>CM060931.1:166165820-176165820 GCA_030765085.1 Allium cepa
TATGAATTCATAAAATAGATTTGTACCTTAATAGATCCTAACATCTATAACATGTTGACCTACGAATTAACTCATAAAACCTTCAATTCAACACTCAAACAAGCAACTGGACGAATGCTACCACCTTTGGAGATTATGTATGGATGTATGGGAGAAAAGAGGGTTTGGCCTAGGATTAGATGGGGATGGTTAGAATAAGATGGCAGCTATGGTAGGAAACATCAAGTTGAAAAAAGGGCTAGCGTGTATTGATATTTACAGAGGGAGCAAAGAGAGAAATATCTTCCACCTTTTACTCGGTCTTCATACCAATTCAAACCAGATCGGCCCCTTCATTCCCTATTATGGTCGGGTTATATGTCAAAAAATATCTTTATCCGTTAATAATAGTTTAGATGTAAAGCCCATTTGAATATATGTCGATATCGCATACCGATATACACACATATGACGTTCATATATACATCTAGACAATTACTAATGGTGCCTAGAAGATTTCTAGGCGCCACCCTATTTACTAAAAACATCCCAAACATCGAATATGTTGAATATCAATACTTATTATATATTAATTAATGTAATTAATTTACAAAACTTAATAAACTTATTAAATCGTGTGGTATTTCAAAGAATTCGCATATGCAGTTGAGTGACTCATTGGCTACGAATTTAGTCAGCAATTAGTATTGAACAACTCAAGTATTAATATTCACACATTACCTTGACTAATTGTGTGATAGTTTTATTGAATCCATCGCTTACATATCTTTTTGATAAAATCAAATTTTAGATCACCTTAAGCAGTACTATCAAGTGACGATATAATATATACATGCACTCTTCATCAACACTATAACATTTTAACACATATATGGAGTTTGGTATTAGAAAAAAGCCAGCAATGTCAATGTTAACTATACGGTCCATTTACGAAGTCCTAGGTTCAATAATGACATTTATCATTAACCGTTTTACTTTGTCCAGAGATTTTAACTTTGAGTTGCCATAGTCGACCGTGATACAGACTCACACAACTGAGATTAATTATCTAATGAATAATGCTTCGCTTTCTATGCTTCAACTCAAACCCAACTACCATCACTTTATGGTCACCATGCCATAATTTCACTACAATTAAAGTGGAGTATCCACATTAAATTTCAATGGTATTCTTTAGTCAAGTGAACTGCATAATATTTGACACTGAAATTTCCTGTTTGAACTAGTTGTTATCAACCAATAGGAAACTCTCAGTCAAATCATTTTATAGTTATATAAGAACTATTAATTACGAAAACCCATAGTACCCTAGTAGCTATGAGTAATACATTACCCAATATTCGGAGAGCAATGCATACTCTAGTCTCAATGGATGTGTTGATATTCTTTCTTTAAACATCTTGACCAGGAGTATTTAAAACCAAAAGTTATTATATATTATAATTAACTACTCATGATTGCAATTATTTGCAACTACAATCATATAACATTTTATTTAAGAATTTTAACATTTATATACTTTAAATTAATCATGTGATTATTTATATCATAATATAAAAAAGTATATTAAAAACAAACAAAAAATAACTTTTATTACGAACCAATTTAATAATAGAGTTATAGATGTATATAACAAATTACATAATTCCTCCTAAGGAATACCACTAACTCTCTCAATCTCTCACTTGCACTTAGGGACAATTATGGATCTCAATCCCTTTCCTTCGATCAATTTACTCATAACTGAATGAGCTAGTACCTTAGTGTCTGGATCTGTTATATTGTCTTTATTATCGACTCTATTAATTATCACTTCTCCATAGCTAATAAACTGCCTTATCTGGTCGAACTTCTAGAGTATGCATCTTGATTTATTATGATCTATTGGTTTTTTCACGGTCTACATTGCGGCATATTTATTGCAGAACAGAGTCATGGGATTCTCAATGACTGGAATCACTCCTAGCTCAGTCATAAATTTACGGATCTAGACTGCTTCTTTAACTACTTGTTTTAGGTGATGTACTTAGCCTCCATCATTAAATCAACTACTGTCTCTCGCTTAGAACTTTCCAAACTTACTGCCTCACCGTTTAAATTGAACATGTAACCCGATATTGATTTACTGTTATCGGTATCACTCTTGAAGCTTGAGTCTGTATACCCGATCATATGGAGGTCTTCGTTCCTATAAATCAGAGTAATCTATAATATTTTGTAAACACTTAATAACACACTTTATAGCTATCCAATATTTTTCTCCGGGGTTTGACTAGTACCTCATTTAAAGCCCCTTAAAGCATCGCTAACGTCTCGCTAAAGCGCTTAGTACACTTCGGCTACTATGCTTTTTCAATATAGCTATATTACATAGTAGGTTTGCTTAATGCCTCAGTGTTTTCTATTATGCCATGATATCATGATTTTTGCAGCCCTCGCTTTACCATCATTAATATAAAAAGATTAATTTGAACAGTTCTCTTATAAGCCAAACCAATAAATTCAGGATATAGGTTTAAGTTCAAGTCCTAAGCACTCAACTTAAATTAGAACTTTATTCTATTCACCAAGCATGAGCTGCAATCATCGTGATATTTTTCTATTTTGGTTTGTAAAAATAAACAATGTTTCTTTTTTCTACACAAAACGTGATTGAAAAAAAATCAACTTTGAAGATTTGATTTTATCTCCAATAAAGAATTTTACACCTTCTCTATTTTTCGCCATACCTCTGCTTTATCCCCGCTATAGCTTTTTGCACCTCCATGGCTATAAAATCGCTAAGCGCTTTTACCGCACAAGCTTATGCATCCTAATGCATAAGTCACATCTGGTCTTGTACGTAGCATAACTTACATAATGGATCTTGTTGCAGATGTATATGGTTTCTTAAGATAGAGTTAGGTGTATGTCCTATGGATAATTCTATAATTTACTGTAAATTATCAAAACTATAATCAATTATCATTCATAATAAAAGGTGCTTTCTATTATATACTTTTTATAATATGTTATAAATAAGTAAATGTTTAATTAAAGTATATTTAATAGAAAATCCATAAATGCTATATTTATGATAGTTACAAATGGTTGTAATCATGAATATTATGTCATAATATAATAGAAACATCATTTAACATATTCCTAGTCAAGATGTATTGGGATTGGATATCAATGCATCCATTGAGACTAGACCATCTAACGCTCTCCAAATGTTAACCAGTGCCTTACTCATGGCTATTGGGGGCATCAAGGGGTACGTACTGTTAGTTATTGGGATAACTATGGGATGACTCACCCAATAGTTTTCTATTGGTTTAGAAAATATCAATGTGACAAATTTATATAATTATCTTGACTTAAGAATACAGTTAATCTTCAATATGACTACTCTTCTTTGATTGTAGTTAAATCGTGGCACAACGTCAATCGAAAGATTTTAGTTCGGTCGAATGGAATACTGAAAGTGAAACACTACTCAAGGAAGGATTCATCTTCTTAGTTATATGAGGTTAGTATCACGATCAACTGAAGTCAACTTAAAGAAAAAAATCTCTGGCCAGAGTAGTTTGGTTAATAACAATTGTTATTCTTAATAAATGACTTTGTGTTTGCATTACTATAACAACCTATAAATTTATCACTTTGATAATTTTATTTATATTTTAAATATTTAAACACAAGATTTTACAACCCAATTATAATGTTTTGAACCATAAATAATCATGGTAAACTAGTTTTAAAGGTATATTAACAAATATGGATATCTGGGGGTTTTCATCAAAAAGATAACCGAAAATCATTTTATCAATACACAACTTTTCTACCATAAAAAGTCGTGCACCCTTATTTTACACACTTATTTCTCCATTTAAGCAAGATTATGTAATAAAATTATTTATTTCATTTTTGAAAATAAAATGCCATTATGGCATCATCAATGACGTCATCATTTTTAAATAATTGAATTTTGAATTTAAATTGAGTTTAAATGATTGAATAATTATTTTAAATGATAATAATTAATTTTAATTATTATATAATGATAATAAGTGATTTACAATAGTTTTATGAAGTATATACTTGTTTAAAAATAAAAGAAAATTCATAACGCTTTGTCGATGCGACCACACTTTTTGTAAACACTTGTTTAATATTGATTTATATGGTTTTATCATTAAAATGTGACAGTTCTAATTTATTAATAATGATAAGAAAGTAGTTTTTAAAGTTTGGTTACATTTATATGTAATTTAATTAATAAGTGAAAATGTGATCAAGAATCGGCTTTTAGGTTTTCAATGGTTTAAAGAACGGAAGTCATTCAAAGTGATTGTAACGTTGTTGATATGTCTTGTGCATATATATAACATACACATGCATGTCCTAACATATACATATACACATGTATACATACCAATACATACATAGATATACATATATAAATAACACCAAATATCGTGATATTTCTACAAAGGTGATAAAATAAGAATTCACATTACCTTACACATTTACACACCATATAGAGGTAGCACATGAGAGGGAGTTGTGAGGAGGGGATGGCCGTGCATGATGGGAAAGGAGGGGTGTGGGCGA
Source organism: Allium cepa (assembly GCA_030765085.1). NCBI lineage: Eukaryota > Viridiplantae > Streptophyta > Magnoliopsida > Asparagales > Amaryllidaceae > Allium > Allium cepa. The sequence continues at coordinate 166,170,417 of CM060931.1, forward strand.
GGGGTTGAATGGTAATTGTACCATTTAGATATTTTTACACATTTAATTTGTTTCTATAAATACCCACCCACTCTCTCATAATTTTACACACCAATCTTCTTCATGTTCTCCTTCCTCTCAGGCTACTTACCTTAGAGAAATGATGGAGAAAATTATGGAAAAGAGAAAGTAAATTATATAAGTGTGTATTATTAATCTACTTCAAAAACAAGTTCAAACTCCTTCTCTTCTCCTTCTAGATCCATGGCCATTACCTTCATAAGTTAAAGCTAGGTCCATCTCCTTTACAAGCCTGGGTCATGCACTTCTGAAGGGAACCAGGGTTGATTCCATTAGATTCGGTGAGATAGTAGCAAAGTTATAATTAAATTTATAAAATATAGAAACCAACGAAGGTGAGAAACTCTACTTTTTTTTATTATAAATTTTATTATGATATGTTTGCTGTGATTTTTTTCTATGGTTGATCATCATGTTTGGATGTAATAATATATTTGTTTGGTTGTGGAAATAATTCGCATTAAATACACATCGAATTTACCCAAAGGAAATCACTTTCCTATGTGAATTATAAAAGTGTTACGGAATAGTCAAACCTCTTTGAACATGAATGAAATGGTTTATAAATGTTTTATAAAAATTAAAACTCATTTCGGTGAAGTTTTGACAAGATATGAAACTCAAGTCAAAAATAGGTGCATCGTTTAATGGCAGTTCGTAATTTTGCGACACAAAAGTTAAATCAATATCGCAAGCAAAATATAGCTCAGAATGATTCAAAACAATAATTTTCCAAACTCTTATAACTATAATTTTTAAATGAAGATGAAAAATCAAGATTTCATTGAATAGAATTTGAGTTATGTCCAAATCAAGTTTTTAAAAACATTTCGGTTTGGATACCAAAGTGCCACATGCTTTAAAATTGATATTTTTATATCTTTAAAAATATTAAATATATTAAAATGTTTTAAAAGGGATTTGAGTTATAAAAATTTACATATGTGGAATGAAGTTAATGTTTTGATCAAAGAAGCTGTTAAAAACACCACTCGCAGCATTTTTTACAGCAGTTTTGGTAACTTTTGAAATTAAGATTTAAATTTGGGATTTCCTTCCAAAATATTTTAGCAATCTTTTCAAATGGATAATTAAGTATTTTTAAGATGATTTGGAAGTTTTATAATTATTCTAAAGGAGTTTGAAATAAATGGTTAAAGGAAAATTGTTTTAAATAATATTTGGAATTGTGTTGAGTAAATGAAAATCATCTCTATAAGAGCATATAAAAGAGTTTAGAGTTTATCAAATAACTTGACTGCCTTATGGGATATAGGTAGTCTCTAGACTTGAGCTTTGATAACCAGTGTCTGGGTTCCACTCTAACTATTTAGACTGACCTGACGGAGGGGATAGTAAATTCGATTTACTCGGATCACATCTTCCTATGATAAAAAGAGATTTAGAGCTTTCCATAAGCTAAACAAAATTTAAAATAGTATTTTGGTTGTTAAAGAAAATATTCTATTAAACTCTGTATTAAATTTGAGAAGGGAACTCGTACTATCTGTAGAAATTTATAAGGTGATTTCACTATTATTCGACAAATAATATAGGTTCAATACAAAAATTAGTATTGGGTATAATTAGTCTAAAATTCATAGATCCTTTTTATTCAACACTAACTGGTTTAGTTTTATAGTAAACTATGTCTTAAATAACATTGTTTTTGACCCATTAAAGATATATTTTGGAAATGTGAAATCTTCATTAAGATTTGAATTATCCTTTTCCTAAGTAATTGAAGATGAAATGTTTTGGTATTTCCAAAGTTAAAAGGGGGTTTTAATTGACCAAATGATTTGATAAAAGAGGTTTTATTATCCTATATACATTAAAATAGAATATTATTTAAAGATTATACCTTTAAAGAGATATTTTAGTTGGATAAAAGATATTGATTGATTGAATATAATCACCTATATACTTAACATCTTTTATCTATATTTGGTTCGGAGAAACCATGGTCGTATTTGGGTGATTGCTATCCAAAAACCACTTGAACCAATATATGTTCAAATGTGAAAACACTTTGAAGACAATGATTTTGGAGATGGAGATATTTATAATGTAGGGTTGCTTACCACTAACCTTTGGGGTAGTCCCTATATCATATATTTGGTGGCAGTGTTTCCTTCGATTTGAAATCTTCAATGCAAAGACTACTTGTTACTAATCCTACGGGTGATTCCCAACAGGGTGGAGTAGGATAAGTGCCTTAAGTTTATCCTGTACTTAGACAACTTGTATGGACAAGTGTGTGGCATTGCATTTCTAAGACCACATACATTGGTTTTTACAAACGTACATCTATTTGGTGGCGTATGAGGTAATCCCTCTTATACTTAACACATTTCTCTAAGGCATACCAGCTTAAAGGTTGTACTTTATAAAAATCAATTAGTGTGTTGATAGAAATGGCAACGTGGCATTCAAAACAGGATTTTTTTCTGTAAAAGGCAAAACATTACCTTAAGCTTCGCACATCGGGAATGACAAAAACATAGTAGATGCTCTAGGGCCAAGTGGGTCACTCCCATTAGGGTATGTTCATCACCTTTCTACATTGCCCTCTATATTTTGGGTTTTTTGTGTATGCTGTGACCACGAATAGGTTAGGAACGACCGGGGTTGTGGGATATTCGGTACTATCTATGGTAGAGGTAGGTCGGTTTTGTGTTGGTAGAGGTTGGAGCCTCAGGTGCATCCGTCTAGAGATGTACTGTCGGAAGGTAGTCCATTTCCTTGTCATTATATAGAATCCGTTCTCCAATACGAGCCTTTATGGTTTTAATTATAGAACCTAGTATGTTGGAATTTAATTGATGTAACAATTTCGGCTATGATTAATATATTATTTGAAAGGGTTTTCAATGAATGTCAAGAAAAATAATGTCCCTATTTTACATAGCAAATGTTTTGGTTATCATAAGGTAAAAACCTATTCGTATTTATATGCGGTGTGGTCTTATGAGATACCCTTTGTTTTCTAAGATGTCCATGCTTATAAGCATCGTGGTCTTATGAAATACCCTTTGTTTTCAAAGATATCTGTGTTTTGAGTTTTCTCACAGAGGTCCCATGACTGCCCCGGAGTTTATTTTCTTTTCCCTTAAACTTCGAATGCCCTGTTTTTCCAGGCAGCTAAGTAGTTCACGTCTAGCTTGCAAAATCTTGAGGAGCTTGGAACATTTTAAGGATGGAGTTTCCTTTGTAGATGGTTATCCATTTCCATTTCTGCTGCATTTGTTACTATTTATGTTCAGCACTAGTGGGGATAAAGACTTATATCTGTCCATACTGAGATTAGGATAGACTATGATGTATCTATTTAAAATTTCCACTGTTAAGATTATATATTGAACTAATATATGTTATTCCATTTGTGTAAGATTCTTTGCTGTCTTCTTTTTCTTCTTACCCTTGATCGATCCATCATTTAGGTACATGGATTTGTGGCACGTGAATACTGAGGATATATCTGTGTCGATCTTCAAGGGTTGAAAATGTGGGTCGTCACAATTATAGAGTTGAATATAGATGATACTGTATTTTTTACCATTAACATATTCCATAAGTCCAAAGTGATATAGTTTTAGATAAAGAGAACTGGTGTAAATATGTGTCACTATTGTTAATGAAGTAAAATTGGATTTTACTGATGTGAAGTAGGCGATAAATTTAGTCATAATATCACACACCTCCTAAATGACATGTGACGTTATTATTTGTTCGATATTAATCACTGACCAAATTTACACCTAAGAGTCACACAACTGAACTGTTGTGCACTCCTATGACCACCTGTTTGATTAAATTATAATTGTTATAAATTAATTAAGTTGATTAATATTTATGAAAAATTAATTATAAAATTTTATTTAATGTGAGTTGAACAATATTAAGTGGTGTGTTTTTAATAGTTATAAATATTGATCGATATACGATATTGATAATCTTTTAAAATGGATTTTAATACTACGAATATAATTTAGGCTTGGAACTAATTTTGAAACCCAAAAGGGGTTTGATTTAGCCGGTTATAGGAGGCCATAGTGAGGCTGACCATGTATGATATCGTGAAGAAGATTTTGAATTAATAATGAAGGTAGAAATGGTAAGAGAAATAAAGGAGTTAAGATTCACTTTTTTGTGACGCCCCACCTCTATACCCACGCTAGTCAAGGACACTACGGGGTAATGCCGTCAACTAGCGCGGAGAATAAGGCTGTTGAGGAGCGACCATCCGCGTAATTGCTTTGTGCGAGCAATGATATGCCAGATAGTATAACATGCATTTGGTTTAAGGAGGAAATCCGACATACCGATGCAAACTCAAAGCTACTACACAGTGGCTATATACATTCTTTGGAAACAAGTATAGAAATAAACATAACACAAATCAGTCACAGACATCCATATCACAAAGGCGGAAATAGATATGAATATATAACACATGAAAGTGTACATCAGAGTAGTGGTCAAACAAGATCCACATTATCACAAAAGAATAGCTACAAGTGCTAGACAAAAGAATATGGATACATCAATGAGTCTATATCTCAAATATATACAACAAAAACTACTAATCTAAGTAGTTAGCCAAAAGTCAGGGTGATAATCCCAATGTGAAGTCAAGCAGAAGCACCTGTAACATCTTGGTCTGACCCGAGTATTATTTAATAAGAAAATAATAAACAGATCAGTCTAGCTATAAATATCAGATAAAATGATATAGAATAAGAGATATGACATAAACATATGATAACCATAAAGCCATACTGTGATAAGTATGCAATTGAAAATCAACTAGGGATTAATCAATATCAGAAGAATCTTCTCAAAGATAAAAAGGAATGTCATACTCTTTAACTATATTCAGAAAACCATAAATATTGAGAATAATATCAATACCAATCACAAAAGTTAATGACATACAAATTCACCAATGCACAAATATTGATAAAACTTATCAATATAAATCACGAAAATTGGTGAAACACAAATTCTAGAAATCATCAATGGAAATCCAGAAATCACAAAAAGGGGGAGGCCTATCACAAAATGGGAGCATGAAAACTCACCAAAGCGTGTATCACAAAATGGAACGCTATTCCATGGTTGCTAACCGTTAATTTTGAGCCGAAGCTCCATAGAAACCGGGTTTAGTCTCCCTCGTAGACAAAGAGATATCGCACATTTGCTAGTCTAAATCACAAAAATGATCATCAATGATCATCAAGAAGTGTCAATTACAGTAAGCTAGTAAATATATAAGCTTAGCTTCATGTCCCATAACCACTGGCTTAACTTAAATATTTACGAACAAATTGTAAGTTTCCACTAGAAAATTGTCACAGGAGATTCAACCGAACAAGTCCAAGAATTAACCGGCGAAGTAAATGCAAGCGTTTCATACCACTTGTTTTACTAAGCCGTTTAATAAGATTTCTCATACAAATGAGATAAAGGTTTGTGTATACTAGTAGATTGGAAAATGATTTAAGAAATGAGCTTTGTAATAAAAATATGGTTGAAATCGTTTTATGGAAGAGTTTTGATATTTACTGCTAGTATTGAAACCTTCATATTTTTAAAGTGACAAATCACAAAAACGATTGTAAAAACAAACAATCACAAAAATTCACATTCGAAGACGTGAATAGTGTCCAAAGAATTCGGTTCCAAATCCATCAAAGTGGAAATACCCTTGCGACTTAATCATGGCGCGACCTATAAAAGCAGGCCGAGCGACCTAAATTGGAAGCGACTTAAGGGCCGAAAACGACCTAAGATACAAGCGGCCTAAGGACCGAAAATGACCTAAGTTGCAAAGCAGGTCGAGCGACTTAGGAAATGGTGCGACCTATGTGCAGGCCGACTTAACAAGCCGAGCGACCTAAGGAATTAGGGCATAAGGATGCAAGCGACCTAAGCGGTTGCAGGCCGAGCGACTTAAGTGGGAAACGACCTATCTTGTCGCGACCTAAGGGGTTGCGTGTTATAGAAGGTGAGATAATTGGCGCGACCTAAGAGAGCAAGCGACCTAGGGGTGACAATGGCCGAGCGACCCAAGTTGGCGCGACCTAAGCAAGGCGCGACCTAAGAGATAAAAGAAGGCCGAGCGACTTAAGAGGGAACGACCTATATGGACGAGCGACTTAAGGCAGGCCGACTCATTGCAAGGCGAGCAACTTAATGGCCAAGCGACTTAACGACCTAACATGCCAACGACCTATGGGTTGCAGACTAAGGTAGACCGACCTAACTGCAGGCCGAGCAATTCGAATTGTGCAGGCCGAACGACCTAGGGGTTTGAAGTGCAAAACTCTCTCAATTTGCAAACAATCGACCACGGACGCTAGGGGATTATGCCTATCGGCTACCCGGTCCTATTGGCTCCTCGATGCATCACCAAATACGTGTTCACTCATCAAAGTTAGGATTTTTAAAGATTTGAACCCAAAACACTAAAAATTGGGATTTTCACCAATTCAATCCAAACCGAGAGCAAATGCATATGAAAAAGTGTTAGGAATTCATACCCAACAATCAAAGATAGTTATAGAGAAAGATGTGAGATAAAAATCTCACCTTTACACAAAATCAATGAAGAAGAAGCTTGAAAGCAAAGGAAGAATCAATGGCTTCTCTTTGAATTTGGAGTTAGATGATGGATTTGCAAATGAACTAGGGCTTGGAGTTTTAATTTCCCAATCCTCCCTCCATTTTTGATGAAGCTTGAGTGTTAGGAAATGAAATTGAAGTTATGAAGGGAAGAGGGGGTTGAGCTAGAGTTAATAGTTTAGGCTAATGGGCTAAACCAAACCCAAAGCCCAAAGTGCAAAAGTGGCAAAATTCCACTAACTCCAAACATATCAAAGTTTATACTCAAAAGATTGCAAACGGCGTTTTGGACCCAATGGAAGTGGTCCCGAGTCCTAATTCGACCGTATGCAAAAAGTAACTTTTCAGACTAAAATCCGACTAACGATAAAATATTTAAATACTCAATCGTAAAATATACGGGTTGTTACAGACTCCCCTCCTTAAAGAAATTGTGTCCTCGCAATAATTAAGAAGAAAATATATAGTAACAACCTAAATGCATATTCAATACAAAGAAATTTGAAATAAGAAATTCACCTCAAAGAGCGCGGGAAAGTAAGTTCGGATGAGTTCGCTCGATGAACTCTCTAGATTCCCAAGAACAATCCTTAGGATTTAAGGACCATTCAACTTTAACAAGCGAAACATCTTTATTTCAAAGGTGTTTGACCTCCGAAGCAATAATGCAAATAGGATGTTGCTCATAAGTTAAATTAGGCGAAACTTTAATTTCTTCCACAAAACCGGGCTCAAGAATAGAATCGGAATCTCGAAGACATTTCCGTAATTAAGAAACGTGAAACACGTCATGAATGGCAGAAAACTGAGCCGGTAATAAGAGGCGATAAGCCATGGAACCAACACGTTCGGTGATGGGAAATGGACCAATATATCGAGGCGCTAATTTTCCCGATCGACTGAAACGTACAACACCCTTCAAAGGTGAAACATGAATAAACATAAGATTTTCCACAGAAAATTCTAATTTCCTTCTCCGGTAATCAGCATAGAATTTTTGCCTACCCTGGGCTTCTTTCATCCTATGAAGAATAAGGTCAATCTTCTCTGTGGAATCATGAATAAAATCTGGACCTAAAACCAGCTTCTCGCCGGCCTCAAGCCAACAAGAAGGAGATCGGCATGGCCTTCCATAGAGTGCCTCAAAAGGTGCCATACCAATACTATATTGGAAGCTATTATTATAGGAAAACTCAACAAGAGAAATATGATCTTCCCAACTTCCATCAAAATCAAGAACACATGCACGAAGAAGATCTTCAAGAGTTTGATTCACACGCTCGGTTTGTCCATCGGACTGAGGATGATAAGCGGTGCTAAAATTAAGCTTTGTTCCCAAAGCCTTTTGAAGACTCTTCCAAAATCCACTAGTAAACAATGGATCACGATCACTAACAATAGAAGAAGGAACTCCATGCAATTTTACAATTTCTTTAATAAAGAGTTTGGCCAAGAGAGGAACGGTTCGATTGGACCGAACGGGAATAAAATGGACGGATTTAGTAAGTCTATCAACTATCACCCATAAGCTATCATGACTCGAATGAGAACGGGGAAGGCCGTCTATAAAATCCATGGAAATTTGATCCCTCTTCCAAATTGGAATTTCTAAAGGTTGCAATAACCCACCAGGCCTTTGGTGTTCGGCCTTGACAAGTTGGCAAGTTATGCAACACTTAACAAAGTTAGAAACATCAGATTTTATTCCCTCCCAATAATAAAGTCGCTTCATATCCGCATACATTTTACTACTACCGGGATGAATGGTAAATTTAGAACGATGAGAATCTTCTAAAATGTCTTTACGAAGATTACTAATATCTGGCACGTTAAGTCTACCAAATTTTCGAATACCACCACGAGAATCAATATCAACGTCTTTCAAACCTTCAATATCAATTTTATCCCTAAAATTTTGGCCAAGAAGAGCCAATTCGGGATTTAGCTTTTGAGCTTCAAGAATGCGGTCTAAAAGAGAAGGATGAGCCTCAAGGCTACATAAAACAAGAGATGAACATAAATTGGAAACACGATCTCGAATATCACAAGTGGATAAAACCTCGAGATCATTTCATTCGGATATCATATAGAAACAACCGCTTGTTGCTTACGACTAAGTGCGTCCGCAACACGATTTCCCTTTCCGAGGGTATAAAGAATATCAAGATCATAAGCTGCAAGAAATTCGAGCCAACGTTGTTGACGCAAATTAAGTTCCTTTTGAGAAAATAGATACTTCAAAGATTTATGATCGGTGTAAAGAATAAATCTTTCTCCCAAAAGATAATGACGCCAAATACGAAGGGCGAAAACAATAGCCGCGAGTTCTAAATCATGAGTGGCATATCTAGTCTCGGTTGGCTTCAATTGCCTAGAAGCATAAGCAATAACACGTTCTCTTTGCATAAGAACGGCACCCAAACCAACGCGACTAGCATCGGTATAAATAATAAAATCTTGGTTTCCCTCAGGAATCACAAGAATAGGAGCACCGGAAAGGAGTTCTTTTAATTTCTGAAAAGAAGCTTCACATTTGACCGACCAAATGTATTTAACACCTTTCTTTGTTAAACTAGTAAGAGGCACAGAAATTTTTGAAAAGTCTTTTATAAAACGACGGTGATAGCCTTCCAATCGAAGGAAGCTACGGATCTCCGTCACACTCTCCGGTCTCTTCCAATTTTGAATCGCTTCAATCATTGAAGGATCCATGGAAATTACGGATTCGGAAATAATATGACCGAGAAACTTCACACGAGATTGCCAAAAGTGGCATTTAGAAAATTTTGCTTTTAATAGATTACTCCTAAGAGTTTCCAACACAATCCGAAGATGCTTTTCATGCTCCTCCTCGGTTTTAGAATACACAAGAATATCATCAATAAAGGTGAGAACAAACCGATCGAGGAAGTCTTTGAAAACTCTATTCATAAGGTCAACGAAATAAGCCGGAGCATTCGTTAAACCAAATGGCATAACAAGCCATTCATAAGATCCATAACGAGTACGGAACGATGTCAAAGGAATGCTATCCTCTGCAATACGAAGCTGATGAAAACCGGTAGCTAAGTCTAATTGTGAAAAGACTTTAGCACCACTAAGTTGATCGAATAGATCATCAATCCGAGGTAAAGGATATTTATTCTTGATAGTAAGATCATTAAGCTTGCGGTAGTCAATGCATAGCCTAACTGTACCATCGGATTTCTTCACAAAAATAGCCGAAGCTCCCCAAGGCGAGGAACTAGAGCGAAGAAATTGCTTCGTCTCCAATTCGGACAATTGTTTGCGCATCTCCTTGTTTTCTTTATTGGACATGCGATAAGGAGGATGAGTGATAGGTTGAGCTCCAGGGATAAGATTAATTTTGAACTCAATTGCTCGCTTAGGTGGTAATCCTAAAACGGGCTCAAATATGTCGGAAAATTCACGAACAACGTGAATAAGAGAAATAATATCTTCCTCATCATCATTATCGTCATCATGAGGATTTAGAGAATATAAAGATGCAACCAAGCTGGAATCCGAATCTTTAAGGTTAATAGAAATCTGCTTAACAGATTGAGGATGTCGAAAATGAATAGCCCGCTTAGGACATAGAATTTAGGCTTCATAGCGGTTAAGCCAATCCATTCCCAAAATCATTCCAAAGCCTAAGTAGCGCATAACATGCAAATCGGCTCGGAAAGAAAAATCACACAAAATAATCTCGACATCTTTACACAATAAACTAATTGTTGTTGATCCACCAACCGGATTCGCAATTCTCAAAGAAGTCATTAAACACAAAACATCCAAAGAAAAAGTATCAACAAGTTCTTTTGAAATAAAAGAGCGGGACGCACCCGTATCAAAAAGAACTCGAATAGGATGATCACGAAATAAAATAATGCCATCAAGGATAGAATGAGAAATACCTTTACCATGAGATGTGTTGCCAGGGGCTTGAGCAACATTAAGGTTTCCCTCCTTCTTGCCTAGAAGTTTGGGACAAGAAGATAAATAATGGTTCGGGCTTTTGCAATAGCGACAAGCACGAGGCTTTGAACACTTGTTCGCATAATGGTCCTTAGAACCACAATTGTAGCATTGCCCACTACTAGAGGTAGAAGTCATTGCCACCGAAGTTGCTTGCTTCCCTTTCTTATTGGGATAAGGACCTCTGAACTTGTTAGGCCTTTTCTTGTTGTTGAAGTTCAGTTTAGCGCCCATAACCTCAACATCACTCTCCTTATCTGCCTCTTCAAGTCGAAGAGCGATATCAATGAGTTGATCAAAAGAAACTTCTAATTTTAGAAGTAATGGCTTCTTGAGATTTTTATTCAAGCCATAGACAAATCTTTGGTTCTTCTTCAATGGGGTGTTTATGTATTCGACCCCGTATTTAGAAAGTGACTCGATTGATGCGACATAGTCTACCACGGAAGATTCGCCTTGAACAAGTTCAATGAAATGACGAGCCAATGTTACTTTCTCAGCTTCTGGCACAAATTTTAATTCGAAGCGTTCCCGGAATTTCTCCCAAGTAAGATCCGCTTCATTTATTTCAGAAATCAGAAGCTCATACCAATCTAATGCTCTTTCTTGGAGCATACTAGAGGCCACCTGAACACGGTGAAGATTAATAAGATTCATGTGAGAAAAGATTCGATCGCACGTTCTCAGCCAAGCCTGGACTTCAATAATAGTTTCGGAACCTTTGAATGGTTTCCCACCCAAATTGGTATAATCGTTGCAAAAACGTGCAAATCCAAACTTAGGGTGAGTAGACTCCGGATTAGATCCGGCTGCTTGAGCATTCCTTACGAGATCAAGAAGTTGCTGGGCAGACATAAATACTCCATCTTGGGGAGTAGCACTAGATTGACCGGCGCTGGGACGGCCAGGTCTAACCATTTCTCTTCCCTAAGAAGGAAGAAGGAAGAAGAAAAAGGTTATTCACAAAATAAATATCAAACAATCTTGATAGATAAAACATGGAATCAAAAAGAAAATAGGATAGGACGGTTCGAAGACTCGAATAAAATCCTAAAGCACGACTCCTAAGATGGACTTAGGACGATGATCATTGTTAAATTATTCTACATTGTTTCGACGTTTTGCTCTGATACCAAGCTGTGACGCCCCACTTCTATACCCACGCTAGCCAAGGACACTATGGGGTAATGCCGTCAACTAGCGCGGAGAATAAGGCTGTTGATGAGCGACCATCCGCGTAATTGCTTTGTGCGATCAACGATATGTCAGATAGTATAACATGCATTTGGTTTAAGGAAGAAGTCCGACATACCGATACAAACTCAAAGCTACTACACAGTGGCTATATATATATATTCTTCGAAAACAAGTATAGAAATAAACATAACACAAATCAGTCAGAGACATCCATATCACAAAGGCGGAAATAGATATGAATATATAACACATGAAAGTGTACATCAGAGTACTGGTTAAACAAGATCCATAATATCACAAAAGAATAGCTATAAGTGCTAGATAAAAGAATATGGATACATCAATGAGTCTATATCTCAAATGTATACAACAAAAACTTCTAATCTAAGTAGTTAGCCAAAAGTCAGGGTGATAATCCCAGGTGTGAAGTCAAGCAGAAGCACCTGTAACATCTCGGTCTGACCCAGGTATTATTTAATAAGAAAATAATAAACGGATCAGTCTAGCTATAAATATCAGATAAATTGATATAGAATAAGAGATATGACATAAACATATGATAACCATAAAGCCATACTGTGATAAGTACGCAATTGAAAATCAACTAGGGATTAATCAATATCACAAGAATCTTCTCAAAGATAAAAAAGAATGTCATACTCTTTAATTATATTCACAAAACCATAAATATTGACAATAATATCAATGCCGATCACAAAAGTTAATGACACACAAATTCACCAATGCACAAATATTGATAAAACTTATCAATATAAATCACGAAAATTGGTGAAACACAAATTCTAGAAATCATCAATGGAAATCCAGAAATCACAAAAGGGGGAGGCCTATCACAAAACGGGAGCATGAAAACTCACCAACACGTGTATCACAAAATAGAACGCTATTCCATGGTTGCTAACCATTAATTTTGAGCCGATGCTCCACAAAATGGCCCGAAGACCATGGGTCGCTACCCCACCAAATTGAGCCGAAGCTCCACAGAAACGAGGTTTAGTCTCCCTCGTAGAAAAAGAGACATCGCACATTTGCAGTCTAAATCACAAAAATGATCATCAACGATCATCAAGAAGTGTCAATCATAGTAAGCAAGTAAATATATAATCTTGACTTCATGTCCCATAACCACTGGCTTAACTTAAATATTTACGAACAAATTGTAAGTTTCCACTAGAAAATTGTCACAAGAGATTCAACCGAACAAGTCTAAGAATTAACCGGCGAAGCAAATGCAAGCGTTTCATACCACTTGTTTTACTAAGCCGTTTAATTAGATTTCTCATACGAATGAGATAAAGGTTTGTGTATACTAGTAGATTGAAAAACGGTTTAAGAAACGAGCTTTGTAATAAAAATAGGGTTGAAATCGTTTTAATGGAAGAGTTTTGATATTTACTGCTGGTATTGAAACCTTCGTATTTTTAAAGTGACAAATCACAAAAATGATTGTAGAAACAAACAATCACAAAAATTCACATTCGAAGGCGTGAATAGTGTCCAAAGAATTCGGTTCCAAATCCATCAAAGTGGAAATACCCTTGCGACTTAATCATGGCGCGACCTATAAAAGCAGGCCGAGCGACCTAAATTGGAAGCGACTTAAGGGCCGAAAACGACCTAAGATGCAAGCGGCCTAAGGACCGAAAACGACCTAAGTTGCAAAGCAGGTCAAGCGACTTAGGAAATGGTGCGACCTATGTGCAGGCCGACTTAACAAGCCGAGCGACCTATGGAATTGGGGCATAAGGATTCAAGCGACCTAAGTGGTTGGAGACCGAGCGACTTAAGTGAGGAACGACCTGACTTGTCGTGACCTAAGGGGTTGCGTGCTATAGCAGGTGAGACAATTGGCGCGACCTAAGAGAGTAAGCGACCTAAGGGTGACAATGGCCGAGCGACCCAAGTTGGCGCGACCTAAGAGATAAAAGAAGGCCGAGCGACTTAAGAGGGAACGACCTATATGGACGAGCGACTTAAGGCAGGCCGACTCATTGCAAGGCGAGCAACTTAATGGCCGAGCGACTTAACGACCTAACATGCCAGCGACCTATGGGTTGCGACCTAAAGTAGGCCGACCTAACTGCAGGCCGAGCAATTCGAATTGTGCAGGCCGAACGACCTAGGGGTTTGAAGTGCAAAACTCTCTCAATTTGCAATCAATCGACCACGGACGCTAGGGGATTATGCCCATCGGCTACCCGGTCCTATTGGCTCCTCGATGCATCACCAAAAACGTATTCAATCATCAAAGTTAGGATTTTTAAAGATTTGAACTCAAAACACTAAAAATTGGGATTTTCACCAATTCAATCCAAATCAAGAGCAAATGCATATGAAAAAGTGTTAGGAATCCGTACCCAATAATCAAAAATAGTTATAGACAGAGATGTGAGATAAAAATCTCATCTTTACACAAAATCAATGAAGAAGAAGCTTGAAAGCAAAAGAAGAATCAATGGCTTCTCTTTGAATTTGGAGTTAGTTGATGGATTTGCAAATGAACTAGGGCTTGGAGTTTTAATTTCCCATTCCTCCCTCCATTTTTGATGAAGCTTGAGTGTTAGGAAATGAAAGTGAAGTTATGGAGGGAAGAGGGGGTTGAGCTAGAGTTAATAGTTTAGGCTAATGGGCTAAACCAAACCTAGAGCCCAAAGTGAAAAAGTGGCAAAATTCCACTAACTCCAAACATATCAAAGTTTATACTCAAAAAGATCGAAAATTGCGTTTTGAACCCAATGGAAGTGGTCCCGAGTCCTAATTCGACCGTATGCAAAAAGTAACTTTTCAGACTAAAATCCGATTAACGATAAAATATTTAAATACTCAATCGTAAAATATGCGGGTTGTTACATTTTTACTCTCTTATAACTCCTTTATTTAATCCTCTTAGCCCTCATTTTTGGAATGATATTTTTGCACTCTCTTATTGTCCATACCAAGGCCGGCGATCCTCCTTTTTCATCTCTCAAATTCTCAAGCTTAAATACAGTAAATTAAATACAATTCAATTGTTGGTGGTAGCAGTATTCTGGAGCTAGCATCTTCTAGTTATGGAATTGGATTCACTGAGCTTAATTCATGGTTTCTATTGGAATTGGGCCAGCCTACAATGAAGTTGTTACCCGCTTGCTTGGCCCGGCTACTAGATGCTAACTGTAGAGGTTTTGACTGAATCAAAATGATACTAAAGCCAGTGGAAGGTTGGAAAATGTAAAATGTTGACTCGAATTGAGAAGTTCAGCACATATATATACACATATATATACATATCGTTCGGCTTGAAAGCACAACTCGGCCTATATACATGGTCCGGCCTGTATACAAGGTTCGGCTTATGTGAAGTTTCATCCTGTAGGTGTGGTTCGGCCGAGGAAGAATGGCGTGGGTCGCCCAACCAAAGAAAGGTGTTACTAGTAACATAATGAATATCGCTCGGCTAGGGGAGACATTGTGTCATTCGGTTTGGATAGTTCTGTATGTGTCGTTCAGCTTAGATGTTTCGGCAAGTGCCGTTCGGTCAAGACAATTGAGTTGAAGTGGGTCGGTCAGGGTAAACGAGTAGTTGGGGAAAGCCATGTTAGTTCGGTAATTGTCGTTCGGCTATCGTGGTTTGGAATATACCGCTCGGCATGTACGGTTCGGTCAGGCATGGGTCAGACTTCAAACGGCATATGTAGGTCGGCAGCTAGGCCCGGCCGTTATAGTTCAGTGTACCTGGTTCGGTGCATGCCAAAGTAGTTAACAGGTTATCAGACCTACAATAAAGTGAGGCATTTGGTGTGGCTTCACTTCGAGTCACACCGCTATTTGCTCGGGTCTCCAGAGAAGTTGCTTCAAGTCATTTACAAGAAAACCCTTATGACCATCGTTCGGCCATCCTAGATCGGTATTTGTCGATCGGTGTATCTCGCTTGGCATGCCTGGATTGGTCGACTTGAGGTTCTCATATATGGGCCAAGGTACTCTGCTCCTAGGTCTAAGAAGGAAGTCCAACCTATCTTTGTCTATAAATATAGGGGAAGGGGTGTAGTGTAAGGGGACCTTTTTTTGAAAACTCCGAGGACATTATGCCACTTTTTACACTAACTTTCTTTCAGTTAAAACTCGTATTCGAGCTATTCGCTTACGGATCGTATCTGTATTCAAGTCTTGGAGGAAAGCAAAATATTTTATTAACAATGGACGTAGGAAGTTGCGTCGAACCACTATAATTCTGGTGTTCTTGTTTTTGCAGTTAGTTTTGCATACATCCCTCAGTTTTAATTTATTTTCTTCATTAATCTCTCTACATAGTTTTATTCAAGACTGTTAGTGACCAATTATGGTGCTAACATTTTGGTGCTTTCATTGAAAGGAGCATTCTCAGGCCATTAGGATCTACTTTATTGCTATTGGATTGAAGAAATCCCCCAAAGAAGATCCAAGTTCGTTTACAAGAAGTTCATACATTCTACTCGGGGTTCCTACCAATAACTCTACAATGGGAAGACCGCGTACTAGATCAACCTCCCACAATGCGGATGTCAACGAGACCGACCGCTAGTGTCCAATAAGTAGGACCCAGCAATCAACAAGCTAATCCCGGCACGGGGATCGCCACCATCCTAAACCAAACAGAAATTGTCACCAAAACAGAGTTCAACGAGCTGATGAGAGAACTTGCCGAAAGTAGGAGCATCCTAATGAGCATATTCAAGCTAATACCAATCTCACGACCCAACTTACTCAACAATGGCATCAGAATACTAGAGGAAATCCTACTACCTAATCATCATCTGATAGCTCCGCTCCATCTGATGAACTTCCCAGGCATAGACGCTGTAGAATTGAAATAGTGCAAATAGGTGAGGTAGATCAATCTAATAGGAATGGTCTAGGTTCCTTACCTGGAGCTATGACCCCTCACTCGCACCTAATAAATTGCTCTCAAGTTGGAATTGGAAACTTAGGATCTGGAGCACGAGTGGAAGCTGGACGACCGGCTCACCAAGGTCATAATGAAGAATGTCCCCAGGACACACATTTGGCAGATCATCAACCAAGGAGGTACCAGCCGGGATGGTCATGTAGGACGGAGTCCAACTTGCCGCCTCCCATCTAGACCCCAGACTTGTCATCCATGGTCGGACAGCTGATGAGGGAAAATCAAAGCTTATCCAATGATGATTAGGGCATAGACAGAAGTCACACTCCATTTGCAGATGTTATCCTACAGGCTGAATACCCCCGGAAGTTTAGTATGTTGACTATTCCAGCCTATGAGGGGAAGACTGATCCCCGACAGCATGTAATGAGATACGAGTGGATGATGGACTCGGCCAGGGCGAATGATGCGAATAAGTGTAGATGTTTTCCAATAACCTTATCTGGAATCGCTGCCATGTGGTTCATCAGACTTCTTCCACGATCGATCTCCAGATTTGATGAGTTAGTGATGAAATTTGTGGAGCAGTTCAGGGTTCATACCACTTGTCCAAAGGATATGATGTCTTTATCGAGTGTAATTCAAGCCCCAGGGGAGTCCTTAAAAGAATATTTGTAAAGATTTCACATTGCAGCTACCGAAGTCAGCAACCCGAATGACCACGCTATTCTCATGGCCGTGAAGCGGGAGGTAGATCCGGACTTAGAGTTTGGTGATTGGCTGGCAGGAAAATCTCTGGCTACCCTAGAACGTTTTTATTCAAAGGCACGCCGGTTCATGAGAAGGGAGGAAGCCAGGTGGACAAGGTGAGGCAGTGCTCCAGGGCCTAGCAAAGAGGCAATGCAAAGTAACATTGCAATAAAACAGGCTGGCGACCATTCTGGAAAGGTCAAGGTTAATGTTCAAAACAAGCCCGAGTAGTCTAAAGCATTTGGAAGGGAAATTTTTGGAGAAAGTGGGAAGTCAGAAGGTGGAAGCCAAGGATCCCGACCTACAACGAATACACTCCTCTGAACGCATCTATGGATAATATTTATTTGTCAACTTGTAACACCTTCCAATACCGAAAGCCACGTCCAAAGGAATCCATTGAGGAACAAAAGCAGAATGGGAAGTACTGTCGGATTCATAAGATCAACGGGCACAACACTGGGGATTGCAGACACCTCCACGATGCTATAGAGAAACTAATTCGGCAAAAGAAGTTACAGTAGTTTGTTAAGAATCCACAGGAAGGCGGACAAGGAATGTTAGACCCCGGTCGTGGGCAAGCTCTACGCCATCCTGAAGAACCTGCTCAGACATAGGTAGACTAATCATAAGCACGATAGTCGGTGGGCCACATCTAGCAGACAATAGTGGGTAATAAATGGAATGCTATACTAGTTCCTTGAAGCACGCAGCCTTTGAATGTTGCTCGAACTCGGAAGATGGGATTCCAGCGAAACAGCAACGAACAATGACCGATGATATAGTGTTCAAAAGTAGAGATGTTGATCAGGTGGAGGCACCTACCATTGAACCGATAGTCATCTCGGCAACGATTGGGCCAACATTTATGAGAAGGATATTGATGGATTATGGAAGTTCTGTCAACATTATATTCAACAAGGCGTATGATCAAATGAAGATGGAGGCAAAAGATCTGAAATCATCTAAAGCTCGCATTCATGGTTTTAATGGTGCAGTCACCGATGCGATAGGTTTTGTTGAATTACCAGTTGAATTAGGAGAAGGTGAACGTAGGAGTGTCAGATCCTACCGTTCATTGTGTTGGATGTTGATTCCTTGTATAAAGTTTTTCTGGGTCGACCGAGCCTGGTGGAGTTTTGGGCAGCTTTGGCCCTGTAGTATTTGACTTTGAAGTTTCCGACAGATAGAGGAGTTGGAGTTGTACATGGAGACCAAACGACAGGTCGTACATGTTATTTGGCTGAGCTGAGAGAATCCTAGCAGAGAGAGAAGGGAGCGGTTATGGACAAATCTGTCTACATCCAGGTAGTGCAAAACTGACAAGTAGCCCGAGTCTTGGCTCGGGAAGTAGGGTCGGATCTACATAGACATAGATCCGAGAGATGATGATGAAGATCCTAAGGAGCCTAAAGCTGCACCGGCTGAACTAACGATTGATATTTCAGTCAGCCACGATGACCATCACGGATGCTTAAGATTAGACCCCAAATCACTCCCTCGATGATTGAGGACCTAACTGATTTCCTCCAAGTGAACCTGGATGTTTTTTCTTGGACCCACTCTGATATTGCGGGATTTCTCCCACCATCGCAAGTCATTTGTTGAACATTGACCCAAAGCATGTACCAGTGAAACAGAAACGGAGAAGTATGGACCCGAAGAGGTCTGCTGCTCTCAAAGAGGAGGTGGATAAACTCAAAGCCAATGGGTTTGTCCGCAACGCCCTCAACCCTGAAGGGGTGTCTAACCCCGTGCTAGTGAGAAAAGAGAATGGGAAATGAAGGACCAGTGTCGATTACTCAGACCTTAACAAGGCTTGCCCTAAGAATAGTTTCCCTTTACCCAGAATTTACAAGCTGGTTGACTCAACTGCTGGACACGAGTTATTGTCATTTATGGATGTGTATTCGGATACAATCAAATCCCAATGCACATTCTAGATTAGGAACACACTAGTTTTATCATGGATATAAAACTGTATTGTTATGTGGTGATTCCTTCTGGGTTGAAGAATGCAGGAGCGACTTATCAACGCTTGGTAAATCGGATGTTTAAAGACCAAATTGGTAGAACAATGGAAGTCTATGTGGATGACATGCTCGTGAAGTCATGGCAGTCAAACGAAGACATTCGAGACTTAGTGAAGATGTTTGATATACTTAGATACTACAGAATGAAAATCAATCCACTAAATTGTTCTTTTAGTGTTGCGTCGGGAAATTTTTAGGCTTTATTGTCAGTGCACGGAGAATTGAAGCTAATCCAAAAAAGATACAGGCTATTCGAGACATACATGCATCTAGAACTATAAAGCAAGTACAAAGACTGAATGGAAAGGTCGCCATGCTGAGCCGGTTCATATCTAGAGCCATCGATAAATGTATTCCCTTCTTTGATGTGATAAATAAAGGAAGAGAAATTTTGAATGGACACCCAATTGTGAGGATTCCTTCCAAGCTCTGGTGAGACATTTAGAAAGTCCCCGATTTTGTCAAAGCCTATAGACCATGAAGTGTTGTATGCATACCTAGCCGTGTCTCAGCATGCCATCAGTACGGCCCTGGTTTGTGAAGAGGATTGAATTCAAAAGCTAGTGTATTACGTTAGTAAACATAACACGGGGGTGGAGAGAAATTATCCTAAGATTGAGAAGCTAGCCTACTGCTTGGTGATTGCATCACGCAAGCTCCATCCGTGTTATCAAGCACATTCGATCAGTGTTTATACCGATCAACCTCTATGACGGGTGCTCCAACGACCCAAAACCGTTGGAAGGTTGTTGAAGTGGAACATTGAGTTGATTCGATTCGATATCACCTACCTGGCACGGAGGGTTATCCAAGGGCAGGCGCTAGCGAACTTCATTGCAAAATTCACCATATCAGACGAGCCAAGCAGTGAGGATGTTATTCCCCCCATTCGATGGAAACAATATACCGATGGGCATCCAAAGACTGTTGTTCTGGGGCTGGTTTCTTATAACTCCCGAAAACCGATCAATTTGTTATGCTTTAAAGCTCGATTTTCTAGCTACAAATAACGAAGCCGAGTATGAAGCATTAATTGCTGGCTTGAAACTTATCAGGGAACTTGGAGTAAAATTGGTTGAAATATTTTGTGACTCACGATTGGTGGTGTACCAGGTGTTGGAAGACTATCAAAAAAGGGGAAGAGACTTGCCCCATACCTTTCTCGGGTTCAAGAGCTGTTGGCAGACCTCAAATGTTACGATATTTCACATATCTCATGTAAAAAAATGGGGAAGCCGATTCATTGGCAAAATTCGCAAGTAACAGGTGACGCATAGTAGATGGGATTGGTTCCCGTTGAAATCTTACATGCTCCGAGTATATGTGAGATGGAAGTAAATTTTGTGTTAGAAACAGAAATCGAGAAGGATTCATGGATAACCCCATCCAAGCAATACCTGCTATATGGGGCTTTGGACAAAAAAAAGAACGAAAGATGACAAGTCATTCGCAAGGCTTCACGATATGTAATGCAGGACGGAATAATGTATCGGAAGGGATTCTCGGTCCCCTTACTTTGGTGCATTGCCCAAGATGAGATAAAAAGGTTCTTAAAAGAAGTTCATGAAGGAGAATGTAGCGACCATACTAGGGGGCAAACATTAGCGAAAAAGATCCTCGGTTATGGATACTATTGGCCAACCGTGAACCAGGACGTCGCAGACTATGTGCGAAGATTCTACAAATGTAAAAACTATGCGAAAATCCTGAGAGCTCCAGCGAAAGAACTCACTCAAATGGTTAGCCCGTTTGTAATGTAGAGAATCGATATAATAGGCTTCTTACCAATCTCCAAAGGTAGTGCCAAATACGCAATTGTTGTAGTCGATTACTTTACCAAGTGGGCGGAAGTAGAGCCCTTAGCTACAATCACCACCAAAAAGGTCATTAATTTCGTTTTGCGAAACATATTATGCCGTTTTGGCCACCCACGAACTATCATTATGGACAATGGAACTCAGTTCGAAAGTATGAAATTCAAAGAATTTTATCAAAAGTATGGCATTGAGAAAAGGTTTGCAACAGTTGCTCATCCAAAAGCCAATGGATAAGTAGAAGCCATAAACAAAATAATCAAATCTATATTGAAAAAACATTTGGAGAAAGCT
Source organism: Allium cepa (assembly GCA_030765085.1). NCBI lineage: Eukaryota > Viridiplantae > Streptophyta > Magnoliopsida > Asparagales > Amaryllidaceae > Allium > Allium cepa. The sequence continues at coordinate 166,192,055 of CM060931.1, forward strand.
AGAAGCAAGTGGGTGGATGAGCTTCCAACAGCATTCTGGGCTTACAGAACCACCCGCAAGTCCGCGACTGGCCATACTCTATTCACATTGGCATATGGAACGAAAGTTGTTATACCCATGAAACTAGAAGTTCCTTCACATCGGGTAACTCATTATGATCCTAAGGCGAATCAGGATCTCTTACTGGAATCACTAGACTTTGTTGACAAGAAACGTGAAGAAGGTGATTTAAGAATGGCTGCATATAGGCACCCACTCGCTCGATATTATAATGAAAAAGTCTGAACGAGAATCTTTGATTTGGGCGATCTCATTTTGAAGCGAGTTTTTCCGATCCCATCGCATATGAATCCCACATAGGAAGGTCCATACGTGATTCAATGGAAGCTTGGAGAGGAAACATTCAAGCTAGCGACCGTTGATGTCATGACACTCCTCCGAACATGGAATAGCGAGCATCTACGACGTTATTACACTTAGTTGTTTCCTTTTCATTTTAGTAGCAATTGTTTCCAATATGTTTTTCTTTTGTTTTCGGCATGTAATAAGACAATTCATTTGTTCCTATTTGATTATTGATAATAAAGGCTTGAAGCTGCTTTTCTATGAATTATCGATGTTTCATGTGTTGTAATTCCACAGAAAAAATTAAATCACATTATTCTGTCCAGCGTATGAATGCATGTGCAAAATTAAAAATCAATCGACATAAAAAATCGCTAAGTCCCCAGAGTGCGGACTAGAGTACTCCGAGTCCCCAGAGCGTGGACTAGAGTATAAAGGACTTAAAAATCTCTAAGTCCCTAGAGTGTGGACTAGAGTACTCTAAGTCCCCAGAGCGTGGACTAGAGCATAAAATGACTTAAAAAATTTTAAGTCCCTAGAGTGCGGACTAGAGTACTCTGAGTCCCCAGAGCACGGACTAGAGTATAAACGACTTAAAAATGTCTAAGTCCCCGGAGTGCAGACTAGAGTACTCTGAGTCCCTGGAGCGCGGACTAGAGTATAAACGACTTAAAAATCTAAGTCCCCAGAGTGTGGACTAGAGTACTCTGAGTTCCCAGAGCATAGACCAAAGTATAAACGACTTAAAAATCTCTAAGTCACCAGTTTGCGGACTAGAGTATTCTGAGTCCCCAATGCATGGACCAGAGTATTAATGACTTAAAAATCTCTAAGTCCCCAGAGTGCAGACTATAGTACTCTGAGTCCCCAAAGCGTGGACTAGAGACTTAAAAATCTCTAAGTCCCTAGTAAATATCTCTAAGTATCCAGAGTGCAGACTAGAGTACTCCGAGTCCCTAGAGTATGGACTAGAGCCTTAAAAATCTCTATGTCCCCAGAGTGCGGACTAGAGTACTTTGAGTCCCCAGATCATGAACTAGAGACTTAAAAATCTATAAGTCCCTTGAGTGTGACTAGAGTACTATGAGTCTCTAGAGTGTGGACCAGAGTATAAACGACTTAAAAATCTTTAAGTCCCCAGAGTGCAGATTAGAATACTCTGAGTTCCCAGAGCCTGGACTAGAGTATGAACAACTTAAAAACCTCTAAGTCCCAAGAGTGTAGACTAGAGTACAATGAGTCCCCAGAGCGCGGACCAGAGTATAAACGACTAGGGTGCTTCAAGTTCCCGGAGCACGGACTAGGGTGCTCCGAGTCCTCGGAGTGCAGGCTAGAGTAAAAATGATTCAAAAAATATTTAAGTCCCTGGAGCACGGACCAAAAGTATTCTAAGTCTCCAGAGCATGGACTAGATGATTTACGATTCCAAAAAATTTCGAGTCATATGGAAGTGAAATGGAACTTGTGTAACTCACAAGATTTCAAATTTCGACTACAAGTTATACGGTAAGCCGAACAACAAAAATCATCGAAAGCAAAGAAAAAAAGTTTTATTCACTAATCCAAAATAAAGTTCCACTACAATTTCTCCTAAACTCGGAGCCAAAAAGTCTACTTACAATGACTAAATATATATAACTACATAATTTAGACTTATTCGGGTTAAATAAGGCACGATCAGATTGCTACTTTTTATTTCTTTTCCTTCCTCGGTTTCTCTGAAGGCTCCTCACCCAAGCATTTCTTCTTGGATGCCTTGCTTCCTAGTGAGATGGTGCCCGGGGAAGGAGGAGGAACTTCAAATGGCTTGGTCCCACCGGGGAGAATGACCTTTAAGGGCCTGTTCAGGGGATCATCCAATTCCACCACTTCGGGCTCAGCCTTAATTTTAGCTTTCTTCTTCCCCTCTTCCATGATTTGTTCCTCCGAGCTCAATTTCAAAGTATGTTGGGAGGCTCCCATGGTTTCCACTTCATCATGTTCTTCTGTAGGTGAGGGGTTCTCGAGTTTTTCCTCATCGAGCACCCCGATCATTTGAGCATCGGGTCCGAGGGCATTCCCAGTGTGAGATGCCTCTCCTAATTTCTCTTCCTTCTCCATGATAGAATCGCTCCTTGGAGTTGGTTTGGGGTCAGAATGGCCTGCACGAAGTTATAAAAGACAAATGTTAGAATACATTTATTGCCTGTTAAGAAGCGATGATTATTTGAACTTTAGAAAGGAAGGTTAAGTACCAGTCACTGGCCGACTCTCAACTATTTTGGGAGTCTCACCCTATAGGATAGGGGACAAAATGTGGATATCAAGCCCAGGTACCTCTGGATCATAACCAACAGGCTGTTTAAAAGGATCGATTGGAGAGCGACCGGTCGGTTGAACAGAGGGAAGAAACTGAGATTCGGTCTCGGATGGACCAGCAACTTCGTCCTTCCCTATTGATAAGGAGGAATATCTTCCATAAAAGGCTTTGGCTACAGATAAGTTGGAAGGCTCGTTTCCTCGCAGCACTTCCTTCACGAGAGAATCCTCAAGTTCCTTGGTGCCCAGCCCTACTCGTTTGATTTTTATCAAGGTGTCCTATGCCTAAGCTAATGATTTGAGGTAACCCTCGTCCAGAAAAGATACATCTTGGTGCATGAGAACCCGAGCATTGTATTCAGTAATGAGTTGATCAAATAGGTACTTAATTTCCTCCATACCAGCCTCAGCAGCAGCCTCGAGGCGAGAATCGATTTTCGAGAGCGCCATTCTTTTACCTTCCTCACGGGCTGCGTCCTTCAACGCTTCAGCTTTGGAGTGCTCCTCATCAAGCTTTGTTTTTAGAAGTCGTGTAGCGACAATCTCATCACAATATCGTTGTGACTCCTCTTGAGCAGCAGTTTTTTCTTCTTTTTCTTTATAGAGTAGCTCCTCCAATTCCTTAACTCGCTAAGCGAGGACATCCTTTTCTTTTTGGATGGAGTCCTTTTCTAAGGCTAAAGCACCACAACATTGGACCACCTCATCAATTTCCTTTTTGTGTGGCCTCTAGGCGATTGACAACTCAACAGTATCCTGGGCATTCTTCTAGGCAGCCTCAAGTTGAGATTTATACAAGCAAAGCTCTTCATCCTAGGCTTTGATGATATCTTTATCGTGGATGGCCTCAAGTTTCGGACGATCAATTTCATATTAACGTTCCATAGAAATTTCAGAAAAAGTTTCCGCCAAGTGAAAGAATGCATCGTGTTGGACGTAGACATCATTATTGCAAGCAATGGCACTTTGTTCAACATGCCTTAGAATAGGATGGATCGCGAGAAGAAATGTTAATCCATCAAAGCATATTTTGGGAAATGTGGCTTTAAGCTCAGCTAGCTTTTCTGCTATCGATTGGATCATGTGCAGGGGCTGAGGAAGTTTATTTAGCAGAACCACGGACTACTTGTGAGGCTCACGAGATTTCCTGAGTGCTTGATAAACCAAAGTGTTGATTACGAGGAGCTTCAGAATAAGATCCCATTTGATCAGATTTCTCCCTGCTTTGTTCTGGTTGAAAAGGAGGATCATTGGGGTACGAAGAATGGTTGTAAGTTTTCCTTTGAGATGGCGGCGAATCTCGGGGACGATAGTCTCTATCGCTGTTGTTGTCTCTATCTTGGCGTCTACCGGACCTTGAGTCTCGGCTGGAGTGAAGAAGGATAGAAGACCCACGAAGGCGGTCGAAGGCGGTCGAACCCGTGAGTGTGCCCCATATCACCTACATAGAAATTAAGTGAGGGAAAGTTAGCAAGAATAACATGATGGCTGAATTTTAAGTGCACGGTGAAGTGTAAGTGTTCGTGTGTGTCCTAGTGATTCCCCCCGAAGGACTAGTTTCTTTTGCTTTACTAATTGCGGTTGATTCTCCATGTCGACCCGCCGAATCGCCTACATCGCTTCTCGTGGTCGAATTAAGCCCTATATCTCCTGGATCATTAAAACCATAATTCAGGAGGTCACCGGGGATGGTCAGGTCTGAAAGACCTTTAAGTGAACCCTCTAGATGCTGGGGAGAGGATTTTTTCTTGATCGGGGTGATGGTAACTTTAGAAGTCCCGCCAACTATTTTCTTCTTCCATTTATAGGCTAAAATTATGCCTCTTCGAAGGGGGAAGCGATTTGGTGATCTCAGGTACGTCGGTTATAGGCACAATACCGGAGCCTAGGTTCTCATCAATCATTTTTGGCATCTCGGCCTCCTTTATTTCACCCTCTTCAGATATATCGAGTGTGCCTCCCGCAAAAGGTATCGAAAGCCCAGCTTTCCTTTTGCCTTTTTTCGAGGCAGGCCTGGTTGAAGTGGCGCTATGAGGGAGATTTGTTCGACGACCTTCCACCAACAATCCGAACTTTGAAAGCGATTTATAGGAAATGATGGATTTGATCTTCCGGTCTCCCACGAGAATGACTCGAATGGCCTCGACGGCCTTAGAATACCTGGCGCCTTGGGGACGTGGGATGATACCTGTAAAAATGGAAAGAAGTTCAAAAAGAATGCACTTTCTTCCATAGACAGATATTGATCCGAAAAAGGAACTTAGTCCCTTCCAGCCATCTTCTCGTAAAGCCCGGGAGGCAGCGTACATAGAACTATTCCTGCTTATATTAAGTGAATTTACTCCATGACCCTGTCAAGATCTGACATTTGGAGTGTGGCTTGAGAAATATGAAAGATAGACTACCAAACTGTTTTTTGAAGCGATAGATGTAGTAGATGTCACCAAGAGTGGGAAGCCTGAATAGGATGCTCATGAATAGAATACAAGTGCCATAAATGAACGCATGACTATTGGTTGTAGCTGTGTCGAGGCGATCCCGATATAATGTAGCACTTCACGAAGAAAGGAGTTGAAAGGTGGCACGCTACCAACTCGCATATGAATTAATTGCAAGCTGTATATCTAGCTGGGGGCAGGTGAGGCTAATCTTTCCCCAATGGAACTAATACGTCATCGAAAGGGATTCCATGAATTGTAAACAAACCAAGGAAGACCGGCTTCATCGATTTTTGAAGCTTGTGAATCAATATGATCGTCCAGGATGACAACTCTGTCGATAGCATCGGGAGCCAGATCAATAACTACCACGATGGGTTTGGGATATCCTATGTAGGAGTTGTCGATGGATTCGAAGTTCCTACTACCTCCTGTTGAGAACTTGGCTCAGCCTTATCAGAAACTGTAGCAAAGTTCGATTTCCCAGACATCTTTGAAGAGCGATGGATGTGAATAGATACCTGTTTAAGCTATACGTGAAAGACAAGTGATATCAGATATAACGACAAAAATATTCCTCCCGTGTTGTGTGTGAGCTAGTGTGATGATTCAAACGTGAGTACAGGAAAAAGCCAAAGTTTTAAACACGGGTACGGTGTGTTAGAAATTTAAGTTATTATCCATAGAGACCGTCATCGCTGACTATCTCCTGTAGTTTGTTATATGGTTGATAAAAGTAGTCTTGAAGTCGAACATTCGCATCATGGAGTATAACAGCTGTTGTTAACATTTATTAAGTTACATTTACGCTTAAGATCATTCAAGCTACATGATAGATGGTTTGATTTATATTCTTGGGCTAATATGCTTCACTACTTTGTGAGGAATGCGGATTACGGATCTTAAGGCTGGAATAACACTAGAGGGTGGATGAATAGTGTTTTATGGATTTTTTAAATATTTTTGAATTTTATTCAATTTAAACACCAACAAATGCAATTCGTAAACACAGATATAATCACAGAATCAGACACAGATGCAAATACTAAATAAAAGCAGTAAAGGAAAGAACATACCAGGATTTTATACTAGTTCAGGATTACCTTACATCCAGTTCCGTACAATCGTACGGATTTCTTATCAAAATAATCTCCCAGATTACACCATCAATTTCAAGGCTACGAGGTACACCCTCCTGTATTCAAGCCCAGGGAAAACTCTCTCGATTTAACCATGCTACAAGATCACCTTATTGATTTCCGGGGCCACAATCACACCCAATTGATTTCATGGCTCAACCTCACCTTTTACTTAACAATTTGATTTACAAAAGATTCTATAACTCTGAATAGCACTGAGATCTTATGAAGAGAGTGGCAGAGAATCAAACAAGAGATAATCAAGCTTTATTCAGTTGGTATTTCGGCAGAGTATAGTTTAGGATTCTTTAAAGTAAATGTGGAAGATGAAGAAGATAGATAATAAATGAAATCTGGTAAAAAATTCGTTTATAACTTATTGGTATTTATAGTAGAGCAACAACCATATATATTCGTGAAAGGATACGACGAATAGACACTTCTTTTGAAAATTGAAATTCGAAAATAATAGACACCATGTTGACATGGGGGGTTGAGGGATGTCGACATGCTCAAGGAAAAATTGATGTTTTGATTTTCTTATTAAAATTGGTTTCTATAATTTTTCAAAACAATTTCTAAACTTTGTAAATATATTTGAATATAGTTCAAACATATAAAAGAGTTTAGAAAGTAATTTTTTAATATATATAATCTTAATCTACCAAGCGATTTAAAATCTGAGTATATAAATATTTTAAAGCTAAATATTTAAATAAGAGATGGTTTAAAAACAAGGATAATTTTGAAATCGAAATATTAAAAATGATAAAAATAGTTTTGAGGCTAAAATATTTAAAACCAAGAGAGATGTCTTTTTGAAAAGAAAGTTTTGAAAACATTTTTAAAAAACAATAGATGTATATTTTTGAAAATAATTGTTATAAAATTAAGGGATATCAAGATAGGACCACTATATGTTCCACTAGATATTGTCGTGGGTTCCATTCCACTAGGGTCCCATCCCTTTAACAGGCTCAAAGTGGATTCTATTCCACAAATAAATTTTGAATAAAGATGTAAGTGTTTTCAAGAAGTTTAAACATAATTATAGACTCAATACTTATCTTGTACTATTGAAATCTTGAACTATTGATATCTTGATACTCATAAGTCTTCAATCTTGATATCTTCAGTCTTGAATCTCTATACTGTACGGTCTTCATTCTTGGTACCTGCATGTTTATATCCTGCATATACATATATGTCTGAACTATAATGTTAGTATTTATATTTTATAACAAGTCATAAGGTTGTTGTCATCAAAACCATCATCTCAAGGACTAACATATCATCTCAAGGACTAACATACTTGTCTTTGTCTAATATATTATGCTTTGTCATGGAGGTGAGTTGTTTGAATGTGTGTTATGTTTGAGTTGAGATAGTCCTGGTTGTCAATTACCCTAAAGGATGACCGAACCATACTCCTCTCATTCTCTCTAGCCACCGAACCGACTTCCTAGGAACGACATCGAACCACTATCCCTAACTCCTGGAACCATCCATACCGACCGAGCCACTCACTTCTTATCTCCCTCTAATGACCGAACAACCTTGACCGCAATCCTACCAGCCTACATCACCTAACAGTCCACTAAGTCTATATCGAACCAACGACCCAATTTCCTACCGATTCAGACTTTCCTTCAAGTCCAAATGATACACTCGGTCGAGATATCGATCTAATCATCTGGATTCTCACCAAACAACAACGGACTACCTAATTACCGAACTGCTCTCTCGTTCTTCTTGCGCAACCTAATGGAATTTGCAGATGGACCTCTACACCGTTCCATTTCTTTGGAGATTCTTCATGGAGCAACATTTTCCTCATGCTTCCGAAGTCCCAACTTCTGAGTTATGGGTACAACCGCTACAAAGAGGTTAATGTAAACTAAAATCAAGAACAATTAGAGCCCTAGCCTAAGTCCCGCCCTTCACTCAAGTCATCTTCTCTCCCCTCACTGATTGTCCTTTACCTATTCCTATGACTAGGGAAAAACACTTAATCGAGCACTGAAACTTTGTATGTGACTTCGAGTTTGAAGTAAAATTCGTACCTATGGAAAAGTTTGTGGTTTGCAGGAGAGCGACTGAGATCTCGGGGAGGGGGGAGAAGTCCAGGAATTTGTAGGAACAAGTTAATAATATTAAGGATATAAAAAGGGTGCGGGTTTGTGAAGGTAAAGTGGAAGTAAGAAGAGAAAAAGGACCGAGCTTTTATTTGGGAGAGGGGAGGTGAACAGGCTATTCCCTGTAGACCCATTGTGCTTTGGGGAGTCAGTTATTAGACATGCATACCCCAGCTCAAGTAAACCGAATATGTGGGTCGGCCATCGTATGCCGAGCTACCGTTTGTTATGAAAAAGGAGAAGAGAAAGGAAGAAAAGTAAAATCAAAGGTGTACAAGGTGCTAGGAAGGTCCGCCATGTTTTGGTTTCGTGAGATCACATGCGTTCGCTTTTGAAAGCGGGAACTGATTTCTGGTTCGAAGCGTTTCGTGTTGTTTCACACGATACCCTTTAGGGGAAAATATTACCCGGTTGCTTGGCCCGGCTACTATATGATAATTGTAGAGGTTTTGATTGAATCAAAATGGTACTTGAGCCGGTGGAAAGTTGGAAAACGTAAAAGGTTGACTTGAATTGAGAAGTTCATCATATATTTATATTGTTCGGCATGAAAGCATGGCTCGGCCTATATACATGGTTTGGCTTATATACGTGGTTCGGCTTAAGTGAAGTTTCATCCTGTATGTGTGGTTTAGCCGGGGAAGAATGGCGTGGGTCGCCTAGCCAAAGAAAGTTGTTGCTAGTAACACAATGAATATCGCTCGGCTAGGGGAGACATTATGTCATTCGGTTTGGATAGTTCGTTATGTGCCGTTCGTCTAAGATGTTTCAACAAGCACCTTTTGGTCAAGGCAGTTGAGTTGAAGTGAAGTCGGTCAAGGTAGACGAGTAGTTGGGGACGACCATGTTAGTTCGGCAATAGTCGTTCGACTACAGTTGTCCGGCGTATATCGCTCAGCATATATGGTTCGGTCAGGCATGGGTTGGACTTAAAAAGGCATATGTAGGTCGACAGCTAGGCCCAGTCATTATAGTTCGGCATACCTGGTTCGGTGTACGCCAAAGGAGTTAACAGGTTATCGGGCCTGCAACAAAGTGAGGCATTCGGCATAGCTTCTCTTCGAGTCACACCGCTATGTGCTTCGGGTCTCTTGAGAACTCGCTTCGAGTCATTTACGAGAAAACCCCGATGACCATCATTCGGCCATCCTGGATCAGCATCTCTCTCGGCATGCCTGGATCGGTCGACTTGAGGTTCCCATATATCGGCTAAGGTACTATGCTCCTAGGCCTAAGAAGGAAGTCCAGCCTATCTTCATCTATAAATAGAGGGGAAAGGGTGCAGCGAAGGGGGGACCTTTTTTCGAGAACTCCGAGGACATTGCCACTTTTTAGACTAGCTTTCTTTCAGTTAAAGCTTGTATTCGAGCTATTTGATTCGGATTGTATCTATATTCAAGTCTAAGAGAAAAGCCATAAAGATCATATTAACAGTGGACGTAGGCAGTTACGCCGAACCAATATAATTCCGATGTTCTTGTTTTTGAAGTTAGTTCTGCATACATCCTTCAGTTTTAGTTTATTTTCTTCATTAATCTCTCTACATAATTCTATTCAAGGGTGTCAGTGCCAATTTTGGTGCTAACAGAAGTTATGGGTGAACTTTATTTTTTTTGCCATATTGGATCTTTTTTGGGCCTATGAAGTCTAATTTTTTTAGAATATTTCTAGATTTTATTTAAATAAAACATTTTATTATATTTAAATTTATAAAATGACATTATACTATTTAATTTATATTCTATTAAATATATGCAAGTATCATTTACATATATATAAGTGTGTGCATGTATAAAACATCAATCCATACATTGTATAACATGCCCGTATGTAGATGCTAGGAATTACGTCGCAACGGACACCTTAGCACATCCAATATGCAAATGTATTGTCCAAATAAATGTTATATATATACTTTTTTTCTTTTATAAATAAAATATTACAATATATATGTATGTATGTATGCATGCATGCATAAACTAAGATTTTATTTACATATAATTTTTTATTAATAAATAGATATATATATGTATATATAAACATAAATATAAAATATTAACAACATGCATATATTTATAACTATATAAATATGTTTAAATCAATTATAAAACATATTAAATATTTTTTTAGCTGTAATTTCGAAAATAGTACATGTATAATTACAATTTTTTTATAAATATATACATACATACATATTTATATATATTAAATACTTATATATATATAATAATAAATATATGTTAATACAAATAAAAATCAAAAAAGTAACTTATATTTAAATATATAACCATCTAGTCTTGCACTGGCTTAAGATATTTTTTAAATTTAAATTTTAAAATATATATTAATCAAACCATACGAAAAATTATTTAAAATTAATAAAATATAATTTAAAATTTTAAAAATATTTTAAAATCTACTTTTTAATTTTCAGTTTATATTTAAATATTAAAAATATAAAAAAATGAATTTCAGCCGAGAGTAAAATATATGTTAACATAGTTTTATAAACTATATAACATATTTTATAAATATACATGAATTTGTATAATTATTTATATGATTAATTGATTTAAATATTATTTAAAACAGTATACAAATACATAAAATTGTTTTCTTCTTGCTAAAAATATTATACTTATTAAACATTATCTATAAAATTATATTTTCATATTATACATAAGTATAATGTAGTTTTTAAATTATGAACATATAAATTGTTAAACCAAAAAATTGGTACAACACCCATGGAGCTAAGAATAATGAGCCACTTTATTCAAGTTCATATGTCGATGCAAACAAGCGTAGTTTAGTAGGTGTTAATTAAATCAAGAATATGCATAGCAGCTAAGGCTAAGTATGAGTGGATATCATTGGGAAACAGATCCATAATGCTTATGGACTTTGGTTGTTACATATTCGAAAGCCAGTATGATTTCTTAAAACATAATATTCGAGATCTCTTAAGGTTACTTCGAATAAGATATTTGAGAGTCCTTAAGGTGACTTGGAATAATATATTCAAGAATCTATTTAGTCTTTAAGAATAGAACACTCAAGGTCTAATGTCATATATTAAATGGAGGGAGAAAATAAATAGTAAACGTGTGCATTAGCTCATTAAGCATGTTAATGAACTAAATAAACAATCCTTATGTCTATAGTCCAACGTCCATATGTACAAGGCAATATAGGGGTTGTGCATATAAAAACCAGTTTGGACCGAAGTTCATGTGACCCTATTTGAATAGTATAACATTTACTTTGGGCTTAAAGCGCTTAATTATATGCATGTTCGTGTTTAATAATGCCCAAAAATGCATGATAATAGCAATAGGCATGTCCAAGTTCTCATTTATTTAAATTGAGCATGATTACATTCAAATTGGAGCTTTTCCCCCAAATCAATTTAGGGTTACAAGAGTTTAATTTTTAGAAGAGAGAAAAAAATGATTGCCTCTTCCTTCATGCCCCTAGGTCCCTATTTATATGAGTAGATAGATTCGGCATGATGCTTTATGCCACCTTCGACCTGACTTATCTTCAGCATGCATCACCTTTGGCAATCTTCATGATACCAAGTATCGTAGACGATCGTCGGTATTCTTCATTAATATGTGGTGGCATCGACCTGAAGTGGGCATTTATATGTTGCGGTATTAATATGGAGCGGTATTGATAACAGGAAGCATTGAAATGAAGTGGCAATGATAACAGGCGGCATTGATATTAAGTGACATTAATAACATGTAGTATTGATAATAGGCGGCATTGATGACAGGCGGCATTAATAAAAATGTTATTGGTGACAAGTGGTATTGAAAGGAGTCGGCATTACTTTTAAGGGTGATATTAGAATAAAGCCACATCGGAGAGATACGGTATTAATCCGGAGTGGCATTGATTCTTCTGGCTATATGGAAGAAGTGCTCCATTGATGGAATATGGCCTTAGTCATTCAACTCCATAAGTATGCAGCATTAATGACATTCGAACGACATATGACATTGTAGATGATTTTTTTATTAACGAGACACGGCATTGTCCACTTTAGCACTAATCCATCTTCATACTGCCGATATTAGCAATTGATGTGATGTTGTGAATATGTCGGCATGCCACATATTTTCGGCATCAATATTAGTAGTGACATTTGACACCTTTACATTGCCTTTATATGCTTTATAATGGTCGTCATTGTAAAGGCCTTAACATTTCTTCTTGTAAAGAAGTTCGATATTCCTACTTCTCATATTACCTCCTCAAAATCCTAAATTTAAATTTAATAATTCGATATCATAATCCCTTTAGAAAATATATGGATAACATGTGCCCTCCCCATAGTGAAGAAGCCTTTTACACTTTAGTGTAAAATCATTAATTTCTTTGTTTTCTTGGTTACTTATGAGAAAATCTTTCCAATCTCATTTTGCTGTAAAACATAAAGTGGATGATAATTTCCATTATTAACTTAATTTCAATTTCGAGCAATCCCTTTATGGATTTGATTGAGCTGTAAGTAGGTATGTATTTTCTATATTATTTTTAAGAGTCATGATTATAATTTTTCTTTAAGATAACAATAGATTTTCACATGGGGGCCTAGAAGATTATCTGGTGATATCATAGAATGTGACATCAGAAATTTTCTCTGGCAATATCATAAATAAATGACCAGAAACCCATCTGGCATTAATAGTATTCTGAGTAAGAAGCTAGAAAGTTATCCGAAAAGATGACCAGAGAATTCATCTAATAATAATAGAAGACCATAAATCCGTTTGGCAATAATAGAAGACCAAAAATCCATCTGACAATAAAAGAAGACCAGGAATCCATTTGGCAATAAAAGAAGATCAGAAATCCATCTGGCAATAATTGAAGATGAGAAATCCATATGGTAACAATAGAAGATCTGAAATCCATCTAGCAATAATAGAAGAGATCCGTCCGATAATAAAAGAAGACCAGAAACCCATCTGGCAATTGAATTCCTTATACAGATGCTAGATCTCCATTTCCATTGGAGATTGTTTTGCCTACGTTTTGTTGTTCTTCCTCTGGAAGATTGCTTGACTTTATTTTGAAGCATAAATGGCTCATTTTTGATAAATCTTCATCTAAAATGTTTTTATGATCCATTCTTTAGGATAGGGTTTTAATTTGCTTTTGAATTTTATTGACACCATCTTAGTTTATGATCTCAACTTGGATCGAACCCCTTATCACCATCTTAGGTGGTGGTTAAGGTTTGTTATATGATGCATTTGGTTAGCTTTCCTTGAGCAGAACCATACACTTACCTGACCTCCCTCTAAGAGAATCTTTAGCGAGGCCTTTGATGATGGCACTAAAGGCTAGTTTGGTGCTCTAGGTGCTAGCAAAACCAGAGACTTACATGATCGCCCTCTAGGAGATGCTTTAATGAGGTCTTTAATGATGGCACTGAAGGCTGGCCCAGCGCTCTAGGTGTCTATCTTAAGCAGAACCAGAGATTTATCCAACCTCCCTCTAGGAGGCGCTTTAGTAAAGCCTTTGCGATAACACTAAAAGCTGGTCTGGCCCTTTGGGTAACTATCTTAAGCAGAACCATAGACTTATCCGATATCCCTCTAGGAGATGCTTTAGTGAGGCCTTTGATAATGGCACTAAAGGCTTTTCCATTTGTTTAAGGAGAGTCTTATTCTTGATCTAGTAGACATTCTTATTTCAACTTCTTTATTCATCTATTGTTGGAAAATATGGTCGCAAATGTTCAGCATTCCATGTTCTTGTTGTCATATTGCCATTGGGTTGGCATAATCTGTAGGTTCCAAGTGGGATTACTTTGTGTATTATTAGGGGTCCTTTGCAATTTATCCCAAGTGGTCCATCTGCCAGGTTTTTAGTATTTGTCATAACTTTTAGGAGCACTAAATCTCCTTTCCGAAATGACCTTGCTTTTACTCTTGAGTTGTAATGCTTGGATATCCTTTGTTGGTATTTGGCTATCCGTATGATTGCCTCATCTCTCAATTCATTAATCTTATCTAAGGATTATTTCCTTAATTCTTGATTCTGATTGAATGCATATGAAATTCTTCGATGAGAGGCCACCTCAACTGGAAGCATTGCTTTACATCCATATGTTAATGAATATGGGGTATGTCATGTTGCTATTTTAATAGAAGTTCTTTAGGCCTATGATACCGAAGGTAACTCTTTTACCCAGTTTCTTTTTTCTTTATCTAATCATTTCTTGAGAATGGTTTTGATAGTTTTATCGACTTCCTCAGCGACTCCATTAGCCTTATGGTGAGCTATAGATGAAAAGCTCTTGATGATTCCTCTTTTATTGCAGAATCGAGTGAATTATTCACTTTATTCACTTTCAAATTGTATTCTGTTATCAGATATTATCTTTTGAGGGATTCCAAATCTGGTAATGATATTCTTGATCAAAAATTTGAGTACTTTTCTAGATGTGATATTTGTTAGGGTTTTACTTCTACCCACTTAATGAAATAATCAATGCCCACTACAACTTATTTGGCTCCCCTTTGGAGATAGGAAATGGTCCTATTAGGTCAATCCCCATATATCGAAAGACTATGGGCTTGAGGTCGAAGTCAATTCACTTGGCGGCAAATATGCGATTTTAGAGAACTTCTGGCATTGTGGCATCTTTTTACATAGCCAATAATCATTCGAGGTCAATAAAAGCCTTGTCTCATGACCTTTTTAGCTAGTTTATTCCATTAGAATGATCCTCACAAAATCCTTCATGGATTCTTTCAATAGTTTTAGTCCACTTTTTGGATCCACACATCTTAAGTAGGGAAGACAGTATCCCTTCTTATAAATTATTCCATTCATCATAAGAAAATCTAGAGCCCGTTGCTTAATCCTTCTTGCCTCCTTTTAATATGTTGGAAATGTTCCCTTTATAAGATATTCAACAATAAATGTCATTTACTTATTCTTATAGCGATCATTTGTCTCTAAATGGAAGAATTTCTCTCGAGTGATTTCATTTTCATTCTCACTTTCCTCCTCTCTATGTGCTAAAGCTTGGGATCTGGTCAATACCATCGATTCTTCTTTTGACTTGGGCATCTTTTCCTCTGTACTGGGGTTTGGTTGATAGCCCACCAGAACGATCCAGGTTTCTAGCGCTCCTTATGAACTGGCTAGTTTAGTTAAAGAATCAGCCTGGGAGTTCTTTCCTCTTGGTACTTGGTGTATTAAGAAATCCTCAAATTGATTCAGCATTTTCCACACCTACTTTACGTATAAGACTAGCTTGGCATCCTTTGTCTAGTATGTTTGTTTCAACTGATTTACCATCATTTGGGAATCACTGAAAATTTCAATTCTATGAATTTCAGTTATAGGGCCAAAGTGAGTCCCGCCATCGTTGATTCATATCCAGTTATATTATTAGTCGCCAGAAATCCTAATTACATTACATAATGTAGGTAATGTCCATCGGGTGTCATAATGACATATCTTGCTCCAACACTTTTTTTCATTTGAAGCTCCATCTACAAACAATTTCCACTTAGGCTTTAGATCATTTTTCTTTTCTGACTACTCTTTTATGAAACTTGTACATTCGTTAACAAAATCAGTTAAAGCTTGTCCTTTGACTGCTGCTCGAGGTAGAAATTCAATGTCATATTGACTAAGATCTATCCCTCATTTTACCAATCTTCCTAAGGCCTCTGGTCTACTGAAAATTTTCTTAACAGGGGAATAAGTTAAAACCTAGATTGGATGTGCTTGAAAGTAAGCTCTTATCTTTCATGCTGTAAGTATTAAGCAGTGTGCTAGTTACTCTATGACTGGATATCTAGTATGTGCATCATTTTGCCTTTAACTAACATAGTATACAAGAATTTGAATCCCTTTTTCTTCTTTTATCAGTATAGAGTTAACTGCATGATCGAAAACTGCCACATAAATATAAAGATCCTCTCCTTCTATGGGACTAAACAGGATTAGTTATTTTTCAAGATGGTCTTTCAACTCCTTAAGAGCTTTTTGACGGTCTTCTTCCTATTCGAAGTTCTTCTTTTCTTGATTATATTGAAGAATAAAATGCATTTGTCAGTGGCCTTGGAAATGACTCTATTCAATGCCGCCACTCTTCCATTTAGACTCATTATATCTTTACCTGTTTCGGGCTCCGCCATGTTCTTACTAGCCTGACTCTGGTCAGGGTTGGCTTTAATCCCCTGGGCATTGACGATGTATCCTAACAACTTCCCAAACTGAATTCCAAAAGAGAATTTCTATGTATTGAGCTTTATTCGATACTTTTGCAATACCCCAAACATTTCCTCAAGATCTTTTAAATGGGTGCTCCCTTCACGAGACTTAACTAGCATATCATCCATGTGTACTTCCATATTCCAGCCAATTTTCTCCTTGCACATTCTATTTACGGATTCTGACATGTGGCTTTTGCATTCTATAACCCAAATGGCATTACCTTATATAATAAGTCTCCTAATCCATTATGAAACTAGTGTTTTCCTTGTCTAGGTTGAATATGGTAATTTGACTACGATCGGGATAGGCATTCATGAAAGATAAAAGTCTATGCCTATTGTTGCATTAATCATATGATCTATTCTTGGAAGAGGATAGAAGTCCTTTAGGCATGCCTTGTTTAGATCAGTATAGTCAACACATATTCTCCATATACCATTGGATTTCTTGACCAGCATTGGATTGAGCAATCACTTTGGATAAAGAAACTCTCTGAACCCATTCTCAAGCAATTTTTTGACATCTTCTTTTGAAGCATTGGATTGAATTTTATCAAAATTCCTTTTCTGTTGTCGAATAGGTGTGATATTTGGATTTATATTTAAAGCATGACACATAACTATTGGGTCTATTTTGATCATATCAGAATGAGCCTAGGAAAATACATCTCTACTGAATTAGCTCCCCTTTAAATTTGCTATCTAATTCCTTCCCAGTTTTTACTATCTTTGTTAGATCAGCTGGATATACGCATACTTCCTCAATACATTCTGTAGGCTTTATCAGCTCTTACTCTCCTCTACAATCTAACTTAGTGACTATTTCATCATCTTCTATTTCATCCCCCGCTAGGTTGTTTCCTTTCTCTTCCTTTTCTTTCCAGAGAAACTGAATTTTTTAACACATGCTTAGTTTTCTTAATAGGCTTTGTTTTTGCTTTAGATGACTAGTTTGAAGAACCTTTATCCAAAGGCTTATTAATTTCATTTATAATTAACTCATTTTTCTTTAAGTCATGGTACGAAAGATTGTCTCATTTACATTGCTCAAGATTGGAAAAATACACTTCACGGGAGCTAAATTATTCTCCTATTATTTTTCTCCAACCACGTTTGGTAAAGAATTTCACCATCAAGTATTTTGGCAAAACAAAAGCATCAAGTTCATCCAAAGCTAGCCTCCCAAAGAATGCATTGTAATAGGATGGTTGATCCATGATGATAAAGAGAGTCTCCTTCGGAATTCCTATTTGATCGAAAGAACATTTGAAGATCACGTTGATTGCACTTCCCGTATCAACCAATATTTTGGAAACCATGGAGAATCCAATTTGGTTCGTAATCATGAGTGGATCATTGTGTGGATGATGAACTCCTCCTCTTAGCTCTTACAGAGTGATGGTTAGGTTATGCATCTGAACTTGGAACGAGTGGCTCTTAAGTGGTGGTTCTTCATAAATAGAGAAAACCCCCTCCTTTTCTTCTCTAACATAAGTCCTTAGCTCCTTTACTGCTCCAGCTAGATGTGATCCTCTACGGATTACATCAATCCTACTAAGGGAAGGTATGAAATTTGGCAGACTAGTACCTTCCACTAAATAAACAGCGTTGTTTTGGAGTCTTTGGTTGGGATCTTCGGAATGAGTACCTTTTTTACGATCTTTAACAAAGTCCTTTAAGCATCCAAAGCAAATCATGCGTTAGATTATTCCCGCCAAAACACAACACTCGTCAGTTTTGTGCCCATTCAACTTATGATAAGCACTAAGTCTTCCCCCTTCTTAGTTCAGGATTGGTTTTAGCTTTGTACAAGATTGGGAAATCATTATTTTCCTTTTCCATAGCAAATATGTAAGATAGTGGATTATTCAAAGCAATGTAATTGGTGTTAGAGACCTCCCCCTATCTTGGGTTTTTATGGTTGTGGTTACTGCCTGTTTTCCCGTTCTCCTCTTTGGCTTGAGCTTTCTTTTTAGCATGAAATATTTCATCATTACGAATGATTTTTCAGCCTGGAAATGGAAATCTTGTAGATCTCTACATTTGTGTATATGGAGCTCCTTCTAGAATGGGGTTTTCTTAATCATCCTTAGATGTACTGCCAAACTTGTCCCTATCAGTCATACCTTTTGCTTTTAGTGCCTCTGTATTGAGCCTCTTTAGGCAATCACCCAATAACTCCCCTAGCCTTTGATTAATATTAACCGACACAGTGTAGTCTATAGTAGGGTCTTTACAGATGTAAAACTGCATTGAGAATTCATAAGGTAATTTCCTATAGGAATATATAGTTTTCTCACGGTACTTTTTAGACCACTTGGCGGCTGCACCTTAGAAAGTAATAGGGAAAAGCCTGCAACGCACAGCTCCAGATGTGTTGTATAAGTCTACCTGACTTTTGAAGGCCATCAAGTGATCATCTGGGTTAGTGGTCCCATTGAATTTTAAGGGAAAAATTTTGATGTGGAATGGGATCCTAGTGGGAATGATCCTGTCTATGAAGGGAGCTTCTCGGTGGTTATTTTTTACCCTCTCATCAAAAGTTCTTTTTCCTTTAAGACTAAGCAAATCCTTTTCCATTTTCTTAGCCATGCCTTTTAGATAAGCTTCATCACTTTGGTTATTGCTTCTAGTTAGTTTATATTCTTTTGAGGTTGAACTTCCAGATTGCTCCTTGAAATTCTCCTCCAATCTTCCTTAGTAAGTTTCCTTAATGTAACATTCCTTAAATTTATCAAGTTTAAAATTGGCAATTTAATTTATTTTTGAAAATAAATTGAGAATTAATTAGAAAATTTTCTAGAATAAATACATAATTTTTGATCATAAACAGAAATTTAATAAGAAATTTGAGTATAAGTAGCTTAAAAATAAATATTGGATTTAGGGAAAATAAGATGTATATTTATATAAATGAATTACAAAATAGAAATTTGAGATTTATAAGATTTCAAAATAAAATGTATTAAAAATAAATTAGAAATTAAAAACTTTAAAAAAATTGAACAAACAAAATAAATAAATAAATTTTTGATTTAATTGTGAATTAAATTGAGTTTTTCCAAATAAAATACAAATGGATTTTTTATATATGAACTTTTGAATTAGAAAATTTAAAAATAAATGTTTAAATAGTATATATTGGATTTGAAAGAGAAACTCTATCTTTTAAAATTTATAGAAATTTGTTTTTAAATTTATAACATACATATGTAATATGTATTTTGAAAGTTATATTTAAAGTTTAATATATACATATCTTTTGAAAAGTATAAGTGTAAATAATAGTTTGAAAATGTATAAAATGTGATTTACAAATTTTAAAATGATGAAGGTTTAAAACCAAATTTATAAATTTTAAATGATATGTTTTAAAATAATTGGCATTTAAAAAATCATTGAAGTGTAACTTGCATAATTTAAAGATTGGTTAGAAACAATTCTTTTAAACTTTGTGTATATGTACATATATAAGTGGCATCATTGCATTTATACAATAATCAAATTTAAAATTACAAAAAAAAAGGGAAGAAAGAAATAACATTTTTTTTTCAGCTATGAAACAACTAAAAGAAGACAAAGATAATCAATGGCATATCTTTTGCACACTAGAGAATATCAGTAGCCACCAATCAAATCTGCAAATCAAAGATTTGGACAAGAAAAAAAATTTATCTCAACATCCAAGAAAAATAAAGTAGAAGATCTTGCAAATCTTAATAACCATCAAACCAGAAAAACAGAAAAATAAAAATGCTCTCTGCCTTAATTTAAGTTTGAGAATCTGAAACCATACAAAACAAAACTCAAGCCAAAGTCAAACCGGGAAGCAAATGCAAGATCATTTCAAAATCAAGCTTCAGTTTACATTTGTTTCCAGCAAGTTTAAATTCAAAGTAAAGAAGCAACTCAGTAAACATGCAAGTTCAAATCTGGAAATAGAGGCAAAGTTCAATATTCAACAAGAACCTGAGGAAGAAAATCAAAAGTGAGATCAAATCTGAAACAACTCAACTTAAAAGCATTTCACAAATCAATGATTCAACCTGAAGCAATTGTAAAGAGTCAGAGCTACAACCTGTTAGCTTCAGATTTTAAACATCAGACAAACAGAATCAAAACTGCAGATTTACAAATCAAATGCAAAGCTTTCTGGAAACAACTTTAAGGCAAGTGAATCTTTTCTTTAAATTTGAATTTGATATTCAGTAATAATAATAATAAAAAACAAAAGGTTTAAGCAATATTATCAATCAGTTAACAGAAGGAAATCCAAAGTTTCAAAGCACTTGAACAAATCAAAAGAAAAAGAAATGCAAAGCAATCAAAGAAAAGAAAAAAATGTTCAGGCTCAAAAAAAAACTCCTCTCTGCCTTCCTTGTTCTCTGCTGCCTTTGTTCCTCTCTGTCTTCTGAAGTCCAGGTGAGCAAACCACATCCCAAACTTTAAATCTGGTTTACAACTTGGTTGCATGTAATAATCTGTTAGTGTGTGATAAAAGTTATGTTTGCATGTTGAATGTAAATGTATGTAATTAGATGTGTATATGAATGAGCACTCTCTGTTTGTTGCCAGGCAAAAAGATAAATTTAGAAAATTTAATTTCTTCTTCCTCAAAACCCCTATAAGACATGATCTCTGAAAGGAAAGTGAGCAACTTTCCCTTCTGAAACCTATTCTGTTGTTAATGCTTGTGAGTAAATTTCTGTTTTAAAAACAGTTTCTACTTCTTAAAATCCAAGCAATCAAGAATTTGCAGAGATTAAAGTTTAATTCAAATGCCTTTAAATGAGCAAATTTAAAAAGTAGAAATTAAAACTGTTTTGTTCTTTCTCTGTAGTGAGTAATTTAAAATTTATGGGTTGTTTAAAAGTTTTATATGTGTATGAGTTTGAAAATATGCTTGACTGTTGTATGCCTGCATACATAAATCTTGAAAATGCAGAGGAGAGTGATGTGAATTTCTTCAAACATGCTGCTGTTATTTCTTGGATGTAAACACAAATCCACTTATTTTTGTCTGAATCTTAGTTAGGAAGTATGGTGTGAACAAATTGTGTTTGTACAATATAGTTTAGGTTTGAAATATTTTAAGTTAGAAAAGTAAAGACTGTTACTTCTGGAATCAATGACAACAGACAATAGATTCTAAAGTAAAAATTTACCAGACATCTTAAAATTTATTAAAACAAGTTAAAGCTTAAATGCATGTTTTAAAAAAAAACATGGATATTAAAACATGTATCAGGTTTAAAAGCTTCTGAGGGGTTAGATAATTAGACTGTGCAGATTTGGTGTTTTGAGGATACCAATTCATAAAATAATTTGGGAACTTGGATTCTACCTGGAGGTTGAATTGTTAAATGGAGAGAGTGGGGAGGATAAGGGGAATTGATCAGAGAGTGAGGTGATGACAGTGGGTTTTCAGGATTTGCATGTTTGGTTTGAAGCCTTTTTCAGGTTGATGTTATTTTGCTTGATTCAAATTATCAAGCTACAGAGTATTATGTTGGAGGTTGTTATCAAGTTGAGGGATTGATTTGCATCTTGGAGAAGTTGGTGAAGGTTGCTGGAAGTCGCCGGAGTGGTGGTGCATTTGCACAGTGTAGTTTGAGGCTCTGGTGAAGTTTTGATGTGCAGGCTTTGAGTGACTCGGAGTTGAACCCGTGCAGTTGGTGTTATAACCCGAAGTAAGTAGGGTTTTAACTCGAAGTAAAAGCAGGGGGCAGCTCGGGTTAAAGTTTTTTTTCAGGTTTTTTGAGATTTGAACAGAACCTGTTCTTTTTCCCAGTTTTTAAAATTTAAACAAAAGTGTTGATGCAAACTTAAATTTAAACCTAAGATTTTTTTTTTTTAAAAAAAAAAACTGAATTTAATTTGAATTCAATTCGGTTAATTTTAGGTTTGAAATAATTTAAATTTTGAAAAATTTATTTGGTCTTATGCAAAAGCAGTAACCTGTTTCCAGGTTTTATAAAGTTGAAGAGAAAAAAAATGGCAAAACAAAAATCTGAAAATAAGACCTGAACTTGAAATTGAAAATTCAATTAAGTTTTAAATTTTAAATCTTTGAACTATATTTGAAATGCTTTTAAATCCAAGTTGGGTTTTTAACTAAAACAGAAACTGTTTTCTGTTTTTATTTAAATTTAAAAGTAGAGTTTAAATTTGTAAGATTTAGTTCAAAACTGAAATGTTTAAACCTGAAAGTTAAATTTGAAGTAAATGGTATAATTCTTGAATTTGAAATATTTTTGAATTCTAGAATATAATATGTTTTAAACCAAACAGAAACTGTTTTCTGTTTAAAATTTAAAAGTAAGTTTATAATGGAACTGAAATTTAAAATAAAGTTTTAAATCTGGAAGTCTGAAATATGAAACTTAGCAAATGAAACTAAGTTTGAATTTAATTTAAAACTGGGAATTTAAAATTTAGTTTTTTTAAACTTTTTAAAGTATAAAGGAACATTGGTTTAAACTTGTAAACCATGAGTTTTTAATTATGAAATAGAATTTAAAATAAGTTTAAATTCAGTATTGAAAATCTGGAATTTGACTTTAATGTCAGTTTTTTTTTAAAATAAAATAAGTTTTTAAATTTAATTTGTTTAACTATTTTTAGAAATGGTTTAAAAAAAAATTTGAGTTTTAAAATGAAGATGAAAAATGTAAGCAAAGCTTTAAAGGATTAAGTTTAAAATTAAAATAAAAGATTCAAATCTGTTTTTCAGTTTTGAAGTTAAGGAAATTTTTGAATTTGTTTTTAAATGCTTTATTCAAGTAAGAGATGTTTTATCTTAAAAATAAATAAATAGAATTTAATGATTTAGACTCATTAAATTATTAAGTCGATAAATCAAATAATTAATGAATGATCAAATGAAAATAATAAATACTTAGTGAAAATAATTAAGAGAAGATAATTAAAGGTTAAGGATTGATTTATCAAATATTTGAGATTAATTACTTTAAAGAATAATTAATTAATGTGGTTAATTAATTAAGAGAACTAAATCGATTAAGGTCAATTAACTTAAAGTGATTAAGAAATCATTATTAATTAGGGAATAATTAATTATTGAAATTAATTAGAGGAATAATAAATCTATTTATTAAGGACAATTAATTTTAACTAAGATTTAATTAATCAATAATTAAAAGTTTATTTTTTAAAGTAACTAATTGAGGAATATGTAATTAAGATTAATTAATCACAATTAAAGGATAATTAATTAAGATAATTAATTTAGTAAATGATTAATAAATGAAGATGGTTAAGACTTAATTAATTATAGTTAGTGATAATTTAATCATTGATTTAAAGATTACAAATAGAAGTAATTATGTGGGTAATAAATTTATAACCACACGGTTTATTCATCTTAATTAAAGATGTTTGATTGTTAATGAATGTTGTGTGATGGATTGATATATTTGATATGTGATGCTATGTAATGCTTTATACTGAGCTGTTATATCTGTGATGTATATATTGTTATATGAATATGAAACCCTTTGACCCGTAAAATGACATTTGAATTTCGATGCGACAGGGAGTCGGATTCCAGCTGGTTATCCGAAACCCACATCGAATCATATTAGTGAATTTTTGTGATTGATAATTTACTTTATCTATGAATCTGTGAATATAGATAAGCGCTATGGGTTATACCGCTTATCTTTATGATTGAATCTGTGATGATGATGTTGTGCACTATTGTGTTGAACCCCTAGACCACACTTATACACACACAAATATGGATTGCACGTGGGAATGGGTTAAGTCACAGATTTTGAAATTGTTTTAAAATTTGAATTTTTGAATCCAAAATAGTTTTGGAATTAGAATTGAAGATTTGAAAAAAATGAATTTCAAAAAAATAAAAGTTATGTGAATAACTTAGTTGAGTGTTGAAATTTAAATAATTTGATTTAAATTTGAATTCAATATTTGAAGTTGAATTCTATGATTTGAAAACTATGTTTAAAAAGGGTATTCAACTTATAAATGGATTTATATGGGTTTTTAAACCAATTTAAAAATGATGTTTTGAAATTTAAAATTAACCCAAGATTCCAACTTGTATAAATCGGACTTTTCTGAAACGAAAACTGTTGTTTTCCACTAATAGAAGCTTTCATATAAGAAATGGATTTCCAATGTGTGTTAAAAGGAATTTAAGTTGAAATGAAAATGGTTTTCCGAGTTATTAATAAATCTTTGGAACGTGTTTTGAAAGCTATAAATTAAATCTTAAAATTTAAAGATTTATCGAGTTAATCCATTTGGAATGGAAGTTGTTTTGAATCTATGAATAGATCTTTGTGAAACTGGGTGAAACTTTGTGAAATAAATCTTTTTGTTTAAAGATTTAAAAATGGTAATTTGTTTAACCATTTGAAAGAAAAGTTTTGGATTTTTATAAGTTGTGACTTAACTAAAATCCCATATCCATATGTTTTAAATATGGCGCTTACTATTCGGTTTAGCCGGGAGAGGACCTTGTGTCATATAGCCCATTCCGAATAGTGATACGACGTTATGGATAGCATTTGAAGACCGGTGGTGAAGACCGGGTATTTGTGAGAACGATAGGATAACCTATCGATTGACTCTGCACTGAGTTGCTCCGGTATAGAGTTCTCCTTAGTGATGGGAAGTCCGATCGGGATTGTGGATACCCGGATTTGCAAGGGCTTCTTCGGAAGTGCCTTCGGTTCTGTTCGAACCCGGAACAGACTTGTATGGTTGTATGTCCGACATTACACTTTGAGATGTTATCTGATCTCTATCAAATACATTTCTACTTGGTGGCGGAGAATTTATTCTCTTAGCTTAACACCCTTCTCTGAGACGTACGAGCTCAGAGGTTATGTAGTTGATATTTATCAGTGATATTCCCAATTTGGAATGTGGCATGCTGAGTGCTGCTGTGTGATGATCATTGGTTGATCATTTGTGATATGATCATTTGTTTGATCATTTATCTTTGTGATCATTGCTTTGGTCATCTGTTGACCCAAAGCATGGCCTTTTTACCAAAGTGTAGCTTTGTGGACGAGACTGCATCAGGACCTCACACCTCGAAAATGGTCGAAACAGGAAAGATGCGGCAAGGTTATGAGGGTCGCGCCCTTTAGGGTATGTCATTTCCTTCTGGAAAAGGGTGGTATCATGGTATGGAGCCCAGATACTTACTCATGTTGATACACTATACCTATTACTGTGTGGTGTTGTTGTGCGCGCACTCGGATAAAGGTCCCAAAGGACCGGGGTATGACATATTCGTGTAGTAGTTACCTAGTTACAGAGGTAACCCGGCCTTGTGTTGGCAGAGATCTAACCGTAACGTTAGTTCTCGGGACGTCCCGCCAGAGGCGTACCCATGTGGCAATAGGAAGTTCCTTAGCCTGACCATTTGTTGGAAATCCATTCATCCAATACGTGCCTTGTACGGTTTTAGTTGTAGAACCTGCCATTTAACATGGCAGCTATAGTAGGCATAGCATCATGGTACCTATGCTGGCTAGGATTTATATTATACTTTCGAAAGATTTTCCACTATGCACTAGTAATAATATCAAAGAATTTTTCTCGTAGTAAGCATGTTTGACTATCATAAGGAGAAATCTCCCCCATGTGTGCGTTTGCATTGTGTGTGTGCCAGGAGGCCTTATGGTAGTTTCATTTTCCAAAAAAGCATTGCGGATTTCAAATTTAAATTCTCTTGTTAGTTTCAAAGACCAAATGCTTTTGTTTGCTCATACCAGTCCCATGACTGACCTGGAGTTTATTGTTCCTTTCCTAAACTCTGGGTGCCCACTATTTCCCACACGGGCAGTCTAGAGTTGGGATTTTCAGATAATCCATAGTAGGTGTAGATTCGATAGCTTTCAGCCATTAGGATTTGGCAATCGCATTTTGGATCGAGTTGCTTCTCTTCATCTTGAGTGGGAGTTCGAGCTATTGCTGGATTGGTGCTTTGGAGATGGAGATTACTGATATTGGAGTTCTTTCTTGAAGACTATTTTGGAGATTTGTTCCGCTGCTAGTGTTATCTTTTATTTCCGCTGCTATTCTTTGTATCTCTGAAAATGTTGATATCTATTGTACCATTCTGTTGTATCATTCATGTTGTATCAGTTATTGTATCAAATGTTGTATATTGATATATGTTATTCATTTTTTTCCGCTGTGTTATTTACTTAATGTGTTATAAGCTCCGGCGAACCAGGTTCGACGTTTGGATCTGCGGCATTTGAATACGAGTGTCGTATTTGGTGCCGATTTTCGAAGGTCGAGTCAGGGTCGTCACACTTAACTTCTTTATCTACCAATGATCTTGGAGAAAATTTGGTTGCTTTAACTTGCTGATGATTTTTTTCTTGTTCGTGGAGTCATGATGAGTTTACTTCTGCTTTTGTTTTTAAGCAAAGAGGCATCACGCCACTTGTTGGAGACTATACCTCATCTCTTCCCATGAGCTTGGTGGTTTTGGAGGAATTTTGAGCAAGGATTCCTTCTAGAAGTTCTTTCATCAACAACATTTATTACTCTAGGTCTTTAATTTTAGCTTCGTTTTTAGTAGGTTATGCCGGCTCTAATGGCTGTCCAGGTTTTATGCTTCCTAAATTGAAGTTAGGAATAAAGTTTTCTTCTGATGTCGTCGTTTGTATGACTTCTTCATTTAGGTCGTTAACTCTCCTTGATATTCCCATTTCCATGGAATAAAAGAAACTTCATGTTATTAGTTTAGGAAGAGAATTATAAGGAGATGGAGGTTTGAGCCTTCCTTCTAGTGCTAAAATGTTAAACCAAAAAATTGGTATAACACCTATGGAGCCAAAAATGATGAGCCAATCCTTGATTCGAGTTCATTTGCCAATACTACCAAGCATGGTTTAGTAGGTGTTAATTAAATCAAGAATAAGCTTAGCATTCAAGGCTAAGAATGAGTGGATATCATTAGAATACAGATCCATAATGCTCATGGACTTTAGTTGTTACATATTCGAAAGTCAATATGATTTCTTGTAACACAATATTCGAGATCTCTTAAGGTCACTTGGAATAAGATATTTGAGATCCCTTAAGGTTACTTGGAATAATATTTTTAAGAATCTATTTGGTCTTTAGGAATAGAAAACTCAAAGTCCTATGTCATATATTTAATGGAGAGAGAAGATAAATAGTAAATGTGTGCATTATCCTATTAAGCATGTTAATGAACTAAATAAACAGTCCTTATATCGATAGTCCAATGTCTATATGTACAAGCCAATATAGAGGATATGCATATAAACACTAGTTTGGACTGAAATTCATGCGATCCTATGTCAATAGCATCACAGTTGCTTTGGGCCCAAGGAGCTTCATTATATGCATGTTTGTGTTTAATAATGTCCAAAAATGCACGATCATAGCAATAGGCATGTCCATGTTCACATTTATTTCAATTGAGCATAATTATAGTCAAATCTGAGCTTTTCCCCAAGTCAATTTAGGGTTGTAGGGGTTTAATTTTTAGAAGAGAGAAAAGAAATGATTGCCCCTTCCTTTATTCCCCTAGTGTGATATCCCGGAATTTCGAGAAATTTAAAATGTGATAATTTCTCTTATTAAATTAATTAAAATTGGTAAATTTGTTATTTTCAAACAATAATAATAATGTGATGATTTTAAATATAGTTATAAATAGATTTTTAAATGGAATAATTATTTTTACAAATTTAATTCGGTTGTTTTATAAATAGATTTTTAAATAGGCTTATTATTTTTAACTTTTAAATAATTATTTTTTAAATGTATATGTATATATTTATTTATTTAAGTTAATTTCAAAAATAGAATTTTTTTCAAATTTAATAATATGTTTGTTTAAATTAATATATATATATATATATGTTTAAATTTGAATTTGAATTTAATATTTAAATTTGAATTTAAAGAAAAATTGTTTTGAAATAGTTTAGATATAAAAATATATGAATAAAGTTTTCATCAGAATATAATTTTTTTATATTGTTTTTCCTTAAAGAATTTTATTTATATAAATTTAGAAAGTGTTTATTTAAATAATAAATAAATACAATGGTTTTATATTTACATTTATAAATGGATTAAATATACTATGTATGATTTTATTTAAGATATGGTTGTTGTTTTTTTTCATTTAAAGGTTTTATTTTTATTAATTTACAAAAGCATTTATTAATTTATAAATATACTAATTAATTAGGAAATTTATTATAAAGCTTTTCAAATCGTTTTAAAACTAAATAAAAATGCATTAATACATGTGTTAGCTTATAAATCCTCTTGGTAACATGTGTTAATTTATAAACCTCCTTAATAACAAGTGTTAGATAATTATATGTGGTATAGGACAAGTGTCACAAATCTTATTTTCATTTTCTTTGATTTTTAATAAACCATAAATTAGTCTATATAAACATACATCTTCCATTTCTATTTTTTTTCTAATCTCATTTCCAAACAAAGAAAACCAGTTAACAAATTCCTCTCCACAATTCCAAAATCTGAAAACAAATTCACGTCTAAAAGCATTTTTCAAAACACTGCAAACTAAAACATAAATCCTTTTTCTCAAGCTAAATCTGTAACCTCCTTATACCAAAGCCTGTAATCATTTTCCAAAATCATAGTAAAGCCTGTAACATCTTCATAATTCAACCTGAAGCAAGATAGTCAAGCCAAACCTGTAACCATTTTTTCAAAAACCTGAACTATCAAAGCAATCTGTAGCAATTAATTTTCAACCTGCATCAATCAAAAGTATTAAAGCATCTCAGTTCAAGGAAATCAAAGCATCTTTCAAATCTGAGGTTCATTCCAATTTTCCAAGTTTCAACCCATTTTTTCAAACTCTCTGCATTTTATTTAAAAGGTGAGTAAACATCTATTTTAAAATCCTAAGTAATAACTATCTGTTGCTTGTTAGATTTCTGAAATGATTAATGCTTGCTTATGTATATATAAGTGTATTATCTGTGTATATGAATGTGTGTGGACTGTGCATGTATATTTTGTTTGCTCTTCTCTGTTTTCAAACTACAGAGATTAGGAATAAAGGAAAAATTCAAATCTCCTTATCTGATCATTGTTAGGTTTTGAGTTTTAACATGATATGTTTGCTTAAACATAAGTTAATGTTCAAAATTTTATTCAAGCAAAATAGATGTGAAAATCTTCTGGAATCAAAATAGTACAGTAAAAATTCTAAATACATGATTAAATCAAGTATTATAATTTGTTGTTTCAAGATTATATTTCGAAATTCACTTTGAAAGTTAAGAATTTTAAAACTAAAATCACAATTTTTAATAATGCATTGAGTATGCATTTTGGAAATGTCTGGAAATTGGTCTTGAGGCTACCTCTGGCGATCAAGGAGTAGAGGGGTCTCGGGGTTTCTACTATAGGTGGAAGGAGTTGCGGGGTGCATGGGAAAAATGTCTGGAAGTGTTCTCGATCGTCGAGGCGACGTTGAGGAGGAGATTTAGGTTTTTAAACCTAATTTGGGCGAGTCTGGAATTGTGATCGTGGCGGCGTCGCTAATGCATCGAGTTGCATCAAACTTTGGAATGTGGCAGCGTGGAAGTTCGGTAAGTCGTGGCTGGAATCGCAGCGATGTCTGGTGAACGGCGTCGTGGTTTCGAGAGATTTTCAGGTGATGGGTAGCTTTCTGGTTTGATCGTGATTGCTCGTTTTTATTTTAGGGTTCGTGGAGAACTTTGGGTGATCGGGATCAATTAGGTGGGGCATCGTCGACTTGTTGAGGGTGGTCAGAGGTGCCAGAGTTGTTGCTGGCGATTGTGTACATGTACGGTGGTCTTGCTTGTGTCAGTGGATTGTTGTGGGGATTGTCTCGAAGAACGACTCGTGCATTTGGGCCTGTGACTCGAGTGTAAACTCGAGTGGTTCGAGGGTATATTGCTTGCAGGCTTTTAAAATTTAAATTTAAACTAAGTTTTGAAAATGGAAGAAGAGAAGAAGAGGAACTCGGGATGTTTCTCAGGTGATGATTGGTTAGACCCGAAGTAAGATTAAAAATAGTTTTCAAAAAGTTTTAAAAGTTTTTATAAAACAAGTTTTTAAATTTAAATAAAATAAGTTTTAATTTTTTTTAAAAATCTTGTTTTTAAATTCTATTCTTTATAAAAAAATGTTTTTAAGAAGTTAAATTGAGAAAGTTATGTAAGTGTTTAACTCGAAATTGTTAAGTTAATTTTTTTTTTTGGCATGGCCGACGGTTTTATAGTGGACCGACCACTTTTATTACGAACGTAATAAAGTTGAAGTACAGGAGTAAGGTAGAGACACCTTAGCTACAAAGATAGATAGAAATAAAAAATACAGCACAGGAGTGTGACAGTCATGTCACAGCTACATGATATAAATAACTAGACTAGTTCTCCTCCGCAGAGGAAGAATCACCAACAACCTCATCAACTCGTGAAGAATCCAGAGGACCACACCCCTGAAGACCAAAGTAGGGGCGAAAACGAGTAGCAAGAGAAGGAACATAACTGTCAACGTCAGAGGAGTAAATGAAAGATCGATCCCAGGCAGAGTCAGCTAGGATAACAGAATTTATTTCAGCATACGAACCATCCAAATCAAGAACCAAGGAATCACCAGAAATTATGTAATAGAGGCATCGAAGGTCCAATAGATCATCAGATACATATCTAAAGTAGGAGTCATCCACAGGGTTGAATCTCATGGCTGAAAGACGATCAACCCAAGAATGTTCAGTCTCGGCCTAAACAACGAGAGGCGGAGAGAGATCCGGCTCAGCAGACAGAACAGAAGGAACAACAGCAGGAACTGGGGATGTAGGCCGCACTAAGGTAAGAGAAGGACCAGGGGAAGGAGCAACCAGAGAGACTTTGGGAACCCATTTCCTAAGTGGAGGCCGAGGCAGAGGAATCTTAGGCGCAGCTGCAGATACAACAGAGTGCATGCAAGCAGATGCAACATGGCCAAAAGAGTGACAGGAGGAACTAATGTCGGGGACCCATCCATAACGAACACGAACATCCACCACGTGACCAACAGCTAGCTGTACAGGAATAGAGGTTGGAAGCAGCTTAAGGGGAGAAATCTAAATCAGAGCCTTGGCATAAACTAGCTTATCACGCGCAACCGTATTGGAGTCAAAACAAATCAATTTACCAACATTGCATGCAAGCCAATTCAAACCAAGCAGAGGTTGAAGAGCAGATGGGATTTGAGAGAAATAAACCCAAACAGGGACAGATAATACTTGTTCACGAGCACTAGCAACCGTCGGAGTCCAGGGGGTAATAATAAAAGGCTGACCATCAGTGAAGGTTGGCTCAGACTCAAGAACACGACTACGTTCCTCAGGGGAGGAGAACAAAATGTAGTACAAGGAATCAACCAACTTAACTCTAAGACCACCTTGTAGTCTCCAGGCCCTACGACAAACAGCAGCCGCATCATGAAGTCAATGTTTAGGGTCTAAAAAGAAACCAACTACGTATCCTGACCAAAAGTCCAAACCGGCTTGCATTACACTGGGGGGAGGGATCTTCACTCCGTTTTCCTCAACGATTTCGAAATCAACTGGTTCATAAACTCCTGCGTTACGGGGCATTGATGTAAAAAGGGAAGACCAAGATTTGGGTACTGTTGGGCAAGGATCAGCAGGGCGACACTCCTCAACACCTGGAAAGGCCTCAGGATTGGGGCACTGTGCAACAATGGGAGAAGAGATCGCGTGCATGATATCACCAGGAGTTAATCCATTGAGCACAGGGACTACATTGGTATTGACATTATGCCGAACAGATGAAGTACCACTAGCTGAACCAAATTTGGAGCAATCAGGCATATCCAAATGATGCCTAGGACTAGCCTCTACAGAAGGTAGATCAGGAGTTGCGTCACACAAAGGGGAAACCAAACATTTAGCACTGATAATAGGTTCAGATCCCACTGCTGCATTGATACAAACACTTGACTTGCAACATTCTGACTTAACTGACTCATCCAAGCCAGAGACATCACCAAACATACCACCAGATACACGGTCCTAAACCAATGAATCTGAAACTTGATGTCCCAAAACGCAGCTGGGCTTATCACCGACACACGCATTTGATCCGGACATTGGGAGGATTAGCGATATACGTGATATTGACAAAGTCGTATTCCCCGCAGATAAACTGGCTACATCAGCTATAGCATCACTCAAGCAAGGGCTGGTAGATAGTAGCAGGGGGGACAGATTGTTAGCACGGAGGGGAAGAAATTCTTTGGACGAGTGAAGGTCAGGTCGAGCGGCATCATCAACATCCATGGATCTATAACAACGGCCAGAGCGAGTAGATGAGGGGGAGGGGAGACGCTGAGAAAAGAGAAAGGGAGGGGATGAGGACATGAAGGGGGCGGGAGAATCGGAGAGAGGAATTAAGTCACGGAGGCGAAGAAGAAAGAAACTCGACCACAGGGAATCGCCCGGTGCCCATTAATAGTTGTCTTAGATTTTTAACTTATTTTAAATCTTAATTTAAAAGATTTAAATAAAGGAAGATAATTATTTTTTTAAAGTTAAATGATTATTTATTTAAAACTTAATTAGTGATTCAATTAAGTAAAGTTAATTGTAATGATAAAATGTTCAAAAATGTTTTAATGATGATTATGTCATTTATTAAGATAATGGTTTATCTTAAGTGGATCAAAGTTTTATTTATTTGAGATTAATTAAGTTAATTTAGAAATTTAAATATAATTAATTAATCAAGAAGAAAGGGTTAGTTAAGTAATTAATTGAGAATAATTAATTAATTTAATTAACTAATGATTATGATTGATTGATTAATGATTAGAGATTAATTAATTTGTAATTAGAAATTAATTAATTAAGTAATTAGAGGTTAATTAACTAGTAATTAAGAAATATTTAATTAAGTTTTATTAATTAATAATTAAGTTTTATTAGTTAATAATTAAGAGATAATTAGTCTATAATTAAAAATTTATTAAGGGTTAATTACCTGTTAATTAAGAATTGATTAACTAGTAATTAAGAAGTACTTAATTTGTAATTAAGTTGTATTAATTGATAATTAAAGTTTATTAAGTAATAACTAAAAATTAATTAATCTGTAATTAAAGATTTAATTAATTTGTTTAAAGGGTAATTAAGGGATGAATTACCCAATTGTAATTAATTTGTTAATTAATTAAAGATAAGCTCTTGATGATTGATCAAGTATGAATACTTAATGAGATTAATAAGTGTAGTTACTTAGTTGAAGTAATTAATGTATAATTACTTAATGAGAAGTAATTAAAGGGTAATTACTTAGTAGAAGTAATTAAAGATTAATTACTTAGTGAAATTAATCAAAGGATCAATATACTTAATTAAAGAGTTAATTAATTAAGTAAGTAATTACAGAATGGTAATTACTGTTTATGATTAAATAAGGTTAATTAATGGATGTAATTAATTAAAGTATAATTAATTAATGTAATTAATTAATGATCAATGTAATTAAAAGTAATTAATTAATTAATGGAAATAATTAATTAAGGATCATTAATTAATGTAATTAAATATTAATTAATGAGAGTAATTAAAGGTTAATTGCCGTAAATGGTTAAGGAAAATAAATTTGTGTAATTAATTGAAGGATTATTGCTTTATGTAATTGAAGAATAATTCATCAAGGTGATTAATTAAGATGGATATTTAAAGGATGGTTAATTAATTAAGAGGTTTGTAATTAATTAATTATTGATTAAGCAAAGTTAGGTGATTAATTCATAAGAAATCAATTTAATTTAAGTAATTAATTTAATTATAATATGGATTAATAATTGTTGCCTATGGATGATTGTTTGAGTAGAATGTCTGAATTGGTTGATATCTATTGGATGATATGTTGTGATATTCTATGATATGATATTGGATATATCATTAATAAACATGTGATATTTATCTGTGTTAATGCTGTGTGAAATCAAGTATTGAATTGAATTAAATTGTTTAAACCTTAAACAACTTGGCCTTTAAAATATGTTTGGATTTCGATGAGACCGGGATCGGGTATCAAATTTGGATATCTGAAAACAACATCGATCCAAGTTAAACGTTAGGTCGTGACATCTCAAAGTGAAGATCGAGATAGAGTTTTAGAGTGTAAGGGTTATTGTCGTTAACTCTGAGGGTGATTCCAAAATGAGTGTAATGAGGTAATGCCTTCGGTTTCGTTCGAACCCGGAACGAACTTGCATGGATTGAATGCTTTCAAAACATCGTCGGGTGGACGATGAGCATTCTAAGATAGATGTGTTCTATAAAGGTAATCGTATCCTCAAGCCTCATCAACCGGGAATGGCTAAAACAGGGGAGGTGCAGCAAGGCTAAGTGGGTAGCACCCAAGTAGGATGAGATTTTCCCCTGTCTAGAGGTCCGTTTTATTTGGCTGTGTGGGCAGTTGTGAGGTCCAACTACCGGGGTTTTCTTGTTCGGGACTATCCAGTAAGGGATGGTTCCGGCCTTGTGTTGCAGGGGATTGGGAGTAATCCTCGGTACGTTGATCTAGGCCACATACTGTGACGGACGGTACCCCAGTAGCCCTGCCATTGTATGGAAATCCAATCTCCAATAAGTGCCCTCGGATTTGATTGTATACCTATGTTTTTGGGTGTATTCTCACCACTGGACCAAGGCACGACCGAACCAAGGCACGACCAAGGCACTACCGAACCAGATCACGCTCCTCCCACTACCGGACCAGATCACGCTCCATTCACTACCGAACCAATCCACGCTCCACTCACCACCGGACCAATCCACGCTCCACTCACCACCGAACCAAATCACGCTCCTCCCACTACCGGACCAGATCACGCTCCACTCACCACCGGACCAATCCACGCTCCACCTACCACCGGACCAATCCACGCTTCACTCACCACCGGACCAATCCACGCTCCACGCACCACCGGACCAGATCACGCTCCTCCCACTACCGGACCAGATCACGCTCCACTCACTACCGGACCAATCCACGCTCTACTCACCACCGGACCAATCCACGCTCCACTCACCACCGGACCAACCCATGCTTTACTCACCACCGGACCAAGACATTACTGAACCAACATTGCCAGGCTAGATCATGTCAGCCCAGGCCCAACAGCAGCTATATACATCCAAGACCCCTACCTCCAGCCTTACTCTATAAATAGAGGGGTAGGGGTACAACAATGGGGGGACGAAGGGAGAGCTCAAGCACGGACAGAACTTTTAAACGACTTTCATACACTTGTAATCAAAGCTTTGTACTTGTAATCCGGATAGTGAAGGAGAATAACATATGAAGTGGACGTAGGCACATTCTGGCCGAACCACTATAAATCTATGTGTCTTTTACAGTTTAGTCCCTGCATTTTACATATTTGCATAAATCACCCAAATCACTAAGAACAACATAAAATCGACTAAACCATACGACTTGGAGTTGTTTGCCCATTTTTTATGCAAACATTTTTGGTGCTTCCACTGAGAACGGGAGCTCGAAGTTTCACGTTTTCCCACTTAACCTTCTTCCTAACAGCATCGCTCATTGCTCAGAAAACATGCCTCCCAGGCAGAAGAATGATGTTAACAAAGGAAAGAACGTCACAACTAGCAGTATTCCAGATCCAGTGATCCCATATCAAGAGAATCGTCATGTTCCAGCAGCAGTACCAAAAGAAAATCAGGCAAATCCGACAGCCCCTGCCACGGAACAGCCGGCAGCAATTATTAGGGCAGATCTAGACAGGGTTGTGGCTGAAGTGACTGACCGCTTCACATCCCAACAAGAAGCCTTGGTGAACCGACTCATGTCATGCTTAAGGGATGCTGAAGAATCCAACCGCAACACTGAATCATGGGATGAGTCCCAGTCTGGAGGATCTCGAAGGCGACAAAGATCTTTCTTCTTCGAAGAAGCTAACAACAAAAACAGCAATGGTAGGAGCCGAGCCCGAACTCAGCCCAAACTCCGACCCGAGGAAACGCTTGGAACCAAACCCAGCGGGGGAGGTACCAGGCGAGGGTCGGCTATAGCTGAGCCTGTCATGCTACCTAGCCATGGAAACACCAATGAACGGGGCCGAGCCAGAGTCCAGCCCGATGTTGGACCCGAGGAAGTGCTCGGAACAGAACCCAGCAGGGGAAGATCAAGGCAAAGCCCAACTGTAGCTGACCCTAGCATGCTCCCAGAAGACTAGAGACAGCCATTGGAAAATATTAGGAGTGATAGGCGATACCATCCCTACAAGTCATCTGGACGGAATCAATCTCGTAGAGAAGAAACAAACTCATTTCTATCTGCTCCAAATTCTGATTAAAGGATGGCGCGATTGTTTAGAGAATGCGTCCAACGGGATCAAAGAGATCGACGGATAGGCGCTAGGGTAACCAGCCCTTTCACCCGCAATATCGAAATTGCCATCACCCTCCGAGAATGGAAAATGCCAATGATGGAACCTTACAAGGGAATCTCTGACCCCGTTGTACACTTGCAGAGATACACACAGCATATGCTCATGAGCGGAGCCACAGAAGGAGTATTGTGCAAATGCTTTCCACTATTCTTGGCAAATCTAGCTACCTCCTGGTTCTGCCATCTACCCCAAGGATCCATCAGCTCATGGGAAATGTTGAAAGAAAAGTTCATCAGCCAGTTCCGCATTCATGTGGAACAACCCAAGGACGCTTATTCCCTATCTAATATCAAACAGAAGCCTGGAGAGACAGTGTAGCAATATCTAACCTGATTCAATGCTGCGGCCGCAGTCCAGGATGCCGATGAGAAACTTATCTTAATGGCCGTCTGTAGTGGTGTGCATCCAGATACTAAGTTTGCTAGAAGATTAACGAAAGAAAAACCAGCTACCTTACCCGATTTCTTCCATGAAGCCGGAAGATATATGAGACTTGAAGACGCTGCCACTGAAAGACAGACAGGGCAACAAACCAAGGCAGCTCATGACGACACACCCGCTGTAGAAAAGGACGTTCGAAGAAATGACTCTAGAGACAATGCTGGGGGCAAGAAGGGAGAAAAACGTCTATATCGGCCAGGACCGAGATTTGACACTTACACTCCTTTGAATAAAACAATCGAAAACATCTTCCTGGCCACCCAAGACGAAGTTAAATACAGACGCTCCACGTACAAGAAGGAATCAGATAACGCAATTAAGTCTGGAAAGTTCTGCCGTTTCCACGAATCTCATGGGCATGATACCAATGAATGCCATCATATCCGGGACTTATTTGAAGAACACATCAGAAGGAAGAGACTGGAACGCTATGTAAAAGGTCAGAACAGGACCCCAGCTCCTACCAATGAGAACCCAAGGCTACCCCTCCCAGAAACAAGAGGGGAAATCGCAA
This sequence comes from Allium cepa, assembly GCA_030765085.1. Lineage (NCBI taxonomy): Eukaryota > Viridiplantae > Streptophyta > Magnoliopsida > Asparagales > Amaryllidaceae > Allium > Allium cepa. Next base: position 166,230,119 of record CM060931.1, read on the forward strand.
CACCAGCGGCTCCAGTCAAGAGAAGATAGTGGTCCATACCATATCGGGAGGACCACACATCGCCGACAGGAACTGGACAGTGATGGAAAGATATGGAAAGTCACTTAGAAACAATGAAGGCTGCGTTAATTCTGTTATGGAAGAACGCCACCCGAAGCGAAAAGAGAATGATGACATTACATTCAATAGGCGTGACCTAGAAGGAAGGCAGTACCCTCACATGGATCCTATGGTCATCTCTACCCGGTTCGGCCCAGCCGAAGTTTTCCGAATTCTAGTAGACACTGGAAGCTCAGTAAATATCCTATTCAAGCATGCTTTCGACAGAATGAAGCTGTCAATGAAGGATGTGTTTCCCTACAACAAACCACTACACGGTTTCACTGGAGACGCGAAGATGCCCCTCGGGCAATTGGACCTATTTGTTGAAATAGGAAGTCGCCCCCGCTCTGTTGTGCGGAAACAAACATTTGTGCTAATAGGTAACCACTCGGCCTACAACGCCTTTTTAGGAAGACCAGCCTTGTCTGAATTCCAAATTGTCCTGGCCTCGTGGTGCCTGAAGATGAAATTTCCAACAGATAACGGAATAGGGGAAGTAGAGGGAGATCAAGACGCCGCTCGAGATTGCTATGTAACTGAACTTCGCAATAATCGCAGGAAGGATAAAGGGAAGAATGCAGAGACTACTCTCTGCATGAAAAACTTGGAAGCATGGCAACTAAAGAAAGCCCCTCCTCTTCGATATATCAGTGATCCTTTCAATGAATTAGACCCCAGGGACAAAGAGGAGGAGGCCACCGCCGAGCCTGCAGAGGCCATGGAGTTTGTATCTATAGACAAACACGACTCAAGTAGACTGTTGAAAATTGGATCTCATCTAAGAGCAAAATTGAGGGATCAACTCATTGATTTTCTCCGCCATAACTTGGATGTATTTGCATGGACGCACGCTGACATGACTGGAATCTCCCCATACATGGCATGCCACGTACTAAACATCGATCCTACCAAGGTGCCAGTAAAGCAGAAAAAGAGAAGTATGGGGGCAGAACGATCAGCAGCCCTCGATGAAGAAGTAAAGAACTTGCTTGCCAATAACTTCATACGAGAAGCCATCTACCTAGAGTGGATCGCTAACCCGGTACTAGTAAAGAAGGCTAATGGGAAGTGACAAGCATGCATTGACTTCTCCAGCTTAAATGACGCTTGCCCGAAGGATTGCTTCCCACTCCCCCGAATCGATCAGCTGGTGGACAGCACAGTCGGGCACGAACTCTTATCTTTTATGGACGCATACTCAGGATATAACCAAATTCCTATGCACGCCCCCGATCAAGGCCACACTAGTTTCATCACTGACCGGGGACTGTACTGCTATAGAGTAATGCCTTTTGGACTTAAAAACGCCGGAGCTACCTATCAGTGCCTCGTCAACAAGATGTTTGCGGAACTGATAGGACGAACTATGGAGGTTTATGTGGAAGACATGCTAGTAAAATCGAGGAAAGCCAACGATCACGTAAGCCACCTGGGCGAGATGTTTCAAGTACTTCGCCAATATGGAATGAAGCTGAATCCTCTAAAGTGCTCATTTGGAGTATCATAAGGAAAGTTCTTGGGATTCATCGTCCATGCCAGGGGGGTTGAAGCAAACCCCGAACAAGTCCGAGCTCTGAGGGATATCAGGATACCTTCCACTCGAAGAGAAATGCAAAGCCTAAATGGGAAAGTGGCCGCCCTAAGCAGATTCATCTCTAAAGCGACTGACAAGTGCATCCCTTTCTTCGAAGCTCTAAAGAAAGACAAAGGAAAGTTCGAATGGACTGACGAATGCTTAACAGCCTTCCTCAACCTAATCGAACACCTCCAGAGACCACCAATTCTCTCAACTCCAAACGAAGGTGAAGAGCTATACCTATACCTTGCCGTGTCATCTCATGCTCTGAGCGCCGCTTTGGTGAGAGAAGACAACCGCGCACAGCGGCCAGTATACTTTGTGAGCAAGAGGTTTACGGGGGCAGAAGCCAGATATCCTAAACTTGAGAAGCTGGCATACTGTTTACTAATCACATCACGGAAACTGCGACACTATTTCCAATCTCATTCCATCATAGTTCTAACCGATCAACCGCTAAGGCAGGTACTCCATCGTCCCGACACTTCTAGGCGACTACTTAAACGGTGCATTGAACTGAGTCAATACGATATCACCTACCATCCTCGCACTGCCATCAAGGGACAAGCCATGACCGATTTAATTGCCGAATTCACTGCCAACGAAGGTAAAGAGCAATCTGAAATAGCAGAAGACATCAAGTGGAATCTCTTTGTGGATGGAGCATCAAACGAACAAGGCTCGGGGGCAGGTGTTGTAATAATCACTCCCAGGGGAAGGAAGCTACATTATGCTCTAAGGTTGGAATTCGCTGCCACCAACAACGATGCAGAGTATGAAGCAGTAATAACTGGATTAGAAATGGCCCTAGAGATTGGAGTCAGTTCTCTATGTCTTCATAGTGATTCGCAACTTATTGTAAATCAAATACTAGGAGAATTTCAGGCTCGAGGAGAACGACTCACAGCATATCTGAAGATGACCAAGCTGCTACTCGATCAATTGGATCACTATTTGATCAAACACATTCATCGAGAAGAGAACGAAGAGGCCGACGAACTGGCAAAGCAAGCTAGCATGAGAGACGGCACCATTTCCGAAACAGTAGCCATCTCAAAGCAACTTACTCCGAGTTTCGAGCAAGTGAATCTGATAGCTGCAATCGAAGAGGAAACTTGGATGACTCCCATCCGAAAATTCTTACAAGATGGCACACTGCCCGATGGGCATAATGAAGTCAAGAAAATCTTGAGGAGAGCTTCCCGCTACACAATACAAGGAGGCATCCTCTATCGGCGCGGCTTCTCTAACCCCTTATTAATGTGTGTCGCTGGAAGGGAAGCCAAGGAAATCTTATCAAACATCCATCAAGGAAGCTACGGAGATCACACTGGAGGGAAAACTCTGACAAAGAAGATACTCCGATATGGGTATTTCTGGCCCACCTTAAACAAAGACGCCTTAGACTTCATCAAAAAATGTGACAAATGTCAGAAGTTTGCTAAGATTCGTCGACTACCAACAAATGAGATCACTTAAATGACCAGCCCTTGGCCCTTTACAGTATGGGGAGTTGACTTGATTGGCGAACTGCCGGTGGGTCGAGGCGGAGCCAAATATGCTATAGTGGCAGTCGACTATTTCACCAAATGGGTGGAAGTGGAACCTCTAAATAAAATATCCTCGGCAAAAGTTATTAACTTCTTGATCAAAAGTGTTCTATGCAGGTACGGGGTTCCACTCAAAATCATATCGGACAATGGACTTCAGTTTGATAGCGAAGAGTTCGCCGACTGGTGCCAAAAGCACGGAATTCACAAAAGCTTCTCATCTGTAGCTTACCCCCAGGCAAACGGACAAGTCGTGGCTGTCAACAAAATTCTCAAAACTCTAATCAAGAAGAAACTTGAAAAGTCAAAAGGCGCTTGGGTGGATGAACTTCCTATGGCACTTTGGGCCTACCGCACATCTTTTAGAACATCAACGGGGCATACTCCTTTCTCTTTGGCATACGGATCGGAGCCCATGCTCCCAGTCGAAACTGTAGTGCCTTCCCACCGTAGGATCCACTATAACCCAGAAGAGAACGAAGAACTCCTTCACATGTCTTTGGATCTAATTGAAGAGAGAAGAAACGATGCAGCACTCAAAGCAGCAGCTCACAAGCAAAAAGTGGCAACACAATACAACTCCAAAGTCACGCATCGTAGCTTACAAGAAGGAGATCTTGTCCTCAAGCGAGTCTTCCCGCGCCCCGGAGCACTAGATCCAATCTTGGACGGACCATATGTAATTTATAAAGATCTCCACAACGAAGCTTATATTTTGTCAACAGTGGACGGAGAGGTGTTCCAGAGGGCATGGAACATCCAACACCTTCGTCGGTACTTTTTTTAACTTGTACTGCCCATATGAAGTGAATTAACAAAGAGAATCAGTGGACGTAGGCATTTTCGTGCCGAACCACTTTAAAAACTTGTCTCTTTTTTAACTTGCTCCTTTATATCTTGGCTGCTTGTTAACTTTATCCTTTTCTGTTGAACAAAATCCTGTGTAATGGCATTTACATTCAAGACACATCACAACGCGACTTCACCTAGACAAGACCTAACAGGTACTATACGAATCTATGCCCTCGCCAATGGGACACTTTTGCTCCAGCATCCCTCTGCTGCGGGTTAACTCATTGCTCGCGATCGGCCCTTAAAGCCAACTGTAATGAGCCGATTATAAGCCACCGAGTAGGCCGACTATAGCCTAGGCAGCTCATTACGGCGTTCGGCTCGCCGGCAACCATGAACCTACTTTAAACCCCAACATAATGTGTGGCCAGCCAGGGGTAGTTCACAGTTGACGATCGGCACCCACGCTAGCCGGCCACGGTAAATCGAATAATACTCACGATTACGGGCCATAATGGCCCGGGTAGTTACTGTGTGCGATCTCGGCTTCAAGTGTCTTAAGTACGGCTGTGGTAAAAAGAGAGAAACTCCCCGCGGAGGCGGAAGATGGGTGACAAATGTCTCCAAGACCCACAGCTAGGAAAAGTGACTACAAAACCCGTTTGCCATGAACTTAAGCACATCGCAGGCCTTCCGTGATTGGAAGTTTTATTGTTTCTTATATTTCTATTTTATTTAAAAACTTTCCTCCTATCCTCTATAATGATCCCTAAAGTACAGGACACGAAATAGGAGACGCTCACTAATGGGGACGGGAACTCACAATTGGATGACAGGTCACTCAGTTGCATTCCATACTCAGTCATACAAAGCATTCAAAGCAACCATCTACAACTAAAACATGAAGGGCGGTACTTCCTTCTTTTGTATATGAATACGTAGCTATAATTTATTCGCACATCACACTAATATTGCAAGATATGAAATTATGTTTTAAGCAAGAACTTGACATCAAACACAATAAAATCACGGGCGTGTGCACAGCTGTATTTCTTATGCAACACACCAAAATGACAAAAGCATTCAAATATGACAGAATCAGCCTAAGTTTGAAATTACATAGTAAAGTCGTTCATTACCAATAACACAATTACAACTTAAAGGTTACACGAATGTTTTGGGACTGACATAGGAAGCAATGTCAAACAAACCAAAAGATATCTAGATCAAGTCAAGGAATCGACTGCGTCGGAGCTTTACCTTTATCCTACTGGCCCTACGAGAACTCCTTGACTGCGGGATTGGAACTCTCAACATGTTAACCAGAGGTGGTTGGTGCTCCAGAGGTCCCGCCTGTCCAATTCGGGAGAGAATCCATTAATAGTCATAAAACAATAAGCAATCAAGTTACGAGAAGCTAAAAGGGAAGATTACCAGCATCTGCTCCTTGATCATCATCCTCTAACTGCACACCAACCTCCTCAACAGTAAGCAACCGCATACCCTCTTTCACCGCCGCTTTCTCCTCCTTGGTGAATTGAGTCATGACCACATCCATTCTAAAGGCCACGCCACCCTCCCTATCAACATTGGCCTTAGCCTCCTTCAGGGCACTGAGATAAATCCTGGCCATGACTCGGGGATAATCATCCATCCAAGATAAGTTGCCATGTTTCCAAGTGCGAAAGTATATGTCCTGAAGCATCTCATACATTGTCCCCTCATTCTCCTTGAACTCCCTTATTCAGTCCTTAGAAGCCAACAACTTTACAGTAGCAGCATCCCTCTCCGATTGGTATCGCGAGCAGTCAGCCTGAAAGGATTTCCTCATGGCCTCCATCTCCTCCTTCAGCTTGGTTTGAGTAAGCTCTGCGGCTTTAAGTTTCCCGGATAACTCCTGTACCCGCTCGAGATCCGCTTTCCGGACCTCATCCACCGTCGCGATAGCCATATCAATCCATCCCTTACAAGCAGCCTCCATTTTCCGTGACTCTGCTCGACTGGCCTTTTCCATGGTTTCCTTTAGTTGTCTTGAGGCGGCCTCATGTTGAGAGATCTGGATGGCCTGATCAGCAAGTTGTTTGGCCTGGTCGGAAACCATTAGCCGCGGTCGAATGTTAGCACTCCCAATTTCTTCTCCAGCCTTGACCAGTCAGGCATGATGCCCTATCAGCTTTCTGGTTTCCTCAGCAACCCGGTCAATATTTGCCTTAGCTTCGTCCCCCAAAGTTACAACCCGAGTGGTAAGCAAATCAAGGTCCAGGGACTTAGCTTCATCTAATACTCTCACCATAGGGTTACGGGGGAGAAAGTGCTCACCGGTAGCCTCATCAAAGGTAATATCACGAGAACTCGGATCCAGATCCGTATGACCTGCAAACGGATTACGAGCCAAGCCGGGATGACTTTTCGGGCAACAGTAGGATTTTCAGACAGGTGCGGAGAAGGTATAAATTCAATATTCTCCTCCGTGGTATCCTGAAGAAGCTGAGTTGGAGACTGAGGACCAGGTGGGGATTCAAACAAGGCATGACTCCTCTTCTTCCTTTGAACGTCCTCTTCGATAATTCCAAGAAGAGGGCGGTAGCCGACCACGTCTCCAGGGCGACTAGTTGGAGGCTTTGATTTAGTAGAAGCCTTGAGAAGTTTGTATTGTTCAAGACGGTGCCGAACATCTGATGTCTTGGCCGCCTTACCCGCTCCTGGGATAAAAACCAAGCGTTACAAGAAGACATTGAACTATAATTCAAGAAATATATCAAGTTAAGAAGAGTAAAGAGACGCTTTTGCTATACAAACCCTAGGGAGGAGTAGGATACTGCAATAAGTCCTGGATCTCATTCCAGGACGGGAGCTGACCATAAAATATTCCTAAATCCTTATCATAAATGGAGTCTGCAGGAGTCAAAAATTCACCTTGAATCGTAGGAATTGCCTCAGTTGAAGCACTCTTGGAAGAGGAATCGGCACCGGTCTCGGCCTTGTCAGCTTTCTTAGACTTCTCCACTAAAGCCGATCCTTCCTCTAGCCCTTCAAAAGCTAGGCGGAAAGCATCATCTGTCCACTCCTGGATCACACCTGCTTGCTTAGAAGACAAAGCCCCAGTGCCATCGTCACTCTGTCCGTCGCCACCATCATCGCTATGACCATCACCTTCTCCACCACTTCCACTCTCCACCTCGCCTCCTTCGTCCTTGCCTCTTTCCTCCTCCACATCTTCCACCTCCGGGATGTCTGGACATGTGCTGGGGGAGGGTCCATCGGACTTATTAAGTTTCTTCCCCTCGGCAATTGGATGTTTCGAAAAGGGTTTCCTTTTGCCGCTTCTCGCTGTAGCCCCTCCTTTAGCTTTGGCGGCCCTCTCCTCAGCTGTGTCTCTTTGCTTGACCATAAACTGGCGTGGCAGAATCAAGTTGAGTCCCAAAAGAGTAGCATTCCTGATCAAATAAGAAGCTACCCTCTCGTTTTCCGGAATGGCTTCTATTTCCGCAGCCATCTGAACCAGACGATCGTTCTCTACACCGCAAAGCCACCTGTCGCTACCAAGAAATAAAGCACATAAGGAGGAGCATTGTAAAGAACGGAAATTATAACTGAGATTCAACTTACAGCCAGAGGTGAAGCGGTTGAAAGAAACAGAGTCATCCTTGACAAAGAACCATTCCTTCTTGAACATGCTAAATTTTGAATATAAGTCCAGGACTGGCTTGAAAGACACGGCCGATTCTAAGCTAATATATGGAGACCCCTTCTTGTAGCCTCTCAAATTGTACAGGTACCGGATCTCCCGGTTGGAAGGGGGACGCCCGTATTTTCTCTGGAAGATAATGAACAGACACACCAAGATGGCATAGGAGTTGGGATGAAGCTGGAGAGGGGCCACCTTCAAGTATGTGATGAAGCTGACTATCCAAGCGTTGATCGGAGGAATAGCTCCGCACATGTAGTGATATCTACTATAAGCAAAATATCATTCAGGGGGGTTATATGGCATCACTCCTTTCACTGGAAACATCATATGCGCTCTGTCAATCCCAAAGGATCTAGATATAACGTCAAGCTGCTCATCTTTGAGGGAGCTGGAAAAGCAGTCAGGCGGTGAGTCCAAGAGCTCATGAGGGCCGTACCCATCTACTAATGATCTCGGGGACGGTTCATGTCGTTCTGGCTCTGACTGAACCGGGACACTATGGAGGACTCCCCTTTGTCATTGGATTTCTTCTTGTCAGAGCGAGTTTCTACTTTATGAGACATTATCTGCAACATGAGAAAGCATGTTGTTAGAACCAGGAATGTAGAGATATAAACAAACAAGTACATACAGTCTGGAATCTCATTCATAATTCAAAGCACAAAATTTTCATTTGGTAGTTCGAGGCTAAGAGTCCATTCGGCACTCATACTCCCTAAATTTCATTCGGTAGTTCGAGGCTAAGAGTCCATTCGGAACTCATACTCCCTAAAGTTCATTCGGTAGTTCAAGCATAAAGTTTATTCGGTAGAAGAAAGCCTCACCTGGTCCGGTAGTAAAATCTGGTTCGGTGACACGATTCGGCAGACAAAGGTTTGGTTCGGCTATTTCAAACAGTAAAGAATGACAAAGGCATGAAGCCCATACTTATAGGCAAGCGTAGGATAACCGGACCAACTGGTTCGGCACTTGGGCCGAATAAGAGTGTCCAAACCGAATGATCTAAAACAAAGCGCGACATATGCAGGCATATGCCCTACTTTGGGGCGAAAATGTTAGGTGTATTCTCACCACCGGACCAAGGCACGACCGAACAAAGGCACGACCGAACCAAGGCACGACCAAGGCACTACCGAAGCAGATCACGCTCCTCCCATTACCAGACCAGATCATGCTCCACTCACTACCAGACCAATCCACGCTCCACTCACCACCGGACCAATCCACGCTCCACTCACCATCGGACCAATCCACGCTCCACTCACTATCAGACCAGATCACGCTCCACTCACTACCGGACCAATCCACGCTCCACTCACCACCAGACCAATCCACGCTCCACTCACCACCGGACCAATCCACGCTCCACTCACCACCGGACCAGATCACGCTCCACACACGACCGGACCAATCCACGCTCCACTCACCACCGGACCAATCCACGCTCCACTCACCACCGGACCAATCCATGCTCCACTCACCACCGAACCAGATCACGCTCCACACACGACCGGACCAATCCACGCTCCACTCACCACCGGACCAATCCACGCTCCACTCACCACCGGACCAACCCATGCTTTACTCACCACCGGACCAAGACATTACCGAACCAACATTGCCAGGCCAGATCACGTCAGCCCAGGCCCACCAGCAGCTATATACATCCAAGACCCCTACCCCCAGCCTCACTCTATAAATAGAGGGGTAGGGGTACAATAATGGGGGGACGAAGGGAGAACTCAAGCACGGACAGAACTTTTAAACGACTTTCATACACTTGTAATCCGGATAGTGAAGGAGAATAACATATGAAGTGGACGTAGGCATATTCTGGCCGAACCACTATAAATCTGTGTGTCTTTTACAGTTTAGTCCTTGCATTTTACATATTTGCATAAATCACCCAAATCACTAAGAACAACATAAAATCGACTAAATCATACGACTTGGAGTTGTTTGCCCATTTTTTGTGCAAACATATGTATGTTGGAATTTAATAAACGTAGCAATTTCGTCTATGTGAATATTTATTTGAAAACCCTTGACCCTATTATAATATCACATAATTTCCTATCAAAGTTTTGGTAAGGGTAAGGTAAAAACTTACTCATGTTTATGTGTGGGGAGTCTTGCGTGATACCTTTGTTTTCAAAGGTTTTTAAATTTAAGCAATTTTAACCGTTTACTCACACCAGATGCATGTCTGACCCGGAGTTTATTTGTGTTTTAGTAAACTCTTGAGTACTCAAATTTTTACGAGTAGCCAAGGGATTCAGGTTAGCTTTGACGAATTCTGGAGGAGATATGGAGCAGGAGGCTTCAGCGTTTGTAGATATATAGTGGTTCCGCTGTGTTGATCTCTGTGTTGATATCTATATTGTATATTGAGTTTTATGATAAACATATCTTTATAACTGTCTAGTATGTGATGTATAAGCTGTGTAACTCTGACGTATATGATACTATGTAATATTTATGTGATTAATATAATTTATTCATTCCGCTGTTGAGATTCTGATGTTGTTTCATTCTTTCTTCTCTACCTTTCTCTTTTCTGTCCCTTCCTTTCTTAATAATGATGTGTCTTATTGTGGAGAATAAGGCGGGTCGTTACAGTTGGTATCAGAGCGCTAGGTTTGGTAAATATCTAGGCTTTGGAGTGATTTCTTACTTGAGAGAGAGCGTACTTGTAATTTTGATATATATATATATATATATATTTCTACCTATTTGTTGGGTTACCTGTTCGGGTTTTCAAATATGAGTTCTAGAGGTAGTGTGACGACCGACTTTTTCTCCATAGAAAGTCGCATCATCTTTAAGAAAGAAAGGGATTGGAAAGAGAAAAGATAGAGAAGAAAGAAGAAACAGCATCAGAATCTAAACAGCAGAATGAATAAATTATATTAATCACATAAATATTACGTAGTATACAACAATTATCAGAGTTACACAGATTTTACATCACATACTAGACAGTTATAAACACCTGTCTAGATATACAACTCAATACAATACAAAGAAACCACTCAGAAATACCAACGCAGCGGAACACTATATATATATATATATATATATATATATATATATATATATATATATATACATACAGCGCTGAAGCCTCCTGCTCCATTGCTCCTCCACAATTCGTCAAAGCTAACCTGAATCCTTTGGATACTCGTAAAAATTTGAGTACCCAAGAGTTTAAGAAAAACAGAAATAAACTCCGAGTCAGACATGGGTCTGATGTGAGTAACAGGTTAAAGTTGCTTAACTTTGAATACCTTTGAAAACAAAAGGTATCATGTAAGACTCCCCACACATAAACATGGGTAAGTTTTTACGTTACGCTAACCAAAACATTTGATAGGAAATCCAGTGATATTATAATAGGTCTAGGGTTTTCAAGTAAATAAGAAATAGCTGAAATTGTTACATGATTAAATTCCAGCATACTAGCCACAAACGTTGGTAATACAATAAAATTCGATGGCACATATTGGATTTTGGATTCCATACAAAGGCAGGGCAACTGGTGTGACGACCCGGAAATTTTAACGAATTAAATTGAAATAATTAGTTATTTTAAAATAGTTAAAAGTTAATTTTAACTTGAATTCAAGATATCAATATTTACTTAATAATGAAATCAATGAATTGCATAGTTTAAATATTGAATTTAATAATTGAAACTGGGTAAATTATTGAATCTGAATTTCTAAGCCTGTTTCAATAATTTGAAGGTTTATAAAATTTATAATGAGGATACTGAAGATAATAGAATGGTTGAAATTTAATATAAAGGTAATTTGTTCGATTTTAATAATTTATTGTTTAAACCGATATTTAAAAAATAGCCTTCCGAGGCACAGTCTCAGAATTCAATGAAACCAGTTTCATTGGATCCATAATAGTTAGTTATTATCGGATTTCAATTTTCGTAGCAATCGGAGTTGTCGTTTGACCCTGGCAGCTCGAAACGTTTAGAAACTATTTGAATCGATTTAATTTTTAAGTTGATCGTTATTTCCGTAACTCGTGCATATGAACGAATTAACTTTCGAAACACGTTCCATTGTGTTCGGAATGCGGGTAAAATCCTATAAACGCCAGGCGACATGTGTGATTTGGAGTTCGTTTGTGACAGTTGTTGATTTGAGAATATTAATAAAATATAATAATGGAGAATAAAGGTAAGCCTTGTACCCAATCTTCTAAAGCACGCCTCCCCTTCAGTTTTTACTCCTTTCCCTTTCCAGTTTCTCAAAATCGAAAGAACGAAAAGGAAAAAAGTTAAACCTCGTCCCTCTTTCATAAAAAATAAAAAAAATAAAAAAAAACCAAATAGCCGATGCCTTTGTACGAAATCAAATATTACTTTAGGATCGAGGCTAGGGGGATGCGAGGTATTGGGCCAGTGGTTGACCGAGGCTCGCGAATTGGGTCGCCGCGATCGTGCGAAGGGGGCGACGCATTGATTTTGGAGTAAGGAACGGCCACGCGCGAAGATTATAGGTGGGGGAAAGAAGCAGTAACTCGGCGCGATCAAATTAGGGCTACTACCTAGTCGCGATCGCCAAGGGCCGAGTGGTGATGTCGTAGTCTTCTAGGGTTTCGGCATCTCGACAGCGCCGAACAGTGGAGCACGATTTCAAATTCTGCAGCTTTTATTTAGGTGAGTAATCTTCACTGATTTGCTGTTTTGAATTTGAAAGAAATCGTTTTTAAATGTGTGGGAAAAATCATTAAATCAGTTACATTTATGGGTTGTTAGTTCAATAGTTTTGGATTGTTAATCAATGATTAAGTATTAGTTATTCGAGTGATTAAAGATAAATTTAGTTAAAGTCAATCGATTGATGACATAATTAGAAATTAGATAGTTTGTAATTAAGAAATAATTATCGAATCAATTTGAAATCAAGTGACTAATTTAAGTTAAGTACTTTGAGAACTAATTTAAGGATGGGTGGAGGAATATAGCTAATGAAAGATCAATGGTTAAAGGTTATTAAATGATTTATTGATGTAATTAATTTAAGGTAATTAATTAAGGATAATCAATTGTGAAGTGTGGAATGTATAATTACTTAATGTAATTTATAAAGTAAATTAAGGGATGGTTAATAAATGGAAGTAAGTAATTTAGATTTAAATTACTTGATGAAATTGATAAGAAGGGTAAATACTTAGTAGGAGTAATTGCAGGTAAATTTACCAGGAGATAAATTGGAGAAAAATTAACTATCCTTAAAACAAATATACTGGTGATAAATTTAAGATGGGTATATAGGAAATGGTAAGTTAATGGAGTGTAACTAATTATTGTTAAGTAAGCAAGATTAGAATGATCAATATTGTGAGTTTAATTAATATAATTAATTTAGATATTTAATGATGTAATCAAAGACCGATTAATTAAGTTTGATTAATCCATAATAAATGACTTGTGAGGAATTAATTTATGTAAGTAATTAAGGATTAACGTAATTGAAATAGTTAAGTAATTTATGTAATAATTAAGATTTCTAATTGGTTTGGTTGAGGATAATGAATATCGTGAAGTTAATTAAAGATAATTACATGAATGCAATTGGAAGGAAATTAATCCAGAGTGATTAATTAAGATGAATAGGGAAGGGTTGACTGATTAATTGATTTGGAATTAATAAATATTGTATGAAGGAATCTAAACGAACGTGGTTAGAAATTCAATTAGAATTAATTGAATTTATTTGTATTTGAATAAGTATTGCTTAGGGATGACATGAGACTCGAAGAGACCGGGATCGGGTATGGGGAAGATACCCGAAAACCACTTCGAGTTTAATATAAATTGATGTGAGAAATTGATGGGTTGGAATGAATGGATTTAAATGAAATAGATTATTTAATCTAAATTTTTTCACATAGAATACTTATTCGGAAAATAAGTTATGACTATGACTATGACAAAGTGTGACTTTGTAAATTGATGTGTGAAATAAAGGGGCTGGGAATTTTATCTGAGCTTGGTATTAGAAATAGATATGTGAAATAAGTGTTGTCTATAGCAAATTGTGAATTGTTTAAATTGATATATGTTACCCCGGGTTTATATAAGTGATTTGCTTTGGTTCCTTGTTAGTTGGATTTACTCACGCTGGTTTCCAGCCTGACCCGGGTGTTACTTTGGTGTAATGCTCGGGTCAGACCGAGTATTACATATTTCCAGGTAGGTACGTTCTGGAGCTCAGGAGGCGAGATGGATGACAAGGGCGTATAGAGTGTTTCCGCTGTTTTTCTGAGATATAATAATTGTATTTATTCAGTGACCGTGTATAATATGAAACTCTGATGTATATTAAAGGAAATCGACAAATATAGTATTCTTTTGTAAACTGTTATTATTTATTATTATATTTTATCTGCTGCGATTGTGAAATATTTGGTGTTTCTGTTATTCTTCTTCTATCTCTTTCTTCTTTTTCATAACCATCTGAGATTTTCGGGTTAGAAAATTTCGGGTCGTTACATTTGGTATCAGAGCTGAAAGGTTAAGCGAGAACCTTGGCTCTAGTGGGAATTACTCATTTAATAGAGTCTGTAGTACTCTAGAATGAGTTGAGGATATATATGTATGAGCGCGTACTTGTTATTTTCTTATAAAAGGTTTTAAATGATTTTATATAAAAATATATATTTTGATATATATAAAGCAATATTTCCTTCTAATTAATATAAAGATGATTAGTTGTTAATTATTGAAATTAAAATTAAGAAGTAATATAATACAACCAAACTGAAGTCTTGAATTGGAATTAAATTAAGTAGAAATAAAAATACAACTAAATTAAAATTTAAGTGATTGCAATTAAAATTTTAAATTTAATCCCAGAATTTGAAAATTTGGTTTCAAAGTAATGAGAAACAATAAGTATTATTTGGATAATTGGGACTTGTTGAAAACAATGGGTTGTTTGAGATTTTGTTTGAATTTAAAACCAAGGGTGGTTTAAAATTGTAAAACATGGCTGGGAGGGCCAAGAATAAATATGTATATATGTATGATCTCTAAGAGGTTGAGTTTTGATTTTTCTCTGAAGTGATGTAAAAATCCAAAGTGATAGAAGTTTTGAACTTATAAGAGGGAAAGAAGTTTGAAGTTTGAAGCGGGAATTCAAATTTAGTAAGGTTGATTGGATTAAGTAAATTGGAATTTAACTTGGAAAGATAAAATTGAGTAATAAATTAAATTCTTAAAATAAAATAGTATTGAACTCTTATTTGAACCTTGAAATACATAAGTAAGGATAATATAAAATGAAATTTCGAGAATTGGACTCTGAAATTAAATTGATTATAAACTTTGAATAAAAGTTAATTTGGTTTAAAAAGTTAAATCAACCTTTGAGAATTTAACTCGAATTTATATAATTCGAGGTAGTTTAAATTCAAGATTGAATTGAATTAGTTCAAAATTGAATTTTGTTTGAAGTAATTGGATTGGTGATTGAAGATGTATAAGTTTAAAATTTAAATGGGAAATTGGATTGGAGTAAATTGAAGTGATTTAGATTCTGAAATTAAATTGATAATAATTCAAATTGATTGGGATAATGGGAAATTATAATTAAAATTGAACAGGATTAAAATCAACTAGAATTTGATTTAAATTTGGGAAGGAATCAAGATTGATTCAACTTGAATTGGGAATTAATCAAGTCCAATGGAATTTGGAGTTATTTGAATTGGAATTGGGTCAATTTAAATGAAGATTTAAATTGAATTGTTGGGGAGGTGAACAGTTGGCTCTTGACTATTTTCAATATAAATTGTTTTGATATAAACTTATTTTTCTAAGCTATTAAATATATACAACCTTTCTTTCTTAAAGCCAAATTATTCTATATACTTGTTTTACGATTATTTTTGAAGCTATTTAACCATTTTTCAACTATTTTCTAAACTGATTATTATTTTTCAACTATGTTACAAATTAATTACTATTTTACAACTATTTTACAATTATCTAAAATTTCTGAAACTATTCAGCTATTTTCAACTATTCTACGATTAGTTAACTATTTTCTAACTAGTAATTATTTTCCAACTACTTATTTGTTTTTTTTTATATTTTTCAAGCTATTTTCTAAATAAACTGGTCGGAGTTCAAACTGTTATGGATTTAATACCCAACTGAGACAGGAATTGAAGTGATAATCCAAATGGGGATTAATGTAGAGGTGGATAAGTGAATAGAAACGAAATTGATAGAAAAGAGTAATCAAATTGGAATATTTGATTTCGAATAAACAAGGTTATATATCTTTGTTTTATTTAAGATAAAACCCCTTTGTTGAATCTATTGTTGGAAGAAAAAGGATTTTGGAAGTGTTTGAAGTATAAAAGGAATTTTATACAAGTTTATAGTGGTCCAAAGTTTTAAAATTTATATATATCGGTATATATATATAAAGGATCCTATGAGGATTTTGGAAAAAGTTTTGGGAACCCTTGGATTTGGAAAGGCTTTTGATTTTGGGTAAAATCAATATTGGAATTTGGAAAGCCTATTTTGAGAATTATCGATTTTGGGATAATCGATTTTGTATAAAGGAGCTTTGTATGATATCATACTAGGTGTATGATTTGTAGATACTATATGTGTATAGTATAAAGTGTTTTGATGATGGCTTTGGAGAAAAAGGCGCTCCCTTGAAATGAACTTCTCAGGAGTGCCACCGGGTGGTGCTGCCTTGAGCCCCAAGGAGGGGTTTCTAAAGTTGATCCTGTGAGGAGTCCGGACAAAACTAGTTCCTGAGGATTATTGGGTAGCGTAAGTCGATGGCGTTGATGCCTATAGAGGCATTTGGGTTATGCTGTGACGACAATGTAACTCGATGTCGCTGCGATCTACTGTGGGGATCATAGCGAAAATCGTGTGGAGGATGAGTGTCAACGGTCTACACTTGATTTTGTCGGGAAGGCAACGCAACATCGGTTGACTGCGATCTATGGTCAAGTGGAGTGGAGAAGTTTCATTTTGGCAGCGAAATTCGATGGCGCTGATGCCTACAGTTATATGGGTCTTTGCTGTGATAGCTACGTAACCCCAGTTGTAGCTGCGATCTGTCGTGGGTTCCATGGTGTAATCGAGGGGTGCGGAGGCCTACAGTTATCTATGGATTTTGTCAGGACGACAACGTAACCATCGGGTTAACTGCGACCATGGATGGGGGTGATGATTTTCAGAGCATTATCACCAAAGATATTTCCTCTATTTTCAAAAACTGTTTTCTATATTTTTAATAAAATTTATTTCCGAGTATTTTCACTGGATGTTGAAAGCGAGTTTACCAAGTACTTATAGATTTTCAGTCCTACGCCTGATCAACGTAAGACGGAATTTCTGTGAGAACAAGGATGGACTGGTTGAGACATCGAATTATAAAAAGTATTTTTATAAAGAGTTATTTTAATAGTATGATGTAAATTTAAAAGGCATTTCTAACAATTTTTAAATGAAGATGTTGGAATTTTGGAAAATCAAGGAAATCCAAACTGGAATTTTTATGATGTGAATTTGTAATTAAAAATCGTATAAATGAGATAAGTATGTGCTTGGATATTATTTTGATAAATTAAAAGGTGAATTTAAAATTTAAATTTAAAATGGATGACTAACTGAATTTAATGGAAGTTGATTAAATGAGAATCAAATAGAAGTAGACTTAAGTTTGATGTTGGAATAAATTAAAATAAATTAACTTGAGTTTCAAATTTATGAAAGCTTGGCCTCGAATAAGAGTGAAAGCCACTAAAATAAAAACTTGGATTAAATTAAGTTTGGGAAATAGTCATTAATTTATAAGAATGGAATGTGCCAAGCTTAATAAATTGTTTTGCATGAATCTAATGTGGAAATAAAATGAAATGCAATGAATGGTTAATTAATAAATTAGATGAAATGGAATTGTATACAGAATAAGTTGAATTTAATTTAAGTAACTATAAACTACATGAATACTCTATTAAACGAATATCGTCGAAATTGCATAAAATGGTTGACATTCGGCGTAGAGAAAAGTAATTAAAATTCTATGAGTTGAAAGAGATTAAATAAAATTGTTTCTGGATCATTTGAAGAGAATATGAGCTTGTTTGGCTTAAAAATCAATTAAATGTAAAAAATTGAGTTCCAAACCATTGAAATTGAATGAAATGGCTTATAAATTGATTGAAAGAAATTGAATGAGCTTTAAAATCACATGAATCGCTTATGGGAAGAATTTGGCATTTGTTGTGTATGTAATACATGTGTTTAGCTATTGAAAGCAAGTGAAATGCTAATAAATTTTCTATATATGGCACTTACATATTTAAATTGAGTAAGTACAGGTACCTGAAGGCCGTTTGGCTGGTTTGGATGGCGTTAATTGCTAAAATAAATAAGCCGCATGCTTAAAATGCTAAATAAGGTACGCCTACGCAATAAAAATAGGAAATATGAACTGTTTTTGCTTTTTCCGACCGGGTGGGTCAATGTATATATATTTATATCTCTTGTCAAATTGCAAAAGCTCCTCCGTACAAAGGAGACGCCAAAAATTTTCCAAAATTTTGGGTGTTAGAAAATTTTTGAGAAAATTTTAGTTCAACAATTAAACGATTACAAATTGGAAATTAAAGTGAATCAGTAAATAAAACTTATTTAAAACATTTATAAATGAAAGATAAAAATTTAATATTCAGATTTGATGATAAATTGAATTCGTATGAAAGCGGGAAAGACGAATTTGAATAGAAGTAAATATGAGAACCTATATAAAAGAATGTATAAAATGAATTGTAATGTTACAATTTGATATTATTGTCAACTAAGATATGCAGGTATTAAAAGGGGAAAAGTAAATTGGATTTGATTCCAAAAGATGAATGTGTATTGCCCGACAAAAGGTATGTATTTTAATTTCTGTATGAAATTGGATTGGGTTTTTGATGTAGTCATTTGGCTTTTGTTTTCTTTTGGTATTTGGGAGCCCGTAGAGGCCTTTTGTAGTAGTACCGAGCTAGCCGAGCAAAGGAGACGCTGGCAAAAAATTTCAGAAATTTAGAGAGTTAGAAAAATTTTGAGAAAATTTTGATAATTCAAAATTTGATTTAAAATTGGAATTTAGATAATTGAGCAAAGGGATATGATTTGAAACTATGAAAGGTTTTGAGAAGTTAGTTGATGTGATAATAGGTTTTTATTAAAAGATAGTTGGTAGGATGTTGAATAGTGAGTTTTGGAAAGAGGTAAACGGGTATTGATCCATTCTTCCTAACTAGTAATTTCGGGGACGAAATTCTTTTAAGGGGTAAGGAATGTGACGACCCGGAAATTTTAACGAATTAAATTGAAATAATTAGTTGTTTTAAAATAGTTAAAAGTTAATTTTAACTTGAATTCAAGATATCAATATTTACTTAATAATGAAATCAATGAATTGCATAGTTTAAATATTGAATTTAATAATTGAAACTGGGTAAATCATTGAATCTGAATTTCTAAGCCAGTTTCAATAATTTGAAGGTTTATAAAATTTATAATGATGATACTGAAGATAATAGAATGGTTGAAATTTAATATAAAGGTGATTTGTTCGATTTTAATAATTTATTGTTTAAACCGATATTTAAAAAATAGCCTTCCGAGGCACAGTCTCGGAATTCAATGAAACCAGTTTCATTGGATCCATAATAGTTAGTTATTATCGGATTTCAATTTTCGTAGCAATCGGAGTTGTCGTTTGACCCTGGCAGCTCGAAACGTTTAGAAACTATTTGAATCGATTTAATTTTTAATTTGATCGTTATTTCCCTAACTCGCGCATATGAACGAATTAACTTTCGAAACACGTTCCATTGTGTTCGGAATGCGGGTAAAATCCTATAAACGCCAGGCGACACGTGTGATTTGGAGTTCGTTTGTGACAGTTGTTGATTTGAGAATATTAATAAAATATAATAATGGAGAATAAAGGTAAGCCTTGTACCCAATCTTCTAAAGCACGCCCCCCCTTCAATATTTACTCCTTTCCCTTTCCAGATTCTCAAAATCGAAAGAACGAAAAGAAAAAAAAGTTAAACCTCGTCCTTCTTTCATAAAAAATAAAAAAAAATAAAAAAAACCAAATAGCCGATGCCTTTGTACGAAATCAAATATTACTTTAGGATCGAGGCTAGGGGGATGCGAGGTATTGGGCCAGTGGTTGACCGAGGCTC
Source organism: Allium cepa (assembly GCA_030765085.1). Taxonomy (NCBI): domain Eukaryota; kingdom Viridiplantae; phylum Streptophyta; class Magnoliopsida; order Asparagales; family Amaryllidaceae; genus Allium; species Allium cepa. The sequence goes on from CM060931.1 coordinate 166,250,082, forward strand.
GCGACTTGGGTCGCCGCGATCGTGCGAAGGGGGCGACGCATTGATTTTGGAGTAAGGAACGGCCGCGCGCGAAGATTATAGGTGGGGGAAAGAAGCAGTAACTCGGCGCGGTCAAATTAGGGCTACTACCTAGTCGCGATCGCCAAGGGCCGAGAGGTGATGTCATAGTCTTCTAGGGTTTTGGCATCTCGACAGCGCCAAACAGTGGAGCACGATTTCAAATTCTGCAGCTTTTATTTAGGTGAGTAATCTTCACTGATTTGCTGTTTTGAATTTGAAAGAAATCGTTTTTAAATGTGTGGGAAAAATCAGTAAATCAGTTACATTTATGAGTTGTTAGTTCAATAGTTTTGGATTGTTAATCAATGATTAAGTATTAGTTATTCGAGTGATTAAAGATAAATTTAGTTAAAGTCTATCGATTGATGACATAATTAGAAATTAGATAGTTTGTAATTAAGAAATAATTATCGAATCAATTTGAAATCAAGTGACTAATTTAAGTTAAGTACTTTGAGAAGTAATTTAAGGATGGGTGGAGGAATATAGCTAATGAAAGATCAATGGTTAAAGGTTATTAAATGATTTATTGATGTAATTAATTTAAGGTAATTAATTAAGGATAATCAATTGTGAAGTGTGGAATGTATAATTACTTAATGTAATTTATAAAGTAAATTAAGGGATGGTTAATAAATGGAAGTAAGTAATTTAGATTTAAATTACTTGATGAAATTGATAAGAAGGGTAAATACTTAGTAGGAGTAATTGCAGGTAAATTTATCAGGAGATAAATTGGAGAAAAATTAACTATCCTTAAATCAAATATAATGGTGATAAATTTAAGATGGGTGTATAGGAAATGGTAAGTTAATGGAGTGTAACTAATTATTGTTAAGTAAGAAAGATTAGAATGATCAATATTGTGAGTTTAATTAGTATAATTAATTTAGATATTTAATGATGTAATCAAAGACCGATTAATTAAGTTTGATTAATCCATAATAAATGACTAGTGAGGAATTAATTTATGTAAGTAATTAAGGATTAACGTAATTGAAATAGTTAAGTAATTTATGAAATAATTAAGATTTCTAATTGGTTTGGTTGAGGATAATGAATATCGTGAAGTTAATTAAAGATAATTACATGAATGCAATTGGAAGGAAATTAATCCAGAGTGATTAATTAAGATGAATAGGGAAGGGTTGACTGATTAATTGATTTGGAATTAATAAATATTGTATGAAGGAATCTAAACGAACGTGGTTAGAAATTCAATTAGAATTAATTGAATTTATTTGTATTTGAATAAGTATTGCTTAGGGATGACATGAGACTCGAAGAGACCGGGATCGGGTATAGGAAAAATACCCGAAAACCACTTCGAGTTTAATATAAATTGATGTGAGAAATTGATGGGTTGGAATGAATGGATTTAAATGAAATAGATTATTTAATCTAAATTTTTGCACATAGAATACTTATTCGGAAAATAAGTTATGACTATGACTATGACAAAGTGTGACTTTGTAAATTGATGTGTGAAATAAAGGGGCTGGGAATTTTATCTGAGCTTGGTATTAGAAATAGATATATGAAATAAGTGTTGTCTATAGTAAATTGTGAATTGTTTAAATTGATATATGTTACCCCGGGTTTGTATAAGTGATTTGCTTTGGTTCCATGTTAGTTGGATTTACTCATGCTGGTTTCCAGCCTGACCCGGATGTTACTTTGGTGTAATGCTCGGGTCAGACCGAGTATTACATATTTCCAGGTATGTACGTTCGGGAGCTCAGGAGGCAAGCTGGATGACAAGGGCGTATAGAGTGTTTCCGCTATATTTCTGAGATATGATAATTGTATTTATTCAGTGACCGTGTATAATGTGAAACTCTGATGTATATTAAAGGAAATCAACAAATATAGTATTCTTTTGTTAACTGTTATTATTTATTATTATATTTTATCCGCTGCGATTGTGAAATATTTGGTGTTTCTGTTATTCTTCTTCTATCTCTTTCTTCTTTTTCATAACTATCTGAGATTTTTGGGTTAGAAAATTTCAGGTCGTTACAACTGGGGTATCACCCGTCACAGTACGTGGCCAAGATCAACGTACCGAGGATTACTCCCAATCCCCTGCAACACAAGGCTAGAACCATCCCTTGCTGGACAGTCCCGAACAAGACAACCCTGACAGTTGGAGCTCAACAATTGCCCACACAGCTGAATAAAAGGGACCTCTAGACAGGGGAAAATCTCATCCTACTTGGTGCTACCCACTTAGCCTTGCTGCACCTCCCCTGTTTTAGCCATTCCCGATTGATGAGGCTTGAGGCTACGATTACCTTTAGAAAGCACAACTCTTAGAATGCTCATCGTCCACCTGACAATGTTATGAAAGCATTCAATCCATACAAGTTCGTTCCGGGTGCAGACGAAACCGAAGGCATTATCTCATTACACTCATTTTGGAATCACCCTCAGAGTTAACGAGATAACCCTTGCACTCTGAATCTTCATCTTCACTTGAGATTCACGACCTATCGTTAAATTTGGATCGATGTGGTTTTCGGATATCCAAATCTGAAAACCCTGATTCCGGTCTTATCGAAATCCAAAACGTATCTTTTAAGGACAAGTTGTTTTTAAAGTTAAAAACAATTTAATTCCATTATCTATATACACACAGATAGATAATTCACAATAGATAATCTACATCACAAACAGATAATTCATATTATCATCACAAAAAGATAATCCACATTATCATCATACTTCAACCAAAGCATCCATATCACACTGCATTACTTATCTCACATCTGAGATTTCAAACAAGGCAATCAGTATCATTCATCCACACATAAGCAATGATCTATACCATCTCTAATTAATTTAAAGTGAATTAAATTAATTACTTCATCTCTAATTAATTTAAAATAAATTAAATTAATTACTTCATCATTAAATCTTGCTTACATAACATCAATTAATTACAAATCAATTGATTAATCATCCTCTAATTATCCACCTTAATTAGTCATCCCTGATTAATTATTCTTTGATTATCCACCTTAATTAGTCATCCCCGATTAATTATTATTTAATTACGTTCAAGTAATTATCCTTTAATTAATTTTACCAATTAATTATTCTTAACCAAATACAGTAATTAACCTTTAATTACTTCATAAATTAATTAACTATAGTTAATTAACTATAATCATCCTCTAATTAATTCTTGATATTGGTTTGAAATTTGTTGTATAAAACATATATATACATTGAAATGTATATAGACTTTGGTTAGTTATCATGTTCATAAGTATAATTATTTCTTTATCTATATATTCTGTTGTATAGTTTATTAATGCAGGTACTAAAGAATGAGGGGGAGTGAATTTTTTTATTGATGAAAAAGGGGGGAGAAATATAAAATAGGGTAGTTAGGCATAGATTAAGGGGGAGTTATTAGTTTTAGGGGGAGTTATTAGGATAGAAGTAAAATTTTATAAACAAAGGTTGTCATCATCAAAAAGGGGGAGATTGTTAGTCCGTAAGATGATGGTTTTGATGACAACAACCTTAGAATAGTTTATAAAATATAAATACTAACATTATAAGTTTAGATATATATATGTATATGCAGGATTTTACCATGCAAATACTAAGAAAGAAGACTGTACAGTATAGAGATTCAAGATATCAAGATAGAAGACTCATGAGTATCAAGATTATCAAGAGTTCAAGATTTCAAAGTTAAGTATTTTTTATTATTAGGAATTTTGTTAAAACTCATAGAAAAGCACTGGCATCTTAAAATCCAATTTATTCATGGAATGGAATCCACTTCGAGCCTGTTAAAGGGATGGAACCCTAAGTAGGATGGAACCTACGAAAAATCTAGTGGAACATTGTTTTGTATCCGCTAACTTTTAATTCAAACTGATTTTTCAAAATTATATCCTGTTTTCAAAATGTTTTCAAAACTTTCCTTTTAAAAGATTCAAAACCCTCTATCCTGATTTTAAATAATTTTAGCCCCAAAATTATCTTTAATTTCAAAGTCAAATTACTCCTGATTTTAAACTATCTTTTAATATAATATATTTAACTTTTAAATATTTATACTTATATTTAAAATATAAAATTAGAGTTAAATTCTATATATATTATTCTCTATATTTACTTATGAATTTTAACTATATTCAAGTATATTTATAAATTTTAAATTAGTTTTAATATAAGATAAAGGTTATTTTCAAAACAAATCAAAACATCAAAAAATGCTTTGGGATGTCGACATGCCAATATACCCCATGTCGACATGGTGTCAGTTGAGTTCAAAATTTAAATTTCAAAAGAAGTGTTTATTCACCATAACTCTTCACGAATGGACATGGCTGTTATTCTTCTATAAATAGGGGTTAGTTTCAACGAATTTTATATCAGATTTTCTGGTTTTTCACTCCTCTTCGTCTTCCACTTTTCTTAATACATATTCTTATCATTACTCTGCCGAAATCAATATCGAATCGAACTCGATTACTTCTAGTTTGATTCTCTATCACTCTCTCTACAAGATTCTCAGTGCTATTCAGAGTTATAGACTTCTTTGTAATCTACTAACGAGAAAAGGTGTGATTATAGCCTTGAAAATCAATCAAGAAAGAAAACGTGTGATTGTAGCCCTGGTAAATCAATTGGGTAAACTTGTGGCTCGGAAATCAAGTCTCTCTACCCAGAGGATCGAAATTCTGGAGGGTGTACCTCGTAGCCTTGAAACCGAGGGTGTAATTGTACAATTTCTTTTGAAAGGAAATCCGTACTTGTGTTGCGGGACTGGATGTAGGGTAACTTCGAACCAGTATAAAATCCGGTGTGTTCTTTCCTTTACTGCTTTTATTTTATTTCTGCATCTGTGTTTGTTTCTGTGATCATAACTGTGTCTGTATATTGCATACATCGGTGTCTAAATTAACATAAATCGAAAAAGATTTAGTAATTCTTTATTAACACTATTCACCCCCTCCCTCTAGTGGGTCTTAAGATCCGTAATCCGCATTTTCTCACAACGCTGATCGACTCCGGCCACCTTCGGTGGTCTTTCCACATCGACAAACACTCATACATCCTAATACGATCATCAGATCGTTCTCCCAATCTCGAAATCGAATTCAAGATCTCAACCCAAACCTGGAAAACCAAAACCGGAACCACCTTCAAACCTAGAAACTGCCTCATCCACGACCCTCCGACCACCGTTACCTCTGAAACTCCGGCCAAGTCTTCGTCAACAACCAAGCTTCCATCACCCAAAACCCCGTTGCACTCGGTCAACTATAGAAGACGAGATGATAAAAAAAATCAAACCTAGTTAAAACTAGGGTTCCAGACAAGAATCCACTGTTGCTACCTCTACAATGAATTGCATCACCATCAGGCATTTTTCCCATCATCTTCGATCACTCCTCCACCACCACTGGAAACTACAACTTCCTAGATCCTCAAAGAAAATCTCCAATTCCCGTTTTCAGTTCAACCCAGAACTGCACACTCATTCTAGCATTAAAATTTATGATTTTAGTTTTTAAAATCAAGTTTTAGTTTATGTATTCAATTTATAATCCTGAATTTATGAATTACAAAGTTTGAGTTTTCACTTTTATATACATGCACTGTTGTTTTTAAATTTCTAGAGACACTCAGGCTTGAATTTGACTTAATTAAATTTTTAAACATTAATCTATGATAAATCAAACAACTTTTGTTTGTAAATTAAATCCTATCAAAAACTAGATCAAGTGATAATGGATTTAAATGAAATCTTGAGCCTAGGAAAACAAAACAAGAACAGAGCACACATATAAACAGCATGCACATTATAAATATTCACATCAGATTTTCACTTATATATACACACAATACATATTCATTTCAACAATTCTAGCATGCAACTAAATTTCTATACTTAACTTTTAAAAGAAATGTTACTCACCGGAATTAAAGAAGGAAGACAGAGCCTCCGAATTTGAAAAGCTTTTGATACTTTGATCTTTGAAAACTTGAGTGCTGAAATGCTTTTGCTTCGTTGTTTAGAAACTGAGTTGCTTGCTTTGATTTGAAAATGCAGTTGCATGCAGTAGAAAATTTCCAGATTTCACTTGAAACTTTGGAAAATGATTATAGGCTTTGGAAAAATGCTTTGACAGGTTTGCATGTTTGAATTGGAAAGTGATTTATAGGGTTTTGTTTGAACTTGAAGAATGTTTATAGTTTTTGATCTGAGAAGTTTGATTACTAATTTTAGTTTTTGAAATAGTTTTGAGGAAGTGATTTCAAGTTTGTTTTGATTTTATTTCAGTTTAGATCTGAGATTTGTTTTTGTTTTCTTTTTTTAGAAATGAAAGGGGAAAAAGAAAATGAAAATGGAGATTTGTGCCTATATAACTTAATTTATGGTTTAATAAAAATAAAATAAAACATGACACTTGCCAAAACTCTTCTTTATTAATTCACACTTGTAAAATGAAGCTTTAGGAAAGTAATACTTGTCTTTTAAGTTAATTAGTATTTACAATTAAAGGTTAATAAAAGATTATGCTTAATAAATTAGTTAATAAGTATATATATGTGTATAGATAATTTTAAAAGAAATAAAACCAATTACATTCATAAAAAAAGTTTATACAAATATTTTAAAATCCAAAACAATTTAAAATATTCATACTTTGAATTTCAAAACTTTAAATTCAAATTCAAATAAAATTCAAAAGTCCAATTTAAAAATCAAGTTATATACATGCATATATAAGTACACAAATTCAATTTGAAAAACAATTCTATTTATATTAAAATCTATTAGTAAAAACAATACATTATTATTATTGTTTAAAAATAACTCATTTATCAAATTAAATAATTTATAAAAGAAATTATCTCTTTATTAGTAAATTACTTATTTTATCAAGCTATTATTTAAAAAGAAAATAAAACAAACCTTTTTGTCAATTAATTTGAATTTAAACTTAAGCTAAAATAAATTTAAACAATTAAACATTTTATTTAAGTATTTAAAACCATATAGTTATTTACTAAATAGCTTTAAAAAGTTATATATTAAATCATTTCCAAAAATATTAGAATTAGAAAATATACTTTATTTCTTAAATTTAAAACAAAGCTTATCTATTTACAATATATATAAATAAATATATACACTATAAATAGAAAATAATTTAATTAGCTTTTTATATAGATAAAATTCACCAATTAAATATTTATTAAAGGAAGATTATTAAATCAATTCAAATTTTATTAATAAAAATTATCAAATCAATTTAATTTTAATATAGATTATTAAATTGATATTGCACAAAATTCCGGGTTATCAAACTCCTCTCCCCTTAAAAGAATTTCGTCCCCGAAATTAAAAGCAAAGGTAATTTAATAATCTATCCAAGATTTTAATTTTAAATCACAAGCATATATTATCAATCATATGCTTATAACCATAGCAACCAATTCATCCAATCAAACAAATCTAACTATCCAGAAAAAATTCTGGATAGAACTTCCTAGAGTTTCTCGGGTATAAATACCGGGATACTCGCTCTACAGAATCCAAACAATCTATACTACTAAGCTACAGAGCTTCTACTCATCTAGATCTAAAAAACTAAACAGGATATCAGTCCAAACTCAAGTCCTGCCCAACAACCAAATCTTCCTGAACTACTGGTTCCAAAACTTGGGATAGATCATACACGTACTCCCTCAGAGATACGTGAAACACAACGAATCCCAGTCTTCCAAACTGGCAATTCAATCCCGAATACCAAAGCTCTTATCCTCACAAGAATACAGAAAAGATCCAATATAACTCAGAGCTAGATTCCCAGCCTTACCCAATCTTATGGCTCCTTTAATCGGAGAAAACTTATCCAAAATCAAATCTCTGGCTCCGGAATCCAAATTCCTTCGTCTCTTATCCCCAAAACTCTTCGGACAATCCTGGGCTGCCTACATCCTTCTTGATCAGCTCAACCTTTGCTGATGCCTCTAGAAAAAACTAAACCTAAAACAACCCAACAGAATGATCCTCTCAAGATCAACCAAAATCAAGAACACAAACCCTACTCCTCAAATATCAGAAGACTGGACTTATTTCTCCTATCCGGAAAAGACAAGACAGATGCACTCCCAAACTGCTTCCATTGCACAACTCTGATCTGGAGTAGATGATAATGCTGATGATGAACATGAGCACAAACTGGACAATACATCCAAGAAATAAGGTTCAACAGATCCATAAAGAGAAAACTCAGAAATTCCATCAAAACCTGAGCTGCTTCACCAAACTCTATCTCTAGGAACCAATCTTCTATTAAGCTGCACCACCGGTAGCACTCTTGGAATCCAGTCGATAAGAAAACTCAATCTCAAATGCGGACAAATCTCTGGCTTCCCTGAATATATCTAGAAAATCTCTAATAACCCAAGAGAACACCTAGCTATTGCAAGTCACTTTTGCGATCAACCCAACCTAATTCCAAAGAAAATTGTTCTCTCTTTGCCAATCAGAACAGCTTACGCTTATCTAGTCAATCCATCGAAGAAATGGATCCACTTTACTGCTTCTAAACTCCACCACCAAAAAAACTGCAAAGCCAAAAGACCTCCTTGCCGGCACACAGAGTACTCCGAGCTGCACTGTTGACACAGATGCCAAAGACTTCCTAATCCAAAGCTCTTCAAGAAACTCGAACCTTAACCCAAACAGAAACACCCTGCTAAACTCAGACCCAACACCAAAGCAGACACACTTCCTTAAACTTGTTCCAAAGAAACATCTTTGGAGACATCCATAATCACTGCATCTCATCACGTAGCTGCTACTTCTTGAGGTTGCCAAGATACCATCACTTGCTTCTGCGCAACCGACAGATCCAAACTCTGCTCATTCAAACTGCACTTCAAAAATGGACTCTGAACCTTTTAAAAGGTTTCCTTCAGAGATCGATGAAATCCTATCACTCACTCGAGACGGTATTAGGTCAACAGTCTCGACAGATACACTTCCAACCTGAACACTCAAACTCCAACCAATGGTAGTCGTGTTACACACACCACTACCTCATCTACCTTTATAATTTATATTAGAAAACCCGAACAGGTAACCCAACAGATAGGTAGAAACAAATATATTTAACTATATTTAAAATTACAAGTACGCTCTCTCAAGAAAGAAATCACTCCAAAGCCTAGGTATTCACTCAAACTAGCGCTCTGATACCAACTGTGACGACCCGACTTTTTCTCCATAGAAAGTCGCATCATCTTTAAGAAAGAAAGGGATATAAAAGAGAAAAGATAGAGAAGAAAGAAGAAACAACATCAGAATCTAAACAGCGGAACGAATAAATTATATTAATCACATAAATATTACATAGTATACAACAATTATCATAGTTACACAGATTTTACATCACATACTAGACAGTTATAAACACCTGTCTTGTTATACAACTCAATACAATACAAAGAAATCACTCAGAAATACCAACACAGCGGAACACTATATATATCTACAGCGCTAAAGCCTCCTGCTCCATTGCTCCTCTACAATTCGTCAAAGCTAACCTGAATCCTTTGGCTACTCATAAAAATTTGAGTACCCAAGAGTTTAAGAAAAACATAAATAAACTCCGAGTCAGACATGGGTCTGATGTGAGTAACAGGTTAAAGTTGCTTAACTTTGAAAACCTTTTAAAACAAAAGGTATCACGTAAGACTCCCCACACATAAACATGGGTAAGTTTTTACCTTACGCTAACCAAAACATTTGATAGGAAATCCAGTGATATTACAATAGGTCTAGGGTTTTCAAGTAAATAAGAAATAGCTGAAATTGTTACATGATTAAATTCCAGCATACTATCCACAAACGTTGGTAATACAATCAAATCCGATGGCACTTATTGGATTTTGGATTCCATATAATGGCAGGGCTACTGGGGTACCGCCCATCACAGTACGTGGTCTAGATCAATGTACCGAGGATTACTCCCAATCCCCTGCAACACAAGCCGGAACCATCCCTTACTGGGCAGTCCCGAACAAGACAACACCGGCAGTTGGAGCTCAACAACTGCCCACACAGCCGAATAAAAGGGACCTCTAGACGGGGAAAATCTCGTCCTACTTGGGTGCTACCCACTTAGCCTTGCTGCACCTCCCCCGTTTTAGACATTCCCGATTGATGAGGACCGAGGCTACGATTACCTTTAGAGAGCACATCTCTTAGAATGCTGATCGTCCACCTGACGATGTTCTAAAAGCATTCAGTCCATACAAATCCTATAACGACCCCAAATTTTGGAATTTATTTTAATTAATAGTTAATGTAAATTTTAAATAAATTTTGGGATAAATTTAAAATTTGAATATTTAAATTGTATTTGAATTGAGATTTATAGTAAATAATAAATAAGAAATAAAATGGTGGGTAGTTAAACTTTTAAAATAAAAATAAAATATGAAACCAAACAGCAAATAAAAATGGAACTTCATTCTATTCAAAAGTAGACAAAACAAATATATAAGTATACATACATAAAGTAAGAACAGAAAAATAACAACATAAATAAATGCATATACAATTGAAATGGTATGAACTTGTAAAACAAAATACATCAAAATATAAACTATTGAAATTAAATATACCTAAGTGAATAAACAAAACATCTCTAATATAAAACATAAGGCAGCATCATTTCAGCCTGAACAAAAATATAAATAAACTAAGTACAAACAAATAAAACAAGTAAAATAAAATACAAATAAAGTATAAGTATAGAGTACTAGCAATTTAATGCAAGATCCTCTTTAGTACACAATATGTATTCATTTGCTACCAAGCTAGATACATCAGCCACTCTAGTACACCATAGCATACCCATCAGCCACCACACCAACACTATTAGCCATCAAGTAGAAGAAATATGCAGGCAAGTGAAAGAACATAAAACAAAGTAAAAAAACAAGCTAATAAATGCAATGAAACAAACCAAAGTATAGTTGTACACAGGGAAATAAGGACAAAGCAATTAATGCAAGATATCTCTAGCCCAAAAACAGATCTTGTCAAACCAGAAACAATATTTTTAAGTATGGTACACAGTAAATAAGCTGTACGAGAAGAAAAATATATATATATGTAGGTAAGTAAAGACCTGAGAAACAAGGCAAAGATAATCAATGCAATTACTCCAGCCACCAGAGGAAGATCTGCATAGTTGGTAAAGCAAGAAAGAGAAATACATAAGTCTAAGCTAGCAAATAAGATAAGCATGTACACAACAACAATTAATGCAACATGCCTCCAATACAATTCAGCCATGCTTATTGAATAAACAAAGATATAACACTGTATAAACATCACCTTGTATAAACAATATTTATTCACCTGTACACTTTCTTTTATATATCACCAGTAAACTTTTCTCCTATATTATCATCTTCCTCACCCCAGTTCATTCCTTCAAACCCAAGAAAAAAACTAAAGTGAATATCATCTCCATTTTAAACAAAAGAAATTCAACTTTAAATCAACAACTCAGTTTAAACATCAATCAATGAAAACCAGAGAAGGAGGATTTCAGCAAACAAATGCAGGCCTATTTCAACTTTGTCAGGTCTGTGTCAAAGTTTAAAGCAACTCTGTTCAACAATTCCAGGCTCTGTTCTTTCCTACCAAAGTGAGTAACTTTTAAAATATAAAATATTTGATAACATGATAGTATGGTTAGAATAAGTATTTGCTTGTATATTTAAGTGTAAATCTGTAGTTGACATATTGTGTGCATGCTGTGTTATGCTCTGTTCTTTTCTGGATTAAGTAACATCATTTAAGTAAAAAAAAAAAAACCCCCAGATATCAACTCTTTTGATCTTTGTTAGGATGGAAGACTTAAGCACAATATGTTATTAGTTTATAAATAAAAGTCTAATACTTATTTCCAGCGAAATAGATGTGAAAGGAGTCTGATACTCCATGGAACATATGAACACATATGAATATGATAAAAATCAAATAAAATGAATTGTTGAATCGAGTATATAAGTGGAATCATTAGTTAAAAACACGATTTTTAAAACAGAAACTTTGATTTTTCATTTACTATGTTGAGAGCAGTCCCTAGTCGATCAGAAATGCTTTTCTTCCCAATTTCCTGCGATCGATGAATCTTTGAGGGTTGAGATTTTGATGGAAGCTTGTTTGGTTATCAATGGGTTTAGGAAAAATGTTAAAAAAAAGAATTATTGCAAACATTGATAGAACGAGGAGGAATTAGGGTTTTCACATAGGTTTTTGGACGTGCCAGAAACAAAGCGTTTCTGTCTTCTCTGATCGATCGAGCCGTTCGAGATTCTGGGGAAGGGTAGTTCGAAGAGTCGGCGGGGCGAGGCCGGAGCTGCAGCGTCTCTGATGGTCAGAGCAAGGAGGGACGAGGCGATCTGTTGAAGGGCCGTATGCCTCGGTTTCGAATGATGGGTCAATTTTCGTTTCGTTCTTCGTGTTGCTCGTTCAAAGACTGGAATGGCACGTGGGGATGGTCGGCGACTTGTTCATGGTGTCGCCGGAGGTGGGATCGTCGTTGACGATCTGTGCACGTGCACGGCGTTGATGTCGTTCCTAGAAATTTCTGGGTGTGGACGACGCGAGTTAATGCTCGAGTATGATGTGGGGTTTCTTCGAGGCGAACCCTGGGCGCGTGGGTTTGTTGCACGTGTTATTGCTGTTGTAGCTTGAACGTAAATAAAAAAAGAAAGAGGAGAAGAAGATGCGTACCAGGAAAGTGCCTGGGAAAATATGGTGAAGAGCTCGAAGGGGAACTCGCGTAACTCAGTATTTTACTCGGGTTTTCCAGTGTTGGCTCAAAGCCAATATAGTACTGATTCGGGAACTAAAATTTAAGTTTAAAGCAAAGTTTAAAGTAAGTTTCAAAACAAAGGTCTAAATATAAATTCAAGTTCAAGTTTGAAACTAAGTAAAAAAAAATTAACTTTAAAATTGTTTTAAATAAAAGAATTTAAGAAATTAAAGTATGTTTTAAGGAATTTGAATTTAAAATGGAATTTGAAAATTATAAAGAAATGAATTATAACAAAGATTTAACCAATGTTTAAATCTGGAATTCAATCTAAATTTGAATCTTAGTTTTGTAATAAAAGAAGTTTTTTTTTCATGAATGATTAAGTGTATTTTTTTTAAATTAATTTGAATTTAAGATTTAAAGTGTAATGATAGAAATACACTTAAATATTAATAAAGTCATTAATAAAGAAATTAATTATCTTAGAGATAATTAAGGAAATAAAATGATTTAAATTAATAGGGTAATTAAAGAATGATTTATTTAATTTATAAATAAGTAATTTAGATTTAATTTATAATTAGAAATGATTAATGATGAATTAATCCAAGATAATTTTCTTGAGAAAGTAATTAAGGAAATGTTATTAGTTAATGAAGATAATTAACTAGAGATTATTAAGTAATTAAATTAATATGATTAATTAAGAATAATTTAATTAATTAAAAATGTTTGATAAATTAATTGATATTAAATGATTTGAAATTAGTTAATCGGAATTTGATAATTAATTCATAAGAAATTAATTTGACTGGAAATTAATTGAATTAATCAGGATAAAATGATTAATTAAACCTTACTTATAAATGATTATTGAATACTAGACGTTACTTATGAATGATTATATTGTATGAGATGCCTTGAATTGATTATCCTATATGATTTGTGATATTTTGTTCTGTAGATTGAGCTGTGTATATTTATTTACATTTGTATACTATCGGTGAATCTGTGAATGGACGATGAGCGTTATAGTTTATATCGCTTATCAACTATATTTCTATGTTTTAATCTGTGATGATTGAAATGATGTTGCACTAGTGTGTTAAACCCCTGGACCACACTTATACGCACGCACCAATATGGATTTCACGAGGAAATCGATTAAGTCACAGATTTTTGAAATAGTTTTAAAATTTGAATATTTGAATTCAACTGTTTTTGAAATTGAAATTTTAATTTCAATTGATTTTGAAATTAGAAATTTGGGTTTAAAGTGAAAAACTTTTGAAATGGGATTTCAAAGATAAAAGTTATTTTGAATAACTTAATTAAGTTTTGAAAATTTAAATAATTTGATTTAAATTTAAATTCAAGTTTGAAATTGAATTCTATGATTCGAAACTAGGAATTTAAGATGCTGTATAAGTTATATGAATTTAAACCACTTTTAAAAGTATTATTTGTGAATTTGGATTTAACCCAAGGATTTCAACTCGTATGAAAGAATCAGATTTTCTGAAATGAAACTGTTTGTTTTCAAAAGATAAAAGCTTTCAGATAAGAAATGGAATTCCTATTTAATTAAAGAAATTTCAAGATTGAATAGAAAAAAATGATTTTCCAAGTTATGAATAAATTCTTTTTGAAAGCTATGAATTGAATCTGTTTATTTTTAGCAGATTTAAAATGATGTTTTGTTTACACCATTCGAAATGAAATTGTTTTGAAAGCTATAAGTTGAATCTTTGTTTTAAAGATTTAACGAATTAATCCAATTGGAACGGAAATTGTTTTGAAGTCTATGAATTGATCTTTGTGAAATAAATCTTTTTGTAGTATAAAGATTTGAAATGGTAATTGGTTTAAACCATTTGAAAAGGAAAGTTTTAGGGTTTAAGTTGTGACTTAATTGAAATCCCAATATCCATATGTTTTTGAAATACTGCGCTCACTGTTCGGTTTAGCCGGGAGAGGACCTTTGTGTCATATATCCCATTCCGAATATGTGATATGTCGTTATGGATAGCATTTGAAGACCGGTGGTGAAGACCGGATATTTTCGAAAACGTAAGGACAACTCGTCGAATGTCTTTGCATCGAATGGTCCCCGGTATAGAGACTCCATATGTGATGGGGAGTCCGAACGTGATTAGTGAATATCCGGATTGCAAGGACTTCTTTGGAAGTGCCTTCGGTTCTGTTCGAGCCCGGAATAGACTTGTATGGATAGTATGTCTGACATTACAAATTGAGATATAAAGCTGATTTCTTTCAAATATATTTCTGTTGGTGGCGGAGAATTTATTCTCTTAGCTTAACACCCTTCTCTTAGACGTACGAGCTCAGAGGTTATGTAGTTGAAGGTTATCAGCAATATACTCCCAATTTGGTAATGTGACATGCTGAGTGTTGCTGTGAAATGATCATTGTGTTGATTATTTGTGATAGGATCATTTGTTTGATCGTCTATCTTGGTGATCATTTCTATGATCATTTGTTGACCCAAAGCATGACTTTGTATAAAGCGTGTTTTTGTGGACGTGACTTCGTCGAGCCTCACAAACCGGTAATGGTCGAAACAGGAATTGTGCGGCAAGGTTTTCAGGGATAGCTTCCCTAGGGTATGACCACTCCTTCTGGAAAAGGGTATTATCATGGTATGGAGCCCAGATACTTACTCATGTTGAAACACTTGATTTATCATTGTGTGATGTTGGTTAGAGAGCTCTCGTTTAAAGGTCCCAAAGGACCGGGGGTGGCATATCTGAGGGTTTATAATATCCCTTCGGAAAAGGGGTTCCCGGCCTTGTTTGGCAGAGATCCAGTTGGGTTCTCGGGGCGTCCTTCCAGAGGCGTTTCCATGTGGCAATGGGAAGTTCCTTGGCCTGACCATTTGTTGGAAAATCCATTCTTCAAATACGAGCCTTGTACGGTATTAGTTGTATTACCTGCCATTTACTTATGGTGGCGCCCCACTGTTTGGATGGTAGCTATAGTAGGCATAGTTCGAAATGTCTATGTTGGCTAAGATTTATATCTTTACTTTCGAAATGATTTTTACTACACTATGCACTAGTAATAATATCAAATGTTTCTTTTAATGCGTATCAAGCATCTTTGACTATCATAAGGAGAAATCTCCTCCGATTCTGCGTTTGCATTGTGTGTGTGTGCGGGAGGCCTTATGGTAGTCTCATTTTTAAAAGCATTGCGAATTGACTTTAAAAATATTCCTCTATTTTGATTTCGAATAAAAGATAAACTGTTTTTGTTGCTCACACCAGTCCCACAACTGATCCGGAGTTTATTGTTTCTTTCCTAAACTCTGGATGCTCAAAATTTTTCTACACGAGCAGTTTAGAGTTAGGTTTTTCAGATAGTTAGGTCTAGTAGATTTTCTAGAGTTAGTTCAGTCTTTGGACCACACAAGTCTTGCCCAGCTTGGCGCATCGTTATTGGGAGTTCGAGCTATTGCTGGATTGGTTCTTGGAGATGGAGTTGCAGTTCTCGGAGTTCTCTTTTGAAGACTATCTTAGAGTTATATTGTTCCACTGTTGGTGTTATCGATTTTCTTTTCCGCTGCTATTTTATTGTATCATATCTCTGATGTATATTGATATTCATTGTATCACTATGTTGTATCAGATATTGTATCTGTACTGTATATCAATGTATTATTCTTTTATTCCGCTTTGTTATTTACTTAATGTTGTTATAAGCTCCGGCGAATCGGATTTGAACGGTCGAATCTATGGCATTCGAATACGATATGAAGTATGGATGTCGATTTTCGAGCGGGCAAAATTCGCTCTCGTTACAAGTCCATTCCGAGTTCGAACAAAACCAAAGGCATTATCTCGTTACACTCATTTTAGAATCAACCTCAAAGTTAACGACGATAACCCTTACACTCTGAATCTTCATCTTCACTTGAGATTCACGACCTATCGTCAAATTTGGATCGATGTGGTTTTTGGATATCCAAATCTAGAAACCCAATCCCGGTCTCATCGAAATCAAAATCTATCTTTTAAGGCCAAGTTGTTTTTAAAGTTAAAAACAATTTAATTCCATTATCTATATACAGACAGGTTGATAATTCACAATAGATAATCTACATCATAAACAGATAATCCATATTATCATCACAAACGGATAATCCACATTATCATCATACTTCGACCAAAGCATACATATCACACTGTATTACTTATCTCACATCTGAGTTTCCAAACAAGGCAATCAATATCATTCATCCATACATAAGCAATGATCTATACCATCTCTAATTAATTTAAAGTGTATTAAATTAATTACTTCATCTCTAATTAATTTAAAATATATTAAATTAATTACTTCATCATTAAATCTTGCTTACATAACATCAATTAATTACTAATCAATTAATTAATCATCCTCTAATTATCCACCTTAATTAATCATCCCTGATTAATTATTCTTTAACTATCCACCTTAATTAGTCATCCCTGATTAATTATTCTTTAATTACATTCAAGTAATTATCCTTTAATTAATTTTACAAAGTAATTATTCTTAACCAATTACAGTAATTAACCTTTAATTACTTCATAAATTAATTAACTATAATTAATTACATTAATTAATTACACTTAATCACTTATCATTGATTAATTAATCAACCCTTAATTACATCATTAATTATATTAATTAATGATTTCTAATCAAATTTTAATTAATTATCCTATTTAAATTAATTACATTAAATAACTAATCTTTAATTAAACCAATTTATTAGTCACTCTTGATTAATCTCATCCAATAATTAACTACCCTTAATTACTTCATTAAATAAATTAATTACTCCTTAATTAATTATCTTAATTAATCCCTTGATTAATTACACAAAGTAATTTAATCCAAATTACTACTATTATTAAATCATCTTCCATTAATTACATCCTGTAATTACCATTAATTACTTCACTAGGTAATTACACTTCATTAATTATTTTAAGTAATTATACCTAACAAATCATTCAGTGATTATCTTAAATTAATTAAACTTAATTAATTAACTTAAACTAATCACATTAACTAAATTAATTACATTGAGTAATTAATTCTTTAATTACTTCCATTAACTAATTACACTTAAACAATTTCACAAATGATTATCTTTAATTTATTAATCTAATTAATTATTAAAATTAATCACATTAATTAATTGTTTAATAATCCTTAGTTAATGACCTTCATTAACTATTAAAAATTCTTTATTTACTTTTCGTAAGCTATTACTTACATGAATCAATATTAATTACAAATTGATTAATCTTTAATAATCCATTAATTAACCTTTAATTATTTAATTAATTAAGTCTTAACTGTAACTTAATTAATCCTTAATTACTTGATTAATTAATCTCTAACCATTAATCAATATCTAATTTATATCTAATTAATAATCCTAAATTACAAATTAATTATTCTTTAAATAATTAATCTTAAACTTTAATTAATTAATTTAAACCTTTAATTACTTATTTAATAAATCCAAATCATTAATTAAATAAATAAATAAATTATCCATTTTAATTACCTTAATAATTTAATGAATTACAAATCATTAAATCCTAATTTACTTTTAAGATAAAAACATTTTTATTATTAATGATTAAATTATCATTAACAAAACATTCAAAAACACCTTACTTTTAAATTTACTTTCAAATTTCATTTTAAATTTAAGATTTAAAATGAATACAAATTTAACTTAAACAAAGATTTAAAATACAATTTAAAAACCTTTTTAAAATATCGTTAAGGAAATACTTTCTTTATAAAGAAGTTTAAAAGAATTTAAAAACCAAATTCATGTTAAATTCAAACCATATTCAAAATATACTTTAAACATTCAAAGTTGTTTAAAACAATTTAAATTTAAAAACTTTCTTTTATTTCAAAACTAGAATACAGATTTGGATTTGAATCCAGATTAAACTTAGATTTAAAACCCACTTACATTTTAAACTTCATTTTAAATTCAAACTATTTAAACATTTTAAGGTTGTTAAAAACAATTTAAATTTTAAAAACTTAAATTATTTTGTAATGGAGATTCAAACTAAACTTGAATCCAGATTTAAACTTTGATTTAAACTTAGTTTAAATCTCTGCTTTACATTTTAAACTTCGGTTTTAAATTTTTAAAACAGAATAGGTTTAAACCTGTAACCCACAAAAGTATCTCGAGCCACTATCAGTTGACTTCGAGCCAAAACCCAAGGTGCTTCGAGCAAATCATCCAAATACTTCGAGTAAAACTCGAGTATGCAATCCCCTCAAACCAAACTCTACTTCATCAGAAAATACCGTGCACCGTGCACATGCATGTTGACGCTGATCGACTCCGGCCACCTCCGGTGGTCTTCCCACATCGACAAACACTCATACACCCTAACACAATCATTAGATCGTTCTCCCAATCTCGAAATCGAATTCAAGATCTCAACCCAAACCTGGAAAACCATAACTGGGACCACCTTCAAACCTGGAAACTGCCACGTCCACGACCCTCTGACCACAGTTACCTCTGAAACTCCGGCCAAGACTTCGTCAACGACCAAGCTTCCGTCACCTAAAACCCCATTGCACACGGTCGACTATAGAAGATGAGATGATTGAAATATCAAACCTAGTTAAAACTAGGGTTCTAGACAAGAATCAACTGCTACTACCTCCACAATGAATTGCATCGCCATCAGACATTTTAGTTACTCCATGAGATGATGGTTTTGATGACAACAACCTTAGAATAGATTATAAAATATAAATACTAACAGTATAAGTTTAGATATATATGTATATGCCGGATTTAACCATGTAGGTACCAAGAATGAAGACTGTATAGTATAGAGATTCAAGATATCAAGATTGAAGACTCATGGGTAACAAGAATATCAAGATTATCAGTAGTTCATGATTTCAAGTAATTTACTTTTTAATTAGTAATTTTGTTAAAACTCCTAAAAAAGCGCTGGCATCTTAAAATCCAATTTATTCGTGGAATGGAATCCACTTCGAGCCTGTTAAAGGGATGGAACCCTAAGTAGGATGGAACAACGAAAAATCTAGTGGAACATTGTTTTGTACCCACTAACTTTTTATTCAAAATGATTTTTCAAAATTATATCCTGTTTTCAAAAATGATTTCAAAACCTTCCTTTTAAAAAGCATCAAAAACATGTATCCTAATTTCAAATACTTTTAGCCTCAAAATAATCTTGAATTTCAAAATCAAATTATCCTTGGTTTTAAACTATCTTTTAAAATAAAAGTATATTTAATTTTTTTAATATTTATATATTTAGATTTAAATATAAAATTATAGTAAAATTCTATATATATATATATATATATATTATTCTTTATATTTACTTATGTATTTTAAGTATAGTCAAGTATATTTATAAAGTTTAAAATAGTTTTAATATAAGATAAAGGTTATTTTCAAAGAAAATCAAAATACTAAAAATCCCCTTGGGATATCAACATACTCAAGTACCCCATGTCGACATGGTGTCAGTTGAGTTCAAAATTTAAATCTCAAAAGAAATGTATATTCGTCATAACTCTTCACGAATGGAATGGTTGTTGTTCTTCTATAAATAGGGGTTAGTTTCAACGAATCTTAATTTAGTTTTTCTGGTTTTTCACTCCTCTTCTTCTTCCATATTTCTATATACATATGCTTCCCATTACTCTGTCGAAATCAACATTGAATCTAACTAGATTATCTCTGGTTTGATTCTCTATCACTATCTCAACAAGATCCTCAGTGCTATTCAGAGTTATAGGCTTTTTGTAATCAACTTAGTGAGAAAAGGTGTGATTGTGGCCTTGGAAATCAATCAAGCGAGATAAGGTGTGATCGTAGCCTTGGGAAATCAATTGGGAGAACTTATTGCCCTGGGAAATCAAGTATATCTACCCAGAGGATTGTGATTCTGGAGGGTGTACCTCGTTGCCTTGAAATCGAGGGTGTAATTGTAAAGATTGTTTTTTTTGAAAGGAAATCCGTACTTGTGTGCGGGACTGGATGTAGGGTAACTCCGAACCAGTATAAAATCCGGTTTTTTCTTTCCTTTACTGCTTTTACTTTATATTTACATCTGTGTTTGATTCTGTGATCATATCTGTGTCTGAATATTGCATACATTTGTGTTCAAATTAACAAAAACTCAAAAAGATTTAACAATTCTCTAAAACACTATTCACCCCCTTCTAGTGTTTATTCTAGCCTAAAGATCCTTAATCCGCATTTCCCACATTTGGTATCAGAGCAAGGTTTTTAAAGTTTCATAATCTGATTTTTGAAAAAGTTTTCAAAATGGCTACCAACACTAGTATTGTTACTGGCACTAGTATCTCTGTCACTAGTTCATTTGTAGAAGATCAGTCTACTGTTAGACCACCATCTTTTAATGGCAGTAACTATGCATATTGGGCATGTAGGATGAAAATATATTTAGTTATTTACAATCTATAGGATTAAACACTTGGAATATCACACAAACTGAATATACTGAACCCACAACTGATTTTGCACAGTGGACCGCTGACCAAAAGACTGTTGCATAAAATAATTCTAAAGCAATGAATATTCTGTTTTGTTCACTAGATAGAAATGAATTTAATAGAGTGTCAGTTTGTAAGTCTGTATATGAAATCTGGAAAACTTTGCAAGTGACTCACTAAGGAACAAGCAAAGTTAAACATACCAAAATTTCCATGCTCACAAATCAGTTTCAATTATTTAAAATGAATCCTAATGAGTCTATTTCAGATATGTATAGCAGATTTCAGGATATTGTGCATTCTTTAATATCCTTGGGAAAGGAACTTTCTAAAGAAGATCAAGTCGGAAAAAATTTAAATTCTCTTACTCTAGAATGGAATCAAAAGACATTTGCGATCGAAGAGGCAAATGACATCAGTACCTTAAAGATAGAAGAATTAATTGGAAATCTAATATCATTTGAAGTCCAAATAATCGGGAGAAGTGAAAGCAAAGCATCTGAAAAGAAATCAATGGCATTCAATGCATTGACCGATGGATCAGACTCAAACAGTGATAATGATGAAGAGATAGCCTTTATGACAAGAAATTTTAGGAAATTCCTAAAATACAGAAAGATGAATAATCTCAAGAGAAACAACTATAAGAACTCCGGAAATCAGAATGTAATGCCAAATAATGTCAAATATTTCAACTATGGTGAACCAGGCCATATCAAAAGAGACAGTCCTTATCCAGTAGGCAAAATCCTCCTATGAACAATGATTCAATAAAGAAACGGAAGCGTGAATTTACTGCTACTCTAGATGACTCAGACTTGTCCTCAAGCGATGATGATCAGAAGACAGATAATTCAAATTTGTGTTTCACGGCAGTTCACGATTCCGACGAAATAAGAGAAATTGACTCGGAAAAATGTACACATTTACAATATAATTGGTTGAAATTGCATGCTTAGAATTAGATGTTAGATTGCTTGATTGATTGATTTTGAATTGGTGTGTTATTTGAATTTTAAAATTTTTACTACTATTTTATTATTATTATTATTATTTTTTTATTATTTTTATTATTATTTTCATAGTATAATAATATATTGAAAATACTATAATCCTCCTATTATTATTTTTATTATTATTCTCTGAAAAGGCATCTTTTGACCAGAGAACGTGTCCTTTGAGAATCTATTTATTCACTATCTTTTTATCATATCTTTTCACTATCATTTTCAAATTCAAACTCTCTCTTCAAAACTTCAAGCTCCCTACTCTCTACTTTAATAGCTTCTTTAAGCAACCCCTCCACCATGAGAATTCCAGAAGGATAAAAGAGCAACCCTTCAATGATCCGGAGGCAATAAAAGCATACATCAATTATGCTAATTATGCCAAAGTCCATCCCGGAAAGTTTGCTATCTTTCAAGATTTTTCTACTTATGAAATGATTCTCTTTTCGCAAACAATCAAATTCTTAGTCTTGTTGATGCTTCTCAAAATGATTTTATTTGCTATCCAAACCTTGTCAAAAAAATTTATGCAAATTCAAACCGTGTATTTTATACTGGAAATGAGGATGAAATTTGGAGTAGTGTCAAAAGCACTAGAATTGTTTTGAATTGTGATCATTTGGGTACCATTCTCAACTGCAAGAGTATGGGAATGGATCTTTCTAATTTTAAAATCGATGAAAATGATCGTGAGACATTTCATCATATTTTCGAAGGGAATGATAATTTTGAATTCAAAAATCGAAATTTTCGACCAAAAGTAAGAATTTTCAATCTTCTTTTTCAACATACTTTGACCCCAAGATTGAGGAATTTTAACAATCCTACTTCAAAAGTTTGCAAAGCACTTTTTGTTATTTTTGGAAATTATGACATTAATTGGACGTAAGTTGTTTTGGATGAACTTCATCCTAAAAATCTTGAAATGGGTGAGAATACTTTGTATCATGGAATTTATCTCACTCGGATTTTAACTATTTTGGAGTGGATTTCAAAGGCGAAGAATTTATTTTTAGAAAATTTCTCAATCATTCCAACATTTCGCTTATGAAAATTCCATTTGTTTTTCAACCTTATGAGACTCTTGCCGAAAAGGAAGAGCGTTTGGCTCATGAGGAAATGGAAGAAGAAGAAGAGGAAGAAGAAGAAGAAGAAGAAGGGGATGAAATGGAAATTGAAGAAGAAGAAGGTGAAACCTCTTTGGAAAGCATCGACTATCCTCCTAATCCATCCAACAAAACCCTTCTCAAAAACAAAAAGACGATTGTTGAGAATCAACGGATTCTTAAACGATCCGTTAGTAAGAAGTTGGACAAAATTTCATCCAAGATGAACAAGTTCATTTCCAAAGTCAGCAAGAAACTTGGACTTTCTTCATCATCATCATCCTCTAACTATTCTACCTTTTTGTATCTTTTGTATTTGTTTTAGTTTATTTTAATTTAAATGTTCGTGTAGTTCTTTATGATTAATCGTTGTATCTTCTTAGTATGAAATGAAATGGAATTTCTTTCTGTTATCTAGCTTGTCTTATCTCCAGAATAAATGTTAGTATATTATATAAATATATATACACACACAATTATTGACAAAATCAAAATAGATCATCAAATTTCACTCACCGTGTCGACATACCCCCTATAACCATGTCGACATGTACTGGTCAAAAATGACAATTCATTTTGAATTTGAATGAATAACTACCATATGTCTATTCATTTCAAATGAATTCCTACACCTATAAATACCTATTTCTTCCAGAATTCATCATTGAATATTATTTCTTATCTTCTATATCTCTCATTCTTCTCACAATTTCATATATGGCTAATCCAATTCATAACTTATCCGAAAATCTTGAAGAAACTCTTAACTCATTCAAGAATATTATCTCGTTCATTCTTCGTAACCAGAGACACTTGGAATTGAGTCAAATGCAAATGATCAAGGTGCAAGAAAGGCATATCGATGCAATACGATGGATGATTTCCTCCCTATACAAGGATGATAACGAAGCACATCTTCTAGTCTCTCTCACCAACGATAATGAAAATTGGGATGCTATTAAAGCAGACCGTATCTTTGGAAAAGAAGGATGGCTGGAAGTTCCGCGTAACGTTTGATTTTATTTGGTTGCTTTGTTTGAATTGTTTACTTTAATTGATTTGATTCCATTTTCTTTGGCTTGGTTTGATATTGATTGATATTTAGTGTGGATTGATGTTTGTTGTACAAAACATGAATAATTATACATTGATATGTATGTAATCTTTGATTCATTATTGTGAATATCAATATAATTATCTCTTAATTCCATATTCCATTATATCAGTTTATTAATGAAGGTATTTTAGTCCAAGAATGAGGGGGAGTTATATAGTTTGGTGTTATATAGTTTAGAGTTAGTTTTTTTGTTGACGACAAAGGGGGAGAAGTATAAAATAGGGTAGTATGGCATAGATTAAGGGGGAGTTATTAGGACAGAAGTAATATTTTATAAACAAAATTTGTCATCATCAAAAAGGGAGAGATTGTTAGCGTGAGATGATGGTTTTGATGGCAACAACCTTAGAATAGATTATAAAATATAAATACTAATAGTATAAGTTTAGATATATATGTATATGCAGGATTTAACCATGCAGGTACAAAGAATGAAGATTTTACAGTATAGAGATTCAAGATATCAAGATTGAAGACTCGTGAGTAAAAAGAATATCAAGATTATCAAGAGTTCAAGATTTCAGGTAATTTACTTTTTAATTAGAAATTTTGTTAAAACTCCTAGAAAAGCACTAGCATCTTAAAATCCAATTTATTCGTGGAATGAAATCCATTTTGAGCCTGTTAAAGGGATGAAACCCTAAGTAGGATGGAACCTAAAAAAAATCTACTGGAACATTGTTTTGTATCCACTAACTATTTATTCAAAATGATTTTTCAAAATTATATCCTGTTTTCAAAAATGATTTCAAAACCTTCCTTTTAAAAAGCATCAAAAACATCTAACCTGATTTTAATACTTTTAGCCTCAAAATAACCTTGAATTTCAAAATCAAATTATCCTTGGTTTTAAACTATCTTTTAAAATAAAAGTATATTTAATTTTTTTTAATATTTATATATTTAGATTTAAATATAAAATTATAGTAAAATTCTATATATATATATATATTATTCTTTATATTTACTTATGTATTTTAATTATAGTCAAGTATATTTATAAAGTCTAAAATAGTTTTAATATAAGATAAAGGTTATTTTCAAAGAAAATCAAAACACCAAAAATCCCCTGGGGATGTCGACATACTCAAGTACCCCATGTCGACATGGTGTCAGTTGAGTTCAAAATTTAAATTTCAAAAGAAGTGTCTATTTGTTATAACTCTTCATGAATGGACATGGCTGTTGTTCTTCTATAAATAGGGGTTAGTTTCAACGAATTTTAATTTAGTTTTTCTGGTTTTTCACTCCTCTTCTTCTTTCATATTTTTATATACATATTCTTCCCATTACGCTGCCAAAATCAACATTGAATCTAACTAGATTATTTCTGGTTTGATTCTCTATCACTATCTCAACAAGGTCTTCAGTGCTATTCAGAGTTATAGGCTTTTTGTAATCAACTTACCGAGAAAAGGTGTGATTATGGCCTTGAAAATCAATCAAGCGAGATAAGGTGTGATTGTAGCCTTGGGAAATCAATTGGGTGAACTTGTTGCTAGGAACTCAAGTATCTCTACTTAAAGGATTGTGATCCTGGAGGGTGTACCTCGTTGCCTTGAAATGGAGGGTGTAATTGTAAAGATTGTTTTTTTGGAAGGAAATCCATACTTGTGTGCAGGACTGGATGTAGGGTAACTCTGAAGCAGTATAAAATCCGGTGTGTTCTTTCCTTTACTGCTTTTACTTTATATTTGCGTCTGTGTATGATTCTGTGATCATATCTGTGTCTGAATACTGCATACATTTGTGTCCAAATTAACAAAAATTTAAAAAGTTTTAACAATTCTCTAAAACACTATTCACCCCCCCTCTAGTGTTTATTCTAGCCTTAAGATCCTTAATCTGCATTTCCCACAATTTTTCCCATCATCTTCGATCACTCCTCCATCACCACTGGAAACTACAACCTCTCAGATCTTCGAGATTACCAGAAAATCCCCAATTCCCATTTTCAGTTCAACCCAGAACTGAACACTCGTTCTAGCATTAAAATTTATGAATTTAGTTTTAAAAATCAAGTTTTAGTTTATGTATTCAATTTATAATCCTAAATTTATGAATTACAAAGTTTGAGTTTTCACTTTTATATACATGCACTGTTGTTTTTAAATTTTCAAAGACTCTAGCTTGAATTTGACTTAATTAAATTTTTAAACATTAATCTATGATAAATCAAACAACTTTTGTTTGTGAGTAAAATCCTATCGAAAACTAGATCAAGTGATAATGGATTTAAATGAAATCTTGAGCCTGGGAAAACAAAACAAGAATAGAGCATACATATAAACAACATGCACACTATAAATATTCACATCAGATTTTCACTTATATATACATACAATCCATATTCATTTCAACAACACTATCATACAATCAAATTTCTATACTTAAACTTTTAAAAGAAATGTTACTCACTAGAATTAAAGAGCGAAGACAGAGCCTCCAAATTTGAAAAGATTTTGATACCTTGATCTTGAAAAACTTGAGTGCTGAAACGCTTTTGCATCTTTGTTTAGAAACTGAGTTGCTTGCTTTGATTTGAAAATGCAGTTGCATGGAGTAGAAAATTTCCAAATTTCACTTGAAACTTTGGAAAATGATTATAGGCTTTGGAAAATTGTACCATTCTCGAATTTTGAACAGGTTTAATTTGACAATTTATTTAATTTTGAAAATAAATTGTGAATTTAATTATGAATTAATTTTAAAATTCTAGAATAAATAAATTTTTGTATTATAAATAGACTTTAATTTGAAATTTAAGAATAAGTATTTACAAGAAGAATTAAAATGCTTAAAGTTAAATATCTTTGAATTGTTTTAGTAATTGGATTGTAAGTAATTAAAAATTATTACTTAATTTCAAAAGAATTAATTTATGAAATTAATTAATGGTAAATTTATTAGAGTGATAAATTAGAGGTTTATTTATCAATGTATAATTTTATTTTGAATAAAATTTTATTTTGAATAAAATTTTCTTTTAAAAGATTATGCAAGTATAATTTATATTTATATATATATATATATGTTTATATATATATATTTATATATACACACACACACACACAATATCTAAGTTTAACAAAAAGGTTTAAAGTTCTTTCTTTTAAAATTTCTATGAACTAAGTTGTAAATTAATTGAACTAAAGGACCAAAAAAAAAATTTATAAAATAAATTCAAGACAAGGTTAAAAACATAAATATACAAAATTTTACAAATGTAAACTATATGACATAAAAAAATTAACAAGTGTTAAAAATAAATAGACAAGTGTAAACCTATTAAACAAGTGGCAAACTCTATTCTCTAATTTTCTTAATAATGTAAATCAAAAATGTATGAAAAACAAAAAACAAAAACAAAAGTCTTCAATATTTGAAGTAAACAGATTTGATTAAAAACAAATATCAAAACCAAATCTTAAACCTGGGAAATGAAGGAAGCAAAAAGAATAAAAATCTGATTCAATATCCAGAAACACTTCATAGATCTGGAATTCAAGAAGGTTCAAAAGCAAACAAATCTGAAAACAAAAATCTAGGAATCAAACAGCAAAGATCAAAACAAGATCCAGAAAAGAAAATGAATTCATCAACCAGAAGCTAGCCAGAGTCTTCAAATCCTGAGATGATCAAGTTAAAACAAGATCAGAGAAGTAAAACAATTAAAGGCAAGTGAAATTACTTTAAAATCTGAATTTTATGTTGTTATCAGATATAAAGCAAATCATGTTTAACAGATGTAGATTTAAAACTAAAAACAGAATTTAAATTCAACAACAAATGCAAGTTCCAGTTTTCAAAACAGCAAAGTCCAGGCTCAATATTTTGTTCTCTGTTCAACTTCGTAACAACGTGAGCAAACTTTTTTAACCTACCATTCTATCTTGATATTAGATAATGCTTGAAAGTATGATGAGTTTATCTGAGAAGAATGATTGAATTCCTCTATGTTTCTGGAATGCATGGTTGTATTTTGCTCTCTGTTGATATTACAGGCTCATAGTTCATCAGATAAAAAATCATAGCTTCCTATCTAACATGTTCAAGCTATAAATCTTTAAAAGTAAAAGAATTGTAACTTAGTAATATCGTTTTTTAAAATGAAATCAGGTGGATTCACTGAACAATCATTTCAAAAAAATTAGAATTTACAGTAATAGCTTAATTTAAGTTAAAAATTTATGATTTTGATTTTGTGTTTTGGCTTTACCAACGGATTCGTATTACAAAATCACGAATTTTAAGGGAAAAATTAAGATTTTTAGGTAAGTATAAATTGGGAATTTTGGGTTTGAACTAAAAAGGGATTTTTGTAAATTCTCGTTAATTTCTGATGAATTGGATGTTGTGGTCATTGGTGAAGGTTGTATGAGCATCAATGATCAAGGGAAAAATACAATTTGATTTTATAATTGATCGAGGCATGGGAGCGATGATATTTTAGGGTTTAAAGGGCTAGTTTGCTTGTCTGTTTTTAAAATAGAACTACATCATCGTCATGGGGCCGAAGGGGATCGGACCTGGGGGAGACTCGGGGTGGGTTGAAGACGAAGCCCTGGGTGGAATGGCGAAGTTGAGGGTGGCGTAGATCATGGGCATCGAGGCGATTTTGGTTATTCTATGGGTTCCAGTTTGGGTTCAATGTGTTCGATTTTGAGATGATAGGTTATTTTAGTTTCTGAGTGATCGTATAGGGTGAGATGGTCAGCGGAGACGTAAGGGTGGTCACGACGTCGATGGGAGATGATCGGGATAGGGGTGCATGTGCACGGCGTATCGATTGTATCAGTGAAGGTTGGGTGGTTTGGGAAGAAGGCTTGGCCTCGGGTTGAGCTCGAAGGAAACTGGGAAGTTGCTCGGGGAAGAAAAGATGTGGGATTCCTCGAAGTCAATCTCGTGTATTCAGGCATCTGGCTCGGGTTTCTTTAAGGTTTCAAACAAAACAAAATGTTGAAGTTTCAAAAGTAAAATAAGTTTCAAAACAAAACAAAATAATTAAAGTATATAAAAATAAATAAGTTTTTAAAGTAAAATAAACCAAGTTTTGAATTTGAATTATAAACAAGTCGAGTTGAGTTTTTCAAAGATTGATTTTAAATTAAAAACATGTTTAAAAAAAATTGTATTTTTTTTGAGTTTTGAATAATTATTTTCTTAAGTATTTTCAAATAGAAATTGATTAAAGAAAATTTATCATCGTGATTAATTTCAGGTTAATTCAAATAGATTAATGTAATTTATTATTAATAAAAATAATTAAAGGGTTAATTACTTTAAAATAATAATAAATTAATGTGTTTAATTAATTAAAGTAATTAAATTAATAATAATTAATTAAAGGTTAATTAACTTAAAGTGATCAAGAAATCATAATTAATTAAGAAGTAATTAAGGTAAATTAATGTGAAGTTAATTATTAATTAATTAAGAAGTAATTAATTTATAAAAATAATTAAGATTTAATTGATTTCAATTAAGGGTAAATTAATTAAGATAATTAGTTAAGAAATGATTTAATTTATGATGGTGATTAAGATTTAATTAATAGTAATGAATGATAATTAATTTATTGATTAAAAGATAATAAATATAGGTTAATTAATTAATAAAGGTGATTAAGAAATGGAAATTAATTGAGGAGTAATTAATTTATGGAGTTAATTAAGAATAATTAATTGAAGAATAATAAATTAATTAAAGAATAATCATTCAATGATTAGTGGTTGTTTAACTAATAATTATAGTTTAATTAATTTATTATTAATTGTAAATTAATAAATGATTAAAGAATATTTAATCAAAATGATTGGTAATTAATTAATGATTAATTAACCAGGATTAGAAATTTATTCATAAGTAATTTATCTGATTTAAGTAAATCAGATAATTAATTGATCTTACTCATGGATGTTAGGATTCTATGAGTGCTTTGAATTGATTGATGTCCCTGATTTGTGATAATGTGTGATACGAATTATTTTGTTTGTGAACTGTGATGAAATTTATTCTGTGATGAAATTAATTTTCTGTAATGTAATTTATTATCTGTGATATATACATGTGATCTGTGAATGAAAGATAAGCATTACAATTGGTTTGTACCGCTTATCAAATATAAGCATTGTAGTTTTACCGCTTATCAAATATATATTGCTGTATTTAAATTTGTGTTGATTGATGATGTGGCACTTTTATTGTGTAAAACCCCTAGACCACACTATACACACACAAATATGGGTTTCACGAGGAAATCAGTTTAAGTCACAGATATTTGAATTTAATATTTTAAAATGGTTTTAAAATTTGAATTTTGAATTCAAATGATTTTAGAAATGAAATTGGGTTGAATTTGAAAAATATTTGAAAAATATTTTTGAAGATAAAAGTTGTTTTAAATAACTTGATTTAGTTTGAAATCTGAAATACTTTGATTTGAGTTTGGATTCAATATTTGGAATTGAATTCAATGATTTGGAAATTTTGGCTTGGAAAGATTACACAAGTTTATAAAGATGTTTATATGGGTTTATAACCACTTAGAAAGTATTGGTTTGGGAATTTAAATTTAACCCAAGTTTATATTTGAAAGGCTTTAACTCGTGCAAATAAAATCGGGTTTTCCGAAACGGAAATAAGTGGTTTCAAATAATAATTATGATGATAGATTTTAAATTTGAAATAGAATGGCGTTGAAAGCTATAATTGAAACTTTGTGAAAGATAATTGAACCCTATTTTGAAATTGAAGAGGATTTTTAAATGGTGCATCTTTATATATAAAAGATTGAAGCGGGAATTGTTTTGAAAATTACGAATGAATCTTTGGAAATTGTTTGAAAGATATGAAAATGAGTCTTTGATTTAAAGACCGGATGAGCAAATCCAATTTGAAATGTAATTGTTTTAAAAGGCTATAAATGAATCTTTGTTAAAGATTGGTGATCCTTATTTTAAATTGAAAGGGGATTTTAAAAATGAATCTTTTGTTTAAAAGATTAAAGTGTGGAAATTGTTTAAACCATTGAAAGGTTTCTGGAAGAAAATCTTTTTGTTTAAAATATTTGTAAATGGTAATTTGTTTAAAGCCATTTGAAAGAAAAGTTTTGGGTTTTAAGTTGTGACTTAACTGAAATCTCATCATCCATATGTTTTTAAATATTGCGCTCATTATTCGTTTAGCCGGGAGAGGACCTTTGTGTCATATAACCCATTCTGAATAATGATACGATGATATGGATAGCATTTGAAGACCGGTGGTGAAGACCGGATACTTTCGAAAGCGAAAGGATGACCTGCCGAATGTCTCTGCACCGAATGGACCCGGTATAGAGATTTGAGCACCCATTGTGATGGGAAGTCCGGACGTAATTAGAAATTATCCGGATTGTAAGGACTTCTTCGGAAGTGCCTTCGGTTCCGTTCGATCCCGAAACGGACTTGTATGGATGTGTGTCTTATGTTACACTTTGAGATGTAATACTGGTTTCTATCAGATACATTTCTGTTTGGTGACGGAGATTTAATCTCTTAGCTTAACACCCTTCTCTGAGACTTACGAGCTCAAAGGTTATGTAGTTGATGGTTACTAGTGATACATTCCCAATTTGGTAATGTGGCATACGAAGTGCTGTCGATCATTTGTTGATCAAAGCATGGCTTTTGTGAAAAAGCGTAGCTTTGTGAACGAGACCTAATCGAGCCTCACAACCCGGTAATGGTCGAAACAGGAAAGATGCAGCAAGGTTTCAGGGGTAGCTCCCCTAGGGTATGACCATTCCTTCTGGAAAAGGGTAGTATCATGGTATGGACCCCAAATACTCACTCATGTGGTACTGTAGTATATTTATTACTTTGTGATGTTGTTGGTATTGAGGATCCTCGGTTAAAGGTCCCAAAGGACCGGGGGTGGCATATCTTAGGTTTTATTTTCCGGAAGGGGGTAGCCGGTCTTGTGTTAGCAGAGAACTGGGGGATGGTTCTCGGGGCGTCCCTTCAGAGGAGTACCCATGTGGCAATGGA
Source organism: Allium cepa (assembly GCA_030765085.1). Lineage (NCBI taxonomy): Eukaryota > Viridiplantae > Streptophyta > Magnoliopsida > Asparagales > Amaryllidaceae > Allium > Allium cepa. Next base: position 166,282,785 of record CM060931.1, read on the forward strand.
AAGTTCCTTGGCCTGACCATTTGTTGGAAAACCCAAAGAAACAATACGCGCCATGTACGGTTTTAGTTGTATAACCTGCCATAGAATGTGGTGGTAACCTGCTATTGAACATGGTAGCTATAGTAGGCATAGTTCAAAATGTCTATGCTGGCTAAGATTAATATTATACTTTTGAAATGTTTTCCACTATGCACTTATAGTAATAATATCAAAGGATATCGCGTATCAAGCATTTTTGACTATCATAAGGAGAAATCTCCTTCAATTCTGCGTTTGCATTGTGTGCGTGGCGGGAGGCCTTATGGTAGTTTCATTTTTCAAAAGCATTGCGGATTTCAAATTTAAATTCTTTGTTTGTTTTAAAAAAGATTAAAAAAAATTTGTTTGCTCATACCGGTCCCATGACTGACCCAGAGTTTATTGTTCATTTCCTAAACTCCGGGTGCCCACAATTTTCCACACGGGCAATCTAGAGTTGGGTTTTTCAAATAGTAGATATAGATATCGATTTGATACCCTTTAGCATTCTCTTTGGAATTCTTTGGAGTCTTTGGATTCACTGGTCGAGACTTGCTTAGCTTGGTGAAACGTGATGGTGGTTCGAACTATCTATGGAAATTTCTGATATTGGTGTTCTTCTGGAGTTTCAAGTTCTGTTGTCTCCGCTGCCAGTTTTTTTTTGAGTTTTCCGTTGTAGCATTGTTATCTTGTATCTATGATATTGATCATGTTGTATCATTGTTGTATCGAATGTTGTATATTAATGATATTCATATCTTTTTCTTCCGCTGTGTTGTTTACTTAATTGTGTTTATAAGCTCCGGCGAACCAGATTCGACGTTTGGATCTGCGGCATTGGAATACAAGTGTCGTATTCGGTGCCGATTTCCGAAGGTCGAGTCAGGGTCGTTACAAAAATGCTTTGACAGGTTTGCATGTTTGAACTGGAAAGTGATTTATAGGGTTTTGTTTGAACTTGAAGAATGTTTACAATTTTTGATCTGAGAAGTTTGATTACTAATTTTAGTTTTTGAAATGGTTTTTAGGAAGTGATTTCAAGTTTGTTTTGATTTTATTTCAGTTTAGATCTAAGATTTGTTTTTGTTTTCTTTGTTTAGAAATGAAATGAGAAAAAGAAAATGAAAATGGAGATGTGTGCCTATATAACTTAATTTATGGTTTAATAAAAATCAAAAAAAAAAACATGACACATGTCCAAACTCTTGTTTATTAATTCGCACTTGCAAAATGAAGCTTTAGGAAAGTAACACTTGTCTTTTAAGTTAATTAGTATTTACAATTAAAGGTTAATATAAGATTATGCTTAATAAATTAGTTAATAAGTGTGTGTGTGTATGTGTGTGTGTGTATGTATAAATAATTTTAAAAGAAATAATACCAATTATATTCATAAATAAAAGTTTATACAAATATTTCAAAATCCAAAACAGTTTAAAATATTTATACTTTGAATTTCAAAACTTTAAATTCAAATTCAAAAGTCCAATTTAAAAATCAAGTTATACACATACATATATAACTACACAAATTCAATTTGAAAAACAATTCTATTTATATTAAAATCTATTAGTAAAAACAATACATTATTATTATTGTTTAAAAATAACTCATTTATCAAATTAAAATAATTTATAAAAGAAATTATCTCTTTATTAGTAAATTACTTATTTTATCAAGCTATATTTTAAAAAGAAAATAAAACAAACCTTTTTGTTAATTAATTTGAATTAAACTTAAGCTAAAATAAATTTAAACAATTAAACATTTTCTTTAAGTATTTAAAACCATATAGTATTTATTAAATATCTTTAAAAAGTTACATATTAAATCAAATCATAATTTCCAAAAATATTAGAATTAGAAAATATACTTTATTTGTTAAATTTAAAACAAAGCTTATCTATTTACAACATATATAAATAAATATATCCACTATAAATAGAAAAAAAATTAATTAGCTTTTTAAAAAGATAAAATTCACCAATTAAATATTTATTAAAGGAAGATTATTAAATCAATTCAAATTTTATTAACAACAATTATCAAATCAATTTAATTTTTAATATAGATTATTAAATTGATATTGCCCAAAATTCCGGATTATGACAGGTAGGAAGGGTAGTGGTGTGTGTAGCATGACTACCAATGGAAGAAGTCCAAGTGTTGAGGTTAGAAGAATATCTGTCGAGACTGTAGACCCAATACCGTCTCGAGCGAGCTTTGCAACGTGGTGTAAGGATTTCTCCAATCTCTGAAGGAAAACTTTTAAAGGTTTAGAGTCCATCATTTGAGTGCAAGTTTGTTCGCGCTCGTGTGAGCGGATTTTCGAGAGTTTGGATCTGACGGATGAGCAGAAGCGAGTAATGATGTATTGGCAACTTCAGGAAGAAGCAGTTGCGTGGTGAGATGCAGTGACTATGGATGTTCCCAAAGATGTTTCTTTGGAACGAGTTTAAGGAAGTATGTCTGCATCAGTGATGAGACTAAGTTTCTTCAGGATGTTTGTGTTTGGTTTGAGGCCGAGTTTCTTGAGGAGATGTCTGCCCATCTCAAGGCTCTTTGTATTGGTTGATATGATTTTGAGAATCGAGGAGCTTTTGGATAAGGAAGTATTTGGAATTAGTGGCAGGTTGCAACTCGAAGTGTTCTGTGTCCCATCAGGAAGATCTTTTGGCTTAGCTTTCCTATAGGTGGAGTTCAGAGCAGTAGAGTGGACCCATTTCTTCGATGGATTGATCAAGGATAGGTTGTTTTGATTTGTGAAGAGAGAACAATATCTTTGGAAAATAGGCTGGGTTGATCGCAAAAGTGACTTGCGATAGTTTGAGTGATTCTCTTGTATAATCTTTTGCATGGGATTGAAACATCTCCAGAGGATGTAGGAGTTATAGCGTTGTTAGAGATTTTCTAAATGTCTTCTGGCAAGTCTGAGGTTTGTCCGTAGTGGAGATTGAGTGCTGTATCGACTTGGTTCGTGGAGCTACCAGTGATTTAGCTAGGTCGAAGGATGTCTCCTAGGATGAGGTTTTGGTGAAGCGGCTCGGGTTTTCATGGAACTTCTTAATTTCCTCTTTATAAATTTGAGGAACCTTGTCTCTGGGATGTGTTGTCTGGATTGTGTTCATCGACGGCATTCTCATCTACTTCAGATCAGAGTTGTGCGGCTGAAGCTATATGGCAGTTGTTCCAAAGTGGAAGCAACTGGAAGTTGCAGTGTTTGGATTAGAGGGTTTCTACAGAAAGTTTTTCTGAATTTGAGGCCAGATTGGCAAGTGCACCTATTTTGTCTTTTCCGGGTAGGATAAGTAAGTTTGAAGTCTACTAATGAATGTAAAGTAGCATTTGCGTTCTTGATTTTTAGGTAGATCTTAAGAGGATCATTTCGTTGGATTGTTTTTGATCCAGTTTATTTCAAGAAGCATCAGCGAAGGTTGAGCTGATCAAGGAAGGATGTAGGCAGCCCAGGATCATCATAAGTCTTTTGTGGTTAAGAGACGATGGAATTTGGAATTAGAAGTTGGAGACTTTGATTTGGTTCAGGTTTTCTCCAGTAAAGAAGAGCTATAGGATTAAGTAAGATTGGAAAGCCAGCTCAAAAATGTATTGGATCTTTCTGTGTTCTTGTAACGATAAGTGTTGGCCTACAGGGGTTGAATTGCCGGTTTGGAAGACTGGGATTCAATGTATTTCACGTATCTCTGAGGGAGTACGTGTTTGGTCCATCACTGGTTTTGGAACCAGCTGTTGGGAGGATTTAGTTGTTGTATCGGCCTTGTCTGTGGTCATATCTCTGGTGTAGATGGTAGATCTAGATGAGTAGGAGCTCAGAAGCTTAGTGGTGTAGCTAATTTAGATTCAGTAGAGCGAGTATTCCAGTATCTGTACCTGGGAAGCTTTGGATAGTTTTAGGAAGCTTATCTGGATCTGTGTCCGGATAGCTAGAATTGTTTGTTTAGATGAAATTGTTTGTTTGGATGAATGGTTGTTAGATTTATAGTGTATGGTCGGTAAGTATGCTTGAACTGTTGAAATAAACTAAAAACTTTGGGATTATCTTTTGTTTAAATTACGGGGACGAAATTCTTCTAAGAGGGGAGGAATGTGATATCCCGGAATTTCGAGAAATTTAAAATGTGACAATCTGTCTTATTAAATTAATTAAAATTGGTAAATTTGTTATTTTCAAACAATAATAATAATGTGATGATTTTAAATATAGTTATAAATAGATTTTTAAATGGAATAATTATTTTTACAAATTTAATTTGGTTGTTTTATAAATAGATTTTTAAATAGACTTATTATTTTTAAATTTAAATAAGTATTATTTAAATGTATATGTATATATATTTATTTAAGTTAATTTTAAAAATAGAATTGTTTTTTCAAATTGAATAATGTGTCTATTTAAACTAATATATATGTTTAAATTTGAATTTAAATTTAATATTTGGATTTAAATTTGAATTTAAGGAATAATTATTTTGAAATAGTTTAGATATAAAAATATATGAATAAAGTTTTCATTAGAGTATATTTTTTTCATATTGTTTTTCCTTAAAGAATTTTATTTATATAAATTTAAAAAGTGTTTATTTAAATAATAAATAAGTACAAAGGTTTTATGTTTACATTTATAAATGGATTAAATATACTATGTATGATTTTATTTAAGATATGATTGGTTTTATTTTTATTTTCCTTTAAAGGTTTTATTTTTATAAATTTATAAAAGCATTTATTTATTTAGAAATATATTAATTAATTAGGAAATTTATTATAAAGCTTTTTAGATCATTTTAAAAATAAAAAAAATGAATTAATACACGTGTTAGCATATAAATCCTCTTGATAACATGTGTTAATTTATAAACCTCCTTAATAACAAGTGTTAGATAATTAAATGTGGTATAGGACAAGTGTCACAAATCTTATTTTCATTTTCTTTGATTTTTAATAAACCATAAATTATTCTATATAAACATACATCTTCCATTTCTTTCTTTTTTCTAATCTCATTTCCAACCAAAAAAAACCGATAAACAAATTCCTCTCCACAATTCCAAAATCTGAAAACAAATTCAAGTCTAAAAGCATTTTTCAAAACACTGCAAACTAAAACATAAATCCTTTTTCTCAAGCCAAATCTGTAACATCCTTACACCAAAGCCTGTAATCATTTTCCAAAATCAATAGCAAAGCCCGTAACATCTTCATAATTCAACCTAAAGCAAGATAATCAAGCCAAATCTTCAACCATTTTTCAAAAACCTGGATTATCAAAGTAATCTACAGCAATTAAGTCTCAACCTGCATCAATCAAAAGTATTAAAGCATCTCAGTTTAAAGAAATCAAAGCATCTTTCAAATCTGAGGTTCATTCTAGTTTTCAAAGTTTCAACCCAGTATTTCAAACTCTCTGCATTTTATTTAAAAGGTGAGTAAACATCTATTTTAAAATCCTAAGTAATAACTGTCTGTTGCTTATTAGATTTTTGAAATGATTAATGCTTGCTTATGTATATATAAGTGTATTATCTGTGTTTATGAATGTGTATGGACTGTGCATGTATATTTTTTTTGCTCTTCTCTGATTTCAAACTACAGAGATTAGGAATAAAGGAAAAATTCAAATCTCCTTATCTAATCATTGTTAGGTTTTGAGTTTTAGCATATGTTTGTTTAAACATAAGTTAAAGTTTAAAATTTTATTCAAGCAAAACAGATGTGAAAATCTTCTAGAATCAAAATAGTACAATAAAAATTCTAGATACATGATTAAATCAAGTATTATAATTTTTTGTTTCAAGATTATAATTCGGATCCACTTTGAAAGTAAAGATTTTTTAAACTAAAATCACAATTTTTAATAATGCAATGAGTATGCATTTTGGAAATGTCTGGAAATTGGCCTTCAGGCTACCTCCGGCGATCAAGGGGTAGAGGGGTCTCGGGGTATCTACTGTAGGTGGAAGGAGTTGCGGGGTGCTTGGGAAAAATGTCTGGAAGTGTTTCCAATCGTCGAGGCGACGTTGAGGAGGAGATTTAGGTTTTTAAACCTAATTTGGGCGAGTCTGGAATTGTGATCGTGGCGGCGTCGCTGATGCATCGAGTTGCATCGAACTTTGGAATATGGAAGCGTGGAAGTTCGGCAAGTGATGGGCGAAATCACAGCGATGTCTGGTGAACGGCGTGATGGTTTTGAGAGATTTTCAGGTGATGGGTAGCTTTCTGGTTTGATCGTGATAGCTCGTTTTTGTTTTAGGGTTCGCGGAGAACTTTGGGTGATTGGGATCAATTAGGTGGGGCATCATCGACTTGTTGAGGGTGGTCAGAGGTGCCAGAGTTGTTGCCGGTGATGGTGCACGTGTACGGTGGTCTTCCTTGTATTAGTGGGTTGTTGTGGGGGTTGTCTCGAAGAACGACTCGTGCATTTGGGCCTGTGACTCAAGTGTAAACTCAAGTGGTTCGAGGGTATATTGCTTGCAGGTTTTTAAAATTTAAATTTAAACTAAGTTTTGAACATGGAAGGAGAGAAGAAGAGGAACTCGGGATGTTTCTCGGGTGATGATTGGGTTAGACCCGGAGTAAGATTAAAAATAGTTTTCAAAAAGTTTTAAAAGTTTTTATAAAACAAGTTTTTAAATTTAAACAAAATAAGTTTTATTTTTTTATAACAATCTTGTTTTTAAATTATATTCTTTATAAAAAAAATGTTTTTAAGAAGTTAAATTGAGAAAGTTATGTAAGTGTTCAACTTGAAATTGTTAAGTTAATTTTTAACTTATTTTAAATCTTAATTTAAAAGATTTAAATAAAGGAAGATAATTTTTTAAAAGTTAAATGATTATTTATTTAAAACTTAATTATTGATTCAATTAAGTAAAGTTAATTGTAATGATAAAATGTTTAAAAATGTTTTAATGATGATTATGTCATTTATTAAGATAATGGTTAATCTTAAGAGGATTAAAGTTTTATTTATTTGAGATTAATTAAGTTAATTTAGAAATTTGAGTATAATTAATTAATTAAGGATAAAGGGTTAATTAAGTAATTAACTGAGAATAATTAATTAATTTAATTAACTAATGATTATGATTGATTAATTAATGATTAGAGATTAATTAATTTGTAATTAGAAACTAATTAAGTAATTAGAGGTTAATTAGCTGGTAATTAAGAATTCTTAATTAAGTTTTATTAATTAATAATTAAGTTTTATTAGTTAATAATTAAGAGATAATTAATCTATAATTAAAAATTTATTAAGGGTTCATTAACTGTTAATTAAGAATTGATATCTATTGGATGATATGCTGTGATATTCTATGATATGATATTGGATATATCATTGATAATGTGTGATATTTATCTGTGTTAATGTTGTGTGAATTCAAGTATTGAATTGAATTTTTTAAACCTTAAACAACTTGGCCTTTAAGATATGTTTGGATTTCGATGAGACCGAGATCGGATATCAAATTTGATTTTCCGAAAACCACATCGATCCAAGTTAAACGATAGGTCGTGACATCTCAAAGTGAAGATCGAGTTGGAGTTTTAAAGTGCAAGGGTTATTGTCGTTAACTCTGAGGGTGATTCCAAAATGAGTGTAACGAGATAATGCCTTTGGTTTCGTTCGAACCCGGAACGAACTTGTATGGATTGAATGCTTTCAAAACATCGTCGGGTGGACGATGAGCATTCTAAGATAGATGTGTTCTATAAAGGTAATCGTAGCCTCATCAACCGGGAATGGCTAAAATAGGAGAGGTGAAGCAAGGCTAAGTGGGTAGCACCCAAGTAAGACAAGATTTATCCCAGTCTAGAGGTCCCTTTTTATTCAACTGTGTGGGCGGTTGTGAGCTCCAACTGTCGGGGTTGTCTTGCTCGAGACTATCCAGTAAGGGATGGTTTCAGCCTTGTGTTGCAGGGGATTAGGAGTAATCCTCGGTACGTTGATCTAGGCCGTGTACTGTGACGGGCGGTACCCCAGTAGCCCTGTCATTGTATGGAAATCCAATCTCCAATAAGTGCCCTCGGAATTGATTGTATACCTACGTATGCTGGAATTTAGTAAATGTAACAATTTCGAATATGTGAATATTTATTTGAAAATCCTAGACCCTATTATAATATCATGGAATTTCCTATCAAAGTTTTGGTTAGCGTAAGGTAAAAACTTACCCATGTTTATGTGTGGGGAGTCTTACGTGATACCTTTGTTTTCAAAGGTTTTTAAAGTTAAGCAACTTTAACCGTTTACTCACACTAGACCCATATCTGACCCGGAGTTTGTTTCTATTTTATTAAACTCTTGGGTACTCAAATTTTTACGGGTAGCCAAGGGATTCCAGTTAGCTTTGACGAATTCTGGAGGAGATATGGAGCAGGAGGCTTCAGCGCTTGTAGATGTATAGTGGTTCCGCTGTGTTGATCTCTATGTTGATATCTGTATTGTATATTGAGTTTTATGATAGACGGATCTTTATAACTAACTAGTATGTGATGTATAAGCTATGTAACTCTGATGTATATGATACTATGTCATATTTATGTGATTAATATAATTTATTCGTTCTGCTGTTGAGATTCTGATGTTGTTTGGTTCTTTCTTCTCTATCTTTCTCTTTTCTATCCCTTTCTTTCATAATAATGATGCATCTAGTTATGGAGAATAAGGCGGGTCATTACACCTAGGTCCCTATTTATAAGGGTAGATGGATTGGGCATGATGCTTACGATACCTTGGGCCTAACTTATCTTCGGCATGCATAACCTTTGGCAATCTTAATGGCGCTGAGTATCATAGATGATCTTCGATATTCCTCATCAATAAGTGGTGGCAACGACCTAAAGTGGCATTAATATATGCAATATTAATATGGAGCGACATTGAAATGGAGCGGCACTGATAGTAAGTGGCATTTAAATGGAGCGGCATTGATAATAGGCGGAAATGATAATAAGCTGCATTAATAATAGACGGTATTGATAATAAGTGGCATTAATGATAGGAGGCATTAATAAGAGACGGTATTAGTGACAAGTGGATTGATAGGAGTCGGCATTACTTTGAACGGTGATATTAGACTAAGGTGACATCGGAGAGATGCGTTATTAATCCGGAGCCGCATTGATTATTCTAGCTATATGGAAGAAGTGTTCCATTAATGGAATACGACATTATTCATTCAACTCCATAAGTACACGGCCTTAATGACATTCGATGACCTTTACTTTATTAAGGGCATGTTATATTGTAGATGATTTTTTATTGACGAGATGCGGCATTGTATACTTTAAGCACTAATCCATCTTTATACCATCGGCATTGGTAATTAATGATATGTTTTAACAATGTTGGCATGCCGCATATTTTCAGCATTAGAATTAATAGTGACATTTGACACCTTCATGTTGCCTTTACATGCTTTGTAATGGCCATGGTTATAAAGGCCTTAATATTCCTTCTTGTAATGAAGTTTACATTCCGTCTATTTGTCATATTACTTCGTTGAAAGCCAAGCTTTCAATTCATCAATTCGATATCATACTCCCTATAAAAAATATATGGATAACTTTATATTATATATTAAATTATTTAAATTATTAACAAAACGTGTTTAAATATTGAGTCATGCTGCACATGGATATATTGTCATGAAAAAAATTAAACATAAATACATGTACATATAATAATAAAAAATTGCGACAATACATTTCCATGTTAGAATCGTCACCTAACTAACAATATAATATAAAATAAACATTATAAATATAGATTAATATTTGTTAACATGTTAGGAATACTCCTTATAGCCAAAGCCCGTAAGCACACCTTGAAATGATGAGATCTGATCCTCGAACTAATTCCAATTCATCAGATTGCTAATCTCTGTACCGTTGACCACCAGCTATCAATTAGAACTAAATTATATTTGATTTGAATTGATACGAAAGGAGGATACAGGAGAGAATTCGGCCAGAAATGGAGAGATATAGAGGCTTCCAACAAATCCTATAACAAATGAAGTAGAGATGCTTATATAGAGGAGAATCAAGAGATATTTTAGGATTGAGATCCTACATTGTCTCTTACCAATTCTCTTCCATCACAGCCCTCTATCTCAAGCCCTCTCTAGTAGTATCATATGGCCGCCTATACCCCTTATTAAGGCCGAACAAACCAGCCCACTTACGGGCTTTAAACTCATGCATTTAAATCTAATTTAAACGCTCATCGATACCGTATACCGATTAATATATTTATAATTATTATAAATATATCTAATAATTTTTGTTCATCAAATCAAATTTTATAACTAATATTACATAAATATTAATTAATTATTTAATAACAATTACAAAATAAATCATTTAGTCAAATGAGTATTCATCGTTTCGGTTGTGTGACCCGTTAGATGTAAATTTGGTTAGCGATTAATATCGAATGATTTGAATATTAACGTTCACATCTCACTTAGTAGGTGGTATGACATTTTGGCCAAATTTATCGCTTACTTGGTTACGGTAACATCCAATTTTACTTTGTTAAGTATTACCCTGTTGTGACTTTTATTTACACCAATTCTCTTCGGCAAAACTATTTCACTTTGACTTATGGAATTTGATTATGGTCAAAATTCCAATCATCTCATTCAACTCTAAAGTCCAAACAGAAAGTCCTTGGTTCAATAATAATTATAAAAAAACACACTGGCCAGAGGTTTTGACTTTGAGTTGATTTCAGTTGACCATGATACCAACCGCATATAATTGAGGAGACGAGTCCTCTCTTGAATAGTATTTTACTTCCAATACTTCCACTCGACCCGATTATAGTCACTCGATGGATATCATGCTATAGTTTGACGGTAATCAAAGCAAAGCTTTCAAATTAAAGATTAACAGTATTCTTAAGTCGAGAAAACTATGTAAATTGGTCGCATTGATATTTTATGTTTGAATTAGTTATATTAACCAGCAAAAAACTATTGAGTGAGTCATTCCATAGTTATCAAATAACTACTGGCACTTAACCCCTTGGTGCCCCCAACGGTCCTGAGTAATACACTGTGCAACATTGGGAGAGCGTTACATACTCTAGTCTCAATTGATGTATCTATATCCAGTCTCGAAACATCTTGACTAAAAATATTCAAAATGGTATGTTTATTTTCACTTTAATAAATTACGCATGGGTACAACAATTTTTAATTACTGTCATAAAACATACTAATTATGGATTTTTTATTAAATGTACCGTTAAATAAATTTATTAATTAATATAACACGTTATATCAAGTATATATAATAAAAAGAAAACACCTTTTATTTCGAACAAGATTAGTTATCAAGCTATATATATAATAATTTATATAATTTTCCATAGTACCTCTAACTCTATCAGTGTCAAGGTGTGAATTTTAGGTATAGGCAAATTTTTACTTTATTACAACTACATAAATGCTTATCAGATTTACCTTACCATGTTTTAGATTAGATAGAATTGTTTATTACGAATTTGTATATCTTTATGTTGTCACATATTGAATGGTTATATGTGTGTGTATGCGCACGCACATATATCAGAAAAATCTATGTATGCATTCATAATAGCTCATGGCCATCCTTTAAAAATAAAGATTAAAAAAGATATTGATAAAAAAATTATAATTAAAATTTAATTACAATAAAATAATAGTACATAATGTATGTCTTATATTTTATAAAATTTATATATACATTAACATACTTTCAAAATATATGTATGTGTGTGTATTAATTCGTATGTATTGTATATATAAATATTTTATTTTGTCCTAGTAATTTATGAAAATTATAAATACTTATATAAATTAACAAATAATATAAAATACAAGTACAAAATTCAATACAAATTATATATGCATCTAGTTTTCATAAATTATAAAAAAAAGAAAAATTAAAATTTTAAATTATTTCCATACGGAGATAAAAAATAAATGAATAAAAAATTTACTTTTGCTAAACCAATTCAAGTCGGAAAAAAAGTCTGGGTCGAAAGTAATTTGTGTGTGTATATATATATCATTATTTACATTAATATAAATTTATAAGTATATATATTAGATATGTACACTATTTAAAATTTATTCGATATAAGAAAATTATTTTTCGGATTACATATAATATTTCATATATTCATTCTAAATAATTTATATAATGTCCAAAATAGTTTTATAATTTTGAATTGTATGTATGTATGTATGTATGTATGTATGTACATGTATATATTATTTTATATGGACACACACACTATATGTATAGACCATATACATGTATACCGAAGGGACAATGTTCTCTATATTATGTTGCATGTGCACTTACACACATATGTGTATATGATACACATATATACTACATAATAAAAACTATACAAAATAAAAAAAAATTACGAATTAAATAAATTATTGATTTTATTTAAAAAGAAAATTTAGAAAAGTTTTAAATAAATTTAAACTTTACAGGCTCAATAAAGATCCAAAAAGGTAAAAAAAATTGAAATTTACGTGAGTACCCCACAGCAAGCTAGCTTGGTTCCGATATCCTCTTCATACGCTCTTCCTCCTCATCAATATGATAAGCATTCTTCTTTGAAAGGACAATCCCCGACTACATTAGAATGTTCTCTCACTTAGAATTCTCCATACTAAAGCTTTTTGGCATGGTGTCTATGTACAAAAAATAAGACAATCTTAGCATATCTCTATAGATCCTAATACCTAGTGTATAAATTCTTCTCTCAAATCCTTCATGTAGAAGCTTTTGGACAATTAAGCTTTCACTAATAGCAACAACGATACGTCATTACCAATAAGGAGTAAATTATCGACATATAGAATTATAAAACTATACCACTGCCTTATTCTTTCTTGTATATGCAAACTTCCTTTGTGTTCAAATAAAAGACAAATCGTTTGATCACTTTATCAAAACACTTGGTCCAACTCCTCAAAGCTTGTTTAAACCTTATATTGATATTATCAACTTACAAGCCTTTCCCTTACTCCCATTGACTTTGAAACCCTCGGGCTACGACATGTGAACGGCCTATTCTAAATCACTATTTAGAAATTCCTTTTTCACATTTATTTTCCATTTTTCATAGTCATAGAACATGGAAATAGCAGGTAATATTTGAATGGACTTTAGCATACGTTCATCATAGTCAATACCTTAAATTTGGAAAAATCCTTCCACGGCTTGTCTTACTTTATAGGTCTTTACATTCCCATCTATGTTTAGTTTCTTCTTAAATATCCATTTGTAAGGTTTTACCCCATCATGTACATGGAAACCATCTCGTATTTCATAGATTCAGGCTACAAGGGAGAATCTTCACTCTGTAGGGCTTGTCGGATCAGGAGGAGAGTGTCATCTTCTAGGATATTATACTCTTTGTATCCATCTATAAGAAAACCATAATATCTCTATTGGACAAGATTCCGTTTAAATCTTCTAATAGGTTGCTTATTATCGTATATTAGCGAATTTTATTGTTCCACATGTTCAGTCCCCATGTTAGTTTCTCGGATCTCATTCCAGTCTTCAACTTCATTGTTAATTTTGTTGATAGAGATTCCTTTTATAAAAAGATAGCATGTTAAGAAATGATAACTTTCCTCTGTGTTATAAAATATATATCCAATAGAATCTTTGGGACATACTGTAAACTTACATAGCCTAATCTTGCCTCAAGCTTATTGGGGACATTGTTCTTAAAGTAGGATGGGCAACTCCATACTTTCAAATACTTGAGATGGGGTTTCTTCTCATGCCACATCTCATATGGTGTCATAGGCACTAGTTTTAGAAGGCATCAAATCAACATAGGTGCTACAAATTATAATGAATATCCCTAATAGCAAAAAGGAAACTCAACCCTACTCATACATATCAAACCATATATTAAGATTTTATTCCTTCTCTTTAAAACACCATTATGTTGCAGAGTATATGATGGAGTGACCTGAGAGGTAATCTCATTAACTTTAAGTGCCGTTGGAGTTCTTGTCCAACATACTCACCTACTTGATTGGATTAAAGTATTTTAATATTATGATATGTCCTATTTTCAATTTTGATTGCTTAAATTTCTCACAGACATCGGATTTCTTCTTTATAAGGTATACCTATACTAGTCTATAGAATTCATCAGTCGATGTAACAAAGTATGAGGAACTATCCTTAGTTCACTATAGGCATTTGACCACATGCACTAGTATGTATGAGTCCCTAGAATTTATTAACTCTTAGATTGCTCCCACTAAAGCAGTGCTTGGTAATTTTTCCTCTAAGACATGACTCACAAGTGTAAATTGGTTAATAATCAAATGGTGGAAGAAAATCTTAGGTATTCTTTAACATTAGCAGTGAAGAATTATTGAACAAATATATGTTAAAAGTTAAGCATATGAATGTCATTGTTCGAAATACTAGCATAATTATTACAACCATTGTTTCGAATCTTGGATGTATCGGCTGACATCTCGATTCGATCTCCCCACGAAATGAAATAGCAAATCTCGGTGTAAACCTCGTTTCGAATAAATCATCCAATATATGGCAATATCGACCGAGATGAGATATTGAAACATCAATCGAGATTTTTTTTGGGCTAAAATTTAAGCCCATGCCCGACCCAAAACAATAATTAAAAAAAATTGAAGTCTAGCTGCTATAAGCTCCCGCTATTTCAATAATTAACCCCCTCCTCTTTTAATTGTTAAAATTAACCCAAAAAAATTCCCTAAATCGAATAACCCCACATGAGACATCTAAATCATATTCCGAGTCGCTTGAAGAACATCCTTAAAGATATATTAATGACTCCTTTTTCTAGTTAGCTTGTAATGGTAAAAGCCTAGTTTTATTTTGGTTTACCATTATGCTTTTTTGTGTATTTTATATGTAAATAGAAGATTTAAAAAGAATCATGTTTAATCTTTAATGTTTTATGTACGTTGTGCATATTACATGACTATATTGTATATTCATATAAGTTCTACAATCTTTTGCACTTTCATGTTTGGCCTTTTTTTACATGCATGTTATTTATGAATGTATGGGCTTTATGTTCTACTTCTGTGTTATTGTGTAATGTTTTGGATGCTTTTATGTTATATGTCTAACAATAATTCATATTCATGGATCATCAGTTGTAAGTTATAATCTATTTGTATTGTGTTATTCTATTAGTTTAAGCATGTTATGATTTAGGAAAATGAATGTTCTTTCATAGATTATTAGCAATGGAGTGATTTTGCAAATCAAGCTTAAGTAATTAGTTTTATGGTAGTATTCATAAAAAATATTGGGTTAGAATATCAATTTTTAACATATCATATACGTCGAGAAGGTTTCGAGATGAGCTTTAAAACCCAAGATGAAACATCGAGACAAACACCCGAGATGGACTTGTCTAAGTCTCCCTCGATAGGAGATTGAGTCTCTAAATCTCCAAGATGAAATGTGACCAAAATCCAAGAGTTAAAACATTGATTACAATGAAAATCATATTCGGTCTTAGCTAATCTGGATGTAGAAGTTTTTCCGCAAATAAACTTCTGTACAAATTAACAATTATTCAAAATAGAAACATATCCACTAGGCGACATAAATGAAAATCTTCAACTTTATGGTGAAACCATCAGCAACTTGAATGCTCGTTTACCCTTCTGCCGTGGATCACCTACTCCTAAGTCTCTATAACGAATTACATATATGAGTTCCAAATAAGTATCAATAACCCAGGTGTATTTATTTATTATTATTATTATTTACTTAACTTATGTAATATATATACCTTATTAATTATAATGTTTTTAATTGATTTTAAATCTTGATTTAATTAAATTTTGTATGAAATTTAAAATTTTATTTTATTCATCTTAAGCTATTTAATAAGTATACTTAACTATAACCTTTATAGTTTCATATATATTTATATCCTAGTATATATTTATTATTTAATTAACCATTTAATTAGTTATTTATTTAATTATTCATTTAACTATTTTTTATTTAACTAAATATTCAACAAATTTCGAAACTTTTATATTATTTGTCTTAATCACTATAAGAAAAGGATTTAACTCTAACCTTTATAGTTATATAAAAATATCAATATTTACATATAGTAATTAACTTTTTATTTAATTAAACACTTTAACTATATAATTTTAATAAAAATTTCAAAAATTATTTAAATTAATTTCTCAAAGCAATTTAGAAAAATTAAAACATTTTAATTTTATTTTATAAAATTTATAAAATCCTTTTACATTTTAAGCTTGATATTTAATTTAAAATTTTCAAACCTTAAATTTGAAATTAGCCTAAGGCCCAAGATAAATATGGGCTTTACATTTGGACCAACCTTTTAGACTTTCTCCACCCATTCGTCCAGGATAGGAGCTAGGGAGAGGAGAATATTATCATCTAACCAAAAACCTAGACATTCAAATTCTAAACACCAATTAGATAAGTTTATTAGTTGGCCCTAAGTGTTGATTAATATATTTGCGTAGACTAATTAGGCTCTGATACCATTGTTGGATCTGGCCCATTTGACAATGGGTGAAATGGATAATGGTAAAAAACAATCCCCTATTTTGGTCTTAACAGACATATGTAAACTATTAGTAAGCATTAGATCGAATCCACATTTTGAATATTTCATTTTAGAATGAGTCAATATTTTATATATAATGTATGTCTGGGTATAACATATATATTCCTAAAATAAAATAACAGTATGATAAATATAAGTATGTGTATAAACATATAAATACACATACACATACATACACGTATAGATATTGGAATTTATATTTATTGTATATACATATATATTATACTTGCATATATATGATAAATTCATTTACATACTAGAGGAATACATATGCCGAAGTCCATACAAATGTTTAGATGTACTAAGAAAATATGTATACGTTATAGTACTACATATATATAAAGTTATACATACATATATGTATATGTGTATGTATATAATATTTCCATATATGTATAAAATTATATTTACACATAATATAACTCAAAAATTATTTTTATATTTAAATTATAAATTCATTTAATTGACTAAGTAAAACATTTAAAATACATTAATTTAAATTAAATTTGATCTGGTCAAAATAACTTTTATTTAAATAATTTTGACTATTTCAAATAATATATGTTTTTTATTCAAATTTTGAAATATAAAATATATAAATTTTACTACAATTTAAATACATTAATTTATAAATTATTAATAATCATCGGCCTAAATTTAAATAAATACAGTTATATTAAGCCTGAGAACTTTTAAAACAATTTTTTTCATAAAATTATAAGCACTATTTTAGATATATATCAATAAACATAATTAGTTTCGAATATATATATATATATATATATATATATATATATAACTGTGTGTGCATGCCCATGGGTGTAGGATCGATTTCACCCTAGAGGGGGCGAATAGGGTGACACTAATAGTTACAAAGATTTAATGCAGAAATATATATAATAATTGCAACACAGATAATAGAAAAATAATAGCATCACAGATAATAGCAGAAATAGAACAACAAAGGTTTACCTAGCTTCGGCAAAACCTTGCCTACAGGCTGCCCCCAAGGTTTCTACTAGAAATTAAGTAGTCAGATGCTTACACACGTAAACTCATGACATCCGCTATCTACTAACCTAACTCTACGCCCAAAACCCTATCACAACTCAGCCATTGAGTTGTGAATTCTCAAACTACACCACCATAGTTCGTCCCCTAGTCACACGATTCCTTTTTGCCTTCGTTCGATCCTTTGTAAGAAAATTAGGGTTTCGTGGGAAATTGAGCACGCCGACTTTTAATGATATGAATATTCTTTGATCTGTTCATTGCTTGCGGCTGCTCCACTTTGTCGAGCTTCTTGGTTTAAAAATTGGTACGTGATATTCCTATTTCAATTTCGATTTTGCTCGACCTGGATTCGAGTTGTTGATTTTGAACATAAATTAAAACTTGGCTCTATGATTTTTATTGAACTTGAATGCTTTTTCCATGCCGATGATGATAAGGGTTATATAGATTTTAATTCCCTTAATTTCCGTTCGAATTGATTCACTTGAATTTGTCGGTTAATTTAGCTCGGCCATTCGATTTTCGTTTGGATGCTTGTGATGTTTTCTGACTTTTTCAATTCGTTCCATGAATATCACGGCTTTGATTTTGACTTGCTCGATTTTACCTTAGTCATTATGGCTTTGAATTATTCAATTGCTCGGCCATTTGAATTTTTCTCTGTGATTTTGGCACTTTGATTTTGTGATATGAGAATTTGACTTGGATTAACTGCAAGTTTCATTTTCTTGCGCACCTTGATTTTCTTACGCACCATATAGTTCGAAGTTACCACTGTTGACATGACTGCTCATTGTTGTAGCGTATATATATGTTGCTCCTCACTTTATCATTGCAGTCTGAGCTTGTTTCATACATATCACTATCTGGTATATGCTTTTGAATCAGGTTCCATTTTAATTTGCACTTGAAATATGTTCTGTGTCATCTTGAAGTCTGGTCTGGACATTTCATTAATCTCATGCATTCCTTGTGTTCATGCTTGTTAGCTTTTGTGTGTCGTCCACATTTTTTTATACTGGTTCATTGTGATTTTGGAATTTTATTGGTACATTTGAGTTCATTTGAGTCTCTACTACGATCTTTGCTATTGCATTGTGTTCATGTACATTTTGTTAAGTCTGATCTTTCGTTGCCTCCGGTTATTCATGCCATTGACTTCAAGACTTGTTTGCAATTTTGTTCTTGACCCTAGTTTGAGTCATGTGTACATTTTTTTGGAGTTTGGTTTGATATTTACTCATTAGAACTGTCTTCATGTGTACATCGATGTCTGGATTGCTCCCGACCATTTTATTGAACTTGTACATTTGGATTGCACATGTGTTGAATCCAGCTTATAGGTTGGATTTGACCTTATGCTCATGTCGTGACTTTATTTTTATTGCACTTGAGTTGAACCTAGCTTTTGGTTGGGTTTGACCTTGTACTCACATGTCCCTATAGTTTTATCAAGTGCGTACTGGTATGCACGGCCTTGTGGCATGTACAGTAATATGTTGTGCATGTCACAAGTTGTTCGTGTGTGATGAATTCAAAATAAATATGATAGCGAACAACCCAAAAAACCGAGGCATATTATATTTTCATGACAAATTTTATTTTACACTTCGAAAATTATTTCTTTTTCAATTTTACTATGTCGGTGTTTATTTCGTAGATAACTTAGATGCTGGATTCAGGCTGGAGCAAAGTCGAAGATAGAATATGAGTGAATGAGTGATATGTAGTGAGATGAACGATGTAAAGTGAAATTTGGTGATGTAATCGAAATTTTAATGTAATTGCAAAATATATATATGGTGAGAGCACAAATTTTGTACTATTCAAAAATTGTAATAAAATATCTGTTTGAATAAAATATTTGTTTGAATTTAAATTCTGTATTACTTATTTTATTCAGCAAATATTTATTTAATATGTGAAAATAAAATAACAAATACATTTAAGTGAATATGTATATATAATATATGTTTATTATCACCAAACAAAAATCATATACTAGCGTATTCAACAATCTCCCCCTTTTGATGATAACAAACATATATTTAGGATTTTGAAATTATTAAATGTATTTGGTCATTAATTTTGCTCCCCTTTTTGAAGGCTCCCTCTCTACAGCAAAGCTCCCCCTTCATATATGCATAAATAAATAAAAATATGCAAATTGACCTAGATTCAAGTAGAAAATACAAAATAAAATGTTTGACCATTATTTGTCAAAATCTTAACTTTTCTCTCCCCCTTTTGTTATCAGCAAAACAATAATAGTGTTAGAAAAATAGAAATAAAGTGATAGACATTAATGCAACAATAATACCCAATCGAGTATAAATATTAAATTTCAATAAAAAAATCAAACAAAAATCATAAATACTCTATTAGGCGCATATTCCACTTTAGAATGATAGGGATGGTTTCGGTATATAAAACCATATGGTTGTGCCAATTTGTGGTATATTTATATCAGGAATTTGAATATCTACTAACCATGCATAACCGTTAGGACTTTCATATGAGATTAGAAGTATTCCAAAAAAAATAAAAAATGAATTTCAAGCATCTTCTAACCATGCATAACCATGAGGACTTTTAAATGGGATTAGAATCAACTTGTCTCTTTGATAATTAATTTTATATATGCTCCACATGCATAACCGTGAGGACTTTTAAATGAGCATGAAAGCACAATCAAAAATCCCAAGTAATTCAGCCACGCATAACCGTGAGGACTTTTAAATGAGAGTGAATACTTTGGATGTTTTTATTGCAAAAAGTAAAATAAAATGAAAGGTATAATTTCCGTTTAAAATACCACATATGGACATACTATATTGGATTTTGATGAGTGATAGTCGATAGAAATATGATAGAAATAGAGATGGTCATGGAATTTTTACCAATCAGAATTTTTATAAATCTTGTTTAAATTTTTAAAGAAATTTACTATATACATTGTCTCAAGTTATAATATATGATTAATATCAACACTCATCACTTTTTCAATCACTGTTTATCTTTTCGATAATCAGTAGGTAGTCAGATTAGTTAATGTAGTCATTTAAGATCAAATCCAAAAATAATTATAAAACCCAAATTTTCTAAAATGACTAATTTAAAACAAGGTCAATAAAAATTGTTTTCTAGAAGGGTTTTATAAAAAAAAATTCTGCTACTTGAAAATTATTTGAAATGAAACATATGCAGATATTTTTTCTGAAAATGTGATGCAGCTAATGAATATCTCTACATAAAACATGTTCCACTATTAATTTTTCTATCAACTAGATCACCAGTGTAATCTGCATCTGAATTTCTTGATAACACAAATTTATCGTTAGACATTATAGACCAAATTGTGATGTGTGCAACACATACCTTGAGATCATTTTTACAGGTTTTAAATGAACTTATTTTGGATTTGAATTGAAACTATGCCATTAACCAACTAGTGAACATAGTGTCAGATCTAGAAGTAGCAATATAAACAAACATTTCACAGTGTATCTAGAGTAATCATCAACCAATAAAACAACATCATTAGTCCAAACAAATCTATATGAACTAGTTCGAAGACTCTTACAGTGTTCTTGGCATAAAAAGATTATTGGCCAACAATTTTGGATAAGTCAGAATCAAAATCAACATTCATTTCTTCATCTCATAACTGGCTGAATTAATTCACATTATGGTGCAGATTTTCACATTTAATGAATCATTCAAAATAAATATATTGTTAACTATTTTACCTTTACGTTAATTTTTCGTTGTTGCCACTGTGATTTTGCCACCTTTATAGTAGGCTAAGGAACTTTGATTTGTCGCCCAACGTGTGCCTGCAACAGTCAGAATCTAAGTAACACTATTGTTGTTCCTTAGCCTGCTACCATACCTGCATGAGAAAATATTTCTGTGACCTATTTTTTTTATAGGTCCATGGTTGTTAGTGGCAAATGATTTTGAAAAATCTGTTTTTATAGACCCAAGACTATTTATATTTGTTCCTTTTGGCACCTAGATTTATTTGACTCTAGGGGATTTTATATTCATGCCTTTTGAAACCCAAATTGGAATTGTTTTCACATGGGTCTATACCAGCAATTATTGTGATTATGTCCAGTTTTTCCATAAATCGTGCACTTTGGATGGACTTGACTAGTCTAACATCTAATACGTTCAGATTGATTATATCCAAGTCCTTGTCTATCGGTATTAATAGTTTGCTTCCCTAACAGCATATTTAACGATCTTTCTCATTCGGAAAATTTTCCCATAGTTATAGACAATTGTTGAACTTGTGCTTTGAGAGATTCATTTTCATTCAATAATTGTGTGCACTTTTTAATAGAATTTTCTCTCCTCGTATTTTCACTTTCTTTCAAAACTAGAATTTCATTTTCGAATGATTTAACTTTAAGTTATGATTTTTTAATCCCTTCTTCAAGTGATGGACACTTATCACACTTAGGGCTCTTGGTTTGATAGTTTTTAACTAATAGGTCAAGTTATTTATTTAGTGTATTTCTCCCTAAGTCGTTCAAAACAGCCATTTACTTCGTGAAAATATATAAGTAGTTCTGAGTGAATAAGTTTTGATACCTCGCTTGGATCGTCGTCATCACTATCAGTTATATCACCTCGAAGGCACAGATCTTCCTTTTCGCTCTCACTGCCAGTGTTTTTATCATGTTCATCAGTTTCATCCCAAGTGGCTGCAAAACTTCTCTTTTTCTATTTCTTTCCATGGTCGAGTCGATTCAGAGGATGATTGGGCTTGATATGACCGGGTTTGTTACACTTGTGAAAAATAATCTCCTGTTGTTTTGAGTTGTCTAGTGCTTTGACTATTTTGCTTTTCATTTGTTAATTTAAAGCTGGATTTCCATATTTGCGGTTATACTTTTTGAATCTCTTTATTAGTAGCGCCAGCTCAGCTGCTCCATCATCGTTGTCACTTTCGGTTGTTCCTTTAAGAGCTATCGATTTCTTTCGAGTCTCACCTCCTTCGCGTTCTTCCTTGAATTTCATTTCTAGCTCATAGGTGGTGAAATTTCCAATAAGTTCTTCGACTTTGATCTGTTTAAATCCTTTAATTCTTGAATAGTAGTGACTTTGGCTTTAAAATTTCATGGAAGGACTCTGAGGATTTTTCAGACTATCTCCAACTCTGTGTATGATTTTCCGAGAGCTTTTGATTTGTATATAATATTGGAAAGTCGTCCATACATCTTTTTGACATTTTCATCCTTGGCCATTTTGAAGTTCTCGTATTCGCTACTAAGCATGGCAAGGCGAGATTCCTTGACTTGAGATATTCCTTCGTGAATCACTTCAAGTGTTTACCAAATTTCCTATGCAGTTAGATAATGTGAGACACGATTAAGTTCAATTTGATCCAATGAACAAATAATAGAATTCATAGCTTTAGCATTAGCATTCTGTAGTTTTTTTTCTAGGTCTGTCCATTGATCCATCGATTTATCTATTTCCTAATTATTTACCATTATAGTTAGTGTCCTATATCCTGTCTCAACAATACTCCATGCATCAATGGTTTTTAGAAAAATATTCATTCTATTTTTCCAGTAAGCATATTCACCATTGAACATTGGTGGTCTAACTATGGACTGACCCTCAGTAAAATCATTATTAAAAGAAGCCATTTTAAAAATTCAAATTTTTAAAACAAAAATTGGTTTTTGAAAAATCAAATTTTAAAAAAAAAATTTGACTTGTGTTCCTAGCTCTGATACCACTTGTAGGATCGATTTCGCCCTAGAAGGGGGTGAATTAGGATGATACTGATAGTTATAAAAATTTAATATGGAAATATATATAATAATTGCAACACAGATAATAGCAGAATAATAGCAGCACAAATAATAGCAGAATATTAAAAGCAGAAATAGAACAACATAGATTTATCCAGCTTTAGCAAATCCCTCCCTACGTGTTGCCCTCAAGGTTTCTACAACAAATTAAGTAGTTAGATGCTTACACACGTAAACTCGTGACACCAGCTATCGACTAACCTAACTTTACGCTCAAACCCCTACTACAACTCAGCCACTTAGTTGCGAATTCTCGAACTACGCCACCGAAGTTCTTCTCCTAGTCACATGACTGGAAAATTACAAAATTTTAAAAGAAAAATACAGAAAAAACAACTAAATAAAAATAGAAACCCTAAATTAAACTTTAAAGCCCTAGATATTTATGACCGACCCAATTTAGAAGTTTAAAATAAATCCTTTTTTTTCCTTTTTCTCTGAGTAAATATGTTGACCGATTCCTTTTTTCCTTCGCTCGTCCCTCTTTAAGAAAATTAGGGCTTTATGGGAAATTGAGCACGCCAACTTTAAATGATATGAATATTCTTTGATTTGGTCGTTGCTTGCGGCTGCTTCACTTTGTCGAGCGTGTATTCTTAGTTTAAAAATTAGTACGCGATGTTCCTATTTCAATTTCGATTTTGCTCGACATGGATTCGAGTTGTTGATTTTGAACTTAAATTGAAACTTGGCTCTGATTTTTATTGAACTTGAATGCTTTTTCCATGTCGATGATGATATGGGTTATATAGGTTTTACTTCCCTTAATTTCCATTCGAA
The DNA here is from genome assembly GCA_030765085.1 of Allium cepa. Lineage (NCBI taxonomy): Eukaryota > Viridiplantae > Streptophyta > Magnoliopsida > Asparagales > Amaryllidaceae > Allium > Allium cepa. Next base: position 166,307,112 of record CM060931.1, read on the forward strand.
CTGATTCATTTGGATTTGTCAGTTAATTTAGCTCAGCTATTCGATTTTCATTTGGATTCTTGTGATGTTTTCTGACTTTTTCAATTCGTTCCTTGAATATCACGGCATTGATTTTGACTTGCTCGATTTTACCTTGGTCACCACGGCTTTGAATTATTCGATTTTCTATGCTCGGCCATTTGAATTTTTCTCTGTAACTTCGGCACTTTGATTTTGTGATATGAGAATTTGACTTGGATTAACTGCAAGTTTCATTTTCTTAAGCACCTTGATTTTGTTACTGCAACTGGGTATATCGAGACTTCATGTTGTCTTTTGTATTCTCTGGTTTACCTATACTATTACCTGAGTTATCTTATTGCCTTTGTTGTTGTGTGATATTGGTCGGGTTCATTTTGTGTCTGACTGCATGTCAACTTGATTTGAAACTTGTAAAACCTACTATTGCATTGCATCATGTGTGTTCATGTAGTCTGCACTGTGCATTCATCTGTTTTCATGTGTCTGAACGTGCTTATGTATTTCATGGTTCACCTAAACTTGAATTTGTCCTCACTTGTTTATTTGATTTCCTCCATGCCTAGTGATTGTTTTCACTTGTGCAGTTTTGAACATACACAGTTGAGTTTTGTTGCACTATGTAATTTGCTTGAAGTTGTAGCTTTTGGTATTTGAGTTTATTTGCTCATACGAGCTGCTGTCTTCATGTTGACTGATCTGGTGCAAATGTATGCATATGTATGTATGTATGTATGTATGTATATGTATGTATATGTGTGTGTGTGTATGCATGTATGTATGTTTGTTACACCATGTAGTTTGAAGTTACCATTGTTGAATTTACTGCTCATTGTTGTAGCGTATATATATGTTGCTACTCACTTTGTCATTGCAGTCTAAGGTTTTTTTATACATATCACTATCTGGTATATGCTTTTGAATCAGGTTCCATTGTGCTTTGCGCTTGAAATCTGTTCTGTGTCATCTTGAAGTCTGGTCTGGACATTTCATTACTCTGATGCATTCCTTTATTCATGCTTGATTGCTTTTGTATGCCGTCCACCTCTTTTTGTACTAATTCATTGTGATTTTGGAATTTTTTAGTACATTTGAGTTCATTTGAGTCTCTACTATGACCACTGATGTTGCATTGTGTTCATGTACATTTTGTTGAGTCTGATCTTCTGTTGTCTCTGGTTATTCATGTCACTGACTTCAAGACTTGCTTGCAGTTTTGTTCTTGACCCTGGTTTGAGTCATGTGTACATTTGTTTGAAGTTTGGTTTGATATTAACTTATTAGACCTGTCTTCATGTGTACATCAATGTCTAGATTGCTCCTAACTATTTTATTGAACTTGTACATTTGGATTGCACCTGTGTTGAATCCAGCTTATAGCTCGGGTTTGACCTTATGCTCATGTCATGACTTTATTTTTTATTGCATTTGAGTTGAACCTAGCTTTTGGTTGGGTTTGACACTGTTCTCACCTGTCCCTCCAGTTTTATCAAGTGTATATTGGGGTACATGGCCTTGTGGCATGTACAGTGTGCATGTCACAGGTTGTTTGTGTATAATGAATTCAAAATAAACATAATGATGAACAACTCAAATACCCGAGGCATATTATATTTTCACAACACATTTTATTTTACATTGCAAAAATTATTATCTTTTCAATTTTACTACGTCAGTGTTTATTTCGTAGATAACTCAAATGCAGGATTCAGGCTAGAGCAAAGTCGAAGATAGAATATGAGTGAATGAGTGAATGAGTGATATGTAGTGAGGTGAACGATGTAAAGTGAAATTTGTGATGTAATTGAAATTGTAATGTAATTGAAAAATTATACATCGTGAGAGCACAAATTTTGTACTGTTCAAAAATTGTAATCAAATATTTGTTTGAATAAAATATCAGTTTGAATTTAAATTCTATGTTACTTATTTTATTAACAAATATTTATTTAATTATGTGAAAATAAAATAACAAATACATTTAAGTGAATATATATATTTGATATCATCAAACAAAATCATATACTAGCATATTCAACAGCGCATGCGTGCGTGTGTGTGTAATTATTCATAAAACAAATTTATACAAAATAATTTATATATGGGTCGAATTATATAATATTAACTTTTTTAATTTCAATTTGAATTTTATTTTATGATATAAAACAATGTAAACAATTCTTAAATTAAATAATATATTTGTACTACAGTGATATATATATATATATACACGCATAAGTGTTAAGGGTTGAACATTTATATGTGATTCATAAAATACATTTATAACTTAATAGATCCCGCCATTCGTATCACATCAATCAGCGAATTGACTTCTAGAACCTCCAATTCACAACTCGAACAAGCAACTAAACGAGTGCTACCACCTTTGGAGATTATATTTGGATGTATGAGAGCAAAAGGGGTTCGGACTTGGATGAGATGGGGATGGCTAGAAGAAGATGGCGGATAGGTTAGGGAACATCAAGTTGAAAAAGGTTTACTTTGCATTCGTATTTATAGAGGGAGCAAAGGGAGAAATATTTTCCACCTTTTACTTAGTCTTCCATATTAATCCAAACAAAATCCAGCCCCTTCTTGCTCCCCTTATGGTCAGTCATACTTATGACTAATCATAGACCAAAAATATCTTTAGCCCGTTAGGAAATTGTTTTTGTTTAAAGCTCATTTACATAAATATACATATATTGATATACGCACATATAATGTTTATATATACATCTAGACAATTACTAATGGCACCCCAAAAAAATTCTAGGCATCACCCCATTTACTAAAACATCCCAAACATCAAGTACACTAATAACTAATAATTCTTAAATACTAATTAATTTAAATAATTTATAAAACTTTATAAACTAGTTAAATCATGTGATATTTCAGAGAATTCACAGATGTGATTGTGTAACTCACAGGTGTAAATTTAGTCAATGATTAATATTGAAAAATTCAAATATTAATGCTCACACATCATTTTAACTGATGGTGTGATAATTTGGATAAATTCTTCGTTTACGGATCTTTTCGAAAAAAATCAAATTTTAGATAACTTTAAATAATACCATTAAGTGACGATATAATATACAAGTTTTGTTCATCAACACTATAACACTTTAAGATATTTATGGAGTTTCGTATTGGTAAAAAAACAAGTAATGTCCATATTAATTGTTCGGTTTGTTTATAAATTTATTGGCTTAATAATAAAATATTTATTTTGTTATTTTACTATAGCCAAAGATTTTGACTTTGAGTTGACAACAGTTGACCGAGATACTAACTTCATACGAACGAGGAGACAAATTATCTACGGAATAGTGCTTCACTTCCTATGCTTCAACTCAGAACCAACTACGGTCGTCATGCCACAATCTAATTATAACCTAAGTGGAGTATCCATGTCGAAGTTCCATGGTATTCTCAAGTCGAGAAAACTGTGTATGAGATATCCTATTTAACCTTGTTATTATCGACCAACTGGAAGATTTCAGTCGAGGCATTCTCTACTTATCCAATAAATATAAGTACAAAACCCCTTGTTATGTCCACTAGTCATGATTAATAAATGTTCCAACATTTGGAGAGTCGTACTATAGTCTCAATGGATGTATCGATGTCCTTTCTTGAAACATCTTGACCAAGAATATTTAAAAAAAATTATATATTTCCCTTGATTGCAACTATTTGCAACTACAATCACATAACATTTTATCTAAGGATTTTCTAATTAATATACTTTAGAATAAATACTTAATTATTTATATCATAATATAACAAAGTATATCAAAGAAAACAAACACAAAATAACTTTTGTTAGAAACAAGATTGATTACATAGTTAGATATATATAACAAATTACACAATTACCCTTATGCCATTCCACTAACTCTCTTAATAATCTTTTCCCTTAACATGGTCCATGAGTGGGTTGATGTAACGACCCGCCGCTCTGACCGCCTCTAGTCGGTAATTAAACCAACTAGAAACGTTCAAAATGACGGATTGTTAGTCAGTTTATAGAGTTTAAACAGAATCAGCCACAGAATCACAGAATAATCATAATATTATTTATAAATGAATTTTTCTTACATACATCAGAGTTTGTACAATGCATTAAATTTTTATACAGCGGAACAATTTATCTATATATATATATATATATATCTTTTAGAGTACAAAGAAATTTTTTTCGAAAAACTTCAGTGAAGTGCTTTCCCCTCTCTCTAACTTCGCGGCCTGAAAATCTTCAAGCTGTAAAAATACTCGGTCTGACCCGAGCGTTAATTGCAAAACACAAAACACTCGAGTCAGGATTAATCTTAATTCAAGTAATTAAATTTGCAATGAATTGAATAAAATGGTAACAGAGAAGATGAAACAAATGAATCAAATTTCATCTATTTTGGATTTTTATATTAACAACTTCAATTTTTAAAATCTGTCAATCCCGTGTGGCTGCAGTACACACGTATACTTTGCACACATGTGCACTGCCTCGCCAACACGTGTGCGCAGCCAACAGATAATCAAGTTTCGAGTGTCATCAACCAAACAGTGGCAAAAGAAGTACAGTATGCAACAACAGCCAGTGCAATGCACAAAGAACACAAGTACAGGTAGCAGTCTCAAGTGACACGGTTGCAAACCATAAAATAGCATCAAAGGCAAAGACTCAGCAATGTCAAAGCCAAGAAGAGACTACATGTCAAACTAAACAGTCCAGATAATCAAGCCTGAGCCACCCAAGTGCAGAGCAAACAATGACACAGTGCAGTAGCACTACAATAGTGCATACGACAGAGACCCAAGACAAACATACATAAATGTATGTATAAAATGATCAGCAACTACAAAGTGCAGTGGTACTACAGAAATGCACCAATGCAACAAAATTCAAAAACTCTTAATGACAATCTTAATGATGACATACATGGTAGTGCAGACTACAATTTAGAGCAACAAAATAACCCAAATGCAACAGTTATACCAACATAGTGCAACAATGAAGCACTGAAAAGTATGCAGGCCGAAACATCAAGCCCAAATGCAACAGAATGGTATAAGAGCAACAGAACTCTAATGAACATGAAGACATAAATAACAACAATTGCAAGACCAACTGCACAAATGACACAACAGAAGTGATCAAGGCAAAGCACAAGTGTGCAGCATCAAATAGTTGTTTCAAGTGCATGGACATATATATATATATAACTGCCACTGCATGCAGACAGCAAAAATCAAGTAACTAGAGGCAACTGGCAATAACCACTACACCTAGCAAACTATATGAAGACAACATGCATGAAGAACCAGAACTGAGTTACCAAAATGTCATCAAAAATTGGTCAAAACCCAATTTCAGTTCAGATGGGTACTGCAGTGTCCATCCTTGACTAAACAATTTGATTTTAGTTTTTAAAATTCATCCTTTTGTTTAAGTTTTCAGATTATAACATTGTATTTATAATTTTAAAATGTATAAGAATCTGGAACTAGAATCATAAGAGCACAGTCACATACATTCAAAATTTTGTATGCATATGTTCAGCAATACATTTAAAATCAGATGCACAGGCAAACAAATCAACATGCAATCTAAATAGCATACACAAACATACCTATTTAAAACAACAGTTTATATTTAAGTTTTCAAAAAGAGTTACTCACAAACAAAAATAAACAAATTCAGGGAGGAGATTTGCTACAGATTTTCTTTAAAGATTAAAGCATAACATCAATTTTATAAGGAGGATTTAAATTTCAAAGAAAAATAGGTCTAGCCTACACTGTTTAAACAGAGGCATATACACAGATATACAAACATTCAAAAACATGTATGCACTGATACATTTAACATTCAGGCATATTTAACAACATTCCAGATCATCCTTTAAGCATATATCAAATCAAAGAGTGTAGGAACATGGAAGTGGGTACTTCCACCTAAAATAAAATTCCCACACAAAAATTTAAATTTCATTCAAATGTTAGAAATTGCAGAGCTACAGGATTTTATACCTGAAACTGTTTTGTTTTAAAACTTGATTTAAAACAGAATTTAAAACTTGTTTAAATTTAAAAATTCATTTTTAAAACCCTTGAACTCAAAACTTCATTTGAATTCAGTTCCTCTTCATATTTGAATCCAAGTTTCAACTTAAAATATGAATTCTATTAAAATCAAAACTGCAAATACTCTCTGGTTAGAAACCCTGTAGCCATAAACCCAAAACACCCATAGTTTACTTCGAGTTAATCAATCCCCTGCTTCGGGTCAGAAGCACAAAAACTCGGGGCTTACTTCGAGAACATAAACCCTGCACACCACCAGAAATTCACCAGACATCAACTACCCAAACCTGGAAAACCCAATCCATATCTCCATTCTTGCATAAATACTCCATTAATAAAAGCATCTAACACCTAACATCCACTAGCATAACAGATACTTCAAATTTCTATTTCTGTTTTAAAACAGAAAGGTTTTTCTCCCCAACAGTTTATTTAAAACTGTAATATATTTATTTATTTTTCCCAGTTTCAACATGTATTCTAGTTTTAAACTTGTTCTAATAATTTAAGATATTTGAGATTAAGGCCAGTTACATTTGTTTTCAGAGGCACATATATATAACACACATGCACAGAGGTTCAAACAAGCACATGGAAACAAAATTTTCCTTATCTAGATTCAAAGATCCATCACATGCAGCAACAACAAATAAGCAAGTTTAAATAGCATCTTTTCTCATTAGTTAAAATAAAAATTTAAATAGCATTTGTTCTTAACAGTTTTAAGACAACATTTCAGTAGCATCTGTTCTTAACAGTTCAAAAATAAATCCCAAATAGCATCTGTTCTTATTAGTTTAAAACAAATATTGGGTAGAATCTGTTCTTAACAGTTTTTAAAAAAAATCATATATATTAAATAGCATCTGTTCTTATTAGTAAAAAAAAAACAAATTACACAGAGTATTTGTTCTTAACAGTTTAAAATCGAACTATCAGAGCAAACGATAGTAAATAACCCCAACAACCATACATGCAAATTAACCGAGCAAATGGAAGCCAAATAACACCAATTCATAACATGCAACCAAAACCCAATTCAAACTAATTCAAATACTTGAAATAAAATCAATCGTGAGCAAAGAACTCACCTTTGCAAACGAAGTGAAGAGCACGCAAGTCGAAGCAATTTGAAGCCGAAGCCCTAAACTTTGAACGACGATTTCAAGCCGCCATTATTTTCTCTTCGGTTTGATTAGGTAGGGTTTTCGAATGAATTGATGGAGGAAGGGGTGTCGTGTTTTATGGGGAAGAGAACGTGAATTTGGGTATGGTTTACGGCGTGAATCAAGGCGTGTTTACCGCTGAGCTGTGGTAAGGTAGTATATACTTCTTATTTTATTTATTTATTTATTTATTTTATTTACTTTTTATCTTTTTCTCTTTCTTTTTTTTTCAATTTAAATTCAATTAGTTTTGTTTAGAATTATCTTGTTAAAATTTTAACTAGTATATTCTTTATTTTTATTATATATATATTTTTATTTTTATTTTTAACTTATAAACGTTTTACAGTTCAACATCAATTTATAAGTTTACATAAATATAATTCGTAAATCCAAACTATTTTTTTCTCTAAGTCATTAGTTTGAATTTTAGATACAACTTCAATATTCAGTTTCAAACTTCAAAGTTAAATTCAAATTCTATTCAACTTTAAATAGATTAAATTCTAAAATTTAATCGTCAACTTCATAGTTTTATTGGAATTCAATTTAAAATTATCTCAAATATTTAAAATTAATTAAATATCTTCATTTTTAAATTGTTCAAAATTCAGGATCGTTACAGTTGACCCTATGAGTAAGCATCAAAATTAGATAGTAGCTAGGTCAACCAAGAACAGAGGAGAACACTTGCATGGAACTTCCATTGTAGCTTCACTCATTAGCACATGTTGAATGTAGCATTGTAGATGTACTACGGGGTTAGTCAAACCCTTATATGCCTCTATAGTAGGAATCTTGAATCCTTCGGTTTTCAGTGGTCTCTATTTCTAAAGTAAAGAGACTTTTCACCATCGCTCCTATACCATGCTCTATCTGCTCTCTTCGGATGTAATCCTTGATCATTCGAGCCATATTGTCTTCCATTTCACAAGATTGATGGTGATAGCACATTTTCTTCTTACAAGGCAGTAAACTTTTCCTTTTTCCAAGTGATGACTTGATCGCTAGTCTCTAACATAATTTTGAACCCTATGTTGATCTTAATGATCTCTTTATATCTCATTAATAGCTACTTCCTCGTGGATAGGAGAATTTCGAAGAGAGCATAAAGCATTAGTCATAGATGGGTTTGGCTCGACAGCGGTTATGTTTGGCTCGGTATCGAGCCATTCTTCTATCCAGCTTTAGGCTAAACACTCATTTGTATCTTCAACGGTCCTTCTAGCTCTATGACTATCCTAATCTGATTCACTATCACAATGCGGCCCGTTCTCCTCTTAATCCTCTAGATCGGGACCTGTCTCATGCTCTAGTGCTACGAACTGCTATTTAGGGCTTCCCCGGGCATGTCATGAATATTGGAACTGGCCAGCACGTAGTGGGCTAAATGGATGAATTTTAAACAAAATTGTTTCATTTTTTATCTTGTTGGGATTTTGAAATCTAAATTTATTAGATCTAACCTATATTAATTTTTAAATAAAATTAATATTTTATTTCAATTGTAAATAATTTTTTATTTTAATGTTATATTTATATAATATATTATAATATGCATATCATATACACATGTGAGTGTACGTGCACGTGCAACATATACAGCGTACATGGTTTAGCATGCCTATGTATAAGTGCTGGAATTTACACCGCAATGGACATTTTAGCCGCTCCATATACATATGTGATGTTTGAGACATACATACATATACATATATATACACACATACATATACATACATACATAGACATATATATATATATACACACACACGTTTGTTATATAGTTTTAATACAATATAAAATGGTATTTGTAAAGTAGAAATATTTAGACATATGTATGTATGTATTTCACATTATAATACAACATAATTCTAAATACTAATATAAAATTTTGAGTTTAAGTTCAAATTTAAGATTCAAATTTTGAGTTTTATATCTAGATCTGCATGATAAATATCTAGTAATTTCAAAGTCAAATCATTGTATTAATTTTTTTTCGAAAATAACTATATATATACACTGAAATGAAAATTAAATAACTATATATATATATGATTATGTTTTAGTGTTTATAATTAATTAATTAAATATATATATAAGTGTGTGCGTGTGTATCCGGCCATGATTATATTTGAAAAAAAAAATCCATTTATTAAAGGGAGATTTTGGCACTGGTCCTTGATATGTTTCAAAATTCACAAAAACCCCAGTGGAAAAAAGTATGTAAATTAGGTCCTTATTTTCTGAAAATCACTAAAAAACATATTAAAAAACAAAAAAACTTCCATATTTTAAAACTTATTTCAATTAATAGTTATCTTCGTATTCATGTCAAAAAATCAAAAAAGGATGAAAGGTGAAAAAAATGACACACGGTATGTTTCAGGAATACTTTTAGACATGTATGCAATTTTAGAGAATAATTGCAGACATGTCTACACTTATTCTGGATAGCATGCCTTTGCAACTAAAAATTACAAATATGTCTGCAATTTTAAGGAAAAGTGCAGATATTACGTAAATATCCTGGTTGTTAAATCAAGGAGCTGTTATTCAGCAAATAATTGTAGACATGTCTGCAAATATATGGAATAATTACATACATGTCTGCAATTATATAGATTTTTATTCAACGCAATTATTCAGTGAATAATTGCAGACATGTCTGTAATTATATGAAATAATTGCATACATATCTGCAATTATTCGGATGTTTATCGAATGCAATTATTCAGTAAATAATTGCAGACATATTTGCAATTATATGAAATAATTGCAGATATGTATGCATACATACATACATACATCAAATATATATATATATATTCTTTTTTTGCAGAAACCTAGTTATAATATTTACAATTTTTTGAAATTTTTTTAAGCATTGGCGCAAAAAAAACACAAAAAATACACGGTGCTACAGTAAAATAATGGTATAGACCCACTTTACAGCTTTTTTTTAGGGAGGATGTCGTTTGAATTAACTATGCTTTTAGGGATGCGTGACTAATATTCACTTTTTTAAAACCGTGCGGCTTTTTAAAAACGTTGTTTTTTAAATACGATTTTCTTACAGAAATTTATAAAAATTTAATTTTTTCGAAAACTATTTCAAAATCATGCACATAATTTTTTATTAAATATTTATACGTATATTTATAACACATTCATATATATATAAATGATACATTATATTTAAAATTAATGTATATAGTTTTAATTTAAATATATATATATATATATATCTATATACAAACTTTTTTGTTTTTGAAAATCATATCATGCATATAGATTAACAAAATTTATTTATGTTGATTTTATATACTAATATATATATATATATATATATATATATACATTTAAAAATTTAATTTTGTTTAAAGGCTTTTTAAATTAATAATTAATTTTCAAAAATTAAAAATAATTTTTTGATTACTGGTCGATAGGTGTATATGTATATATATATAGTGTTTTTATTTACACACACACATATTCATCTGATGAAGGCTGCACAGGCATATGTGGATTCGTGATCTGCACAGATAAGTGTGGATTTGTGATCATTCATATACTATCCAATGCACATAAATGACATAATAAATGGTTATATATATATGTGTGTGTGTGTGTGTGTGTGTAAGTGTAGATAATTGGCTAATGCCCTATTGTAACACATTAAGCATTGAATTGATAAACTCCTTCAATCTGTATCCAAAACTTTCAAAAAGAGCTAGCAGATTGAAAGCACTAACCACCGATGCACTGACTGTATTTAAATTTTGTGTTTGATATTGTTGAAACAATGAAGGATAGTAAAAGGGGTGGGTATGCAGAAATATGATGGTGAAGGTTTAAATTAGAAGTGGAAAAAAGTGGAGTTTAAGGTGTCTAAATAGTGGAGATACAGAGGAGAAAAAGGTGGATCCGGATTCATGCCTTCCTCTTACTATTTCCCATCTTTTGAATTAATATTCAAGCCCATACACACACTCCCATTGCCGACCACTACATGCCACATCTGGGCCTCTAAATTGCTTCAAACACGATCAAATAAATATGCATTTAAATCTAATTCAAACGCATGTCGGTATCAATATATATGTATATAACTTTTATATACGCACTATTTTAATACTAATCAACACAATTAAATAAAATTTTAAAATTAAAATTTTGTGAATTTTAATCAATTTAATTAATTTATGACAATTATAGTTAATCAAATCATGTGGTAGTAGGAATATTCAACGTTTCATTGCATGACTCTTAAATGTAAATTCGGTCAGCGATTAATATCAAACAATTCGAATATTAACATTCTCGTGTCATCTTAGCTAGCAGTGTTATGGCCAAATTTATCGCTTTAGTTTCGGTAAAATTCTATTTTCCTTATTTAGGCGTTACCCACGGGTGACAATTATTTACACCAATTCTCTTCGTCAAAACTATATCATATTAGTGCTTATGGAATTTGGTTATGGTCAAAATTTCTATACCGCCCATATTCTACTTTATAGTCCAAACATAAAGTCTTTGATCCAATAATAATTATTATTATTAACCGTTCAAACCAGAGACTTTGACTTCGAGCTGACTTTAGTTGATCGTGATACTAACCTCATATAACCAAGGAGATGAATTCTCTATTGAATAGTGTCTCGCTTCCAGTGCTTCCACTCGACTTAACTATAGTCGTTCGATGGACGCCGTACCACAATTTAACTCTAATTAAAGCAGAGTTTTCATATTGAAGCTTGATGGTATTCTCAAGTCAAAGAAATTGTGTAATATTATCACATCGGTATTTTCTGTTAGACCTTAATTATATTAATCAATAGAATACTGTTGAGTGAGTGATTCCATAGCTATTCAATAACTATCTGTATGTAACCCCTTGGTGCACCCGACAGCCATGAGTAATACACCGCTGTGATGCCCCACCTCTATACCCACGCTAGCCAAGGACACTACAAGGTAATGCCGTCAACTAACACGGAGAATACGGCTGGTTAGGAGCGACCATCTATAGCCTTGCTCTAACTATCTATTGAATACATTGACAATAAACATACCAAGCAGGTCGACATACCCAATGAATACTTAAAACAAAACCATAGGTGGTTGAAGGATCTATCAGAACAGAATATAACAACTCAAATGTAATATACATCACAGAACAGTAGATCATCATATACACATATACAGATACATAACAGAGTTTACAAAACAATACATGTCAAGTGGTATATCAATCCATTGTATACAGACGAGTCAAAAGAATACATATATCAGAGTTACAATAAAAAGAACTACACAAAAAGCTTTAACAAAAAGGAACAAGCTGAATAGTCCATGCGGAAGCAAAATAGGCTAAGTCCAAAAGCACCTAACCTGATACATCTCGGTCTGACCCGAGTATAAAATACACGGGTCAGTCTAGCTAAACAAATCAGTTAGATAAACTGAACAACAATAAACCTGCAAGGTTACAAAGTATAACAAATATCTCTAAAGGAGATAACACAATCATCTAACAAAAGATGAATCATATTATAACAAGCCTCATATCATCGACAACATATAGAAACAAAGGATACGAATATCCCAAATCAAGCCAAAAAGGCAAATAACAAATACCAATAAGGTATACAAGTTCCGCAAGGTAAACGCTACGCATCATGCGGCTCATAATGACCAACATCGAAGGGCGGTACCTAGGGAATATACATATGAATGAAACATTAGAAAATTGCTCGAGCTCAGTACTGTACAAACAAGGATCCATGAGCCCGAAGACTCCAAACCCAATATCACCCATGCGGCTCATAACGACCAACATCGGAAGCGATACTAAAGGGCAACCCAATATCACCCATGCGGCTCATAACGACCAACATCGGAAGCGATACTAAAGGGCAACAAATCCGAAGGCACAAACCCGAAGGCACATACCCGAAGGCAACAAACCGTAGTGGTGAAGGTCAGAGACCCAGTACTGGACACCACTAACTGGCGGAATGTGTCATAACTCTCAAAAAGGAATCCGAAAAGTGGTAACGTGAGTCCCATAACCACTCGTTCGCACTAAATGGTTTACTATCTGTTAGTTAATTTCACACTCAAAGCAGTACAAAGTTCACCTCATCTCATCGGTAAACCAGACACAAAGGTCAAAACAATCAATCGAATAGGTCGGGGACTAATCGGAAAGATAAACGCATGGATTCATAGTCCGTGTTTTACCTAACCATTTAATCACCCTTCCACTTCGTTCGAAGTGCGAAATTGTGCGTGTTTTAAATAGAATTTATAAATTGGGGAAACGAGCTTTTAAACGAGATTCGAGAGATTATTTTATAAAAACCCGTGGATGAAGTCAAGAATAAGTTATCAAAGTCAAAGATGCAATAACAACTACTAAAAAGCAACTTGAATCGATAAAATTTGGATAACCAATCAAAATATGCAAAAATAGGCAAAACAGGTAAAACATGAGCAGGTCGGTCGACCGGTTGCAGGGCTCGGTCGGCTGGCCAGATGCAGGAAATAAAAAAAAAACTCGGGATAGCAGGTCGGTCGACCGGCTACAGGGCTCGGTCGGCCGAACATGATAATTTGCAGTTCCTGCCCTTTTTCAATGAAATGCCAATTCTTCCAAAACGCGACCGTTCGAGCAATGGAGTTAAGGAGCCTTAGCCAATAGATACCCCAGCTCCATTAACTCTCCGATTCGCTACCAAAAACATGTTCCAATATCAAAGTTGGGATCTTTAAAGAATTGAACCCAAACACTAAAAATTTGGATATTCACCAATTCAATCCAAACCAAAAGCAAGTGCATATGAACAAGTGTTAGGAATTCATACCCAACATCAATGAAATCAAGAGAAGAAGATGTGAGTTCAAAACTCACCTTTTACCCAAAAACAAAGAAGATGAAGCTCAATAACAAGGAGAAGACCAACCAAACACTACTTCAACTCAACAAGCTTCAATCTAAGAACAAAACAAGTATTTCCTAAGTTAGGTTTAGGAAATTTTCTGAAATTGAATAGGAGAAGAGTTGGAGAAGATGAAGAGGAGGCTTACCAATGGCTTCTCTTTGATTTTGGAGCAAGAATCAAGTTTACAAGAAGAAACTAGGGCTTGCAATTTCTATTTCTCTTTCCCTTCCACCATTTCAGTTTTAGCTTAAGAAATGAAATGAAATAAAGATGAATGAAGAGAAGGAGTTGAGTTAGGGTATTAGTTAAGCTAGTGGGCTGAACCCAAACCCAAAACCCAATAGAAAAAGGGTCAAAATTTCACAAACTCCAAACATATCAAAGATTATACTCAAAAAGATCGCAAACGCCATTTTGGAACCAATGGAGGTGGTTTCAAGTTCCAATTCGGCCGTTTGCAAAAAGTAACATTTCGGACCCAAAAATCCGACTAACGACGTTATATTTAAATAAAACATTTAAATATAAAATCGTTAAATATGCGGGTTGTTACAGATCTCCCCTCCTCACAAAATTACGTCCCCGCAATTCCTAGAGACGATATTTGTAACAACTACATACATACAACATTCAAAAGAAAAAGGAAATAAGCTTGAGATGAAAAGACATACTCACCGTTCACAAGCTAAGATAGAAAACCTGGATAAGATCGCTCAATAAACTCTCTGGTTTCCCAAGTACAGTCATTGGGATTAGCGGACCATTGAACTTTAACGAGCGGCACGTCCTTGTTTCGAAGGTGTCGCACCTCCGTGTCAAGCACGCGAATAGGTTGTTGTACAATAGATAAGTCCGGTGAGATCTCAAGCTCTTGCAAATCAGGAGAAGTAATAACAGAATCCGACCCCCGAAGACACTTCCGAAGTTGCGAGACGTGAAACACGTCATGAATACCAGATAAATGAGTTGGAAGTAAAACTCTATAAGCCACAGGGCCAATACGTTCAGTAATAGAAAATGGACCTATAAAGCGAGGAGCCAATTTCTCAGTCGTACTGAAACGCATAACCCCCTTCAAAGAAGAAACACGAATAAAAACAAGATCGCCAATCGAGAACTCGAGAGGCTTCCTACGGTTGTCCGCGTAGGATTTCTGGCGACTCTGTGCCTCTTTCATTCTCAACCGGATAAGATCAATCTTCTCAGAAGAATCACGAACAAAATCTGGACCAAGAATAAGCTTCTCTCCAAATTCCAACCAACAAGAAGGTGATCGACATGGCCTTCCATATAAGGCTTCGAAGGAGCCATACCGATACTAGACTGAAAACTATTATTGTAGGAGAATTCTACAAGAGGTAGGTGATCCACCCAACTACCACCAAAATCAAAAATAAAAATACGGAGAAGATCTTCCAAGATACGATTCACCCGTTCAGTCTGTCCATCAGACTGCGGATGATAAGCTGTAGAAAAATTAAGCTTTGTTCCCAAAGCTTGCTGAAGACTCTTCCAAAAATGACTCATGAATAAAGTATCACGGTCACTCACAATAGAACTAGGAACACCGTGAAGTCTCACGATTTCCTTGACATATAACTTAGCCAAATGCGAAGCAGTCCTATTAGACTTAATAGGGACAAAATGAGCAGACTTGGTGAGGCGATCAACAATAACCCAAATACTAGAATGGCCTGATCTCGAACGAGGTAGGCCGCCAATGGAAATCCATAGAAATCTGATCCCATTTCCACAATGGAATCTCAAGAGGCTGAAGAAGACCCGAAGGACGCTAATGCTCGGCCTTAAAACGCTGACAAGTTATGCAATTACTCACATAACTCGCCACATCGCGTTTCATGCCTTCCCAATAATAAAGACGATGCATATCGGCATATATCTTGCTACTACCGGGATGAATAGTATACTTAGAACGGTGACAGTCATCAAGAATGTCATGCCTAAGCGCAAAATCAGAAGGCACAAAAAGACGGTTCTTCTTACGAAGACACCCATGAGAATCAATGCTAAAATCCCGCAACGCCTCATCACAGGATACAGACTCACAAAGCTGAATAAGATGCAACAAATCAGGATCACGCCGTTGGGCATCGGCAATACGATCCAATAAAATAGGTCGAGCTCCCAAACTAGATAATAGAATAGGAGAATCAGAAGATGAATCTCGATCACGAATTTCACAAAAAGATAGAGTCTCAAGAATATCCCATTCGGCAAGCATCATAGAAATAACAGCCGAATGTTTGCGACTAAGCACATCTGCAACACGATTACCCTTTCCAGGGGTAAACTGGATATCAAAGTCATAGGAGGCAAGAAACTCGAGCCAACGCTGTTGTCTCATATTGAGTTCCTTCTGAGTGAACAAATACTTCAAGGATTTATGATCGGTATAGAGAATGAAGCGCTCGCCTAACAAATAGTGTCGCCAAATCTTCAAGGCAAAGACAATGGAGGCTAACTCAAGATCATGAGTGGCATAGCGGACTTCATTCGGACGCAGTTGCCTAGAAGCATAAGCAACTAACCGATCCTTCTGCATAAGAACAGCACCGAGACCACTACCACAAGCATCGGTGTAGACAACAAGATCATGATTCCCCTCGGGAACCACAAGAATAGGAGCATTAGTGAGAAGTTCCTTCAATGTCAGAAAGGAAGCTTCACACTTGTCGGACCAATCAAAACGAATGCCTTTCCGAGTAAGACAAGTAAGAGGAAGCACAACACGGGAAAATCCTTAATGAACCGACGGTAATAACCCGCCAATCCAAGGAAACTACGAATCTCATGCACATTCTCAGGCCTCTTCCAATTCTGGATGGCTTCGATCTTTGAGGGATCGACAGAAATGCCATCGGAAGATACAACATGGCCTAAGAACTTAACCTTATTCTCCCAAAAGTGGCACTTGGAGAATTTGTCTCTAAGCTGATGATGACGGAGGGTACTCAAGACAATTCTCAAGTGATTAGCATGCTCAGCTTCAGACTTAGAATAAATAAGGATATCATCAATGAACACAAGGACGAACTTATCGAGATATTCCCGGAATACCCGATTCATGAGATCAACAAAGAAAGCAGGAGCGTTCGTCAAACCGAAAGGCAAAACGAGCCACTCAAAAGAACCATATCGAGTGCGAAAAGCTGTAAGAGGAATGCTATCCTCCGCGACTCGTAATTGATGAAAAACTGTGGCAAGGTCAAGTTGAGAAAAGACCTTAGCACCACTCAATAGATCGAACATATCATCGATCCTAGGCAATGGATACCTATTCCTGATGGTCAACTCGTTAAGTTTGCGATAGTCAATGCAAAGCCTAAGAGTTCCATCGGACTTCCTCACAAAGACGACCGCGGATCCCCACGGAGAAAAACTGGACTGAATCAACTGCTTGGACTCAAGCTCTAAAAGCTGCTTCTTGAGTTCCTCATTTTCCTTTGTAGACATCCTCGTGGGAGGACGACTAACTGCTGCGCGCCTGGAATGAGATCAATGCGGAACTCAATTGCCCGCTTGGATGGCAAACCCGAAACAGGTTCAAAAACATCAAAAAAGTCACAAGCAATAGGAATACGAGATATATCATCATCATCTCGCGAATCAAGAGAATATAAAGCCATTTCGGAATTATCCACATCCCGAAGAATAAGAGATAACTGAGTAGGCGAATCCGGATGTCGAAGATACAAAATTCTCTCCGAACAAATAATCCTGGCATCATATCTCACTAGCCAGTCCATACCCAAAATCATATCAAATCCCAAACAAGAAATAACGTGCAGATTCGCACGAAAAGAAAAGCCACATAAAACAATCTCAATATCATCACAAAGCAAGATAAGGGTCGCGGATCCCCCAATAGGATTCGCAATCCTCAAAGAAGTAACCAAACAAGAAACATCCAAAGATAAATCATCGACGAGCTTCTTCGATACGAAAGAATGTGAAGCACCCGTATCGAAAAGAACTCGTATACTATGATCCTGAAATAAAATAGAACCTTTCAAAATAGATGGAGATATACCTTTGGGCTGAGAAGGACCTTCAGAAGCCTTAGCAGCATAAAGCCTGCTAGACTTGGCACCAGCCGGAACAGTAGGGCAAGCTGAAACATGGTGACCTTCCTTCTTGCAATAACGGCAGAAGAGAGGCTTAGGACAAGCTCGAATAATATGATCCGGAGAACCACAATTGAAACACTTTCGAACGAAAGGTGTTCCGAAAGACTGAGGCTGAGAGCTAGGACCACCAGTCTTCTTCTTCTTAGAAGGAAAAGGCTTCTTCTGAATTGGAAACGGCCTCTTGTTGGGGTTCTTGGAAACCTCAACATCAACATCACTATCACACTCCTTCTCGACGGTCTCGAGGTGAAGTGCCGAATCAACCAACTCCTCAAAAGAAAGTTTAAGCTGGAGCAACAAAGATTTCTTAAGATATTTCTTAAGGCCGGAGACAAACTTCAAATTCTTCTTATAAGAAGTGCTGATGAATTCAAGACCATACTTAGATAAAGCCTCGAATGATGCAACATACTCAGAAACAGAAGATTTCCCTTGCTTCAACTCAAGGAAGCGACGGGTCAATAAAACTTTTTCAGATTCAGAAACGAACTTGAGTTCAAATCGCTCCCGAAACTGAGTCCAAGAAAGAGTAGACTCATCAATCTCGGCTACAAGAAGCTTATACCAGTCAAGAGCACGCTCTTGTAATAAGCTAGAAGTTACAAGAACTCTATCATGGTCAGAAAGATCCATACGAGAGAAGATACGCTCGCATGTGCGAAACCAAGCTTGGACTTCAAGAACGGATTCAGAGCCCTTAAACGGCTTTCCTCCAAGATGAGCAAAATCACTGCACTGACGTGCAAAGGCAGACTTGCGAGGTGGAGACACTCGAGGAGGAACTGGAGGCTGAGTGCTCCTAAACAACTCCAAAAACTGATCAGTAGACATATAAACGCCATCCGGATGTGTGCCACTGGATTGCCCAGCATCCGAACGTCGTCCCCTGCCTCTTCCAGCCATACGCTGAAAGTAAGATAAGAACAAGATTATTCACAAGGTAGATACTTCATTACGGAATACTACGGAATAAAATGCATTCCTAGACGTATTCCCAAATTCTATCTAACCTTGATGGAATAAAGAGACACGATGATTCAAAGATTTGTATTACTTGTACACTTTGATGTACCGTAATATGTGCTTTATTCTGTGTTTATCATATTTTGTCCTGAACTTAGCTCTGATACCACGCTGTGACGCCCCACCTCTATACCCATGCTAGCCAAGGACACTACAAGGTAATGCTGTCAACTAACACGGAGAATAAGGCTGGTTAGGAGCGACCATCTATAGCCTTGCTCTAACTATCTATTGAATACATCGACAACAAACATACCAAGCAGGTCGACATACCCAATGAATACTTAAAACAAAACCATAGGTGGTTGAAGGATCAATCAGAACGGAATATAACAACTCAAATGTAATATACATCACAGAACAAGAGATCATCATATACACATATACAGATACATAACAGAGTTTACAAAACAATACATGTCAAGTGGTATATCAATCCACTGTATACAGACGAGTCAAAAGAATACATATATCAGAGTTACAATAAAAAGGACTATATAAAAAGATTTATCAAAAAGGAACAAGATGAATAGTCCATGCGGAAGCAAAATAGGCTAAGTCCAAAAGCACCTAACCTGAAACATCTCGGTCTGACCCGAGTATAAAATACACGGGTCAGTCTAGCTAAACAAATCAGTTAGATAAACTGAACAACAATAAACCTGCAAGGTTACAAAGTATAACAAATATCTCTAAAGGAGATAACACAATCATCTAACAAAAGATGAATCATATGATAACAAGCCTCATATCATCGGCAACATATAGAAACAAAGGATACGAATATCCCAAATCAAGCCAAAAAGGCAAATAACAAATACCAATAAGGTATACAAGTTCCGCAAGGTAAACGCTACGCATCATGCGGCTCATAATGACCAACATCGAAGGGCGGTACCTAGGGAATATACATATGAATGAAACATCAGAAAATTGCTCGAGCTCAGTACTGTACAAACAAGGATCCATGAGCCCGAAGACTCCAAACCCAATATCACCCATGCGGCTCATAACGACCAACATCGGAAGCGATACTAAAGGGCAACCCAATATCACCCATGCGGCTCATAACGACCAACATCGGAAGCGATACTAAAGGGCAGCAAACCCGAAGGCACAAACCCAAAGGCACATACCCGAAGGCAACAAACCATAGTGGTGAAGGTCAGAGACCCAGTACTGGACACCACTAACTGGCGGAATGTGTCATAACTCTCAAAAAGGAATCCGAAAAGTGGTAACGTGAGTCCCATAACCACTCTTTCGCACTAAACGGTTTACTATCCGTTAGTTAATTTCACACTCAAAGCAGTACAAAGTTCACCTCATCTCATCGGTAAACCAGACACAAAGGTCGAAACAATCAATCGAATAGGTTGGGGACTAATCGGAAAGATAAACGCATGGATTCATGGTCCGTGTTTTACCTAACCATTTAATCACCCTTCCACTTCGTTCGAAGTGCGAAATTGTGCGTGTTTTAAATAGAATTTATAAATTGGGGAAACGAGCTTTTAAAGGAGATTCGAGAGATTATTTTATAAAAACCCGTGGATGATGTCAAGAATAAGTTATCAAAGTCAAAGATGCAATAACAACTACTAAAAAGCAACTTGAATCGATAAAATTTGGATAACCAATCAAAATATGCAAAAATAGGCAAAACAGGCAAAACATGAGCAGGTCGGTCGACCGGTTACAGGGCTCAGTTGGCTGGCCAGATGCAGGAAATAAAAAAAACTCGGGATAGCAGGTCGGTCGACCGGCTATAGGGCTCGGTCGGCCGAACCTGATAATTTGCAGTTCCTGCCCTTTTTCAATGAAATGCCAATTCTTCCAAAACGCGACCATTCAAGCAATGGAGTTAAGGAGCCTTGGCCAATAGATACCCCAGCTCCATTAACTCTCCGATTCGCTACCAAAAACATGTTCCAATATCAAAGTTGGGATCTTTAAAGAATTGAACCCAAACACTAAAAATTTGGATATTCACCAATTCAATCCAAACCAAAAGCAAGTGCATATGAACAAGTATTAGGAATTCATACTCAACATCAATGAAATCAAGAGAAGAAGATGTGAGTTCAAAACTCACATTTTACCCAAAAACAAAGAAGATGAAGCTCAATAACAAGGAGAAGACCAACCAAACACTACTTCAACTCAACAAGCTTTAATCTAAGAACAAAACAAGTATTTCCCAAGTTAGGTTTAGGAAATTTTCTGAAATTGAAGAGGAGAAGAGTTGGAGAAGATGAAGAGGAGGCTTACTAGTGGCTTCTCTTTGATTTTGGAGCAAGAATCAAGTTTACAAGAAGAAACTAGGGCTTGCAATTTCTATTTCTCTTTCCCTTCCACCATTTCAGTTTTAGCTTAAGAAATGAAATGAAATAAAGATGAATGAAGAGAAGGAGTTGAGTTAGGGTATTAGTTAAGCTAGTGGGCTGAACCCAAACTCAAAACCCAATAGAAAAAGGGTCAAAATTTCACAAACTCCAAACATATCAAAAATTATACTCAAAAAGATCGCAAACGTCATTTTGGAACCAATGGAGGTGGTTTCGAGTTCCAATTCGGCCGTTTGCAAAAAGTAACATTTCGGACCCAAAAATCCGACTAACGACGTTATATTTAAATAAAACATTTAAATATAAAATCGTTAAATATGCGGGTTGTTACAACCGCCCAGCATTTAGAGAGCGTTACGTACTCTAGCTTCAACAGATGCATTGATATTCAATCTTGATACATCTTAATCAGAAATATTTAAAACAACGTGTTTATTATATTGTGACAAATTGCTCATTATTACAACACGCTGTAATTACTATCACAAAACACGGCATTTATCGATTTTATATCGAGTATACTTTGAGTTAAATAATAATTAATACAGCATATTATATCAAGTATATAATAGAAAGAAAACACCATTTATTTAGAGCGAGATTTTATTACAAAGTTAGCAATTTACAATAAATTGTAAAATTGTCACTAAGGCATACCTCTAACCTTCTAATGAATTGTTCCATCATCTTTTATTGTTAGGCAGTGAAGCATTCATTTAACTTAGTCACAACATTGTCCAAGTCGCCTCCGTTAAGCATATGCCAGCACTGTGGTGCTTGTTGAATGGTCATCCTGATCGGTAGAAGTCTAGTTCGATGTGCTGGTGTTCCATACATTTCCATTGGTGTCACTGACCATGTTCTTTTATTTCGTAGGCATATTGAGAAGCTTCAGTGAGAACACTAAAAATTGCATCAAAAATGACCAAACACCCTAAAATATAGTTCAACGGAGCTTAGATCCTAAGTGTGATTCAAGTACTAGTTTTTAGGAGGTGGGATCTTAGATCATCAAATATACCAAGTTCTTTCTCTAATTCAGATCACAAATAATAGGAAAATATGTTAGAAAGCAGGAAGTACAATGCAAAAAAAAATATAACACATATAATTTTTATAGTGGTTCGGCAATCTCTGACCAACGTCCACTTTATACCTTTTATTATGTTTCTCCAGTTTACAATTGTTGCAACTCTTGCTAGATCTATTTATATCGATTATAAAAATTGTGGATTGTCAGATCTATGATTAACAAAACTCTGATAACGTGAACCTTGAGGTTGGTCTATCAACCCTCGATGTTGGATGATGGATTGGATGATTGAAGGTGATTGGATAAGACTGTGATGATTTCTTGCTGTCCACAAGTCCTCGAAAGATTCAGTTCGACCTGCTCATCCATCAGACCTCCATATGTGTGCTCATCCATGTGGTATTTATAGATGTGAGGTGGGATAGTAAATGGTTATGAAACGATTATGTAGTAAACTCCATATTGAACCGTTTTTCAAACTTACTCCCTACTAAACTGTTTCTCCAATTCGACACTTACTCCTTTCCAACCATCTCCGTCGTTCCTTTCTAGATCGATCTTTTACATGCCATAACTTATTCGTTTTAAGTCAGAATTGAACGAAATTTGGATTAATAGCTTTGCATCGTCGAGTAGAACACTCCAATGCATTTGAATGTTCCGTTTGGATAAAGTAGATGCATCTCTTTAAGGTGGGACCCAAATTGATTGGGTGGTAGACTGATTCTAAGATGAACATATCTTTCAATCTATAGCCCGAATTGGGAAGTGGACAACCAAGGTGTATGTCCTAACCTTTTGCATATTTTCCAACTAATTTGGGTATGTAACATGACTATGCCAAAATTTCCTTCAACACTTTGTCTTGCCTAATTATGTAATGACCCTCTTATTACAAAGCTTCAAGTCGTTTCTGTAGTCGTTTCTGTGCTCCTTGACATCTTTTCGTATTCATCATGTTGTGGACGAAAAGGCCCACGATAGTTTACAGTAGTATTCATTTATGTTGATTAAACTATATGAATGAGAGTCATTCAACCATGTAGCATAATATCAATTATCCACGGTTGAGGATTGTTAACCCTGCAACGATACTAGAAAGTTGATCATGTTTAACGTTTTCCATAACTCGGTGCAACTTTTATTTTATATTGGAGAAAGCTCACACGAATTGGAGCAAATCACACAACAATTTATGTAAAACTACTATTAGTTGTACGTTTACACTCGAAGACTAATGGTTCTCAAAAATAGTCATGACAGCGCTTAAAAATTGAGAAAGTGAAACAATAAAATTTGAAATTTAAAAGGGAAAATGTTACTGGAACATCTACAGTTGTATCATTTTTTTCTAAATGGAACGAATCACCGTATTTTTTTCTCTTTTTAGGCTACAACAGTGCCAATCCAAGTGTGTGATGGAAATAAAATTGGGACGAACTCCTTTTATTTAACCATGTATACTCTAAACGGATTTTAGAAAACCATTTACAATGGACTTCTAAATACCGAAGTTTGACAATTAATAATTTTATAAACGGCTTTTACAAAACTTTTTCTATTTTAAATGATTGTCAAAAAACTATTTAACACTATAAATGATTTTCTAAAAATCATTGCTTTCTTAAAAATAAATATATAAAAAAAGATTTCTCTCACTCAATGCTGTAACGGTGGAAGAAATCATCGTTTATTTATTTCCTCCATGCCCTAAAACCCCCCAACCCTGCTAAATATGCGGATGAGATATGTCCGGGGAAATGGAAGCAGGAGATGTAGAGTACCATTCCTTTAGAACCAGAAATGGAAATTAAAAAAAAAAAAAAAAAAAAAAAAAAAGAGCACACAAACATTTACATGTTTGAACAAAGTACCGTTAATGATTATGTAGAATATTCTACACGTTTCATGGTGGGTGATGAGATTTTTTTTTGGGAGAGAGCATCGGTTACCAAGGCAATTAACCGCGACAACGGACGGATCCAAATTACCTCATTTTCATACTTTTTTGCAACTTTTGCAAAAGCGTCACGACAAACTTGAGATTAGGTCGTCACGTAAAATCAGCAAATAGGCCGAGCATATGTGTCTATATCGATAACCATGAACGTTCCAGAATATACTTTCTGAGTGCCTAAATAAAACATCTCTCCACTATTTTTAGAATATATATTTGCTCATCGTACGTTCTATATTTTGGCATCTACGCACAAAATCAAGATAGTAACACATGCAACGTATACGTGTATGACGTTTTGTTTTGTGTATTTGATAAAAAAGATTATGTTATTCAAAGTGCTCCAGTTTTACTCAAGATCATAAAGGAAATACTGAAATTTATGAGCAAGCTAGAAGCATCCACGATTCATCAGAAATATACGCATTTTCAATGACTGGTATCCAATTATACTGTGATAGCAGGTCAAATGCATGTAACAAAGTACAAGGTTGTGGTGGTGGTAGAAAACAAATTTAAGTCCTACAGTGAAAACTACCTACGTTTTATGTTACACGGAAATAAATATAGTTCAGAACTAGGATATAAAACATTACACTCATGAAAACATGGACAAAATAGGATTGAGGCGACAGTTGCTGCATCTGATCCATTCAAGTCCATGCGATGCCCAAAGGAAAATAGTTTTGGTGACCCAATTGACATAACCTGCAGAACACCAACTTTGTTAGACAGTTACCACTGAATCTATATTGAAATCTGAATATCACCGTTCAACTACAATGCAGCAGCAAGTAATGAATAGGTTTTTTTTTTCCACTTTTACACCGTTTATCTACCACTGTACAGCACCCATAACACAAACAACTAGCACGGAGAGAAACAACTAATTAAACGGGGTAGGGACACATACACTGGTCGGAAGCACGCATGGATCTGGACCTTCACATGCAGGGACAGATCTAGGCTCATTGGACCCTGGGCTACAGCATGAGCCAGAGTTTTTTTGGTTCATTAAAATAATGTTCTGTACACATGTTCGTGCGTATGTTCGTACATTTAAACACGTACACATGTTCGTGCGTGTTCTGTACAATACTATTTGACAAAAGAAATCACTAGCATAACATTGAAGTGATGAGATCTGATATAATGTTCAAAGTATAAAGTGCATATGTATGTTCTTTTTACAATTCAGGTATTCTCCATCTACCTGAAATTTAAAATTGGTACGTTGTACATTCTTCCAAATTTTCAATTATCTCATGTGTTATTTTTAAAACTCAACCTAGAGCCCTGATGAAATCAAAGGGATAGGAGGAGCCCCCTCCTGCCTGGTCCGACCACAGACAGTTGGGATTTAAGCCAGCCCAGCACAGAGATTTGATGCCCCCAACCAATTTTGTTAGGATTTATGGGGACCCACCTCCGCGCCTTGAAATTGAGAGTAGGGCAGACGGGAATCGAACCTGCGACCTGCTTACCAGGAAGCAAGTATCTTATCTCATGTGTTATTATATTCATGTTTAATCTAAAATTTTCTAATTTCCACTCACCAAGTGATGTTATGAAACTAAATTCTAATTTATAAAATATCTTGTTACTCTCTACGTTTTGTTTAGTGCAGATCTTACATTAGCGCCACGTGATGTGGAATCCTAGAACCAATGGTACATTTTAGTTGATTCAGCTCTACGCAAGTGCACGCTGGTTAAAGTCTTCGGATCAAAGATTTAATGATTGTTTTCCTTCTCTGGTTAAAACCAAAGTAGTTGATTATATCCTCTAATTAAACTTTCTTAACTATAAAAAACAATACAGGTTTTATATTTTAAAAAAATCACTAAATACATAGAAAGGTGAAACGGCACTGTGTGTCAGAAACTTTGATTATTTTGCAAGGACAGCACTATTTGAAGCAAAGGGAGGATTGTATGATGGAATTTGAGTACACAATTAAAATGGCATTGACAGCCTTGATTTTATTGCCTACCACAATGGCGACCGTGGGCAGTAACTTGAGTAAAAACTCACTTACATCTATTTGGTCTAATGCGGCTTGCCGGTCACTGGCTTTTTACTCTCCTACTAGCCTAGCACTGAACCTGCCTTGGATATTTTAAGGTCCTTTTCCAAACCTATCCGTGGTCGCAGTAAAGAGAATACGAAATACCTACAATTTTTGCATTAATAGTGGTATGCTCATATTGCTTGAGGGGCTTGACAACAAAAAATGCATTGCTCATATAAGCATTGTTATGGATAAATTCAGTCACTTGATCCATATGGAAAAAAAGCGGGTTCTTCATTTCGTTTCGAGAAGGGAGGGTTATGGAATAGAGTAGGATCACAATGATTAATAAAAAGGGATATAGTTTTGGGAGAACCAGAAAAGGTTTGTTCTTTCCTCAATAATTCTTCTAACAACCCATGCTTGATCATCTACTACTGCTACAACAACAAAAGGAAGAGTGTTTTGTACCAAGGTTCGAAATTTCGTTTTCCGTTTCCATTTCGGTAATTGGATAACTTTAAAATTTCGGTTCCGTTTCGAAAATTCTGTTTTAATTCCGGTTTACGAATTCAGGTACCTTTTTTAAATATTCAATGCTAATATAAATTCACAGTGCATTGAACTATATACAAGATACAAAACATATAATAAATTTAATACCAAAAACTGTCGATTGCCATATATGAATTAAGATCACTGTTGTGTTCATTTGGTGCAAAGTTATAATTTGTTAATGCAAGTAGCTGAAGTTATAAATAATTTCTAAATAAAGTTTATACAAATTAAGCTAAATTTATTCAAACAAAACTAAAATCAAACAATTTAAAATGGTATAGCTGGCCCAACCCTTTAAATTTAATCAATTCCAAGTTCTTTGTACAAAATAATTGCTGTCCAGTCCACATTTAGCCCGATCAATTGTACAAAATAATTTAATAACCCATTAAATAATCAACTTAACCATCCAGTCCACATTTAGCCCTCTAAAACTTACCAACACCTACTTCTTCCTCCTTTTTCCTTCATGCCCCAACTTCGTACCAGCCGCCAATGAATGAAAAAAAAAAATCAATACCTGCTAATTTGGAAGAGCGATCCTCCGATACAACGTGAACCCTCGAATTCAACTACGATTTCGGCTTCGGCTTCGACTTCAACTATTTGCTTGAGGTTCTTCGACAGTGTAATATTCTGTTTTAAACCCTAAATCCGAAACGGGTTTTTTTCTCGTATTCTGGTCCGATCGACGTCGGAACTGGGATGGAATCGCCGGTGTTCTGGCATGTTGGTCGAAAGTTTGAACCATGTTTTGAACCGAAAATAAATATTTTATCGGACACAAATTCATTTTTCAAGATCCACACCGCACTGATAGTAAGATTCCTCAGCAATCTATCAATAAAATCAATATCTAGCCAATCAGACCAGATTGCCCTATTGGACATCACTTTTATTGGTTTGAGGTCATGTTATTTCAGAAGGTGGGCAAATAAGGTATTTCGTAAAGACCGGTCCTCAATTATCACCTGTCACTTTATCCATTTACTTGTAATTCTTGGACAAGAGTTTGACAAATTCTTAAGGTTGAGCTCTAGTGTTTGATAAATTGACGTTTCCGGACAAAAACTCGAATGGAGTTTGGTTTGAATGTAAGGCATTTGCATATTTAATTTATTTAGTTATACATGAATAGTAATCGCTAATTATTATCAATTAATTATTAGCAATAATTACTAATTAATAATCGTAAGTTTTGTTAATAATTATTCATTATTAAATTTTAATTGATGATATTCAAATATTTTGACGTATTTAAACAGCCAATATAGTGAATTTTAATTAATTTTACAGTTAGAAAAGGAATTAAACTAACATACAACTGAAAACAAATTTACAATATCAAAATAAATTTTACAATAAAAAAATATGTAATAAAGTTTAATTACTAATAATTAATATTTTGATATATCTAAACATACAATATAATAAATTTTAATTTACAATTAGAAAACAATTTCCAACTTAAGAACTAAAAAATTATGATTAAAAAAATTACAATTTTAAAACAGATTTCACAATCAAAAAAAGTAAATAATTGATATATTTAATTAATAATATTAAATATTTCGATGTGTTTAAACATATACTATACTAAAATTTTAATTAATTTTACAATTAGAAAACAAATTTCCAGCTTAAGAACTAAAATAATTACAATTAAAAAATACAAGTTAAAAATAAAAAACAACTCCTTACATCCAACTTATGACCTTTAAGTTGCATGTAAGAGGCCTAACCGCTTCCTTGTGGAGCCAAACTCTCAAATTTGAGACGTTAACGCTTTGAAATACACCGACGTAAAGTTGCGTCAGGCGGAAGAAACTCCAAATGCTCGTGTCTAAGCGTTTCTAGTGTCAGAAAATGGACCCTTGGATTTTTAATTTAATTTACCAATTCTTTTTAATCTGGAAGGCTAATTAGAATGAATATATATACAGTAATGGGTGTCCAAGTGTCTATAAGCTCAAAGAAGTACATCGACTGGTATAGATGTGTGTAAACTCCAGAATCGAACAGATGATATGAAATAGGTACACTGCCACATACGTTAACCAAGATCAATCAAACAATCAGAGCAATTAATATGCATGTAAAAGGTAAAAATATAAACCTGATCCTCAGTGTTAATTTCCCACCATACCTACTAGTACTACTAACTCAGACTGAATGAGATGCCATCACAAACTGAAGATAAAATAAATAATTATGAAGTAAGCAGCATCTTATAGCATTTCGCCCCTCTAAACTCAAGTAGAGTAGTAGACACATAAACTCAAACATCTACTCCTCAATTCAATCCAGCCTATAACAATTAAAAGCAGGTAACTCCACTGTTATATATGTTTCAGCTTGATTCATATGTTGTATGTTTCGACAAAGTTCTGAATTTTGCACGGAAATCGTAAATATTCACGATTTCGTCAAAATTTCACGATTTGCAATATCAGAATTTCGTCAAAATATATAATATATATGAATATAGTTGGAAAAACTACAAATTTTTTAATTTAATGATGAAAATAAAATTCAAATTAGATGTTTCTAAATTAGGAATACTTTGATTATTTAATCTTGTCTGTAAAAATGCAAATATTTGCATGTAATGCAATTGTTGTGAAATGTGCTTTGGATCTTAATTGTTTCAACACATGTTTGCAAAACATAAAAATTCAATGAAACATACAACATATGAATCTTGCTAGAATGAGTTTAAATTTTTGTAATATAATGGTGAAAACGGAATTCTAATCGGCTGTTTCAAATGAGATGTTTGTTTATGACAATTTTGGAAGACCCGATTTTTTATGTTTGGTTATGAGCGCCTTTTGGTGTAATGAGTTTGCCTTCGAGATCAACTACACAAAAATTGGATCATTTTGAAACTCCTAATCATTCAAAATTACATTTTTCGACTGATGATTTTTGCGTGTGTGTACAAGGGAATCGTTACACATAATATTTTTTCGAGTTCTACAAATTGAAATGAAATCAAACTTTGGAATGTTTAAGCTACATAACAAACATATCTACACAAATTTTGAGATTTCGAAATTTCTAACATGTTCAAATAGTTGTTAAACATCAACATTGAATTTGACCTTCAATTTTGGATATCATTTTTGAAAATGATAGAATTCCAAACAATCCAAAATTTTGTTAGGGTGATTTTTAACTATGCAATAACATATCCCCAAAGTTTGAATTCATTTCGAATTGTACAACTCAAAAAATCATAGAGTTGGAGCGTAAAGGGCGAGTTAGGGACAACATAAGGAGAGGCTACGAATCTTCCCATGTATATATGTTTATATTGTGTATATGTGTATATGCATGATACAAACCTACATACATATAATATAGCTGTAATACCTGGTGTCACGCTTTATTCTAGACTTTTAAATCATGAATTTCAGAAAAAACCTCGAACTAACATCTCAATCCATGTATTGGGCTAAGATTTCAACATCTTGATGATATGAGTGTCAAACGAGTTGAAAATTACAGTCGAAATTTTGTCTAGTTTAAGTGCAAATAAGAAACTTCGCAAAGATATCGGGTGAGATGAAAAAGATTCAACAATCTGCATATGCAAATGCAAACTTCTTTATTCTCATGTTTTGAAAAAATAGATGAACAATTGAGATCACAAGTTCGAATTCTAGTATTGACAAAAATGCCACTTTATTTTTTAGTATAAAAATCGTTACATAAATAAAATAAGATCAAGGATTCCAATGTCGTCTTTGACAACATATGTATCTATGTGTGTATTTTTTCCAATTTATTTAATTTTATTGGTATAATAAAATACCTTTTTAAAATATTTACTAATGATTTTGTTTTTTCACGTACATTTAACATTCTACTTATTTAACTGTATTATCTTATCTGAAACTATTCATTATCAACCAATCTTCAATTGCTTTTGATATTATTTTTTAAAATGGAATCAAATATTTTAGATGTTATGCCTATTTTATTTTATTTTTAAATAAAATTTGAACTGCATATATACGTGGTGTATCATTATTATACTACTATTGTAACGATATGTTTTACAATAAATGCTACTAACAAAATATAATAAATGAATAAAATTTAAATAAATAAATTTAAGAAGAAAATTGTCTCATGGACAAACATGGAGAACAATTTAGGCAAAAAAACAAACTAATCTTCAAAATAAATAAAAAATTAGGGTCAAATCCAATTCCTAATTTTTTTTGAATCCAGAACTAGAGTTTTGATTACTGTTTGGAATGGGCATAGGTGGTGGTGCGACGATCGAGATTGGTGACAATAGTGATGAATCAGTGATGGAAGGGGTGTTGAGGTGTTGTCGATGCTAATGTAGGAGGAGATGATGGTGAGATGAAACATGTGATGATGGCATCATGGAAACGAATTTGGGGTAGCAACTAAAATAGGGTGATTGGCAATTAAAATAGTCGAAGGAGGAGTTGGGATAGCTTTATGAATTAGAATTTTTTTGATTAAGAATATGCAATATATATATAGCATCTACATATATCATCTCATAATGTTTTTTAGCCAACATTCTATTCTAGAATTTTGTAAAAGAATTATCTTCATTGTAATTTTTTATTTGTGAATTTTGATTTTGATATTTTTTCATTGATAAATTTGTATTGGTTTTGATGTGTAATTAAATAGTACGATGAGTTATGTAATTGAAATCTAGTAGTTTTCGTAAAAGTTCTTCATATTTTATTTGCAATGCTACTTGTATATAACATTAGAAGATAATGTTTTATTATCAAGTTCTTTTATGTAGCATTTCAACGTTGAAAATTAAATAACATGGTACACTGTTATTATGTTGCGTTTACTATTTCAATGCTACTTATTGCAGTGTTATGTGAACTAGAAAATTAAATATAATATTTAATGATTAATGCTACCTTGTATTAGCATTTTCTTTCTTATTACGTATTTATATATATATATATATATATATATTTACATGAAGTGGATAATAGATATAAACATTATTGTTTGTATATACTCTTTTGTCTGTGTAATTCCGGTTCACTTTTACATATTTTTATTTACTTATGAGATTATAACTCTATTATTTGATTGAATATAACATTTGATTATGTGTTACCCACGTATATCATTTTATTTTATTTATGTAGCATTACTTTATTTTTTATGTAGCAATTAGTTTATTTAATATGTACAGCTTATGAAAGATAATGTTTTATTATCAAGTTCTTTTACGTAGCATTTCAACGTTGAAAATTAAATAACATGGTACACTGTTATTATGTTGCGTTTCCTGTTTCAATGCTACTTATTGCAGTGTTATGTGAACTGGAAAATCAAATATAACTTTTTATGTTTATTGCTGACTTGTATTACCATTTTCTTTCTTATTACATGTTTATATTTATTTTTTTACATGAAGTGGATAATAGATGTGAACATTATTGCTTGTATATACTCTTATGTCTGTGTAATTTTGGTACATGTTCTACATATTTTTATTTATGTATGAGATTATAACTCTATCATTTGATCGAATATAACATTTGAATGTTGTGTGTTACCCACATATATCATTTTATTTTATTTATGTAGAATTTCTTAATTTTTTATGTAGCAATTAAATTTATTTAATCAGTACAACTTATGATTGTCAATAGAACTATAACATTGTTTTGACGTAACAATGTCATTTTAAAATTTGCAAAAATTATATAATTTATTCTGGTATAACATTGTGTATTTGGTTGTACATAATGTATTTGTATGATGCCACCATATAATAGCATTTTATACATGCTGCTAAAGTTTTTTGTTGATGATGATTGACGGGCATGTGAGGTAAAACAAGGTGCGGATGGTGGCACGATGAGTTTGGATGCCCTGAGTTACCATATTGCATCATTTATATCTTGTTATTTTACACAATATTGATATAATATTTTATACTTGGTTGTACGAAGAAATGCCACGTAAAGACCATTTCAACACCCTTTGGATAAAATGTAATATCAAAATAGCATTACAATACTACTTCAACATGCATTTATATTTTTAGTTCCATTGTCCAAACACTACATATTTTTATAAGTTTCTACTCAACATTATGAACATTATGTTTATGAAAAATGAGATCATTTCACAGCTTCTAACCCTCCAAAATTAATTGTTAATTTTGTTTTCAAACATTTGATTTTAAATACCAATTTTATTGTGCTAGAGATACTCAAATAAGCCCAAATTCCACGCAGATTTTAAGTGTTGTATAACAAAATCCACCAAATTTTATTCCGTTTGAGATAGTTTAACTCAAAATACCATAAAGTGCAAAGGGATATCAATGAACCTTTTCCACATACATCATAAATGTATGCATATATGGCAAAAATAGTCAACATAAACTAAATGAAAAAACCGATTTAAGATAACTCTATACTATATAATATTTAGTTGAATATATAATACTTATTTAGAAATAAATATAAAAGTAAATATATCATTTTTTGAATTTTAAATATTAAAATAATCTACTTCAATTATAAAATGATTTAAAATAATATATTTTGAATTTAGATAAATTATATATAAAAGATAAATATACAGTTAAATTTGTGTATATCATACATTTATAAATATATATTTATTATTTTCAAAACTTTTCAAAATTTTAAATTTTTTTGTGAAGTTAAAATTGTTTTAAATACTATTTTTGACATTTAAGTAAGTTATATATTAAATATACTATTTAATATAAATAAATCAAATTGTTATATAATTAATTATTTATATTGGTTAAAATAGTAAAAATAAACCAATTATGAGATAAGATAACCATATGATTCAAATAAATAATATACTAACTATAATACTTAATTAAATATATATATGAGGAAGGTTCAGTGGCACCCCTATTTTGGAGTGTCTCTTTTATACATCTATCATATTTTGAGCTACACTATTTCAAATGTTATTTATAAATGTCAATCCACCTATTAAGAATAATCCCTACTAAACATGAGACTGTTTTGATATGCAGCATTTTCAAATTATAAGTCAATCATTCACCATTCAAACGTTTATTCTAACCGTTAAATTTAAACATCAAATATATTGTGTTACATACATTCAAAGAAGTCCAAATTTTATTGAGATGATCTTGAGTATGAGATGGAGATAATGAACAATTTTTGAAGCATTTAGAATGGCGTAGCTCAAAATATGATATGGATGCTAAATGGGTGCTCCAAAATAGGGATGACATTGAAACTTCCTCTATACATATAAAAACATACAAATATATAACAGTTCTTGGATTTAAAATTTCCAAAATAACATTCTGATTTACATACGTGTGTGTGTATATAGATAAAGGCGTTGTAACTGAAGGATTACAAATATTAGGCTATATCTTTTGAATTTGAACTTATTTAAAATAATATTTTGAATCTTAAATAATATATTAAATAAATGTTTTAAGTCAATTCAGATAAAAGAAAAAATTATAAATGAACATATAAATAAGTAAAAGATTTGTGGATTTGTATATTAAAATAAACAAACACAATTAGAATATAGTAAATGATACAACTACTACTACTAAACCATTATTCCGAAACAAGTTATGGTTGGTTAGAAATGAAATCCAAAACTAAATGATAAAGTCAATTTAAAAACCATGATAATAATAATAAAATAAAATAATTAAACAAATAATAATAAAAATAAATAAAAAATGATAATAATAGTAGTAATA
Organism: Allium cepa; assembly: GCA_030765085.1. Lineage (NCBI taxonomy): Eukaryota > Viridiplantae > Streptophyta > Magnoliopsida > Asparagales > Amaryllidaceae > Allium > Allium cepa. Next base: position 166,342,182 of record CM060931.1, read on the forward strand.
GTATTGGTACTCATAGTAATAGGGACCGAAGACCAAACACATCTTAAGCTCCTATCCGACGCCAGCTCATGGTTCTGGCACGTGGATCGTTAACTTTCACATGCTCATATCTGACACCAACTCTTCGGATATATTCTGATTTTTCAAGTCTCTTTTTACTACTTCCTCTCATGTCAACCTTGATCGACCTCTACCTCTCTTTGAGCATTCGACGCGACCTACAATTCCAACGGTACAGGTGTCTCGGGAGGCCTCCGTTGGAGATGTCCAAACCATTTTAAGCAGTATTAAACTAGCTTCTCTTCAATTCTCCAAGTTTGTCACGTATCATCATTTCTAATTCAGTCTCGTTTTGTATGACCACAACTACATCGTAGCACATGCATCTCTGCTACACTTATCTTCTGAGCATGTTGTCTTCTAGTATGTCAGCATTCTGCTCTATACAACATCGCATGTCTGATTGTCGATCTGTAGAACTTTTCTTTAAGCTTTTGTGCAACTTTCATGTCACAAAGAATATTAGACACTAGTCGTCATTTCACTCATCCCGCTCGAATTCTAAAACTAACGTCTTCATCAATCTTACCATCATACTGCAACATTGATCCTAAATATCGAAAGGATTTCTTTTTGGACACTACTTGTTCGGCCAGAGTAACATCTTCATTATCTGACCTGACACCGCTGAACTCACACTTCATATACTCTGTTTTAGTTCTGCTAAGCTTAAAACCCTTTGGTTTTAAAGTTTGTCTCCACGCCTTCAGTTGTTTATCAACTCATATCATATTTTCGTCAATTAGCACAATATCATCAGTAAAGAGCATACACCAAGGATTTTCACCTTGTAAACCCTTCGTTACATCATCCATTACTAGTGCAAAAATTTAGACTCAAAGCCGACCCTTGATGTAATCCTATGTTAATGGAAAAGTAACTAGTTTCACTATCGCATGCTTTGACACTAGTCACAACATTATCGTACATATACTTGATAAGGGTAATATACTTTATTAAGGCTCTTCTTTTACAGAGCCCACGACATAACCTTTATAGGTACTTTATCATAAGCTTTCCCTAAATCGATAAATATCATGTGTAGATCCTTCTTTTTCTCCCTAAATCTCTGCATAAGTTGTCTTATCAAGAAAATCGTCTTTATGATCGACCTTCCAGGCATGAAACCAAATTGATTTTTTGAAACAATTGTCATCTTTTTTAATCATGTTCGACGACTCTTTTCCAAAGCTTTATTGTATGACTCATAAGTTTAATTCCTCTGTGGTTTGTGCACCTTTGGTTATTTCCTTTATTCTTGAAGGTTGAACTAACATGCTTCTTCTTCACTCATCTGGCATCTTGTTTGGTTTGAAAATATTATTGAACATCTTAATTGGTCAGGCTATACCTACATCTCCATGGCATCTCTACACCTCAATGGGGATGTCATTAAGCCCCAACGACTTGCCTGCTTTCATCGGTTTTAGCATCTCCTTTACCTCGGGATCTTGAATTCTTCAAACAAAATGTCTCCTGGTGTCATCAAAAGAATCGTCCAGCTCGTCCTAAGTGTTATCGCCTTCTTCATTAAATAGCTTGCAGAAGTACTCTCTTCATCTATTTTTTATCTCATCGTCCTTCATCAAAAGTCTATTATTCTCATCATTGATGCATTTAACTTGGTTAAGATCTCTCGTCTTTCTCTTGCGGAGCTGAACTATTCTATAAATGTCTTTTCACCCTCCTTTTTACTTAGCTTTTGATATAGATCTTCGTACGCCCGACCCCTTGCTTCACTCAAAAATATGAATGTTTGTTAAGGACCATTAGCTTAATTGGTTAGTGGTATGACGCTCTACACGTAGGTTTTAGATGTCAAGGGTTCAAACCCCTAAGACAATAAATGAGTGTTTTACTTGAATAAAGTACCACTTTACTATAAAAAAATATGAATAGTTAATACTTATTTGTATATGATTTTAGGAATAAATATGATTGACTCAAATATTTTGTATTAGTACATACAAAAATAAGTTTATGATGAATGGAATTAAAATAACTTTTCAACTAAAATAACTAAAATGAAGATATATCAATAACATGGTTAATGGTAACCGGATTATGCAAGGAAATTCCAAGTGAATGAACAATTTTGATATCAACTGAGAACTCTAACTTCTCCAAGAAATGAATCTAAATAAACCAGCAAGTATGAGAGTCTAATTTGAAGCTCATGAATGTACGAGCATATGAATGGACTTTCTCTCACACATGAAGGTTGGACAACTTTGACGATTCTTTCAAATTCCCTACAAGCCCACTCCATCAGATGGACTAAAGCATCCCAACAGCCAACTAGCAAGTTTCAAAATTTATTGATCAAACCATATTAACAGTTGTTGCTTCCCAATTAGCGTGTATTAGTAAAGGAACTCGCCCGAGTTTAAGAAACTCGAGCAAGTCACTTGCTCAAATTTCTAAATCTTGGATAAGTCGTATTTATATTTCCCACTTGCCTGAGTATTTCCTCCCATCTCACTTTCACTTTTACATTTTATCTTTCACCCGATACTAGTGTGTAACCCGTACGTAGCACATGGTGACGTTGTAAAAATAGTATTTAAATTTTAATTATTGTTAAAAATAAAATTTTATTATGCAATATATAATAAATTTAATGAAATGGAAGAAATACAATTTAAGTAGTTGCCCTTATTATATATATATATATATATATATGTATATATATGTATATGTATATGTATATGTATGTAAATAGTTGCCCTTATGTGATACATGTAATTTTTATATGAATGAAAAAATAAATTTACCATTTTTGTTAATATGAACACTTTTGTTAATATTGATATTGTAGGTATATTGAATTGTTATTTTTTAAGATTTATTTATTAATTAATTAATATTATATAATTTAAATATTTAAATCAATGACCAACTTAAATAATTAAATATAAGGAGTCGAATGTTAAAAAATTTGAAGAGAATTAAGAAGAGCTTTGTATGTAACTATAACTGAAAATAGCAACTTATGGTTAACTTATATGTATGTAAACTTTTATCAATTATTTGCAATTATTAAACCATTTTAACTTTGCAGCTAATCATAAGTTTCATGTTGTAGGAGGGTCATGTTTACAATGTTTATAATTACAAAAAAATGTTCTATAGTATTTAGTTGAATTATGAATTGAGTAAGATTTAATATCATCTTAAAAACGAGAATGTTCACATACCTTAATTTTTATTAGTGTAATCTGTGCTTTCACATCGCAATGTTATAAAGTAAACAATTTGTCCTTCAAAAGCTGTAAAAAAAATATTGTTATGCAATGTATGATTTTTTTAAAGATAAATGAATTATAAATAATAAATTATTATTACTTACGTATACATTTTATATTATGTGATCTATATATCATTATATCTGAATAATAAAATTATCATCTTTCTTATATATATGAATTTGTATACATACTTAAACTGTCTTATTTTTATGATTTATTAGACGAATTAATGAATATTGGTTAACTGAATTTATTTAAATAGTTTAAATTTAAGATTACATAATTGGTTAGATATACGAACTTGAATATAAAATATAAGAGGGGAATTGAGAAGTGCTTGTAAGTACCTGTAGAAATTTTAAAATGTTATTTGAAGTTAAAAAATTAGAATTATTCAATGTGATGAATGATAACTTCACTAAGATAAACGAATTATAAAATAATTTTGTGATTATTGTTTATGCATATAATTTATGCTATGTGATTTATATATATCTGTATCTAAATGAAAATTTAGTTATACCAATCGTCTATGCGGTTATGATACATTTTTAAAATTATCATGTTTTAGGATTTACTTGATGGGTTGTATATTAGTTAACTAAGTTTATCAAATTATTCAAGTTTTAATTATGTAATTAATTTAAATGTATGGGATTAAAGATAAAATATCAAGAGGGGATTACAAATACATTTGTGAATAATCATAGAAATTTTTAAAAAGTATGTTTTTGAATGTAAATTAGTGTGAAAAGTTTAATAGAATAACTATAAAGTGATAGATTATAAAAATTTAAAAACAAAATATCCAAAGAAAATTAAGAAGAGCGGACAAAACTAGTAGAATTAACAAGAGAGCTATCTGTTTTGCTATTATTTAATAAATAGATTGTTTACTTTCACCCTCCTTAACATGAAGCAAATTCAAAACCAAAATGATGTTCATGTTAAAACTGAAAACCATGTTGATAATCAAATTCCCGCTCGAAATGCAAATAACCTAATCGAAGTTCGAAATCTGATGAATGTTGGAATTAGATTAAATCCTTTTCAATTCATGGATATTTCTACACATCTCGCATTGTTGATTGTTCAAAAGAAGTTCAATGACAAGCTCAACATTGCTACAAGAGTTAACTGATAAGCAATAATTAGCAAGGTTTAAAATTTCGGTTTTTGATTCTGTTCAAGTCATTTGAATTTTTTATTCCTTTTCGGAAATTCCATTTTAATTATGTTTCAGATTTTGAGCTTCTCAAAACTTTTCTTATATGAATATATATACCAATAAATAGTATGAATCTATATAGTTTTTAACCTAGTGTTAGATATAATTGTAATTTAATAAGCCCACAAATAACAATACCTTATTATTATTATGTCTTAAAACTTCATCCAAGTATAACAAAATCCTAATAAGAAACAATCCTTATAAAAAACAAACACGTCTTCTATTTTTCACGATGAAAGAAAATCCTAAATCTATAAGCCCTAATTCATCACAGTTCTCGTTTAACGTCGTCGTTGCTTGCTCATTGGTCCATGTAGCATGCCTTTTCAAGCTTTGACATTTGTCACCTCTAAATCTATTGTGCATGCCTGATCTATGCTGCTTACAGGTGATTTGAGATTCTTTTTTTTGTATTTTGTCCAGAACGGGTTTTTGGGGAAGTCCGGTCTGGTCAATGCCGGTCAGAATCTCAAACCATGATAATTACTTTTTTTTGCTTTGAGTATTACGCATTATGTGTTATATTGTTTTTTATTTAGTTTCGTGTAATTTTATATGTTCTATGTTATGTTACATGTAATGTTATATGTTGCGCTATTTCATGTGATGTAGCTTATTGTTTATTTTATCAAATGCAGTGCACTGTTTAGTGCAATGATTTTTTTACTTGTTTGTAACAAAATAATAAATCAGCCATATGCAAATATAGATATAACATATTCATATAAGTCCAAGAAACATACAAAATTAAAAGGATGCATTGATACATACATAATATCACCTCCTTAATATGCATCAACCCATAAATCCTAACTTTTACGTTGAACATCTCGTCAACAAAGAATATGCATTTCAATTAGCTCATGTCGAGGTGATTCAATTTCATTTTGCAATTGTAAAGTGTATTCAATCGCTCTACAAGGAAGAGGTTGTCAATCCACTCTTTAAACTCACAACAGTATGAAAATCTTCTTGTTCATTTCTGTGTGGTTTGCAACAATAAATCTAATTGCCGATCAATTTTAAAAATGTGTCTTTTATTTTAAAGTTAGCGTGGTAGCTGATGAAGAATTCTAATACAAAAATCTTATATTACATTACCGCTTTATCGGTGGTTCTTGTATATATTGAATGTTTCTTTGATGTAGCAAGTAAACTTCGAGAACTTCAACAAACATAAAAAGTGTTTCATATTTACTAGCTATAAACCAATACATACCAATTACAACGTGAAAAGGAAACATATCTAAGATAAAGCACGTGAAAAAATTTAAATACACAAAATAAAGCAAACAATAAGCTCACCAAGATCATATCCACCCCGAAGGAAAGAATGCATGAATGCTATACCCCGTCTTCCAATTATCCAAAGAAACCACCTTCTTTACCGCCCAATACCCAACCACCATCGCCACAAGCATAACCCCTCTCTGCACCCCTACATTCCTAACCCTAACCAAAATATGGGTAACAAAAGCTAAAACCACCCCAACAATTGTATACAAAAACCCAACAGCAAAACCCTCTGCCCCCAACTGCATCCCCGACCCCTGGTAAAAGTACACTGTCTTCCCTGGATTGTTTCTATCTTGCAACACCATGGGCATCTTCCTGATAATATTATGCATGTTACCACCCACACTGAAGAAATACACAAAAATCGCCATGAACATCCACAGCCTCCAATCGTGCACCAATGTCTCCCCTGCCAACACTCTCTTAATCAAATACGGTGCAGACGCTAACAACACGAGTAGTAAAAACCCGATCTGCTTTTTGGATATTGTTGGTGGCCTCTCAATGGGCCCCACAGAAACCCTCCCCATGTTTTCTACGAATCTCACCATGGACTCTGCGCCCTCAGCGAACCCAGACTGATCCATGGGTTCGGAATCTTTTAGACTACGGACTGTTGGGCTGATGTAGCGGATGTGAGGCAAGGAGTTGACTCCGAACAATTGGAACGAGTGCGATGACTCACCGAACTCAATGTCGCAGAAGAATATGTCGTCGGATCCAGACGCGGAGTGGGATACCAAAGCAAATTCGGAGCGGAGATGAGGGAGGTGGAGTTCCGGTTTGTTGCGGAGTTGGGTGGCATCGAAGAAGACGAAAAGAGAGTAGGGGCGTGGAGTAGGGGAGTTAAGGACGAAGCGAGTTATGGATTCGTCGGTTAGGTGGATCACACCCGAATCCGATCTAGAGCGAAGGGTTTGAAGCTCCGATAGGAGGGTTGAAGTGGAGGATGAAATGAGGAGAACTAGGGTAAGAGCTAGGATGGTCATGAATTTAGGATTCATTTCTGGATACTGTCTGGGCAAAAAATTTGGACGTAGAAAATAAAATCTAAAGGCTTTTGGAGGAGATGACTGCTGAATGTGGAAATCTAGATCTGGTGCTTCGCGGAAATTTTTTATTTGGGCTTTCTCAGTGGCAATTCTTCCGGGTGGCCGTAGAGCCGGGTGGCTTTTGCGACTAAAGGGAACGGAACATTTAAGTGGATGGGTGATGCGTATGAGCCTGCGGGGTATTTAAGCCAAACGGGAAATCATTGAAGGACAAAATTTCACAGCATTCTAGCCAAGTACAGAACTTCAATATTTTATCCTGAAGGACAACTTTCTGTAGGTATCAGTTTTTAGTTATTGATAACGGTTTTTAGACATCAGTTTGTAGTTATCGGTAGCAGTTTTTAGGTATCGGTTTTTAGCTCGGTAGCAGTTTTGTTGTCCTTATGAATAATTTTGAAAAATATTTGTCTTTATAAATAATTTTTAGAAGTATGTTTGTCCTTGTGGTAAAAATATTGAGGTCGTGTCCTTAAGGCAAAAAATATACAAATCTTTGTCCTTTAAATTAATTCTCCCTTCAAGCAAAATATATAAGTTGTGATTTGTAATTTAATTGATTTGTGACTAATTAATTATTTGTTTTGTTATTATTGTTAATTTATTAATTATTATTTTTATTGTGTAATATGAGTTTAGTAATTGTAAATAATAAAAAATAAATTACGTGGTTTTCATTAAAAGAAACTACTACATTTTGAATTGAAATACATACAAAAATACAAAGATAAAACTACATGTTACGACGACTACGAAATAGAGTTAAGTGGTACATCATAAATCCTTGCACTTCATCGTCCTGCAGTGTTTCCATCACATCCAAGTTTGCGGAATCTTCACAAAAAATCTGAATAATCTTCCACCGTTGAATATGTGTAATAGCAAACGGTATAGAAAACGGCGTTGTTGAAATGGTCCGTCTGAACAAACAACGACCGTCCATCGATAGGTTGCTCGAGCCGTCATGCTCGGTCTGTCTACTGCGTCCGGGCTGAACGGGTGTAGTGTCATCGGCCATCTAATGGGAGTACAGATCTGCATCGACAGCAATGAAAGGCTGAGCTGGTGGAGTAGGAGGTATCAGATATTTGCAAGTGTCATTTTCTATGCAACCTCCAAATAGCTCATCCAACTCTCTGAATTTGATGGAAGAATTTTTTCTGAACTTTCTATATCTTCTTGCAGTGGTTCCACCATTCCTCGGAACCGTCCAAATGATCTTTCTCTTTATCTTATATCCCTCCTTCCATCTGCAGAAGTCTTTCTCAATTGGTCCAAACGCGCTTGAGGTTGTCCCATTTGTTCTTCATCTGGGTGCGGCTCTAGTCTAGATTCAACTTATCGTTATATGCGGCCGCCGCAGACGAATAAAACCGGCTGACCGAACTCCTTCTGTCCGGTAGAAAGTCAATGCAAAGATCTATGAATACATCCTCCTTTCGGTTGTCCATAAAACACAATGGACTGGAAGTAAGCGGAAGCAGTAGCAGAACAAGAAGAGTGCTCGTACTGAAAACTGATATATGCAAAAAATGGAAAAAAACTCCAAAAAAATATGTTATAGATAGGAAAAAAAATAAACATAACAGCGAAGAAAAACACCTGAAAATATGGACGAACGATCGGAAAAAAATTGAAAACGGGAAGGAAGTGATGGTTGTTTTTTGTGCTAATTGGAGGAAGGTGAGCTGATTTATAGGGGGTTGAAGCTGAAAATAGTCGGCCGTTGAAGGGAAAAGACACGGTGTGCCTCAAGCGTTAGAGCGAATGTATCATTTTCGTCCAATGAGCCCAAGGTTCCATTTTTTGGATTTGGAATGTTGGGACGGCGGACGCGTCAAAAAGGTAACGCGGTTAACTTGCTTTGGTAAAGATATCTTTAGAGCTTTTCAATGTGATGTACGTTACCAATATTTAGAGTATCTTCAATCCAAATAGGATGTAACATTAAGTAAATCATAAGTATCAAGAGATAAATCACAATGTTAACTCAATGTGATTTCTAAAGTCTCAGGATCACATTAAAAGGAAAAAAACTACTCAAATGTAAAGCATTTATAAAGAAAATTGACTATGTATGTGACGGCCCGCAAATCCGTACCCCTTTGAGTTGACAATATTCTCCATCGGTTCAACTCAAATTGGACAGAAATACGAACCGTTAGGGTTAAAGAAGAAAGAGGTAGAAGAAGAAGATAAAAAAAGCATTGGAATCTCACAATCGCAGCGGAACAATATATAATAGATAACAACTGATCTTTATACAAAAAGAACTATTACTATTTTATACATTACATCATCAGAGTACACACAAATCAATAGCACAATACCGGACAGTTATAATAACTTGTCCTCACAAAAGATGACTATACAACTTACCATACACAGCGGAATATAAGTCAGACGTGATATACGTCTCGTCATCCAGCTCGTCTCCTGAACTCCATAGCATCCTATCTTGTATCGGTAATACTCGGTCTGACCCAAGCATTGTAATAAAATAACACCCGAGTCAGTTTGGAAAACCAGCGTGAGAAAACAGACTCAATTGGATTATTATAGTTTTCAAAATCATTTGAAATTAAAGGTATCTCGTAAGACCACGCCACAAATAAACATGCCGGGTTTTTACCTTACGATAACCAAAACATGTGTATCAAATCCGTCTGATATTATAATAGTGTCTATAGAAAGTAAAACAGAATCTAGCTGAAATGCTTGCATCTCACGTTCCAGCAATAGTTGGGCATAATAAAACCGTACGGGCGCTTATTGGATATTGGATTCCATACAATGGCAGGGCTACCAGGGTACCGTCCGTCACAGTACCTGGCCTAAATCAGCATACCGAGGACCACTCCAGATCCCCTGCAACACAAGACCGGAGCTACCGCTTACTGATAGTCCGAATAAGATCACCCCGCGGTTGGGATCAGAAACTGCCCACAAAGCCGAGATCAAAGGGACTCTAGACAGGGATGACATTACCCTAATTGGGTGCTACCCACTTATCCTTGCTGCACCTCCTTGTTTTAGCCATTCCCGGTTGATCAGGATTGAGGCTATGCATTACCTTTTTAGCACACATTCACTTAGAATGCTCATCGTCCTCCAATGACGATGGTCTGATAGCATTCATCCATACATGTTGTCCTGGATCTGGACAAACTGAATCACCGCCTTCATCTTCTTCTCGGTATTCATTCGCTACGTTCAAACCGGATCGAAGTGGTTTTCAGATAATCAAATCTGATTCCGATCTCTTCGAAACGATCAGTGCACTGACCAATATTGATGGTTGGTTATTTAACTATCAAATTTATCAATCACTCAACCCATTATTTTATTTCTCCTGAAAAACTCCAAGTCTTATTAAAATTAGACTTTTAATAATTTAAATCACTTTACCCAAAAATAAACACTTAAAACATTTAGATGAACTACTTAAATCACTTTATTCAAAATAATAGTTACGAAATTTTATAATAATTTCCCAAGTAAATTTTTTAGCGAAAAACTACTTTTAAAATAAAACTAATTTTATAAAATATTAATATTCAATAATTTACCTTCAAATCATAGTACTAATTTAACCTTTAGAATAATTAACTACTATAATTAACTTAATTCTGTTCCCTTTTAAAAAAATTAAAACAATTTAAATAATAGAGTTCTCTAAAAACATTCTTTTAAAAACATCTTTAAAAATTTTAATTTATCCTTAAAAATCTTTCCTTGAAAATATACTTAGCTTTTAAGGGAAATACTCTTTCCATTCCAATATAACCCATCTAATCATTTATAAATCCTTATCGATTTATCCTAGTTTAATTTACGTCCCAATCGCGTAAAAAAAAATCCACGCTTTTAAAAATAAAACCACTATTTATTTTTAAAACAAATTACCCTTTATAAACTCCCACTGTGAATTTATACTTCCAAATTATCCAATGAAAAATATTTCACTTTATTTATAAACCCCGTTTATAAATCCCATATTCTCATTCTCCTTTTAATCGCTATTTTAAAAACACTTAATCGATTCTCTGGATTAAATTCCCTTTAAAATTTATTTCTCGATTTATCCAAATTTATTCCAAAATTCATTAATTCCAGATGCACTCCTTTATTATAATTTTAAACCTTATTTAAATCTTACATATCCATTTCATATTCTATTTCAAAATTCCCCTTTTTATTTCTTCCCAAACATTTTAAATCTTAAGTTTTCAAAAAGAAAATCCTTTAATTCTTAGAAAATATCACTTAAGTCCCAAAACTCCTTTATTCCCATTTGTTCAAAACCTCTACCTTTTTCCTCATGCTCGAAATTTATTTAATAGGATTTAAAATTCAAACTTGTTATCCCTTCCAAATTCGTTCTTTTATTTTACCCTAATTCACTATAATTATTTTACTTAAAAATTCTCTATTATTTTCCTTTAAAAATCCGATCTTTATATTTTTTTACATCTTAAATATCAAAATATATTCAGTAAACCATATCATTCACTTTTCAATATAATTTATCGCAGATTATCACATAAATCATATCATAGAGTATGAAAGTACATTTCAATATTTTCAAGGAATCCAGTTGGATCCCTCCAACCTGTTTCCCTGCATACACGGTGTTAGCACAATATAAAAATACCAATCCCACTTCTAGGGGGATATTGTGGCATATAGGTCAGCGGCTATTATACGAGGCGCATAGGGTCTTATCTGCTATATAATGCGGCAATACCAATCACTCCAATATATACACACACACATAATATACTACATCCAGACTGATAATACTTATCAAATTCAGTCAATCAACCAATAATTTAAATTTAACAATTTAAATTCACCAGAAATTCAATTTGAGTGAGATTAACTCACCTTTAACTTTTGTTTTGCAATCCGATCCAAACTGAACTATTTCCTTCATGATTTTGGACCTTATACAAACATTGTATTGTTTATTAATATTTGAACTAAACGAAAAATAAATTACCATTTATTAATTTAATTTAAACTAGTAATTAAATTTTAAACTAATTTCCTATCATAACTAATTTTTTAGAACTAAAATAATTCAATGAGTTAATAAAACAAGTTAAATCACTATAATATATATACATTGAAATTGACTATAAGTTAAAGTATAATTTTTTTCTTTTGATATATATATATATATATATATCAAACCCAGTTAGTACCAAATAGGTGAATTAATATACCTTGTTGTTATATATATATAGTTGATTAAACATTAAAACAAACTGTTTTATATCTGGCTGTTAATTCCTGATAAGTGCAATAATAATCATTCGTTAATTTACAAGTTTAAACTATGAATATGTATATATTTTTCCTAGTAAATATCACAAACGGTAATTTACTTTACTGTGAAAAAAAAAATTGATGGATAGAACAAAACAAAACAAATTCCATTACCCATTTTTTTTAACTTAAGTAACTTTAACTTAAATATTAAAAATCAAGTTACCTACTCGAATGTGAGACAACAACATCGAGGAGCCCCCACTAGTACGAACAACTCCCCATCGTCACGCTTCTCTTCCACGAACTTGCCCGCCTTGCCAGAAAGCACTGCTTCCAGTGGACGCGACTGTCTCGCGCTCGGCCCCGTCATGCCGCTCCATAAAAAAAACCCAAGCTCTGCCCAGCCTCGAGTCGCCTATGACCACCAGTGCCACCTCCTGATCGAGATTGCCTCCTCGATTCACTTCCAACCTTCTTTGCTTCAAACGAAATCGAACATGGATATGGCGAACAAGATCGATAGGGTTCCTAGGTGATTTCTTTTGATTCGACTTAGAGAGAGAGCGCGGCAATTTTTCTTTCTAAGATCGAATAATTCGATTTGGATTCGACTCGAATTGTTCAAAGGAGAGGAGGTTTTAAAATGAGCGACCATATTTTCTTTTCACCGCGTTCGAGCAAATATTGGGAAGAAGAGGGGGATTTACGTGATTTTAAAATGATTGATGTTCGACATTTCTTTATTGATTGCACTGATGGAAGGGAGCAGACGAGAGTGATTTAAAATAAAGGAGACGTGATGTTGAAAAGGAGTTTGCGTGCTTGAGGGAAGTTACAGTTATTTTTGAAAAAGTGTTGATACGATTTTTTTTGACCGGTCACAATTTACAACTATAATTTAAATTTGAATTCAAACGTCTTGAAATCGAGCTTAAAATATTGACCTCCTATCGAGACGTGCCGCTAAACATTTATAATATTATACCCCTATTTCAAACACAATGAAAAAGGTTTCGAGTCCTAATTCGATCTTATGGAGAAGATAGCTTTTTGGACCTCGTTATATTATTGAATTTTTGATATAACTTTCAGCGCCTTTATACCCGTATGGCCCCACGATAATTCCAAACACTCTAAAATTTGAAACTTAATAATAATACAATATTACAGATCCAATGTAACCGGTTTCGTCGAAATCCAAGACTGTGCCTCGGAAGGCTATTTTTAAATGTCGTTTTAAACGATGTAGTTTTAAAACTAGACAAATCACTTTTAAATTCAAATTTAAAGCTCTATCGCCTTCAGTATTATTAATACAAATTTTATAAGCCTTCAAATTATTTTTACGGCCTTAAAAACTCAAGATTCCATATTTCCCCAAATCCCACTTATTTAATTCCATAATTAAATTATCCAAATAATTGGTTATATTTGAAATTCAAGTTAAAAATTAACTTTTAAATATTTAAAATCGACTAAATATTCCAATTTCAAATATCCAAAATTCCGGGTCGTTACATCGTAACAATGGCTTTGTAGATGAAAATTTAAACTAAATTACATGTTGATGATGTGCAATTAACATTACATCAAAAAATTTCATGGGTTGGAGATGCTCTTAGTTATAGTATTATTCGTAGCCAAACGACAACCATTGCGAGACATGTCACCATGAAGTTCGCGTGTTTTTTTCATTTGGGTGAATCGTTGAAATAGAACTATTAAGGTCAGATGCGATGGATACTGTAATGACCCGTAATTTTCTATAATAAAAATATATTTAATTTAATAAGATATTGGTGTTAATACTGGAAGAAATAAAAATTTGTGATTTATTAATAAGAAAAATATCTAGAATGTAATGTTAATAATGTTAATTTAAGGCAATAGATAACTATTTTAATGCAATCTCAATTTAATTGGAATGATTGTAAAGTTAAAATCGGTTATGAATTGTAAATAAGGAAACAAACCAAATGTTGTATTTAATGGTGAAATTGTATGTAATAAATTGAAATTGGTTAATATAGAGCAATTAGTCGGCATGTGAATTTATTAGTTTTGTTTGTTAACAGTAAACATAGAAATGTTTTGGAATCATAAGTAGTAACAATTGTTTAATTATTGTTTTATTATTTAATCCGTTGAAATTTATTGGAAATCAATTGCAACTAATCTATTTGAATATTGCAGTTAATGTGAATCAAGATGGTAAATGTAAAATATTGATGTAATAAATGGTAAACCAATGTTAACTACGTCAATAAAGTAATGACTGATTGAAAAAAAAAGATTGAAATCAAAATGAATCAATTTATTGGGTTTTTAATTATAATTAATGAATTTATCACAATTGGAATTGAAGCGCTGTAATTAGCGCAATATTAGTAGTTGAATTTGGCGTGAAAAATTTGTTTTAAAAGATTATAATTACTAGTTAACCAAAAGCGATTAAAATTTGTTAGTTACAAAATTTGAGTTTGAAAAGTGATAAATTTAATTTAATAATAATTTATTTAATTAACGTGAAATTAGTCATTTTGGCCACTGTCTCGGATTTCGACGAAACCAGTTTTATCGGATCCGAGGATTCCATGTTTAGTAGCGATCAAACTTGTCGTTTGATCGTGCGAGCTCGAAAAGTGTAGAAATCAATTTAAATAAGCTGATCTTAAAAGATAACTTCTGTATACAATGTAATTAGGACTTGAAACTTATTCCATTAAGTTTAAAATTATCGAGAACCTATATTTCGATATATTGGATGACCCAATTTCGTTTCGAAAACGAAACGGGCTTTTCGGGTCGTTGTTATCGTTTTGATCCAACTCTGCCTAAATATAGGCTGTTATAAACCATAGTTGTTTCTCATTTTATTATTTTTGTACGTACATCTTCTTCCTTCTTCTCAAAGGACGGAACATCAAACCTAATTCCCAAATCCAAAACCAAATTTCAAAACAAAAAATCTGATTGTTTCAGGTTTACTTCAAGTCAGGAAGAGGTTCGCTTAGGGTTCCAGAGGCGAAAACCCTACAGCGACTTCGGGTCAAAGAGAGTTCCATGACATACAAGGCGGATGTGGTCGCGTTTCGAGTTCTAGAGACAAAAAACCTTGCAGAGACTTCAGGTCTCGCGCCAAATGACTCGGGTCTCGGGTCTCGGGTCATTTTGGAAAAAACCCAGACAAAAACACCAGGTAATTGAGGCGGCGGACCGAAGCAAGACCCAAAGTCGAAAATTTTCAATCTTCTGACGTTAATAACTTTTCATATAAGCCCGGATTCATGCGTGGTTTTCTCCATTGCGATAGTATTGAAATTCCAAACACTTTCAAACTTGTTTGGCTGCATTCTGAAACTGTTGAATTTTGGGCCTTATTTTGGATTTCAAATCGATTTGACATCAAAGGTGGGTGTTTTGACCCACTCACAACTGCTAAATTATCTTATGTTGGTTAAATTGAATTTATGATGCAATTAGGAATTAATTGGTTAATGTTTGGTATATTTAAAGTGTCATTCCAGTTAAATCTGATTTTTATTGAATATTATCGCCATTAATTTAATATTAAATTCTAAATTGCCATTTAATACCCCTTATTGATAATCAGTCACTTGTTATTGTTTATTGATTGATTTGAATGGTGATTATGATGGATATTGATCGTTGATATTGGATGATTGGATGTTATATTTTTATATTGTTTTAACACTACAAGTTCCCTATGGATTGAAACGATACATACCTAAATGATCTGATAGATTAGGAAGAAATCGTTGTGGGTTGAAATGATAGACTCGAGCGATTTCATGGATTTGAAGTAAGATTAGGGATTACGGGTTAAAATAGTATATATATATCCGTAAAATTTAAATATTTGCGGATTGAAATGAAAAATATTCATATCACTTGACCATGGGATAAAAAATTATATACGGACACCGGATTGGTTAAATTAAATGATTTTAAATCCATAAACTTTGAATTCAGTTAAATGATATTTTGAAATAGAACTTGATTTATATAAACTAAATTGTTTTAAATGAATTGTTTAAAGGATTTAATTTGAAAATTTGAAATTGTTTTAAGTGAATTGCTTAAGGATTTAAATTGAAATTCTAAAGTTGAATTTGAAGTACAAATGAAATTTATCGAAATTGAGTTATTAAAAACGTTTGAAATTGTAACTTTGAAATCTATTGAAATTGGAATAGCTTAAATTGATACTTCAAGATATGAAATCGGGTTTTGATTGAAAATCTAGATATGGTCCAGAATTGTTGAAATGGAAGAAATAATTAAATTTGACGTAAATTTCAAATTTATTACTTTAATATAAATGTTTGAAGATATACCGTTTTAAAAATCCTGATTATTAAGATTTTCAAACTATTAAACTAATTTAATCTATTTTTAGACTATTTTAAACTATTTAATCAATTTAAACTATGCTGATTTATTTTAATCTATTTAATCCAATTTAATCTATTTTAACCTATTTTAAACTAATTAACCCATTTTATCTATTTTAAATCTATTTAATTTATTTTAAATCTATTTAATTTATTTTAAATATATTTAATTTATTTTAAACCATTTTAATCTATTTTAAATCTATTTAATCTATTTTAAATATATTTAGTCTACTTTAAATCTATTAATCTATTTCAAATCTATTTAATCTATTTAAATCTATTTAATCTATTTTAATTCTATTTAAACTATCTTAAATCTATTTAGACTAACTTAAACCTATTTAAAAGCTATTTAAACTATTTTAAGCCATTTAAACTATTTTCTAAATTTCAGACCGTTTAAAGTTGAAGTGTTTATATTTAAATCCTTGATTTAATAGTGAATACGGTTAAATGATGTTATAACCAAAGTTGGGATTTAAGATGATATTTTCTAATGAAATGACATGGTTGATTGAATGTGATGAATTTGAAATGGGATTTAACCTATTTATCTTTATGATTTCGAAAGTGAATATGATTTCGAATGGGGTATGTTTGAGTCGAATATGATATTTTGATATCAATTATGAATTGACTTTTGAAATGTAAAAGAACCATCCGGTGTGAAATAAGCATTCGGTTGTTAAAGAGACCGGGATCGGATATTGTCATACTCTCTCTACCAAAAACCACTTTAACAACTGTGTACGCGGTGGAGATTCCAAAATGAAGTAGGATGGTTGGCGAACGATTCTGTATAAGGTATTTACATAGCCCTGACTCCCCTGAGTCAGCTTGATGTGGCTAAAACAGGAGCTATATCGGGCCAAGTGAGGTCGCTCCTCCTATCGGGCATATTTCTTCGATACCATATTATGACTTTGTGATTGATTTAGTGGTCACTCCTTGATTTTGATTTTGGAAGTGTGCTCTAAGGTGGGCGGTCACAGCTACTATGCGTTACCACCAATCCGGGAGTGCAAATGGTAGAATCCTACCCCGACATTACCTCGCATGCCGTGTCACATGCCTTATCGCGCCTTCTACGAGTTTGTTTTGTACCACACCTATGGTGTGCTTTCTGAGTAAACCACCGATTTGGTAAAGCTTACAGTATCTGTATAGACTAAGGGAATATATAAAATGTGTTAAGGAGGATATGGGTAACGCTTTAACGCTATTTTAATACTTTACTGTAGACCTTATTATAATAGCGTATTGTACTATGTATGTAGATAGTTTAACGGATCCTTAGGAGATGTAATCTAGAATATCTCTTAAGTTATTGCACTCACGTTAGACACTGGATATGAGATGTCAAACCCCGTAAACATCTCTGATGCTGCTACACTCATATTTATTTACTGTTGATTTAACTTACATAAGATATTTTAGTTCTGACTCGAGTGTTTTTTCTTTTCAATTCGCTCGGGTCAGTCTGAGCTTTTCAATGTATCAAAGACTACTTTTTTGGAGGACGAAAACAAAGATTTAATACTATTATTTTTTATTATATTATTTCCACTCATGTTGTTCCGTTGTATTATTATTTATTTATGTTGTATGTAACTCTGATTCTGTATTTAAAAGTGTAATAAAATATCTGTAAAACGGCTTCATGAACTGTTTATTTGATTATTATATTTTTTCATTCAGCTGTGAGATCCTATGTTTGTTTTTCTTTCTTTCTCTGCTTTTTCTTATTTACCCCATAACAATCCTCCCATTTGAATGGTTTGAGTCTGACATGTGTGGTTTATTATTGATTTGAACCGTCCAAAAGCTGGATCGTTGCATTTGGTATCAAAGCTTGGTTTAATGATAAGCTTAACTTTGTGGGATCTGACTTCTTAGATATAGGGTAGTAATACCCTAGCATGAGTTTGCCTGAGTGTGTGTGTGTGTATGAGAGAGTGTACTTGTTAGTGTTATAAAAATGTTTTTATTTGTGTTAATTTGTTCTGTTTAGTATTTATAAATTTTGGTCGGTACATAGGATGCTATGGTATCGATAGGGATTTCTACACACTTAATAGGACATGCAGACACAATATTGTTTTGAAATGTATATAATGGTATGTGATATGTTTTTTGTTAGGTCGTTAAATTTTATAAATATTGGGTGTAAAATATGATTTACAAATAAAGTAAATATAAATTGGAAAATTGAGAACTAAAGTTCCGAGATTTTGAAAATTTCTTTCGAAAGATTTTGGGATATAATATTAGTATTATTTGGAATAATTTTCTGATATAAATATTTCAATATGATTTGGAAGAAATGTTTTAAAGGAATTTTAGAAGGAAATAATTTTTGTACTCCCCTCTCTGTCATTGGAAAATAATTTCGGTAATTTATAAATATGATTTGATATATAAAAGATATGAATATATATATATATGTGTGTGTTTTGAAATGATTTGAAAAGGAAAACTCGGTATTTAGTTCTTGAGTTTCTGTAAATTAGAAATTTTAAAATTATTATAATGAATGAAATCCTAACTATTTTTATAATTGGAAACTTCTAAAAGGAAAAAAAAAGAAATTAAGAGTTAAGTGATAATGCAATGTAAAGAAATTGAAGGCTGTCACCTATAAATTAAAAGGATATGAAATTTAGAAAATGTAATTATTAAACATTTTGTTAACTAAAAGTAATAAGATGGACTTGGGTAACATTCATTTACATTCTTAAAACATATATATAACTTACCAGATATATTTAAAAAGCTGTAATGTTAAATAGGATATGCAATAGAATATTATACAAATAAAACTTAAGTAATGAAAGCGATCAAATGGGATTATTTCTATAAATGAAAATTCCGATGTTACAAAGACTTTATAAACTAAAGTTAATAATTTGAGATACTAGTAATTAAATTTAATAGAACAGTGAATACTGTAAGTAAATGATTATAAACTTAAATTAAGGTTTGAAGCAAATCATATTTGAAGTGAATGATAAAAGTGAATGTTATATTGCTTAAATAATTATAACTTCATAAATGTTGAAATGATTAAGAAAATAGAAAGAAATTCAATGACACTATATAAGGAAATAAATGTAATTTAAAAAATTAAGAAACTTAAGTGAAAAGATCCATGAATGATTATTTATATCAATCAAGCTATATAAATGATAAATGTTAAATAAACTGAAGTAAAATAAATATAAATTAATAAGAAATAATTTGGTATGAATAAATTGGAAATAAATGAAAAGTATGTAATACTTAAATAATGAATTCATTGATTATTTTAAATAATTGAATGGAAAACAACATATATAAGTAGGTGAATGTAAAGTAATGGAAAATGGCATTGTATGAATGAATGGAAAATGAATTTTGTAAGTAATGAATGTAATTTAAGAGAATAATCATTGTATGAAAAAATGAACAGTAAATGATGTGAAAGGAGATTTATAAGAATAAAATTAAACGATACTTGAAACTATTGTTTGTTTTGGCTTATGGGATGGTTGGGAAAAAGATACTTCTATCTATAAAAAGATATGTAAATAATATATTAAGTTTTATCTAAGACTGTTGAGTGTATGGTATGGTTAGTAGTTATTTATCATTTTATACGATTAAAAGTTTCTGAATCCGAACAAACCATTTGTTTTGGTTGTTATGGATGGATGACTGATTACTTTGATTGCATGTGATGATTGTATGGTTTTGTTTGCAAACGACTATTGTTATGTTGTGTTGTTTTGTTTGGTTTTTAATTGAAACAACTTAAATTACTCTTTTATATAATTATTAATTTCTTTGGATTGTATAAGTGAAATACAGGTTATAGAAGCAATTGCTACTACTTTTGGCTTCATAAATAAAGCGTTGTTTGCCCGAAAAATAGGTACGTTTTCAGATTACGGTTTTCTAGCGATATTATATTGTTTTTCCCATAGTTTGGGATATTTTATTTTGAATATGATATATATATATATGGTTATCATTGATATTATTATTTCTTTCGGATCTCTCCATACAAAGGAGACTTTGCCGAAAATTTTCGTGAATTTAAGACTTAGAAAATTTTGTGAAAAGTGAAAATACTTTCAAACTTTAGTAAACTTGAATATGAAGATTTAATTGTTATTAATTAGTATATTTTATTTAAAATACTTAATTATGTGAATTAGCTATTTATAAACTGAATAAACTGAATAAAATATATTAATTCCTTCTTTTCCCTTTTCGAGGACTAAAAGTTTTGAGTAGGGGGGAGTGTAACGATCCGTAATTTTCTATAATAAAAAATATATTTAATTTAATCAGACGTTGGTGTTAATATTGGAAGAAATAAAAATTTATGATTTATTTATAAGAAAAATAACTAGAATGTAACGTTAATTTAAGGCAATAGATAACTATTTTAATGCAATCTCAATTTAATTGGAATGATTGTAAAGTTAAAATTGATTATGAATTGTAAATAAGGAAATAAACCAAATGTTGTATTTATGGGTGAAATTGTATGTAATAAATAGAAATTGGTTAATATAGAACAATTAATCGGCATGTGAACTTATTAGTTTTGTTTGCTAATAATAAAAATAGGAATGTGTTTAAAATCATAAGTTGTAACAATTGTTTAATTATCGTTTCACTATTTAATCCATTGAAATTTAATTGGAAATCAATTGCAATTAATCTATTTGAATATTGCAGTTAATGTGAATTAAGATGGTAAATGTAGAATATTGATGTAATAAATGATAAACCAATGTTAATTATGTCCATAAAGTAATGACTGATTGAATAAAAAGATTGAAATCAAATTGAATCAATTTATTGGATTTTAAATTATAATTAATGAATATATTGCAATTGGAATTGGAATGCTGTAATTAGTGCAATATTAATAGTTGAATTTGACGTGGAAAATCTGTTTTAAAAGATTATAATTGCTAGTTAATCAAAAGTGATTAAAATTTGTTAGTTATAAATTTTGAATATGAAAAGTGATAAATTTAATTTAATAATAATTTATTTAATTAACGTGAAAATCGCCATTTTGGCTACTGTCTCGGATTTTGAAGAAACCAGTTTCACCGGATCCGTAACAGTGAATTATTGTAGGATTTCAAGTTTCGTAGCGATCAGACTTGTTGTTTGATCGTGTGGGCTCGAAACGTACAGAAATCAATTTAAATAAGCTGATTTTAAAAGATAACTTAATAATGAAATTAAGACTTGAAACTTGTTCCATGACAAACAAGGTGGATCTGGTCGTGCTTCGAGTTCCAGAGGTGAAACCCTGCAGCGACTTTGGGTCAGGAGCCAAATAACTCGGGTCTTGGGTCATTTTGGCAAAAACTTAGAGCAAACACTTGGTAATTGAGGCGGCGGACCGAAGCAAGACCCCAAGTCGAAAATTTTCAATCTTTTAACGTTAATAACTTTTGCATATAAGCTAGCATTCATGCGCGGTTTTCTCATTGTGATCGTATCGAAATTCCGGACATTTTGGAACTTGTTTGGCTGTATTATGAGACTGTTGAATTTTAGGCATTATTTTGGACTTCAAATCAATTTGAAATCAATGGTGAGTGTTTTGACCCACTCACAACTACTAGATTATTTTATGTTAGTTAAATTGAATTAATGATGCAATTAGGAATTGATTGGTTATATTTGGTATATTTAAATTGTCATTCCAGTTAAATCAGAATTTTATTGAATATTATCGTCATTAATTTAATATTAAATTCTAAATTGCCAGTTAATATCCGTTACTGATAATCAGTCGCTTGTTATTGTTTATTAATTGGTTTGAACGGTGACTGTGATGGATGTTGATTGTTGATATTGGATGACTGGATGTTATATTTTTACATTATTTTAACACTACAAGTTCCCTATGGTTTGAAATGATACATACCCGAACGATCTGATAGATTAGAGAGAAATCGTTATGGGTTGAAATGATAGACTCGAGCGATTTCATGGATTTGGGATTGCGGGTTAAAATAATATATACCCGTAAAATTTAAATATTTGCGGATTGAAATGATAAATGTCCGTATCACTTGATCATAGGGTATAAAATTATATACGGACACCGAATTGGTTAAATTAAATGATTTTAAGTCCTTAATCCTTGAATTCAGTTAAATGATATTTTGAAATAGATTTGATTTATATAAACTGAATTGGTTTAAATGAATTGTTTAAAAGATTTAATTTAAAATTTTGAAGTTGTTTTAAGTGAATTGTTTGAGAATTTAAATTGAAATTCTAAAGTTGAATTTGAAGTATAAACGAAATTTATCGAAAACGAGTTTTTGAAAATGTTTGAAATTATAACTTTGAAATCTACTGAAATTGGAATAACTTAAATTGATACTTCGAGATTTGAAATTGGGTTTTGATTGGAAATCTGGATATGGTCCAGATTCTTTGAAATGGAAGAAATAGTTAAATTTGATGTAAATTTCAAATTTATTACTTTAATATAAACTAGTTAAAGATATACCATTTTAAAAATCCTGATTATTAAAATTTTCAAACTATTAAACTAATTTAATCGATTTTTAGACTATTTTAAATTATTTAATCAATTTGAACTATGCTAATTTATTTTAATCTATTTAATCCAATTTAATCTATTTTAACCTATTTTAAACTAATTAACCCATTTTATCTATTTTAAATCTATTTAATTTATTTTAAATCTATTTAGTTTATTTTAAACCATTTTAATCTATTTTAAATATATTTAATCTATTTTAAATCTATTAAACCTATTTTAAATTTATTTAACCTATTTTGAATCTATTTAATCTATTTTAAATCTTTTAATCTATTTTAAATCTATTTTAAATCTATTTAAATCTGTTTAAACTATCTTAAATCTATTTAAACTATCTTAAATCTATTTAAACTATCTTAAACCTATTTAAAAGCTATTTTAAACTACTATTTTGAACTATCTAAACTATTTTCTAAATTTCAAATCGTGTAAAGTTGAAGTTTTTATATTTAAATCCTTGATTTAAAATCGAATATGGTTAAATGATGTTATAACCAAAGTTGGGATTTAAGATGATGTTTTCTAGTGAAATGACATATTTGATTGAATATGATGAATTTAAAATGAGATTTAACCTATTTTATCGATATGATTTCAAAAGAGAATATGATTTCGAAACGGATATGTTTGAGCGAATATGGTATTTGATATCAATTATGAATTGACTTTTGAAATGTAAAAGAACCATCCGATATGAAATAAGCATTCGGTTGTTAAAGGGACCGACATCGAATATTGTCATACTCTCTGCTAGTATCGAAAACCACTTTAACAACTGTGTACGTGGTGGAGATTCTAGAATGAAGTAGGATGGTTTGGCGAATGACTCTGTATGAGGTATTTACATATCAAGCTAACTCCCGTGAGTCAGCTTGATGTGGCTAAAACAGGAGCTTTGCCGGGCCAAGTGAGGTTGCTCCTCCTATGAGGCACATTTCTTCGATACCATATTATAACTTTGTGATTGATATGGTAGCCACCCCTCAATTTTGATTTTGGGAGTATGTTCCAAGGTGGGTGGTAGTAGCTGTTATGCGTTACCACCAGTCCGAGAGTGCAAATGGTAGAATCCTACCCTGGCATTGCCTCGTGTGTCATGTCACATGCTTTATCGCGCCTTCTACGAGTTTGTTTTGTACCGTATCTATGGAGTGCTCCCTAAGTAAACCACCGGTTTGGTGGAGCTTACATTATCTGTATAGACTACAGGAATATATAAAATATGTTAAGGGGAATATGGGTAACGTCTAAATGCTATTTTAATACTTTACTTTACTGTAGACACTATTATAATATCATATTATACTATATATGTAGATAGTTTAACGGATCTTTAGGAGATGTAATCCCGAACATCTTTAAGTTATTGCACTCATGTTAGACACTAGATATGAGATATCAAACCCCGTAAACATCTCTGATGTCACTACACTCATATTTATTTACTGTTGATTTAACTTACATAAAATCTTTTAGTTCTGACTTGAGTGTTTTGTCTTTTTAATTAGTTCGGGTCAGTCTGAGATTTTCAGTGTATCGAAGATTGCTTTTCTGGAGGCCGAAGATGAAGATTTAATACTATTATTATTTATTATATTATTTCCACCACATCACATTGTTCCGCTGCATTGTTGTTTATTTCTGTTGTATGTAACTCTGATTCTATATTGTAAAAGTGTAATCAAATGTTATTTGTAAAACAACTTCATGAACTGTTTATTTGATTATTATATTTTATCATTCCGCTCTGAGATTCTGTGTTTGTTTTTCTTTTTTCTCTGCTTTTCTTATTTACTCCATAACAATCCTCTCTTTTGAATGGTTTGAGTCTGACGTGTGTGGTTTATTGTTGATTTGAACCATCCAAAAGGGGGTCATTACAGATGCATCAGAGGCCAACAGTAATTAATGATAACTAATGATAGTTTACTTTGTTTAAGTATAAGCAATTAGTGTTTTAGCATTGTTTTGATTTAAAGTTATACGATACAGCCCATTTGGTCTCAACTATCATAACCGTTTATCATTCGAATTTGAATTCAAACATAAATGAAATATGTCATTTTTCGGATGGGACTCTGCTCCCGATGCTGATAACCATTAATGGGGGCATTGCCCCCCTTGGAAACCCCTCTCCTTTATAGTGGATATCCATTTAGATAATTTTGTGAAAAAACTTACAACGGCTTCTTGTATTTGTATCATACTTTGATAAATGATTCATATATTATTGTAACCTTCCATAAATCAACAAATAATTGATTTAGGGATTGATTATGAGAATGAAGAAATTAAGCAATGAAATGAGTAAATATTAATGGGATGGTTATTTACTCGTTGTTAATATGTGAATCAAGTGATACTAGGCAAGTCATCAATTATTATTCAAGCTAAATGAGAAATAAATTAATAAGATCCAAAATGGAGTAATTAAATTTATATTTGTAAAGAAATGACTTGTAAAGAGGGAGATAACTAGGTAGGATGGGATAATTAAGTCCCAAAATCTTTGGTATATAAACGCCATAAACGTATTCAGTACCTTACTTTTCATTCTCTTCAAAATTAAAGTAAGAAGAAGCCTAGTTGGCCACCATTAATAGGAAGAACAAAGAAGAAAAAGAAGATTTGAATCTAAGGGATCTAGGTCTTTCTTATTTCCTCTTTGTTCTCTGATTATCTCACGGTCAATCCAATATTGAGTACTTTCTACTTTTCCTTAATTCTTAAGATCCAAGAATTTAATATTATGGTAGAAACATATTATTTGAATGGGTTTTGATTTATATAATTTTTCCTTAAGGAAATGAATTGTTATGAATTATTAAATGGTCGTATGATACGAAAATGGATAGGAATTAGGAAGTTTGAGGAAATGTGCATAAACAAATTATGATTAATTTTACTACATATCACTAGAAACAAATTAAGTAATTTTCTATGGAAATATAGATGGCCAAAAGATTATAGCAGGGAGCCGGAAGGTAATCGAGTTGTAACAACCCGCATTTTTTATCAACATGATATTTAAATAATTAATTTAAATATTATATCGTTAATTAATGGAACGTCGGTTATACTCGACTTTCGAAGATGAATGAATTGGAACTCGAGGTGCCCATCGTTGAGGCCGCAATTCCATCACAAGAAGAATAAGTATAAGTTGACTAAGTTTAGAGTCGATAAGTTCTAGAGGTGAATAGCGGTGGATGAAATCGATTTGGGGTTCAAGCCCATTAGCTTGCTATAAGTTAGGAAACCTCTTCTTTCCCTTTGATTCAATGTAGAATTTCATTTTCATTTCCTAATCAATTTACTAATCCCTAATCGTAAATCTTCTTATCTGGGATTGAATAAATTCCTTAAAATCTCGATAAAATCACTATAATTCTTCTCTATCTACTCCTCACAAACTCATGGATTAACTTAAAGTGAAGTTTGGAGCTTAATCTCAAATTTCATAAGAGCTAGGAATTGGGTTTTGGTGATTTAAAGCTTGGTTTGGTAAAGAAGAGGTGATAAAGATGATTCTCTTGCTTTTTTAATTACCATACTTCATTGATTTGTTTATATACGATTATGAAGTATTATGAAGTAATTCAGAGAATGATAAAGATGACTTTGGGTTTATGTTTATGTTGTAAACATTACTACATTAACTCCTTATTTATTCAAAACCATAATTACTAATTTCGGAAAAGTTAGCGAACTTAGGAATTAATCTACGTTTAATTAAATAATGGTGTGTAATATTATGATTGATTAAAGGCTAATTAAGCGGTATGATTATGTATATATCATTAGCAAGGTTTTAAATCTCAAACTTCGGTCGCGTCTCATCTTGGGAATTCTATATACAATATCTCGTATTGGACGAGATCTCAGATGAGATGAGTGTATCATAGGTGTACATCTCAGATTTAAAGTTCATATCGGATAACCTTAGAGTAAGTTAAAAGTTCAAAATTGACATTTCAAAGATTTTTATGGTAACTGATATCTAAATATAAACTTATTAACATGAATAATTCATAAAAAACAATGATATTAATTTTTCTTTTTAGAGGAGAGTGATTGTATGATTGATTTGGTATTGATTAAATGGATTCTACACATTTGAATATTGAAAATTAAAAATAAATAAAAGGTAAGAGTGCTCTGCTTAAATAAAATATTACTAATATTATAAAAAAATAAACAGAAAGTCGTTTATTTTTTCTCGCTCCTTAAAAAATAAAAAATAAATTTAGAGAGCTAGTAAAAAGATCATTAGAGTGCAATTTCTTTTAGACCCACATAAGAAGTTAAAATAATATGTAAATGAAAAACATCTTTAAATGAGTTCTATTGAGATTCATCTCAAATTATGCTTAAGATCTTAATATCTTCAATGATATGAGTATCAAAAAAGATATAAACAAAATTTAATATCTTCGAATAAGACCGTCTATTAAGATTTATCTCAAATTCCGCTTGAGATCTTAATATCTTGGACGAGATGGGTATCAAATAAGATATGAACAAAATTTAACGTCTTGTTTTGCTAAATCTCGTCTTGCTCAAGTTCAGAAATGAGATACCAAGCGAGATCTTGGGTGAAATAAACGAGATTTGAAACAACGATCATTAGTTAGTATTAATTTAACCATTTGAATTGGTTCTAGAAAAGTAAGGAAGTGGTTTGGATTGATAGTGGTTGTTTAATGGATGAGATGTGATGATTTGAACTTATGTTTATATAGTAAACATGGTTATATTAGCACATTAATTATTAAAGACCCCGATAACAACTTTTGAAGAAGTTAATAAACTAATTAAGTACGTTTTGAGCTCTACACTTATTATTAAAGCATTAGAGGTTTAATGAAGTAAAATTAGTTCTTCTAAATATTATTTAAGAATATAAATAATTTTATAAGTGAATGGAATATTTTATAAAATGTTTATAAGGTTTTATACAATAATTATGGGGTGAATACTAAACTTTAATTAAGAAATCATGTATTAAAATGCTTTAAAATGGTTAATAAGCTCTTGGTATATTTTATAAAATAGTTACATGATCGTACATGATAGTATAAAGGGATATAGGACTTTTAAGAAGAAGTTTGATAGTAAAAATGTAATTTATATGAATAAATTTGATGTTAAACTAAATATTGTGATAGCTAAATTGATTAGTTGAATATATGGATTTGGTTAGATATGAAAACATATAGGCTAGAGGCATGCAAATGAATTGAACCGGAAAACAAATGAAAAATAGACATGAATTGAACTTCGATCCAGCTTTTCCGGAGCATGATGCTGCCCTAGATTCCATCTGGGGCAGTGCAAATTACACTGCAATGCAATAATGTTGTGTGCTACTGTAGAAGTAGTGCTAATGCACTACCGATAGGCGGTAGTGCTGTATGCAAAGACACTACTATTGGGGAAGCATTATGGGGGAGTTAAGCCTTACTTTGGCCAAGGCCAGAGCATGGCCAAGCCTCTGGATCCGAGGCGAGGTAAAGTGGACATTTTGGTTAGACGAAGTCTGAAGAATTTAATGGTTCGATGCATGGTATGTTTGAGAGATCCATTGGGGTCGATACAAGTGCTCAATGAGGGAATAATGGAAGAGAAGCATCTGGCTATGAGGGATCCGTACGAGGTCTAGGCAAATGGGCAAACACGTGATGGCTGGTGATCGATACGAAATTGGGCAGACGTGTAAACAAATGAATGGAACAGACGCCATGGTTCAATACGTTGTTTTGCTTAAGAGATCCATTGGGTTGATGCAAGTGCATGGTGAGAGAATTATGGAGAGGACGACTAGATTCGAGTCATGGCACGGTTCCCGTTCTACATATTCTTTTATATATTCGTTTTGTGTTTTTAGGCCAAGCCTTTGGGTCCAAAGAAGCGCTTAAGGGATACTTGTGTATGGTGGCGGTAGCATTATATTGACAGTAGAGAGCACTGCATGATAGGGATTTTCATTAGTGTCGGGAGATCGATATAGGTCTATACCGAGGCTCAGCAACGGGTTGTATAAGGATGCTCTATTCTGCTATTGGACTCTCAATGAGTAGTGATATAGACGAATCCAACGATCACACAGGGTGTAGTTGCTTCATTGACTTTTTGTTTAGTAATGGGATGATAGTAAATATAGATTAGTTGGACCTACCATATAGAAGCGATACGTGAGTATGTATAATTGAGTATTCGCACTTATAGTTACATGGTAAGAATTTTTATATTATTTCTGTTGAAGGGTGTTGGCACCGGTTGACCTTGGATTTAGCACTATCCCTACATTAACTAACATGAGTATGATGACACCATTCTTTATGGCGTATGGGCTTTTCTAGCCTTGGTATTAATAGGATGTGTGGACCTTTTAATTACAAGTAAAGAGCAAGTTATTGTATGATTTCCTATCTTGTGGAGATGGGTTTATTTTACTATTTATAAGCAATCCGGATTAACCCTGAACTATGTTTATGGAGAGGATCAAATGTGCCTTGGTAGTTTCCTATTTTATATATGTATATAGTTTGATATATATTAGTTTGAGATAGTTCACCTTATACCAGGCTTTAAGTCCGACCCGCGTTTTGTCTGTTTATATCATGACAACTCTAAGGTACTCAATTGAGTAGTTTAGGAGTTAAGAGCTTAGGGATATGCTTATAGGACGGTTGAAGCATTTTAGAGGCATGAAGTTGATATTTTGGATATGTACACTCGCGGTTGAGATAGTACATGACAGACTTGTTATTTATATATAAGACTTGTTGTATCAGATATTATATTCAAAATACTGTATATATAGAGCTAATGTATTCTGGCTTTCTATATTAATATTTATTTATCAGTTGTTTCCTCTAGTGTGGTCTCTTATATATTGTTTACCCAGTTATGTTCATGTGTATTCATTATTTATATGTTATCATTTCATTATGAGGTTGTATCGATATGCTTGTTAGGATGTTGGTTTTAATTTTATCCCGGTAGACTGTCTTTAGTGGTATTTGGGAGTCAGATGTTATTATTTGATGTTGATTCAGGATATTATGAATGGCGGGTCATCCCAGTTGGTACCAGAGCTTGTAATTAAAAGTTTGAAGACTATGTGGGCTAAGCAACATGGTAGATAGATGTACATTGAGAGAGTATACTTGTATTTTTTTCTACTGTAATACTGCATACACCATAATCTCCTATACTTTAGAATATTTCTATCGCAAACTGCTAAGGTACATTTGTTCCAAGCTATCAGTATGAGTAGACCGAGTACATGAGTGGCTGCAACTAGGCAGGCTATAATGCTTGATTGGTTCGAAGACTATGTGGCTACCGCACGGGATGCTTCACCACCCTTGGACATTCAAGCACCTACAGTGGGAATTGGAGGTGGCGTACCCCTATGACATCAATATTACATGCTTCACCTGTCTTGGATTCCCGATGTTATGCTGAGATTTCCTTAGTTTGGGTAGGAAGCCATATTGGGGCTTAGAGACCTTCTTGGAGATACGGGCTTGGATTCATACCAGTGAGAGAGCTTTTGCTGATATGGGCTTGGATGAGATTATGAGGACGTGTATTCCCTGAAGATATCTTATTGAGAAGGCCCTTAGCTGGTAGGAAATTATGATAGAAGAGGTTGATGAGGAGGTCATGACTATAGTGTTGGTGAGGATATTCTGCCGCAAGGAGAATGAGTATAAACTTGGCTAGGTTTAAAGTTGATAAGTTTTTGAGGTGAATAGTCTTGAATGAAATGAATTTGGGGTTTAGTCCCATTAGCTTACCTATAAGTTGGCTAACCTCTTCTTTCACTACGATTCAATATAGCATTTCATTTTCATTTTCTAATTACTTTCCTAATCCTCCTAATCCCTAGCCTCAAATTTTCTAATCCAATCTTGAATAAATTCCTAAAAATCCAGATAAAATCATTATAATTCTTCTCTATCCATTTCTCACAGAATCCACCATTGGATTAGCTTGAAGTGAAGTTTGAAGCTTAATCTCAAATTTCAAGATAGCCAGGAGTGGGATTTTGGTGATTTGAAGCTTGGTTTGGTGAAAAAGGGGTGAGTGGGATAATTATCTTACCTTATTTACTTGTTGTACATCATTAATTTGTTTATATATGATATGGAGTATTATGAAGTAATTCAGAGAATCATAAAGTTAGCTTTTATTTATGTTATAACATGGTTACATCAACTCATTATTTATTAGAAACATTAATTACTAATTTTAGAAAAGTCGGTAGGCTTAGGGATTAATTTAGGTTTAATTAAATAATGATGTGTGATGTTATGATTGATTAAAGGCTAATTAAGTGATATGATTATGTATATATCATTAGTTAGTATTGATTTAATCATTTGAGTTGGTTTCATAAAAGTTAATAAGCAACATGGATTGATAATGGTTGTTTAATGGATGATATGTGTAGTTAATATGGTTATATTAGAACATTGGTTATTAAAGAACCTAATAACGACTTTTGAAGAAGTTAGTAAAAGAATCAAGTGAATTTTGAACTCTACACTTTCTATTAAAGTGATTAGAGGCTTAATTAACGCTTTTAAATATTATTTAAGTAAACAAATAATTTTTTAGTCAATGGAATATTTTATACAATTTATAAGGTTTTATACAGTAATTATGAGGTGAATACTAAACTTTAATAAAGAAATTATGTATTAAAATGCTTTAAAATGATTAATAAGCTCTTGATGTACTTTATAAAATAATCATATTATATGATAGTATAAAGGGATATTGGACTTTTAAGAAGAAGTTTGATAATAAAACATGATTTATATAATTAAATTAGATGTTAAATCAAACATTGAGGTAGATAAGTTGACTAGTTGAATATATGGATTTGGTTAGATATGAAAATATATAGGTTAGAGGCATGTAAAGGATTTGAACCAGAATAGAAATGAAAAAAAGGCAAGTCTTAAACCTCACTCTGGCTTTGTCAGAGCATGATGCCGCCTTGGATATTATCTAGGGCGGTGCAAATTACACTATTGCAATGCAACAGTGCACCACTTTGCTATTACTAGGCAGTAGTGCTATGTGAAAATGCACTACTTCCAAGGTAGTAGTGCGGGCGAGTTGAACCTCGCTCCATCCAAGGCCGAAACATGGCGAAGCCCTCGAATCAATTCGAGGCAAGGTGAAACAAACATTTCAGTTTTATGAAATCTGGAGAATTTAATGGTTTGATGCGTAGTGTGCTTAAAAGATCATTGGAGTGGACAAAAATGCATAGCGAGGGAACCATGGGAGAGAAGCACCTGACGGCGAGGGTTCGGTACGAGATCTAAGGAGATGGGAAAACATGTTACATTTGGTGATCGGTACAAAATCATGCATACGTATGAACAAGCAAGTGGAACAAACGCTATGGTTCAATGCGCTGTTATGCTTGAGAGATCCATTAGGGTAGACGCAAGTGCACGACAATAGAATCATGGAAAGGATGATTAGATTCGAGCCATGGCACAGTTCTAGTTCTTTATATTCTTTTATACGTCTGTTTTACGTTTTCGGGCCAAGCCTTCGATACGGTCTAAAGAAGCGCTTAAGGGATACTTGTATCTAGTAGTTATAGCATATACATCAATGCTAGGGAGCTCTAGGGTGATAATGATTTTCAATAGTGCACGAGAGAGGGCTAGGTCTATATAGGGGCATTATGCAGCAACAAGGTCATATAAGGATGCTTAGTTTCTCTTACACGCTCTAAATAAGTAGTAGCATCGATGAATCCAATGATCACATAAGGTGTAATTGCTCTATTGACTTTTTGTTTAGTATCGGGACAATGGTAGATATTGGTTATTTGGGATTATCATACAGAAGTAATATGTGAGTATGTATAATTGAGTATTTTTTTGGTGAAAGAGTGGTCCTCGAAAGAGGAGAGCACTCGTAATTTTATTATAACTAAAACAATATGCATACAAAAATGTCCACAGAATATAATTAGTTACATCATAACAAGATCAACACTTTAATAATTAAGTAAAAGAGAATGGTAAAAGAACCAGCTAAAAGAAAATATATACAATCATGTATGATTAAAAGCCAACTAAGATGGTGTGAGTGCAATAAGGAAGGAGTTGTGTGAAAAGATTAAAGTTGATGGGTTTTAAAGCAATAACAATATTAAAATGTTATCATATTGTGTTTCAACTAGAAATGCTAAAATGATATCACTCAAACCGATGCAATAATTGAATGGAAATCATACAATCTGAGGGTGAAAATGTAAACCGAAGCTGGAAAGAAGTTCACGTAGGATGTTCATTTTCTCTCTCCCACTAACAGTGCTGACCCACAGACTGAAATTCTGAAGCACTCAAGGGTCTAGAGCAGTTGCATGAAGTGGCCAGGTGTATACTTGAGTATTTGTACTTGTAGTTACATAGTAAGAATTGTTATATTATTTATGATAAAGGTGTTGGCATCGGTTATCCTTGGGTTACCACTATCCCTACAGCAACTAACATGAGTATAGTGATACCGTTCTTTATGGCATATAGACTTTTCTAGCCTTAGTATTAGAATATGCCGACTTTTTGATTACAAGTAAAGAGCAGGTTATGGTATGATTTCCTATCTCGCTGGGTTTTATTTGACTGTTTATAAGCAATCCAGAATAACCCTAAACTATGTTTGCAGACTGGATCGAATGTGGCATAGTAGTTCCCTGTTTTATATACGTATACAGTTTCAATATATAATATATTGAGATAGTTCCCTTTACACTAGGCTTTAAATCTGACTTGCATTTTGTCTTAGTCTGTTTATGTCATGATAACTCTTGAGTATTTGATTGAGTAGTTTGAAAGCTAGGTGCTTTTAGGGATATGCCTATACGACAACAAGAATATTTTGGAGGCCCGACGTTGATATTTTGGATATGTATACTTGTGATTGAGATAGTACATGATAGACATGTTATTATATGTCAGACTTAATATATCAGATATCATATTTAGAACTCTGTATGTATGGCGTTGATGTATTATGACTTTCTGTATTAGTATCTATTTACCAGTTGCTTTTGATATTGCAGTCTGATACACACACACCCCATGTTTTATTCATGTATATTCAGTATATTATATGTTATAATTAAATTGTGAGATTGTATCGATATGCCTTGTTCTGATGTTTGGTTTTAATTCTACCACGACAGACTATCTTTTATGGTATTCGGGAGTTGAATATTACCATTAGACGTTGATTCAGTTTATTACAATGGGTAGGTTGTCATATGAGTGCTGCTAGAAGGTATTTTAATGAAAGAAAGTATTAAATATTGGGTCAATAGACCAGATCCACATTTTAAGCTGAACATGTTAGCAAAGGACTAAATAACAGTCAGAAAGGACTAACTCAAACGAATCAGAAGTCAACACATGAAAATTCAGTGGTAGGTATGTAGAAATGGTTCCCAATGCGTACTCAAGAGAAGTACCAAAGGCAACGGAGCCAAACCGAAAAGTAAATAAAAACTGAAACCTTAAGTATAAAGATTTAAGTGGGAATGATATAAAAAGTTAAGTAAACTGAAAGCATTAATAAAGGACAAAGACAGTCGTGGAATTATGGGTTGAGGAGGCAGTTTAAGAAATTTAAAGAACTAATATCATAAATTGCCTAAGCTAAACTAAGACAGGATTTCCTAGACGAGACCGAGAAATGATATCATCGAAGGTAGTATCTTCAGTAGGATATTGTAGCCAGAGCTAATTGGCTTCCAGAAGAAAATTCATGATAAGGCTTAAGAGGGTCAAACTTGTACTTTAAACATTGAAGGCTATGTGATAAGTAGGATTGTTTACAGAAATACAATTACCCTAAATGTTAGCTTAATAAATAGTCGAGCTAAAGGCCTAAAGTGAATGGTTATGTAGTAAATTAGGTGGTTAACATATAGCTTGAGGCAGCAGTCGACGGACCGAAAGCGTGGTGTAAGGCCTAATGTGGAAACCAAAAGCATTGGTGTAAGACCTAATGGGACAACCGTCCAGAATGTGAAAGCAATTGGGGTATAGCCAAGGGAAAGGTGGAAGATGTAAGGCCGGAAGAGGTAGTTAGGAAATCGAAAACGAAGCGGGGATAAGGCCATAAAGTGACAACCAAAAATGAAAGCGAGATAGGCGTAATGCTGAGAGTGGCAATAGAAATTGGAAAGTAAAGGCATATGGCCTTAGTGGTAGAAGAGTGAAGGGTGTAAGCTATTATAAAATGGATATGAGAAGCGGAAGAATCACCATGGAGGAACCAATATAAAAAAGAGAATGAATAGTACTTAGATTGTCAAAGGCATTGATGGTGAAGTGCCTTTGACAGTGGTGAATGAAGCAATCCCACCTATTTTGGGGTTGGATGTAAATGTGTTTTTTGATAGCTTATGGCGCATATGGTGAGAGAGGTTATGCCAAAAGTAGTTGAGCTAAGACCAGTGGCTAGGGTGGATTTCTCTCAGTTAAGCCAGGATTACATCAACCATGGGGCTAAGATGTTTATTGAGAAAGTGTCGGCGGTTGAATTGTTAAAAAGTTAAAGGTAAGCGAGCATATCTTTAGGGATTTAGGGCTGAATGATGTAGCTTCTAGGCAGCTGTATGAAGGCATCTTAGATTGATGGGATATGGTGACTGCATAAAATCTTGAGGAGGAGATCACTTAGGAGTAGTTCTGGGAGAGGTTAAACGCTCGGTTTATTTCCAAGTCTTAGAGAAGTATGTTGTTAAGGGAGTTCATTGATCTCAGGCAAGATCTTTCTTTAGGGGAATATGTTTAGAAGTTCAACATCTTGGTAAAGTATGGTAGAGAATTGCTGCTGAAGAAGAATGAGAAGTTCTTCAGGGGTTTGAAGCAGGGATTTGACTATAAAATGATGGCGCATCTGACATCTTCTTTTGAGTTCGTAGTGGATATCACAAGGAGGTATGATGGATTATATCTAGCCTGGAGAATGGTAGAAGGGAAGCCCAAGATAGATTAAAAGAAGAGGTTTGCTCCTTACCATAAGGGGAAGAACAGGTAGCAGCCAAAAGGAAAGACTTAAGAGGAGCGATGGCCAAAAGGATATTTCGGAAGTTATTTGCTACAATTATGATTAGAAAGGATACTATGCTTTGAAATGTTCACAACCGGTAGGAATAGCCAAGGTCAAGTGTTGTAACTGTGATATGCCAGGTTACAAGAAGAAGCACTATCGGAAGTTGAAAAGACAAGGTTGTTTGCCATGGAAGGACTAAGAGGAGGACCTCAACCGAGAAGAAAGACAAGAATGTTTCAAAAGATATGATTTCCATTTCTAGTTTTCAGTTGGGGATTTCTTTGACACTGGAGCAACAAATTCTTTTATTTCTAAGGATGTGGTTGATATAATAGAGTTGAATGTTACCTATTCAGTTACTTCCTTTCATGTAGTTAATCAAACTAGTGGGTATGCCACTCTCGTGTTAAGGTGAACCAACCTAGAGTTTAGCCTAGGCGACCATCATTTTTTGGGTAACCTATTTGTATTTGACTTCGAGGGGTATGGAGTGATTTTTGGTATGGATTGTTAGTTCATAATAAGGCCATAATTTATTGTGTTGAGAAAATCATTGATCCACGGATCCCAGAAGGAAGAGATATGGTTTTAGTATCTTTGGAAGAGATGAAGGAAGGATCTGGGGTTTCATAATAAGAAATGAGATCCTAAAACAAGAGATAGATAGAGTTTTTATGGTTCAGGAATTTGCTAATGTATTTGAACCCATGGTGGATTTACCTTCGAGAAGAGCAACTGAGTTTCATGTTGATTTGGTGTCAAGGGTACAACCTGTCTGTAGACCACCTAGCAAAATATTGCCTAAGAAGATGGAGGATTTGAAGAAGCAGTTAGTGGAACTTGAGCTTCAAAGTTTCATTAGACTAAGTAGTTCATTATAGGGAGATTTTGCTATATTGGTGAAGAAGTCAAATGGATCACTTTGGATGTGCATCGGCTATAAAAAGTTGGATGAGCTAATGGCGAAGAATCATTACCCATTGTGTGGATAGATGAGTTATTTGATCGACTGAGTGGAGCAAGGGTATTCCTGAAGTTAGATTTGGCAACATGATTCCATCAACCGAGGGTTTCTTTCCTTTGACCACGTTTAGGATAATGCATAGTTCATATAGGTGGCTGATTATGCCCTTTGAGCTAACCAATGCTCCGGCTTTCTTTTTAGATCTAATGAATCGAGTCTTTCACGATCAGTTGGACTGATTTATGTTAATCTTGATAAATTATATTTTAGTGTATTCTAAGGATGAGTGAGATCATAAAATTCATCTTAGATTGGTATTAGAGACTTTGAGGCAACATAAGTTGAAGGCAAAGTTTTCCAAATGTCATTTTGGAAAATAAAAATGTAGTTCCTAGGCCATGCTGTATCCAAAGATGGGTTGGTTGTGGATCCTTCGAAAGTTGAAGCTGTTAATGATTTGAAGAGACCAGAGATAATTACCAAAATAAGGAGTTTATTGGGGTTGGCTAGATACCATCGAAGATTCATTAAGGACTTCTATAAGATAGGAGTACCATTGACTAGACGTACCTGGAAGAGTGAAAGGTATTTTAGGATGAGAGAGTGTGAAGCAACATTCTGAGAGTTGTAGCTTTGACTGAAGTTTTGGTTATAGTTATGCTTGAAAGGAATGTGGATATGGTTGTGTTCATCGATGCTTTAGGTTCAGGGTTAGGAGCTATGTTGATGTAGAAGGGCAAGGTTATAGGTTATGGTTCTAGGAAGTTGAGACATCATGGGGTTAAGTACCCAACTCATAACTTAGAATTAGCAGTATTTATTTTTGCACTATAGATTTAAAAGCATTACCTTCTAAGGAAAAGGTTTGAGTTGTTTACTGACCATAAAATCCTTGAGATACATGTTCTCTCGGAAGGAGCAAAACATGAGGCATCAAAGTTGGTTGGGGTTTTTGACATCATATCATTTCAAAATATAGTATACCCCAAGAAAGGAAACAAAGTTGTCGATGACTTAAGCCAAAAGTGGCAGCATTGTGTTTTGACTATGATCTAGGAGCGGAATGTTTTAGAGATGTTATCTTCTTGCAATGTGTAGATCCGGTCAAAAGCTGGTCCTAGCCAAAACTCTGGGTTGTTGTCTTGCTTAGAAGTTCATCAAATGCTCATGGAGAGGGTTGCCAAGAGGCAGAAGGAAGATCTGTTATGTGCCTAAAGGATCCATGATTTGAAGAGTGGTGCCGAGACCGAAGGGTGAAGGGCTTCGGTATTGATAGGAATGGATAATTTTGAAAGAGGGGAAAGCTGGATGTTCTAGACCATCAAGACCTTCGGAAGTTGATCTTGGATTAATATCATCATTCCAAGTTTGTTATTCACCCAGGAAGTACCAAGATGTAACACCCCACATATATACCCATACCGCTAAAAAGTATTACTAGGTAATACTCTCTGATAATGCAGAAAATGATGTGATATTTGACTACCACACATGAATATTCTCTTAGACTATCACTGGTACGTATTTCAAGAAATCATAAACAACTTACCTTTACGTTCTCATTATTGGCACAAAGAAATAAACACATGTATTTCCAGGATAGAACAATACATAATATAAAATAAACAACAAAGAACACAGAATCATCCACGTAGAGATAACATATAATAATGAATATTCACGAGTCCAAGTGGATCTATAAAGATATTCAAATGCCCACCATTGCAAAATATATAACATACAAACCTAATAAATATATCTCAACGTCATCAATATACATGATGTTATAAAATAGATAATGGTCCACTAGTCAACTGATAAACTAGCCTTCGTCTACGCCTAACAATCACAATTTGGTCTCTTCGTCCTTGACTGTAATATCTGTCTCGAACTGACCTGAGTACTATATGAATAACACATGGGTCAAACTATGTCTAAAATATAGATAACAATATAAAATATCATATGGCACAATATAAATATTTATAACACATGTGGCATGTGCATTCTCAAATGTGAACAAATCTCAAAACCACGCACATAAAAGATAACCCATCTCTAAGTAAAGTCCATCAACACATCAAACAGGTATATAATCAAGTGGGTAAAACCATAAAATATCCAATCATCATCCAACACACCCATAACGCAAAAGGGAATCAACCATCAATAATCACACAATCACATGGTGTGTTATAAGCATGGTATCGTATGTCATATCTCAAGTCATGTAATCCAGTTGAAGCCTCATGGAACACAACGTATTCCCATGGGTTAAGAGGTCATCCCCTTTAAATAGATGTATAGAAGGATATCTAAATAATATACTATAATCATATAATTCTCATATTCTAGATGGGAGCCCCACAGCATACAGAACGCTCCAGGGGACATCTCACAACACTGACGTCACACAACATACCCCACGGTCTTAGTTACTCCCGGTCATCGTAACTCTATGTCCATCTACTCACTAAGGTCATGAACCTACAACCCAATGGTAACAGATTATTTTGCTAGCGTGGCATCCGTAACATCCCAGAATTTTATCGTTTGGATTTTGAATATTTAATTAATTTTAAATATTTAAATAATTGGTTTCTAAAGTTTAATAACTTATATTCAAATATAAGGATTATTTAAATATTTGAATTTTGAATTAAATATTAATTAAATGGATTTAATAACCTCATTTAACTCATTTTAATTAATAAATAATAATGGAAGGCTCATTTTGTAAATTTATTTACAATAATAGATAGTTTGAATAAATAATAAGAATATCAACTGTTGATAAAACGACTTGATTTTTATTGTAGTATTTTTAATTTAATTTATACGAATTTTTCATAATTTTTAGTTTGAAAAATATTTAAATTATTATTTGACATATATTACGACAAACATGGCATTCTATGATTTTAGAGAATGAGATAACTAATGTATATTATTGCTGATTAGTGATCGTATCGTATTTTGGTGCACGATCGTATTTTTATTTATATCATTCATAGTTCTTACGTAAATGAAATATTGTGTAGCAAAATACCACAAATCCCTCTTTTCAAACTTTTTCCAAATCAAATCAAATTCAAAATTTTCAGCATGATGTGATGAGTGGCTTGAAAATTTTAGCTTACTCGAGAAGTCTGGTTTGCTTGGAATTAGGGTTAGCAATAAGAATCAAGAACTGCAAAACAGAACCAAACCGACCCGAAAAGACCCGAACCAAACCCAATGGATCATGAGTCTGGTCTAGGTGATGAAAAATACAATAAAGACCCGATCAAACCCAATCCGAGCCGACCTGAAAGACCCGACCAAAAAATATTGAAATATATACACTTTTAGTGTTATTACCCAACCGGACATGAACCTACCCGAACCAAAGCTCGAGTCAGGTCTAAGTTCTTGAAATGTATAGTTTGGACCCGATAATACTCGACCCTCCTAGAACCGAGACTCGTTGGGTCGGGTCTGGGTCCATCGGATCGGGTCTAATTGCCACCTCTATTTGGAATCTTAGGTTAACGTATGTGCGAAATAATGTATTTGATTTGGGTTTAAGGACACTTCACTTACACATTTCTTCATTTCAACATTCCAACTTTCCTTTTTCTTTTGCTCTTCTCATTCCCATGTAACCAATAAACGAAAATGGCTGCATTTTTCAAAAATCCAAATCAAATAAAATACTCAACTGAAAATAATGAAACTAGCCTCATTGAGTTTGTATTAGCATGGGCATCAATTCTATATAAGTTTTGTAGTGTATGGTGTTGATTTGGTCAGCACAACTTTGGGGACGTGACCTAGGGTTTGGTCTCGAGGTCGATTTAGGCGGTCACGAGGTTGGTCATAATGGCTTTCTCATGTAGAGTAGCATCTAGGGGCCGATTTTGGAAGGGTGCGGCTTAAAGTTAGGATGTGTGACATTTTCAATGTCGAAGACGCATCTTACAGGCGTGTTTTGATTAATGGGGTCGAATTCTTCGAGGTGGTGTCTGGGAGGTGGAGATTTGGATGTAAAGTTCATTGGCAAAGTCAGTTCGCCAAATCATTGACCGTAGTGGGAGATCTCACATGCGTGTACAAGGGTGTATGCGTGTATGCATGTATATGGAGGAGATTTAAGATGGGGAAGAAGAATTAAGGGTGGGTAATTAGAGTTAACTAAAGTGATTAGTTAATTAATTATTTTAATTAATTCGAAATCTTATGAAACTGTATCTTGCTCATATGAGGTATGAATTAAATGTGGTCTTTTGCGTTGGACTTGTGTCGATGTTATCTAAGCGATAGAGCTGATTTCATTGGATTTGAGCTAGTAGGAATTTAAGCTAAAATCGAACGCCGTACGATTTTAGATCAAACGGGAACATGAAAGCGTTAACTGGAATTTTGGTGAGTTACTCACCTTTAAATAAACATATGATATCTGTGTTGCTACATATTATTGTCGAATGCTTGGATGATAGTTGATAATTTTAATTAATTATGAATTAATGATAAAATTGTAGTGATCTAATTTAATTACGTTTAATGTTGTTAAATTAGTTATACTTCGTTTGTGATATCTATATAGCAGAATAAAATACTGTTTTGCTATAATTATATTGAATAGATTATTGGACATCTATCGAGCAGAAGAAATCACTGTTCTATGCTTAAAAAGTAAAAAGAATATTTTTGAAGTTAATATGTAGGATAATTAATAATTGATATGTTAGCTATTGATTGTTAATTATTGATGGTAATATATGTGTTATTATTATTTGATGGTTTGTTTGGATTTGAATTCCTGCCTGAAAAGTGGATTACATAAATAATCATTGTCTTGCAGAGGACTTTTGTAGAGAGACCCTAAGGGTTTCTCGCCATTATTAATTTACTATTATATGCATCTTATTTATATTCTTATGTTTCTTATAGTGATGTTTGGTTGAAGTAATTATGTCATACTATATGAAATATCATCCCCGTAAACCTTTGTATGTGTTGAACTTGTGCTTGTATATTTACAAAATAAATGTTTAGTCGCGTTTTTACGTTTTGAATGTTGTTTAAACTATATTTTCAAGTATTTTTGAGAATTTTGAAAATAAAGGGTAAGCGTTGATTAAAATTTATAAAAGGAGCTATAATTAAATTAAATATCTTTCAGGATAATTAATACTGTTTTTAAATTTATAAAGAGATTAGAAATTTGATTAATTATCTTTCGAGATAATCAATGTCGTTTTTAAATTTATAATAGATTATAAATTGAGTTTAATTATCTTTCGGGACAATCATTTTTATTTAAATTTACTAGTATAAAACGCATGTACGTGCATCTAATTTCCAAAGATGTTTACCTTGGATGGTTGTGTGCTTTAAGTGCAAATGTTTTTTAATGTTTTTGTAGTCACAACGCATTCAAGTTGTTTAGTTGGTGATATCGATGACAATTTGATAGTAAAATTCCATTGGTGGGTAGATGGAAAGGGTAGTGAGAATCCATTAATGAATGAGGATAATTTTGGAATTTCAAAAAGATACCGTGTAAATCATGTTGATTGAATTCTCTTTATTAATAGTAGAGATAGAGATAATTTACTTTCAAAATGCTATGGGTCTGATTATTATAATGACTACTGAAATTGGTCACCTCTTTTGGGATGAAATTTGATTTTGGGAATGTCAAAATTTAGCAAGTTTGAATTTGCAGAAGTAAACCTAATTGATAAGAAGAGTTGCCACAGTAAGTAATTATGCCATTATTGCTAATATACGTACATTCCTTCAAAAATGATGAAAAGCAGTCATGTACATTTATGTGTAGGTGGTTTGTATACTGATTAGAGCATAAAATGTTTTTATACATCCTCATCCTTTAGTTACACATGACTTGTCATCAATAAATACATAAC
The DNA here is from genome assembly GCA_030765085.1 of Allium cepa. Classification (NCBI taxonomy): domain Eukaryota; kingdom Viridiplantae; phylum Streptophyta; class Magnoliopsida; order Asparagales; family Amaryllidaceae; genus Allium; species Allium cepa. Next base: position 166,385,330 of record CM060931.1, read on the forward strand.
TTTGTTAGTTTATTACCTTATAATGACTTTTAAGTTTCTTTCATTCAACATGAAAAATGTAGAATTAGATGACAACCTTATATTAATTTGCAGTATTATCGCAATCTTGTAATGTGTCCGAGTGACAAAATTTTAGCAATTTCACTAATGCTCTTATAGCATATAATGATCATATAGGCCAATTTACGCACACTCTAGATTGTAAACCAGATAAATAGTAAAGGCACTATACCTTTTTCTTTCCAGACCCGTAGTCCAATTCAATGTTATAACACTTCACTTTGAGTGTGTTCATGTCCGTTTAGAGAACACCAGACCCAAGGTGTGCAAAAAAATAAAAATCATTTTTTCTATCTGTTCTTCGGTGCATATATTCATGGACTCTTCTTTATTTGAGCTAGTTCTAGCATGGAAACATGCTTTCTAATGAGGATGAGCATGGCTAATCAAGTAAAATTATATTACAAAGCTAGTTTATAATTATACATTTCTATTCAATCACTAAACATTTTCAATGCTTTGGGTCACACCATCTACTTCCATGCCGAGTTCAGAGACTGTATCCGCAAGTTAGTCTTTGACATTTTCCAAGAACCTGCAAGCCTATATGCTAATTTATAACCTTTTTTCTCAATTTTGTCATGCTAATGTAGAGTAACATAATATTTCTATCCATTCATTTGCACAGTGCCCAAGAAATGGATGCATTAATGAAGTGATAAAGCGACCTGGTTTACCTCCTCACAAAATCATGCACCCTCCCTCCCTCCCTCATACTCACACAATTCATGCTTTTTGTGTAATGTTTACTTGCTTGTCCCAAAATATTATAATTGCTTTCGTGCTACTAACTGTCGTTTATATAGATTAATTAGGGAAGACATCAATTAACATATGGATCATACATACCCTACAATTGATTTGTCCCACACTGTTAAAAATAATTAATTGTTGTTGTATATAAGCTGGGATAAAGAAAGAAGTTATTCCAATAACATCTAATTGAGTTGAGATGATATTATGTAGTTTGATAATACGGCCCATTAACAGATGGTATGAAAATTGAGCGACAACTAATTTTTAGCTATTATGAAGATGTAAAGGGTATTTTAGGAAATTCAAAAGGACATGGATGAATCCTATTCATGGAATTCTCATTATTAATAGTAGAGATATAGGTTATTTACCTTAAATATTTTGTAATTTTTTTTAAATGGGTTTGTAAGGATTGTATAAGTATTTGAAAAGAATTGGAGGTTTAAATATATTCTTAATTGTTATTTAACTATAATAAAGTTAATTAACAAATTCATTAATCATGTTTAAAGTTAATTAATCGATTTAGTAAAGGTGTTTTAAAGTTAATTAGCTGATTTAATAAAAGTGATTTAAGTTAATTAACTAATTTAATAAAGGTGTTTAAAGTTAATTAATTGATTTATTAAAGGAGTTTCAAATTTGATTAATTATCTCTTGGAATAATTAGTGTGGTCTTAAATTTATATCAATTATCTATCAGGATGATTAACATTTTTTTTTTAAATTCATAAAGGCATTTTAATTCATTTATTGTCTTTCGGGATAATAAATGTTGTTTGAAATTTATAAATGATAGTTTATAAATGAGAAAATCATTTAAAAGAAATTTTTTAAAAACAAAGCTAAGTGTAAATTGTCTTGGGTTCATAGCAAATAATGTTTTTAATGACATTTATTTTTTTACCCTTCTTTTTAGTACACTAGAAATATAATTAGTTCTTTAAAAAGGAATATTTTTAAAAGGGTATTTTTAAAGTGGTTTGCATTTATTTGTGATGTGAAAATCAAGCACAAGCATGAGTCAAATGTTTTTAAGAGATTTAATTTTCATATTCAGCCGTTTTGTTATTCCCGATAGTGGATTTATCGACTATCAATTCTGCTATCTTCTTTGAGTTTCATCAATTTAAGACGATTTATTGCTCATTGAGTGTTGATATCCTTTGCTGGAAATGACTAAAACCAGAACGCGAGTAGACGTCAAGCTATGTGGGATTGCTTTCGTTAGGGTATATTCGCATCTACTCTAGATTGGATTCAGCGGTATCCATGTGGGGATATCAAATACTCAAATTTTCTATAAGGTTAGCGGGGTACGGCTTGTGCATTTCCAAGAGAGTCATGGAGAAAATGACCCTCTCAAGTATATCGTCTAGAGGCATTTTTCAGTAAAGGGTCACACCTTCCTAGTCATTGTTTGAAAATTCTTTTTTTCTTATTTGATTTAAATCTTTGAATCGTTTTCTTAATTGCATCAAGAAGTGTTTGAAGCTTTTCTCGATGTTTAATTATTTGATTCCATTATTTAAATTCTGATTTTGTTCCAACTTGTTTCCATTCTTCCATCTACGGATGTTGTTCTTGTGAGGAAAAACCGTTCTTTGGTAAGCGGCATGGTGTCATAGAATTAATAGATGTTCATCATAATACTTGAGTTTTTTCATGCTGGTTTTCCAAACTGATCCGGGTATCATTTTATTATAATTCTCGGGTAAGATCGAATATTTTTTCGGGTTGTTGTTGGTAGGACATGGAGCTCATGGAATGGAGCTAGATGTTCACCTACCATGGTATTTTAATTTCCGCTGTATTATTGTATATCTATCAACAGTTGTATGGTCAGAAATTTATAACTATCCAGCTGACGAGGTTTGTTTTTAACTCCGATGTACCTTGTATCTTGGAGTGACAGTTTATACTGCCTTTATTATGTTGTCGTTTCCGCTATGAGATTTTATTTCCCTTGTTATTTCATTTTATCTTATCCTAACAATCTGCCTTTTTGGCGATTAGATGTTTGAAATTGGAATACCATGCATGTATTTGGTGCCGACTTTTAATGGTTGAAAAGGCGGGTCGTTACAGTATCAGAGCATATCATCACTCAATCCAAATATCAATACATAACACATATAATAAAGTGAGGCCACGAATCCAAGGCGCGACCCCATGATCAACCAGTTAAGACGGATGCTAGTCTATCTGGATAAACACACACAACACTGATAGGCGAACAACCCATAGACGTACTTAACCATCTGATACACAACAATGGTAACACGCATCTAGCTCACCTCATATATGAGTGTCAATTACATTCAAGAGGTAATCAAATAAATAGTTGATACTATTCATCCATTTACCAAATGTCCGTGAATCACACTCAATTACGCAAAATATTATATATAATGAGTTTAGAGAATAACTGGAGAAATATTACCGAATGTCTCATATCATATGATATTATAACTCCATTTATTTGATATTCTCATCACATAAAATATATAATCGACCAAACTGTTCGGTCATTTAATAAGTTAGAAGGGATTTTATTACAAAGTACACTTTTTCAAAATCTTTAATACCAATCTTAAATGTCAATATTAAATTTAAAGGGAATTAAATTGAAAAATCCTCATTCTTTTCCAAAGAATCCTCATTCTTTTCCAAAGAATCCTCATTCTTTTCCAAAGTCCTTATATGGTTCCGAAACAAATATTTGCAAACCGCTTATTCAATTACAAGGAAATATATATTCTAAACCTCCATTCAATTTCAAAACCCCATAACCCCTTCTAAAAAAAATCATAACTTCGAATTCTTTCTTTAGTTATTTTAAAATAATAGTATCAAAGAAAGTTTAAAATTTATGATTCTCTTTAAACAAAAAATTATAAATAGTATTATCTTTTTTCCAATAAGAATCTTCAATTGAAATATTAGTTAAATCCACAGAATAAAACTGCAACTCAAATATAATTTCCAAATTAAAAATTTCCTAAGGCATTAAATAAAATTCTTATACGAATGTATTTAAAATCCTCACTTAGATTCCAAATCAATTTTGAACCCATCGTTTGAAAAATAATTCATCCAACTAGAATTCTAATTTATATAAAAGCTTCCAACATTTAACATTAAAATAAGTCAACTTATGAAATTTATATTTATAACCAAATTTTAAATTGCGCTTTCCATAATAAGTTAATTCAAAATTCCTTTATACAAATTTCCCAAGGATTTTGGAACAATTTCCTTTTTATTTAAAATAATCAAATACTAAATATATTGCTTCCAAAATTATTTTACTCAACAACATATATAATAATTTCCATACAATAAATAACTTTGCATTCAACTTATTATTACTTTAAAATAATATTTTCTGAACTTCCAATTTATTAAACCCAAATAAAATTAACTCATCACTTGAAAATTATCAATTTTTAAATACCATTCTTTAAAAATATTTTAATATTTTTGTAATCATCATAGATAAAAATATAAATATTCTAAAATTCACTTATTTAATCAAATCCCAAAAATAATCACCTCCAAAAAATTTATATTCACAAAATTCTCAAAATTATTCCACCTTTATATTATTTTTATGAATAATAAAATTTTGTATCTTAAATGAATAAATAAAAAGTCATTCCAATATATATATATATATATATATATATTTAAAATATTTTTGTTATATTCAAAGCTTTTGAGTTTTAATTCGGCAATTCCCTTCCGATCAATTTCTAGTGTCGTATCTAACTTACATAATCATTTATTTATTGTGCACGACGTATAAATTCAGCGTGTTCAACAACCAGCTAATATATCATCACAATAACCATTAATCAAGGATATACAACTCAAGTTCATCCAATTCAATCCATATCAACCAAAAATTCACCAATCAATCAAATAAAAATCATTGCCTAAGAGATATAGATCATATATGTGACTCATAAAAGATAACTCATCGAAATTGATGAATGCAACTTCCCAAACTAAAGCTTCACTACCCTAAAATTTTCTCCATCAAACTTCGCCTGTCTCCCACACCTAAATTCAATGACCTGCCAACCATCATCACTCCCGCCTAAACCATCATCGCCACCATCTTAGTGCTTTAAGTCACATGCACACAGCTGTTCCCCTGTCCATCATCAACATGCTCTAAAAATCGATGCACTGACTCCCTCAACAGCCATTAACGTTAGCCACATCTGACCTTCTTGCACCACTTCACTGCCTACAACCTTACGTTGCACTTCGCCATACCCATGCATCCACAAACGTGCCTCCATACGTCTCTACTTCAATCGACAAGGTCGTGGCTCCCTCAATTGACCACCTACTGCTACATCTTGTGCCTTTCTCTTTTTGGCAGCACAAGTGATGTTCTCTTTTTCCCTAATCGAGTCGCGATCTTCTTCAATTTTTTCCTACGTTAGCATCGATCTAGAGATTTCAAGTTCGGGATTAGGGCTAGGAATTTGAGATAGAGGGAAAAGGTTGGGTTGAGTAATATGCGTAATGGGCTAAATGAATATTCTAGAAGAGGAGAGAGGTTTAAGGAATGTGCTAGAGTACTATTACTACAATTGGGCCATTACCATTTATTTAATCCAAAAGCTCTACTTTCTTTTACCTCTTAATTAATTATATCTTTTATCTATAAATTTACTGCCAATTTAAATTGAACTATTAAATGCTTCACAAACTATTAAATGCTTCATAAAGGAATATTTATCTCTATTGATTTATTCATTTAATTGATGTCGGACAAAATTTCTTCCATCTATTTCAGCCATATGGTAAATATCTAAAATATAAAATTATTTCATATTCATTGTAAATATTTTATTCAAGTTCAATATATTATTATTTTGAAATGAACTTATTCATTAATTCGGTTTTTAAAATAGATTCCTTTATCGAATAATTTCAACCTAATAGAATATATTTTCCAAAGTAAAATTATCCAAAAATTGAACTTAAAACATTTTATTTTGATTAATAATTTATTACAATGGTCATGAAATATGGTCGTTACAGACCTCTCCCCTTAAGAAAATTGCATCCTCGCAATTCTTATAGGAAAAGAGCCAAACACAAACACAACTCTAATACCCTAACTTCTACAGACTATCGCAATATCCCATCGATTAAGCTTCATATATGCTCTCAAAAATTAACTCACTCCTCCATGTAGCTTAACATAAACAAAGACCAAACTTCCTCTTCATCATCTTACCGTATGTTAAGAATTAAAATAGATTCATTTGATGTCTTTCTATTTTCGCATACGATAAAGTTTATATGAAATTATTTTAAGTGTTGTAATTTCTGAAAAACTTCGATAGGGTCTCCTTTATACAGAGAATGGTTCGAAAATTTTCAGTATATATAATTACATGATATATAGCTTCGAAGGGGAATTCCAATATGGAACATCCCAAACATGGGAAAACAATACAATATCACATATAATGTACCGATATAATCATAAAATGTGTCTTATATTTGAATCTTTTAGCAAGCTTACTCTACATTTTGTGCAATCATAAGCGATTGTGCCAAACTAAACCCAAATAGCCTTCCTCGTGTACCTAGGCTCAACTCAAATGATTCATTGAGATCATATATAAAACATAAACTAGCACCGCATTAGCATGTCGAAGGAACAATATTGCTTGTTTGTTAGTTTGCTTTCCTATTAGACCGAAGGAGTCAAAACTAAAAAATTACTTAAAGTTTTAACATAATCAAATAACTTTCCAAAACTTCTTTTAGATCTTGAAAATAGAGATTGCATCAAAAATTATAGTGATTTAACTAAACAACATTCTGAAATAGATTTTAAAATGCAGGCCCACCTCTTTAAAACCAAGTCTTCACCTATCAAACAACCAAATTTTGCAAAATATCGAGAATAAAGGTTTTTAATATTATCATAACTTTCCAATAAGTGTTGAATCGTTAAAAACAAATAAAAGGGTCAAAAGTTATGATCAAACCACGAAGATGCTTTAGCTTAGAAATTTTGAGTGCAGGCCGAAACTTTTAGTCAGGTTTAAACGCATTTTTGAATTAGCTAAATTCAATATTTCAAAAAAGGGTATGCACCAAAGTTGTTATTTATATAAATACCTTACCGATGAAAGACAAATCGACAAAATCCAATCAAAACTCCACAAGTTATAGATATATTAGCATAGCACTACAATTTTTTTCAAAACTCTAATCTCAAATTATAATTCTCATTTCAACTTAAAGTCTCCGCTTTGAAAACAATGAAATTTTATAAAAGCACATAAAACAAAGTTGTATGCTTTGGAATTATTATTAATACCATTTATTTTTCCTAATTTCATTTCAAAAGAGATTTTCAAAACAACTACACCATATTCAATTCCAATTCAAAATTTCATTTTTTCCCTTATAGTATTTATACAATATATGTACAATACTTCCATTAGAGAAATCCTTTGAAATTTCAAAAATAATTCTACTATATATATATATATATATATATATCTCAAATGAAATAACACTATTTGCTTTTGATTTATTTTCTTCGAAATTATATTTCATAAATCTTCCACAGAATTATTTACATAAGAATTTTTTCTTCAAAAATCCCTTTTCCCATTAAAATTTTAATTTATATTGTCATTCATATCTTACATTTTTCCAAACACATGTAAGTCTATATTTTTATAGATGATATCTCATTAATTACCATTTTGTTTTCATTTTTTAGACTATACTTCAACATCATTGATTATAAGTTCATTTTTAATTTAGGATCCACTAAACACATTTCTTTTTTCTTCACATTAGAATTTAAATATAACTGTACTTCCAAATATTTTATTTTATTTCCCTAAAATCAATTCCTTATTCGAAATATTTGAATGACATATTCATTTTAAACTTTCTTTTAATTTAAGAACTCATATAAATACATTTCGTACCTTAATATATATTTGCTTTTTCCCTAATGTTTACTTATATCATTCATTCAAATCATACTAAATAATCTCAACTTGCTTATCCCTTTTTTTCCATCAGCACCTAATAATAATATTATTTATTTCTATTTTCTGCTTCTCAAAATGATTTACACTTTTCATGTCAAAATATCATTGTAGCATCTTCATAATATTATACTATTTTCAAAATATTGTTTAACTCGTCTCAAAACATTTTCCCAAAATATTACTTATAATACTTCTCAAAGAAAGGGTCTTTTCCAAAACATTATATATATACATATATTTCCATACCATTGTGTTCTTTTTAAAGTGGTGTATTGAAATGTCTCGTCCTAGTATTTAGGAATCTCTGTCATAACGTTGGCTAAGCGTATCGATTAGAATTCTTAAAGCACTCAACGGGAAAATTAACACGAAATAAGCCTTAATTTTTTTGCTTATATATATGTATATACACACGCACTTCAAGAAATTCACTTTTCTAAAAAAATTTGCTAACTTGTTTTAAAACATCTTCTAATCCCACATATATTTATATCCTATACATTTATATAAAATATACTTTAACCAGGGTATTTTAATTAAAACATTTTAGATAATCTCTATAAATAAAATTAAATAATAAATAATTTATAACAACCCAAACATTACTCGTGCACACATCAGGCAAGCCTCCAATTAAATTTCATCTCAACACATTTTAATTTATTATATATTATCTTATATTTTAAGAAAAGCAGTTTCCCTAATATTCCTTATAACTTCAATACCGAAGACATCGCGGGAGTTCCAATATTAAGACATGAATAGTGTTATCCCACTTTTTGGTCAAAACGGGAATAACAACAAATTGGCAAGGAATTATGGATAGCAGGACTAGGAATAAGGCTACGATGGATATCGTCAAAATTTTGTTGAACTCCGATCGGGACGAAATTGATTGGAAATGATGATAAGGACTATGAAAGGCTATGTTTCAAATATCAGGTTAATCGGAGTTCGTATGGAGGAAATATGATGGATTCGAGGTGGGAGAGGAATGTTGTTCGAACCCATCAGGTTCGAACCCATCAGGTTCGAACCCATCAGGTTCGAACCCATCAGGTTCGAACCCATCAGGTTCAAACCCATCAGGTTCAAATCAATGGGAACTAGATGGGTTCGAAAGGAGTAACTTCAGTGCAATGGACTCGAAGAAAGGAAGTGGATTCGAAGTTTATGATGGATTCGTAGAAAGTGATGGATTCGAACTAGGCATGGACTCGAAGATGAAGATGGACTCGAAGTTGGTAATGGATTCGAAGTTGGTGATGGATTCGTAGAAGGTGATGGATTCGAAGTTGTTGTGGATTCGTAGAAGGCGATGGATTCGAAGTTGCTATGGAAAGTGATGGATTCGAAGTTGCTATGGATTCGAAGTTGGTGATGGATTCGAAGTTGGTGATGGATGCGAGGGCGATGGATTCGAAGGAGAGGAGCCGAGGGAGATGGGTTCGAATAGAGTGGTTTCGAAGGGATGGGTTCGAAGGAATGGGTTCGAAATACATGGTTTCGAAGTGGACAGAGCATGGGTTCGAACCAATCAGGACGCACGAATTCTAGAACTTGGATCGATCATATCTTCCAAACCGTTGATCCAAATGCAATGAAATTTTGACAGGAGCTCACATACATGTTGAAGAATGTTCACACCAAATTTCAGCTCAATTGGATGGATTCTTGATCGATTCGAAAGTCACTTCGAATCGATCCCAAACTGGGCACGGATTCCGAGAACACGGGCCTGTGGGCCCCCCCTCACGTGCCAAGCAACCTCCCCATGTTTTAGGCGGGATTTCAACCTTCCACGCCTATAAATAGAGCCCCTGGTCATTCAGAAAAGGGGTCGAAAAATTTAGAGAGGAAAAGCAAGCCCAGACGCTGCTAAAATCATTCCATAGCATCATTACTGCTATTTTCTTCTGATTTGGTCACTACAATTGTTGTAATCACTTGTAATCTTCAAGGATAATCAATAAAAAGAAAAAAATTGGAGTGGACGTAGGCCGGAGATAGCCGAACCACTATAAAACTTGTGTCTCTGTTCTTTATTTTTGGGATTGCTGCCTATTATTGGTTGAGATCTGTTATTTGTGTTTGAATATCACTAATTTATATTCATACACTGGTGCTTTCACGGTATTGGGTGTTTGTGACCAATTTTGGTGCAAACATTTTGGTGCTTTCATTGAGAGATGAACTAGCACCCGCTACATAGGATTTGAAGAGTTTAAGGAATTTGGATTTGGAAGACAATGGCTAGACAGGATAGCAGAAGGCTAAGGGCTGAGAGAAGCCAACAAGGAGGAAGTCAACAAGCATCCTCCGGAGGTGAGGAAGGACAGGCTTCGGTTTACGTAACTCGGGATGAAATGGAAGCTATGGCCAATTCTTTGCAGGAGAGATTGTTGAAAAGTCAACAGGAGATGATGCAAACTTTCTTGGAACAAATGAGAGCTACAGGGATGTAGAACTTAGGAACAGCTACAGCAGCTGCGGATGCAGGACAAGGAGCCAGGATTGTGGAACCCAATGAAGGACAGGATACGGGGCCAGAAGGCAATCAACAAGGGCTTGGGGGCAGGCCCACAGGATTCAATACAGAAGAACCTTTGGAAGGAATTCAGCAAGCTAGAACTAACGTTGCTGCTAGTGAGCCACACGAGGAATATGTACCAGAGTTCCCTCGGGGGCATGGGGGGCAACCCCTACCAGACAATACAGGATTAGTAGAGATGATCAGGAAGATTGTGCGAGGTGGGTTAACAAACGGAGATTTGGAAGGAGTAAATAGAAGTCCATTCGTTCGGGAAATAAGGATGGCTCGGAATCCACCTAAGTTCAAGCTACCTAGCGTGGAGGTATATGATGGTAAGACGGATCCAACAGATCACTTAATGAGGTACACCAGACACATGGAGGTGCTGGGGGCATCGGAGGAAGTGATGGCCCGATGTTTCCCCTTGTATTTGAAGGACTTAGCTGCAATGTGGTTTAGGCAGCTGGGAGAAGGATCTATCAGGACTTGGAAGGAATTAGTGGAAAAGTTTCTGGGACAGTTTCGGGTTCACGTTAAGAGGCCAAAAAACGTGATGACTTTAACATCGGTGAAGCAAAGGATGGACGAATCACTTAGAACTTTTCTAACTCGATCCAGTGCGGCAGTCGCTTCGGTGGATCGGCCTGATCCATCAATGGTTTTAATGGCAGCAGTATCAGGAGTCAAGGAGAATTCGGATTTCAAGGTATCTCTGATACGAGATCCCCCGCGAAATCTCGACGAATTCTTTCATGAGGCAGAAAGATTCCTTCGGCAAGAAGATGCAAGTACGGATTTAAAGTTGAAGAAGGTTAATACACTCGAGGTTGGAGCAGTATCCAAAAATGGTTCGGATAAGGACAAAGGAAAGAGGAAGTTAGATGACGACTATGGAAATGCTAGAAAACGATGGAAGGATCCAAAGTTTTCCACATACACTGGATTGAACGAGACGCTGGAACGGATATACTTGGAAACTCGGAATCGCCTTCCCTACCGAAGGCCGGCTAGGAGGGAACCAACAGAGCGGGAAAGGACATCAGGAAGGCACTGTCTCTTCCATGATCTGGATGGACACGATACCAACAGCTGCAGGCACCTAAAGGATATAATCGAGGAGCATGTGAGGAATGGACAGTTACAGCAATACGTTGGAACTCGGGATGCAACGGTGGAGCAGGAGCAACCACCGACCACCTCACGCCGTGATGATGGGAGGCCCAGGGATGATCGTCGATTGATCATCCATTGACCAGGGTAATATGGAATAAGTAGCAAGCTATTAGCACACGGTAAAGTCATTTACACATGTACGGGGACGGAGATAGCCCCTAGGCATGCTCTGAATGATGATAACCCGGGACGCTATGGTTTGTGAAATTTATTTCTTGCTTTTAGATTGGACATTGCTTTTCTTTTTGGATTTGGTTTTGGAGCTTGGATTGAGCTCCTGGTTTTTCTTGCTTTTTTATTTGGATTTTCCTTTGGATGATTGTTTTTGGTTTTGGATTCTGATTTGGATTTCTGGTTTTCTGGTTTTGGATTTGAACTTTGGATTTGGATTTGGATTTTGGATTTGGATTCTGGATTTGAATTTCGGATTTGGATTTGGATTTTGGATTTTGGAATAGATTTTGGTTGGATTTTTATCTGGCTTTTGATAAATGGTCGTCGGGTATGGATTATACCTGGCAAGGGGTGAGTTGCTTTGCCCGAACGTGGTAAATTGACTCATTCAGGTCGTCAAGTATGGACTATGCTTGGCAAGGGTCCGGAGTGATCAGGATTCGGCCTAGGACTTAGGCCCTCTATTATCATATATTATTTTCAGGTCGTCGAGTATGGACTATGCTCGGCAAGGGTCCGGAGAGATCAGGATTCGGCTTAGGACTTAAGCCATGGCATTTTACAACGCCCAGGGACACTGGGCCAAGGTCGTCGAGTATGGACTATGCTCGGCAAGGGTCCGGAGAGATCAGGATTCGGCTTAGGACTTAAGCCATGGCATTTTACAGCGCCCAGGGACACTGGGCCAAGGTCGTCAAGTATGAATTGCGCTTGGAAAGAACCCGGAGAGATTAACTCAACGTCCAGGGACACTGGACCACGATCGTCGGATGTGGATCACGCTTGGCAGGAACCCGGAGAGGTTATGGATTTGGATATCAACCCGGAGAGGTTATGGATTTGGCTATCGACCCGGAGAGGTCCTGGCTTCGGTTATTGGCTATTGGATAAGGATGGATTGGAACTTGGTTGTCGACTTCGAATGGATACGGAATTGGCTAAGGCTTTGGTTATTGGATATGGAATTGGACATCGACTCGAGGCAGTCAAGGATGATATACTCTGGCAATATGGCTTTGGACTTCGAATATTGGATTCGGAACTATTCAAAACACGTCTTGTTATCACAAGGCATGTTTTGGGGGGCAAGCTGTTATCCCACTTTTTGGTCAAAACGGGAATAACAACAAATTGGCAAGGAATTATGGATAGCAGGACTAGGAATAAGGCTACGATGGATATCGTCAAAATTTTGTTGAACTCCGATCGGGACGAAATTGATTGGAAATGATGATAAGGACTATGAAAGGCTATGTTTCAAATATCAGGTTAATCGGAGTTCGTATGGAGGAAATATGATGGATTCGAGGTGGGAGAGGAATGTTGTTCGAACCCATCAGGTTCGAACCCATCAGGTTCGAACCCATCAGGTTCGAACCCATCAGGTTCAAACCCATCAGGTTCGAATCAATGGGAACTAGATGGGTTCGAAAGGAGTAACTTCAGTGCAATGGACTCGAAGAAAGGAAGTGGATTCGAAGTTTATGATGGATTCGTAGAAAGTGATGGATTCGAACTAGGCATGGACTCGAAGATGAAGATGGACTCGAAGTTGGTAATGGATTCGAAGTTGGTGATGGATTCGTAGAAGGTGATGGATTCGAAGTTGCTGTGGATTCGTAGAAGGCGATGGATTCGAAGTTGCTATGGAAAGTGATGGATTCGAAGTTGCTATGGATTCGAAGTTGGTGATGGATTCGAAGTTGGTGATGGATGCGAGGGCGATGGATTCGAAGGAGAGGAGCCGAGGGAGATGGGTTCGAATAGAGTGGTTTCGAAGGGATGGGTTCGAAGGAATGGGTTCGAAATACATGGTTTCGAAGTGGACAGAGCATGGGTTCGAACCAATCAGGACGCACGAATTCTAGAACTTGGATCGATCATATCTTCCAAACCGTTGATCCAAATGCAATGAAATTTTGACAGGAGCTCACATACATGTTGAAGAATGTTCACACCAAATTTCAGCTCAATTGGATGGATTCTTGATCGATTCGAAAGTCACTTCGAATCGATCCCAAACTGGGCACGGATTCCGAGAACACGGGCCTGTGGGCCCCCCCTCACGTGCCAAGCAACCTCCCCATGTTTTAGGCGGGATTTCAACCTTCCACGCCTATAAATAGAGCCCCTGGTCATTCAGAAAAGGGGTCGAAAAATTTAGAGAGGAAAAGCAAGCCCAGACGCTGCTAAAATCATTCCATAGCATCATTACTGCTATTTTCTTCTGATTTGGTCACTACAACTGTTGTAATCACTTGTAATCTTCAAGGATAATCAATAAAAAGAAAAAAATTGGAGTGGACGTAGGCCGGAGATAGCCGAACCACTATAAAACTTGTGTCTCTGTTCTTTATTTTTGGGATTGCTGCCTATTATTGGTTGAGATCTGTTATTTGTGTTTGAATATCACTAATTTATATTCATACACTGGTGCTTTCACGGTATTGGGTGTTTGTGACCAATTTTGGTGCAAACAAATAGTTTTCAAATTTTGAGTGATAACTCCTACCCAAATCCACACTCGATTTCAAACAATTCTTTTTGAGTTAATACAAATAAGCAATAATAAATCAAAATAGGTGCCCAACACCAAAACTACCAATATGCTTATCAAAAAGCAATATATTGCCTCCGCTGCGCAACTCTGATTACTATAGGATCGGCTACTTTAGTTCGCATCATCGCAACTTAATTTTTTGATGAACTCAAGATGGAATATCTGATTAGGGTCTTCTAAAGCTTCCCTAACCAGACAACTATCAAACCCCTTCCAAGCAAACAAGCTTTAATATTCACCATCAAAACCAACACTACTGGACAGACTAACTAGTATACAAGTTTTCAACTCCCTTCTAGGAAAACAAAGGTCTAATATTCACCATCACTAGTTTCATCAACTATCCTAGATCTCATCCAAAGACTTACACTTAGAAAGTGGGTGATAATAAAGATATTATATAATAAGAAAATACAAATACGTCTCCAGATGGTTACCTCGGTAATCATTGCATAATCCTACCATTATTTAGGTATATAGAATAATCTACCACACATCTAGCTCCATACATGGCATTTGTTAGCTTTCCAACTTTAGTCTTTATACTTAAGGTTCTAGTTTAGTTACTCTCAGCTCGGCTCCACTGCCTTTGGTATTACCTCTCAGAACATGTTAAAAATCTGTATGCTGCATGTTTGACACTACCTTTATACATATCAATTCCTAATTTATTTGACTTCGTCCTTCCTTACCTTATTTTAATACTTTCCTAACATGTTCACCATATATTGTGGATCTGGTCTAACCAATTATCAAATACTTCATTCAATTAAATTACCTCCTGTACCAGTATATTAACCTTCGGTACATATAAATTTCCTTTTGACCTATTGTATTTTCTTCGTAATTAACTTATGTTATTTCTAAAAAATCATAGAAAATATATACATGTGTTTTTTTCATAAAATTTCTCAAAATCCCTATTTCTAACCATATTTTATGATAAATGGTTCTTAGATAATTCATATCAATTTATTTACTTATGGGAAAATTATATAAATCAAAGCTCATCTCCAATATCGTGTTCCTAACATTATATTTAATTTTAGATCATTTAAATCACTAGAAGCATAAGAAATGTTTATAACTAAATTAGATTATGGCTAATTATAATGGAAAACGGGGTTAGAGAATCTCACGTAGACCACTTATTTGATCATGTTAGCAGTTCCCTTAGATTTAATCTTCTTTTGTATTTCTCCTTAGGCTGCAAGCACGATTAAATGCTTTAAGATTATGTTCTAATTTGAGTGAGTAGAATGAAATAAAAAGATGAAAAGTAGTTAACTTTATCCCATGAGTGATTGAGCTACTGGTTTATTACCTCTCTTCCTTACTTAATCGTTCTAGTTAATTTTATTAAGTAACAATCATAATAAGTAAATATACACCCAAATACTTATTACGTCGTATTATAAATTTCATAATTGAACATTAAAACCATTATCATCATGATTAATTATTTATTAATTTATGGGGCGTTATAGGCTGCTTCCATTATAGGAATTTCCTTCTCGAAATCCAAATAAGGTACTATGGCGATTCTCAATCTTTTCCATGTCCACTCTAGCATAGACACATAAGTTCCCTACCCATGTGTCCTAAAAAATATGTACTATTGCATCTACTAATACATAATAAATTCAACCATAATATCATACACACACGGTTTATAACAAAACATAACAAACGCGCACACTAAACTAGGAAAATAACTCACGATAAGCCCTCTTGAATTCATCTTCTATTTGCCAAGTGCAATCATCTCTGTCCTTACTCAATTGGACTTACACAAGCTTCATTACCTAATTGTGGAGCTTCTTTACATCCCCATCTACTATCCAAATAGGCTACCTTACATAGGTCATATTCGGGTCAACAACCTAATCTTCCATTGCTCTCAGAGTTACCACGTCCTTACGTTCTTGAACACATTTATTTAAATGTGATATATGAAACATAGTATGGACCTCAGAAAAAGTACTTGGGAACTCAACTCTATAAGCTACCTTCCCAATTATTCTATGCATCAGAAATAGGCTAACATTTCTTGGTGCTAACTTCCCTGACTTTTTGAAACCCATAATGCATCTTATCGGCAAAACTTTAACAAACACTTGATCTCGTGGATCAAATTTCTAAGTCTTTCTGGTTCCCGCCAGCATAGCTCATCTACCAAGATCGAGCAACTTTCATTTTTTTCTAAATCAATTCAAATTTTCTCAAATTTCTCTCGCAAGATTTATATACAAAACAAGTCTAGCTCTCATCTCGCATTCCATACAATGCCTCAAAAGGAACCATCCCAATATTAGATCGGTAACTATTGTTATATGAAAATTCTATAAAGTGTAAGTGCTCTTCCTAATACTCCTTGGAATCTAATGCTCGTAATAAATCCTTAAGCACTCAGTTGACCCTCTCGGTCTTTCCATCTGCCTATGGATGGTAAATTGTACTCATGCCAAACCAAACACTATGTAGGCTCTGCCAAAACTCATTGGAAAAAATGGGTCATTGTCACTATAGTACTTGGAACTCTATGTAATCTCACTATAATTTTCACATACATCGCAGCTAACTTTACTGTTGTCCACATGGACTTCAGCGGAATAAAATGAGTACTCTTAGTCAATCCATATATTATGACCATATACTCTATTTCCGTGGCCTGGTTCTACGCAAAGCATCCATAAAGTCCAAAGAAACCGAATGCTACTTCCATATCGGAACCTCTAAAGGTTGCAAAAGTCCACTTAGCTTTTGATGTTCATCCTTAACTTATTGGCAGATGAAACATCTTTTCACACTTCTCCAAGATCTCTCTTTATTCCTTCCCAATAGAAACTCTACTTCATATCTTGATACATCTTAGCACCCCTTGGACAGATAGCAAACTTTGAATAATGACATTTGTCCAAGACCAACTTCCAAAGGTCTCCATTGTTGGATACATATGTCTTTCCCTTCTTTCGAAGTCGACACTCCTCATCAATAAGAAAGCAATCTGGCTCTTGGGTCTCGGCACCATTTTTAATTCCATCAATCCTTTTGGCACGTAGTGAATTATCTTTCTGCTGTTTGAAATCTTTCCTTTGAGTGTTGGATGAACTCCCAAGTATGGCAATATCCCAAAAGTTCAACTTGGACCAATGCTCAATCGAAAATGTACATTACAAGTAGCCAACGTCTTTAAAGCATTCCACTCTTCAATCATAGATAAAACACAACTCTGTGGGTTTTGACTCAAGGCATCAACAACCTTACTTACCTTTCTTAGGGGTATACCTGTAACAACATACATCTTCGAATATACCGATCCAAAGCAAAAAGTGTCTTTTAGACTTGAGTTATGCCAAGAAATAAGAATTGTTAGGTTTTAAAGTTATATGATACAGAGAGAAATATAAAATTTTAAACATTCTACACTTTCAGATCTCACAATGGAAGAAAGTATAATATAAGTACTAGAAATTACCTAATCAGATGGTAGTCTCAACACAACATGGCCTATACAATAGCTGAGAAATAGTGTCTCCAAATGACAATACAATAAAAATTTGGCTGATGGATATAATATAATATAAAGTATAAGGGGGAGTAACTACAAATAAATATAACTCTAGAGCACCAAGTCTCCTCCTAATCGCATTATATCCTAGCCAAATCAGCTATTGGTCTATCCTCCTATAATAGAGCTAAAGAGGGAGAAATGGAGGAGGTTAGATAAAGTCTGGCATGTGAAACATGTCACTAATGGGATGGTGTTGGAAAATAATTAAGTTGCAGTTATAATCTGTCTTCCTAGGGGCGTTCATTAGTATTCACATACTATATATGAGAAATTTTCAATTTACATGCTATTTAGGGTAACCATCCCCAACACACCTTAACCAAATTACAATCTATGATAATTTCCACTGAAGGTTGGACATTTAAAAACTAAGTAGACCTAGGAATATCTCGATTGTATGGTCTTAACAATAAACCGCCTAACAATATAGTGAGTTAACCTTCTCAATGTTGAACCGCTTAACCTGCACATACACACTGAGTGAGCATCGCAATGCTTGGGCATACACCGAGTATACAACCACGATGATTTATGGCCTACCAAAATATTCATGTAACTTTGTCAATGGTAAACGCGTCCTAAGCTTTATATCATTCAACCTGAACCCAAAGAAGTCGTTTAACAATATGACTCCTCCGTAGGTTCAGCAGTACCTAACCTATAGCCTTACTATTGCAGATGTCTCTATCACCCTTTCCCATTGTCCAACACGTTAAAACATGCATCCGAGAGCACTACAGTAGTGAAAAGAATATATAGTTGCAATATAATCACATGTCTTATTGAGTACGACGTTATGCATGCCATAAAGTGTGAACCCAAATGCGTCTCCAAGTGTGAAACCAATCCCGCTTGTTGCATTGCTCCATGTAGCTATGTGAACTCCCATATATTTAGAAAGGGGAACAAGTTTCCTTTGGTCCATCCTACTTGGCTGTACCAGGTCCAGGTTCAATGTGGGTTTGCTGTAGTGATTCAGTCGTCCAGATTTGGGTCCAGATGTCTGATTTCCTATATAAAATTTTGCATATGTGTTCAAACATCTAACCATCTATCCAGACATATGCCTTTGATTCGATACATATGAATAGAGGTTTAGACATCTAAATCAATTTGGTTTTGAACTAATACATTCTGTTTTGTATTTTCTGAAATTCAAACGTCTGGTTTGGGTGACATCCAACCTAAGTATTTCATCATGTTTGATATTTCACTCTCATTTCTTCTTCCCATACTTTACTACGAACTTTGGTTTAGTTTAGTTCAAATTTTGGGCAAGTTACTATATACAATTTGTATCATTCCATTTCTAACTTCATTTTGTTTTCCCCTTTAATTGTATGTATACATTTACTTGTTTATCTATGTATAATCCAAAATATATAGGGTGGATCTATATGAATTTTCAAGATATGTGTGTAGATTTTCTTTGATCTATCTAACCCACATTAATAAATTAGATCTATATGGTTCTGAAAGTGGGATTTTTTATTTACCCTTTTCCCAAGTTTCATTGATTCAAAGTCATTACCTAAGGGTTTTCAAATTCAAAGAATGTTGGAAAAACATATGACATCATATTTATAATTCAAATTCAATTTCAAAATTGCTAATTCAATTGAGATTACCTATTCAAATCCAAAATTCATATATTTAATTTGGATAGATGTATAAAAGAAATTTAATTACTTGTTTCATAATATAAGCACATCATAATAGTTCCATTCACTTTTTTAAAGCTTTCCATTCTCTTTAATCTTTGGAAGTCCTCTTTGCTAGACCTCCAAGCCTTGATTTGTTCACTCTTCTCTCTCCCTCTCCCTCTTTTTTCTCCTTCAAATTGATTCTCTTGTTCTCCTTCTCTTTTAGGTGATTTATTCTTTTGTTTTGATTTATAAATGTGAAGAAGAGAATAAAGAAGTATTTAGATTTGAGAAGTTTCGAGGATGAGGAAGGAGATTAGAATTTCTTATCGACGGTTAGCGTTTTGAGTGAAGACAAGTGAGGGTTAGATCTTTATTTATAGTTGGAAAATAGGGTTATTGAGCTTAATCCCGAAATTATTATTATGAAAATGCCGTTTGGTCCAGTTTCTGCTAATTTTGATCCGTTTTATCAAATTTAACAAATTTTTTTTGGATAAGACGAGTGATGCTTTATTCAAGCGAAGCACTGTTTTTAATGTCTTACGGCTCGAACCTATGACTTTTAGAACCTCTATCTAAAGCGCACCTCCTCTAACTACTTGAGTTAAAGGTCCTTGAATTATGATATTTAACAAGTTATATATGTTTTATGGTCGTAAACGACATTCCAAACACAATAGGATAGGTTCTGAAGCATAATTCCAACGTTTGAAAGTTTTTAATAACTTTCTTTTTATGTAAAATTACATTTTTACCCTTATTAATATTTTAATTTATAAATAAAATTTCTAATGTGTTACATTTCCCCTTTAAAATGATTTCATCCTCAAAATCTCTAAAGTTGGAAAAATGCAATTTGCTCATAAAATCCAATATCTACACCATCTATGCAACCATCAATGCATCAACCATTTGCAAACATTGTCCGTACTTCTAAAATTTCTATTGTTGCATGTATATATAAGTATGGAATTCACATGAACTTATATATAAGGAAAAATTAGGTGGTTTTCTAAGCTAGTTAACCTCCTGAAATGCAAGTGCTTATGCCATATATCCAAAATGTATGCAACTTCCTAGGTATATACTTGCAATTTTGTATGAATGAGCAACCATTGCATACATGTGCAGAAATTTGAAAACCGTTATGCTTACAAACTAATGTTATAAAATAGACAAAGCGATGTGCAACGTATGCCAACATGAACACATCAACCCATAGATGCAATGCTAACTAGTAAAATACATCCACCGACAATTATCATACTAAACATGTCATAATGACACGTCCACATCTATGTCTAGAATCCAAACACCTACTTATGGAATACAATAAGCTAAATACTATGCATTCAAGCAATTATACTAACTTAAATGGAAATGTATCAGAAAATGTGCTCTAGATGGGTAGCTCGGATTTTCTTCTCGGGCTCCAAAGTACTCTCAACTGGTTCGTATCTGCATTGAACTCTAACTAGCTTAATACTTGTTGTGGAGTCGCTTTGTCTCATGCTCAACAATGCGAGTGCGTGCATGATGAATAAGTCATTCACTCCACTTTAACTTTTAACTGACTTGGCTTGACCACAATAGCCGAATGGTGTAAACATTTCCGTAAGTGTGACACATGTAAGACATTGTGAACCCCCACCAGCTTTTTGGGATGCTCCACTCTATAAGATAACTTTCTTATTCTTTCCAAAATAAAAAAACTCCGTAAACCTTGGTGCTAACTTTCCTGAACTTCCGAACTTTATAACGTATCTAAGCGGTGAGACCTTCACAAAGACCATATCGCCCACTATGAACTCCAACCCCATGCATCTCCTATCAGCATATGATTTATCCCTATCCTATGCAATCTTCACCCTTTTACGGATAAAATCCAGTTTCTATAAAGTCTCCCTAATCATGTTTTACCCAAGAATGATTCTATTTATAGTATCCCACCAACAAGATAAAGATTTACATAGCATCTCGTACCACACCTCGAACATTGTTATCCCAATACTTGCTTGATAGCTATTATTATATGCAAACTCTATTAATGACAAGTGATCCTTCTAAGAACCTCCAAAGTCCAAGATACATGTCCGTAAAAAATGTTCCATTACTCTATTCACCATCTCGGTTTATCCATCCTCCTATGGTGATATGTGGTACTCAGATTTAGTTCAATGCCCAAGTCCTCCTGAATACTCCTCCAAAACTCAACATTCACCGATATTACTAAGGAACTCCATGCAAACGAAATGTCTCCTTTACATATAAGGTCACTAAAGATGCAATGAACCTTCTACTCCTAATTGGAATAAAATGAGCACATTTGGTTAGTCAATCGACTATGACTCAAATTCTCTCATTCCCTTTTCTACTCCTAGGTAGCCCATCAAAAAATCTATGGAGATACTCTCTCATTTCCATTGTGAAATATCAAAAGGCTGTAATAATCCACCGGCCATCCTTTGCTTTGCCTTAGTCTATGGAAAGTCACACAATTGGAAACAGACTCCTTTATATGTCATTTCATACTTGGCCTGTAAAATGCTCTTTTCATATCATGGTACATTTTATCACCACTGAGATGTATAGTGATCCTAGAACGACTGGACTCTCATAGTAACTTGTCTACTAACTCCTTAATAAGAGGAACACATAATCTATCATCTCTTCACAACTATCCTCTCGAACAATGGAATAACGGTCCAAATGGCTCGAATATTCTCCTTTGCTCAGCTTCCCAAAAATATCAAACAACTCCGTATCTTTCTTCAGACTCAAGTCAATATAATCCAGAAGTGAAGGCTAAGCATTCAAAGCTGCCAATAGTCCCGGTGTAAGGTATGATGAAGGTCCAAAATACAATATAGAAATGAACTCCAAGTGCTTAATTCCAAAAACGTAGAGCTTAGCAACACATTTTTTATATTTAAGGCATCAGCTACAACATTGCATTTTCCTAAAGTATATAAGAAACTGAAATCATACGATGCCAAGAACTGCATCCACCTCTATTGCTTCATTCTAATATTTTTTAGAGAACAAATACTTAAGAGATTTACGACCCATGAATAATTCAAATCACTACCCCAAAAGATAATGCCCCCATAATTTGAGGGCAAAGACAATAGCTGCTAACTCAAGATCATAGGTTGAATAGTTCCTCTAATGTACTTTCAACTATTGACCAGGGTAACAAACAATTCTGCCCTCCTGCATTAACACTAGATCCAGTTTGGTACGACAAGCATCGGTATATATCACAAACACTTTCGAACCATTAGGAATACTAAAACATGTGCACTTGTCAACAACCTCTTTAGCTTAATAAAAGCATCTTTGCATTCAGAGTTCCATGAGAAAGCCATATTTTTTGGTAAGGCATGTCCACGGTGTAGAAATTTTAGTGGAGTCCTTAATGAACTTCCTATAATAGTCAGCCAAACCAAGAAAAATTCTCACCTCCATAGCACTTTTCGGTACATTCCAATCCTGTACTATTGCAACTTTATTAATAGTCCATGCTCGTAAACAACATGTCCTAGAAAGCGAACCTCCTTGCACCAAAAGTAACATTTGCAAAATTTTCACCTTTAGGTTATGCCTATGGAAAGTATTGAGCACTTCTCCTAAATGAAACTTTTGGTCTTCCTCACTTTTCGAATTGACAAGTATGTCATCAATGAATACCACCACAAACTAATTCAACAACCCATTAAAGACTCAACTCATGAGGTCTATAAAATATGCTTGTGCATTGCAAGCCCAGATGACATGACTAACCACTCATAAGTCCATCGGGTGTATGAAAAATGGTTTTCTGAATACTATCCTTGGCCACATGCAACTGATGAAATCCGGTAGCCAAGTCCAGTTGAGAGAAGAACTTTGCTCCAACTAACTGATCAGAAAGATCATCTATACACAGCAATGGATAATTATTCTTTTTTGTCAGCTTATTTAGCTTTCAATAATCGATACAAAGCCTTAAAGAGCCATATGCTTTGGGGACAAAGGAAATATGTGTTTCCTATTTGAAATGCTTCTTTGAATAAAATTCTTGCCTAATAATTCATTCACTTGCTTGTTAAGCTCATGTCTTTCTCTAAGAACCATTTGCCTAAGGAGTAAGGCAATAGGTCTAGCATTCTCTTCTAAATAAATTCAAAACCCAATTTCTCAAAGAGGAGAAAGACTGTAAACTATTGTAAAGGCATCTGGGTAGTCATAAACTATCAGTACGGAAGTTAAATCCTCATCTGACAGATCTAGGGAACATAGGTAACTCAGCATATCTGAACTTTTGCGATTACGGTAAACCTCAAGGTTGTACCCACTACAAGTACTCAACCAAACCAGTTCATCCCTAGAATTAGATTAGACCCAAAAAATTCTAATACAAAAGCATCGTAATCAAATTCTTCTCCTAAAATTTACGATTTCAAACCTTTATAAATCATGAATAAATGAATTGACCCCCCATAAGATTCACACTATGATGGAGTCTATAACTATATCGGTCTCTAAGTGTAATTCATCTATTGGTTTGTTTGAAATAAATGAATGTGATGCTAAGGTGTCAAATAAAGTGAGAATTGATAAATCAGATAGAGAGTTAACACACCTTCTATAATGACCTTCTTTCCTTTTTCACAATCAGGGTTGCGCTCATGATATGAACAACATCACGTGCACAAACTGGAACAACTTGGGTAGAAGTTTTAGGTGCTGTCGGACACTTTTTTCTCGTGTACGCAAACCAGTTGGAGTTGTAGCATTTGATCTTATTAATATTCATCTTGCAATGCTTTGTTAGATGCCTTTTTGCCTCGGCTCTTCTTACACTTAAACCTCGATTTCTTTGTTCTACTTTGAGCTACCATCCCACCCTTATGTTGATCCTACTGATCTGGCTTCCCATTAGCCTTCTTAGGTTCTTCCTTCCCAATTAAACTCAGCAATATCATCTATACCGAGCTCTCAAAAGTAGTTCCTACGGGTATATGACTTAAAGCAATGTTCCTTAAAATTGAACTAATCCCTTAGCAAACTTTGTTGCAATTTTCACTGGTGTATCGATAAGGTCTAGGCCATACTTTGCCAAATGATTGAACTCATTAATGTATTCCTTAACGATGTGGTCTCTATGCTCCAAGCGTGTAGCACCCCAAAAATTTAAGCAAAAATCCAATCAAATTAATAAGGGAAAAATAGTGTTTTTATAAATATTCGAATTTGGCTATGAAACTTGCATCGTTGCATTTGTAACGATTTTCTGGATGATTTTCATACATAGCACTTTAAAATCGGAGCTAATATGAAAAAGTTATAAATGTTTGGAAATTCGCAATTAAAATAATTAAATAGTAAATGTAAAGAAATCAATTGACAAAATAAAAATAGCGGTCGACACCTTAAGAGGTCGGCGGTTGACATGTAGCGGTTGACCAGTTGAAGTCGCATGGTGAATTTTTTTAATGATGAACGACCCCGATTCTTATATAGCTTTATTTGGCAACAAAGTAAATGATTAGCGTACATGATGTGAATGAAGATTTTCCAATAGTTAATCAATGGTCCGTATCAGTTTAAATCCCCTATATATACCCAACAAATATGAACCCTTATTAGAAATTTAATCTATGCACCCAAACTCTGCCCATTCTTTTCTCCTAAACTTATAAAAGATTCTTCAAAAAATAGATAAATATATAACTAAAAAGATTAAGGAGGACAAATCAACCAAACAACTAATGAACGGGGAAGATTCCAATAGGGATTCAAAGATAAGCTTAGATCTAAGGTGAGTGGATGTATTTTTAATAAGGCGATTTGTATGTAGTTAACTTTAATATACCTTATCTGATTTACGTTATTAGAAACTAAATTAGAAATCATTTTGTTTGGATCTGATACTGAATAATGAATTAAACTAATGCAAACCTGTTAAACAAGAATTCATGTAGGTTAAACCCTTTTTCTAACCATGTATGAATCCATATAACTTGTTAATATTATTGTTAGCAGTAACCCTAGATTTCAACTGTTCCTGTAAGTTTGAAAATTTGAGTTTGAATAAGAAATTTGGGAAATTGTAGAATTTGGTTCATTATTGTTATTCTATGACTCAATATAATAGAGATTTGGAGAAGAACCTACTTAATTAGTAATTAATGAATGAAACTAACTAACAAGTAGAAATTTAAAAACCCTAATCGATGATGACCGGTCGACCGCACTATTTGAAGCGGTCGATAGCAAGCGGTCGACCACTTCATGAGTAGGTTGTCGACCGGTTAGTGTTTTAGAAGCATATTATGAACCTTAGCCCAAGGGCCAGGTTATCAATAAAGTAGTTAATATTGTATATATATTATATATACCAGTATGCATGTACGTCCGATTGGACATATGCATAAAAAATTTGACCACATTTAGAAATGAATCTTACATTGGATCGTCGCCGCCCCATCTTTGATCAGTCACTTTAATGGCAAAGCATTTTAGAATATAGTGTTTTATAGGTATTTCTTTTATTCTATTGCTTCAATGATCTGTTGGCTTTCTTGGTTAGGCTTATTTGAGGTTAAGTAGTGGCCAGTAAATGAACCTTGTGATATGGAAGTTTGGGTCAGTAAATTTTGATGATATGTTAGATTATTTAACATTTTATCCATGTTGTTGAATCCAGAACTTGTATAATATTCGGGTGTATGTAACGACCCGCTATTTCTAACCATTCGCATCCGCACATATCAGACTTGAATTGCTCAAAACAACAGATTATTAATTTATATTTGACAAAATTTAGCATGTACAGTAAATAAATCAATCACAGAATCACACACAGAGTATTACAACAATAAGCAGCGGACATAGATAAATAGTGGTTCATGAAGCTACTATACACAACAGAGTATGATACAAAATACAACATAAATCAAGATATATTGAAGTCTCAAATACAAAAGTAACTACAGGACTGAATAGCAACAACTGGATACAACTGAAAGCTGACTAGATATAAGATAGTTCTTCAAGTAAAGCTCAAAACTCCAAAGGTGAGTCTCAAATTCTGTGTTACTTAGTCTGACTCGAGAATAAAGCAAAACACAGAGCACTCGAGTCAGGATTAACATTCTTATACCACTAAATTTAACTCAAGTGAAATGTTAACTAAAATACAAGTAAATTAAAGGATGTTTGGGATTCTCATCCTTTAAGGATCCGTGGAACTATCTACTATGTAGTAATATACGCTATTATAGTAATGTCTATAGTAAAGTAAACTATTAAAATAGCGTTAAGGCGTTATCCATATCCCTTTTAACATATTTTATATAATGCCATAGTTTATACAGACACTGTAAACTCCACTCGCAAGTGGGCTATCAGGGAACACTCCTTAGGTATGACACAAAACAAACTCGTAGAAGGCGCGATAGGGCATGTGACAAGGCACCGAGGCAATGCCAGGGTAGATATACCGTTTGCACTCCCGGACTGGTGGTAACACATAGCAAGCTAATACCTCCCACCTCATGACATACTCCCAAATCAAAGGTGCACCAAATCAAATCACAAAAGCAATAGAATGGTATTGAAGAAACGTGCCCGATTGGGGGAATGACCCCATTTAGCCCTGTATAGCTCATGTTTTAGCCACATCAAGCTGACTCACGGGAGTCAGGGCTATGTAAATATCATATAGAATCGACGTCAAACCATCTTACTTCGTTCTGGAATCTCCACCACGTACACAGTTATTGAAGTGGTTTTCGATATTGGCAGAGAGTATGACAATATTTGATCCCGGTCTCTTTAACAACCAAATGCTTATTTCACACCATGGAAATTTCATTTCAAATAGTTCATACTTCATATCAAAATATCATATTCATTTCAAAACTATATCAATTTGATATTATTATTTAGTTTAAATAATATTCATTTTCAGAATCGTAACACTTTCAAAATTATAACACTTTCGAAATCATAACACTTTCGAAATCATAACACTTTTGAAATCATAACACTTTGAAATCATAACACTTTTGAAATCATAACACTTTGAAATCATAACACTTCTGTAATCATAACAGTTTCCGCCTAAATAGTTTAAATGTTGAAAATAGTATATATATATATATATATTAAAATAGGTATAAATTAAAATAGTATATGTATTAAAATAATTTTA
Organism: Allium cepa; assembly: GCA_030765085.1. NCBI lineage: Eukaryota > Viridiplantae > Streptophyta > Magnoliopsida > Asparagales > Amaryllidaceae > Allium > Allium cepa. The sequence goes on from CM060931.1 coordinate 166,413,055, forward strand.
TATTAAAATAATTTATATATATTAAAAATAGTTTATATATATTTAAAATACTTTATATCATAAAATATTTTCCTCCAATTTCACAAATCGATTCAAATCAACTTAAATTCCAAAAATTCAATTTAAATCAATCCCAGTTCATCAATTTCAATTCAATTCAACTTCTCAAAACCCATTTCAATTCATATCGATTTCAAATTTAGGTTGAACTATCATTTCAATTCCAACAAGATTCAAAGTTTTAATTATTCATACATTTACAATATAAATTTCATTTATATTTCAACATTTAACTTTAATTTTTATTCAAATTGAAAAATATTCACTTAACCATTTTAATAACAATTTATTTAAATCCCAATTTATATATTTAAATCATAGTAAATATTCAATCTCAGTTTTATTTTTGAAATTGAGAATATTCGTTTAATCACCTTTTATCAAGTCGTGTTATAAATCATATTTTTTTCCAAAATCTCAAAATTAATAAGTTCAATATAAATTCTTATTTAAATTCAATTTTTAACCAATTTAAATTCCAAGTCAACATTAGTTTATCTTCCCAACCTTTATTATTAAAGTTAAAATCTATTTTAAATATATTAATATAAATTTAAATAAATACTTAAATATATTATAAACTAATTAAATTAAATTAAATTTTATTATTAAATTTATTTTATATTAAATTTATTTTTATATATTTTTAAAATAATAAAATTTTAAAAATCTAAAATTTAGACTTATATAAAATAACATTTATATATATTATATTTAAAATCAATATTTATTAAAACCATATATTTCCTTTCAAAACTTTAGAAATCATTTTAAATATAGACCAACGGTGTCCGTATATAATTTTCTATCCTATGGTCAAGTGATATGAATATTTATCATTTCAATATACAATTTAAATATCTATGGGTATATATCATTTCAACCCACAATCCCAAAATTCAAAATAAATGAAAATCGCTTGGGTCTATCATTTCAACCCATAACGATTTCCCCTATTCTACATGATCGTTCAGGTATGTATTATTTCAACCCATAGGGATTTCTAAATTAACAGGGAACTTGTAAAGTGAGAACAATTATGATAATAATATAACATATCAATAATATGCATATATCATCAGTAACAAATTTAATTATAATATAAATAATAGATTATGGTGTCAGTTGTCACAAGTGAATAACTATAGATAATGGCATATCATATATAGCAGTTAAATAATTAACAGTTCAAATTTTACAGCATATTTCAATTGTCGTTTCAAGTGAAATCAAATTTACTAAATATAAAAATGTTAATCGTGAGTGAACACCCATCTTTCGAGGCTAGAGAAAACGATGATGGCGATGACACATACATGCATACAGATACGGACATGAGGAAGCAAAAGCTGATGCGACCAATTCTGGACAATGGCGAAACTAAAGCAAGGCATGATGAACTGGATTCGTCGATTTTTTTTTCAATATTTAGTTTAAACACTTATAAAAATAAATCTCGGTATTATATTATATATATCTTGTTTTATTTTATAATAGAGGAGAGAATTTGCAAACTAGAAAACAAATATATATATATATATATATATATATATATATATATAAACAAGTACATGGAGACTAAATATACACATAAAGACGCTATATACACACACACACAACTAGATATACATATGTAGATTACTATATGCATACACATGTGCTGATTGTACGAATTCAACATATAAATGCAACAAAATATATTTATGCAGAATATATATATGTAAGTCACTATATATGCATATACGTATGCAGACTGTACGAATTCAATGTATAAATGCAACAAAATATATTTATGCAGAACTAAAATTGGCCCGTACTTCGCACACGAGCTGTTTATATTATTGTAAACGGAAAGCAATGATATTTTTGGAATTTCAAAACGACGCCAAGTAAATTAATTCAACGATTTTTTTTATTAGTAATATATATATATATATATAGGTTATATATATGCAACAAAATATACATACAGACTGTACGACTTTAACATATATATGCAACAAAGTATATATATTCCTATTACTCAGTGCAACATATATGTAGAAACACGCATGCGGACTTTAATATACATATGTAAATAACTATCAATAGCTACACACACACATATGCAAATTATTTAACGAACACATATGCAGACTGTTTACATGCAACAAAACAAAACATATATACGCATGTTACTTAAAATCATATATGCAAGGCTCCACCAGTTTATTTATAGACTCATATATATAAATAGTATACGCTGTAAACATCCAATGTATAAAATAGAGAGGGGTTATGGCTGCCGCCTCTTGGTGATGGACGACTAGATGGACTAGGAGCAGGATTTAAGGAATTCGGTGATGGAACTTTTGGTAAGATGGCCGGCTACGGTGGCTGAGGGATGCACGGCTATTGGGCAACGAGCTTGCGGGTTTTGGGTGTAGACAAGGTGATGGTGGACATGGGTTGAAGGTGGGGTTTTCGGTGGTCGTCTGGAGTGGGAGGGTGGTACTGGGAAGGTCAGAGGGTTGCTGGCGATTGCGCGTGAGGGTGGATGGCTTGGGGATGGGCTGCCGGCGTCTGATGACTAGATGCACCAGTAGTAATTTTGTTTGTACTATTAATTACTCAAGTTTCGTAACTACTTCCTACAAAACAACTCATTACATTAACTCAACTTAATTAAAGTTATGCGCCACTATCTTGATTTTTTTTGTTTTACAATCAATGCATTTTCTAATGATGTTAAATTTTACCATGCTAAGTTTAGCATTTGCACAGAAATGGCATCATTCATTAAATTCTTGCACTTGTAATGAGAGGAGGTATATCATATAGGAGTTCTCTCGGCTTCTGCCCTATCTACGCTTCTCCACTATCACCACCTTCATATTCATATACCATTTTATGCACGTCTCTATCTCAACAGCCACATCTGTCTTCATCTTCCCCTTTGTGCCTATCTCTATCTCAGTCTCTACATTCATGATTTTTCGCCAGCCCTCTGAATCAGTTTCTTCAAAAGGAATACAAACCTTAAACTGCAGGTGTATTGTATCTAAAAAGGGTAAATAATTTTGTAGTTTATTCATCTATTTAACGGTTTGGGTATGTAGTTTAATTGATTGTTATTTGATTTTGCTAAACCTTATGGGTATTGTAGTGATTTTTTTTTAATTTGAGCGGAAGCGATTTATTTGTTCAGAATCTAGTATTGCCTATTTAGATATCAATGACACTTAAAAAGAATTATGCAGTCTCACAGAAAAAATAACAGAAATAGAAGACAAGAAGATTTAACGTGGTTCGGATATGAATATCCTACGTCCACGGAGACCCAACAACTTTTTATTTCACTAAAGAAGAGAGTACAAAAGAAAGAGGAAAGAATAATGGTGGATACTACACTTGCTTGTTCATATGAAGATAAAGTTCCTTCATTTATATAGACTTGATAATGAAGGGTTGCTTGGAGATTAAGCAAATCAATTTCCTGAATACGCAGATATCTTTCCAATTTGCGTGATTTGATTATAGTATAAATAGATGGCGTAATCTTCGTTTCCATATCTTTCCTTTATTCTCCATGCCTAATAATTTATTTCTTCATATAGCAGACTAATTAATTGATTTACTAATTAATTAGTTTCCTTATAATATCCTTCCATATATCAGCTAAATTAATTGATTTGATTGAATCAATTAATTAATTTCTTTCCCTTTTAATGAATATTTGAATCATCCAAATTCAACACTCCACCTTGATTCAAATATAACAATCTCTCTTCATCACCTTATCATCAAATAATCAACATATAAGTTGTTGGGTCTAACGCCCCATGCCGCTCAAGTAACGGGTATCAAACCGATCAAGTTTGAGCAATGCTCAAACTTGTCCTTAGGAAGTGACTTTGTCATCATATCTGAAGGATTATCCAAAGTACTCACCTTCAACAATTTGATCTTTCTTCATTCTTCCTCAAGCATAAGAAAGAAACCTCTAACATCAATGTGCTTCGTCCGTGAACTATAAGCTTGATTTTCTACAAGATGAATCGCACTCTGACTGTCTAAAAATAGCTCTACTGTCTGCTGCACCATTGAAAGATCATCCAACAACTGAAGTAAGTACAATCCTTCCTTTGTTGCTTCCACAATCGATATCAACTCTGCTTCGGTAGTCGATAAAGCTACGATAGATTGTAGCTTTGATCTCCATGAAATCGAGCCTATGCCAAGTGTAAAAACATAGCCCGACACTGACTTCCTAGCATCTCTATCCCCAGCGTAATCAGAATCACAGTATCCTCTAAGAAAGATGTCACCTTCCACTCCACCATATAACAAGCCCACCGAAGAAGTGCCTCGAAGATATCTAAGAATCCATTTCACAGCTTGCCAATGCTCTTTGCCTGGGTTAGACATATATCGACTCACAACACCCACTGCATGGGCCAAATCTGGTCTTGTGCATACCATCACATACATAAGACTACCAACAGCACTAGAATAAGGTATATCAGCCATATACCTTTTGTCTTCTTCCGATGAGGGAGATAAGTCTTTTGACAACTTAAAATGAGAGCCTAATGGAGTGCCAACCGGTTTAGCTTTCTCCATTCCAAATCGAGCGAGGACCTTCTCGATGTACTGAGCTTGAGTGAGCCTTAACTCTCTCCGCTTCCTATCCCTGCTTATCTCCATACCCAATATTCTTTGTGCCTTTCCCAAATCCTTCATACAAAACTCTCTACTGAGCCCCGCTTTCAACTCCTTAATTCTGACCATACTCCGAGATGCAATCAGCATATCATCAACATATAACAACAAATAAATCATATCACCATCGCATCTCCTGAAATAAACACACTGGTCTTTGAAACTTTTGGAGTATCCCTATGAAAGCATAAACTTATCAAACCTCTTATACCATAGTCTAGGAGACTGCTTCAGTCCATATAGAGATTTGTTGAGTTTGCAAACATAGTCTGGCCTGCTACTGTCAATGAACCCTTCCGGCTGCTTTAAATAAATCTCCTCATCCAGGTCACCATGCAAGAATGCAGTTTTGACATCTAGTTGCTCTAATTCCATATCATAATGAGCAACCAATGCCAAAAGAATACGAATAGAAGTATGCCTAACCACTGGAGCAAAGATATCATGATACTCTACCCCTTTCTTCTGAACATACCCCTTTGCGACTAACCTTGCCTTGTATCTGAGATTACCATTTTCGCCGTCTTTCACTCTATAGATCCACTTGCATCCAATAGCTCTCTTGTCGGTGGGAAGAGGCACCAAATCCCAAGTATGATTTCTCTGCAATGATTCAATCTCCTCCTCCATAGCAACTAACCAACTGGAACCGTTAACTGATGCGATAGCTTCTCTATAATCATAGGGCTCATCATGTACAACATTCAAAGCATATGTTGCCATATCATCGAAGTTAATATCTTCGATGCTCAATCCAACAAACTCATCAAGCCACTTAGGCTTTCTTCTTTGTCTGACAGGCCTAGGTTCCGAATGAGCTCCACCTTGAGTTTGATCCTCTGTACCAACATCGGTATTATCCTCATCAACCACGGTGTCATCGGAAACACCATTTGAACGTTTATGGAAAGAATCAACAGATGACTTGCTTTGTGTCTGGTATTCTTCACATGTCCTCTCATTGTCATCCGATGAGGAAGGCTCCACCTTCAACATAGCCTTCTCATCAAAAGTCACATGCCTGCTTATAACGATCTTCTTGCTAATAGGACACCACAACCTATATCTTTTCACTCCTCTCCTATAACCTAGAAAAACACACTTGCGAGCTCTAGGTTCCAGCTTCCCTTTGCTCTCATGCACATAAGCTGGGCAACCAAACACTCTGAGAAATGAATAGCTGACAGGCTCTCCTTTCCATACTTCTTCAGGGATCTTCATATCTATGGCAGTGGAAGGTGTGCGGTTGATGAGGAAAGCCGCCATAGATAAAGCTTCAGCCCAAAATCCCTTCTTCAATTTAGCAGTCAGTCTAAGGCATCTTGTTCTCTCCAATAATGTCCGATTCATCCTTTCTGCAACTCTATTAGACTGGGGGTCCCCTGGTGTGGTGTAGTGCCTCTTAATGCCTTCAGACTCACAATAATCGATGAATTCCTGTGATACAAATTCACCGCCATTATCTGAACGTAGAACTTTCAATTTCTTCCCTGACTGCTTCTCAACCATAGATTTCCACTTCCGAAACTTGGCAAAAGTTTCACTCTTTGACTGAAGAAAGTATACCCATACTTTACGAGAGAAATCATCTATAAATGAAACAAAATATCTGGCTCCACCTAAAGACGGACAAGGGGAGGGACCCCAGATATCTGCATGAACATACTCCAAGACAGCTTTTGCTTTATGCGCTCCTGTACCAAAAGAAATCTTCGTATGCTTTCCAAGAACACACCCTTCACAAAAACCAAGTTTTGAATGATGAACTCCATCAATCAATCCTCGTTTTCTCAACTCATCCATGCTGCGCTCACCGATGTGACCCATCCGTAAGTGCCATAATCTGGAAGAATCCGAATCAACAGATGTAACAGAAGCTGATTCACCAATTACAGTAGTGCCCTTTAATAGATAAAGATTTTCTGCCCTCACACCTCTCATAACAATCATGGAACCCTTCGATATCTTCATTTTCTCTCCTTCCACTACAATCTTCAAGCCAAGTCTACTTAACGCCCCAACAGAAATCAAGCTCCTCCTCAAATCAGGTACATGTCTAACATCGGTGATCGTACGAATAACACCATCAAACGTCCTAATCATCACGCTACCAACACCCACCATACGGCAAGAAGCATCATTGCCCATCAGAACTTCTCCTCCATCAATTTCACGGTAAGTGGAAAAGCAGTTCCTATCAGGTGTCATATGATAGGATGCGCCAGAATCAATCAGCCATAAGTTGCTCTTCCCAGAAGAGCCAGAAGCTGTAAATACATCGGTGTCACTTTCTGTATCTGATTTCTCTGCTGTAGAAGCTGAGACTTGCTTTGGATCTTTTCTTCTACCTTCAAGCTTGGGACATTGTGCTATGAAGTGCCCTGGTTTCTTACAATAATGGCAAGTCAAACTCTTAGACCCCCTAGACTGAGACCGTGAATAATTCCGTCATCCACCTTTCTTCGTCCTGCTTTGGCCTCTACCTCTCTGAACAGATAAGCCTTCAGTATCACTATCCAAGCTAGTGCTCGCCAATCTACCTCTTAATACTTTATTATGAAGACCAGCCTTTACATCAGATAGGCTAATTTTACTGCGGCCATAAATCATGGAATTAATAAAAGCAGTATACTCCTTAGGCAAGGAACATAAGAGGATCACAGCTTGAGCTTCATCAGTAATATCAACTTCCGCTGCCTTCAGGTTCATAATCAAAGTCGTCAAAGCATCTACATGCTCCATGAGATCAGCTCCAGGCTTCATCTTGAACGAATAAAGTTGTTGCTGAAGAATAATCCGATTAGTGAGAGACTTGTCTTGATATGCATCCGATAATGCATTCCATAGTTCTTTCGCCGTCTTCTTCTGAGAGAATTCTCTAAGAACTTCATCTGAAAGGCTCAATTGAATTGTTGTAAGAGCTTCATCTTCCATCTCTTCCAAATCAGCTGCATCAATATCTTTCAATTTCTCAGGCGCAGAAACAACCTTGTAAGTCTTCTCCTTCTTCAATACAGCCTCCATCTTCATCTTCCAAGTACCAAAATCTCATTTTCCGTCAAAACGTGTTACTCCATAATTGACACCAGATCTGCCAACAGACTTACTAGAAGTAGCCATTAATATCCAAACAGAAACAATAACACTAGCTCTGATACCAAACTGTAGTGATTTTTTTTTTTAATTTGAGCGGAAGCGATTTATTTGTTCAGAATCTAGTATTGCCTATTTAGATATCAATGATACTTAAAAAGAATTATGTAGTCTCACAGAAAAAATAACAGAAATAGAAGACAAGAAGATTTAACGTGGTTCGGATATGAATATTCTACGTCCACGGAGACCCAACAACTTTTTATTTCACTAAAGAAGAGAGTACAAAAGAAAGAGGAAAGAATAATGGTGGATACTACACTTGCTTGTTCATATGAAGATAAAGTTCCTTCATTTATATAGACTTGATAATGAAGGGTTGCTTGGAGATTAAGCAAATCAATTTCCTGAATACGCAAATATTTTTCCAATTTGCGTGATTTGATTTTAGTATAAATAGATGGCGTAATCTTCGTTTCCATATCTTTCCTTTATTCTCCATGTCTAATAATTTATTTCTTCATATAGCAGACTAATTAATTGATTTACTAATTAATTAGTTTTCTTAAAATATTCTTACATGTATCAGCTAAATTAATTGATTTATTGAACCAATAAATTAATTTTTTTCTCCCACTTAATGAATATTTGAATCATCCAAATTCAGCAGGTAAGAAATAGCAAGACAAATTAGCCAAAGCTTTTGCCCCAGACATAAACTCTCTATCTTCTCCGTCTAATTAATGTAATGTCTTTTCCTATTTCTAACAAATTCGATGATTTCAGAGAAAAAGTATCTTTCTATTTGCAGCCTTTGAACAGATCTTTTCAGTTTTGGGCTTGTGTTGTAGACATTTATACAAGCTACAAGATCGCTCCTTTACACATTTAAGTCACTTTTAATCATTTTCATTTTCTAATCGGTTGAGGATTTCCTTTTTTTTATACAGGTTTGTCAGCTGAGAGTGAAACTTGGGAAGGACGTGGATAAGCAAGATGCGGTGTGGGAGCAACAGCATGAGATTGCGGCTAATAAAGTGTATTCTTTGTGTTCTGAGCTTGGTGGCCATTTTCTGAAGGTAATTTATGCATTACCTTTTTTATTTTTATTTTTTGGAATTTCGAATTATCGATGTATTTTAGTGTAGAAATGAGTTCTTATCGGCAATTATGATGTTACTATATCTGTTTCATTGATAATTATGATGAAAACACACAGGTTAGCCTTGTTTAAAATAAAAGGTTTCATTGTTGAATGCTGCTTAGTTCTAACTTTTAAGTGTGCTTGTTTACCTTCAATATTCATACTTATTTAGTGCTTTCATAAGAACAAAAAATTGCTTGATGATCACGATGAAGCGGTAAGTTTTCAATTCATCTTTAAGAATTTTTTTAACTAGAAAGCAAACAGACCCTAGACACATGTACATGTATGCCTTTATAGTTCAATTTTGAGAAATTTTATGTTCATTGTTGATAAACGCACAATGCAACTTGTTTTCTATTAATTTTAAAGTTTGTTCTTTTCAAATTTTCTACATATTTAGTTTTCTCGATATATTACCAAAGTAATTTAAGCTCTTGCATTAAAGATAACACCCGTTTAACATTGAAGGCTTGAAGCCTGATTTGTATGATGCCTTTTACTTTGACAGTATAGAATTTCCAGTTAAGTGTATATATTATACAATTAAATTGCCATATAAAATTTATTGTACCAGTTTCTTAAGCTCTCTGATAATGTAACCAACTGCTTAATTAATAGGCAAACCTTATTCAGCTCCAGCCGCTTGCTTCAAAAAGTTAGTTACACTCTATGGTCAAGCTCCTCCTATGCCATTTTCAGTTGTTCGAAAAATTCTAGAGGAAGAATTGGATGAAAATTTGAAGAAATATTCGAACATTTTGATACCGAGCATGTTGGCTCTGCTTCAGTTGCACAGGTTATCTGCTTTGAATACCAAGTATCCACATAATGGATATTGACAAATTTATGATCTATGTTTGTTTTAGGTTCATAAGGCAAAGTTGAAGTCAACAAAAATGGTTGTTTCTGTCAAGGCAAGCTGAGTTTTGATTAGGTTCTTGTTTTTATTATTCAGTTTATTTATTAATCGAGCGTACCCTTTTGTTTAGGTACAACATCCTGGTGTAGAACACTTGATGATGGTTGACATAAAGAACGTGCACAATTTTGTTTTGTTTTTGCAAAAGACGGATACTAAATTTTATCTATTTTCTCTAGCCAAAGAAGCCGAAGCAGGTACATTTTCATTTCTTTGTAAAACTCACCAATTTACGAAAATTGTTTGTTTCGCTATTGATTTGTTTCTTTTGACTGTATGCCAAATGCTTATGCTATTTAATGTTCATGCATGCATTTTGGATAAAAAGCATGATGATAACATGTACAGAAGTAATGATATTTTAAACAGAACTAAGTTGAGCAACACTCAATATGGTTAAGTTATCAATAAATTACTTTTTGAAGTCTCTTGATCGAGGATTTGTTTAAACCTTGGTTCAGTTACTGTAATATAGCTATATTATTTTGACACTACTTTTGGGACAAACCTCACTTGTGATTCACTTTTGAGCACATTACTTCATTGCAGAGGACAGCTCACTATTTCCTACTTAATTCAAATTGTTATGGGAATTTGGTGTTATTTTTACACTACTGCACACTGAATTTTACATCAATTCAATTTTATAGACAGAATTTTTAGTATTTGAATCAATTTTTTATTCTTAATTTGAGTTGGTTGAAATCTGCAATATACAACACCCATGTATAAGTTAATATGTATTGATAACCGGTTAATTATATAAGGTAATATTTATAAATACCGGTATAACCGCAAATATTTTGGCTCAACTTGATGCTACATCTAACCTGATTTTGCTTTCAGGTAGGCAAATTTTGTTATATATGAATTTGATTTTGGTTTAGTAGAGCAATAGATCAATACTAATGGCAAGTTTAGATTTCAATGATACTTTTTATGGCTGTTAGCAAGTTTTGAGAAGCATTCTTTTTGAATATTTTGTTCCTAAAAGATAGCGCTATACTATTTTACCGATTAAGATTTTCATTACCTTAATTAACTGTATATAAAGTGACAATTCTTTTTCAAAAGATTGATAATTTTTAGAAATAAGGCTGATGTATAAGGTTGCTTCCATATTTTCCTCTTTCTAATATTTGAATTAAAATCAGTTGAAGCGGGCAGGACATCACGAGCCTAGAAAGTATGTATGAAAATTAGAGCAGTATGGGTTGCAGCAACAAACGATGGGGTAGACTGAGCTTCTGAATGCACTTGTAGGGAACATGTATTATTAGGATCTTTTGCACCATGGCTGTTCCCCATGATAGCCTTGGTTTGCAAGGAGTGCACTACCACATAAGAATGAGCAGCAGGGTGTACAGGCATCTCAGGAATAGCAACATGCAGAAGAGTAGATGCCTAGTTACGAAGTAAAACTGTAGCAGGAACTTGTGCATGCGGATGGCTCATATCAATATGTGCACATAATTGTGCATGCCTAGACAAATCCAATTGAGCTAATGCACTATTTGATTCAACCAGACCTGGTTGGACATTAGCAAGCTCATGCAACTGGACAAGATCATCAGGAGTAGTTGTAGATGCAGGCAGTGTATCAACTTGGACTGCCAATCTTGCACCAGGGAGAAGAGCAACATGTTGGTGAGATAGGGAACCAACTAGAACATGAGTGGAACGCTGCGGATTTGTGGATTGACATGATGAAGAGCCTGAGCACCAGAATCTTCGTGTACATCAATAGATAGCAAAGGCAGAACATCGATATTCGGGGTCACTTTGGTTTCCAAACTCCAATCATCATACAATTATTTTTAGATTGACATGAGGCGATGCTTCTTCTAACCTGTAAGTAAATCTATATCTATATCTATACTATTAATAATGTAAATCAACATGACTTCTACGTTGTCTTTTTAAAATTCAAAAAATACCTTAGATTGCATCCCTTCTTGACTATCCATCAATGGAATTGCACCATCATTTTGCAGCCTCCACCACCATCCCCTTCATGACCACCCATTAACAGAACCTTACTATTTGCAGCCTTCGCCATCAACAAGACTGCTTGAAATAAAGACACATAAGTCCATCAAGACTGTTGCACTTACAACGCATACATAATAAAAACAACATTATTGTAATAAAATTATTTTCCTGCATGATTACGCACACAAGTGTATGCATTTATACTATTAGTAATAATGGTATTTGAAGGTACCGCTAACATTTTTTGCGATAATGGTATTGGAATACATGACAAAAATGATGATTGATTGAGCGCGGTTAATGAAACATGTGTAACAATATAAAATTGAAGATGAAGCAATGAACTCTGATGCCTTAAAGTTCAACTGAACTTAATTGGATGATTTTTGTGTTACATTTTTTTTTTTTGCTCAAAAAGCATGGTAGTCTTTAAACATATTTGGGGTACCATGCAAGTATGAAGTTGTGCCAGCACGAATGTACGCTGATGAGTTGCGCTGCTTGTAGTTGGAGCAATACCCAAATTTCTTACTATACCAATCAAGGTCGTAAAAATCATTACACGAATATTAGATGACAAGTATGGACTAGAGATTAATTGTTTAGGTCGGGATTAACCAAAGATTAATTGGATCTGGGTGTTTTTGGATTAAAGTCTTGTATTTAGGATAAACCTTTTGCCTTTGGTCTAGTATTAGTTGACCCAAATATTTGGGTGTTTGAGAGTTTGGGAGCAATGAACAAGGCAAGACCATCTAACTTGCACGCAGATGCTTATGCGATGCATCAAACATTACCTAGAGCCTTAGATAAGGTGGTAAGTTTCGCCTAGCATGTAGGACAACAGTGGTTTTTGTTAGAAGTGTCGTGAAATCCTCTTTTTTTATCTATTGCAACTTACTGAACATTATAAATTGAGCATCATTTATTTACGTTGTCGTTTTAACCAATTATAGAATGTAGCAATACGTTTGGAAATGCAGATTTAGTTACCAGCATTTAAACTTTTATAGGATCACGGTCTGTTTCTTCAGTTGACTTACTAGGCTGAGATAATACTACTAAAACCTTGGGATCTTGAGACCTGGAGTTATATGTAATTGATTAAAAGTAATAACAAGATATTGAACATGGTGTGCTTGGTTATAAAAATTGCGATGTTAATGAAATAGTTCCCACAAAGTTCGTTCTGATGCATAATTTTTCTTGTTAAAAAAACTGAACTATAGTGAACAGTGAGCTAAAAATAATAGCATCTCTAGCGTCTCATCATTCAAAGCTTGGTGTTATCATATTATTTCTTACATCTTTCCCGTTTGATAAAACAATTTCATTGTAGGCTGCTTATGAAGTTTATATTACTAATATGTGGTAACATTGCTTTACATACAGAAATTAACTGATGAAGTTGAAAGAGTGAAAGGGTTTCCTATGGATACAATTATACCTTTCCGAGACAGATTAAAAATTCTTGGACGTGTGGCAAATTTGGAGGAACTTCCATTGAATTCAGCAGAGAGGAAACTCATGAATTCATTTAGTGAAAAGCCCATGTTTTCTCGTCCTCAACATGAATTTTATTTGGTAAGTTTAGATCCTTCGATACGAATCTAGCTATGCAAACTATTTTAATTCAAATCTATTACATTCCTGGCTTTTTTTTTTTGGCACAATATTAGGGTGAAAACTATTTTGAGATCGATTTGGATATGCACAGATTCAGCTGTATTTCTGGGTGTTGGCCTAACAATTCAAGTAAAGTCGCTTGTCCATAGTCTTAAATACCTGTAAACTTAAAGACATTCTATTAACACTTATTTTTTTTAAACCTTACTTGTTTCACAGGGAAGCAAGCCTGAGCAACTATTATGCTGTGTGCGTCTGAATGGATCGACCATGCCAGATATCAGCAACTTGCCCGTGCATTATCCAAGTCATGAGCATGGAATCCGCTAAAGCACAAGCAATGTTTTTATGGAGGCTTATATGAGATTATGTATTCATAATTAGTTACTCAGCTGTCAGTTACATAAACAATAAGAAATTTATGGCCTGTGGCATGCAATTAATTAATAAAATCCAAGTAGATAGATGTTAATAATCTCTCACCATCATCAATATTTAGTTTAATTCCTCAAACATTCATGCACTTTACCAATTATGATAGTTAAGGCAACTCTGTCAATTTGCTTTGTTGTTGGTTTAGAGGGTTCCATGATAATTAATATATATTAGTGTTATTGTTAACTTGGGGTCTGTATAAAATGTCATTGTTGTGTTTTACATGTATGTGGAGTACCTACCAATAAATGTACACTTAAATTATGTATGTAATACACCAATCTCAACAGCTAGCCATTATAATGCATCAGTCCTTCAGCTGTGGGTAGGTACCCGTAAAATATAAGTAATCCGTTTATGTTTAGAAGATTACAATGCAACTTATGATTTACATTTATGGATTTATTGATGATGTGATTTATTTCACATGTTTCTTGAATTAATTAGATTTTATGATCTTCCACTTTAATGGGAAATTAAGGTTGTGTTGGTATTCAGTTTGTGCCCAGCATTGTCTCATGGATAATGTCACTTTAATGGTAAAAATATGGAGGGCTAAGCGGCGGCAACTATATATATATATATATATATATATATATATATATATATATATATATATATATATTAAATATCTAGGTTTGTTATAAACAAATAAGAATATGTTATAAAGAAATAAGAGCAGAAGCCATTAGAGTAAAAGAATGGAGATATTTTATTCATTCAGAGATTGGTTATATCAGATTGATTCATATAATTACATTACACAGGCTCCTTTATATATAGGCATTGGAGCATGAGATGGAACATATCTCATGATGTGGGACTAATAGAAAAACGCAAAAGCATATTCATCTATATATTTACATATATTATAACACCCCCCCTTGAATATGCGTCTTCAAAATCTTGGATGCTCATTTGGTTGCTAGAAATTGTTTCTTTTAAAACGTCCGTAACAATTGCTCCCCATTATTATTATCTTGCTTTCATACATCCATTCAGTTGATATAGATATTGTCTGTTGCCTCATTAAAAACCTCTATTAGAAAAACCCAGTGGGAAAAAACCTTGAACGAGGAAAAGAGTGCAACTTGTGAAATCATAAATATCATACTAAAAATGATATTCCTTATAAGAGTTTGATATTTCAGGATCAAATAATGCCTCATTAAAACCTTACTAAGAAAAACCCAATGGAAAAAATCTTAGTGAAGGAAAAAGAGTATAATGACATATTTTATTTTCTTATTTCTTAAATAAAGCTTGACACTTCTGGATCAAACTAATGCCTCATTAAAACCTTACTAAGTAAAACCCTATGGGAAAAATCTTAGTGAAGGAAAAAAAGTACAATATAGTATGTCATATTTCAATAATTTACTGCATCAGACAGAGTTTGATACTTCTGGATCAATTTAATACGTCAGTAAAAACCTTACAAAGGAAAACCCGATGGGAAAAAACTTAGTCAAGAATAAAAATATAATTTAACTTAAATAACATATTTGAGATGTTATTTCTTGAAAAGACGTTTGATTCTTCTAGATCAAGATAATGCCTCATTAAAACCTTAATAAGAAAAACCCAGTGGGAAAAATCTTAAATAAGGAAAAAGAGTACATTATAGCTTATTTCAAATGTTACCAGGGAGTTAATACTTCTGGATCAAGATAATGCCTCATTAAAACCTTACTAATAAAAACCCAGTAGGAAAAATCTTAGTTAAGGAAAAAGAGTGCATTATAAAATACTTATAGATGCTCCACCTGATTTAAAGTTTCCTCTGAATTTGTATTCGTCTTTCGATAACTCAAATTGGTTATAGATACTTCTGGATCTATAAATATGTGTCTCATTAATAATACAATTTATCAATAGTTTCGTTCAATACAATCAATTTTTCTAAGATTGTTTCTTTCAAATATAATTTGCATTTTATGCAATTTTATGCTACTTTTATGAAAAACACTTCACATGTTTTCATTTTTGTGCTTCAAATTAGTTTTGCGCTTCAAATTAGTTTTGCGCATTGCAACTATACATTTTTCATGAATATTAAAAATTTCATTACAACATTACTAAAAAGTAGGAAGTAATCTACTCATCTTGAGTTATATCAAGATTTTCATTACAACAATGCTTAGAAGAAGGTTGTAATCTACACTTCATGTCTTTTGCATTCTTTATAACTACAAAAGTTATATATATTCTTCAGGAATTTGTATACTTTAATAAGTATTTGCATATTGCAACTACCACTTCAATGGATATTAAGAGCTTCATTACAACGATACTTAAAAATAGGAAGTAATCTACTCATCATGAATTATATCAAGATTTTCATTACAACAATACTTAAAAGTAG
This sequence comes from Allium cepa, assembly GCA_030765085.1. Lineage (NCBI taxonomy): Eukaryota > Viridiplantae > Streptophyta > Magnoliopsida > Asparagales > Amaryllidaceae > Allium > Allium cepa. The sequence continues at coordinate 166,429,393 of CM060931.1, forward strand.
GTTGAAATTTACTCTCCTTGTTCTTTGCATTGTTTATAACAATGAAAGTTATTTATATTCTTCAGGAATTTATATACTTTCATTATTTAATATGATTTTAAATCACATTTATACCTTCAGGGTATATTAAGCATTTCAAGTACTTTCGGTACTTTGTGGACTACATGTCCATATTTCTCTACTATTAAAGGATTCATGATGGCCAGTCATGTTTTCCCCTAATTCAAGATTCTTAATCTATTTATAAATATAAGCGCTTTATTACTTACAAATTTATCATCGATGATTATTTCTTGTCAGTTCTAGACATGATTTATTGAGATCTCTTTAATTATGTTTTAGGTACCTAACCCATTTCTAGGGTTATTTGAGAATCATGTCATGGATCACTTTCAGAGCATCCTTATGTGTTTCTTCAAGAACACTCACCTCCTTTATTTGGCATCTTAATTACTTACTCCAAAAATATTTTGAACTGACTTTTGAACCATATTTCAGATGTGGTTTACAGATTTTGATCCTTCAGGGATTCAAATCTATACTGGAGAAAGTCTACTAGGGATAATATTGATAATATTTTGCATCATTGTATATTTTAATATATATTTAACACTGATGATCAAAATGAACTTGTATCACTTTATCCTCCCCCTCAACGTTGACAAACATTGTCACATTAAATAATAATCATCTTTGGACTCTCATTTTGATCCATTATGATATTGCTACTAGCAAATACATCATACATATTAATAATAAGAGGATAATTCTTTTATCAATTGATAAGATGCATTCAAGTGATATTGATTATTAGAGTTTGTTCTCATTCACTAATCTAAGCTATTGGAGGAATTTACTTATTGTGTAGATCATTTGAATACATACATGACTTCAGGTCATTCAACATTTATGTTGATTGAATTTTAAATCACTAAATAATATCTATGCATAATCACTAAATAATAGCTTATAACAAACTTCAGGCTGTTAGCTAAATATTTACATATATGGATGTATACGTGCGTCCACGTATCACATATATATTATAAAATTTTCATATTCTTTCTCATTTGAATTAGTGATTTTTAGAACAAGCTATTACAATGATCCAAACTATTAATTTCTATTTATAAATCAATGTCAATGCAAACCTGTCAAAACCGCATGATAATGTTCAAAACATTTGGTTTGAAAGCATACCGAACTTCTTGTTCGAACAAAATATACACACAACTTCAAGTTGTTAAGTTTTATTCCTCAATTATATCTCAAATACCAGTTTTGAACACTAATTATGATTACTTATCAAGGGATAATTTTTAAATTGCATATGGACATTTCTACACATCTCTATTGAGAGTTCTGTAAAAAAAAAAAATTACAGCAAAAACAATAATAGTATCTTCTGGATACTTGGAATGTTACAGATACAGATTTCCTCAGGACCGTATGTATAGCTTGCATGAAAATTATGAGATGAAATATAGACTATCTCTCCAGGAGAATATTTAAAGATATATCTTCAAGAATTGATTATACGTGTAATATTTCTCACGTTTGATATAATTATAATGAAATATATGATACATGTTGCATAGCTCTCAAACTTGTAGGATCTAATCTAAACTAAATTATGATCCTTTATAATCAAATTTCTATGCATTTATTTGGTTTAATAAAATTACCAAATATATAAGCAAATCTCTTCTAGAGATATGTTATCATTTCCTAATTTATTAGTCTCTTTTAGGGATATTTTATTATCACTACTTCTGGAGTGAATTTATCTCTTCTAGAGATATATATGTGTACTATTCGAATGTCATATCAATGTACAATGTTTCTATTTGTAGAAATTACATAATTACTACCTTTACAATAACATAAAACATCCGTACTGGATTTTTTTTTTGTAACTATCTTTGAAATGACATATCAGACTTTAAATACAGTAACCAAATTAGATGCACCAAATGAAAGTAAGATGCGAAAAATAAAACCACTACTTCTGGAGTGTAACATTGGTATACAATATCATTTTATTTTTTCGATAAATTATTGTTATTACTCAAAAAATTTATATCATTATTCCTTCAGGGAATATAGTATTTCCTTTTAAGGAATTGCAATGTAACAAAAAAAATATTTCTATAACATCTCTTCTGGGATGTTAGATTTTGCAATATAAATATAAATAAATCTCTAAAACATCTTTTCAAGAGATTAATATGCACATATGCACATCCAATGATGTTTGAAATATCATATAACATAATATCTTCAGGATATTTGGTTAATATAGTGTAAATGTTAAGATATAAAGTAAGGTATAACTCATTTGGAGATTTTTGTAATCTCTTGAATGCAGCATCATTTTCTCATATGATTATTTATTAATTTTCTTTAACTTCTTCAGGAAGTACAACCTTATCATTTTACATAATTTCAATAGAGCTTCGGGCTTCTAATTTATGAACTTCGAGTTCATTAATTTGTTATGAACTTCAGGTTCTCAAATTCTGTGTAAACCCTTTTTTTTGTACCACATTGTTACAGAATAAAAGTCTATTCTTAATTCAAGACTTGTACATTTTGACAAATAAAAAAATACTGACAAGAATTCGAGCTTGTAAAGTTTATCAGGAAATCTTTTCATAATTCAAGACTTCAGGTTCTTGGACTTTGAGTTATACAACTTCTGGTTGGAAAAAAAAATCTTTGCACAACTTCAGGTTGTTCAAACTTATTTCTGTTTGATGATTAAATTTTCTGATCCTCTTTTTTTTTTAGTTAGAACTTATGGTTCTTTATTTTGAGGAAACTTGTAATTCATTGATTTATGGAAACTCAACCTTTTATCTACAGGTTCTCAAATTTTATTTTTCTTTTCCCTTTTTTTTTAAAAGGAAATACCGAAAGATATTAAGCTTATCATGTAAGCTTTTATTAATGTTTCCATTCACTTCAGATGTGCTAAATCAAAATCAATGTTAGATCTAAACTTAGATCTTCTAGATACGTATTATCTTTATATTTGTTTCTCTAAAAAACAATAAAATATTTCTTCTGGAAATATAAATCATATATCAAAATAATTTTCAAAGCCTTCAATCAAATCTAAATCAAATCAAAATGATTTCAAAATGAAAACTTCATTTACCAACCATGATTGAATTCTCAAATCCATATCCAAACTAAATGCAATCAAATTCAATAAATTTGTTGAAGCAAAATATTAAATTTTGTCAAGTTCAAACTTGCATTCCAAAATAAATGAACTATAAAACATAAAAATAAGCATGATATTGAGATCAACAATATAATATGATCAGAAAAATAGCAACAACAAACAAATTAGATCTGAAATATAATAACCAACAAAATAAGAATTAGATCTCAAAGTTTAGATCTATATAAGATATAAAATTATAAGACTAGTATAATAAAATCTAAAAAATAAGACAATAGATTTAGATCTGAAGAAGTAGATCTACAATGAAATGAGATATATAAAAAATAATAATTTGAAAGATTAGATCAATCATATTAGAAAAATAACTTACCGTTTTGAGATATATAATTAGATCTGGAGAAGAATAGATCTGATTTCATAATAAATTATCACAATTGTAGATCGTGTTATAAACAAATAAGAATATGTTATAAAGAAATAAGAGCAGAAGCCATTAGAGTAAAAGAATGGAGATATTTTATTCATTCAGAGATTGGTTATATCAGATTGATTCATATAATTACATTACACAGGCTCCTTTATATATAGGCATTGGAGCATGAGATGGAACATATCCCATGATGTGGGACTAATAGAAAAACACAAAAGCATATTCACCTATATATTTACATATATTATAACAAGGTTCTAATTCTTATTAATTGAACTCTCCTTTTCGACTTATTTTCCTTCCTCTGCACTGTTTAATTCCGCAAAATGGAAAATAGCAATTGACACGATGATCCCAAATTTGAAATTGTAGCTGATTTAGCGGTTCTGATGTAATGTTCTCAAGCAAAGAGGGAACCTATAAGTAAAATAAAATCATCTACGTTTACGTGATATGTTAGATCAAAGATATAACTTTATCTCATAACTCGTCTCCATGTGTACTCTTTGAAAATAACTGCGGTTTGAGAGCAACAGAGAAAGCATTAGTTAAAGAAATGATCATATCAATGAACTAGCACTTGCTGTTTCCAGTCCAGCAATATACAAAGATCTAAGTGATAAGACAGGCGGTCTTTGTTTATTTTATTCAACTTTAGATGTTGTACTCTTACTTTTAAGGATCCCACAACTCGATATCGTCCCATAACAAATAAGAACTTCATGGTTACTCGTATTTCCGAATTGCACTAGAACTATACGCAATACACATATAGTTGCACATTTTTCCTGTCCATACATGTTGTTTTGTACAGATACAATACATTGTATATCCTAGCCATATGGTCATTTGATCTATAGTTCACATATTTTCTTAGTGGTTGAACTAAAGTTAATTATTAGTTAAAAAGCATACACTTCAGTTTTTCCATCCGCCACCAGATTAATACTATTCAGTTCATTTTGGATAATCCTTTCAAAATGGATGTCTATCAAACCCTTACAGAATTGAAAGATATCGCAATCCACTTTTCATCATAATCAAACCAATCCAAAATAATATTTCTTTGTTAATATTCAAGTTTATGTTCTACACTTGAAACAACTTCTAGTGTACTGAAGGAAAAAAAATTACATCTCTAGAAAAAATATTTTGAAACTCAAGTGCAAGTAGCTGTTACAAAGACTATAAGAAACCTTCATCCATATAGATAATGGCATACGTTTAAGCATAATATAGTTTTAGAGTGTCCTTCGTAAGAGAAAATGTGCCAGTATATCAAAATACGACCAACAACGTAATGTCCTTAGGAAGAGATACAACAAAAAAATATATTAGTTCCACTGTTATTTTAGTGAATTAGTTTATTTGTATTATTGTAGCCATAGTGTGAAACTACTACGTAGAAATGAGAAGGGTAGAGCATATGATTCCAAGTGTGATCATAGTAGTGGCTTTTAGGAGGTGGTATATCTATTCATCAAATATTTTAAGTTCTTCCTATGAAGCTTTTGATAATGTTTGAATATTGTGAATTGAACTGATTATGATTATTTGCTGAGAGCAATTTAACAGAGAAATGAAAAACAATTGTATTGATGAAAGAACAGAATAATAATACAACGTCTCTGATATGCTTTTATATACAACAGTTTGATATCGGGCTGCATTATGGCCCATGGCCCAAATATATTGTTTTAAGAAAAAACTCTCAGTAACGAAACGAAAAACTTCTCATTTTCTAACTCGCCCCCTCAAACCAACATTAGAGTTAGCCATGGCGTCTCCTCTTTGTTCCGATTCATCAAATTAGGGATTTTCAGATCAGATCTGTGATCTGTAGTCAAATTGCACAGATCTGAGTTATTCCATCATTGCGGTATGTTCCTTTGAGTAGATTCAAGTCGAATTGATGATCTGAGTACATCAGTTCCTTTTCGGAGGCTATTCAGATGGCAAATTTGCTGTTGTTTGAGCTGAAGCTTTTGACTTTTGTCGATGTAACTCTGCAGTTTCGTTTGGATCAGTTGAGTTGATGAGAGTGACCTTCAAATCTTCTCTGAATCTGACAAAGTTTTGCCTTGACAATGCTTTGGTAAGCGTATCTGCCCTCTGGTAAGCCGACGGTATGTGATTCACTAGCAAATTTCCTTTCTGTATCTGTTCTCTGACAAACTACAGATCTATTTCTATGTGTTTTGTCCTTGAATGAAGTATTGGATTTGCTGACATGTATACCGTGCTTTGATTGTCACACCATAATGTTGGTTTGTTTTGCGTTTTGATGTTTAGTTCATGCAGTAATGACTGTATCCACATGATCTCTGCAGTTGCGCTTGCAACACTTCTATATTCGGCCTCTGTGCTGGATCTTGATATTACTGACTGTTTCTTAGAGCACCATGACACTAGGTTGTCTCCTATGTATATACAATATCCTGTAGTTGATCTACGATCATCTGGATTAGTTCCCCAATCTGCATCTGTATATCCAGTTATGTTTAGATGGTTGCCTTTTTTCATTGATAGTCCATAATATGCAGTTCCCTTTATGTATCTCAGTATTCTTTTAACAGCTTTCCAGTGATCATCCCTTGGTTCCTGCATGAATTGACACACTTTGTTAACACTGAAAGATATATCTGGCCTTGTAATAGTTAAATATTGTAAAGCACCAACAACACTTCTGTATTGTTTAGTGTTTGTTATGTATTCTCCCCTGTTTTTGGATAAATATAGATGGCTTATCATTGGAGTAGGTTGAGGCTTGGCATTGTCCATCTTTGTCCTTTTGAATAGCTCTAGAATATATCTTTTATGACCGAGGATAATTTCTGATTTTGATTTCCTCTTGACCTCAATGCCTAAAAAATAGTTCAGAGAACCCAAATCTTTGATGGAGAATTTCTTGTCTAAATATTGAGCAAGACATTTGATTTCATTCTCATCATTTCCTGTAATGACAAGATCATCAACATATATTAGAATGTACACACTTGTCTTATTGTTGTTTTTAATAAATAAGGAGTTATCTGATTTTGTATATTGAAAGCCAAGATGAGTTAATGTGGCTTTCAATTTGTCAAACCAGACCCTTGGTGCCTGTTTAAGGCCATATATAGCCTTTTTTAGTTTGCACACAAGACTTGTATTTTCTTTGTATCCTTGTGGTTGCTCCATGTATATTTCCTCCTGTAGAGTACCATTTAAGAATGCATTATTGACATCATATTGTCTGATGTTCCATTGATTAAATAGGGCAATACTTAAGATAATTCCTATAGTGGCTGGTTTGACCACAGGAGAAAATGTTTCATTGAAATCAGATCCATATTGTTGTGTGTAGCCTTTTGCTACCAGTCTATCTTTATATCTTGACACTGTTCCATGAGAATTCTTTTTTAACCTGTATGTCCATCTGCATCCTACTATATTTTTGTTGTCTGGTGGATGTACAAGTTCCCATGTGTTATTCCTTATCAAGGCATTATACTCTTCATCCATAGCTGTCTTCCAGTTATTGTCCTTTGCAGCTTGCTCAAATGTTTCTGGCTCCTCTAAATTTGATGTTGCTGTGCAAACTTTGGGTTTAAAGATTCCACTTTTTGATCTTGTAATCATTGGATGGCCAGTCCTGTTCTGTGGTGATGCATCTGGACTTGTTTGATTGTTGTCATTATTTGCTTGTACTTGTATGCTTTCAGGTTCTCTTTCATCAACTGAATCTGTTTGATGTTTTGAATTTGCAGGAGTTTGACTGAGATAGCTGGGTGAGTTTGATGATTCGTGACCTGGCTGATCTGGTATTGTGAGTTGTGAATCATCACCCTCAGCAGTCCTTTCAATCACCAAAGGATAAGGATTATGCTTGTAGACAGGTATACTTTGCACAGAATTCTTTGGATTCTGTATCTTTTGAGTTGTTTTAATGCTTGTACTTCTGAAGGGAAAAACATGTTCACTGAACACAACATGTCTGCTAATTATGATCTTGCCATTTTCATCTAAGCATTTGTATCCTTTCTGATTTGCTGCATATCCTATGAAAGTGCATGGTTTTGCCCTGAAACATAATTTATTATTATTGTATGGTCTTGTGTGAGGAAAACATAGACATCCAAAAGTCTTTAAACTTTGATAGTCAGGCTTAACACCTAAAAGTTTTTCTATTGGACTGATTCCTTTAATAACTTTTGTGGGAAGTCTGTTGATCAAATATACAGCAGTATTAAAGGAATCAGGCCAGAATTTCAATGGTAATGATGCTTGAGCAAGCAATGTTAGCCCTGTTTCAACTATATGTCTATGCTTTCTCTCTATTAGACCTTTTTGTTCAGATGTATAAGGACATGTGGTTCTATGTACAATTCCTTTCTCAACAAAGTAATTTATGAGAGGTTTGTACTCACTACCACCATCTGATTGAATGATTTTAAGTTGATTGCCAGTTTGTTTTTCAGCTAGCAAAATAAAGTGTATTACAGCATTATATACTTCTGATTTAGCTTTTAAAAAATAAATCCATGTATATCTAGAATATGCATCAATGAAAGATATGTAATATTTATAGCCATAATCAGAAAAGATTGGGGCAGGTCCCCATAAGTCAGTTGCTACCAATTCTAAAGGTTTTGAATACTTGGTCAATGAGTCATTGAAAGGTAGCTTATGACTTTTACCCATTTGACAGTAAGTACAAACATAAGGTAAAGTAACATCATCAAACACAATTTTATTTTTCTCAAGTACTTGTTTCACAACATTTGTATTTGGGTGGCCAAGTTTGTAGTGCCACAAATCAAACACACTTCTATTTTCTTTATACCGATCCATTTCACCTATATTACAACATCTCTGATTTCTTTCAGATTTGCAACTGTTTTTAAGATTGAGTCTGTATAGTCCTCTGACTGCATCACCCTGCAAAAGATTTTCATTAGTCAGTATATCTTTAACTAAACAGTAATTTAGATAAAATTCAAAGTATACATTATTGTCTCTTGCAAATTGTGACACACTTAAGAGATTTTTCTTTATTTTGGGGACTCTCAATAAGTTGTTTAAATATAATTGTCTTTTGCCATTAATACTGGTTCTTTCAGTGTGAGTAATATTAACTAGCTCACCATTCCCCATGCAGATGGACTGTTTACCTCTATATTCCTTATTGCCAAGATTCAAGTTGTCTAGATTATTTGTTATATGATTGGTTGCCCCTGAGTCAGGATACCAGCTTTCATCATGTATATGTTCTGTTGTTGCTACAGTACTTTGATTGACTTCACCATTGCTGTTAGTGTTTGATTGAACTTGAGCCATGTTTGCATCAGACTTTACATTTCCTTGATTATTCTGATTTGGTACATAATTGACATTAAACCTAAAGTAACACTTCACAGCGGTATGACCAATTTTCTCACAAATCTGACACTTGGGCCTATTGTTGTTGTTGTTGTTGTTGTATCTGCCTCTGCCTCTGAATCTGTTAGAATTGCCTCCTCTTTGATAAGTTTGACCTTGTTTGTTTTGATTTTGCCCTTTGTTTCTTGAGTTAAAAGTATAATTGATAGATAGATCTGTTTCTTGAGATTTTTTGTGATCTATTCTTGCTTCATGTGCAAGAAGTGTAGCATGAACATACTGTACAGGTGGCAAACTTGGTTGTGATGATACAACTGCAACAACTGCTTCATATTCATTACTGAGTCCATTCAAGGTACTTAAAACTTGCTCTGTTTCAGACACTTTGTGTCCTGCTGCTTCTAACATATTGCAGATATTATTGACTTGTGACAGATAATCCCTCATTTGCAGATTTCCTTTTGTAATATTCTGCAATTGTCTTTTATAATGCATAATTTTAGCAGCAGACTGAGTGTTGAATATCCTTTCAACAGTAATCCATATATCATTCGATGACTTACATCCTATAACTTGTGATAGCAATTTTGTGTCAATAGATGATAGAAGCCACGAACTTATCAATCTATCTTGTCTGTAGTATTTTGTGTATTCTTCATTGCTGATCATCTTATTTTGTGAATCGGTGATGTATCTTGGAGGAATGGGAATAGAACCAAGAATGAAGCCTTCTAGCCCATATCCTTGCATTGCTGTTTCAACTTGCAGTTTCCATAAGAGATAATTATCTTCCTCTAGATGCACAGTGATTAACTGGCTTTGTGGGCTGATAACGGTTTTGATTAGTCTTTCTGTTGCATCAGTAAACTGCTGTGGGTTGTGGGTGTTGTCTGAAGTTGCTGAAGCATTGTCTCCTTCAGCCATGATTAAAGATTTCTTGTTGACAGAGGAGAAAGGAATTCAAGAAGATTGCTGATTCAAGAAAATTCTACTAGAAACAATATGAGGTTAGATGCAGCCAAGACTTTAGATGATGAGATTTCTCTGATAAGTCTTGGCACGGCAATTGCTTTCTTTGTGTTTCATGACTGCTTTCTTGAATTGGATTTCTGTCTTTCTGAATTTTCTTGCTATAAATTTGCTTGACTTTGATAAGAGAACTTGTTGCGATCAGAAATCTTAAAGATTTCTTGGTATGGTACCTGTTTTCTTAACAAAGTATTGCAATTTTTTTAAGAAACAACCCAAATAATGAGATATCACCTGATGGGTTAATGCCTTCAAATGATGATTTCTACTCTGATGAAGGATTCTCTGATGATCTTATGCTGATAGATCTTTGCTGTTAGGCTCCTAGTGTATGCTTCGAATTATTGAGAACTGATGATGTTGCCGCAAGGCGTTTTGTGCTCTGATACCATATGAAGCTTTTGATAATGTTTGAATATTGTGAATTGAATTGATTATGATTATTTGCTGAGAGCAATTTAACAGAGAAATGAAAAACAATTGTATTGATGAAAGAACAGAATAATAATACAACGTCTCTGATATGCTTTTATATACAACAGTTTGATATTGGGCTGCATCATGGCCCATGGCCCAAATATATTGTTTTAAGAAAAAACTCTCAGTAACGAAACAAGAAACTTCTCATTTTCTAACTCTTCCTATAATTCAGATCACAATCACAAGCAAATATACCAGAAAGCAAGAAGTAAGGTATAGCAAAATAAATAATACATAATTTTTATAGTGGTTCGGTAACCTTTGGTCTATGTCCAATTTATATCTTTTATATGAATCTTCGATTTATAGTTGCTATAATGCTTGCTGGATCTTTCTAGATTAACTGCAACAATTGTGGGTTATTGGATCTTTTCTAATTTCATAGATCTTGAGATTGGTCCCCTACAATTCGACGGTGGATGGTGAACTAGATGATTGGAGGTGATTAAATAAGATTGGGATGATTTGTTGCTACCCAAAAGTGCAATAGAAATTTGGTTTGGCCTCTTTGGTTAGGTAGTTTCTAGTACTTCAAACTTGTAGATCATAATGGACTTGAATCTTCTAATTTGATTCTTAGGATTGATTTTACAAAAAGAAATAAAGTGAGGCAGTTATTTCAAATTGCAATACAATATATGATAGGTGATTTGCTTTTTATTTCTCATCATTACCATGGGCGCCAAATGAACTTAACATCGAAATATCAAACTATAATGTTAATATCATCCCTTCTTTTTTTGTATGTGTATTGAAAATAGTGGATGGGGAATGATGATATTGTTTGGTTTCTTAGCTGCAGTAGGGTATATACCAAAATTTAAAGTTTACATTCCAGTTTTCCTATGTTTTTTGTACTATTTTGCAAACATAATAAGACTGCTAAAATGCAAGTAGCCTACTGAAAAAAGTTACCCTATCTTACTGTATAAAGATTGCAGAGAGTACATGTGGCAAATGAACTTGGAGCACGGAGTTCAGAATCGGTAAAATTTTCAATCATAGTCGTGACGATTGAATCACCGATGGTTGGTATCATCTTCTTCGTTGCATTTCTTATATTTGGTGGGAGCTTAGTCTTTGTATTCACCAATAGTTTAGAAGTAGCTGAAGCAGTTACTGATCTTTCTCCTCTACTTGCTTGCTCTATTCTTATGAATAGTGTCCATCATGTGCTTTCTGGTTAGCATTTTAACCTTGTTTATCCCAATATTGTAATTGTTGTCAAACTGATTACAGGTTCAAGTTCTTAACATAGCATCATGAAATATTTTTCATTTACAGGCATTGTCAAGTTTTAGCAGTAACCACTTTCAGAGTAGCATATAATGAATAGTTTCATACATTTTTTATGCCTCTTTATTAGTTTTGAATTTTTTTTAAATGATTAGGAGTTGTTGTGGGAGCAGGGTGACAACGTGTGGTATTTTTTGTTCTGACAGAAGCTCACCCTCAAGGGATTTAAGCTTTGCAATGCCATGTTATTTCCTTCTGATATATCCAATATACTATTTCAATTTCAAATAATGTTTGAACACAATGAGTGTATTTTAATCGTTATCTTAACTTAAATAAGACAGTGATAAGCCTACAAATGCAGAGTTGAAGTAATGCATAGTATAAACCGAGCTTCAAGTTATAACTCACTTTGTTATGCCACACCCATAGACCTATATAGAAAAAATAAGCGTGGAACGTACACAATAAATTATTATTATTATTATTTGAAGAAGGTACTTTATTAACAAACAAAAAGCGCATATACTTTCATAATATGCTTCGTTAAAACCTTACAATCCCCCTAACCTAGACGGGTAACTTGCAAGGAAAAAGAGTACATATTATGTTCGTATATTGATAGTACAAGAAAATATAGTCGAAACCAAGCTGTCAAATATATAGATGGAGGAGTTAAAACAAGTAATCACGAACTCAAAACCATCTGTACGATAAAACAACTTGGGGTTATAAACTAAAGATAAAAAATATACAACTGACCAAACTAAATACAAAAACAAAACAACAAGACAAGTCGTGGGGCCACAGGAGAGCAACACTTCAGCAAAGCAAATAAATAATCTAAGTGAAAAAGGCTTCACTCTACCGGCTACGGGTGAAGAGAGAGAACTAGTTTACTAAATAGAGAAAGTAGATCTGAAAATACTTCTCACTCAACAAAAATGGCGAACAAAAAGCAATCGGGCTTCAAGGAAGAAAGATAGTGGCTTTACAACTTCATTCAAAAAATCAGACGAAGAAGCTCAGGAGGGTCGAAGCTCAATTCTTGGCTCAATTTCAATGTCGAAGTTTGCTAAGATACATATGGTTTCGAAATTTAACTTTCCATTGTCTAATTTTATGAGAATCAAATCCTTGAAATCTTGGATTATCAGTGAAACTTCGACTTGAGTTGGCATTTCTATACCTCTGAACACTCTTGAATTCCTTTCACACCAGATATTCCAAATCAAAGTGTTAAATGCAATGTTTTTTAAATGCATGAATATTGAGTTGTCGTGTTGATTATGGCAAACAATATCCAAGATTTGTTTAAGTTCTGTTTCATTACCGATGCTTATCTTAAATTTCTTCATGATAGTTTTAAGCATCCGCTTAGAATAAGAACATGTAAAAAATAGAAGATCTTTATCCTCATTTTGATTATTACATAACGCACACGATTGGTCAATCTCGTGATTCCATCTACTAATTCTTTCTTTAGTATTCAATTTGTTGAGATTGGCCAACAAAGTACAAGTAGACATTTTGGATGAACGGCAAGGGTCCCAAATAACACTTGTCCATTTAAGTTCTGTATATTTATTTCTTATGTGATTCCAAGCCGAACAAATATTGAATTGAACAGAGCTGCTTGGGATTCAAAACCAGAAGTCTTTACGCATTTGATAGTGTATTTTGATAGTATGCACAGTATTTATGACTTGAGTAGGCACATAAACATGATGTTCCTTCCATTTATTGTTAGAAATAAGATTTGATACCTTTTTGTTAGTACCATCATCAATGAACATTGAATTCCACCCAAACTTATCAATTAGAGAAAACCCATTGATCCATGGATCTTGCCATATATCTGTACTTTCACCCTTTTCTACTTTTCTATCAATTGCACCCTTACACCATTGTCTGGTTTTGAGCATAAGTTTCCAAGTGTACGATGCTTATTATTTGAAACTGCAGTCCAGAAATTGATGTTTTAACAATACTTTTTTCGCATCCATTTCGACCACAAAGATTCACCATGAATGTAATTCCATAGTAATTTAATTGCCATAGCTTTGCTAGTGTCTTCTATTTTCATGATTCCAAAACATCCCTCAATTTTTGTTTTACAAACATCATCCCATCTCATTTATGTGCTTTAGATGGTCCAAATGAAATTGACACATATAAAGTTAATTCTGTTAATGACAGCCACCGGAAATTGTGCAAATTGCGTCCAAAATTGGATCATGGGATTAATAAATGTTTTCACTAATTCAACTCTACCACTTATGTTAAGAATTTTGCTGTGCCAGTGAGTGAATTTTTTGTTTATCTTGTCTATCAGAAAACCAAAATCCCTTAATTCCGGTTTGTTGCTAGACAAAGGAATGCCTAAACAAATCACAGGGAGATTTCCTATGTGAATATTTAGGGTCTTTGCAATTAACTGCTTATTAGTTGCACCTTTGTTAAAATAAACAGTAGATTTGTTTGCATTTAAATCAAGGCCAACTAAAGTTTTCAGGGTTTGGAATACGCTCATTATGCTTGTAGCATTTTTATATGTAGCTTTGGCCAAAATAAGAATGTCATCCGCATACAATAAATGGGTGATCATTGGCTCAATGTGATAGATAGGAGTACTATTATCTTTCAAGAACTCCAAATCAATGTTGATAGTAAGAAATTCCATTGTAATAGCGAATAAGTACGACGATAAATGGTCATCTTATCTCAACCCCCTCGTGCTCTCAATAAAACCGTGGGGGTCCATCAATTAACACCGAAAAAATAGGAGTAGATATGCATTCATAAATGAGATTAGCAAATACTAAAGGACACCCTATAGAAATCAACATATGATGAATGAAATCTCTGCTAATTTTAATAGGCTTTATGCAAATCAAGTTTCGTGCAGAATTTATTTGATTTTTTTCCATTAAAGCCTCTAACCATTTCATATGCGAGTAAAGAGTTTTCAACAATAATTCTCCTGGTATGAAAACATTTTGATTATATGAGATAAGATCATTCAAATAGGGTTTTAGTCGATCGCGTAAAAGATTGGCTAAAATCTTATACATGACATTGCAAAGAGAAATTGGCCTAAAGTCAGTCAAATCTTTGGCCTTGGGCTTTTTTGGAATAAGACAAATAAAAGTGTGGTTAATTTCTCTAATAATCTTACCTGATATGAAAATTCCATTCATAGCTTTCCGTATATCATTTTTCAACTGTTCCCAGTGTATTTTAAAGAACATCGAATTAATACCATATGGGTCCGGGGAGCTGTTGTCATTAATTTTAAAAATAGCTTCCTTGATTTCCTCTAGTTGGAAAGGCTTCATTGATTGAAACTTGCATTTTTAGAGAGGATTTTTTTACACGTAATGCCTGAAAATTGATTATTAGTCTATGATGATGAGAACAGATTTGAGAAGTATTGGACTGCTTCTGTTGCTAATTGTTCTGATGCTGAAATCCATAAACCATCATTATTAAGAATAAAATTATTTTTACGACTAGGATTTGACACATTGATCAATTTGTAAAAATAATCGGTAGGTCTATCTCCTTTAGTCAACCAGTTAAGCTTCATCTTCTGATCATTTTCTGCAGCTATTTTTCTCATGAGAAAGTGGATTTGATCATTTTTAGCAGAATACTGATTGATTAACACCTCATTTAGAGGATCAGTAACTAGATTATTATAAATATGACTTGCCTCTTTTTTATATTGATCAATCATTTTCTGACTATTAATTTTATTTTTCCTCCAGGATTTTAAAGCAGCTTTGGCTGTTTTCAACTTGCATAACAGAACATGAAGGAGATTGCCTTGAAAGTTCTTGGTCAGTGCATCTTGTAAGGATTCATGATATCCAGTATGCATATGCCACGAACTGCTGTACCTAAAAGGTATTCTGCACTTTAAATTATTATGCAGAATAAACTTGATATTGATAGTACAGTGATCACTGATAGATTGTTGACCGAAATAAACACCAAACTGAGAAAACGTATTCGTCCATTGGTTATTAACAAAGACTCTATCTATTTTACTATGGATATAAAAATTAAGGCCTCCTCTCCATGTGAAATAGTTGCTAGTAAATTTTGGTTCCACGAGAGAAGATGAGAAAATATAGTCTATAAAATTCTGATCTTCCATAGCATTATATAAACATTATTTATTCTATCATATCGAGATAAAATAGAATTAAAATCACCTGCCACAATCCATGGAAGATTAAAAAACTTTGATTGATCAACAATACATTTCCATAAGTCCAAACACTTCGTGTCATCGTTGGAAGCATATACTATTGTGCATAAAATACTAGCTCCATTAGCATTATGAAGAATACAAACAGATATAGATTATTAACGTATAACCATTTTTTATTTATTTTCTTATTATTAAATCCATTAGAAATTTATTTGGTAATTAATGGAGAATTAATGTAATTGAAATATTACAATTGATATAAGAAGAAACGTTAACTGTTGAGCGGTGAGTGTAAAACTTATGTTAATCAATTGCATAAGGGAATAGTTGATTTGATAATAAGAATGTAAATCAAAATAAAAGGATTTGTTTGAAATTTAAATATATAATGAACAGGTTTATTACATTTGTAATTAAATGTTGGAATTAAATTAGTATATAGATATTGAGTTTAACATAGAAAATTGGATTTCAAAGGAAACAATTGGATTAATTATCTTCCCTGTATTAGGGTATGCTTTGAGATTTAATCATTGTAAGTAATAGTAATTATATCTTGCCATTAATAAGAGATAGAAGTAAATGGTAATTAATTAATGATATGTGCAACATATGTTTTGTGTTAAAAATATAATGAGAATTTCATTGAGAAATATTACGTTCAAATTGTAAGAACTTAAATTTGGTACAAATACAACGATTATATGAAATTAATTGATAAAGAAATGATGTGGTTGTACGAAGTATTATTTCAGTGACTTTTTAATGGGATAATATTTAAATATAAGTTGGTTTTAAAGGGGGAGGTATTAATTGTAAATGAATGTGTAATAAAAAGAAATATGTTTTCACGAAAATAAAAGAAAAGGATGGTTTCTTGATAAGAATATTCTTATCAAATAAAGTGAATATTTCGTCTATGAATGTTAATTTAATTTTAAACAAAGAATTGAATTTTGTTATATGTTTCTAGTTGGAATATTTGATTTATTTAAATATTCCTTAATTTGAATTTAACTAAAAAAATATACAATAATAAAATGGTAAGAAAACAACTTGAAGGTTTGGTTAAGTTTTTGATTTGGAATAGTTAGCATATTAACATAGGAGATTTATTCTGTTTCAAATTTGACTTTGGAGTCTCGTTTCATATTTTAATGTGTGGGGTGGCGGTCCTCATTACGTTAATTGTAGTGTTTAATTTTATTTACGTTTACTAAATAAAAATACATATATGTGTGTAAATTTGTGTGTATTAGGGTTAATAAAATATGTTAAAATGAATTGTTTTTTTAGTATATTTGATTTGTGATTTCTATGTACGGACTACATTCTCAAATTTAAATTTGTCGCTTTCATTTATTTTATTTTATTACTACTTAAAAATACATGCCTCTTTTGGTCTTCCAATGAGTTTTATTTATTTACACGCGAGCCTTGCCTTGAAATATTTCATTTGTGAATGTAGATTTAATTTCATTAGAGTAAAGAATAGAATGATTTGTTAAAAATGGATATATATATTTATTTGAATGCTGTTTTAGCTTACAGATTGATTTCAAGAATAGGAATATAATTTAAGCAAGTTATTTATTACGGTGGTGTAAAACAACAAATTTATAAACATGTTTAAATGACTTAAGGAAACAATTATCCTATTTCTCATCCATTTTGGTTTATTTATTTTGAAATTTAACTTTGTTATTAATTGCAATTAATGTAATGGAAAGATTTCGATTAAAAGAAAAGAAAACTTTGATTGCAATTAATAGATTTAATAAAAAAACGTACATTTTGTGTTAAACAGAAATGGTGCTTTAATGGAAATAAAAGAATTGAACGTTCTCATTTTTAAGGTAGGTATACTTTTATTAATTGTGTGTAGATAAAAATTTGTATGTGTACAAATTGAGTATTATTTGAGTGAATGAAATTAATTTGGTTACGTTTTGAAAGAAATTGAATTTCAAAATGTGTATGTGGTCCCTTCATTTCTTTTTATTTATTGCATGTACGTTTTAAAATAGTTACCTCATTATTAAAACCTAGTCCGTTCATTTCTCCTTCGGTTTAATACATAAGCCTAAGCTTTTAGGCTATATTTAATTCTTTTCCATCTCATTTTTTGTTAGAAATTTTTTTATTTTCCTTTGATTTGCAAATTTTCTCATTCCTACATACATTTCCTTATGCATTATCAATGCCTAAAGCATTTAAAACTAAACGTGCATTTTGTCCCTCCACCTTTATTTCCTTATTATTAAATAATCTATAATTTTATTTCTTCATTTGCATTTTAATTTCTTTTATCACCTCATATTCATTTAGTTCACATCTTTCAATACTACGTTTTAGGGCTATTCATATTTTACTTTATTTCAATTCCTAGTTTGTTTATATATACCTTATTAGCTTTTCATTTGTTTCCATCTTCATTCCTTTAGTCATATTTCATTTTCTAATCTCATCTTCTATAGCTTCATTTTCCAAATAAAACTTCCATCTCATTTTTTTCTCTCTTCACCTTCCTCCTTCCGTTTTCATTTTTTCTTCTTTATATCTCCTTTTTTTGCTTCATTCTTTATCTTTTTGTTTCTTCTTCTTCAAATCTTCTTCTTTTTGAAAGCTTTCTTTTCTTTTTCAATTCTTCATCTTCTTTAATTTTTCTTCTTCTTTTCCAAACATTCTTCTTTTTTCCAAATCTTTTTCTTCAAATCCAGATCTATAACAACTTCTCTATCTCTTCCAAAACATTCTAAAAAAAAAATTAAGATAGAAGGAAACAAATCAAAAGGAGGAAGTAGTAGCGGATCCAAAGCTGACTATAAAAGGGAAATCCAGAAGGTGAGTGTTTAAACTCACTTACGAAATACCCAAATTTTATTGCAAGTTAAACCAGGTCATATAGTGATAAATTTTTTATTGTTGGTTTGGAATATTTATTAATATTTAATTTGAATAGCTAAATTCCAATATGTGATGACTAATAATTACTGTGACATGTTATTGAATTGGTTGATTTGTTGAATTGATTGATTTGAATGTTGATTGTATGTTGTGATGGATGCTATTGTGATTGAATGTGTATTTGTTCATTTATTTGATATATCCTTGTTATCACCCTATAATTTATTGTAATTATTTAAATTTATGATTATTTGCACACTGAATAAGGATGTAAAACCCATGAATTTCAAGTATTTACATCAGAGGAAAAATAGTATGTTTAGATTTACTATTTGAACCATAAAAATGATTTTGGGAAGAAACCGTCGTTACCTTACTTGAAAGTTTTCAAAATTAAATTTTGAAACATTGGGAAGTTTCCAAAAAGTGAATATTGAAACTTTGGAACATTTTTATAAATCAAATCTCTAAAACTATGAAATTTAACTGGGAATTGTGCTGTAAATTTGTAATTTACTAGAATGGATCTATTGTGAAATCCATTTTATTTTGAATATGGAAACAATAACATTTCTAGAAATTTGAACCTTCAAAAATGTAGTTATCTGCATTCCTTATTTCATATACTTTTGATTTAATTTGCATAAGAATTTTATTTCTGACTCGAGTGTATTATTTTCCTTTATGCTCGGGTCAGCCTGAGTTTTTCAGCATTGAAGACTATTTCTGGTGGACGAAGACGAAGATTCAGTATATTATTTCTATTTATTATTCCACTACATTCTGTGTTTAGCTGCATTATTTGGTTATTTATGATATATGTATAACTCTGATTTGAATTTGTAAAAGTGTAATGAAATGTTATTTGTAAAACAACTTCATGAACTGTTTATTTGATTATTATATTTTGTCGTTACGCTGCGAGATTCTGTATTTTGTTTTTCTCTTTCCTTTTTTTTCTTATTTACCCCATTAACAATCTTCCCTTTTGAATGGTTTGATTCTGACATGTGTGGTTTATTGTCGATTTGAACCATCCAAAAAGGTGGGTTGTTACAAGAAATATGTTGATCGCTAGCATGTAGGATAATATTAGACCATTGGAAAGAATCCCATTGTAACGACCCGACTTCCTACGCCCAGGAAGACATATCGTTAATAAAGAAAAAAAGGGTGAGAAAATAGAAAAGATAGAGAAGAAAGAACAACAACATCAGAATCTCACAGCGGAACGAATAAATTATAATAATCACATAAGTATTTACATAATATATAACATCAATCAGAGTGATACATATAGTACATCACATACTAGACAGTTATAAACACCTGTCTAGTTAATACACCTCAATACAATACAACTCAAACAATATGACTCAGAGATACCAACACAGCGGAACTATATATATATACAACGCCGAAGCCTCCTGCTCCATTTGCTCCTCTAGAATTCGTCAAGGCTAACCTGAATCCCTTGGCTACCCGTAAAAATTTGGGTACCCGAGAGTTTGTGAAAAACAAAAATAACTCCGGGTCAGACATGGGTCTGGTGTGAGTAACAGGTTAAAGTTGCTTAATTTTGAAAAAAATCCTTTGAAAACAAAAGGTATCACGTAAGACTTCCCACACATAAACATGGAAAAGTTTTTTCCTTACGCTAACCAAAACATTTGATAGGAAATCCAGTGATATTATAATAGGTCTAGGGTTTTCAAGTAATTAGAAAATAGCTGAAATTATTACATGATTAAATTCCAGCTACTAGCCACAAACGTGGGTAATACAATCAAAACCGTAGGCACTTATTGGATTTTGGATTCCATACAATGGCAGGGCTACTGAGGTACCGCGCGTCACAGTACGTGGCCTAGATCAACGTAACGAGGATCACTCCCGACCCCCTGCAACACAAGGCCGGAACCATTCCTTACTGTACAGTCCCGAACAAGATAAACCCCGCAGTTGGCTGCAGACCAACTGCCCACACAGCCGAATAAAAGGGACATCTAGATAGGGGAATATCCTTGTCCTGCTTGGGCATGACCCACCTAACCTTGCTGCACCTCCCCTGTTTTAGCCATTCCCGGTTGATGAGGCTTGAAGTTACGATTACCTTTATAGAACATATCTCTTAGAATGCTCATCGCCCGCCCGACGATGTGTTGAAAGCATTCGATCCATACAAGTTCGTTCCGGGTTCGAACGAAACCGAAGGCATCATCTCTACACTCGTTTTGGAATCACCCTCAGAGTTAACGACGATAATCCTTGCATTCTGAATCTTCATCTTCACTTCAGATTCACGACCTATCGTAAATTTGGAATCGATGTGGTTTTCGGATGTTCCAAATAAGGAAAACCGATCCCGGTCTCATCGAAATCCAAAACGTGTCTTTTAAGGCCAAGTTGTCTATTTAGTCTTAACAGTCAATTCAATATTATCAATATGCACAGATAGATAATTCACATCTCATAATAGATAATCACATTGTCACAAACAGATAATTAATATCATCATCCAAACAGATAATTAAATATTATCATACTTAAACCATACATCCATATCACGTAGATATTATCCATTCATATTTGAGATCACAATCAAACAATGAAATATCAATATCATCCATAAGCAATGATTTATGAACACAATATATAATTAATTTAAAATGAATTAAATTAACTACTCCCATCTTTAATTAACAAATTAAATTAATCATTCATTCAATAAATCCTGCTCTCACAATTATTAATTAATTATGAATCAAATTAACTAATCGTTCTATAATTACAAGAAGTAATTAATTTCTCACATGAATTATTCTAAATCATGTATAGCAGTTAACATTTAATTACTCCCTATTAGTTATTCCTTAATTAACAATTCTTAATTACATCATTAATTATATTAATTAATGATCTCCAATTTATATTAAATTGCTTTATTTAAATTACAATAAGTGATTAATCTTTACTTAAACACAATTATTAATCACCCCTGATTAATAACATACCAGTAATTAACTACCCTTAATTACTTATTAATCATCCCATGATTAATTCCATAAATTAATCCTTTGATTAATTACAAAAGAAATTTCCCAAATTACTTCATTTACAAATCATCTTGTATGAATTTCATCAAGTAATTGTCATCTAATTACTATTCTAAGTAATTAAACTCCATTAATTACACTAAGTAATTACACATACCAAATCATCAAATGATTTCTTAAATTAATTAACTTAATTTATATCTTATCATCAATTACTTATATATTCAAATTAATCATCTTTGATTTAAATATCCTTTGACTAATTTCAAGTAATTATATTCCAATTACTTCCATTAACAACATTACCCAATTAATTGCATCCAGTCATTATCCATCAATTACTTCTCTAAGTAATTTAATTCCAAAATATCAGTTAATTAATCTAAATTAATTAACTCAAATTAAATCAATTTACTCAATTAATAAGTAATTAATTTCTTAATTACTTTCCAAATAAATAATTACATTTAAACTATTACAATGATTATTATTGAATTAATTAATCCAATTAATTTATTAAAATCAATTACATTAATTAATTATAAAATAATCTAGTTAATGACCTTCATTAACACTTATTTAATTATTTTCTTCTAACATAATCAACTTATATTAATCATTATTAATTATAAGTTAATTAAAAAAAATCTAATCTATGGTTCTAAATCACATATTAGTTAATTAATTCATTAATTAACTTTAATTACTACTTTTAAACTTATAATTACTAATTTAATTAATATCAATCATTAATTATTCTTACTTAATTAACTTAAAGGTTAATGCATATAAAATTCTAAAACTTCATGAATTAAAGTAAACCATTCTTATTATTGATTATGTTTTCAATTCCAATATGTTTAAAACATTTATTTCAATTTACTTTCTAAATAAAAACCAATTTATCCTGAATAAGGTTTACAACTAAATTTTCAAACCCCTTTAAACTTACATATTTGTAGCATTAAAACTTATTTGAATCAATTTAAATTAGAAAACTTATTTTAGTTCCAAATCTAGAATTTCATATCTAAGTCCTGATCTCAATTTTTGAATTAACTTGTTTCAATCGTTTCTTAACAGTTTAAATTTCATTTGAACTCAACTCTTGTTTTGAAAATACTTTAATTATTAACCACTTTTAAGTTATTAAAATAATTTAAATTTTGAAACTTTATTATTTCCAACTCTCTTCAAAACTAACTTAAATTCACTTTTTAAACTTGATTTTAGAACTAGACTTGACTTTGATTAAATTTTAAAACAAAAATCTCAAAACTGTAAAAAAAGAAACAGTTACAGGTTTTAAAACCTGAATACCAACAACCCGAGTCCCCCTCTGGTTTACTTCGAGTAAACATACGAAGTTCCCGAGAAAACAACAGCATTGCTTCGAATTTCCCCCAGGCGCGCGCGAAATCAACATGAGAAAAATAAAACCTAGAAACACAACTTCTCCTCCCCTTCCAAACCTATCACCGCCACATGCGCGACACCCTGACCATCGGAGGCCACCAAACTCCGGCCGCGACATCGACCATCTCCCCGCTACCTCCCCTCAAAACCCCGTACCACTCGATCGCCGGCACTGGCCGCGGTGATAAAAATTCAGAACACAGAAAAATTTAGGTTTACAAACTTAATTCCATTGCCGTCGACGCCACGACCATCTAACACCCTATCCCCTATTTTTCCTTGATCCACGGTAGCCTCCTCCACCCCCAGTCAGAAGCTCGACCCCCCAGATCAACCTGATAATCCACGGCCACTCAAAATGCCCAAAATGGATGAACTCGAACTGCACCTCACCCCCTCCACTAAAAATCACCGTATTCATTTTAAACATCATAATTTGATTCAACGATTCGATCTATGTACCCGAATTTATAAATCAAGATATTCGAATTTTTGATATTATTGAGATGCTCAGTTCTTTTTTTTCTTTTTTCGGTTTCCAGAGTCATATATTCATTACTTTGATTTAAGTAAAATCTTAAACTAATATTGAAATGAAACTTATAGATTTCATTTAAATCTTAAGGCTAAACAAAGATTAATTAAAGAAGTTGAATTTAAATGAACAAAACTGGAAACAGAGAAAGTACAAAAGTTCAAATACCTGCACACATCATACTTCAGGAATTCAAAAATATAAACACGCAACCATACTTTTCAATACAATATTTATCATTGCAATAACATTCAAACTAATTTATACTTTAAATTCCTTTTAAAAGTGGAGTTACTCACCAAAATAAATCGCAGTTGAACAGTGGAATTTGATGATGACAGAAAACAGTTATATGAAGTGTTGAATGCCTGCAACTCTTCTTGCTTCCTGACTTTTATTTAAGCTTGAAAATATGCAGTTTTTGTTTATATTACTTTGCTTTTTCTCAGGCTTTGCTTTCATAAGTTTAATGACTAAATGACTGAATTAAAAGATAGGAAGTGATGAATACATATATATATATATATATATATATAACTTTGAACAAGTTGTCTTTTTGAACAAGCTTTGACTTGATAAAATATTGCTTTATTTTTATTTGTAATAAGGTACTGTAAACTGAGCTAAGATAAATATTTCGGCTAGAAGATATTTTCAGACAGAAATGTGTGCTAATTAAAGGGTTATGTCCTTGTATTAGTATACACTATTTAGTATTTGCAGACACTACAATATAAATAAAGATATTTGCAGATTTTTTTTGTTTGACATGGTGCAGCTTACAGGTTCCAGAGATACACAAGTATGAACATCTCAGATTTGCAGAGATGGAGATTCTGGTTGCATTAATTGTATGAAGATGTTCAAGTTTTTGATGGTATATATGTCTTAGTTTTGCTCATAGATGATGTTCGAACTGATATGAAGAAAAGTTGATATATACTTGCATTTACAGTTTATAATATCAAGATGTTTGTACAACAAAACAGAGATATTTGTTGTGTGCTAGAAAGATTTACATTGATTACTTTTGTTTGTTTGTTTAAGAATACTTTACACTGTCTTCCCTAGCAAGCTTCATATATTTATATTTGTTTTTGTTACTGTCTTTACTTTGTTTTATTTAATTTGGCCTGCACACATATTCAACCTTAATGCTTTAAACATATATATATATGCTGCAGTTCTTCTTATGTTAGTTTACAAACTTGAAAATTTATTTGTTCTAGTTTAATTGTTGACTTGTTATTATATTTATGAAAGGTATGTGAATGTTATCATTTTTGTTTTGTTGTTTGAAAACTAAATGAACTTATAGTTGTTATGTTATTAAATTTAGCCAATGTACTTACTTTACATTTTCCCTAATTTATCTTATAGTCTTGTATTTTTATATGTACATTTTAATTTTATTTATATTATAAAAACACATTTATCACTTTGACATGGTAGATAAAATAAATTATCTTTTTATTATAAACTACATATGTCATAAAATATATTAAAGTATCGTTTGACAAAATTATATTGAAACTCATATATCATTTTAAATCCATATTTTTATCAAGCTATACTTACAAAAACAAATCTTTTTGTTAATGAATTTAAATTTAAACTTAAGTTAAAATAAGTTTCAAACTATTTAAGCATTTATCTTATGTATTTAAAACCCTATATTTATTTATTTATTTAGCTTTGAAAAGTTTATATTAAATAAAACATAATTTCCAATTCACTAAAATATATATAAGAATCTGAAACATAATTTATTTGTTAAACTTTAAAACAAATCTCATCTATTTACAATGTATACAAATATATACATATATAAATAGAAAACAAACAATTAATTTTAACAGATATCATTTACCAATTAAATATTTATTAAAAGAAAAGTATCAATTCAGATCTTATTAACAAAAATATATCAAATCAATTTAATATTTAATGCAGATTATTAAATTGATATTGCTCGAAAATTCCGGGTTGTCACATTCCTCCCCCCTTAAAAGAATTTCGTCCCCGAAATTTAAAAGCAAAGGTAATTTAATACTCTATTTAAGATTTAAATTTTAAATCACACTCATATATCAATCACATGCTAACAATCATCTCAACCAATCTACTAAGTCAACAAAGCTAACCATCCTGACAAAATTCTGGATAGAGCTCCCTAGAGTTTCCCAGTATAATACCGGAATACTCGATCTATATAATCCAAACAGTCTATACTACTAATCTATAGAACTCCTTTGAATCAGAGAAAATTCATCCAAATCAAATCTACGACTTCGAAATCCAAATTCCTTTGTCTCTTATCCACCAAATTCATCTGATGATCCAGAGCTGCCTTCAACTTACTGATCAGCTCAACCTTTGCTGATGACTCGTAAAACAATCTGAATCCAAAAACAATCCAGGTTAATGATCTTCTCAAAACCAACCAAAACCAAGAACACAACCTTTATCACCAATAGAAAACAACCTCTGCTTTCCAAAAAAGAAAAACAAATGCACTCCCAACTGCGTCCGCTGCACACCTCTGATCTAGGGTAGATGAAAATGCTGATGATGCACATAAGCATAAACTGGACAACACATTACAAAAATATGATTCAACAGATTCAAAATAAAACTCAGAAGTTCCTCCAAAATCTGAGCTGCTTTACCAATTCCTCTCTCTAGAAACCATTCTACTACCAAGCTGAACCATCTGCACTACTTCTGAAATCCAATCGATACCATACTCAACTCCTCAGATGCTAAGGCAAACCACTGACTTCTTCAAAGATATTCAGAAAAATTTCTGCCATCCCATAGAATACTTAACTATCGCAAGTCTCTTTTGCGATCAACCCAGGCTAATATCCAAAGAAAACTGTTCTCTCCTTACCAATTTGAACAGCTTAAGCTTATCTAGCCAATCCATTGAAGAAATGGATCCACAAAACTGCCTCTGAACTTCACCTCTAAAGAACTGCTGACAAATGACCTCCTCGCGTGCCGGCAGAACAATCTGAGCTGCAACACTGCTGCTGATGCCAAAAATTTCTTAATCCTAAACTCCTCGAAAAACTCGGGCCTCAAAGCCAAACTCAACATTCAACTGAACTCAGCCTCAAAATTAATGCATACACGCTTCCTTATCCAAAAATTCTTGGGAACTTCTTCGGAAACAATCCATCGCTACTGCATCTCAACACACAACCACTACTTCTTGAGTTACCAAGATAATATTTCTAACTTCTGCTCAACTGACAAAATCCAAATTCTACTCATCCAAACTTGTACAACAAAAATGGACTCCAAATCTTAACAGGTTTCCTCCAGAGATTTGGTGAAATCCTTACATCACAAATTTACTCGAGACGGTATTTGGCCTACAGTCTCATCAGATATACTTCCAACCACAGGTAGTCGTGTTACACACACCACTACTCAATCTACCCTTATTCTTATATTGGAAAATCCGAACAGGTAATCCAACAAATAGATGAAATATATATATATATATATATATATATATATATATATATATATATATATATATATCAAAATTACAAATACGCTCTCTCAGGAAAGAAATCACTCAAGAGCCTAGGTATTCACTCAACCAGTGCTCTGATACCACTGTAACGACCCGACTTCCTACGCCCAGGAAGACGAATCGTTAATAAAGAAAGAAAAGGGTGATAAAATAGAAAAGATAGAGAAGAAAGAACAACAACATCAGAATCTCACAGCGGAACGAATAAATTATAATAATCACATAAGTATTTACATAATATATAACATCAATCAGAGTGATACATATAGTACATCACATACTAGACAGTTATAAACACCTGTCTAGTTAATACACCTCAATACAATACAACTCAAACAATATGACTCAGAGATACCAACACAGCGGAACTATATATATATATATACACACACACACACACACACAAAACGCTGAAGCCTCCTTCTCCATTTGCTCCTCCATAATTCGTCAAGGCTAACCTGAATCCCTTGGCTACCCGTAAAAATTTGGGTACCCGAGAGTTTATGAAAAATAAAAATAAACTCCAGGTCAGACATGGGTCTGGTGTGAGTAACAGGTTAATGTTGCTTAATTTTGAAAAAAATCCTTTGAAAACAAAAGGTATCACGTAAGACTTCCCACACATAAACATGGAAAAGTTTTTACCTTACGCTAACCAAAACATTTGATAGGAAATCCAGTGATATTATAATAGGTCTAGGGTTTTCAAGTAATTAGAAAATAGCCGAAATTGTTACATGATTAAATTCCAGCTACTAGCCACAAAAGTGGGTAATACAATCAAAACCGTAGGCACTTATTGTATTTTGGATTCCATACAATGGCAGGGCTACTGGGGTACCGCCCATCACAGTACGTGGCCTAGATCAACGTACTGAGGATCACTCCCGACCCCCTGCAACACAAGGCCGGAACCATTCCTTACTGAACAGTCCCGAACAAGATAAACCCCGCAGTTGGCTGCAGACCAACTGCCCACACAGCCGAATAAAAGGGACATCTAGACAGGGGAATATCCTTATCCTGCTTGGGCATGACCCACCTAACCTTGCTGCACCTCCCCTGTTTTAGCCATTCCCGGTTGATGAGGCTTGAGGTTACGATTACCTTTATAGAACATATCTCTTAGAATTCTCATCGCCCGCCTGACGATGTGTTGAAAGCATTCAATCCATACAAGTTCGTTCCGGGTTCGAACGAGACCGAAGGCATCATATCTCTACACTCGTTTTGGAATCACCCTCAGAGTTAACGACGATAATCCTTGCATTCTGAATCTTCATCTTCACTTCAGATTCACGACCTATCGTAAATTTGGAATCGATGTGGTTTTCGGATGTTCCAAATAAGGAAAACCGATCACGGTCTCATCGAAATCCAAAATGTGTCTTTTAAGGCCAAGTTGTCTATTTAGTCTTAACAGTCAATTCAATATTATCAATATGCACAGATAGATAATTTACATCTCATAATAGATAATCACATTGTCACAAACTGTAACGACCCAGAATTTTTGATAATTAAAATTTGAATATTTAATTAATTTTAAATATTAAAAAAGTGAATTTATAAGTCGAATAAATTTTAATTCGAATAATTGGATTTAATTGAATAATTAAATCGATAATTTAATATGTTAAATTATGGAAATAATTGAAAATTGAGTTAAATATGATTGAAAATGATTTGTAAAATTTTATTTTGTCATATTGAAGTTAGAACGATATTTTAGAACTTTTAAAATCGAATTAAGAGTTAATTTGTGAAAATTGAATATTTTAATATTTAAATCGACTAGTGAAAATAGTCAATTTTTGACCAGTCTCAGAATTGGACGAAACTAGTTCCATTGGATCCGTAATAGTTAGTTATTACCGGATTTCAATTTTCGTGTCAATCGGAGTTATCGTTTGATCGTGGCAACTCGAAACGCATTGAATTGTTTTTAATATTAATTTAGCGAGTTAAAATAGCCATTTTTCAAATAGTCTCGGATTTCAACGAAACCAGTTTCATCGGATCCGTAATGTGATATTATTGTAAGGTTTCAAATTTCAAGTCGATTGGATTTACTGTTTGTCCGGTACAAATTAAAATGCCTAGAAAATCGATTAAATCGGTTTAATTCAAATTGAACGTTTATTGCCATAACTCACACAGATGTCCGAATTAGCTTTCGAAACATATTCCATTGTGTTCGGAACGCGGGGTAAACCCTAGAAACGCTGGTTACGGCGCGTGAATCGGATTTCGGAATTTCCGGAATGAATAGTGTTTTGAATAATTTCCTATAAATAACCCCTCACAAATAAAAAAAATAAAAAATAAACTCTAAAACCCTAGCCGCCAGTTAATGGAATCAATGGCCGAAATCATCTCCACTTCCTCCCTCGTTTTCTTCAAATCCAAGCAACCATTCATAAAACTTTCAACTAGAATCTTGTAGAGCTCAGCGAGATCTTCGTGTTCAACGGTTATGATCGCGAACTTCATCACCAATCAACGGCAATCGAAGCTCAAAGTCCTCGAGTTCGTGCACGGTTTTCAAGGCCGAGGAAGGGCCGAGCTCGAAGCCACTTGGGCCGAGCATGGAGTGGAGAGAGGCGCATCTGTAGGTAGTGCCTGATCGTGGTGGAAGCGAGTGGTGTGGCGTGCGTTTTAAACCCTAGTGCACGGCTATGGGTTCGGCTACAACAGAGGTAACGTGCATGAACGAAGAAGAAGGGGGGGGGGGGGGGGGGGGGTGTTGCACGGCCAGATCTGAAGAAAGAAGGGAATGGATGGTGGATGATAGATGTAGGTTTAAATTATATGATTTAGTTGTAAATTATTATAATAAAATTTTGTAAAACTTATAAAAATCATAACTTTTTCATACGAGGTCGAAAACGCGCGAAACCAGTTGCGTTGGAATCGTATGGACGAGCACTACGCTATGGAATTGGATTGGAGTCGTTTAGAGTTAGTGAGAATTTTGGGTAAAATTAAACGTCCGTTTAATTTTATTCGAAATAAATCGATAAAACGAAATTGAAATCAAGGTGAGAACTTCTCACTCAATCGAATCAGTTTCGATTTTATTTTAAATAGTTATATTTAAAATATTTGAATGCATGTTTGAATGATGATTGTTATCTATTGATTGTTAAAATAGACATTATACGCCATTAGTAAGCGGATGT
Organism: Allium cepa; assembly: GCA_030765085.1. Lineage (NCBI taxonomy): Eukaryota > Viridiplantae > Streptophyta > Magnoliopsida > Asparagales > Amaryllidaceae > Allium > Allium cepa. The sequence continues at coordinate 166,459,984 of CM060931.1, forward strand.
TATTTATTAAAAACATATACCGCGAATATTTCATAAACAGTGAGATTGGTATTATATATAATAGCAATATATATATATATTGGCATATGTATATATTGTAGTTATTGATTTCCCACATTTGTATAGCGGATGAGACCCTATTGCGCCGTCTATTAAGCGGATAATATTTTAAATCCCATATACCGCGATAATTTCGTACTGGAGCGGAATTGATATTGTGTTAATGTTTGTGGATGCAGGAAAACAGGTTGGAGGGATCCAACTGGATTCCTCAACAGTTTTTATTTGATTTCAGATATTTTGATATTTGATGGATTATCATATCGATATATGATGTCGTTGTTGTCGTGATCGACTATTTGGTGTGTAGCATCATTGGACCAAGTTTTGGAATTTTAAAATGTTTTTAAAGTAATTTTTGAAAGTATAAGTTTATAAAATATTTTGGAATTGATTCATTTTAAATAAATAAACGTTATAATTTTAATGTTATAAAAATTATGGTTTTTGAGAAATATGGTTAAAGGTTGATTTTTGAAAATATGGGATTAATGATTTTATAAAAGGATTTAAATCGGGATAATTGAATTTATTATGAAAAGTTGAAATATAGGATTTATAAAAATTTAATTATTTTATGAATCAAAATGGTGAAATTATAAAGGAGATTAAAGATGTTTTAAAATAATAGTATAAATTGATTCTATAAAGGATTTATAAATTGATAATTTATAAATGAAAATATTTGAATTATAAAACGAGTTTTTATAAGTGTTAGAATGAATTGTGAATGAATTTCATAAGTGAATGAAATTTATAGAATTGTAAACGGTGAAATTATAAATGGAATTTTATAAGCAGTAGGTTTATAAAATTTATAAAGTTGTTAAAAGAATAGGGTTGGATAAATAATTGAATCTTATAAGTTATAAGATTTATAATTATGAAGTTTAAAGGAACGATTGTGAAAACAAATAAATTATAAGTGTTTAACTTATAATATGAACCTTTGGTATATAATTGAGTTATGAATTGAGTATAGGGTAATAAAGGAATTTATAAACATTGTTTTATAAATTTGCAACGACTTATTTTGATAAGTTAATTTTTATAACTTATTTATGAAGCTATATTCACGTTTTAGACTGTGAATAATCCTTTAAAATGAAATGTATAGAAATGATGAAATTGTTAACGTAGTATATTCACGTTTTTGAATAGTGAATAATATGTTAAAGAAAATGTTTTGAATGTGAAGTTTTAAATAGAACTAAAACGATCTAACGATGTTTAAATGTGTTGAGATTCGAAACCATAGATTTCAACATTCATTGTTGAAATAGACGTTTTCGAGAAATAAAAGGAAATGGTGGACTATAACACTGTTGTTATAGTAAATGATTTCCGAAAGGAAATGTTTTGTATAGTATTGGGATTTATATATCTATTTTAATTTCGAATCCCTATACTAGTGATTTTGGGTTGTCGTAACGATGTTTTACGCAACATTCGTTTAGACCCAAATGAATATGTTTAAGAGAATGATTTCCTTAAAGAATGAAATATATACTTAATTTCGATTTGAGTATATTGAATATTTTCCAAGTGTAGAAAATAAAAAGATTTGTGAATTACTTATAAATAAATAAGTATGGAAGTGTTTTCCAATATAAAGTGAATATTTTGAGAATTTATCTTCTTGAAGATAAATTGAAAATGAATAATTGAAATCGTATATTCATAGATATTTTGAAATATAAATTCACTATGGAATTTATAAAAGAAAGGGGAAATTGTTTAAAAATAAATATTGATTTATTTTTGAGGTATTGAAATTATATATCTTGTAAAGATATTTTGGAAAATAAATAATTTGGAAAATTATTTGGAATCTGGTGATGTGTGCATATCCATTGATAGTTCAATAACCGACTATCAATATTTTCCTTTGAATGGGTAATTGATGTGATTTGTTTGAATTTGAATGCCACACTTATTTTTGAATAAGCACTCACTATTCGGGTTAACCGGGAAAGGACCATGGGGTCGTATAACCCATTCCGAATATGTGATACGTCGTTATGAATTGCATTTGAAGACCGGTGTTGAAGACCGGATCTTTTTGAAAGCGAAAGGACAACTCGTCGATTGTCTTTGCACCGAGTAGCTACGGTATAGAGACTCCCTATGTGATGGGAAGTCCGGACGTGATTAGAGATTATCCGGATTGCAAGGACTTCTTTGTAAGTGCCTTCGGTTCTGTTCGAGCCCGGAACAGACTTGTATGGATTGTATGTCTGACATTACAAGTTGAGATATAAAGCCGATTTCTTTCAAATATATTTCTGTTGGTGGCGGAGAATTTATTCTTTTAGCTTAACACCCTTCTCTGAGACGTACGAGCTCAGAGGTTATGTAGTTGAAGGTTATCAGCGATATATTCCCAATTTGGTAATGTGACATGCTGAGTGTTGCTGTGAAATGATCATTGTGTTGATTATTTGTGATAGGATCATTTATTTGATCGTCTATCTTGGTGATCATTTCTATGATCATTTGTTGACCCAAAGCATGGCTTTTGTATAAAGTATGTTTTTGTGGACGTGACTTCGTCGAGCCTCACACCCCGTGAATGGTCAAAACAGGAAAGATGCAGCAAGGTTATGAGGGGTAGCGCCCTTTAGGATATGTGCATTTCCTTCTGGAAAAGGGTGGTATCATGGTATGGAGCCCAAATACTTACTTATGTTGAAAACACTTTATGATTGTGTGAATTGATTGCGAGCGCTCGGTTGAAAGGTCCCAAAGGACCGGGGGATGGCATATTCGGTCAGTTGTTACTCAGTTAGGGGTAACCCGGCCTTGTGTTGGTAGAGATCCGGTTTGGTTCTCGGGGATGTCCATCCAGAGGCATTCTCATGTGGCAATGGGAAGTTCCTTGGCCTGATCATTTGTTGGAAATCCAAAGAAACAATACGAGACTTGTACGGTTTTAGTTGTAGAACCTGCCATCTAATATGGTAGCTATAGTAAGCATACTATAATGGTACCTATGCTGGCTAAGATTTATATTCTACTTTCGAAATATCTTCTACACTATGCACTAAAAATAATATCAAATGTTCTTTTTTTAATGCGTATCAAGCATCTTTGACTAACATAAGAAGAAATCTCCTCCAAGTCTACGTTTGCATTGTGTGTGTGGCGGGAGGTCTTATGGTAGTCTCATTTTTAAAAGCATTGCGAATTGACTTTAAAAATATTCCTCTATTTTTGATTTTAAAGATAAATAAACTGTTTTGAGTTCTCACACCAGTCCAATGACTGACTCGGAGTTTATTGTTTTCCTTCCTAAACTCTGGGTGCCCACCAATTTCCACACGGGCAGCCAAGAGTTAAGGTTTATCAGGATATTCTGGATATTCAGGAGTTGCTGGAGGCAAGCTGGATGGCATGGCGTATTACTAGTATATAGTATTTCTTTTTCCGCTGCACTGTTTGTTGTTGTTGTTGTACACTCTGATGTAATGTAATGTAATGTATAAAATGTAATAACTGATATAGTTTTTTGTTTAAAGATTATTCATTTATTTATTATATGTTGTTCCGCTGCGATTGTGAGATTCTGATGTTGTTCTGTTGTTTTCTGTTCTGTTCTATTTTCTGTTATTTCTTTCCTCTCTATTTTTTTCTATCTTCTCCTCTCTCTTTTTCTGTCTTTTCTTTTTCTTAAACCCTCAGTGTTCGGTTTTCCGTCGTTCGATTGCTCGGCAGTCGATAAAGTGAGTATCGATGTTGAATTTTCGAAAGACGAAGAATCGGGTCCTGACAATGTGGTATCAGAGCTTATGGTTAGCGACAACCATGGTTCTGTTGGGTGTTACTCATTAGAGATAGAGTCAGTAGTACTCTAGAATGAGTTTGAGTGTAATAATAGCTATGAGAGCGTATTTGTTAGTGTATATAAAATTGTTTTATATTGTGATGATTGGTTTGTTGAGTGGCATATGAACCTTCGTCAGCGTGGTCTCGACAACTATGCCGAAGGGGTTTCTAAACACTTGAATAGAACAATTCGACACAGTATTGTTTTAAATAGGGTAAATGAAATAATTTTGCCTTGATTATATTTTTATATATAAAAGAATAATTTTTCAAAATTATTAAAGTATATGTAAGTTGATTGTTTAGATGTTTGAATAATCTAAATAAAAGAATAATTGTATAAGCAAAAAGAATTATAAGAATTGAATTATAATTAAAGTAATTTACAATTGTGAAATAAACTTATATATATGAGAAGTAAAACTATATGAATATATTTATAAATGGAAGTATAACTTAAGAAATGTCGAATGGAGTTGATATTGGTATCAAAGTAAATTATTAAAGTTAAGTGATAAATGTGAACTTAGATTATGTAAATGAAATTCAACTTGAAATGGTTAAATGAATTACCAATTGAATTGAATTAATGGATTGAATGTTAATCAATTAAATGTGAATTAAGTTGATATGAAATAATGAATGTAAGTGTAATTCATTAAGATCTAATGTTATTGAAAGTTGAATAGTTGAATGAAAATCAATTTAATTAAACCAATTGAAAGCAAAGTAATTTGGTTGTAATTAATATATATTGGTTGATATATGGTTGTTAGTTGATTATATATAATTCATTAAGTGTTAATGAAATTGAATGAATGAAATGGGAAGCTAAAGTAATTGAAATTCAATTGGAAGTTAAATGAATCTTAAATAAAATTGAATTTGATTTGGAAGTGTACCAACTTGAATATGAATTAGGGAATATAAACTAATTGAAAATGAATGTTAGAAACATCCACTGTTAATGAATCAAATGTGATTAAATTGAAAACCTATTTCATTGAATATTAATGAGAATATGAATGAATATTTATTGGTTATGAATTTGTTGAATGTTAGTTGGATGATAGTTGGTTGATGGTTGAATATATTGCTTTTGTTTTATTTGCTATGTTGACATATATAATTATTATGTTGCTATATGATGTATATCGATACTATTATCTATATGCATGGTTCTCATGTTGTTTGTTGAGTGTTTAGTAGGTGCGGATCGCGTTTGCTTCGCATTTGGAGCTCGCTTTCGCGCTATATTAGCCGTATATGCTTGCTAATAAAATATAAGGTACATATCTCGGATTAAATATCGTACTTTTACATTTTTTCCCTTCGGGATGCCTCATTACTTGATGAGATGTATATTTGTGATATATATACTGTCATTTTTTTTTGGATCGAGCCGCGCAAAGGAGACTATGGCGAATTTTTCCGAAAATTTAAGGCGTTAGAAAAAATTTGAGAAAATTGGAATTTTTTTGAAAACTTAGACTTTTATTTGGAGTTGAAAGTTAAATAATAGTTGTTGTTTTTGAATGGATAACTAAGTATGATTTGAAAACTTAGTAAAGTATTATAAGAAGTTTAAACTATGAATTTTGGAAAGTTAATAGATTCTGTAACTTTTCTTACTTGTTAATTTCGAGGACGAAATCCTTTTAAGGGGGGAAGATTGTAACGACCCAGAATTTTTGATAATTAAAATTTGAATATTTAATTAATTTTAAATATTAAAAAAGTGAATTTATAAGTCGAATAAATTTTAATTCGAATAATTGGATTTAATTGAATAATTAAATCGATAATTTAATATGTTAAATTATGGAAATAATTGAAAATTGAGTTAAATATGATTGAAAATGATTTGTAAAATTTTATTTTATCATATTGAAGTTAGAACGATATTTTAGAACTTTTAAAATCGAATTAAGAGTTAATTTGTGAAAATTGAATATTTTAATATTTAAATCGACTAGTGAAATAGTCAATTTTTGAACAGTCTCAGAATTGGACGAAACCAGTTCCATTGGATCCGTAATAGTTAGTTATTATCGGATTTCAATTTTCGTGTCAATCGGAGTTATCGTTTGATCGTGGCAGCTCGAAACGCATTGAATTGTTTTTAATATTAATTTAGCGAGTTAAAATAGCCATTTTTCAAACAGTCTCGGATTTCGACGAAACTAGTTTCATCGGATCCGTAATATGATATTATTGTAAGGTTTCAAATTTCAAGTCGATTGGATTTACCGTTTGTCCGGTACAAATTAAAACGCCTAGAAAATCGATTAAATCGGTTTAATTCAAATTGAACGTTTATTGCCATAACTCGCACAGATGTCCGAATTAGCTTTCGAAACCTGTTCCATTGTGTTCGGAACGCGGGGTAAACCCTAGAAACGCTGGTTACGGCGCGTGAATCGGAGTTTGGAATTTCCGGAATGAATAGTGTTTTGAATAATTTCCTATAAATAACCCCTCACAAATAAAAAAAAAAATAAACTCTAAAACCCTAGCCGCCAGTTAATAGAATCAATGGCCGAAATCATCTCCACTTCCTCCCTCGTTTTCTTCAAATCCAAGCAACCATTCATAAAACTTTCAACTAGAATCTTGTAGAGCTCAGCGAGATCTTCGTGTTCAACGGTTATGATCGCGAACTTCATCACCAATCAACGGCAATCGAAGCTCAAAGTCCTCGAGTTCGTGCATGGTTTTCAAGGCCGAGGAAGGGCCGAGCTCGAAGCCACTTGGGCCGAGCATGGAGTGGAGAGAGGCGCATCTGTAGGTAGTGCCTGATCGTGGTGGAAGCGAGTGGTGTGGCGTGCGTTTTAAACCCTAGTGCACGGCTATGGGTTCGGCTACAACAGAGGTAACGTGCGTGAACGAAGAAGAAAGGGGGGGGGGGGTGTTGCACGGCCAGATCTGAAGAAAGAAGGGAATGGATGGTGGATGATAGATGTAGGTTTAAATTATATGATTTAGTTGTAAATTATTATAATAAAATTTTGTAAAACTTATAAAAATCATAACTTTTTCATACGAGGTCGAAAACACGCGAAACCAGTTGCGTTGGAATCGTATGGACGAGCACTACGCTATGGAATTGGATTGGAGTCGTTTGGAGTTAGTGAGAATTTTGGGTAAAATTAAACGTCCGTTTAATTTTATTCGAAATAAATAGCTAAAACGAAATTGAAATCAAGGTGAGAACTTCTCACTCAATCGAATCAGTTTCGATTTTATTTTAAATAGTTATATTTAAAATATTTGAATGCATGTTTGAATGATGATTGTTATCTATTGATTGTTAAAATAGACATTATACGCCGTTAGTAAGCGGATGTTATTTATTAAAAACATATACCGCGAATATTTCATAAACAGTGAGATTGGTATTATATATAATAGCAATATATATATATATATATTGGCATATGTATATATTGGAGTTATTGATTTCCCGCATTTGTATAGCGGATGAGACCCTATTGCGCCGTCTATTAAGCGGATAATATTTTAAATCCCATATACCGCGATAATTTCGTACTGGAGCGGAATTGGTATTGTGCTAATGTTTGTGGATGCAGGAAAACAGGTTGGAGGGATCCAACTGGATTCCTCAACAGTTTTTATTTGATTTAAGATATTTTGATATTTGATGGATTATCATATCGATATATGATGTCGTTGTTGTCGTGATTGACTATTTGGTGTGTAGCATCATTGGACCAAGTTTTGGAATTTTAAAATGTTTTTAAAGTAATTTTTGAAAGTATAAGTTTATAAAATATTTTGGAATTGATTCATTTTAAATAAATAAACGTTATAATTTTAATGTTATAAAAATTATGGTTTTTGAGAAATATGGTTAAAGGTTGATTTTTGAAAATATGGGATTAATGATTTTATAAAAGGATTTAAATCGGGATAATTGAATTTATTATGAAAAGTTGAAATATAGGATTTATAAAAATTTAATTATTTTATGAATCAAAATGGTGAAATTATAAAGGAGATTAAAGATGTTTTAAAATAATAGTATAAATCGATTCTATAAAGGATTTATAAATTGATAATTTATAAATGAAAATATTTGAATTATAAAACGAGTTTTTATAAGTGTTAGAATGAATTGTGAATGAATTTCATAAGTGAATGAAATTTATAGAATTATAAACGGTGAAATTATAAATGGAATTTTATAAGCAGTAGGTTTATAAAATTTATAAAGTTGTTAAAAGAATAGGTTTGGATAAATAATTGAATCTTATAAGTTATAAGATTTATAATTATGAAGTTTAAAGGAACGATTGTGAAAACAAATAAATTATAAGTGTTTAACTTATAATATGAACCTTTGGTATATAATTGAGTTATGAATTGAGTATAGGGTAATAAAGGAATTTATAAACATTGTTTTATAAATTTGCAACGACTTATTTTGATAAGTTAATTTTTATAACTTATTTATGAAGCTATATTCACGTTTTAGACTGTGAATAATCCTTTAAAATGAAATGTATAGAAATGATGAAATTGTTAACGTAGTATATTCACGTTTTTGAATAGTGAATAATATGTTAAAGAAAATGTTTTGAATGTGAAGTTTTAAATAGAATTAAAACGATCTAACGATGTTTAAATGTGTTGAGATTCGAAACCATAGATTTCAACATTCATTGTTGAAATAGACGTTTTCGAGAAATAAAAGGAAATGGTGGACTATAACACTGTTGTTATAGTAAATGATTTCCGAAAGGAAATGTTTTGTATAGTATTGGGATTTATATATCTATTTTAATTTCGAATCCCTATACTAGTGATTTTGGGTTGTCGTAACGATGTTTTACGCAACATTCGTTTAGACCCAAATGAATATGTTTAAGAGAATGATTTCCTTAAAGAATGAAATATATACTTAATTTCGATTTGAGTATATTGAATATTTTCCAAGTGTAGAAAATAAAAAGATTTGTGAATTACTTATAAATAAATAAGTATGGAAGTGTTTTCCAATATAAAGTGAATATTTTGAGAATTTATCTTCTTGAAGATAAATTGAAAATGAATAATTGAAATCGTATATTCATAGATATTTTGAAATATAAATTCACTATGGAATTTATAAAAGAAAGGGGAACTTGTTTAAAAATAAATATTGATTTATTTTTGAGGTATTGAAATTATATATCTTGTAAAGATATTTTGGAAAATAAATAATTTGGAAAATTATTTGGAATCTGGTGATGTGTGCATATCCATTGATAGTTCAATAACCGACTATCAATATTTCCCTTTGAATGGGTAATTGATGTGATTTGTTTGAATTTGAATGCCACACTTATTTTTGAATAAGCGCTCACTATTCGGGTTAACCGGGAAAGGACCATGGGGTCGTATAACCCATTCCGAATATGTGATACGTCGTTATGAATTGCATTTGAAGACTGGTGTTGAAGACCGGATCTTTTTGAAAGCGAAAGGACAACTCGTCGATTGTCTTTGCACCGAGTAGCTACGGTATAGAGACTCCCTATGTGATGGGAAGTCCGGACGTGATTAGAGATTATCCGGATTGCAAGGACTTCTTTGTAAGTGCCTTCGGTTCTGTTCGAGCCTGGAACAGACTTGTATGGATTGTATGTCTGACATTACAAGTTGAGATATAAAGCCGATTTCTTTCAAATATATTTCTGTTGGTGGCGGAGAATTTATTCTTTTAGCTTAACACCCTTCTCTGAGACGTACGAGCTCAGAGGTTATGTAGTTGAAGGTTATCAGCGATATATTCCCAATTTGGTAATGTGACATGCTGAGTGTTGCTGTGAAATGATCATTATGTTGATTATTTGTGATAGGATCATTTATTTGATCGTCTATCTTGGTGATCATTTCTATGATCATTTGTTGACCCAAAGCATGGCTTTTGTATAAAGTATGTTTTTGTGGACGTGACTTCGTCGAGCCTCACACCCCGTGAATGGTCAAAACAGGAAAGATGCAGCAAGGTTATGAGGGGTACCGCCCTTTAGGATATGTGCATTTCCTTCTGGAAAAGGGTGGTATCATGGTATGGATCCCAAATACTTACTCATGTTGAAAACACTTTATGATTGTGTGAATTGATTGCGAGCGCTCGGTTGAAAGGTCCCAAAGGACCGGGGGATGGCATATTCGGTCAGTGGTTACTCAGTTAGGGGTAACCCGGCCTTGTGTTGGTAGAGATCCGGTTTGGTTCTCGGGGATGTCCATCCAGAGGCATTCTCATGTGGCAATGGGAAGTTCCTTGTCCTGATCATTCGTTGGAAATCCAAAGAAACAATACGAGACTTGTACGGTTTTAGTTGTAGAACCTGCCATCTAATATGGTAGCTATAGTAAGCATACTATAATGGTACCTATGCTGGCTAAGATTTATATTCTACTTTCGAAATATCTTCTACACTATGCACTAAAAATAATATCAAATGTTCTTTTTTTAATGCGTATCAAGCATCTTTGACTAACATAAGAAGAAATCTCCTCCAAGTCTACGTTTGCATTGTGTGTGTGGCGGGAGGTCTTATGGTAGTCTCATTTTTAAAAGCATTGCGAATTGACTTTAAAAATATTCCTCTATTTTTGATTTTAAAGATAAATAAACTGTTTTGAGTTCTCACACCAGTCACATGACTGACTCGGAGTTTATTGTTTTCCTTCCTAAACTCTGGGTGCCCACCAATTTCCACACGGGCAGTCAAGAGTTAAGGTTTATCAGGATATTCTGGATATTCAGGAGTTGCTGGAGGCAAGCTGGATGGCATGGCGTATTACTAGTATATAGTATTTCTTTTTCCGCTGCACTGTTTGTTGTTGTTGTTGTTGTACACTCTGATGTAATGTAATGTAATGTATAAAATGTAATAACTGATATAGTTCTTTGTTTAAAGATTATTCATTTATTTATTATATGTTGTTCCGCTGCGATTGTGAGATTCTGATGTTGTTCTGTTGTTTTCTGTTCTGTTCTATTTTCTGTTATTTCTTTCCTCTCTATTTTTTTTCTATCTTCTCCTCTCTCTTTTTCTGTCTTTTCTTTTTCTTAAACCCTCAGTGTTCGGTTTTCCGTCGTTCAATTGCTCGGCAGTCGATAAAGTGAGTATCGATGTTGAATTTTCGGAAGACGAAGAATCGGGTCCTGACACAAACAGATAATTAATATCATCATCCAAACAGATAATTAAATATTATCATACTTAAACCATACATCCATATCATGTAGATATTATCCATTCATATCTGAGATCACAATCAAACAATGAAATATCAATATCATCCATAAGCAATGATTTATGAACACAATATATAATTAATTTAAAATGAATTAAATTAACTACTCCCATCTTTAATTAATAAATTAAATTAATCATTCATTCCATAAATCCTGCTCTCACAATTATTAATTAATTATGAATCAAATTAATTAATTGTTCTCTAATTACAAGAAGTAATTAATTTATCACATGAATTATTCTAAATCATGTATAGCAGTTAACATTTAATTACTCCCTATTAGTTATTCCTTAATTAACAATTCTTAATTACATCATTAATTATATTAATTAATGATCTCCAATTTATATTAAATTTCTTTATTTAAATTACAATAAGTGATTAATCTTTACTTAAACACAATTATTAATCACCCTTGATCAATAACAAACCAGTAATTAACTACCCTTAATTACTTATTAATCATCCCATGATTAATTCCATAAATTAATCCTTTGATTAATTACAAAAGAAATTTCCCAAATTACTTCATTTACAAATCATCTTGTATGAATTTCATCAAGTAATTATCATCTAATTACTATTCAAAGTAATTATACTCCATTAATTACACTAAGTAATTACACATACCAAATCATCAAATGATTTCTTAAATTAATTAACTTAATTTATATCTTATCATCAATTACTTATATATTCAAATTAATCATCTTTGATTTAAATATCCTTTGATTAATTTCAAGTAATTATATTCCAATTACTTCCATTAACAACATCACCCAATTAATTACATCCAGTCATTATCCATCAATTACTTCTCTAAGTAATTTAATTCCAAAATATCAGTTAATTAATCTAAATTAATTAACTCAAATTAAATCAATTTACTCAATTAATAAGTAATTAATTTCTTAATTACTTTCCAAATAAATAATTGCATTTAAACTATTACAATGATTATTATTGAATTAATTAATCCAATTAATTTATTAAAATCAATTACATTAATTAATTATAAAATAATCTAGTTAATGACCTTCATTAACACTTATTTAATTATTTTCTTCTAACATAATCAACTTATATTAATCATTATTAATTATAAGTTAATTAAAAAAAATCTAATCTATGGTTCTAAATCACATATTAGTTAATTAATTCATTAATTAACTTTAATTACTACTTTTAAACTTATAATTACTAATTTAATTAATATCAATCATTAATTATTCTTACTTAATTAACTTAAAGGTTAATGCATATAAAATTCTAAAACTTCATGAATTAAAGTAAACCATTCTTATTATTGATTATGTTTTCAATTCCAATATGTTTAAAACATTTATTTCAATTTACTTTCTAAATAAAAACCAATTTATCCTGAATAAGGTTTACAACTAAATTTTCAAACCCCTTTAAACTCACATATTTAATAGCATTAAAACTTATTTGAATCAATTTAAATTATAAAACTAATTTTAGTTCCAAATCTAGAATTTCATATCTAAGTCCTGATCTCAATTTTTGAATTAACTTGTTTCAATCGTTTCTTAACAGTTTAAATTTCATTTGAACTCAACTCTTGTTTTGAAATACTTTAATTATTAACCACTTTTAAGTTATTAAAATAATTTAAATTTTGAAACTTTATTATTTCCAACTCTCTTCAAAACTAACTTAAATTCACTTTTTAAACTTGATTTTAGAACTAGACTTGACTTTGATTAAATTTTAAAACAAAAATCTCAAAACTGTAAAAAAAGAAACAGTTACAGGTTTTAAAACCTGAATACCAACAACCAGAGTCCCCCTCTGATTTACTTCGAGTAAACATACGAAGTTCCCGAGAAAACAACAACATTGCTTCGAGTTTCCCCCAGGCGCGCGCGAAATTAACATGAGAAAAATAAAACCTGGGAACACAACTTCTCCTCCCCTTCCAAACCTGTCACCGCCACGTGCGCGACACCCTGACCATCGGAGGCCACCAAACTCCGGCCGCGACATCGACCGTCTCCCCGCTACCTCCCCTCAAAACCCCGTACCACTCAATCGCCGGCACTGGCCGCGGTGATAAAAATTCAGAACACAGAAAAATTTAGGTTTACAAACTTAATTCCATTGTCGTCGACGCCACGGCCATCTAACACCCTATCCCCTATTTTTCCTTGATCCACGGTAGCCTTCTCCACCCCCAGTCAGAAGCTCGACCCCCCAGATCAACCTGATAATCCACGACCACTCAAAATGCCCAAAATGGATGAACTCGAACTGCACCTCACCCCCTCCACTAAAAATCACCATATTCATTTTAAAAATCATAATTTGATTCAACGATTCGATCTATGTACCTGAATTTATAAATTAAGATATTCGAATTTTTGATATTATTGAGATGCTCAGTTCTTTTTTTTCTTTTTTCGGTTTCCAGAGGCATATATTCATTACTTTGATTTAAGTAAAATCTTAAACTAATATTGAAATGAAACTTACAGATTTCATTTAAATCTTAAGGCTAAACAAAGATTAATTAAAGAAGTTGAATTTAAATGAACAAAACTGGAAACAGAGAAAGTACAAAAGTTCAAATACCTGCACACATCATACTTCAGGAATTCAAAAATATAAACACGCAACCATACTTTTCAATACAATATTTATCACTGCAATAACATTCAAACTAATTTATACTTTAAATTCCTTTTAAAAGTGGAGTTACTCACCAAAATAAATCGCAGTTGAACAGAGGAATTTAATGATGACAGAAAACAGTTATATGAAGTGTTGAATGCCTGTAACTCTTCTTGCTTCCTGGCTTTTATTTAAGCTTGAAAATATGCAGTTTTTGTTTATATTACTTTGCTTTTTCTCAGGCTTTGCTTTCATAAGTTTAATGACTGAATGACTGAATTAAAAGATAGGAAGTGATGAATACATATATATATATATATATATATATATATATATATATATAACTTTGAACAAGTTGTCTTTTTGAACAAGCTTTGACTTGTTAAAATATTGCTTCATTTTTATTTGTAATAAGGTACTGTAAACTGAGCTAAGATAAATATTTCGGCTAGAAGATATTTTCAGACAGAAATGTGTGCTAATTAAAGGGTTATGTCCTTGTATTAGTATACACTATTTAGTATTTGCAGACACTACAATATAAATAAAGATATTTGCAGATTTTTTTGTTTGACATGGTGCAGCTTACAGGTTCCAGAGATACACAAGTATGAACATCTCAGATTTGCAGAGATGGAGATTCTAGTTGCATTAATTGTATTTAGATGTTCAAGTTTTTGATGGTATATATGTCTTAGTTTTGCTCAGAGATGATGTTCGAACTGATATGAAGAAAAGTTGATATATACTTGCATTTACACTTTATAATATCATGATGTTTGTACAACAAAACAGAGATATTTGTTGTGTGCTAGAAAGATTTACATTGATTACTTTTGTTTGTTTGTTTAAGAATACTTTACACTGTCTTCCCTAGCAAGCTTCATATATTTATATTTGTTTTTGTTACTGTCTTTACTTTGTTTTATTTAATTTGGCCTGCACACATATTCAACCTTAATGCTTTAAACATATATATATATATATATATATATATATATGCTGCAGTTCTTCTTATGTTAGTTTACAAACTTGAAAATTTATTTGTTCTAGTTTAATTGTTGACTTGTTATTATATTTATGAAAGGTATGTGAATGTTATCATTTTTGTTTTGTTGTTTGAAAACTAAATGAACTTATAGTTGTTATGTTATTAAATTTAGCCAATGTACTTATTTTACATTTTCCCTAATTTATCTTATAGTCTTGTATTTTTATATGTACATTTTAATTTTATTTATATTATAAAAACACATTTATCACTTTGACATGGTAGATAAAATAAATTATCTTTTTATTATAAACTACATATGTCATAAAATATATTAAAGTATCGTTTGAAAAAATTATATTAAAACTCATATATCATTTTAAATCCATATTTTTATCAAGCTATACTAAAAAAAACAAATCTTTTTGTTAATAAATTTAAATTTAAACTTAAGTTAAAATAAGTTTCAAACTATTTAAGCATTTATCTTATGTATTTAAAACCCTATATTTATTTATTTATTTATTTAGCTTTGAAAAGTTTATATTAAATAAAACATAATTTCCAATTCACTAAAATATATATTAGAATCTGAAACATAATTTATTTGTTAAACTTTAAAACAAATCTCATCTATTTACAATGTATACAAATATATACATATATAAATAGAAAACAAACAATTAATTTTAACAGATATCATTTACCAATTAAATATTTATTAAAAGAAAAGTATCAATTCAGATCTTATTAACAAAAATATATCAAATCAATTTAATATTTAATGCAAATTATTAAATTGATATTGCTCGAAAATTCCGGGTTGTCACACCCATAAAATGATGATTCTACTTTTATTGTCAGTAGAGATAATATGAGCATACTTTCATTTATTATTGATTTTTCTCATAAAACTGTCTATATTTTCTGTCGATAGTTTATTTTCAAGAATATCGATGAACGATAGATTTTTATTATTAACAAGGTTCAAAACTTCTAACTGTTTGTATGGGGCATTTATGCCGTGGATGTTCCAGAAAAGGAACTCCATAGGCATGCTACTGTCATTCGGAGGAGTAACCACCCCCACTGTCTTATGCTTTTTGTTTTTTGTTTTTTTCCCTTTCAATTGATTTACAAGTATATTCCACGTAGGATTTTCAACACCTGTTGCATTGGTGGCTTTGAATTCAGACTGTTCTTCCTCTGTTCTAACTTTTCGGATGGAACGTGGTATGGAGGCCCGTAGAGGATCGGAATTTTGTTATTCAATAAAATTGTCAGGCGTAGTCCGTGTCTGTTTGTTGAGTTGGCCCTCCAATTCATTCATCATTTCCGTATTATTTGTATTTCCTATTTGTAAATCCATATTAGAGCATAAATTTTGTACTATCTTATTTGTACTGGAATTTGAGGTCACTACTTGAGAGCCTGACTGAACGTTCAGGACATGTTCTCTTGTAATATCTTCCTTATTGTAGTTGTTGTGAATCGAGTTAGTATTGCTGACTGAGTATGTCAGTTCATTAAATACTTTTCGAGACTAAATGTCGGGGGAAATGTATTATCTTCAGCTTTATCCAGATTACATTATTTTCTATCAATTTCATCAGTTATCATTTCAGTACCTTCTCTCATTAAATTATGTTGACTGGCTTTAGGTCTCCAAACTTTTGTAAATTGACAACGAGTTTCGGAGTGCCCAAAGTTAGTGCAGTTAGAGCATGTGGTGGGTTTTTATTCATAAGCAATCTCTTGTCAAATAAGTTCATCTTTTTCAGAAATAATAGAGATCTTATTTGGAAAATCAAAGGCACTGTTGATCTCGATAAGAACTTTAGCATAGGCGATTTTCATAATACCTTTAGTAAATTTATCCAATTTTATGAGGGTTCCAAGAACCGATGCGATACGACTAATTCCCTCTTCCGTCCAGTAACCAAGCGGTAAATAGGAAAACAGAGCCATATTGTAATAGAGTTAAGGAGTTCCTTGTTCCATTGCATACATAGAGAGCATCTCTTCATCATCATCAATTTTTCATTATAATAATAAGGACCACCTTCTAGAATACCGTCACAGTCTTTTTTGCTATTAAATTTAATAACATAGAATCCATTCTCTTTAGAGAAAATAGAGAAATCTTCTGCAGGCTTCCAAACTTTAATAATGTAATCATTGAAGTACGGATAGTATGGTTTAAGGTCAACAATGTATATCACAATGGTATTATCCCATCGTTTTTTTGCATCTTGAACAACATCAATCGACATCTTAATGCATTTTGAATTCACAGGGTTGATAAAACTTTAAGGGAGTGTAGACTGGAATGTTATTTCCTTTGACTACTTCGTTCCACGTCCTACTAGCCGAAGTAGAAAAGGACAATTTGTTCATTACAGGCTTATTAGCAGACTGGATATTCTATTCACCCAAATTAGAATAATTAGACATGTTTGGTTTCGCGCAAACATTCGTAGGAGGGTAAGATTTTTGGTTTTGCAAAACATGAGCGGATATTTAGCTGTAAAAAGAAGTTGAATGGTTCTAGTTTGTCTCTTCCATTTTTTGGATCTAACTTGGGTGAAACCATCTTCATCCAACATGGCATCTATCAGAGGCGAGAGACGCACTGGGGAGTTGATTGGCGTTAAACCTGGGAAGTATCTGTGATCACGGGAGGAGGATCAGATGGCGGAGGCGACTGGCGACAAACAGGGTTGTGGATGACATTGTGGGGTGATCGGCACGGGAGTCCGATCATGTGGGGATTGGGATGAGGCGAAGGCAGTAGCGAAAGAGGAGGCAGCGTACAGAGATCTAGGGTCTAAATTGTTTATCTTACTTAAGATGAGAGCGAATAAGTCATTATTATTAGTTCTAGTAGAAAAAAATTAATTAAGTTTTATAATAATTAACTAAGTGTATAAAAATTAACTATGTTTACTAGTCTAAATTGCACTTATGTGCATCTAATACCTAAAAATATTTATTTTTTATTTAGTAAATTTTTTATAAACGGATGTTTGTTATAAATGCAAAAGCTTTGTTAGTCATGACACTTTTATTTCAAGTAAATTGACGGTGAAATTCCTTTGATGTGTGGTTGGCAAGGGAATGGTGATGAAGATTGCAAATCCATTGTGAGATTCTGTTGATAGATATAGGGCATTTTGCGAATTTTAAGGACACCATGAAAATCCTATGCGATAAATTCTCTTTATTAATAGTAGAGATGACGACGATGACGATTAACTAAGTTTAATAACATTTAACTAAGTTTGTCATAACAATAACAGTAGCAGAAACAACAACAATAATGGTAATAAACTATAGTTTGATAAAATTAACCAAGTTAATAAAATTAACTAAGTTTTGTTAAAATTAAACAAGTTTTATAAAATTAACCTGGTTTATAAAAATTAACTAAGTTAATAATAATAATATAATTAAGTTATCTTAGTTTTAATAATAATAATAATAATAAATTAACAAAGTTAATAAAAATTAACTAAGTTTTGTTAAAAATAGTATAATTGTTTGACTATCAGATTTGAAGTCCTACAAATTAACATAATTGTTTGACTATCAGTAAAACGACCCGCAAATCCGTACCCCTTGAGTCGACACTATTCTCCATCAATCAATTCAAGATGTATGGAAATACGAACCATTTAGGTTAAAGAAGAAGAGGTAGAAGAAGAAAAATAGAAAACAACATCAGAATCTAACCATCGCAGCGGAATAGAATATAATAGATAATCAATGATCTTTACACAAGAACAAATACATGTGTTTATACATTACATCATCAGAATATACATATCACACATCTGGACAGTAATCATAACCTGTCCTCATAATCTGAATACACAGCGGAAAATTTAACACAAATACGGAAGTACATATCGCCATCCAACTTGTCCTAAGCTCCACAACATCCTTTCATGTATCCTATAATACTCGGTCTAACCCGAGTATTATAGTGAAATAACACCCGAGTCAGTCTGGAATACCAGCGTGAGAAAACCACGCTCAAATTGATTATTAAAGTTTCAAAATTCTTTTGTAAACAAAAGCATCTCGTAAGACCACGCCACAAATAAACATGTCGGGTTTTTACCTTACGATAGCTAAAACACTTTTTATCAAAATCCTCTGATATTATAATAGCGTCTAAAGAAAGTAAAATAGAATCTAGCTGAAATGCTTGCATCCCACGTTTTAGTAATAGTTGGGCACAATCAAAACCGTACGGACGCGTAGGGAAAATGGATTTCCAACTAATGACTAGGCACTGGAGTACCACCTGCCATGGTACCTGGTCTAGATCGGCATACCGAGGATCACTCCCGACCCCCTACAGCACAAGACCGGGACTACCCCTTATTGGATAATCCCAAGTAAGATCACCCCACGGTTAGGATCAGCAACTGCACCACTAAGCCGAATGAAAAGTGATATCTAGATAGGGATGACCTCATCCCAATGGGCGCTACCCACCTAGCCTTGCTACATAACCCCTGATTTTCAGTCATTCTCGGTTGATCAGGTTTGATGCTAAGCATTACCCTTTTACATCTTTTCACTTAGAATGCTCACCGTCCACCTGACGATGTTCTGAAAGCATTCATCCATACAAGTCCGTCCCGAGTTCGAACGGAATCGAAGGCACTACTCCTACTACATCCATTTTGGGACCATCCTCAGGATTAATAGCGACTAGCCCTTGCACTTCACTGCTCTATCTTCGAATCCAAACTCGTCTTCCCCACGAAAACGTACAAACCGGATCGAAGTGGTTTTCGAGAAATTAATCCTGATCCCGGTGTGATGACCAGCCCTTCTCGATCCTCGAAAATTGACATAAAATATTCCACAGTATAATATGCCGACTATCAAGTGCCGGAAGAGACAGATTGTTGAGGAAAAAGAAAGAAGATGGAAGAAATAAGGAACTAAACAATAGCAGAATCTCACAGTCGCAGCGGAACGAAATATAATATAGAATATCAGATCTTTACACAAAATGAAAACTATATATGTTTTATACAATATCACCAGAGTATCACAAACAAACAACAATTACCAGCCTGATAATTTCAAACGAGCGTAACAACGGATATAAACAAGTACGGATAATACGTCTCGGACTCCAGCTCCTCTCCTGCTCCATAGCATCCTATCCTGAACATATAATACTCGGTCTGACCTGAGCATTATAATGAAATAACACCTGAGTCAGTCTGGAATACCAGATGATAAAAACACACCCAAATTGATTATTAAAGTTTCAAAAATCCTTTTGAAAACAAAAGCAACTCGTAAGACCACGCCATAAAAAAACATGTCACGTTTTTACCTTACGATAGCTCAAACACTTTTTATAGAAATCCTTTGATATTATAATAGTGTCTATATACAAATACTTATTAAAATTGCCGAAATTTTTACATCTATTAAATTCCAGCTACTAGCCACAAAGTGGGTAATACAAACAAAACTCCTAAAAGGCTCGTAGGAAGAATTGATTTTCAACTAATGACTAGGCACTGGGGTACCACCTGTCACAGTACCTGGTCTAGATCAGTGTACCGAGGACCATGCCTGATCCCCTCCAACACAAGGCCGGGACTACCCCTTACTGGATAATCCCGAGTAAGATCACCCCACGGTTGGGATCAGCAACCGCACCACTAAGCCGAATTAAAGGGACTCTTGACAGGGATGACCTCACCCTGAAATGGGAGCTATCCACCTGGCCTTGCTGCATAACCCCTGATTTTCAGTCATTCCCGGTTGATGAGGCTTGAGGCTAAGCGTTACCTTTTTAGAATGTTTCACTTAGAATGCCCATCGTCCACCTGACGATGTTCCGAAAGCATTCATCCATACAAGTCCGTCCCGGGTTCGACCGGAACCGAAGGCACAACTCCTACTACATCCATTTTGGAAATATCCTCAAGATTAGTAGCGACTATCCCTTGCACTTCACTGCTCCATCTTTGAATCCGAACTCAATTTTCCCATGAAAACATACAAACCGGATCGAAGTGGTTTTCGAGAAATTAATCCCGATCCCGATCTCTCCGAAACGATCAACACATTGGCCAATATTGATATTCGGTGATTTAACTATCAATTAACATCCATTAGCATCCATCACACAATAAATAATTTCCCACATTATTTATTTCCCTCAAAAATATCTTTGCAAGATATATTTCTATTTTCAAACCCAACTCTTCTCATGGAATAAATTCCCAAATCTTTACTTCCTCTGAAAACATCCAAGTACCAATACTTAAGATTTAAAATAATTTAAATTCTTTATTCTTGAAAATACATTAAAACATTTATATTAAATCTACTTACATACTTAATTAAATATATATATATATATATATGTTTACTTTTAAAAAATATTTGGAATAAAACTGCTTTATTAATATAAACTATTTTCTTCAAACTAAAGTTAAGTCATACTAAATTTTAAAATAAAGCTATGAAATCCTATACAAGTTTTCAAATAAAACTTTAACTAATTATCTTTAAAATAAAACCGTTTTATAAAGTATAAATATTAATAATATTCTTTAAAACATAATACTAATTACCCCTTTAAAATAATTACTTCTATATCTAATTTGATAAATGTTCACTTTTAAAATTCTGACAACTTAAATAATTTCTAGAAACAATTCTTTAATACAACTTCTAACTTTTTCAAAAATCTGCTTTAAAAACGTACTTGGCTTTTTAGGGAAATACACTTCCATTTTAGGATAACCCAAAGATTTCTTTTTTGTAAATCCTACACGATTTACCCCAATTCAATTTTATTCTTAAGCACATTGCTATTTCCTGGATTCCCGTAAATTCCTTTCCATACTTTAAAAATAAACTCCTTTTATTCTTAAGCACATTGCTATTTCCTGGAAATCACTTTCAAAATGTACTTAAAGTATTTAAAATATGATTACTAAATTATTTATTCAAATTGTACTTTTGAAAATCTATAAAAGTTCCTTAAGTAATTTGATCAAAAATTCTCTTTTTATATGAGATTATTATCAAATGTCCATATTTAATTCCCTTTAGAAACATAATTCTAAATTACCTTTTAAATAATTAAATACCATAATTACTTAAACAAATATTTACTTTCACTTAAAAACAATTAATAATAATAATAATTTTCTAAAATATTTTAAAAACACCTTTGCAAAACTTTCCAGTTTAGGCTTCGAAAATCTTTCATTGAAACATGCCTGGTTTCCAGAAAATCTTTCGTTGAAACATCTCCAAGCATCGCCGAATCATGGTCGCGACCTAGGGTTACAAGCCTCTCCACCTACGATCCACTCGAGCTCGATCGAAATCCACCACGCAATAGCTCGTCGCGGCCTCCACCTTCGCCCAGAGTTTCTTCGAACTTGGTCTCCTCTTTTTGTCGTAAATCGCCACCAAAACACGAACGAACGCGGCCTCTTAACTCCTCCAAACAATGACGATACACACGATCTACCGTTAAATCTCTAGAGCTCGAAGAGAGCTCGATACTTTTCTAGAAGAAAGTTTTTGCTAAAGATGAGTGGATTGATCGAAAATTGAAGATGAAAGTTGATGTTTTCGGCCATTAAATATGTTAGATGGCGGCCCGTGAAAAACTAGGGTTAGGGTTGGCTTATATGTGAATATATGTACGTGCGTAAATATTATTTTAATATTAAATCCATTTTAAAGCAACTTTTTCATACGATCTCCAAATGACGCGTGCCGACAGACGATTATATTGTTTTACCCACATTTCGAACACAATGGAATGTGTTTCGGAGGCTAATTCAGTCATATGCATGAGTTACGGAAATAAACGATCAATTTTAAATTAAATCGATTAAAATAGTTTCTATGCGTTTTGAGCTGCCAGGGTCAAACGACAACTCTGATTACTATGAAAATTGAAATCCTATAATAACTAACTATTACGGATCCAATGGAACTGGTTTCGTCGAATTCCGAGACTGTGCCCCAGAAGGCTATTTTAACTCGTCGATTAAATCGAGCGATTTCCGAAATTGTCAAAGTCACTTAAAATTTCACTTTTAAAATTTTACTAACTCAATAATAAATCATATAGAATTTATATTCATATTAGAAATCATTTTGATTCATTTCGAACCAAAATTCGATTATTTGCATTATTATATTATTAAGTTCCATTATTAAATTAATATGAAATTCCAAATTCAACTTATCGACTTTTGATTTAATCCAAAAGTCCAACATCACTATCCAAATCCAAAAAAATTAAAATAAACCTTAGAAACCATTTTCATAACTATCTACATCCAGATTCACAAATTATCCCAATTCCAATATTAAATTATTATTATTATTCAAATTTCAATTGAATTTCCATATTGAAAATTACAACTAAATTCTATTGATTTACTAAAATCCTTATTTCAAAATCAATTCAAAATCCACATTTAACATCTAAAATGAATTAAATGTTCAAAATCTAACGATCAAAATTCTGGGTCGTTACATTCCTCCCCCTTATAAAAATTTCGTCTCCGAAATTTGCTAAGGTAGGAAGAATGCTCTAAACTCAATAGCAAAACCTACTTAGTGAAAATCTCAGTTTCACTTTGCCTATTCTTTAGTTTCAAATCAAAACTGCTAGTTTCGATTCCTATTCCAACATCGTTTTATTTTAATTTTAATTCGAAATCAATTTGTCGTTAACGAAACGTTTTCAAAAAATTTCAAAAATTTTCAAACTCCCAAAATTTTCGAAATTTTTTGGCAGAGTCTCCCTTGTAGGGAGGAGCTTTTGCAATATCGCAATAGATATAAATATATATATAGACCCACACGGTCGGAAAACCAAATATATTACAATATATATATATATATATTACAATATATATATATATATATATATATATATATCATTTTCCCAATTTTATTTCGTAGGCGCACCTTTTATTAGAATTTTAAAAGCAAGCGGCTAAATAATATTGCATATACGCGTTCCAACTCTATCTACTTCCTCCCGTACCTGTACTTAAAAAAACACATCAGTTTTCAATAATATGAGAATTTATTAACATTCTATTCATTAAACTAGCCAAACACATCAATTTCATAGTTTAAACAAGTAAACTTCATAATTTAACATGTTAACCATATTTTATCAGCAATCCAAAGATTTCAATCACCATTTTAATTTCTTGACAAATCCAAACTTCATTTTTAATCTCCTCGAATGATTTAAATTCAAGTTTATTTTTTACAATTCATATTTACTACAACCAATTCACTCTCTCTTCAATATGATTAACATATGCTTTACTTACATCAATTTATTCCAATCAATTTCAAAATTGATTCACAATCAAATTCTTATTTTCAGTTTGATACCTTTGCATTTCTATTATGATCTACTTTCATTTTTATGCAAAACCACTTAATTATATTACGCTTATTTCAATTGAGTCAAAACCAACTTTGTTTACTTCTTCAAATCAATCCACTTCCGTTTACAACAATCGACAAATTTCTATGCAAATTTAAAGTTATCCCTGCAAGTAATCATCACTTAAGCGGATAACCATTTAAAGTTAATTCCAACTTAGATTTATATTAATATCATCCCATTCTGTAATATTTACAACCCATACATTCTTATTTCATCACAATAATTGATTAAAACCATTTCTCTTGCATTTCAACTTTATTATATAAACAAATTTTATTCAAGACCACTTATAAAGCTCGACCACAATCATTTTCCAATTTGCTTAAGTTATTTCAACAACAAAATAACTCCATTTCTTCTTACATCAGTTTTATTTCCATTTTAAATTGATTTTAATTCAATCAAATTCCAATCCATTATCAATTTTAACTCAATTTATTCACTTATTCAATCCATTTAAAATTTTAATTCATCTCCTCGATTCATTTTGAATTTTATTAATAATATGACCATTTTCAATTATCATATACCCAAACTGGATTTTACTTGCATTTTGGACCATATCCATTTTAAATTGATTTTTTATTCAATCCAATACAATTTCCAATTAATTTAGCTTACACTAAATTCATCTTCTTCCAATTCTTTTAAATTTAGTCGAGTTAAAATTTTATTCATACAATATCCTTTCAAATTAATTAAATTTTCTTTCAATTCAATTCTTTTCAAATTCTAATTCAAGTTCAACTAAATTTATTCGGCCAACTTAACTTCTTACCAATCCCTCTACTATTTTAAATAAGAGTTGAATTTCATTCAATATCATTTATAACACAACTGAATTTTGATTTTAATTAAATCCAAATCCATCTCAATTCCATTTAATTGAAGTTAAATCCAATTCGATCCAATTTTATTCCTCAATTTAAATTTTTACTTTCTAATATATAAGTTAAAAACTTATTTATTAACCTAAGTCCATTCACATCTTATATTTTTCTTTGCCTTATCACATTTAACATCCATTTAGGATTTAAATTTTGAATTTACCATACTATCCCGCCATTACCTATTTATGTCTATAATTCCATTTTCTATTCATAAGTTGCCAAACTTATTTACTTAAAACTTATATTGCTCATTCGAGTTCATCCTCATCTTATAATCCCAATTCTAGATTATATATATAACATTTAATAACTTAAGGATAAAAAAAATTCATTACACAATTTTAATCATTTTACATTTCAACTTTATATCCAATTTAATTCAATTTCAATTTCAATTTATATTTAACTTATCCTGTGTTAAATGCAAATATATTTTATTCACTACCATTTACTCAAGTTAAATTTTAAATCCAGGATTAAAAATATCATTTTCCCTTAGTATTTAAATCAATTCCATTTTATAAGTTCAATAATTGTTTCATTTTAACTTTACACGTTATTTTTAAATAGCATTTCCAGAATCCAATTGCCCAGTTTTATTCCAAAACCATTTTGAAATAAAAATCAACACATACCTACTTGGTATATCAAATCAAATCTCCGAATTTCAAAACACTTGGTTTTACCAAAATAAATTTCCCTTTCGAAATTTCTAAAACCACTTTTACACCGAACAAGTCCAAAAAAATATCATAACCAATAACCAGGGAAGCAATCCATCACTTAAGAAACTCGAAAATGAATTCTGATGATGTGGCCATCATCATCATGATTATTTTCCAGCGACTGAGGTGAGTTCAGTGCTTCCTTACTTTCACAAATTCATTTCAAAACAGTTTCCATTCAAACATATTACCCAAAATAATATTCCATCATTGCCATCAAATCTTTGGACATCATTCCCAAACATTCTCAAGATTTTAAATTTCCAAACTTTTGTTTTTAATACATTTAAAAAAAATTCAAAATTTTCGGGATTTATATTCTGGTTTAATTCAAATTTAGTTCTTCTTCTTTTGTATATTTTATACTCATAGAATTTTATTTGATTATAACCATTTCGAATTTTAGATCAAATTTTAGATTCTTATTTGATTAAGATATCCACATCCAAACAATCAAATATATATAATAATTTTCATAAAATTATTTCTTTTATATCAAAATATAATTTCGGGTAAAATTATTTTCAATTCATTTACCCATTTTAAAAACAATACTATGTCGATTTATCTTGTTTAAGAGTTTAGAAACCCCTATCGATACGGTTGTACTTCCCGTACCTACCAGAATTCATAAACACTCAACTGATAAGTCAACACGGTAAAAAAACAATTTTTATATTCACTAACAAGTACGCTCTCATAGCTATTAATACACTCAACTCATTATAAAGTACTATTGACTCTATTTCTAATGAGTAATTTCCCTACCAAAGCCTAGGTCATCGCCAACCTAAGTCTGATACCACATGTGACGACCAGTCCTTCTCGACCCTCGAACATCGACATAAAACATTCCACAGTATAATATGCCGACGATCAAGTGCCAGAAGAGACAGATTGTTGAGGAAAAAGAAAGAAGATAGAAGAAAGATGGAATTAAACAATAACAGAATCTTACAGTCGCAGCGGAACAAAATATAATATAGAATATCATATCTTTACACAAAATGAAAACTATATCAGTTTTATACAATATCACCAGAGTATCACAAACAAACAACAATTACCAGCCCGACAATTTCAAACGAGCCGCGACGGCGGATATAAACAAGTACGGATAATACGTCTCGGACTCCAGCTCCTCTCCTGCTCCATAGCATCCTATCCTGAACATATAATACTCGGTCTGACCTGAGCATTATAATGAAATAACACTCGAGTTAGTCTGGAATACCTGCAGATAAAAATACACCCAAATTGATTATTAAAGTTTCCAAAATCCTTTTGAAAATAAAAGCATCTTGTAAGACCACGCCACAAATAAACATGTCGGGTTTTTACCTTATGATAGCTAAAACACTTTTTATAGAAATCCTATGATATTATAATAGTGTCTATATACAAATACTTATTAAAACAGCCGAAATTGTTACATCTATTAAATTCCAGCTACTAGCCACAAAGTGATAATACAAACAAAACTCGTAAAAGGCTTGTAGGGAGAATGGATTTCCAACTAATGACTAGGCACTGGCGTACCACTTGCCATAGTACCTGGTCTAGATCAGTGTACCGAGGACCACGCCCGATCCCCTGCAACACAAGGCCGGGACTACCCCTTACTGGATATTCCCAAGTAAGATCATCCCACGGTTGGGATCAGCAACCGCACCACTAAGTCGAAATAAAGGGACATCTAGATAGGGATGACCTCACCCTGAAATGGGTGCTACCCACGTAGCCTTGCTGCATAACCCCTAATTTTTCAGTCATTCCCGGTTGATGAGGCTTGAGGCTAAGCGTTACCTTTTTAGAACGTTTCACTTAGAACCCATTGTCCACCTGACGATGTTCCGAAAGCATTCATCCATACAAGTCCGTCCCGGGTTCGAACGGAACCGAATGCACTACTTCTACTACATCCATTTTGGAAATATCCTCAGGATTAGCAGCGACTAGCCCTTTCACTTCACTGCAATATCTTCGACTCCGAACTCGTTTTTTCCATGAAAATGTACAAACCGGATCGAAGTGGATTTCGAAAAATTAATCCCGATCCTGGTCTCTTCGAAACGATCAACGCATTGGCCAATATTGATAGTCGGTGATTTAACTATCAATTAACATCCATAAGCATCTATTACACAATTAATAATTTCCCACATTATTTATTTCCCTCAAAAATATCTTTGCAAGATATATTTCTGTTTTCAAATCCTTTTGGAAACAGTTTTCAAACCCAAATCTTCTCATGGAATAAATTCCCAAATCTTTACTTCCTCTGAAAACATTCAAGTACCAATAATTAAGATTTAAAATAATTTAAATTCTTTATTCTTGAAAATACATTAAAACATTTATACTAAATCTACTTACATACTTAATTAAATATATATATATATATATATATATATATTTCCTTTTAAAAATATTTCGAATAAAACTGCTTTATAAATATAAACTATTTTCTTCAAAATAAAGTTAAGTCATACTAAATTTTAAAATAAAGCTATGAAATCCTATACAAGTTTTCAAATAAAACTTTAACTAATTATCTTTAAAATAGAACCGTTTTATAAAGTATAAATATTAATAATATTCTTTAAAACATAATACTAATTACCCCTTTAAAATAATTACTTCTATATCTAATTTGATAAATGTTCACTTTTAAAATTCTTACAACTTAAATAATTTCTGGAAACCATTCTTTAATACAACTTCAAAACTTCTAACTTTTTCAAAAATCTTCTTTAAAAACGTACTTGGCTTTTCAGGAAAATACACTTCCATTTTAGGATAACCCAAAGAATTTTTTTTGTAAATGCTACACGATTTACCCCAATTCAATTTTACGTTCATCCCGTAAATTCCTTTCCATACTTTAAAAATTAACTCCTTTTATTCTTAAGCACATTGCTATTTCCTCGAAATCACTTTCACAATGTACTTAAAGTATTTAAAATATGATTACTAAATTATTTATTCAAATTGTACTTTTGAAAATCTATAAAAGTTCCTTAAGTAATTTGATCAAAAGTTTTCTTTTTATATGAGATTATTATCAAATGTCCATATTTAATTCCCTTTAGAAACATAATTCTAAATTACCTTTTAAATAATTAAATACCATAATTACTTAAATAAATATTTACTTTCACTTAAAAACAATTAAAAATAATAATAATTTTCTAAAATATTTTAAAAACACCTTTGCTAAACTTTCCAGTTTAGACTTCGAAAATCTTTCGTTGAAACATGCTTGGTTTCCAGAAAAATACACCTCCCATCCTTTGAAAATAAATCTCGCTATTATTTTTAAAACAACTCACATTTACAACACTTCAATTTCATCCAATTCTCTTGAATTTAATTCCCTTAAATTCATTACTCAAAATTTTCCCCTTTCTATTCTCTTTTAATTCCAATTTATTTTATTTATATTTTAAAATTCCAAATTATACTTATCCAATCATAACACAACACAATTTAATTTCAAAATCAATCTATCACAGGATATTAACGAAATATATCACAGAATATAAATAAAATTTCTATTTGTGAGGAATCCAGTTGGATCCCTCCAACCCCTTTTTCCTTGCATCCACAGATATTAGCACAACAAATAAATATCAATCCAGACGGGTATTAATATTCATACTCAGCCAATTACACAATTATTTAAATATTAGCCATTTAAAACAGCTGAAATTTCAGATGTGAGTGAGATTAACTCACCTTGAATTTAACGAGCGTTTAAATTTCCAAATTAAATCGACCATGACTGATTTAACCCAAAAATTCTGCTAACTCCGATTTTCTCCAAATCTGTACTGCAGCGTAGATCGCGTCCCTGCGATTCCGGCGCTTCTTGTTTCGCCCAATTTCGACCTCGCATGAATTAGATATGAAATTTATAAGTTTCAATTTCAAATTTATAAACAAATTTCTTTTTATTTTTACCGAATAAAATTGGGCCCGACCCTCTCTTCTTTTTCTATCATGCGACGTCTCCAGGCATCGCCGAACCATGGTCGCGACCTAGGGTTACACGCTGCTCCACCTATGATCCACTCGAGCTCGATCAAAATCAACCACGGAACAGCTCGCCGCTGCCTCCACCTTCACCCAGAATTTCGTCGAACTCGGTCTCCTCTTTTCGTCGTAAATCGCTACCAAAACACGAATGAACGTGGCCTCTTAACTCCTCCAAACGACGACGATATTCACGATCTACCGCTGGATCTCTAGAGCTCGGAGAGCTCGATACTTTTCTAGAAGAAAGTTTTTGCTAAAGATGAGTGGATTGATCGAAAATTAAAGATGAAAGTTGATGTTTTTCGGCCATTAAAAATATTAGATGGCGGCCCATGAAAAACTAAGGTTAGGGTTGGCTTATACGTGAATATATGCACGTGTATAAATATTATTTTAATATTAAATCCATTTTAAAGCAACTTTTTCATACGATCTCCAAACGACGCGTGCCGACAGGCGATCATAATGTTTTACCCGCATTCCAAACACAATGGAACGTGTTTCGGTGGCTAATTCGATCATATGCGTGAGTTACGAAAATAAACGATCAATTTTAAATTAAATTGATTAAAATAGTTTCTATGCGTTTTGAGCTGCTAGGGTCAAAAAACAACTCTGATTACTATGAAAATTGAAATTCGACAATAACTAACTATTACTGATCCAATGGAACTAGTTTCGTCGAATTCCGAGACTGTGCCCCAGAAGGCTATTTTAACTCGTCATTTAAATCGAGCGACTTCCGAAATTGTCAAGATCACTTAAAATTTCACTTTTAAAATTTTAATAACTCAATAATAAATCATATAGAATTTATATTCATATTAGAAATCATTATGATTCATTTCGAACCAAAATCTGATTATTTGCATTATTATATTATTGAATTCCATTATTAAATTAATATAAATTCCAAATTCAACTTATCGACTTGTGATTTCATCCAAAAGTCCAACATCACTATCCAAATCCAAATAAACTTAAAATAAACCTTAGAAACCATTTTAATAACTATCTACATCCAGATTCACAAATTACCCCAATTCCAATATTAAATTATTATTCAAATTTCAATTGAATTTCCATATTGAAAATTAACAACTAAATTCTATTGATTTTATAAAATCCTTATTTCAAAATCAATTCAAAATCCACATTCAACATTTAAAATGAATTAAATGTTTAAAATCCAACGATCAAAATTCTGGGTCGTTACACCCGCTCTCTTCGAAACGATCAGCGTATTGGTCAATATTGATAGTCGATTATTTAACCATCAATTGATATTCACAACAACCATCAAACAATAAATAATTTCTCCAAATTATTTATTATTCCCAAAATATATTTGCAAGATATATTTCCATTTCCAATCCTTTTGCAAACAGTTTCAACCATACTTTTCTCATGAAATAAATTCCAAAATATTTATTTCCACTGAAAATACCTAGTACAAAACTTTAGATTTTTAAAATAATTTAAAAACACTTTATTATAAAATATATTTTAACATTTAGATTGAAAACTACTTCAATACTTTATTAAAAATATATATGTTAGGAATATTTAAAATGAGGTTATTTTATAAAATATTAAACTAGGTTTCTCCTTTAAAACAAAATACCAAGTCACCTTTAAATAATTACTACGATAATAGATTTAAAAATTATTTACTTTAGAATTTAAACATTTAAAAATGATAAATTTTCTAAAACATGCTTTTTAAAACGACATAACTTATATTTAAAAATTCATGTTGAAACGTATTTGGCTATCCAGGGAAATACTCTTCTCTTTCTATCTTTAAAAATAAATCACTATTTATTTTTAAACAAATTTACCCATTCCTTTAATAAATTTCCATCGTGAATTTATTCTTCCAAATATCCACTTATATATATTACTTTACTTTTTATAAACCTAGTTTATAAATTCCATAGTCTCATGCTCCTTTAAATTTCCAATTTCAAACACTTAAATCAATTGCCAAATTGATTTCCCAATTTACCCCATTTGAAATAAATTTCTATACTTACTCAATTTATTTCAAAACCCACTGGCTTCAGATTTTATTCCTTAATTATGATTTAAAATCTTTTAACTGAAAATACCAATTTCAAATTTCCTAAATTCCTTCTTTACCCTTTTAAGTAAATTCAAACCTTAAAATTTTAAAGTAAATTCTTTATTCCTTTAAATAATATCACTTAAGTTTTACAATTCATTATTTTCTGTTTATTCAAAATTCCCCTTTTCCATATTCAAAATTATTTATTAGAATTTGAAATCACTCTTATTCTTTTTTGGTTCATTCTTAAATTTATTCAAATTCTCTATGATTATTTTTCTTAAAAATTCACTCTTTTATTTTCTTTCAAAAATCCAATTCTATATATTTTGATAACTTAGTGTACCGAAATATATTCAAGCAAACTATAGCATTCAATATTCCAATTATCAATATAATTCATCATAGAATATCAAATAATCATAATAGAGAATATTAAATAATCTAAATAAATGTTGAGGAATCCAGTTGGATCCCTCCAACCTGTTTTCCTACATCCACAGACGTTAGCACAATATAAAATACCAATTCCACTTCGAGGTGGAATATCACGGTATATGAGTTTTAAATATAATATCATCCGCTATTATGCGGCGCATAGGGTCTCATCCGCTATATAATACGGGAAATCAATCATTCCAATATATACTATATACTACTATATATATAATATAGCACATCCAATTAAATCAATCAATCAACCAATTGTTTAAATTTAACCATTTAAATTTAAATTATAACCAGATGAGTGAGATTAACTCACCTTCTTGTTTGTTGATGTTTGCAATCCATTTCCATTCCGGACTAGAATTCTTCGTGATTATAGACCTTGCCAAACAATTATATAATTTTATTAATATTCGAAATAAATTCGAACAATTCAATCCACCATTTTAAAATTTTAAATTCAGCTAATAATTTAGTTTCAACTTGATGATTGAATTTTTAACAAATTTTCTTTTAAAAAATTCTTTTGGTAGCAAAAATGATTTTAATAGTTTTAATAGAATAAATTAATCACCAAACCCTTAATTTAAAGGTAAATTAGCAAAATTAAAATTTGTAAACGTATATTTATTTCTTTATGAACTACATATATAGTTATAAAAATAATCTATATAGATTTCCTAAAAATCAGAATTTATCTAAACTTCTAAATGCTTTTTCAAAATTCTTATTATTATATTCTTCCTTTTAGAAATTCTTTTAACTATTTATAACTAAATATAAAATTTCAGTAAATAGCAAAATAACTTTTCCTTGATTGTTCTGTACATTTTTAAAATTCATTTTCAAATTTAAATTAAATTGAATTTTTTTTGCATATACCTTACTGTTAACAAATTTCTATCATCGATATCCGCTGAAAATATTTAAATAAATTTAAATTAAATCATAGAAGATACCTTATTGTTATTTGATCAAACCCAGGCTCAACATCGCAAAACCCTAGCTCAGCACCTCTCATCGGCATCGCACACTGCTCCGTCCCCAAACCCTCGAAATCGCGAGCACTACACCGAGATGCCGCCACCATCACGGCCATAATCACCAGGCATCTCGCCAACCCTACTCTTGCCAAACCTCCATCTCTTCGCGAATGCCCACTCACCGCCATGGGAAGCCTATCAAACTCAAATGCCTCCTATCGCCTCGCACGAACACTCCAGCGAACGCGACAATCCCAGATCGAATGACGCCTAATCCCACTGCCGTGCGACCTAGATGTCGTGACCAATTTTGAGCTTCACTTTCCCCTCTACAGCCTCGTGCTCGCGAGCCCGAGCTCCCATGCTTCGCGTGCACCACTTCACTTCGTTTTAGTCGCTGCCTCTTTTTTTTTGTAAATGATTTCGAATTGGGGAAAACGATTTGGATTAGGAAAGGAAGATGTCGACGTGAAGAGGAACGTGTATATAATAATTTATTTATTTATTATTTTTTCTTCTACTTCGAGCTGCTTTGAAGGAGAATCGGAATGTCGTGCTCTGCTTATTAAGAAGAAAAATGAGATGTTCGCTTATTGAAGAAGGGAAGCAATAGTGTTTTGCAGGAGAAATGAAAAAGGTGTGATGGTGAAAGAAAGTAGACTGATGGGAAGAGAATTTCGGCTGCTGACGAAGGTATATAAATTTATATATTAATTTAAATTCAAATTGTCTCGATTTATGTAGCTTAAAATTGTGATCTCCTATCAAGGCGTGCCGCTAGGCGTTTATAAGGTTATACCCCTATTTCAAACGCAAAGGAAAAGGTTTCAAGTCTTAATTCGAAACATGTATGGATAAGATAGCTTTTTGGACCCTGTTATTATATTAAATTTTCGATATAAATTTCAATGCGTTTATATACCTTATGCTCACACAACAACTCCAAACGTTACGAAAATTGAAATTCGATAATAATAGAATATTACGGATCCAATGGAACTACTTTCGTCGAATTCCGAGACTGTGCTTCGGAAGGCTATATTTGAATTCAATTTAAACGATATATTATTAAAACTGAACAAATCACCTTTAAATTAAAATTTAACCATTCTATTATCTCCAGTATCATCATTATAAATTTTATAAGCCTTCAAATTATTTTTAACAGGCTTAAAACTGAAATTCAATATTTTACCCAAATTCAAATTATTAAATTCAATAAATTCAATCGCCAAATTCAAACTGATATTTGAAATCTAAGTTAAACCATATTGAAAATATTTAAAATTAATTAAATATTCCAATTTCAAATGCCTAAAAATTCTGAGTCGTCACATTCCTCCCCCCTTAAAAGAATTTCGTCCCCGAAATTACTAGTTAAGAAGAATGATCCAATACCCATTACTATTTTCCAAAACCAGATAGTTTTTAACCACAACCCAACAATCTTTATTAAAGACACACTATCCATCTTACTAGCTTTCCAAACTTATCCATAAATTCCAATAATATTATTTACTTAACAATTCAAATTTTATTTTAAAACCAAATTTTGAATTATCAAAAGTTTCTCAAAATTTTTTTAACTCCCTAAAGTTTTGAAAAATTTCGCCAGCGTCTCCTTTGCTCGGCTAGTTTGGTACAACTACAAAATACCTCTACGGGATCCCAAATTCCAAAAGAAAACAAAAACCCAAGTGGCTAGATCAAAAACCCAATCAGATTTCATATAGAAATTTAAACAAATACATTTTTGTCGAGCAATTCAAATTTACCTTTTGAAATTAAAACCAATTTTCCTTTCCCTTTATAATACCTGCATATCCTATTTAGCAATAATATCCAATCATAGCCTTTAAAATCATTTTATACGTTTTCTTACATAAGTTTTCATATCTACTTCTATTCAAATTAGTTTTTCCCATTTCCATATGAATTCAATTTATCTTCAACTCTGAATATTGAATTTTATCTTTCATTTATAACTGATTCATATCATTATTTTAAATTAGTTTCATCCACTAATTTATTTCAATTTCCAATTTGAAATCGTTTTGTCGCTAACAAAAAATTTTCTAAAAATTTCAAAAATTTTCTAACTCCCAAAATTTTCGAAAATTTTGGGGAGTCTCCTTTGTACGGAGGAGCTTTTGCAATTTAACAAGAGATATAAATATATATACATCGACCAACATGGTTGCAAAAACAAAAACCGTTCATATTTCCAATTTTTATTGCGTAGGCGTACCTTTATTTAGCATTTTTAAGCAAGCGGCTTATTTAATTAGCATTTTGCGCGACCAAATCCAGCCCAACGGCTTCCCAACATGTAAGTGCTAAATATATGCAATTTACTAGCATTCCACTTATTTTAATATAGCTAACACATAAATTTCACATATAATGCATGTTATATAATTTCCATAAGCACATACAAGGTTCCGATACTTATTACAATTGTTTACAACCAATTCTCAAACCATTCCATTCAGTTTAAGTGATTTACAACTTACTCGCTTATATTTAATTCATTCTAAGCAAAACAAACTCATATTCATTCCAATTGATCTTAAGATCAATTTATATAATCCCTATCAACTCATAGAATTTTAGTTACCTTCGTGTACGTCAAACGACAATTCATTCTACGCAATTTGATGATATCCGTGTGAATAAATAATTACTTAAATTTTATAACCAATTTAAACTGATTTTGACTCAATTTATATTTAATTCCCCCCCTTTTAATTCATTCACAACCATTTTATTTAGCTCCACACATTCCATTTCAATTTTATTCACGATCCATTCATTCGCGTTTAATTTCTTATCCGCATTCATTTCATTTGAGACCATTATATTAAGCTTGAACCATCCCATGATTATATATTAATAACCATTTCCCAATTTAAATTTACCCAAGTTTTTATTTAATGGACTTTTACCCTTTTTTCGAAGCCAAGCTTCCACTAATTTTAAACTTAAATTAATTTACTTCAAATTATTCAAATTTCATAGTTAAGCGCATTTTCATTTTGCAAATAAATTTTCCTTTTCAATCTAACTTGATTCTATTTAAATCAAATCTCATTTCAAACTACAAATTTATTTGATTAGTTCATCTGTTTCGTATAAATTTTAAATTTCTAGATTCAGTTCATTCTCAATTCAGTTAATTAATTACATGGCCATCTTCAATTTATTCCCACTCATCTGGGTTTTATTGCAACTAAAACCATCCCTGTTTTAATCCAATTTCACTTTATTTGACAACATTTTCAATTATATTTACTTCACTAACAATTCAAGTCGAATTTGATTTATAACTTGAGTTTTATTTCCAAACTTCAATATTAACTCACAAATTCAGCTTCTATTTAACTACATTAGGTTCCATTTACATATTTCATTAACTAATTTATTATCTAGTTAGTTCTCCCCCTATTTATAATTCAATACTTGATTTTTAATCTCAAAGATCACTTCATTTAATTTTCTTAAGTTCAATTTATTTAATAATTCAAGTTTGGATTTTTGTTTCATTTTCCAAAACATCAAACAGTATTTATTTTGGGTTTCCTATTCTTCTTTTCAATTTTATAAGTCACAACTTATTATTTTACACATTTCCATTCATTCTAGACTTGAATATATTCATCCTTTATTTTTAACTCAAGATTTACGCTTATTTATAACCCAAGCATATTTTTATTCCATGGATTTTTAATTCTTTTATAAGTTATTCTAATTCAGTTATCCCAATTCAATTCTTGTCCAACTTATTTCTTATCCAACTTACTTCCATTTATTTAAGTAAGGATCTAATTCCATTCAATATTACATATAACTCAACTAAATTTTATTCCAATTCAATTCTATTTTAACTCAGATTTATTTAATTCAACTCGATTCAATTTTCTTCA
The DNA here is from genome assembly GCA_030765085.1 of Allium cepa. Classification (NCBI taxonomy): domain Eukaryota; kingdom Viridiplantae; phylum Streptophyta; class Magnoliopsida; order Asparagales; family Amaryllidaceae; genus Allium; species Allium cepa. The sequence goes on from CM060931.1 coordinate 166,497,327, forward strand.
TCAATCCAAGTTAATTTCATTTTTAACTTCTCACTTTAAATTTTAATTCCAACATTCAAAGCTCATATTTTCCTTCCTTATTTAAAAGTCATCTCAACTTTACAAGTTTATAAATTACCTCATCAGGATTTTCAATCCAAATAAGGATTCAGGATTTCAAACACCCGGCTTTTGGTTTCGAATCATTCGAAATCACTATTATCTCAAAATCACATTTCTCGAATTTTTATAGCAATCCTAGTTTTTATCCTCGACAAATTTCCTTTGAAATTTCAAAAACAAAATTTGATCTTCTGAACAAATCAAATTTGGCAGCAATCTGTCACTTAGAAACTCGAAAATGAACATCGATGATGCTTCAGTCATCACCGAAGTTATTTTCCAGCGACTGAAGTGAATTCAATGCTATATCCCTTTCCAAAATTTATTTGAAAAAATTTCCTTTCAGAAATACTTCTAAAACAATAATGCTATTATTTGTCTTCAAAACACTTTGAAAAATACTTCCAAAATCTCTGGGATTTTAAATTTTCAAATTTGATTTAAATCAAATTTTAGCTATAATTCATTTGTATAGTTTATGATAAAATCCCATTTGATCATATTTCAATTGATAATTCACGTTTGTAATTCACATTTATAAATTTCATTTTATAAGTGAATTTATTTCCTTAACCTCTAGTTATATTTTCAATTTCTATTTAAATTTTCACACAACAATGATAATAATTTAATATTATCATTCCTAACATCCAAGCAACCATATATTAGCTAAAATAGTTTACAAAAACTTTTCTTTTATATCAAAATATATTTTGGGTAAAATTATTTCATTCACCCACCTTTAAAACAATACTGTGTCAATTTATCATGTCAGGTGTTTATAAACTCTTCTCGAATAGCGGCCAACTTAACCGATCAGAATCCATATTCCACTCATCCAATAAGGCAACACAATATTAAAAAAATTTATATCTACAAAAAAATACGCGCTCATATCTATTAATACGCTCAAACTCATTTTAGAGTACTACGGACTCTATTTTCAATGAGTAATCCCCACCAGAGCCAAGGTTATCACCAACCTAAGCTCTGATACCAAATGAAACGACCCGCAAATCCATACCCCTTGAATCAGCACTATTCTCCATCAATCAACTCAAGATGTACGGAAATACGAACCATTTGGGTTAAAGAAGAAGAGGTAGAAGAAGAAAACAGAAAACAACATCAGAATTTAACCATCGCAGCGGAATAAAATATAATAGATAACCAATGATCTTCACATAAGAACAAATACATTTATTTGTACATTACGTCATCAAAGTATACATATCACACATCTAGACAGTAATCATAACCTGTCCTCACAATCTGAATACACAGCGGAAAATTTAACATAAATACGGAAGTACCTATCGCCATCCAACTCGTCTCCTGAGCTCCACAACATCCTTTCCTATATCCTATAATACTCGGTCTGACCCAAGCATTATAGTGAAATAACACCCGAGTCGGTCTGGAATACCAGCGTGAGAAAACCACACTCAAATTGATTATTAAAGTTTCAAAGTTCTTTTGTAAACAAAAGCATCTCGTAAGACCACGCCACAAATAAACATGTCGGGTTTGTACCTTACGATAGCTAAAACACATTTTATCAAAATTCTCTGATATTATAATAGTGTCTATAGAAAGTAAAATAGAATCTAGCTGAAATGCTTACGTCTCACGTTTCAGCAATAGTTAGGCACAATCAAAACCGTACGGGCGCGTAGGGAAAATGGATTTCCAACTAATGACTTGGCACTGGGGTACCACCTGTCACGGTACCTGGTTTAGATCAGCATACCGAGGATCACTCCCGACCCCCTGCAACACAAGACCGGGACTACCCCTTACAGGATAATCTCGAGTAAGATCACCCCACGGTTGGAATTAGCAACCGCACCACTAAGCCGAATAAAAAGGGACATCTAGACAGGGATGACCTCACCCTAATGGGCGCTACCCACCTAGCCTTGTTGCATAACCCCTTATTTTCAGCCATTCCTGGTTGATAAGGCTTGAGGCTAAGCGTTACCTTTTTAGATGTTTCACTTAGAATGCTCACCATCCACCTGACGATGTTCTGAAAGCATTCATCCATACAAGTCCGTCCCGGGTTCGATCGGAACCGAAGGCACTACTGTGACGCCCCACCTCTATACCCACGCTAGCCAAGAACACTACGGAGTAGTGCTGTCAACTAGCACGGAGAATAAGGCTGTTGAGGAGCGACCATCCATGTAATTGCTTATCACACGGTGGCTATAAATAATCTTCGGAAACAAACGTAGAAATAAGCATAACGCAAATCAGTCACAGACATCCATATCACAAAGGCGGAAGAAGATATGAATATATAACTAACACATGAAAGTGTACATCAGAGTAGTGGTCAAAAGATCCACAATAATACAAAAGAATAGCAACACGTGCTATACAAAAGAATACAACTATGAGTCTATATCTCAAGTGTACACAACAAAAAAACTGCTAATCTAAACAGTTAGCCAAAAGTCAGAGTGATGAATCCCTGGGAAGAAGTCAAGCAGAAGCACCTGTAACATCTCGGTCTGACCCGAGTATTATTTAAGAAAAATAATAAACGGGTCAGTCTAGCTATAAATATCAGATGGCAAGATATAACATAAAAGATATGGCATAAACATAAAATATCCATGATGACATACCACTATAAGTATGTAAATAATGATCAACAAAAGATCAATCAATAAGAGATAATCAATATCACAAGAATCTTCTCAAAGATTCGGAAAGGGCATCATACCCCAAACTTGTACTCATAACAAGTTAATGACATAAATTCTAGAAATCAATGCAAGAAGTCCAAAAATCATAGAAAAGAGAAAGAGGCCTATCACATGACGGTCCGAAGACCAAGGGGAGCTACCCCACATGTGTGAATGGAATCACACAGATTAAGGTCCAGACTAACCAAATAGCAAAAAGGTATGTGTGAGTGGAATCACACAAGTGGTGTCTAGTCTAACCTCGCAACAAGAGACATCGCACAGTTGCTAGTCTAAAGCATCAGAATGATCGTCATGATCAACGAGAAGTGTCAATTACACTAAGCTAGTAAATATAGAAGTTTAGCTTCATGTCCCATAACCACTTGCTTAACTTAAATATTTACGAACAAACTGTAAATCTTCACTAATAAAATTGTCACAAGAGGTTCAATCGAACAAGTCCAAGAATTAACCGACGAAGTGAACGCAAGCGTTTCATACCACTTGTTTTACTAAGTCGTTTAATTAGATTTCTCATCCGAGTGAGGTAAAGGTTTGTATATACTAATAGATTGGAAAACGGTTTAAGAAAAGAGCTTTGTTATTAAAAATAGAGTTGAAATTGTTTGTTGAAAGAGTTTTGATATTTACTACTAGTATTGAAACCTTTATATTATAAAATGACAAAACACAGAAGCAATTGTAGAAACAATCCATCACAAAGATCGCATACGGAGATGTGAATAAAATCCAAGGAAATCAGCTCAATGTTTTTTTAGATAGGATCCCCTACGGAGGGGGGGTCCAGGGGGGGTGGCAACCCCCCAAGGTGGGGGTGCGGGGGCAACGCCACCGCTTACGGGGTTCCTAAAGCAAAATGAGGTCTAACGACCTAAGGGTTCACGCGACCTAACACAATGGCCGAGCGACCTAACTGGAGTTAAGGGAGGCAAGCGACTTAAGGTCCAACGACCTACGACTCAAGCAAGCCGAGCGACCTAGTGTGGAGGGGTCGAGCGACTTAAGGAAGGCGAACGACCTAAGGTCTAACGACCTACGACTTAACAGAGTCGAGCGACCAAAGGTAAATGGTCCAACGACCTAACTCGAACGACTTATCAGGAGCTTAGGTCGGAGATGACCTACGAGATAAACCAGGCCGACTTAGTGGACGAGCGACCTATGGTAAATGGTCCAACGACCTAACTCGAACGACTTATCAGGAGCTTAGGTCGGAGACGACCTACGAGATAAACCAGGCCGACTTAGTGGACGAGCGACCTATGGTAAATGGTCCAACGACCTAACTCGAACGACTTATCAGGAGCTTAGGTTGGAGACGACCTACGAGATAAACCAGGGCGAGCGACTTAACGTTTGCCTAGAGATTATAGGTCGGAAACGACCTAAGACTTAAGGCTTAACTCGCGAGCGACCTACGGCTTAAGGCTTAACTCGCGAGCGACCTACGGCTTAAGGCTTAACTCGCGAGCGACCTAACGACTTAACTCGTGAGCGACCTAATTCCGAAGTGCCAATTCTTCCAGAACGACCTAAAGCCCTGCGACCTATGACTCAGTGATCTTGCGACCTATCACCGAACGAGTCAAGTGGCCAGAACGAGCTAAGTGCAGGAAATTTCCAAAAATGCTAAAAATTGGAGTTTTTCGCCAATCCAATCCAAATCAAAGGCAAATGTGCATGCAAAAGTGATAGGGAATCATTCCCAACAGTCCAATATAGTTATAGACTAGATTTGTGAGATAAAAATCTCACCTTTGCATAAATTCAATGAAGAAGGAGCTTGAAACAATGGAGAAGCAACTACAAGCTAGAATCCAATGTCTTCACTTTGATTTTGGAGTTGAATGATGGATTTAAAGTTGAAACCTAAGCTTGGAGTTTTAATTTCCTCTTCCACTCACCATTAATGCAAAAGCTTGGTTGTTAGGAAATTTATAAAGAGTGAGAAGAAGGAAGGGGGTTTGGGCTTGAGTTATAATGGCAATCTAACCCAAAGTCCAAAGCGGGAAAAGTTGGTGAAATTCTACTAACTCCAAACCTACCAATGTTTATACTTAAAAAAATTGTAAACGGCATTTCGAACTCAATGGAAGTGGTCTCGAGTCCTAATTTGACCGTTTGCAAAAAGTAGCTTTTCGGACCAATATCCGATTAACGACAAAATATTTAAATAAAATATTTAAATAAAAAATCGATAAATATGCGGGTTGTTACAACTACTCCTACTACATCCATTTTGGAATCATCCTCAGGATTAGTAGCGACTAGCCCTTGAAATTCACTGCTCCATCTTCGAATCCAAACTTGTCTTCCCCACGAATCGTACAAACCGGATCGAAGTGGTTTTCGAGAAATTAATCCTGATCCCGGTCTCTTCGAAATGATCAGCGCCTTGGCCAATATTGATAAGTCAGTTATTTAACTATCAATTGATATTCACAACAATCATCAAACAATGAATAGTTTCTCCAAATTATTTATTATTCCCAAAATATCTTTGCAAGATATATTTCCATTTCCAATTCTTTTGAAAACAGTTTCAACCACACTTTTCTCGTGAAATAAATTCCCAGATATTTATTTCCACTGAAAATACCAAGTACAAAGCTTTAGATTTTTAAAATAATTTAAAAACACTTTATTATAAAATATATTTTAACATTTAGATTGAAAACTACTTCAATACTTTATTAAAAATATATATATTAGATATATTTAAAATGAGGTTATTTTCTAAAATATAAAACTAGATTTTCTCCTTTAAAACAAGATACCAAGTCACCTTTAAATAATTACTATGATAATAGATTCGAAAAATATTTAATTTAGAATTTAAACATTTAAAAATAATAAATTTTCTAAAACATGCTTTTTAAAACAACATAACTTATATTTAAAAATTTACGTTGAAATGTATTTGGCTATCCATGGAAATATTCTTCTCTTTCTATCTTTAAAAATAAATCACTATTTATTTTTAAACAAATTGTAACAACCCGCATATTTATCGATTTAATATTTAATATTTTATTTAAATATTTTATCGATCGTCGGATTTTGGTCCGAAAAGCTACCTTTTGCAAACAGTCGAATTGGGACTCAAGACCCCTTCCATTGAGTTCAAAATGTCGTTTGCGATCTTTTTGAGTATAATCTTTGATATGTTTGGAGTAAGTTGAATTTCGCTACTTTTTCTATTTGGTTTAGGGTTTGGGTTCAGCCCACTAGCTTAATTAATACCCCAACTCAGCCCTCTCCTCTCCATTCTCTCATTCCACTCTTCTAAACTCAAGCTCCAACTGAAAATGGTGGAAGAGAATGGGAAATAGAAATCCAAAACCCTAGTTTCCATTTGCAAATCAATTTCTAGCTCCAAATTCAAGAGAACCCATTGGTAAGCATCTCCTTCTTCTTCTCTAACTCTATCTCCCTTCAATTTCAGAAATTTCCTAAACCTAACTTAGGGAATGTTCTTCTTTTGAGCTTAGATTCAAGCTTCTAGTGTTGAGATTGAAGTGTGGTTGATCTTCCCTTGTCTTCAAGCTTCTCATTCATTGTTTTTGGGTTCAAAGGTGAGATTTTTATCTCACATCTATGCTTATAATTATCTTCGAATGTTAGGTATGAATTCCTAACACTTATTCGTGTGCATTAGCTTTTGATTTGGATTGGTTTTGTGAATATTCCAATTTTTGGATTTTTAAGTCAAATTTGTGTGAAAATCCTTATATGGATGTTTGATCGTGCTTTTGGTGATGCATCGAGGAGCATATAGGGCCGGGTTGCCGATTGGCATAAACCCTTAGAGCCAATGTTCGTCCGGTCGCATTTTGAAAGAGTTTGCTCTTCATTTAATAGGCTGAAAAACAGCCCAGGCAAGATTCAGTCGACTGAAAAGTCTGTTCAGTCGACTGAACCTGGAACCCGAAAGTTTTCAGGCATGATTCAGTCGACTGAATTCTCTGTTCAGTCGACTGAACCTGGAAACAGAAAGTTTCCTGAACCTGGAAAATTTCCAGGTACAGGGTCAGTCGACTGAAAACTCTGTTCAGTCGACTGAACCTGCTGTTTGAGTCCATTTTTCCTTTTTGGATTGAATTTCCAATGTTAATCGATTCGTGTTGATTCCCTTTTGTTATTATCCCTTATTATCGACTTTAATGACTCCTTTTTAGGGATTTTTGAATATCTATTTCGATGGATTCTTTATCGATTTCTTTGGATTTTATTCACGTCTTCGAATGTGAACTTTAGTGATTGATTGTTCCTACAATCTTCTTTGTGATTTGTCACTTTAAAAATATAAAGGTTTCAATACTAGTAGTAAATATCAAATTTTTTTCATCAAAACGATTTCAACACTATTTTATTACAAAGCTCGTTTCTTAAAACGTTTTCCAATCTATTAGTATATACGAGCCTTTACCTCACTCGTATGAGAAATCTTATTAAACGACTTAGTAAAACAAGTGGTATGAAACGCTTGCGCTTACTTCGTCGGTTAATTCTTGGACTTGTTCGATTGAATCTCTTGTGACAATTTTCTAGTGGAGATCTACAATTTGTTCGTAAATATTTAAGTTAAGCTAGTGGTTATGGGACATGAAGCTAAGCTCATTTATTTACTAGCTTACTGTAATTGACACTTCTCTGTGATCATGACGATCATTTTTATGTTTTAGACTGGCATGTGCGATGTCTTTGCTTTTGATACATTGGATGTACCGTTTGCACTACATCAATGTCTTTGCTTTTGATTCATTGGATGTACCGTTTGCACTACATCAATGATATGCTTTTGATACATTGGATGTACCGTTTGCAGTACATCAATGTCTATGCTTTTGATACATTGGATGTACCGTTTGCACTACATCAATGTCTTTGCTTTTGATACATTGGATGTACCGTTTGCACTGCATCAATGTCTTTGCTTTTGATTCATTGGATGTACCGTTTGCACTACATCAATGATATGTTTTTGATACATTGGATGTACCGTTTGCACTACATCAAGGTCTTTGCTTTTGATACATTGGATGTACCGTTTTCACTACATCAATGTCTTTGCTTTTGATACATTGGATGTACCGTTTGCACTGCATCAATGTCTTTGCTTTTGATTCATTGGATGTACCGTTTGCACTACATCAATGATATGTTTTTGATACATTGGATGTACCGTTTTCACTACATCAATGTCTTTGCTTTTGATTCATTGGATGTACCGTTTGCACTACATCAATGATATGTTTTTGATACATTGGATGTACCGTTTGCACTACATCAATGTCTTTGCTTTTGATACATTGGATGTACCGTTTGCACTACATCAATGTCTTTGCTTTTGATACATTGGATGTACCGTTTGCACTACATCAATGTCTTGGCCATCCTTTTCTTGTGATTTCTGGATTTCGTGTGTTGAATTCTGGAATTTATGTTTCACCAACTTTTACGATTGGCATTGATATATATGTCATTTATTGTGGCTTGGTGAATGAAATTAGGAGTATGACATTCCTTTTTATCTTTGAGAAGATCTTTGCGATATTGATTAATCTCTTATTGATTTTTTTCAATTAGTTATTTATCACAGCTTGGCATTGTGATTATTATACGTTTAGTCATATCTCTTATTCTATATCATTTCTTCTGATATTTATAGCTAGACTGATTCGTTTATTATTTTCTTATTAAATAATACTCGGGTCAGACCGAGATGTTACAGGTGCTTCTGCTTGACTCCTTATCGGACCATCATCTGATCTTTTGGCTAACTACTTAGATTAGTAGTTTTTGTTGTATACATTTGAGATACAGACTCTATGATGTATACTTATTCTTTTGTGTAGTTCTTGTAACTATTCTTTTTGATATGGTGGATCTTGTTTGACCACTACTCTGGTGTACACTTTCATGTGTTATATTCATATCTATTTCCGCCTTTGTGATATGAATTATCTGTGACTGATTTGTGTTATGTTTATTTCTATATTTGTTTTCGAAGATTATTATAGCCACTGTGTAGCTTTGTGTTTGTATCGGTATGTCGGATTTCCTCTTGAAATTAAAAGCATAATATACTATCTGACATATCGGTGCTCGCGCAAAGCAATTACACGGATCATCGCTCCTCAACAGCCTTATTCTCCTTGCTAGTCGATAGCATTACTCCGTAGTGTTCTTGTCTAGCGTGGGTATAGAGGTGGGGCGTCACAGCATGGTATCAGAGCCAAACTTCGGAACAACGTAGAATAATATAACAAGGATCATCGTCCTAAGTCTCTCTTAGGAGTCGTCCTTTAGGATTTAATTCGAGTCTTCGTACCAATTCATCCTATTTTCTTTATGATTCCTTGCTTTATCATCATGATTATTTGATATTCATTCTAAGAATAACCTTTTCTTCTTCTTTTCTTTCTTTATTAAAGAAAAGAAATGGTTGGTTCTGGAAATCCTAGCGCTGGTCAATCCAGTAGCCCTTCTCTGGATGGCGCATTCATGTCTGCCCAACAACTTTTGGATCTTGTAAAGAATCAAGAGTTTATCTATTCTTTGAGTAAGAACCCCGAGATGATTCTACCTTTAAAACTTGAAGCTCCTTTCAATCAGCTTGTGGATATCACTCTTCGATATGAAGAGGTTGGTAAGGGAAGTGTTAGTGCTATTGGGATTTCCAAGAAGAGGCATACTAACTTCAAGAGCCTTAATCCCAATAAGAAAGTGAAGCAAACTACTTTGGTAGTAAAGACTCCTACCCCAAGTCGTAAACCATGCTACAATTGTGGTTCCACGGACCATTATGTAATTAAGTGCCCGAAACCCCTTTATTGTCGCTATTGCAAAGAACCGGGTCATCTTTTATCTGCATGTCCTAAACTTTTGAGCAAGGACATGAGAAAGCTAAATATTGTGCAAGCCCCTAGCAACACTTCTCTTGGTCAAGGTATTTCTCATTCAGTCCTTAATGACATTTGCTTTGTGATTATCTTGTTCGTGTTCTTTTTGATATGGGTTCCATCTCACTATTTTATATCAAAAGAACTTGTTGATTCTTTTCCTTTAAACAATTTTGGGCTTGCTGACTTCTTTGAGAGTTGCGAATCCGGATGGTAGATCTGCAACACTCAATTTGCTTTCCATTGATGTCGAAATTATTTTATGTGATTTTTCTTTCCGACCCGATTTCTACTTAGGCTTCGGAATTGATTTTTGTGAGGATTGGCTTACTCGTTGTGAATCCCATATCCTACTTTCCGTATGGACTATTCATCTTCGACGTTTTCTATCTGTTAAGCAGATTTCTATTTTTCTTGAGATTCCGATTTCAAATTTCTGAAGGCATCATTTTATTCTTTAAGCTCACATGATGGGGAAAGTGTTATTTCTCTCATTCATGTAGTTTGAGAAATTTTCCGGTATTTTTGAGCTTGTCTTAGGATTATCACCTAAGAAATCTTTCGTGGGGTGTTAAGGTCTTTCTAGTTCGACCTTGCCACCGATTTTCATTTGGCTACGAGTTGCGGGAGTTAGCATTCCACTTACCGCATACCGCACTCGTTACGATTCTTATGAATGACTTATTTTGTCATTCAGTTTGTCCAGCTTATTTCATCCATTTTATAAATCGAATATTCTATGAATATTTCGATGAGACCATTCTTGTATTTATTGATTTTGGATGAAAATAACAATTTAAAATTTTGCAAATCTTTTTTTTTATAAGATTTATTTATAAGTACAATTGGATTTTGTTTTTAAACGAGCTTCTTAAAAAATTTTAAGAAACATGTTTATCATATAGAAGATGATTTTGTGATTGTATTGTCCGTTGAGTGCTTTAAGAATTCTGGTCGATGCGCCTGATCAAAGTTATCGATAAGAATCTCCTAAACGCTTTGATGAGACAGTCAGACACGATATATTGACTTGTAAAAATGTAAATTTTTGTAGAAAGATTATTACATAAAGATAAATGTAATTTTGAAAGTGTTAACTTTTCAGGAAAGTAGATTATTTAAAAGAAATTCTTTCTTTTCGATACTCTTATTCTTGTGATTCCCGAAGGGAACCAAGACTTTGCTATTTGTACCGATACTACTCGTATTGGTTTGGATGCCGTTCTCTTGCAAAGGAGAACGTGCTATCACTTGTGCTTCTAAATCATTATAGCTTATCGAGACTAGATATGCCACTCATGATCTAGTGCTCGCGGCTATTGTTTTTACTTTTGGAATTTGGCATCATCATATTTGGATGAGAAATTTGTTCTCTACCCTGATCATAAATCTTTGGAATATTTATTTTCTCATAAGGAACTTCATGTTGACTTGAGTTCCTGGCATCGCATGATCTTGATATTCTTTTTATTCCCGGAAGGGAAATCGTGTTGCCAATGCGCTTTGTCGTAGGCAACAAGTGGTTGATTCTTTGATGATGTCTGAATGAGATTATCTTTTTATCAAATTCATTGGACGTTTTGGTATACTTCGTTTTATTGAGCTTTATCTCATTTCTTCTATGGACTAACGCCCGATGTTCTTTTATGGTGTTCGGTTCCTCGGATGTACTGTTATTATACTACATCGATGTTCCGTCTTATCCGAATCAATGGATGTACCATTATTATACTACATCGTTGTTCCGGTTTATCGGTTCATTGGGCGTACCGTTTTTGTACTACACTGATGTTCCAAATTATTTGAGTTTCTAGTTTCTCGGGCGTACTGTTATTATACTACGTCGTTGCACCGGCTCAATTTTCAGCTATTCTTGACGTTCTCCACGTCTTTTATCTACGGAAATGCCTTAGGGATTCCGATTTTTATTCTTGAGTCCGGTGTTATTGTGGAAATTGAAGTTTCACCAGATTTGACTTATGAGCAACATTCCATTCGCATCTGAGCGCCTTCGATATAAAGATATTCTTTTTGGTAAAAGTTCAATGGTTCTCAAATCTTAGGGATTGCTCTTGGAAATCTAGAGAATTCATAGAACGATCCCGTTCGTGCTAACTCTTTCGTGCTCTTTATGGTGAACTTCTTATTTCAATTTTCTTTTGTGTTGATATGCTTTTATGGTTGTTACTCTTTATTTTCTTCTTAAGTATTGCGAGGACGCAATTTCTTTAAGGAGGGGAGTCTGTAACAACCCGCATATTTATCGATTTTATATTTAATATTTTATTTAAATATTTTATCGATCGTCGGATTTTGGTCCGAAAAGCTACCTTTTGCAAACAGTCGAATTGGGACTCAAGACCCCTTCCATTGAGTTCAAAATGTCGTTTGCGATCTTTTTGAGTATAATCTTTGATATGTTTGGAGTAAGTTGAATTTCGCTACTTTTTCTATTGGGTTTAGGGTTTGGGTTCAGCCCACTAGCTTAACTAATACCCCAACTCAGCCCTCTCCTCTCCATTCTCTCATTCCACTCTTCTAAACTCAAGCTCCAACTGAAAATGGTGGAAGAGAATGGGAAATAGAAATCCAAAACCCTAGTTTCCATTTGCAAATCAATTTCTAGCTCCAAATTCAAGAGAACCCATTGGTAAGCATCTCCTTCTTCTTCTCTAACTCTATCTCCCTTCAATTTCAGAAATTTCCTAAACCTAACTTAGGGAATGTTCTTCTTTTGAGCTTAGATTCAAGCTTCTAGTGTTGAGATTGAAGTGTGGTTGATCTTCCCTTGTCTTCAAGCTTCTCATTCATTGTTTTTGGGTTCAAAGGTGAGATTTTTATCTCACATCTATGCTTATAATTATCTTCGAATGTTAGGTATGAATTCCTAACACTTATTCGTGTGCATTAGCTTTTGATTTGGATTGGTTTTGTGAATATTCCAATTTTTGGATTTTTAAGTCAAATTTGTGTGAAAATCCTTATATGGATGTTTGATCGTGCTTTTGGTGATGCATCGAGGAGCATATAGGGCCGGGTTGCCGATTGGCATAAACCCTTAGAGCCAATGTTCGTCCGGTCGCATTTTGAAAGAGTTTGCTCTTCATTTAATAGGCTGAAAAACAGCCCAGGCAAGATTCAGTCGACTGAAAAGTCTGTTCAGTCGACTGAACCTGGAACCCGAAAGTTTTCAGGCATGATTCAGTCGACTGAATTCTCTGTTCAGTCGACTGAACCTGGAAACAGAAAGTTTCCTGAACCTGGAAAATTTCCAGGTACAGGGTCAGTCGACTGAAAACTCTGTTCAGTCGACTGAACCTGCTGTTTGAGTCCATTTTTCCTTTTTGGATTGAATTTCCAATGTTAATCGATTCGTGTTGATTCCCTTTTGTTATTATCCCTTATTATCGACTTTAATGACTCCTTTTTAGGGATTTTTGAATATCTATTTCGATGGATTCTTTATCGATTTCTTTGGATTTTATTCACGTCTTCGAATGTGAACTTTAGTGATTGATTGTTCCTACAATCTTCTTTGTGATTTGTCACTTTAAAAATATAAAGGTTTCAATACTAGTAGTAAATATCAAATTTTTTTCATCAAAACGATTTCAACACTATTTTATTACAAAGCTCGTTTCTTAAAACGTTTTCCAATCTATTAGTATATACGAGCCTTTACCTCACTCGTATGAGAAATCTTATTAAACGACTTAGTAAAACAAGTGGTATGAAACGCTTGCGCTTACTTCGTCGGTTAATTCTTGGACTTGTTCGATTGAATCTCTTGTGACAATTTTCTAGTGGAGATCTACAATTTGTTCGTAAATATTTAAGTTAAGCTAGTGGTTATGGGACATGACGCTAAGCTCATTTATTTACTAGCTTACTGTAATTGACACTTCTCTGTGATCATGACGATCATTTTTATGTTTTAGACTGGCATGTGCGATGTCTTTGCTTTTGATACATTGGATGTACCGTTTGCACTACATCAATGTCTTTGCTTTTGATTCATTGGATGTACCGTTTGCACTACATCAATGATATGCTTTTGATACATTGGATGTACCGTTTGCAGTACATCAATGTCTATGCTTTTGATACATTGGATGTACCGTTTGCACTACATCAATGTCTTTGCTTTTGATACATTGGATGTACCGTTTGCACTGCATCAATGTCTTTGCTTTTGATTCATTGGATGTACCGTTTGCACTACATCAATGATATGTTTTTGATACATTGGATGTACCGTTTGCACTACATCAAGGTCTTTGCTTTTGATACATTGGATGTACCGTTTTCACTACATCAATGTCTTTGCTTTTGATACATTGGATGTACCGTTTGCACTGCATCAATGTCTTTGCTTTTGATTCATTGGATGTACCGTTTGCACTACATCAATGATATGTTTTTGATACATTGGATGTACCGTTTTCACTACATCAATGTCTTTGCTTTTGATTCATTGGATGTACCGTTTGCACTACATCAATGATATGTTTTTGATACATTGGATGTACCGTTTGCACTACATCAATGTCTTTGCTTTTGATACATTGGATGTACCGTTTGCACTACATCAATGTCTTTGCTTTTGATACATTGGATGTACCGTTTGCACTACATCAATGTCTTGGCCATCCTTTTCTTGTGATTTCTGGATTTCGTGTGTTGAATTCTGGAATTTATGTTTCACCAACTTTTACGATTGGCATTGATATATATGTCATTTATTGTGGCTTGGTGAATGAAATTAGGAGTATGACATTCCTTTTTATCTTTGAGAAGATCTTTGCGATATTGATTAATCTCTTATTGATTTTTTTCAATTAGTTATTTATCACAGCTTGGCATTGTGATTATTATACGTTTAGTCATATCTCTTATTCTATATCATTTCTTCTGATATTTATAGCTAGACTGATTCGTTTATTATTTTCTTATTAAATAATACTCGGGTCAGACCGAGATGTTACAGGTGCTTCTGCTTGACTCCTTATCGGACCATCATCTGATCTTTTGGCTAACTACTTAGATTAGTAGTTTTTGTTGTATACATTTGAGATACAGACTCTATGATGTATACTTATTCTTTTGTGTAGTTCTTGTAACTATTCTTTTTGATATGGTGGATCTTGTTTGACCACTACTCTGGTGTACACTTTCATGTGTTATATTCATATCTATTTCCGCCTTTGTGATATGAATTATCTGTGACTGATTTGTGTTATGTTTATTTCTATATTTGTTTTCGAAGATTATTATAGCCACCGTGTAGCTTTGTGTTTGTATCGGTATATCGGATTTCCTCTTGAAATTAAAAGCATAATATACTATCTGACATATCGGTGCTCGCGCAAAGCAATTACACGGATCGTCGCTCCTCAACAGCCTTATTCTCCTTGCTAGTCGATAGCATTACTCTGTAGTGTTCTTGTCTAGCGTGGGTATAGAGGTGGGGCGTCACAGCATGGTATCAGAGCCAAACTTCGAAACAACGTAGAATAATATAACAAGGATCATCGTCCTAAGTCTCTCTTAGGAGTCGTCCTTTAGGATTTAATTCGAGTCTTCGTACCAATTCATCCTATTTTCTTTATGATTCCTTGCTTTATCATCATGATTATTTGATATTCATTCTAAGAATAACCTTTTCTTCTTCTTTTCTTTCTTTCTTAAAGAAAAGAAATGGTTGGTTCTGGAAATCCTAGCGCTGGTCAATCCAGTAGCCCTTCTCTGGATGGCGCATTCATGTCTGCCCAACAACTTTTGGATCTTGTAAAGAATCAAGAGTTTATCTATTCTTTGAGTAAGAACCCCGAGATGATTCTACCTTTAAAACTTGAAGCTCCTTTCAATCAGCTTGTGGATATCACTCTTCGATATGAAGAGGTTGGTAAGGGAAGTGTTAGTGCTGTTGGGATTTCCAAGAAGAGGCATACTAACTTCAAGAGCCTTAATCCCAATAAGAAAGTGAAGCAAACTACTTTGGTAGTAAAGACTCCTACCCCAAGTCGTAAACCATGCTACAATTGTGGTTCCACGGACCATTATGTAATTAAGTGCCCGAAACCCCTTTATTGTCGCTATTGCAAAGAACCGGGTCATCTTTTATCTGCATGTCCTAAACTTTTGAGCAAGGACATGAGAAAGCTAAATATTGTGCAAGCCCCTAGCAACACTTCTCTTGGTCAAGGTATTTCTCATTCAGTCCTTAATGACATTTGCTTTGTGATTATCTTGTTCGTGTTCTTTTTGATATGGGTTCCATCTCACTATTTTATATCAAAAGAACTTGTTGATTCTTTTCCTTTAAACAATTTTGGGCTTGCTGACTTCTTTGAGAGTTGCGAATCCGGATGGTAGATCTGCAACACTCAATTTGCTTTCCATTGATGTCGAAATATTTTATGTGATTTTTCTTTCCGACCCGATTTCTACTTAGGCTTCGGAATTGATTTTTGTGAGGATTGGCTTACTCGTTGTGAATCCCATATCCTACTTTCCGTATGGACTATTCATCTTCGACGTTTTCTATCTGTTAAGCAGATTTCTATTTTTCTTGAGATTCCGATTTCAAATTTCTGAAGGCATCATTTTATTCTTTAAGCTCACATGATGGGGAAAGTGTTATTTCTCTCATTCATGTAGTTTGAGAAATTTTCCGGTATTTTTGAGCTTGTCTTAGGATTATCACCTAAGAAATCTTTCGTGGGGTGTTAAGGTCTTTCTAGTTCGACCTTGCCACCGATTTTCATTTGGCTACGAGTTGCGGGAGTTAGCATTCCACTTACCGCATACCGCACTCGTTACGATTCTTATGAATGACTTATTTTGTCATTCAGTTTGTCCAGCTTATTTCATCCATTTTATAAATCGAATATTCTATGAATATTTCGATGAGACCATTCTTGTATTTATTGATTTTGGATGAAAATAACAATTTAAAATTTTGCAAATCTTTTTTTTTATAAGATTTATTTATAAGTACAATTGGATTTTGTTTTTAAACGAGCTTCTTAAAAAATTTTAAGAAACATGTTTATCATATAGAAGATGATTTTGTGATTGTATTGTCCGTTGAGTGCTTTAAGAATTCTGGTCGATGCGCCTGATCAAAGTTATCGATAAGAATCTCCTAAACGCTTTGATGAGACAGTCAGACACGATATATTGACTTGTAAAAATGTAAATTTTTGTAGAAAGATTATTACATAAAGATAAATGTAATTTTGAAAGTGTTAACTTTTCAGGAAAGTAGATTATTTAAAAGAAATTCTTTCTTTTCGATACTCTTATTCTTGTGATTCCCGAAGGGAACCAAGACTTTGCTATTTGTACCGATACTACTCGTATTGGTTTGGATGCCGTTCTCTTGCAAAGGAGAACGTGCTATCACTTGTGCTTCTAAATCATTATAGCTTATCGAGACTAGATATGCCACTCATGATCTAGTGCTCGCGGCTATTGTTTTTACTTTTGGAATTTGGCATCATCATATTTGGATGAGAAATTTGTTCTCTACCCTGATCATAAATCTTTGGAATATTTATTTTCTCATAAGGAACTTCATGTTGACTTGAGTTCCTGGCATCGCATGATCTTGATATTCTTTTTATTCCCGGAAGGGAAATCGTGTTGCCAATGCGCTTTGTCGTAGGCAACAAGTGGTTGATTCTTTGATGATGTCTGAATGAGATTATCTTTTTATCAAATTCATTGGACGTTTTGGTATACTTCGTTTTATTGAGCTTTATCTCATTTCTTCTATGGACTAACGCCCGATGTTCTTTTATGGTGTTCGGTTCCTCGGATGTACTGTTATTATACTACATCGATGTTCCGTCTTATCCGAATCAATGGATGTACCATTATTATACTACATCGTTGTTCCGGTTTATCGGTTCATTGGGCGTACCGTTTTTGTACTACACTGATGTTCCAAATTATTTGAGTTTCTAGTTTCTCGGGCGTACTGTTATTATACTACGTCGTTGCACCGGCTCAATTTTCAGCTATTCTTGACGTTCTCCACGTCTTTTATCTACGGAAATGCCTTAGGGATTCCGATTTTTATTCTTGAGTCCGGTGTTATTGTGGAAATTGAAGTTTCACCAGATTTGACTTATGAGCAACATTCCATTCGCATCTGAGCGCCTTCGATATAAAGATATTCTTTTTGGTAAAAGTTCAATGGTTCTCAAATCTTAGGGATTGCTCTTGGAAATCTAGAGAATTCATAGAACGATCCCGTTCGTGCTAACTCTTTCGTGCTCTTTATGGTGAACTTCTTATTTCAATTTTCTTTTGTGTTGATATGCTTTTATGGTTGTTACTCTTTATTTTCTTCTTAAGTATTGCGAGGACGCAATTTCTTTAAGGAGGGGAGTCTGTAACAACCCGCATATTTATCGATTTTATATTTAATATTTTATTTAAATATTTTATCGATCGTCGGATTTTGGTCCGAAAAGCTACCTTTTGCAAACAGTCGAATTGGGACTCAAGACCCCTTCCATTGAGTTCAAAATGTCGTTTGCGATCTTTTTGAGTATAATCTTTGATATGTTTGGAGTAAGTTGAATTTCGCTACTTTTTCTATTGGGTTTAGGGTTTGGGTTCAGCCCACTAGCTTAACTAATACCCCAACTCAGCCCTCTCCTCTCCATTCTCTCATTCCACTCTTCTAAACTCAAGCTCCAACTGAAAATGGTGGAAGAGAATGGGAAATAGAAATCCAAAACCCTAGTTTCCATTTGCAAATCAATTTCTAGCTCCAAATTCAAGAGAACCCATTGGTAAGCATCTCCTTCTTCTTCTCTAACTCTATCTCCCTTCAATTTCAGAAATTTCCTAAACCTAACTTAGGGAATGTTCTTCTTTTGAGCTTAGATTCAAGCTTCTAGTGTTGAGATTGAAGTGTGGTTGATCTTCCCTTGTCTTCAAGCTTCTCATTCATTGTTTTTGGGTTCAAAGGTGAGATTTTTATCTCACATCTATGCTTATAATTATCTTCGAATGTTAGGTATGAATTCCTAACACTTATTCGTGTGCATTAGCTTTTGATTTGGATTGGTTTTGTGAATATTCCAATTTTTGGATTTTTAAGTCAAATTTGTGTGAAAATCCTTATATGGATGTTTGATCGTGCTTTTGGTGATGCATCGAGGAGCATATAGGGCCGGGTTGCCGATTGGCATAAACCCTTAGAGCCAATGTTCGTCCGGTCGCATTTTGAAAGAGTTTGCTCTTCATTTAATAGGCTGAAAAACAGCCCAGGCAAGATTCAGTCGACTGAAAAGTCTGTTCAGTCGACTGAACCTGGAACCCGAAAGTTTTCAGGCATGATTCAGTCGACTGAATTCTCTGTTCAGTCGACTGAACCTGGAAACAGAAAGTTTCCTGAACCTGGAAAATTTCCAGGTACAGGGTCAGTCGACTGAAAACTCTGTTCAGTCGACTGAACCTGCTGTTTGAGTCCATTTTTCCTTTTTGGATTGAATTTCCAATGTTAATCGATTCGTGTTGATTCCCTTTTGTTATTATCCCTTATTATCGACTTTAATGACTCCTTTTTAGGGATTTTTGAATATCTATTTCGATGGATTCTTTATCGATTTCTTTGGATTTTATTCACGTCTTCGAATGTGAACTTTAGTGATTGATTGTTCCTACAATCTTCTTTGTGATTTGTCACTTTAAAAATATAAAGGTTTCAATACTAGTAGTAAATATCAAATTTTTTTCATCAAAACGATTTCAACACTATTTTATTACAAAGCTCGTTTCTTAAAACGTTTTCCAATCTATTAGTATATACGAGCCTTTACCTCACTCGTATGAGAAATCTTATTAAACGACTTAGTAAAACAAGTGGTATGAAACGCTTGCGCTTACTTCGTCGGTTAATTCTTGGACTTGTTCGATTGAATCTCTTGTGACAATTTTCTAGTGGAGATCTACAATTTGTTCGTAAATATTTAAGTTAAGCTAGTGGTTATGGGACATGACGCTAAGCTCATTTATTTACTAGCTTACTGTAATTGACACTTCTCTGTGATCATGACGATCATTTTTATGTTTTAGACTGGCATGTGCGATGTCTTTGCTTTTGATACATTGGATGTACCGTTTGCACTACATCAATGTCTTTGCTTTTGATTCATTGGATGTACCGTTTGCACTACATCAATGATATGCTTTTGATACATTGGATGTACCGTTTGCAGTACATCAATGTCTATGCTTTTGATACATTGGATGTACCGTTTGCACTACATCAATGTCTTTGCTTTTGATACATTGGATGTACCGTTTGCACTGCATCAATGTCTTTGCTTTTGATTCATTGGATGTACCGTTTGCACTACATCAATGATATGTTTTTGATACATTGGATGTACCGTTTGCACTACATCAAGGTCTTTGCTTTTGATACATTGGATGTACCGTTTTCACTACATCAATGTCTTTGCTTTTGATACATTGGATGTACCGTTTGCACTGCATCAATGTCTTTGCTTTTGATTCATTGGATGTACCGTTTGCACTACATCAATGATATGTTTTTGATACATTGGATGTACCGTTTTCACTACATCAATGTCTTTGCTTTTGATTCATTGGATGTACCGTTTGCACTACATCAATGATATGTTTTTGATACATTGGATGTACCGTTTGCACTACATCAATGTCTTTGCTTTTGATACATTGGATGTACCGTTTGCACTACATCAATGTCTTTGCTTTTGATACATTGGATGTACCGTTTGCACTACATCAATGTCTTGGCCATCCTTTTCTTGTGATTTCTGGATTTCGTGTGTTGAATTCTGGAATTTATGTTTCACCAACTTTTACGATTGGCATTGATATATATGTCATTTATTGTGGCTTGGTGAATGAAATTAGGAGTATGACATTCCTTTTTATCTTTGAGAAGATCTTTGCGATATTGATTAATCTCTTATTGATTTTTTTCAATTAGTTATTTATCACAGCTTGGCATTGTGATTATTATACGTTTAGTCATATCTCTTATTCTATATCATTTCTTCTGATATTTATAGCTAGACTGATTCGTTTATTATTTTCTTATTAAATAATACTCGGGTCAGACCGAGATGTTACAGGTGCTTCTGCTTGACTCCTTATCGGACCATCATCTGATCTTTTGGCTAACTACTTAGATTAGTAGTTTTTGTTGTATACATTTGAGATACAGACTCTATGATGTATACTTATTCTTTTGTGTAGTTCTTGTAACTATTCTTTTTGATATGGTGGATCTTGTTTGACCACTACTCTGGTGTACACTTTCATGTGTTATATTCATATCTATTTCCGCCTTTGTGATATGAATTATCTGTGACTGATTTGTGTTATGTTTATTTCTATATTTGTTTTCGAAGATTATTATAGCCACCGTGTAGCTTTGTGTTTGTATCGGTATATCGGATTTCCTCTTGAAATTAAAAGCATAATATACTATCTGACATATCGGTGCTCGCGCAAAGCAATTACACGGATCGTCGCTCCTCAACAGCCTTATTCTCCTTGCTAGTCGATAGCATTACTCTGTAGTGTTCTTGTCTAGCGTGGGTATAGAGGTGGGGCGTCACAGCATGGTATCAGAGCCAAACTTCGAAACAACGTAGAATAATATAACAAGGATCATCGTCCTAAGTCTCTCTTAGGAGTCGTCCTTTAGGATTTAATTCGAGTCTTCGTACCAATTCATCCTATTTTCTTTATGATTCCTTGCTTTATCATCATGATTATTTGATATTCATTCTAAGAATAACCTTTTCTTCTTCTTTTCTTTCTTTCTTAAAGAAAAGAAATGGTTGGTTCTGGAAATCCTAGCGCTGGTCAATCCAGTAGCCCTTCTCTGGATGGCGCATTCATGTCTGCCCAACAACTTTTGGATCTTGTAAAGAATCAAGAGTTTATCTATTCTTTGAGTAAGAACCCCGAGATGATTCTACCTTTAAAACTTGAAGCTCCTTTCAATCAGCTTGTGGATATCACTCTTCGATATGAAGAGGTTGGTAAGGGAAGTGTTAGTGCTGTTGGGATTTCCAAGAAGAGGCATACTAACTTCAAGAGCCTTAATCCCAATAAGAAAGTGAAGCAAACTACTTTGGTAGTAAAGACTCCTACCCCAAGTCGTAAACCATGCTACAATTGTGGTTCCACGGACCATTATGTAATTAAGTGCCCGAAACCCCTTTATTGTCGCTATTGCAAAGAACCGGGTCATCTTTTATCTGCATGTCCTAAACTTTTGAGCAAGGACATGAGAAAGCTAAATATTGTGCAAGCCCCTAGCAACACTTCTCTTGGTCAAGGTATTTCTCATTCAGTCCTTAATGACATTTGCTTTGTGATTATCTTGTTCGTGTTCTTTTTGATATGGGTTCCATCTCACTATTTTATATCAAAAGAACTTGTTGATTCTTTTCCTTTAAACAATTTTGGGCTTGCTGACTTCTTTGAGAGTTGCGAATCCGGATGGTAGATCTGCAACACTCAATTTGCTTTCCATTGATGTCGAAATTATTTTATGTGATTTTTCTTTCCGACCCGATTTCTACTTAGGCTTCGGAATTGATTTTTGTGAGGATTGGCTTACTCGTTGTGAATCCCATATCCTACTTTCCGTATGGACTATTCATCTTCGACGTTTTCTATCTGTTAAGCAGATTTCTATTTTTCTTGAGATTCCGATTTCAAATTTCTGAAGGCATCATTTTATTCTTTAAGCTCACATGATGGGGAAAGTGTTATTTCTCTCATTCATGTAGTTTGAGAAATTTTCCGGTATTTTTGAGCTTGTCTTAGGATTATCACCTAAGAAATCTTTCGTGGGGTGTTAAGGTCTTTCTAGTTCGACCTTGCCACCGATTTTCATTTGGCTACGAGTTGCGGGAGTTAGCATTCCACTTACCGCATACCGCACTCGTTACGATTCTTATGAATGACTTATTTTGTCATTCAGTTTGTCCAGCTTATTTCATCCATTTTATAAATCGAATATTCTATGAATATTTCGATGAGACCATTCTTGTATTTATTGATTTTGGATGAAAATAACAATTTAAAATTTTGCAAATCTTTTTTTTTATAAGATTTATTTATAAGTACAATTGGATTTTGTTTTTAAACGAGCTTCTTAAAAAATTTTAAGAAACATGTTTATCATATAGAAGATGATTTTGTGATTGTATTGTCCGTTGAGTGCTTTAAGAATTCTGGTCGATGCGCCTGATCAAAGTTATCGATAAGAATCTCCTAAACGCTTTGATGAGACAGTCAGACACGATATATTGACTTGTAAAAATGTAAATTTTTGTAGAAAGATTATTACATAAAGATAAATGTAATTTTGAAAGTGTTAACTTTTCAGGAAAGTAGATTATTTAAAAGAAATTCTTTCTTTTCGATACTCTTATTCTTGTGATTCCCGAAGGGAACCAAGACTTTGCTATTTGTACCGATACTACTCGTATTGGTTTGGATGCCGTTCTCTTGCAAAGGAGAACGTGCTATCACTTGTGCTTCTAAATCATTATAGCTTATCGAGACTAGATATGCCACTCATGATCTAGTGCTCGCGGCTATTGTTTTTACTTTTGGAATTTGGCATCATCATATTTGGATGAGAAATTTGTTCTCTACCCTGATCATAAATCTTTGGAATATTTATTTTCTCATAAGGAACTTCATGTTGACTTGAGTTCCTGGCATCGCATGATCTTGATATTCTTTTTATTCCCGGAAGGGAAATCGTGTTGCCAATGCGCTTTGTCGTAGGCAACAAGTGGTTGATTCTTTGATGATGTCTGAATGAGATTATCTTTTTATCAAATTCATTGGACGTTTTGGTATACTTCGTTTTATTGAGCTTTATCTCATTTCTTCTATGGACTAACGCCCGATGTTCTTTTATGGTGTTCGGTTCCTCGGATGTACTGTTATTATACTACATCGATGTTCCGTCTTATCCGAATCAATGGATGTACCATTATTATACTACATCGTTGTTCCGGTTTATCGGTTCATTGGGCGTACCGTTTTTGTACTACACTGATGTTCCAAATTATTTGAGTTTCTAGTTTCTCGGGCGTACTGTTATTATACTACGTCGTTGCACCGGCTCAATTTTCAGCTATTCTTGACGTTCTCCACGTCTTTTATCTACGGAAATGCCTTAGGGATTCCGATTTTTATTCTTGAGTCCGGTGTTATTGTGGAAATTGAAGTTTCACCAGATTTGACTTATGAGCAACATTCCATTCGCATCTGAGCGCCTTCGATATAAAGATATTCTTTTTGGTAAAAGTTCAATGGTTCTCAAATCTTAGGGATTGCTCTTGGGAATCTAGAGAATTCATCGAACGATCCCGTTCGTGCCAACTCTTTCGTGCTCTTTATGGTGAACTTCTTATTTCAATTTTCTTTTGTGTTGATATGCTTTTATGGTTGTTACTCTTTATTTTCTTCTTAAGTATTGCGAGGATGCAATTTCTTTAAGGAGGGGAGTCTGTAACAACCCGCATATTTATCGATTTTATATTTAATATTTTATTTAAATATTTTATCGATCGTCGGATTTTGGTCCGAAAAGCTACCTTTTGCAAATAGTCGAATTGGGACTCAAGACCCCTTCCATTGAGTTCAAAATGTCGTTTGCGATCTTTTTGAGTATAATCTTTGATATGTTTGGAGTAAGTTGAATTTCGCTACTTTTTCTATTGGGTTTAGGGTTTGGGTTCAGCCCACTAGCTTAACTAATACCCCAACTCAGCCCTCTCCTCTCCATTCTCTCATTCCACTCTTCTAAACTCAAGCTCCAACTGAAAATGGTGGAAGAGAATGGGAAATAGAAATCCAAAACCCTAGTTTCCATTTGCAAATCAATTTCTAGCTCCAAATTCAAGAGAACCCATTGGTAAGCATCTCCTTCTTCTTCTCTAACTCTATCTCCCTTCAATTTCAGAAATTTCCTAAACCTAACTTAGAGAATGTTCTTCTTTTGAGCTTAGATTCAAGCTTCTAATGTTGAGATTGAAGTGTGGTTGATCTTCCCTTGTCTTCAAGCTTCTCATTCATTGTTTTTGGGTTCAAAGGTGAGATTTTTATCTCACATCTATGCTTATAATTATCTTCGAATGTTAGGTATGAATTCCTAACACTTATTCGTGTGCATTAGCTTTTGATTTGGATTGGTTTTGTGAATATACCAATTTTTGGGTTTTTAAATCAAATTTGTGTGAAAATCCTTATATGGATGTTTGATCGTGCTTTTGGTGATGCATCGAGGAGCATATAGGGCCGGGTTGCCGATTGGCATAAACCCTTAGAGCCAATGTTCGTCCGGTCGCATTTTGAAAGAGTTTGCTCTTCATTTAATAGGCTGAAAAACAGCCCAGGCAAGATTCAGTCGACTGAAAAGTCTGTTCAGTCGACTGAACCTGGAACCCGAAAGTTTCCAGGCATGATTCAGTCGACTGAATTCTCTGTTCAGTCGACTGAACCTGGAAACAGAAAGTTTCCTGAACCTGGAAATTTCCAGGTACAGGGTCAGTCGACTGAAAACTCTGTTCAGTCGACTGAACCTGCTGTTTGAGTCCATTTTGCCTTTTTGGATTGAATTTCCAATGTTAATCGATTCGTGTTGATTCCCTTTTGTTATTATCACTTATTATCGACTTTAATGACTCCTT
Organism: Allium cepa; assembly: GCA_030765085.1. Classification (NCBI taxonomy): domain Eukaryota; kingdom Viridiplantae; phylum Streptophyta; class Magnoliopsida; order Asparagales; family Amaryllidaceae; genus Allium; species Allium cepa. The sequence goes on from CM060931.1 coordinate 166,522,791, forward strand.
TTTAGGGATTTTTGAATATCTATTTCGATGGATTCTTTATCGATTTCTTTGGATTTTATTCATGTCTTCGAATGTGAACTTTAGTGATTGATTGTTCCTACAATCTTCTTTGTGATTTGTCACTTTAAAAATATAAAGGTTTCAATACTAGTAGTAAATATCAAAATTCTTTCATCAAAACGATTTCAACACTATTTTATTACAAAGCTCGTTTCTTAAACCGTTTTCCAATCTATTAGTGTATACAAGCCTTTACCTCACTCGTATGAGAAATCTAATTAAACGACTTAGTAAAACAAGTGGTATGAAACGCTTGCGCTTACTTCGTCGGTTAATTCTTGGACTTGTTCGATTGAATCTCTTGTGACAATTTTCTAGTGGAGATCTACAATTTGTTCGTAAATATTTAAGTTAAGCTAGTAGTTATGGGACATGAAGCTAAGCTCATTTATTTACTAGCTTACTATAATTGACACTTCTCTGTGATCATGGCGATCATTTTTATGTTTTAGACTGGCATGTGCGATGTCTTTGCTTTTGATACATTGGATGTACCGTTTGCACTACATCAATGTCTTTGCTTTTGATTCATTGGATGTACCGTTTGCACTACATCAATGATATGCTTTTGAAACATTGGATGTACCATTTGCGCTACATCAATGTCTATGCTTTTGATACATTGGATGTACCGTTTGCACTACATCAATGTCTTTGCTTTTGATACATTGGATGTACCGTTTGCACTGCATCAATGTCTTTGCTTTTGATTCATTGGATGTACCGTTTACACTACATCAATGATATGTTTTTGATACATTGGATGTACCATTTGCACTACATCAATGTCTTTGCTTTTGATACATTGGATGTGCCGTTTGCACTACATCAATGTCTATGCTTTTGATACATTAGATGTACCGTTTGCACTACATCAATGTCTTTGCTTTTGATACATTGGATGTACCGTTTGCACTGCATCAATGTCTTTGCTTTTGATTCATTGGATGTACCGTTTGCACTACATCAATGATATGTTTTTGATACATTGAATGTACCGTTTGCACTACATCAATGTCTTTGCTTTTGATTCATTGGATGTACCGTTTGCACTACATCAATGATATGTTTTTGATACATTGGATGTACCGTTTGCACTACATCAATGTCTTTGCTTTTGATACATTGGATGTACCGTTTGCACTTCATCAATGTCTTTGCTTTTGATACATTGGATGTACCGTTTGCACTACATCAATGTCTTTGCTTTTGATACATTGGATGTACCGTTTGCACTACATCAATGTCTTGGCCATCCTTTTCTTGTGATTTCTGGATTTCGTGTGTTGAATTCTGGAATTTATGTTTCACCAACTTTTACGATTGGCATTGATATATATGTCATTTATTGTGGCTTGCTGAATGAAATTAGGAGTATGACATTCCTTTTTATCTTTGAGAAGATCTTTGCGATATTGATTAATCTCTTATTGATTTTTTTCAATTAGTTATTTATCACAGCTTGGCATTGTGATTATTATACGTTTAGTCATATCTCTTATTCTATATCATTTCTTCTGATATTTATAGCTAGACTGATTCGTTTATTATTTTCTTATTAAATAATACTCGGGTCAGACCGAGATGTTACAGGTGCTTCTGCTTGACTCCTTATCGGACCATCATCTGATCTTTTGGCTAACTACTTAGATTAGTAGTTTTTGTTGTATACATTTGAGATATAGACTCTATGATGTGTACTTTTTCTTTTGTGTAGTTCTTGTAACTATTCTTTTGATATGGTGGATCTTGTTTGACCACTACTCTGGTGTACACAATATTCATATCTATTTCCGCCTTTGTGATATGAATTATCTGTGACTGATTTGTGTTATGTTTATTTCTATATTTGTTTCCGAAGATTATTATAGCCACTGTGTAGTAGCTTTGTGTTTGTATCGGTATGTCGGATTTCCTCTTGAAATTAAAAGCATGATATACTATCTGACATATCGGTGCTCGCGCAAAGCAATTACATGGATGGTCGCTCCTCAACAGCCTTATTCTCCGTGCTAGTCGACAGCATTACTCCGTAGTGTTCTTGTCTAGCGTGGGTATAGAGGTGGGGCGTCACACAAATTTACCCATTCCTTTAATAAATTGCCGTCGTGAATTTATTCTTCCAAATATCCACTTATATATATTACTTTACTTTTTATAAACCCAGTTTATAAATTCCATAGTCTCATGCTCCTTTAAATTTCTAATTTCAAACACTTAAATCAATTACCAAATTGATTTCCCAATTTACCCCATTTGAAATAAATTTCGTTACTTATTCAATTTATTTCAAAACCCATTGGCTTCAGATTTTATTCCTTAATTATGACTTAAAATCTTTTAACTGAAAATACCAATTTCAGATTTCCCAAATTTCTTCTTTAGCCTTTTAAATAAATTCAAACCTTAAATGTTTAAAGTAAATTCTTTATTCCTTTAAATAATATCACTTAAGTTTTACAATTCATTATTTTCTATTTATTCAAAATCCCCTTTTTCCATATTCGAAATTATTTATTAGAATTTTAAAATCACTCTTATTCTTTTTCAGTTCATTATTAAATTTATTCAAATTCTCTATGATTATTTTTCCAAAAAATTCACTCTTTTATTTTCTTTCAAAAATCCAATTCTATATATTTTGATAACTTAGCGTACCGAAATATATTCAAGCAAACTATAGCATTCAATATTCCAATTATCAATATAATTCATCACAGAATATCAAACAATCATAACAAAGAATATTAAATAATCTAAATAAATGTTGAGCAATCCAGTTGGATCCCTCCAACCTGTTTACCTACATCCACAGACGTTAGAAAAATATAAAATACCAATTCCACTTCGAGGTGGAATATCGCGGTATATGGGTTTTAAATATTATATCATCTGCTATTATGCGGCGCATAAGGTCTCATCCGCTATATAATGCGGGAAATCAATCATTCCAATATATACAATATACTACTATATATATAATATAGCACATCCAATCAAATCAATCAATCAACCAATTGTTTAAATTTAACCATTTAAATTTAAACTATAACCAGATGAGTGAGATTAACTCACCTTCTTGTTTGTTGATGTTTGCAATCCATTTCCATTCTGGACTAGAATGCTTCGTGATTATAGACCTTGCCAAACAATTATATAATTTTATTAATATTCGAAATAAATTTGAACAATTCAATCCACCATTTCAAAATTTTAAATTCAGCTAATAATTTAGTTTCAACTTGATGATTGAATTTTTAACAAATTTTCTTTTAAACAATTCTCTTAGTAGCAAAAATGATTTTAATAGTTTTAATAGAATAAATTAATCACCAAACCCTTAATCTAAAGATAAATTAGCAAAATTAAAATATGTAAACATATATTTATTTCTTTACGAACTACATATATAATTATAAAAATAACCTATATAGATTTCCTAAAAATTTGATTTTATTGAAACTTCTAAATGCTTTTTCAAAATTCTTATTATTATATTCTTCGTTTTAGAAGTTCTTTTAACCGTTTATAACTAAATATATAAATATAAAATTTCAGTAAATAGCAAAATAACCTTTCCTTGATTGTTCTGTACATTTTTAAAATTCATTTTCAAATTTAAATTAAATTGAATTTTTTTGCATATACCTTACTGTTAACAAATTTCTGTCATCGATCTCCGCTGAAAATATTTAAATAAATTTAAATTAAATCACAGAAGATACCTTATTGTTATCGATCATACCCAGGCTCGACATCGCAAAACCCTAGCTCAGCACCTCCCATCGGCATCGCACACTGTTCCGGCCCTAAACCCTCAAAATCGCGAGCACTACACCAATACGCCGCCACCATCACGGCTGTACTCACCAGTCATCTCGCCAACCCTACTCTCGCCGAACCTCCATCTCGTCGCAAATGCCTACGCGCCGCCTCGGGAAGCCTATCAAACTCAAATGCCTCCTATCGCCTCGTACGAACACTCCAGCGAACGCGACAATCCCAGGTCGGACGACGCCCAATTCCACTGCCTCGTGACCTAGATGTCGCGACCAATTTCGAGCTTCACTTTCCCCTCCACGGCCTCGTGCTTGCGAGCCCGAGCTCCCATGCTTCGCGTGCACCACTTCACTTCGTTTTAATCACTGCCTCTTTTTTGTGTAAATGATTTCGAATTGGGGGAAACGATTTGGATTAGGAAAGGAAGAATTCGACGTGAAGAGGAATTCTATATAATAATTTATTTATTTATTATTTTTTCTTCGGCTGCGAGCTGCTTTGAAGGAGAAAGGGAATGCCATGCTCTGCTTATTAAGAAGAAAAGACGAGATGTTGGCGTATTGAAGAAGGGAAGCAATAGTGTTTTGAAGGAGAAATGAAAAAGGTGTGATGGTGAAAGAAAGTAGACTGATGGGAAGAGAATTTAGGCTGCTGAAGAAGGTATATAAATTTATATATTAATTTAAATTCAAATTGTCTTGATTTACGTAGCTTTAAATTGTGAACTCCTATCAAACGTACCGCTAGGCGTTTATAAGGTTATACCCCTATTTCAAACGCAAAGGAAAAGGTTTCGAGTCCTAATTCGATCATATGGAGAAGATAGCTTTTTGGACCCATTTATTATATTAAATTTTCGATATAAATTTCGGCGCGTTTATATATCTTATGCTCACACAACAACTCCAAGCATTACAAAAATTAAAATTTGATAATAATAATAGGATATTACGGATCCAATGGAACTGGTTTCGTCGAATTCCGAGACCATGTCTCGGAAGACTATATTTGAATTCAATTTAAACGATATATTATTAAGATTGAACAAATCACCTTTAAATTAAATTTTAACCATTCTTTTATCTCCAGTATCATCATTATAAATTTTATAAGCCTTCAAATTATTTTTAACAGGCTTAAAACTAAAATTCAATAGTTTACCCAAATTCAAATTATTAAATTCAATAAATTCAATTGCCAAATTCAAACTGATATTTTAAATCCAAGTTAAACTATCATGCAAATATTTAAAATTAATTAAATATTCCAATTTCAAATGCGTAAAAATTCCGAGTCGTCACAATCAGATTTGAAGTTCTATAAATTAACATAATTGTTTGACTATATGTTGTGTTTTCACTTGTGTAGGTATTGACTTTCAAAGAGAAGTTTCCGAAGTGAAGAACATCTATAACAAAGAATTGTCGGTAATTAAGCAATGAATTGTTATATATATTATAATATATTTTTCGTACTGGCTGCGTAAACTTGTTTATGAACGGTTGTGGTATTTGAGTTCGCTCATTTTGTCGAAATACTATTATCGACATGGTCATGAATATTATACTTGATTATGCTATTAACGTGTTTTTTCAATTACCTAAGTATGATGATTATATGATTTATTGATGTTGGTTTGAAATGATAATTGTGTGACTGATTGTTGGCTTGATTATGATAATTATATGATTGATTTTTGGTTTTAATATGACTATTATATATAAGTCATTGTCGGAAATGATACAAGCCATTAATAGTAAATAGCATTGTTCAAAATATGCTATACAACAATCAATAAGTTTTAGTTGCGTTTTAAAAGTGCTACAAGAATAAATGTAAGTTACAAAAAAAACATATTGTAGTAGAGAAAAAGTGCAACAAAATATATATAGTAGGACAAATAAACCGCTGCAATTTTTTTTTAGGGTTTCAAAAGCGCCACAATATGTTTTTCGCGTTTACTATAAGCAACAAAAACTTTTAGTTGCATGTCATGTTGGAGTGTTTATCGAAAAGCTACAAAAAGTTTTGGTAGCGTTTTTTCAATGCTACGAAATGCCTTTTCTGGTGTAGTGAAACAACCAAACATACATCCAATAACCATGCATACATCCAAAATAGCATACATACAACATGTGTAATCCATCCATGCCAACCAAAGTGAAAAATCATTTCAATAATAGCTCAAATCTAATAATTCTCTAACCATGGCACGTCGATAGAAATATGTGATATTTTTTAGGAATTATTTTAAAATAAATCTATTTTCTTTTATAAGCCTTTGGCGGATATGTAAGTACAGAAAAATTACATTTTAAAACCAAAAATCATTCCCGAGCATCAATCTAATACTATACAACCAATCATAGTATGGTGAGAGACAGTATCACTCACCTCAATGAAATCTCTCCAATCGTACGCTTAAATGTAGATCTCTCCATCATGAGTACAACATAAGAAACTACATCCAAAACGGATCTCGTATGCAAAAGATATGGATCAAATACAATTTGGGATTATTTAAATAATTAATTAACAAATAAAAATAGCTAATTACATAACTAATTCACTAATCCTTCTTCCTCCTTCATTTCAATTTCCTATATGTGCATGAGATTTCCAGACCGTGCATATCACTCATTTTCCCTCCTCGATTTCTCACTCGATAATTAATGAAATCTTGATCCGTCTTCGTCAACAAACTCCACTATAAAATATGTTTGCCCTTGATATCAAAAGCAAGCAACCCGATCGACTAAGAATGATTGCAACCTCCTCAAACTTGTAGCAATGTGGTGAAAGTCACACCTCACCCTAGTGGATCGAACACGCCCAAACTTCGAGGAGAGGTGCGTCTCGACGAGAGAAACATGATGGCCACCTCCGATCTACCTATCGTTGCCCTCAAAATCCAATGATCTCAAACCCTGGATCCATGGTAAGAGGGTAGATCTCGGCCATCGCCATCGCCATCGCGTATCACATTGAAGCTATAGGGGGTAGCTCTCCTTGCCACGATTTTAACGAATCAAGTCTCGTGATTTTTAATTGAGTACAATGGAAAATTTTGATTTTTCAAATGAACAATATTGAGCGGCCATGGAATTTCTTTTACAGGCATGAACAGTGAAATGGCCTTTGGAAAATATAGGGAGAGATTTGATTTTGGGGAATTATATAATATTATAATATTTCATTTATTTAAATTCTCAAATAAATTGTCGTACGTTTCACGTTCGTATGATGGCACGACGCGTTCAATCACCACGAAACTCGTCTGTGTACATCACCTCATCTTTCTCGAATTCAACGGTACAAATCTCATCGCCATCTGAGACTAGGCTCCAGGATGCTAATTTTGCGTATTTTAAGGCCGTTTCGGCCATTGCATCTTCCGATCTTCAAATATAACAACCATTATACTCACTTTAATTCGTAATGTCAATCCGAACTCAACGGAATGGTCTCGAGTCTTGATTCAGCTCTATGCGAAAAAATCACATTTTTGGGCCTTCATTTAATTAACGATTAAATATTTAAATTAACTGTTTAAATATTTTATCGTTAAAAATACGGGTCTTTGCAGTCCATCCACTCATATGTTTAATACAGACTCTTCCTCCCTCCATCGACTTGATGTCTTCCAAAGAGAACATGGATCGGGGTGATTAATTACTTGTTTGAATATTACAGCTAACATCATAAACATACTAACATTAATATATATACACTCACACACACATACATATGTATGTAACAATTTACTAATTAAATATGCATACATACATACATACATATATATATATATATATATATATATATATATATATGTACATGTATGACCTTGCCAATGGTGCCACCACCGATGCCACCACCGATGGCTTAATTGCACAGATCATGGCATTCTAGCCTAGATTTAGTGATATTCTTGATGACTTGAAGAAAGTCATGTTTGAGGAGTTTATGGTAAAATAATTTTATAACACAACACACTGTATAAATATGTATGTCGTTTTATTCATAGTATATTCAATTCGTATGGAGACAATTTGCTTGAAAAGAGAGATTTCTGAAGACCTTGTGAGGAGGCTTGGGCGACCGCAACATCCAAAAAATACTAGGAATGGACATATAATATGTGTAGGAGTGGCAAAAATCATCCATCCCTTGCCTAGGAGATATATGAGCAGTTCTTGAAATATTGGGAGATAGATGAGTTCAAGAAGACAACGAAACTTATTGCCAAAGTCAGGAACAGGAATCTAAGTTGCATAGCGGTGGCTCAAAATGATATGCAGATCATCATAACAATCTAGAATATATATTTGTTCTTAAAATTCATTTAATATTTCAAATAAATTAAAGTAGACTTGTAACGACTCGTAAATTTTAACTGTTTTAATAATGTGATTAATTGAATTTCTGTGAAATTTTAAAATAATAAAATTTTGGAATAAAAACTTGATATTTAGAATACGTCCATTTAAACACAGCCAATGGTAAATTTCAATCCGAAAATATGGAAGTTTATTTTATTGTGTAATTATATTTCAATTTATATCAGTTAATATTTGAAGATAATAAAATGTTTTCCAAACCTGAATATTTTCTATAGAAAAATTGTAAATCATCTTCTGAGCAAGACGTCATAATTCGTTTTTCCAAATTCGGGCTTCTTTAGCTCCGTCGATCTTATTTTTCTGCATTTTTGCTGCATTTTCCGCTAGTAGAAAATTCGAATTTTTATGATTCAATTGTACCACTGATATCTGTATACTGTTTTGATCGTCTCGTCGTGCCGATCTTCATGGTATATTTATTTCTCTATTTCAGAGCCGTTGTGCGGTGCAATCCGCGAAACGTCTACCGTATCGGTTTCGAAATTTTTGACTTTTAAACTCCTTGTGACCATTTATTTGCTCACCGTGTATAACCCAAAAGCCATTGCCTTTAATTATTACAGCTGTTGCAATTTATATTTACTAAATTTGCGTGTGACTTTTGGCTATTCGTGTCAGTTCATTATTTATTATCTGGTACCTTTTCAATGCTATTCCTCTCCTCTTCTTTTGGTCCGTTGTTCTCAGTTTGTCCTCTACTTTTAAAAAAGAATTGATATGTGCAAACAATATTATAAGCTTACATCCTATGAGCTGTCATTTTCTCTTCCATTTAGTCACCTTCCACCTTTTCAAAACCATCTGTAACGATCCCAGTTTTGAATTAAATTTAAATTAATAATTAATGTGAATTTTGGAATTTATTTGAAATTTTCAAAATAAATAAAATAGGAGTTGATTTGTATAGATATAAATAAGAAATGTATGAATGTAAAATGTATGAAATTATAATTGAGATTAAGCTTTATTTATGCAAATGTAAATATATAAGAAGATATAAACAATTTTAAAATAAAGACATACGTTAAACTATGAAATTTTATTTGCATAAAGGGTTAAAACAAATTTTATAAAAATATTTGAATAAGGGATATAAACATAATTTAACTCACCTAAGACATTTGTAAAAAAAATTAACAAATGTATAGACAAGTGTTGGCCTAATTGAACAAATGGCAAAGATGATTTTCTTTTTAAAATTATTATGTAAATATCAAAAGAAGAAATCTGGGCCGTTCATTTATTCAGTTCAATGAGAAACCATCCTCTCATTTTCTACAAATAAAAGAAAATCAAAATCTGAAGTAAAAACAAAGAGAAACCAGAAAAGTTCAAAAGCAAACAACTTTAACAATTTGTTTCAAAATCTAAAACTTTGCAAACAAAGTTTGGAATCAGGAAAATCAATTTCAAAACCTGGTAATCAAGATTTAAAAATCTGAAGTTAAGAAAATGAACAGCTGAATCAAAAGAAGTTCAAAACCTGGAAATTTAAAAGCAACTTCAAATCTGGGAGTTCAACTTCAAGAGCAAGCTTAAATCAACAGCAGATCAAAGCAACTCAATTCAAGCTAAGCAATTCAATAGATTAGAGCAAAAGAGAATATATTTCTAGATTTTGAAAGTTAAACAGGTCCTCTTTTCTTCGATCCAAGGTGAGCAAACTCACTTGTATTGGCCTATAAGTTTTGTCATTGTGATTGATGCTTAAAGTATGTTCTGGAAATGTTGTTTAAATGTGCCTGTGTGTTTGAATATATCAGTGCATGTTAGTTGTACTAGTATTTGTATACCTATTCTTGAGTTTTTGGCTAGAAACAGGATCCCAAATCAGAAATCTCTTCAATGATTCACATATAGACTTTGATATTTGAATAAAACTAGTTTGAATTGGTAAGATCAAAGTTTTAAAACACTTTTAGGTAGTTAAAATAAATGGGTTTTCTGGGAAATTATAAAAACGCAGCAAATTCAAATTTTGTTCAAAATTTAATTGATTAAAACTCGAGTTTTGAATTTATGATCTGGTTCATTTTCACAAACCATGATTTTTAAATATGAATTCATGATTTTTAAATTAGAAAATCTCGAGCATGTGGAAGTTGAACGGAATTATAGAAATGATCAATTCCCGATGATCAACGTACAATTGGGCCTCGGGTTTGATATCAGAGGGGGTTTAGGCGAGAAGTTCATAGGAAAAATGTTTGCTAATTTTTAAAATAATCGTGGAGATCGATCGAAGTGGTTATAGGGTTTTATACCCATAAATAGTCGCGGTCAGAAAACATACAGTTGCGTCGTCCTCAGTAGACCGGAATTGTTCGTTCCAGTGGCAATCGAAGCCTGAGAGTCAGGCGATGTTTTGACCAGAAGCACACGACCTCTGATGGTCCGAGGTGGGTGTACGTGGCATTTGTTGGTGACTCAGTCTTGTTCAAATTTGGTTTATATAGTCAAACTGCGTATTTATCTTAAATTCATGTTGCTGGGTGTTTCGATGAATCGAGTGGTTAATGGTTGACTGGTCGATGATCGTAGCCTCGACCAGAGATGGTTGGAATAGTTGTGCATATGCACGACATGTCTGGTATATCAGCGTTGGGAAGAGAAGAAAGAAACTCGAAGCAACCTTCGGGGGGAACAGAGTAATGACTCGAGTATGGGCCAGGGAAATTTTGTGAACGTACCGGGTTTAGCACTTAAACAAATTTGAGTTTGAAAATTTAAGTATACGGGTCAGTTTTGTTAAAGGTTCGAAGTAGACTTGCTTTCGTCTCGGGGAGCATTCAACTGAGTCTCGGGTTACTGATAGAAAACAGTTTTGACTTTAAAACAAATTCAAACTTTTTAAACCTTTTAAAATCCATGTTTTCAAATGATGTTTTTGATTAAAGTTTGAATTAATTAAAGATTTAAGTAAGATATTTTCAAGGTAATTAAATTTTAATTTATTTAAATTGGTTATCTTATTTTATTTATTTATTTAGATAATGTAATTAAAAAGGATAATTAAGATAAAATGTTATTTAAACTAATCCTAACCTTTTAAAATAAATAATGCGATAAAGATAATTTATTAAACAAGTTCTAAAGGTTAATAAAAGTAATTAATTTATCTCTTTATTTATTAAATGATTGATGATTTTGTTATTATAATTAATTAAGAAGTAGTTATTTAATAAAAGTAATTAAGAGTTAATTAATTAACAATTAGGGATAAATTAATTCAGATAATTAATTAAGAAATGATTAATTAATGAAGGTGATTAAGATTTAATCAATTATAATTAATGATAATTAATCATTGGTTAAAGATAATTTATGAAAGTAATTATGTGGTTAATTAATTTAAACCACACGATTTATTCATCTTAATTGAAGATGTTTGATTGTTATTGAATGATGTGTATTGGATTAATATCTCTGTTATGTGCTTATGATGCTATCAATATCTCTGTTATGTGCTTATGATGCTATGTAAAATGAATTGCTTTGTGCTGAGCTGTGATATCTGTGATGAATATACTACTGTGTGAATACGAAAACCCTTTAGCCTGTAAAACGACATTTGAATTTCGATGCGACAGGGAGTCGGATTCCAGTTGGTTATCCGAAACCCACATCGAATTGTAATGGTGAATCTTTTTGATTGATAAATTTACTTTATCTGTGAATCTGTGAATGAGGATAAGCGTTATGGATTATACCGCTTATCGATATTGATATGATTGAATCTATGATGATTGAATGATGTTGCACTATTGTGTAAAACCCCCGGACCACACTTATGCACACACAAATATGGATTGCACGAGGAAATTGGTTAAGTCACAGATTTTTGAAATAATTTAGAAGTTAAATTTTGAATCAAAATAGTTTTGGAAATGGAATTAGATTAGATGTGAAAAGCTTTTGAAAAGGTGTTTTAAAGATGGAAGTTATTTTGAATAACCTAATAAAATTTGAAATTCAAATAATTTGATTTGAATTTGAATTCAAGTTTGAAATTTAATTCCATGTTTGGAAATTATGGTTTAAGAAGGTTATTCAAGTTATAAATTTGTTTATATGGGTTTTGAAACCATTTTAAAAGTATTGTTTTGGGAATTTGAATTTAACCCAAGTTTATAATTAAAGGGCTTTAATTCGTACAAATAAAATCGGATTTTTACGAAAACGAAAGCTATTTGTTTTCAAATAATAATAGCCTTTATGTAAAGAAAGGATTTCCAATTTGTTTTGAAAGATTTCAAGTTTGAAATGGAATTGAAATGTTTTGAAAGCTATGAATTGAATCTTTGATTCAAAGATTGGATGAGTTAATCCAATTTGAAAGGAAAATTGTTTTGAAATGGGCTATGAATGAATCTTTGCTAAAGATTGGTGAAGTTTGTTTTTAAATTGAAAAGGGATCTGAAAAGCGTATCTTTTGTATAAAAGATTTGAATTAGAAAGATATTAATGAATCTTTGTAAAAGATTGGTAAACTTTGTGAAGTGAATCTTTTTTGTTTAAAGATTTGAAAATGGTAATTTGTTTTAAACCATTTGATGAAAAGTTTTGGGTTTTAAATTGTGACTTAGCTGAAATCCGATATCCATATGTTTTTAAATATTGTGCTCATTATTCGATTTAGCCGAAAGAGGATCTTGTGTCAGATAACCCATTCCGAATAATGATACGACGTATATGGATATCATTTGAAGACCGGTGGTGAAGACCGGATATTTTCAAAAACGAAAGGATTTCTTGTCGAATGTCTCTGCACCGGCTGATCCCCGGTATAGAGATTTGATCACCATTTGTGATGGGGAGTCCGGACGTGATTAGGGACTATCCGGATTTGCAAGGGCTTCTTTGTGAAGTGCCTTCGGCTCTGTTCGAACCTGGAACAGACTTGCATGAATGTATGTCTGACGTTACACTTTGAGATGTAAAGCTGGTTTCTATCAAATACATTTTTGTTTGGTGGCGGAGATTTATTCTCTTAGCTTAACACCCTTCTCTGGGACGTACGAGCTCAGAGGTTATGTAGTTGATGGTTACCAGTGATACATTTCCAATTTGGTAATGTGGCATACAAAGCGCTGCTGATCATTTATTGATCGAAGCATGGCTTTTGTAAAAAGCGTAGCTTTGTGGAAGTGACTTCGTCGAGCCTCACAACTCGAAAATGGTCGAAACAGGAATGTTGCGGCAAGGTTTTTAGGGGTCGTGCCCCTAGGGTATGTCCATTTCCTTCTGGATAAAAGGTGATATCATGGTATGGAGCCCAGATATTTAACCTATGTGGTTACTGCAAATTTATTGCTTTGTGGTTTTTGGTGTCGAGCGCTCGGATAAAGGTCGGTAATGACCGGGGATGGCATACTTGTGTGTTAGTTACCTATGTTATAGCTTGGTTAAAGCGCGAGGTAGCGTCGGCCTTGTGTTAGCAGAGATCCGGTTAGGTACTCGGGAGCGTCCTTCCAAAGGCGTTCCCATTTCGGTAAGGAAGTTCCTTTGCCTGACCATTTGTTGGAAATCCAATCTCCAATACGCGCCCTTTACGATTTCAATTTTATAATCTGCCATTCTTAAATGGTAGCTATAGTAGGCATATGACGAAATGTGGTATGCTGGCTAAGATTGATATTATACTTTCAAAATGTTTTCTGCACTATGCACTAATAATAATATCAAAATGATTTTTACGTATCAAGCATTTTTGATTGTCATAAGGAGAAATCTCCTCCAAGTGTGCGCTTGCATTGTGTGTGTGGCGGAAGGCCTTATGGCAGTTTCATTTTCTAAAAAAGCATTGCGAATTTCAGTGTTTTAAAATTCTTTTGTTTGTTTTAAAAGATAAAGTGTTTTTGTTTGCTCATACCAGTCCATGACTGACCCGGAGTTTATTGTTCCCTTCCTAAACTCTAGGTGCCCACAATTTTTCCTACGGGCAGTCTAGAGTTAGGTTTTTCAAATAATAGATATTGATTCAGTAGCTTTCAGCTTTCTCTTTAGAATTCTTTGGAGACTTTGGATATTGAAGTCTTTGGTTAGGACGATTGACCTTGCTGAGCTTGGTGCAACTTGACGGTGATTCGAGCTATCTATGAAGAATGCTGATATTGGTGTTTCTTCTGGAGTTTCAAGTTCTAGTTGTTTCCACCACTAGTTCATTGGTGTTTCCGCTGTAGCATTTCATTGTATCTCTGATTTTGATCATTGTTGTACATTTGGATATTGTATCATTGGAGTTGTATATGATATTCATTCTTTTCTTCCGCTGTGCTGTTATACTTAATGTGTTATAAGTTTCGACGAATCGGATTTGAACGGTTGAATCTGCGGCATTTGAATACAAGTGAAGTATGGATGTCGATTTTCGAACGCGAAAATCCGGGTCGTCACACCATCTACCTCTATGTTCACTTTCTAAAAAAAATTAGAGAACCAAAAAATACATTTGTCGAGCAGCAACCATCACAACCACCACCAAGCGCAACCTAGACCATCCCCATCATTCGAACCTCCTCATTGGTAGCCACCACCCTTGTTGAGGCAAGCAACCACCTGCATCACTGGCCCACGAAACTTCGGCTTCCACCCATTCACTTCAGCCGCTGAGAGCACCACCTCCGCCTCTAGCTTCGGCCCACCCTCCTGACGTCGAACAACCATCACCCGTGCAACAGCGATCGCCCACCATCTCAGCACCAAAACCACAATCAGCCGGCCCCACAAAGTCCTCCTCCCGCACACTCCCCCCCATCGCCTGCATCCCTGTTCGAAGCTTCCTCCACCCCTTCAAGAACCGATGCCTCACACTGCCACCATCGGCGAGCAAGCCTTTCCCTCTCAGTTTCTTATGCCTGCGTCCTTTGTTCGATGTTTCTTCCACTCTCTCGTTCATACGCAGATACCCATTATTTGGTTGTGTGCTGTTAGTGTGTATATATATTTATGGGTTCTTATTTATATATATATGGTATTATATTTTATTATTAATATATAAGTTAGTACATATATATTTCAGAAGTTATGGCTTGAGTATATATATTTATAGTTAAGCTTGTATATAAAGTTATATGATTCTGCTAGGTTATAAAATATAAGTTACACATGTTGGTTATATTTTGAAAAGATTTTTGGTTTATAATGTATATATATAGTCAAATCAGATTTTGTAGAGAAGATATATTTGTTAAACTATTTTAAGGCTATGCTATAGTTTGCTTTATGATTAGTATATATAATTTAATTTATATATTAGCTGTTAGTATGTTAGGTAAAGCATTTTAGAATATATATTAATAACAATTTTAGCTATATAGGTGTATTTTATAGTATGCTAGCTGTACTTCAATATGATAGGCTTTGTTCTGTTCAAAATTTTCGTATATAGTTATTTTTCCAATATGATAGTGTATATATGAAGCTGTGTGGTTATATATTTATATAAGAAAAATTCACACACGTTATATGGGTTTCATAAAGTTTTGGCTGTGAGTAAGGGACCGTGCATTATATTATAAAGAAATACGTATTTGTCGACATAATTGTGTGAGTTTTGCTTAGTCCACAAGAATACATTTATTTCAAAATATTAGAATTTTTTTTGTATATATATAAGTACAGTATATTATATATGTAAGTTTATATAAGATTTCAAAATCTGTTGATATATTGATTTTAGTGCATAGTTTTATAACTTGCTGCTTTTATATATACGTCTATTAACTTTGGATTTGCTGGTTTTACCTAATAAGTATGTTTATATAATAAGATTTTGTTTACTGTTAGTGTATATATATATGCGTATGTAAAGATGGTATTTTTGATATGGCTTGGTTCAAGGGATATAGATATAAAGTATTTATGTTGCAGTATGTATTTTTATAACAAAAGTTTATATATACGGGTGCTTAATTAAAACAATGATTTTAATTATATGCTATTTTATTTTAATATTTGTTTTAATTAAATATTGATTTTATGGTAATAAATATATATATGTATATATAAGTCCACTTGTATCAATTATCTTCATCGATTCAGTTCTGACTTGATTTTGACAAATTCATATTTATCAGCTTTGATCGTCGGATTCCGCCTCCACCGTGCTTTGATCCTAAATTCGTACTTGGATTTCATAGCTCATTTCTGTGTCAATAAATATCTAGCCTCGAAAGGTGAGAAATCACTCATGATTAATGTTCTTATATTTATTAAATTTGATTTCAATTGAAACGACAATTGTAATATGATGCTGTTAGTTATTTACATTGTTATATATATGCTACTACCTGTATCTGTTCACCTATGACATCTGACACTATTATCTGTTATTTATATTGATGATACATGCCTGTTATATTATTATTATATATGTTATCATTATGCAAGTTCCATGTTAGTATAGAATTACCTATGGGTTGAAATGATATACACCCGAACGATCTATAGAATAGGAGAAAATCGTTATGGGTTGAAATGATAAACCCAAATGATTTTCATTGACACTGCATTTGGGATTACTGGTTGAAATGATATATATACCCGTACATATTTAAATTGCGGATTGAAATGATAAATATTCGTATCACTTGACCATAAAATAGAAAATTAGATACAGACACCGTTGGTATATATATATATATATAAATAATTTGAAGTGATTCCTATGGTTTTGGAAAGAAATATATGGTTTTATATAAGTATTGGTTTCAGATATTATATAAATGTTATTTTATATATAGTTAAATTCTTGAATTTAAGCTATGCATAAATTTGTTTTAGTATGAAATAAGCTTAATAATAAAGTTTTATTTTTTTAAAATATAATATGGTTAAGTATTTATATAAATTATATTTTAATATAGAGTTTATAATGATTTAATAAATTAAGGTTGAGAAGATAGATTTGAAATTGATTTGAAATTGTATTTAATTAAGAAGTATATTTAATTAGTGATCGCTTTGGAACTTATGGAATTTGAGATTTTTAAAGGATAAATTTTATAACTTGATTTGGTTAAGGGGATTTAAATGAATATTTCAAGTTTAAATAAGTTGAAGGAAATATTTAGTCATTTGAAATTTTGGGTTTTATTTAAATGATAATGGATTTAGTAAGTAAATATTTCAAAATAAATAATAGTAAAGTGAATTTGATATATATATATATATATATATATATATATATATATATATATATGAATTATCAAATCTTGGTTTGAAATGTTTGAATATTTAAAGCTTTGAAATATTGAAATTGAAATGGTTTATCGAGAAACTGAAATAAATTAAAATGGATGATTTGAGATTTGATTAAATTTGAATTTTGAAGTTTGAGTTGATGTGAATCGATTTATAAAATTCGAGAAATCTATTTTATATAAAGTATTTTTAAATTATATTTAAAACTATCTATATATGTTACTTTATAAATTTATTTCATATAAACTATTTTAATATAAATTATTTTTAATGTAAACTATTTAATATAAATTATTTTTAATATAAACTATTTAAATCATGACTATTTTATATAAACTATTTAAATTATAAACTATTTAAATTATAAACTATTTAAATTATAAACTATTTTATTACATGTACTATTATTTATAAACAATTAAGTGGGAAGTGTTATGATTCCAAAGCATTATGATGTCTGAATTTTGATCTCCAAAGTATTATGATTTCCAAAGTGTTTGATTTAGAAAGTGTTATAACTTTGTAGTACTAAAATAGTGTAAACGGATATATATTGAGATGAATATTTTTAAAATGGAATTGATATCGTATTTGGTTTTGAAATGGAAGTGATATCGTACTGTTATGGTTTTGAAATGGCAATGATATTTTGGTTTTGAAATATAAACTATTTTGAAAGTTATTAAATGACCAATCAGTGTAACAATTACGTAGTTATTGAAGAGTCTGCGATCGGTTAGGAACATACTCTCTGTCTAAACCGAAAACCACTTTAATAACTATTACATGCGGAGTGTGATCTAGAATGAAGTGGTTGGAATGATGACGTTGCTAGATTTGAAGAAAGAGAACGATAATGGATAGCCTTGACACTTGTGTCAAATTTGAAATGACTAGAATAGGAGCCGTGCCGGGCCAATGAGATTAGATGTCTCTAGCGAACACACTTCTTCATAAACTACTCATTACTTATTTTTTATTGGTGCGCACCCATGAATTGGGAGTTTTGTTTCACGGTGTTGCGATCGTTGTGGCGATGCGTTCTCACCAGTCCGGATCAGGCAAACGGTAGTTTCACTACCTTGGGTATTGCCTCGTGTGCCTTGTCATACTCACATCCCTATACGCGACTACTACGATTCATTTTGTGTTATACCTATGAAGTACTCCCTGATATCCCACCAGTTTATGGTGGAGTTTACAGCGCTGTATAGACTATGATGCTCATATAAAATGTGCTAAGGGGGATAATGGTAACGCCTTAACACTATTTTGATACTTTATATTACTGATAGGCATTATCTACTTAGCGTACATATAGATTTTTAGTGGATCCTTAGAGGATGATTATCCCAAACGTCCTTTGAGTTACTTGTATTTCAGTTGTTATTTCACTTGAGTTGGATTTATTGATATAAGAATGTTAATCCTGACTCGAGTGTTTTGTGTTTTGCTTTACGCTCGGGTCAGACCGAGTGTACCAGTATTCGAGACTCACCTTTGGAGTTGGAGCTTCGTTTGGAGATCCAGCTATCTATCTAGCTTTCAGACATTCAGTTGATTTTGTATTCTGATTCTTGTATTTGACTATTGTATTCGAGGCTTTCGTGTAACTTATTTAACTCTGTTATATATTTAGTAGCTTCATGAACTACTATTCATTTTGTTTCCACTGCATATTGTATATTACTCTGTGTGTATGATTCTGTGGTTATTTATTTATTGTATATGCTGAGTTTTGCCAAATATAAACTTACAATCTAGTATTTTGAGCAATTCAATTCTGGCATGTTTGGATGCGAATGGTTGAAAATATCAGGTCGTTACATTTGGTATCAGAGCTTTGGTAGCTCTATGCAAACTTAAAATATATAGTAAATTTAGTTATGGAATCATTTTCTTTCGAGCTTGAATTTCTTTTTTTGACTCGCTCTCCTTTGAATTTTGAAACGTTCCCCTCGGTTCCAAAATCCATAAATCTGTTTTTGTCTCTTCAAATTCATATTCTTTTGACTCTGGAGTATCCCATAACTCCACTTCGAATGATCTTTATAATGAACCGGCGGTCTCGCCAATCTCCAAATGATTTGTAAAGGGTAAAACTCCTTTACAAATTGGCATCGATTCATCGGAGATTTCTGTGTCCTCGGTTTAGATGCTAAAATCATTTGTTATGTCGAATTCTATCTCTTGAGATCGAATGTAGATTTGCTCCAGAATTCTGCATCGATTTCATTCTTGAAGTCACGGTCGACCCGGTTAAGGTTGTCCGCGATTTATATAAACTTATCCATCTTCTTATTTTATTATATCTTTGTTTTAAACCTATCTTCGAATCAAAAAAAATTCTCCTTGATTTGATTTCCCTCAAAGTTGAATCTCTATACTTGTTTTGAAATCCATCCTCGTATCATCGAGCGAGGAAGTGTATTTGTGAATTAATATTAAAAATGTCTTATATATATTGTGTTGCTTGAGTTGTTGATGTTGATTTGGGTTTTCGATCGATTCATTTGATCAACATTATCGATAGGAGTTCCAAAACATTTGAGTAGATCAAATTGACACAATATTGTTTTCAAAATTGGTAAATTTAATAAAGTTTGTATGATTATATTATAAATATATAAGTATGAATTTTCTGTAACTAAACTGTTAATAAATTGATTGTTGAAATGATAATATTTGATTTTCATTTATTGTTTTGTAAACTACTGATTTTCCCAACATATAAATAAAGGAAAGTTATAAAAATATGGTTTATAAATTGATTTATAGTTTGAAATGAATTTAAATAAAGAATTTGAGAATTTAATTTTCGGTGTTTTCAAACTTTGGGTTTAAATTTTAAAATGCATATTATATGAACTATTTTCGAATAGAAATGGTTTTCAAAGAATTTTAAAAGTTTAAATCAGTACTCTTATCTTTTGTCGCTGGAAAATAATTTCGGTGATGGCGGCCGCATCATCGACATTCATTTTCGAGTTTCGAAGTGGAGAGGCCATTCGGCAGCTTTGCTACACTTTTGTTTGGAAAATGAATTTGATTTGAAATTCTTAAGAATGACTTAATTTATAATATATATTATATATATAAGAATATGATTATATATTTGATTTGATATTTATAGTATATGTATATTTATCTATACAATGGTGTGAAGTTAATCGGAAATTTAATCCTTGAAATTATGTTAAAGGACGATTGTAAATAAAGCCAAAATTTTGGTTAAATATTTAAACTTGAATTTTTTTAGGAAAATTTACTTGTATAATACTCAATTGCATTCTAAAATACAACTTACCTAAATTACTCAAAAGTTGAAAATGTAATTGAATAATATACAATATAAAATGATTTTTATAAATAAGGTTTGAGTGGTTATAATAAATGTTATACACTTAATTTTAATTATAAAATGTTAATAGAGAAAAATGGAATAATAAGTTAATAGAATACTAAGTGATGAGATAGATAAAATAAAGTTTGTTTTGAGGAATTAAAATTGAAATAAAATCAACTTAATGAAATATCTTGAATTTAAATTCAATCATGGAATATTAATTAATTTAAATTGATTTTTTTGTTTTGAAAGAAACCTTTTTGTATCTAACATTAATAAATGAGAAATTAAATCAATTTAATGGAAACCTTGAATTTAAAAACCAATTGGTGAATATAAATTTATTTAAATTGAAATTTATATGGTTTGAATTAATTGTTTTATTTTGTAATTCAAGTCCATTTTCTTTCTGGTTATTCTATTCTCCTACCTCCTTCCTTTTCTGGGACGAATAGTTTTGAGTGGGGGAGAGTGTAATGACCCGTAAATTTTAACTGTTTTAATCATGTGATTAATTGAATTTCTGTGAAATTTTAAAATAATAAAATTTTGGAATAAAAATTTGATATTTAGAATACATCTATTTAAACATAGCCACTGGTAAATTTTCATCCAAAAATATGGAAATTTATTTTATTACGTAATTCTATTTCAATTTATATCAGTTAATATTTGACGATAATAAAATGTTTTCCATACCTGAATATTTTCTATAGAAAAATTGTAAATCATTTTCTGAGCAAGACTTTATAATTCGTTTTTCCAAATTCGGGCTTCTTTAGCTCCGTCGATCTTATTTTTCTGCGTTTTTGCTGCATTTTCCGCTAGTAGAAAATTCAAATTTTTAGCATTCAATTGTACCACTGATATCCGTATACCGTTTTGATCGTCTCGTCGTGCCGATCTCTATGGTATATTTATTTCTCTATTTCGAAGCCATTGTGCGGTGCAATACGCGAAACGTCTACCGTATCAGTTTTGAAATTTTTGACTTTTAAACTCCTTCTGACCATTCATTTGCTCACCGTGTATAACCCTAAAGCCATTGCCTTTAATTATTAAGCTGTTGCAATTTATATTTACTAAATTTGCGTGTGACTTTTGGCTATTCGTGTCAGTCCATTATTTATTATCTGGTACCTTTTCAATGCTATTCCTCTCCTCTTCTT
Source organism: Allium cepa (assembly GCA_030765085.1). Lineage (NCBI taxonomy): Eukaryota > Viridiplantae > Streptophyta > Magnoliopsida > Asparagales > Amaryllidaceae > Allium > Allium cepa. The sequence goes on from CM060931.1 coordinate 166,544,750, forward strand.
TTGGTCCGTTGTTCTCTGTTTGTCCTCTGCTTTGAAAAAAGAATTGATATGTGTAAACAATATTATAAGCTTACATCCTATGAGCTGTCATTTTCTCTTCCAGTTAGTCACCTTCCACCTTTTCAAAACCATCTACCTCTCTGTTCACTTTCAAAAAAAAATTAGAGAACCGAAAGCTACATTTGCCAAGCAGCAACCGTCACAACCACCACCGAGCGCAGCCGAGACCAACCCCATCATTCGAACCTCCTCATCGGTAGCCACCACTCGCATCACTGGCCCACGAAAATTCAGCTTCCACCCATTCACTTCAGTCGCTGAGAGCACCACCTCCGCCTCTAGCTTCGGCCCACCCTCCTGACGCCGAACAACCATCACCCGCGCAACAACGATCGCCCACCATCTCAGCTCCGAAACCACCATCAGCCGACCCCACAAATTCCTCCGCCCTCACACTCCCCACCCATCGGCTGCGTCCCTATTCGAAGCTTCCTCCACCCCTTAAAGAACCGATGCCTCACACTGCCACCATCGGCGAGCAAGCCTTTCCCTCTCGGTTGCTTGTGCCTGCGTCCTTTGTTCGATGTTTCTTCCACTCTCTCGTTCATACGCAGGTACCCATTATTTGGTTGTGTGCTGTTAGTGTGTGTATATATTTATGGGTTCTTATTTATATATATATGATATTATATTTTATTATTAATATATAATTTAATACATATATATTTCAGAAGTTATGGCTTGAGTATATATATTTATAGTTAAGCTTGTATATAAAGTTATATGATTCTGCTAGGTTATAAAATATAAGTTACACATATTGGTTATATTTTGAAAAGATTTTTGGTTTATAATGTGCGTGTGTGTGTGTGTGTAGTCGAATCAGATTTTATAGAGAAGATATATTTGTTAAACTGTTTTAAGGCTATTAGAAAAAAATTTGTATATATAAAAGTACAGTATATTGTATATGTAAGTTTACATAAGATTTCAAAATCTGTTGATATGTTGATTTTAGTGTATAGTTTTATAACTTGCTGCTTTTATATATACGTCTATTAACTTTGGATTTGCTGGTTTTACTTTATAAGTATGTTTATATAATAAGATTTTGTTTACTGCTAATGTATATATATGTATGTAAAGATGGTATTTTTGATATGGGTTGGTTCAAGGGATATAGATATAAAGTATTTATGTTGCAATATGTATTTTTATAACAAAAGTTTATATATACGAGTGCTTAATTAAAACAATGATTTTAATTATACGCTATTTTATTTTAATATTTGTTTTAATTAAATATTGATTTTATGGTAATAAATATATATGTATATATAAATCCACTTGTATCAATTATCTTCATCGATTCAGTTCTGACTTGATTTTGACAAATTCATATTTATCAACTTTGATCGTCAGATTCCGCGTCCATCGTGCTTTGATCCTAAATTCGTACTTGGATTTCGTAGCACATTTCTGTGTCAATAAATCTCTAGCCTTGAAAGGTGAGGAATCACTCACGATTAATGTTCTTATATTTATTAAATTTAATTTCAGTTGAAACGACAATTGAAATATGAAGCTGTTAGTTATTTACATTGTTATATATATGTTATTACCTATATCTGTTCACCTATGACATTTGACACCATTATCTGTTATTTATATTGATGATACATGCCTGTTATATTATTATTATTATTATATATGTTATTACTCTGCAAGTTCCCTGTTAGTACAGAATTCCCTATGGGTTGAAATGATATACACCCAAACGATCTGTATAATAGGAGAAAATCGTTATGGGTTGAAATGATAAACCCAGATGATTTTCATTGACATTTAATTTGAGATTACGGGTTGAAATGATATATATCCGTATATATTTAAATTGCGGATTGAAATGGTAAATATTCATATCACATGACCATAAGATAGAAAAATATATACAGACACCGTTGGTATATATATATAAATAATCTGAAATGATTCCTATGGTTTTGGAAAGAAATATATGGTTTTATATAAATATTGATTTCAGATATTATATAACTGTTATTTTATATATAGTTAAATTCTTGAATTTAAGCTATGCATAAATTTGTTTTAGTATGAAATAAGCTTAATAATAAAGTTTTATTTTTTTAAAATATAATATGGTTAAGTATTTATATAAATTATATTTTAATATAGAGTTTATAATGATTTAATAAATTAAGGTTGAGAAGATAGATTTGAAATTGATTTGAAATTGTATTTAATTAAGAAGTATATTTAATTAGTGATCGATTTGGAACTTATTGAATTTGAGATTTTTAAAGGATAAATTTTATAACTTGATTTGGTTAAGGGGATTTAAACGAATATTTCAAGTTTAAATAAGTTGAAGGAAATATTTAGTCATTTGAAATTTGGGGTTTTATTTAAATGATAATGGATTTAGTAAGTAAATATTTCAAAATAAATAATAGTAAAGTGAATTTGATATATATATATATATATATATATATATATGGAATTATCAAATCTTGTTTTGAAATGTTTGAATATTTAAAGCTTTGAAATATTGAAATTGAAATGGTTTATCGAGAAACCGAAATAAATTAAAATTGATGATATGAGATTTGATTAAATTTGAATTTTGAAATTTGAGTTGATGTGAATCTATTTATGAAATTCGAGGAAGCTATTTTATATGAAGTATTTTTAAATTATATTTAAAACTATCTATATATGTTACTTTATAAATTTATTTCATATAAACTATTTTAATATAAATTATTTTTAATGTAAACTATTTTAATATAAATTAATTTTAATATAAACTATTTGAATCATAACTATTTTATATAAACTATTTAAATTATAAACTATTTTATTATATATATACTATTATTTATAAACAATTAAGTAGGAAGTGTTATGATTCCAATGCATTATGATGTCTAAATTTTGATTTCCAAAGTATTATGATTTCCAAAGTGTTTGATTTAGAAAGTATTATAACTTTGTAGTACTAAAATTGTGTAAATGGATATATTTGAGATGAATATTTTTAAAGTGGAATTGATATCGTATTTGGTTTTGAAATGGAAGTGATATCGTATTGATATGGTTTTGAAATGGTAATGATATTTTGGTTTTGAAATATAAACTATTTTGAAAGTTATTAAATGACCGATCGGTGTAATAATTACGTAGTTATTGAAGAGTCCAGGATCGTTTAGGGACGTACTCTCTGTTTAAACCAAAAACCACTTTAATAACTATTACAGGCAGAGTGTGATCCAGAATGAAGTGGTTGGAATGATGACGTTGCTGGATTTGAAGAAGGAGAATGATAATGGATAGCCTTGACACTTGTGTCAAATTTGAAATGACTAAAACAGGAGCCGAGCCGAGCCAATGAGGTTAGCCGCCTCTAGCGAACACACTTCTTCGTAAACTACTCATTACTTGTTTTTGATTGGTGTGCATCCTTGAATTGGGAGTGTTGTTTCGCGATGTTGCGATCGTTGCGGCGATGCACCTCACCAGTCCAGATCAGGCAAATGGTAGTTTCCCTACCTTGGGTATTGCCTCATATGGCTTGTCATACTTGTATCCCTATACGCGACCACTACAATTCGTTTTGTGTTATACCTATGGAGTACTCCCTGATGTCCCACCAGTTTATGTTGGAGTTTACAGTGTTGTATAGACTATGACGCTTATATAAAATGTGTTAAGGGGGATAATGGTAACGCCTTAACACTATTTTGATACTTTATATTACTGATAGACATTATCTACTTAGCATACATATAAATGCTTAACGGATCCTTAGAGGATGGTTATCCCAAACGTCCTTTGAGTTACTTGTATTTCAGTTGTTATTTCACTTGAGTTGGATTTATTAATATAAGAATGTTAATCCTGACTCGAGTGTTTTGTGTTTCGCTTTACGCTCTGGTCAGACTGAGTGTACCAGTATTCGAGACTCACCTTTGGAGGTGGAGCTTCGTTTGGAGATCCATCTATCTATGTAGCTTTCATACATTCAGTTGATTTTAGTGATGTATTCTGATTCTTGTATTTGACTATTGTATTCGAGACTTTTGTGTGACTTATTTAACTCTGTTATATATATCGTAGGTTCATGAACTACTATTCATTTTGTTCCCACTGCATATTGTATATTACTCTGTGTCTATGATTTTGTGATTATTTATTTATTGTATATGCTGAATTTTGCCAAATTTAAACTTACAATCTGGCATTTTTAGCAATTCAATCCCGCCATGTTTGGATGCGAATGGTTGACAATATCAGGTCGTTACAAGACTTATATAATAATCTTTACTAATAATGCATGTAGTTTGACATGGTGAAGCTTTCTTGAACTTCCAAACCTATCCATCCATGTACGTCCAAAAGTAAACTAGGAAATAATGAAAGAGGGTGTATCTGTCATTTCTACTACCCATGTTATGTTCCCCACTACAATATCAACAGTTATTCAACCGATTTTGACGGGTTTCCTTTTTTCCTTACAGCTTTCACATTTTTACTCCTATGTTTTTTTCTCCAATACAAATCCTCGATCAACTCAACTGCCTCTCAAAATACCAATTTTTCCATCTGCTCTTCTCCAATACAAACCCCTCAACGTCTGCTCTCTTCTTCCACCAAACTCGATAGGTTCTGAACTGAAATTAATACTTCTTCTCAACATTCTCTCTCTTCTTCCACCAAACTCGGTAGGTTCCGAAATGAATTTAAAGAGATATCTGCAAGCTATGGTGACTTATTTCTTTGATTTGCAAATTGGGGGTTTACGATGTAAATTACGGAGAGAACAGAAGTTTCCAGTTAAGTAAACTCCATCCTACTCTTATATGCCTAATTTTTCTTCTAATTGATAATTTACCCATTTTATATGCCAGTTTGGTGTAAACCTGAAAATAATATGAAAACTGTCAGGTCCAAAGCTAATAAACCTTACAATATAGAAAATATTTCATCTATTTTTCACTTTTGTTTTCTTACCAAACAGTAAAAGATTACTGCAGGTGTGTGTATATTGGCAGCGACCCTGGCCAAATATTCCTAGGGTATTGAGTAAAGGTTAGATTGTTTGAGTTTCCAAAGGCACGTCACAATACTTTGGCTTGATAACCATAGTTTGATGATCAATTACTTAACGAGATTTCAAACACTGTGTCACTGTCCTTATTCAAATGTAGTTCACAAAAGTAGCATGTGTAATAATTAGATATTTCCAAGCTGAACAAGTATTAATTACAAAATTACTATTACAAAAATTACTATTACAAATAATTTGAAAAATTAAAAAAGCATTTCCACACGTAATTCTCCCAAATGGCTTCAATTGTTTTCTCCAATTCGTATGTATACTTATGTTTTACAAATTTCAGTTGTAGGTTGTTTTATATGTTTAATGATTTGGTTGAAGTTAAGATTCATAAATGGTGATTTGTTTAAAGGGGTTTTGGACCAAAGGTCCTTATTCTTAAAGCTCATGCACAAAAAGTCCATATTCATAAATACATATAAATTAGGTCCCTATTTTGTTATTTATTACCAAACTGTCCCCTCACAGAAAATCGAATCAGCATCAAAACCAGGGGCAAAAGTAGCATAAATTAGCTAAAAACTAAAAATAGGGACCTAATTTTCATAACTATTTCGCAAGGGACTTTTCTTCCATTATATTTCAATTCTGGGACTAGGCAGTCATTCCTTGTTGTTTAAAACTGTTCATATCCTATTTTAAAATGTTAAAACAGGAAACACGATATCTTATATACTAATTGAGTTCCCAATTTTTTTAAAGAGCGTATAGTAAAAATAAAATGGCTAATTAATGAAGATAGATTGGTTCTTTAAGTCTTAGTATATTTTTTGAATTTGTTGTTATAATCTTCTCCCTTTTGCGAAAGTCCAACTCTGTTTGTGAATTCAAAATTGGTTAGCATAAAAACATAAATCTTGAAGTACTTCTTAACTAGAACAATAAATCTCCTCTACTTTTCTTTTTATATTATAAAGCAATGGCCTCTACATCATGTATGTCAATTGTAGGAGGATAAGGAAATAATACTCATTGGTTTCCTCTTAATATTATAATAATGATTATCAATGAAGATCCTACTAGCCTTTGTTTCTTTGTAGCAAAGCTACATGAAACATGTCATTATAAGGGTAAATATTATATGCATTTCTTTTTATACACGACTTCATCGTTTAAAATATTTCTTACTTAATGTCATACTCAGGCAGGTAATGGTATGTAACGATACATAATTTAATCACTTTGAATTTGAATAGTCGGTATGTTTTTAAACGATTTAATAATGGATTTTATATCTAGAATAAAAATTTGGATAAAACGCGTCGAATGGATTTTTTTAAACTGATGTAAAATGTTAGTTTAAAGATGGTTCGAGTTATAAGGCGGTTAGGGGTATCAATTTATTTAACAGTAAGTTTGCCTAATAAATTAGAATAGTATAATTACCTCCCTAATAAAACAAGAGAGAATTATTTACCTTGCATAATAAAACAGAATAGTATAATTACTTGCCTAATCAAATAGATTAGCAGAATTACTTGCCTAATAAAACAAGAGAGAATTATTAACCTTGGCTAATAAAAAAAGAATAGTATAATTACTTGCCTAATAAAACATAACAACATAATTACTTTCTTAGTGAAAAAATAGCATAATGATTATTATATTCCATGCTGATAGTTGACATTGGATCAAAATCTGGTTGAATCAGGTTCTGTCTTGCGGATGGTTGCCGTTGGACCAAAATCTGGTCAAATCAGGTTCTGCCATGCAGATAGTTGCAATTGGACCAAAATTTGGTCGAATCATGTTATGCATAGTTGATAAGAAGGATTCCTATTGGACCAAAATGTGGTCGAATCAAATTAATCCATCAAGATGTTTTCTATTGGACCAAAATGTGGTCAAATCAAATTAGGCCATCAAGATGTTTTCTATTGGACCAAAATGTGGTCGAATCTGGTTAGGTTGTAGGAAATGACTAAAGTATCCTTTTCTTCACCTATAAATAGCCAAGTCCATATCTCATTTTAATTCATTCACAAACTAAAGAAAAGAACTAAAATGCATTATCAGATGTGAAGTATTCCAAGTCTCTATCAAAGCAAATAGGAAGTGTATATTCCTTGTTTTCATAGTTTAATGAGCATACTCCTTGTTTTCATAGTTTAGTGAGTATATTCCTTGTTTTCATAGTTTAGTGAGTATATTCATAGACTATCATATGATATTGGATGTTATATATTTTTGATTTTGATTATTGATGATGATTGTTTAATATAAACGTTGAATATATATGCAAGTCACGGTAATACACGTCGATAAGCACAAAGGAAATCACTCTCCTTTATTTAATGAATTAGTGTATATGGAATGTTAAAACTCTTTAAAATTGTTTTAAAATGTGAATTTTTTTTAAATGTTTAAAATTGATTTGAGTTATAAAAATGAATTTCCAGATGTTAAAAAAAGAAGTCATTTTGATCAATATAGCTTAAAAAACACTTTCCGCGGCACTTTTCCACAACACTTTTGTATAACTTTTGAAATGTAGTTTTAAGCGCAATCGTTCATTTCCAAATCTTATGTAAATATTTTCAAATGATTAATAAATTATTTTAAAGATGATTTGAAGGATTTATGGAATAGCTAAATATTAAATGATTTAGAGTCGATCAAATTACTTGACTACCTTACGGGTGTCAGAGAGATAGTGTCTAGGCTTGAGTTTGGAAAACCAGTTTTCTGCTCTCCCTGGCTATTCAGACTGGCCCAACGAATAGGATTGTAAATTTGATTTACTTTGATGAAAAATTTCAAAATTAAAGGATATAATTCTCCAAATATAAATAACTTGAATTTTATGGAGATAATCTTCTTGTACTCGGTGTTGAAGTCCGAAGAAAGAACTCATACTATTCGTGAAATTTAAAGGGTGTTTTCACCGTTATTGTGCATATAGTGTTTGTTGAATATGGGAATTGATATTGAGTAGAATTAGACGATTTCTATAGATTCTCCTCACTTAACATTTAATGATTTTGGATTAGCATCCTAGTGACATGCTTTTAACTGAATTAAAATTATGAGTTTTGAATTAGGAAATCTTTGTTAACATACAAATTAAATGAATTGGAAATGTTTTTCTAAGTAAAATATGAAAGGGTTTGGAATTATTCCACGATTTAAAAAGGTTTAAATTAACCAAAAAGATTTGACAAATGAGGCTTGATGATTCTACATACTTTGAGAAAGATAAAAAATATTTCAATGGATATATCTCTAAGATATATCTATGAATGAATAGAAATATGGACTAAATTGAACGATGATTGATAATCACGTATAAACTTAACATCTTTTTAATCGATAATTGGTTCGGAGGAACCAGGGTTGTATTTGGGTAATTCCTATCGGAAGACCACTTCGAATCAGTTTACGTTTTCGAAGTGATGACATGGATTGATATTAAGGATTTTCGTAATGAAGGACTACTTATTGATCATTTGGAGATAAACTCCCAATATACATATAGTAGCAGTAGTCTCTTCGTTATGAAATATCCAATGCAAGGACTAATCGTTATTAATCCTAGGAGTAACTCCCGACAGGATGTGGTAGGAGAGTGCCTTCGGTTTGTCCTGTTCCTGGACAACTTGCATGGACGATGTCTGACGTTGCAATTGTAGTTACGTTGGTTGATTTCTATGAGCGTATTACCGGATTGGTGGTGGAGAAGACAACTTCTCTTAGCTTAACACCCTTTTCTAAGACATACGAGCTCAAAAGTTATACGTTTGAAGAAATCAGTTTTGTGATTATGGATTAGCAATGTGGAATTTAAAGTGGAATGTACTATGAGTAAGGTAATCGTTACCTCGAGCCTCACCATCCGGAAATGACAAAAATAGGGTAGATGCGACAGAGCTAAGTCGGTCGCACCCATTAGGGTACAGTCATCACCTTTCTAAATATATTTATTCCCGCTATGATGTCGGGTTTTAAATTTACGTGTATGCAAAGAGACCTCTAGGGTAGGTCGGGAATGACCGGGGTGATGACATATTCGGTACTATCTATGGTAAAGGTAGGCTGGTTCTATGTTTGTAAAGGTTGGAGCCTCGGGTGGATTTTTCTAGAGATGTACTATCGGAAGGTAGTCCTTTATTTTGTCATTGAATGGAAATCCATTCTTCAATAAGTGCCTTCGGATTTGATTGTAGAGCCTAGTATGCTGGAATTTAATAATATAACAATTTCGGCTAAGTTATATATAATTGCTTGAAAAGTGTTTTCACAAGAATGTCATTAAAAATAATATCCACATATTCTGCGTTGCAAGTGTTTTGGTTATCATAAGGAAAAAACCCATTCCGTGTTTATGTGCAGCGTAATGAGATACCTTTTGTCTTCAAATATTGTATTTTGAATTTCTCACACCAGTCCCATGATTGACCTGAAGTTTATTTTCCTTTCCCCTTAAAATCTGGGTGCCCTATTTTCCTGGGCAGCCAACTAGTTAGGTAAGCTTGGAGCATTTTGGAATGGAGCACGGAGTATTGAACATTTTGTGTCTTCTTTTGAAGTCATCTGTCACTTTCCGCTGTGTTTGTATTATGTATTAGTATTTACCAGCGCTGTAAGGATAGGTCGTTATAACTATCCTAGTTGGGTTAGTACTTGTCATAACTTTGATGGAACAACTTGGAGTAACTGCATATGCTACTCATATGTATAATTATGTGTTGAATACGATGTGAGATTCTATTATTGTCTATCTTCTTTTTTACCCCATGATAATCTGCCTCTCCGGCACTTCGATTTATGGAACGTGAATACCGAGGATGTATTATGTCAATTTCTAAGGGTCGAGGAGGTGTGTCATCACATTTGGTATCAAAGCTTATGGTTGAGAGAACACCTAAGCCTAGATGGGATCAACTCATTAGAGATAGGGTTAGTATTACCCTAGAATGAGTTTAGTCTGCAAGAGCATATATTTGATATTTTTATCCGAATAGGTTTATTCAATTTTATACTAATTCCCTAACATAATTTGTCTATATATTTAAAATATGTTCTCTTACTATATGCCGATAGTAGGAAATGAGTAACATAAGAGGACGAAGGGGAGGTAGAAAAACTATGACCACTGACGGTCGATCAAATGCTACAATAATGGAGGAAGCGGTAATTCCCGTGCCACCTCAAGTTAACTTTGCCGCTCTTTGCAAAGATTATACCAACTTGGGAGGAAAGCCATTTCAAGGCACATAAACCATTATTGAAGTTCAAGCTTGGCTAAGATCCTGTGGAAATATCTTTAAAGGATTAGACATTGATGATAATCGAAAGAGGTTCTTGGCCTCCTGTAATTGAAGGATGGGGCTCTAGCTTGGTAGGAGTCTGTTAATCTTAATGAATCTGAAGATAATTTCTCTTAGGCAAGATTTAAAGAAGTTTTTGAAGAGCAATACATGCCCGCCGTTGGCAAATCCCGCCTCTATAGAAGTTTCATGGATCTAAAACAAGAAGCGATGTCTACGAAAGAGTATTTGCACAAATTCAATGAATTGACTCGCTTTGGGCCTGGATTGATTGACACGCCTTTGAAGAAAAATGTGATGTTCATTTCTGGGATGAAGGAGCAGTATTAGGATAGGATGACCGTCCATGTTAAAGGAACCTTTGTGGATTTAATAGATATGGGTTTCCATTATGAAGCTTTGGATAAGAGGAATCCAGTCGCAACCCAAAACAACAACAACAAGAGGAAGTTAAATAACAATGAAAAGAAGCCATGGCAAGGCATGCCCGGAGGTGGATCTTAAGAAAACCATTTTAAAGATGTTAAATGTTTTAATTGTGGAAAGAAAGGACATTATTCAAAATACTGCAGGAGTCCCAAGGTTCAAAGGCAGCGGCGAGGAACCGTCTCTCTTATGTGCAGAAAAGCCTCTGCCATAACTGCCATCAACCTGGCCATGGGAAGAATAAGTGCCCCTTAATGAAGAAAGGAGAGCAGGTTATGGCCTATGTTATCAATGGCGAGCCTTCAACCTCTACTGATGTAAAAGGCAAGGAAGTTCTTGAAGGTAATAATTACGTCAATGATGATTTAGTGTTATTTGATACCGGGTCTTTCCATAGTTTTATTGCTAAAGGATTGATTGATAGATTAAAACCGATCACAAAAATAATAGATAGCCCTATTTGCATGTCAAATTGTGACGACCAGCCCTTCTACTACCAGAAAGACGTATCATCGTTAAGAAAGAAAGGGATAGAAATAGAAAAAAGAAAGAAAGAAAGGGATAGAAATAGAAAAAAAGAAGAAAGAAAGAACAACAACATCAGAATCTCACAGCGGAACGGAACAAAATATAATATATCACATAAATATTACATAGTTTTTACATATATCAGGGTTATACAATATCAATACATATGTCAATCATACATGCATCTATCACTACATACATCAGAGGTACAATACACATCAACTAACACAGCGGAACTAGATAGATAGCTACATACGCCTGGAATCTCCTGCTCCAAGCTTCTCCAGGAATCAAAGTCCAAAACCTATCACTTGGCTACTCATAAAAATTTGAGTACCCAAGAGTTTATGAAAAACAAAATATAAACTCCGGGTCAGACATGGGTCTGGTATAAGTAAACGGTTTAAATTGTTTAACTTTGAAAAAAACATTTGAAAAATAAAGCTATCACCTAAGACTCCCCACAAATAAATACGGGTAAGTTTTTACCTTACGCTAACCAAAACATTTCATAGGAAATCCAGTGATATTATAATAGTGTCTAGGGTTTTCAAGTAAATAGAAAATAGCCGAAATTGTTACATCTATTAAATTCCAGCTACTAGCCACGAAAGTGGGTAATACAAATCAAAACCGTAGTGTCTCGTAGGGAAAATGGATTTCCAACAATGGCAGGGCTACTGGGGTACCGCCCGTCACAGTACGGGGCCTAGATCACCGTACCGAGGGTCACTCCCGACCCCCTACAACACAAGGCCGGAACCATTCCTTACTGAACAGTCCCGAACAAGATAAACCCCACGGTTGTAGCTAGCAACCGCCCACACAGCCGAAATAAAAAGGAACATCTAGGCAGGGGAAATATCTTGTCCTGCTTGGGTATGACCCACCTAACCTTGCTTCATCTCCCCTGTTTTAGCCATTCCCGGTTGATGAGGCTTGAGGCTACGATTACCTTTATTGAACATATCACTTAGAATGCTCATCGTCCGCTTGACGATGTGCTGAAAGCATTCATCCATACAAGTTCGTTCCGGGTTCGAACGAAACCGAAGGCATTATCTCGTTACACTTGTTTTGGAATCACCCTCAGAGTTAACGACGATAACCCTTGCAATCTGAAAACACCATCCCGATCTTCATTTGATAAGTCACGACCTATCGTTTAATTTGGATCGATGTGGTTTTCAAAGAATCAAATTTGATTCTTTCGATCCCGGTCTCATCGAATCCAAACGCCATTTTAAGGGCCAAGTTGTCTAATTAACTTAAATAGTTTAATTCAAGTTATAATTCAAACAACATTTATTACAGATAAACATATACAGTCATCATAGATATATCACAACATACCAGAGAGCATCACAGAATATCATTAATTTAAAACATCACAAACCAGACATTCTACATACACAACAATCCATAAGCAATCATTTAAATTCTCATAGTTAATTCGATTTAAAATCAATTACTCGAGAATTAATCGCTTAACCCTGTTTAATTAACGACTAATTTGTTATTTCCTTTCAAATTATTTAAGTTAATTAATCATTGCTTAATCGATTATTAAGTCTTAATTATTTAATTTATTATTTATTCATCTATTTAATTAATTACCTTAAAATCAAGTTGTTTAACTTTAATTACAATTCCTTGTTCATCAATTAATAACCTTAATTATTAATTAATGAAACTTAATTACTTAACTATTTAACTACTAATTACTTAATAATTAATTATAATTCTTAATTCTTAATTAAATTACTTAATTAATTAACTATTAATTTATAATCAAATTAGTTGATTAGTTAACTATTAATCATTCATTACTTAATTTAGGTAGTTAAATATAATTTATTTATCACTTAATCACCCTTTTATCCCTACTTGATTACAATTATAAAGAAGTTAATCTTAATCACCTTCTAATAATAATTCATTTAAATTTAATTACTCAATGTAGTTAACTCTTAAAAGTCCTCTTTAAAATTTTAAATCATTCATTTATTAACTACAAACTTAAGAGTTAATTAAATTTACACTTATCCTAAATTAATTAAAATAATTTAAGTGTTTAAGATCATCATTAAGTTTTTGACTAAAATACTTAAAACTTAAACAAATTCTTAGCTCAGCCTTTAAACCCTTTTTAAGCTTAAAATGTTAAGACAAATTTGTTAAAAAAAAAAACAATTTACATCACTTCAAAACTGCAGTTTTATCCAAACCCAAATCTTCCCAGGTAAACCCGAGACCCTTCTCTGTATTATGCTCGAGAATTACCTCGAGTTTCCACGCAAACCTCCCGAGTTCCCCCTGAACAACTTCTTCCTCTTCCCTATCTTATTCTTTCAGCAATATGTTCTATTTTAATGTAAATTAATTTAGCAACAGGATCATCTCTCGTACGCGATAAAACCCGGAGCATCCCCCATTTTCATTCGTGCGCGACTCGAGTCAGACCTCCCCCTCACGATACTGACACCAACCCCGCTGCCGTGCACGAGCACGGCAGCACATGAGGCTTTGATGATCTTCCAAGATCATCTGCATGTCGCAAATTCCATGAAAACACGAAAACCAAGCTCGCATCACCTTCAAAGTTTATAGATTGAAAATTGGTCATTTGGGTCGAAAAATGAAACTCACACGGTCGGCAAACCGAGTTCACCACCGCCGCCGAGACTACCTGAGACCCCCAACCCTTGGCCATACCTCGACAACACGCCAACGCTCCATTTCCCAATCGCTCGTGACACTCGATCACCCATGGTTGACGCACGCGTCTCGTTACAGAGATGAAATAAAACTCCATCTAAAACCCTAAAGTGATCTCGTTTACTTAATTCATGCAATAATTAATTTTCTTTACATTTTTTCTGAGATCATGGATGGATAAACATGCTTTAATTCAAGTATCATAAATTATAATTGCATCAATCACTTGTAATAGGAAGAAATGTAAATTCACCTTAATTTCAAACTGCTCTTCGAATATTAATTTATAAATCTTGATCTTTGTTTTAAAAATCATATTTTGCAGCATGAATCGAATATAACATCTTGAATTAGCTTCTTGTACCACTTGAACTTACCAATAAATTTCCTTGATTTCCTGTGAAACTATGTTCCAGTAACTATCCTTACAGAGATGTTTAAAATAGTTTACAAATCTTGGTTTTAACTTCAATATCTTGTTTGGTTGGTAAATTTAAATCCTAACATGGTTTAGCAGCAATTGACTTTAAGTTTGATCCAAAAATTCACCCTGTATCCACTTAACAGAGAACTATATACAAATTTCAGAATCATATGTAAAAGTAAACATATACCACAAGATCATAAAATCACAGAAGTATTTGATTAAACTTAAAGCTTATGAATTTAGTTTACTCACCTATAACATTTCTGAACAAAGAATAAATTGAAGTTGATCATCTAGAACTTGAATTGTTTGAATCTGCAGTTGAAGCTGCTTGTGTTCGTCCCTGCTGTTGTTTGAATAAATTTGGAGTTTACTCCTTTTTTCCTTGTTCTCAGTTTTCTCAAGTTTTGTTATGTTTTTTGTTGAACGACTAAAACTAAAAAGCAACTGCACATATATATATTTGAGATAACAGTAGTATAGGGAGGCAATAACTGGACATGTTTTACCCCTGTCTTGTTTTTATTTTAACCAGATTTGCTAGATATTTTGAAGTAACAAATATTAGGCTGAGTTGATAGTAAGTACATGCTTTGGTTTCTAATATGTTTACACAATTATTAATTGTTTTGCTGTGTGAAGATACTACCTGCAATCATGTACCTATGCAGGTAAACATATGGCTTGTGTATGAAGCTATTGTGTATAAAGATATTTTTAGTATTTGCTTGCTTGAATAACATATGATTATGTTTATGCCAGAATTATTCATTTTGATCTGGTATTACTTCCAACTTGAATTTACAGGCAACTCTGTTATATATACGAAGATATTTATTTAAATATTTGTTTCATTATTATGACAAACTTGTTTTTGTTTCATTTTATACTTAATGTTTCACTTAACCCCTGTTTATATTTACATTTATAGTTATATTTCATATTTATTTCCATTCGTATTCTAACTATAAACATTAAACTTAGATTCATGAGTTCACTTATTTATTTATATTTATAATTTGACTTACATTAATATTAATAATTTATATTGAACATTATCATCTATTTGTATTTGTTTCTCAAATGTTAACAATGTAAAATATTTTAATTTAGTTATATAAGGTAAATTCTATCAAGATATTGTTAAGAATCTTTTATTTTAGAATTTTCAAACATTATTATCTATATGTATCATTTTATATTAAACATAACAAAGTAAAGTATATTAATTAAATTATATAAGATAAATTTTATTATAATATTATCAAAAGATTTTATTTTGAATTTCCAAAGTCCAATTCCCTTTTAATAATACAATTTAAATAAATAAATTGGCAGTATTCCCAAATCATAATCATTTTAATATGATAAATTTACATTTTATTTAAATTAGATTAAATATTTATTAAAATAAACGGGGCCAAAAATCCAGGGTCGTTACACAAATCCCATACGCGGACAATTAATCTTTGTATGATTTGTGAAAATGTCCGAGTTACTTGACTCTCCCAAAAAATTTCATGCGACCTATTTGTTCTTGACTTTATTGGGTTTGAAGTTTTGCTCGGTATGAATTGGTTATCCAAGAATAGAGCCGTCCTTGATTGTGTTAAAAGGACGATAACTTTATGGACCAGCTTTGGGAAGTTTATAGAAGTATCTTGTGAAGAACCTAGTCCGATAAAGGATAGTTTCATGTATGAACTAGACTCATCTCAAAAGATTTGGAGACAATATCAATTGTCAAGGAATTTCAGGATATTTTTGAGGAAGTTAAAAGTTTGCCCCCGCTTCGGGAAATTAAGTTTTAAATTGACTTAATTCCTGGTGCAAGACCCGTTATTCACCCAATTCGAAGGATGGCCCCAAAGGAAAAGATTGAGTTGGCAAACCAAACTGATGAAATGTTAAAAAAGGACTAATTAGACCTAGTCGCTCAAGTTGGGGCGCGGCGATAGTTTTTGTAGCTAAATCTGACGACTCCCTAAGCCTTTGTATAGACTATCGAGACCTAAATAAGCAAACGACTAAAAACAAGTATCCTCTACCCCGCATAGATGACTTATTTAATCAATTTGATGGTGCCCAAGTATTCTCACAAATGGATTTATCCATAGGATTCCATCAACTAAGAATAGCCGAGGATGGCATTCCATTAACTACATTTAGAGGTCCGGATTGCTTTAACGAATGGCTAGTTATGCATTTTGGTTGACTAATGCACCCGTCTATTTTGTAGACCTTATGAATAGAGTATTCGAAGATATGCTAAACAAATTCGTCTTGGTTTTTATTGATGATATTCTTATCTATTCTAAAACCGAGGAAGAACATGAAAGGCATTTGGAGATTGTGTTAGAAATATTGCGGAGAAATGTACTTAAAGCTAAATTCTCAAAATGACACTTTCGGGAGAAAGAAGTTAGATTCCTTGGACATATTGTGTCGGGAGAAGGGATCTCAGTAAATCCAGAAAAGATTTTAGCTATACAAGATTGGAAGCAACCACAAACCCCGAAGGACATCCATAGCTTCTTAGGATTGGTAGGATATTACCGGAGATTCATTCAAGACTTCTCCACAATTTCCTCTCATCTAAAAAAATTGACTATAAAGGATGTTAAATTTGAATGGACACCGAAATATGAAGAAGCGTTCAAGGAACTCAAGAGAAGGTTAACTACTGCTCCAGTCCTTGCTATTATTAATGAAGGTGACAGTTTAACTATATATGCTAATGCCTGTGGGGAAGGAGTAGGTGTTGTTCTAATGCAGCATAGAAAGGTCATCGCTTTGCAAGCAGACAACTAAAGACTCGTGAGAGGAATTATGCAATGCATGACTTAGAATTATTAGCCATTGTATTCGCATTAAAAATATGGAGGCATTATCTACTGGGTGAAAATTTTAAGCTCTTCACGGATCACAAATCATTGAAGTATCTTTTCACTCAAAAAGACTTAAATATGAGACAACAACGTTGGTTAGAATTTCTTGCATCATATGATCTTAATATCTTATACATACCTAGGAAAGCCAATGTAGTGGCGGATGCGCTAAGCAAAAGGCATGTCGTTATGGCTTATTTAGTGGTACGTCCAACCTTGATTAATCATATAAAAGAGAATCAGCTCAAGGATCCAATCATTTCAAGAGCAGTCAGGGAAGTAGAGGAGAATATAATACGAGAAGACGGATAGGATTCAAAGTAGACAAGCGGGGAATCTTAAGAATGAATGGAAGGATATGTGTTCCCAATGCCGATGGGCTAAGGCAAGAAGTTTTAACAGAATGTCATAATTCTCGACTTTCTGTACATACCAGAGTTACTAAAATGTATCGAGATATGAAGAGAACTTTTTTGTGGGATGGCATGAAGAGGGATATCTCTATCCATATTAGCAGATGTGCAAATTGTCAACAGATCAAAAGTGATCAGCAAAAGACCGCTGGATTACTCCAACCTCTTGAAATTCCGACTTGGAAATGGGACCAATATCGATGGATTTCATTGGCGGTTTACCCCGATCAAGAAAGGGAAATGAAGGCATTTGGGTTATCATAGATCGATTAACCAAAAGCGCACATTTAATCCTAGTAAAACCAACGAGAACTACTGTAAGTCTGGCAGAAATATACATAAGGGAAGTAGTTCGATTACATGGTGTCCCTAGTAGTATAGTCAGTGATCGAGACCCTATCTTTTCCAGTAAGTTCTGGAAGGCATTGCAAACAACTTTAGGAACTAAGCTAAACATAAGCACTGCATATCACCCCCCAATGGACAAACCGAGAGAGTAAATCGAGTGTTGGAGGATCTTCTAAGAGCTTGCATCTTAGATTTTGGAGGTGCATGGGACTACCTTCATCTGATGGAATTCTCTTACAATAATAGTTATCTGGATAGTACTGGAATGACCCTGTATGAAGCTTTGTATGGTCGTCCGTGTAGATCCCAGCATGTTGGATCGAGACCAGAGATCGATTAGTACTAGGTCCTGACATGATTAGAGAAGCTTCAGAAATGGTTGACATAATTAGAAAAATAATGAAAGAAGCCCAGAGCAGCCAGAAGAGATATGTTGATCAAAGGCGAAGAAATTTAGAGTTCTCAGTTGGAGATTATGTATTCCTAAAAGTTTCTCCAATGAAAGAAGTGGTAAGATTTGGTCAGGCAGGGAAGTTAGCCCCTCGATATATTGGTCGTTTCCCATACTGGACCAGATTGGTAAACTTGCATATAAAGTGTAGTTACCAGATCGATTATCAGATGTGCACAACGTATTTCACGTATCTCATTTATGTAAGTATGTACACGACCCTTCAATGATAGTAGAACCGGGACAACAAGTTGATTTCGAGGTTCAGCCTAACCTAACCGTCCTTATGTGGCCTATTTGTATTGTCGCTCGTGATATAAAGCGATTAAGGAAGAAGGTTGTGAATCTTGTTAAGGTTTAGTGGAGCGGAGATGTGTTATCCCGCTTTTTGGCAAAGCCGTGATACCAAAGGATTGGTCAAAAATGAGAGACAATTCGCCTCAGAGATTGGTTGCATTCTAATTCACTATGGATATCGATGAATTTTGTCCGAGCCCGGATCAGGCTACAATTGATGGGACATGACTAGCAAAGCCACGAGAGCAAACGTTTCAAATTT
This sequence comes from Allium cepa, assembly GCA_030765085.1. Classification (NCBI taxonomy): domain Eukaryota; kingdom Viridiplantae; phylum Streptophyta; class Magnoliopsida; order Asparagales; family Amaryllidaceae; genus Allium; species Allium cepa. The sequence continues at coordinate 166,563,912 of CM060931.1, forward strand.
CAAGTCAATCCGAGTTCGTATGCTCAAGTTATGATGGATTCGACCCTATGGATTCGACCCTATGGATTCGACCCTATCGATTCGACCCTATCGATTCGACCCTGATCGATTCGACCCTGATCGATTCGACCCTATGGATTCGACCCTATGGATTCGACCCTGATTGATTCGACCCTATCGATTCGACCTTGATCGATTCGACCTTGATCGTTTCGACCCAATCGATTCAACCCTATCGATTCGACCCTGATCGATTCGACCCTGATTGATTCGACCCTGATCGATTCGACCTTATCGATTCGACCCTGATCGATTCGACCCTATCGATTCGACCCTATCGATTCGACCCTGGCATGACAACCGGAAATGCAATCTTGAATCGATCATAACTCGAGATCTACAAGTCCAAATGCCATAAATTTTTTACAGGAGTTTGCTTACATGTTGAAGAATGTCCACACCAAATTTCATCTCGATTGGACACTTTCTTGATCGATTCGAACCAAGGGTCGAATCGATCCCAAAGTGGGCCCGGACCTCCAGAATTCGGCCGTATGGGCCCCCTCACGTGCCAGAAGTGGTCTCTCCGGATTTTAGACGAAATATCAGCCTCCTACGCCTATAAATAGAGCCCCAGGTCATTCAGGAAAGGGGAGGGGAATTCGGAAGCGCCAAGACTCTACCGGATTCAATTCTACACCTTATCATCGTTGTTGCATTCGAGTTTCAGAGATATAGTCCATTGTAACTTGCTGTAACCAACTGTAATCATCAAGAGAATATCAATAAAGATAGAAAACTTTAAAGTGGACGTAGGCAGGATCGCCGAACCAGTATAAATCCTGTGTTTGTGATTGTGATTGCTGAATTACTCTGATTGTTATTGCTTAGATCTGAGTTTAATATTGATTATTGCTGATTTGTGTTCATAAACGGGTGCTTCCACGATATCGGGTGTTTGTGACCAATTTTGGCGCGAACATTTTGGTGCTTTCACTGAGAGGAGCTGATTCAGGATAATTTGAATTTGAAGGCTTAAAGATTTAGATCTAAGAACCATGACGAGACAAACAAGTAAGAAACAAAGGCCGGAGAGAAGTGAACACCAAGGAAGTTAAGAGGCTTCATCAGGAGCAAATCAAGCATCGATCTTCATCACTAGGGACGAGATGGAGACAATGATGAAGAAACAGGAGGAGCTGATCCAAAGTTTGTTCCAACAGATAGGACAACTTGGAGCACAGAATAGAGAAGCGAATGGAGTTCAAAACGGAGCAGGACCATCCGGCATAGCACCCGAACTAGGGGACGCGCACATGGAGAATGTTGATCCAATCCCTGAGAGAGAGAGAGAGATGCATCTACCCAAGCTAGGAGTAGCAGAGGAGTGAACGCTCAGTCAAGAGGGCAAATCCCAGAATTCCCTCGTGGACTCGGGGGGCAGGTTGAAAGTAATGAACGAAGATTGCATCTCGGTGACAACTACAGATTGGCGGAGATGGTTAGAAGAGCTATGAAAGGCGGTTTGGTAAACAAAGATTTGGAGGATGTTAATAGGAGTCCTTTTACTCCAGCAATCAGACGAGCTAGGAACCCACCGGATTTCAAGTTACCATCGTTAGACATGTATGACGGGAGAAAAGACCCCACGGTTCATCTAACAAAGTATATGAGATATATGGAAGTGCTGGGGGCATCAGAGGAGGTTATGGCCCGGTGCTTTCCATTGTACTTGGCGGATATTGCAGCATTGTGGTTTAGACAATTATAGAATGGATCCATCGGAATGTGGAATGGTTTAATTGAGAGGTTTATGAGGCAATTCAGGGTTCACATTACAAGACCCAAGAATGTGATGACTTTGGCAACCCTAAAGCAGAAAGCCGGAGAGACCTTGAGGAGTTATCTAGCGTGATTCAATGCAGCAGCAGCTTCGGTGGATCGAGCAGATCCATCTATGGTGGTGATGGCAGCTGTGTCCGGAGTAGCTGACGGCAGAGTTCAAAAATTCATTGACTAAAGATCCACCCGTGGATCTAGAGGAATTCTACAACGAGGCAGAAAAGTTTTTACGATTAGAGGATGCGAAGGCAGAAAGAGAAGAAGGAGAGGGAATAGAAGTTTATGTGCTTAAGGACAAAAAGCCTATCGAAAAGGACTCGGACAAGGATAAAGGAAAACAAAGGGCTGAGGATTATGATGACAGGTCAAAACGGCAACGGAGGGAGCCGCGATTCACTACTTACACCGAGCTGACTGAGAGTTTGGAGCGGATTTATCAGGATACCAAAGAGCAGGTTCCCTATCGTAGACCGATGCGAAGGGATCCAACTTCTGACGAAAGGAGATCAGATAAGTTTTGTGTATTTCATGAATTAAATGGTCATAACACTAATGATTGTAGGCATCTGAAGGACGAGGTGGAAGGGCATATCAGGAACGGTATGCTCCTTCAGTATGTGAGGAGGCGAGCTTCAGCGGTGGAGCCGGAGCGACCACCGTCTACATCAGCCAGGGGTGGCCCTGAACCGGGAAACCGTTTGATCATCAATTAATTGAAATAATGATGAACAAGTAGTAAACCTCTCACTAACGGGGGTTAATCATTTACACATGTACAAGATCGCGAACGGTCCACATGCATGCTCTGAATGGCTATTAACCTTATCGTTGTGAGAATTTACACTTTGACATCCTTGCTCTGCTTTTGTTTCATTTTGATTTGGACATTTAGACTTGGTTTGTTTGGACATTTCTATTTTAAAACTCATCTGTTGAATAGATATTTGATTCTGATAATTCTGAAATGGCTAAGCTACTTACACATGTACGGGGTTGCGAACGGTCCTTAGGGATGCTCTGAGATGGCGATGAACCGCCATGACAAATAATCCGGGGACCCACTCGAACGTGAACCTGGTATCAACAATACCAAGCCCTCCCGGGCACACTTTCTCGCCTCGAACGGCACCCGACCACGAACGGTCACAACTCGCCTCGAACGGCACCCGACTTCGAACAGTCACAACTCGCCACGAACGGCACCCGACCTCGAACGGTCACAAAATCGCCTCGAACGGCACACGATCGCGAACGGTCACAACTCGCCTCGAACAGGCACGACTAGCCCGAACGGCACAACTCATCTCACCTCAAATGGCTCGATCGCGAACGGTTGTCATTTGAGGTCCGCCACTTGACCGCGCATGGTCGCACCTCACCTCAAATGGCTCGATCCCGAACGATCGTCATTTGAAGTCAGGCGCTTGACCATGAACGGTCACACTTCATCTCAAATATCTCGATCCCGAATGGTCATTATTTGAGGTCGCATAAAACTATAAATTCCTTTGCAGGACATCAACAGGATATGAACTTCCAACTCATGGCATTGCAAAACACGCCTTCCTACCGCAAGGCATGTTTCGGGGGGCAAATGTTATCCCGCTTTTTGGCAAAGCCGTGATACCAAAGGATTGGTCGAAAACGAGAGACAATTCGCCTCAGAGATTGGTTGCATTCTAATTCACTATGGATATCGATGAATTTTGTCCGAGCACGGATCAGGCTACAATTGATGGGACATGACTAGCAAAGCCACGAGAGCCAACTTTTCAAATTTCAAGTCAATCCGAGTTCGTATGCTCAAGTTATGATGGATTCGACCCTATGGATTCGACCCTATCGATTCGACCCTATTGATTCGACCCTGATCGATTCGACCCTGATCGATTCGACCCTATGGATTCGACCCTATGGATTCGACCCTATCGATTCGACCCTATGGATTCGACCCTGATCATTCGACCCTATCGATTCGACCCTATCGATTCGACCCTATCGATTCGACCCTGATCGATTCGACCCTGATCGATTCGACCCTATCGATTCGACCCTGATCGATTCGACCCTGATCGATTCGACCTTATCGATTCGACCCTGACATGACAACCGGAAATGCAATCTTGAATCGATCATAACTCGAGATCTACAAGTCCAAATGCCATGAAATTTTTACAGGAGTTTGCTTACATGTTGAAGAATGTCCACACCAAATTTCATCTCGATTGGACACTTTCTTGATCGATTCGAACCAAGGGTCGAATCGATCCCAAAGTGGGCCCGGACCTCCAGAATTCGACCGTATGGGCCCCCTCACGTGCCAGAAGTGGTCTCCCCGGATTTTAGGCGAAATATCAGCCTCCTACGCCTATAAATAGAGCCCCAGGTCATTCAGGAAAGGGGAGGGGAATTCGGAAGCGCCAAGACTCTACCGGATTCAATTCTACACCTTATCATCGTTGTTGCATTCGAGTTTCAGAGATATAGTCCATTGTAACTTGCTGTAACCAACTGTAATCATCAAGAGAATATCAATAAAGATAGAAAACTTCAAAGTGGACGTAGGCAGGATCGCCGAACCACTATAAATCCTGTGTTTGTGATTGTGATTGTGATTGCTGAATTACTCTGATTGTTATTGCTTAGATCTGAGTTTAATATTGATTATTGCTGATTTGTGTTCATAAACGGGTGCTTCCACGATATCGGGTGTTTGTGACCAATTTTGGCGCGAACAAGATGTTAGAGATTGTACTTGGGAAACTGAGGACTATATTAGGGATTCTTATCCCGAGTTGATATAGTTGTTGTTTGTATTTTGTTGTTTCTTTTTATTGTACTCACCAGTTGTGTTGATGTCACTTTTCTTGTATCTTTGTGTGGTATATATGATATCATTTGGGTTTCTTTGATATCTTGAGTTTATCTGATTAATTTTGAGGATGAAATTTCCTTTAAGGAGGGGAGGATGTAATGATCCATAATTTAATCACTTTGAATTTGAACAGTTAGTATGTTTTTAAATGATCTAATAATGGATTTTATATCTAGAATAAAATTTTGGATAAAACGTCTCGAATGATTCTTTTAAAATGATGTAAAATGTTAGTTTAAAGATGGTTCAAGTTATAAGGCGGTTAGGGGTATAAGTTTATTTAACAGTAAGTTTACCTAATAAATTAGAATAGTATAATTACCTGCCTAATAAAACAAGAGAAAATTATTAACCTTGCCTAATAAAACAGAATAGTATAATTACTTGCCTAATAAAACAAGAGAGAATTATTAACCTTGCCTAATAAAACAGAATGATATAATTACCTGCCTAATAAAACAGAACAATATAATTACTTGCCTAATGAAACAAAATAGCATAATGATTATTATATTCCATGTGGATGGTTGGCATTGGACCAAAATCTGATTGAATCAGGTTCTGCCATGCGGATGGTTTCCACTGGACAAAATCTGGTCAAATCAGGTTCTGCCATGCGGATAATTGCAGTTGGAGCAAAATTTGGTCGTGCCATAGTTGATAAGGAGGATTCCTATTGGACCAAAATGTGGTTGAATCAAATTAAGTCATCAAGATGTTTTCTATTGGACCAAAATATGATCGAATCAAATTAGGCCATCAAATTTTTTTCTATTGGACCAAATGTGGTCGAATCTGGTTAGGCTGTAGGAAATGACTAAAGTGCCCTTCTCTTCACCTATAAATAGCCAAGTCCATATCTCATTTTAATTCATTCACAAACTTCAGAAAAGAACTAAAATTGATTATCAGAGGCGAAGTATTCCAAGTCTCTATCAAAGCAAATAGGAAGTGAATATATCCCTTGTTTTCATAGTTTAGTGAGTATATTCCTTGTTTTCATAGTTTAATAAGTATATTCCTAGACTATCATATGCTATTGGATGTTATATATGTTTGATTTTGATTATTTATGATGGTTGTTTAACATGAATGTTGAATATATATGCAAGTCATGGAAATACACGTCGATAAGCACAAAGGAAATCACTTTTCTTTATTTAATGAATTAATGTATATGGAATGTAAACCTCTTTAAAAAAATTTAAAAATATGAAATAAATTCTAAAAATATTTTAAAATGTTTTAAAAGTGATTTGAGTTATAAAAACGAGTTTCCAAAGATAAATAACTTGAATTTTATGGAGATAATCTTCTTATACTCGGTGTTAAAGCCCGAAGAGGGAACTCATACTATTCGTGGAATTTAAAGGGTGTTTTCACCATTATTCTGCCCATAGTGTTTGTTGCATTTGGGAATTGATATTGAGTAGAATTAGATGATTTCTATACATTCTGCTCACTTAACATTTAATGGTTTTGGATTAACATCCTAGATAACATGCTTTTAACTGAATTAAAATTATGTGTTTTGAATTAGGAAATCTTTGTTAAGATATAATTGAAATGAATTGGAATTTTTTTCAAAGTAAAATATGAAAGGGTTTGGAATTAATCCTCGATTTAAAAAGGTTTAAATTAACCAAAATTTTTTGACAAATGAGGCTTGATGATTCCATATACTTTGAGAAAGTTAAAGAAATATTTCAATGAATATGTCTCTAAGATATATTTATGAATGAATAGAAATATGAATTAAATTGAATGATGATTGATAATCACGTATAAAATTAACATCTTTTTAATTGATAATTGGTTCGAAGGAACCGGGATCGCATTTGGTTAATTCCTATCCGAAGACCACTTCGAACCAATTTATGTATTCGAAGTGAAGATATGGATATGATATTAAGGATTTTCGTAATGAAGGACTGCTTGTTGATCATTTAGGGATAAACTCCCAATATACATATAGAGCAGTAGCCTCTTCGTTATGAAATATCCAATGCAAAGACTAATCGATATTAATCCTAGGAGTAACTCCCGACAGGATATAGTAGGAGAGTGCCTTCGGTTTGTCCTTTTCCTATACAACTTGCATGGACGGATGTCTAACGTTGCAACTGTAGTTACGTTGGTTGATTTCTACGAACGTATCATCTAATTGGCGGCGGAGAAGACAACTTCTCTTAGCATAACACCCTTTTCTAAGATATACGAGCTCAGAAGTTATACATGTGTAGAAATCAGTTCTGTGATTATGGATTGGCAATGTGTCATTTAAAGTGGAATGTGTTATGAGTTAGGTAATCGTTACCTCGAGCCTCACCATTCGAAAATGACAAAAAAGGGTAGATGCGGCAGAGCTAAGTGGGTCGCTCCCATTAAGGTATAGTCATCACCTTTCTACATATATTTATTCCTGCTATGACGTTAGGTTTTAAATTAACGTGGTGTATGCAAAGAGAGTTCTAGGGTAGGTCGGGAACAACCTGGGTGATGACATATTCGGTATTATATATGGTAAAGGTAGGCCGGTTTTGTGTTTGTAGAGGTTGGAGCCTCAGGTGCATTTTTCTAGAGATGTACTGTCGGAAGGTAGTCCCTTACCTTGTCATTGTATGGAATTCCATTCTCCAATAAGTACCTTCGAATTTGATTGTAGAACCTAGTATGCTGGAATTTAATAATGTAACAATTTTGGCTAAGATTATGTATACTTACTTGAAAAGTGTTTTCAAAATAAAGTCACTAAAATTAATATCCACGTATTCTATGCAAAAAATGTTTTGGTTATCATAAGGAAAAAACTCATTCCATGTTTATGTGCGGCGTGGTCTTATGAGATACCTTTTGTTTTCAAACATTGTATTTTGAGTTTCTCACACCAGTCCCATGACTGATCTGGAGTTTATTTTCTTTTCCTCTTAAACTCTGGGTGTCCTATTTTCCTGGGCAGCCAACTAGTTAGGTAAGCTTGGAGCATTTTGGAATGGAGCACGGAGCATGGAGCATTTTGGGTCTTTTTTTGAAGTCATCTGTCGCTTTCCGCTGTGTCTGTATTATGTATTAGTTTTCACCAGCACTGTAAGAATACGTCGTTATAACTATCCTAGTTGGGTTAGTACCTGTCATAACTTTGATGGAACAACTTGGAGTAATTGCATGTACTACTCATATGTATAATTATGTGTTGAATACGATATGAAATTCTATTATTGTCTATCTTCTTTTCCTTACCCCATGATAATCTGCCTCTCCGGCACTTGGATTTATGACACGTGAATACCGAGGATGTATTAATGTCATTTTCTAAGGGTCGAAGAGGTGGTTCGTCACATGGTATGTCAATGATTGTTTTTGCCTTTAAAGTCATTATTTTAATCCTCTTTTTTTAAAATAATTTACACATTTTACTATTATCATTTTAAATTTGATAAACTGTCATTTTTATCCTTCAATATTAGTTTCCAATAATCTGTATCAAATACATATCTCCATTACCTCATATATGTAGATCAAGCTTTTTAATTAGATGTAACTAGCACTATTTTTTAAACAATATCATTGTTTTTTTGCCAAACTTAACAACGTGCTAATTGAATTTACTTCAGTCTTTGCTTATTTCCCTGCATGGACATTTGATTACCTTTAAAATTGAATTTATGCTAATTTTACTTCTCAAATATTATTTTGTTTCCCAAACAAGTTAATACTTTCAATCCAAATACCAAAAAACTATACCATTACTAACTTTTTTACAAGCCCGACTTGATCGTTAAAAAATATTTATTACTTACTGTTACGCTTAAGCAGTTAATGTTATGTTACCGATTTTTTTCCCACCGTAGTCATTGTTTCCATCTTTGTTTTCCTCAAGACGCACATGCTACCTTTAACATTTTAATTTTTATAAACTGTCCTTTATATCCTTCAATATTAGTTTTCCACTGTTCCTATCTAATAAATAAATCCATTCCCGCTTATGCATATCATTCTTTTAATTCACATATAACAGAACACTATTTTTGGAAAAATATCATTATTGTTTCCAAACTTTGATTTTTTTTTTATTATTTCCCTTCATAGCCGATTTAATACATTCCCCTTTTAAAAGTCATTTATCAATACTTACCATTACATTATTACGTATTTTCCCTGGGATTACATCACTGACACTTAATGAACATTTAGTATATTTTTCCCGACATCAACAAGATGCTCTTGACCAAACTTCTTATTGAACTATGTTCAATTTTCCTCTATTTCACATTCTTCTACTACTCCAGCTTGCTTCTTCTACTTCTACCACAAAAGATTTGTACGAAATTTTTCCAAAATTTTATCTACCTTTATTTTCCAACATATGTTGGGAATTTTCCTACAATTTATCAATTGATAACCCATTGAAAACTTATTTATAATCATATATGTATATCCTTATTATTTATCACCTAAATTTATATATTTTTTCCTAAATTTTTTTGTTCAACTTATTATGTGACGCACAAGATTTCCAAGGGAGAAGTAATGGAAAAAGGAAGAGATCCAACATCCAACAGGTAACACTATTTAACAGTTATTTGTTACTAGCTGGAAGATATTTACATATATTGTTTATGGAAAGCTAGCAGTTACATCGATTGACTTAGCCCCACTTAAATTAATCAACCTTTTTTAAAAGGATTCAAAATTATCTTCTACCTTTTTTTTTACCATTTCATCCATATAAGAAACAATAACAACACTACTTAAACTTCTACCTCTCTTTCACTATCTCCATATTATTTTTCTACATTCTTACTGAATCGAGTTATACCATCTACTTCTTTTTTGCTTTCACTACTATGTTACCATTTTACTTATATAACATACATACTTCAATATGTTTTTCTCCTGCAGCTACTGCACAATCAGGTTATGCGCAATGCAAATTCTCATACACCATTACAATATTTACTCTTTTCATTATTCGATGTAAATACAATTGTTTACTGATTATAAATTACCATATACATAATATTGTTATGTTATTTGCTGATGCACAATAGTACCGACACCAATTGGAATAATATGAAATTTGCATTAAACATGTTTATGTATTCTACCGTAGTATTTATATTTTTTTATTACCATTTACTTCAACATCATTTACTAAATTGAATATTTTTTTCTGCTATTTTCTATGATAAACAGGTGGAAGTTTAACTACTAGAACAACGTCGACAGGTACAACAAGCTCGGCGTAATAGGATGTCAATCAATGCAAGAGAAGTCAAGCAGGCTAATCGTAGACGACGTGCACAACGATTGCAAACATCCGATATGAAAACATAATCTAGATACAAACAGTACCATTTTATATCCACTCCCATTTTCAGTTTCGTCTTTCAAGTTATCAACGTTCTACATGACAATATTGATGACAAATAGTTTACACCTTAGAAACAAAACATGCTAAATAACAGTAGACTGTACTATAGTTGAACCTTACAGTATGAATAGGTTCACTAATGATAAGACCATATTTTTTTATATAGATATGCAAAATATTTCTCCAAAATTTTAAATACAACAAAACTGTTTCGCTTTAACTACAACCGTGAAACCAATTGAACTCTGATACTTAACTCTTTCATTCTACTTACATGAATTTTTTTAATATAACATTTCAGGTCGATATTCATTATACCATAGCTGTTCAAAAGAATTTGTAAATCCTATTACTTTAGCACATGAAAACTTATCTATTATGTACAGTACTCATACTAGAATTGTAGGTTACAAAGATGTTTACTCACATGTAATCAAAATATGAGTAAATCATCATAATGTTCTCACATGCACTTAGTGTAATACACACACCCGGGTCAGACCGAGTATTACAGATTTTCAGTTAAGAACGTTCTAGAGCTCAAGATGCGAGCTGGATGGCAGAAACGTATGGAGAGTGTTCCGCTGTGTATATTTAAGATTGTCTTCTCTTCGTTAGTTGGGGGAAGAATCAGCACAAATCGGATTTTTTGAGAAACATATCGAGAGAGAATTGGATTTGGTTAGACAATGTGTGGTTGGTAAACAAGGATTGGTTTTTTAGCAGGGTACGGAATGTATTGTCAAATATTCAATATGATTCCACAAGATCTATTTTCGTTCAAGTAATGGATTCTAGCCAATCGAAAGATGTATTAAATGTAAATGTACTAATACAACTTCTTTGTATTAAAGTTATTTTATGATATTATATTTTGATCCGCTGCGAATGTGAGGTTTTGTGTGTTGTTTCTGTTTTCTTCTTCTATCTCTTTTCTTCTTTTCCTAACTATCTGAAATTTTCGGCATCGAAAATTCCGGATCGTTGCATTTATATATATATAACCTCCAAAACTTTATAAAAACAAATGAAAGAAGGTATGTTTATTAATGACACTTCCTACTTAGTTTGTGTAGCAAATAATGTTAGATTGAGGTTTAAAAAAAAATGTTTGAACCACCTTTTGGATGATTTGTAAGTTTTGAACATACATATGGCAAAAATTCAAATCTTAGTTTGAGTCAATCCATTCGATTGGCATAATTGAAGTTCGTTTCTTCAGCTACAACACATGAATGAATATGAGTAAATGTGTTATGATTTGCACTTCGGTTCAAATGTACGCAAAATTGTTTAAAATTTGCATTTGCAATTACTTATTTGTTTAGCAATAAATTATTGTACAATTATATAGATAAATGACACTGTGGCAATATAGTACTTACTAAAAATATTTTCTTAATCTGCAACTGATTGTCAGTCTAATTTCTGAATGTTCATGCATTTGAATTTGGTTGGTATTAGTTGTGTTCACATGTTATTATTTTCGACAGTAGCATAAGTCTTAATAATGTAATGATTTTTTCTTTCTTCTTTCTCTTATACAAAACTTAGCTTCATATTCGTTATTAAATTTCGTCTGAACTATTTTTGGCTTATATGAGTATCAGAATATGTATTATTTCTTTTGTAATTTAATGCATGAATGCGCGTTGCGTAATACATGAATGCGTTGCATAATACATGAATGCGTTGCATAACACATGAATGTGCGGTACATAACACATGAAAATGACTAAAGGTATCATGATTCACACTTTGTATTATCTGGTTCAAAAATACATCTAATAGTACTTAAATTTTACATTCTGGAACACTCTTTTATTCAGCAATGAGTTTAGTGGACAAATTACTATCTGTCAATATATTATTGAACGAAAATCATTGCTTATTATTTTGCATTCTAGTGCTCAACATGAATACCTGGGTTTTAGTTCTCACCAAATTGCATTTTTAAAACATCAATTTTGGGCACATACGATCTGGTTTCTAATGCTCTTTTTAAAGTTGTTTAATACTTGCATTTTTTTTCCTGTCACGTCGTTAACGTTAATATTCAGTAGCATTTGCAATCGGTTTTCCAATGTTGCACTATATTAAACTTACTAGAAAATGATAATCTTATTTTGTAATATTTTATTGTAATGTTGTACATGTAGCTTTCTTTGGAAGGAGAAAGCTCGCTTCTATGATAGGCGGGCAAGGTATCTTCTTATTAGCTGTTGTCGTATCATTTCTTTATATTCCTTTTGCGCACATGCTGTTTAGGCTTTTCTTGCACACCTGTAAATTGTTTTTTACTTTTAGTAAACAACGTTATCGAAATTTGTTTACTGTGTACTGGTTTGATATAAACTTCATAAACCTGCAGCAAAATTCTTACACCGTTTCATGTTTCACTTCCATCTATGTAATTGTTGGAATTCCTAGTGTAAATAAAATACACTTGTCCCACATCAACAAATTTGCAAAGTCATTCCAATATATGTATGGCTTTGCAATCAAGGTGTTGAGGCTTACGAACATCCAAATGTATGCTTCGTTGTGAGAAGGAAGATCATGTATCTCCACCACATGTGTGTGCAGCCATGGCCATCCGATTGGTTGGTTTTGAGTCTAATATGATCTTAATTTTACTGCAAAACTTGGCCGGGTTTTTTAACAGCCTCAGGCTAATCTTACATTCAAATCACAGAGTGATATACTCATTACAATTTCGAGCAGAATTCGTCTGTTGTATCTTCGAAGAATTTTGAAATAAAATTCTTAAGAAAATCGTTACGACGAGCCTCATACATAATCCGGTTAGAATTCTAGTATGTTTGTATAATTATATACACTATTCTATATTCTATCTGTTATTCTGGTTATACTATTTAGTATAACGCAGTTGTTGTCGCTTATTTACAACATTCATATTGTTATAATAATTAATACAGAATTCCAGTGTAGTGGAAATCTGAGTTATAAACTTGTGCGATGGGTTTATAATTGATTATTCTCTATTTTGGTATACTAGTATAACATCTTAAGAATTTTACTATTTTCTTACAAAAATAGAGATGACAACAGTAGAATTTTCAAAGAATACCACTCACAACAGACCTGAACCGTTCAATGGAGATGGTGATGATTTCCTAACATGGCAGAATCAGATGTTATTTTATCTCACCACACTCGGTCTGCAAAAGTACCTCGAGGAGGAGGAATCGATTCCTACACCAGGCAAAGAAGCAAAGATGAATACGTGGAAATATTCCAATTTTTTATGCAGAAACTATATTCTGAACTGTCTCGACAATGTGCTATACAAAGTATATCAGCCTTTAAAGACATCAAAAGCACTCTAATATGATCCTAATTTTACTGCAAAACTTGGCCGGGTTTTTTCACAGTTGCAGGCTAATGAACTGCCGCGACTGTTCATAAGCGGACGCGGGATACTGAGGACGTGGACTTCTGAAGCAAGCGGGTGCGACCGGACTGAAGAAGCGAGTGCTATACTCATTACAGAAACGGGCGCGACCGTTCGAAGGGTTACAAATAAAGAGGAAAACTGATCACTTTCCTCACAGAATTTCCAATCCGAATATCTCTTCTCTTCTAATACTTCTGTTCTTACATTCAAATTACAGAGTGATATACTCATTACAATTTCGAGCAGAATTCGTCAATTGTATCTTGGGAGAATTTTGAAATAAAATTCTTAAGAAAATCGTTACGACGAGCCTCAGACATAATCCGGTTAGAATTCTAGTCTGTTTGTATATTTATATACATTATTCTATATTCTATCAGTTATTCTGGTTATACTATTTAGTATAACGCCGTTGTTGTAGCTTATTTACAACATTCATATTGTTATAATAATTAATACAGAATTCCAGTGTAGTGGAAATCTGAGTTATAAACTTGTGCGACGAGTTTATAATTGATTATTCTCTATTTTGGTATACTAGACGTATAACATCTTAAGAATTTTACAGTTTTATTACTAAAACATAGATGACAACAGTAGAATTTTCAAAGAATACCACTCACAACAGACCTGAACCGTTCAATGGAGATGGTGATGATTTCCTAACATGGCAGAATCAGATGTTATTTTATCTCACCACACTCGGTCTGCAAAAGTACCTCGAGGAGGAGGAATCGATTCCTGCACCAGGCAAAGAAGCAAAGGTGAATACGTGGAAACATTCCGATTTTTTATGCAGAAACTATATTCTGAATTGTCTCGACAATGTGCTATACAAAGTATATCAGCCTTTAAAGACATCAAAAGCACTCTGGAATGCACTTACCACAAAGTACAAGACGCAGAATATCAGTCTTAAGAAATTCATTGTAGACAAATTCATGGACTACAAGATGGTTGACTCCAAACCAGTAACCGCTCAACTGCATAAACTGCAAATCATCATTCATGAACTCGAAGCGGAATGTCATAAGGTTGTATGATCGTTTTTGGTTGAAGCCATCACGGAAAAACTGCCGCCGTCATAGAGTGATTACCGCAACTATCTAAAGCATAAGAAGAAGAAAATCTCTTTACAGGATCTCATAGTCCGATTAAAAATTGAAGTAGACAACTGTGCAGTTATAAAACCAAGCGAGGAGGCATTTGTGGCTGAAAGGTCAAAGACCAAAAACAAAACGAAGAATTTCTAGAAGAAAAGGAAAGCTCAAGACAACAAACCAAAAGACAACAAACGAACCAAGAAGTTTAATGGTGAATGTTGGGTTTGTGGAAAAGTTGGACATGCCGCTAAAGATTGCAGACACAAGAAGGAATGCAATAAAGAGGCAAATATAGTGGATAACATGGAAGTAGACGAGTCCAACTTCTCGGCGGTGGTATCTGAATGCAATCTGGTTCAGAATCCTAACCAATGGTGGGTAGATACAGGCGCTACTCGTCATGTTTGTTCTGACAAATCCATGTTTTCTACATATCAGAAATTCGATCACGAAGAAAAACTCTACATGAGTAATTCTTTAGTTTCCATGATCGAAGGCAGTGGCACAGTAATCCTCAAGTTTACTTCTGGAAAAACTGTTAAATTGAATGACGTGCTCCACGTTCCAAACATACGCAAGAATCTCATCTCTGGTGCAGTCCTATCAAAGAATGGATTCAAGATGGTGTTCGAGTCAGACAAGATGGTTCTGTCCAAAGCTGGAATGTATATAGGAAGGGGATATTTATGTGATGGCCTATTTAAGGCAAATGTAGCCGTTGTCGACAACAAAAATATGTATTCTGATTGTGCTATTAATAAAATTAAAGTTTTTTATTTGCTTGAGCACGAAATTTTACTATGGCATGATAGATTGGGACACATAAATTTCTGCAAAATGAAAACATTATCAAACTTGGGATTAATTTCAAAATTCCAATTAGATAAGAACTACAAATGTGAGACATGTGTAGAAGCAAAAATAAACAACCATTTAAATCTGTTGACAGAAGCACCGAACCATTAGGTTTGGTACATACAGATTTATGTGATTTTAAATCACTACCTACAAGAGGTGGGAAAAAGTATTTCATTACTTTTATTGACGATTATATGTGATATTGCTATGTATATCTTTTAAATAGTAAAGATGAAGCAATAACAGCGTTTATAAAATACAAGGCTGAGGTAGAAAATCAGTTAAATAAAAAGATCAAGATACTAAGATCCGATCGAGGTGGAGAATATGAATCACCATTTGAACAGTTCTGTGCCGAAAATGGTATAATTCATCAAATAACAGCTCCATATTCACCACAACAAAATGGTGTCACCGAAAGGAAAAACAGAACGTTAAAAGATATGATTAATGCAATGCTTTTAACTCTGGTCTACCGACGAACTTGTGGGGGGAAGCCCTAAATATGTCTGATCATATATTAAATAAGGTTCCTCACAATAAAACAGGAACAATTCCATATGAGATATGGAAAGGGCACGAACCAAGCTTTAAATACCTCAAAGTGTGGGGGTGCTTGGCAAAATTTCCAGTTCCGCCTCCCAAGAGAGTCAAACTTGGACCAAAAACAGTAGATTATTATTATCTTGGACCAGCCCAAAATAGTAGTGCCTATAGATTTTTGGTATTGAAGTCTGATATAACTGATATTCATGTAAATACAATCATGGAATCAAGAGATGCCTCATTCTTTGAAGATGTGTTTCCGCACAAAAGGAATGAAGGAAATAATGTCCTAAAAAGGACAAGGGAGGAATAAAACGATTCACATGAAGATGAAACTCATCATGAAATTGAGGATGCTGAACCAAGAAGAAGCGTAAGGGCTAGAACTTCCAAAACATTTGGTTCGGACTTTTTTACATATGTGTTAGAGCTCGAACCTCAAACGTACAAGGAAGCAATGTCATTTTCTAAATCCTCATGTTGGAAAGAAGAAATCCAAAGTGAGATTGATTCAATTCTAAAGCTTGAGAAATTGTTGATATTCCACCAGGAATAAAACCAATTGGCTGCAAATGGATTTTCAAGAAGAAAATGAAAGCAGATGGCTCTATCGACAAGTATAAAGCCAGATTAGTAGCCAAAGGATATCGTCAAAAAGAAGGAGAAGACTTTTTTGATACATATTCACCGGTAACACGAATAACCTCTATAAGAATGTTAATAGCAATTGCATCCATCTATAATCTAGAGATTCATCAAATGGATGTAAAAACAACATTCTTGAATGGAAATCTCGATGAGGAAATTTACATGGAGCAACCTAAGGGATTTATTTCCAAAGATAATGGAAACAAAGTCTGTAGATTAGTCAAATCATTATATGGACTAAAACATGCTCCAAAGCAATGGCACGCAAAATTTGATAGTGTCATGATGAGAAATGATTTTCGTATAAATGAATGTGACAAATGTGTTTATTATAAACAACTTGGACAATCATATGCGATGATCTGTCTATATGTGGACGATATGCTAATATTCGGTCCAAATACTCAGGTAATTGAGACCATAAAGAAAATGTTGATCAACAATTTCGACATGAAAGACTTGGGTGTTGAAGATGTTATTTTGGGAATAAAAATAATAAGAACACCTAATGGAATTGAGTTATCTCAATCATATTATGTAGAAAAAGTGATTGAAAGATTTTAAAGTTTTGGAATTAAAGGAGTAAATACACCTTTTAATCCATCAGAAGTACGGCATAAAAACACTAATAAGAGTGTAATGCAACTAGAATATTCTCGTGTAATAGGATGTCTCATGTATCTCATGAATTGCACAAGACCAGATATAGCTTATGCAGTAAGTCGATTGAGCAGGTATACAAGCAATACAGGGAAGGAACACTGGAAAGCACTAATGAGAGTGCTTGGATATTTAAAAAATACCACTACCTATTCCTTACATTATGGAAAATATCCTGCCGTCTTAGAAGGATATAGTAATGCAAATTGGATTGCTGATTTAGAGGAATAAAAATCAACGAGTGGTTATGTCTTTACCTTAGCAGGGGCAGCAGTGTCACGGAAATCTACTAAACAAACATGCATAGCTCCATCCACCATGAAATCAGAGTTCATTGCATTAGATAAAACAGGCGAAGAAGTAGAATGACTTTGTCACTTTTTAGAAGATATTCTGTTCTGGCCTAAACCTGTACCGGCCATATGCATACACTATGATAACCAAGCTGCGCTAAGCAGAGCGCACATATAATGGAAAGTCACGACATATTCGTCGATGCCATAACACAGTTAGGCAGTTACTCTCAAATGGAACTATTTCCATAGATTATGTGAGAACAATGATAACCTAGCGGATCCATTTACTAATGGTTTATCAAGAGAGAAAATTGACTGCGCATCGAGGGGAATGGGTTTAAAAGCCTAAACCACAAAGAGTTATCTTATACGGAAACCTATCCTAGCGACTGGAGATCCCACGGACTAGGATCAATAGGCAAACCAGTTCTAAATAACTCAAGACGTAATGCATTTGTTTGGACATAGTCTTATTCCATTCCTATGGTGCAAAATATAAATGCATGCCTACAGAAGTATTAATAGGTTAAAACTATGTTTTTTAATGATGACCATATCTTGGAAATAACAAGTGGGGTATTTGTAGGATACTCTTAATGGTTGCGATCACCTACGTAAGTGTGAGCTGGGTAGGCTCTATGAGAATTTTACAAGGCTTTAAATTCTCCATAACACTCGCAGAACCAACTACTGTTCAGGACCAAAATGAACACAACCAAGAAATTGTATGAGAAGGGAATCAATGCTTCGTAAAGCTTATTGTCTGGATATACAATAAAGGCTGATGGTTCAAGATGAAATATTTCACCGATTAGCCAAGTAAATCCGATAAGTTTTAACTAGAGAAAGTTCAAAGTGAAATATCTACTTATCCACGATAAAGCATTAATTCCATATATACTCTGTGATATTTCGCTTTGTGTGGGGGAAAAGTATATTATCATTTATGTGGGGGTTGTTGGAATTCCTAGTGTAAATGAAATACACTTGTCCCACATCGCCAAACTTGCAAAGCCATTCCAATATATATATATATATATATATATATATATATATATATATATGGCTTTTGTAATGCTATTGGGCCGCAAAGCCTGTTTAGTAATTCAATTAACCAATTTTCAAAAAAAAAAATATATATATATGGCTTTGCAAGAAGTTGTTGGGGCCTAGGGGCACCCAAATGTATGTTTCGTTATGAGGAGGGAGATCATGCATCTCCACCACACCCGCGCGCGCGCCGTCGCCGCCGTCCTTCCGTCCAGGCCGGGCCAGGCCAGGCCGGGCCGACCCATGCCCTGGCTCGGGTCTAATATGATCCTAATTTTACTGTAAAACTGGGCCGGGTTTTTTAACAATTGCAGGCTAATAAACAGACGCGACTGTTCATAAGCGGACGCGGGTTACTGAGGAGGTGCGACTTCTGAAGCGAGTGGGTGCGACCGGAGTGAAGAAGCGAGTGCGGCCCGATCGAGGAGGCGCAAATGGTAAACAACAGCAACAAAAGGCAGAAACGGGCGTGACCATTTGGCCAAACGGGTGCAGACGCGACCGATCGAAGGGATACGAACCAACTATAAATAAGGAGGAAACCCGATCACTTTCCTCACTGAATTTCCAATCTGAATATCTCTTCTCTTTTAATAACTGCTGTTCTTACATTCAAATCACAGAGTGATATACTCATTAAAATTTCGAGCAGAATTCGTCTGTTGTATTTTGGGAGAATTTTGAAATAAAATTCTTAAGGAAATCGTTACGACGAGCCTCAGACATAATCCGGTTAGAATTCTAGTCTGTTTGTATATTTATATACATTATTCTATATTCTATCCGTTATTCTGGTTATACTATTTAGTATAACGATGTTTTTGTAGCTTATTTTCAACATTCATATTGTTATAATAATTAATACAGAATTTCAGTGTAGTGGAAATCTGAGTTATAAACTTCTGCGACGAGTTTATAATTGATTATTCTCTGTTTTGGTACACTAGACGTATAATAGTAATGAAATGGAAAGAAATCTTTTTTGATAAAGCAAATGTGAAAATTGATTCATACTGGCCTGATTTGTTTGCCAAGCTTTTTGATAAGAAGGATATTGAAGATCTTTATTCTAAATATTGGTTATGGTATGTTCATCAAACTTCATTTCTTCATCCAATAGCCCTGCCTTTTTTGAACTTTCGAGTCAATATCAATGATGTGCTTGTCGTTGCAGGTGGTGCTACTCCAGTAGCTGTTTCTACTGCTGGGGTTGTTCCGGTGGAAGCTGCTGCTCCTTCTTTCGAGGAAAAGAAGGTATATCTTATCTTTATTTTATTACATGTTTATTCTTTCATCTAAATAATATTCAAAATCATTTTGTTAACATTTGAATGTTGGTTGCACTTACAAGCTGTCTTTCTAACCAGTTGCGTATGTTTTATACATTTTCTTCTGCTCTTAATATATTACTTGTACACATTCTCAAATGATGCTTTCATTTGATGATTGAGAATATCTTATGAAAAGCTTGTTTAGTACCTGCTTTAGCACAAATTGTCTACCCATTTCCTTTTTTTCTATAAACAAAAATAAAATGTCATTGTTAAGCAATAAATGTTTAACCATGTTCAGATCATGGGTCGACCTATGGTGGGTCTTAAAGTGAGTAAATGAGCACCTTAGAATTTTGAAATAAAAACAGACAAAAAAATGTTGGTTTTTAGACGGTTGCTTACAATGATGTGAAAGAAGAAAATGAAATAACACCAAACAAATCAAAAATCAAGCAGTGGAAACTAATAAGTATACTTTGACAGTTTACATCTGCATGAAAATGTACGTTGGATATAAAACCTATATTAAAGCACTTATTACAAAATGTATTGAGAACTGATTGCTTGATACAGATTGTGGTAATTTTTTTATCCAAATGAGGCTTTAAATCTTTGGCAAATTGATGTCTGAATGAATAGAATAAGAAGACCTATATGCTGACATACCACTTTTATATCATATAAACATATAAAAAAAGGGACAAAAGATTAATGATATAATGTTTGCATCGGTACAATAAGTGTTCATTGTGCCCTTATTTTGTCTTGAAGTAATATTATTTTCACAATGCCAAAAAGAGAATCCATCCACGCTTTATGTAATGCAATCATTAGTGTAAATAACTCATGTTTGTGTAGTGCAGTTAATAAGAGGGGTACTACACTTTGTTTTGCATGTTTACTATTACTTTGGTGCATCAAATTTTATTAAGAACGGTGCAATAATGGTCAAATCACAATTAACCTTGCACTACCAGAATACTTTAAAATGGGGACGGAGCTTGAAGTCGGTAGGAGTCGGCTCCGTCTCCATTATGGAGTCGGTTGGGGACGATGCAAAATTCTATTGAAGTTTGCGTCGGCTGTGGATGGCCTGCAATGGCTCGAGCCGGCTAGCGTCGACAATTTAATTATTTTCCCAATCCAATTCTTATATACACCTATTTCGTATGAAAAAATAAAAAACACTACTAAAATGGTCGAAAAAATAAAATTGACATGTATGATTATTAATATTAACCCAATGACGGGTCGTGATAGGTTAAATTGGTATTTTCGATGATATATATTTGTGTAATTCGAAAAGTTATCGTTGTTCAAAATCTAACTCGCATGACAATTAGATGCTACTTTAGTCGATCTGTTATACAAATTCGATAAAGGTGGTTATATGTAACATTTTAAAGAATTAAATAATTTTTTAAACCGTTGGGTAATCAATTATGAATTTTTAAATGTATTTGGTATAATAAAATTATATAAAATAAAATATGCGGCGTAAAAATAAATTCTTTGGATCTTATGTCGATCTAAGATATTTTGGACTTGGTTCCAGAATATGGTTTAAAAATACACGAATTAGGGATGTCGATCTTGAATTTCAAATTTATGGTCGTTCTTGGATTTTCGGACAAAAAACCCTTCGTTCGAAGGCCGAACGACCTTCAAACGAGACCAAATTTGAACCAGTGATGCTTCGTAGTGTTTTAATCGAATCCGTACGGTTGGATTTGTAAAAAAATCACCGCCTACAAAATTATTCAAGAAATATGTCATTTTGTTATAGCTAACTCCTACAAAATGACATATTTCTTGGATAATTTTGTAGACGATGATTTTTTTGCGAATCCAACCGTATGGATTCGATTAAAACACTACGAAGCATCACTAGTTCAAATTTGATCTCGTTTGAAGGTCGTTCGGCCTTCGAACGAAGGGTTTTTTGTCTGAAAGTCCACGAACGACCATAAATATGAAATTCAAGATCGACATCCCAGATTCGTGTATTTTTAAATCATAGTCTGGAAACATGTCCAAAATCCTTAGATCGACATAAGATCCAAAAAAATTATTTTTACGTCGCATATTTTATCTTATATAATTTTATAATACCAAATACATTTAAAAATTCATAATTGATTACCAACGGTTTAAAAGATTATTTTGATTCTTTAAAATGTTACATATAACTACCTTTATCGAGTTTGTTTAACGGATTGACTAAAAGTTGCATCGATTGGTCATGCGTGTTAGATTTTCAACAACGAAAATTTTCGAATTAGACGAACATATATCATCGAAAATAACAATTTAACTTATCATGACGCATCATTGGGTCAATAATAATACTAATAATTGTCAATTTATTTTTTATATTGTATTACTATTTTTTATTTTTTTAAACGAAATAGGTGTAAAAAAAGAATTTTTTTTTTAAATTTATACGGGCTGACCCTAACTGACTCAAGCCGTCACTAATCGGGTTGATGCTAGCCGACGCCAACCGCTCCATATCGAGTATACAGATTTCAACCGAGACCTTCTTCCTCACTTTCTTTTCTTAATAAAAAAATAATTTTTTTCTCCCCCATCACCGATTCCGACCCTCTCCAGTCATCACCCTCCGTCGTCGTCACCGTAGAAGCCTAGAACTCGTCGGAATCTCTTCTTCTTCTTGAATTTGGTAATTTTTTAAACCCTAATTTCGAATTAAATTGTTTAATTAGGTTTTAATGTACATTATTGTGATGATAATTAGGTATAGGTATTGCTAATTTAGTCTATTAGGTTATTTTTTAGTATGAAATCGTTGAATTTGAAAGTGTGAATTGGAAATAATTGGGTGTGGGTATTTAGAATTTGAAAGTGTGAAAGTGTGAATTGGGAATTGGGAATTTGAAAGTGTGAAAGTATGAATTTGAATTTTATCCTCGATCGATCCCTTATATTTTATATTTGGATTGAGTGAGGACGACTTGGTCGTCAAGTGTTGTTTGACTGGCCTGTGCGCCTTGTATTTGGATTGAGTGAGGACGACTTGGTCATCGAGTGTTGATTGACTTGCCTGTGCGTCATTTGTTTGAGTATTTATACCTGAAAAGTCTCAGTAGCCGGTCCATTCGGGCTATGCCAATATCATACGAAGGGCGTTTCGCCTCTATACGCTAGTGTATATTTATGGCGCCTAGGCGAAGCGACTATTTGGATGTTTATTGCTTTATATGCAGTAAACATCTTAATATAAATGATTTAAAGGAAATAATTTATAAATAAATTTCTTACTTATTTTAGTCTATCTCTAATTAATATAAATAATTTATATGAAAATAAGACGGCAACAAAGCCTTTAGTCCCAAAAGATTTTGGTAGATTAGAAAATACGATAATAATCACACAAAACTTCAGATGTAACTATATGCGTATAGGAATAGAAAATAAATGCTGTCGAAATTTCTAATGTATATATGTTTTTAAATTAGGAAAAATGTTCAACTATCTTCTCGATCGTACCTGGATGTATGAAAGTTGAACAGGAGCGAAAGGTTCAACGAAAAAACATTTCAACGATGGTGTACATGAATTTGTTAAATTCGCTAAAGCTAATAATGAAGAAAGCGGCACACAAATTTGTTGTCCATGTCGTAAATGTCGACATTTGCATTATCGGGAACCAGATTTAGTTATTGTACATTTGTGTAAATCCGGTTTTATGCCAAACTATTATTTCTGGGATCGTCATGGAGAAAAAATTGGTGCATCTAATTCTATAGTGCTTGATGCTGAGGTGAATAACAATAATGTTAAGATGAATCCAATAGTAGATATGGTGGAAGATGCAACACGGTTAATGTTCCCTACTGTTCACGTTAATGATGTAAATGTCGAAGAAGAACCGACCGAGGGGGTAAAAAGAATTTATGATTTACTGGATTCTGTAAAAAGACCATTGTAGGAAGGTTGTAATAGCGGAACAGAATTGTTAGTTACTGCCGAATACTATGAAATCAAAATTCAATTTTATAGAAGATGGATTTACAGCAGTTGTACGAGCTGCAAAACGACATATGCCATCCAATAATCTAATGTGCGATAGTCATTATAAAATGAGAAAACTAATGTCTGCTTTCGGTTTGCCCTACCAGAAGATAGATACATGTATAAAATGTTGTATATTGTATTAGAAAGATGACATTAATCTTAAAAAATGCACAATATGTAATGAGGAAAGATACAAACCAAGAAAAAAAGGAAAGAAAGCTCCATACAAAAGAATGCATTATTTACCCATCACTCATAGACTTCAAAGTTTATACGCGTCGTCTGCGACAGAATCACATATGAGATGGTACTGTGAGAATGCAGGAAGAGGGGACTTTGGCACATCCTTCGGACGGAGAATCATGAAAGCGTTTCGATAAGACTTATCCTGCGTTTGCAGCAGAGATTTGTAATGTGAGACTTGGTTTATGTACAGATGGATTTTCACCATTCTCTCAATTTGGTAGTAAATATTCGTCTTGGCCTATTATCGTTACACCTCATAATTTACCTCCATGGATGTGTATGAAAACTCCATATATGTTTCTTACGATTGTCGTTCCTGGTACTGATGATTTGACACAAGGAATCGATGTTTATCTACAGCCATTGATCAAAGAGTTGAAAACATTTTGGTATGAAGGGGTGGATACATACGACATGTCGAAAAAAAAGAATTTTCGTATGTTTGCATCTTTATTATGGACTATTGGTGATTTTTCGGTGTACGCAATGCTTTTAGGCTGGAGTACGGCCGGTCGTCTGGCTTGTCCTTACTGCATGGAAGATACACGGGCATTTTCATTACCGCATGGAAGGAAAATTTCATGGTTTGATTGTCATCGATATTTTTTCCATGTTAATCATACTTTTAGAAGAGATAAGAAAAACTTCGTAGTAAATAGAGCAGAGAAAAGACAACAAACAACGACTTTATCATATTAAGAATTATATGAACTAGTTAAAGAATATTCGAAGATATATGAAACTGGAATACAAACTGAAATTCCAGGTAAATCGAACTGGCATAATTGGTGCAAACAAAGTATATTTTGGGAGTTACCTTATTGGAAGCATCTCTTACTATGCATAATATTGATGTGATGCAAAACGAAAAAACGTGTTTGATAATGTGTTTAATATAGTTTTGAATGTCAAGGGTAAAACTAAAGACGATTTCAATTCAAGACGTGATATAGAACAATATTGTAAACGTCCCGAACTTTATATAAACCCTAATGACAGTAAAAAACCAAAGCATGTTATGAGCTAGACATCGATCAAGTAAAACTTGTGTTGAAGTGGATTGAAGGGCTGAGATGTCCTGATGGGATTTCTTCAAATCTCCGTAGATGTGTTGACTTAAAAAACAATAAACGGAGTGGGATGGAAAAGTCACGATTGTCATGTCATGATGGAAAATTTCTTACCCATTGTTTTCAAAGAATTATTGCCCGTAAAAGTTTGGAGTGCTATAACAGAATTAAGTCTATTTTATAAAGAGCTTTGTTCGATCACGTTAAAAGTTGAGCGTATTCGTAAACTTGCAAATGACATCCCTATACTACTCTACAAACTTAAGAAAATATTTCCTCCAGGATTATTTAACGTAATGGAGTATTTACCTGTTCATCTTCCATATGAAGCACTTCTTGGAGGTCCTGTGCAATATGGATGGATGTATCCATTTAAGAGGTAATTTTGAATATTTGAAATAATAATTTGAATTTGAATTTGATGTAAGTAAACTTTAATCAAATAAATTTCATAACAGGTACTTGAGTCATCTCAAGAAAAAAATTAGACAAAAAGCACGAGTTGAAGGTTCGATTTGCAAATCATATATCGAAGAAGAAGCTTCATTTTTTCTCTCTCACGATTTCAGTGACCATGTGAACTTACCATTTTCAAGTGTTTCGCATAATGATGAAGCCATTGAACAAGATTTTTCTGAATCAATGTTTTCTATTTTTAGACAGAATTGCCGAGCTGCTGGAAAATGTGTGGAAATTTGGTTAGACGATAGATATTACCATATAGCACACACATACGTTCTTCTTAATTGTGCTAAAGTTGCACCATTCATTATGTAAATATTGAATGATAATTCTCGATAATAGTACATATTTGCGTTATTTACGATTACCCAATTTAAATTGATTTTGCACTTAATATGCGTATACATATATTTGCACTATTTACGAATCAGAACATCCACTTGACGATCTCAGCAAAGAATTTGCTAACTGGTTTACAAAATACGTTTATGATCAAAGAAAATGTATCGGTGATGAAGGATTGAAACGTCTTGCGATAGGACCAAAAAGAAATGTCAACACTTGTCCAATATTCTTCGTGAATGGATTTAAATTCAACATTAAGGAATACGGTGCTGGAAAATACTTATAACAGCGGTGTATTTGTCAAATGGACTGATGATCCAGATGAACATATTAAAGATTTTTACTACATCTTAACACAGGTTTTGCACTACACCAAAACAGGCAAATCCTAACATTTATAAGTGTTACAAATAATTTTAATAACACTTTTTAAGTGTTACTAATGGGCTGTGAGAAATGAAGCGGTCAAATTTGTAACACTTATAAGTGTTACGAACATACGTATTACTAACACTTAGTGTTGGTACCTAAATATATGGTAACGCTTGTAAGTGTTGATACATAAATATATGATAACGCTTATAAGTGTTGGTACAGAAATATACGGTAACACTTATAAGTGTTGGTACATAAATATACGGTAACGCTTATAAGTGTTGGAAAATGATAATTTAGTAACACACATATGTGTTGTTACACATAAATTGCTTTGCTCATCATTTAGGTTTGTAACATAAATAAGTGTTGTTATTCAAAATATTGGTAACACTTATATGCGTTACTAATTGAAATTATTTTTTTACACTAATTTATACACAATTAATATTAAATTCTTAAAACAAATGAATATAATATCTCATAAATGATGATGCCCATATCATATTTAATTCATCATATCAATACAATATGAAGTCTAAAATGCTTCGATATCTCAAATGCAACAATATCATATTTAGATAATACTGTAATATGAGCTACAAACTTTCCACTTTCAATATACCACAATATCATGTCCAAATTACAAAAAAGCAATTTCATATCTAATTTGAAATATCCAATATAATACGAGCTACAATTAAATAGAATTTCAAATATTGCGAAGACGAAACACAGCTTATATCACAAAGCCCCCATTTGAAAATTCATAAAGCTTGTGGTGCCCATTTTGAGGACCACCGTAAATTGGTGCTTCCAATTCTAAAACTTCTGTTATCCAAACAAGTTTCTCAACATTTGGAGCTATCTCTCTAAAATAACACATAGTTTGTGTTCCAATATAGGCTTTTGCTACATTCTTCTTCATATCTATGAGAAATGCAGATTATGGATGTTAAGGCTAGAATTAACACTAAAGGGAGGGGGGTGAATAGCGTTTTAAGGAATTACTAATTTTTTTTAAGTTTATGTTAATTTGAACACAAATGTATGCAATATTCAGACAAAGATATGATTACAGAATCAAACACAGATGTAGAAATAAAGTAAAAGCAATAAAGGAAAAACACATCGGATTTTATACTGGTTCGGAGTTACCCTACATCCAGTCCCTCACATAAGTACGGATTTCCTTTCAAAATCAATTGTACAATTATACCCTCGATTTCAAGGCCACGAGGTACACCACTCTAGATTCACAATCCTCTGGGTGGAGATACTCGATTTTACAGGCAACAGGTTCACCCAATTGATTTTCTAGGCTACAATCACACTTTTTCTCGCTTGATTGATTTCACAAGCTACAATCACACCTTTTCTCGTTTAGTTTATTACAAAGAAGCCTATAACTCTGAATAGCATTGAGATCTTGTTGAGAGAGTGATAGAGAATCAAACCAGAGATGATTTAGTTAAATTCAATGGTGATTTTGGTAGAGTAACGGTAAAAATACAATAAAAAAATGTGAAAGAAGAAGAGGAGTGAAATCAGAGAAAATATGAATGAAAATTCATTTAAAACTGCCCCTATTTATAGTAGAACAACATCTATGTCCATTCGTGAAAGGATATGACGAATAGACACTTCTTTTGAAATTCAAAATTTTGAAATCAACTGCCACCTTGTCGATAAGGGGTACTTGAGGTTGTCGACAAGCCTAAGGAATATTTTTCTTTGAAAATAACTTCTATCTTGTATTAAAACTATTTAAACTTTATAAATATACTTAACTTTAGTTAAAATATGTAAATAAATATAGAGAATAATATTTTGATATATATAAGATTTTACTATAGTTTTATATTTAAATCTAAGTATAAATATTAAAAGTTAAATATATTATTTTTAAAATATAGTTTAAAAACAAGGATAATTTGAATTTGAAGATAAAGATTATTTTGAGGCAAAAAGTATTTTAAAACTAGGATAGATGTTTTTAATTCTTTTAAAAGGAAGATTTTAAAATCATTTTAAAAACAAGATATAATTTTGTAAAAAACATTTGAATAAAAGTTAGTGGATACAAAACAATGTTCCACTAGATTTTTCGTAGGTTCCATCCTACTTAGGGTTCCATCCCTTTAACGGGCTTGAAGTGGATTCCATTCTACGAATAAATTGGATTTTAAGATGTCAGCGCTTTTCTAGGAGTTTTAACAAAATTCCTAATTAAATTACAATCTGGAAATCTTGAACTCTTGATAATCTTGATACTCATGAGTCTTCAATATTGATATCTTGAATCTCTATACTGTACAGTCTTCATTCTTGGTACCTGCACGGTTAAATCCTACATATACATATATGTCTAAACTATAATGTCATCAAAACCATCATCTCAAGGACTAACAATCTCCCCCTTTTTGACGATGACAACCTTTGTTTATAAAATATTACTTCTATCCTTATAACTTCGTTTAAAACTAATAACTCCCCTTTAATCTATACCTAACTATCCTATTTTATACTTCTCCCCCTTTTTCATAAACAAAAACTAACTCCAAACTATATAACTTCCCTTTATTCTTGTACTAAAATACCTGCATTAATATAATATTCAATGGAGTATATAATAAATAGGTTAAGATATAATTATACTGATAGACATGATAACTAATCAAAGATCATATAAATATCAATGTGTTTTTACACATGTTTTACACACCAAATATCAAACCACACCAGACCAAATCAAATCAATCCAAGCAATCAATCAAACAAAGCAATCAAATAAAATCAAACATTATGAGTAACTTCCACCCATCCTTCTTCTCCAAATATAGGGTCTGCTTTAATGACATCTAAATTGTCATTATCATTGGTGAGAGAGACATGAGGATGTGCTTCATTATCATCTTTGTGCAGGGAGGAAATTGATGCAGCCCGGGTTGAAAAATTCTTAGGCCGCGAGCGACCTAACGAGCTCGAAGGTCGCGTGCGACCTAACGGTGTGAGAGAAAGCGAGCTAAGAAAGAAAGGAGAAACAACTTCAACCACCAACGACCTATGTGTAAGGTCGCATAGCGAGATACGACCTAATGAAGGTCGTGAACGACCTTGTGAGGCATCAAGACTATGTAGTTGCAGTGGATATGAGATGAGCAACAAGACACCTGAGCGAGATAGCATTCCAACGACCTAACTAGGTCGTACCTTCATTCCAGCGATCTAACTAGGTCGTACATTCACTTGAGCCACTCCCCTGCTTAAGTCGCTCATATTTTAGGTCGCGAGAAGTCATAAGTCACTAAGTCGCTGCCGGGTGTCTTCAGTAGGTCGCTCAAGCCTGTGTTGTAAACACAGTTAAGTCGTTGGAAACCTTAGGTCGTAGGTCGTGTAATATGTGTTGTAATGTGTTTGTATTTTCTTTAAGTCGTAGGTCGTTTCGTTAAGTCGCTCATGTCTGTATGTTAGGTCGTTAACGACCTAGGACGTGTTGTCTTCTGTGTGATAGGTCGTGGACGACCTATGATAGGTCGGAGGTGATGTTAGTTGAGCCGTGTGTTGTTGTAGCCTATAAATAGGCATGGTTGCGTTCATTTGTGGGTTGTTGATTTTGGAATAAACTCTTGTTTGTTAGCTTTGTGCTTTCATTAAATTGGTAGTTGAGTGTGATCTCCTATCTCCACCTTCGACATTCGAGTGCGCTCGAATCTTCGATCGTTGAAGCCAATTCGCGGAATCAAGTGCGCTTGATCAACGCTCGAAGAATTGTAGATCTCTCTACACGGTATCGTGCGCGATCAACGTGTCAGATATAGCTAGAATTCGGTATCGTCGGATCAACGAATTTGGGCATTTCAGTATTTTTCAATCCATCGATTGCCATTTTCACCGTTTCATCTGTTTTCCGTAATTCCGCTGCATCAGTTTGGTGTCAAAGCTAGACTTAGCCAATCATAGCTAAGCCGAGTCTTGGAGCCGTGTATTGTTGAAGTTTGTCGTTCATCGTGTTCATCGCAAAGTTGCAACAAGATTGGAGTGTTCGATCCATATTCCTTTGGATCAAAGTGTGGAAATTGTTTGAAATTGCGCGGGAAAGTTTTGCGCGCCAAGGTGTTTGAAGTGTTTGAAACCGAGCCGAGCCAAGGAAGTGTAGAGCCGAGCTAAGCCTTAGGTCATTCCATTCTTGTGCGAACTAAGTGCAAGGCCGAGAGTTGAAGTTTATGTTGAAAATTGAAGTTTGTATTTGAGTTTGTTGAAGTATTTGTGATTTGTGTTGAATATTATTTGATTCAATCATGCCACCGAGAAGAGCTAACCGCCATCAAAATATTGCAGCGTTGTATAGAAGAGAAGAAGCCGATCAAATGGAACAACGCATGAACAAAAAGTTTGATGAGGGAATTGGTAGATTAGAGAAAATGATGCTTGAAATGAATCAAAGTAGAAGAAGGGTTTCACCGGAGTCGAACCATGGGGGAAGTAGAGTTTCACCACATTCAGATCGGAAGAGAAGAGAAGATCATGATCATAGAAGTATTGACAATCGTGATAGGAATGTTGATGATCGAAATCGAAGAGATGTGGATGATCGTGGTCGGAGGAATGTAGATCGAAGGGATGTTGGTGGTCGAAGTGGTAGTGGTAGAGATGTTGGTAGTCGTGATCGACAACGCTATGCATCAGATTTTGATGAGGAGTTTGATGGTGATAGGGGAAGTGTTCATTACCGAGAACGAGATCAGGGACGGCGTCAATATCGGGATGTTGAAGATGATCGATGTTGGGAGTCGGGTATGAAGACAGAAATTCTAAAATTCAAAGGTGGAATGGTGGCAGAAGAATTTTTGGATTGGTTGTCTAATGTTGAAGAGATCTTTGATTTCAAAGAGGTTCCGAAAAATCGTCGAGTGAAGTTGGTTGCTACTAGATTTAGGGGGAGAGCTATGACGTGGTGGCAGCAAACCAAACTTACACGAGAACGGATGGGGAAGTCGAAGATTGAATCATGGGAGAAGATGAAGAAACTGATGAAAGCTACATTTTTACCTTACAATTATCAATCACTCATGTATCAGAGGTTGCAGAATCTGAGGTAGGGGACGAAGACTGTTAATGATTATGCTGACGAATTTTATCAACTAATTGCTCGAAATGACATTATGGAGATGGAGGAACAATTGACTGCTAGGTTTGTTGGAGGGTTGAGGATACAGATCCAGGATATGGTGAATATGTTTGATCCTAGATCTGTTGCTGAAGCGCACCAGAAAGCGTAGGCTTGGGAGAAGCAGGAAAGACGTGGAGGTGGTGTGTTTACAAATTCCAATAATCAAGTGAAGGGTGTTGGTGGAAGTTCTAATGTTTCTAAATCTGTTAGTAAACCAGTGGTGAAGGAGGCTGAGAAGGTAAAGGTTAACAGCGGTTTCAAATGTTACAATTGCCAGGAGATGGATCATAAAAGCAATGAATGTCCAAAGCCGAAGAAACGAGCAATGATTGCTGAGATTGAAGATGAGGATGAAGATGTAGAAGGTTCTAATTCATTATCGGTTGGGGAGGAAGACTTATTGTCAGGAGATGAGGGATGTAATCTAATGATGAGGAGGTCTTGTTTAACACTGAAGCAGGAAGAAGAAGCTAGTTGGTTGAGTAGTAACATCTTTCAGTCAACGTACACTATTTTGGGAAAGGTTTGTAAATTTGTGATTGACGCAGGAAGTTGTGACAATATTATTTCTACTGAAGGTGTGAGGAAGTTGAAGCTGAAAGCGGAGAAGCATCCAAATCCTTACAAGTTAGCGTGGTTGAGAAAAGGTGGAGAAGTAAAGGTGGACAGGCGAGTATATGTTCCATTTTCTATTGGGAAGAAGTATAAAGACGAGATTTGGTGTGATGTTGTGGAGATGGATGTTTGTCATTTGCTTTTGGGAAGACCGTGGCAGTATGATCAAGCAGTGCAACATGATGGCCGGACCACTAGCTACAGTTTTATGTTTGAAGACGTTAAGATTATTTTAGTTCCAAAGAAGAGACCACAGGGAGAGAGCAAGTCAGAAGAGATTGAGGAGCTTAAAACTTTGTTGACTTTGAAAGAATTTGTTGAAGAAGTAGAGGAGAGTCCAGAGGTGTTTTTGTTGATTGAACATGAGGCTAGTGAATCTATTGAAGTTCCAGAGGAGGTAAAGCCAGTAGTGGAAGAATTCAGAGATGTGTTTCCAGAAGAATTGCCGAAGGAGTTACCACCGTTGAGGGACATTCAACATCAGATTGATCTTGTGCCAGGATCAGTATTACCTCACAGGCCACATTATAGGATGAGTCCTAAGGAACATGAAGAACTCAGAAGGAAGGTGGAAGAATTGTTAGAACAAGGGCGTGTTCAGGAGAGTTTGAGTCCATGTTCCGTGCCAGCCTTATTGGCACCGAAGAAGGATGGTTCGTGGAGGATGTGTACGGACAGTCGGGCTTTAAACAAGATCACTGTGAGATACAGATTTCCTATGCCGAGGTTTGATGATTTGATTGATCAGCTGAGTGGGGCTGTTATGTTTTCAAAGATTGACTTGAAGAGTTGATACCATCAAATTCGTATTAGACCGGGCGATGAATGGAAGACTGCTTTTAAAACCAGGGAGGGTTTATACGAATGGTTGGTTATGTCATTTGGCTTGTCAAACGCTCCTAATACTTTTACGAGAGTGAGGAACTAGATTTTCAGACCATTTGTTGGGAAGTTTGTGGTTGTTTACTTTGATGATATTTTGATTTATAGTAGGAGTACGGAAGAGCATATCCAACATCTGCGAGAAGTACTGTTGATTCTACGACAAGAGAAGTTCTATGCAGCAGCAAAGAAGTGCGTGTTTATGACGGACAGTGTTTTGTTTTGGGATATGTACTGTCGAAGGAAGGAATTCAAGTGGATGAGAATAAAGTAGAAACTGTCAGGAGTTAGCCACACCCAAAGACGATTACTGAAGTGAGAAGTTTTCAAGTTTTCATGGATTGGTATCTTTTTATCGAAGATTCATTCCACATTTTAGCAGTGTAATGGCACCTATAACCGATTGCATGAAAGGAAAGAAGTTTGCATGGTCAGAGGAAGCAGGGGTTGTTTTTGAGAAGATTAAGACACTATTAACGTCAGCGCCAATTCTAGTTTTACCGGATTTTCAGTTGTTGTTTGAGTTACACACTGATGCTTCAAAAGTTAGGATTGGTGGAGTTTTGAGTCAGAGGGGAAGACCAGTTGCTTATTTCAGTGAGAAGTTGTCTGGAGCTAAATTGAGATATAGCACTTATGACGTGGAATTTTACGCGATTGTTCAAGCTGTGAAGCACTGGAGACATTATCTGTTTCAGAAGGAGTTTGTTCTTTATACGGATCACGAAGCCTTGAAGCATTTGCAAGGACAGGACAAAATTTCAGCTAGGCACGCTTCATGGGTCGTGTATCTACAGCAGTTTACTTTTGTTGTCAAGCACAAATCAGGGGCGACGAATAGTGTAGCTGATGCCTTGAGCAGGAGGAATCATTTGTTGACAACGATGAAGGTTGAAGTGAGAGGGTTCAAAGTATTGCCAGAGTTGTTTGAAGAAGATCCTTACTTTACAAAGATTGTTGAGAAAGTCAAGGATGAAAGTGCTGATGAATTTGTGTTGGTAGACGGATTTTTGTTTAAGGGAAATCGATTATGTATACCAGATTGCAGCTTAAGAATGAAGATTATCAAGGAATTGCATGAAGAAGGACATGTTGGACGTGATCGCACATTACAGTTAATTTCTCAATCTTATTTTTGGCCGTCGATGAAGAGGGAAGTTGGAAGATTTGTGGAGAGATGTCATGTGTGTCAAATTTCGAAAGGGACTGCAAAAAATGCGGGTTTGTATATGCCGTTACATGTTCCTACAAAACCGTGGGTGGACATTAGCATGGATTTCGTGTTGGGTTTGCCGAGGACTCAAAGGGGGAATGATTCTATATATGTGGTGGTGGACCGTTTCTCGAAGATGATACATTTTGTTGCTTGTAAGAAAACGGCGGATGCAGTTCATGTGGCATAGTTGTTCTTTAAAGAGATCTATCGTTTACATGGATTACCAGAATCTATAGTGTCGGACAGGGATACCAGATTTTTGAGTCATTTTTGGCTGAGCTTGTGGAAGATGGTGGGAACAAAGCTGAAGTTCAGTAGTGCTTATCATCCGCAAACTGATGGACAGACGGAGGTTGTGAACAGCTCGCTGGGAAATTTATTACGGTGTCTTGTGAAGGACAATCTGAAGAGCTGGGATGTGAAGTTATGTCAAGCGGAGTTTGCTCATAATCATGCAGTGAATCGTAGTACAAGTTTCATCCCATTTCAGATTGTATATTCAAGCTTGCTAAAAGGGCCGTTGAATTTAACGATAGTACCACAACCGAAGGGGACAGCTAAGCGGGCTGCTGATTTCGTTGATGGGTTAACAGAATGCCACAGAGTCGTTTAGGAACGATTGGAGAAGACATATGAGAAGTATAAACGATCTGCGGATCTGAAGCGAAGAAGTGTTGAATTTAATGAAGGAGATTTAGTATATGCTGTGCTAACGAAGGATCGTTTTCCAGTGGGAACGTATAATAAACTTAAAGATCGAAAGATTGGTCCTGTAAAGATTGTGAAACAGATCAATGAAAATGCTTACAGGTTGAAGTTGCCGGAGGATGTGTACACTTCTGACGTATTCAATGTTAAACACCTTATACCTTACTATGGAGATAAACTTTTAAATTCGAGGACGAATTTTTCTCAATCAAGGGAGGATGATGCAGCCCGGGTTGAAAAATTCTTAGGTAGCGAGCGACCTAACGAGCTCGAAGGTCGCGTGCGACCTAACGGTGTGAGAGAAAGCTAGCTAAGAAAGAAAGGAGAAACAACTTCAACCACCAACGACCTATGTCGCACAACGAGATACGACCTAATGAAGGTCGTGAACGACCTTGTGAGGCATCAAGACTGTAACGACCCGAAATTTTCTAACCCGAAAATTCCAGATAGTTATGAAAAAGAAGAAAGAGATAGAAGAAGAAGAAGAAAAGAAACATCAACAACTCACATTCGCAGCGGATAAAATATAATAATAAATAATAGTTTACAAAAGAATACTATATTTGTTGATTACATTTAATATACATCAGAGTTTCACATATATATACAGACACTAGACATAAAAATCATGTCCCAGATACACAATAATATACTGCAGCGGAAATACTCCGTACGTACTTGCCATCCAGCTCGCCTCCTGAGCTCCAAACGTACCTACCTGAAAATCTGTAATACTCGGTCTGACCCGAGCATTACACCAAAGTAACACCCGGGTCAGGCTGGAAACCAGCGTGAGTAAACCCATCTAATAAGGAATATCAAAGCAAACAACTTAGATAAACCCGGGTAACTTATATTAATTTAACCAATTCATAATTTGCTATAGACAATGCTTATTTCACATATAAATTTCTAAGTACCAAACTTAGAATAAAATATTCCAATTTACTTAAATCGTTTTATTTCAGCCTATTTATTTCACACATCAATTTATTTATTTTTAATCCGTAGTAGTTTTCGGGTATTTCCCAAATACCCGACTTCCGATCTTCCCGAATTCAATATCATCTTAGAAACAAACCGTTTAAGCTTAAACTATTTTAGTATCAACTCAGAATTTATCACAAATAGACAATCCATGCTAAGCAGTTCAATCCAAACATAGCATATTAAACCACATACCAGCGATATCAAATAATCCAAGACATTCAATATCTTTGTTCATCAATAAGCAAAATTTATCCATCATTCCATTTCTAATTAATTTAATATAAATTAAATTGATTACTTTATCCACATTAACCCTGCTTATTCAGGATACAACTACCAATTAATCATTTTCGAACTTCCTCCCTAGGTTCCTTATGTAATTTGCCTTAAAATAACACAAATCGATTGTACTTTCATTTATCACTTATTAATTCTTAATTACTTTCTTAAGTAATTTAACTTAATTATTTTCATCAAGTAATTATCCCATTACTATTATTAATTTTATCCTTTAACAACTAACTAATTAGATTTATTTAAACCTGAACAAGTTAATCCTTCACTTACTTCCATTAAGTGATTATCTTTTAAGTAACTATTTCTCTAGTTACTTATAATAATTAATCTTTACTTACAAATTAATTAGTCTAAATTAAATGAACTTATAACACTTAACCAACTAAAATTCATTAACTCTTTACCATAAATTGATTTGTTTATCTTTAATTGCTTAACTGTTTTTATCACAAAATCTTAATCATTCAAACCTAAATGAATTAAAATTTAAGTCAATTAATTATATCATTTTAAAATCTTATTATATAAACCTGGAATTTTATCATCATTAATCTATAATTTAACTAAAGATAACATTTTATTTCCTTAATTTTTCCTTAAACACACTATTTATTAAATTTCAAATTGGACTAAAGAATCTACCTGCTTATTCTAAATAAAACATACAACTTAGATTAATAAATATTAAACAACATCATAATCTAAATGAAGGGTTTAAGAAGTTTTAAACTTGATTCTACTGAAATTTTTTAAACCTGTACAACAGTCTCATATTTAAAATTTTTGGGAAAACTCACCTTTGGTTTTCATAAGCAATCCATTTCCATTACGCCTTGCTCCTCCCCAGTTTTCAAACCTTACTGTAACAATCTCTTCCACCTGACAACGACAAAACCACACCACGTCCCTTCACTGTAAATTGCAATTGCAGCCTCAATGTCCAATCACGCGCTCGAGCCCGCGACCATCTATATTCTTCGTCTGCACCATCTTACGATCGCGACCCGATGTCGATGCTCAAGCCTCAGGAATTCGATCGCCCCCCCCCCATTGACCCTCGCCTCCCACGAGTTGCGCGACTACTGAGCTTCGCGCGCCACTCACCGAAACCCTAGCCCACACGAACACGGTTCAATTTGCGACTTCAGCGATCCCTCTCGAGCACGAGCTCGAGTCACACGAGCTTGATTCAATCCTTGCGTCGCCGATTATCTCGAGCTAGAAACGAACGAATTTGAAACAAAATGGTTCGGCCATTTTTTTTCTTTCGATTTCTATTTTTTTTTTTTAAAGTGTTCGATTTTCCATTCTGAATAGAAGGAGGGACGGGGAAGATATAGAGTAGGGGATTGGCTTCCTCAATACGCTTGCTATTATATAATTAATTATTGACAACTATCTCGTATTGTATCGCGAAATTCTGAACCTCGAATCAAGCATGCCGACAGGCGTTTATAGGGTTTTACCCGCGTTCCGAACTCAATGGGACGTGTTTCGGAAGCTAATTCAATCATATGCGTGAGTTACGGAATTAAACGATCGATTTTAAATTAAACCGATTAAAATAGTTCTAAGCGTTTTGAGCTGCCAGGGTCAAACGACAATTCCGATTGCTACGAAAATTGAAATCCGATAATAGCTAACTATTACGGATCCAATGGAACTGGTTTCATCGAATTCCAAGACTGTGCCTCGGAAGGCTATTTTTTTAAATATCGATTTAAACGATATAATTACAAAACTGAATAAATCACCTTTAAATTAAATTTCAACCATTCTATTATTTCCAGTATTATCATTATAAGTTTTATAAGCCTTCAAATTATTTAGACAGGCTTAGAAATTTCAGATTCAATAATTTACCCAATTTCAATTATTAAATTCAATATTTAAACTATACAATTCAATGGTTTAATTATCAAGTAAATATTGATATCCTGTATTCAAGTTAAAATTAACTTTTAAATAATTTAAAATCGATTAATTATTTCAATTTAACTTGCCAAAATTTTCGGATCGTCACATTCCTTCCCCCTTAAAAGAATTTCGTCCTCGAAATTACTAGTCAGGAAGAATGGTCCAATACCCGTTTACTTTTTCCCAAACCCACTATTCAACATCCTACCAACTATCTTTTATTAAGATCCTATTATCACCTCAATCAACTTCTCAAAACTTTTCATAGTTTCAAATCATATCCCTTTTGCTCAATTATCTAAATTTCAATTTTACATCAAATTTTGAATTTTCAAATTTTCTCAAAATTTTTCTAACTCTCTAAATTCCCGAAAATTTTTGCCAGCGTCTCCTTTGCGCGGCTAGCTCGGTACTACTACAAAAGGACTCTACGGGCTCCCAAATTCCAAAAAGAAAACAAAAGCTAAGTGGCTACATCAAAAACCCAATCCAATATCATACGGAATCAAAATACTTACCTTTTTAGTCGGGCGATTCAAATTTATCATTTGGAATCAAATCCAATTTCCTTCTCTTTTATAATACCTGCATATCCTGCTTAGCACTAATATTCAGACACAATATCCCAAAATCATTTTATACATCTCTTCAGATAAGTTTCATATCCACTTCTATTCAAATTAGTTTTCGCCATTTCATATGAATTCAATTCATTTTCGATTTCTAATATTGAGTTATATCATTCATTTAAATTGATTCATATTAGTTTCATTTACTAGTTTACTTTAAGTTTCCCGTTTGAAATTGTTTTGTCGTTAACCAAAATTTTCCAAAAATTTTCTAACTCCCAAAATTTCCGGAAAATTTTGGCAGAGTCTCCTTTGTACGGAGGAGCTTTTGCAATTTGACAAGAGATATAAATATGTATACATCGACCCACACGGTCGGAAAAAGCAAAAACAGTTCATATTTCCTATTTTTATTGCGTAGGCGTACCTTATTTAGCATTTTAAGCAAGCAGCTTATTTATATTAACAATTAGCGCAATCCAAATCAACCAAACAGCTTCCCGGTACCTGTACTTGCTCAATTTAAATATGTAAGTGCCATATATAAAAATTCTATTAGCATTACACTTACTTTTAATACCTAACCCAAGAATTACATAAACAACAAGTATTACGATAGCAATAAGCACCAAACACTTACTAGAAACGATTTATATGGTTTTTAAAGCTAATTTAAATGCTTCCATCCAATTCATATGCTATTTCATTTAATTTCTAATGGTTTACAACACAATTGTTTACATTCATTTCATTTTTAAGCAAAACAAACTCATAGTCATATCAATTGATTCAAAAATCAATTATATTTGCTTCCACTACTTCATAGAATTTAATTAAATCTCGTTTACGTTAAATGACAATCATTTCTACGCAATTAGATAATATCCATGTGAATAAATAATTACTTAGGTTTTATAACCAACTAAAATTGATCCCAACTTAATTTTATTTCATTCAATTCCATTTTAACTTATTCACACCCATTCATTTAGTTTGCCACATTCCATTCTTGTATACTAGTCATTCCCAAATTACTTCAATCCAAGCTTTTATTAATGGGCTTTCATTCTTATTCGAAGCCAAGCTTCCATGCATTTTAAACTTAAGTTAATTACTTTAATTTATTCCAACATCAACTTAAGTGTACTTCTATTTGATTTTCACCTAATCAAGTTCCATTTGATTTAGTTAGCCCATCCATTTTAAATTTTAAATTTAAATTCACCTTCTCAATTTATCAGAATAATATCCAAGCACAAACACAACTCGTTTATTCTTCAAATTAATATACCAACAAATTTAAGTTCAGTCTGATAATCCAATTCCAATCACAACTTTGGTTCAGTTTTTATTCAACCAAACTTCATCCATTTATTATTTAACTCAATTAACCCATTTTTTTTTTTATTCAATTACTTAATTCGTTATTGAATTTATTTTATTAATACAAGGCTATTCTCAATTTATTTCTATTCACTTGGGTTATGATTTACAACTCTAACCATCGCATTTATCAATCCAACTCTATTTCATTTTTATTTTACAATATCTCCTCTTATTTAATTCATTAGCAAATCCGAGTCGAATTCAATTTATAAATTCGAGTTCAACTCCTAACTCCATTATTAACGTACAAATCCATTTATTTTAACAGGGTTAAATTTTATTAACATACTCTATCACATAATTATTTAGTTAATTAGCTTACTTCCAATTTTTAATTCAACATTGGATTTTTAATTACAAAGAATCACTTCATTAAAATTTCCCGAGTTTCAATTTTATTTTATAATTCCAGTTTGAAATCCCCTTTTTACTTTAAAATTTAGGAATGCCTTCAAATTTAGACAATACAATTAAAATAGCTTTTTATAAAAATATTTCTTATAACTCGATGTCTCAACCAGTCCATCCTTGTTCTCACAGAAATTCAATCATAGGTTGATCAGGCGTAGGATTGAAAATCTATAAGTACTTGGTAAACCCGTTTTCAACACCCAGTGAAAATATTTGGAAAATAATTTTATTGAAAATACAGAAAACAATTTTTGAAAATAGAGGAAATATCTTTGGTGAGAATGCTCTGGAAATCATCACACCCATCCATGGTCACAGTTACATACCAGGGTTACGTTGCAGTCTCAACAAAAGTCCATGTAACTGCAGGCTCTCCGCGGCCTCTCGATTACGCCATGGATCCCACACAACAGATCACGGTTACATCTAGGGTTACGTTGCCGTCGCAGCAAAAGTCCATGTAACTGCAGGCTCTCCGCGGCCTCTGATTTCGCTGTCGAAATGAAACTTCTCCACTCCTACATAGGTCGCAGTCTACCGAGATAAACTCAACCGCAGACTGTTGGCTCTCAGCGGCACACACGACTTTCGCAATGTTACCATAGGTCGCAGTTACATCCTGGGTTACGTTGCAGTCACAACAAAAGTCCATGTAACTGTTGGCTCTCCGCGGCACACACGACTTACGCTATGGTAAACTCAACTCAGAATCCTCAGGAACTAGTTTTGTCCGGACTCCTCACAGGATCAACTTTAGAACCCCCTTGGGGCTCAAGGCAGCACCACCCGGTGGCACTCCTGAGAAGTCCATTTCAGGGGAGCGCCTTTTTCCCCAGAGTCATCATCAAAACATTTTATACTATACATATATAGTATCTTCAAATTATACACCTAGCATGATATTATACAAAGTTCCTTTACACAAAATCGATTATCCCAAAATCGATAATTCTCCAAATAGGCTTTTCAAAACTCAATATTGATATTATTTTTTTCAAAAATCAAAAGCCTTTCTCAAAATCCTCATAAGATCCTTTATATATATTCAGATATATATATATATATATATATATATATATATATATATATATATAAAATTTTAAACTTTGGATCCTTACCTTCTTGTATAAAACACCTTTCATACTCCAAACACTCTCAGACACCATAGAAATATCCAATTTCCATCTTTATTCATTTCATATTTCTCAAAATATTCTTTCAGTTCAAAAGAACCATTTCACATTCCCTATTCACCTTTACATTAATCCCCATTTGGATTATTACTTCAATCCTTATCTCAGTTGGGTATTTTAATCAATAACAGTTTGAACTCCGACCAGTTTAGAAAAATAGCTTGAAAAGTTTAAAAATAGGTAAGTAGTTGAAAAATAATTATTAGTTTGCAAAATAGCTATAAAATGGTTAACTAATAGAAAAATAGTTGGAAAATAGTTAAATAGTTTCAGAAACTTTAGATAATTGCAAAATAGTTGTAAAATAGAAATTAACTCGTAACTTAGTTGAAAATTAGTAATTAGTTTATAATACAGTTGTAAAATAGTTAAATGGTTCCAAAAGTAGTGGCAAAAACCAGTATAAAAATAGTTTGGGTTTAAAAAGAAAGTTGTATGGTAAGTAGATAAGAAAATAGATTTAAAACTACTTATATTAAAACAATTTACATTGAAAATGGTCTAGAGTCAAAACTGTTCACTTCCCCAACAATTCAATTTAAATTTCCACTCCATTTAAATTGACCCAATCCCAATTTAATTAACTCCAATTTCCATTGGACTTGATTCATCCCCAATTTAAATTAAATTGATTCTCAATTTCCTTCCAACTTCAAATCAAATTCCATTTGATCTTTAAACTTGTACAAATTTAAGTATAATTTCAATTTTACATCTTCTATTTAAAATCAATTACACTCACATTTTGCTTTTAACTCAGAATTATACATTTTATTTAGCCAATATATTTTTATTATTACATAAACATTTAATCAAGATTCCAGAGTTTAAACAAATGTCCAAATTACAATATCACCTTAGAATTTAACTATATCCAAAATTCTTTGGCAAATTCAATTATCCCTTTGAATTTCAAAATTAAACCCAATTTACAAACAATCCCAATTTAAAACAATTTGGTAGCAATTTCTCTTTTAGAAACTCGAAAATGAACATCGATGATGCTGCAGTCATCACCGACTTTATTTTCCAGTGACCAAAAGAGTTCAATGCTTTTATCTCTCTAAAAAAAAACACTTCCAAATATTTTTGATTTCAAATCTCTTAAATTTCAAACACAAAAATATTTTTGAAATAATACTATTCTTTCTTTAAAACCCTTGGAAACCACTTTCAAACCAAAAGGAATTTTAATTTTTCCCAAAATTCCAAACTCTTAATCCATCAAATTCATATTTAAACATTACTCTGGAATTTTCATCTTACTCTATTTCAAATATTCTCTGGAATTCTATTTCAAATTATAATCTCATTTATTTATGAAGTTTATTTCAATTAATAAATTACATTTACAATATATATTTCAAATTCCTTTTTGATTTTAAACC
The DNA here is from genome assembly GCA_030765085.1 of Allium cepa. Taxonomy (NCBI): domain Eukaryota; kingdom Viridiplantae; phylum Streptophyta; class Magnoliopsida; order Asparagales; family Amaryllidaceae; genus Allium; species Allium cepa. The sequence continues at coordinate 166,607,140 of CM060931.1, forward strand.
AATTCCACTTAAATTAAAATTCCAAAATTATTCCAATTACTTTGGACTAATATTCATTCAATTGAACCCACTTCAATTTCAATCATTCCAATTCAATCCAATTCAAATCTCCCATTTAAATATTTTTGAACTTATACATCTTCCATCCCAAATCCAATTAATTCAAATCGAATTCAATTTGAATGAGTTCAATTCCAACTTCAAATTTAAACCATCTCGAATTATATAATTCGAGCTATATTCACAAAGATTGGTTTAACCTTTTTAAACCAAATTTAACTTTGTTCATTTAAAGTTTCAAACAATTCTAATTTCTGACTTCTAATTCTAAAATTTCATTTTTAATTGATTTAATTTTAATTTGGTTGTATTATATTCCTTCTTCACTTAGTCCCAATTCAAGATTTCAATTTGATTGTATTATATTACTTCTTAATTTAATTCCAATAATTTAACAACCAATCTCCTTAATATTTATTAGAAGAAGATATAGCTTTATATATCAAATTACATTCTTATATAAAATCATTTAAAACCTTTATATAAGGAAGTAACAAGTACGCGCTCATATATATATATATATATATATATATACATATATTCACTCAACTCGTTATAGAGTACTACAGACTCTATTAAATGAGTAATCCCCACCAGAGCCAAGGTTCTCGCTTAACCTTTCAGCTCCGATACCAAATGTAACGACCCGAAATTTTCTAACCCGAAAATTCCAGATAGTTATGAAAAAGAAGAAAGAGATAGAAGAAGAAGAAGAAAAGAAACATCAACAACTCACATTCGCAGCGGATAAAATATAATAATAAATAATAGTTTACAAAAGAATACTATATTTGTTGATTACATTTAATATACATCAGAGTTTCACATATATATACAGACACTAGACATAAAAATTATGTCCCAGATACACAATAATATACTGCAGCGGAAATACTCCGTACGTACTTGCCATCCAGCTCGCCTCCTGAGCTCCAAACGTACCTACCTGAAAATCTGTAATACTCGGTTTGACCCGAGCATTACACCAAAGTAATACCCGGGTCAGGCTGGAAACCAACGTGAGTAAACCCATCTAATAAGGAATATCAAAGCAAACAACTTAGATAAACCCGGGTAACTTATATTAATTTAACCAATTCATAATTTGCTATAGACAATGCTTATTTCACATATAAATTTCTAAGTACCAAACTTAGAATAAAATATTCCAATTTACTTAAATCGTTTTATTTCAGCCTATTTATTTCACACATCAATTTATTTATTTTTAATCCGTAGTAGTTTTCGGGTATTTCCCAAATACCCGACTTCCGATCTTCCCGAATTCAATATCATCTTAGAAACAAACCGTTTAAGCTTAAACTATTTTAGTATCAACTCAGAATTTATCACAAATAGACAATCCATGCTAAGCAGTTCAATCCAAACATAGCATATTAAACCACATACCAGCGATATCAAATAATCCAAGACATTCAATATCTTTGTTCATCAATAAGCAAAATTTATCCATCATTCCATTTCTAATTAATTTAATATAAATTAAATTGATTACTTTATCCACATTAACCCTGCTTATTCAGGATACAACTACCAATTAATCATTTTCGAACTTCCTCCCTAGGTTCCTTATGTAATTTGCCTTAAAATAACACAAATCGATTGTACTTTCATTTATCACTTATTAATTCTTAATTACTTTCTTAAGTAATTTAACTTAATTATTTTCATCAAGTAATTATCCCATTACTATTATTAATTTTATCCTTTAACAACTAACTAATTAGATTTATTTAAACCTGAACAAGTTAATCCTTCACTTACTTCCATTAAGTGATTATCTTTTAAGTAACTATTTCTCTAGTTACTTATAATAATTAATCTTTACTTACAAATTAATTAGTCTAAATTAAATGAACTTATAACACTTAACCAACTAAAATTCATTAACTCTTTACCATAAATTGATTTGTTTATCTTTAATTGCTTAACTGTTTTTATCACAAAATCTTAATCATTCAAACCTAAATGAATTAAAATTTAAGTCAATTAATTATATCATTTTAAAATCTTATTATATAAACCTGGAATTTTATCATCATTAATCTATAATTTAACTTAAGATAACATTTTATTTCCTTAATTTCTCCTTAAACACACTATTTATTAAATTTCAAATTGGACTAAAGAATCTACCTGCTTATTCTAAATAAAACATACAACTTAGATTAATAAATATTAAACAACATCATAATCTAAATGAAGGGTTTAAGAAGTTTTAAACTTGATTCTACTGAAATTTTTTAAACCTGTACAACAGTCTCATATTTAAAAAATTTGGGAAAACTCACCTTTGGTTTTCATAAGCAATCCATTTCCATTACGCCTTGCTCCTCCCCAGTTTTCAAACCTTACTGTAACAATCTCTTCCACCTGACAACGACAAAACCACACCACGTCCCTTCACTGTAAATTGCAATTGCAGCCTCAATGTCCAATCACGCGCTCGAGCCCGCGACCATCTATATGCTTCGTCTGCACCATCTTACGATCGCGACCCGATGTCGATGCTCAAGCCTCAGGAATTCGATCGCCCCCCCCATTGACCCTCGCCTCCCACGAGTTGCGCGACTACTGAGCTTCGCACGCCACTCACCGAAACCCTAGCCCACACGAACACGGTTCAATTTGCGACTTCAGCGATCCCTCTCGAGCACGAGCTCGAGTCACACGAGCTCGATTCAATCCTTGCGTCGCCTCGAGCTAGAAACGAACGAATTTGAAACAAAATGGTTCGGCCATTTTTTTTCTTTCGATTTCTATTTTTTTTTAAGTGTTCGATTTTCCATTCTGAATAGAAAGAGGGACGGGGAAGATATAGAGTAGGGGATTGGCTTCCTCAATACGCTTGCTATTATATAATTAATTATTGACAACTATCTCGTATTGTATCGCGAAATTCTGAACCCCGAATCAAGCATGCCGACAGGCGTTTATAGGGTTTTACCCGCGTTCCGAACTCAATGGGACGTGTTTCGGAAGCTAATTCAATCATATGCGTGAGTTACGGAATTAAACGATCGATTTTAAATTAAACCGGTTAAAATAGTTCTAAGCGTTTTGAGCTGCCAGGGTCAAACGACAATTCCGATTGCTACGAAAATTGAAATCCGATAATAGCTAACTATTACGGATCCAATGGAACTGGTTTCATCGAATTCCGAGACTGTGCCTCGGAAGGCTATTTTTTTAAATATCGATTTAAACGATATAATTACAAAACTGAACAAATCACCTTTAAATTAAATTTCAACCATTCTATTATTTCCAGTATTATCATTATAAGTTTTATAAGCCTTCAAATTATTTAAACAGGCTTAGAAATTTCAGATTCAATAATTTACCCAATTTCAATTATTAAATTCAATATTTAAACTATACAATTCAATAGTTTAATTATCAAGTAAATATTGATATCCTGTATTCAAGTTAAAATTAACTTTTAAATAATTTAAAATCGATTAATTATTTCAATTTAACTTGCCAAAATTTTCGGGTCGTCACAAAGACTATGTAGTTGCAGTGGATATGAGATGGGCAACAAGACACCTGAGCGAGATAGCATTCCAACGACCTAACTAGGTCGTACCTTCATTCCAGCGATCTAACTAGGTCGTACATTCACTTGAGCCGCTCTCCTGCTTAAGTCGCTCATATTTTAGGTCGCGAGAAGTCATAAGTCGCTAAGTCGCTGCCGGGTGTCTTCAGTAGGTCGCTCAAGCCTGTGTTGTAAACACAGTTAAGTCGTTGGAAACCTTAGGTCGTAGGTCGTGTAATTGTGTTTGTACTGTGTGTATTTGGGTCGTGTATGTGTTGTAATGTGTTTGTATTTTCTTTAAGTCGTAGGTCGTTTCGTTAAGTCGCTCATGTTTATATGTTAGGTCGTTAACGACCTAGGACGTGTTGTCTTCTGTGTGATAAGTCGTGGACGACCTATGATAGGTCGGAGGTGATGTTAGTTGAGCCGTGTGTTGTTGTAGCCTATAAATAGGCATGGTTGCGTTCATTTGTGGGTTGTTGATTTTGGAATAAACTCTTGTTTGTTAGCTTTGTGCTTTCATTAAATTGGTAGTTGAGTGTGATCTCCTATCTCCACCTTCGACATTCGAGTGCGCTCGAATCTTCGATCGTTGAAGCCAATTCGCGGAATCAAGTGCGCTTGATCAACGCTCGAAGAATTGTAGATCTCTCTTCACGGTATTGTGCGCGATCAACGTGTCAGAGATAGCTAAAATTCGGTATCTTCGGATCAACGAATTTGGGCATTTCAGTATTTTTCAATCCACCGATTGCCATTTTCACCGTTTCATCTGTTTTCCGTAATTCCGCTGCATCAGAAATCATCCATCGTATCGCATCGAAATGTTTTCTTGCTACTTGATCATCTTTTTCTGAGTCCGTTTCTCTGAATTCGTTAGAGTCGTGAACTGCCATGAAACACATATTTGAATTATCTGTCTTTTGATCATCATCGCTTGAAGATGAGTCTGAGTCATCTAGAGTAGTAGTAAATGCACGTTTTCATTTCTTTGTGAGATCATTGTTTATAGTAAGATTTTGCCTATCTGCATACGGACAGTCTCTTTTGATGTGGCCTGGTTCGTCACAGTTGAAGCATTTGATATTATTTGGCACTGCATTTTGATTTCTAGAGTTTTATAGTTGTTTTTGTTGAGATTATTCATCTTTCTATATTTCAGGAATTTTCGAAAATTCTTGGTCATAAGGGCTATCTCTTCATCATTATCGATGTTTGAGTCTGATCCATCGGTCAATGCATTGAATGCCATTGATTTCTTTTCAGATGCTTTGCTTTCTTTTCTTTCAATCATTTGGACTTCAAATGACAGTAGGTTTCCAATTAATTCTTCTATCTTTAAGGTACCGATGTCATTTGCCTCTTCGATCGCAAGTGTCTTTTGATCCCATTCTAGAGCAAGAGAATTTAAGATTTTTCTGACTTGGTCTTCTTCCGAAAATTCATTTCCTAAAGATATTAGAGAATGCACAATATTCTGAAATCTACTATACATATCTGAAATAAACTCATTAGAATTCATTTTAAATAATTGAAACTGATTTGTGAGCATGGAAATTTTGGTCTTTTTAACTTTGCTTGTTCCTTCGTGAGTAACTTGCAAAGTTTTGCAGATTTCATATGTAGACTTACAAACTGACACTCTATTAAATTCATTTCTATCAAGTGAACAAAATAGAATATTCATTTCTTTAGAGTTATTTTGTGCAACAGTCTTTTGCTCAGCTGTCCACTGTGCAAAATCAGTTGTGGGTTCAGAATATTCAGTCTGTGTGACATTTCAAGTGTCTAGTCCTATAGATTGTAAATATATTTTCATCCAACATGCCTAGTATGCATAGTTACTGCCATCAAAAAGTGGTGGTCTGACAGTAGGCTGACCCTCTACAAATGAACTAGTGATAGCGATAATAGAACCAGTGTTGGTAGTGTTAACAGTACTAATGTTGGTAGACATTTTGAAAATTTTCAAAATTCAAATTATGAAACTTTGAAAACCTTGCTCTGATACCAAATGTGAGAAATGCGGATTACAGATCTTAAGGCTAGAATTAACACTAGAGGGGGTGAATAGTGTTTTAAGGAATTACTAAATCTTTTTGAGTTTATGTTAATTTGAACACAAATGTATGCAATATTTAGACACAGATATGATCACAGAATCAAACACAGATGCAGAAATAAAGTAAAAGCAATAAAGGAAAGAAAACATCGGATTTTATTCTGGTTCGGAGTTAACCTACATCCAGTCCCGCATACAAGTACGGATTTCCTTTCAAAAGCAATTGTATAATTACACCCTCGATTTCAAGGCCACGAGGTACACCGCTCCAGATTCACAATCCTCTGGGTAGAGATACTTGATTTTACGGGTAACAGGTTCACCCAATTGATTTCCTAGGCTATAATCACACCTTTTCTCGCTTGATTGATTTCACATGCTACAATCATACATTTTCTCGTTTAGTTTATTACAAAGAAGCCTATAACTTTGAATAGCACTGAGATCTTATTGAGATAGTGATAGAGAATCGAAGCAGAGATGATATAGTTAGATTCAATGGTGATTTCGACAGAGTAATGGTAAAAATATATATAAAGAAATGTGGAAGAAGAAGAAGAGTGAAATCAGAGAAAATATGAATGAAAATTCATTTAAACTTCCCTTATTTATAGTAGAACAACAGCCATGTCCATTCGTGAAAGGATATGACGAATAGACACTTCTTTTGAAATTCAAAATTTTAAAATCAACTACCACCTTGTCGACAAGGGGTACCTGAGGTTGTCGACAAGCCTAAGGAAATTTTGGTAATTTATTTTTCTTTGAAAATAACTTCTATCTTGTATTAAAACTATTTTAAACTTTATAAATATACTTAACTATAGTTAAAATACATAAATAAATATAGAGAATAATATTTTGATATATATAAGATTATACTATAATTTTTATATTTAAATCTAAGTATAAATATTAAAAGTTAAATATATTATTTTTAAAATATGGTTTAAAACCAAGAATAATTTGAATTTGAAGATAAAGATTATTTTAAGGCTAAAAGTATTTTAAAACCAGGATAGATGTTTTTGATTCTTTAAAAGGAAGATTTTAAAATTATTTTAAAAACAAGATATAATTTTGTAAAATTTTTTTGAATAAAAGTTAGTGCATACAAACTAATGTTCCACTAGATTTTACGTAGGTTCCATCCTGCTTAGGGTTCCATCACTTTAACGGGCTCGAAGTGGATTCCATTACACGAATAAATTGGATTTTAAGATGCCAGTGTTTTTCTAGGAGTTTTAACAAAATTCCTAATTAAATTACAATCTTGAAATCTTAAACTCTTAATAATCTTGATACTCATGAGTTTTCAATCTTGATATCTTGAATCTCTATACTATACAGTCTTCATTCTTGGTACCTGCATGGTTAAATCCTACATATACATATATGTCTAAACTATAATGTTAGTATTTATATTTTACAACAAGTCCTAAGGTTGTTGTCATCAAAACCATCATCTTAAGGACTAACAATATCTTGTGATAGTAGCATTACAAATTGTTTACCACTTGTAGATGATCCAATATCATTTGACTTAATACTAGCAACTCCAACATTCGAAGAAGATTTATTCAGGCCAGAAGCGGTTTCAGTCATAGGCGTCATATTACCACCATTATGGTTATGTTGTAACCCCGGTACCATAGTTAGGAAAGGTGAAGCAAATGATTTAGGAGCCTCATTGATTTAGCTCGACACTTGATTTGCAACTTGATTTGCCACTTGGTTTTGTAATTCCGATGACCATTGACGAAAATCTTCCTTTTTATTTTTATCGGCAATTGCTTTTGAAGCTTGCACCAACTTTACTTGTTTTGCAGAGGAAGTGGAGCTAATTGCACGACAATAGATTTTCATTCTATCAGAGCCAAAATCTTTAGAGATGAGATCATTGTCAATGTCATATGTATTTGCTTCCTCGTTACCGCTACATTCCAACTTCTGTTTTTCTTCCTCTTCCTCTACAAGTGCCTGCATTCAATACGTGCAGAAGATTAACGGTTGAGAAGCAATAAGGTAAAACTGAACAAATTAAAAATGGATTAGCAGAGATTAAAACAAAGAGGTGTGCCCATTTACCACAAAATTTTAACCATGGAAATAAAAGGTAGATGCACCACTGGATAGTTCACTCCAGAGACATGGTAGACATAGTAATCCCGTGAATAACAGCAGTTTTAAAAGTATACATACTTCATCTCACATGTTGTCGCTTTTAAAATACAAAGTCTTTCAGTGAAGAATTTGAAACCAAATTTTTTACAGATATGATTTACAGACTAAAAATGATTAAGTGATGTCTGTTTAGAGATGGTCACTACAGTTTAATATTTTGACGAAAAGTATACACTATATTAGCTTCGCATGCTGAACCACCCTTCCCCTGCATCAAAAACTCTACCTAGATCTCCTCCCAATCACCCTGACCTGATTAACGTATCAACCGGAACCACCCGTATGCGTATTATTGGCTATTAGCTTCCCATTTTATCAGTATGCGAAGCATGATCCTTCGATTATAGTAAATACAATTCCCAGAATATTTCAATTTAGATCATATACTACTTGTATTCAAAAAAGAAGAAAAAGAAGGGCATGCTTCAATTAAGATTAAGAAACTTGACTAAACTCTCTCACTCTGAAGTCTATAGAATATTACTTTGTAACAGTCTAATGGATGAAATACGAAACTGACCATGGTATTCAGAAAATTGTTAATATATCAATAACTTGAACTAGGATTCATATCCACTTTAATCAATTAAATTATTTAACCGATTGAAATTAATTAACTATATAAAATGATTATGAGGTATGAAACATTAACAGGACAGGCTTGTCATGTATATCTTTTGCTATATCTATTTTTTTATACATATATATGTTATAGTTTATATTGAAGCATGGTATGTTCCAATTTCCTTCCTCATCCATCTTCTCATCTCACATCATCTGTCTTTTCTGAAGATGTAATTTCCTTTTTCAGCTCTTTTAAATTTGAGCCATCGGGCATCAACCTTAGTTATTACTGTATTCAATTCTCAGAATAAAGAAAAAAGACTATGTTTCATACAGTCATCTCACAAGTGTTGATGAATAGTAAATTTCAGGTTGGTGTAACGCCTGAGTGAGTGGAGGTGCCTCGAAATCTTGTAGACGATGATTTGCATGAGAAAATAAAGAAAATGCCAAAGGAATTTCAACCATCCATACCTAGTGGGCCTGATCCAAAATGGAGATACATGTGGAGAGCTGGCCCTCGCCCAGAAAACACTAGATCTGAGGTCTTGCATTTGTTAACAAAATCAAAATTTCACATATACTATTTTCTTAGTATGATATAATACCTTTTTATATAGGAATTGAATTCTGAGCCAGTGATACCCGAAGGGTTTCCTGAATGGAAAGATACTTTGGATATGTGGGGATACAAAATGATATCTGCAGTTGAGCTTAAAAAACATTACGCTATTAAAGAAAACAATGTGCTACCCAAACATAACTAAATTGAGAAGCCATGCGTTTTTTGAGGCTGGCAGTTCATATTTAACAAGAAAAACTTCAATATTGCAGTTCGTGTTTATGACAATCAAATTTTATTGTCAAAATAATGCTAAATGAATTGTATTGTCAAAATAATGCTAAATAAAGCAATCAAATTTTTACAATTGATCAGTAATTCGTACCAAAGTAAAAATAGTTACATAGGCTTTTGCAGCAGATGGAAGAACTTGTCCAGTTTTCTTATTTATATGTCCCTCCTTCCAAACCATTGTCCTGTAATTTTCTCATTCGAATTTTCTTTGACCTGCAAGAACAAATATTTTTAAACTAATTAACTATTCATTATTAATATTTACAAGAAATATTTTTATACTATTTCTTACCATTTCGTTGTAAACTCTACGGTATGATTTTCTTCCTAGTGTATGAGTGATAGCATTTTTAGCTTTGGCTTCGGCGTTTTTCCTATATTGCTCTTTCTTTTTATCTGAATATTCATTATGTTTAAACTTTTCCCACCATACTTGGTCAATGTCCGCGGGACATTTAGTAATAGCAATATTCTTGGATATGGTGGTTCCTCCGACTCTGAGCAATTTATTCCATAAAGTAGACTTTACCGTACGATAATATCATGGAAAAGTTTTTTTTAAAATTGGCCGAGCTAGATCGGGATCTATATCCATGTCAAATTCATTCTGATTAACAAAGGAATTTTAGTACTAAGAATAAATCTTGTGCAAAACATAAATGACTAAATAAGATGAATTCGTGACATACCAATAGCTTTTGCCACAAAATGTTCTTATAAAAATCATCTACATTTCTCCACTCGTTATAGCCAATCGGTAGATGACAACGAATTAGGGCTCCGCAACAGGAGCTCCATTTAGCTTCATCTTTACCTTTAACACCCTCAAGATCAACACTTATTAAGTATTTTTTATCACTTGTATGAGGAAGATTATATGCTTCAAGCTCTGAATTTGTACCTTTAGATGCGCTAGCATTGCAATTGTTCGACATTTAAACCTGCATAAAAAAGATTTTATTATACAATGAAACTTAAAATGTCATTTCAATAATTATAGCAGTAATGATGCGATACATATCTCTATCATCATTTTTAGCAAAAATATGTATTATTTACAATGCAAGAATACACAACAACAACTTTACAACACTGAAATTATTATTTGCCCCTCATTATACATTATTATCCTAACTAAAAAGATTCTTAGACTATATTATTATTTAAAGTACATGCATGTTATGAGATAGACAACAAAAACTATTACAACCATTTGATAATTCATTACTTGCAACTAATGTTTAGCATTACAAAGTGAAGATCACTGGGATATAATAAAGAGTGTATCCAATAAGATGAAAATCGGTGAAAACAATAGCCCATGCCTTGACTGTTTTGGAGTAAAATGTGAATAAAAATATATCAAATCACATGAGCATGTACGTTCATAAACTCATATGCTAGTTTACCAAGTACAAAGTATATCAAACAACATAAATATTCATTTCAAAATGATATCTATTTCATTTCAACACATTTCAATAATGGTCCTAAGTTGGCTTGTTCTGTCATAACAGACTGAAAATCGGTCAATATTGTGTAGTTATCTATGTTGTCTGTCATGCGCTTCGGAGAACGTTGAACAACAGACCAATCAAGATTTTGAGTGTCTTTTACATATAAAACTTCACCTGCTTCGGTTGGTAGAACAGCTGGCTCATCATACTCTCCATTAGAATTTTTGAGCTTTTTCGAGTTCACCATCAACAAATATGAATTGGTACAAGTCTTAAAACCATTTGTCTTATCCATGACTTTTATCCAATTACAATAGAACACTACATGTCGAGAATCATAATAATCAACTTTTATGATATCTTTAATGATACCATACCAAGTAGTGACATCGTCTGTAGGATTTATATCTTTTGCACTTGCAACAAATGTGGTGATTGCATCTATGCAAACACCGCTATCTTGGGTTAAAAGTCATAATGTTGAGGAGAGAATATATATCCATTCACTCTATACTTAAGATAGCTTTTGGCTTCCCACTTTGGACCACTAACATATTGCCACAACATTGTGTTCATGCATTTTTCTTCCAGTAGCTATCAGGAACAAAAAGAATTGCATGACTAAAATAAAAGAAACAAAGCCTACAGTTTTCATATTGAAATAACTTACTTTTCTGTGCAACCAATCAATAAATTCAGTTTGTACAACTACTTCTACCATTGTGGTAACTTTTCTTTTATCACGAGCCACACCTTCTAAAGAGGAGCGATATGCACTACAAATTAGATATTATAGTGTGAATACATTGGCTATTTTATGTCATCAGCATTTATCATAATATGGAGAAAATTCATCCCTATAATATTCATCTCTCTTGGGAACATCGATTCTAAAAAGTGTCCACCTTTGAATTTGAACACGTTGCATCCTACTTAGCTTAATATATTTGCCTTCAATGATGGGGTGTTCATATATATTATCACCATCGTCTAAAAAGGCTGCTTGTGTAGAACTATGATTTCCATCATGTGGGTTAGGCATATATTCTATTGCGTATCTAACTGATTCTGAAACAAGATATGCTTCAGCGATTGATCCTTCAATATAGCGTTTATTACTAGGTATATTATTGCATTCTTTCATAGCCTTACACATGTACACATGCATATATATTTTGAAGTTGTCATTTTGAAATAATATTTACAAACCTTGTAAAAATAATATCTCACCTTTCAAATGGTTACATCCATATATAGTTTGTAGGTCCGCATAGCAAAGCTTGGTCAGCTAGATGCACCATAAGATGAACACTTATATCAAAGAAGTCTTTAGGAAAATAATGTGCTAGCACACACAATGTCTTGGAAATAATATCTTTGGCGGCTTGAACATATTCTCGAACTAAAACTTTCGAGCATATTAGGTTAAAATACAAACTCACTTATAAAATAGCTCGTCGTAACTCACGAAGCTTCGGATATGCATGTTGAACCATTATAGGAAGCAAATATTGCATAAAAAATATGATACTCATATGTTTTTTTTATGTGCAAAGTATGTGGTTGGATTGTAACAAGGCTACCAAATCTGGTTTCAAGACACGATGGAAGTTTAGCATCTTTTAGAACTTGACAACATTTCATTTTATGAATCTTGTCCCATGCAAACTTAGATGATTGACTTCCCTTGTCAAACATTAAGTTGATAAGATGCTCTGCAACATACTTCTCGGTATGCATCACATCAATAGTATGTAGCACTTTATGACTACTCCAATAAATTAAGTCATAGAAAATTGACTTCTTATATCAAGAAAATTTTTCTATGTCACCATCTCCAACTGCAAAGAAACTTTTATCGGTAGCTTCAAATACCGTTTGCTTCTTATTCTTTGGTAATTTTCTAGGAAAATATTTTATACAATTAAGCTTTTCCAAAAGGGATGGTCCCTTTAACCATGTTTGGCGGTTCTTTATCTTCGGTATCCTTATACCATCCATGTTTTACTAATCTATATGGATGGTCATCCTTCAAAAATCTTCTATACCTTGGATAAACAACCTTGTTACCAATGTACTCTGACTCGGTCTCCATAGCACAAACTGGACATGATTTATAACCATGTACCACGCAATCAGATAAATTTTCAAATGCTGGCAAGTCATGGATTCCCCATAATAGTATTGCCTTCATTGTAAACATTTCTCCCTTGTCCATGTCAAAAGAAGCTACTCCTTCCGTCCAAAGTTTCTTCAACGCATCAACAAGAGGTTCTAAGTATACATCAATGTCTTAACTTGGTGCTTTCGGTCCAGGAATTAATAAACTTAGCATTTAAAATTGTGATTTCATGCATAACGAAGGGGGTAGGTTATAAGAAATCATATATAAGGGCCAACAACTGTAACTATAGGAGAAAACCCCATTCGGATTAAATCCATCACTAGCGATACCAAGCCATATATTACGTCCTTCATTTGCAAATTCTGGCTACTTACATTTGATTGATCTCCGTTCGGCCGAGTCAACGAGATGACGCATGAAATTCCAAGAAGGATCAGCATGCTTATGTCACTGTATTTTACGAGCTATCCATGGTGTAGTGTACAATCTAGTCAGCCTTGGAATTATAGGGAAATGTCTTAGAACTTTCCTCGATTGGGTTGTCATTTTTTTATGCCTAACACATTTGCCTTATCTTTAAACCTTGGTGTATGACAATAAGGACATTCTACTATGTTAGTGTTCTCTTTTCAAAATAACATGCAATAGTTTTCGCAAGCATGAATGCTTTTTACCTTCATTCCCAATCTTTTAACATTTTTTTCATGGTGGAATACTTGTCGGGTAATGTATTTTCTGTTGGAAGACATTTTTAAAATAATTTCAACAATTCCGTCATGCTATTTCCTGACTAGTTAAATTCTTTTTTCAAGTTATGAAGCTCTACCATTACACCTAAAGTTGTAAGTCCATCTTCACAAGAAGGATATAATTTATCATTTGCTTTGCTTTTGTATTCATGGTACATTTTCCGAACATGTATCTCTTCAAAGTTCACTTCACCGCTAGCCTATGGGATATCATGCACTCTAAATGCATCGTTAACGAGATTTCCAAGAGCGCCCTCAATAGGCTCTTCTACTTGCATTTGGTCTTGAATAAGAAACTCTTGGGTGGAATCTGATGTATGAGTCATTTGTACTATAGCATTGTTTCTCTCTCCATGAAAGAACCACACATCATATGTTGAAATCATACCAAAAAATATCGAGTGTTTCTCAACTGTTTCTATTGAGATTTTATTGGAGTTTTTACACTTCTTACAAGGACATACACATAACTGGATATCTTGTGGTGAGTGTTGCTTTACAAAGTTGATGAAGTTCTGAACACCTTGCTTATATTCATCCTCATTTCTACTTGGATTTTTAATCCACCCTCTTGACGTTTGTTCTGTCATAACTAAAATAATATAAAATATTTACGTTAGTGCCATATAGATTTGAAAAGAAAAATGTATAAGCAGTGTGTCAGTTAAACCCAACATATTTTCAATTGCAATTGTTTGTAATCGTATTTGCAATTAGGAAGACCAATAACAAAGTTAACTAGCAACTTTATTGAATCTAACAGACATATTCCTGCACAACAAGTTAAATACCTTCATATTGCTTAAAATCTTGAACACATTACACTCGTTCACTTATGTCTTTACGTATTTTGAGTGAATTAAAGCTCAGTGCTTGCTTTCAAGTGTATTTTGCATAATGTAGCATTTTGAAGCTACAGAAGTTTAAAGTGTATTGAAGTTGTACTTATTATTTGCTTATTTTTCCTTGTGAAAAGTTTGAAGTCTTTTATTAACCAATTTGTTATACTGATCTAATTTGATGAATTATAACATAAAGGTCAGTGATTTTGCTCATTTATTATTTGCTTCAATATCTCGAATCCAGAAGATGAGTAGGTGAGATAAAAGTAGGACAACATGGCAGCGATCAACTTAGCCACCTCCAGTATGGTTTATATTAGGTATTATAGGATATATGTTCATTTTAGAAGCTAGTGAAATATTATTATTGCTTCTACTCTCTTAAAAAAAATTGATATATATAATTGACAAATGATATATATTCACTATATGATATGCTCGTATATTCATAGCAGATTAGGGATATAAGCTAAGGCAAAATGTAACATGCTACTTAATATCACATGTGAACTCCAATATGTCTCTTTCTATGCATGAGGATGATCATGCATTACTACTGTGATGTTTAACTTTATTTTTCATGATTTCAAGGTGACTATATCATAGATATTACTGAAACGGTAAGAACTAAAAATCTCAAAGATTGCATAATTAGCTGAAACGGTAAGAATGAGTGCGCAAGTAATTAAAATTCTGCAAAATGAAAAAGAAGAGAAAAAAAGTATTCCGTGTTGGGTAATTTGTAGAACTGATTATAAGTAAAAATAAATAAATAAAGAATAATTGCAAATTTATCGAATGTTAAAACTAAACATATTTTACAAATATTAGCAGTTTTATCAAGGACGTTTGGTACAAATCTCTATCAAGGACATTAATACTAATAAGAAAATATCTTTAGATATACAATATCTTACTATATGCCACGAACTTAATAAAAGCGTTTCCTATTCAGTAAATAAAAGTTGAAACTTGAAAAAATATAGAAATAAAATTTACCACCGTCTGCAATGTATATGAATGGATTTTCATGTATTGATCAACCGTACACAGTCAATCAAATTACATGGTTGTTTATACATTATGTTATCATGTATTTTTTTTTGTAGACTCAAGGTTGTCTGCAGTTTATTCTAAAATAAATATGAGAACATATGTATATGCGTAAATTTCCAGTTTTAATTTGTCGATCACAAGCATGCACTGTTTTACTTTATTTGAAGCCACCCAATAATGGTGAATTGAGAATATCAACATCTGTGTGCTTATAAAGTTACAAAATATCTTTTCCCCTTTTTTCCTATAAATTATCCATCGATCAAAATCAGTTTCAATAAATAAACTCACAGAAGGATCTAAATTAAAGCACTAATATAGTAAGTTATCAATATATAACAAAAACGTGCAAGAATTACTCTTGCACGTGGTAACCATAGAGTATCCCTCGTCACTGGTTAGTTACCCCATGACTAAGAGTTGTAACTTACATCCGCCCAATATAAAAAATCAAAAATCAAAATCAAAATCGAACCTAAGGTTACCGAAGTCGCCTGGAAAGATGAAGTCGATGTGTGGTCTGGTCGACGTCGAATCAGTTAAGCCCGAAGCCGAGAGAGCCTCTGGTCGATGTCGAGCGAAGATGACGCGCCAAGTGAATGGGAAAATTTTACGGCCGAGAATGGGAAATCTTTGATAGGTGCGGTTAGCTTGGAGGGTAGTTTTAAGAGGCGAGAATAGGGAAGCCTGAATCGGAGGGCCCAAGTTTTGATTGGCACGGAGGTAGCTTGGAGGAACCCTAATCTTAAATTAAAATAATGCGACCGAGAATGGGAAAGTGTTAGAAAATGCTCCATATACAAGATTACAGAAGGGTCCAATTTTTAGTGAGCTATTTACAAATTTACCAAGGGTTCTAACACTTTTTTGTGTTGTAAATTATAACTGATGCATTGGAAAGTTTATAAAAAACATTATTTATATTTGCCAACACTTTTCCAGGTATCCTAACACTTTTTATTGTCAGTGGGATGTAACATTTATAAGTGTTAGAAATTAACAAATATGAAATGTTGCAAAATCACTATTTTGGTGTAGTGTTGGAATTGACACATTCTGTCCAATCTGTAGAAAAAGTATTTTTATTCAGATACAGTTGGTTTAGCAATATTTCAGGCTCTGGTATCAACGTACACAAAGACTATAAACTTATTGAAATAAACCATAAATCACGTTGCTCAAAGTATGAACCTTTCGTGTTAGCCAAATAAGAATTACATGTTTATTTTGCTCCATATCCATCACTAAAAATGAGATAAAGTAGATTGGTCGACTATTTTTAAAACAAAGGCAAGATTTACACTTGATGGGAATAATATTCCAGACAAAGCAGCTTCTCAAGCAGATCTTGAGCCAAATAATGAATTAATAACAACTGATGATCATGCTGATATAGGGCCTTTGAACGATGAATCAAATATTCTAATAGAATCATTTGAGACTTTAGAGGGAAATGACGATATAGAGTGCGAGACCGAGTCAGAATCAGAAAACGACGAAGATTGATTATTAATTAGTGATGATGTAATGTATATAAGATGGAAATTTGTATCGTTTGTTGTATTATGTCAATTCTAAAACCTGTGTTAATGTAATGGAAATTCGTATCGTTTGTTGTATTATTCTTTTATTATTCTGCTGTGAGTTATATGTATGTGATTATTAATCAGACATGTTTTCTAATTAATGATATATGTTTTTTTCATTATATGAAGTGATATATATATATATATGTGTGCATATTTCTAGCAAATATTATGTCACATAGCATGCGGTCCCAAGGATCACGAGGCCCTGCTCTTGGCGAGGGTGGTAGTGGTACACCCGGTAATCGCCAGAGAGCATACTTAGTGCCGAAGACCGATGAATGGTAAATATTTAATTTACTGCAACTTCATTATATTATTTAGTGCGTGCTATTAGTATATTTATGATTTATTAACTGACAATATCAAAATGTATTCAGGGGTTTCGATTTACAGCCATCCAAGCACATTCTAGCTGTGTCTCGCAACAACTATCGTAGTATGATGATGGACTTGTGGGTGCATTGGGATAGGATCCCAATTTATATCAAAGATGTCGTATGGGCTAACCTCCAGATAAGTATAAAATTCAAATTAATTTGAGATTAGCATATTTGATCTTTGAAAATTAATATACAATTTATATAATTCATTTAAATTTCAACATGTAGGCGTCCTTTATTATGGATCTTGAAGATATCGGAATGTTCAGGACGCATTGGGAGAGGAAGATGAGAAAAAGCTCTAGAAGTACGCTCTCCAAGATGAAAGAGGCCGGTAAAAAGCCAAACTGGATGAGTGAAAATTTGTATGCGCGGTTTGTGCAACATTGAGAAAGCAAAGATGCGTTCTACTTTCATATGTCTGTAATTATAACTCGTTTAAATGTTTATATAATAGTTAAATTATACAGACTGTAGCATCAAGGAACTCCGCAAACAGGCTTAGGAATCCTGCAGCACAACGCGGTGGATCCAATTCTTTTCAGCAATATAGAGAAGAAATGGTAAATATAAAAATTGTTATTTGTAATTTACTTATAGTATTGTTTAGTTATATATATGTATATATATGTGTATATATACATTCTTTAATCATATCTAATTTTAGACGAGGGAGAGAGGTGGTGTTGCACCGTCTCATTTGGACGTCTTCACCCGAACACACGCCGTCGAGCATACAGATGAAGATGGCGTGGTAACATATGAATGGTCAGACGTCAAAACAGCGAATATTTGGGTATAAAGACTATAACTTTTTTCTCTTATTTAACAATACATTAAATTGAATATTCATCTTCTCAAAATTATATTTCTAAACACAGGAGAGATGCGATCAGGAGATTACTCGCATGCTTGCAGAGTCTGGTAGGGAGCAGTTGACCATTGAGGAGACGGACAGGTTATTCGCTTGTATTACCGACCCGCCGACCAGAAATAGACAGTATGGATATGGCAATCAAGCGGTAATATTTATTGAATTTAATTAATTCATTAACCAGTTTATAAATTTTATTGAATATTATGTATAAACTATAATTATGAATTTATTAATACACAGGCCACGATGCAAGCCGCTTACCATAAACAAAAGGCTGAAAAGACAATAGTGGCCTGCAAGCAAAAGTCGTCGAGTTGAACGATTGGAGGAAGACTGGATCGAAGCAGCAATTAGACGAGGCGGTTGCTGCTTACTTGGCAGAGCACGGGACGAATATACTGCCATCATAGGGATTTGGCGCTGCTGATGATTGGGGCAGGTGGTAATATGTTTTTATATATGTTTTCTAATGAAATTTGAATGTCTTTTATATTTGATGAACTGTTGGTTGAATTTTGTAAATATTATGGATATTTGTGATGATGGACGTTTGGAGATGCATATTGATGTTTTGCGGTTCTTAGTTGGGCATATATGCGATGTATATTGTTGTTTGGTAAAGTATATGTTAGAAATGAATGAGTTAGTGGAGGATTTGGAAAGAAGAAAGCATTATACAAAGTCCCACATCGGAGAATATTTGTTCCAATTCCTCTATATATACTACAATCCAACATATTATATCAAACAAAAGGAGAATGAGGACAAAGTGTGGAAGGGATGAGGTAATGTGGCATGTAGGCCTTCATATTAATATTAAAATGTCAAAGATAGGGCCTTGGGGCTCTTGGGGGTCTCGTGATTAAATGGACCACAGACTGCCACGTGGGCCTGCATGCGCCAAAATGGCTATTTTCGATCGAATGTGTCTGTTCGTTTGAACGGTAACCAAATGCGACCGTTTCCTTCTAGACGCGCGCACACAACGGTCACTGCTGTTGGTTTAAGGGTCGCAACCTTTCCAATAGTCACAAATGCTCCGAATAGGCACCTCCTCTCGCGTACAAATAGGCGGTCAGAATCCGAGAATTATCCAATTTTTCAATTCGTTCCCAATTTATGTTCCTTCTTCCTGCAAGATCTATGTTCTAGTTACTGTAATCTCTTCAGTTCGACGACACTCCGTTTGCAACCACCACGCTGCGGGGATGGTCCGTTTCATCCTGGGAAACAAATTACTAACACCCGTGAACTACGTACGGCGGTAATATTGTTTCAAGGAAACAGTTTCACTGGACTCGGACGCTTTAATCGGTAATACCTTTCATACCGATCTAGTTACGCATTTTGGTGTTACAATTTCTCAAAATTAATTGATAGATTAGTGACAATTTTTTTCGTTGCTATTTCTGCATTATTTTGTAACTGTTACTGAAGTTACAATTAGTTTCGTAACACTTTCCGGTAGTTGCAGATAACATTCTTGAAACAATAT
Source organism: Allium cepa (assembly GCA_030765085.1). Classification (NCBI taxonomy): domain Eukaryota; kingdom Viridiplantae; phylum Streptophyta; class Magnoliopsida; order Asparagales; family Amaryllidaceae; genus Allium; species Allium cepa. Next base: position 166,626,995 of record CM060931.1, read on the forward strand.
TGCTTGTTGTAGACGACGATGTCTCAAAATAGCAACAACAGTAACGCTGCACCAACACAGACAGTGACAAACGCTCAACCGGCACCTCTGCTTCCGACAATGGCACTGTCTCATGGAGAAAGGCCAGAAAAGTTCAACGGGATGGACTTCAAGCGTTGGCAACAGAAGATGTTGTTTTATCTAACAACATTAGGCCTCGCCAAGTTTCTAACCGAAGATGCTCCTGAAGTTGGCGAACTCGAAAACGATGCAAACAAAGTGGAGGCCGCAAATGTTTGGAAAAATTCGAACTTTATATGTAAAAACTATATTCTGAATGGTCTGGATAATAGACTCTACAATGTCTATTATACTGTTGCAACATCCAAGGAACCTGGACGGCCTTGGATAGAAAGTACAAAACTGAAGATGCAGGCATGAAGAAATTCATCATTGGCAAATTTCTCGACTTCAAAATGGTATATTCAAATACTGTGATCAACCAGACTCAAGAACTACAACTGATCATCTGTCAACTGCAAGATGAAGGGATGATACTTAGCGAATCTCTCCATGTTTCCCCAACCATTGAGAAACTTCCTCCATCATGAAAGGACTTCAAAAATTACCTTAAGCATAAGCGTAAGGAAATAACAACGGAAGAACTCATAGTTCGCCTGCGAATTGAGGTAGATAATAGAAATTCTGAGGAAAAGGATCTCACGGAATATGGCCGTCAAAGCAAATGTTGTTGAGTCGGACAAATCTAACAAGAGAAAACGTGAGAATGCGCCTCAGAAGTCGAAGAAGAAATTTCAGGGTTCTTGCCATAACTGTGGAAAGAAGGGGCATAAAGCAGCCGAATGTCGCGCTCCCAAAAAGAAGAAATCAGAAGCAAATACGGTTGAAGTTACAGATGGCATTTCTGATATGGATTTATGTGCAGTAATATCAGAATGCAACCTTGTTAGTAATTCAAAGGAATGGTTTATGGACACAGGTGTCACTCGACATATACGTGCTAATAAGTGTATGTTTACAACCTATAAAACTGCAATTAATGATGAACAACTTTTCATGGGCTATTCATCTGCATCAAAGGTCGAAGGCAAGGGAAAAGTTGTGCTAAAACTAACTTCTGAAAAAGAGCTTACTTTGAGTGATATTCTTCACGTTCCAGAAATCCGCAAGAATTTGATATCAGGGTCCTTGCTTAGCAAGCATGGTTTCAAATTAACCTTTGTAGCCGATAAGTTTGTATTATCAAAGAATGGAGTGTATGTAGGAAGACGATATGTATGTGATGGTTTATTCAAAGTAAATGTAACAACAATCGTACCAAACACTGATATGAATAAAAGTGAATCTTCTGCTTATATTGTTGACTCTTCTAACATATGGCAATCTAGATTAGGGTATGTGAATTTTGATACACTGCGAAAAATGATTAATCTAGAATGTATACCGAAATGTAACATAGACTCCAACTATAAATGTCAAATTTGTGCAGAAGCAAAATTGACAAGAACCTCGTTTCATCATGTTGAACGAGAAACTGAACCTCTAGACCGTATACACACTGATGTATGTGATTTGAAAGTGTGTCAAACTAGAGGTGGAAAAAGGTATTTCATTACATTTATTGATGATTGTACTAGGTATTGCTATGTGTTTCTCCTTAGAAGCAAGGATGAAGCATTCGACATGTTTGAACAGTATAAAGCAGAAGTTGAGAATCAACTCAACAGGAAAATCAAAGCTTTAAGAAGTGATAGAGGAGGATAATATGAATTTCCTTTTGAGGAATTCTACGCTGAGCACGACATTATATACCAAACTACAGCACCATATTCACCTCAATCCAACGATATAACCGAATGGAAAAATAGAACTCTTAAAGAAATGATGAATGCTTTATTAATCAGTTCCAGCTTGCCAGATAACTTTTGGGGAGAAGCTATTCTTTCGGAAAACCATATTTTAAATAAAATACCACGAAAGAAAACATCCAAGTCTCGTCACGAACTTTGGAAAAATAGATCGGCATCCTACAAATATTTAAAAGTGTGGGGGTGTCTTGTCAAAACAGAGATACCTAAACCAAAGAAGGTCAAAATTGGACCAAAAACAATCGATTGTGTATTCACTGGATATGCACAAAACAGTGTTGCTTATCGATTTCTAGTACACAAATCTGAAATTGACGATATTCATGAAAATACCATCATCGAATCGAGAAATGCATGATTTTTCGAACATATATTCCCTTTAAAACATGGTACTGACAATGATACTCAAAAGAGACCAAAAGAAGATGAATTTACTGATTCTCTTGAGAATACCGAACAAAATAAACTTCGACAAACTAGTGTTGATCAACAAGTGGAGGAACGAAGAAGGAGCAAAAGGTCAAGGACCTCTAGGACCTTTGGACCAGACTTCTACACTTTTATGTTGGAAGATGATCCATTGACATACAAAAAAGTTATGTCCTCCAGTGATGCCCCTTACTGGAAAGAGGCTATTAACAATGAGATTGAATCCATTATGGCTAACCGTACCTGAGAGTTAGTTGATTTACCTCAAGGATGCAAGACTTTAGGTAATAAATGGATATTTAAAAGGAAATTGAAACTCGATGGTTTAATAGACAAGTACAAAGCTCGTCTTGTAGTCCAAGGATTCAGACAAAAGGAAGACCTGGACTATTTTGATACATATTCACCAGTGACGAGAATAACATCAATTAGGATGCTTATTGCAATCGCATCCATACTTGATTTAGAAATACATCAAATGGATGTAAAAACTGCATTTTTGAATGGTGAACTAGAGAAGAAATATATATGTAGCAACCTGAAGGGTTTCTTAGCTTCGGAAATGAGAATAAAGTATGCAAATTAGTAAAGTCGCTTTATGGCCTTAAACGAGCTCCAAAACAATGGCATGAGAAATTTGATGAAACTATGTTATCAAATGAATTCACAATAAATGAATCAGATAAATGTGTCTACATAAAACACACACATGTTGGATATGTCATTGTTTGTCTTTATGTTGATGACTTACTAATCCTAGGCAATAACAAGGCCATAATAACATCTACAAAGAATATGTTATCCTCTATATTTGATATGAAAAACCTAGGACTGACTGATGTGATATTGGGTGTCAAAATTTTAAGAACACCACAAGGATATGCATTATCTCAATCACATTACATTGGTAAGATACTTGAAAAATTCAAGCAATATAGTACAACTATTGCAAAATCACCAGTAGATATGAACCAAAATTGGGTAAAGAACATTGGTGATGGTATCTACCAGCTTGAATACTCTCGTATACTAGGAAGTATCATGTATGTTATGAACTACACTATACCAGATATCGCATACGCTATAAGTAAACTGAGTAGATTTACCAACAATCCTGGTAAACATCATTGGAAAGTGATAATCAGAGTTCTAGGATACCTAAAGTATATGCAAAACTATGGTCTACACTATACAAACTATCCTTCAACATTGGAAGGATACGGTGATGCCGGTTGGATAACTGGTTCACAAGATACAAAATCTACAAGTGGATATGTGTTCACATTAGGAAATGGAGAAATATCATGGAAATCATCCAAACAGACTTGTATAGCTAGATCTACGATGGATCAGAGTTTATTGCACTAGATAAGACTGTAGAAGAAGCAGACTGGCTTCGAAGTTTCCTGGAAGACATTCTAAATTGGAGCAAACATGTGCCTCTAATATGTATACATTGTGATAGTCAATCAGCAATTGAAGAACTAATAGTACACTATACAATGGTAAATCTTGGCATATTCGTCATAGACATAAAACAATAAGACAACTTCTCTCTAATGGAGTTATCACTATAGACTACATAAGGTCTAAAGATAACATAGTGGATCCACTAACAAAAGGCTTGCCAAGAGAGAAAGTTCAAAACTTATCGATGGGAATGGGGTTAAGTCCCATAGAATAAAAGTTTTTTTAATGGAAACCCCACCTAATTGACTGTAGATTCCAAGATCTAGGTTCAAAGGGACAACTAAGTTTAAGAGAAACTTGACGGCACTGTTACACACAAACCATTCCTATAATAAAGTCAGTGCTTTATTTGTTGGAAAATAGGATAAGTATTGATACATTTAATAATGTCTGTACTTGAGGAATTGTGAATACCCTTTACATAATTACCTACGTAAGTGCGAAGGCGTCGCTTCAAAGAGAATTATGAGGCCAAATTCTCTAAGCACTTATAAGACCAGGCAGGTGTTCAAGGAAAACACGAACACATACAGAGAACGAAAGATTATAAGAAACATTTGTCGTGTGTTATCTATTGTAGAATTACACAAAAGGCTTACGGTTCAAGGACATTCTATGTCTACTGATTCGCCTGTAATTCAAATAGGTAAACACTAGGAAAGTTCAAGGCCCGTATGCTACTTTAACCGATACAATAAATGGTTCGTGAAACTAAGAACAACTGCTCATTCATCTGGGGGGTTGTTAGAAATGAATAAGTTAGTGGAGAGATTTGGAAAGAAGAAAGCATTATACAAAGTCCCATATCGAAGAATGTTTGTACCAATTCCTCTATATATACTACAATCCAACATAGTATATCAAACAAAAGGAGAATGAGGACAAAATGTGGAAGGGATGAGACAATGTGGCATGTAGGCCTTCATATTAATATTAATATGTCAAAGATAGGGCCTTGGACCTTGGGCCTCTTAGGGGTCTCGTGATTAAATGGGCCACAGACTACCGCGTGGGCCTGCATGCGCCAAAATGGCTATTTTCGATCGGATGTGCGTTTGAATGGTAACCAGATGTGGCCATTTCCTTCCAGACGCGTGCACACAATGGTCACTGCTGTTGGTTTAAGGGTCGCGACCTTTTCAATAGTTACGACCGCTCCGAATAGGCACCTCCTTCAGCCTATAAATAGGCGGCCAGAATCCGAGAATTATTCAATTTTTCAATTCATTCTCAATTTCGGTTCCTTCTTCCTGCAAGATCTCTGTACTAGTTACTGTAATCTCTTCAGTTCGTCGACGCTACGTCTGCAACCACCATGCTGCGGGGCTGGTCCGTTTCATCCTGGGAAATAAATCGCTAACACCCGTGAACTACGTACGGCGGCAATATTGTTTCAAGAAAACAGTTTCTACTGGACTCGGATGCTTTAATCGGTAATACCTTTCATATTGATCTAGTTACGCATTTGGGTGTTACAAATCCTCAAAATTAATTGACAAATTAGTGACAAATTTTGTCGTTGCTATTTCAGCATTATTTTGTAACGGTAACTGAAGTTACAATTGCTTTCGTAACACTTTCCGGTAGTTGCAGATAACAGTATATTTGAGGAATATATGATTTTGTGGATGGTAGGTAAAAATGGCTGCTTGAAATGCAGAAAAATTTACCCAAATTAACGTCGGCTGGAGTTGGCTCAGGTCGGCCTATGGGTTATTTATTATTTTGCACGTGCACTACGTTTAGCGTCGACCGGAGTCCGCTAGCCGACGCTAAACTAGGGGACGGATCCGTCCTCATTCCTGTCACCATTTCACTTGGCGACGAGCTATTTAGCGTCGGCATATAGAGTCGGCTCGAGTCGGCTATATGCCGATGCTAAAAAGTTTCTCCTTGTAGTGTTGAACTCCAAGATCTTGTTGTCCAGAGAACTAAATGGCGTTGTAAGTGAATATAGAGCTAAAATTTTGGTCTGGATATATCACAAGAACTATAGAACTACAAGTACCACCAACATGGTCTGATGCAGGCTGACTAGTTGGATGCATGAGAACTGGTGCAGGGTGGTCTGGATGATGTGAATTATGACTGCTAGCATGGACTGATGACTTGAAGTGTGGACTTCCTGGTTTAGATATGTGGCTGTTACCTTGAGACTTGAAATGAGGATTGAGATGAGGATTGAAATGTAAGGATGCAACAGTGCAATAGCACGTACGTGGATTGGTAGCAAGGTCCGACATGCATTGAAGTTGAGATAAAGTTTGAGTAGAAATGAATTTGAATTATAAGTTTGATGTTTTGATGATTGAATAGAAAATCTATATTTGAACTTGAAGAAAATGTTTTCCGTAATTCTTTGATGCTCCAGATACACAGTGTACACTGCTATATATAATGTACAAAACTCATCTTGGGCTCAAATAGATAACCCGGCCTAATATGCAGAAAATGAATAGAAAAGAGAAACTGATGGATTACATGATGGTACATTGTATTTCATTTCTTTTACCCCCCTCAAACCGAAGTTAGGGTTAGGGCATGGTGACCAAATTTTATTTGTCATGCTTCAAATCTTTGAAAAATCCATTCTTTAATGAAGAATCTGAATCAAAATGAGTAGATCTACTCATCTCCTGTCTGGATCTAAGATAATTTGAAGTTGAATAAACTCATATTTGCTGAAAATCAGAAATCAGTCTGAACTCTTTTTGTACCACTCGAAATTCCTTTAATCTTTGAGTTGCTTCGAGATCTGATGAAGTGTTGAGCTGATTATGCTTTTGTGAGAGCATATGCTTGCTGAAGTTGAATAAGCTCAAATTTGCAAAGAATCGGAAATTGAAGATGAAGTTTGTACTAAAATACTCAAATCAATTAGTAATTCTTCTTGTATCTTCTGGAATTTCTTCAACCTTTAAGTCGCTTCAAAATCTGATAAAGTTTCGAGCAGATGGAGCTTTTGTGAGTGCATCTGCTCGCTGGGAAGGTTCAGGTACATAATTTATATGTAAGTTTCCCTTTAACACATGCTCTCGAACAAAATAAAGATCAATTTTTGTATGTTTTATCTTCGAATGTTGAACAGGATTAGCTGCCATGCATACTGCACTCTGATTATCACACCACAAGGTTGGTTTGACATGTAGCTTAAGATTTAGTTCACTTAATAGCGATTGAATCCAAATCATTTCTGCTATAATACTGGCCACACTACGATATTCCGCTTCTATGCTAGATCTGGATATCGTAGTCTGCTTCTTTGAACACCATGATATAGGGTTATTGCCAAGATAAATGCAATATCCTGTTACAGACCTTCTGTCATCTAAATCAGTAGCCCAATCTGCATCTGAATATCCAGTTAAAGTAAAGTTATTGCAATCCTTTTGCAGAAGACCAAAATTAGCAGTTCCTTTTAGATATCTTGGTATTCGTTTGAATGCTTTCCAATGATTATCTAGTGGTTTCTGCATAAATTGACAAACTTTATTCACACTGAAAGATATATCAGGTCTAGTAATTGTTACATATTGCAAAGCCCCAACAACACTTCTATATTGTTTGATACTAGTTATGGGTTCTCCCCTATTTTTAGTCAGCTGTTGACTGCTTATCATTGGTGTTGGTTGTAGCTTTGCTTTATCCATTTTTGTTTTGGATAGTAACTCTAAAATATACTTCTGTTGACTTAAATACATTGCTGAATTTGATCACCTTTTGACTTCAATACCTAAAATATAATTTAATTCACTAAGATCCTTAATTGAAAATTGTTCATCAAGATATTGAGTAAGTTTGTTGATTTCATTCCCATCATCCCTTGTAATAATTAAGTCATCAACATATATTAAAATATATATACTTGAATTTTTATTGCTCTTGGTGAATAAAGAATTATCTGATTTGGTAGATTGATAGCGTAATATAGATAATGTGGCTTTCAATCTATCAAACCAGACTCTTGGAGCCTGTTTAAGACCATATATGGCCTTACTCAATTTACAAACGAGATTCATATCTTGTTCATACCCTTGAGGCTGCTCCATAAATATTTCTTCCTGCAATGTGCCATTCAAAAAAGCATTATTGACATCAAATTGCCTAATATTCCAATGTTTATATAAGGCAATAAATAAAATAATTCTTATGGTTGTAGGTTTGACTACAGGAGAAAATGTCTCATTGTAGTCAAATCCATACTCCTGTGTATAACCTTTGGCCACAAGTCTAGCCTTATATCTAGCTGCTGTTCCATCTGGATTTTTCTTTAATTTGAAAATCCATTTGCACCCAATTATATTTTTATTTTCTGTAGGATATACTAAACTCCATGTTTTGTTTTTCATGAGAGCATTATATTCCTCATCCATAGCTGCTTTCTAGTTCTTATCAACAATAGCTTGCTCAAAGGTTTCAGGCTCTTCTATACTGGTTACAGTAGTATATAACTTTAGTTTGAAAATACCACTTTTTGCTCTTGTGATTATGGGATGTCCTGCTGTAGCTTGCGGTTGTTGTCCTTCACTTGTGTTGCTATTTTCAGATTGATCTCCTTGATTTTCTGTATTACTTTCACTTACTTGTTGTGATTGCCAATTTGTATTTGCAGGAGATTGACTGTGATAGTTGGACTGCTCAGATGATTCATGACCTGGTTGATCTATGTGATGAGAATCATCAGCACCAATAGTCCTTTCATTCTTCTAAGTTTGCAGATCACCAGAATATATAGGTATGTCAGGTATGGAAACATTTGGATTATAAATCTAACTGGTTGATTTTACTGTGGAATTGCTGAAAGGAAACACTTGTTCATTACAAACAATATGCCTGCTAACATATATTCTTCCATTATCATCAAGACATTTATAACCCTTTTGATTGGTTCCATAACCTAAGAATGTACATGGTCTTGATCTAAAATCTAATTTATTACTATTATAAGATCTTAAGTAAGGAAAACGTAAACACCCAAAGGTTCTCAAGTATTGATAATCATGTTTTACTCCAAATAGTTTTTCTATAGAAGATATTCCTTTGAGAACCTTTGTTGGCAATCTATTAATTAGATACACAGGTGTATTAAAAGACTCAGGCCAAAATTTCAGTGGCAAAGATGCTTGAGCTAATAAAGTAAGACCTATCTCAACAATATGTCTATGTTTTCTTTCTATTAACCCATTTTGTTCAGATGTATAGGGACAAGTAATTCTATGAAATATTCCCTTTTTACTGAAATAGTTACTGAGTTGCTTATATTCACTCCCACCATCAATTTGCATAATTTTTACCTGACATCCAGTTTGTTTTTCTGCTAGAGATATAAAATGAGTAACAACTTTGCATGTTTCAGATTTAGACTTCAAAAAATATATCCATGTATGCCTTGAAAATGCATCAATAAATGATATATAATACATGTACCCATAATCTGAGTATATTGGAGCTGGCCCCCATAAATCTGTTGCAACTAATTCCAATGGTTTTGAATATATAGTTAAAGAATCACTAAATGATAATTTGTGACTTTTACCCATTTGACAATAAGAACATACATATGGCAAAGATATATCAACGGAACAAATCTTATTTTCATTGAGAACTTGTTTAACTACATTTGCATTAGGATGACCAAGTTTATAGTGCCAAAGATTAAACACATCTTTATTTTTCTCTGTCTACTTAACTTCAGCAATGTTGTAACTTTGATGATTCCTCACAATCTTTCTTGAACTAATAACAATGAATCTGTACAGACCCCTCACAGCATTACCCTGTAACAGAATTTCTTTAGTCAGAATGTCTCTAACTAAATAATAATTTGGGTAAAATTCAAAATAAACATTATTGTCTCTAGCAAATTGAGAGACACTCATGAGATTTTTCTTTATTTTTGGCACTCTTAACAAATTATTCAAAAATAACTGTCTTGCACCTTTAATAGATGCATTTCTAGTATGAGTAATATTAATAGACTCACCATTTCCCATGCAAATTGTTTGTTTACCTCTGTACTCTCTATTGCCAAGATTTAAATTGTCAAGATTACTAGTAATGTGATTAGTAGCTCCTGAATCTGGATACCAGCTTTCATCATGTATATGTTCTGACTTTGCTATTGTATCTTGATTGATTGCTTTGCTATTATCAGATAAACTGTTTATGTCAGATTGCACCTGTGCTATGTTGATACTTGGATTACCATTTCTCTGATTATTTTGATTTTGATTTGGCATGTAGTTGGCAATGAATCTGAAGTAGCACTTCATTGCTGTACGACCCAATTTCTCACATATTTGACATCTTGGTCTATTGTTGTAGTTGTTTCCCCACCTTTCTCTGCCTCTGGATCTATTTGAATTACCCCCTCTTTGATAAGATTGACCTTGTTTGTTGATGCTTGAGCCTCTGTTTTTATCACTAGTAGCATAATTAATTGACAGATCTGAATCTTGAGGTTTCTTTTGATCAAGTCTTGCTTCATGAGCAAGCAATGTTAAATGAACATACTCAACAGATGGTAAGGTGGGTTGAGATGATAATACTGCAACTACAGCCTCATACTCATCACTGAGGCCATTCAATATAGACAATACATGTTCTGTTTCAGAAATCTTAAGCCCAACAGCTTCTAACAAGTTGCATATGTTGTTAACTTGTGCCAAATAATCTCTCATGAGTTGATTATCTTTGCTGACATTTTGAAGTTGTCTCTTGTAATGCATAATCTTTGTTGCAGATTGAGTATTGAATACGCTTTCTAATGTAATCCATATTTCATTAACTGTTTTACAACCTATAACTTGTGATAACAGCTTTGTATTGATAGAAGATAGCAACCAAGAACTTATTAATCTATCTTGCCTGTAATATCTTGTGTATTCTTCATTGCTAACTGTTTTCCCTTGTGTATCAGCAATGAATCTTGGGGGTATTGAATTGGTGCCAAGGATGGAACTTTCAAGACCATACCCTTGTATGGCAGTTTCAACTTGAAGCTTCCATAGAAGATAATTATCTTCTTCTAAGTGGATGGTAATAAGCTGACATTGAGGACTAATGACGATTTTGATCAACTTTTCTGCTGCATCAACTGTCTGCTGCTAAGAATTATGATTAGAATCCGATGTTGTTGATGAGTTATCTCCTTCAGCCATGAAGAAAGCAGTGATAAAGAATTGAATACAGAGAAAATTTATGAACTTGCAAACACAAGAAAGGCTTGATTGCAGATCAACTAGGTAAACTGCTGCCGAATCCAATGATGATTATATAATCTGATGGATTCTTGGCAAGGAAATGATTATCTTTCTGCTTTTGATTGCTTTCTTGATTTCAGAAACTGATTTTCTAAGATGTTTCTTGCAACTGAATTTGCACTCCTTTTCTACAAATCTTGCTGCAGGCAGAAATTTATCTATTTCTTGGCACGGTACCTGTTTTATAGGCAAATTCAACTTTATAATCCCAAATAATGAAATATACCTGATGGGTTTCAAGAAATCAGATGATGATATTTCTTTGATGATTTCTTGACTATCAACAAACTTCTGATTTCGAAATTGTTTGCAGTAAATCTTCACAGAACCTTGAGTTATGTTATCTTTCAAATGAAAATTGAAAATGCAGAATTTTTGGATTTGCTTCTGGAATGCCGTTAGGCTTGAAATATTGGCTCTGATACCAAGATAAAGTTTAAAGTTTGAGTAGAAATGAATTTGAATGAGAAGTTTGATGTTTTGATGTTTGAACAGCAACTCTGTATTTGAACTTGAAGAAAATATTTTCTGTAATTCTTTGATACTCCAGATACACAGTGTACACTGCTATATATAATGTACAAAACTTACCTTGGGCTCAAACAGACAACCCGGCCCAATATGCAGAAAATGAATAGAAAAGAGAAACTGATGGATTACACGATACATTGTATTTCATTTCTTTTAAGTTGCAAGCCCTGTAAATGTCACAAACTGAAAACACTACTATTTAAGTTACCAGAGTTGTTTTCTAGTGTTTGGTACTTTTTTTCACTTGAGTTTAAAGATTTTTTATTTTATTATTGTTACTGTGTTGCAAGTTATTGTTTTTGACAATATATTTTGAAGTTGTCAGATTATTTGTATCATTAAAATGTCGACGATATTGGGTTTCCCATGAAGTTATGTAGATCAAACCATTTGGTTTCCCACTCTACCATATTAGGCACGGACATATGCAACTTCAATTTCATTGATTTACACTTTTTCAAGTACTTTCATTTTTTGCTTTTAACAATGCAGTTAATTTTTTGTCGAATTCATAGTTATTGAAAAATAGTAACAAATATTTTTTTGTTTAATATTATACAAGCAAACGGTTAGTTTTTTCAACGTTGTGCGGTTATACTAGTTATTAAAACAATAAAATTATGCATATCAACGGATTTTTGAACCCCTAATCGGTGACTTTAGATCGATTAAGTTGTTAAAATTATTGGATAAAACAAAATAAAATAGAAAATAAAAAAGGGGAAGTGGTATAAAAAAAAGCTATTAAAGGCTACATCTCTATTCCTTACCTATAAAATGATCTCTTAACATAAAATTAGGCTTATAATAAATTCCGCAATTTGCGTTTTTGTTTGGAAGAAGGAATATTGAAAGGAGAACAATTACTGTGGTAATGAAAAAGAAAAGAAAAAAAATGGCGAAAATAATAATAATAATAAGTATAAATATATCATGTCTTACATGACGAGAAAGGTTTGAACAATTATTGTGGTAAAACATCTTCATTTCTTCGAAAGGAGAAGTTTTAAGTTTCGGTCGTACCTGTCGGACTGTTCTTTTAAACGAACTTATGGGGGAACTCGGCCTAAGTGTCAAAAACAAAGGTTTGAACATCATACGTTACTATCAGCACAGACCATTCTGTATAAGGAAAAATTTTCACTACTTTGATATGAAATCTTCCCGCATTTTCCGTTAGTTAGACATGAAGTAATTATGCTAAATAAACGTATGGCACTAATATTGCAATTATTGTCCATCATTTCAGTTAAATTGCACAGCCACCGATTTGGGTGAATAAGATCACTTTTGAACAAAGTCCAGATATATACAATGTTCATCCACTGCATTGTTTGAATAGTTAAAACCAAGGTAAGAATATACAATATATCAAAACACAAAAGAACATAAAAGAACTATCAAACAAAAGTGCCCATACCCTTCACGTATGCTACTCCACCCAAACCTTGCTTTCATCTACGACACAAATGCTTTATCAATGCTCATTCTCCCAAAATATATACTAACACCAAAACTATGAAAGTTACAAAAGCAATAAAATGCATGAAAATATGTTGCTTAACAACCATAATTCTTCTCGTCCTCATAATCCTCACACTAGTCATATTATACTTCACAATCCTCAAACCTAAACAGCCCATAATCGATACAACTGCCGTTAAACTCGAACGTATCGAAGTCGGTTTCATCCCAATAGTTACTTTACAAATCACACTGGGTGCGGACATTTACATAAGAAATAAAAACTACGCAGGCTTCAAGTACCACAACTCTACCACTACACTGTATTACAAAGACATATATTTGGGTGAAGCTCCAATAAGTGCAGGTGAGATTAAAGCTCGATCAACACAGAATGTGAGCACCATAATTGACTTGCAGCCGCTCGATGCACTGTTGGATCCGGGTTTTGTGAATGATCTGATGAACGGGACTGTTGTGTTTACTTCTGGATTTGTGATGGTAGGAGATGTGATCTTGTTGAAGTATTTGAAACTACATGCTACTGCTAAAGTGCATTGTGATATTACTGTGTTTGTTGAGAGTAGGAATAGCACTGCTGATTGTTTTACTACTGCTAAATTTTGATCTGTGTGCAGTTTTTGTTTATGTTTGTAGATAACATGGGTTACTTTGTGTTTGTTTCATGGGTCGTTTGCGTTCATGTGGATGAGTGAGTATAAATTAAATTAATGATGAGACCAATCACTACTAAGTTAATGCTTACCCAAGTCCACCGACGTCATGATTAAGGCGTTATCCTACGCCGGTAAGTTGTCGGTAAATTATTACCTCCCCATTATTATCGACGTCCTGCGACACCCTTAATTTTGTCTCGGTTGAGCTTCGGTTGGACGCCGCCTCTCTTTTTAACCTCCAGCCGTCGTCGCTTCTCTTCGTCATTTTTGCAATTCATTATATATACATACGTGTGTGTGTGTGTATATATGTACATACATACACACACACACATATACATATATACATATCTCTCTTTTTAACCTCCAGCCGTCGTCGCTTCTCTTCGTCATTTTTGCAATTCATTATATATACATACGTGTGTGTGTATATATATGTACATACATACACACACATGCATATATATATATGTATATATGTATATATATATATATGTGTATATATATATATATACATACATACATATAATTCGACTCTCCTCCACCTTGCCTTAGCCACTATCTTCGTACGTACCCACCATCCGACCACCATCCTAGCCCATTGCCAGCTAAACCTGAAGTTGTTCGGATCTGACTCGGATATTAAAAAATACCTGGATCAGACTCGATAAACCAACGCGAGAAAACTTGAATTACTAATGTGTATGACAGTGTTTCACATATCAGATTGATGCCAATCAAAATCTTTGAAAAAAGAGTATTTCGTAAGATCATGCCGCATATAAATACGAACGAGTTTTTACCTTACGATAAGCAAAATATTTTATACCAAAACAAATTTATTATTATCATTAATGACATTGGTTTGAAAACACTTTTAAAATAAATATATACACAAAGTACGTATCAATACCCTGATAATGTCAAACGGTGTATATGATACCAAAGGAGCTAAAATGTTTGCAAAATATTACAGCTATTTTGGGAATACAACCGAAATTGTAGAGCTCGTATTGGAATTGAATTTCCAACATGATAGGGAACTAGTGGTCGTTTCCTCTGATGCGAAATTCACGCATAACATCCTAGTCTCCAATGGTTTCTTAACCAAGCCTCTATACTACATTGTAACACAACTATGGAACAACGTATTTCAGTGGCTTTGCTCTTTCCCAGTCGAGCCACCAATACCTGCCCATTTAAACCATTGAGGGTCCAGACACTACTGAAACCTCCATCATTAGTAAAAACAAAACCTGAAATATATATCCTGCGGACCACATAGTATCCCATATCATTTTTGGGATGTGAGGCTCATGAAGCTACGCTCTTCCTTTCACAAAGCCACGCTTTGCTTTTCACAGAGCTACGCTTTCCTTTCCATAACGCAAACTCCGGTTAGAGTACCATATTGCCATTTCTAACAACACACTACTAATTTCCACAAAAGTACAACCTATGTGCTCACATGTTTCAGAGAAGGGTGTAAGTACAGAAGGGGTACCTCATATACCATCAAGTAGATGTGCGTTTGTAGAGATCAATGTACGTGGTTATAGAAATGCAATATCAGATACTTATTCATACAAGTTGTCCACGTGAAGGACAAATCAAAAGCACTCCTCCTACTACTTCCAGTTTGAGAATCACCCATAGAATTAGCAGCAAGTAGTCCTTACAAATCGAAGATTTTCAAAACTGTGACGACCCGGGTTTCTGACCCCAGAAATCCGTTTCATCTTGAAGAGAGAAAGGGATGAGAAAGTAGAAAAGGTAGAGAAGAAAGAACAACAACATCAGAATCTCACAGCGGAACGAATAAATTATATTAATCACATAAGTATTTACATAATATATAACATCAATCAGAGTTACACAGATAATACATCACATACTAGTCAGCTATAAATACCTATCTAGTTATACAATTCAATATACAATACAACACAGAGATACCAACACAGCGGAACTATATATATATATCTACAACGCTGAAGCCTCCTGCTCCATTGCTCCTCCAGAATTCGTCAAAACTAACGTGAATCCCTTGGCTACTCGTAAAAATTTGAGTACCCGAGAGTTTATGAAAAACAAAAAAAATAAACTCCGGGTCAGACATGGGTATGGTATGAGTAACAGGTTAAAGTTGCTTAACTTTCGAAAACATTTGAAAACAAAAGGTATCACGTAAGACTTCCCACAAATAAACATGGTAAGTTTTTACCTTACGCTAACCAAATCATTTTATAGGAAATTCAGTGATATTATAATAGGTCTAGGGTTTTCAAGTAAATATGAAAATAGCCGAAATTGTTACATCTATTAAATTCCAGCTACTAGCCACAAAAGTGGGTAATACAATCAAAACGGTTGGCACTTATTGGATTTTGGATTCCATACAATGGCAGGGCTACTTGGGTACCGCCCGTCACAGTACGTGGCCTAGATCAACGTACCGAGGAGTACGCCCGCTCTCCTGCAACACAAGGCCGGAACCATTCCTTACTGAATAGTCCCGAACAAGACAACCCCGACAGTTGGAGCTCACAACTGTCCACACAGCCGAATAAAAAGGGACATCTAGACAGGGGAAAATCTTGTCCTGCTTGGGCATGACCCACCTAACCTTGCCACACCTCCTCTGTTTTAGCCATTCCCGGTTGATGAGGCTTGAGGCTACGATTACCTTTAGAGAACACATCTCTTAGAATGCTCATCGCCCACCTGACGATGTTCTGAAAGCATTCAATCCATACAGGTTCGTTCCGGGTTCGAACGAAACCGAATGCATTATCTCGTTACACTCATTTTGGAATCACCCTCAGAGTTAACGACGATAACCCTTGCACTCTGAATCTTCACTTGAGAATTCACGACCTAACGTTTAATTTGGATCGATGTGGTTTTCGGACTTCCAAATATGGAAAACCCGATCCCAGTCTCATCGAAATCCAAAACGTATCTTTTAAGGCCAAGTTGTTTAAAGTTTAAAACAATTCAGTTCAATTATCCATATACACACAGATAGATAATTCACAATATCATAATAGATAGTCAACATCAACATAAACAGATAATCTATATTATCATCATACTTAAATCAAAGCATCCATATCACATAGCATCAATTTCTCATATCTGAGATCTTAAACCATTCAAGGTAAACAAAATCATCCATCCATACATAAGCAATCACATCAGCTATAATTAATTTAAAATGAATTAAATTAATTACTTACATCTTTAATTAATTTAAAGTAAATTAAATTAATTACTTCACCATCATAAATCTTGCTTATATATCTATAATTAATTGTCCATCAATTAATTTATCATCATCCAATTATTCAATTTAATTAATCACTCTTGATTAATTAACTTTAGTTACACCCAAGTAATTAATCTTTAATTTATTTTCACAAATTAATTAACCTTGAGTAAAAACAGAAATTAACCTCTAATTACTTACTAAATTGATTAACTATAATTAGTTTACTTAAATCTTCAATTACACTAATTAATTTCTCTTTAATTACTTATTATTGGTTAATTGATCTTAATTTATCAATCCTTTAATTACATCATTACTTATATCAATTAATGATTTCTAATCCATCTTAATTAATTACCCTTCTAAATCAATTACTTTAAATAATTAATCTCAATTAAATCACAGTTATTAATCACCCCTGATTAATACCATTCAGTAATTAACTTCCTTTAATTACTCCATCAAATAAATTAATTACTCCTTAAATATTTTGCTTTCAATTAATCCCTTGATTCACTACTACAAAACAGGTCATTTGCATCGCCTCATTTGAATCGGTTAAAGTAAAAACTAATGCAAATAGAACTATTTGCATCAGTTCTATCTTAATAACCGATGCAATTGGTGCGTAGAAAGCAATAGGTAATAAGAAAATTAACTTTGCATCAGTTGTCACCAACAACGGATGCAAATACATCGATGCAAATAGTTGTAATTGCATCGGTTATAAAGTGCACAGATGCAACTTTCCCTTTCCTTACGCACTTTCGTTGATTCCAGTATTTCGCCGCTTATTTTTTCATTCGTTTCCAGTATTTCGCCTACTTCCCAAAAAAACCCTAACCTTAACCAAATCCATGATATAATCAACCGAACTCCTCTCCCATTTTCTCATTCACCTTCTTCTCCTCTCTCTCATCTCAAACCCTAGTTTCCTCTAATTTTTTGTTCAGGTAATTTCGTTTGTTTTGGGGTCAAAAGAGAGGGGTGTAGGAACTTCGACGTTGACGCCTGTTTTGAGATCGTCGATCAACCTTGAGACGACGATGGAGGCGTCGATGCCTACAAGATCTGTTTCTCCCAATAGGCTAAAGTTATGGTTTCGACTGCCATCTTTGATCGAAAGGGGTCAAAATATTGGCGATGCTGAAGTGGATTGATTGCGGTCGTCTAACCGAGCTGTATATGTTTCATTTCATTCAGCTTATCACCAAAATTATCGATCTTCCCTCAGTTCATATTCCACCTCAGGCGATCTCTGTTTGTGCAGGTATGATTTTGATTTGATCAAAGTCAACATCACCTGAATGCTGAACCACCTAGTATGCATATTTCCCTTCTCAAAATATTGAGGTACGATTAAAATCAAGAAATAACCGACTTAGGAATAAAGGTCTCATGATTGGGATATGGCTATTTTATGCTAATTGACCTTTAAATTTGAGTTTTTCCTCCAACTGAGGTTTGTATCGTTAGGATTTTGGCATTTGAGAAAAAGGCAAAAGCATAGCCAGCTGCCAAAAGCTACAATATTCTAAAGATACATACTTGTTTTATTTGCTAAGTTAACTCCTTCCCATTACAGGTTTTCAATAATCGTCCTTATGAGACTGCATATTATAGAATGAAATTAGCAACAATAATTAAGTAGAATCATTATGTGCTAATTTTTTCTAGGGGGAAAGACACATAGAATTTCCTAGAATTCTATTTGCAGATCTAAATGTGAGGGGGGCATTGGTTTAATAAGGTTAGCAGATCTTGGAACCTTTGCAAGCGTCAAACTTAACTAGAATCTACTCACAAAGAAATGTTTATGGAGCACTTGGATGACTAACAGATATATTCATTCAAATAATCGGCTATGCAGATCAACAACAACTACTCAGTCACATTTAAACATATGATGAGAAATAGAGAATATGCAGCCATATTTTTTAATAGAGTCATTTTAAATGGTGAAACCTATGGATTAACCACATATCTTTGATAGATATTTTAGGATGTCACGTGGCAGCTATGTTTTCAACTGGAAAAAATTTCTTTGAAATTATACCTATAATACAGTATGTCCAAAAATTCTACCCGAGGCTAGAGAGGCTAAACAGTACATAAAGCCTATTACTGTTAACATACATCATGAATTTGATATTTGAGAGATTAACAACAAACTGCAATTTAATTTCTCTACAGTGTGGAACTCTATTAGATAAAAGGATGATTTAGTGGACTGGCATCAAGTTATTTGGTCCAAATTAAATGCGAAGAAAATGGCAATGTGTGCATATAAAACGGTGAACAAGAGATTATCTATAGTGGACCGTCTATTTAACTAGGGGATCCACTTAGATGGTCGTTGTCCACTGTGTTAAGCATATTGATCAGCAAACAACTAGTATGACCGTCTATCTTAATTATTTGTGAGTAGAAGCTGCTACACTATCATTGTTGGACTGAAATCAGCAACAATGTCATTTAATGGAAATAAAAGGTTTTTATAACAAAATATATGACCGTACTAAGAATAATGAGTTGTTACAACAACTGAACTCTTGATTTATATATAGAATTTTGTTTTTTCTTATGAAGGAATGCATATTTACTAGTTGAATGGATATATTCAACAAACAAATAGTCCTATAACCGATGCTAGATACATGAATCTTAAGATATTCATGAAAAAGTTTGATCTAATTAGCAAAAGTTTTTCTAATGTACTGACACACATATACTTATATGAATCTTACTGTTTTGAATGTCTGTAACAGTAGATTAAAGTCTAAAAAGTCTAAAATGTATATAGTTCATCATTTATTTATTTTTAAAATGCTACTGCATTATTGCTACCTATGGTTCCAGAACCATTGTAAGAATCTGCAGTTGCTTCTAAAAGAATATTTCATGAATTAAGTGCACTCATGTCTTTATTGCATGTTGTATAATTGGATAAGTTTAGCTATCGTGTTGAATAGATTTTTAGGTCTGATCAAGATTGGATCAGTACTCTGCCCATTTCTGGACCTGTTTACTGTATTGACAGAGGTGGCACCATCATCTTGATTCGCCATGATGGGTCAAGAACCCTACTGTCTGAAATCTTGATCGGTGAAGCAGCACCTTGGCGAGGCAATGATAATTTTGCAGCCAATAGTTATGGATGCAGAGCAATCAGGTGAGAAGATCTTGATCAAGAAGATGATGCTTTTGGTGAGGCAGTGATAATACTGCAGCCAAAGTGGACTCTAGTGATCAAGGTCAGTGCAACCAGATGAGGAGATGAAGATTTCTATTCTGATCCTCTTCTAGGATGGCATAGTTTGCAAGAATTGGTAAGAATTTGATATTTAGATGATTAAGAGATCGGTATACCCCCTTGTGATGATAATTCTCTGAAGGGAGAAGGATAAAAATCACCTTTTTTTCTGATTGATAATTGCCTTTTGGCTATACTAGCTCTGATACCATGAAATGAAAGATGAATTTTATTAATCTCACTGCTGCTATTTCTTGAAATTGAATCTAGTTTCAGTATTCTTCTCCCTTCTTCAGAATCTACGTCTACAAGGTATGGTGCCCTGTAAAGTGATATCGTAACCCCAAATTCCTACATTTGCACATCACCATCAGATATGTCAGTTAAGAGTAATTTTGAGCCTGTTTGGTATAGACTTATTTTAAATCTTCTAATTTGAATTATAATTTTGCCTGCACTATCTGCTACTCTCTTTTTCGTTCTGGCCTCAAAATTCAAAGCTAATTTCATGTAGCTATAAGAAAAGTTTGCTGCTGCAATTGTTCAAGCAAATTGGTTGTAGGTTCCTCTTCATTTTGCTTCTTCACATTCTCCATGTCCATTCTGCTTCTGCAGACGATATTTCAGGTGAATATCTTATTTCAGGTTAAATGTTTGAATATATCTGAGTCTATCTGAGCTGGAACTTGTCACCTATTTTGCATCTATTTTTAATTGGATACTAATTGGTAAGGTGGGATTTTTTCTTTTTTTTCCTCAGACATCCTGCTAATGAGAATTTGCACCGAATTGTTAATTAGATAGTTGGAAAACTGATTTTTTTTTTCCAGACCTTCCTACTAACTAGAATATTGACAAGATTTCAAACTTGTGTTAAACCTGTTACGGCTTATCCAAAATAGTGTATTTTTTTTTAGTTTGATACTTGGAAAACTGATTGTGTGTTTTTAAGGTGATGTTGGCACATCAAAAAAAATGAGTTGCAATAAATATTTGTTTGCTTTAATACAACATTATCTTATAGGATTGGACCATCATGCCTGTACTTCATGATATTGCAAAAGTTGTATGATTTTAATTTCTTTTAGTTTCATTTATGAATAAATATTCAAATTCTAATGATGGACTAAAATGGCTGTACTTCAGTTAATTGATTATGCTTTTTTAGCATTTTCGATTAGCAAATTGAATGCAACGCAAATGATGGTATTTTTTGTAGGCAGGTTTAGGGATTGGTGGTTTGTTTAATGTACTATTCGGAGTTATGTTTAATAACTAATTTCTTAATTAACAACTGATTATGCACAGGAAAAGGCTGATTTCTCTCATGGAAAAAATGCAGGAAAAGGAAAAAGGTGGGCAGAAATGGTAGCCGAGGAAAAATGTAATGGGGAAGAGGATAAACAACTGAATTACTACCAACCAAAGAACAAACGAAGGGCATAACTACCAGAAAGTGTACGTGCTAGATCAAAAACTAAATGGGGGTAATTCTTTAATTATTCATGTTTTCGGGTCCAGGCCATATTATTTCCATCATTTCACATCTTGATGTCCATCATTTCACATCTTAAATGTTAATAGCCATCAATTACCTTCAGTTTATTTAGTGCTGCATATTTTCTTAGATAATCTTTTAAGGTAAACCTTCAAAAGTACATTTGTTTTCGGACATGTATTTATTACTGCATTAATTCATGAACTCTAGAGGTAGCATACTGCTCTTCAGTTGCCGATCAAGACATGTTTGTATGCTAGGATGAAAAGCTAAGAAAAATTATAATCTTTTGAATATAGTTTGCTATCATCCTCTATTGTTCATTTGGCAATAAGAGAACATCTGTCCAATGCGAATGCATATTTATGAAGATGAATTTATGTTAAATTGTGCCTCAGTGTCTGTTGGTTTTTATTAATCCTATAGGTGTTGATATTGCTAAGGGATAAGAAGATATGTATAAAGTTGATCATGCGCTTAAAAAAGTAATGAGGTATGTATATTGTTCTTTTATGCGACATATCAGTTGGTTTTGTCTCATAAAGTGTGTTGTTGATCTAGTGTTAATTTGTACAGTGGTGAAAGAGAATTTATGGTTTCACACACACATTCCATTAAGGAAACATAATAATATGACATCACACATTCCATTAAGAAAAAATTATGGCATTTTTAGGTATTATTGAATGCACAAAATACACATTTCTTTGTATATAGTTTGCATAGTCTACTAACTGATAGCTGTAAATGTAATTCATAGCGCAAAGTTAGACATACGAACATGCACTAACAGAGAGTCATTCGCTTGTCCACGGAAGAGGAAATTATATTTCAGACACACAGTTCAGTAATCAACAACAAAAGACATTATATGGATCAATGACATAGGGATTTTAAATATGCCATTTATGTTTTCGCTGGACTGTATGTTTGACCACCACTCTATTAACTTGATTTTTATTAATGATAAATAGTAACAGATAAAGTGAAATTCATCTTATTATATTTTTTCTTCTTGTTTATAACAGTGGTGGCTACAACATCAAGGTTGGTGCAGGAACATCTATTGATATCATGAAATTCGATATGCGTGGCTCTGCAGCAACACTTGGGGCTGCAAAAGCAATTGGACAAATCAAGCCTGCTGGAGTTGAGGCAAGTATTGCTTATGGCTTGCTTAAAAAATTGAAATTAAGAAAGAAAAAGAAAAAAAGGTTCTTGTAAGTGCTGTATCCATCTTAAGACTTTTGAGAAGAGTTCTGAACATACTACTTATTAAATCTAAGAGTACTGTATTTATTAAATCTGATTATGTATTAACCCGTGCACTTATGCTATTTATTAAATTTGGTTATGTATTTGCCATCAAATTTAATTTTGAATGATTGTAATATTCCATGCAATAATTGTTTGTTATAATCAATAATATATATATAGTCTATTTGAGTACTGTAATAATGGTTTCTGAGAATGACTTGTTTGCATCAGGTATAAATAGCTGATGCAATAGGGGGATTAGTTTGCATCGGTTGTTATAAAAAACTGATGCAATAGAGGGATTAGTTTGCATCGGTTTTCAACAACAATCGACGCAACAAGTTCCTTTGTTGCATCGGTTTTCATTACAACTGATGCAACATGGGGCCGTGACTAAGCAATCAACCATGATATTTTGCATCAGTTGTTAGTAACAACCGATGCAAAAAGGATCTTTTTGCATCGGTTTGAGAACTGATGCAAAAATGTTAAGCCTGTTGCATCGGTTGCATATGCATCGGTTGTTGAACTGATGCAAAAGGGGGGTAAACAACCGATGCAAATGACCTGTTTTGTAGTAGTGATTCATTATGCAAAGTAATTATATTCCAATTACTTTCACTATTAAATCACCCTCGGTCAGTTACATCCAGTAATTATCCTTAATTACTTCCCTAATAATTAGACTTATCTCATCATCATATGATCATTTAAATTAATTAAACTTAATTAACTAACTTAAACAATTCATATGAAACTGAATTAATTACAATGAATAATTAATTCCTTAATTACTTCCATTTAGTAATTATGCTTAACAATCCACAATTGCTTATTTTAAATAATAATTTAATTAATTATTAAAATTAATCCCATTAATTGATTATTTCATAATCTTAGTTAATGACCTTCATTATTTATTTACAATTCTTTAATTACTTTTCCTAAAGTAATTAGCTAAAATTTATTATCTATTACATTTTTATTAATCTTAATAACTCATTAATTATTCCCCACTTAATTCATTAATTGATTGCTAATCATTAACTAAAAATTAAACCTTATTAAATCAATGATTTCTTAATTACCAATTGATTTACCTTAAATTAATTAACTTATATCACTTTTAAATAAATTTAAACTCTTAATTTCTAAGTTAATTAATTCTAGTCATTAATTATCCACTTAGTTAACTTAATAATTACAAATCCTTAAGTCTTTAAAACCTTTTTCTATTTAATGATCAATTTATCATTAATAAGGTATTTAAAACAATTTAATTTACATTTACTTTTGAATTTCATTTTAAATTTAAGATTTAAAATGAAATCAAATTAATCTTAACAATTCCAAACTCCTTTTTATTTTACAACTTAAAGAATAATTATCTTAAAATAGAAGATTAAAAGAATTTAAACACGATTCCATTTTGAATTCAAATCAAATTTAAAAAATCACTTTATCAAAACAATTTAAAATCTCCCTTTTTATTTCAAATTTAAGATTCAAATTTATATTGAATCCAGATTTAAATCTTTTATTTTAAAACTCACTTACAATTTAAATTTCACCCTTTAAAAAAAATCCATCTACTTAACTCTTTTCCTTTAAAGTAGTTAAAGCAATATAAATAAAAACTTTATTTTAAATTAAGATTCAAAACTGACTTGAACAGGATTAATCTTGGATTTAAATCTCATCTTTAATCTTCTTTTCATTTGAACTTAGCTTTTGGACTTTATTTTCAAATAAAAAGATAAACAGAACAACAAGTTTTCTATAAAACCTGTTTCATGAAAACTACCCGAGGCACCAACAGCCGCTTCGAGTCCAAGATTCCACCTACCCGAGAAAATAGCCTGTCTACTTCGAGTCAAACCTAATCCACTCGAAACAATCAAAAAGCACCATCACCAGACGAACACCACGCCGTGCATATGCATGGCGGCTCTGGCCACTCGTGATCATCGACGATGATCGAGACATGTCAGAGTACAACACAGCAACTCACCCCACTCGTCGAATCAAACATCAATTCTTGCAATCAAAATAGAGCCAGCGACCCAAACCTGGGGAAAAATACCAGAGCACCATCATGAAACCTGACATCGGCTCGCCTGGAAAATTCTGGCCACCTGACGTTCGACCACTTCGGCCATGTCTTCATCTTCATTCAAGCTTCCCTCACCAGAAATCCCCCATCACTCGATCCATCTCACGAACCATGACGATCAATTAGTCAAACACAGACAAAACTAGGGTTCTAAAACAAAACCCACAACCGCAACCTCCCTATTGAATTTCATCACCATCCAAAATTTTTCCCAACATCATTGATCGTTCCTCCATTTCCATGCATGTCCACGAGCTCACCAATCCACTTGATCACAAGAGGGACTCAAAAATAAACTTCCAGTTAAAACCCAAACTCCACCTTCAATTCTAAACTATAAATCCTGATTCCTATGTTAAAAATCATATTTTGTATAAAGTTTTCGATTAGTAATACTGGAATTATAATTAAAATAGTTTGAGTTTTAATTATATTTAGTATACTCAGTTGTTCTTAATGTTTCCAAAGACAAACAGACATTATTTAACTTACTTAGATTTTTAAACATAAATTTAGGTTAATCAAACAATATTAGTTTGACAAGCAGGTTCTAACAAGAATCTGGATCATGTGGAAGGGATTTGAATAAAAACTTGAACTTGGGAATCATGACAGAGCTCAAAACATAAGCACAGCATGCCCACACATATATGCACAGAAACAGACTTATATATTTACATCACAAACATATTATTTTTCAGGGATGAGTATGCAACATAATTTATAACTTAAATTATTTAAATTTGTAATGTTACTCACATTTATTTAGGAAGATGGACAGAGCACAGCTTGGTTTTTGAAAACAGTTTGAACTTTTAAAAACTGTAAAATCTTTTGCTCTTCCTCCAAATCATCTGTTCTTTGGTTTTGATGCAGTTTAGGTTTGTAAAAAAAACTTGCTTATGTTTTCTGGTTAGATATGTTTTATAAACGAAAAGAAGTGGAAGATATATATAATTATAAGGGAAAGATTACAGGGGAAGGTAACTTCTGGGTAGCTATTAGTAGGCACTAATTATTTACATTTTCTTTTCAAGATTGGTCAGAGATTTTTTTTTTCAAATGTAGGCTGAAATGATTATATGCATTTCGGCTGAAATGATTTGTATACATCTCTAGTAGACCAAATGGTGTGCTAATATTAAATGTAAAAGTACTTTATGTTTCACCCTTTCCTTATTAGTGTATGTTGATATTACACTTTGCAGCATATCTGATCTTCATATAAGATTCTTGCCTGATTTGGCTTTATATTTTACTTTGTTTATGTTGATACATTTCACTTGCCTGCAAATCAAATCTTACAGCTACATATATACAAAGCCTGGCACATCTCTTTTATTTTATAAACATATTTTATTTTCCTTTGTCCTTATACTTAACAGGCCTACACATTTTTACTTTGTTTATAGATTTTTTTTTCTTGCCTTGGATTTCTTTTTTACTTCACTTTGATTCCTGCGTGCATATTCACTTAATGGTTTTACTCCTATTTATACAACCTGGTTTGCCTTTTTACTCTTTGTTTATTTTTATCTTTACTTTTATTTTTAAACTTAACTATCAATACTTAATTTACTTACAATTTATTTACATACTTATGTTAAATATTAATAAGGTTTATTTTATTTCAAACATTTTTGAAAGACTTATTTTATCAAGTCGTATTTAAGACAAACAAACCTTTTTATCTAAATTTAAACTTCAACTAAAATTAATTTTAAACAATTAAGTTTTTATCTTGAGTATTTTAAAGTCATATGATTATTTATTCAATATTAAATCAAATTTCCAATTTACCAAAAATATTAGAATTAGAAATCATGCTTTTATTTTTATTAAACTTAAAACAAAGATTATCTATTTACAATATATACAGATATGTATACATTACAAATATAAAATAATTTATTAGCCTTTAAAGATAGATTATCAGTTTAAATATTTATTTTAAAGAAGGTTATTAAATTTAATTCAAATTTATTATTAACAATATTGTCAAATTTATTAAATTTTGACATAAATTATTAAATTGTTATTGTTAAAATTTCTGGAATATCACATTCCTCCCCGCTTAAAAGAATTTCGTCCTCGAAATTAAAACAAAGGTAATTTAATAATCTAATTACAGATTTAATTTTTAAACACAGGCATATATCAATCATATGCTAGCAACCATAGCAACCAATTCATCCAATCTACAAATCTAGTTGTCCAGATAAAATTCTAAATGGAATTTTCTCGAGTTTCCTCAAGTATAAATATTGGGATACTCTCTTTACAGAATCCAAACAATCAATATTACTAAGCTACTGAGTTTCTACTCATTTGGATCTACAAAATAAATCAAAATATCAGACCAAACTCAAGTCTGACTCAACAACCGAAATTCCTTGAACTGCTGGTTCTATAATCAGAGATAGATCTTACACGTACTCCCTCAGAGATACGTGAAACACTCTGAATTCCAGTTATCCAAACTGGCAATCCACTCCTGAAGACCAACTACTAATTCTGAGAAGAACAACAGAAAAAGATTCAAATGTCTCGGTGCTAGCTTCCCAATCTTATCCAATCTTATAGTTCCCATTGATCGAAGAAAACCCCATCAACAAAGTCTCTACCTATGAATCTCCGTCTTTTATTCATAATACTCTTTTGACGATCCTGGGCTGCCTACATCTTTCCTGATCAGCTCAACACTTGCTGATGTCCTTAGAAACAAACTGAACCAAAGACAATCCAATAAAATGATCCTTCCAAGATCGACCAAAACTCAGAACACAAACTCAATTCCAAAATCAGCAGACTGATCTTACTTCTCTCATATGGAAAGATAATACAGATGCATTCCAATCTGGTCCTAAGATCCTGAAAAATTTCCAGTAGAAACTCTCTAATCCAAACCACAACTAAAATAGCTGCCATCATGCTTCCACTGCGCAACCCTAATCAGAGCAGATGAAAATGTTAATGATGATCATGAGCACTAGCTGGGCAACACATCTTAGAACTATGGTTCACAGATCCTTAAAAGAAACTCAGAAGTTCCTCCAAACCCGAGCTGCTTCACCAAACTCATTCTCCAGAAACCATCTTACTACTGAGCTGAACCATCAGTACCACTCCTGAAATCCAGTCGATACCAAACTCAATCTTCAGACACGGACAAAATTCTGATTTCCTGAAGACATCCAGAAAAATCAGATAACCCAAGGGAACACTCAAACAATCGCAAGTCACTTTTGCGATCAATCTAGCCCACTACCAAAGAAAAACTGTTCTCTCTTTACCAAACAGAACAGCCTACGCTTATCTAGCCAACCCATCAAAGAAACGGAATCACACTGCTGCTTCTGAACTCCACTGCTGATGCAGAAGTCAAAAACTTCCTTGCCAACACACCAATGCCAAGAAATTCCTAATCCAGAGCTCTTCGTGAAACTTGGACCACAATCCAGATACAAACACCCTGCTGCTCCTGAAGTTTCTTCAAGAAAAAAAACCGCCAAGACAGAAGATCTCCTTGATGGCACCCAGAACACTCCGAGCTGCACTGCTGACTGAGATGCCAAGACTTCCTATCCTTAGCTCTTCGAGAAACTCAGACCTCGAACCAAACAGAAACATTCTACTGAACTCAGTCCCAACACCGAAGTAGATACACCTCCTTAACTGATTCCAAAGAAACATCTTCAGAAACTTCCATAGTCACTGTGTCTCATCACACAGCTACTACATCTTGAGGTAAGATATCCAGACTTGCTCATGCCAAACCGATAGGTCCAAACTCTAGCTCATCCAAACTTACGCTTCAAAAATGAACTCCGAACCTTAACAGGTTTCCTTCAGAGATCAATGAAACCCTTACACTATCCTAAAATCACTTAAGACGGTATTAGGTCTACAGTCTCGACAAATATACTTCCAACCTCAAATATTCAAACTCCAACCATTAGTAGTCGTGTTACACACCACTACCCTATCCACCTTTATAACTTATATTGGAAAACCCGGACAAGTAACCCAACAAATAGGTAGAAATAAATATAAATATATTTATATATCAAAATTACAAATACGCTCTCTCAAGATAGAAATCACTCAAGAGCCTAGGCATTCACTCAACCTAGTGCTCTGATACCAACTGAGACGACCCGGGTTTCTGACCCCAGAAATCCGTTTCATCTTGAAGAAAGAGAGGGATGAGAAATTAGAAAAGGTAGAGAAGAAAGAACAACAACATCAGAATCTCACAGCGGAACGAATAAATTATATTAATCACATAAGTATTTACATAATATACAACATCAATCAGAGTTACACAGATAATACATCACATACTAGTCAGTTATAAACACCTATCTAGTTATACAATTCAATATACAATACAACACAGAGATACCAACACAGCGGAACTATATATATATCTACAACGCTGAAGCCTCCTGCTCAATTGCTCCTCCAGAATTCGTCAAAGCTAGCCTGAATCCCTTGGCTACTCGTAAAATTTTGAGTACCCGAGAGTTTATGAATAACAAAAAGAAATAAACTCCGGGTCAGACATGGGTCTGGTATGAGTAACAGGTTAAAGTTGCTTAACTTTCGAAAATATTTGAAAACAAAAGGTATCACGTAAGACTTCCCACAAATAAACATTGTAAGTTTTTACCTTACGCTAACCAAATCATTTTATAGGAAATTCAGCGGTATTATAATAGGTCTAAGATTTTCAAGTAAATATGAAAATAGCCGAAATTGTTACATCTATTAAATTCCAGCTACTAGCCACAAAAGTGGGTAATACAATCAAAACGGTTGGCACTTATTGGATTTTGGATTCCATACAATGGCAGGGCTACTGGGGTACCGCCCGTCACAGTACGTGGCCTAGATCAACGTACCGAGGAGTACGCCCGCTCCCCTGCAACACAAGGCCGGAACCATTCCTTACTGAACAGTCTCGAACAAGACAACCCCGACAGTTGGAGCTCACAACTGTCCACACAGCCGAATAAAAAGGGACATCTAGACAGGGGAAAATCTTGTCCTGTTTGGGCATGACCCACCTAACCTTGCCGCACCTCCCCTGTTTTAGCCATTCCCGGTTGATGAGGCTTGAGGCTATGATTACCTTAGAATGCTCATCGCCCACCTGACGATGTTCTGAAAGCATTCAATCCATACAGGTTCGTTCCGGGTTCGAACGAAACCGAAGGCATTATCTCGTTACACTCATTTTGGAATCACCCTCGGAGTTAACGAGGATAACCCTTGCACTCTGAATCTTCACTTGAGAATTCATGACCTAACGTTTTATTTGGATCGATGTGGTTTTCGGACTTCCAAATATGGAAAACCCGATCCCGGTCTCATCGAAATCCAAAACGTGTCTTTTAAGGCCAAGTTGTTTAAAGTTTAAAACAATTCAGTTCAATTATCCATATACACACAGATAGATAATTCACAATATCATAATAGATAGTCAACATCAACAGATAATCTATATTACCATCATACTTAAATCAAAGCATCCATATCACATAGCATCAATTTCTCATATCTGAGATCTTAAACCATTCAAGGTAAACAAAATCATCCATCCATACATAAGCAATCACATCAGCTATAATTAATTTAAAATGAATTAAATTAATTACTTACATCTCTAATTAATTTAAAGTAAATTAAATTAATTACTTCACCATCATAAATCTTGCTTATATATCTATAACTAATTGTCCATCAATTAATTTATCATCATCAAATTATTCAATTTAATTAATCACTCTTGATTAATTAACTTTAGTTACACCCAAGTAATTAATCTTTAATTTATTTTCACAAATTAATTAACCTTGACTAAAAACAGAAATTAACCTCTAATTACTTACTAAATTAATTAACTGTAATTAGTTTACTTAAATCTTCAATTACACTAATTAATTTCTCTTTAATAACTTATTATTGGTTAATTGATCTTAATTTATCAATCCTTTAATTACATCATTACTTATATTAATTAATGATTTCTAATCCATCTTAATTAATTACCCTTCTAAATCAATTACTTTAAGTAATTAATCTCAATTAAATCACAGTTATTAATCACCCCTGATTAATACCATTCAGTAATTAACTTCCTTTAATTACTCCATCAAATAAATTAATTACTCCTTAATTATTTTGCTTTCAATTATCCCTTGATTCATTATGCAAAGTAATTATATTCCAATTACTTTCACTATTAAATCACCCTCGGTCAATTACATCCAGTAATGATCCTTAATTACTTCCCTAAGTAATTATACTTATCTCATCATCATATGATCATTTAAATTAATTAAACTTAATTAACTAACTTAAACAATTCATATGAAACTGAATTAATTACAATGAGTAATAAATTCCTTAATTACTTCCATTTAGTAATTATGCTTAACAATCCACAATTACTTATTTTAAATAATAATTTAATTAATTATTAAAATTAATCCCATTAATTGATTATTTCATAATCTTAGTTAATGACCTTCATTATTTATTTACAATTCTTTAATTACTTTTCCTAAAGTAATGAGCTAAAATTTATTATCTATTACATTTTTATTAACCTTAATTACTCATTAATTATTCCCCACTTAATTCATTAATTGATTGCTAATCATTAATTAAAAATTAAACCTTATTAAATCAATGATTTCTTAATTACCAATTGATTTACCTTAAATTAATTAACTTATATCTCTTTTAAATAAATTTAAACTCTTAATTTCTAAGTTAATTAATTCTAGTCATTAATTATCCACTTAGTTAACTTAATAATTACAAATCCTTAAGTCTTTAAAACCTTTTTCTATTTGATGATCAATTTATCATTAATAAGGTATTTAAAACAATTTAATTTACATTTACTTTTAAATTTCATTTTAAATTTAAGATTTAAAATGAAATCAAATTAATCTTAACAATTCCAAACTCCTTTTTATTTTACAACTTAAAGAATAATTATCTTAAAATAGAAGATTAAAAGAATTTAAACACGATTCCATTTTGAATTCAAATCAAATTTTAAAAAAATCACTTTATCGAAACAATTTAAAATCTCCCTTTTTATTTCAAATTTATATTGAATCCAGATTTAAATCTTTTATTTTAAAACTCACTTACAATTTAAATTTCGCCCTTTAAAAAAAATCCAACTACTTAACCCTTTTCCTTTAAAGTAGTTAAAGCAATATAAATAAAAACTTTATTTATTTTAAATTAAGATTCAAAACTGACTTGAACCAGATTAATCTTGGATTTAAATCTCATCTTTAATCTTCTTTTCATTTGAACTTAGCTTTTGGACTTTATTTTCAAATAAAAAGATAAACAGAACAACAGGTTTTCTATAAAACCTGTTTCATGAAAACTACCCGAGGCACCAACAGTCGCTTCGAGTCCAAGATTCCACCTACCCGAGAAAATAGCCTGTCTACTTCGAGTCAAACCTAATCCACTCGAAACAATCAAAAACCACCATCGCCAGACGAACACCATGCCGTGCATATGCATGGCGGCTCTGGCCACTCGTGATCATCGACGATGATCGAGACATGTCAGAGTACAACACAGCAACTCACCTTACTCGTCGAAACAAACATCAATTCTTGCAATCAAAATAGAGCCTTCAACCCAAACCTGGTAAAAAATACCAGAGCACCATCATGAAACCTGACATCGGCTCGCCTGGAAAATTCTGGCCACCTGACGTTCGGCCACTTCGGCCATGTCTTCATCTTCGTTCAAGCTTCCCTCACCAGAAATCCCCCATCACTCGATCCATCACACGAACCATGATGATCAATTAGTCAAACACAGACAAAACTAGGGTTCTAAAACAAAACCCACAACCGCAACCTCCCTATTGAATTTGATGCAGTCCAGTTTGAATAGGTCTTAGGTCGTGAGCGACCTAACAAATTCCAAGGTCGCGTGCGACCTAACAACGTGAAGATACTCGAGGAAGAGGTCGTAGAGAACACAGTGGAAAGCAAGGTAGAGCTCCATAGGTCGTTGGAACGACCTAATGAGGTCAAACAGGGGGATGAGTCGTTGGAACGACCTATACTAAGTCGCGAGCAACCTAACAAGTTAACTTACTCAATGCCGCACGATATTCCTCAAGGTCGCGTAAAGCTTAGGTCGCGTGAAGGGAACCTGAAGCGGGTTTGGCTAAGTCGCGAACCTCCTTAAGGCGTTAGGTCGCGAACGACCTACTTAAGTCGCTCCATACTTAAGTCGCTCCAATTATGTACGAGCTTCCTTAAGTCGCGGGCTTTCTTAGGTCGCTTCCAGAAGGTCGTTGTCAGGCTTCCAGAATTGTTTGTTATGTCGTTCACTGGTTAGGTCGTGTCTCGTATATTTGTTAAGTCGTGTATAGTGTTGTAATTCCCTTTTTCTTAAGTCGTAATTCGTGTTGTAAATATGGTTGAGTCGCTTGATGTTGTGGCGTTGTAGTGTTGATGAGTCGTAAGTCGTAGGTCGTCTTGTATTGAGTCGCTGTGTGTTTGTTAAGTCGTGTAATCAGTTGAGTCGTATATGGATAGGTCGCTAGCGATCTAAGTTGAGTCGTGTGAATTGATAGGTCGTGAACGACCTAGTGAGGCATGAGTTGTAAGCCTATAAATTGGCATGGTGGTGGTCATTTGTAAGGCTGTTGATTTTGGAATAAACTCTTGTTTGTTAGCTTTGTGCTTTCATTAAATTGGTAGTTGAGTGTGATCTCCTATCTCCACTTACGGTATTCGAGATGCGCTCGAATCAATGTTCGTTGAAGCCAATTCGCGGAATCAAGTGCGCTTGATCAACGCTCGAAGAATTGTAGATCTCTCTTCACGGTATCGTGCGCGATCAACGTGTCAGAGATAGCTAGAATTCGGTATCTTTGGATCAACGAATTTGGGCATTTCAGTATCTTTCAATCCACCGATTGCTACTTTCACCGTTTCATCTAATTTTTCGTATTTCCGCTGCATCATTTGGTATCAGAGCTAGACTTAGTCAACCATAGCTAAGCCGAAACTTGGAGCCGAGTTTGAAATTGAAGTGTTTGAGCCATGCTTTGTTTGAGTTGAGCCGACCTAAGCCTTAGGTCGTTGCACATTGTTCGAGCTAGTGGTGGCCGTGACTTGTTGTTTAAGTTTGTGTTGAAGATTTGTGAAGTTTTGAAGTGTTTGTGTTGATTCAATCATGCCGCCAAGGAGAGCTAATCGTCATCAAAATGTTGAAGCGTTGTATAGAAGGGAAGAAGCCGAGCAGATGGAGCAAAGCATTAATGAGAAATTTGATGAAGGTATTGGAAAGTTAGAGAAATTGATGAATGACTTGAATCAAAGTCAAAGGAGAAGGTCGCCAGTCTCGAACCATGGAGGAAACAGAGTTTCGCCATCGGTTATGGAAGCGAGGAGGGTGTCGCCACAATCTTGTAGAGAAAGAAGAGAATCATCAGTTTTTATGAGACAAGAGCATCATGAGTATAGAGATGGAGAGAGAAGAACTTACCATAGATTTGAAGATGATCCATTTCATGATGTTGGAAGACATAGAGAAGAGATATGAATGATCATGGGAATGTTGAGGGTCGAGATCGATATAGACGTACATTTGATTTTGATGAAGAGGGTGATAGAGCTAGCATTCATTATCGAGATCGAGACCAAGTTCGAAATTCATATCGGGATGTAGAAGAGGATCGACGATGGGAGTCGGGAATGAAGACAAAAATTCCTGAATTCAAAGGAGGAATGGTTGCAGAGGAGTTTCTGGACTGGTTATCTAATGTTGAAGAAATTTTTGATTTCAAAGAAGTTCCTGAGAATCGAAGAGTTAAATTGGTTGCTACTCGTTTGAGAGGTAGAGCTTTAGCATGGTGGTAGCAAACTAAACTTACGCGGGAGAGAATGGGGAAGTCAAAGATTGAATCATGGGAGAAGATGAAGAAGATGATGAAAGCTACATTCTTGCCTTACAATTATCAATCACTCATGTATCAGAGGTTGCAGAATCTGAGGCAAGGGACGAAGACTGTTAATGATTATGCTGATGAATTTTATCAACTGATTGCTTGAAATGACATTATGGAGACAGAGGAACAGCTGACTGCTAAATTTGTTGGAGGGTTGAGGATGCAGATTCAAGATATGGTGAATATGTTTGATCCAAGATCTGTAGCAGAAGCACATCAGAAAGCGTTGGCTTGGGAGAAGCAGGGAAGACGAGGAGGTGGTGTGTTTCCAAGTTCAAATTTTCAAAGCAAGGGCGCTAGTGGGAGTTCCAATGTTTCTAAAGCTGTCAATAAACCAGTTGTGAATGAAGTTGCAAAGGCGAAGGTCAACAACAATTCAAGTGTTATAATTGCCAGGAAGTGGGTCACAAGAGTAATGAATGTCCGAAGCCGAAGAAACGAACTATGATTGCTGAAGTTGAAGGTGAGGATGTTGGGGAAGGTTATTCTAGTCCAATTAAGGAGGATGAACATGATATCGCGTCAGGAGATGAAGGATGTAATCTAATGATGAGGATGTCTTGTTTAATACCGAAGCAGGAAGAATAGGCTAGTTGGTTGAGGAGTAACATTTTTCAGTCAACGTGCACTATTCTGGGGAAGGTTTGTAAATTTGTGATTGACGCAGGAAGTTGTGACAATATTATTTCTACCGAAGCCGTGAGAAAGTTAAAGCTGAAAACGGAGAAGCATCCAAATCCTTACAAGTTAGCATGGCTAAGAAAGGAGGAGAGGCAAATCCTTACAAGTTAGCATGGCTAAGAAAGGAGGAGAGGTGAAGGTGGACAGGCGAGTTCAAGTTCCATTTTCTATTGGGAGGAAGTATAAAGACGATATTTGGTGTGATGTTGTGGAGATGGATGTTTGTCACTTGCTTTTGGGAAGACCATGGCAGTATGATCGAGCAGTGCAACATGATGGTCGAACCAATAGCTACAGTTTTATGTTTGAAGGCGTTAAGATCATTTTGGTTCCAAAGAAGAGACAGCAGGAAGAGAGCAAGTCAGAAGAGATTGAGGATATGAAGACTTTATTGACTTTGAAGGAATTTATTGAAGAGGTAGAGGAGAGTCCAGAGGTGTTTTTGTTGATTGGACATGAAGCTACTGAATCTGTAGAAGTTCTAGAGGAAGTAAAGCCGGTATTGGAAGAATTCAGAGATGTGTTTCCAGAAGAATTGTCGAAGGCGTTACCACCGTTGAGGGACATTCAACATCAGATTGATCTTGTGCCAGGATCAGTATTACCTCACAGGCCACATTACAGGATGAGTCCTAAGGAACATGAAGAACTAAGAAGGCAGGTGGAGGAGTTGTTAGAACAGGGGCGTGTTCAGGAGAGCTTGAGTCCTTGTGCAGTGCCAGCTTTATTGGTGCCGAAGAAGGATGGTTCGTGGAGGATGTGTACGGACAGTCGGGCTTTAAACAAGATCACAGTGAGATACAGATTTCTTATGCCGAGGTTCGATGATTTGATTGATCTGTTGAGTGGGGCTGTTGTGTTTTCAAAGATTGACTTGAAGAGTGGATACCATCAGATTCGTATTAGACCGGGTGATGAGTGGAAGACTGCTTTTAAAACGAGGGAAGGTTTATACGAATGGCTGGTTATGCCATTTGGCTTATCAAATGCTCCGAGTACTTTTATGAGAGTGATGAACCAGATTTTCAGACCATTCATTGGGAAGTTCGTGGTTGTTTACTTTGATGATATTTTAATCTATAGTGGGAGTATGGAAGAACACATCCAGCATTTGCGAGAAGTACTGTTGATTCTACGACAAGAGCAGTTCTATGCAGCAGCAAAGAAATGCGTGTTTATGACGGACAGTGTTTTATTTCTGGGGTATGTTTTGTCAAAGGTAGGTATTCAAGTGGATGAAAATAAAGCGAAAGCTGTCAGGAGTTGGCCACAGCCAAAGACAATTACTGAAGTGAGGAGTTTTTATGGATTGGTATCCTTCTATCGAAGATTCATTCCACATTTTAGTAGTGTAATGGCACCTGTAACCGATTGCATGAAGGGAAAGAAGTTTGAGTGGTCAGAGGAAGCAGGGGTTGCTTTTGAGAAAATCAAGACACTATTGACGACAGCACCAATTCTAGTTTTACCGGATTTTCAGTTGTTGTTTGAATTACATACTGATGCATCGAAGGTTGGGGTTGGTGGAGTTTTGAGTCAGAAAGGAAGACCAGTTGCTTATTTTAGTGAGAAGTTGTTTGGAGCTAAGTTGAGATATAGCACTTATGATGTTGAGTTTTACGCAATTGTTCAAGCTGTGAAGCACTGGAGACATTATATGTTTCAGAAGGAGTTTGTTCTCTATACGGATCATGAAGCTTTGAAGCATTTGCAAGGGTAGGGCAAAATTTCAGCTAGGCACGCTTCATGGGTCGCGTATCTGCAGCAGTTTACTTTTGTTGTTAAACACAAATCAGGAGTGACGAATCGTGTAGCTGATGCATTGAGCAGGAGGAATCATTTGTTGACAACGATGAAGGTTGAAGTGACAGGATTTGAGCTATTACCAGAATTGGTTGAAGAGGATCCTTACTTTGCAAAGATTGTTGAGAAAAGTTAAGGATGGGAGTACTGATGAGTTTGTGTTGGTAGACGGATTTTTATTCAAGGGAAATCGATTATGCATACCAGATAGCAGCTTGAGAATGAAAATTGTCAAAGAGTTGCATGAAGAGGAACATGTTGGACGGGATCGCACATTGCAGTCGATTTCTAAATCATATTATTGGCCGTCGATGAGAAGGGAAGTTGAAAAGTTTGTGCGTAGATGTCATGTTTGTCAGATTTCAAAAGGGACAGCTACAAATGCGGGATTGTATATGCCTTTACCTGTTCCGACAAAACCATGGGTGGACATTAGCATGGATTTCGTGTTGGGTTTGCCGAGGAATCAAAGGGGAAATGACTCGATATACGTTGTGGTAGATCATTTTTCGAAAATGGTACACTTTATTGCTTGTAAGAAGACGGCGAATGCTGTTCATGTTGCTCAGTTATATTTCAAAGAGATTTATCGACTTCATGGGTTGCCAGAGTCTATTGTTTCGGACAGAGATACTCGTTTTCTGAGTCACTTTTGGTTAAGTTTGTGGAAGATGGTTGGAACGAAGCTGAAATTTAGTAGCGCTTACCATCCGCAAACTGATGGACAGACGGAGGTGGTTAACCGATCGTTGGGAAATTTGTTGCGATGTCTTGTGAAGGATAATTTGAAAAGTTGGGATATGAAGTTATGTCAAGTGGAGCTTGCTCATAATCATGCTATTAACCGTAGTATGGGTTTCAGTCCATTTCAGATTGTATATTCAAGCTTGCCGAAGGGACCATTGGATTTGACGATAGTACCACAACCGAAGTGAACAGTTAAACGAGCTGCTGATTTTGTTGATGGTTCGACAGAATGCCACAGAATCGTTCAGGAACGATTGGTGAAGTCGAATGAGAAGTATAAGCGATCCGTGAATCTGAAGCGGAGAAGTGTTGAATTTAACAAAGGAGATTTAGTATATGCTGTACTAACGAAGGATCGTTTTCCAGTGGAAACATATAATGAACTTAAAGCTCGAAAGATTGGTCCTGTAAAGATTGTGAAACGGATCAATGAAAACGTGTATAAGTTGGAGCTGCCGAAGGATGTGTACACTTCTGATGTGTTTAATGTTAAACATCTTGTACATTATTTTGGAGATGAATCATCCGTTGGAGAAGAACTTTTAAATTCGAGGACGAATTTTTCCCAACCAGGGGAGGATGATGCAGCCCAGTTTGAAGAGGTCTTAGGTCGTGAGCGACCTAACAAATTCCAAGGTCACGTGCGACCTAACAACGTGAAGAGTCTCGAGGAAGAGGACATAGAGAACACAGTGGAAAGCAAGGAAGAGCACCATAGGTCGTTGGAACGACCTAATGAAGTCAAACAGGGGGATGAGTCATTGGAACGACCTATACTAAGTCGCGAGCGATCTAACAAGTTAACTTACTCAATGCCGTACGATATTGCTCAAGGTCGCGTAAAGCTTAGGTCGCGTGAAGGGAACCTGAAGCGGGTTTGGCTAAGTCGCGAACCTCCTTAAGGCGTTAGGTCGCGAACGACCTACTTAAGTCGCTCCATACTTAAGTCTCTCCAATTATGTATGAGCTTCCTTAAGTCGCGGGCTTTCTTGGGTCACTTCCAGAAGGTCGCTGTCGGGCTTCCAGAATTGTTTGTTATGTCGTTCACTGGTTAGGTCGTGTCTCGTATATTTGTTAAGTCGTGTATAGTGTTGTAATTCCCTTTTTCTTAAGTCGTAATTCATGTTGTAAATATGGTTGAGTCGCTTGATGTTGTGGCATTGTAGTGTTGATGAGTCGTAACTCGTAGGCTGTCTTGTATTGAGTTGCTGTGTGTTTGTTAAGTCGTGTAATCAGTTGAGTCATATATGGATAGGTCGCTAGCGATCTAAGTTGAGTCGTGTGAATTGATAGGTCGCGAACGACCTAGTGAGGCGTGAGTTGTAAGCCTATAAATAGGCATGGTGGTGGTCATTTGTAAGGTTGTTGATTTTGGAATAAACTCTTGTTTGTTAGCTTTGTGCTTTCATTAAATTGGTAGTTGAGTGTGATCTCCTATCTCCACTTACGATATTCGAGTGCACTCGAATCAACGTTCGTTGAAGCCAATTCGCGGAATCAAGTGCGCTTGATCAACGCTCGAAGAATTGTAGATCTCTCTTCACGGTATCGTGCACGATCAACGTGTCAGAGATAGCTAGAATTCGGTATCTTTGGATCAACGAATTTGGGCATTTCAGTATCTTTCAATCCACCGATTGCTACTTTCACCGTTTCATCTAATTTTTCGTATTTCTGCTGCATCAGAATTTCATCACCATCCAAAAATTTCCCAATATCATTGATCGTTCCTCCATCTCCATGCATGTCCATGAGCTCACCAATCCACTTGATCATAAGGGGGACTCAAAAATAAACTTCGAGTTAAAACCCAAACTCCACCTTCAATTCTAAACTATAAATCCCGATTCCTATGTTAAAAATCATATTTTGTATAAAGTTTTCGATTAGTAATACTGGAATTATAATTTAAATAGTTTGAATTTCAATTATATTTAGCATACTCAGTTGTTCTTAATGTTTCCAAAGACAAACAGACATTATTTAACTTACTTAGATTTTTAAACATAAATTTAGGTTAATCAAACAATATTAGTTTGACAAGCAGGTTCTAACAAGAATCTGGATCATGTGGAAGGGATTTGAATAAAAACATGAACTTGGGAATCATGACAGAGCTCAAAACATAAGCACAGCATTCCCACACATATATGCACAGAAACAGACTTATATATTTACATCACAAACATATTATTTTTCAGGGATGAGTATGCAACATAATTTATAACTTAAATTATTTAAATTTGTAATGTTACTCACATTTATTTAGGAAGATGGACAGAGCATAGCTTGGTTTTTGAAAACAGTTTGAACTTTTAAAAACTATAAACTGTTTTGATCTTCCTCCAAATCATCTGTTCTTTGGTTTTGATGCAGTTTAGGTTTGTAAAAAAACTTGCTTATGTTTTCTGGTTAGATATGTTTTATAAACGAAAAGAAGTGGAAGATATGTATACTTATAAGGGAAAGATTACAGGGGAAGGTAACTTCTGGGAAGCTATTAGTAGGCACCAATTATTTACATTTTCTTTTCAAGATTGGTCAGAGATTTTTTTTTTTCAAATGTAGGCTGAAATGATTATATGCATTTCGGCTGAAATGATTTGTATACATCTCTTGTAGACCAAATGGTGTGCTAATATTAAATGTAAAAGTACTTTATGTTTCACCCTTTCCTTATTAGTCTATGTTGATATTACACTTTGCAGCATATCTGATCTTCATATAAGATTCTTGCCTGATTTGGCTTTATATTTTACTTTGTTTATGTTGATACATTTCACTTGCCTGCAAATCAAATCTTATAGCTACATATATGCAAATCCTGGCACATCTCTTTTATTTTATAAACATATTTTATTTTCCTTTGTCCTTATACTTAACAGGCCTACACATTTTTACTTCGTTTATAGATTTTTTTTCTTGCCTTGGATTTCTTTTTTTACTTCACTTTGATTCCTGCCTGCATATTCACTTAATGGTTTTACTCCTATTTATACAACCTGGTTTGCCTTTTTACTCTTTGTTTATTTTTATCTTTACTTTTATTTTTAAACTTAACTATCAATACTTAATTTACTTATAATTTATTTACATACTTATGTTAAATATTAATAAGGTTTATTTATTTCAAACATTTTTGAAAGACTTATTTTATCAAGTCATATTTAAGACAAACAAACCTTATTATCTAAATGTAAACTTCAACTAAAATTAATTTTAAACAATTAAGTTTTTATCTTGAGTATTTTAAAGTCATATGATTATTTATTCAATAATAGAATAAATTTCCAATTTACCAAAAATATTAGAATTAGAAATCATGCTTTTATTTTTATTAAACTTAAAACAAAGATTATCTATTTACAATATATACAGGTATGTATACATTACAAATATAAAATAATTTATTAGCCTTTAAAGATAGATTATCAGTTTAAATATTTATTTTAAAGAAGGTTATTAAATTTAATTCAAATTTATTATTAACAATATTGTCAAATTAATTAAATTTTGACATAAATTTTTAAATTGTTATTGTCAAAATTTTCGGAATATCACAAGAACGAATGCGCTGCTGCCACCATATATATGATATGGGGATTAACCCAGAGGTTTAGTGGAAAGCAGCCCTGCATCATAAAGTTCTCCATCTTCAAATTGTTGTCTTCAATATGTCTTCACTTTCGAACATGTATAATGGTTCGAAATGGTTTTCGGATAGGAATTACCCAAATCCAACCCCGATT
Organism: Allium cepa; assembly: GCA_030765085.1. Lineage (NCBI taxonomy): Eukaryota > Viridiplantae > Streptophyta > Magnoliopsida > Asparagales > Amaryllidaceae > Allium > Allium cepa. The sequence goes on from CM060931.1 coordinate 166,669,080, forward strand.
TCTCCGAACCAATCATTGATAAAAAGATGTCAAGTATATATGTGATTATCAAACAACATCAAATCAATTTATCTTTTTATCAAATCAAATATCTAAAGGAGATATATTCTTTTAAACCATTCCTTTATCTTTTAAGAGTATATGGAATCATTAACCTCATTTATCAAATTCTCTAGTTGATTAAACCTTTTTAGTCTTGGAAAAATTCAAAATCATTTCACCTTTTACTTAAGAAAGCATTTCCAAATCATTTATTTATATCTTAACAAAGTTTTCTTATTTTTAAATCATAACTTTTAAATAAGTCAAAAATGATATTATTTAAGACATCATTTATTGTAAACCCAAATCAATTAGTATTGAGTAGAAAAGGATCCATAGTGGTTAGACTAAATATACTCAATACCAATTTCCGTATTCAACCAATACTATTCGTCGAATAATGTTGAAATCACCTTTTAAGTTCACGCGAATATTATGAGTTAACGAGTTTAACTAGGGTATTCTCTATACTACCAAAATAATATTTTAAAATCTTGTTTAACTTTCGAAAAAATCCAAATATCTTTACTTTAACTTAAGAAAATGCGGTCCGAGTAGATCAAATTAACAATCCCCTCCGTCGGGCATGTCCGGATAGCTAAAGCGGAACCCAAATACTGGTTGTCCAAGCTCGGGTCTAAAGACTATCTCTCTATCACTCATAAGATGGTCAAGTTATTTGATCATCTCTAAACCCTTTTGTATTTTCTTTTAGAGATGATTTTTATTTACTTAACACTATTCCAAATATTGGTTAAAAATAATTTTCCTTTAACCAATTTTATTTAAACTCCTTTAAAAGAATTATATAACTTTCTAATCACTTTCAAACATACTTAATTATTCATTTGAAAATATTACTAAAAGATTGGGGAAAAATAATTAAGTCAAAACCATGATTTCAGAAGTTACCAAAAACCATTGCAAAAACTTATGCGAATAGTGTTTTTAAAGCTCCTTAGATCCAAATACTTTTTCCATTTCATATAAGTCTATTTTTATAACCCAAATCCCTTTTAAAACATTTAACATATTTATGAAATTTATTTCATATTTTAAATATTTAAAAATGTCTATTTTTAAAGAATTAACCCCTTTGTTTTTCGAACTACCGTACCACGATATTTTGAAAACTTGATTCGCATATATTTCAAACTCTATTAAATGAAATCTTGATTTTCTTCTTTTGTTTGAAAACTATACAAACATGGGTCTGGAAAATTCTTATTGTAAAGAATTATGACTTATATTGAATCATACCTGTTGATTTGACTTTTAAGGTCGAAAAATTATGAACTGCCGCTATACGACGAGCTCGATTTGACTCTATTTTTCATACTTCATTAAACTTTACCAAAACTTTTTAAATTGTTTAAAATTCCATAATAAACCATTTTAAACTATTTTCGGACAATACTTTCATTAAAACTCATGTTCACTTTTATTCCATATTATAATATTCATTTTCAACCTTTTTATATTCAAAAGAGGCTTGCTAACCCCCATACACATATTAATAGGGATTTATTTTTCCATGAACTAACTGTGGTTAATTAATTAACCATTTCTATTTTAGATAATTATGATTTTTCCCATTATTGGTTATATTTATCACAACTCAGGTATCAACCATTTTCAAACATCCAAATAAATCATCAAAGATATTAAATGATCATATTATCATACTTGAAATAATTATAGATGTTATTTAATAATTACGAATGTCGAGACTCACTAATGATTTCCACTCCCAAACTTTTTTCGAAACTCATTGAATTGATTTCGGTGGAAATCCGACAGCACTTCCTTCTTTTTTCTTTGCCTCATAGTGTTTGGATCTCCTCCTTGTCTCTTTTGAAGCTTGGCCTTAACTTGGATGAGGGTGGTGCTCTGCCTTGATGGTTGAAATAGGGTGGGTCTTGGGTTTTAGAAGGAAAGTGGAGAAACTTGGACTTGTTTTGATCTTGAAATGATGTGGCATTATATATGTGTATTTTTATTTCTCTTTGCTATATTTTTCTTCATTATGTTTCTAAGAAAGAGAAGCCATTAGAGTAGATTAAGAAGGAGAAGAAGTAGAGACCGCTTTGAAAAAACGAGAAGGTAAGGCCTTGTATTTATAGGTAAAAACTTGGATATATCTCCTCCTCCTCAACCTCATGCTCACGCCACCCCTTTGCCCCTCCATGATGTCACCCACCCTACATGCTCTTGTCACCTATGTGTGTGTAAGGTGAAGAGATAGTTGTTTTTACTTTTGTATGAAAATATATTGATATTTCTCTTATATGTATACATACATATATGTATGTATGTATGTATGTGTATTTTTATGTGTATATGCATGTATGACATGTCTATATGTGCACAATGAAAAAAAGGTTGCAATGACTTTAAACAACTTTCATTGTTAAACCGTTGTGAATTCGGAATCCGAATCCAGCCGTATTTTCATTTTTTAATAAATCTATTCATTTAAGTAAATAGAACTTGAAAATAAATTTCTTATCATTTTAAAATAATTAACACAATATTATTTAAACTATTAAATCATATCAAATAATATTAAAATCCATTTATAAAATACGACGTCGATTTATCAAAATGCGAAGAAGTTTGTATATCTTTATAAAAGAAGTTTGTATATTTATGAAATCATTATAAATCACTTATTATCATTATATAACCAATTAAAATGAATTATAATTATTTTAAAACAATTATTTGAATATTTAAACTTAAATTTAAATTCCATAAAATATATAAAAGTGATGATATCCTTGATGATGTCATAAAGATATTTTATTTCCAAAAGTAAAATAAAATAATTTATTATATATTCTTACTTAAATGGAGAAATAAGTGCACGTATCCAGTTTCGTTCGTGACTTCTGATGGTTAAAAAGCTATTATCGATAAAACCATTCTCGATCATTTTATCGACATTTTTTCAAAAAATATATTTTTGTAAACATTTTTTCAAAGCAAGATCACTATTATTATTTATCACACAAAACATGATTATTTATGTTCAATAATCCTATATTTGAATGTTTAAAATTAATTAAGCATTCCAATTTAAAGTGATAAAATTACGGGTCGTTACAGACTTTCCCGCTTAAAAGAATTTCATCCCCGAAATTACAACCCAAAACCCAAAACATGTATTTTAAACTCAGTTCCATATGATATACAGATCATCCTTACGGAATCTTTTGATTCAATCTCCTATTATAATACACAATTTTACTTTCAAACTAGTATCGATCCCTTAATTCTCTAGCACGGACTCTGATCAGGCTTCTAGATCAGAACTTTAGTTTTCCTTGCATAGCTCTCAACTATGATAGAAAACACAAGCACCCAATCACAAGCCCTCATCAGTGTTCGGAGTCAAGAATCGAGTGATAAATCTTTTTTTGGACTGTTGTAAACACCTCAAAGTTCCATACTTGAATCTTAGATCAAAACTGTGTGATGAAATGATCTAAGTACGATACACATACTTAACAGCTTCCCAATATCTTTATGAGAACATTTAATAAAACTTTTACCTTTTGGCTTAAACACTTTTATAAACATTTTATTTCTTCTAAATATTTATTTATGAAAAAATTCTATTTTCTTTCTAAAGAAACCATTTCAATTCTGAAAGGTAAATTATCTTTTTTATTTCTAAACTTATAATAAACTTCTTATATTATAATATGCTCCTTTTTAACCAATATTAAGTGCAAGCACCTTAATAAAAATTAATGATTACTAATTAATTTATTCATTAATGATTCACATTCTCTTTTAAACTTAAAATTGTACTTATTAAATTTCAAGAATTCTTTATGAAATTTTTTTAGAAAATTTTAACTTCGATTTACACTTTGATAAAGGCATTTCTTTATAACATTCCTGTAAACCATTTATTCCCAGATATGTTATTAAATTGATCTGATATAAGATAGAAGAAATGCACAGAGAGAATAGTCCAAAAGGAGATTTATTAATTAACATCGTATTTATACACCTACTATTAACCCTAGCCAGTATCATAGATTTAAGGAATAAACTATAGGGAATACAATCTATTATACACCATCATCATATATACATATACATATACATATACATACATATACACACACACACACTATACACACTATTCCTGTGTGTATTCCTGGATCCCTTCTGAAGCAGATAGTGCTTTATCCTTGGTACCTAAGTCATCCAACCTTATCTTTTTCTTTAGACAGTCCTTACATAAATGTCTCCCTTCATTGCACTAACTGAAAGTTCATTTGTAATGCTCTTTGGCTATATGTCCTAGTCCTTTGCAACGGTAGCAACTTCTTGCCCTTCCTGACCAATTTATGGGCTTCTTTTTTGTTTTAAGCCACTCGTGTAGAAAATGTCCTTGCCTTTTACCCTTGAAACAGAATATATCATCCCTAATAGGTTCTTCTTTCTTCTTTTCCTTTATTTTCCGATCCTTACACCGAACTGCATAATGCTCTTCTTTACTGCATATGTAATAGTATATGCCAGCAGAAGATCCTAGTCTTAATTTTTCTTTTACTTCTTTTTTTGCACGTACTCTTCGTGCTTGCTTTGGATTCAAACATAACTCATCACTCTAAATATAAAAAGCCATCCTACCCCTAAATGGTATACCAAGATATCATCAGAAGTTTTATATCATTTATTTCTTGACTTAGAAACCTTTTTATCCAAAAAACTTGATTCAAACTTGTTTGGATTTGAATTTGTATTGATCCTCCAATGATATGGAGAATAATTTACTAAGAATATGATACCATTCGTCCAAGCCAACATCCGATCGATACTTAGAAGATTATTCCAATCATCACCATATAGATTAAGACCTTATTCATTGAACTTTCCAAAGGGAGTACATCTTGGAGAATAATTTACTAAGAATATGATACCATTCGTCCAAGCCAACATCCGGTCGATACTTAGAAGATTATTCCAATCATCACCAAATAGATTAAGACCTTATTCATTGAACTTTCCAAAGGGAGTACATCTTATAAATTTCCTAAATCATACAAATATCTATATTATTTTTATATAAAAAATATAATCCTTTTGAAAACAATGTGTCGATCTGCCTTGTTTAAGTAATTAGGAATCCCCATCGATTACATGGAGCTCATGCACCGATCAGAATTCATAAATCACTCAACATATTAATCAACACAAAACATTTTTATATCTAATAACAAATACACGCTCATATGTATAATGCTCTCACACTCATTCTAAGGTGTTACTAACCCTTATCTCTAATGAGTTACTCATCCTTAGGTATTACTTGCCCTATCTCTGATGAGCTCTACCCCAATCAGGCTTAGGTGTTCACTCAACCTAAGCTATGATACTAAATGTGAAGACCCGCCTTTTTGACTCTTGAAAATTGATACTAGTACATTATCGGTATTCACGTGCCGCAAACTCAAGTGCCGGAAAGGCATATAGATTAAGGATAAAGAAAAATGACATAGAATAGAGTAAAAAACAGAATCTCGCATAAATGGAATAATCATATATTATTAACCACAAAATCTTTTACAATGGAAAATTTTGAATACAAAATCAGAGTCAAACCTAGATTCATCCTGGAAAGTTATAAATCCTTTGTCCTTACAAATGTCGAAAAACAACAAAATAAATGCAGCAGAAAATAGAATGCATCCATACGTTGATGAAGATCTCCAGCTCTCCTTTGAAAACCCTAAGTATCTTTAGCTAAACCTGAAGCTACTAGAATCTAACTCGGATGTTAAAAATACTCAAATCAGGCTTGATAAACTAGCGTGAGAAAACTCGAATTACAAATGTACATGACAGTGTCATAGATCAGATTGATGACAATCAAAACCTTTGAAAAGACGGGTATCTTGTAAGATCACGCAGCATATAAACACAGATGGTTTTTCACCTTACGATAACCAAAATAATTAATACCAAAACAAATTTGATACTATAATTAATGACATTGGTTTGAAAACACTTTTCAAATAAATATATATACAAAGTAGGTATCAATGCCCGAATAATGTCAAACAATGTATACGATGCCAAAGGGGTAGCTGAAATGTTTGCAAAGCATTGTAGCTATTTTAGGACTACAACAAAAACCGTAAAGCTTGTATTGGAATTGGATGTCCAACATGATAGGGAACTAGTGGCCATTTCCTCTGATGCGAAATACACGCATAACATCCTAGTCTCCAATGACTATTCACTTTTCTTAAGCAAGCCTCCATACTATATTGGTACACTACTATGGAACAACGTATTTTGGTTGCTTCTCTATTTCTAAGTCTCGCCTAAAATAACTGCCCATTTAAACCATTGAGGGTCCGGACACTACTGGACTCCTTCGTCATCAATAAAACCGATAGCCTAAAATATATGTCATGCAAACCACATATTTGCTATATTATTCTTGGGATGTGAGGCTCGTGAAGCTAGGCTCTTCTTTCCACAAAGCCATGGTTTTCTTTTCACAAAGCCACACTTTACTTTTCACAAAGCAAATCCCACTTAGAATGCGACGTTGCCATTTCTAACAACACACTATTTATTTTCACAAAAGTACAACCTCTAAGCTCATATGTCTCGGAGAAGGATGTTAAGTACAAGAGGGGTTACTTCCTACACCATCAAACAGATGTACATTTGTAGATATCAGTTTACGTGGTTTTAGAAATGCAATGTCAGACACTCATCCATACAAGCTGTCCAGGTGAAGGACAAATCGAAGGCACTCCTATTACTACTTTCTATTTGGGAATCAGCCCTAGGATTAGTAGCGAGTAGTCCGTGCAAATCGAAGAATTTCATAACGAAGGCAATACTGCAACCATATATGTATGATATGCGGATTAACCCAGAGGTTAGTGGAAAGCAACCTTACATCATGAAGTTCTCCATCTTCAAATCATTATCTTCAACATGTCTTCACTTTTGAACATGTATAATGGTTCGAAATGGTTTTACAATAGGAATTACCCAAATCCGACCCCGGTTTCTCTGAACCAATCATCGATTAAAAGATGTCAAGTATATATGTGATTATCAATCAAAATCAAATCAATTTATCTTTTTATCAAATCAAATATCTTTCAAAGATATATTCTTTTAAACTATTCCTTTATCTTTTAAGAGTATATAGAATCATTAAGTCTCATTTATCAAATTCTATGGTTGACTCAACCTTTTTAGTCTTGGAATAATTCCAAATCATTTCACCTTTACTTAGGAAAACATTTCCGAACCATTTATCTAAATCTTAACAAAGATTTCTTATTTACAAATCATAACTTTTAAATAGGTCAAAAACGATTTTATTTAAGATATCATTTACTGTAAACCCAAATCAATTGGTGTTGAGTAGAAAAGGATCCATAGAGATTAGACTAATTATACTAAATACCAATTTCGTATTCAACCTATACTATTCGTCGAATAACAGTGAAATCACCTTTTAAATTCACACTGATAGTACAAGTTCCCTCCTCAGAATTTAATACAGAGTTTAACTAGGGTATTCTCTATACCACCAAAATCATATTTTAAAATCTTTTTTAACTTTTGAGAAAAAACAAATCTCTTTTCTTTAATTTAAGAAAATGCAGTCCAAGTAGATCTAACTATCCCCTCCATCGGGCAAGTCGAATAGCTAGAGTGGAACCCAAAAATTGGTTATCCAAGGTCGAGTCTAAAGACTATCTCTCCGTCACTCATAAGGCAGTCAAGTTATCTGATCAACTCTAAATCCTTTTATATTATCTTTTAGAGATGATTTTTATCTACTTAACACTATTCCAAATATTATTTTAAAACAATTTTCCTTTAACCACTTTTATTTAAACTCCTTTAAAAGTATCATATAACTTTCAAATCACTTTCAAATATACTTAATTATTCATTTGAAAAGATTACTAAAAGATTGGGGAAGATTAATTAAGTCAAAACCATGATTTTCAGAAGTTACCAAAAACCGTCGTAAAAATTGGTGCGAGTTGTATTTTTAAAGCTTCTTAGATCCAAATACTTTTTCCATTTCATATCAGTCTATTTTTATAAGTCAAATCCCTTTTAATACATTTTAACATATTATTGGGATTTATTTCGTATTTTAAAATTTTAAAAATATCCATTTTTAAAGAATTTACCTCTTTGGTTTTCGAACTTCCGAACCGCGATGTTTTGAAAACTTGATTTGGACATATTTCAAACTCTACTAAATGAAATCTTTAATTTTTTTTCTTTTTCTTGAAAATTATACCACATGGATCTGGAAAATTCTTATTTTAAAGAATTCTGACTTATATTGAATCCTACCAACTGATTTAACTAGTCAGATCAGGAAATTACGAACCGTCGTTTTGCGTTGAGCTCGATTTGGCTCTATTTTTCAAACTTAATTAAAAAATTTGCAAAACTTTTTAAATTATCTAAAATACTATAAGAAACCATTTTATATCATTTTAAACTATTTTTGGACAATATTTTCATATTAAAACTCATATTCACTTTTATTTCATATTATAATATTCATTTTCAACCATTTTATGTTCAAAACCAAAAGAGACTTGCTAATTCCCATACACATATTAATAAGGATTTATTTTTCCATGAATTAACTATGCTTAATTAATTAATCGTTTCTATTTTATATAATTATGATTTTTCCATTATTGGTTATATTCATCATAACCAAGTTGTCAACCATATAATCAACTAATTTTCAAACATCCATTTAAATTATCCAAGATACTAAATGGTCATATTATCATACTTGAAGTAATTGTAGATGTTATTTATAATTATGAATGTCGATTGCACGCTATTGATTTCCACTCCACCAAACTTTTCCCGAAACTTCTTGAATCGAATCCAGTGGAAATCCGGAAACACTTCCTTCTCTTTTCTTTGCTTCGGAGTCTCTGGATCTCCTCCTTGCCTCCTTGGAAGCTAGGCCTTGACTTGGAAGAGGGTAATGCTCGACCTTGATGGTTGAACTAGGGTGGGCCGTGGGTTTTAGAAGGGAAGTGGAGGAACTTGGACTTGTTTTGATCTTTAAATGATGTGGTATTATATATGTATATTTTTATTTCTCTTTGCTATATTTTTCTTCATTATTTTTCTAAGGAAGATAAGCCATTAGAGTAGCTTAGGAAGGAGAAGAAGAAGTAGAGAATGCTGTGAAGAAATGAAAAGGTAAGCTTTTGTATTTATAGGAAAAAGTTAGAAATATCTCATCTCCCTCAACCTCATGCTCATGCTACCCCCATGGCCCTCCATGATGTCACCCACCCTACGAGCTTTGTCTACCCATGTGTGTGTAAGGTGAAGAGATGACTGCTTTTGACTTTTTTTATGAAAATATCATGATATTTCTCTTATATGTATACATGTATGTATGTGTATTTGTATGTGTATATGCATGTATGACATGTACATATGTGCACAATAAAAAAAAGCTGCAAGGACTTTGAACAACTTTCATTTGTTAAACCGTTGTGAATTCAGAATCTGAATTATGGCCATATTTTCATTTTTTAATCAAACTATTCATTTAAGTAAACAGAACTTGAAAATAAATTTCTTATCATTTCAAAATAATTAAAGAAAGATTATTTAATCTATAAAATCATATTAAGTAATATTAAAATCCATTTATAAAAATACAACGTCGATTTACCAAAATGCGATGGAGTTTATATATCTTTATAAAACAAGTTTATATATTATGAAACTATTATAAATCACTTATTATCATTATATAACCAATTAAAATGAATTATAATTATTTTAAAACAATTATTTGAACATTTAAACTTAAATTAAAATTTCAGAACATATATAAAAGCGATGACATCCTTGATGATATCATAAAGATATTTTATTTTCAAAAATACAATAAAATAATTTTACTACATTTTCTTACATAAGTGGAGAATAAGTGCATGTATCCAGTTTTGTTCGAGACTTATAATGGTTAAAAAGCTGTTTATCGATAAAACAATTCTGTCATTTTATCTATAATTTTCCGAAAAATATATTTTTGTAAACATTTTTCCAAAACAAGATTACCTTTATTATTTATCACATAAAACATGATTATGTATGTTTGATAATCCTATATTTGAATATTTATAATTAATTAAGTATTCCAATTTAAAGTGATAAAATTACAGGTCATTACACTAGCCCTGCACACTTCTACATCTTCCCATGGCCTATTAAAAGCACCAACCCACAGATGAAGCGTCGAAGCCTCGCTTTGCTACATCTGCAAGCTAGCAATTACCGAAAGCTTTCCGCCGCCTTCGTTATAATGATCAAATTCTCTTAATCATTTTTGTTCTATGCTATGATTTGATATAGATTCGTTGTTACAAATTCGTTGAAAAATGGTTGTTGGTATTTTTTTAATATGATCGTTCGTATATAATTTGATAGTTGATATTGTTATGAAGTTGCTTAATAAATCATTGTTGTCGATATGATATTAGTAATGAAACCCCGTAGATATTTAATTTGTCCCCGTTTGACATGTACCGTATAAATCTTTATATAGGTATTCGTTTTTTTGAATAAAACAAAATTCGATATTCGGTTGATACATTTTTTGTTGGATTTTTCCTAGTATTGGAGAAGTTATAACCATTAGTCAATATTTCAATTCAAACGGTTAACGAAATAGCGACGACACTTCCATCATGTTTTCGGTGTATTTTTTCGCATATCATACGTGGAATAAGAGGAGGCGATGCAGAAATTTTATCAATCATTTGATTTGAAATGATTTACGAAACATAAAAATCATTGTGTTTTTAATGGATAGTGAGATGGTATGTCTTTTAAAAAAGTACAAAAATCTTTAGGTTATATAGCTTTGAAATTGTTCATAAATTCCATTATTTTATTATAAATTAATAATATCATTTAAAACTAATAATAAAATCAATATTGTTATTTAAAGTAATAATAAAATAAATAGTGATATTTAAACTAATAATAAAATTAATAACAAAATTAATAATGTTATTTAAATTATTAGTAAAAACAGTAATGTTATTTAGATTGATAACAAAACTGATAATGTTATTTAAATCTATAATTTTATTTAAAGTATTAATAAACTTAATAATGTTATTTAAATTAGTAACAAAATTAATAATGTCATTTAAATAATTAGTAAAAATAATAATGCTATTTAAATAATTAGTAAAAATAACAATGTTGTTTAAATTAATAATAAAATAAATAATCGTATTTAAATCTATAATATTATTTCAAAATGAACCTAATATTGTTATTTAGATTAACAGCAAAAATAATGATGTTATTTAAATTAATAATGTTATTTAATTTACAATGTTATTTAAATATTAAGAAACTTAACAATATTTGTTAAATTAATTGTAGGAAATGCGGATGATGGATCTTAATGTAGAATTAACACTAAGGGGGGTTGAATAGTGTTTAATTAATTTTATGAATCTTTTCAAATTAAACCCAAACAAATGCAATTCACAAACACAGAGACTATTACAGAACCAGACACAAACGCAAATAGTAAATAAAAGCAGTAAAGGAAAGAGCACACCAGAATTTTATAGTGGTTCGGAGTTACCCTACTTCCAATCCCACATAATTTCTTGTGTAGATTTCTTTTGAAATATAATGTCGATATTACAACCTCAATTTCAAGACCCCGAGATACACCCTCCTATCTCTGAGTTCAGGGAAAACTCTCTTGATTTAAGCAGGCTACAAGATTACCTAATTAATTTACGGGCTACAATAACACCCAACTAATTTACAGGCCGCAATCATACCTTTCCAAGCACACTTTGATAGAAAGAGACTTAATACACTTCGATCTTTCGATCTATGATTACAAATGATCCTATAACTCTAAATAGCACTGAGATCTTTGAGAAAGTGTGGCAGAGAATCAAACTAGAGACGATCGAGTTCTATTCACTTAGGATTTCGACAGAGTTTTGTTAAGAATGTTCAAAAATAAGAATGGAAGAAAAAGAGGAGAGAAAAAAAGAAATCTTAAGTGAAAATTCATTGAAAATACTGGTATATATATAGGAGAATAACGGTCATGTCCATTCGTGAAAGGCTATGACGAATAGACACTTCTTTTGAAAATTTGAATTTTTAAATCTACGGCTACCATGTCGACATCGGGGTATAGGCATGCGACATCCCTTAGTATTTTTTGCAAATTGATTTTTCTTTTAAAAGAGATTTTCTTTCTAAAGTTTGTCGAAACAATCTTAGAACTTTGTTAACTATTTTGAATATACTTTATATTATAAAAACCTTTGGAACGTAATCTTACGAAATATAAAAGTAATAAAAACTAAATATATAAATTTTTTGAGATCAAAGCAAAAACATTAAAACCAAGAGATAGTTTAAAAATAAGAAATGATTTTGAAATTAATATGATGAAAAATAGCTTTTTTGAATTAAGGCTAAAATATTTAAACCGAGAGAGAGAGATGTCTTTTTAAAATGATAGTTTTGAAAAATTCTAAAAGTAAGTCATTTTGAAAATTTCGTGGATTCCATTCCACTAGAGAAGGTCGTGGGCTCCATCCCACTAAAGAGGTCGTGCTTTCCATCCCACTATTAAAGCGAGAAGGTGGATTCCATTCCATAATTAAAATCAGAATAAATATTTTAATGCTATTATGAAGTTTTAACATAAATCTAAACTCTATTACTTATATTGATATCTTGAACTCTTGAACTCTTGATAATCTTGATACTCATGAGTCTTCAGTCTTGATTTCTACAGTCTTGAATTCGTCGGTCTTGAATCTCTATATTGTGCAGTCTTCATTCTCAATACCTGCATATATATGTCCTGCATATACATATATCTATCTGAACAAAGATAGTCGTATTAATATTTTATAACAAGTCTTAAGGTTGTTGTAATCAAAACCATTATCTTAGGAACTAACATTAATAACAAAATTAATCACGTTATTTAAACTATTAATAAATTTAGTAGTGTTATTTAAAGTAATGATAAAATTAATAATTTAATTCGAATTAATAATATTATCATGTGCATGATAATCTAAACTTTAATTACATGTAAAGCATAGAAGATGGATTATTTGATAGGTCGAAGTTGGATGTACATAAGAGGTAAAAATAGAGGAATGATTCCATTGCATTTTAGAAACTACATGGGTTCATTCATCAAAGTGGTATTATGTAATAAAACAAATATGAAAGAAGATTGATGTTCGTGTTCGAAATGTCTTTGCTTGAAAGTCATAGGGAATTATACCATGATATTAAATTTACACTAATATAATTTTGTGCCAACTATCTTGTGTGGGTATATCATGGAGAAGTATATTACATTATCATGCATTTTAGAGACTTTTTACCCTGTAGTATTTGTAACGATCTGTCTTTCTTTCATCGAAAGACGATACTTAATACATCCTCGGTATTCATGTACCGATCGTTTAAGTGTTCGCTAGATAGGTTATTTGGGGTTAAAGAAAGAAAATACATAATAGAATATCACATCGTAACGAGCAATATATAATATACACAAACCTTTACAAAAAGAAATCAACTTTATTATATAAAAAGCTGCAACACCCCTAATTTTTTGTAACATTATTCAGGAGATTTAATTAGATAAATTAAATAGAATGGTATAAATAATTAGAGTGATAGGAGGATTGAGGAATGAAAGTAAAATTAAGGTTGTGCTGAATAAATTAAAGAGGCTTGGGAGTGGGTTATATGTTAATTAGTCTACACAAAGGTATATTGGGAAATAGCCGCACATAACCTCTTACCCTTATATATATTCTTGTTCCCATTCACATTTTTTTCCATTCTCGATTATTTCTCATTTTCACAAAATGAGAAAACACAAACATAAGAGAGGAGCCGGCCATTGCTAGTAGAAAAGAAATTAAAATCAAGCTAAGGAATTAAAGAAGGGAAATAAATCTTAATCTCAATCCAATCTCCTTATCATAATCAAGATAAATAATAATTCATAACATCCCTATTTTGTTTTATGAACATAAGTTTTCGATTTAAGATTAAATTCGTCTCTAATGATGATAAGCTTGAATTAAAATTTGTTTAATTTAAACAAGATTGTTTAAACGATAATTTATGCGGTTTTAAGGAAAAACAGATTGAAGTTGATCTTTGAATGCCATGGAAAAATTTTATGTTATGTAGAACATGATTTTGGAGTTGGGTTTTAATTTTGATAATTTTTCAAGCTATGGAAAGATTATGAATTTTCAAAGGAAAATATGATAAAATTGGGTTTAAATTTAATTTTAATTATTTAAATTGGGTCTAGAATTTTCATATGTAAAATAACATGACGAAATTGAATTTCTGTGATTTTTGGGGATTTTTCGTAATTGATTTGCTATGGAAACTAAATTATTATAAAAGAAAGACTTATATGCAATATGGTTTTGTTTAATGGAAGGGCTTATTTGTTAAATTAATCTTAATTGAGGTCTGGAATTAAGCAACAGTTATTTTGGTAAAGAAGTTGAAAAGTTGAGGCAATCAATCATATGTTTACACGTGGGCGGGTTAGTTAGAAAGTATTTGCTTCAATTGGCATTAATCAGTTTTTACCCAGAAAAGTTGGTTCCGCCTCTTTTAGAAGTGCCTTTCGTGTAATGACCCATAATTTTACCACTTTGAAAACAAAATATTTAATGTATTTAAATATTCAAATATAGAATTTTCAAACTTATATAGTCATGTTTTATATAATAAATAAGAATGGTGAACTTATTTTAGAATTGAATAAAGATTTTGGACTTTTACCGTTACGTTGACAAAATTAACAAAAGTTGGTTTTCGACAAAATTGAATATGTAGTCCAAAAATTGTTTTAAAGGATAAATAATTTCTTTTAAAATCGTTATATAATTGGTTGGTAAAAGTTTGTTACTGTATATATACTTATGTTATACCGATTGACAAATTTCGTCGCACATTGACAAAATCAATCTCGTATATTTGCAAATGATTTTGATATTGTTTTATATTATTTTATAAGTCAAAGAAACTCGTTTTAAATATTTAATGATGATAAGAAATTTATTTTAAGTTTGGTTTACATGAATAAATAGTCTAACAAAAACATCAAAATGTGACCGTAAAACATTTTGTCGAAAATCAAATTTTGTCGAATAAAAGTTTCCGCAACATTGTTGCACCTTTATGTACATATACATGTACACATATTTAAATATGTTAGGTATTAACAATTAACTGATCAAGTTTACTTTTGCTAATTAAGGTTAAAAATTTCTAGAAAATCATTACGAAAAAAGTAAACATAAAAGGACAAAATCATGTCAAATCAAATCAAATAAAATCTTTACTTTATTTTCTTTATGTAGACATAAAGTAGTAATATTACAAAGTGATGGTAAGTGTTGAAAAAGTAGGATAAAGTAAGGACATTTTGGTATTATAAAAGCATAATTTTGTAATTCACCACTCCGTATTTTTCCTATAAATACCCATCCATTCTTCTTATTTTCTTCACACTTCTCATTCTCCTTCTTCTTCATTTTTGAGCTTTCTTTTTCTTATTAACGACTTTTCTTTTTTAAGAGAAGTAGGAGGGTTAAAAATAGTGGAGTGCTTAAGCACCAATCTACTAATTTCTCTCTAACCTCTTCTTACTTCACTTTTTTCTTCTCTTCTTTAAATGGCCTTAGGCTGTGAGTATTGGGATGGAGAGGCCATGATCGTGAGCTATGGAGGTGGGAGGAAGGTTTGGGCCGAGAGTAAAATGGAGGAGGAAGGATGGTCGTGAGCATGATCAAGGTGGTGGAGATGTTTATGGATCTATTAGTGAAGTATATGTTAGTTTAGTGAAGTATGGTTGGATAAGGTGTTGGTAGGAAGTTAATCAATTTTGTTAAAGGTGAATACTCATTTTTAAATTTGCTAATAATTCCAAGTTTAATAATAAGAAAGTTAGATATCTTAGATGATTAATACGTTTGATAACTTGGATGCAAAGTTGGTTGTTTACATGATTGTTAATATGGATGATTACTTGGTTTGATAAATGATAATATAAATGGTTAGAAATTAATCATAATTAATTAAACGAGAATTTAAATCCATACAAATATGTGTATGAAAATTATTTAGTCACTTAATGATTTTAAAATATCTAAAAAAGGTTGAAAATGATATTATAATAATATAATATTATAATACGAAATGAAATGGAAAATGAGTTTGAAGTATAAAAATATTATTTAAAATGAGTTTAAAACGATTTAGAAATGTTTTATAAACATTTAAAAGTTTTTCATGAAGTTTGAAAAGAAATTAAAAAAACAAGTCAAAAGTAGGTGCGTTGCGTAACGGTAGTTCACGATTTCGTGCCACAAAAGTCAAATGAGTGTATAGAGTGTAGTGTAGCTTAGAATCCTTCAAGATAAGAATTTTTCGAACTATTTTATCCATACTTTTCCAATAAAAAAAGAAAATCAAGATTTCATTAAGTAGATTCTGAAATATGTCCAAAATAATTTTCTAAAAACATCGCGGTTTTGCAGTTCGGAATCCAAGAAGGAATTTCTTTTTAAATGATATTTTTAAATGATTAAAAATGTGAAGTAAATTTGATAAATCTATTAAAATGATTTGAAAGAGCTTTGAATGGGAATAAGAATTTTCAAACATTAAAAAAAAAGTTGTTTTAGTTAAATAAGATGTTTTAAGCACTTTTCATAGCACTTTTCTGCTGCAGTTTCTATAACTTTTGAAATAAAGATTTAAACTTTAACGATTCTTTCTAAAATCATTTTAAAATGTTTTTAAATGAATAACTAAGTGTTTTAAAGATAAATTGGAAGTTTATAATTCTTTCGGAGTTTAAATAAATGGTTATATAACACTTAAACAATATAGTGGAAAACATTTCCTTGAATATAATAACAAATTGAGTATATAAAAATAACTAGTACATTTGTCCCGCCTGTGAGATCTATGCAGTAAAACAAGGTGTGTAACTATGGTTAGGAATGGAGCAACCAGAGCCCTGAACTTACATGGTCTTTGTTTTATCCTTTAGATGAGGGGTGGAACAAATCGAAAGGAAATCCCGGATGCTCTAAAAAGGTTTTCCCGAATAAAATGGTTTTGGGTTTGTTATAACAATGTTTTACGTAACATCATTTTTTAACCCATTTAAATGAGGATTTAGAAATAGAAAATCTTGATTAAAGGTTTAAACGTGATATTAAGTAAGTTGACTTGGTATTTCCCAAGATTAAAGAGGAGTTATAAATGAAAGATTTAAAGAAATAATGTTGAATTTTTTCCTTAGTAGAAGAGAAAATAATTTGGAATTATTCCAAGATTTATGAAAGGTTTAAAATAAACCAAATGATTTGATAAATGAAGCTTAATGAATCCATATACTCTTGAAAAGAAAATGGAATGAATTGAAGAAGAAAAAATATCTAAGAAAAATATTTGGTTTAAATAAATGATGAATTAATTTGAATGGTGATTGATAGTCATATATGAACTTAACATCTTTTTATCGATATTTGGTTTCGAAGGAACACGGGTCAGATTTGGGTAATTCTTATCCGAAAACCACTTCGTACCATTATATACGTTTGAAAGTGAAGACGTATTAATAATGATGATTATTGAAGACTAGAGATCTTCATTAGCGGAACGACTGCTTGTTGACATTCTCTGGGTAGCTCCCAATATAGAGACATTTATAGCAGTGGTTTTATCGTGTTTTGAAATCTTTGGATTGCAAGGACTACTCACTACTAATGGTAGTAGGAGGAGTGCCTTCGGCTTCGTTCAGTCCTAGAACAAACTTTTATGGATGAGTGTCTGACAGTGCATTTCTGATCACATCTCTATCAATGTATTATCTGCTTGGTGGTGGAGAAGGCAACTTCTCTTAGCTTAACACTCTTTTCTGAGACGTACGAGCTCAGGAGTTATACGTTGGTAGAAATCAGTTGTGTGATTAATTAATGGCAATGTGACATTCAAAGTGGAACCTGTTATGATCAAAGCGGGGTTTTGTACGAAAAGCGTGGCTTTGTCTTAGTTGAGCGTAACCTCACTCCCAAGCCTCACATCTTGAAAATGATACGGGAATTGTGTTACATATTTCAAGCTTAGTATGACAAGGGTGGCATATGATCCTCCATGGTGACTGACGATGTATGATCAAGGTCACCAAGGTGTCCAAACAAGACTCTTATTGTATGGTATAGTGGTGTGTGAGTCCTTACATGAGAAGCCATCGGATATCAAGAAGTGTGGCAATATGAGGAATAGTGCTTTGTAAGTCCTTGCACAAAAAACCACCGGGTTCTAATTGCTATGCGTAGTTATCAAGGTTCCCTATCATGTTGGAAAATCCAATTCCAATACGAGCTTTATGGTTTTGATTGTAGTCTCGAAATAGCTGTAATGACTTGCAAACATTTTAGCTACCCCTTTTCGTATTATATATTATGTTTAACCTAGTATGGATATATTCCCTTAGACTTAGTTTGGGTATTGATACCTTATTTGAATAAGTTTATTTGAAAGATGTTTTCCAAAAGAACGTCATTAAAGATAATATCAAATTATTTTGGTAATAGAAGTGTTTTGATTATCATAAGGTAAAATTCTGTCTATATTTACGTGTGGGCGTGGTCTTATAAAGGTACCCTTCTTTTCAAAGGTTTTAATATCATCATCATGAACTATACATTTAAAATTTTGAGTATGTCGCGCTGGTTTATCATGTCTGATCCGGATAGTTTTAATACTCACTTCAGATTCGAGTAGTTTCAGGATTAGCTGAAGACGCTTGGAGTTTTCAAAGGAGAGCTGGAGATCTTCTTTATTATATGGACGTATCCTATTATCCACTGCATCTATTGCATTTTTTTTGTCAGCATTTGTAAGGGAAGGTGTTATAACTGTCTAGGTTGAATCTAGGTTAGACTTTGACTTATGTTTAAAAAAATTCCACTGTAAAGATTATTATTGAAATAATATGTTATTTAATTCGTATGAGATTCTATTTTTCTGTTCCGGTCTATCTTTATTTTTCTTTCTACCCTTAATGATCCGCTTGTTCGTGCAATTTGATTTGGACATGTATGGTTTATTGTTGAATCAAAGGGTATGAAAAAATGGGTTATTACATTTCGACTCCAATGTCTCCACTTCATCTCAGTCAAGACCAACCGATCTAAAACCTATTAAAGATGAAACCAATCCACATGGTATCAATGAGATTGGTACGAAGTGGATTGGTGAAGTTCAGAGGGCAGGGTATCGAAAGCATTACTTTCAATAGAGACGAAACCATTGTTTACTTTTAAAAGATACACCTGCCAGGTTTTTGAAGGGTGCTTTCGACCAAGTTGATAACCAGTTGCTTTCGAACTTGTTGTCACCTTTCTTTGTTTAAAAGCAGAGCTTTCGACTAAGACCCTTGTTTATAAAAGAATGCTTTCGAAAATGACAGTTTTGACCTAGTTGAAACCCCGCTATCGTTTCTATACCTTTCGAGTGTATTGAAATCGTCAATGCTTTGAAGTGTCATTTTTGTTTTAAACTTATAATAAGCCACTTCCTAAATGTTTCCAAACGGTCCAAGGGTTTCGAAGGCAATGGCTTTGAAAGGGGGTTTCGATGTTATCCTTCAATGTTTTGGCGCAAACGTTTTGAAGCTTTCGAAAGGGATGGAGCCGACTCCATCGAATTTTCCTTAATACTTTTATATGATAAAGAATGGTTTCGAAAGAGATACTTTCGTTTATATTCACTTGACCCAAATAATATTTTTAGATATAAACCCAATGGTTTCGAAAGAGGAGCTTTCAATGGTTTCAGAAGGGATACTTCCAAAGGTTTTGGAAGGGATACTTCCAAAGGTTTCGAAAGGGATACTTCCAAAGGTTTCGAAAGAGGTAAATTCAAGGGTTTCGAAAGGGGTACTTTCAAGGGTTTCACAGTTATGCTTCTAAAAGTTAATAAGCAATACTTTATTACATTCGGGTTTTGAAAGAGAGGTTTTAAAGTGTTTCAAAAGGCAGGTGCTTAATGTTTTGAAAAGAGATTTATGTGCTTTAAAAGGAGATTGGCCAGTGAGGTCGAAAGCAAAGATTTGAAGGTTTCAAAAGCCTTAGTTTTCAAAACAAAGAACCTAATCTCATTTTAATGGAAATCCATGACATATAAATAAATAAAGTATTTTGAAAATGACTTTTTGAATAAGTTTTCTTTGATTAATAGGTTAAAGGGATTAACCAAGTTATTATACTTGCTTCTTCATATATGTATATATTTATATTGTAATGGACCCATAGCCATATTTTGGGAAAGGGCTGAATAACCGGCTAGGTTGACCCAGTAGTGAATATAAATTAAGTTAACTCCTGAATGAGTAGAATTGCATCTAGGAGGTTAGAAAGACTAGAATATAGGATGCTAAAATATTAAAGGAAGATATTAGCAGGGGCCAACAGGTTCACAGTAAGCCCATGAAAGCTGTGTATAGGAAAAGATATGGGTAGCGGCCAATAGATTCATAGTAAGCTCATGAAAACTATGTATAAATAAAGATGTCAAAAAGATAGGTTCATATTTAGCCCATGAAAACTATGATTTGATATTGGCAGAGGCCAATAAGTTTGTAGTCAGCCTATGAAAACTATATCCAGATTAAGATATTGATAGAAATCAATAGGTTCCTAGTCAATCCATGAAAACTAGGAAAGAGAAAAGATATTGGAGTTACCAATAGGTTCAGGGAGAACCCATTAAACAGTAAAGATATTGACCGAGGCCAATAGGTTATAGTGATCCCATGAAAACTATGTAACTAGACGGGAGTCCTTAAATATTTAACCGGTTATTAGTCAGCCAATGAAAACTATCAGGTTAATATTAACCCTAGAAACTATAATTGAGATGGATAATCGAAATAAATGGGGATAGGTAGTCTAGAATTAATTCAATTATTTTGCATATCATCATATCATATTGATTTGAATTGTTTTAACCATTGTGAATGCAGGAACATAGTATATGGTTTTATAAGGTTTTATGATTCTAGTGATGGGAAAACCCATTCTACAAAGTGGCTTGGTCTTACTAGATATCTAATTGGTTTGAGATGGTGGATTATTATTCATACTAGGTTTTATGTCAAACTCGAAGTTTATGTTTTCCCCTTAAACTCTCGGGTACTCAATTAATTTTGAGTAGTTTAAGTGTTGAGCTTTTCAGGAACCTCATTGGACGAATAAGCTTCCAAAGGCATGCAGGAGGCATGATAGCTACTTTGAGTTCTCTTTTATTTTGATTCCGCTGTGTTGTTTTGCAAAGGAAAAGTTGTTAAATTGCCTATATATACTCTGATCATCCAAGGGGGCATCTACATATGTCGCTCTTGGCGTATGCTGTAAGAAATATATTTTCTCTGAATGTTATTAACGTTTGTAAGATTATGTAATGAATTTGAAATGTATTGAAATAGAAAGCGGAATTTTTATGATGTTTTAAATTTTTTTCATATTCATGTGTTTCTATGTTTTTATGTATCAATGTATCTAACATTACCATATTTAGTCATCGAGAATTAATAATTATGGATGACTGCAGCAACTATAGCCAGTTTTGGGCCTCAAGTATGGGATATTACAAGTTGGTGTCAGATCATAGGTTTATGAAACTTAAAAGTAATTTAAACGTGAAATATTTTCAAACATAATCCAATAAATCATAAAATAAGATTGGGGTTTGGGTTAACACTATAGCAACATATTTGTATTTGATATGTGTATATAAGTAGGTATTCCTCTCTCTTAGATCATTCTTCTGTATCTTACGAAGGCTCGTATGCACATTTACGAGAAAGAAGATATGGAAGCAAGAAACGGAAGAGGAAATCTCGGTGGAGGTAGCACCACAACCAACAGAAATGCTCGACCCACCAGGAGGAACCCAGGTCGATAGGCTAATGCTAACCAAAATGTTGATGCCAATATGGGTGCTGAAAATCCACCAATAGATATGAGGATGATGTATCAGTTCTTCATCAATATGATGTAAGCAAGAGCTGCTGTTGGAATTGCTGATATTGTTGGAGGAGCTAATCCCGTGGCTCCAATTCCGAATAATTATGCTAAGCTGAGCAAATTTTACACATGTCTTGATAGGAAGCCATTTATAGGAATGGAGGATAAATTTGAGAATTAGTTGTTGCACTATGAGAGAATCTTTGTAGATCTAGGTTTGGATGATGAGTTAAAAAGGAGGCTGGCCTCTAGGCAGTTGCAAGGGGTAGCGCTTCACTGGTGGAATCGTGTGACTGTCGGAGTTCCGGAGGAAGAGTTGACATTGGCAGAGTTCAGGAGGAGATTTAAGCAGAGGTTTGTATTTGAAGTTGCTAATTCAGCGTTAAAGAGGAAGTTAAAGGATCTAGTTCAGGGAGAGATGTCAGAAATCGAGTTCGCTACTAAGTTTGATGAGTTGTCTCGATATGGTTATGCTACTATAGACACTGACATTAAAAGGAATGAGAGGTTCATTCGAGGATTGAGGCCTGAGGTTGCTAGGGCGACCTTGAAACATATCTGTGATCCTTGTAATATGGTTGTAGAGATGACCATTAGCCATAAAGAGATGCTTGTTGTTTGTGCTAGAGAGAAGCCAATTAAATCCTTGGGTCCTCAGGGAAAGAAGATGAGGTTCTTTAAGAAGAAGTGAGCCTAGAAGGGGATGCTGCAAAGAAGGCAAAGGCTGATTTAGTTTTCTACAAGTGTGATAAGAAGGGTCATTGTGAAAATGAGTGCTGGTCAAGCAACGAAAAGAAGATTGCAGATAAGAAGAATGTGAAATGCTTCAACTTTGACCAAGTTGGATATAATAAGAATCAGTGTCTAGAACCAATTAGGGCAGATAAGGGAAAGGTTTTTGCTCTTGGAAAATCATCTACTAAGCCAACTGCAACTGAAAATGGGAAGATTGTGATTGAAGGTATGCTTTTGATTCAGAGTATACTAGTTTGGATACTATATGATACCAGTGCATCACGTTCATTTATATCCTAGTTTTCGGTTGATAGGTTATGCTTAGAACCCACATACCTTGTTACTTCCTTAAGGGTTGAAAATCCAATAGGTGTTAGTTCCTGAGATGATGGTTTTGATGACAACAATCTTGGAACTTGTTATAAAATATAAATACTAATATCTTTGTCTATATATATGTATATGCAGGATATACATATAAATATATATATATATATATACATACATACATACATATATATATGCAGGTCTAAGAATGAAGACTATACAGTGTAGAGATTCAAGACTGACGAATTCAAGATTGTAGAAATCAGACTGAAGACTCATGAGTATCAAGAGTTCAAGATATCAAGATAAGTAGTAGAGTCTAGATTTATGTTAAACCTTCATAATAGCATTAAAATCTTTATGCAATTTTAATTATGGAATGGAATCCACCTTCTTAATTTAATAATGGGATGGAACCCACGACCTCTTTAGTGGGATGGAATCCACGACTTTCTCTAGTGGAATGGAATATACAAAATTTTCAAAATGACTTATTTTTAGATTTTTTTCAAAATTATCTTTTTAAAAAGACATCTATCTCGGTTTAAATATTTTAGCCTTAATTCAAAAAATATATTTAATCGTGTTAATTTCAAAATCATTTCTTCTTTTTAAACTATCTGTTGGTTTTAATGTTATAGCTTTAATCTCAAAATATTTATATATCTAGTTTTTATTATTTTTATATTTCGTAAGATGACTTTCCAAAGGTTTTATAATCATAAAGTATATTTAAAATAGTTTACAAAGTTATAAGATTGTTTTGAAAAATTTAAAAGGAAAATATCTTAAGCAAAAATCAATTTTTAAAAAATACTAGGGGATGCCGACATGCCTATACTCCCCAATCAACATGGTAGCCGTAGATTTTAAATTTTGAATTTTCAAAAGAAGTGTCTATTTGTCATGTCCTTCCATGAATGAACATGACCGTTTTTCTCCTATATATACCAGTAGTTTTCAATGAATTTTCAATTAAGACTTCTTTGATGCTCTCCTTTTTCCCTTCCATTCTTATTTTCAAACATTCTAAACAAACCGAAATCCTAAGTGAATCATACTCGATCATCTCTAGTTTGATTCTCTGCCACTCTCTCTCAAAGATCTCAGTGCTATTCATAGTTATAGAATCATTTGTAATCAAAGATTGAAAGATCGAAGTGTATCGAGTCCCTCTCTATCATAGTGTGATTGGAAACGTATGTGATTGTGGCCCGTAAATAAGTTGGGTGTGATTGTAGCCCATAAATCAATTAGGTGATCTTGTACCCTAGTTAAATCAAGAGAGTTTGTTTGGACTCGGAGACAGTAGGGTGTTTCGCGTGGCCTTGAAATCGAGGTTTCAATATCGATATCATATTTGAAAATAAATTGTATGGGATTGGATGTAGGGTAACTCCGAATCAGTATAAAATTCCGGTGTGTTCTTCCTTTACTGCTTTTATATACTATTTGCATCTGTGTCTGGTTCTATGATTGTCTCTGTGTTTTTGAATTGCATATGTTTGAGTTTAATTTGAAAAGATTTCAAAAAGATTCATAAAATTAATTAAATACTATTCACCCCCTCTAGTGTTAATTCTGCCTTAAAATCTGTGATTCGCATTTCCAACATTTGGTATCAAAGCGTTGGTTTTCAAAGTTATCATAATCTGAAATTTGAAACATTTTAAAATGGCAATTTTTGGAGATTAACACTAGTTCAAAATTGTCAAAATCATCATTATCTCATAAGTATGCATATTGTTATTATAGAAATCAAGTTATCTACCGAATTGGCGTGTTGTGCAGGAAAGATGTATTATATGGCTTTTGAAGAATCAACACTCAATGGACAGATGGTTCAAATCAAGAAAAACAAATGGATACTCGATAATGGATGTTCAAGACACATGATTGGTAATCGGGGATACTGAGTGACATAATTTATAAAGATGGTGGACTGGTCAACTTTGGAGACAATTCAAAAGGATACATGATTGGCATCGGTAATGTCGATAACTCTAAAACTCGTACTATTTTGAATATTTTGTTAGTTAGGAATTTAAACAAAACTTACTTAGTATAAGTCAACTATGTGACAAAGGCTACACAATTAACTTTGAAGTGGATAAGTGTCACATCGAAGATAATAAATCAAATATTATCTTTAAAGGAGTAAGGAATAAAAATATTTATATTCTTAGTATGAAAATCTCAAACGATAACCTGTATTTTTTGGCTAATACAAGTGACCCTTGGATTTGGCATAAAATATTTGGGCATTTGAATTTCAAACTCTTATCTAGACTTTCAAAACTTGATCTAGTAAGAGGCCCTTCCTAAAATGGATTTTAAAGTAGATAGTATATGTGATGCGTGTCAATTAGGAAAATTAGGAAGAGTTCATCCAAATTAAAAGATATGATTTCAACTTCAAAACCTCTTGAGTTACTTCATTTAGATCTGTTTGGTCCATCTCAAATTCAGTCAATAAGTCACAGTAAATATTTTTTTGGTAATTGTAGATGATTATTATAGAATTACATAGACAATTTTTTTGAAACATAAAAGTGATGCTTTTGATTTATTTATAACTTTACGAAAAAAATTCAAAATCAGCTTTCTTTAAAAGTCAAAACTATTCGTAGTGATCATGGTGGAGAATTTGAAAATTAAAATTTTGAGAATTTTTGTAACAAAAAAGGAATATCTCATAATTTTTCTTTTCCAAGAACTCCACAACAAAAGGGAGTGGTAGAGCATAAAAATAGGACGATTCCAGAGCGTGCAAGAACTATGCTTTCAAATAGTAAATTACCAAGAAATTTTTGGGCTGAAGCAGTCGCTACAGCTGGTTACATTTTGAATAGGATTTTAATTAGACCTTTAACCAATAAAACCCCATATGAACTGCTTTTCAATAAGAAACCAAAGGTATCTCATTTTAAAGTTTTTGGAAGAAAATGCTTTATTCTAAATACAAAGGATAATTTGGATAAATTTGATCCTGAATCCGACAAAGGAATCTTTGTCGGATATTTTAACAGAAGTAAAGCATATAGAGTTTTCAATTTAAAAACTAACATCATTGAAGAAACAATGCATGTATCTTTTGATGAAGATTTCAAAATTTTTGTTGAAATAAATGATTAAGATGATTTTATTACTTTGAATAATGAAGCAAATGAAACAAATTATGAAACTGTTCATCCTAATAAAAGGATCATGGTTTTAAAAGATCATTCTAAAGAAAATATACTAGAAAATATTGAATATGTGGTTAGAACTAGAAATCAACTAAACAGGATGCGTAACTTTTATGCCAACTATTGAACCCAAAAATCCAATGGAAGTATCATCTGATGATTCATGGATTCTTGTTATGCAAGGGAACTGAATCAATTCACCAGAAATGATGTATGGATACTTGTTCCTAAACCCGAGGACAAAACTATAATAGAAACTAATGGTTTTATAAAAATAAAATGAATGAACAATGTGAGGTCGTTAGAAATAAATCTTGGTTAGTCGTGCAAGGTAATTGTCAAGAAGAATGAATAAACTTTGATGAAACTTTTGCACCCATAGCAAGATTAGAAGCCATTAGAGTTCTACTTGCTTTCGCAAACCATAATAATTTCAAATTATTTCAAATGGATGTCAAAAATGCCTTTTTAAAATGTTTTGTTAAATAGGATGTTTATGTTGAACAACCTCCACTTTTTGAAGAAGAAAAGTTTCCAATCATGTTTACTAATTGAAGAAAGCTTTATATAGTCTGAAACAAGCTCCTACAGCCTGGTATGATAGACAAAGATTTTACCTGTCACAATCAAATTTTGAAATTGGTAGAGTAGATAATACTCTTTTTATTAAAAGAAACAAAAATGATATCCAATTAGTACAGATTTATGTAGATGGTATCCTTTTTGGATCAACAAACACTGAAATGAACAAAGATTTTTTTGAAATAATGACAAAAGAGTTTGAGATGAGTCATATGGGTGAACTTACTTTCTTTTTAGGATTGCAAATAAAACAATTAGAAAGGTATTTTCATTAGTCAAGAAAAGTACGCTAAGGATCTAATTAGTAAGTTTGGTATGACCACTACGAGTGGAAAACCCACTTCTATGGCAACCAATGAAGCCTTGAATAAAGAAGACATGTCAAAAGATGTTGATCAAAAATTATAAAGGGTAATGATTGGATCACTACTCTATATAACTGCGAGTAGGCCTGATACCATGCATAGTGTCAGTTGTGCAAGATATCAATCTCAACCCAAAGAAACCCATTTAAAAGGTGTTAAACGATCCTAAGATATGTTAAACACACTTTAGACTATGGCCAATTTTACCCTAAAAATGATTCATTTGGTTTAATCTCATATTGTGATGCCGACTTTGCTGGTTGTAAATCAGACTGAAAAAGTACAAGTGGAACTTTTCACTTTTTAGGACATTCTCTGGTTTCCTGGTTTAGTAAAAAGCAAAATACTGTCTCACTATCAACAACTGAAGTAGAATATATCTATGTTACTTTAGCTTGTTCTCAAGTTATCTATACACAACAATCTTAAAGGATTCTGGATTAAATATTTTAAAATCACTAATTTATTGTAACAATAAAAGTGCAATAAATTTATCCAAAAATCATACCCATCATGGCAGAACCAAACATATTGATTTCAGACATCATTTTCTCAGAGATAATATAAGTAAAGTGATTATTTCTCTTGTATTCATCAACACTGAGAATCAAATAGTTGATATTCTGACCAAACCCTTGAATCAATCAACCTTTACTAAATTAAGAAGAGGACAAGGTGTTTGTTCTATAATTGAGATATGAAATA
The DNA here is from genome assembly GCA_030765085.1 of Allium cepa. Taxonomy (NCBI): domain Eukaryota; kingdom Viridiplantae; phylum Streptophyta; class Magnoliopsida; order Asparagales; family Amaryllidaceae; genus Allium; species Allium cepa. Next base: position 166,697,181 of record CM060931.1, read on the forward strand.
TAGATATAGCAACATATATATTTAAATAAATAGAGAAAAACAAAATTGTCAACATTTTCAAAGGGATGTCGACATGCCTCTACCCTTCATGTCGACATATAACGGTCATATTTGAAATTTTGATTTCCCCTCTAAAATCAATTAGGTGGTTATATAACAACAATATTTCGAATTCATTTGTCTTCTCACTTCATTTTCTCTGAAATAAAATTCTAAAAATACAAAGTAATGGCCTCCTCTTCTAAGTCAAACCAAAATGCAACCATTTCCTTCCTTTCTTCTAATTCTGGTTCATTCCAATGTACTACATTGGATCGAGTAATAAAGATCGAGGAAATTATGAAGGATTCTCTGCAAATGCTAACTGAACTACAAGTTACGCAAATAAGGATGGAAAAGGAACAAGAGAAACGAGGCAAGATTCTTAGAAATTTGCAAAAATTTCTAATGGATAATTATGCAGACCCTATTTTGATTAAAGATGATTCCTCTAACATACGTTTTCATAATCCATTAGAGGACGATGAAGAAGAAGAGGAGGAGAAGGAAGAAGCACAAATGGACGAGGATGATAATGTTATTTGCGTTGGAGAAGTCTGTTATGACAAAAATGGTAATTTGGTCGAACAACATGGAAACTTTTATCTCCATTACCCTAATTGTTCGATTCACGAGTCACCAATTGTCAAGAACTCTCGTTACATTGTTGTTATATTGATGTTTTTATATTTTTTGTACTTTTATATATTTTTCGCTATGTTTCATATATATGTGTAATGTAATATCATATATAATAAAATTAGATTTATGTTTCTCTTATTATACTTCGTTATTACCATTTAGTCCATAGTATTAGTTTAAGGGGGAGTTATATTTTAGGTTTAGTTTTTGTTGATGACAAAGGGGGTGAACTATAAATAGGATAGCTAGGATGTTAGTTAGGTTTAGATTAAAGGGGTGCCAGTAGATTAAGGAGGAGTTGTTGGAATAAGGAGGAGTCAGAGTTGAATCAGAGTTTGGTGGAGTATATTTTATAAACATAGGTTGTCATCATCAAAAAGGGAGAGATTGTTAGTTTTTGAGATGATGGTTTTGATGACAACAACCTTAGGACTTGTTATAAAATATAAATACTAATATATTTGTCTAGATATATATGTATATGTAGGATATATGTGTGTGTCTGTGTGCAGGCACCGAGAATGAAGATTGTACAATATAGAGATACAAGACCGACGCATTCAAGATTGTAGAAATCAAGACAGAAGACTCATGAGTTTCAAGAGTTCAAGATATCAAGATAAGTAATAGAGTTTAGATTTATGTTATAACTTCATAATAGCACTAAAATCTTTATTCGGATTTTAATTGTAGAATGGAATCCACCTTCACGCTTTAATAGTGGAATGGAACCCACGACCTCTTTAGTGGGTGGAACCCATTACCTTCTCTAGTGGAATGGAATCCACCAAATTTTCAAAATGATGTATTTTTAGATATTTTTTCAAACCTATCTTTTTTAAAAGACATCTCTCTCTCGGTTTAAATATTTTAGCCTTAATTCAAAAACTATTTATAATCATATTAATTTCAAAAACATTTCCTATTTTTAAACTATCTCCTAGTTTTAATGTTTTAGCTTTAATCTCAAATATTTATATTTATTATTTTTTTATTTAATAAGATCACTTTTCAAATTTTTTATAATCATAAAGTATATTCAAAATAGTTTACAAAGTTTTAAGATTGTTTCAACAAACTTTAGAAATAAAATCTCTTTTAAAACAAAAATCAATTTTCAAAAAATACTAGGTGATGTCGACATGCATATACCTCCAATATCGACATGGTAGCCATAGATTTTAAATTTTGAATTTTCAGAAAGAGTGTGTATTCGTCATAACCTTTCACAAATGGACATGAACGTTATTCTTCTATATATATCAGTAGTTTTCAACAAATTTTCACTTAAGGTTTACTTGTTTTCTCTCTTCTTTCACTTCCATTCTTATTTTCAAACATTCTTAACAACACTCTACCGAAATCCTAAGTGAATCAAACTCAATCGTCCGATAAATGTGAGGAATCATTCTTTAAGTTAAAGCATTTGTTGACCAATGCACTTGTGTTAGTATTTCTAGATGGAAACCAAGGTTTAGTGGTGTATATCGATGCACGTGGAACTGGATTGGGAGCTGTGTTGATGTAGAAGAGTAATGTGATTGCCTATGCTTCATGACAGCTTAGACCGCATGAAGTGAGATATCCTACTCATGATTTGGAGTTGGTAGCGGTGATCTTCGCATTGAAGATTTAAAAACATTATCTCTTAGAGAAGAGATTTGAGCTAAGATCACAAGTCTTTAAGGACTTAATCTCTCAGAAGGAGTTGAATATGAGACAGTAGAGGTGGCTGGAGTTTTTAGTTGCTTATGATTTTGGTATAAAGTATACTCCAGGGAAAGGAAATAAGGTAGCGGATGCTCTTAGTGGAAGACATCAGAATGTGGTGTTAGATATGTTAGCAGAGTGGAAGGATTTAGAAGCTTTGACTACTTGTAGTTTGCAGTTAAGATCGACTACTAGTTCTAGTCAGTGTATCGCTATGTTGTCATGTTTAGAAGTTCGACCAGTGTTGGTCGAAATGATAGCTTCTAAGCAAAAGAAGGATCCATTATTAGCCGAGAAGATCGGAAGGCTTGAAGTTGAAACTGAGATTGATGATGTAAAGGACTTTAGTCTTGACCAGAGGGGATGGTTAAGAAAGAATGGACGGTTGTGTGTTCCAAATGTCGAAGACTTAAGGAAAGAAGTTCTTGGGGAATGTCATCGATTCATCCTGGAGGGACCAAGATATATCAAGATATGAAGAGGAGCTTCTATTAGGAAGGTATGAAGAGCGATGTTGGCTTGTGGGTTGGCAATGTACAAACTGTCAACAAGTGAAAGCCGAACATCAGAAGCCAAGTTGGTTGCTTCAGCCTTTAGAGATTACAATTTAGAAATGGGATTTGATATCTACGGATTTTATAGACGGGTTGCCAAGGTCAAATAGAGGAAATGAAAGTATATGGGTCATAGTGGACAAGTTGACCAAGTGTTTCCATTTCATTCTAGTCAAATCAACCGGGACGACACCTGTTTTGGCAAGGTTGTTCATGAAGAACACAATTAGGCTACATGGGATTCATAGTAGCATAGTCAATGACAGAGATTCTTTGTTCACTAGTGAATTTTGGAAGATTCTACAGATGTATTAGGTACCAAGCTCAAGATGAGTACTGCATTCACCCTCAGACGGATGGCCAGACAGAGAGAGTCAATAAAGTACTCGAGCATTTATTGAGAGCATATGTATTGGACTTTAATGGATCCTGGGAAGATCACCTACATTTGGTTGAGTTTTCCTATGATAATAGTTATCAGACTAGTATAGGAATGGCGCATTTTGAAGCTTTGTATGGAAGGCCATGCAAATCACCAGTATGTTGGTTGGAGACTGGAGATAGATTAGTCTTAGGTGCAGATTCGGTTATAGAGGCGTCAGAGAAGATTGAGTTGTTTGCACAAAAAATGGGCAAACACCTCCAAGTCGTATAATTTATTCGATTTTATGTTGTTCTTAGTGATTTGGGTGATTTATGCAAATATGTAAAAAGCAGGGATTAAACTGTAAAAGACACGCAGATTTATAGTGGTTCGGCCAGAATGTGCCTACGTCCACTTTATGTGTTATTCTCCTTTACTGTTCAGATTACAAGTACAAAGCTTTGATTGCAAGTATATGAAAGTTGTTTGAAAGTTATATCCGTGCTTGAGCTCTCAAACTTGTCTGCCATTATTGTACCCCTACCCCTCTATTTAAAGAGTGAGGCTGGGGGTAGGGGTCTTGGATGTATATAGTTGCTGGTGGGCCTGGGCTGATGTAATCTGGCCTGGCAGTGTTGGTTCGGTGATGCCTTGGTCCGGGGAAGGTTGGAGTGGCCTTCGGTCCGGTGGTGGTTGGAGTGGCTTTGGTTCGGTAGTAATTGGAGTGGGAATTGGTTCGGCAGTGCTTGGTCCGGCAATGGGTTGGTAGTGGGTGGAGCGTTGTTTGGACTGGTAGCAGGTGGAGAGTGAGTTGGTTCGGTTAGGCATTGGGGAGGAGATGGTTCGGTAGGGACTTGGAGAGGGAGTTGGGATTTGGTTTGGTGGTGGCCTCCCTCATCTTGGTTCGGTAGCACCGGTCTAGTGGAAACACGCCTAACACTTGCCCCCCAAAGTGGGGCATATGCCTGCATATGTCGCGCTTTGTTTTAGCTTGGACATTCTCATCTGGTCCTGTGTGCCGAACTAGTTGGTCTGGTATCTTATGCTTGCCTATAAGTATGGGCTTCGTGTCTCTGTTCATCCTTTATCGTTCGAGATAGCCGAATCAATCGAGTTCCGAATCAAACTTGACTGTTTGAAACAGCCGAATCAACCAAGTACCGAATCAAACTTGACTGCCGGACCAGGTGAGTTTTCTTCTGCCGAATGAACTTTTATGGTTGGACTGCCGAATGGGATCGGAGAGCATGAGTGCCGAATGAATTCTTGGCCTTGAACTCCTGAATGACCATGGGGGGTACGATTGCCGAATGAATTCTTAGCCCTGAACCTCCGAATGAACTTTTTATATTGGGAATACCGAATGAGATCGGGAGTTTGAACCTCCGAATGAACCTTGAGCCTTTTATATTTTGAATTACGAATGAAATTCCAAACCGTACGTACTCGCTTGTTATATCTCTTGTTCTAATGAGGCGTTTTCTCGTGTTGCAAATAATGTCTCATAAAGTAGAAACCCGTTCTGATAAGAAGAAATCTAGGGACAAAGAAGAGTCCTCTGTAGTGCCCCCAGTTCGGGCAGGACCAGAACGTCATGGACCAACCCCGAGATCATTAGTAGACGGGTATGGCCCTCAGGAGCTCTTGAATTCCCCGCCTGACGGCTTTCCTAGCTCCCTCAAAGATGAGCAGCTTGATGTTATATCTTGCTCTTTTGGGATTGACAGAGCGCATATGTTGTTGCCGGGGGAAGGAGTGATGCCGTATAGTCCCCCTGAAGGATATTTTGCTTATAGTAGGTATCACTATATGTGCGGAGCCATCCCTCCGATCAATGCCTGGATAGTTAGCTTTATCACGTATTTGAAGGTGGCCCTTTTCCAGCTTCAGCCCAACTCCTATGCCATCTTGGTAAGCCTGTTTATTATCTTCCAGAGAAAATATGGGCGTCCCCCTTCTAACCGGGAGATCAGGTCTTTGTACAACTTGAGAGGCTACAAGAAGGGATCTCCATATATTAGCTTAGAGTCGACCGTATCTTTCAAGCCAATCCTGGACTTGTATTTGAAATTTAGCATGTTCAAGAAGGAATGGTTCTTCGTTAAGGATGACTCTGTTTCTTTCCACCGCTTCACCGCTGGCTGTGAGTTGAATCTTATTTATAATTTCCGTCCTGACTGCAATGCTCCTCCTTATGTGCTTTTGTTTCATGCTAGCGACAGGTGGTTTTGCGGTCGTAGAGAGCGACCGCCTGGTTCAGATGGCTGCGGAAATAGAAGCCATCCCGGAAAGGGAGAGGGCAGCTTCTTATTTGATCAGGAATGCTACTCTTCTGGAGCATGACTTGATTCTTCCACGCCAGTCTATAGTCAAGCAGAGAGATACGGCTGAGGAGAGGGCCACCAAAGCTAAAGGAGGGGCTACGGCGAAGAGTGGCAAAAGGAAAGCCTTCTCAAAACCTCCAATTGCCCGGGGGAAGAAGCTTAAGAAGTCCGATGGACCCTCCCCCAGCACATGTCCAGACATCCCGGAGGAGGAAGATGTGGAGGAGGAAAGAGGTGAGGGTGAAGGCCGTGAGGAGGGGAGCGGAAGTGATGGGGAAGGTAATGGTGATGGCCATGGTGATGATGGACAGAGTAGTAGTGGCGCTAGGGCTCTGTCTTCTGAGCAGGCAGGCGAGATCCAGGAGTGGACAGATGATGCTTTCCGCCTAGATTTTGAGGGGTTGGAGGAAGGATCGGCCTTGGTGGAGAAGATAAAGAAAGCTGACAAGGCCAGGACTGGTGCCGATTCATTTTCTAAGAGCATTTCAGCTAAGGCAACTCCTACGATTCAAGGTGAATTTTTGACTCCCGACGATCTATTTATGATAAGGATTTAGGAATATTTTATGGTCAGCTTCCGTCCTGGAATGAGATCCAGGACTTATTGCAGCATCCTACTCCTCCCCAGGGTTTGTAACTTGATACGTTTCTTGAATTATAGCTCAATGTATGCTTGTAACACTTGGTTTTTATTCCAGGAGCGGGCGAAGCGGCCAAGACATCAGATGTTCGGCACCGTCTTGAACAATACAAACTCCTCAAAGCTTCCACTAAACCGAAGCCTCCGACTAACCGCCCCGGAGACGTAGTCGGCTACCGTCCTCTTCTTGGGGTCATCGAAGAGGATGTCCGAAAGAAGAAGAGGAGCCGTTCCTTGTTCGAATCCTCACCTGGTCCTCAACGCCCAACTCAACCTCTTCAGGATACCACGGAGGAGAATATTGAGTTTATACCTTCCCCACACCCGTCTGAAAACCCTACTGTTATCCCAATAGATCATCCCGGCTTGGCTCGTAATCCGTTTGCGGGTCATCCGGATCTGAATTCAGGCTCTCATGATATTTCCTTCGACGAGGCTACTGGTGAGCACCTTCTCCCTCGTAATACTATGGTAAGGGTGCTTGATGAGGCTAAGTCCCTGGACCTTGATTTGCTTACCACCCGGATTGTAACTTTGGGGGACGAAGCTAAGGCAAACATTGATCGGGTTGTTGAGGAGACCAAAAAGCTGATGGGGCATCATGCCCGACTGGTCAAGGCCGGAGAGGAAATCGGGAGTGCTAACATTCGATTGCGGTTAATGGTTTCCGACCAGGCCAATCAACTCGCCGATCAGGCCATCCAGATCTCTCAGCATGAGGCCGCCTCCAGGCGACTAAAGAAAACCATAGAAGAGGCTAGCAGGGCAGAGTTACGAAAAATGGAGGCTGCCTACAGGGAACGAATCAATATGGCTATTACAACGGTGGATGAGATTCGGAAAGCGGATCTCGAGCGGGTAGAGGAGTTATCCGGGAAGCTTGAAACCGCAGAGCTTGCTCAAACCAAGCTGAAGGAGGAGATGGAGGCGATGAGGAAATCCTTTCAGGCTGACCGTTCGCGATACCGATCAGAGAAGGATGCTGTCGTTGCAAAGCTGTTGGCTTCTGAGGTCCGAATAGGGTAGTTCGAGGAGAACGAGGGGATAATGGATGAGATGCTTCAGGATATGTACTTTCGCACTTGGAAACAGGGCAACTTATCCTGGATGGATGATTATCCCCGAGTCATGGCCAGGATTTATCTCAGGGCCCTGGAGGAGGCTAAGGCCGAAGCAGATAAGGAGGGTGGCGTGGCCTTCAGGATGGACGTGGTCACGACTCAGTTCATCAAGGAGGATAAAGTGGCGGTAAAGGAGGGTATGTGCTGCTTACTACTGAGGAGGTAGGTGTGCAGTTGGAGGATGATGATCAAGGAGTAGATACTGGTAAGTCTTCCCTTTTAGTCCTTTTGTAACTTGATTGCCTATTGTTCATGACTATTAATGTGTTCTTTCCTGAATTGGACAGGCGGGACCTCTGAAGCACCAACTACCTCTGGTCAACACGTTGAGAGTTTCGATCCGGCAGTTAAGTAGATCTCGGAGGGCCAGTAGAATAAAGGTGAAGCTCTGATGCAGCCGACTCCTTGACTTGACTGGGACATCTTTTGGTTTACTTGACATTGCTGTCTATGTTAGTCCCAAAACATTAATGTAACTGTAATTATATTATTTGTAATGAACGACTTTATTCTTGGCATGTAATTTTTAACTTAAGCCGATTCTATTATATTTAAATGCTTTCGTTATTTTGGTGTGTTGCATAAGAAATGCAGCTATGCATATGCCTGTGATTCAATTGTGTTTGATGTCAAGTTCTTGCTTAAAATATAATTTCACATCTTGCAATGTTATTGTGATGTGTGAATAAATTATAGCTACGCATTCATAGACAAAGGAAGAGAGTACCGCCCTTCGTGTTTTAGTTGTAGATGGTAGCTTTGAATGTCTTGTGTGACTGAGTATGTAATGCAGCCGAGTGTCCTGTCATCCAGTTGTGAGTTCCTATCCCCATTTGCGGGTGTCTCCTATTTTGTGCCCTGTACTTTAGGGATCGTTATATAGGATAGGAGGAAAGTTTTTAAATAAATAGGAATATAAGAAATGGTAAAACTTCCAATCACGGAAGGCCTTCGATGTGCTTAAGTTCGTGGAAAATGGGTTTTGTAGTCACTTTCCCTAGCTGTGGGTCTTGGAGACATTTGTCACCCATCTTACGCCTCTGCGTGGAGTTTTCTTTTTTACCACAGCCGTACTTAAGACACATCGGAGCCGAGATCACGCACAGTAACTACTCGGGCCATTATGGCCTGTAATCGTGGGTATTATTCGATTTACCGTGGCCGGCTAGCGTGGGTGTCGATCGTCAACCGTGAACTACCCCTGGCTGGTCACACCTTATGTTGGGGCTTAAAGTAGGTTCACAGTCGTCGACGAGCCGAACGCCGTAATGAGCTGCCTCGGCTATAGTCGGCCTTCTCGGTGGCTTATAATAGGCTCATTACAGTTGGCTTTAAGGGCCGATCGCGAGCAATTCGTTAACCCGCAGCAGAGGGATGATGGAGCAAAAGTGTCTCATTGGCGAGGGTATAGATTCGTATAGTACCTGTTAGGTCTTGTCCAGGGGAGGTCGCGCCGTGATGCGTCTTGAATAGAAATGCCATTACACAGGATTTTGTTCAACAGAAAAGGATAAAGTTAACAAGCAACCAAGATATAAAGGAACAAGTTAAAAAAGAGACAAGTTTTTAAAGTGGTTCGGCATGAAAATGCCTACGTCCACTGATTCTCTTTGTTAATTCACTTCATATGGGCAGTACAAATTAAGAAAAGTATCGACGAAGGTGTTGGATGTTCCATGCCCTCTGAAACACCTCTCCGTCCACTGCTGACAAAATATAAGCTCAGTTGTGGAGGTCTTTATGAATTACATATGGTCCGTCCCAGATTAGATCTAGCGCTCTGGGGCGTGGGAAGATTCCCCTGAGGACAAGATCTCCTTCTTATAAGCTACGATGCTTGACTTTGGAGTTGTATTGCACCATCACTATTTGCTTGTGAGCTGCTTCTTTGGTGGGAAGGTACTATAGTTTCGACTGGGACCATGGCCTCCGATCCGTATGCCAAAGAGAAAGGAGTATGCCCCGTTGATGTTATGAATGATGTGCGGTAGGCCCAAAGTGCCGTAGGAAGTTCATCCACCCAAGCGCCTTTCGATTTTTCAAGCTTCTTTTTGATTAAAGTTTTGAGAATTTTTTTGACAGCTTCGACTTGTCTGTTTGCCTGGGGGTAAGCCACAGACGAGAAGCTTTTGTGAATTCGTGCTTTTGGCACCAGTCGGCAAACTCTTCGCTGTCAAACTGAAGTCCATTGTCTGATATGATTTTGAGTGGAACTCCGTACCTGCATAGAACATTTTTGATCAAGAAGTTAATAACTTTTGCTGAGGATATTTTATTTAGAGGTTCTGCTTCCACCCATTTGGTGAAATAGTCGACTGCCACTATAGCATATTTGGCTCCGCCTCGGCCCACCAGCAGTTCGCCAATCAGGTCAATTCCCCATACTGCAAAGGGCCAAGGGCTGGTCATTTGAGTAATTTCATTTGTTGGTAGACGAGGAATCTTGGCAAATTTCTGACATCTGTCACATTTTTTAACGAAGTCTAAGGCGTCTTTGTTTAAGGCGGGCCAGAAATATCCATATCGGAGTATTTTCTTTGCCAGAGTCTGCCCTCCAGTGTGATCCCCGCAGCTTCCTTGGTGGATGTTGGATAAGATTTCCTTAGCTTCCCTTCAAGCAACACTTCTTAATAAGGGGTTAGAGAAGCCGCACCGATAGAGGATGCCTTCTTGTATTGTGTAGCGGGAAGCTTTCCTCAAGATTTTCCTGACTTTGTTACGCTCGCTGGGCAGTGTGCCATCTTGTAAGAATTTTCGGATGGGAGTTATCCAAGTTTCTTCTTCGATTGCAGCTACCAGATTCACTTGTTCGAAACTCGGGGTTAGTTGCTTTGAGATGGCTACTGTTCCGGAAATGGTACCGTCTTTCATGCTAGCCTGCTTTGCCAGCTCGTCGGCCTCTTGGTTCACTTCTCGAGGGATGTGTTTGATTAAATAGTGATCCAATTGATCGAGTAGCAGCTTGGTCTTCTTTAGATATGCTGTGAGTCGTTCTCCTCGAGTCTGAAATTCTCCTAGTATTTGGTTTACAATAAGTTGGGAATCACTATGAAGACATAAAGAACTAACTCCAATCTCTAGGGAAAGTTCTAATCCAGCTATTACTGCTTCGTATTCTGCATCGTTGTTGGTAGCAGCGAATTCCAGCCTTAGAGCATAGTGTAGCTTCCTTCCCCTGGGAGTGATTATTACAACACCTGCCCCCGAGCCTTGTTCGTTTGAAGCTCCATCCACAAAGAGATTCCACTTAATGTCTTTTGCTATTTCAGATTGCTCCTTACCTTCGTTGGTAGTGAATTCGGCAACGAAATCAGCCATGGCTTGTCCCTTGATGGCGGTGCGAGGATGGTAGGTGATATCATATTGACTCAGTTCAATGCACCATTTAAGTAGTCGTCCAGAAGTGTCGGGACGATGGAGTACCTGCCTTAGCGGTTGATCGGTTAGAACTCTGATGGAATGAGATTGGAAGTAGTGTCGCAGTTTCCGTGACGTGATTAGTAAACAGTATGCTAGCTTCTCAAGTTTAGGATATCTGGCTTCTGCTCCTGTTAACCTCTTGCTTACAAAGTATACTGGTCGTTGCGCGCAGTTGTCTTCTCTCACCAAAGCGGCGCTTAGAGCATGAGATGACACAGCAAGGTATAGGTATAGCTCTTCGCCTTTGTTTGGAGTTGAGAGTACTGGTGGTCTCTGGAGGTGTTCGATTAGGTTAAAAAAGGCCGTTAAGCATTCATCAGTCTACTCGAACTTTCCTTTGTCTTTCTTTAGAGCCTCGAAGAAGGGGACGCACTTGTCAGTCGCTTTAGAGATGAATCTGCTTAGGGCGGCCACCTTCCCATTTAGGCTTTGCGTTTCTCTTCGAGTGGAAGGTATCCTGATATCTTTCAGGGCTCGAACTTGTTCGGGGCTTGCTTCAATCCCCCTGGCATAGACGATGAATCCCAAGAACTTTCCTAATGACACTCCGAACGAGCACTTTAGAGGATTCAACTTCATTTCATATTGGCGAAGTACGTGAAACATCTCGCTCAGGTGGGTTACGTGATCGTTGGCTTTCCTCGATTTTACTAGCATGTCATCCACATAAACCTCCATAGTTCGTCCTATTAGCTCCGCAAACATCTTGTTGATGAGGCGCTGATAGCTAGCTCCGGCGTTTTTAAATTGGAAAGGCATTACTCTATAGCAGTACAATCCCCGGTAAGTGATTAAACTAGTGTGGTCTTGATCGGAGGCGTGCATAGGAATTTGGTTATATCCTGAGTATGCGTCCATAAAAGATAAGAGTTCGTGCCCGGCTGTGCTGTCCACAAGCTGATCGATTCGGGGGAGGGGGAAGCAATCCTTCGGGCAAGCGTCATTTAAGTTGGAGAAGTCAATGCATGTTCGCCACTTCCCATTAGCCTTCTTTACTAGTACCGGTTAGCGATCCACTCTGGGTAGATGGCTTCTCGTATGAAGTTGTTGGCAAGTAGGTTCTTTACTTCTTCATCGAGGGCCGCTGATCGCTCCGCCCCCATACTTCTCTTTTTCTGCTTTACTGGCGCCTTGGTAGGATCGATGTTTAGTATGTGGCATGCCACGTCTGGGGAGATTCCAGTCATGTCAGCGTGCGTCCATGCAAATACATCCAGGTTGTGGCGGAGAAAATCAATGAGTTGATCCCTCAATTCTTCTCTTAGTTGAGATCCGACTTTCAAAAGTCTACTTGAGTCGTGTTTGTCTACAGATACAAACTCCATAGCCTCTGCGGGCTCAGCGGTGGCCTCCTCCTCTTTATCCCTATGGTCTAATTCATTGAAAGGACCACTGGTATATCGAAGAGGAGGGTCTTTCTTTAGTTGCTATGCTTCCAAGTTTTTCATGCAGAGAGGAGTCTCTGCATTTTTCCCTCTATCCTTCCTGCGATTATTGCGAAGTTCAGTTACATAGCAATCTCGAGCGGCGTCTTGATCTCCCTCTACTTCCCCTATTCCATTGTTTGTTGGAAATTTCATCTTCAAGCACCACGGGGCCAAGACAACTTGGAAGTCGGACAAGGCTGGTCTTCCTAAAAAGGCGTTGTAGGCTGAGCGGTTATCTATTAGCACAAACGTTTGTTTCCGCACAACGGAGCAGAGGTGGCTTCCTATTTCAACAAAAAGGTCCAATTGCCCGAGGGGCATCTTCGCATCTCCAGTGAAACCGTGTAGAGGCTTGTTGTAGGGCGACACATCCTTCATTGACAACTTCATTTTGTCAAAAGCATGCTTGAATATGATATTTACTGAGCTTCCAGTGTCTACTAGGATTCGGAAAACTTCGGCTGGGCCGAACCGGACAGAGATGACCATAGGATCCACGTGAGGGTACTGCCTTCCTTCCAGGTCACGCCTATTGAATGTAATGTCATCATTTTCTTTTCGCTTCGGGTGGCGTTCTTTCATAACAGAATTAACGTAGCCTTCATTGTTTCTAAGTGACTTTCCGTACCTTTCCATCTCTGTCCAGCTTCTATCGGCAATGTGTGGTCCTTCTGATATGGTATGGACCACTATCTTCTCATGACTGGGGCTGCCGGTGTTGCGATTTCCCCCTCCTATTTCTGGAAGAGGTAGCCTTGGGTTCTCATCGGCAGGAGCTGGGGTCCTGTTCTGACCTTTTACATAGCGTTCTAGTCTCTTCCTTCTGATGTGTTCTTCAATTAAGTCCCGGAGATGATGGCATTCATTGGTATCATGCCCATGAGATTCGTGGAAGCGGCAGAACTTTCCAGATTTAATTGCGTTATCTGATTCCTTCTTGTATGGAGGGCGTCTGTATTTAATTTCATCTTGGGTGGCCAGGAAGATGTTTTCGATTGTCTCATTTAAAGGAGTGTAAGTGTCAAACCTCGGTTCTGGCTGATATAGACGTTTTTATCCCTTCTTGCCCCCAGCATTGTCTCTAGAGTCATTTCTTCGAACAGCCTTTGCTACAGCGGATGTGTCGCCATGAGCTGCCTTGATTTGTTGTCATGTCTGTCTTTCAGTGGCAGCATCTTCAAGTCTCATGTATCTTCCGGCTTCATGGAAGAAATCGGGTAAGGTAGCTGGTTTTTCTTTCGTTAATCTTCTAGCAAACTTAGTATCCGGATGCACACCACTACAGAGGGCCATTAAGATAAGTTTCTCATCGGCATCTTGGACTGCGGCCGCTGCAGCATTGAATCGGGTTAGATATTGCTGCACTGTCTCTCCAGGCTTCTGTTTGATATTAGATAGGGAATAAGCGTCCTTGGGTTGTTCCACATGAATGCGAAACTGGCTGATGAACTTTTCTTTCAACATTTCCCATAAGCTGATGGATCCTTGGGGTAGGTGGCAGAACCAGGAGGTAGCTAGATCTGCCAAGAATAGTGGAAAGCATTTGCACAATACTCCTTCTGTGGCTCCACTCATGAGCATATGCTGTGTGTATCTCTGCAAGTGTACAACGGGGTCAGAGATTGCCTTGTAAGGTTCCATTGTTGGCATTTTCCATTCTCGGGGGGTGATGGCAATTTCAATATTGTGGGTGAAAGGGCTGGTTACCCTAGCGCCTATCCCTCGATCTCTTTGATCCCGTTGGAAGCACTCTCTGAAAAATCGCACCATCCTTTCATCAGAATTTGGAGCAGATAGAAATGAGTTTGGTTCTTCTCTGCGGGGTTGATTCCGTCCAGATGATCTGTAGGGGTGGTATCGTCTATCACTCCTAATATTTTCTAGTGGCTGCCTCTGATCTTCTAGGAGCATGCTAGGATCAGCTACAGTTGGACCTTGCCTTGATCTTCCCCTGCTGGGTTCTGTTCTGAGCACTTCCTCGGGTCCAACTTCGGGCTGGACTCTAGCTCGGCCCCGTTCATTGGTGTTTCCATGGCTAGGTAGCATGACCGGCTCAGCCACCGTTGACCCTTGCCTGGTACCTCCCCCGTTAGGTTTGGTTCCAAGTGTTTCCTCGGGTCGGAGTTCGGGCTGAGTTCGGGCTCGACTCCTATCATTGCTGTTTTTGTTATTAGCTTCTTCGAAGAAGAAAGATCTTTGTCGCCTCCCAGATCCTCCAGACTGGGACTCATCCCATGATTCAGTGTTGCGGTTGGATTCTTCAGCATCCCTTAAGCGTGACATGAGTCGGTCCACCAAGGCTTCTTGTTGGGATGTGAAGCGGTTAGTCACTTCAGCCACAACCCTGTCTAGATCTGCCCTAGTAATTGCTGTTGGTCGTTCCGTGGCAGGGTCTGTCGGATTTGCCTGATTTCCATTTACTACTGCTGTTGAAACGGGACGGTTCTCTTGATCTGTGATCACTGGATCCGTAACGTTGCTAGTTGCGATGTTCTTTCCTTTGCTAACATCTTTCTTCTGCCTGGGAGGCATGTCTTACAAGCAATGAGCGATGCTGTCGGGGAGAAGGTTAAGTGGGTGAAGCTGAAGCTTCTAACTCGATCTCCCAGTGAAAGCACCAAAAATGTTTGCACAAAAAATGGGCAAACACCTCCAAGTCGTATAATTTAGTTGATTTTATGTTGTTCTTAGTGATTTGGGTGATTTATGCAAATATGTAAAAAGCAGGGTTTAAACTGTAAAAGACACGCAGATTTATAGTGGTTCGGCCAGAATGTGCCTACGTCCACTTTATATGTTATTCTCCTTTACTGTTCAAATTACAAGTACAAAGCTTTGATTGCAAGTATATGAAAGTTGTTTGAAAGTTCTATCCGTGCTTGAGCTCTCAAACTTGTCTGCCATTGTTGTACCCCTACCCCTCTATTTATAGAGTGAGGCTGGGGGTAGGGGTCTTGGATGTATATAGTTGCTGGTGGGTCTGGGCTGATGTAATCTGGCCTGGCAGTGTTGGTTCGGTGATGCCTTGGTCCGAGGAAGGTTGGAGTGGCCTTCGGTCCGGTGGTGGTTGGAGTGGCTTTGGTTCGGTAGTAATTGGAGTGGGAATTGGTTTGGCAGTGCTTGGTCCGGCGATAGGTTGGTAGTTGGTGGAGCGTTGTTTGGACCGGTAGTAGGTGGAGAGTGAGTTGGTTCGGCTAGGCATTGGGGAGGAGATGGTTCGGTAGGGACTTAGAGAGGGAGTTGGGATTTGGTTCGGTGGCGGCCTCCCTCATCTTGGTTCGGTAGCACCGGTCTAGTGGAAACACGCCCAACATGAGTTGATCCGAGAAAGGACGAAGGAAGCTCAATCTAGACAGGAAGGTTATCTAGATAAGAGACGCAAAGAACTAGAGTTCTCAGTTGGAGATAAGCTTTCATTAAAGTATCACTGATGAAGGGTGTGGTACGGTTCGGGAAGTCAGGAAAGCTGGCACCGAGATATGCTGGTCCATTCTAGATTGCAGAGAGGATTGAAAAGCTCGCATATAGAGTAGAGTTGCCAAGTAGTATGGCAGGTGTCCATAATGTATTTCATGTGTCTCATCTTCGCAAGTATGTGCATGATCCAGAGACTACTATTTCTCCAACAGGGTTGGAAGATTTGATAGTAGAGCCTAATTTGACTTTTGTTATACAACCAACTCGGGTTGTAGCAAGAGATGAGAAAATATTGAGGAACGATATAGTCAAGTTGGTGAAAGTTCAGTGGAGCGACAACGAGATGGACTGCACTTGGGAGACAGAAGACAGGATTCGAGATACTTATCCTGATCTGCTTTAAGGGTATGTATATATTTGTTTTATATAGATAATTGCTAGTTAGGTATACTAGTATGGTTGTTACGAGTCGTTACAGATGATTGCTATGTTTAGTATTTAGTCCTTATAGAATTTCGAGTATGAAATTCTTTGAGAAGAGGAGCATGTAACACCCTTAATTTTTTATAACATTATTCAGGATATTTAATTAGATAAATTAAATATAATAATGTAAATAATTAGAGTGATAAGGGGATTGAGATATGAAAATAAAATTAAGGTCCTGCTTAATAGTTAAATGGGCTTAAGAATGGGTTATAAGTTAATTAATCTACATAATGGTATATTGGGAAATAGCCGCACATAACCTCTTACCTTATATATATATTCTCATTCCCATTCATGTTTCATCTTTCCCATTCACGGTTATTTCTCATTTTCACAAAAACATAGTACACAAACATAAGAGAGGAGCCGGCCATTCCTAGGGGAAGAGAAATTCAAATCAAGCTAAGGAATTAAAGAAGGGGAATAAATCTTAATCTCAATCTAATCACCTTATAATATTCAAGGTGAACAATAATTCATACCATCTCTATTTTGTTTTATGAACTTATGATTTTGGATTTATGATTAAATTTGTTCCTTTGATGTTTTGGATGATGGTATGCTTGAATTAGAATTTATTCGATTTAAACAAGATTGTTTAAATGGGAGTTTATACGGTTTTAGGGCAAAACCGATTGAAGTTGATCTTTGAATGCCATGGAAATTTTTTATGTTATGTAAACCGTGATTTTGGAGTTTGGTTTTAATTTTGATAATTTTCCAAGCTATGGAAAGAATATTCTAAGTTTTCAAAAGAAAACATGATAAAATTGGGTTTAAATTTAATTTTGATTATTTTAGGAAGAAATTGAGTCTATAATTTTTGTATGTTAAATAACATGTTGAAAGTGAATTTCTGTGATTTTGGGGATTTTTTTTCTAATTATTTTCTATGAAAAATAAATTATTTTAAAAGAAGGACTTATTTGCAATATTGGTTTTGCTTAATGAAAGGGGTTATTTGTTAAATTAATCTTGATTGCGATCTGGAATTAAGCAACAGTTATTTAGGTAAAGAATTTGAAAAGTTGAGGCAATCAATCATTTATTTACGCGTGGGCATGTTAGTTAGAAAGTATTTGCTTTAATTAGTATTAATCAGTATTTACCCAAAAAAGTTGGTTCTGCCTCTTTTAGAAGTATTTTTCGACTCCAATGTCTCTGCTTCATCTCAGTCGAGACTAACCTAGGCGAAACCTACTAAAGCCGAAACCAATCCACATGGTATCAATGAGATTGGTACGAAGTGGATTGGTGAAGTGCGAAAGGCAGGGTGTCGAAAGCATTGATCTATCGAGACGAAACCATTGTTTACTTTTAAAAGATATACGTCTGCCATGTTTTTGAAGGGTGCTTTCGACCAAGTTTATACCTAGTTGCTTACAAACTTGTTGTTACCATTCTTTGCTTAAAAGTAGCGCTTTCGACTAAGACCCTTATTTATAAAAGAATGCTTTCGTAAATGATGGTTTCGACCTAGTCGAAACTCTACTGTTGTTTCTATACCTTTCGAGTGTATTGAAGTCATCAATGCGTTTGAAGGGTGGGTTTTTGTTTTAAACTTATAATAAGGCACTTCCTAAATGCTTTCGAATGGATCCAAGAGTTTCAAAGTCAATGGGTTCGAAAGGGGGTTTCTATGCTATCCTTCGGTGTTTTGGCTTAAATGTTTTAAAAGCTTTCGAAAGGGATGGTACCGACGCAATCAAGTTTTCTCCAATTATTTTATATGATAAAGATTGGCTTCAAAAGAGAAACTTTTGTTTATATTCACTTTGACCCAAATGATATTTTTAAATATAAACCCAATGGTTTCAAAAGAGGAACTTTCAATGGTTTGGAAGGAATACTTTCAAAGGTCTCGGAAGGAATACTTCCAGAGATTTCAAAAAGGGTACTTTCAAAGGTTTCCAAAGGGGGAACTTACAAGGGTTTTGAAGCTATGCTTCTAAAAGTTAATAAGTAATACTTTATTACATTTGAAAGGTTTCGAAAGAGAGGTTTTAAAGTGTTCCAAAAGGCAGGGGCCTAATTTTTGAAAAGTGATTTATATGCTTTCGAAGGAGTTATTCAATGAGGACGAAAACAAAGTTTTGAAGGTTTCAAAAGCCTTAATTTTTAAAACAGAGAACCCAATCTCATTTTGAATGAAAACCATGGCGTATAAATAAACAAAATATTTTTGAAAAGGATTTTTTGAAGAATTTGTCTTTGATTAATAGGTTAAAGGGATCAACCAAGGTATTGTGCTTGCTTCTTTATATATGTATATATTCACATTGTAATGGACCCATAACTGTATTCTGGGGAAGGGCGGAATAACCAGTTAGGTTGACCCAGTAGTAAATATAAATTAAGTTAACTCCTGAATGAGTAGAATTACACTTAGGAGGTTAGGAAGACCAGAACATAGGATGCTAAAATATTAATGGAAGTTATTAGCAGGGGCCAATAGGTTCATAGTAGGCCCATGAAAACTGTGTATAGGTAAAGATATTGGCAGAGACCAATAGGTTTATAGTAAGCTTATGAAAATTATGTATAAATAAAGGTGTCAGAATGACAGGTTCATAGTTAGCCCATGAAAACTATGATTTGATATTGGCAGGAGCCAATAGGTTTGTAGTCAGTCCATGAAAACTTTATTTGCATAAAGATATTGATAGAAGTTAATAGGTTCCTAGTCAATCCATAAAAACTTGGAAAGAGAAAAGATATTGGAGTTACCAATATGTTCAGAGGGAACCTATGAAATAGTAAAGATATTGACAGGGGACAATAGGTTCTTAGTGATACCATGAAAACTATGTAACTGGACAGGAAGTCTTAAACATTTAACCAATTAATTAGTTAGCCCATGAGAACTATTAGGTTAATAGTAATCCTGGAAACTATAATTGAGACAAATAGTCAAAATGAATGGGGATGGATAATCCAGAATTGATTAACTTGTTTTGCATATCATCATATCATATTGATTTGAATTGCTTTATCCATTGTGGATGTAGAAGCACGGTATATGGTATAAAGGTTTTAGGATATTAGTGAGGGGAAAACTTGTTTCGCTAAGTGGCATCGTCTCACTAGATACCTAAATGATTTGAGATGGTAGATTATTATTCATACCAGGCTTTATCTCTGACTCGAAGTTTATGTTTTCTCCTTAAACTCTCGAGGACTCAATTGATTTTGAGTAGTTTGAGAGTTGAGGTTTTCGGATACCTCATTAGACGAATAAGCTTCCGAAGGTGTAGGAGGCATGATAGCTACTTAGAATTCTCTTTATTTTGCTTCCGCTGTATTGGTTTGTAATGGAAAAGTTGTCAAATTGTCTATATATATACTCTGTTCATCCAAGGGGGCATCTCATATGTTGCTCTCGGCGTATGTTGTAATAAATATATTTTCTCTAAACGTGGTTAACGATTGTGAGATTCTGTAATGAATTTGAAATGTTTTGAAATAGAATATGGAACTTGTTTGATGTTTTAAATTTTTTCCATATTCATGTATTTCTGTGTATTAATGTATCAAACATCATCGTATTTGGTCCCGGGGACTTAATAACTATGGATGACTGCATCATTCGTAGTCATTTGTTTTGGGCTTTCAAGAAGGGGATGTTATAACAGCATCAGAGTACACTTGCATATTACCAATCTAGACTGTTATAATAGCCCGTCCTTACAATTGCTGATAATTATAGGCAGAAATCAAGAAAAACAAAATATTGAAAGAATATAAGATACAAATATACGTCTTGGAAAATCCAGCTCGTCGCCTAAAAGCTCCAACGCATCCAGCTAAATCTGGAAAATATGCTCAGGCTGACTTGAGCATTATAAGAAAACAACTCCCGGATCAGTCTGGTAAACCAGCGTTAGAAAGCTTAATCAAACCATATTGATTTCTACATTTTAAAACCTTTTCAAAATAAAAGGTATCTCGTAAGACCACGCTGCATATAAACAGGGACGGATTTTTACCTTATGAATGACCAAACCATTTTTATCATAAAATCTAGTGATATTATAATAATGTCCACGGGTTTAAAATATCAATAATCAAGTAGCTGTGATGTGTGTACATCACGACAATAATAGGTATATAATCAAAAATCGAAGGTGCTTATTGGAGAATGGATTCCAACAAATGACAAGGTAAGGGACTACCTTTTGAAAAATAGTACACCCCTAGATAAAATATACCATAGGTCGCGGTTACCATTACAACCCTAACAACATAGGACAGGCCCACCCCTGACTAGATAGTACTGAATATGAGATCACCACAATTGTTCCCAACCTTTATAGAGAGCTTTCATGCACAACCAAATCCATACTATGATAATCTTGAAAGGTGATGACACACCCTTATGGGAGCGACCCACGTAGCCCTACTGCATCTACCTTGTTTTAGCCATTCTAGGGTGTGAGGCACATGAGGTAACAATTTTCCTTCCTTTAGCAATTCCCATTTTGAATGCTAACACTGCCCTCTAGGTAGAAATGCAATACCAGCATTCATCCATATAAGTCCGCTCTAGGTCTGAACGAAACCGAAGGCACTACCTCTACTACATCCATTTTGGAATCACCGTCAGGATTAATAGCAAGTGGCTTTTGCACTTCAAAGATCTCTATCTTAACTCATCCTTAAGATGTCTTCCACTCGAACGCATATGTTGGTTTGAAGTAATTTTCAGATAATACATCTGATCCCAGTCTCTCCAAACTAATAACCGAAAATTTTCAGTTGACTTATTCCCAGTTTTTTTGAAAGTAAGTGGACTATAATAGAGTGCCAAAGGGATTCTAATATATCCCTTCAAGCTAGAGATGTTTCATGTGAATGAATTCTCCCAAGGAACCAACCAATATGAATACGTGAAGCTTTTATTTACTTCCTAAGTCAAAACTGGCCAAGATTTGATAATTGGTTATTCAACTATCAAATGAACAAACAACAAGAATCCAGAGATTTAATTACCTAAAGCAACCGTTAAATCTCATTTAAATAAATCTTTCATTTATCAAATCCATTTCCGAAATATTCATCAAAAAAGTCATATAGTTGATTCGGCTTTGGTGCAGAATGTCACAAGTTCGAAACTTGCTTTCGAACGTTTATTTGACATGGGATATGTTGTCCCAATGATTTGTTGTATATAAAGTACCAGTTCAAAAAAAAAGGTCATATAGTTATCTCACTGGCATAGGTATATTCACAAAACATTGTAAAAGATTTCTTATTCCAAAATAATATTAAAGGATAAAACAAAATTATTTAAAAATAAATGGAGATAAGGATAACCCAAAACATTATTCCTTCGGTTTTAAGTGTGGAAGGAATGTTCCATACCACCATAATTAAGAAGGTCTAAGGAAATCAAATCTCAATTTCTTTTATAAACTTTTTCTATAAACCCCTTTTAAATAAATCTCTTTCATTTTATGAAATCTTCTTTATTTAAATTCCAAATCCATTTACAAAAACTCTTTATAAATCTTCAAGTTTATTTGTAAAACTCTTTCATAAATATCAAAACCATTTGTAAATATCTAAAATAATTTATAAAAAATCTTTTCCAAATCATTTATAAAACCTTGTCCCAAATTTCAAGATCTCTTTTCAATTTATAAAACTCCTTTTGTAAACTTTTCCTTTTTAACACAAACTTCTTTAATAAACTTTAATCAAAAAAGTTCCTTTGATAAAATAAATTATTTAAAACACCTTGAAATAAACAGGTTATTATTTAAACATTCTTCATTTAATTATCTTTAAACCACATTAGCAAAATAATGATTTTAAACAATCATTTAAAGCATTAAATTATCTTCAAAACACCATTAATAAAATAATTACTTAATTGTCCTTTAAATATCATGTTTAGAACGGTAATAAATTTTAAGCATCATAAATAAGTAATAATTTTAACTTTAAACTTTTTAAATAATATAATAATACTCTTTAAAACCATAATTATAAATATACTTAAAATGATTGACTTTACTAAATCAAAAAGAGGCTTAGTGACTACAATGTTTCTCATTTAATGGAGTTTAACTTCCAGTTACAATATGGATTTTTACATAACAAGTAGATATGTAAAAGGGATCAACAAATAACAACAAATCACATATAGGTAAATGTCCAAGTGACCAAAATAGAAGAACTGAGATTTTTATTATGCTTATTAGATGTCTAACATAATCTATTAGGTATATTATGGCAATACGGTATTTTATTCTACCAAACAAATGTCCAATATAACTTAATAAGTAGAATGATGTTTTATTCTTCTAAACGGATGTCATTAGTTTCATATTAAATTGGGGTTACTTAAGGGTGATCGACAAAGAAATCCCTTGGTTTTAAAGTATTCTTTTAAAAGACGGTTTTCTTTAACAAATCGACCTTCGGAATTAAATTATTTAAAATCAAAAGGCTTTTACTCAATAATTAAATAAAATTTAAACTCCTTATTAAATAATAATTAAACCTTTAATTATTAATTAAACAATAATTAACTTTTAAATAACGATTAAATAATAATTCTCCTTTAAATAATAATTAAATGATAGTTAATCATTTAAGAAAAAATTAAACCATAATTAATCTTTAGTTAATAATTAATTAATAAATTAAAACTTTATTCAATAAAATTTAAAACTTAATTGAACCTTATTAATCTTAATTTAATTTAACGTAATTAGTAATTAATAATTAAACCCTTTTATAATCATTAATTAATCAATAATTAATATTTAATAAATCATTTAAGTAATAAATAATCCTTAAATAATTAATTGAATAATAATTACCTTTTATTACTTAACTAATTATAATTAACTTACTTGATAAATACTTAAGTACTAATTACCCTATAACCAATGATTAAGTACTAATTACCTTATTGAATTAAATAAATAAATAATAAATAATTATAATTACTTTTTAATACTTTAAATATGTTTTGAAACACTTTTCAAAAATATCCAAGATGAAAACAAAAATATAATTTGTAAAAGAGTTCGTTTTTACGATCTGCCTCCATAGCAACTATCGCTATATGACTCGTAAGTTCTAAACTTGTTTTATTATATCAAATAGCTTAAAAATTCTTATTTTAATACTTTAACTACCTTGTAACCTTATGTAAAAAAATTTGGAAAAACAAAAGTAAGGTTTTTGGGACTTTACAAAAACATTTCAAAAACATAAAGTGCGCAAAACGAGTTTTGAACCAATGATCTCAATGTCACTTTAACAAGTCAAGATACTAACTTTATTAGCTTAAAACCCTAAAAATAAAGTCACAACCATATATAAATGCCATCACAACATCCAACAAGTCAAAATTCTTGCTTTCAAACCTTACTAACAATTAATTTACATTTTCAAGTTAATATTGCATTACATCCAAACACATACCATCAACGTCAATATTATCCAAACAAGCAACACTTTTGCAACCAATTATAGATAATAACTATCATCAACAATTAAGTTCAAACCTCAAGTAAAAAGAAAGCTTTTCTCACCTAAAAGCTAACCAAATCTTACCGATCATTCACTAACTTTAGAAAGCAACCTAGAACTTTACTTTTCTTTAGCAAAAATGTATTTTTGGAGGCCCTTAGTGGCTATATTGTTCGACCATGGTGGAGTATGGCTCAGCCATAGGTTGAATGGTGTAGGTGAGGACTTGTTTTGGCAAGGAGGAGTTGTAGAAAGGAAAAGGAAGTGTTTTAACTAGCTTTTAAGAATTTAAAAAGGGAAGAAGATGAAAATTTTAAAACTTTAAACTATGGAAGCCATGAGAAATGGAGTTTGAAATGAGAAGTAATTTTTTGAAATGGAGGAAAAAATGAAAACAAGAAAGAGAAAAAATTAGGAATTTGTTTTTGTACAAATAGAAATAATCAAATTTCCAGAAAGCCCTTAAAGTACCTACCTTCCTCTCATTAAGTGCCACATTATTAAGCTTGTTCCCTCCCTCCATGCTTATGCCTAGACAATCCCCACCCTCTTGCCAACATGCATTAATAACTTAAATGTGCTTATGTTTTCTAATGCCCTAAGTGATGTGATGTATTATGGCATTTACTTTTAAATTCTTAGGAAAATGTCACATCAACATTATATTAACTTAAGTAAATGCGTGCGCACGCACGCACACATACATACATACATACATACATACATACATACATATATATATATATATGATTATAACTTATTTATAAATGAATATGTATATGTACGCAATAGTGTTACAACATTTTCGATAACTTTTATCCGACGAAAAGTCGAAAATTTGGAAACGAATTCAGATCTCATTTTTTATTTTTCTTCGAACTCAATATTATTAGTAAATTATTTTGGAAAACTATTTCACCATCGCTTGTTATTATTTAAAATATATTTATTTTAATTATAAAATCCATTATTTGAATATTTAAAATTAATTAAATATTCGCAAATCAAAGCGACGAAATTGCAGATCGTTACATTATTGGTATAATAATTTATGTAAATCATGTTAAAATCAAATTTGTTTAAATTTTTTTGAATGCAACTGATAATTGTTGGATATGCATAATCCATCAAATAAATTATTGCAAATGAGATATTTTTAGAAGATAGCGTGAATAACCAAATTTTTTCACAAGCTTAAAATTTTGTCTCGTTATAGGAGAATTAACATGTATTGTTGCTGATTGATGTAAACTATTTACGTAGGGTCTATTCACAAACGTCCTACAATATGCAAACTATTTACGTGGGGTCTGTTCACAAACGTCCTACAATATGCTTTTAGATTGAGTATGGCTGAAACATTGAATGGGGATGATCAAGTCTTAAAATGCAGTATTTCTTTAGAAAGTACAGAAAATTATGTGCTAAGTGGAAAAGTCTGTTAGCTAAGTCATTGGGTTCCTACACCCATAAAAGAGCTGTTAACACGTTTTAAAGAAACTACGTACAAAATAATTCATATAGACCATGCACAAACTGCAAAAAAGTGAATAAAATTTAGCTAGACTTAGGTATTCTGCAAATGTATTGAACAGGGGTTATATTTAACTAAAAGTAATTTAAGATGGACAGTTTAGTATTCTGTAAAGGTAAGTTTGCAAGCATAATTGTTCCAAATATTTAAGTGAACACGGTTAAAGTAGTCGGCATAGTAAAATAATTCAAATGAATTAAAGCAATAAGAAAACTAAAGTAAACAGACTAATGAAACCCGAGAAAGTCAAATGCATCCCTATATATCACAGAAGTACAAAAACTTCATCTACAAAAGGACAAACAGAGAGGCAAGATGATACTGTTGGAACTTCTATTTTGTTACTGCATGTTTTTAGTTACTTACTGACTAAGTCATTAGGACTTGGTGTTTTATTTCCTGTTGTTTAGTAATAAGATCCTAGTTATTAGGAAACAACTTTACCACGAGCTGGTCATGTGATAGTGGTTGCAAATTTCTCTTTTTGTGTTTTGTACGGCTGTTATATAAAGCTATAGTTTGTTCACTTAATAAAAAATTAGACAAAAGCTTCTTTCCTCCATTATTGAGTATTTGTGTTGTTTCAAACAGCTCTAACAGAGGTATCAGAGCACCACAAAAGAGCCTAGTAGAGTGAGAAAGTGATGGCCACTGAACCACCCTGCATTCCCATATTTAATGGAGATTACGATCATTGGAGGATCATTGGAGCATGCTGATGGAAAAATCTACCGAGGTCAAAGGAATATTGGATTGTCATCGAAATAGGTTACATTGAACCTACATCAGGTGAAATTTTGTCAGCTGCACAAAAGAAAAGCTTAGAGGAGTTAAAGCTAAAAGATTTAAAGGCCAAAAACTATCTTTTTAAAGCAATCGATAAGGCTATTCTAAAGACAATCACCCAAAAGATAGTTATGGGATTCCATGAAAATAAAATATAAGGGAACACCAGAGTGAAACGCGCTCAACTTCAAACTCTTCGCAGGAAATTCGAGATTTTAGAAATAAAGGAGGGAGAGTCTAAGACTGATTATTTTTCAATAGTGATGGTGGTTGCCAATAACATGAGGAATGATGGAGAGGATATGAAAGATGTAAGAATTGTTGAAAAAGTATTGCGTACTCTCAACGAGAAGTTCAATTACATTATGTGTTCAATCGAGGAGCCAAAAGACATAGACTGTCTTTTCGTAGATGAGTTGCAAATTTCATTACTTGTCCATAAATAGAAATTTTGAATGAACAACGGTGAGGATCAAGCTCTGAAGAACATGGCTGATGAGTGGTTTGGAGCAAGGGAGGAAAATAAGTTTAGAGGAAGAGGTATAGCTCATGGAAGTTATAGAGGTAGAGGAAGAGCCCATAGTAGACAAACACTCGACAGGGCTCTTATCGAGTGCTACAAGTGTCATTGGTTGGGGCATTTCCAATAAGAATGTCCTATATGGGAGAAGAATACTAACGATGCGAAATTGGATGAAGAAGAAGAGATGCTTCTTATGTCCCGTGTCGAGCTTCAAAACTCAAAATGAGAAGACATTTGGTTTTTGGACCGCGATTGCAGCAATCACATGAGTGATATTAAATTTTGGTTTTAAAAACTGGACGAAGGATTAAACATCATGCTAAACTTGGAAATGATGCTAAGATGGCTGTAATGGGTAAAGGGACTGTTAGGATCCATGTTAGTGGAATAACTCAAGTAATCAACGAAGTTTTTCACATTCTTGAACTCAGAAACAATTTACTGAGTATAGGACAAGTGTAAGCAAAAGGGTTAGACATACCAATTCATAAAGGAATGTGCAAGATATTTCATCCTAATCGACGTCTAATTTTGTCAAACTGCAATGACAACTTACCGAATATTTGTGATATTCTCCAAACTTCCAGTAAGAGATTCAACTTCCTTTAATGCCACAAATGACGATGAAGCACAACTATAGCACCGTCGTTTTGGTCATCTCAACTTCAAAGGATTGATTAGTCTAATTTCTAAAAGGATGGTGGAGGGGCTACCTCAAATACAAGCTCCGAAGAAGTCATGCGAACATTGTCTCATTGAGAAGCAACACAGGGAGCATATTCCTAAGAAGAACACTTGGAGAGCAACTCAAAGATTACAACTTATTCATGCAGGTCTACGTGGACCTGTAATGCCGAAATCAAACAGCAACAAAAGGTGTATGCTTACTTTCATTGATGGCTATACTAGAAAGTGCTGGGTGTATTTTTCATCGGAGAAGAGTGAGACTTTTCTTTGTTTTAAAAGGTTCAAAGTACCTGTTGAAAAAGAAGCTGGAGAAGACGTGCATTGTTTGCATACGGATAGAGGTGGTGAATTCACTTCGAGTGAGTTTAAGGAATTCTATTTTTCTAATGGCATTAAAAGACAGTTGACTACTGCCTTTACCCCTCATCAAAATGGGGTTGCCGAAAGGAAAAATAGAACTATTATGAATCTAGTGAGATGTATTTCGTCTGAAAAGAAAATGCCAAAAGAGTTTTGGCCTGATGTAGTCAATTGGATAGTTCACATCTTAATCGATGTCCGACACCAGCTATTGGTGATGTGACTCCTAAGGAGGCATAGACTGAGAACAAACCAAATGTGGAGCACTTTCGAGTTTTTGGGTGCATAGGGCATGTTCATATTCATGATAACAACAAAGCCAAACTAGATGATAAGAGTATGAAATGTGTGCTGCTAGGTTTGAGCAAGTGTTCAAAAGCATATAAATTGTTTAACCCAGTAACAAAGAAGGTCGTGGTTAGTAGAGACATAACTTTAAGGTGGGATTGGAATAGAAGTGAGGAGGAAGAGAAGAATAATGTATTCAGTTGGGGTGATGATGAATAATTGGAAAAATATTATATGCATGGTGATATCGAAGAAGAAAGTGAACAAGTTGCTCAAGATGAAAACACTTGTTCATCTTTAAATGGTTCTGCTGATGCACCAGTCCAACATGAAAAGACGAACGTAACACAACCAAATTTGATGGAAGACTATGTCACTGGTGAAGGATTGTTAGAGGAAGAAGACATGCAAAATTTGCTCTTTTACACTTCAGCTGGTGATCCAAGTTCTTATGAGGAAGCATCAAAGAGTGTGCATTGGAGAAAAGCAATGGAAAATGAACTGAATTCAATTGAAAAGAATGATACATGGAGCCTAACTGATCTGCCAATTGGAGCTCGAAAAATCAGAATAAAGTGGATCTACAAAACAAAGCTCAATGAGAAGGGAGAGGCTGAAAAATTTAAGGCCCGACTTGTAGCAAAAGGGTATGCGCTACAACATGGAATCAATTATAATGAGGTATTTGCACCGGTTGATAGGTGGGACATAATTAGAATGATCTTAGCCTTAGCCACACAAAGAAAATGGAGTGTTTTTCAACTAGATGTGAACAGTGCATTCTTACATGGAAAGCTAGAAGAGGATATGTTTGTTGATCAACCTGAAGGATATGTGAAGAAGGAAGCTGAGGAGAAAGTTTACAAGTTAAAGAAAGCATTATATAGGCTGAAGCAAGCTCCACAAGCTTGGTTCAGTAGAATTGAGGCATACTTCATTATAGGATGTTTTGAACGATGTCCATACGAGCATACTTTGTTTATCAAGTCTAAAAGAGAAGTTGAGATGTTAATAGTGAGTCTGTATGTAGATGACCTGATATTTACGGGAAGTAATGCCAAGATGTTCGAAGAGTTTAAAGCTTCTATGATGGCAGAGTTTAAAATGATAGATTTAGGCAAGATGAAGTATTTTCTTGTCATTGAGATTGTGCAAAACAATGAAGGGATTTACTTAAGCCAGAGGAAGTATGCAAATGAGTTTCTAGAGAAGTTTGGTATGAACAACTCCAATCCAGTACAAAATCCGATTATGCCAGGTTTCAAACTTTCAAAAGATGGAGGAGGAGCTCAAGTAAATGCAACTTGGCATAAACAAATGGTAGGTAGTTGGATGTATTGTCAAGGCGTAATATTATTTTTGTGGTGAGTCTAGTTAGCCGCTATATGAAGAATCCAACAGAGATACATATGCAACCCAGTAAGAGGGTTATGAGGTATGTGAACAATACAGTGTAGTTAGGAATTTGCTATAGAACTGATGTTGCGAATTGTGAAGAATTAATTGCTTTTTCGAATAGCGATTATACAGGGGATGTTGATGATCGCAAGAGTACATCGGGCTATGTCTTTATGTTAAGAAATGGAGCTGTGGCATGGTTTTCGAAGAAACAATCAGTCATTACTCTATCTACCATAAAGGCTGAATTCATCTCCGCAGCTTACTATGCATGCCAATGCTTGTGGATGAGAAGGATCCTTGAAAATTTTGGTTGCAGTCAAAGTAAGTCCACTGTGATTTTTTATGACAATAGTCCTTCCATAAAACTATCCAAAAATTCTACCATGCATCGAAGAAGCAAGTATATAGATGTTAGATTCCATTTCATTCGTGACCTGTGTAAAAATAATGTGGCGGAGTTAGTGTATTGCAGCTCAAAGAATCAAGTAGCAGATGTCATGACTAAACCATTAAAATTTGATGATTTTGAGACGTTTAGAAGTTTTCTTGGATTATGTAAAATGCCTAATGGGTAAACTGATTTCTTATGCAATGCAGTTGTAACGACCCGAAATTTTCGAACCCGAAAATTCCAGATAGTTATGAAAAAAGAAGAAAGAGATAGAAGAAGAAGAAAAGAAACATCAACAACTCACATTCGCAGCGGATAAAATATAATAATAAATAATAGTTTACAAAAGAATACTATATTTTTTGATTACATTTAATATACATCAGAGTTACTCATATATACAGATAATGGACATATACAAATCATGTCTCAGATACACAATAATATACTACAGCGAAAATACCCCATACGTTAGCCATCCAGCTCGCCTCCTGAGCTCCAGAACGTACCTACCTGAAAATCTGTAATACTCGGTCTGACCCGAGCATTACACCAAAGTAACACCCGGGCCAGGCTGGAAACCAGCATGAGTAAACCCAACTAACAAATAATACCAAGCAACAACTTAAATAATCCCGGGTAACCTTTATCAATTTAACCAACTCACAATTTGCTATAGGCAACACTTATTCCTCACATCAATTTATAAGCGCCAAATTTAGATAAAATAATCCATTTCACTTAAATCATTTCATTCCAGTCTATTGATCCACACATCAATTTATTTTTAATCCGAAGTAGTTTCGGGTATTTCCCAATACCGACCCCGGTCTCTTCGAGTCTCATGTCATCATAACCCAAGTTATCAAAATGAAATACATAACATTTCATAACATGGGTATCAACTCATCCAAAGCATCCAATACCATTCAGTCATCCCTAAGAAATGCTTAATCACATACAAAATAATTCAAGTGATTTTAATTTGAATTGCTAACCACATTCATTTAGATTCCTTCATTCAATCTTAATCAATTCCAAACCAATTAATTAGTCAACCTTTCACTATTCATCTTAATTAATCACCCTGGATCAAATAATTTTTTTCAATTTCATTCAAGTAATTATCTTAAATTAACTTCACGATATTAATTGTACTTAACCAAAATCAATAAGTAATCTTATTGATTTACTATTTAATCCCCTTAATTCTTAATTACTAATATTAATTAACTCCTCTTAAGTCATTTATTCCTGATTAATTCATCTTGATTAATCTATCTTTAATTATATCGTTGATTACATAAATTAATGATTTCCAATTATATTACAATTTATCCTAATCCATACTAATTACTTCATTCAACCACAATATTGGTCTTCCTTGAATTATTTCAACCTATAATTAGATATCCATTTATTTACTTCATTAAATAGACCAATTTCTCTCTAATTAATTATCTTAATTAATCACTTGATTAATTACACAAGTAATCCTCCTTTATTAATTTCATTAGTATTCGCTTATCAAACCTCCATTGATTATTCTGGATTTATTAAACTTAATAATTAGCTTAACTTAAATTAATTAATTAATTCAAACCTTTAATTACTAAATTAGTCGCCCCGGTCATTAATTAACTGAATTAATTTATTATCCATTCTGATTACCCTACAAATTTAATGAATCGCAAATCATTAAATCTTTATTAACATTAAATGGAAACAATTCATTTTTATGATTTAAGTTTAAACAACTTAAACCCCAATATTTGAGTCAAATTACAATTAACTCGAGAATCATCCAAAATCACAATCACAGGATCATCAATTCACAACGCATATCAAATTTGTTCAGCCATTCAATCAAATATTTAAATTTAACTATTCAAATTTAAATAAAAGAAAGCCCAACAGAGTGAGATTTACTCACCTTGGATTTTGCAATCCAAATCCATCTCGAACATTTTCTCCCAATGTTGGACATCACATCACTTCCAAAGCTGCTACCTCCCTTCACACTGCCTAAACCATCCACTGTTGCACTCCATCCCCTGCCCATTTGATCAACAACCTCCCTCATCACCACTTCTGCTATCCACTTTCTGATCAAATACATCCCACGGTTCATCCATAGTTAACAGTGCTATCACCCACATACTGCACTTATAAATCCATGCTCCTCTACCATCTGTTTCAAGAACTTCATCTCCTGATACATCCCCTGACCACCACTATTCCACTGTTTCACTGCCACAACCTACATCAACCACCATCTGTGCTTCCACTTCACTGCTTCCACACCTCCATGATTTTAGACAATCATCTTCCTCAAACGACCTTTCATCTGCAAGTCGTGCATGCTCCTCTAGAGAAACAAAGCTCCACACCACTAATCGAAAATCCGACGTTGCCAAACGTTTCCCCTTCTCGAACTCGACCCGTGGACACCCCATAATCGCCCTCCAATAAGCTCCTTCCACCTGCGGTCGATGGGATCGAACGCGACGACGGCCATGTCGCACTCCTCAATAAGCGATCGCACACCCTGAAACTACGCGTAAAGGTGCTACTTTCCATAACGAACCCAATTCCAGGCTTCGCTCGATCCCATTCTTCCTCGATTTCAAGAAATTCCCAACCCTAGTTTCCTATACCCCTTCATAGTCGAGTTCAATAAATGACGTCGCATACCTCAATAAGCACATTCGGTCGAAGCTCTCACCAAAACAAAAAAAAAAATTAAAGCTTGATCCATGGATTTTTATTGAGCAGATCTTCAAATAGAAATTTTTGAATGAGTTTCCTCCGATCGCCATTATATTTTTTTTTTTAGTTAGCGTTCGTTTACTGCTGAGAAAAACAAAGAAGGGGATAGGCATGAGATATAGGGTAGGAACGGCTTCCTGTGTACGTTTGCTTACTAAAATATCTTTGACGATTATGTACCTAGATTTATTTATATTATAAAATTTCCAGAACGCCTCGATGAATGCCATTTAAAATTTCGAACTATTCTTAGTGTATGCCGCTAGGTGATTATAGGGTTTTACCTGCGTTTCGAACTTAATGGAACGTTTTTCGAAGGTTAATCCGATCGTGTGAGCGAGTTACAAAAGAAACGATCAATTTTAAATTAAATCGATTAAAATAAATCTAAGCGTTTCGAGCTGCCAGGGTCAAACGACAACTCCAATGGCTACGGAATTTGAAATCCGATAATAACTAACTATTACGGATCCAATGGAACTGGTTTCGTCAAATTCCGAGACTGTGCCTCGGAAGGCTATTTTTAAATTCAATTTAAACGATATATTATTTAAAACTGAACAAATTACCTTTAAATTGAAATTCAACCATTCTATTATCTCCAGTATTATCATTATAAATTTTATAAGCCTTCAAATTATTTAAACAGGCTTAAAAATTTCAGATTCAGCATTTTATCCAATTTTAATTATTAAATTCAATATTTAAACTATATAATTCAATGATTTAATTAGCAAGTAAATATTGATATCTTGTATTCAAGTTAAAATTAACTTTTTAAATAATTTAAAATCGATTAATTATTCCAATTCAGTTTGTTAAAATTTCCGGGTCGTCACAGTAGTTTAAGGGAGGACTTGTTGGAGCTTTTGTTTTGTTACTGAATGTTTTTAGTCACTTACTGACTAAGTCTTTAGGACTTGGTGTTTTATTTCCCGTTGTTTGGTAATAAGATCCTAGTTATTAGGAAACAACTTTACCACGAGCTGATCATGCGATAGTGTTGTTGTTTTTCTGTTTTTGTTTTCTACGACTGTTATATAAAGCCATAGTTTGTTCGCTTAATAAAAAAATTAGATAAAAGCTTCTTTCCTCCATTATTGAGTATTTGTGTTGTTTCAAACAGCTCTAACAAATACATGTATGTCACTTGGATTAATGTTGAACAATTATACACTAGCAGTTCAGTTAATCTAAAGGTTTCAGTAGAAATTTTGGAGTTGTCTTTACAAAGATTAACCGCAATTCAGATGCACGGTTCATGGTGCTTCAAAAAAATTAGGAAGATATATATATATCTCTGTGTGTGTGTGTATGCTAGTGTTTTTCTTCAGCAATTGAATAATAAAAAGTGATATTGCTCATCAAACTTATTTGAAAGTATAGTAACTAATTGGGACATAGTAAAAATAATATAAATGAACTAACATTTCCGATCAAGGAAGAAATTAATAGTTTCTGATAAATATATCGACATGAAAGAAACTACATCAAATGAAATATAGTGCATTTGACAGACAAATAAAAGGGTGTTATCTAACAATAGCAAAGCAGAACGATTGTTTGTTTTCATATGCATTTAAACAAAAAAACTGCAGTGTTCAGATAATGTTGTAGCATCATTGACCAAGCATCATATGCGGGTAGAGGTTGTTAGTCTACCACGTCGTTGCGGCTAACCCAAATGGATTGAACGTTCACTTGTTTACCGTATTGATAAGCTTGCTATCGGTAAACAGTAACAATGTTATGTAACTTGCTAAAGATCTCAAGTTCCATATTTATCAGTGTATGAAAAATAGAGCAACGTGAACCCTTGCAGTGAAAGTATGAATCAATGGTAGATTTTATTATTACTAAAATTGATTAAAAATATGCATTTAAACTTAGTTCAGAAGTTGATGCAGACAGGGACGAAGCAATATATTTTGAAAACATATCTCAATATTTCCAGAATACGACAAATGGATAAAGTAATTTTTAGTACATCACGTAATAATCAATAAAAAAGATCACTAATATAAAACCAAACTATCTATGAATATTCATATTAAATTATATGACTGTTTGGGCACATGACATTGGGGCA
The DNA here is from genome assembly GCA_030765085.1 of Allium cepa. NCBI lineage: Eukaryota > Viridiplantae > Streptophyta > Magnoliopsida > Asparagales > Amaryllidaceae > Allium > Allium cepa. The sequence continues at coordinate 166,731,641 of CM060931.1, forward strand.
GTTCGAGTGTTAGTCATGTAAAATTACAACATACAAAAGCGGGGAAAAAAGTAATGCTTATAAGCGAATGCAAAAGAAATATCGACATGAAAGGGTTGAAATGTTCTTAGGCAACGTGTTTGTTGATCGAAATACCTTTATGGTCATGTATCCAAACAATTTTTTGTATGTAAATTTTGGAATCAAAATGTTTCATCAAGATAAAAGATTAGTCAGAACATGTCATGTTTAAAACGAAAGGGATCTGATTACTAAATTTATAAGAAGATTAGTCAAGGTTTAATGTCATGGTTTTTTCCCATGTCCGCAATGAAAAATGTAGTTGAAATTGATAAAAAAAGTAAAGGGGCGAATCAAAGAAAAAACATAGAAATAATTTTATTTTCATGCAATAGTTGAGAAATAATCTTGAAAATCTTAAAGATTATATGGCCTATAGTTTACTATCTTTTATATTTGATGTTAACGTCGTATAATTTTTTTCCCTTGAGCATACACAAAAGCACATAAATCTACAATGTTTCGCATATTGTAGGCAGGATTAGAAAATGTGACTTCGACGGTAGTATAATATTTTTTCCAACATGAGCAATTTTCCATAAAATATGCAACCATTTTAGTCTTTAATGGACAAGAACAAAGAATAGCCAGTGTTTTCCAATAACATTTGTAATCCTATTAAATGAGTAACAAACATTAAACGAAGAACTGATTTACCAAATAAGATTAATTTATTGTGACGACCCGGAATTTGGGCAATATCAATTTAATAATCTGTATTAATAATTAAATTGATTTGATAATTTTCCTTTATAATTTTAATTTAAATTGGTAAATTTAATCTTTTAAAGGTTAATAAATATTTAATCTGGAAATATTGATCAATATCTTTTTAACAATTTAAATTTGATAAGAATTTTTTTCAAAGTTAATAAAATTATATTCTATTTTTAATATATATTTGATATATATATTGTGAATAGGAAGATCTTTTGTTTTAGATTAGAAACGAATTTTCAAATTGTAATATATATGTATGTATATGTTATAATTTGAAGTTATTTTTAAATTTAATATAATCTATTGATAATTCATATATGTATGAATTGTAATTTGAAGCTTTGTTTTAAAATTAATATTTTTCAAAAGTTAATTTAAGATTAATTCAATTACTTTTAAAATATAAGATAATTATTTATTTTTAAATATGATAGTTTAAATAAGATTTACACAAAGTTTAATTTTGTTTTCTTTAAAGTACTTAAATTAAAATGGTTATAAATATATATATAAACTTTTAAAAGCTTTCTTTTTAAATATCTCTTAAACTAGAATAGTTGTAAACATAAGTAATTTGTAAATAAATTACTAGATTCACATTTACATAAATATAAATACAAATTCATATTTCACAATTTAAAAGAAAATATATAATACGTTTATTTGATTTTAAAGGTAAGCCGATTATAAAATAAATGTTTACAAAGATTTCATACTTGTATATTTATTAAATTCAAAAGCTTATTATTATAAAAACATTTCATAAATGCATACAAATACTTCCTGAATACATATATAATTTAAATAATTTAATTAAATGGAGTTAACACTTGTGAAACAAAGATAATGCATCTTCAACACTTGTAAGCTAAAATAAAAGTATGATGACATTTGTTTGAAGTAATGAACAAGTGGCCTTCATTTCTTTTGCTTGAAATTTAAACATATAGAGAAAATGTTTAAAAGAAATTTGTTTTCCACTTCCAATTCAAAACCTTCTTATTCTCAATTTCTTTTCTTTTTCTTCTTTCTTTCAAAAATTAATGGCAAACCTGAAACCTGAAATTGAAACCTAAAAGCAAATGAAGCTAAAATCTGAAATTAAATCTGCAATTTGCAAACCTGCAACTTCAAATCTTCTGCAACTCAAATGGAAGATCAACACAGCAAGCTCAACAACAGTTTCAACACCTTAAAACAACAATTTGTAGGCATGCAGTAGGGGTTCAACAGCAAAGCCTGGGAAAAGAAAATCTTAAACCTGCTCTGCTTATAAAAAAATGGCGAGTAAACTTTTTAAAAACAGTTTTAATCATATTGTAGTTGAATTCTTTATGCATGGAATGAATTTTCCTATGTTCATGAATATTTGTTTTCATGAATACTGTCATGTATGTATGTTGTAGGTAGGGAATGCCTGAGAATAGAAAACCTGTATAAATTCATCTTTGTTCATTTACAAAAGTTGATTTCTTAAGAAAATTCAAAAATCTTCCAATCTAAACCACATTTGAACTTGATATGTAAATGAAAGTTGTAAATTAATGTTTGATGGCAATTTTAAAAATAGTTTCTGTAAATTTAAATTTACAAATAATTTTTAAAATGGGAAATACAGTAAATTTTTGATTCATGTCAAAAATCAATAACTTTAATTTCTGCTTTAGATTGTATAGATGGATTTGTAGTTAAAAATTATGATTTTTAACATGCATTTCAAAAAAATTAAGTTGATATTCAATTGCAAATTTTGAGTTGATAGGTTTCGGCAATTTAACGAATTGCCTATGATCAACTCAATGATTTGAGTTGAATTTATGGTCGAAGCTTGCTTGGTATCAGAGCGTTAGGTTGAGTGAATACCTAGGCTCTGGAGTGGTGTCTTTCTTGAGAGAGCATACTTGTAATTTTTATATATAACTATATATATTTATATATCTATATCTACTTGATTTGTTGGGTTATCCGTTCGAATTTTCCAACATAAGTTTTAAAGGTAGATGGAGCAGTGGTGTGTGTAACACGACTACACTAATGGAAGAGGTCCATATTTTGAGGTTGGAAGTATATTTGTCGAGACTGTAGACCTAATACCGTCTCGAGTAAGATTTGCAGCTTGGAGTAAGGATTTCTCTGATCTCCGAAGGAAATCTTTTAAAAGATTCGGAGTCCATCTTTGAAGTGTAAGTTTGGATTTTCTAGGTTTGGATCTGTCAGAAGTGTAGAAGCAAGTGATGGTATCTTGATAGCTGCGTAGTGAGATGCAGTATCTATGGGGATTTCCGAAGATGTTTTCTCTTAAAGCAGTCTTAGAAGTGGTTGAGGAGCCGTTTTTACCTGCTGCAGGGAAGATTCGTCTGTGTAGAAGTTATCTGGATCTTTAGCAAGGAGGTTAGCTATTTTGGAATATAAGACTAAGGTCTATGAGTTGCTTTGTTTCAGCATGGTCTCATTTGTCATTCCTTAAGGAGAGCGAGATGTTGATGCTTGGTTTGGAGCCCGAATTTCTTGAGAGGATGTCGCCATCTCGAAGGTCTTTTGTATAGTTTGTTGATGGTTTGGGGGTTCGAGGAGCCTTTGGATTAGAAGTATTTGGTTAGCTGTGGTAGTAGTTTCAGCTCGAAGTGTTCGGTGTGCTGACAAGAAGGTCTTTGGCTTTGCTATCATCGAGATAGAGTTTGAAAGCAGCAGTGTGGCCCGTTTCTCCAATGGTTCAGGAATCTTTGTGGTTCTTCTTTTAGCAGTCCGGGAAGATGGTGAATGCTTTCTTGAAGGGTTAACCTTGTTTGGAAAAGCTTAAGGCTGTTCTAGTCGGTACTGGTAGTTAGCCTGATAGTAGGATGGTTCTTGGGGAAGGGAGAGTTGGTGTAGCAGCTCAGGAATTTTTGGAGTTTGGATTGGTTAGGCCTAGTTTTTGAGTTAGATTCTGCTGTAAGGTTGTGTGACCGTGTCAGATGGGTCACTTAGATTTTATGGATTTGATGAACAAAGTTTCCCGGATATGTTGGATAAGTTATACTCATGTTCATCAACAGTATTCTCATCTATTTCAGAATCAAAGTTGTGCAGCGGAAGTGAGGTAGCAGCTGTGCGAGGAAGGAAGCAAGTTCAGTTTTCTATTGCTTGGGAAGTAAGACTTGTGTTCTGGATTTCGATGGATCTTGGAGGACCATTTTGATGAATATGATCCAGAAAATGGTTTGCTTTGGTCTAGTTGTTTCTGTAAGCATCAGCATAGGTTGAGCTGATCAGGAAGAAGAATTGGCAGCCCAGGATTGTCTGTTAAGTTATGCAGATATGAGATTAGGAGTTTGGAATTCGAAGTTGGAGACTTCATTGTTGTTAAGATTTCTTGGGTTAAGAGAGCAGTAATTGGATAAGATTGGAAAGCTAGCTCCGAGGTATTTGGGATTTCTTATCTGTGTTTTTGATAGGATAAGTTCTTTTAAGATTGAATTGCCAGTTTGGATAGCTGGAATTCATTGTATTTCACGTATCTCTGAGAGAGTACGTGTATGATTCATCGTTAGTTGTAGAATTTGCAGTTCGGTTGGATATTGGAAGTTGAGCTAGACTTGAGTATAGTCTGATGTTCTGTTCAGATTGGTGGATCTTGAAATGAGAGGAGCTCTGGATTATGGTGGTGTAGTTAGTTTGAGCTTCTGTAGAGCGAGTCTCCCAGTGATTTATACTTGGGAAACTCTAGATAGTATTAGAAGATATATTCTGATTTGTGTCAGGATAATTAGTTAGGTTTGTTTGTTTGATTAGTTGCTATGGTTGTTAGTTACTGGATGATAAGAATGCTTTGTTGTTTAAAATTGAAATCTTTGCTGGATTATTAAATTATCTTTGCTTTTAAATTTCGAGGACGAAATTCTTTTGAGGGGGGAGGAATGTGACGACTCGAAGTGGAGGTGGCTGGGTTTAGTCTCGGGGTAAGCTCGTGTTGTTGTAGCATTCGACTCGTGTATGTTTGGTTGTATGCTTACCTGTTAAATTCTGTAGGAAGATAAGTTTATAGATTAAACTTATTATTTGAAAAAAAATAAAAATCAAAGCTTGAGTTTTTACTAAAAGGAAATAAATTTTCAAAGTTAAAACTTGTTCTTTTGAAGTATGAGTAAATCAAACTTTTAAAAATGTAAATTGAATTTATTTTCAAAATTTAAATTGTTAAGATGATTTCTTTGAAAGTAATTTAACTTAATTAAATTTTGAATTTTAAATTTAAAGAGGAATGTTTTGAATTTGAATATTAAATCAAAGTTTTAAGTAAATTTTAAAGTAATGTTTTTAAAACTAAGTTTTCAAAATTATATTGAAAATGAATAAGTTTAAATTAGATGATTAAATTATTTTAAATTTCAAATTGATTTCTAAATGTTTATTTTCAATAAGGTTAATGTTATAATTTTATAAACCAAATAAAATAATTTGTCTTTTAGTTATTAAGATTTGATTAATTCAAATAATTAATTTGTGAAAGTAAATATGGTTAAATTATTATTGTTATGAATACTTAATTAAATATGTTTTGTTAATAAGTAAAAGATTAATTAAGATAAATGATTTTATTAATTAATTAAGGATTTTGAATAAGTTAATTATTTAACGAAGAATAATTACTTAATGTAATTAAGAATGGAAATTGCATATGGAAGTAATTAATGGAAATTACTTATGGAAGTAATTAAGTGAAGTGATTAAGGGTTAATCACCTGATATTATTAATTTAAGTATTAATTAAATTAATTGATTTGAAGTTAATTAATTAAAGAGTAATTAATTAATTAAGAATTAAGGTTAATTAATGATGGGATTAATTACTTGTTAAGGTAATTAATTAAGGGAGTAATCATCTAATGGAAGTAATTAGAAGATAATTACTTATGTAAGTAATTAAGGGTTAATTACTTAGTTAATTTTAGTTAATTAATGTGATTAATTAATTAATGGATGTGATTAATTAATTAATTAATGAGATTAATTTAAGATTAATTAGTAAATGTAATTAATTAAAAATGTAATTAATTAATAAAGTAATTAATTAAGGATTATTAGTTGATGTAATTGATTAAAGATTAATTAATCAAAGGATTAATATAATTAATTAAGAAGTTAATTAATTAAGATAAGTAATTACAAGTTGTTAGTTACGGTTTATGATTAACGAGATGATTAATTACAGGTTAATTATTTAATTAATTAAAGGGTTAATTAATTAATAAGGATCATTAGTTAATATAATTAATGAATTAATCAAGATTGATTAATAAAAGTGATTTATTAAAATATGATTAATTAATTGTAAATAATGGAGGTTTAATGTAATTAATCATAGTTGATTAATTAATGGAAGCAAATGAAGGATCATTAATTAATGTAATTAATAATAGTAATTAAAGGTTAACTATTGTATATGGTTAAGGATAATTAATTTGTGGAATTAATTAAAGAATTAAGGGCTAATTACTTGAATATAATTAAAGGATGATTAATCAAGGGAGATTAATTGAGGAGGATCATTAAGAGATGATTAATTTACTAATTTGTAATAAATTAATGAAGCAGGATTATGATAATCCAAGTGATTAAAGGATAGTAATTAATTTAATTAAAGGTTAATTAAATTGATTAAGAGTTAATCAAACCTGCTTATGGATGATTGATTGATATTGGATGATTGATTGATATTGGATGATTGATATTGGGTGTTTGAATGATGTTGGATGATTTGAGTGTGATATCTCTGATATGTGATATGCTGCTTTGTTAGATAATTGGTTGATATGAATTATCTATTGTGATAATGTGATTCGTCTATATGTTTATGTTATTCTAAATATAAGTTTAAGTGTTTAAACCCTTAAACAACTTGGCCATTAAAATGGCATTTGGATTTCGGTGAGACCGGGATCGGGTTTCCATATATGGATATTCGAAAACCACATCGATCCAAATTAAACGTTAGGTCGTGAATCTAAGTGGAGCTTAGTGAAGACTCGAAGTGTAAGAACTATTCGTCAGTATAACTCTGAGGGTGATTCCGTGATGAGTTTGACGGAGATAGTACTTTCAGGTTCGAGATGGTGATTCAGAGTGCAAGGGCTATGGTCGTTGACTCTGAGGGTGATTCCAAAATGAGTGCAACAAGATAGTGCCTTCGGTTGCGTTCGAACCTAGAACGAACTTGTATGGATTGAACGCTTTCAGAACATCGTTAGGTGGACGATGAGCATTCTAAGATAGATCTGTTCTGTAAAGGTAATCGCAGCCTCAAGCCTCATCAAACGGGAATGGCTAAAACAGGGGAGGTGCAGCAAGGCTAGGTGTGTAGCACCCATTTCAGGGTGAGGTCATCCCTGTCTAGATGTCCCTTTTTATTTCGGCTTAGTGGGTGGTTGGTTGTGCGAACCACGGGGTGATCTTACTCGGGACTGTCACGTAAGGGATAGTCCCGGCTTTGTGTTGCAAGGGATTAGGAGTGATCCTCGGTACGGTGATCTAGACCCCGTACTGTAACGGGCGGTACCCTAGTAGCCCTGCCATTGATGGAAACCCATTCTTCCTACGAGACCCTACGGTTTTGATTGTATTACCCACTTTTGTGGCTAGTAGCTGGAATTTAATAATGTAACAATTTCGGCTAGTTCTTATTTACTTGAAAACCCTAGACACTATTATAATATCACTGGATTTCCTATCAAATGTTTTTGTTAGCGTAAGGTAAAAAAAATTCATGTTTATGTGTGGGAAGTCTTACGTGATACCTTTTCTTTTCAAAGGATTTTCTAAAGTTAAGCAATTTTAAACCGTTTACTCACACCAGACCCCTGTCTGACCCAAGTGTTTATTTTCTATTTTATTAAACTCTTGGGTACTCATATTATGTATGAGTAGTCGAGGGATTCAGGTTAGCTTTGACGAATTCTGGAGGAGTTATGGAGCAGGAGGCTTCCGCGTGTAGATATATTATGGTTCCGTTGTGTTTGTGTGATATCTGTATCTTGTGATATCTTGAGTTGTATAGTTAGACAGATGTTTATAACTGTCTAATATGTGTTGTATAGATTGTGTAACTCTGATGTAATATGATACTATGTAATACTTTATGTGAAATATTATATTTCATTCGTTCTGCTGTGAGTTATCTGATGCTGTTGAGTTTCTTCTTTCTTATCTTTTCTTCTTCTATCCCTTTCTTTCTTAAATCATGATGCGTTTTTCTGGAGATAGAAAGACGGGTCGTGACATTGATACTCCTTGATGCAAATGGTTTTGATTATAGTATATAAAAATAATAAGTGCATGTACATGCTTAAATGCAGAATGATTCATTTGGCATGTTAATCGAGACAAAACCGATAATTAGTGAATTTTTCAATTTTGTTCATGAATACCTTATTTAACATGTACCATAGGTCTCAAAATAATAAGTTGAGATTAGATAAGCGAAGAAGTAGTTATATCGCGAAGAACCCATAATTTAATAAGGGCAATTTTAAATATAGGCTTGGTAAAAAATAACTTAATACAAGAAAAGGTCTTTTAGAACTTTTTTTTTGAAAACAACATTTTAAATTGCGCATTTGTGGAATGCGCATGCATTATTTTTTGAAAATAAACATGTGCATTCCATAAATGTGCAAGCGTATAAATTGTATTTGCACATTTATGGAATGCGCAAATACAATATCGGGACTAAAATAAACAGTCAGCCCCTTTTCTTCTCCATTCCCATTTTATTTTCTTCATCTCACCAAAACCCAAATTATTTCCTCCTCGATTTTTTATACTCTTCAAAATTTGTCTAAAGAAACATAATCTTCTTGCTTTTGCTTGAAGATTGTCTCAGAAAACATCATCTTCTTTGCAAATAAAGGTATTAATTTTAAAAAATTTAGTCTAGGGTTTTTCACAAATCAAGATTTTGAATTTAGCATTTTAATTTTTTTATAGATAATCTCAACGGTTCTAATTATATTTTACTACGATGGAGAATTATTGGTTGATGAAGTCGTAAACCTATATATGTTGGTACTAAACGGAAAGGATCGAAAATTTTAAAATATTGCAGCTTTAAAGAGCATAAACAACATGCATTTGAAATGAAAAAAGTTAATCCTTTCTAGTAGGATTTTAAAATAGTGATGAAATGGCTTTGAGATGATGTTTCATCTATTATTGAAGTGGAAGATGATGATGATATGAATTCTACGTTTTTTGTTCCAATGAGAGTGATAGAAATTTTTGTTATGAAAACAAAACATGTTAATGTTGTAGAAACACATCAGTCCACAACATTAATGAAAGAGCCTTTACATAGTACACAGTTTCAAGAAACACAATGTTCGACATTTCCTTCTTATATGACAGCTCATCATGGCAGAGAGTTTACAGATTTAATAAATAGATATAGCAGAATGGTTGAAGAATCGTCTAGTCAAGCACAATATATGGATCATTACTTTGTATATCCAACTTAAAGTATTCCAAATCAATCTCAAACAATCCATACATTGTACTCTTATCATTATTTTGGTACTTTTAATTTTCAAATGAATTAAACTGAAGAAGCATTCATTGGTCGTGCTGACGATGATGACAATGATCGCGTTGATAATGCAAACGATAGCGAATTACAATTCGACAGCATGCAAGTAGTTTATGCTGATGACGTAGATAGAACTTGAGTCAATAACATGGAGGTTAACAATGATGTAATCATATATGAAGATAATCAGCAGGTTAGAAATTTCATTGAAAATCAAATCACATATGAAGATTCCCTATCCGATGATTTATGTACCGCAACAATGATGGCGAAATACATTATGGATAACCTTCAGTTAGAAGTGCAAGTATTTGGAAGATCTTGTGCTGAAAAAGGACCTCTGGTTGGATTAATTTTTGAAAGTAAAAAAAAATAATTGAACAATTATGAGAATGAGCGATTAAATATTTGGTTCCTTTTCAAGTAGTGAAGTCGCGTGTAAAAGAATAAACGGTTCGATGTGATACGGATGAAAAATGCCCTTGGAGAGTGCAAGCTAGCCTATCGATGAGAAAATTTCAAAATTGGTTGAAAATAAAAGCAGATGGCGGGGATTACGCTTGTTTAAATGCAACCATCAACTCAAACCGTCGACAAACGACATCAAAGCTTACGTATAGTAAAATACTTATCTAAATTAAATCTCAAAAACAAATATGACTGCAAGAACAGTTCAGGAGACAATATCAAATATGTTTCATAAAAAAGTAAGTTATTCTCGAGCTTGGAAAAGGCTACAAAAAGCGGTTGCAGTAATTTATAGTGATCAGGAATCATCGTATGCAGAACTGCCAAAATATCTTAAAGTAGTGCAGAGCAGTGACCCTAGAACAGTGTATGATGTTATTCACACTCATGGTGTTTTTGATGGTGCTTTTTGGGCTTTCGGACCATCAATCGATGGTTTTACACACTGTTGTCATGTACTTTCTATTGATTCCACTCATTTATATGGAAATTATCTTGATACATACTTGTAGCTACTGGTGTAGATGCAAATCAAGGTCTTTTTCCGTTAGCCTTTGCTATTGTGCAAGTCTTGATTGACATGGAGTTGGTTTATTCGTTGCATGTGGAATTATATTCCTTTTATACGTAATCAATGTATTACATTTATCTCATACCATATGAAAAGAATTCCACCTGCACTCAAAGAAGCTTGACCAATCAAACATCATCATCGCTATTGATCGTCATATTAAAGAAAATTTCAAGAATGCCATACAAACGACATAGCACTGCACTACCCCATGAATGCTGACCACAAAGTGCTAAATCATCCAAAAATGGCAAAATTTTCAAATTAAATCAGCATTTCAAATGATCCGGGAAAACCCGATGGTTTAAAGGGTACAAAATTATAGCACGACTATGACGAAGTATTTCTATATCTATCGCATCAGCTCCAAGTGATTCTTGAAATTCAGTTTTAAACCAAGTCATACTTATCTCACTTTTAAATTTTATTGCAGCCGGAGGAGAAAATAAACCAAGTAAATCGTTACATAATTCTATATAATCATACTCCAAATTATCGATATATATCGAGAAACCATCTTTGGCTAAACTAAATAGAAAGTAAACATCACATAATGTGATAGTCATTTCACCTACTCTCATATGAAAAGTATTTATCTCAGACCTCCAACGATCACGCAATACCGCAAGAAGATGATGATCTTGTTTAATGTACTCAAAACTTGCATTGTTTACCGGAAACCAGCTACTCATAAGTTTTGTTCCGATCTATGATCTTTATAATTTACTTCTTTAAGCTTTGCTAGAATGGTCTATAGGTTTAATTGTTTGAACGTCCTGATTTATAGCAACAAATAAAAATTAATACTTTGCATTGCATTTTCAATTAAAAACCAAATGTATATAAAATAAATACCTCCATAAGCGATTGATTTTCACTTATATGTTTTTGCTAAAGATAAAGAACACTTGTATCAACGGGTTCAGATGGAAATTATTCAGAAGTTTGTCATTCAATACATGGTCATTAACATCCAATTATTCACATGCTATCAAAATTAAAACTAGGGTTTTCAATATTAATTTTCAATAACTACCATTTCAGTGTTAAATAATTAACTACAATAATAATAACTAAACTAAGTTATACATGACCAAAAAATCTACTAATCCAAACTTAATTTCTTTTACATCTAGTTTAGGAAGATGAAGAAGAACCTTCCATTTCTTAATAAAACAACTAATTATTTGAAGCTAAACTATATATTATTTTGATTTGGAATTGAAATTTGGAATTATAATTAAAATTGGGTTAGATAGGAGATCGGGTTTGGGTTTTGGTAAGATGGAGAGAATAGAATGGAAATGGAGATGTACCTAATGGCGATGAAAGGAAGTTTCTCATTTCAAGAAAATGGTGATCGAATCAACCACTTCTTTCTTTTCTCATTCGAATTACAGATTTCCATCTTCTCAGCATCGATACCCAAACTCCGACTTTAATTTGTTTAACGTGGTAGATAGATCTTATTATCCTTAAAATCATTTTCAAAAATCTCATAATTCGATGTGGAAAAGGGATATTTATTGTTTTCGGTGTGGAGATAAAAATCACAAGATTAAAAATCGTTCTAACCAAATTCGTTGCTTTAAATGTGGAGTGGTTGGTCACAAGAGATCGTCGTGTCCATCGATTTTCAACCCGTTCCTCAATTCAAAACCAACTTTTCCATTTTTCGATCCTATTCGCTCGAAGCCCTTGAGTCCTAAAGACCACCACTATTTTTTCGTTCTTGAATTTTAAGACTAAGGGGTCTGGTCTTGGATTATTGTGTAGTGAATAAGGAGGATTGTAACTATCTCTCCAACAAAGTTTATTGGCACTTCGATTGCCTAACTGCAGACAACATTGATAAGTATTCGAATTATAATAATTAGAATGAGTTTCAGTTTAATGATTGTTTGAAGAATAACAATGTTGTTTAGGATTTGGAGAATTTACAATGGTTTGACATTAAGAATTTATATGTGAATGAATCGAATTGAATTTCCCATGCTGACATTTTTTTACTGATCTTGATGTTAGAGGATGTTGTTTTCTTAATACCAATTTAGTTGATGGATCTGCTGGGGTTTTCTCGAATTTAGCTGTTCTGAATTCATCTGTAATTGAAGTTAGTGGGGTTTCAGCATATTCAGACTTAGCTGTATGTTCTCAGGAAGGATATAATGATCATTTTATTGCTTTTGATCCATTGGTTAGTTGTGGTACAGAGGCTGGTGTAGATATTTGTGAGTTTTTAGATGTTAGGGTTAATGAAGTAGATGTTAACTTTTTTAAATGTAATCCTGTAAATGATGGAGAGATACAAGTATCGAATTATCTTAGCGTTAAAACTAGCATAAATGGTTTTTGTTCAGAGGAGTTGATTGATCTTTCTGGTGATGATGAGGATGTTAGATGGATTATGTAGGATGGAAATCTGGAAATCGGGGTTTTAACTATGAACAGAGTTAGTGACTCTTTTAGAAGAACATTCAGGGATAGAAAGGATATGAAGTTGATTAGTTACTTTGATATGAAAGATGCTGCCACATCTAAATATGCACACAAGCTTGTTATGACACTTTGTACAAAAAAAAAATTGTCATTCAGTAAGAAAGTATTGAAGGAAGGCTTGTAAGTTAATGAGACAGTTTCGGAATCTAGAGGGGATTTTATTATTTTTACTGATGGTTTATCTTTTCCTGAGACAAAGTCAAGTGATTTTGTTTTTTACAAGGAGGGTCTCGTGATTTTAGAAGCGGTGGGGATATATTTTGGATTTCACTAGTTTGTTGTGCCTCAATTTGATATTCCTCTGGATGTTATTGGTATTGAGTTTGGTATTCGATTATGTGTCAGTGGATCGGAATTCACGTTGAAGAAATTTGATCATTTAGATAATGTTGTTGAGGAATTGATTGATTCTGTTTTTATAAGAGAAGTGAAAGGATTAGTGGATGAATTCTCTGTAGATCATGATGCAAGTGGTTTGGAGAACATTACTATTGTTAGCAATGTGAGCGAAGATTTGGAGAATTCCAAATTACAGCAATCTGATCAAGCTGTCTATTATTGGATTGGGGGTTTAGATTGGTTATGTATTGTTTTCTTGCAGCTTTAGGTAAATTTTCTCATTCTCCTACCCATGCTAAAAAATTAATTCGTGAAGCCAAATTAAGGAGAAGAAATTATAATAGCTATTCAGCTAGTAATATTAGAAGAAGCCCTCGTTTAAATCGTAATGCTTTTAAGTCTTTTGATTAAGGGTTGTCGATTTATTAGGAGTTTTATTGTGTTTTTTGTTGATTTAGAGTTCGTTTGTGGTTTGTGTCGAAGTTGTATATTGTGATGTTTCATCTTGGTTCTTGAGGTTGCGGTCAAGGAAGTTTTTCAGTTGGCTGCTGCTCTTTTGGTGTCACTCTTGACTGGAGTTCTGGTTGGTGTTGTCTCTTTAGGGTTGGATTTTAGTGTCTTAGGAGTTTGGGAGGGTTTTTTCTTCTTTTGTACGGGGGGTTCATTTGCTACCTGCCAGGCTAGTTGGCAGCTCCTTTACTTCTGTTGCTATATATATGTGCATGTGTGCTCTCCTCTCCTGTAGAGGATTACACATTGTTCTCAAAATAGAATGGAAATGGAGAGAAAAGGGGCCGGCTATTTATTTCAGGCCCAAAATTGTATTTTCGCGTTCCACAAATACAATTTATACAGTTGCGCATTTATGCAATGTGCATGTTTATTTAAAAATAATAATGCATGCACATTCTACAAATGTGCAAGATAATTTAGAAAAAAGAATATAGATTGCGCATTCCATAAATGCGCAAGTTGTGTTAAATGAGGCATATTTCTGCAATTTGTCTTCTAAGAGGTCTATTTTTACACTAATGTTTGTTAGCAAGCCTATATTGAAATTTTTTCCATTTAATAATTGTAACTTTCTATAGTACCCTTCCTTGGCCATGGACCAATGGAGTATCAATTTTAATTGCAAATCTTGAATGAACTTAACATAAATTGATGTACCTCGTATGTAACTTAAAGCGATAGTGAACTTAGTAATCAAGTAGAAAACATGAAATAATTTCAGATACCTAATATTAGTTACACAAAGCATCACATAACTAATAACTACATTTAGAAATATGAAATTTGCAAAAGAACAGAAGCCAGGAGGAACCAATATAGGAAATGAATTACTAAATAGCATAGTCTACAGTGAAGTTATATAATAGTTGCTTGTAATTTCGTTATTAGCTGAGCAATATTAAAAAAAATAGCAAGATAACTGAAGTTGTTGGTATCTTCTAATTAACGGAAGAGTGAAGTAGTAACTTGTACCACGATCCATAATTACTCAACAAAATTGAAATAGGTAGTCTTCAATGTGTTGACTAGGTGCAGCTATATCTCGTTGCATCCTAGATTGTATTTATCTATCGACGTTGTTGTGTAATATAGATCTGGTAAGACTAATGTAGAGAGATTGTGAATTAAATGCATGGCATGAGTTGGCTAAAAAAATAGCACAATGTTTATTGATGTGTTTCAAGTTGTGCCATGTTTATTCGATATCTTTTAAGCAGCTAAAAACTAATGTTTGCAAAACTTTATATTATCTAATACAGAGTTCCTTTCCCTTAAGTTTAAGGGATGCCAACAACTTCCATTTTTGAAATTATTCTACTATCCACCATTATAACTTTTTCTCCTTTATGAAATTTTGTACATAGGCTTCACGTATAAACTACACCTTTAGTCATTTTTAGCTGTTCGAAAAGGTCCATTACGCTGATCCCAGTGAATTCTTGCTATCACATAATGCGTTTATTGTAGAAAAAGGAAAGAAGATTATTTGATATATTTTCTATTTACTTATTTGTTATTAACCAAAGACTTTAATTATACTAAAATCAAGAATACGATAGATCTAGGTGTTTACAAAGGATGGAAAATAAGCATGCAAGTGCAGAAACTTACCAAGTATAAATTTTTGCATTAATAAATTATTATGATAATATTATGTTTAATCTTAGTTAAATGTGTTGAATATGCCAGTACATGATTTTTGTTTGATGATAATAAACATATAAATATATATATATATATATATATTCATTTAAATGTATTTGTTATTGTACTATTTTATTTTCACATAATTAGATAAATATTTGCTGAATAAAATAAATAACTCAGAATTTAAATACAAATGGATATTTTATTCAAATAAATATTTATTACAATTTTGAATAGTACAAATTTGAGCTCTCACTATATAAATAATTTTCAAACAGTACAATTTTGATTACATCACAATTTATCATTTACAAATGACCTCACTACATATCACTCATTCACTCATAATTATCTTCAACTTTATTGCAGATTGAATCCAGCATTTGAGCAATCTGCAAAAATATACACTGACGTTGTAAAATTGAAAATAAAATATTTTTGCACTGTAAAATAAAATGATTTTTTTTGAAAATATTATTTGCCTCAGTTATTTGGGTTGTTTGTCATTGTTAAATTTTGAATTCATCAAACATGAACAACTTATGACATGCACAGTGTATCACTGTACATGCCATAAGGCCGTGCACATCGATAGACACTTGATAAAATTACAAGGACAGGTGGTAACATGGTCAAACCCAATCAAAAGCCGGGTTCAACTCAAGCGCAACACAAATAATGTCACGAGACGAGCACAAGGTCAAACCCGAGCTTTTTGCTGGATTCAACTCAGGTGTGATTTCAAAAATCAACATGAAGTTCAAAGTGAACCAGACAAAGTTGAAGCAAATACCAAATCAGTACAACACCAATGTACTCAAACAAGTACAGATTCAAGCATACAATATTCAAGTGCATTGAAACCACACAGCAAGTACAACCTGATATGCAAAACACACAATTGTCAACAAGTGAATCAAGTCCAGCTAGTAACTCAATCAAGACCAGACTGCAATATCAAAGTTATAATATAGATTGATACAAGTAGAGGCAACCAAATTGCATTTGTGTACTCATGAATAAAACTCAAGTCTAGTCACAACAAACGACAACAGATACCAAGTGTATACAACAAGTATACATACGCATAAGGACCAGACTCAATGAAACATCACCACAAATGCAAGCAGACTCGAGTCACAGTGCAGCTAGGACCAACAACAAGTCATGAACCAGTTCATATGCAAACCCAGACTAGGTACACAGGTAACAGTTTAAAGTTTCAGCTGCAACACGACTCAAATGAACAAAGTGCACATGTATACCTGACCAGGGATGAAACTCACAAGCTCCAAACTCAAAACAGCATGGCACAAAGACATCAACCAACAAACAAAGCACTCAAACTCAAATGGATATATGAATGGAGAGGCATAGTGCAGACTACAAATCACAGTAAATGGTGTGCATAGAGTTCATCGATACAACTACAAATGCACAGCAAATATCAAGTGCAGAAAGCTGCATGAAAAGAGTGAACTACAGTAACTCGAAGCAACTAATCGATCGAAACCAAAGTCAAAATGATATACAGCAGTTTTGAACAAAGACAGAGAAAACGCAGTTTCAAGTCAATGCATCAGGATAAATCAGAGAGTATATACAGAGCATAACAAAGTCAAGGCCGCAAGTAAATCAAGGTACAAGTCGATTATTCTACAGGGATGAACAGACATGTCAAAGTCCAGAAATCATTTTAAATAACCAAAGTGAAATTTAAAAATGTCAGAGAATCAAATGGTGATAGCAAGTTCGAACAAAGCAAAATCAAGAAACCGTTGTCAACAGGAATTTCAAACCGAACTCGATCAAATTGAAGCAGTTGTGAACGAATTGAGGAAGCGTCGATTGCCAGAAGCAAATCAGAGGAATAATCGTTGTAATCGACCAACAAACAATTGGCTAATTCAATTATCCAAAGCTGCAATTTATCGAAGAGGAACGAAAGTATTCGAGCAACAGAAAAGAGGAAGATAGCTTTTCAAAGGAATGGGCCGACATAAATAAAAAGGAGAAAGGGATTTTTTTATCACTTTATTTTGAGCTAGTGTTTTTCCTCTTAGGATTTAGTGTATTTAAAATTAGGGTTTTGTTTTTTAATTTTTATTTAAATTTGTATTTTCTTCTTTAAACATTTGTAAATTCTAGTCGTGTGACTAGGGGACAAACTATGGCGGTGTAGTTCAAGAATTCGCAACTCAGTTGCTGAGTTATGGCAGAGTTTTGAGCGTAGAGTTAGGTTAGTCGATAGCGGGTGTCACGAATTTACGTGTGTAAGCGTCTGACTGCTTAATTTCTAGTAAATTCGTGTGTCTATTTTCTACTTTTAATATTCTGTTATTATCTATGTTGCAATTATTTTATATAAACTTCCGCAATAAATTTTTATAATTGATAGTATCACCCTATTCACCCTCCATATAGGGTGAATTCGGTCCTACAAGTGGTATCAGAGCTAGGAACAAAAGGCATTTTTGTTTTAAAAATTTGATTTTTCAAAAACTAATTTTTGTGCTACAAATTTGAATTTTTTTAAAATGGCTTCTTTTAATAATGTTTTTGCTGAGGGTCGGTCCAATATTATTCCTCTTGATTTTGATGAACAGGTTTTTTGAATTGGAAATTAAAAATGGAATTTTATTAAAAATTTGTTAATATTAAATGTTGGGACATTATTGAAAATGGGTGTGATATAATAGACGAGAAAATTACTTCGATTAATGCTCTTGCTATGCATATAATATATTCTCATATTAATCAAGATAATTTTAACTTTATCTCTCATTGTGAAAGTGCACAGGAAATCTGGAATATTTTTGATGCAATATATGGTGCAAAAGTCAACAACCATGAGAAATCCTCCATAATCAACCCAGTTAAAGAAACATGCTTAGCAGGATTGGTAAAAGGCATTAGTGATGATAATTATGATGGAGCAGCTGAGATGGCATTCATAATAAAGAGATTCAAAAAGTGGAATCACAAATTCGAAATCCAGTTCTAAATCAAAAATTGAAAATAGAATAATCAAAGCAGTAGACAACCCAGAAGAGCGGGAAATCATCTGTCACAAGTGCAATAAACCTTGTCATATGAAGCCTAATTGTCCCCGAAATCGACATCGCAAAGAAAAGAATTAAAAAAGGAGAAGTTTTGCAGCCCCGTGAAACAAAAGCGATGATGATTATATAAGCACTAGCAGTAAGAGTGAGAAAGCAGATCTGTGCCTTCGAGGTGATATAACTGGTAGCGATGATGACGAGCCAAGCGAGGTATCAAAACTCGCTCACTTAGAATTACTTTTATATTTCCACGAAGTAAATGGCTGTTTTGAAAGACTTAGGGAGAAATATGCTAAACTTGATTCACAAAGAGGTACTTTGATAGATTTAAATAAACAGCTTGATCAATTAGTTAAAAACTATCAAAGTAAGATTTCTAACTGTGATAAGTATCCATCACTCTAAGAAGAGATTAAAAAATCAGAAATTAAAATTAAATCACTTGAAAAAGAAATTCTGATTTTGAAAAATAGTGAAAATACTAGAAGAGAAAATTCTATTAAAAAGTGCACTCAATTATTAAATGAAAATGAATCACTTTAAACACAAGTCCAACAATTGTCTACAACTTTTGAAAAAATTTCCAAAGGAGAAAGATTGTTAAATATGTTATTAGGGAAACTAATACTTTTAGACAATGACTTGGGTATAATCAATTTGAATGGGCTAGAAATATAATTAATCAAGTCAAATCTGAGTGCACAATCTGTAGAAAAATTGGACACAATCACAATATTTGCTGGTATAAACCCAAAAATATCAAAATAATTATAATTTGGGTTCCAAAAGGCACAAATATGAAATCTCTGAAAGTCAAATAAATCTGGGTGCCAAAAGGAACATAAATAAATAGTTTTGTGTCTCCACAATCATATTTTTCAAAATCTTCTACCACTAACAACCATGGACCTATAAAAACAAATAGGTCACAAAAATCTTCTCTCGTGTAGGTGTGGTGGCAGGCTAAGGAGCAACAACAGTGTTATCTGGATTCTATCTGTTCCAGGCACCCAACGGGAAACTATCAAAGTTCATTAGCCTACTATAAAGGTGGCAGAATCACAATGGGAAACAATGAAAAATTATCGTGAAGATAAAAAAGGTAACGGTTTATTTTGAATGATTATTAAATGCGATAATTTGCACCATAAATTGAATTAATTCAGCCAGTTATGTGATAATAAATCTTGATTATGATTCTGACTTATGAAAATTGTTCGCCAATTATCCTTTTATGCCGAGAACACTACAATCCTTGAAATACTTCACATAGATTTGTTTGGTCTAATGATGGTGTTTTATTGACTGATGATTACTCAAGATATTTGGGGATATATTTGGTCATTATGTTCTCTGATTTGTTTATTTGCACAGCTTCAATTCAATTTCATTTAAAAGCTGTTAAAAATGATTTTGAGATATTTTGTTGTGCACTTCATGGTTTGGTCTATAAAATTCAACAAATGATAATATTGAGTGAAAAAAAATTCAGACGCAGGTTACACTGGTAATCTTGTCGATAGAAAAATTACTAGTGGAATGTGATTTATGTTGAGACATTCATTAGCTGCATCGCATTTTTCAAAGAAAAAATCTGCATATTTTTCATTTCAAATAATTTTCAAATTGCAGACATTTTTTCTTTTATAAAACCCCTTCTAGAAATCATTTTTGTTGACCTTGTTTCAGATTTGTCAGTTTCGAAAATTTAATTTTATAATTATTTTTAGATTTGATTTTAAATGACTACATTAACTTATCTGACTCCTTACCTGATTATCTAAAAATAAATAGTGATTGAAAAAGTGATGAGAGTTGATATTAATCATATAGTATAACTTGAGACAGTATATTTAGTAAATTTCTTTAGAAATTTAAACAAGAGTTATAAACATTTTTGTTGGTAAAAATTCCATGACCATCTCTAATTCTATCATATTTCTATCGACCATCACTCATCAAAATCCAATATAGTATGTCGATATGTGGTATTTTAAATGGAGAACTATTTGTTCTTCATTTTATTATATTTTTAGCAATAAAAACATCCAAAGTATTCACTCTCATTTAAAGTCCCCACGGTTATGCATAGGTGAATTACTTGGAATTTTTAACTAAGTGCTTCCATGCTCATTTAAAAGTCCTCACGGTTATGCATGTATGGAACGCATATCAAAATTGATTGATTTAATACACAAGTTGATTCTAATCCTATTTAAAAGTCCTCACGATTATGCATGGTTAGAAGATACTTGAATTCATTTTTTATAAAAATTGAAAATACTACTAATCTCATTTAAAAGTCCTAACGGTTATGCATGGTTCGCAGATATTCAAATTCCTGATATAAATATACCATAATTAGACACAACTATATGGTTTTATGTGATGACATCATTCCTATCATTCTAAAGTGGAATATGCGTCAAATAGTGTATTTATGATTTTTATTTGATTTTTATTGAAATTTAATATTTATACCTGATTGAGTATTAATATTGTATTAATGTCTATCATTTTATTCGTATTTTTCTAATACTATTACTCTTTTGCTGATAACAAAAGAGGGAGAGAAAAGTTATGATTTTGGCAAATAAAGGTCAAATATTTTTCTATTCGCATCTAGGCTCATTTGAGTAGTTATTTTCATGCATATATGAAGGGGGAGCTTGGTGTAGAGAGTTAGCGTTCAAATAGGGGGTGCAAATTGAATGATCAAATACATTTAATAAAATCAAAATCTTAAATATATGTTTGTTATCATCAAAAGGGAGAGATTGTTGATTATGCTAGTATATGATTTTTGTTTGATGATAATAAACATATATATATATATATATATATATATATATATATTCATTTAATTGTATTTGTTATTGTAATATTTTATTTTCACATAATTAAATAAATATTTGCTGAATAAAATAAATAACTCAGAATTTAAATTCAAACGGATATTTTATTAAAACAAATATTTATTTCAATTTTGAATGGTACAAATTTGAGCTCTTACTATATACACAATTTTCAAACAATACAATTTTGATTACATCACAATTTTTCATTTACAAATGACCTCACTATATGTCACTCATTCACTCGTAATTATCTTCAACTCTATTCCAGATTGAATCCAGCATCTGAGCAATCTGCAAAAATATACACTGACGCGGTAAAATTGAAAATAAAATGTTTTTTCATTGTAAAATAAAATGATTATTTTGAAAATATTATTTGCATCGGTTATTTGGGTTGTTCGTCATTGTTAAATTTTGAATTCATCAAACACGAACAACTTGTGACATGCACAATGTATCACTGTACATGCCATAAGGTCGTGCACATCGATATACACTTGATAAAATTACAGGGACATGTGAGCACAAGATCAAACCCAATCAAAAGTGGGTTCAACTCAAGCGCAATACAAATAACATCACGAAACGAGCATAAGGTCAAACCCGAGCTTTTTGCTGGATTCAACTCAGGTGCGATTTCAAAAATCAACATGAAGTTCAAAGTGAACCAGATAAAATTGAAGCAAATACCAAATAAGTACAACACAAATGTACTCAAACAAGTACAGATTCAATTATACAATATTCAAGTGCATTGGAACCACATAGCAAGTACAATCTGATATGCAAAACACACAACTATCAACAAGTGAATCAAGTCCAGCTACTAACTCAATCAAGACCATACTGCAATATCAAAGTTATGATATGGATTGATACAAGTAGAGATAACCAAAACACATTTGTGTACACATGAATAAAACTCAAGTCTGGTCACAATAAACGACAACAGAAACCAAGTGTATACAACAAGTATACATATGCATAAGGACCAGACTCAATGAAACATCACTGCAGATGCAAGCAGACTCGAGTCACAGTGCAGCTAGAACCAACAATAAGTCATGAACAAGTTAATATGCAAATCCAGACTCGAGCACACAGGTAACAGTTCAAAGTTTCAGCCACAACACGACTCAAATGAAAAAAGTGCATATGTATACCAGACCAGGGATGAAACTCACAAGCTCCAAACTCAAAACAATATGGCACAAAGATACAAACCAACAAACAAAGCAATCAAACTCAAATGGATATACAAATGGAGATGCACAATGCAGACTACACAATCACAGTCAATGGTGTGCATAGATTTCATTGATACAACTACAAATGCACAGCAAATATCAAGTGCAGAAAGCTGCATGAACAAGAGTGAAAACTGCAGTAACTCGAAGCAACTAATCGATTCAAACCAAAGACAAATGATATACAGTAATTTTTAACAAAGACAGAGAAGTAGCAGTTTCAAATCAATGCATCAGGATAAATCAAAGAGAATATACAGAGCATAACAAAGTCAAGGCCGCAAGTTAATCAAGGTACAAGTTGAGTATGCTACAGGGATGAATAAACATGCCAAAGCCCATAAATCATTTCAAATAACCAAAGTCAAATTTAAAAATGTCAGAGAATCAAACAGTGATAGCAAGTTCGAACAAAGAAAAATAAAGAAACCGCTGTCAACAGAAATTTCAAACCGAAGTCAAAAGTCCAGCAAATTCAAAGCCATGACGACCAAGGGGCAAGCCGTTATAATCAAGCAACGAAAAGAATGAATTGAACAAGTCAGATCAATCTCAAGCATTCAAGAAAAATAAATGGCCAGTTAAATTAAATGACAAATTCAAACGAACAAGAAAATTGGAATTCGAATCCTATATAAATGTTTAACATTATCGGCTATGAAATCATCGAGTTCAAGAAAATTAACCAGTAAAGCAAAGAGTTTAAAATAAAAAACCAATTTATACCGAACTCGATCAAATTGAAGGAGCTATGAGCGAATTGAGGAAGCATCGATTGCCGAAGCAAATCAGAGGAATAGTCATTGTAATCGACCAACAAACAATCGGCTAATTCAATTATCCAAAGCCCTAATTTATCGAAGAGGAACGAAAGTATTCGAGCAACGGAAAAGAGGAAGATAGCTTTTCAAAGGAATGAGCTGACATAAATAAAAAGGTGAAAGGGATTTTTTTATCACTTTATTTTGGGCTAGTGTTTTTCCTCTTGGGCTTTAGTGTATCTAAAATAAAGGTTTTTTTTAATTGTTGTTTAAATTTTTATTTTCTTCTTTAAACATTTGTAAATTCTAGTCGTGTGACTAGGGGACGAACTACGGTGGTGTAGTTTGAGAATTCGCAACTCAGTGGCTGAGTTGTGGCATGGTTTTGAGCGCAGATTTAGGTTAGTCGATAGCGGGTGTCGCGAGTTTATGTGTATAAGCGTCTGACTACTTAATTTCTAGTATAAACCTTGGGGGCAGCACGTAGGCAGTGTTTTGCCGAAGCTAGGTAAATTTGTGTATCTGTTTTCTGCTTTTAATATTCTGTTATTATCTGTATTACAATTATTTTATATAAACTTCCGTAATAAATTTTTATAATTGATAGTATCACCCTATTCAACCCCTCCCTCTACGGTGAAATCAATTCTACAAAATGAAATCATTTGCGATGTCAAATGGAATCATGTATGGATATTAAAGAAAATTTCAAATATTATATTATGATGATGTCTTCAAAGTGCAAATGATCTCCTGACATTACAAATATTTACAAATCATAAAACACTGAACTTTTAAAGATAAAAATAAAGAAATAATTCTATTTTCATGCAATAAGGGGGGAAAATGTAACTGAATAGTTATACATGATTTTTGATTTAAATTATGAAAATCTTAAAGATTAAATGGCTGATAGTCTGCTGTCTTTTATATTTGACGTTGCCATCGTATAAATTTTTCCCTAAAGCAAACACAAAAGTACATGAAGATATGCTTCAATGTTTTGCATGGGGCTGTCAACGGATGCAAACGGATGTGGATATGGCTGTATCCGCATCCGAATCCAAAATTTTAAATCCACATCTGATATCCACGAATATTTGAGAATTAACATCCGTATTTGTATCCGTGGATATTTTTCGGATGTCCAAAAATATCCGCATCCGAAAATAAAAAGCGGATATTTCCGGATATTCTAAAATATTCGAAATATCCACATCCGAAATTGAATAAGATTTTTATTATACTAATATTTTTGAACTAAAACAATCACTTTCTCCAATGACAATACACACACTACAATACTAATCAGTTTTTCAAATGACAAAATGGCAACACACATAATATCAAATAAGTTTGCACGATATTATAACAATTCAAATGATAAAATAGCAACATAAATAATGACAAAATGGCAACACACATAAAACTTCGGGTCGAACGAATGTTTTTTGAATACAAATATGCCCATATCAGCATCCACATCCGATTTTCTTTTCGGATATCCACATCCGCTTTTCGGATATCGGATAATATCCTTTTTTTGGATACGGATCCGGACGGATTTCAGATTTTTCATGTATCCATTGATAGGCCTAGTTTTGCACATCTTAAACATGATCAGAAAATGTGACTATGAAAGTAGTATAATATTTTTATCAAAATGTATATGTCATTTTAATATTTAATGGATAAGAACAAAGAACAACCAGTGTTTTCCAATAACATTTGTAATCATATTAACTGAGAAACAAACATTCACTGAAGAACTGATTTACCAAATAAGATTCATTTATAATCATTGATGTAAAAGTTTTTAGTCCCCAATTTTTAAAATTTTATTGGTAAAGGTAAGTTCCTTTGAAAAATAAAATGCAGAAAAATAGTATTTTGTAGCAAATTATTCAAGAATACTAAAAATTAATTGTATAGCTATATTCCCTTTTTTTCAAAGATAATTGTTAATGTCGTATTCCCTCTATAAAACAGATAAGTGGAGCAGCAGGAAACTACTTAGATAGATAATGCACTCTGCATAACCAAAGGGAAGCAAACTTTACATAAAACAACACTTATCATAAAATGCCATTCATCGTTTTTGCTGTTTGTAAAAGGTACAGAAAACCGAATAGAAATCCAAAAAAACATCCACAAAAAGCCAAAGAATTAATAAAGACAAAATTCAAGCGCCTCAGCACGACCAACTGATATTTAGCAATTTAAGCATATGCAAATCAACATGGATAAATATTACAAATACAGACATAGATATTAAGGAAACGGAAACAACATTAAATCAAAAAAATATAATGGAATGGTATTATTTGAGTTTGTTATTATTTTTATAAATCTTTTATTCATCATGGGAATGTTATCATGTTATTGTTCAATTCAAACTAAAAGTTATTAATTTTTTGCTAAAATAAATTATTTTCGATAAATTTCAGATTTCTTTTTTATGCATAACGAATTTTTTTGGATAAATGAATGATACATATGTATTTAAATATTAGCATTATTCAAGTTCCTAAAGTTTTAAATTTGAAAATGCTTAAGTGAGAATGTATATAAAGATTTTGAAGTGATTGGATAAGAATTTAGAATATGAAGAATTTGGTTTAAAAAAATTAATGAGTGAATCAAGAAAACATGCAAAAAATTTGAAAACATTGATGATGTAAGTGAAAATATTTAGAGAGAAATTTATTTTACAATTTATATAATGTGATTTGAGTTCAAAAGTCACTTTTAATACACGTGTATATGTCCCAAATCATAAAACAAAATCAAATAATATTTATGAGTTATATATATATATATATATGATATGTGTCTGCGTGTATACATGTGTGTGTGTGCGCGCATGCTATGTAAAAGGTAATTTAAAGAATAAAGCAGTTTTTTTTATAGCATTATGGAAATCAAGTTCATTGAATCAACTTGAATGTATATTTTCTCAAGCGTTATTCATTTTTTTCCACATAAAAAGTTTATGCCCCTTACTTCTTTTATTTTGTTTATTCAAAATACTTGGTAAAAGATCAAGTTAAATGAAAATAAATAGAGAAGCAACTCACTTTGACATTAATTACCTCATTAAATACCATACTAATTGCATTTATTAATGAATTTATTAATTGCATTTATGCCTAAAGTTTAGTTTGATTGAATTTACACTAGTGACAACTCACACTAAATTAATTTTAGCTCAAATATTAAAGATTATGCTTAATTTTCTCAAATAGTAATCCTATTTTCAGTAAAACCTTCCCCTTTTTTCTTAGAAAAAATAGGCACCTATTATTTTGATTCTTCTACTAAATTTAATCACTTTACCAAATCAATTTTCTGATATATTATCTGTAAAAATAAAGAAAATGACATAAAAAAGAAATTGTCAAATGGAGCATCACCAAACCTATAGTCATTTTTAGTATACATCTGTAACTTTTTATATCAATGATACCCCTATACCATTTCAGAATCTCATACTTTAAATTAATATAAAATCTCACACATTAATTTGATATTCAATCAAAACAAAAGATACTAAATTACTCCAAAAACATAATTAGAATCTTGAATCGAAGAAAGAAATTAACGCCTATTTTGTCTATTAAGATTTTGATGAAGATTTAGAAAATTAAGATTGAGATTGAGATAAGTTTTCCTCCATAGCCATAAAATCAAGTATTTAAGGTGTAGTGTTTGGAGATGAAAAGTCAAATTTTATGGCACAACAATGTACATGGAATGGAAACTAAAGACAAAGAGAAAGATAGATTATATAAACAAAAATTTAGTAATTTTAATAAGATTTTATAGAGGAGAATGTGTTATTTGAGTCTTCCCTTGACAAAACCTTTTTAATTTAAAATTTGACTCTTTTCGGTCCCCTTAATCACAATGATTTGCCATTTAACAATTCACCACAAATAATTAATTGCTGCTCCTTCTACCAATACAAAAAATTATTGCTTTATTAATCTTATCTAGTAAAATTACAATTCAATCAACTCATAAATAAAAAGTGGGCATAAGAATTCATATCTACTACTAACAATGCATGCAATTTTTTACCTTTAGTGCAACATTCAACCATCATGATATTTTGAAATCCAATGCCTTAAAAATGCCTTAAAAATTAGCGAGAGAAAGAAGAAATGTTTTTTAACAACAATTATTTTAGTATAATTAGAATAAGTTAACCTACGTCATGTGACATCCCAAGCAAAATAAAGCAAACATAGCATCCATCTTCCATCCTCACATCACGCATTCGGTGCGTTAAATGTGTAATACTCATGTAACCCCATCGGAGACTACACAATGCCTCGGTTTCTCGGTAATCGAATCCATGCCACTAAGTAGGCACAAACTAGACTACCTGTATGATAGTCCAGGGTAAAAATAGATCCTAAACATCGATTGGATTATGTGTCACACACCCCCCAAGTCATAAATGTCGTCTAACTCTGGGGAGTGTGTAGGTCAGGTCTAAACATCAACCGACTCTTATTAGGTCCTTGTTTACCCTTGCTTTACGAGTACAGATCTAAACCTCCAAGTATCAATGATCCCTTTGCACATGTCATCCGCAACAGAGTGCATCCTAGAATTCGTCCTATGGATCATCGTACAACTTCCATCATTGAGTTCCTAAGCTTGGGATAGCTCTCGACAATCATCAATGGTCGTAGCACACCATCTTTTGTCCTAAACATGCCCTCCATTAATCCTCAATGTCAGGTCTGAAGCCCTGTGCTTTGAATCTCGAAGTACAAATATCTCATCGTTGAAGCCATCACTTTCCATCATAGGATTGAACCCATTCAAGTTCACAACTCGGTACTCGAATCATGCATGACTTAGTACCGTGTCAAGTGGACCAACACTTACCTAAATTTTGGTTAACTATTTGAGTCAGGATTAGGCTTCCCTCTTTGCCCAAGACCACTGTCAAGTAGTTCCATCCTTCCATGTGCATGATCCAAGTTCAGCATCAAAACTCAAAGAACCCTCCTAGCTCATCCTCTTCACAACGCGATACCGAGGTGGGCTATCGAGTATTATACTTAGCCAAATGCTTTGCAGAGTTCTTCAACCCCGATCCAAGACACCTCCTTCCAAGTTGGCTCAAGTAGGCGTTTCCAAAACCTAAAGTCATTGCTTTTGAAACTCACGGTGGAGGCTCTAGAGTCCAAGTTGTTCTCCCCTTAAGTCGACTCCAAATGACTTGAGATTTGAAATGCAGCTTCATGAGGCCTTTCTTGTTGTCCCCCTTAACTCGCACCAAATTTGGCCACCACTTCTCAATTCAATGATGACTTATAAAGTAACTGTTCATATTTCTAACTCGCCATTTGATCGGCGTTTTCAATCAAACAAGCAAATACATACAAGCATTCAATATATACACTATATCCAATCAAAGCAAACATATACATCCATCAAATTAAAGCCTAAATCTAAGAATAAGAAAGTAGTGAGGAGCCATAAGAATACATGAACATATTTGGATCCAACTTCATATAAAACTCTTATAAATCCGTTTGCAAATGATATAGGGGCTTAGATATGGTGTAAACCACATTTTTAAACTCAAAAACCATTTTAAAAACATCATTTTTAAGCATATAATGACTAATTAGTAAGTGAGGAGCTCTAACCACTCACCTAAATCCAAAGCAACCAGAAGATGACCCCAATCTCAAGATGAACGGTAGTGGCTTGGAATCCAAGGTGCTTCAAATAGTAAATCTCCAAAATCAGGTGCTAATCTCGCCATTCCCTTCTTATTGACAAATTTTGGCTAATTAAAGTAAGGTTTAGAGTGATATATAGCTTGTAGAAGATTAATGGTGGCTTCTCCAACTATTTAGGGAAGTGTGAAATGACCAGGGAAAGTCCCATCATCCCTTGGTTGGCTCTAATTCCGAAATATGCCTCTGGGCTTAGCCACTAATTCACTGATTACCCACAAAGCTATTTTAAATCCATTGAAACTTCAAAAGGTCATATTCTGTAAATAACAACCCCGCTTTATACGCCGTGTAAATAAATAAATTTAATTAAAATAAAATTGTTTGAATTCGATATTTGTAAATTAATATTTTAGGAATAAATTTTTGTTCGTTAAATTTATTTTAGATTTTGATTTAATAGCTTGAATTAACTTAATAAATTCTTTTTTAATAATTTATTAAAATTAAATTAAACTTTTTAATCGATATAAAATAATTTCTAGAATAAATAATTTTTATATGATTGAAATATAAATGTATTTTGTAATAATAAATTGTTCCGACTAAATATAAAATAAGCAGGCATTGAATTGAAAAAATGTTTATCTATCAAAATACAATTTGTAAAATGAAATGTACATTTAATTTAAATGGGACAGAAATTTTTTACAAATTAATAAAAGAGTTATTTAAAAGAAAATAAAATAAAAATAGGAGCCAAATTATATTTGGATCTAAGAACTTCCTCTATATTTCTATATTTAACCCAAGCCCACTCCCTCATACTATTTATACATGTTCCTCCCAAAATAATAAAAAGACCCGATCCCCTAGTCTACAAAAAGGAAATTTTCCCTAGAAGCATAAATCAAAATCATAAGCTGAGAAAAAAAAGGTTGTGTGGCCTTGCAAACGAACAATGACGAGTTCATCTAAGGTGGAGGGCGTGTCGTGTGTGGTTGGCGGCAAGATCGAGCATGCGAACGGTAGGTGTGTGAAGCATGGTAGCAATGGATATTGATGCAGTTGTGGCCCAGAGGTGGCATTAAGATTTGGTGGCTGGTGCCGGGACGTGGACAACGATAGAGAGGCATGGATGGTTGCAGCTGGGTTCGATGTGGTTGTTGTGGCAATGAGATGGTCTACGACGTGGTGAAGGCTGATGGGTGTTGTGCATTGTAGTGTTGGCAGTTTGACGGAGGTGGTTGTAACATGATGCTGGCAGTAATTCTGGTAGGTAGTATTGGGGCGGAGCTACTGATGTAAGGGAGCATTCTTCAAGGCGAGACACAGTTGGTAGCGATGCGCACATGTTCTTCAATTCTATAAATCGATGAGTTTCTAAACTCACAATTATATCTATATCATATTGCTTGTTATATTTATCCTGCTTATTGATTAAATGTGTGATTGAAATGTTTGGTTAGGAAACAATATTGATTGTGAGATTTTATGTGTTGTATTGTCCAAAATGCAAAAAAGATAATGTCCGAACATATTTTGATATGTAGTCTATTTTATATGTGTGTACATTGTATGGATGGATGGAAACCGATGTAATTCAATTCGAGTGAAACAATAAAATTTATATTGATTGGTCGATGAGTTTAGAGAATTTAACTCCATGATTTGTATTTTGGGTGTTTTATTGATTTTATCATTTTAATTCTTTTTGAAAGCTTTCGATAATTATTCGTGGAATTTTAAAATTTATTTGAAGTATATTTAGAAATAAATAAAAGCGGTTAAGAAATAAAGTTATTGCTGAAAATTGTTTCGTAAATAAAAAGCGGTTTTAAATATAAAAATAGAGAATTTTAATAGTATTGAAATGTATGGAATTTTATAAGAATAATTGAAAGGTTTTAATGATAATTCTGAAAAGGAATTTATTTTATAAAGTGTATATTTAGTAAATGAAGGATTTTAATAATATTTTTAGAAGGAAACATCCGTCCTTTGAAAAATGAATATTTAAGAAAAAAGATTTAAAGGTAATTTTGAAAAGGAATTTTTGATCATCAAATTTTATTTTAAGAGTTTTTGAATGTATGCACTTTATACACACACACACTGTTACCCAACAATCAAACCCAACTATATTGAACTAGCTGCACGAGTCAACCCGATTGCTATCAAGGCCGATGATTCTAGAATGATGAACGTGGAACCAAGAAGTTAAGTACATATGTATATATGAAACTAGAATTGAATGAAGTTGGTAGATAAATAATGCAGGATGCTTGAAATGTAGAATATAGCTTAGTCAATAAAAGGGATTAGTATGGTTTGGCAACCTGCTAGGCATCAGCATGGCTGAGTAAGCTTGGGATCGACATTATTGGCTAGTATGGCTCAGCATGTTTGAGTAAGAAGGGCTCGGCATAGTTGAATGGCATGGATCGGCATATTCTAAAGAAGAAGATGGATCGGTGTATTTCGTTAGATAGGGATCGACATTCGTCAAAGTCCAAGTACATTTTAATGTGCAACAATCATTATCTTAAGATCCATGAATTCAAAGCATATGGAATTTGGAGTGCAAGGCATTTGGACCCTAGGGAGCATACCCTTAGGATCACGCATCAAACAAACAAACATAAAGGGATCGGTATCAAACAATTGAAGGGATCGGTAGAAAACAGTACATAAACAATCCTGAATCAAAGATCATGCAATAACTTGAGCTCTTTGGTCCAAACAGCATAAGATTTGAAGGGCTAGCTTATTAAATCATGTAGAAGCCACCATACGAATCGTTGCCCAAAAATCAAATATTAAAGGAATCGGTACTAATCCCTCTTCATGGGGATTTGGGCCTAGCGACCCCTCTGGTGGGCCTATATAGGTTAGAAGGTTCTAGCCGAAGTTTCAGAAAGATTGGTGGTTGTCTTCACCTATAAATACTGGTCTAAGAGGTCATTCTGAAGATCTGTATGTTACTGATTACTTTAGTCTTTATTGTAATCAAGTTTTTTATATTCCTTGTTGTTGTAATCAGATTATTAATTGATTAATAAAGATAATCTTTAAAGTGGACGTAGGCATACAACGTCGAACCACTATAAATCTCTATGTTTTTAATTATTGCTTTTTATTTGCTGTTGTTTTATCATATTACTCCGTTTTAATCTTACTTTCTTCACTTACTTCTCTGCATAAATCTATTCTTAGGTGTTGTGACCAATTTGGTTGTAAACATTTATGGTGCTTTCATTGAGAAATTGATTCTCAGCTTGCTTGGATCCCCTTTGTTGCTATTGGATTTGACAAATCCCCCGAAGGAGATGTAGGATCGATTTCACCCTAGAGGAGGTGTGTATAGGGTGATACAAATAATTATAAAAATTTAATGCAGAAGTATATAAAAGAATCGCAGCACAAATATAGCAGAATAATAGCAGCACAGATAATAGCAGAATAATAGAAGCAGAAATAGAACAACACAGATATATCCAGCTTCGGCAAAACCCTGCCTACATGCTACCTCCAAGGTTTCTCCTAAAAATTAAGTAGTCATAAGCTTACACACGTAAACTCGCGACACCCGCTACCGGCTAACCTAACTCTACACTCAAAACCCTACCACAACTCAGCTACTGAGTTGCGAATTCTCGAACTACACCACCGTAGTTCGTCCCCTAGTAACACGACTAGACTTTACAATAGTTTAAAAAGAAATTAAAAATTAAAAAACAACTTAAAACAAAACTAGAAACCCTAATTTAAAATCATAGCCCAAAGTATTAAACCGGCCCATTAAAAATTCAAAAAATATCCCTCTTTTCTTTTTATATTTCTTCGGCCTGCTTTCTTTTTCATTTGTGCTAATGGCTGCTTCAATTTTCATTCGCTCCTCTTCAAATAAATTAGGGCTTCTGAAATTGAAGAAGCCGGCTTTGTTAATTGATCGAGTGGATATTCTCGTGATTGCACTGTTGATCGATCGTTTCTTCACTTTACACACGGCTACTCCAATTTGATCAAGTTCGACTAAAACAGAATGTGATTTATTCTTTTTGCTTTACTGGTTAGCTTTCTTAAACTTGATGCATTTGTAGCCAATGATGAGATGGATTTAAATAGGGTTTGATTCCCCTTATTTTCGTTCATATTTTTCATTTTGAATTCATCTGTTTATATGCTTGGCCGTTCGATTTTGATTCAATGTTCTTGATCAATCTTGACTTGTTCATTTTATATATTTAATGTCATGCTTTCTTGCCACGGCTTCATGAATTTGACCTTGCTCGATTCTTTATCTTGGTTACCACGACTTTGTGAATTTGAACTTGGATTTTCTTCCGTTCTTTATACTGTCAACTTCGGCCATTTGTGTTAAACTAAACTTGTTCGATTTTTACTTGCCTTGGTCACCATGGCTTTGCATTTTCTTTGACTTCAGCCATTTGAAACTGCCGATTTCCTTTTTTATTCTCATTGATATGTTTTTGAACTCGATTGATGATTCGAGTTATTGATATTATTTAACTCGAATGAGATTCCATACAATTTTCGTAATTGCAAATTGACTTCGACTTGATTTGAAACTGCTACCAGATGTTTCATTACTCCATGTATATGTGCAGTATTGTTTTGATATTGACTTCGGTTGTTGCTATTGGTTGCACTGAGTACATGTCCATATGCATTGCCATTTTATTTTATGCTCTAGTTATCTGCACTATTGCTTGTTCCGTTGATGATGCTATGTGCTTGTTGTATATATGCACTGTGTATATATATTGTGATCATACATGTATATATTTATGTTGTATATGTTGGTCTGGTCTTGTTTCGCTTATCTGGTTTAGCTGCTGTGATAGTTTGTGTTGATGTTGCACTTGACTGAAAATGTTCATACTTGCATGAGGTTTGGTTCATCACTATTTGACCGCATTACATTGTTCACTGTCTTGTGCCATTATCTGGTTCACCTGAACATTGAACTGATCGTTCTACTTTGTTTTCTTGTGCACTGCCCATATGTGTTCATTTGTTTGATTTGACTTTGATTGTGCAGTCTGCACTGAAATGCTGTGCACTACATGTGTGTGTGTATACACACACACACACACACACACACATGTGTATATGTATGTCTGTTGCACCCTGTAGTTTGATATTGCATTTCTTTGAACTTTACACTACCCTGGTTTGAGTCACTTATATCATTCCATTGCCGTGTTGCTTTGAGCTAGTTTGCATTTTGACGATGAGTATGTTTGTTGCACCCTGTAGTTTGATATTGCATTTCTTTGAACTTTGCACTGCCTTGGTTTGAGTCACTTATATCAGTCTATTGCCGTGTTTCTTTGAGCTAGTTTGCATTTTGATAATGAGTTGCTTATGAGCTGGTTCATGAAATCTTCATGTTAGTCTGGTGGCTGTTTTGGTCGAGACAGTGTCTTGTTAGGTTGTATTTGAATTCTTGTGCTCGATAGTTATGTGATGTTTTGTAATGCACCTGAGTTGAACCCATCTTATAGCTTGGGTTTGACCTTGAGCTCATGTCGTGACTTTATTTTTATTGCATTTGAGTTGAACTCGGCTTTTGATCGGATTTGACCTTGTGCTCACCTGTCCCTACAGATTTATCAAGTGTATATCGGTGTGCACATCCTTGTGGCATGTACAATGATATACAGTGCATGTCACAAGTTGTTTGTGTATGATGAATTCAAAATAAACATGATGACGAACAACCCAAATAACTGAGGCAAATAATATTTTCAAAATATATTTTATTTTACACCGCAAAAGTATTTTCTTTTCAATTTTACTGCGTTACTGTTTATTTTGAAGATTGCTCAGACGCTGGATTCAATCTGGAATAGAGTTGAAGATCAAATACGAGTGAATGAGTGAACTATAGCGAGGTGCAAATGTATGTATAGTGAAAAATGTGATGTGATTGAAATTGTATTATAATTGAAATTTGTGTATATATAGTAAAAGCTCAAATTTGTACTATTCAAAATTGTAATAAAATATTTGTTTGAATAAAATATCTGTTTGAATTTAAATTCTGAATTATTTATTTTATTCAGCAAATATTTATTTATATATGCGAAAAATAAAATAGTACATTAACAAATACATTTAATTGAATATATATATATATATATATATATATATATATATGTTTATTGTCATCAAATAAAAATCATATATTGGCATATTCAACAGGAGATCCATGGCTATCCTCATGAAGTTGTTTATACTACTCAGATTTGCTGAAATCTAAGTAAGGAGATTGATAATGGTTAGATATGCTAGATCTACTTCTCATAATGTGGACGGAAATGAGACTGCTAGTATTTAGCAAGGAGACCCAAGCAATTAACCAACAAATGTGAATGCTGATTTAGTTGAAGTTAAGAATCCTACAGATTCTATAACCAGAGCTAAATTTCATAATCTAATGAGAGAGTTAATGGAAAGCTGTCGACAACTAAATCAACAAATTCATACTAATATTAACTTGATGACCAAATCACCCAGCAATAGCATGGGAAAGCTAGAAAGGATCCCACTCCTTACTCGGCATCGAAAAGTTCAAGCTCATCGGATGAATATCACAAGCATAGCTGTCACAAGCATAGCTGTCGTAGGATTGAAGAAGATTGCGTCGAAACTTCAGAACGTCACTTGGCAGACCATTACGGTCTTCCACGATCGATCGATGTCGATCCCCCATAAGGATCGGTACCGATCCCTCATTCAGAGAAGGGATTCCTCTCTTACACTTAGGGAGTCGTGCTGGCACTATTCCTGAAGGCTTGGATGGTGGAGTTCGATTGAATGCTGACCAGATACCTCTCCAAAATGATGACGAGATAAATGTTCGAGATACGCTCCAAGAAGATAGTGAACCAAGAAGGCATGAAACGGCCTGTAGATATCGACCAACACATTCACATGAGGTAGAGAACGACTACCGCTTGGCACCAACCATCTAAACATCGGACTTAACGGAAATGGCCAGACAATTGGTGAGAGAGAACAAAGGCTTGACTGACGATGACTGGGGAATTTCGAGAAGCCATGCCCCATTTACTGATAATGTTCTACATGCATAATATCCAAAAAAAGGTTCAATATGTCATCAATTCCTGCCTACGAGCCAAAAATCGACCCTGGGAAGCATATACGAATGGTTGTTGGATTCAGCACGAGCTAATGATGCGACCAAGTGTAGATGCTTTCCCATAAACCTTTTCGGAATAATGACGATGTGGTTCAAGAGACTACCCGTGCCATCAATTTCTAGATTTGATGAGTCGACAACTAAGTTTGTGGAGCAATTCTGAGTGCACACGACTCATCCTAAAGAAGTAATGTCCCTAACTAGCATGATCCAGTCTCCAGGGGAGTCATTGAAAGATTATCTAGAGAGATTTCATATAGCTGCCATGGAGGTTAGTAATCTGTATGATCATGCTAGAATTATGGTCGTGACGAGAGGGATTGATCCGGAGTTTGAGTTTGGCGATTGACTGGCTGGTAGACAACCTGCCACGTTGGAGCGCTTTTCTTCAAAGGCAGCTCGGTTTCTGAGGAAGGCGGAAGCCAGGTCCTCCAAAAAAAAAGAAGTTACGGGACCGAGTGGAGCAGTACAGAGTAACATTGCAATCAAATAGTCCGATGACAGTTCTGTAAAATTCCAAGTGAACGTTCAAAATAAGCCGAATCAACAAAAATGAGACGAAGATAGAAACCGAGAACGATAGAGGGATTTTGGAAGGTTGAAGCATAGAGTTCTAATGTATGATAATCACACAGCATTGAATACGTTCCTAGAGAATATCTATTTTCCCACTTGCAATACCATACAGTACAGAAAGCCGCCTCCAAAAGAGTCAACATAGAAGCAGAAGAAGACAGGGAAATAGTGTCAGTTTCACGAGTGTTATGGAAATAATACAAATGAATGCAGGCATCTCCCGAATGTTATAGAAAAACTGATTCGAGAAAAAAAGATACAACAGTTTGTGGAATCCCCACAGGACAGTGGGCAGGGACTTCCGACCTAAACCGAGGACAAGCTATGTGTGAGGCTGAGGAGCCCACACGGAATGGTGGAAATTGGTGATGAATATGATAGTTGGAGGACCACACCCAGCAGATAGGAGTTGGTAGAGATGGAGTACTATACTAGCGTGATTAGGCATATAGATTTTGAATGTTGTTCGAGTACGGAAGATGGAGCTCTAGTAAAATAACAACGCATAATGGGAGATGATATTGTGTTTAGGAACATGGATGTAGACAAAGTAGAGGCTCCGACAATCGACCCGATGGTCATTTAAGCTATGATTGGTCCTGCATTTGTGAGAAGGATTTTGATTGATTGTGGAAGTTTGGTGGATATCATCTTCAAAGAGGCATATGATCAGATGAGGATGAAGCCAAAGATTTAAAAACATCTAAAGCTCGTATATATGGTTTTAATGGCATTGCAACCGAAGTTGTTGGTTATGTGGAATTAGCTGTTGAACTGGGAGAAGGTGAACGAATGAGAGTGCGAATCCTCCCGTTTATTTTTTTGGATGTTGACTACAATGTTTTCTTGGCTGTTCGGTTCTGGCTGAATTTCGAACAGCTCTTGCCCCATAGTGCTTGACTTTGAAGTTTCTGACGGATAATGGTGTAGGAGTTGTTCATGGTGATCAGGGGATTGGACGTGCCAGTTATGTAGCTGAGTTGAGGGAAGCTCGGTGCAAAGAAAAAGGAAAGAGCGTAGACAAGATTGTCTGCATCCGAGCTATCGAAGATTGACAACCAACGCCCGAGCCTTGGCTCGGGCACCACAACCAGTTCCGTATAGATATAGATCCGAGAAATGATGAAGAAGAGCTTAAAGAGATCAAGATTGCACTGGCTGAGCTGACGATTGATATCATGACTAGCCACGATGATCCATCACGAGTCCTGAAGATTGGTTCACAGCTCATCCAACCGATGATAAAAGAACTTGCTTATTTTCTAAGAGCGAATCTAGATGTGTTCACTTGGAATCACTTTGACATGTGTGGAATCTCGCCTGCCATTGCGAGCCATGCGTTAAATATTGACCCGAAGAATGTTCCGATGAAGCAAAAAAGACATGGTACGGGTCCAGAGAAATCTGCCGCTCTCAAAGAGAAGGTGGATAAACTAAAAGTCAATAGTTTTATCCATGACGCTCTCTACCCCAAATGGGTATCTAATCATGTACTTGTGAAGAAGGCGAATGGAAAATGGAGAACGTGCATTGATTATTCAAATTTGAACAAAGCGTGTCCAAAAGACAGTTTTCCACTTCCAAGGATTGACCAGCTGGTAAATTCAATCGCAGGACACGAATTGCAACCTTTTATGGATGCCTACTTGGCATATAACCAAATCCTGATGCATAACCCTGCACACCAATTTTATTACGGATATTGGGATGTTCTGCTACGTAGTAATGTCGTTTGGACTGAAGAATGCTGGAGCAACTTATTAGCGCTTAGTTAACAGGATGTTTAAAGATCATATTGGAAAAACAATGGAAGTGCATGTAGATGATATGCTCATGAAGTCATGACGATCAAGCGACCACATTAAGGACTTGGCAAAAATGTTTGACATCCTCCAATATTACAAGATGAAAATCAATCCTTTGACGTGTTCATTTGGTGTTGCATCAGGAAAATTCTTGGGCTTTATTGTCAATGCTTGTAGAATAGAAGAAAATCTCGAGAAGATTTAGGTTATCCATGATATCCAAGCACCAAGAACTATTGAACAAGTGCAGAGCCTGAATGGGAGACTTGTTGCCTTATGTCAATTTATCTCCAGAGCTACCGGCAAATGCATCCCTTTCTTTGATTTGATTAGAAAAGGGACAAGAAAATTTGAATGGACGCAAGATTGTGAAGACGTGTATCAAGCTTTGATGAATCATTTGTAGAGACCCCCTATCTTGTCAAAATAGATGGATCATGAGGAGTTATACATTTATTTGGCTGTATCGGCACACGCTATAAGTATCGCATTGCTTCCTAAGGAGAGTGAGATCCGGTAGCCGGTGTACTACACCAACAAACGACTAACGGGAGCTGAAAGGAACTACCCAAAAATAAAGAAATCAGTGACTAATTGTGTCACAAAAGCCTATCCATACTTTTAAGCACATCTGATCAATGTTTACACCGACCAGCTATTACAACAGGTCCTACAGCGACCTAAGATGTCTGGAAGGTTACTAAAGTAGAATATTGAACTCGGTCAATTTGACATTACTTATCTCCCTTGAAGGACTATCCAGGGTCAAGCATTGGATGATTTTATAGCAGAGTTTATTGTGCATGATGATTCTCCAAAAGCCGGTGAAATCCCCACCATACGGTGAAAATTGTATACTGGTTAAGCATCTAATGATCATTGTTTCGGAGCTGGGTTTGTTCTTGTAACTCCTAAAAATCGGTCAATCTATTATGCATTAAGGCTTGATTTCCCAGCGACAAACAACGAAGCTAAGTATGAAGCTTTGATTGCTAGACTTAAATTCGCTAGATAACTTGGAATAAAATCTATCAAAATCTTTTGTGACTCATAGTTGGTGGTGTATCAAGTTAGGGTAGACAACAGGCTAAGGGACAACGGCTTGCCCCATACCTTACCGAGTTCGTGTTGTTGACAGAATTTGAATACAATGACATTTCACATATTCCATGAGATCAAAATAAGGAGGCGGGTTCATTGGCAAAGTTTGCTAGTACGGCCAGTGCACAACAGATGGGTTTGGTTCCGGTCAAAGTATTAAATACCCCAAGTATAAACGTGATGGTAATCGACCAAATAATGGAAGCGGAGACTGAAAGGGAATCATGGATGACCTCGATCAAAGAATATTTACTACTCGGAGTACTACTTGATAAAAAATGAAAAACGACAAGTCCTTCGCAAAGCTTCATGGTATATTATGCAAGAAGGAATTATGTATAGGAAAGGTTTCTCAGTCCCTCTGCTTTGGTGTATCGCTCATGATGAGATAAAGCATGTTCTAAGGGAAGTTCACGAAGGAGAATGAGACGATCGCGATAGGGGCAAAACTTTGGCAAAGAAAATACTCCTTTATGGGTATTATTGGCCAACCGTAAATCGAGACGCCTCCAATTATGTACGATAATGTGATAAATGCCAGACATATGCAAAATTCCCAAGAACCCCGCCAACAGAAATCACGCGAATGGTCAGCCCATAGCCATTCGGTATGTAGGGTATAGACATTATCGGTTCTTTACCGATCTCTAAAGGTGGCGCGAAATATGTTATCATTGCAGTTGATTACTTCACCAAATGGGTTGAGCCAGAACCTTTAGCCATGATCATAACCCAGAAAGTAATCAACCTTATTGTCCAAAACGTCATATGCCACTTCGGACTGTTGTAATTGACAATCAGACTCAATTCGATAGTGCTGAATTTAAAGACTTTTGTCGATGATTCCATATTGAGAAGAGACTTGCAGCGGTCCCTCACCCTCAGGAAAATGGACAGGTTGAAGCTGTAAATAAAATCATAAAGTCTATTCTAAAGAAGCATTTGGAAAAGCATTTGGAAAAGGCTAGAGGCAAGTGGACGGATGAACTCCCTACAGCACTATAGGCTTATAGGACCACCCATAAGTCTGCGACTGGCCATACTCCCAAAGTTTGAAATCAATTAATCATGCTAACTCCCAATGGGATCAAACAAGTTGAGCTCGGTCAACTTGTTTGTTTAACGACTCTCATTCACAATCCAAAGGATGGGATACACAATAAGGAATGATTGTGGCTGATGATCTAATGATCGAATAACTCCTGCCTAACTGTGGAACTGAGACAAAGTCAAAGCGACCAAGATACGTCCGATGCTTGTTAAACCATACCCCAAACCTTAGGGGGCAGATTAATCAATCAAAGAGAGTGTGATAAAACTAATCTCTAAAATAAATCTAAGTCCCCAGAGTGTAGACTGGAGTATAAACATAAATAGGGTGGGAACCGACCACATATGAAATAACTCTAAGTCCCCAGAGTGCAGACTGAAGCATAAACGTAAATCGGGTGTGAATCATCCACCCATGAAACAACTCTAAGTCCCTAATGCGTGGACTAGAGTATAAACATAAGTTAGATGCGATCCGACCACCCATCAACTAAATCTTATCCTCAGAGTGTGGATACAAACATGAATGAATAGATGAATGGAGTTCAACCGTTCTCTGTTCCACAAACTCCGGCCTAAAACCGATGAGAGGAGTATAAACTCCACAAGGATGGAATTTGACCGTCCAACACCCGACCCTACCAAATCAGAATCGGGGGAAAGGGTATAGTTACTCAAAAACCACTGAATTCGATAGCATAATGCTAAGGCCCAAGCCAAGTGCTTGATACGACTCGAGACCATGACCACTTGGAGGCCTTGGGATAGTGTTTGTGGATTGTTACTAGGATTTATAAACAACGAATTACTAGTACATTGAACGGAAAGTAATAGTTCAACTGCTTAAATAACAATTCACATGAAAGCCCACATAGAACAAAAAAATATATTCACGTAACAGGTTTTGAGATTGCAGTACAAGTTATTCCAAAAATCGAGATTCATGCCATACAACCGCAGCTAATGAAAGAAACAACTGTGCAAATTATGTACATATTGAGCCAAAGTGACACCTTTTTCTTTGACTTTCTCTTTTTCTTGGTTTTTTTGAGAGTAGTGCCACTTGTGCTTCTCTTTCTGGATCCCTTACCACCTTTAGTCGGAGAGCCTATAAGGGTAAGAGGAAATTCACCAGGAGTCGACCCGCCCGGTGGGATAACTTACAGTGGCATAAGATGAGGGTCATTAGTGTCCACCTCGATGGGTTCGGTTTTAGCATTTCTTTTCACCAGCTCCTCCTTTTCAATCCTCTCTTTCATGCTAGTCTTGTTGGCATGTTTGGAGGCACCGGTGATCATTACATCATCATACTCATCTGCTGGGAGCGGATATTCGACCTTATCATCATCAAGAGCACCGATGACTTGAGCATCAAGCCCTGATACATCAGCAGCTGCTGGACCCCCAGCCGGTATCTCCTGTTGCTCTACTGCAGCATCACTTTTGGGAGTTTGACTAGAGCCCGGAAGACCTGCAAAATTTGTTTAAACAGAAAGACTGGCTCAAAAACCATTACGCGTGAAGAACAAAACTTTTGATATACTGAGGAGTAAAGTGTGATACCCGCATCCAGTTGGCTCTCTGTGGTTGTTAGGGTACCACCTTTTAAATAGGGGACAACATCTTGGATTGGTAGTCAGGCTTGTCTGAATCGTAACCCAAATCCTGCTCTGTGTCAAGGGAGATTGATGTTCCGGCTGCTTGAGATAAAGAGGAACCCTTAGGGTCGACCCTTGAAGATCCCGCAGTATGTTCTCCTTTCTCAATAGGGGCAGAAACTTTGAAGTATCGATGTTTTGTGGCAACCAAATCCAAGGGTTCATTTCCACGAAGAATTTCCCGCACTAACTTTTCTTCATTGAGCTCACCTCCATCCATTTTTCTCTTCTTCATCTCGATAACATGCTCCCAAGCCTCAGCAAATGATACAAGGTAACCCTCATTAAGAAAACTTAAGTCACGATGGATAAGAACTTTGGCGTTATACTCGACGATCAATGGATCGAACAAGTCCTTGATCTCGTTCCTACCAGATTCTTTTACAGCTTCCAATTGGGATTTAATTTGTTCAATCATTTATTTGCAGCCTTCTTCTTGAGCTTCTTCTTTAAGAACTTCAATTTTTGCGAACTACTCGTCAAGCTTGATTTTTAGACCCCTGCCTCAACCTCTCTGTAGCACTTCTGCGATTCTTCTTGGGCTTGGATTTCTCCTCCCTTCCCTTTTGAAAAGTTCTTTGAGTTCCTCGACGCAGTGAGCCAGAGCTTCTTTTTCCTTTTGCAAGGAGTCTTTTTCTAGAACAAGTTCCCCACTGTGATAACGGCTATATCGAGTTCCTTTTTATGAGAAATTTTCAAACGACTCACTGCTTCTGTTATTTCCTTAGCGTTTTTCTCCACTTCAACAAGTTGTGTTTTCGATTCTAACAATTTGGCATCCTAATGTTTGATTATATCCTTATCATGTATAGCTTCTAACTTGAGGCGGTATATTTCATGTTGTCACTCAATGGATATTTTGAAGACTTTTTCCACCAAGCGTAGGAATGATTTGTGATGTACGAACACATCATTGACGCACGTAAGAGAACTCTCCTTGGTGTGCCCAGGAATTATACGAATGGAAGGAATTTAAGCCCACCAAAACTCGGCCAACTTCTCTTCTGTAGAAACATCGGGAGAAATAGTCGGCAAAGGCAGATGAGAAGTAGCAATTGGATGTTTTCTTGATCGACATTCGTGAGATTGTTTAGAGCTGGAGGAGGCGGAATGTAGCTCGTGAGATGTGGCAATATGAGGGCTATGATAAGGAGGTTGGTCACCATTGTGGGCAGGAAAGTTAGATTGTTCTCCTTGACGTGATGTTTGGGACTATGTCTTGCATTTAGAAGAAGTAGATTCCCTTGAGTGATAGCTTTTATCCCATCCCTCATCTCTCTCCTTGCACCGACCAGACTCCGAAACCCGGCTAGACCTATGATACGATGAAGAACTTCTTAAGCGATCAATAGATCTAGACTAAGACATAGCACCTACAAAGACCAAATGAGAGCGCATTAGTAACTATTGCATGGATGATTAACAAATAGTGTGTAGTAAAGTGCACGTGATTGCGAGTGTCTTAGTGTGTTCCCTCAATAGATCGGTGGCTGTAGCCTTACTCATCGGCGTTTTCTCTCCTTTATCAGAAGGACGAATGCATTCACCACTCCCCGTGGGAGAGTTGAGTCCTTCAATGTTGATATTCGGGAAGTCACAGGTCATGATATAATCTAGAATTTGAAGATTTGAAAATCCTTTCAACGAACTCTCCAAGTGTTGAGAAGACGATTCCTCTTCAACAGGATTAATAATGAACTCTGGATCCGCGGCGGTTTATCTTCTATGAAGCTTGTACGCCATCGTCCTCTTTCTTTTAATGGGTGTTTGAGATTATGCACCTTTCCATGGTGTGACCATAGGTGCCTTCCCTGGACTTGCATCAACATCACCATGTTTATTGGCCTGGGAATCCCCAATCTCACCCTCCAGGATGTCATCCCGAGTCCCCTCGCCTAGGAGCACGATCGAATTGATGGTATCCCTTCTTTGCTCTGTAACA
Organism: Allium cepa; assembly: GCA_030765085.1. NCBI lineage: Eukaryota > Viridiplantae > Streptophyta > Magnoliopsida > Asparagales > Amaryllidaceae > Allium > Allium cepa. The sequence continues at coordinate 166,775,969 of CM060931.1, forward strand.
TTCCTTGGCAAGGCTACACTTTCGAGGAGCTCGATACTAGGACCTTTTCCAACAGCCCAAATAAAGATAACAGCTCGTCAGCTACAAGAAGTTTGATGTCCCTATCGACATGGGTAGCGCGAATGGCCGTGACATCTCTTGAAAAATCGACGCCTTCAAGACATGGGCGAACACCTGAAAGAACTCCAGATGTTAGTAGATTCAAAGGGAAAGTTGTGACTTGAATTAGTGAACTTGAGAAAGAAGTAAAGGTAATACTTATGTCCTTCCAACCATTGCCTAGCAAAGCTGGGTGGACATCATACATAAAACCACTCATGCTTTAACAATGAAAGTTTATTCCAAGCGCCTGTTAAGACTTGGCAATTTGGTGAGGGTCCAAGGAAAAATAAGAAGGACTTCCCGATCGCCGTTTGAAGTAAATGAACCTTATGTCTTCGGGGGTCGAGGGACAAAATAAAACACTCATGAATAGCAAGAAGATTCCATGTATAAAAGCATAACTATTTGGATGGAGTTGAGTGGGGGCTATCCTAAGGTATCTTAGCATCTCTCGGATAAACGAGTTAAAGGGGGTACACATCCGGCCCAACACATAAATGTATTGCATGCCGTGTACCCTACCGGGAGCAAGTGAGGCCTGTCGTTTCTTGAACGAACCAAGATGTCCACAAACGGAATTCCATGAATAGAACATAGCCAGTGGAGAGCATCCTCGCCAATTCAGGAGGCTTGTGATTCTATTGGGTTATTTAGAAGAATAACGCCCTCTACAACACCAGGAGCAGGGCTTATATCCTCCGTCGGGAGGTTTGGAATATATGAGAAGAGGTCGACTTATGGGCTGGAAACTTCTGTTTGACCCACTTGATGGCTAGGAGAAAGCCTGCTGGATATAGTTGCAGAACTCGATTTTGCTTCAGAATCGATGTGTTGCATCATCAGATCAGAAGATATACCGGTAAATGTTCTGAGCGTCTAGAATCCATATTACCTATACTCGGTAGATAATTGAGGTTAGAAAATTCAACTTGTTCCCCCATGTTAAGTGTGAACTGGTGCAGTGCACTGCTATGTGTAATAGATATAAATAATTAAAAGTCGAAAAAACAATGTAAAACGACGAGACTTGAAAATTCGACCAATGAGAATGTCATCGCTAACCATCTTAAATTACAAGAAGATTGATCGGTTATGGAATCCTTGGGAATGACTATCGGCATATCGTAGTATGAAGCTTGTTATGTAAGTTCATTTGCAAGTTTTTAGTCCATATTTATAGTTCCAGGAATTTGATTGCTCGATCTCAAGTTCAACATTGGATATACATGTTATATTGTTCATCGTCATCGTATGTCCAAGGTTATTAAGGAAAATTAATGGTGATTGTTTAAACAAATCAGGTTGGATTAGTTTACAAGTTTAGGAAGCCAATTCTTGACTTTAGGTCGATCCCAGCGAGTATGCCGATCCCAATCCTAAAGACCTTGTACCAATCCCTCATTTCGAACAGAGAATACCAAACCCTATTCCACCATTATGATCGATCCCTCAGTAAGACATCCTCTAGCAATCCCTCACTTTAACTAGATCAAACCAATTCCTAAGGATAAGCCAACCATTTCCAAAGCCAAATGACCGATCCTTCCAAACAGGACATGCTATACCGATCCCTCACCCAGTTTCCTTAAAACCGACTTCTTCCTTTCTAATCCAAGACCACCGATCCCTTCCTCCGTAAATTTTTTGTATACCGACCTCGAACACCTTTATAATCATCCAATACTTAGAGACTTAGGATCTAATCGCATAATTAAAAGACATGTTTCAAAAAAATTACCTATATGGATGTTCGAATTAAAGTAGATGCAAATGTTTAGATAAACATGAATTCGAAGGGAAGGCAAAGTGAATTTATGGAAGGGATGGACGGTAAGAGGAGTCCAGTATGAGCAGAAGCAAATTTCTATTTGGGTTTGTGAGAAAAAGACAAGGGTTCAGAAGTTTAATCAAAAGGCAAAAAAATGAAACAAGTGAAGGGAAAGGAAGTAAGTGCGCTGCTTTCTATACATGGGCTAAGTGTTCGGCCCAAATTACTGAACGCAAATTGAGGAGAAAGGGATCGGCATAGAAGCTTGCCGATCCTTATTAGCATGGATAGAAAGAGGGATCGGCGCAATGCATGCCGACCCTTATAGATTCTTTAAAAAAACAGAGAAAGAAAGAAAAGGAAAAAACAAACATAGTTATAAGGATTTAGCTATGAACGTGTACATACAAAATACTATAAAAATTGGCAACGACCCGTAAGTGTTAGAACACGTGTGGGAGCCGACAACCAAAACGTGTGTACGAATGTGCACGTGAATGACTTTAAAGTTCAAAATTTTGAAATCAACAGAAATTGAAATCAAACCTAAAGCCTTCAAGTTCAGGGCTAGACTACATAATAAAAGCTTGTGAGTCTCGTAGAATTGGACTAATATATATTAATGGAATATAGCACTGGATTTATATTATTGAAAATCGACCAAGCGACATGGCAATCGGTGAAAAATGCAACACCTTGGGAAAACGATTTGACAAAGGGATAGCAATCAATCAGGAAGCTAGATGGACCTCCCAACGCCAATTCAGACTTGTTTTGATTCAAAGCACGTCATGTTACTCACAAGACGTACTTTGGAGGGAAAGTGTTACCCAACATTCTAACCCGGCTATATTGAACTAGCTGCACAAGTCAGACTCGATTGCAGTCAAGTCCGATGATTCCAGAATGACGAATGCGGGACCGGAAGTCGAGTACAGATGGATATATAAAACCAGAATTGAACGGAGTTGGTAGATAAATAATGCAAGATGCTTGAAATATAGAACATGGCTTAGTCAATAAATGGGGTCGGTATGGTTTGGCAATCTACTAGGGGTCAGCACAGTTGAGTAAGTTAGGGATCGGCATAGTTGGCTAGTATGGCTCGACAAGGTTGAGTAAGAAGGGCTCAGCAAGGTTGAATGGCATGGATCAGAATATTCTAAAGAAGAAGATGGATCGGTGTATTTCACTGGATAGGGGTCAGCATTCGTCAAAGTGCAAGTACTTTTTAGTGTACAACAACCATTACCTTGTGATCCATGAGTTCAAAGCATATGGAATTAGGAGTGCAAAGCATTTGGACCCTAGGGAGCATACCCTAAGGATCGCGCATCAAACAAACGAAGATAAAGGGGTCGGTATACAACCAATTGAAGGGATCGATAGAAAATAGTACATAAACAATCATGAATCAAAGATCATGTAATAACTTGAGCTTCTTTGATCCAAACAGCATAATATTTGAAGGGATAGCATATTAAAACATGCAAAAGCTACCATAGGAATCGCTGCCCAAAAGTTAAATAGTAAAGGGATCGGTGCCAATCTCTCTTCATGGGGATTTAGGCCTAGTGACCCCTTTGGTGGGCCCATATGGGTTAGAAGGTCTTATAGCCGAAGTTTCAGAAAGATTGGTGGTTATCTTTACATATAAATACCGATCTACGGAGTCATTCTGAGGATTTTCGCGCTGCTGATTACTTTAGTCTTTATTGTAATCAAGTTTTTTCTATTCCTTGCTGTTATAATCAGATTATTAATTGATCAATAAAGATAATCTTCAATGTGGATGTAGACATACAACAGCGAACCACTATAAATCTCTATGTTTCTGATTATTGCTTTTTATTTGATGTTATTTTATCCTATCCCTCAGTTAATCTTGCTTTCTTTACCTACTTCTCTGCATAAATCTATTCTTGGGTGTTTATAACCAATTTGGTTGCAAACACACATACACACATATAGTTCGGTGTGGAACTGATTTGGAGTTATTAAATTTGTTTAAAAATCTTATTTGACTGTAGAATATTAATAAATGGTTTTGTTAATATTAATTAGTTTTATAAGATAACTTTTAGATTTTAAAATAATGAAATAAATTGTCAAAAGTTATTTATGAACATTAAAAATCTTTTTTTGATTATAAAAGGTTGGAAAATAAGTATTTTAAGTATTAAAATTTATGATGGGTTTTATTAATTGTAATAAATCTTTATAAATAAATATATTTCTATCTAAGCAAATATTTGTGTCATGGTTGTTTCTATTTATGTGTAACGAGAAATCTAAATAAACGTAGTTATAGTACCGACCGGTATAGGACTTTCAGTAATATTTATCCGGTTATTCTTTGGACTTGTTCTATGGAATAATTGTGCTATGACGAGTGCAATTTACAAGCATTAAATAAACTGGCTAGTATCCATCCTATAGGCCTGATTACGGGGTCACTCCTCAAATCTATGACACATCTTTTTGTGTATATGGATGAAAGTCGTGGCTGAGAGTCGCTGCCCCGTGTCACTTGGGCCAACAGTCAGTTACCATTGGGGCACTTGCAAGGTCGTGACCAACGCATAGCGTAGTCTTACACTTAATGGATACTGGGTCACGATGGTCGTCGAGGTAATCGACGACTATAGGAGTAGCGCTGAGAGCACGTGAAGAAGGCTCCTGGAGTAGGCTGCGAGCCGTCCATCTTCCATCTGGTTATTATTGATGTAGACAATACTTATTCATCTATATGAGATCATTATGATTATGGCTGAGAGCCGACTATATTATTTGTTGAGACCGATGCTGAAATAGCTATTTATGATGCTACGAGCACACGGGATGGCTGTGAGGTTGAAAGTCTAGATGATTATCAGGTGATTATCGATCACTTGGGTTATTCATTAGACTGTGAGTCTTTTAGTTGTGTAACCCCATACACATCAATTATATCACTATTGAGGATAGCTAGAGGTGTCGAAAGCATGCAATTGGACCCTGTGTTTATCTTTTATATTGTTAAATGAGAGACAGCCCTAGCTACCAAGGTATGCCACAGTTTTATTTCGCATATGTTTGATTTGAGTTGTAACGACCCGATATTTTCAACCATTCGCATCCATTATAAGTGTATAGGTAGACACTCATGCCAAAATTGAATTGCTTAAAATACCGCGTTGTAAATAAAAATTTGGCAAACCTCAGAATATACAGTAAATAAAAATCACAGATCACAGACACAGTATTTAAAATGCAGCGGAAGTAGAAGAAATAGTAGTTCATGAAGCTACTATATAAAAATATCAGAGTTAAATAAAATACAATAGAAGAAAATAAAGTACAACGGAAGTCTCAAGATGACAACCAAGTACAAGCTGAATAGAACAACAGAACTGGAATAGATAAAACTAGATAAGCAGATATCTCCAGCGATTCCAATCTCCAGAAAGCGGAATCCAAATTTGTGAATAACTCAGGCTGACCCGAGCGTAAATAAAAATACAAACACTCGAGTCAGGACATACATACTTATACAATGTAAACCAACTCAAGTGAACTGTAGTAAAGGTACAAGTTACTTAGAAGATGCTTGGGACCGTCCATTCTCTAAGGATCCATTAAACTATTTATTATGTAGTAATATTCGCTATATACAGTAGTGTCTAATCAGTAAAGTATAATCATATAGAAAATAGCGTTAAGGGGATGTTGAACCTTAATGCGGTCGGATCTTTAAAACCAAAATCGTAGTGGGCTCGATATAAGGATATAACACGGCACGCGAGGCAATGCCAGGGAGGATACACCGTTTTCACTCCCGGACCGGTGGTGACGGCAAGCCAGCAGCTTCCGCCCACCTCGAACAATACCCCCGAATCAAAGTGGCGCCACGTATCGAATCACAAAAGTAATAGAATGGTTTCCGATGGAGCATGCTCGATGAAAGGGTGTGACCCTTTGTGTAGCCCGGTATAGCTCCTGTTTTAGTCATATATGCCAACTCACGGGAGTTGGGTCCACGTAATATACCTCGAGAACGTCGCCACCATCCTACTTCATTCTGGAATCTCCACCGCGTACACAGTTGTTAAAGTGGTTTTCGGTATTGGCCGGCTATAAGACAATATCTGATCCCGGTCTCTCAATCGTTATTATAACCCGTAGTTATAACTTTAAAACAATATTTTATACTTCAAAATAAAATATCATTTCAACCCAAATCTTTATCAAAATAAAGATTAAATCATTTCCAAACCATTTCAATATATCATCATGCCATATATTTCAATTTAAATATTTATCAAAATAAATATCAAGTCATTTCTAACCATTTCAATATATTAAATTATCATATCCTTTCAAAACTTCCTTTCAAATCATTTTAATATATCAAAATATCATAACCTTTTAGAGCTTCATTTTCAAAATATCATATCTTTCAGAACTTCTTTTAAATCATTTTAATATCAAAATATCGTATCTTTCAAAACTTCGTTTCAAATCATTTTAATATATCAAGATATCATATCTTTTCAAAACCACATTTCAAATCATTTTAATATATCAAAATAGCTATATTTTTTCAAAACCACATTTCAAATCATTTCAATATACCAAAATATCATATCTTTCAGTACCACATTTCAAATCAATTTAATATATCAAAAGTTATATTTCAAAACAAATTACTTCATTTTAAATCATAAAAATGAAGTTCTTAAATTTAATAATTAAATTATTAAATTCCAAAAATTTAAACTTTTCAATGTTCATTTATGCACTTAAATTTATTAAAACAATGAAAATTCAAGTTTCGCAGCATTTAGAAAATGCTACATAAAGTTGCATTCAAAAACAATTCAATTTAACAAAAGACAGTATTAAAAATGCTGTTAATTAACCTCAAATATTCAATAGAATTTCACAAACACTTATATTTTTATTTAAATCATTTTTAACTTATAAAATCATACATTTTCACATTTATAAGCATCATTTAATTTTCCTTAAATTCATGATTTTATAAAGTTAAGTTTCCTTTCAAAAATCAATATTTATTAATAATTCGCTTATTAAATTTCAACATTCAAATTTAAATTGATTACATTAAATTTCAACTTAACACTTAAGTTTAAATTTTCAAATATAATTTAATTCCATTTTATTTAACTTAACTTAAAATTTCACTTTTAAACCAAATTCATAAATTCCAATTTAAGTTATATTTCCAAATTCAACTCAATATTCACTCATTAACATTTTAACTTTATTCAAAAATCATTAATATGTTATAAAATCATTTTAAATTAATTTAAATTCAAAATATCATAAATTTATCATATTTCAAAGTTAATTTAAATTCCATTAAAAATTAAATCAAAATTTCCAAAATAACTTACATTCAGATTTTCTAACTTTTCCATAATTTATTTAACTTATAGATTTCCAGAAAATCAATGTACTTTACAAAAATTATATTTTTATTTAATTTTAAATCAAAATATTATAATAATTAAATTTCTAAAATATTTTAAAAATTTTAGAAAACATATTTTAACTACGGGCCTGTATATAATTTTCTACGCTAGGTAAAGTGATACGGGTAATATATCATTTCAACCCGTAATTTACAAAGAAAAATCTGGGTTTTATCATTTCAAACCCGCAGTCCCAAGTAAATAAAATAAGTTGAAAATCGTTCAGGCCTATCATTTCATCCCATAACGATTTTCCCCTATTCTAAAGCCGTTTGGGTATGTATCATTTTGACCCATAGTGATTCTAATCTAAAGGGAACTTGCAGTGTGATAAACTGATAAAAATAGCAGAACAACATAATATAATAGTAACAGATGTTATAACAGGTGTTTAAGCATGGGTGAACATCATAAAATCATAATATAGCAGGTGTAACATGATAATGCATTTTACAGATTCAAAAGGGGTCAATTTACTAGTTATATATGTACATATTATCTGGTGAGAATAACTCACATGTTCAAAGCTGGAGATATCTACCAAAGCACACAATGCAACACAATGAAGGCACGAAGACATGGATATGACTTGAGAGTGGAGAGCCAAAGCAATTTGACTTGTTCAAACATTTACAAAAAACAATACAAATATATGTAAGTTACAACACGATTTAAACATCAAATAACATTAGAATTCAAAGCCCAAAACAACATCGAATGAATCGCACTTGTTCTCAACCTCATGTACTTCAGTTAGGCAGTGATTAGGCTCAGCTAACTCAGGGAATTGGGTCAGGTTTGGGTGTGTAAGGGTCGGCCTACACATGGGTTTGAAGGTGGGTTTAGTCTAGGTGCATAAAACTAGGTGTACAGGGCTAAAACTATGCAACATACATCATTTGTTGCTCTTGTTTGGTTCGGCCAGAGGCTAGGTGGGCCCAACCAGTGGTGCAGGTGGTGGTGGGTGATGTGGCATAGGGTGGAGGTCAGGTCAGAGGTGGTGGTGGTGGAGGTAGTGGCGGCTAATGGTGGTAGAAGGAGGAGATGATAAACTAGGCTAGTGTAATAGGTGATGGTTTTTGGTGGATTTTGTGGTGGTCCTTGCCATGGATGGTCTCGACCTGAAATAGAGAGGTAGTAGGATGGGTGATAGTCAGAGGAAAGGGGTGGTAGAGGTCAGGTCAGATCTGGTTGAGGAGGAGCCTATGAAGGTGAGAACAAGTACAAAATTCAAAATAGAAAAGTAGAAAAACAAAGGAAGAAGAAGATAATTTTTACCTCAACTCCTTCAAGCCATGGCCGTATTATTTTTTTAAGATGAGAAATGGATCTTAGATCCACGTGAAAAATGAAGGAGGAAGTCGCGGCTAAAAAGAGAAAAAAAACAAAAAAAAACGGTCAAAGAGTAAATGAGGAAACTGTAAAAGAAACGACTTACGTTTCAAAAGCTTCTAAAACCTTTCAAATTTACTTAATTTTGTTTATATAACTTGATATTTCTGGAAATAATAATAATCCCAGATAAAATTTCGAAAATTTATCAAAATATAAAAATATATATAATATTTATTAATTATATAAAGTTAAACTGAGGAAAATAGCTAAAAATAGTAAACTAGTCTAGAAAATTTAAAATTAAGTGAAATAAATTTAGAAAATTCATTTAGTGGTTAAGACATAGTGGAGTTGCTACATGTGGTTGTAGTGGCACCGGTTCGAATCCCAGCGGCCACAATAATGAGACATAGTGCGCGGCCACTTATAAAACCGGCTTAACCAAAGGCCAGGGCAACATAGTTTCCTTGGCCCCAAAGTTTTTTGTCAAGTTCTAGTGGTCCAGTGGTTAAGACATAGTGGAGTTGCTACATGTGGTTGTAGTGGCACTGGTTTGAATCCCAGCGGCCACAATAATGAGACATAGTGCACGGCCAATTATAAAACCGGCTTAACCAAAGGCCAGGGCAAACATAGTTTCCTTGGCCCCAAAGTTTTTATAATCTTTAAAAGTGTCCAGCAAAGCTCCATGTGAAATCTTTCAAATCACAATCCTCTTTTATTATTTTAATGGCCTCTGTTCCTTCTTTCCCTCCTCACCCCGTCCTTTCAATCTGCTCTCCCATCCAATCCAACACCCCTACCATTCCTACCAACATCACTCCTCCTGTTCATCTTCATCCTCCCCAATTTCCTCCTGAACCCCTCCCGCCTGATCCAACCTCTTCGAATGATACCATTGATCCTATTCCTCCTGTTCCAACACTGAACTCCCAAATTGTTCCTCCTGTACAATGGAATTCCCTATTTAAAGCAAAACCTCGTAATGCAGGGAGTCATATCCCAATTCAAGTTCCACTTGTCTTTGAAGGCCATGTCCTTGTTCCTCCAGAGAATGTAATAAGAGCTGGAAATGAAGTATGGGGAGAATACCTGGTAGGTTTTTTCCTTGATAACCTCTTTCTTATCTCACTGTAATAGCTCATCTGAAAAGGGTGTGGAAATTAAAAGGGTCAATAAAAGTTAAGTCGGATGGTTTCTTGTTCCTATTCAATCTATCTTGTGAGGAAGATAGAAGGAAAATAATTGCATCAGATCCAATTATCATGAGGAACAAGTTATTCTTTGTAAAGCAATGGGATCCAAATGTTGGAAATAGTTGCAGTACTATAAAATCTGTTCCGGTTTGTATCAGGCTATCGAATATCCCCTTATATGCATGGTCACATATAGGCATCAATTGGCTGGCAACTCGAATTGGAACTTTCATGTGTATGTATGAACAAACCGAGAAGTTGGAAAGAATTGGTTATGCAAAATGTATGGTAGAAATCACTCCATCTGTTGAGTTATTGGATGAATTTACAGTGAGATTACTTGATGGATCAGACAGATTGTAAAAGTAGAGTATTTATGGAAGCCTGAAGTATGCAGTGGATGCAAAGAATTTGGGCATATGACTGAAACGTGTATGAAAAGTAAATCAAAACAAGATGGAAAGGCAGCAACAGAAAATATAACTAGTAAGGAAAGAAGGGTTATTGTAGTAGAAAATGAAAAAATTATAGGAGCCACAAAGAAAAAGCAGGAGTAGAGAAGGGTTGAAAGTAAAGGAAATAAAATAAAACGAGATAAGGAAAAAGAAATAAGAACTGAAAGTCAGTTGATTGAGGAAGTAATAACTGAGGATGAACCCATAAATAGTGAGGTACATGAAACACATGATAACACATTGAAAAAAGGTAAACAAACAAAAAGAAATGAAGAAATAAGAACAGATACCAACAAATTTAATGTCTTGATAGATGAAAATGAAACTGAGTCATGCTATGCCATAAGTGATAATGAACAATGCAATGACAACTGTGACAAAGAAGAGAAAATGGAGGAAGGGGAAGTTTTGCCAAATATGCAGACTGAAATATGTGGTGAGCAGGATACATCCCTCTTAATATTGCTAAATGAGATGGGTGATCAGGATAATTGCATAACTGAGAGGATAGAAACAACTGTAATCTCTAATTCAGCTGAAAAGAATGATAAAACCCATGAAATAATTGAAAATGAAATTGCCACTTCAAGTCAAGGAAAAACAAAGGTAGCATGTGACAAGCAGGATCTTAAAGCTAAAAAAGGAAGAACAAAAAATAATTCTCAACTAACTGAAACCATGTTTAGGGAGGAACTAGAAAAAGATTTAATGACCCTGATATTACATGATCAACCAAATAGTTTCCTCCCCTCATCAGGTTGTTACTCCTTCCCTGGCCATCTGCCTGGATGGATATCTTTGCCTACTACCTCATTTATCACACAAAATACCCCAAAGAAAGGTAAAAGTAATGGCAATTGTCTGTCAGATACTTTTGAACATAATGTTGACAATTACATTGTTCAAAGAGAATCTCCTGCAACAAGGAGCATGAAAAATGTGGTTCATCAATCTCTGAAGTATACCAAATGATGCAAAACTATGCAATATGGAATATTAGAGGAGCTCATTCCTTAACAAAGCTTGATCAAGTGAAATATCTCATTAACCAGTATAAAGTATCCCTTTTTGCAATTCTTGAAACTAAATTGAATGAGACCCTTACTATAAAAGCTGCTAAGCACATAAACCCTGACTGGACAATTAACCATAATTTGAATCAAGCCTCCTATGGTAGGATAATGATCATCCATGATCCAATTGTTTTATCTCTAACTTCAGTTCTTTGCACTGACCAGGTCATCCATTTTCAAGCCAAAACTTTTGACTCTTCCCCCTCTTTCTATATATCAATAGTCTATGCCCACAACTTATCTACCACAAGACAAACTTTTCTTGATCTCCTTCCAGCTTTTAGGCAGAATTCCCATCCCTGGCTTGTTTTTGGGGATTTTAACTGCTGTTTATCCTTGAATGACAAGCATGGTGGTCATCCCCTTCTTCCAAATGACATTTTTCCCCTCAATAAAGCTATTGAGGAATCTAACTTGCTATCAATACCCTCTTCTGGTGTTGAATTCACATGGAATAACAGGAGTAGATCTGGTGTCAGAACTTATTCCAAGATTGATCACTCATTCGCCAACCTCAAAGCATTAACCACATGGCCTACCTTGTCTACCTTTATCCCCAACCTTGTTCTTTCTGACCATTCCCCTATTGTTTTTTCTTCTGGTCAGAAGCTGTTAAAGGATAAAAGAAGCTTCAAATTTTATAGTGCTTGGGTCCATGAACCTGAGTATAATAATATCATTAGTAAAGCATGGAATGAGAATTTCTTTGGTAACCTAATGTTTATTTTTTGCAGGAAATTAAGGGCTACTAAAAATGCATTAAGAGAATGGGCTAGAGGCAAATTTGGTGATGGCACTTTAAAATCTGGAGTGCTAAGGAGGAAACTCAATCTTGCTCAGGTAGAAATGATGAATAATCCTGATAATTCAGAAGCAGCTGTAACTGAGAGGATACTATTTGAACAACTAAGTGAAGCATTGAAGGCTGAAGGCAATATGAAGAGGCAATAACTGAGACAAAAATGGGTAAATGAAGGAGACAATAATACAACATATTTTCGTGCTGCAATCAAGGTAAAACAGGCTAAGGAGCATATTACAAACATATATGACGAGGAAGGGAAATTGCACACCAATGCTGATGTTGTTGATAAAGCTCTCCTAATTTACTTTAAGAATTTATTAGGCAACAAAGATGATTTCATTCCTTCTATTGATGAACAATCACAAATTCAATTACCTGAGGTTCTCCATGAGGAAGCTGTCAATCTTGTTGACAAGGTATAAGGAAATTAAAGACACCCTTTTTACTATGAATAGGCAATCTAGTGGAGCCCTGATGGATTCAATGTCATCTTTTTTATCCATAGTTGGGATATAATAAAGAAGGATTTTCTTAAGGCAGTCCATAATTTTTTCAATTCTTTCAATCTGCTAAAACAAGTGAATGCAACTAATTTAGTTCTTATCCCCAAGGTCCAGTCTCCCACGTCTGTTGCTTCTTTTAGACCTATCTCTTGTTGTAATGTTATGTACAAGTGTATTTCTAAAATTTTGGCCTCTAGACTTGTGCTTGTCTTGTCCAGAATCATATCCAAGAATCAGTCTGCATTTCTTCCCAAGAGAAATATCATTGATAATATTTTGTTATCTCATGAGTTATTAAAAGGCTATGGACGTGCTCAAGCAACCCAAAATGCAATGCTTAAGGTGGACTTAATGAAGGCTTATGATAGTATTCACTGGACTTCTATTGTGAGAATTATGGCCCTGATGAAATTTCCTAAAGTTTTTGTGGCTTGGATATACAGCTGCATCTCCACTCCTACTTACTCAATGAAGTATAATGGCTTCACTTTTGGGTTTTTCAACAGCAAACAGGGAATCAGGCAAGGGGACCCTATCTCTTCATATATTTTCATTTTAGTTATGGAAGTGCTAACTAGTATGTTGTCTAGAAAATATGTGCAGAAGGATATATTGTTCCATTCTAAATGTAAGCCCCACAAATAACATCTCTGTTATTTGCTGATGACATCGTGATCTTCACCAAGCCTGATCAAAGCTCAATAGAAAACATTATAGCATCCCTTGATAATTTCTACCTCATGACTGGTTTGAAACTTAATGCAAATAAATCACATATTATCACTTCTGGCATATCTTCTAAGGAAGCAAATAGAATTACTATCTTATCCGGACTGCAGCATATGGATAATAGCATGAACTATCTGGGTATTCCTCTGTGTACATCAAGAATCACTACTAGACACTGCCTGCCCTTGTATACAAAAATCCGTAACTTAATGAACTTATGGGCAAATAGGTATCTTTCTCAAGCTGGTAGACTTGTGCTTATTAATTCTGTTATCTCTTCTATGATGGTGTACTGGTCTAGAGTTTTTATTCTCCCCAAAAAGTTGGTGAACATGGTAAGAACTGCCATGCTAAGATTTTTTTGGACAGGCACAATTCATTCAAAAAAACTCATACCGTGTTCTTTTGCTAAAATGGAACAACCAAAAATGAAAGGTGGTCTTGGTATCATCAGCTTGCATAATTGAAATAAAGCTGCTATCAGTGCTCACTTAAATTCTTTGTTGAATGGTGTTGATTCTTTATGGGTTGAATGGACCAGAAAATATAACTTGGGTAGTAGGAATTTCTGGACTATGCCTGTGCCACAGAATTGTAGCTGGACATGGAGATGTATTCTTGGTTTGAGATCAAGCTTCACACAGCATATTAAGTATGTGATCTCAAACAACAATAGCATCAAATTTTTGGCATGACCCATGGATGGAACAAGGTTTAGTGCTTGTCAGTGTTTTTTCTCCCCAGCAGATTGAACAAGCAGGCATAAGTAGAGATGCAAAGGCTTTTGATTACTTGTATGAGGGCAAGTTGTCCCTCCCTTACACAAGTAATCAGGATATAAGGGCAGTTTGGAAGTTATATCACACAAATAAATATGGTCTATCTGAAAGAGATGAGGTTCAGTGGAATGGGAAGCAGCATTCAATCTCTGTTGCTTATGACCGTCTTACAAATGTGACTAGAAGATCTGCAACAGTATGGCACAAGGTTATATGGTCCACTTCCTCCCCTGCTAGGGATAACCTGATGATGTGGAAGGTGATCATGAATGCATTGTTAACTAAGAATAAAATGTTGAGTTATGGTATGAATGTTGATCCACTGTGTGTTTATTGTAAGCTGCAGATAGAGTCAGTGGAACATCTGTATTTTGAATGTGATGAATTACATGGCCTTTGGAGGAATTTGGTAAGAAGAATAGCTGAAGACCATAAGCATGGCTTGTCTGAATTAGAATGGGACCTAATTAGTAAATCAACAAGGTGGAGGATAGAAAGAAGAACTGTCTTTTTTTTCTATCTAAAGAAGTATCTGAATTTAGTTTGGAAAGAAAGAAACTTGAGAATTTTTGAAAATAAATGGAGGAGAATGCAACAATTATGGGAAGTTCTTATGAAAGCTATAATCTTGGGTTTGAAGGAAAGCAAGTTTGATTTCAGTTCTCACTTGGCTGAAGCTACTGCTTAACTTCTCTTGAGTTTGTTCTTCTTTTCTTTTCTTGCTGTTTTCGTTTTCCCTGTGTCCAGGCTTTCCTTGTCTTTGTTTTTCTCTGTTTTCTTTTTCCTGTGCCTTTAGTTTGTTATTTTCTGTTTTTTGTGACTATGAGCATGTTCATAGTTACATTTCTTTTCTCAATAAAATGGTAGGGGACCATTTAACCCCGCTTGCTTTGCAAAAAAAAATATAAAATAAAAGTACATTCACAAAATAAATATAAAAAAATTAAATTTAAATATAATTTTAATGAAGAAAATAGCAGAAAATAAGAAAACAGCCTTAAAAAAAATCAACACAGTAAACTTTGAAAAAATTGTTTACTTCATTTTAAAATTATTATAATACAAAAATGTACATACAATAACATATTGACCCAGATTAAAATGAAATATGACAATAAAATATGATTTATACAATTTAAAAATAACAAAATTGCAGAATAAACAAATTGCACTCAATATTGAAATATACATAACTTTCACAGTTTAACTCCGTTTTCAACGAAACGAAAAGCAATGTTCAAGTTATTACATCTATTTTCATAATAAAAGATAAAATTAAATATTTTAAATAATTTAAATTTGAAGTTTAAAAGTCACGGTTTGAACAGCTTGACCAGAAATTCACTTTACAGTAAAATATTCAAATTATACTAGTTTGAACTATAAATCACTTAATAATCATTTATATTTAAAAATGAAATGTTTGAAATAAAAAAATTTAAAATAATTTAAAAATAAAAGAAAGTACAATTTAAATAATATACAAAAATCTAAGGTTGTTACACTCTCCCCCACTCAAAACTTTTCGTCCTCGTAAAGGGATGAGGTACGGAAAAGCACAGAAAAAGATAGAGTGAAATAGGATTAAGATAAGATGACAAGAAGATTGAAATTATATATGATAACTGGTGTTATAGGTAAGTTTAACAAGGTGGAGATGATCTTTCCAAGATTCTCCATAATTAAGAACACAAGCACGAAAAAGGTGGATCCAAAATGATTACCAAAGATTATCAAGGATTATAGAAAGATTTCTAAACGGAAACATTATAGAAAGATGTCTATACCAGTCTGTAGGAAGATAAGGATAATAAGGACAACAAAAAGATAGTTTGCAAAACAAAATAAGGAAATAAATTTGAAAGCATGGAAATTTCGTCTTAAATAGAGAATAAATCTTTACACGAGTTAAATAAATCTTAACTATCCCAAATTTCATTATCTTATTATCCAATCATCTTAAATTAACAATTTTTAAAACCATGGGTTTGAAAAATAATCATTTATTACACTCACAATGTACTTAATAAATTTAATTCTTCTTTATTCCTAATTAAAATTAAATTTATTCCTCTCAATATATTTATCACTTATGTTAAATATGCTTACACTTATTATAACTGCTTTCTTTTATTCTTAGTTCTTTTAACATTATTTTATTGTAAGTTATTCAATTACCCTTTATTATATTTACCTCTGTTAATCATTTTATAATTAAAATTTAAGTGTATAACATTTATTATAACCACTCAAATTTTATTAAAAAAAAATCTTTTTATATTGTATATTATCCAGTTACATTGTTAACTTCTGAAATTAAGGTAAGTTATATTTGAATGCAATTGTATTATACAATTAAATCATTTCATGCTTGAATATTCATCCAAAAAATTTATTTTCTTTTTATAATTTAAATTATTCTTTAAAATAAAATTTAAGAATTAAATTTTCGATTTCTTCAACCCATTTAGAGATAAATAAATGTATATACATAATTTATCGAATCAAATTTAAATCATATGTCTATATATATTATAGATCAAGTCATATTTTAGAAATTCAAATCAAATTGATTTCCAAAACAAAGCTGTAGCAAGACTACAGAGCGGTCTCTTCACTTCGAAACTCGAAAATGAATGTCGATGATGCTGCAGTCATCACCGAAATTATTTCCCAGCGGCAAAGAGAAGAGCACTAATTTTTAAACTTTCAAGTTCTTTGAAAACAAATTTCTATTCGAAAATACTTTAAATAATATAACCCTTTAAAACTTTAAACACAAGGTTTGAAACCATCGGAAATTAAATTCTCAAATTTCTTGTTTTAAATTCATTTCATTTCCCAAATAAATTTATAAACAACTATCATAAATTCATTTATAGAACAATAAATGATAAATTAAGTATTATCATTTCAAATAATCAATTTTAAATCAATTTATTAAGTTCCTTATATATCAAAATTTTATTTCATTAACCAAATTTTAAAATAATATTGTGTTAGTTTGTTCTGTCAATGTGTTTTAGAAATCCTATCGATAGCGTTGATCAGACGAATCGATCGGAAACCCAAATCAACATCAACAACCCAAACAACACAATATATAAAACAAAACATAGATATACAAGTACAATTCAAAATGTTTGGAAGAATAGATTGGAAACAAAAGACAAGATGATTAAATAACAGAGTAGGGAGGTGGGTTAAGCTAAAATAAATCGCGGGCAACCTTAACCGAGTCAACCGTGACTTAAATAATAAGATCGATGTGGATTTTCTAGGGTAAATCTACATTCAATCTCAATAGATAAAGTTTGTAATAACAAAAGATATTAGCATCTAAACCAAGGATAGATATAAATCTCTGGTGAATCGATGCTAATTGTAAAGGCGTTTCACCCCTTTACAATTCAATTTGAAATTGGCGTGACCACCGACTCACTAGAAAGATCATTCGAAGCGGAGTTATGGAATACTCCAGAGTCAAAAGAAGATGAATAGTGAGGGATACGAATGGATTTTGGAACCGTAGGGAACGTTCCAAAATTAAAAGGAATCGAGTCAAAAAGGAAGAGATTCAAACTCGAATGAAAGTGATTCTGTAAATACATTCACTCCATATGCTAAGTTTTGCCTCTGATACCAACTGTAACGACTCGATATTTTCAACCATTCGCATCCATTATAAGTGTATAGGTAGACACTCATGCCAGAATTGAATTGCTCAAAATACCGCGTTGTAAATAAAAATCACAGATCGCAGATCACAGACACAGAGTATTTAAAATGCAGCGGAAGTAGAAGAAATAGTAGTTCATGAAGCTACTATATAAAAATATCAGAGTTAAATAAAATACAACAGAAGAAAATAAAGTACAACGGAAGTCTCAAGATGACAACCAAGTACAAGCTGAATAAAACAACAGAACTGGAATAGATAAAACTAGATAAGCAGATATCTCCAGCGATTCCAATCTCCAGAAAGCGGAATCCAAATCTGTGAATAACGCAGGCTGACCCGAGTGTAAATAAAAATACAAACACTCGAGTCAGGACATACATACTTATACAATGTAAACCAACTCAAGTGAACTGTAGTAAAGGTACAAGTAACTTAGAAGATGCTTGGGACCGTCCATCCTCTAAGGATCCGTTAAACTATTTACTATGTAGTAATATACGCTATATACAGTAGTGTCTAATCGGTAAAGTATAATCATATAGAAAATAGCGTTAAGGGGATGGTGAACCTTAACGCGGTCGGATCTTTAAAACCAAAATCGTAGTGGGCTCAATATAAGGATATGACACGGCACGCGAGGCAATGCCAGGGTGGATACACCGTTTGCACTCCCGGACCGGTGATGACGGCAAGCCAGCAGCTTCCGCCCACCTAGAACAATACCCCCAAATCAAAGTGGCGCCACGTATCGAATCACAAAAGTAATAAAATGGTTTCCGATGGAGCATGCTCGATGAAAGGGTGCAACCCTTTGGGTAGCCCGGTAAAGCTCCTGTTTTAGTCATATATGCCAACTCACGGGAGTTGGGTCCACGTAATATACCTCGAGAACGTCGCCACCATCCTACTTCATTCTGGAATCTCCACCGCGTACACAGTTGTTAAAGTGGTTTTTTGTATTGGCCGGCTATAAGACAATATCCGATCCCGGTCTCTTTAACAACCAATCGTTATTATAACCCGTAGTTATAACTTTAAAATAATATTTTATACTTCAAAATAAAATATCATTTCAACCCAAATCTTTATCAAAATAAAGATTAAATCATTTCCAAACCATTTTAATATATCATCATACCATATATTTCAATTCAAATATTTATCAAAATAAATATCAAGTCATTTCTAACCATTTCAATATATTAAATTATCATATCCTTTCAAAACTTCCTTTCAAATCATTTTAATATATCAAAATATCATAACCTTTCAGAGCTTCATTTTTAAAATATCATATCTTTCAGAACTTCTTTCAAATCATTTTAATATCAAAATATCGTATCTTTCAAAACTTCGTTTTAAATCACTTTAATATATCAAGATACCATATCTTTTCAAAACCACATTTCAAATCATTTTAATATCTCAAAATAGCTATATTTTTTCAAAACCACATTTCAAATCATTTCAATATACCAAAATATCATATCTTTCAGTACCACATTTCAAATCAATTTAATATATCAAAACTTATATTTCAAAACAAATTACTTCATTTTAAATCATAAAAATAAAGTTATTACATTTAATAATTAAATTATTAAATTCCAAAATTTTAAACTTTTCAATGTTCATTTATGCACTTAAATTTATTAAAACAATGAAAATTCAAGTTTCGCAGCATTTAGAAAATGCTACATAAAGTTGCATTCAAAAACAATTCAATTTAACAAAAGACAGTATTAAAAATGCTGTTAATTAACCTCAAATATTCAATAGAATTTCACAAACACTTATATTTTTATTTAAATCATTTTTAACTTATAAAATCATACATTTTCACATTTATAAGCATCATTTAATTTTCCTTAAATTCATGATTTTATAAAGTTAAGTTTCCTTTCAAAAATCAATATTTATTAATAATTCGCTTATTAAATTTCAACATTCAAATTTAAATTGATTACATTAAATTTCAACTTAACACTTAAGTTTAAATTTTCAAATATAACTTAATTCCATTTTATTTAACTTAACTTAAAATTTCACTTTTAAACCAAATTCATAAATTCCAATTTAAGTTATATTTCCAAATTCAACTCAATATTCACTCATTAACATTTTAACTTTATTCAAAAATCATTAATATGTTATAAAATCATTTTAAATTAATTTAAATTCAAAATATCATAAATTTATCATATTTCAAAGTTAATTTAAATTCCATTAAAAATTAAATCAAAATTTCCAAAATAACTTACATTCAGATTTTCTAACTTTTCCATAATTTATTTAACTTATAGATTTCCAGAAAATCAATGTACTTTACAAAAATTATATTTTTATTTAATTTTAAATCAAAATATTATAATAATTAAATTTCTAAAATATTTTAAAAATTTTAGAAAACATATTTTAACTACGGGCCTGTATATAATTTTCTACGCTAGGTAAAGTGATACGGGTAATATATCATTTCAACCCGTAATTTACAAAGAAAAATCTGGGTTTTATCATTTCAAACCCGCAGTCCCAAGTAAATAAAATAAGTTGAAAATCGTTCAGGCCTATCATTTCATCCCATAACGATTTTCCCCTATTCTAAAGCCGTTTGGGTATGTATCATTTTGACCCATAGTGATTCTAATCTAAAGGGAACTTGCAGTGTGATAAACTGATAAAAATAGCAGAACAACATAATATAATAGTAACAGATGTTATAACAGGTGTTTAAGCATGGGTGAACATCATAAAATCATAATATAGCAGGTGTAACATGATAATGCATTTTACAGATTCAAAAGGGGTCAATTTACTAGTTATATATGTACATATTATCTGGTGAGAATAACTCACATGTTCAAAGCTGGAGATATCTACCAAAGCACACAACGCAACACAATGAAGGCACGAATGACATGGATATGACTTGAGAGTGGAGAGCCAAAGCAATTTGACTTGTTCAAACATTTACACAAAACAATACAAATATATGTAAGTTTCAACACGATTTAAACATCAAATAACATTAGAATTCAAAGCCCAAAACAACATCGAATGAATTGCACTTGTTCTCAACCTCATGTACTTCAGTTGGGCAGTGATTAGGCTCAGCTGACTCAGGGAATTGGGTCAGGTTTGGGTGTGTAAGGGTCGGCCTACACATGGGTTTGAAGGTGGGTTTAGTCTAGGTGCATAAAACTAGGTGTACAGGGCTAAAACTATGCAACATATATCATTTGTTGCTCTTGTTTGGTTCGGCCAGAGGCTAGGTGGGCCCAACCAGTAGTGCAGGTGGTGGTGGTTGATGTGGCAGAGGGTGGAGGTCAGGTCAGAGGTGGTGGTGGTGGAGGTAGTGGCGGCTAATGGTGGTAGAAGGAGGAGATGATAAACTAGGCTAGGCTAGTGCAATAGGTGATGGTTTTTGGTGGATTTTGTGGTGGTCCTTGCCATGGATGGTCTCGACCTGAAATGAAGAGTTAGTAGGATGGGTGATGGTCAGAGGAAAGGGGTGGTACAGGTCAGGTCAGATCTGGTTGAGGAGGAGCCTATGAAGGTGAGAAAAAGTACAAAATTCAAAATAGAAAAGTAGAAAAACAAAGGAAGAAGAAGATAATTTTTACCTCAACTCCTTCAAGCCATGGCCATATTTTTTTTTTAAGATGAGAAATGGATCTTAGATCCACGTGAAAAATGAAGGAGGAAGTCACGGCTAAAAAGATAAAAAAAAAAAAAAAAAACGGTCAAGGAGTAAGTGAGGAAACTGTAAAAGAAACGACTTACGTTTCAAAAGCTTTTAAAACCTTTCAAATTTCCTTAATTTTGTTTATATAACTTGAATTTTCTAGAAATAATGATAATCCTAGATAAAATTTCGAAAATTTATCAAAATATAAAAATATATATAATATTTATTGATTATATAAAGTTAAATTGAGGAAAATAGCTAAAAATAGTAAACTAGTCTAGAAAATTTGAAATTAAATGAAATAAATTTTAGAAAATTCATATGAGCTTGTAATATATTTTTAAACATAAATAATAATATAAAATAAAAGTACATTCACAAAATAAATATAAAAAAATTAAATTTAAATATAATTTTAATGAAGAAAATAGCAGAAAATAAGAAAACAGCCTTAAAAAAAATCAACACAGTAAACTTTGGAAAAATTGTTTACTTCATTTTAAAATTATTATAATACAAAAATATACATACAATAACATATTGACCCAGATTAAAATGAAATATGACAATAAAATATGATTTATACAATTTAAAAATAACAAAATTGCAGAATAAACAAATTGCACTCAATATTGAAATATACATAACTTCCAAAGTTTAACTCCGTTTTCAAGGAAATGAAAAGCAGTGTTCAAGTTATTACATCTATTTTCATAATAAAATATAAAATTTAAGATTTGAAATAATTTAAATTTGAAGTTTAAAAGTCACAGTTTGAACAGCTTGACCAGAAATTCACTTTACAGTAAAATATTCAAATTATACTAGTTTGAACTATAAATCACTTAATAATCATCATTTATATTTAAAAATGAAATGTTCGAAATAAGATAAATTTAAAATAATTTGAAAATAAAAGAAAGTCCAATTTAAATAATATACAAAAATCTAGGGTTGTTACATGAGTGATCGTTATGTGTTTTTACATATGTGAAGTAAGATGGATCTGGGTGCGTATGTTTATTATATGATTATCTGAGAGATAATCTTAGGCAATTCAAAGTGCTTGCTCATTTGGTACTTGATTATTTTGTGTTTTTATAATAGTTGGGTGTGTTTGATATTTTAACCATTTTGATATTATACATCTTGATGTGTTATTTGATTATTTAGTGATTGGGTGATGGTATGTGCATGGTATATGATATGGCGTCATACATATATCGAGTAATCTACATGCCATATTGGGATATATAGTGGTTGCTTCTTATGACACCTACATTCTAGATATAATCTGACTCGTGTGTTATTTATATAATACTCGGGTTAGTTCGAGACATTACAGGTTCAGGGACGAAGAGACCAGATTGTGATTGCTGGACGTAAACGGAGGCCGGTTTATTAGTTGACTAATGTACCATTATTTATTATTGTAGCCTCATGTATATCGATGATGTTAAGATGTATGTATTGGATTTATACGTTGTATATTTTTGATGATAATGGGTATTTGATTTTTTCATAGACCCACTTGATTTGTGTATATTTTATATTATATGTTATCGCTGCGTTGTTGACCCTATGTTCTTTGTGATTTATTTTATATTATGCATTGTTCCATCTTGGAAATACATGTATTTATTGCTCTATGCTGATAGTGAGTACGTATAGATGAGTTCTTTATGATTTTTGAAACTAATGTTAGCCTAAAGGAATATTCATGTGTGACAGTCCAATATTGTCTCATTCTTCATATTATCAGATCGTATTACTTATAGAGGTGGGGAGTTACATATCCACTAAACGGTAAGTTGGTTTTTCTATTATGACACTCTATGAAAAGGGAAGTCATCATCGCAGTCTAATGTAGTAGTTTTAGACTCCGATTCAGTTCATATCAAAAGTTATAGGCCCTATAAGATTTTCAGAGTTAAAATTATTCGATAATAATTCTAAGGATAAGAAACGTCACTGGTTGACATTTCGTAAAAGTTATAGAATCATACGATCCAATATAAAAATAATATTAATATTTTACGGTCGTCTGATGCGTTAAATGCGAGTAGTTACAGTATCAGTTGCCTACTAATGCAAAATGCAAAAGGTTATGAAAAAAAAGGACTAAGTTTTATTGTAGTTATCCAACCGGAATGACATAGATAAGATAGTTTAGGGAAATTTTTTTCAATGCATAGTTTTCCAACTTCTACTTTGGCGTGGGGAAATTTTTTCCCTACTCAGTCACTGTGCCAAATTGGCATAGGAAATCTATAATTCTTTTGTAGTGCGACGTCTTTTGTAAAATTAATCTTGTCTGCTCTTCATACCCTCCATTTAATCAAATCAAATTTGTTATATAAAGAAGTGGAAAGTACGTGCACGGGTAAATAAGTTCATGTGTTTATGTTGGGAAACGTTTAAGATAGTATGGAAATATATATATTTTTAAATACACTTTTTGCTTATGTGTCTATGCTCATGCATGCATGAACTTAGACTAAACATGCTATTATTGGTCATATCGTGTTGGTTTTGATTTTGGAGGACGATCATATGGAGTTCAACAACGTAATGCTAACTAACATGACATTTTACAAAAAGTTAAGTTGAATGAGCATGAACTTTTTATTTTGATGTCTTTGCACTATTTACATAATAGTTGATCAAAATCATGTATAAAAATTTCTTCTTTGTGGACGTTTAACAATAACGCTCAATATTGGGTAACAATATACTGCTTGAGAAAGTTAGGCAACTCATTGGTATATTTTTCTTCTAACCTACATTATACCTGTATATAATACAATATTGAGCTTTCTATTAGTTACGTGTTCACGTTATATAGTTTTTGTCTACATAAAATTCAACCCATGCAAGCATGTTTTCACGATGATTAGTCTATTGCAATGTATAAATGTTTTCACGATTCAAAAAAACTAGACGCTTTATTTAATAACCGCCTCTTATCAAACACGTATTTATTAAGCACCTTTGTTTATTTAATAAGCATCTAAAATGAGGCATTTATGAAATTAATGCCTAAAATGATGCACTTAGTTAATAAGTATCGAACGCCTCAAATGCTTTAATAAGCGTCTAAAATGAGGTGCTTATTAACAAGTGTTCAAAATAACACATTTACTTAATAATTATCCTACATTAGATGCTTATTAAATAAGACACCTATTCAAATAAGCATCTAATACCAAAGGTGCGTGGAATCAGACGCTTCTTAAATAATCATTTGTTTGTTGGATGTTTTACCAAAATTCAACCTTTATATTCGGTGTACTAAATATTAAAGGTTGAATGGGTTGGACACATCTAACTACAAAGTTGGTAACTTTACAAGGTAAATAGGCATGTTATATAATGTATTAAAAATGGTAATGAACAAAACATATATGATTACTTAGTAGGATACTTACATAAAATATATTGTAAGGTAAAAAAATAGAGTATGTAAGGATGAATTTATATAACACATAAATGAGTTGTTCATTTAAAATACGAGTCCAATTACAAAAATATAAACATGAGTTCAGCAACAGAAATATAGAAAGAAAGGTCTAATATTAGTAAAATAATTCAACAAGTAAAGCATGTATAAAAATTCCTGGTCCCAAGCACAACATATTCACTAGTCGGTCTGCCAATGGGCAGGATTCGGTCCGGGTATTATAAAATCCGGACCCGAGCCCAATTGCAATAATTAAAACCCAAGCCCGATCCAAACCAGCAGGATATTTCAACCCAATATCCGAACCTGGCCCGTCGGACTTTTTAAGTCCACTGGGTAATACTATATACCTAATTCAGAATATTTATGTTAAAACAT
Source organism: Allium cepa (assembly GCA_030765085.1). Classification (NCBI taxonomy): domain Eukaryota; kingdom Viridiplantae; phylum Streptophyta; class Magnoliopsida; order Asparagales; family Amaryllidaceae; genus Allium; species Allium cepa. Next base: position 166,801,399 of record CM060931.1, read on the forward strand.
ATTTTAAAACTGTAACTTTAGTAAAATTTGTAAACAAACAATGTTAACACATAAATTGGACAGTGATGTAGCCAAGCTCATAACAAAAATATACAAAAACATCTACATATAGATAAACAAAATGGCAAATAAATAACATACGCATTCATGTTTTGATACGACGAAAAGTTAATAGTCAGATCGGGTCCTAGCCGAACCAAGTTTTAATAAAACCGTACCTGACCCAGATAGTACCTGAGTTGGACTTGGGTAGTAAAAGGCAAAATCCGTACCCGTATAAATAGGGTGCGTTCGAGCAGAGCTCGGGCCGAAACCCGTGCCATAGAAAGGTCTATTCATGACATTCATTTATAGCATACTTGTCTGTTCATTTTGCTCTTGAAAGACATGAATCCGAACTAAAAAGATTTTGCAACCAAAAATTTATAAAACTTGGCCCGTTGTTTCTTTTACAATATTATTACAAATAAGCAGGTCAAGCATTTGACAACACCAATAACATATTAGCTTTGCCCTTGTATGATTGAAGACCAATTTGTATTCGCTATGCAGTTAGACGCATAGTAAATCACCTGCTTATATTGTAGATTTTTCTATGAGAATTTGATAGAATAGAAGCTTATACTATAGCAATCCATTAGAATCAAAAATACATAAATAAATAAACAAAAAAAAGCTTAGCAGTAAACTTTTAGAGTAACATCAATGCATTCAAAAAAATTGAATGCAAAATTTGCAAACGCAAAATCCACATCATGTAAACTAAAAAAAACCGTAAGGAATATAATATGTCAACTTTAAATTGGAAACTACCGATATATCTTCTGTTACCAAACACAGAATAGTAATTTTCTATATATGTATATCTCTACTACTAATAAAGAAAATTCGTTGAACTAATTTACTCGGTGTCTTTTTGAAATTCCAAAAATGCTCTTACTTTCCGTTTACATATTTGCGCTCAAACAACAACGTATAAAATAACACAAACAGCCCGTGTACGGAGCACAGGCTCATACTAGTATAAATAAAAGAATGTTAGTTTGCAATCATAATGTTAACAAGGAAAAAGAATATGTTCCAAACTATATTGAATTTAAACCAATTCGATAACAAAAAACACCATGATGCTTCAAATGGTATGAAATTTTATAAATAAAACTTATCACTCGTGTATATGGATTTGAGAATGAGTACATATGCCATTGAATTGAACCAAGTAGTAAAATAATTTGAAGGTAAATTTATGAAAATCATTTTACCAACCATAGAGCGCAATGTTTTTTGGATACTTCGATGGCAGAACATATTAGTACTACAAATTTTAGGTAGTATACAACATACTACATGTCAATATATGTTCAAATTACGCTACGCAGATTTTAAACCTGTGACCTCTCGCATCAAAATTGAATCACCTAACCACCGGGACAGTGGTGCTGGTTAAGTGAAGTCTTAACTTTTAGATCGATAAAAAGATAAACTAATTTTGCATAAATCATAAAATGCTAGATCTAAATCATAATAGCTTGGATCTTTGGAAAAAATTATTTTCATAATTACATAATAGATTAAGAGAGTGTATCTTGATTCATAGTAAAAACAACTAATTTCTAATGAATAATTGCTTAGAATTGTATTTCTACTTTTTGAACCTTTTAATTCGACAAACTTTCTTGATGGAGAGGAAAATTAAACGAGTGGGTAGAGAGATAGCCGATCCTATTATAGTTTTCTATTCTTTATATACACCTAATCCATCAAGGTGTCAATATGAAATTACATTTTTATCCACCAATAGGAATTAATTTTTTTATTTATTAAACTTGATTTGGAACTTTTCACTTGAGCCAGCTAATTACCCACTTGGCATACATACGTGTTTGTGGATAAGCCAACATTCTTCCAATTGACCCGTGTGACAATATGTACTTTAATGGTTCAATAATAAAACATAATACGCATAGTCAAAGAAATAAATACATCCTCATATTGGTCGCATCATAAAGTCATTATTAAGCAAAGAAACTAATAAGGATTATATCGGTCGTATATCAATTTATCAACTGGTCTCTTCTATGTATCACAATATTAGTCTTCCATATAAATGACACATAATAAGGTATTCAATAACGGCTCAACAGTTCCGCGAGTACGACGTAGTGGAAAGGAGACTTGAGTTCTAGTAAAAAGACCCAGGTTCGATTCCTACCGTGCGCTTCCATATCCTATATAAATTTACCCGGGGGTATGGGGGATTGGACCAGCGGACGACTTTACTATACCTTCCTTAGGAGTTTACCGGCCTGTCGGGTTCTCCTGAGTTTTCAAAAAAAAACGGCTCAATAGTAATGTCTTTTCTAGGGATAAAATCTTATTTAACTTACATGGTGCATTCATGTATATATACCAATCATATGAAATAGGACTCATAAATTAATATCAGAAACAATAGATAAACAAGTTCAAGGTGCCAAATTCATAATAACATAAAACATAATATAACATCAATAATGGCATCCATTAATGCATATTCATTCAACATGTTTATTAAATGTCTTTAGGGGTAATCCTTTTGTCAATGGATCAACAACCATAAGGTTTGTGCTAATGTGTTTGATTGACACTCTTTGTTTCTAAACTTCCTCTTTAACAGCAAAGTATTTTAATTCAATATTCTTAGCATCTTTTGAATGGTGTCGTTTTTAGAAAAGAAGACTGCTTTAAAGTTGTCACAATAAATTTCTAGCGGCTTAGCAATAGTATCGACAATTCCAAATCCTAAAATGAAGTTCTGCAGCCATAAACCATGAACTGTGGCATCAAAGCATGCCATAAACTCAGCCTCCATAGTGGAGGCAACAATGACAGATTGCTTCACACTCTTCCATGAAATTGCTCCTCTAGCTAATAGGAACAAATAGCTGAATGTAAACTTCTAGTATCCACACATCCAGCAACATCTTAATCGAAATATCCAATCATCTAGAAATGATTAGATCTCTTATAAGTGAGCATATGATCTTTCGTTCCTTATAGATACCTCAACACTTTCTTTGTAGCTTTCCAATGATCTACTGCTAGATACTTTGATACCTACCCATCATTCCGACAACAAAACTGATGTCTGATCTGGTATAAGTTTGAACATACATTAAGCTTCCAACAATAGATGCATAAGAAATGTGTTCCATTTGACTGCATTCTAATTCATTCTTTGGACATTGTTTGAGACTAAATTTATTACCATTCTGAATTAGAATGACACTTGCAGAGCATTTTTCCATCTTGAATCTCTCTAAAACTTTATTAATGTATGGTTTCTGAGAATATACTTATGATCTATCGTGTAATATTTCTATTTCAATCACACGGGATGTTCATCCATATCTTTCATTTTAAAGTTATTAGAGAGAAATCCCTTGGTTTGATGTAGTAAACCAAGATCATTAGTAGCAAGCAGAATGTCATTAATACACATATCATAATTATAAACTTTCTCCCATTGATCTTCATGTTGAGTCAAGATTTTTTATAGAGTTTTGATTTCTGACAAAGGAATAAGCCGTGATCGACAAAAAGAAGTTATTCATTTAAGAAACACAAAGAGCTCCATATATTAGAGGTTGATTATTTGGTATGTTAGTAATTTATGTTAAAATCTATCCTCAAATAATCATATAACTTCAATCTTTCAATATATATACATATGCACATTAACTGTGCAAATTGGACTAAACCGGTCGACCGGTTGAAAATAAGGTGGTCGACCGTTTTTGCCCAGAATGCACAGATAACATGCACACATGCACATAACGTATATATATTTGAATTCCTGTCTACCGGTCCATTTTTGACCTGTCGACCGTTTTTAAACAGAAAGCAACTTTTCCAAAAGACACTTCTCTTCTCCAAAGGTTGCATCTCCTATCTTTCATCAATGATCATAACTCTTAATGGCAACTGTTCACAAAGAGTTACAACTATTTTTCTCTATATATACTCATCTAAATCATTGATTCAAATATAAGTTTTTACACGATCATATATGCTCTCTAATCTAATCTCTAACACTCCTGCATTCTAAAAATTAATTTAGCTTATTGAATCATTGAAATTATTTCATATCTTTTGATTCAATAAGTAAATACCTTCTTTAATCTTTACAAAACATCATTCATATTCTTTGAGGATAAGATTATAGGAAGGGTGTACTACTAGTGACAAATCCGTGTTTTCAAGAACACAAGTTGTCAACAACAATTGTATTTGTTTTTGTTGAAGTCCTCGTGTTGTAAGAGGCAAGTGTTGAAGTCCTCGGTGTTGTAAGAGGCAAGTGTTGAAGTCCTCAGTGTATTAGAGGCGTGAAATCCCGTTCGGCTGTTCGGGTATTGTAAACCTGTTCCTCCGGGTGAAGCGAGGTAGTTAATAGTGAAAATCCAGATAGGAGTCTGGGACTGGACGTAGGACGGTGCTCCGAACCAGTATAAAAATCTCTGGTGTGATTTTTCTATTTTTATTTACTATGCTATTATCATCTATTTCCGCATTTATATTATAGTCCATATTACACGATCCGTGTGTACTATATTAGCACATATAATCGTATACACACCGCACTTTCATTTGGTATCAGAGCATACCGCACTTTCATTTGGTATCAGAGCCTGGTTTTCTAGAGATCGTAACAACATCCTAGAATAAATGGCTACAAAGAGATCTAGTCAAGGCAATAAGAAGAGGAAGAGCAATAAAGAACAATCAAAGGAGCAAACAAACAAATGCTTCATGGCAAAAGATAACGAGGTTAGTGATCTAACTTTTGATGATATGATAGAAATAAATTCAGAACTTCTAGACACTTTAAAAAGTCTCAAAAGAAAATATAAGGAAGCTCTGGAAAATCAGAAGAAAGCAGAATTCGAAAGAGATATGCTTAAAGACGAGAAGAGAATATTAGAAGAAGAACTTGAGAAAATTCAAGATTCAGACAATTCTCAACTCGCTCTATTAAGTCAAGAAATAGAAGCTCAAAAAGAAAAGAATAATGCTCTAGCTTCTGAAAATCATGAGTTAAAAACAAAAATTAAAATTGTTGAGTTAGATAACACTAGTCTCAAAACTAAGCTTGATGACATTACTAAAAATATTTCCAATTTTAATAAAGGGAGAGAAAATTTATCCAAGATTATTGAAAATTCTCAACCTGCTTCAAATAAGAAGGGATTAGGTTATGTTAAGAATTCAAAAGCTCACAATGATAGAAGTGGTGTAGGCTATAAACAAGCTAAAAGTAAAAATAGTACTAGATATGCATTCATGTATACTAACTCTAGTGCTAGTACTAGTAATCAAGATAGTTTTAAAACCAGTTATAGTCATAATAGTACTTTGTTTAGAAATGATAGAAATTATTCTTCAAGTACTAAGCTAATGACTAATAGTATTAAGATATGGATTCCAGCTAATATGATTGATCATGATAAACAACTTTATATTAGCAACTATTATAAGAATGTAATTTGTAATGAAAATTATATTTATAAAGGTTCAACCACACCCAAATGGGTATGGTTTCCAAAGACCTAACCCCCCGGACCCTAACATAGTAAGTGGGTACCGAAAATTATTATTATTTTTTGCAGGTACTCAGAGAAACAAAAGGAAAATGATAGATTTTGGAATTTCAAAGAATGTTCCATATGTTTAATAGAATTACGTGCTTACAATAAAATATGGACTTCGGTAAATATGTATATATGCAGGACACAATCTCAGGGGGATATCTTATACAGGGGGAGATTCATAAATATGTTGTCATCAATCAAAAAGGGGGAGAATGTTGAGTCAAGATTTTTTATAGAGTTTTGATTTCTGACAAAGGAATAAGCCGTGATCGACAAAAAGAAGTTATTCATTTAAGAAACACAAAGAGCTCCATATATTAGAGGTTGATTATTTGGTATGTTAGTAATTTATGTTAAAATCTATCCTCAAATAATCATATAACTTCAATCTTTCAATATATATACATATGCACATTAACTGTGCAAATTGGACTAAACCGGTCGACCGGTTGAAAATAAGGTGGTCGACCGTTTTTGCCCAGAATGCACAGATAACATGCACACATGCACATAACGTATATATATTTGAATTCCTGTCTACCGGTCCATTTTTGACCTGTCGACCGTTTTTAAACAGAAAGCAACTTTTCCAAAAGACACTTCTCTTCTCCAAAGGTTGCATCTCCTATCTTTCATCAATGATCATAACTCTTAATGGCAACTGTTCACAAAGAGTTACAACTATTTTTCTCTATATATACTCATCTAAATCATTGATTCAAATATAAGTTTTTACACGATCATATATGCTCTCTAATCTAATCTCTAACACTCCTGCATTCTAAAAATTAATTTAGCTTATTGAATCATTGAAATTATTTCATATCTTTTGATTCAATAAGTAAATACCTTCTTTAATCTTTACAAAACATCATTCATATTCTTTGAGGATAAGATTATAGGAAGGGTGTACTACTAGTGACAAATCCGTGTTTTCAAGAACACAAGTTGTCAACAACAATTGTATTTGTTTTTGTTGAAGTCCTCGTGTTGTAAGAGGCAAGTGTTGAAGTCCTCGGTGTTGTAAGAGGCAAGTGTTGAAGTCCTCAGTGTATTAGAGGCGTGAAATCCCGTTCGGCTGTTCGGGTATTGTAAACCTGTTCCTCCGGGTGAAGCGAGGTAGTTAATAGTGAAAATCCAGATAGGAGTCTGGGACTGGACGTAGGACGGTGCTCCGAACCAGTATAAAAATCTCTGGTGTGATTTTTCTATTTTTATTTACTATGCTATTATCATCTATTTCCGCATTTATATTATAGTCCATATTACACGATCCGTGTGTACTATATTAGCACATATAATCATATACACACCGCACTTTCATTTGGTATCAGAGCATACCGCACTTTCACTTCATACATATACATCGATCAACGATGTTTTCCTTAAATCCAAAAGATGTGACAGTATCCTTGAACTTAGGATACTATTGTCGGAGGCTTGGTTAAGTCCATATATTGATTTCTTAAGTTTACACACCATGTATTCTTTTCCTTCAACCATAAAACCTTCAAGTTAATCCACAAAAACTTCTTTTTCGAAATTCCCATTTAGAAAGGTTATTTTCATGTTCATTTGACGGAGCTCTAAATCGTAATGAGCTACCATTGCCATAATAATTCTTAAGGAGCCCTTTTTAGAAATAGATGAAAATTTCTCTTTATAATAAACACCATTTTTCTGAGTAAAACATTTGGCAATGAGTCTAGCCTTATGACGTTCGATATTTCCATTTGAGTCACGCTTAGTCCTGGAGACCAATTACACCCAACTCTTTTACAAACTTCTGGAAATTCAATAAGTTTCCAAACTTCATTGTGATCCATTGATTTTAGCACTTCTTCATGGCGTTTTACCATTTCGTAGAACTATCAATTTCTATAAATTAGGAAAATGAATCTAGATAATCATCGATTCCTAAACCAAATTCCGACTCTTGTAGATAAACCACATAACCATCAAAAATAGGGATCTTCTTGATGTGATTTTTAACGCCGCATAAAATGAACCCTAAATAAATGAAGTAAATTGTATTAAATATGATAAGGGTTGAATATAATTTTTTTATAAAAGTTGAAATTTTACCACAAAAGTTTTTATGTTGCATTCATGGCGAAATTCTAATCTGTTTCCATATATAATATGCTGAAAACAAAGATCTAGCAAAGAAGTTACGAGCATTTGAAGTATTTAGATTTAAATTAATTTGGTTTGAGTTCAAATCAAACCATAAACCAAATTTAAGGTTTAAATTTCAAAAATTAGCTTGGGGGCCAACTAAACATTTAATTAACGTTTAACGTTTAAAAGTTAATTAGAGAATAAAATAATTGTGCAACGAAAGAAAATAAATGTTCCTTGAAATAGAGGAGCGGTCAACCAATATAGGTCAATCGGTCGACCGTAGAGGTCGATCGATCGCACATAGGCGGTTGATCGCTTGGCAATGAATGTTGCCAGTGGTAGCTAGGGTTTGAGCTATGTTATATTCGGTTGTACGCTCCAAATTTACACATTACTTACCTACTTCCATACTACGGTTTTGATGTGTTTCAACCCTTATAAATAGAACCATATCCTCTCCTTATTCATATTTTTTTGAAGAATATGAAGAAATTTTACCATTACTACCTCTCTCAAATAAGATTCAGAAACTACGTAGAGAATTCAAGTAAGAATTCAACTTATTTCTTATTTGTTTCTTCTTCCTCCAATCTATTCTTATCATATTCTTCTTTAATTATTCCGAATCTAATGAATATATATACATCTTCTCTATTGTGTGTGTGTATCAAAAGAGAAAGATTCTGGAAGAAACTGGAAGACTACAAATCCATTTGAGTGAAGCTAAGGCTAATCTGTGAGTGAAAACCTTAGTATTTCTTTTCGGCAATTGTTTAGTATATTTATTTTTTGAATTTGAATATGCCTTAGGGATTTTGGAATTTCGAAAATATGATAGATAAAATCCCCCAAAATTTCTTTTTATTTCAGGATGTCAATTCTATATTGAGATTCTCAATTACTTACATTAATTTGATGGAATTTGTTTCGTTTACGCAATTTCTGATGATTACATGATATATTCCACTTCTCTTTCTTCTTTGGGTCAAATTGTGATTCTTCAATAAAATAAGGAATTTAGATTATGAATTTTATTCGTAGTTCACACTGCTTATTTTTATCCATTTCTTTGTAAAAGAACAGTTGAATAAAATATAGGGTTTATATTGTGATTCTCATTGTGTAGGATATTCTATTGAATTGGTGTAATAGATTGAGTTTCTACTTTAATTAGAAGTCTGTTATTGCAGTTTTGGTTATGAATATTTATTTCCTATTTTGTAGATTAGAATCCCATGAAATTTTGGGAATTTGAGGAAAAAGACTTGTAATAAGGTTAGGAAATTGACACTTAACGCTAGTTTAAAGCATAAAATCTGTGCTTTTAGAACTTATTAGGCGAGGATATTTATTTATCTCTATTTACATAATTAAGTATAATTGTAGCATATATGGCATAGTTAATTAGGCATTTATTTATATTTATTTCCCCCATTAGGAAGACAATTGATCGTGAGGTGAAAATAAGAGGAAACTCTTATATAACCTAATTATTATTTTAAGGTGTAACAAGGAAGATTCTTTATATGGCCTTATTTATGAAATGGTAAGATGAGTGTGTATGTGTATATATATACATACATATATATATGGAGAGGAATTAATTTGTGGCTAAGTTATAGGGATGCGAGGTCAATAGAGTTACATGACGGAAGTATGCTCTTCACTTTAAGGCTACCAACAGTTGTGCATACTTTAATTGATCCGAGATATCCTTATGATAAATATTTGTGATGACGCAAGGTTGGTCCCAAATTCTATAGAGGGAAATCTGCCCAGTTAATCTTGCTACCAGTTCCTAGAATAGTCGGACTAATGTGAGATGTCATTACGAGTATGACTTTGTTATAGAGTATACTCCTATGAAAGGAAATAAAGCTGTGGATGCTCTTAGCAATAAACATAAAAATGTGGTGTTGGCTATGTTGGCTGAATGGAAGGATTTAGAAGCTTTGACTACTTGTAGTATGCAGTTAAGATCGACTGCTGGTTCTAGTGAGAGTACCGCTAGATTGTCTTGTTTAGAAGTATGATCAATGTTGATCGAAAAGATAGCTTCTAAACAGAAGAAGGATCCAGTATTAGCTGAGAGGATTAGAAGGATTGGGGTAGGATCAGAGATCGATGATTTAAACGATTTTAGTCTTGAACAAAGAGGATGGTTGAGAAAGAAGGGACGGTTGTGTGCTTCAAATGTCTAAAACTTAAGAAGAGAAGTTCTAGAAGAATGTCATCGGTCCAAGTTTACGATTCATCCTGGAGGGACCAAGATGTATCAGGATATGAAGAGGAGCTTCTATTGGGAAGGCATGAAGAGGGATGTTGGCTTGTAGGTTAGGCAGTGTACAAACTCTCAACAAGTGAAAGTCGAACATCAAAAGCCGAGTGGATTGGTTCAGCCATTAGAGATTTCAGTTTGGAAGTGGGATTCTATATCCATGGATTTTATTGATCGGTTGCTAAGGTTGAATAGAGGAAATGAAAGCATGTGGGTCATATTGGACAGGTTGACCAAGAGTGCCCATTTCATTCTAGTCAAGTCTACCAGGACGGCACCTGTTTTGGCAAAGTTATTCGTGAAGAACATAGTTAGACTTCATGGGATTCCTAGTAGCATAGTCAGCGACAAAGATGCATATCAAAAGTCGTTTCACTTGGGAGAAAAAAGATAGGATTGACGAGAAGGACTGCACTTGGGAGACATAAGATAGGATTCGAGATGCTTATCCTGATCTGCTTTGATGGTATGTCTATATTAGCTTTATATAGATAGTTGTTAGTCAAGTTGGCTAGTATGATTGTTAGAAGTCATTACAGATGATTGTTATATTTAGTATTTAGTCCTTACTGAATTTCGAGGACGAAAGTCTTTTAGGAGGGGAGTCTGTAACACCCTTAATTTTTAATAATATTATTAAGGAGATTTAATTAGATAAATTAAATAGAATAATGTAAATGTAGAGTGATAAGGAGATTGAGATTCGTAAATCAACTGGAGGTCGTGCTTTATAATATAAAATGGGCACAAATGGTTAAATGTTAATAAATTAACATAAGGGCATTAGGGTAATTGCCGCCCATATTTCCTTACCCTTATACTCTTATTCCTATAGCATTCACATTCATTTATCACAAACAAAATAAATGTAAGAAAAGAGAAAGAGAAAGTCGATCATTACTAGGACAAGACGAAGAGAAATCAAAGAAAAGCTTAGGTTTCAAGCTAGGGGAATTAATCAACAGCAAACCTCAAAGTCCTTATCATATTCAAGGTGAATAATAATTATAATATTCTCTATTTTGTTATATATAATTATTTGATTTTCGGGTTTAAGATTAAATCCAATATAATGATTTCTGATAATATGGTGGATTTTATGAAATGATAGATTCAAACTTGTTTGTTTGAAATAGATTTAGCACGATTTTATGGGTAAAATCAAATGATACGATTTTAGAATGCCATGAGGAATTTTTTTGTTATATAAAACATGGTTTTGGAGTTGGGTTTTAATTTTCATAATTTTCAAGCTATGGAAAAGCTATTATGAATTTTCAAAGGAAAATATTGATAATTGGGTTTAGAAATTTATTTCTGTTATTATATGAGTAATTTGGGTTCAAAATTTATAAATGTTTGATAACATGCTAAAAGTGAATTTCTGTGATTTTTGGGGGTTTTTACCAAGAGATTTATTACCAAAATTAAATTATTTTGAAAGAAGGACCTAAATGATTTAATTGTTTTGCTTATTGGAAGGGCTTATTTGTAAAAAATTAATCATGGTTTAAATTTGAAAACATGCGAAAATTATTTGTAAACTACTTTGAAAGGTTTAAGGCAACCAGTCAATTGTTTACATGCATGCAAGTTAGTTACAAAGAAATTACTTTATTTGGTAAAAGCAGCCTTACTTAGAAAAAGTAGATTTCACCTCCTATAGAGGTACCTTTCGACCCAGAACTACTGCCTTCAATCAATTCGAAACCTTCCCGGTTGGAATCAACTAAGTGGAAACCAATACACATGCTATCACTTAGTTGGTACGTAGTAGATTGAAGAAAGGCAGAAGGTAAGATGTCGAAAGCATTGCTTCCGATAGGGTTGATACCTTTATTTTGTTTTCTAAAGAAAAGCGCTTGCTTGTTTTATTAAAAGCTTTCAAAGAATGCGAATAGAGGCTTTCAAAAGAGGGTTGCCACCTTATTGATTAAATAGTAGCTTCCGAAGGAGCCACTTAGTTTTCAAATTAAAGCTTTCGAAAGGGGTAGTTTCGACCAAGTCGAAACCCTTCTGCGATCTTATGCCTTTTAAAGGTATTGAAGATATCAATGCTTTTGGAAGGTAATCTTTGTTTTATAAATGTAAGACACTTCCTATAGCTTTTGAAAGGGGGTTAGGCGTTTCGAAGGCAATGGTTTCGAAAGGGATTTCGAAGCTAACCTTTAAGTATTTTACCCAAATGATTTATGCTTTCGAAAGGATGATGCCGACGCCATCAAGTTTTGCCTAATACTTTTATCTGATAAAGAATGGTTTCAAAAGATATAATTTCATTTATATTCACTTGACCCGAATGATATTTTAAATATAAACCTAATGGTTTCGAAAGAGGGACTTTCAATGGTTTCGAAAGAGAGACTTTCAATGGTTTCGGAAGGGATACTTCCAAAGGTTTCGAAAAGGTTACTTTCAATGTTTATGGAAGGGGTACGTTCAAATGATTTCGAAGCTATGCTTCTAAAGTTAAATAGTAATACTTTAGTATATTCGTAAGGTTTCAAAGGATAAGTTTTAAAGTGTTCGAAAGGCAGGGCCTAACGTTTTGAAAATAAATTTATATGCTTTCGAAGGAGGTTATCCAGTGAGGTTGAAAGCTCTGTTTCGAAGGGTTCGAAAGCTTTAGTTTATCAAAAATAATAACCCAATCACATTTTAAAGAAAACCCATGGACAAAGAAATGAGTTTTGAAGTGATTTTAAGTATGAAAATTTGAAGAAGCTTTTCCTTGATAAAATGATATGTTAAAGGGATTAACCATGTTTATATGAAAATGATTTCAAGGATGTTAAACCCACAGGAGTGGTATTATTATGTTATTGTTTTGCTTCTTCAAATATAAATATATTCCCATTATAATGGACCCATAACTGCAATTTGGGGATAAATGGCAGAAGAACTAGCTAGGTTGACCCAGTAGTGAATATAAATTGATTAAACTCCTGAATGAGTAGAATTGCATCCATGAGGTTAGGGAGACTTGAATATAGGATGACTAAATAAAGAAGTTGTCAGGGAGACAGGTTCATAGTGCACCCACGAAAACTATGACTAGGAAGTTATTGGAGTTACCAATAGGTTTATGGTGATCCCATGAAAACTATGATTATAAAGAATGGTTGACAGGGGCCAATTGGTTTGTAGTGCACCCACGAAAACTATATCCAGATTAAAATATTGACAGATGTCGATGGGTTTCTAGTCAACCCATAAAAATTAGGATAAGTGGAAAGTTATTAGAGTTACCAACCATAAAATAATTAAGTTAATTGGCGGGGGCCAATAGGTTCTTAGTGATCCTATGAAAATTATGAAACCGAACAGGGAGTCTATAAGTTAAAAACAGATTAGTAGTAATCTCATGAAAACTATGAAATAGGACAGGGAGTCCTGTATTATAAAAAGGTTATTGGTAAGCCCATGAAAATAGGTTAATAGTGACCCAAGAAACTATAAAGATGATAGATAGTCAATTAAACAAGGAATCGAAAATCCAAAATGTTTTAACCTGCATGCATATCATCATAATATTTTGAATTGCTATGTTTTTAACCACTGTGGATGCAAGAGCACAGTATATGGTATTATAAAGGTTTTAAGATACTAGTGAGGGGAGAACCCGTTTTGCTAACCGGCTTGGTCTCACTTGATATCTAAATGGTTTGAGATGTTAGATTATTATTCATACCAGGCTTTATGTCTGACTCGAAGTTTATATTTTCCCCTTAAACTCTCGCGTGCTTAATTGATTTAAGTAGTTTGAGAGTTAAGGTTTTCAGATACATCTTTAAACAAATAAGCTTCCGGAGACGTGCAAAAGGCATGATAGCTATTTAGAGTTTTTTCATCTTGATCCCGTTGTGTTTATTTATAAAGGCAAAGTTGTTTAATTGCCTTATTATATACTCCGATCAACCAAAGGGGCATCTTCGTATGTCGTTCTTGGCGTAATGTAATAATTATAATTTTCTAAACGTGGTGAAAGAATGTGGGATTATGTAAAGAATGTTGATATGGTTTTTAGAATGGAATGTGAATGTTGTTTTGAGATTTTTTTTCCATATCCATGTATTTCTATTATATCAATGTATCTAAAATTACCGTATTTTATCTCCGAGGATTAATAACCATGGATGACTGCAGCATCCATAGCCGTTAGTTTTGGGCCTTCAAGTGGGGGATGTTACAGCAACTTAATAAGTTTATCATGGTGTTTATTGATGAAATCTTAGTTTTCTCTATAGGCAAGAAGGAGCATGAAGACCACCTTTGGTAGGTATTGGATAGCTTGAGAATAAACCAACTCAAAGTCAAGTTTTCTAAATGCCGCTTTTAGAAAAATGAAGTTAAGTTCCTCAGGCATATTGTTTCAGAGTAAGGATTGGTCGTGGACCCTGCTAAAGTGGAAGCTGTCTAAGGATGGAAGACTTCGAGTAACGCATCAGAGGTTAGAAGTTTTAGAGGGTTTATAGGCTACTATAGGAAGTTCATCAAGAGCTTTGCACAAATAGCAGCCTCTTTAACTCGATTGACTTAGAAGAATCTAGTCTTTATATGGGATGATAGATGCACCAAGGCATTTGAAAAGCTTAAGGAGTCATTGACTAGTGCACTTGTGCTCACTATTTCAGATGGAACCAAGCTGTTTATGGTTTTCACAGATGCATGTGGCACGGGATTAGGGGCTGTTCTTATGTAAGAAGGAAAGGTAGCTGCCTATGCTAGTAGACAACTGAAGGACCGTGAGAAGAGGTATTTGGTACATGATTTAGAATTAGCAGCATGCCTTAAAGATGTGGAGGCATTATCTCTTGGGGGAAAGATTTGAGTTATTCAATGATTATAAATCAGTCAAGTACATATTTTTTCCAAAAATATTTGAATCTTAGGCAGTAGAGATGGATGGAGTATGTAGCATCCTTTGGTATTCAATATACCCCTTGAAAAGGGAACGTAGTCATCGATGCCCTTAGTTGGAAACATGCTACCCTAGGTGGTATATATGAATGGAGATAGTTGAAGTTTCTCTTGAATTTAAGCTCCAACCGTTAATAGAACCATCCAAGGTTTTCTATCAGTTATGAGATTAGACCAGCCTTGATGGATCATATAGGGCATGAGCAAGTAAAAGATGAGAAGTTAGTAGACATATTAGAAAAATTGAGAAAATGAGAACATTTTCCCCATGTTAGGAGGTGTTCAGTTGATAAGAAGGGATGTTTGAGAAGAGATGGACATATCTGTGTCTCAATGATTGATGATTTGATGACAGATGTGCTTATGGAGTGTCACCACTCAAGGATGACCATTCATCCCAGAGGGTATCAGATGTACAAGGACATGAAGAGAATTTTCCTTTGGAGTAGAACGAAGAGAAGCGTAGCTGAGTTTGTTGCTAGGTGTTTGACATATCAGAAGATAAAAGCCGAGCAAGGGAAGCCTGGTGGATTATTGTTATCTTTGGAAATTCCCACTTGAAAGTGGAAACTTATTTTGATGGATTTAGTGGAAGGGTTGCCTAAAAGTCAAAAGGGCAATGAGGCTATCTGGGTTGTTGTGGATAGACTTGCTAAGAGCGCTCATTTTATTCCGTTTAGGAAAAATAGGACAAGTGCCTCTCTTGCACGGATTTATATTAAGGAGGTAGTTCGTCTACATGGAATTTCTATAAGCATAGTTGGTGAAAGGGACCCCTTGTTCACTAGCGATTTTTGGAGGAGCCCACAAATAGCTTTAGGAACCTCTTTGAACCTTAGCACGTCATATTACCCACAAACTGATGGACAATCAGAGAGGGTGAATAGATTTTGGAGGATTTTTTGAGAGCTACTATCTTGGATTTTGAAAGTCATTGGAAGCAGCATCTACCTTTGGTTGTGTTTGCGTATAATAATACCTATCAAGCGACGAGTGGCATGGCCCCTTTTCAAGCACTTTATGGGTGGCTATGCAAATCGCCTAGTTGTTGGTGGAAACCACCTATAATGTATTACTCGGCCCCAATTTAATCCGTGACACCATGGAAAAAGTAGATATGATCAGGCAAAGGATGAAGGTAGTGCAAGACCGTCAGAAATCTTATGCGGATAAAAGAGATGAAGAGCTTGAATTTGAGTTTGGAGATATTGGATTTCTTAAAATCTCCCCTCTTAGAAAAGTTGCTATGTTCGATAAGTTTGGAAAATTTGCGCCTAGATTTATTCGGCCATTCAGAATTCTGGAAAGAATAGGCATATTCGCATACCGTGTGGAGCTTCTTGACAAGTTGGCAAGAGTCCACAACGTTTTCCATGTTTCACACCTTAGGAAATGCCTTCATGACATTGCTAACAGAATATAGACCGATCAGTTTGGGGATTTTAAGGTGGAGCCGACAATGCCTCGTGCCACTACATGCATTATGGAGCACATACTAAGAGAGTTTGCAATAAAATAATTAGGTTGCTCTGAGTACAATGGGGGGACAATCTAGCGGAAAGCATATGGAAGATCGAGGAGAAGATGAAGAGCACTCATCCAGAGCTTTTCACCGGTAATTTCTCTCTCCAAAATTAGGATTTTGGTTGCCTCGTGGTAGCTAGATTGGATGGTAGAAGATGGTTCTTACACTTTTTCACAATCACTTTACACTCATGTAGTAATTTTATGCATGTTTGTGATATTTGCATACATACTTTCATGACATGATTACACACTCACGCTGGGATTGAGCTAATTTTAGCATGTCTGCAGTACATAATCACATTGTATTATTCGCTGAGTGGATGGTTGTATAGAGAACTTGGCTATACAACATGGATGTTATTGCGCATAACATTGTTTGCCCCTTAGAAGATTCCGAAACGAAATCATTTTTAAGGATGGAGAACGTAACACCCCGTAAAATGAACCATAAATAAATGAAGTCAATTGAATTGAATACGATAAGGGTTGAATATGGAAAATTTCACAAAAAGTTGGAATTTTACCACGAGAGTTGTTCCGTTGTGTTTATGGCGAAATTCTAATCTGTTTCCATCTATAATATGCTGAAAATGGAGCTCAAGCAAAGAAGTTATGAGCATTTGAAGTTTTTGGTTTTAAATTAATTTAGTTTGAATTCAAATTCAAATAAGAAATCAGATTTAGGGTTTAAATTTCAAAAATTAGCTTAGAGGCTAAGTAAATGCTTAATTAACGTATAATGTTAAAAATTCAATTCGGGAATAAAATAATTGTGCAACGGAAGGAAATAAACGTTTCTCGAAATAGAGGAGCGGTCGACCTATATAGGTCAACCGGACGACCGTAGCGGACGATCGGTCGCACATAGGCGGTCGGCCACTTGGCAATAAATATTGTCAGTGGCGGCTATGGTTTAAAGCTATGTTATATTCAGTTGTACGCTCCAGATTTACCTGTTTCATAGCTACTTCCATCCTACGATTATGATGCGTATCAACCTCTACAAAAAGAACCCTATTCTCTCCACTTTTTATTCATATTATTTTGGGGAATACGATGAAATTAGGCCATTGCGATCTCCCGTTAATAAGATTCAGAAACTCCATAGAGAATTCAGGTGAGAATTTAACTTATTTCTTATTTATTTCTTCTTCCTTCAATCTATTCTTATCATATGCTTCTCCATTTATTCTGAATCTAATGAATACATACATACATACATATATATATCTTTCCTATTGTGTATGTAGATCAAAAGAGAGAGATTCCAAAAGAGATCAAAAGACTAAATATCCAATAGAGTGAAGCTAAGGCTAATCTGTGAGTGGAAACCTTAGTATTTCTTTTCAGCAATTATTTAGTGTATTTCTTTTTGGATTTGAATATGCCTTAGGGATTTTGGAATTTCGAAAATATGATAGATAAAATCCTTCAAACTTCCTTTTTATTTCGAGATGTCAATTCTATGTTTAGATTCTCAATTATTTATATTAATTTGATGGAATTTGTTTCGTTTATGCAATTTTTTATAATTTCATAATCTTTTCCACTTTTCTTTCTTCTTTGGGTCAAATTGTGGTTCTTCAATAAAATAAGGGGTTTAGATTATGAATATTGTTCGTAGTTTACACCACTTATTCTTATCCATTTCTTTGTAAAAGGACAGTTGACTAGAATATGGGGTTTATATTGCAATTTCCATTGTTTGAGATATCCACTGAATTGGTGTAATAGATTAAGTTTCTGCTTTATTTATAAGTTTGTGATTGCTGTTTTGGTTATGAATATTTACTCGCTGTTTTAGATATTAGAATCTCATATAATCTTGGGAATTTTAAGAAAAAGAACTTGTAATAATAATTGGTTAGGGAATTAACATTTAACGCTAGTTTAGAGCATAAATCTGTGCGTTTAGAACTTATTAGGCGCAAATATTTATATATCTCAATTTAAGTAATTAACGTATAATTATTGCATATATGAAATAGTTAATTATGCATTTATTTACATTTATTTCCCCCTTTAGAAAGGTAATTGATTGTGAGGCAGAAATAGAGGAAACTCTTATATATGCTAATTATTATTTTAAGGCGTAACAAGGAAGATTTCTTATAAGGCCTTATTTATGAAAAGGTGAGATGAGTGTGTGTATGTATGGACAGAGAGAGAGTAATAGATTTATGTCTAAGTCATAGGGATGCGAGGTCAATAGAGTTACATGACAGAAGTCTGCCCTTCACTTTGAGGCTACCAGTAGTTATGTATACTTTAATTATGTGAGATATCCTTATGATAAATATTTGTGATGATGCGAGGTTGGTCCCAATTTCTATAGGTAAATCAGCCCAGCTAATCAGACTACCAGTTCCTATGAATATTCGGACTAATGTGAGATGTCATTATGAGTGAGGACCATAAGACGAAGGGCGTGCTTCAAGGTATTGAGGCAGTAAGTGGTTGGACCCGCCTCTTTTCCCCAGATGAAGTATTAAATGGCCAAGGAGACATGCTAGGCGGTATCACTACAGGAGTCCACTTTTGGAACTAGGTCTTAAATGATGGGGTCTACCTTAATTAAGGTATTAAACGACCAGAGTCTGTATATTTTACACATGGAAGTATTAAGTAGCCTAAGAGATTCCAAAGGATGTCACCTAGATAGTACCATTGAGGAGCATGCCTTGGAAATAGGTATTAAATAATGGGGTATGCCTTAATTAAGGTATTAGATGACTAGAGTCTGTCTATTTTTCCAATAAAAGTTATTAATTGGATTGGGTACCATCTCTAACATTATTAGCTATTTATGACGTATGATTGAGATATGAGATTTTAGAAACCTGCTTTTGAAATGGAAGGTATTAAATGATTAGACCTGCCTCCTTTCCTTGTAAAGAAGTATTAAATGATTTTAATTATTTTATGTTCGTAGACGTATTCTTATTTTAAAATGTACTACCCAAGTACTGGAAAGGTAAGACTCGAGGTTTTATTCATCGGACACTTATTGTACCGAGTTCCTCCTCATTACAACACAGGTTAATGATGAAGTGATTGCGACTACGATGCTTAGAGACGGAGAAGCTTGGCTTGTGGCTGTACTTGCTATTATTACTTGCTTTTATGTGTACCCATGTATTTAGACAATTATTGTAACGGATACCATGTTATTGTTTTTATGGAATTTTGTGTTATGACATTTTTATGTTTTTGAAATAAATGCGTACACTTTGCTATTATATTTTGTTTCATCCGCTATGAGTTCTGAAAGTTTAGTCATGGCTCTACGATGTTATTTCTTTTTACTACCAATAACTTACCTTAGAATGGATCTAAGTTTCGATGGGCCTTTTCTGGGTCGAAATTTAAACTTTTTCCGCGGTGGGTTTTTACAGATTTCTTATGGTTCATCTATCGAATTTCATTCATGACAAATTCATTCTATGATGTTTGATCATTAATTTTTTTGTTCTCATGAAATATGTTCATCGTGTAAGGGAACAAAAACTCGAGAAGAAGCTAAGGGCAAACGAATTTGCACTCTAACTTCTTGAATTTCCACTTTACGCGATTCCAAACTCCCGCTAACTTCACCATTCTAAATGAACCAAGCATTTCTGGTTTCAACAATTTTTGTACTATGGTTGGGACAATAGAATTAATACCCTTTAGATTTTTTTGGATAACCAATGAAGAAATCATCGATTGTTCTTGAATCCAGTTTCTTTTCTTGTGGATTGTAAATTCTTACTTCTGTTGGGAAACCCCAGACATGCAAGTGCCTTAAACTGGGTTTCCATCCTGTCCACGATTCAAAAGGTACCTTTGGAACTGCCTTACTCGGAACCATGTTCAATAAATATACAATGGTATTTAAAGCATGCATCCAAAGTGATTTGGGTAAAGATGAATTGCTTAACATACATCTAACCATATCAATTAAAGTACGATTACGCCTTTCCGCAACACCATTTTGCTATGGTGTACTTGGCACTGTGTATCAAGCACATATTCCATGACTTTCTAGGAATTTAGTAAATGGACTAGCGCACTATCCACTTTCATAATACCTTCCATAATACTCATCACCTCTATCACATCTGACAATTTTCACATTTCTATCTAATTGCCTTTCAACTTCATTGATAAACGCCTCTACGGTATTTGCCGATTGTGACTTTTCATGCAACAAATAGACATATCCATAATGTGAAAAATCATCAATTAAGGTGATAAAATACTTTTCTTCACTAAGAGATGGAATATCAAAAGGCCCACATATATCGGTGTGTAAGCCGTGTGCTAATCGTGGTTGCTTTTTAACTGTGCGTCTTGTGTGTTTTCCCTTAATACATTCCACACAAATTCCAAGATCAGTAAAATCCAAATCAGGCAGGGTTTCATTCTTTACTAATCTTTTGATTCTTTCTTTGGATATGCGACCGAAACGTTTTGTGCCACAAGTAAGTTGATGATTCATCAATTAAACCACGGTTAGTACCAACATTATGATGCAAGGTTAATAGAGTTTCAGAAAAGAGAGTATCAAGCTTTAATTTGTACGAATCATCATAAATAATACCCGAACTAATAAAAAGATTTTGTTTTAAAAAAACCAAAACATCCATTCCCAAATTTAAAGTGTATCCAGCAGCATCAAGTTTAGACAAGGAAATCAAATTGCAAGAAACTTAAATGATAGGGTTGTACAAAATAAAAGGTCTAAATGATGTCCAATGTCAAATAAAAGGTCTGAAAAAGATCTAAATGATGTCCAATGTCAAAACTTAAATGATAGGTCCAATGGCTTCAACTAAAACTTAGACTCTGTTTCCCATAAAGATAAAAAAAATCATTTGTTTTTCTGGTTTGGGTTGTAAGGAATCCGTGCATTGTATATGAAACATGAGTGGTACAACCAGAATCAATCCACCAACTATTATATGGAACTTCAACTAAATTTGATTTGAAATATACTAATTCACTAGGCTTACCTTTCCTTTCGAATCATGCCTTACATTTCAGGCAATCTTTCTGAGAGTGTCCAGTCTTTCCATAGAAATGACACCTATCCTTGCTTGGTTCATTCTTATGCATTTGGGAGATGAATGATTTAACTTCGATAGTCCTTGCTGGCGTTTTCCAACATTCTTTCTTGGTTTCTTTCCAACTCTTTTTTGACCCATGAGATTTTCTAAATGAATTTTTATTTCTTTAGCCTTGCTTCCTCTTGAATGAGCATACTTTGTAATCCATGCACATACCATTTATCCTTCAGAGTATTATAGTTCATATGAAATGGACCATACCTAGGAGGTAAGAAGTTAAGGATGTACGTTTACAGGAAATTTTCATTCACTTCCATTTCTATGGTCTTTTATTTTGCTGTTATGTTCCATATTGTAACGATATGCTCATGCATAATACAAGAATTATCTAACTTAATGGTGGTTAAGGTACCCATTAGTGTCCCAACGAGCGACTTATCAGCAGACTTGGACTGGGAACATTCTTCCATAAACTTCGTAAATTCCTTAACAATTTCAATTTTCTTAATTGTGGACTTGATATTGTTTTCTACGATCATTCGCATAAATATTAAGCTTAGTTTATTAGATCTCTCCCAAGGTTCCATGGAAAGATCTCTGTCCTATGTTGTTAGTAGTAGTAACAGCCGCTGGTTTCTCGCTTAAGAGTGTCAAATCAAGGTGTAGGACACCAAGGTGAAACTGAACTTGTTCGGACCATTCAGAGAAATTAATCCCATTAAACTTAATAACAGGTGTGGCTTGCGAATGTACAGAAACATGAACAGATGCTGCAAGTATATAAATTACGCTCACGCATTAATGCTTTGAGTAATATACTTAAATCTATAAAATAGATTCAGATTCATCCAACAAACATATAGTGCATATTAAAGTTCTACATTGGGTGATACAACAGTATGTAATAAAATAAACATATCTGATGCTCAATAAAATTTCATAGAATTGGCAATTAACATGCTCCATGTAGATATGTTTGCTACCTTTGGATATACAAAACATACCTACCCATGCACATCAATATACCTCATAATGTTCATAGGTTATAAAATAAGTGATCAACCTTTGGCCAATCCAAAACATTTTATAACTATGAACTCAATATACTTATGACACATCTTTAAAATTATACATAAACCATAATGCCATTCATTTATAAGCATCACATAAACATGAGTAAATGAATTTCCTTTAATTTGACATTTATAAACCTTTCTAATTTGCCCGCTTTGCAGACTAACAAATTAAACATAATATAAATATCAAATTAAAATACTATTATACAATTAGCATGCATAAATCCTTAATTTTTGATCACTTTGGTGACCAACAACATACAATATAAATCACTTTAATTTAAATAGCATACTGACAATACTTTAATTCAAATGGCAGCATGTGTGTATTGTGAACATAACCATAAGGCATATATAATTCATACATACACACATACACATATATCATTTACAACATTTTACAATAATCCAAAATATTACATCCAAGACGAAATTGTTATAGCAATAAAACAATACACTCTTTCATGGTGTGAGACAAAAGCAAGCATACACGCAAACATATATTGGATAACTCAAAATTTCACAATTGATTTATTGATTAGAGCTACGAAAATTTTCAAATCTTGATTCATATATATATATATATCATAAATCAATAAATTGCAAATAAATAACGATAAAGAAGAAACACCAATCGGCAAATACAATAATATAACATATTTTGATAAATGTAAAATATATTGCAGTGGAGAAAAAACAAATCATTCATGGAAAATCATTGAGTTCTTAACTTAAGCCTTGATACAGCATGTAAAGTTTTAATTTTTAGATCATGTGAAGTCTTAAATTTTTAGGCCAATAAAAAGATGACAAATTTTGTTCATACACCAAAAATCACCTAACATACACCATTATTTTGCTAAGAAAATATATGACTAAGTTACCATTCTTCTTAATTGCATTTTTAGTCTTTTTTATAATCCACCAAATTAAAATATTACAATTAATGATATTTGATCAAATTTACAAAAACTCCGATGAGGCTAATTGTAACGACCTGCCATTTTGACCATCGAAAGTCGACACCGAATACTGCCACTGTGTTCAAATGTCAACTATCCAATCAACAAAAGGGAAAATTGTTAGGTTAAATAAAAAGGAAAGAACAGAGAACATAGAAAATCATAATTTCACAGCGGAATTAACAACATATATATAACAAGGATAACAAAAATTGTCATTCTAAAAATACAGAGTATATCAGAGTTAAAAAAACAACTTTATCCGCTAGATAGATATAAAATTCCGACTTTACAATTATTGATAGGGATACTATACAATACAATGGAAAATAACACTATGATAGTGAACTCCAGCTCCTCTCCAAGATCTCCATAACACCTAAGATAACCTGGGAAATACTCGGTCTGACCCGAGCATCAAAATAAAATAACACGCGGATCACTTTGGAAATACCAGTGTGAGAAAACTTAAGTAATGAGGAACATATAAAATTTCTGTGAGACTATGCCGCTAAAACGGAACTGGTTTTTACCTCACGTAATAACATCCATACAGTAAAGAGTAGAGATAAACAACAGGAAACAAAATCTAAATAAGAATGGGCATAAATAGTATTAAAAATCCAGACTTGGGAAAATGAAAATAATCCGAGTAAAATCCAAACTAGAGTGGATAAAACAAGATAACTGTCCAAACTCGATAAAATGGACAAAATCTATAATTTAAAATCATGAAGAGTGGTTGATTCCTCCCATTACAATTACAAAAAACCGATTCAAAGGCTCGAATCAAATAATAAAAATAATTTATCCAACTTAATTAGGAGGGTGCTCCCCCTTCAATGAAAGTATACCTCTAGATAAAATATACTTGAGAGCACACGCGTCACTCTGGGAACTTCCAAGCTGGACCCTGCTTCACACGAGCATTCGAATATTTTACATCAATGCATGCATGCCGAAATCTCTTTAGATGATATGAACATACCCCGATGGGTGTGACCCACATGGCTTGGCTCCCACTCGCGCTTTGGTTTTAGTTTTTCCGATGTTGGATACCATGCTTAAAACAAGCAATAAATCATCATAGAATGACGAGGCATAATAATTACTTGGAGGGTGCACCCCTCTTATCCACGCTTTGGTTTTAGTCATTTTCGATAAAGGATAACAAAGCTCAACGGAGCAAAACAACGTCCTAGATGGACAAAAAACAAAGAAGATAGCAGAATCGAAATCGATTGTCGAGAAATCAACTATCGGGAATAACTACGTGATTTGTATATGAGAACTAAATTACATACACTTACCACAAATGAAATAAATCAGACGCTTAAAAACATTTGATCCTTACTTGTGCTTGATTTTCACATTTCAACCTTAGTATAAACACCTTAAAATTATTCTTTTAATTGATCCTTAAAAAGACAAATTTATAATACTACGTGCATTAAAAACACGGATCAAAAACAAATGTCATTAAAACATTGTTGACTATAAACCCAAAAACAATTTACACTTAGCTTTATTTATGAATAATCTCTTTTAGAGGATTTTTTTCATTTGTAAACCATTATTTATAAATCTAAAACAATGTTTATTATCCCAAAAGATACTAAAACAACTTAAATACCTTTATAAATTTTAATGCAATATTAATTATCCTGAAAGCTAACTAATCACATTTATAATCTCTTTATAGTAAACAAATCCATTATCTCTAATAAAATAGTAAATTATTTTCGAACACTTTTATATCCTCGGTAAATTAACTTCAAAACTTTATTAAGTCAATTTATTAACTTGAAAACATATAATCAATTGATTAACTTTTAAACACTTTCATTATATTAGTTAATTTACTTTAATCACTTTTATCAAATCAATTAATTAACTTTAAATCATTAATTAGAAGATTTATTAAATTCAAATATTCATTAATTAAAATGAAAAATTAATCTCAAACATCATTAATTAAAACGATAAATAAATTTTAAATACCATTAATCAAAACAATTAATTAAGTTCCAATAGTCATAAATTAATTGGATTAATTAAATTTGATTCCTTATTTAGTCAAAATAGAACATCGTTTGTTAAATGATTTATTTAACTATAAAACATCATCACTTAAAATGGTTTAACTAAGTTCCAAATATCATTAGTCAAAACAATTAGTTAAATTTAAAAAGTCATTAGCTAAAACGATTATTAAAGTTCAAAATCATTAACTAAGATGACTTAGTTAAATTTAAATTTCATAAATCAAATAAATTAACAAATTTCAAACCTCATTAGTTAAAATGGTTAATTACATTCAAATATCAGAAATTTGGATGATTAATTAAAATCAAATATCATTAATTAAAATGATTAATCACTTTTAAATATCATAATTAAATTAGTAAATTAATTTCAAAATCATTTGTTAAAATGATTAATTACTTTAAATTATCGTTTATCGAAAATGATTGATAAATTTTAAAATTCTTTTTAGTGAAAACACAAGCTCAAGTTCAAAAACATATGACAGGGTTTTGTGGATGAAGGTCAATAAATGACAGTATAGCAAAATCGCTATAATGACATTTAAAACAACGGGATATCGAGATTTAATTTTAGTTAAATATCAATATAACAGGATAAGGATGTAAATAAATAATTACTGGCGAGAAACCCATCAGGGTCTCTCTATAAATTTTCCCTACATATAGTGGTTACGGATATATATATATAATCATACGGGTTCATAACAATCAAATTAATATGTCATTCATTTTCAAATTGAAAATTCAACCAAACACTCAATCAAATAATTTAACTAGCATCCAAATAATCAACAATAGTTTATAGCATCACGGATATGATATAGTAAAATTGAATATGAGTTAAACTCACATTGATTTCGTTTTTACCGAAACATTCTGATTTTGGACTAAAACTGAATGGCCATCACAAGCTCCAAATAAAATGAAATCAGATCCATCGTGTATCCATCGCCTCTACGTATCCAACGCAAAAGACGGCATTCGAATCTGACCTCGTATGAGAAAGTTATTCAAATTATAAGTTTTTGGATTTTTAAATTATAATTAAACATTAGTTACAACATAATTCGCCTCATCATCCTTAGTACCATCATCTTCTTCTTCCCTCCAAATTGAAAAGTGCACAATAACTCATAACCAATCAAAAACATGCACGGAAATGCACTGACATGGAGAATTACTTGACGAAATTCAGTTTCATCTTCACCGTTGAAATGCTCATCGCTTCCTCTACGCGACCATCACCAAAACGACAGTCCTGGAGGTCCAAAGAAAACAATGAAAACTATGAAACCGGATAGGGAGTCCGTAAGTTAAACAAGTTAGTAGTAATCCCATGAAAACTATGAAATAGGACAGGGAGTCCTGTATTATAAAAATGTTATTAGTAAGCCCATGAAAATAGGTTAACGGTGACCCAAGAAACTACAAAGATGGCAGATAGTCAACTAAACAAGGAATCGAAAATCCAAAATGTTTTAACCCGCACGCATATCATCATAATATTTTGAATTTCTATGTTTTAACCACTATGGATGCAAGAGCATAATATATGGTATTATAAAGGTTTTAAGATGCTAGTGAGGGGAAAACCCGTTACGCTAAGCGGCGTGGTCTCACTTGATATCTAAATGGTTTGAGATGTTAGATTATTATTCATACTAGGCTTTATGTCTGACTCGAAATTTATATTTTCCCCTTAAACTCTCGCGTGCTCAATTGATTTTAAGTAGTTTGAGAGTTGAGGTTTTCAGATACATCTTTATACAAATAAGCTTCCAGAGAGGTGCAAAAGGCATGATAGCTATTTAGATTTTTTTTCATCTTGATTCCACTGTGTTTATTTATAAAGGCAAAGCTGTTTAATTGCCTTATTATATACTCCGATCAACCAAAGGGGCATCTTCGTATGTCGTTCTTGGCATATGTGTAATAATTATATTTTTCTAAACGTGGTGAATGAACGTGGGATTATGTAAAGAATGTTGAAATGGTTTTTAGAATGGAATGTGAAAGTTGTTTTGAGATTTAATTTTTTTTTCCATATCCATGTATTTCTATTATATCAATGTATCTAAAATTAATGTATTTGGTCGCCGAGGATTAATAACCATGGATGACTACAGCATCCATAGCCGTTAGTTTTAGGCCTCCAAGTGGGGGATGTTACAACAACTTAATAAGTTTGTCGTGGTGTTGATATCTTAGTTTTCTCCATAGGCAAGAAGGAGCATGAAGACCACCTTTGGTAAGTATTGGAGAGCTTGAGAAGAAACCAACTCAAAGTCAAGTTTTCTAAATGCCGCTTTTGGAAAAATGAAGTTAAGTTCCTCGGGCATATTGTTCCAATGTAAGGATTTGCCGTGGACCCTGCTAAAGTGAAAGCTATCTAAGGATGGAAGACTCCTAGTAACGCATCAGAGGTTAGAAGTTTTAGAGGGTTTGCAGGCTACTATAGGAAGTTCATCAAGAGCTTTGCACAAATAGCAGCCTCTTTAACTCGATTGACTTAGAAGAATCTAGTCTTTATATGGGATGATAGATGCACCAAGGCATTTGAAAAGCTTAAGGAGTCATTGACTAGTGCACTTGTGCTCACTATTTCAGATGGAACCAAGCTGTTTATGGTTTTCACAGATGCATGTGGCACGGGATTAGGGGCTGTTCTTATGTAAGAAGGAAAGGTAGCTGCCTATGCTAGTAGACAACTGAAGGACCGTGAGAAGAGGTATTTGGTGCATGATTTAGAATTAGCAGCATGCCTTAAAGATATGGATGCATTATCTCTTAGGGGAAAGATTTGAGTTATTCAATGATTATAAATCAGTCAAGTACATATTTTTTCCAAAAATATTTTAATCATAGGCAGTAGAGATGGATGGAGTATGTAACATCCTTTGGTATTTAATATACCCCTTGAAAAGGGAACGTAGTCATTGATGCCCTTAGTTGGAGACACGCTACCCTAGGTGCTATATATGATTGGAGACAGTTGAAATTTCTCTTGAATTTAACCTCCAACCGTTAATAGAACCCATCCAAGGTTTTCTATCAGTTATGAGATTAGACCAGCCTTAGGGCATGAGCAAGTAAAAGATGAGAAGTTAGTAGACATTTTAGAAAAATTGAGAAAAGGAGAGCATTTTCCCCATGGTAGGAGGTGTACAGTTGATGAGAAGGGATGTTTGAGAAGAGATGGATGTCTCTGTGTCCCAATGATTCATGATTTGATGAGAGATGTGCTTATAGAGTGTCACCACTCAAGGATGACCATTCATCCTGGAGGGTACAAGATGTACAAGGACATGAAGAGAATTTTCCTTTAGAGTAGAACGAAGTGAAGCATAGTCAAGTTTGTTGCTAGGTGTTTGACATGTCAGAAAATAAAAGCTGAGCAAGGAAAGTCTGATGGATTATTGTTATCTTTGGAAATTCCCACTTGAAAGCGAAAACTTATTTCGATGGATGTTGTGGAAGGGTTGCCTAAAAGTCAAAAGGGCAATGAGGCTATTTGGGTTATTGTGGATAGACTCACTAAGAGCGCTCATTTTATTCCGATTAGGAAAAATAGGACAAGTGCCTCTCTCGCACAGATTTATATTAAGGAGGCATTTCATCTACATGGAATTTCTGTAAGCATAGTTGGTGAAAGGGACCCCTTGTTCACTGCGAGTTTTGGAGGAGCCTACAAACAGCTTTAGGAACGTCTTTGAACCTTAGCATGTCATATCACCCACAAACTGGTGGACAAACAGAGAGGGTGAATAGATTTTGGAGGATTTTTTTAGAGCTTGTGTCTAGGATTTCGAAAGACATTGGAAGCAGCATCTACCTTCTGTTGAGTTTGCGTATAATAATACTTATCAAGCAACGAGTGGTATGTCCTCTTTTGAAGCACTTTATAGGCGGTTATGCAAATCGCCTAGTTGTTGGTGGAAAACCACCGATAAAGTATTACTCGGCCCGATTTAGTCCGTGACACCATGGAAAAAGTAGAGATGATCAGGCAATGGATGAAGGTAGCGCAAGACTGTCAGAAATCTTATGCGGATAAAAGAAATGAAGAGCTTGAATTTGAGATTGGAGATACGGTATTTGTTAAAATCTCCCCTCTTAGAAAAGTTTCTATGTTCGATAAGTTTGGAAAATTGGCGCCTAGATTTATTGGGCCATTCAGAATTCTGGAAAGAATAGGCATATTCGCATACCGTGTGGAGCTTCTTGACAAGTTGGCAAGTGTCCACAACGTTTTCCATGTTTCACACCTTAGAAAATGCCTTCATGACACCGCTAAAAATACAGAGACCGATTATTTTGGGGATTTTGAGATGGAGCCGACGATGCCTCGTGCCATCGCATGCATTGTGGAGCACATACTAAGAGACTTTGCAATAAAATAATTAGGTTGCTCTGAGTACAATGGCGGGACAATCTGGCGGAAAGCATATGGAAGACCGGGGAGAAGATGAAGAGCACTCACCTAGAGCTTTTCACCGGTAATTTCTCTCTCTAAAATTAGGATTTTAGTTGCATCATGGTTGCTAGATTGGATGGTAGAAGCTGGTTCTTACACTTTTTCACAATCACTTTACACTCGTGTAGAAATTTTATGCATGTTTAGGATGTTTGCATACATACTTTTATGACACGATTACACACTCACGCTAGGATTGAGCTAATTTTAGCATGTCTGCTGTACATAATCACATTGTATTATTCATTGAGTGGATGGTTGTATAGAGAACTTGGCTGTATAACATGGATGTTATTGCGCATAACGTTGTTTGCCCCTTGGAAGATTCCGAAACGAAATCATTTTTAAGGGTGGAGAATGTAACACCCCGTAAAATGAACCATAAATAAATGAAGTCAATTGAATTGAATATAATAAGGGTTGAATATGGAAAGTTTTATAAAAGTTGGAATTTTACCACGAGAGTTATTCCGTTGCGTTCATGGAGAAATTCTAATCTATTTCTATCTATAATATGCTGAAAATGGAGCTCAAGCGAAGAATTTATGAGCATTTGAAGTTTTCGATTTTAAATTAATTTAGTTTGAATTCAAATGAGAAATCAGATTTAGGGTTTAAATTTAAAAAATTAGCTTAGAGGCTAAGTAAATGTTTAATTAACATATAACGTTAAAAATTCAATTAGGGAATAAAATAATTGTGCAACAGAAGGAAATAAACGTTCCCCGAAATACAGGAGCGGTCGACCTATATAGGTCAACCAGTCGACCGTCGCGATCGATCGGTCTCACATACGCGGTCGACCGCTTAGCAACAAATATCGTCAGTGGCGGCTAAGGTTTAAAGCTATGTTATATTCAGTTGTACGCTCCAGATATACCTGTTTCTTAAACACTTCCATCCTACGGTTATGGTGCGTATCAACGTCTATAAATAGAACCCTATTCTCTCCACTTTTTATTCATATTATTTTGGGGAATACGACGAAATTAGGCCATTGCTATCTTTCTTTAATAAGATTCGAAAACTCCATAGAAAATTCAGGTAAGAATTTAACTTATTTCTTATTTATTTCTTCTTCCTTCAATCTATTCTTATCATATGCTTCTCCGTTTATTCTGAATCTAATGAATATATATATATATATATATATATATATATATATATATATATCTTTCCTATTATGTGTGTATATCAAAAGATAGAGATTCCAAAAGAGATCAGAAGACTAAAATCCAATTGAGTGAAGCTAAGGCTAATCTGTGAGTGGAAACCTTAGTATTTCTTTTCAACAATTGTTTAGTGTATTTCTTTTTGGATTTGAATATGCCTTAGGGATTTTGGAATTTCGAAAATATGATAGAAAAAATCCTTCAAAATTCCTTTTTATTTCGAGATGTTAATTCTATGTTTAATTCTTAATTATTTATATTAATTTGTCGGAATTTGTTTTGTTTATGCAATTTTTTATAATTTCATAATCTTTTTCATTTCTCTTTCTTCTTTGGGTCAAATTGTGGTTCTTCAATAAAATAAGGGGTTTAGATTACGAATTTTCATCGTAGTTTACACCACTTATTCTTATCCATTTCTTTATAAAAGAATAGTTGACTAGAATATGGGGTTTATATTTCAATTCCCATTGTTAAAGATATTCCATTGAATTGGTGTAATATATTAAGTTTCTGCTTTATTTACAAGTTTGTGATTGCTGTTTTGGTTATGAATATTTATTCACTGTTTTAGATATTAGAAGCCCATGTAATCTTGGGAATTTTAAGAAAAAGAACTTGTAATAATAATAATTGGATAGGGAATTAACATTTAACGCTGGTTTAGAGCGTAAATCCGTGCGTTTAGAACTTATTAGGCGCAAATATTTATATATATCTCTTTACGTAATTAACGTATAATTATTGCGTATATGGCATAGTTAATTAGGCATTTATTTCCCCCTTTAGGAAGATAATTGATTGTGAGGCGGAAATAAAAGAAAACTCTTATATAGGCTAATTATTATTTTAAGGAGTAATAAGAAAGATTTCTTATAAGGCCTTATTTATTAAATGGTGAGATGAGTGTGTGTATGGAGAGAGAGTAATTGATTTATGGCTAAGTCATAGGGATGCGAGGTCAATGGAGTTACATTACAGAAGTCTGCCCTTCACTTTGAGGCTACCAGTAGTAATGTATACTTTAATTATATGAGATATCCATATGATAAATATTTGTGATGATGCGAGGTTGGTCCCAAGTTCTATAGGGTAAATCAGCCCAGCTAATCAGGCTACCAGTTCCTATGAATATTCGAACTAACGTGAGATGTCATTATAAGTGTGGACCATAAGACGAAGGGCGTGCTTCGAGTTCTGGAGGTAGTAAGTGGTTGAACCTGCCTCTTTTCCCTAGATGAAGTATTAAATAGCCAAGGAGACACGTTACGTGGTATCACTATAGGAGTCCGCTTTTGGAAATAGGTCTTAAATGATGGGATCTACCTTAATTAAGGTATTAAATGACCAGATTCTGCCTATTTTCCACATGGAAGTATTAAGTGGCCTAAGAGATTTGATAGGATGTCAGCTAGATAGTACCATTGAGGAGCATGCCTTGGAAATAGGTATTAATAATGGGGTATGCCTTAATTAAGGTATTAGATGACTAGAGTCTGCCTATTTTTCCAATAAAAGTTATTAATTGGATTGGGTACCGTCTCTAACATTATTGGCTACTTATGACGTATGATTGAGATATGAGATTTTAGAAAACTTTTTTTGAAATGGATGGTATTAAGTGGTTGGCCCTGCCTCCTTTCCTTATAAAGAAGTATTAAATGATTTTAGTTGTTTTATGTTCGTAGACATATTCTTATTTTAAAATATACCACCCAAATACTGAAAAAGTAAGACTCGAGGTTTTATTCATCGGATACTTATTGTACTGACTTCCTATTCATTATAGCACATGTTAGGATGGAGTGATTGTGGCTACGATGCTTAGAGACGGAGAAGCTTGGCTTGTGGCAGTACTTGCTATTATTACATGCTTTTATGTGTACCTATGTATTTAGACAATTATTGTAACGGGTACCATGTTATGGTTTTTATGGAATTTTGTGTTATGACATTTTTATGTTTTTGAAATAAATGCGTACACTTTGCTATTATATTTTGTTTCTTCTGCTATGAGTTCTGAAAGTTTAGTCATGGCTCTATAGTATTATTTCTTTTTAATTACTACCAGCAACTTACCTTAGAATGGATTTAAGTTTCGATGGGCCTTTTCTGGATCAAAATTTAGGCTTGTTCCGAAGTGGGTTGTTACAGATTTCTTATGGTTCATCTATCGAATTTCATTCATGACAAATTCATTCTACGATGTTTGATCATTAATTTTTTGTTCTCACGAATCATTAATATGATCATCATGTAAGGGAACAAAAACTTGAGAAAAAGCTGAGGGCAAACGAATTTGCACTCTATTTCTTGAATTTCCACTTTACGCGATTCCAAACTCCTGCTGACTTCACCATTCTAAATGAACTAAGCATTTCTGGTTTCAACAATTTTTGTACTATGGTTAGGACAATAGAATTAAAACCCTTTAGATTTTTTTGGATAACCAATAAAGAAATCATCGATTGTTCTTGAATCTAGTTTCTTGTCTTGTGGATTGTAAATTCTTACTTCTGTTGGGCAACCCCAAACATGCAAGTGCCTTAAGTTGGGTTTCCTTCCTGACCACGGTTCAAAAGGTGCCTTTGGAACTGCCTTACTAGGAACCATGTTCAATAAATATACAATGGACTTTAAATCATGCATCCACAATGATTTGGGTAAAGATGAATTGCTTTACATACATCTAACCATATCAATTAAAGTACGATTGCACCTTTCCGCAACACCATTTTGCTATGGTGCTCCTAGCACTGTGTATCAAGCACATATTCCATGACTTTCTAGGAATTTAGTAAATGGACTAGCGCACTGTCCACTTTCATCATACCTTCCATAATATTCATCACCTCTATCACATTTGACAATTTTCACATTTCTATCTAATTGCCTTTCAACTTCATTGATAAACGCCTCAACGGTATTTGCCGATTGTGACTTTTCAAGCAACAAATAGACATATCCATAATGTTAAAATCATCAATTAAGTGATAAAATACTTTTCTTCACCAAGAGATGGAGTATCAAAAGGCCCACATATATCAGTGTGTATTATTTCAAGAAGCCGTGTGCTAATGTGGTTGCTTTTTAACCATGTGTCTTGTGTGTTTTCCCTTAATACATTCCACACAAATTCCAAGATCGGTAAAATCCTAATCAGGTAGGGTTTCATTCTTTACTAATCTTTTGATTCTTCCTTTCGATATGCGACCCAAACATTTATGCCACAAGTAAGTTGATGATTCATCAATTAAACCATGGTTAGTACCAACATTATGATGCAAGGTTAATAGAGTTTCAGAAAAGAGGGTATCAAGCTTTAATTTGTACGAATCATCATAAAGAATACCCGAACCAATAAAAGGATTTTGTTTTAAAAAAACTAAAACATCCATTCCCAAATTTAAAAGTGTATCCAACAGCATCAAGTTTAGACAAGGAAATCAAATTGCGAGAAACTTAAGCGATAGGTTTGTACAAAATAAAAGGTCTAAATGATGTCCAGTGTCAAATAAAAGGTCTGAAAAAGATCTAAATGATGTCCAATGTCAAAACTTAAATGATAGGTCTAATGGTTTCAATTGAAACTTAGACTCTATTTCCCATAAAGATAAAAAAAAATCATTTGTTTTTGTGAGTTGGGCTATAAGGAATCTCTACATCATATATGAAACATAAGTGGTATAACTAGAATCAATCCACCAGGTATTATATGGAACTTCAACTAAATTTGATTTGAAACATACTAAAGCACTAGGCTTACCTTTCCTTTCGAACCATGCCTTACATTTCAAGCAATCTTTCTGAGAGTGTCCAGTCTTTCCATAGAAATGACAACTATCCTTGGTTGGTTCGTTCTTATGGATTTGGAAGATGAATGATTTAACTTTGATAGTCCTTGCTGGCGTTGTCCTACATTCTTTCTTGGTTTCTTTCCAACTCTTTTTTGACCCATGAGATTTTCTAAATGAATTTTTTATTTCTTTAGCCTCGCTTCCTCTTGAATGAGCATACTTTGTAATCTATGCACATACCATTTATCCTTCAAAGTATTATAGTTCATATGAAATGGACCATACTTAGGAGGCAAGAAGTTAAGGATGAACGTTTACAAGAAATTTTCATTTACTTCTGTTTCCATGTTCTTTAATTTTGCTGTTATGTTCCTTATTGTAACGATAGCTTGTTAGTCCTTGAGATGATGGTTTTGATGGCAACGACCATAGAATAAGATTATAAAATATAAGTACTAACATTATAGTTTAGATATATATGTATATGCAGGATTTAACCACGCAGGTACGAAGAATGAAGATTGTACGGTATAGAGATTCAAGATATCAAGATTGAAGTCTCATGAGTATCAAGAGTTCAAGATTTCAAATATAGGTAATTTAATTAGGAATTTTGTTAAAACTCCTAGAAAAGCACTGGCATCTTAAAATCCAATTTATTCGTGGAATGGAATCCACTTCGAGCCCGTTAAAGGGATGGAACCCTATGTAGGATGGAACCTACGAAAAATCTAGTGGAACATTGTTTTGTATCCGCTAACTTTTATTCAAAATGTTTTACAAAATTATATCTTATTTTCAAAATGTTTCCAAATCTTCCTTCTAAAAGAATCAAAAACATCTATCCTGGTTTTAATACTTTTAGCCTCAAAATAATTTTTTTTTTCAAAATCAAATTAGCCTTGGTTTTAAACTATCTTTTAATAATAATATATTTAATTTTTAATATTTATACTTAGATTTAAATATAAAATTATAGTAAAATTTTATATATACCAAAATATTATTCTCTATATTTATTGATGTATTTTAACTACAATCAAGTATATTTATAAAGTTTAAAATAGTTTTAATATAAGATAAAAGTTATTTTCAAAGAAAAACAAATCACCAAAATTTCCTTTGGCATGTCGACATACTCAAGTACCCCATGTCGACATGGTAGCAGTTGATTTCAAAATTTGTATTTCAAAAGAAGTATCTATTCGTCATATCTCTTCAAGAATGGACATGGTTGTTGTTCTACTATAAATAGGGGTAGTTTTGAACGAATTTACAATCATATTTTTCTGGTTTTCACTCTTCTTCTTCTTCCACATTTCTTTATACATATTCTTACCATTTCTCTGCCAATCAACATTGAATCTAACTAGATCATTTCAGGTTTGATTCTCTATCACTATCTCAACAAGATCTCAGCGCTATTCATAATTATAGACTTCTTTGTAATCAATTAAGCGAGAAAAGGTGTGATTGTGGCCTTGGAAATCAATCTAGTTAGAAAAGGTGTGATTGTAGCCTAGGAAATCAATTGGGTGAACTTGTTGCCCCTGAAATCAAGTATCACTACCCAGAGGATTGGGAATCTGGAGTGGTCTACCTCGTGGCCTTGAAATCAAGGGTGTAATTGTACAATTGCTTTTGAAAGGAAATCCGTACTTGTGTGCGGGACTGGATGTAGGGTAACTCCGAACCAGTATAAAATCCAGTATTTTCTTTCCTTTACTGCTTTTACCTTATTTCTGCATCTGTGTTTGATTCTATCTGTGTCTGAATATTGCACACATTTGTGTTCAAATTAACAAAAACTCAAAAGATTTATGTAACAACCCGCTATTTTGGACCATTCAAATCGACAATAAAACCATACATATCCGACTTGAATAATTCAAAATACCGAATTGTTAATTAAAATTTGGCAAAACTTAAAATATACAATAAATAAATCAATCACAGATCACGGAGTAATATAATACAGCGGAATAGATAAAGAATAGTAGTTCATGAAGCTACTATATACATCAGAGTTGGAAATAAAATACAACCGAATTGTTCAAATGCAGTGAAGTCTCCAATGCAACAGATGACTTCTCTGAACCAATCAACTGGAAAGGCTGGAATCTGAATCGATAATTGGATCTCCAAATGAAACTCCAAACTCCAAAGGGAGTCTCTAATGCTGTACCACTCAGTCTGACCCGAGCGAAAAGCAAAACACAAAACACTCGAGTCAGGATTAACATTCTTATATCAATAAATCCAACTCAAGTGAAATATCAACTGAAATACAAATAACTTAAATGATGTTTGGGATAACCATCCTCTAAGGGTCCATGGAACTATCTACAAGGTAGAAATATACACTATAACACCATGGTCATTTCAGCTTAATTTATACTTCAAAACCAAATATCATTTCACTTCAAATATCTCTATATTTCCCAAAATAGTATTTATATATATTAAATAATTTATGCAATAAAGTATTTTCAATTCCCTCAACTTAACAAATCGTTTCACATCAACCTGACCTTCCCATTTAAATTAAATTCAGTCTCAATTTATCAATTTAAATTCAACTCAATTCCTAAAATAAACACTTCAATTTATCGATCTCAAATTCGGATTTGTAATCACAAAAATACCCCTTTATATTTCAATATATTTCAAAACTTTAAGTATTCAACGTTTCAACTAAACTATTATACAATTTAGTTTTCTAAATAATAAATTCGAATTTGGTTCAACCTAAATTTCACTTTAATTCAATTTAGTTGCTAAATAACAAATTCAACTACGTTGATTTCAAATACAGATCTGAATCTCAACATAAACCATTTAAATTCCAATATAGTTCAAGGCTTTAATATTTAAATGTTCAATATAACAGTTTCATATAGATCTCGATTTAACCTCATTATTATTTGGTCTTGAAATACTCCCTTATTATATTCAATGTCATTTAAGTAACCTTAAATTACATTTTACTCAATATATTTTTAATTTTATTAAACGTGAAATATTCATTAAATCACCTAAATCAAAAATCCAGTTACAAAATCATACCTTTAAAATTTCCATTCAATAATTTCAAATCGATTTAATTAAATAAATCCTTATTTAAATACCATTTTTAATAAACCCAAATTTATCTCCCAATCTTAATTATTCAACTTTTTACAACGGTAAATTTTGAAATATAAATCTTAAATAATACTCAAACATATTAAATGGATTAAATCAATCTCAATAATATTATTATTAAATCTATATATAAAATTTCCATTTATATATATAATATTTTAAGAACCAATATTTATTAAATCCCATATATTTCTTTTCAACTGTAGAAATTTATTTTCAAAATATTTATACGAACCAACGGTGTCTGTATATATTTCCTATCATATAGTCAAGTGCTACAGATATTTATCATTTCAACCCGTACACTAAATATATATGGGTGGATATCATTTCAACCCATAATCCCAAATTCAATTAAATGAAAATCGCTTGGGTTTATCATTTCAACCCATAACGATTTTCTCTTGTTCTAAAGTCTGTTCGGGTATGTATCATTTCAACCCATAATGATTTCTATACTAACAGGGAACTTGCAGAGTGATAACAGATATGAAAATAATAATAACAACAGGCATATATCATCAAAATAAATATAAACAATAGGATATGGTGTCATATCCCATAAGTGAACAGTTATAGATAATAGCATATATAACAATTTAAATAACTACAGCCTCATATTTCAATTATCGTTTCAATTGAAATCAAATTTAATAAATAAAAGAACGTTAATCGTGAGTGATTTCTCACCTTTCGAGGTTAGAAAGATAGACAATGAAGCGAGCGACGAAATCCAAAGCAACGCTGGATGGACAAGTATTTGATGCAGAAAATAAGCACGACGGACAAGGCTGATAATAGAAAACGAAGAGAACGATTGAAGTAGTTGATAAAAATTGAAATCAATATTTGGTTTAAAACAAGTAAATAAAATTGCCCATCATATATACTTAAAATTTGAAATAAATACTTGTATAATATATCAACTCATATTTCCAACCCGTGTTGCCTAAAATTTAAATCTTTATAAAAGCAATTTCTTATATATAAAATATTAAAAAATCAATATTAGTTTAATAGTGTATATATTCTTAACTTTTTAGACATATGCACCTTATTTATATTTTTAGAAGTCAATACTTATATGTGCCTACCAATTTGCAGAATGCTTATATGTATATCATATATTCATTTTTAAAACATCACCCAACATATCACTTATATAAATTTCAGCAAAATATTCATACAGCACAATCAACTGACTTTTAACTCAAAACTTCTATATATAACAAAAGGATTATAAACTCGTTTCCTAGTAAAATTTGTAAACGAAGAGTTTGAATATAACCACATACTCAAAACCAAAATATCTATAGGTATTAAATTTTAAAATGATACTTAAACTATATTTATAAAGATATATATACCTACTTTTCAAAATAGTACAGTTATACAAACATATGTATAAAAGACATATATATATAGCCCGACCAGATACTTATATTTTATGTTAAATAGTAACTTACATAAAATCCGATATTATAAACATATATACTTAATATAACTCATTTTAAAAACAGCAAAACCAAACTTATTTATAAAATATATATTTAAAACTCTATATTCGTATATAATTCAACATAAGATCGAACAGGTTGTGTGCAACATGCAAAACTGTGCAATATATAAAGTATAACCTGTCTATAAAACAAATAACGTGTTATATATACTCAGTTTTATATATATATAAACACCCGGATGAAACTCTTGATAAAATATAAAGGAATATTGTATAATATGATAACATTTTTAATATAGTATATACCTAAATAAAACAAGCATCGGCCAGAGGCATCAAGGAGGAGAAGCGGCGGCTATTGGGGTGACGTGGCAAGCTACAAGGTGGCGGCCGACGTGATGGTCTGGGCGATGAACGACGAGGCAGAGCAAGGAGGGTTCGTGATCGTTGAAGATGGGTTTGCAGCGGCTAGGGAAGGTGGGGACTTGGGTTGGCTGTAAGGAAAAGGAGGAAACGCGAAGGCCTGGAGGTGCTGGGATTGGGAAGCGGAGGGCTTCAGTCTCCTGGTCGGTTGAGTAGGCTCCGAAGAGGAGAGAAATGAGCGCGGCAAGCTGGGGAAGCAAAGGCATGCAACTATATGAGGGGATGGAATTTGAACGGAAGAGATGAAAGGATAGGAGAAGATATGCTATCACAAGCCAAGAATTATATGCGTTGTTCTTATATAATATTTTTTCTTTCCGTGAAGATTGAATAGAAAACGAAGTGGGTAGGATAGTGTAAACGAACAGGTGGCTACAATGGGAAAGTAGCAGGCTTTTAAAGAATATAACTGTTCACATGTAAATTACTCATTTTAATGTGTGAACGGAAATGGAAGCGATAGTGAAAAACGAACCATAAACGTTATCAATGAATTTGGTAGTACTGACAGCTGCTTAAATTCCGGAGTAATAAAATCAAGGGCTATACGTCGATTCAGGAAATAATTAAAACAATTAATAGCTGAATAGCCAGTACGTTTCAAATTTTATATGCACTGAAAAATGAAGATGAAGGGGGAAAGAAATAAATATAAAAGGAACCATGATGTGTACAATAATTGAAACGAAAACGTATACAAATAAATGAAATTGTAACAGTCTCTCATTGATTCAGCTGACAAATAAAGCAATTGATTATGCACGTTTAAATTTTTGAAACTCAAAATGAATAAAGGTTAGCAGATCCGGTACCGTTATGG
Source organism: Allium cepa (assembly GCA_030765085.1). Classification (NCBI taxonomy): domain Eukaryota; kingdom Viridiplantae; phylum Streptophyta; class Magnoliopsida; order Asparagales; family Amaryllidaceae; genus Allium; species Allium cepa. The sequence goes on from CM060931.1 coordinate 166,842,298, forward strand.
TTACCGGTTTCGTGGATTCCGCTGAGTACCGGACTTCAAAATACAGAAATAAAATACCGTAGAGATCCACTCGACGAGACGATCAAAACAGAATACAGATAACAGTGGTATGATTTAATTCTAAATTTCGAATTTTCACTAGCAGAAAGATGCAGTAAAACGCAGAGAATAAGATCGACGGAGCTATAGAAGTCCGAATTTGGGAAAACGGAAAATGACGTCTCAGTTAGAAGATGATTTAAAATTTTCATATGTAAAAATATTCAGGTCTTGAAAATAAATTTATTTTCACCAATTATTAACTAATTGGAATTTAATAGAATTACATAATAAATAAACCTTCATGTAATTAATTGAAAATTTACCATTTGCTATATTTAATTATACGTAAACCAAATATTAAAACTTTATTTCAAAATATTATTATTAAAATTTCTCAAAATCCAAATTAAATACGTTATAAAACCAATTAAAAATAAATAAAATTTTATGGGTCGTTACACTCTCCCCCACTCAAAACTTTTCATCCCCGAAAAGGAAGGAGGTAGAAGAATAGAACAACCAGAAATAAAGGTAGAGTGAAAGTCAAGGGTAAATAATTAAATTAAAACTATATAAATTTTACTTGAAATATTCATTTGAAAACTTCATTTTCGATTCAGTTTTCCTTAATACTTTAAAATTTTCAAAACTCATTGGAATTTAATATGTTTAAATAACACCTTTATACATATATGAAAGCTATTTGAAAACAATTATTTGCATCATTAGTTATATTTACAAAGGAGCTATTGAAAACATTAAATCCGTAATTCATAAATTTATAAATTTGTCTTTAGATACTTTTCAAACATTATTAATAAATCATTCACTTTAAATATGTTTTATTTAATTAATAACTTCAAAAATATTTATAACACTAAAATTTTCTATTAAACAATGTAGTATACAAATAAGCAATATTTAAAAGATTATATTCAAAAAGGAAAGGAAGGTAGATTTTGGAAAACAGAATCAAGGGGAATAACTAAAGCTGAGCAGATACGGTAGATTCAAAAGATAGTATCGGGCACGAATAATTAATTCAAACCATAAGAATTTCAATTTCAAATATTAATACAAATTATTTTGTTGGAAATACTTTTATAATAAATACCTTTATATTAAAATAAATCTTTCTTTCAAAAGTATTTTTATAACTCGATGTTTCAACAAGTTTATCCTCGTTCTTGCAGACTCTGGTCATGCGTTGATCAGGCGCAAAGCTAGAATTCTTCAAGTACTTAGTAGACTTGTTTCAACACCCAGTGAAAGTACTTGAAAACCCTTTAAAACAGATATGGAAAGTACAATCCAAACAAAACAACCAAACCAAAACCTTTGTCCAACCATGGTTCGCAGATACACAATGGTTACGCCTGGATCCCCCAGGAAATAATCTGTATCCGTAAGCTTTCTCAGCCCTGCGAGTTATGCCATGATGACTAGTAGAGTGCAGGATACACAATGGTTACGCCTGGGTCCCCCAGGAAACAATCCGTACCCCTAGGCCATCTCAGCCAGGCAGTTTCGCTACTAATCGCGACCTACACAGATTGCAGGATACACACTGGTTACGCATGGATCCCCTAGGAAACAATCTGTACCCCTAGGCCAGACTCAGCCAGGCAATTTCACTATGCAGTCGTGAGAGAAAAAAAACCATGGGTTACGCCACGGTGGGAACACTCGAGTATCACATCCGGAAAACTAAAAATCAAAGAGAATAATATCGATAGAATGAATCCACAATGTGGCCACAAAGCGGATATCAAGCAGAAGGCACTTTCCATATCATTGCTTCGAAAATATATATCATATAGTACCTTTTCAAATACCTTCAAATATCATACTTATATAAAGTCCATTATATATAGGATTCTTTTTTTCAAATTGAATACTTTCCAAATCAATAGTATATCAAATCATACTTATATAGACTTCGATTATATAAAATTATCTTTCCAAATTGAGTACCTTTCAAATCAACAGATTTCAAATCAACTTCTTACTTATACAAATCCATTTTATATAAGTTCGACCACTCCCAAATCAAGTGTTTAATAATATAAGGTTCTCAATTTCAAATCATTTCAATATCAATTTAGTTTCAAAATCATATATGATTTCACCAAATTTCTTCCAAATTAATATCTCAATTTCAAAGTTCCCAAAATAATAGGCTTAGAAAATAATCCCTGTTCCCAAATCAACATAATTCTATTCAAACAAATTCATTTCCAAAATCACCATATAAGTACTGGTTTTAATTCCAATCTAATTTCAAACCAAATATTTTCTCAAAATCAATTTTAAAATGGTTCTAACTTTATAATTATCCCTTTAAAACCTTTAACTATTTATTTCTATATGAAAAATCCAACTTTCCTTCTTGCAAATTATTTATTTAACAAAAGTTTCAAATTTACTTAAGTCATACTCTTCATAGTTTAAACATACAAAACTAAACTTATATTCTTTATCAAATATTTTATACCCTTCGAAATTTCTTAGTTTTAAAAATTTAAACCTTGATTTGGAAGTGTTCGAACCTTCAAAATAGTCGGTGAAATCAAATTTCAAATCCAAGAGTTGGAAATCAGTAAATCAATTTTTAGAAATAGTGTTATACTAAATCAAATCGAAAACTCGAGGATTGAACACCGGCTTACCTTAAATTATTTCAAAAATATATACCCATATCTTTCGAATATCAAATCATACTTCGGAATTTGAAATCAAAATTTGTTTCACAATATCACTCACATAACAAAGCTACTAGAGTGGCCTCCCCCACTCTGAAACTCGAAAATCAATGTAGATGAGGCGTGCACTCATCACCGAAATTATTTTCCAGCGACATAAGTGAGTTCTGGACTTCTATTTTCTTGAAAACTTCTTTGAAACTTCTTCAAAATTATTGGAATTCATTTGAACTCATTTGAACCATTTCTTATCCGGAAAATAACTTTAAATATTATTATTCTTATATATTTTCCAAAATCTAAAAACCAATTTCAAAATACCGGAATTCAATTCTCGAATTTCAAATTTAACCCTTCAGTTATAAATCATTTTTATATAAATCAATTTCTTATAAATTTCCAAAATTTTAAACCCTTTCAAAACTTTATATATAGAATAACATTTCTTATTTGTTTTATATATAAGTATATAATCCTTATCGAAAACATTTTTACTTTTATATATATAATAAAATTATAGTTATCAAAATAATAATTTCGGTATAAACAATTTCAAAAATACAACATACCCGATTTTTCAAAGGGTGATTCAAGAATGGATTTCAAAACAAAGATAGAGATTTTAATTAAAGGAACTCCAATCAATAGAATCCTGATTCGAAGATAGACTCGATCGAAGATGAGATAATTAAATTACAAAATAGAAGATGGATATACTTCTATAAATCGCGGGCGACCTTTACCGGTCAACCGTGATTCCAAAATTAGATCAGTGCAGAATTCTGAGGCAATTCAACATTCGATCGCCAGAGATATAATCCAGAATAACAAGAGATAGTAGCATCTAAACCGAGGGATACATAAATCTCCGGTAAATCAATGCCAATTGTAAAGGAGTTTCACCCCCTTTACAAATCATTCAGTGGAGTCATTGGATACTACAGAATCAAAAGAATATAAATAGAGAGAGGCAAGAATGAATTTTTGAACCACAGGGAACGTTCCAAAGTTCAAAGGAAATCGAGTCAAAAGGAAGAGATTCAACTCGAACGAAAGTGATTCTGTAAATAAATTTACCATATATGCTAAGTTTTGCCTAGAGCCAAAGCTCTGATACCAACTGTAACGACCCGCTATTTTGGACCATTCAAATCGACAATAAAACCATACATATCTGACTTGAATAATTCAAAATACCGAATTGTTAATTAAAATTTGGCAAAACTTAAAATATACAATAAATAAATCAATCACAGATCACAGAGTAATATAATGCAGCGGAATAGATAAAGAATAGTAATTCATGAAGCTACTATATACATCAGAGTTAGAAATAAAATACAACCGAATAGTTCAAATGCAGTGAAGTCTCCAATGCAACAGATGACTTCTCTAAACCAACCAACTGGAAAGGCTGGAATCTGAATCGATAGTTGGATCTCCAAATGAAACTCCGAACTCCAAAGGGAGTTTCTAATGTTGTATCACTCAGTCTGACCCGAGCGTAAAGCAAAACACAACACACTCGAGTTAGGATTAACATTCTTATATCAATAAATCCAACTCAAGTGAAATATCAACTGAAATACAAATAACTTAAAGGATGTTTGGGATAACCATCCTCTAAGGGTCCATGGAACTATCTACAAGGTAGAAATATACACTATAACATCGTGGTCATTTCAGCTTAATTTATACTTCAAAACCAAATATCATTTCACTTCAAATATCTCTATATTTCCCAAAATAGTATTTATATATATTAAATAATTTATACAATAAAGTATTTTCAATTCCCTCAACTTAACAAATCGTTTCACATCAACCCGACCTTCCCATTTAAATTAAATTCAATCTCAATTTATCAATTTAAATTCAACTCAATTCCTAAAATAAACACTTCAATTTATCGATCTCAAATTCGGATTTGTAATCACAAAAATACCCCTTTATATTTCAATATATTTCAAAACTTTAAGTATTCAACGTTTCAACTAAATTTTTATTCAATTTAGTTTTCTAAATAATAAATTCAAATTTGGTTCAACCTAAATTTCACTTTAATTCAATTTAGTTGCTAAATAACAAATTCAACTACGTTGATTTCAAATAAAGATCCGAATCTCAACATAAACCATTTAAATTCCAATATAGTTCAAGGCTTTAATATTTAAATGTTCAATATAACAGTTTTATATAGATCTCGATTTAACCTCATTATTATTTTGTCTTGAAATACTCCCTTATTAGATTCAATGTCATTTAAGTAACCTTAAATTACATTTTACTCAATATTTTCTTTAATTTTATTAAACGTGAAATATTCATTAAATCAGTAAAATCAAAAATCCAGTTACAAAATCATACCTTTAAATTTTCCATTCACTAATTTCAAATCGATTTAATTAAATAAATCCTTATTTAAATACCATATTTAATAAACCCAAATTTATCTCCCAATTTTAATTATTCAACTTTTTACAACGGTAAATTTTGAAATATAAATCTTAAATAATACTCAAACATATTATATGGATTAAATCAATCTCAATAATATTATTATTAAATCTATATATAAAATTTCCATTTATATATATAATATTTTAAGAACCAATATTTATTAAATCCCATGTATTTCTTTTCAACTGTAGAAATTTATTTTCAAAATATTTATATGGACCAACGGTGTCTGTATATATTTCCTATCATATAGTCAAGTGCTACAGATATTTATCATTTCAACCCGTACACTAAATATATACGGGTGGATATCATTTCAACCTGTAATCCCAAATTCAATTAAATGAAAATCGCTTGGGTTTATCATTTCAACCCATAACGATTTTCTCTTTTTCTAAAGTCCGTTCGGGTATGTATCATTTCAACCCATAATGATTTCTATACTAACAGGGAACCTGTAGAGTGATAACAGATATGAAAATAATAATAACAACAGGCATATATCATCAAAATAAATATAAACAATAGGATATGGTGTCATATCCCATAAGTGAGCAGTTATAGATAATAGCATATATAACAATTTAAATAACTACAGCCTCATATTTCTGTTGTCGTTTCAATTGAAATCAAATTTAATAAATAAAAGAACGTTAATCGTGAGTGATTGCTCACCTTTCGAGGTTAGAGAGGTAGACAATGAAGCGAGCTACGAAATCCAAAGCAACGCTGGATGGACAAGTATTTGATGCAGAAAATAGGCACGACGGACAAGGCTGATAATGGGAAACGAAGAGAACGATTGAATTAGTTGATAAAAATTGAAATCAATATTTGGTTTAAAACAAGTAAATAAAATTACCCATCATATATACTTAAAATTTGAAATAAATACTTGTATAATATATCAACTCATATTTCCAACCCGTGTTGCCTAAAATTTAAATCTTTATAAAAGTAATTTCTTATATATAAAATATTAAAAAATCAATATTCGTTTAATAGTGTATATATTCTTAACTTTTTAGACATATGCACCTTATTTATATTTTTAGAAGTCAATACTTATATGTGCCTACCAATTTGCAGAATGCTTATATGTATATCATATATTCATTTTTAAAACATCACCCAACATATCACTTATATAAATTTCAGCAAAATATTCATACAGCACAATCAACTGACTTTTAACTCAAAACTTCTATATATAACAAAAGGATTATAAACTCGTTTCCTAGTAAAATTTGTAAACGAAGAGTTTGAATATAACCACATACTCAAAACCAAAATATCTATAGGTATTAAATTTTAAAATGATACTTAAACTATATTTATAAAGATATATATACCTACTTTTCAAATAGTACATTTATACAAACATATGTATAAAAGACATATATATATAGCCCGACCAGATACTTATATTTTATGTTAAATAGTAACTTACATAAAATCCGATATTATAAACATATATACTTAATATAACTCATTTTAAAAACAGCAAAACCAAACTTATTTATAAAATATATATTTAAAACTCTATATTCGTATATAATTCAACATAAGATCGAACAGGTTGTGTGCAACATGCAAAACTGTGCAATATATAAAGTATGACCTGTCTATAAAACAAACAAAGTGTTATATATATACTCAGTTTTATATATATATAAACACCCGGCCAAAACTCTTGATAAAATACAAAGGAATATAGTATAATATGATAAAATTTTTAATATAGTATATACCTAAATAAAACAAGCATTGGCCAGAGGCATCAGGGAGGAGAAGCGGCGGCTATTGGGGTGACGTGGCAAGCTACAAGGTGGCAGCCGACGTGATGGTCTGGGCGATGAACGACGAGGCAGAGCGAGGTGGGTTCGTGATGGTTGAAGATGGGTTTGCAGCGGCTAGGGAAGGTGGGGACTTGGGTTGGCTGTAAGGAGAAGGAGGAAACGCGAAGGCCTGGAGGTGCTGGGATTGGGAAGCGGAGGGCTTCAGTTTCCTGGTCGGTTGAGTAGGCTCCGAAGAAGGGAGAAATGAGCGCGGCAAGCTGGGGAAGCAAAGGCATGCAGCTATAGGAGGGGATGGAATTTGAACGGAAGAGATGAAAGGACAGGAGAAGATATGCTATCACAGGCCAAGAATTATATGCGTTGTTCTTATATAATATATTTTTTCTTTCTGTGAAGATTGAATAGAAAACGAAGTGGGTAGGATAGTGTAAACGAACAGGTGGCTACAATGGGAAAGTAGCAGGCTTTTAAAGAATATAACTATTCACACGTAAATTACTCATTTTAATGTGTGAATGGAAATGGAAGCGACGGTGAAAAACGAACCAGAAACGTTATCAATGAATTTGGTAGTAGTGACAGCTGCTTAAATTCCGGAGTAATAAAATCAAGGGCTATACATTGATTCAGAAAATAATTAAAACAATTAACAGCTGATTAGCCAGTACGTTTCAAATTTTATATGCATTGAAAAATGAAGATGAAGGGGGAAAGAAATAAATATAAAAGGAACCATGATGTGTACAATAATTGAAACGAAAACGTATACAAATAAATGAAATTGTAACAGTCTCTCATTGATTCAGCTGACAAATAAAGCAATTGATTATGCGCGTTTAAAATTTTGAAACTCAAAATAAATAAAGTTAGCAAATCCGGTACCATTACGGTTACCGGTTTCATAGATTCCGCTGAGTACCGGAGTTCAAAATACAGAAATAAAATACCGTAGAGATCCACTCGACGAGACGATCATACAGATAACTGTGGTATGATTCAATTATAAAATTCGAATTTTCACTAGCAGAAAAATGCAGTAAAACGCAGAGAATAAGATCGACGGAGCTATAGAAGTCCAAATTTGGGAAAACGGAAAATGACGTCTCAGTCAGAAGATGATTTAGAATTTTCCTATGTAAAAATATTTAGGTCTTGAAAATAAATTTATTTTCACCAATTATTAACTAATTGAAATTTAATAGAATTACATAATAAATAAACCTTCATATAATTAATTGAAAATTTACCATTTGCTATATTTAATTATACGTAAACCAAATATTAAAACTTTATTTCAAAATATTATTATTAAAATTTCTCAAAATCCAAATTAAATACGTTATAAAACCAATTAAAAATAAATAAAATTTTATGGGTCGTTCAATTTTGTAATTTCTTTAAACACTATTCACCCCCCTCTAGTGTTAATTCTAGCCTTAAGATTTGTGTTCCGCATTTCTCATAATTGGTATCAGAGAAAGGTTTTCAAAGTTTTCATAATCTGAATTTTGAAAAATTTTCAAAATGGCTACCAACACTGGTACTGTTAACACTACCAACACTGGTTCTGTTATCCCTGTCACTAGTTCATTTGTAGAAGGTCAGTCTACTGTTAGACCACTTTTTAATGGCAGTAATTATGCATATTGGACATGTAGGATGAAAATATATTTACAATCTATAGGACTAGACACTTGGAATGCCACACAGAATGAATATTCTGAACCCACAACTGATTTTGCACAGTGGACTGCTGAGCAAAAGACTGTTGCACAAAATAACTCTAAAGCTATGAATATTCTGTTTTGTTCTCTTGATAGAAATGAATTTAATAGTGTGTCATTTTGTAAGTCTGCATATGAAATCTGGAAAACTTTGCAAGCTACTCACGAAGGAACAAGCAAAGTTAAACAGACCAAAATTTCCATGCTCACAAACCAGTTTCAATTATTTAAAATGAATTCTAATGAGTCCATTTCAGATATGTATAGTAGATTTCAGAACATTGTGCATTCTCTAATATCATTGGGAAAGAAATTTTCGAAAGAAGATCAAGTCAGAAAAATCTTAAATTCTCTTACTCCAGAATGGGATCAAAAGACACTTGCGATCGAAGAGGCGAATGACATCAGTACCTTAAAGCTAGAAGAATTAATTGGAAATCTAATGTCGTTTGAGGTACAAATGATTGAGAGAAGAGAAAGCAAAACATCTGAAAAGAAATCAATGGCGTTCAATGCATTGACCGATGGATCAGACTCAAACAACGATAATGATGAAGAGATAGCCCTTATGACCAAGAACTTTTGGAAATTTTTGAAATACGAAAAGATGAATAATCTCAAGAGAAACAACTATAAGAACTTTGGAGATTAGAATGTATTTCTAAACAATATCAAATGTTTCGACTGAGACAAACCGGGCCATATCAAAAGAGACTGTCTGTATCCAGATAGGCAAAATCTTCCTATAAACAACGATTCCGTAAAGAAACGAAAACGTGCATTTACTACTACTCTAGACAACTCAGACTCGTCCTTAAGCGATGATGATATGTGTTTCACGGCAGTTCACGACTCCGACGAATTCAGAGAAACGGACTCAGAAAAAGGTACACATTTACACTACAATTGGTTGAAATTGCTTGCTTAGAATTGGATGCTTTATTATTTGATTTTGAATTGGTGTGTTGTTTGGATTTTTATTTTTTATTTTTTTATTATTTTTTTATTATTTTTATTTTTGGTAGTATCATAATATTTTATGGAATATACTATAATTCTAGTAATATTCTAGATATATATAGACATTAAAAATAATAAATATATATATTAGAATACTTAAGAAAAATAAACATGGAAATTCAAAGTCACATGTCGATATGGTCCCTACCATGATGTCGACATGGGTACAGAATTTGAAATTCAAAATTTGAATTCAAATGGTTGAATTTCCCTCCACCTTTTCACTTCATTCAATTCTCTGAAAAGCTACCTTTTGACCAGAGAATATGTCCTTTGAGAATCTATTTATTCGCTATCTTTTATCACATCTTTTCACTTTCATTTTCAAATTCAAACTCTCTCTTCAAAACTTCAAGCTCTCTACTCTCTACTCTAATGGCTTCTTCAAGCAACCCCTCCACAATGAGAATTTCCAGAAAGATAAAAGAGCAACTCTTCAATGATCTGGAGGCCATAAAGCCATACATCAATTATGCTAACTATGGAAAAGTCCATCCCGAAAAGTTTGCTATATTTCAAGATTTTTCTTCTTTTGAAATTGATTCTCTTTTTGCAAACAATCAAGTTCTTAGTCTTGTTGATGCTTCTCAAAATGATTTTGTTTGTTATCCAAATCTTGTTAAAACTTTCTATGCAAATTTAAACCGTGGATTTTATAATGGAAATGATTATGAGATTTGGAGTAATGTCAAAGGCACTAGAATCGTTTTAAATTGTGATCTTTTGGGTACCATTCTCAATTGCAAAAGCACGGGAATGGATCTTTCTAGTTTTAATATCGATGAAAATGATCGTGAGACATTTCATCACATTTTCGAAGGAAATTATGATTTTGAATTCAAAAATCAAAACTTTCGACCAAAAGCTAGAATTATTAATCTTCTTTTGCAACATACTTTGACCCCAAGATCGGGGAATTTTAACAATCCAACTTCAAAAGTTTGCAAAGCACTTTTTGCTATTTTTGAAAATTATGATATTAATTGGGCGCAAGTTATTTTGGATGAACTTCGTCCCAAAAATCTTGAAATGGGAGAAAACACTTTGTATCATGGAATCTATCTCACTCAGATTTTTAACTATTTTGGAGTAGATTTCAAAGGAGAAGAATTTTTTCAAGAAAATTTTTTAATCACTCAAATATTTCTCTTATGAAAATTCCATTTGTTTTTCAACCTTATGAAACTCTTGCCGAAAAAGAAGAGCGTTTGGCTCATGAGGAGATAGAAGAGGAGGAAGAGGAAGAAGAAGAAGGGGATGAAATGGAAATAGTAGAAGAAGAAGAAGATGAAACCTCTTTAGAAAGCATTGACTATCCTTCCAATCCAACCAACAAAATCCTTCTCAAAAATCAAAAGACTATTGTCGAGAATCAACAAATTCTTAAACGATCCGTTTGTAAGAACTTGGATAAAATGTCATCGAAGATGAACAAGTTTTTCTCCAAAGTCAGCAAGAAGCTTGGATTATCTTCATCTTCGTCATCCTCTAACTAGTTCTATCTTTTCATTTCATGTTGCATTAGTTTAGTTTGTTTTGATTTGAATGTTCATGTAGTTCTTTATGATTAATCATTGTATCATTCTATTATGTAATGAAATTGAATTTCCTTTTTGTTATCTAGCTTATCTTATCTCTAGGATAAATGTTAGTATATTATATAAATACATATATACACAATTATTCACAAAATCAAAATAAACCATCAAATTCACTAGACCATGTCGACATCCCCCCTTTGACCATGTCGACATGTACTGGTCAAAAATGACACTTCATTTTAAATTTGAAATTTGAATAACTACCTTATGTCTATTCATTTCAAATGAATTTCTACACATATAAATACCTATTTCTTCCAGACTACATCGCTCAGAATTATCTCTTATCTATTTCAAACTCAATTATGGCCAATCCAATTTATAATTTAACCGAGAATCTTGAAGAAACTCTCAATTCTTTCAAGAATATTCTTTCGCTCATTCTTCGTAACCAGCGACACTTAGAGTTGAGTCAAATGCAGATGATCATGGAGCAAGAAAAGCATTTCGATGTGATACGATGGATGATTTCCTCCTACACAAGGATGATAATGAAGCACATCCTCATGTCTCTCTCACCAATGATATTGAAAATTGAGATGCCATTAAAGCAGACCCTATATTTGAAGAAGAAGGATGGGTGGAAGTACCTCGTAATGTTTGATTTCATTTGATTGTTTTGTTTGATTTTAATTGATTGCTTGAATTGATTTGATTTGATTTGTTTTGATTTGCTTTGGTTTGGATTGATATTTGGTGTGCAAAACATGTATAAATATGCATTGATATTTATATGATATTTGATTAATTATGTCTATCGGTATCATTATCTCTTAATCTATCTATTATATACTCCATTTTATAGTTTACTAATGCAGGTACTTTAGTACAAGAATGAGGGGGAGTTATATAGTTTTGAGTTAGTTTTTGTTGATGACAAAGGGGGAGAAATGTAAAATAGGGTAGTTAGGCATAGATTAAGGGTTAGTTTATTAATTTTAGGGGGAATTATTAGGATAGAAGTAATATTTTATAAACAAAGGTTGTCATCATCAAAAGGGGGGAGATTGTTAGTCCTTGAGATGATGGATTTGATGACAACAACCTTAGAATAAGATTATAAAATATAAATACTAACATTATAGTTTAGATATATATGTATATGCAAGATTTAACCAAGCAGGTACCAAGAATAAAGACTGTACAGTACAGAGATTCAAGATATCAAGATTGAAGACTCATGAGTATCAAGATTATCAAGAGTTCAAGATTTCAAATATAGGTAATTTAATTAGGAATTTTGTTAAAACTCCTAGAAAAAGCACTGGCATCTTAAAATTCAATTTATTCGTGGAATGGAATCCACTTCAAGCTCGTTAAAGGGATGGAACCTTAAGTAGGATGGAACCTACGAAAAATCTAGTGGAACATTGTTTTGTATCCGTTAACTTTTATTCAAAATGTTTTACAAAATTATATCTTGTTTTCAAAATCTTCTCCAAATCTTCCTTTTAAAAGAATCAAAAACATCTATCCTAGTTTTAATACTTTTAGCCTCAAAATAATCTTTATTTTCAAAATCAAATTATCCTTGGTTTTAAACTATTAATAATAATATATTTAATTTTTAATATATATACTTAGATTTAAATATAAAATTATAGTAAAATTTTATATATATACCAAAATATTATTCTCTATATTTACTGATGTATTTTAACTATAGTCAAGTATATTTATAAAGTTTAAAATAGTTTTAATATAAGATAAAAGCTATTTTCAAAGAAAAACAAATCACCAAAATTTCCCTTGGTATGTCGACATACTCAACTACCCCATGTCGACATGGTAACAGTTGATTTCAAAATTTGAATTTCAAAAGAATTATCTATTCGTCATATCCCTTCAAGAATGGACATGGCCGTTGTTCTACTATAAATAGTGGTAGTTTTGAATGAATTTACAATCACATTTTTCTGGTTTTCACTCCTCTTCTTCTTCCACATATCTTTATACATATTCTTACCAGTACTCTACCGAAATCAATATTAAATCTAACTAGATCATTTCTGTTTTGATTCTCTATCACTATCTCAACAAGATCTCAGTGCTATTCAGAGTTATAGACTTCTTTGTAATCAATTAAGCGAGAAAATCTGTGATTGTGACCTTGGAAATCAATCAAGTTAGAAAAGGTGTGATTGTAGCCTAGGAAATCAATTGGGTGAACTTGTTGCCCTTGAAATCAAGTATCTCTACCCAGAGGATTGTGAATCTGGAGTGGTGTACCTCGTGGCCTTGAAATCAAGGGTGTAACTGTACAATTGCTTTTGAAAGGAAATCCGTACTTGTGTGCGGAACTGGATGTAGGGTAACTCCGAACCAGTATAAAATCTGATGTGTTCTTCCCTTTACTGCTTTTACTTTACTTCTGCATCTGTGTTTGATTCTGTGATCAAATCTGTGTCTGAATATTGCATACATTTTTGTTCAAATTAAAAAAAACTCAAAAAGATTTAGTAATTTCTTTAGACACTATTCACCCCCTTCTATTGTTAATCCTAGCCTTAAGATCCGTATTCCGCATTTCTCACAATGCTCATGCTAATACAAGAATTATCAAACTTAATGGTGGTTAAGGTACCCGTTAGTGCCCTAATGAGTGACTTATCAACAGACTTGGACTGGGAACATTCTTCCACAAACTTCATAAATTCCTTAACACTTTCAGTTTTCTTAATTGTGGACTTGAGATTGTTTTCTACGATCATTCGCATAAATATTAAGCTCAGTTTATTAGATCTCTCCCAAGCTTCCATAGAAAGATCTCTGTCCTATGCTGTTAGTAGTAGTAACGGCCGCTGGTTTCTCACTTAAGAGTGTCAAATCATGGTGCAGAACACCAAGGTGAAACTGAACTTGTTCGGGCCATTCAGAGAAATTAATCCCATTAAACTTAATAGCAGGTGTGGCTTGCGAATGAAGAGAAACATGAACAGATGCTGCAAGATATATAAATTATGCTCACACATTAATGCTTTGGTTATATACCTAAATCTATAAAATAGATTCAGATTCATCCAACAAACATATAGTGCATATTAAAGTTCTACATTGGGTGATACGGCAATATGTAATAAAATAAACATAATTGATGCTCAATAAAATTTCACAAAATTGGCAATTAACATGCTCCATTTAGATATGTTTTCTATCTTTGGATATACAATACATACCTAACCATGCACATCAATATACCTCATAATGTTCATAAGTTATAAAATAAGTGATCAACCTTTAGGCAATCCAAAACATTTTATAACTATGAACTCAATATACTTATGACACGTCTTTAAAATTATACATAAACCATAATGTCATTCATTTATAAGCATCACATAAACATGAGTAAATGAATTTCCTTTAAGTTGACATTTATAAACCTTTCTATTTTGGCCACTTTGCTGACTAACAAATTAAACATAATATAAATATCAAATTAAAATACTATTATACAATTAATATGCATAAATACTTAACTTTTGATCACTTTGGTGACCAACAACATACAGTATTAATCACTTTAACGTAAATAGCATACTGTTAATACTTTAATTCAAATGGCAGCATATGTGTATTGTGAACATAACCATAAGACATATATAATTCATACACACATACATACATACATACATATATATATATATATATATATCATTTACATCACTTACGATAATCTAAAACATTATATCCAAGACGAAATTGTTATAGCAATAAAACAATACACTATTGAGGCAAAAGCAAGCATACACGCAAACATATATTGGATAACTCAAAACTTCACAATTAATTTATTGATTAGAGCCATGAAAAGTTTCAAAGCTTGATTCATATATATATATATATATATCATAAATTAACAATAAAAAATTGCAAATAGATAATGATAAAGAAGAAACACCAATCGGCAAATACAATAATATAACATATTTTGATAAATTTAAAATATATTGTAGTGGAGAAAAAACAAATCATTCATGGAAAATCATTGAGTTCTTAACCTAAGCCTTGATACAACATGTAAAGTTTTAATTTTTAGATCATGTGAAGTCTTAAATTTTTAGGCCAATAAAAAGATGACAAATTTTGTTCATACACCAAAAATCACCTAACATACACCATTATTTTGCTAAGCAAATATATGACTAAGTTACCATTCTTCTTAATTGCATTTTTAGTCTTTTTTATAATCCACTAAAATAAAATATTACAATTAATGATATTTGATCAAATTTACAAAAAATTGATGAGGCTAATTGTAATGACCTGCCTTTTTGACCATCTAAAGTCGACACCGAATACTACTACTGTGTTCAAATGTCGACTATCCAATCGACAAAAGGGAAGATTGTTAGGTTAGATAAAAAGAAAAGAACAGAGAACAGAGAAAATCATAATTTCACGGCGGAATTAGCAATATATAATATAGCAAGGACAATAAAAATTGTCATTCTAAAAATATGGAGTATATCAGAGTTAAAAACAACTTTATCAGCAAGATAGATATAAAATCCTGACTTTACAATTGCTGATAGGGATACTATACAATACAGTGGAAAATAACACTATGAAAGGTGAACTCTAGCTCCTCTCCAAGATCTCCATAACACCTAAGACAACCTGGGAAATACTCGGTCTGACTCGAGCATCAAAATAAAATAACATGCGGATCAGTTTGGAAATACCAGTGTCAGTAAACTTAAGTAATGAGGAACATATAAAATTTCTATGAGACCACGCTGCTAAAATGGAACTGGTTTTTATCTCACGATAATAACATCCATACAGTAGGGAGTAGAGATGAACAACAGGAAACAAAATCTAAATAAGAATAGGCATAAATAGTATTAAAAATCCAGACTTGAAAAAATGAAATTAATCCAAGTCAAATCCAAACTAGAGTGGATAAAACAAGATAACTGTCCAAACTCGATAAAATGGACCAAATCTATAATTTAAAATCATGAAGAGTGGTTGACTTCTCCCGTTACAATTACAGAAAAACCGATTCAAAGGTTCGAATCAAATAATGAAAATGAATTTATCCAACTTAACTAAAAGGGTGCTCCCCCTTTAATGAAAGTATACCTCTAGATAAAATATACTTGAGAGCACACGCGTCACTCTCGGAAACTTCCAACCTGGACCCTGCTTCACATGAGCATTCGAATATTTTACATCAATGCATGCATGCCGACATCTCTTTAGATGATGTGAACATACCCTGATGGGTGCGACCCACATGGCTTGGCTCCCCCTCGCGCTTTGGTTTTAGTTTTTCCGATGTTGGATACCAATGCTCAAAATGAGTAATAAATTATCAAAGAATGACGAGGCATAACAATTACTTGGAGGGTGCACCCCCTTATCTACACTTTGGTTTTAGTCATTTTCGATAAAGGATAACAAAGCTCAACAGGGCAAAACATCGTCCTAGAAGGACAAAAAACAAAGTAGATGGCAGAATCAAAATCGATTGTCGAGAAATCAACTATCGGGAATAGCTATGTGATTTGTATATGAGAATTAAATTACATACACTTACCACAAATGAAATAAATCAGACGCTTAAAAACATTTGATCCTTACTTGTGCCTGATTTTCACATTTCAATCTTAGTAAAAAAACCTTAAAATTATTCTCTAAGTTGATCATCAAAAAGACAAATTCATAATACTACGTGTATTAAAAACACGGGTCAAAAACAAATGCCATTAAAACGTTGTTGACTATAAACCCAAAAACAATGTACACTTAGCTTTATTTATAAATAATCTCTTTTAGAGGATTTTTTCATTTATAAACCATTATTTATAAATTTTAAACAATTTTTATTATCCCAAAAGATAATAAAACAACTTAAATACCTTTATATATCATTGAACTGATTATGTTGCAGTCTGGTTATGATGGTCTCTGGTTCACTCAAGTTCGTAGCATTGCATTTGAACTGTTTACTTGAGTGTGCATCTGACCATTTCATTTGAACATGCACATGTTGGGTGTCTTGTTCCATTGAGTTCAATATTGGCCTGGGTCATTTTGAAGTCTTGTTGCATGATTTCTTTGAGTTAACTGTGCAGTTTGTTGTACACATATATGTGTGCCATTTTCTAGTCATGAAGTCTGGTCTGATTTCATATAGCTTTGAGTCTGTACTGTTCCATTGTGATTTGCTTCAAGTTAAATTGATCTGGTCTTGTTAGCAGCTTCATGTGTACATCGATTTAGAGAACTTCAACAAGTTGTTTTGGTGTTGGTTGGAATTTCTAATTTCATGTATATTTTGTTCCGGTACACTATTGTTCTAATCTGATATGTGTTAGTGTCTTGTTATCCTTTCACTGATCTATTTACTTGAGTGCTTGCATTCATATTGATCTCTAATGATCTGCTTCTTTGTGTTCACAACTGTGTTGTTGTAGTCTTGCATGTAGCTTGATTCATTGCTCCTGACCATATGCATTGAACTTGTACATTTTATGATCTAGTTTGTTCTTCATGTATATATGTACGTTCACATTGCTTTGACCATTCATGCTAGTGCCCGACCTTGTTTGATTGCTTTGTATTGTTGTTTGCTTCATTCTTGTTTGGTTGCCACTGAACTTCAAGTGCTCTGGTTGCATTCGCTGTATGCATATGTGAACTGCTTGCTCATACATGCATTATTCTTTGTACATGTCTTAATTTGAGACTTCATGTATACTGAACTGACATGTGTGTGTGTGTGTATAAATATGCATATGTATGTATACATGTGTATCTTCATGTATGTTGGCTGTTGCTTTATGTGTGGTTCCACATGCTCTGATCTGCATTGTGCTAGTTGTTATGGTTGCACACGGTTGGTCTACACTTTGCATATGAGTTTATACTGTTTATTTGCTTTTTGTTCCATGGTTTGCATCCTTGTACTTTTGCATTCTATGATGTTTTTTTTATATTGCACCTGAGTTGAATCCAGCTTTTGCTTGGGTTTGACCTTATGCTCACCTGTCCCTGTAATTTTATCAAGTAAGTGTATATCGGTGTGCACGATATTATGGCATGTACTGTGATGCATTGTGAATGTCATAAGTTGTTCGTGTATAATGAACTAAAAGAAAAATGATGACGAGCATCCCAAATAACCGAGGCAAACAATATTTTCAAACACACACTTCATTGTACACTGCAAAATATTTCATTTTCAATTTTACTGCGTCGATGTTTATTTTGCAGATAGTTCAGATGCTAGATACAGGCTGAAACAAAGTTGAAGATCAAAATACGAGTGAAGAGTGAATATGTAGTGAGGTGAAAATTGTGTTGTATAGTGAGACTTGTTTTGTAATTGAAAATGTGTAAATGTAATGAGAGCTCAATTTTGTACTATTTGAACTTGTAATAAAATATTTGTTTGAATAAAATATTTGTTTAAATAAAAATTCTGAGTTATTTATTTTATTCAACAAATATATATTTAGTTATGTGGAAAAATGAAATAGTACAATGACAAATACATTTATATATATGTTTATTATCATCAAACAAAAATCATAAACTAGCATATTCTACAGTGATTGCTTCATCTTTACTACTTAAAAAATATGCATAGCAATATCGTGTATAATCATCAATAAATATGATAAAGTACTTTTTCCACCTCTTGTAGGTAATGACCTGAAATCACATAAGTCGGTATGAATCATCCCTAATAGTTCAGTACCCCTATCAATAGTATGAAATGGTTTTTTGACCATTTTTGCTTCTACACATGTCTCACATTTGTTTTTTTATCTACTTAAAATTTTGGAATTAATCGTAAACTTTCAAGTTTTTTCATTTTCTGAAAATTTACGTGTTCTAATCTATCATGCTATAAAAGAGTTTATGCACAACCACATAAGAAACTTCATTTTTATCCATTGCACACTCAGAATTCATAGCCTTAAACAGGCCATCAAATAAATATCCCCTTCCTATATAAATTCCATCTTAGACAGAACTAGCTTGTTTGACTCGAAAACCATTTGGAATCCTTTATTTGAAAGCACAGGTCCAGAGATTAGGTTTCTGTGTATCTGGAACATGAAGGACTTCATTCATTGTAACAGTTTTTCCAGAAGTAAATTTGAGAACAACCGTGGCACCGCCTTCAATCATGGAAACTGCATAATTACCCGTGTAGGTTTTTTCTTCCTGATCGAATTTTTATAAGTGGAGAACATGGATTTGTCAGAATATACTAGACGAGTAACGCCTGTGTCTACCCACAACTGTGTAGAGTTTTGAATCAAGCGACATTCCGTTACAACTTCAGAGAAATTCGAATCATCAATGCCCATGTTGTCCACCATATTTGCTTCTGAATTGTTATCTTTCTTGTGTCTGCAATCCTTAGCGGTGTGTCCCGTCTTTCCACAAACCCAACACTGACCATTAAACTTTTTGGCCAGCTTATTTTCTCCGGGTTTGTTTTCTAGTGCTTTCCTCTGATTTGGAAATTTTTTATTTGTTGTTGAAGTGCCCTTTTCATTTGACCCTTCTGTAACAAATACCTCTTCGCTTTTTGATTGTGTCACTCCGTGATTATCTACCTCAATTTTCAATCTGACAATGAGATCTTCTAAGAAAATCCCCATCTTATTGTGTTTTAGATAATTGTGATAGTCTTTCCATGATGGGGGCAACTTTCCTGTTATTGCTTCAACAAGAAAGACTACAACTTTATGCCTTTTGATTCAAGTTCATGAATGACAAGTTGAAGTTCCTGCACTTGAGTAGTCACTGATTTGGTATATCTAAATAAGTCTCAAATAGGTATATTCAAATAATATATATGCATGTTAACAAAACATATGACTTAACCATAACAAAATAAGTCATATCGAATAAACATGCCCAAGCAACATATTTATGCCAAATTCAACTTAAAAATGATAAGGCATAACAAAAAATTCACCATTTCATAAATTCATCTCAAGTCATAATAGACTATCATCTAAAATATGGTGATAGAAATCAAAATTCTCCAGAGCTCAATTTAGAATAAAATATCCAATTATGAAATCTCTGAAGAAACATTTCAACAACGAATTAATATGGTAATCCTCTTTAGTCCGAAACGGTATGACATAAAAGTTATACCTTGAACAATATAGACCTGCATATTTATATAGGAGTTACCCAAAGTAATGTAGAAATATCTATCCAGAAGAACACATATATTATCTCCTATATAAACTCTATCCAGAACAATATAGATTAAGCGAATTTATCCATCCAGAACAATATAGATAATGTCGAGACTACCTGATAACTAAATAGTTATAGTCTATCCAAAACAATATAGACCACGATGCATGTAAATATCCATATAAAACAATTTAGACAATACATCATCACAAAACTATCCAAAACAATATAGGTTTGCCTACCTAAATTTAAGAATGTATCGACTCATGGGTCAATGAAAAATCAGTCATCTTCTCTTAGGGATCTAACGACATATCCAACACCCTGAGATAATACAACTCTAAGTGTAGATTATTGTCACTCCAGTAATCGCAAGAATTTAACTGACTGTCTCATACCAGCTAGTAAATTCAACTCAAACTCTATTTAAAAAGTTATAATAATAAGTGAAAGAATTGTATAAAATGCTTCATACCAATCTGACAATTCAATCGTTTATTAAAACTTTTTGTTCCATAGAAAAGCATGAATTTCAATAAAAAAACCCTAAATCCATAATAAATAAATAAAAGTTTTAAAATCTTTTTATTTTTTTAAAATGATTAAAAAGAAAACGAAAGGAAAAAGAAAACTTCTTTTAATTATAATTTGAAACTAGTTACTTATTTTAATATTGTGCTTGGAATTTTTCATTTATTAAATTAAATGCCAAGTCAAGCTAAGTTCAATGGCAAAGTAATTAAATAAAAAGCATGTATATGCATGTTTTACAAATAAGGATACAAGTATGTCATATAAATTAAAAAATACTTTGTAGAATCCAAATAAATGTATCAGCTCGCCTATTTTGAAATGCATGACCAAGTTATATATATAAAAAAGTATGAAAGCATGTTATAAAGTTTTTACAACTATCTAATATATTAGCCAACAATTGTAAAAGCAAAAATACTTGTGCGTGAACATACCTTAAAACAAAGTGTGTGGAATATTAAGTTGAAATTTATGAACCAGCAGCACTATATTTCAAAATTTATGAAAGCAACAATTCTTTGGTGGTTGAACAAAGGACAAGGAAAAAGAAAAAAACATGTCAGGCAATTTTCGTATTTGTAAAGGAAAGAATGCTTGCTAGTATAATCATATTTCAATGCAAAGGAAAAGTGTACTTATATAAATGCAAGACTAAGAAGTTACTAAAAATATGTACAAGCTATGCATTGTTTAAGTTTCAACAAAAATATATATATTGAAGTTTTCGGTCAACTTTTAAAATTCAAGGCAAGTAAAACAAAAAATGAAAAATTGTGTCACAAAGCCAACCACTTTTATAATAGTGAAACTAGAATGCAAGGCAAAGGACAAATAGAACTAGAGTATCATGCTATTTAACTTTATTTTCAAAGCATGCCTCTTATTATTGTTAGGTCGTTATAGAATGCAAGGTGAAAACATGTACATGTATTGCATAGGCCATTTCGAAATTTTAAATTAGCATACAAATGGAAAATCATGTTGTACTAAATGAATTGAAAAGCATGTCATACTAATGTATTAAATTAAACAATTTATAACCAACGCAATCATCATACTAATGAAAAAAAACACGTTGTTCCATGTCAGGTCATTTCGAAATTTATAGGGCAAGCATATTTTGTATGTGAACAAATTATGAAAGTAAAATGCAAACAAAGGACACTTAAAAGAACATGTCCATGATTGCTTGTCTCTGTATCAACATGGGAAGGGTGAATGATTCAAGGTATTTAGATGGAGTGAATTAATTCAAGGCATTTGGTTGTGCAACTGACTTTCATGAATAAAATTACAAAAATTTACTTCTTTATATAAATCATTTTCTAACTTATCAATTCAACAACAACCAATCTTAGCCAACAATAAATCACTCAATCATTAGCATACAGGTGTGTGAGCTTTCACTCACCTGAAATTCGCTAAGTAGAAGAAGAGGCTGAGATGAAAGGTTGTCTAATCTATTGACTATTGAAATACTGCCGCTGCTTCTTCTCCAAAACCCAAAAACTTCTCTAAAACTTCAAAACTCCCCAAGCAACCCCTAATCAACCAAAACTTCAGAATTTACTAACTAATCAAAACCCTAAATTGATTACATCAGTAGATAAGAGAAGGAGAATAGAGTTCATGCCTCACCTTCTTTCGATTTATGCTAATTTCTTTGATTTCTAAGAATTCAAACCAGGGAAAACTAGGTTTTTCTTGCCTCTTTTCTTTTCTTAGTTTACAGAAGAAGATAACATAAATAATTTATGTAGGAGTTGGATTAAGATGAGTTAGGAATTAGGAAATTAGATTATTTGAAATATGATAATGGGCTAGCATTTTACTAAAGCCCAAATATGAATTTAACTAAAGAATCCACTTAGCCCATTCAACTAAATTCAGTTAACCTAATCCTAATTTACTTAATGCAAACAACTTTTAACCATAATCAACAAAAATTAAATTTCAAATTAACACTGATTAATTTTTATTTTACAATTAAAATAAATCATTTTTAACTGAAAACTCAATTCAAACTTTTTTAGTTAATAATTTATTTTATCATCAAATCAAATAATTGACTTAAATAAGATTTTGACTAAACTGAAATCCATAAATTAAATTAATTATCCAACTAAAATAAATTTCAAAAATTCCTGATTTAAATTAATTAATCCTAATTAACCATATTTATTAAGGTTATTAATAATAGGGTTGTTACAAATTTATTGAGAACGAACTTCTTTGGACTAACGTTCTGGGTTTTATACATGTTTGCGAGTCCAATCCAGAAAGAATTTGCTGTCTGATGAGGCTGATACACTTTGTATAACACCTTATCCAAACAGTTCGGAATGTAACTCTTGCATATGTTTCCATGCGTCAATAGCCTAATTTCGCTTGGTTTTGGCACAGGTTCCTCCTCTTTGAGATATATTTGTAGACCTAGCATAGTCAGATAGAATAGCATCTAACTTTGCCATGTTTGGAAGTCATCACCGCCTCTTTTGAATGGATCAAGTCTGTTGTGAGTAGCATTTTTTCCGATAACTCAACCGCTGCCATTTTTTTTCAGGCAAAACTGAAAATATTAAGATGTCGAATCTTAATTACAGAAAAAATAAATAACAACGAGGACCGGTGCACAGAAATACACAAATACAATGCATAGGGATGGATAAACACTACACAGGAGCGCATCGCTAACAATGCAGTAAAAAGAAGAAGATGAGCTGAAAAATAAAGAACAAAATATAACGCAGAATCGGAAAAATAGAACAACCTAACCAATTTTAGAAGGAAATTTCATTTGGGGCTTTTCATGACAATTTCCTTAAGGCTTTATCTCAAGTCTCCTAAGATACAATAGACGTTGGTCTGCTCGAGATTGCGACTAGTATGACTTCTCGATGATATAAGACTGCTCATGTTTTAGAACAAAATAAAGAGAAAGAAAAAGTAATGAAAAAGAGTAGGAATGTGATAAGTATTCCTCTCCTTTTATGGCCTTCAACGGTCGAGTTCGTTCAAAAGGTTGTTACTATTTGTTTGAATCAAGGCAGTTAGCAACGGTCTTGTCTATTGGCAAAAGTTGTATCCATTCAATATTGATACTGTTTGAATTCAAATAGCCAAAACCGTTTACTTCGTTCAACAAAAATAAAATACAGTCCATCTTATTGCACTCGCACCCAACCCAATTTGGTACTGGATGGGCTGGCGGTGCATGCGCTTGTGTGTTAAACCATGGCCATATAGGTACTCCCCCTAGCACAAAATTACCCGACCCTAAGAGCCGATATAGGATGATGGGAAAGAATATATAAACATGAAATTTTCTTTATGTTTG
The DNA here is from genome assembly GCA_030765085.1 of Allium cepa. Lineage (NCBI taxonomy): Eukaryota > Viridiplantae > Streptophyta > Magnoliopsida > Asparagales > Amaryllidaceae > Allium > Allium cepa. The sequence continues at coordinate 166,866,697 of CM060931.1, forward strand.
GTAATGTGGGACTATATCTTCATTCATCTCTTCTATTCTATGCAAGGATCTCTAAGAACAATAACATCTAATTTGAAATTAAATTTAGCAAAGTATCAGAAGAATCCAAGAAATACATCAACTTGCATGGCTATACCAGTGTTAACCCGCCTTTTTACAAGACCACGGACAGACGGATTCAACCAAATCGACTGTTCATTTGTCGCAACTGGAATACGATTGACTAGAACTAGCTGGATGGATAGACGGTTGGTCGGGAATAGGTTCGATGTGCATGGTTAGGCACTGAGGAGAGAGCAGGGTGATTCGGTATTGGTTGTCGCTCGGCATAAGTCATGGTTCAGCATTGCTTGCCGCTCGGCATAAGGAGTGGCTCGACATTGGTCGCCGCTAGGCAAAAGGTGTGGCTCGGCATAGGTTGCCGCTCGGCGCTAGGCATCGCTCGACATTAGACATCGTTCGGCATTGGACACCGTTCGGCATCGTGAGTCGCTCGGCATTAGATGTCATTCGGCATCGTACCTCGCTTGGCATTGGAAGTCGCTCGACATTGGATGTCGTTCGGCATCGAACCTCGCTCGGCATTGGTAAGGACATGGTCGTTCGGCATTGGTGAGATGGCCCGACATCAGATGAAGGTCGCTCAACATTGTTGATACGGCTCGGCGTTGTATTAAGGCCGGTGTGGCTTGGCATTGTGAAGGTATGTGGCTCGGCATTGTGGAGGTATGCGGAGGTATGTGGCTCAACATTGTGGAGGTATGTGGCTCGACATTGTGGAGGTATGTGGCTCAATATTGTGGAGTTATGTAGCTCGATGGAAGGTCTTGATAGGCCTACACCATGCAGAAAGCCCAACAACTCAGGATTTGCCTATAAATAGAGCATGTGGGGGTTCAGAAAAGGGATCTTCTTCTGGCTCTCTCGCTTTCTATTTTCTAAGGCTGAGGTTACTCTGCTATTTTGTAACTGTAGTAGATTATTACAGCAATAAAAAGGAAATTTCTGGAGTGAACGTAGGTCGGAGTTAGCCGATCCACTATAAAATTTGTTATTCTTCGTTGCTTTCATTTTAATTGGGACTGTTCTTCAAGTTATTGCTCTCTACATATATTCTATCTGTGAATTGTGATTGTTATTTGGTGCTTTCATCTGGACTTGGTGTTAGTGACCATTTTTGGCGCTAACATTTTGGTGCTTTCATTGAGAAAGCTAGCACTCAGGAATTTTGGAGTTTGAACTTTGGATTGAAAAGCTTAGGAATTCGAATTTTGGAAAGCAATGGCTAGACCACCAACAAGGAAGCAAGCAGAAGAAAGGAGCAATCAGGAAGGAAGTTAAGCGGCCTCTTCTGGAGCTGGAGAGGATCATGCATCCATCTACATAACTCGGGACGAAATGCAAGTTATGATGAATTCTCTTGTAAGAGCAGATGATGAAACGGCAAGAGGAGATGACGCGGGCTCTTTTAAGGCAATTTGGACAAGGTGGAACTGCAGGTGCTCAAGTTCTAGGAACTGGAACAGAGGAACCCAACCAGCAGGCGGATGGAGTGATTCAGCGGGGGGCAGATCCCAATCAACAAACAACTAACAATCTGGATGGACCAAGACTCGGGGGCACACCACCAGGTAATGCTGGACAAGTTTATGGAGGGATACTAGATGAAGCTATGCGGCCTGACACCAACAGGGATACAGGAGTACATGATGAGGAATATGTGCCAAAATATCCTCGGGGACTTGGAGGGCAGTTTGGAAACATGGATAGAGGGCAACTCTTGGTTGGAAACGCCGGATTGGCTGACATTATCAAGCGGACTATTCGTGGAGGCCTGACAAATAGGGATTCAGAGGAAGTCAACAAAAGTCTGTTTACCCGGAACATCAGGACAGCTAGGAATCCGCCCGATTTCAAACTGCCCACTCTGAAAGTGTACAATGGAAAGACGGATCCAAATGACCACTTGATGAGGTACACTAGGCATATGGAAGTGCTGGGGGCAACAGAGGAGGTTATGGCTCGATGTTTCCCCATGTACTTGACTGATATAGCTGTCATGTGGTTCAGGCAGCTGGAGGATGGATCCATTGGAACGTGGACGAAACTAGTGGACGGGTTCTTAAGACAATTTCGAGTTCACATAAAAAAGCCAAAGAACGTGATGACGTTGACTTCAGTTAAATAGGGGATGGATGAATCGCTCAGGACATTCTTAACTCGATTTAATGCAACAGTTGCTTCGGTGGATCGGCCGGATCCATCAATGGTTCTGATGGCTCCGGTATCAGGAATCATAGATAATTCGAATTTCAAAGTATCGTTGATACAGGACCCACCGTAGGATCTTGGGGAATTCTTCCATGAAGCTGAGAGATTTCTCCGACAAGAAGATGCATGTTTGGACATGAGGTCAAAGGAAGTAAACCTGGTTAAGGATGGAGGACCACCCGGCGAAACTCGGGTAAGGACAAGGATAAAGGGAAGAGGAAGCGCTAGGGAGAACCAAAGTTCTCCACTTACACCGGACTGAACGCAACATTGGAACGGATATTCTTGGATACTCGAGATCGCCTTCCGTATTGAAGGCCAGCGAGGAGGGAGCCCTCAGAATGCGAAAGGGCTTCGGGAAGGCACTGTCTTTTTCATGACCTGGACGGGCATGATACTAACAGCTGCCAGCATTTGAAGGACATAATCGAGGAGCACGTAGGAATGGTCAGTTGCGACAATATGTCGGAACTAGGGATGCGGCGGTGGGACAAGAGAAACCACTGTCTACCTTAAATGGCAAGGGTAAGAGGCCCGGGAATGGTGGCTGGTTAGTCATCAACTAATCTTGATGGTTTGAAATAAGTAACAAACTCTGGGCAATCGGCTAAATCACTTACTCATGAACGGGGTCGGAGATAACCCTCAGGTATGCTATGAGATGATGGTTTACCGAGACGTCTCGGTTTGTGAAATTTGCTTTTTCCCTTTGATTTGGACATTTTATTTTTTTGGTTTGGTTTTGGAGTTTGGTTGAACTCCCTGTTTAGCTTGTTTTTTGGTTTGGATTTTTGATATGGATTTCTAGTTTTCTGGTTGGATTTGGATTTCGGATTGGATTTCGATCAGATTTTCCTTTAGATTTTGGCTAAAAGGTCGTCGAGCATGGACTATGCTCGGCAAGGGTCCGGTGTAATAGCCCGAAGTTTTAACAAGTATTTTTCACTTTTAATTATAAAACTTTGGGGTTTATTATATAAAAAAATAAATTTTTAAAATTGATTAAAACATTTCCCAAATTTTTAATTAAAGGACAAGAGTTCTGAAATTTTAACTTTGGTTAAAGATAACTCTAATTGGAATTTTTAAAATTTTTAATTTCTAAATCTTTTATATAAGAATTATGTATGTACAAGATTTATTGTGAGGATATTTACTTATATTGGTAATAACATTTATTTCCCTTTTTGTTCTGTTTAAAATGAATTATATATATTAAAATTTAGTAATAAATTTCTTAGAAAATGGTAAATAAACCCTAATGTAAACAAATTCTATTTTTAGTTAAGTAATAACTTTCACAAATTACAGTGTATTAATAAACTGTTGAATTACCCGTTTAAAAGGCGCGTTAATTGATGGGATAAATAACGTACAAGAAAACGTATAAAATTTAAATCCGTTATTTTCGTTTTATTTTGGACTTAAATTTTGCGTCTATGGTGCGCATTTCAAAAAAATATACCTTAATTGAAAATTGTTAAATAAATCAGTAAATGTGCATTTTCGAGAAGGAGGGAAGCATATCCGTTTCAATTTTTCCTTTAACCGTGACTGGCCATTTACCTTTTAAAAAAAGATATCACATTTCTCTTTTTACTGCAACTATTTATTTGGTATAAAATCTTTCATTAAAGTAATGTTCAAATCTTATCTTATTGTCGTCTCCTCCAATATCAACGCTAGTTTCTTCTCATTATTAAACACGTTTGCGTATTTGTCCAAATTCCATTTCCGTTCAAAGACAAATATATTCACTTTCCTTTTCTCTTCAGTTTTAAATAGAACGTTATCCATAAATTTTATTATCGTTTCATAGCAAGATCATCTCTTGCCGTTACTTTGCTTAATTCACTCAGCCTATTTAAGGATATAAATCACGCACCCGTTGAAAAGAGATCCTATACTTCTTTAACGTCTATCCTCTATTGCCAAAACAATCAACGCAAAGTAAAATTTCAAAAAAAAATGTAAACAAAATATGCTTTAATTAAGGGATAAAATTTGGAAATTTATAGTGTATAAATGAACTGGGTAATTACGCGTTTAACGGGCGCGTAAATTGAGGGAATAAATACCGTATATATATAAGAAAACGTATAAAATTTAAGTCTGTTATTTTCATTAAATCTTGGGCATAAATTATTGTGTCTGTTGCATGCATTTTTATTATATTCATTTTCCTTCTGATTTAATAGAAGCGTTATCCACAATAATTTATAACCGTTCACATTCTAATTTTTGTCGTGCACGTTTAAAGGAGAAAATTCAACCATGCCTTGCCATTTCTTCCATTTGTTTGATTCGTATATAATCGTTTGACTCTTCCAGAGAGCTGTTTAATTTCTTTTAAAATTTGATTGAAATCCCTAGGAGTTCCACTTTCCCTTGCGTAATTTAATTGATGTTTCAAAATAATAAATATATCTCTCACCTCAATCAACATTTACACGTTCACACCCAAAATTTTCCATTTCCATTTAAAGCTAATTAATTTCTTGCCTTTTCCCTTCACTAAAAATAAATCGAGTTGCCTGTTTAAAAAATTTTGGTTTAACATTTCGTGCTTCCTAAATTCACGCAAATCTCCTCTGGAAAAAAAATCAATACCCTCTGCATATATTTGTTTCCAGATCTCCTTGCCATTTTTCCTTATATTGCACAATCTCATTTTCTCTTATATAACCCACGCCTTCTTTTCATTTCTCACCAAAATTTTCGACTTTCATCTTCCTGGTTTTGTGCACGAGCTTCAGTAAATTCAGGTACATAGCTTCATCCCTTCTTCCTTCTTATTTTCCTCTTTTTTTAGTTTTTCTCTATTTCCTATTGTTTGTTCCACCGTGCTCGGCTACTCCGCCACCACCCTCCGCTCCTTGTTCTGTCACCGATATCACACCATGAACCATCTCGTGACTTTATGCGGGCCAACGTTTGAAAAAAAGGGGAAAACAATGCATGCGCCACCTTTTGACATCAGCCTATAGGGCTAAATCTCGAGTGCATGCACGTATATAGGCTTGAGCCACCTAAGTTTAACCCTGCCTTAATTTGTTTCAAATGTTTGCGTTTCAGGCTTTGAAAATGTGTGTGTGTGTGTGTGTGTGTATGTATATATATAATAGGGAAGAGAGCCGCATCATTTTGCATTTTTGCTCCTGCATGATTGGGTCGTTAGCCACTGACTTGGCATGTTACTACATGCGTTCGGTTAAAAAAAAGAAATATATATATATATATATAAGGGAGAAGTAAATTATGCGTACATGTCAGGAATGAATATATGAGCAAGCATAGTGTTGTGTTGTCCAACTAAAGACTAGGTTGAAATTACCCTTTTGCATTTCTGAAGTAGAAAATATGTGTCACCTGTAACTTGTGTAACCAGTCCTCTATGCCATGACGTGAAGTCTCAGGAGTGCATGCATTCGAGTTTTGAAATTTGGCAAGGGTCGTGCCGTTTTATAAAAAGAAAGAAAAAATTTATTGTAATAAGAGGGTGAATAGAATAGTAGGGAGCCACCTGTGCATGTGAGTAGAACATCCTGAGCATTAGCTTGTTAGGATATATAGTGAATATAGGTAGGTAGATACATGCATGAATAACAGTCTTTATGCACTATGAACAGATCCATATGAAGTGTTGTATACTAAGAATAATTATGAAGTATTAATACGTAAACCACATGTTGCACTTAGTAAATAAAAAAAGAAAAAGAAAAAAAAAATATTGCATGCGCCACCTTTATGTATCACTGCCGTAAATTGCATTGTTTCCCACATAAGATTTGCCACCTTTTTATTAACACGTCATAATATTCTGTAAAAAGGGGTTAAAAAAATATAGAGTATAAAATTTATTTTGTAAATTTTGATTTGGAAAAATTAAATGGGCAGGCTGAGCTTTTGTTTTAATGGGTCAAGTCGTGTGGTGAGTGGTCGAGCCATTGTGTCAATTTCCTTTAATTCAGTCTTGTTTCAAATTTGTTGTGTTCGTGATAAGATTCGAATACTTAGTTTTATTTAATTACTTTGTTCAAGATTTGAATCAAGTTGTTGCATCCACTGAAAATTGATCGTGCCTTCTGTACTCTTCTTTCGGGGTAGATATCGTTGTTTGAATAAATTCTACAGCTTTGAAAAGGTGAGTATTCTCACCTGACAAACGTACTTATATATCTGTAAATTAATAACATGTGTAATTGTAGCACGATTTTATTTCATTTATTTGACTGTGATATAAATTGATGATGTTAAAAATCCTGTTATTAATCCCACATATCATCAGTTATATTATATACTGTTTTATTTATGCTGTTACACTATTTATATCATTACTGTTTATCACACTGCAAGTTCCCTGTAGTATAGAATCATTACGGGCTGAAATGATAGGCCTGAACGATATTTAATTATTCATTTAGTTTATTATATAACTTGGGATTGTGGGTTCGAAATGATAGAACCCGGATTTATTTTGTAAATTATGGATTGAAATGATATATTATCCGTATCACTTGACCTAGGTTAGAAAATATTATACAGACCCGTGGTTATATATATATATATATATATATATATATATATATATATATATTCTGGAAATACTTAAATATTTCAAAAAAAATCTAAAATGTTATTGCACTTTGTTTAAAGTGGATTTAAATGATTTTTATAAGTATAGTGATATTTTTCAAGTTAAATATGTAAATAAATAAATGTTAAAAATTTAAAGTATAAATTCATTTTGAAAATTTTGATTTGTAAAATAAAATGGAATTCTAGTTAAGAAATAAAATATGATATTTTGGTAAAATTTGAATATAAGAAAATAAATAAAGGGTAAGTTGGATATGAATTAAATAGTTAATTAAAGTGAATACTTAAAATGGAAGTTGGAACATAGCTAGATTTAGAAATGTAAAGTGGTTTATGATAAAAAGGGTAAGTTAAGAAATTAATTAGAAATTTAGTGGAATTGAACTTAATTGTAAGAAAATGCATAGAAATTTCACATTAAATTTTAATAAGTAAATATAAAGGCGTTAGATATATATTTGCAAAATCTACTTTATAAAAATCATAAATTATTGAGTAATTTAGATGATTATTTAAAAATTATGATTTCATAAGTCAAAATATAGGCATATATTTTGCTAAAATTATATTTAATTTACTCAACCCTGTTGTAAAGGATAGTCCACACTTTGCACGTGCTGAAATTGATACAAATGAACTAAAATTAAATCTTTGGGATTTATATGGGATTTTGAATTATACTTCACTTTTAAATAATTTCAAGTATAGTATTTTATCGAAACATAAACTATTTTGGATTTATAACCACGGGCAATAATAACGATTGGTTGGTAAAGAGACCAGGATCGGATATGAGCATACTCTCTGTCGATACCGAAAACCACTTTGACAACCGTGTAGACGGAGGAGATTCCAGAATGAAGTAGGATGGTGGTGACGTTTCCTTTGAGGTAAATACGTGGACCCGACTCCCGTGAGTTGGCATAAGGTGGCTAAAACATGAGCGATCGATGGATTAATGAGGTAGCACCTCTGATCGGACACACTTCTTCGTATGCCATTCTATTACTTTTGTGATTGTTTTGGTGCGCACCTTTGATTTGAAAGTGTTGTTCGAGGTGGGCGGTAGTAGCAGCTACGCGTTACCACCGGTCCGGAAGCGTAATTGGTATATCTACCCTGGCATTGACCTAGTTGTGCCGTGTCACCTACCATAGCGAGCCTTGTACGAGTTTGTTTTTCTCCGGTAGCCCGTGTGGTATCCTCTGGTGGCTTCCCGATCAGGAGGGACTATGATATTGGATGGACTACTGCGACTATTATCGTGTTAAGGGGGAGATTGGGTAACTCCTTAACGCTATTTAAAAGTAAGTTTATTTTAATATAGACACTATTATAATAGCGAAATTATTACTACATAGTAAATAGTTTAACGGATCCTTAGAGGATGGGCGGTCCCAGGCATCCTTTAAGTTACTTGCTCTATATTACAGTACACTTGAATTAGCTTACACTGTATAAGTATGTATGTCCTGACTCGAGTGTTGTGTTTATTTCTTACACTCGGGTCAGCTTGAGTTGCAGTTCAGTCTTCATCCCGGAGCTAGGGCTTTTGTAGATCACTTTCAAGCTGCTGGCAAATTTTCCTTTTAGTTCCTTATCTAAATTTATGTAATCAAGATTATTGAATATTGAGATTTACTATTGTTGTTTCAAACTATATTTGGGTTTAAAGTCTATGAAAATTTTATTGTTTTGAGACTTTTAATAGTGGCTTCATGAACCACTAAGTTATTTTAAATTCCGCTGCGAGTATTTTGAATTTCTGTGTCTGTGATTCTATGATTATTTATTTACTGTATATTCTGAGATTTGCCAAATTTTATTTACAACGCGGTATTTTGAACAATTCAAGTCCGACATGTGCGGATGCAAATGGTTGAAAATATCGGGTCGTTACATTCGAAAAGACCAAGATTCGGCCTAGGACTTAGGCCATATATTATTGGTTATTATTTCAGGTCGTCGAGTATGAACAATGCTCGGCAATGGTCCGGAGAGACCAGGATTTCTCTTAGAACTTAGGCCCCATGTTATCGGTTACTATTTCAGGTCGTCGAGTATGGACTATACTCGACAAGGGTCCGGAGCGACCAAGATTTGGCTTAGGACTTAAGCCATGGCAATTACTCAACGTCCAGGGACATTGGACCACGGGTGTGGATTGTGCTTGACAAGAACACGGAGAGGTTACGGATATGGATATCGGCTATGAACGACAAAGGATTTGGATATTGACCCAGGAAGGTCCGGGATTCGGTTATTGGTTATTGGATATTTAAGAAACATGGACTTTGGATGTTGAATTTGAGGCTAATCAAAACACACCTTCCAATAGCAACGCATGTTTTGGGGGGCAAGTGTTAACCCGCCTTTTTACAAGGCCACGGACAGGTGGATTTAACCAAAACGACTATTCATTTATCAAAACTGGAATACGATTGACTGGAACTAGCTGGATGGATAGACGGTCGGTCAGGAATAGGTTGATGTGCATGCTTCGACACCGAGGAGAGAGCAGGGTGATTCAGTATTGGTTGCCGCTCGGCATAAGGCATGGTTCGGCATTGCTTGCCGCTCGGCATAAGGAGTGGCTCGGCATTGGTCGCCGCTCGGCAAAAGGTGTGGCTCGACATGGGTTGCCGCTCGGCGCTAGGCATCGTTCGGCATTGGACATCGTTCGGCATTGGACACTGTTCGGCATCGTGAGTCGCTCGGCATTGGATGTCGTTCGGCACCGTACCTCGCTTGGCATTGGAAGTCGCTCGGCATTGAATATCGTTCGGCATCGAACCTCGCTTGGCATTGGTAAGGACATGGTCGTTTGGCATTGGTGAGATGGATCGGCATTGGATGAAGGTCGCTCGGCATTGTTGATACGGCTCGGCGTTGTATTAAGGCCGGTGTGGCTCGGCATTGTGGAGGTATGTGGCTCGGCATTATGGAGGTATGTGGCTTGGCATTGTGGAGGTATGTGGCTCGGTGGAAGGTCTTGATGGGCCTACGCCATGCAGAATGCCCAACAACTCAGGATTTGCCTATAAATACAGCATGTGGGGGTTCAGAAAAGGGATCTTCTTATGGCTCTCTCGTTTTCTATTTTCTAAGGCTAAGGTTACTCTGCTATTTTGTAACTGTAATTGATTATTACAGCAATAAAAAGGAAACTTCTAGAGTGGACGTAGGCCGGAGTTAGCTGAACCACTATAAAATCTGTTATTCTTTACTGGTTTCAATTTAATTGGGACTGTTCTTCAAGTTATTACTCTCTACATATATTCTATCTGTGAGTTGTGACTATTATTTCGTGCTTTCATCTGGATTTGGGTGTTAGTGACCATTTTTGGCGCTAACAACCAGTAATTCACTTTAAATTTAATCATCTATGCAATGCTTGTCTTTAGTTTCAAATGATTTTATAGAAACATAATAGATTTATATAAAGTATGAAATGGAAAATATATTATTTATAGAATTCGTAACACAAATTGTTCAATATAATATATAAATAGTATATCACTTCCAAGATAACAATCTAATTGTACTTCAATTTTTCTTCTTCTTCTTATACTCTACCGTATTTGTTCTATGGGCATTTAAAAGTCATGGAAAGAAAACAGACTGATATTATTGTGCATCCTAGATTTGTTTCTCAGATAATTCAAGATTTAATGGATATTGTCATTACATCAAACTTATAAACTTCTCTAACAGTAAGGTACTAAATTTGATTTTAATAAATGTTGCTAGAAAATTATCATTTTTATGCAAGCAGTATTTTTGCTGCATAAATGGTGAATAGCAGTTTTATAATTATGTAAAGCATATTATTAAATATTATAGTTATATATTTTATGGATTATAAAGTTCTTTGAACTACTAACAGGTGTCAATGGATATACTAAAATTAAATGATAGTGAGAAACAGTTGTTGGCAAATGGGTCTCATATTAAAGGAAAATTGAAGTTGTTGATTAGTGGGTCAAAAATAGCACTCATAATTTATAGAAGCAAATAGGTAAATTAAGAAACAAAAATGCGTTGATAAAGAATAAAATTATTGAGACGAATGTTGTATTTAGAGAAATTTGAAGAATGTGATATACTACAAAAAGAAAGAGATGACTCAAGAGATAAGAAAAGCAAAGCTGATAATGAGAATAAAGCGAATAATTTAGAAGTTGTTGTTGTTGGACTTTATGGGTAGGAACAATAAAGAGAAAGTCATGGGGCTGTGCCATGGATGAGGTCACTGTCCTGAAAGCGAAATTTGACACTACTATGGTGCAATCGATAATTTTGGCTACTCCCCAAGGTTAACATAACGATCCTTCAAAGTTGTGCACTCAAGGCTTTTGAAGATTTGTAGAAGTCACTGCATATGAGTTTTGGGTATGTTTAGAAGACTGACTTTATGTAAGAAGAAATTATAGAGAGAAGCAGAGGAAGAAGATGAATATGTTTACTATAAAATTCTACTTTCTTTTTCAAAGAAGAGAGAACAAAGAATAAAAATGAACGTAAGTTTTTACTATCTTTCTCTTGAACAAATCAATCATAATAAATAAGCATTCCATAGTAGAAACATATTCTCATTAATGTTGAATGCAAAAGGTCAAGCAATGAAAAGACTTTGATTTTTGTTGCAGTTATCCAACAATCGCTATTAAATACAAGAAAATTCAGAGAGGATGAATGAAAAATAACCTGGACAAGAAGAAAGTATCATACGTAGTACCAATGTCTTTCAATTGAATTGATACATAAAGAAGAGAGTTTACAACTTAATCTAAGTAGTGAATTTCTCTCAAACTACAAAGTTTCGTGTTGATCTACTTAGTCTAAGTAGTGAATTTCTCTGGAACTATAATGATTTCGGTTGAGATCTCACAATACACACTGCACTTTCAATTTCTACAAACTCCATGGTAACTGTATGCTTTTAATAGCCATACGCCTACCTTGGGAACTCATGAGTGCTCTAGAGAGCTCAAGTCTCTCATATAAGGTGGCCCACCTTCACATATAGCAGGTGGTCAATCAATTGCTCCACTCTACCACCACCACCACTTATGGCTATGGATTCATTAAGAGCAAAAGGCTCAACCTAAAAAATAAATAAACTTAATTCATTAAGTGCATCTCAAAAGCATCACCAATATTGGCTTTGAATTATTTAAGGGAATAAGTCATAACCTCATATTAATCAGTGAAATCCATCAAGTGTGTCTCGAAAACACCACCAATGCTGGTTATGTATTCACAAAGAGCAGAAAGGATGAAAGTAAGATAAATCAGTGATATTCATCAAGTGCTTCTCCAAAGCACCGCCAATACTGGCTATGGATTCACAAAGAACAAAAAAGCTCAAAGTAAGGAAATCAATGAAATCCATCAAGTGTGTCTCAAAAGTACCATCAAAACTATTATGGATTTATATAAGAGAAAAAAGGCTCAACTAGAAATCAAACACTTGAATCCATCAAGTGCATTTCTAACGCCCACCAAAATTAGTTATGGACTGAAGAAATATGCCTAATTTTACAAATAGGTAAATCCATCAAGTGCATCTCAAAAGCACCCCCAAAACTGGTTATAGATCTAATAAGAATTAATCTCGAATTGTTAATAAAATACATCAAGTGCATGTCATAAGCACCACTAAGACTAATGAATATAATGTTTACAATCAAGAGTTTCACAAATGAATCCATTAAGTGCGTTACGAAAGCAACATGAAAATTGGTTATGGGTTCAAGAGAGCGATCAAACCATAAACACTAAAATGGTAAGGGAAAGAGCAATCACATGGCATTGTTTGACCGCTAATGGGTATCCACCACATTTACCTTTGTTCTAAGCTTGAGTCTGATTTCTCTTGAAGATTCAAAGACTAATATCCTTGATAATCATTTGGTAAGTGAATCCATCAGGTTATCTTTTATTTATTCATTTTGATGAGATCGCTTCTTTTACAAATATCTCAATTTCTTTAGGTTCATAAAAGACGTGCCTTATCTTTCCATTATATACTCTAATATATGTCTAGTTCTCATCACTTAGGTTATGAGTGTATCTGCTCACATCATAAATAGTGGTATGTTTAATTCAAGAGAAACATAATGTTTCCTTCAATTTGCTGTATTCATCCTTTAACACATTGGATTATTTTATTTGCACAAATAATGGAAAGATCATAACACCACACCAAGACAATGAAATATTTCAAATAACTTTTTCCTTCAACGTTGTGGGTAAATTTAGAAAGAAATTATTTTTAGTATTCTCACATGTCCCAAACAAGAGGACAAGAATGAAATCGTAATAAAATACCTACTGTAAAATGTTGATTTTCTAATCTTCGGTAGACCCACTTTAGCTAGGTTTCCCTCACACTTCAAATAAATTCTAGTTTGGAGGGATGGCTTTTCATAATCCAAAAATAGTTCCTTCTAATTTTTATGAAGAACCATGTTAAGTACCAAACAACATAACAAAGTTTTTCCCTCCACATACAATCTAACTTACGCAATAATCAATTCAATTAATATCATTAGCTACATTCAATAAAATTTTGGTATGTTTTGTATTTTCAAATGTACAACCAAATATCATCACAAAAACAGTGATCAAATAAAACGATCATGAATCAACACAATAATCAATTCAACTCATGTCATTCTTTAATTATACATACATAAACTCTTAAAGTATGCATTTATACAACTTGACAAGCCAAACATTTGGTCTTATAATAATGTTTATGTAGAGGAAAAAACATATCAATCTACAATACATAAATTTTCCTTTCTATACATATATTTAACAAAAAATATTTTAAAATCTTAATACTCATAATTAAATTTCAGTTTCATATGTGTATTTCAAATTAATATTTCTACATGTTTATATATATATATATATATATATATATATATATATATTATATCCATTAACTTATATCGGTAAGCCAAATAAATATTCTCGGAATATGCAGTTTTCCTTAAGCTCGTATATTGGCCAAAATCATCAATTTTCATATTCAAAAATCATATGCATATGTCTGCCTACAAGTACAGGATACTCAAATAATTAATTGTTCACTTTAATTTATGAATATCCCTCATATAAATCTATCCTTACTTTTAATATCCATTATTTTATTTTATTTCAAAGAGAAACTCATCTTCTAATTTGTTGCTATATAAGTTTGTGTACATTGTACCATCACTACATTGTATTGCATAACTTATTTAATTATTTCTTCACTTTCAATAAATTCATTCATGTCAATAAAGAGATAGTATTTCAAATCCTTTTGTAATATATTCCATTTTGAATGGTACTATCAAGTACATACGCACATAGTAAACGTGGATATATTTAACACTAAAAAATTAATTAAATTAGTAAATATACCCATGTCAATAAGATGATAGTATACTTTCTCCTTTGCGATGAGCTTTTTCATAACCAATATATGTATAAAATATTCATAATTTCTCCATTCTCAAAATTAACCAAATATAAAAACTTGTATCTTTTCTACTATAGAACTTTATATACAAATATTTTATCAACTTTAACAATAAAACCAGTAGTGGTTATTTTTTAAAATGGACCAATGATAACTTTGATATTCTAACAACATCACAATCTTTACATTGAAAAGTCATTAGATTTATGCTCTTTGCATAATATAAGAAGTGGAAACTAGGGTAAAGGGTTTCTTATTACAGGGTAATAGGTTTTAAGGACAACAATTCTAAAAAATTAGTTTCAAGAACAATTTATAGGAAAATGATAAATTTATTTATCATTTTAAGTTATACAGGAAAATGATAAATTCATATATCATTTTCCTATAAATTTTCCTCGAACCTATTTTTTCTGAATTATCATCCTTAAAACTTATTACCTAGACCGAGAAGCCCTTTGAGTGAAAATCCCCCTATTAGAATATATCCGACTTCAAAAATCAATAATCATAAAGTCTTATTACTCAGTTCCAAAATTGTTTCATCATAGTTTGTCATTCAAATTTACATTCGACTCAAATATCAAACAAACCGTTAAATGCTCATAATTTGCTTCCATGAATCAATTTTATGATGTAATGCTCATAAAATTCTTAATCGAAGATCTAATGCAAATTGGTATTTTAATTATATTTAAATTCAATGAATCTCCAAATTAATTATTAATGTTCCATATACTTATGAGTTGTTTACTCAGTTTCATGTTTATAGGTAATGCCCAACTTATATGATAACTTTATTAAAACAAATAGTTATTATTCTATTTTCAACTTTTAAATGTACTAAAAATAATTTATTCAGATTTTCTGCAAATCTTTCATTTTGTAACCTAATTATTATTATGAGAGAAAACAACAAATGCTCAAGCAAAATAAAGTCAATTGTCAAATTGACGGTGTTGTTTTTACAAGCATTTATTATCTGTAAATGTTGTTTTAACTCTATCTAGAAATAGAAGGGCCATAATTTAAGCAATCTTAATTGTTATAATATAATGATTTCAGTATGAAATTTAAGAAGAAAAACAATGTTTTTATGTTATTCCCTTCGTAGGTAACATATCGAAAGAATAAGGATGATTCATTACAAAAGTTACATTTTCTTCAATATCTGGTCATATTGTATAAATATAAACAATGGTTATGTCATTCATTCAAATCACTAAAGATTTGTAAATAAAATAAGTACATCATTTTAGATAGAAGTATTAATTGCATGACAATGACCATGTTAGAGATCTACAATAAGTAATATTTATAACTCATACACATATTTCAAGAAACATTCAAAAAAAATTACTTACTAATTGTTTATCAATTGATTTATAGTAATTTATACTTAGATGGTAGTACATATAAGTCTTATGTAGTATACATCATACCATATGTCAACATATGTCTAACGGTTCAAATTATGCTATTTCGAATCTGTGACCTCTCGCACCAAAGTCAGAGTGTCTAACCACTAGGACATGGTGCTAGTCGGAATTTATAAAATTTAACATCCACAATTTGAATAAGTGAAACATCTTCAGTTCATATAAGTATAACTTCACAAAACATATTTATTTCTAATAAAACTATATAATAAAACCAATTTTTTTCCAAACAACGTAAATTTATAAAAACAGAAGGAGATCGTTGTCGAGAAGTAACTCCTCATCATTATGGTCTGAAACCTATCTTTTTACTTTAAGTAATCAGGTCTCAATATTAAACATAATTTGTTCGTATTCAATAATAAAATGTTGTGCATCTATTTGAAAATTTCACCACGGCCTTAATAATGATTTTTATCATAAACTTTTATATTTGATAAAATATTTGGCATCATAACGTATCCAAAATTTATGTTATTATGATTAACATATATATCAAAAAACAAAACTAGTTCTTCAATCACTTTACAATCTCAAAAATACTAACTAAACCAATTATTGTCAAACCCAAAAATGATTTAAATATGAAAGTAGAAGGAAATTTGGGATCGTACCTTAGTTTATATACTATGTTTGTTACCTTTTTAATATTCTGAAACTCCCATGTATAATTCAACTTGGCTCACAGTCCTTCTTTTTTTTCTCCAAATGCACTAATTATTATAATAGTTTACTTTTTCCTCCAAAACCCAAAGAGTCAAATACTAATAAATGATAGATTTAAATTACATTTTCAAATTGTTGGACTTTATGGGTAGGAACAATAAAGAGAAAGTCATGGGAGTTGTATAATGGATGGCGTCACTGCATTGAATGTGAAATTCAACACGATTATGGTACAATCGATAATTATCATCCACTCTCAAAATTAACACAACAACCCTTCAAACCAGTTCACTTAAGACTGAAGGATTTAAAGATTTATAAAAGTCGCTACCCAAGAGTTTTGAGTATGTTTATAAGACAGTTTTATTTAACAGAAAATTGTGGAGAGAACGGAAGCAAGAAGAATTTGTTTTCTATAAACTTTTGTTTTCTTTTCCAAAAATGAGAGACAAAGAAAAGAATAAAAATGAACAAGGAAGAACCCTTGCTGCACACACGGGTGTTTATATTTCCATGCGACAAAACTTAACTAAAAGTTTGTTACCTCCTTATATTCTAATAGTTGAATAATGAAAATAGAGTAACAATGGTAGAAATATTATTCCTGTCCGTAAAGTTTAGCTGAGCGTTGACTTATTTTGCCGAATAGGGTATTTTAGTAAGTATAATAATAATAATAATTTTTCACCAATTTTGTAGCACTATTGGACATGCCTTGCATTTGTAAAGAGAATAATTTTCATGAAGATGACTTTGACATCTGTTGGATATACTGGATTGGTGTAATAAAGCACTTTAGTACGTTCCTCGATACTCATGATAACTCGAGGTTATTGTTTTTGCATGATAAAGAAACAAAGCAATTATAAAATTACATTATTTGCTTACATAGAAACAAACCATATATCATTCAATATTTCCTTAAAGAGCCTTGTTTGGCACCCATTTCCAAAAACTTCAACAATTTGTAAGTGTCAAGAGTGAGATCTATCAACTTAATATGATTAAAAAAAACTATCATTTAATTTATAATTTTGTATTAAGAAACACGGATTATATTAGAAAAAAGTAATGGATGATATATATAATCCTTAGGCAATATACAGCTAATTTGAAATAAAAATGTTTGATAAATGAAAACAAAAAATCGCTAATTTGACATTAAAAAATTTAATAAATGAAAACAAAAATTGCAGCTTCATAATGTAACACATGCATGAATCATTATGAATAAGAAGTTGACTTCATAAAGTAAATAAGTTCAGCTTAATGCTAGGCAGTGTTTCAAAACACCAAAGACTTCCTTCTCTAAGATAGAATAAATAGTATTGTTAACGGGGTTTTTAACCCATTAGAATTCCATAGGAGTTAGAACATTCAGACTGTGCCAGAATAACTCGAGATTCAACTAAAACAACCAAACGAATAAGTCAATATTACTCAAGAAAAATTAGTCAATAAAATAATAAATAGATGGATCGCTAGCGATCTATCATCCATGGATTGCTAGCGATCCATAAATAAGCATTGTGAGTCGTCCAAACCTCTTGAGTCATGATTCATTACCATTTCAAAGCATGCTTGCCAAGTTTCATAGCAAGCCAAACAATCTAGCTCAAGAAGCGAAGACTCATCTAATTCAAGCTATTTGACCAAAAGCAGCTAACTTAAAATGGATTTAGAGTACACATATGGAGTCAGATTGACTTGAAATTTTGAAAAACACTTAGAAGACATAAAAGAAGGCACTCACCAAAAATGGACTTGATTGAATAAAGCTAGATGAATTGCTAATGACCTAACTAGGTGGATCGCCAGCATCCATGTAGTGTGGGCCCCACCACCTGAAATTTTTAGGGTAGGTCCTATACACCCTCTAGAGTGTATCTGTAAAGTTTCTTTTGATTTTTTAAGTTTTGAGCAAGTTATGGATGAATCTTCTGGACTACCTATGAAGACAGATGATCAAACAAACTTCAAATGACTTGATATTTGGACAAGGCATTCAAATAGATAAAAGGAAGGCAACCCAAAAGGGTAGACTCACAACTAGTTTAAGGGCATGGATCGCTAGCGATTTATTAGCTATGGATTGTTAGTGATCCATCATATTAGCTCGAGTCACCTTAAGTTTTTCTAAACTTCTTCGTAGCACCGAGTAGAGGCTTCTGACAAGTCGGCCTTGGTCCAACTGCTCCCCTACCCCTATAAATACAATCCTACCTGCAGAACAAAGAGGATCTTCTAGACTGGCTGTTGGAACTCTCAGAGATTATTCTTCACTCTTCTCCTCCCAAATAATAGTCATCTAGGGGTTCATTGTGATTCTCCAGTGAACTCTTGTACTTGTGACTTAATCTAACTTAGAAGATTCAATCATATTGTAATCCGATTTAACTTGTAAAAGCAGTCGGTTAATAGAAAGTTATAAAGTGGGCGTAGGCTTTATAACTTCCGAACCACTGTAAAAAATTTCTTGTCTTTTTACTATTTCTGCTCTTTTTACATTTACTTTCTATATTATTACTCTGTAAGAACAGGGCTGGTGCTTTCACACTCAATCCAGGATGTTGACTTATTTTTTGGGTTACCATTTTGGTGCTTTCACTGAGAACCTTGAACGAGATTTGAAGAATTGAAGTTTGAATCTAAGATTTAGAGAAGATGAGTAAGCCTAATACTAGAACTAGAGCTATAGAAAGTCAATCAGAGCCTGGGGACAGCCAGAAGTGTCCTCAAATTCTCATCAAATCAACTATGTGATTAGAGAGGAGATGGAAATGATGATGAAAGAGATGCAGGATGGACTCTTAGCTAGACAACAGGACATGACGGATGGCTTCTTCCAAAGGATGGAGCAACAAGGGATAGTTAGATTTGCAGGGAATATGAATCAAACTCCAGGGAACAATACAGGAGCTCCAGGGTTGGATTGGAACAAGATGCGGTCTTAGCCCTATCCCAGAGTAACCAATGCTAGAATCAACATGGGAATCAATCTCATTGCCGGAGCGACTGTTGAAACACTAGGAACTGGTGGTACGGCAGCTAATCCATATACTAGGATGCAACCGACAGAAGAACATGTACCAGAACTTCCTTGAAGGAATGCAGGTCTGAATGAAGCTACAAATATGAATCAGAACACAGGCATGCAGCTGGAAGAGTGCATCCCGGGAAACCCTCACCGGAACAAGGAGCAAAGTATTTCTTTAAGATGGAGACCTTCATTGGACGATGAGAACTGAATTGCTGAATTGGTACAAAGGTCCATTAGAGGAGGACCCCCAGATCAGGGTCTAGAAGACGTAAATAGGAATCTATTTAGTGCTAATATCTGCAATGTGAGAAATCCTTTAGATTTCAAGCTTCCAACACTGGAAATATACGACGGGAAGACAGATCCGACGATTCATATGATGAGATGCATCCAACATATGGAGGTGCTGGGTGCTTCTGCGAAGGTAATGGGGGCAGTGCTTCCCATTATACTTAATGGATTTGGCTGTAATGTGGTTCAGAGAGTTGGAAAATGGGTCCATAAGCACATGGACCGACTTGGTGAGTAAGTTCTTGAGACAATTCAGAGTTCATGTCTCATAACTAAGGAATGTACTTACGCTCTCAAACGTAAAACAAAGGCCTAGACAGTCCTTAAGATGTTATTTAACACGATTCGATGCGGTGGCAGCTGCGGTCAACAAGCTGGGTCCACCATTTATCCTAATGGCAGCAATATCTGAAGTCCTGAGTAAGAATGATTTCAAAGATGCATTGAAAAGGGATCCACCGATGGATCTTGTGGAATTATACTACGAACCCAAGAGATATTTGTGCCAAAAAGACGCTAAAGCCGAGGATGAAGATGTGGATGTTGAAATAAATGCCGTGGAGGACAGGGGACCGTCCGGAGCTGGAATTGGAAAAGACAAAGGGAAAAGGGAATGATGACGACTTCGTGGACTTGAAATGACAAAGGAAGGAGCCGAGATTCTCTTCATACATTGACCTAACTAAAAGCTCGGAGAGGATATACTTAGAAATTAGGGGAAGAACCTCTACCAAAGGCCACCTATAGGATTGGCAATGGGGCGGGTTGGGTCGGGTTTTTAGTGCCCCATACCCGTCCTGGATTTTTTAGACCTCGCCCCAGACCCGCCCCATAGACCCGGTGCGGGTCTGGAATTTTGCCCCGTACCCGGGACCCATACGGGTCAGGGTAAACCCGACCCGCCCCAAGACCCGATGAGTCTCGTGTATTGATTCAAAATTGTGTACCAACTTACATATATTTATTTGTTTATACTCGTTATCACCAAATAATACATGAAGTACAAATAACAACGTGTCTAAGGAAAGTTAGTAAAAATGATGTGTACAATAACAATTCAGAAAATATATACATATGTTATTGTATAATTATCAATGACGCAAATTAATACTCTATTTTTTATATAGATTATTTATTGAAACATATTAATATTCATGCTAGAATCACTTATATTTAAGAAGATTAATAAATCAATATAGTAATAAAGCAGTTTCATGATATGTTAGTAGTGCGGGTCGGGTTGGGGCGGGTCAACCGAGCCCCGACCCTACCCTAGACCTGGAGCACTCAAGAACGGGTCACAGGTCTACCCTCCCCAATGACCCAATGGGACGGGTCTGAACGGGCCAAAACAGGGGCGGGTCGACTGGGTTTGGACCCTAGACCCGCCCCATTGCCATCCCTAGCCCACTTAAGAGGGAGCCTACTGATCAAGAGAAAAGATCTAGAAAGTTTTGCATCTTCCATAAGCTGAATGGGCATGAAACAAATAAGTTCCAACACCTTCGTGATCTGATAGAAGAACGGGTTCGGAATAACCAACTGCCACAGTACGTGAGGAATAGAACTATAGTAAAATTGTAAGAACAACCATCATCCACGACAAATGCATCAAGAAACGCCTAGGGATTTGAGCCAAGGCAAATTATCACATGATCGGGGTAGATGGGAGTCGGATCCGACTCCAGGCTTTGCTTTTTCGTTTCTTTTTCCGCACTTTTCTTTTAGTATTTAGCCAATAATAACTTTAGGTCACTTACACGTGTACGGGATCCCGAACGGTACCTAGGCACGCTCTTAGTGGGATGCCTGTGATGACTATTTAGGACAATAATAACCTCAGACCGTTTACACGTGTATGAGACCTAGCTTGGTCTCTAGGCACGCTCTAGTCGGATCTTCGAGGTGAAAATTTAGGATTTTTGCTTGTTTTGCTTCTTGCTTGTTTGATTTCTGCTTACTTGTTTTGATTTGAATATTTGAATTTTAAAAAATCCACACTGATTGTGACGACTGATATTGATCGCCATGGAGTCTCGCCAAGGGACCGGAGTGCAGGGTGCAAGTCCCCTTGCCAGAGAGCAAGTAGATGGACTTGTACGATATTGATCGCCTTAGAGCTCCGACTAGAGAGATGGGACCGAAGTGCAATAAATTAGTCTCCTCACCGGAGGGTGAGTGGATGGCTTACTTAATCCCCCTTAACTTAACAAACAAATGATCTGGAGAGACTGTCCTGTAAGTTAAAACATTAAACGATCTGGGGAGATCGCGCATTAAACTAAACATTAAACAATTCGTAAAGATCGCACGGTAAACTTAAACGATTAGGAGAGATCAACCTTAAAACAGATTTTATTTAATAAAAGGATTTGAATGCCTTATAAATAGAATAAAACTGATAAATCCTGGATGAATACGGGATGATTTTGATATATGATGTGATTCTGATATATGATGTGATTTTGATATATAATGTGATTTTGATATATGATGTAATAACTCTGAATGAGAAGCAAAAATGATAGTGATGTAAATTCCAAATGAACATAGGACAACTAGAGATATGTGATGTAATTGGAAACATGTGATTTAGTTAGAGATATGTGATGTAATAACTCTGAATAAAATCAGAATGGTTGTGATGTATAGACTACACTTAGGCGTAGTCTAGATTCTTAGAATGTAATAGGTTTGGAACGACTTGTGATTGGCAAGAGGATTTGAAGAAACTGGACGATTTACCAAGGCCAAAGCAGCTGGAAATTTTAATTATTGAAGACTAGAGACAAAAACTTATTCTTAAGCAAAGTACGCCTTTCATTCAAAAGGCGTACTTTGGGAGGCAAGTGACCGGGTTTTTAACCCATCAGAATTCAATAGGAGTTAGAACATTTAGACTATGCCAGAATAACTCGAGATTCAACCAAAACAACCAAGCGAACAAGTCAAAGGACTTAAGGAAAATCAGCCAAAAAAATACTGAGTAGATGGATCGCTAGCGATCTAACACCCATGGATCGCTGGTAACCCATAGGGAAGCATCATGAGTCACCCAAGCCTCCTGCATCACGATTCATTACCATTTCTAAGCACACTTGCCAAGTCTCATAACATGCCAAACAATCTAGCTCGAGAAGTGAAGACTCATCTGATTCTAGTTGTTTGACCAAAAGTAGCTAATTTAAAATGGATCTAGAGAACTCATATGTAGTCGGATTGACTTGAAATTTTGGAAGAATACTTAGAAGACGTAAAAGATGGCACTCGCTAAAAATGGACTTGATTGGATAAGGCTAGTTGGATCGCCAGTGACCTAACTAGATGGAATGCTAGCGATCCATGTAGAGTGGGCCCTTCCACATGAAATTTTTAGGATAGGTCCTAGACACCCTCTAAAGTGTATTTGTAAAGTTTTATTTAATTTCGTTAAGTTTTGTGCGAGTTATGGATGATTCTTCAGGACTAGATGACCCATGAAGACGGATGACCAAGCAAACTCCAAACGACTTGATATTTGGATAAGGCATTCAAATAGATGAAAGGAAGGCAACCCAAAAGGGTAGACTCAAATATAGTTTAAAGGCATTGATAGCTAGCGATCCATTATCCATGGATCGCTACTGATCCATCATATTAGCTCGGGTCGCCTTGAGTTTTTGTGGACTTCTTCCTAGCATTGAGTAGAGGCTTCTTACGAGTCGGCCTTGGCCCAACTGCTCTCCTACCCCTATAAGCACAATCCTACCTGCAACATAAAGAGGGTCTTCTGGACTGGTTGTTAAAACTCTGCAGAGATTATTCTTCACTCTTCTCCTCTCACACAATAGTCATCTAGGGGTTCATGGTGATCTCCAGTGAACTCTTGCACTTATGACTCGATCTAACTTAGAATATACAATCATATTGTAATCTGATTCAACTTGTAACGGCAGTTGATTAATAGAAAGTTATAAAGTGGATGTAGGCTTCATTAACAGTCGAACCACTATAAAAATCTTCTTGTCATTTTACTATTTTGTCTCCTTTTACATTTATTTTCTATATTATTGCTCAATAAGAACAGGGTGGTGCTTTCACACTCAATTCAGGGTGCTGATCCATTTTTTGAATTAATAAGTATCATTAATATATCATATATTGTGGTGGATGATGTATAAAATGCTTACAATTTGAACACCAAAGCACCAATACATTTTTATTGTTTTAAGGATAGTTATGGCTTTAAAACACGTGTGCGTGTATGAAGGTTCAATTACACCCCTTTTTTAGAGCATTCCTATCATATATGAAATCCAAATTTTGTAAAGATGGTCCTTTATATATGGACATTTACAAAATTTTCTAGCATTTAGGAATAGTGTAGCTCAAGATACGATGGGATGACCTAAAACATGGTTGTCATTGACACAATAAATATTGATCACCGGATCCCATTGTGTTCACATTTGGGTTGAAATCAGGAGTCAATTCAATGGTTGAGATCCATTGTCACTAATTTGTGTCACCATAAAATTTCTCGTATAATATTTGCACACATACATAAAAGGATATACAAAAATGTATATGGTAAGAATAAACTTAGACTTTAAAACATATAAAGTTGAAGTGCCTTTTTTAAAACAAATAAACTCATAAGTTGATGTGCATATAACTAAATAATATACTTGATTCCAATAGAAGTTTATTTGCGCATATACTTGGTTTACGTAGGGCACCAAATATACAAAGCACAACGAACCAAGTTTACAATCCGATTGGTAGAATAAGACAAAAAAATATGATCTACGATTAACATGGTCACTTTCACCATGTATAAACTATAAAGATAAATATAAACATAGTGTTATTATGTTATAACATTATAACTTCATTACATTTTTATGATAACAGTCAGAACAAATAAGAGTTGTGACCCATAACTTGAAAAAGATCAACTGGTTTGATCATCCCCATTATTCTAAGTAAAAGGATGGTTAAAAAAATCCAAGCTTTGCTAAAGTGAAACATAGTAGTATATACTACAAGCTAAATTTATAAACCAAGATTAAACATCCAACAAATAACAAAGAAACTAACATCCTTTCAAAAGAAATCCATTGCTAACTTAATGTCAAATCTATTTTACATTTATATCAAATATGCTTATGATGTTTTATGCATATGACTGAATACGAAATACCATATCACGTTGTAAAAATAATTTCCATAATCGATGCATCTTAGGGAAACCATATGTAAGATAAATTCAAAAACTAAATGGAGAATACTATGTTATTTAGCACAATTGAAGTAGGAAGCAGGTTGGACCGAAAATGTGATATGACAGCCAAAAAATGTTATCTTTCCTTTAATTTCAGGTTTGGATTCATGAATTTAATCCTTTCATTGAATTGAATTTGCAATACAAGCTTTCTCTACCAGGTCTTGCTAGTAACTAGCTCTTTAAATTGAATTGTCTACTAACAAACAACGTCGGCGACACATAAATGACCTGATTATGAAAGATCTAAGCACCAAACATGCACAAATACTCAGAGAGAGTACATTACAACGAAAATAAAAAGGATGATTGCAATAAAATATCACATACTGAATAATAAAGCTACTAATAAATAAAATGAAAGCCAACTCCAAATGATAGTAAAACTTGACCTCTAAGCCCCAACAATGATAATCGATATTATCTCATGAGATAATGTTGTTGCAAAGAGTATTCCTTTTAACACAAACCTCATATTTTGGAGTTTTTATAGTAAACTCTTCATTATACCTCCACCAAAATTCTAAAGCACGAAGAATATTTTCGTCTTCTTCCTATTTTTATATCTACATGCCAAAGAGTTAATCTTGACAAGACCCATGATGGAGAAACATGAAAGTCAACTTTTATCATCGTAGGATTGATGTTGCATTCTCATAAACACACTAAAGCTCTAAAACGAGACCAATAATATCATTACTTATGAATTCCAATTTTGAAACACTATAAGGTTGCTGGTTATATATCCTATTGGTTTAAGTTTTAGTGATATGTGAGACCTAACGCATGCCATGCATAATTCAAGAGGATACGTAAAAGTTCAAATTGTTGGTTAAGCCAAAACATAGAGTTCCTAGATTCCATAGGTTCGGTCTAGGTTCTATGTTACATCATAAAAATTTCAAGTAATTAAACATTAAAAATCAAGTGAGTGTCAAATGGAAATGTAAAACTTTGGAAACATCCTTTGGCATTTATTTATTTTCCCAACCTATGTATGATTTTTTGTTTATAAAACCATGACTGCCACTACAATCAATCTAAATAAAAATTCTAGAATGAATAATCTAGTGTTGACTTTACCCTTCTTTGTTGTAACTGTTATATGGGAGATGTACATCTTATGATTTGCTACACTTGTGATACTATGTTGAAATATTGACATTCAATATTTGTAAAGTATTTGATTTCGATGTTCGATATTCATGTACTGTTAAATTTTATTGCTCAAAGTGAGTCAGATTAATGATCTCGTTAACAATATTTGTGATGCATCAAAGATTATCAAACAATAACGTTATTACCATTAGATAAGATAATTATTATCTAGGTAAAGAAGTGAGATGTGAAATCTAATCAAAAAGCAGTGTTGCTGTCAATTTTAAACTATTATTATTCCATCATTTTATCTAAATACGCTTTGTTTGGGTCCTAAAATAAGTTTTTAAATTTTACCAATGAACCAAAAAATAAAAAAGAACAACCCATAATATAGTTTAGTCGTTTTCCACCAATAAATAATGATATAACTCTCTTAGTGTGATGATAAAAGAAAATTCCACTCTTAAGAATTTCCTTTCAGGTAAAAATAAATATATATAGAAAGACATCCATAAAAAGTGTAGAAATTATACTCATTACAATAAACTGGGATTTTTCAGGTTACCAACTTCTATATCCACCAATATAAAGTAAAAAAGAAAAACTAACCTAATGTTTGGCTAACAAATTACCTAAGCTTTAATCCCTCTTATATAATGCAATACTATGTTAATATGTTCATCAGTAATGATATTGGTAGTGGAAAATACCCTAAATATTTTAGGTCATATAAGTTAATGATTAAAATAAACCTAATTACCCCATGGTAGCATATTGAAAACACATGTTTTCTTATTCATTTATTATCAATTTCTAGTAAAGCCAATTTTTGAAAGAAAAAAAATTAACATCCCTTGAATTGTACTTTTTCTCAAGTGACATCTTACCTCATCATGTTCTAACATCTACCTTCGATTTTTAATATGGCAACTCTAATTAACATCCTTCATGTGTTTCTACTTACAAATTGAAGTTCATCAGAAATAAGTGTTGCTAGCTTTTTACCAATGGAAAAATAAATAGATTTAAAGAAGTCTTAAAGCACCATTGCTTTACTAAAATATGTCAACTTGCCAATGCGACTCATTAATAGCATTGTAAATAGCATGCCGCAAGCAGTAAATGAAAGGATATATTAAAGAGCGGATGCAAGGGAAAACATCAGAATGTACTCTTGAAATGTAATGGTGTACACATTTAAATTGTTGAAAACAATCAAAATGAAAAGAAGAGTTAACTTTAGAAGTAAAAAATACAAAGAATGTATATTGAAAAAATAATTTTAACTAAGTAACTAACTTTTCGATGTAAACTAAATACATATAAATATGCAAACTAACATCTATAACTAAAATACAAAATACATAAACAAAGAAACATGAATTATATATCTTTTGTTTTTAGAATAAAGCCATATTAAACCATACTAAAATTCAACCTACAAACGTTTACTTTTTTAATGTATTTAAGTGCTTACAAGGACAATTATGCATCTATTGATTATTCTTTGTTCCCTCTCTAACATGTAAAGGAAAACCCAGTAGCAAAATTGGAGAAAAAGTAGCGTGTTTCACAATTAAAAATAGCAATAGAATATGTTGTCAAGGCAAAATAACTTGTAGTTTTTCCACTTTGAAAGTCTAACATTTTGCTCGGTAAATTAAGCAACCGAAATGTCCTAAACCTCACAAAGGAAAACAAACATAAATGAAATGATCGATCGAGACCCCTAAAAAATCATGGTTTAACTATTGTTAATATCAGCATCAAACAAAGTGACCCTATTGTAATTATAGTTATCATGCACATCTACTTTTAATCCTAAATAAAATCTTGGTTTTACTATTTTTTTTTAGAAACAGGTACTTTATTAACAGGAAAGGGTATATATTTCCATGATATGCCTCTTTAAAACCTTGCAATCCCCTAACCTAAACAGGTGCCTTACAAGGAAAAAGAGTACATATCACTTCCATATATTAACAATACAACACTGTGATTACAGATCCAAGTTGTTGAACAGATGGAGGAGTTGAACCAAAACACAACACGTACTCAAAACCATCCATAGTAACAACTTGGTCAGTTGACAAATATAAAGACTAAAACAAAGAACAAGTCCCAAAGTTAAAAAAATAAAAAATGCCAAAAAACAGACTTCACGTGGACAAACCAGGGTCTTCATCAAAACAGTATCGAAGCGTCTTTCTCAAGTGAAAAATGGTATCCTGAGGAGAAAAAGCAGCGACGCCATTTTCGAGAAGGTAGATCTAAGGACTCAGATGCTAACATGAATCAATTAGCGGCTCAAAAAATTGAAATCAGTAGAATCCAGAGGGGAGATTGATGAAAATCAGGGGGGTTGCTGTGGTTCCAAAGGCTTCGTGTCAATGTTCCAATTTTCAAAGATAAGTCTCGTCTCACTGCTTATTTCTTGGTTCAAAATTATATACTGCATTAGAGTTTTAACATCTTGATTTATCAGGATGCTTCTGATATTTGCTGGCATTTCAATTCCTCTGAAGATTCTGTTGTTTCTCTCGCACCAGATGTTCCAAATCAGGGAAGTATAAGCAATGTTGGTAATTTGGTTTATCAGAGTTTGCTTCCTCTTTGTTTTACTTATGCAGTCCAGAATATGGGTTATATTGTGGTTGAGGTTGAAATTTATGTTGATTTTCTGCATGATATTTTCCAACAATCTACTTGAGTATGGGCATTTAAAAAAGAGATGGTCTCTGTCTTCCAATTGACTTGAGCATAAATTGCACTATTGGTTCATATTTGTGTTCCATCTACTAACTCGAGCCTTAGTCTTCAATTTATTTTGAATGGCCAGTAGAGCACAGATTGACATTTTAGGAGCGCACCCCTTACCCCATACGATCTTTGTCCAGAAATGTTCGGGTTGCTTATTTCTGAGATGATTCCATGCTGAATTCAATGTAAATTGTCCATTGTTGCTGGGGTTCCAGTTCCAGTAATCTTTTTCCAACTGATGTTGAATGTTAATATTATGAATAGTTTGATGATACTGAGTAGGGACATAACTAATGTTTTGTTTCCATTTATTGTTAGCTATCAACACCGAAACTTTCTTGTCAAATCCTCTTACCACAGACATGGCATTCCAGCCTATTTTATCTATTAACGAGGATCCATTGATCCAAGGATCAAACCACAAATTTGTGGTATCCCCATTGACGATGTTTTTATTAATGAGACCTTTGCACCACTGTCTTGCTCGAAGTACGGTTTTCCAAGTATATGATGCAGTGGGGTCTATGGTAGCATTCCAGAAATTTGCATTTTTACAGTATTTATTTTGAATCCATTTAGCCCATAGAGATTCACCATTAATAACTTTCCATAGAAGCTTGGTAGCCACTGCTTTAGATGTATCCTCAATTTTCCTTATACCAAAGCCACCTTCAGTTTTAGTTCTACACACCTCTTCCCATTTCATTTGGTGTGCTTTAGATTTCCATAAAAAAATTGCACACGGAGTATTAATTCTTTGTGTAACTGGCAGTGGGATTTGTGTGAATGGAAGCCAGAACTGTAGCATAGGGTGAATTACAGTTTTTATCAATTCAGCTCTACCACTGATGTTTAACACCTTATTATGCCAATGATTAAACTTTTTGTTTATTTTGTCTATCAGCCATCCAAAGTCTCTTGCTTTTAATTTGTTATTTGATAAAGGGATGCCTAAATAAATTATTGGCAGGTTACCAATGTTAACATTAAAAATGCTAGCTATATGATCTTTGTTTGTGGCCCATTTGCTAAGAAATAGAGTAGATTTTTTGGGGTTTAATTCCACCCCTGTTATGTTATTCAGATCTTGAAAGACATGCTTGATACAGTTGGCATTTTGAATTGTTGCTTTGCTCAATATCAGAATGTCATCTGCATAAATCAAGTGCGTAATCAAAGGTTCTGTTTGATAAATGGGGTCTAAATTACCTTTATGGAATTCCATATCCAAGTTAATAGACAGAGCTTCCATAGCTATGGCAAACAAATATGGTGAAAGAGGGTCACCTTGCCTTAGACCTCTTGAACTATTTATGAAACCATATGGTGCTCCTTCAACTAACACCGAGAAAGTGGGAGTAGAAATACATTCATATATAAGATCCACAAATTTAAGGGGGAAATTCATTGAGATCAGCATATGATGAATAAAATCTCTGTTAATTTTGTCATACGCCTTATGAAGATCTTGGTTTTATTATTACTAATACATCATTAAGGCTTATTTTAGTCATTATGTGGGCTAAGTCTTTAAATTATTAAGGTACAATGAAAGTTTGTGGGGTACGTTTAGTAATAAGACGTTTAGTAATAAGGTGTAAAATGATCCAGTCTGATTAGGATGATCTTGTTATGCACACAGCTTCTATATGAGCTTTATCCTTACACTTCATATGATATAATGGCTTTGTCCTATACAATCTAGAATTATAGATCTTGAGTTTCACCAAAATCTTCAACTCTAAACTCTGAAACTTATTTGGTTAACATGAATCATGATACAATAACACATGTAGTAAGGATAATAAAAGAATTAAAACAAATGAGGGCCGTTTGAATTTACAAGTATATGTACATTTAGAACCAGAATTCTGCAAAAAACTACACTGTGATTTGCAATCATAAAATCCAAAAATTTTATTTGATAAAAATGAAATTCAAAATATTAATCTCAAAGATCAAAACTTTCAGGCCAGTTACATAATTTGAAAGTATTAATAATAAGACCAATCAAAATCTTAATTTCAGGGCCCATATGTTTCATAATAATAAATATAATATTTGCATCCTTTAAATATATAAAAAATCAAAATTTTAAAACTGTAAATTTTAGAAATTAAATATCATTAAGAAAAAGATAAAATTTTGCATTTCGACGTCAAATTATAAATTTTAAAGCTCAAAATTTGTGAGCCCTTAGAGTAGTACGAAGGAAATAAAGAAACACAAAGTGAAGTTGACATTTATTTGAATTAGGTGGATAAACAAATATATAATGGTCATATTCCTTGTTGTAATACCTTTTTCCCATAAAATTCTTCAACTCTAAATACCAAATTCTACTTGGTTAGCGTGATGTAACCATACCTACAACGAGAGCAACAAAAAAAAGTAAAACAAATGAGGATTATGTCAGTTTATAGGCATATGTACATCCAAAATCACTTGAATGACTATTTGAAAACTACATCTAGAATTAAGCACTAATAAAACCAAATAATATAGTTGACATTAGTACCATATTCAGATTTGTACAATTCGCACCATTTTATCAATTTCACATAATCAGCTTCAATTCCAACATCGTTTAACATATTAAAAATCAAACAAAAATTAAACATAAGAGTCGCCCTATATTGGATCTAAAAAACTAAACCCATTAAACATGAGTTTTCAATGGATTTTCACTGTAAGGACCACTATACATATGACCTCAATCCTAGTTCAACCAAATCAAAGAGGACAAAAGTCTAACCAACCCAAATAAGCATCAATTCCATCCAAAACCAAATAATACGATTCGAAAAGTACGATGGTGAACTGAATTAGTAAAAGGATGAAAAGATTATAAAATCGAAAAAGTTGGAAAAAAGGCTCGGAATATACCTGAGATGCAAGGCGACATGAATTCAAACATGGAAAAGGAGAGGAATGATGAACCCTCCATATATAAGAAGGAGACCAGCAATTGTTCATAGTCTAGATCCAGAAGCCAGGGTAATAAGAAAAGGAATAGGGATAATGTAAATTCGATTATAATAATTGATTTTTGTAAATTTACTTCCTAACGTGATGGCTTCATTGCAAATTGTTCATTGGAATGCTTAAGAAAAAGGATTGCAGCTGACTGAAAATTAATAAGAAGAATGAAAAATTATACTATGTGATAGAGTGATGGAGGTAAGCATAAGAAAATTAGGCAGAGCGAATTCGGCAGGCATTAGATAAAATTAAAAGTAGAGTTGGAAGGAGAAGATACTTTTCTTCCTTCCTTTCAGTCAGAAAAAAGAAAAAGAAAAGACCTTTGAGTTTCGAATGCTCATGGAAAAATTTCATTGGAAACTTCAGGGAGACTTCGGAGCTGAGGAAATCATGTCGAGTATTAATAATATAATAATGCATACATGTAGGCCTTTTTTTGTCTTTCTCTCAAACAAATCAATCATAATAAAGAAGAATTTCATAATAGAAATGGATTCTTATTAATGTAGAATGTAAAAGGTCAAACAATGAAAAGACTTTGATTTTGTTGTATTTATCCAATAGTTGTGTATGATATACACCTAACGTTCGAATTAGGTGAATTAGGTGATTTTCTGACAATAAATTGCAGTAATGAAGAAATCAATATAAAGTGTGTTGCAAAGGAGGAAAAACCTTCTCAATCATCTTTTATGGCTAGAGTGAAACATGAAAAATGGGTGAAAAGAAAAGATGATGCATTTGAATATGACTTTTGCACGATGAAGAAAAAGTTGCGCTGTGAAATCATTCAAATTGACGTCGAGAAGACAAATAAAATCCAGTCGTCAGCAAAGGAACTTCAAATATAACTTAAAGAACTATACAGCCTTTGGACACTTAGTGGATGAAGATCAAAAGGCAATCAAAACATTCTAGTCAGTTGCTAATAGATGCTGAGTTGTAACTAATAAAAATAATACAATTTAATATCTTTCTAATAAACTTACTGCTTGATGTAGGGAAATACCTTGGCAAGATGATAGAGATACAGTTATTTTTTGGCTCAACTCTTAAGGATTTGTTTTTCGATCTAACTATATATGGAGGGTTATATTATATATTTTATTTTTCACGATAAAATTAATAATTTAAAATAAACAAACGTTGAAATATCAGGCATGTAAGTATCAAAATAAATGTAAAAGTATTGTATAGTTCAATATATACATATACATATACATACATATGCATGCATGCACGTATCATAATTTCTAACATCTATTCCATTTTAGAATAAGCAATATACGTATACACAAAAAAAATCATAAAGTATTTATAATAAATGACGGTAGCAATTATAACATAACTTGACCAAAGGTTTTTTAACTTTGAAATATATGAACTGATATATTATCGCACGTTAATAAAAAATTTAAGAAATTTATACTCAAATCATACTTATTCCGCGGGTAGTTGATTTTTGAACATTACAGAAGATATTTCCCAATAATTTATCTGTGAAGACAACTGCTGTGGTACATGTAGTATATACTAGAAATGTAATATTACCTTACACAAAGCGATTAAATTTTATGAATTATGGTATTTGCAGCATGCTTTATTTTTGGAAATCGGATCTTTTGTCAAATATTTCACGGAGAAGGTAAACGAATTCATTATCACGAAAAAAAATAATGTTGGATTTTTCTTTCCAATATGTCAGTTAGAATATTGGATGCTGTTAGAGTTTGATTGGTTGGAGTTAAAATGGAATCGTTACAAACCTTTGAGACCTAAAAAAAACCATGAACAGCTCTGCCCGCATTGTAGCTGCAAACAAATTGGTAATTTTTACATTTATAACATTAATTACAGGGTAAATAAGTTTATAAATATTCTTGTGTGTACAAAGTAGAAACAAGTTATATTGTTCTAGATTTTGCAGTTTGAATAAAGTAAAACAAAATTAAGAAGATAAGAAATGCAGTTCATATAGATGTAGATTACATGAGTTTCAATGGTTTTGTTTTTTAAATATGCACGAGTTTCTCTAATTGGGAAGAAGAAGGGTAAATGAACTAAAATACATACGTAATTTTTTTCCAATCAGATAGAGATATTCACTAACAAGGAATGACTAACAAGGATTGGCTGCCAAGTTTTTATTGGGATAATATTCACTAACAGATAGGGATATTCACTAATCTGTTTTGTTAGGTTAATATTCAAGTACATATTGTAGGAAAGATCTGAATTAATTTGAACTTTTCTTCCATGCTTAAATTATATGCTTAATTAAAATAAAAGCTATTTGGGTAAACTTCTATTACCCGAGGCCTGGCCTAAATTTCTAATAATTATAAAGCGGGCCTTAAAAATTAAATGTTTTAGTTAATAGGTCCTATCACCTAAAAATCACTTTCTAACATATTTGAAAGTGAATTCATGTTTGTATTAATAGACTTTCAAAAAATCTCTAAATTCATTTGCACTGAAAAATTATTGGCCAACACCTGTAATAATGTCCACTTTGTTTACTCTTCGCAGTAACTCTTTCAAGGTAGTAGTATGAGACAAAGTTGGAGCAGAAAATGTAGTTGAAGAACTATAATGGATCGAATCCGTGGCAACTGATTTCTTAGAAAAAAATTTAAAACTAAATAATTAACATAAATAATTAATTATGAAAAATATC
This sequence comes from Allium cepa, assembly GCA_030765085.1. Lineage (NCBI taxonomy): Eukaryota > Viridiplantae > Streptophyta > Magnoliopsida > Asparagales > Amaryllidaceae > Allium > Allium cepa. The sequence goes on from CM060931.1 coordinate 166,901,263, forward strand.
ATGGTAAAAAAAGTTCGTTTTCAAAAGATCAATTTTATTTTAAAGGCATGTAATAGGTTTAAAATATATAAATAATTTTAAAATGATACAATAATATATAAGTGTTGAATTGATAAAACACAAGCTTGCTTAAAAAAAACTTGAAAACGTCGAATATTTTAAAACCGATACGATAACATATCATTTGCAAAACTGGTAAATTAAATTGTTGTTTCAAGAACGTTACTATAGCGTATTATTTTAAAACCAAACGCTATATCAATGTAATAAAAAAAGGTTTATTTTAAGTTCGCTAAAATGAAACTATAAAATAAAATAAAGTTAATATGGACTAACATATAATATAAATTACCTTTCAATGATTTGAAGCTTCATTTATTGTCACACCTGCTTCACAAATCAGATATTTTTAACATGATTAATATGATTGAAATGAAAATAATAATTGGATATTTGTAGAGCTTCCATAAATTTCCATAGAAATAGTATTCGACTATAATGAGAGAAAGATGAAGATCTCTTTAATTTTTTTATATAGGGAATTAGGCGTAAGAAAAGAAGGTTTTTGTTAGAAGGAGGTTTTTTCAACTAAAAGAATATACTAAAATTAATTGACCTAAAGAAGGGAGATTATGTAAATCGTTATTCTTACTCTTAATTGATCTGATCAATATTTAAATCAATGATATAATTGTCTTTCCAAATTATTTGTTAAGGCCTCTCTGCAGATTTCCACAACAAAAAAGGGGGGTGATTTCCACTTTATCTTTTGTCCTTTCTTCTGAGCTGAACGCACGCACCCTAATTTCTGATAAATGAACGAAAAAACGGGGGGTGAGTTTGTCTTTTGTCATTTCTTCTAAGCCAAGGGTGAAGGATGAATTTTACGGTGCACTAGCTTGGGAGAGAGGTGTCACTATTTTAATGGCAGTTCATTCTTTCCTTTAGTTTTAATTTGAATTCATAGTTTCTTCAATATTTGTAAGGGTTTCACTAACTGTTGGTACTTTTTGTTCAGTAGTTGTTTTTGTGAATTTCAATTTTTTTTTTTTTGTTATTTGGGGGGGGGGGGGGGGTGGTTGGGGGGGTTGGGAGAGCGCGAGAGCTCATATGATAGATTTGCATTGTATATGCAAGAGCGCATTTAATGTGAATTAATTTGTCTTACAAGCCGACAGACGCCAGTTTATAACTTTTTTAGACATTTGTGATGGTTGTGTTGTGGCAACTTCATATCTAATTTGTTGGTTAGATTTAGTAATAGGATTGAATATATTGTGTCAATATAATTCTACCCTTTTACTGCAAAATAAATACTTTATTAATGCATTTTTCTCACGCTAAATCTTATCATCATCATAGTTGTTTCTTTGGATAAATTCTATTCTGTTTCAGCTAACTTCATCGCTGCTTGAAGGTTATACTGCTCATATTGCATCTTAATATTTTCCCTTTCCTTTTCCATTCTCTATACCAGGTGCAGTGTTATTACGTCAAAGAAATGAATTTAAGTACAAGTTTGGTACCAATATAATTTCTTTCTTGTAGTTTTGAATTATGTTTCTGAGTTTACAATGCGATAACAAAGAATTGACTTTCTTTTCTGTTTACATAAATGTCTAAACCGTTACCTGAATTCTTCATGTATATTTGCATTATAGTTGAATGGTTAAGGATTAAATTTTCAGAATGATGATTGGTATTATTTTACAGCCATTAGATTCTTTTAAGTGTGTAATGCTTTGATGGGTCAAAAACACAAGGAAGTTATTAGAGCAAAATCATCTGATTATTCACTTGGGCCACCATGGTCATTCCAAGGCAGGCAAGTATATCAAATGCCTTCAAAAATTATAGTGCAAAGTTTGATTTTGTCGCTCTTTTCTTTTCTTTTGCATCAGTGCATTGTACCAGCTTCATCTTGTAAAAGCAGAAGTTGCTCGTGCTTTTATCCCAAAAGAGTTGAAACTAGTTGAAGTATTTGGGTATGGTTTTTATAAAACTTTGCTGATTTGAAGAACGAACTATTGACTGATAATTATCAGTTGATTACTTCAAAGATATATGATTTGGTAGGTACACGCTTGGTGGTTTCTTCCTTGCTCACTATGATGATAGTCCAGCATCAAAATTCGATGAGGTAATTTTCTCATAAGAGATTTTTTTTTTTCTACACGTTGTGTGGTAGTTTGCTTCATGTGCATGATTGTTGCTCCTTATGTAAAGCATTGCTATATGTACACTAAAAACACACAGTTTTTCAGTCCAAAATATAAATAGAAACTAATTTATTGTACACTAGTTACCGCCACTTTTGATGGCAGTTACATAGCGAGTCTTGTTGGTTTTCTACTCCAACCAAAGTACTCTTATATATGTCTGCGCGTGCGTGCTCGTGTGCGTGCACATTGTTCTTTATTACATAGTACCTTTAGACATCAAATTTCAAACCCTTCCCTCTAATATATATTCTCATCTACTATTAGCTCGTGGTGATCGCTGGTACTGTGTGGAATCCCCCAACTTCTTGTGCGTAAGTTCTAAGTATAGGATTTCTTGAAAAGTATTTTTGATTTATTTTCTTATATATAATAAATTTATGCTAATGGTATGATTGATAGATGGGCTGCAAGAGTACTAGTGAATAGTCAGGAAGCATGTGTGCATGGAAAAAAGGTGCTGAATGAAGTCCATTCATTTACTCAGAAGCACTTTCAATTGTTTTTTCCATGGTTGACATTGATTAAATTTGTCAGGAAATTGGACTCCCGAGTCATGTCGGCATTTTCACCAAGGTATTGAAACAAGTTGAAACCTGTTAGGTAATACGAACTTTAAATATCCATGTAAATAGCAGTTTCTACGTTGTTACAATTCTTCTTCTTCTTTTATTTTATTTTTCCCTTTTTTGGGTATCGACTAAAACATTTTATTGTAACAACGTGAATGTGTAAAGTTAATGCAAGGGATACATTGACATGAATTATATAAGTTTTTCCCCTCTTTGAAAATCGTGTTTGTTCTCATGGGGAATAGAACTCTACTGAGGAAAGAAAGAGAGGAGTCAATCTTTTCTCAAGCTTCCGTGATAAGATTGGCATCAATTCCGAATCATATGGAGTCAAAGTGTGTACAGAGATTCAAGTATCAGAGAATGAGGAATCAAATGTGAGGTCTTTGTGTAACATCTGTATTCCATTTGCTTGTAAGTTCAAAAGGTTATTTCCTATTAAGTAAATGACTCTCTTTTTTTCCATGCAATGTTAATCTAATATGCGAACCGTCTTGTTTGCATCTCTTGTGCATAAATAGGCAGATAAGCTAATATGTAATTGACAGTAAAAAATAATAATAATGTCACACAAGAAGTGAATAATTGAAAAGAGAAGAAGCAAATCAGGTCCATAACCACTAATTTGGCATGTGTAAAATCCAAAAATTTATTTCACGTTTCACTTTAGCAGCAAGGCAAAAGAACATATCTTAAGCCCAATTAGGCACAAACTATTTCCATTATTTTCAAAACAAAGATTCATGATGTTATTGTTCTACTGAACATTACTACAGTGCCAACTTTGGAAGCAAATGAGAACTGGATGGGTCCATCTATCAGAATGTCGCTTCCTAGCTTTAGGTGAGTATTTATCTTATATGCTTATCAAATCATTTCAAATTCGCGATATTTTATGAGATAAAATTGACATTTGAATGTGTGGTTGATATTTTGTTTATACTGTCCAGTGGTCGAACTCTAGACATACCTTGCCTTCTCAAGTACAGTTGTCACATGGAGGGCAGGTAATCTCGGCATCCAGTTTTTTTATTAGCTTTTGTTAGTTAATGGCCATTCCTTTTATTTGTGGATTTCTTTTCTTTCCGTTTATACTTTGCAAAACTAATTATACATACGGACTGTGGTGGAACAACATATATGGCCACCTGATCTGATTATGATTTTTTTTTCCTTTTCAATAATTTTTATTTTAGGTTAATAAACTAAGAGTTTAAGTCAAGTGTTTTGTATTTACACATTCGCGTTTTGGATCCAGTTCGGCGTATCAGGGCATCTGATCCTGATAATTCTTTGACCATACATGTTATATTTTGGGTGCGTTCTTTTAGCACAAAAAAGAGGCATGGGAACAAGCATGAAAGGTTTGACGAAAGGAGAATTATAATTGTTTTGTTATTATTAATTATGTTTGCGAGCATTAATTATTTATGTTGGATAGGAAAACCAACATATAATAAGCATAGTTTTGAAGACTGAACCATAGACAGATAGAACTGTAATAGTCTATGGTCGGAGATTTTGAAGATTGAACCGATTAAACCGTTAAAACAGTGATATTCTTTTTTCATCAATATATGCGTGGTTAAAATTTTATAATTTAAAATAATTTTATAATCTTTTTATTTAACACAATTTTAGCTTGTATGCTTCTATATAATAATTTTATAATTTAAAAACTAATTGTTTATCAAAATTAAGAAGCATAGTTTGTATGCTTCTATATAAAACTTCGAGACTATGGCGTACGAAAGATAATTGATGCTTTAAAACTAGAAGTTGTTGGAAGTTCTTTACAAAACTATCTAAGTTGATTGCCACTATAAAGGAGTAGCAACCCCCCTAGGTGGGGGTATGCGGGGCATTGCCCTCGCTGATGGTGGTCGATCAAATGGACTTCAAATTTTGAGATGAATTAAAATATTCAATATATATTAGACCAAATGTTAATCGTTATTAATTACTGCTGGTGCGTCGGATGCCAGCAGGTCAACTTGGCCAGTTCATTCCAATGGAACAAAATAGTGGGTTCCACCTTTGACGCGTCGGACGCGACGCCGATTCCAACCAAGTAAAAAATTATTGCAAACGGTACCTTTCTCTCATCATATACTTGTGTTGTTTTATTATGTCCAACTACGTCCATTGATATCACACGCACAAAGTTGTTGCATTGTCGGATTATTAGATAATTTGGTCTCGATAATTTTTCAACTACATGTAAATTGTGATTTTCTTTTCCCAACCTTATAAACTGTAACAGAACGTCTGACGATACACACTGATACATACATACACATTGATAACGTATTTTGAATATACTTTAAATCATAGATGTATAGATCGATTCAAAGATATTGGAGTAAATATTAAATTACATCTGTAAATTCGAATGACTAACAAAGAATTTGAGGGCTACCACTCCGAACCTCCAAACTTTGTTCAAGTTGCAAGCCCATTGGTCCAAGTTTTTGATTCTACCACTACATATGACATCCCAAGATTAGCACTCTATTTGCGCCTCAATCTGATGTACCGACTCATTTGATCAATGGTAAATTATTAACATGCCACTATCTTTTTTATTTTAATAATCATTGTCTTGTCAAATCATTAATGATCATTAATTATGAGTGGTGATTAGACCCGTTTTGCTCAATTCTAGCCCAACACGTTAGGATCTCAGGTCCAGTTGAGCGGGATTTGTTCGATCCAAAATATAAAGTTTAAAATATAAGTATGATACGGCCCAAGGTTTAGTTCAGATCGGTTCAAGATATGGTATAGCAATTACACTAATAAAAACTTATATTTTTATGCTTTTTCAGGTCTTTCTTGTCGGGTTAGTTCTTTTGGGTTTGATTAAGTTTTTATGGTATTTTTATCACGTGTACACAACCTTAGATCCACCGTATTCAGTTTGAGCTCAGGTCCTATCAGTTTGGTTAGGATCTAATCGATATGGGTTTTGCAGTGCAGTTTGGTTTGCACATCATGAGGGAGTGTAAATGAGATGTAAAAGAACCCAGTTGCGTGCATACACGCAGTGTGTTGTTATTCCCTTTTGATGATTTTGAAGAGCCATGTTCGTTAATGCAGAATTGTTTTGTTAACTTAACGGGCCTAAGAATCACCCTATAACAGATTAAGTTAATAAACTTTTTCCTCCCCTTCTCGTGGACATATGTAACAATATCGTTATCGTTCTAATATTAGAGCAATTTATATTATAAATCTGTATTTAATTTGCTAATACATGTTAATGGACTTGTCAATTGTAAAAAATGCATCTCAAAGCGATGACACCTATTAGTCGTCAATCCACACAAATAATTAGCAATACATGGTCAATAAATGTCGTTCTGCCATTAAATTTTCTGTTAATGAAAAAACACGCTAACATTTTGATGTTGGAAATAGAGCCCAACTTCGATCCAACTAAAACTCAAATCATACGAGAGAAGCTAAATTCAAGAGGTCTTCCATGCTTAGATCCAATTTATGGAGCTACAGCTGGGTGGGAGTGGTAACCCAAGTGAGCATGCTACCACCGTACCACATAGATTCGAATAGATACAAGGAAGCCATAAGTCAAATGCGGTAGAAGTTTCAATAGACCGGGGATGAGTACAAAGATGTCTTGCAACTTAGCTCTCAGCAAAGTTGTTCGCTAAGTTGTTATGTTTGCAACGCTAGGTGAATATCTATTCAATGTGGTGAAAGAAGTGACATGCCAAATCATGTTGCAAGGAATACCAATCGTGGAGTTACAACACCTCGGACGTCAAGACCATTATGATACCAATTTTTAGCACAACATAAAATATGGAGATTTATCAAAAGAATAAAGGCAAACGCGATAACTACCACATGTATAAGAGATACTCATCGCAAATATAAAAAGGAAGCCATTCCATCTATAAAGATAAGTGTGGCATGTATAAGATCGAGGAACCACCGCACCTATCTAAGCTAGATAGCTACCTCAAGTAAAAATACATTAGCAAGTATAAAATAAATATAATCACATGTATAAGGTTGATTATCGAGACACCACGTCCAATATTTCAACAAGAAATGCACACGATAGATCTAGTGGTCTTGTTTGTAGCAATGTTGGGATTGACCTCCATGATAGGTTAACCACATGAAAATTGTGAGAGAACATGTACCTTAACAAAACTTAATTCAACAAGAAATACGCTTGACCTTGATCAAGGGAAAGCGTGTAGACAAAGGAGATCGCCTGCTAAGATAGTTACAAGCAAAGAATTTGATTAAACACTCAAAAACAGATAACAATCAAAGTGGCCCCTTTGTCGAGTAGATCCAGAAAGCATTACTATTTCTTCACTGCATAATGTTGGTGCTCGGTGAGTGCAACATGATTGATGGTGGCATCAAGCACCTCAATGATTTCGCCATGACGATGAATCCATGCTATATCACTTAAGGTGCTTGTTGCAGTTGTTTCCTGATGATCCTAATTGGAGTTGCAATACAATGGTACCTCAAGTATCATCGGCATCCTATCAACTCTGTAGAATTTAAGTGATTCTGCATTGCTTGCATGTACCAGAAAATGGATAATAGCATCTCTTAAGGTGAGCGTTCGGTTGGTTTTAGGATAAAAAATGACAAATTGATTTGAAATTGAAAAAAATTGAAATTGAATCGGATATAATTAATTTTGATTAATCTTGTCGCTAATTAGTTTAACTGAAATAAAAATAGTAAATCGAAGAAATAATTAACTATCATGATTAGAACTTTCAATTTACTAAATGGAAAGTAGAAATTTATGATTAATTATTATATATTGAGGCTTTTTGTTTTTATAGACAACATCGATCTATATTTTTATTTATATAATCAATTTTAGTTACCAATTAACATTATCTTAATACAGTAAAATTCGATAATATAATAAAAGTATGGTTAGTTTGACATTCTGTTGAGCCAAAAATCAAATATAAGTATTTTTCAAATCGTATACAAACCGATTTAATTTAATAATTGAACTGAACCGATCAAAATGAATCGGTTTAATCGGTTAATCAAGTTCTAACCGAATATTACACACCTCTAGCTCACTAATGTAAAGCAAAATGAAGATAAGCCACTGAAAAAATTTGTAAAATGATTCAACGAGGAAAACGTTAGGATCAAAAAAGTTCTGAAGACGGAAAGATAATGGATATTCTAGTCTGTTCTCGATAGGGAAGCCATTCTTGAACAGCCCATACAACAAAAATTGCTTTACAAGGGGCATTCTTTTAGCGAGCTGATAATACATAGAAGTCGAAGAAGCCCGATTTCAACTGTGAGCTAGAAATTATAACAACGTATAGATTGCTACTAGGTCGACTAGTCATCAAAATTGTGGTAACCATAGTGGGAAGAAGAAAAAAGATGGTTGAAGTAACAAAGTTATCAGAAGAGAGCAAAACAAGACAATGAGAAGTCGAAAAATACATCTCGCTTCTCTTACTACACTAGTTTGATCGAGTTCCAAGAAGATGTGTTTATTGCCACAAAGACTTGAGTCCCCTATTTGTCCCCAATGCCTTTAAAAGCATATAATAGTATGGACGGTTCTTCTGTTTCACAACGACATAAGCCACCGTTGAAAGGGGTGCAAACAATTGACATACAAGATCGAATACCTGACATGGAGGGGCCACTAGGGAGAACATGCATAGACTAAGAATGAGAAAAATCAAACAATAGAGTAGACGCTTTGTCTACCATATGTCAATAGACTTCTCAGCTGTCAATTATGTAGGGGGCAAAAGATTATAAATTTTAAATAAAAAATGTATTTAAAATGGTTAGTCAAACTTTTAAGTTCAATTTGTGTAATAATAATGTGCACAACAAAGTTCTCTTTTTAAAGATTGCTTTTCGTGGTGGTAGGTCGAACTTTGAAATTTCAATTTTTGTAATAAATATGTTGAATGCAACACTCTTCAAGAGTTAATGGAATTTTTTAGATTCAACATTGAGTTTTGCAACGTTGTGTGATCATTTGTAAAAAAACATAAAATGATTCAAACTAAGTAGCTCACATTTTTTGAAAAAGACCAAAACATTGGTAGTATGATCTAAGATTTGCTCATGATTGCCTCTCACTCATTAGTGATAGGATATCCCCGTGATTGCAACCTTTCTAGAAACATAGACAAGCCCATACACTTGGGAAAAATCATTCTCCTTCACTAAAACATGCATGACGACTGGTTAAAAGGATCACAACCTCTTTAGGAATATGCTCGTTGAAGCAAAAAAATATGCTCGTTGAAAGCAAAAGAATAATCAAGTGTGTTTTTGTAAGATTGAAATAAATATCATCGTTTGAGGATATCTAGAAGGTCAATTGAGGTGTTATCCTACTTGCCCAGATAATATGAAGACCTTGTTTTGATGAATCTTCGTAACGTGATAGTTCTGATTCCAATGGATCTTCATTACGTGGTAGTCTCGATTGTCTTTCTAAATGTGTTGGTTTGTTGCTGTTAAGTAACGAGCCACTGTCATCACACGATATATTTAATCATTTTTTAAAAGGTGATCGATGACTTGTTATTTTAACTTTTAAGCTAAAGACTTATTTTTAATGAGCCACTATATATGATCGTCTTAATCGCTTTTTTGAAGCGATGGCTTGTTACATTTAAGTTTTAGGTCCAAAATTTTGTTTTAACGATTGTTGTCATTATATGTAGGTCTGCCGATGGACATTCACAAAATCCAATTCCCATCTGCATTTGTATATGAAATATGAAAAAAAATATTCGATATCTGAAGAGAAAAACGGACATGAATGTTGATATGATGTATCTGCATCTAAAAATTATCCATTCAACTTTTATCATGACAATATATTTGTATTTTATTACAATGAATGATTGGTGTTTGTTGTTTTATCAAGTAATATTTTACGTTATATTTATATAAATGCATTTATGCAGTTCAAAACTATTTTTTGTCAATGCATCTTTTACTTTCTTATTCCTGTATAAGGATTAGTACTGAAATCAAAATGAATCTAAATTGTGCTGGAAAGTTTATATTTATTTTATTAGATATATATCAATTGCGGACGAATAGATTATAATCTGGTATCGCTCCGCTACATGAGGATACATAATACCTGAAAATGATTTTGGATTTAGATGTGGACGTAACATTTTTGTATTCGTTTGTACCCACGGACATACCTAATTACATGATAGTTTTAACTGTGCCTTTTTAGAAGTGTTGGCTTGTTACTTTAGTTTCAGGTTGACTGTTTCATTTTAATGGATCGTATCTCATTCACAATAGATTGATCGTCTTTTTGTAAATGTAACGGTCGTTACTTTTAAGTTTCAAACTGAAGGCTTTCTCTTGATGGATCACTGCCGTTACTTGATATTTTGATCACTTTTTAAAGATGGTGGTTTGTTACTTATAAGTTTTAGATCGAATGTTCTGTTTAACGTACCGTTGTTACTAAATCTCAAACAAGAAGATTTTATTTGAGTGAGCTGCATTCCATGGTCATTCCAAGGACGATCAAAAATATACCTTGAGCAATAACTCAAGTGATGCAAAGGCCAACTCTCTAAGCAATCACTAAAGATGAGTGCTTGATCGGTTTGATATGTTTTAAGGAAAATATGTCAAACATAGTTGAAATCGGAAAAATTGTAAACCAAACTGAATTGAATAGAAATAATTTTGGGTTAATCGGCCGATAATCAGTTTACCAAACTAAAAAAGTAAATCGGACAAATTAGCATATATTATGATTAGAATGTTCAATTTACTAAAAGAAAAACATAAACCTATAGTTAGAGAGTACTTATTACGTATATTTTATGGAGAATTTTTTTTCTTCAATAAAAGATGATGTATTTGTATATGTTGTTTTGATTACTAAATCAATCATAAGCACTGCAATAACACTATAAGTTATAATTATACGCCAAATATTCAATTAGCTTGGTTAAAATTGATAACCGGATAAAATTATATTGCAACTTGAATATAAATGGTTTAAATAACCGGTCGGTTAATTGAGTTCTAGTTGGACATTGCTCACCCTTAGCAAATGCTCAAGCTATTAGTTAATGCAAGTTTGGACTAACTAAAATCCACCAGCTTAAGCAACTCAGACGTCACACCCTAATGGATTGTCGACTGCTATTACTCAATGGTTAGTTAAAATCTATTGAAGATAAGTTCATAACATTCAAAATCTGCGCTCGTCCAAAAGATGAAGCATGTTCAGATGCAACAAGTTTGAACAAAGCGAATAATAAGTTCAACAAAGGAAAGATTAAACAACTGAAACACGAGCATACCAAATTTAGAGATACAATGAGAAAAATGTTAATTCTATTTTATATTTATTCTTACTAAGATGCTTATTATAGCAAATACGAAAAATAAAATGAAGGAAACAAAAGCTAAAATCTATTAGAGATGTTCCTGCTTGTGTGTCTTTCTAATTGTAAAATTTTCAATCCTCGATTTGATTACGCTTTCCCCGAAGTGCTTTCTGAAGTCTTCTCCAGCACACTCCGGAAATACCTCCACAACAAAGCTTGCATGGCACCCAAACCATCACTTCACACTGAAGTTCATGGATGCAATGCAATTGAACTAATAAGAGGGGAAACATACTTCCATGATCTTGAGAATATTCCATCACTTGTTGAAAATACAAGGACCTTCTTAGCTAACTGAGAGGGTCATGTTTCTTCATAAGATGTTTTGTATCCCTAAAATATATTGGTAGCTTCTTTATCTTGAAGGTGCAAACAGTTAAACAGTTAAAATGTTAATCCTTGCAAAAGTGAACTCCAACATTCTTACTTGAACAAATTATTGTTCGGATAAGAAGTCGCGACTCTTTCACTGGATGGAATCGCTCGAAATATCGTTGGCTGAGAACTACGGATGATGTATCAGGCTTTCTAACATGACTAACTCCAAAGTTGTTCAGTGAATGAAGAAGAAATTGTTGAATAATGAAGAAGAACGAAGATTACCAGGGCTTATATAGAGTTTAGTGCAAATTCGCGATCATTCAATCAAGATGCGGAAGAATTCACAAACTGGAATTGTTCTTCTTTTAGTGGGTAAGCCAAGAAACATTTGATCAATAGGTGGAAGGGGAAGTTAAAAAGGAAGGATGTGCATTAATTACATATGTACAATCATTTAGTGCATCAAATAACTCCATTGATCGGTTAAAGTTGCTTGAGAAGACCCCCAGTGTCCTCACTATTAGGGTTTTGTAGGATTCCTACACAAAATAGATTTTATAAGAAACAAGAAGTGGAAGAAAAAAATTGACGACAAATAGATTTCTCCAAACAAAATCTTTATTAATCCAATAAATGATTACAAGAGAAAATCTAAAAATTGAGAAAAATTCTCAATCCTCGTAACCCTAGAAAAAATAAACTTTTTCTCACATACATTTAATGAACCATATACATGTCTATTTGTAATAGTCTTGATAAAATGTTCTTTTTAATCAGCCGTTAATTATTTTCATCTCTCAAAATAAACCATTTCCACGTAAATAATTCGTTGCCTTCTTTAATGCAAAATCGATAAAAGAGGCAATGAATTTGAGTCACAATTCCACTTTGACTCAAATATCTTTAAAACCTACGTAAATATGTAATACTGTGCCACCAAAATCTAACACTCACAAGAATGATGGGCTCGGGACAAACGTTGCCCTCTTTTTTTCTTGGAAATAATGAGAATGGCCTTGAAAAATCATGGCTGCATCAGAATACAATCTGTTCCCGTACCAACTTTTTAATTCTGAATGAATTTAGGAAACAATGTCCAAATCCGAGAAAGAAAATTGATCTGTTGTGTACTTGTCGAAGACACCAAAAATCATGTTTGAGATACACTGCTTCTGAGATGCATGCAAAGATGCTTCAAGTGCCTACCGCTGAAGAAGCCTTCCAAGCAATTTTGCAATATCCAGCAAGAAGACACAAGGTCTGCTCAACCAACAAGCATATCAAATGCTTTCTGATCTACTCTAGTGACGAAGACCTATTTCAACTAGCTACATTTACATGACTTGTTCAGATCTTCTCGTTTTCAGCATTGGATGTCCGTGAAAAGGACAGTCCTAATGAAGTTTTTACCTTAATCATAGGATTTGAATCGATGATCATTTTTATATATGCAAATATGCAATACATGTGTACCATATATGGTACTCCATATGCATTGAAATAAGAGGGGGATCCTTGTTTCTTTTTTCTTCATCAGGTTAATAAAACTCTCCCTAATCCTTTGTGGACGTAGGTTGCAAGACGGTTGTTCTTTTATTACTTCAAATTATTATATACTTTTGTCATCGATTTGCTAATATATCTACCAATCCGTCGATCATAGAAACTACATCCTTAAATCAGCGATCTACACCCTTAATCAGCGATCCACTCAAATAATCAGGAATACATGCTCAACTACGGTTAATCTACCATTAAATTGTTCAATCTGTACACAGCTGTATGGTTCAAGCACTCAGCGGTTATATGGTTTCGAGAAAAAATATAACTGCCAAAATCAATTAATTATTAGTTCGACATTTTTTTGTGTAGGAAAAAAAACATTGTTTTATCTGATATAGCAAAACTCAAGAATGTCTTGATCAATATAGTCTAGACATCATATTAAAAATGTTGATTTAACTTATATTGGACGCTTGAGTCCCCAAAAAAATGGGGATTTAAGTAGATTCGCTAATTAAAAGCATAAAGCTGCAAAATTGGTAAGGCTGTCAATAGATACTCGAAAAATTCGAAATATGTTTGTATTTGTATTCGAAAAGCGGATAAATACTCGAAAAAACGGATGCGGATACGGTGGCATGCACATTCGAAAATTATCCGTTCGGTTTTTTTCAAATTTATAGTTTATTTTATGTGTATTTTAGTGTAATGAAAGATGTGTATTTATTTTTTTCATTAAGATAATATATTGTATTTTATGCATTTAATGTCTATTAGCTGCTCAAAGCTATTTATTATCATCATTTTTGTTGATTTTACATACTTCTGTAATTAGTGAGACTGAAAAAAAATTATATTGAACCAAAATTTTCTATTTATGTTTCTTAATTTAACAGTCGTTAGTGGATAAGATAATAATCCGGTATCTGAAAACTATTTCGGATACGGTTGCAGATTTGGCACTATTTGATTCGAAAGTATCCGGTGACAGACCTAATTAAATCGGTCTGTATAGACACACACACACAAATACACACACAAAAACACACACACACACATAGTACAAAAATATATTATTTTATGAAGAAAAAATTGTTCAAAGTGCTCTGGTGTATGCTTTTTATTTCTATTACCCTGAATTTTTTTTTTACATATTTATGAAAGATCAGAAATGTGTTTATTTGTAATGTTGATGTGTTTTTTTTTTCGAAATGTTGATAAAAAATGTGTTATGCAGAGTGAGAATGGTGAAGCCGGCTAAAATCACAAGAGGCTTTGATGTAGACGAAAAATCTACTGGCATGGAGTCCGAAAATGATGAAGATAAAAAATGGAATCACAGCGTATCGGTTTTACTTGCCAAACCTATCTTAGCTCTGGAATTTCGCCAACTCAGAATGCAAGTTGAAGGTCCCACAACACTAAAGGAAAATTAAAGAACTCTGTAAAGACTAAAGACCTTATTTCAATCTACACTGGTGATGCTTTTGATTTTGTTACTTCTGAAGTGATATATTTATATTATATTTTCAACCTTTTTCCTGCATCTGAGACGATCTTTTATACACCTTTATTGCTATTTGTTGCTGTTTTTTTTTCTTCCTTTCAGTTAGGAGCTCACCAATAAAATAATAATGAAAGTATATAACATTAAACTTTCTTCTCTTCTTCTGTTTGATTTTATTACTTTAACTGCATTTTTGTTGTATCAGATACTAATAAAAAAAAGACTTAACATTTGCACTGAATTGAAGAAGAGACGCACGATATATTAGTAGATAAAAGAAGATACAGAACCTGGAATGCAACATCAACACCATCATAAACATTCATATTTCCACGAATTAAAATTAAAAGGAAAATTTATAGAAACTAAAAAGCCAATGACCTCCCTTTCAACTATGTTCTTTGGATAATAATAAGAATATTTAGCCATAATTGAGTCGGAATATGTCATTCTGCACGAAAAAGCTCCCCTCCTGTGTTGGAATTAACTGGAACATCTGTACATCAAATTTTAAAATTTATAAAATAATTAAGAAGATTAAGGAAGTGTGCAAAAGTATCATGTATCCAAATAAGGATATTAGTAAAATATGCCATATGATGTAATTTAAACATATCAGGCAGAAATAGGCAAACTTTTCGTGGCTAGTAATCATGTTCGCATGCTTATTTAATGATTTTAATTATTTTCATGTCAACGCAATTATTGGTCATTGTTTGTATCGATTCAAATGTATAAATGTATACTTCCCTTTCACAATATTAGATGCGCTGTATATTATGTGATCTTCCCCTTGAATGTAACCATTTTGTAGTTTGGCTACCATCTCTATCTCTACTACTACTAATAATGAAAATTCGTTAAACTATTTTACTTGGTGTCTTTTTGAAATTTCAAAATGTCTTTACTTTCCATTTATATATTTACGCTCAAACAAAATATCAACGTAGACGATAACACAAACAGTCCGTACACAAACAGCACGTGTGCAAAACACGGGTCCATACTAGTATATATAATAGATCCAAAAACATTTGGGTACAAATCAGATTCTCTTATCGCTATTACCAATCATCTTTTTGTGATTTTAATCAATTTATTTTGATATGTTAACTTCTTTAATAACATGATTATTGGAAATATGACTGAGAAACAGGGCGTATCATTTTTCCAGTGAAAAAGTAAGCACAACTAATGCACCATAATCTGAACCAGTTTGTAAATGACCATCGCACTGGAATCTGTAAATGATTGCTTTCGCAAATCACACAACTATCGATAAAACCTAATTTTTATTGATTTAGGTCACTTGAAAATTTGTAACAAATTTGGATCAGTTTACTATTTAAACTAGTGTTATCAGAATCAAATAATATTTCGATGCTTTTGACCCAAAAGCGAGTCAATCATGCTGGCGAAGTTTATCAAATAATTTATGTGTCATATGTTCAAAAACATGATTAAACTTGTAGTAACTTCAAAAAAAAAAAAGGGGCCAAACTGATTTAGAAAAACCCATGAATACATATATATTCAATTACCTGACTAAATCTGAGGTGATGCTCTTCTCCTGGGAGCTGAAGATTGCCACTAACGAAGACAAGAATGCCACCATTCACGGTGGATGGTTGGCAATCCACGGTGGAGATCGCGTGCCTGCATTGATCGAACGGCAGCTGAGCAAGCTTCAGTGCGATCTCTTCTGCTCCCACTATCTTCTGACCCTCGAATGACAGCATGGACTGTGGGTTGTAGAGCGAAGAAAGCAGCGGTCTGTTTGTATCAAAGAGTTTGTAGTAGTGATCCACAAATGCCTTGGCTACTAACTCTACCTGGTTCTCTTCCTTGTTCATTTTTTTTTTTTTTTGTTTATTTATTTATTTGTTTGTTTATTTAGATGTTGATATTGAATTGAGAGGAGAATGTTTTATGGTGGGAGAAGTGTTGTATATTAAGGGTGGTTTGAGTATGAAGAAATGAATAAAGTTGAAACAGCTATTGCACTTTTGCTTCCTTTTCTTATGTTGAATAAGCCCTTGATATTGTAGCATTATTACATTTTGCCATTTGTTCCTACTTAGGCCTGAATTCAGTGTGTTCCAAAATTGAAAAGGCATTTGAAATTAGTAAAATTGGATATGGATTTGTATAAGCTATACCTACAATTAAAAAATATCCGTTTGAACCCTTATCAAACTAATAATTTATATTACTTGTATGCATAGAATGGTTGATTTTTGTTGTTTTATACTCGGCACAAATTATTTATGTGATGTTATTCAAAATTTATATTACTTGTGATCTATCGCACCAAGGCCGAATCACTTAACCATTTGGGCGTGGTTAATGGTGCTTATCAGAACGTCTTATCATTTGTTGTTTGGATGGTGATCCTTGACTTATGTTTTGTATTTTTAAAAGCATTTGTACTAGAATATTTGTATCTTTGAACAAAACTTTCTTGAGCATCTCCGGTTGCAAATTACAAAAACCTTGTTTTAGCCCCCACACCCTCTCCGATTGTGGGCTACCCGTGGTAAGCAATTATAAGATGACATATTGCGATTAAGAAATTGAAACTCTAATTGAAACTCCTACTAGACACTTATTTAACATATGCTCAGTTTATACACAATCAACAAACGTGTCGATGAAAGTGTCTGTTAGGCATACATCTACGCTAGACGTTTGTTGAATAAGCTCATAGGTAGGGTTATTCAACAAGCGTTTAGTACATATGCGCTTGCTAAGCGAGCGTGTATGTTTGTGTAAGTTGATGCGTATTATTAGATGTTCATTAAGCAAACATGCTTTTCCACTTTCATCCCTATATGGAAATTTTATCAAATTTACAACATTTTATGATTCGTTTGGATCGACTTATATAAGTCTTTTTTTGCTTTTTAAAATCAAAACATATTCATTTTGGCTTTCAAAAAGCCAAAATACGCTTTATATAAGTCGTTCCAAACGACGAATGAACCTTGTAATATGTAATTGTAACTTTTGTTGCAGATGCTTTTAAATTTCTTACTTCTATAAGCTTCTAAGATAAAAATCTGATATTTATCTCCGGATACGATATTCCAATATGTTTATGGGTACCAATTCATATATAGCACCATCCATATTCAATTGTTGGAAGTTCACGATCAAGGGGGCTTTGATGCAATATACATGTAATGCACTGTGTTATTATTTATTATTTTATGTTAGTTATTGTAGCTATTAATTAATTAATTAGCAACTTAAAATTTATACTTCGCTTGTATATTTTATGCTCCATCCTATCTTCATTCAAGGGCGTTTTCTGATAGATTTGAAGTGTCATCATTTAAAGTAATGCAATCGGTGAAGGGCAAAAAAGAAAAAAAAGGGGACAAAAAAAAAGAAGATTCGTTTTTGCGGTGGTTCCACGCAATGGATGATAAGAAGCCAATGCCATGTGCTATTTTGCCTTTTTATTGTAAGGACTGTACCATTAACATTGACTGTAACAAAGTTCAGCAGTTGGCCGGTGCTGCTTTTAATTTTTTTTAAAAAGGTAAAATATGAAAGAAAAAAATTGAAAACCCATCACCAGTACATACAACATTACGTGGATTTGGCTTTATAAACATGACTTGTCTCAGAGTAAATATCAATATTAAATAAATCTGCTTATTTTTCTCAATTGTAAACAATTTACAAAAAAAACTGCAATATCATACAGCTACCACATGGTATATTCAATTACCCTCCAACACCACAGTGCCTCAAAATAGAAAGCTAGTATAATTTTTACAATGAGATATCAAGTGAGCATCAAATTGTCACAAAGCAAACGATACAGAACTTTTACAGTAACTGACCACAATATACAAATACAAATTTTTCACAAAATTACAGGGAACAAGGCCACAATTATGGGTATGTCAAGTCTTTATAGATTCGTACTTTGCACCCATGGCACCACCCTTCTGTTTCTGAAAATCAATATATCGCACTGTGCTTGCAAAGAAAGCATCTGCTACAGGATCAGATGATGAGTTTTCACCTTGCATTTCATTCTTTATCAGCTCAATTAAGCCTTGAATTGCAGAGCTTGTGATCTGAGGATTTCCTTTTTCGAAATAATATATGTATCTGGTACAACAAACAGGAACATAAAGCAATAATGAGGGTTAGGCTTAGTGCATGAGGTATTAAGTAATCTTGCTTTTAAAAGAACTTTTCTTCTTTTTACATGATTTCATTTTCGGTTTTTGCTTACTTGTTTAATATTTCGACAAATAATATTACAGGTCCGCTGCTACCCCGTGTTGCATTGGCCATTTGTTGAGCAGCGTTTGCTATTCTCAAGGCTCGTTTAAGACAAAGTAGAACCCTACGAAAAAGAAGATAAAAAAAGAGATCAGAAATATCTGAACAAAATATAAAAGATGGTTAAAGGGACTTCAAACTTAATATAACATAATACAAAAATGGTTAAAAGGGACTTGAAAATTGGTTAAAGAATACCAAATTATAAGGAGATGACAAACAAGAACAATTAAGTTCATACAATTAATTTTGTATTAACAACTATCCATAAACTGGATGTTTACATATAATGAGATTATGAGCATAGAAGAAAGAACATTACTTGTAAACCTCATGCAAATTGATGCCCTACCTAAACCATTTTTGGAGTGCCTTAAACAATCATTATGATAAATACATCTAATGACAATGTTAAATGACGTATGTCTTTTAACAAAAACGGAAGACAATAAAAAAATGCACTATTTCAGAAACAATGCTGCGTGGTGAGTACAATTAGACCATGGGTTTTTGTCAATATAGCACTTTGAAGATAGTTCATACCTTTCCCCATCCTTGATTCCATCTTGATCATCAACCCAGAAAAGATGAGAGCATGCATAGACTGCTCTACATTGATCTGGTTTTTTCAGTAACTTTGCAGAATACTGTGTAAAAAGATCGCCAGCATTAGCATTATAGTTATATTCAATTATATGTGTTACAAGTATATAACAGCTCACAAGGCAACTATAAAGTAAATCACAACCCCTGTGGCCTTATGTGTCAAAGTATCTCTGTTCTCAACCCCAAACACACTTGTCCTCTGAAGGGTTCCTATGATCAAATGGATTGCAGTCACCTGTGCTCTTGAATCCTGAAAAATAATATGATATTGTTATAACTAATGTGCAGGAATACTAATACATTGCAGTCGGAGACAGTATTATTGCTTACCACAATTTCTTCTTCATATAATACAAATGCCTTGGTGAAGAAGTCATATGCAACAGGTTCCAGATCACAATCATTAGCAGACTAAACAAGCCAAAGAGGAAAAATATAAGAAAATAATTTATACAGAATGAAAATTGGTATAAAAGGCTGACAAACCTCAGCACACTGCAAGTAAAGTCTTAGTGCAAGTTCTGGACAAGACGTGGGCAACAATTCTTCAATTGTCTAAGAGAGAAAATAATGAGAAATGAATGAGAAAAATAATATTGATAAATGAATGAGAAAATAAACTGTATGAAATGTTAAAGCCGTAAAAGTAATAAAGGGAAATGAATAATGGACAATTTGGAAGGAACCAGTTAATAGACAGTATTTAACAAGTGAGTGTACCAATACCATCTTATGAATCGTAGCAATTGTAACAAAATTTCACGCTCATCTAAGGCATATTAGGAGCTAATGAAACTAACCGTTTGGATACGTTCAGCTTATATCAAATGAATTAGTTGAAGGATTGTTTGATACTGAAATTAAGAGGAATTGTTCTCCAACGGCAGCTAAAATTCTTAAGTATCATCTGCTTGAAATTATCATAGAAAATGTACATTTTCGAACAACCTGACTTAATATCTGAAATATTTTCTTTGGTGTTACAGGTACATCTTCTCCGGTTATATCTCCATCTTGCAATTGCAGACGCCTGATCAACTGCAAGTACATAATGGATATCATGATTAAATTTTCTGTGTATCACATCGTTTAACAGCGATTAAACTTATTTGAAGCACAGCCAAACACTCGAATAAAGAGCCAATGTTTTTTTGATTTTAGAAACTAATGATATTCAATTCAGGAAACTACACACTCATCTCTACTTCTCTACTGCTAACAAAGAAAATTCGTTGAATTAATTTACTCGGCGTCTTTTTGAAATTTCGAAAATGCCCTTGCTTTCCGTTTACAATAATATAAACAGCCCGTGTGCGAAGCACGGGCCAATTCTAGTCATAAATAAAAAATATTGAGTTTGGAATAATCGGATCATTTTGATAATGAAAATAAATTGTTTGAAAATGTAAACTTCGAAGACCAGTTTTAACATAACATAAGCCTTATCAAACATATACTCCATTATTCGAAGTGTGCAGGTAATGAGATTATCATTTTTCTATTATGTCCATTAGCTACAGTTAAGACATAGACAATTCATACAGGTGAACAGTTAGATTTTGGGACAATTAATTACGCTCTAACAATATGAATACTGATGTAGAATAAGGATACAGAAATATAGTCTCAACGGTCAGTGACAGCCGAAATTATCAAGAGATAGGGTGATGATGCATTAGAATTTAAAGGTGCACATACCAAATTTTTGTTATTTTAGTTTTGTCCTTAGAGATGAGAAGAGAGTTCAGATTCATATGTTTATTTTGAACTTTGAATCTGTTTTCTGTTACTTATCTTCTGTTGAAAGTTGAAAAAAGTGTTCCACAAACTGTTCAAATAGCAATTGCAATAAACTATTCTAGAGGGTTCCAGGAAGGTGTTATAACATGAGTGTGAGCCGAGCCGTCTGTGTGTGTGATTTTGCATTACAATGTATTTAGATAATAAAAAAGCACGAACCTTCAAAGCAGAAAACACTAGTGGGGGCACGGTGAAAGGGTGGCGTTTTGGGCCACCAAGAACAATGTGTTTCTTCACAGTAATTAATATCTGGAGAAAAAAAAACCGCATACCTTAAACATCGCATTAGTCAGTAGTAACAAATAAAACCAATACTTACTATATGAAAACCAGAACAATGATTTCTGAAATGACTATAGTTTGGACAAAGAAATCAATTGTACATAATTTAGCAAATACGCATAGAGGAACATAATCCAACATTTATTAAATGCAGTCTAATAAGTTAATCAAACTCAAATGACTGCGATAAAAATACATAAATAATTATAAGACTGGCAAGTTCGAGGATTTATTATGAAAACAAACGGATCGTGTTCTAACTAAAAAGAAAAAAGAAAAATCTATCTCATCGCTTTCAGCCGGATATCTTTCCTCTACAATCCTAATTACCGAATGATGTTAGGATTGATGAGGGATGGAGCTGATGAGACTTTGAAACACATGACTTTGCTTAGACTTGCATGTACTCACTAACAATATTTAGCTAGTTACCTTAAGCATCTCATCCGGATCACCATTATTCAGCATGTGAATGAGACGAGCAACCGAATTCTGTTCCTCGTTAAAGTCTTCTTCATCAAGCTGGCAGGACAGAATTATTTCTCATAAATCATTTACGAAGAGAAGTGAAAAGTCAAAGCAACAACTCAATGACATAATCGACTTGAGAATGAACCTCGTCATCTGAAGTCTCATTTGTGTCCTTCATTAGCCCTTTTATTAATTCAAATAAAGCCTCCACCTAAAACAATAAACTTATGTTTTTCTGTATAACTAGGTTGTGAAAACTCTCAAATTAGTTAAGTGCCAAAGCTTACTTTTTCAGCACTTGATATACAACTATTGTTCTTCATGATGCTTTGAATAATGACCACTGCCATGACTTTATTTGTAGCTCCATCAAGAAAATCCATTACTTTGGGATAGTTGTAAAGATTTAATGCAGTGACAATATCATTATATTTCTCCAATGGAGCACTCAACAGAGCAACCAGTTGCTTAGTGGCTCTGGTATCCTGAACCTTTCCTCTGCCAGAAAGTTTCTCGACACAAGCACCCTGATTAGAAAAAAAGGTACAGTTAGTACACTGATTTTTTATTATTAAATTGGTAAGATCATTAGTGTAGAAAATTGTCATTACCAATATTTGATCAACATAATCAAGACGGTCAGGATGAACACCAAGAGTAAATGCTAGAAGGGACACATACAAGGTTATTGCTCCAACAACTGGCATATCAACTTGGGCTTCAATGACCTATAAATATGATAAAATAAATTAGATACATGCAAGTATTTCCCCACCCACCCGCCCACACACCCAAAAATAAACAAACATTCACTTCTATTTTGCATCCATTTTTTTTGTTTTCAGCTTGAGTACGATTAGCATCTCTCTACTAACATGCAAATTCCTAAGCGACCTTTTTTGTTCTATGAAAATACAATCAATTCGATTTATTTTAATTATATATACAATAATAAAAATGTATATGATATACAAGTTACGTAAATGAATGAAGTAACAAGGTTTCATTTATTTTTCTAATTACTCTTCCTCAAATCTCACATCTCTTGTAGCTCTAGGAACATTAAGCTGAATGTTAGAAATGTGATATCCTTCTGTGGTAGAGTCTTAATTATTTTCCATGGTCAAAAGATGTGCATAGTGACATTTACCGATAACAAGCTTAACAACCATTTGTATTAGCAAATATGATGGGTAAAAAATTATAGACATGCGTACGATGCACCTGGATAATAATAATCAATGAACTAAAGTTTAATTGAAGTAATTAAATTTGATGTGGTTCACATACATATGCAAGGTTTTAAAGAACCATTTGCCACCATATTAGAAAAGGCTGATTTATAAACATTTACTTCATAGATGCACAAATGCAAGGTTTTAAAGAACCATGAACTTACAATATAGCATACACATGCAAGTAAGACAAATATAAATGTGCCAACCGTAATATAGATCCGTGGAACAGATGCGTACAAGATAGAGTGTTTGGACAAATTTTGATGATGCACCATATCTTCTTTTTTTTTTGGGGGGGGGGGGGGGGGGTGGGGTTGATTTTTTTCTTTCAAGCTTTGTTCCAAAGCCTTTTTTCACCGATTTTGATTGTATATGACCGGTTCAGTTTTTAAGGAGTTGAGAAAATCTATAATCCTGAATTTTTCTAAACACTGGTTTAACTAGTTAAGAAACCAGCCAAATCGGTGCAGTGTAAATTTGACTATATTCGTAAACCCGTCAAATCAATGGTTTTTTAAAGTTTCTCAAATTTTATTCCAATTGTACCCTTATTAATATATTTTTATTTGATTAATTTTACTCTTTTAACTCAAATTTCATTCGCTTTAAACATAAATTCTTTTTTCTAAACTTGTACTTTATTTTGATTGTTTTTATTTTATGATAAATATATTTTATTTCTTCTAATTTTATTTCTTCTAATATATTTCAATAAGACTCGTATACTTTATCATTCCTCCAAATATATCTCAACGACGCTTATCTATTTGTATACATGTGCATATATTTATTTATTCACAACAAAACAAACTAATTCAAAATACAAAAAAGATCTTGTAATTCCAACTCTACACCATCAAACACTCCCATTTAA
Organism: Allium cepa; assembly: GCA_030765085.1. NCBI lineage: Eukaryota > Viridiplantae > Streptophyta > Magnoliopsida > Asparagales > Amaryllidaceae > Allium > Allium cepa. Next base: position 166,925,393 of record CM060931.1, read on the forward strand.
TTTTTCAAATCAGATTATGAAAGGTATGTTTTGCTATACACTATTTATATAACGTTTCTAACTTTTTTACATATGAAATAGTTTGGATTTTTTTTAATATATTGTTCTGCTAACAAAATAAAAGGATATTGGCAGATGGTTAATAAAGTCAGATATATAGTTAATATACTTTCTGTTGCCTTCATGAAATTTTGTAGTGTTCTTGTAAAAGATGGGGGACTACGGGCAACTCAACGAGGCACGATTGAAGAACAAGTTACTAAATTCCTTTGGATCATATGACAAAACACAAGACCAAGTGCACGTTCATTGTTATTCTAAAAAATTTCGACTGTTAGTCGTCACTTTCATAAATTTCTTGATGCAATCCGAGAATTAGAGGATAATTTTATTGTACAATCAAATGGAGACAAAGTACCAACAGAGATCCTGCACCATAGCAGATTCCACATTTCTTTAAGGTCCTTGTCATTAGTAAGAACTGTGAATATTATGATGTAACAGTTCATTTAATTATTATCATTAGTTAATATCGGATTGTGTTAGGGCAATTTATGGCACACGTATTCGTGTTAAGTTACCAATTGCATATATTGCAAGGTGTCGTGGTCGAAAGGAATTCCCAACTACAAATGTTGGTTGCTTGTACATTTGATTTTAAAACTAATATATGTATTGATCGGATGGGAAGTAACCACCTTGGATTCTAGGATACTAAAGAATTCCCTAACACGTGTGTATCCACTTCATATAGCAACAACTAATTTAAAACTCGGTTTTTTTTTCTTGACATTTAAAGGTAGCTAGCATCTAAATAATGTGTTCTAACATAGGAAAATACCATCCTGTTGATGCAGGATTCAGGCTATGTAGTGGTCTCATTACACTTACAGAGGAGAACGTTATCACATTGAAAAGTACTCACAAGGAAATCCAATTCTCATGAGATTTTCAATCATTGACACTCTTCATTACGCAATGTGATAGTGGGAGCATTTGGTGTTCCTAAGAAATGTTTTCCCATTACAGCAGGTAAGGCCAAAAAGGTGTATGATTTTCAAACACAAAAACTAATTGTGTCAGCATGTTGCGTTGCCCATAATTTTTTGATGGGAATCTATGCAAATGAAAGCCTCATTACTAAGTCAACCGTGTTTGAATAATAATGTTAAGGACAACCGTCAGAATATGTCAGCAATAATCACAATTTGGATAATACTGAAGATGCAATAAAAGGAGATCTTAATAAAAACTCAATAGCGAATGAAACGTAGGATGTATATTATATAAATCATAATAATATAGTAACAAATTAAATGTTCTGTTTTATTCCATATTATAATTAACCTTGAATTATATATAAAATACTAAGTCAACGGTGTTTGAATTTTATTTATTCTATATATATGTAATGTTAAAAAAATGCTTAAAAAATTATATATTTTTACAGTTTTGGTTCAACAATCGTTTTCTCAGGAAAATAATGCCTCAAAAAATGAAGAAAATATTGGAAATGAAGGGTCTGAACAGCAAGAGCAAGTCATATGAGTTGATGGAAATTGATGAATGGCCAGTAAAAATATCAATAGGACGTTGTTGCGCCGTGAATAGATCCCTGCCTTGAAAATGAAATTTGGTACGACTAAGGTACAATCAATAATTGTCGTTCAATCCTCAATATTAACACAACCATCCTTCAAACTTATGCAACCATGGTTGAAGGATTTTGGAGAATTGTAGAGACCATCGTCCAAGATTCTTATACTTAAAAGATGATTTATTTGAAGAAATTTGTGGTGAGAATTAAATGGAGGATTTTTCTGTATTTTTTTTAAAGAAGAGATAATAAAAACAAAATGAACATAAGTTATTTCTATATCCCTATGTTAAACAAATGAATTGCAATAAATTGCAATAAATGTATATTCTAGAAATGGAAACGGCTGTTTGTTAATACAAAATCCAAAAGGTCGGACGGATGAAAAGACTTTTTTATTGTAGTTATCCAACAATCTCTCACTAACTACAACTAAACTCGAAGAAGTACACTTGAACAAAGGAAAAGTTTATATGTAATTACGAATATATTTCAATTGAATGATACATAGAGAAGAGTTTACTATTTAATCTAAATAGTGAATTTCTCTTTAACTACAAAGATCAACTTAGTCTAAGTCTCATACAAGTACCAATATTTTTGTTCCCACCACATTCCACATGCTGAAGCTTTTAACTAATTATACTGATTAATTCAAGGACTTCATTTGTACATCAAGCGATTCACTGAAGATCAGCGACATTATCTGAAACTGTCGCCTACCTTACACAATGTATACTGTTATCTTTCCTTCTGAAACAGCAACTGCTTGTGTGTTCTACCCACTATTTTGTGACCACGCATGCATGTAGGTTAGGGTGGATTTTATTCCCAACAGAAACATAAGTTGCACATTTATCCAATAATGGTTGAAATCATTTTCCACGTCTGATTAAAATGCATCATCGTCATATCTTAAAAAAACCATGTATTTGCTTGAACAAAGCCATCAATTCCACAGTAACGTAATTCAAACTAAATGTTTCCTAGCACATGCAAGGATGGTTTCATGTGTGGGCGAGGCAGGGCAAATGCCTTGCCTTAATTTTGAGAAATTAAATTACAAAATACCCTTCATAATATAAAATTACAAGCAAATCAATTATTAACACAATCCTTTGTTAACCTATCCTGTTCTCTAAGCGCAGCAACGTATCTCGTACTAAATTTGCAACAACAAGCCTTAAAATATTCTTTCAGGCGAGAATCAAACCACTGCACAACATCTTCATCAGCCATCACAGCATCAACCACTCAATGTTGCTGAGCATCATCATCAATCGGACTACCACACAACATCGACTTAGCGGCTTAAGGCTATAATTTCTTTGAATTGCTCTAGAGTAGAAAATTAATTTGAATTCATCATTAGAGAATCGCTTTGAATTGCCCTAGTTTATTAAACAAGAATTGATGTGAACTTAAAAAAATTCTTCAAATTTCTTCTTAGATAATTGCTTTGGATTGCACCGATTCTTGTAAATTTTCTTAATCAATTGCACACATTTAGCCACGGTTTTAAATCAGAATTGAAAATGGGTCGACATGTTTGAGATAATGGGTGAACCGCTCAAAAACGGTTGAAATTAGAAGAGATACACAATGGTGTACAAGTTTACAATTTTAGCTTTGACTTTACCCGTCACTACTACTACAATGGAGTGAGAACTTTCAGCTATGAAGATTGTAAAGAATCGACTTTGGAATAGGATGAATGGTTGAAAGATAGTCTTATTGTGTATGTATTGAAACAGCTATATTTTGTAGTTTGTCAAATGAAGTAGGTTACTTCCTCGCATGGCAAACCGCAGACGTCAATTGTAATTTATCTTTAAAAGTCGAAAAATACCATAGTTTTGGGTTGATTTATCTTTCTTTTTTTCCATTAAAATTATAATACATATGATTAATGTTTTATTTGCGCCCTCCCTTGATATAGTTTCTGGATCCACCCGATAAGGGTTGAGGTCACGGTTTTGATCTTTAGAAAATTGAGTGATTATTAAATTCTGTTTGGATTTAGGTTGTTCGCCTTTTTTTTTAAGAAAAATTTATCTTTGCATTACCTTTCGTTATTCAGATCTGCATATCTTATTTTTTTTATCCCGGATTTCTATTTTTATTCTTTTGTTTGATCGGCCAAAACCAGAATATTGGTTGACAGAATCGGGACGGAACGACTGGAATTCCTATGTTTCGATCGAAACGTTATATCTTGTTCCAACTACATGTTTGAGCAACATAAACCAACATTGATTGTTTAGTTTTTTCTTATTATTGGCTTTACTTTTATAGTTATTGATATCCACAAACAAATTAATCATTCGGTCTGTTCCCTTCGCATGGGCAAAAACCATCATGACACTGCAAAATCCAATGATCTCCATGTCTTTGCGGTTAAAGCGCTTAGCAGAACTACAATGGTTAAGATGCAAAAAACTGTAGAGGATAAACCGTGAATATGGCTGAAAATAACGAAAGTACAAAAAACTAAATTGAAGATAAAATCCAATTTTCAAAATGGATGTATTGCCAATCCCACATCATTAATGCAAGAAAAAGAAGCATGATTTACTCTTATATAACAAAATCAAAGAATATCACTCAACAAATTTAGGGTATATTCTAATTAATGTTGAGTGATTGGACCTTAAACTTAGTAATATACCCTAAATTTGTTGTTTTGTTTCAAAAGAGAACTAGTTAAATTGATTATTTATTGTAAAATTGCTAAAGCAAATGCCAAAAAAAAATCCTAATTTAATGGGCATAGTGGTAAATAGTGAAGCTTTAACCAAACCCGCTATTTAATAGCGGTAAATTGTGAAAATGTAGTGGTCAACGAATGATAAGAGCAGGGATTGAACTGCATAGCTCCATGCGCATACCATGGAGGGGTTGATACGAATTAAGAACATCCTCATGTGGTGGATTCCACTTGACATTTGGTTTTGATAAATTGGCATTGTTGGGTTCGGTGCAATTAGATATGCATGTCGATCCAACTATTACCAGTCAAGCATCACACAATCAGGAAACAAAACATAAAACTACACAGACATTTTATATTTATACCAAGTAAAACAGATGGACATCAACAGTCCATAATAAACATTTTATTTTACTAACTTTAAGTATGCAAAATCAATAAGATCTGGTTCGTTCAAACCATAATAGAAGTTATATCTACCTTTCCAATAGCACAGCTCAATTTGGTAAAGGCTTCCACGTGCAAGAATTCTGGAAGCACCTGCAGTGCTCATAAATAAGAAATATATTTCATTACACTAAGGAACGATTAATAATGACAGTGGACTTAATACCCACTTCTGTACTTGATGCAGCATAAATTGATAATCTCTCCATGAGTCGAGATAACACAGTCTTGATGTCCACAGCTGGCTGTGGTCAATAGCAATTAACTCTATTAGATGAACTAGAGTGAAAAACAGAACAAATTTCAACTCAAACCATAAGTAATAGAATAAGAACACAAGCATTACCTGGATTCACATGAGAATGCAGCTCAAATGTATGATAAGAACAAAATTAGAATCCAACACAGCACAACCCAAGGTTTTCAAATGGGGTTCAAATCGTAAATTGTTAAGTTCAAATTTAAATTGAAGCAAGATTTAAACCGTAAATCGTAGATTTAAAAGATTTATGTTTTATGTTTTGGTCGAACTTTGAAAATGATTTTGATGTTTGAACTTCAACATCAAAACATTTCTGTCTTGTTCCACTTTTATTTGTTTATATAACACTAGAATTGGAATTGTGGATTCAAATAAGTATACTAAATACATCAGTGTGGACTGAATTTTTTTTTTCCTCGGTTGCAATATTAATTGAGTTTGAAGCGGAATGTAAATCAAATTGCAAGGGAATGATCCGATTTGAAACGGGATTTAAATCATAGGATTTGGAAGTTCTTGACAACAATGGCACAATGGACAAACGAGGAGTGAATAGGTCAACCAGATTGAAGGGATCAAATCCCTCTTATGTGCTTTAATATTGCCCTTCTACAAAGATAATAACATTTTTTTTGAAGCCGATGACGGTGATGATTATTATTATTTCAACTTCATTTTCATACCCTTGTACATGTGTACACCAAATTTCATGCAGTTCAGTATCTTGGATACAGGTGTAAAATGGTCACTTGTTGGGAAATGGTTGATCATTCAATCAACGAAGCAAAGGCATATGATGAAATTTATGAGTTAATTTTACAATGCCAAGATCAAAATGAGTTGGTAAAATACAAATGAATAGGTAAGATACTAACTGTATAAGCAACACAAGTGCATAACAGGATAACTCAACCTGTGGGAATAATACCCACGTTTCTAGTATAAACATAGCTTTTTTTAGTCTAAGTAAATAAAACAGTGTAACTTGCTAAATAGTTAGTTTTGAAAAGAGGGAATATGTTGGAAACCATTAAGATGGGTGACTTTCACCAACCTGAAGCTGTGGGCAGGCATTTAGGAGTGTTTCGAGCGTTTGCAGATGATATTCATCAGGAAAGACTTGGATTATACAGTCCATCAAGTAATATTGGGCAAGTTCATCTTTACAGTTAACCACCTGCCAATGTAATTTGTAACAATTAAAAATGAAATAAATAGGTGAACTGATAAATTTTTCGTTTTAGAAGTAGAAAACATGCTAGCAGTACCTACTTGTTCCAATACTCTGGGAAGTACTGATTCTTTGTACATTTCAAGGTCCACTCCTTCTATCTGACTAAGTACATGCAAGTTTTTTCCAACCTAGATTTAAGTATCGGCACAGGTCAAACAAAAAATTCATGAATAATTTTATATTTTGAAAAAGAAAATTGTGCGGCTTGGTAACATTACTAGATCGCGGAGCTCGTTCCTTTCCTTTTCACGCTTATCTTTTTCCCTGGAAGGTCCCTGAATAATTCAGACCAAAGTAAATGCATCATATTGAAGCTAGCTGGATAAGTATTAGTGCGTTTCATATCGCACCACATAACGGAAGTTCGATTATATTTACCTGATGTTGCATCCGGACCCAAAGTTTATTCATCTCGATGAAATTCTGAATAATAAACTCGACAGCATCATTAACAGTGTCGACACCCCTATAAGGGGTCGCAAAAAATTTGAAATTAGATCCAGAAAGAAACGTGGTTCAAATTTTGGAATTCGAAGCAAGAGTGCTGCTAGTTTTAACGCTAGTTATGCCTTGGCTTGTAGATTAACAAAATGTTGTGATTAAAAAAAATACATCACATGGAATGGTTGTGTGCACCATAATAAGAACGTCAATATTTTTTACCCAATATTTCATATGCAACACAGACACACACGCGCGCGCGCATATATGACAGCACAGTTTCACTCCTGTAGCTACAGCAGCCAGGACATTCAGATATAATCTTTTAATGTACACTTGAATTGCCATGGAAAATAACAGGAACAGGGTAGAATATTGTACACAAATTCAAAGTAGTAACCAAACTGGTAGTTTCATATTAATAGAAAGATATAATTACCCTTCGTATTCGGATCCAATATCAGGCAATTTATCCCTGCTTATTTGTGAAAGGTAGCTCCTTAAAAAAAGTCCACGGACGGGATGTTGCACTCCACGGCACATTTCTACCAGATCTTTAAGGATATCGCTAGCAGGAGCCTCCTTTGATTTTATGTACACAGATCCTACAGTGCATAGAAGATACCTGAATATATAGAAGTACACATGGAATCATACAAAAGAAAAGCTGTTGGACGAAATTTTAGAGCAATGCTATTTACCCCATCTTTTCATCTAAAAATTAACCAATCTAAATATTACCCACTCCCACTCAAAATTATCAATACCCACATTAAAAAAAAAAAAAAAAAAAATCAAGCACAAACTAAATCCCTAATCCCTGCCAAACACAGCATGCAGCAAAAACTCCCCGTCATTAATTTGGATATGCGTGCAAAATTGAAAAATCCGCAGCAGCATGTGGCTTCACAATGACAAGGCAGTGACGAAATTCGTACTCTAATTTCTTTTTGATCAAAATTGGTTGTTATGTTCAAATGAGATGATGATTTAGGATCTTAAGGCCAAGTGATTAGTGATTTTCTATCAAGTAGATTTATCTTTTGCTGCTAATTTGTTTTGTAGTGTCTTGCGGTTTTTGAGGTCTAATTAGTCCAGAAATTGAACTTTACGGGTCATACGGTAGTGGTTTGCCATTCAAAAATGTGTCTTACTCAAGAACCACTGCCATTTGCCCTATATTACATGTGTGCTTCCCATTGCCAAATTGAGTTATAGAGGAGAACTTAAGCGGAGTCATACTCAGAAGATTGATTTTTCATTTGTGTATTCTTCAATATTTATTGGGTGAAAAGCGATACTCAATTTATACACTGGGTGCAAAATTAAAACTCGTATATGGTCATTTAGTAAAATATGCATTAACCCCGTGCACTTAAATCCCCCATTAGTATTTTGCCTGCGTATGCTAAATCATGTTTTTAGTTTTACAGTGCAGAGAGGGTTGCAAATGAACACGATAGATTATTGTATAGTATTACCCTGATATTAAGAATTTTATTGCTCAGCTGACTAGTGCCTGTTTTATAGGTAAATTTTTTGGTACGTTCAGAGTTAGTCTGGACTAATTAATGCTGCTGGTTATGCTTAACATCTTTTATAGGGTGTAGATTATTGCTAATTTGAAATATTACCAGTTGTATCAAACCATACTGTTTAATATGTTGAAATGCAATGTTTTGAATCTCCGATTTCGATCATGTTTTGTCTCAGGAATTTTAGAGATCCGATCTCGTATCGAAGAAGATCTTGAACGAGATGAGTGCATCTTGGAATCCATCTCAGATATACATCTCGGCTCATAAAGTTCATCTAGGGAGCTTCTCGGGGTATGTGATATCTCTAAAATTGATTTGCATGCACAATAATATCTATAAATACCACCATAAAAATACTAATTTTCACTTTGTTTTAACAAATTCAATCAAATTATATATAGTAAAGTTTTTTTCTTTTTTTAGTTCTCTACAAATCAAATCAATATGAAATCATAATCAAAACTCTTCCTCTAATCAAATCTAGTCATCTTCTAGTTTCAAATTAATCACTAACAATATTTATCATATTGAAGCATTATAAATAAAAATAACATCCAATCATGGATGAGTTGGGTTGAATAAGAGATTTACTCACTAATATCTCTTAATTGATACAAGATTTGAATTCACCTTTTTTACTTCTCTCTCTTTAAACAATTTAGCTCCAATGTTGGATTTTCGAATCCAATCGAAATAAAAACCAGTTCACCTCAAAATATTTTTAGTGGCCCTCCTTATACCGCGATGCAGCTTGACAAATTTGTGTAAATCCTGAAATTAGTTTTTGTGCAACCGGCATTGTTTCAAATCTAGTTAATCTCACCCGAGATCTTATTTTCGAACTTGCACGGGACGAGATTTAACGAAACGAGACATTAAATTTTGCTTATACATTATTTGACACCCATCTCGTTTAAGATAGTGAAATTTGTGGTGGGATCTCAAGGTTATGTTTTTTCATTTACATATTTTTTTTACTTTTTATATCAGTCCAAAAGAAATTACACTTTAATGACTTTTTATTTTCTCTCTAGTTCCTTTTTTACATTTTAACGAGTGCGCAAAAGTAAAAGACTTTTTATTATTTTTATTTTTAATATTCAAATGAGTAGAATGCATCCAATTGATACCAAATCATTTGTGTTATCACTCTGATATAAAAAGTAAAATTAATATTTATGTAAAGTACGTATGTCAAAAGTTTATATTAGGTAACATTATTACAAAAATTTTAAAATATCAAATTTAGACGCTCAAGTTACTCTGAGGTAGTCCCGAGATGAACTTTAAAATCCAAGATGTACTCTCGAGATACACTCATCTCATCCGAACTTTCGTTCGATTTGAGATATTGTGTGTGATATTCCCGAGACGAGGCACGGCCGAAATCCAAGATTGAAAACATTGGCAATTGGTCATATTTAGAATTATGTGCATCAGAAGGCGATTTGGCTTGCGTCGTTGCATTTATCAATGTCTAAAAACATCATTTCGACTTGTCATATGCATATACAAATATTTGTTACATTATGTATCACACAATTTTAATTTTCATCAAAATCCAAGTTATCACAAAAAATCCTAATATCGACCAAGATCTTGGAATTTGATCTCGGTCAATATATCGGTCGAGATACATACATGGAAAACGGGATTTTTGTTGAAATTTTGTGTTTAGTTTCGCTAGAACTTATCCCCAACATATCGGCCGAGATTTGAATTTGAAAGTGTAGAGTGCAAACAAGCAAATAAGACATTATAGAGTATTCAAAACAATTGTATATTGTTACTTCGCTTAATTCAAATATGATCTTGAAAGATGCACTATGGTAATACGATAGTATTGTGGCAACTTTATTTGATTACATGCATGCACAACAAGGTACCCTAGTTAACAATTGGTGTTTTTATGTATCTTAATTAGGTGCACTTACTGGATCAAAATACTAACTATAACACATACTTTGTGTTCACTTTTCAAAAGGATTAGTATGGAGATTGTATAATTACTAATGGAAAATTTTTGTCAAGGAAAGTTGAATTCTTTGACTTTTTTGTGGTTAATTTGAAGAAGTGTTAAGTATAGTTGAGTTGGTATGACACAACTACGATATACAGTAAGTTGACACGAGCAAGAGTAATGCTGGTAAGATTATGGGGACATTCAGCACTGCAAATGTATCAAGAAAAAACAAAAATTACAAAGCATGATATAGTTATCCACAAATATGCATATTGGAATTAAAAGATGATGCGTAAAGCTAATATGTCATCTATCATACATATATTATGCTGCTATGCAAGGTTGCAGCAAGTTATTGGTGATGCATTAATGGCTTAGACGCTAACGGATTCAAGAAACATCTAGCATGACATGTTATAACCACTGCCTGAAATCTAGGCAAAACATATACAATTAATGTGATACTAGTAACTTACAATCTAGGCAAAACATTGCCTGCATGCTGGACAAGCTCATATAAATCAACAACCGAACATCTACTCTTCGTCTCTTCTCTAAAAAACATCTCTAGCTTTCTTAACTCATCAAAAGCTCTCATATCTTCAGTCAATCAAAAGTTAAAACAATAATAAACCTCACATTCACAACTTTTTCATAACAATACAAAAAAGAACAAAACCACGACTTACAAAGCTCGTAGTACTTATGAGGCGATAGTCTAGATGTTCTGAGCTCGGATAACATATATGCAGAAAACTTAAGAGCTTCTTTCAAATCGTTGGAATCCTTAATCGCGAATTAACGGAACTCGAATCAGGAAAAGAGTAGTATTGAAAAATTAGGATACGCATCATTTAGAACTGAGATTACCAGAGCTTTGTGCATGTAGTAGGCGTTGTGCTGGAGTCCAGCGATGCCTTCTGCAAGCCATTTCTCTTCGTCTTCCACGCCTAAATCCCCCATTGAGGTTTTGATTCTTTATTATTATTATTATTATTATTATACTGTTATTATTATTTGGGACTTAGGATGGGAAATTTGAGTTTTTAGATCTAACTGTGGACTTTTACCTCCCGGTTAGACTGTGTGCGCAGACAAAAGCACCGCAGTTTGTACTGCAGGCTAACACGCATTTATTGGCCATTTACCACTGAACCCTATTTTGCAATGTTGGGCGGCGAAACTCCGCCGGCGACCGTGAACAGTGGTCGGCGATTGACCACCGGGTGGTAGCCGCAAGCATTTTTTGCGGTGCTTTTAGCAACGCGCTAGACTGATTTCTACCATCTTTTCAAATATAGCGCCTACTACATGAAAGTGTCAAAATTTTCATGGACGTTGTATTAGTCGTCTAATATTTACTTTTCACCCTCCAATGATTCTTCTGATAAAAAAATATTTATCATATTTCCCTTATCACAATAAAATTATTTTTACTTGGTTTTTCTTTTTATTGACAGTAACATGTTTTGGGATAAATAAATAAAACACGTTTCTCGTTCTTAAATAATACTTTGATCATTGTTATGATAACACTGAATGAACAAAAATAGTCTAATTGAAATTGAAAATTTTATATATTTAATTAGGATTTCTTTGAATTGTAGCATAATACAACCTACGATTTTTTGAAAACCCGACAATATCCAAGTTTGGAATTGAACAATGCCTAATGTGGATTAAGCTGGGAAGTTATTATTACCTAGTGTATGACATGCTAGAAATTGGTCAAACCTGGTTAAGTTCACGCTAGAAATTAATCGAAATCTAGTTTGGTTCGCACTAGAAATTGATCAAAACATGGTGTTAACAAAAAAAAAACTTGTCAACATCTCCAAAGCTATATAAGGCTGTCGAAAAGATTTCTTCTTTCGAAACCTGCCTTTCGACCAAGTTAACTTAGTCGAAACAGTTTCAGAAGTTGACTTAAAAATACAGGCAAGGGAAGAAGCATCTTACTCGAAACCCTTCGTTTGAATGAGGTGAAAACAGCTATTCATATTGACTTTACATTCCTTTCGATCATGTCGAAAGGTTCATTCTTGCCCTTTCGACTATGTCGGAAGGTGTGCTTGTCTTATTAAAGAAAAATAGTTGCTTTCGATCTCATTGGTTTCGTCTCATTTTGTTGAGGAACTCCTTCGAAAAGGTTGCAGATGTAGTGGAAGGTAGACCCCTTTCGAATGAATTCTTTTTTACACGTTCGCTTGCTAATTACAGACTGGATTCCTTTCGAGACACCTCCTTTCGATCAGGTCGAAAGAAGTTCTATATAAGATCGGCTTGGATATTCCTGAGTTCTATAAACTCATCAATGTCGAAACATCATCACCATACTTATCTTCCATTGTTTGATATTGGTTACGGTGGTGATGTGTTTCACATGTTTATATCCAAGTCGATCTTTATGTATTGCATAGACAAAAGGAAGTTAAGTGAATAAGATAGATCATGTGCAATGGATCATTAGTCTAGCTAATGATCATAATGATCTTCCTCATAATCAAAATCTTTATTGAATCTGCACATCTCTCCATTATTATTAATCAAAAATGAGTTACAATTACGAGGGCTTTTCCCCAAATTGATTTAGGGTTTACAAAGATTTTTTGTTATTGCAAAGAAGTAGAAGTAAATGAAATAAGCTTAGGATTCCAAAATTCGATCCCCAAAATCGGACCCCTTGGGTTTTATTTATAGATGCAGGTCGGCCCCCTTCCACATCTATGTTTTCGACCTAGTCGAAAGGCCCTTTTTTCTTCTTCCTCATTCCTTTCGTCATGGTCGAAAGGCTTTACCTACCTTCGATGCAGTCGAAAGACTTCTCTTTCGAGTCATTTAATTCACCTTTGCGCTTTCCATCTTCTTATTCTAGACCTTTTGACCTTGTCGAAAGGGTCTCTTATCTACTTTTCGCCTTTGTTAAATCTTCTGTATTCTTTTTCCTTGCTTTCTCCCGAATCGCTTTCGTCATCATCAAAAGGGCTGTAAATGGGCTTTTCTCTCCATATCGCTTTGTTGTCATTAGAAATAGAAATAGGAGCCTTCGATTTGTCGATACGATACGTTGTCCATAAGGGCTTCAAAGATATTGGAGTATCAATGGTTTCGATGAAGTACGTAGCTTCTGAATGCATGTCAATGGATTGATGTGGAAGCTTCTCCTAATGTTATTGGCTTCGACCGATTTGGAAGGCTTGGCTATGCTCTCGAAAGGGTTGTTTTGAGCAATTTGAATGAAGATGAAACCTTTGGTTCCGAAAGGTTTGGCGTGCATATGAAAGGTTAATGTTCATTGCCTTCAAAAGGGGGTTCCGAGTCTGTCTTTGCTTTTCCTATTTACGCGAATGCATCTACATCGAAAGGTTGATAAATGGCGGAAAGGGTAGCTCCGCTTTTCTTTTCGAAAGCCTTTTCACTGTTTATCACTTGTGACGGTGCTTGCGACTCATTCGAAAGCCTCCTTAATGCTTCTGAAATGTTCTTATGTGACCTTTATCGAAACTCATACTTGTAACTCCTATAGAGCTTGACATTTTCATTAACCGTTTTCCATACCTCTGCTCTTAGGTGAATTTTATGGTTAACACTTAGTTTGCTTCGCATTACTAATTAATTAAAATAGATTTATGTGATATGTTAACTCAATCGAGAACTGAATCAATAAATATGTGTGTGTGTGAAGGCATAACTGTTATAGAATGAGGTAAGAATGTCAATTGATGGGGTGTTATTTTTTTAGAAAAATCCGGGATAGAAAAAGAAATGTTTAGGGTGTTAATAAATGTAGCTAATTTTTTTTTCTCATAGCATGTGGTGTTAAGCCACCTTTAAAACTACTTCGTAATACCACGTTGGTAATGTTAATTCATATGCCCTTGGTATTACGTTTCAAAATAATATCAATAGGTAAAAATCTACTCTAGCTTAATTATATTTTCACCCCTTTTATTACCTTCCACATCTCTAAAGTTGATATAATTTCTATTACAATATCACTCTTTCACCTCTTTCAAGTTGTTACCAAACTACTGCAACCTTTGACTTTAAAAGAAAAAGGATCGTCGTCTCTTTTTTGTTGTTCAAGTATGAAATATGAAATGCTCAATCCATTTTGTCTCCCTTCGCTCTATTTTAAAAAAAAATCAAATTGGCTGTCAAATTGTTTTGTAAGTAGATTCACCATATAGAATCACCAAAATGATATACAATGTTATATTTATCTTCTAACCTCAACGTTTGAAAAATTATTGAAAAGTTTAACGACCAATACAAATTCAAACGAAAGTAGAACAAAAATTACTTGATTTTGGTTTTGAGTTTCTTCTTTGATTAGATAATTTGTTAGAGCAAAAAAAGATGGAAAACGATAGGAACAATAAGAGGTGAAGAAGACATGTTAGAGAAGGTCTAAACTAGAATTGAATGTAGTATTAAAGGAAATGTTGGGGTGTAACGATTTTAAGGAGATGATCATGAGTGTAAGGCAAATACGGTAGATTAACATAATTTACCTCTATTATATATAATTAAAGTTTAGCCTTATCAAAATATTTATCTATGTTCTCATAGTTCATGTAACTATTTGTAAATTAGAAAATCAAAAATAATTTCCACATTGTTACAACTGATTGGCTTTTTCAAAATCTAAAAACCCAAGTTTTACTTGTAAACCATGCTGAAGTATATATTATGCCCATGACCAATGCCCTTGGTATATTCACATGTATAGTGTGGCTGGCGATCAAAATCTCGATATTGTCGGTAGAAGTCATGCAACGCTCCACCCCTGATACCCACACTAACAAAGGATATTACTGGATAATACTGTTTGTTAGTATAGAGAATAGGGCTGGTTAGAAGCGATCATTTGTAAAATTGCTTTGGCGAGTATCGAATACGTCGAATAATGTTACTATATTTTTTCCTTTTCTTACAGGTAATAATATGACATATCTGATCCATGCGCAAAACAATAATACATAGGCTTAATCTAGTTCAGAATAATGCATAATATAATATACATCACAGAATCAGATATCGCAACGGAACTAATATACACCAATATCTTCTTAATAGAATAAGTCTACAAAAGAGAATACTAGACTCGCATTTATATACATATACATCCATAGCCACTAACATGTCTCAAATATATATATGTGTGTGTGTGTGCGCGCGTGAGCGTGCGTGTGTGTGTGTGTGTGCGTGCGCGTGTGCGCGCGCGTGTGTGTGTGTGTCTACAAATGTCTACATAAGAACAAACATATATATACAAGACTCGAATGGTACATCATGTATAATAATATCATCAATTAAAACTCCTTAAGCTAGCTCACATCCAAAATAAATAAGTCTCTATGCTTGTCAAGTCTCAGTTTTACCCGAGCATTAAAATAACACCCGAGTTAGACTATCTCTAATTATCAAAAAAGGTGAGAATAGATAATAATAAACTTGCATAAATGCTAATTATCTATGAATTGTACTTCACTAATATAATAATACTTCATTTAATTACTTTATGGTTCATGGTTAAACTTATGCTCATTTACAATATTCAACAAAGTCAAAGCAACCACAACAATAAGAGCATAGATAATCACATCCATATATGCAAACAAATAGACATGCACTTCGCAAGTCAATACCAGCAAGATGACTTCGCACGCCAATACAAGAGGTTGCACTTGCTTGAAAACTAGCATCACAAGATGGGCCTGAAATCCCATTTAATCCGCTTAAACAGATCACCCACGAATGAGTGTGAAACCTGTCAAATAAGTGTCATCTGCTTTCGATTAGTAACTATAAGATTGTTGGTTAATGCTCCATAACCACTTAACGACCCTCGAGTTTTTACTAAAAGCTAGTAAATTCCACTCATGTAAATAAATGTTCATTCGAACGAGTCTTAAAATTAACCAGTAAAATAAATGCAAGTGTTTCATACCATTTGTTTAACCAGACCATTTAATTCAATTTCTCATTCAAGCGAGATAGTGTATTTTTGTAATAAAAAATAGTTTTGCTTTAAAATCTAATTTAAAACACTGACTCAAAAAGATTTGTAATAATAATAATAATATATATAGTAGAAACACGACTAAATTCATATATATACTTATTTAAAACTTATTTCGAAACCACTTTATAATTATTACTATATATATATATATATATATATATATATATATATATATATATATACACACGGTTCCATTTAAATACACACACACACACACACATATATTAGAAAACCATTAGCCAAAACAATAGAATTTCCTTTACAAAGAGTTTACCAATTCATGAATTCAATTAGTGTAATTGCAAGGCAGTATAAAGTTGTTCCTTCTATGTAAACAAGGGTTCTCTAAAACAAGGTTCGGACTTTTCGAAATTGAGCAATAGTTCACCAAATTGCACTTTAAAATAGTGTGCACAAGCCAAGTAATCATTATGCGAAAAGGATCACAACCAAATCACATAACATACAAGAGAAGAATCACACAAATAAGGAGTTAAACAGGCAAGCGGGAGACACTAGAACATCACTTGGGGCTCTGCCTAGGTGCATGGCCGGTGCACCGGTCTATAGAACCGGTCCACCGATTGCTCCGCTTGGGCTGAGTCCCAAGCGATTTTTTGATGCATTACATTGGTTCGTTGGCAGGGGAATTTTGGTCTCCGATGACTTTAGCTTTAAGAGTGTTGATTTCTAATATCATGCAATCCTAAATACAAACGATATTCAATGATTCAAGAGATCAAACATCATAGGTTTCAGCAAAAGTAAATATGGTAAGAAGAGATACAATTTATCACAACCAGATTGGGATTAATTCAACCCCAATTTATCTAACAAATAAATTCATAAATAGAGATCGTTGTGAGTTGAACTCACCTTATAGCCTTGTTACAATTCTACATTGCCTTTGTCTTCAAGTTAGAACTTAATTCCCGAATCAAAACCTAGAACTTATTTCGCAAAAATATAAAAACCTGAAAATATACTCAATGATTACACAAATGGTTTTAGATGAAGATGTAGTTTTGGTTAGATAGCTCACCTTAATTTTCCCGAATTTTATCTCAATTTATTGGAATTTAAATTTGATGATTTGCTTTACTACCTAGGGTTGAGGTTGAGGAAGATAGTTTGAGAAACTTACTGTATGTTATGAAATGAATGCATAAGGAATTTTTCTTAATTTAAAGAAACTCAAAGTCACTTAAGTCCATAAATGGGTTGATATACACGCCTAAGTTTTAATTAAATCAAATAAGTAAGTAAATCATTATCTCATTTTTCAACAACTTAAATAATATATTCTCAATGATTTAAACATATAAAAATTTATATTAATATACTAAAATTAAGTTCATCACCTAGTATTCATGATTAATTAAAGAAACATAATTTTAATAATTTTTAAACACTTATTTTTATCATTAAACCCTTATTTTTATCATTGACAACAAGGTATTTACATTTCCTAAAATAAGACAACAAATCACATAAATCAATTTAAGTGCAACAACTCCCATTTTCACTTTAAATAAAAAGTTCACATTATTTAGAAAACACTAACACATTTTTTAACAAGTTTTAAAAAAAGAATTTAACATCAATAAATTGCATATATTGGTTTTCCCATCAATACACATTATAAAATTCTCATTTCAATTATTGTTCCAATTATTATCTTAATAGAACACTTAAATTCAAATTTCTCCCAAATAAATCTTAATTTATCTTATTTAAACAACATCGAAAAATCAAGGCTGTTACAAACTTTCCCCCATAAAGAAATTGCATCCTTGCAATTTCTAATTCAGAGCAAAGTCTATAAATAATAGAAACATATTACTATAAATAATATTCTACTATTCATAATATACACTAACCCTAAAACGATTTACATCCAAGCAACATAATAATCAAGCCATATACAAGAAAAATCTTGTATTTATACTCAATTAAAAACTTTTGGCTTACATTTCAAAAGATTCAAAAATCCAATTCATGTATTTACCCAAGTTATTTCCAAAAATTAGATTTCTTTAATCAATCTTCAATTTAATTACTTCTTTTATATAAAAAATCGCTTTTTTCTAAATCAACATCTTAAATGATCTTTGTTTAATCTTTTCCAAAATTTGATTTCTCTAAAATTTTATGCTTCACGATTGTTCCACTTTAAAGCAAAGATTAATTCCTCCAAAAATTTGTACTTCGCAAATTATACCTCACAAATTGCAAGTCGCAAATTGTATTTCAATTTAAAACATTTTAATGGATTTTTCATATTTTAGAATCAAACTATTACTACAATCATCATCCATCACACTCAAGATAACAATCAACACATCATCGCAATAATCTAGCATGAAAGCAAGTTATAAATCCATCAAATCAATAGTGGCATGCACCTCGCAAACCCATACAAAAAACAACGCTTTGCATGTCGGCAAATACTTCGCTTGTCTACACAAATGTTTGCACTTCGCTAATCTAGGGCCAGGGTCTATTACAACCGATTACTCTTCACAATTCAACCTGCACACACAAGTTTAACACAATTGATTGCACATCGCAAATCTACCTGAACATCTCAAGTCTAACATAAATGGCTGCACATCGCAAGTCTAACATATGTGATTGCATATCGCAAGTCTATCATATGTGATTACACATCGCATGTCTTGCAGGTCTTGCACTTTGCAAGTTTAACATCAATGACTGCACATCGCAAGTCTACTTGCACATCGCAGTCCTAACATAAATGACCACACATCGCAAGCCTAGAACCAAGGCCTATCACAAATGACTGCTCTTTGCAAGTCAAAAATGACTTCGCACATCATCGCAAAAGTGTCAAATACCTTCTAATAGTAATCATTCGAGCAACGTCCGTGCATATCATAATCATTCGGGTTTACTTGAACATTTACTACAAGTCAATAATCTCCACTTACTCAAATATTCTATAAAACAAGTCATACAAATTAGTCAATAAGGTGATCATGAATGTTCCATAACCACTTGGGATTACCAAATCGTTTAACAATAGTTCTTATTCCATAGAAGCAATAATTAGCAACCAAACATCATTTCAAGAAATTACATTTTTCATAACATGGAAATCATAAATATTCAACCATGACTCTTTTATAATCCCATTCAATTCAAATTTCTTCATTTGAAGTTTATAACTGGAAAACTAACTTGTAATAAGAAGTTACATCTAATAATCAACCAAAATAATTTTCCCTTATCTTGGAAAACCTGAACTATATTTTCTTAAGGATCTACTGGTCCCACCAAACACCGAAAGAGAATACAACTCCAAAGTGTTAAATACTTCCTAATAGCAATCACAAGGATTTAACCAAGGCATCTCATACTACCGGGTGAAATTCGAGTGTTCACTAAAAGGCTAGTAAGTACCACTCAAATATTATATTCAATGAGTTGTACAATATTCGATGAAGCGTACTCGAGAGCATTTAAACCAATCGGTAATAGTATGTCAATTATTAGTGCTCCCCATATTATAGAACCAAGGTCCTTAAAATATTTGTCTTATACAAAGTTCTAGTTTAAACTCCAAAATTCCTTTCAAAATTTAAATCATTTTACTTCGGATAAATCTCTTTTTCAAAATAATTTTCTAACTTTATATTCTTCAGGCAATACATTAACTTCCTATAATATTTATACACCAATTCAAATAAAAGATTTATTCTTTTTGAATTACGAATCATTAATTATAAAATTCAAACTTTCTTTTAAAATAATCTCTTACTTTAAAATTCCATAAATTTATTTACACTATTTCTTTCATCCTCTATTTTAACTTGTTTTAAAATAGAACTCAAAAATAACATCCATTTAAATCATAAAACAATACATACAGCAAAGCACAAGCACCCAACACAATTTCACATCTATCAAAAATAATATAATGATGTTACCATGCCATTTATTTATAGCAAATTGCTTTGTCAAATGGCTGTGATGTTGATCGTAAAATAAACATTGCCTCGCCGTTGATTTTTGCTATTGCTAATGCTCGATGGTTGCAACCATCGTCACAATTAATACATATAAAACTTCCTTAAATTTTCCATTAAAATTTCTCAATTCCAAAAATTTATTAAGCTTTTGTAAAACATTTATAAAATATTAAATTCAAAGCACCGTGTCTGACTGTCTCGTCGAAGTGTTTATGAATCTCTATCGATAATGTTGATATGATGCATCGATCAGAATTCTTAACGCACTTAACGGGTAATTTAACACAAAACTAATTTCCATCAATCTCTATATAATAATATAATTGAAAATCTATTAATAGGAAATTAAGAACACATATATTCATCCATGCACACATCATGCAATCAAATATAAATAAACATCTAACTACTGGGCCCAGTGGAAACAGCCTATCAACTTCTGCTACGCCACTCTGATCATTAACGGATCAGGACACACCACACGACACTTAACTTTCTAAAAAAAATTATAAAATAATTTATAAAGTAATTCAAAATTTTCTCAAATATGTCCCAATGATTATTCCCAATAATCTTTTATACTTCTATTCTAATTAGGAATTAAATCCCAAACTCTACCCGACACACCCAAGTGACGGGACTCTAAGTCAGTCCAGGCCAAAATTCGTGCTTCTTATATTCTATATTATTCTGAACCTATGCTCTAATACCAAGCTGTAACTCGCCACTCCAAGACTCACACTAACAAAGGATGTTACTAGGTAATACTGTCAATTAGTGCAGAGAATATGGCTGGTTATGAGTGACCATCTGTAAAATTGGTTTGGACGAGTATGGAATACATCAATAATGTAACTATACTTTTTCTCCTTTTATTACAAGTGTTAATTCGACATGTCCGATCCGGACGCAAAATAACAATATAGAAGTTTAATCTAATTCAAAACAATACATAATTCAATAGACATCACAAATCAGACATCGCAACGGAAATAATATACACCAATATCTTCTTAAAAGAAAAAGTCCACAAAAGATAGTACCCGTTATTAATAAAAAATGAATTATTATTCAAGTGGATTCAAAAGTTAGTTACTAACATTACACCAAATGACTTATGTACAAACATGCCTCTAATGGGCCGAGCCCACTAACCAGAAATGCAGGAAACCCGAAGAAGAAAATGATGCACAAGCAAATACAAAACTTATACACATATTTACATAGCTACATTTTTATCACTCATCACAACACTCCCCCTCAAGTTGGAGCATACACATCTATCGTGCCCAACTTGCTACATAGAAGCTTCACTCGACCACCATTAAGCGCTTTTGTCATCATATATGCCACTTGCTCCTCTGATTTTACATAACTGGTTTTGACTAACCCCTGCTGCACTTTTTCCTGTATGAAATGACAATCAATTTCTATGTGCTTAGTTCTCTCATGAAATACTGGATTAGATGCTATATGCATAGCAGCTTGATTATCACACCACAATAACAAAGGCACTTTAACTGTGAGTTTCAGTTCAGTCATAAAGTGCTTAACCCACATCAGTTCACACACTACATCAGCCATAGCTCGATACTCTGACTCAGCACTCGATCTCGATACAACATTCTATTTTTTACTCTTCCATGACACTAAATTTCCTCCAACAAATACAGAAAATCTTGAAGTAGACTTCCTGTCCTGCTTTGATCCAGCCCAGTCTGTACCTACAAAACTTTGTACTCTATTGTGTCCATTATTCTTGTAAACAATTCCTTTACCCACTCTTCCCTTCAAGTAACATAGAATCTGCTTTAGTGTATTCCAGTATTCAATAGTTGATGCACTCATATACTGACTTACAACACTCACTGAGTAAGCAATGTCTGGCCTGGTCACTACTAAGTAGTTAAGCTTACCGACCAATCTCCTATACTTATCTGATTCACTGAATTCATCTCCATTTTTTCTCAAAGTAGTATTCACCATCATATGTGCAGAAGATGGTTTTGCACCCAAGTTCCTAGTTTCTTTCAGCAAATTTAACACATACTTCCTCTGTGACAAACATACCCTTTCATTGCTTCTCATAGCTTCAATTCCTAAGAAGTACCTCAACTCCCCTATCTCCTTTGTACGAAACTGTTTATGAATAAACTTCTTAAGAGCTTCAATTTCTAGCTCATCATCCCCGGTAATCACAATATCATCTACATAGACAACTAATAAGATTGACTTGTCTTGTGAACTTCTGAAAAATACTGAATGATCAGACTTACTCTGCAACAGCCCAAACTTCTCCATTGATTTACTAAATTTCCCAAACCATGCACATGGACTCTGCTTTAAACCATACAAGCTCTTCTTTAGTCTACATACCTTGCTGTTCTCCCCCTGAGCAACAGACCCCGGAGGTTGTTCCATATATATTTCTTCAACTAGATCTCCATGTAAAAATGCATTTTTAATATCAAGTTGATGCAATTTCCAATTATGTTTTGCTGCCAATGATATAAACAACCTTATTGATGTCATTTTGGCCACCGGTGAGAATTTTTCCATATAATCTGTTCCATATGTTTGAGCATACCCTTTAGCAACTAATCGAGCTTTAAACCTAGCAATTGATCCATCTGGATTTAACTTGACCGAATAAACCCATTTGCATCCTATCACTTTCCTATTCTTTGGCAACTGAACTAGATCCCATGTATTGTTCTTGTCTAAAGCACTAATTTCCTCTAGCATTGCTTATTGCTACTCTGGTTTAGACATTGCTTCCTTGAAAGTTTTAGGCAATGAAACTAAGTCAAGTGCAGAAATGAATAAATATGATTCTGATGATAAACTTCATACGAAACAAAAGACGAAATTGGATATGTGCACTTTCTTCTCTCTTTTCTGAGAGCAATTGGTAAATCCATTCTTAGATCTGATTGTGGAGTAGTTGCATGATCACCGATCACTTCATTAGTTTCTGGTTCCTGATTTGATTCATTATCCATATGATGATTAACATTTTCTGAATTTATAACAGGATATAGTAAAAAATCATCATCCTCTGCATACTCTTGATTTGTTGATATAGATGGATAGAAAAATGCTTCATCTTCCACAAAACTAACATCTATAGATACCAAGTATTTTTGTAAACTGGGACAAAAACATTTATATCCCTTCTGTAGTCTAGAATAACCAACGAAGATGCATTTCAAAGATTTTGGATCTAGCTTGGTGAGTTGAGGATTAACACTTCTCACATAACATGTGCAACCAAAAATTCTTGGCTTAATTGGATACAAATGTTTGTCTAGAAACAATACTTGAAATGGTACCTTATATTCAAGTATAGTTGATGGCATTCTATTGATTAAAAAACATGCAGTAGAAACTGCATCTGCCCAAAATACTTTAGGAACTTTCATCTGAAAAAGTAGTGCTCTTGTAGTTTCAAGTAAATGCCTATTTTTTCGTTCTGCTACTCCATTCTGTGAAGGGGTATCAACACATGAAGTCTCATGTAAAATTCCATTTTGAGCCATATATGTATTGAACTGTTCAGATAAATATTCTTTGGCGTTATCACTCCTTAGAATTCGAATATTAATATTGAACCGTGTCTTAATCTCAGAACAAAATGTATAAAAAATGGAAAATAACTCTGATCTATTTTTCATTAAAAATAACCATGTTACTCGAGAATAGTCATCAACAAAGGTAACAAAGTATCTATAACCTTGCTTAGATACAACTGTAGCGGGTCCCCAAACATTTGAATGAATCAACTCAAATACAGACCTAGCTCTCTTATTTATTCTAGAATAAGAACTACTACGGTGATGTTTAGAAAATTGACATGACTCACAATTCAAAGTAGATAATGAATTAAACTGTGGACATAACTTCTTGAGCAATAACAATGAAGGATGACCCAACTGAAAATGAGTTTTAAGAGCAGAGTTTACACTTGAACAAGCAATATGGTTAGGTATCTTATCAGTCAAGATATACAAGCCACCAGACTCTTCACCTTTACCAATAATCTTCTTCGTTGTAAGGTCCTGAAACACACAATGATCAGGAAGAAGCATATGCAACAATTGAGATCACGAGTGATCTGACTTACTGATATTAAGTTGACAGATAAATTTGGCAAATACGATACTGTTTTTAATGGAATTTGTGTATGTGAGTCCACATTTCCAGTTCCATAAACTCGTGTTTATGATCCATCAGCTAGAGTAACCACACAATTTGATTTATTTAAATGAGGTTTTGAGATCAGATGAAGATTACCTGTCATATGATCTGTAGCTCCAGAATCTATGACCCACTTTGACAATTGTTTCTCTAAATTGGCAACAGTAGTTACTGATGATGATGGATTCTGATCAGATACATTTTTCTTTAATGATTCTTGATACCGTGCATATTTATCATACTCCTCAACTGTCATCAACACTGTCTTAGTGAATTCTGTGAATTACTAGATATTGAATTCTTGTATTGGAACTTTCTACACTCAAATTTTGTATGGCCAGGTTTCTTGCAATATGCACAAAATTTGTTCTGACTATGCACATTTGATCTCTGGTTATTTGATTTTTGATTGTTCCAAGAAGAATTAACCCTATAATTACCAATTAAAGCACTTTTAGGCATTACATTAGATGACTGAGCAACTTCTGTACAAAGAATTCTACTGAAAACATCTTTAAGTGACACGACATCAGATCCTGATAGAATCTGTGATCTTGCTGATTCGAATTCAGATGATAATCCAGCTAGGAAACTCATAATAGCCATTTGTTCTCTCTGTTGCTGTTGAACCTTCACATCTGAGCTAAACGGAAGAAGTAGATTGAGTTACTCATAAGTTTTTTTAAAATTCATAAAATAGTTCATCAGAGTTTGCTCCTGTTTTTCTGCCCATTAGAATGATCTACAAACATCATACATTCTAGTTAAATTTCCTTTCCCTGAATACAAAAATTCCAAATATTCCATGAGTTCCTTCACGTATTCGCAGTGATTCACTAATCCAATAACCTCACTATCAATAGAATTCCTGATTTGAAGAAACAGCCGAGCATCATCTTTCAGCGACAATAGGTGCTTATCTTCCTTTGAATCCAGATCTGGTGGATCTTTAGTAAGATGTCGATCTTTATCTATACTTCGAAGATAAAGACGAATAGTTTTACTCCAATTCAGATAATTCAAATTATTCAGTTTATGATCAGTGATCTTCGGCATCAACTGCATCACGTCCATTGTAACCTTATTTTCACTCATCGTGATCCAAGATAATCAGACAATAGATCGAAAAGAATAATTTGAGATTGAATCAAATTTTATGATCCTGAAGCTCTGATACCATGTTATTAATAGAAAAATGAATTATTGTTCAAGTGGATCCAAAAGTTAGTTACAAACATTACACCAAATGACTTATGTACAAACATGCCTCTAATAGCCCGAGCTCACTAACCAGAAATGCAGGAAACCCCAAGAAGAAAATGAAGCACGAGCAAATACAAAACATATACACATATTTACATATCTACATTTTTATCACTCATCACAAAACATATACAAGCAAGTACATTTTTATCTACATATCTACATAGTTACAAACATATACTCACATTTATATACATATACATCCATGACCTCTAACATGTCTCATATATACATATCTACAAAAGTCTACATAAGAAAAAACACGTATATACAAGACTCAAATGGTACATCATGAATAATAATATCATCAATTAAAACTCTTTAAGCTACCTCACAGACCGAGCATTAAATAACACCCATGTCAGACTATCTCTAATTACTACAAAAGATGAGAACTGATAATAATAAACCTGCATAAACGCTAAGAATAACTATCTACAAACTGTGTACTTCACTAACATCATAATACTTCATTTAATTACTTCATAGTTCATAGTTATGTAGGATCGATTTCACCCTAGATGGGGGATGAATAGGGTGATGCTATTAATTACAAAAATTATTGCGGAAGCTTGTAAAATTATTTCAACACATATATATCAAAATAATAGCAGCATGGATAATAGCAGAATAATAAATGCAGAAATAGAACGACACAGAATTTATCCAGCTTCGACAAAACCCTGCCTACATGCTGCCCCCAAGGTTTCTACTAGAAATTAAGTAGTCACACACTTACACACGTAAACTCGCGACACCCGCTACTGACTAACCTAACTCTATGCTCAAAACCCTGCTACAACTCAGCCACTGAGTTGCGAATCCTCAAACTACACCACGTAGTTTGTCTCCTAGTCACACGACTAGTAATTACAATGGTTTAAAGGAGAAAATACAAAAACAACAATTTAAAAACAATTAAAAACCAAAACCCTAATTATTCATTTTTAATATAAACCAATACTAAAGAAAGAAAGGGCCGGACCAATATTATTCTCTTTATTTATTCGGTCCGCTCCTTTGTTTAACAATGGCCTTGTTCCTTCGTACGTTCATTCCTCTTAGCTCTGAAATTAGAGCTTTGTAAAGTCGCCGCTTAAATTGATGGTTGGTGCTTCGATTTCTTACTTCAATTGATTCGTTCGCGGCTCCTCCTCCTTGATCGAGTTCGACTTTGATTTGGTATGTAAAATTTTCTTTTGCTTCTTTTGATTTTCTTTCTTAAACTCGATATCGAATTGCCAATGATGTTACTTGTTTTTATAGGATTCGAGAGCCTTGATTTTTGTTCATATACATTTATTTGAATTCATCACTTGATTTATTTCGGCCATTCGATTTTGTTTTAATGCTGATGATAATTTCTGACTTGTTCATATCGAATAATTTTGTTTACTTGACTAAAACGGTTTTGATTTCGAACTCGCTTGATTCCTTGATTGATACGGCTTCCATTCAGAACCGTTCGATCTTTCCTTGGTCGTTACGGTAGTGAATTTCCTACTTGACTTTGGCATTGATTTTTGACCCACGGCTTTGACTTGATTTCGACGATGTTGATTTCGTTCGACTTTGGCCATACTGTTCACTGCCTCTGGTCATTTGATTTGATTATGTTGATTTTATCATTTCCTTTGTACTTACTTCGGCCATTATGTCTTTGACCTGCAGCTTGAACTTGTTATACATATATTTACACATATAAACAAATATGCTTCACTTGTTCACTGAACTATTGTATCACTTTGTTGATGATGCTTTGACTGTTGAACTTGGTTTGGATTTGTGGTCTTGTGTCATAGATTTGGTTCATCTGATTACAGTTATGTGCACATTGTATTTCATGGTTGGTGTGTTGCCATATTAATCCCTCTGGCCTCTTGTTGGTTTAGTGTGTGCACTTGCTTAGCCATTCGACATCCATATTGTTTCGAGTAGTTGTATCACTTGATGTTGTAGTTTGCACTGTGCATTCCTGTATATGTACTTGAGTCTGATACTTTTTGAAGCTTGCACTGTCCAGTTTCATTTAGTTGTTCCACTCGAGTCTGTGTCATTTGATTCACTGGGTATTAGTTCACTTGAACTTCATGTAGAGGTTGCACTTAGTCTGACCACTGTTCCTATCTTGCTCTGTCCATTATTGCATTATATGCACTTGCATTTTCGTTGCCTTACTGTTTATTTTTCTTATCCATTCGCTTGTTTGCAATTTCGATGTGCATTTCTTGTTTATGTCTTGGCTCTTGATTCACTGTTTGCTTTGAGGCATATCATATTGTATTTATGGTTCATGTCTACCAGTTAGGTCTGGTTGCTTCATGTGCATTGATCTTGAGTTGATTTCATGATTGGTTTCATGTGTACATGCTGTAACATACTCGACCTGACGCTTGAGTACATGTGTTTATCATAACATTCATGTGTACATTGGAGTTGCACATGTGTTGAATCCAACTTAAAGCTCGGGTTTGACCTTGTGCTGATATTGTGACATTATTTTTATTGCACTTGAGTTGAACCCGACTTATGATTTGAGTTTGACCTTGTGCTCACATGTCCCTGTAATTCTACCAATTGTATATCGGTGTGCACGACCTTGTGGCATGTACAGTGATACACTGTGCATGTCACTAGTTGTTCGTGTATGATGAATTCGAATTTAAATGATGACGAACAACCCAAATAACTGAGGCAAATATTATTTTCAAAATCCACATTTTATTTTATACTGCAAAAATATTTTATTTTCAATTTTACCGCGTCAATGTATATTTCTGCAGATTGCTCAGATGCTGGATTCACATTGGAATGAAGTTGAAGATAAATACGAGTTGAGTGAATGAGTGATATGTAGTGAGGTCAAATGTAAATGTGAATTGTAATGTAATCAAATTTGTATTGTAATTGAAATTGTATACATATAGTGGGAGCATGAAATTTGTGCTATTCGGAAATTGTAATAAATATTTGTTTGAATAAAATATCCGTTTGAATTCAAATTCTGTATTATTTATTTTATTCATCAAATATTTATTTAATCTGTGAAAATAAAATAGTATATTAACAAATAAATTTACATGAATATATATATATATATATATGTTTATTATCATTAAACAAAAATCATATACTCGCATATTCAACAATCTCCCCATTTTGATGATAACAAACATATATTTAAGATTTTGAATATATTAAATGTATTTGATGATTCCATTTGCTCCCCCTATTGAATGCTTCCTCTCTACACAAAGCTCCCCTTCATATATGCATACAATTAAAAATATGCAAATGAGCCTAGATGCAAATAGAAAATATTTGACCTTTGCTTGATTTTATTTGACAAAATCTTAACTTTTCTCTCCCCCTTTTGTTATCAGCAAAAGAGTAATAGTGTTAGAAAAATGGAGACAAAGTGATAGATATTAATCCAACATTAAAACTCAATTGAATATAAATATTAAATTTCAATAAAAAAATCAAACAAAAATCATAAATACTCTATTAGGCGCATATTCCACTTTTAGAATGATGGGAATGATATCATCATATGAAACTATATAGTTGTGTCTATTTGTGGTATATTTATATCAGGAATTTGAATATCTACCAACCATGCATAACCGTTAGGACTTTCAAATGAGATTAGTAGTATTCCAATTTTATTTTATTTTAAAAAAATGAATTCAAGTATCTTCTAACCATGCATAACCATGAGGACTTTTAAATGGGATTAGAATAAACTTGTTTATTTAAAAAATCAATTTTGATATGCGTTCCATACATGCATAATCGTGAGGACTTTTAAATGAGCATGGAAGCACATAATAAATTCTAAGTAATTCACCCATGCATAACCGTGAGGACTTTTAAATGAGAGTGAATACTTTAGATTATATTTTATTTTATTATTATTATTATTATTTATTACTATTATTATTATTATTAAAAAAGATATAAAATGAAAAACGAATGATTCTTGTTTAAGGTACTACATATTGACAAACTATATTGAATTTTGATGAGTGATGGTCATTAGAAATATGATAGAAATAGAGATGGTCATGGAATTTTTACCAATAAAAAGTTTTATAACTCTTGTTTAAATTTCTAAAGAAATTTACTAATTATACTGTTTCGAGTCATAATATATGATAAATATCAGCACCCATCACTTTTTTCAATCACTATTTATCATTTTGATAATTAGTAGGGAGTCAGATTAGTCATTTTTATAATTTAAAAATTAAATTCAAAAATAATTATAAAATCAATTTTTCTAAAAATGACCAATCTGAAAACAAGGTCAAAGATGATTTTCTAGAAGGGGTTTTATGAGAAAAATTTCTGCTATTTGAAAAATCATGAAATGAAAAATATGCATGCTTTTTTTTTGAAAAACGACGCAGTTACTAAATGTCTCAACAAAAATCACGTTCCACTAGTAATTTTTCTATCAACTAGATTACCAGTGTAATCTGCATCTAAATTTCTCTTTCACTCAAAATTATCACTAATTGAATTTGATAGACCAGACCATGAAGTATGCAACAAAATATCTCAAAATCAATTTTAACAGCTTTTTAAATGACATTCTCTTGAATTTGAATTGAAGCCGTGTAAATAATCAGAAACCGTGAATATAGAGTCAACCGTAAAATAACCAAATGTATTATCATCAAATAAAACACTATTACTAATCCAAACTAATATATATGAAATAATTCAAAGGCTCTAGAGATTTTTATAGTGTTCTTGGCATAAGAATATAATTGGCCAATAATTTTGAATAAGTCAGAACCAAAGTCATCATTTATTTCATTCATCAAATTATTGGCTGATTTAATTCAGAATACGGTGCAGATTATCGCATTTAATATATCGTTTAAAATATACCATTACCTGTTTTACCTTTACAATAATTTTTCATTGTTGTCCATTGTGATTCTGTCACCTTTGTACTAGGCTAAGGAACTTTGCTTTGTCGCTCGTTGTGCCCTTGGAACAGCCAGAATCCAAGTAACACTATTGTTGTTCCTTAGCCTGCCACCACACCTGCACGATGAAAGATTTTTGTGACCTATTTGTTTTTATAGGTCCATGATTGTTAGCGGCAGAATATTTTGAAAAATAATTTTGTGGAGACCCAAAACTATTTATATATGTTCTTTTCGGCACCCAAATTTGTCTAACTTTGAGAGATTTTATATTTGTGCCTTTTGGAACCCAAATTGGTATAGTTTTTACTTGTTTGGGTCTATACCAACAAATATTTTGGTTGTGTCCAAATTTTTTTACAAATTGTGCACATTGAATTTACTTGATTAATCTCATTTCTAACTTTTTAGATTGATTATACTCAAGTCCTTGTCTAACTGTATTAACAATTTGTTTTTGTAATAGCATATTCAACGATTTTTCACTTTTTGAAAATTTATCTAAAGTCGTTGATAATTGTTGGATTTGTGTTTTGAGAGATTCATTTTCGTTCAATAATTGTATGCACCTTTTAATAGAGTTCTCTCTCCTAGTATTTTCACTCTCTTTCAAAATCGGAATTTCATTTTCAAGTGATTTTATATTAATTTTTGATTTTTTAATTTCTTCTTCAAACAATGGACACTTGTCACACTTAGGGCACTTATTTTGATAGTTTTTAACTAATTGTTCAAGCTGATCATTTAGTTCAATCAAACTATCTCTTTGTGATTCAATTTTAGCATATTTCTCCCTAAGTCGTTCAAAATAGCCATTTACTTCGTGGAAATATATAAGTAATTCTGAATGAGTAAGTTTTGATACCTCGCTTGGCTCGTCATAGTCGCTACCAGTTGTATTACCTTGAAGGCACATATCTGCTTTCTCACTCTCACCGCTAGTACTTTGATTATCTTCATCACTTGTATTCCACGTGGCTGCAAAACTTCTCCTTTTTTATTTCTTTTCAAAGTCGTGTCGGTTTTGAGGACAATTGGGCTTGATGTGTCCGGGTTGGTTGCACTTGTGACAGATGATCTTCTGTTCGTCTGAGTTGTCTAGTGCTTTGACAATTCTGTTTTCAATTTTCGATTTAGAGCTGGATTTTCGTATTTGTAATTCCACCTTTTTAATTTCTTTATTATCTGCTCCAATTCTGCTGCTCCATTATCATCATCACCACCATCACTTTCTGTTGTTCCTTTAAAAGCTGTTGATTTCTTTCGAGTGCCACCTCCTTCACGCTCTTCCTTGAATTTCATTTCTAGCTCATAAGTGGTGGGATTTTCGATGAGTTCTTCAACTTTGATTTGTTTTAAATCTTTTGATTCTTGAATGGCAGTCACTTTTGCTTCAAAACTTCGTGGAAGGACTCTGAAGATTTTTCGGACTATCTCCAACTCTTTGTGTGATTTTCCGAGAACTTTTGATTTGTATATGATATTGGAAAGTCGTCTGTACATCTCTTTGATAATTTCTTCATTCGTCATTGTGAAATTCTCATATTCGCTGCTTAGCATGGCAAGGCGAGATTCTTTGCCTTGAGACGTTCCTTCGTGAGTCACTTCGAGTGTGTGCCATATTTCCTATGCAGTTAGACAATGTGAGACACGATTAAATTCAATATGATCCAATGAACAGATAATAGAATTCATAGCTTTAGCATTAGCATTTTGTAGTTTATTTTCTAGTTCTGTCCATTGATCCTTTGGTTTATTTATTTCTTGATTATTTACAATTATAGTTGGTGCTCTATAACCTGTCTCAACAATATTCTAAGCGTCAATGGTTTTCAGAAAAATTTTCATTCTATTTTTTCAGTAGGCGTATTCACCATTGAACATTGGTGGTCTAACTATGGACTAACCCTCAGCAAAAGCAATATTAAAAGAAGTCATTTTAAAAATTCAACCTTTTTTTAAACAAAAATTGATTTTTGAAAAAAAAAATCAAATTTTTAAAAACAAAAGCTGACTTCTATTCCTAGCTCTGATGCCACTTGTAGGATCGATTAGAGGGGGGTGAATAGGGTGATGCTATTAATTATAAAAATTGTTGCGGAAGCTTGTAAAATTATTTCAATACAGATATATCAAAATAATAGCAGCACAGATAATAACAGAATAATAAATGTAGAAATAGAACGACACAGAATTACCCAGCTTCGGCAAAACCCTGCCTACGTGCTGCCTCCAAGGTTTCTACTAGAAATTAAGTAGTCACGCTTACACATGTAAACTCGCGACACCCGCTGCTGAATAACCTAAATCTACGCTCAAAATCTTGCCACAACTCAGCCACTGAGTTGCAAATTCTCAAACTATGCCACGTAGTTTGTCCCCTAGTCACACGACTAGTAATTACAATGGTTCAAAGGAGAAAATACAAAAACAACAATTTAAAAACAATTAAAAACCAAAACCCTAATTATTCCTTTTTAATATAAACCAATACTAAAGAAATAAAGGGTCGGCCCAATATTATTCTCTTTATTCATTCGGTCCGCTCCTTTGTTTAACAATGGCCTTGTTCCTTCTTTCGTTCCTCTTAGCTCTGAAATTAGGGCTTTGTGAAGTCGCCGCTTAAATTGATGGTTGGTGCTTCGATATCTTACTTCAATTGATTCGTTTGCGGCTCCTCCTCCTTGATCGAGTTCGACTTTGATTTGGTATGTAAATTTTTCTTTTGCTTCTTCTGATTTGCTTTCTTGAACTCGATATCGAATTGTCGATGATGTTACTTGTTTTTATAGGATTCGAGAGCCTTGATTTTCGTTCGTATACATTTATTTGAATTCATCACTTGATTTATTTCGACCTTTCGATTTTGTTTTAATGCTGATGATAATTTCTAACTTGTTCATATCGAATAATTTCGTTTACTTGATTAACACGGTTTTGATTTCGAACTCGCTTGATTCCACGATTGATACGGCTTCGATTCAGAACCGTTCGATCTTTCCTTGGTCATTACTGTAGTGAATTTTCTACTTCACTTTGGCTTTGATTTTTGACCCACGGCTTTGACTTGATATTGGCGGTGTTGATATCGTTCGACTGTGGCCATACTGTTCACTACCTCTGGTCATTTGATTTGATTATGCTGATTTTGGCATTTCCTTTGTACTTACTTCGGCCATTATGTCTTTGACCTACAGCTTGAATTTGTTATACATATGTTTACACATATAAACAAATATGCTTCACTTGTTCACTGAACTGTTGTATCACTTTGTTGATGATGCTTTGACTATTGAATTTGGTTTGGATTTGTGGTCTTGTGTCATAGTTTTGGTTCATCTGATTATAGTTCTGTGCACATTGTATCTCATGGTTGCTGTATTGCCATATTAATCCCTCTGGCCTCTTGTTGGTTTAGTGTGTGCACTTGCTTGGCCATTCGACATCCATTTGTTTCGAGTTGTTGTATTAGTTGATGTTGTAGTTTGCACTATGCATTCCTGTATATGTACTTGAGTCCTGTACTTTTTGAAGCTTGCACTGTCCAGTTTCATTTAGTTGTTCCACTCAAGTCTGTGTCATTTGATTCACCGTGTATTAGTTCACTTGAACTTCATGTAGAGGCTGCACTTGGTCTGACCACTGTTTCTATCTTGCACTGTCCATTATTGCATTGTATGCACTTGCATTGTCGTTGCCTTACTGTTTATTTTTCTTGGCCATTCGCTTGTTTGCAATTTCGTTTAGCATTTCTTGTTCATGTCTTGGCTCTTGGTTCACTGTTTGCTTTAAGGCATATCATATTGTATTTATGGTTCATGTCTACCAGTTAGATCTGGTTGCTTCATGTGCATTGATCTTGAGTTGATTTCATGACTAGTTTCATGTGTACATGCTGTAACATACTCGACCTGACGCTTGAGTACATGTGTTTATCATAACATTCATGTGTACATTGGAGTTGCACCTGTGTTGAATCCAACTTTAAGCTCGGGTTTGACCTTGCGCTGATATTGTGACGTTATTTTTATTGCACTTGAGTTGAACCCGACTTATGATTTGGG
The DNA here is from genome assembly GCA_030765085.1 of Allium cepa. Taxonomy (NCBI): domain Eukaryota; kingdom Viridiplantae; phylum Streptophyta; class Magnoliopsida; order Asparagales; family Amaryllidaceae; genus Allium; species Allium cepa. Next base: position 166,960,069 of record CM060931.1, read on the forward strand.
TTTGACCTTGTGCTCACCTGTCCCTGTAATTCTATCAAGTGTATATCGGTGTGTACGGCCTTGTGGCATGTACAATGATACACTGTGCATGTCACAAGCTGTTCGTGTATGATGAATACGAATTTAAATGACGACGAACAATCCAAATAACCGAGGCAAATTTATTTTCAAAATCCACAATTTATTTTATACTGCAAAAATATTTTATTTTCAATTTTACTGCGTCAATGTATATTTCTGCAGATTCCTCAAATGCTGGATTCACATTGGAATGAAGTTGAAGATAAATACGAGTTGAGTGAATGAGTGATATGTAGTGAGGTCAAATGTTAATGTGAATTGTAATGTAATCAAATTTGTATTGTAATTGAAATTGTATATATATAGTGAGGGCTTAAAATTTGTACTATTCAAAAATTGTAATAAATATTTGTTTGAATAAAATATCCGTTTGAATTCAAATTCTGTATTATTTATTTTATTCATTAAATATTTATTTAATCTATGAAAATAAAATAGTATATTAACAAATACATTTAAATGAGTATATATATATGTTTATTATCATCAAACAAAAATCATATACTCGCATATTCAACAAGTTAAACTTATGCTCATCTACAATACTCAACAAAGTCAAAGCAACCACAATAATAAGAGCATAGATAATCACATCCATGTGTGCAAACAAATAACCATGCACTTTGCAAGTCAATACCAGCAAAATGCACTTCGTGCGCCAATACAAAAGGTTGCACTTCACAATTATAACTAGCTTGAAAATGAGCATCACAAGATGGCAAAAACGAGTATCACAAGATGAGCCTGAAATTCCATTTAATCCGCTTAAACGGATCACCCAAGAACGAGTCTGAAACCCGTCAAATAAGTGCTATCCACTTTCATTAGTAATTATAAGAGTGTTGGCAAATATCCCATAACCACTTGACGATGCTTGAATATTTACTAAAAGCTAGTAAATTCCACTCGTGCAAATAAACGTTCATTCAAACGAGTCCTAAGATTAATCGGTAAAATAAATGCAAGTGTTTCATACCACTTGTTTTACTAGCCTGTTCAATTCAATTTCTCATTCAAGTGAAATAGTGTATTTTTGTAATAAAAATAGTTTTGCTTTGAAATCTAATTTAAAAATGTAGATTCAAAATAATTTATAATAATATATATAGCAGAAACACGATTAAATTCATATTTATACTTATTTAAAACTTATTTCGAAACCATTTTATAATTATTACTATATATGTATGTACGTATGTGTGTGTCCAAATACACTTCCATTTAATACACACACACATATATTGGAAAACCATTAGTTAAACTAATAGAATTTCCTTTACAATGAGTTTTACCAATTCGTGAATTCAATTAGTATAATTGAAAGGAAATATAACGTAGTTCCTTCTACATAAATAAGAGTTCTCTAAAACAAGGTTTGGACTTCCCGAATTGAGCAATAGTTCATCTTAATTGTACTTTGTATAATGTGCACAAGCCAAACAAACATCATGCAAACAGGATCATAGCCAAGTCATATAACAAACAAGAGAAGAATCCCGCAAACAAGGAGTTAAACGGGTGAGCGGGAGGCACCAGAACTTCACCTAAGGTTCTGCCTGGGTGCGTGATCGGTGCACTGATCTATAGAACCGGTCCACCAGTTGCTTCACCTGGACCGAGTCCCAGACATTTTTTGATGCCTTCCAGTGACGCGGGATTTTGGTCTCTGATGGCTTTAGCTTCAAGGGTGTTGATTTCTAGTGTCATGTAACCCTAAGTACAACTATAATTCAATGATTTAAGAGATCAAATATCATAGGTTTAAGCAAAATAAGAGATATAATTTATCACAACCAAATTGAGATCAATTCAATCCCGATTCGTCTAACAACCGAATCAGTAAATAAATTCATAAATAGAGATAGCTGTGAGTGTAACTCACCTTATAGCATTGTTACAATTCTACCTTGCCTTTATCTTCAATCTAGAACTCAAATTTCATCAATTAAAACCTAGAACTTAATTTCATAAGAATACAAAAATCTAAAATTATACTCAATGATTACACAAACAAGTTCAGATGAAGATTTAGTTTTGGTTAGAAAGCTAACCTTTATTTTCCAGGATTTTACCTCAATTTATTGGAATTTAAATTTGATGATTTGCTTTGCTACCTAGGTTGAGTTTGAGGAAGATAGCTTGGGAAACTTACTGTATGTTATGAAATGAACGTACATGCAATTTTTTCTCAACTTAGAGAAATTCAAATTCACTTAAGTTCATAAATGGGCTAATGCACATGCCTAAGCCCAACCCGCTTTTAATAAAATCAAATAAGGAATTAAACCATTATCTCATTTTTCAACAACTTAAATAATTATCAATGATTTAAACATATAAAAATTTATGCCGATACACTAAAATTAAGTTCATCACCTGATCTTTATGATTAATTAATGAAACATAATTTGTAATATGTTTTAAACCCTTATTTTTATTGTTGAAAGCAAGGTGTTTGCATTTTCTAAAAAAGACAACAAGTCACATAAATCAATTTAGCTCCAAAAACTCCCATTTTCACTCTAAATAAAAATCTGCAGATTATTTAGAAAACACTAACACATTGGTTAACAAGCTTCAAAACAAGAATTTTATGTCAATAAATTACACATATTGTCTTTCCCGTTAAAACACATTATAAAATTCTCATTTCAATTCTCCCTTTATCACTTTAATAGAACACTTAAATTCAAATTTCTCCCATATAAATTTTAATTATTATATTTAAACAACATTGAAAATCAGGGTTGTTACAAGTCGGCTACCTTAACCAACTACACTACCATATAAGGTTGTTTTTTATAATTCTTTTAGTGTAATCGCGTTCACATCCATGCTCTAAATTCCTTGCTTACCTTTTCAGTATTTATAATGAAATCTTTCTTCGACCACGTTTATTAAATTTATTCCAAAAATCCTAGCTCACTTTTATATTGATGGATGTCAAATGTATCAACTAACTAAAAGATTTCATCGTCTCATGGTTCGGATAACAATTGTCTTTGATGACACAAATATGTCAAATTGAAGAGGAAGATCTCAATAGTGTAATGGAGAAAATGACTTATTGTTTGGACTTACATGGTATAAGTTATGAAGTGTTTAAGGTATGAAGTAGTAGTATATTAGTTTTTAAGCAACTAAAACATGGTAATCGGCAGCCTTGATCATGCCAATCGATTGAATTAAAGAGCAGAATTAAGGAAAATGGAGTAATGAAAATCAAATCAATATAGGCTATTTTGAGGCATTGTAAATCGTCTAGTCTTTTAGTGATTTTCAGCTAACATGCTCTAAAATAAGCTTATCCATGAGGCTTCCAGTTGGTTTGCCTCTCTATATCTGTCCACTGGCATCATCGAATGGGTTGAAAATCGTTCAAATTCTAGAGTTTTTCTAAAAATGCTAATTATCTAAACTGGGTTATTTCTTCAATAAATAGACCATTTATAAATATTAGAGTTGATAGAGATAGAATTAGCCCATAAAAAATATAGTCTACATCGGGTGAGGTCCTCTTGTATTAGCGATTAGATATTTTGATTTTCCATTATAGAATCCTCTAATTGTTATCTCTCGTATATATCCTCAATTTCAATAAATAAAGGAAAGTTGGGTCAAATTTTCTATGTTTATTGGTATGATTGTTTTATTCGTAGTTATTCATTGCTTAATCATTGATAGATCTAGGGATATGCCCTAGGGGTAATTATCCAATTATTACATATATATAACTCGATAATTAATCTTTGAATTAAAATGTGTATTCTTTCTATTATATACTTGATATATTGTATTATATTAATTGATTTATTTGATTAAAATATATTTAATAGAAATACATAAATAATATGTTTTGTGATAGTAGTTATAATGTATTGTAATCATGAGTGATTTATCATAATAAAATAAACATACCATTTTAAATATTCCCAGTCAAGATGTATCGAGACTGAACATCAATCCATCCATTGAGACTAGAGTATGCAACGTTCTCTGAATATTGGGTAGTGTATTACTCATGGTTGTTGGGGGCACCAAGGAGTTACATACCGATAGTTATTTGATAACTATGGAATGACTCGTTCAATTGTTTTCTATTGGTTAATATAACTAAGGTAAAAAAAATATAATGATGCGACAATATTATACAATTTTCTCGATTTGAGAATACCATCAAGCTTCAATGTAGAAACTCCACTTTGATTATAGTAAAATCATCGCATGACTTCCATCTAACAACTATAGTTAGGTTGAGTAGAAGCATTGGAGGTAAAACACTGTTCAATGGATAATTCATCTCATCGGTTATATAAGGTTAGTATCACGGTTTACTATAGTCAACTCAAAGTCAAAGTTTATGGCTAGAGCATTTCGGTTAATAACAATTGTTATTTTTGAACCAAGGACTTTGTGTACTGTACAAATTTGAATATGGATGACATTGGAATTTTAACCACTACCAAATTCCATAAGTCCTAGTGTGATATAGTTTTGACAAAGAGAATTGGTTAAATAATAGTCACTAATAGTTATCGCTTAAAATAGTAAAATTGGATTTTATCGAAACAAATATAAGCAATAAATTCGATCAAACTATCACACCACTAGCTAAGGTGACGTGTGTATGCTAATTTTAAATTATTCGATATTAATCACTGACTGAATTTACATGTGCGAGTCGCAAAACCAATTGGTAGATTCTCTAATATACTACGTGATTTAATTGATTTATAATTGTTATAAATTAATTAATATTTATGAAATAAAAAGTATTTGTTTATCTAATGTACTGGGTGTCATTAGTATTTTCTAGATGTCAATTGTGATTAGTTATGCGCGTACATAAATATATATGTACGAGTTAATATTAGATATCGGCATGCATTTAAACTAGATTTAAATGACTGAATTGCTAATGGGTTTGGAATGATTTAAGGCTTATACAACCTTACCTAGCGGTTGTAGTAGATCAAGAGAAGGGACTAAAGATTCGAAAAAGTTGGATCGAGATTTGATAATAGAGCAGGAGTAAACCAAGGAGAGAATATCTCTATAAATGTCACGCTGCTCCTCATTGTTCAAGTTTCCTTTTTCTCCACTTATCCTTTATGATAGCCTCCATTTCCACCCCCTTAGGTCAAAGATATTAGATCCAAACATAAAATAAAAAATTTAAAGTGATTCTCCAAGCAGTTGGAAGCTAGAAGCTAATAAGGATCGAATCTAGGAAAGTCTACCAACCAAGTTGCAAATCTAAGGCAACATTTTTTGAGGTAATTTTTTGTAATCTATGATTAATATCATCATGCTAATATAGTTGATTAATATATATTTGTATGAATTTATATGCATAACCGTTGTCCTGTTTGATTATATTGTCATACATATGTATATGTAAGTATAAATCTACAAATTTCACCATCTATCAATTTTTTGTTTGAACTAATCAAACTTTAATATATATATATATATATATTTATTTATTTATGTATTTATGTATGTATGTATCATAGTAATGAATTTTAAATATAATTTTTAATAATTTTTAAAACATAAAAAATATTTTAATTATTTTAACACTATCGTAACCATAAATATAAATGAACAAATAAACATATATAATTATATATCCGAAGTTATTTTATTATGTATCATAAATTATTGTTATAGAAATAAAATCAAAATTTAATTTTTATTTTATTTTAAATATAAAATTTATACACACACATGTATGTATGTATGCATGTATGTATTGATGTTAATGTAACATATATTAACTAGTATTATATTATATTATTTATATATATGTTTATTTATGAAATTATATTTTATTATTACTGTTTGCACAAAAAGTGGGCAAACACCTCCAAGTCGTGTGATTTAGTCGATTTTATGTTGTTCTTAGTGATTTGGATGAGTTGTGCGAATATGTAAAAAGCAGGGACTAAAATGTAAAAGACACGCAGATTTATAGTGGTTCGGCCAGAACGTGCCTACGTCCACTTCATATGTTATTCTCCTCTTACTATTCAGATTACAAGTACAAAGCCTTGATTACAAGTATATAAAAATTGTTTGAAAGTTCCTTCCGTGCTTGAGCTCTCAAACTTGTCTGCCATTGTTGTACCCCTGCCCCTCTATTTATAGAGTGAAGCTGGGGGTAGGGGTCTTGGATGTATATAGCTGCTGGTGGTCCTGGGCTGAAGCAATCTAGCCTGGCACATCTGGTTCGGCGGAGCTTGGTTCGGCGAAGCTTGGTTCGGCGAAGCTTGGTGGAGTTTGATTCGATGGTGTGTAGAGGGTTGGTCCGGTCTTGGCTTGGTTCGGTAGTTGTGGTGACCGCTTTTGGTTCGGCAGGGTTGGTCTTAGGGCCGATTCGGCAGGTAGCAAGGCGAGGCCTGGTTCGGTGGGACCTTGGATCGGTGGTGAGGATTCGCCCAACATTTGCCCTCCAAAGTGGGGCACATGCCTGTATGTGTCGCACTTTGTTTTAGCTAGGATGTTTCCATTCGGTCCCTGAGTGCCGATCCATTTGGTTCGGTATCCTATATCTGCCTATAAGTAGGGGCTACACCCCTTCATTATTCCTTACTGAATCAAGAGAACCGAACCAGATTTCTGCCGAATCAACTTATATTGCTGAAACCTTTTGACAACCGGACCAGGTAATTGCCGGATGATCCCTGTGTTTTTAAACTACCAAATGGTATTGTGAGTGTGAACGCCGAATGACCTTGGTGATGCTGATTACCGAATGAACCTAATAACGGATGGGTTAAGAGACGTTTAATGCCGAATGTGTACTGCCGAATGAGCTATGGGCTATACTACCGAATGAGCTTGGGAATTCCGAGTGTTGAATGAATCCCTTACCGAATGGACTTTTATACTTGAACTATTAGTGAAACTCTAGATTACATAGTTTATGTGTTTTAACGACGTACTTTCTCGTGTTGCAGATAAATGTCTCAAAGAGTGGAAACTCGATCAGATAAAAGGAAGTCCAAGGGCGAAGGGGAGTCCTCCTCAGTGCCCCCAGCTCAGCCAAGACTGGAACGTCCTGGACCCGCCCCGAGGTCACTAGTAGACGGGTACGGTCCTCAGGAGCTTCTGAACTCTCCGCCCGACTGTTTTCCTAGCTCCCTCAGAGAGGAGCAGCTTGATGTCATCTCTCGCTCCTTTGGGATTGACAGAGCGAGCATGCTGTTGCCGGGGGACGGAGTGATGCCGTATAATCCCCCTGACGGATATTTCGCGTAATAGCCGATACCATTGCATGTGCGGGGCCATTCCTCTGATCAATGCATGGATAGTCAGCTTCATTACCTATCTGAAGGTGGTCCCTTTCCAGCTCCAGCCCAATTCCTATGCTATCCTGGTGTGCTTATTCGTTATTTTCCAGAGAAAGTACGGGTGCCCCCCTTCCAACCGGGATATTCGATATTTATATAACTTAAGAGGTTATAAGAAGGGGTCTCCGTACATTAGATTGGAAGCGGCCGTTCCCTTTAAACCGGTCCTGGACCTGTATTTGAAGCTCGGTATGTTTAAGAAAGAATGGTTTTTTATCAAGGATGACTCTGTTTCCTTCCGCCTTTTCACTTCTGGCTGTAAGTTGAACTCCATTTGTAGTTTCTTTGTCTCGGCTGCAATGCTCCTTCTTATATGCTTTTATCTCTTGCTAGCGACAGGTGGCTTTGCAGTCGTGGAGAATGATTCCTTGGTTCGGATGGCTACGGAAATAAGGGCTATTCCGGGACGGGATCGGTCGGCTTCTTACCTAATCAGGAACGCTACTCTCCTGGAGCACAACTTGATCCTGCCACACCAGTCCGTGGTTAAGCAGAGAGATACGGCTGAGGAGAAGGCCGCCAAAGCCAAGGAAGGGGCCATGGTGAAAAGCGGCAAGAGGGAACCTTTCACAAGGCCTCCAGCTTTCGGAGGGAAGAAGCTCAAGAAGTCCGACGGCCCCTCTCCTAGCACTTGCCCAATTGCTCCGGGGGAGGAAGATGTGGAGGAGGATAGAGGTGAGGGTGAAGGAGATGATGCGGCTACTTGCTGCGGAGGAAGCCGGTGTGCAGTTGGGGGATGAGGACCAAGGAGCGGGTGTTGGTGAGTTTTCCCTTTTTAGCTTTTCACAACTTGATCGTTCGTTGTTGGTTTAATGGACTCTTTTCCTGAATTGGACAGGTGGGGCCTCTGGTCATCATGCTGGGAGCTCCGATCCTGTAGTCAAGTAGATTCGAAGAGCTGGTAGGACGAGGGTGGAGCACTGGTGCAGTTGGTTATTTTATTTGGCCTGCTTGACATTCCTGTACATGCTAGTTCAAAACATTAATGTACTCTCAAGTTGTAATTATGCTATTGAGCATCTTTATGTAAACTTATAACATAAGCTGATTCTGTTATATTTTGAATGCTGTTATTATTTTGAAGTGCTGTATAAAAAACATAGTTATGCATATGCCTGTGATTTAATTGTGTTCGATGTTAAGCTTTTGCTCGAAATATGATCTCATGTTTTGCAATGTTATGAATAAGCCATAGCTATATGATTATGTACAATAGAAAAGAGTACCGCCCTTCATGTTCTGGTTGCAGGGGGTAGCTTTGGACATCTTGGGTAATTGACCATGGATGCGGCTGAGTGCCTTGTCACCCAGTTTGCGGGCTCAGATTCTCGTGAGCGAATGCCTCCCATTTAGTGTCCTGTACTTTGGGGACCGTTATGCAGGATACAAGAAAAGTATTTAAATGGAATGGAAATATAGGAAAAGTAAAACTTCCAGTCACGGAAGGCCGTCGATATGCTTAAGTTCGTGGCAAACGGGTTTTGTAGTCACTTTCCCTAGTCGTGGGTCTTGGAGACATTTGTCACCCATCTTACGCCTCCGCGGGGAGTTTATCTTTTTTACCACAGCCGCACTTAAGACATATCGGAGCCGAGATCGCGCACAGTAACTACCCGAGCCATTATGGCCCGTAATCGTGGGTATTATTCGATTTACTGTGGCCGGCTAGCGTGGGTGCCGATCGTCAACCGTGAACTACCCCTTGCTGGCCACAACTTATGTTGGGGCTTAAAGTAGGTTCACAGTTGCCGGCGAGCCGAACGCCGTAATGAGCTGCCATCGGCTATAGTCGGCCTTCTTGATGGCTTATGATCGGCTCATTACAGTTGGCTTTGAGGGCAGTCGCGAGCAATGAGTTAATCCGCAGCAGAGGGATGCTGGAGCAAAAGTGTCTCATTGGCGAGTGCATAGAATCGCATAGTACCTGTTGAGTCTTGTCCAGGTGAGGTTGCGCCGTGAAGTTCCAGTATGGAAATGTCGGTATACATGATTTTGTTCAACAGAAAAGGATAAAGCTTAACAAGCAGCCAAGACATAAAGGAACAAGTTAAAAAGAGACAAGATTTTTAAAGTGGTTCGGCACGAAAATGCCTACAACCAATGATTCTCTTTGTTAATTCACTTCATATGGGCAGTACAAGTTAAGAAAAGTATCGATGGAGGTGTTGGATGTTCCATGCCCTCTGAAACACCTCTCCGTCCACTGTTGACAAAATATAGGCTCCGTTGTGGAGATCTTTATGAATTACGTAGGGTCCGTCCCAGATTGGATCTAGCGCTCCGGGGCGCGGGAAGATCCGCTTGAGGACAAGATCTCCTTCTTGTAAGCTGCGGTGCTTGACTTTGGAGTTGTATTGTGCTGCAACTTTTTGCTTATGAGCCGCTGCTTTGAGTGCTGCATCGTTTCTTCTCTCCTCAATTAGATCCAAAGACATGAGGAGGAGTTCTTCGTTCTCTTCCGGGTTGTAGTAGATCCTACGGTGAAAGGGCACTATAGTTTCAACTGGGAGCATGGCCTCCGATCCGTAAGCCAAAGAGAAAGGAGTATGCCCTGTTGAAGTTCTGTAAGATGTGCGATAGGCCCAAAGTGCCGTAGGAAGTTCGTCCACCCAAGCGCCTTTCGACTTTTCAAGTTTCTTCTTGATTAAGGTTTTGAGAATTTTGTTGACAGCTTCGACTTGTCCGTTTGCTTGAGGATAAGCTACAGATGAGAAGCTTTTGTGAATTCCGTGCTCTTGGCACCAATCGGCGAATTCTTCGCTGTCAAATTAAAGTCCGTTGTCTGATATGATTTTGAGTGGAACCCCATACCTGCATAAAATATTTTTGATCAAGAAGTTAATAACTTTTGCCGAAGATATTTTATTTAGAGGTTCCGCTTCCACCCATTTGGTGAAATAGTCGACTGCCACTATGGCATATTTGGCTCCGCCTCGGCCCATTGGCAGTTCGCCAATCAAGTCAATTCCCCATATTGCAAAAGGCCAAGGGCTGGTCATTTGAGTAATCTCATTTGTGGGTAGTCGAGGAATCTTAGCAAATTTCTGACATCTGTCGCATCTCTTGACGAAGTCCAAGGCATCTTTGTTTAAAATGGGCCAGTAATATCCATATCGGAGTTTCTTCTTTGCCAGAGTCTGCCCTCCAGTGTGATCTCCGCAACTTCCTCGATGTATGTTGGATAAGATCTCCTTGGCTTCCCTTCCAGCAACACACTTTAGTAAGGGATTAGAGAAGCCGCGCCGATAGAGGATGCCTTCTTGTATCGTGTAGCGGGAAGCTTTCCTCAAGATTTTCTTGACTTCGTTACGCCCGTCGGGCAGTGTGCCATCTTGTAAATATTTCCGGACAGGAGTCATCCAAGTTTCCTCTTCGATTGCAGCTATCATGTTCATTATCTCGTAACTCGGGGCTAGTTGCTGTGAGGTGGTTATTGTTCGGGAAGCGGCGCCGTCCTTCATGCTAGCTTGCTTTGCCAGTTCGTCAGCCTCCTAATTCTCTTCTCGAGGAATGTGTTTGATTAAATAGTGATCCAACTGATTGAGCAGCAGCTTGATCTTCTTTAGACATGTTGTGAGTCGTTCTCCTCGAGTATGGAAGTCTCCCAGTATTTGATTCACAATAAGTTGAGAATCACTATGGAGACATAAAGAACCGACTCCAATCTCCAGGGCAAGTTCTAATCCGGCTATCACTGCTTCGTATTCTGCATCATTGTTAGTGGCAGCGAATTCCAACCTCAGGGCGTAGTGCAGCTTCCTCCCCCTGGGGGTGATTATCGCAACACCTGCCCCCGAGCCTTGTTCATTTGATGCTCCATCTACGAAGAGATTCCACTTGATAACTTCTGCTATTTCAGATTGCTCCTTACCTTCGTTAGTAGTGAATTCGACAATGAAATCAGCTATGGCTTGCCCCTTGATAGCGGTGCATGGGTGGTAGGTGATATCATATTGACTTAGTTCAATGCACCACTTAAGTAATCGCCCAGAAGTGTCGGGGCGATGGAGTACCTGCCTTAGCGGTTGATCGGTTAAAACTCTGATGGAATGAGATTGGAAATAGTGTCGCAGCTTCCATGACGTGATTAGCAGACAATATGCTAGCTTCTCAAGTTTAGGGTATCTGGCTTCCGCCCCTGTAAATCTCTTGCTTACAAAGTATACGGGCCGCTGTGTGCGGTTGTCTTCTCTCACCAAAGCGGCGCTTAAGGCGTGGGACGATACAGCAAGGTATAAGTATAGTTCCTCGCCTTCATCTGGAGTTGAGAGTACCGGTGGTCTCTGGAGGTGTCCGATTAAGTTAAGGAAGGATGTCGAGCATTCGTCAGTCCATTCGAATTTTCCTTTATCTTTCTTTAGAGCTTCGAAGAAAGGGATGCATTTGTCGGTTGCTTTAGAGATGAACCTACTTAGGGCGGCCACTTTTCCGTTTAGGCTTTGCATCTCCCTTCGAGTAGATGGTATCTTGATATCTTGTAAAGCTCGAACTTGTTCGGGGTTTGCTTCAATCCCCCTGGAATGAACGATGAATCCCAAGAACTTTCCCGACGATACTCCGAAGGAGAACTTTAGAGGGTTCAGCTTCATTTCATATTGGCGAAGTACTTGAAACATCTCATCCAGATGGTTTATATGATCGTTGGCTTTCCTCGATTTTATCAGCATGTCATCCACATAAACTTCCATAGTCTGTCCTATTAGTTCCGCAAACATCTTGTTGACAAGGCGCTGATAAGTAGCCCTGGCGTTTTTAAGTCCAAAAGGCATTACTTTGTAGCAGTACAATCCCCGATCAGTGATGAAACTAGTGTGGTCTTAATCGGTGGCGTGCATGGGGATCTGGTTATATCCTGAGTATGCGTCCATAAAGGATAAGAGTTCGTGCCCGGCAGTGCTGTCCACGAGTTGGTCGATCCGGGGGAGTGGGAAGCAGTCTTTCGGGCAAGTGTCATTTAAGTTGGAGAAATCGATGCATGTTCGCCACTTCCCGTTAGCTTTCTTTACCAGTACCGGGTTGGCGATCTATTCTGGGTAGATGGCTTCTCGTATGAAGTCATTGGCAAGTAGGTTCTTCACTTCTTCCTCTAGGGCTGCTGATCGTTCTGCCCCCATGTTTCTCTTTTTCTGCTTTACTGGCACCTTCGTGCGATCGATGTTCAGTACGTGGCATGCTACATCTGGGGAGATTCCTGTCATATCTGCGTGCGTCCATGCAAATACATCCATGTTGTGGCGAAGAAAATCAGAGTTGATCCTTTAACTCTTCTTTTAGTTGAGATCCGATTTTCAATAGTCTACTTGAGTCATGTTTGTCCACAGCTACGAATTCCATAGCCTCTGCAGGCTCGGCGGTGGCCTCCTCCTCTTTGTCCCTGGGGTCTAATTCATTGAAAGGGTCACTGGTATATCGAAGAGGAGGGGCTTTCTTTAGTTGCTACGCTTCCAAGTTTTTCATGCAGAGAGTAGTCTCTGCATCCTTTCCTTTATCCTTCCTGCGGTTATTGCGAAGCTCAGTTACAAAGCAATCTCGAGCGGCGTCTTGATCTCCCTCTATTTCTCCTACTCCATTATCTGTTGGGAATTTCATCTTCAGGCACCATGGGGCTAGGACAATTTGGAAGTCAGACAAGGCGGGTCTTCCCAAAAAGGCGTTGTAGGCCGAATGGTTCTCTATCAGTACGAATGTTTGTTTTCGCACAGCGGAGCGGGGATGACTTCCTATTTCAACAAATAGGTCCAGTTGCCCGAGGGGCATCTTCGCATCTCCAGTGAAACCATATAGTGGTTTGTTGCAGGGAGACACATCCTTCATTGACAGCTTCATTTTGTCGAAAGCATGCTTGAATAGGATATTTACTGAGCTTCCAGTGTCTATTAAAATTCGGAAAACTTTGGCTGGACCGAACCAAGCAGAGATGACCATAGGATCCATGTGTGGGTACTGTCTTCCCTCTAGATCACGCCTATTGAATGTGATGTCGTCACTCTCTTTCCGTTTTGGGTGGCGTTCTTCCATAACAGAATTAACGTAGCCTTCAGCGTTTCTAAGTGACTTACCATATCTTTCCATCTCTGCCCAGCTTCTGTCGGCGATGTGTGGTCCTCCTGATATGGTATGGACTACTATTTTCTCTTGACTAGAGCCGCTGGTGTTGCGATTTCCTCCGCCTTCCTCTGGGAGGGGTAACCCTGGGTTTTCATTGGTGGGAGCTGGAGTCCTGCTCTGGCTTTTTACATAGCGCTCCAGTCTCCTCCTTCTGATGTGTTCTTCAATCAAGTCCCAGAGATGGTGGCATTCATTGGTGTCATGTCCGTGGGATTCGTGGAAGCGGCAGAACTTTTCCAGACTTGAGTGCATTATCTGACTCCTTCTTGTGCGGGGGGGGGGGGGGGGGAGGGGGGGGAGGGGGGTTTGTATCTAACTTCGTCTTGAGTGGCTAGGAAGATATTTTCGATCGTTTCATTCAAAGGAGTGTAGGATTCAAATCTTGGTCCAGGTCGATATAGGCGCTTTTCCCCTTTCTTGCCCCCAGCATTGTCTCTAGAGTCATTTCTCCGAACATCCTTTGTTGCAGCGGAAACCCTGTCTGTGGCTGTTTTAACCTGTTGCCCTGACTGCCTCTCAGTGGCAGCGTCTTCAAGTCTCATATACTTTCTATCTTCATGGAAGAAATCAGGTAAAGTAGCTGGCTTTTCCTTGGTTAGTCTTCTAGCAAATTTAGTATCCGGGTGTACACCACTGCAGAGGGCCATTAGGATAAGTTTCTCGTCGGCATCTTGGACTGCGGCCGCCGCAGCGTTGAATCGAGTGAGATATTGTTGCACTGTATCTCCAGGTTTCTGCTTGATATTAGATAAGGAATAAGCGTCCTTGGGTTGTTCCACATGAATGCGGAATTGGCTGATGAATTTTTCTTTCAACATTTCCCATGAGCTGATGGACCCTTGGGGTAGGTGGCAGAACCAGGAGGTAGCTAGGTCTGCCAAGAAGAGTGGGAAGCATTTACACAATACTCCCTCCGTTGCTCCGCTCATGAGCATATGCTGGGTGTATCTCTGTAAGTGTACGATGGGGTCAGAGGTTCCCTTGTAAGGTTCCATCATTGGCATTTTCCATTCCCGGGGGGTGATGGCAGTTTCAATCTTGCGGGTGAAGGGGCTGGTTACCCTAGCACCTATCCCTCGATCCCTTTGCTCCCGTTGGATGCACTCCCTGAACAATCGCGCCATTCTTTCATCAGAACTTGGAGTGGATAAAAATGAGTTTGGTTCTTCCCTGCGGGATTGACTCCGTCCAGATGACCTGTAGGGATGGTATCGTTTGTCACTCCTGACATCCTCCAATGGCTGCCTCTGGTCTTTCGGAGGCATGCTGGGGTCAGCCACAGTTGGCCCTTGCCTTGATCTTCCCCTGCTGGGTTCTGTTCTCAGCACTTCCTCGGGTCCAACTTCGGGCTGGACTCCAGCTCGGCCCCGTCTACTGGTGTTTCCATGGTTAGGTAGCATGACACGCTCAGCTACATCCGACCCCTGCCTGGCACCTCCCCCGTTGGGTTCGGTTCCAAGTGTTTCCTCGGGTCGGAATTCGGGCTGAGTCCGGGCTCGGCTCCTACCATGGCTGTTTCTGTTGTTAACCTCTTCGAAGAAGAAAGGTCTTCGTCGCCTCCCAGATCCTCCAGATTGGGACTCATCCCATGATTCGGTGTTGCGCTTGGATTCTTCAGCATCCCTTAGGCGTGACATGAGTTGGTCCACCAAGGCTTCTTGTTGAGATGCGAAGCGGTTAGTTACTTCAGCCACAACCCTGTCCAGGTCCGCCCTAGTAATTGGTTGTTCCGCGACGGGGGCTGTTGGATTTGCCTGATCTTCATCTGGTACTGCTGTTAAAACGGGATGATTCTCTTGATTTGGGGCCACTGGATCTGGGATATTGCTAGTTGCGACGTTCTTTCCTTTGTTAACATCTCTCCTCTGCCTGGAAGTCATGTTGTCGGAGCAAGGAACGATGTTGTTAGGAAGAAGGTTGAGTAGGAGAAGCTGTAGCTTCTAGCTCGAGTTTCTCAGTGAAAGCACCAAAAATGTTTGCACAAAAAGTGGGCAAACACCTCCAAGTCGTGTGATTTAGTCGATTTTATGTTGTTCTTAGTGATTTGGATGAGTTGTGCGAATATGTAAAAAGCAGGGACTAAAATATAAAAGACACGCAGATTTATAGTGGTTCGGCCAGAACGTGCCTACGTCCACTTTATATGTTATTCTCCTCTTACTATTCAGATTACAAGTACAAAGCCTTGATTACAAGTATATAAAAATTGTTTGAAAGTTCCTTCCGTGCTTGAGCTCTCAAACTTGTCTGCCATTGTTGTACCCCTGCCCCTCTATTTATAGAGTGAGGCTGGGGGCAGGGGTCTTGGATGTATATAGCTGCTGGTGGTCCTGGGCTGAAGCAATCTGGCCTGGCACATCTGGTTCGGCGGAGCTTGGTTCGGCGAAGCTTGGTGGAGTTTGATTCGGTGGTGTGTAGAGGGTTGGTCCGGTCTTGGCTTGGTTCGGTAGTTGTGGTGAGCGCTTTTGGTTCGGCAGGGTTGGTCTTAGGGACGATTCGGCAGGTAGCGAGGCGAGGCCTGGTTCGGTGGGACCTTGAATCGGTGGTGAGGATTCGCCCAACAATTACTGAATTAAAAATAATAATTATATGCATACATACATACATATATATAAATTTTAGTTGTAAGGCATCTTATTTAAATACATAGATTTTAATTATCTTATTAATTATTTTAATGTATTATATATATATATATTGAAATTACATGTTTATAGTTATGATATTTTTATTTGATTTGGTAAATAAGATATATATATATATACGCACATATAATTTAAATCCATAGATCCAAATATGTATTTAAGCTGTTTTATTAATTAAACAAATTGGATATTTCGAAAAGAATTTCGAATTTCAAAATTATTCAATTATTAAAAATAAATAATTTTATTTATATTTATAATATTTTTAAATTTTATAATATATATAAATATATTTAAATCCATGGATCTATATCAGTTTTAAGCTGTTTTACTAATTAAAAAATATTAGATATTTGAAACTGAATCTGAATTTCAATATTATTGAGTTATTCAAAATAACTTATTTTAATAAATAATTAATATTCAAAATTTAATGATTATATATGTATATATTTATAATTTAAACTATTTTTGGACAATAATTTGCATATGAAGGGCTAATTTGCCCGTTGTGGTATAAATCCCGACACTTATATACGAGCACACTATACTGTGTATACGTTTGTATATTGCATGCATACTTATACATATGTGTGTTTTACATATATACTTTATATATTACATATTTATATAATATTAAATCTTTACATTAATTAATTAAATAAAATAAAGATTTTATTTAAAGTTATTTAGATTAGATCTAAATTGATAAGACCTTATAGGCCCAATAAGATCTAAAATGGTAAAAAAAATTGAAATTCATCCATTTAACCCATTTTGTCTGGCCTAGTTCCAACAATGTACCGGAGCCAAATAAACTGCGCGGTCTTAATTTGCGATGTCATGACTAAAACCTATCCATATAGTAAGGTTTCTAAAAGATTAGTGTTTAAGGTTGGATTTGATTAATCAAATACTCTGCCTTACCTAACTAATGGCCTACCCCGAAAGGATGAGGTAAACCCAAAGTTTATCCCCAATATAAATCCCAAATTAATTTTGATGTTGGACTAATTTTCAAAATCTATTTTGAAATTAAAATAAAATTTTAAATTTAAAAGGTTAAACTAAAAATAATATTTAAACTTAAAAAGGTTAAATTTAAATAAGTGATGATTTTATAAATGTTATAAAATAATTTTCATTTTTTACTGGAAGTAAAATAATTATTTTCGAAAATTATGAATTATTAATTAGACTAATAAATTGAATAAATAATTAAAAGTCAATTAATTAAATTAAATAACATATATATTGATATATGCAATATTATCTTAAGATGTTAAGGTTATATATACATAATTTTTGAAACTACTTATAATTAATTAATTTTTTTTAATTAAATGTTAATTAATAAACAAAATAATACAAAAATATAAGATATATGCGTATAACTATAAATATTATAGTGAACATATTCAATTTAAATTGTTTAAAATGAATAAAATAAAATTAATTAAAATGTTGGTGAATTAATTAAATAAGATTAACTAATAAAATTAATATAAGATTATACATAGATTATTATATAAGTTAATTAAATTATAAATGTTATGAAAGAATTAAATTTATATAATATAAATGTATAATAAAAGGTGGGACTGTAAGAAACCCAAAATAGGCTTAAGGAGTAAATACATATGTATAGTACGTATACCGTGATTTTATATATATCCCAAACTTGAATCACGAGGGTATTTCATAAGAAATATGTTATTCCATATGTCGATATCACTTGATTAAATATATTAAAGATTATGATTATTTAATACAAAATTATCCGCTACAATTTATATATTAATAGATTACTTGCATACTCTTTAATTGGTGATATTCCCCAAGTTAATGATGTTATGTGTAGTATTATTATTATATTGAATATACGAGGTAAGATATATGTATATATTTGTTGATATTCTTCAAGGTAGGTACGTTTATACTCAGGCTATCGTGAAAATGGTGGGCATCAATGAATAATATCTTTCGATTTATTGATATTTCTTAAGGTTGTAATGAGTTTAGATCAAAGACCATGGATTAGGAGTTGTATATGATACAACTGATAAAGTGTTATTCATTGTTTGCGGGCCTATGATTTGTTGATATTCCTCAAGGTTGGAATTTTAAGGTAAGCAAGTCCTAACACTCACTAGAGAAGTCAAAAGGCTTCTATATTTTGTCTTTAGGTTTGGAGAAACATGAAGGTCTAATGTGAGCTTTATCAAAAAGATGAAATGATAATATTTAACTTTTCTAGTATTTTAAGGACATCTGATATGTGTAAATTAAACTAATCTACATTGATAAATTTATGCAATCAATAGAATTAATAAAATGTTTACCAATTAAAATAGCAAATGAACTAAATTAAATTGATAAATAAAAATTAATACATAATATACTCACCAGTAATATTTTGCATGTTGACCCATGCAATTGCCTAATTATACAACCACTAAATATGTTCATAACTTGGTCACTTATGTGCTTACTTTCCGAGATTGTGTATTATCTTTAATGAGTTTCGAATTCTAAAAGCAATACAAGGATATGAATATTTTATCCATTTACAATCATATATAATTGTTGTATGGTGAATTTCACCACTCATAATTTACGAAACCTCGATGAAATTTGTTCATTTGAAATAATAAAGTAAATCATAGCGTGAGATCGTGTATTCAATATGATTGATAACAACCATGTTCATGTTGTGTAAAATTTAACATTAGATCAAAAGCTACGAGATAGGTATAAAAATTCGATCATTGAAATGTCAGTTTGATCAGTTTACACAACTGATTTGATATCTTTAAATGTTATAGATGGCCAATGCACTATTATGAAGAGTTCTTTACAATATTGTGGTAAGGGTTTCCTTTTGAATGGTTCGACCATTTAGAAAGGAAATTAAATGTATAAAAGTGGATGTAACCTAAGGTATAGTTGGGATGAAGAGAGTGAATGGTCACATCTACTTCATAAAATAACTTCAAAAATGAGAATGATAATAATAATAGATACTTAACAATTGAACGAGAAATATGATTTATATTCCAAAATGTATTTTAAATAGAAAATTGTTTGCTTTGATATTTATTTCATCGAGTTTAAGATATTTGGTCTAAAAAATCTTGACTATAAACTTGTTATAGTATATAGAATAAACAACCTTCATCAAGTGATTGAATAGAGCTATGTATTTTGTATGCTATTATGGTAATGGTGGAAATAGTGGAAGAATGTCATATAGTACTTATTAGTCACATCAAGTTGTGAAAATTGTTCTCGTAGCACATACCACACACTATTTGTGAAATAATAACTGTTATTTAGTATTAATTGAAAAATAGATATAGTTTTATTTCAATATGAATATTATGAATATTTATTATAAAATAAAAATATAATAATGATATTTGTGATGTGTTGAAAAATACAGAAGTACCTAAATTTATTTGCAATTATCTTGGAATTATGGACTAAGCCACAGTTTGGAGAAATAATTTTTCGTTCACATGATTATGAATCATATAGTACTAGTGAATTATATCTCAAACAATAAAGGGTAAATCACCACTGGGTGGGAGCAGCATAAGAGTTAAACTCTTCGAATTGATACATATAGATATAACAATTGTAAGTTTATTAATACAAAATGATTCCATATATTTCGTTGTATTCACCAATGAGTTATCATAGATACGAACATGTGTATTTGATACACATTTAACATGTCTATGATAAATTCATAAAACATAAAACTGAAGTAAATGAAGTTACATGTAATAGAAAATAAAATAATTCGATTTGATCGAATAGGTAAGTATATTGGAAAGAACTCCAACATACCTAAAAATGAATAAAGATTCAATCTCAAAAGTCACTCCTCCGTATGGTACACAATGATGTATCATAAGGAGTGTCAAACTTTATTGAATAAAAAAAATTATAGATGAGTGAAGTGGAGTTAAATTCTTTCTATAAAGCCATGTACTAAAGAGTAGTATACAATGCTAAAATTAATTTCATCTAAAAAATAGGTTACAAAATCATGCAAGATAAAGGTTCATAAGAAACCTCAACGTATCCTAGGTCAAGGAGTTGGCGGATTGTGCAGATCAAAAGACTACACGTAATAATTGCACATAAGGTATCTTGTATGGATCACCCTAAAAGGAGTTTAGGAATGATCGTCATTAGATGACTAATTTATGTTTTGAACATAGGTTTTCATAAACTAAAACTAAATTAGTTTTACGTAAGGAAATTCGTAAAATATTTATGAATACATATTACATTGCATTGAGAAACAATTGCTATTTCAAGAAATACCAACTTCATAGCAAAGGAATTTTTTTATAAAATTATTGGTAGTAAAATGGATTTGAATATGATCTAAGAATAAAACTGATTATGATGGATGAAGTGAAAGCAATCAAACCTAAAAGAACGTAATGCATTACAATGTCTAATAAATATTCTTGCACATTGAAGAGAAACTATGGGTATCTTATCAACGTTGAGAATAAATAATCCTCAGTTGTCAACTAATCCATTAAGAGTATTGGCTCTATGGTATGGTATAATGTGCAAATTTGAATGGATTCTAAGTGCAGTATCAAAATATGATTTTGATATTTTGTACCCAAAAGGACATAATCCGTCGATCGCAAATATATCTTCAAGAGAAAGACTAACACGATTCGAATATTGTGAGCCACATTAATAAGAATGACATCATAAATTTCAATTGTTAAAATTAGCGTAATAGAATCATTATTCGACGTGCTTAACTTAAGTCCGATTTACTCACAAAATTATTGCTTGGCATGACTTTATATTTTGGAAAATATGAATTGAAATGGAAAAATACAAATAATGATTTAGAATAGACTATTTGCACACAACTACAAAAGTGTTTTGAAGTCAGTGGAAGCAATATTGAGTTTGTGGGTTTTCAGTTATGATCTAAGAAATGATACGAAAGTACCATTTTATAGCATTAGAATTGAGTAAATTTTTTAGTACAAATATCAATTATTTTGATTTTTGGTCAAAATGTAGAGGAAGCATGTGTTTACGAGAAAGAGCATTAAAAGGCACAAAGATATTTCTTAACTATAAGTAAACAACATACTGCTGATTGTTAACAATATACTTATGTCAAAATCGGTTCTAGCTTGGTTGTTTGATACTTGGTATTGGATTTATCATCTATATATTTTATAATAAGTGTAAAAGTATCTCGAGAATGTCCCAAATGATATGCAAAGACATCTTATTAAACTGTTTTAATAAGAAATATGCAAGATTGATTCCTTGTGCTTTAGTAATAGGAATTATCATACATGTTGTTTTGACTACAACATCGTAATTTTTTTTTAATGTATTTGATGCATGAAGAAAATATCAAATCCAAATTAGGATCACTAAATGTTGGTTTAGAGTATTCTCAAGTATTTATGAAATGCTAGAGAATTGTTTACAGAAACAAGAAACTCCTTATAAAAGAGTGTTTGAACTTCATAAGTGCTATCGAGTATAACATGTCAATATTAAATTCATGTTCAAACCTTAATGAAGAATGTTTAGTTAGAAATATTTCGAATGAAGCATTGTGGCCGATTCAATGAAAAGCTAAGCACATCGCCTTGAATAGCATCATAATAAAAGCAATGTATATAAATTTAAATGCACAAATTTATAACTGAGAAAGGAGTTGTGTAGTTAAAGCCCCACTAAATCTCCGCTATAGTGCATAGCACTCTCTAGTTGCCAAGCTATTTCAATTTAGCGCTATTAAACAGTTGATCTATTTTAAGCCCCATTATTTTCCATTACATCTGCTAAATCAAGACTTTTTAGCACCTACTTTAGTAACATTAATATACAAAGGTCGATTTGAGTGGTTTTCTTTTAAACTAAATCAACAAAGTTAGGTTAAAGACCTAATTTTAAAGCATAAGTGCTCAATATAAGTTAGATATCTATTGTAGTCACCAAAGATAGTCTACACAAATCATAATATTCCTCGGTTTTGTTATATAAGATTAAAAAATATTTATTTTTGCTACACAAATGGTGTGAGAATGATTATAAATTAACTTTAAATACTATATTTTGTGTATAATGAAGCTTTTTGCACCTCTGCTTTTTTCCATTATTTCCTCACTTTACCCCTGCTATAATTTTTTCCACCTCCGCCGTTATGGATCGCTAAGCGCTTTAATTGCACATGCTAGGGTTGATTCCAAGTATTGAAAATACTACATTATTATTATATGATAACAATAAGAGCTCATTATAAGTCGAGAAACATACTTTGACTAGTTTTGCATGATAAAGGTTGTTTATCAACATTAGAGAAAGTTGATTGACAGAGTAGATAATTAAACAACATAGCAGATCCATCATGAATCGTCTGACTCAACTAGTTCTCATCAAACAGAATGAAGGGATGGGATAGAGATTCCATAATTAACCCTAAGTGCAAGCGGAAGATTGTAGAGTTAGAAGTATGCCCTAGGGGGAATATGTAATTATTACATATATTTAACTCGATGATCAATCTTGTTTGAATTAAATAGTGTTTTCTTTCTAGTAAATACTTGATATAACATGTTATATTAATTAAATAATTTAATTAGAAGTATATTTAACAGAAAATCCGTAAATGGTATGTTTTGTGATAGTGGTCACAATGTGTTAGAATCATAGGTGATCTATCATAATAAGATAAACATACCATTTTAAAAATTCCTCTCGAGACTGGATATCGATACATCCGCTAATATAGTTTTGACGAAGAGAATCGGTATAAATGATGGTCACTAACAGTTACCACTTAAAATAGTAAAATTAGATTATACCAAAGAAAATACAAGCGATAAATTCTGTTAAACTATCACACCACTAGCTAAGGTGACGTGTGAACATAATATTCGAATTATTTGATATTAATTGATGACTGAATTTGCATCTATGAGTTGCACAACCATATTTGTAGATTCTCTGATATGCCACATCATTTAGTTGATTTATAATTGCTATAAATTATTAAATTATTTAATGTTTATGAAACATTAATTATTCGTTTATTTAATGCATACCAAACATCCATCACATCGATGGTTCTAGATCTTGGGTCACTATTTATTTCAAAGGTTAGAATTAATCTTAGTAATCCTAATATTCGATACCAAAATAGTGGAATCATTTGAGATTTTCCATGACTGTGTTAAACGAGATCAATAGTAATGTCGTGAATAAATTCAATGAAAAAGGAGATTTAGGACATGGGTGTAATAACCCGCCTCAAAAGAGGTCTAATTTTAGACCCAGAAAAGGCCCATCGAACATTAGACCCATTCCAAAGCTGGCTGTTGGTTGGTAAAAATAATACATAGAGCTATCTACTAATGCTATTAGAATCTCATAATGAAAAAAATAAAATATAATATCAGAAACAAACGCATTTTATAAATTCAAGTATCATAACAAAACATAATATCTTAAAATACAATAACATCATGCCTGAATGGGTACATCAACATATAACAAAAAAACATAAGTACATAGACAATTGTCACAAGACTCCATCTCTGCCTTCATCTCCTAGATCTGCATCTTCTTCCCCGTTAACCCGCCTTTTTGCAAGGCCATGGACAGGCAGGTTTAACTTAATCGACTGCACGTTCGTCGAGGCTGGTGTATGATGGATTCAGTCGACTGGATGGATGGATGACGCAACGTGCTTGGGAGATGGAAATATGATTGGATAAAGATGAATCAACTATAATTTGGGTCTAGGAAACGTGATTCGGCCTAGAACATGGTTCGGCATGGTAGAGGTTCGGCATGAATGGTTCGTCTGGCATTCAATTTCGAATAGCATTCAAGAATACTCGGCATACATAGAGCGTCTGGCATACATGAGTGGTTCGACATTCCAGGAGCACTCGGCATTTAGTAGCGCTCGGCATCCAGGAGCCCTCGGCATTTAGAAACGTTCGGCATTGGATGGATCGTTCGACATCGGGGATCGTTCGGCATCGGATGGATCGTTCGACGTCAGGGATCCTTCGGCATTGGATGAGCGCGTTCGACATACGAATGCGTTCGGCATGGCAGCCTCATTCGGCATACGAGTGCGTTCGACGTTGGATAAGTGCGTTCGGCATATCTATGCATTCAGCATGGCAACCTCGTTCGACATACGAGTGTGTTCGGCATGGCAACCCCGTTCGACATGATGGGTGGTTCGGCATGATGGGTGGTTCGGCAAGATGGGTCGTTCGACATGATGGGTCGTTCGGCAAGATGGGTGGTTCGGCATGATGGGTGATTCGACATGATGGATGGTTCGGCATGGTGGGACGTTCGGCATGGTGGATCGTTCGGCATGGTGGGACGTTCAGCATGGTGGGTCGTTCGGCTTGATGGGTTGTTCGGCATCAGGTGCGGCTCGGCATTGGGGAGAGGTCGTTGTGACTCGGCATTGTGGTTCGACAAGGGCCGTTCAGCCTTGATGGGCTCGAGTTATTCAGAAAGCCCAACAACCACCTGAACATGTCTATAAATACAACGTGTAGGAGTTCAGAAAGGGGATCTTCTCTTCTGCTCTCTGACTTTCTACTTTCTAAGACTAAGGCTAGTCTACCACTTTGTAACTGTAATCAATTGTTACGTCAACAAAAGAAAACTTCTTGAGTGAACGTAGGCCGGAGTTAGCCGAACCACTATAAAAACCTATTGTTCTTTACTGCTTAATTTCTATTCTGACTGTTCTTCATATTATTATTCTCTACACACACCTTATCTATTATCAGTGACTGTTAGTCGGTGCTTTCATTTACATTTGGGTGTTAGTGACCAATTTTGGCGCTAACATTTTGGTGCTTTCACTGAGAACGCAAGCACTCGGGAATTTTGGAGTTAGGAACTTGGATTCTAAGGAGAAATGGCTAGGCCATCAACAAGGAAGCAATTGAAAGGAAGAAGCAATCAAGAGGGAAGTCAGGAGGCTTCCTCTGGAAATGGAGCAGGTCAAACATCCGTCTACATCACCAGAGAGGAGATGGAAACGATGATGAAACGACATGACGAAATGATGCAGGCTCTTCTTAGGCAATTTGGACAATCAGGAATTGCAGGTACTCAAGGTCTTGGGGCTAGACAAGAGAAACTCAATCAGCAGGTTGATGGAGTGACTTAACAGGGGTAGCCCCCAATCGGCAGACAACTATCAATCTGGATGGACCCGGGCTCGGGGGCACACCACCAAGAAATGCTGGACCAATTCATGGAGGGATTCCAGTTAGCACTACACAACAAGATGCTGGCAGGAATGTAGGAGCGTGGGATGAAGAGTATGTATCAGAATTCCCTCGGGGACTCGGGAGGCAACCCTTGACGGACAATGCTGGATTAGCCGAGATCATCAGGCGAACAATGCGCGGAGGTTTGACCAATAGAGATCTGGAAGGAGTAAACAAGAGTCCGTTCACTCGTGAAATCAGGATAGCTCGGAATCCGTTAGATTTCAAGCTACCTAACGTGGAAATGTACAATGGCAAAGCCGATCCAACAGATCACTTGATGAGATATACAATACACATGGAGGTGCTGGGGGCATCGGAAGAAGTTATGGATCAAGGTTTCCCTTTATTCTTGACGGACATAACTGCTATGTGGTTCAGGCAGCTGGAAGAAGGATCTATCGGGGCATGGACAGAGTTGGTGGACAGGTTTCTGAAGCAGTTTCGGGTACATATCAGAAGGCCAAAGAATGTAATAATGCTGACATCGGTAAAACAGAGGACAGACGAATCACTCAGAGCTTTCTTAACTCGGTTCAATGCAGAGGTTGCTTTGGTGGATCGGCCGGATCCATCAAAGGTTTTAATGGCGGCAGTGTCAGGAGTTAGAGAAAATTCAGATTTCAAAGTGTCACTGATACGGGACCCTCCAATGGATCTCGGGAAATTCTTTCACGAAGCTGAGAGATTACTTCGGCAGGAAGATGCATGCTCAGATATGAAGATAAAGGAGGTGAACGCGGCTGAGGATGGAGGGCTATCCAGCGGAGGCTTGGAAAAAGATAAAGATAAAGGAACTGGATGACGAATTAGGAAAGGCTAGGAAGTGGTGGAGAGAGCAAAAATTCTCCACCTACACAGGATTGAACGAGACGCTGGAAAAGATTTATTTGGAGACTCGGAATCACCTTCCCTACCGAAGGCCGACTAGGAGAGAACCCTCCGAATGTGAGAGGGCATCAGGAAAACACTGCCTCTTCCACGATTTGGATGGGCATGATACCAATAGCTGCAGGTACTTAAAGGATATAATTGAGGAGCATGTAAGGAATGGACAGTTGCGACAATACGTCGAAGCTCGGATTGCAGCGGTGGGGCAGGGGCCACCACCGTCTACCTCACGCAGTGATGGTGCGAGGCACAGGAATGATGGTCGATTGGTCATCAATTGACTGGGATATTATGAAATAAGTAGCAAACTATGGGCAAACGGCCACGTCACTTACTCATGTACGGAGACAGAGATAGCCCCTAGGCATGCTCTGAGATGATGATAAACCGCGATGCTCTAGTTTATGAAATCTGCTTTCTCTTTTATGGCTTGGACACTTGCTTTTTTCTGATTTGTTTTGAACTTCTGGTTTTGTTTGTTTCTTGTTTTGAACTTTTATTTGGATGATTATTTTCTGGTTTGGATATTGGTTTGGATTTTCGATATGGATTTTTTATTTTCTAATTTGATCTGGATTTTGGATTGGCTTTCGATTGGATCTTTTATCTGGTTTTTGGTAAACGGTTGTCAGGTATGGATTATAGCTGGCAAGGGGTAAGTCGCTTTGTCCAAGCATGACAAATCGACATATTCAGGTCGTCGAGTATGGACTATGCTCGGCAAGGATCCGAAGAGACCAGGATTCGGCCTAGGACTTAGGCCCTATATTATCGGTTACTATTTCAGGTCGTCGAGTATGGGCTATGATTGGCAAGGGTCCGGAGAGACCAGGATTCAGCCTAGGAGTTAGGCCATGTGTTATTAATTATTATTTTAGGTCATCGGGTACAGACTATACTCGACAAGGGTCCGGAGTGACCAGGATTCGGCTTAGGACTTAAGCCATGGAATTATTCAACGTCCAGAGACACTGGACTACGATCGTTAAGTGGAAATTGCACTTGGCAAGAACCCAGATAGGTTACAGATTCAGATATTGACCCAAAGAGGTCATGGATTCGGTTACTGGTTATTAGATAAGGTCGGATTAAGACTCGATTATCGAGTCCCGATGGATATGGAATTGGCTATGGACTTTGGATTTCAGATTCGGAATTATTCAGAACACACCTTCCAACAGCAAGGCATGTTTTGGGGGGCAAGTGTTAACCCGTCTTTTTGCAAGGCCATGGACAGGCAGGTTTAACTTAATCGACTGCACGTTCGTCGAGGCTGGTGTATGATGGATTCAGTCGACTGGATGGATGAATAACGCAACGTGCTTGGGAGATGGTAATATGATTGGATAAAGATGAATCAACTATAATTTGGGTCTAGGAAACATGGTTCGGCCTAGAACATGCTTCGGCATGGTAGAGGTTCGGCATGAATGGTTCGTCTGGCATTCACGTTCGAATAGCAGTCAAGAGTACTCGGCATTCATAAAGCGTCCGGCATACATGAGTGGTTCGACATTCCAACAGCACTCGGCATTCAATAGCGCTCGACATCCAGGAGCGCTCAGCATTCAGTAGCGCTCGGCATTCAGCAGCGCTCGGCATCCAGGAGCGCTCGACATTTAGAAACGTTCGGCATCGGGGATCGTTCGGCATTGGATGGATCGTTCGGCATCGGGGATCGTTCGACATTGGATGGATCGTTCGACATCGGGGATCATTCGGCATTGGATGAGCGCGCTCGGCATACGAATGCGTTCGGCATGGCAGCCTCGTTCGGCATACGAGTGTGTTTGACATTGTATAAGTGCGTTCGGCATATCTGTGATGACCCTACTTTTATAGTGGCCAAATCATGGACTAATTTTTTTTTTTTTGGCATAAAGAAATATGCTAAATGAAAACACAGGGTCATCTATCTTCAAAACCAAAACCAGGATCCACTATTACCAATATAGAAATATTGGTGTATTCTTAAAACATAGATTAGTATATATGAAGATATACCAATCTCTTTAGCTATTAAATCAGAGTTTAAGAAAATTAGCAAAAGCATCACACATAGCATTTTAATATAAAGATAAATCCATTTCCCTCTTTATGAAAATTATTTGCAATATGACACAAAAGATACACAAGCAGACTGGAAATATCAGAATTCCGGATTATATCATAAAAGTCATAGATATTCTTTATTTAATTCAACTCTTGCTATAGCACAATTATAGGTGTGGCTGCACGTACACACACATATAAATACAGGTGTGCACGGCCTCGCCAACACACAAGCTCGAGCAATGGTATTAATGAATACGCAATTAAAATTGAGCCCTAAAATCATACAGTAACAATGCTGGCAACATCCGAGAGTCAATGAAGCCTTGGCACCAACAAAGTATCAATAAATATACGTATAAACAAAGGATTACCAATCCAACTATACAAAAATGAGGTCATCGAGTTTTCCTCTTTCTCACTCATGCAAGTTATATTCAGACATAAAAGATGAATTTACATCAACTATCTTTCTTTAAAACTGAAAACATATCACTGATGCAAGGACAAAAGCCATTCTGCATCATACAAATATTTTTAACATAAACAATTGGAAGCTTACAAGTTCCTTTTATAAAAGTCTCAAGATAATACATGGACTTGTAATCCATTTCCAGAAATCTTATGAATATAGCATAAGAGAATCAAAACAGTTTGCTAATTAACTTTCTTTTGCAAAACTATTCAAAACTGAGCTCATTCATTTCAGAAATATAAAGTAAGGGCATGCACGTATATTAATTTATATGGCAAGTCCACAATACGATTCAAGAATCTATTACATGAACATGTATTAGCTATATGTTATATTCAGATTCAAATAGCAACAGCCACTTAACATAGAAATTTCATTTCAAAAATCATAATGCATTTGAAAGCATTAAAATCCATTTTTTTTCCTTCAAAGATCTACGGTATCAGATATGCCAAAACATATAAATATTATTCAGACTTGTAAGTCATGCTGTTAAAACAACTAAACACATTTCGGATATATAAAGCACATGAAGCTGTAAGTTCTCAAACTCATTTCAGAAATTATTTCAAATTCTTATATAAATCCAAATCTCCCATAAACTTCATTTTTCCAGAATAAACATCTTATATCAAAGAAAACATATCTATCAAAACTCAAATGCTCAGATTAAAGATCATATCTCAAAAGTGTGGATTCAGATCCATATAATCTCCCATTTAAAACCATAAGTAACTTGATCTCAGAAAACCATAACATAGAGAAATATATAAATCTCATCTTTGCTTTTCATACTCAAGGCATTCAACTTGCCAAAAACATATATATATATATATATATATGTATATATATATATTCTCAGATATGATAATTACATACTAAAATCAAACTCCAGATCCATATATGCTTATGCATAAATATAGAAATAATCCATCAAAATAAGTTTATAAAGATTTTCCCCAAAACTTCTGAAAGGAAACTCGAACAAAATCCATAAAAATCCTTTAAATCACAAAACTCAGCAGATCTATAGGTCTGCACATATACACAAGTGTAAACACTTGTGTATACTGCATTGACACAAGTTATTCTCCAAATACAGATTTCAGAAAATATATAAAAACTGAACGATCCCAGTGTTTCAGTTTCAAACTTGCAATTACTTATAAGACAAAACAGTTTTCCAGATTTATATACATATCAATCTAACACATGATGGTTCACTGTTCATAGTAAAATATACATATTTCAGTTCAGCAATGCATATAAAATGACAATGAAATACTTAAATACTTTCTTCATATCATCTACATGCAGTGATAAATCATTTTAACTCCATCTCTTAAGTCATCATCTCATCAAAATGTGCATAGCAACCTGTAAAAACATCATCCCGAACTGCCTCGTTGAATGAGACACCCCAGGAGATTGTCGAGACAATCAACAGGGTCAGACATGATACATCTGGTATGAGTGCACTTAAACAATTCATTCGGCAGTAATACATAGTGTTAAATCAGTGTATCGTGACATAGTAGTGAATACATATCATCTCAGGTTCAGATATGAACATAATCAGACTTGATCTTCATCAATATATGGATACGCAAGCAACCAAGGATCAAACAATCATTAACAAGCATCAATACACGCAAAGCATCCATACACACAAATTTATTTGTAGAAATATAACTACGGCTGCCTGAGATAGGACTTATTGCCAAATCAAGATTAAGAACACTCACGTAGCTATATGAGATGTCAATCCCCTAGATATTGCCATAGCTTTCCCCCTTTTTCTCACGAATCCAACGCCATTCGATACAGCAAGATGATTTTCCCCCAGTCTGATTTCTAGGGCTTCGGCCATTTTAGTTTTTGTTTTGAAACGAGAGAGTCGAATGAAACAGTGGCCACATCTTTCTTTTTATAATTCACTCACGGCTAGGGTTTTAACATTTGGGAAATCACAAATTTACCCCTAAGTCATACCAAATGTGTGCACAAACATATTTCAATATTTTATACTTGTTTAAATCACAATATCATAGTTGTGTAAATATTGTGGGTCATTACAAATACCCCACCTTTTTGGAATTGTGTCCTCACAATTCGCTCTTACTCGTTCTAGCATCCCAAATATTCATTAAATTTTGCGGAGTGGCTGCAATACACACGTGTATAAATATACACGTGTGCACTGCCTTGCCAACTCGAGTGCACAAGCAAATTTCAATCAACATGTTTCATCATCAAATGAACAAGCACAAGGGTAATTGCAACTGTCATGCAAACAGAACATAAATAAGAAAGCGACATATTCAAGCAGTGCATCTGGAAACAGCAAACTCAGATGGATGTATGGGAACTTACACATGGACTTGGCAAATGCAAGACAACAACACAAAATGACAACAACAGAAGTGATCAAGACAAAGCACAAGTGTGCAGCATCAAGTAGTTTCAAGTACATGGACATATATATATATATATGGAACTGCCACTGCATGCAAACAGCAAAATCAAGTCTAAAGTCTCAAGTGCAACAGCAGATTTCAGATGCAACAGTGTTTGGACCAAGTCCATGCATACAGTGTAACTCAGGGGTGCACACAGGATGAAGTGAATATGCACAAATATGGCAGTGTACAAGTGAGAGCATGAAACAGTGCCATTGCATTCATCATAATATTGATCACATTCAGTTTTAAACTAAACCCTATTGGCAAATTGGTTTAGTAAATTTTAGAATCAATACAGATTTTACTTTCTGCTTTTCAAAGCAATTCTAATGTCTCAAACATATTTATACACACCAAGCTTACTCAACCAGAACCAAACAAATATTAATTCAGTAACAGTTCATATGTTTTGTCATCAGGTTATATGTTGCTTACAAATACATTCCTACTCATGATTCATATTGAAGTCATTTTAAATGTAATGCTCATTCATCCATAGAATACCATCAGATAGTCAACACAATTATCAATTAAATCATCATTCCTCATCTACAGATTTTCTGGCCATCAGGAATTTTACCCAAGCCTTCACATGAACCTGTTACTAATGTTCAATATCCTGTATTTTGTTTTTATGGTCTTTAGCTACTTTCTCTTTTATTAAATCACACACTGTCTGGGGCATATTCACTGTTAACCCAGCACACTCAGGCCCCTGGGTATAATCATACCATGTGTGAGCTTGCAATGTTCACCTCGCCAAGCTATATTTGTAGCCCTAAGATCCCAAGTCCTTAGTTAAGTTACTAAGTGTCACTCCCCCTTTTCTTTTAATACTATGTTAATACCTCTCTGTATCTCATGTTCAAGCAATGAATAAAACATTCAGTCCCATACACACACCTAGAGGTTAACAAATCATGTTTTCACTAGCAAGCACTTTTCCATAGCAACAGAGGTGATTTCTTAAACATGTTATTTTTTCTATGAATTTCAATAGATCCTAATACAAACATATGGCCATAGATAAATTTTTCTGTTGGTTTCTTCCTACCTCTGATTCAATCAGATCTATGTAGGTCCTCAAATCTGACTAAATCACAAGTATTTTATTGGATAGTTCATGGAATGTAGAGGCTCAGCACATGTATACATTGCACCCCTATATTTTCATTTGTTGTTGATATGAGACATAAGCAACAACACAATGTTGCAGCCCCATATCCTCTTTCATTTTTAGACCATATATCCATATTAAGTATCCTGGGTTTTAAACTAGCAAATATATATAAAGAAAACCCATACTCACTACTTCATCTCACAGTTAAATCATAACACAGAAGGACATATTTAAACATTAAATCCCTGGCTATTTCATTCTGGGTAAATCAATATAAAAGGGTTTTCATTTAAACAGATCATAAAGCAAGTGAAAGTTCCCATATCATAAAAACAACATAGCTTGCAACAAATAAAAATATAAATTTAGTCA
Source organism: Allium cepa (assembly GCA_030765085.1). Lineage (NCBI taxonomy): Eukaryota > Viridiplantae > Streptophyta > Magnoliopsida > Asparagales > Amaryllidaceae > Allium > Allium cepa. Next base: position 166,992,950 of record CM060931.1, read on the forward strand.
AGCTGCCTCAATATTCAGGACTTATTGCTTATTACCAATGTTTCCAGTGAGGTTACTCACCTTAACTCTTTTTCCTAAGCCTTCCTTTCCCTTTGATCTTTCACTTTCTCTTAACTCTAATGGCCAATGCTCTCTAGTTTATATTTCTATTGCTATTTTTTTTTTTCTGTTTTAAAAATAGTGACAGATCTCACTACCTTAAGCCTCCTTATACTAGACCCTGGCTGCCACTAGGGTTTTAGAAAATTACCCAATGTCAGTTTTGCCCCATCAACTATGATCTGCTTCTCATTTTTTTATAGAGAAAATAGGTAAGTGATTCTTGTTATTTTTCTCAGAAAATATACCCTATTTACCTGCACAATCACTATGGACTGCCCCATAAAATATGAGACACCCAATAGTGCATGAACACACACATGGGTCAGACTAATGCCTGGTATGAGTAATCTAACTGAAAACACAAATTTTATATAATTTTTCTCATATTCAAATAACTACAAAATAAATAGAAGAATGCAATATTGCTCTTATGCATATTTCTGGGTAACCTGTGTATGTTCCTTTGTGTACACAAAATGATATATAATTTAATGATTTGTTACAGAGAAAACCAACATAGAATTCATCCAATTTGTTCAATTGTAATGTACAAAACTTCTTTGGATTTAAATTCTTAAATTCCGCAGCCTTCATTTCCAGTTCCATTTACATTTTTATATGGTCTAAACTCTTGCCTTTGAACACAAAGTGTGCATTGCAAAGGACTCAATTCTGTTAACCTTTGCACAGAGGCCTTCAGGACTTGAACAAGTCATGCACATACCCATCATCCACCTACTGATGAATAGATCAAGGCAACTCTCCTAAATTACTTTGTAATTTAGAGACCATGCATATTTATTCATTTAAGGAATTTTCCTTTTTAACTCCAGAAATACTCTTGTAATCCTTTCTTCATTTCATAAGTAAGGAACTTAATTTCCTTAAAAACCATATCTAAACATACCAAACATTCATACCAAATTTTACAACCCATTTCAGAATCATTTCTGCTTGATTACATGTTTCTAATAACCTGCTGGTACAATAGTTTCTAGAACTTTTCCTCTACTTAAATAAATCTACTGAAATCATAAGAAATGCCATATTTGTTTTTTTTTACTGTGAGCATAGGATGTGGTTTTGAGAAAAACCCATAAACATATTAGATTTTGATCTGAACAAATCAGCACATTTTTATAATATTTCTTTGTTCATAGCAAATTTAAATGAACTAGACATGAGAATAAACCTCTCTGTCCATACTGCCTAATCCATTATTATTCAATACCCTACTTCTCAGTAAATTAATCAGATTATTTTCTTATAAAAAAACTGAGTCATAAACTCATTTCTGTAATCAGGTTATATGATTGATTAAACAATTTTCAAAACAAAATAATAGACAGGAGAAACATCATTAACATTGATGTAATCCAAATAGATCATCCAAAGCAATCAATTCAAACAATGCAACCAAAGCAGTCAATACAAACAAGTTCACACAAATTAAATTTTTGCTATGTTATCTACCTACATAGCTCTGATACCAAATGTGATGACCCTACTTTTCTAGTGGCCAAATCATGGACTAATTTGTTTTTTTTTTTGGCATAAAGAAATATGCTAAATGAAAACACAGGGTCATCTATCTTCAAAACCAAAACCAGGATCCACTATTACCAATATAGCAATATTGGTGTATTCTTAAAACATAGATTAGTATATATGAAGATATACCAATCTCTTTAGCTATTAAATCAGAGTTTAAGAAAATTAGCTAAAGCATTCACACATAGCATTTTAATATAAAGATAAATCCATTTCCCTCTTTATGAAAATTATTTGCAATATGACACAAAAGATACACAAGCAGACTGGAAATATCAGAATTCCGGATTATATCATAAAAGTCATAGATATTCTTTATTTAATTCAACTCTTGCTATAGCACAATTATAGGTGTGGCTGCACGTACACACACATATAAATACAGGTGTGCACGGCCTCGCCAACACACAAGCTCGAGCAATGGTATTAATGAATAGGCAATTAAAATTGAGCCCTAAAATCATACAGTAACAATGCTGGCAACATTCGAGAGTCAATGAAGCCTTGGCACCAACAAAGTATCAATAAATATACGTATAAACAAAGGATTACCAATCCAACTATACAAAAATGAGGTCATCGAGTTTTCCTCTTTCTCACTCATGCAAGTTATATTCAGACATAAAAGATGAATTTACATCAACTATCTTTCTTTAAAACTGAAAACATATCACTGATGCAAGGACAAAAGCCATTCTACATCATACAAATATTTTTAACATAAACAATTGGAAGCTTACAAGTTCCTTTTATAAAAGTCTCAAGATAATACATGGACTTGTAATCCATTTCCAGAAATCTTATGAATATAGCATAAGAGAATCAAAACAGTTTGCTAATTAACTTTCTTTTGCAAAACTATTCAAAACTGAGCTCATTCATTTCAGAAATATAAAGTAAGGGCATCCACGTATATTAATTTATATGGCAAGTCCACAATACGATTCAAGAATCTATTACATGAACATGTATTACCTATATGTTATATTCAGATTCAAATAGCAACAGTCACTTAACATAGAAATTTCATTTCAAAAATCATAATGCATTTGAAAGCATTAAAATCCATTTTTTTTCCTTCAAAGATCTACGGCATCAGATATGCCAAAACATATAAATATAGTTCAGACTTGTAAGTCATGCTGTTAAAACAACTAAACACATTTCAGATATATAAAGCACATGAGGCTGTAAGTTCTCAAACTCATTTCAGAAATTATTTCAAATTCTTATATAAATCCAAATCTCCCATAAACTTCATTTTTCCAGAATAAACATCTTATATCAAAGAAAACATATCTATCAAAACTCAGATGCTCAGATTAGAGATCATATCTCAAAAGTGTGGATTCAGATCCATATAATCTCCCATTTAAAACCATAAGTAACTTGATCTCGGAAAACCATAACATAGAGAAATATATAAATCTCATCTTTGCTTTTCATACTCAAGGCATTCAACTTGCCAAAAACAAATATATATATATATATATATATGTATATATATATTCTCAGATATGATAATTACATACTAAAATCAAACTCCAGATCCATATATGCTTATGCATAAATATAGAAATAATCCATCAAAATAAGTTTATAAAGATTTTCCCCAAAACTTCTGAAAGGAAACTCGAACAAAATCCATAAAAATCCTTTAAATCACAAAACTCAGCAGATCCATAGGTCTGCACATATACACAAGTGTAAACACTTGTGTATACTGCCTTGACACAAGTTATTCTCCAAATACAGATTTCAGAAAATATATAAAAACTGAACGATCCCAGTGTTTCAGTTTCAAACTTGCAATTACTTATAAGACAAAACAGTTTTCCAGATTTATATACATATCAATCTAACACATGATGGTTCACTGTTCATAGTAAAATATACATATTTCAGTTCAGCAATACATATAAAATGACAATGAAATACTTAAATACTTTCTTCATATCATCTACATGCAGTGATAAATCATTTTAACTCCATCTCTTAAGTCATCATCTCATCAAAATGTGCATAGCAACCTGTAAAAACATCATCCCGAACTGCCTCGTTGAATGAGACACCCCAGGAGATTGTCGAGACAATCAACAGGGTCAGACATGATACGTCTGGTATGAGTGCACTTAAACAATTCATTCGGCAGTAATACATAGTGTTAAATCAGTGTATCGTGACATAATAGTGAATAGATATCATCTCAGGTTCAGATATGAACATAATCAGACTTGATCTTCATCAATATATGGATACGCAAGCAACCAAGGATCAAACAATCATTAACAAGCATCAATACACGTAAAGCATCCATACACACAAATTTATTTGCAGAAATATAACTACGGCTGCCTGAGATAGGACTTATTGCCAAATCAAGATTAAGAACACTCACGTAGCTATATGAGATGTCAATCCCCTAGATATTGCCATAGCTTTCCCCCTTTTTCTCACGAATCCAACGCCATTCGATACAGCAAGATGATTTTTCCCCCAATCTGATTTCTAGGGCTTCGGCCATTTTAGTTTTTGTTTTGAAATGAGAGAGTCGAATGAAACAGTGGCCACATCTTTCTTTTTATAATTCACTCACGGCTAGGGTTTTAACAGTTGGGAAATCACAAATTTACCCCTAAGTCATACCAAATGTGTGCACAAATATATTTCAATATTTTATACTTGTTTAAATCACAATATCATAGTTGTGTAAATATTGTGGGTCATTACAATATCTATGCGTTCAGCATGGCAACCTCGTCCGGCATACGAGTGTGTTCGGCATGGCAACCTCGTTTGGCATGATGGGTCGTTCGGCATGATGGGTCGTTCGGCATGATGGATGGTTCGGCATGGTGGGACGTTCGGCATGGTGGATCGTTTGGCATGGTGGGACATTCGGCATGGTGGGTCGTTCGGCTTGATGGGTTGTTCGGCTTGATGGGTTGTTCGGCATCAGGTGCAACTCGGCATTGGGGAGAGGCCGTTGTGACTCGGCATTGTTATTCAGCATGGGCCGTTCGTCTTTATGGGCTCGGGTTATTCAGAGAGCCCAACAACCACCTGAACATGTCTATAAATATAGCGTGTAAGAGTTCAGAAAGGGGATCTTCTCTTCTGCTCTCTGACTTTCTACTTTCTAAGACTAAGGCTAGTCTACCACTTTGTAACTGTAATCAATTGTTACATCAGTAAAAGAAAACTTCTGAAGTGGACGTAGGCCGGAGTTAGCCGAACCACTATAAAAACCTGTTGTTCTTTACTGCTTAATTTCTATTCTGACTGTTCTTCATATTATTACTCTCTACACACACTTTATCTATTATCAGTGACTGTTAGTCGGTGCTTTCATTTACATTTGGGTGTTAGTGACCAATTTTGGTGCTAACATTCCCTAACCTATGTTGTAGTGAGGAGGGAGTCAGAACAACAATGTTTGGTGAATAAATTCTCGAGTCTTTTCCCATAATAGTACTTAGGCAGTATAATTTAGATAAGAATACGTATTATGTATCTTAACTTTATTCCTAAAAACTTCAATTGTAAGCCCAAAGGCTTTCCCAATCCAATCCTATAACTTACACTTTCCTAACCATTCTTTATATCTTACTTTCAACTCTAGGCCCAAATCCATTCCCAGTCCCATGCATCAACCTTCAGACATGTCCTAATAATGTGAGAGAAAGTACCTATGATACTTAATACATTTTTAATGGAAATTAGGTAGACTCTGACCATTAGTACCTATCTCTTCGGTAAGTTCCCATCATTTAATACCTAACCTAAGGCAGCCCCTCTTTGGTACAATCTAGCTGACATCGCATGGAATCTCATTAGGCTACTTAATACTTCTTTTTGGGAGAGGCGAACTCTACAATAGCCACTTAATACCTCAAATCCAAAATGTACCCTTCTCGAGATTTTCATTTATCGTGCCTAAACATTATCCTTTACTATTTAATACTTCCTAACAGGGAGGAGGCAGACCCTACAACAGCCATTTACCGCCCTCAATCCTTGAAGTAGGTCCTATGTATTATAACCTGTAACCCAGGTGTGATGCCTCACATTAGTCCGACCACTCGTAGGCATCGATAGCTAGATTAACTGGGCAGACTTACCTTATAGAATTGGGACAAACCTCGCGTTGTTTATAGATACTTATTATAGAAAATGTCTCACATTATCCCCAAATTCACACTATTGGTAGCCAGATTAGCTGGGCAGACTTCCATGTGCTTTTAGCTGACCTCACATTCTTATAACTTAGTCATAATTTACACTTCCCTAACCATACTACCATATATCTCACCACATTCTGCTAAGGCTATAAAGAAAGATCCTTTATTTCTCTGCCAATTATAATTATCCATAACTTCCATCCTATGGGGTTTTAATGCTAATTACTGTAATTAGTACGTTATTAATTATATGTTACTCATACGCTAATATATATTTATAAATATGCAAGTAAAATATTCCTAGATGTGTGAAGATTATGCCCTATACTAATCATTAAATGTCAAAACTTCCAATTTATTCAAGTATAATTCATACCATAACATACAAATTAGCTAATACTCTTCGCCCAACAATAGACTTGTATAATAAAATAGAATTAATTACCAAATTTATTTTATATTAAAATAGTAGAATCAACATCAATAGAATTTTCAATTCAATCCTTTTACACTCTATTCAACTTCCACATATAGAATGGAAAATGGATCCATATATTTAAACCATGGAAATAGGTAGTGCAAACTACGAATAGGAGAATCCATATCTTGCATACTATTTCCTAACTTTTATTTCATTTTTAAAACCCTTAACCACATTAAAAGAGAAAAGTGGGAAGTGGAATAGAATCTAAAATATCAAAATTGCAATAACTACACAAATTCTACTATTTAGTATAGAATAGTTGAGATTCCAAAACATAAGAATTGACATTTTGCTTTGGGGGAATTTTGAGGGTTTTAGCTTGATGTTTTTGTGAATAAAATCCAAAGGCATATATCAAATCCAATCTATACTATAAAATTACAAAAATACGAAAAACTAAGATTTCCACTTATAGATAATTCCCAGCTTTCTCCTATGGATTTGAACACGCCTGCTATTTAGTCTCTTCACATATCTCTTCCTTTTGAAATATACAACAATTGTATTGTATATTAATTAGATTTAGAATTCAGAGATTGGAGGAGAATAATTAGAAATTGAATATAAATATCTAAAATCACTTACCTAAAAACCTTCAGAAATTTCTAAATCGTGTGAAAGAAAGAAACTAATAGAGCTCCGCTTAGGTTCTAAAATAATCTGTGAATAAAAGTGAAGGGGTTAGGTTCTTATTTACAATGGTTAGATGTCAACAAAATCGTCGAATTTAAGTTTATAAAAACCAAGCCATTCCTGGCATAAATAACCCTAGCTGCCACAATAACCACCGGTCAACCTCTCCTACCTAGACGGTCGACTGATTGCCTAAATATGGGAACGTATTTATCTAGTCGTTTAAATATTAGTTGAGTCCTTATTTATATTTAACATTAATGTTTTCTTTTAACGTTTACTTATACCCCAAGTATCTAATTACCGTTAATTTTTGAATTTCAAATTTTGATATTAATTACATTTTGAATTTGAATTCCATTTGAATTATTTTAAATTTGAATCGAACGTCGATAATTTTTCCATTTGAGCCCCGATTTTAAAACTTTATACATGGAAATTGGTTGAAAAATAACGCAACGACGTAGCTTTCGTAGCCAAATTCCCACATCTTCAAAATTTCTATTTTTTGCCTTATTAATTAATTAATTTAATTTTTACGGGGTGTTACATTCTCCCCTCCTAAAAAGAATTTCATCCTTGAAATCCCTAATGAACAGATAGTGTACCGCGCACTAAGTATCCATGTTATATAGCCAAGTTATCTGCACAACCATCTCCTCAACCAAAAGTGCAATGCGATTATACATGCAGACATATTATAGGTGAGCTCAATCGTAACGTGAATGCAAGGTCATGACATATAGGCATGTATGCAAGCATCATAAACATGCAAAAACTTCTATATAAATGTTGAAATGATAGTAAAAGTGTGGAACCCATTCCTTACCATCCAATCTAGAAACCATGATGCAACCAAAACCTAATTTTGGGGAGAGAAATTTTACCAGAGAAAAGCTTTGGATGAGAAGTTCTCATCTTCTCTTCAGTTTCTCACGTGCTTTCCATCGGATTGTCTCTCCATTGTACTCGAACCAGCTTAATTTCTTTATTGTGGAGCTTCCTAATTCTGCGCTCCATTATGCGTGTAATGGCACTAGGTGCTGTCGGCTCTGTCTCAATGTCCACTAATTGATCGCTCTCTACTACAATGACTTTGCTATGAAGGCATTTCTTCACGTGCGAAATGTGAAATATGTCATGGACTCCCGCCAATTTATCTGGTAGCTTTACTCGATAGGCAAGTTACCCTTTTCTTTCTAAGATTGGGAAAGGCCAACAAACCTTGGTGCTAATTTCCCTGACTTTCCAAATCACATAACCTTCCTAAAAGGGGAAACTTAAACGAACACTATGTCTCCTACCTCAAATTCCTATTCCTTCCTTCGATTATCCGCATAGGACTTCTGGTTATCCTATGCCGCCTCCATTCGCTACCTAAACAACCCTATCTTTTCCGAGGTCTTGGGAAACAAATCTGGTCCGAGTTGTATTTTGTAGGTGGTTTCCACCAACAATTTGGTGATTTGCATGGCCTTCTGTATAACGCTTCAAAGGGTGTCATGCCAATTTTCGTTTGGTGACTATTATTGTATGCAAACTCTACTAAAGGTAGGTTATGCTCCCAATGTCCTCTAAAGTCCATGATGCAAGTTCTCTATAAGTCTTCCAAAATCCTATTTACTCTTTTAGTCTAACCATCGGTCTAAAGGTGCTAAGCAGTGCTAAGATTTAATTAAGTTCCTAAAGCTGACTGCAAACTCGTCTAAAATTCGCTAGTGAATAAAGGGTCCCTATCATTAATAATGCTAACTGGTATTCCATGAAGCCAAACTACCTTCTTAATATAAATTTGCTTTAAAGATGTTGTGGTCCCATTACTTCTAATGAGAATAAAATAAGCACTTTCAGTGAGTGTATCCACTATAACCCAGATAGCTTTATTGTTTTTTTTGACTTCTAGGCAATCCATCTATAAAGTCCAATGATATATGTTTCCATTTCCAAGTCGGCATCTCCGGTGGCAATAACAATCCTCTGGCTTCCCTTTTTCTACATTTATCCTTTGGCAAGTCAAACATCTAGTTACAAATTCTACTACCTTCTTTTTAATCCATGGAAAATATAAAATTCTCTTCATATCCCTATATATCTTACCTCTTCTAGGGTGAATGGTCGTCCTTGAATGGTAACACTCAACAAGAACTTCCTCCAAAACACAATTAACTTTTGGAACACAAAGGCATCCATATCTCCTTAAGCACCTGTTTCAACAATCACATGCCTACCGCCATGGGGAAAGTGTTTCCCTCTCCTCGACTTGTCCAAAATATCCACTATCACCTCACCCTTCTTATGCTCAAATGCAGTGCGGTCCATCAATGCTGGCCTAACCTTCATTGCCGCCAAATAGCCTAGTGTGGTTTTTATTAGCGGTTGGAAATTGAAATACAAAAGGAACTCCAACAGCCTCCACTCATATATAGCACCTAGGGTAGCATGCCTCCAGCTAAGGATATCCTAAAGTCATATGATGCTACAAACTATGTCCACCACTACTGTCTAAATTCAAATATTTTTTGGGAATGTAGGTATTTAAGTGATTTGTGGTCGATATACAACTCAAATCTTTCCCCTAAAAGATAGTGCCTCCATATCTTCAAGGCAAAAACGATGGCTGCTAACTCCAAGTCATGAGTTGGGTATCTCTTCTCGTGGCCCTTCAGTTGTATCCTAGCATAAGCTATCACTCTTCCTTCTTGCATAAGAATAGCTCCTAATCCTGCACAACACACATCTGTGTAAATGATGAAAGGCTTCATCCCATCGGGAATAGTTAATGTTGGTGCACTCATCAACATCTCCTTTAACTTTTCAAATGCTTTCGTGCACTTCTCATCCCATGCAAAAACCTGATTCTTGTTGGTTAAGCTAGTTAGTGGGGCTGCTATCTTTGCAAAGTCCTTGATGAATTTCCGATAGTAACCCACCAACCCAAGAAAACTTCTAACCTCAATGATGTTCTTTGGAAATTTCCAATCTTGAATAGCTTCCACCTTAGCGGGGTCTGCAGACAATCCTTTCTCTAAAATAATATGTCCAAGAAATCTCACCTTCTTCTTCCAAAATAGACAGTTTGAGAATTTGACTTTAAGCTGGTGCCTTCTAAAAGTCCCTAGCACCCCCTTAAGTGATTTTTCTGCTCACCTTCACTCTAGGAGAATATTAAGATATAATCCATAAATACTACAACAAATTTATTTAGCTGTCCCTTAAAAAATCTACCGATCAAACCAAAAAGTATGCGAGGGCATTCTTCAATCTAAAAGCCATCACTCCCATTCATACAATCCATCCAGAGTGTGAAATGCGGTCTTCTGCTTGCTATCCTCAGCTATCCTCATTTAATGAAATCGAAAGGCTAGGTCCAACTAGGAATTTTTTTTAGCTCCAACAAGCCGATCAAACAAATCATCTATTCTACGAAAGGGATACCTATTCTTTTTAGTCAACTTGTTGAGTTCTTAGAGCCGATGCATAATCTTAATGAGTCGTCTGCATTAGTGGCAAAGACAACAGGTGCCCCTTGTTCAAAAGTACTTCGACGAATGAGTATTTCTTCAGCAATTCCAAAATCTGTTTGTCCAGCTCTCATCATCCATTGGACCATCTGCCTTAATGGTAGAGCGATAAGTCCAACAGCCTTCTCTAAATCGATCCTAAACTCGATCTCCTTACGAGTTGGGAGTCCTAAAACTTCTTCAAAAACATCAGGAAATTATCAAACTATGGGTACATATGAGAGCTCGTTTTTTGATAAGCTCAGCGAATATAAGTAGCTTAACTCGACAGAATTGTGGGGTGTACAATGGATATAATATATCTCGCCCCTTACAACTCTTAAGCCATACAATATTGCTATCATAATCTATAAAACCCCTATAATAAGATAACCAATCCATCCCTAGGATAAATCCATGCGCCTCAAAATTGGGAACATAAGCGTTACATGTAAAATCGACATTACATATGTCCACAACTAGGTCTTTGCAAATTAAGGAAAAATGTGTCGACCCTCCAATAGGATTTGGTACTGCTATTGGATTGGAGACAACGAGGGTTATTGGACTTAAAAGTTAACTACATTTTTGGCTACGAATGAGTGATGCTCTCGAGTCAAATAGGGTACAGATATAACGCCCATAAATAAATAATAGTTGTACCTTCCATTGTGGCTCTTCCTTGATCCCTAGGCCTACTCTAGATAGAAACTGCTTTAATGGCGTAGGCTTGCCACTCTACCCTTCCTTCGCAAGCATTTCACATTGGTTTTTGAAGTGCCCCTCTTCATGGCAGTAATAACACTTCCCCTTGAATTTTCCCCCCTTTTCAATTCCTAGCGACGCGTTCTTTCCTTTGGAATCTCCGACATTTATCCCTTCCTTTTTTAACTTCCTTTTTTCCTTCTTTTTCGCCCAAAATCCTCCTTTCATAGCCCCACCTTGGTTTTGCATCGATCCTACTTTCTCATTCTCCTCTGAGCCAACTGTTTGAAGCAAAGTTATCTCAACTAACGTCTCATAAGTAGTGCAAGTGGCTACTTGTGTCAAAATCAACTCTTTAAGTAGGGAATTTAGCTCTTTCACAAACTTTATGGCCTTCTTTATGGGGGTATCAGTCAAACTCATTTTGAATTTCTCTTGTTCTGTGAACCTACTTGTATATTCTTTCAAAGTGGAGTTGCTTAAGTTGTATAAACCTTTACAATTGTAAATTCACCTTATCCCTAGACATAAATCGCGACCCAAAGCGGTTTTTGAACTCGGCCCAAATTTATCATTCTCTCAGCGTTCTCCTTAGCTACAACGGTCCACCAATCTAAGGCCTCTCCTTTAAGATGTCTTGTTGTCATTCTCCTCCTAATTTGATCCTCCCATCCAAGCTATAGAAAGATACGCTCATAATCGTTAGTCCAAGTCTTCATCTCCACAACACCTTTTATTCCCACGTACACCTTTCTGACCATATTCTGGAAATCCTTGCATATCTAGAGAAAGTCTATAGGGTGGGGTTCAACTTCAATAGGCGGGGTAGCAGGTGCTACTAGTGCCTATTTTTAAGGAATGAAAACTTGTCCTATATTTCTTAGGTATTGCTTGAACCATTCAGGCATCCCTTGGACAGTGGGTATCTCTTGGGTAGTTCGAGTCTCAGAAGAATACTTTTCAGCCATTATCAACTATCTGTGGGTTTAAACTTTTCGTTATAATTTCCTAAGATAATATTGTTTGCTGAAATCAAAGATTTTCCTAGTGTGTTTGCATATGTTCAAAATAGTATGCATGCGTGCGTGTGTGTGTGCAGTAGTAGGGCTTCTGAAAAATATTTTTAAAAATAACAAGTATGCACTCATAGTATATTTATATCCATTGATCGGACAACCCAAGCTCTGATACCAATTGTAACAACCTGCCTTGAATGGCCTAATTTTTAACTCAGACAAGGCCCATCGAACATTAGACTCATTCCAAAGCTGGTTGTTGGTTGGTAAAAACAATACAAGAGCTATTTACTGACGTTATCAAAATTTCATAGAGAAAAGGATAAAATATAATATCAGAAATAAAAGCATTTTATAAATTCAAGTATCATAATAAAACATAACATCCCAATATCCATGGTATAATATCTCCAAATACAATAACACATGTCTGAATGGGTATATCAACATATAACAATAAAAACATAAGTAGATAGATAATTGCCACAAGACTCCATCTCCGCCTTCATCTCCTAGATCTACATCTTCTTCCCCAACCTATGTTGTAATGAGGAGGGAGTCAGAACAAAAATGTCTGGTGAATAAAACCTCTAGGTCTTTTCCATAGTAGTACTTGAGAAGTATAATTTAGATAAGAATATGTCTTACATATCCTAACTATGTTCCTTGTAAATACTTTCAACTGTAAGCTCAAAGGCTTTTCCAGTCCAATCCTATAACTTAAACTTTCCTAACCAATCTCTATATCTTACTTTCAACTATAGGCCCAAGGCTATTCCCAGTCCCATGCATCTACCTTCAATCATGTCCTAATTGTAACGACCCAAAATTTCAGTGCTTTGATTTGCGAATATTAATTAATTTTAAATATTCAAATAATAGGTTATATAATTAAAATTAAACTATTTTAAATAATAAATAACGATGGTGAAATGTTTTTAAATTTTATATACAAAAATATATAGTTCGATGGAAAACAGAAAATGAGACCGGAATCCCTTTTTTGGATTTTCGACTTTTCATTAGCTAAAAGTTATCCGAAATGTCATGACACTTTTGTATACACATACACACATATACATTCAATAAAGAATAAGCTAGAACCATATGGGAGGCATATGAATGTGTATATTCATATGCATTTAAGTTTATAAAAGAAATATGAAAGGAAAAACATATATATATATATATATATATATATATATATATATATATATATATATATATATATTAATACATAAAGATACCTTATGCAACATAAGGAGACAAGAGTATAGCTAAGAATTTAATGGATGTTGGCTTTGACTTAAAGGGGGGAGACTTTAGGTGGGCATATTCCATTATGAGGTGGAAGGGATGGTGAGGTACAAAGAAAGAACGAAGGGTAAAGGGAATAGGGGTATATTGGTAATTCAATTTGTGCCTTGGTATAAATACTAATTTTCATATTTTTATTCTCATTTTCTTTTCATTTGCAACTTCCTAAAGCTCTTAATACCAAAAATTCGATGAATTCTCTATTTAGTTTTTAGTTTTTAAATTTTTTAGAAGAAAATCAAATTCTTACTTTAAAACTTTAAAAAACTTAGTTTTAAATCACTTGTTTTCATATCCACTTTCTCCCTTTTCTTCCCACATCATTCGACCATAACTTCCTCCATAATACCCCTAAATTAAGAATTTTTTTTCAAACTATATATAATTCCAGCGGCTACAACTTTCGTTCGAATGGATTTTCCAAATTTCGAATAATCTTGGGTAAAATTTCATTTCTTTCTAACTCATTTTTCAACCCATTTTGTCAAGCCCGAAAATACCATCCTTCTTTTGACCATATCTCACTCAAAAAAAATTGAAATTAAGTGATTCTTTTTTTCAAATTGTAGAGGAAAGAATTTTATAAATCTTTTCATTTATGATTTGTCCAAATTTTGATAGTAACATGATCAAAATACAGTGAGAAGTTAACCTATTTTCGATTGGATTTTTGTGATTTCCAAGCTTTCGGTGAGTAAACATTAGGTTTAAATTTCAAAGTTTTTAACTTGATATATGTTACATAAATTGTTTTATGATGTGTGTGAAATATGTTTAAGTTGTTATATGTTTGGATATTTGTGGATAAGGATGATTCGAGATGGAAAAAATGGACTTGAAATGAAGTCTACCTTGGTATTGCTATAAATTTGTAAACTTTGGTTATGATATAGTTTATAAACTTTGGATTTGATGTTTGTTATAAGCGTGGATATGATATGGATGTGAACTTGGTTATGACATGGTACGTTTATAAGTTAACATTGGGATGTTAAAAGGAGATTTGGATTCTTTGGTAGGAAATGGTTTTAAAGTATTTAAGTTTTTAGAACTTTAAAGTTATTTTTTTAGTTTCTAACTTTTTCCTTACAGTTTAAAATGAAACAAAGTTAGAAGTAGAGAACTGAAAAGCTAGCAATTTGGAAAAAAAAACTCAAGTTACTGCATCCGTAGCGATAGTCACTATGGATGCAGTTTCAATTAAAAAATGGATTTTTGAAAATTTAGTTTTCATACTTAAAAGTGTTTTAAAACTGTTTTATATACTTAATAATGGTGTTTTAGAAAGTCAATTAATAATTTAATAATAAAACTTTAATTAAATAAGTTGATAATTAATAATTAATTAAGTTTTAAACATGGTTTATTAATTATAATTAAATGAAGATTGACTACTAATTAATTATGTTTTAAAAATAATATTAATTTTAATTAATTTTTGATTATGCAAGATTAATTAATTATGAATTAAGTATTCAATTTATTTTTAATCAACTAATTATAAGGTTAATTATTAAATAAATTATTAGTTAGGTGTATAATTATTTTAATTATAAGTTAATTAAGGTTTATTTTTAAAATAAATTATTTATTTAGGGTTTAATTTATTATTTAAGTTTTAAATTAAAAGATTAATTAATTAATTAATTGAGACTAATTAACAGTTAATTATTAATAAAGGTTTTAAATTATTATTTAAAATTAATAAGGGATTAATAAAGGGTTTAGTTCATGAACAAATTACTTATTAAAGGTTTAATTAATTATTAATTTATAATTAAATTAAGTTCAAATTTAATAAAGATTAATTATGATCTAATAAGAGTTTATCTTGTAATTAATCATTTTAAAGGGTGTTTTAAGTTTTAAATCCTTTGTCTCCAAGAATCAAATTGTTTTAAAGACACTTATTTTCCAGAGATGGTTTTGAACTCAAAAAATTCAAATGTGGGCACTTAATAGTAGAAAAATGCCTATGAATGAGTTATGATTGATTGTTTGAGTTTGTGGACATTTGGTAGCAGAATTAATCCACCTTCTGCTATAAATTGATTGTTTGATTGTGTGGACATATATTAGTATAATAAATTCCCATTCTGCTGTAATGCAATTGATTTGGTTGTTGTGGACATATATTAGCAGAATAAATCCCCGTTCTGCTGTAGATCGATTGTTGATTGTGTGGACATATGTCAGCAGAATAAATTCCCATTTTTCTATAAGTTAATTGTTTGATTGTTGGACATCTATTTAACAGGGCAAATCACCATCGTGCAATTATATTATTTGGACATATATATGCTTGTTGAGTTGTATTGACACGTTGTTCCTTGATTTGGATATGAAGTATATCTACATATATGCTGACTTATGTAAATAAATTGTTGAATGACTTAAAAGTGAAATTGTAATTAAATGGTAACTTTAACGGGGTACCATTGGGTTGCTAAGCCTCTTTTGAATTTATAAAGTATGATTTTCAATTAACTTCAATCCTTTAATAAATTTTGAAGTTTAAAGTATATAAATGATTTTCAAGTTATATAATTATTTTATAAAGGTGTTTATAAATAATAATTTGTTTATAAAAAAGGGCATTACTGAATAAAAGGTTAATTTAAAGTGATTTTCAAAGGATGTTTTGTAACATATTTTTCTTTAAGAAGATTTATGAAAAGAGTTTTTGAAATAGGGAAATGATTTTAGAGATTTGTAAAGAGGTTTTATAATTTAATTTGGAGAATTTTTAAAAGTGAGTTATAATTTATCTGGAAATTTTTTAAGTTATTTGAAATACGAATGTAGCTTTTAAAAGGAAACTTTTTATAAGGGATAAGTGGATTGATTTTTATAGAAAGAAATCTTTTTAATTGAATTTTTTTGGCCATTTAATATGGAATTTGAAGAGTAGGAAAATTTTGTAAAGTTTTGTAAATATACCTATGCCGTTGAGGTAAGTATATAAATGTTTTTCCAAGTATAAAAGGGATGTAAGGGGTTGGCAATAGTGTTTTATAAAGATCTTTTGATCGAATGTTTATAAAGTGATTTTAATTAATTGAAGATTAATTCAATAAGGCTTCGTGGATTCTATATGGAATTAACTCCATATTTGAATGTTTGTTTAATTGATAGTTAAATAACCGACTATCAAAATATGGACCAAATCGTAGCTTTGGAAATATCTAGGAGGAACACATGAGTTATATGGCACAGTCATCTCCGATGATGCTATACCATGCGTATAAATCTTGTTTCATTCTCCTAGGACAAATGATAAGGAAATCTGTCCACTAACAGTTAGGAGGGGATCTCTGCTCTTATCTTTGACTGTTTATTTCCTAAATAACCGGGGTTGAGTTTGTCGAAAATTATCGACAATTGTTTCAAAGAGATCAAGATCGGATACGTTATCCGAAAACCACTTCGATCCAACTCAAGTGTTTTCGAACTAAAAAAATCTTGAAGAGTATGAAATCGAAGACGAAGTTTTGAAGGGAAAGGGCTACTTGCTACTAATCCCGAGGGTGATTCCAAAATGGATGTAGTAGATGTAGTGCCTTCGGTTGCGTTTAGTCCCGAACGAACTTATATGGATGAATGATAGCATTGCATTGATGCTTGGAGGACAGTATAGCATTCTAAGTGGGTAGTACTGAATAAAGGTAATCATAGCCTCAATCCTCATCAATCAGGAAATGATAAAAATCTAGCGTGCATCAGGGTCAAGTAGGTCGCTCCCATCAGGGTATGGTCATTCCAAATCTAGATCGATTACTATCTACTCATGTATGCTTTGAGGCTAAAAGTGGATGATCATATTCGGTACTACTGGTCAAGTGGTGGGTCAGTCCTATGTGGAAGTGGTACAAAATATTCTTTTCAGACCCCAATACATTTTATCTAGAGGTGTGCCATCCAAAGGCAGTTCCTTACCTTGTCATAGTATGGAACCCAATCTTCAATATGTGCATTTACGCTTTTGATTATAGAGCCTAGTATGATAGAATTTAATAATGTAACAATTGCGGCTAAGATTAATAAGTATTTGTACTCAAAACATTATTATTATATCATTGTATTTTCTACAGAAAATGTTTTGATTATTATAAGGTAAAAATCCATCTATGTTTATGTGCGGTGTGATCTTACGAGATACCTTTGATTTTAAAGGAGTTTTTTTTAAACATAAAAATTCAGTTGTCTGAGTTTACTTACACTAGGCCCATATCTGATCTGAAGTTTTATTTTCTTTTCCTAAAATTCTTGGATGCTCAAAATTTTATGGGCAGCCAAGTGGTTCAAGTTTTCACATAGATGCATTCTGGAGGAGTTTGGAGCAGGCGGCTTCATCGATAGCTAGTGTTATCTTATTTCCGCTTAATTGTATGATTTATGTATTAGTTAGGTACGGACCGGTTGTTATAACTGTCCATGGGTAGAATCTATTATAGTATGACTCTGATGTATCTTTTTGGAAATGACATTGTAAAGAATTATATTGATTAATATATGTTGTTCCGTTGCGTTGTGAGATTATATGATTGTTTAGTTCTTCTTATCTGTTTTACCTTTCTTTCTTTTCACCCCTGATGACTTGTCTTTTGCACACTTAGATGATCGACACATGAATATCGTGGATGTATTAAGTGCTGTCTTTAAATGTAAGAAAGGTAGATCATTGCACTAATAATGTGAGAGAAAGTACCTATGCCACTTACCTTTTTAACGAGAATTAGGCAGACACTGACCATTTAGTACCTATCTCTTAGGTAAGTCCCTGCATTTAATACCTAACCTAAGGTAGCCCCTTTTGGTACAATCTAGCTGACATCGCATGGATTTTCATCAGGCCACTTAATACTTCTCTTTGAAAGAGACGGACCCTACAATAGCTACTTAATACCTCAAATCCAAAGCGGACCCTTCCCTAGATTTCCATTTACCATGCCTAAACACTATCCTCTACCATTTAATACTTCCTAATTAGGGAGGAGGAAGACCCTACAACAACCACTTACCGCACTTACTGCCCTCGATCCTTGAAGCAGGTCCTACATATTATAACCCATAACCCAGGTGTGACGTCTCGCATTAGTCGGACCATCCTTAAGCATCTGTAGCTAGATTAACTAGGAAGACTTACCTTACAGAATTGGGGCCGACCTTGCATCCTCTATAGATACTTACTATAGGAAATGTCTTATCTGCCCCAAAGCCACACTATAAGTAGCTAGATTAGCTGGGCCGACTTCCGTATGCTTTTTGACTGACCTTGCATTCCTATAGCTTAGTCGTAATTTGCACTCCCCTAACCATACTACCATAAATATCACCACATTCTAATAGGGCTATAAAGAAAGATCTTTTGTTTCACCGCTAATTATAATTATCCATACTTCCATCCTATGGGGTTTTAATGCTAATTACTGTAATTAAACGTTATTAATTATATGTTACTCATTAACTAATATATATATATTTATAATACGTTAGTAAAATATTCCTAGACGTGTGAAGATTACGCTCTATACTAATCATTAAATGTCAAAACAAGTATAATTCATACCGTAACATACAAATTAGCTAATATCCTTAGCCCAACAATAGACCTGTATAAGAAAATAGAATCAATTACCAAACTACTTTATATTTAAATAGTAGAATTGACATCAATAGATTTTACAATTCAATCCTTTTACCTCTATTCAACTTCCACATATAAAATGGAAAATGGATCCATATTTAAATTATAGAAATAGGTAGTTCATACAACGAATAGGAGAATCTGTATTTTACACACAATTTCCTAACATTTTTATAACCCTTAACCACATTAAAAGAGCAAAATGAGAAGTGGAGTAGAATCTAAAATATTAAAATTGCAATAACTACAGAAATTATACTATTTTAATATAGAATAATTGAGATTCCAAAACATAAGAATTGACATTTCGCTTTTGGGGAATTTTAAGGGTTTTAGTTTGATGTTTTTGTAAATAAAGCTCCTAAGGAATATATCAAATCCAACCTATACTATAAAATTACTAAAATAAGAAAAACTAAGATTTCCACCTACAGATAATTCCTAGCTTTCTCCGTTGGATTTGAACACGCTTGCTATTTAATTATTTCCCATATCTCTTCCTTTTGAGATATACAACAATTGGATTGTATATTAATTAAATTTAGAATTAGAGATTGGAGGAGAATATAATTAGGAATTGAATATAAATATCTAAAATCCCTTACTTCAAGACCTTAATAAAGTTCTAAATCATGTGGAAGAAAGAAACTAACAGAGCTCCGCTTACATTCCAAAATAATTTATGAATAAAGGTTGCAGAGGGGTGGGGGAGAGGGATGGGGGCTAGGCTCTTATTTAGTGTGGTTAGAAGTTACCGGAACAGTTAGATTTAAGTTAATAAAAATTGGGTCATTGCTGGCCTATATAACCCTAGCCAACACAACCCACCAATTGATAACGTTTTCTTCTAACCTTTACTTAAACCCCAAGTATCTAATTACCATAACTTTGAATTTCAAATTTTAATATTAATTACATTTTGAATTTGAATTCCATTTGAATTATTTTAATTCAAAAACTTCAAATGTCAATATCTTTTTCATTTGAGCTCCAATTTCAAAACTTTATATATGGTAATTAATTGAAAAATTGCCGTGAACGCAACGACATAACTTTCATGGCCAAATTCCAAGATCTTCAATATTTCCACTGTTAGCCTTATTAACTAATTAATTTTTATGGGGTGTTACAGCGAAGGTTGAAGATGGAAGAGGATTTGAAGAAGGAGCATTTAGGGTAGATTTTGATCTTGATAAGTTATAAGACCTTGGCTTAAAGAAATTAGAAATAATGAAAGAAAATGCCTTTATGACAATTCAGCTATGTCTTTTTGATGAGGTTCTTAAAGAGTTTTCTCATACCACTGAAGCGAAGAAACTACGGGATGCATTACATATCAAGTTTAACTTTACACCTTTAGGGTGAAATCTGGTACCACAATTTCTAAGCATCTAAATGTTCACATACCTTAATTAAGAATTTAAAGGTAGTAGATGTGAAAAATACCGATAATACACAATCGTAATTTTATTTTATTCGTTACCTTTGGAATATAGGGTATTTCTTAAATCATGATTTATGGGAGAGATTGAAAGAGTTTGGGGTATGCCATAAATGCAATTATGTAATTCGTTACATATACCTAATTCTATAATCAATCATGTTCGTAGTAAAGGTATTTAATTCCTATTATACACTCTGTTATATAATGATATAATTAATTAAGTAATTAATTAATTTAAAGTATATAATTAGAAAATCCTTAAATGATATATAATGTGATAACTGTTATAAAGAGTCGCAACCATGAGAAAATTATCGCATTATAAAATAACATATTATATTAAAAATTCTTGGTCAAGATGTTTCAAGAAATAATATCGATACATCAGTTGACACCAAAGTATGAAACACTTTATAAATGTTGGATAGTGTATTACTCATGATTGTTAGGAGTACTGAATGGTTATGTACTGATAGTTATCAGATAAATATGGAATGGCTCACTCTAGAGTTTCCTTTTGGTTAATAATAAATAAGGTCAAACAATAAATCCCTAAGTGACAATATTACACAGTTCTCTTAACTTAAGAATACAACTGAATTATAATTAGTTATTGATATTAAGCAAATATTACTTGCTAATCCCTTGATAAACTGAAAAATGAGGAAACAATATTTACATAATTAGTAAAGACGCATAATGTAAAGTGGTTTTGTTTGCACCAAAAGTTAGAAAAACATCCGTTTAGATTACAAGAGGAGATTAATAAAGAAATGAAATGAAAAACGAAGTAAATAGCACATAAGAAATTTATAGTGGTTGGCCTACGTCCACTTTAATTTTGTTAGTGATTTCTAGTAGTTTTACAAACTATGATTTTATAACTCGGTGCTCACAAGTTGGTGAGAATCCAGCAGAGTTACAGTGCAAAATCAAACAATTCTGAATGCAAAAATAATATCCTAAATTTTTGCTCCTCTCCTCCTATATATAGACGTAGATCAGTGAAATAAGCTCCGATATTTGCTATCCACATTCTCTATGTTCAAGGGGAGGCTGAGGAAGGAGATTATGGTCATGTTGTAATCTTGGTAGTCAACTCAGTGCCGAGTTATGCTACATAATTCAATGTCGAGTTATAAGTTTCCCTATTTTTTCGAGGTACTTAGCTTCTTTTTTTGTTCTCTTAGGTGGAATTGCTCTGCTCCCCCTCTCTCCTTTTTGTGTTTACTTCGTGTTTGATTTAGTCTCCAAACTTGTTAAAAAAGCTATATTAGCACAATTTCATGACTCGTACCGCGTTGAAGGGTTCAATTCAATACCAAATTGAAACTTAGAGTCATAATTGGAAGTTTTAGCTTTCACCACTTGGTTCATTGGAGATTGGCAAGGTGTCTTTAAGTGGCAAGCAAGGTTCTGTATCAACTCTTCGAATTTTGATTTGGTTTTGATCTCCAATGCTAGGATTTGATATTTTTGGTACGTTTTCCAACCATTCAATGATTTTGACGTGTCCAAATGTGGTTTGTTTTAATGGTTGCCCTCTAAAGTATGCCTTATCGTAAACGAGGTATGCTTTGGATTGAGATAAGCCATCGACTTCAAATTCTAATCCAAATAAACATCTTCATTCTTCGAACTATTTTCACAAAACGGTACATCTCCTTTGGATCGTCATACCACCCAAAAAATTATGGATTCATATCCTTTGAATGATATAAGAGTTGAAGTGTGTGATTCAAGTTTATCACTTGGGTTATATAAAGTTGTTGATAGTCCTTTCTTTTAATTAGCCGGGTAGGATGGCTTCACTTTGATTGCCTTCTCATTTATGGCTATAAGTCATTGATTCCATTCTTTCCATTCTCCCTTTTTTCTTTTTTATAGATTGATAACCTACTTTCCATGCTAACTTTGAAGGTTGATCTGGTACTTAAAAAGTTTTTCTCTCTTTTATTTTTCACTTTCACTTTAGCTCATTCATTTGTCATTGCGATTCAGAGCTCGAACCCATCATAAACCTCTGGAATTAACTTCGAACTCCACTGCAACCTTGAAACTTCATTGTCGATGACCATCCACCACCATTGCTAGCGCCCAACTAGCTAGCTCACTACTGAATCAATCAAGACTGCCCCCAGTTTGATTTGAGCACCATCTCGAGTTCCTTGGCTTCACCATAGTCTTTTCTATCTCCTTTACCCTAGGTAGGTAGCAATAGTGCTCTAGAGGATTATCGACATTCGTTAAAAATCATTGATTATAATCAGATGAATTGGTCTTATCTTCTCCTTTTGATCGTTCTATGGCCTTATAAAAACCTAAACATTGCATTAGTCTTGAAAACTTGAAGCTAACTCAGAGTTTCTTAATGAATTTTCTAGGCACGCCCTAGGTTATTGCCCTTTATAGCTTGCTACGTGTTATCCCCGAGTTATACCTAGGTTAGGCTCAGGTTTTTGCAAAACTTTGAACTTTTCGGAATATGACCAAAATTCTAAGTATAAATGGTGGAAGGTGAAACATTCGAGTTATTTTTGGTCGAGTGTGAGTCGATGATCGAGCTTTGGTGGGACGATTTCGAATAACGGTCACATTATACACACTCCGGCATTCAAACGGACATTTTCATCACCGCTTTAAACTTGACACTTCACTCCGGTGTCCTTGTAAAGAGAAATCTCGTATTTCTCTGGGCGACATTTCTATTATCGTAAATAGTACGGTAAATGCTAAATTCAAATACAAGGTTCCGTTGTGCGACGATGCTCATTTTCCAACACGAGCGAGCTATCTACAAAGAGTGTTCGCGTTCACTTCGCTCTAGATACTGGATACTTGACACACATACTACATAAATCAAACAGCATATGATTGCCCCCATCAATGTATAAGCTTTGATTGGTCAATACACGTTGACATCCATTGGGTCTTATATATCGGTCATACAAGGTTTTATTTCAACATGGAAATCAAAGTTAAATTTTACTTAGCCTTGCTCATTTGTGAAGTTTTTAATACTTATGGATCGCAGATGCTCTTTGCGTATCTTAGCGATGCATAAAGGTCCATTGACATCAAAGTTAGTTTTGTCAGCAATAGAGTCAGATTCTACTTTAACATCTTTTATGCCATCTACCTCATGGTTCTTCCAGCCTCAGTTGCCTCATCATCCGACAGGGTAGTCTCTAGAGGTTGTTCCTTTCATGACAGCATATGAGGCATTATTGGGGATTCCTCGACATTGATCTTGGGGATGCTACAATTTTGGGTAACCCTTTAGACTCTCCTGCATCCAGGCTAGATAAAGTTGGTGTCAGAAGAATTTGTAAAAGGCATGGCATCCCTTTGGAAGACGTTCTTGTTCCAAAGCCTTTTTATCAAGCCTAAAATCCGCCCGATGGTTATACCGTGTGCCATCTGTTTGTGCGCTCGTCTGGATGCATCCCTCTTTTTAATCACTTCATCTAACTCGTGCTTTAGTTTATAAAGCTTGTGCCTAGCCAGCTTTATCCAAATAGTTATGCTTCATTGCACAACATATGCATATGGTCTTTCTTTATCATTTGGGTAGGGCGCCAACACCGGAGGAGATTCATTATTTATATGCCTTCAAAAGGGGAAAAAAGTCTTTCTCTCACTTATCCAGACCCATCTAAGGGTTGTCGTATCATCTTTGGTCTTTGGAACAAGCTTAGTTATTTCAAAGATAAGTGCTTCTTTATGTGTTACCCTCCCGGCTTCACTCGTAGATAGCTATCAAATTGTAAGTTCTACTATAATATTTTATCATAATAATGCAAATCCATCTAGATCACTAATCTCTTTATTTATAAATTTTCAAATATTTCAAAAAGGCCTAGCAATAAAGGTCTAGTGCGCACTCTTCGAAATTTGCACGTTATTCACATCGAAGAGCGGGAGATGAGATATTTCTTGCTGGGTGTAAGATTGTGAACTTCAACCTCCTAGACCATAACCTTTGTCTAGGCCTCGTGAAATTATTCATGAAGGTACTCAGCCCACTCAATAGGCTGAAGAGAACCCGGACATTCCTCCATTCAAGATCCTTAGGTTAATCAAGAAGAGAATGTGGAGAGAGATGGAAATGATGACTTGACTGTATTTTCTTTTTAGGTTCAATAGACAGCCAACATCTCTTTGATGACCTTCAAAAATATGGCGTTGATTATTAGAGGCCCGGTGCATTGCGTCGACATCATAGGCCATCTCATGAGTCTATTCAGGTAGAGGTCGCAAGCAAAAGCAAGAGGGGCAAGACATTGATTACAAGCATCGTGATGATTTCCATGGGGGTCGGGCAGGATATTTCCTACTCAATACTGGACGTGATGATTTCCATGGGGGTCGGGCAGGATATTTCCTACTCAATACTGGACTCGCTCTCCTTTGCTCATCAGTATGGATCAATATTCGACGAGATTTGACCACGTCCCTTCAATCCAAATTCCTACCATGTCTACTTCGGAGCCATCTACCATACAGGCGATGACATCTACTCATAAGTCCAGGTAATATATTCCACTATCTGTGTCCGCAACTTTTGATCCCTCTAGAAGAAGACCTAGTAACAAGCTACTGCCCTTTCTTCTACAGTAATTACCAAATCTATTTCTAACTAACAACTCGCCACCATGCAACCCGCATTTCCTAAGATATGCTTTGATGAGATTTAATTTATTTACAATCTAAAGGATATCCCTTATAATGTTTGCCCAGAATCCATGATATGTGCGAGTGATGTCTATGATCAGTATTACACATGGAGGAGGTTTGCAGAAGCTCTTTATGAGGTTAATATGGAAAAATGTTGGCTCACCAAGGGAAGGAACCGATTGATAAAGATAATAAGCACATCATCGACAATTTAGATAAAGAAGTCAAGAACCTTAGGACACCTCTAGAAGCTGCAGAGAACAAGTAATAATATGAGGAAAAGGTCTTTTGAAAAACAATCTAACTGGAAGCAGAATAAGTTGAAGCCGCACATCACAAAAGCCATACTCTTGCTCTAGAAAATGAAAAGCTTTAAAAATCTATTGATGAGTAGGATTTAGAAATTCAGAAATCGAAGTCCGTGTGAGAGGATGAAAGGAAAGAGAAAGACAATGCCTTTACCTAGGTCCAAGAGTATGTTGAGCAGCTATTTGATGCCCAACAAGCGCAAAAGGAAGCTAAGCTCCAGGTGAAGACTATTGAGGACCGAATCAAGTCCAAAACAGAGCCTACTATAGTTCACTTTTATGCGAACGTCGTTAAGTCTAGGGAATTTAAGGTGGCTTAATAAGGGTTATCCCAGGGCTTTAACTATGGCCTAAGAGGAAACAGTTAAGCAGGAATGGGAACACTTTGACGGTGTTGAGGTTGATAAGGAGACATTAAAGTACGACCTCCTAAAGGATGAAGATTTGGAAGTGCTTGAGATTGACAAAGTTTTGCTAGAATCTGAGGTTGCTTGTATCAACCTGGTACATAGGGGTAATCAATAAAAGATAATAATAATTATTTAATTAGCTAAAAGGATTCTTTTATGAATAATTTGGATTTATTTTGGAATATTGGAATTTTATAATAAAATATTTAGTGTTGAAATTAGGGGGTTTTAATCAAAATTATTCGTTTAAGAAATAAATTTGGAATTATTTAATATTGAATATTTAAATTTACATGAGCTGAAATATGGAAATGTGAATCAATTATTTTGGAAATAATGATAAGTTAAAATTTTGTAAATATGAAGTTTATTTCAAAAAAGAGAATAAATTTTATTAATATAGCTTTTAAGATTAGTTGATGGATTATTTAAGTAAAATGATTAATTAAATAAATTAAGTTATAGAAAATAATTTTGTAAAATGGATAAAATTGAAATTTAATAAAAGTATATTTTAATAGAAGTGATTTGTATTTGGGCTTGAATTGGAATTGTTAGATAAACAGAAGAAAAGAAAGAAGAAAAAGAAAAAGGAAATGAAGTGAAGCCAAAAAAGCCCAACAATCCTAAATCCAATTTTCTTTTCCTTATCACAGGATTTTTCCACTTTTCCTTATCGCCAGATTGTTCCATCTTTTGAAGTTTCTACTTTATTTATAAATAAATCTCTATACGAGCATTAAGGGGGAGGGGAAATCAATTAAAATCTACCTAAATCTAATACTTTACAAATCAAGACAAATTCCTAATCAATCTATCTTGCAAAATTCAACTTTCGTGCACCAGTTTAAGAGAGAAATCAATTATGGTGAAGGATCAAAGAGGTGCAAGAAAGAGTTAAGTGTGCGGTCGTGCTTCTTCCATTCGAGGTAAGTAATTTACTCATAATTTCTTTGTCGGTGTTAATGATATGATATATGGGATGTTTTCAGTAATAGTAGTGCACTGATGAAATCCCTAGAGCAAAACTCCTGCATGCGCGTATGTACTTCTGTGTGCACATTTGGTATGTGTATGAAAGTTTATGTGTGTGTTTATGTTAGATGCTCTGTGTGCAGTCTCTGTGTGAGTGTGTGCATGAGTAGATCTGTGCGTATGGGTATACACAAGGCTGCATGAGTGCATATCTTCATGTTTTGTTTATGTGAGTGTATGTGTAATGTTGCTTGTGTGTAGGTGTAATTCTGTGCGTGCTTTGTGTGTGTTTGGCTGTGTGAGTGTGTGTTACGGTAAATGTGCCTGCAACTATATGTGCTTTGCTGTGCATGTGAATGAGTACTACTGTGAGCGTGCATGTGTTATTTTGTGTATATATAGGTGTAGATCAAACTACACAATGAAATGAAATCTATTCATGCAACTGTTATATATACTATATTGTGAAACCAATGAAGATAAAAATTATGGCTCACTTTTATTGTTCACCTTATAGGCCTGTGCATTTAAATAAAAGTATCTTTTCATTCATTTGTGTGTGATGTTGTGTGTGTTTGTATATGTTGTATGTATTTGTATGTGCTGCATATGTTTGTATGTAATGTGTGTGTGTTGTGTAATCGGTGTGCGAGTGTGTTTGATTAGAGCATGTGTGTGAGCAGGTTAAAATCATACAATGAAGTGAAACTAATATTGTAGCGTATGTATATTTATTTTGTGGAAAACAAAGGATGATAAAAGAGTGTCACTTTTGTATTTTGCAATTTATAGAACCATGCTTTGAAATCCTATGAGTGACAATGCAAGTATTAACCATACATACATACAAACATACATATACATACATACATACATACATACATACATATATATATATATGAACACACACACACATATGAGTATGAGGTCCTATGTAGGTTGTGAAATTATGTGTTTCGATGTTGTGCGTGTGTTGTAAACCTATGTGTGTCAATGCTTTCTCTCTGTGTGTTTTAATGTGAAGCTATGCGCGAAAGTGAGCATGCCTAAGTTATATATATGTACTCAAATTGAAACCTATACTTATATATGTTAAAATATAAAATAATACATAAATAAAGTACTTAAACACTAATATGTATGCATATATATATATATATATATATATATATATATATATGGATGTAGATATAATTTAAAGTTTAATGAATAAATGAAATGAAATTTAATAATATTATTAAATGGAAAATTAAATAGGTTAATAAATTAGGGATTTTTAGGCATAGGGAAGAAGTTGTAAAAAAAAATAGTCTCAGGGACGGCAAGTTTGTTTTTTAGTCCGAAGGACAATTTGTAGTGTAAATCACTGAATGATAGATGTAGTTATCATTTTTTGTTTACACTATAAAGTGTCCTTCAGACTAAAAAACAAACTTACCGTCCTTGAGACTAAATTTTTTTGTAACTTTTTCCTTATGCCTATTTTCCTGAATAAATTATTATCTAGAAATTATTCAACGAACTTATCAAACTTATTAAGGTTATATTTTGTGATGATTCGTTATTATATATATTTATTTGTTATTATATACACATATTTATTTGAATAATCTATTTTTATGTTACTATTCTGACAATTCTTTTCTTATTTATTGAATTAAATTAAATGAATGATTAACTGTTGATTGATTTTGGTAGTTTCAATATGATATGGTGATAACATCCTTCTGGATTGATTTGTGATATTTCATATTGATTTTTTATTTATTTCTATATGACGAGAAATCTGAATAAACGATTTCGTGATACCATCTGGTATGGAATTTTCAGTAACACTTTTTTAGTTATTCATTAAACTTGTCATATAGAGATCACTATAAGAAAACTGCGGTTTACCTACGCCAAAATGGCGTAGGCGGGGCGTAGGTAAATGCATTAACCACGTAACCCTTACGCCAATTTTGGCGTGGGTAAAACTTGCGTAGCTAATAAAATACCTACGTTTTACCTACGCCATCCGTTGGGTTGTTCTCTACGTCTTTCCTACGCCATGATTTTTCTACGTCTTTCCTACGCCTCGTTATTCCTACGATTTTGCTACGACATTTTTACTTCTTTTGTTACCCACGTCTTTCCTACGTCATCCGTTTACCTACGTCTTCCCTACGCCTTGTTTTCCTACGCTTTCGCTACGCCATTCTTACATATTACATTTCCTACGTTTTATCTACGCCATTCATTCATCTACGGATGCATAAATATTCGCTTTACCTATGCATTTTCTAAAGCAATTTTGATATATTACTACTGTGTTTCATTTCACCGTATTAAATAGAAACTAAAACCAACTTGTTACACATATATACACATTCCAACAAAAAGATTAACATCAAATCATTCATCTTTAATTCAAAAAACAAATATCTCATTCATATTACAAAGTCAAACAATATTAATCAAGTTTTTATATGTCAAAATAATACGATAATATGTTCATGATACATTTACTGTCAATGCTCCACATGCATTCTGTAATCTGATTGCCCATACTCTAATTGCTTGTCGAGTTGTAAGAGCTGGAATTGCTCCTCTTTCCTTTACTGTCAACGCTCCACATGCATTTGCAAACTTCAAAGCTTCTCTTAGTTCAGCTTCATCCTGTTTTTCCATATCAAAGTAACCAAATCAGAAACAATTTATGTTCGGTAAAATCCAAAGAAATTTTATTCATCTGAAAGTTTCATACTTTCTGTAGTCTGATTGGCCATACTCTAATTTTTTTTAATAGATATTCTATGTCTGCTTCATGGTATCTATTTCACCATCTCACTAAGCACATATAAACACTTTCAAGCAATATTTTACATTTTTCCTCTCTCCTTTTTTGTTGATCTTGATGAACAAAGTGATGCTTAAATAGTAAAAATCAAGACAACGTTAGCAACTTAGCATTGTGTAAGAACATTCACGGTGCTATGTGGACTCAAAGCTATGCATTCTCTAGTTAACAATAAACATAATCACACAGATACCATATAGCGTGAATCAGTTTCTTGCCTAAGTGTGAATATATCAACAAACATATTACACTTCGGATTACAATATATATATGCTTTGTAGTACTTTCATGTACACAAGTGTTGCTGTTACAACAAGAAAATTTTGAATGCCAAATATGAGTCAGGATTCCAAAAGGCTTACCTGAAGCAAGGAAATGTCAGTAGCAACTTGGGATAATATTCCAGCAACAAAAGCATCTCCAGCACCTGTTGTGTCTACTTGATCCACCTTTAAACCACCAACCCTGGCATTATTATACAACATTTCCACACTTCCTCATACTACCTGCATGCTAACCACCTTCCTCCTCTTCACATCACCTCTAACTACAAATCCCAATCTCGTTCACCTCCTCAAACAATCAACCCTCTCCAAACCACACAACCTGCTAGCAACAAACAACCCACTGTGAACACCCTTCTCCTACCACTGACAACTCCACACTGCATCCAAACAAAACACCCATCACAAACCATCCCATTCCTATTCTTTAGCCTTTAACTCCAAAAATCACCTCTACAACTCTCAACAAACCCCCAATCGCCTGTCTTTCTTCAACTCAACCACTGCCATCATCAACCTCTTCGAAAAAAACTCCTCCAACTTGCAACCCCATTCACAAATCAGATTACCACTTCCTTAACAAATAACATCACATTACAACATCAGATTACCACTTCCTCAAACATCACAACTCCACTGTTAACCTGCCACTAGCACCTGCCAGCAACCACTTCCTCAAATACGTGACCACCCTCCTTAATCACGAACACCAAATCAATCAGAACAAAAAAATCATTATTATGATATGTTATTATGTTAAGTCATTGTGAAACTAGAAAGCAATGAATGTAAAACAATTGTGCACGTTACAGGTAAGCTTCAAAGTTCAAGGTTAAAAATAAGTTACATAGATGCCAGCAAATCATACCCGAAAATTAAGCGCAACAACGATCATATAGTGTTTCTTCATGAAGCAAGAATGTGCCTTCAACTCCCACTGCAAAATTTGTTAAACTCAACCGGTTTATAAACCTAATCAAGAGCTCAACAGAGGAAAAAAGGCCATTTGACTTTAATTAATCATTGTGGGCTGTAAAAAACCAACGAAACGAAATAAGCTTAAAACCATAAGATACAGGAGGTATGGAAGTTATCATTCATTAATTTGGCTTCGAAATTTACCAGAGAACTCAAAATGATAGCAGATCAGAGAAGTCCATCACAGCTTATGGCAACTATAGAATTAGCAGCCACTGAAGCTAGCCACTTATCATGTTTTTCCATATTGCATAACTATTTTCCTCAAATTGTTTTTCTTCCGATTTTGAACTGATTCATGTTCTACTTACAGCGGCTGCATTACTTCAGCTGAAACAGTTATGCTTGAGAAGCAAATTTGGATGAATTTTTATCGCATATAAATTCAAACAAGAATATTATTTATCATTTGCGTCTAAATTAACAACTCAGCAATTGATGCTAACTATTGAAAGGGCGTGAAATATGGCTCGTCGTAACTAGAAAAAAATGTTGATGATTAGACTTTACAATATCGGAAGTCATCGAAAATCAGTGCATTCACCCACAATTCACTCACAATTGCAATTTATTCTCAGACACGGTATACAAATGCATCATATTGTCCATTTTCCATTGCATCAGTCTTGCAATATAGTGTTTACATCTATAAGAGCACTCTCAAGTTAATATAAATCCATGTTCAATTCCTAACAGACTAATAGACCTACGTAGAATTATTCCGGTTTCCTCAAATTCGACCAATTTTCTGCTTTTTGTCAACAACCCATTTGATGAAGACGTTGCTATGCATTATGCTCAGAAAACAGAACATCTCACTATGAAAGTTAGAGTTTGGAACATATACATTACCTCACTTCCATTTTGCAATTAGTTTTCCTATATCTAATATGTCTTATATTCAATTATAACATGTCATATTTTTTAAAGATGTTATTTATATTAAGTATGAAGCTTGTGTATGTGTATTACTTAATTCTTGTATTTTACTATGCATAGTTTAAGTTGATAGCTGTGACTTTAAAAAGCTTGCCAACTCAAGTTTTGTTTGTTAAGAGTATGTATTAATATTTGAATTTTGATACTGAAGTTGGTATGCATATGATTTCTTGTTTTGAACAGTTTTTTTTAAATGGAAAAAAGAAAAGAAAGAAAAAATGAATAATGCACTGTGCAGATTGCACTGTGAAAAAATTTTGCTTGGTTATACTATTAGAAACATCAACTTTCTAGCTGGTTGCATATTACATTGTACAGATTTTGCTTTGTATTTATGAATCTTGTATGAAGTTCAATTTTTACTCTTTTTAATTCAGTAAGGTTGCTTCCAAACTGCTTATCTATTTATTTTCTTTCAATATAACACGGTACTGTTATGACTATTATAAACTAAGTAGATGCTTACATGTTGATTTGGATACAATAGTACAACTGCCATAACAGTACTTTGTTATATTTAATATTCAAAAGCAATTTCCTAATGCACTCAAAAGTATTCATGAAATTAGAATCTACCATTTATTCCCATTGTCTTTATTTAATGTTTTCAGTATAAATACATCATAATTTTCAATATTGTAAGAAACAATGGAAGCATCAATCCATTTTCAATATGGGTGCTGCGATCAAAGTTAAGAATCAAATCGAAATTCTGGATTCAAATCATAAGATTTTAAGATATTTGCTAACATGAGAATCAAATCCGTGAAAAGTACTTAGAAAGCTAGCACAACAATGACAATTCCATTTTCAACAATGGAACATAATATGATGTAGAAGCAAGATTTATTGCTAATGATAATGATAAGGGTACTAACAATGGTGAATGTGCTGTTGTGCATTGGGATACTGTCAACTGTGAAGCAAGTGCAGCAAGACTTTGCTTCTTCGATCTTTTCGTTGCTTGCTTCGAGCTCTAAAATTATTTGAAAAATATAGCATTAGTTAGGGTTATAGTTGGAATTGAGGTAAAAACAGCATTAGCATTTACCTCTCTTTGATGTCGCTCGTTCTTACGGATAGATGCAACAAGTTCAAGCTTCTTCCTCCAAGTGATCAACCTGGAAAAGAAATCACAATATGTAAAAAAATTAACATTATACTAATTAGTATAGGACTTTTGTGATATGTAACGACCATGAATAATATC
This sequence comes from Allium cepa, assembly GCA_030765085.1. NCBI lineage: Eukaryota > Viridiplantae > Streptophyta > Magnoliopsida > Asparagales > Amaryllidaceae > Allium > Allium cepa. The sequence goes on from CM060931.1 coordinate 167,026,150, forward strand.
AATAAAAATAGAAAAACAACCATGTGTGATACGATGTAAATTTGCTTTGATACACTTCTATCAAAAACTGAAGACCGGCTTGCCTAACATAGCATCCAACAGGAGTGGGTTTAGCTCGATACCATTTGAAATCCTTATCGTACTGATCTAAAACAGCAATAAAAAGGTCATATCGTAACCAAGCAAAATTATTGGTAAACTGATACTTAGGTTTGTGGTTGTTGATGACCGGTAAAGCTCGCTAGTTAACTTTTAGAAATTCATTTATCTACAATTCTTCATGTGGAAAATGGTAGACAGTAAAATCTAATATTTTAGCAAATGCTTCAGCGGCATTTTAACAAGTTGCAAAGTAAAGTTCTCAGTGGCATTTCTCCAAGCGTCTTATCTTCGACAACTACTCTCAGAGCTTTCACAGCCATCAATCACGATCCAAAGGGTGAGACGACCAACCAAGAGTACAAAATATATTCTGATTTTTCATCTTTGTATTATACATATCACATTCTCAAAACAACGTCGACATCATAATTTTACTATTTTTACTTAAACAACTACAATTAAAATTATCAAAGAACAAACTAAAAGACACAACATACCAAAACAACGGCAGCCTAGAAAAGTACGCAACCAGCAAAGCAAGCAAGAATTGCGAGCGGCGACGATGACTACGAGCAGCGACGATGATGACAAGCGGCGAGTATGAGCTGTCTGCGATCTAGGTTTTTCAGGGTTTTCTGGAACGAGTACAAGCGGCGAGCTCTAGGAGTGATACTTGCGATTTGCAATCTGCGAAGGCGATGATTTAGGGTTTTTTGGATCGATTACAATTTGCGGTCAGTGATAGAATCTGTGATTAATTTGAAGGAAATTATTGAAAGGAGGGAAACGAAACGAAACGAGGGAGAGCGATTTAGGTTTTTTTGGCGTCCTTAGTTGTTGGGCGGCAAAAAAAAATGAAAGGAGGGAGAACGAAAATCTCTATTAACCTGTTAAGCTAATGAAATATAATACTTATTACAGCTGTTGAAAACAGTTGCTATAAATGAATTTAACAACTGATCTACAAATATAGTTGTTAAAAGTGTTTTTATTACAACTGCTGAAATAGAACAGTCATTACAAAATACCTATTACAACTGCTGAAATAAAATAGTTGTTAAAAAATACCTATTACAACTGTCAATTTTTGTTGGTTGTAAATGAAAGGTTGTAATATGATTGTTTTGTTGTAGTGTTTGTTGGCTTGTAGGGTGAAGTGATTCTTAAGTAGGTCGAGAGTGATGGTGGCGATTGATGATGAGGGTAGAAATTAGGGATTAATCTTGGATAAGAGGGGAGGGAAAAAATAAAATAGGGTTTAATTGGAGAAGACGGTATCATAAAATATTCGAGGGAAGCGGTCTTCCCAAATGACCTTCGGAGCCGAAAATTTTCAATTTAGAGCCAAAATTTACTGAACTAATTCAATTCATTTGGCGTAGGAAAGACGTAGGAAATTTCCTTATGTCTTTCCTACCTCTTTATGTCTTTCTACATATTTTCTACGCCTTTCCTACGCCCCGCCTTTTGGCGTAGGAAAGACGTAGGAAATTTTACGAAGGAAATTGAAGTATTTTCTAGTACGGGTACGGGCGTAGGGATGGCGTGGGAAATTTTTACGCCTTCCTACGGCAAACTTTTGGCGTAAGGAATTTCCTACGCCTTTCATACGCCGATCTGGAAATGTAGAAAATTAACAGAGGCGTGGAAATGGCGTAGGAAATTTCCTTACGTCTTTCCTACGCCTTTATCTCTTTTTACCTGTTTCCTACGCCTTCCCTACGCCCCGCCTTTTGGCGTAGGAAAGACGTCGGAAACTTTGCGTAGGAAATTGAAGTATTTTCTAGTAGTGGATATCTAGTATAGAACTAGTATAATTTATGAGCGTTAAATAATTATCAAAATATCGTGCAGTGGTATGGAACGTCGTTATGTTATTTGTTGTGTCATTATTCTTTGTAAGTAAATGTCACTCAAACAAGAATTACTCATGTGTATGTGATGATACTTGTTGCATAGAGTATCTTATCGTCGGGTGTTGGCTTATGATTATAGCTGGGTATTAGCAAGAGATTAGTATTCTAGTATATTATAGTCATATGTTGACTTATACCGAGTTGTGTGCCGACTTACGTTTAGAGCAATGCGTAGATATGGGATATGAGTACTATATATCATCTACTTATTTCTAGCTCTTTTTATGTTTCGGGAGTGAACCAGATTGACCAGTATCCACCCTGGCGGCTTGATCGCGGGGTCGTGCCCTTGATCCGCGACACCGTTGTTGTATATTATATTTGATGCGCATCACATTTTTTGTAGGGTAGGTGCCCTACAGCCTCTTGTGACGCATAGGCTAGCAGTTTGTTACCTGTAAGGGCAAAGCATAGTCGTGATCGAAGCTATGCGTTGATGGGCCATTGGTGGATGTGGTCACGATTTCCATTGAGGTAACTGAAGATTGTAGGAACAAATTCAGATATTAGTGGGAGGCTAGTAGACCCTGGGTTCCTGGAGCAAGCATGTGGCCATCAGTCTCCTATCCGGTTCAGGTATATGTATGGGTAGTGGATTGACATATATTGTTCTCAATCCTACGATGAATTTGAGTATGCTAGAGATTGTGTGTCAAAAATGTAGTCGGTCCTCGTTAAATCCGTACTATACTAGTATATTCGAATATGAGGAGATGAGATCGTATCTGGATAAGTGTTCAGAGCATGATGGATTCTCATATCTTTTACTAATAGGCAACCTACCTTATTTGTATGTTGATAATGATACTTTTATTATTATTGGGATTGAGAGATAGGTTTGGGCATTATTATGAGATGGCCTAACTATACATGATATTATCACATCATTGATGATTTTATGATTTTGATGATGGTTTTCTAGATATGGACAATTCACCCATTTAATATTGATTTCATGACTTTTGATTTGATTTACTTTGAGATGAGTGATGACATCTTTACGTATGACTTGTGATATTTGAAATTATATAATACATTTAGGATTGTTTATGATATTGTGATTATATACATGTACGTATGTATATATTTTATCATGTAGTTTTTAACATTATGGGTGCTACCATATTATTGTTGTTGTTGTTGTTATACATAGTTATTGAGTTATTGATATATTAACCCTTGATTTTAGGCATAGACTGACCTATGTGTTATTTAAAGTACCCGGCCCAGTCTGAGACATTTCAAGTACAGGGACTATGAGACCAGCTAATGTGTTTTCTGGGTTTAGAGGAGATTAGATATATAGTATTGTGGATTAAAATTATGTACTGTATTATCTCCTATGTGTATATTAATGTGATATATATATATATATAGAGTGTATGTTGGACATTATCTATTATCACTGTGATTTATTTTGTGTTCCCTGATAATTACTGTACATTATGTATTGTTCTATCCCGGAGGTGCACTTTTTATTGCTTTGTGTTGATACTATGTATGTATATTGGTGAGTTATATTCGATGTTTTAAATACGTACCAGTGTTAGCCTAAGGGAATATTCACGTGTATACCCCATATAGCCTTATTCGCTGTATTATCCGATAGTATTACTCTGTAGTACTCTTGGATAATATGGGTATAGAGGTGAGGGTGTTACAAATGGTATCATAGTAGGTTCAGGACAATACATCGCATATCGCAAACACGAGTCAAGACCTCAGATGACACTTAGAGTCCTTATCCCTTTGAGTAGTTACCCTATAATTAAGGATAATAAGAATATATGATGATTACTAGGATAATCATCCGAAGATGTATTTGTTATTTTCTATGTAAAAGATATTTGGATTTTTGATATTTTGCATATGAAAATATAAAATGATTGATCTTTAGTAGCATAGATTTGAATTGTTATATTTTTATTTGTTATTGATCAGAGTGCACAGCGGGGACTGGAGGATGATTTTCCGCTAAAGGCACAATTTATTTTTCCCATGTATATTTGATTTGTTGTATCTATTTATCAAATAATGAAGTGGTTTATTGTGTAATTTATATTTAAAGGATTGTTGAATATGTTTAGATATTATTAAATATTGTAATTTGATTATTTTGAAAAATCATAAATGAATTATATTTAGTTTTATGGATATTAAGTTATGAGTGCAATAATGTGAAATAAAATTCGTGTTCAAAATATTCCAAAGGATTATGAAGTTTGTATATTTATAGAAAATATTTATCTAAGGATCATTTTGGTAAGAAATATCACTCTTATAATTGGAAATATTGAGTCTTATAATTTTGTTAAATCTATATATAGAAAAGAGAGTTTTGGAAGAAACGGTAATTGAATTTTTTTGTGTTAAGATATTTTGGAATTAAGTAATTGAATAATATTTATATTAAATTGTGAAATGAAGTTTTAGTGAAAGATTTGTGATAAGATTTTGGTTTTATTAAATATTTTAAAGTTTATTTGATGAAAAATGGAATTATTAGTTTTGTTATAGATTTCCTCTAAGGAATCACGAGGATGCAATTTTGTTAAGAGGAGGGTCTGTAACAATCCGTTACAACGGATAATCAATAAAAGATAACAATAACTGTTTAACTGGCTAAAAGGGATTTTTTATGAATAATTTGAATTTATTTTGGAATTTTAGAATAAAATATTTAGTGTTGAAATTAAGGGGTTTTAAAAATAATTATTTGTTTAAAAGATTGGGAAATAAATTTGGAAATATTTAATATTGGATATTTAAATTTATACGAGTTGAAATATGTGAATGTGAATTGATTATTTTAGAAATAATAATAAATTAAATTTTTTAAAATATAAGTTTTATTTTAATAAAAAATAATTTTTATTAGTATAGCTTTGAGATTAGTTGGTGGATAATTTAAATAAAACGATTAATTAAATAAATTAAATTATAGAAAATTATTTTATAAAATAAATAAAATTGAAATTTATTAGAAACTATTTTGTAGTAGAAGTGATTGTATTTAGGCTTGAATTGGAATTGTTAAATAAACAAAAAAAAGAAAGAATGAAAAGAAAATGAAGTGCGCCCCAAAAGGTCCAACAATCCTAAATCCTGATTTCTTTTCCTTATCCCTAGATTTTTCCACTTTTCCTTATCACCAAATTGTTCCATCTCTTGAGATATCTACCTCCCTATAAATAAATTTTCATACGATCATTGAGGGGGATGGAAAATCAATTAAAATCTACCCAAACTCTAATACTTTAAAAGTCAAAAGAAATTCCTAATCAATCTATCTTGCAAAATTCATCTTTCGTGCATCAGTCTTAGTTCCATCTCTCGAGATATCTACCTCCCTATAAATAAATTTTCATACGAGCATTGAGGGGGATGGAAAATCAATTAAAATCTACCCAAACTCTAATACTTTAAAAGTCAAAAGAAATTCCTAATCAATCTATCTTGCAAAATTCATCTTTCGTGCATCAGTCTTAGAGAAAAATCAATTACAGTAAAGGATAAGAGAAGCGCAAGGAAGAGTTAAGTGTGGGGTTGTGCTTCTTCCATTTAAGTAAGTAATTTACTCACAATTTCTATGTTGGTGTTAATGATATGATATATGGGATGTTTTCAGTAATAGTAGTGCACTCATGAAATACCTAGAATAAAGCTCCTACGTGCGTGCATTTATGTCAGTGTGTTCAGTCTCTGTATGTGTATGTCAGTCTCTGTGTGTGTTTATGTGAGATACTCGGTCGTGCCTTCTACTTATATGTGTACAGTCTCTGTGTGAGTGTGCGCATGATTGTGCATGAGTAGTTCTGTGCATAGGGGTGTACACAGGGCTGCGTGAGTGCAGGTCTACGCACTGTGCATGTGTGAGTGTATATGTGTTGTTGCTTGTGTGTGGGTGTAATTCTACGCGTTTTTTTGTGTGTTCGGCTGTGTGAATGTGTGTTACAGTGAGTGTGCGTGCAGTTATGTGTGTTTTGTTGTGCGTCTGAATGTGTACTACTAGGAGCGTGCATGTGCTGTTTTGTGTATATATATGTGTAGATCAAACTACATAATGGAATGCAACCCGTTCATTCAACTAATATATATATATATATATATATATATATATATATATATATATATATATATATATATATATAATACTGTGAAACTGATGAAGATAAAAAGTATGGCTCTCTTTTATCGTTCACCTCATAGGCCCATGCATTTAAATAAATGAAGTATCTTTTCATTCATTTGTGTGTGATGCTGTATGTGTGTTTATACGTGATGTGTGTGTTTGAATGTGTTGTGTGTGTTTCTATGTGCTGCGCGTGTGTTGTGTAATCGGTGGATGCGTGCGTGTTTAATCAGAGCATGTGTGTGGCAGGTTAAAATCATATGTGAAAAAATGAAAACTAACCCTGCAGCATATATATATATATATATATATATATATATATGTATGTATGTATATGTATGTATGTATGTATGTATATACACACACATCTTTACTACTAATGAAGAAAATTCGTTGAACTAATTCACTCGGGCCCTTACTTTCCGTTTATATATTTGCGCTTAAACAAAATATCAACGTACACAATAACATAAACCGTCCATGTGTGAAGCACGTGCCCATACTAGTATATATATATATATATATATGTACACACATATGTATATGCATATATATATATATATATATATATATATATACACACACACACACATATGTATATATATTATGGAAAACAGAGGACGATAAAAGAGTGTCACTTTTGTATTTTGCAGTTTATAGAACCGTGCTTTGAAATCCTATGAGTGAGAGTGCAAGTATTAGCTATATATATTTAAATATGCATATAGGGTCCTATGCGTCTTGTGAAATTATGTGTGTCAATGCTGTGTGTGTGTTGTAATCCTATGTGTGTCAATGATGTGCGTGTGTTAGTGTGACCCTGTGCGTGAAAGTGAGCAAGCTTAAGGTATATATATGTACTCAAATTGAAATCTATATTTTATATATGTTCAAATATAAAATAACACATAAATAAAATACTTAAACACTAATATGTATGCCTATATATATATTATATGGATGTAAATGTAATTTAAAGTTTAATGAATAAACGTAATGGATTCTAATAGTATTATTAAATGGAAAATTAATTAGGTTAGTAAATTCTTATCTAGAAAGCATTCAATGAACTTATCAAACTTGTTAAGGTTATGTGTTGTAATGATTCATTATATACATATATATTTGTTATTATATATACATATTTATTTGAATAATATATTTTTATGTTACTATTCTAATAATTCTTTTCTTGTTTTTTGAATTGAATTAGATGAATGATTCACCGTTGATTGGTTTCAATAGTTTGATATGATACGACGATGACATCCTTTTGAATAGATTTGTGATATTTTATATTGATTTTGTTATATATTTCTATGTGACGAGAAATCTAAATAAACGGTTTAGCTAGTAATACCGTCTGGTATGAGGCTTTCAGTAACACTTTCCGGTTATTCATTGGACTTGTCATATAAAGATATCTAGTGTGGATCGAGTGTAGTTTATGAGCATTGAATAATTATCTGAATAACATGCAGTGTTATGGAACGTCGTTATGTTATTTATGCGATTATTCTCTATAGGTAAATGTCACTCAAACGAGGATTACTCATGTGTATGTAATGATACTCGTTGCATAGAGTATCTTATAGCCAAGTGTTGGCATACGATTATAGCCATGTATCAGCCGGAGATTAGAGCTCTAGTATATCAATGGCGGCTTACTTCTAGAGCTATGTGTAGATATGGGATATGAGTAATATATGTCATTTTTTATTTCTAGCTCCCTTAATGTTTCGGGAGTGAACCATATTGGCCAGTATCCACCCTAGCGGCCTAATCATGGGGTCGCGCCTTTGATCCGTGACACCATTGTTGTATATTATATTTGATGCGCATTACAGATTTGGTAGGGTAGGTGCCCTATAGCCCCTAGTGTCGCATAGGCTAGCAGTCTGCTACCCATAGGGAGCAGGGTCACGATAGTAGCTACGCGTTGACGATCCATCGGTGGATAGGACCACGATGTCCATTGAGGTAATTGAAGACTGTAGGAACAAATTCGTTAATTAACGGGAGGCTAGTAGGCCCTAGGTTCCTGAATGGGCATGCGGCCATCAGTCTCTTGTCTGGTTCGGTATACGTGTTGGTAGTGAATTGGCATATACTATTCTCAAGCCTATGATGAGTTTGACTATGCTAGAGACTGTGTGTCTAAAGTATAGTTAGTGCCCATTATATCCATACTATTCTAGCTTATTCGTAGATAAGGAGATGAGATTATATCTGGATAGGTGTCCAGAGTATGATGGATTCTCTTATTTTTTATTGATAGGCAGCACTTATTTGTATGTTGATAATGATACTTAATTATTATTGGGTTTGATAGATATGTTTGGGCATTGTTATGAGATAGCCTAACTATACTTGATGATATCACATTATTGATGATTTCTTGATTTTGATGATGGTTTTCTACATATGGACGATTCACCCATTTGATATTGATTTACTTTGAGATGAGTGATGATATCTTTATGTATGACCTGTGATATTTGAAATTATATAATACATTTAGGATTGTTTATGATATTGTGATTATATATACACAGTACATATACATATATTCATACATACATGCATACATACATATATATATATATACACATGTATATATTATCACGTAGTTATTAGCATTATGGGTGTTATCCTATTATTATTATTATAAATTTTTATTAAATTATTGATATATTATCCCTTGATTTAGACCTAGTCTGACTTGTTTGTTATATATAATACTCGGGTTAGTTTGAGACATTTCGGATAGAAGGACTATGAGACCAGCTCGTGTTTTTTGGGTTTAGAGGGAATTAGATATATAATATCATGGATTAAAATTCTACATTGTATAATCTCTTGTGTGTATATTATTGTGATATGTATTTGATATATATATATATATATATATATATATATATATATATATATATATGTTGGATATTATATATTATCGCCGTGATTGACTCTGTGTTCCCTAATAATTACCGTATATTATGTATGGTTCTATCCTGGAGGCACATGTGTTTATTGCTTTGTATTGATATTATGTACGTTTATTGGTAAGTTATATTCGATGTTTAAATATGTACCGGTGTTACCCCAAGGAAGTATTCACGTATGTACCTCATATCGCCTTATTCTCCATATTATCCGATAGTACTATTTTGTAGTACTCTTGGATAGTGTGGGTATAGAGGTGGGCATGTTGCATTATAGCTCTAGCCGGTGTAGCTGTTGAGGTCCTTCCAGAACCTAGCTCTAAAGATTTGGGGTGAAAGTTCTAGTCTCATTTCTAAGGGACTCTCAGCAGAGACTTCATGTCAATGTTGGCTACTTCTAGTGCCATTACCTCTTCCGCATCTGATGTGCACGTAAATGTGCATATTTTAACCACCATATTTATTCTATTTAAATTAAATAAATGATCGTATTGAGTATTTTAACTTGTTTTAACCAAAATCTATATTAATTCCAAATTGTCACATATCCATCTTCATATAGGGGTAAAACAGTCATTTGTGTGCATATATTTCTTTGAGAAAAATTAATTGAAAATTTATATATATATTTGTGTAGGAATTTGATCTCAAATAGGAGTGGTTTCATGAAGACAAATGCATGTACAAAATGAATACAAAGGAATGAAGATGGAAATAATTCAAAGTGAAGAACATGAAGGACCCCACCTACCCACCTACCTTAATGTACAAATTAGAGGCTAATGCACATGCTTATGGAATTAATGACTTCATATACACTTAAATGATGATTAGTAGAAGCCAATGATTACTTGGCCTCCACACTTTCTCAAGGGTAGTTTGGGCATTTCTCAAATTATGGATTAGGGTTTCATGATTGTATAAATAACCCATTATGTTCATGTAGCCTCTTCTACATTCTCTTAAGCCCTCTTTTGGAGGCCATCTCTTCTCTTAGTTTGGCTTAGCTCTCTTTGTTCTCTTTTCATGGATACTTAGCCATTTATTTTATTTTCATGTAATTTTCTTTTTATTGCAATTTAATACATGCTCTCTTTCCTTTCCACGCTCATTTACTTTAATGTTTGACGTAGCGGATCAACGAAAATGGATGAAACGGTGAAAAGTTGAATCGGTGGGTTGAAAATACCCAAGTGCCCAAATCCGTTGATCTGAAGAGATACCGGATTCTAGCTATCTCCAACACGTTGATCGCGCACGATACCGTGTTAAAAGATCTACGATTCTTCTACGTTGATGTCGCGCACGAGATTCCGTGAATCGGCTTCAAATCCGTTGATTCTAGCGCACTCGAATAATCGAAAATGGAGAAAGGAGACAACGCTCAATTTCTAATTTTAAAGAGGCACAAAGTACTCAAACAAAAGTTTATTCAAAATCAACCAACCTTACAAGTGACACGACACCGGTATTTATAGAAGTTTACAACTCACTCAACTCAACACAGCAGGCCGACCTAACATTCATGCGACCTACGACTTAAAATTCAAACGACCTAAAAAATAAACGAGTTAACAATACACGACATAACAATATATACAACATATATGCGATCCAACTAATTACATCATAACGACCTAAGAATACAAGATACAGTATCACGCGACCTAGCACTTGAGCGACTTAACGGCAGCGACATAAGAGATAGCACATCTTCAAGGTCTTGAGACATCAGAGCTTCAGCGACTTAACCAGATATGACATAACTTGAGCGACCTATAGGAATCCGCGTCTTAGGCTTCGCGGTTTAACTTCTCGCGACCTAAAGGAAATGGCATGTGAGAATGCGGCATATCTCGCTTAGGCCGTATCCCACTAGGTCGCAGCCGACCTAAAGCATGTTGCGCTGGATCACGTAGCTCGCTAGGTCGGTCCATTTGACTTGCTAGATCGCTTGGGCGACTTATCTACTCGCTAGGTCGCCGGCGACCTAAAACGCACCTGAATTGTGCTGCATTCTCCCCTATTGCATCATCTATCTCATTAGGTTGCAAACGACTTAAGGCTATCGTGTGACTTAAAGCAAATGAGTTAGCATTGTGCGCTGCATCATCCTCCCATGGTTGACAGGAATTCGACCCCGAATTCACACTTTCCTCTTCTTCGACACACTTATCCCCATGATATGAAATCAAGTGTTTGATGTTGAAAACGTTGGCAGTATGGACATGATCCGGCAATTTTAACCGATAAGCATTATCATTAATTTTCTTCAAAATTTCTACTGGACCAATCTTTCAACCTTTCAATTTGTTGTAAGTGCCAACTGGAAAACGATCTTTCGTCAATACTGCGTACACAAAATCACCCTCTCTGTAGCCCACACTCCTTCGCTTTTTATCTTCCAGTTGCTTATACTTCTCATTTGACTTAAGCAATCGTTCATGAACAATCTTATGACATTCCTGTAGCTCATTCACGAAATCAGAAGCTCGTTTAACAACCTCTTTCTGACGTGGAATTATCGACAATCCAACGGTCCTTTCGGAATTGCTGAATATGCTACTTGAAATGGACTGAATCCATTACTTCGATTAACAACATGATTGTGTGCGAATTCCTCCTGACACAATTTCACATCCCAGCTCTTCAAATTATATTTCACAAGACATCTCAACAAGTTTCCCAAAGATCTGTTCACCACTTCCGTTTGCACATCTGTTTGCGGATGATAGGCGCTGCTAAAATTCAGCTTAGTTCCAACCATCTTCCACAAACTCAACCAAAAATGACTTAGAAATCGTGTATCCCGGTCAGAAACAATGGCCTCCGGTAGTCCATGTAGTCGATACACCTCTTTAAAGAACAATTGAGCAACACGGACTGCATCAGCGGTCTTTTTACAAGCTATGAAATGTGCCATCTTCGTAAATCTGTCCACCACAACATATATAGAATCGTTTCCTCGTTGAGTTCTTGGCAAACCCAAAACAAAGTCCATGCTAATATCAACCCATGGTCTAGTAGGCACGAGCAATGGCATATACAATCCTGCGTTCGTAGCTGTTCCTTTGGAAACTTGACATATGTGACATCTCTGCACAAATCTTTCAACTTCTTTCCTCATGAAAGGCCAAAAATATGATTGAGAAATCAACTGCAAAGTACGATCTCTTCCCACGTGACCGTCTTCATGCAATTCCTTCACAATCTTCATTCGCAAACTGCACTCTGGTATACACAACCGATTTCCTTTGAATAGAAAACCATCTACCAACATATATTCATCCGTCTTCCCTTTCGCGACTTCATCTACAATCTTCGCAAAGTAAGGATCCTCAACAACCAATTCTGGCAAAACATCAAACCTCGTCACTTCAACTTTCATTGTAGTCAACAAGTGATTTCTTCTACTCAATGCATCTGCCACGCGGTTTGTAACTCCTAACTTATGCTTTACTACAAATGTAAACTGTTGCAAGTATGCGATCCATGAAGCATGCCTGGCTGCAATCTTATCTTGTCCCTGTAAATGCTTCAAAGCTTCATGGTCTATATACAAAACAAATTCTTTATGGAACAAATAATGTCTCCAATACTTCACAGCTTGCACAATAGCATAAAACTCCACAGCATAAGTATTGTATCTCATTTTTGCCCCAGAAAGCTTCTCACTGAAATAAGTAATTGGACGGTCCCTCTGACTTAACATTCCTCCAATTCCAACTTTAGATGCATCAATATGTAACTCAAACAACAACTGAAAATCCGGCAAAACTAGATTTGGTGCTGTCGTCAAAAGTTCCTTGATTTGCTCAAAAGCAAATCCTGCTTTCTCTGACCATGAAAACTGCTTGCCCTTCATACAATCAGTAACAGGTGCCATCACACTACTAAAATGTGGAATAAACCTTCGGTAGAATGATGCTAAACCATGAAAACTTCTAACTTCAGTTATAGTCCTGGGCTGTGGCCAATTTCTGATTGCTTCAACTTTACTTTGATCCACCTGGATACCTTCCTTGGACAATACATACCCCAAAAACAAAACACTATGCGTCATGAACACGCATTTCTTTGTTGCCGCATAAAATTGCTCCCGACGAAGTATCATCAACACTTCCCGCAAGTGCAGTAGATGTTCTTCGGTGCTCCCACTGTATATCAATATATCATCAAAGTATACCACCACGAACTTTCCAATGAACGGTCGAAAGATCTGATTCATCACTCGCATAAAAGTACTAGGTGCATTCGAAAGACCAAACGGCATGACCAGCCATTCATACAACCCTTCCCGTGTCTTGAAAGCTGTCTTCCATTCGTCCCCTGGTCGAATTCGAATCTGATGATACCCACTCTTCAGATCAATCTTTGAAAAGATAGCAGCTCCATTCAACTGGTCTAACAAATCATCCAATCTAGGCATCGGAAATCTGTACCTCACTGTAATCTTGTTTAGTGCTCGACTATCTGTACACATTCTCCAAGTCCCATCCTTCTTCGGAACTAACAATGCTGGTACTGCACAAGGACTTAAACTTTCTTGTACGCGCCCTTGCTCAAGTAACTCCTCCACCTGCCTTCTCAACTCTTCGTGTTCCTTTGGACTCATTCTATGGTGTGGTCTATGTGGTAACACAGCTCCCGGAACAAGATCAATCTGATGTTGTATGTCTCTCAATGGTGGTAACTCTGTTAGCAATTCTTCAGAAAATACATCTTCAAACTCCTTCAACACTGGCTTAACTTCTTTAGGAATTTCAACTGCTTCACTACTTTCACGTCCAATTAACAGAAATACTTCAGCCTCATCCTCCACTTCCTTGACAAATTCCTTCAAAGATAACAGAGTCTTTAGTTTTTCAATCTCCTCCAACTTGCTTTCACTTTGTTGTCGCTGTTTAGGAACTAAAGTGATTTTAGTGCCATTGAACATAAAACTATAGCAGTTAGTCCTCCCATCGTGTTGCACGGCTCTATCGTATTGCCATGGTCTCCCCAACAACAAATGACATACATCCATATCTACCACATCAAACCAAATCTCATCCTTATACTTCGTTCCGATGGAAAAAGTTACACAAGCTCTTCAATTAACCTTCACTTCCCCACCTTTCCTCAACCAAGCTAATTTGTAAGGTTTGTGATGCTTCTCTGTCTTTAACGCCAACTTCTTTACAGCTTCTGTAGAGATGATGTTATCACAACTTCCTGCATTGATGACAAACTTACAAACCTTTCCCAAAATAGTGCACGATGACTGAAAAATATTACTCCTTAGCCAACTTGAATCATCATCTTGCTTTGGTGTCAAACACGACCTCCTCATCATTAAATTACAACCCTCATCTCCTGATAATAATTCTTCCTCCTCCTCAACTTGTGGTGAATTGGAACATTCTAATTCTGCATCCTCATCCTCAACCTCAGCAACCATCGTTCGCTTCTTAGGCTTCGGACATTCATTGCTCTTATGACCAAACTCCTGACAGTTATAACACTTGAAATTGTTGTTGACTTTGGTCTTAGCAACTTCATTGACAACCGGTTTTCCAACAGGCTTGGAAACATTCGTATTGCTACTAGCCCATTTCACTTGATTGTTGGAATTTGTAAACACACCACCTCCTCTTCTACCCTGCCTCTCCCAAGCTAGAGCCTTCTGGTGTGCTTCAGCAACGAATCTTGGATCAAACATATTCACCATATCCTGAATCTGCATTCTCAACCCTCCAACAAATCTAGCTGTCAACTGTTCCTCTATCTCCATGATATCATTTCTGGCAATCAGTTGATAAAACTCATCTGCATAATCATTTACCGACTTTGACCCTTGTCTCAAATTTTGTAAGCGCTGATACATAAGAGACTGATAATTATAAGGTAAGAAAGTAGCCTTCATCAACTTAATCTTCGACTTTCCCATTCTCTTCCGTGTAAGTTTAGTCTGTTGCCACCATGCCAAAGCTCTTCCCCTCAATCGTGTAGCAACCAACTTAACTCTACGATGCTCGGGTACTTCCTTGAAGTCAAAAATTTCTTCAACATTTGATAACAAATCAAGAAACTCTTCCGCTATCATTCCTCCTTTGAATTCTGGAATATCTGTTTTCATCCCCGACTCCCATTTGCGATCATCTTCTACATCCCGATATGGATTTCGTACTTGGTCTCGATCTCGATAATGAATACTACCTCTATCACCATCTTCATCATAATCAAATGTACTTCTGTATCGATCTCGACCATCAACATCTCCACGATCACGCATATCTCTTCTACTATGTCTTTCAGCTTCACGATATGGCTCGTCTCCAAACTCACGTGGAGTTCTTCTCTCTTCATTTCTGTACTCATGGTATTCTCTTCTCATTGAAACTGATGATTCTCTTCTATCTTGACAAGATTGAGGTGACACCCTCCTCGCTTCCGCAACCGATGGAGAAACTCTGTTTCCTCCATGGTTCGAGATTGGTGACCTCCTTTGACATTGATTCATATCATTCATCAATTTCTCTAACTTTCCAATACCATCATCAAACTTTTCATTAATACGTTGTTCCATTTGCTCAGCTTCTTGTCTTCGATATACATCTTCAACATTTTGAAAACGATTAGCATGTCTCGGCGGCACGATTATCAAACAACAATCTCCAAACACATACTTCAACTAGGATTCAACTTTAGCTCGGCTCGGCTTGTAACTCTCGGCCTTGATCTACACAAGTGATACACACCTCCACTTATAGCTCGGATCTAACTTCAACACTTCAAATCTTCTCCCAATAGGCTCGGCTTAGCTATGATTGGCTAAGTCTAGCTTTGATACCAAACTGACGCAGCGGATAAACGAAAATGGACGAAACGGTGAAAAGTTGAATCGGTGGGTTGAAAATACCCAAGTGCCTAAATCCGTTGATCTTAAGAGATACCGGATTCTAGCTATCTCCAACACGTTGATCGCGCACGATACCGTGTTAAAAGATCTATGATTCTTCTACTTTGATCTCGCGCACGAGATTCCGTGAATCGGCTTCAAATCCGTTGATTCGAGCGCACTCGAATAACCGAAAATGGAGAAAGGAGACAACGCTCAACTTCCAATTTTAAAGAGACACAAAGCACTCAAACAAAAGTTTATTCAAAATCAACCAACCTTACAAGTGACACGACACCGGTATTTATAGAAGTTTACAACTCACTCAACTCAACACAGCAGGCCGACCTAACATTTATGTGACCTACGACTTAAAATTCAAACAACCTAAAAAATAAACGAGTTAACAATACACGACATAACAATATATACAACATACATGCGATCCAACTAATTACATCATAACGACCTAAGAATACAAGATACAGTATCACGCAACCTAGCACTTGAGCGACTTAACGGCAGCGACATAAGAGATAGCACATCTTCAAGGTCTTGAGACATCAGAGCTTCAGCGACTTAACCAGATACGGCATAACTTGAGTGACCTATAGGAATCGGCGTCTTAGGCTTCACGGTTTAACTTCTCGCGACCAAAAGGAAATGGCATGTGAGAATGCGGCATATCTCGCCTAGGCCGTATCCCACTAGGTCGCAGCCGACCTAAAGCATGTTGCGCTGGATCACGTAGCTCGCTAGGCCGGTCCA
The DNA here is from genome assembly GCA_030765085.1 of Allium cepa. Classification (NCBI taxonomy): domain Eukaryota; kingdom Viridiplantae; phylum Streptophyta; class Magnoliopsida; order Asparagales; family Amaryllidaceae; genus Allium; species Allium cepa. The sequence continues at coordinate 167,042,890 of CM060931.1, forward strand.
TTTGACTTGCTAGGTCGCTTGGGCGACTTATCTGCTCGCTAGGTCGCCGACGACCTAAAACACACGTGAGTTGCGCTACATTCTCCCCTATTGCATCATCTATCTCATTAGGTTGCAAACGAGTTAAGGCTATCATGTGACTTAAAGCAAATGAGTTAGCATTGTGCGCTGCATCAATATTGGTAGTGTAGATTTACATTCATGCAAAGTAGATTAGTTTTAATTCTTGTTAATTAGCTTCTTTTTTTCATTAGCTTTCATTTTCCTTTCTTTTTGCTTTCATGTTGCTAGCTACATTTGTTAATCAAATGATAAATATGAGAGGCTAAACCCCTTTAATTTAGGGGTAATGAAGCTCTTTAATTATGTAGCTTAAACTAGTTGTTAATTCATGCTCTCCTTTTGTGCTCAGTATGAATGATTGAAGTGGTTTAATTGTTGTTTTTGCTTTGAATTTGATAGCCTATATTGTTGACACCAAATAAGCTATGCTTAATCAATCACTAACACTAATTGCATCTTCATTAAAATATGATTATGTCAAAAGAAAGTGATTTGAAATTAAGTTTGATGGTCTATATTTCTAATCAATGGTTAATAGGCCATACTTAAAATAGATTTCATTTTCATTTTTATTGTCAAGTTTCATGAAAGTTAGTAAGTGGTTTAAGGGGTGTGTTATAGTTTGATGGCTTATGTTGGCTAATCAATTGCACAAATATGTCATACTTATGATAAACACATCAATTAAAGCACTAATGATCATAAAAGAGAGATCGTGATTTCATACGTGTTGAACTACATGATCTAGAGAGTGGACTTATTCTCTAAATTGTAACTTAACTCTTATATTTGCTTATCTTTTCTTTTTGTTAGTTAGTTAATTCTCTAATTCTCTAGCCTAACTTTCACTTGAAATTGTTATAATTTGATAGAATTGAATTTTAAAAATCATCAATTCCCTACGGATTGATCCGTATTCGCCACGTAATACAACTGTATGTCGTGTGCTTGCGGTTATTTTTATTATAAAATTCGTTCGGCTATTTTCTAGTTCATAGAACTTTAGTCGACGCGAACAAGTTTTTGACGCCGTTGCCAGAGAGTTATTTTGATTTTGATTTTCTATTCTTCGAATTATTTTAATTTGATTTTTTACCGTGTGTTTTTTTTTTGTGTTTGTTTGTATTTTTTTTTAAATATAGTGTGCTAGTGTGTGATTTTTGTTTACGCTTTCCTTGTGTGCTTGTTTTCTTTTCATTTTGCATTTATATACTTTTCAAAAAAAATAAAAAAATTCTGTTTGATTAAAAAAAAGAATTATTTGCATTTGTTCACTTGTATTCTTGTGTTTATTCAACCCAATAGTTCATTTCTTTGCTGATAGTTGAAGTTCAATTTTCCTTACTGCGTTGCTGTGTTATTCTTGTGAAAGAATTGTTTGACTGTTGTTTCAGTGGTATTTCCTGTTGTGCCAAACAATTACATTGCAAAAATAGTTTTTATACAAAGTGTCTTTGCATTAAAACATTGTTACAACTGTTTTGTTTCCTTATTGCAAAGTTGTTCACATTTTTTTTTTTACAACTCTCCATACCATTCCCAACCACCAAAACTACAGAACCACCTCTGTCCATTATCAGTTCCACCCCCCTTCTTGCCTTCACTAACCAGACATCAATCACTACAAAATGTCTCATCACCAGCATACTTTCACACTTTGCTGCCACTCCACCTCCCCCGTCACACCATCCTTCTACCTCACCATATTATGCATTTAACTCCTCGTTGCTGACAAAACTGCGCACTTGAAACAATCACCGAAAAAAAATTCCTCTGATCAACAAAATCACCACAAGCTCAAACCAGCACGCTTCATTCACCACCTTAAACTTCATCACCGAACTGCTACAACAGTCCATCCCCATAGCTACCACACTGATCACATAATACCACTGCTCCACCATCATATACAACACTACAATTTCATATCATATCAACACTACAATCCACATAGCTTGCTGATTCCACCATCCACATAGCTACACTTCCCGTTACCACACGACAAAACCATCAACCTGACCATTCCTCTGCCCGATCACTGCTGTGATGCCTGACCACAACCTCCTCGAGTGACCATCAACCTGACCATCAAGCTGCTATACAACTGCTTACAACTGTGCACACATAGCACTTCTGTGCACATCACATACTTCCCTATACAAACTTTGCCATCAAATACCATAATTCCACAGTGCCAAAACTCTACCAAACATCAACATAACCCACTGCACAGTTGGCATTCACTTCTCAATACCATCCTCACAAACCTGCATTTACTTCTGCTCCACCACTTCATACATTCTCATCTGACAACACATTCATCACCATCCTCTCTGCTGCCAAATATTAACAACACCACCTCCCTGAACATCAACAACCAGACAACACCCCACAACACTTCAAATCAACCATCAATCTCGGCTCTGCTGGCCATCACCATCTCCTTACTACGCTGCCTTGTTCTCTTTCACAGTCAGTTCATCACCACAAGCCACCACTCACAGTTCACAACCATTCTCCAAACCAACATCTACTGCTGTTCACATACCAAAACCCAGTCACGAAATCACGACCACCTCGCCAATTCAAACCAACCAAATCACCGCAACTCAATCATAAGTGTGAACCACCGCAAACTTCTGCAACCAGATCCCCAAATCATTTCACAAATAGCCTGCTTCCCAAATTAATCTAACTCTAGCGCCACTGCATTCGTAGACCCTATCGCCTTCGAACAAGTCGCGACTTCCACCAACTTCACCTGCAACCGCGACAATCAAATCAGATACTCCAAATCGCCGCGACTTCATCCACCTCGAACTCACAGACCCGCCTTCACCTACGCTCAATTGCAATTAACCACGAGCCTGATAGAGGATTGGTTGGTGAACTCGAACCCGTTTGATTTGGTTGGTCGATTTTTCGATTCAGACATTTGAAAAAAAAAAAGAATTTGTTTTAATTGTGAACGAGATGAATGTTTAGTAAGAGAAATAACATACGGCATGCTTTGTTTAAAAAAAAAAGTGGCTTGTTTCTTTTAAATTGTTTTGGGCCGTTTGGGCTATGGGCTTTGGGCAGTTTTGTTTATTTAATTTTCTTTATAGACAATTGAATAGTAAGTCATTTCGTTTGGCTTTTGTTTTCATTTGGCTTTAAAAAAACAAATATATCATTGTATATATCTTGTTTGATTCCCTTGTTAGGTCGCAAAAGCAGAAGATCAAAAAGAGAACTACTTGCTAAATAAACTGCTCCGCTTGCTTGCTTAAAAAGAAAGAAAAAAATTGCTGCGTTCATCTCTACTTTCATTTGAATTGCCTTGTTGTTTGCTTGCATTTGAAAAAAAATTCAAAAATTCAAAAACAAAACAAAAATCCGTTTGTAGTTGCATTGTTAATACACGTTTAATTTCTGCTTTGCATTTCATATTAGAATTTGATTAATAATAACATTTAATTGTATATTGACAAGGTGTCTTATTTGAACAATTTAATTTTTTGATGTCTAGGCTACGGCAGAGCAATAATCAGTTATAAATATTACGGTGGTTCATAAATATTATACTGAATTGTTTCTCTGAAGGTACTTGAACCTTCGGCTGCATTGCTACGGTGATTCGTGGTGCATCGATAAATCATGTCCGTCACCTGACCGAGAACTATCTTGTTGATTTAAGACAAGGTATGGTTATGCAATTTTGGGTTAACTTAGGATAAATAATTTGTAATTGGACCCTTGCATTCATTTAGTTGCATTAGTTCATGCATATTTAAAAAAAAACAAAAACAAAAAATTTTAAAATCCAAAACTAAAAAAAATAGTAAATGTTCCTTTTTTGAAAATTTTAAATTCTTTTTGTTTGAAATTTCAAAAATCCAAAAAAATTTAGAAAAACCAAAATTCAAAAAAAAAAAAATCTTTTCACAAAACAAAAAAAATTGAAAAATCAAAAATAAAACAAAAATCAATTTTCCTTTTGAAAAATAAATTTTATTTGTAAATATATTTCTTTTATTAAAAAAACCAAAAATATTCCTGAAAAAGTTTGAGTTTCCCCACTCACTTGAATTTTACAATAGTTTTGAAAATCAATATAATTTCACACCAAATTCATATGTATATTTTAACAACAATTATTGTTCAAGCGATTCGGATTTTGCACCACAAAGTTTTCAAAATAAAGAACAACCCTCAAATCTTGAAAATTGCATTTCATTTTACTTGAAATCTCTGCACAACAAAATCAAATGATAAGTGATTTGTGTAATTCATATTTGGGCAATGATTCAAGACGAAGTTTTCGAAGTAATCAAGATTCGAATTCACTTCAAAATTCAAACGATTTCGATTATAACCCATGCCAATTCAATTTCGAACTCTATAATGAATTTCAAACTCAAAATGAAAACGGAAACAAGTTTTCAAACGAATTTGGCAATGGGAATAACCTTAACCACGTTACAGTTGAAAATCTTTGTTCTCAACAATTTCAAAGTGAAAATCTTCAAGTTAATAATTATAAATTCAATTTTATTGAGCAAATGAACGAAATTTACGATCAAACGGATTCGTTGTTTGAAACATATATGAAACAACGTGAAAATCAAAAGAAAAGTCCAACGTGTGACGAGTCAAGTGATAATCATCTTTTAACCAAATCGACGATTTTCAAATAACAACTTTTGAAGTTGAAAACGAAAATCTTAACGAAGTTGTTGAAAGCATAGTAATTGAGTTGGATTTTAATTCTTTTGAGGACGTGGAACCAAATTTAAAATTCGACTTTTCTTTTCTCAATTTCAGAAATTTAAATACAGCAACTTTGGATTAAACTTGACACATGTAATAAAGTTGTTGATAATCCAAATAAGGAAGACGAATTTAATGAACAAGAATTTTATGGAATTCCGAAAGGGTAGATTTAAATCACCATTTTAGTTTGAAATCAATAATTTTGAAGAAATTTTCAATGACAAATTTGAATTTCAAAATGGTGAAAATAAACTTGAATTTCAACCAATTGTTTTATCTACCCCCAAAATCACCGAAAATAAAACAACTCGTACGATTTTCAATAAAACGGCATTTTTTTTCAAATCAACACTCAATTTTGAAATCTTTTACGATTTGGTTTTCTACGCTTAAGCCGTGTCTCCCATACTTGACGAGACAAATGAATCGGCCTTTGGAAGACCGTTTCATTTACTTTTTGACGATATACTTTCTGATATCGTGTAAATACCGTTAATTTTCATTTAAATAAAGGTCATGTTTTTATTTTTATTTTTCTCCTTCCACTTGGGTTGACTGTGGGGACACTGTCAAAATCAAGTGTGGGGTCTTTTTGATTTTTCATGATTAATTTTTCATTTTTCTTCCAAAACTTAAATATATATATATATATATATATATATAAATTTTCAAAAAAAAAAATTAGCACTTTGATTTATCTTTAAAGAAGCACTATAAGATAAATATGTGGTATTGGTTTATTAAATTAAAATTTTCGAAAATTTATCCGTCTTAACAAAAATAAAATTGAAGTTTGATTATAAATACCAATGGTTTAACTAGCATATAGGAAAATTCATACGTGTTAATTACGAAATACATCCTAACTGAAAATCTTTGTTTTAAAAATTGTTGATTTAAACTAAATGATATAACTTTTTTTTGTCTTCTAAGTTAAGTGGTGCTAAGATTATTTTACAAAACTCTCTCTTTCAAAAAAAATTTGAAAAAAACATATAAACAAAACATTTGTATATATGTAAATATTTTCTATTAACACCTATGGTCGACATTGTACACACTTGTGTGTACACTCGTCATGCTCTGTACCTTTCTCACGTAAGCCCAAAAGGCAATGCACGATCAGTATATCTGGCCTCAGTTTATCTGAGCTAGGTGTGTATATAAAATTCTTTTTACTAACGCCTACAATCAATAGGTGTTCACACTTGTGTGTTCAGTCGCCACGCTCTGTATTCCCTTCACATCAGTCCGCAAGGCAGTGCATGGGTAATATATCTGGCCACGATTTATCTTAGTTAGGCATATGTAAATATGGTTAATATCAATATAATTTTCAAAAGAACAAATGGAGAGAGTAAGCAAATTAAATCCAAGTACCATGTTAAGTTATATGATTTGAATTGTTATTGAACTGAAATGAAAATACTACTTTGATAATCAACAAAGGATCCATTTCATAATTACACTTTGTTATCAACCGAAATAACGAGTTAAACTATAGTCTATTTGTTATGATAACTTGATTTTTATTGGAAATTTTGACGGTAAATTACTTAAATTTTCAAGATAATGACCAAAACTTATATTTAAATTATTTGTGTCGATTTAAAAGTGAATCCTTCATTGCAAATATTTTCAAAAACTTGGATTCATCCCATTGTAAATAAATCTTGCATTTTGTAAATATTTTCATCCTGCATTTGGATTTTGTGGTAGTATCCACTAAAAACCCTCACGAGGCAACACCCATCCTATTGGGTACACCTAGAGGTTTAACAGCTTGTTGCATACGTTCAATGCAATTGTGCTCCCTACGAAAACAGACTTGTCTTAGTTTTATTTTATGCGAGGATGAATAAAAAGATAAGTGTGGGGGTATTTGATGCGCACATAAATGTGCATATTTTTACCACCATATTTATTCTATTTAAATTAAATAAATGATAATATTGGGTATTTTAACTTGTTTTAACCAAAATCCATATTAATTCCAAATTTTCACATATCCATTTTCATATAGGGGCAAAACGGTCATTTGTATGCATATATTTCTTTGAGAAAAATTAATTGAAAATTTATATATATTTGTGTAGGTATTTGATCTCAAATAGTAGTGGTTTCATGAAGACACGTGCATGTACAAAATGAATACTAAGAAATGAAGATGGAAATAATTCAAAGTGAAGAACATGGAAGACCCCACCTACCCACCTACCTTAATGTACAAATTGAAGGATAATGCACATGCTTATGGAATTAATGGCTTCATGTACACATAAATGATGATTAGTAGAAGCTAATGATTACTTGGCCTCCACACTTTCTCAAGGGTAGTTTGAGCATTTTCCAAATTATGGATTAGAGTTTCATGCTTGTATAAATAACCCATCATGTTCATGTAACCACTTCTACCTTCTCTTAAGCCCTCTTATGGAGGCCATCTCTTCTCTTAGTTTAGCTTAGCTCTCTTTGTTCACTTTTCATGGCTACTTAGCTATTTATTTTATTTTCATGTAATTTCCTTTTTATTGCAATTTAATACATGCTCACTTTTCTTTCCATGCTCATTTACTTTAATATTGGTAGTGTAGATTTACATTCATAAAAAGTAGATTAGTTTTAATTCTTGTTAATTAGTTTCTCTTTTCCGTTAGCTTTCATGTTGCTAGCTACATTTGTTAATCAAATGACAAATATGAGGGGCCAATCCCCTTCAGTTTAGGGGTAACGAAGCTCTCTAATTATGTAGCTTCAACTAGTTGTTAATTCATACTCTCCTTTTGTGCTTAGTAAGAATGATTGAAGTGGTTTAGTTGTTGTTTTTGCTTTGAATTTGATAGCCTATATTGTTGACACCAAATAATCTATGCTTAAACAATCACTAACACTAATTGCATCTTCGTTAAAATATGATTATAGCAAAAGAAAGTGATTTGAAATTAAAATTTGATGGTCTATATTTCTAATCAATAGTTAATAGGCCATACTTAAAATATATTTCATTTTCATTTTCGTTGTCAAGTTTCATGAAAGTTAGTAAGTGGTTTAAGGGGTGTGTTATAGTTTGATGGCTTATGTTGGCTAATCAATAGCACAAATATGTTACACTTATGATAAGCACATCAATTAAAGCACTAATGAGCATAAAAGAGAGATCATGATTTCATGTGTTAAACTACATGATATAGAGAGTGGATTTATTCTTTAAATTATCACTTAACTCTTATATTTGCTTCTCTTTTCTTTTAATTAGTTGGTTAATTCTCTAATTCTCTAGCTTAACTTTCACTTGAAATTGGTATAATTTGATTGAATTGAATTTTTAAAATCATCAATTCCCTACGGATTCACCCGTATTCTCCACGTGCTACAAGTGTATGCCATGCACTTGTGGTTATTTTTATTACAAAATTCATTCGGCTATTTTCTAGTTCATAGAACTTTAGTCGACGCGAACAGCATCAGGGCCTCTCTTTATAAACATGTTATTCCTTCCTTTGATATTACTATGATCTCAACCACCATGGCAAATCCTGAAAATTCAATTGCTTTGACATCTTCAACTAACATACATTACTATCCTTAGAAGGTCGGCTATACAGAGTCAGAGTCTATTCCAAAATTTCCCATCTTATCCCCAACAGTGGATGCGAATTCTATCGGGATTCCTTCACACATGACCTCCCCTTCTCTTGGAGGTATATCATTAACTTCCCCTATATTCAAAAAGGCTACATGACACCAATGGATGTCTATGATCTCTATTGTTTACCTTTTCAAGTTTTAGTTCCACCCGCTCTTGCCTCTTTACTAAAAAGGAACTTGTCTTCAAGCACTCAAGCTTTAGTGACTGAATTAGTTATTATGTCCGCCCCCACTCACATTCCAACCACTTCAACAGGTTCAATTCTCGGCCCCGATGCTAAGATGATACATGCTTTCGATGAAGATGCCATGGAAAAGGTCAATATAACGTAAAGGGATGAATATCTAATTGTTATAGGGGTCACTGAGCATACTTCCGGGTCCTCAATGCAGGAGGTGAAAAGATTGCAGTTTAAAAAGGTCATAGGGATTAAGAAGGAAAAAATCGATGATGTCCCTCCTCCTTTTCTGTTTCATTTCTTATACCACCAATTGCCATCTTATTTCTGCTCCTGTGATGGGTAGCATTCAAGTTGATGCTCTTAAGTCTCCAGGGAGCAATTATGACTGGAACGGGGGACAGGGTGGTAGATCTAGTAAAAGTCACATTGCAATTTCTCTTGAGGATAAGAAGGATAAGAAGACGAAGAAGAGGAGGAACACCTAATCTTCGTTTTCTTATGCTGTCGTTTGTTTGTTTGTTTTAGTACTTTGTTTGTGTATATAGGCTGTTGCTATACGGATACGGCTCCCCCTTTTGCTTGCAAAGTTTGTTAGTTGTCAATAAAATAGTCGTTCTTCTAGATTTCAATCTTATTCTCGCCTACACACTTAGTTTAATTATATTTATTGTTATTGTATCTAAATCAGTGCAATACTATTATTCATCATAACTCTATACGTATGAATCACTTCTCGCCATTACTTAGTTGTATGTCATTATTTCATTTTTTCACTACTGCTAAAACATTCTCCATTGGCGAACATAATCATGATTGCTCAGCTGATTCCATAGCAGTTCTTGGTTTACCTTTAGTCAGGTTTCGTTTGACTAAATATGAGGTTGGATTTTCCATATTGCTTTCTACATCTAGGAAGTGATGTTTTGGAAATCTATCTCTGGACATCCATATTCGATCTTGCCTACCTTTTGGCATTGATCGTAAGTATTCATCAGAAGTGGTGCCATGGATGTCTATCTCTGGACGTTTATACTCAATCTCGCTTGTCTCTAGGCATCGATGGTTCTTGGAAAAGAAGATTGAGTCTCCTGCTGGGTCCTATCTCTAGGATCTAATGTTTAAGGTACCTGTCTCTAGGCATTGCACTTAGGCCTTGCCTACTTCTGGGAATAGTCTAAGGTTAGAGGTATATGGGGAATCGTCATGATTAACCATAGTATGATTATAGTCCCACGATCTGTTCATGGGTTAGAGGAGTTCATTAGTGCCTATCTTTGGACACCTAAAATGATTGTACTCCCATGATCCAATCATGGATCGAAGGAGTTCATCGATACCTATCTCTGGGTACCTAGATATCTACATTTTCATAACATAGAATTTTTAATTTTATTGTTGTCCATAACACAAAGTTTGGCTATTGAGAATACAGCCCATCAATCCCCAAAGCCATCTCATTTTATATACATAAGAATGGCAGACTCTGCCTTATTACATTATAGCCTAGTTAAAACTTTACATAGATACATCTAAACGAAATAGCATCCTAAGTATTCACCATTCCACGCCCTTGGAAGTGATATTCAATTAACAGTTGCTAGCTTGAATGTTCCATCTCTATGCTTGTGTCAATGACATACGGACCTTCCCAATTCGAGTCCAGGGCTGCTGCACCAGGAAAAATTCATTTCAGATCGAGATCATTGATCTCGAAGGCTGATTCCTGACCTTTGCATTAAATTATCATACTACTCTTTTCTGGCGAGTAGCAACCCTTAAATCAGCTTATTCACACTGCTCATCGATCATATTGAGGGACTCGAGCATGAGTTCCTCATTAATTTTGAGATCATAGTGAATCTTCCAATGTGAAGGCACTTCCAATTCAATTGAAATCATAGTCTATGATTCGTAGCTAGAGAAAATGGAGCGTGGCCAGTCATGGACTTGTGAGTCATGTAGTAAGCCATAGTGCTAAGGGGTAATTCATAGGCCCAATTACCCTTAGCCTTTGTTAGTCATTTCTTTAAGATAGACTAGATGATCTTATTCATCGCTTCCACATGTCCATTTGCTTGTGGGTGTGCTACAATCGTAATTTTTTTTTCAAGCCTGTAATTTTTGCATAAATTCTTAAATTCAGCACTTTCAAATTGGATTCCATTGTCAAAGATAATTGCTTATGTAATCCTAAATCAACTGATAATGTTCTTCACTACGAAGTTGAATACCTTCTTTGTGGTGGTTGTGTTAAGTGATTCCGCTTCGGCCCACTTCGTAAAATAATCCACTAAACAATGACATACTTTGATCCACTTTTCGACATCGATAACACACACCAATGATGTCAATTCCCTAAACTACAAATGGTCTTGAACTCACCATTTGTGCAATCTCTATGGATGGGGCTATAGGAATCCTCATAAAAATTTGGCACCGATTGCATTTCCTAGTGTAATCAACCACATCTCGTGATTATTGGTCAAAAATATCCACAATAAAGAATCTTCCTTGCTAAATTCTATCCCCTGTGTAATCCCATAAGCTTCTTTGTATACACCCATAAGGATTCTTTTTGCTTCCTCGTTGGTGACACATCATAGCAAGGTAGTAGAAGATCCTCTCCGGTATAGCACTCCTTCTTAAACAATAAATTGTGGTACTTTGTGTAGGAGTTTCCTTTGTTCATTTCTTCCGTTTGAGAGAGTTCCCTTGTATTCCATGATCAAAGTCATCCATGACTCCTCTTCCACTTTAGCCTCAAAGATCCAATCAACATCCATCTGGTCGATGCTCAGAGCCGATAAACCTCCATGAGAATCAATCCCATAAGCTTAGCATCCTTAAAGCCAGCCAATTTGGCTAATGAACCAACTTTCATGTTCTCCTGCCTAGGAATGTGCATTATCATGTAATAGTCGATGTCATTCAACGGCTTTGGAACCTTCTCAAGTAAGGTGCTGGTCTCGCTCCCTCAACTTGAAATTCCTTCTTCACCGGACAGACCAACTATTGAGAGTCATTAATAGATACAATGTTCTGACTCCCAATTCCTTTTCTATCTTGAGCCCCATAATAAATGCTTTCAGCTTCATTTTTTCGTTGGGGGGACTCAAGCTTTAAAGCATAACGGTTTATTTGTTCCTTAAGGGTTACTAATATCACTCCTTCCTTAGAGTAACGTTCATTGGATACTTCGTCTGCGTATAATTTCCATTGAGTAAGTCATTCCACATCTTCCTTTGTCTCTCCATCCCGAGTGGTAAACTTGTAAATGAAATAAGCCAATGCCTATCCTCGTATCACCCTCCTAGGATGGTAAGTTATACCGTACTAGTTTAATTTAATGTTCCACTTCCCGAAGTCTCAGGCCAGTGTAACACCCATCTAAAAAGTTAATTAGTTAGTACTTCAATTAGATAAGATTGGAAGTAGGGTCGTAACTTCCTTAAGGCGATCAACAAGCAGTAAGCTAGGTTCTATCACTTTGGATAGTTCTCTGCTCCAGTAAATCGCCTGCTGATATAATACACAGGCCTTTAGATTTTGGATTCCTTACATGCTAAGAAAGCACTCAATGCATGAACATAAACTACCAACTAAACATATAATTCCTCCCTTTCTAAAGTCTTTGATAAGACTGGTGTCTTTCCATGCGATCAAGCAAGCCAAAAATCTTTTTGACATTCCCCATCCAAACAAAGTTTCCATTATCCTTTTTGAAAGCATTAACAACACACCCTTATTTGTTGCTTTTGAGATGAACCAACTTAGCGCAATGACCTTTCCATTCAAGCTCTGCATTTCCTTATCTGTTCTCGAGGATTTGACATCTTTCAACACCTTAGTTTGCTCTGGATTAGCTTCTATGCCCCCTGAATTCACTAACCTGAAAAATTTACCTGATGCAACTCAGAGGAACATTTCAATGGATTGAGAATCATCCCGTATCTCCGAAGTACATCAAACATCTTCGAGAGGTCTCTTATGTGGTTCACTGATTGCTATGACTTCACCATTATATCATCCATATAAACCTCCATTTTATGTCCAGTCTGGTCTTTGAACATTGAATTTACCAATCTTTGGAGGTAGCTTCTGCATTCTTCAAACCAAGCAGCATGATGCAATAGCCCCAAATCAGTAATGAAACTGGTGTATTCTTGATCTATAATATGCATTGGTGTATAATCGTAACTAAAAAAACATCCATAAAGAATAATACCTCATGTCTGATGGTTGAGTCTACTAGCTAGTCTACCTTTGGCAAAAGGGAGTTGTCTTTTGGCCATGCATTATTTAAGTATGAATAGTCGATGCATGTTCCGTTTAGCTTCTTGACGAACACTGGATTTGATACCCATTTGAGGTATAAAGCACCATGGATGAATCCATTAGCTTTTAACTTATCCACTTCCCTTTTTAATGCAGCGGATCGCTCCAGACCCAGGCTGTGCCATTTCTGCTTCATAGGATAGCATCTAGGCTTTACATTCAATGTATGAGATGCTATCTTTAATGATATTCTACACATATCAGAATGCATCCAAGCAAACACATCCAGGTTTACCCGGAGGAGCCCTACCAACTCCTTCTTTATCTTCATGTTAAACTGCGATCTAATCTTTAGGACCCGAGTAGGGTCAACTTGATCGATTGAGATGTTAATCGTTAGCTCAACTAAGGCTGCCTTTGCATCCTCTGGTTCTTTTATTGGATCCATAGATTTATAGAATTTACTATGCCGTTCGAGCCAAAACTTGGGCAATGTTGCTATATGTCTTTCTCTACACCTTTCCCCTCCTCGAGTCAGTGCACTTCTCTCAACCCTATGTCATAACATTCACACACCATACTCAGATCTCCTTGAATAACACCTACCTCGTCTTTGGTTTGGATTTCATTATCAAGCACCAAGGAGCTAGGGCCACTTTGAAACTGGCCAAAGAGAGTCAACCAAGCAAAGGGTTATAAGTAGAGTACATCTCTATCACAATGAAGGTCTGAACCCGCACATTCTTGTAGTCACCTTCACTAAGTACCACTGGTAAATCTGCACATCCCATAGGCTCTATGGCCTCCCAGGTAAATTCTTAAATGCGAGACTTACATGGCTTCAAATCTTAGTCATCCATCTTTATCTGGTCATAAGTCATTTTAAACAAAATGTTCACTGAGCTCTCACAGTATAGCCATAATCATTAAAGGGTCAAGAGTTGGCACTTTTACCCCATCAACATCATAATTTCAGAACAAGATATCACTAGTCATCAATCTCAGCTGATTTTCCAGTGCTCCGTATTCTATGGCAAAGCAGCTCTCCTACACGATATGCTTTAGCGGACTCCCATATCTTTCCATCTCATTCCAGCTTTTCTCGACTGGATGTGGTTCACACATTATGGTGTTAATCACAAGTCTTCGTTCATGTTTCCTAGGCTCCACTCCGCTAGACCCAGCATGTCCCTTATGGGCCATCTACTCTTAGGGTCTATTGTTTCCTTACCCACCATCCTACGGGTCCTCCACTTATGGCTGAAGTTATTTCTTTCTGATCAGGTTCTCAATAACATCACACAAGTATCGACACTCATTCGTATTAAGCCAGTGGGTTTCATGGAAACGACAATACTTCCCAGGTAATTTCTCTCACTGGGTTGATTCCCTCCAAGCTGACTTTGGCAAGGTAAATGTTCACCTAGTGTCATTGAGCGAGGTGTAATCATGTTTAGGGTATCCCGGATGTTTCTTAGAGTCCGGTTTTCTACTCCTAGCACCTTGATTTCCTCTTTTTTGATTATTGATTTTATTCCCAACATTAATAACAACATTCCTGATGCTCTCAACAGTCTACTTCACAACGACATTACTTTACATTGCCTTAGCAAATGGCCTTCGACTAGCCTTTCTATGGGCTATGTTTGCCTCTTCCAAGCACAGATATTTGGTCATCTTCCAATAAAACTCCTCCATGGTTGGTGGTAGTTTCATCTTCAGCCATTACCCAAATCCGTATTTAGATGAATTCCTCCGATTAATGCCATAACACAATAACCTCTTTGGCATTGCTCACTTCAATCACAACTGTACTGAATCTACTTTAGAAATTTTTCAACGAGTCTCTGGACTTTAACAAATGTTGGATAAGGACATCACATCCTTGGAACAAGTAGCATGCAATTTGAACTGCACCACAAACTTTTTATCCAACTAGTCAAACGAAGACATGGACTTTAGTGGGAGCCGAGTGAACCATATTGTAGTCAGTCCTTCGAGAAATATTAGAAAACACTACATCTCATAGTTTCTACTGCCTGGCACCATCTATGTGCCACTCATACTTTAGAAGATGTTATCTTGGATCAGTTGTTCTATTGTAAGACGACATCATGGGCATTACAAACATCTTGGGATACTCCTCCCCTAAAATCTCCTCAGCCAATAGGTTCTTACTAGGAGAAGAAGCCACACCATCATTATTTCTATGCTAGTTCTCATTCACCAGCTTCTTTACCACATCAACCAAGAAATTTGGTTCAATTGAATCGATCGGACATCAAACATCAAGGCCTGCCCGAAATGTTTGGCTCTGGAAATAGTTCTGGTCAGTTCCATGAAATCTAGGTTCCCCTATTTCTGGGAGAACCATTTTCCAATCGTTTGACTTCTATGTTCTCCGTGTGATGGCTCTATTGTTGTCATTTGAATTCTACCACTCTGGCCACCGGTAGCATGGCCAACATCAACATCAACTTCATCATGCAACTCGGGTCTAAGTCATCTGTTACAACTCAGGTCCTTGTGTCAGTGTCGACTTGTAAAGTTGGGTATGTGCCGAGTTAACCCTTATTGAGCAAAGATTTTCCAGTTCCAACCTTTGAAGTCTGCTTCATTCCACTTTATTTTCTGTTTTCTATCTCTGTGGTTTTTGTTTGATGAGGAGGAACTTTCATCTTTCGAATCAAATGATGACAACTCCTTTCTGCTTCTCTTGCATCATTGGGATAGCTAGTTATCAAATCCATATTTTCTTTCATTTACTACATCATAGCATTCTGGATCTTTATTAGCTTTTTTATTCATCTTCATCATCATCATCCTTTCCAAATCAGCCTTAGTTACCACTTCAGATGCGCTTTTAATTTCTTTAATAGTAGGTTGATTGGTCTCTTTTCCATATTGAGTGCCTTCATTCTCAGCAACATTAGTGGATCTGGAAGTAATAAACTTCTCTTTGGCCTTTTTGGGTGCCATAGCTTTCTTAGATCCAATTGTAAGAGAATCCAAGTAATCAAGGATCCTTAAACAACAATTTTTAGATCTAACTCATGGATTATAACATTCCAAAGGTTCAAGATAGATCCAAATTTTGTTTTTTCTCAGTGAAAGCACTAAAAATTTATGCCAAAAGTTGGATAAATACCGAAACGAATTATAAGAGGAAACTGATGAAAAAATTAAATGAAACATGATGTAAATAGCATAAAAGAATTTATAGTGGTTAAGAAATACTCTGGTCTATGTCCACTTCAACTTTGTTTGTCACAAGTCAGTGAGAATCAAAAAGAGTGACGGTGCAAAATCAGAAAATTGAAAATGCAAAAAGAAGATCCAGAATTTATGCTTCTCTCCTCCTATTTATAGACGTAAATCAACGAAATAAGCTTCGAGATTTTCTACCCACATTCTCCACGTTTAAGAAAAGGTTCAGGACAGAGATCGTAGCTATGTTGTAATCTTGATAACCAACTCGGTATCTAGTTGTGCTTCATAGCTTAATGTCGGTTCATAAGTTTCCCTATTTTTTTCTTAAGTATTTAACTTCTTCTTCGTTCTCTTAAGTGGAATTGCTCCGGTCTACCTCTCCCCTTTTTATATTTTTCTTCACGTTTTATTTAGTCTCCAACCTTTCTGAAGCGGCTATGTTAGCTCGAATTCAATACTTGGTACCATATTGAAGGGTTCAACTCGGTACCGATTTGACACTTAGTGTCAAAATTGGCAGTTTTGGCTTTCATTACTTGGTTTATCTAGAGTTGGCAAGGTGTCTTCAAGTGGTAAGCAAGGTTCTATATCAACTCTTCGAACTTTGAATAGGTTTTGATCTCCAAAGCTAGGATTTAGGATTTTTGGTTCAATTCTTGACCATTCAATGGTTCTGGCTCGTCTAGGTATGGTCTAGTTTAAGGGCAAGATAATAGGTTTGATCGACGTTAATCTACGTTCATTATGAAGAATCTCTTGTTACTTTATTTTTCTTATAATTCGTATGATTAAAAGAGATTATAATAAGAAATTACAATATTTAATAGCTTTGATTGTTCAACCCTTATAAAAATGATGGTCTTGGTGTATTTATAGCTATTGAAATAGATTAGAATGAACGAGATTGTGCCGCCAAGGCCCTGAAGTTGCTTCGGATAGTTAATGTAGCTAATTGGTTGATACACATGTCAATTGGAACTCTAATTGGACTATATGCTGTATATGATGCTAGCTGACAGGCCGTACTTAAAGAATGTTTGAGCAGGGCCAAGTGGCATTGGTCTAGGGAGTAGTTGTTGTAGAAGTGCTTTGGTGGCAACAAAGAACATGGCGTGGTTAATGCACAGTAGGACTTTTGACATATAAACAGTGTTGTTAGTCCTAGTTTTGCAATGAGACAGTGCAGGAGAACCTTCCTTTTGTATGGATAGTTAGGCATTTTGTCCAAAGCTTGTTGAGATAAGACTAAGCTGCTTCCAAAAACGCCTTGAATTGATGAACTAGGAAAGCGAGAGACTTAGCTAAGGTGGGTTGCAAATCGGACCACATGACTGCCGAGAGGAATGCTTCAAGGATAAGTGGGTGTCTGTTGTTGTTGTTGCCCATAGGCATCTATATCGGTGGTGCCTGATTTATGCATGTGACCTTGTCGCGCGGGCTGCTTGTTGAAGGGTCCTTGCTGCATGAGCCATGGGGGTTATGCAAGCGATGGAGACAAGCCAAAATGTTAGGCTATGGATGCATATGGATCAAGTGATGGACCAAGAGGGGTGCTGCTGCAATCATACAAGCCGGTTGGATAATGCGGTTTGGCCCATTCCATACTTATGAGAAATTCGAGCAACATTTTGCCTCCCATGCCCATTCTTGGGTGTGGGCGTAGGTTTGTCAATCCATATTTAATGCTGCTACACATGTCATTATGTTACCGGTTGAGGCAGTTCACTCTTCCAGATATTGCATAGATGCTCACTTTATCGACGTGTGATTTGACAAAGGCATTGATGATACCTGAACAACTCGGGTTAATTCACAGGTCACTAATCCAATAACCTATGTCCTTACCCACTATTTATAAATACTTCCCTTCCCTTTCATTTCATTATTTACCGATAATTCCAAAACTTCTGCCAATAAAAAATAGAAAGATGCTTTATTTGTCTTCTTCATTTCTGTTTAACAATCCACAATTCTCGACTTCAAGTATTTTCAGTATCGGTTCATTATGCTTTGTCGAACTTTCGGTTGCTTATGGGAAATGATTTCAAGGCATGTTCCATCGCTTTCTTTTGCTTTTATGTCGGCTTTTGTACTTTATTTCGACATCCCATTGTTCTTCATTTCTTAGCGTTGTTATGTTAACCTAAACATCGTCAAACTTTTATTGTAAATGGCGTCTAATGACCATCATCATATCATCAATGGCAGTCATTTGACGTTGAACACTGAATAAAACTACACTGAGCTTTTAAGTTAATATTATTAAAGTGTCCCTTTGATCGAAATAGGAAGACGAAAAATGTCACATGGGACCATAAATAGGATCATGCGGCGAGCTAGTAGCAATGCTGGTCATATGGCATGCTTTGAGTTTTGGTTAAGGCCAGAACTAGCTTCATGCATAGTTGTGGGTTGCTTACACTAACGGCAGGGGAAGACCTTGCCCCTGAGCCCAATCAGTCTTTAAGTAGGTTAGATGGTTTAGTATCCTAGGTTGTTTGTTATTGATTGAAGATGGCTGATATTGCCCCTATTAGTTGGCAAACTCTCCTTTTGGGCGCCTTTAAGGTCGGGAGGACTAGGTTGATCTGAACTGCTCGCTAGCCCGTTATGGCTATGGAACATCAACCTTCTTTACCTTATGGCTACCGATCAAGCCAACTAGCCCCCAGGGGTACATCATATGGTCACTTGCTTATATGAAGAGCGGGGTGAAGCTCTCCTCCATCGCTTCTTCATCAGATTCTAGAATGCACACTATATAGCTCCTGGATAGCTTACCCCAAATAGTTGTAGTCTACTAGCCAGGCTCTTCATTATTTGTCTTGACTTGGATACCCCAGAGTCGGATCTGATTCTGATCGGGTTGATCTTCAAGTTATCCTGACCGACGATGACCGAAGCGGGCGGCTGTTACTACATTCAGAGGATCGACAAGCCCCATATTCTTCAGCCCTATGAGTAAAGTGTTGGGATATTAAGAGCAATTTTCTTTGTGTTGGCTACCATCAACCCGACCCTCACAACACGGGCCTTCAGCGTGCCTAGTATGTTTCTTTGCTTACTTCATTTTCTCTTTATTGTAATAATTAGTAATCCATTCTTTTTTTTCCATAGTGCTCCTTATAGGAACCGACATAGGCACTGGTACCTATGAGGACTATACCCACCGGATAAGGGCAAACAAAGATGATTCCAGGAACCTAGCAATAGTCTTAACAGATTTAAACCTCTACTAGGTGGGGTTATTTGGTCTGAGGAGGATCATAGGAGGTGGTAGGGTTGTGGCTAGGATCCCAATTGAGTGGCTAGCCAGGCTCGCGGTGTCATGATTAGAGAACAACCATGGTGGCGTTGATAATGGATACAGAGGAGGAGGAAGAAGCTACCGAGTCGGACCCAGGTCACAATGGTGAGTGGGAGGCTTACGATCCGACATTGTTGAAGGACGTTGTTGTTCGAAACTGCACTATTAAGTGGTCTTCAAGTTATTATAGCATGCTTGTGAATCTCGAGGCTGAGAGGACGGTCGGATAGGTGTAGGAGCTAGATAAACCATCAAACAAGGGCTCCTCCCATGAGACCCCTCATTCCCGTGGTTCTCCAACTAAGTAATTCACACCAAGCCCCTCAATACATAAAACTCCAAAGGGGAACACTTTAGCAGTAATAGTGGGGTCCTTTTGCTCGCCTCTAGTTAGAAGACCAAGGGGGACTAAGCTAACTAGGGTAGCTTATCTTGTCTTTACATTGTCTTTATTTTCTTTGAAAATTTCCTAACATTTTCCCTCGTTTATGTTTTACAGTACTCCGCCTAGGTCTTACCGTGACTCTTGATTCAGCTACAACAGGGAGCACCTAAACACAGATTCCCACCTCGTACCCTCGTTTTGGCACCAACGCCGAACAACAGACTTTAGTCACTTCTCCGTTGGCCTGCTTAGAGGAGATTCATGTTGCCTAGCCATATCATTCCTATCATGACTCTCTCTCCCTACCTCCAAGTTGATCCCAACCAGATGATTCGCCTTGGGTTAGCAATGGGGCCAAACTTTATCAAAATCAAGTGAAGGATGACTGATGAGGAATCAGAGAGCTTTGAAGGGAGGTCCAACTATTCACGGGAGGCCAATCTTATTTATTGGTTGCCTAGATTGATGTCTTATAATGACCCACCCTTCGTAATACCTTGAATCAATGTCTATTGACAACATTTAACTCTTGAATACCACAAAAGATAGTCTGTTAGGGTAAATAAAACAAACACACCATACCAAGGCACATCGATATTATATCACAACAATAAGAAACATATAATATATTAAATATATATGAACAAAATAAGATAAAAAACATACAAGAGACTACGCTAGCGGAAGCAACTGATATATTATATCAATACAGAAAGTTAGAATACATTAACTTCATTCATAGGGAGTTCTGAATATAATATCAGATATACAAGTCTTATATACAAAATAGCTTGTAAGGTATGACATTACCAACAAGTATACATATCCAATATGTTGACTTCATGCCACCAGAATGCTCTAGTTGTAAGCCTACCTCTAAAAGCACCTGACTCTCAAACTACTCAATTGAGTACCCGAGCATTGTCATGACATAAATGGACAATAAAAAAAATACAAGTAAGACATGAAACCAGGTGTGAAGGAAACTATCTTTAAGTATTGTATATACATGAAACATATATACAACTAATAAACATAAGCAAGGATCAATGGATAATACCAATCATACTTCACCATACTTTATCCATACACTAACAAGTCAGGATGATACATAATAGTGGTTCTATAATTAAAACAGTACATATTATAACAAGCCATGCTACCGAATATGAAAAACGAGTGTATAGGTAATTGTACACTTCATAAGCAATAATGTCATAGATCTCTCAGTTCTTATTGAAACATCTGAAATGCAAAATAAAAACAATGGTATAACCATGCTATTATCATAGCATCTCCATATCTAAAACCTAAATACGAAAATCTATAACCTTACCCTTGCCGAATTTCCATTAGCTACCTATAAGACCTATCGAGAGCCATAACTAACCTGTGGACTCTTCTAAAAACCCAAACCTTAGAAGAAGTTATTCTGTAGGTCCCATTGCAACACCCAGTCATATCATGTAACATTACATGACCTACTCTAGACTGGCATCCCAGTCTCCCTCCACCCCAACTACAGGATCATGTCTAATTGGTAGCCCAAGTCAGGCATACAATACTATATATAAACACTTTAAATCGCTTATCAATAAATATATATATCATATATTCGGTGCATCTCCCAGTAGCCCCAAGTTGGATATATTAAAACTATATTTATATATATTGACATATATAAATCACATAAACTGTATGCAAGTGTGTGTGTACATGTATAACCAGTCTAACTACATGGAATTTCTTAATAAACACATATCATGTATATTTACATGCATGAAGGAAATACATAATCAAAGTCACAAATCTGTCATCTCAATATCAATAATAATTCACACATAAAATCACATAGACGAATTAAGAAAAATACATCTTACTTAAGTAATTAATTTGACAATTATATCTTCTTCATATTATTTTATAGAAGTCTTAACTTATTATTTAAAATATCCTCTCCAAATTAATCCTATGTAGCTTAATATTACTTAGTTATCCCATTAAAATTAAATTTAGCTATTAATAAGGCCTCAACATATTATAATATACATATATATATATTATGTATACCCATATATAACAAACCATTTCTTAGGGTCTAAAGTTAATAAATCATGTTATAACAATATTCGAGATTTCACAAACTTAATCAAACCCTATTAAGTAATGCAATACTTATTTCATAATTTCTAACTTTTCAAATCACCTTTATAAAAATTCACTAGTTAGTGAATTATTGAATTACATCATTATAAACCAATACCAAGGCCAGATAAACTTCAAAGCCATTTTAATATAATTTTAACCTGCCTAAACAATTATTGTAGCCTTACGGCTTATTTTAAATCCCATACTTTTAATTTTTGATTAGTAATAAAATGCGTAATAATATTTCTATCACCAACATAACTACAAATTAGGGTTTAATTAATTTATAGCTACGTTATAAATTAATATCAACTTCTTCTAATTCTATTCAATACAAATTGTATATAATATTTATATATACGGGATCTTAATCAATTATCCCAAATATCTACTCAAACGAATATAATCAACCATAGGAATAATCACCTACATATATATTACTCTACCTCTTACATGTAATATTTTTCAGTACATAAAATTATGGGAATTTATATTGAAATGTAAATTCAATGTTATAAATCCTCTCACCTAAGCCATAAATTCTCGAGTGTTCAAAACTAGTCTAAGCCCACACCAAGTCGTAGGTAAACTCACTACGAGTGCAATGACAAAGACAACGTCTCAATTAGACCTCATATGTAAGAGATACGAATTAAATATGAAATGAGATAATCGATATTAATTAACTTAATAAACAAATTAATTACCTTCATCACACTAATACTCCTTCTTCGCTAATAAAACTAACACCAACGTGCACACAAGAACCTATATCTGCGCTACTCTCGCTTTGATTTCTCCCCTACACACCACGAATTGACACATTGGCAGCTCGCACGCGTCACACTATGTCTGCTCTCCATGGTGGCGCCCTCCGCATTAAGTGTAGCTTCCTCCCAAAGAAAGCGACCTACTCCCCGTCGTGTCCCTTTCCAAAGTAGTGATTCACATGTTTAGGCTGGAGCTTCGACCGTCAATGCTAGAGGATGCAAGTCGCTATAAGGAGAACGACGATGCTCTCCGATTCCTCCACTCGCATTCTATCTCCGTCGATGTTGAACGCTAATCAATGGCTAAGAATGCTGACCACCCCCAAACACCGCCTCACCTAGCATCGTTAATACCAATGCAATGCTCTCCTTTCTCCAAGTTTAACGGATCCAATCTCATGCTCTATTGCGACCTATAGCTCCTGATTTCATTCAAAGAGGAGTAGCAGCTTTATGTGTTAACTGTGTGAGGTGGAGGAAAGTGAAAAATGAGAGAAATAAAAAATATCTAAGTGTGGAGAGTGTATATAATCAAAAATATAATTTTTATTTCATTTCTTAAATAAATCGCCATACATTTTGAGCTCGTACAATCCAATAGTACGTCAGACCGCCATGAAACTGTTCGGCGCACATCTCCTCATTTTTCTTGTCCCAATGGTATAAATTTTTTCACTATCCAAGATAGCGCTCTAGGATGACAATTTTCCACATATCAAGGCCGTTTTGGCTATCAGATCGCTTAATTCCAAAAATTCTTCATCTATACTCCTTATAATAAAGTCCTCACCCTAGAAACACAAGCCCTCTGTCGATATCCCAAAGGACTCGACTGTGCACGTATTATTATAAAATACGTATAATAATGCAGAAATCAAAAAAATATCATGATTCCAAATATAACGATATTTATACTCATTTTGATTTGCTACATTGATCCATGTTCAAGAGAAGTTGTTTCGATTTCTGATTCGACCTTATGCGAAAATAATAGATTTTGGACCTTCAATTAATTAATGATCTAATATTTAAATATCCAATCGTAAAAATATCAGTTGTTACATTCTTCCCTCCTTAAAAGAATTTCATCCTCGAAATTCCTATGAGTATGGCAACATAACCTGCTAGATCAAAAATTTCCAAAGTACAGAATAAACCTTATAACCCTTAAGATTTAAAAAGTCCTCTTGTTTTGAAGAATTTCGGCAGCACATCCTTTGCGCGACTAGCTCCGGAAAAATCCCAAAACAGTACACATATAAGTACATCTTATATTTGAGGCATCCCATATCCGAGGCATTTTTGAGGATATATAATCACACACACATACATATCCATGCTATCTACACCGTGGATCTTACGTACCGCTTTCATAACAAGAGCATGCCATTTAGACGTGAATGTGGAATTTAAGCATACTGAACCATATATAGCAATCATTTCAAATTAATATGCTATATCAAACTATGCAACAAGCATCTCAAACAAACATGTTACAACTAACTGTGTAAGAAGCACATCTAATGTAACAAGCATAACAGACATACATGTTATAACAAACTATGCAATATGCATCTCTAATGCAACATGCATCTCTGATAAACATGTTACCTTTAAAAACGACAAGCACATTTGTAAAATACAACTAGCAACAAAACAAGCTCTACTCTATGCTTTCATATATATTATCAAACAAATAAAAAGGGAAACAAAAATCCCTTTAAGTAAATGGAAACATATCAATACAAAGCTCCAAAAAGCTTAACCCTATTGGTCTGAAGCCACATAGCCTTATCTTCAAAAATATGAATAGGCCTTTAAGGTCTAAAACCACATCTGGTTCGCATCAAATTTATCTAGTCAACTCTTTACAATGAAATCACTAGAATTTCACATTTATACAAAAAGAATTCACAAAATACATTGTGCATTACTTCTATGGAAAAAAAAACTTAACATAATATGCTAGCAATAACAATAAACAACGAGCAATCAATAAGCAACAAAAATAAATAATCTATCAATAATCAAGCAACAACAAGCAATCAAGAAGCAATAAAAATCGAGCAACAAAAACAAAATGTTAATCAATAATCAAGCAACAACGAGCAATTAAGAAGCAATAAAAAATCAATCAACAAAATAAACAATTTATCAATAATCAAGTAACGACAAGTAATCAATACGCTATAATAAGCAACAAAAATCATTCAACAATGATTACTATACAAACAACCCATTATTCTAAAGGAGTCTACAACAACATGTATGATAACCAGTAATAGTCATAACATGCATGCCAAACTGTAAACTTCCATGAGTTTATTCGACATCCAAGATGATCCAAATGCTTAAGTGGTGCAACTCCCTTTCATGAATACAACACACGAAATACTATCACCTCTCTCGCTCTGAAAAGAAAAACTTATATTATATGCTGGATCGTTGATCCTTAAATCTCTCGAATAAACCTAACAATCTAAGTCTCAACTTCCCTTTCTTTCCAAACAGAACTCATTCTCCAAAGGAGAAAACTTCACTAACTAAATCATTATTAAATAAAAATCTACAAATGCATGGGCTCACTCAGGTTCAAACTCACCTCAACCATATAGTGATAATAAGGAAAATATATGATGGGTACTACAACGATCGCTCATGAAAGTATCATTTTATCACTTAGAACATTATCTGAATTGTTACAAAACCAGTCGAGAAGTCCTTTCTCAAAATATCATAGGCTGTCTTAACTATTTTGTATACACACATACACTTAATTTACAATGAACAAGGGTTGTGAAGATCTCAATCCAATCCTCTGTTTGCGTGAAAGGTTTATCACTACAAGAAAACATGTTATTAATAACGCCATTCAATAACGCCTTATTCTAAAGCGTTTTTGATTACATTTAATTATTTATTTTTCTTACTAGGTTTGTTCTCTTCTGATTTGACGTAACGCATACTCAGTTCTTTACACATGTAACGCCCCAAAACAAAACTACCCCTCCTAAAATTTTCATTTCCCTCTCAAAACACTTAATCATTCTCATCTTCCTCCCAAAACCCTAAATTTTCGTCTCCCTCCTTATCGCTCGCCATTGCCCTTAAGCTGTTCCGATCTTCGCTCATTGCTCATCACTCATCGCTCGCCATCGCCACCTCCGATCTCCGCTCATTGCCCTTCAGCGGTTCCGAGTCGAAGTGTCCTGGACCCATAAATTATCTACTTGGATTTCTAGGTTAGAAATTTCTAGGTTATGTTTATTAACTGTTTTAATTCGACTTTATTATTTGGTTACGACTATATTTGCATTCACATTCGTTAGGAACTGTAGTATATCCTTTAAAACTTTATGTAAGGATGTTTATATGCATAAGCTAACTTCTAATACTTGTGTTAATTAGCAAGGTTTATGTCTGGATGAAGAAATGAGTGCAAAATTTTTGTTAATTAGCAAGGTTTATATGCAGTGGTGTTATGATTTTAGAGGAAATAGTGTGCCAAGTATTTTTTTATGAAGTTTAGTATCTCGTCTTCACTAGATTACCCAACTTTGTTTTAAGTCGGTTTCTTTAAGCTTGAGCTTGCTTTGAGTAACTACCGGTAATTAAGGGAGTGTTCTTGAACTGGAAAACAAAATGATTAAGAGGAGTGATTTCTAAAGGGTAATTTTTTACAACATTGTATAAAAGGAAAATTCATATATTTTAGTGTGTGGTTTATATTTTTGAAAAAAATCAATTTCTCCGATGTCTTTAAATTCCACCTCACCATTACATACTCGAATAAAGTCATTCCGCTCCATTCTTAAGACAACTTCATCAAACTATTTCAAAGTAATAAATCCTAACCATTTCTTTATCGGTTTAATATTATGATCTCTTACTTATATAATATGGGTAAATCTACGAAGCTACTCATTATATCTAAGTTGCTTACATAAATTCAAATTCTTTACATGTATAAATAAAAATTATTCTAGTTTCATTATTCTATTCTTGAACAAAAGCTTCACAGTGGATGAATTGTGGATTTAGTAAGCTACCATCTATCATATTAAGTTGATTCGTCTCTGTAGAAAATGTCTTGGTTACTTTTCTCTCTTCTTTGAAGATCCATGACGGTTCAGTAAAATCAGACTGATCTAATAAAAAAAATGCTAAATCTGTTGTCAATCTCACTTTGTTGCCTGTCTTTTGCATTCTAGAGCATGTCGAAATGCACTGGAACTTGACAAAGCTCTTCTCGTTCGCGATCTTATGTTCAAAGCGGAGTATGGTTGTTGTCGTGTCGGGAGTTCTCTAGATTAAACACAAACTCCGAGAAGGTAAGCTCTTTGCCTCTAATTTTTTTTTCAATGTTTGCTCGTTGGATTTTTTGCTTGCAGTCTTCAATGAGTAGAATTTGCCAGACTTCTATAGACATGTTTAATCCTGTAAAACTCTGGCATTGCGTTCATAGCATGTATACCTGATTAAACTTGTGATGACTATATCAATTAGATTGTTGTAAGAATTGTTATGATGATTATTCGGTAGGATTAATTTGAAAATCTCTGTTATATTATTGGATGCTTGAAATTGGATGTGTGATTTGTGTTTAATATTTGACTTGAGTTGATTCGAGTAGCTGCAGTTGAAAAAAACGTGCTTCTGTCTTTTTTCTTGAAAACAAAGATCATATGTTAAGTCACTATTGTTCTTCCATTGTAACACTTTATTTTTTGTGTTTAATTTGTTCTTTCTATCTAGAAGAGCACATAGAGACATTTTAGGTAAATGATTGTTGTTCCAAATATGCTTGGACGAATCATCTTCTGTGTATTTAGTTCTGATGCTTTCCCATGCTAATCTGAAACTAAATAGGAAATAGTGTGCCAACTATTTTTTTGCTAATGCAAGATAAGTTATATAAATGGGTATCACCATGTTTGAATGTGATTACTTGTAGACTGGTAGTAGGGAGTAGACATGTACCAACAATAATCAAAATATGCTAAGTGAAAGTTGAGTGATTAAGTGCATATTTCTTATGGTAGGGGTATCTTAATTGGATATAGTATGAGCTGCTTTGCTCAACTGTTCTTTTGATTTCTTCCCATGCTGTAGCAAATGTCTGACTGGCACAATCATGTCTTTTTATGTATAAATTTATTTTGAGATGTTCGAATAAATACATGCAGATGATTCCATTTCTATTTTCAATTAATAACATAATAAAATTACTAAATATGATTTCTGTTGGGGATCAATTTGCAAAGTTAGCAGATATGAAACTTGGTTTCATTTATATTGCCTGATTGTACCACCAAGAAGTTATCAAATTTATATTTCCAAATACTCGAGCTATAAGTTGATAGCATTTAGCCGTGTTATAGAAACATTACTCTGAAGGAGTAATAATGTAATTATAGAGGAATGCAATTATTGCGTAAATTCTATGCTTAGACAAGGAAGAATAACACCTCAGTTCTTAAATTAATCTATAATGGTTATATGTACAACGGTAAGATCAGTGGCTGGACTTAAATGGTGGGCAGGTGGACTTCATTAGTGTGGTCTTTGTGATCATTTTATCTTCATTCACATTCACCTTATTACTAGTGATCAATAGTAATATTTACCTTATGGTTTCAGGATGTCATGCTTTGTCTACAAACATGATTTTCTACCTCAAGATTCATACCTATCATCGATCTCCACCAATATCATTTTAGGTGTTTTACGTTGTCCTCTTAAAATCTCAAGCATTGGACTGAGTATATCCAGCATGTGCAACAGTGGGCACATGCATATAGGAAATTGCAATGGTTACAACCCTTGTTTGATCGCCCCTTCTTTTGTTTCTACAGGTAATGACTTCAAGTTTCATTTTCTTTTTCTTTTTAAGTCTTAGCATATTTGGATTTCATTGGCTTGTGTCTTCTATTAGTACAATTGCTCTCTTCCAGTGCTTTAACTACCATATTTTATCCGCTTATTTTATTTCATCTCCTCACAAGCAAATTTGATTAAAGAAACAAATTGCAGCTAAACAGCCCATTCTTTAGGCCTGAACTCTGACAGGTTGAGATGGGCTTCCATAGTGGACCAGGCCTAAAAGTATATGCTTCTGCCTGAGTAATGCTTTGAAGAAATAATTTCTGAAATAAACGGGGTTGCAGCCTATGGGCTTTTAGTTTCTACACTGGAAGAAATATTCGAGCATTGTGAGGAAGAGTGTAGAAAACTAGTATATAAAAATGCTTTTAGTTTCCAGGATTGGGCCAACCAACTCCATTGTTTTAAACTGCATTTCATATGCATTCCTATACGAAGATAAATTTGTTTCAAGGATAGGAAGCACTGCTAATAACACGCAGGATTGAATGGGGTTGAAAATTGAAGGTGGAAGAGGTGCAACCCATAATGAGAAGGGACAGAGAGTTGAAGCCACGAGAGATAGTACGTGATGGGCAAGAAGTGTGTTGGGCAGCTATTTAAACTTATGTGCTTAGCTTGTATTTTTTATGGAGATAAGATTAATAAACGTGAAATGATTAATCTTACCAATGTACATATAACAAATCTTACCATTTGTTTTTTTTGTTTTTTATTTTATTTTTATTTTATTAATCTATAACATTCTAACATGCTTAGTGTTTCTTCACAGTTTTTCGATAATGCTATTGGGATTAATGTTCCTCGATCCAGGTTTCTTCCAGTGAAGGCTACATCCGACTTGTTGCTAGTGCAGGTTAGCTTAAAGTTTCTGACGACTGTTTCTAGTAGGATTATTAGTATAATTCTGGTACATCTTTTCTCCTTGACAATTCACATATAATTTTTCCTTTTTTTTGGGTTCATGCCTTTGTCATATAGATCAAACTTAACTTCATATAATGTCTGCAAAAATGAAATCCAATGTATGTTTGCAAAAGCATAGTCCAATGTTGATCCTCACTAATTTCATTTTTTATGACTCCGTTGTGCTTTTAGGTATCCAGTTGACGAGATTTTATGAAAGCAGGAAAGAAGGTAAAGAAGCAATTTCATTTTTCAAGATTGCTTTAATGTTTGTACTCTGTAATATTTGGAAGGATTGCTTTAATGTTTGTACTCTGTAATGTCTGTACACTTATTAAATTGACATTATTTTCTGTTTCTCTGTGTTAACTTGGCTATAGGCTTATGTTTTATTCAATGGTTTTGCACTTGCTTTAATGTTTGTACACTGTAATGACAAATATATCACATTTCTTTCTGAGCATGCTCTTGTGTTATATTTGTTGATTATAATCTTTATTCGTTTATGAAGATTTAGTTTGATTGCTATAATTAAAATGATGTTATAAAGATTTCCAATTCCGTTGAGATTTAGCTGTATTATAGCGGCTATAATGAGCTATTGAATAAATATTTTATAGCGGCAAAATGGTGTTATAAAGATTTCAAGTTCCGTTGAGATTTAGCTGTATTATAGCGGCTATAATGAGCTATTGAATTAACGTACCATAGCGGCGAATTTGCGTTATAAAACTAAGCTCAACCATAGCGGCATATTTTGTGTTATAAATATTCAACAGTTTTTTATAACATGTCTATATACAGCGCTTATCAAACCGCTATGGTTGTGATTAATAGTGGCTATATGCCGCTATAAAAGACACTTTTTGTTGTAGTGTATTTGTTAAACTAGGGTGGCCACTTAATTCCTCTTATGCGAATTCCAATCTGATTCCTTGGTTCGACTACCAAAATTTCCTCGCACAACTAGAGTTGCACTTTAAAAAATATCTAAGTTACTTTAATAATCTAACTCAAGTTCTCGCCTTTAAGAATCGAGTGAAAAATCCTTGCCTAACTGGTTCAAATCACTTATAAACCCACGCTCAAACTAGGGATTAAGAATTGGTACATGAATGGACTGATCCAAAAAAATACCAACGTTGTTCATGGGATTAATCCCATCACTCAAGGTGTGCTAACACAAGGTTAATCACCTCTAACATGAATGACTCAATACAAAATGTATAAATCATCCGCTCGGAACTTACTCATTTCGGGAATCATGGATCCAACTTGGATACAAAATACCAGTCACGGTTCACTGAACAACTCCACTCTACTTGATAGTTCATGCATTAGGTTTGGATGATAGTACTCTTTGTAATAACTAATTTTTAAGTAAACTAATTAAATAATGATTTAAATTGATTGTTTTAAATCGATTAAATTCTTAGTTAATATGGAATTTGGAGATGTTAAGTATTTTCCAAGTGTTAAGATCATTTATAAATAATATTGGGATTTTTATGTTTTTAAAAATTAATAATTTTGGAATATGTGATAATTAATTATATGAAAATAATTTACAAATTTAAATAAGAATTTTTTAGTTTCATTCATTCATTCATCTAAAAATGGAGATTCATTGTTAAAATGAGAATTTTTGACCTGTTAGTGGTAAGGATAAAATTTGGGAAATCAAATTATTAATTTATTAAATATTTAGTTACTTAAGAATTTATGTTTTATAACCTTAGTGGATCTGTAGTGCACATATAGCCCATGACTTTATTTAAACCAATTCGCAAAAACAACTCAAGCTAACTACACATTTTCTAAAAAAACAAACACTTGTACATATATAAGTTTAGAGAAAATAAAAGAAGTAAACTAGGGTTTCTTCTCTTGCAAAGCAATCAAAAACAATAATTTTAAATTAGATGAAAAATGATAGGAAATTAGTGAAACTCAAAAGATTGCTGGAAATCAAATACAAGATCAAAGCATGAATCATTGGCAAGTTTTGTAGAGAATTCAAGGTGACTAACCCTCACACAAACTTTCTCTAAATCCAAGTGTTTGCCTACCATGTTGAATTCCTTTTTTATTTCATTAAACAGGTTATATATTCATTGAAACCCTTATTGTTGTCTAAACTTGTGTTCATAATTATTGTTTGAATGCATTATTGGATGCTATTTAATACATGCATTTAGTATATACATCATGATGTAAGAACAACATAGGGGATGCTCGTTAGAATCAATCGGCACCATCATTGATCCACCTGGAGCCTCGTCGGATCCAGGAGTAGTCCCGACCGATGGACTGGTGGGTTACCACCGGTGCATCGGTTGGTGAAATCTGGAACCAATTCGGTTCCAGAAGATCTTCTGTTTTTGCCATATATTTCCCCAGGCGAGCTTGGCCTTTCTTTAATTTTTTGTGATGAGTTTAGATGATATCGCAATGCATGATTATGGTATTCATAGCTATTAACTTGTCAGTGTTGTTTCATGAATAATTGTTTAGTATAACTATTGTTTAAAACTAGTTAAATTTCCTATTTAAGAACTATGGTGTATATATATACTATTATAAACTATGTCTTAGTTCAAGTCTTCTAGTTAGTACATCAATACACATACACACATGCACTCACACTCTTACTTTATAAGTAAATTGCATTATGGGTTTCATAAAAGATTTTTATATGCATGTGTATATCTAAGTATTAACCTACTAGTCTTCTTGTTTATGAACTACTATATATCTATTTCACTTGATCTCAAATCAGATTTTTAAACTAGTGTAACAATAGATAAAACTTATATTTTATACAATTATGTTTTAGCAAACAAATTGTGTTATTTATTTTGAAAAGAAGCAATAGTATGTATATAAAATTAGGTGTATCC
The DNA here is from genome assembly GCA_030765085.1 of Allium cepa. Taxonomy (NCBI): domain Eukaryota; kingdom Viridiplantae; phylum Streptophyta; class Magnoliopsida; order Asparagales; family Amaryllidaceae; genus Allium; species Allium cepa. The sequence goes on from CM060931.1 coordinate 167,075,322, forward strand.
ATATATGTGGATTTGAAATTGATTTCTAAAACTATAAAGGGTTAGGTTTGGTTTATTATAAACATATGCATATAATTGAACTTTTTTACTAATAAATTTTTTAGAACTAGTATATTTGTTAATAGTGGAAAAATGTATTCTTTTATATTAAATAATAGAAAGAGCTTCATGAATTTGAATTATAATTTGGAAAACTAGTTTTGAAAAGTATAAACTTAGTTTATTTCTAAATAAAATGGTTATATTTCGATATGGATTTGGAAGAGTAATTAAATATGGTTCTAGAACACGAAAAATCTTGGTTTTATAAAATAAATTCTTTTGAAACAATTCGGGTTAATGAAATATTTTAAAAAGTGATAAATTAAATAAATGTTTTGAGAGCCTTAGTTCTATAATGGGAGGAGTACTAATAATCGACTTAGTGTTATCGATTGGTTTAAATGCTTTCGAATAATGCTTCATCGATTATGGTATACCTCATTACATAGAATGTTTGAGTGGAACTTACTAACGCATTAGCGAATACATGAATTTAATTGTATAGTATGGGATACCTTGGTTAAGTTCTTTTGATTGCTATTAGGAAGTATTTGACACTTTAGAGTTGTATTCTCTTTTGGTGTGCAGTGGGACTACTAGATCCTTAAGAGAATATAGTTCAGGTTTTCTAGTGGTATCCATAACGATTGAAATTTACTAGCTTCTAGTAAATATTGGAATTTCGCAATGCAAGTATGGGATTTTTTTGGTTAAACTCTAGCGATTACTAAAAGCTATAGTATTTGGCACTTTAATTATTTCCTTTTAGGGTTCGGCGAAGGGCCGATAAATCCTTTAGAAGTATACTCCTGGATTTCCCTAACCTTGTATTGGGTCAAGACTTAATTTTCATAATCTTTGTGATTCAACGTGATATATTATAATAAATTTTTTGAGTAATGTTTCCTGTGTAGGAAAATCTATACTGTTCTGGATAGATTTGTGATAATGTATTATCTATATTGTTCTGGATAGATATTTACATGCATCGTGGTTTATAATATTTCGGATAGACTACAACTCTTTAGTTATTAGGCAGTCTCGATATTATCTTTATTGTTTTGGATAGAGAAATTCGCTTGATCTATATTGTTTTGGATGGAGTTAATATAGGAGATAATATATATATTGTTCTGGATTGATATTTCTACATTGTTCTGGGTGGCTCTTATTTAAATATGCAAGTCTATATTGTTCTAGGTAGGCTTTTATGTCGTACTGTGTCAGACTAAAGATGACTACCATATTAAATTCATTATTAAATGTTTCTTCAGAGATTTTATAGTTAGATAATTTATTATCATTTGATCTCTAAAGAATTTTGATGTTATCATTATATTTCATATGATAGTGTACTATAACTTGAGTTGAATTTATAAAATGGTCAATTTGTTTGTTACGCTTTATTATTATTTAGTTGGATTTGACATATTTACTTAATATGACTTTTTTTTGTTATTAGGTCATATATATTATGTTATTAGCATCTTACCCTTTTGATATTTAGAGATAATCTGACTAGGGTGTTATTTGATGCTCGTGTCAGGCCAAGACTTTTTAGATTATAGGACAGGTGGACCATTGGATGGTTGTGCTAGTAGGGAGATAGACTACTTTTGAAATTTTATCTCCCTTAAGATTTTTTTATATAATTGTTTGCGCCAAAATTGGTTACAAACACCCGATAGTTGATAATTCACAATCACAGATCTCAGACAAATAACAAGTACGAATATCACTTAGAAAATCCAAAGCAACGCAGTAAACGACATAGAATTTATAGTGGTTCAGCGATCTGGCCTACGTCCACTCTGAATTTTATGATTTTATTGATTCACTTGATGGTTTCAATCAGTTACAGTAGGTTACAGTTGATTATAGCTCTGATGTTCGAATACAATGATGGTAGTGAATTGCAGAATTGAATCCGGCAGAGTCTGGACGTTCCAAAGCTGAAAGATCCCTTTTCTGAAGGTTCCAGGGGGCTATTTATAGGGTAGGAGGCTGATATCGCGCTCAAACTTCGGGAGACTTCTTCTGGCACGTGAGTGGGCCCATGCGACCGATCCCGAAAAGTTTCGACTCGATATGTGATCGATACGAACCAGTTTCGTATTGATCAAAAAATGATTTAATCGAGCTGAAAATTGGCAGGATTGTTCCTTAGCTTTTATGTAAGCTCCTATGAAAATTTCGTAGCATTTGGACTTATGGTTTTTGAGATATGATCGATGCAAGATTATGATTTTCGGAATGCTGTCCAGTTCGAATCCATGGTCTCGAATTGATGCTCATCGAATCGATGGAGCATGTGACAACGCGGCGACGTGGCACGCACTCCTCGCATCGATCCCCCTTTTGCTCCGAGTTGACCATGTTGCATCCTGAACTTCGCCTCGTTTGCATCGATGACCGTTACCTTGTTCGATTCGATAGCCGTTGCCAATTTGTAGTGATGGAAGTGGGTTTGGGTGCTATTTCGTATCGATCACTAAAAGGAGTACTGCTCGTATCGATTGACATTTGCTATATTTCGTATCTATTAGCCGATCGATATGAAATAAAGGCTCTTATTGGTCGATGCGAACAATAATCCCCGATTTCTGGGGATCGATACGAAAGGCGAATCTAGGATCGATGTGAGCAAGGCTTCCACAAGATCGACACGAACGGATGACCTTGATCGATTTGAACATGGGGATACGAACACTCTGATCGATGCGAACCTGATGGATACGAACAGAGCGAGGCGAAGTCATCCTGATGGGTACGAAGTTGATGGATTCGAACGAACCTCCCTCTATGGATACAAACAATGTGTTTCTTCTAACTTGTATCGATCATGTCTCATTCATACGAACTCCGATTAACCTGAAATTTGAAACGCTGGCTTTTATGGTTTTTCTTGTCACGTCTGGTCAATTGTGGCTTGATCCGGACTCGGAAAAAATTCATCCATATCCATAACGAAGCAATGTATAATCAATCTCTAGGAGGAATCGTCTTTGGTTTTTGTTTAATCCTTTGGTATCACGGCCTTGCCAAAAGACGGGATAACACTTGCCCCCCAAAACATGCCTTGCGATAGGAAGGTGTGTTTTGTAATGCTATAAGCTGGATGTCCATATCCTGTCGACGACCTATAAGGATTTGATAGTTTCATATGACCTCGAATGACGATCGTTCGGGATCGTATGCTATTTGAGGTGAAACATGACCGTTATTGGTCGAACGCCATTCGCGGCAGATGGCGGAACGGGACCGTTTGCGGTCGGATGCCGCTTCAAACGAAGGGTGGCTATTCGAGGTTGGATGTCGTTCTAGACGATTTGCGATCGTTCGCGGTCGGGTGTCATTCTTGTCGAATTGTGACCGTTCGAGGTCGGGTGCCGCACGAGACGAAATGTGATCATTCGCAGTCGGATGCTGCATGAGCAGAATGTGATTGTTCGCGATCGAATGTTGCACGAGGCTGAATGTGACCGTTCGCGATCGAATGCCGCACGAGCCTGAATATGATCATTCACGATCGAATGCCACACGAGGCTAAATGTGATCGTTCGCGATTGGATATTGAGGGAGACTTGGCATTACTAGAGTCATACATCACGTTCGGGTGAATTTCTGAATCAGCGATTTTGGTGGTTCATCGCCATACAAGGTGTGCTTGTGGACCGTTCATGATCCAACGCATATACAAGTAAATTCTTTCACAGAATTGCAAATATCAAATCAATGCTCATATGAATTCTCTAACTGAAATGTCCAAACAAACCAAATCCAAATGTTCAAATCAAAACTAAATAGAAGCAAGACAAGGATGTCAAAGTGCAAATTCTTACTATGATACGGTCAATAGTCATTCAGAGCATGCCTGTGGATCGTTCGCGATCCCGTACATGTGTAAATGATTTAACCGCGTTAGTGAGAAATTTACAACTTGTTCATCGTTATTTCAATCAATTGATAACCATCCGGTGTCCCGGTTCAGGATCACCCCTAGCTGATGTGGATAGTGGTCGTTGTGGCTCCACCGCTGGAGCTCGCCTCCTCACATACTGAAGTAGCCTACCGTTCCTGATATGCCCTTCCACCTCATCCTTCAGATGTCTACAGTCATTTGTGTTATGACCGTTCAGTTCGTGGAACAAGCAAATTTGTCTGATTTCCTCTTGTCAACAGTTGGATCCCTTCGCATTGGTCTACGATAGGGAACTTGCTCTATGGTGTCTTGGTAGATTCGCTCCAGACTTTCATTCAGCTCCGAATAAGTGGCGAATCGCGGCTCCCTCCACGGCCACTTTGACCTGTCATCATTATCCTCAGCCTTTCATTTCCCTTTACCAATCTCTGCACCTTTTCTAGATGGGTTTCCACCCTTGACAGCATAAACATCGATTCCCTCTTCTCTTTCTGCACTAGCATCCTCCAATCGTAAAAACTTTTCGGCCTCATAATAGAATTCTCCCAGATCCATAGGCGGATCTTTAGTAACGAAATTTTGAACTCTATGCCATCAGCTATCCCAAATACAGCTGCCATCATTACCATGGATGAATCTGGTCGATCCACCGATGCTGCTGCCACATTGAATCGTGCCAGAAAATTCCTCAAAGACTCCCTAGCTTTCTGCTTTAAAGTTGCCAAACTCATCACATTCATGAGTCTTGCGATGTGAACCCTGAATTGCCTCATGAATTTCTCGATTAAATCAGCCCATGTACCTATGGAGCCGCTCTCCAGCTACCTAAACCATAGTGCCACGATATCTGTCAGATACAATGGAAAGCAGCGGGCCATGACTTCCTATGATGCCCCCAGCACGTCCATGTGCCTCATATACTTTGTTAGATGGACCGCGGATCCGTCCTCCCATAGTACATCTCCACTGATGGTAACTTGAATTTTGGTGGGTTCCTAGCCATCCTAATCGCAGGAGAAAAGGGACTGCTGTTCACATCTTCAAGATCTCTATTTACGAATCTGCCCCTCATGGCTCGTCTAACCATCTCTGCCAATGTATCACTGTCTCCAAGCGGTAGTCCTCGTTCACTACCTTCGATCTGCCCCCCGAGTCCGTGTGAGCCTTCAGGAATCTGCCCCCTGGATGAGCGTTCATCCCTCTACCACCACTTGGTTGCTCGGATTCCCTTGTCTCTCTCTCCGGGATTGGATCAACATGCTCTAAGTGTGAGCCCATAGTCCTGGTGCTACGCCAGATGGTCCTTCTCCATTCTGAACTCCGCCTGCTCCTCGATTTTACGCTCCAAGTAGCCCAATCTGTCGAAACAAATTCTGGATCATTTCCTCTTGTCTTCTCATCATTGCCTCCACCTCATCCCTGGTGATGAAGATCGATGCCGGATTTGCACCTGAAGAAGCCTTTTAACTCCCTTCATGCTGACTCCTATATGCCCTTTGTCTTCTACTTGATTGTCTTGTCATGACTCTTCGGGTATGAATCTCTAAACTTTCAATTTCAAATGATAGAACTCCTGAGTTCAATTCTCAGTGAAAGCACCAAAATGTTTGCGCCAAAATTGGTCACAAACACCCGAAGTTGATAATTCACAGTCATAGATCTCAGATAAATAACAAGTATGAATATTACTCAGAAAATCCAAAGCAACGCAGTAAACAACATAGAATTTATAGTGGTTCGGCGATCTGGCCTACGTCCACTCTGAAATTTATGGTTTTATTGATTCACTTGATGGTTTCAATCAGTTACAGTAGGTTACATTTGATTATAGCTCTGATGTTCGAATACAATGATGGTAGTGAATTGTAGAATTGAATCCGGCAGAGTCTGGACGTTTCGAAGCTGAAAGATCCCTTTTCTTAAGGTTCCAAGGGGCTATATATAGGCGTAGGAGGTTGATATCGCGCTCAAACTTCGGGAGACTTCTTCTGGCATGTGAGTGGGCCCACACGACCGATCCCGGAAAGTTTTGGACTCGATCCGTGATCGATACGAACCAATTTCGTATTGATCAAAAAATGATCCAATCGAGCTAAAAATAGGCAGGATTGTTCCTTAGCTTATATGTAAGACCTTGTGAAAATTTCGTAGCATTTGGACATGTGGTTTGTGAGATATGATCGATGCAAGATTATGATTTTCGGAATGTTGTCCAGTTTGAATCCATGGTCTCGAATCGATGCTCTTTGAATCGATGGAGCACGTGACAACGCGACGATGTGGCGCGCACTCCTCGCAATCCGCCTTTTGCTCCGAGTTGACCGTGTCGCATCCATGAACTTCGCCTCATTTGCATCGATGAATGTTGCCTTATTCGATTCGATAGCCGTTGCCAATTCGTAGTGATGGAAGTGGGTTTGTTCGTATCAATGTTTGGGGTGCTATTTCGTATCGATCACTAAAGGGAGTACTGGTCGTATCAATTAGCATTGGCTTTATTTCATATCTATCAGCCGATCGATACGAAATAAAGGCTCCTATTGGTCGATGCGAACAATAATCCACGATTTCTGGGGATCGATACGAATGGCGAATCTAGGATCGATGTGAGCAAGGCTTCCACAAGATCGACACAAACAGATGACCTTGATCGATTCGAACATGGGGATACGAACACTCTGATCGATGCGAACCTGATGGATACGAACAGAGCGAGGCGAAGTCATCCTGATGGGTACGAAGTTGATGGATTCGAACAAATCTCCCTCTATGGATACAAACAGTGTGTTTCTTCTAACTTGTATCGATCATATCTCATTCATACGATCTCCGATTAACCTGAAATTTGAAACGCTGGCTTTTATGACTTTTCTTGTCATGTCTGGTCAATTGTGGCCTGATCCGGACTCGGACAAAATTCATCGATATCCATAACGAAGTAATGTATAACCAATCTCTGGGGGGAATTGTCTGTGGTTTTTGTTTAATCTTTTGGTATCATGGCCTTGCCAAAAGGCGGGATAACAATATTTTGATATGTATATTTGAGATTAGAAAATTGTAACACTTGTATATTATGTGAGTCTAGTATTTTATTTTGTAGACTCACAGTTGTGTATTCATGAGAAATATTATCCTATTGTGATCTATGATTTCTATTTATATGATACACTATTCTGATTCTGAGAAACAAATGTGTGTATAACTTTGAACTGAGATTGTACACATCAAATTTCAGTTCAGATGCTAAGAAAATGGTATATATGACGTGTTAGTGTTAGTTTAAAATCATATTCAATTTTGGTCTTCCTTAACAAGCCATATTCTCCGTATTGTTAGATGACATTATTTATAACGTTCTCTAATATAGGTATCATGGTGGGGTTGTTACAAGTTGGTATCAGAGTTGAGTCGGAACATTATAGAATATAATATCATAGATTTAGACCTAGTGAGACTAGAGTTCCATCCATAGGGAGTGTGATAGATAGTTGTATTAATTATCTATATATGGATAGGAATATAAATTGATTATCAGGACTCTTGCCTTGGCGATGCCCTTTATTAACATGGATTTGATGGTTTTGTTCACGACCTCAACTTGCCCATTTGCTTAAGGCCTGAATATTGAGGATAAGCACTTCTCTATTCCATTCCGATTATAGAACCTTGGAATAGTGCACTCCCGAACCATATGCCATTGTCTGTGATGATTTTCTTTGATAGGCCAAAGTGGGAAATGATGTTCTTAACCACGAATTTCAGGATTTTGGGTGTGATGATCTTAGTAAGGGGCTTTGCCTCAACCCATTATTTTCAATAGTCGATGGAAACTATGGCAAGGTTGTTCCATCCCTTAGCATTAGGGAGCTTTTCGATTAGGTCGATCCTTCAAGGGTCAAAATGTCAGGAGGATGTCATGGAAATTAGGAGATTTGCAGAAGCTCTTAGAATCTTGGTGAACTACTAGCATCGGTCACACTTCTTGACATAGTTCATTGCAACCTTGATCATAGTGGGCTAGTAGTAACCTTGGAAGGCATCCCTTTTTGCTAGGCTTTCCCCTAACATGGTCTTCGTAGAATCGTTCATGTAAATCTTCTAATATATGGTTTTTCATCATTTCTGACACATCGCTGAAGAGAAGTTGAATAACCCTATCGGTAAAGCTTTTGTGGGGGCACCCAACATAGGATTTTCTAGGCTGCCTTTCCATCCATGGGCAATTCCATACTTGTGAGGTACATTAACAATGGAGCCATCCATTCATTGATTTATGTTTCTTTGATTTTCATGGCGGTCACTTTGATTCGAAGAAGGGAATAACCCATACCTTAAATGGGATCAAGGGGATGACTTCCTTAGGATTGCTTGTTGTCTTAGCCAACTGGTCAGCCTTGGCATTCTTCTTGCGAGGGATTTGTCCTAGCTTGAAGTATGCAAAGGTGCTAATGAATTTCTTGACTTCAGCGACATAAATGACCCCTTAACTTGGAAACGGTCTCTGATCTGGTTAATACCAGAAAAGGGTCACTGAATACATACGACAATTCTATCCATCACTCTCTAGCCATCCTAAAATTGGCCACAACAACTTCATACTCAGCTTCGTTGTTTGTGGCTTTGAAGCTAAGGTGGATAGTGAAGCACTGTTCTCTCCCATTGGGTGTGATTCAGACTATGTCTACACTAACCCCTTTCTTGTTAGATTCATCATCAACACATAATCGCCATTCTGGGTGATATGTGATTGTTTCCTCTTTTCCATTCTCCAGGCTTAAGCATTCCGCTAAGAAGTCGGCCATAGCTCGGGCTTTGATGGAAGTACAAGAGTGGAAGTTGACATGGTGTTGTATGTGTTCTGTGGACCACTTCATGAGTCAACCTAGTATGTCAGGCCAGCTCAGTACTACTGTAAGTGGTTGGTTGGTGAGAACCTTGATTGGGTGCTTGGAAATAAGGCTAGAGTCATTGGGCCGCCATTAGGAGACAAAAAGCTAACTTCTCCAATTTGGTGTATCTCATTTTGGGTCCAACAAACTTTTACTTACATAATAACTACGCCATTGGATTTTTTCTTCCTCTCAAACCAGGGCAACGCTGATTGCGTGATCAGTAACATGAGGTATAAGTATAAATCTTTCTCGTCAATCCGTTTGGAAGGCATGTGGGTGAGGCGAGGTGCCGCTTTACGTCTTCAAAGGCCTTGGTGCTTTCTTCACTTTAACAAATGTTTTCCCTTTATTAATAAGGTCAAAGAAAGGGACACAACGGTTGGTGCCTTTTAACCCAAAACAGCCAGGTACCATGATCATTCCATTTAAGCTTTGCACTTGATTGACTGTGCAGGGTATCTACATGCCTTGAGTTTCCTGAATTTTATTGGGGATGGGATCAATGCCTTCGGTGCTTACCGTAAATCTAGAGAATTTTCTAGATCACATGGTAAAGGAAAACTTCTTAGGATTAAGCTTCATTTTATATTTATGGAGGGTACTGAAAGTCTCGGTCAGGTTCTCTATGTATCCATATACTTTTTGGATTTCACAAGCATGTCATCCATGTATACCTTTATCGACCGACCAATCTATTGTGAAAACATTCTTTGACGAGCTATTTTTAATGATGGAAATTCTGTCAGATTAGTAGGTTGCACCTGCATTGCGTTGTCCAAATGGTATGGCCGGTAATAAGAGAGGCTGACATTGGTGATGAAAGAGGTGTGCTCTTAATCGGGGCCATGCATGGCAATCTTGTTATACCAGGAGTAGATATCCATGAATGTGATTAATTCATGTCCACTGGTCGTGTTTAAAAGCTATTCAGTGTGGAGCAGTGGGAAGCTATCTTTTAAGCAGGCCTTGTTAAGATGTAGGAAATCAATACAAGTCCTCCAAACCCCACTTGGCATCTGGACTAACACTGGGTTGGTTACCTTGACCGGATATGTAGCTTCATTAATGAACCTATTTGCGAGCAGCCTCTACACTTCTTCTTTGAGCACCTTATACAGCTCGGTATTGTGGGGTCCTTTCTTTTGATGGACCGGGTGGGCCGATGGATCAATGTTGAAGGCATGGCTGATAACCATGGGATCTATGACGATTATGTTGGCATGCCTTCAAGAAAATAGATCTATGTTTTTTCTCAAAAAGTGGAATTTCCCATTCCTCAATTTCAGACTTAGTTATGTGCCTCCTTGGATGACCTTGCTAAGGTGATCGTTGTCAATCGATATTGCCTCAAGTGCAGTCGTCGGCCTATCGTCGAGGTTTGTGAGGAAGCGGGTCATAATTTCTACCTTTGGTGCTCTCCCTTTCAGGTCACATTGGTCCATTGCATATATCATGCATTCAATTACACCCACAGCCAGGATGGCATCTGTCATGAACCGAAGAGCAATGGCCTCCCCTGGCTCTCAAAAATGAGTCCCCCCACATTGAAAAGGAAAGAGCAGTGATGTTTTTTGCTCCTATGTAGCAATAAGGATGAACATAGTCATTCCATGTTGCTATGAGCTCTCTTGTCTTATTTGGGTTGGCTAAGGAAAGATGGTCCCCATCAACCATACTGCCTAAACGTTTGCCATTGTAACGACCCGAAAATTTTAACGGTTTTTATAATGTAGTTAATTAAAATTTTATGAAAATAAATAATTAAAATTTAGCAATGAAAATTTGATATTTTGTAAGCATCTATTTAGGCATAGCAAGTGGCAGATTTTCATTGGAAAATAAATAAGTTTATTCTATTGTGTAACTTTCAATTTAAATTTAAATCAGTTGGAGATTTGATGGAAATAAATATTTTTGTAATTTGAATATTTTTATATACGAAAAATGTAAATCATTTTCTAAGTGAGCCATCATATTTCGTTTCGTCAAATTCGGACTGCACTAGCTCCATTTATATTATTTTCGGCGTTTTAGTAGCATTTTGGCAGCAAAAATCGAGTTTTGATAGGATGGTCGTATCACTGATATCAGTTTACCATTCCATTCGTATCGTCGTGCCGATCTCTGTAATATATTCGTTTGTGCATTTTGACGTCTAATATGTGGCGAAATCCACGAAACGGTTAGCGGTATCGGTTCTGCATGTGAGCCTTTTGGTTTCCTTTGTCCTTTCACTTTCCCACCGGTAGAATCTAACAGCCATTTGCTATTAATATTTTTTAAATTCAGTTCTTGAAATTTTCCATTCCTCTGGTTCCAAAATATATTATGTTGGTTCATTTCTCATTCTCTACCTCTTTTCTATTCGCTTTGTTCTAAAAAAAATTTATTTAAAGCATTCATGCATGCATATTTTGCTTGAATCCAATATCTGCTCATTCCTAATTAAGCCTACGCATCCTTCTTGGTTGTCGATACTCCCTTCCCTCCCGCCTCGACAACACCAACTTTCGACCCGCTATGCCAATCCTCTGTAATCCAGATCCTCCATGGAATAGTCTTCCCAGGCTCACTACTAGCCAGCAACCACCACCATTCCTCCCTCCGGCCTCTCCTCCAAACTCGCCTAAGCAGCCTATTGCCGACCACCGAACCCATTTTTCCCCATCTTCTTCGACCATTTACCTCTCCCACCAGTCCACTCCCTTCCGACCACCTTGACACTACCATGCCTGCTACACCGGACAATCTATCCAGCTTCCCTTGATTAAAACACAGCCCGCCATCAACACTCCTTCCGCCCACGTCCAGGCTTTAAGCCCAGCTGATCATATAAGCCGAGCACCTATCCTCCCATCTCCTCCGAGCTCACCTACTTCCTTCTTCTCGGTACCCATCACCAAACGCCCTTGCCTTCGACCCTCCACCACCCGCATCCACTTCCTTGACCAAACTTGACAGTCAGCCAAACTGCTCACCTTCCATAGCAAGCGAACCTGCATCTTTGCCGAAACGATAGTCCTCCACTTCCCAAACCCATACCAATGCTTCTGTAGTCAGAACAGCCTTCTGCTCTGAGTTGACCCAGCGAGCCTTCGCCTCACACCATCCCTTGTCTCCATTTGCTGCAACTCAGCCCATATATATCAAGTTATGTATTTATCTGAAGCTTCCTATAGAAATCAAGTTACACACACTTTTGTTAGAAATCCGTTATATAATTCAAGTTATATATTAATTTTGTTTAGTTATATGCGTAAGATTCTCAGTCTTTATATCAAATTATATATATATACATACATACATATACATATACATACATATATAAATATATATACATATACAGTTTAAGGAATTTGTTTAAATTGATGTTAATGTTTAAAGTATTTTTTAAAAAACTTATATTAATATTTAAAATGGATTTTGTAATAACATATATATATATATATTGATTTAGAATTCTATCCTTATTGATTTGTTTTTTCCACTGTCTGATTTTTCGTAGCGGTTTTCTAGCTTGCCACTGTTTGAATCCGCATTACAATAGTAGTTTTCTAGCCCAGTCAATTTTCCATGCTTATCCGTGTTCGTTTTCATCTTGTGCTCGTGTTTCTCTAGCCTCGAAAGGAAAGAAATCACTTACGATTAACTTTCTTATACTTAGTAAATTTAATTCATATGAAATGACGATTGAAATATGTAGTTAAAATTAAATTATTAGCTATTTAATTGTTAAATATGATATGCCATTAACTGCAATTGTTTACCTATGACATATGACACCATAACCTGTAGTATATATTATTTGTAAATTGGTAATGATAATATATGCATGCTATTGATATGTATGTCATTTTATAATATTATTTTGTTATTCTCACTCTACAAGTTTTTTGTTAGTTTAGGAATCCCTATGGGTTGAAATGATACATATCCTAACGATCTTATAGATTAGGGGAATCGTTATGGGTTGAGATGAAAGACCCAAACAATTTTCATTGATTTCAAAATTTTAAGATTGCGGGTTGAGATGATATATACCCGTAATTATTAATTACTGCGGGTTGAAATGATAAATATCTGTATCACTTGACCATAGGATAGAAAATTATATATGGATACTATTGGTCTATTTTTGAAAAATGATTTCCAAAGTTTTGAAAGGAAATAGAAGGATTTTGATAAATATTAATTTTTTTAAAGTATAATACATAAATTTTGTTTTTATATGTAAAAATTTTTAATTTTTAAAATTATACATTTTGGAAATTTTAAATTTATAAGTTAGTTTTGAAAATATAATTTTTACGATCTTACTTATAATTTTATTGTTTTAAATTTATATAAAATAAGATTTAAAATAGATTTATCAATAAGATTAAATTTAATAAAATTTAATTTAATTAGTATATATATATATAACATGTTTAAAATATTTATTTAAAATTTACATTAATATTTTTAAATAGATTTTGTAATAACTTTAAATAAATAGAGGTTGGAAAGATAAATTAAAGTTGACTTGATATTAATTTGGTTAATAATTGAATTTAAATAAAAATTGATTTGGACTTATTGATTTTGAGATTTTAAAGACATGAAATTTATAATTTGATAATTTCATTTTGATTAAAGGTGATTAAATAAATATTTTCAAATTTAAATAAATTAAAATTGAATATTTAGTTTTGATTTAAATATGTAATTTGTGATTCTATTTAAATGTTTATAAAAGTGATTAGATGAATAATTTAGAATTAAATACAATTGAAGTTAGATATTTAATTATTGATTTTAATTAAATTTGTAGTTTTAGACATTATTTAAATATTATTAGAAATGATTAAGTGAATATTTCAAATTTGAATAAAATTAAAGTTGAATTTTGAAATATAAATGAGAATTATCAAATTAAGTTATTGTAAATTGTTTGAATATTTAAACTTTATTGAAATTGAAGGTTGTTTTTGGTTTGTAATTCAAAACTGGATTTGAAATCGATGTAAATTAAAATGGTTTAACGAGAATTTGAATTGAACCTTTAACCTTTTCAATCAAAATTGTAAAACTGAAATTGGTTTAAATTGAATTGTAGAGTTAAAGTTGAGTTGAATTAATTTGTGAAGTTGGAAGAAACAATTCTACTTTGAAACTATTTTTAATAGATAAACTATTTTTAATATATAAACTATTTTAATATATAAACTATTTTAATCTATAAACTCTTTTAATATAAACTAATTTTAGTTTATAATTTTTCCAATATATAAAAATTACTTTTAAACTGTTTAAGTTGGAACTGTTATGATTTAGATTTGATATATTTAAATGCGAATATTTTGATATGATGGTTTAACTATTTTATGGTTTGATTTTGAAAGCAATATGATTTTGAAATGAATATGATATTTTGATATGAAGTTTGAATTGTTTAAATTTTTTTGACTAAGTTGTAAAATAAGCGTTTGGTTGTTAAAGGGATCGGGATCGAATATTGTCATACTCTCTGCCAATACTGAAAACCCCTTTAACAAATGTGTATGTGGTGGAGATTCCAGAACGAGGTAGGATGGTTTGGCGATGATTCTGTTTGAGGTATTAACGTAGTCCTGAATCCCACGAGTCAGCTTGATGTTGCTAAAACAGGAGCCATGCCGGGCCAAGTGAGGTCGCACCTCCGATCGGACACATTCCTTCGATACAATTCTATTACTTTGTGATTTCATTAGATTCACCTTTGATTTTGGGAGTGTGTCTCGAGGTGGGCAATAGTAGCCGCTACGCGTTACCACAAGTACGGATCCGAAAAACGGTAGTATCCTTCCCTAGGCATTACCTCGCGTGCCTTGTCGCATGCCTTATTGCGCCTTCTACGAGTTTGGTTTGTACCGTACCGATGGAGTGCCCTCTGATAGCTCTCTAGTTTACGGTACTGTATAGACTACGAGAATATATAAAAATGTGTTAAGGGAATGGGTAACGTCATAATGCTAATACTTTACTTTACTGATAAACATATTATAATAACGTATATTACTACATAGTAGATAGTTCCACGGATCCTTAAAGGACGGGAATCCCAAACATCCTTTAAGTTATTTGCATTTCACTTGGATATTTCACTTGAGTTAGTTTACTGGTATAAGAATGTTAATCCTGACTCGAGTTTTTTGTGTTTTGCTTTATGCTCGGGTCAGACTGTGTGTCACAGCATTTGAGACTCACCTTTCGAGTTTGGGGCTTTGCTTGAAGATCTTTCTTATAACTATTCAACTTTCTGTTATTTTAGTTATCTCCAGTTGTTTATATTTAGATCTTGTCAGTTGCTTTTGTATGAGTAACTTCTATGTATTCGAGATTTCTGTTGTATTTTACTTTAGACTTTGCTTTTATTACCACTATTTATCTATTCCACTGCTTATTGTTATATTATTCCGTGTCTATGATTCTGTGTTTGATTTATTTACTATATATGCTAAGTTTTGCTAAATATAGATTAACAATCTGCTGTTTTGAGCAATTCAAGTCTGACATGTGTGGATGATTGTTGATTTGAATCGTTCGTAATAATGGGTGGTTACAGTTGGTATCAAAGCTTTGGTTTTGGAAAAATTTATCATATGGAGTAAAAACTCATTAGAGATAGGGTAGTAATACTCTAGAATGAGTAAAATCAATTATAAAATCATCTTCGTTCGAGCTTGAATTCGACCCGCATTAGGATTTCTTTTAAATTTTTGGAACTTTCCCTTTCATTGTAAAATCCATTATTGTCTTTTCCTTGTTCGTGTTCTTTCTGGTACCAAAGCATCCCATAGCTCTATTTTTGTTGATCTTTGAAATATATTCAACCTCAAATGGCAACTTCATCGTTATGCGTGATTAATCCCATTGGCGGTCTCGTTAACCTTTGTATGATTGGTAAAGGGGCGAAACTCCTTTACACCAAGTGTTAATTCACTGGAGATTTCTACGTCCTCAGTTTTGATGCTATTATCTCTTGCAAATCCCAAATCGTTTCTCTAGTAAACAACCTTGGTAATTCTTGTGGTTGAATGTCGATTGCCTCAAGATTATGCAGATAGCTTTATCTTTTCGCTTGATGCTCAACCTTGTGATCTTAACTCCACCCCTTTTATCCAACTATTTCTGGATGTCTTTGGTGTAGTCACTTCTTTCCTCCCAAGTGGGAAATTGAATTTCGCATCGATCTGATTCTCGAGCTTGGCCTATTGTCCTTCCTTCCAGACGAACGGTTTCAATGAATGATTAATCATGCCCTTTGGATTAACCAATGCTCCTGCCTTCTCCATCGATCTCATGAATCTCGTTTTCCGCGATGTTCTCAACAAGTTCATACTGGTTTTCGTTATTGATATTCTTGCTTTTCTAAATCTCGGTTGATTCGGTTAAGGTCGCCGCGATTAATATAAGTCTATCCATCTTTCTTATTTTGTAATTTAATTATCTTATTTTCCTTTCGAGCTTATCTTCTTAGTTATAATTCTCTTTGATTAGGGACCCTTAATTTGAATCTGTATCCTTGTTCTGTATCCACTCTTGAATCATCTTGGAGCGTATTTATAATTAATATAAAAATGTTTTATATTGTGTTGTTTGAGTTATTAAGTTTGAATTTTGGGTTTCAATCGATTCGTATGGCCAACGCTATCGACAGGAATTCCAAAACACTTGAACAGAGCAAACAAACACAATACTATTTTTGAAATTGGTAAATGAAATAATTTTATATATGATTATATTTTTATATATAAAAGTATAATTTTCTAAAATTAGATGTTTAAATGAATTAGTTGTAAAAATGATAATACTAGATTATCATTTATTGGATTGTTCACATTTCTAAACCAGTAACTGTTGTTGTATGAAATTTTAAAACATGGTTATAGATTTAATTTGCAAATGAAATGAATTTGTATTAGGGATTTGAGGGTTTAAATTTTTGGTGCTTTTCAAAATTTGGTTTCAAAGTTTTGGAAAAAATATATTATTTGAAAGTATTTTCGAATAGAAATCGTTTCTAAAGAATTTTAAAAGGAAGTAAGTCTGTACTCTCCTCTTTTGTCATTGAAAAATAATTTCGATGATGACTGCAGCATCGTCGATATTCATTTTTGAGTCTCAAAGTGGGGAGTCCACTTAGTAGCTTTGTTTCGCTTTTGTTTTAGAAAAATAGATTTGATTTGAATTTCTTGAGTATGATTTGATGTACAAAAAATATAGATGTATATATTTATTTCAAAATGGTTTAAAGTGAAACCGAAAATCTTGCTCTCAAGTCTGTGATAAGTGATGGTTTCAATTATTGAAATGAATGAATTATTTTAAAATATTTGGAGTATCTAAAATGAGAAATGAAATTGAAACAACTGAAGTAGTTGAGCTAGGATAAAATTTAATTTGTATAATACTCAATTGCATTATTAAAAAACATTCACATATATACACACACACACACACACACATACATACATACATATACATATACATATACATACACACACACACACATATATATATATATATATAACTTATCCGAAATGCTCAAAAAGTTAAAATGTTATGTAAATATGTAATTGAAAGTTATAGAAGAGAAACTTAAGCAATAATTTGTTCAAACAAAATTTTTGCTTAATAGAAATTTTGTAAATAAAAAAATGTTTAAATGTAATGAGAACATCTAATTGAATAATATGAAATATAAATGGAGGTAATAAGGTGTCCAAAAATGAAATTTTGATATGGGAATTTACAAATAAAATTTGAGTGGTTATAATAAATTGAATAATAAATGTTTATACACTTAATCTATGATGCATATATGTTAAGTGAAATAAATTGAAAAATAAATAGAGAATGTTATTTAGGTAAATAAGTATGAAGTTAATAATAGTTGAAATTGAATTATAAGTGGAATTAACTTAAGTGAGTTCGAATGGATTAAATGAATGAGTTAAATAAAATAAATTTTGTTTTGAAAGAAAATCTTTATAACAAATGTTAATAAATTGAAAACAAATCAATCGAATGAAAATACCTTGAATTGAAACCAACTAAATGTGAATACAATGAATATTTGTTAATTGAATAAAATTGATTGGAACCAAATTTGTTGAGTATTAATCAATTTAAAACCTAAAGACATAATATGGTTTTGATTCAATTGTTGTATCTGGTAGTATGTATTTCGAATCTATCTTTCCTTTTTGTCGCTTTTATTCTCCTTGCTCATTCCTTTGCGGGAATGAAAAGTTTTGAGTGTGAGAGAGTCTAATGACCTGGAAATTTTAGCGATTTTTATAATATAATTAACTAAAATTTTGTGTAAATAAATAATTAAAATTTGGCAATGAAAATTTGATTAAAATTTAGCAATGAAAATTTGATAATTGATATGCGTTTATTTTAGCATAGCAAGTGGCAGATTTTCATTGGAAAATATATAAGTTTGTTTTTTGTGTAATTTTCTATTTTATAAAATCAGTTGAAGATTTGATGGAAATAAATATTTCTGAAATCCAAATATTTTTATATAATAAAAATGTAAATCATTTTCTGAATAATACGTCATATTCGTTTCGCCAAATTTGGACTGCTCTAGCTCCGTTTATATTATTTTCAGCGTTTTAGTAGCAGATTGGCAGCAAAAATCGAGTTTTGATTGGATGGTCATATCATTGATATCTATGTACCATTCTGTTCGTCTCGTCATACTGATCTCTACAATATATTGATATATGCATTTCGGCGTTTAGTACGTGGTGAAATCCGCGAAACGGTTAGCCGTATCAGTTCCGCATGTGAGCCTTTTGGTTTCCTTTATCCTTTCACTTATCCACCGGTAGAATAAAAAAAAAAATTAAAGCATTCATGCATGCGTATTTTGCTTGAATTCAGTACTTGCTCATTCCTAATTAAGCCTACTCGTCCTTCTTGCTTGCTGATACTCCCTTCCCCTCTACCTCGACAACTCCCACTTCCGACCCGCCACGCCAATTCTCCGCAACCTAGATTCTCCACGGCCGAGTCTCTCCAGCCTCACCACTGGCCAGCAACCGCCACCATTCCTCCCTCCGGCCTATCCTCCAAACTGGCCCAAGCAGCCTAATGCCGACCACCAAACCCATTTTTCCCCACCTTCTCCGATCGCATACCTCTCGCACTAGTCCACTCCTTTCTGACCACCTTGACACTGCCACGCCTGCTGCACTGGACAACCCACTTGACCGAAAAACAACCCGCCATCAACATACCTTCCACCCATGTCCAGGCTTTAAGCCTAGTCGATCATAGAAGCCAAGCACCTACCCTCCCGTCTCCTCCAAGCTCACCTACTTCCTTCGCCTCAGCACTCATCATCAAACGACCTTGCCTTCGACTGCTCCGCCACCCGCATCTACTTCCTTGACCAAACTCGATAGTCAACCAAACTTCTCACCTCCCATAGCAAGCGAACCCACACCTCTGCCAACACGACAGTCCTCCACTTTCCAACCCATACCTGTGCTTCCACCGCCAGAACAGCCTTCTGCCTCTAAGTTGACTTAGCGAGCCTTCGCCTTACCCCATCCTTTGTCTCCATTTGCCGCAACCCAGCCCGTATATATCAAGTTATGTATTTATCTAAAACTTCGTTCATAAATCAGGTTATATACACTTTTGTTAGAAATCTGTTATATAATTCAAGTTATATATAAATTTGTCTAGTTATATGCGTGAGATTCTCAGCTTATATATTAAGTTATATATATATATATATATATATATATATATATATATATATAAAGTTTAAGGATTTTGTTTAAATTTATGTTAATATTTTGAATTTTTTTAAAACTTATGTTAATATTTTAAAATGGATTTTGTAATATATATATATATATATTGATTTAGAATTCTGTCCTTATTGATTTGTTTACCCACTGTCTGATTTGTCGCAGCGGTTTTCTAGCTTGCGCAGTTCGAATCCACATTATAGCAGCAGTTCTCTAGCTCTGTCAATTTTCTGTGCTTATCCATGTCCGCTTTCATCTTGTGCTCATCCATGTCCGCTTTCATCTTGTGCTCATGTTTCTCTAGCCTCGAAAAGTGAGCAATCACTCACGATTAACATTCTTATATTTAGTAAATTTAATTCACATGAAATGATGATTGAAATATGTTATTAAAATTAAATTGTTAGTTATCTAATTATTAAATATGATATTCCATTATCTGCAATTGTTTACCTGTTGTGTGCATTTCCACCACCGAACCAGCGAGCACAGGGACACCACCGAACCAATGCTCCCTCCCTACATGCCGAACCAATGCCTCTCCCCCTACATGCCGAACCAGCTCCTCTCCCATCCCCTACCGAGTCAAACCTTGCTCTACTACATGCCGAACCAACCGCATCTCCATGCGCACCGAACCAACCCCTTCTCCAACATCTCACCGGACCACATGCCACCGAGCCAACCTCCAAACAACCTGCCGAACCAGGCCTCTCCACCTCCATACCGAACCAACTATCTCCTCTCGCCGTCGAACCAGAGCAATACCGGATCATCGTCCCACCGAGCCAAGGTTACCACTGGACCAAGAGACGAAGTCACTATCACCGGTCCAAGGCATCACCGGACCAAGCTCCACACATCCACGGCCGAACCAAGCTTCGCCGAACCAGATAGGACAGACCAAATTGCTTCAGCCCAGGCCCATCAGCAGCTATATACATCCAAGACCCCTGCCCCCAGCCTCACTCTATAAATAGAGGGGCAGGGGTACAACAATGGCAGACAAGTTTGAGAGCTCAAGCAAGGAAGGAACTTTCAAACAACTTTCTTATACTTGTACTTAAAGTTTTGTACTTGTAATCTGAAAGAAAAAGGGGAATAACATATAAAGTGGACGTAGGCACGTTCTGGCCGAACCACTATAAATCTGTGTGTCATTTACAGTTCATATTTGCACAAGTAACCCAAATCATTAAAAACCACATAAAATCAACTAAATTATACGAATTGGAGGTGTTTGCCCATTTTTTGTGCAAACATTTTTGGTGCTTTCACTGAGAACTTGGAACTCGAAGCTTCAGCTTCCCTCATTCAACCTTCTTTCCCAATAGCACCCTTCATTGCCTAGGAAACATGACTTCTAGGCCGAGAAAAGACGCCAACAAGGGAAAGAACGTTGCAACCAGCAGCGCTCCAGATCCAGTGGATCCAGATCAAGAGAACCATCCCACTACGACAGCTGTGCCAAATGTAGATCAGGCAATTCCGACAGCCCCTGCCGCGGAACAACCGGCAGCAATCACTAGGGAAGACCTAGACAGAGTTGTGGTTGAAGTGACTAACCGCTTCACATCCCAATAAGAAGCTTTGGTGAACCAACTCATGTCACGCTTGAGGGATGCCGAAGAATCCAACCGCAATACTGAATCATGGGGTGAGTCTCAATCTGGAGGATCTCAGAGACAACAAAGGTCTTCCCTCTTCGAAGAAGCTATCAACAGGAACAACAATGATAGGGGCCGCGCCCGGACTCAGCCCGAACTCCGACTCGAGGAAGCGCTTGGAACCGAACCCAATGGGGGAGGCACCAGGCGAGGGTCGGATGTAGCTGAGCCAGTCATGCCGCCTAATCATAGAAACCCCGCTGAACGGAGCCGAGCTAGAACCCAGCCCGAAGTTGACCCCATGGAAATGCTCGAAACAAAACCCCACAGGGGAAGATCAAGGCAGGGGGTAACTGTAGCTGGTCCTAGCATGCATCCGAGCAGCCAAAGACAGCCACTAGATAACGTCAGAAGTGATAGACTATACCATCCCTACAGTTCATCTGGACGAGATCGATCCCGCAGGGAAGAACCAAGCTCATTTTTGTCCGCTCCAAATTCTGATGAAAGAATGGCACGATTATTCAGGGAATGCGTCCGACGGGAGCAAAGGGATCGAGGGATAGGCGCTAGGGTAACCAGCCCTTTCACCCGCGACATCGAAACCGCCATCACCCCTCGAGAATGGAAAATGCCGACGATGGAACCGTACAGGGGAACTTCCGACCCCGTTGTACACTTGCAGAGATACACACAACATATGCTTATGAGCGGGGCAACAGAAGGAGTATTATGCAAATGCTTTCCACTATTTTTAGCAGATCTAGCTACCTCCTGGTTCTGCCATCTACCCCAAGGATCCATCAGTTCATGGGAAATGTTGAAGGAAAAGTTCATTAGCCAGTTCCGCATTCATGTGGAACAACCCAAGGATGCTTATTCTCTATCCAATGTCAAACAGAAATCCGGAGAGACACTGCAACAATATCTAACCCGGTTCAACGCCGCAGCGGTCGCAATCCAAGATGCCGATGAGAAACTCACCCTAATGGCCCTCTGTAGTGGTGTGCACCCAGATACCAAGTTTGCTAGAAGACTAACTAAAGAAAAACCAGCTACCTTGCCCGATTTCTTCCATGAAGCTGGGAAGTACATGAGACTCGAAGAGGCTGCCATTGAAAGGCAGACAGGACCACAGACTAAGACGGCTCATGGAAACGCCCCCGCCGCAGCGAAGGACATTCGGAGAAACGACTCCAGAGATAATGCAGGGGGCAAGAAGGGAGAAAAGCGTTTGTACCGACCAGGACCGAGATTTGACGCTTACACTCCCTTGAATGAAACAGTCGAGAACATCTTCCTGGCCACCCAGGACGAACTTACATACAAGCGCCCCCCGTACAAGAAAGAGTCGGATCGCGCAATCCAGTCCGGAAAATTCTGCCGTTTCCACGAGTCTCATGGGTACGATACCAATGAATGCCGCCATCTCCGAGACCTAATTGAAGAACACATCAGGAGAAAGAGATTAGAACGCTATGTGAAGGGACAGGACAGGAGCCCAGCTCCTGCCAAGGAAAACCCAGGGCAGCTCCACCCAGAGACAGGCGGAGGAAATCGCAACACCAGCGGCTCCAGCCAAGAGAAGATAGTGGTCCATACAATATCAGGGGGGGCACACATCGCCGACAAGAGCTGGGCAGAAATGGAAAGATATGGAAACTCACTCAGAAGCGAGGGTGACTGCGTCAATTCTGTTATGGAAGAACGCCACCCTAAGCGGAAGGAAAATAATGACATCACATTCAGTGGGCGCGACCTAGAAGGAAGGCAGTACCCACACATGGACCCTATGGTCATCTCTGCCTGGTTCGGTCCAGCCAAAGTTTTCCGAATTTTAATAGACACCGGAAGTTCAGTAAATATCTTATTCAAGCATGCTTTCGACAAAATGAAGTTGTCAATGAAGGATGTATCCCCCTGCAACAAACCACTACACGGTTTCACTGGAGAAGCAAAGATGCCCCTCAGACAATTGGATCTCTTTGTTGAATTGGGAAGTCATCCCCGCTCCGCCGTTCGGAAACAAACATTCGTGCTAATAGACAACCACTCGGCCTACAATGCCTTTTTAGGAAGACCAGCCTTGTCCGACTTTCAAATTGTCCTTGCCCCATGGTGCCTGAAGATGAAGTTCCCAACGGATAATGGAGTGGGAGAAGTAGAAGGGGATTAAGACGCCGCTCGGCACTGCTATGTAACCGAACTTCACAATAATCGCAGGAGAGATAAAGGGAAAAATGCAGAGACTATTCTCTGCATGAAAAGCTTGGAAGCATAGCAACTAAAGAAAGCCCCTCCTCTTCGGTATACCAGTGATCCTTTCAATGAATTAGACCCCAGGGACAAAGAGGAGGAGGCCACCGCCGAGCCTGCAGAGGCTATGGAATTCGTATCTGTAGACAAACGCGACCCAAGTAAACTGCTGAGAGTCGGATCTCAGTTAAAAAGAGAATTAAAGAATCAACTCATTGATTTTCTTCGCCACAACATGGATGTATTTGCATGGACGCACGCTGATATGACTGGAATCTCCCCGGACATAGCATGCCACACACTAAACATCGATCCTACCAAGGTACCGGTAAAGCAAAAGAAGAGAAGTATGGGGGCAGAACGATCAGCGGCCCTCGAGGAAGAAGTAAAGAACTTACTGGCCAATGACTTCATACGTGAAGACATCTACCCGGAATGGATTGCCAACCCGGTACTGGTAAAGAAAGCTAACGGGAAGTGGCGAACATGCATCGATTTCTCCAACTTAAATGACGCTTGCCCGAAAGACTGCTTCCCACTCCCTCGAATCGACCAACTCATGGACAGCACTGCCGGACACGAACTCTTATCCTTTATGGACGCATACTCAGGATATAACCAGATCCCTATGCATGCCCCCGATCAAGACCACACTAGCTTCATCACTGACCGAGGATTGTACTGCTACAAGGTAATGCCATTTGGACTTAAAAACGCCGGAGCTACTTATCAGCGCCTCGTCAACAAGATGTTTGCAGAACTGATAGGACGGACTATGGAAGTATATGTGGACGACATGCTGGTTAAATCAAGAAAAGCCAACGATCATGTAAGCCACCTGGACGAGATGTTCCAAGTACTCCGCCAATATGGAATGAAGCTGAATCCTCTAAAGTGCTCCTTCGAAGTGTCATCAGGAAAGTTCTTGGGATTCATCGTCCATGCCAGAGGGATCAAAGCAAACCCCGAACAAGTCCGAGCCTTGCAAGATATCAAAATACCATCCACTCGGAAAGAAATGCAAAGCCTAAACGGGAAGGTGGCCGCCCTAAGCAGATTCATCTCCAAAGCAACTGACAAGTGTGTCCCTTTCTTCGAAGCCCTAAAGAGAGACAAAGGAAAATTCGGGTGGACCAACGAATGTTCAGCGGCTTTCCTTAACCTAATCGAGCACCTCCAACGGCCACCAGTACTCTCGACTCCGAATGAAGGCGAAGAACTATACCTATATCTTGCTATGTCATCCCATGCTCTAAGCGCCGCTCTGGTAAGAGAAGAAAATCGCACACAACGGCCAGTGTACTTCATAAGCAAAAGGTTCACGGGAGCAGAAGCCAGATATCCTAAACTTGAGAAGCTAGCGTACTGCTTACTAATCACGTCACGGAAACTGCGACACTACTTCCAGTCTCACTTCATCCGGGTTCTAACCGATCAACCGCTAAGACAGGTGCTCCATCATCCCGACACTTCTGGGCGACTTCTCAAATGGTGCATTGAACTAAGCCAATATGATATCACCTACCATCCCCGCACCGCCATCAAGGGACAAACTATGGCCGATTTCATTGCCGAATTCACCGCCGATGAAGGTAGGGAGCAATCCGAGGTGTCAAAAGACGTCAAATGGAATCTCTTCGTAGATGGGGCGTCGAACGAACAAGGCTCCGGGGCAGGTGTCGTGATAATCACCCCCAGGGGAAAGAAGCTGCACTACGCCCTAAGATTGGAATTCGCTGCCACCAACAATGATGCCGAATATGAAGCAGTAATAGCCGGATTAGAGCTTGCCCTGGAGATCGGAGTCAGTTCCTTATGTCTTCACAGTGATTCGCAACTCATCGTAAATCAAATACTAGGGGAGTTCCAGACTCGAGGAGAGCGGCTCACGGCATATCTGAAAAAGACCAAGCGGCTGCTCAATCAATTGGATCACTACTCGATCAAGCACATTCCTCGAGAAGAAAATCAAGAGGCCGACGAGCTGGCAAAGCAAGATAGCATGGGAGATGGTACCACTTCTGGAACGACAACTGTCTCAAGGCTACTAACCCCGAGTTTCGAGCAAGTAAATCTGATAGCTGCAACCGAAGAAGAAACATGGATGACCCCTATCCGAGAATACTTACAAAACGGCACCCTACCCGACGGGCGAAGTGAAATTAAGAAAATTCTAAGGAAAGCTTCCCGCTACACAATGCAAGAAGGCATCCTCTATCGGCGCGGCTTCTCTAACCCCTTATTGAGGTGCGTTGCTGGAAGAGAAGCCAAGGAAATTCTATCCAATATCCATCAGGGAAGTTGCGGAGACCACACCGGAGGGCAGACCCTAGCAAAAAAGATACTCCGATATGGGTATTTCTGGCCCACTTTAAACAGAGATGCCTTAGACTTCGTCAGAAGATGAGACAGATGTCAGAAATTTGCTAAGATTCCTCGACTACCAACCAATGAAATTACTCAGATGACCAGCCCTTGGCCCTTCGCAATATGGGGAATTGACTTAATTGGCGAACTGCCGATGGGCCGAGGCGGGGCCAGACATGCCATAGTGGCAGTTGACTATTTCACCAAATGGGTGGAAGCGGAGCCTCTGAATAAAATATCTTCAGCTAAAGTTATCAACTTCTTGATCAAAAACGTTCTGTGCAGGTACGGAGTTCCACTCAGAATTATATCAGACAACGGGCTTCAATTTGACAGCGAGGAGTTTGCCGACTGGTGCCAAGAGCACGGGATTCACAAGAGCTTCTCATCCGTGGCTTATCCCCAGGCAAATGGCCAAGTCGAAGCTGTCAACAAAATTCTCAAGACTCTAATCAAGAAGAAGCTTGAAAAGTCAAAAGGCGCTTGGGTGAACGAACTTCCTACAGCACTATGGGCCTATCGCACTTCTTTCAGAACATCGACTAGGCATACTCCGTTCTCTTTGGCATACGGATCAGAGGCCATGCTCCCAGTTGAAACTATTGTACCTTCCCATCGTAGGATCCACTACAACCCCGAAGAAAACGAAGAACTCCTCCACATGTCTTTGGATCTAATTGAGGAGAGAAGAAATGATGCAGCACTCAAAGCAGCAGCTCACAAATAAAAAGTGGCAGCACTATACAACTCCAAAGTCAAACATCGCAGCTTACAAGAAGGAGATCTTGTCCTCAAGCGAATCTTTCCACGCCCAGGAGCGCTGGATCCAATCTGGGACGGACCATATGTAATTCATAAAGATCTCCACAGCGGAGCTTATATTTTGTCAACAGTGGACGAAGAGGTGTTCCAGAGGGCATGGAACATCCGACACCTCCGTCGATACCTTTCTTAACTTGTACTGCTCATATGAAGTGAATTAACAAAGAGAATCAGTGGACGTAGGCATTTTTGTACCGAACCACTTTAAAAAACTTGGCTCTTGTTAACTTGTTCCTTTATATCTTGGCTACTTGTTAAGCTTTATCCTTTGCTGTTGAACAAAATCCTTTACAGATGACATTTCAATCCAGAGCTTCACAACACAACTCCACCTGGACAAAATCTAACAGGTACGCTACGCTCCTATGCCCTCGCCAATGAGACACTTTGCTCCGGTATCCCTCTACCGCGAGTTAACTCATTGTTTGCCTCGGCCCTTAAAGCCGATTGTAATAAGCCGAGTATAAGTCATCAAAAAAAAAAGGCCGACTATAGCCGATGGCAGCTCATTACAGCGATTCGGCTCGCCGGCAACTGTGAACCGATCATAAGCTCCAACATAAGGTGTGGCCAGCCAGGGGCAGTTCACAGTTGACGATCGGCCCCCACGCTAGCCGGCCACAGTAAATCGAATAATACCCACGATTACGGGCCATAATGGCCCGGGTAGTTACTGTGCACGATCGGCTCATGTGTCTTAAGTGCGGCTGTGGTAAAAAAGAAAACTCCCCGCAGAGGCGTAAGATGGGTGACAAATGTCTCCAAGGCCCACAGCTAGGGAAAGTGACTACAAAACCCGTTTGCCACGAACTTAAGCACATCGACGGCCTTCCGTGACTGGAAGTTTTACTTTTCCTATATTTCCATTTCATTTTAAACTTTTCTCCTATTCTCCGTAACGGTGCTTGAAAGTACAGGACATGAAATAGGGAACGCTCGCTAATGAGAATGGAACCTTACGATCAGGTGGCGAGACACTCAACAGCATTCAGTGCTTAGTCTTACAGGGCGCACGAAGTTGCCGTCCACAGCCGAAACATGAAGGGCGGTACCTTCTACTTTTTTACATTAATGCATAGCTGCAGTTCATATTCACACATCACATTTACGTTGCAAAATGAGAAAATTATACTTTAAGCAAAAAACTTGGCATCAGGCACAGTCAAGTCACTAGTAACATGCATAGTTACATCACTTACACAGCACAACAGAATAGCGATAACATTCCAACATAAAGGAATCAGCTTATGTTATGAAATTACATAAAGTCATTATTACAGTACATTAATGTTTTGAACTAGCATATACAGGAATGTCAAGCAGACCAAATAAAATAACCAGCTGCATTACTGCTAACCACTACACTTCAGAACCAGCTCTCCGAATTTACTTGGTTGCTGGATCGGAACTCCCAGCATGTTGACCAGAGGTCCCACCTGTCCAATTCAGGAGAAGAATCCATCAGATAAACAGCGAACGATCAAGTTATGAAAATCTAAAAAGAAAAGAGAAGAGAGACTCACCAGCACCCGCTTCTCGGTCCTCATCCCCCAACTGCACACCAGCTTCCTCCGCGGCAAGCAGCCACATCCCCTCCTTTACCGCTACCTTCTCCTCCTTTGAGAACTGAGCCGTAACCACATCCATCCTGAAAGCCGCTCCGCCTTCCTTATCTGCATCAGCCTTGGCCTCCTCCAAAGCCCGGAGATATATCCTAGCCATAACCCGGGGGTAGTCATCCATCCAGGATAGATTGCCCTGCTTCCAAGTACGGAAGTACATATCCTGCAACATCTCATCCATCATCCCCTCATTCTCCTCAAACTCCCTCACCCGGGCCTCGGAGGACAGCAACTTAGCGGTGGCAACATCCCTCTCCGATCGATATCTCAAGCAGTCAGCCTGGAGAGACCTCCTCATTTCTTCCATCTCTTCCTTTAGCTTGGCCTGAGCAAGCTCTGCGGCCTCAGCCTCCCAGACAACTCTTCAATCTGCTCAAGATCCGCGTTCCGAACCTCATCCACCGTCGCAATGGCCATATCAATCCGCCCCTTGCAAGCAGCCTCCATTTTTCGCAATTCTGCTCTGCTGGCCTTTTCCAGCTTCTCCTTCAACTGCCTGAAGGCTGCCTCGTGCTGAGAAATCTGGATAGCCTGATCGGCAAGCTGTTTGGCCTGATCAGCAACCACTAACCGCAACCGTATATTGGCACTCCCTATCTCCTCCCCGGCCTTGGCCAATAGGGCGTGATGTTTCATTAACTTCTTGACCTCCTCCGTGACCCGGTCGATGTTGGCCTTGGCTTCGTCCCCCATAGCAGCTATCCGAGTAGTGAGCAGATCCAGATCTAGGGACTTAGCCTCATCAAGAACCCGAACCATGGGATTGCGGGGGAGAAGATGCTCGCCCGTGGCCTCGTCAAATAAAATATCCTGGGAGCTAGGGTCCAAATCCGGGTGGCCGGCAAAGGGATTGCGAGGCACGTCGGGACGTTTTATGCGGATAACAGTAGGATTCTCGGAAGGATGCAGAGAGGGGACAAACTCCGTGGTTTCCTCCGTGGTATCTCGGGAAGGCTGAGTAGGAAGCTGAGGACCAGGTGGTGAATCAAACAAGGAACGCCTCCTCTTTCTCTTTTGCATATCTTCCTCAATGACTCCAAGAAGAGGGCGATATCTAACTACATCCCCAGAACGGCTTGTTGGCGGCTTTGGTTTGGCAGAAGCTTTGAGTAGCTTATACTGTTCGAGGCGGTGCCGAATATCTGTTGACTTGGTCGCCTTACCTGCTCCTGGAATAAAAACCAAGTGTTACGAACATACAATGATCCATAATTCAAGAAATATGTTAACTTGAAAAGAATGAGAAGACACGTATGTTATACAAACCCTGCGGAGGAGTAGAATACTGCAATAAGTCCTGAATCTCAGTCCAGGACGGAAGCGAACCATAAAATATTCCTAAGTCCCTATCATAAATGGAGTCTGCAGAAGTCAAAAGTTCACCTTGAATCGCTGGAATCGCCTTAGCTGAAGAACTCTCAGAAAATGGATCGGCGCCAGCCCCAGTCTTGTCAACCCCCTTTGCCTTCTCATCAAAGCCGATCCTTCCTCCGGCTCCCCAAAAGCTTGACGGAAAGCATCATCCGTCCACTCATGAATCTCTCCCGCTTGCCCGGAGGTTAAGGCACCGACGCCACTACCGCTCTGTCCATCTCCTCCTTCACCTTCACCCCTATCTTCCTCTAAATCTTCCTCTCCCGGAGCAAGGGGGCAAGTACTAGGAGAGGGACCGTCGGACTTCTTAAGTTTCTTACCTCCAACAACGGGAGGCTTCGTAAAAGGTTCCCTCTTGCCACTCTTCACCGTGGCCCCCTCCTTGGCTTTGGCAGCCCTCTCCTCAGCCGTGTCTCTCTGCTTAACCACGGACTGGTGTGGCAGGATTAAGTTATACTCCAGGAGAGTGGCATTCCTGATCAGATAAGAAGCCGACCTATCCCTTCCCGAAATGACCTTTATTTCAGCAGCCATCCGAGCCAAGGAATCATTCTCCACGACCGCAAAGCCACCTGTCGCTAGCAAGAAATAAAAGCATATAAGAAGAAGCATTGTGATCGGGACAGGAAAAATATAAATGAAGTTCAACTTACAGCCGGAAGTGAAAAGGCGGAAAGAAACAGAGTCATCCCTAATGAAAAACCATTCCTTCGTGAACATACTGAACTTTGAGTACAAATCCAGAACAGGCTTGAAGGGCACGGCCGCTTCCAAACTGATATATGGAGACCCCTTCTTGTAGCCTCTCAAGTTGTACAGATACCGGATCTCCCGGTTGGAAGGGGGACGCCCATATTTCCTCTGAAAGATGATGAAAAGACTCACCAGAATGGCGTAAGAGTTAGGCTGAAGCTGGAATGGAGCCACCTTCAGATATGTGATAAAGCTAACTATCCAAGCGTTAAGAGGCGGGATAGCACCACACATGCAATGATATCTGCTGTAAGCAAAGTAGCCTTCGGGGGGGTCATACGGCATCACCCCGTCCCCCGGCAACCGCATAAGCGCTCTATCTATCCCGAAAGAACGAGATATAACATCAAGTTGTTCCTCCTTTAGGGAGCTAGGAAAGCAATCGGGAGGAGAGACCAGAAGTTCCTGGGGACCATACCCATCCACTAACGACCTCGAGGCAGGTCCATGTTGCGCCGGTCTTGGCTGGGCTGGGGGCACGGAGGAGGACTCTCCGTCGCCCTTAGACTTCCGTTTATCGGATCGGGTTTCCACTCTTTGAGACATTTGTCTACAAACATAAAAGCGAAAGACGTGTTGTTAGAACAAGAAGCGCAGAAATATAAACAAACAAGCGTATACAAGTCGAAAATTTCACTCATAACCCATGCATAAAAGTCCATTCGGTATTAAAAAAAGTTTTCATTCGGCAATACGAAGCAAAATATCATTCGGCATTACCAATACACATGTTCATTCGGCAATTCAGGTGTATGGGTTCATTCGGCAGCTCACCTGGTTCGGCAGTTAGGAGAGCTACGGTACACGTTCGATTTGGCTGTTTGGTACAGTTATGGTTGATTCGGCACTCGGTTGATTCGGCTATCACACTCGGTAGGAAATAACGAAGGCGTGACTCCCCTACTTATAGGCGAGCCCAAGATAACCGGACCGGATGGTTCGGCTCTCGAAATCGAATGAAGCTATTACAACTACAGGAAAACAAAGCATGCTATGTGCATACACATGCCCTACTTTGGGGGGCAAGTGTTGTGTGCATTTCCACCACCGAAACAGCGAGCACAGGGACACCACCGAACCAATGCTCCCTCCCTACATGCCGAACCAATGCCTCTCCCCCTACATGCCGAACCAGCTCCTCTCCCATCCCCTACCGAGCCAAACTTTGCTCTACTACATGCCGAACCAACCGCATCTCCATGCGCACCGAACCAACCCCTTCTCCAACATCTCACCGGACCACATGCCACCGAGCCAACCTCCAAACAACCTGCCAAACCAGGCCTCTCCACCTCCATACCGAACCAACTATCTCCTCTCGCCGTCGAACCAGAGCACTACCGGATCATCGTCCCACCGAGCCAAGGTTACCACCGGACCAAGGGACGAAGTCACTATCACCGGTCCAAGGCATCACCGGACCAAGCTCCACACATCCACGGCCGAACCAAGCTTCGCCGAACCAGATATGCCAGACCAGATTGCTTCAGCCCAGGCCCATCAGCAGCTATATACATCCAAGACCCCTGCCCCCAGCCTCACTCTATAAATAGAAGGGCAGGGGTACAACAATGGCAGACAAGTTTGAGAGCTCAAGCAAGGAAGGAACTTTCAAACAACTTTCTTATACTTGTACTTAAAGCTTTGTACTTGTAATCTGAAAGAAAAAGGGGAATAACATATAAAGTGGACGTAGGCACGTTCTGGCCGAACCACTATAAATCTGTGTGTCATTTACAGTTTAGTCCCTACATTTTTCGTATTTGCACAAGTAACCCAAATCATTAAAGACCACATAAAATCAACTAAATTATACGGATTGGAGGTGTTTGCCCATTTTTTGTGCAAACATTACCTATAACATATGACACCATAACCTATAATATATATTATATTTAAATCGGTAATGATAATATATGCCTGCTATTGATATGTATGTCATTTTATAATATTATTTTGCTGTTCTCACTCTGCAAGTTTCCTGTTAGTTTAGGAATCCCTATCGGTTTAAATGATACATACCCGAACGATCTTATAGATTAGAGAAAAATCGTTATGGGTTGAAATGATAAACCCAAGCAATTTTCATTGATTTTAAAATTTTAGGATTGCGGGTTGAGATGATATATACCCGTAACTATTAGTTATTGCGGATTGAAATGACAAATATCTGTATCACTTGATCATAGGATAAAAAATTATATATGGCATCGTTGGTCTATTTTTAAAAAATGATTTCCAAAGTTTTAAAAGGAAATAGATGGGCTTTGATAAATATTAATTTTTTTAAAATATAACATTTAAATTTTATTTATATATATGTCAAAATTTTAGATTTTTAAAATTATATGTTTTAAAAATTTTAAATTTATAAGTTAGTTTTGAAAATATAATTTTTAAGATCTTACTTATAATTTTAATATTTTAAAAATGTATAAAATAAGATTTAAAATGATTTATTAATAAGATTTAATTTAATATAATTTAATTTAATAAAATTTAATTTAATTAGTATATATATAATATGTTTAAAATATTTTTTAAATTTTATATTAATATTTTTAACAGATTTTGTAATAACTTTAAATAAATAGAGGTTGGAAAGATAAATTAAAGTTGACTTGGAATTTAATTTGGTTAATAATTGAATTTAAATAAAGATTGATTTCGAATTATTGAATTGAGATTTTAAAGCTATGAAATTTATAATTTGATAACTTGATTTTGAATAAAGGTGATTAAATAAATATTTTCAAATTTAAATAAATTGAATATTTAGTTTTGGCTTAAATTTGCAATTTGAGATTTTATTTAAATGTTTATAAAATTGATTAGGTGAATAATTTGGAATTAAATATAATTGAAGTTAGATATTTAATTATTAGTTTTAACTAAATTGTAATTTGAGACTTTATTTAAATGTTATTAGAAATGATTAAGTGAATATTTAAATTTTGAATAAAATTAAATTTGAATTTTGAAATATAAATGAGATTTATCAAATGTTATTGTAAATTGCATGAATATTTAAACTTTAAAATCTATTGAAATTGGAGGTGGTTTTAAATTTGTAATTTTAACCTGGATTTGATATCGATATAAATTAAAATGGTTTAATGAGAATTTGAATTGAACCTTTAACCATTTCAATTGAAATTGTTAAACAGAAATTGATTTAAATTGAATTGTGGAATTAAAGTTGAGTTGAATTAATTTGTGAAGTTGGAAGAAACAATTCTACTTTAAAACTATTTTTTGTATATTAACTATTTTTAATATATAAACTATTTTAATCTATAAATTATTTAAATATAAAATATTTATAATTTATAATTTTTCCAATATATTAAAACTACTTTCAAACTATTTAAGGTGGAATTGTTATAATTTAGATTTAATAGATTTAAATGCGAATATTTTGATATGATGGTTTCACTATTTGATGGTCTGGATTTTGAAAGTGATATGATTTTGAAATGAATATGATATTTTGATATGATATATGAACTGTTTGAAAAAAATGACCACCATGTGAAATAAGCGTTTGGTTATTAAAGAGACTATGATCGAATATTGTCATACTCTCTGACAATACCGAAAACCACTTTAACAACTGTGTATGTGGTGGTGATTCCAGAACAAAGTTGGATGGTTTAGCGATGATTCTATATAAGGTATTAACGCAGCCCTGACTCCCACGAGTCATCTTGATGTGGCTAAAACAGGAGCCATGCCGGGCCAAGTGAGGTCGCACCTCCGATCAGGCACATTCCTTCGATGACATTCTATTGCTTTATGATTTAATTGGGTGCACCTTTGATTTTGGGAGTGTTTCTTGAGGTAGGCGTAGTAGCCGCTGTGCGTTATCACCAGTCTGAATTCGTAAAATGGTAGTATCCTACCCTAGGCATTGCCTAGTGTGCCTTGTCACATGCCTTATCGCTCCCTCTACGAGTTTGGTTTGTACCGTACCTATGGAGTGCCCTCTGATAGCCCTCTAGTTTATGGAGGAATTACGATATTGTATGGACTATGAGAATATATAAAAATGTGTTAAGAGGACAGGGATAATGCCTTAACGCTATTTTAATACTTTACTTTACTGATAGACATATTATAATAACATATATTACTACGTAATAAATAGTTCCACGAATCCTTAAAGGATGGGAATCCCAAACATCCTTTAAGTTATTTGAATTTCACTTGGACATTTCACTTGAGTTAATTTAGTGGTATAAGAATCTTAACCTTGACTCAAGTGTTTTGTGTTTTGCTTTATGCTTGGGTCAGACTGAGTGTCATAGCATTTGAGACTCACCTTTAGAGCTTGGAGCTTTGCTTGAAGATATGTCTTATATCTATTTAGCTTTTTGTTATTTCAGTTATCACCAGTTGTTTATATTCAGATCTTGTCTATTGCATTTGTATGAGTAACTTCAATGTATTCGATATTTCTGTTGTATTTTACTTTAGACTCTGATTTTATGTAGTAGCTTCATAAACTACTATTTATCTATTCCGCTGCTTATTGTTATATTACTCTGTGTCTATGATTCTGTGATTGATTTTTTTTTACTGTACATGTTAAGTTTTGCCAAATATAAATTAATAATCTGTTGTTTTGAACAATTCAAGTCTGACATATGTGGATGATTGTCGATTTAAATAGTTCGAAATAACGGGTGGTTACAGGCATGAACTTGAGCAGCTCGTGCATTCTCTTAGGGATGGTGGTTGGTGTTAATGCTTCGAATTTAAGGTTTCATGTAACCTGACATGAATAGAAGCGGTGAGCGATGAGTAGCTCATGAATTCTCTTGGGCGCGTTGCCGCCAAGAGTTGCTAACTCTTGTTACGGCATGAGTACTCCCTTTTTGCTTGTTGTAATGATATGGTGTAGTAATCTCTGACGGACTGTTGGTCGTACAGATGCACTCTTTCCCTCTATTGGCTAGGAAGTTTATTGTTAGCCGCTGATAGGCTACTCATACCCAGATCAGCCTACATCGGTATTCTTATTAAGGTAACCACTTGCGAGATTGTCCTTAGGGGGACTATCCCAACACCCCTGACCATATGGAAAGACAACGCATAAGGATTGAAGCTAGAGGTGGTAAGCTTCATTTTGTCAAAATTTCCTTGAACATCACATTAACAGAGCTGCCCCTAATCAATGAAAACCCAAGGAACCTTTATGCTAGCGATATTGACCGATATGACCATGGGGTCATGATCAGGGAAACTAACTCCTCTTTTTTCTTCTACAGTGAAGGTGAGGCTTGTCAACTTTTTGCCAAACTGGGTGCCTTTGGGGACCACAGATCGACCAAATATATATATGATCGCTAGAACTGAGCGCCATCCTATATCGGGATTGATCCCCTAACAACTGCCGGCCACATACGGGCCGCCATTAATTGACAGTGCCTCCATGTTAATTGCAGCCATGTTGGGGTCGGGCATGTTAGATTTTGATGATACAATATTTCATATTTAAGCAGATTTTGAAGATAATTGAGTCATGGAGGGATTGCGATTCAAATACATTGCCTATTTTATACATTTTGTATATATTAGAGAGTTATTAATTGCCTCTTTTATTGCATTAAAGAGGGAATTTTTGTTATCCACACGAGAATGATTTATTTTAGGAGATTAAAATAATCAACTATTGATTAAGAAGGCATTTTATCAAGATATTATAAATATACATATATATGGTACATTAGATATGTGTGCGGAAAAACATTTTCCTAGGGTTTTTGGGAACGAGATACCTTCTCAAAATTTTGGTTTTCTTTTGTAATTGTTTGGTGGATTAATAAAGGTTTGGTTTGGAGAAATTTGTTTGTCATTGTTTTTCTTTGCTTTTTATCTCTTCTAAAATCTAACTGTGTAGGGATCCTAGAAAAAATCCTAATAGTTGGTATCAGAGCCAACTACAAAAAAAATTTGAAGACAGTTTTGGTTATGGAGAAGATAAGTGTTGAAAAAATTAATGGGAGGAATTGAGGGTTATTGAAGGCAAAGATGGAGTATTTTTAATATATCAATGATCTTCACCACCATTGGAGAACAAAGGAGAGAAACCTAGCAATGTATTTGAAAATGTAAGACTTTTGATAAGAAGGCTGCAGTACTATTCGGTGTTTTTGGAATATGGTATTTCATATTATTGCTAATGAAACATCTGCTTTTGGAATTTGGAAGAAATTAGAAGGTATCTATGTAAAGAACTCCATAACAAATAAGGGGCTTTTAATGAGAAGTTTGGTAAATCTAAAGCTTAAGGAAGGTGAGTCAATTGAAGAACATCTCAGTTATTTTCAAGCAATTGTGAACCAATTAGTTAACGTAAATTAAAATAAGGATGACGAGACACATGGTAAGATGTTAATAAGTTTATTACCAAAGAGTTGGGAAACACTTGTGGTTGCATGGAATGGCTCAAATTCGGATAGAGTTGTTTCAACGGGATTGGTGGTTAGTAGCATGCTTAATGAGAAAATGCAGAGGATGAATCTAATGAAAGAAAAAGAAAAGGAGGAAATTGGAAATCCAATTGGAGAGGTGCACCTTGTAAGGAGGGGTAGCCGACCAAACATGGGAAGGCGGTCAAATAGGTCAAACATGAAGAGGGATTCCATCCGTTATTACCATGAAAAACTTGGTCATCAACGAGGATTTTGCAACAAGCTTAAAAAGGACAAAGAAAGAATAAAAGAATTAGAGGAAGACAAAGACAAGCTTGATGAAGGCAATGACGATGAGATGAAATTTGGTATTAGAAATGACATTCTTTGTATTGATGGAAGAAAAGGAGATGGGTCGGTGCTTGATTTAGGTCCTTGCGTCCACATATGCAATGAAAAGGAAGCATTCATCGATTATGAATAATGAGATGCTATGGTGGAATCTGCCAATGATGTATACTTGCGTGTTAAGGGGATAGGTTCAATTAGGTTGAATATGCATGATGGAAGGGTGGTGAAGCTTAATAGAGTTAGCACATCTCAGAAATTAAAAATAATCTTTTTTCTGTAGGACGGTTGGAGGTAAAAGGCTGCAAATTTTCAACTTAAGGAGTCACAACAATTTGGAAAGGTAACAGGGAGGTGCTGCACACAAAAATGGAAAGCCACAATGTATACCAATTGCTTGGAAAAACGGTGGAGAATGAAGGAACTTTTCAAAGTGGTGTTGGAGAGGCAAATTTTCCAAACTTAAGGTAGAGCCGACAACGGAAAGCTGCAAAGACCGCATGAAAGCCATTAGGTTATTACAAACAATTCTAATTTATTGGTGATATGCATGTTCAATCGGGGGCATGCATATTAGGCAGTTTGGACATTAGCTAGTTTTTGGAATGGAGACATTTGTTTCCATGGTAATATTGGAGATTGTTTAGAGTTTGAGGTTCTAAGTGGAGCTTAGATGGCATTCATGGAATATCTTTCCAAGCTAAGGTTTGTTAGATTTTGGTGATATAGAATTCAATATTTAAGTAGATTTTGGAGATATCCGAGTCAAGTTGAAGTTGTGATTCAAATAAATTGCCTATTTTAAAGATTTTATAGATTTGAAGAGTGGTTAACTGCCTCTTTTATTTCATTAAAGAAGGCAAAGAATCATTAATACGAAAATGATTTATTTTAGGAGATGGAAATAATCAATGGTTGATTAAAGACGGTATTTTATCAAATTATTATATATAGGCATGTATATGGTTCATTAGAGGTGTGCAGAACAAAAAAGTTGTTTTTCTAGGATTTTGGAGATCGACATACCTTCCCAATTTTTTGGTTTTCTCTTGTAATCATTAGAATTAATAAAGGTTTTGTTGGATGAATTTATTGGTCATTATTTTTATTTAATTCTTATCTTTTTTAGAATCTAATTGTGTAGGGATTCCAAGAAAAAATCTAACAGGGCAAGTGGATTTTTCTAAACATTTTACTGTTTTACCTTTTCCCTTACATACTATATAAAAATGCCTTCTTGGATCGAACGCTCTATACCATCTTTAAGTTACTCGCACTTGACAGTGGAGTGGCCATTAAATCATCGAATTCACAATACTTTTAATACCCTTCGGCTCCTCCCTCTATCCAAACTAGGAGGGAGCGGGCCATTGAAACACATGATTACGCATGACAGGACAAATTGTTTCCATGTCATGGTTTAATGTTGCATAATTTGTGTACTTGTGTAACATCCCATAAATTGAGCAATAATTAATTTAAAAGAAATTAATTAGCAATTAGAAAAGCCCAAAATGAAACTTCCACAAATGTTAGAATTCATGGTGATTTTCTAATCATTTTTCATATATAAAGTTTCACAATCCGAGTTCAAATAGAGAAGTCATCTTATTTGAAAATTTAGGATAGGAAATAATTATATATGTAATTAAGGAAATAAATATAATTGGTTAACGGTAACAGATACTTAACTCTAAGTAAAGTTAATGTTAATCAACGTTAATCAGATCAAAAGAAAATCTTAGCAAATAATGGTAAAAAAGGAACCAAGTAAACGTTTAACATAACAACACAACCGGTCGACCTCTTAGTGGGAATAGTGGTGAACAGGCGACACATATTGAACCTAGGCCAAATGGTCTAGATTTAATCTAATCTAATGGTCGGGAATGATCCGTGTACCTATAAATGCAGGCCTAACCCCTCACTTTTCTTCTCATATTTTCTGGAGCAACTTCGAAGCTCTACCGTTTGCTTTTCTTCATAAATTCTAAAATCTATATAAACTATAATATATATATATATATATATATATATATATATATATATATTTAAGTGGAGAATAGCAGAGAGTAGGAGATAAGAAGAATATGGTCGAATTGAATTGCCAAAGCCAAGATAAATTGTAAATCTAAATCCAAATCTAAATTAAATTCACATCTCTTCTCGGATCTAAAGTTCTAATAATATGTATATGCTTTCGATACATATTTTGGTAGGAAGAATTGGAGTCAAACAAGAATAATAAGATTTTGATATAGAGATTTGGAAGCTTAGAGGTGAGTGAGAAGTTATACATTTTTATATAATATTTTTTTATTTTGTTATAAATCTACTCATTGTATGCCTAAATGTAAAATTTTGAGTTGTAGGCTTAAATATACATATGCGATGAATTTGGGAAGCATGCCTACATATTCTTTGAATTGTTAACTTTGATTAAATATTGCATATACTTAAATCTAGATAGTAAGGGTAAAAATAGTCCTTAAATTTATGAGATAATCCATTATTGAGATTGTATAATAATTCCAGTTTGTTAGTTGACTATTATATGTTAGTAAACATGAATTGAAATTTTGATAAATTGGATTAGTATTTGTGTGCTATTTTAATTCATTAGGATGAGGTGTTTAACAATGTAAATTACTATAAACTATCCAGTTTTTCAATTATA
The DNA here is from genome assembly GCA_030765085.1 of Allium cepa. NCBI lineage: Eukaryota > Viridiplantae > Streptophyta > Magnoliopsida > Asparagales > Amaryllidaceae > Allium > Allium cepa. Next base: position 167,115,219 of record CM060931.1, read on the forward strand.
TGTAAAAGTGTATTGTTTGAAGTAACAAGGAATATACATAAAAGAAAGAGATGTACATAATAGGAATGTTCACTAAATTTTATACCATCTATTTAAATAACAATAGAAAAGATAATTCCTTGTAATTCCAAACATAACACAAGTCCACTTTTAGATAATTTATGGAAACTTATATTGTTGACTTTCCTTTTGGGAAGAGGTAATTCCAACGCATTCAAATATAGAAATCCCTAAGAATAAACCAAAGTATCGTAAGTAGAGATAATAACAACGATTCAATTGTCAATCTAACGTATGCGATTTAAGATGAATTAGGAAAAGCAAAAAGCAAAAAGCAATAAGCAATTGATTATAAATAAGGAAATAAGGAATTAAGAAGTTATAGTAATCAAAGAAAGATAGGTAATAGTCAAACAAGAACAATAAGCTATACCTAATAATGTTAAGTTGAAGTTAAACAATAAAAGATATTTAATCTAAGATAATTGAGTACCAAAATTAAATATAAGCGGCGTAGTAATCCAAAAAAATATATAGCTTCATGTATACGTTTATGACGGGTGTAAATTATTGGGCCTAGCCAATTACTTAGATTAATTAAGAATAATGAAATCATTAGTGAGGATTGGATTGCGAGGTCGGTAGTGTTGCACTATAGTAGTCTACCTACCGAAAGAGGCTACCAACAATTGTGTCTACATTGTACTGATGTGAGACATCTCCAACTGTAGGACCCATGGGATTATTCTTTCGCTTATAGGTGAAGGGAATATACCAAAGTAGGGTTCGCCTCGGTTGAAGTGTTAAAGGGCTACGTAGGGTCCTTTTCAATCCTTATGGGGTATGTGTTAAGTAACCAAGTAGGCATTTCCTTGATTGTATTAGACAATCTAAGTGGAATAGTGAGCACAATCTTAATGTCATGACAATAAAGTTGGTGCCACATATGTGAGGAATAGGGTTGTGCACATAGGTTGACAGCGCCTAGAGCGATCGGTAGAAAGACTCGAGTTACGCCTATATAAACTACACGTTCTACTAGTGTAGATCACGTATAGGACATGCACAAACTTACAGTTGTTTGTTTGTTTATTGTTAGGATCTAGATAACCCCTATATGAGCCTTTAAGATGAGGTATAATATAACTAAATAGTTGTAATGCCGTTATTAGGCGCTAATAGGAAAATCCTTGACATACGTAGGTAATCCGGTCTAGATACAAATGATGGATACCTGGCACAATGCTGAGTTATGAATACTAGCAGGGTACGTATCTTGGTCCATGGAGGGACTATGGTACTTATATATATACATTTATATATACGTATGTAGTTATTGTATTCCTCGAGTTGGTAGGGCGTATCATATACGTACGTGAAGTCGAGACGACTAAGTTGAAATAGTTGATGTAACACGTAACGGAAGACAATCAGCATCAACTATTGTTATGTATAAAGTATGTAATTTACCAGTTAGTAGAACATTGTTTTAACCTTCAACTCATTACAACCTACAGGATATACATAAAGGGACATGTATTAGTGCAAGGTGGAAATGGTGGAAGGATATATTTCCTTTTGCATGCTCGACACCTAAAAGGCACTAGATATCATAGGTATTGGCCTTAGTCAGTAATTATACGTTTATTATACTTTATTATTCTGTTGTGAGTTTATATCGATAGCGCTCTTATATGCTTTTTTATTTACAGGATATCAACACCAATGATCTGTACCCTAGTGGACTTGGATTTTCAACTCAGCGAAAATTTAGGCCCATTATGGTGCAAGCTGTTGCATTTGGTATCAGAGCTTAGCTTGGTCAATCATAGGAATTAGGGTACATTGGGTGAACGTATTTGTATTATATATCATACATCAAACTTTAAAAATTCCGACTATAGAAGTATTGCAACCATATTATGTAAAGATGGATAAATTGACTATGATTTGGAAAAGTTGATAAAAATATACACTGATCTCGATCACCCCATAGAAGATAGATCGTATCAAAAAGACGTTGACTTAAGAAGAACATGAATGCAACATATAGAAGGTCCCTGAAGCTGGATGGTACATGACTCCCTTATTGGGCCTAAAGTGCCCAATGGTTGTGGATCCCCGTAGGATTGTCGATCGATGATGGATAATAGATCTAGATAAATGGAAAGTAAAGCATCTATATGTTGCAGATATCTGAAAGCAAGAATTAAATAAGTTCCCAAAGGAAGGTGTGTAGATATCGCTTTAAGATGATATCCAAAATTTTAATATATTCTGAAAGAAGATAAGTTAGAAAGTAGACGGAAAAGAAGAAATGTCCAAAAGATGGGACAAATAAAACCACACCAAGTCTGACCCATATGAAAGAATTGAATAAAAAAAATTAAAAAAATATATAGCATATTTGAAATAATTTTCAAGGGATTTATTTAAAAGGTAGAAAACCCTATTTTTTAAAAGCAAGTAAACATTAAAGTTTCCCGCAAATTAAAATATCTTTTTATATTTTATTTATATAGAATTTCTAGTAGAAATTAAAGTTTGTTTTGACCAGATATTTTAGTTAAAATGAGTTTTATAAAGAGATGTTTCTTTTAATATAAAAAAAGCAAATAGAGTGTATATATGTAGCTCATCGATTTTCTAGCTATGAAAAAATTAATTTTAAAATTCTTTTAAAAAGAGTAGACAATAGGAAGTGGTACCAATTTTAAATGGGGTAAAGAAGATGGAACGGTAAAAACACCCAATAGTGAAGATGATAAGAATATTTCCATATAAGGGAAATACAGTGAAAAACGTATAAAATATGTTTATACATAAAACGAGCTATATCAGGGTAAGCCATTTAAATAAGAGCAATTTAGGTAGGAGAAATTTAAATAGTAGCAATATTAAGAAATTAAGTAGAAGCAATATTAGGAGTTTATATTAAAATAATGCTAGTAATCTAATTATAAACTATGTAGGAAAAACAAATGGAAATGTATATTTTTCATAATTATGCGCATTAACTACACGTATCTTTTAAAAGTCCCTATCACATGCTATTAGGGCCTCTGTTAAAGTTGGAAGTGGAGACAGAATACGTAATAGGAAAATAATAGGTCTGAAGTGTCATTTTCTACTCTAGTTTTATTGTTTGAAGTTTTAAAAGATGTTTTGGAAACCCTTTAACATTGCATCATTAAAGAAAAAATTAGGTCGATATAGAAATTGAGTTTTTGAACACAAAACTTATTAAATGGTTTGGGTTAAAAATCCCACTTTTTAAGAAGTCAACTCTTTATTGTGAAAGGGAATAAAAGTTGATTTGAATGACTATTCATATAATAAAGACTTGACTCTTACTATTTGAAGAAAAAGAAATGATCCTTTTAAATGAAATGCTAACAATTCCTTTGGACTTAATAAATAAACTTAATACATAAATCCTAAGTTATAGTTTTAAAAATTAGGATACCTGCAATTAAAGTTGGTCAAAACAAGAAGTTTTTCATAGCCCTTTTGGAAACTAAATGGTTGAATTTAGTAAAGAAGTTTCTTAGTTTATGTTTTAAAGATAATTTTATTGGATCAAGTACTTCATGACTGCGAAGTTTTAATTTTATAAAGAGCAGTGAAAACCAAACCAAATTTTTTAATATGGAGTAGATAGAGATAATTGCCTAGTTTAGACGCGGTAAAAGATAAGGCTGTGAGTAAAATAGCAATAAAAGCTCGTTGAATAACAATAAGGAATCCCCATAGAATATAAAGAAATTTATACGAGCCTAGGAACGTTTCATTAAATATGTGTGAAATCCATAAAGGAAAACCCATAGAGAAATGGGAAATGATATCAAAATACAATCAGTGAGTTCTAGAGTATACATGCATGAAAGATTAGAAATAAAGAAAGTATATACTGAGATTTTGAGGAAACTATAAAAAGATTTGGATTAAAAGAAGATACTAATATAATTGGTTGTGATAATTGAAATAACGAATCTGCCTTATTTATTAGAAGCGAAAAAGCTAAGTTAAGATATATGGGTTATAGTGGAATGAGATGCTAAAAATGTCTATTTTATTTAAGTAAGAAGTGATAGGGCCACAACATCATTAATTTTAATTGACGTTGAAGGGCTTCCAGCAGTTGTTTCTTTTAGATTAGTTGGTATTACACCCATATTTCCTAAGCTATATTAGAAGTGGGCTAAACAATGTACAATTCTAGGAGCACTGCTCCCGAAGTAAAAGACCAAAACAAAAGGAGAAAGAGTTGGGGCAGTTGGATCACTACCTCACAAGGAAACAATATCCAAAGAAGTTGCGACGAAATACAATACTGTGCTCATAAGGAAGGCCACAAAGGCATCAGATCTATGCCCATATCATAGTATCAATGTTTACACAAAGCCACGGGAAATATGCAATGAGATACTGCAGTCGCTTTCCACCATAAATGAGCGTTTGAACTACACTATCAAACACCCCTAGAACCTATACTTTGTTAACACATCTAAGAATGGATCTGCATAACACATATCGAGCACAACTTAGACAATACTGTATGGGGTCAAAAGCATCCTGAAGGGTTGCACACAGGGCCACTCAAATAATGCTCCAACGCAGATCCATATTTGTAGGTAGATAGTAAAGAGATAAAGCACCCCTATCCCTAACTCATGCAACAAGGGAAACTCAAATCAAAGTCTGCTTATATTTCAGTCAGCTCAGAACAAGTTCAAACTATTGTTAAACTAACTCTAGTTTAAGCTGATCACAAACCCTAAAGCCCAAAGCAGCTCAAGATGGTAGCACCAAATAATCAGGCAAGCACCGTAGCATTACGCAAATGCCTTACATCAACCAGCATAGCCTCACTTCAAATATGTCGGCGATACCTTAAAAACCAATATGCAAACCCTTCATTACATCAGATTAGAAAAATGCGATCCATTAAGGTCTCCTACTCCAATTCCAAACATTCCTGCTTCAATTTTAGAAGTTTTTGCCTCCAATTCAAACTTCCCGCCAATGACCAGAATACAGCTGCCCAAATTAGGGCTTACCGCCAAAAGACATATCAGCAATTCTGACACATCTAACCAGCAATTTGGATGAGGAATACGTGGCATGATCCAAAACATGCAAATCTAGGATGATGGTAATTAGCTTCTGCCCTGAACATGATAAATAGGAGATGGTCGAGAATGTTGTGAGGCCTTTTCTTTTTCTTCTTCTTTTTAATAAAATGTTAGGAACTGGAGATAGTGGTTTTGATGACAAAAACCTTTGTAACTTATTTTATTATAACTTATATACTAACACTGTTGTCTAGATATATATGAATGTTATTATGCAGGATATATATAAGACAGGTACTGATTATTGAAGACTGAATAGTATAAAGATCAAGAATGAAGAAATCGAGTTTGAAGACTCATGAGTATCAAGATCAAGATTTCAAGATTAGTGTCTGGTTTTTGTTAAAACTTCATAATAGCACGGAAATCTTCATTTCAAATTTCATTTGGGATGGAACCCATTTCTACATTCTCAGTGGCTTACGAACCCATGACAAGTAGCTTACAAACCTACGAAAAGTGGCTTACAAACCCACGAATATCCTAGTTTTGTACAAGTTCTGTCCTGATGTGATCAGATATTTTATAGGAAGAACCTTGCAAAACTACTTCAAAATGATTTTTTTAGAATGCTTTTCAAAACTGTTTTTCAGAATATTTTAGCCTTAAAATTATCTTCTCAAGTGATTTTCAAAAAGATGTTTTAGCCTTTAAAATATTGTTTGTTTTTGTTTTAAAATAAGCTCTTGTTTTAAACTTCATTTTCAAAACAAATTTTACATTGTTTCTTAACTAGGGATGTCGACATCATGAGATACCCCATGTCGACATGGTGGCCGTACAAAAGTTTTAATTTTCGAAAGAAGTGTCTATTCGTTTAAATCTCTTCACGAATGTTATGACCGTTGGTGCTTTATAAATAGCCTTCACAAACGAATTTTTAACTAATTATTTTCTTATTTTCTTCACTTCTTCTCCATAAATCCGTATTCTAAAATTTCATATTTTTAAGATCGTACCGAAATTCTACAGAATTCTCAAGTGAATCAAATTAGAATCTCATTCTTATTTGATTCTCTACCCTCTCTCGAAGATCAAACTGCTATTCATAGTTATAGGATCAATTTGTAACCAAAAGTTTATCGAGTCTCTCTATAAGGTGTGGTTGTGTCTGGAAATCAATTGGATGATCTTGAGTCCCATAAATCAAGAGAGTTGTCCAGACTCGTGAGACAAGAGGGTACCTCAAGGCCTTTAGATATTGAGGATTGTAAAATCGACATTGTATAATAAAAATCTGTATGAGGTGTTTTGCCTTGGTACAGGACTGGATGTAGGGTAACTCCGAATTGGTATAAAATTTTGTGTGTTCTTTCCCTTTACTGCTTTATATTTGCTTTCCACATCTGTGTTTGATTCTGTGATTGTTCTGTAATTAAGTTCTGCATTTGTTTATATCACAGTTTTTAAATTAGTTCATATATGTCTTAGAATCCATTAAACACTATTCACCCCCCTGTAGTGTTAAATTAGCCTTAAGATCCTTAATCCTCACTCTCTTTCAATTGGTATCACAACATAGGTTTTCATAGTTTTCATAATCTGAAACTTGAAAAGTTAAAAGTGGCATTTTTAGGAATTTTTTTATACTAGTTTGAATTTATGCATTTCATCAAAGTATCATAAGTATGCATATAGTTTTATGAAAAATCAAGTTATTTACCAAATTGGTTTGTTATGCAGGAACAGACATGTTACATGGCTTTAGAAGAATCAACAACCAATGGATAAATTGTGCAAATTGGGAAAGATAAATGGATATTTGATAGTGGTTGTTCAAGGCATATGATCGGAAATCCCAAGATACTCAATGGCATTATATATCAAGATGGTAGATTGGTCAACTTTGGAGATAACTCAAAATGATATGTGAGTGGCATCGGCAATGTCGGTAATTCTAAAACTCCTCTTATTTTGATAGTTTGGAATTTTAAACATAATATGCTTAGTATAAGTCAACTATGTGATAAAGGATTTAAAATTAATTTTGGAAAAGATAAGTGTCACATCAAAGATAATAAGTCAAATATTATCTTTGAAGTAATTTGGAAGAAAAACATGTACATCCTTAGTATGAAAGTTTCAAATGATAACTTATGTCTTTCGGCTAATACAAGTGACCCTTGGATTTGGCACAATAATTTGGTCATTTAAATTTCAAATTGTTATCTAGGTTATCAAAACTTAACTTAGTTAGAGGTCTTCCCAAGTTAAACTTTAAAGTAGATAGTATATATGATGCTTGCCAATTAGGAAGACTTAAGAAAAGTTCATTTAAATTAAAAGATATGATTTCTACTTCTAAACCTCTAGAATTACTTCATTTATATTTATTTGGTTTAACTTAAGCTCAATCAATTAATCACAATAAATATGTTTTTTAATTGTATATGATTAGTCTAGATATACTTGGACAATTTTTCTTAAACTTAAAAGTGATGCTTTTGCATTATTTAAGAATTTAGCTAAAAGAATTCAAAATCAACTTTCTTTAAAAATAAAAACTATTCGTAGTGATCATGGTGGAGAATTTGAAAATGAAAATTTTGAGAATTTTTTTAATAAAAAAGGAATTACTCATAATTTCTCTTTTCCAAGAACTCCACAACAAAACGGAGTGGTAGAACGTAAGAATAAAACGATTCAAGAGTGTGCCAGAACAATGCTTTCTGATAGTAACTTACCTAAAAAATTTTGGGCTGAAGCAGTAGTTACAGCTTGTTATATATTGAATAGGATTTTAGTTGGACCATTAACTAATAAAACACCATATGAATTACTTTACAATAAGAAACCCATAGTAGCTTATTTTAAAGTTTTTGGTAGTAAGTGTTTTATTCTTAATACAAAAGATGATTTAAGTAAATATGAACCTAAATCCGACAAAGGTATCTTCATCGGATATTCTAATAGAAGTAAAGTATTTAGAGTTTATAATTTAATAACTAACACTACTGAAGAAATAATGCATGTATCCTTTGATGAAAATTTTAAAGATACTGTACAAATGGAAGATGAAGAAGATTTTGTAACTTTAAATAATGAAAAGCAATTGTGAAATTATTCAACCTAATAAAAGAATTAGGCTATTAAAAGATCAACTTGTTGAAAATATACTAGGAAATATCGAATCTGTAGTTAAAACAAGAAATCAACTAAATAGTATGAGTAATGTAGCTTTTATATCAACTATTGAACCTAAAAATCCAAAGGAAGCATCATCTGATGATTCATAGATTCTAGCTATGCAAGAAGAATTGAATCAGTTCACCAGAAATGATGTTTGGGAACTTGTTCCTAGACCTGAGGATAAAAGTATAATTGGAACAAACCGAGTTTATAAAAATAAGATGAATAAACTTGGCGAGGTCATGAGAAATAAAGCTCGTTTAGCCACACAAGGTTATTGTCAAGTAGAAGGAATTGATTATGACGAAACCTTTGCACCCGTAGCAAGACTAGAAGCTATCATGATTCTACTTACTTTCGCAAACTACAATAATTTCAAATTATATCAAATGGATGTTCAAAGTGCTTTTCTAAATGGTTTTTTAAAAGAAGATGTTTATGTTGAGCAACCTCCACTTTTTGAAGACAATAAATTTTCAAACCATGTATATAAATTAAAGAAAGCTTTGTATGGTCTGAAACAAGCTCCTAGAGCCTGGTATGAAAGACTAAGATCTTATTTACTACAATCTGGTTTTGAAATTGGTAAAATAGATACAACTCTTTTATTAAAAGAAACAAAAATGATATTCAATTAGTACAAATATATATATATATATATATATATATATATGATATAATATTTGGATCAACTAATAACATGATGAATAAAGAATTTTAAGATATAATGATTAAAGAATTTGAAATGAGTCATATGGAAGAACTAAGTTTCTTCCTAGGACTTCAAATCAAACAATTAGATAAAGGAATTTTCATTAGTCAAGAAAAATATGCTAAGGCTTTAATTAATAAATTTGGATTGACCACTTCTGGTGGAAAACCAACTCCGATGAATACTAATGTAGCTTTAAGTAAAGAAGATAAATCAAAAGATGTTGACCAAAAATTATATAAGGGAATGATTGGTTCGCTGCTTTATATAACAGCAAGTCATCCTGATATCATGCATAGTGTTTGTCTCTGTGCAGGATACCAATCTCAACCTAAAGAAACTCACTTAAAAGCTGTTAAAAGAATTTTAAGACATATAAAACATACTTTAGATTATGGTTTATTTTACCCTAAAAACGATGTATTTGATTTAATTTCATATTGTGATGCGGATTACGCTGGTTGTAAATCAAATCGAAAAAGTACAAGTGGAACTTGTCACTTTCTAGGACATTCTTTGGTTTCCTGGTTTATTAAGAAGAAAAACACTGTATCCTTTTCAACAAATGAAGCAGAATATATATCTATTGCTTTGGCTCGTTCTCAAGTTATATATATGCAACAAACTTTAAAATATTTTGGATTAACTATAAATAAATCACCAATTAGTTGTGACAATAATAGTGCAATAAGTCTATCTAAGAATCCAACTCATCATGCTAGAACAAAACATATTGATATTAGACATCATTTTCTAAGAGAAAATATAAGTAAAGAAGTCATAACTCTTGAGTACACTAATACTGAAAAACAAACTACTGATATTATTAACCAAACCATTAAATGAACAAAACTTTACTAAATTTAGAAGAGAATTAGGTATATGTTCATTTAACTGAAACATAAATTATAAATAATATAAGTATAGTTAATAATTAATATAAATAAAAATTTCGCAAAAATTGAACTAGGCATATCGCCATGACCCATCCCCTTATGTCGACATACATGCCGCAATTTTCAAATTTAAATTTCCCTCTAAAAATTAGTTATTAAGTTATATATTTATATATTTCGACTTTTACTCCTTTTCTCTATTCCATTCTCTGTAATAAACTTATGAAACTGTAAATTAATAGCTTCCTCTTTTAATAATGCACCTTCTTCACCCACTTCTCCTCATTCTGATCCTTTTCAACGTACCACACACGTATGAGTCATCAAATTGCAAGAGAAGATGAAAGATTTACTTTAAATAATGATGCAGATTCAAGTGAGTCAACTGCGAACGGCAAGAGAACAAGATAGGCAAGGCAGAATCCTTAGGAAATTTACAAAAGTTCCTTATGGATAACCATGCCAATCACATTGTCATCGAAGAATCATCACAAGCCATGGATTCTGAAGAAAAAGAGCCTCTAGAAGAACCTCAAGAAGATCAAGAAGTACATCCTTTACCGAATCCGGGTGTTCATATGGACAAAGACGATGGCGTGATTCGCATTGGAGAGGTCCTTTTTGATGCTAATAGGAACTTGGTCAAACAACATGGAAACTTTTGTCTCCACTATCCAAATTGTTCGGTCCATAAATTACCAATAGTTAAGGGTCCTCGTTAAAGCTTTTTTCATTTTTCTCTTTCTTGATTATATATGGTTTGTTGATTTGTATATAAGTGTTATCTTAATTAATGTTCTTCTATAAACAATCTTCGGTGGATAGAAATATGAATTCTAGTTAGGATGCTATATTTCATATGTTATTATTCTTATGTCATATGTTTGTTTATCTCATTTTCTATTAAGTTCAAGTTTATAGGTTATTTTTGTTGACGACAAAGGGAAAGAAGTTACATAAAATAATAGGCTTGGAGTAAGGGGGAGTTATTGATGTAAGATTAAGTTATATAAAAAAATAGGCTTGGAGTAAGGGGTAGTTTTTGGTGTAAGGGGGAGTTATGGTATGATCAAAGTGGTAAGTATATTTTATAAGGTTGTCATCGTCAAAAGGGGGGAGATTTTTAGGAATTGGAGATATTGATTTTGACGACGACAACCTTTGTAACTTATTTGTTATAACTTAGACACTAACACTATTGTCTAGATATATATGAATGTTATTATGCAGGATATACATAAGACAGATACTGATTATTGAAGACTGAACAGTATAAAGATCAAGAATGAAGAAACCAAATTTGAAGACTCATGAGTATCAAGATCAAGATTTCATGATTAGTGCCTATTTTTGTTAAAACTTAATCATAGCACAGAAATCTCCATTTCGAATTTCATTTGGGATGGAACCCATTTCTACCTTCTCAATGGCTTACAAACCCACGAAAAGTAGCTTACGAACCTAAGACAAGTGGCTTACAAACCCACGAACATCATGGTTTTGTACAAGTTCTCGAGTCCTGATGTGATGAGATATTCTGCAGGAAGAAGCTTATAAAACTACTTCAAAATGATTTTCAAAATTGTCTTTCAAAATATTTTAACCTTAAAATTGTCTTTTCAAATGATTTTCAAAAAGATATTTTAGCCTTAGAATATTATTTGTTTTTGTTTTAAAATAAACTTTTGTTTTAAACTTCATTTTCAAAACAAATTTTACATTGTTTTTTAACTAGGGATATCGACATCATGGGATGCCCCATGCCGACATGGTGGCCGTTGAATTCAAAAGTTTCAATTTTTAAAAGAAGTTTCTATGTTGAATCATGAATTTTGATTCATGACAAGGAGCATTAACAAAGACTATATGGCAATAGCAACAAAGGAGAGTAACATATACATGGTATATACTACAAAGAGAAGAGACTTCAAAATTAGTTTTCATATGATTATTTATTATGTTTTTGAGTCTTAGATATATTTAGATACTGTTAAAATCATTCCTTAAGTAGTTACGTTTGCACACGAAACAAATTATTTTCGTTTGTATATGTATTGAAATTCACTGTGCAAAATTGCACAGGTCAGTCGACTGATTACAGTCGACCAGCCGACTGACCTGGTGCAAAATGCACAATAAATAGAGAATATATATACAAATTTGAATTTCAATCTACTAAGCTTCTGAACTCAGTCGACTGACCTGCGTATAATGGCTATATTTTCTGAACGGATGTTTTCTCTCGCGAAGAGTTTCAATCCAATTCGAAGAGTAATGGCTGCATTTACTGATTGAATCTCTTAGCAAAAGGTTGTATCTATCTATGCTTTATATAAACACATCAAAATCATTTTCCAAATAATCAATTCTTGAATAATTTACTGATCTTACTTACTCTTTATATTCTCTGCATTTAAAAGCAATCAAACCATCTTCATTGCTTGATCTTTGAATTCATATTCATACTCTTTGATTCATAGCGATAATCTTCCTTTCATATCTTTACAAACACTCATATACTTGAGGATTTGATTATAGGAAGGGTGTACACACATTGACACATCTGTGTTATCAAGAACAATTAGTCAGACAATTTTATATACTAGTAGAAGCCCTATTCTGCTGCTCGGGCATTGTGAAGTCCTCTTCAGTTGCTGAGGCATCCAGTTCTGATGCTCAGGAGTTTGCTAGAACATATTCCTTCGGGTTAAGTGAGGGTTATTGATTAGTTAAATTCCAGAAGGAGTCTGGGAATGCACGTAGAACGGGAAGTTCGAACCAATATAAAAATCTTGCTGTGCTCACTTCTATTTTTTTTCTTTGCTTTACTATCTACTATCTTTGTTTTAATCTCATACATATTTAGTATATTTCGACATTTCATGATCCATGGTGTCTTTCATTTGGTATCAGAGCAGGCATCATATAACCATTACACAGTTGTTTAATATTTTGCTAACATGGAATACAACGCCAGCACAAGCACTATCACTAACATTAGTTTTATTGAAGGTCAATCTACTACACGACCTCCACTATTCAATGGCATGAATTACAACTATTGGTCAACTTGAATGCATATTTATATGCAAGCCAATGGTTTTGATGCATGGAATGTTACATAAGCAGAATATACTACCCCTACTACTGAAGATTCTACATGGACAGCTTCACAAATACAAGAAGCTACTGCTCATGCTAAAGCAATGAATATGTTGTTTTGTGCATGAGATAAAAATGAGTTTAACCGAGTTAGCATATGTAACGCTGCATATCAAATATGGCAAACACTTAAAGTTACTCATGAAGGAAATAGCAAAGTTAAACAAAGCGAAATATCTATGATTAAGAGTCAATTTCAAATTTTCAGAATGAAGCAAGTGTTGATACACGAAGATTTTGATCAATGACAATGAGCTTCAACAAATAGGAAGAGAATGCAAAAGCTAGAAGAAGATAAATGAAGACCAAAGTATAAACATTAGTATGATTTTCTATGTGTCTTAGTCTAGATTATTTGTTAAAATCTATCCTCAAGAGATTTGCACGAACATTAGAACATATTCATAAAAACTTCATTCACATGTTCACTGTGCATACTTTTATACTTCAGTCGACTGAACAGACATGGCCAGTCGACTGAAACTGTACACATATATAAAATTGCACAGTTTCAGTCGACTGAATTACCTGCGCAGTCGACTGAAATTGTTCCTGAAAGTTTTTCTTCACATTTTCAGTCGACTGAATCTCCTGCTCAGTCGACTGAATTTAAACCTGCGAATTTTATCTGAAAAGACACCTTCTTCTTCCCAAGAGTTGCAACCATTCATCAATGGAAATGGAAGCATCTCTTGTTTGCAACCTTTGACAACATATGCACCTCTTCTACAAGTATAAATTCATGATTCTAACATCATTTAATTGACCGAATTTTCTTGCTTTAATCTTACTATTCTCTTGTTCATATTCTCTAGATATTCTCAAAGCAATCACCAATCTATTGCTCGAATCACTGTTTTTGTTTATAACATTCTTTTGATTCATAGCAATTCACATTTCCTAAATCTTCACAAACACATTGCATATTCTCGAGGATAAGATTATAGGAATATTGTACTACATTAGACTCATTAGTGTTGATAAGAACACAACAAGTCGAATATTGTATTTTAGTAATTGAGTTGAAGTCCTCTTCGGTAGTTGAGGCAAGAAATCCCGTTCGGTTGTTCGGGTAAGTTGTAAACCTATTCCTCCGGGTGAAGTGAGGGTGTTAGTTAGTGAAATTCCTAAGAGGAGCTTAGGGACTGGACATAGGATGAGAGGTCCGAACCAGTATAAAAGTCTTGGTGTCTCCTTGCATTTACCTACTTTATCTACCTAGACTATTTCATTATTCCATATTACACGATCCTACCGCATAGCCCCCTCTTTCAATTGGTATCAGAGCAAGGTTGTCCTATAACCATAACACCGTTATTAGACATATTGATAATATGGAAAATAACGCAAATACAAGCACAACATCTGCCTATAGTTCTACATTTGCGGAAGGACAATCTACCCAAAGACCTCCTCTATTCAATGGACTAAATTATAACTATTGGGCTACAAGGATGAGGATTTATATGCAAGCAACAAGTTTTGAAGCCTGGAATGCTACTCAAGCAGAGTTCGTTGTACCCACATCCGATTATCCCACATGGACACAAATTCAAAAGAATAAAGCTAGTGCAAATGCCAAATCTATGAATATGCTATTTTGCGCCCTGGATAGAAATGAATTCAACCGTGTTAGCATATGTACTACTGCATATCAGATATGGGAAACTCTTAAAGTCATACATGAAGGCACAAACAAGGTTAAACAAACAAAGATATCCATGCTGAAGAATCAATTCCAAAACTTTAGAATGCGACAAAATGAATCCATCAATGACATGTACTCAAGATTTCAAGACATTCATCATTCTCTAATCGGACTTGGAGAAAGATACACGGACTTTGACATTGTGTCTAAAGTTCTAAATTCACTCACTGATGAATGGGAGAGAAAAGTACTAGCAATCGAGGAAGCAAGTGATTTATCTACAATGAAACTAGAAGAATTGATTGGAAATCTTATGTCATATGAAGTAAATATGCAAGCTAAAAAGGATCAAGCTCAAGAAAGAAAGAATATTGCTTTTCATGCGGAAAAGGAAGAATCAGAGTCTGAAGATGAGGATCTAGCATTTATAGCCAAAAATTTCAAGAAATTCCTAAAGTATAGAAAAGGAAACAAAATCGGAATCAAAAAGAATTTCTTGAACAAACCATCATCCTCAAATATAGAATGCTTCAATTGTCATAAGAAACGACATATGCAAACAGATTGTCAAGAACAAATGAAGGAAAATCAGAAAAACTTCAACAACAAAAACAAGAAGGATAAATTCAAAAAGAAGGCATTTTCTGTAACATGGGACGATTCAGATTCATCTTCATCCGAAAATGATAGTGATAGTGACAATGAACAGGCAAATGTATGCTTCATGGCTCAAGAATCTGAGGTAAATAATTTAACTTTCGACGATTTAATTGAAGTAAACACTGAACTCTTAAGCACAATAAAAATTCTTAAAAAGAAAATTAAGGAAATTCATGAAAATCAAAACAAAGCTGAGTTTGAGAGAGATATGTTAAATGATGAAAAGAAAATTCTTGAAGAAGAACTTGAAAAAGTTCAAGAATCTTATTCAAATTCGGAAACTCAATTATCACTTTTAAGTCAAGAAATTGAAACTCAAAAATTAAAGAATGATATAATTATTTCTGAAAATCATGATTTAAAAACTAAAATTAGACAAGTTGAGTTAGAAAATAATAGTCTTCAAACTAGATTAGAGAACATCACTAAAAATGTTTCTAACTTTAACAAAGGAAGAGAAAATTTATCTAAGATTTTAGAAAATTCTCAATTCTCTTCAAATAAACATGGATTAGGATATAATAAGGAGTCAAAAATTCCTAAAAAGAAAAATACAAATTTAAAAAGGAATATGGATTCAAAACAACAAAAATTAATTAAGAAACCTATTAAAACAAAAGTACAAAACAAAGTAGTTACAATTTGGGTACCAAAAACTAACAATGTATTAATAAGAAATAAATATATTAAAACATTTATGGATAATGTTCATCATAATAAAAACTATATTTATAAAAAAGACACTAAACCAAACCGGGTTTGGTTTCCTAAAACTCTAACTTCTTAGGACCCTATTAAAAAGTGGGTACCAATAATCTCATATTTATTTTCAGGTCCCACTTAAAAAGAAGAAATGGATATTAGACAGTGGTTGTTCAAAACACATGACCGGAGACAAAGATATGCTTACAAACATCACATACTTTAATGGTGGCTCAGTTACCTCCGGAGACAATTCAAAAGGCTATATCATTGGCAAAGGAGATGTGAACAATTACGGTACATCAAATTTACCTTTTATAATAAATGTTTCATTAGTTGAAAATTTAAAACATAATCTACTTAGCATAAGTCAATTATGTGACAAAGGTTTTTAAATAACTTTCTCAAATAATAATTGTAGTATTTTTGATCGAGACCAAAATCTTATATTTGAAGGAAAAAGAGATAGAAATATTTATGTTCTAAATATGAGTATTAATCATAATTCAAGTATGTGTTTACTTGCCAAAGACAATGATCCTTGGTTATGGCACAAAAGATTTTGTCACATAAATTTTAAAACTATTAGAAAACTTTCTAAAAACGAATTAGTAAGAGGATTACCCCAAAATAAATTTTAAAATAAATAATTTTTGCGATGATTGTCAAAAAGGGAAATTAACGAAATCATCTTTTAAATCTAAGAAAACTATTTCAACTTTACAACCATTAGAATTACTACATATGGACTTATTCGGACCAACACAAGTTCAATCCATTAATCATAGTCGATACGTATTTGTAATTGTTGATGATTTTTCAAGATATACATGGACTATTTTTATGAAAAATAAAAGTGACACTTTTGAGCATTTTAAAACATTTGTCAAAAGAATCCAAAATATCAAAAACTTGAAAATTAAAAATATTCGAAGTGATCATGGAGGCGAATTCGAAAATGAAGATTTTGAAACATTTTGTAAAAAGAAAGGAATTAATCATAATTTCTCTTTTCCTAGAACTCCTCAACAGAATGGAGTTGTAGAAAGAAAGAATAGAACATTACAAGAATGCGTGAGAACATTGTTAAATGGATGTTCTCTACCAAAACATTTTTGGGCAGAAGCAGTTGCTACTGCATGTTATGTATTAAATAGAATTTCAATTAGACCTTTAACTAAAAATACTTCTTATGAACTATTCAATAATAAAAAACCAAATATATCTTATTTTAAAATATTTGGATCAAAATGTTTTATTTAAATACAAAAGATCAAACACTGTTTATTAAAAATACTGCCAAAGATATTTTAATAATTCAAATTTATGTAGATGATATTATTTTTGGTTCAACAAATGAAAATTTGTGTAAAGAATTTTCAAAAATAATGACTAATGAGTTCGAAATGTCTCATATGGGAGAACTATCTTATTTTCTCGGACTTCAAATCAAACAATTAACAAATGGAATTTTTATAAACCAAGAAAAATATTGTGATAATTTAATAAAACGATTCGGCATGGAAAACACTTCTGCTAAACCTACTCCTATGAGTACTACTACACATCTCGAGCGAGATGAAAATGGCAAAAGTGTTGATCAAAAATTGTTTAGAAGTATGATAGGTTCTTTGCTCTACTTAACCGCTAGTAGACCTGACATAATGATGAGTGTTTGTTTGTGTGCACGTTTTCAATCCGATCCTAAAGATTCACACTTAAGAGCGGTAAAACGTATAATGCGATATCTTAATCAAACTAAAGATTTCGGTCTTTTCTATCCAAAAGAATGTTCATTTGAGTTAGTATCATTCAGTGATGCTGATTTTGGTGGATCCCGAACGGATAGAAAAAGTACAAGTGGTACTTGCCATTTCATTGGAAAATCACTTGTATCTTGGTTTAGTAAAAAACAATATTGCGTCTCCCTCTCCACATGCGAAGCCGAATATATATCAGCTGCTTTAGCTTGCACTCAAGTTATATACATGCAACAAACACTTAAAGATTTTAATATAAATTTAACAAATTCTACAATATATTGTGATAATACAAGTACAATAAACTTATCTAAAAATCCTGTTAATCACTTTCGTACAAAACATATAAATATTCGTCACCATTTTTTACGTGACAATATCGAAAAAGGAATAATTAATTTAGAACATATTTCTACCGAAAATCAAATTGCCGATATATTTACTAAACCTCTATTAGAAAACTCCTTTATAAAACTTCGACGAGAATTAGGTATAATATCCTTTAAAGATATCAATTAGAGATGCATTTGAAATATTCACTCATTTCAGTCGACTAAAACAATCTGTTCAGTCGACTGAATGAACATATCAAATATTTTTCGAAAATGTTATATGCTACATTATATAATTTGTAGACCACTCATTTTAAAAACTAAATTTTTAATAAGAACCCTACTTTTCTAACAAAATTCTCCTAACCATTAAATCATTATGCGGTTAAAAATCTAAGTAAATTATAACCATTAGTTGTTTAGTAAAATTCTACTATAAATAAATTCTAATTTTTTTATTATTCATCTCGATTTTACGATTAAAAGTTTAAACAATTTCAATATAAAATGTCGTCAAACAACTCCTTCTCTCCGATCAATATCACCTCGTCAGTTGATAACACTCCAACATCGCCAAAACTTCCCACACCAACGCCAGCACATGAGCCGGTTTACAAATGGGAAAATTATTGTACTGGTTTCACACCAGAATCGAAAAAGGCGAAAAGAGGACTCTTTATTTCACCTGACACAAAAAGAAAGATTGATGAAATTCATCACTTTCAACAACAACAAATCGATCTTAAACGAGAGCTATACTTCGAGCAAAAAGTTACAGCACGACGTTTGAGTTTTCTAGAACAAATCGGTTTACGCTTCTGTGGATCAAAGAAGAATCAAGTGGCTGAACCTCTACCTCGCCCTGTTAGCTCACTTGATCCGTCTTCATCTTATCGTACACCGGTTGATCCTGTGAATCCTTGGATGTCTCCTAAGACTCCTCAATATAGTCCAAATTCATGGGATATAAATTACATGAAGAATGAAGGAAAGAATTCTCCAAGTCCATCTCCAAAGAAATAGTTAAAATTCTGTATGATAATACATCAACATTTTTGTAACTATTCCTTTAAATAAATTGTTTAAAATTCAAAAATTAACTAAAATAGCAAACATTGTATGTTCAGTCGACTGAATTTCCCCTGCTTAGTCGACTGAAATTATGACAGAAAATCACTTATGCACAGTTCAGTCGACTGAAACCATCTGCACAGTCGACTGAAAATTCAACAGCAAAATTTTTGTACCAAAATTCAGTCGACTAAAAGTACTGCTCAGTCGACTGAATATATCACAGAACACTTCGGCCTTTGATTCAGTCGACTGAACAGAACATTCAGTCGACTGAACGCTGCTTCCCAGGTAGAATTTCCCCTTTTTTAACCACCAAATTTTACCATACCTATTCATTTTTACCTCCTACAAACCTTCTTCCCCAAATCTATTCGAAACCCTAGCTCTAAAATTCCTCAAAATCAAATCAATTCTCACCAAAATGGCACCAAAAAGATCAAGAGCCTCATCTTCTTCATCCTCAAAGCCAATTGATGCTCAAATAGCACAATGGCTTTGTGATGGAACCACTGTCACTCGATGGAACAAGATGAAGAATTCTCGAATTTTTGAGCATTCTTTCGTTGATTTTCAAAGTTTTCAAACCTACAATCTTCAAGCATTTACAGATCCGGCAGGTTTAACTCCACTTCTAGATTTAAAAAGAAATGATCATGCCATTAATCATGTAATGGTAAAATTATTTTATGCTAATCTTAATCTTGGTCACCAAACTCCAAGAAATCCAAACAATAGTGTTTGGAGAATGGTATGTGGAAAGAAAGTTTGGTTCTCCTTGGATAGAATGGCACACATTTTAGAGTCCCCAAATATTGGGAGAAAACTTGAGGAGATTGAATTCAATCCACACATTCGTGACAACATTAACCATCGATTTATGGAAGATAACATCAACTTTAGGGATTTTAAGTCCACTTCCCTTCGACCTATGGAAAGAATCCTCCATAAAGCCCTAATGAGAACGGTTACTCCTCGCACGGGCTCATACGAAATTGTCTACCCAAACAACTATCGAGCTTTATATGCTGTTTTTGGCAATATTCAAGTTAATTGGGTACGGCTTATTCTTGATGAATTTCTCACTTTCAACAATGGCAAAATGCGCACTATTTACTTTGGAGAGTACATCATGCGACTTCTCCTAAATGTTGATACGCCATTACCTGAATCAAAGAATACAATGGTTCATCAAATTAATCATCGAACCATAAGCCTAATGCAACTCCCATCTCGACCTCCTCGCATAATATCACTTGCCGAATGGGAAGCAAGGCATCAACAACAACAACAACAACAACAACAACCTCCTCAACCTCGCCACGAAGAACATCTCGAGCAAGATGATGAAATTCGTCTTGTTAACCCAAGCTTCTCTACCAACCAATCCTTGGAGATACTGTCAAGAAATCAACAAATTCTTGACACTCGTCTTAAAAAGGTAGATCATAAGCTTGATAAAATCAAAGGATTCTTCAACAAGCTTTGGGATGCAATCTCGTGCTCAAGCACCACTACTGCTTCAACATCTCGCGGCAAACGTCCGACACCCACGTTTACATGGACGACATCCGAAGAGCATACAAGTAGCAGCGCAAGCGGAGCTAGTTATGGACAAGGAGGAAGAGCTCAAAGACCACCAACAGGAGGACCTGTCATACGTGAACCAACAGGAAGAGAAGGTTCATATGACTGGGATAAGGATGAGTAATTTTGTTGTTTTGATATCTATTTTTAAACTTTCTAATGGCTTGTATAAATAGCTATCTTATGCTTGACTGTCATAACATTTTTATTTCTCTTAGTTCATGCTTATATTCTCTAAAATTTAGTGATTGTTTTGACATATTATTACTACTGTTAGTTCTTCCTTTTTGTCGATGACAAAGGGGGAGAAAATCTATGGTACTAACTTCGCTTTGTAGACAACATAGTGCATACATTCAGGGGGAGAAAGTAAGTATATACATCTCTACAAAAGTATTGTCATCAATCAAAAAGGGGGAGAATGTTGATACACGAAGATTTTGATCAATGACAATGAGCTTCAACAAATAGGAAGAGAATGCAAAAGCTAGAAGAAGATAAATGAAGACCAAAGTATAAACATTAGTATGATTTTCTATGTGTCTTAGTCTAGATTATTTGTTAAAATCTATCCTCAAGAGATTTGCACGAACATTAGAACACATATAAAAACTTCATTCACATGTTCACTGTGCATACTTTATACTTCAGTCGACTGAACAGACATGGCCAGTCGACTGAAACTGTACACATATACAAAATTGCACAGTTTCAGTCGACTGAATTACCTGCGCAGTCGACTGAAATTGTTCCTGAAAATTTTTCTTCACATTTTCAGTCGACTGAATCTTCTGCTCAGTCGACTGAATTTAAACCTGCGAATTTTCTCTGAAAAGACACCTTATTCTTCCCAAGAGTTGCAACCATTCATCAATGGAAATGGAAGCATCTCTTGTTTGCAACCTTTGACAACATATGCACCTCTTCTACAAGTATAAATTCATGATTCTAACATCATTTAATTGACCGAATTCTCTTGCTTTAATCTTACTATTCTCTTGTTCATATTCTCTAGATATTCTCAAAGCAATCACCAATCTATTGCTTGAATCACTGTTTTTGTTTATAACATTCTTTTGATTCATAGCAATTCGCATTTCCTAAATCTTCACAAACACATTGCATATTCTCGAGGATAAGATTATAGGAATATTGTACTACATTAGACTCATTAGTGTTGACAAGAACACAACAAGTCGAATATTGTATTTTAGTAATTGAGTTGAAGTCCTCTTCGGTAGTTGAGGCAAGAAATCCCATTCGGTTGTTCGGGTAAGTTGTAAACCTATTCCTCCGGGTGAAGTGAGGGTGTTAGTTAGTGAAATTCCTAAGAGGAGCTTAGGGACTGGACGTAGGACGAGAGGTCCGAACCAGTATAAAAGTCTTGGTGTCTCCTTGCATTTACCTACTTTATCTACCTAGACTATTTCATTATTCCATATTACACTATCCTACCGCATAGCCCCCTCTTTCAGCAAGATGAGTCCATAAATGATATGTACTCCCGATTTCAATATATTTATCATTCTCTAAAAGGACTAGGAGAAAAGTATTCTGACTTCGATATCGTGTCCAAAATCCTAAACTCTTTAACCAATGAATGGAAAAGAAAAGTCTTAGCTATTGAAGAAGAAAACGACCTTTCTACCATGAAACCAGAAGAGTTAATAGAAAATTTAATGTCCTATGAAGTAAATTTACAAGCAAAAAGAGTTCAAGCACAAGACAAGAAAAATATGGCATTTCATGCAATACAAGAGGAATCAGAATCATAAGATGAAGATTTAGCTTTCATAGCTAAAAAATTAAGAAATTTTTGAAGTATAGAAAAGGAAATCGAAATAATGGCAAAAGAAACTTCAACAATAAGCCATCATCCTCAGTACTAAAATGCTTCAATTTTCCATAAGAAGGGTCATATACAAAAAGATTGTCCAGAACAAAGGAAGGGAAAACAAAATAAAAAGTACAAATTCAAAAAGAAGGCATTTTCGATGACATGGGATGACTCAGATTCTTCGTCTTCTGAAAGTAGTAGTGATAGTGAAAATGAACAAGCAAATGTCTACTTCATGGCTACTGATAATGAGGTAAATAATCTTACTTTTGATGACATGATTGAAATAAATTCTAAATTATTAAATACTTTGAAAAATCTCAAAAGAAAATATAAAGAAGCTCTTGAAAATCAAAATAGAGCAGAATTCGAAAGAGTTATCCTTAAAGATGAGAAGAAAATACTGGAAGAAGACTTGAGAAAATTCAAGATTCGTTTTGTAATGTTAATTCTCAACTTACCTTATTGTGTCAAGAAATTAAGACTCAAAAGAATGGTGCTCTTGTTTCCGAAAATCACGAGCTAAAATAAAAAGTGAAAATGATCGAATTAGATAATACTGGTCTCAAAACTAAGTTAGAAGATATTACTAGAAATGTGTCTAACTTTAATAAAGGCAGAGAAAACTTATCTAAAATTATTGAAACTTCTCAGTCTGTCTCAAATAAGAAAGAACTAGGTTATACTAAGAAATCAGTAGCTCCACCAAAATTTAAGCATAATAAGAGAGATATTTCTAAACCTAAGTCTACCATAGTTCAACCAAAATGGGATCAAAATTCAAAAACCATAATGGGTTCCTAAAACAAACAACAGTTTTATTAGGAATAAATATATTGAGTATTTTTGAAAAATGTTCATAAAAATAAAAATTATTTATATAAAGGGAATACTGAACCCTCTTGGGTTTGGTTTCCTAAGACGTAACTCTTAGGACCCTACTAAAAAGTGGGTGCCAATGTTATTCTTTCATTTTTTGCAGATCCCACTTAAAAAGAGGAAAATGGATACTCGACAGTGGCTGCTCAAAACACATGACAGGAGACAAAAATATGCTAACAAATATCATATATTCGATGGAGGCACTATCACATTTGGAGACAATTCCAAAGGTTATATCATCGGTAAAGGTGATGTGAGTAATTACGGTATATCTAATTTACAACTCATTTCCAATGTTTTTCTTATCAAAAACTTGAAGCATAATTTGTTAAGTATTAGCCAGTTGTGTGACAAAAGATTCAAAATCTCATTTTCTGAGGATAAGTGCAGCATTTATGACCACAATGAAAATCTTATCTTTGAAGGTAATAGATATAGAAACATATACGTTCTGAATATGAAAATTAATCGTAATTCAGATATGTGCTTAATAGCCAAAGAGAATGATCCTTGGTTATGACACAAGAGATTTTTTCATATTAACTTCAAAGCCATAAACAAACTTTCTAAAAATGATTTAATCAAAGTATTACCAAAAATGAACTTTAAAGTTGATCATATTTTAGTTGCATGTCAATTAGGAAAGTTAACCAAATCATTTTTTAAATCTAAGAGAGTTATTTCTACATTACAACCACTTGAATTACTACACATGGATTTATTTGGACCCACTCAAATACAATCCATAAATCACAATAAATATGTGTTTGTAATAGTAGATTACTTTTCTAGATATACTTGGACCTTTTTATGAAAAATAAATGTGATATTTTTTATCATTTTAAAATTTTTGTTAAAAGAATTCAAAATATAAAAGGATTGAAAATTAAGAACATTAGAAGTGATCATGGAGGAGTGTTCAAAAACGAAGTTTTTGATCATTTTTGTAAGAAAAAAGGAATCTTTTACAACTTTTCGTTTCTTAAAACTCCACAACAAAACGGAGTTGTAGAATGGAAGAATAGAACTCTACAAGAATGTGTAAGAACTTTTTTAAATGGAAGCACACTTCCAAAACATTTCTGGGCAGAAGTCGTAACAACTGCTTATTATGTTTTGGATCAGGTTTCTATTCGACCTCTTACCAAAAATACTTCATATGAACTTTTTACTAGAAGAAAACCAAATACTTCATATTTTAAAGTTTTTCGATCAAAATGGTTTATATTGAATACCAAAGATCAGCTTGGCAAATTCGGTGCGAAATCTGACGAAGGAATCTTTCTAGGACATTCAAATCGAAGCAAAGCTTATCGGGTATTTAATAAAAGAACAAGTCATATTGAGGAAACTCTTTGTGTATCTTTTGATGAAAACTTTCTACAAAAACCAAGTGTAAGAGATGATGAAGAACTTCCAAATAGCGACACAAATACGGATAATATAAATTTAGAAGATGAGAATGTTGTTCATCACAACAATGAGTTAAGATCTCCACTAAGAATATTACAGAATCATCCCGTTCAAAACGTCATTGGAGAAATTAATTCAAACGCCCGAACAAGAAGTCAATTAAATCAAATGAGCCACGTAGCATTCCTTTCCAATGTCGAACCTAAAAATCCTAAGGAAGCTTCTACAAACGACTACTGGATCATTGCAATGCAAGAAGAACTAAATCAGTTTGAACGCAATAAAGTTTGGGAGTTAGTTCCTAGACCAAGTGATCAAATTGTTATTGGAACAAAATGGGTCTATAAAAATAAGCGGACGAATAAGGCAACATCACCAGAAATAAAGCAAGGTTAGTCATTCAAGGTTATAATCAAGAGGAAGGAATTGACATCGAAGAAAAGTTTGCTCCTGTCGCTAGATTAGAAGCAATACATATTTTATTGGCCTATGCAAGTTTTCATAATTTCAAACTTTATCAAATGGACGTTAAAAGTGCCTTTCTGAATGCTTATATAGAAGAAAACGTGTATGTTGAACAACCTTCTTTATTTATCCATGAGAAATATCCAGGCCATGTCTATAAACTTAAGAAAGCTCTTTATGGTTTGAAAGAAGCACCATGAGCTTGTTATGAATGGCTTAAGAGTTATCTAATAACTTTTGAATTTCAAATTGGAATGGTTAATCAAACACTTTTCATTAAACATTCTAAAAGGGATATTTTAATTGTTCAAATTATGTAGATGTCATCATCTTTGGTTCTACCAACGAAACAATATGCCAGGACTTCTCCGAAATTATGACCAAAGAATTTGAAATGTCCCGCATGGGAGAACTATCATATTTTCTTAGTTTACAAATCAAACAATTACAAAATGGTATTTTTATTAATCAAGAAAATATTGTAATAATTTAATTAAACACTTTGGAATGGAAAATACTTCTACCAAACCAACGCCTATAAGTACAACCACACATCTCGATAGAGGTGAAAATGGTAAAAGTGTTGATCAAAAATTATACCGAAGTATGATTGGATCATTACTATATTTAACAGCTAGTCGTCCTGACATAATGATAAGTGTTTGTTTGTGTGCTAGATTTCAAGCCAATCCAGAGGAATCGCATTTAAGAGCAGTAAAGTGTATATTGTGTTATCTTAGAAATACCAAGGATTTTGGACTTTTCTATCCAAAAGAGCGTCCTTTCGAATTAGTATTATATAGTGACGTTGAATTCAGAGGATCTTGTATAGATCAGAAAAGTACAATCGGTACGTGCCATTTTATTGGAAAATCGTTAGTTTCTTGGTTTAGTAAAACAAAATTGTGTTTCGCTCTCTACATGTGAGGCAGAATATATTTCTACTACCTTTGCTTGTGCTCAAGTAATCTACATGCAACAGAACTTAGAGATTTCGATATAAATTTAAAAAATTCTATCATATATTATGAAAATACAGGTGCTATCAACTTGTCCGAAAATCCAGTCAATCATTCACGAACGAAACATATTGACATTCGTCATCTTTCTTCGTGATAACATTGAAAAAGGAACGATCAATTTGGATTTTGTTTCCTTAGAAAATCAGTTGGCTAATATATTTACAAAGCCCCTTCTCAAAAATATTTTTTTGAAACTTCGACGAGAACTCGGAATCGTCTCTTTTAAGGATTTGTAAAGTTTTATGTCCGAGTAAAATTCCGAAAAATCTTTGCATTCTTTACCTTTTCTAGTTTTTAAACTTAGCTCTTCTAATATGAAGATGTCTATTTTACCAAATGGGCTATGTTTGTTTCTTCTTTAACTACAATATCCATATAAATAAGAAAACCAAAAAATTTTCAAGTTCAAAAATATGTGTAACTGCTAAGATTTGAACTCTGGATCTTAGACTGGAAGTTGTATGTCTTCACCATACAAGATAGTTATGTTATATGTTAGACTTAAAACATAACATTATACTCATATTCAGTTTTAGTTTACACCTTCCATCTAAACAAACATTTCCTTCCGTTCGTCTCTTTTTACTATTTTTTGTCTATGATTATGTTCTCTCGAGCTTTCTCAGCCTCAAATCAATTCTCTTTTTAACGTACTCTTCACTTATTTAAACTTCCTACAACCTTTTTTAAATCATCCCTTTTCTTTTTAATATCATCTTATCATTCCTATCAATTTCTGCAATTCACCATGATGTTCGACCTATTTACCCTTCTCATTTAAATGGCCTCCAATGGCCATGGTGATTCCGACCAATCAACAACTGACTATTCAACATTACCTACACCAACTCCTTGCTACGAACCTGCCAGGTTTGTATCTCCACAAAATCATACCTGACATAACTCCAGAAAAGAAGAAAGCTCGTCGTTTCTTATTCTTTGGTACTCCGTCAACTAAACAAAAGATTGATGATATACATCATTATCAATGGGAACAACTAGAACTCCAACGAGAAATGTACTATGAGTAAAAAGTTATTCCAAATGTCTTAAGTTTCTGGAGCAACTCGGTTGGAAAATTTGTGGTTGTTCTACATCTAGTGTCCATCAACCAACATCATCTTCCTATCACAATCCATGGGAACCCAGTCCTTGGCCACCTTTGGTCTCATCCCATACAATGACTCATAACAATATATGGTCTCCATTACGACCACACATTGAAGATACAAAAGTAGAGCCGAATGAACAAACGGCACCACATAAAACACCTTAAAAGACACCACGAAAATCACCATCCTCCAAATAATTTTTTGTATTTTTATCTATGTCATTTATATATTTTATGGTGTATTCAACCACTTTTGTATTAGCTTTGGTATATATTGATTTTTGATTAACAGGCTCACTGTGCATTTTAATAACAGTCAGTCGACTGAATACAACAGGTCGGTCCTCGACCACTTTTCCATCTCCTTTTTACCCTATCTCTTCTTATTTTCACTTTTACTTTCCTCTTTTTTTTACCCAATTTCTATTTTTCCCAAATCCTAAAAATCCCATTTTTCATCCTTCTACCATAAAATTTACCACAAATCATGCCTCCCAAACGTTCAAAAAGAGCTGGATTATCAATGTCTCTTCGTCCTAAAGCTAGGATTATGCATATGACCCTAATGAAAACTATTCTACCAAGGACCGGGTCATATGAGCTTGTCTATCAAAATAATTTTAAAGCTCTATATGCAAGTTGGAGTAACATGCATGTCAACTGGATGCAATTAATTTTAGATGAACTGCTCTCGTTTAATTAAAGAAAAATGAATGTGATCTATTTTGGGGAATACATTATGCGTCTTCTTATCAACTTGAAAGTGCCATTTCCTGATTCCGAAGTGTCAAATGTTGGTGCTATAAACCTAAGAACTCTTAGTCTCATGAAATTACCTGTTACTCCTCCTCCTATTATGATCATGATGCACGGAAAGCACGCCAACGTGCACGACGTCAAAAATAACAAGATCATGGTCCTTCCTTTCAACCACGTTGCTCACCTACTCCTCCATCACATTCCAGAGATGACGAGATTCAACTTGCAACCTCCAGTCATTCAACCCAACAATCTATTGAGATTTTATCCCGGAACCAACTTGTTCTTGACACACGTTTGAAAAGGGTTGATAAAAAGCTTGACAAAATCAAAGGTTTTTTCTCCATCTTATGGGATACTATTTTCTTGTTCTGGCTCTACTTCGACCATGCCATCTACAAGAAAACGCCCCGTGCCACAATTTACCTAGAGCACATCCCAGGATCACACCGGCACAGACACTAGCGAAACTAGCGGAGGTGGACATGGTGGTGAAGCATCATCTCGAGGCAAGTCTCCCGCCATTCCAGAACAAGAATATGACTGGGATGCCGATGAATAGTTGGGTGCTATCGTATTTGGATATGGTATTTTCTTTGCTCTTTTACTCAACTTTCTTTTCTATCAAGGCCTGTACTTAAATAGCCTTGTGTTATTTTGGCTTATGGAACTTTATTTGCTTTTTCCTATGATGCATTATGTAGCTACATCTTGGTTTGTTATGTTAGTTATGCTTATTCTATGCTTTATGTCTACTCCTTTTTGTCGATGACAAAGGGGGAGAAAAATGTTTACTAACAAGTTTTATGCAGATTACATCATCGCCACACATTCAGGGGGAGAAATACATATAACTTTTGAAATATAATTTCTACTATATATCAATTCGTCAATTACAGGTTGTCATCAATCATAAAGGGGGAGAATGTTGAATCATGAGTTTTGATTCATGACAAGAAGCATTAACAAAGATTATATGGCGGTAGCAACAAAAAGAGAGTAACATAAGCATGGTATAAACTACAAAGAGAAGAGACTTCAAAATTAGTTTTGGTATGATTATTTATTATGTTTTTGAGTCCTAGATATGTTTAGATACTGTTAAAGTCATTCCTCAAGTATTTGTATATGCATTGAAATTCACTTTGCAAAATTGCACAGGTCAGTCGAATGATTACAGTCGACCAGTCGACTGACCTGGTGCAAAATGCATAGTAAACAGAGAATATATATACAATTTGAATTTTAGTCAACTGAGCTTCTGAACTCAGTCGACTGACCTGCGTATAATGGCTATATTTTCTAAACGGATGTTTCCTCTCACGAAGAGTTTCAATCCAATTCGAAGAGCAATTGCTGCATCTATTGGTTGAATCTCTTAACAAAAAGTTGTATCTATCTATGCACTATATAAACACATCAAAATCAATTTCCAAATCACCGATTCTTGAATAATTTACTGATCTTACTTACTCTCTATATTCTCTGCATTCAAAAGCAATCAAACCACCTTCATTGCTTGAATCTTTGAATTTATATTCATAATCTTTTATTCATAGTGATAATCTTCCTTTCATATCTTCACGCATACTCATATACTTGAGGATTTGATTATAAGAAGGGTGTACACGCATTGACATATCTGTGTTATCAAGAACACATTAGTCAGACAATTTTATATACTAGTAGAAGTCCTATTCTGCTGCTCAGACATTGTGAAGTCCTCTTTAGTTGTTGAGGCATCCTGTTCTGCTGCTCAGGAGTTTGTTAGATACCTATTCCTCCAGGTTAAGTGAGGATTATTGATTAGTTAAATTTCAGAAGGAGTCTGGGACTGGACGTAGAACGGAAAGTTCGAACTGGTGAAAAAAACTTGGTGTGCTCACTTCTATTTTTTTCTTTACTCTACTATCCACTATCTTTGTTTTAATCTCATATATATTTAGTATATTTCCATATTGCACGATCCACGCTGTCATTTAGTCTATTCATTTAAATCTCTTCATGAATGGTTATGATCGTTGGTGCTTTATAAATAGCCTTCACAAATGAATTTTTTAACTAATTATTTTCTTATTTTCTTCACTTCTTCTTCTCCACAAATCCATCTTCTAAAATTTTAATATTTTTAAGATCATGTCGAAATACTGTCGAATTCTCAAGTGAATCAAATTTGAATCTCATTCTTGTTTGATTCTCTGACGTCTCTCGAAGATCAAAGTGCTATTTAGAGTTATAGGATCAATTCTTAATCAAAAGTTTATCGAGTCTCTCTATAAGGTGTGGTTGTGCCTGAAAATCAATTGGGTGATCTTGAGTCCCGTAAATCAAGAGAGTTTGCCTCAGACTCCTGAAACAGGTGGGTACCTCAAGGCCTTTAGAAATTGAGGGTTGTAATATCGACATTGGTATAATAAAAATCTATATGAGGTGGTTTGCCTTGGCACAGGACTGGATGTAGGGTAACTCCAAGCCTATATAAAATCTGGTGTGTTCTTTTCCTTTATTACTTTTTATTTACTTTTTGCATATGTGTTTGATTCTATGATTGTTCTGTAATTAAGTTTTGCATTTTTTTATGTCATGATTTTTAAATTAGTTCATATAAGTATTAGAATCCATTAAACACTATTCACCCTCCCCCCTTTAGTGTTAAATTAGCCTTAAGATCCTTAATTCGCACTCCCTTTCATAAAAGAAACTGTATCTTCTTATATTTAGAGAAAAATACATGTATTAGCAGAGAAAATATAAAGGAAATTGACTTGTGGACGTAGGATTGAAAAGAATCCAAATCACATAAAAATCTCTGTGCCTTTTTTGCTTTCACGTATATCTTTCAACGTTTATTATGGATTATAATTAATTGCAAAAATACGAATTCAGTTTGACATTCTAACAATTGGAGTGACTACATGATTATGTAAGAATATAACAACATAATTACTACCCAAGTGCAAGCTTAATACAAGTTAAGTTTGTTTATTCAATGTTATCTCACCTTTTGGTAAGGTCGTGACACCAAAGATAGTTCATCTCAAAGATCGGTTATACACAGGTCTACTATGGGAACTAGAGAATTTTATTTGAGTTCGAATCAAGCTACAATCGATATGGTATGGCAAGAGAAGCTACGGAAGCCATTCCAAATTTCAAGTCAATCGGAGTTCGTATGCACAAGATATTGATCGATCAAGGTCAAGAGAATCAACACTATTCGTATCCATGCAAATTTGCATCCATCAAGTCTCTAGTGAAATATATCTAGTTCGTATCCATCAAGAGAGCACTAATTCGTATCCATGGAAGAGGCACCACTTTGTATCCATCACATCTACTCCAGTTCATATCCATCATCTAGTGACATTTCGTATCACTTCCACTAATGCACGGCTCGTATCAATCATCATTTACATAATCCGAATCGACCGATCAACGATTGATATGAAGCATACCACCCACAAGAGATACAAGGCAACACCTAAAAGGTATCGATATAGAGTTGATCATCAATCGATTTGAAGAGTTTAAGTCTAGATCGATACGAATTGGGATAGAGGCAGTCGATACGAAATGATCTCAAATATCGATACGAAAGGGATAATTCTGGATTGATAAGGAAAAAGCCTATAAAAGTGGAAGACTCGGTCACTCGGCATGGAAAGTGGATCGATCCTAGAATATAGCGCCACATCACCTGATCGATACGAATTGTATCGATACGAACTCAGTAGTGTTTTGCAAATGCAAACTTGGATCGATCATAACTCAAAATCTACAAGTCCAGATGCCCACCTCAAGAACATCCACTATCGATCTCGACCCAAATGGAGCCAATTTGGATCAATACGAAATTCATACATCAATCAGGGATCAATCCCAATCCACCTTGGATCGATCTGGGGGGCCTCGCATGTGAGAGAAGCAGTCTTCCGAGATTTGAGCCGATATTTTCAGCCTACACCTATAAATAGCAGTGCTAGGCCTTCAAAAAATGGACTTTTGACTCTTCTATGCCAAAGCTCTATCGAATCCTCCATTATATCTTGATTGGAATGTTGTAATCAGCTGTAACCAGTGAGAATCATCAATAAAAACAAATTTCCCATAATAGACATAGGATACAACACCGAACCACTCTAAATCTCCGTGTTCTTATACTTCTGTTTGTCATTTTAGGCGTGTTTGTTAGTTTAACCTCATTTTTCATTTTTCATTTTAATCTCTTCAAATATGTCCGAAGAGTGTTGTGTCCAATTTTGGTACAAACACTTTGGTGCTTTCACTGAGAAAACCTAGCTTTTCTCCTGTTCTTTGGATCTATTACCGTCATTGGATTGCAAGAATCTAAGGTAAGATCTAGGTCTCATATTTAGCAGTTCTTCCATCCTATTCAGATCGCATTAAATCTAGGAAGGAGCTACATCATTCACCATGGTTACTATTAGGACCGCCTCAACTACTGCAGATCAGGAAGGACGAGGTAGATAGAACCCTGTGCAGCTACCCTCTATATGTCAGAACTTAGCTGGATCTTCAGATCCACAAGGCCCTGTCACCAGGGAGGTGTTCCAGATGTTGATGCAAGAACTGACCCAAAGCCGCTAACAGCTTACCCAGTAGATCAGTGTCAACATGGAGTTAACTAACCACCGAATAAGGAAAGATGAAGGAGATCCAGAAGGGATCAAGCTTCCTACTCATCCACCGAAAGCTCGGCTTCCTATGATTACAATCACATATCTACACAACCACGGCTGGATGGAAGCTATACACAAGCTCCTGGGCATTAGCGCACTCTGAACCTTGGACAAGAGGGAGCTTGTCCATCTACAAGTCACCAGGCTGGACCCTCCTCCCGGGGGAAAATTCCTTATCACACTGTTGATAACCCTTCTACTGCCACCGCCATAGACTTGGAAGTTGACAATCGAAACCGAGTAGATCCAAACCTTCGTCAACATGATTGTACGTCGAAACCTTATATGCCCGAAGACTTGAAGCCAAAGAGGCGATGCATGGACTGTCGACTGTGCCTTAGCCATCCTCGCATTGTGGAATCCGACCACACCTTAGAGAGAATGCTAAGAATGCCCAGAAGCTAGACATCCCGACCATGATCTGTCAGATTATCCATGAAAGTCAGGGCCTCATCAATGACGATTGGGGAATCTCCCAAAGTCATACGCCATTTACTGACGACATCCTTTATGCTAAACCACCCCGTCAATTCAGAATGCCAACTTTACCTATTTATGAAGGGAGTTTGGAGCCTAACCAACACTTCTTGAAGTATGGATGGCTAATAAATGCCGCATGAGCTGACGATGCGGTCAAGTGTTGGAGGTTTCCAATCTCCCTAGGAAGCATTGTAACCATGTGATTTACTCGCCTACCACCCCAATCCATTTCATGCTTTGATCAATTGGCTATGAAATTCGTCGAACAGTTTCGTATGCACGTCACAAGGCCTAAGAATGTTAACACCTTATCCAACATCACTTAAGCTCCAAGGGATACACCCAGACATTAACTGGAAAGGTTCCATGCAAATTGTGCAGAGATTAGTAACCCTAATGATAATTCCATATTAATGGCTTGGACGAAAGGAATCGATCCTGATTCCGAATTTGAAAACTGGTTGGCTAGGAAACCCCCTGCATCATTGGACTGTTTCTATGATAAGGCGGCCTAGTTGTTAAGAAGAGAAGATGTTAAGAAATCCAGAAAGAAGGATGATGTGGGGTCTAGTGTGGAAGGCATTCAAAGTAATGTCGCGGTGAAGAAAACCGGTGAGAGTTTCGGTAAAGTGCAATTAAATATACATAATAAGCGGAATCAGCAGAAAGGCGATGGAAGTCAGGGTAAGAAGCGAGATTAAAATCGCGGACCACGACGCAAGCTCAAATGTTTGACACCAATACTCCTTTGAATACATCCCTGGAGGATTTGCACTTACAGACCTGTGATACTAGCTAATATAAGAAGCCTGCTCCGAACCAGTCATCCAAAAAGCAGATTCAGTCTGGAAAATTCTATAGATTCCACGATTGATATGGTCACAATACCATTAAATGTTACCATTTACAGGACATTATTGAGAAGCTAATCCATGAGAGGAAGTTGGAACAATTTGTCC
The DNA here is from genome assembly GCA_030765085.1 of Allium cepa. Classification (NCBI taxonomy): domain Eukaryota; kingdom Viridiplantae; phylum Streptophyta; class Magnoliopsida; order Asparagales; family Amaryllidaceae; genus Allium; species Allium cepa. The sequence goes on from CM060931.1 coordinate 167,149,641, forward strand.
AGGCGCCGCAGGCTGGAGGTGTGGGCCCATCGAATCAGAATTAGGTACAGAATCAGGCTAGACTGAAGGAACCTATGCATATTGGCGGAGGTTGGTTATTAACACAGTAAGTGGTGGTCCTCATCCAGCTGACTGGAGCTGGAAGGAAATGGAGTTGTATGCTAGCTCAGTTAGGCATGCGACTTCGAACATTATAGTAATCTTGACGATGGGGCTCCGCCTAAACAACAAAAGATGATGGCAAACGATATTGTTTTCCGAGATAGGGATGCCGATAGAGTCGAAGCCCACACCATTGATCCCCTAGTCATATCAGCTTAAATAGTTCCTACTTGGATGAAGATGATCTTAGTGGACAGTGGAAGCTCCGTGAATATTCTTTTCAAGTGAGCATATGATCAGATGAAGAGGGAAGCGAAGGACTTGAAGTCGTATCAGTCTCGCATACACGGATTCAATGGAAGTGCAACTATACCCACTGGGATGGTGGAATTACCAAGTGAGTTGGGAATCAGAGATCGCCGGAGTGTCCGGATGTTATAGTTCATTGTGTTGGATATCAATTCACCTTATAATGCTTTCTTGGGCCGACCGGCCCAGGCTGAATTCAGAGCAGCTATTGCCCCTTGATGTTTAACTCTTAAGTTCCTCACGGTCAATGAGGTTGGAGTTTTTCAAGGAGATCAGGAAGCTGGATGCGCTTGTTATGTTGCTGAGCTATGGGAGGCGTAGCGGAAAGAGAAAGGCAAGGATGTAGAGGAATCTCTCTGCGTTCATTTCATCGAAAATTGGCAACTAACACCTGGGCCTAGGCCCGGGCGCCACAACTAGTTCTTAAAGGATCTAGATCCATAAGATGATGACAATAAAGTGGAAGTCAAAGATAATCAGGCATCCCCGAAGGAGCTGATGATCGATGTTTCGATCGATGATGATGATGATTCCAAAATGATAAAGGTCGAATCTCAGCTAAGCCAACAGATAAGAGATGAATTGGTTGAATTTCTCTAGGTAGACCTTGACGTGTTTTCCTGGACACACTCAGACATGTGTGGGATCTCACAAGACATCGCGGTCCATACATTGAATATTGCCCTACGGCACGTCCCAGTCAAGCAGAAAAGACGCGGTATGGATCTAGAGTGATCTACCACCCTGAAAGAAGAGGTGGATAAACTCAAGACGAACGGGTTCATCCGAGATGCACTATATCCAGAGTGGGTATCCAATCTGGTACTTGTCAGGAAATCCAACGGGAAGTGGAGGACTTGTGTAGACTTCTCAGGTTTGAATATATCATGCCCCAAGGATAGTTTTCCACTTTCCAAAATTGATCAGCTTGTAGACTCAATGACTGAACACGAGCTCTTATCCTTCATGGATGCATACTATGGCTACAGTCAGATACCGATGCACCTACCCGATCAGGAGCATACTAGCTTTGTCACCGATCTAGGACTTTACTGCTATGAAGTGATGTCGTTCGGACTTATGAACACTGGGCTTGTCAACCGAATGTTCACTAAACAGATCGAGAAAACTATGGAGGGATACGTGGAGATATGCTTATAAAATCGCGACTCTCCATTAATCATGTCAAGGACCTGGAAACAATGTTCAACATCCTCTAAGAGTACCGAATGAATCTTAACCCATTGAAGTATCACTTCGGAGTCGCATTCGGAAAGTTCCTTTGATTCATTGTCAACGCTCGAGGCATTAAAGCCAATCCTGAAAGGACCTATGCGATTCGTAATCTCGAGACTCCCAGAACTATAAAGCAAGTACAAAGCCTTAATGGGAAGGTGATAGCTTTGAGCAAATTCATCTCCAAATCCCTCTTCAACTGCATTCCCTTCTTCGATCTGATCAGCAAAGGAAAGTGAAACTTTAAATGGACTGAGGAGTGTGAAGGCGCATTTCGAGCACTAGTTCTGCATCTGGCAACGCCATCTATTGTGTCAAAGTTGGTTGATCATGAGAGGTTATACATCTGTCTGGCAGTTTCAACAAACACAATCAGTATTGCATTAATTCAGGAGGAGGATCAAATATAACGACTGGTCTATTACATTAGCAAGCAATTGACTGGGGCGGAGAGGAACTATCCAAAGTGGGAAAAGCTAGCTTACTGGCTCATCATTGCCTTGAGGAAGCTCCGTCCATATTTCCAGGCCCATCTGATCACGGTCTACACCGACCAACCATTACGAAAAGTCCTCATGCAGCCTGAGATATCTACTAGGTTACTCAAGTGGAACATCCAGTTGAGTCAGTTTGATATTGCTTATACACCAAGATGAGCCATCCAAGGAAAGGTTCTGGCGGACTTCAACGTTGAATTTACTATACACTTGCCCGAAACTAGTGAACCTCCCAAATACATATGGAAGCTATACACAGATGGCACATCAAACGACCGATGCTCAGGTGTTGGAGTTGTCCTCGAAATCCTAGAAGGTCAATCCATATGTTATGCTTTGAAGTTTGATTTTTGTGCGACTAATAAGAGGCCAAGTACGAAGCTTTACTCACCGGATTCAGACTTGCCAAAGATTTGAGAATTATTGCTGTAGAGATTTACTGTGATTCTTAATTCGTCGTATGCCAAGTTCGGGGAGAATACCAAGCTAGAGACTGAAGGTTGGCTGCTTATCTCACTCGGGTTTAGGAAGTACTGAATCAGTTCGATTATTAGGCGATCTACTGCATACCCCGAGAGCACAATCAAAAGGCCGATTCTTTGGAAAAACTGGCCGGCACTGGTAAAGCACAGCAAATGGGACTCGCCTCCATTGAGACACTTACCTCTCCGAGTATCGATTAGATAGAGACAGAAGCCACACCCGAAAAGGAGTCATGGATGACCCCATTCAGAAATTATCTCGAGCATGGAGCTTTGCCTGAGCGTAGAAATGAAAAAGGGCAAGTCCTCCGTAAAGCTTCATGATTCATTATCCATGACAGCATCATGCATAGAAGAGGATACTCTATTCCTTTACCTCGATGTATTGCCCACGAAGAAATCAAACGAGTTTTACACGATGTACACGAAGGAGAATGAGGGGATCACACTGGGGGCAAGCCCTTGCTAAGATGATACTCCGATACAGGTATTATTGGCTGACTGTGAATCGAGATGCACCAGACTATGCCAAGAGATGTGACAAGTGCAAAAACATGCTCAGATTCCAAGAGCCCCTCCTACCGCAATCACTCAAATGGTCAGTCCATGGCCATTTGCCATATGGGGCATCAATGTAATTGGATCTTTACCTCTGGCTAAAGGTGGTGAGAAGTTCGCCAACGTTGCAGTTGACTACTTTACCAAATGGGCAGAAGTCGAGCCTCTTGCCGCAGTCACGTCAAAAAAAGCAATCAACTTTGTAGTACACAACATTATCTGACATTTTGACCTCCCACAAACAATTATCACTGACAACCGAGCCCAATTCGATAATGTCGAGTTCACGAACTTCTATCAATGTTTCCATATCCAGAAGAAATTCTCAACAATTTCTCACCCTCAAGCGAATGGATATGTTGAAGTTATTAACATAGTTATCAAGTCCATTCTGAAGAAATGACTGGAGAAGGTCAGAGGCAAATGGGTCGATGATCTTCCCATGGCCTTTTGGGCATATCAAACTACCCATAAGTCTGCGATCGGACACACTCCATTTTCACTTTCCTGCGGCTCTGAGGGCATTATTCTAGTTGAGTTGGAAGTACCTTCTCACCGTTTGACATATTATGATTCGAAGACGAATGGCATATTACTTGCTAAATCTCTGGATTTATTGGATGAGAAGCATGAACAGGCTGATTTGAGGGCAGCTGCACATCGAAATCGAGTAGCCCGATTACATAATGCAAAGGTCCGACCCAGAACCTTTGAACTTGGTGATCTTATGCTCAAGAGAATTTACCCTGTCCCTTCTCATATGAAACCGACGTGGGAATGACCGTATGTTGTTGAACAAAGACTTGGAGACGGCACATTCAAATTATCAACTGTTGATGGTCTCACTTTGCAAAGAGCTTGGAATAGCGACAGTATTCATTGCTACTACACATAACAGGCTTTATTTATTCATTTAGTCTACTTTTCATTTGAAATTTGTTTATGCATTTCTAAATTCAAACTTGTAATAAGGCAACCGACTTTGCCATACTTTCTTATTTTAGCAATAAAATGTAATCTCTTCGAGCCAGAGTAGTGATTCTTGAAGTGCGTAATGCGACGATCGCTATGCACGGAGAGCTAGGTTCCATCCTATAGTGGGACTTTTTCAAATATGGAGTGTCTATGATGTGATTAGTCACTCGCTAAGTGAAACTCCAAGCTCGAGGGCAAGCTACCACACAAAAACAAAAAAGGATTAATACACGACAATCCTCTAATTAACTCCAGTTCCCAGAGTGCGAGCCGGAGTATAAACTTAAAATCCAAAACGTGGGCTCGAGGAGGGTGGATCAGTCCACCCACGACCTCAACCATGTGCGATCTAAACTCGAGGAGGGTGGATCCGTCCATCTAACGACCTCGCCTTTACATTTACCAAATCGATGAGGATGGATCCGTCCATCTATGACTTCACTTGTTTACTCAGGGTGGATGTGACCCCACTATCCATGATGCTAATCGATTTATCATTCCCAGAGTGCGAATGAGATCTTAAAACTTAAAACAGATGTGATTGATCGTCTGTTAACTAACTTTAGATGCCCATAGCGTGAACTAGAGTATAAAAATTAGAATGGGTGTGATTGACCACTTATCAACTAACTCTAAGTCCCCAGAGTCTGTATTGGAGTATAAACATCAATCGGGGGTGAGCCGACCGCTCATGAGACAACTCTAAGTCCCCAGAGCGCGGACCAGAGTATAAACACAAATTGGGTGTGATTGACCATCCACAAATCAACCCAGGTCCCCAGAGGGCGGATGCAATTCTGACTATTAAAACGGGTGCTGCTGACCTCCCATGTAACAACTTAAGTCCTAGGAGCGTGGATGTAACTTTAAACATCAAGCAGGCGTGATCAATTTTCAGTGCACAAGTTCGATCCCTAGAGTGTGGATGCGATTGTCAAAACATGAGCGTGTGTGATCCGACCACTCGAACTCATCTTACAACAACTTAGTTCCGACTGAGTAAAATTAAAGCGTCGAAGGCAAAAAAGCAACAATCGTTCGACCACTTCAACTCACCCTTAGGATTGGGGGCATAAGTTGTGCACCAGCTACTGATCGAGATAGTACAACATTAGGACTCAACGTAAAATTTGGTTATGGACCGAAGTTATTGTTAGGAACTGAGTTGATGATGTTTTGATGACAACAACCTTATATAGTTATTATACTTTACTTTATAAAATATATACTAACATTTCCATATATATATATGTATGTATATAGGAAGTATATGCAGGTATCATCGAAGATTGATCAGTATAAAGACTCAAGCATCAAGATGAAGATTAGAGATTCAAGATTCAAGACTCTAGAGAATCAAGATTTCAAGATCTCAAGATAAGTGTCTAGTATTTTGTTAAAACTTCATAATAGCACTCTCATCTTTCTTCCAATTTTCTTTTGGGATGGAACCCAATTTCTATCGAAACCAGTGGCTTACAAACCCACGACAAGTAGCTTACAAACCTACGACAAGTGGCTTACAAACCCACGAAAATCAAAATCATTTAAACTACTTTGTACAAGTTCTCGAGTCCTATGGAGGAGCTTTGTAGGAAGGTTCTTGCAATTTCAGTTTGAATAGATTTTTCAAAATGTTTTTAAATCTGTTTTCAAAATGTTTTAACTTTCAAACTCATGTTTTCAAAAATATTTTCAAACTTTGTTTTATCCTTGAAATATTCCTCTATTCTGATTTTAAAAACTTCTATTTTTAAAAACATCAAAACTTATTCCGATTTTAAATATTACTTATATAATTGACGGTCTATATCAATTATATATATATATATATATATATTTAAAATAATGTTTTATATTCATTCTCTATCTCAAAATATTGTTTAAACACATTACTTTGCTTCAGAGAAGTTTCAACTTGTTTTAAATTCAATTGTCTTTACAAAACAACATCTCTATAATTTTGAACTAAGGGATGTCGACATAAGGGGATACCCCGTGTCGACATGGTGACAGTTGGATTCAAAATTCAATTTTCAAAAGAAGTGTCCATTCGTTCGAAAACCTTTCGCCAATGGTTATGACTGTTGTGCATCTATATAAAGGCTTCCAAAACGAATTTTTTTAACAACTACTTTCTTATTTTCTTCACTCTTTCTTCTCCACCATTCCATATCCATAAAACTTCATATTTTCAAGATCGTGCCATCATTCTGCCAAATTCTCAATAGGAAATCATTTAGATACTCTCTCTATTTGATTCTCCATCATTCTACTAAAGATCAAAGTGCTTTTCAGAGTTATAGGATTAATTTGTATTCAAAAAGTCCATAGCGTCTATCCATTCAAAAGGATTGTTATTAAAAAGTATTAGGGTGATCACGTGTCCCGTAAATCAAGAGAGTTTACCCCAGACTCGGAGATAGAAGGGTTCCTCAAGGCCTTAGAAATTGAGGGTTGTAGTTTGGATATTGGCTTATAAAAATCTGTACAAGGATATTGCCTTAGTGCAGGACTGGATGTAGGAGGATTCCGAACCAGTATAAAATCCGGTATGTTATTTCCTTTTACTTGCTTTACTTTACTATTTGCATTTGTTATATGTTCTGTGATCATTCTGTGTTAGAATTCTGTTTAGATTTGTATTGAAAGTTTTAATTTAGTCATATAGTTCATATATTCTTTAAAACACTATTCACTCCCCCTCTAGTGTTATTTGTGCCTTAAGATCCTTAATCCGCATCCCTAACAGTTATTACTCTGGGACTTAACAACCGAACACAAGTCCGATCCAGAGATTAAAGCTTCATGAGTATATTGAATAGAAATTCAAGTGCAAAAATTCTTAAGAGAATAAACTCAGAGCTATGCCAAAAAGAAGAAGGAGATTTTATTTCATTTACTCTTTGGAAATAAAATAAGTACAAAAAAGATTATTCCAAATATTCATATCAGTAGGGGCCGAACCTGCATTTATATACGGCCTACAGAAAGCAAAAGTGGAATTCGTACCTATCTACCAAAAAGGGACACAAAGAGGCATGTCTACACCTTACGTTTCTTTGTCTTCTTCTTCCCTTTCGGCGTCGATCCACTGGAGCTACCACTGTGGTTCCTTTTCGAACTCTTACATTTACCGGTTGGGTCCCGACCGAGGGAAGTATGGCAGTCTCCTCCTGTGAGCTCACAAAAATTGGAATACTTTCGGAATGCATGGTTGGAGGAACGAGGGCACTTTCAATATGAGAAGACACAAGGGGTACACCTGGGATGATGATTGTACTGCCTGGAGAGATCATACGTAAAAGGGCCGGACCAGGACCTGCCATCCCACCTCCAATACTGCTACCCAGTGTGGCACTTGCCATCTCGGCACTGATCTTCGCCATTATCGCCTCATCGTTAACTGCTTGAGTGTCTGCTGGGATGCTTCCAGTTGGTGCCAAGAGCTGGCTATGAACACACTTTCACCCATGACAAATGGTAAGTCGGCAAGTAGATCGCTTTGAGGAACGAAAAGTTATTCCACCATTTGTTCATTGAAAATAAAAGCACTCTCATGAACTTACCTAGTGAAAACAACAGCTGTAGTGGTTGTCACCTCCACAATGACGACCTCCTTCTCTTGATGTTGCTCTTGGGTTGTAGGGGGCACGGCCGGTGTAGCTCCTATAATTGAATGGAGATAAGAAAAATAGTGATTTCTTCTAATAATACTCCAAACTTTGAATGAATACAAGAAGTGTTTGAATACCTTCCTCAAATTGGCCCAAAAGTGGAGCCGAAGCGCCTTTAGAAACATGCTCGTGAATCAGAGTCAAGGCGTTGATCGAGATCGTAAGCTGGAACAGCTGGAGGATGAATTATAGAAGTAGGCTCAGGTTGGGTTGACACGGTTATTTCAAAACTTGCATCAAAGTTCTCAACACCAGAACCCTCTCTAACCTCTGGATGTTGAGCGGTGAGCTTCTCTTTCTCAAATGCAACGATGGCCTCATGGAGAACTCTCCTCTCATCTTTAGTTAGCATCTGATTCTCTAAGTCAAACTGTGTTCATCCTTTTCACCATCCACCTAGCGGCACTAGGCATCGTGCAAATGAGTCAGATAGTCAACGAGCTAGCTCAGGCCACAGTATTTCAAGTCATTAGTGTTGTAAGTGGTTAAAAAGTCTTCCATATCGCCTTTTTACCTAGCCTCCGCTGCTCTAACTTCGGCCTTATTTCTAGCCTCGCTTCTTGGACCTTCGGAACAACCGCATCTATCTCACCCTTAAGCTTCACAGTCTGATCACATGCTTCCTGAGCAGCCCTATTAGCGTCGTCCTTTTCTTTAATGACCTCGGTATACTTCACTTTAAGCTCATTAAGCTCCTTAAGTGCATTATCTTTCTTGCCCATGACGGTGGCATTCATGTGGCCTAAATCATCAACCAGTTTTAAGTGCTCTTACCTCATCTGCTCCATCTTCTTGTTAACCTCATCGACTTTCTTCAAGGCCTCAATTTCTGAATTCCTCAAAGTGCCATTCTTATTAGTAAGCACTTGAACTATGCGATCCTTATGAGCAAGATCTTTTTGCAGCTGTCCAATTGTTTTTGCTCGTTCGAGTGCCACCGTCGAGGCCTTTTCTGTAGTTTTCTTCCATTCACGGTATTAACTATAAGCGTCATACACATAGTCGTGCACTATTTTCTCTGCCCCTTTTGGAATCAACCTCAAGTTTAGGGGGAAGCGAAAGCTGTCAAAACAAATATTAGGGAAATCTTCCTTTAGCTTAGCTATTCGGGAGGCTCCTTCCTCCTTAGGTTTTATAGCCGCAGAAGTTGTAATAATAGAAGTGTCCGCCCCAGTTCCATGGCACTGCTCGCCAAGCCTTGAAGTTTGTGGAGGCACTGGCTAGTGCGAAGTTTCATAAGTGTGTGTTCCAAAACTGGAGGGTGGCAAGGGAACTCTAGGTGGAGGAGAGCTCGACCAGGAGTGGCTCCTATCTCGCATCTCTCTTTCCCTCTCTCTCACTCTTTCGCTCTCTCTCCCCTTGTCTCTCCCCCTATCATAACAATCCCTATCTTGACTAGAGTGCGGCGATCATAATCGGACTCGTCTGCCGGACTCTCGGTATGAAATGGAAGATGACGTGCAGCACGAATGCTAATGGTCATGGATCCTTTCTTCGACATTGTATCTGTAAAGTGAAAAAAGAAACGGAGTTAGTTATCTCCGGAGATTGAACAACTCATGAATATTAGTTGTGTGGTGCCGTGAAGTGGGTGCACGCATGTGTGAACCCCCAACCAACCGGTTATAGCAGTTGTACTCGAAAGAGTTGGCTCTCCTAAATCTAAGGCACTTTGAAGCCCCTATAATTCAGTATCTTGGTGAAGAGACACAGCATTCAGAATGGGAATATCTGCAAGTCCCTCAAAAGGACTCTCTATTTGTGAAGAGGGAACTTCTGAAATTACAACGGCCACTGCTGGCAAAGACATTACAACAGACTTGCATCTCGGAGCTTTGTGGGTAGTGGCCTTGCCTTTCCTTATCCTCTATGAATGTCGATGACTTTTTGAAGGTCCAGGTGCGGGCTTGTCTCCAACGGGAATATTCTCATTGCCACCTTTCTCGGTGATTACGATTCCAGAAACTCTCCTTTTAACTGCCTCGCTGGAGCCGTCCTGAGAAATCCTTCAAGCTCGATGCTTCGATCTCTATCAATTAGCCCAACAGCCCTCAGATTTTCATCACTAAGGACCTCATCGATCTCTCTGTGCTCGGCAGGCATCTCTTGAAGAACTCTTACAATCTCCTTAAATTGAGCTCCTTCAGGTCATGGAATTGAAGCTGTAAAAGAAATAAAATGTTAAATTCAACATCAACTGCTATTATTCAGTTAATCAGAAAAGAGGCTAGGGAACTTACATCTTACTAGCCACCGTCAAGCGAACCCCGATGGACACCGAACGTAGAAACATTCGATCTTGAAATAACTCAGCTTGCTCCAAACCCTGCATGAGCTGACAGTTCCTAACTTCCTATAAGAAAGTGAAGGAAGGATTATCTCCTTGATTCTTTATGTTAAACAAATATCTGACTTCGTCTGTGGTTAGGGATCAAAAGAGATGCTCCATGAAGACAATGAACAAGCTATTCAGCAAAGTATACCCATTCGGGTGCAGCTATGACGGGGTGATATTTAAATAGAACAACACTTCTCATATGTATTGATTAAATGGGGGGGAGTGTCCCACCTACACATGAGAATATATTGCAGGACGTGTACCCTTCCCGTGGAGTATGGGATCTATGTTATACCCCTACCAATACCATGCTTTGAGCAAATCCTACCCAGCATGTCCTCAGAGATATTGGAGGGAATAAAATCTTGTGGATGAGCAATGAAAACTGTTCCTGGAATCTCATTCGGAGCAGGATTGACAATATTGGTTGCAATAGCCAACATCTCGATTACAGAAAGAGATGGACTCTGAACTTCCTGCGATTGTGAACTTCCAGGTTCCATAGCTATTCAACTCAGCAAAAATCATCGTTAGATGACAATAAATCCGTGTTTCCCACAGTGTGGTGTAAATATGAGGTACAGTGCTACATATTACTTAAGAGATTCTATGAAACTTGAAAGATGTTTGAATGACAAGACTCCGATATTCAATCGGAGTGACCGTCATCACTGACCGTCACAACCATGCCATCCAGACTTTGAAGACCGAACCAAGATAAAGTATGTCAAATTTTTGTCAAGTTACAGTTCCATCGACGAGCTTCAAAAGGCAGTCGAAGATGTAGTAAAATGGTTAAGTCAAATTATGCAGGGCAGAAGCTCGTCGGAATTCATGCTATGTTTCATCTCCATCAAGTTCAAGCTTGGATCGATCCTTAAATGGATCATTGATTGAGGAGGAAGCACTTCGTATCGATTAATCATAAAATCATTTCATATCGATCACTGATAGCATGGTTCGTATCGATCATAGGAAGCATTGATTCATATCAATCATGGAACGGTACTACGTATCCATCGCCCAAAAGTGTTTCGTATTGATGCTAAATCCTTACTTCGTATCAATCGTGGAACCTTGGGTTTCGTATCGATTGCTCTGGATCGATGTGAACGCCATCATTAATTGATTGACATGAAGATTCCACCACCAACCGATACGAAACACTTCATTCATTTGATATGAAGTTTTGCTATGACCAGATCAATACAGTTCCTCTCTATATCCTAGATCGATATAAGTATTTTCTTCATATCCCCACACTTCATCTTCTCCAAAGCCGCTCAGATGCCGTCTCTTCCATCCTCGACCTTGCTCTAGTCCATCTCCGGCCTTCTCTTGACCAAACTCGGTCATGAATGCAAATGGAATGGCAAGAAAGATTCGAATCTCATTGTTTTATGATTAAGTTTGGTCGATTATTTACCTAATCTCGACAATTAGTTTGAGGAATTAGAGTTTGATTCGATTCACTGGCAAGAGCAGTTTTCTTGGCTTAGAAATCGATATGAATGGTTGAAGGAAAAATGAGCAAGTGAAAGAATCTCTTAAGTACAAAAAGCCTTTATATGTGGCTCGACCCGAAGCAAGTGTCGATTCCTCTCCTAGTTGTTTTGACTGGTGAAAGGCAGCTCCTTCAATCGATATGAAATGATCTATTCATATCCATACGAATGATACTATGAAGACCGATTGGACTGCTCGTACCTATCAAGCATCTATTAATACGAGGAGACAGATTCATATCCACTGCTTTGAAGCCCACAAAATTTGTATCTGTTGATACAAAATGTTTTAAAAGGCTAACTAATACGTATCGATCACCATCGATGCAAAGATAATTTTTCAACTCCTCAGATCGATCCAAGAGAGGATCGATACGAAGGGGTTCGCTAAAACGACCATCGAGCGTCGTTATAGCTCGGATTTCATATCGATCCAGGAGAGGATCGATACGGCACTCGATAAAAAAACTTGATGATGAATCATGAACGTGCAAACGTTGACGGGAGTCAGGTTAACGCACATTCGTGCATGATGAACTAACATTCAATTTTCAAAATTTATAGGAATTGAATGCTCACCTGGTGACAACTACAACAATAAACTACAGATTACTAACATTCGACACTCAGTTACGACAATGCACTGTGCAACCATTGGCAGTAACCGATTCAGATTTATATTAACGGGAGCCAAAGTCACAGGTTACATCTTATGACGAAAATGCAATGACTGTTCAACGAATCAGATAAAACTTTTCAGACTGAAGGTGGCAATTTTTCAAAGCACATCATGTTCACACATGATTTACTTTAGGGGGCAAATGTTATCCCGCCTTTTGGCAAGGCCGTGACACCAAAGGCAGTTCATCCCAAAGATTGGTTATACACAGGTCTACTATGGATACTGGTAAATTTTGTCCGAGTCCGGATCGAGTTACAATCGATATAGTACAACAAGAAAAGCTACGGAAGACAATTTTCCAAATTTCAAGTCAATCGGAGTTCGTATGCACAAGATATTAATCGGTGAAGGTCAAGAGAATCAACACTATTCGTATCGTATGCATCATGAGAGCGCTAGTTTGTATCCATTGAAGAGGCACCACTTCATATCCATCACATCTACTCCAGTTCGTATCCATCATCTAGTGACATTTCGTATCGCTTCCACTAATGCATAGCTCATATCAATCATCATTTACATAATCCATATCGATCGGTCAACGATCAATACGAAGCATACCACCCACAAGCGATACGAAGCAACACCTAAAAGGTATCGATACGGAGTCGATCTTCAATCAATTCAAAGTGTTTAAATTTATATTGACATTAATTTGGGTAGAGGCCGACGATATGAAATGATCTCAATATCGATATGAAATGGAGCAATAACTATCGATACAAAAGGGTTAATTCTGGTCGATACGAACAAAGCCTATAAAAGTGGAAGACTCGGTCACTCGGCATGAAAATTGGATCGATCCAAGAATATAGAGCCACATCACCTGATCGATACGAACCAAAAGCGATATGAAGCCATCGATACGAATTGTATCGATACGAACTCAGCAGTGTTTTATAAATGCAAACTTGGATCGATCATAACTCAAAATCTACAAGTCCAAATGCCATCAAATTATCACAGGAGCTTGCTTACCACCTCAAAAATGTCCATGATCAATCTAGACCCAAATGGAGCTGCGTTGGATCGATAAGAAATTCATACGTATTGATCGGGGATCGATCCGATTCCACTTCGAATCGATCTGGTGGGCCCTCCCATGTGAGAGAAGGAGTCTTATGAGATTTGAGCTAGATATTTCCAACCTACACCTATAAATTACAGTGTCAGGCTCTCAGAAAATGGATTTTTGACTCTTTTATGCCAAAACTCAGGCGAAATCTTCATTGTATCTTGAGTGTACTGATGTAATTAGTTGTAACCAGCGAGAATCATCAATAAAACAACAAACTTTCCATAGTGGATGTAAGCTACAACGTCGAACCACTCTAAATCTATGTGTTCTTATACTTCTGTTTGTCTTTTTTGGCGTATCTATTAGATTAACCTCATTTTTCATTTATATTCATCATTTTAATCTCTTCAAATAAGTCCGAAGAGTGTTGTGCCCAATTTTGATACAAACATTCAAATTTACAAATAAACATTTACAATTACCAGTTTAATCAATCGAGGTGTTGTAGGACAAAAAATCTCACCAACATTTATTGGCACTAGAAGGAGGACCTAAACCTCCGTTCCCTTTTCTAATATCTAGCAAATCTATTGAACCCCCATTTCCAGCAAGTTTATTGACGCTACCCTACAAATCATTCATCCACTTTTTTCCAAAATAGTCACTTATGGTTCTCGAAGCCACCATGGATCTCATCCTAACCATGGTCTAATCCGTTAATAAATCAGGGATCCAACAAGAGAAAGGGCTAAAGAGAATAATGGCCCAAAATATTTCCCCTAAGCTAATTTATCATCCATCCACGGTTCATCATCATCAATTACCAGTTGCATTGACTATGTAACAGGTAAATGACAACAACACTCTCAGAAATTAAAATGGTGAAATAGGCCCGCAAATCGAATTCCCTGCTCATTTGAGATCTATCCTCCAACTACTTGATAAAAAGGCTCAATAATCTGTGTTGCATGGAATCAAGTTAAATAGCTACTATTAGTTGACCATCATCCTCCTTTATCAATAAATGAATACAAGTGGGGTAAGAGAATGCCAATTTTTGTTGATTTAGATAGCGATTTCAATAATGGCACAAAACCAAGAACCGAAGTCTAAGATTCCACAGTACTGTGCTAAAATGACTTGGAAAAGATTCCTCTATCGCAGTCATGTTAATAAGGACATTCAGGCCTTCTGCTCAAAATTCAAAAGATTCAACCGTATTTCCCTTCAATGATGACCCTCACCTGATCCAAGTAGAAAGTTGAAGTGATTGAGATGCACATTGATTTGAAAAATTAGATGTCATCCCTATTGGAACCAAACCCAACTATTAATACCAGGGTCATTGATGCTTCTCTCCCTAACTTGAGTTAGAACTCGTACGGACAGATAACCAAGATCAAAAGCATGATGGATCCAAAATTCGATGGAGGATCTAAGATCGAAGCACCGACTATAACAACAAATGACCAACGTTCAATGATGCGTTGGAAATCTCAGACCTTACCTTGAGTGATCTGCACTACTTATGTAACAAGCATTGTAATTATTATAAACAGTAATAATACAATGAATTGGATGTAAGGATATTAGGTGGCCCGAACCAGTATAAAAATACTTCTGTCTTAATTCTTTTGACATAGTTAATGCTCACGCTGTACGTAGCGACCTTAGATGGCCCGCTTCAGCCATCAAAAATAATGCTCAACGTAGATCGGTTTCTCAACCCTAATTGGACATAGGGATATTAGATTGGTCGAACCAGTTATCAAAAAAGAGTTTCTTATAACGCAGCTTAGCTTCTTAGAAAAACCGGCCATTAGGATATTGGACGGCCCGAACAAGTATACAAAACCCCTCTATATTAGTACTGCTAACATAGCAAACTGGACGTACAGATACTAAACAACCAGAATCAATACAAAAAATCATATGCATGTGAAGGTTGTAAACATGCGAACTGACTTCATAGTCAAATATCTGTCTTCCCGAACTGGTGGGGAAGACCGTGCCAAGTGCACAAACGTGAACCTATCTTTGAAAAAGGGGGTAGGTCATGCCCCATATACAGCAGAACATGCATGTCCTAAGCACAGTTCAAGATTCATGAATTGTGCAAGAAGTCAAGTTAGAAATGGCAAGGAAAATGATGCATGGAATGTACCATAGCTAACAAATTAGGTACAATTCAAGAAATTAAAGGTTACTAGGTAAACATCAAAAAACTAAAAACTTATTAAAGTTAAGTTAGTTTTATTTCTACTAGCCAAAGATTTTGTGCATAATCCAAAAAGCCTACGCTTACTTAACAAGTGAAAATGGATAAAAACAATCACAACACGAATTATATTAAATTCACATAGTTTCACTTCATAGCAAAACAAAAATCTATGCTAAAAATCTAATTCAGGCTTAGAAGAAGGGCTAAATACGATAATTCTACGATGGGTTGATCTGCGATGATGTAATCCTGAACGTAAAGAAGAACGACCCGTCAAGGGAAGAACGACCCGTCAAGGGAAGAACTGAAGGAGGATCATCCAATTTAGTAATAATTACCGATGAACGAATGGGAGCAGTACGGCTGTGAGAGGTACTATAATATACCGTACGTGGGTTATAATTGGCGCCAGCCTAATGGTCCAACATTCCTGGGAATCAAATTCATAATCCACGATGTTGTATAAGAAAGTCAGGTCAAGTCCAGGTAAAAAATAGGTGAAAACATCGATTGCTCACCTCTTATCGATTTTTGTCGTTACCTTCTTTACTTTTTCATCATGAACTTGCTCTACCAAGGAAGCCCTATCCAACCCACCTCTGGAAACATCAATGGAGTTCTAGAAAGCTTCACATTCTAAGTTAAAAATCTTATTTTCATAGGAATTCACATGCCTTATGGCCGCCCCTCTAATTCTTTCAGTCTCACCTAAAAGACGCTCCCTCATCTTCTTAGTATCCCTAGAGAATGGACCAAAAAGCTACTCTATAGTAGAAATGAAGGGCGAAACATGAGTGTCCGACATGTGCAGTTAAAGCGCTTAGCGGTTCTATAACAGTAAAGGTGCAAAAAGTTATAGTGTGGATAAATCGAGGATACAGCGGAAAATATAGGGGGTGTAAATAGATTCATTAGATAGCCTAATTGATACTGCATAAGGAAACGGTAATCAAATAATCTACGGTGAAATATAATACTGCGCTCGTAAGGAGGGCCACAAAGACATCAGATCCGTGCCCGTCCCTTAATTTCAATGATTACACAAAGATGTTGAAATTAGGCAATGAGATACTGTGGTCACTTGACACGATAAATGAGTGTTTGAACTACATGGTCAAACACCCCAGAACTTATACTTTATTAACACCTTTAAAAGAAGATCTACAGGGAACATACCAGGGCTACTTTGGCGATACCGTGTGGGGTCAGAAGCATCCCAAAGATTTTCACATAGAGCTACTCAAACAAGGCTCCAACCTAGTTCCGTATTTATAGGTAGACAACAAAGAGATAAACCAGCCTTATCCCTAACTCATGCAACAAGGGCAAATTAAATCAAAGTCGGCTCAGGTTTCAGTCAGCTCGGATCATGTTCACACATTTCTTAAACTAACTCTCAGGCTAAGCCAATCAAAAACCCTAAAGCCTAAAGCAGCTCAAGATGGTAGCATCAAAGAATCAGGCTAGCACCACAGCATTACGCAAATGCCTCACATTAACCAGCATAGCCTTACTTCAAATATGTCGATGATACCCCGAAAACCAACATGCAAGCCCTTTACCACATCAGACCAGAAAAATGCGGTCCACTAAGGTCTACCGCTCCAATTCAAAACATTATCGCATCAATTTTGGGAGTTCCCATCTCCAGTTCAAACTCCCACCAATGACCATAATACAACTGCCCAAATTAGCGCTTTCCACTAAAAAACATATCAGCAATTTGGACACATCTAACCAATAATGCGGATGAGGAACATGTAGAATGATCCAAAGATGGAAACATGATGGCAAAGCAAGGATGATGATAATCCGCGTCTACCCTCGGTATAATAATTAGGAGATGGTCGGGAATGTGGCAAGGACTTTTCTTTTTCTTCTTATTTTGAATAAAATAAACTGTATCTTCTTATTTTTGGAGAAAACCAAATGTATTAAGAAAGGAAACATAAAGGAAATTGACCCATGGATGTAGGATTGAAAAGGATCAGAACCAAGGAAAAAATCTTTGTGTCTACTTTGCTTTCACGCATCATTAATTGTCTATGTTTATTATGGATTATAATCAATTGCAAAAATACGAATTCAGTTTCACATTCTAACAAACAGTTGGAGTGCAACTACATGATTCTATAAGCATATAGCAACATAATTGCTACCCAAAGGCAAGCTTAATATAAGTTAAGTTTGTTGATTCAAATTTGCAATTACTGGTTTAATCAATCGAGGTGTTGTAGGACGAAAAATCTCACGAACAGCTGAGTTGTAAGCATTATTTGTCTCTGTTTGTGTAAACACGCACACGATATTATAAGAAAAGTTTCTTTTTATTACTTTTTTGACTTTTTGGATTAACATCTTTATATTAGAAAGCGAGTAAATGAGGAAACTACATGTAACACTTAACCAATGCAAAGTACGACTAGACATTTGTAAAATAAATCAGGAAATTTATTAGCCACTAAAGGTAAAATAATGTTAAGTACCAAAATGTGTTAAAACCTTGAGAAATAAATTATAGCAAGCGAAGGACAAAGAAAGGTTGTTGCGAAACCATGAGTTACTATCCCTATCCTTAAAACTAAAATTTATAGATGAACGCATGTGCTAATTATTATTCCAAAATAAAAAAAGGTTTAAGAAATTTGAAATTTTACTACAGGTAAATAGGCACAAGGAAGAAGTTGCAAAAAAATTTAGTCTCAAGGACAACAAGTTTTCTTTTTAGTCTTAAGGACACTTTTTAGTGTAAATTGAAAATGATAGTTACAACTATCATTCTGTGAATTACACTAAAAAGTGTCCTTCAGCCTAAAAAATAAACTTCTTGTCCTTGAAGCTAAATTTTTCTCTAACTTTTTCCTTGAGCCTAAATATCCCATTTTACTATGCAGTAGAAAGGAGTCAATCATAGGCGTTAACCCATTGACTAAACCTCGATTTGCATGGGACGTGGCTTAATTTGTTTTGAAAGGTAAAAAAATTGAAATTTTTTGTTCAAAAATCTTTATTTTAGAAAAATGAAAAAATAAAATTCTTTTATGAAATTTTTAGAAAAGTGTTTCTAATTTATTTTTTTCCAACTATTTCTAAAATTTAATTAAAACAATTTTGAAGAAAAGAGAAAAAAATTTGAATTTTGAAATGCCACATGCTTAGCATAGGAAAGTCAACTAGTTAGCAAATATGAATTTTACTATTCGGTAGAAACTACCGTATGAAATAAATGGTTAACGATGAGGGAAAAAGCTGTTTTAGCTTTGGAATTTATTTTTCCATACCTTGTTGATAGGGAAACAAAACTTGTTTTGAAATAACTCTATTTCAATTTTTTTTTGCTTATGCGAATTGTCCTTAGAAAATTTAGAAAAAGAATCTAGGAGAAAAGAGAAGGTTCCAAGGTACAGCGGAATGGGTACATAAGAGAGGGATGGAAATATGAAATTCCCCATCAAACCCCTTTTGCTGCATAAGAATATAGGTTTAGAAAATAATATTTTTAAAATTTGGATGTTAGAAATAGTGTGCTAGGTATTGGATAGTATAGATTGGAGGTAAAATTGGTTAAAGCGTACTTCTATTCATAAAAGTATGGGAAAATTTGGATGCGGAAACAAAGATTTTGATTTTTGAAAACTTTCATACATATAGAACTTCCAATATTTACAGGTTTTTTGCACCGTATTTTCAAAATTATTTTAAAGAATTCACTCATACCAGAGGTACCGATTTATTCTTATTTAGCATACATATCATAATTATGATACACTACGCACTTGTACACGACTGACTGTAAAAATTGGTTGCATACTTATTGGTTGGGTAGCTTAGAATGCTTGTACATTATATTACATGATTCAATCCTTAAGGAATTTCGGGGAAGAAATTCTTTTAAGGGGAAGAATTAATGTAACACCTCGCAAATTGAACAATATTTAACTTAAAGGACATTGATTAATAATTAGCAAAGCCAAAAATGGAAATTTCACAAGCATCAAATTTTGGCTATGGAACTTGCACCATTACATTCATGGCGATGTTCTAATCAATTTTCATATATAAAGTTTTACAATCGGAGTTTAAACGAAGAAGTTATCAATGTTTAAAGATTTTGGTAGTAAATAATATATATGCAACCGTAGAAGTAAATATAATTAATTAATGTTAATTAACATTAATGGATATTTAACATCTAAGAAAAATTAACATTAATCAGATCAAAAGAAAATCGTATCAAACAACATCAAAAAAGGAAACAAGTAAATGTTTAACATAATAACACAACCGGTCGATCCTTTATTGGGATCGGTCGACCACTAGCGGTCGAGCGGTGGTAGTATACCGATTGATCGGTGGTGAAACAGTGGCACATATTAAACCCTGGTCAAATGACCTAGATTTAATGTAATTTAATCCAACGACCAACGTTGATTCATGCGTCTAGAAATACAGGCCTAACCTCTCACTTTTCTTCTCATATTTTCTACAGCAATGGTGAAGCTCTACCGCTTTCTTTTCTCCATGAGGTTTAATGTTTTCTAATGGGGGCATCAGATGACCGGAGAGTCCCTTTGGTATTTCTTAATGAGGTATAATATGGCAGTTACTTCTGTGGATCGGCCTGATCCATCGATGGTTTTGATGGTAGCGGTATCAAGAATAACTGATAACGCGGATTTCAAGGTGTCACTGAAACGGGATCCTCGTAGGGATCTCGGGGAGTTTTATCCTGAGGCCGAGAGGTTCCTGTGGCAAGAAGATGTTAAGGTCGCTAAAGAAGAGGTTAAAGTAGTTAAAGACAGAGGGTCGATCGGGGAAGGTTCGGACAGGGAGAACGGAAAAGTAAAAGCGAATGATGGCTCCAATGGATCGAAGCAGCAAAGCAAAGAACAAAAATTCTCTTCTTATTCGGATTTGACTGAATCTCTGGAAAGAATTTATCTGGATAATCGAGGACGCCTTCCGTACTGAGGGCGGACAAGGAGCGAACCTCCAAATGGGAGCAGACATTGGGAAAATACTGATTATTCCATGAGCAGGATCGGTATAATACAATTGACTACAAGAACTATAGTTGAGGAATACGCAAGGAATAGTCAGCTACAACAATACGTGAGGACTCGGGCTGCGGCGGTGGAACAGGAGCAATCAACGTCCGCCTCAAATGGGAATGGCTTTGGATCGAGGCATCAACTCGTCATCTCTTAATCCGGATGATATGGAATAAGTAATAAACTCTGCAATAGGATGGCTAAGTCGCTTACACATGTACGGGATCGAGGTCGGTCCATAGGCATGCTCTAAGATGACGATAAACTGTAGTGTTTGGATTTATGAAATTTGGATTTTCTTGTTTTTGGTTTACTAGTTTTTCGGTTGTACGAACTCTTAATTTATAATTGGCAAATGGACTTTGGAATGTTAAATATGGTTCAATATAATAAATAATAGGTCGTGGTTGTCCCGACCGGAATGACTTGGCAATAATCCCAAGGTACGAGTTCCTTCGTCGGAGAGCGACATGATGGACTCGTACATGGATTAAATCCTCGACTAGGGATTGAGGCCGAAGAAGGATACCTCAACAATTGAGCTATGTCCTGACCGGAGAGACGAGATTGGAGAAGCACGAAGTAGGCCACTTTGTCAGAAAGCGACATGATTGGCCTACTTATCGTTGTACCCTTCTCGTCGGAGAGTGAGTGGGTTCCAACAAGGGTCCGGAGAGACCGTGGTCGGGCCAGAGAGGCCATGTTTCATACTTATTGGTCGATATTTCCCCTTTCATCGAAGAGTGACTAGATGGTGGGTCCAGAGAGACCATAATCAGCCTAAGAGGCCATGATATCGCGTTATGTCCATGGACATTGAACCGGAGTGCAAGAAGTGATGTCGCTTCGCCGGAGAGAAACACGATCGGTTTACTTGACGTTGTTCCCCTCTTCACCAAAGAGTGACAAGGTAGGGTCCAGCAAGAGCTCGGAAAGGCTCTTATCTGTCCGTAAAGACTATGAACCAGGCTATTGGTCCGACGAAACCATAGAATAGGCTAACAATGAGGAGAGATTGAGGTTTTGGATTTGGCAAACAATCAAGTGAGATCATGGACTTGGTTGTAGGCATTGGATGGATATGGACTTTGTAACAACCCAAAATTCTGTTCATATTGATTACTAAATATTTAATTAATTTAATTATTTAAAATAATTGAATTTTAGAATTTAATAACTTATAATTCAAATATAGGGAATAATTAAATATTTGAATTGTGAATTATATATTAATTAAATGGATTTGATAATTTTATTTAACTCATTTTAACTAATAAATAACATTGGTGTATTCAATTTATAAATTTATTTACAAATATGAATAAATCGGATAAATATCGATAATTAAATATAAAAACGACAATTAAATTTGTGAAATTAGCCTTTCGGGGCATAGTCTTGGATTTTGACAAAACTAATTTCATTGGATCCGTAATAGTGAACTATGTTACGCCATCAAATTTCATGACGATTGGACTTATCATTGGGCCGTGCGTGATAGAGACGCGTTGAAATTAATATCGGAAATTTAATATAATAACTGGGTTTAAAAAGCTATCTTCTACATATGACTGAATTAGTCCTTGAGACTAGTTCCATTGCGCTTTGAATAGGGACATAATATATAAAATGCTAGGCGGCATGCACCGTCTGGAGTTTGAAATTTTTTGGACGTGAATAGTGTCTTTTCGATTGCCTATATAAGGACCCATAGCCTTTCATTTTTCCTAAACCCTTAAACTTATGTCAGCCGCCACTCTCTAACCCCATCCAATGGCCAAGATCACTCCTATCTATAGAGGTTGAGTTGGTCGATGATGTCAACATGAGAAAAGAGCGACAAGGTCAGAGGAGTAGATCGACAGTGGTGGATGGAGCCAAGGCGGAGCATGGTGGCATAGATTTTCATTTGATCATGGTAGCGTTTTGAGTTGGCGATGAAGATTCGGGCGAGGTGATGTGATCAATGCCATTAGGGTCTTCGTGATCTTGGCCTTCTCAGATAGGGTTGCAGCAGTGGTCAAGGTGCAGAGGTGGCAGCGGTACGATGAGGTTTTGGCGATGTTTGTTTTTTTAGGCGGCCCAGATAATTTTGAAAGAGGAAGATAAATTAGGGTTTGTAATTAAAAGTTAAGTAAATTATTAATTTAGTCAGTTAATCAATGATGTTCTGTAACTCATATCTATTTCGTACGAGGTCAGTTTCGAGCGTGGTCAGTCATGTTAGGTTCGTAATGACGATGTCTACATTATACAATTGGATTAGAGGAGGTTGGAGGCTGTAGATTTTGTGCTAAAGTCAAACGTCTGTTCGATTTTAGTCCAAACCGTAACGCTTCAGCAATAACTAGAATCAATATGAGTTTAACTCACATTTAATTTTATTATATCGTATTAACGAAGATATAAACATTTAGTGATTGTTTGGATGTTAGTTAAATTGTTTGATTGCTTATTTGGTTGAATTTCCATTTGGAAAATGGATGATATATTTAAATTGATCGTTATAGACCTATATGATAATGTATTTATTATCCATAATCATTGTTTTGCAGGGAATTTGTAGAGATACCCAAAAGGGGGCCAATAAATTATTTGTTTTCATCCTTATGCTGTTATAAATGGATTAAGTCCAAATATTCCATTTAACCTATTAATTGTCGTTATAGCGATTTCGCTATATCGCCATTTATTAGATTCTATCCCCAAAACACTATCATATGAACTTGAGCTTGTGTTTCCGCTAAAAAGAATATTGAAAATTTCACTAATTATTTTGATTAATGGTAATTTAAAATAATTAATCATTTTAACTAATGATTTTTAGATTAATTAACCAATTTAACAAATGATGATTAAAAATTGGTTTATCTTTAGATTTAATTAATCATTTTTGATAATGATGTTTTATACATAATTAATTATTTTAACTAATGATTATTTGAGTTTAGTTAATTCTTTTAATTATTGATAATGAAGTTTAATTAATTTATTGAACTTAATTAATTATTTTAATTAATGATGATGGAATTAAATTAATTATTTGAATCAATGATAACTGAAATTAATAATCATTTTAATTAATGATATTTAAAAATAATTAATCATTTCAAATAATGATATTTGAATTTTATAAATTATTTTAATTAGTGATTGTTTTAAATTTAATTAACTGTCTTAATTAATGATATTTGGAATTTAGTTAAATCATTTTAATTGATGATGTTTTATAATTGAATAAATTATTTTAACAAATGATATTTAATTTAGTTGTTTTAACTAATGGGGCTTGATTTAATTAATTCAATTAATTTATGATTGTTTGAACTTAATTAATTGAATTTGAAATTGCTTATCATTTTAATAAATGATGTTTGAGATGACGTATTCATTGGTAACTAATGATTATTTGAATTTAATTAATCTTTGTAATCAATGATATTTAAAGTTAATTAATCGATTT
The DNA here is from genome assembly GCA_030765085.1 of Allium cepa. Lineage (NCBI taxonomy): Eukaryota > Viridiplantae > Streptophyta > Magnoliopsida > Asparagales > Amaryllidaceae > Allium > Allium cepa. Next base: position 167,173,755 of record CM060931.1, read on the forward strand.
GATAAAAGTGATTAAAGTAAATTAACTAATATAATAAAATTGCTTAATCAACAGATTTAAAGTTAATTTACCAATGTTGTAAAAGTGTTTGGAAATAATTAAATAATTATCTATTTTATTAAAGATAATGGATTTGTTTATTTAAAAGAGATTTTAAGTGTTATTAATTATCTTTTGGGACAATTAATATTGTTTTAAAGTTATAAAAAGGAATTGGAACTCAATTATTGGGATGTTTGGTTGGATAATCTTCTGGATGTTCGGTCTGACATTGGTTTAGACCTTCAGGGTCGCACACTTGAATTTTTTTCCTCTTCACGTTTTAACAATCAGGAACTAATTCTAAAAGTGATTTACCAATATGAAAATCATGCACAAGTTCAGTTCATGTTTAAAAGTAAATGTTTGATTCGTTTATGGAAATAAATTATTTCCGCAAAGCGAATCACTTATATGGAAATGATTTATTTGTATAATTATCACTAAATACCGAAGATGTAAACTTGTTGCTATTTCAAAAGTTAAGAATAACCGTTGGAAATGACTTTGAGGTAACACTACCTTTACTTGTCCGGTATTGTTGTTAACCAAGAAAAAGTATAGGTTTAAATTCAGTGAGTGGTGATAAGTATACAAGACGTAGTTTCCATATATGATCTTTTATGTCCTCGATAGTTGGTATCAAAGTTGTCGATTACTTCAGCTACTTTATTATCATCATTCTAAGATGATTTATTGCTCCATTGAGCGTTGATATCCTTCTTTGGAAATGACTAAACCAAAAGCGCGAGAGGAAGCCAGGCTATGTGGGGTTGCTCCCATTAGGGTATTTTCACATCTCATCTAATTTGGATTCGGTTGTGTACTTAGATGTGAAAATATTCAGATACTCGGTAATGTCTGACAGAGTCCGACTTGGTATTGTCCAACAAGTGTCATAGAGTAAATGAGCTTCTCAAAAGTATATTACTAGAGGTATACTTCAAGGAGGGTTCACCTTCTTTGTCATTTGTTGGAAAATTTCCTCTTTTTTTATTTGATTCGAAAACCCTGAATCGATTTTTGCTTTAAATTGCCACAAGTAGAGCCAACACCTCATCACGACATTTAAGTATTTATTTAGTCCACTTCTATCAAGTTGGACCGTTGCCTTATTTATTCCATTCTATCAAGTTGGATTGTTATTTTATTTTGTCCATTTTATTAAGTTTGGACGGTTATCTTGTTTTGTCCATTTTGTGAAGTTTGGGCAGTTATCTTATTTTGTCGATTTTATTAAGTTTAGACAATTATCTTGTTTTCTTTACATATTAAGTTTGGACAATTTTCTTGTTTTATCCATTCTGTCTCGTCTGGATTTTGCTTAAATTATTTTCATTCTTCTAATTCTGATTTAATATGATATATGCCCATTCTTATATGGATTTGTTCCTCAATGTTTATGTCCGCTCTTGCCTATATGGATGTTATTCTTGTGAGGTAAAAACTCATTCCGCATTAGCTACGTAGTCTCATAGAACTTTTATGTGATCTTGATTACTTGATTTATCTCACGTTGGTATCTCCAGACTGATCAAGGTATTATTTTATTATAATGCTAGGGTCAGACCGAGCATTTTCCGAGGTTTTCTTTGAAGTTTTGGAGATCCTGGAGGGAAGCTGAAGATTCACTTATCGTAGTATTTGATTTTCTGCTGTATTATATAGTATACCTATCGGCATTTATAAGCGCAGGATTTTACAACTGTCCAGCTGATAAGATTTGTTTATAACTCTCATATACTCTGTATTTTTTGAAGTGACAATTTCTATTGTTCTTGTGATATTATATATTGCCCATTCCATTGTTAGATTTTGTTTTCTTTATTCTCTGTTCTTTTTGTTTTTAATTTACCCTAACAATCCGCCCCTTTATCGATTGGACGCACGACATTTGAACATAGTGGTAGTGTTCGGTGTCGACTTTCGGTGGTCAAAAAGGCGGGTCGTTATAGATTTGGTTTTGAATTTGGAATAGATTCAGAATTGGCTATCCACTTGTAGCAGTCATAGGTTTCATTAACAAATTCTCGAGGATACGGAACGACTCGTTGTAATTTGGCTTGGCAATGGATCAGATTTTGGATTGGATACTTCAGTTATCAATGTGTTCTGGACTTCGAACTTATGGACATTCAAAACAAGCATTCCTATAGCTAGGCTTTTTTAGGGGGGAAATGTTATCCGGCCTTTAGCCCGACTATACTCAGACTGACTGAACAAGTTAGACTCGACAATCATCTAGGCGGGAAGCCTAAAGAGATGATTATTGGGCTCAAAGATCAACCATAGACAATGGTATGAAGCGACAATCAAGTGAAACCAAGAGATAAACTCTCCAGAATATTCTAAGTATGGATTATCGCCTCCCTTAGATAGGAGATTGGTGACTTTCCTCAATTTTTCTCCCAAAATAGGTGAAATCGATATGGAGTGACAAGGAAGGCCTCATGAGGCTACATTTCAAATTTCAAGTCGTTCGAAGTTCGTATGCTCAACTTATTTGCAAATTACTTCCTCTAGGTAAAGGATCAAATTGTAATTCCTTTACCTAGGAAAAGGATCGGATCATATCAAGGGATCGGATCGGATTGTGTTATCCCAACAATTCAACTCAATGATGATCGGTCGATATCTCACAAACACAAAATCAACAATGCGTGAATCTTTGGGAACAAGAAGCTAACAAGCAGGAGGACCCATACAAGGGATCATTGGGCCCCGCCATGCATGGAAAAGGGATTGGCCCCTATCCTTCTTAGGGGCATGCGATCGGTCCAATATTTTTTGGGTTGGGTCATTTGGTTCTGGATATTCCAAATCCAAGCTTTGGGCGAGATATTTGCACGTCTTCACCTATAAATACAGCAGGCGTGGTTCATTGCAAGAGATTAATTTATGGCTCTCTTCATCTTCCACCTAGGTTGTACACCATCATTTTTACTCTTTATTTTCATGGATTGTAACCGTAAATAGCAGTGTAAATCAATAAAAGGCAAATTTTGGAAGTAGACGTAGGTCGGAGTCAACCGAACCACTATAAACCTCTTGTCCATTTACTTTCTTACTGTCTTTTTGAGAGAAAATGTGTGATCCTCTACGCATAAAGGAGAGCACACATGTGAATATATATATAGCACAAACATAAGGAGCTGCCAATATGCCTGGCAGGTAACAAGAGCAAAAATACATATAGATAATCTTAGGTACTCCTAAGATGAGTTCTGGCAAAGCCACCCGCCATCGCACCTCAATATCAAGTTTCGGCATGGCCACCACCCGACATTAAGATGTTAGAAGTACCAAAAAGGCTAAAGAGAAAAAACAAAAAAACAGAGAGACGACTCCAACTAATAAGAAAGCTCCAAAAGTCTGAACCAGAAGAAGTGAATAAGCATCTGCTCTGAAGAGGATCTGCTGAATAAAGATATCACTCTGAAGGCTCTGAATATAAAGAAGAAGTGCCAAACTGGAGAATAGAACATCCTGAAAAAGAACTCCATAGCGAAGATAACAGACTCCTTTATCTGAGGGGAGATCTACAAGAAGTCCTGGATAAAGAAGACTCTGCTCTGATGACCTCTCTACAATCTGATATCCATCAATTTGAAGACAAGAGAAACCTGCAAAATGAACCTGAAATCCTATCTCCCAAAACCTGTATCTGAAACAAGACTAGGGAAAAACAATTAGAATGATACATATATATATATATATGTATATTTATATAGAAAATATACATATATATGTATATATAAGGAATGAAATAAAAACCTAAATAAGATAAACAGGACAAAAACTAGAGGAATGAATAAATTGTAAACAAAAAACCAAACAGAGATAAGAACAAAAATTGAGACGGATCAGACTTATTTATCTTTAATCAAAAGTAAGCTATGATGTAAAGTGAGATTGTCATATGGATTTGGAAAAATATTAATGATACTATTATTAGTGCTATAAAAGTTATTGTTATGTTTAAAAAAATTAATATTATAATTAACGTTGTTAAGATATCGTTTGAAAAGAATATTTTTAGCTAATTTATACTTGGGATTAGAAATCCAATTAAAACAAAATGCAGAAATTGAAAAAATCAATTTGTTAAGATGACTATTATTATTATTAAAAGTTCTTTGATTTCTCTCAAACCAAATAAATCAACTGATAATAATAAATAAAGTGTCTAGTAAAAATCTAATATTTTTATTGAAATTGAATCTATAATTTTTCCAGTAGAATTCACAATCCGAAATTTTATTTATTAAATTAAAGTTAAAAAATTTAAGAGTATTAATAAGGATGTGATTAGAGTCCAAAAAATCATAATATAAATGATTAATGTCCTCAAGATGCAGATTGCAAAAATAACATTTATTATCGTTATGAATGTTTTTTCTCTTTAAAAATTCTATTGTATTAAGTTTATCATGAAGAATTAGCCATATGAGAATTTTGGATTTAGGAGGAGCATTGGATTTCCACATGTATTTAAAAGAGTTATTAAAAGTACCCAAAAAACTAATAAATATATAAAGAGAATTTGGAGTATATTTCTTACTCTTATCCCATTCCCAACTAATAAAATCATTATCATTATCAATGCAACAAAGATTTAATCTGGCATATAGCAAAGAAAGTTGCCTAAGGGTAGATCCTATTAAAATACTGCAAATCTAAAATTCCATGGAGGATCATTTTCCGAAAAATAAACTTCATTAATTAAAGCATACTTAAAGTTGCAAATATCATACAAATCCTTAAATTCAACCTTAAGGGGCAATATCGAAATCCAACAGTCGTGCCAAAAAGAAGTACAATTTCCTGAATGTACAGTTGTCTTAGTTCCTAAGTTAAAATTTTCAAAACGTTTTTCCAAAAATTATAAAATTTATGGGAAAAAGAAAAATCAATTTAGTGTAAATTGATATTACCATTATAATAATATTTGGAAATGATCTCATTCCAAATAGCGTTATCATTTATATCTTTAAACTTCCGAAGCCATTTATCTAAAAGAGACAAATTCATGTTGCGCAAATTTATAACTCCTAAACCACCCTCCTTTTGGCTTTACAAACAGTATCCCAGTTAACTAGACATTTTATACTGTTATTAATATTATCCCCACTCCATAAGAAATCTCTTCTAATTTTATCGATTTTATCAATAACCCGATCTGGAAACAGATGCATAGACATCCAATAGATCGGTAAGGCTGATAAAACTGAGTTTATTAAAATAATCCTATCTGCTCTAGAAAGAAATCTCCCATTCCAATTAGATATCTTATTTTTAGTTTTATCAATAATAATAAGCCAATCATCATGCTTGAGTTTTGTAGGTCTAATCACAAACCCAAGATATTCAAAAGGGAAATTCACACTTCTGCAATTTAGAGTTTTAGCTACCAAGTTTTCTACTTTTTCAAAATCATAAAACTAGAACTGAACTTTTGTCAAAATTAATTTTTAAACCAGATAAAGGCTCAAAACTATAAAGGATAAACTTGAGAGTAATAATGTGTCTAGGAAGATGAGAATAAAATAGTAAGGTATCATATGCAAATTGCAGAACCGATAAACCATTATGCGAAATGTTCATTTCCAACACTTCCTAGAGAACCATTATCCACTGCTCTCTTAATAATTTTAGCAAAAACGTCAACGACTAAGTTAAAAAACAAAGTTGATAAGTGATTCCCTTGCCTTAAACCTCTCTTTGACTGAATTTTATTACCTAGAATACCATTAACCATAATACTAGAGTTTCCAGTTTTAAGCAAAGTAAAAATCCAACTAATCCATCTATATCCAAAACCTCTAGCATGGAATATATCTACAAGAAAATCCCAATCTACTAAATCAAAAGATTTAGAAAAATCAAGTTTTAAAATTGCACAGGTTATGTTCTTCTTACAATAGAAATTAATATATTCTTGAACAACAGCCACACCATCAGTAATATTTCTCCCTTTAATAGAAGCCAATTGTGAACAATCAATTAGATCATTCATTCTTGTACTAAGTCTATTAGCAAGAATTTTAGAAATGATTTTAACTGAACAGTTAATCAAAGAAATAGGTCTAAAATCTTTTAAACTGTTAGCTCCTACTTTTTTATGCAGCAAAATAACATTTGCGAAATTAAATGTCCCTGATTGCAAATTACCATTATAAAAATCATTAAACAAATTAATTAAGTCAAATTTTAAAACATCCCAAAAAGTTTTGTAAAATAATATAGGAAACCCATAAGATCCTAGTGATTTATAACTTGGCATTTCATTCATTGCTTTCCTAATTTCCTCTTCAGAAAAAGAATTATCTAATTCAGATAAATCAACAATAGAATCCGATGGATACAGATCAGTCCATCTTACATTGATTCTATGTTTGATTTTAGAGCCAAAAATATCCTTATAATAGTCCGTAAAAGCCTTGTTGAGGTCTCCTTGATCATGTAATTATATATTGTTAACAAATATAGAGTTAATAGTATTAGAACATTTTCTACCATTAGCAATATTATGAAAAAATATGGTATTATTATCACCTTCGTTGATCCATTGAATTCTGGATCGCTGCTTCCACATCACCTCCTCTTTTTCTAAAATAGAATTTAGTTCATCTTTTAAATTAGAGAGACATTACGTTCACCTAAATTTAGAGGTCTAGATTCTTCTATCTTGTTTATTTTAAGCATTTCATTAAGAATATTATCTTTTTTAATTTTTAAATTACCAAAAACATTTTTGTTCCAATTTTTAATAAAAATTCTAAGATCTCTAAGTTTAGAAATAAAAGCTTTAGCAGAATTTTCCTTATTTCTGATATTATGAAAACTCAAGGAATTCCATTTACATATAACTAAGTTCACAAAATTAGATTCTAAAATCTACGTCTTTTCAAATTTAAAATTATTAATAATAACTCTATGAAACTCGCAAGAAAGGATAATAGGGCAATGGCCAGAAAAGGTATATGGTAGGCCATTGACTCTACATATAGGAAATTTGCCCTCAATTTCATCACTAACAAAAAATCTATCGAGAAGAGCCATAGAAGGAGACTCTCTAGCATTACTCTAAGCGAATTCTCTATTAGAAAGAGGAATTCCAATCAAATTAGAGTTTAAAATAAACTGATCGTATTCCTCCATAGCAGAATAGTCCCTTTTCCTAGGAAAACGCTCACCTATAAAACGCGTAACATTAAAATCGCCCCTCATAATCCAAGAACCCGGGGAAAGGGATCTAAATTCTAGGTACTCATTCCATAAAATTCTCCTATTAATTTTAGAATTAGGCCCGTAAACATTAGAAATATTTAATAAAGAGTTATCAGAAAGATTAATAAGAATAACATGAAGAGAATGTTGCTTAACAATACACTGAAGTAAATAAAAATAACCATCACGCCAACCAATCATTAATCCCCCAGAAGAGCCAACGAAAGGTAAAAAAACCCATTTTCTAAAATGATAACCACCTAATCTTCTAAAGAAACGAACATCAGGACAATTAATTTTAGTTTCATGAAGTAAAGCAATATCTATAGAGTAGTCTTTAAAAAATACTCTAACCTTATCACATTTGTTTAAATCATTCAATCCTCTAATGTTCCAACTAGTGATCCTCATAAATGAACTGAACTAGCCGTATCTAATTCCCTACATCTAATATATTCCCGATCTAACTCAATATTAGTAAAAATAAAAGACGTGTCATGAGCTAATCGATTGAACTCTGCAGAAGAAAGACTGCCTAAAGCATAAGAAGAAAACGAACTACCTAAAGAAGAGCTCATACCTGAGCCTGGATACGAAGTACCACTCATGGCACTCGATACAGGTAACTCACCTATAGAAGAAGACCGATAGTTGTGGATTCTAGCACTACGACGAATTAAACTGCCAGAAGCTACTGAACGCTTACGCTTTCCTCTCTTCGAAGACGCAGTGTTAGGGATAGAACAAATAATAATCTCCGACCTATCAAACTCCAAAGCATCTGAAGCAACAGTAGCTAACTCCTTTTTCAAATCTTGTTTAGAACAGACAAACTGATTCTCTCCGCCAACAAAAGAGATATCATGAAAATCATCTGTAAAACCATCAGAAAGAATAGGCTCTAACTCAATAGCAACTTCATCAATATGATGATTGAAGGACGGAAGAAATTCCAGTTCCTCAGAATCAGATTCAACATTATAAACATCCCTGTCAATGACAGATGAAAAAGAAGCATCACCAGAAAATGCAACTACCTTATCAATGAAAAAATCCTCAACTGGAAGTGAAAACTATGCACCATGCACACCATCAATAGTGCGCACATTATCAAAAGGAAACAAGGTTGAATTATCAAACACAGCAGCAATGCAAGACTCGAGATCAGCAGTTAATGCATCTTCCTTCTGCTTCTCAAAAGTCATAATCCAATCTCGAAAAGCTTCAGATTCAAACAAGCGAAAATCACCTGAAACACCTACTTCATCTGAAAAAGCAAGTTCGAGATCAGAGTGGCTCCTGAAAGCGATGTTGTCAAGCGATGAATCATCTATGTATAAACTAACTGAATCTAACTCTATATCAAGACTCACATCCATCTTCAAATCAACGTCCAACATCTCAATATCAGAAGACACAAGAACATCTGTGATATTACTATCAAGCAAATTGGAAACTTGTTTGCTCGAAGTAATAAAATTATCCTTTCCAGATTGCTCCGAGATAAACAAAAAACCCCCATCAATATCTGAACTATAAAAATATGACTTTGAAGAAAGGCAATCGAATTTATTGGATACAGCAATCTCAAAACAATCCTGAACGTAGGCTTTAACTTTACGACATTTACGATCCGTAAAAAGGAAGTTATCTATCTGATCAACAACTCCTAGCTGCTCAACAACAGTATCCAAGGCAATCGATGACGAAGAAGACCAATTAGAATAAGCAAAAACAACCGGATCTAAAAGAAGAGGATCAAAATCTGGGATAACAACTCTATCAGCATGATTTAAAGGAAAGATAGAATCAATTGTAGATTCCTCTGTGAGATCAAAATTAATCAAGTTAATGGAATCACCCTCTATCACACTGACACTACCAGATTTATCATTGTATCCAATACCAAAATTTGACGAATTTATAATGTCGAAATGATAATACAGTTCATCCAGAAGCTTAATTCCTGCCTCTTTGTTATACCAGAGATGATCGATCAAGATTCCTCTAAGAAACAAATATTTTAAGGCAAACTGGAATCCATGATTTATTAAATATGGGGAAGATGACTGCCTATTAACATCAAGCAATACAGATTTGCCAAAAAATCTTCTAGGTTACCAAATTTTTCCCTGTACGCTTTTCCTATGTTCGGCTCATTCACAATATCAAAATGATTCGGTAATTCTTCCAGGTAGTAGATTCCAATATCTCTCATATACCATTGATAATCCATTAACAGCCCCTTAAGTTTCAAGAATTTTAATGCAAACATAAAACCATGATTTATCGATGTCGAAGAAATAACAGGAGAGGCCAATTTCAAATGACAATCTTTTCTTTTATGGCCGAATACCCTACAATCAAAACACCTAATTGGGTCTCGGCAAGATTTTGCGACATGATAGAGATCACCACATTTAAAACAGAAGCTTTTCCCTTTTCCCGAATCGATCCAATTGGATTTTGGATTACAGATATACTGTATTTGAGATTGAGGTGGTAAATGATTCTTTACGGCTTGAGCGAAAGAATAAGGGAAAGAGAAGCGGTTGAACAGATTAAAGCAATTCTGAGAACAATTTTTTTTAGAACACAGACGATTACAATAGCCATTATCTTGAGAGACGCCATTTTCTTTATTAATTATTTTGGAACTAATTTCCAACTTAAATAAAATTTTGAAATAGTTAATTTTGAAGATTTTGAACTTTCTTACTGTTTTTATTTGATTTCTTCATATTTATTTCTCTATTGTATTTTTTATGATTGGATATTGGGTCTTTGGTGCTTTCACATAATATTTGGGTGTTGGTGGCCATTTTTGCCATCAACATATTGGTGCCTTCACTGAGAAGGCTAGCACCTGCAGATTTAGAGAAGATTTGGAGCATGGATTTGAATCGATGGTGAGGCTATCAGCAAGGAGATTGTTGGCAGAAAGGAGTCATCATGAAGGAAGTCAGATGGCTTCCTCAAGAGCTGGAGCTAATCAAACCTCTGTCCATATCACCAGGGATGAGATGGAGACTGTGGTGGGAGCAATACAGGAGCAGATGATGAAGAGGTAAGTAGAGATGATGTAGAATTTCCTCAAGAAACTTTGACAGGCTAGAGCATAGAATTAAGGATTTGGAATGGCCGACAATCTGGATCAAGGAGCTAAACCGGCGGGAACTATTGGAAATCAGAGAAAAGGGCATGGAAGTGGAGCAAATAGGCAGAGGAATGGAGTGAAGCAGCCGGGGTAATCCCCAGTGAACAGGGAGGGGTCGACGTCGATACCTCTAGAGGGGTCGGCAATGATACCCAAGGCCTTGGGCATGCCCCAAGGTCTGGTCAGTCAGGGCATCGGTAGGCCAGTGGTCGATCTTGTGGAGGTTTGTAAAAATCGAAATTTGGATGCTCGTCGGGAGGAGTACGTTCTGGGGTTTCCTCATGGATTCGGGGGAGGGAGGTTGTAAATGATGATTGGTGTAACGAACGCGATTTTTCGACGCTCGAAAACCGACATCAATACGTCCACTGTATCAACTGCCAAGCAATCGAAGGCCAGAAAACCGTACCGTTAGGGTTAAAGAAGAAGAAAAGATAGAATAAGAGAGAAAGAAAAAGAAAACAACAGAAAGAAGCAACAGAACAATATCAGAATCTCACAATCGCAGCGGAACAACATATAATAGATAAATGAATAATCTTTATACAAAGAACTATATCAGTTATTACATTACATCATATTACATTACATTACATCATCAGAGTGTACAACAACAACAACAAACAGCAGAAAGGAAATACTATATACTAGTAATACACCATGCCATCCAGCTTGCCTCCAGCAACTCCTGAATTCCAGAATATCCTGATAACCTGACTCTAGACTGCCCGTGTGGAAATTGGTGGGCACCCAGAGTTTAGGAAGGAAAACAATAAACTCTGAGTCAGTCATGTGACTGGTGTGAGAACTAAAACAGTTTATTTTTAAAAAAAACAAAGTAGAGGATAATTTTAAAGTCAATTCGCAATGCTTTTAAAATGAGACTACCATAAGGCCTCCCGCACACACACACAATGCAAACGCAGAATCGGAGGAGATTTCTCCTTATGATAGTCAAAGATGCTTGATACGCATTAAAAAGAAACATTTGATATTATTCCTAGTGCATAGTGTAGGAAAAATTATTTTGAAAGTAAAGATATAAATCTCAGCCAACATACGACCATTATCGTATGCCTACTATAGCTACCATCTAAACAGTAGGGCGCCACCATAAGTAAATGGCAGGTTCTACAACTAAAACCGTACAAGATCGTATTGTTTCTTTGGATTTCCAACAAATGGTCAGGCCAAGGAACTTCCCATTGCCATATGGAAACGCCTCTGGAATGACGTCCCGAGAACCAAACCGGATCTCTGCCAACACAAGGTCGGGTTACCCCTAACTGGGTAACTACTGACACGAATATGTCATCCCCCGATCGTAACCGATCTATCCGAGGATCCTCGATTTTCAACAACCACAAAGCAATAAATTTGCAGCAACAACATAGGTTAAGTATCTGGGCTCCATACCATGATACCACCTCTAGCCAGAAGGAATGACATACACTAAAGGGGCGCTACCCCCTAATAACCTTGCTGCATCCTTCCTGTTTTGACCATTTTCGGGGTGTGAGGTCCGACGAAGTCTCGTCCACAAAGCCACGCTTTATACAAAAGTTGTGCTTTGAGTCAACAAATGATCAAAGTAATGATCACCAAGATAAATGATCCAATGAATGATCATATCACAAATGATCAAACAATGATCATTTCACAGCAACACTCAGCATGTCACATTACCAAATTGGGAGTATATCACTAATAACCTTCAACTACATAACCTCTGAGCTCGTACGTCTCAGAGAAGGGTGTTAAGCTAAGAGAATAAATTCTCCGCCACCAACAGAAATATATTTGAAAGAAATCAGCTTTATATCTCAACTTGTAATGTCAGACATACAATCCATACAAGTCTGTTCCGGGCTCGAACAGAATCGTAGGAACTTACAAATAAGTCCTTGCATTCCGGATAATTTCTAATCACGTCCGGACTTCCCGTCACTAAGGGTGATAAAACCTCTATATCGGAGATCAGCCGATGCAGAGTAACTCAACGGTAATCCTTCCGTTTCCAAAAATATCCGGTCTTCAACACCGGTCATCAAATGCAATCCATTACGACGTATCACATATTCGAAATGGGTTATACGACCCCAAGGTCCTTTCCCGGCTAACCCGAATAGTGAGCGCTTATTTTAAAAATAAGTGTGGCATTCAGATTCAAGCAATTCACAACAAATACCTATTTAAAGGTAAATATTGATAGTCGGTTATTTAATTATCAATAGGCGTGTTCAACATCACCAGATTCCAAATAATTTCCCAAATTATTTACTTTCCAAAATATCTTTACAAGATATTTTTTTTCACACTTCAACATTTGAAAACAAATTTTCAAATCACTTTTCACCTTTACCACTTTTGAAAACAAATTTCAAATCATTTCCCAATACGGGATTACTTTCATTTCAACATGGTTCATTTAACCAATTAAATAAATCCTTAACGATTTACTTTATATTTACGTTCCAAATCCGTAAATTAATTCCACGCTTCAAAAATAAATCAACGTTTATTTTTAAACAAATTCCCCTTTTTATTTATTAATTCCATAGTGAATTTACATTCCAAAATATTTATGAATATACGATTTCAATTATTCATTTTCAATTTATCTTCAAAAAGATAAATTCTCAAAACGTTTCATTTCACATTGGAAAAACATTTCCATACTTATTTATTAATAAGTAATTCACAAATCTATTTATTTTCAATACTTAGAAAACATTCAATATACTTAATATCGAAATTAAGTATATATTTCATTCTTTAAGGAAAACATTCACTTCATTTATTTGAGTCAAAACGAATGTTGCATATAACACCGTTACGACGACCCAAAATCACTAGTATAGGGATTCAAAAATTAAAATAGATATATAAATTCCAATACTATATATAAAACATTTCCTTTTGGAAATCATTTACTATAACAACAGTGTTATAGTCCACCATTTCCTTATTCCTCGAAAACGTCTATTTCAACAATAAGGGTTGAAATCTATGGTTTCGATAGTTAATCCATTTTAAAAAAAAATTAAAACAATTAACTTCATTTGATAATATTCATTTTCCCAAGCATATCCATTTTATTTGATAATATATTCACTGTCCAAAATCGTGAATATACTTCCTTTAATAAGCTATAATAATTAACTTATCAAAATAAGTCGTTTTCGGATTTATAAACAATGTCTATAAATTCCATTTCTATATTTTATAACAACTTCGTTTTATAAATTTCCTTTATTAACCAATTCTATTTATATTCCATTTACATGTCGAAATCCGGTTTATAAGTAAATTACTTATAATTCATTTATTCACAAATCCATTCTTTTATATCAACAATAATTTATAAATCAAAAATTCTTATTTACTTATGAATCTAGGTTCAAACTTTATTTTAACACTTATAAAAGCTCGTTTTATCATTTCTATGTTCTAATTTATAAATATCAATTTTATATAACTTTTATATAAATTGTTTATAATAATTCATAAATCCCAATTTAAACTATTTTATAATTTATCAAGTACTTATTTCAAAAATCACATTTCAGTTATATTTTGCAAAAAATCATAATTTTAAAATATTAAAATTTTAACGTTTATTTTATTTAAGGTGAATCAATCCAAAATTTGAATAAAACGGATAATTTCAAAAATCACTTTAAAAATCCCTTTAAAATCAAAATCGTTATTTTTAAACTTTAAAAAAAATGGATCCGATGATGCAACAGCACAAAATAGTCAATCACGACATCCAAATATCATATATCAATATGATAATCAACAAATATCACAATATCTGTAAATAAATCAATACAGTTGAGGAATCCAGTTGGATCCCTCCAACTTGTTTCCCTGCATCCAAAGATGTTAGCACAATACCAATTCCGTTCCAGTACGGAATTATCGCGGTATATAGGATTTAAAATATTATCCGCTTAATAGACGGCGCAATAGGGTCTCATCCGCTATATAATGCGGGAAATCAACTCCAAGTACATAAATAATACCAATTTCACTATACTGTGAAATATTCGCGGTATATGTTTCTAATAAATAACCTCCGCTTACTAACGGGGTATAATGTTTATTTTAATAATCAACAGATAACAAGTATCATTCAAACATACATTCAAGAATTTTAAATCTAACTATTTAAAAATTAAAATCGAAACCGATTCGATTGAGTGAGAAGTTTTCACCTTGATTTCAATTTCGTTTTCAGCTTTTATTTCGAATAAAATTAAACGCGCGTTTAATTTTATCTGAAATTTTTGCTAGCTCCAAACGACTTCAATCCAATTCCATAGCGTAGTTCTCGTCCATACGATTCCAACGCAACTGGTTTCGTCAAATTCCGACCTCGTATGACAAAGATATGTATTTTTAAAGTTATACGAATTTATATACAATAAATTTTCAACAATTTATTTTAATTTCTAACCCACACTTCATCACAACCGTCCAATTCCTATGCCCTAGATCTGGGCCGCACCACGCAAATCTTCCTCCTTCCCAAACATGCGTTCGTTCCCAGGTAATACATCACGCAAGAAACCCATATTAGCCGATCTAGGGTTAGGAATCGCGACCAACTCGAGCATCGTGAAGTCGATCAGCACCTTCCATTTCGAAGCACATCACAAGCACTATACTCGGCCAAAGCAGGGTGGAGGTCGGCCTCCCCCTTACCTCAAGGAACGTGCACGACTGCAGCCCATACACGGCTATTTTGACAACGATCCGTAACTCCATTTTCGATCACAGCCGTTGAAAACAAAGATCTCATCGCCCTCTTCGATGTTGTAGTTGGAAGTTTTTCTTGATTGTTCATGGATCGAGAGATAATTGAGAAAGAAGATGGCGATTTTCCGGCCATTGAATAGATAAGTGGCGGCTACTGTAAAGAGGCTAGGGTTTTGAGCAATGAAGATAAAAGGGGTCCTTATATAGAAAACAAACGAACACTATTCATTCCGGATTTTCCGAACTCCGATTTACGCGCGGTGACCGGCGTTTCTAGGGTTTACCCCGTGTTCTGGACACAATGGAACAGGTTTCGAAAGCTAATTCGATCATCTGTGCGAGTTATGGCAATAAACGTTCGATTTAAAATTAAATCGGTAAATCAAATTTCTAGGCGTTTTAGCTTGCCCCGGACAAACGGTAAATCCGATTGACTTGAAATTTGAAGCCATACAATAATATCACATTACGGATCCGATGAAACTAGTTTCGTCGAAATCCGAGACTGTTTGAAAAATGACTATTTTAACTTGCCAAATAAATATTAAAACCATTTCGACGCGTTTTGAGCTGCTACGGTCAAACGAAAACTCCGATTGCTACAAAAATTGAAATCCGATAATAACAAACTATTACGGGTCCAATGGAACTAGTTTCGTCCAATTCTGAGACTGTTCCAAAATTGACTAATTTCACTAGTCGATTAAATATTAAAATATTAAATTTTCACAAATTAACTCTTAGCTCGATTTTAAAAGTTCTAAAATATCGTTCTAACTCCAATATGATAAAATAAAATTTTACAAATCATTTTCAATCATATTTAACTCGATTTTCAATTATTTCAGAAATTTCAACTATTAAATAATCGATTTAATTATCCAATTAAATCCAATATTCGAAAATAAATTATTCGACTTATAAATTCCACTTATTAATAATTAAAATTAATTAAATATTCAAATTTTAATTAATAGAAATTCTGGGTCGTTACAGACTTCCCCCCTTAAAAGAATTTCGTCCTCGAAATTACCAAGTAAGAAAAAGTTATAGAATTTATTAACTTTCCAAAACAAACCCTTCAAGTTAGATTTTACAATTCTCTTAAGTGTTTAACTATTCCAAAATTCATAGTTAACTTCTTACGAAATCTTTGCTAAGTTTTCAAATCATACTTAGTTTTCAAAAAATATTCTAACGCCTTAAATTTTCGGAAAAATTCGCCAGAGTCTCCTTTGCGCGGCTCAATCCGAAAAAAATGACAGTATATATATCACAAATATACATCTCATCAAGTGATGAGGCATCCCACGGGGAAAAAAGTGTAAAAGTACGGTATGTAATCCGAGATATGTACCTTATTTATTATTAGCGAGCGTATACGGCTAACATAGCGCGAAAGCGAGCTCCTAATACGAAGCAAACACGATCCGCACCTACTAAACACTCTACAAACCATGAGAAACAGGCATATATGAAAATAATATCAATATACATCATATATCACTACAACAACTACATATGCCAAAATAGCAATGCATTCAAAAGCAATAAATGCAACAACCAAACAACTATCATCCAACTATCCAACCAATAAACATCCAACAATCAATGTCTATCCAAATCAATTCATAACCAAATCAATATTCTTTCATTTCTCATTAATATTTATGAATCAGTTTTCCAATTTAAATCACATTTGATTCATTAACATTGGAATTTTACTAACATTCATTCTCAATTCAATTAGATAACATTCACTAATTTATTCACTTTAATTCGCTTTCAATCCAAATCAAATTCAATTCTATTCAAGTTCATTTTCTCCCAAGTTGGATTCAATTACTTTAGCTTCTAATTTCGCTAATTCCATTTCATTAACACTTAATGAATTTATACACAATCAATTAACAATCAAATAACAACCAATGTATATTCAACATAACTAAATTATTAAATTTACATTCAATTTGGTCCAACACTTTTAATTCCAATTGGTTTATATTAAATTGACTTCCATTCCATTTATTCAACTTCCAATTTCATTAGCTTTTAATGAATTAACACTTCATTATTCCATATCTATTTATTTGCATTCAATTGATTTACATTCAATTCATTAATTCACTTATTAATTTTACTTTGATACCAAAATCAACTTTATTCAACTTCACTTAAGTTATATTCCATTTCAAATGTCTTATCTAATCCCAAATCAATTTATTTAACTTTCCTTTTGTTAAATTTCAAATCACATGTCTTTGATGACAACTCAAATTTATTTCTACTTGGATTTTATTGATTTACTTATGCTTTCCTTAATTTAACTCCATCCTTTAAGTTAAATTTATTCTATCAAAATTCAAATTGTATAAGTTATCAACTCATTTATCATTCTCATAAATATTTTAAATAAGATTCCAGAGTCTTTTCAATCTTTCAAAACCATTTTTGAAACCAATTCAATTATCCTTTGAATTTCAAAACCCAAACCCAAATTTTTCCAAACAACATTTATTTAAAATAATCTGGCAGCAATCCCTCTTTTGGAAACCCGAAAATGAACACCAATGATGTTGCAATCATCATCGGAATTATTTTCCAGCGACCGAAAAGAGTTTAGTGCTTTAATTTCTCCAAAAAAATTTCCAAAGCATCAAATCCTTTCAAAACACTTCTCTGGAATTTTATTTTCAGATTATAAATCACATTTATAAATCTTTTACTTATATAATTTCACTTATTATATATAAGATTATTTCACAAGTGTAAATCATTTTAATTATAACTCCATACTTATAATTTCAATTGCCTATACAATTTATTCAACAACCAAACAATCAATTATATACTTTAATAATTATGAAAAATTATTCCTTTGTATATAAAATATAATCAAGGTAAAATTATTTCATTTTCCCAATTTAAAATGATATTATGTGGACTTGCCTCGTTTAAGAGTTTAGAAACCCCTATCGATTACGGTTGTACACCCCGCACCGACCAGAATTCATAAACAGCTCAACGGATAAGCAAACACAATATAAAACAATTTATATTCACTAACAAATACGCGCTTATATTTATTATTACACTCATACTCATTCTAGAGAACTACTGACTCTATCTCTAATGAGTAATACCCAACAGAGTCATGGTTGTCGCTTAACCATATGCTCTGATACCAAATGTAACGAACGCGATTTTTCGACGCTCGAAAACCGACATCAATACGTCCACTGTATCAACTGCCAAGCAATCGAAGGCCAGAAAACCGTACCGTTAGGGTTAAAGAAGAAGAAAGATAGAAGAAGAGAGAAAGAAAAAGAAAACAACAGAAAGAAGCAACAGAACAATATCAGAATCTCACAATCGCAGCGGAACAACATATAATAGATAAATGAATAATCTTTAAACAAAGAACTATATCAGTTATTACATCACATCATATTACATTACATTACATCATCAGAGTGTACAACAACAACAACAAACAGCGGAAAGGAAATACTATATACTAGTAATACGCCATGCCATCCAGCTTGCCTCCAGCAACTCCTGAATTCCAGAATATCCTGATAACCTGACTCTAAACTGCCCGTGTGGAAATTGGTGGGCACCCAGAGTTTAGGAAGGAAAACAATAAACTCCGAGTCAGTCATGTGACTGGTGTGAGAACTAAAACAGTTTATTTTAAAAAAAAAACACAAAGTAGAGGATAATTTTAAAGTCAATTCGCAATGCTTTTAAAAATGAGACTACCAGAAGGCCTCCCGCACACACACACAATGCAAACGCAAAATCGGAGGAGATTTCTCCTTATGATAGTCAAAGATGCTTGATACGCATTAAAAAGAAACATTTGATATTATTACTAGTGCATAGTGTTCGAAAGTAAAGATATAAATCTTAGCCAACATACGACCATTATCGTATGCCTACTATAGCTACCATCTAAATAGTGGGGCGCCACCATAAGTAAATGGCAGGTTCTACAACTAAAACCGTACAAGATCGTATTGTTTCTTTGGATTTCCAACAAATGGTCAGGCCAAGGAACTTCCCATTGCCACATGGAAACGCCTCTGGAATGACGTCCCGAGAACCAAACCGGATCTCTGCATATACAACGCCGGGTTACCCTTAACTGGGTAACTACTGACACGAATATGTCATCCCCCGATCGTAACCGATCTATCCGAGGATCCTCGATTTTCAACAACCACAAAGCAATAAATTTGCAGCAACAACATAGGTTAAGTATCTGGGCTCCATACCATGATACCACCTCTAGCCAGAAGGAATGACATACACTAAAGGGGCGCTACCCCCTAATAACCTTGCTGCATCCTTCCTGTTTTGACCATTTCCAGGGTGTGAGGTCCGACGAAGTCTCGTCCACAAAGCCACGCTTTATACAAAAGCTGTGCTTTGGGTTAACAAATGATCAAAGTAATGATCACCAAGATAAATGATCCAACGAATGATCATATCACAAATGATCAAACAATGATCATTTCACAGCAACACTCAACATGTCACATTACCAAATTGGGAGTATATCACTAATAACCTTCAACTACATAACCTCTGAGCTCGTACGTCTCAGAGAAGGGTGTTAAGCTAAGAGAATAAATTCTCCGCCACCAACAGAAATATATTTGAAAGAAATCAGCTTTATATCTCAACTTGTAATGTCAGACATACAATCCATACAAGTCTGTTCCGGGCTCGAACAGAACCGAAGGCACTTACAAAGAAGTCCTTGCATTTCGGATAATTTCTAATCACGTCCGGACTTCCCGTCACTAAGGGTGATAAAACCTCTATATCGGAGATCAGCCGATGCAGAGTAACTCAACGGTAATCCTTCCGTTTCCAAAAATATCCGGTCTTCAACACCGGTCATCAAATGCAATCCATTACGACGTATCACATATTCGGAATGGGTTATACGACCCTAAGGTCCTTTCCCGGCTAACCCGAATAGTGAGCGCTTATTTTAAAAATAAGTGTGGCATTCAAATTCAAGCAATTCACAACAAATACCTATTTAAAGGTAAATATTGATAGTCGGTTATTTAATTATCAATAGGCGTGTTCAACATCACCAGATTCCAAATAATTTCCCAAATTATTTACTTTCCAAAATATCTTTACAAGATATATATTTTTCACACTTCAACATTTGAGAATAAATTTTCAAATCACTTTTCACCTTTACCACTTTTGAAAACAAATTTCAAATCATTTCCCAATACGGGATTACTTTCATTTCAACATGGTTCATTTAAACCAATTAAATAAATCCTTAACGATTTACTTTATATTTACGTTCCAAATCCGTAAATTAATTCCACACTTCAAAAATAAATCAACGTTTATTTTTAAACAAATTCCCCTTTTTATTTATAAATTCCATAGTGAATTTACATTCCAAAATATTTATGAATATACGATTTCAATTATTCATTATCAATTTATCTTCAAAAAGATAAATTCTCAAAACGTTTCATTTCACATTGGAAAAACATTTCCATACTTATTTATTAATAAGTAATTCACAAATCTATTTATTTTCAATACTTAGAAAATATTCAATATACTTAATATCGAAATTAAGTATATATTTCATTCTTTAAGGAAAACATTCACTTCATTTATTTGAGTCAAAATGAATGTTGCGTAAAACACCGTTACGACGACCCAAGATCACTAGTATTGGGATTCAAAATTTAAAATAGATATATAAATCCCAATACTATATATAAAACATTTCCTTTCGGAAATCATTTACTATAACAACAGTGTTATAGTCCACCATTTCCTTATTCCTCGAAAACGTCTATTTCAACAATAAAGGTTGAAATCTATGGTTTCGATAGTTAATCCATTTTAAAACATTTTTAAAACAATTAACTTCATTTGATAATATTCACTTTCCCAAGCATATCCATTTTATTTGATAATATATTCACTGTCCAAAATTGTGAATATACTTCCTTTAATAAGCTATAATAATTAACTTATCAAAATAAGTCGTTTTCGGATTTATAAACAATGTCTATAAATTCCATTTCTATATTTTATAACAACTTCGTTTTATAAATTTCCGTTATTAACCAATTTTATTATATTCCATTTACATGTCGAAATCCGGTTTATAAGTAAATTACATATAATTCATTTATTCACAAATCCATTCTTTTATATCAACAATAATTTATAAATCAAAAATTCTTATTTACTTATGAATCTAGGTTCAAACTTTATTTTAACACTTATAAAAGCTTGTTTTATCATTTCTATATTTTAATTTATAAATATCAATTTTATACAACTTTTATATAAATTGTTTATAATAATTCAAAAATCCCAATTTAAACTATTTTATAATTTATCAAGTACTTATTTCAAAAATCACATTTCAGTTATATTTCGCAAAAAATCAAAATTTTAAAATATTAAAATTTTAACGTTTATTTTATTTAAGGTGAATCAATCCAAAATTTGAATAAAACGTATAATTTCAAAAATCACTTTAAAAACCCTTTAAAATCAAAATCGTTATTTTAAAACTTTAAAAAAAAATGGATCCGATGATGCAACAGCACCAAATAGTCAATCACGACATCCAAATATCATATATCAATATGATAATCAACAAATATCATAATATCTGTAAATAAATCAATACAGTTGAGGAATCCAGTTGGATCCCTCCAACCTGTTTCCCTGCATCCAAAGATGTTAGCACAATACCAATTCCGTTCCAGTACGGAATTATCGTGGTATATAGGATTTAAAATATTATCCGCTTAATAGACGGCGCAATAGGGTCTCATCCGCTATATAATGCGGGAAATCAACTCCAAATACATAAATAATATCAATTTCACTATACTGTGAAATATTCGCGGTATATGTTTTTAATAAATAACATCCGCTTACTAACGGCGTATAATGTTTATTTTAATAATCAATAGATAACAATCATCATTCAAACATACATTCAAGAATTTTAAATCTAACTATTTAAAAATTAAAATCGAAACCGATTCGATTGAGTGAGAAGTTCTCACCTTGATTTCAATTTCGTTTACAACTTTTATTTCGAATAAAATTAAACGCGCGTTTAATTTTACCCGAAATTTTTGCTAGCTCTAAACGACTCCAATCCAATTTCATAGCGTAGTGCTCATCCATATGATTCCAACGCAATTGGTTTCGTCAAATTCCGACCTCGTATGACAAAGATATGTATTTTTAAAGTTATACGAATTTATATACAATAAATTTTCAACAATTTATTTTAATTTCTAACCCACACTTCATCACAACCGTCCAATTCCTATGCCCTAGATCTGGGCCGCACCACACAAATCTTCCTCCTTCCCAAACATGCGTTCGTTCCCAGATAATACATCACGCAAGAAACCCATATTAGCCGATCTAGGGCTAGGAATCGCGACCAACTCGAGCATCGTGAAGTCGATCAGCACCTTCCATTTCGAAGCACGTCACAAGAACTATACTCGGCCAAAGCAGGGTGGAGGTCGGCCTCCCCCTTACCTCAAAGAACGTGCACGACTACAGCCCATACACGGCTATTTTGACAACGATCCGTAACTCCGTTTTCGATCACAGCCGTTGAAAACAAAGATCGCATCGCCCTCTTCGATGTTGTAGTTGGAAGTTTTTCTTGATTGTTCATGGATCGAGAGATAATTGAGGAAGAAGATGGCGATTTTCTGGCCATTGAATAGATAAGTGGCGGCTACTGTAAAGGGGCTAGGGTTTTGAGCAATGAAGATAAAGGGGGTCCTTATATAGAAAACAAACGAACACTATTCATTCCGGATTTTCCGAACTCCGATTTACGCGCGGTGACCATCGTTTCTAGGGTTACCCTGCGTTCTGGACACAATGGAACAGGTTTCGGAAGCTAATTCGATCATCGGTGCGAATTATGGCAATAAACGTTCGATTTAAAATTAAATCGGTAAATCAAATTTCTAGGCGTTTTAGCTTGCCCCGGACAAACGGTAAATCCGATTGACTTAAAATTTGAAACCATACAATAATATCACATTATGGATCCGATGAAACTTGTTTCGTTGAAATCCGAGACTGTTTGAAAAATGGTTATTTTAACTCGCCAAATAAATATTAAAACAATTTTGATGCGTTTCGAGATGCTACGGTCAAACGAAAACTTCGATTGCTACGAAAATTGAAATCCGATAATAACAAACTATTACGGATCTAATGAAACTAGTTTCGTCCAATTCTGAGACTGTTCGAAAATTGACTAATTTCACTAGTCGATTAAATACTAAAATATTAAATTTTTACAAATTAACTCTTAAGTCAATTTTAAAAGTTCTAAAATATCGTTCTAACTCCAATATGATAAAATAAAATTTTACAAATCATTTTTAATCATATTTAACTCGATTTTCAATTATTTCAGAAATTTTAACTATTAAATAATCGATTTAATTATCCAATTAAATCCAATATTCGAAAATAAATTATTCGACTTATAAATTTCACTTATTAATAATTAAAATTAATTAAATATTCAAACTTTAATTAATAGAAATTCTGGGTCGTTACAATTGGAGACAAATTTTGGATGGCAGTAATAGGTTTGCAGAGATGACTAGGTGGGCTATGAGAGGAGGATTGGTGAATAAAGATGTATAGGATGTGAATATGAGTCCATTCAGTCCTAATATCAGGCGTGCTAGGAATCCACTAAATTTTAAATTACCTACACTGGGGGTATACGATAGAAAAACGGATCCTATTGTTATGTGATGAGGTAAATGAGGCATATGAAAGTGCTAGGGACATCGAAGGAAGTGATGACACGATGTTTCCCTTTGTACGTAGTGAATATAGCTGCACTTTGGTTTTGAAAATTGGAGAACAGTTCTACTGGTACTTGGGCTGAGTTGGTAGACAAATTCATGAGGTAATTTTGGGTCCACGTCATGAGACCCAACAGCATGATGACATTAACAACATTGAATCAGAGGACAGGAGTGCCCCTTCGAAATTTCTTAACTAGGTTTAATATGGTGGTTACTTCGGTGGATCGGCCTAATCCATCGAAGGTTTTGGTGGCAGCAGTATCAGGAATAGCTGGCAACACGGATTTCAACTTGTCATTAGAAGGGGATCCTCCTTGGGATCTTAGGAAGTTTTATCATGAGGCTAAAAGGTTTTTGCAGCAAGAAGATGCTAAGGTTGATAAAGAAGATGATAACGCGGTTAGAGACGGAGGACTATTTAGGGAAGGTTCTGATAGGGATAAAGGAAAAAAGAAAAGCAAATGATGGCTCCAATGGATCGAAGCAGCAAAGTAGAGAACCAATATTCTCTTCTTATTTGGATTTGGTTGAATCTCTGGAAAGGATTTATTTGGATACTCGAGGACACCTTCCATTCCGAAGGCCGATAAGGAGGGAACCCTTTGAACAGGAGCAGACATCAGGAAATATTGCCTATTCCATGAGAAGGATGTGCATAATATAAACGACTACAGGCACTTTAAGGATATAGTTGAGGAACACGTAAGGAATGGTCAGCTATAACAATATGGGCTACAACGGTGGAATAGGAGCAGCCACCATTCACCTCAAATTGGAATAGCCTTGGATCGAGGTGTCATCTTTAATTATGATGGCATGAAACAAATAATAAACTCCGTAATAAAACGACCAAGTCACTTACATATATAAATGATCGAGGTCGGTCCCTAGGCATGCTCTGAGAAAATGATAAACCGTAATGTTCAGATTTATGAATTTGGTTTTTCTTGTTTTTGGTTTACTGGTTGTACAAACTCTTAATTTGTAATTTGGTAAATGGACTTCGGAATGCTTAAATATGGTTTAATATAATAAATAACCGGTCGCGGTTGTCCCGACCAGAGCGATGGGAAAATAACTACAGGGTATGAGTTTCTTCATCGGAGATCAACAGGATGGACTCCTACATGGATTAAGTCCTCGACTGGGGTTTGAGGCCGGAGAAGGATACCTCAACAACACGCTATGTCCCGACCAGAGAGATGGGACCGCAGAAGTAAAATGCAACGACCCTAATTTTTAGTAACGTTATTTTGGGTATTTAATTAGTTAAATAAAATAAAATAAAATAATATGACGATTAAAGGATTGAGATTTATGATTAAACTGAGGGGTAGACGTGCCTAAGAGAATAAATGAACTAAAATAAAATGGGTAAAGGAAATAGGTGGGAGGCAAAGTTGGAATAAGAGTATTCTAATACCCTAAACCCTTAGGAATTCATTTAATACGTTCATTTGCAATACCAAACTAAAATAGTGGCTGACACCATTAGTAAGAGCAAAAGGAAGAAGATAAAGAAAATCAAAGGAAGGAAAATTAATCAATATCAAACCCATTCAAATCTCAAACTCCTTTATCTCAAAGCTAAGGTGAATAATGACCATATCTCATTTTTTTTTTTTCGGTTTTAAGGTTAAACCCGATTTATTTTGCAAGGTTATGCCATGTTTTTGAATGATTATATGTTTATATATGCTTATTGATGATTTATGATTATTCATATAGGTTGTATATGTTTTAATGTAAAACCCTATTAAATGACATTCAAATGCCTAGCTATTTTGGATTTAGATCAGAAATTATATTTTAGATATGGGTATCAATTTTCGTAATTTTCTGTATTAATGTGGATTTAATATTAATTTTCTAGTAAGGAAATTGATTATTTGGGTTTAAATTATTAACAGCTAAATAACATATGTTTTGGGTTTGAAATTAATATATGTTAGAAAAATATAAAAATGATTTTTTGGAATTTATATAGAATTTTCCTAAGTGTTTTAATGGGTATAAAAAATTATTTAAGGGATGGGACTTAACTGTTTTATGTATTTATAAAAGGAGAAGAGGTATTTTATAAATTATTTAAATACTTTAATTTTGAAATTTCGATAATGTTTTTGGAAAATAAAATTGGCAACCAATCATATTTTAACAAACAAGGCAGGTTAGTTGAAAAGATTACTTTAAAAAGATAAAATTCAGTTTAAACAGGCTTTTTACCTGTTTCGCCACTTTTGACACCTAAGGTTCCAACTTAGTAGTTCTGCCTCCATCACTATCGAAATTAATGTACATAGTATCAAAGACTTGGTACATAATGAATTAGACTTAGGCAGAAGGTACGAGGTCGAAGCTATAGGTTCGAGGGGGTCGAAACATTGCTTTGCTTTTAAATGAAAATGTGCCTGGTTTGCTTTCGAAGGGTATGCTTTCAACCTGGTTGGCTTCGACTGGGACAAAATGTTTTAAAGGAATGGTTTCGAAGAAGTTGCGCCTTTTGTTTTAAGTGAATG
This sequence comes from Allium cepa, assembly GCA_030765085.1. Classification (NCBI taxonomy): domain Eukaryota; kingdom Viridiplantae; phylum Streptophyta; class Magnoliopsida; order Asparagales; family Amaryllidaceae; genus Allium; species Allium cepa. The sequence continues at coordinate 167,200,343 of CM060931.1, forward strand.
CTTTTGAAGAGTTCGAAACCCCTAGCTACCGCTTCTATCTTTCGAAGCAAATGGTTTCGAAAGGTATAATTTGTTTTAAAATCCAAGCCACTTCTTCAATGTTTTTAAAGGGTTGGTTTCGACACCATCACTTCTTTAATAAGGAAATGATTTCAAAAGAGTGCTTTCGACGTAAATGTTTTATGACCCTTTTGCTCTATTGAAGGTAGAACCCAAAGGTTTTGAAGAAGATAGTTTTTAAATGATTTCGAAAGGTTGTTCCACATGTTTTACCTGAATGCAAATGCTTTCAAAAGGTTTGATGTTTTAATGCTTTCGAAAGGTTTTAATAGAGGTTTCGAAGGGATGGTTTCCCAATGGTTTTGAAAGGTTTGAGAGGAAAGGTTTCAAATGTTTTGGAAAGGCAATGTTTTTAAGTGTTTTATAGATAGAATGGCTTAGGTTTTAAAGCTTACGAAGGGAAGGTTTTTTAATGGTTTCGAAAGGTTTATATGAATGGTTTCGAAAGGAATGCTTTGACCTTTCAGACAAGGTTATAAAAGGTTTACTTTGTTTCGAAAGGGGTACTTACAATGATTTTGAAAGGGGCACTTTCAATGGTTTTGAAAGGGGCACTTTCAATGCTTTAAATGTTTTCATCAACAAAGATTTATGTAAAGTATATATAACATGGAAAGGTGATTTTGAGTAAAGCATAGAGTATATATTTTCCTTGTTTAAAGTATGATTTAAAGGTTTAAATCAATTTTAGAAGGAAAGGTTTGAACGGTAATTTAAGGGAAGATTACCCTAAGTGAAATGGCTTAGATATTTGTATACCAGATGTGACTGGTATAGGATCGCGCCTATACAGTAGCTATTAGCCTCTAGCTAATTAGTCCAAAATTCCACTGTACAGGGCTTTGTCACAGGCAAGACTAAAATGATGTTACGCACAGAAGTGAATATATTTGTACAAAGGTAGGTTATTGGTGAGCCCGCAAACCATTAGGAGAAGTTGACTTGGAGAAAGTAAGTTAGGGAAAGATCGTCCAGAAGAGGAGTATCTAACAGATGTTAGATTATTTGTTTATATTGTCTAGTAGGGCCGAGTCAGCCAAAGGTTAGTAGTTAGCCAAACAAACCTATAGTGTTCGGACAAATAGTTCTTTTGTTACCTGATATGTATGTTTACATGATAATGCTTTACAGTTTTAACCAGTTTTGGTTGTTGGATTATGATTTGCAAAAGATATGTTTTAAGAAGATATTAGTGAAGGGAAACCCATTTCGCTAAGCGGCGTGGTCTCACTTAATATCAAATAACCGAGATGTATAGTATTATTCACATCAAGCTTTATGTCTGACTCGAAGTTTATGTTTTTCCCCTTAAATCTCGAGTGCTCAAAATTGATTTGAACAGACTGAGGGTTGGGGAGTTATAGGTTTTAGTAGGTTGGCGAATAAAGATTTTAGAGACAAGAAAGTCGCTGACGGATAGCTATTTAGGGGGTTTTATTTTGTTTGATTCCGCTATGTTGTATTATGTCAGTTATGACTATATAGTACTCTGGTCAACCAAGAAGGCATCATCATATGTCGCTCTTGGCATATTTATGTAATAATTATATTGGATCTGAAACTGGGAAACGTTTGGGATTATGTAACTTGGATATGAAATATTGTTTTGAAATGTAATCAGAAAAATATTTTAATCTGTGATTACTTTTATTTCATATTCAAGTGCTTCTGATATTATGGATACCATTAATTACCGTATTTGGTCACTGGAAGTTAATACTATGGATGACTGCAGCATCTGTAGCACTTAGCTTCGAACCTCCAGATAGAGGATGTTACAACGTGGTATCAAAGCATAGGTTTATGAAAATCTTTAAACTAAAATGATATTTGGAAACATAATCCTTGGGAATTAGAGATAAGATCGGGGTATGAGATAACGCTGTAGTAACATACTTGTGTTTACTATATATAAGTATACGCTATATTTCTAGTTTCCTATCTCTCTAAGGCTATTCTTCTGTATCTCACGAGACTTGAATACATATATGGATGCTAGGATATTTTGCCATAATAGGGAAATATCTCTTTGACACCCTGATTGTAGCGATCAGATTGTATATGCCATAGAAAACTCTAGCCGTGAGGTGAATGCTTTGTTGGGTGTTGTGGAGGTAGAAGATGAGATGAATCGAATTTTCATGGTTAGAGGATTCGTAAATGTTTTTGAACCAGTAGTAGGATTGCCACCGAAACGAGCCATTGAGTTTCGGATAGATTTAGTGCTTGGAGTAGAACCAGTGAGTAAGCCCCTAAGTTGGATGATACCTATAGAGATGAGAGAGCTGAAGGTGCAGTTTGTGGATTTGGAAGGTAAGACTTCTATCAGACCTAGTAGTTCACCTTGGGGAGCAGCCGTAGTGTTTGCTAAGAAACCGGACGAATTGTTAAGGTTATGTATCGATTATCATAAGCTGAATGAGAAGACGATAAAAATCGATATCCATTGCCAAGAATTGACGATTAGTTCGATCAGTTGAGTGGAGCCAAGGTATTTTCTCAGTTACATTTAGCAACGGGTTTTCATCAGCTTAGAGTAGTAGAGGATAGTGTACCTTTGATGGCGTTCAGAACCAGATATGGATCGCACGAATGGTTAATTATGTCGTTCGGACTAACTAACGCGCCGACATTCTTATTGGACTTTATGAACCGAGTTTTTCGAGAGTACTTGGATAAGTTTGTGTTGGTTTTCATAGATGATATCTTGATATACTCTAGAGATGAAAGGGAGCATGAAGTTCATCTTAGAATTGGGCTGAGACGCTAAGGCAGCATCATCTAAAGGCGAAGTTTTTAAAGTTTCATTTCTGGATGAAGGAAGTAAAGTTTCTTAGTAGTCTCAGAGAAAGGGTTGTTTGTGGATCCGACTAAGATTGAAGCAGCGAATAATTAGAAGAGTCTCGAGATAGTGACTGAGATAAAGAGTTTTCTTGGATTGGCTATATATTATTGGATGTTCATAAAGGATTTTTCATGGATAGCTACATCAATGACCAAGCTAACGCGAAAGGATGTGAAGTTTGTTTGGACTGACAAGTGCGAGGAAGCATTTCAGAGCTTGAAACACTTATTGACTCATGCATCTTTATTAGATGTTCCAGAAGGGAATCAGGATTTGGTAGTTTATACAGATACACGTGGAACTGGGTTGGAAGCTGTGTTAATGCCGAGGGGTAAAGTGGTAGCCTATGCTTCTCAACAGCTTAGGCCGCATGAGGTTAGATATCCAACGAATGATATGTAATTAGATGTGATGATATTTGCATTGAAGTTGTGGAGACATTACATTTTGGGAGAGAGATTTGAGCTATATACGGACCATAATTCGTTGAGCTACTTATTCTCTCAGAGGAAGCTGAACACGATATAGTAGAGATGGTTAGAGTTTGTTGCTGCTTACAATTTTGGAAATGAACACACAGTAGGGAAATGTAATAAGGTTGCAGATGTGCTTAGCAAAAAGCATCAGAATGAAGTGTTGGCAATGATAGCACGGTGGAAAGATTTGGAAGCGTTGTCGACTTGCAGAGTGCAGTGGGGATCTGAAGCTAGATTTGATGGAGGATTTGTTGTGATGTCTTTTTGAGAAGTTCGACAGGTAATGATCGAAAAGATTGCTTCTAAACAGGAGGAGGATCAAGTATTGGTTAAACAGATCAAGAAATTAAGGGATGGAATGGGGAGCAATGACTTAAAGGATTTTAGTCTTGACTAGAATGGGTGATTGAGAAAGAAAGGTTTGTGATGTGTTCTGAATGTGGGAGACATATGGAAGGAAGTTTTGGAGGCATGTTATCGTTTGAAGTTCACTATTCCTCCGGAAGGATCTAAGATGTATCACGACATGAAGAGAGGTTTCTTCTGGGAAGGTATGAAGAGGAATGTTTGCATTTGGGTAAAGCAGTGTCAGAGCTGCCAATAGGCAAAGACCGAACATCAGAAGCCAAGTGGGTTACTTCAGCCATTAGATATTCCAGTATGGAAGTGGGATTCTATTTTTATGGATTTTATAGACGAGTTTCGAAGATCTAATAGAGGAAACGAAAGTATATGGATCATAGTGGACAGGTTGACCGAGAGTTCCCATTTCATTCCAGTTAAGTCATCTAAGACGGCACTTGTTCTTGCTAAGTTATATATGAAGAATGTAGTTAGACTACATGAAATTCCTAGTAGCATAGTAAGTGATAGAGATTCCTTGTTCTCTAGTGAGTTCTAGAAGAGTCTACAGGAGATTTTAGGAACCAAGCTCCAGATGAGTACCGCTTACCATCCACAGACTGATGGGCAAACAGAAAGAATTAACAAAATCTTAGAGGATTTGTTAAGAGCTTGTGTGTTAGATTTTGGGGGATCATGGGAAGACCATCTACACTTAATCAATTTTTCATATAACAACATTTATCGGGCTAGTATAGAGATGGCACCATTTGAAGCTTTGCATTGAAGGCCATGCAAATCCCACTTTTGTTGGTTAGAGACCAGGGATAGGTTGGTTCTTAGTCCGGGTTTTGTTAGAGAAGTTGCAGAGAAGATTGAGTTAATCCAGGATGGGATGAAGAAAGCTCAGTCTAGAGAGAAGTGTTATGCAGACAGAAGATGGGAAGATTCGGAGTTCTCGGTTGGAGATTATGTTTTCATTAAGGTATCATCATGAAGAATGTGATTCGATTGGGAAATCAGGGAAGTTAGCACCGAGATTTGTAGGATCATTTCCTCTTATAGAGAGGATCAGGAAACTCATATATAGAGTATATTTACTGAACATCTTGGCAGGAGTCCATGATGGTTTCCATGTTTTTCATATAAGGAAGTGTTTTTGAGATCCGGAGTCTACTATAACACCAAATATGTTAGAGGATTTAGTAGTAGAACCAAACGTGACTATAGTTAGAAAGCCAGTTTGGATAGTTGCGAGAGATGAGAAGAGGCTTTGGAACATGACGGTCAGATTAGTTAAAGTCCAGTGGAGCGACGATGAGAGAGACTGTACTTAGGAGACTGAGAGCAGGATTAGAGACGCTTATCCAGATTTGTTTAATGGTATGTTTTACCTTTTTATTGATTTCTTAGGTACCTTATCGTAATTTCGAGGACAAAATTCCTCAAGGACGGGAGTCTGTAACGAACCTAGTTTTTAATAGCATTATTTAGGATTTTTAATTAGCTAAATAAAATAAAGTAATGTGATGATTAGGGGATTGAGATTTGTGATTAAACTAAGGAATAGCCATGCCTAAGAGAATAAATGAACTAAAATAAAATGGGTAAAGGAAACATGTGAGCGGAAAAGGTTGAATAAGAGTATTCTAATACCATAAACCCTTACGAATTCATTTCATACGTTCATTTGCAATACCAAACTAAAATAGGGCCCGGACACTATTAGCAAGAGCAAGAGGAAGAAGATAAAGAAAATCAAAGGAAGGAAGATTTATCAAAATCAAACCCGTTCAAATCTTAAACTCATTAATCTCAAAGCAACGATGAATAATGACCATATCTCATATTTTATATTGTTTTCGGCTTTAAGGTTAAACCCGTTCTTTTTTGCAAGGTTACGCCATGTTTTTGAATGATTAAATGTTTATATATGCTTGCTGATGATTTATGCTTATTCATATAGGTTTTATGATATGTTTTAATGTCAAAATCCTATTAAATGACAACCAAATGCCTTGCGATTTTAGATTTAGGTCAAAAATGATATTTTAGAGACGGGTTTAAATTTTCGTAATTTTCTGAATTAATGTGTATTTAATGTTAATTTTCTAGTAAGGAAATTGATTATTTGAGTTTAAATTATTTACTGCCAAATAGTATATGTTTTAGGTATAAAATTAATATATGTTAGAAAACATACTAAAAATGATTTTCTGAAATTTTTGTAGAATTTTTCTAAGTGTTTTAGTAGATATATAAGATTACTTAAGATATGGGACTTAATTTTTTTATATTTATAAAAGAAGAAGGGGTATTTTGTAAATTATTTAAATTGTTTAGTTCTGAAATTTCGACAGTGTATTTGAAAAAGAAAATTTGCAACCAATCATATTTTAACAAATGTGGCAGGTTAGTTAAAAAGACTACGTTACAAAGATAAAATTCAATTTAAACGGGCTTTTTACCTGTTTCGCCACTTTCAGTACCTAGGGTTCTGACTTAGTAGTTCCGCCTCCATCACCATCAAAACCAATGCACATTGTATTAAAGACTTGGTACTTGGTGAATTGGACTTATGCAGAAGGTACTGGGTCGACGCTATAGGTTCCGAGGGGGTCGAAATGTTTCTTTGCTTGTAAATGAAAACGCGCTTGCTTTGCTTTTGAAGGGTATGCTTTCGATCTGGTTGGCTACACTGGGTCAAAATGTTTTAAAGGAATAGTTTTGAAGAAGTTGTACTTTCGAAGAGGTCGAAACCCCTAGCTGTCGCTTTCTACCTTTTGAAGCAAATGGTTTCGGAAGGTATGCTTTGTTTTAAAATCCAAACCACTTCTTCAATGCTTTCGAAGGGTTGGTTTCGACACCATCGCTTCTTTACTTAGGAAATGCTTTCGAAAGAGTGCTTTTGACTTAAATATTTTGTGACCCTTTTGCTCTGTTGAAGGTAGAACCCAAAGGTTTCCAAGGAGATAAGTTTAAATGGCTTCGAAAGGTTATTCCACATGTTTTCCCAAACTCAAATGCTTTCGAAAGGTTTGATGCTTTTAATGTTTTCGAAAGTTTTTAATGAAGGTTTCGAAGGGGTGGTTCTCTAGTGGTTTCGAAAGGTTTGAGAGGAAAGGTTTTAGAATGTTTTCAAAAGGCAGTGTTTAAGTGTTTTAAAGATATAATATCTAGGCTTTTTAAGCTTTCGAATGGAAGGTTTTTCAATGTTTTCAAAAGATTTATATGAATGGTTTCAAATGGAATGTTTTGGCCTTTCGACCTAGGTTATGGAATGGGTTTACTTGGTTTCGAAAGGGGAAAGAGGTACTTTCAATGGTTTAAATGTTTTCATCAACAAAGATTTGTGTAAAGTATATATAACATGGCAAATTGATTTTGAGTAAAGCATATAGTATATATTTTCCTTGTTTAAAGTATGGTTTAAAGGTTTAATCAATTTGTGAAGAAAAGGTTTTCAAGGAAAATTTAAGGGAAGATTACCCTAAGTAACATGACTCGGATTTTTGTATACCAGATAGGACCGGTATAGGATCACACCCTATACATTAGCTATCAGCCCTTGGTAATTTAGTCCAAAATTCCAGTGTGTAAGGCTTTGTCATAGGTAAGACTAAAATGATGTTACACATAGAAGGGAATATATCTGTACATAGGTAGGTTATTGGTGAGCCTGCAAAACCATTAGGAGTAGTTGACCTGGAGAAAGTAAGTTAGGGACAGACCGTCCAAAAGAGGAGTATCTAATAGATGTTAGATTATTTGTTTATATTGTCTGGTATGCCTGAGTCAGCCAAATGTTAGTAGTTAGCCAAAGAGAACTATAGTGTTCGGACAAATAGTTCATTTGTTACGTTATATGCAACAGATACATTTTCAAGGGATATTAGTGAGAGAAAACTTGTTGCGCTATGCGTCATGGTCTCGCTTAATATCAAATAACCGATATGTATAGTATTATTCACTCCAGGCTTTATGTCTGACTCGAAGTTTATGTTTTTTCCCTTAAATCTCGGGTGCTCAAAATTGATTTGAGTAGGCCGAGGGTTGAGGATTTACAGGTTTTAGTAAGTCGGCGAATAAAGCTTTCGGAGATGAGCAGATGGCAAACAGATAGCTATTTAGGAGTTGCTGTTTTATTATGTTTGATTCCGTCATGTTGTATTATGTCAGTTATGACTATATATTACTCTGGTCAACCAATGGGGCATCGTCATATGTTGCTCTTGGCGCATTTATGTAATCATTATATTTGATCTGAACCTGAAAAATATTTGGGATTATGTAACTTGGATATGAAATGTTGTTTTGAAATGTAATCATAAAAATATTTTAATCTACGATGACTTTTATTTCATATTCATATGCTTATGATATTATGGATACCATTAACATTACCATATTTGGTCACCGGAAGTTAATACTATGGATGAGTGCAGCATCTGTAGCGCTTAGCTTCGAGCCTCCAGATAGGGGACGTTAAATAAGAAGTAGACGGCTTCGTCGGAGAGCAGAAAAATCGGCTTACTTATTGGGCTAGTGAGTGGGGTCCAGCAAAGGTTCGAAGAGACCGTGTTTGGCCTATAGAGGCTATGATTCATACTTATTAGTCGATATTCCCCCTTTTGCCGGACAATGACTAGACGAGGTCCAGCAAGGGTTCCGAGAGACCAAAACTAGCCTGGGCAGGCCATAACATTGCCTTAAGTTCAGGGACACCGAACCAGAGTGCAGGAAGTGATGCCGCTTCGTCAGAGAGCGATAGGATCGACCTACTTTCATTTTCCCCTCTTCATCGGAGAGTTACAAGATGGGGTCCTGCAAGTGATCGAAAAGGATGTGATTAGTCCGGAGAGACTACCAACTGGGCTATTGGTTCGGCGAGACCTTGGAATTGGATAACGATTCGGAAAGATCAGAGTTTTGGATTTGGCAAATGATTCGGTGAGATCATGGACTTGGTTGTTGGCTTTGGATGAATATGGACTTCGTTGTGGATTTGTAATGGATTCGGAATTGACTATTGACTCAGATCAATCATAGATTTCATTAACAAACTCCCGGGAGGGCATGAAATGGCTTATGGCAATTTGGCTTGGCAATGGATAGGATTCTGGATTAGATACTTCTGCTATCGATGGATTTTGGACTTCGGACTTGTGGCAATTCAAAACACGCCTTCCTATCACAAGTCCTATTTTGGAGGGAAAATGTTATACGACCTTTTGGTTCGGTAATATTCAGACTGATTGGATAAGTTAGACCCGACGATCATCAAGCTAGAAAGTCTGAAGAGATGATTATGAGGCTCGGATTTAAGCACAGACAATGGTATGAAGCAATGATCAAGTGAGACCAAGAGATAGACTCTCCAGAATATTCTAAGTATGGAGTAGTGCCTCCTCTAGACAGGGGATCGATGCTTATCGCTTCACCTAAGGGATTGGTATTTATCCTCAATTTTTTCCAAAACTAGGTGAGATCAATATAGGGTAACAAGGAAGGTCCTGTGAGGCTACATTTTAAATTTCAAATCGTTTGGAGTTCGTATGCATAAGTTATGGGCAAATAAATTCCTCTAGGTAAGGGATTGGATCGTGACTCCTTCACCTAGGAAAGGAATCAGATCGTATCAGCCCAACAATTCAACTCAATGACGATCAGCCAATATCTCATGAACGTGAAGACTATTATGCGTGAAACTTTGGGACTACGAAGCTAACAAGCAGGGGGACCCACATAAGGGATCGTTGGGGCTCACCATGCATGAAAGAGGGACCGGCCCCGATCCCTCTTAGGGGTGTGCAATCAGTCCAATATTTTTTGGGTCGGGTCGTTTGGTTCTAGAGATTCCAGATTCAAATTTTGAGCGATATATTTGCACGACTTCACCTATAAATACATTAGGCATGGTTCATTACAAGGGATCTTCTATCTGGCTCTCTTCATCTTCTACCTTGTCTATACTCCGCCATTTTTACTCTTTATTTTCATGGATTATAACTCTAAATAATAGTATAAATCAATAAAAGGCAAATTTTTTAAGTGGATGTAGGCCGGACTCATACGAATCACTATAAATCCTCTGGTTCATTTATTTTTTACTGTTTTAATTTGATTTCTTCATATTTATTTCTCTATTGTATTCTGTTTGTAATTCAATAGTGGGTCTTTGGTACTTTCACATACTATTTGGGTGTTGGTGTCCATTTTTGCCGTCAACATTGAGATTATAGATTTTTCCATTCATGTGAGATTCTGTTCTAGTTTTGTTTTCCTTTACCCCTAACTATCTGCCTTTCCGACACTTGGATGCTCGACGTGTGAATACCGTGGATATATTAGTGTCGATTTCTATGGTTCGAAAAGGTGAGTCATCACATTTGGTATCAGAGCTCAGGTTGAGCGAACACCTAGGCTTTGGTAGGGTAAAACTCATTTAGATAGGGTTAGTAATACCCTAGAATGAGCTACTCGTTAGAGATAGGATTAGTAACACCCTAGAATGAGCTTGAGAGTATTATATAAATGAGTGCGTATTTGCTATTGGATATAAAAATATTTTGTGTGATTAATCTGTTGGGTGGTTTATGAATTTTGGTTGGTGCATGAAGAGCTTCATGTAATCGATAGGGATTCCTAAATACTTAAACAAGGCAGATCAACACACTGTTTTCAAAAGGATTATATTTTGTATACAAAAAGAATATAGATATATGTGTGATTTGGAAAATTTATAAGATGTATTCCCATTGGAAAGTTCAATGAGTAAGGTCTTGATATGTCTGGTGATGATTGTAATAATCTTCTAAGTATCGATCAGATGTTGGCTTGGGCGTACGGTATCATACGCTTTGTAAATTATTCTCCTTATCATTGAAGGATCAAGGCAAGTTCAAATCTGAACAAGTCTGAATCAACTCTGAATCAAGTTATTTGGATAAAAGGTTTTTAAGTCAAGAAATAAATGGTATGAAACTTCTGATGATATTTTGGTATATCATTTAAGGGCAAAATGGTTTTTTATGTGTCGGGTGATGAGTTATGTTTGAATCCAAAACAAGCACGAAAAGTACATGCATAAAGAGAAAAAGAAAAATTAAAACTAGGATCTTATGCTGGCATCTACAGTTACAGATGTAGTAAAGAAGGGCATCATGTAGTTCAGTGTAAGGATAGGAAAATAAAGAAAAATAAGAATCTTTTAGGGATGATATTTTTTTTCAAGTGTAAAAGGCAATGACATTTTCTACGTTAGTGTTCTAAAATAAAGAAGAAACCCAGAATTCGATTAGGAAGGGCAAAGAGTTGCAACCGTTGCAAAGGAGTAAGACATATAGCCAAAGAGTCCCAAATAGGATCGCAGTTGGTGCTACAAAGGGAGACATTTAATGAAGGACTATCCAAAGAAAACGTGGGTTGACTTAGGTAACATGGATAAAACACCATCTACCTCAAAAAGGGTCCAAGAATAGTGTGTATAACAATTCACGTGTCTATATATGTGTTGCTGGTCTATAATAGACTATATTCCCTAAATTTTATTCCTTAAAATCTATGATACGGGCTAGGGTTAAGAGTAAATGTATAAATATGATGTTAATTGATAAATCTATTTTTGGATTATTCTCTCTGTGCATTTCTTCTATCTTATATTAGATCAGTTTGATAAGATATTTTGGAATAGAAGTTTAAAGGAATGTTATAAAGAAATGGCTTTATAAAAGTGTTTAAATTGAAGTAAAAATTTGATGAAAATATTTTCATAAAGATTTGTTGAAAGTTAATAAGTACGGGTTTAAGTTTAAAAGATAATATGAATTGTTAATTAATAAATTAATTAGTAATCGTTAATTTTTATCAAGGTGTTTTCACTTAATATTGGTTAAAAGGCAGTATATTATAATATAAGAAGTTTAGTATAATTTTGAAATAAAATATAATTTACCTTTTAAAATTGAAATGGTTTCTTTAGAAAAAAATAGAAATTTTTCATGAATATTTTTTTGAAGAAACGAAGGGTTTATAAAAGTGTTTAAACTAAAAGGTTAAAGTTTTATGAAATGCTTTCATAAAGATTTTGGGAAGCTATTAAGTACATAAATTGCATGTAGGTTATTTAATCACATAGTTTTGATCTAAGATTCGAGCGTGGAACCTTGAGGTGTTTACACCGGTTCGAAAAAGGATTTGTCAGTTGATTCTTGACGATGAAAATTGATGAGGGTTTGTGGTTGAGTACTTGTGTTTTCTATCATAGTTGAGAGCTATGCAAGGAAAACTAAAATTCTGATCGTAAAGCCTAATCAGAGTCTACACAAGAGAACCGAGGGATCGATACTAGTTTAGAAGTAAATTTGTGTAGTCGAACAGGAGGTCGAACCAAATATTCTGTAAGGTTGATGTTTGTATATCATACAAAATTCATTTTAAAACACATGTTTTGGGTTGTAATTTTGGAGATGAAATTCTTTTAAGGGGGAAGAATGTAACGACCCGCAATTTTATAAATTTGAATTGGGATATTTAATTAATTTTAAATGTTCAAACAATTGCTTTAAATAATAAATAATTCTTTTTAATTATGTTAATAAGTGATTTATAATGGTTTTATAAATATATATACTTGTTTTATAAAAGTTTACAAACTTCGTCGCACTTTAACAAATCGACATCGTATTTTTACAATGGACTTTAATATCATTTAATATGGTTTTGTAATTCAAATAAAACTGTTTTAATTATTTAGAGATGATAAGAAATTTATTTTCAAGTTTTGTTTGCAAATATATATAGTTTAACAAAACAATCAAAATATGATCATATTTTGGATTTCCAACAGTTTAACAACAAAAATTGTGGCAACATTATTGGTACATATACGCACTTACACGTACACACACATACACATATGTGAACATTTAGTCAAATCGTGAAGAAATAATATAAAAAGAGACACTTAAGTATAAAGAAATGGAAAAGCATACATCTCATCACCAGAAATGCACCTTTTCCTTCAAAACCAAGGCAAGGTCAGCATACATGTACTATTTACCGAGCTAAGTAGGAAGATAAGGAGGTGATGTAAGTGATGGAAACACATGGAGGAGGGTGGCGTGAGCATGATTGTGATGGGAGGGGAGATATTTTAGGTGTATGCTTAACGATTAAGACTTCTTGCCCTATAAATACGTCCATACCTCTTCATAAATTCATTCGTTCCATCTTCTCTTCTTCTTCCTTAAGGTCTTTACTGGCCTCTTCTTCTCTAAGAAAATAAGGCAAAATTATATCAAAATAAAACAAAATTATGTACAAAGTTATTCCACTTCCTAAAAGTTTCTAGATTCCTCTTCTCTCCTATAGTGCATGGCTCACCCCACCACTACATCAAAGGCAAGCTTCCACCTCCTACAAGTGAAGGTCGAGCATCCCAAGGTAGGGGAGCAAGTTCAAAAAGCTTCAAAGTGGAGAAATTGAAGAGAAATGTTGTTGGAGTACCGCTAGAATAATTTCAAGGAGTTCAAAAGGGAAAGCTATAATAGTGAGAACATGTCCTAACTTTAGTTTCTTTAAATCTTATATTGATTTTAAATGACGATATGCACGATTAATTTGTTAATTAAAATATTTGGATAGATATTTAGATAAATATTGGTTGATTTGACTGGTTGATATCTTGGTTATGATAAATATAACCAATAATGGGAAAAACATAATTAAGCAAAATAAAAATTGTTAATTAATTAACCATAGTTAATTCATGGAAAAATAAATTCCTATTAATACGTGTATATGAGTCAGTAAGCCTCTTTATGGTTTTGAATATAAAAAGAATGAAAAATGAATATTATAATAATATAATATTATAATATGGAATAAAGTGGAAATTGTGTTTTTAATTTAGTAAAAATAGTTTGAAAAGGTTTATTGTGGTACTTTAAATAGTTTAACAAGTCTTGGCAAAGTTTAATGAAGTTTGAAAAATAGAGCCAAATTGTGCTCGTCGCATGGAGGCGATTTGTAATTTTCCGACCTGAAGAGTTAAATCAGCGTGTAGGATTCAATATAAGTTGGAATTCTTTGAAACAATAATTTTCTGAACCCATGTGAATATTGTTTTCAAATAAAAGTAGAAAATCACGATTTCATAATAGAGTTTGAAATATATCCAAATCAAGCTTTCAAAAACATCGTGTTATGGTAGTTGGAAACCAAAATGGTAAATTATTTAAAAATGATTATTTTAACCTTTTAAAAATTTATGAAATAAATTCCCTGTATATGTTAATTTTTTTTAAAAGGAATTTGAGTTATAAAAATAGACTTATATGAAATGGAAAACATATTTGAATCTAAGAAGCTTTAAAAATACTATTCGTAGTAGATTTTACGACGATTTTTGTTAACGTCCGAAAATCATGTTTTTGACTTAATTATTCTTCCCCAATCTTTTAGTAATCTTTTCAAATGAATAATTAAGTATTTTTTAAAGTGATTTGGACGTTATATAATTCTTTTAATGGAGCTTAAATAAAATTGGTTAAAGGAAAACTATTTTAAACAATATTTGGAATCGTGTTAGGTAAATGAAAATAATCTCTGAAAGATCATATAAAGGATTTAGAGTTGACCAAATAACTTAACCACCATACGGGCGACAGAGAGATAGCTCTAGACCGGAGCTCGGACAACTAGTGCCTAGGTTCCGATCTAGCTATCCATACTGGCCCGACGAAGGTGATAGTTAATTTGATCTACTCGGACCACATTTTCTTAAGTTAAAAGAAAAGAGATTTGGAATTTCTCAAAAGTTAAACAAGATTTTAAAATATGATTTTGGTGATATAGAGAATACCCTAGTTAAAATCTGTATTAAATTCTAAGGAGGGAACTCATACTATCTGTGTGATATAATAAAGGTGATTTCACCGCTATTCGATGAATGGTATAGGTGGAATACAGATATTGGTACTGAGTATACTTAGTCTAATCTCTATGGATCATTTTCTACTCAATACTAATTGATTTGGTTTTACAGTAAATGATGTCTTAAATAACATCATTTTTGAACCATTTAAAAGTTATGATTTGAATATAAGAAATCATTGTTAAGATTTAAATAAATAATTTGGAAATGTTTTCCTAAGTAAAAGGTGAAATGATTTGGAATTATTCCAAGATTAAAAAGGTTTAATCAACTAGAGAATTTGATAAATAAGGCTTAATGATTCCATATACTCTTAAAGGATAAAGGAATAGTTTAAAAGAATATAACTTCGATAGATATTTGATTTGATAAAAATATAAATTGATTGAATGTTGTTTGATAATCACCTATATACTTGGCGTCATTTTATCGATGATTGGTTCGGAGAAACCGAGGTCAGATCTTGGTAATTCCTATCTGAAAACCATTTCGAACCAATATATGTGTTCAAAAGTGTAGACATGTTGAAGATAATGATTTGAAGATGGAGAACTTCATGATGTAAGGCTACTTGCCACTAACCTCTGAGTTAATCTCCATATATATATATATATATATATATATATATATATATATATATATATATATATATATATATATATGGTGGCAGTAGTGCATTCGTTTTGAAAATCTTCGATTTGCAAGGACTACTCGCTACTAATCTTAAAGATGATTCCCAAACAGAAAGTAGTAGGAGGAATGCCTTCGATTTGTCCTTCACCAAGACAACTTGTGTGAATGCATGTCTGACATTGCATTTCTAAAATCATGTACATTGATCTCTAAAAATGTACATAGGTTTGGTGATATGGGAGGTAACCTCTCATATACTTAAAACCCTTCTCTGAGATGTATGAGCTTAGAGAATGTAATTTTGTGGAAATTAATAGTGTGTTGTTAGAAATGGCAATGCGGCATTCTAAGTGGAATTTGTTTTGTGAAAAGAAAAGAGTGGCTTTGTGAAAAGAAAAGCGTGACTTTATGGAAAGAAGAGCATAGGTTTACGAGCCTCATATCCCATGAATGATATGGGATACTATATAGTATGCATGACATATATCTCAGGCTATCAGTTTTATTGATGATGGAGGAGTCCAGTAGTGTTTGGACTCTAAATGGGCAGGAATTGAAGGCTCGACTGAGAAAGAGCAGAGCCACCAAAATACACTATTCCATAGTAGTGTAACAATGTAGCATGGAGGCTTGCTTGAGAAAAATGAATAGTCACAGGAGACTAGGATGTTATGCGTGCATTTTTCATTGGAGGAAATGGTCACTAGTTCCCTATCATGTTTGGAATTCAATTCCGATATTAGCTTTACGGTTTTGGTCGTATTTTCAAAATAGTTGTAATGCTTTGCAAACATTTCAGCTACCCCTTTGGCATTATATACACCATTTGACATTTTCTCAGTATTGATACCTACTTTGTGTATATGTTTATTTGAAAAGTGTTTACAAACCAATATCATTAATGATAATATCAAATTTGTTTTGGTACAATATATTTTGGTTATCATATGGCAGAAACATGTCCATGTTTATGTATGGCATGGTCTTACGAGATGTCCTTCTTTTCAAAGGTTTTGATTGGCATCGATCTAATCTATAATACTGTCATATACATTTATAATTTGAGTTTTCTCATGCCGGTTTATCAAGCCTAATCCAAATATTTTTACTACTCTGGTCAAATCGAGCAGTTTCAGGATTAGCTGAAGATGCTTGGAGTTTCTAGAGGAGAGGTGGAGATCTTCATCAACGTATGGATGTCGATTATATTCTCTCGTTTCGGTTTTTCAACAATTTCAAGGACAGAGATCTATAACCGTCCAAGCTTAGCTTAGGTTAGACTATATGTATTTTCAAATTTCCCACTGTAAAGATTGTTGATATTATAAATTATTCGATTCGTGTGAGATTCTGTTCTGTCTTTGTTTTCTTTTACCACTAACTATCCGCCTTTCCGACACTTGGATGCTTGGCACGTGAATACCGTGGATGTATTAATGTCGATTTCTAATGGTCGAAAAGGCAGGTCATCACATTATGCATCAAATAAAAGAAATAGACATTGTTGTAAGTGAGATTAACTCACCGAAATGATACCGAGTTTGCACAACATTGTACACACCTATCCCAAGTCCACACGGATACCTAGTTTCCGCCGCGACATAACAAAATTACATGCTTTAATTAGTTACCGTCGGCCTCTTCAAGACAGCCCAAATCCTTTGCCTTCAACATCATGCTCAAACACACCTTCATGAAATTGTCGGCATCCACAGGACCCGAGCTCCACTTCACTGTCATCGCCTCTATATCACATACATCAAGTCATTGGCAGAACCCTATCCACTTCTTTCAACTGTCACCTCTAAGTCACGACCTTCATACCACGTCGCCGGCCTTCACCTCGTCATAGCCACCTCCCAAAATCGATCGTAGTAGCCACTTACACACCCACGTCACACTGCCCAGGCTGTCGCCCTTCCAACCTAGGTCACGACACCCTTTGAGATGCGAGCTCCCAAGTCGCAACATCGTTGATTACCAAGTCATGATTTTGTTCGCCGTATTTTTTTCCTGATGTTACGTATTCTCATTTGGGAAACATAATTAGGGTTAAACGATTATAGGGGGTTCGGGCTTATGCTAGAAGGGTCTTGCGAAGAGAATTCCAGAAATAAGAAGAAAACGATATGGGCTTAATTTTATTTTAGGTCCTATTTAATCCGACCAAGTTATAATTAATTTACTCCGCATATTTGTTCATCTTTTTTTATAGCAATTCATTTCGTTTATTTGTAAACAAATTCCAATCTTCTTTAATTGATTAGCATCTCATTTTATAAGTTATGCTTTAGTAACTAGACCATTTTATTCAATTCGACGCTCGCTTATTTTTATTTAATAGTTCATTGTTCATTACAAAGTAGATTTATTTCCAACTATTTCAATCCTTCAAAATTATTCACCATCTACAAAAATTATTTACGCTCCAAAATAGTTTATATTGATTAAAACATTTTATTTTGATTTCAACAAATTATTCAAAAAGAATTTATTAATTTAATACAACTTATTTTAACAAAATCTTTTATTAAATGGAATCTAATTCACTAAAATTATATTTAAAATATAATCATCGTAATTCAAATTCAAAAACTTTTTATTTTATTAAAATTTATTAATCTATATGGCATTGAAAGTCGGGCTACTACAGACATCCCCACCTAAGAAAATTAAGTACTCACGATTTCTTTTAAGGAAGCCAATATACACAACTCATACCCTGACTTTCTTCGTAATCAACGCTCTTGTATCAAACTCAACTACTTGATCCTTTATATGGCTCACATACATCAACTTTTCTTATCATATGCTACTAATAAAAATAGATTCGATTGACGATTTTTTATTTTTTCGCATATAACTAGTTTTTGTAAAATTATTCTAAGTGTTGGTTTTTCGAAAACTTTTGATACTTTCTTGTAAGGAGAGCATTTAAATCACATCATGATATATTTATAAAATTTATATCTCCGAAGAGGCATCCTAATACATGGCATCCCGAAACATGGGGAAACAACATAATATCACATCATATTTTCGTATATCGTAAAAACATACCTTTATTTAGCATTTTTAAGTATGTTACCTCGTTATTAATCATGTATAATTGAGAAAAAGAGAGCTATCATCTTACATAAGTCCAAATAGTCTCTAGAACACATATTATCTCAATATAAACATTAGTTATATATAGAAAAGAAAAATAATAAGTGTGCAATCATCTACTATAAGAATAATATCGCTTCTATATACAAGCTTTTTTAGATAACTTTTAAAAAATTGAACATATCAAATCAGATTATGTTTTCAAAGTTGAGTTGTTGCATAATGTTCTAAATTCCAAAAACACTTTCCAAATCATGAAAATAAGGCTCGTACTAAAAATTATGGTGATTTAGCTAAACAATGCAAATTATAAAACGCTTTTCATTACGCAGGCCTACCTTTCTAAAGGCAGTTTTCCACCGAGCAAACAACATACTGTCATAAAACATTTAAAATGAAATATGTTTCCTATCCTTATAGCTTTAAAACAAGTGCAAAATTATTGAAATTGGACGAAAGGGTCAAAAGTTATGATCAAAACTTCATGATGCTTAGGCTCGGAACATTTGAAATGCGGGTCCTCTTTAGCATTTTTAGCCTTGTAAACATTAAAATTTCACAAAACATCTAAAATACTGAAATGAGCAAAATCATCTAAATCGAAAAAATCATTCAAAAGTCATGACTGAATTAGTTCAGCCTAGTTTCAGATAATTTACATTTCAGGACAGCGATCCTTATTCATTGAAATTTATATTTTTACCTTTAAACTCAATATTTTGGTAAGTGATGAATAATTAAATTTCACTCATCCAATTCTCTAACCAATGGAAAAATGAATCGACAAAATCCGATCGCTCTATCTCAAGTTATAGTTATATTAGTAAGTACAATAATCTCTTCTACCTTTTCTTTTTCAAAAAAAATAATACTTCTTATTTACAAATCTCTTACAATAATAATCATATCACTTTTATGTATATACATCATCTTCACTTTAACATATTCTAATACTTTGAAACTATTTTCCATAACTTCCATCGAATCTCTTTGAATAATATCATTTTGTTTCAATTCGTAACAATTCAATATATTTTATTAACATCAAAATCAATTTTTTTCCATTGATCTGTTTTATTTTATTTTTCCTAACGCATCATATTCAAAACATCATTCAAAAAATTTATTCAAATCACAAACATCGTACAATATAATAGTCGTTTAATCGAAAAGCGTCACAACCATACTAGCTTTAAATTCAAATATATTTATTTTCTTAGCGACAATGCCCCGCTATGAATTTCTAGTGGTTTACTTGGCCAATTGGCTGCAATGTTGATCTGTGATCAACATTGCCTCGACATCGACTACAGTTGTCCACTAATGCTCGATGGCTGCAATTATCACCTCAAACATTTAGGTATGGAAAAATAAACTTTTTACTTTCAAAAAAATTTGTTACCTCGCTATGATAATACTTACTCTCATGTGCATATATATATATATATATATATATATATATATATATATATATATATATTCAAATAAAAATAATTTATAAGACTTCAAAACATTATAAAAATTTCGTATCTTTTTAAGTGTCATCTCAAAAGAATATTCCTCTTGTCAAATTTTATGTACGTATTTTTTTATATATTCTTTTCAAAACCCAACTCAAATATATTTTTTAGAATATCAATTTCTTTGAAAAACATTTTTTTCCAAAATATAGCATAATATGTTTTCTTTATAAAAACCATTTCCTCTTCGAAACATCTTTCTCAAAATATACTTATAGTTTTCCTTAAGAATATTACTTCTAAAATAATAATTCTTCATGCATTAAAGCATTTTGCTTGCTTTTAAATATTCTTCAAATTCAGATAAATTAAAAATTACGAAACAAATCCACGTCCCCGATTTAAGCCTTTTACCCACCGTTAACATTGACCTTTCCTCCTACCAGCGTCGCCAACCACTTCGAATCCAAATCTCTAGCCAATCAATTGAAAGTTTGTGTCATGCCACGTCAGCAGCATCAAGTGGAGAAGCCGAGGCTGATTGTCAGGCTACCTGTTAGGAGAGAAAGTGAATAATTGTTGTATTAGTTAATTGATCGAACAGATTGAATGCAAATAAATGTAATGGGTCGGGTATGTGGTATAAGCCCAATTGTGTTTGTATAACTATCACTGTTAGATTGACATTTGAAGATATAACAGCATACGAATTTTTTTCCCTCCAGTCTATATTTCCTCTCTTCCTTCTTCTTCCTGAATCTAATATCTTCCAACATCCTTACCTTACTCTGAATACTATGGCTAAATCTAAGAAAACTGATGTGCAGTCTTCACAAGTGGTATCAGATTCGCGTTCTGATCCAGATCGGGCCGATCTCCATAGCTCTTATGCAGCCGAAGAAGAAGAAGCTGATATTCAAACGACATTGGAAAAACTTGAAGCTCAATTGCAGAAGCAGGAATTGCTGAATTCACATTTTGCTTCTCAGATATCTGTCAACAGCAATCAAATTAATACATCGATTCAAGAATTCCAGAATTCGCTACATTTAATTTTTCAAGAGTTAAAAGATTTGAAGCAAGCACAGCCACAAAGAAATGTTGAAGAAATTCCATTTGTATCTGATCGACAAATACCATCTTCACATAATTTGAATTCGGCTGCAGGTATTTTGGGATCTGCTCCTAAACAAGGTAATGGAACTACATCTCCTCATCTTAGTAATGAACTGCCTATGCATCATAATTCACAGTCTTCTTTACATAGTTCTTCTTCATTTTTACATCACAAACCAATTAAGCTTGAATTTCCTAAATTTGATGGTACTGCTGATGTATTGTCTTGGATCAAACAAACTGAATTGGTATTTCGATATCATAATGTCCCTAAGAGTGAGAAGGTACAGATCTGCTCATTTCATCTTAGAAGTGAAGCTTTACAGTGGTTCTATTGGATGGTTATAAATGTAGATAATTACTTTGAATGGGAGATATTCAAAGATGAGATTATTGCGAGATTCAGCACCATTGACTTTCAGAGACCCTTTGAAGCCTTGTCATCTGTTAAACAGTCTGGTTCTGTGAGGGAATACTTGAGTAAGTTTGAACAAATACTCAGTTTGCTTGACAAATTACCACATAAATATATTCTTGACCGTTTTGTGGGTGGATTGAGAGATGATATCAAATATGAATTACTGTCTGCTCAACCAAAGTGCCTGAGGGAAGCAATTACACTAGCAAAAATAAGTGAAGAAAAATGCAATGTTATAAAAAAACCAGTTAGACGACCTTACCAATACCCATTCAGACCATACCATTCCATCCCACAAACCTCATCACCTCCTCAGTTAAAACAAAACCTTGTTAAACCCTCTACTGAACCTAATTCTAAAGCTCCACTTCCTCCTCAACCAAGGAAACTTACTTCAAATGAAATAATGAGAAGAAGAAATCAGGAATTGTGTTATACATGTGATGAAAAGTGGTATCCTGGACATAAATGTCAAAATAAACATGTATTCATTCTGGAGGGAACATTGCAAGGTCAGAAATCATTATTACCTGAAGAAATTCATATGCAAGAAGGAAATGATTTCCATGCATTTGAGCAGAATACAGACTTGATACCTTCTATTTCTTTGGAAGCAATGTGTGGAGTGGTTGCAAACAATACTATTAGACTTCAAGGAAGCATAAATGGCCAAATGATAAATATACTTATTGATTCAGGATCTACACACAATTTTATTAACACTGATCTAGCAAAGAAATTGGGACTGCATATTGATTTTACAAAGGAATTTGAAGTTTCCATTGCTAGCGGTGAGAAACTTTATGGTCAGGGTGTTTGTTCTTGTATAGATCTGTCATGTCAAGGTGTTAAGATTCAGGTGGACCTATTGCTTCTTCCATTGGGTGGGTGTCAAGTAGTTTTAGGGGTCCAATGGATGCAAGAACTGGATGATATCGTTTTTAACTTCAAAAAGCTTCAGATTAAATTTGCTCTACATGATAAGTGGGTAGTTTGGCAAGGTCTACAACCAAGAGAGTCTCAACTGGTTTCAGCCCATACTATTAGCAAGGATATTACTGACCAGAGTATATGTTTCATGGTACATCTGACAAATTCCACTATTCCAAATCACCACTGAAACTCCTCAATAAAAATGCTCTGCAATCTCCACCTAATTTCCCATCAGATTTACAACTTGTCCTTGATAATTTTTCTGCAGTTTTTTCTTCTCTTTCTTCATTACCTCCATCTAGACAATGTGACCATAAAATTCCATTATTACCAAACACTAAACCCATTTGTCTAAGACCTTACAGACACTCATTTCATTTGAAAAATGAAATTGAAAAAATGATACTAGAAATGTTACAAACTGGGATGATCAGACCAAGTTCTAGTTCTTATGCTGCTCCAGTGGTCATGGTGAAGAAATCTGATGGCTCATGGCGAATGTGTATTGATTATAGAGAGTTAAACAAAGCAACTATTAAAGACAAATTTCCTATACCACTAATTGATGAGTTGTTGGATGAGTTATCTGGTTCTATTTTTTACTCTAAACTTGATCTAAAGTCTGGTTACCACCAAATAAGGATGCATGAGGAAGACATTCATAAAACAACATTTAGAACTCATGAAGGACACTATGAGTTTGTAGTGATGCCATTTGGTCTTACAAATGCCCCATCAACGTTTCAAGCCTTAATGAATTCTATATTCAAACCATATCTCAGGAAGTTTTTGTTGGTTTTCTTCGATGATATATTGATTTATAGCAAAAGTTGGCATGATCATTTAATTCATCTCTCCTTGACATTGCAGATATTACAAGACAATAAACTGGTTCTAAAACTTTCTAAATGTCAGTTTGCACAAACTGAAGTTTCCTATTTAGGTCATGTGGTCTCTCATGAAGGAATTGCAGTGGACCCAGATAAGACATTAGCAGTGCAAACATGGCCAACTCCTACAAGTCTAAAGGCATTAAGGGGATTCTTGGGTCTTTCAGGTTATTATAGACGGTTTGTAAAAGACTATGGAGTTATTGCTAAGCCACTTACCAATTTGTTGAAAAAGAATTCTTTTACCTGGTCTACTGAAGCTCAGGTAGCATTTGATAAGCTGAAGCAGTGCTTAATATCTCCCCCAATACTTGCTATGCCTGATTTCTCCCAAGATTTTGTGGTTGAGTGTGATGCATCTGGAGTCGGTATGGGTGTTGTTCTGTTACAAAACAATAAACCAATTGCTTATATTAGTCAGGCATTGAAAGGCAAGAGCATTTACTCATCAGTATATGAAAAAGAATTATTAGCACTTATGTTAGCAATAAAAAAGTGGTCACAGTATCTTCTTGGAAGGAAGTTTATTATCAAAACTGATCACAAGAGTCTCAAGTTTCTTTTAGAACAGAAACTCCACTCGGGAATTCAAAGTAAATGGCTTGCCAAATTACATGGATTTGATTTTACTGTTGAATATAAGTCTGGAAAAGAAAACACAGTAGCTGATTGTTTGTCAAGACGAGATGAAGAGATTAGCATTCAGCCTGAAACTTTGAATTTATCTCCATTACAATTACATGCAATCTCTATGGTGCAGAGTGATTGGATTGCAGAAGTCAAGCAAAGAGTCCTCTCTGACCCTTATTTTCAGGACCTGGACACAAAGTTACAAGCAGGGAACTTGGATACAAACAAATACAAGAAAATTGATGGGTTGTTTTTCTATAAAAGAAAGATTATTATAAGCCCAGGCGACAATAGAGTCAAACAACTCTTGCTCGCCGAATATCACTCTACGCCCTTAGCTGGCCACTCTGGTGTGGAGAGAACTTTAAAGAGGATAAAACAAGTTTTTTTTTGGCACGGTCAAAAAACTGATGTGCAGCAATTTGTAAAAAATTGTGACATCTGCCAAAGAAATAAATCAGAAAATGTAAAATCCCCTGGACTACTACAATCATTGCCAACACCAGAGGAAGTATGGGAGGATACCAGTATGGACTTTATTATTGGGTTGCCTAAATGTAATAAATCCACAGTTATATATGTGGTTGTAGACATATTAACAAAGTATGCACATTTTTTCCCACTTTCTCACCCATATTCAGCACAGCAGGTGGCTAGGGTGTTCTTTGATGGCGTGTATAAGTTACATGGTCTACCAAAATCCATTGTCAGTGACAGGGATTCAATTTTCACTAGTAATTTCTGGTCTGAGCTATTCAAACTGCAAGGCTGTACGCTAGCTATGAGTTCTTCCTACCATCCACAATCAAATGGGCAAACAAAAATCACCAACAAGGCAGTAGAATGTTATTTGAGATGTTTTTGTGGTCATAAGCCGCATGAATGGGTGAAATGGCTCGGTCTAGCTGAATTTTGGTACAACACTACATGGAAATTACCTATACAAACTACACCTTTTGAAGCACTTTATGGTAGACAACCTCCTACTCTACTATCTTACGTTCCAAAATCAGCAAAAGTTCAAGCAGTGGACGAAGAATTATATGCAAGGGACATAGCATTACAACTATTGAAAGACAGCATTGCTAAAGCCAAGGAAAGAATGAAAAAAAATGCTGATAATCATAGGTCTGAAAGGGAATTTCAAGTGGGGGATTGGGTATTTCTTCGACTACAACCTTACAGGCAATTATCTGTAAGCAACCAGAGGACCACAAAACTGTCACCAAAATTTTATGGGCCGTACGAAATAATTCAGAAGATAGGTTCAGTAGCATACAAGTTGAACTTGCCACCTTCAGCAAATATTCATCCAGTGTTTCATGTATCACAACTTAAGCAAAAACTGGGAACTAATATCATTGTACAGGAAGACTTACCTACTTCTTCAATGGAGATAATAGATGAACCTGAAAGAATACTGGCTCGTCGTCCAGCTCGATCACCTCAAGGCACAATAACTGAAGTTTTAGTGAAATGGAAGCATCAATCAGCAGATGAGGCCACTTGGGAGGATTATTGGAAGCTTGTAGCTTGATTTCCGACTTTTGACCTTGAGACAAGGTCAAAATTTGAAAGGGGGGGCAGTTGTGTCATGCCACGTCAGCAGCATCAAGTGGAGAAGCCGAGGCTGATTGTCAGGCTACCTGTTAGGAGAGAAAGTGAATAATTGTTGTATTAGTTAATTGATCGAACAGATTGAATGCAAATAAATGTAATGGGTCGGGTATGTGGTATAAGCCCAATTGTGTTTGTATAACTATCACTGTTAGATTGACATTTGAAGATATAACAGCATACGAATTTTTTTCCCTCCAGTCTATATTTCCTCTCTTCCTTCTTCTTCCTGAATCTAATATCTTCCAACATCCTTGCCTTACTCTGAATACTATGGCTAAATCTAAGAAAACTGATGCGCAGTCTTCACAAAGTTGCTTTCGCCTCGCCACCTTTTTTGAAATTCCTCATCCCATCATCGGGAGGTATCTGACTTCTCAAATCGTCAGAAGATTTTTTGGCAAGGCAGCGTTGACAGGTTATCTTCGAAGGTGCTGGTTCTTCTCCTATTATAAACTCTTCTTTCTTTTTGCTGTAACTGTGATATTTAGATTCAACTTAATTTGCTAGAACTCCTAAAATGGTGAAAAATTTGGTTTGTCCAAAATCCCTATTTTTCAGAAACCTTTTGCTTGTACAGAACTTGGAAATATGTTGAACCGTGATATATGCCTTCAACTTCACAGGCAGTTTATTCATTTTCATTCTTTAATTTTTTAAGAATGCCATGGTCTTACATAACTATATTTACTAAAGAAAATTACAATGGTATAAATTACATTTTTATTTGACAATCATGTAATCCATACATTTTTGGTACTTCTAATTTTGTTATTGTTCTAATAAATTTACGTGTTGTAATCTATATCTGGAAGAAAAGATAGGATTTAGTATTTTGAAATGTGTTACAATTAATTTATGCCAGAAAGATAAATTTGGATATATCAATACACGATTTAAATTATATTTAAAGCAGTGCTGTTGTGCAAGCTTAGAGTTTAATTTCAAGATTGAGAGAAGAGAGAGGTTGTAATGCCATATCTATAGATTCATTTAACTGTGTTGTTGGAGACCCCTTTATATATATATCATGTATTCATAGTTGAATCTTACTTGGATGCAATTATATAGTTACCGAGCATACAAATTTAAACTATTCAAAAATGTTAATTTTTACCAAAAATGTAAAATAATGTAGTTCACTATTGATTTAATTATAAATTTACCGATTTTTTTTCAGTTTTCAAAGGTTCATGATCTTAGCTATTTATTTCCAGGATCTTTATTTTACCAAAAATGTTGTTCAACCTTTTGCAAAGTTAAGGGACATTTATATTCAGTTTCTTGAAGTAAGTGGCTCACTGTGCTCTTTTTCTGATGGTAGCGACTATTTATTATGTAAGTATGCTAAAAATACAGGTTCAAAAAATGAAACAATCAATCTGATTAATTTTGGTTACAGTGCGCATCATTAAAAAACTAGACTCAAAGGGACCAATCTGATTCAATTTCTTCAACAATCATTTTAAGATATTTCACCTAAGCAACATACAATTTTTACATGATGTACAAAGTTAATTTACTAATGTGGTTCAGAGTATTAAGCTCAGTATTAATTAATTTGTATTCCTACAAACTAGAAAATATTGCATGTATTTTTTTTCTTTTGGACTACGTTATTTCTTTATTCTTCTTTTTAGATCTTAAGTGTGTAATGCAATAACACAGTGCTTCATACTTTGGGTGAATTTTTCATAGTTTAGTGATAGTGTGCTTATGAAAAGTGTAGCAGATGGATTACGCACTGTATAAATGGATGGTACAAAAAATAATCTAACGGTTTGACATCAGCCTTTATAGAATTATATTACTTAGTAGGATTTGAAAATTTATATCCATTTTCATCCTGCAAATTATATATTATATAGAATTAAATGGTATTAACTCATCTAACCTTTTCTATTTTGTAGCTGAAAGTAAGCTTTGGATTAGTATGTTCGAATACGGTCAATGGTGAAATAGGTATTATCTTTTATGTTTGCTACAGTTATGAAATCTGTCCCTCCATGATATCACTTTTGAGAAGAAGATTACTTATATATAGAAGCTGTTAAATACTGATGTAAAGTACAATTCTGAATAAAACAATATGCATGCATCTTCGAAACTATTTTATAAAATATTCAATTTTAACATCCATTCTCTGAATCATTCAATTTTTGATTATGTAATGGAGTTATTTGAAGGTTAAATTTGAATAGTTTTCTATTTGAGCTTGCTATTGCTCTAAATATCTCAAGTTTCCATTGTATGTGCCTATAGTATATGTTGTGTCGTTCCTTCGAAGTATTTCTTCCTTATAATATAAGAAAAAACTAATGCATGGTTCTGTATGAGGAAATATTTTTTTAGTAACTTCATCCTTAATACACAAATTATATTTGTTTTTCATAAAATGAGGTTGGCTATCATAAGTATATTGTTTATTCTTTTCACTATCATTATCTAAGTTAAGTTTTATAGCAATTTTTTTATACATTCTGTAAGTTTATGATTCTAACCAACATGTACATTTATAGGTATGAAGCATGTTGCACTTAACCTACGCTGATTAATTTAACCACTTGATTAAAACGCTAGACATATACATGCATATGAAGATAACAATAGAGAGATCGATTTATAGGGATAATTACATGGAGATACAAGATTTGTTGTTATCGAGCAAATGGTCCCAATTAATTCAACATTTGATATTTGACTATGTGCAGATATCTATTGTTTAATCTCACCCACCTGATTTTGATAAGTATGTTGCATTGTTGCACTCTGTGGATTTATCCTTATTTGGATGCATCATAATGCTTCTTGAATAATAATAAACTTATGCAATCTCTAGACCCGGCTCAATGATAAGATTAATTTAGAGTAGTGCCTGGGATGTAGTAATGGTTACCTTTAGGATTAAAATTGGTACCTCATGAATGGTCATAAATGGTTGTAAGGTCTGTAGTAGGCTCAATTGAAGAAAATAAGGGTAGTATCCCAGCTATATAGATGAGTTTCTATTCTCCGTTGTTCTTTGATCTGTTGTATGCAACAATCTTTGGCTTGGTTAGTATCTGCCTTGGTGATACTTTAAACCTTTTGTAGGATGGTTAGAATCGTCATTGCTATTACCTACTGAACCCATTCTTTGACCTGAGGATAAACTTTTGCAATGAGTGTAGAGTAGTGAAAATTGTCACAATAGGTGGAACCCATTTATATTGGTGATCACATGAAATGCATCAGCCACCTGTATGGTAAGTTGGATATGCTGGTACTATAGTAATACACAACTTTATTGAGATGTATAAATTCATTTTTCTAAACATTAGATTAGGCTTGGAGAAAACTTAAATATACTGAACTTAATGTTCGAAATTAAGCACTGAGATGTTGATAAAAATAATATTTTGAGCATTAATGTCAACACAAATTTTATCACCCAAATAATATGTGATTTCATCCATTATTTTAGCTTTCTCATCCATTATTTTAGTCACTTATTTTGATGAAAGTGGCCATATTTGAATCGGTTAATTTATGGTTACTTTATGCATAATGTGATTGCTTTGTTACGAAATAAGAATTTTTTTTTTCATTATTGATACTACCGAAAGACATATATATTTTGAGAAGATCTATCATCTTTGCACCTACCTAGCAAACTCTTAAAGTGTTAGCAGATGGCATTTGCATACTTCTCACAATAATGTTTACATCCTTCTTTTATAGTCAACGCCTGTGTTTTTCCTGCAATGTATTACCATCAATTTATGTCATTATAGAAAACTATAGGTGAAATGGGATATATAACTTGCTGCTTTTAAGCATTCTCATTTTCTACCGTACTTTTAAATACCTAAGAGATATTAAATAGAAAGCATCATCCTTTTAGGATATATGTTGGGAAAAACCCATGATTGGTACTTATCATAGCCATTTTCATATATATATATATATATATATATATATATATATATATTCTTAAATACTTCATTTTTTAGTTATGCTGCAGTAGTCATAATTAATTATCCCTAATGTTGTGCAAAACTTATAATGTTGTGCAAAACTTATAATGTTGTGCAAAACTGAAAATGCATCTAACCCTATGGTATGTACTTCTCTTTGCGACCTAATATAATATAAGTACATTTTTTCTCTGACAAATGATACTTAATATTTAAATAGTATTGCTTATCACACCCATCAATAAGCTGTTATGTGAAGGACCTTTCAAAGGTTCAAATTTGTGTGTTAAACCTGGATTGTGGAAGGAAAATTAGACATTTCATTTTGTTCAACCTGGCAAAACTGTCATTTTGCTACCATGTAAAAAATTTGTATTTCTACTGGAAAAACATAGAATATATTTGCTGAATTATTTTTTTTAACATACCTGGTAATGTATCCAGAACCATAAACAAGAACGATAGATATTAGTGCTTGCTGTTAGTTATGGTATAATTTAGTCATGTTAATAGATAGATTATGATTTTATTTCATGGTTTTTTATATTTCTAATATCTTTAATCCTTTCTGTAGTGACAATTTGCTGTCATGCTTGACATGAGCGGCGCAGGAGTAGGAGTAGGAAGTAGTGATTGCTCTAGGCAGCAACATACAGAATCCGAAACTTCAATAAAGCAATTTGGCACAAACATTAAAAGGCACTGTTGTTTGTATGAGACTCAACCTGCTTACGTGAGGGTCGGCCCTTCAGTTTTGTTGCCCTAGCCAAATATAAAATGGAAGTAGAGTAAAATCATTTGAAGAAAAAATAATCAAGGAAGCCAGACTCGAACCCAGGTTGTTCAACAAGAAAAGCATCTAACAAACCATTATACCAAACAATCATTTCAATATGGTTGCCCTATTATTAAATAAATCATTTGTAAGAAATTCAAAAGTTTGTATCCCTCCTCCGATGTGTTGCCCTAGGCAGCCGCCTTGCTCTAGGGCTGGGCATGCTTATGTGGTTGACCAACCTTTATTCCTCAATTCAGCAATTAAAGCAACTACAAAACATAGCCCCCAAGATTTGTTAACTGTCCTAAAAGAAATATAGAAAAAATTGGGTAGAACCGAGGGCATAAGGTACAGACCAAGACCAATCGATTAAGACATTCTCTTTTATGAAAAACATATAATTGAGTCCGACACTCTTACAATCCCTTATGAGCGCATTTGGAAGCGACCCTTCATAGTTGCCCATCTCTTAGGATCCTCAATAGATGACCCCATAGAGAAAAAATGGCACTCTTTCATAAAGTGCCCCATGGGCCTTTTTGGCGGCGGGAAAAAACTTAGAAACAAAGAGATGCCACGTATTACGCCTGTAGGAAATTCCTTACTGAACTGGTCTACATAACCCATATTAAGGGTATACTCAATGTAACACCTAACAGCTGTAGTAATGGAGGTAAGCTTCTAAAAGAGGAAGACATAGTTTGTCAAGTTAAAAGAATGATTTCTGAAGGTGCGGATATCATCGATATAGGCGCACAATCAACCCGACCCGGTGCAGAAAGAGTTTCTGTAGATGATGAATCGAAGCGATTGGTTCCTGGATGGGATGTAGTTTTTGAAATGCCTGAAATAGAACGTAAAACAGTTTCGGTAGAAACTTTCTATGCACAAGTTGCTTTAGAAGTAGTTAAAAGAGGGGTACACATAGTGATCGACGTTTCACGTGGTAGGATCGATCCAAAAATGCTTCCTACGGTTAGAGAACTTCATTACAAATAATTTTGTGCATAAAATGTCCACCATATGAACATACATTTATGATGGATGATAACATGTCATATGTTCAATTTTGTATCTTATTCAATTATTATTGCATATGCTAAATTGTTGACATGTTCAGTTATATGTTATTGCCCCAACATTTTTGACCTTGGAGATTTAGGAACTAATGGCTAATCAGGGTTGTTCCAATAGTGGTATGGTCATACTTAAAATTCTAAGTGAGTATAATTGTATCAAGAAGATCGGAAAGATCACATTTTGTTAGGATGTCCTAAACTGATCAAAAAACACGACTCATGAATATTTTAAAACCAGATTTTTTAATGGGCACTGGGAAGGGTCGTGTCTTATCCTACAACCATTTAGCCCTCGGTTGGTCAGATCCTCAATTCTAATGTATAGGGCTTTGTCGATATTTAAGCTAAAATTTTGGAGTTGTGGATAGAAAGGAACTCGTAATAGAGACACTCACTATCGTTTTTTGTTAGACAGAAGCTGAGGTTATTTCGTTTTGTAGGACAAGTGATTTTGGATTATCTGGTTATATTTTGGCCCCAGTCAGCTCGATAGATTTCTAGTTGGTATGAGAAATCTAATATAGGTTCATAGTGACCTTAGAAAAACTATACCATGGACCATTTTATGGGATTGGGTAGTTATGGGAACGTGTAACCCTTAAACCCTAGCGGGTGATGGACAATTCATTTCAACCCATTCAAGCCTGATAATGATATTAATGTTATGATTATTTTCTAACCATTGTGGTTGCATGTATATGTTATGATTGACATATTGAATGTAAGGATACCAGTGAAGGGAAAACACGTTCCGCTTAGCGGTGTGGTCTCATTAAGTATCTATATTTTGGTTCTAGATGAACTAATAATATTCAAACTACACTTTTACTTAAGGTTGTTCCTTACAACTACGATGATAAAAGGATTCATATTTAAATTATAGAAATAGGCAATGCAAACTTTAGGAGAATTCGTACTTTACACACTATTTTCTTATATATTTTCTTATATATTTTCTTTTAGAAACCTTTATCACAACAAAAGAGAAAAGTTGTAAGTGGAATAGAATATAGAATATCTAAATTGCAACGACAAAACAAATTCTACTATTTTAACGTAAAATAATTGAGATTTCAATAAACATAAGGATTGACATTTCGTTTGAGGGAATTTTAGGGTTTTTGTTTTAGGGTTTTCGTGAATCTCCAAGGCATAAAACAAATATAAATTCTACCATAGAAATACTAAAAATGTGAAAAACTAAGATTTTCACTCACACCAGCTTCCTTTTGTATTTGATTACGCATTTTCCTAATTGCTCCTTCAAACCTCTTCTCTTTGAAATATACAAAAATTAGATTGTATATAAATTAAATTCAAAATTTAGGGATCAGGGAAGAATGAATATATATAAACATATCACCTTGTTCCTTTGAGTTTGAATTCAGAATTTAATCAAGGACGAAGATCGATAGAGTTTTGCTAGCGTTCTTAAATAATTTATGAATAAAACCAAGGGGGCTATCCTCTTATTTATAGTGCTTAGAATGCACCAGAACCATTGGATTTAGGTAGGTTTAAAAAAATCCAGGTCGTTAGTGCCTAACCTAACCCTAGCCGCCTCAACAACACCAGTCGACCACTCCTTGCCGTACAGTCAACCGCTAATGGTCGATCGATCCTAGTGGAGGCGGTCGACCAACCTATTATTAATGGCGTTTATTGATTGTTGCCGTTATTTAATTAATTTCTATCCTATTTTTATAATTAAAGCTAACGTTTTCTCCAACGTTAATTTGCAACATTAAAATATTAATTACCTATTTAATTTCCATGTTAGCATCATTTAAATCCGAATTTTGAATTCGTTTGAATTATTCTAAATTTAAAAACTTCAAACGTCAATAATTTTTCCGTTTGAGCTTCGACTACAAAACTTTATATATGAAACTTGATCAGAAAACCGCCATGAACGCAATGGTGTAACTTTCATGGCCACATTCTGACATTAACAAAATTTTCATCTTTAGCTTTATTATTAAGTATTTAATTTCTTATTAATTTTTAAAGGGGTTTTATATTCTTCCTTCCTTAAAAAGGATTTCGTCCTCAAAATCCACAAGGGACAAATAGTGAAAGGTGTACTTAACACTCATGTTATACTACCAAGTTATCTACACGACCATATACTCAATCAAAAACGAAGTGTGATTATACATGTAACATACTATATGTGAGCTCAGTCCTAACATGAATGCAAGACCATGACATACAGGCATGTGTGTAAGCATCCTAAACATGCATAAAATTCTATATGAGTGCAAAAATAACGTAAAATGTAGCAATTATCCCTATCATCCAATCTAGCAACCATGATGCAACCAAAAACCTAAAATTTGGAGAGTGAAAGTTTAGCAGAGAAAAGCTCTGGATGAGAAGCCTTCATCTTCTTTTCAATTTCTTATGTGCTTTTCGTCGAATAATCTTCTCATTGTACTCGGACTAACATAATTTCTTTATTACGAATCTTTTTAGTTTCGTACTCTACTATTCGACGGTGGCATGGGGTGCTATCAGCTCCGTCTCAATATCTACTAACTGATCGGGCTCTACTATGGTGACGGTGTCGTGAAGGCATATCCTCAAGTGTGAAACATGAAAACATCATGGACTCCTATTAACTTACCCGGCAGCTCCACTCGATATGCAAGTTTCCTTATTTTTTCCAAGATCGGGAAAGGCCTAACAAACCTTGGCGCCAACTTCCTTATTTTTTCCACTTAATTTGAATTATCCCCTCACTGCCAAAAGTTCACGCCTTCACCTTCATCTTCTCAATCATAATCGTCTCCCTAACCTGTGTATTGTAATATGGAGGGGGTCAGAACAACGATGTCCGATGAATGAAAATCTCAAGTTTTACCATAATAGTACTTGGGCTGTGTCATTTAGATAAGAAATATATCTTGAGTATCCTAAATTATCCTACCAAGAATACATTCATCTATTACCCCAATGGCTCTTCCATTCCAACCCTATAACTTATGCTCTTCCATTCCAAATCCATAACATACCTTCAACTATAGGCCAAAGGCCCTTCCCAGCCCCATGCAACCACCGTCAGTCATGTCCTAACAACGTGAAAGAAAGTACCTGAGCTACTTAATATCTTTTTAATGGAAATTAGGTAGACACTAACTATTTAAACCTATAACCTAGGCAGATCTCCGTCATTTAATACCCAACCCAAGGTGGACCCCGCTCGGGTACTCTGTAACTGACATCACTCGAAATCTCTTCACACCACTTAATACTTCTTTATGGAACCGTAACATAGTCACTTAATATCTAGATCCTGAAGCAGACCCCTCTCGAGATTTCCCTACTACTAAAACTAAATGATAACCTCGACCATTTAATACTTCTCAAGTGGGATGGAGGCAGTTGTAGCCACTTAATACCCATAATCCAAAAGCAAGTCCTATGCATTATGATCCATAACCGAAACTATGACATTTCACGTTAGTTCGACTATTCATAGGAGCTGGTAGTCGGATTAGCTGGGCAGACTCACCCTACTGAATTGAGACTAACCTCGTGTCCTCCGTGGGTACTTACTATAGGAGATGTCTCACATCAGTCTCAAAGTCACACTACTGGTAGCCAGATTAGCTGGGCAGACTTCTGTATACTTTTGGTCGACTTCGCATCCCTATAACTTAGTCATAATTCCACTCTCCTAACACGCTACCATATGTATCTCACCGCATTTCGCATTAAGGTCATATAAGGAAAACTTTTTATTCCACCCTTAATTATGTATTAATTTCCATAATTATCCTTAGCTTCCTTCCTATGGAGGTTTATGCTAATTGTTAGCCTATTTATATTATGTGATAAATACATTGTTAATTATACGTTAATAATATATTTATACGCTAATATATATATATATATATATATATATGTACACACACATAAATTAGGCGAACTAAATATTCCTATGCGTGCGATTTTGCATCATATACTGTATTAAATGCCAAAATTTTCAATTTATATAAGTTTAACTCCATACAATAACTTGTAAATTAACTAATATACTTAGTCGAACAATAGACTTGCATAATAATAGAATCAAATACCAAACTTATTTTACATTAATATATAGAATCAGCATCGATAA
Source organism: Allium cepa (assembly GCA_030765085.1). Classification (NCBI taxonomy): domain Eukaryota; kingdom Viridiplantae; phylum Streptophyta; class Magnoliopsida; order Asparagales; family Amaryllidaceae; genus Allium; species Allium cepa. Next base: position 167,235,743 of record CM060931.1, read on the forward strand.
AACATACAATTTAAACTCTTTATATTCTATTCAACTTTTACTTATACAACGATAAAGTGATTCATATTTAAATTACGGAAATAGGTAGTGCAAACTATATATAGAAGAATTCGTACTTTACACACAGTTTTCTAACTTATTTTCGTTTTAGAACCCTTTATCACAACAAAGGAGAAAAGTTGAAAGTGGAATAGAACATAAAATATCCAAATCACAATGAAAAAAAATTTCTACTATTTAATATATAAAACAAGATTCCAATAAACATAATAATTAACATTTCGTTTGGGGGAATTTTGGGGTTTTCGTGAATAAAATTCCCCTAGGCATAAAACAAACCCGACTTCCACAATACAATTACTAAAAATGTTAAAATAAATAAATAAGATTTCCACTCATAGATGGTTTCCAGCTTCCTTTTGGATTTGACTATGCCTTTTCCTAGTCGCTCCTTCAGAGCTGTTCTTTCTGAAATATACAAAATTTGGATTGTTTATAAATTAAATTCAAAATGCAGGGACTAGGGAATAATGAAAATAAAAGAATGAATATACATATAAACCTATTATCTTGTTCCATTGAGTTAGAATTCTTGAATTTAATCGAGGAAGAAGATCGACGGAGTTTCGCTAGCGTTCTCAGATATCTTGTGAATAAAAATGAGGGAGCTAGCATATTATTTATAATAGTTGGAATGCACTAGAACCGTTAGATTTAGTTCGGTTTAAAATAATAAAATCCAGGCCATTAGTGCATAACCCAGCCCTTGCAGCCTCAACAACACCGGTTAACCATTCCTTCTTAAGTGGTCGACCACGAGCTGTAGACCTGCCTTAGTGCAAACGGTTGACCAACCTATTGCAAATGGCTTTTATTGATTGTTGCCGTTTTTAATTAATCTCTTTCTTATTTTTATAATTAACATCAACGTTTTCTCCAACTTTAATTTGCCCAAATGTTAAAATACCAATTACCCATTCAATTTCCATGTTCCATTATTTAACTTCGAAATTCGAATTTTTTGAATTATTTTAAATTCGAAAACTTCAAACGTTAAATAACTTTTCCATTTGAGCTTCGATTACAAGATTTATATATGAAAGTTGATCAGAAAACCGCGACAAACGCAATGACATAACTTTCGTGGTCAATTACCAACATTTACAGTATTTCCATTTTAGCCTAATTATTAATTAGTTAATATCTTTTTAATTTTTACGGGTGTTACAACTTCAACATTCAACCATGTTCAATGCATAAATTATGCAACGTTTTACCATGTTTCCCAACTTCTGCTTCCACGATCACATTCTAAAATTACTTCAACCATTGTATTATAACAAGGACTATTAACATTATTTGGAATATGGTTGAAGTAAAACCTTATAATAAAGTGCTCGACCTAAAGACATTTTGGCATCTTTGATATTTTGTATTGCATATTTAACAACACCTCCTTTTTCTCATATATAAGTCACTTCTAGAAGCAGTATGAGCATCAAAATCATCCATACTCTCGTAGATCTTCCATGTATGTCGCACCCTATTTTTCTTGAACCAACGTCTGGTTATTGTGAGAGTGCATCTCATCGTCTCCAATGTACCTATGCTTTCCCACATGATGGGTCGAACATCTCTAACTTTTTCATTGTCATTGACTTTACTGTTTGGGTCCTGTTATTGGTTTAGGATCGTTAGTTACTATCGTACACGTTCTCTTTAGTTTTCCATTGTTATTTCATTCATTTACCTTTTAATGATATGCGATCATATATAAAGTTTTGACTTTCAAGGGAAGCTATGACATGCTGATGCTTCATCATCCATTCTTGCCGAAATGTTCTTTTAGTCATGTTAAACCAGACCCATAATTGATTTACTGCAAAAATTACATTTGGTTCTTGAATACAAGGAATGCTGCCAACTCTCTGAAATTGAAAAATGATGGAAGAAAAGTCCTTCGTAGAAAAATTATGAAAATTAGGACTCTATTTTCAGTTTTTGGCTAATTTATGCTACTTCTGCCCCTGATTTCAATGCCGAGTCAATTTTGTGGAAGGAGGCGGTTTGGTAAAAAATAACAAAATAGATACCTAATTTACATGAATTTATGAGTAGAGACTTTTTGTGCACGTGCATTGAGAATATGGACCTTTGGTTTAAACCCCTTTTGGATATTGCCACCGATTACCGTGCCATAATTCAAGTGGATTTCGTCAATTTTTGTTTAATTTGCCATAATACGTCTAAATTAAATAAAAAATTAACAAAAAACATTATAATTAAACTAAAAGTTACAGCTTATTAGTTAACATGCAATTATAATTCATGTTAACATTAACTAACATAAACATAACATTATACTTCACTAGTTAAACTAGACATAACAATTAAACTAACCCTAAAATAAGTTAACAAACCCGACCCAGCTAATAACCCAGCCCAACATCCAACCGTAAATTCGCAAATGTCTCTCCATTCCTCCGTCGCCTTCATATCTGCTCAAGCGGACTTCCGTTCCAAAACAAAAAAGAAAATAAAAATTAAAAATAAAAAGGAAGCAAGAGGCATTACCAGCCGACTCGACTTCAGCTCAATTAAGTTTTTAATTTCACTGCAATCAGATTCGATATGCTTAATGATGCTTGCTCGGTTTTGAGTTGGAGGTAAGTTTGCTTACGTTTTGGTTGTTTTTGTAGGAAGAAAACTGATCCAATCATCCAATTCTACTGTATATTCACGTTTTTTATAAAGAAAAAGTGTTTGATTCGATGCGTTATTCGATTTTAAGCGCGGATGCTTTTGATTTAGTTGCTTTTTTATCCATCTTTCCTGCCTTTTAGCAATGCTAATTTTTTTTTTTATTTACAACTTTTATCCTTAGACAACTATTTGTTGAAATGAAATAGTGAGTTGCTTTAATGTAAGTGATGTCCTAATCCAACCAACTCATTTTTTCCTTTCAACGTGGCAAAGCTGCTCATTTTTGCTTGATTTTATATGAAAGCTGTTCCCACTTACCATCTTGTGATACCTGAAAGTCGACTTAAAACGTGTATCATCGATATGCTGTATAATGAAGAGTTTTTAGTTGTTAATAAAATTGCCAATAAAAATGTTTCAACGTAAAGACATTATCTTTTTACCATGGAGAACACACATTGTTTATCCACTTGTTTATTAAGCCACCATAATTATCTTATTAATTCCCTTACTCAGCTGCCTTTTTGTCTAACAGATTTGTAGGATTTTGTACTAATTACTACATTAATTGTTGGATTGCGTGGACTTAGAAACTAAACATCCTACTAAAGCCAACTTAGCTATCATATAATTAGAAACTAAACGTCCTACTGAAGCTAGCATAGACTTAATAACTAAACATCTAAACTGAAGTTTTTTCTCAACATTTTTTGCATACAAATAAATAAATAATTTTTTTTTCTTCTAAATTCTCATCTACAGAATCCTAATTATAAATGGATTGTTGTTAAATGTATTCAACAACCGAACACTATGCTTCTTTTTGTTCGTCTTGATCACTGCTTTATTGTGTCTTTACTCCTTTATCACCAATCGCACTTCATGCCTCTTTCCATTTGCGTCCACAATATGATATCACTTTGTATTTGTAATTGTATACAAGAGCTTCCACACACATGATTGAAAATCTAGCCCTTTTACCTAAGGTTGTTCCTTACAACTACGATGACTTAGTGCTTTTTGGAAAGGGTGACTTAATAGATGAAAACCGTGTTTAGTCCATCAAAAATAGTATTGATGATACGTAAGTAAAATGATAAACATAGTATGTGATGTCACATAAAAACCCAGTATAGCCCAAATTCTACTCCAAAAGAACACTTACATTTCAGAATTTGGTTCTGCAGCTGAATCACCAAAGAAAATAATTGTATGTTAACGACATTATTGTTATTATTATTTCAGACCAAATTAACCAAACCACTAATACTAATAGTTCTTTTAAAATGCTAATTTTTATATATAGGTTTCGGTTTTAAATAGGTCACATATTACACAATAAGTTTTTCGCAACAACATTGCCATTTGCCAAAGCAGCCTCTACATTACCCAAACCTTTTAATTCCACCTCACTTATAGACTTTAGAATTAACACTCACCCTCCCACAATGCTAACCTTCTTCCTCCTATGAAAAATACAACCTCTACTCTCATTCCTAGATCTTTAAATTCGTCTATTTCAACAATGAGGTCGAATATAAATTCCACTTCAAACCATTCAACAACTAAACAACTGTTCAAATAATCCACCACAAAAACACAAAGGTGATCTCCAGCTTTTCCAAGTTGCAACTTTGAACCTGATGGAAAAGTAGAAGAGAGCAAAATGAATATAGCATGTTAAGAAATCTATTAAAACAGACACATAGTAGTATCATTTTATATAGTTAGGTGGGATGCTTACTTTGTACAAACCTCCATAGAAAAATGAACCCCTGATATGACTTGTGCCCTAGAGAGACACTTGAACAAACAAAAATAAAATTGCTTAAAATTATTCATCTCCTCGCATAAAATTAAGTATATTTATTCTTGCTTACAATTTATGTACTTAATAAGCATGTAGTATGTGAATACAGTAGAAGCTAATTAGGGTCTTTGCAAAAAAGCAACTGATCAGTAGATTGATTTCTTTTACTTTATGCTATCTCTCCTTGAAAAAAAAATCATTATTTGCAAAATATGTGTATTTGGAGAGGGCGTTAGATATATAAATCGCTACCATTTGAACATGTAAATGATTCCCATTGCATGCAATACGGAAACCTGAATACACCTTTTTCAAATCACCGACATCTCCCTGTTAAACCATGTATAGTACCACTAACGGTTTGTTATACAATAACTTTGTCAAGGACAACTAATGGTTTGGTTGTAACTTTACTTTTGAGCTTAGCATAAATTTAATATTTGTAGTTCTTGGCGTTCTATTAAATTATTGGGGTTTTGTATGGATATTGATGAAACATTTAAGAGCATATCTTAATGTATATTAACTTTTAACTTGATATTATATTGTACATTGAAGCTAGTACTTGGTAATAAATACATAAACAATACAATAAGAAGTGGAAGTTCACATGTGTATATTTTGTCATTAGCTAAAAGGCACAACAAACCTAATCAATATAAACTCATGCTTCCCTTTAGAAGTAAAATTGTGAATTGAGTCGATTAGTTGGTTGTAATAGTTGAAATTAAAGCTACACATTCAGTGTGAATGCAATGGAATAAATTTTGATATATTAACAAACAATAGGTAGTTTAGAATCCGATTTGTGGATGAACCTTTGACAATGATCAACAACAACTTCATTTGTGGGTTTCGTTGCACTTGTCGGCTCAACCATTGTCGATCATGTTAACTTCAATAATTGTTTACATTGTGCATCTCCTAAAGCAATTTATAATTTTTGAGATTCTATCATTCCATTGTTTTCTGTTCGTTGTGATATAATATATGTAGTCATTATTAGTGTATATACAATAAATTCTTATTATAGTTAATTATACAACATAAAATTATTTGAAACGTCTTTGATTTTAAAAGAATTAATAAGACATGTACAACCTAATCCAATGTAAGGCTGGCAATGAATACCCGATAAATTCGAAATTCGTCTGCATCCGTATCCGAAAAGCAGATAAATATCTGACATTTAGAAAATGGGATACAGATGCGGATACGGAAAAATTATCCATTCGATTTTTGTTAAGATTATAACTTATTTTATGTGTATTTTAATGCAACGAAAGATAGGTATTTATTTTTCTATTAAGTTAACAGTTTGTGTGTGTGTATGTGCACTTAATGTATATCAACCGCTCAAAATTATTTATTATTATCATCATATTTTTTAATTTGCGTACTTTTATAATCAATGAGATTGAAAAAACATTACATTAAACCAAAATTTTCTATTTAAGTTTTTTGATTTATCGATCGTTAGCCGATATGATAATTATCTCCGTCCGTATCCGTGGATACAGATATCCGATATTCGAAATGATATCGGATGCGGATGATGATGATGTCATTGTCCACGTTCGAAAGTATCTATTGACGGACCTAAACCAAAACCCTATTCATGATAAATGTGGTTGACTTCAAATCCTGAAAATATATTCAAATATTAGATTGGTCACTTCAACACAACCTATAAGAAAGGGCAAATGAAAATTTTGTTGCGCACACTCATTGGCAGTGATATGAAAAGGTTAATTCATGATACAACAAAGTGGGGGTAAATTTAAAAAGAATAGCACAACGATATGTTATAAAAGATATCAGTAACTATTAATTGTAGAAAAGAACCTATAATGCAGTATGTCCTATAACATTATAAGCTAGAAAAGAACCTTTAATACAAAACTTAAACCTCATAATTAATCAAGGTTATCTTCTTAAAATAAATAGTGCAAATGATCGAATGCATTGGAAGACATGGCTTCCATCCATGCATAAAAACAACTCATAATAAAGTAAACTAGATTGTTTACATCATATACAGGAAAACGCTCGGGTGATACGATAACTATGATACTGCTAAAAACATACATCCTTCTATTAACATTCTTCCATTGCCTTGATAGTCTCTGGATCTGGAATTTTTGAGGTGGTGTGAATTCACAATAGCCTAAAAGTGAAACTGAACACTACTCACTGTTTAAGCAATTAGAGACCAGTGGAATTATTGTCAGGTAATTTTCTTACTACCAAGCCTTTCCATGTTATCATCTTTCAGCGTATCAATCTTATATAGTTTTAGCTCATTTTGCGATTTAAAAAGGATTCCCAAGTAACCATAGTTGATTACTGCTATAGAAAATTCAGTTGTTAAGCGTTTGCAAATCAAAACAGTGAATTAAGTTCAAACCAAAATATTTATAATGAGTAAATATAAAATAAACGTTGAGCGTAAATTGGTGAAAGTAAAATCTCAATCACTATTTGATTAATGTTCACATGTTGAGTAACCATCTGATCTTGAACCATAAAGTTCATTGAACCATAAAGTTCGTTGGAGTTCATGGAGTACCACTTATTTGATGCCAAAATAGGGAAGACCAATAATCCCACCAAATGAAGAATGCATATTAAAAATAATTCTAATTTTTGGAAAGTTTGGAATAGTGGTGTTATAGAAAATGGAGTTGTTAATGGTAATTTAAGATAGTGGAAGAAGAGCAGAAGGGGCTGAGAGGAACTCTTTAAGACAGCGAGAGGGGTTATTTCGAAGGAGAGAAGAAAAGGAATGACATTTACTAAAGCGGTTACAGTTTTTGTTCAGTTTTTCTTCTTCTTCATATTATTATTAATTTATCATTATCTATTCTATTACTTATGCAAGAAAACAGGAAATATTAATTGCTGCTGTGGACAACCAATACCCTGCCATTTTAAAATAATGCTATCCTGTGCGAAACAATTTTTCTTCCCCGAAGCGTTTCATAGCTTACAAATTTTCCTTGCTTCCAAAATTACAACCGCTTAAACATTTACACTAACCAATTATTTTCACCCAGACCTAATTTCGTCTTGCTGCCTCCAAATTTCGTTCTTCCTCGAAACTGTGTCATGAATTTGACAGTGTTGAGTTGTTTACTCCTCCATCGCTCTTCCATAGTTATATGAATGATATCCTATTCCACCATTTGTCGTCCAAAGTTTTAACGAAAAACCGTTTCAGAGATTATCCTAATTTCGTTGGATCCACAACGAATCTCACGATCTGGTTACCGTTGTACGGTGATACAACCATAACAAATAGTTGGTAGGTTGAATCTCGCTGTACCTTTTATTTACCCTTTACTTTCTCGTTTACTGATAATAATGTGCTGAATCATTGGCTCGCGCATGTTCTTTTTGTTTTTTTCCATGTTTTTGTTATGTTGTGACTGGTGATGTTTGTTGCCAAATTTCATTACCATTCCATTGAGTTGTTTTGCAGTCTTCAAGCCATTTTCTAGAAATCCTTCTGGTGCGTATGATATTGTACATTGATATGTAAACATAAGCAGTTGTGTGACTCTTGTCGATGTTCTCAGTAAGCATTAGCAGACAAACATGTTATGTGTATGTGACGTAGTACTGTTTTGTTTCTGATGGTATATTTCTTAAATTTCTTTAATCAGGGCCTATTTATGTTAAAAAATTAGCTTTTTCACTACTGCATCATTTGTTTCAGAGCAGGGAGGCTGTAGGATTGTTGTGTAACTCTCTACCTGGATTAGCAAGCTCTATTCTTTAACTGTGGAGATGCAAGCTTTGTAACAAGTATTGATTATTTTCATGCTTAACTACCTCTGCTTATGCGTGCCATGTGGATTAGATTATTTCAAAAACTGACCACAGTGTTTCAGTCATTTAATTAAAAGATTTCTTTTTTCATTTATGTTTTGTTTATACTTTATATAAGCTCTACATGTATATTGTGTATGTGTCTGTAAGTTGTTGTGTTGTAAATTATGTTGTTCGTGCTGTGTGTTATGTATGCAAATGCAGTGACATTGGTTGTCTATGAGCTTTGAATGTAGCAGTTCGTTATAAGGGGGGGGGGGGGGGGGGTTTGATTGACGCTCGTGTTAACTGACTAAAATATTGGAGGTTAAATTTTTAGTGAATACTCTTTTATTGATATGTACTCATGTTATGCTTTACTGCAAGTAAACGTCGTAGTGCAGTTTTAAAGGTTGATGAGTTAACTGGGTGCATATATACTCAGTTAACAGTCTACATAATTTCTTAGCACTCTGTTTATTTACAGGTTTTCAGATGGGATGTTGACAGGAATATTGTTTGTAATTTCAGTCGCAGTATGTTATTTTTATGCTACATCTCGTATGTCTTGGATTATTGAATTTAAGCGACCGTGCTTCGTGAAAAACTTATTTTGGTCCACCGTATGTTTATGTCCGTGTTTTGTTGCCAACGTTCGCTGATTTATTTTTTAAAATTCGCATGTCCAGACCTTTTTTTTTTTTTTTGGAGATTAAAATTTTAAGTCGGTAATGGTTTGATAATGAACACTTATTTCTGTGTGTGGTTTCAGTTAATGTTGGGATGGTTCAAATTTGATTCCTAATGCGATGTTATGTACTGGCGACTATTTTTCCGACCTATTGTTTGATGTTTAAAGTGGCCATGTTACAGTATTTTTTGGGTTGCCGCCATAATTCTTTGAAAATATGTATATATTAAGCTTTGTTTCTTTCCCACGATTTTTGGTAAGCAATTGGGAATGGTATGAGATAATTTTCATGGATTTTGGTCATTGAAATTTGTCTTAGGTTCCCTCCAGTGGACAGTATCTCCTGTTCAATTCTGTAATAACTTATTTTACAATAACATTTTGCAGCTGTATCAAAGTTGACGGTAGTTATGTCCATACCTTTTCTCTACCACTATTTTTGGTCTGCATTGTATTTTACATATTTACACAACCATGTTCACTTATGTATACACCCACAACGTTATCAGCAGAAACTGATAAACAAAACTGATGTGTGAAAGAAATATGTTGTATAGTAATGTATTCTTTTTTATGATTTGTTCATTAATTTTATTTCACCCTACTTTAAAAAGAAAATGTTCATTACTTTACTAGATCCTTACAATATCATAGTTTACTTTGTTTTTGTTTGGCACCTTTATAATGGGTTTTGGTAAAGAGTTGAGAAGGATATGATGTGATTTTCTTTATTTTTTGGTCCTAATTTTTTCTTCTATTCCTGACAGTAGACCATATCACCTTTTATTTCATTCTATAATTATTAATTTCACAAAAGAAAAAATTTCCCGTTGTGTTAAAGACTTAAAGTATACTTATTTACATACATTTTTCCTACCACTCTTTCTGCTGTGTATGACAGTTTACATATTTATATGAACATATCCACTTATTTGATGTTAGTGACGTTATCGCTGATGTGTAGTACAGAAAACTAATATGTGCAAGACATGTGTGATATAGTACTGTATTGATTTCGATGATTTGTGTATTTTTATTATTTGTTTGCTTTTTTCAAAAAATGAAATATGTATAATAACTACTGTATATGATTTGTTTCAGATAAGAGAGTTTGGAGGATGCACGTCGAACTGGTTTAGCATAAGACGTTTTGGTACATCAGACAGTGCTTTCTTTGTAACAGGTATTCTTTTTTTACCGCTTTCCTGTTTGTTGTTTTGCACACTAGGTTCTACAGATTATACTATGAACTCACCACAGTGTATATGTGTGTGACTATCTTAGTACTGAATTTATATATTTGTTTTCAAATGGGATGCTGAGAAGAAGAGAGTTTTTAATTGTAGTTTTATTTTGTATTTTTTATGTTATATATACTGTACATCTGAAATTATTGAAAATTAATGTGAATGGGTTGCGTGAAAATCATACTTTTATCTACGGTATGTTTATGTCTGTTTTTTGGTCGGCATTGCGTGATTTATCTTTGTTAATCACACTTGTGTTCCGACTTTTTCTTCTTTCAACCACTAATGTGATTTTGTTATCTATGCTCAGAAAATTTGAAGCAAATAATCTGTGTATGGGATCTTAAGGTGAATTATTATTTCAACAACAACAACAAAGCCATTATTCCCAAACAAGTTGGGACCAGTTAGAGATGGAATCCAAAACTAAATGACAAAATCAATTTAAAAGTAATAATAACTGCCATACCGCTTTTTAACCACGCAGTATATCATAAAAGTTGGCTAAATGGCTTCTGTGATCGTCAAGGCAAGAAGCCCGGAAAGACGGTTATCCAGCTTGAAAATCAATTATATTTGTAACTATAGACAATAGTTGGACAGATTCGAACCGGGTCCCAATCAAGGTGAAATCAATATGAAGTGACAAGGAAGGCTCCATGAGGTCACATGTCAAATTTCAAGTAAGTCGGAGTTCGCATGCTTGAATTATGGACAAAGGAAGAATTTATATGGATCGATCGAGAACGATCCATATAAATTCTTCCTTTGTCCATAACTCAAGCATGCGAACTCCGTAAATCAACGAAGATCGATCAATATCTCAAAATCTACAAAGCCAATGCACTTGAAATCATCACTATATTGAAGAGTGGAGCCCAAAAATACGATTGCATGACAAAAATCCCAAATCTTGAAAAAATAGGCCGATCGTTATTGGAACGATCGTACAAATCAGTCATAACGGTTTTACAGAAAACACGATATCTCACAAACAGTACGTTAGAATTGCACGAAATTTGGAGAGCATGTATCTTATATCATGAAGCACCCCCATGATTGATCGCAGCTCAAAAGGATGAAATCTTGAAAATTAAGACCGATCGTTTTTGGAACGATCGTACAAATCAGCATAACGATTCATAGTTTTACGGAAAATGCGATATCTCACAAACGGAATTGCACGAAATTTGGAGAGCAGGTATCTCACATCATGGAGCACCCCATGATCGATCGAAGCTCACAAGGATGAAATCTTGAAAAATAGGCCGATTGTTATTGGAACGATCGTACAAATCAGCATAACGATCCATGGTTTAACGAAAAACGTGATCTCACAAACGGTATGATGGAATTGCACGAAATTTGGAGAGCAAGTATCTTACATTATGAAGCACTCCCATGATCGATCAAAGCTCTAAAGGACGAAATCTTGGAAAAATAGGCCGATCGTTATTGGAACGATCGTACAAATCAGCATAACGATTCATAGTTTTACGGAAAATGCGATATCTCACAAACGGTATGTCAGAATTACACAAAATTTAAAGAGCAAGTATCTTACATCATGAAGAACCCCCATTATCGATCGCAGCTCAAAATGATGAAACCTTGAAAAATAGACTGATCGTTATTAGAATGATTGTACAAATCAGCACAACGATCCATGGTTTTGTGGAAAATGTGATAGCTCACAAACGGTACGTCGAAATTGCACGAAATTTAGAGGGCAAATAGCTAACATCATGGGGAACCCCATGATCGATCGCAGCTCAAAAGGATGAAGCGTGGAACGATCTATTATCCAATTTCTAGTCATAACAGTGAAGATCGATCGATATCTCATAAATAGTAAATTGGGATGACGCGAAACTTTAAAAGCATGGACTAGAGGCATGAGAGACCCCATAAAAAACGATCGTAGCTCCATTGTAGTTAGTATGGAACGATCGGCTAAATAACAGAATGACCAAATAATAATAATACTAATAGTAATAGTGATACTAATAGTAATAAGGACCGAAGACCAAACACTACGTTTTAGGCTTCTATTCACTAGTCCTATAATCTAAAACTTATGACACTACCCCAACCCAAACCTAAGCACAAACTTCCAACTCATGGTTCTGGTACGTGGATCGCTAACTTTCACGCGTTCCTATCCGACACCAGCTCTTCAGATATATTTCAATCGCAGAAGTTTCTTTTTACTACTTCCTCTCATGTCAGGTTTGGTCGACCTCTACTTCTCTTTGAGTGTTCCTTACGGCCTATAATTTCCACACGCACAGTTGCCTAGGGAGACCTCCGTTGGAGATGTCCAAAACATCTTAAACGGTGTTGGACTAACTTCTCTTCAATTGGTGCTACTTCAAGTTTGTGATATATGTCATCATTCCTAATTCGGTTGCGTCTTGAATGACCAAAACTTCATCGCAGCATACGCATCTCTGCTATACTTATCTTCTGGACGTGTTGTCTTTTAGCAGACCAACATTATGCACCATACAACATTGCATGTCTGATTGTTGTTCTGTCGAACTTTTCTTGTGGGACTTTCTTGTCACAGCGAATGTCAGAACTTATTCGCCATTTCACTCATCCCACTCGAATTCTAAAACTAATATTTTCATCAATCTCACAATCTGCAACATTGACCCTAAACATTGAAAGGTTTCCTTTTTGGACGCTACTTGTTCGGACAAAGTGACATCTCCATCCTCTGACTTGACACCGCTGAACTCGTACGTCATATACTCTGTTTTTATTCTGCTAAGCTTAAAACCCTTTGATTCTAAAGTTTATTTTCACAACTCCAGTTGTCTATCAACACCTATCTTACTTCTGTCAATCAGCACAACATCATCAGCAAAAAGCACACACCAAGGAATCTCACATTGTGTATACCCTTCATAACATCATCCATCACTAGAGCAAAAATGTAGAAAATCGAAGCTGACCTTTGATGTAATCATATGTAGTTCCTTCTCTTGCTTTTCACATTTCTCCATAAGTTGTCTTATCAAGGGAACCGCCTCTGTGATCGACCTCTCAGGCATGAAACCAAATTGGTTTTTTGAAACACTTGTCATTCTTCTTAATCGATGTTCAATGATTTTTTCCCAAAGCTTCAATGTATGATTATTTCGTGGAATTAAATTGCAAAGTCAATGTTGGTTGATGGTTAACAGTGATTTGTGTCCATGATTTCACTTGATTTTGGGACGGTTCAGAAGTCTATTTTGAAGTGTTGGTGTTATGTACTTTGCTTTGATTTACTTAATGATGTTGAAGCTGACCATGTTACATTATTTTTTCTGTTTTGCTGTAATGATTTACAAATGTGTATTTGGCAAACTTAGTTTCTTTGTTGCTTCTTTAGGGTAAGGAGTTGTGAAGGATATGATGTAATTTTCATTATCGTTTGGTTTTGATATTTTCTTCTTTTCCTAATGGTAGATGGCGCATCTTTGAACCTCATTTCTATAATTTCTTTCTCCAAAGTTATTTTGCAGTTTTATGCAATTCGCTTTGAGTTATGTCTGTACCTTTTCTTTCCCACACCTTGTGTTGCGTTTGGTAGTTGACATACCTGACATAGTATTGTATTCTTTTTGATGGTTTTTTTTAAAGTTGTGCTCATTTGTATATAAACACGTAGACTACTTCAATGGCTCCTTGTAATATGGCAAATTTATTGACTTAAATTGAATTTAGGGTAAAGTAAGGAAAAACCCGGATATGTCTAAAATGATTTGGACGAAAGATTCTGTATTTTTTTTGGTGTTGTTTTTATTAATAATTAACACATTTCATTTCCGAATAAACTTTTGTGTTTGTTGTCGACATAGTATAGTTGTAGAAAATGATGTGGTAACTCTTTAAATATAAACACACCTATATGTCTGCATATATATTTTTGGAGTTAGTAGTAATTTTTGTTTATTATATTTGGTTTCAAACGCTATTAAAAAAAAGATTGATTGAAACTGCAGTCTGTGATGGTTAAACAGTTACTGATTGATTGGAACTGCACTCTGTGATGGTTAAACAGTTACCACTATGTTTGAAATTGCTTAGAGCAAGAGTTAAAGAGGTGCTTGAATAATGTAATCTGATCCATTGTATGTATATGTTTGTGTTTTCTGTCTACCGTTCCATAATTGATTTTTTAAATCATGTGTGTGCGCGCCAACTTTTCTTTGTTAGTCAATACTGCAGATTTTTAATTTCTGTTCATTGTAATTGAAGCATATAGTTTGCATGGTAACATGTTTTTTTTTTTTGTTAGTGTGTGATGTAAAATTTAAAGTGAAGACAATTGTATTGTGTAGTACTGATTTGTGCCTATTGATTTACTTCATTTTGAGATGGTTCAAACGTGAATTTTAGTGTATAGTTTATTTGGTTTTTGTGTTTTTACTTTGATTTCTTTTTTACTGTCAAAAAATAATATGTCGCATTAAGCATCTGGTTATATTAAGTAACAGTTATTATCATTCAAAATGTAGGCTGTGCATGATTTGTTGCTGATTTGCTTCGACTGTTGGTTAAAAATTGGATTTTTTTTTTAACTCATGGATTTTAAATGGAGAATCTGTATTATGGTTAGGAGTGAAAGAACTGTCCGACGTGTCAAAGCATGCAAAGTTGCGGTATTGATCATTGGAACCCAGTTCTACTGCAATTTTTTGAATTTTTTCGTAAATTTTGAAGTGGTATGAGACAACTTTAGTTCTGTTTGAGCATTTATTAGTCTGTGTATGCCGCTATTTTTTCCTGTGCATAGTTAATACTTGTGGGAGTGTAGTTGTTTGTTTGACTTTGTGACTATAAGTCTTTGTAGAACGAGGTTTAACTTACTTATATGGTAGTATTTATTAAACAATGTATATTTACTACGATATACAATTCATCACTGTGGTCTTGTATGATATAAGTTATTAGCAGTTAGTGGTTTATGTGTCCGTTTGTTATGATGTTAAACTTATTGCTTTCTTGCATTAATCAAAATTTTGTATAATGTTCTACATATTAAACCTTGTACAAACCAATGTGAAAACTTCTGATGCTAAGTAAATATCAACCTAAACTATGCCACAATCAGTGGTCTGTGTGCGAAGCAAAGGCCTCATCCTAGTTATTATAATATTTTGGAAAAAACTCCGTTAAGTGTGAGATGAGGTGTTGGATTTATAACCACTTGGCATGTATTATAACTTCAAATTTGAGTCATCCTTAATCTTGTGTTTGTCTTCACCGGTAAGTCCAAGCAAATTTGTTAGATAGATGGTTCTGTATGCCGACAGTTTTCAATTTTTATTCAATGTGCAAGTCTTCAATATTTATTTTTATTTCATTTGTTGTTATCAATATTGCTATTATCCTTTGCTTCTGGTGAAGAAATTGTTCATTTTATCTTTTTATGTAGTTTAAGTAGTAGAATGCTCTAAAATATGTCTAAAATAATATTTAATGGCTTTCATAAAATATTGCTTTAGCATCGCAGGCACTTTTATCATTTTCATGATTCTACTTTACTTGGAGGATGCATAATCAACAAGAAAGTTCCGTAGTATCATGTATGTTTCTAGCATAATTGAGTCACCAGCTACTTTCACTAGAATGAAGACATTCAACAAATTTAATCCTGCTCTCAAACGTGGAATTCAAGTTCTATTTTTTCCAAAATTTAACAGCTCAGGTATGTGAAAAAAGTTGGAACACTTTAAACTGTAAGTTATCACTATATACCACAAGGAAATAACTTTTGATTAGCTTATTATTATTTTTGGTTACTGCAGGATTAGGTTTAATATCATCTTTACTCACCTCACATGATAAAAAAGCTAGATTGTTTTCCTCTCTTCACTTTGAAGACCATGCAACTTTATCAGAAGAGGAAGTAGTGATTGCTCTAGGTAGCAACATCGGCAACAGAATCCAGAACTTCAATGAAGCTTTAACTTTAATGAAGCAATCCGGCATAAACATTAAAAGACACGGCTGTTTGTACGAGACTCAACCTGCTTACGTACTCGACCAACCTTTATTCCTCAATTCAGCAATCAGAGCAACCACAAAACATAGCCCCCAAGACCTGTTAAATGTCCTGAAAGAAATAGAGAAAAAATTGGGCAGAACCAAAGGCATAAGGTACGGACCAAGACCAATAGATTTAGATATTCTCTTTTATGGAAAACATAGAATCGAGTCCGACACTCTTACAATCCCTCATGAGCGCATTTGGGAGCGACCCTTTGTAGTTGCCCCACTTGTCGATCTCTTAGGGTCCTCAATGGATGACCCCATGGAGCAAAAATGGCACACTTTCACAAAGTGCCATATGGGCCTTTTTGACGTCTGGAAAAAACTTAGAAACAAAGAGATGACACGTGTTATGCCTGTAGGAAATTCCTTACTGGACTGGTCTAAAAAAACCCATATTATGGGTATACTCAATGTAACGCCTGACAGCTGCAGTGATGGAGGTAAGTTTCTAAAAGTGGAAGACGCAGTTCGTCAAGTTAAAAGAATGATTTCCGATGGGGCGGATATCATCGACATAGGCGCACAATCAACCCGACCCGGTGCAGAAAGAGTTTCCTCAGATGACGAATTGAAGCGATTGGTTCCTGTATTGGATGCGGTTTTTGAAATGTCTGAAGTAGAAGGTAAAATTATATCGGTAGACACTTTCTATGCAGAAGTTGCTTTTGAAGCAGTTAAAAGAGGGGTGCACATAGTGAACGATGTTTCGGGTGGTAGGATCGATCCGAAAATGCTCGCTATGGTTGGAGAACTCGGAGTTCCTTATGTTTGCATGCATATGAGAGGAGATCCTTGTACAATGCAAAACGATGATAACACGAAGTATGAAGATGTTTGCAAAGAAGTAGCTTACGAATTGTATGAACGTGTGAAAAATGCAGAATTAGCGGGTGTTCCTGCATGGAGAATTATCATTGATCCGGGTGTAGGATTTTCGAAGAAATTGGAGGATAATATGAAACTTCTTGTTGGTGCAGAAAGTATAAGGAAAGAGATGGGGAAAATGAGTATAGCTGCTTCACATGCTCCTATATTGGTAGGTCATTCGAGGAAAAGGTTCTTACGTGAGATTTGTAATCGTAGCAATCCGAGGGAAGGAGATGCTGCCACGGCTGCGGTGATCCCACGTGTTATAGAAAGCGGAGCTAACATTGTGCGTGTCCATAATGTTAGAGATTGTGTTGATGCTGCAAGAGTAGGAGAGGCCTTGCTCCGAATATAGTATGCATTTGAGTATCTAAATGCTAAGCTTGCATAGTCACATCTTCTGTAACTGAGATAAAAACAATGAAATTCGTAAGTGGGATGCTCGTATGGGACTCACTGGTTCATCCTTGTTACAGAACTTATGATCAAGTCAGTGTACGACAGTTCGGAGTACCTTGAACATGACGTCAAATGTTGTCGTGACCCCATGACTGTCCAATTCTTTAAAATACAGCTACTGCTTTTTTGTATTGCATTGTAATTTGTTAACAGTATACAATAAGTGGATTACGAGTAATGGTGTAATTTATAAACACCGTATGCAATAATTGGTTTTCCAAATGATGATTTTGTACTCAAGATGAATAACACGTTTACATGTTTTATCAGCCTGTGAAGGGACTTGGTTGTGTGTTTAATTCATGAAGGAATCGTAGATTTTTATGTTTTATGTACCCTAGATGCTAAAGAAAATACCGTATTTAAGCCTTGGGTTCGTTCGGGATTCCCTTCTGTTTTTCTTACAAACTGATTGCCTATCGAGTTTTCCTATTATATTCCATTTTGCAAGTGTTTGGATGTAATTTGTGCTGCTATTTAGCTAAAATGGACCGTTGAAGAATGAATGATATTGTCTGAAGATTCGTTACATGTGTATTCTTTTGCCCTTACATTTAAGTGGTTAATATTGCCTTCTATCGTGTTCTTTTGAGAAAAATGTGTTATCCTCTACGAATAGAGGAGAGTACATGTGAATATATATATCACGTGTATAAAGTGCCGACAACATACCTGACAGGTAACAAAAACCAAATACAAGGCCAGCACCCATCATACCATGATATTAAGCTCCGGCAAGGTCACCATCCGATATTAAGGTGTTAGAAGTATCTAAAAAAACTAACGATGAAAACAACCGACGTCGCAGATAACCAATCACAAATATCTCCAAATAAGTTAAACATTCAAGAATATAAACCAATAAACAATCACAATAACATGAGAATAACAGAGATACGATAAAACGTTCGCGGGTGCGGCGCGGTGGAAATGAGGCCTGGGTTCTTGTAAAAAGATCCAGATTCGATTTCTACCATGCGTTTCCATGTCCTATATAAATTTATCCGGCGGTATGAGAGCTTGGATAAGCGGACGACTTTACTATACCCTCCTCAGGAGTTTACCGGCCCGCTGGGTTCTCCTGGGATTTTTTTTTAAAAAAAAATCAGATACGATTAAACAATAACATTGAGATTTATAATGGTTCCACCATCGTTCTATTACATTCATTTTACAAGAAATAATTTTTATCATCATAAAAAAGGGGTAAGATATTTGAGCCATTTAAATATAAGCTTTCTCACTAGAAAATATCACGTTGACAAAGAAATTATGAAGTTTTAGAGGAAAAACAAGCTTTATTTATACAGTGAAAACAGAAAAATAGGCACAGGGAAAAAGTTACAAAAAAATTTAGTCTCAGGGACGATAAGTTTTTTTTTGGTCTGAAAGACACTTTATAGTGTAAACAGAAAATGATAGCTACATCTATCATTCTGTGATTTACACTACAAAGTGTCTTTCAGACTAAAAAACAAACTTGCTGTCTCTGAGACTAATTTTTTTTGCAACTTCTCCCCTATGCTTAAAAACTCGATGTCGGTTGGGAAGCAATAGGAGGTCGGTTGTGCTCTTTTGGGTTGCTTCGGGAACCCGGGGGGTTGAATGCTTAGCCGACCATCATAAAGCCGGCTAAGCTTAGCCGGTTTTATTATGGTCGGCTAAGCATTTATTTTGACAACGGTCATGTAAATGACTATTGCATATCCATATTCTTCCCTATCTATATAATTTACCAATTACGAAATTTAATTTACACCATTTATTTTATATTTCTTACTCTCATCAACAAATTATCTTCAAACAATCTCAAGATGTCAAAAAATCCAAAAGGAAAATAAAATATGTTCATTTCCGAGATTTTTATCTTAATTCAGAACAGATAATCAGAATCCGACTCAATTCAATCAGAATACACTCAATTCTCAACATGATCAAAATCAATATCATTCTCAACAAGCTCCAAATTTGTATCATCCATAACAAAATCAAAATTTCTTTCATTATCAACAAGATTCGAACCATTACCGAAATTCTCAAAATTCGAATTATTCCAGAATAGTTCGTTCAACAAAAATATAACTAAGATTAAAACTACGTATCTTCCAATAACCAACAACGATCAATATTGTCTTATCGTTCACAAAATTTATCAAGAAATCTCAATAAACAATTTGGAGACAACAAATGTGAAAATCAAGAAATCTAATTCGATGACAATGAAACTGCCGAAGAAGAAGATGTTTATAAGAATTCTAATTTATCTTCTGCTCAAGCTTGGAGAAATCAAACAACGTGAATCAATATTGATGAATCTCCAAACGTGGAATCAAAAATCGTAAAAATGATTAAATGGTTCATCGGACAAGTAAGCAGAATTAGCATTCTGTTGGGTTGAATTTTCTAGAGACAATAAGAAAGGTACGAGCCAAAGTGAAACTTCTTTTCGCAATTCTGTATGAAATTTGTTCAACCATCGAAATCCAAATAGTCTTACTAGAACGGTTGATTCTTTGAAGCAGTCTTGAAAAAGAATAAATGCAGCTTGTCAACGTTGGAAAGAAATAATGGCCGGACTGCGTTCAAGACAACAAAGTGGGGAAAACGACATGGACCTGATAATAATTTTAAATTTGTAGTTTAAATTATCAAGTTTTAAGTTTTATTCTTCTTATAGTTCTTTATCATCTACAGCTCAATCAAGCAAATGCAGTGCGTATGTCTGAACATTGTAATCAACCATTCAACATGCACCATTGCTATGACATACTCACAAAAGAGGAAAAATAGAGTCGAGTGCGACAAGAACATTTAGTAATGTGCTTTCCTCCTAGAAAGATGAACGTTGAATCTAGCCCTGGTAGTTCTAATCCGCGTGAAGACACCCCTTCACAACTAGTACAGGTGGTAAACCTCCAGGAAAGTTCAAGGGGAAGAAAAAAACCGCTATCGATTATAGCGCACAATATGAACATATTGATGAGGGAATGAGGCCGCTGAAGATATAAATAAATTGTACACGGAAACAAAAGAAACAAAGAGACTTGAAAGGAAAAAGGAAAAACAACGACGTCACGTTAATAAAATAAAAATTAAGAATTGACGAGCTAGAGTTAAGAAAAAAAGAATTAGCTCGACAACAAAAAATTGATGATATGGCTCTTTTAACTTGCAACCTAAACAAAATCAATCCAGTGCAAAGGTTGTATATGGAAAAGCAACTTGAGGAGTACCATAGGCGTCATGAGGGTTTGTAGGAAACTAGGTTCGTACTATGTATCTTATCACTGCGTCTATTATTTGATCTCCTAAGTGTTAGTTGTAATGCCATTATTAGTGTTGTTATTATTGTGACTGTAGTTGTATTAGTTGCAGTTATTGGTAATGCTATTGTTGGCAATTTTTTGTTATTGCTATTGTTATAGTTTACTATCATTCTTGTTTTGTCATTCTCACTGTTGTTAGTAATATTAACACGTCGACAACAACTTACTGTAATAGATATACCAAATTCAAACACAAACACTATTACAAAATGTCAACGATAACTTATTACAATAAATAAGTGAAACACAAGCACTATCTAAACGTCACTTCTACTAATGATTTCCTATATGTTCCCAGTAGTGTTCCACTAGTTCTTCTCTTAGATCAAGATGGACTTGTGGATCTCGAATATCTTGTATTCTTTGCAAGTATTTAGCAAAAGTATTTGGGTTCTTAAAAGATTTTTTTCGTGTCTAGATAGTTTCTGGGTTGAAGCTCGTACCCACCATGTTCTTCTTCGATAATGATATTATGTAAAATAATACAACAATATATGATATCAGATAATACCACCGAATTATGGTAGTATACCTCTTTTAAATGAAACCTTCCTTGAAGCACTTCAAATGCTTGTTCGACATCTTTCCTTAAACTCTCTTATTGTTTGGTAAACTTGGCTTCTTTTGCGTTATTTGGTCATTTGTACGCTTGCATAAGTGTTTTTCATTTTGGCTAGATTCCATCTACCAAATAATAACCCATGGAATGATCATTGTCTCCTATTTTGTAATTGCATGGAGGTGATATATCATTACATAAGTCGTTAAATAAATATAACTGTGCAGAACATTAATATCATTCAGTGAACCCGGTGCTCCAAAAAAAGCATGCCATATATACAAATGGAACGAAGCAACAGCTTCCAATACCTGAGTTGCCTTTTTGCAATGTCATGTGTATTGTCCTTGCAATGCAACTGGACAGTTTTTCCACCTTCAATGCATACAATCTAAGCTACCTAACATACTTGGAAACCCATGTTGAGATCTCATTGCTAACAATCTGTCAATGTCTTGAGGGGTAGGGGACCGATGTTATTCTTCACCAAATATACAAACAGCGGTTTTGTAAAATTCTTTCATACATAATATTGTCGTTGAGTCTTCAATCCGCACTTTGTCATCGCGCAAATCACTAGAAGTTCCATATGATATCATGTGAAGTGCAGCCGTATGCTTTTGCAGTGGAGAAATTCCTAGTTCGTTGATTCCATTTCTTCTATGGGTGAAAAATTGTTTTTTTCGATTAATTTGTCGAGAACCCAATTAAAGATATTCTTTGACATATGGAATCTTCGTCTAAAATCCACATCTCTGTATACGGGGTTTTCCGTAAAATAATCCTTGATCAATTGATTATGACCGCCAGCATAGTCTTGTCCATAACGCAAGTCTTTCCATCCAACAACGCTACCTTCTTGGGTTGATGTAGAGCTTTGAACAATTTCATGGGCCATTAAATCTCTCGTTTCAATAGCAAACATTCTTTGTTGAGTAATACAACGTTCAATGAAATTGTCCGAAGATGACGAAGACGAGGATGAGAAGCACCATAAATGTGACGACCCGGATTTTTTTAACAATTTAAAATGAAATAATTAATTGATTTTAAATATTCAGAAGTTAGTTTTGAACTTGAATTCCAAATATTAATATTTACTTGATAATTGAATCATTGAATTATATAGTTTAAATATTGAATTCAATAATTGAAATTGGGTAAATTGTTGAATCTGAAATTTCTAAGCCTGTTTAAAATAATTTGAAGGCTTATAAAATTTTAATGATGATACTGAAGATGATAGAATTGTTGAAATTTAAATTAAAGGTAATTTGTTCAATTTTAATAATATATCGTTTAAATCGATATTTAAAATAGCCTTCCGAGGCACAGTCTCGGAATTCGACGAAACCAGTTCCATTGGATCCGTAATAATTAGTTATTATCGGATTTCAATTTTCGTAACAATCGGAGTTGTCGTTTGACCCTGGCAGCTCGAAACGCTTAGATTTATTTTGATCGATTTAATTTAAAACCGATCGTTTAATTCCGTAACTCGCACGTACGTTCAAATTCGCATTCGAAACACGTTCCATTATGATCGGAACGCGGGTAAAACCTTATAAACGTCGGTCGGCATGTCTGATTCAGAGTTCGGTATTTCACGTTATTGATCACGAGATATTTTCGTATTTAATTATATAAAATCAGGCTTACTCGGGAAGCTATTCCTAACCCTATTATAAGTTTCCCTTCCCCTCTCTATTTTTAACAGATTCGACAGAATAAAAAAAAAAGAATCAAAATCAATTCGAAAGAACAAAAAAAAAAGAAGAGAATGGCGACTGAAATTCAACAATCGATCGCGTCTTGCTCCTCTTCAACTTCTTCTGTCACTTACGAAGAAGATCTCGGTCGTAGTTCTCGTTCGAAACCAATTGGGGGCCGGAAAATATTTATGAGCTTGTTTTCGAGCAGTGGCGCGGCGAGCTTCGCGAAGTGAGGAGCAAGCGCTCGCGTGCGCTGAGACATTCAGGGGTTGTCGTCGTCTCCATGGCTTGTCCTCGTCGTTAGGGAGCTAGGGTGGCTCGCGAGATGTCGTCGGCAATCGAAGGGCTCTCGTAATAGGGTTTCGAACAGGCTGTAGCAAATTGTATTGTTGAGGCGAGGTTATCTGCTCTATTTAATTTAATTCAATTAATGTTTATGCAGATGAAAAAAAAAAGTGGTGGCTGGGAACTTAATTCGAAACAAAACCTGTTTGTCTCGGTAAATGATAGAGATTAACAAGTTTAAGTTAAATCAAAATTTAAGTTTTAATACTAATTTTTCTTAAAGACGATTTCTTTAATAATAATAGATTAATTAAAGATTAGTTCAGATTTTGTTGTGAATTAGACCGGGGTGTTGATCGAAGTATCTATGGATTGGACTCGGGCTGTTGTTATAATAGTTTTGAAAGCTGGGAGTAAGTGTTATCAGCTTTAATTTGGATGACCAAAGAATTTATAAAGAGAAATTATTAGTTTAAATTTAATTATTAGCTAAATAAAAATTGTAGAAAAAAAAGAGATAGTTGATTTTCGATTATGTAAAATATTAACAAGTCGTATAACTGTTTATTCAAGGTTTGAAAATTTTGGAGAGACAAGCCGATATGGATCGAATTGCAAATTTAAGAAGCAAAGGTGAGTAAATCTCACCCTGATTGATTTTTATTTGGACTTAAATGGTCAAGTTTAAATAATTGATTGAGTTGATTGAATATGTGTTGATGATCTGAGACTTTGGTTTTGTTTGACTCTCGAATTAAGTTTTGTATGACTCGAATCATTTGAGTTTTAAATAGTTTAAACTTAAATCATAAATAAGAGAATGGTTCATTTTAGAGTTAATGAAGACTTAATGATTTGTGATTTATCAAATTAGAAAGATAATTAAAATGTATAATTGATTAATTCAATTAATTAATTGGGTTGATTAATTTTAGTAATTAAGGGTTGAATTAATTAATTAAAGTTAAGTTAATTAACTAAGAATTTAGAATAATTGATGGATGGTTCAATAAGTAATT
This sequence comes from Allium cepa, assembly GCA_030765085.1. Classification (NCBI taxonomy): domain Eukaryota; kingdom Viridiplantae; phylum Streptophyta; class Magnoliopsida; order Asparagales; family Amaryllidaceae; genus Allium; species Allium cepa. The sequence continues at coordinate 167,260,282 of CM060931.1, forward strand.
ACTTAACGAAATTAATAAAATATAATTACTTGCGAAATTAATCAAGAGATTAAGTGAGATAATTAATTAAAGAGTGATTAATTATTTAATGAAATAAATAACAAGGAAGATAATCACCGGTTGAGGTAATCAAAAGTGATTAATATGTGTGGCTTAATAAATGGTTACTTATTTAACGTATTAAATTTAGATTAGGGTAAATTGAAATTTGTAAATGGAAATCATGAATTTATATAATCGACGACGTAATAAAAGATTGATTAATTAAGAATAATAAATCAAAAATAAGAGACTTATGAGAAATTAATTACTATAACTAATTAAGGATTAATGTAATTAATATAGTTAATTAATTTATGGAGTAATTAAAGATTTCTCATTTGATTTGGTAAGAATAATTAATGTCGTGAAATTAATTAAAGGTAATTACATGAATGGAATCGGAAGATAATTAATCCAGGGTGATCAATTAAGATGAATCAGGAAGGGTTGATTAATTAAATTGGAATTAATTAGTGAAAGAATCTAAGCGATTAAGGCTTGAAATTCAATTTGAATCAATAGAAATGATTTGAATGTGATTAAGCTTTGTTTCTGAATGATCGAATGGTATTGGATGTTTTGAAGGAGTTGATAACTCTGATATGAAATGTTGAGTATGTCTTTTGGATAACTTGGAATAAAATGACATGAGATTCGAAGAGACCGGGGTCGAGTATAGGAGAAATACCCGAAACCACTTCGAATATTTGTAGATTGATATATAAAATCTATATGCTGGATTGAAGTGATTTGGAGGTACTGGATTGTTTAAAATCTAAATCTTTGGTATTTAGAAATTTAATTGTGGACTAAATGTTGTTTATAATAATTTGTGGCTTGTGAATTGGTATATGTTACCCGGGTTTATAAAAGTTGATTTCTTTGGTATTCCATGTTAGTTGGGTTTACTCACGCTGGTTTCCAGCCTGACCCGGGTGTTACGTTGGTGTAATGCTCGGGTCAGACCGAGTATTACAGATTTTCAGGTAGGTACGTTCTGGAGCTCAGGAGGCTAGCTGGATGGCAGGAGCGTATAGAATAATTCCGCTGTGTTTATATTATTGTTAATCCGAGTCATGATAATTGTATATATTCAGTGACTGTATATTATGTGAAACTCTGATGTATATTAATTGTAATCGACAGATATAGCATTTTTTTGTAAACTATTATTATTGATTATTATATTTTATCCGCTGCGAATGTGAGGTATTTGGTATTTCTGTTCTTCTTCTTCTATCTTTTTCTTCTTTTCATAACTATCTGGAATTTCCGGGATCGAAAATTTCGGGTCGTTACATTTGGTATCAGAGCTGAAAGGTTAAGCGAGAACCTTGGCTCTGGTGGGGATTACTCATTGAATAGAGTCCGTAGTACTCTAGAATGAGTTGAGTATATATATATATATATATATATATATATATATATATATATGAGCACGTACTTGTTATTTTCTTATATAAAGATTTTAAATGATTTTATAATATATTTTGATATATAAAGTCATATTTACTTCTAATAAATATTTAAGGTGATTGGTTGTTAAATTATTGGAATTAAGTTAAGAAGTAATATAAAATACGACCAAATTGAAACTTATAACCAAAGTTGAAGAATAAACTTATATAACAAAATGGAATTTGAAATATAAATTGTGAATGTAATTTATAAATTGAAATAAACTTCATAAATAAATGAGATTATAATTTGAAATAGATTTCCAGAGAATATGTGAAAATAAAGTAAGATGAAAATTTCAGAATAATGTTTAAATATGAATTGGATGGATGGGAATTTGGAATTTTTAGGAAAATTTAAAATTCCTTTGGATTTGGAAGTGGTTTCCAAAGGTTTTGAAAAAATAATAGTATTATGTCAAAAATATTTTTGTGTTGAATTTGAAATCTGGGAGATTTGAAATAAAAAAATTTATTTGGGAATGTTTTTAAAAAGATAAAAGCATTGAACTCTTTTGGTCACTGGAAAATAACGCCGATGATGACTACAACATCATCGATGTTCATTTTCGAGTTTCTAGAAGAGAAATTGCTACCAAATTACTTTAATTTGGAATTGTTTGTGAACTGGGTTTGGTTTTGAAATTCAAATTGGTAATTGAATTTTCCAAAGAATTTTGGATATAGTTGAATTCTAAGGTGATATTGAAATTTTGGAAATTTGTTTAAACTCTGGAATCTTGATTAAAATGTTTATGGAATAATAAAAAAATATTGGCTAAATGAAATGTATAATTTCGAGTTAAAACCAAAATGTGAATGTAATTGATTATAAATTGAAATTGTAAAATTGAAATTATAATTAAAGTTGTACGATTTTAAAAATCAAATGGAATTTGATTTGAAGTTGGAAGGAAATTGAGAATCAATCCAACTTGAATTGGGGTTAAATCAATTTCAATGGAAATTGAAGATTATTCAATTTGGAATTGGGTCTATTTAGATGGGAGGGGAAATTTAAATTGAAATGTTGGAGAAGTGAACAGTTTTGACTCTAGACTATTTTCAATATAAATTGTCTTAATATAAACTTGATTTTTTTTAAGCTATTAAATATATACAACTTTTCTTTCTTAAAGCCAAATTATTTTATACTTGTTTTATAATTATTTTGGAGCTATTTAAACATTTTTCAACTGTTTTCTAAACTAATTCCTATTTTTCAACTATTTCACAAACTAATTTCTATTTTACAACTATTTTGCAATTATCTACAATTTTTTGAAACTATTCAACTATTTTTTTTTAACTATTTTACAGTTCGTTACCTATTTTATAGCTATTTTGCAAACTAATAATTATTTTTCCACTACTTATTTATTTTTAAAATTTTCAAGCTATTTTCTAAATATAAACTGGTCGGAGTTCAAACTGTTATTGATTTAAATACCCAATTGAGATTAGGATTGAAGTGATAATCCAAATGGGGATTAAAGGAAATGTGAATAGAAAGAGAAATTGATTTGGCTAATAATCAATGAAAATAAATACGTAGGATGTACGTATATTATTCTATCCGCATAGTGATTTGATCCAGATTCGAGCATAGAATTTCGAGATAGTTATATCGATCCGAGTGGGATTTTTCACTCGATTTTCGACGGCGAACCTGGATATGGATTGTTGATTGGTTCTGGATATTCTCTATCATGGTTATGGCTATGCAAGGAGAATGACAGATTCTGATCAAGAAACTAGATCTGTGTCCGCACTAGGAAGTCGGGTGGGCGATACTAGTTCGGAAATGAAATTGTGTGATCGAGTAAGCGATCAGATTGGTATAGCGTACGGATGATGAGTGTACATCGTACGGATTTGAATGAAATTGATATTGGAAAGAGAAATCAAATTTGAATATTTGTTTTGAATAAACAAAGTTATATATCTTTGTTATATAAGATAAATCTTTGTTAAATTTATTGCCAGAAGAAAAGGATTTTTGAAAGTGTTTGAAGTATAAAAGGGTTTTATACAAGTTGGAAATGATCCAAAGTTTTAAAATTTATATATATCTGTATATATATATATATATATGTATATATAAAGGATCTTATGAGGATTTTGAAAAGGGTTTTGAGAACCTTTGGATTTGGAAAGGCTTTTGATTTTTGAGTAAAATCAATATTGAATTTGGAAAGCCTAGTTTGAGAATTATCGATTTGGGATAATCGATTTTGTGTAAAGGAGCTTGGTATGATATCATACTAGGTGTATGATTTGAAAGATACTATATATGTATAGTATAAAATGTTTTGATGATGGCTCTGGGGGAAAAGGCGCTCCCTTGAAATGAACTTCTCAGGAGTGCCACCGAGTGGTGCTGCCTTGAGCCCAAGGGGGTTCTAAAGTTGATCCTGTGAGGAGTCCGGACAAAACTAGTTCCTGGGGATTATGAGTAGTGTATACATAGCGGAAGTCGTGTGTGCCGCCGAGAGCCAGCAGTCCGCGTTTGATTTTATATCGGTAGACTGCGACCTATGTAGGAGTGGAGATGTTTCATTTCGATAGCGAAATCAGAGGCCGCTGAGAGCCTGCAGTTACATGGACTTTTGCTGTGACGGCAACGTAACCCTGGATGTAACTGTGATTTGTTATGTGGGATCCATGGCGTAATCGAGAGGCCGCAGAGAGCCTGTAGTTACATGGACTTTTGCTGCGATGGCAACGTAACCCTGGAAGGTAACTGTGACCATGGATGGGAGTGATGATTCCCAGAGCATCCTCACCAAAGATATTTCCTCTATTTTCAAAAACTGTTTTCTATATTTTCAATAAAATTATTTTCCAAGTCTTTTCACTGGATGTTGAAAACGAGTTTGCCAAGTACTTATAGATTTTCGGTCCTACGCCTGATCAACGTATGACTGAATTTCTGTGAGAACAAGGATGGACTGGTTGAGACATCGAGTTATAAAAAGTATTTTTATAAAGAGTTATTTTAATAGTATTATGTGACTTTAAAAGCCTTTCTAAAATTTTTAAATAAAGATGTTGGAATTTTGGGGGAATAAAAAGGAAATCCAAACTAGAATTTTAATGAAGTGATTTTGTAATTAAAATCGAATATTGATTTAGAAATTGGAAATAAGCTAATTGGTTAAATAATTGTTTGATTGAGTATGTTAATAAAATTTAACTTTGGTAAATAAATAGATTGTAACGTAATAATGGAGTTTGGAAATGAATTAGAATTGTAGATAGAATTCGACTAGGATTTGGTAATGAATTAAAAAAAAGAGAAAATGTGGTAAAATAAAAAATAAAAGATTTTTTGAATAAAATAAATGAACGACCGTAACGGATGTCAGCTCAATCCGAAGGAAATTATGCGGAAGCTTTACAGAATTATTATGAAGCCACGCGATCAGAAATTGATCCCTATGATCGAAGAAAATGGAGTTATGGATGGAATCAAATATGCAGTATTTACAGAAAAAAGTATTCGGTTATTGGGGAACAATCAATATACTTCTAATGTCGAATCAGGATCAACTAGGACAGAAATAAAGCATTGGGTCGAACTCTTCTTTGGTGTCAAGGTAATAGCTATGAATAGTCATCGACTCCCAGGAAAGGGTAGAAGAATAGGACCTATTATGGGACATACAAATTGAGTTGAATTGGAAAATGTGATGGTTTGAATTACAAATTAAATTCAAGGGTGATTTGAATAATATTCAATGAAATTTGCAAGTAAATTGGATATAAGAGAAGTGATTATAATAGAAATTGTTTAAATTGCAAACAAAACCCATATGAGCAGAAATAAATTGAGAATGGCTTTGTATTAATAAAATAAATTCGATAATGAATTAAGTAATTGAATTAAAAATTAAAAATGGGATAATTGAGTTAAATAATAAATGGATGAAGTCTGATTACATAAAAACTAAATCAAAGTTGTGATTGGAATTGGATTATCAGACTGAACTTAAATTTAGTGGCATTATAATTTGAAGTAATTAAATTTCTATGAGCTGTTTGAGATTAAATAAATTGGTTTTAGAATTAATTGAGGTAAATATGAGCTTGTTTGGATTTAAAATCAAGATGTAAGAAATTGTGTTGCAAGCCATTAAAATTGAATGAAATGGCATATATATTTGGTTGAAATAATTTAATAAGCTTTAAAACCATATGAATCGCTTATGGGAAGCGTTTGGCACTTGTTGTGTATGTAACACATGTGTTTAGCTATGGAAAGTAAGTGAAATGCTAATAGATTTTCTATGTATGGCACCTATATGTTTAAATTGAGTAAGTACAGGTACCTGAAGGCCGTTTGGCTGGATTTGGATGCACTAATTGCTAAAATAAATAAGCCGCGTGCTTAAAATGCTAAATAAGGTACACCTACACAATAAAAATAGGAAATATGAACTGTTTTTGCTTTTTCCGACCGGGTGGGTCGATGTATATATATTTATATCTCTTGTCAAATTGCCAAAGCTCCTACGTACAAAGGAGACTCTGCCAAAATTTTCTAAAAATTTTGGGAGTTAGAAAATTTTGAGAAAAATTTGGTTAACGACAAAACGACTTCAAATTGAAAACTAATATGAAGCGGTTATAAATGAAAGGTAAAATTTAATACTCAGAAGTGAAGATAAATGGAACTCATATGAAATGAGAAGGCTAATTTGAATCGAAGTAGGTATATAACATATGTGAGAAAATGTATAAAATGGTTGGAAATGTTACGATTGAATATTATTGTTAAGTAAGATATGCAGGGATTATAAGGAAAAAGGAAATTGGATTTGATATCAGAAGATAAATTTGAATTGCCCAACAAAAGGTATGTATTTAAATTTCTATATGAAATTGGATTGGGTTTTTGATGTAGTCACTTGGCTTTTGTTTTCTTTTGGAATTTGGGTGCCCGTAGAGGCATTTTGTAGTTGTACCGAACTAGCCGCGCAAAGGAGACGCTGGCAAAAATTTTCGGGAATTTAGAGAGTTAGAAAATTTTTGATAAATTTTTGATAATTCAAAATCTGGTTTTAAATTGAAATTTAAATGATTGGGTAAAAAGGGATTGTTGGAAACCATGAAAGGTTTTGGAAGTTGGTTGAGATAATAGTAAATCTTTAATAAAAGATATTGTGGCAAGTTGATCAAACTGTTGGTTTTTGAGAAAGGGTAAACGGGTATTGGTCCATTCTTCCTAACTAGTAATTTCGGGGACGAAATTCTTTTAAGGGGGGAAGAATGTGACGACCCGGGTTTTTTTAATAATTTAAAATGAAATAATTAATTGATTTTAAATATTCAGAAGTTAGTTTTAAACTTGAATTCCAAATATTAATATTTACTTGATAATTGAATCATTGAATTATATAGTTTAAATATTGAATTCAATAATTGAAATTGGGTAAATTGTTGAATCTGAAATTTCTAAGCTTGTTTAAAATAATTTGAAGGCTTATAAAATTTTAATGATGATACTGAAGATGATAGAATTGTTGAAATTTAAATTAAAGGTAATTTGTTCAATTTTAATAATATATCGTTTAAATCGATATTAAAATAGCATTCCGAGGCATAGTTTCGGAATTCGACGAAACTAGTTCCATTGGATCCGTAATAATTAGTTATTATCGGATTTCAATTTTCGTAACAATCGGAGTTGTCGTTTGACCCTGGCAGCTCGAAACGCTTAGATTTATTTTGATCGATTTAATTTAAAACCGATCGTTTAATTCCGTAACTCGCACGTACGTTCAAATTCGCCTTCGAAACACGTTCCATTATGATCGGAACGCGGGTAAAACCTTATAAAAGTCGGTCGGCATGTCTGATTCAGAGTTCGGTATTTCACGTTATGGATCACGAGATATTTTCGTATTTAATTATATAAAATCAGGCTTACTCGGGAAGCTATTCCTAACCCTATTATAAGTTTCCCTTCCCCTCTCTATTTTTAACAGATTCGACAGAATAAAAAAAAAAGAATCAAAATCAATTCGAAAGAACAAAAAAAAAGAAGAGAATGGCAAATGAAATTCAACAATCGATCGCGTCTTGCTCCTCTTCAACTTCTTCTGTCACTTACGAAGAAGATCTCGGTCGTAGTTCTCGATCGAAACCAATTGGGGGCCGGAAAATATTTATGAGCTTGTTTTCGAGCAGTGGCGCGGCGAGCTTCGCGAAGTGAGGAGCAAGCGCTCGCGTGCGCTGAGACATTCAGGGGTTGTCGTCGTCTCCATGGCTTGTCCTCGTCGTTAGGGAGCTAGGGTGGCTCGCGAGATGTCGTCGGCAATCGAAGGGCTCTCGTGCTAGGGTTTCGAACAGGCTGTAGCAAATTGTATTGTTGAGGCGAGGTTATCTGCTCTATTTAATTTAATTCAATTAATGTTTATGCAGATGAAAAAAAAAAGTGGTGGCTGGGAACTTAATTCGAAACAAAACCTGTTTGTCTCGGTAAATGATAGAGATTAACAAGTTGAAGTTAAATCAAAATTTAAGTTTTAATACTAATTTTTCTTAAAGACGATTTATTTAATAATAATAGATTAATTAAAGATTAGTTTAGATTTTGTTGTGAATTAGACCGGGGTGTTGATCGAAGTATCTATGGATTGGACTCGAGCTGTTGTTATAATAGTTTTGAAAGCTGGGAGTAAGTGTTATCAGCTTTAATTTGGATGACCAAAGAATTTATAAAGAGAAATTATTAGTTTAAATTTAATTATTAGCTAAATAAAAATTGTAGAAAAAAAAGAGATAGTTGATTTTCGATTATGTAAAATATTAACAAGTCGTATAACTGTTTATTCAAGGTTTGAAAATTTTGGAGAGATAAGCCGATATGGATCGAATTGCAAATTTAAGAAGCAAAGGTGAGTAAATCTCACCCTGATTGATTTTTATTTGGACTTAAATGGTCAAGTTTAAATAATTGATTGAGTTGATTGAATATGTGTTGATGATCTGAGACTTTGGTTTTGTTTGACTCTCGAATTAAGTTTTGTATGACTCGAATCATTTGAGTTTTAAATAGTTTAAACTTAAATCATAAATAAGAGAATGGTTCATTTTAGAGTTAATGAAGACTTAATGATTTGTGATTTATCAAATTAGAAAGATAATTAAAATGTATAATTGATTAATTCAATTAATTAATTGGGTTGATTAATTTTAGTAATTAAGGGTTGAATTAATTAATTAAAGTTAAGTTAATTAACTAAGAATTTAGAATAATTGATGGATGGTTCAATAAGTAATTACTTAACGAAATTAATAAAATATAATTACTTGTGAAATTAATCAAGAGATTAAGTGAGATAATTAATTAAAGAGTGATTAATTATTTAATGAAATAAATAACAAGGAAGATAATCACCGGTTGAGGTAATCAAAAGTGATTAATATGTGTGGCTTAATAAATGGTTACTTATTTAACGTATTAAATTTAGATTAGGGTAAATTGAAATTTGTAAATGGAAATCATGAATTTATATAATCGGCGACGTAATAAAAGATTGATTAATTAAGAATAATAAATCAAAAATAAGAGACTTATGAGAAATTAATTACTATAACTAATTAAGGATTAATGTAATTAATATAGTTAATTAATTTATGGAGTAATTAAAGATTTCTCATTTGATTTGGTAAGAATGATTAATGTCGTGAAATTAATTAAAGGTAATTACATGAATGGAATTGGAAGATAATTAATCCAGGGTGATCAATTAAGATGAATCAGGAAGGGTTGATTAATTAAATTGGAATTAATTAATGAAAGAATCTAAGCGATTAAGGCTTGAAATTCAATTTGAATCAATATAAATGATTTGAATGTGATTAAGCTTTGTTTCTGAATGATAGAATGGTATTGGATGTTTTGAAGGAGTTGATAACTCTGATACGAAATGCTGAGTATGTCTTTTGGATAACTTGGAATAAAATGACATGAGATTCGAAGAGACCGGGGTCGGGTATAGGAGAAATACCCGAAACCACTTCGAATATTTGTAGATTGATATATAAAATCTATATGCTGGATTAAAGTGATTTGGAGGTACTGGACTGTTTAAAATCTAAATCTTTGGTATTTAGAAATTTAATTGTGGACTAAATGTTGTCTATAATAATTTGTGGCTTGTGAATTGATATATGTTACCCGGGTTTATAAAAGTTGATTTCTTTGGTATTCCATGTTAGTTGGTTTTACTCACGCTGGTTTCCCGCCTGACCCGGGTGTTACGTTGGTGTAATGCTCGGGTCAGACCGAGTATTACAGATTTTCAGGTAGGTACGTTCTGGAGCTCAGGAGGCGAGCTGGATGGCAGGAGCGTATAGAATAATTCCGCTGTGTTTATATTATTGTTAATCCGAGTCATGATAATTGTATATATTCAGTGACTGTATATTATGTGAAACTCTGATGTATATTAATTGTAATCGACAGATATAGCATTTTTTTTGTAAACTATTATTATTGATTATTATATTTTATCCGCTGCGAATGTGAGGTATTTGGTATTTCTGTTCTTCTTCTTCTATCTTTTTCTTCTTTTCATAACTATCTGGAATTTCCGGGATCGAAAATTTCGGGTCGTTACAATAATTTTTTTAGAGAACTCGTTTAATATAGGTAGAAGAACGGTGGTGATTAGTTTGGAAGTTTGAATGAGTATGTTTTTTGACATTCTTAATTCTATTTATAAGATATTGTTGTTTGGTGGATACCAAAAGACACGACATCTAGTCATATGGATTAAAGAATGGTCCGATGTTGGGTCACATTCGACACTGTAGCCACGTTACACTGTTTTATACGCATTAAAGATTTGTCATGTGGAGATAGAATGGCAGGGGTTGGGTCTTGTCTAACACCGTAGCCACGTTGCACTTCTTTAGATGTATTAATGCTTTGTCATGTGGAGTCAGAATGACACAGTGTCGGGTTACATCGGGCAACGTAGCCACTATGCATTGCTTTACATGGATTAAAGCTAATGGATGTGGAGTGAGAATGACAAAGCGTCGGGTCAAATTGGCTACTGTATCCACGTTGTATTGCTTTACACGAGCAATGTATTATGCTATATAATATTGTTTTGCTTTCCATACTTCTCTTCATTATTACCGTAGCAGTGGTATATAAAAATGGTCGATTACAACAATATTTCTTTGCCCTCCTCATACTCATAAGAAGGCCCGTTACAACACAATAGCCCAACGAATACATCCTCCCATTAACCACCAACTAAGTACCTTGCGTATATCATGAGATTAATTCTTAGGAGATCTACTATAACTGTGGGATTTTGTTTTGTATTTTGTTGTAAGAACGGAACCAACATCGGTCGGTGCCACTATAGTTTCCGTAATTCTCCTGATGGTTGTGGACTTTGGCAATGGATTGACGATCCTCTTCCTTATCGAGCAGTTGTGTATGCTAACTAATATTAAAATCAAATTCAGATGCTTCAAAGGACGTTGGATTCAATTAACTTATCAGGTGGTCGAAGGCAGTTTTTTTAATCATCTGTTGTTTTGTTTGTTGTCTTATTCATTTTCCTGACGTTGTCATGTTTTGCTGTTTGTTGTCTTATTTATTTCTATGAAGTTGTCTGCGTATATTATTTGTTGTCTTCATAAGTTAAGTCTCGGTTGTTAATGTTTTCCATGGGTTAAATGTTGTTATTATATTTAGTGCATAGTAGATTTTGAAAACACAGACTTTACTTAAATTTGATAGTACATATAACTTACTGATAGTGCAAAGAACTAGCTGAAGGTAATTAATTTAAAAAACGTACTTAACTAACCCAAACGTCATTCAAATTGTGTAATATATACAACCCAGAGATTATATGCAGCACATCCAACGAAGTCAACGTGATACTCCCACAAATAACGAGAATCAAACGTAGCTCATGTTAACTGAAATAGCTCTTCTTCCTTCACGATATTTATAATAATTCTATATTTTTGACAAGCTCTAGTAAATGTGACAAAAGTACTTCAAGTTTCCAAAAGCCTTCGAAATAATCTACAATAAAGATAACTGTTAAAAGTCTCGTTTAGAATGACCTAAAAATCTTGCTCCAACTCCTCTTCCGTGTGTCTACGGTTGGTTTCTATGTACAATTTGATTAGTGCTAAATAATCTTCGGGAGTCCAGCTTTTAGTTGACGTTGAAGAGTATTAAAGACGTTAAGAATTATTGAAGGTGTTGTGAATTTTCATTACAAAACTTTTGTTTAAATATAAAGTTCATGATCCACGTCTCGTGTATCAAGTGCCATCTGATCGACCATGTGGTAAGCATCCACAAACGTGAATATAAACAAACACAACTGTATTTGTTCCTTCACATAGTTAAGTACAAAAACTCAAACAAAATAGGAAATCCAAAAGTGATACACTGATGCAAACACTACTAGTAAGTACAAACACGGATAATATAATGGTACAAACACTGCTAGTAAATACAAACATTGATAATACACTAATACAAACACTGCTAGTAAATACAAAGCACTGAAAATACACTGATACAAACATTGCTATTAAATACAAAACATCGATAATACACCGATACACACGCTGATGGGACGTACAAATACCGATAGTACATATAAACACCATGGCTCATCAAACTGTACTCATCATCAAAAAGACTAACTGAATCACCATCATCTTCATCTACTCTGCATGTAGGACGATATCGCTGCTCATCAACAGTAGTAAGCTTGTTAATACGAGCAGTCAACTCATCTATGCTCTGTGGATGCTCGTCGTACATGACCTAGCGGAGTCCCATCTACATCTGAAACAGATCCTCATATGAAAATGCAGCTGGATTTGTATACTGCAAAATCTCAAGCTAAGGAATATCAACATATCTATCAACTTATGACGTTGTCGGTATACCGACTGTCCAACCAAAATCTCCTATCTGGGATGGCTATGGAGCATGATATACCTAAGTATCCTGTGTAATGTCCTATAAAACAAGGGGGAATAACACCACTCTGGATGCCTGAAGGCCCTACTAAATCAATGGATGCAACATGAACAAAAGTAGCCGTATGCGGTGGAGTGTAAAACCGATGCCAAAAAGACGCATAATCTAAATTCATGATGATGACCACCACTCCCTGCATACTTCTGTAAAGCGGTGCTGTCATATACCTTCAAAAAAGGTGTATCCGAATGTGGATCGTCAATAACGAAATCACCATCTAACGTCTATCTTCAACTACACTCACCGAGGAACCAATAACATCGTAAACTGGATGGGGATGATACCAATGTAAAACGTCTAGTAGATAGGAATGCAATGCGCACTATGATAGGGTCGGTCATAAAAGGTGAACCATCACAAGGATGCCAAAAAACACTCTCTTGTGTGGTATGTAACTCGATTTTATTTCGGATAAATATATGACGTGCCTCTCCTTCTGGCACCATTCTGCGGTTATCTCGGGCCCATGCTCTAACTCGAGGGAAGAAAAGGGGTAATGTGGAGTCCAACATCGGATAAGTCATGTTGCTAAAATACTCATAGTACCAGTACTGCAAAATCTTTCAAAAATCTATAAATGACATGGATCCACCCCTAATGATGCACTGGTGATCCAAAGAGCGATACAAATATGCTAATATCAGAGTACTCTAATCATATATGATTGAACTGTCAACCGACAGCTCCGCTACAGCTGCAACATATCCGGCCGGTAACGTGTTCGATGCATTTATAAAGAATAAGACTAAACAGTTAAGCAATCTCCAAATGGTTGTTTGTGCTGCGACTATGTATCAATTCATAGATTGCTTGTCTAAGTAAGAGAATCTAATTTGCAGTCCGGATGACAGATCATCTTGTAAGTCAAGATGTGGGAGTACACTAGATAAACAGTGAAAGTGCTGGTACTCCTCTTCATACGGTAAGGTCTTCCTCCTTCGAATGCCTAAAATGGTAAGCATAGTAAAGTCTAAAGGGGTAAAACCCAACTCTCCAAAACTAAAGTGGTAGGTATGAGTGGTCTTCCACCAACATACGCTAAAGCACCACATAACTGAACATCCGAATTTAAAAGATTATCGATACATATTAAAACAATTTATGATTATTGAAAGTGCTAAAAAGAAGTAAATAAATAAAGATTAATTATGTAAATATGTATTTAAGAAATCTCCAAATCCTATATCTCGAAGAAAAGCATGAATAATGTCGTCTGCGTCATAAGATCAGATCATTCTATATAGGTGGATTACACTATCCCAAGAGCCATGGGTGCACTCACGATGAGCCTAATTTAAAATAGGTTGCATATTCAATTTTTATTTTACAATTTTAACTAAAAACATAATTTGAAGGTAGATAACTTATTTTCAACACATGTGCTTACGTGTACTTCATCGTCAGGGAGTATACGAAAATTGATTAAATCCTTGTCGGGTCCCAAATTTTGGTCAGTGTGGTAATCCAGAACCGTATTTAATGTATTTCTACCCGCACGTCTTCGCCTAACCACTGTGCTTCGTTGACCTCCAGTACCTATCGTCGGTACGTCTATGTTTTCTTCAGCATGAGCATTTTCTACGGCCGGTGGAACATTTCCACCACTACGACCGTCGCTTCCTTGGATTCTCCTCAACGCTCTTCTTATTTTTTAACTTTTTTTCTTTTTTTGGAGCTCTCGGTTACTGGAAAAAATTGGGGAGCAGGGAAGCAGAAGGAGAATAGTGGGATGGGGAAGAAAATGGGGTACCTGGCTAATTTGTAGCCGGCTACCCCATGTACACTTAACCGGCTAAATCAAAGCCGACGAAGAGTACGTAGTGGATTGCAATCTGTAGCTCTCATGGATTGCAATCAAATGGCCTCTGACTGCAATCCATAGGTTCACCCTTAGTCAGTTATAATTTAGCCGGCTAAGGAGAAGCACTTCTGTGCTTCTTTCTCTACACATTATGGGTCGGTTTTTGTTCGATCCCCTCGAATCGACGCGACCCACCCAACATGGTTGGGAATGCTCTTAGGAATGGGCATGCTTGCATCATGTCAGTAAACTGAGGTATCATGACCAATCAACTGAGGCATGCCTAAAATTGCCTTAAACCTTTCTGCCTTGAACCTACCTTAATCTCAGTCAACTAAGGGTAAACCTCTAATCTACTCAAACATCCTAAAATTGATCAAAATGAGTTATGTCCCAAAATTTGCTTCAAGCCATAACAAACCTAGAACTGGAACATTAGCATAGTGTCTTAGGGCTATTCCAGATTTCAACTCCACTATAACTACAACATTCAAACTACAATACCTTCCATATAGTGGCTTTGAGTCATAAACTATTTGAAACAATAATTTAGTAAACAAATAACCTGCATTACCCTTTGTGTATACTTTTCAAAAATAGACAATCTTATCTTTTGTAATAACCCACCATCTACGACGTTTCGATCCACATTTAAAAGCCGTATTGACATCGTGGATGCCGTTGATGACAAATCGTTTAAGTAAAATATACAAGAGCTATCTACAAAAATCTACACTTCATGAAACTCACGGCAGAGGAAATAAATATAATATTGAAAAATACAATAATTCCTGATAAATAATATGAATTGTAACTAATAGTCTTTAGTTATAAAATATCTCTAAATACTGAAAATAAATAAATGGTCTGAATATCTGGGAAAATATCAAATAAACAGTAGATAACAGGTAGGTAAATGCACGTCTTCGATCCACTTTCACATCTCTAAAATCACCATTGGTCCTTTCTGTCTACCTATCAAAGTAAAAAAAAAAAGAGGAGAAAATCATAGAGGAGTTCAAACATATTTCCGGTGAGTGAAACACAACATACAACCTTTTGGGCTTACTTAAGGACCGATTCATTTTGCGTAGATTGACTGAACGTTGAAAGGCTTCCAACGATAGGTGATCATGTTTTTCATAAGATTAATACTTATGTAAGCATTCTCACTTCTGATATCTCCCGGTCTTGTCACCAAGAACCTTCCCCGATTGATAGAACGTCCAGCTACTGACACTTAAAAAAGTAACTTTCAAGGTCTCGTCACTTCGGTGAATAACATGAGCTAACCAGTTCTTCGGTCTTGTAGTAGGCAAGAAGACTGGTAGTGTTGTTGGTCGCACATTTCTAATTTTCATTGGTATTGGAAAAAGGATTTGTTAGAGAACTACCAAGCTAGTAACAAGAAAGCCGAGGTGATGCACACCAAGTAAGATGGGAAGACAAGAATGGCTAAAATGATCGGCCCATGTATTCATTGGTTACCCCGAATAATAATACTAATAAGCTAGTAAAATAGCATTCATGCTCGAAATTCTTGCCTCAACATGTGTCAACTACACCTAATAGTCAGTTAAACACCGTATAATACTATAGCGACATCGTGTGCTAAGTTTTACCTAAGGTCTACCTGATGTTTAATTGTATGCATGCTGGTTAGCTAAAAGTCTCAACTCACATGCAGAACTAATTTGACACATTTGGGCTTAAAGTCACAACTCTTCATTGCCTAAACTTATGCACATGATTGATCTCAAAGTCCCAATTAGTACATCGAAACAACTATGATATGACTGGGCCCAAAGTCTCACACGTCATTACCTAATATAAGCACACGATTGAGCCCAAATTCTCAACTCATGCATCGAAACAACTGCACATGATTGAGCCCAAAGTCCTGCTATTTTCTAAACATCACTATGCAACCGAGAAATCGATTCCTCTTAAAAGTATACCATGATGGAGTTAGGGGCATGCCCTTAGGGCAGTTTTGCAATTTACTATAAAGTATTAACTTTGTAATAAAATATCGTTCAAAATAAGGTGTTTTTCTATTATATACTTGTTATAATGTGATGTATTATTTATTTAATTAATTTAAGTATATTTAATAAAAAATCTATAACTTATATGTTTTATGATAGTAACTACAATGTGTTGTAATCATAAAAAAATTATCACAATAAAATAAACATATTATTTTAAGTATTCATAATCAAGATGCGTCGAGATTGAATATCGATACATCTGTTGAGAGTAGAGTATGCAGCGCTCTTCAAATTTTGGGCAGTGTATTACTCATGATTGTTAGGGGTACCAAGGTGTTACATGTTGGTAGCTATTGGAATTTATAGAATCGCCCACTCAATAGTTTTTTATTGATTAATGTAACTAAGGTCAAACAAAGAATACTGAAGTGACAGTATTATACAGTTCTCTCGACTTGAGAATAGCATTGAACTTCAATGTAGACACTTCACTTTGATTATAGTTAAATCGTGACATGACCTCCGTCGAACGACTATAGTTGAGTCTGAGTTAAGCATTGGAAGTGAGACACTATTTAATAGAGAATTCGTCTCCTCGGTTATATGAGTTTAGTGTGACAATCAATTGTAGATAACTCAAGTCAAAGTCTCTGACTGGAGCAGTTTGGTTAGTAAAAATTATTATTGTTGAATCAAAGAATTGATATTTGGATTATACAAGTTGAATGGGAACGGTATTGAAATTTTGATCAAAACCAAATTTCACAAGTCTTTTTGTGATATAGTTTGGAGGAAGAGAATTGGTGTAAATAATCTTCACTATCGAGGATTGCCTAAAATAGTACAATTGGAATTTACAAAAACTATGTAAACGATAAATTCGGTCAAACTATCACACCACTAAATAAGGCA
This sequence comes from Allium cepa, assembly GCA_030765085.1. Classification (NCBI taxonomy): domain Eukaryota; kingdom Viridiplantae; phylum Streptophyta; class Magnoliopsida; order Asparagales; family Amaryllidaceae; genus Allium; species Allium cepa. The sequence goes on from CM060931.1 coordinate 167,277,529, forward strand.
ACGTAAGAAAGTTGATATCCAAATTGTTCCATATTAATTGCAGATTGAATTTACATCTACCGCAATGTTGAACACTCCGAATACCACATGATTTAATTAAATTATAATTGGTGTAAATTAATTAATATTTATGAAATTTTAATTATAAAAATTTATTTAATTTATTTGAATCGGTATTGAATATAATACGTATATAAAAGTTAAATATGTATGTATCGACATACTATCGATAAATTGAATTTAAAATGTGCAAATATTGATCGATTTGGAAGCATGAGAAGGCCTATTAGCTTACTTATATAGCCAGTCATGACTAGAGGTAGGGATGTGTCATTTGTTTTTTTGAAAATATTAGTTTGAATGGATTTAAAAGAAGAGGTAAAAATAGAGACCTAGATCTCCTTTTTTCACTCCCTTTTCCTATATAAGTTCAACACCAACCTCATTTATTGTTTTACTTTTTTCCTTCATCTACCCCAGTCATTGCCGCAAGTTTATGCGCTCCTTTCCTCTACATTTCTAATCCAAATAAAATTCAATTCAAATACATTCAAGGCATGGTGATCTCTTCGGTCAGTAGCTTTTTTGAAAGAGATTGATCCGATTCAATGAGCTTTTCTGATTCAACGTTCAAGGTGTTGTATCAAGGCTACAATATAGGTAACGTTTGATTTATATATACAGGTATATTTTTGTCATTATATGTGCGCATGTTAGAATTATATATTTTCAAGAATTTATATAATTGTTTGCCGCCAAATTCGCATGTATGTATTCATAAAAAAATAGTATATGAACACTTTTATTTTCGGCTATTAAAAATAAAAATCATTAAATTCCTGGCAAGTAAAATTAATTTTAGAAATATTTTTATATTAGATTTGAATTTTGAATGGTTGTTACATTCATAGTATGTGTGTGTGTGTGTGTGTGTGTGTGTGTGTGTGTGTGTGTGTGTGTGTGTGTGTATATATATATATATATATAATAAATTTTATGCATATGTATTTTTGCGTGTAAGAAAAACATCATATATATGTATGTATTTTTGTAAAAAAAATTATGTTTACATATATAATGTTATTTATGTATTTAGAAATTAGTATTTAGATTTATATATATAAATATGGATTTTACATTTTTGAATAAACTTTTTTGAAAGGCAATCGGTTTTGGAGTGGGGCGTCTACTTTTTATTAATACAATTGAAACAGGTGCTTGGTAGAAGTTCCAGAGTAGCTACAACTCACATAAATAGTACGACCAGAACAATAATTGCGTAAGATAAAATGACAAAAGACAACAAGATGCCACACAAGGTTAAAAATCTAAGACTGGAAAAGATCATCCAATCCATACTCGTTTCCATCATCAAAATCATCAACATTGGTTGAGCGCTTTATCGAAGTAGGAGAAGTGGCTTCAATGGACAAAGGCCTGACTTTAGAGAAATTGGCATTGGAGGAAATATTATAAGAGAGGGCAGTGGCAAGAAAGGCGTCGATCTTAGCTAAATCCATAAAATCGGGTAAGATAGGAGCAGGAATGGAAGGAGGATGAGGAGTAGGTGGGGTGGCGGAGGAGGAGGGGCAGAAGTAGAAGGAACCATAGATGATCTCAATTAGAGCTCTAGCAAACTCAAGATGATCTCTACACTCAGTATTTTCATCAAAACAGATTAATTCTTCTATATTACTAGTCATCCAATCGGGGCTTTTGTAGGACTGAAGAAAGAAGGGAATAGAAGAGAACTTAGCCCAAACTGGAATAGATGTAACGTGCTCACGAGCAGAATCAACCGAGGATCTCTGGTGATAATAAAAACTTACCATTAATAACACAATGGTCAGATCCCGTTACCATACGTCTCTCTTCCTCATTGCCAAAATCAAAGAAATACATATATAAGAGATCCCTTAAGTTTCCATCGATTGGATAAAAATTTCTTTACAACACTATATGGAAAACCATCATCTAAATAGAAAAGAACAAGAGTGTTTCATCCACACTACCAGAAATTTTGGGCTATTTAGATGTATACCTACCAGCGTTCTTTGGCTTGCTAGAGAATAAGGAGGACCAACTTTTCAGGCATGGAGCACCCAAATTAGCAATAGGGCCTTGACTTGACATTGCAACCATTGCTCAAAATAGCAGCAGACAAAACAACAAATTGTCCATTAGATGAGTCAAAAGCAGCACCACCCAAAGTTACAAGTGAAGATATTCCAGGAACAAGAATAGCAGGTGCACGAGGACCCAAAGCAGAAGCATGGGCATCAGGAAAGGAAGATGCATAAGAAATATCAGGAGAAGCACAAAAATTATCAGGGGATGACTTGGCCAATGTGTCATAATCAAGAGCAAACGCAGCTTTACGAGAAGCATCACATTCAGGGGATAACTTGGCTAAAGTATCACGTTCGGGAGCAAGAGCAGCTTTACACACTGGGTCCTTCGAGGTAGGAAGAAGGATTATATCAAGTAGAAAGTCTGGAAGTACGATGTGGCAATATGGAGAGGAGTTAGCTACAGGATGAGAAGATAGATTATGCTTAGACAGAGGTTTTGCCTGATTCGCTAGCGAAGGGTAATCTGCTGGGTCAGATAGTGTGGGTGGCTTATATGAGAATGGTTCAATGATATCCCTATATTGTAACACTCCTTTAGAACCCCTAGTACCACCATAATTTTTGTTTTAAATATTAGTATGATGTAAAAAAAGAGAAACAATTGAATTAAAAATAAAACTTGTTATGGAAAATTAAGGGGCTAGAGGAGTGATACAAAAGAATGGTGTTATTGAACATTTCTCTACATTTATATATTAGGTATACATGGACTACCCAAATTCATCACTTAAAACCCAATAAAATATGTATACTCCAAAAACCGTCAACTTCAATTATCCATGTAATGACTCTTCTTGCAATCGATCTTCAAATATGTCTACGGCTGCTTGAAAAAACTCATCTTCATCATATCTATGAATAAAGTGGATAATGCTGTAGACCTTGACTTTTATGCAATGGTTGCTGAACTTAGACTTAATATAAGTCTAATATAATATACATTTCCTAAGGATTTCTCATTAAACAAAATAGACTGACGTCCAATATGAAGCTAACACGAAGAACACAATGCCTCAGCTTGTTGATGTAGGGGAAGTGAAAATTTCCAATGCAATGGAAAAATAACTGGAGAAGGAGCAGTAGATAATGGTGAGGATGGAGCAACAGATGCAATTGAAGTGAAAGATAGTGGAGGAACATTTCTGGTTGCTTGAATTTGTTTCTAGCATGGGGAAGAATTGAATGATGGGACAGGTATATACAGGAACAAAGGAGTTTACTTAGGGTTTAAGAATAGTAATAAGTTAAAATAACATAATTAAACGATAAATATTAAACAGTTTGGTCAATAAGGTTTTAATTTAATATTTTAATAACTCAGACCCTTAACAATTTATAGCCCAGACCGTCTTTCAGTAACCGTTTAAAATTTGGCTCGAGGCATTTTACCCAAATTTTATTTTATTTTATAACAATTCTTCCTTTTGAAAAATATTAATCTTTAATTTTCAAAAATTATGAAATAATTGGTTTATTTCTAGAATAATTTCGAATTTCCATAAATATAATTTATTTTACCAAACTATTTCCCAAACATTGTTTGGATTTCAAAAATGTAATTCAATTTCGAATTTGGATTTTTAATTCTCGTTTTTTAGTTGAACTCCAAAATTGCTTTTTATTGAGTTAAATTCAACAAAACCCCTTAAAGTTATCTTCTAACCTCTTTTATTGTTTATTTCAACTTTATGTCAATTAAAATTACTTTTAAATAGCTAAATTCCATTTTACTTTGAATTTTTTCAATTTAAAATTTCAAAATTTTATTTATTATTTAAAATTCCAAACAAAAATCCAATTTAAATATTATTATAATTGTTAAAGTAACGGGATGTTACAAGGTGTGCAGTTCTATATAATGAGAATTTTGAATAAATGAATTAGTAATATCGAGCGATATGAGACGTCCAGTATTATTTTTCCATTTTGTCCTCTGATTCATTATATATAATATTGTGTGTTTATATTGAGTGTAACAAACATTTAGTAAACGATTAGGTTACACTGAGTGGTATGGGATACTTAAGTGATATTTATTCGATTATTATTATAAGTAAATGTCACTTTCATTCATGATGTGGGGTTAGGAGTTCACGATATCGTGTAGAGGTGACTCTTTTATAAAGATTAGTAGTCGAGAGTCTGTTACTCTCTAAGGGCTACAAGTTGGAGTTATGTCAGAATTTATAGATATATCCTTTAAGGACTAACTAGTCAAGTAATACTATTTACGGTTAGAGCTAGTTGTCGAGGGTCTATTATGTTGAGATTTCCTCATTAGTACTCGTGGAGTTGAGAGTACTTATTGTACTCTCAATAGGACTCACCCAGTCAAGAGTATTCATTTAGAATCTATGTCATAGGGATGAAGCCACTATAGAGAGCACGTGATTAAGACCCACCAGATAGGCTGGTATCCGTCCTAGTGGTTCTAATTACAGGGTCATGCCCCAAATTCGTGATGTCAATTAGATGTAGATGATGAGGATGAGGATGAGAGTATTTGCTTCTATTAGAGCCAATTCCCATACGTCAATTAAGGACTAACATTATGTTACCAAGGGTAGGTAAGAGTCATGGCCAATGCACAATGTAGTCTTGCATCGTGTTAATAATAGGCTTATGGATATTGGTGTCATGATTCTGGGAGTAACTAACGAACTATAGAAAATAGGTTGCGATAATTAGCATTTCCTAGAGCAGTACGACACTTCAGTCTTCCATATAGATGAATTAGGTAGACCCACTTCTGATAAGTTACATGATGTTATCACCTCACTAGAGACGATGATTATATGACATTAGGAGACTTGTTGTGTGAGTGTTTGTTTTCTACCGCAGCCTAACCCAAGTAGCTACCAGTTTGTCTTTCTATATGACATTGCAGACTTGTTCAGGACTTGTCTTTTATTCTCTTATAGAGCTTTTGGTCGAGATGTTTTGATGTGATTTATTATGTTTTTTAGGACCCCTTAGTCGAGAGTTCTCATCAATTATTAGGACTGTTGGTCGAGATGGATCATTGTGATACTTTTGTGTATTATTTTTGAGTCTGCATATTCTATTGTTTATGTATCACTAGAGTCATGTAGTCGAGAGTCATTATCACTCATTGGAACTAATGGTTGAGATATATATTCATAAATATTTTGTTTGTATGGTAGTTTGGTTTTTGAATGATGTTTCACCCATTTTTTTCATATGGCATTTGATGCGATAATTGACCGTTCTCTATAATGAGAGATAATATATGTGCATGGTTTTGGAAGATGTTAATACACTTGAGATGTGCATAGTCACTATGAGATATCCTTGTTATATTGTGCCAATTGTTATCATATATTGACATTTATATTCTAGACATGTTCTGATCCATGTGTTATTTGTATAATACCCAGGTCAGTCCGAGACATTTCAGGTTTAGGCACAAAGTGACTAGCTTGTGCTTGTTGGAATAGGAGGCTAGATTATTTGTCGATTAATGTATCATTATGTATTTTAAACCTTATGTATGTTAATGTTATAGAGATGTTTACATTGTGTATATATATTGAGAGACAGTGGGCATTGACTCTTTTATATTGACAGATTGGGACTTGTATATGTTATTTATTAGGTAATATGTTATTGCTGCACTAGTGACTCTATGATCTCTAATATTTATTTTATGTTGTGTTACGTTCTATCCTAGAAATGCACATGTTTATTACTTTGTGCCAAGATCGAGTATGTATAGGCGAGTAGTGTATGATTTTTGAAATATGTACTGGTGTTAGCTCAATTGAGTATTCACGTGCGACAGTCTAATATCGCATCGTTCTTCATACTATTAGACAATATTACGTAGGATACTCTTTTGGAGTACATGTATAGGGATGAGGTGTTACATTTTGTATCAGAGCATGTCCAAACAATACAAAATATAAGAGACATACATCTTGGCCTTAAATGAGACTTAAGATTCCTTATCCTTATGGGTGTATGGTAAATTATTGTATATACTTAAGTGATGGTAGGAGAATACAATGATTACTGGGGCAATCTTCTGAGGACATACCAGTTATATTCGTACTATATTATATCTCTACTTCTACCTCTTTTTTTGTGTTTATCCCCATGTAAGATGAGATGTTTGTTCAATAAAATTTGTGAAGATGAAAGCTGTTGTCGAGAAAGTTGAGTCAGCATTAATGAAGTGGACTAGACCTTGTGGCTTTGAATGAAGTAGCCTAATCCAGTGGTGATCAAAGTTGCGCAACGGAAGCTGGTAGATAGCCTTCCACCGATGGTGTTTATTTACTTGCTTGATTGATGTGTGTTATGTTGTTATAATAAATAAATAAATATAATTATTTGGTCTCAGTCTAAAGTATGGGGTTTGGTAGGAGTATTCGCTCAGAGTTCTTAAGCCGCAAAAGTCTAGATGGAGCCGTAAAGATTAAAAGCCAGCAATATCTCCAATATCGTAAGTGTAACATCCTTAATTTTGATAACATTATTCAGAAAATTTAATTATGTGATGCCCCACCTCTATGCTCACAATAACAAAGGTTATTATAAGGTAATAACGTCTGCTATTGCGAAGAATAAGGCTTGTTAGAAACGATCATCCGTAAGTTATGCCTTAGACGAGTATTGATTATATCGATAGGAGTTGTATAAATTACTTCCAACGATATATATTCAATCCAAATCTAAAACGAAACCACGGTGGCTTAAGAAAAATTCAGAACAACCCATAATAGCAATAACACAGATAAGTACAATCACATCAGAACAGAAATATCAGATATAGCAGAAGGTAAGTCTGGATATACGCTACAACACTCGATAGTTCTCATAAACCCGATGCATATATACATAGCCATCAATACAAACATGAGATGAGATTCAATACACCAAAAGTAACACCCTGAAGCTTAAACAAAAGATGAGGTGAAATCCCAAAAGCTGAAGCAGCAACTGAATCAGAGATAGCGATTATCCTGAAATAACTCGGTCTGACCCAGGTATTATTTAAAAATAATAATAAATGAATCAGTCTAATTTAAACTTAGAAATGAATGCATCCTAAACAACATCAAAGCAAATTAACCATAATCTCGAATGAGATTATTTAGCATAAATAATCAGCATAGTTTAAATGAAGAAATCTCATTAAACTCCATCAAAATCAACTTCCAAATTCAAAATTGAATTCAAAACAGCAATACACAAAAATCTAGAAACCGAAATAAGATAACTAGAAAATCAGCATAAAAGTAGATCGATCCCAGCATATGGTGAGTCTAAGCCACGCCGCACGTGCTTCTCATATCGCCGAAGCCTACCAAGTACTGTCATCATAATATTTGGCACCCAACGAATGACCCGAAGGTCCAACAAATGACCCGAAGGTCTAGTACTGATAATTGACCCGAAGGTCCATCATAGTGGCTCGAAAGCCCAACAAAATCATCAAAATTTTCAAATAGCAACTCCACGACAAATATTTCAATTAACGAGTCCGGATTTAACTGAAATAGCAAAAGCGTGGTTCCATATTCCGCACTTTTGCTAAATCGTTTAAATCTCATCGTCGTTTCCTTGAAAGTGCAAAATTGTGTATTTTATATAAATAATTTTTACGTTCTCAAATGGACAAGTCCGGAATTAATCAATCAGTAAAAGTAAGGGTTCATAGTCCTTAATTTTGCTGAAGCGTTTAAATTGATTCCCCATTCCTTTGAAAGTGTAAACCATGAAATTTTTGAAAATGATTTTATTTTAAAACGATTTAAAAACACGTGATTAGAACAGCAACATCTATAGCAATTTGGACAAGGAAATTGCGCTTCATAAAACACAGATATAAAAATAAGCGTTGCGGGTTTTCTTGGTTGCAAGATAGCCGGTTGAAAATTCACTTTAAATTGACGGTTACTGAAGTCAAAACAACAGTAATATTATTCGTCAAAAATCTCATCAAAACAACGCGCTTCAAATATAAACACCGGGGTAAAAATCCGTTATAAAAATAACGGCAACAAAAATATGTTTCAAAACAAAGCACCGGTTCAAAGTAAATTAAATATTGGACTGCACTACCTATATATATATAATTTTTGCACTGCCTGGGCAAAATATATGTGCACACACGCTACAACATAAAGGCACGTAAAAATGAAGTAAACAAAAGTGCCTGACTAATATACATTATAACTTGGCACGCAAATAATGCATTAAAAATATAACCTGGGCAAAGCTACGCATGCGCACGAAATGGAGTGGATAAAATAACATGACCTGGCACTTTAATTTTTGCAATCCCATTTACACGCAATAATGAATATACGAAATATAGTAACTATGTCATGCCTACTTACATGCAAGTGATGAAAATGCACTTACACACGGTTAACAAAATTTTCGTGTTTAGTGCATACCCTATTGCACGTATAGGTAAATTATATAGTCTTGGTTTTCATATGCTACTTCTTTGTACAAAAATGTCATAAACAAAAATGTAAAATGCAACAAACAACTTACATGCACGCAAGAAACAAACGCAAAATCAACTGACTTGGACCTGGTTATACTTCATGCATGAATGAAATAAATAATGGTCTGGGTAATATGGCATGGAAGGAACAAAATATCTGGGCAATACTATCGTCAGCTTGAGCACGCAAAAATTAGCCCGAGCTTAACTTTCGTATCATATTATACACTTGAAATAAAAATTTAGTCTGGGCAACAATTCTAGCACACACGTGTAAAAAAAATTGAAAAAAGGAAGGTGGCCTAAACAAAAAAATGTACGCACATCGAAATAGGTAGCCTGGACTTGAATTTGGAGTATGGCATGCATGCACATAAACGAATTAGAAAAATAAAATAACCTAGCCAACACAGTTTACACGCAGTGATGAAGTGGAAAAAAATAAATGACTCAGTTTAGTGCTAAAATAAGAGAGCCTAGCTTCAACATAACATCTTGCAATTTAACATTTGCCGTAAGTTTCTAGTGATAAAGAATTGTCTGCAAACAATTTTGGTTAACTAATAAAAGTTGCAAACCAAAATAAACACCAAAACAGCATAAAAAAACACAGGCATCCATAGTTTTAATTAGAAGCGTGAGTTTGCGCTCACCTCCAATTTGTTTCAAAATCAGTTAGCAACCAGGATCCAAAAGTGAGCAAGAATTTGAACTGCCATTAATGCATTCTCGGAGCTACTGAAAAAATGAAATGAAAGATGCATCTTACTTTTCTTTTCTCAAAATTGTGTACAAGTCAAAAATGAAGTGTGCTGGCAATTTTGGTACAAATGCATTAAAGAGAAACGTGCGTATTGAAAGAAAGGGACAGCTTGCATTAAAGATAAAGATGGCGGCAAAAGTGGGTTCAAATTATTTTGATAGCTACAGCACAGGCAAAAAGAAAGAATTTTATAACTTAACTTAGTTATCCAACACAACAATGTCAATAGCAACTCATTTCAGCTGCTACCACTTTTAAGTGTTCATTTTTGCTTTAAAATGGACCTATTCCTCACACATACACGTGAAGGAAATTTGCACTTCATTTCCAACGTGCACCATACAACCGACTTTGCAAATCATTTGCAACATATTTTTTTTCAAATCTCAATTTAAATTTTTTATTTCGACGGTAATCAAAAACAGGGTTGTTACAAACCCCCCCTTATAAAAATTGCGTCCCCGCAATTTTCATAGTAGAAGTTGTTTAAACACAAATTATTCATCACAATAAAGATTTAAAATAGAAAAGATGAATAAAGAATACTCACCCCCACCCGAAGAGGAGAGAAAACCGGAAAAAAACGCTCGACGAATTCTTTGGTTTCCCAAGTGCAATTTTTGGGGTTTGCGGACCATTGAATTTTCACAAGCGGGACTTCTTCCGAAGGTGTTTAACCTCCGAAGCTTGCACACGAATAGGAGTTTGCACCATAGACAAGTCGGGTGAGATCTCAAGATCTTGTAACACATGAGGATCAATGATAGAATCCGAATCTCGAAGGCATCGACGAAGCTGGGATACATGAAATACGTCATGAATTCCCGAAAACTGAATAGGTAGCGATACACGATTAGCAACTGGCAAATGCGTTCCGTAATAGGAAATGGTCCAATATATCGAGGAGCCAATTTCCCGGAGCTACTAAAACGCACCACACCTTTCATCGAAGAAACAGGAACGAACACGCGATCGCCTACAGAAAATTCCAAAGGCTTCCTACGATGATCGGCATAAGATTTCTGCCTATTCCGAGCCTCTTTCATTCTCTGTCTAATAATATCAATCTTCTCAGAAGATTCATGAATATAGTCGGGGCCGAGAACTGACTTTTTCCCGGATTCCAACCAACAAGATGGTGATCGACACGGCCTTCCACAAAGGGTTTCGAAAGGAGCTATACCGATACTGGATTGGAAACTATTGTTATAAGAAAATTCAACAAGAGATAAGTGGTCTTCCCAACTACCCCCAAAATCAAGAATACTAGCGCGAAGGAGATCTTCTAAGACTTGATTCACCCTTTCAGTCTAGCCATCAGACTGTGGATGATAAGCTGTCTGAGATTGAGCTTAGTGCCCAAAGCTTTCTGAAGGCTCTGCCAGAAACCACTAGTAAAAAGCGGATCTCTGTCACTAACAATGCAACTAGGAAGTCCATGAAGTCGAACGCCTTCTTTAATAAAAAGATTAGCCAACAAAGTAGCAGTTCGATTGGACTTGATAGGAATAAAATTGGCTAATTTGGTCAATCGGTCAACAATCATCCAAACACTAGTACGTCCAACCTCGAACGAGGTAGACCATCAATGAAGTCCATAGAAATTTGATCCCATTTCTATAATGGAATCTCAAGAGGTTACAAAAGACCACTAAGACGTTGGTGTTCCGCTTTAATAAGTTGACAAGTCATGCAATGACTCACATAACTTGCAACATCACGCTTCATAACCTCCCAAAAGTATAAGCGTTTCATGTCAGCATACATCTTACTACTGCCCGGGTGAATAGTATACTTAGAACGATGACAGTCCTCAAGAATGTTATTTCTAAGATTAGGAAAATTAGGCACGATCAACCTTCCCTTCTTCCGAATACAACCTTGAATATCAATATCGAAATCCTTTAGATTATCACTTCGGGGTTCCGATTTACAACTCTGAATAAGATAAGCGAGATCTAGATCTTGTTTCTGGGCATCGGCAATATGATCCAACAAACTAGGACGAGCTTCCACGCTAAATAAAAGAAGGGGAGAATCAGAAACTGAAGGACGGTCTCTAATATCACAATGAGATAAAGCTTCCAATATATTCCACTCTGCAAGCATCATGGAAAAAACAACTTGCTGCTTGCGACTAAGCGCATCAGCAAATCGATTACCCTTACCAGGGGTATACTGAATATCGAAATCATATGAAGCAAGAAATTCGAGCCAACACTGTTGCCTCATATTAACTTCCTTCTGAGTGAAGAGATACTTCAGAGATTTGTGATTAGTGAAGAGAATAAAACGCTCGCCCAATAAATAATGTCGCCAAATCTTTAGAGCAAAGACTATAGTAGCTAACTCCAAATCATGGGTAGCATAACAAATCTTGTTAGGCTTTAGTTGTCTAGAAGCATAGGCAACTACTCTATCCTTTTGCATGAGAACAACACCGAGTCCAAAACCACTGGCATCGGTATAAACAACAAGATCATGATTCCCTTCGGGAACCACTAAGATAGGAGCATGAGTAAGGAGATCTTTTAACTGCATGAAAGAAATTTCACATTTGTCAGACCAAATAAAAGGAACAGCTTTTCTCATGAGAGTGGTAAGCGGTAAAGAAATACGAGAAAAGTCCTTAATGAATCGGCGATAATAACCCGCCAATCCAAGGAAACTACGGATCTCAGTATCGGTCTCGGGCCTCTTCCAATTCTGAATAAGATTCAATCTTGGAAGGATCGACAGAGATACCATTAGAAGAAACAATATGACCAAGAAACTTCACCTTATTCTTCCAAAAGTGACGCTTGGAGAATTTGGCATAAAGCTGATGCTGACGAAGTGTGCTCAAAACAATCTCCAAATGATGAATATGATCGGCTTTAGATTTGGAATAAATAAGAATATCATCAATGAAAACCAAGACGAACTTATTGAGATATTCCCGGAATATACGATTCATAAGGTCAACAAAATACGCTGGAGCGTTCGTCAAACCGAACGGTATAACAAGCCATTCGTAAGAACCATAACGAGTACAGAATGCGGTAAGCGAGATGCGGTAAGCGGGATGCTATCTTTCGCAACTCGTAACTGATGAAAACTGGTAGCAAGATCGAGTTGGTAAAAAAGCTTAGCGCCACTTAATTGATCGAACATTTCGTCGATCCTAGGTAATGTGTACCTATTCTTGATGGTGAACTCGTTAAGCTTGCGATAATCAATGCAAAGCCTAAGAGTATCATATGGCTTCTTAACAAAGACAACGGCGGCGCCCTAAGGAAATGAGCTAGAACGAATAAATTGCTTGGCTTCCAACTCAGATAATTGTTCCTTGAGTTCCTCATTTTCCTTAGCAGACATTCTCGTGGGAGGACGACTGACAGGATGAGCACCAGAGATAAGATCAATACGGAATTCAATTGCCATCTTCGACGGCAAACTCGAAATAGGCTCGAAGACATCAGAAAAATCACAAACAATCGGAATATTAGTTATGACATCCTCCGATTCGAAGGAAGAAATGAGAGCATTCGAAGCATGATCTATGTCTCGAAATATAATAGATAAGTGCTCGATAACATCGGATGCTTGAGATATAAAGTTCTTTCGGGACATAGGATTTGAACTTCATAACGGACGAGCCAATCCATTCCCGAAATCATATCAAAACCAAGATGATCCTTAACATGCAGATTCACATGAAAGGAAAAACCACATAGAATAATCTCAACATCAACACATAACAACCCAAGAGTAGCGGATCCACCAATAGGATTCACAATCCTCAAAGGGTCACAAAGACTAACAACATCCAAAGGAATAACATCAACAAGCTCCTTTGACACAAATGAATGCGATGCACCCGTATCGAAAAGAACTCTAATAGAACGGTCATGAAATAAAATAAAACCTTCCAAAACAGAAGGAGGAATACCTTTGGGCTGAGAAGAATCACCAGAAGCTTTAACAACAATAAGCTTCCCAGATTTGAAACCCTTAGGAGCAGTAGGACAATCAGAAACCCAATGACCTTCTATCTTGCAATAGCGGCAAATGCGAGGCTTAGGACAACTACAGAGAAGATGATCCAGAGAACCACAATTATAGCACGCCCTCTGAATAGAAGGTGCACTACTAGGCTGAGAACTAGAGGTAGCTTGCTTCTTCTTCTTCTTGTTGGAAGAATTAGGCTTATGAAATGGAAACCTCTTCTTGTTGGGGTTCTTAGAAACCTCAACCTCATCACAACTATCACGTTTCTTTTCGACAGCTTCAAGGCAAAGTGCCGAATCAACAAGTTCCTCAAAAGAGAGCTTAAGCTGAAGCAAAAGAACTTTCTTCAAATACTTCTTCAAACCTTCTACAAATCTAAGATTCTTCTTACGCGGAGTGTTAATGAGCTCAACTCCGTATTTGGATAAAACCTCGAAAGATGCAACATAATCAGAAACAGAGGACTTTCCTTGTTTTAACTCAAGGAAACTACAAGCAAGATTGGCCTTTTCTGATTCAGGAACGAAGTTAAGTTCGAATCGTCCCTTAAACTGATTCCATGAGAGATAGGACTCATCAACTTCCGCAATCAAAAGCTCATACTAATCAAGCGCATGTTCTTGCAAAATTCTAGATGCCACGAGAATGCAATGATGATCAGAAAGATCCATCCGAGAAAATATGCGCTCACTAGCGCGCCACCAAGTCTGAACCTCTAATACACTTTCTGATCCCTTGAAAGGCTTGCCTCCAAGGTGGGAATAGTCACTACACATACGAACGAAGGCAAACTTGTGAGTAGGAGCTGCAGGAGTAGCAACAGAAGGCTGAGTACCTCGAAATAGCTCCATAAACTGATCAGCTGACATATATTCTCCGTCCGAATGAGAACCACTAGACGGACCTGCAGTAGAACGCTTCCCTCTACCTCTTCCCGCCATAGGCCGAGAGAACAAGAGAAGATAAGGATTAATTAAAACAAAACAAGATTGATAAGGAATTTAACAAATGGAATGAAACGACCCGCAAATCCGTACCCCTTGAATCAACACTATTCTACCTCTGTTAACTCAAGTGGCACAGAAATACGAACCATTTGGGTTTAAGAAGAAGAGATAGGAGAGGAAGAAGTTAAACAATATCAGAATCTCACAGTCGCAGCGGAATAAAATATAATAGTAAATATAGAACTTTACACAAAATGAAATCTATACCAGTTTTATACATCACATCATCAGAGTGTCTCATACATCAAATATTTACCAGTCAGACAAATCCATACAATCACAGCAGCGGAATATATATAGGAACAGATAATACGTCTCGGACTACAGCTCCTTTCCTGCTCCAAAGCAACCTATCCTGAACATATAATACTCGGTCTGACCCGAGCATTATAATGAAATAACACCCGAGTCAGTCTGGAATACCGGCTGATAATAATGCACCCAAATTGATTATTAAAGTTTCAAAAATCCTTTTGAAAACAAAAGCATCTCGTAAGACCACGCCACAAATAAACATGTCGGGTTTTTACCTTACGATAGCTAAAACACTTTTTATAGAAATCCTCTGATATTATAATAGGGTCTATTTACAAATACTTATAAAGTAGCCGAAATTGTTACATCTATTAAATTCCAACTACTAGCCACAGAGTGGGTAATACAAACAAAACTCGTACAAGGCTCGTAGGGAGAATGGATTTCCAACAATGACTAGGCACTGGGGTACCACCTGTCACAGTACGGGGCCTAGATCAACGTACCGAGGACCACTCCCGATCCCCTGCAACACAAGGCCGGACCCATCCCTTACTGGACAGTTCCGAATAAGATCACCTCGTGGTTGGGATCAGCAACCGCCCACTAAGCCGAAATAAAAAGGGACATGTAGACAGGGATGACCTTACTCTCCAGTGGGGGCTACCCACGAAGCCTTGCTGCATATCCCCTGATTTTCAGTCGTTCCCATTTGATGAGGCTTGAGGCTAAGCGTTACCTTTTAGAACGTTTCACTTAGAATGCCCATCGCCCACCTGACGATGTTCCGAAAGCATTCGCCCATACAAGCCGTCCCGGGTTCGAACGGAACCGAATGCACTATTCCCACTACATCCATTTTGGAAATATCCTCAGGATTAGTAGCGACTAGCCCTTGCACTTCACTGCTCCATCTTCGACTCCGAACATATTTTTCGCACGAAACGTACAAACCGGATCGAAGTGGTTTTCGAGAAATAAATCTCGATCCCGGTCTCTTCGAAACGATCAACGCATTAGTCCAATATTGATAGTCGGTGATTTAACTATCAATTATTATTCACAAACATTCATCACATAATAAATAATTCCCACGTTATTTATTGCCTCAAATATCTTTAAAAGATATATTTTCAAATTTCCAAAACCCATTTGAAAACAATTTCCCAAAGTTCTTCCTTTACAAGGTAAATTCTTTACCCTTTATTCCCATTGGAAATAACCAAGTTCAAAACATTTAGATTTAAAACAATTTAAAATACTTTATTCTTAAATATACTTTAAAATATTAAAGTTACTACTAGTTATTTACTCTAAAATAATTTCAAAATATTTTAAGTAAAGCCACTTGATAAGGCATTAACTAGTTTAAAATGGGGTTTGGTTAAATGAAATTTTAAAGATGGAGTTTTAGAAAAATTGCTACAAGGTTCGAAATAACTTAAATCAAACTACCTTTTAAGTAAATCCATGTATAAAAATAATTACTAATAACATTCTTAAAATAATTACTATTATAGCTAATTTATATATTATTTACTTTAAAATAATAATTTCTCAAAACACTTTTGAAACAAGTTTAAACTTTAATTTTTTTTTTCTTCTAAATCTGCTTTAAAACACGAACTTGGTTTCCCAGGGAAATACACTTCTATTCAACAACTCATACAATCCTTCTTATAAATCCCGCCCGATTTATTCCAATTCAAATTTACGTTTAATTATTTTAAGTTTGTTTCCATGCATAAAATAAACTTCCTTGAAGTTTTAAAACACCTTTTCCATTTCTGGAACTTCACCTTCACAGTCTAGGCTTAAATATTATTTATATTTTTTTAAGAAAACTATTGGGAATTTATTAACGAGAATAATACTTAAGAATTATTTAAATAAAATTCAAATGGTGAAAAAAACATTTCAAATATTTTATTTACATTTAAAAACTGTAAATTTATATTTGGAAAACCTCTTTTAAATATATTTTAATTTCCAGGAAAACATCATCAAATAACCCCATCGTCATTTTTAACAATTTATAATTTCTTATGGAATTTATCCTCACAAATCCATATTTTCACATTTATCAACTAATGAGTTTTCCATTTCATTTATAAATTCCAAAATTTACCCATTTCCATTCTTCATTCAACCAGATTCCAAATTTTATTCCTTTAGATCTTTTATTTAACAATTCTTTCTATTTCTTTTAAAACTCAATTTATTTTATTTATGCTTATCAATTTCAGGTTTAAATTTATCAATTCATGTCACAACAACTGAATTCCAAATTTAGCTACCACGGTATATAAATAAAATACATCATCAGTCATAACAACAATCCCAATATTGTGAGGAATCCAGTTGGATCCCTCCAACCTGTTTTCCCTGCATCCACAAATATTAGCACAACTATATATATATATATATATATATATATATATATATATCGATTCAATTTGATAATAATTATCATATTCAGCTAAACATCCAAACAACCAGTCAATATTAGCTGTTTAACTTTACTGGTATCCAGATGTGAGTGAGAATAACTCACCTTGAGTTTCGGCGAGCGTTCGAAATTTAAATTAAACCGAACGACGTTCGATTTAACTCAAATTTCTACTTGCCCAGAATGATTCCCGGACTGCACCATTGCGTAGTACGCATCTCTGCTATTCCGATGCCGCAAATTTCGTTCGAATCTGATATTGTATGATAAAGTTATTCAATTTTAAAGATTTGAATAAAAATTTAAAACAATCTTCTCTATATTTTTTTTTATTACCACACGAAATCGTGGCCGCTGATCGCTTCATGCAAAAAGGCCGCTCGGTATCTTCTTCCACAAACGCACGAACTACAGATGACCGAACCCAAACGTTCGAACTAGGGTTCGAAATCGCCTCCTCCACGCTCGCCGATAGGTTGATCCAAAGCCACCACTACGAAGCTCACGGCCTGCTCCACCTTCGGCCCTAACAGCTTCGAGCTCGGTCAAGACAATCACGCACGATACGTGCTCGAACCCCATACGAACGCGACACCAAAGCTCCTCCAAACGATCACTTCACGCGAAATCACCCGTTGGATCTATAGATCCCTCAACGATCTACAACTTTCATTTAGAAAGTTTCCCAAATTAAAGCATGGATTGAGATATTTTAGAGGGGGATTGAAATCGATTTTCGGCCATGAAAACATAAAGAAGCGGCAGCTACTGAGAATGGATTAGGGTTTTGGTTATTATAATGTTTTATAACTTTAATTAATATTATTTTAATATTATTTTTCAATTTTAACGACTTGTGCAAACGAACACCAATTCTCACGAACCAATAGGCGTTCCTTGGGTCTTTCAGCATTCCAGACACAATGGAATAGGTTTCGTAAACTATTTCAGTCATACGTGCGAGTTACGGAATTAAACGAACAATTTAAAATTAAATCGATTAAAACGATTTCTATGCGTTTCGAGCTGCCACGGCCAAACGACAACTCCGATTGCTACGAAAATTGAAATCCGATAATAACTAACTATTACGGATTCAATGAAACTGGTTTCGTCGAATTCCAAGACTGTGCCCCGAAAGGCTATTTTAACTCGTCGATTAAATCGGACGATTTTCGAAATTGTCGAAATCACTAAAAATTTCACTTTTAAAACTTTATTAACTTAATTATAAATCATATAAAATATATAATGACATTACAAATCATTCTGGCTCATTCCGGACCCAAAATCTGATTAATTGCATTTTAATAATATTAAATTCATTTTTAAATTAATATAAAATCCCAAATATTAACTTATCAACTTAAAAATTCATCTAAAATTCCCACCATACTATTTACACTCAAATAACTCAAAATAAATTTTTAAAACCATTCTTATCACTATTTACATCTAAATTCCCAAATTGTTTCAGTCCAATATTTAATTACTATTCAAAATTGAATTAAATTATCATATTTTAAAACCTATAACTTATTTTATAAATTGAACCTGATTCTCTTTGTTCCAAATTAATTAAAAATCCTCAGTGAACATTTAAAATGAATTAAATGTTCAAAATTCAATGGTCCAAAAATCCGGGATGTTACATTCCTCCCTCCATATAAAAATTTCGTCCCCGAAATTTGCTAAGGTAGAAAATACCCTCCAACCCGAAAATACCCTCCAACCCATTTACTTACTCAGTTTGCTTAGTTAAAGCATATATTCACTTTCCAAAACCCTTCGGCCCAATCCCACATTCATTTGCTTCATCTACATTCAAAAGCTTTTGTGGCAACATTGTTTCAAAATAACTTTACTAGTTAATAAATAAATAAATAAAATTCCAAAAATCTTCTAACTCCCAAAATTTCTGAATTTTTTTGGCAGAGTCTCCCCTGCACGGAGGAGCTTTCGCGATATCGCGATACAAACAAATATATATATATCGACCCACACGGTCGGAAACCAACATATATCACAATATATGTATCATTTTCCAATTATATTTGCGTAGGCGTACCTTTTTAGCAAATTCTAATAGCAAGCGGCTAATATAACGCATATACGCGCTCCAACTCTATTGAACGCCTCCCATACCTGTACTTACTCAACAAACTCATCAGTTTCCAAAAATATGAACATTTCATTCATTTATTAAGACAATACATCAATTACCAAGCCTACGCGACACATTTCTCAAGTTTACATATAAACCATATGTTTTAAGCAATCACAAGCACCAAAACTACCTTAGTTTCCTTTTGCCAACTCGAACTTCATTTTGTATTTCACTACAATGAATACATTCAAGTTACCATTCCCAATTCATAATTACCATAACCAATTCATATTCACCTCAATATTATGAATGTAGGCTTTACTATCATCAATTTACTTCAATTTAAATTCAAATTGATTCACAATCAAATGTATTTCCAATTTAATTTATTTGCATTACTTTTCCAAATTCAAACTTCATTATATTCCACTCGAATGACTTACATCCGAGTTGCAAATGTTAGATTCACATTCACTTCAATAAGAGTAATATATGCTTTTGATTCATTTACTTTTCTTTTTAATTAACCTGCATTTACACACAAACCCACTAAATAGATTCCAACTCATTTCCCATTATTCAAATATCAATTTCATTTACTTCTTTTAATTCATTCACTTAAGTTTAACGACTATTTTCTATGCAGGTGTGATTATTCAAACAAATAACCAATTCTTAAGCTTATAACCAGTTAAAATTAATTTCCAACTTAGATTCATATTAATTTTATTCAATTTTGCATGGTTCACAATCCAAGCATTCCTATCATATTGCAATTATTAAATTAAATTCTTCCCTTACATTTTTATTTCATTAACCAATTCGAGTTTATAATAATATCATCCCATCCTGGGGCATTTACAACCCATTACATTTTTGTTTCATCACAACAATTAATTAAGATTCTTCCAATTGCATTTAAATTTTATTATCTAAACAAATTTCATTCAAATCTACTAAATAAAGCTCATCCAAGTTAAGTTTAAATTAATATCATCACATTCCATATTATTTACAACATTTTCATTATCTTCTTATATCAATTTTATTTTATTTCCATTTGATTCTCATTCCATCAAATTCCAATCCATTTACAAATTCAATGCCCTTTTGTTTACTTATTCAATCCATTTTAGATTTATTTTATTAACAAAGAGACATTTCAGTCATTTGAATTTATTTATAAATCAAATCATCATTATTATAATCTAATCCCATTATCCATTCACACTTCCAATATTTATTACCAAAATTAAATTCCATTCCAAAACTGGACTTTATTTACTTTCTAAATTTTGGCCAAACTATCAAAATTTTATTCATGCCAATACAAATTCCATTTAATTTAGCTTACACAAAATTCATTTCCAAACAATCATTTGAATTTAGTTGAGTTAAAACTTTATTCACACAATATCATTCTTACTTTTCTAAAATAAATTCCCTTTCAATTTAATTCTTTTCCAATTCTAATTCAATTTCGACCAAATTTAGTTAGCAATCTTGAATTTATATTATTTCCTTTATTATCTTAAATAAGAATTGAGCCTCACCAATATTGTTTATAATGCAACAGAAATTTTGAATTTCATTTCAATCCAATTTATTCCTCCATAAATAAGTTCAAAACTTATTTTCTATTTTAAGTTCATTCACATCCTTTTATATCTCACTTCTTCTTATGTTAAGTCACATTTCATTCAGGATTAGATTTGAATTCACCATACCATTCAACTCTTCCCATTATGAATTTACAATTCCATTTCTATTCATAAGTTTCCCAACTTATTTATTTTAAAACTCCATATCACCCATCTTAGTCGCTTCCATTTCATAATTGCAATTTCAAATTATAGAAATAACTTAAGGATATAAGTTTTCATCATATAATTATAACTCTCAACTATAACCATTTTACGTTCAACTTACATTCAATTCAATCCAATCATTAAATTTTAATTCAATTTTCATTACCCCTTTTATTTAACTTATCTTAAGGTAAATTCAAATTTTCTATTCACTTCAAAAAAATATCGTTCACTTCCATTTATTCAAGTTAAATTTTAATTCCAAGACTAAAATTTACATTTCCTTCTTATTAGCATCAACTTTATCAAAATTAGTTCATTAGTTGATGCATTTTAACTTTACACACCATTTAAATAGAATATTTCAGAATTCAATTACCCGGTTTTATTCCAAAACCATTTTGAAATAATAATCAATTCATACCCATTTGGTATATCAATCAAATCTCCAGATTTTCCAAAACAACTGGTTTACACCAATCAAATTTCCTCCCTTGAAATTTCCAAAACAACTGGCATACCCAACAAATCCAAACAATATCATAACCAAGTACTAGGGAAGCAATCCATCACTTTAGAAACTCGAAAATGAATTCTAATGATGTGGCCAGCATCATCAGGATTATTTTCCAGCGACTGAAGTGAGTTCAATGCTTCCTTACTTTCCCAAATTCATTTCAAAACAGTTTTCCATTCAAAAATATTTTCCAAAATATACTCCATCATTGACTTCAAAAGCTTTGGAAAACATTTCAACATCCTCACGATTTCAAATTTCCAAATTCTCTGTTTAAATGCATTTAAAACATCTTTCAAAATTTCCGGGGTCAAAATTCCGGTTTAAATCAATTTCAATTTCACTTCTTCTTGTTTAAAACATATTTAGTCAATTCTATTTGGTCATAAACCAATTTAATATTTTGAATTCTTATTTGTTATATCATTTCAAATTTTAGATCATATTTCAAGTTCTTATTTGATTATAGTAGGAACAACCAACAAACAATATATATATAGTAATTGAGAAAACCATTTCTTTTATATCAAAATATAATTTTGGGTAAACTTATTCATTTACCCACTTTAAAAACAATACTATGTCGGTCTATCTTGTTTAAGAGTTTAGAAACCCCTATCGATACGGTTGTATTTCCCGTACCGACCAGAATTCATAAACACTCAACCGATAAGTCAACACAGTATAAAAAATAATAATTTTATATGCACTAACAAGTACGCTCTCATATCTATTAATACGCTCAACTTGTTATAGAGTACTATTAACTCTGATAAGTGAGTAATTTCCCCACCAAAGCCTAGATTATCGCCAACCTAAGCTCTGATACCAAGTGAAACGACCCGCAAATCCGTACCCCTTGAATCAACACTATTCTACCTCTGTTAACTCAAGTGGCACAAAAATACGAACCATTTGGGTTTAATAAGAAGAGACAGGAGAGGAAGAAGTTAAACAATATCAGAATCTCACAGTCGCAGCGGAATAAAATATAATAGTAAATATAGAACCTTACACAAAATGAAATCTATACCAGTTTTATACATCACATCATCAGAGTGCCTCATACATCAAATATTTACTAGTCAGACAATTCCATACAATCACAGCAGCAGAATATATATAGGAACAGATAATACGTCTCGGACTCCAGCTCATTTCCTGCTCCAAAGCAACCTATCCTGAACATATAATACTCGGTCTGACCCGAGCATTATAATGAAATAACACCCGAGTCAGTCTGGAATACCAGCTGATAATAATGCATCCAAATTGATTATTAAAGTTTCAAAAATCCTTTTGAAAACAAAAGCATCTCGTAAGACCACGCCACAAATAAACATGTCGGGTTTTTACCTTACGATAGCTAAAACACTTTTTATAGAAATCCTCTGATATTATAATAGGGTCTATTTAAAAATACTTATAAAATAGTCGAAATTGTTACATCTATTAAATTCCAGCTACTAGCCACAGAGTGGGTAATACAAACAAAACTCGTACAAGGCTCGTAGGGAGAATGGATTTCTAACAATGACTAGGCACTTGGGTACCACTTGTCACAGTATGGGGCCTAGATCACCGTACCGAGGACCACTCCCGATCCCCTGCAACACAAGGCCGGACCCATCCCTTACTGGGCAGTTCTGAATAAGATCACCTCGCGGTTGGGATCAGCAACCGCCCATTAAGACGAAATAAAAAGGGACATCTAGACAGGGATGACCTTACTCTCCAGTGGGGGCTACCCACGAAGCCTTGCTGCATTTCCCCTGATTTTCAGTCATTCCCATTTGATGAGGCTTGAGGCTAAGTGTTACCTTTTAGAACGTTTCACTTAGAATGCCCATCGCCCACCTGACGATGTTCCGAAAGCATTCGTCCATACAAGTCCGTCCCGGGTTCGAATGGAACCGAAGGCACTATTCCTACTACATCCATTTTGGAAATATCTCAGAATTAGTAGCGACTAGCCCTTGCACTTCACTGCTCCATCTTCGACTCCGAACATGTTTTTCGCACGAAACGTACATACCGGATCGAAGTGGTTTTCAAGAAATAAATCTCGATCCCGGTCTCTTCGAAACGATCAACGCATTAGTCCAATATTGATAGTCGGTGATTTAACTATCAATTATTATTCACAAACATTCATCACACAATAAATAATTCCCACATTATTTATTTGCCTCAAATATCTTTAAAAGATATATTTTCAAATTTCCAAAACCCATTTGAAAACAATTTCCCAAAGTTCTTCCTTTACAGGGTAAATTCTTTACCCTTTATTCCCATTGGAAATAACCAAGTTCAAAACATTTAGATTTAAAACAATTTAAAATACTTTATTCTTAAATATACTTTAAAATATTAAAGTTACTACTAGTTATTTACTCTAAAATAATTTCAAAATATTTTAAGTAAAGCCACTTGATAAGGCATTAACTAGTTTAAAATGGGGTTTGGTTAAATGAAATTTTAAAGATGGAGTTTTAGAAAAATTGCTACAAGGTTCCAAATAACTTAAATCAAACTACCTTTTAAGTAAATCCATATATAAAAATAATTACTAATAACATTCTTAAAATAATTACTATTATAGCTAATTTATATATTATTTACTTTAAAATAATAATTTCTCAAAACACTTTTGAAACAAGTTTAAACTTTAATTTTTTTTTCTAAATCTGCTTTAAAACACGAACTTGGTTTCCTAGGGAAATACACTTCTATTCAACAACTCATACAATCCTTCTTATAAATCCCACCCGATTTATTCCAATTCAAATTTACGTTTAATTATTTTAAGTTTGTTTCCATGCATAAAATAAACTTCCTTGAAGTTTTAAAATACCTTTTCCATTTCTGGAACTTCACCTTCACAGTCTAGGCTTAAAAATTATTTATATTTTTTTAAGAAAACTATTGGGAATTTATTAACGAGAATAATACTTAAGAATTACTTAAATAAAATTTCAATGGTGAAAAAAACATTTCAAATATTTTATTTACATTTAAAAACTGTAAATTTATATTTGGAAAACCTCTTTTAAATATATTTTAATTTCCAGGAAAACATCATTAAATAACCCCATCGTCATTTTTAACAATTTATAATTTCTTATGGAATTTATCCTCACAAATCCATATTTTCACATTATCAACTGATGAGTTTCCATTTCATTTATAAATTCCAAAATTTACCAATTTCCATTTTTCATTCAACCAGATTCCAAATTTTATTCCTTTAGATCTTTTATTTAACAATCCTTTCTATTTCTTTTAAAACTCAATTTATTTTATTTATGCTTACCAATTTCAGGTTTAAATTTATCAATTCATGTTACAACAACTGAATTCCAAATTTAGCTACCACAGTCTATAAATAAAATACATCATCAGTCATAACAACAATCCCAATATTGTGAGGAATCCAGTTGGATCCCTCCAACCTGTTTTTCTGCATCCACAAATATTAGCACAACTATATATATATATATATATATATATATATCGATTCAATTTGATAATAATTATCATATTCAGCTAAACATCCAAACAACCAGTCAATATTAGCTGTTTAACTTTACTGGTATTCAGATGTGAGTGAGAATAACTCACCTTGAGTTTCGGCGAGCGTTCGAAATTTAAATTAAACCGAACGACGTTCGATTTAAATCAAATATCTACTTGCCCAGAATGATTCCCATACTGCACCATTGCGTAGTATGCATCTCTGCGATTCCAGTGCCGCAAATTTCGTTCGAATCTGATATTGTATGATAAAGTTATTCAATTTTAAAGATTTGAATAAAAATTTAAACAATCTTCTCTCTCTCTCTCTCTATATATATATATATATATATATATATATATTTATTTATTTATTTTTATTACCACACGAAATCGTGGCCGCTTATCGCTTCATGCAACAAGGCCGCTCGGTATCTTCTTCCACAAACGCACGAACTACAGATGACCGAACCTAAACGTTCGAACTGTAACGACCCGAAATTTTCAATCCCGAAAATTCCAGATAGTTAGAGAAAAGAAGAAAGAGAAAGAAGAAGAAACACGAACAAGACACAGAAACCTCACATTCGCAGCGGATCAAAATATAATATTACATAATAATAACAGTTATACAAAGAGAAACTGTATCTATCAATTTTCATTGATATATCAGAGTTACAACAATTTTCACAATATTGGACAGATACAATTTAACATATCTCAGATATATATAATATCATAGTGGAAACTCTTCATACGTCCCTGCCATCCAGCTCGCCTTCTGAGCTCCAGAACGTCCTTACCTGAAAATCTGTAATACTCGGTCTGACCCGAGCATTACATAAAAGTAACACCCGGGTCAGGCTGGAAACCAGCGTGAGTAAACTCAACTATCAAGGAATACCAGAACATATAACTTATTTAACCCGGGGTAACTTATATAGATTTCTATTTTTATAAGTTGTTATAGACTCTACTTATTTCACACATCAATTTCTAAGTACCAAACTTAGATTAAGTGGTCCAATTCACTTAAATCATTCCATTTTAGTCAATTGATTTCACATATCAATTCATAAAGAATCGAAGTGGTTTCGGGTATTTATTAATACCCGACTCTGGTCTCTTCGAAACCAATATCATCTTAACTTATATTATTCAAGTGAAATACAACTCAATTTTTAATACAGTATGTCACCTAATTTATCAACAATAGATAACCACATCATCACAGTTTAAATCAACATATCTTATCACATAGCATCACAAATCACATATTAGGAATAACAATTAATCAAAGACTTCCAATATCATTTTTTATCCTTTAATTATATTTAAGTAATTAACCCTTAATTAATTTTACAAATTAATTATCTTTAACCCAATACGGTAATTCACCTTAATTATTTCATTAATTAATTGCTAACCATAAATATTAATCACCCTTGATTAATAACATCAGTAATTAACTACCCTTAATTACTTCATCAAATAAATTAATTACTCCTTAATTATCTCTAATTAATCCCTTGATTAATTTATAAAGTAATTTAATCTAAATTACTTTCACAATCCCATCTTCCACTAATTACATCCAGTAATTATCATTAATTACTTCACTAAGTAATTAAACTTCATCAATTATATTAAGTAATTATTATCAAATCATCAAGTGATTAAAATTAATTAAACTTAATTAATTAATTTAAACTAATCACATTAAACTCCATTAATTACATTAAGTAATTAATTTCTAAATTACTTCCATTAAATAATTAAACTTAACAATTCCTTAAATGATTATTATTAATTAATTAATCTAATTAATTATTAAAAATCAATCACATTTATTAATTGTTAAAAAATCTTAAGTTAATGACCTTCGTTGACAATTCTTAATTACATTATTAAGAAATTAACTTAGATTAACCTTCATTAATTATTAATTAATATTTAATCACCAATTAACTAATCCCTAATTATTAAATTAATTTAGTGTTAATTAAAATCTTAATTAATCCTTAATTACTTGATTAATTAATTCTTTAATCATTAATTAAAATCTAATTAATAAGCCTTAATTACAAATTAATTATTCTTATTAATTATCTTAAGAATTTACTTAACTGATACTATCAATTAATTTAAACATTCCTAATACATTAAATAAATTATATTTAATTAAATTCATCATTTAAACATTCCTAATATAGGGTTTAACCCATTATATAATCATCTAAGTTCAACAAATTAGACACCTTTATAACCTTAAAATCCTGTTTAATCTTGCTAATATTAGATGCAAAATCTGGTTTTCGTGTTCTTTATGTTTACCCTTAATTTAAAGCAAATTAAATATATACAAAATCACGGCCCACAAGATCCCTGGCCACGCTTCTTCTCGGCCCAACAAGCAAAATACCCGAGACAAACACGGAGTCATTCAGCTTCAATTCCGAGCTCAACCCTTTCCCTTCTTCTTTTTTTCTCTTCACTTGTTTAAGTTTTAAACTGTACTCAAAACAGAATTACTCGCGCACAACACAAAACAAACTCGAGATGAAACCTCACATACTCGAGATCAATCCCGAGCCCATTACTAACGCACCTGATAACGATGAATCTAGCTAAACACTGATACGAGAAATGCTCGTACACGTGCACAGATGGTCGGAGCATGTCCGACCATCACCACCATCCCTGATAAGTCGACGATCACACACTCTAACCATTCCGACCATCCAGGTTCTACTAAATCAATTGAAACCAAATCGAGTAACTCGAGCCTTCAGAAATAAGACAACCTCACCTGAATCTTCCCTGAATTCACATCATCGACCACCAGGAAAAATCTACAATCCCAGCCTTGAACTCGTCAACGACCAAGCTCCCACCACCCCAGATCCTGTTGAACTCGATCACTTGTAGAAGTGGTGGCGGTCGAATCACTAAACCTGGTTAAAACCAGGGTTCTAGGAAAAATCCACCTCTACCGCCTTCTTAAATGAAAAAAAATAATCGTCATCAGATATTTCTCCTAGATTTGATGATCACTTCTTCACCTCCAGCATCATTCCTGACCACCCCAAATGTTCCATCCTTCAGAATTTACCCAAAACTCGATTTATAGACAAACCCAAAATTTACATTCAACATGATATTTAAAATTTGTATTTTTTGTTTTAAAAAATCATAGCTTCCAAAGATGATTCGAGATATATTCTTGGATGAATACATTAAAACACATTGATTTATTCCATTATTTGAGTTTCAACTGTATTTCCATGTTTACAGGTGACTTCCAGGGTTAAAATACTTTAACTTGTTTTCGAAATCTTGATGATGTTCAAACTAAATTGTTTTGTTTGAAAACTCAAAACTCCAGAGAGAATAGATGGAAAATCCTTTGAAATTTAGTTTATTTTAACATCTCTGTAAACCAAAAATACAGAGTAGCACAGCCATCAGTCATGAGTATTCATAAACATTCATATTCACAGATTTCATACTCCTACATACATAAACAAGCATCATCACCCATCAATTATTCAGGCAACAATTATTACTTTCCAAGTTTAAGAGTAACTGTTCACTCACCTGCAAAAATCTGAGCAAAGAATAAATCCTAGATGCTGCAAGCATGATTTCCTTTGATCCTTATTTATTTTGTTGTTGAATATGTAGTTTGAATAAGCATCTGGTTTTGGTTGAGGGTTTTTGGTAATTTTTTTTCTTTCTGATTTATAAAAGGGTTACAGCCTTTGGTTTTTTTTAGAATTTTGAAAGAAGATAGAAAAGAGAACAATGAAAAGAATGTTGTTTGTTTATATCAGTTTTAAATTAGATAAAAGAAAATTAAAATAAGAATTTGACACTTGTAAATAAATTTCAACATTTGTCATAAGGTATCATTTATTACTTAACACTTGTTTAAACATGCTTTCGTAGATTTACACTTGCCCTTTAAGTAATTAGTACTTATTTTATTAATTTTATATGTTAATAAAAACCTTTATATTTACTTTAATATTTTATAAATGCTTATCTATATATATATATGAATTTTCTTAGAGAAAATAAAACAAAACAAATTATTAATAATCTTACACATTTTTTTTCATTTTATTATTAATATTATATATATATATATATATGTATATTTTTTATATCCAAAATATTTTAAGATATTTATCTTTGAATTTTCCAATCTCAAATCCAGATTAGGTTTAAATTTACTCATATATATTTTTAAACAAACACAAATTACATTTGTTTGAAAATAATGATTTTGCAAAATTTTAAATAATTATACTAGAAGAATATCAAATATTTTAAATATTTATCCAAGTATAAATATTTATCATCATATTTATTTGTTCAATCTATAAATCAATATTCTATTTATTAACCCAATAATTTATCGATTACAGATGTGTAGAATTCCGGGATATCACATTCCTTCCCTCTTTGAATCTTTTCGTCCTCGAAAAGAACGAAACCAGAATTTATTAAATACTTTAAAACCAGTTAAAATATTCTTTGATTATTTTAAAACACTTAAAAACTCATATAGTATTTTCAAAATAGTTTTTATAGAAAATATCATTTTATAACTTGATGTCTCAACAAGTCCATTCTCGTTCTCATAGAAATTCGGTCAAACGTTGATCAGGCGTAAGACTGAAAATCTACAAGTACTTAGCAAACCCATTTTCAACAACCAGTGAAAATACTTGAAAATAATTTTATCGAAAATTTAGAAAACAGTTTCTGAAAATAGAGGATATATCTTTGGTGAGAATGCTCTGGAAATCATCACCCCCATCCATGGTCGCAGTTAACCAGATGGTTACGTTGCCGTGCCGACAAAATCCACAGATAACTGTAGGCCTCCCGCCCCTCGATTACACCATGGAACCCGCTACAGATCGCAGCTACAACTGGGGTTACGTAGCTATCATAGCAAAAACCCATATAACTGTACACATCAGCGCCCTCGAATTTCGCTGCCAAAAAATAAAACTTCTCCACTCCACTTGACCATAGATCGCAGTCTACCGATGTTGCGTTGCCTTCCCGGCAAAATCAAGTGTAGACCGTTGACACTCATCCTCCACACGATTTTCGCTATGGTCCCCACAGTAGATCGCAGTGACATCGAGTTACACTATCGTCATAGCATAACCCAAATGCCCCTGTAGGCATCAGCGCCCTCGACTTCCGCTACCCAATAATCCTTTGGAACTAGTTTGTCCGGACTCCTTACAGGATCAACTTTAGAACCCCCCCCCCTTGGGGCTCAAGGCAGCACCACCCGGTGGCATTCCTGAGAAGTCCATTCCAAGGGAGCGCCTTTTTCCCTAGAGCCATCATCAAAACATTTTATACTATACATATAGTATCTTTAAATCATACACCTAGTATGATCTCATACAAAGCTCCTTTACACAAAATCGATTATTCCAAAATCGATAATTCTCAAACTAGGCTTTCCAAATTCAATATTGATTTTACCCAAAAATCAAAAGCCTTTCCAAATCCAAAGGTTCCCAAAACCTTTTCTAAAATCCTCATAAGATCCTTTATATATATATACAGGTATATATAATTTTTAAAACTTTGGATCATTTCAAACTTGTATAAAACTCCTTTTATACTTCAAACACCTCCAAAAACCATTTTCTTCCGACAAAAGATTCATCAATGGGAGTTTCATTTTATAAAACAAAGATATTTAATTTTGTTTATTCAAAATCAAATATTCAAATTTGATTACTCTTTACAAAACCACTTACCATATCACTTACTTCCATAAACAAAATTTCAACCATAGAAATATCCAATTTTCACTTTATTTCATCATATATTTCACAAAATATATTTTTCATTTCAAAAACCATTTCACATTTCTTATCCACAAATTTCCAGTATCAATTTTATTCAAATTCATACGATGTACACATATCATCCGTACGCTATACTAATTTGATCGCTCACTCGATCACACAATTTCATTTCCGAACTAGTATTGCTCACCCGACTTCCTAGTGCGGACACAGATCTGGTTCCTTAATCAGAAACCGTCATTCTCCTTGCATAGTCATACTATGGTAGAGAATATCCAGAACCAATCAACAATCCATATCCAGGTTCGCCGTCGAAAATCGAGTGAAAAATCCCACTCGGATCGATATAACTATCTCGAAATTATGTGCTCGAATCTGGATCAAATCACTATGCAAATAGAATAACATACGTACACCCTACGTATTATCTTTATTGGTTATTAGCCAAATCAATTCTCTTCTATTCACATTTACTTTAATTTTCATTCACTTATTCACAATTGCTTCAATCCATTTGAATTATCATCTCTATACTTATCTTGATTGGGTATTTAACCAATAACAGTTTGAACTCCGACCATTTTATTTAGAAAATAGCTTGAAAAAATTAAAGAAATAGATAGGTAGTTGAAAAATAATTACTAGTTTGTAAAATAGGTGTAAAATAGTTAAAACAATAGTTAAAATAATTATAGAAATTTAGATAATTGCTAAATAATAGTAAGATAGTAATTAGTTTTGTAAAATAATTGAAATATAGTGATTATTATAAAACAGTTGGAAAATTGTTAAACAGTTTCAAAAATAATTGTAAAACAAGTATAAGATAGTTTGGCTTTTAAAAGAAAGGTTGTTTATATAATGAATAGCTTGGAAAAATGGGTTTATGTTAAAATAATTTATATTAAAAATAGTCCTGAGTCAAAACTGTTCACTTCCCAATCTCCATTATCATCCATTCAATTTAAATTTCCACTTTCCATTTAAATTGACCCAATTCCAATTTAAATAACTTCAATTTCTATTGAAATCTATTTAACCCAATTCAAGTTGAATTCCTCGGTTCTTACCAAATTTAACTTTATTCAACCTTCATCTCAAATTTTACTAATTCAAATAAATTTCAATTGAACTAGTTCCAATTTCAATTCATTTCAACTCCAGATTGAATCAATCCCAATTTCAAACTCCATTTCCAAATCAAGTTGAATTATTCTTGATTTCCTCCCAAATTAAATTCAAATTCCATTTGAATTTAAAACTATTCAACTTTAATTACAATCCCAAATTATTCAAACCAATTCGGACTAATTTCAAATTGAACCCTCTTCAATTTCAAATTGTTTCAAATTAATCCAATTCAAATCTTCCATTTGAATTTTATACTTATATATCTTTAATCACAATTTCAATTAATTCAATCAAATTCAATTTGAACTAATTTCAAATTTTAAATTCCAAATTTAAACCATCTCGAATTATATATATTCGAGTTAAATTCACTAAGATTGGTTTATCCTCTTTAAACCAAGTTAACCTTTAATAAAAGCTTTTAAATAATTTAATTTCAAATTAAAGTTAGACTTTCTTTTATCTCAATAATGTATATATCCCCACACTTCACTTCTCATTCATTTGAACAAATCCAATTTCATGATTTAAATATTTCCAATAACAATGGGATGGTATTATTCAAATTATTTTAAAACATCCATCCATTTCCAATTCCAGATCTCAAACCCATTTTGAGATCACACAAACTCCAATTCAAATTAACCATTTAACTTTCCAAGTTAATTTCCACCTTAAAATTTCCAATTCAAGTTGTTCATTTAAATCTTTTTAACTTCTCCCAAGTTAAATTCGATTTACTTAATCCAATCAACCTCATTCAATCCTTAATCTTCACAATAATAATCTTCCCACTTATTAAGTTCAAAAACTTAGCACTTCGGGTATCACATCTTATTCCAAATTCAAAACTCACCATTTAGAGTTTATTTCCAACCACCTTTGATATTATGTATATCCACATGTATACATATTAATTTCTTTTAAATACCAAGTTATACTTTTAAAATTTTAAACCTCCTTTGGTTTTTAATTCAAAACAAATTCTTTAAAATTTTAAACATTTCTTATTTTAAAATAAGATCATATTCAAAATAGTTTGAATAATATAATTTCCTTTAACATTTTGAAACCAATTCAAATGTTTAAATTTAGAATTCAGAATTTCGCAATTTGAAACTCACTTTTATTTATATCCTTTGACATTTACCAATTATTTTCTTTTTAAATGGTTACTTTCTTAAAACATTTTATTGTTTATTGAAAAACAATCATCCCATTATTAAACACAATAACCATTCAATTTCCTGGTTTGAAACCAATTCTGATACATCTTATTTTGAAATTCTTTCTTAACTTTAAGATTTTAATTTAAGTTTGAATCCATTTCAAACTTATGCTTATTTAATTTCAATTTGGTTGTATTATATTACTTCTTAATTTAATTCTTACTATTACTTTTACTTTAATTAATACTACAACCAATTTCCTTAATATAATAGATAATCTATTTCTTATATAAATTTCATTTACTTTTGAAATCATTTAAAAACCTTTATATAAGAAAATAACAAGTACGCTCTCTCATATATATACACGCTCAACTCATTCTAGGGTACCACTTACCCTATCCTTAATGAGTAATCCCACCAGAGCCAAGCTTCTCGCTTAACCTTCAGCTCTGATACCAAATGTAACGACCCGAAATTTTCAATCTCGAAAATTCCAGATAGTTAGAGAAAAGAAGAAAGAGAAAGAAGAAGAAACAAGAACAAGACACAGAAACCTCACATTCGCAGCGGATCAAAATATAATATTACATAATAATAACAGTTATACAAAGAGAAATTGTATCTATCAATTTTCATTGATATATCAGAGTTACAACAATTTTCACAATATTGGACAGATACAATTTAACATATCTCAGATATATATAATATCATAGTGGAAACTCTCCATACGTCCCTGCCATCCAGCTCGCCTTCTGAGCTCCAGAACGTCCTTACCTGAAAATCTGTAATACTCGGTTTGACCCGAGCATTACATAAAAGTAACACCTGGGTCAGGCTGGAAACCAGCGTGAGTAAACTCAACTATCAAGGAATGCCAGAACATATAACTTATTTAACCCGAGGTAACTTATATAGATTTCTATTTTTATAAGTTGTTATAGACTCTACTTATTTCACACATCAATTTCTAAGTACCAAACTTAGATTAAGTGGTCCAATTCACTTAAATCATTCCATTTTAGTCAATTGATTTCACATATCAATTCATAAAGAATCGAAGTGGTTTCGGGTATTTATTAATACCCGACTCCGGTCTCTTCGAAACCAATATCATCTTAACTTATATTATTCAAGTGAAATACAACTTAATTTTTAATACAGTATGTCACCTAATTTATCAACAATAGATAACCACATCATCACAGTTGAAATCAACATATCTTATCACATAGCATCACAAATCACATATTAGGAATAACAATTAATC
This sequence comes from Allium cepa, assembly GCA_030765085.1. Classification (NCBI taxonomy): domain Eukaryota; kingdom Viridiplantae; phylum Streptophyta; class Magnoliopsida; order Asparagales; family Amaryllidaceae; genus Allium; species Allium cepa. The sequence continues at coordinate 167,311,970 of CM060931.1, forward strand.
AAAGACTTCCAATATCTTTTTTTATCCTTTAATTATATTTAAGTAATTAACCCTTAATTAATTTTGCAAATTAATTATCTTTAACCCAATACGGTAATTCACCTTAATTATTTCATTAATTAATTGCTAACCATAAATATTAGTCACCCTTGATTAATAACTTCAGTAATTAACTACCCTTAATTACTTCATCAAATAAATTAATTACTCCTTAATTATCTCTAATTAATCCCTTGATTAATTTATAAAGTAATTTAATCTAAATTACTTTCACAATCCCATCTTCCACCAATTACATCCAGTAATTATCATTAATTACTTCACTAAGTAATTAAACTTCATCAATTATATTAAGTAATTATTATCAAATCATCAAGTGATTAAAATTAATTAAACTTAATTAATTAATTTAAACTAATCACATTAAACTCCATTAATTACATTAAGTAATTAATTTCTAAATTACTTCCATTAAGTAATTAAACTTAACAATTCCATAAATGATTATTATTAATTAATTAATCTTATTAATTATTAAAAATCAATCACATTTATTAATTGTTAAAAAGTCTTAAGTTAATGACCTTCGTTGACAATTCTTAATTACATTATTAAGAAATTAACTCAGATTAACCTTCATTAATTATTAATTAATATTTAATCACCAATTAACTAATCCCTAGTTATTAAATTAATTTAGTGTTAATTAAAATCTTAATTAATCCTTAATTACTTGATTAATTAATTCTTTAATCATTAATTAAAATCTAATTAATAAGCCTTAATTACAAATTAATTATTCTTATTAATTATCTTAAGAATTTACTTAACTGATACTATCAATTAATTTAAACATTCCTAATACATTAAATAAATTATATTAATTAAATTCATCATTTAAACATTCCTAATATAGGGTTTAACCCACTATATAATCATCTAAGTTCAACAAATTGGACACCTTTATAACCTTAAAATCCTGTTTAATCTTGCTAATATTAGATGCAAAATTTGGTTTTCGTGTTCTTTATGTTTACCCTTAATTTAAAGCAAATTAAATATATACAAAATCACGGCCCACAAGATCCCTGGCCACGCTTCTTCTCGGGCCAACAAGCAAAATACCCGAGACAAACACAGAGTCATTCAGCTTCAATTCCGAGCTCAACCCTTTCCCTTCTTCTTTTTTTTTTCTCTTCACTTGTTTAAGTTTTAAACTGTACTCAAAACAGAATTACTCGCGCACAACACAAAACAAACTCGAGATGAAACCTCACATACTCGAGATCAATCCCGAGCCCATTACTAACGCACCTGATAACGACGAATCTAGCTAAACACTGATACGAGAAATGCTCGTACACGTGCACAGATGGTCGGAGCATTTCTGACCATCACCACCATCCCTGATAAGTCGATGATCATACACTCTAACCATTCCAACCATCCAGGTTTTACTAAATCAATTGAAACCAAATCAAGTAACTCGAGCCTTCAGAAATAAGACAACCTCACCTGAATCTTCCCTGAATTCACATCATCGACCACCAGGAAAAATCTACAATCCCAACCTTGAACTCGTCAACGACCAAGCTCCCACCACCCCAGATCCTGTTGAACTCGATCACTTGTAGAAGTGGTGGCGGTCGAATCACTAAACCTGGTTAAAACTAGGGTTCTAGGAAAAATCCACCTCTGCCGCCTTCTTAAATGAAAAAAAATAATCGTCATCAGATATTTCTCCTAGATTCTATGATCACTTCTTCACCTCCAGCATCATTCCTGACCACCCCAAATGTTCCATCCTTCAGAATTTACCCAAAACTCGATTTATAGACAAACCCAAAATTTACATTCAACATGATATTTAAAATTTGTATTTTTTTGTTTTAAAAAATCATAGCTTCCAAAGATGATTCGAGATATATTCTTGGATCAATACATTACAACACATTGATTTATTCCATTATTTGAGTTTCAACTATATTTCCATGTTTACAGGTGACTTCCAGGGTTAAAATACTTTAACTTGTTTTCAAAATCTTGATGATGTTCAAACTAAATTGTTTTGTTTGAAAACTCAAAACTCCAGAGAGAATAGATGGAAAATCTTTTGAAATTTAGTTTATTTTAACATCTCTGTAATCCAAAAATACAGAGTAGCACAGCCATCAGTCATGAGTATTCATAAACATTCATATTCACAGATTTCATACTCCTACATACATAGACAAGCATCATCACCCATCAATTATTCAGGCAACAATTATTACTTTCCAAGTTTAAGAGTAACTGTTCACTCACCTGCAAAAATCTGAGCAGAGAATAAATCCTGGATGCTGCAAGCATGATTTCCTTTGATCCTTATTTATTTTGTTGTTGAATATGTAGTTTGAATAAGCATCTGGTTTTGTTAAGGGTTTTTGGTAAAAAAAATTTCTTTCTGATTTGTAAAAGGGTTACAGCCTTTGGTTTTTTTTAGAATTTTGAAAGAAGATAGAAAAGAGAACAATGAAGAGAATGTTGTTTATTTATATCAGTTTTAAATTAGATAAAAGAAAATTAAAATAAGAATTTGACACTTGTAAATAAATTTCAACATTTGTCATAAGGTATCATTTATTACTTAACACTTGTTTAAACATGCTTTCATAGATTTACACTTGCCCTTTTAGTAATTAGTACTTATTTTATTAATTTTATATGTTAATAAAAACCTTTATATTTACTTTAATATTTTATAAATGCTTATATATATATATATATTTATATATGAATTTTCTTAGAGAAAATAAAACAAGACAAATTATTAATAATCTTACACATTTTTTTTCATTTTATTATTAATATTATATATTTTTTTATATCCAAAATATTTTAAGATATTTATCTTTGAATTTTCCAATCTCAAATCCAGATTAGGTTTAAATTTACTCATATATGTTTTTAAACAAACACAAATTACATTTGTTTGAAAATAATGATTTTGCAAAATTTTAAATAATTATACTAGAAGAATATCAAATATTTTAAATATTTATCCAAGTATAAATATTTACCATCATATTTATTTGTTCAATCTATAAATCAATATTCTATTAATTAATCCAATAATTTATCGATTACACATGTCTAGAATTCCGGGATATCACACGAACTAGGGTTCGAAATCGCCTCCTCCACGCTCGCCGATAGGTTGATCCAAAGCCACCACTACGAAGCTCACGGCCTGCTCCACCTTCGGCCCTAATAGCTTCGAGCTCGGTCAAGACAATCACGCACGATACGTGCTCGAACCCCATACGAACGCGACACCAAAGCTCCTCCAAACGATCACTTCACGCGAAATCACCCGTTGGATCTATAGATCCCTCAACGATCTACAACTTTCATTTAGAAAGTTTCCCAAATTAAAGCATGGATTGAGATATTTTAGAGGGGGATTGAAATCGATTTTCGGCCATGAAAACATAAAGAAGCGGCAGCTACTGAGAATGGATTAGGGTTTTGGTTATTATAATGTTTTATAACTTTAATTAATATTATTTTAATATTATTTTTCAATTTTAACGACTTGTGCAAACGAACACCAATTCTCACGAACCAATAGGCGTTCCTAGGGTCTTTCAGCATTCCGGACACAATGGAATAGGTTTCGTAAACTATTTCAGTCATACGTGCGAGTTACGGAATTAAACGAACAATTTAAAATTAAATCGATTAAAACGATTTCTATGCGTTTCGAGCTGCCACGGCCAAACGACAACTCCGATTGCTACGAAAATTGAAATCCGATAATAACTAACTATTACGGATTCAATGAAACTGGTTTCGTCGAATTCCGAGACTGTGCCCCGAAAGGCTATTTTAACTCGTCGATTAAATCGGACGATTTTCGAAATTGTCGAAATCACTAAAAATTTCACTTTTAAAACTTTATTAACTTAATTATAAATCATATAAAATATATAATCACATTACAAATCATTCTGGCTCATTCCGGACCCAAAATCTGATTAATTGCATTTTAATAATATTAAATTCATTTTTAAATTAATATAAAATCCCAAATATTAACTTATCAACTTAAAAATTCATCTAAAATTCCCACCATACTATTTACACTCAAATAACTCAAAATAAATTTTTAAAACCATTCTTATCACTATTTACATCTAAATTCCCAAATTGTTTCAGTCCAATATTTAATTACTATTCAAAATTGAATTAAATTATCATATTTTAAAACCTATAACTTATTTTATAAATTGAACCCGATTCTCTTTGTTCCAAATTAATTAAAAATCCTCAGTGAACATTTAAAATGAATTAAATGTTCAAAATTCAATGGTCCAAAAATCCGGGATATTACATGGAATACTACGGAAATATGAGATTCATTCCTAGATATATTCTAGCATGTTAAAGAGGATAAAAGTTAAAGAACAACGAAGGAATGGATTTGAAAGGCACAAATAAAACCCTCGACTAGTTGTAAAACATGTTCTATTCTGCTTCTATTCCGTGTTTATTATAATTTGTTCTGAATCTCAGCTCTGATACCAAGCTGTGATGCCCCACCTCTACGCTCACAATAACAAAGGTTATTATAAGGTAATAACGTCTGCTATTGCGAAGAATAAGGCTTGTTAGAAGCTACCATCTGTAAGTTATGCCTTAGACGAGTATTGATTACATCGATAAGAGTTGTATAAATTACTCCCAACGATATAAATTTAATCCAAATCTAAAACGAAACCACGGTGGCTTAAGAAAAATTCAGAACAACTCATAATAGCAATAACACAGATATGTATAATCACATCAGAACAGAAATATTAGATATTGCGGATGGTAAGTCTGGATACATGCTACAACACTCGATAGTTCTCATAAACCCAATGCATATATACATAGCCATCAATACATACATGAGATGAGAGTCCATACACCAAAAGTAACACCCCGAAGCTTAAACAAAAGATGAGGTGAAATCCCAAAAGTTGAAGCAGCAACTGAATCAGAGATAGCGATTATCCTGAAATAACTCGGTCCGACCCTAGTATTATTTAAAAGAAATAATAAACGGATCAGTCTAGTTTAAACTTAGAAATGAATGCATCATAAACAACATCAAAGAAAATTAACCATAATCTCGAATGAGACTATTCAACATACAGCATAGTTTAAATGAATAAATCTCATTAAACTCCATCAAAATCAACTTCCAAATTCAAAATTGAATTCAAAACAGCAATACACAAAAATCTAGAAATCAAAATAAGATAACTAGAAAATCAGCATAAAAGTGGATCGATCCCAGCATATGGCGAGTCTAAGCTACGCCGCACGTGCATCTCATATGGCCGAAGCCTATCAAGTACTGTCATCATAATATTTGGCGCCCAACGAATGACCCGAAAGTCCAACGAATGACCCGAAGGTCTAGTACTGTTAATTGACCCAAAGGTCCATCATAGTGGCTCGAAAGCCCAACAAAATCATCAAAATTTTAAACAGCAACTCCACGGTAGATATTTCAATTAATGAGTCCGGATTTAACCGAATTAGTAAAAGCATGGTTCCATATTCCGCACTTTTGCTTAATCATTTAAATCTCATCGTTGTTTCCTTGAAAGTGCAAAATTGTGTATTTTATATAAATAATTTTTACGTTCTCAAATGGACAAGTCCGGAATTAATCGAATCAGTAAAAGTAAGGGTTCATAGTCCTTAATTTTGCTGAAGCGCTTAAATCGATTCCTCATTCCTTTGAAAGCGTAAACCATGAAATTTTTGAAAACGATTTTATTTTGAAACGATTTAAAAACACGTGATTAGAACAACAACATCTATAGCAATTTCGACAAGGAAATTGCGCTTCATAAAACACCGTAAAAATGGATATAAAAATTAGCATTGCAAGTTTTCTTGATTGCAAGTTAGCCGCTTAAAAATTCACTTTAAATTGACGGTTACTGAAGTCAAAACAACAGTAATATTATTCGTCAAAAATTTCATCCAAACAACACGCTTCAAATATAAACACTGGGTTAAAAATCCATTATAAAAATAATGGCAACAAAAATACGTTCCAAAACAAAGCACCGGTTCAAAGTAAATTAAATATTGGACTGCACTACCTATATATATATAATTTTTGCACTGCCTGGGCAAAATATACGTGCACACACGCTACAACACGTAGGCACGTAATAATGAAGTAAACAAAAGTGCCTGACTAATATACACTATAACTTGGCATGCAAATAATGCATTAAAAATATGACCCGGGCAAAGCTACGCATGCACACGAAATGGAGTGGATAAAATAACATGACCTGGCACTTTAATTTTTGCAATCCCATTTACACGTAATAATGAATATACAAAATACAGTAATTGTGTCATGCCTACTTACATGCAAGCGATGGATACACACTTACACACGGTTAACAAAATTTTCGTGTTTAGTGCATACCCTATTGCACGTATAGGTAAATTATATAGTCTCGGTTTTCGTATGCTACTTCTTTGTACAAAAATGTCATAAACAAAAATGTAAAATGCAACAAACAACTTATATGCACGCAAGAAACAAATGCAAAATCAAATGACTTGGACCTGTTTATACTTCATGCATGAATGAAATAAATAATGGTCTGGGTAATATGGCATGGAAGGAACAAAATACCTGGGCAATACTATCGTGAGCTTGAGAACGCAAAAATTAGCCTGAGCTTAACTTTCGTATCATATTATACACTTGAAATAAAAATTTAGTCTGGGCAACAATTCTAGCACAGACGTGTAAAAAAATTTGAAAAAAGGAAGGTGGCCTAAACAAAATACATGTACGCACATCGAAATGGGTAGCCTGGACTTGAATTTGGAGTATGGCATGCACGCACATAAACGAATTACAAAAATAAAATAACCTGGCTAACACAGTTTACACGCAGTGATGAAGTGGAAAAAATAAATGACTCGGTTTAGTGCTAAAATAAGAGAGCCTGGCTTCAATATAACATCTTGCAATTAAACATTAGCAGTAAGTTTCAAGTGATAAAGAATTGTCTGCAAACAACTTTGGTTAACTAATAAAAGTTGCAAACTAAAATAAACACCAAAATAGCATAAAAAAACACAGGCATCCATAGTTTAAATTAGAAGCGTGAGTTTGCACTCACATCCAATTTGTTTCAAAATCTGTTAGCAACCAGGATCCAAAAGAGAGCCAGAATTTGAGCTGCCATTAATGCATTCTCGGAGCTACTGAAAAAATGAAAACGAAATGAAAGATGCAGCTTACTTTTCTTTTCTCAAAATTGTGTACAAGTCAAAAATGAAGTGTGTTGGCAATTTTGGTACAAATGCATTAAAGAGAAACGTGCATATTGAAAGAAAATGATGGCTTGCATTAAAGATAGAGATGGCAAAAAAAGTGGGTTCAAATATTTGTGATAGCTACAGCAAAGGCAAAAGGAAAGAATTTTATAACTTCACTTAAGTTATCGAACACAACAATGCCAATAGCAACTCATTTCATCTGCTACCACTTTTAAATGTTCATTTTTGCTTTAAAATGGACCTATTCCTCACACATACACATGAAGGAAATTTGCACTTCATTTCCAACGTGCACCATACAACTGACTTTGCAAATCATTTGCAACATTTTTTTTTTCAATCTCAATTTAAAAATTTTATTTAAAATTTTTATTTCGACTGTAATCAAAAACAGGGTTGTTACAAATTACATAAATTAAATAGAATAATGGTGATAAGAGGATTGAGATTTGAATAAATTATATAAAGGACCGTGCTTAATAATTAAATTAATGAGCTTTAAATTGGTTTAAAGGTTAATTAGTTTACATATGGGCATATTAGTAAATAGCCATTTTATTACACACGGCTATACACATCTCATTATTCTCCATTCACATCTCATTTTCTCACCTTTACAAACACAAATCAAAAACAAAAATAGGGCCGGCCATCAACAAGGAGGAAAAGAGGAAAATTTTAATTAAAAGCCAAGGATCAAAGCTAGGAAGGATTAATCAACAACAAAGCTCAAATACCTTGCCATACCTAAGGTGAATAATATTCTATACCATCTCTATTTTATTCTATGATTATATGTTTTTGGATTTATGATTAAATTCGTTTTTATAATGATATGGATGATGATATGCTTGAATTATATTATGTTTGAATTATTTTAATTCATATACCTATGAATTAAGGGAAAACCAAGGGTTTATGATTTCTGATTGCCATGGAAAATATTTATGTTAAGAAAAAAATTATTTTGGAGATGGGTTTTGATTTTTAGAATTTTCCAAGCTATAGAAAATTTGTTATGAATTTCTAAAGGAAAATATGATATGTTTGGGTTTAAAATTTATTTCGAGTACTTCGGAAAGAAATTGGGTCCGGAATTTTAATATGTTTAATTACATGATAAAATTGAATTTCTATGATTTTTTGAGATTTTTCCCAATTTATTTACTAGGAAAAATAAATTATTTTAAGAGAAGGGCTTATGTGCAAATACTAGTTTGTTAATGGAAAGGCTTAAACATTACATTTGTTTGATTTAAATCTGATTTAATGCGGTAGTTTTTTTAGGTAAATTATTTGAAAAGTTTTGTGGAAACCAATCAATGATTTACAAATAGGCAAATGGTTATAAAGCAATTATTAAAAGTAGCTAAAGTTCAGCCTTTAACCAAGAAAAGTAGGTTCCACCTCAAACAGCCATATCTTTCGACTACATTGCCTCCGCACCATCTCAGTCGAAACCCACACAATTGAAACCTACATAGTTGAAAACAATGCACAAGGTATCACTTAGATGGTACGCAGTGGATTGGAAGGAAGGTGGAAGACTTGGTTTCGAAAGGTATGCTTCTGACAGAGCCGAAACCCTATTTTTTTTTTCAAAAGATAAGATCTTACCTTGCTTTACTTAAAGCTTTTGACATAGTCGAAACATATGCTTTCAAAAATGTTATAGATGGCTTTCAAAGAAGGTTGCTATATTTTGTAAAGGAGCTAGCTTTCGAAGGGGTACTTTTTCCTCAAATAAGAGCTTCCGAAAGGATTGGTTTCAACCAAATCAAGACCAAGCCACTAATTTACCTTTAGACTGCATTGAAGCCATCTATGCTGTTGAAGGGTTACCTCTGAACTTAAACTAAGCTTTTTCATGAATGCTTTCGAAGGGATTGGGGGTTTCAAAGGCAATGGAGTCAAAGGGGGGTTTTGACTCTATCCTTTGATGTTTTAATTTACAATTAATTGCTTTCGACTAGATGGTTGCGACACCATCAAATTTTTCCCCAAAACAATTTTATAATTGGTTTCAAAAGGGATGCTTTTGTATATAATCATTTTGACACAAATAATGTTTTAAAGAGTAAACCCAATTGCTTTCAAAAGGGTACTGTATTTGTTTCGAAGCTATGTTTTCAAGAATATTTTGATACCGTCGAAAGGTACCATTGATATAGAAAGTGAACATTTAACAAGGGCTTCGAAAGGTATGTTTATTATGTTTTGAAAAGAATTTTTCTTTACTTTCGAAAAAGGTTAATCAGGGGTTTCGAAAGAGATGTTTTAAGGTTTCAAAACAAATAACCCATTCTCATTTTAAAAGGAAATACCAAGGCATAAATAAAGATTTGAGAGTACTACTTCTTCATATACTTATTCGCATTGTAATTAGCCCATAACAGTACTTTGGGGAAGGGCAAAATAACCAGCTAAGTTGACCCAGTAGTGAACATAACTTAGAAAATGTTGAAATCTTAATTAAAGATACTGGTAGGGACCAACAGTTTAGCAGTAATCCCATGAAAACTATGTACAACAAATGATATTGGCAGGGGCCAATAGGTTCATAGTCAGCCCTTAAAAACTATGATTTAATACCTCCAAGAGCTGTAGGTTTGTAGTTAGCCCATGAAAACTATATTCAGATTAAGATATTGACAGTTAGTCAATAGGTTTCTAGTTATCCCATGAAAACTAGGATACAAGAAAAGATATTGGAGTTACCAATAGGTTCTTAGTGATTCCATGAAAACTATGAAATTGGATAGATAGTCCATAAACATTTAACAGGTTAATAGTAACTTTAGAAACTATAACTGAGATAGATAGTCAGAATGAATGGGGATGGGTAATCCAGATCTGATTTACTTGTTTTGCATATCATCGTAATGTTTTTGAAATACTATGTTTTAACCATTATAGATGTAGGAGCACAGTATATGGTTTTAAAGATGTTTTAGGATACCAGTGAGGGGAAAACCCGTTTCGCCAAGTGGCATGGTCTCACTAGATATCTAAATGGTTTGAGATGGTAAATTATTATTTATACCAGGCTTTATGTCTAACTCAAAGTTTTTATTTTTCCCTAAAACTCTCGGGTACTCAACTGATTTTGAGTAGTTTGAGAGTTAAGGTTTCTAGGTGTTCTTTTAGACAAATAAAGCTTCCAAGGACATGTAGGTGGCAAGCTCATTATTAGAGTTCTTTGATTTCTGTTGTGTGTTTTGCTTGTAAAGGCAAATTGTTTTCTTGCCTATTTATATACTTTGATCATCCAAGGGGCATCTTCATATGTCTCTCTTGGCGTATTTTGTAATAATGATATGTTATCTGAATGTGGTTTGCGAACTGGGATTATGTAGTCAATTTGGAATATTTTAAAATGGAATGTGGAATTTGTGTACTGTTTAATTTTTCTTCTTCATATTCTTGTGTTTCTGTGTATCAATGTATCTAATATCACCATATTTGGTTGTCGAGGATTAATAACAATGGATGAATGCAACATCCGTAGTAGTTAATTTTGAACCTCCAAGTAGGGGGATGGTTACAGTACGGGATATAAAACTATTGGTTATATAAAGAAAAACAATATTATGTACAAATGATTAAAATATAAAGAGACATAAATTTAATTTAATTCTTGCTTATGGATGTGTACGGTTGGTTTTTGGATGTTTGATTGCCTAACTGTTTGTTGCTAGTAATAGGTTATTTGACTATGAACATATAACCATTATTAATTTACGAAAAGTGAGCATATGATTTTGATAATGCAAGAAAAATTAACTATATATTTGAACATCTGGAAAGGTTTTAGTAGTTAAATTCGTATTAGTTTGTCCGATGAGTGCTTTAGGAATTCTGGTCAATGTGCCTAGCCAATATATCGATAGAGATGCCTAAACACTAGAGCAAGGCATTTCTACATGGTGTTTTGGAAGGAAAAAATGTATACAATGTTTGAAAAAGAATACTATGTTTTAAATAAAATACTATATTATAGAAAAATATGTATAGTGTTTTCGAAAGAGAGTAATGATTTGAGAAATATTATAAACAATGTTTTGAAAAAAAATTAGAGCTGAGTTAAACAATATTTAGGAAAGAGTATAATATAATGAAAACTCTATAATTATATTTTGATACGAAAAGAGTAAGTTATTTTCAAAAATGGAAGAAAAATTAAAATAAAATAAAATGCCATTCTAACTATACAAAGATAAGTGAGCTGAGATTACTTAATTTATTTAGGAAAAAAATAATAATATAATTATTTATTTGTAATGCAAAGAATATACCGTAAGATATTCAATAGAAATATGTGAATTCCAAATAATCTTAAAATAGTTATGTTATATATATTTTTTAAATAAGGAATTGTTCTTTAGAAGAAGAAAAAATCTAGAATCATAAGTATTTTGATATATCTGTGTGTGTGTCTCTGTATATTAGGAAGTAAATAATATGAATTAGATGTTGTGGAATGAAGATATTTTTCCTTTTTAGAGAATGTTGCGTAAAGAATTTTATGGAGGACTTTACGAAATATAATTTTGAAAAAAATGTATACAATTTTTAGGGAAGATGATGTTACTTCACTTTGAAAGTAAAATATAGTAGAGTTATATTACAATTAGAAAGAAATTATCCAAGAAAAATAAGTTAAGCATATTTTATAGAGCTGAGGGAAGCTTCTTCTTAATATGTAAATATAATATGTGTGTTAAAAATGTTCACTTTTGAATTAAAATTTTATTGTACTGTGGTTTTATAACTTTTATTAGAAAAAAAATGAAGCTAAGAAGGTGTGAAATTTTCAAACTATGGGCATGTGAATAAGAAACCCCTTTTAATTTTCACGAGCCTACTTTGTTACTAAAAGATTATGTTTTTGTTGATTTCTAATTTTTCGAAGTATAGATTGAAAAAAATACTTTGCTTTACAATTTGATTACTAAGCTCAATCATTAAGTCGAAATTTGATTTGAAATAAGTTAAATTTTTTGAGATAGAGTTCTAATTTTTTTGTTTTATAGTTCTATAATATAATAACAATAACTTTAGATTATGTGATCGGGTTTCACTGATCTTTCTTTGGTTAGTAAGGTATTTTCAATAACAGATTTCATGTTAATAACTTTTTGAAAATTTGAAGTTTCCCAATGCTAAAATGCTTTTGAAGATGAACCAAAATTCTGGCCTGCATTTGAAATTTTAATGGTAAAGCATTGTAGTGTTTTGATCATGACTTTTGCTCTTCTCATTCATTTTCGACGATCTTGTACTTTTTTAAAGATGAGATAATAAGGAACGAGTGTTGTTTTAGAATTTTTGCAAAATTTTTTGTTTGCTAGGTGAAAATTGGATTTTAAAGTAGCGGGCCTGCATTTTTAAATTTGTTTTAGAAATCATTTTGGTAAGTAAATCAACCATAACTTTTGGTGTACTTTTTAATTTTATGATCCGAGATATGTTTTAAAAATATAATTCATCAAGCTAAAACTTTACTATTGGAAGAATTATCTAATATGTGCTTTTGATACCTTAAACTTAGTTGCATGGTTGCCTAAATGAAAATGCAGAGTTTTTCCTTTATTATATATGGATGTCATATTACTATATGTTCTTAGATCTTTTCTATGAGCCAAGCATAGGTATATGAAGCCATTATGGGTTGGATTTGGTGCATCCTTGCTTTTTCTCGCATAAAATGAAACGAACTTGCTTAAAATGCAAAGAAAAGGCGCATTTTTATGCGTTTGGTGATAGATATATATATTGTGTTGCCTCCCTGTGTTCGGGAAGTCCCTTTGTTGGGATGCCTCTTCAGATGTATATCACTTAACTATATATGCTGTAAATTTTTAGAATGCTCTCCATACAAATGAGACTGGTCGATATTTTCTAAGATGTTCAACACTTAGAAATTTTTCCGCCTAACTATATCATATGCAAAAATAGAAAGCCGTTAGATGAGTCTATTTAAATTCATAGCATACGATAAGGAGATGAAGAATTTTAATCTTTGTTAGAGGAAGATATATAGAGAATTGAGTTAATTCTAAAGTGGAAAATAAAGGAGATTATGATGATATTAGTGTATAGAAAGCTAGGGCATGAATTGGGAATGACATTCTTCTCTATAAGAAATTGCGAGTATGTAATTTTCTTAATGGAGATGTCTGTAACAATCAGACTTACTACGTCATTGAGATAAATGATCTCAATTAAAAGAAAATATTCAAGTTTAATTTTTGGATGATTTTATTTTCAAATATATAATTTATTGAGTTAAAGATTATTTGATAAAGGATTCTATTTTAATAAATTGAATTAATTAATAAAGAATCAAAAAATATATTGAATGCGAATAAATATTTACAATGGATATAAAATATTTTGTAATGTAAATAATTTTATATGGTTGAAATAAGTGAAAGAAAGTTTATTTGACATTAATAAAATGAACAAATCAATGGAGATAAGTAATTTGTGAATTTAAATATTTTATAGAAATTGTCAAATATACTTTGTCAAATAGTAGATAGTTCAATTTAAATTGGAAGAAAATTTATTTATAAATGATATAATTAATTAAAAGGTAAAAGAAGGCATAATGTTTGAGTTAAATTAATAGAATTTGGCTTGATTGTAAATAACAATGCTCTATAACATTCCCTATCCATCTCCCAGCTTCTAAGTCTCTTTCTTTTAGCCCTTAACCCACTCGAAGCCCAAACCTAATTGTTCTCTCTTCTATCTCAACCCTAACTCCCCCAACATTTGTTAGTTAAAAGGAAACAAAGAAATTGCAATAAGCAAAAAAAAATTATACACGACGTCAGGAGACTCAACGACCTGGTGTGTGTACTTGGCAATCGGTGCGAAGAAGGAGCAAGGCAGCACAGTGGTGGCTAAGCGAGAGGCCGACGTGAGTGGTGCTTGCGTGGGCGACATTGGAGGTTAGTGGCGCAATGGTTGCGTGCATGTGGACAGTCTATTGTGTGATGTTAGGGCACGTCACGATAACGACGATGGTTATGAATGGAGGCTGGCATGTTGGTGGGGAGTTGATGCACGACAAGTTCTGGGCAAGTTTTGGTTGCGACAATGGTTGTTGGTAATAGACAGGCCGAGGGGATAGGGTGGAGTAGCATGGTTTTTGCTGAGTAAATTTATTTACTCACATATATGATCTGCTATATGCTCCCATTACTTTATTGATTCTTGAATTAGCGTAAATTTGATATGGTTTGTATGTTGAAATTGAGACGAATGCCACTGTTTTATAGTTGTTAAGATGAATTTTGGTTGAATATTGGTGATTATGCATTGATATCTATTTGCAAGTTGATATATGGTAGAATAGAATTGTATACAGAATTGAATAAAAAATTAATTGATTTAAATGTTTTGGAAATATTTTTATGTTTTTAATTGAAGTATGCATCTTATTGTTTTGAAACAAGAGATTTTGGAAATTAATTATATAAATCAATAAAGGATAGATTTAAAGGATTTATTATGATAAAACTAAAATTAGTTTGGCTTAAAAATAAAGATAAGGGGAAAATTATAATGTAGTATTATATATAAATTATTTTCTTTTAAGGTGCTAAGTAGTTTTGGCTTAAACTATAGAAAAGAAAAAATTCTAAAGTGAATTTATAAAAAGATATTTATCACTTTTCTGATTATAAATGATTTTTTATATAAAGAGAATTTAAAACTTATTATGTCAATGTAACAAGATTATTTCATTGAACTTAAATAAACGCAAAGTTTTTAAAATAGTTATTTTAGGAAAAGAAATGAGTTTAAATGTAATATATTTATTGTATGGTAAATTTCATTAATATAAACCATTTTAGAGGAAAATGAGAAGTTTGAATTTTGTTATAATAAGGAATTTCCGTTTGGAAAATCCTTTTTGGTATTATTTTAAATTAACTAAAAGGTGATATTAGTTTAATAAATTATTTTTCAAACGCAACTCAAAAAGGTTTCATAAGTAGGTAAAGATTTTAGATATTGATTTTGAAAATTAAATATTAAAGTTTTGGAAATGTTTTTGGATTGAAAATTATTTTGTGAAGAAATAATAATATAATTTGAATTTAGGGTTTAAAAGGAATTTTAGATTATAAATCTTCTTTATGAATGTTTTAAAGTATTGAAAGTTGGCTTCATATTGTTTAAATTGTTCCAAAAAGTAGGTAGGGGACATTGAAATTTGTTAAGGGTTTAAATGGAGATTTTCTTTGCAACTAAATAAGGAATTTTAAAATATTGAAGCTAATGATTAAATTAATTACTTTGGATAGAAGGATAATTTTATAGCTTAAAACCTCTTTAAAATTTTATATCGATCATTGAAATTTAATATAGAAATTTTAGAAATGTGTGATTTAGAATAAACAACCCCCTAGCCTTTTTAATCAATAATTTATTAAATGGTGCATAATTCTATATAATGGCAATTTAAAATAAACGAATACGGAACATCGAGTGATATAAGATGTATAATATTATTTTTCTGGTTATTCCTTTGAATCATCGTATTGAATATTGTATTTTTGTATTAAATGTAATTTACAAGCATTTAGTAAATGAACGGTAACACTGAGTGGTACAGTACACTCAAGTGATATTTGTTCGATTGCTATTGTAAGTAATAGTTATTCTCATTCGTAATGTGGGGTTAGGAGTTTATTACATCATCTAGAGGTGACTCTATTATAGAGTTTAGTTATTGAGAGTCTGTTTCTCTTTAAGGGCTACAAGGTTTAGTTATGTTGGAATTTACAAATATATTCTTTAAGGACTAATTAGTCGAGTAATATTATTTACTCTTATGCTAGTAGTCGAGGATTTATTATGTGAAGATGCTCTCATTAGGATTCCTGAAGTCGTTTAGCACTTATTGTTACTCTCATCTCACCTAGTTGAGAGTATTCATTTGGAATCTATGTCATAGGGTTTACGCCACTATAGAGGGCACGTCATTGAGACCTGACAGATAGACTATTATTCATCCTAGCTGTCCTGATTAGGGGGGCCATGCCACGAATCCGAGATGCCAATTAAATGTAGTTGATAAGGACGAGGGTGAGAGTATTTCTCTCATTAGAGTCTTTGCTCAGACGTCACTTAAGGACCAACGGTCTATTACCAAGGGAAAGTAGGAGTCATGACCAATGCACAACATAGTCTTATTGTGTTTTTATGGCATGGATATGGATTTAGGTGTCATGATTCTAGGAGTAACTAAGGGACTATAGGGAATAAGCTGTAGTAGTGCCGTAGTACATCATTCTCCCATCTGGATGACTTAGGTAACTCCACTTTTAATGAGTTACTTGATGTTATCACTTCACTAGAGACAACGATTATATTACATTAGAGACTTGTGTGCTCATCTGTCATCTGAGATAGCCTAACCCAAGATAGCTATGAGTTCTTCTTTCTATATGACATTAAAGACTTGGTGAGTGCTTGTTTGTCATTCTCTCACAGAGCTTTTGGCCGAAAGATGTTTTGATATGATTTATTATATTTATCTCCTAAGACCCCTCAATCGAGAATTCTCATCTCTCATTAGGACTGCTGGTCGAGATGGATTATTGTGTTACTTTTGTATATTATTTTTGGATCTGCAAATTTTATTGTTTACGTATCTCTTAGGACCATGTAGTCGAGAGTTCTTTTCTCTCATCGAGGCTGATAGTCAAGCTATACATTAGCAATTATATTTTGAATGGTAATTTGGGTTTTGGATGATGTTTCACCTGTGAATGGTAATTTGTTTTTCGGATGATGTTTCACCTATTTATTCATGTTGCATTTGATTTGATAATTGGTTTTTCTTTATTATGAGATATACTATACGTGCATGTTTTTGGATGATGTTAATAAACTTGAGATGTTCATTGTCACTATGGGATATCCTTATTATTCCATGCCAGTTGTTATTATATATTGACATCTACATTTTAAAGATAGTCTAGCTCGTTTGTTATTTATATAATATTGAGTTAGTTTGAGACATTTTCTGGTTTAGAGAAGAAGCGACTAGCTTGTGATTGTTGAGCATATGAGGCAAGTTTACTAGTTGATTTGTGTATCATTATGTATTTTTGTAGCCTTATATATGTTGATTTTGTTGAGATGTATGCATTATTTTTATGTTGTATATATATTTGAGAGATAATGGGCATTGACCTTTTATATTGACCACTAAGACTTGTATATGTTATTCATTATATGTTATT
The DNA here is from genome assembly GCA_030765085.1 of Allium cepa. NCBI lineage: Eukaryota > Viridiplantae > Streptophyta > Magnoliopsida > Asparagales > Amaryllidaceae > Allium > Allium cepa. Next base: position 167,329,588 of record CM060931.1, read on the forward strand.
GTTGTACTGATGACTTTGTGATCTCTAATATTTATTTTATGTTGGCATTGTTCTATCTTAAAAACACTGTGACGCCCCACCTTTATACCCACGCTAGCCAAGAACACTCCGGAGAAGTGCTGTCAACTAGCACGGAGAATAAGGCTGTTGAGGAGCGACCATCCATGTAATAGCTTATCACACGGTGGCTATAAATAATCTTCGGAAACAAACATAGAAATAATCATATCACAAATCAGTCACAGATATCCATATCACAAAGGCGGAAGAAGATATGAATATATAACTAACACATGAAAGTGTACATCAGAGTAGTGGTCAATAAGATCCACGATAATACAAAAGAATAGCAACACGTGCTATACAAAAGAATACAACTATGAGTCTATATCTCAAGTGTATACAGCAAAAACTGCTAATCTAAACAGTTAGCCAAAAGTCAGAGTGATGAATCCCTGGGAAGAAGTCAAGCAGAAGCACCTGTAACATCTCGGTCTGATCCGAGTATTATTTAAGAAAATAATAAACGGATCAGTCTAGCTATAAATATCAGATGACATGATATAACATAAAAGATATGGCATAAACATAAACATCCATAACGACATACCGCTATAAGTATGTAAATAATGATCAACAGAAGATCAATCAATAAGAGATAATCAATATCACAAGAATCTTCTCAAAGATTCGAAGGGGGCATCATACCCTAAACTTGTACTCATAACAAGTCAATGACACAAATTCCAGAAATCAACACGAGAAATCCAGAAATCATAAAAAGGGAAAGAGGCCTATCACATGACGGTCCGAAGACCATGGGGAGCTACCCCACATGTGTGAGTGGAATCACACAGAATGAGGTCAAGACTAACCAAAAAGCAGAAAGGTATGTGTGAATGGAATCACACAAGTGGTGTCTAGTCTAACCTTGCAATGAAAGAGACATCGCGCAATTGCTAGTCTAATTCATAAAGCGATCATCAAGATCAACGAGAAGTGTCAATTACACTAAGCTAGTAAATATAGAAGTTTAGCTTCATGTCCCATAACCACTTGCTTAACTTAAATATTTACGAAAAAACTGTAAATCTTCACTAATAAAATTGTCACAAGGGGTTCAATCGAACAAGTCCAAGAATTAACCGACGAAGTGAACGCAAGCGTTTCATACCACTTGTTTTACTAAGTCGTTTAATTAGATTTCTCATCCGAGTGAGGTAAAGGCTTGTATATACTAATAGATTGGAAAACGGTTTAAGAAAATATTTACTACTAGTATTGAAACCTTCATATTTTAAAGTGACAAATCACAGAAGCGATTGTAGAAACAATCAATCACAAAGATCACATTCGAAGATGTGATAAAAATCCAAGGAAATCAGCTCAGGAAGTTCGGTTGAATGTTCTTCAGATAAGGAAATCTAACGACCTAAAGAGTTCGCGGCCTAAGGGATACGACCTAAGTGGCGCGACCTAGTGGATGACAGGTCATACGACCTAAGGGTAAGGTCGGAGGCGACCTACGACTTAGTGGGGTCGAACGACTTAAGGACAGCCGACTTAACAAACAGGTCATACGACCTAAGGGTAAGGTCGGAGGCGACCTACGACTTAGTGGGGTCGAACGACTTAAGGACAGCCGACTTAACAATTCGCGACTTAGAGAGGCTTAGGTCGGATACGACCTACGACCTAGTGGAGCATAGGTCGGAGACGACTTACGAGATAACACGCGAACGACTTACTGGAGCTTAGGTCGGAGACGACTTACGAGATAACACACGAACGACTTAACTCTTAACTCGCAGCCGACTTAGCACTCTAACTCGTGAACGACTCAACACAGGCGAACAGAAATACAAAGGCGGTGACTTTTCAACGCGCGCGACTTACGACTTAGGCTTAACTCGTGGACGACTTAGCGATGGCTAGAAACGACTTAAGGCCAGAACGACCTAAATCCGAGGCAGTGCGACCTAACTGCAGTTTTTTGTCAAAAACGCTAAAAATTGGAGTTTTTCGCCAATCCAATCCAAACCAAATGCAAATGCACATGCTAAAGTGATGGGGAATCATTCCCAACAGTCCAATATAGTTATAGGCTAGAATTGTGAGATAAAAATCTCACCTTTGCACTAAAATTTATGAAGATGAAGCTTGAAAGCAAGGAGAAGCAATCCAAAGCTTGAATCCAATATCTTCTACTTGAATTTGGAGTTGAATGATGGAGTTGCAATTGAATTTGAGCTTGGAGTTTTAATTTCCCATTCTCTTCACCATTAATGCTAAAGCTTGAGTTAGTTAGGAAATTTATGAAGAGTGAGGAGAAGAGGGTTGGAACTTGGGCTTAATAGGCTAAACTAACCCAAAGTCCAAAGCGGGAAAAGTTAGTGAAATTTCACTAACTCCAAACCTATCGATGTTTATACTTAAAAAGTTGTAAACGACATTTCGAACTCAATGGAAGTGGTCTCGAGTCCTAATTTGACCGTTTGCAAAAAGTAGTTTTTCGGACCAAAATCCGATTAACGATTTAATATTTAAATAAAAATATTTAAATGTAAACTCGATAAATATGCGGGTTGTTACAAACACACTCGTTTATTACTTTGTCCCGAGACTAAGTTTGTATAGGTGAGTAGTTTATGATTTTTGAAATACCCACCAATGTTAGCCCAAGGGAATATTCACACATGACAGCCCAAGATCACCTCATTCTTCGTACTATCAAACAATATTACCTAGTGATACTCTTTGGTAATATGTGTATAAGGGTGAGGTGTTACATCCCTTCTTGTGACGGTGGTAACAATCACCCTTTCGGCTGGAGCAGTCTTCTTAATTTTCTCAAGAACCCTTTTCCACTTCTTTGAACCTTTCGAAGATGATGTGTTCCCCTTACCTGCAAGTACCATGCCTTGAACCTTCGATGAAGACTTAACTGACATCAGCATATTGAGGAGATCCACCAGACTTACGTTTAGCCAGTTCATTTTATAGTTTAATATGAATTACTCAAACTGAAGAGTAATGCACCCTAGGATTAGATCCACCTGTATCTCATTGCCTACCATTACGTCCAATTGAGAAAGTTATCAATATAGCCTTTCAGCATTAGAATGTAATCGTCCACTTTATTGCCATTCATCGTTTTGGTATCGAATAGTTTCTTCATAGGTTCGTAACTTGCAAAACAATACTGTTCCCTAAATAAAGCTTCGAGGCTATGGAAAATTTTATGGACATTCATGTTTTTGTGTCATCTCTACAACATTTTTATTGACACAGACAAAACATAAGCTTGGACTATATTAAAGTCTGCAACCCATTTTTTTAGGCATTGGGTAATTTGGGGTCTGCATCATCAGTGGGTTTTTCCCTTGAAGATTCGAGTATTGATGACCATAGACATTCGTATGTTAGTGTTATCTTAATTGCCCTTAACCTCTTTATGTAGTTGGGTGTAGTAAGTTTTTCATCTTCAGAAAACAAATTGAGTTCAAACTTTTGTAAAGACTCGCCTTTTGGACGATTTAAATCGACGATAAACCACACACCTCAGACTCAAATCATAAAAAAGGTAGATTGTTACTGGGGTAAATAAGAAAAAAAACAGAGAAAGAAAGAAAAAAAATACAGAATCTTGCAGCGGAATGACAAAATATAATAATCAAACAAATAGTTCATGAAGCTGTTTGTAAATACATTGATTATACTTTTATAATACATATCAGAGTTACATACAATAAAAATAAATAATAAATAAATGCAGTGGAACAACATGATGCAATGGAGTAAATATAATAAAAGATAGTAGTGTAAAATCTTCATCTTCATCTTGCAGAAAGCAGTCTTCGATAAACTAAAAATCTCAGACTGACACGAGCGAATTGAAAAGACAAAGCACTCGAGTCATAATAAAAGATCATATGTAAGTTAAATCAACAGTGAATAAATATGAGTGCAACGGCGTCAGAGATGTTTACGGGGTTTGACATCTCCTATCCAGTATCAATGTGAGTGCAATAACTTAATGGATGTTCGGGATTTCCATCTCCTAAGGATCCATTAAACTATTTACTATGTAGTATAATACACTATTGTAATATGTCTACGGTAAAGTATAGTATTAAATAGCGTTAAGGAATTACTCATATCCCTCTTATCACATTTTATATAATGTCATAGTCTATACAGATACTGTAAACTCCACTCGCAGGTAGGTTATCAGGGAGCACTCCATAGGTACGACACAAAACAAATTCGTAGAAGGCACGATATGGCATGTGACAAGGCACGTGAGGCAATGCCAGGGTAGGATACTACCGTTTTGCGGATCCAAACTGGTGATAACGCAAAACAGCTACTACCGCCCACCTTGTAACACACTCCCAAATCAAATGAAGAGGTAGCCACCAAATCAATCACAAAGTAATAGAATTGTATAGAAGAAATGTGTCACATAGAAGGAATGACCTCACTTGGCCCGGCGTGGCTTCTGTTTTAGCCACATCAGGCTGACTCACGGGAGTCAAGGTCACGTAAATACCTCATACAGAATTGTTCGCCAAACCATCCTACTTCATTTCTGAAATCTCCATCATGTACACAGTTGTTAAAGTGGTTTTCAGTATTGGCGGAGAGTATGACAATATCCGATCCCGGTTTCTTTAACAACCAAACGCTTATTTCGCACTGGATAGTTCTTTCACATTTCAAAATTTTAATTCACAGTTGATATCAAAATATCATATTCTCAAACCATATCATTTTCAAATCATATTCACTTTCAAAATACATTCACTTCTAAAATCATATCCACCTTCAAAATCATATTTACTCAAATATGTCGTTTCACAAAAAGGTATCAATTCTAAATTCCAACTTAGGTTGTATCATCATCAAGGATTAAAATATAAATCCTTCTACTTTACACGGTCTGAAAATTTTAAATATAGTTTAGGTAGTCCTAATTGATTTTAATAGTTTTTAGAATTAGTTTAAAATAGATTGAAATAGTTTAAATAGTAAAAATAGTTTAAATAGATTTAAATTAGATTTAATTAGATTTAAAATGATTTATATAGATTTAAAATAGATTAAATGGATTTGAACTATCTTAAATATATTTTTAACAGATTAAATATATTTAAAGTAGATTAAATAGATCAAGTTGTATTAAATAGATTTAAAATAGATTAAATAAATTTAAATTATATTAAATAGATTTAAAATAGATTAAATAAATTTAAAGTAGATTAAATAGATCAAATTGTATTAAATAGATTTAAAATAGATTAAAATAAATTTAAAATATATTAAATAGACTTAAATTATATTAGATAGATTTAAAACAGATTAAATAAATTTAATTAGTTTAAAATAGGTAAATCGGATTAAATCGGATTAAATAGGTTAAAATAGATTAAAATAAATTAAAATAGTTTGAATTAGTTAAAATAGTTTTAAATTCATTAAAAGAGTTTAAATTTATTTAGAATAGATTTCAAAGTTATATCCAAACATTTTCAATAACTTAATTCCAATAAATTCATCTATATTTGACACTTCAACTTTGAAATTCCAATTTAAATCCTTTGAACAATTCATTAAATCAATTCTAATTTCAGCATTAATGCTTAGATTATCGAATTTAATTCAGTTTATATAAATCAATTTTTATTTCAAATGCCAGTTAACTGATTTCAAAATTTAAAGAATTAAAAATCATTTAATTTAACTAATCTAATGTTCGTATATAATTTTATACCCTATGATCGAGTGATATGGATATTTATCATTTCAATTCGCAATTTAAAAATTTACGGTTATATATCATTTCAAACTGCAATCCCGAATTAAATAAAATCCATAAAATCGCTCGAGTTTATCGTTTCAACCCATAATGATTTTTTCCTAATATATAGATCATTCGGGTGCGTATCATTTCAACCCATAGGGAACTTGTAGTATTATAACAATATAAAAATCAACATCCAGTCATCCAATATCAACAATCAAACATCCATCGCAATCATCATCCAAATCAACCAAATAAACATCAATAGATAACTTATTATCATTAGTAGGTATTAAATTGACAATTAAATTCAATATTAAATTAAATGATGATTAAATGCAATGAAAATAAAATTTAACTAGAATGACAATTTAAACATACCAAACGTCAATCAATTAATTTTTAATCACATCATAAATTTAATTTAACTAAAATAAGATAATCTAGTAGTTGTGGGTGTGTCAAAATACTCACCTTTGATTTCAAATAGATTTGAAATCCAAAATATGGCCCAAAATTCAACAGTCTTAGAATTTGACCAAATAGCTCTATAATGTTCGGAACTCCGATACGATATGCAAAAGTTATCAACGTTAGAAGATTGTAAAATTTTGACTTCGGGTCTACTTCGAGTCGCCGCCTCAATTACCAAGTGCTTGCTGTGAGTTTTTGCCAAAATGACTCGACCCGAGTCATTTGGCTCCTAACCTGAAGTCGGTCCAGGGTTTTCGCCTTTGTAACTCGAAATGCGCCCAAATCCGCTTTGTTTGGCATGGAACTCTCTCTGACCCCAAGTCGCTGTAGGGTTTTTGCCTTTGAAACTCGAAGTAAACCTGGAGCAATTTTTTTTGAAATTAGATTTTAGGATTTGGGAATTAGGTTTGATGTTCTGGCGTTTGAGAAGGAGAAGGAAGATGTATGTATAGAAAATAATAAAATGAGAAACTGTTAGGGTTTATAACAGCCTATATATAGGCAGGGCTGGATCGAAATGACTACGCGACCCAGAAAGCCCGTTCTGACCCCGAACTGAAAATTGGACATCCAATATATCGAAATATAGGTTTTCGATATTTTTAAACTCAATGGAATAGGTTTCAAGTTCTAATTCCATCATATGAAGAAGTTAGCTTTAAAAATCAGCTTATTTTAATTGAATTGATTTCTAGGCGTTTCGAGTCCGTATGACCAAATGACAAGTCTGATCGCTACGAAACTTGAAATCCTACAATAATTCGCCGTTACAGATCCAATGAAACTAGTTTCATCGAAATCCAAGACAGTGGCGAAAATGACTATTTTTACATTAATTAAATAAATTATTATTAAATTGATTAAATCACCTTTTTCTACAATTTTGAATAACTAACAAATTTTATAATTTTTGATTACTTAGACATTTATACTAGTTTAAAACAAATTTACAATCAATTCAATGTTAATTATTTCACTAATTACAGTGTTTAATTTCAAATGTAATTAAATCCAATTGATTATAATTTAATTCAATAAATTTGATTTAATTTGATTTCAATTTTTTATTCAATCAATTATTACTCTATGGGCATATTTAATATTGTTTTATATTTTATTACATTAATACTCTCAAATTTCATCTTTTACCATGTTGGTTGCTATATTTCAATTATTTTGAATCTTTGTCGATTTTCACACAAATTAAAATTAAAGTCTCAATAACTAATTTATCTTGGTTTCATTGCTTTCATTAAATAAATTATTGCCTTAAGAATGTAATTAACTTTTCTGTACATTTTATTGCATTCGCATTTACAGTTATTGTCTTAACTCATTTTACGTAACATTAATTTAATTTAATTATAATTGATCAAATAAATCGGTAACAAATAAAAATTATCACCATTTCTATATTTAATCACATTTGTATGTTTGTTATCTACACACAATTATTATAGTTATTCACACTACGCTACTTTTATTCAATTATAATTTATTACTTACTATTTCATTAATTAATACAAAATTTAAATTATCAATTACTCTTTTACTTCAATTATCAATTAATACACACATCATTATAATTAATTTGCAATATAACCAATTATAACTCTTTAATCATTTCAATTAATTGGAATTGCATTAAAACAGTCATCCATTACCTTAAATTAATACTATTACATTTTATTCCAGTTATATTCTTATTATTAAATCATAAATTTTTACTTCTTCCAACTTTAAATTACCAAACCTTATTAAATTGACTACTTTTAATTATCGAAAATTACTGATCGTTACAACTTTAATTTGATAGATTAGGACATTATTCACAGTAGATGTTCATATAATATTAGTAAGGTTGAACATTACATTTCATTTTACTAATAAGCTCCCACTAGTATTTTATGTTTCTCAAAATCTTAAGACGAAACATAAAGTCTTTCGACTTTATTAGTGGGTGTTAGGACTTGTATGTCTTGGGATTTTGATCTTGAGGAAAGCTTAACAAATCATAGTCCCTAATACGATCGATAATTCCTTATCGGTTGTATCACATACAATTCCTAACCTTGCGGTCTTTTTCTTAATCTCATCTTTACCTTAAGGAAAGCTCAACAAATAAAGAGAAATTATTAACTACCTTCCATTTCACAATGGCCTAACATCGAGGAAAGCTCAACAAACATATGCAGTTATCTTACCCTCTCTATTCTTTAAATAGAGAGTATTACAGATAACATCCCTAGCTTAAAGAAAGCTTAATTAAGGAGTATGTAAGTAATCTATTAATATATAGATATAAATGGTAGATGACAACTTTATATTAAAGGTCCATAATTTTTAATATATTTAATCGAATGATACCGATTTATGGAATAATTTATTTCTTATGAAATACCTTTACGATTCAAGTATTAGACACATCTAAAATCGCAGTATATGTACTATACATACATATTTACTCCTCAAATCTAATTCGGATTTCTTGTTGTTCCACCTTTTATTATACAGTTATATTATATAAGTTTTAAGTATTATATAACTTTTGTAATAGTCTTATGTATAACCTTAATTAATATTATTAGTTAAATCTTATTTGGTTAAGTTTGATTAAGTAATTAACACTTTAATTAATTTTATATTATTCAATTAAACATTTTATATTGAATACGAACACTATAACATAGCTATACATACATACATATACATATACATATACATATACATATACATATACATATACATATACATATACATATACATATACATATACATATACATATACATATATATATATATACATATACATATACATATATATATATATATGGGTGTTATATTATTTACTATACATACATATTTACTCCTCAAATCTAATTCGGATTTCTTGTTGTTCCACCTTTTATTATACAGTTATATTATATAAGTTTTAAGTATTATATAACTTTTGTAATAGTCTTATGTATAACCTTAATTAATATTATTAGTTAAATCTTATTTGGTTAAGTTTGATTAAGTAATTAACACTTTAATTAATTTTATATTATTCAATTAAACATTTTATATTGAATACGAACACTATAACATAGCTATACATACATACATATACATATACATATACATATACATATACATATACATATACATATACATATACATATACATATACATATACATATATATATATATATATTTATATATGGGTGTTATATTATTTACTAATTAACATTTAATCAATTTATTCAACTAAAAAAATTTAATTTCGAAAATTTCGTACATACTTACATTACCTTAAGCAATACAAGATAATGTAACATATCTGATTATATATGTTTTATATGATTTAATTAGTTAACTATTTAATTATTTCATTAATCTAATCAATAATTAATTAATTTATAATTTTTTAAAACAATTTTGAAAATCATATTATAAAATTTATAATATACATCCCATTTTGAATTTAACTTTTAAATTATTTTAATTTCATAATAGATTTTGAAAATTAGCCCAAGTCTCAAATTCAAATTGGGTCTTTTCTATTAGGAATAACCTTTGAGCTCACTTCACCTTTCAGGTCAGTCCGATAGCTAGGTAGTGCATGGTACTTGATTACCCTAAACCACTTGGACACTACTTTTCTAGACTCCCAAATAAATGAGTAAGCTTGATTAGTTGGTCCTAACAGGACTAATATAGAGCGCATAGACTATTTGGCTCTGTATCATTGTTGAAACTGGGCTAGTAGGTAGTAGGTTTAATGAGTTAATTTCAAAAAAAAATCTATTTTGATCTAAGCCAAGCCTCTATAGCCTAAATTGATTTTAGATCTAATTTAAAATTTTGAATAAAATCTTTATTTTATTTCATTTATTTAAAATTAGTTAAATTTAATATTAAGTTATATGCATGCTGTAATGCGGGCATCAAATGCATCCATATTCGCAAGTGTAAGTGCAACATAAGAAGTATGCATAGTTAATGTGAATCGTTATTTATGTGCTAGGATTTACACCGCATATGCGTCCGTCATCCAAATATTTTTTTAACAAAATAAGATTTGCTTTATACACACACATGCATATATATATATATGTGTGTGTGTGTGTGTGTGTGTGTGTGTATGTATGTATGTATGTAAACTTGTTAACATTAAGATAAACTTCGATTGTGTTATAATGTTTTACACAAAAGTTCAGTTTGTAAACCTAAATTAAGTACAAATACACACACACATACATATGTATATGTATATTCATATACATAAACATATATACAATAATTATATCAATGTTTTAAAATAAAAAACATGCAATAACTGTATTCAACTAGTTTGTAATTTAAAAGATATACCTTCAAACAATAAAATAATATAACTTAGATCTAATTATTAACCTAAGGAAGAAACCAAGAGCTTTAAAGTTTGTGTTTTCAGTGCAAAGACAACTTACAAATTTTAAATTGACTTAAATTTTTTATTTATGTAAATAACAACCAAAATTGTTTTAAACTACCTTGTGTATATGAATTCAATTTTTAACCTTATAGCATGACACTTAATCAATTAATAAAATTGCTTTCAATAAAAATTTGTACACACAAAAGTATCTGAAACAAAAATGAATTAGACGACTTAGGATTCATGATAACTGGGATCAGATCCAAATTAAACAAACAATATGAACAAACAAACGAAATCAATGATGAATCTAAAATTATCACATGGATAACAAATGAACTATAGATAAGAATGACAAGGAGATATTATAAACATATTAACAAGATAAGCATGCAATTGATTCATAGGAATAATATAGAAATCTAAGTTATATTTAAAATTCATACGGTGAAAGAGATACAAAAGGTGGAAAATTCAAGGAATATAAACATAATGAATTTGTATATAAATAAAGTATAAGGTTACTTTGAGATATAGGCAAGAGAAACAACATGAATGACGAAAAGATTCCAATCAATCTCTAGATATTGTAACAATTGATAAATATCCACCTTTCTTTATATTTAATTTTGTTTGGATTTAGGTTTGGAGTTTTGGAACCTTAGGGCGTCGTGAAATTTTTGGTTGGAGTAGATCTAGGAAGAGAGTGCAAATAACAAAGGTAAAAAATTCATAAAGGCAGAAATAAATATGTCATAAAAATATGGTGATTCCACTTCCTTTAACCTAGAATTGCACTTTCATTTCAAAAACCAAAAACTCATCCTCTCCCATGCACTGTGGTTGGCCATGACATTGGGGTCTTGTGCCCTAAAAAGTTCCAAAACCTACTAGTATTAATCCTATTTAAATCCAATTTAAATATCCTATCGATGTCGTATATTGAAATGCACGCTTATAACCTTTATATACGCACTATATTAAATACTAATGGTATCCAAACAAATAAAATAATATTTTAATAATCAACATTTCACAAATATTAGTTAGTTTATTTTATTTAAAACCCTCTTAGTATTTATTCTATTTAAATTGAATTTAAATATTTTACCGACATCGTATATTGATATGCACGTTTAAAAAATTTATATACACAATTTATCAAACTTAATGGTATTTAAACAAATCAAATAGAATTTAATGATTAATATTTCATAACTATTAATTAATCAGATTAATTTTCAATGATTAAAAATTAATTAAATGTGTGGTTCATTTGGAGTATTCATTACTTCGGTTGTTGGACTCAAAGATTTAAATTCAATCAGCAATTAATATTGAACAATTCAAATATCATCATTCACTCATAACATTAGTTAGTGTTGTGAAATTTTGGCTAAATTTATCGCTTACACATCTTTTGATAAAATACATCTTTACTTAATATAAGCGGCACATGGTAGTAATGATTATTTACACCAATTTTCTTCGTCAAAACTATATCACATAAGGATTTAAGGAATTTGAGTTTGGTCAAAATTATAACATCGTCTACATTCAAATTTGTAAGTCAAAAATATAGTCTTTGGTTTGATAATAATATTTAATACTAACCGTACTACTATAATAAGAGATTTTGACTTTGTGTTGACTATAGTTGACCATGATACCAACATATATAACCGAGGAGACGAATCTTCTAGTGAATACTATTTTACTTCCAATGCTTTAACTCAGACCCAACTATAATTATTCAATGGACCCTATTCCCCAATTTAACTATAATCAGGGTGGAGTGTTCATATAAAGATCCAACAGTATTCTCAAGTCAAGAGAACTGTGTAACATCATCACTTCAAGGTTATCTGTTTGATAGTAGTTATATCAATTGACAAAAAACTCTTGAGTGATTCATTTCATAGTTATCCAACAACTATTAATATATAAACCTTTGGTGCCTTCAACAGTCATGAGTAATAGATTGTCCAACATTTGGAAAGAGTTAAGTACTTTAGTCTCAATCATTTATTGATATTTAGTCGCAATACATCTTGTTTGGGAATAATTTAAACAATATGATTATTAGACTGTGACAAATTGCTAATGATTACAGCACAAGGTAATTACTGTCACAAAATATGTCGTTTATGGATTTTCCATTAAATATACTTAAATAAAATAATTAACTAAAATAACATATTATATCAAGTATATTAATATACCATTTATGGATTTGAATACACGAGGGGTAATATGTCCGTTGCAGTGTAAATTCCAGCATCTACATACGTGCATGTCAAACTATGCACATGTTACCCTATTGCATGTGCACACGCACATATGTGTACATGATACACATATCTCTAGTATAATACAAATTATATAAAATAAAACTTTATTTATAAATTTAAATAAAATATTGTTTTATTTAACAGTAAATTTAGAAAAGTTTTAAATAAATTAGACTACATAGGCCCATTAAAAATCTAATAATGGAATTTTTCTGAAATTTACTTATTTATCCAACCACGTGTCGGTCTAGTTCCAACAATTTAGGCTATTGTGTGCAAGTATGCTCCTCCAAATCATCATTTAGAGGTTCTATTTCAACATTAATATGCCAAAACTCAAAGTCAAATTGTACGATAATTGTGAGCATAATCTGAATTGATTTAAACATTGTAACTAGCAACACTACTCCACTAATTTCAACATTTGAAATTAATAAAGTCATTTCTTATTAACACCTCTTTATATAATTCAAGTTGCACCGATCTTCTTCTTAAAGATTCTTGCGGCCAATGGGTCATGTTCTTTTGAGTACAAATCCTAATGTTAGTGAGATTTTTCATCTTAGAAACACCCAAGTATTTTTTGAAGTAATCACGGCGTTGAATGCTTATGTGATTAAGAATCGGCAAAATGAAGTAATATTAAAATTAATTTTAAAGGAAGTAATTAGGTGTCATAATGCTTACATAGTTATGAGAAAAATATTCAAAAACCTATGAAAGGTCTTTATCTAATTCGTTAAGCAGTACATTTCAATTTTAGCACTAAAAACAGGTGAAGTAAACCAAAGCAATAAATGATAAGGAGAATTTACATGGTTTGGATGATGTTATCTTCTTTTTTCATTCTTAGAAGTGGTGAAAAAATGGTAGAGAGTACAATTTTGATTTCAGTATCCAAAAAGAGTAAAAGTCAAGAAATCCACTTTTTTGCTACAGTGCCCTACTCATTTATAGTACACAAAGATCACACAGATCACTAACATCCATCTTCCACTCTTTTGATTTCTACCTTTGAATTATGTCATGTGTCAATCATCCATCATGCTTATTTACTGTTCACAGATTGGTAATGTGGTCTTCGGTGAGGAACTTTGATTTGGAATGATGGATTTTGAGCTTGGGCGAAAAGCTTGAAATTGAAGTAGGAAACTTAAATTTGAATAAGCCATGACTTGTTATGGGTTTTTATCCATTTGAGACGGTAAGGGGTTGAGCAATATTAGACCTTCCTTATTAAGCTTTGTGGGTGAAGCCGCAATCCAGATTGTTGCAAGAACTGCTGAGATTGGGTTCTAGTAAATGGCTAGGTTTCAAAAATGCGACGCGGTTTTATTTACTAAGCTGTACAGTTTGGCTTTAAATACTCATGTCATTTTGCTTTGTTGTTGTCTTGGACGGAACAATGCAGTATAGGTTTGGTAAAGTGCTAGCGTAGTTCGAACGTTGAATAACATTGATCGCTTATACAATTATGAAAGTGCGGTTCACAATGATTCATTTTTGATAGTGAAGTTTCAGAATGTTTACAAACATGCAGTCCTTTTATGTTGGGGCAGTTTCTTATTGTGGATCTGCCTGTGCACTTGGCAGCTTGCTGCTACATTTCTCCCTTTGAGTATTTGTATTCGTTGGGTGATACTTGTAACGACCCACTATTTTTTACCATTCAAATCGACAATAATCCACATATGTTAGACTTGAATGATGCAAAATAACATATTGTAATTAAATTTGGAGTAAATAAAATCAAACACATAGAATCACAGACACAGAAATATCAAAATAACTCGCAGCGGAAATTAAAATATCATAGTAGTTCATGAAGCTACTATAACAAAGTCTCAAAAAATAATATAATATCAGTCTGAAAACAACATAATAGAAATCCCAAATACATAGAAGTTCACTAATACATGAGATAAACTAGAACAGCTGAAACTAAAATAGATATATAATAGATTAGCAGAATCTCCAACAAAGACTAGCTCCAGAAAGAGAATCCAAAGCTATGAATACTCAGGCTAACCTGATCGTAAAGCAAAACACAAAACACTCGAGTCAGGGTATACATATTTATATAATGTAAGCCAACTCAAGTGAACTGCAGTAAATGAACAAGTAACTTAAAGGATGCTTGGGACCGCCCATCCTCTAAGGATCCGTTAAACTATTTACTACGTAGTAATATTGCGCTATTATAATAATGTCTACAGTAAAATAAACATACTTGAAAATAGCATTAAAGGGTTAACTATATAGCCCTTAACACAAATTATGCCAGTAATCTATACAGTACCTGCATATCTCCTGATCGGGAGACTATGAGAAGATACTACATAGGTACGACACAAATAGAAACTCGTAGTAAGGCTCGATATGGTAGGTGACACGGCACACGAGGAAATGCCAGGGTAGATATAACAATTACGCACACAGGCTGGTGGTAACGCAGCAGCCACATACTCCCACCTCGGAACACACTCCTAAATCAAGGGTGGCCACCAAACAATCACAGAGTAATAGAATGGTATCGAAGAAGTGCGTCCGACCAGAGGAGCTACCCTTTTTGGCCCGAGATCGCTCCTGTTTTAGACACCTTAAGCCAACTCACGAGAGTCCGGTCCATGCTATATACCTCAAGAACGTCGCCACCATTCTACTTCATTCTGGAATCTCTACTGCATACACAGTTGTTAAAGTGGTTTTCGGTATCGACAGAGAGTATGTCCATATCCGATCCCGGTCTCTTTAACAACCAATCGTTATTATAACCCGTGGTTATAAAATTCAAAAATGGTATTTTATACTTCAAAATCAAATATAATTTCAAAATTCATTATCATTTCAAATCCATTTCAAAATATCAAAATATCATATCTTTTCAAAACCTCATTCACTATTATTTAATTTGAATACCATTTTATCACATTTCAAATTAGTTTATATTCAAGTCAAATTACTTTATTTAAACCATTTAAAAATGAAGTTATTATACTTAAAAATCAAATATTAAATTCCTAAAAATTTAGCCTTTTCAGAATTCAATTATTCACTTAAATTTATTAAAACAGTAAAATTTCAACTTTCGCAGCATTTAGAAAATGCTACGATAAGTTACATTTGAAAACAATTCAATTAAGCGAAGACAGCATTTTAAAACTGCTGTAGTGGGTCAAGTTCAAGTTTAGTTTCTGCAACTACAGCACTTACAAAGAGCTGTAATATCCCTTAGTTCAATTTAGCCTTTTTAGTTCATTTGTATCAACAACAACACTTAGAAATGCTGTAATATCCTTTACTTTAAAATGATAGCATTTCAGAAATGCTGTTAAATAAATTCTAAATTTTCAACACAATTTCATAAACAATTAAATTTTAATTTAAATCATTTTAGCTTATAAAATCATATTTTCTCACTCTAAAAATAATCATTTAAATACCCTTTAATTTATGATTTTATAAAGTAAACCTTTTTATAAATAAATCAAATTTTAATAATTTACTTATTAAATTCAAGTAATTCAATTTCTATTCTTTATAATTAAAATTTAACTTAACACTTAAGTTTAAATTTTCAAATATAACTTGTTTTCATTTTTATTTACTTAATTAAAATTTCACTTTTAAACAAAATTTTCAAATTTCAAATTAAGTTATATTTCAAATTCAACTTGACTATTCATTTATTTAACATTTTTAACCTGTAGAAAATCATTAACACTTTATAAAAATCATTTTAAATTCAATTTTAAATTATCATAAATTAATATTTTTAAAAATACTTATAAAAATTCCAGAAAATATATACATTAACCACGGGTCTGTATAATATTCTCTAACCTAGGTCAAGTGATACGGATGATATATCATTTCAATCCGTAATTTACAAAGAAAATCTGGGTTCTATCATTTCAAACCCACAATCCCAAGTTATATGAAATAAATAAAAATCGTTTAGGCCTATCATTTCAGCCCATAACGATTTTTCCATATTCTAAAGTCCGTTCGGGTATGTATCATTTCAACCTATAGTGATTATATTCTATATGGAACTTGTAGTGTGATAAACTGATATAAATAAACAAATAGCATTATATAGCAGTAGCAGATGATATGGCAGGTGTATAAACAGGGTGAACATCACATGATCATATCACAGGCAGGTATAACATGATAATATAATTCTACAGATTTACATGGTGTCAATTTACTGATTATATAAGTACAGATGCCGTGTGTGAAAGACTCACCTCTACAAACTGGAGATAACAAATTCAGACACACAAACAAAGGTCCGGAAAGCACAAAAGCACAAATACGGATTCAAGTGAGGGGAAAGCCAAAGTGATTATCTTGTACACGGCAAACAAAACAAGATATCTCAACATAAATATGCAACACAAATATCATTAAACAAATCTAGAAATAATGCACAACAAAGAACCAAACAACTTGACCATGCTTTCACCCATCATATGCTCGGCCTAGGGTTTAAAATGCATGGCCATGGTGGTGTGAATGGGTCGGGTATGGGTCCAACATGGCTCGGCCTAGCTTGGAAGTGAAGGAGTTAATGGTTTATGGCATGAAGCAAAGACAAGTCAAGGAAAAAGTGATTTTTGTCATAATCACAAGGTTCGGCCATGGCCCTAGGTGGCATGGCCATGCTTGGTGGAGGTCAGGTGATGGTGCATCAGTGGCCTAGGTTCAGGTAGAGGCTGGTGGAGGTGGTGCTAGTGGTGGCCGAGAGGGGTATGAAGGGTATGTGGCATGTAAGAGTTCGGCTATGCTAGTTTTCAAGTGGATGATGCATTTTTTTTGGAGTTTTCAACTTTGGGATGGCCACGACCTATCATTTTAGTGGAGTTGGAGGAGGTTGCAGCTGAGTGTGGTGGTGGTGAAGGTGATGGTGAAGGAAGAGCTAATGGCCGAGCATCATAGATGAAAGCATGACAAGAATATCAATAAAACAAAGAAGAAAAAGAGTAAGGAAAGAAATGAAAAACCATTACCAATTTTCTTTCAGAAATGATGGCTGAAGGTTTTGGGATGAGAAGCTTTTTTTCTTGCGTGAGAAAATAAAAAAATTTGGCTGAAGAAAGAAGTACAGTTGGCCTCATCAATGCAAGTGGCAATTTACAAATGAAAAGTCATGGTAAATAAAAGGTTAAAGACTCTTCATATTTCTTTTTCTTTTTCCATTTTAAACAAATGAAAATGAAAGAAAATAAAATAGAAAACAAAATAAAGTAAGAAATAAAATAAATAAATAATTTTTAGAAAAATATAAAATAATTAAGAAAATAGCTTAATAATAGAAACTAGGATTTAAATATTGTAAATAAAATACAATAAGTTTTGGAAAAATTATAACATCACTTTAAAAATATTTTAAAAATAAAATCTTGAAATAAAAATAAATTTAAAATATTTTCAAAATGAAATAATTCAAATTTAAAGTTATTCAAAAATCTAGGGTTGTTACACTCTCCCCCACTCAAATCTTTTCGTCCTCGAAAAGGACGAACAAGGAAAATAAAGAAAGCAAGATAGAAAAGAAAAATAGTACGTGAAACGAACAATTCCGGGTTCGAAGCACGAATGCTCTCCTCCGTCTTCCAGGTACAATCTCGATCATCAGTACTCCACTGTACTTTGATCAGACTGACAAATTTCCTTCTGAGTTGCTTCGTACCTCTGTCGACAATACGAAGTGGCTTCCTCTCGACAGTCAGATTAGGCTCAATATCCACACCATCAAGAGCAGAAGGCTGAACAATAAGAGATGGATCATGAATATAACTGTGAAGATGAGAGAATGGAATACATCATGCACTCCAGAAAGCTTCTCGGGCAAATCCAGACGACAAGCCAAAGAACCAACTCTTTCCATAATGCGAAAAGGACCAATGAACCTAGGAGAAAGCTTTCCTCTATGACCAAAGCGAATGACATTCCTTAAGAGAGAGACCTTAAGGAAAACCTGATTACCAGCGGCAAATTTCAAACTCCGCCTACGCCTATCGACGCACTTCTTCTGCCTATCCTGAGCAACCCTCAACTTCCTCTTAATCTCCTCAACTCTCTCAGTAGCCTCCAAAACCAAATCAGGACCAAGAACCAAACGATTACCGGATTCAATCCAGCAAGATGGAGATCTACAAGGTCGTCCGTAAAGAGTAGCAAACGGAGACATTTTGATGCTGGCCTGAATTCAAAGATGGAATAAGATAGATAAAGAGATTAAGATAAGCTTAAAACAGAAGATTAGATTATACCTGATAGCTATTATTGTAGTTGAATTCGACAAGATGGAGATGATCTTCCCAAGATCCTCCATAATCAAGCACATAAGCACGAAGAAGATCCTCGAGAATCTGATTCACTCTTTCCGTTTGACTGTCGGTCTATGGATGGTAAGCAGTGCTCAGATTCAGATGAGTACCCAAAGATTCCTAAAAAGCTTTCCAAAACTGTCTGGTAAAGATAAGATCACAATCACAAACAATACTGAGAGGAACACCATGGACACGAACAATCTCCCTTATGTAGATCTCAGATAAGCTAGAAGCAAAACGAGTAGACTTGACCGGAATGAAATGAGCGGACTTGGTCAGTCTATCCACGGTAACCCAGATACTCTCACTACCCCTCCTAGACCTTGGTAATCCATCGATGAAATCCATGGAAACCTGTTCCCACTTCCAATTGGGAATCTCAAGGGGCTGCAACAAACCAGGGGTCTTCAGATGATCAGCTTTGACTTACTGACAAGTCGCACACCGACTAACAAAGATAGAGATATCCCGCTTCATACCCTTCAACCAATAAAGCCTCTTCATATCCTGATACATCTTTGACACGCTAGGATGAATAGAAAGTCTGGATCGATGATTCTCCCGAAGCAACTCCTGCCTCAATCCATCAACATTCGGGACACAAATCCTACCATTAATCATCAAAATCCCACTATCATCAATCCGAGCTCCACTACTACTACCACCTACCCTGCTACGAACACTTCCCTTCATCAATCTAAGCATACCATCCTCATCCTGCTTAGCCTTGATACGATCCAAAAGAGGAGAAGAAATAACAAGCTGACACAACAAAGCCTTCTTCCGACTCAGAGCATCGGCCACAACATTAGCTTTACCGGGAGTATAGCTAATATCAAGGTCGTATGAAGCCAGAAACTCAAGCCAACAAACTTGCCTCTGATTCAAATCTTTCTGGGTGAAGATATATCTCAGAGACCGATGATCAGAGAAAAGCTCAAACTTAGCTCCAAGAAGATGTTGCCTCTAGAGCTTCAAAGCAAAGACAACAGCAAGCAACTCTAAATCATGAGGAGTATAATTAGCCTCATGGGTTTTAAACTAACGGCTGGCATAGGCAATGACTTTACCATCCTGCATGAAAACAGCACCCAATCCCTCATGACTAGCATCAGTATATACCGTCAATCCCTCATTTCCATTCAAAATGGTAAGAACTGGTGCGGAAGTTAGCTTGCTCTTTAACTCATCGAATGCAGCTTCACACTTCTTATCCCAGATGAAATTAGCGTTCTTACGAGTCAAAGCAGTAAGAGGTGCAGTATCCGAGCAAAATTCTCAACGAATCTCCGGTAATAACCGGCAAGGCCCAGAAAACTATAAATATCCGATGGAGTCTTCGGGTTTCCCAATCCTGTAACAGAATAGGGAGAAATAAGAACAACAGAATCGATAGAATAATTAAATGATGAAGGAAAAAGAGAAAGAAAGAAAGACTTACATTGATCACAATGATCTTGGCTGGATCAATAGAAACTACATTACGAGAAACAATATGTCCAAGGAATCGGACTTCGTCTTTCCAGAAATGGCATTTAGAAAATTTAGCCTTCAATTGATGACTTTTAAGAATCTCCAGAACAGATTCAAGTGCGACTCATGCTCTACCTTGGTCTTAGAAAAGACACGAATATCATCAACAAAGACTAGAACAAATTTATTAAGCACATCACGAAAAACACGATTCATCAAATCAACAAAAAAAGCAGGAGCATTAGTCAAACCAAAAGGCATGACTAACCATTCATAAAACCCATTCCCGGTATGGAAAGCAGTCTTGGGAATGCTTTCATCAGCAACCCTGAGCTGGTGAAAACCTGTGGCAAGATCAAGCTGAGAGAAAACAGTGGCACCATAAAGCTGATCAAACATATCATTGATACGAGGCGTTGAATATCTGTTTTTCATAGTGAGCTTGTTTAGCTCCCTATAATCAACATATATCCTCAAAGATCCATTGGACTTGGTGACGAAAACCATCGTTGCTCCCCATTCTGAATGGCTCGGTCTGATCAGACCTTTGGAGAACAAGTCCTCAATTTGCTTTGCTAACTCAACCTTCTCGCGGGGTGCCATTCTTCTAGGAGGAAGAACAACAGGTCGAGCTCTAGGAATAAGATCAATGCGAAAATCAATTTCCCGCTTAGGAGGCAAAGTACTGACTTCACCAAATACATCTGGATAGAATCTGACCACATGGTCGAATGAAGATTGCCAGGAGAAGAATCCAGAGAATATATAAAACTGCCAGCAAAATCCTGAGGCATGCGGCACTAAGTAGTCAAGGAATTTCCTTGATCATCAACAAGATAAACAGACTGGGCTCTACAAGATATACGGGCATCACGCTTACCAATCCAATCACTTCCAAGTAATAATTCAAAAGCATCGAAGCCCAAAACATAGAAATCACCACTGAAGCAATGATCAGAATATAGAAGTTCCACATGCTTACAAATCCGATTAAGGTTTACTGGACCCCCAATTGGATTTGAAACAAAAAAAGGCACAGAATCATACTCAGGAGAAAGAAGATGCTCAAACTTGAAAGTGTGGTGTGTATACGAATGCACGTGCTAATATAGCACACACGGATCGTGTAATATGGACTATAATATAAATGCGGAAAATAGATGATAGTAGCAAAGTAAAAATAAAAATAGAAAAATCACACCAGAGATTTTTATACTGGTTCGGAGCACCGTCCTACGTCCAGTCCCAGACTTCTATCTGGATTTTCACTATTAACTACCTCGCTTCACCCGGAGGAACGGGTTTACAATACCCGAGCAAACTAACGGGATTTCACGCCTCTAATACACTGAGGACTTTAACACTTGCCTCTTACAACACCGAGGACTTCAACACTTGCCTCTTACAACACAGAGGACTTCAACAACAATGAATATAATTGTTTGTCGACGGTATGTGTTCTTGATAACACAGTTTTGTCACTTGTAGTACAAATTTCCTATAATCTTATCCTCAAAATATACGAATGATGTTTTGTGAAGATTAAGGAAAGTATATTACTTATTGAATCAAAAGATATGAAATAATTTCAATGATTCAATAAGCAATTAAAATAATTGAGAGCTTTTAGAATGCAGGAGTATGTAGAAAGTAAGATCAGAGATTAGAGTAAAAAGCATATACAATCATGTTGTTTTAATCAACGATTTAGATGAGTTTATATAGAGAAGAATGGTTGTAACTCTTTGTGAGCAGTTGCCATTAAGAGATATGATCTTTGATGAAAGGTAAGAGATGCAACCTTTGGAGAAAAGAAGTGTCTTTTGGAAAAATTGCTTTCTGTTTAAAAACGGTCGACAGGTTAAAAAGTGACCAGTAGACAGGAATTCCAAATATATATACGTTATGTGCATGTGTGCACGTTCAGTGTGCAAATTATGCAGGAACGGTCGACCGCATATATTATGACCGGTCGACCTGTCCCTGTAAAGTTGCACACTGAATGTGCAACTACAATTTAGTCGTATATATATTGATTTCCTTGAAATGCATGATTATTTGAGGATAGATTTTAACAAGTTTATCACTACTATAATATCAAATAATCAACCTACAATCTAGAATACCATATGTAGCTCTTTATAGCCATAATGACCTTGTTTTGTCGATCGCCTTTATTTATTTGTCAGAAATCAAAACCTTCATAAAACTTGTGACTCAACAAAACTTATCACACAAATCAATAGAAATGAAACTGTGGGACGCTCCAGTATCAAATAAAACACGAACGGGATGCTGAAATAAAGAAAAGGTGCCCTGAAGAGTACCTTGGTCATCACTAGGAGTAGGAGCAGGTGCCGGAGCTGGAGAAGATGCAGATATGGCAACAAATATACCAGAAGGCTTACCCTTCTGCTGGGTAGGGAATTCCTTCTTGAAATGACCAGGCTGGAGATAGATATGGTAGAGATCACGCCTAGCCAACCGAGCAGGTGGAGAAACAGCAGCACCAGCTAAAGTAGGACAACTATTTGCATAGTTTCCCCTCTGATCACATTTGAAACAGGTGATGGAAGAAAGATCAACAGGCTGCTTCTGAGAAGGAGAAGATGATGAAGAGCCCAAACCCAAATTCTTGAGCCAATTCTTCTTCTGCTGGTGGTAATTAGGCTTTCGCTTCTTAGAATTAGCAGAAGAAGACCGAGCTGAAGGAGCACCAGAAACAGCAGGACCCTTAGAAGTAGGGTTCTCATATCGAATAGCTTTGTCCATAAGCTGGGTAAAAGTGCCATGCACATGAGAAATGAGACGGTCATAGTATCCAGTGCGAGCACCAGCTATGAACTTCTCATTCTTCTTGATAGGAGTGTCAATCAGGCTAGGACCGAACTTGGAAAGTTCATTGAACTTCCTCTCATACTCAGCAAAAGACATGCTACCCTGCTTGAGATCCATGAACTCCCTATAAAGCTGGGATTTCCCGGCCTCAGGCATCCACTTAGCAATGAAAGCATCCCTGGAAAGATGATAGATAAGCTTAGAAAGGCACGAAGAGATAGAAAAAGAGAATTCAAAAAACACAAGAAGATACCTAAACTGCTCCTAAGTAATATCAGCCTCGACGGTGTTAGCCGTAACCGACTCCCACCAATCTAGAGCAGCCTCATGCAACTGCCATGCTGCTAACTGATGCTTCTAGGCATCAGTAATCTCAAGACCAGTTAATATCCTCTCTAAACTCTGCAACCATTATTGGGCTTCAATAATGCTCTCTGCACCAGTGAAAGGGTTCCATCAAGTTGAGTGAATTCCTTACAGAGAACAGTAAACCTAACAGGTGCAATAGGTTGAGGAGCTGGGGCAATACCACGACCCCTACCTCTGGCATTTCCTCAATTCATCCTGAAAAATCAAGAATGAATTTAGGGCAAGATAAAGAGAAGCCAAAAATAAATTAAAGATAAGACAAGATAAATTCACTTGGATGAACATCCTATAGAAAGAAAACACTAACAAGGTAGATACGAATGGAAGGAAGTTAAGAAAATATTTGAAAAATCCTTTTTAAACAAGAAATTTTTTATATCAAAATAATCTGTGAAAATCCTTTGAAAAATCATTCTGAAAATCATTTTATACTTTAAAAATACGTTCTCTCGTAAAGAAATGATTCTGAGGTTGATTTCACTCATTCTAGGGTATTTCTACCATATCTCTAATGAGTTGTTTGCTCCACGGGCTATGGTTTGACTAAAACCAAAGCTCTGATACCAAATGTAACGACCCACTATTTTGTACCATTCAAATCGACAATAATCTACACATGTCAGACTTGAATGATGCAAAATAACAGATTGTAAATAAATTTGGAGCAAATCAAATCAAACACACAGAGTCATAGACACAAAAATATCAGAATAACTCGCAGCGGAAATTAAAATACCATAGTAGTTCATGAAGCTACTATAACAAAGTCTCAAAAAAAATACATAATATCAGTCTGAAAACAACATAATAGAAATCCCAAATACATAGAAGTTCACTAATACATGAGATAAACCAGAATAGCTGAAACTGGAATAGATATATAATAGATAAGCAGAATCTCCAGCAAAGACTAGCTCCAGAAGGAGAATTCAAAGCTGTGAATACTCAGGCTGACCCGAACGTAAAGAAAAACACAAAACACTCGAGTCAGGACATACATACTTATATAATATAAACCAATTCAAGTGAACTGCAGTAAATGAATAAGTAACTTAAAGGATGCTTGGGACCACCCATCCTCTAAGGATCCGTTAAACTACTTACTATGTAGTAATATTGCACTGTTATAATAATGTCTACAGTAAAATAAACATACTTGAAAATAGCGTTAAGGGGTTACCCATATAGCCCTTAATACACATAATGCCAGTAGTCTATACAGTACCTGCATATCTCCTGATCGGGAGACTATGAGAAGATACTACATAGGTACGACACAAATAGAAACTCATAGTAATGCTCGATACGAGGCAATGCCAGAGTAGATATACCAATTACGCACATCGGCTGGTGGTAACGTAGCATCCACATACGCCCACCTGGGAACACACTCCCAAATCAAGGGTGGCCACCAAACAATCACAGAGTAATAGAATGGTACCGAAGAAGCGCGTTCGACCAGAGGAGCTACCCCTTTTGGCCCGAGATCGCTCCTGTTTTAGCCACCTTAAGCCAACTCACGAGAGTCGGGTCCATGTTACATACCTCAAGAACCTCGCCACCATCCTACTTCATTCTGGAATCTCCACCGCATACACAGCTGTTAAAGTGGTTTTTGGTTTCGACAGAGAGTATGTCCAAATCCGATCTCGATCTCTTTAACAACCAATCGTTATTATAACCCGTGGTTATAAATTTCAAAAATGGTATTTTATACTCCAAAATCAAATATCATTTCAAAATTCATTATCATTTCAAATCCATTTCAAAATATCAAAATATCATATCTTTTCAAAACCTCATTCGTTGTTATGTAATTTGAATACCATTTTATCACATTTCAAATTAGTTTATATTCAAGTCAGATTACTTCATTTAAACCATTTAAAAATGAAGTTATTATACTTAAAAATAAAATATTAAATTCCCAAAAATTTAGTCTTTTCAAAATTCATTTATTCACTTAAATTTATTAAAACAGTGAAATTTCAACTTTCGTAGCATTTAGAAAATGCTACGGTAAGTTACATTTAAAAACAATTCAATTAAGCATAGACAACATTTTTAAACTGCTGTAATAGGTCAAGTTCAAGTTTAGTTTCTGCAACTACAGCACTTACAAAGTGCTGTATTAGCCCTCAGTTCAATTTAGCCTTTTTAGGTCATTTGTATCAACTACAGCACATAGAAATGTTGTAATATTCTTTACTTTAAAATGATAGCATTTCAGAAATGCTGTTAAATAAATTCCAAATTTTCAATACAATTTCATAAACAATCAAATTTTTGTTTAAATCATTTAACTTAGAAAAATCATATTTTCTCACTTTAAAAACAATCATTTAAATACCCTTTAATTTATGATTTTTATAAAGTTATTTTTTTATACATAAATCAAATTTTAATAATTTACTTATTAAATTCAAGTAATTCAATTTCTATTCTTTATAATTAAAAATTTAACTTAACACTTAAGTTTAAATTTCCAAATATAACTTATTTTCATTTTTATTTACTTAATTAAAATTTCACTTTTAAACATAATTTTCAAACTTCAAATTAAGTTATATTTCAAATTCAACTTAACTATTCATTTATTTAACTTTTTAACCTGTAGAAAATCATTAATTTATAAAAATCATTTTAAATTCAATTTTAAATTAATTTATCATAAATTAACATTTTTAAAAATACTTTTAAAAATTCCAAAAAATATATATATTAACCACGGGTGTATAATATTTTCTAACTTAGGTCAAGTGATACAGATAATATATCATTTCAATCCGTAATTTACAAAGCAAATCCTTCTATCATTTCAAACCTAAAATCCCAAGTTATATGAAATAAATAAAAATCATTCAGGCCTATCATTTCAGTCCATAACGATTTTTCCCTATTCTAAAGTCCTTCCGGGTATGTACCATTTCAATCCATAGTGATTCTATTCTATAGGGAATTTACAGTGTGATAAACTGATATAAATAAACATATAGCATTATATAGCAGTAACAGATGATATAACAGGTGTATAAACATGGTGAACATCATATGATCATATCACAGACATGTATAACATGATAATATAGTTCTACAGATTCACATGGTGTCAATTTACTGAATATATAAGTACAGATGTCGTGTGTGAAATACTCACCTCTACAAGTGGAGATAACAAATTCAGACACGCAAACAAAGATCCGGAAAGCATGAAAGCACGACTACAGATTCAAGTGAGGGGAGAGCCAAAGTGATTATCTTGTACATAGCAAACAAAATAAGATAACGCAACATAAATATAGAACACAAATATCATTAAACAAATCTAGAAATAATGCACAACAAAGAACCAAACAACTTGACCATGCTTTCACCCATCATATGCTCGGCCTAGGGTTTAAAATGCATGGCCATAGTGGTGTGAATGGGTCGGGTATGAGTCCAACATGGCTCGGCCTAGCTTGGAGGTGAAGGAGTTAGTGGTTTATGGCATGAAGCAAATACAAGTCAAGACAAAAGTGATTTTCGTCACAACTACAAGGTTCGGCCATGGCCCTAGGTGGCACGGCCATGCTTGGCGGAGGTTAGGTGGTGGTGCAGCAGTGGCCTAGGATCAGGTAGAGGCTGGTGGAGGTGGTTCTAGTGGTGGCCGAGATGGGTATGAAGGGTATATGGCATGTAGGAGTTCGGCTATGCTAGTTTTCAAGTGGATGATGCAATTTGTTTGGAGTTTTCAACTTTGGGATGGCCATGGCCTATCATGTCAGTGGAGTTGGAGGAGGTTGCAGCTGAGTATGGTGGTGGTGAAGGTGATGGTGAAGGAAGAGCTAATGGCCAAGCATCATAGATGAAAGCGTGATAAGAATATCAATAAAACAAAGAAGAAAAAGAGTAAGAAAAAAATAAAAAACCATTACCAATTTTCTTTCAGAAATGATGGCCGAATGTTTTGGGATGAGAAGCTTTTTTTCTTGTGCGAGAAAATAAAAAAATTCGGCTGAAGGAAGAAGTATGGTCGGCCTCATCAATGCAAGTGGCAATTTACAAATGAAAAGGCAATGGCATATGAAAAGTCATGGTAAATGAAAGGTTAAAGACTCTTCATATTTCTTTTTCTTTTTCCATTTTAAACAAATGAAAATGCAAGAAAATAAAATAGAAAACAAAACAAAATAAAGTAAGAAAGAAAATAAAGAAATAATTTTTAGAAAAATATAAAATAATTAAGAAAATAGATTAATAATAGAAACTAGGATTTAAATTTTTTAAATAAAATGCAATAAGCTTTGGAAAAATTATAACATCGCTTTAAAAATATTTTAAAAATAAAATCTTGAAACAAAAATAAATTTAAAATGTTTTCAAAGTGAAATAATTCAAATTTAAAAATATTCAAAAATCTAGGGTTGTTACAAAACTTCTTTGGAATTGTGGCGTTGTTCTATCACTTTAATATCAAATTAAGATGGCAATGCATCTTATTACTTCAATGTTAATATAAGATTGCGACACAACCTTTCCACTTCAATGTTAGTTTAAGATTGTGGCGCTTCAATATTGTGGCGCATCCTTATTGTGTATAGTTGCTTTAAGGATTGTGTTATAGTTCTACATAATTAGTCCTGCTTTTCGGGCTGCAACACAATCTCTACATCTTGTTGTTACTTAAAGAATGTGTCGCAGTTCCAACGTATTAAAGCTTCATTTTGGAACCGCAGCACAACCTTCATATTTTGTACTTGAAGGATGTGCCACAATTCTGCCTATGGAAGTTATCGTTAGGATTCCAGATCAATCCTGATACTTGTGGCTATCTCAGGTTATTATCATAGAGTTATAGTGCCAAAGTTATGCTCAATGGAAAAGCGTAGTCCTTATGGTTTTCCACTATCTTAAGAATTTGGCGCATTACTATCTGGACATTGCTCTCGCTTCCTTTTCATAGTCTAACTTCTATTCTTGAAGCTGTTCTTTTGTCTCGATGCTTGTATCAGTTTTCCTTTGATAGTGTTTGGAAAATATTGGTGTAACACTTGCCTTCCAAGTCTGCAGCGACTATAGATTGATGTGGACTTGTCTCTACATCCATATTTTTCTTTAACCCACCACTTCTTATTTTTCTCTCTCTTCTTTTCAAAAAAGGATAAAGTCTTTATTGTCATTTTGCATTTAATGCCCAAGTACATGCGTTACTCCCTTATTGGATGATCTTCTAAAATAGTTGTAACTTTAGTCTTCTCGACTTCTAAGAAAATTTGTATGGATCCTCGCGTTAATCTTCCTTATCATTAATTAGTTAATGTTTTAGGGCTTTTTCATCATTCTGATTGTGTGGCTATGATTCAAATCGAGATAAGTATATATTTGTTCCTTTTTTCTTCTTCGCTCCTTTATGTGCTTTAAGAAATCGTAGTCACCAATGTCATCTGCTCTAGGAATAGTTTCTTTTTCGAACAAAAATAAGGGCATTCTTTCTCTTGTAGTTTCTTTTTTATATATTAGTGGTAGCCGATAACCAACCTAGTATTTTTGATATGAAAACTGCTTCCATCTATCCTTTATTTTTATCGTCCATAATAACCAAATTAGGGGAAATAAAAGGTATTTGAGCCACTTTTGGTTGGAAGGTTACATATTAGGGTACCTGAATCCCATGATCGTATCCATACATCTCCAAATGATTGTTTCCAAGCATATCTGATGTGGGCTTTATCTTCCTTCTAGTCAACCTCTTCGTGGATGGTGTTTTGCTATTGGTATCGTTCCTATACAACGTATCCTAATTTCTTACTCTATTCTAATCCCCACTTTCACTCTTTATGTGGCGAAGTGTTCCTCTCGCTTCTTACGATAAACTTCAATTTCTGTTTGATGTTCACAAAGCTCCCTCCAGGAGTGATTATGGGTTTTACAATGCACAAGTAAGAACATTGGTTCTTACTCCCGTTCCTCGAAAGACCCAGAAATTAAATGACCAATATTTTTTTCATTTCAAATTTAGACAATTTTCCTTCTTCTTTCCAACCACATCGCAGTCACACTATCTTCTCCGATCAGGACACTAGGCTGCTTGTATCTCATAGCAATGAGATCCTTGGTTTGATTAAAGAGGATGAAAAACAAAGTTATTCTTCACCGATTCATTACTACACAAGTACAACTTTCTACATGCTAGTCATAACTTCTCTTGTTCCATCTTTAAATTCTTCTCGGTTACGGATGATCCTAGGGGTATAATTTGATAAGTTGGGCGTCAAAATTACATTTCCTAATTCTTGCAGGGATGATTGCCGATCTTAATTTTTTGTACATAGTAAGATAGCTGAAGGTCTTCCAGATGCATTTTTTAATGATCCTACGCCATAGATATCGACAACGATAAAAAAGAAGAGTGAGAAGAGAAAATCGATAAAGTTGAAGCTTCCGACCAACCTCTTAAGAAGCCCCATGCGCCTCTACCTCCTTCCTTGGACGTACATCTATCTTACTACTCCAATCCTTCTAAGACCCAAGCATTCATTCCTTGTCCCTACTCGAAGGGCCCGTTGTTGATATTGCTGAGAGGATAAGGCATGCTGCTTTGGATGGTCTATCATATACTGCTTATGCCCTCCAGTATTATCCCATTGCACTTTCATTTCCTAAACTTTCCTTTCCTACACTTTCCTTCTCTAAATTTGCTACCAATCTCGATAGCACTTGGGCTTATGTAAGTGCCTTCTTCTCTTTCTTTTTCAATGACAATTTACTTCACTGATTCCCATCTTGTTTACTTCTGGTTGGTAATAGATGGGGGCTTTGGCTGTCGAGGATCAAAAGAGGGCTGAAGATGACCTGGTCTTATCCTTGGCTCGTATTGCTAAGCTGCTGCGATAGCCTCTGGGAAAACCAGAGTATATGAAGAGATTAGGGATCAACAGGAGAAAGAAGAAAGGGCAGAGTGGGCGATGAAGACAATGTAGGAGGCTTTGAAGTTGAAGGGTCAAGAGGTCGAAGGGAAAGACAAAGCATTAAGGGGGAAGGAGAAGGAGCTGGAGGAGTCTAAGGATAGGCTCTATTAGATTACTTACTAGGTGCTTTTCAAGGTGTACGCCATGATTAAGCGCCAATTTTTTGCTGACCGCTTTGATGAGACCACTGCTAAGGTTTATCTAATCTTCTTAGGGGACTCCACAAAAATCGAAGATGCCCTAGCCTATTGCAGAACTGAGTGGGCTAAGGAGATTGCCAATGAAAATGATTCCTCTTCTGCCTCCCAAAACACCTTGCTGCAACAGAATGATGAGAATGCACTGTCTAAAGGTACTTAGGTGACCTCTACTATTTCATATAATTGCTTGAACCTTTGTAACTTATTTTTCATTTTTTCTTGGCTGTTTGAATTCTTTGGTGTGTAATGACTCTTTTTCTAATTTTTTCATGACCATCTTCTTTGATTGTCTTGCTGATTTGGCACTGCACCATGAATGACCATGCTATTTTCATTCCTTACTTCTTTATAGTCTTTCAAGGAAGTAATTTTTACTAAACTCCTGAAGGAAAGCATGTAAAAACTTCAAATTCAAACTGTATATGACCTTGGTCTAAGTACGATAGTGATTTGTAGGCAAGAGAAAGAGTTAGATGAGGCATTGTGCAACTTAGAGAAGAAACCCAATGGTTTCATTCCAAAATTAACCAAGTAGTTAAAGAAAAGGAAGCACTTAGCGACTTTGTACTGCGCCGTTGGCACTATATCCTAGAGAGCGGTTCTTTTCCTCTTAATAGCCCTCATTTGGAATGGTTTAGGATTAGTCTTAGGAATCTAGTAAGGAGTGAACTATGTACACTATATATCTTTTGTGAATTTGGTGCGCTCTTCGTATAAAACTCATCTTATATAATACGCTTTTCCAAATTACACTTTATGTGATTTGAACTCCATTGAATTTGGTTCTCATGATTATCAACTAGTTGCTTCCCTTCCTTCTTATGGGCATCCTTCTGAGGCTAACCTAGTCTCTGAATTCAATGCACCTTTAGTACCTATAATCTACACCCTACATAATTTAGGCGTATCCAAATTTAAGGTTGCATCTAGTGCTATCTTAGAAGAAGAGAACTTTCTGCTAACGCTTAACAATGAAAAACTTGAGAGATATCCAAAGAATGCTCTTTCTGATTTTGAAAAAGCCAAGGGTACACAGGAGCACCAACATCAATATAACACCAAGCCATGCCCTGAGCTTGATGCTACAAATTCAATGATGGGTGAACTATAGAAAGCGTCGAAGGAAACTGAAGCACCTTATGGGGTTGTCTATGAAGAGGACTTCCTAACTTGTCTATGAAAATATTTTCAATTATTTTTACCCTGCACTTGATCTAAGTTTAATCTATAACAAAGAAGGCTTTGTGGTGACTATGAAGGATCCAATGGAATCTTGGACCGGTTCCACCATTGCTCTCCTCTTCATTGACAACCGTTTACGAGCCTTGGCTTAGCAATGCGAGTAGTGGATAAGACCAAGTCATCTTCAGCCTTTTTCTGACCCTCGACTGCCAAAGCCCTTACTTATTATGAATTAGAAGTAAACAAGATGAGAGTTAGCGAAGTAAATCGTCATTGAACAAAGAAAGAGAAGAACACACTTATATAAGCTTAAGTCCTGTAGTGCTCGGTAGCAAGTTTAGAGAAGGAAAGTGCAAGAAACAGAAGTGCAATGGGATAAGATTGTGGGCAAAAGCAATATGTGATAGACCATCCAATGTAGCACGCCATGCCCTCTCAGCAATATCAACAACGGGTCCTTCGGGTAGACAAATGCTTGGGTCTCAAAAGGATTGAAGTGGTGAGATGAGAAGTACGTCTGAGGAAGTAGGAGGAGGCGCATGACGCTTCTTAAGAGGTCGATTAGAAGCTTCATCTCAATCGGCCTTTCTCTTCTCCCTCTTATTATTTATCGTCACCGATTTCTATGGCACGGGATCATTAAAAACTCCATCCAAAAGACCTCCATCCATCTTAACTATATAAATTGTTTTTATGATCAGTAATCATTCCTGCAAAAATCAAGAAATGTAATTTTGACATCCAACTTATCAAATTATACCCCTATGATCCCCCGTAATTGTGGAGAATTTAGAGATGGAACGAGAGAAGTTATGACTAGCATGTAGAAAGTTGTACTTGTGCAACAACGAATAGGCGAAGGATAATTTTTTTTCTATCCTCTTCACTCAAACCAAGGATCTCATTCCTACATGATACAAAAAGCCTAGTATCTTGATAAGAGAAGACAGGGCGATTAGACTGCGGTTAGAAAGAAAGAAGGAAGTTATCTAAATTGAAATGAAAAAATATTGGCCGTTACATTTTTGGGTTTTTCGAGGAACAGTCGTAAGAACCGATTTTATTGCCCGAGCATAGTAGAACACATAATCACCCCTGGAGGGACTTTCATGAATGTCAAATAGGAATTGAAATTCATTGCCAGAAGGGAGGATGAACACTTCTCTGCATAAAAAATGAAAGTGGCGAACAGAGTGAAGTAAGAAATTGGGGCAAGTTGTATGGAAGCGATACCAATGGTAGAAGCCACTCACGAAGACTTTGATTGGGTGGAAGATAAAGCCCGGATCGGATGTGCTTAGAAGCAATAGAAATAAAGTCATTTGGAGGCGTATGGATATGATCTTGGGATTCAAGTGCCCTAGCTATGTAACCCTCAAACCTGAAGTGACTCAAGATACCTTGTATTTCTGCTAATTCGGTTATTATGTATGGTAAAAATAAGGGAGAGATGGAAGCAGTTTACATATCAAAAAAACTAGGTTGGTAATCAACTACCGCTGAGATATAGAAAAAAGAAACTACTAGAGAAAGGATTTCCTTTGTTCGAAAAAGAAACTATTCTTGGAGAAGATGAGATTGGTGACTGAGGTTTTCGAAAGCATGTAAAGGAGTGAAGAAGAAAGGGAAACATATATACTTACCTCAATTTGAATCTCAACCACACAATTAGAATGATGGAAGAACCCCAAAACATCAACTGATTAATAACAAGGAAGATTAATGCGAGTATCCATATAGATTTTCTTAGAAGTCGAAAAGACAAAAATTACAGCTTTTTAAGAAGATCGAGCAATTAGGGAGTGACACGTGTACTTGGGCATTAAATGCGAAACAATAGTAAAGACTTTCTCCTTTTTTGAAAGGAAGAGATAGAAAAACAAGAAGTGATGGTTACAGAAAAATATGCATGTAGAGACGAGTCCACACTAATCTACAATCGCTGTAGACTTAGGAAGCAAGTGTTACACTCATATTTTTCAAACATTGTTAAAGGAAAATTGATACAAGCACCGAGCCAAAAGAACTGCTTTCAGAATAGATGTTAGACTATGCAAAGAACGTGAGAGCAAAGTTTATATAATATTGCGCCAAAGTCTTAAGACAACGGCTAAACATTAGGACCGTGCCTTTATATTTAGGATAACTTCGACACTATAACACTATGCCAGAACCTGAGATAACCACAAAGTATAGAGACTGATTTGCAACACTAATTATATAGACTAATGATATAGGGAATTAAAGCCCTAACAAGTTGGAACTCTGGCACAGTCTTTAAGTAACAACAAGATATAGAGGTTGTGCTACGGCCTCTAAAGCAACACTAATGATATAGAACCATGGCATAAATCCTTAAAGCAACTATATGCAATATGGATGCGCTGCAATCATAAACTAACAAAGTGGTAGGGTTGCGCCGCAGTCTTATATTAACATTGAAGCAATAAGAAAGCACCACCATTTTAATTTGACAATGAAGTGACAGAATAGTACCGAAATTCCAAAGAAGCACTACTCGACAAATATAAAGATTCAAGGGGAGAGATATTGCAGCAAGCTGCCCATATACACAAGCAAAGCCACAGTAAGAAATTGTCCGAACATAGAAGGACTGCATGGTTGTAAACACTCTTGAACTTCGTTATCAAAAATGGATCATTAGGAACTACACCTTCATAATTATATAAGAAAGCAATGTTATACAACGTTCAGACTACGCTAACACTCTTGAAGCCGTACTATATTGTTCCATCCAAAACAACAACAAAGCACAACGCCAATAGTAATTAAAGCCAAATCGCAAAACCTTGAAAATAAGACAAGTGCCGCCATTTTGAAGCCTATCCACATCTCTAAAACCCATCTTAAGCAGTTCTCGTAACAATCTCGACAACAGCTTCACCCCTGTAAGAACAAAGCTTAATATGGAAGGGCCGGTACTGTTCAACTCCGTGCAGTCTCAAACAGACAAAAAAAACTTGAATCAAGTCATGGCTCATTCAAATTGGGGTTTCTCGCTTCAATTTCGAACATCTCGTCCAAGTTCAAAATCCATCAACCCAAATCAAAGTTTCCCACCAAAGATCACGTTAGCAATCCGTGAATAGTAAATAAGCAAGACGGATGATCAACATACGTTATAATCTAAAGGCAGGAATCGAAAGAGTAGAGGATGGCAGTTAGCGATTCATGTGAATCTATGTGTAATATAAATAAATAAGGCACTATACCATAAAAAGGATTTTTTTGGCTTTATGATTTTCTGGATAATAAAATCAAATTTGTACTCTCTGCCCTTTTTTTACCTGTAGTAAGAATGAAAAGAGAAGATAAAGACATTTTCCTGTGGATGCAGGATTCGTTAACATCCGAGCCACGTAAATTCTCTGTGTCATTTGTTACTTAACTTTACGTTTTTTGTTTTTAGTGCTAAAATTGGTATTGCTTAATGAACTGGATTGAGACCTTTCATAGGATTTTGAATATTTTCCCTTATAATTGTGTAAGCATACCGCTGCATGATTACTTCCTTTAAATGAAATTTTAATATTACTTAATTTTGCTGATTCTTAAGCATTCTTCATTGTGATTACTTCAAAAAATACATGGGTGTTTCTAAGAAAAATCTCACTAACACCTAAAATCATAATTTGTCCATGCACTTGGAATACATTTCGGATTTAAAGTATTATGCCATATGGCAAAGTCTATAGTCTCTATAGCTTGTCAACAAATGATGAGATTATTGTTGTCAACGATTCGTTTTCTCGACACTGGTATGAAACTCCCATTCTCTTTAATGCATGAGAATTCTAATTAGACATTCTAATGAGTTGTGTCGGTTTTGGTCTTGGTTAAATTAACTTCATCTATCTGCAACATTATGTTAGAATATTAGATCGTATCCAAGTACTTCGCACTACCATTAATTTCTCTTAGAAAGAAATTCCTTTAGCATAAAGATGGCGTTTCTTGAAACAACAATTTATTTCCCAGTGTGACGGTGTAGACATTTAAAACATCTTATGAACTGTCCTAGACCCGTATAAAATACATCTAGTTTTGAGTTTGCGAAACTTATGCCCCTAACGTAAATTAGGAAACATACGAAGGAACCATGACAGTTGGAAGCAGATTAAATGGGTGATTTCTAAAAAAATTCCATTAAATGAGCACGTGAGCGCTCCTATGTTGAGTGCTCGCGCTCTTACATGTAGTATGTGATATCCATCTAATGGAGAACTTGCATGCCTCATTAACGATGCGCCTAAGTGCCGTAGAATTCTCTGCACTTTAGCATATTTTATGTGTGTTTTTTTACCTTTTCTCCAGTTTTATCTTGGGATTTTATAACCAATCTTTACATGTTTTTTTTAGTGTTTATTCTTTCAGCCCATCTTACATAACTTGACCTCGTATTATACTTATTCGGTTGCTTAATTCATAGTTCATTCCCAGCTTT
Organism: Allium cepa; assembly: GCA_030765085.1. NCBI lineage: Eukaryota > Viridiplantae > Streptophyta > Magnoliopsida > Asparagales > Amaryllidaceae > Allium > Allium cepa. The sequence goes on from CM060931.1 coordinate 167,366,376, forward strand.
GATCTACAGTTGACTTCGGGTCCTAATACCAGTCACTATTTTTAATTTAAGATGTATTTTCCTGATAAATTTGAAGTACTCTTTGCTCTATTTCTTATCTACCAAGAATTGATATATCGAATACTAACCATAAACAATAAATGTAAGAATGTAATAAAAAAATATTTTCATAACTAGTTAATCAAAGTTCTTTGAACCACGTCTTTATGATTCAATACTCGGTGGAATTGATGGATACATTTTAAATTTATATATATGGCGAATATTACTGAATGCAAAAAAAAAATTATGGATTATTTCAATATATAAGCAGTGGGTGTTAATTTGGTTTTGGGAATTATGGCATAGGTGTTTATATGCTTAAATTATTAATCCATAAATCGCTTTCGATTTATTTTTGAAAGTTTTCCTAGATAATTTTTAAGTTTTAGTAATATTCTCATTTCCATAATAACAAATTATTATTTTTTACAGAAATAACTTCATTGTTACTATATTTTTGACATTACTAAATTTTACAAAAAAATATAATCATGGATCATTTATTCACAATGGTGAAGCTAGCCCAAAACCATGAGCTATGAAGGGTTGGAATATAACCGAAGAGCTGGTAACGAATAGGAGCGCATGGGAGTTAGTGATCCGCATGCCAGAACCATGAGCTATGAGTTTTCTATGTTTTAGATTATAGGATAAAGAAAAAAGAGCATAAGACGTGGCATTTGGTCTTTGATCAATATTACTGTCAACACCATTATTACTATTTATACTGTTATCATCATTTATTTATTATTGTTATTATTTATTTATTTATTATTATTATTATTTTGTTTTTTTACATTTGTATTTCTATCTTTATTTTTATTTTTACTTAGTCCCTGTTATTACTAATTTACTTATTAGACTTTATTTTATTATTGCTATTGCTATTGTTAATATTATAACCTTTAAATTACTTTTGTCATTTAGTTTCGGATTCCATCTCTAGCCGACCCCAACTTATTTGGGAAAAATGACTTTGTTGTTGTTGTTGGTAAAGCTAGCCCAAAGTACAGCTAGGGCAATAATTTTCTTTTACAAAAAATACCATACAATTTTAGCAAATGAATTGAATAAGTGCTTCTTTTACATAACATAAATTTTACTAAGAATAAGATGTTTAAAAGAAATTATCATATAGATTATAACCGACAAACAAGCTACCACAAAGGTACACCAAAAGTGTGCAATTATCACCAAAAGTAAGCGGTTATCTCCAAAGTGCATCCTTAAGTCATTTTATCTGTAAACGTCGATTTTTCATTGCTTGAGAGTGCTGTATTATAACATCATCTTCAACTGATTTTGATTTTTTTTTTCGATGTATGCAACTAGATTATCACTTAGCCATTAATCTCACATAGAGTTTCTAAGTGGTTTTTGACAATTCCCATTGTAGAAAAAGCTCTTTCAGCTATTGATGTAGCTACCGGCAAAGTCAAAGCGAGCAAAAAAAATAAATATATCAATTAAAATGTATTAGACTTATTCAACTCCACCAATTTTTTGGAAAAATCTCTAATACAGTTTAGATTTGAAAATTTTGCACCTTATGCAATTAAGTTGACTTATAACATTGAATGTTATCTCGCTTTTTGGCAAAGCCGCGATACCAAAAGATCGATCGAAAATAGGGAACAGTTCGTATCAGAGATTGATCATACTTCGTTTCGCTATGGATATCGCTGAATTTTGTTCGAGTCCAGATTGAGCTACAATTGATAGGACACGACAAGAGAGATCATAGGAGTCAGCATCTCAAATTTCAAGTCAATCCGAGTTCATACGCTCGAGTTATGATCGATTCAATTTGAAGGGGAAGACCTAGGTTTCGAACCCATCACGGATCAATCGTTCGAATCGATCACCTTCGTATCGATCGACTTCGAACCCATCAAAGCGCCTCGGGTTCGACTCCATCACCTTCGAATCCATCGGGTTCGTGTTGATGGACCTCATATCCATGGAGTGGTCACAAAGCTCGTATCCATCAGAGGAACGCGAGTTCGAATCCACCAAGCATCAGTTGTTCGAACCCATTGTTAGAGCCTTGTTCGAACCCATCCATGAAGCCTTGTTCGAACCCATCCATAAAGCCTTGTTCGAACCCATCATTGAAGCTTCGTTCGAATCCACTGGGTCAACTAGCCACGATGACGTGTCATCCATCGGTTCGAATGCGCCGAGGCACATGGAGTCGAAGCGGTCAACTCGGAGTGAAGACCGGATCGAAGCGAAGTGTACGCCCCACGTCAAACATGAAGACACGTGCCGCCATCGGTTCGAAACCATCGATTCGAAGGGATCGTTTCGAACCGAATAGCCACTCGAAGAAAGTAATCTCGAACCCATCATATCTCCCAATCTATTGATCCAAATGCTACGAAATTTTCACAGAAGCTTGCATACATGTTGAAGAATGTCCACCAAATTTCACCTCGATTGGATGATTTTATGATCGATTCGAATGTAGTTCGAATCGATGCAAAAGTGGTCCCAAATTTCCTGAGACCGGGCGCGTGGGCCCCCTCACGTGCCAGAAGTGGTCTCCCGAGTTTTCAGCGAAATATCAGCATCCTACGCCTATAAATAGAGCCCTAGAGCCAACAGAAAAAGGATCCTTCGACTCTCAAGCGCCCAGACTCTGCTGGATCAAGATCTCCATCATCCTACCTCATAATTAGCTGTTGATTTCGAATTTCCAGCTGTAACTTGCTGTTGATCATTGTAACAACTTTTAATTATTGAAAGAGAATCAATAAAACATCAAAAAACTTCACAGTGGACGTAGGCAACACGCCGAACCACTATAAATCGCTTGTCTATGCATTTACTTTACTGTTGATTGGAGTTTTTGTTAGATAATATCTGTTTTGAATTTACATTCTTCACTATTATCTCTTCAACGACTCCCGAAGAGTGTTGTGACCAATTTTGGTGCAAACACTTTGGTGCTTTCACTGAGAAAACCCAGATTTTCTCCTGCTCTTTGGATCTGTCATCGATACCGGATTGAATAAATCTAAGAGAGAGATCCAGATCAAAATCCAACTTCTTTCCCTTCTATTCAGATTTGCACAAAGTCTAGAAAAGGAATTCATCTTTTAAGATAGTTAGCACAAGAACCACCTCAAACGTTGTCAATCAAGAAGAGCAGGATAGACAGAATCCTGCCCCACTATCTTCATCTAATCAAGATGTTGCTGGGCACTCGGAACCGTCAGGTCCGGTTACCCGACAAGAGTTGCAGTTGCTACTCCAAGAGTTGACCCAGAGTCGGAAACAGCTAGAAGAACAGCTACGCGCTAACGCTGAGCTAATCAACAAGCTGGATCGCCAGAAACGAAAGAGATCCACGAGAGACCATGCTTCTCGCTCCTCCAGCGAAAGTTCTTCATCCTCTGATTATCATAACCGGCCTCCATGACCCCGGCTAGATGGGAGTCGTATGCCACCCGTTGGAAATCAACCGGCACTGAGCGTTGGACAACTCAGAGTTGGTCCGTCGGCCAGTTTACAAACCGGACCCTCCTCCTGAGGAGGTGCTGTTCCTCACCACACCGCAGAATACCGCACCACTAACGTTGCGGCTGAACCAGGGGTCGACGTCCAAGATCGGCCGTACTAGGACCGTCGTCATAGCGGACGTACTCCTGAACCATACGCCCCAGAGGACTATGAGCCAAGAAGGCAAGACTTGGACCGTCGACGATATCCGGTTCAAACCCAAAGTATGGAACGTGATCATACTCCGGCGCAAATGCCGGATCTTTCAACTATGATACGTCAGATGATCCGTGAGAGCCAGGGATTCACAAATGACGATTGGGGAGTCTCCCGAAGCCACACTTCTTTTACGGACGATATCCTTACTGCTGAACCCCCACGGCGATTCCGAATGCCAACTCTACCCATGTATGAAGGAAACTCCGACCCCAACCAACATATTCTGAAATATGAATGGTCGATGACCGCTGCCAGAGCCGACGATGCAGTAAAGTGTCATAGTTTCCCCATATCCTTAGGAGGCATCGCTACCATGTGGTTCACTCGATTGCCACCTCGATCCATTTCTTCATTCGACCAGTTAGCCACAAAATTCGTTTAGCAATTCCGCATGCACGTCGCAAGGCCAAAAGATGTCAACACTCTGTCTAGCGTCACTCAAGCTCCTGGAGAGACGCTTAGAAAATACTTGGAGAGATTCCATACTGCATGTGCGGAGATCAGCAATCCAAACGATAACTCCATCCTTATGGCGTTGACTAAGGGGATCGACCCCGATTCTGAGTTTGGCAATTGGTTAGATGGAAAACCACCCGCATCGTTGGACCATTTCCATGCCAAAGCGGCTCAATTCCTGAGACGAGAAGATGCGAAACAGTCTACGAAGCAAACCGATGCCGGGCCAAGTACGGAAGGGATCCAAAGCAATGTTGTAATCAAACAGTCCGGTGAGAGCTTCGGAAAAGTTCAGTTGAACGTTAGAAACAAACAAGCTCGGCGAAGAGAGAGCGTGAATCAAACCAGGAGACGAGATCAAAATCCTGGCCCGCAGCGCAAGAACCCAATGTTTGACAGTTACACTCCTCTGAATACATCACTGGAGGACTTGTACTTACAAACCTGTGATACGATTCAATATCAAAAACCTGCACCAAGACCGTCGTCAGAGAGACAAATCCAGACGGGAAAGTTTTGCAGGTTCCACGAAAGCTACGGGCACAATACGAACGAGTGTCATCACTTACAGGATCTCGTTGAAAAACTGATCAGAGAAAGGAAGCTGGAACGATTTGTGCGGACGCCACAGCCCAGGGAAGCGGGCCCATCAAATCAAAACAATGAACCCAATCGACCGAGACAGGAGGACTCGACTTGTCCCCGTGGAAGATTGGTGATAAACGCCATCAGTGGCGGACCAGCTTAATCAGGAGCCTGGAACGACGAAGACCTTCGTCACTGTCACATTGACGGGCTCATTCAATCTATGAATGCTTTGCAATTTCCTTTACATTCTGAAATTTGAATTTGTAATAAGGCACTGACTTTGCCATATTTTCTTATTTCAGCAATAAAATACTATCTCTTCAAGCTAGAGCCGTGATTCACCGAATACAACATTCAACAATCACGACACACGAAGAGCTAAGTTCCATCAAACAATGGAATTTATTCAAATAGCGAGTGACTGTGATACGACCGGCCACTCACTAAGTGAAACCCCAGCTCGGGGGCAAGCCATCACGTCAAAGGCTGAACTGGACCAACACACGACAGTCCTTCAACTAACTCCAACTTCCCAGAGTGTGAATTGGAGTATAAACATTCCAGAACTCGTTCCTGGAGTGCGAACGGACTCCAACTTCCCAGAGCGTGAATTAGAGTATAAACATTCAATAATTCATTCCCGGAGTGCGAACGGACTTCAACTTCCCAGAGTGTGAATTGGAGTATAAACATTCCATAATTCGTTCCCGGAGTGCGAACGGACTCCAACTTCCCAGAGTGTGAATTGGAGTATAAACATTCCATAACTCGTTCCCGGAGTGCGAACGGACACCAACTTCCCAGAGCGTGAATTGGAGTATAAACATTCAATAATTCGTTCCCGGAGTGTGAACGGACTCCAACTTCCCAGAGTGTGAATTGGAGTATAAACATTCCATAATTCGTTCCCGGAGTGCGAACGGACTCCAAATTCCCAGAGCGTGAATTGGAGTATAAGCATTCAATAACTCGTTCCCAGAGCGCGAACGGACTCCAACTTCCCAGACCGTGAATTGAAGTATAAACATTCAATAACTCGTTCCCAGAGCGCGAATAGACTCCAACTTCCCAGAGCGTGAATTGGAGTATAAACATTCAATAATTCGTTCCCGGAGTGCGAACGGACTCCAACTTCCCAGAGTGTGAATTGGAGTATAAACATTCAATAATTCGTTCCCGGAGTGCGAACGGACTCCAACTTCCCAGAGCGTGAATTAGAGTATAAACATTCAATAATTCGTTCCCAGAGTGCGAACGGACTCCAACTTCCCAGAGCGTGAATTGGAGTATAAACGTCAAATCTATCGTTCCCAAAGTGTGAACGGACTCCTAAAAAGCCCAAACAGATGCGACTGACCATCCAGCGGCTAACTCCAGATTCCCGAAGCGCGAGTCGGAGTACAAACATCAATTCCAGGTTCCCGGAGTGCGAACCCAAACATACATGTTATCTCCAAGTTCCCAGAATGTGAATTGGAGCACAAATGCCAAGTCAAAGTTCTCGTAGTGCGAACCGAAATATCAACACTAACTCCAAGTTCGCAGAGTATGAATTGGAGTATGAACATCAATTCCAGGTTCCCGGAGTGCGAACCATGTTACAGATATCGATAACTCTCAAGTTCCCGGAATGCGAACCGGATTATCGATCTCAAATTATCCTAAGTCCCTAGAATGTGGACATGTGCTAAATATTTGCAATGAATGCGATCAACCACCGAAATACAAATGTTGTTCCCCGAAACTGGGGGGCAAAAAAGATAAGTGTTAATCACTAACCAAAGTGATACAATGTCTGAAGTTCAATCATTCATCGATCACAACTTGCGACCAAGATTCTCAGACTTGGCAAATGGAACGAACTCTACTTGACGGTAAAAACACCACAAGTACACCGGACTGAAAACAAAACACTACAAACACTTAAGCACAAAATAAATGAGAATTGAAACAAAGAAACTGAATTTTATTTCAACTAACTAGAGACAAGGACTTACATGCAAAAACGTTCTTCCAAAAAAGAATTCCTACTTGCAGGGGCCGAACCTGCATCTATACACGACCTATCTACCAAAAAATCTGCTTAAATGGCCCATCTACTTCTTCTTTTTGGATCTCCTTATCAACGGTTCATCTTCGGACTCGCTGAAGACAGAGATCCTTCGTTTGGAGCGCTTCCTATCCGGTGGCTGCTCTTCGGCTGGGGGCATAATGTCAATGTCCTCCTCAGAGCTCGAATCTATGTGAAGGCTTTCCACCGGAGGAGTAGGAGGAACTGGGTCTGCGATTGAAGGTGTGATAATGCCGCCTGATGATATTACCCTTAAAGGTGTTGGGCTATGCGTCGCCGTGCTGCCACCAATATTACCACTTCGCCCCACAGCCTCCATTTCGGCGTTGATCTCGGCCAAGATTTCCTCGTCTCGGGCTGATTGGGCCTGGCTGGGGGCAGCTGTGGTCTGCGTCACAAAACCAGAGGTCGGCGGAAGATCACTGATGATAAATGGCAAGTCTGTAAAAGGGTCACCCTGTTGGCCAAGCAGCTCACTCACCATTTGTTCGTCAAGAGATAAGGATCTCCCCTGCGCCACCTCAGTAGACACTGCCGTCGTCACGACAGTCGTTTCAGTGGTGATGGCTTTTTGCTCTTGAATAGACTCCTGAGCCGAAGATGTCGGAGTAGTCTTGGTTACTAAGCAAAGATAAGAAGAAATTATTAGTAATCACTTCAAAAAAAACGCTTTAATAGAAACACACTTGAGATATGTTCAAAGTACCTTCCTCAGTTTGACTCGTTGACGATTGGACGACCTCAGAGACGTACTCCCGAATGGGCTGTTCTGGGTCATAAGCAGGAACAGATTGTGAACCAACCACAGATACAGGCTCTAACGAAGGTGGAGCGGTGATTTCAGTAACAGTGGCATGATGCTCAATACCTGATCCCTCTCCAACCTCCAGAGACCGGCCGCTAATCATCTCCTTCTCATGAGAAATAATAGCGTCATGGAGGATCTTCTTCTCATCGTCTGTCAGCAACCGGTTTTCGAGTTCAAATCGGTCGACCGATTCATCCGGATGCGCTTCCTCTTCTTCCTCAACCAATCGACCCCAAGCGCTGTGGAGGTGTACCGGGTAATCTTGGAGCCAGGCCAAATTTCTATGTATCAACACATTGGCATTGTAAGTGATGAGCAAATCTTCAATATCGGCCTCCAGCCTGGCCTCCGCTTGTTGAACTTTCTCCTCAACCTCCGTCTCGACCGCCTGGACCTTGGCTACTGCCGCATCCCATTCAGTCCGGAGAATCACGGCTTGTTCACACGCCTCCTGGGCTGCGTTATTCGCATCATCCCTATCCTTGGCGATTTCGGCAAATTTGGACTTAAGCTCGTTTGACTCCTTCAGGGCTGCGTCCCTCTCGGCAGTGACCAGGGTGTTTCGATGGCCCATATCCTCTACCGTGGCATAATGCTCACGTTTCATCCTATCCATCGTTGCCTGGGCTTCGTCGGCTTTTTTGATAGCCTCCATCTCAGATTTCCGAGAAGATTCGGCTTTAGTGTTCAACACCTCAATAATACGGCTCTTCTGAGCTAACTCAGCCTACAACCTCTCGATGGTGGCCCCATGCTCAAAAGCCAATGCCGACGCTTTGTCAGCTGCTTTCGACCATGCTTTGTACTGAGCGTAAAAATCGTGTACGTAGTCATGTACCAATTGCTCAGCTTCCTCTGGGATTTTCTTTAAATGTGGAGGAAAGATATAGTTGTCGAAGCAGATGTTTGGGAAATCTCTCTTTAGCTGAGCAAGCTTGATTTCTCCTTCCCCTGAAATTTCCACGGGGGGGGTGTTCTGTAACGGCACCAGTAATAGTTTCGCTCCTAGAATGGCGGGATTCATGCCTAGAAGATTGAGAGGCCGACATGTGATGTGAAGATTCAGAGGGACGAGAGACATGAGCAGGAGGTTGTATGGGATCTCTAGGGGAGGAGGAGTACGCGATCGAGACCGATGCTTATAGCCTCTATCTGTATCATATCTTTCTTGACCGGAATACCCAGAGCGTCCCTGGTCGTAGTCTCTGTCCCCTTCTCGTCTGCGCGAATCATAATATGAAGGCTTACGAGCATGTCGGAGACTCCCTAACATTGAACCTCGCCTAGACATAGTACCTGCAGAGCAAAATAAAATAGAATTAATCACGTTTCGAAACAGGTAGTTTACAGTCAAAGGTTATGCAGTGTTGTGAAATATGTATGAATGTGCAACCCCCCGACCAACCGGATGTGTCTGCCACACCAGTGGGAAAAGACTCGCTCAAAACTAAAGTTTCTGAAAGTTCTTCCAATCCGGCATCATGCTGCAGGGACACATCGTCCGGAATTGGAATATCGACGAGACCTTCATAAAGGCTTTCAGTTCTCGGAGGAGACATCTCCGAAATTCTAACTCCGGGAGAGGATCGGGCCGTGACAACCGATTTCCATCTCCCCTTTTAGTTGATGTGACGACGGCTGCCTTGCCTTTTCTTTGCTTTGCGACATCCTGAACCACGTCTGTAGGCTCCAACAATGGCTCGTCGTCAGTACGAGTTCTTTCAGAATCAGCCTCCTCGGCTATAATAACTCTGGGCTTCTTGTGCTTGACTCGTTTCTTCGAAACGGTCCTTAATGCCCCGTCAAACTTTATGCTCTGCCGTCGTTCAATCAACCCGTAAGTCCGGAGATTCCTATCGGTCAAAAGCGACTCGATATCCCTATCTTCACTCGGGACTTCTCGAAGTACTGGCACCATCTCCTTAAAGTGTTCGCCCTCAGGTCGTTGAATCGTCGCTGTAAAAAAAAGGGAAAAACATAAGTTTCACTTTGACCGCAATTGCCTTAGTAATTACTTGATAACTCAGCTACACTCACGTCTGAACAACCATCGCCGGGCAAACCCCGAAGGACATCTGACATAGAACCATTTCGTCATGTAATAACTCAACCTGGTCCAGGACCCAGTGACCACTTGGCAATTCCTCACTGCTTCCAGAAATGTGAAGGGAGGGTAATCACCTCGAGTTTTGAAATTAAATAGATATCTGATCTCGGTCGGGATCGGTGGTCTATGAAGGTACTCCATGAAGACGATGAATAACTGTTCACGGAAGCATATCCGTTCGGATGTAGTTGAGACGGAGCGATCCTCAAAAAAGACAACACTTCCCTTATATACTCGTTGAATGGAGGAAGCGTCCTGGCCGCGCACGCGAGGCGATTGAATGCTGTATATCCTTTCGGCGGATTATGTGGTCTATCGTTCGGCCCCGGCAATAACACGTCATCCAGTGACAGGCCGTGCCTTAGGCATATTCTCCCCAACATATCTTCAGAAATATTGGATTGAACGAAATCCGACGGATTGGCAATGAAAGACGCATTGGGAAGTTCGTCCGGGGCCGGACCAATGATCTCAGGTTCAATATCTGGAACCTTTAGTCTCGGAGTAACTGTGCTTTGAACCTCCTGTTGTTGCGAACTTGAAGGTTCCATGACTAGCTAACTCATGAGAAACCATCGTTAGACGACAAAGGACCCGTGCGTTCCCCAGTGTAAAGTGTATGAATGTATGTTGTACAGTGCCATGCATTACTTGAATAAGTGTCACAGAGTTAAAGGAAATATGCAAACGACAAAGCTACGGAGCCCAGTTGTAATGACCGTCATCGCTGACCGTCATCACTAAACCGTTTGTATGATGGAATTTGATTTGGATAGAAGTTGTTACGGTTCCATCAACGAGCTTCAAAAGGTGGTCAAGTATGCAGTTTAATTATCAAGTCCAAATATGCAAGAATGAAGCTCATCGGAGTTATGCTTAGAAAATGTCAAACTTTGGTATCCATCATAGAGGGTTCGAACCGATCACAGGGAACTCATTCGAACCCATCCTAACATCACTTCGAATCGATGCAGAAAGGTGAGCTTCGAATCGATAATCAGGTGTCAAGTTCGAATCGATCAATGAAGGATGACTTCGAATCGATCTTTGGTTGACTAGTTCGTACCGATCAGGAAACCATCAACTTAACATCGACCACGTTCGAATCGATACCCTTCGCATCGATATAAAGTTGAGAACTTCGAACCGATAGCCGATGGATTCGAATCCATAGATTCGAATGGACCCATCAAGATAGTCAATTGGTGCGAACTGCGTCACCCCCATAAGGTCATCACAGGGATCGATGAGAAATCCAAGGAAAAATGACGCCGTCTCCATCGTTTCGAACTTGAGTCCCCAGATGGTTTCGAAGCCCTCCCAAACCAGATCTGGTTTTGCCAATCACCAGAGTGAACAATCGATGAAGAAGGGATGGGTTCAAAGTAACCTTGCCGTTTGGATTCGAGGCTAATTACCTAATTTAAGTGATGGATTCGAAGAATTAAAGACTTAGATCTTGAATGGTTCGAATACGTAACACAGTGCCTTCTTCTCTGGAGCTTCGAGACGATGCAGAACACGGTAAAAGCAAGGCAAGAGTAAAAAGTAAAAAGTGAAAAAGTGGCAAGCCAACTGCTATTTATATGGAGCTTTGAGAGCAACCGAGACGATTCCCCTTCCGGTAAACTTGACCGGTCGCAACCAGTCAAAGCGTGGATCGTTTCGAAATCTCCATTCGAAACCATTTTCCTAATGCCTTGCGGGTTCGAAGTTAACCTCATAGTTCATCGATACGAAGCATACGGCAAAACATCAAGTCACATCGATGCGAAACAAACAGTGGGCACATTGATTCGGAACCCCTGTTCACATCAGCAAACCCACAACTCCATCCACAACCTACCGGTACGAACAGCTATTTCGTATCCATCCTTTCACATCGGTTCGAATGTCAGTTTCGTACCCATCATAGCGCAAGCATACTCCATCCATACGAATGTAGATTTCGAACCCATCAATGCTCCAACGCATCGATTCGAAGTATTACATTCACGCAACCCAAAGTCGTTTCCTTCGACCTTCTATATCGGTTCAGGAGAGGATCGATACGAAGGGACTTTTCAAAACAACCATCATGCGTTGTCTCAACTTAAATTTCCAAATCGGTTCAGGAGAGAATCGATACGAAATTCAATAGCAAACCAAACTGACAACGACTTGTGGACGCACGACGTTAACAAGGGTCAAACTAACATATATGCATACATGTCGAACTAACATTCGATTTTAAACGTTTACATGGATCGAATACTCATCTTGTTACAAATGCAACAGCCAACAGCTAAGTGCTATCATACAGCAATCAATCATATCAATGAAAGGTTACGGCAATACAGAGTATGAGTCTTGACAAAAAAGAGAGCAATGATTGTTCGGAGAGAAATTACAGTTATTCAAAGCACGTCATGTTCCCACAAGACGTACTTTGGGGGGCAAAATGTTATCCCGCTTTTTGGCAAAGCCGCGACACCAAAAGATCGATCGAAAACAGAGAATAGTTCGTATCAGAGATTGATCATACTTCGTTTCGCTATGGATATCGCTGAATTTTGTTCGAGTCCAGATTGAGCTACAGTTGATAGGACACGACAAGAGAGATCATAGGAGTCAGCATCTCAAATTTCAAGTCAATCCGAGTTCATACGCTCGAGTTATGATCGATTCAATTTGAAGGGGAAGACCTAGGTTTCGAACCCATCACTGATCAATCGTTCGAACCGATCACCTTCGTATCGATCGACTTCGAACCCATCAAAGCGCCTCGGGTTCGACTCCATCACCTTCGAATCCATCGGGTTCATGTTGATGGACCTCGTATCCATGGAGAGGTCACAAAGCTCGTATCCATCAGAGGAACGCGAGTTGGAATCCACCAAGCATCAGTTGTTCGAACCCATTATTGGAGCCTTGTTCAAACCCATCCATAAAGCCTTGTTCGAACCCATCCATAAAGCCTTGTTCGAACCCATCATTGAAGCTTCGTTCGAATCCACTGGGTCAACTAGCCACGATGACGTGTCATCCATCGGTTCGAATGCGCCGAGGCACATGGAGTCGAAACGGTCAACTCGGAGTGAAGACCGGATCGAAGCGAAGTGTACGCCCTATGTCAAACATGAAGACACGTGCCGCCATCGGTTTGAAACCATCAATTCGAAGGGATGGTTTCGAACCGAACAGCCACTCGAAGAAAGTAATCTCGAACCCGTCATATCTCCCAATCTATTGATCCAAATGCTACGAAATTTTCACAGAAGCTTGCATACATGTTGAAGAATGTCCATACCAAATTTCACCTCGATTGGATGATTTTATGATCGATTCGAATGTAGTTCGAATCGATGCCAAAGTGGGCCCAAATTTCCTGAGACCGGACGCGTGGGCCCCCTCATGTGCCAGAAGTGGTCTCCCGAGTTTTCAACGAAATATCAGCATCCTACGCCTACAAATAGAGCCCCAGAGCCAACAGAAAAAGGATCCTTCGACTCTCAAGCGCCCAGACTCTGCCGGATCGAGATCTCCATCATACTACCTCATAATTGGCTGTTGATTTCGAATTTCCAGTTGTAACTTGCTGTTGATCGTTGTAACAACTTGTAATTATTGAAAGAGAATCAATAAAACATCAAAAAACTTCACAGTGGACGTAGGCAACACGCCGAACCACTATAAATCGCTTGGCTACGCATTTACTTTACTGTTGATTGGAGTTTTTGTTAGATAATATCTGTTTTGAATTTACATTCTTCACTATTATCTCTTCAACGACTCCCGAAGAGTGTTGTGACCAATTTTGGTGCAAACATTGAAATTTATGATTCTTCAAATTCATTCGGATAGAATTGAGAAAGCTTCAACAAAGAATTTATTTTAAAAGCTAAGAAAGAATCTCTAGGGTCCAATACAAAATATAATAATTCAATAATAAATACGGTAAATCGATTATGTATTTAGAATAATTGTATGTCAAGAACGGTATAATACAAACCCACTCATAGTGGTGCATATTTGTAACTTCTAATTGATTTCTTCTTAAACGACCTAGATTAATAAAGATGTTATTTATATCTGAAACCTATATATTTTGTTTTTCACAAAACTCATTAACGTCATATAATAAAATATTCCATATACTTTATCTCATTTCTCGCAAACATACCTTTGATACATCAATTAATTTTATAGCATTTACATTATATTTGTCCTTCCTTTATAATGTTTGTGACAATTCATTGGTTAAGTGTAACGATCTGCCTTTCTTACACCCAAAGACGACACTTAATACATCCTCGGTATTCATGTGTCGATCATCTAAGTGTCAGAAAGACAGGTCATGAGGCAAAGCAAATAAAAGACAAAGAAAGCAAATACATATTTTTCTCACAAACGGCTATTCTAATCACAAAATAGTACATATGATTACTCCAAAATGTTACATCAAAGATACAACAAATACTATTCCCAACAAGGACAACTATACCAACCTACCTAAATTACTAATACATAATGTATAGTCGCAGTGGAAATGAACATAACTACTAGATATAGTGAAAGCTTCTGCTCCATAATGCTTTCCAAAATGCTCCAAATAAACCTGACTACTTGGCTACTCATAAAAATTTGAGTACCCAAGAGTTTAATTGGAAAGAAATGAAATTTTAGGTCAGACATGGGTTGGTGTGACTAAAACATAAGTTTAACTTTATAAAAACCTTTAAACTAAAGGTATCTCGTAAGACTATGCCGCACATAAACATGGCCGAGTATTTACCATACGATAACCAATACATTTCTATATAAAATTCTTTGATATTATCATTATGTCTAGGTTTAAAATAAATATGGAATCATAGTCGAAATTCTTAAATTATTAAATTCTAGCATAATAGTTATACAATCAAGTCTGAAGGCTCGTATTGGAAAATGGATTCCAACCATGAAAGGGTAAGGGTCTACTCACCAAATCCGTACACCTTTAGATAAAATGTACGGGGGGCCACAATGCATTCAACCTCTGCTATTCAGGACTAGCCCTACCCCGTACTTGGTAGCGTCGGATATGATCACCACTTGGTTGGATCAACAACCAAAAAATGTGATCCCGAAGCATACATAAACCGAAGATATCACTTTAGATTTGGCGATGATCATACCCTAATGGGAGCGACCCACATAGGCCTACTGCACGCCCCTACTTTAGTCATTTTCACGATTGATAAGGCTTGATGCTAGGATTGCCTTTTTATATAGAAATAATTTTGGAATGCTAACACTACCCTCCAAGCAGCAATGCAATGCTAGCATTCATCCATAAAAGTTGTTCTGAGATCGAACAAACATTAAACATTCACCATCTTCCATTTTGGAATACCCCTCCGGAAGAATAGTACAGATTCATAACATACTTCATAACAATCCATCACGAACGTTATTAGTTTGGAGTGGTTTGGATAAATTATACTTACCCTGAATCGACGTCTTAGAACTAAACGATATTTCTCGGCTAACTCAACTCTGTTTCTTTTGGAAGCATATAATCAGTATTTGAGTCCTTACCAGGGAACTCTAATATACAATGTTATCCCGCTTTTTGGCAAAGCCATGATACCAAAAGATCGATCGAAAATAAAAGACAGTTCGTCTCGAAGAATGGTTACACATTGCTTCGCTATGGATATCGATGAATTTTGTCCGAGCCCGGATCAGGCTACAATTGATAGAACATGACAAGAAAAGCCATGAAAGCCAGCATTTCAAATTTTAGATTAATTGGAGTTCGTATGAATGAGATATGATCGATGCAAGTTAGCCAAAGTACGTTGTTCGTATCCATCGAATTGTTGAGGAGATGCTCATTTCGAATCCATCGGATTCGAATCCATCAGTATATGTTTTGTTCGAATCCATCAGCTTCCTCATAGTTTGAATCGATCGAGTTCGAATCGATCATTAAGGTAATGTCGGTCTATTCGAATCGATCGGTTTCGAATCGATCAAATAGGCATCCCCTCAGCATGTTCGTATCCATCCTAGAGCACTGTTTCGTATCCATGTTAAGGCCGCACTTCGTATCGATACTCGTATCCATCACCACACCTTGGTTCGTATCCATCGACTTCGTATCGATCAGAATGGCCAGGTCTTCGCATCGATGGACTTCGTATCGATCGAACTTCGGCTAGAGTGTCTTATTCGAATCCATCAGTATGTAGTTTACTTCATAACGATCACCTAGCGTCAGCTTTGCATCCATTAGAGATTTGCTGCTTCGTCTCCATCAGAAACCTCGTTCGAATCCATGAGCTGAGACTTGTTCGTATCCATCAGGTCAACGAGCCTGGGTGACGTGTCATCCCTTGATACGAACAAGGCGAAATTTATGGAGTCGATACGGTCAACTCGGAGTAAAGACCGGATCGAGACGAAGTATGCGTGCCACATCATCATGAGACCACGTGAGGTGATCGAGTCGAAGAGATCGTTTTGAATTGTTGGATTCGAAACAAACAGCCAACCGAAACATACCAACTCGTATCGATCATATCTCCCAAACCACAAGTCCAAATGCAACGAAATTTTCACAGAAGCTTCCATACAAGGTAAAGATTGTTCCTGCCAAGTTTCAGCTCGATTGGATCATTTTTTGATGGATACGAAATCACTTCGTATCGATCTCAGATCGAGTCAAAACTTGGTGGGGTCGGTCGTGTGGGCCCGCTCACGTGCCAGAAAAAGTTTCTCGAAGTTTGAGCGAGATCTGAACCTCTTACGCTTATAAATAGCACCCTGAAGCCTACGGAAAGGGGATCTTTTGGCCACTGAACGTCCAGACTCTACCGGATTCAATTCTACTCTTCATCACCGCTGTTGTAATCAAACTTCAGAGCTGTTATCAACTGTAATCCGCTGTAATTGATTGAAATCATCAAGTGAATCAATAAAGACATAAACTTTAGAGTGGACGTAGGCAAGATCGCCGAACCACTATAAATCATGTGTTTGTGATTGTTATTTCTGAATTGTTGTGTTTGATATTTCTTAGATCTGAATTTTGTGTTGAATATTGCCGATTTGTGTTCATAAACGGGTGCTTTCACGGTATTGGGGTTTGGACCATTTTTGGTGCAAATACTTTGGTGCTTTCACTGAGAAAGGCTGATTCAGGAGAAGTTGAATTTGAAGATTTAAGAGTTCAGATCTAAGAGCTATGACAAGACAAACAAGTAGAAGACAAAGGCCAGAGAGAAGTGAACATGAAGGAAGTCAAGAGGCTTCTTCAGGAGCGAATCAAGCATCGATCTTCACTACCAGGGATGAGATGGAGACGATGATGAAGAGGCAAGAAGAGTTGATCCAGAGTTTATTTCAACAGATTGGCAACTTGGAACGCAAAATCGAGGAGCTGATGGAATTCAGAATGAAGCAGGACCATCCGGCATAGCACCTGGATTAGGGGGCACACACTTCAAGCATGTTGATCCAATCCAGGAGAGAGAGAGGAGCATCTGCGCAACCCGGAGGTAGCAGAGGAATAAACGCTCAGTCAGGGGGCAGATTCCAGAATTCCCTCGTGAACTCGGGGGGCAGGTCGAAAGCGATGAGCGAGGATTGCATCTTGGAAACAATGACAACTTAGCGGAGATGGTCAGGTGAGCCATGAGAGGCGGATTAATAAACAGAGATCTTGAAGATGTGAACAGGAGTCCCTTTTCTCCTGCAAATAGGATGGCTAGGAACCCACCAGAGTTCAAGTTACCATCAGTGGAGATGTATGATGGGAGGACGGACCCCGCTGTCCATCTGACGAGGTACATGAGGCATATGGAAGTGCTGGGGGCATCACAGGAGGTTATGGCAAGGTGCTTTCCATTATATATTGACGGATATCGCAGCATTATGGTTTAGGCAACTGGAGAGCGGCTCCATAGGAACATGGGAAGATTTAACTGAGGGATTCATGAGACAATTTAGGGTTCACATTGCAAGACCCAAGAATGTGATGAGTTTGGCAATTATGAAGCAGAAAGCTGGAGAGTCTTTGAGGAGTTTTCTAATGCGGTTTAATGCGGCAGCAGCATTGGTGGATCGGCCAGATCCATCCATGGTTATGATGGCAGCTGTGTCCGGAATAGCTGACGGCACAGAATTCAAAAATTCATTGACTAAGGATCCACCTATGGATCTAGGAGAATTCTATCACGAGGTAGAAAAATTCTTGCGATTGGAAGATGCGAGTACAGAAAGAGAAGAAAATGATGAACTTAATGTTTATACGGTCAAAGATGGAAATCCCCCTGAGAAAGGTACAGAAACTAGCAAAGGGAAGCGAAAGGCTGAGAATAGCTATAACAGATCAATGTGACCACGAAAGGAACCAAGATTCACCACATACTCAGAGCTGAATGATATTTTGGAATGAATCTATCAAGATACTAGAGAGCAGTTTCCGTATCGTAGACCAATGCGAAGGGATCCAACTTCTGACGAGAGAAAATCAGATAAGTTTTGCATATTTCATGAACTGAACGGTCATAACACTAATAATTGTAGACATCTGAAGGATGATGTGGAAGAGCATATCAGGAACGGTATGCTACTTCAGTATGTGAGGAGGCGAACTCCAGCGGTGGAGTCAGAGCGACCACCGTCTATATCAGCTAGAGGTGACCCTGAACCGGGACAACGTTTGATTATCAACTGATTGATTGATTGAAATAATGATGAACAAGTCGTAAACCTCTCACTAGCACGGTTAAATCATTTACACACGTAAGCGATCGCGCACGATCCATAGGCATGCTCTGAATGACTACTAACCGCACCATAGTGAGAATTTACACTTTGACATCCTTGCTTAGCTTTTGTTTCGGTTTGATTTGGACATTTAGACTCTGTTTGTTTGGACTTTTCTGTTGAGAGATTCGTATGATCATTGCTTTGATATTTGCAATTATGTGAAAGAATTTACTTGTATGCCCGTTTGATCGCGAACGGTCCACGAGCACCTCCTGCATGGCAATGAACTGCCAAAGTCTTTGATTCGGAAACTCCCCAGAACATGAACTCCGGCATTGATAATACTAAGTCCCCCCCCCCCCCCGGGCACACATAATTCGCCTCGAACGGCAGACGATCGCGAACGATCACAATTTGCCTCGAACGGCACACGAACGATCGCAATTCGCCTCGAACGACATACGATCGCAAACGATCACAATTCGCCTCGAACGGCACACGATCGCGAACGATCACAATTTGCCTCGAACGGCACCCGACCGTGAACGGTCACGATTCACTTATTATGATATCCGACCTCGAACGGTCACAATCTGCCTCGAACGGTCGCAAACGGTCACAATCCGCCTCGAATGACATACGATCGCGAACGGTCACAATCCGCCTCGAACGGCATACGATCGCAAACGATCGCGATCCGCCTCGAACGGTATACGATTGTGAACGATCACAATTCGCCTCGAACGACACATGATCGTGAACGATCAACATATGCCGCGAACGGCATTGACCGCGAATGGTCCCATTCCATCCTTTGCCGCGAACGGCATCGTCCACGAACGGTCCCATTCCATCCTTTTGCCGCGAACGGCATCGACCGCGAACGGTCCCATTCCATCCTTTGCCGTGAACGGCATCGACCGCGAACGGTCACGATTCACCTCAAATGGCACACGATCCCGAACGATCGTCATTCGAGGTCATATGAAACTATCGAGTTCCCTACAGGTTGTTGACAGGATATGAACATCCAACTCAAGGCATTACAAAACATACCTTCCTATCGCAAGGCATGTTTTGGAAGGCAAATGTTATCCCTTTTTTGGCAAAGCCGTGACACCAAAAGATCGATCGAAAAAAAAAGACAGTTCGTCTCGAAGAATGGTTACACATTGCTTCGCTATGGATATCGATGAATTTTGTCCGAGCTCGGATCAGGTTACAATTGATAGGACATGACAAGCAAAGCCGTGAAAGCTAGCATTTCAAATTTCAGGTTAATCGGAGTTCGTATGAACGAGATATGATCGATGCAAGTTAGCCAAAGTACGCTGTTCGTATCCATCGAATTGTTGAGGAGATGCTCATGTCGAATCCATCGGATTCGAATCCATCAGTATATGTTTTGTTCGAATCCATCAGGTTCCTCATACTTCGAATCGATCGAGTTCGAATCGATCATTAAGGTAATGTCAGTCTGTTCGAATCGATCAGTTTCGAATCGATCAAATAGGCATCCCCTCGGCATGTTCGTATCCATCCTAGAGCACTGTTTCGTATCCATGTTAAGGCCGCACTTCGTATCGATACTCGTATTCATCACCACACCTTGGTTCGTATCCATCGGCTTCGTATCGATCGGAATGGCCAGGTCTTCGCATCGATGGACTTCGTATCGATCGAACTTCGGCTAGAGTGTCTTATTCGAATCCATCAGTATGTAGTTTACTTCATAACGATCACCTAGCGTCAGCTTCGCATCCATCAGAGATTCGCAGCTTCGTCTCCATCACGAAACCCCGTTCGAATCCATGAGCTGAGACTTGTTCGTATCCATCAGGTCAACGAGCCTGGGTGACGTGTCATCCCTCGATACGAACAAGGCGAAATTTACGGAGTCGATACGGTCAACTCGGAGTAAAGACTGGATCGAGGCAAAGTATGTGTGCCACATCATCACGAGACCACGTGAGGTGATCGAGTCGAAGAGATCGTTTTGAATTGATGGATTCGAAACAAACAGCCAACCGAAACATACCAACTCGTATTGATCATATCTCCCAAACCATAAGTCCAAATGCAACGAAATTTTCACAGAAGCTTCCATACAAGGTATAGATTGTTCCTGCCAAGTTTCAGCTCGATTGGATCAACTTTTGATGGATACGAAATCACTTCGTATCGATCTCAGATCGAGTCGAAACTTGGTGGGGTCGGTCGCGTGGGCCCACTCACGTGCCAGAAAAAGTCTCCCGAAGTTTGAGCGAGATCTGAGCTTCCTACGCCTATAAATAGCACCCTGAAGCCTACGGAAAGGGGATCATTTGGCCATTGAACGTCCAGACTCTGCCGGATTCAACTCTACTCTTCATCGCCGCTGTTGTAATCAAACTTCAGAGCTATTATCAACTGTAATCCGCTGTAATTGATTGAAATCATCAAGTGAATCAATAAAGACATAAACTTCAGAGTGGACGTAGGCAAGATCGCCGAACCACTATAAATCCTGTGTTTGTAATTATTATTTCCGAATTGCTGTGTTTGATATTGCTTAGATCTGAATTTTGTGTTGAATATTGCTGATTTTTGTTCATAAACGGGTGCTTTCACGGTATTGGGGTTTGGACCATTTTTGGTGCAAACATACAATACATACTGTCTGAGTTAAAACAGGTCAAGTAATAAATAGTGAATGTTCCGCTACTTAGGGTAATTATACAGAGTTCACATATGGATAACCATATGCTTAATTTAAACATGAGCCAATTATAGGAATTAACCCTCCCATATCTATCATGTTTCTGATATTTCGGCCTTACTCTATCCCTCATCTAAAAATAAATTCTAAATCTCACAAATAGAGGATCAGGCTACTCATTGGCGTTTAGTGCCAACTATGGTTTGGCTTACTTCCCATAAATGGGCCATCACATTATCATTGGTTTCATATTTGTTTGAGGTTACTTAAGGGTAATCGACAAAGAAATACCTTAATTTAAATCATTTTTGAAAAAGAAAGACAGTCTTAAAACAAACATACTTTGAAACAAAAATGATTTTTAAATTAAAAATCCTTATTAATTGATTAAGTAACAAACTAAACGTTTATTAAACAATAATTAAATCTTAATTAAGTTTTAATCAACATCTTAATTAAATTTAAATTAATCGATAATTAATTGAATCCCTTTAATAAAATTAATTAATAGTTAATCTTTAGTAAGTAATTTAAAATAATTAACAATCAATTATTAACTAAATAATAATTAACTTTAATTAATTAACTAATTAAAATTAAATTAATATATTAACACTTAAGTATTAATTACCTTTATTACTAATAATTAAGTACTAATTACTTAGTTAATTAATTAAATAATCATTTATTATATAAATAATCAGATAAATAATAATTACCTTTTTAATTACTTAATATAAGTTTTAAAAAATTTTGCAAAAAGATTTCTAAGTGAAAATATCTTTAATTCCAGAAAGAGTTCGATTCTTCGAGCTGCACATATAACGACCATTGCTATACGACTCGTAATTTTTTAAAACTTGAAATTTTATTTTCTAAGTCGTTTTCAACTCTAACTCTTGGAAACTTTACTAAACCATAAAGGCATGTTTCTTGAAAACTAAAGCAAATTTTCAATTCAGAAATATCTTGATATTTTAAAACCAAAGATTATAGTTTTTGTATAAGAGATTCCATGTCACTTAAGTTAGCAAAAGTGCCAACTTCCCTAGCGTACAATCATTTATTCAAAATCATAGCATATGCAATTACATCACACCCATATCCCAACATAAAATCATGTCATAACCAACATATACAAGTAAGGATTACAACTTGCAACTAACTTGACATTTTAATTCTCAAATTCGAAACTATTTGTCATCTCATCCAAACACATACACATATATCCAAGCTAACAAAATTTATATGCAGACAACATCATATTTTTACAACCAATCAGACATATTTTAAGTTATAAAACTTTGTTAAGTGTTTGATCTTCAATCACCAAAAGTCGACGAAACTAAGCTAACTTTTCCTATAACTCGAACACGTCCTAGGCCTTTTCTTCTAGCTTGAAAATATGAAGTCTTTAAGTGGTTTAGGACCACAAAAGGTTCGGCCTTAGGCAATATAGGTTCGGCCCTGGCAATATAAGGTGGAAGTGGACTTGATTTTTGGAGAGGAAGTGAAGTAGATGATGAAGAAGTGTTTTTAGGGGTTTTAGAAGGAATTAAAGTGGAAATATAAGGTTTTTAAAAATTTGAAATATATTAGGAAGCCATGAAAGACTTTCTCAAGAGCTTAGGAATTTTGAAAATGAAGATAAGAAAGAGGAAAAATGAAAATAAATTAAGAAAATTTTCTTTTATAATATCTTCACAAGTTAATTTACTAAAATATCCTACGTACTTTACGCCCCTCTCACACTTTGCCACCTCACTTCTCTTGTCCCCTCCCTTCAAATCAAAGCTAGCATGCATTTATTATCTATGTACTTCATGTTTCTAAAGACATGACAACTTATGTCACTTTTGTTTACATTTACATTTTATTTTTGAACATTTACATAAAAAGTCATATCATATATTATATATTTCTTAAATTACTATATACATTTATGTACTAAAAATCCCAACTCATTTATAAAAGTGTGTGTATGTGTTACACAAATGTGCACAACGTTTTCCGACAACTTTTTGAAGCCTAAAAGTCGAAAATTCGGAAAAAGATTCCCAGGCACATTTTCTATTTTCTTTGAACTAATTATTTTTGTAAAAAAAATTAAAACTATTTCACCATCATTAGCTATTATTTAAAAGGTTTATTTGACTAGTAAAATTCATTAATTAATCATTAAAAATATACTTAAATATCAAACTTTAAAGTGATTAAATCTAGGTTGTTACACTCTCCCTCCCTTGAAAGAATTTCGTCCGATATTAGCAAACAAAATGACAACTCACGACAACTCAAAAGGTGATATATTATACTTCATGAAATCCATACAAGGGTTCTCCACTAAACATCCACAACACAATAATGCATACGCTATATATACAAACAATGGCTATCCCAACATCAATTCTGAATAGGCTTCCCTCATATGATCCATCGTCTCCCAAGTACAATCTCGGGGATCCTCACTCCACTGAATCTTTACTAACTTCACCACTTTATTGCGCAATCTCTTCTCATCCTGATCTACAATATGAATTGGATGTCTACTCACTATCAAGTCTGATTCTATCTCCAAATCCTCTTGAACGGGCGGCTCCACAAACAATGATGGATCATGAACATACTTTCTCAAATGAGACACATGGAAAACATTATGGATCCCCGATAGTCTTTCTGGTAATTCAACCATGTAGGCGAGCGGTCCAATCCTTTGAATAATCTTAAAAGGTCCAATATACCTAGGTGTCAACATCAGCCCTTCCGAATTAAAAAACTCCTTTGATTGGGGAAATCTTTATAAATACGGATTCTCTGACTTCAAACTCCAAATCTCTTCTCCTTTTATCAACCTAAATCTTTTATCGATCTTGGGTTTACTTTATCCTTCTCTTTATCTCCGCAACCATTTTGGTAGCTTCTTGGATCATATATGGTCCAAGTACTAGTCGATCTCCAATCTCAACCCAATATGATGGTGATTCGCATGGATGTCCATAGAAAGCTTCATAGGGTGCCATGTCGATGCTTGCCTAAAAGCTATTATTGCAGGAAAATTCTACTAAGTGGAGATGATCTTCCTGCGATCCTCTAAAATCCAAGATACATGTCTTAAGAAAATCTTCTAGAATCCGGTTCATCCTTTCCGTTTGTCCATCTGTTTGGGGGTGATATGCCATGCACAAGCTTAGATTTGTCCCTAAATCAACTTGCAATGCCCCCAAAAATGACTTGTAAAGATGGGATCTTAATCACTTACAGTGCTTACTGGAACTCTGTGCAATCGAACAATCTCCCTCATATAAATTTCCGCCAAAGAAGCTGCCATTCTCGTCAGCTTTACGGGGATAAAATGGGCACTTTTCGTTAATCGGTCCACAATAACTCATACTCCTTCATTTCCTTTTCTGGCTATGGATAGACCATCGATGAAATCCATCGATATCATCTTCCATTTCCAATTTAGGATTTCCAAGGGTTAAAGTAATTCAGCCATCTTCTGGTGATCGCCTTTTATC
This sequence comes from Allium cepa, assembly GCA_030765085.1. Lineage (NCBI taxonomy): Eukaryota > Viridiplantae > Streptophyta > Magnoliopsida > Asparagales > Amaryllidaceae > Allium > Allium cepa. Next base: position 167,391,126 of record CM060931.1, read on the forward strand.
TATTGACAGTTCAAGCATCTGCTCACAAAGATTAAGACATCCCTCTTCATTTTGGACCACCAAAATACTTGTTTCGTATCTCTATGCATCTTAGAAACCCCCGGGTGGATACTTAATTTGGATCGATGACATTCCTCTAAAACCTCTTGTCTAGGGTTATCAAAATTTAGGATGCAAATTCTCCTATCCGTACATAATATACCATGGTTATCTAACTCGAAACTTGGATATTGGCCACCCTCAACATCCTAGACGGTCTTCCTTAAATGCTCGTCCTCCCTTTGCTTACTAGCAATCCTTCCCAAAAGAGTTGGTTTAACTTCCAAGAGAGCCAATATTGCATTCCTACTAAGAGCGTCTACAACCATATTCCTTTTTCTGATGTGTATAGAATATCTAAGTCGTAAGTTGCTAGGAACTCCAACGATCGCTATTGCTTTAGATTCAGATCCTTCTGAGTGAAAAGGTACTTCAGGGACTTGTAATCCATGAAGAGCTCAAGCTTTTCACCTATTTAAAGAAGTAAATTACTAACTAGGATCCCTAAAGACTAGAAATAAACAAAAGAGGAAAAGAAGGATTCTTACCCAGCAACTAATGCCTCCACATCTTTAGCGCAAATACTACGGCTAACAGCTCCAAGTCATGCGTTGCATGATTCTTCTCGTGAAGCATTAACCGTCTACTTGCATAGGCTATAACCTTCCCATGCTGCATCAACATTATGCCCAAGCCAACTCCACATGCATCGGTATAAACAGTTAACCCTTCTCCTTCATCAATAATAGCTAAAACATGAGCACTTGTCAACCTTTCTTTTAACTCGAGGAATGCATCCTCACACTTCGAAGTCCACTCAACTTTAACATCCTTTTTCGTCATCTCGACAATCTTGGAGTAATCCTTTATGAACTTCCTATAGTAGCCCGCATCCCTAAAAAGCTTCTCACCTCAGTAGGAGTTTGAGGTCCTTTGAAATCCTATACAGCAGCTACTTTATCCAGATTAACTGAGATGCCATCATCCGATACCATATGTCCTTGGTATCTCACTTCTGATTGCCAAAAGTGACACTTAGAAAACTTAGCTTTAAGAACGTTTTTCCTTAACATTTCCAACACCACTTCCAAATGGTGTTTATGCTCTTCGTTAGTTTTTGAGAAGATAAGAATGTCATCGATGAAAACCAACACAAATTTATTCAACACATTGCTGAAAACTCGATTCATATGGTCAATAAAGAATGCAGGCACATTGGTTAGCCCAAAAGGCATAACCAACCACTCATAGAGAAAACTTGGCCCTCTAAAAGCAGTTAAGGGTATACAATCCTTTGCTGCCTTTAACTGATGAAAACCCGTAGCAAGGTCTAATTGGGAGAATACTCTAGCTCCATGAAGTTGGTCAAACATATCATCTATACGAGGTAAGGGATACTTATTCCGGATGGTCTGCTTGTTTAACTCCTTATAATCCATGCATAGTCTCAATGAACCATCGAACTTAGCCACAAAAACTACAGCCGGTCCCCCATTCGAATGACTCTTTCTAATCAATACTCTTCTTAACAAATCATCGGTTTGATTTATTAGCTCTTGCTTCTCTCTCGGGTCCATTCTATGCAGGGATTGAATGACAGGTCTTGCACCAGGAACTAGATCAATTCGAAATTCAATTTCCCAATGGGGAGGCAAACTGCTAACCGGCTCGAAAATATCAAGAATTTTTTTAACCACTTCCATCGATCCTAAATCTTCATGGGATGGTTCTAAAGAATAAAGGAAACTACTCATACGTTTATAAGATTTCTTAGAAACTATCTTTTCTAATACCTTTCCAAATTTGGGTTTCAATACTACCCTTCTCTTAGCGCAATCTAGAATAATTACATATTTCGACAACCAATCCATACCCAGCACATCAAACTCCTTTAAATCCAAGACAAATAGGTTACAAAAGAGACGATATTTTCGGAAATCAATTTGTACTCTTTCACAAATCAAGCATATATTGGTTATACCACCTACGGGGTTGGACACACAAATAAGGATATCTACAAATTTCGGGATAAGTTGTAACCTATCAACCAATTCTTTAGGGACAAAACTATGAGAAGCTCTAGTGTCAAACAAAACATGAACTAAAATACCACTTATAAGTAAAGTGCCTTCCAAGACTCCCTTCCCTTTAACATCTTCAGAGGTTGAGGGCTCATCCTTGATTGCATAACTTTAATTTGCCGACTCTTCTTCAATAGTGGGCAGTCCTTAACCATATGTCCAGGCTGGTGGTAATTATAGTAGAGCGTCTTTTGTTGGAGAGATAGCCTTCGCCTGCTGACAATATGGTGAAATATGCCCCATTTTATTGCACTTGAAGCATGTAACGTCCTTGAATTTGTCTACTTGATTTCCTCCTGCTAGTTTTCCCTTACCTTGCTTCTTTTTCCAATTTGGATTAAATTTTCTTTTATTCGGAATAATGGTACCGCCACTAGGTGTTGCTTCTGCTGGTTTGTTATTCAAAAGCACTTCATATCTTAAGGACATATCTACCAAATCTACAATTGATTCCTTCACATGTGCGGTCATCTTTTCATGGAATTCTTCTCTCATACCCAATATGAACATTTTGTTTTTCTTTAATGATGTATCAATAAGTCCAGGGCTAAAATGATATAACTCATTAAATTTCGTCTCATATTCAGCCACTGATAGGTTTTCCTACTTGAGGTTCATGAAACTTCTATATAATTGTGTTTTGCCCACATCTGGCATGAATTGGTCTTCGAATACTTCTTTGAATCTAGCCCATGGGAACTCATCTTTTGCAACATTTGCGGTGATATAATCCCACCATGCAGCTGTACCCTCTTGCAATTGCCATGATGCCAAGAACCTTTTTTGATCATCTGAAATGTCCAAACCTTTGAAAATCTTCTCACATGACCATAGCCAAGCTTTTACTTCAATGATGGATTCGGTACCCTTGAATGGTTTTCCTCCTAGGTTTATGTAGTCCTTGCATAGAGTTGCGAAGTTTACTCAAGGCTGCACTAGAGCTACTGCTTCAACAGCTATTCCACCCCTTCCAACGTTCAAGGTTCTTCCATTTGTGGTTGTTGTTCTACTGTTTCCTCTCCCACGTCCTCATACTCATTCTTACTACCTGAATAAAGTAACACATCTTCAGGATACATGGACGAGATTATATTAGGAAAAAGAGCATAAAACTAAACATATAGATGCTGATCAAAACCATAAAGAAACACACTCTCAAATACTGAACTCATTCTAGGGTACTACTAACCCTATCTCTAATGAGTTGACCCTAACCAAAGCCTAGGTGTTCGCTTAACCTAAGCTCTGATACCAAGTGTAACGATCTGCCTTTCTTACACCCAAAGATGACACTTAATACATCCTTCGTATTCTTATGCCGATTATCTAAGTGTCTGAAAGACAGGTTGTGGGGCAAAGAAAATAAAAGATAAAGAAAGTAAATACAGATTTTTCTCATAAATGACAGGGTTGCATATACATCATCATAGAATAGTACATATGATTACTCCAAAATGTTACATCAAAGTTACAATAAGTACTATTCCCAACAAGGACAGCTATATCAGACAGCTATATCAATCTACCTGAATTACTAATACATAATGTTTAGTCACGACGAAAGTAAACATACTACTAGATACAGTGAAAGCTTCTGCTCCATAATACTTCCCAAAATGCTCCATAGAAACCTGACTACTTGGCTACTAATAAAAATTTGAGTACCCAAGAGTTTAAGAGAAAGAAATAAAACTCCGGGTCAGACATCTCGTAAGACCACGCCGCACATAAACACGGATGGGTTTTTACCTTACGATAATCAAAACGTTTCTATATAAATTTCTCTGATATTATGAAAATGTCTAGGTTTAAAATAAATATAGAATCATAGCCGAAATTGTTACATTATTAAATTCCAGAATAAAATTTATACAATTAAGTCTGAAGGCTCGTATTGGAAAATGGATTCGAACTATTGAGAGGGTAAGGATCTACCCACCAAATCCGTACTCCTCTAGATTTAATGTATGGGAGGCCACAATGCATTGCACCTCTACTACTCAGGACCAACCTTACCCCTTATTGGGTAGCGCCGAATATGATCACCACTTGGTTGCAAGCAACAACCATAAAAAGGGATCCCGAAGCATACATAAACCAAAGATATCACTCTAGATTTCGTGATGATTATACCCTAATGGGAGTGACCCACATAGCCCTGCTACACGTCCCTGCTTTAGTCATTTTCTCGGTTGATGAGGATTGAGGCTACGATTACCTTTTTATATAGCAACCATCTTGGAATGCTAGCACTGCCCTCCAAGCAGCAATGTAATGTTAGCATTCATCCATACAAGTTGTTCAGGGAACAAACAAACATTCAACATTTATCATCTTTCGTTTTGGAATCACCCTTAGGAAGAATAGTACAGCTTCATAACATACTTCATAACAATCCATCACGAACGTTATTAGTTTGGAGTGGTTTAGAAAAATTATACATACCCAGAACCAATGTCTCCAAACTAAGTGATAATTCCCGGCTAACTCAATTCTGGTTCTTTTGGAAGTATATAATCAGTATTTGAGTCCTCGTTGGGGAACTCTAATATACATAACATACTTCTTAAGTTAAAACAAGTCAAGTTTTAAATAGTGGACAATCCGCTACTTAGGGTAATCATACATAGTTCACATATGGATAAACATATACTTAATTTAAACATGACCCATTGATAGGAATTAACCCTCCCATATCTATCATATTTCCGATATTTTGGCCTTACTCTATCCCTCGCCTTGAAATAAATTTTGAATCTCACAAATAAAGAATCGGCCTACTCATCGGCTTTTAGCGCTAACTATGGGTTGGCTTACTTCCTATAAATGTGCCATCAATTTAACACTGGTTTCATATTTGTTTGAGGTTACTTAAGGGTAATCGATAAAGAAATCCCTTGATTTAAAACATTTTTGAAAAAAGAAAGACAGTCTTTAAACAAGCTAATATTTTGAAACAAAAATGATTTTTAAATTAAAAACCCTTGTTAATTGATTAAATAACAAATTAAGCTTTTATTAAATAATAGCTAAAACTTAATTAAGTCGTAATTAACATCTTACTTAAATTTAAATTACTCAATAATTAATTAAATCCCTTTAATAAAAATTAATTAATAATTAATATTTAATAAATAATTTAAAATAATTGACAATTAATTAGTAATTAAATAATAATTAAATTTAATTATTTAAATAATTAATTAAATTATTTGATTAACACTTAAGTATTAATTACCTTTATTAACCAGTAATTAAGTACTAATTACTTAATTAATTAATCATTTATTAAATAAATAATAAATTAAATAATAATTATCTTTTTAATTACTTAATATAAGTTTTAAAACATTTTGCAAAAAGATTTCTATGTGAAAACATCTTCAGATTCCAAAAAGAGTTCGATTCTTCGAACTGCACATATAACGACTATTGCTATACGGCCTGTAATTTTTAAAAACTTGAATTTTTTTCGCTAAGTATTTTCCAACTCTAACTCTTGTAAAACTTTACTAAAACATAAAGGTATGTTTCTTGAAAACTAAAGCAAGTTTTAAATTCGGAAATATCTTGAAATTTTAAAACCAAAGATTATAATCTTTATACAAGAGATTCCATGTCACTTAAGTTAGCAAAAGTGCCAACTTCCTTAGCATACAATCATTTATTCAACATCATAGCATACATAATTACATCACACCCATATCACAACATAAAATCATGTCATAACCAACATATACAAGTATGGATTATAACTTGCAACTAACTTGACATTTCAATTCTCAAATTCCGAACTATTTATCATCTCATCTACATAAACACATACACATATATCCAAGCTAACGCAATTTATATCCAAACAACATCATATTTTTACAACCAATCAAGCATATAGTTAAATTATAAAACTTTGTTAAGTGTTAGATCTTTACTTACCAAAAGTCGACGAAACTAAGCTAACTTTTACTATAACTCGAACACGGCTTAGGACTTTGCTTCTAGCTTGAAAAAAAATGAAGGCTTTAAGTGGTTTATGGCCACAAAAGGTTCGACCCTAGGCAATATGGGTTCGGCCTTGGTAATATAAGGTGGAAGTGAACTAGATTTTTTGAAGAGGAAGTGAAGTAGATGATGAATAAGTGTTTTTAGGAGTTTTGGAAGGAATTAAAGTGGAAATCTAAGATTTTTAAAATTTTGCAATATATTAGGAAGCCATGGAAGAATTTCTTAAGAGCTTAGGAATTTTGGAAATAAAGATAAGAATGAGGAAAAAAGAGAATAAATTAAGAAAATTTTCCTTTATAATATGTTAACAAGTTAATTACTAAAATGCCCTATGTACTTTACCCCTCTCACACTTTTCCACCTCACTTCTCTTATCCCCCTCCCTTCAAATCAAAGCCAACATGCATTTATTATATATGTACTTCATGTTTCTAAAGATATGACAACTTATTTCACTTTTATTTACATTTTGTTTATAAACATTTACATAAAAAGTAATATCATATATTATATATTTCTTAAGTTAATATATACATTTATATACTAAAAATCCAAACTCATTTATAAAAGTGTGTGTACGTATTACATAAATGTGCATATTGTTTTCTAACAACTATTTGACGCCTAAAAGTCAAAAATTCAAAAATCGATTCCCGGGCACATTTTCTATTTTTCTTTGAACTAATTAATTTTGTAAACAAAATTTAAAAACTATTTCACCATCATTAGTTATTATTTAAAAGGAGTTTATTTGAGTTATAAAATCCATTAATTAATTATTAAAAATATATTTAAATATCAAAATTTAAAGTGATTAAATCCATGGTCCTTAAATTATGCCTAATACATTCTTCATCAAACGCATATTAAAGGCATATTAAAGAGAGTTGATTGCATCAAATAAAGTACTTGCTTTGGCTTTTGGTTTAGATCTTACTACATCAGTTTCCACCGACATGATGACTATGTTAACCACTGAAAATATATTTATCAAATTTATTATGGAAGCATAATGTGAGGCCCATCTAGTATCTGCAGGTCATTTGAGCCCAAGCTCTTGATGTTTTCCTTGACCATTGGTTATTTCATTACTATTAAGTGCCTCTAAAACTTGAAGTCTTGTTGTTCCTGAAGAATATCTTAACATTTGCAAGAAGCCCCGGCCACATTAAATATACTTATTAGGGTATTGAAGAAAACCCTTTTTGAGTATGGTTTTTCGTAACCCCAACTAAAGTTAATCGAAGTTGGTGTGCAAAACAATGAATGAAATACACTGAAGGGTTGTTTATAAGATAAGAGTTTTAAGTCCTATGACGACCTGGAATTTTCGAGCATTTAAAATGAAATATTTAATTGATTTTCAATATTTAAAAGTTAACTTTGAACTTGAATTTCAAATATCAATTTGATAATTAAATTATTGAATTTAATAAGTTGAAGTTGGGTAAAATGTTGAATCTTCAGTTTTAAGCCTATTAAAAATAATTTGAAGACTTGTAAAATTTATATTGATAATACCGAAGAGAATAGAAGTGTTGAAATCAAATTTATAAATGGTTTGTTAAGTTTTTAAATGTATATCATTTAAATTGAATTTAAAAATAGCCTTCCGAGGCACAGTCTCGGAATTTGACGAAACCAGTTTCATTAGATCCGTAATATTGAATTATTATCAGATTTCAAATTTCGTATTGAACGGAGTTGTTGTATGAGCGTACGGCATACAAACGCACTGAGATTTTATATCGAAATTTCTTTTTATTCTAGGCTTCCTAATCGAATCGAATAAAACTTATAACTTTGTTCCTTCCCAAGCAAGCCAACGTGTGTACGACATTTTTATTAATTACACACGCAAGGCATCAATTCTGTATCCTCCTGAATCTTCTTTCTATCTCCTTACATTCGAATCCAAAACTCAAAACAAAATCAAATTGTTCAAAAGGGAAAAAAAATGGAGGAATCAATAAAAAATAATAATAATGGCCGAAGCCCTCATCTTTCCCCTTTTTCGTCTTCTTATTTCACCTCTTTCAAAATTTAAGCAGTTCGATTCATAAAAAAATGGCGAGATGAATTTAAGCTCACGGGGAGGGGAATCTCGAAATCGAGAAATGGCGGAACAAGAATAATCGAGACAAGCCTCGTTCGTTTCGTCGTCGACTTCCCAATCTCAACTATAGGAGGGTTTCGTGAGACAATTTTTCACGCAGTGGTTCGAGTGATGCGTGCGAGCGATTTGGGGTGGTTCGATTAGGGTCGCGGTAGCAGAGGGGTCGGCGATGTCGTGATGAGCAAGGAATGGGTCGCGTACACGGTCGTGGAGCGTGTGGTTTCCAGTGTGTTCGAGAGGGGACTACAATCGGAGATGGAGTCGAAAGCGCATGAAGGGTCCGGTGATAGAAGCTTTGGCGAGGTTAGGGTCGGGGATTCGAGATGTAAGGTATTGTTTTGGGTAATTGATTTAATTTGGTTTCTGGATTTGGGTTGTTAACCTTGAAAATAAAAAATTGCAGTAAGATAAGTGCAGTTTTTTTTCCATTTATATATTCAAGTACAGGAAGGTATTACAGTAAAGTATAAGTATGCATGTCTTAATTTAATTTTATGTTTAAAATCCAGAAAATATTTTATATAGGAAGGATTTTTGAAAGAAATATATAGGAACCTTAGACAATTGAAAAGTTTATATAAAATTAGATTGTTGAATCGATATAAATTAGAATCTTTAAATATATTTAGTTTTAAAGGAAGTAAAAATAAAATAAATATACATTTGCACATTTTTATTTACTAGTTTATTTTAAATAATATTTGGGAAATTAACTTATCTAATTTATTTTTAGAACTTAAAATTTATCTATTGAAAGGAAAATTAGTTTAAATAAATTTTGGGTTAATTAAATTGAATTTATCAAATGGAAATTAATTATTCGAATTGTACAAATATTAATAAAATCATCTAATATTTATTCAAGGTCCATATCTGAAAGAAAACAAGTCGGAATGGAAGTGGATTGCAAAACAAATGCAAAGGTGAGTTAATCTCACTCAGTTGAATTTAAATTTAAATTTAAAAGATTAAATTGTTTGAATGGTTGAATTGATTTATGTGTTATAGTATGGTATATTTTGGAATTGGTATTTTATGTTGTGCTAACGTCTATGGATGCAGGGAAAACAGGTTGGAGGGATCCAACTGGATCCCTCAACATTAATTTAAAATTAATTAATACCCTCTGTTGTGATTATTTGATATTCTATGATGAATTATATTGGAATATTGAATGCTATGGTTTGATTGGATATAATTGGGTATAATGAATTACCAAAAATATATAAATTGGATTGTGAAAATAAATGAAGCGAATTTGTAAGTAAAATAATTATAGAAAATTTGAATAAATTTAAAATGAATTGGAAAAGAAATAAAGTGTTTAAAATTCTGATAAATAAATCTTGAGTATAGAAAGGAAATTTTGAATAAACAAAAAGTTAATGAATTTTAAATTTTAGTGTTATTATTTAAAAGAACAAAGCCTTTATTTTAAATTTAAGATTTGAATTTTGAAAGGAATAAAGAAGAAATTGGGGAAAATTTGAAATTTGTATATTTCAGTTAAAAGATTTAAAATCAAACGGAAGATAATAATAATAATAAAAAAATCCATAATTAATGAATTTTGAAATGAAATGAGTAAGTAAAGAAATTTATTTCAAATGGAATAAATGGGGAATCAATTTGGAAAATTGATTTAAGTGATTGAGATTGGAAATTCTCCCTGAATAACCAAGTACGTTTTCAAAGTAAATTTGTAAATATAAGCTAAAAGTTTTAAAGTTGTTTTAAAAAGCAAGTTTTGAAAATTTATTATTTCTAAAATATTTAAATTTTAAAGTAAGTATTATCTTTTAATCTATTATAGCAGTAATTATTTAAAGAGTGACTTAGTATTTTGTTTTTTAAAAGTGAAAATCTAGTATTATATTTTATTAAGTAACTTTATTTTCAAATATTCATATAGTATGTATTTTTAACAAATTCTTGAAGTAGTTTTACCTTAAATATTTAAAGTATATTTCAAAGTAAAGAGTTTTAAATTATTTTAAAAATCTAAAGTTTTGTGCTTGGTAATTTCAGTGGAGATAGAAAATATTTGGGAAAGTTTATTCTGAAAAAGAAAGAATGGTAGAAACTGTTTTCAAAAGGGTTTTGAAAACGAAAATATATCTTGTGAAGATATTGTGAGGTTAATAAATAATTTGGGAAATTATTTATTGTTTGATGGATGTTTGCGAATATTAATTGATAGTTAAATAACCGACTATCAATGTTGGACAAATGCGTTGATCCTTTCGAAGAGACCGGGATCGAGATTTATTTCTCGAAAACCACTTCGATCCAGTTTAAACGTTTTTGTGGAAAAACGAGTTTGGATTCGAAGATGGAGCAGTGAAGTGCAAGGGCTAGTCGCTACTAATCCTGAGGATATTTCCAAAATGGATGTAGTAGGAATAGTGCCTTCGGTTCCGTTCGAACCCGGGACGGACTTGAATGAATGAATGCTTTTGGAACATCGTCAGGTGGACGATGGGCATTCTAAGGGATATGTTCTAAAAAGGTAACGCTTAGCCTCAAGCCTCATCAACCGAAAATGACTGAAAATCGGGGGTTATGCAGCAAGGCTAGGTGGGTAGCACCCAAGCAGGGTGAGGTCATCCCTGTCTAGATATCCCTTTTTATTTCGGCTTAGTGGGCGGTTGCTGATCCCAACAGCGGGGTGATCTCACTCGAGATTATCCAGTAAGGGGTAGTCCCGGTCTTGTGTTGCAGGGAAGCGGGCGTACTCCTCGGTACTGTGATCTAGGCCACGTACTGTGACAGGTGATAACCCAGTGCCTAGTCATTAGTTGGAAATCCATTCTCCCTACGAGCCTTGTACGAGTTTTGTTTGTATTACCCACTCTGTGGCTAGTAGCTGGAATTTAATCATGTAACAATTTCGGCTATTTTATAAGTATTTGTATATAGACCCTATTATAATATCAGAGGATTTCTATAAAAAGTGTTTTAACTATCGTAAGGTAAAAACCCGACATGTTTATTTGTGGCATGGTCTTATGAGATGCTTTTGTTTTCGAAAGGATTTTTGAAACTTTAATAATAAATTTGAGTGTGATTTCTCACGCTGGTATTTCAGACTGACTCGGGTGTTATTTAACTATAATGCTCGGGTCAGACCGAGTATTATAGGATACAGGATTTGATGCTGTGGAGCTCAGGAGACGAGCTGGATGACGATGCGTATTTTCGTACTTGTTTTATATATATATTACGCTGTGTTGAGTAGATGTGTATCTAGTTGTATGTTATTGATGTTGTTGAGCTCTGATGATGTACTCTGATGATGATGTATGTATAAAACAGATATATATTTGTTTTTGTGTAAAGATCATTTATTATCTATTATATTTTATTCCGCTGCGATGGTTAGATTTTGATATTGTTTTCTATTTTCTTCTTCTACCTCTTCTTCTTTAACCCATATGGTTCGTATTTCTGTACATCTTGAGTTGATTGATGTAAAATAGTGTTGACTCAAGGGGTACGGATTTGCGGGTCATTACACTTGGTATCAGAGCTTAGGTTGGTGATAACCTTTGCTCTGGTGGGGATTACTCATTAAATAGAGTCCGTAGTACTCTAAAATGAGTTTGAGCGTATTGATAGATATGAGCGCGTATTTGTTAGTGAATATAATTTTTTTTTATATTACGTCAATTTATCGGTTGAGTGTTTATGGATTCTGGTCGATATATGGGACACCATGTCATCGATAGGGATTTCTAAACTCTTAAACAAGATAAACCGACAAAGTATTGTTTTAAATAGGGTAAATGAGATAATTTTACCCAAATTATTTTCATATATAAAGGGAATAATTTTTCGTAAATCATAATAATTATATATGGTTGCTTGGTTGTTAGAAAATGATAATATTACATTATCGTCATTATTGTATGAGAATTGAATAAGAAATTGAAATAATAACCCAATATTAAGGAATAAATTAATAAATAAATGGGATTTGTAATGTGAATTATAATTGAATAAGGAATTGAAACCATAATTAAAAACTAAGAAACAAATTCATATACAAATGAAATTTGTAAATATAAACTAAATGTGAATTATAGTGTGATTAATAATTAAAATAAGATAAAATTCCAAAGTAATGTGTGAATATAAATTTAAAGAGTTTGGAATTTGAAAATTTAAGTTCCTTCAAAATTGAAAATGATTTCCACAGGTTGGGAAAAATAATATATAGGTGAGAAATATTTCTGAATCGGATTTGAAATCCAGTGAGAATTGGAATTTAAAATATTTGAAGGGTTTTAAAAGAGATAAAAGCATTGAACTCTTTACGGTCGCTGGAAAATAATTCCGATGATGATCGCGACATCATCGGTGTTCATTTTCGAGTTTCCAAAAGAGGGATTGCTACCAGGATGTTTTGGATTAATGTTTGTTGGAGAAATTTGGTTGATTTTGAAAATGCAAAGGAATAGTTTGGTTAGATATATATGTTTTCAAAATTGAATGTTGAACTTAAATTTGAAAAAAAAAATTATAAGTAACTGATTAATTAATAGGGTATGCAAATGAAATGAAATTCAATATTAGATGATGCTTGATTTAAGTATGTAAAATAAGGTGCAGAATAAGATCAAATGGACTAAAAATAATTTATGTTTGGAAATAAAATTTATTGGTTGACAATGAAATTGTGAATGAATAAATGGATCAACTATTGAACTTATAAAGTAAAGTTGGTATTAATAAGAAGAAATTGGAAATTTTAATCCGGGAATTAAAATTTAACTTAAGTGAATGAAAGTGAAGAAAATATATTTGAATTTAACTTGAGATAAGTTAAATAAAATTGAAATTGAATTAAATTTGATATAAAGTCGAAAGGTAAAATGATTATAATTGTGAAATGAAAATTTATACCTTAAGCTAGTAGGTGTTATATATATAATCTGAAATTGCGGTTATAAGATGAAATGACTTAAATGAGCAATGAGCAATATAAGCTTTTAAGTTAATAAATAAGTTTTGAACTCCCATATATTGAGAAATAAAATTTAGTTAAATTTGGATTGAATTGAATCAAAAGTCAGTTGTGTCATGAATGATATTAATGGAATTAAGTCCTTGCTTAACAAAAAGTTCAAAAGAATGGTATGTAACTAGATTTATATGAAGTTGAGTTGGAATAAAAATGAATTTAAATGAATTCAGTCGAATTATAGAGAATTATAGATAATATTGACTGGAATAAAATTCTACTTAAACGAATAAATGTAAATTAAGCAAGTATTGAATTAGAATAAATAAGCTTCGGAAGCTTATAAAAGAATTGAAAAGCGTTGAAATATATATATATAACCCCTAGTTAAAGGTAAAATGTGAATATAATTGACTGTAAATAGATGGGGAAGAGTGAATATTAATAAGTGAGTGGTTTATAAAAATTTAAAAGGGGAATAAGTAACCCAGAATAAAAGTATTGGTATCCTGGAAAAAAATCCAAACTTGGGATATAAAATAAGATTGAACTCAAGGAAATTAAATAAAATGATTTTCAAGATAAATGAAAAAGAAAATCAAGTATGGGATTATAATTGGAAGTGTTGTTGAATGAAAATTGAATTGGAATAAAATGGATATGGTGTGAAATATAAACAAATCCAATTCAAGCACAAATTGAATGGCCTTATTATTAATAAATTCAACAATGAATTGTTAATGTAAATTAAAATTTAAAATGGATAAAAGAATAAAGTAATCGAATAAATTAGTGAAATGGTTGGGATTTGATTAAAGGAAAATCAAATCAAAGATGGTGAATAGGTAATAGAGTTTGGAAATAAAGCTTGAGTTGTATGGAATTGGATTAAAATAAAAATGATTTTAGATGAAAATAAATCCAATTCGACTATGAATAAAAAAAGGAGGAATGAACTTAAGTTATGAAATGGTAGTGAACTGAAGTAAATTAACTTAAGTTTAAAATTAATAGAAGCATGGGATGATGTCGTGAATAATGAAATAGTTTGGAATCAAATCTTTTTGGATATGAAAGAAATGCAATGGAAGTTTGTGCATAAATTTAAAATGGGATGGAATCAAGTGTAAATTGAGTTGGAATCAATTTAAATGGTTATAAAGCTTATGTTATTATTTATTCACATTAATATTGTCGAAATGCATTAGAAAATGGGTCATTCGACGTAAACGGAAGTAAGCAAAATTATATAAATCAATAGCAGTTTGATAAATTGATTTTTGCATCAATTGGAATGAATATGAGTTTGTTTTGCTTAGAATGAATTAAATAAAAGCAAGTTAGTTGTAAATCACTTCAACCGAATGGAATGGTTTGAGAATTGATTATAAGCAATTGTAATAAGTGTCGGAACCTTGTATATGCTTGTGGAAATTATATAACATGCATTATATGTGGAATTTATGTGTTTATGCCAGTATATCACATGCATTGTTACAGGATCGATGTTTTAGCTATTTAAATTTAAGTGAAATGCTATAAACTTCCTATATATAGTACTTATATGTTTAAATTGAGTAAGTACAGGTACCGGGAAGCCGTTGGGCTGGATTGGATCGCGCTAAATGCTAAAATAAATAAGATACTTGCTTAAAAATGCTAAATAAGGTACGCCTACGCAATAAAAATAGAAAATATGAACTGTTTTTGGTTTTTCTGACCGTGTGGGTGGATGTATATATATTTATATCTTTTGTCAAATTGCAAAAGCTCCTCCGTACAAAGGAGACTCTGCCAAAATTTTCCGAAAATTTTGGGAGTCGGAAAAAAAATTTGGGAAAAAATTTAGTTAGCGACAAAATGATTTAAAAATTGGAAATTGAAATAAATTAGTAAATGAAACTAATTAAAATAATAATATGAATCAGTTAAATAGAAGATAAAATTAAATATACAGAGCTGAAGATAAATTAAATTCATATGGAATGGGAGAACCAATTTGAATAGAAATAGATATAAACTAAAAGTGGTAAAGTGAAAATAAATAAAGGAACATATAAAATGCTTATACTAAACGTAAGTAAGGAATGGTGCATTCTTAATTGGAAATTGATATTACAAATATATTCTAAGTTAATATTAGAATGAATAAATATTGTCATTTTGTAAGGAAGTCGATAAAATGTTTTTGGAATGTTGTGATTGGATATTATTGCTAAGTGGAATATGCAGGTATTATAAAGGGAAAGGAGAATTGGTTTTGATTTCAAAAGATAAATTTGAATTACTCGACAAAAAGGTATGTGTTTAAATTTCTATATGAAATTTGATTGGGTTTTTGGATATAGCCACTTGGCCTTTTGTTTTCTTTTGGAATTTGGGAGCCCGTAGAGGCCTTTTGTAGTTGTACCGAGCTAGCTGCGCAAAGGAGACGCTGGCAAAAATTTTCGGAAATTTAGGGAGTTAGAAAATTTTTGAGAAATTTAAAAAAAAAAAATCAAATTTAAATTTGAATGATTAACAAATAGTATTGTTTGAAACTATGGTAAAGTTTGGGAAGTTAGTAGGTTGATGATGTCCTTATTAAAAAGGATGGTTTAGGGTATTATTAAAAACTATTTGGTTTTGGAAAATAGTAACGGGTATTGGACCATTCTTCCTAACTAGAAATTTCGGGGACAGAATTCTTTTACGAGGGGAGGAATGTGACGACCCGGAATTTTCGAGCATTTAAAACAAAATATTTAATTGATTTTAAATACTTAAAAGTTAACTTTTAACTTGAATTTAAAATATCACTATTTATTTAATAATTAAATTATTGAATTTAATAAGTTGAAGTTGGGTAAAATGTTGAATCTTCAGTTTTAAGCCTATTAAAAATAATTTGAAGGCTTGTAAAATTTATATTGATAATACTGAAGAGAATAGAAGTGTTGAAATCAAATTTAAAAATGGTTTGTTAAGTTTTGAAATGTATATCATTTAAATTGAATTTAAAAAATAGCCTTCCAAGGCACAGTCTCGGAATTTGACGAAACAGTTTCATTGGATCCGTAATATTGAATTATTATCAGATTTCAAATTTCGTATTGAATGGAGTTGTTGTGTGAGCGTACGGCATACAAACGCGCTGAGATTTTATATCGAAATTTCTTTTTATTCCAGGCTTCCTAATCGAATCGAATAAAACTTATAACTTCGTTCCTTCCCAAGCAAGCCAACGTGTGTACGGCATTTTTTTTAATTACACACACAAAGCATCACTTCTGTATCCTCCTGAATCTTCTTTCTATCTCCTTACATTCGAATCCAAAACTCAAAACAAAATCAAATCGTTCAAAAGGGGAAAAAAATGGCGGAGTGAATAAAAAATAATAATGGCCGAAACCCTCATCTTTCCCCTTTCTCGTCTTCTTATTTCACCTATTTCAAAATTTAAGCAGTTCGATTCATAAATAAAAAAAATGGCGAGATGAATTTAAGCTCACGGGGAGGGGAATCTTGAAATCGAGAAATGGCAGAACAAGAATAATCGAGACGAGCCTCGTTCGTTTCGTCGTCGACTTCCCAATCTCAACTATAGGAGGGTTTCGTGAGACAATTTTTCGCGCAGTGGTTCGAGTGATGCATGTGAGCGATTTTGGATGGTTCGATCGGGGTTGCGATAGAAGAGGGGTCGGCGATGTCGTGATGAGCAAGGAATGGGTCGCGTACACGGTCGTGGAGCGCGTGGTTTACAGCGTGTTCGGGAGGGGACTACAATCGGAGATGGAGTCGAGAGCGCATGAAGGGTCCGATGACAGAAGCTTCGGCGAGGTTAGGGTCGGGGATTCGAGCTGTAAGGTATTGTTTTGGGTAATTGATTTAATTTGGTTTCTAGATTTGGGTTGTTAACCTTGAAAATAACAAATTGCAGTAAGACAAATGCAGTTTTTTTCCATTTATATATTCAAGTACATGAAGGTATTACAGTAAAGTATAAGCATGCATGTCTTAATTTAATTTTATGTTTAGAATCCAGAAAAGATTTTATATAGGAAGGATTTTTAAAAGAAATATATAAGAATCTTAGATAATTGAAAAGTTTATATAAAATTAGATTGTTGAATCGATATAAATTAAAATCTTTAAATATATATAGTTTTAAAGGAAGTAAAAATAAAATAAATATACATTTGCACATTTTTATTTACTAGTTTATTTTAAATAATATTTGGGAAATTAACTTATCTAATTTATTTTTGGAACTTAAAATTTATCTATTGAAAGGAAAATTAGTTTAAATAAATTTTGGGCTAATTAAATTAAATTTATCAAATGGAAATTAATTATTCGAATTGTACAAATATTAATAAAATAATCATCTAATATTTATTCAAGGTCCATATCAGAAAGAAAACAAGTCGGAATGGAAGTGGATTGCAAAACAAATGCAAAGGTGAGTTAATCTCACTCAGTTGAATTTAAATTTAAATTTAAAAGATTAAATTTAAATAATTGTTTGAATGGTTGAATTGATTTATGTGCTATAGTATGGTATATTTTGGAATTGGTATTTTATGTTGTGCTAACGTCTGTGGATGTAGGGAAAACAGGTTGGAGGGATCCAACTGGATCCCTCAACATTTATTTAAAATTATTTAATACCCTCTGTTGTGATTATTTGATATTCTATGATGAATTATAATGGAATATTGATTGCTATGGTTCGATTGGATATAATTGGGTATAATGAATTGCCAAAAATATATAAATTGGTTGTGGAAAGGAAATAAAAGAAGTGAATTTGTAAGTAAAATAATTATAGAAAATTTGAATAAATTTAAGAATGAATTGGAAAAGAAATAAAGTGACTTTAAAATTCTAATAAATAAATCTTGAGTATAGAAAGGAAATTTTGAATAAACAAAAAGTTAATGAATTTTAAATTTCAATGTTATTATTTAAAAGAACGGAGCCTTTATTTTAAATTTAAGATTTGAATTTTGAAAGGAATAAAGAAGAAATTGGGGAAAATCTGAAATTTGCATATTTCAGTTAAAAGACTTAAAATCAAATGGAAGATAATAACAATAATAATAAAATCCATAATTAATGAATTTTGAAATGAACTGAGTAAGTAAAGAAATTTATTTCAAATGGAATAAATGGGGAATCAATTTGGAAAATTGATTTAAGTGATTGAGATTGGAAATTCTTCCTGAATAACCAAGTACGTTTTCAAAGTAAATTTTTAAATATAAGCTAAAAGTTTTAAAGTTGTTTTAAAAAGCAAGTTTTGAAAAATTTATTATTTCTAAAATATTTAAATTTTAAAGTAAGTATTTTCTTTTAATCTATTATAGCAGTAATTATTTAAAGAGTGACTTAGTATTTTGTTTTTTAAAAGTGAAAATCTAGTTTTATATTTTATTAAGTAACTTTATTTTCAAATATTCATATAGTATGTATTTTTAACAAATTCTTGAAGTAGTTTTACCTTAAATATTTAAAGTATATTTCAAAGTAAAGCGTTTTAAATTATTTTAAAAATCTAAAGTTTTGTGCATGGTAATTTCAGTGGAGATAGAAAATATTTGGGAAAGTTTATTCTAAAAAAGAAAGAATGGTAGAAACTGTTTTCAAAAGGGTTTTGAAAATGAAAATATATCTTGTGAAGATATTTTGAGGTTAATAAATAATTTGGGAAATTATTTATTATTTGATGGATGATTGTGAATGTTAATTGATTGTTAAATAACCGACTATCAATATTGGACAAATGCGTTGATCGTTTCGAAGAGACCGGGATCGAGATTTATTTCTCAAAAACCACTTCGATCCGGTTTATACATTTTCGTGGAAAAACAAGTTTGGATTCAAAGATGGAGCAGTGAAGTGCAAGGGCTAGTCGCTACTAATCCTGAGGATATTTCCAAAATGGATGTAGTAGGAATAGTGCCTTCGGTTCATTCGAACCCGGGACGGACTTGAATGGATGAATGTTTTCAATACATCGTCAGGTGGACGATGGGCATTCTAAGGGATATGTTCTAAAAAGGTAACGCTTAGCCTCAAGCCTCATCAACCGGAAATGACTGAAAATCAGGGGTTATGCAGCAAGGCTAGGTGGGTAGCACCCAAGCAGGGTGAGGTCATCCCTGTCTAGATGTCCCTTTTTGTTTCATCTTAGTGGGCGGTTGCAGATCCCAACCGTGGGGTGATCTCACTCGGGATTATCCAGTAAAGGGTAGTCCCGGTCTTGTGTTGTAGGGGAGCGGGAGTACTCCTCGGTACTGTGATCTAGGCCACGTACCGTGACAGGTGGAACCCAAGTGCCTAGTCATTAGTTGGGAATCCATTCTCCCTACGAGCCTTGTACGAGTTTTGTTTGTATTACCCACTCTGTGGCTAGTAGTTGGAATTTAATCATGTAACAATTTCGGCTATTTTATAAGTATATTTATATAGACCCTATTATAATATCAGAGGATTTCTATAAAAAGTGTTTTAGCTATCGTAAGGTAAAAACCCGACATGTTTATTTGTGGCGTGGTCTTACGAGATGCTTTTGTTTTCGAAAGGATTTTTGAAAATTTAATAATAAATTTGAGTGTGATTTCTCACGCTGATATTCCAGACTGACTCGGGTGTTATTTAACTATAATGCTCGGGTAAGACCGAGTATTATAAGATACAGGATTTGATGCCGTGGAGCTCAGGAGACGAGCTGGATGACGATGCGTATTTTCGTACTTGTTTTTTATATATATTCCGCCGTGTTGAGTAGATGTGTATCCAGTTGTATGTTATTGATGTTGTTGAGCTCTGATGATGTACTCTGATGATGATGTATGTATAAAACAAATATATATTTGTTTTTGTGTAAAGATCATTTATTATCTATTATATTTTATTCTGCTGCGATGGTTAGATTCTGATATTGTTTTCTATTTTCTTCTTCTACCTCTTCTTCTTTAACGCATATGGTTCGTATTTCTGTACATCTTGAGTTGATTGATGTAGAATAGTGTTGACTCAAGGGGTACGGATTTGCGGGTCGTTACATGTCCATTTAATTCACCACTCTTATTGCTTGCTCCGTCATAACTTTAAACTCGAACCCTCGATAATGGTAATCCATGCTTAGTTAATAAATGTTCAACTGTTAGCTTTAATGTCAAAGCTCTTGTATCACCAATATGAATGATGCCTAAAAACCGCTCCACTGCGCATTGGTGAGAGTTAACGTACCAAATCTCCAATGCTAGTTGTTCTTTGATTGATATATCTCTTGACTCATCAACCAAAATATCAAAGTAAGTGTCATTGAGGTCTTTGATTATTACGTTTGGGGTCTCCTTGACAGTACAATTTGCTATGTCTTTTTGAATATTTGGAGATGTCATTTTATTATTAACTGGAGCATTTTCTAGCACAATTTTTTTATTTCCTCATTGTGATCCATAACGAATTGTAAAAGCTCTAAGAAATTACAATGACAAGTAGATTCATTGGACTCATCATGTCCTCGAAATGCTAGTCCCTGTTGTTGTAGGAATTTAACACAATGAAGAGATGCTTTTAATCAGATGTTGTATTCATTAACTTGTAGCTCGAAAAAACCATTAAGCAATGTACTAACATGCTATTTTGTATTCATAAGAGCCTCCCATTTGTGGCGAGCTTGATTATGCAAACTTCCATGATTTCTAACATGGGCGTCCAATAAAGATTTGTTTTTTCATGCTTGCCAACCTTTAGTTACAAAACAACCACCATCACCTTGATCATCATGATTTGGCATAAACAAATAACAATACAAACAATACGCAACATTTTCTTTGATACTATATTCTAACTATTCCGGATATCGAGTAAATCAATCTGAATTAAACCGTCTATTATCATTTGTCTTTGTATATCTTGCTGAACTACGGTTAAAAGGTTGACAAAGCCCTTTTAACAAGCAAGCACTTCGAACCTCTTTCTTGACGACTCCTGTATTCAAAATTTTGAATTTTCTCCGGGATCGGTAGAAAGGTTGGAAGTATCTATTCCAATCTCCACACGAGCTTTTTTAGAGGAAGACTCTACAACATCGTTATGTTACATAAGGATTGAACTTGAGTTTTCTGAAACATAACATGTAATATGAGCATGGTTTTTCAAGTTTACTCAACTGTTGAAACAATCGGTGGTATAAGGATCAAAGAATTACATACTTGGAATCAAGCTAAACAATTCTTCATCTTTTTATCTAGCAATCATATTCTGACTTGGGTTTAAATCCTAGAAATAAACAAATTAATTTGTCATATTTCATTTTCATCTTGAATAACCAATACTAGAAACGAGACTAATTTGAGCCAAATTGAGTTAAATCGGAAACTGTATTAAGAACACTAAATTATGAGCAGAGATTTAATAATAAATTGCTTACATTTAAATGCTACTGAACTAGGGTTTCGAATTTTGCTGATTTGAAGGATATTATGGGTGGATTTATATTTTGATTTGAAATCAGGGTTGGAATTGAAGTCGAAAGAGAATAAAAGAGCGATAGTATGCTTTGGGAGAAAAACCGGTGCATAGGAAGGTAGAACACACGAAGCAGCCAAGCATGGAAACAATATTTTATGAAATGTTCATGAGCTTGAAATCTATTATTTATTTTCAGTTATGGTCCAATTTAAAATTCAGCAACGACCAAGTAGTGTAAGTCTGATATATTGTAAATAATATTGAAATTTTCAGTTAGGACGTTAGCCCACATAGCCTAGCCTTACGTCTGCCCTTGTTTATTCATGATAAAATTATGAATTGAAACAATTATAATAATTGCAATTGTACATTGCTAATCGGATTTTTTTAGCTGGTTATGACCTCGACTACAAAATCGAAGTTTAGTAGTTTGAAACAAAAAAAGCTAGGTTGTGTGGTATTTGAAACAAAACACAAAAAAAAAAAAAAAAAAAAAAGTTGAACATCATTAATTAAGCTGACATCATATGAAACAATGATCGTTCATCATTCTCACTTAAATATTTCTTACCTTTTCTTATTTTGTTATTCAGTTTTGCTATTTGATATCTACACCAATAAAACATGACCCATTTTACAACTATTAGCAAAGATAAAAAGGTTCAGACATGCATTGACATTAATACATTGTTGTTCAAAATTGACGTTAAAAGGGAAATGGAAAAGTTAGTATGTGGGTTGCAATGCAGCCATTTTCCAGTAATAATCAACTTGACTATAGTATTTATGCATGACGACCTCCCAGTTCCGACTTTACATGCTTTCTAAAAGCCGCCACCTTCCGTCATATTTTTCTTGTCCAATCTCATAAAAGCCCAAACCATTCTCTTTCTCCCCAAATATCAAACGAGGGTATTTATGTCAATAACCCTCACCTCCCTAATTTCCCGCTTACCTATATATATTCCGTCGCCACCTAACTCTGCTTTTCCACCTTGATCCTCCAAATCTGTAAAAGATCACCGTCAATTTTTGGGGTTTAATTCTTAGTACTCGTATTAGGGTTTCTCTACTTTATTAATCTCTCTGCAAGATCACTCCTTCTCCTCGAGAAAATCACAAAACCCCAATTTTGTGGTTTCCTCGTTTTGATCGCCACCATTTAAAGATATTCGTTCATTTTTTCTCCCTAAGCACTTACCAATCAGTCAAATAAATCGACCAAACATGATCGCGTCAATCAAACTAAGTCCGATCACGATCAATCCGCTCAAATCGAGACAAATCGTACTAAATTCAGTACAATCATGTTTTCCACCATCAAAGGTTCAACCTTCATCGGTTGTTTCGAAGCAGTTGTATTTAAGTGGATTAACTCTGCGTTCTGCTGACAAAAATGATTTTAAAGTCAAGGCTTATGAGGCAAATCAGTCAGATTCGTTTCCGGTTGTACCCGAACAGGAAACCAAATCCGCAGCTGCTCAGAAGCTTAAGATCGGGATGTATTTCGCCACGTGGTGGGCACTGAATGTTGTTTTTAATATTTATAACAAAAAGGTTTTGAATGCTTTTCCATATCCATGGTTGACTTCTACCCTTTCGCTTGCTTGTGGGTCATTGATGATGTTGGTTTCTTGGGGACTGAGGATTGCAGAAACTCCAAAGACTGATTTTGAGTTTTGGAAAACTCTTGCTCCGGTATGGATTTTTCTTCTTTCTTTTTGTATAGTTTGGTTTGTCAGTTTAACTTGTATGATGTTTATGGCTTAGACTGATGTAGTGTGTCTTTTTGTGGGAATATAAGAGATTGAGATTTGATATTGTGTGTTTTGTTGTTTGATTGTGAAATTATTGTCTTTTGTGACGATACTTAGAATTCTGTTTACAAGTTATGGTAGATATGTTTTAAAAGTAAATATAACATGTCAAAATGATTTGTAACTTGTTTACTAGTTTCCAGTAATGGTTTTTAGGAGTTCAAGTTATAGTAGAGGTATTTTAGAAGTAAATTTAACACGTCCAAGCAATTTTTAACTTGTTTATTAGTTTATGATAGCGGATTTTTGTGAATGGTAGTTGATTTGGTCGATCCTTTGTAGTACCTATATGGATGATTGGCAAGTATTGTATGTTTGATCCTGTTTTACAATGATTAAATAGGGATGCATTTTTGTGTGGAATCTGGGTTATATGTGTTGTATATTTCATATTTGTTTTGTGTCAATGATAATAAACTTAAGTTCCGAGTAGTGTTGTTTTAATTGTTAAATGATACTTCTGGGTAATTTAACTTGTTTCATAAGGATTTTTTGCTTTGCCTTTTTTGAGTATTTCTTCCTTCTTTCTTGGGAAAAAGAAAGAAAGTAACTGGCCTTTTCAAATATAACAGAATAATAAGCCAAATTGACTCCATTACGTAATATCTTAATTAATTTTCTCTTTAATTTTCAATTTATTTTGCTAAAATTGAACTTTTACCTTATTTAAATAGGTGGCTATAGCACACACAATTGGTCATGTTGCTGCAACTGTGAGCATGTCAAAGGTGGCCGTGTCATTTACTCACATTATTAAGAGCGGAGAACCAGCATTCAGTGTTTTGCTCTCGAGGTTCTTGTTAGGGGAGAGCTTCCCAACTCAAGTATACTTATCTTTGCTGCCAATTATTGGTGGTTGTGCTTTAGCCGCAGTGACCGAACTCAACTTCAACATGATTGGTATGTACAGTTCTTGTTTTATTACTTCAACAAAAGTTTTATACACATTATGCATTGTTAAGTTGGAACGTCCATGGAAGAGATTTGTTCTTTTCTTGTAGTTGTTGGTAATAAATAATCTAATTTCGGGTCAAACCATCCTCTTTATAGGTCAAAACTCGAATCTTTGAATGCCATGTGAAGCCCAACAAATATATTTTTACTGATAATTGGTGTTTTTGCTTGGCATCCTTTTATGTGAGAAATGAAAATACTTTACTTCACATGTCTCTGTCAATGTAACTTTATGCATGTGCACGAATGTTGAGCTTACCAGCTTTACTATTTTTGTGTGAGTACACAGAAACACCAAGTTGCTATGAAGGTTTAGAGCAGCAACCTTTTTTTTACGAATCAACATAAAAGGTGATAAGTGAAATGCTAAAGTCTAAGCAAAGACTTTCTTATTGGTTATTTTTTTTAAATTTTTTTCTTTCAAAGGTTTATGAATAAAGTAGTGGGTTCTCTTGGATCCATTAATGAATAAGAGTGTCTCACATCTGAAGATATGAGTTAAGAGTGTAGGAGTGTGAGACTAGCATCCGTCATGCTGATATTAATAGAATTTATAAATCTGAAAGATTTTTAACATTTGAGTTCACTAGTTAACAGACTCATCGAAGGAAATTGCTTTTCGGCGAAATTACGTGAACTTAGGAATTCGTTTTCTTTTCTGATGATTACGCTTCATCAATGCTTGTAATTCCCACCCGGTTGAAGCATCATTTGGAGCATTTATAATGTTAATTTTTCCACTCAAGTAAGCCTAAGTAAGATGTCTTATATGTTTAATACTGATTGCAGGTTTCATGGGTGCCATGATATCAAATGTAGCTTTTGTATTTAGAAACATATTCTCAAAAAGAGGGATGAAAGGCCAGTCAGTCAGTGGAATGAATTACTATGCATGCCTATCTATGCTATCATTATTGATTCTCACTCCATTTGCATTTGCCGTGGAGGGACCTAAAATGTGGGCTGCTGGTTGGCAGACTGCACTATCAGAAATAGGACCCAACTTTGTCTGGTAACACATATTTATTTATTGCTAATCCTGTAATATATTTCGAGTAGTTAATTTATCAAAAACCTGCTTTTACCATTATATTTGTTTAGAAATACCCAAAAATGGCCGATGGATATGTTTTGAAAGTTTTTTTTTTATGTATCTTCTATTATATAAAGCAACTACTTCACCATGGTGATGTCATGGTTTATGAAAATCGAATCCATGTTTATTCAACTAAATGATATCTAGATCTTATTATAACTTGAATTTCTTTATCTTTTTTTATCTTATGTACATTCAATCTAATTTTACATCAACTTCGCATCCATTGAATGCTGAAATGTTTGAATTCTATTTTATTTCTCATTAAAATTTTAATTTATATTACATTGAGGCGTAATGTTTATATTTATATGCACTGTTATTCTTAAGCAATTACTTTTCTTGTTGGTCAGCAACCCAAGACCACTCTTACCATTGGACTAGTGGTCAACACTTTTTTTTTTTTTGAAAACCCAGGAGAATCCGGCGGGCCGGTAAATTCCTGAGGAATGTATAGTAAAGTGTCCGTTGATCCAAGCCCCAATACCTCCGGTGAAGTTATATAGGATAGAGAAGCGCATGGTAGGAATCGAACCTGAGTCCTTTTACCAGAACCCAAACCTCTTTTCCACTACGTCGCACCCGCGGACAACGGCTAATTACTTGTCCTCGTAGAAACTGAGTTTTATATCACAATTTCCCTTACATATGTAACTGCACGTTTGTAAAAAGCAGTGAGCGTGAGTTGTTTAGGTAACCACAGCCACTTGCTCTTGTTTCTCAAAGACAAATAAATCAACATTTAATTATATGTAGCATAATTTTGATATAAGTATTACTGGGACTTTAAAATGGCTTCGCTTAGAAAATATTCTTTTATTAGTACATATAGATGATGCGTAGTGGTTATGACTTATGATGCTAGTTAACATGTGTTCAATGTGCATGCATTAACATAACCGTATAAATTACTGAGGCGGCAATTTGGTTAGCTTTTTTGAAATATTGGCGCTTGATTACTGAATGCAGATTTTACACTAAATGGCAGCCTTTTACTTTTGAGTTTAATGAGTTCTTCTGCACGTGAGATTGTTGCTCTTATCCATTTTTTAGCATTTGCAAAATGAAGGTCATCAATTTGGCATTTGGTTTTGATGGATTTCATTTTTTAAACTTCAGGGAAATATTACATCTTCAAAAGTCATCTTTTTTCTATTGTTTATGATATTATTAAACTATCAGCTTTGTTTTAGAAGGATAGTTTTGGTTAAATAAACTTCTAAAAAATATCTACTCATACTATTTGCATTATTAATGTAAATATCTACCAATATTCAATTGTTTCATGCTTTAGGTAAGATTCTAATTTATATTTAAGTATGCGTTTCTCCCTGTCATAATTTTGGGTGGTTGTTGCTTTTAAATATTGGTTCCTGTTTATTATTCTGTCACAATCATGCGCAGTTGTGTGTCCACTCTCTCCTAATATTTATTGTAATAAAGCCATCATTGGCCTAGAATTTGACTATTTTACCCTGTCATGTTATCACATGATAAACATGCTATAAGGAATCAAATTTTCGATGCTTCTTTGTAAATGATATGCGGCTCTAAACAAAACACTGGAATTTTTGTTAGGTGGGTAGCAGCACAAAGCGTTTTCTACCACTTGTACAACCAAGTCTCGTACATGTCATTGGATCAAATCTCACCATTGACGTTTAGTATTGGAAATACAATGAAGAGGATATCGGTCATTGTCTCATCCATAATAATCTTCCATACTCCCATTCAACCTGTAAATGCACTTGGTGCTGCCATTGCTATCTTTGGCACTTTCCTCTACTCTCAGGTAATTCTTATGCTGATCATTGTGGCCTCTTTATTTATATATACGTGTGTATGGGAAAGTCTATTTAGACACAGAATATAGACACAATTTGTGACACAAAGAATCTCCACCATTGGATTGCCTCCTGAATTCCACCTTTCCTATAAAGACAAAAAAATTCAATTGTCTGGATATTTTATGTCACTATTTTGTGTTTAATTTTGTGTTCAAATTGTCAGCCCATATATATATATATATATATATATATATATATATATATATATATATATATATATATATGAAACATAATGCTCCAAACTTGATTGCATTTTTGAAAAAAATGCCGAAATCTTTTATGTTTGACTTTGTGTGCGTGCCTTTTAGATTTTTAGTTAACTGGTGTGTAACCCGTGCATTGCACACGGTAATTTTGTTAAAAAATATTATTTATATTTTAATTATTATTAAAATATATTTTTATTATGTAATATATGATAATTATTGTGATATATTAATCATAAACTAAAGTGATTTGTGACATTCAGATATAAGGTTGATGGTTAACTACTCGCTAACTATGTATCTTTATAAAAATTAATGTCTCAACTCAAAAAAATTATAATTAAAATTGTTGATGCGGTGTGTGTGTGTGTATATATAATTTATGTTAGATGGTATGTGTATATATATATATGTGTGTGTGTGTGTATATATATACGTAACTTCACTATTTTGTTAATATGATTGTTGTATATTGTGACGCCCCACCTTTATACCCACGCTAGCCAAGAACACTACGGTGTAATGCTGTCAACTAGCACGGAGAATAAGGCTGTTGAGGAGCGACCATCCGTGTAATTGCTTTGAGCGAGCATCGATATGTCAGATAGTATAGCATGCAATTCTTTTCAAGTGGAAATCCGACATGCCGACACAAACTCAAAGCTACTACACAGTGGCTATAATATCTTCGGAAACAAATACAGAAATAAACATAACATAAATCAGTCACAGACAATTCATATCACAAAAGCGGAAATAGATATGAATATTACACATGAAAGTGTACATCAGAGTAGTGGTCAAAAGGATCCACAATATCACAAAAGAACAGTTACACGAACTACACAAAAGAATAAGTATACATTAAGGAGTCTATATCTCAAATGTATACAACAAAATAACTACTAATCTAAGTAGTTAACCCAAAAGTCAAGGAGTTAATCCCGGATGAGAAGTCAAGCAGAAGCACCTGTAACATCTCGGTCTGACCCGAGTATTATTTAATAAGAAAAT
Source organism: Allium cepa (assembly GCA_030765085.1). NCBI lineage: Eukaryota > Viridiplantae > Streptophyta > Magnoliopsida > Asparagales > Amaryllidaceae > Allium > Allium cepa. Next base: position 167,419,730 of record CM060931.1, read on the forward strand.
AATAAACGGATCAGTCTAACTATAAATATCAGATGCAACGATATAGAATAAGAGATATGACTAAACACATAATAATCACAAGGCCAAGCTGTGATATATAAGTAGTTGATAATCACAAGAGATTAATCAATATCACAAAATCTACACAAGAATCAAAGAAACGTCGTACTCCTTATTTCGTTCACCATACCATAAATATTGACGATAATATTAATGTCAATCACAAAAGTCAATGACGCACAAATTCCAGAAGACTACACAAGAAATCCAGAGATCACGAAAGTCAATGACACACAAATTCACCAATGCACAAATATTGATAAAACTTATCAATGGAAATCATGAAAATTGGTGAAACACAAATTCTAGGAATCTACACAAGAAATCCAGAAATCACAAAGGGGGGAGGCCTATCACAAACGGGAGCATAAAGCCCACCAACACGTGTATCACAAACGGAACGCTAATTCCATGGTCGCTAACCATCACAAATTGAGCCGAAGCTCCACAAACGGCCCGAAGACCATGGGTTGCTATCCCATCACAAATTGAGTCGAAACTCCACAAAACGGGGTTTAGTCTCCCTCGCAGACAAAGAGACATCGCACATTGCTAGTCTAAATCACAAAGATGATCGTCATGATCAACGAGAAGTGTCAATTACACTAAGCTAGTAAATATATGAGTTTAGCTTCATGTCCCATAACCACTTGCTTAACTTAAATATTTACGAACAAACTGTAGATTTCCACTAGAAAATTGTCACAAGGGTTTCATTCGAACAAGTCCAAGAATTAACCAACAAAGTGAACGTAAGCGTTTCATACCACTTGTTTTTCTAAGTCGTTTAATTAGATTTCTCATACGAGTGAGGTAAAGGTTTATATATACTAATAGATTTGGAAAACGGTTTTATAAACGAATTTGGTATTAAAATAGTATTGAAATCGTTTGAGGAAAGAGTTTTGATATTTACTACTAGTATAGAAAACCTTTATATTTTTAAAGTGACAAAACACAAAGAAGATTGTAGGAACAATCAATCACTAAGATTCACATTCGAAAACGTGAATAAAATTCAAAGAAATCGATATAAAATCCATCAAAGTGGATATATCTAAAATTCCCAAAGAAAAGGTCATCTAAGTCGATAATAAATGACAACAACAAAAGGGAGACAACACGAATCGATTAAAGTTGGATATTCAAACGGATTAGCAAAATAGGCTAATCTGGCAATTAACAGCAGGTCGGTCGACCGGACTCCCTGAGTCGGTCGACCGAGCCTTAAACAGAGGAGTGCTTATGCACTCGGCAGCAGGTCGGTCGACCGAACCTTAAAACAGAAAATGCTTATGCACTTGGAAGCAGGTCGGTCGACCGGACCAGAGGGGTCGGTCGGCCGAACCTGTTTCCAGCCTCTTCCCTGCCTATAACAAATGAGGTTCAATCTTGACCAAATTGCATTTTTCTCGAGCAATGGCGCTAAGGGATTATACCAACCGACTACCCGGCCCTATATGCTCCTCGATGCATCACCAAAAACATGTTCAAACATAGATGTTAGGATTTTTAACGAATTGAATTCAAAACACCAAAAATTGGAATATACACCAATTCAATCCAAACCAAAAGCAAATGCATACGAATAAGTGTTAGGAATTCATACCTAACATTCGAAGATAATTCATAGACTTAGATGTGAGATTAAAAATCTCACCTTTTTAACTCAAGAACAAGAAGAAGAAGCTCAAATGCAAAGGAAAGGCTAACCACTCTTCACTCTTACTCAACAAGCTTCAATCTAAGAATAAAACACATATTTTCCTAAATTAGGTTTAGGATATTTTCTGAAATTGAAGAGAGAAAGAGTTGGAGAAGAAGAAGAGAAGCTTACCAATGGGTTCACTTGAGTTTGGAGCAAGAAGATGGATTTGCTAATGGAAACTAGGGCTTAGGAATTTCTATTTCCCATTCTCTTCCCCCATTTTTGAAGAAGCTTGAGTGTTAGGAAAATAAGAATGAAGTAAATGAAGAGGAGAGGGTTGGAACTGAATACATAAGTGGGCTCAGCCCAAACCAAAACCCTAAGTGAAAAGTAGTAAAATTCAACTTTCTCCAAACATATCGAAGCTTATACTCAAAAAGGTCGCAAACGTCATTTTGAACTCAATGGGGGTGGTCTCGAGTCCCAATTTGACTGTTTGCAAAAAGTAGGTTTTCGGACCAAAATCCAACGAACGGTGAAATATTTAAATATATAATCGATAAATATGCGGGTTGTTATATATATATATTGAGTTACCATCTTTCTTGAAGGATTTATGAATGGATTAATGAACATTAAACAAATTGAATTTATTTGAATTAATGATTGACATAACTAATTAAATGTAAGGAGTTAAATGTGGAAGAAGTTAAATTGGGAATGGTTTTTTACAAATTTGCTATTGAGAAGAGCATAGACTTTATGGTTAGGTTATCTGCATGTGAACTTTTTTTAGAATCAGACGTTAACTTTTATTCATTTTAAACAATTTTGTCCTTGTAGTTAACCATAGATTTCATGTTCTTGTAGAAGAATCATGCTTACAACTGTGATAATTGCAAAATAATGTTATGAAGCATTTAGTCGAGTTATGAGTTGGGTATGGTTTGATAGCATGTTGAAGGTGAGAATGTTTGTATAATCTAATTTTTATCGGGTTATTATGTGCGTTCACATCATAATGTTGTAAAATATAAATTTATCTTTTAAAAGTTGTTTAAAATAAAATTATGTTATATAATGTATGATATTTTTTTAGATAAATGAATTAGAATAAAAGAGTTATTATTGTTTATTTATACATTTATGTTATGTGATTTATATATCTTCATATACCTGAATAAAGAAAAAATAATTTTTTTTTTTCATATACATGAATATTGTATATATTGAAAATCCTCTTATTTTTAGGATTTATTAGATGGATTAATAAATATTAGTAAATCATAATTATTTCAATAGTTTAAATTTTAGATTACACAATTAGTTAAATATATAGACTTTAATGTGAAATATTAAAAGATAATTGAGAACTGTTTCTAAGTAATTGTAAAAAAATTAAATTGTTAGGTATTTGAAGTTAATAGTATTTTACCGTGTAATGTATGATAAATTCATTTAGTAAATAAATTATAGAATAAATTTGTTATTTTTATTAACGTGTATGATTTTTATTATGTAATTTATATATATTTACATCTAAATGATTTTTTTTAATCAATTTGGTATGCGTCTATAATATACACATTGAATATTTTCTTTTAGGATATATTAATAATTATTAGTCGATTAAGTTTATCAATTAGTTTAAATTTTAGATTATGTAATTAATTTAAATGTGTGGACTATAATGTAAAATTTTAAGAAAGAACCGTGAAATATTTGTAAATAATTGTAGATTCTTTTAATAATAGATATTCAAATGTAAAATAGTGTGAAAAGTTTAGAAGAACAATTGTAAAGTAGTAAATCGTAGGATCTTGAACGTTAAATATCTATTTAGAGAGAATTAAGGAGAACACAAATAACTCCTAGAATTAATGAGAGAGCTTCAAACTCTTCTGTTTTAATATTATTTAATAGATTTCATGTAAACAGATACAACTTATAACACAAATCACCTTTTATTGGACATGACACTTCAGAAAATTTCTAAATCAAATTTACTAAGTCTGCCTTGCGTTTACACATTTTTCTGAATGTTGACCTCAGACAATTTTCTTCCCTGCCTTGCGTTTGTTTGGTTCAAAAACAATTTCTTTTCATTTTTTTTGTATTATAAAAAAAGGGCAAGTCTGTTATATAAAATAATGTGGCATTCTATGATACAAGATTTTATGTTTTTCATATTATTTGAACCTTTTTTTTAAACAAATTCTCAGTTCGTGGTTTTTCATTTTTCGCTTTCTTCATTTTGAAATAACAACATATTACTAGCAAAAATTTACACGATTGTATTTTGATATCGTGATAAACATTTAAGTAACTAATCAATTGTCATCAATGCTTACACTTGAACATCAAATACTGAAATCGAATTTCATAATACATTTTTTGTTGTTATACAAAAATATGTCAGGTCATCCGCATTGTGATCTGGACGTACAGGTTCGAGTCTGAAAACAGTCTTTTCGCACTGCGAGGGAAAGGCTGTGTACATTATCGACCTTCGCAGAGTCCGTCATCGTGCGGGAGCCTCGTGCACTAGCTTCCACAAAAATATGCCATGTGAAGCATGACTCACATGATTAGTTTTATCTGAAAATGAAACCTAGGATTTTTATTTATATCCTTTGAACATTAGGAGAAACTATAGGCGGTAGATTTAGCTTGATTGCAAAATCCTACTCACTAAGCATAAAAATGCATGTAGTGCATTTTTTTTTTTTTGATTCTTGCAAAAGCACTTAATATACTAATGCTAATCCGTCTTTACAGGCCAAACAGTAGAAATGGAGAATTGCCATGACTTGAGTTGAAGATTTATATTTACTTTTTAAGTATACATATGTGAGACATGCAGATTGGTTCCGGTAAACTATGTGTAATAGCAACCACTACAGGCTTGTAGATGAATAAGGACCGTCGACGTATAATATTTTGAAATAATTTTGGGTATTTCCCATTTTAGCAAGTTTTCTTATGGTTGGGAGAAGTATAATATTTATCTGTAATATATCTTCAATTACAATGGTTTATTTGATAATATGGATTTATTCTCAGTATTTCTTTGATTGCGTGTATCATTTTCATTTTCATTAGTGAATGCAATTGATTTCTTCCTATAAATGCAAATAAGTGCATCCGTTTGGTTTTATGAATCTCACTTTTGATGGCCACTGGATAGAGAATTATGATTTCGCATTAGAACTACTCATTCCATTTTTGTTTGGTAAACGTATTTTTGTATGATTTACATTATTTTGAATTTGAAGATAGATGTTATTAGGGTGCAAAACACTGTGAGAGCCTATGGAGAGGGAGCATATAATGCACCATTTAATTTTTACTAGTTTATATATGTAAATTATCACAGTTCAACTAATATTATTTCTTCTGCTATTTTTCTCCCGCATTCTTTTTCTAGGATTATCTTACACTTTTGAAGTTATATAATGTATGACCCTTTACGGAGAAATTTTAGGATTCTATTATTTTTTAAAGGAAACTTATGAGTACCTTTAAGAAATATTCGCTGGTGAGAATTTCGAGAAGACGAAATGATTTTGGTCTTTTTTCAGTTAGAACCGCAGTCGAAGGTTTATTTATTTATTTTTTGTAACTCGAAAAAACATAACAATGGAAAAAGTAATGCTTAAACCAGAGAATATATTTGCCTACTACATTGATAAAAATTGCACTATAAAATTACTTATAGAAATGCAAAGCAATTTCTGTTACATAACAACTAAATTTTCAGATATACATTAGAAAAACCATCAATATGATATATTTCGCACATCAATCGTATAATATCTTATATCCTCTACCGTCTACGTTTATCAACTATACTTTACATACAACAAACCCCTGTCTTAATACCAACTATATCAGCTTTAGAATATACTTAAACTATCGCACTTCGAGGTGGAGCGATCCCCATTTTTTTGGCTTCCCTGTATCTAGGGAAGCTGGAGCTTGTTGCTGAAATGTGGGGAGGAAGAAATTATATTTAAACTGGCTTTGAAAACTGTTTTTAGATTCACTTTTTGAAATCCGTTTTTATGATTGAACATTGTTAAGAGTGCCGTGAAATTAAAATAACAATTTTTTTGGCTAAACTGATCGTTTTTAGCCTTAAATGGGTTTCATAAATGCATTTTGCACCATTTTATGTTATTTGAATAATTAGTAAAATCAAAAATAAAAATGAAAATCAAATGAAATGTACATATTGGAGTTTTATAAGTTTTTCTCTCTCCCCCTCAACTTGAAATCTGCCCTAAGATAGTCTAATAAAAATATATCACAAATATTGACAATGGGAAATTAATTTAAAGGACAAAAATTTGTATATTTTTTGCCTCAAGAACACGACGTCAATATTTTTACCACAAGAACAAACATTCTTCTAAAATTATTCATAAAGACAAACATTTTCCAAAATTATTCATAAGGACAATAAAACTGCTACCGAGCTAAAACTGATACCTGAAAACTGCTACCGATAACTACAAATTAATACCAAAAAACTGCTATCAATAACTAAAAACCGATACCTACAGAAAGTTGTCCTTCAGGATAAAATATTAAAGGTCTGTCCTTGAGGCTAAAAAGTTGTGAAATTTTGTCCTTGACAATAATTTTCTGTATTGAACAAAGCCATCACAAAAATTAAATAAGAAACAATTTACATTTCCACATAACAATTTAAGAAACGAAAAGCAAATCAAAAAAAGAAAAGATTTCATAGAGAAACCTCACTATTTTTGAATTTGATATGACACAAAAATGGAGATATAAGGATTGTCTAGGTCTGGCTTTCGTCAATGAGAATATCGATCCCGAGAGCAAAAATAGATTGATATTCAAACCTGCATCATGGCTCCATTTGAAGGAGCAAAGTCATTCGGAAATAGATTCCTAAACCTCCACAAGCTTGAGAAGGGACCGACCTTCGTTTTAAAGCTCAATGGTGAAAAATTATATGTGAAAGAAGAGAGGAAACAGAAAAAAGAAATAAGGATAAATTGATCATATATCGATGCATTTCTTTCTTACACTACGGCTTATATATACAGACGACGTATAATGACCATAGTTTTGAAGACCCGACCGCCAATCGAATCGTCGTGCCTTAAGGTCGGAGGCTCCAAAAGTTCAACCGGTCGAACCGTGGGCTTTTGGAGAAGATGATTTATGAATCCAAATGCATTTATATGTAAAATGCGGTGTAAATTGCAAAATAACTCAACAAAACGACAAAAAGTTAAGGGATGTGAGTGCAGAAATATATACTTCCAGCTATTACCCTCTTCTTCTTTTCCTTCCGTTTCTTTTGTACCCAAACTGCTGCAATAATTTTTTTGCCACATCCAAATCAATTATGTAACGACCCACCTTTTTGGATAGTTTAAATTGACAATAAACCACACATGTCAACTCAAATTATTCAAAAAGGAATGATGGTTAATGTGGTAAATAAGAAAATAAGAGAAAATGAAGAAGAAAACAAACGCAGAATCTCGCAGTGAAACGATAAAATATAATAATCTAATAAGCAGTTCATGAAGCTGTTATACAATACATTTGATTATATTCAATACAACATTCATCAGAGTTATATATATACATCAGAGATAAATAGATAATGCAGCAGACAACATGATGCAGGAATACTAATAGTAATAATATGCCAAATCTTCGTCTTCGTCCTCTAGAACGAATCTTCAATAAGCTGAAAAACTCAGTACTGACCCGAGCTTTATGCAAAGACAAAAAACTCGAGTCAAGACTAAAATATCCTATGTAAATCAATTCGATATCGCATATAACATGAGTGTAACGGTGTTAGATATTCTTATGAAATTTCACATCTCCTATCCAGTGTATAACGTATGTGTAATAACTCAAGAGATGTTACGGGATTTTCCATCTCCTAAGGATCTGTCAGAATATTTATATGTAATAGAATACGCTATTTATATAATGTCTAGTCGGTAAAATAAATATTTTTTCTTAGCGTTAAGGCTTTACATTAATCTCCCTTAATGCGTTTTTAAGCAATGTCGTACAGTTTGAATATAAAAACCAGTTAAACGGTCTGTGGATAGGAATGCGCCGTGTTACGACAACACTAAACCAAAATCATATGGGTCTCGTATAGGGATAAAAGTATGACAAGGCACGTGAGGCAATGCCCAAGGTAGCATATTACCAGTTCGGGTCGTAGGCTGGTGGTAACGCATCATAGCTATGATCGCCCACCGCGTCCATCCATCCCATATCGAGTCAAAAGGAGGCTATCCCAAATCGAGGTGCACCAATCGAAATCAACAACAAGAGTAATAATATGGACCAAGTCCAAGAAAATCGAAAACGGATGTCCGCTCGGGGTAATTAGCCCACTTGGCCCTGTCAAGCCGTCCTATTTTAGTCATTTCAAATTGGCACAAGTACCGGGGTCTATCCATCTTCATTCTCTTTCTTCAAATCCATCAAACGACGCCAAATCCAACCACTTCGTTCTGAAATCTCCTCCGCGTACACAGTCGCTAAAGTGGTTTTGGTGACAGAGAATATCCCCATACCCGGCTTCGTTCCCTTTAACAACCAAACATCGTTTTACACACCGGATGGTACTTACATTTCGAAAACAATTCGTACTTGATATCAAAATATCATCTTTGCTTCAAAACCAATTGCGTTTTGAAATCATCATATTTACTCAAAATATACAATTTCAGTTCAAGATTATATTCATCTTAATATCTCGATTTTGATTCCAAAGTCGTTTCGAATTTCAATTTTGGGTTATAACTTCATTTAACCCAATTCGTATTTAAATCCATGATTTAAAATAACACTCCACTCTTGACAAGTTTGAATTTTTGAAAAATAGTTTGAATAGTTTAAAATAGTTTAAATAATTTAAATTTTTGAAAAATAGTTTGAATAGTTTTAAATAATTAAAATAGTTAAAAATAGTGTAAATGGTTAAATAATTTATATATGAAACAGTCGAAGCATTAAAATGGTTTATATAGCCAAAATAGTTTGGAAAATCAAAATAATTTGCATATTTAAGAAGATAGTTTTTAAATAGTTCTATATTAAATAATTTATTTGAAAATAGTTCTAAAGTCAAACCGATTCAATTCCAACTTCCCAATTCAAATCAATTTCAATTTCCATTCAATTTTGATTCAAATCAATTTCAACCTTGATTCCAAATTAATCCAATTCCACTTTCAAATCCAATTAATTCAATTTCAATTTCAATTAATCGATTTCGAGCTCGGTTTTCAAAATATCGATTCGAAACACTTAAATCAAATTAACCTTCAATATCCAATTTGAAATTCAAAATTTTCAAATACTTTTACTTAGTAAAATTCAAAGTTTGAATACAAGTTCCATCTATTAAATCAAATCAATTTGTGAAATTTAAATCATAATTTGATTATAACTAAAAAATCCCAACTCAATCATTTAAAACATTTCGTTTACCAAATTTAAATTTCAACATTCCGAGCTCAAGTTCGAAAATAATTTAATTTCAATAAATTCGACATTTATTTATTTTAAATCAAACAACTTAAATAGTTTTCAAATCAGAAATTTTAAAATCATTTAATTTAACCAATCCAGTGTCCGTATACAATTTTCTATCCTATGGCCAAGTGATCAGTTATTTCAATTTAAATTTCAAGGATGGATATATATCATTTCCAATCTAAATCACAATGTCATAGGTATATATTGTTTCAACCTATTTCTTAATTCATTCGAGATAATTCAATTTATAGTTTTATATACTGTAAATAATATACAAGGTACTAACAGAATATATGTGTGTGTATGTGTGTTTGTATGATAAACAAGCATCCAATCGTCCAAATATCAACTAATTTGAATCCATCACAATCAATTATCCAAATAGTCAAAATAATTCGCAACAATTTCATAGTTATTAAGATCGGGTGTTTTATTGGCAATTAAATTCCTATTTCAAATTTAACATTCAATTTTAATTTTTAACAGTTAATTCAATGACGGTTTAGATGACAATTAAATTTATCAAACAACAACCAATAAATTTATATCACTTCACAATTTTGAATTTAATTATCATAAAAATATTCTATTACTTGTGAGCGTTATAAAACACTCACCTTGAGTTTCTGTTGTCGCCGAGACACTCCGGTTTGGAACTAAAACCGGACAACGCCCGTTTTTATCTCAAATTTCGACTATATCCAAATTTGTCCATACCAGATTCATTGCGAAGCTCTCATCATCACAATCGCAACGCAAAAAGTCTCGTCCCAACCGGACCTCATATGTAGGAGTTATACATTTTTTTTAAATTTATCAATAATTATATAATTAATTTACAATATTAATATAGCTTAGTTTATTTAAACTTTATTTCCAAGCCCACAACGGCCCAATCTGCTCAAAATATTCTTCCCCAAAAGCCAATGCAGGTACATGAACAGGAAATTGACCCAATGACTATGTGCATATTTTCCTATGGCACCGAGCTCTGATGCTCGAAACCAAAATCCGACGACGCCAATCTCTTTCTCTCGTCGAACTTGTCTTGTTTGGCACCTCCATACCTCGACCAAACCCCACACCTCCATCACGACAACTCAGCCCAAGCTCGCGTCTGTACCACGTCGCCTCCCACTGCAGTGAACCACACCCATCAAGAGAACTGCCTAGGTGCCAATTGATCCCCCGAACTCAAAAACAACATCCACGTCTTCAACCGTCGATTGTAGATCGAGAAAAGAGGAACCCTAGTTCACTAACTCGACGTCGAACACCCTAAACGAACTACTGCACCCCATTCGAGCATACCAGATCGAAGCACATGGCAAAACTCGATTTTTAAATCCATTTTCGAATTTTTTTAAACAAGTAGATTTTGAGAATTTAAATTTCATAGTTTTCATTTGTTTTTTTTGACTGCGTAACTTGCGTTCTCGGTTGGTCATACAAGATGAAGGAGGAAATGTGTTTAAGTAGGCAAAGTAAAATCCAAGGTGGCTGAGAAAAGAAAGAGGGTAAGTTGATGTGAAATAGTCAAGTCAATCAAATATATATATATATATATATATATATATATATATATATAATTTAAATATTCAAACTGTCTCGATTACACTACTCAAAATCTCGAACCCCTACCGATGAGTGCCAGGTATTCATAATGTTATACCCCGATTTCGAATGCAATGGAAAATGTTTCGAGCCCTAATTCGATCGTTTAGAGAAGATAGGTTTTTGGATCCAATTTTTATACTGAATTTTCGATATTAATCTCAACGCGTTTATTCTCAAATGACCAAATGACAGCTCCAAACGCTACGAAATTTGAAATTCGATAATAATACACTATTACGGATCTAATGGAGCTGGTTTTGTCGAATTTCAAGACTATGTCCTGGATCTCTATTTTAACGTCTCGATTATAATATATTATAATATATAATTTCTAATTATTCACCTTTAAATCCAATTTTAAATGTTAACAATCTTTATTGTTGTTAAAATAAAATTTTGATTAACTTCCGATATCAATTTCAATCATATTAAATTCAGAATTCAATTATTCAAATGATTACAATATTAGGTGTAATCAATTTGGATAATTCAATCAATCATATCTTTTGAAATATCAGTTAAGAACTTATAAGATTTAATTTTTTTAAAACAAATTCAAATTATAGAATAACCATTTTTATTTTACAGTTATTCAATTCCCATTATTCAATTATTCAAATAATTTCCCAATATTGAATTTAAACAATTTAATTGTTCAATATTCAACAAATTTCAATATTGGATTTTAAATGAATTTTCGTTATTAATCAATTTATTTACATCTAATAAATTCAACATTATTATCTAATCCAACTTTTGACCGTAAACTCATTTAATACGTGGCATTTATTTTCAGTACCTGTAATTACTTAAATCTTCAAAATCGGTTTATTTCAAAATTTTATCCAAGTTCATATCCAATACTTACATTCAAAATTATTAAATCTTAAAATTTTCACCATTTTACTTAATAATTACATTAAATTTAATAATTTAAAATAGCTAAAAATATGGGTCATTACAAATTAGATAAAACGATCGATTTTCAGTTTCTACTTCATAAATTAGGGTTTTGATTGGTTTAATGGCGGCTCGATGTAGACTGCGGTCCAATTTCTCTCCCGGCCGTCTTCACCGCCGACTTATGGTTAATCTTACAGTCGGGTCCAACCGTTAAAACATTGACAATGGCTGTAAGAAACAGCTGATGTGACATTTCCTTCTGTGACGCCCCACCTCTATACTCACATTAGTCAAAGATACTACAGGATAATGCCATCGACTAGCACGAAGATTAAGGCTGTTAAGGAGCGAAAATATGTGTAATTGCTTTGTGCGAGTACCGATATGTCCGATAGTATGACATGCATTTCATTTCACGAGGAAATCTGACATATCAAATACAAACTCAAAGCTATTACGCAGTGGCTATGTGGTCTTCGGAAACAAATATAAAATAATCATAACACAAATCAGTCATAGATATTCATATCACTAAGGCGGAAACATATATGAATATATCACATAGAAGTGTACATTAAAGTAGTGGTCCTATAAGACCCACTACGTCACAAAAGAATAAGTATACATGGATGAGTCTTTATCTCGAATGTATTAAAGCAAAAACTACTAAGCTAAAGTAGTTAGCCAAAAGTCAGAAGCTAGTCCCTGCTAAAAAGTCAAGTGGAAGCACCTGAAACACCTCGGTCTGACCCGAGTATTATTTAAGAAGAAAAATTATAAACGGTTCAGTCCACCTATAAATATCATACAAGATGAGATAGGATAAGAGATATGACAAAAATATATGATAACAATAATGTCATACAGTGATAAGTATATATTTGATAACAATAAAAATCATACAATATTTTAAATCTCCTTAAATACCCAAAAAGGATATTATATTCTTTAGCTTATTCACCAAACCTCAAATATTGACAAAACACATCAATGCAAATCGCAAAAATCGGTGAAACTAAAATTCCGAAAATCACATAATTAGAAATCCAGAAAAAACACAAAGGGGGAGGTCTATCACAAACGGAAGCATGAAAACTCCCGAACACATGTATGACAAAAGCGTCGCTATCCCATAAAATGAGCCGGAGCTCCTCCTAACAGGGTATAGTCCCCTTTTGCGGCAATGAGCCGAAGCTCAATCTATGAGCCAAAGCTCCTCCTAATAGGGTATAGTCCCCCTTTGTGGACTATGAGCCGAAGCTCCTCCTATGAGCCGTAGCTCCTCCTAACAGGGTATAGTCCCCCTTTGCGGACAAAGAGACATCGCACATCGCTAGTCTAAATCACAAAATGATCATCATTGATCGATACGTGTAAATTACACTAAGCTGGTAATAAATGAGTTTAGCTTCATGTCCCATAACCACTAGCTTAACTTAAATATTTACAAACGGATTGTAGATTTCCACTTAAAAATTGTCACAAGAGTTCAGTCGAACAAGTCAAGAATTAACCGACGAAGTAAATGCAAGCGTTTCATATCATTTGTTTTGCTAAGTTGTTTAACTAGATTTCTCATACGAATGAGGTAAAGGTTTGTATATACTAATAGATTGGAAAATGGTAAAAAAACGAGGTTTGTATTAAAAGTAACGTTGAAGTCATTTTTATGAAAGAGTTTGAGTATTTACTACTAGTATAGAAAGCTTTGTATTTTAAAAGTGACAAATCACAGAAACAATTGTAAAAATAATTTATCACCAAAATCCACATTCGACGACGTAAATTAAAACCATGAAAATCTATATCAAACCCATCAAATGGATATTCCCAAAAATCCAGAAAAGAAATCATCAAAGTTGGTAATGAATGACATTAACCATTTGGATCATCAAAAAGCGATTAAAACGGAAATCCTCTCAAAAATAGGCAAATTGGTTGAATTTAACAGCGTCAAACATCTAGTGGTTTTTCCAGACGTTTGAGCTGAAGATCTGAAAATTTTCTTCTAGATCGCTCAGACGTCTGGGAATAACATCAGACGTCTAAGCTGTAAGTCTAGAATTTTTATTCCTTTGCTTTACACGTCTAAGCATTTTACCAAACATCTGAGCTGAAGCTTAGGAAAAAATCTGCCTAGGCTATTAATGGCCAAATCAACTCGAAAGCGATCGAATGAGCAACGGTGGTTGGGGATTTTTACCAAGCGACAACCCAGCCCTATAGGCTCTTCAATACACTCCAATCAACATGTCCAAACATCCATAGTAGGATTTTCATAGATTTTTGACTTCAAAATACCCAAAATTGGAAAATCCACCAAACCAATTCAAATCAAAAGCAATTGGACATGAAATTGATGTTAGTAATTCATGCTTAACAGCAATGAAAGCTATATACATAGATGTGAGTACAAGAACTCACTTTTAAACTCAAAAACAATAAATGAGAAGCTCTAAAACAAGCTAAGATCAATTCCTCTTCAACTACACCTCTAAGATCTTCAATCTATTATCACATGCAAAGATTTCGTAAGTTAGTTTATAGGAAATTCTGAAAATTGAAGAGGGATTGAGATGAAGAAGATGAAGAGCATGCTTACCTAAGCTCCTCCTTGATTTTAGAACTTGGATTTGAATTTCCTAATAATCTAGGGTTTAGGAATTTTATTTTCCTATCTTTTCCCCTATTTTTCCTTTAGCTTGAGTGTTATGAAATTGTGAGTGGAATGAATGAAGAGGAGAGGAGTTAGGGTATATTTGGTAGAAGGTTTGGGTTATCTTGTTGGGTTGGTGGGCTAGAACCAAACCCAAAGCCCAAATAAAAATACCAAAATTTGAATCAACTCCAAACATATCGATGTTTATACTCAAATAAATTGTAAACGTCATGTTGAACTCAATGAAATTGGTCTCCGGATTTGAATGTTTACAAAAGTCATGTTTCGGACTTTAAATTCAACTAATGATGCTATATTTAAATAAAACATTTAAATATATAATCGTAAAATATGCGGGTTGTTTCAAATTCCCCTCCTTAAAGAAATTGCATAGTCGAAATATTTAAGAAGAAAATAAAGAGTAACAACCACTCTAAGGCATAATAACAGAAAAGAAAAATTTAATGTGAGAAGTTCACCTTAAGGAGCATGAGAGAGTAAGTCCGGATGTATTCGCTCGATGAATTCTCTGGATTCCCAAGAACAATCCTTAGGATTTGAGGAATATTGAACTTTCACAAGCGGAACATTTTTATTACGAAGGCATTTAACCTCCGCAGCAATGATACGAATATGATGTTGCTCATAAGTCAAATTAGGTGAAACTTCAATTTCTTCAATAACATCGGGCTCAAGAATAGAATCAGAATCTCTAAGGCATTTCCGTAGTTGAGAAATATGGAATACGTCATGAATAGCAGAAAATTGAGCCGTAATAAAAGGTGATAGGCCACGAAACCAATGCGTTCGGTGATGAGAAATTGGACAATAGGTCGAGGTGCTAATTTTTTCGAACGACTGAAACGCACAACGCCCTTCATAGGTGGAACATGAATGAATACCAAATCTCCCACAGAAAATTCCAAATTCCTTCTTTGGTTATCGACATAGGATTTTTGTCTACTTTGAGCTTCTCTCATCCTATGACGAATAAGGTTAATCTTTTCTGTGGAATCACGAATAAAATCTGGACCAAAAAACAGCTTCTCACCGGCTTTAAGCCAACACGAAGGAGATTGGCATGGCCTTCCATAGAGTGTCTCAAAAGGTTCCATACCAATACTAGATTGGAAGCTATTATTGTAAGAAAACTCAACAAGAGAAATAAGATTTTCCCAACTTCCATCAAAATCAAGAATACAAGTACGAAGGAGATTTTCATGAGTTTATTTCACACGCACAGTTTTTCCATTGGACTGAGGATGATAAGCGGTGCTAAAATTAAGCTTCGTTCCCAAAGCTTTTTGAAGACCATTCCAAAAACCATTAGTGAATAATGGATCACAATCTCTAACAATAGAAGCAGAAACTTCATGCAATTTAACAATTTCTTTAACATAAAGTTTAGCCAAAAGAGGCATGGTCCGATTGGACCGAACGAGAATAAAATGGGCGGATTTTGTAAGTCTGTCTATAATCGCCCATAAACTATCATGACCCGAACGAGAACGATGAATACCGTGGATTAAGTCCATGGAGACTTGATCCCACTTCCAAACTGGAATGTCAAAAGGTTGCAATAACCCACCGAAAATTTGATGCCCGACCTTAACAAGTTGGCAAGTCATGCAATGGTTAATAGCAATATCAGATTTCATTCCATCCCAATAATAAAGTCGCTTCATATTCGCATACATTTTAATAGAACTGGGATGAATGGTAAATTTAGAACGATGAGAATCTTCTAAAATGTCTTTACGAAGACCACTAATATTTGGCACAATAAGTCTACCAAATTTTCGAATGCCTCCACGAGAATCAATTTCAAAGTCTTTCAAACCATCAATATTTCTATCCCTACGACTTTGGCTAAGATGAGCCAATTCGGGATCTCGCCCTTGAGCTTCAAGGATGCGGTCTAAAAGAGAAGGACAAGCCTCAAGGCTACATAAAACAAAAGATGAACATGAATTGGATTCACGATCTCGAATCTCGCCCTTGAGCTTCGAGATTATTCCATTCGGATATCATCATTGGAACAACCGCTTGTTGCTTTCGACTAAGGGCATCGGCAACACGGTTTCCCTTTCCAGGACTATAGAGAATATCAAGATCATAAGATGCAAGGAATTCGAACCAACGTTGTTGATACAAATTAAGTTCCTTTTGAAAGAATAAATACTTCAAAGATTTATGATCAATGCAGAGAACAAATTTTTCTCCCAAAAGAAAATAACGCCAAATTCTAAGGGAGAAAACAATGGCCGCGAGCTCTAAATCATGAGTGGCATATCTAAACTCGGCAGGCTTTAATTGCCTAGAAGCATAAGAAATAACACGTTCCTTTTGCATGAGAACGACTCCCAAAACAACACGACTAGCGTCGGTATAAACAATCAATTCTTGGTTCCCTTCAGGAATCACAAAAATAGGAGCATCGGAAAGGAGGTGTTTTAATTTCTAAAAAGCAGCTTCACATTTGTCCTACCAAATGTACTAAACTCCCTTCTTTGTCAAAGTAGTAAGAGGTACGAAAAATTTAGAAAAGTCTTTTATGAACCGACGGTAATAGCCCGCCAATCCAAGAAAGCTACGAATTTCCATCACATTCTCTGATCTCTTCCAATTTTGAATCGCCTCAACCTTTGAAGGATCCATAGAAATTCCGAATTCAAAAATAATATGTCCTAAAGATTTCACACGGGATTGCCAAAAGTGGCACTTAGAAAATTTTACTTTCAATGGATTGCTCCTAAGGGTCTCCAACATAATTCTAAGATGTTTTTCATGCTCCTACTCGGTTTTAGAATAAATAAGAATATCATCTATAAAGATGAGAACAAATCGATTAAGGAAGTCTTTGAAAACTCGATTCATAAGGTCAACGAAATAAGCTGGAGCATTTGTTAAACCAAATGGAAGAACAAGCCATTTATAAGATCCATAAAGAGTATGGAACGATGTCAAAGGCATGCTATTCTCTGCAATACGAAGCTGATGAAAATCGATTGCTACGTCCAACTGTGAAAAGATTCTAGCACCGCTAAGTTGATCGAAGAGATCATCAATCCGAGGCAAGAGATACTTATTCTTGATGGTGAGATCATTAAGCTTACGGCAGTCAATGAAAAGCCTAAGTGTACCATCATATTTCTTCACAAAGATAGCTGAAGATCCTCAAGGAGAGGAACTAGAGTGAATAAATTGTTTTACTTCCAAATCGGATAATATGTTACACATCTCCTCATTTTCCTTATTGGACATACGATAAGGAAGACGAGTGATAGGTAGAGCTCCAGGGATTAGATTAATTACGAACACAATTGCTCGCTTAGGTGGTAATCCTAAAATGGACTCGAATATATCGAAAAATTCACGAACAATGTGAATAGGAGAAATGACATCTTCCTCATCATCATTATCATCATCATGTGGATTTAGAGAATGTAAGGATGCCCCCAAATTGGAATCTAAATCTTTAAGAACAATAGAAATCTGCTTAACAGATTGGGGATGTCGAAGATGGATTGTCCTCTCAGGATATAGGATGCGGGCTTCATAACGATTAAGCCAATCCATTCCCAAAATCAATTCTAAACCTAAGTAGTGCATAACATGCTAATCGGCTTGGAAAGCATAATCACATAAAATAAACTCGACATCTTTACCAAATAAACCGAGTGTTGCGGATCCACTAACCAGATTCGCAATTCTCAGTGAGGTCATCAAGCCTATAATGTTTAAAGACAAAGTATCAACAAGTTCTTTTGAAGTGAGATGCACCCGTATCAAAAAGAACTCGAATAGGATGATCATAAAACATAATAATGCCATTAAGGACAGAATGAGAAATACCTTGACCAAAAGAAGTGTTATTAGGGGCTTGCACAACATTCAGCTTTCCCTCTTTCTTGCTTTGAAGTTTGGGACATGAGGATATATAATGACCTAAAATTTTGCAATAGCGGCAAGAAATAGGCCTTGGACACCTATTTTTATATAGTGGTCCTTAGAACTACAACTATAGCATTCTCCACGATCAGGGATTGGAGTCTTTGCTACCGAAGTTGCTTGCTTCACTTGGGATTAGGGCTTTTGAACTTAATAAAGGGATGCCTCTTCTTGCTATTATTGAAGTTCTATTTAGCACCCCAACATCACCATCACTTTCTTTATCGGTCTCTTCAAGTCAAAGAGCGATATCTACAAGTTGATCGAAAAGAACTTCTAGCTTCAGAAGTAACGAATTTTTTGGGTTCTTATACAACCCATA
Organism: Allium cepa; assembly: GCA_030765085.1. Classification (NCBI taxonomy): domain Eukaryota; kingdom Viridiplantae; phylum Streptophyta; class Magnoliopsida; order Asparagales; family Amaryllidaceae; genus Allium; species Allium cepa. The sequence continues at coordinate 167,438,447 of CM060931.1, forward strand.
GATAGACCTCTGATTTTTCTTCAAAGGGTATTAATATACTCGACCCTTTATTTAGAGAGGGATTCAAAAGATGCGACATAATCTGTCACAGAAGATTCACCTTGAACAAGGTCAATAACGTGTCGGGCTAAAGTTACCTTTTCAGCTTTCGGCACAAACTTCAACTCGAACCTTTTCCGAAATTGCTTCCAAGTAAGATCTGCTTCGATAATTTCTGAAATTAAAAGCTCATACCAATCTAATACTCTTTCCTGGAGCATGCTAGAAGCCACTTGGACTCGATGTAGATCCACAAAATTCATGCAAGAAAAGATGCAGTTGCATGTTTTAAGCCAAGCTTACTCTTCTATAACGCTTTCGGAACCCTTGAATGGCCTTCCACCCAAATTGGTATAATCACTGAGAAACATGCATACCTAGATTTCAGATGAGTAGGCTCAGGAATGGGTCTGGCAGCTTGGGCATTCTTTAGAAGATCCAAAAGCTCTTAGGCATACATGAAAACGCCATCTTGAGGAGTAGCATTGGATTGACCGGTGTTGGGACGGCCAGGTCTAACCATTTCTCTTCTTTAAGAAAGAAAGAAAGAAAGAAGAGGAAAAAGGTTATTCTCAGAATGAATATCAAACAATCTTAATGATAAAACAAGGCATCATAAAAGGAAATATGATAGAATGGGTCCTAAGACTCGAATTAAAACCTAAGGGACGATTCCTAAAGGAGACTTAGTACATGATCCTTGTCATAATTTTCTATATTGTTCCGAAGTTTGGCTCTGATACCAAGCTATGATGCCCCACCTCTATACTCATACTAGCCAAGGAAAATATGGGGTAATGCCGTCGACTAGCACGAAGAATAAGGCTGTTGAGGAGCTCGTTCAGGCTGAGGCGATGGACTGTACATGGTGGCAAAGATGGACTATAGGTGGTGGTGACTACTTTGAAAGCTTACGGCGACTTGGTCAATGGCTTCGATGGCCGAGTTCGGATGAGCGGTGGTGGAGTGGAGGTTAAGGTTGTTGGTGGCGTCGAAAGTAACGATGGCGATTAAGTGTGTTGAAATAAACTAAGGAAAAAATGCTATATGAACTTATCATTATAATTCTATATATGTGATGCATAATTGAACGTTATTTTCTGTATTGTTGTTGTTATAGTTTATGCATTTGTTATAGCATGATTAATTGTTCTTAAATTTCAAGGAGATGGAGTAAGTTTTGTTTTAAAAATCCGCACAAAATGTGATTTTGATTAGATAAAATTACTCATATGTTTCATAAGATAATAAAATATGCATAAAACATAATGCACCACTCGCTCGTTTACTTATGTATTGACTTGCTTTATTTTGAATATTATAGATGTCATAAATAAAATGCTAGTGTACTTCATAACTAAAATGCTACATTGAACTATCATTTTGAATATTCTAAATATGCTAGTGGTCTTTGTAATTAAAATGCCATGCTAAACTATATTTTATATATTATTAATATGATAGTGGACTTCATAATTAAAATATTACATTAAACTATAGTTTTGCATATTATAAACATGCTAATGGAGTTGGTAATTAAAATGCTATATTAAAATATCATTTTGAATATTTTAAACATGATAGTGAACTTCATAACTAAAATGATACATTTAACTATTTTAACTATCAATCGCCACATTCAATACGTTCTAATGCGCTTTAAAAATAGAAATGATATTTTACTTATCATTTGGCACATTCGATACATTGTATCGCACTTTAAAAATACGAATGATGTTTTTAACTATCATTCGGCACATTCCATTTAATTTGATAAGTTGTAATGCACTAATTTAAAAATACAAATGATAGACTTGTTCCATATGTACCCGATTAGGATTAGCATCCGGTTAGCTTTTGCATCCGTACGTACCCGATTAGGATTGATATCATGTTCGCTTTTGCATCATGCGTACTCGATTAGGCTTGATATCCGACTAACTTTTGCACTTGATGGTACACTTAGTTAAACAATATATCTCGAGTATAGATTGGTTTCATACGTACCTGATTAGGCTTGGCATCCAATGAGTTTTTACATTCATACGTACTCAGTTAGGCTTTGCATATGGTTTGGTTTTACATTCGATGGTACGCTCGGTTAAACAATATATCTCTAGTACAAATTGGTTTTATGTGTACCCGATTAGGCTTGACATCCGGTTAGCCCTTGCATCCGTGTATACCCTATTAGGATTGACCTCCGGTTAGCTTTTGCATCTATACGTACCCGATTAGGCTTGGCATCCTGTTTGCTTTTGCATTCGATGGTATGCTCAGTTAAACAATATATCCTGGGTGTAAATTGGTTACATATATGCTCGATTAGACTTGGTATTTGGTTAGCTTTTGCATCCATACGTACCCGATTAGGCTTGGCATCCGGTTAGCTTTTGCATCCATACATACCCCATTAGGCTTGGCATCTGGTTAGCTTTCACATCCATACGTACCCAATTTGGCTTGGCATCCGGTTAGCTTTTGCATCCATACGTACCCAATTGGCTTAGCATCCGGTTAGCTTTTATATTCGACGGTACGCTTGGTTAAATAACATATCTAGGTTATAGATTGGTTTCATATGTACCCGATTAGGTTTGGCATCCAGTTAGCTTTTCTATCTATAAGTATCCGATTATTGGCACATTTCATATAAACTGATTCATTTAAATATACAAATACTATTTTTAACTATCATTAGCACATTTCATTCAACTTGAAGTTTTTAAAAATATAAATGCTATTTTTAACTATCATTCAGCATATTTGGTTCATTCTAATGCACATTTAAAATACAAATGCTATTTTCAACGATCATTCAACACATCCGATTCATTCTAATGTATTTTAAAAATAAATATGCTATTTTTGATTATCTATTGGCACATTCGATTCATTTTAATGTAATTTAAAAATAAAGATGCTAATTTTAACTATCATTTAATTTATTCGGCACATTCCATTCGTTCGAATACATCTTAAAAATATAATGATATTTTTAACTAGCATTTGGCATATTCCATTAATCCTAATGCATTTTAAAAATACAAATGTTACTTTTAACTATCATTCATCACATTCCATTCATTCTGATGTGCTTTAAAAATACAGACGCTTTTAAAAATACAAATGTTATTTTTAACTATCATGCACCACGTTTGGTTCATTCTATTGCACTTTAAAAATACAAATGTTATTTTCAACTATTATTCAACACATTTGATTCATTCTAATGCACAATAAATTAAGAATGTTATTTTCAACAATAATTCGACATATTCGATTTATTGTAATGCACTTTAAAATTACAAATGCTATTTTAACTATCATTAAGCACATTCGATAGATTCTAAAGTACTTTAAAATACAATTTCTATTTTAAAAATAAAAATGCTATTTTTAACTATCATTTGACAAGTTCGATTCATTCTAATGTACTTTAAAAATAAAAATGCTATTTTTAACTATGATTCAGTTATTTAGCACATTACATTCATTCCAATGCATTTTAGAAATACAAATGATATTTTTAAGTATCATTCGGTCTATTTCGTTCATTTTAATGCATTTAAAAAAAATGCTATATTTAATTATCATTCGGCACATTCCATTCAATCTAATGCACTTTAAAAATACAAATGCTATTTTTAACTATCATTCGGCACATTCCATTCATTCTAATGCACTTTAAAAAGACAAATGCTATTTTTGACTATCATTTTGGTAGGATCCAAGATGATAACGATTATAGGAAACGTTGGACGGTGGCTTGGATGACGGCGGCTTCAGATGACGATTGCTTGGGTGATGGAATGAGAATGGAAAGGGAGGTGAGATCTAGGTTTTAGTGAGATTCATGATGGCAATGGCTGTGGCAGCTTGGACGATTGCGATAGCATAGATGACGGTGCTGGCCTGGACGATGATGGTGGTAGCTTGGAAGATGGTAGCTTTATAAAACAATTACTTGGACGACGATGGCTAGGGAAAGCAGTGGCTAAGGATATATGATGGTTGCGGATGAAAAATTCAAAGTCGGTAAATTGAAAAAACAAATTATTGTCCCTCCACCTAAATTTGAAAAGTTGGGTCCTAGATTTAAAAACTAGCTTAAAGTTTTTCCTTTAAACTAATTACCTCTTTTGATTGTTCCATTTGGATTCCATTTTTGAAAATTATATGGCCTAAATATTTTAGGCTTTTCACGCCAAAAACAAATTTAGAAAGATCTGCAAAAAAAGTATGAGTAGATAAAATATTCAAAGTTGTTTCTTTATGAGATAGACGTGAAGACCATGTATTACTATAAACAAATTGTCTGGATAATTTTTTAAAGAGAAGGTTTAAATATATTATTCATTGTAGCTTGAAAAGTAGACAGGTTAAGCCAAAGGGAATAACTAAAAATTCACAATGGTCGTTGTGAGTATAAAAAGCTATTTTTGGAATATCTAGTGGATTCTTCCATATCTGAATACAACCGCTTAATAAATTTAGTTTTGAAACATAGTATGATACATGTAGTTCTTCTGAAAGCTCGTCCACCCTTGGAATTGGAAATTTATCGTTTATTGTAATAACATTTAGTGCCCTATAATCGACACAAAATCTCCATGAGTCAACATTCTTTTGACCAATAAAAATAAGGAGGAAACATGCTAGTGGAAGGTTGAATAACGAGTGAATGTAACATTTCTTGGACTTTTTCCTCGATCTTTTTTCCCTAAAAATAAGGGTTACGATATGGTCGAAGAATGACAAGCTGTGTATTTTAATTGTAGGGTAATGTGGTGGTTTAAGGAACGAATTAGGGGTAGGCCATTTGGTGGTTGAAAAACTTGTTAGAATTGGGTATGTAATTATTGAAGTGGAGTGGGATATTCGTTTGATAAGTAGCTTGGTTGGACAACTCTAATGGGATGGAGTTGGTAAAAAAAGGGATAGAATAATTCTGGCCCATTCTCTTATGTTGGTTTAAGGATATTTCAGATGACTTCTGGGTTGGGTTTAGGCCTGACAAAGTGATAGGTTGATTATGAAAAGTGACAGAAATAGTTAGTTTAGATAGGTCTACTGTTATTGGGCCCAAAGTATGGAGCCATTGCACTAGCATCGGCTCCACCTATGTCTAGTAAATATAAATCAATCACATTGTTAAACAAAAGTTGTACCTTTTAGCAAATACTCTTCCTCTTTAATTTCTCACCGTTGCTGACTGTTAGTATGAAGAATGCGTGGCGATTCGGTCGGAGGCAAAGGAAGTGGGCTACATAGGTGGAGGTAGTTATGAGTGCTGCTCATGTCGACTAACATGAAGATGTGGCGGTTGTTCATGATGGCTGGGAGGCGCTATAACGACCTGCAAATTTATCGCTTTGATAAATTATATTTATAATTGAAATATTCAAATACAAGATTTTATAACACAAATATAATGTTTTGAACCATAAATAATGATGGTAAACTTGTTTTAAAGGTATACTAACAAATATGGATATTTGGTGGTTTTCATTAGAAAAACGACGAAGTTCAGTTTTCGGAAAAATTGAGATTTTCTCAATATTAGCGTGCAGGAACTGAATACATGCACTTATTTAACCATTTAAGCAAGAATATAAAATTAAAAAAATTATTTATTTTAATTTTGAAAATAAAATATATTTATAACATCATCACGGATGTCATCAATTTTTTATATTTTCTGTAATTTTAAATAATTAAATAATTGTTTTAAAATGATAATAATTCATTTCAATTAGTTATATAGTGATAATAAATCATTTATAATAATTTTGTAAAAATATATATACTTGATTTGAAGATATAAGAAAATTGACAACGCATTGTCTATACTACAACACTTTTTGTAAACACTTGTTCAATATTGATTTATATGATTTTATAATTCAAATGAACATGTTGTAATTATTATAAAATATTAAGAAATATATTTTTAGGATTTGTTTCCAAATATATATAGTTTAATGGAGGAGTAAAAATACGATCAGAAATCGTATTTCAGATTGCAACAGTTTGACAAGAGGAAGTTGTGCAACATTATACATTATTTGTGACATACATATGCACATATACATATACACACATCCCTGAATATGTAATTACACATAAAAGTTACCACTTACATATCATATTTACTAACGGTAAATTAAACAAAAAACCATGATATTTATTTACAAATATCAAGATATTTTTCTAAAGAAAATAAAATAAAACTTCACATCACCTTACATCTTATACAAATGCACATGGAGGGGCATAGGGGGGAGGGGAGGTGATGCGTGTGTGATGGAGGGGGGTGAGATGCACATGGATGAATTAAAGAAACACATGTCATGTGCAAGAGGTATTTTCCTAAGGTTGCTTAGGGGATAAGGTCCCTCTTCCTATAAATATACACCCACCCCTTCACATTTCTATCACTCAAAACTCAAGCTTCTTCTTCTTCTTTATCTCCTTTCTAATGGCTTCCTAATAATCCCCTTTTCTTGAAAAATATATACAAAGATATAGCCAAAAGAAATAAATACGTACATATATACCATGTTGTTCCATCTCCAAAACCAAGCTAAAACACTGCCTGCCACCTCCACAACCCATGGCTACCCCTTTACCAAGCACCAAAGCCGAGCTTCACCACTCAAAGAAGCATGGTCGAATCTACATGGAGTCAAGGTGGAGATCTAGAGCCCCAAAGTGAAGAAAAGAGAAGGAAGTGCTGTTGGAATGCAGCAATTTGATTTCAGGAAGCTTTGGAAAAGTTTGGGATGGAGAAGGAAGTGGTGGTGTCAAGTGTGGTGATATGTGCTTGAATGTTGATAGGAAGGAGATAAATTTTGGTTTGGTAAAAGTGAATTAATCTCACTTTGAATCACTTGATAATCACTTATTAATATTTCTTGTTAATCACTTAAATATTTCTTGTTATTAGTAATAATAATAGACATTAACTAATTAAAGTTATGTCATTGATCATATGCTAAAATGATTACTTATATGGTTCTTTAATATGTTTGGATGATGATTGGTTAATAATATGCTTGTTTAATGTGGAAATAATTCACGTTAAATACACGTCAAATTTACATAAACGAAATCACTTTCCTATATGAATTATAAAAATGCTACAAAATAGTTAAACCTCTATAAAAATGAATAAAATGGCTTAAAAATGTTTTTATAAGTATTAAAAATCAATTCGATAATGTTTGGAAAAGATTTGAAAATGAAGTCAAAATGAGCGCGTTGCGTAATGACAGTTCACGATTTTGCGCCATAAAGGTTAAATCAATATGTGGAACAATATAGCTCGAAATTCTTTGAAATAAGAAAATTCCAAACTCTTATAACTATAGTTTTCAAATGAAGAAGAAAAAAAATAAGGTTTCATTGAATAGAACTTTAGTTATATCCAAATCAAGTTTTTTAAAACATCACGGTTTGGCAGTTTTGGGAACTAAAGTGGCAAATACTTTAAAATTGATATTTTAAACCTTTAAAAATATGAAATAAATTTTATAAATACGATAAAATATTTTAAAAGGGATGTGAGTTATAAAGTGGACATACATAAAATGGAATGAGTGTTTTGAACAAAGAAGCTTTAAAAACACTATCCACAGTTGTTTTTGCAGTGGTTTCGGTAACTTTTACAAATTATGTTTTTAACTTAATTATTCTTTCTCAATCTTTTCGTATGAAAAATTAAGCATTTTGTAGATGATTTGGAAGTTTTATAATTATTTTAAAGGAGTATTAAATAAATGGTTAGAGGAAAATTGTTTTAAACAATATTTGGAATTGTGTTAAGTAAATGAAAATCATTTCTAAAAGATCATATAAAAGAGTATATAGTTGATCATGTAATTTGACTGCTTTATGCATGACAGAGAGACAGTCTCTAGATCCGAGCTTGGAAAACCAGTATTTAGGTCCCGCTCTAGCTATTTGGACTGGTTCGATAAAGGGGATAGTAAACTTAATTTGCTTGGACCATGTCTTCCTAAAATAAAAAGAGAATTGAAGCTTTCCAAAAGTTAAGCAAGATTAAATAAGATTTTGGTTGTTAAAGAAAACATTCTAGTTAAATTTCGTATCAAATTCCGAAGAGGAAATCCATACTATTCGCATGAATTTAAAAGGTGATTTCACCCTTATTTTACGAATAGTACATATCGAATACGAAATTAGTATTGGGTATAATCAGTTTAAAAATTATGGATCCCATTTATTCAACAGTGACTGCTTTTAGTTTGTAGTAAACGATGTCTTAGATAACATTATTTTTGACCCATTAAAAATATGTTTTGAAATGTGAAAACTTCATTAAAATTTGAATTATACTTTTCCCAAATCATTAAAGATGAAATATTTTGGCATTTCAAAAGTTAAAAAAGGCTTTTAATTAACCAAAGGATTTGGTAAAAGAGATTTACTTATCACATATGTACTGAAACAAAATATGATTTAAAGATGTACATCTCTAAAGTGATATTTTATGTGGATAAAAGATATTAATTAACTAAATAATAATCACCTACATACTTAACATCTTTTATCGATAAATTGGTTCGGAGACACCGAGTTAAAATTTGGATGATTCCTATCTGAAAACCACTTTGAACCAATACATGTTCGAAAGTGAAAACATGTTAAAGACAATGATTTTAAAGACGGAGATATTCATAATGTAAGGGTGCTAGCCACTAACCTCTAGTGTAATTCCCTTGTGTATGTGTGTATATATATAGTGGTGGTGGTTCCTTTAATTTGAAATCTTTGATGCAAGGACTACTCGCTACTAATCCTAGGGATAATTCCTAACAAGATATGGTAGGAAAAAAGTGCCTTTGGTTTGTCATGTTCTTGAACAACTTGTATGGATGAATGTCTGACATTGCATTTCTTAGAGCACGTATATTGATCCCTACAAACATACTTCTGTTAGTGGTGTAGGAGGCAACCCTTCATACACCTAACACCCTTCTCTGAGATGTACGAGGTTAAAGGTTGTACTTTTGTGGAAATCAATTGTGTGTTGTTGGAAATGCCAATGTGGCAATTAAAGTAGGATTTGTTCTGTGAAAGGTAAAATGTTACTTTAAGCCTCGCACATCGGGAATGGAAAAAACAGGGTAGATGCGGCAGGGCTAAGTGGGTCGCTCCCATTAGGATATAGTCATCACCTTTCTAGATTATCCTCTATGTATCTGGTTTGTTGTGTATGCTATGAAATGTCTTGGATAGGCCAGGAACGACCAGGATGATGGCGTATTCAGTACTATCATTGTTAGAGGTAGGCCAGTTCTGTGTTGATAGAGGTTGGAGCCTTGGTGCATCCCTCTCGATAAGTACTATTACAAGGTAGTCCTTTACCTTGTCATTATATGGATTCCATTCTCCAATACGAGCCTTTATGGTTTTGATTGTAGAACCTAGTATGTTGGAATTTAATTAATGTAACAATTTCGGCTATGATTAATACATTTATTTGAAAAATGTTTCCAAACCAATTTCATTAGTACTAATATCAAATGATTTGATTAAAATGTTTTTTTATCATAGTGTAAAACCCGTCCATATGGTCTTATGAGATAACCTTTATTTTCAAAAACCCATGCTTTGAGTTTTCTCACACTTGTCTCATGACCGTCCTGAAGTTTATTTTCTTTTCCTCATAAACTCCGGGTGCCTTATTTTTTTGGGTAGCTAAGTAATCAGATCTAGCTTGGAACATTTTTAGAGGAGCTTAAAGCAGGAGCTAGAGATTTCTCTATGGTCCATTTCCACTGCATTTGTTTACTATTGTATTCAGCATTTTTAAGGACAGAGATTCATAACTGTCCAGGCTGATATTAGGATAGAATATGATGTAATGTATTTAAAATTTCCACTATAAAGTAATCTGTTTCAAATTATATATGTTATTCCATTCATGTAATATTCTGTTCTGTTTTTATTCTCTTTTACACTTGATCAATCTGCCTTTCCAGCACTTGAATTTGCAGCGGTGAATATCGAGGATGTATTAGTGTCGAATTCCGAGGATCGAAAAGGCGGGTCTTCACATTTGTATCCGAGCTTAGGTTGAGCAAACAAATAATCCTAGTAGGGGAAATGTCTCATCAGAGATAAGGTTAATAATGCCCTTGGATGAGTAACTCATTGGAGATAGGATAAGTGACACCTTAGAATGCGTTGAGAGTATTATATATGAGCGTGTATTTGTTAATGCTATATAAAAATGATTTTTGTTTTGGAAAATTGGTAAATGAGATAATTTTACATAGGATTATATTTTGACTATAAACGAATATCTTTCAAAGGATATAGTAATTCATGTAGTGTTTAGTTGTTAAAGAAATGATAATATTCAGTTATTATCATTAATTGAGTGGTTGTTTGATTTAAAAGTTTAAATATCAACACCTCATGAATTTAGTTTCACAATTTGACGATGTGGTGTTCGATAAATAATAATGTTGGTTTAATATTAATGGAATTTATTTAAGATAACTAAATTTTATGAATGTGTTTAATAAGTGATTTTATAAATTGGATATACAAAACGTACGTTATAATTAGATTTTTGACAATTTAAATCCTGGTATTTTGGAAAGCTCTGAAACATTTAAAATGATTTGGTAGAAGTTTTAATTTTAGGAGTAGAGTTTATAAAATGGAAATTTTACATTTATAAAAGAGTATTTATAAAGTTAAAATATCTTTTAAGAGAAATAGTTTGAAATAATAAAATTGGTATTTGAATTCTTAGGAAAATTTGATTCAAAATAAAAGTTATTTTGAAAAAGGAGTGTTTTGACAAATAAGTCCACCTTTTATTACGAAGGAAATAGTTTTAAAGAAGATAAAAATATTTTGAAACAAATATTTTCGAAATGATTTATATAAAAGATTTGTAAAAGTAATATTTTATAAATAAAGTAACAGATTTATAAACGGTGCTTTATATATATTAAAAATGGATTTATAATTGATATTTTGTAAATAGATTTATAGATGGAATTTTATGAATAAAGAGATTATATAAAAAGAAGTTTTATAAAAAGGAAGGAGATTATCAAACATGGTGTTATAAATATAAAAAGGTTTATCTTGATAAGTAGAGGATGGTTTTTATAAAGGGAGTTACATTTCGTTTTAAAAGTAAAATAATCTCTTAAAGGATGTTTTGAAAGTGAAATTTGCAAATGAAGTTTAATGGTTTTAAAAGTGATTTAAAATGCGTTAAGTGCAGTATGACATGGATTTCAACATTTTGTTGTAATAAATGTTTTCGAGAAAGCGAGGAAGACATAAACTATAACACTGTTGTTATGGTAAGTGATTTCAAAAGAAGATGTCATATAAAGTATATGCTATTTATACATATCCTATATTTGATATTAGGATTCTATGAGGGTAACTTATATCCATTTTTAAGTCAAGAATGACGTTCATTCAAGATTTGAGAGGTAATGATAGTCCAACTTGATCGGTTTCATTGTTAACTAATAGATAGTTTATGTTCGACATCAAAAATTAATATGAAGTACAATCAAATCCCTATACTAGTGTTTTTGGGTTGTCATAACGAGGTTTTATGTAACATTCATTTTGACCCAAAGAAGTGTGTTTTGGAAAATATGAAGCTTTCCTCAAAGATTTTTATGGATTTAAATATATAGAGGTATTTTCTAAGTGTTGAAATTGAAATAATTTCTTTGGAAAGAAGATATAGAATTTTGGTGACTAATTTTTTTAAAGTAATTATATATAAAGAAGCATCTTTATAAAAACATTTGAATAAAATATTAATGTTTTATGAAATATTTTCATAAAAATTTTGAAAAAGGAATTTGATATAACTAAGTTCATATGAGATACATAGATCATTTTGTTGCTTTGATTCTAATTTAAGATTCGAGTAAGGAACTTTGAGGTATTTACACACAAAAAAGGACTTATAACTTGATTCTTGGCGACAAACATTGACGAGGGTTGGATACTTGCATTTTATAACATAGTTAGGCGCTACGTAAGGGAAGCGATGGTTTCTGATCAAGAAGCCTGATCAGAGTCTACACTAGAGGACCGATGGATCAATACTAGTTCGGAAGCAAAGTTGTAGATTCGAATTTAAGATTGAATCAGATAGTACATACAGATAATCCATGAGAATAACATAGGTTTGTATTTGAAATTTAAAATAATGTTTTTGTAATGATCCGTAATTTTTAATAATTTAAAATTGTTAATTTAATAAGATTTTATGATTTAATGTTGGAAGAAATAAACATTGGTGGTTTATTAAGGAAATAATAATTTGAATTATGGGTAATAATGTTAATCTAAGATTACTACTAATAATTTGAATGAAATTCCTACCAATTGAAATGATTTAAATGTCATACTTGGTTATAAATTGAATATAAGAAAATAAGTGAATATATTGAATTAACCAATGAAATAATAGATAGTTAATGGTAATTGAATAAAATTAGTGTTATGAAAGAAATGTGACATTTGTTGTAAGTAATAAACTTATAAATGTAATTAAAAGTAAATGGTGACAATTATTATAAGTTACCTGTTTGTTTATTTAGCTGAATTGAATTTGGAAATCAATTGTAATTAAATGAAATTAAATATTATGTTATTTGAAATTAAGAAAAAAAGTGGAGAATATAATAAGATATAAACCAATGTTTATTGTACCCATGAGGTGAAAATTGATTGAATAACAAGATTTAAAATCAAATAAATGGATTTATTGGAATTTCAATTGATAATTAATGAATTTGCTGAAATTGGAATTAAATACTGTAATTGGTAAATTAGTTAACTTTATATTGGTATGTAAATTTGTTTAAATATTTGTAATGGTTTAAGAAATCAAAAATGATAAAATTGTTAATTATAGAATTAAAATTGAAAATTTGATTTAAAAAATTTAATATTAATTTATTTAATTAACTTGAAATATAGCCCTATTGGTAACCGACTCAGATTTCGACGAAACTAGTTTCATCGGATCCGTAACATGGAAGTATTGTTGGATTTTAAATTTCATATTGATTGGACCTGTCGCTTGATCTTACGGGCTCGAAATGCCTAGAAATTAATTTAATTGAAATCAATTTGAAATAAGCTGATTTTAACATAACTTCTTCATACGATGGAATTTGGACTTGAAACTTGTTCCATTGAGTTTAAAACTATCTAAAACACCTATTTTGACATATAGAATTACCCATTTCCGTTCCACGGGCGAAACGGGCTTTTCGGGTTATATATTATCCAAAATCCAAATCAAAACGTATCCGCTCTTTCTATTTCTGACCTACCTATAAATATCTGTTATAAATCCAAGCTACTTCTTATTTCATTTGTCCGTATATACATTTCCTGTCCATCTTCTCCTTTCCAATAGCAGAACATATCCAAAACTCCAAACCCTAATTCCTAATTGCAAATCAAATTCAAAACCAAATCAAAAAATTTAAAACTCCTCAAACTCTAGCAAATTTTATATCGATTCGAAGCTCTTGACGATCGCAACTCATATTGAAATGTAATAAATAGAAAATTGGATTTGGAAATTGAAAATAGTCCAAATGTGTTGAAATGTTATAAATAGTTAAATTGATAAAAATTTCAAATTCGTGTTTTAATATAAACTGTTAAAAATATATTATTTTAAAGACTTTAATTATTAAGATTTTCAAACTATTTTAACTTATATTAACTATATTAAATCATTTAAACCTATTTTAAACCACTTAATTTAATTTAAACTAATTAACCGATTTTAACTTATTTTAAATCTAATTAATCTATTTCAAAGCTATTTAATCTATTTTAATTATTTTTAATCTATTTTAAATTAGTTTACCATCTTAAATCAATTTAATAGTATCTTTCATCAATAATTAAACTTCTGTAGAGTATGTCAACTATTTATAACTATTTTAACTACTTATATTTGTTTAAAACTGTAACATCCCGCCTTTTCGCACACTTTAAACCGACACACATGCCGATTCAAACCATAGAAGGGCGGATTTGTTATGGGGTAAATAAGAAAAACAGAGAAGAAATAAAACAAAATAGAATCTCACAGCGGAAGGATAAAATATAATAACAAATATACAGTTCATAAACAGTTTATAAAAGCTTGATTCTTCTTTTACAATAAATATCAGAGTTACACATACCAATACAAGCAATGCAGCGGAATAGAAAGAGTGTGGTGTAATACTATATATAAAATAATACTGATTCTTCGTCTTCGTCCTCCAAAGCTAAAATCTGCTATCCTGAAATGCTCGGACTGACCCGAGCGAATTTGAAGAGACAAAAACACTCGAGTCAGACTAGAAAATCTTATGTGAGTTAAATAAACAGAAATAAATATGAGTTCAGTAACTCAAGAGATGTTCGGGATTTACATCTCCTAAGGATCCGTTAAACTATTTACTATGTAGTATATTGCGCTATTATAATAGTGTCTATTTATAAAATAAACTTACTTTTAAATAGCGTTAAGGCTTTACATTTCCACCTTAACACGTAAAATGCCAATAGTCTATACAGTACCGTAATACCTCCTGATCGGGAGGCTACCAGAGGATACTCCATAGGTACGACACAAATAGAAACTCGTAGTAAAGGCTCGATATGGTAGGTGACACGGCACAACTAGGCAATGCCAGGGTAGATATACCAATTGCTATCCAGGCTGGTGGAAACGCGTAGCCGCAGTTACCGCCCACCTCGGACTAACTCCCCAAAATCAAAATATAGAAGTGGCCACTGAATCAAATCCAAGTCAAAGTATAATATCGAAGAGGAGCGTCCGATCAGAGGAATGACTTCATTGGCCTGAGAATCGCTCCTGTTTTAGCCACCTTATGCCAACTCACGGGAGTTGGTTCCACGTATTTACCTTACAGGAAACGTCGACACCACCTACTTCATTCTGGAATCTCCACCGCGTACACGGTTAGTCAAAGTGGTTTTCGGTATCGACAGAGAGTATGTCCATATCCGATCCCGGTCTCTTTGCCAACCAATCGTTATTTTAACACCGCGGTTATTTAAAACAGTTTATACTTTAAAACCAGAATATAATCCCTTTCAAAACCATAATATTACGATATCATTTCTTCTTTAAAAACACAAACAATTTATTTTCATATTATTTTATAAAAGCCCAAATCAATGATATCGTTTTCCAAATAAAATTTTCCTTTCCAAAATTTATGTCACTTTTTATTATTTAATATCCCATGTAACCAATATTTTGTTTGTAACTTTCAACATAATTCTTCGAAAATCCATAGTATTTTAAAACCATTATTTTCAAGACTAAACGGTTTGGATATTCAACGGTATGCGAATTAAAAAGGTTTAACTTTACTGTTGCTTTATAAAGAATAAATTACATGGCTTTCCAAATATTTCTTGTTTTAAAGTTAAACCAAAATCCAAAATATTACTTCAAGTCCCAAAACCATTTCAATTTTATATATATTTATATCCATTTTTGAGCACTAATATTTCAACTAAAGTTGGATTTTTATCCTTTCAAAATCAATATTCTATTAATTAATCTTGACCATTCACATAAAATCCATAATTAATAAGACTTCAATTTCTAGTAATATATATATATATATATAGAATTTTTCCACTTCAAATTATACTAGAATATCCATTTCTATTTATTTTGGGAAAATCCAATTACAAATATCATATCTTAAAATTTCCAACTTTACATTTAAACATAGGATATAAATTTACCAAACTCCATTTTCTAAATTTCTTCCATTTTCAATAAAGAAATTTATATTCCTTTTAATTTCAAAATTTCAACTTCATAGGTATATAAATATGGAATAAAATATTTATACAATATAAATTTAAGATTTATAGACCGTATTCAATCCAAACCATAGAAATCACATTAAAATAGTTATATATAGACCGCGGTGCCTGTATATAATTTTCTATCCTATGGTCAAGTGATACGGATATTTATCATTTCAATCCGCAATTTAAAAAAATATAAACTGCGGTTGTATATCATTTCAAACCGCAATCCCGAATGAAATGAAAAATGCATACTAACTTGCAGTTTAATTATATCAAATAAAACATCCATTCAATAACACATCCATCATCCAATCACAAACATCAAGCAATATCAATCAATAACAATATATGTTTGGTAATATACAACAGGTAATAATTGGCAGTTTTATTTCAAATTATATTTATCAACTATTAATCTAACAGTTTATTTTTAGTGATAATTGACATAACTGTTAACTAGCAGTTCTTATGCAAACAATAATTTCTAACAGCCAATTAATACGCAATCAATCAATTTAATTAACAGCTAAATTCAAAAAAATGCAATTCAACAGATATGGGTGAAATAACATGCCAAAAGCTCATAAATAAATTTCTATTCATTTCTAAAATTTATTTAACAAACATAAAAGCTTCTAGTAATTGTGAGTGAGTTAAAACACTCACCTTTTGAATTTAAATCGAATTTAAATTCAATTTAAACCCAAAATTTCGCCCGTCTCGGAATTCGTCCAAACCAGCGTCATCGAGTCCGGAATTAAATTACGATCCTAACAAAAGAAATTTCGTGTGAATCCGACTTCGTATGAGAAAGTTATGTCGAAAATTGCGATTGAAATCATAAAATAAAAATAACCAAAATGGAACACAATTCACTCACATTCAATATGTACACGTCATCCTACTGTGCACGCACCTCCTTCCCGAACGCACGCAAGCAGCCGCCTCTAAATTTTCGAAACCCAAATCAAAAATTCCCGTCAATCCAACCGTTGAAACTCGAAACAAACTACATAGATGCGATCCCCTCGGTTCCCTCTCCAAAACTCAGAAATGTTTTTCCGATCCGACAACTTTTGTTACGGAGATGATGAACGGTTTTGGGGCTGTTTGAATTTATTCTGGATGAACGACAGCTCCAATTGAAAAACGAATTACACCATGAGATTACGCGTATCGAATACTTCAACATATATTTTTTTTAGAATTTTCTGAAATTTTTGAGTTTTGACTTTTTATTTTGAACTGTGGATGGATCTGGAATTGGATCTGAGATGTATACATTTGGGGAAGAGAAAGGAGTGAAGAAATGAACTTACAGCAAAAAGAATAGAGACTAGGGTTTTTAGCTGTATATTTATAGATAGGCTAGAGGTAGGGTAGCTAGACTGGACACGCGAACGTGCGTGACAAACCATGGTCCAAAAAGCCCGCTATGCCTCCGGAGCCAAATTTGTTAAAACTATATATCCAAATAGGTGTTTTAAAATATTCTGAACGCGATGGAAAAAGTTTCGCGACCAAATTCGATCGTATGAAGAAGTTATGCTAAAAAAAACAAAAATTTCAAATTGATTTCAAAATGCATAAATTTCAAGGCGTTTCGAGTGATCAAACGACCAGTCCGATCGCTACGAAACTTGAAACATTATTATAATTCACCGTTACGGATCCGATGAAACTGGTTTCGTCGAAATCCGAGTCCGTGCCCAAAATGGCTATTTTTAATATTAATTAATTAATTGATTAAATCCAAATTTTAAAATTTTAAATTCTAAAATTTACAATTTATCCTCTTATATTACTCAAACGTTTACGATGATTCTAACCAAATTAAATGTCAGTATAGAGAAGACGAATTTATCCAATCAAACGTAAATCTCATTTTTAATAATTAATTTCATTTGAATCCACAAAATTTATAAAAAGATCCTAAAATTCTATTTAGCTAAATAATTTAATTATTATTCCATTAAAATTTCAAACAGAAGGGTTTACCATTTTAATTTAAGATTATGATATAAATATTTCCCGTATCCAACTAAATTTCACTTAACGTAGAATTTATATCAAATTTTAATTAATTGCAGTAAATCCAAGTAAATATATAAAGCTTGATTCCCGTTTAAACATTTTACTCATTTAATTGCAATAAACCCTTTATCATATATTCAATTCCGATATATTAATAAACTTTAATTTCATCTTTATATACACAAATCATCATATTATGAAGACATTTACGTTCTTCCCCAATGATTACTTAAATTTATTTAACGCAACACTTAATCTACACCTATTGCGATGTTTCAAATTTACTTGAATGAACAATTTCTTTACTCAAAATAGTTGTTGTAAACTCTTAATTCCACATTTATAAGTGTATTATTATTTTCACTCAAATATTATACATATATATAAAGTATTGGGTTTTTATTTAATCATCATTTATCATATATATTAATTAATTAAATTCAATATTTAAGTCTGACTAAATTTATTCCCCAAATACACATTTACCTTTCTCAACCAATAAATATAACCAATCAAATTCTCATTTTATTGAACCTTGGTCAATTCCACACGTTAATTTTACTTAAAGTCTCAATTAATTAATTTACCTCGGTTTCATTACCTTATTACCTTATATGCATAATTGACATTGTTATATCTTCCATTACATCAAAAATTTACCATTTCATCTTACCATTTATTTACGTATCCTTTTATTGCACTGATTGAAATAAATTCACTTATTAAATTCCCAATTCCACCCTTCTATTCAAACCAAGTATCATGCTATGATAATATTTTACGTTGGTTACACTGAAAAAAATCAACTTTTTATCGTTATCAATTAAACATACATTAATTGCACAAATTAAAGGAATTAATTGCCATTTATCCAATTAAATTTTTCATACATCAATCTATTTCATCTAAATCCTTACCTATGAATATTGCAACCTTTAATTCCATTAAATACCAATTAACCCAAATTATTTCATTTATTCTAAGTCATATCACTAAAATAATTCATCATAATAAACTTAAAATCTATACGTTTATTGATTTATTTCTATTTGTCTTATGCTAAATTCTAAATTTAGTAAGACAACCTAAAGTACTCCATTCAATCGACAGTCCCTTTCAATTGTTAATACGTACTTAAATTTCTACAGTTGCCTTCCATCTGCACTTCCGTTACTATGATAAAAATTAGTAACGTTTATGCCATCAATCCATCATAATTACTTACCCTTAATTGAGTTTGATTTCCAAATAAATTTGCTGACCCTTAATTAGACAATTTATAAAAGTTTGTCATCATACCTATAGTTCTACGCTTATGCTATGTCTTAAATTTCAATAAATTTATAAATTTTGAGATGTTCATTAGGGTTTACAAATTTATTGACTTGCAATAACAGGGTTTCTTAATCTATTCAAATTTATCGTTCACAATCTTTTATTGCATTAAATTGGTTTAATATTCCCATATTAAATTTTATATCCAGGTAAGAATTTTTCTTTCTTTCTATACTTAATTCATTTGAATTTTATTCAAATGTCTTTAAATAGGTTTCTAAGTCACTTCTATATAATTTATTCTAGCCTTCATTTTAATATTTATCTACCACCTTTATTCTTTCAACTAAAATAAATTACAAAAATCCTATTAAACAAACAATTTTAAAAGGTCGAACTTTACGGGTCATTACACCCTCCCCCACTCAAAACTTTTCGTCCCCGAAAAGGAAAAGGAAGGGAGAAGGAAGAATAAAACAGTATATCTAATTTCAAATATTAACTTATAACAATAATTTACTAAATTAATTTCCTTTAATGAAATACACTTGTTTTATAATCATTATGTCTTTTAATACTTGAATTATTAAAGTTGGAAAAATATCTTTAACAAAATTCTAAGTCCAAAATTTACGAAATTTTTTGGCAGAGTCTCCTTTGTACGGAGGGACTCTGGAGAAAATATAATATCCAAATATACAAATATATTACATATATATCCAAAATAAAATATCCCACACGGGAAAATATATAAATAGCGCTTTTATCGTAATCCGAAAACGTACCTATTTGTCGGGCAATACGCTTATTATTTTGGAACCAAAAGCAGTAGCAGTTGCTTCCTACCCCTGTATTCACTTATATAATCTAAAAGTTAAATATCTATATTACAGTGAAATGTTTGGGTAGATTCAATCATTCATATCCAAATCAAATGCAACAACCATACATTTTAACAAACAGCACACACCACAAACAACAATCATTCAATCAACAACCTTTAGTTGTTCGGGTTCAAATTATGAAATTTTACGGAGTGAGAAATAACTATCAAGTGCATCCTTTACTCAACAGTCTTAGATGGAACAAAGATAGATTATTTCTCCATCCAACAACTTCAAAATTCCTTACCCAACAACCATACATCAACCAAACAATTCAAATCAACACCAAAATAGCTTATTATACATTTATTTCATACTTCAGCGGTTTGATTTTCTTCCCTTCATTTATGAGGGATTTCTTTGTTCTTACAAGTTTTATTTTCCAATTATCACTAAATTCATTATACTTGTATTTCCTTTATTACTTAAGTTTATAGAATAAATTCTCATTAATAACAACAAAGATTTTGAATATCTTCATTTCCTTACTCTTCACTTGTAAGATTTCCCTTAAATTCTTAATCTGCTAACATTCATTCTTATAAGTGGAAGTTTTTTATTTATTCATCAACTATTAATTGTAGTCATTTCAGTTTTTCCTACTTTCCATTATATTGGAATAGGGGAGACTTAAGACATCTTAAACTAATAATCCTATAATCAATTCTTATTTAGAATTTCATTTTATTTGCTTTAAGTTCATCTCACCTATTAATAATTCTTAACTTATTTTCAGCAAGATTTCAATTATAACTTAAGTTTATACCATTGAATTCTTATTATAACAGTAATTTATTGAATACTTCATTTTTCCTAATTTCCTACTTGTAAAATATTCAATTCCAGTTTCTCATTTAACACTTCAACTTTTATATTTGGGTAAGTTATTTATGTTAAGGAAATTGCAATTGAACTTATACAAGTTTAATCTCCATTCTTTTAATTAAATTTAATGTTTATTCATATTACCCTTTGTCTCATATGTATGCAAATTCCTCTTTATAGCTTTGCAGTTATTCTCTTATTTCAATTAGAGGTTTCAATTCATTTATTACTTAACTTTTATTTCACTAACAAATTTGAAACAATTAATTAACAGAAAAATTTAGAATTAAATACCGGGTTAAATTTCAATTTATTTCAAAATAATAGATAATTAATTTCTTGCAACTTTTATATCTCTAATTATATTTAGAACAATAAAAGAAAATTTTTAGAAAATTTCAAAATAAATCTGCAGTAGAATTTACTACAGTGGCCTTTCCCCTTCGAAACTCGAAAATGAAAGTCGATGATGCGGCCGTCATCACCGAATTTATTTTCCAGCGACAGAGAGGAAAGTACAGAATTTAATTCTTTTCCAAAATCTTCTTTAAAACAATTCTTCCAATTTATACGAAATATTTATATAAGAAAATACTTATAAACCGAACCATTATTTTTCATAAATTCTTTGAAAACATGTTTGGAAAAATCCCGGACTTAAGTTCTAAAATCTCAAATTTGATTTATCATAATTTCAACTTAGCTTCAGTTATTATAGATATTTTTATTTTCTAACACCCAATCTATAGCAACCAAATATATATATATCTTTATAAAACTATTTTTATATATAGAAAATATAATAGGCAAAATTATTTCATTCACCTATATTAAAAACGGATATTATGTCGGTCTGTCCTATTAAGTGTTTAGAAATCCCTATTGATGGCATAGCGTCCCATGCATCAACCAGAATTTATAAATACAAAGCGGAACAGATTAACACAATATAAAAATCTTTTCATTAGTACTAACAAATACGCTCTCTCATATATATACACTCAGCGACTCCCATAGGATATTTCTACCCTATTAACAAAGAGTCAAACCCCACAAAGCCAAGGTTTATCGTTAAACCAAAGCTCTGATACCAACTGTAACATCCCGCCTTTTCGCACACTTTAAACCGACACACATGCCGATTCAAACCATAGAAGGGCGGATTTGTTATGGGGTAAATAAGAAAAACAGAGAAGAAATAAAACAAAATAGAATCTCACAGCGGAAGGATAAAATATAATAACAAATATACAGTTCATAAACAGTTTATAAAAGCTTGATTCTTCTTTTACAATAAATATCAGAGTTACACATACCAATACAAGCAATGCAGCGGAATAGAAAGAGTGTGGTGTAATACTATATATAAAATAATACTGATTCTTCGTCTTCGTCCTCCAAAGCTAAAATCTGCTATCCTGAAATGCTCGGACTGACCCGAGCGAATTTGAAGAGACAAAAACACTCGAGTCAGACTAGAAAATCTTATGTGAGTTAAATAAACAGAAATAAATATGAGTTCAGTAACTCAAGAGATGTTCAGGATTTACATCTCCTAAGGATCCGTTAAACTATTTACTATGTAGTATATTGCGCTATTATAATAGTGTCTATTTATAAAATAAACTTACTTTTAAATAGCGTTAAGGCTTTACATTTTCCACCTTAACACGTAAAATGCCAATAGTCTATACAGTACCGTAATACCTCCTGATCGGGAGGCTACCAGAGGATACTCCATAGGTACGACACAAATAGAAACTCGTAGTAAAGGCTCGATATGGTAGGTGACACGGCACAACTAGGCAATGCCAGGGTAGATATACCAATTGCTATCCAGGCTGGTGGAAACGCGTAGCCGCAGTTACCGCCCACCTCGGACTAACTCCCCAAAATCAAAATATAGAAGTGGCCACTGAACCAAATCCAAGTCAAAGTATAATATCGAAGAGGAGCGTCCGATCAGAGGAATGACCTCATTGGCCTGAGAATCGCTCCTGTTTTAGCCACCTTATGCCAACTCACGGGAGTTGGGTCCACGTATTTACCTTACAGGAAACGTCGCCACCACCTACTTCATTCTGGAATCTCCACCGCGTACACGGTTAGTCAAAGTGGTTTTCGGTATCGACAGAGAGTATGTCCATATCCGATCCCGGTCTCTTTGCCAACCAATCGTTATTTTAACACCGCGGTTATTTAAAACAGTTTATACTTTAAAACCAGAATATAATCCCTTTCAAAACCATAATATTACGATATCATTTCTTTTTTGAAAACACAAACAATTTATTTTCATATTATTTTATAAAAGCCCAAATCAATGATATCGTTTTCCAAATAAAATTTTCCTTTCCAAAATTTATGTCACTTTTTATTATTTAATATCCCATGTAACCAATATTTTGTTTGTAACTTTCAACATAATTCTTCGAAAATCCATAGTATTTTAAAACCATTATTTTCAAGACTAAATGGTTTGGATATTCAACGGTATGCGAATTAAAAAGGTTTAACTTTACTGTTGCTTTATAAAGAATAAATTACATGGCTTTCCAAATATTTCTTGTTTTAAAGTTAAACCAAAATCCAAAATATTACTTCAAGTCCCAAAACCATTTCAATTTTATATATATTTATATCCATTTTTGAGCACTAATATTTCAACTAAAGTTGGATTTTTATCCTTTCAAAATCAATATTCTATTAATTAATCTTGACCATTCACATAAAATCCATAATTAATAAGACTTCAATTTCTAGTAAAATATATATATATATATATATATATATATAGAATTTTTCCACTTCAAATTATACTAGAATATCCATTTCTATTTATTTTGGGAAAATCCAATTACAAATATCATATCTTAAAATTTCCAACTTTACATTTAAACATAGGATATAAATTTACCAAACTCCATTTTCTAAATTTCTTCCATTTTCAATAAAGAAATTTATATTCCTTTTAATTTCAAAATTTCAACTTCATAGGTATATAAATATGGAATAAAATATTTATACAATATAAATTTAAGATTTATAGACCGTATTCAATCCAAACCATAGAAATCACATTAAAATAGTTATATATAGACCGCGGTGCCTGTATATAATTTTCTATCCTATGGTCAAGTGATACGGATATTTATCATTTCAATCCGCAATTTAAAAAAATATAAACTGCGGTTGTATATCATTTCAAACCGCAATCCCGAATGAAATGAAAAATGCATACTAACTTGCAGTCTAATTATATCAAATAAAACATCCATTCAATAACACATCCATCATCCAATCACAAACATCAAGCAATATCAATCAATAACAATATATGTTTGGTAATATACAACAGGTAATAATTGGCAGTTTTATTTCAAATTATATTTATCAACTATTAATCTAACAGTTTATTTTTAGTGATAATTGACATAACTGTTAACTAGCAGTTCTTATGCAAACAATAATTTCTAACAGCCAATTAATACGCAATCAATCAATTTAATTAACAGCTAAATTCAAAAAAATGCAATTCAACAGATATGGGTGAAATAACATGCCAAAAGCTCATAAATAAATTTCTATTCATTTCTAAAATTTATTTAACAAACATAAAAGCTTCTAGTAATTGTGAGTGAGTTAAAACACTCACCTTTTGAATTTAAATCGAATTTAAATTCAATTTAAACCCAAAATTTCGCCCGTCTCGGAATTCGTCCAAACCAGCGTCATCGAGTCCGGAATTAAATTACGATCCTAACAAAAGAAATTTCGTGTGAATCCGACTTCGTATGAGAAAGTTATGTCGAAAATTGCGATTGAAATCATAAAATAAAAATAACCAAAATGGAACACAATTCACTCACATTCAATATGTACACGTCATCCTACTGTGCACGCACCTCCTTCCAGAACGCACGCAAGCAGCCGCCTCTAAATTTTCGAAACCCAAATCAAAAATTCCCGCCAATCCAACCGTTGAAACTCGAAACAAACTACATAGATGCGATCCCCTCGGTTCCCTCTCCAAAACTCAGAAATGTTTTTCCGATCCGACAACTTTTGTTACGGAGATGATGAACGGTTTTGGGGCTGTTTGAATTTATTCTGGATGAACGACAGCTCCAATTGAAAAACGAATTACACCATGAGATTACGCGTATCGAATACTTCAACATATATTTTTTTTAGAATTTTCTGAAATTTTTGAGTTTTGACTTTTTATTTTGAACTGTGGATGGATCTGGAATTGGATCTGAGATGTATACATTTGGGGAAGAGAAAGGAGTGAAGAAATGAACTTACAGCAAAAAGAATAGAGACTAGGGTTTTTAGCTGTATATTTATAGATAGGCTAGAGGTAGGGTAGCTAGACTGGATACGCGAACGTGCGTGACAAACCATGGTCCAAAAAGCCCGCTATGCCTCCGGAGCCAAATTTGTTAAAACTATATATCCAAATAGGTGTTTTAAAATATTCTGAACGCGATGGAAAAAGTTTCGCGACCAAATTCGATCGTATGAAGAAGTTATGCTAAAAAAACAAAAATTTCAAATTGATTTCAAAATGCATAAATTTCAAGGCGTTTCGAGTGATCAAACGACCAGTCCGATCGCTACGAAACTTGAAACATTATTATAATTCACCGTTACGGATCCGATGAAACTGGTTTCGTCGAAATCCGAGTCCGTGCCCAAAATGGCTATTTTTAATATTAATTAATTAATTGATTAAATCCAAATTTTAAAATTTTAAATTCTAAAATTTACAATTTATCCTCTTATATTACTCAAACGTTTACGATGATTCTAACCAAATTAAATGTCAGTATAGAGAAGACGAATTTATCCAATCAAACGTAAATCTCATTTTTAATAATTAATTTCATTTGAATCCACAAAATTTATAAAAAGATCCTAAAATTCTATTTAGCTAAATAATTTAATTATTATTCCATTAAAATTTCAAACAGAAGGGTTTACCATTTTAATTTAAGATTATGATATAAATATTTCCCGTATCCAACTAAATTTCACTTAACGTAGAATTTATATCAAATTTTAATTAATTGCAGTAAATCCAAGTAAATATATAAAGCTTGATTCCCGTTTAAACATTTTACTCATTTGATTGCAATAAACCCTTTGTCATATATTCAATTCTGATATATTAATAAACTTTAATTTCATCTTTATATACACAAATCATCATATTATGAAGACATTTACGTTCTTCCCCAATGATTACTTAAATTTATTTAACGCAACACTTAATCTACACCTATTGCGATGTTTCAAATTTACTTGAATGAACAATTTCTTTACTCAAAATAGTTGTTGTAAACTCTTAATTCCACATTTATAAGTGTATTATTATTTTCACTCAAATATTATACATATATATAAAGTATTGGGTTTTTATTTAATCATCATTTATCATATATATTAATTAATTAAATTCAATATTTAAGTCTGACTAAATTTATTCCCCAAATACACATTTACCTTTCTCAACCAATAAATATAACCAATCAAATTCTCATTTTATTGAACCTTGGTCAATTCCACACGTTAATTTTACTTAAAGTCTCAATTAATTAATTTACCTCGGTTTCATTACCTTATTACCTTATATGCATAATTGACATTGTTATATCTTCCATTACATCAAAAATTTACCATTTCATCTTACCATTTATTTACGTATCCTTTTATTGCACTGATTGAAATAAATTCACTTATTAAATTCCCAATTCCACCCTTCTATTCAAACCAAGTATCATGCTATGATAATATTTTACGTTGGTTACACTGAAAAAAATCAACTTTTTATCGTTATCAATTAAACATACATTAATTGCACAAATTAAAGGAATTAATTGCCATTTATCCAATTAAATTTTTCATACATCAATCTATTTCATCTAAATCCTTACCTATGAATATTGCAACCTTTAATTCCATTAAATACCAATTAACCCAAATTATTTCATTTATTCTAAGTCATATCACTAAAATAATTCATCATAATAAACTTAAAATCTATACGTTTATTGATTTATTTCTATTTGTCTTATGTTAAATTCTAAATTTAGTAAGACAACCTAAAGTACTCCATTCAATCGACAGTCCCTTTCAATTGTTAATACGTACTTAAATTTCTACAGTTGCCTTCCATCTGCACTTCCGTTACTATGTTAAAAATTAGTAACGTTTATGCCATCAATCCATCATAATTACTTACCCTTAATTGAGTTTGATTTCCAAATAAATTTGCTGACCCTTAATTAGACAATTTATAAAAGTTTGTCATCATACCTATAGTTCTACGCTTATGCTATGTCTTAAATTTCAATAAATTTATAAATTTTGAGATGTTCATTAGGGTTTACAAATTTATTGACTTGCAATAACAGGGTTTCTTAATCTATTCAAATTTATCGTTCACAATCTTTTATTGCATTAAATTGGTTTAATATTCCCATATTAAATTTTATATCCAGGTAAGAATTTTTCTTTCTTTCTATACTTAATTCATTTGAATTTTATTCAAATGTCTTTAAATAGGTTTCTAAGTCACTTCTATATAATTTATTCTAGCCTTCATTTTAATATTTATCTACCACCTTTATTCTTTCAACTAAAATAAATTACAAAAATCCTATTAAACAAACAATTTTAAAAGGTCGAACTTTACGGGTCGTTACAAAAACTCTGAATTTACATATTAAGTAGAGGGAAAGTGTTTATATTCAAATTTACCAGTTTAAAAGCAATAAATGATGTTATAATCTAAGTTGGGATTTAAATGTTATAATTAATTTGAATCTGATGATTTTCGAAGTAAGGATTTAACCTATTTGGAAATATGATTTTTGAAAGGAATTATGATTTCAAAAACGATATGATTTGAAAGGTGAATATGATTTCAAAGTGAATATGATTTCAAAAGCGATATGGTTTTGAGAATATGATATTTTGATATATGTTGTGAATTGACTTTTGAAATGTAAAACAACCATCTGGTGTGTAATAAATGATTGGTTGTTAAAGAGACTGAGATCGGATATTGTCATAGTCTCTGCCAATACCGAAAACCACTTTAAGAACTGTGTACTTTGTAGAGATTCCAGAAATGAAGTAGGATGGTTTGGTGAACGATTTCTGTATGAGATATGACGTGACCCTGACTCCCATGAATTAGCATAGATGTGATGAAATAGGAGCCACGTCGGGCCAAGTGAGGTCATTCCTCCTATCGGGCACATTTCTTCGATACCATTCTATTACTTTGTGATTGATTTGGTGACCACCCTTTGATTTTGATTTGGGAGTGTGTCCGAGGTGGGCGGTTGTAGCTGCTATGCGTTACCACCAGTCTGGATATGCAATTGGTATATCTACCCTGGCATCGCCTCGTCTGCCCTATAGCGCCTTCTATGAGTTTTTTTTGTCCCATGCCTATGGAGTGCCCTCTGATACCCCTCCAGTTTACAAAAGAATTACGGTACCGTATAAACTATGAGAATATATAAAAAATGTGTTAAGGGGGATATGTGTAACGCCTTAATGCTATTTTAATACTTTTACTTTACTGTAAACATATTATAATAGCATATTGTACTACATAGTAGATAGTTTAATGGATCCTTAAGAGATGGAAATCTCGAACATCTCTTAAGTTATTGCACTCACGTTAGACACTGGATAGGAGATGTCAAACCCCGAAAACATCTTGGACGCCATCACACTCATATTTACCATCGATTTAACCTACATAAGATCTTTTAGTTCTAACTCTAGTGTTTTGTCTTTTCAACTTACTCGGTCCAGCCTGAGCATTTCCGGGTTGAACGCCTTATTTCTGGAGGACGAAGACGAAGATTTGTACTATTGTTACTTATGATATTTATTTCACTACATCATGTTGTTCCACTGCATTTGTTTATTTATTCCTATTTATGTAACTCTGATGTTTGTGTTGTAAATAATAATCAAATGTATTTATAAAATAGCTTCATAAACTGTTATTTAATTATTATACTTTGTCATTCCGCTGCGAGATTCTGTATTTGTTTTATTTCTTTCTATTTTTCTTATTTACCCCATAACAGTCTGCCCTTTTGAATGGTTTGAGTCGACGTATGTGTCTGCTTAAAACATCCAAAAAGGCTGGTCGTTACAGTTGGTACCAGAGCTTTGGTTTAGCGATAACCCTAGCTTTGTGGCGTCTGACTCATATTAAATAGGGTAAGAACACGCTAGAATGAGTTGCCTAGTGTATATGTATGAGAGAGCGTATTTGTTAGTGTTATAAAAGGTTTTCATATTATGTTAATTTGTTGCGTTTTGTATTTATAAATTCTGGTTAGTGCATAGGACGCTATGACATCGATAGGGATTTCTAAACACTTAATAGGACAGACCGACACAATATTGGTTTGAAATATAGGTGATTGAAATACTTTTTCCTATTATATATTTTTGTATATAAAATAATAATTCTATAAATGTTATATTTGGTTGTAATATATTTGTTTGTTATGTAGTGAAATTTATAAATATTGGTAGAAATTATGATTTGTAAATAAAATAAATATAAATTGGAAATTTTATAACTCAAGTTTCGAGAATTTTGAAAAATTTCTTTCGAACGATTTTTGAATATAATATTAATATTATTTGGAAGTATTTTTCGAGATAAATAGTTCAATATGATTTGAAAGAAAAGTTTAAAAGAACTTTTGGAAGGAAATAAGTTTTGTGCTCCCCTCTCTGTCGCTGGAAAATAATTTTGGTGATGAGTGCACCCATCATCGACGTCCGTTTTCGAGTTTCGAAGTGGGAAGACTGTTGTAGCAGTTATACTACATATCCGTTTTGATAAACAAATTTTATTTTTAAATTCTAAAGTTTCACTTGATATGTGTGTGTGTATATGTAAGTTATTCGTAGATATATATTATTTTAAATGATTGAAATGAAACCCGGTTGTTTAGTTTTTAAGCTTCTGTGAATTAGAAATTGAAATTATTGTAATAAATGGAGTCTTGACTATATTAATAATTGGAAACTTCTAAAATGAAAATAAGAAATTAAATGCCAAGTTATTAATGAAATATATAAGAATTGAAAATTTGTAACTTGTAAGTCAAAGGATATTAAATAGGAAAATGCAACTATTGAACATTTTGATTTAAAATAAGTAAGATAAAATTGTGTAACATTCAATCGCATTCTTAAAAACATATATATAACTTACCAAGAAATTACAAGTTGTAATGTTTAATAAGGACATGTAATGAAATATTATACAAGTAAAAAACTTAAATAATGGAAGTGTTCAGTGAATTTACTTTTATAAATAAGAATTTTTGATATTATAATAGTTATAAACTTAATTTATAATTGAAATGCTACTAAACAATATATAAAATGGGTATTGTAAGAAAAGATCATAGACTTAAGTTAGTGTTTGATGCTATTGATAACTAAATTAAATAATAAAAGGAATACTAAACTGAATTAAATGATTATAACTTTAGAAGTTGAAATGATTTAGGAAATGGATTCAATATTCAATGATACTATATAAGGAAGGATGAATGTAAATTAAAAAGTAAGAAACTTGAGTATGAACTTATGCACTAATGAATATTAATATCTAATGGAAATCAAGTATATAAATTTATATGTGAACTAAACTACAATAAAATGTATGTAATACTTAAGTAATAGCTTCATTGATTATTGTAAAAGATTTAATGGAAATAACTTATTGTAAGAAATGAATTAAAGTAATAAGAAGAAATTGGCATTATATGAATAAATGAATTTTATAAGTAATGAATGGAAATAAATGAAATAAGTATTGAATGAGTGAATGTGAAATTATTTACAAAGAAACCTATATAGTACTTTAAGAATTGATTTACATATGCTTAAATAATTATATAGGAGTCATATGTATAAGAAGTTGTAAATAACAAATGTAAATAAATAAATGTAAACAAATTGTAACGTCCCGGAAATTTTCGACTTTCGAAAATTCAACATCGATACTCACTTTATCGACTGCCGAGAAATCGAAGGCCGGAAACCCGAAATTTTATGGTTTAAGAAAAGGAAAGAGGTAGAAGAAGAGAGAAAAGATAGAAAATAGAGAGAAAAGAAAATAGAAGAACATAGAAAATAGAACGGAACAGAAAACAACAGAACAACATCAGAATCTCACAATCGCAGCGGAACAACATATAATAGATAAATGAATAATCTTTAAACAAAGAACTATATCAGTTATTACATTTTATACATTACATTTCATTACATCAGAGTGTACAACAACAAACAACAACAAACAACGGAAAAGAAATACTATATACTTAGTAATACGCCATGCCATCCATCTTGCCTCCAGCAATTCCAGAAATATCCTGATAAACCTAACTCTTGACTGCCCGTGTGGAAATTGGTGGGCACCCAGAGTTTAGGAAGGAAAACAATAAACTCCGAGTCAGTCATGTGACTGGTGTGAGAACTCAAAACAGTTTATTTATCTTTAGAAACAAAATAGATGAATATTTTTAAAGTCAATTCGCAATGCTTTTAAGAATGAGACTACCATAAGGCCTCCCGCACACACACACAATGCAAACGCAGAATCGGAGGAGATTTCTCCTTATGATAGTCAAAGATGCTTGATACGCATTTAAAATAACATTTGATATTATTACTAGTGCATAGTGTAGGAAAAATTCATTTCGAAAGTAGAATATAAATCTTAGCCAACATACGACCATTATCGTATGCCTATTATAGCTACCATCCAAACAGTGGTGACCACCATAAGTGAATGGCAGGTTCTACAACTAAAACCGTACAAGTTTCGTATTGGGAATTGGATTTCCAACGAATGATCAGGCCAAGGAACTTCCCATTGCCACATGAGAATGCCTCTGGATGGACATCCCCGAGAACCAAACCGGATCTCTACCAACACAAGGCCGGGTTACCCCTAACTGAGTAACAACTGACCGAATATGCCATCCCCCGGTCCTTTGGGACCTTTCACCGAGCGCTCGTAATCAATTCACACAATCATAAAGTGTTTTCAACATGAGTAAGTATCTGGGCTCCATACCATGATACCACCCTTTTCCAGAAGGAAATGCACATATCTTAAAGGGCGCTACCCCTCATAACCTTGCCGCATCTTTCTTGTTTTGACCATTCCTGGGGTGTGAGGCTCGACGAAGTCACGTCCACAAAAACATACTTTATACAAAAGCCATGCTTTGGGTCAACAAATGATCATAGAAATGATCACCAGGATAGACGATCAAATAAATGATCCTATCACAAATAATCAACACAATGATCATTTACAGCAACACTCAGCATGTCACATTACCAAATTGGGAATATATCGCTGATAACCTTCAACTACATAACCTCTAAGCTCGTACGTCTAAGAGAAGGGTGTTAAGCTAAAAGAATAAATTCTCCGCCACCAACAGAAATATATTTGAAAGAAATCTGCTTTATATCTCAATTTGTAATGTCAGACATACAATCCATACAAGTCTGTTCCGGGCTCGAACAGAACCGAAGGCACTTCTTACGAAGCCCTTGCAATCCGGGTATTCACAATCCCGATCGAATTTCCCATCACTTAGGGAATCTCTATACCAGGAGCTACCCAGTGCAGAGACAATCGATAGGTCATCCTATCGCTTTCGCAAATACCCGGTCTTCATCACCGGTCTTCAATGCTATCCATTACGTCGTATCACTATTCGGAATGGGTAATCCGAATAACGAGCGCAATAATTTAAAAATAAGTGTAGCATTCAAATTCAAGAAAATCACAACAATTTCCCATTCAAAGGGAAATATTGATAGTCGGTTATTGAACTATCAATAGATATGCACAACATCACCAGATTCCAAATAATTTTTCAAATTATTTATTTTCCAAAATATCTTTACAAGATATATTATTTTCAATACTTCAAAAATAAATCAATATTTATTTTTAAACAAGTTCCCCTTTTTATTCATAAATT
This sequence comes from Allium cepa, assembly GCA_030765085.1. NCBI lineage: Eukaryota > Viridiplantae > Streptophyta > Magnoliopsida > Asparagales > Amaryllidaceae > Allium > Allium cepa. The sequence goes on from CM060931.1 coordinate 167,471,466, forward strand.
CCATAGTGAATTTTCATTCCAAAATATCCATGCATATACGATTTCAATTATTCATTTCAATTTATCTTCAAAAAGATAAATTCCCAAAATATTCACTTTATATTGGAAAACATTTCCATACTTATTTATTCATAAGTAATTCACAGATTTTATTTATTTTCAACACTTAGAAAATATTCAATATACTTAAATAGAGATTAAGCATATATTTCATTCTTTAAGGAAATCATTCTCTTATCCATATTTGTTTGGGCCAAAACGAATGTTACGTAAAACATCGTTACGACAACCCAAAATCACTAGTATAGGGATTCGAAATTAAAATAGATATATAAATCCCAATACTATACAAAACATTTCCTTTCGAAAATCATTTACTATAACAACAGTATTATAGTCCACCATTCCCTCTTATTTCTCGAAAACGTCTATTTCAACAATAAATGTTGAAATCTATGGTTTCGAATCTTAACACATTTAAAACATCGTTAGATCGTTTTAATTCTATTTAAAATATCACATTCTAAACATTTTCTTTAACATATTATTCACTATTCAAAAACGTGAATATACTACGTTAACAAATTTCATCCTTTTATTCATTTTATTTTAAAGGATTATTCACTGTCAAAAACGTGAATATAACTCCATTAATAGGTTACAACAATTTACTTATCAAAATAAGTCGTTTGCGAATTTATAAAACAACGTTTATAAATTCCTTTTCTATTTATTTTATAACAACTTCCTTTTATAAATTCCTTTATTAACCTATTCACTTTATATCTCAATTATGAACCAAAAGTCCATATTATAAGTTAAATGCTTATAAAATGATTATTTTACAAAATCGTTCTTTTAGACTTCATAATTATAAATCTTATAACTTATAAGATTCAATTATTTACCCAAATATGTTCTTTAATAACTTCAAGAAATTTATAAATCTTATTATTTATAAATTTCACTTATAACTTTACCATTTATAATTTTATAAATCCCATTCACTTATGCAATCCATTTTCACTTCATTCAAACACTTATAAAAACTCGTTTTATAATTCAAATATTTTCATTTATAAATTATCAATTTTATAAATCTTTTATATAAATCAATTTATATTATTCTTTTAAAACATCTTTAATCTCCTATCATTTTGATTTATAAAATAATTAAATTTTATAAATCCTATATTTTCAACTCTTTATAATAATTTCAAAAATCCCGATTAAACTATTTTATAAAATCATTAGCCTCATATTTTCAAAAAAATCAACCTTTAACTATATTTCTCAAAAATATAATTTTTTATAAATTTTAAAATTATAACGTTATTTATTTATAATGGATCAATTCCAAAAATATTTTATAAACGTATACTTTCAAAAATCACTTTGAAATCCTTTTAAAATTCCAAAATTTGGTCCAATGATGCTACATACCAAATAGTCAATCACGACAACAACGATATCATATATCGATATGATAATCCATCAAATATCAAAATATCTGAAATCAAATAAATACTGTTGAGGAATCCAGTTGGATCCCTCCAACCTGTTTTCCTGCATCCACAAACATTAGCACAATACCAATTTCGCTCCAGTACGAAATTATCGCGATATATGGGATTTAAAATATTATCCGCTTAATAGACGGCGCAATAGGGTCTCATCCGCTATACAAATGCGGAAAATCAATAACTGCAATATATACATATGCCAATATATATATATTGCTATTATATATAATACCAATTTCACTGTTTATGAAATATTCGCGGTATATGTTTTTAATAAATAACATCCGCTTACTAACGGCGCATAATATCTATTTTAACAATCAATAGATAACAATCATCATTCAAACATGCATTCAAATATTTTAAATCTAACTATTTAAAATTAAAATCGAAACTGATTCGATTGAGTGAGAAGTTCTCACCTTGATTTCAATTTTGTTTTAGCGATTTATTTCGAATAAAATTAAACGGACGTTTCATTTTACCCAAAATTCTCACTAACTCCAAATGACTCCAATCCAATTCCATAGCGTAATGCTCGTCGATATGATTCCAACGCAATTTGTTTCGCGCGTTTTCGACCTCGTATGAAAAAGTTATGATTTTATGAAGTTTACACGAATTATATACTTATAATTCACAACATATATTTTATTTTCAAACCTAATCTAATCTGGGCCGTCCATTTCCCCTTGATGAATCCTGGCCGCCCCCATCTTCTTCCCCTTTCTCATTTACGTGCACACTCCAGTAAACGTCACGCAAAAACAACCCAATATCACAAATTAGGGTTAAATTATGGAACCACCACACTCGATAAAAATTCGATCAAAGACTTCCATTCAAACGAGCATCTTCAACTTCATCTTCGGCATGAATAGCCATGAGCTCGGCCTCTCCATTGCATGGGAATTCGTGCGCGACTTCATGACAAACGCGGCCACATTGGTGAAGATCCGTAGCTCCAATCTCGTTCTCCACCGTTGGATGTAAAGCTCTCGACGAGCTCTCGATCTTTGTAGTTGAAAGTTTCCTCTAAATGTTTGTGGATTTGAAGAGATCAAGGGGAGAAGCATGCGAATTTTCTGGCCTTCGGTTCTGAGAAGTGGCGGCTAGGGTTTAGGTTTATATTTTTTTTTTTTTAGAAAGAGAGGGGGCTATTTATAGAGAATCGAACGACACTATTCATTCCGGAAATTCCGAACTCCGATTCACGCGCCGTAACCAGCGTTTCTAGGGTTTACCCCGTGTTCCGGACACAATGGAACAGGTTTCGAAAGCTAATTCGGACATCTGTGCGAGTTATGGCAATAAACGTTCAATTTAAATTAAACCGATTTAAACGATTTTCTAGGCGTTTTAATTTGTACCGGACAAACGGTAAATCCGATTGACTTGAAATTTGAAACCTTACAATAATATCACATTACGGATCCGATGAAACTGGTTTCGTCGAAATCCGATACTTTTTGAAAAATGGCTATTTTAACTCGCCAAATTAATATTAAAAACAATTCGATGCGTTTCGAGCTGCCACGATCAAACGATAGCTCCGATTGCTACGAAAATTGAAATCCGGTAATAACTAACTATTACGGATCCAATGGAACTGGTTTCGTTCAATTCTGAGACTGTTCAAAAATTGACTATTTTCACTAGTCGATTTAATATTAAAATATTCAATTTTCACAAATAAACTTTTAATTCGATTTAAAAGTTCTAAAATATCGTTCTAACTTCAATATGATATAATAAAATTTTACAAATCATTTTCAATCATATTTAACTCAATTTTTAATTATTTCCATAATTTAACATATTAAATTGTCGATTTAATTATCCAATTAAATCCAATTATTCGAAATAAAATTTATTCGACTTATAAATTCACTTATTAATATTTAAAATTAATTAAATATTCAAATTTTAATTAATTAAAATTCTGGGTCGTTACACAAATGGAATTCAGTAATGAGTGAATGGGAAATAGAATTTTGTAAGAACTAAGTGTAAATTAAAGAAATAACCCTTGTATGAATGAAAAAGAAGAAAATAAACTGCAAATGTTGTGAAATAAAAATTAATAAGAATAACTTAAGTAACAATGTAATTTTTTGTTTGTTTGACTTATGGATTGATTGGGAAATGATACTTTTAATTTGTTTGGATGTATGAATAATTTGTTAAGTTCATTTAAGACTGTTGAGTAGATGGTGTACTTAGTAGTCTATTTGTCATTCTATGCGATTAAAGGTGTCAAAACACGAACAAACTATTTATTTTGGTTGATATGGATGGATACTTGATTTGGTTTGACTTTATGTGATGATTGTATGCTTTTGGTTGAAAGTGATTGTTGTTGTGTTATGTTGATTGTTTGTTATTAACTGAAACAATACAAATATTTCACTTTTATATAATTATCAACTCTTTTGGATTATACAAATGAAATACAGGTTATGGAAGCAATTGTTACTGCTTTTGGTTTCATAAAATAAGCGTTATACGCCCGACAAATAGGTACATTGTCGGATTACGGTTTTCTAGCGATATTACATTGTTTTTCCCATGGTTTGGGATATATTATTTTGAAAAATATGATATATATTGTTATTATTGATATTATTATTTCTCCCGAGCCTCTTCGTACAAATAAGACTCTGTTGAAATTTTCCGTAAATTTTGGACTTAGAAAATTTTGAGAAATGTTTTTAAACTTTTATTACCTTGAATATGAAAGGATTATTATAAATTGATATGTTTTACTTAAATTATTTAATTATGTAAATTAATTGTTTATAGATTTAATATTTTGAATAAGATATACTTATTTCTAAATTCATTCTTTCCCTCTTTTTCCTTTTTGGGGATGAAAAGTTTTGAGTGGAGGAGAGTGTAATGACCCATAATTTTCGATAATTTAAAATTGTTAATTTAATAAGATTTTATGATTTAATGTTGGAATAAATAAAAATTGGTGGTTAATTAAATGTATAATAATTAGAATTAAAGGTAATAAATGTTAATCTAATTTTAAGCTTAACCATATCCAAATCTCATTTCTTTATAGAGCATTTTCGGATCCAGAATTTAAAGTATGAAAATGGTCCTTATTCTTTTGACCATATATTCTTCAAAAGTATTCAAAATTGAGTAATTCTTTTTTTTTAAATTATATAGAAAAGAATTTTCTAAAACTTTCCTCTTCACCACTTGTTCAAAATCCAAGAGTAAATAGTTGAAAAATTAGTTGGAAAATTACCTATTTTCGGGTTCATTTTTAAGAGTTCAATGATTATCCAAAGTCACTAAACCTTACCAAAACAAGTTTCCCTTTCTTCTTCTTTTAAGGCCGAGCCTACCTAGTGTATTAAGGGTTCAAGACTTTATCTTTTGCTTAGGAATGAAAGTGCTAGGTCATACCCTATGTTAGCGAGTGTTTGAATAGCTTTCGGTAAGTAAAACTACACCTTGTTAAACCAAGATTATACTATGTTAATGTTCATGTTAATAGCCTATAAATGCTTGTTGAATATGTGAAGTGATGGTTTGTTGTTTGTATCTTTCATGCATTGAAAAATTGTCTCATTTGAAAGTTAGTAAGCATGTGGTTAGATATATGAAAAGTTGGTAGTTAAAGTTAATAAACTTGTTAGTAAATATTTATTACATGATGTATCATCATTATTTATCTTGTGCTGTGCTTAAACCATTGCTATGTGATGTTTGGTTGTATGGCTAATGTCACAAGTTTGTTTGCCGAACTGCCCGTATAACGATAGTCGCTATATCGGCACTTCTGGAAAATCACCTTTATCGAAACCTTTTGGTTTCATCTTCATGCTTGAAATTATTTTACGATTAATGATATTTTCGAAAGTAATTAACCTTTTTAATAATTGTTTAATTTAATTAATTACTTAATTAATAAGGATTAAGGTTAACTAATTACTAAGTTAACGATGTGTTTTAAATTTAACTCATTACCTGGTTAATGATTGTTTTAATTAATTAATCATTTTATTTAATGATGTTTAAATTAATTAATCATTTTACTTAATGATATTCAAGGATAATTAATCATTCATTAATGATGGAATAAAGTTAATTAATCAATTTGCTAATGATGCTTTTAAATTAATAAATCTTTCAAAAGATGATTTTTAAAATTTATCAACTTATTTTAACTCTAATTAATCTTTCCTTTATTGATGTTTATAATTAATAAATCATTTTTAAATAATGGGAATTAGTTAACTATTTATTTAATCTAATTAATTATATTTAAATTTACTAATTAATTGAATTAATGATGTTTCAAAAGTTATTTTCCCTTTTTAATTATAGGTTATTGGAGTTAATTAATCAACTTAATTTATGAAGTTTCGAAGTGAATTTACTAAAGTAACAAGGATGTTAATTTTGACTTTCTTATTCATTTTAAGTAATGATAATTAATTAATTATTTTTTATGAATTAATTGAATTAATAAGGTTTAAAGTGGTTTACCCTTTTTATTATTTAAAGACATTTGAAGTTCAAAAATCAAATTGTGTGATGAAGTTTAAAGTTAATTAATCAATGTAATAAGAATGTTTTAAGTCAATAAATCTTTTTTAAATTGATCTGAAGTTATTAAACTCTGTTAACAAAGTGTTTTAAAGTTAATACTTCTAATGTAGGGCCAAGCACGAATTCGGGTTTTTAGTAGAAAAAGTTTGATTTGTTTATGGAAATGAATTAATTTCCGTAAAGTGATTCACTTATATGGGAATGATTTATTTGTATACTTAGCACTAAATGTCGAAGAAGTAAACTCGTTGCTATTTTGAAAATTAAGAATAATCGTGGGATATGACTTTGAGGTAACACTATCTTGACTTGTTCAGTATTATTGTTAACCGAGAAATAGTACAAGTTGGGATTCGAAGAGAGGTGATAAGTGCAGAAAACTTAATTTCCATATACAACCGTTTTATATCCTCGATAGTTGTTTTACCAACTATCGGTTACCTCTGCCTTCTTTGTATTTCGTCATTCTAAGATGACGTGTTGCTCTCATGAGCTTTATTATCCTTTGTCGGAAATGACTAAACCTAAAGAGCGAGTGGAAGCCAAACTATATAGGGTTTCTCCCATTAGGGTATTTTCACATCCACTCTAGATTGGAATTAGTTTTTGAGCATTGAGATGTGAAATACTCGGTTTCTCGGTAACTGTCGGCAGGGTTCGTCTTGGATGTGTCCGAGAGCCATCAAAGTGCTTTTGTATATTTCTAGAGGTATACTTTCGGTAAAGAAAGCGCACCCTTCTAGTCATTGCTGGAAATTTTCCTTTCCTTATTTGTTTCAAACCTTTGAATCTATTTTCTTTAATTACAACAGGAAGAGTCAACTACTATTACAGTATTTAATTATTTCTTTTGTCCATTCTATCAAGAAGAGGGAACCCCTTTTATACCTAACAACCTTCTCTAAGACGTACGAGGTTAGAGGTTGTACTTTTATGAAAATCAATAGTGTGTTGTTGGAAATGTCGATGTGGCATTTAAATTAGGATTTGTTTTGTGAAAAGTAAAATGTTAATTTATGCCTCACACATCGAGAATGACAAAAACCGGGTAGATGCGGTAGGTCTAAGTGGGGTCGCTCCTATTAGAATATAGTCACCACCTTTCTAGATTACCCTCTATGTATCTTGTTTTTTGTGTATGCTATGAGATGACTTGGATTGGTCAGGAACGACCAAGGTGATGGCGTATTCAATACTATCTATGGTAGATGTAGACCGGTTCTATGTCGGTAGAGGTTGGAGCCTCGGTGCATCCCTCTAGAGATGTACTGTCGAAAGGTAGTCCCTTACCTTGTCATTATATGGATTCCATTCTCCAATACAAGCCTTTATGGTTTTGATTGTAGAACCTAGTATGTTGGAATTTAATTTATGTAACAATTTTGGTTATGATTAATACATTTATTTGAAAAGTGTTTTCAAACCAATGTCATTAGAAATAATATCAATTGATTTGATATAAGTGTTTTGGTTATCATATGTTAAAAGCCCGTCCATGTTCATGTGCTGTGCAGTCTTATGAGGTAACCTTTATTTTCAAAAACCCATGTTTTGAGTTTTCACAAACTTGTCCCATGACTGACCCGAAGTTTATTTTCTTTTCCCCTTAAACTCTGGGTGCTTTATTTTTCAGGCAGCCAAGTAGTCAGATCTAGCTTCGAGCATTTTTGGAGGAGCTTGGAGCAAGAGGTGGAGATTTCTCGATAGTACATTTCCACCGCTTTCGTTTACTATTGTATTCACCATTTATAAGGAGATATATTCATAACTGTCCAGGCTGATATTAGGATAAATTCTGATATATATTTGAAATTTCTGCTGTAAAGTAATATCTTTCAAATAATATATGTTATTCCATTCGTGTATGATTCTATTCTGTCTTTATTTTCTTTCACACTTGATCAATCCGCCTTTCCAGCACTTGAATTTGCGGCATGTGAATACCGAGGATGTATTAGTGTCAATTTTCGAGGGTCGAAAAGCTGAGTAATCACAGCCACAGAACCGTTGGTTGCAAAGATTTGACCAGAGCATGAAACAAAACTTCTTGATGTTCATTATATTGACTTTCAAGAGGGTCATAGAGATTAATTAAAGGTGGATCCAAATCTGGTGGTTCATCGGGTAGGAGGAGCATAATTCGTTTTATTGAGCATTACCGCTTAGAATGATGTCTTTCGTCATAGTTAAAGCACATGCCTTTTGCTCGCCATTGCTCCATCTCGGTTTGGGTAAGTCTCTTGATTGGATTGGTTGAGTTTGAGATTTGTGTGGGAAGGGAGTTTGGTAAGTCGATTGTGGGAATGTGGTACGTGGTTTGAAGGTCAAGCTTTTGTTGTAGAATGCTTTGTTTTCATGTTGTTTATTCTTAATGATTTTTTCCACTTAAATGTCATCGGTTATAATGATGGGTCTTAAGAGTAGGATCTCATGTTTGATTTGTGGTTTCAAGCTAGAGATGAAGTAGTTTAGCGGTGCTTCAGGAGATAGGTTTGTGATACGGTTGCTAGATGATTCGATGGCCGATTGATATTGCTCAATGGAGGACGTTTATTATAGTTTAAAAAAATGGGTTATGGGTTTTGAAATGAAGATGGGGGCAAAGTGTTGCTTGAATTTTTTGATAAGGTCCGTCCATGAATATAGTTGTTGATTGCAGTGCGTCGAATGAAACCACGTTGACGCTTGTCCACACATAGAGAAACTTGCTATATTGATTCTTTTTCCTTTGATGGTGTTGTGATATGTAAAGATGCATTAGTCTTGGAAAATCCTATCAAATGGATTTGAGCCATCAAAGGTTGCTAGTTTGCATTTGGGTGGCTTGGTGATGAGTGTGGTAGCGTTGGTAACAAGGGTGGTTGTCTGTTGGGCGGTGTAGTATTGCTTGGTGAGGTAATGGATGATAATGTGTTTAGGTAGGCTATAGATGCAAGCTTAATATCGGTTTTGGCCAAGGTTCTTGTGATGTGTTCTAGGGATGAGCTATGAGTTCGAAGGGTTATATGGATATCGGCTATTTGTTTTTTATGGTTGTTTTGGGTATTTTGCATGGAGTTGATGGAGTCATATTATTGGTGAAGTTGATTCATGGCTTCGTCGATAGGGCGGGTCATGATTTGACCTTTGGTAGATGGTCTTGAGGATAAAAGGAAGGAGAGGGCAATGTGAAAACACCCAAATATATGGCGCAAAATGTAGATAGCTCATTGGAGCAACATTATATGAGAAAGAAAAAGAAAATAGGAGATTAAGAGAAGAAATACGGAGAAACTGATCCTATATTGCTGCCTTTCTTTCTTACACCACTGTTTATATGTATATACATACATACATATATATATATATACATATACATGTATGTGTGTGTGTGTGGTATAAAAGCCACATACTAGTTATAACAAACAACTGATGTGGACCTTTGGCCTTTTTTGTAACAAATGTTTGTGCTAAAATAGGAAAGAAGAAAAAGGAAAACTAAAATATATTCCCACCTTGGCCTATTTTGTTTTATCCATGACTACTTTGCAATTTCTGCCATCTTGTGCATTGTTCGTATTCTGAGAATCTTGTCGATAGCTTTATCATCTTCTTTGGCCATGTAGTGGAAGCATTCTTAAATGTTATGACATGCATATCTTGTATGTGCATATCAAAATCCATTCATCAAGCATAATGATTTGAATCTCAAAGTTTCAACCAATTTCAAACTAAAATGAGAACTTAATAATAAAAAGTAACTAAAGCAAGATGAACAAAAAGATAAATCAAACGACATTAAAATCAATAATACTTCACCTTGAAATTCAATAATTGAAAAAAAAATCATAAATTATAAATAAATTTCATGTTATTGGATCATTATCGGTAGACATGTTGAGAAAAATATAAAATAAGATGCAATATCGCAATTGCAAGCAAATATAACACTTGAAGAAAGATCATCGTTGAAATTTAGGGTTAAAAATTAAATATTCGAATACCGATAACGGAATATGAAGTTCAAATTATGAATTGAGATGCTAAAATAATCAACTTAACAAAGTTACTTTACCTAAAATTCAGTTTGTAAAATCATTTAAAACCGATGTTAGCACAAGATAACAAAAGGTGAATATTCGTTACAATATTCATAGTTCAACAATGCAAATTCAACTAAAAATTCGGTTGACTTTGACTGCCCCACTTCATAAAGCTAAAGTGGGGTTGGACGTCTAGCGTCCAAGCTTGGACGTTTAGAAAATAGGCATTCAGCTTTAGGGGCTTAAAAAATGAGCATCAAGAATATTAAACTATTTGGCCAACGAACATAAAATAACTACTTTCCAGACCACAAAACACATAGTTTCTCGATTCTTTATTTGAACATTTGATATTTAGTTTATTTCCATTCAAAATGAGATAATTTATACACTTCTACCTCCATCATTATAAATGAAAATGCAGCATGGACTCCATCATATTACATAATGTTGATTAAAGCATACATAGAGGTAGATCATCTTCACATAGAAGAAGAGATCAATTAAGATTTTCGGTTACTGTCAACGAAGATTACAACAATCATCCAAAATGTTGATTAATAAGAAGAATTTTGTAAATAAGAAGTATGTTGTCGCATTTAGTAGTTCAAATAGAAGATACCACAAAATTGTAGCTGAGGTGAAGGAGGAGGACAATTTTAGTTGTCTCGGTCAACCTACGAATCATGTTACTAGTTCAAATATCAAACTAGCTTTATCGGGCATGATAAACATGAGCTTTGGAATAGCTATATGTTCTAATTTGAATAACAAGCTGTGACGACCCGGCTTCCTACGCCCAGGAAGACGTGTCATCAATAAGAAAGAAAGGGATAAAAATAGAAAAGAATAGAAAGAAAGAATAACAATATCAGAATCTCACAGCGGAATGGAATAAAATATAATACATCAACATAAATATTACATAGTTATATATACATCAGAGTTATACAATATCATACATCATGACTATCATATACATATCTGTCAGAACATACAACTCAAATATCATAAACTAACTAACACAGCGGAACTATATAGATAGCTGCATACGTCTGGTCTTCTGCTCCAACTCCTCCAGAAAACTCTGTACTCCGAATACCTATCACTTGGCTACTCATAAAAATTTAAGTACCCAAGAGTTTATGAAAAACAAAATATAAACTCCGGGTCAGACATGGGTCTGGTATGAGTAAACGGGTTAAAGTTGTTTAACTTTGAAAATCATTTAAAATAAAGGTATCATGTAAGACTTCCCACACATAAATACGGGTAAGTTTTTACCTTATGCTAACCAAAACATTTATAGGAAATTCAATGATATTATAATAGTGTCTAGGGTTTTCAAGTAAAATACAGAAATAGCTGAAATGCTTACATCTCACATTTCAACATAGTTGGGCACAATCAAAACGTACGGCGCTTATTGGAAATTGGATCCCATACAATGGCAGGGCTACTGGGGTACCGCCCGTCACAGTACGTGGCCTTGATCACAGTACCGAGGAGCCACCCTAACTCCCCTGCAACACAAGGCCGGAACCATTCCTTACTGAACAGTCCTGAACAAGATAACCCCGCAGTTAGCTGCAGACCAACCGCCCACACAGCCGAATAAAAGGGACATCTAGACAGGGGTATACCTTGTCCTGCTTGGGCATGACCCACCTAACCTTGTTGCACATCCCCTGTTTTAGCCATTCCCGGTTGATGAGGCTTGAGGCTGCGTTTACCTTTATAGAACATATCTCTTAGAATGCTCATCGTCCGCCTGACGATGTGCTGAAAGCATTCAATCCATACAAGTTCGTTCCGGGTTCGAACGAAACCGAAGGCATTATCTCGTTACACTCGTTTTGGAATCACCCTCAGAGTTAACGACGATAACCCTTGCATTCTGAAAACACCATCTCGATCTTCACTTGAGATTACATGACCTATAATTTGGATCGATGTGGTTTTCGGAATATCAAATCGATACCCGATCCCGGACTCATCGAAATCCAAACGCCATTTTAAAGGCCAAGTTGTCTAATTAACTTAACATTTTAAATTTAACAATTGAATTCATATAGCAATTTAACACAAATAAATAACATCAGATAAATCATATAGCAATTTAATACAGATAAATCATACACAATCATCACAGATATATCCAGAATATCACAGAACATCACAGGATATAAATAAACATCAGAGGCAATCAAATAGAATCATTGATTCATATCAACATTTAGTTTGATTTATTTTAAACTTAATTGCATACTTAAGAATAAATTATACTTTATTCTTGCTTAATCAATTACTAATTAATTAACTTACTTCAATTTATTAATTACTTATTAATTATTCACTTAATTAATTAATTATCAATCAATAACCTTAATTATTGATTTATAAAACTCAATTACACCTTTACTTATTATTAATTGCTTAATTAATCATTAATTATTAATTAACTTAATCGTTCAATCATTAATTATTTAATTAATTCGTTAACTACGATTTGTTAATTAATGGACTTCAAATTAACTTCTTAATTACAAATGATTTTATACAAGATTATCATTAAAATCTTTAATTACTAATCTAATTCTATTTGGAACTACTTATTAAATTATAATTATAAAATTGATTACATTCTTAATTAATTTTGATTTTAAATGAATTACTCATTTTTGTATCAGTAAAGCTTTACAATTCATCTTGGCTTAAAACACTATTAACTTGATTAATACTGAACTTATGTATCTTTTCAACTAATATTAAAATTAGCAAATTCCTGGAATTTTAAAACCGAAGGTAACACGCGATATACTCGGGTTGAACTCGAGATAACTCCAAACTTTCCTCGTGTCACTCCCTGTCTTCTCTTCTTCTTCCCCTGTTTCTTATTTCTTCTGTTTCTTTTTTTTAAAAGCTTAAAGTTTAACTGTTAAACTTATTAACACATGCGCCTTCTCAATCTCGACCCAGGAACAACCCGAAGCACATCTCGACTCTCTCGCGTAAAACCACACGACAAACCCTAAATCCCATCTTGGCAGACACGACGCCACCGTGCACATGCACGGTGGTTCGTCACCCCTCCGATGATCCTCCATGCTCCCATCAATTCATAAAACCACCCCTCATTCGAAATCTCAACTCAAATCTTTGCGATACACACTCAGTCGAAATTTGCCTAAAATGTTGAACTGCTCCACAAACACGCTAGGCAAAAACACCTCGTCCTCTCGATCGCGATCACCTGAGACGTAAAGACTTCGGCCAAACCTTGCCAACAACACACTCGAGCACCCTCCCAAGTTTCACGACACTCGGTTATGCCATGGTGTCACGTTCATCAACGAACCGAACCCAAAAGATATAGACCCATAACCCTACTATTGATTCCTCTCAACAAATCGTGCATTCGAATTTTTTTTAAATATTTTTCAGTTGATCTCACATCAACACTCAAGCTTCATGTAAAATTTCAACAATTATAATTGAAAGAATAATCAGAATTTCATAAAAATGCATTTTTGGTTCATTATCAAACTGCTCTACGAATTGTTAACTAAAAATTATAAAATTCGTCTTAAAAATCATATTTTCTTATGTAGTTACAACATATCAATTCAAGTTTACAATTCGTGTTGTTCAAATTTTGATCTTTATGTTATTTTTACTGTAAAAATTTAGTTTACAGTGTTTTACAATTTACTGCTATATAGAAAAATTTCCCAACCCTTAATCTTAAATTCAAACAAATTTATTTAATTAAGTTACTACTTAAAGTCAATGAATTGTTATAGAAGTATGATATATTCTCTAATTTCTTTGCCTCAACAGAAGTTGAATCCTGGAAGAACAAAATATGCAGAACTCACAGTAAGTAGCAAACATTCAAGATCATTAAACAACATCATATCAATTCTTTCAGAAGTAATTACTAAAAAGTTAGATTTTAAAGAAGTTTACTCACCAAAAACTGTTGAAAACAGAGGCTAGTTGGAAGATGAAGCAAGAATACTGCAGTTTGAAGTTTTTTTGAATTCCAGTAAACTTCTTTGCTTCCTGACCTTTGAATATGAAATTTTGTTTATTATTTTTCTTTTTTTCTTCTTCTTGCTTTATCAAGTTTTTGCTACAGAAGTTAAAGCCCGAACTAAATAATATGTATAGGAAGAATGTTGAGGTATATATAGATAAGAACTGTTTGTAAACAGGGAAGGTAATATCTGGGCAAGTTTCTCTTGTTATTTATCAAAATCTTTGCATTTAATTCCTGTAAATAGAAGTGATTGTTGTATTTCGGCTGAAAGATATTTTTTTAAGATATAAAGGTGGCTAATTAATGTTTGTGTCTTTGTATTAGCATACACTAATTAGTATTGGCTGACACATATATTAGGTACAAAGATACTGGAGGCTTTGTTTGTACTGATATGTTTTATTTGCCGTGAATTCTTGGCTTACTTATGCATATAAAGTTTGCAGGTTTTCAATTTGTCTTCATTGCTTATGTTAACATATAGATAAATGTTTGCTTGCAGGTTTTGTTTTCTTATGCATATACAGTTTACTTGCTTTATTATATATATTTTTATTTACATAGTTACATTTGTATTTATATCTTATATTCATGTTATAGTTTTGTACTTATGTTTGTAGACTTATGTTTACAACTATATTTTATGTTATACTTATTTTAAATATTTATAAGCTTATTTTATTTTAATTACAAAAGCTATTGTTAGAAACATTGCTTGGCCTTATTTTTTTTATTCAAAGCTTAATCTTTCCAATATTTAATTTGTAATGTATTTGCACTAATGTATGTTATATTTATATTTAATATGAATAAAATTGTATTATTATACTCATCATTATTAACTACATTTATACTTTTGATATTAAATGTCATTAATATATAATTTTTAATTTAATAGAATAAAACAGATTTAATTTTAAATACTGTTAAAAGAGTCTATTTTACATTTTGAAATTATAAATTCCTTTATAATACATATACAACTAAAAATGTCCAACAACTTAATATTTATAAATGAAAATATTATATTAT
Source organism: Allium cepa (assembly GCA_030765085.1). Lineage (NCBI taxonomy): Eukaryota > Viridiplantae > Streptophyta > Magnoliopsida > Asparagales > Amaryllidaceae > Allium > Allium cepa. The sequence goes on from CM060931.1 coordinate 167,486,657, forward strand.
ATTTAAATTTGATCAAAAGCTTATTATAATAATAGGGTCAGAATTCCGGGATGTCACATTCCTCCCCCCTTAAAAGAATTTCGTCCCCGAAATTTAAATAACAGTTAATTTCAAAAACTTAATATTAACATTCTAAACATACATATCATCCATACAAAACAAACAATCAAACAGTCAATTCTAACAACATTACTAGTTATTCGAACATAAATTTGGATAAGCCTTTCTAAAACTATCAAGAGTTTCCCAGGTACAATCTCTGAGATCCTCACTCCATTGCACCTTGACGAGTTTTACCACTTTGTTCCTGAGTTGCTTCTCGTCTTGATCTACAATCTGAACAGGATCTCTAACCACAGTCAGGTTGGGTTCTACTTCTAAATCTTCCTGAACAACCGGTTCTACCACTAATGATGGGTCATGAATAAATTTCCTTAAATGAGACATATGAAATACATTGTGAATCCCAGACATCCGTTCTGGTAATTCAATCCTGTAGGCTACAGTTCCAATTCTTTCCAGCACTCGGAATGGACCAATATATCTCGGAGCAAGTTTTTCCGTCTTTCCGAATCTTATAGCACCTTTGATTGGGGAAACTTTGATAAACTAAATCTCCGATCTCAAATTCCAACGGTCTTCGTCTCTTGTCTGCATATTTCTTCTGACGATCTTGAGCAGCTTCCATCCTTTTCTTGATAAGCTCAACCTTCGCAGAAGCTTCATGAATTAGATCAGGTCCGAGCACAAGTCGATCATTCGATCCAATCCAACAAGATGGGGATCTACACGGCCTTCCATACAGAGCTTCATAAGGAGTCATTTTAATACTCGCTTGATAACTGTTATTATAGGAAAATTCCACTAAATGAAGATGGTCTTCCCATGATCCACCAAAATCCAATACACAAGCTCGCAGCATATCTTCCAGAATACGATTAAGTCTCTCCGTTTGTCCGTCCGTCTGAGGATGATAAGCTGTACTTAATCTCAAACTTGTTTCCATTGCTGATTGCAGAGCTTCCCAGAATTTTGCTAGTAAAAATAGGATCACGGTCACTTACTATGCTGACAGGAACACCATGTAATCTGACTATCTCCTTCAAGAAAATTTCTGCCAAGGAAACTGCAGTACTAGTCGCCTTAACTGGAATAAAATGGGCACTCTTCGTTAAACGATACATAATAACCCATATTCCTTCATTTCCTTTCCTGGTTCTAGGCAAACCGTCGATGAAGTCCATCGAGATCATCTCCCACTTCCAATCTAGAATTTCCAAAGGTTGCAATAGTCCTGCAGACTTTTGTTGATCTCCCTTCACTTGCTGGAAAATGGCACAACTATTTACAAAAGCAGCTACATCCTTCTTCATATTCGGCCACCAAAAAACTCTCCTCATATCTTTATGCATCTTCGAGATTCCCGGGTGAATATTCAATTTGGAGCGATGGCACTCAGCTAAAACTTTCTGTCTCAATCCATCAATATTAGGCACACACAAACGACCATTAATCCTTAAAACACCTTGATCGTCTATCTTGAAATCTGAATATCGACCGTCTTTAGTCATAAGAATTATTTCCTCAAAAGATTTATCCTCCGTTTGCTTACCAATGATCCTTTCTTGGAGAGATGGAACGACTTCCAAAAGAGATAAAACCGCATTTCTACTTAGAGCATCAGCCACGACATTCGCTTTCTCCGGAGTATACAAAATATCCAGATCATAAGATGCCAAAAATTCGACCCATCTCTGCTGTCTCAAATTAAGATCTTTTTGAGAGAAAATATATTTCAACGGTTTGTGACCCGTGAATAACTCAAACTTTTCTCCCAAAAGATAATGTCTCCATGTCTTCAAAGCAAAAACAATAGCTAACAGTTCTAGATCATGAGTAGCATAGTTCTTCTCATGGGACTTCAATTGTCGACTAGCATACGCAATAACTCTGCCATTCTGCATCAGAAATGCACCCAATCCAACTAAACATGCATCCGTATATACTTCAAATTTGCTCTTTCCATCCGGAATAGCAAGTACTGGTGCGCTAGTTAGCCTTTTCTTCAATTCCTGAAAAGCTTCTTCACACTGAGGTGTCCACTTGAATTTAGTTCCTTTCCTAGTCAGCTTAGTCAGATGCGAAGAAATTTTGGAATAATCCTTAACTAATTTTCTGTAGTAGCCAGCCAAACCCAGAAAACTGCGAACTTCAGTTAGTGCCTCCGGAGGTTTCCATTGCAAAATAGTTTCAACCTTTGCTGGATCTACTGAAATGCCTTCACCAGAAACAATGTGCCTTAAAAATTTAACTTCTGATTTCCAAAAATGGCACTTTGAAAACTTTGCCTTCAACACATGCTTCCTCAGAGTCTCCAATACAATCCTCAAATGTTGTCTGTGCTCTACTTCCGATTTGGAGTAGACCAAGATATCATCAATGAATACTAGCACGAACTTATTCAACACATCTCTAAAGACTCGGTTCATATGATCAACAAAACAGGCAGGCGCATTGGTTAATCCGAACGGCATAACCAACCACTCATAAAAACAATTCGGTCCCCTAAATGCTGTCAAGGGAATGCTATCTTCAGCTACCCTCAATTGATGGAAACCTGAAGCTAGATCAAGTTGAGAAAACATAGAAGCTCCATACAACTGGTCAAAAAGATCATCGATGCGAGGAAAAGGATATTTATTTCGAATGGTCACTTTGTTCAATTCTTTATAATCAATACAGAACCATAGCGAACCATCCGACTTGGTGACAAATACCGCAGCAGAGCCCCAACAAGAAAAACTGGGTCTAATCAAACCCTTCTCCAAAAGATCTTGTGTCTGCTTAACCAACTCTTCTCTTTCTCTAGGAGGCATTCTCCTACTGGGTTGAATCACCGGCACTGCTCCTGGAATCAAATCAATACGAAATTCAATCTCTCGATGTGGCGGAAGACACTTAACTTCTTCAAAAACATCAGGAAAATCTTGAACCATATCGATTTCCTCAACTTTCTCTTGAGAAATCTCAACTCCTAGCAAAAGACTACTCAAGTGAAATCCAGAACTATCGCATGACACTTTGACAATCCTACCCAAATCAGTCTCCAATGCAACTGTCCTCTCATCACAATTTAGGACTACTTTATACTTATCGAGCCAATCCATTCCCAAAATAAGATCAAATCCTTTAAAATTTAACACATATTGGTCACAGGAGAAACTATGAGACAAATAAGAAAGCTTCAAGTCCTTACAGATCGTATCCAATTTTGTTGCTCCACCAATAGGATTAGATACAATAATGGGACGATCCACGGTACTAGGGTTAAGAGAAAACTTTTCTACCGATTTTGAAGATATGAAACTCAAAGATGCACCCGAATCAAATAAAACTTTAATATATTTGCCATCTAAGAGTAGGGTACCTTCCAAAATCCCTTTACCTTGAGAAGAAGAAGATGAACCTGCTTCCAAAGCAAAAACTTTATCCTGCAGTGTCCTCTGCAAAAGTGGACAATTCTTAATCATATGACCGGGCTGACGACAATTAAAACACAACGATCTCTGGACTACTGCCAATCCTAGATCACTCTATCGTTGCTATTGCTGAGATCCTCCTTGAGAACACTGATCTGCCAAATGTCTAATTTGCTAACAATTATAACACTTGCGGGGTCCGTTATTGCTTCTTCCCGATTTCTTTCCCTTAACTTGCCTTTTCCAAAGTGGATTAAACTTTCTTTTATTTGGGTTAACGGAATTCCCTCTCGAAACTGTTGCCGTTGCCTCTAATTTCTTGCTCATCAAATCTTCATACCTCAATGCCATGTCAACCAAATCAACAAAAGATCCTTTCAAGAGCACCATCATCTTATTCTGGAATTCGGACCTTAATCCTTGCACAAACTTTTCATTCTTCTTGAGGGGAGTATCAATGAGTCCTGATCCATAACACGAAAGTTCATTGAATCTGGTCTCATACTCAGAAATGGTCATGCTTTCCTGCTTCAAATTCAGAAAATCCTGGTACAATTGAGTTTTCCTTGCTGTAGGCATAAACTTCTCCTCAAATAACTCTTTAAATCTTTCCCATGAAATATCTTCCTCAGGAATATTTGTAATTGTTACATCCCACCATGCTGTTGCGCCTCCCTGCAATTGCCACGATTTCTGATCATCCGACAATCTCATCCTCTTAAAAATGCGCTCACACGACCGTAGCCAGGCTTGAACTTCAATATCGATTCTGAACCTTTAAATGATTGGCCTCCAAGATCGATAAAATCTTTACATAAGGCTGCAAAACTAACTTGAGGCGGTACTGGATTTACAGCCTCTCTAGCAATTTGACTTCGACCATTATCACTCGAAGTACTGTCCCTAACTCTACCTCTTCTTCCAGAACTCATGTTGGGTTACCTGTTCAGGTGACTCAACAAATTTAGATAGGTATATATATTTATATGAAAATACAAATACGCACTCTCAAGATAAATATTACTTCAGAGCCTAGGTACTCGCTCAACCTAGCGCTCTGATACCAGCTGTGAATTCTTGGCTTACTTATGCATATAAAGTTTGCAGGTTTTCTATTTGTCTTCATTGCTTATGTTAACATATAGATAAATGTTTGCTTGCAGGTTTTGTTTTCTTATGCATATACAGTTTACTTGCTTTATTTTATATATTTTTATTTACATAGTTACATTTGTATTTATATCTTATATTTCATGTTATAGTTTTGTACTTATGTTTATAGACTTATGTTTACAACTATATTTTATGTTATACTTATTTTAAATATTTATAAACTTATTTTATTTTAATTACAAAAGCTATTGTTAAAAACATTGCTTGGCCTTATTTTTTTTATTCAAAGCTTAATCTTTCCAATATTTAATTTGTAATGTATTTGCACTAATGTATGTTATATTTATATTTAATATGAATAGAATTGTATTATTATACTCATCATTATTAACTACATTTATACTTTTGATATTAAATGTCATTAATATATAATTTTTAATTTAATAGAATAAAACAGATTTAATTTTAAATATTGTTAAAAGAGTCTATTTTACATTTTGAAATTATAAATTCCTTTATAATACATATACAACTAAAAATGTCCAACAACTTACTATTTATAAATGAAAATATTATATTTTATTTAAATTTGATCAAAAGCTTATTATAATAATAGGGTCAAAATTTCGGGGTGTCACACAACCTCAAGTGTTTTGTTTAATTATACTATCTATTTATCTATGTTTATATTCTGCAACTTTAATGACCGTTTCTTATTTCTAATTTAGTTCAAGTAATAGCAGTTTATTGAATGTTCGTTTATTGAATGTTCGTGTATACAAACCTCAAATAAGAATTGATTATAACGTTAGATTCTCATACATTATCATACAAAACTTAAATAAGAAACAACGGCAACGCATAATTGAATATACACATAGATTAATCATTTCGGGTTACTCTTTTTTATGAATATCAATCTCGTGAAGCGGATCATGAGGTTCACCGATTTCATTTTGCCACTAAACATACTGATTCTGCAATGATGTTCTTTGACCCTCTAATTCATTAGTGTACTCAACTTCTCATTGAGGAAAAGGATCCTCCATCCACTCCTAAAACCCACATTCATTTGGATACAATTGGCATCTAAAATGACGACGACTAATGTCATTTTCTCTTTCAACAACATCTTCTATAGCAGTGTATCCACATGCAAAAATTATAGGTGGCGAGTCAACTTCCTGTTCGATTCCAGGTGGTATGATTATTATTCTTTCCATCTCAACTGGCATCTACTTTGATGTCTTTTTCTTTCTTCATGATGTCTCTGCTCTTTTACTTGTCTTTGAAGTTCTTTTAGTTCTCTATCATGCTCTCGTAAATCATTGTACTCTCTTTCTTGCATTTTAATGTAGAAATCAATGTTAGTTTCTAGTGATGATGGATTAGAAGGCATCAGATGCTCTAGGTGACCTTCGTAATCGTACGATGTAGGGAGAGATATGACTATTATCCACCATGGTTGCAATATAGAAAGAGGTTAGTAATAACAAACACACACACACACACATAAATGACGTGATGCGAAGTATCATTATCCTAAAAGAAGAAGGAAGAGGAAGTTGTCAGAAAAACATATAGGTGAATTGACTAAACATGTTACAGTTAATCACATTAAAAGTTGTTAGAAAAGTAAATAAGGGAATGGACAAAAAGTAGTTATAAAAACACATAAATAATGTGATGTGAGATATCACTGTCCTAAATGAAGAAGAGACAGAAAGTTGACAAAAAACAAATGCATTACTGCTTGCCACATCTAATAATAAATTATAGCTCATCTAGTTTGGTACATCGTATAATACGATAAGTACAACGACTACAACTAATGAATATAGTATAGTCAACATGGTAAGTAAAATCACTACAACTACGGTCGACATAAGTACAGTGATTACCTTAATATAGTACATTCAGCATAGTAAGTATAATCTCCGCAACTAATGAATATAATGTAGTAAATACACTCACTAGAAATAATGAATATAGTAAATATAGTTAGTACAACTAATGAATACATTATGAACGTCATAAATCGACTGTGTCGTCGTCATCGTTATTATCATCGTCGTCGTCGTCATTGCTATCATTGTATCCATCGTCATCACCACCTCTCCTAGCACCTGAAAAGTAACCAACTGAGCTGTCAAATCATTAATCTATGCCTACAATGGTTGTATATGGTTCTAGTATATGTTATGCATCACTTGACTATGAAGGAGTGTCATGCACTAATACGCAGCATACCTTCATCCAAACTTGTCTAATATATTGGCAAACTATGATTATGAATGAATAAATGTCAGCTAATATTCCTACTATAATAACAAATAACGTAATAGTCTGAACATACCTCATACTAGATACTACCCAGATAAAGGAAAACCAATAAACATAAACATATATTGGATACTCTAATGGAAGATCGAGCATCATACCTATAATGTCATATGCTTAAAATCTATAATCAATATCGGGCTGCATGGGAGGATGAGAGAACTCTGATGGTGTAGGATCAAAACCATCCTGCAGGATCTGTATTCTACAATTAGCAACCGAGAACCAATAGGATTAAAGTTCACTTTCGTATATAATTCAGAACTAAGTAATGATTGAGAGAAACTTTAGCCAGTAAGCATCATAATCACCAACAATTAAGAGGATGATCACACCATATAACCAGCCAGCATCTCGAAGAACCTGTATATACCGTATCCTAATAGACCTCGAAGGCCCAAACCTATCCTCACATGATAACAAATATGTTGAAACACGAACTTACCCGATAATATGATATCAACATCTCTCTTATAAGTACCAAATGGGAATGAACGTAGTAGAGAAATAAGATCCTCAATACTTAATAGTTAAGCAACTTACCGGCCTTCTCCAATGCTATCTAGTAGACCACCCATGTTCTCAAAAGATTACTTCTAAGTCGCATGTCCAACTGCTATTGGGACTGTTGAAGGTCATGTCTTACCCTTATGGGGCCTCGACTGTGACAACCCACACCTTCAGACACACCAAAAGCAAAGCCTAGTGTGACTTTCAGTCTTTCAACGTACCAAGAAATATGAGCTGTTAGTTTTTAAAACATTACAATGTATGATTATAAGGGTACAGTCTAAGATGTTCAATACTTTTAGACCTCACAGTTGAGGGTAGTAAAATAAAAATGTAGAAAATAGCCATCTCTGAAAATATCTTAGAAAACACCATCTCAAAATATACGTAGTCAAAAATCTAGAGTCTGCAAAATAACAATAAAAGGTATGATAAGTGGTAAATTACGATAGACAGTTACATGGAGAGCTATAAAGAGTAATAAGAAATGCCAACACCAAGCTCGCGTCTCCACGTACTAGATCTACGTAAATCACCTACTGCCCTATTAGCCTACAGTTGGAAAAAAGGAAAGAAGTAGGCCAGAGTGAAGTCTGGTAAATGAGGTGCGTCATTAATATATGGTGATCACATATAATTGACTTCATTTAAAATCTATGTGACCTAAGGTGTCCTACTTGTTTTTGCGAGTTGCTCTCTAGGGTTGGTCACATTAATCTAACGATTATAGCTCCAAATACATCTACACCCAAACATCTTGTGAAGGTTTATTCTTAAGGTCATTCAACTAATCAAACCACAAAACAATAACGGATTGTACTAATAACCTCTAGGACTTATCCCAAAATAAGATCGTGTACAACATCACTCTTGGGACTGCATTATCCAAATTATGATTACAATGTATCGTACTTACACATTGATGGGGAGTCCGAAATGCCAACTCATGTCAAAGACGATTTAGGATCTATTGCATCCATCTCCCCCTCTCGGTGGTAACACTACTTATTGCACCATGTTGGACGTCCAACAAAAGTGTCATGTCCTAATTGTCGTATGCACCAAGGAACCTCCAGTTAATGTCAGGCTATGCACTCTGCATGCATCCGTTAAGGAACCTCCTGTGAGTGCCACTTGCGATCGAACTATGTAGAATACCGAATTCGTTGAATGAACGCGTACACATCTATCTAGTCACATACATTCCCAAATCAAGAATTAAGGAACCATTTGCCAACTAATATACTATTATATATAATTTATGTACTTCTATAAAATGGGGCTATAGGTCGAGGTTCAACCCACGTAAGAAAGTCATTTACTGGTTGAACACCGGCTACTATAGCGGTCGACTAGTTACAATGAGCCTGTCGACCAATCGGTTTTTATTGCTGTAAACTAAAATTTTGTTTAACCTTAATCAAAATTTTATAGTATATTTTCGAAAGTGGTTCAAATATACAATTTCTATAATATCTGTATATCACTTACATTTCATTTCATGATTTCAGTCCTCTCGATTTTAGAATTATTTTGGTATATTTGTATCTCAAATTAGTTTAAGGTAAAATCAACATTAACGAGGTATTGATATGTACAAATTATATTCCACATTTAATTCAAAGTGAATATAAGGGTATATTCATATTTCAAAACTGATTCTCACCATATTTCAAAACCTACCTCATATTTGTATCAAAATTAAATATGCTAGAAGTTATACACATACAATCTACACTTTTATCTCAAATTTAATTTAGCTAAATTTCTAGATCAAATAGATATATAAATAAATTCAATTACTTATAAATCAACATAATTAGTAATTATTCACTCACTTCTTAAAAGTTTCTTCCAATTTACTTGACTTGTTTTGCCCTCCCAAGATTTGATTTTACCTTGCTTATCTCGCCTTCCTCTGATTTATGTTTTAAAATTTTGGATTCAAAATTTTTGGAGAAGAGAAAAGGTTAAATGCGTACTTATTGGATTTAGGGTTTTCTAATCGATTACCGGAGGACTTGCATTCATTTATAGATGCTCAAATCAACTCCAGTCATTAGATTTAATAATATTAAAATCTAGACCGTTTGGCCTAAGCGAACCCTAGCCGAAATAGTTCGATCGGTCGACCATTTGGTCTAGGGCAGTCGACCACTAGGGCTCGGTCAGTCCCAACCATGGTATTGACCGGTTGAACTAATATAAAAAATTTCCTTTTATATATGTTTTAATTATTTTCGATTTCAAATCTTTAAACTTTAATAGCTTTTTCATACAAGCTCCATTTCAAAAACTCTATATATGAAGATTGTCTAAAAAATTGCCACAAATTCGTAGTGCAAGTTTTGTACCCAAATTTTGATGTTTGTAAAAAATCCACTTTTACCCTTTTTATCTTTATATTAATTTCTGTTATTAAATTTTCGGTTAACTTTGCGGGATGTTACATTCTCCTCCCCCTCAAAAGAAATTCATCTTTGGAATCTCTAAAGATGGAAAAATGCTACTCATAAACACATAAATCATTACCTATAACCATCTACTCATCCATCAACCACTTGCAACCATTGTCTTTACTTCAAATTTCTAATGCAATATATACATATAAGCATGGAGTGCATATGAAACTATACTAATGCAAAATTTAGGCAGTCTCCAGATCTAGTTGACCTCCTAAAATGCAAGTACTTATTCCATGTATCTAAATGTTTACAACAACCTAAGTAAATACGTTGCCAATTCCATATGTGTACACAACCATTCAATCCATATGCACTAACCATATGCATATAACTTGATACCATAAAACAAGTAGTGGTGTGAGTGCATGCTAACCTCAATATATTTGCCTATTGCACAAAGATCAATTTAATAAATATATCCACTAGCAATCATCATCCAAAACATGTCCTAATGGCACATTCATAACCATTCCTAGCATCCAAACATCCCTACCTATGCGGTACATTAAGCTAAAGCCTAAGCGCATAAGCAGCTTATACATATTAACTAAATGGAAATGTACCAGAAAAGAGTTCTGGATGGGCAGCTTGGATATTCTCTTCGGGCTTCCATGTACATTCTGCTCGGTTGTCTCCCCACTGGACCTTAACTAGCTTAATAACTTTATTGCGTCGCTTTATACCATGCTCAAGTATACGGGTAGGTGCAAGGTGAACAAGGGACTCCCTTTCTACTACCTCCTCCTCTAGCTGACTTGGCTTGACCATAGCTGCTGTGTCGTGTAAACACATCCGCAAGTGTGACACATGGAAAACATCGTTTACTCCCACTAACTTTTTAGGAAGCTTCACCCTATAAGCTAACTTCCCTACTCTACTTGTGATCGGAAAAGGCACTATAAGCTTTAGCTCTAACTTTCCCGAACTACCAAACCTGATGGCATGCATAAGCGGTGAGACCTTCATAAAAACCATGTCGTCCACTGCGAACTCCAACTCTATGCGTTTCCTGTTAGCATAAGACTTCTGCCTATCTTGTGTGGTATTCATCCTTCTACGGCCAAGTCAATCTAATCTGAAGTTTCCCTCACCACATCCAGTCCAAGATTTATCCTATCCATAGTGGCTGACCAACAAGACAATGATCTACAAGGTCTTCTGTAGAATACCTCAAATGGTGTCATCCCAATACTTGCTTGATAGCTATTATTATAGGCGAACTCCACTGATAAGTGATCCTCCCAAGAACTTATAAAATCCAAAATACACATCCGAAGCAAGTCCTCCAATACTCGATTCTCTCTCTCTCTCTGTCTGTCCATCTGTTTGTGGGTGATAAACGATCCTCAAACTCAACTCAGTGCTTAAAGCCTCCTCCAGAGCTTGTTTGTGAGAAGCGGATCTTGATCGCTCACAATGCTAGAAGGAACTCCGTGCAATAGAACTATCTCCCTCACGTAAAAAGTCGCCAATGATGTAGCAGTCCTCGTACTCCTTACCAGAATAAGGTGAGCACATTTAGTCGGTTTATCGGCCATGACCCAAATACTCTCCTACTTCCACTGTAGAATATCTAAAGACTGCAACAATCCACTTGGCTTCTTTCGCCACCTTTACCTTTGGAAAGTCATACAATTAGACATATACTCTGCCATATGCTTCTTCATACCCGACTTATAAAAGATCATCTTCGTGTCAAATTACATTTTGTCCCCACTGGGATGGATGGTCATCCTAGAATGATGGGACCCGATTAATACCATGTCAATCAAATCCATAATAAGAGGAATACATTGTCTTCCATCTCCCTACAGCCATCCCATCCAGTCAATGGTGTAGAACCTACAATGACTCGACCGCTCTCCTTTACCAAGCTTGTTGAAATATCCAATAACTCCATACTGTGCTTTTGACTAAACCTAATGTAGTCCATAAGTATAGGTTGCACATCCAAAGCTACTAATAATTCTGGAGTGATGTCTTATGAAGGTCGAAAATCAAATGTAGAGATAAACTCCAAGTGCTTCCACTCTTAGAATGGGACTCAACGTCGCATTCTTTCTACTGAAGGCATCGATTAAACATTGCCCTTGCCCGGATTATATAAGATATCGAAATAAAACGATGTCAATAACTACATCCATCTTTGCCGCCTTAAATTCAAATCCTTTTAGCAGAAAAAAATATTTCAAAGACTTATGATCTATGAATAGCTCAAACCGCGCTCCTAATAAATAATGTCTCCATGGATTAAGGGTAGAAAAAATAGCTGCCAAGTCAAAATCATGGGTAGGATAGTTTCTATAGTGGATTTCCAATTGTTGACTAGCATAGCTCACCACTCTTCCATTCTACACCAAAACTACATCCAATCTTATACTGCAAGCCTCGATATGTACTGTGAATGCCTTCGAACCATTGGGTAGTACCAAAATAAGTGCACTTGTTAAAGATTCCTTCAGCTTAATAAAACCGTTCGCATAATTTGAGTTCCATGAGAAAACCAAAATTTTCTTGGTAAGGCAGGTTACGGGGTAGAAATCTTACCGAAGTCCTTAATGAACTTCCTATAGTAGCCCACCAAACTAAGGAAACTCCTAACCTCCATGGCATTCTTCGGTACATGCCAATCCTGTATTGTTGCTACTTTGCTATGATCGATTGCCAATCCATACTCTAAGACAATATGTCCCAAAAAGCGAAGCTCCTTGGGCCAAAAGTGACATTTGGAACCATAGAGAGTAATGAGCACTTTTCATATATTCAACATGTGCTCCTCATAACTTTTTGAATAATACCAATATGTCATTAACAAATACCGCCACGAACTTATTAAGCAACAAATCAACGAAATAGGCAGGTGGATTGGTCAGTCCAAAAGGCTTGACTACCACTTGTAAAGTCCGTCGAATGTATAAGAAGCTATCTTCTAAATATTGGCTATATGCAACTGATGGAACCTAGCAGCCAAGTCAAGCTGAGATAACACCTTCGATCTAACTAACTGATCAAAGAGATCATCTGTGTAGGGAAACAAGTAACAATTCTCCTTTATTGGCTTATTCATCTCACGATATTGATGCAAAGCTTTAAATAACCATTTACCTTGGTGGCAAAGATAATTGGTGCTCCCCACTCTGAAATACTCCTCCTAAAGAAGCCCTTCTCTAATAGCCCGTTCACTAGCTTATTTAGATCATGTCTTTCGTTAGGAGCTATATGCCTTAAAGTTAAGGCAACAAGTCTATTGTTCTCCTTAAGATAAATTCGAAACTCAATCTCTCTTTGGGGTAGAAGATCGGTAATTTTGAAAATGACATCTGGGTAGTCTCAATCTACTAGCACTGAAGTAACTTATCATGTGATATGTCTAAAGGATATAGGCAACTTAACATAACCGAACCTCTGGGGTCGCAATAAACCTCAAGACTGCATCCACTACAAATATCTAAGAAAATGACCTTCCTTTCACAATCTAAGACTGCCCATACATGGTCATCCAATCCATACCCAATGCTATCCTACCTTTTGGTCAAGGCTGGAATATCAACAAATTAGCAAGGAAGAACGAATATCAGGATTGGAGACCGATTGGAAACAGGGTAGCAACCAATGTCGTTAAAATTTGGCCGAGGTCCGATCAGGACGGAATCGATTGGAAATGATGATCAGGACTAGAGGAGGCTATGTTTCAAATTTCAGGTCAATTGGAGTTCATATGATTAAGATATGATCGATACAAGTTAGGGAAAATGTAGTTCGAATCCATCATACAGCTCAATTTCAAATCGATGATGTTCGACTCCATATAGGGTTAGGTTCTTCGCATCGATCCGAAAGCCACAACGTCATAATAATTCAGTTCATATCCATCATGGTTGAATTACTTCGTATCGATCAAGGACTGTACCGATTCGCATCGATCACAGGTGAGTTTGGTTTGTGTCCATCCATATCGTAGTGGTTCGAATCGATAACGTACAAGTCCTTGTTCGTATCCATCTTGCTCAGGCGAGTTCGTTTCGCGTCGATGGTATCTGCGGTAATCGATGCGAAATACACCAATATTCATCGATACGAATGAGGGCTATGATGGATCGATAGTCGATTCGAAGAAGGAGTGGAATGAATGGTTGCGACCCAGTAATTGATGCGAATAAAACTCCGGAATTGAATACAGGTAACTCGGTCAACTCGACGCATAAGGTGGATTGATCCAAGAACATCGCAACATGTCACCACATGCTCACGTGCCCTGATTGATTCGAAGGCATCTATGCGAATAAATCGATTCGAACCACACGGCCTGGCAAAAAATCCCAACTCGTATCGATCATATCTCCTAAACCACAGATCCAAATGCAATGAAATTTTCACAGAAGCTTACATGCAAGCTAAGGAATGTGCCTACCAAGTTTCAGCTTGATTGGACTACTTCTTGATCGATATGAAATCGATTCGTATCGATCACAGATCGAGTCGAAACTTGGTGGGATCGGTCATGTGGGCCCACTCACGTGCCAGAAGAAGTCTCTCGAAGTTTGAGCGCGATATCAGCCTCCTACGCCTATAAATATCCCCCTGAAGCCTATAGAGAGAGGACCTTTTGGCTATTCAACGTCCAGACTGTGACGCCCCACCTCTATACACACGCTAGACAAGAACATTACAGTGAATGCTGTCGACTAGTGCGGAGAATAAGGCTGTTGAGGAGCGACCATCTGTATAATTACTTTGTGCGAGTACCGATATACCGGATAAAAATATAACTTTTCGTCTCAAGAGGAAATCCGACATACCGACACAAACTCAAAGCTACTACACAGTGGCTATAATATCTTCGGAAACAAATATAGAAATAAACATAACATAAATCAGTCACAGACAATTCATATCACAAAGGCGGAATAAGATATGAATATCACACTAGAAAGTGTACATCAGAGTAGTGGTCTAAAAAGGTCCACAATATCACAAAAGAATAGTTACACGAACTACACAAAAGAATAAGTATACATTAAGGAGTCTATATCTCAAATGTATACAACAAAATAACTACTAATCTAAGTAGTTAACCCAAAAGTCAAGGAGTTAATCCCGGATGAGAAGTCAAGCAGAAGCACCTGTAACATCTCGGTCTGACCCGAGTATTATTTAATAAGAAAATAATAAACGGATCAGTCTAACTATAAATATCAGATGAAACGATATAGAGTAAGAGGTATGACTAAACACATAATAATCACAATGCCAAGCTGTGATATATATATATAAATATATACTTAGTTGATAATCATCAAGAGATTAATCAATGTCACCAAATCTACACAAGAATCAAAGAAGTGTCATACTCATTATTTCGTTCATCAAACCACAAATATTGACGATAATATCAACGTCAATCACAAAAGTCAATGACACACAAATTCCAGAAGACTACACAAGAAATCCAGAGACCACTAAAGTCAATGACACACAAATTCACCAATGCACAAATATTGATAAAACTTATCAATGGAAATCACGAAAAATTGGTGAAACACAAATTCTAGGAATCTACACAAGAAATCCAGAAATCACAAAGGGGGGAGGCCTATCACAAACGGGAGCATAAAGCTCACCAACACGTGTATCACAAACGGAACGCTAATTCCATGGTCGCTAACCATCACAAATTGAGCCGAAGCTCCACAAACGGCCCGAAGACCATGGGTTGCTACCCCATCACAAATTGAGTCGAAACTCCACAAAACGGGGTTTAGTCTCCCTCGCAGACAAAGAGACATCGCACATTGCTAGTCTAAATCACAAAGATGATCGTCATGATCAGCGAGAAGTGTCAATTACACTAAGCTAGTAAATATATGAGTTTAGCTTCATGTCCCATAACCACTTGCTTAACTTAAATATTTACGAACAAACTGTAAATCTCCACTAGAAAATTGTCACAAGAGGTTCAATCGAACAAGTCCAAGAATTAACCGACAAAGTAAACGCAAGCGTTTCATACCACTTGTTTTACTAAGCCGTTTAATTAGATTTCTCATACGAGTGAGGTAAAGGTTTGTATATACTAATAGATTGGAAAACGGTTTTATAAACGAATTTGGTACTAAAAGAGTATTGAAATCGTTTGAGTAAAGAGTTTTGATATTTACTACTAGTATAGGAAACCTTTATATTTTTAAAGTGACAAATCACGAAGAAGATTGTAAGAACAACCAATACAAAAATTCACATACGAAGACGTGAATAAAATCCAAAGAAATCGATAAAGAATCCATCGAAATGGATATTCAAAAATCCCTAAAAAGAGTCATCAAAATCATAATAGATGATAACAACAAATAGGATTATCACGAATCGATTTAAATTGGAATTCCAATCCAAAAAGGCAAATTGGACTCAAACAGCAGGTTTAGTCGACTGAACAGAGAATTTCAGTCGACTGACCCTGTACATGGAAATTTTCCAGGTTCAGAAAACTTTCTGTTTCCAGTTTCAGTCGACTGTGCAGAGTTTTTCAGTCGACTGAATCATGCCTGGAAACTCTCGGGTTTCAGGTTCAGTCGACTGAACAGAGATTTCAGTCGACTGAATCATGCCTGGGCTGTTTTTCAGCCTTATACAAATGAAGAGCAAACTCTTCCAAAATGCAATCGGACGAACATTGGCTCTAAGGGTTTATGCCAAACGGCAACCCGGCCCTATATGCTCCTCGATGCATCACCAAAAGCATGATCAAACATCCATAAAAGGATTTCACACAAATTTGACTTAAAAACCCAAAAATTGGAATATTTACAAAACCAATCCAAATCAAGAGCAAATTCTCATGAAAAAGTGTTAGGAATTCATACCTAACAACCAAAGATAATTATAGTCATAGATGTGAGATAAAAATCTCACCTTTTCACAAAATCGAACAAGAAGAAGCTTGAAAGCAAATGGAGAATCAACCTCTCTTCAATCACAACCCAAATGAGCTTGAATCTAAGCTCAAAACAAGAACATTCCCGAAATTAGGTTTAGGAATTTCTGAAATTGAATGGAGAAAGAGTTGGAGAAGAAGAAGGAGATGCTTACCAAGGGGTTCTTCTTGAGTTTGGAGCAAGGAGATGGATTTGCAAGAGAAACTAGGGTTTTGGAATTTTAATTTCCAATCTCTCCCACCATTAACACTCTAAAAACTGAAATGAGAAGAGAATGAGGGTGAGTGGGGAAGAGTGGCTCAGATTTGAGCATAAGTTAACATAGGGTTGAGCCCAAAAACCAAACCCAAAGTAAAAAGTAGCAGAAATCAACTTTCTCCAAACATATCGAAGCTTATACTCAAAAAGGTCGCAAACGGCATTTTAAACTCAATGGGAGTGGTCCCGAGCCCTAATTCGACCGTATGCAAAAAGTAGCTTTTCGGACTAAAATCCGACCAACGATAAAATATTTAAATAAAATATTTAAATATAAAATCGATAAATATGCGGGTTGTTACAGACTCCCCTCCTTAAAGAAATTGCGTCCTCGCAATATTACAAGAAGAAGATATATAGTAACAACCATAAAAGCATATTCAACACAAAAGAAGTTTGAAATAAGAAGTTCACCTCAAAGAGCACGAGAAAGTAAGTCCGGATGTGTACGCTCGATGTACTCTCTAGATTCCCAAGAACAATCCTTAGGATTTGAAGACCATTGAACTTTAACAAGCGGAACATCTTTATTTCGAAGTCGCTTGACTTCCGAAGCAATGATACGAATAGGATGTTGCTCATAAGTTAAATTAGGCGAAACTTCAATCTCTTCCACAACACCGGGCTCAAGAATAGAATCGGAATCTCGAAGACATTTCCGAAGTTGAGAAACGTGAAACACGTCATGCATAGCAGAAAACTGAGCCGGTAATAAAAGGCGATAAGCCATGGAACCAATACGTTCGGTGATAGGAAATGGCCCAATATATCGAGGCGCAAGTTTTCCCGATCGACTGAAACGTACAACACCTTTCATTGGTGAAACACGAATAAATACAAGATCTCCCACAGAAAATTCTAACTTCCTTCTCCGGTTATCGGCATAGGATTTTTGTCTACTCTGGGCTTCTTTCATCCTATGACGAATAAGATCAATTTTTTCTGTAGAATCCCGAATAAAATCTGGACCTAAAACCAGCTTCTCACCGGCCTCGAGCCAACAAGAAGGAGATCGACATGGCCTTCCATAGAGTGCCTCAAAAGATGCCATACCAATATTAGATTGGAAGCTATTATTATAGGAAAATTCAACAAGTGAAATATGACCTTCCCAACTTCCACCAAAATCAAGAACACAAGCACGAAGAAGATCTTCAAGAGTTTGATTCACACGCTCGGTTTGTCCATCGGACTGGGGATGATAAGCGGTGCTAAAATTAAGCTTCGTTCCCAAAGCTTTTTGAAGACTCTTCCAAAATCCACTAGTAAACAATGGATCACGATCACTAACAATAGAAGTAGGAACACCATGCAATTTAATAATTTCTTTGATAAATATTTTGGCCAAAAGAGGAACGGTTCGATTAGACCGAACGGGAATAAAATGGACAGATTTAGTAAGCCTATCAACAATCACCCATAAGCTATCATGACCCGAACGAGAACGGGGAAGGCCATCTATAAAATCCATGGAAATTTGGTCCCACTTCCAGACTGGGATTTCTAAAGGTTGCAATAACCCACCGGGCCTTTGATGTTCGGCCTTAACGAGTTGGCAAGTCATGCAACGTTTAACGAAGTTAGCGATGTCAAGTTTCATTCCCTCCCAATAATAAAGTCGCTTCATATCCGCGTACATTTTATTACTACCGGGATGAATGGTAAACTTAGAACGATGTGAATCTTCTAAAATATCTTTACGAAGATCACCAGTATTTGGCACGACAAGTCTACCAAATTTCCGAATGCCGCCACGAGAATCGATATCAAAGTCTTTCAAACCTTCAATATCCATTTTATCCCTAATATTTTGGCCCAGAATAGCCAAGTTGGGATCTAGCCCTTGAGCTTCAAGAATGCGGTCTAAAAG
Organism: Allium cepa; assembly: GCA_030765085.1. Classification (NCBI taxonomy): domain Eukaryota; kingdom Viridiplantae; phylum Streptophyta; class Magnoliopsida; order Asparagales; family Amaryllidaceae; genus Allium; species Allium cepa. The sequence goes on from CM060931.1 coordinate 167,505,624, forward strand.
AGATGGATGAGCCACAAGGCTACATAAAACAAACGATGAGCATAAATCGGAAACACGGTCTCGAATTTCGCAAGTGGATAAAATCTCGAGATCGTTCCATTCGAATATCATCATAGAAACAACAGCTTGTTGTTTACGGCTAAGAGCATCGGCGACAAGATTACCCTTACCGGGAGTATAAAGAATATCAAGATCATATGGTGTAAGAAATTCGAGCCAACGCTGTTGACGCAAATTAAGTTCTTTTTGAGAGAATAAATATTTCAAAGACTTATGATCTGTGTAAAGAACAAATTTCTCTCCTAAAAGATAATGACGCCAAATCCGAAGAGCAAAAACAATAGCCGCGAGCTCTAAATCATGAGTGGCATATCTAGTCTCAGCAGGCTTTAATTGCCTAGAAGCATAAGCAATAACGCGTTCCTTTTGCATAAGAACGGCACCCAAACCAATGCGACTAGCATCGGTATAAACAACGAAATCTTGATTCCCATCGGGAATAACAAGAATAGGAGCATCAGAAAGAAGCTCTTTTAATTTCTGAAAAGAAGCTTCACATATGTCCGACCAAATGTATTTAACACCTTTCTTCGTCAAGCTAGTGAGAGGCACGACAATTTTAGAAAAGTCTTTAATAAAACGACGGTAATAGCCCGCCAATCCAAGAAAACTACGAATCTCTGTCACACTCTCCGGTCTCTTCCAATCTTGAATCGCTTCAATCTTTGAAGGATCCACGGAAATTCCGGATTCAGAAATAATGTGACCGAGAAACTTCACACGAGATTGCCAAAAGTGGCACTTAGAAAATTTTGCCTTTAATTGATTACTCCTCAGAGTTTCCAACACAATCCGAAGATGTTTTTCATGCTCCTCCTCGGTTTTAGAATACACAAGAATATCATCAATAAAGATGAGAACAAATCGGTCGAGAAAGTCTTTAAAAACTCGATTCATTAAGTCAACGAAATAAGCCGGGGCATTTGTTAACCCAAATGGCATAACAAGCCATTCATAAGATCCATACCGAGTGCGGAATGATGTCAAAGGAATGCTATCCTCTGCAATACGAAGCTGATGAAAACCGGTAGCTAAGTCCAATTGTGAAAAGACTCTTGCACCACTAAGTTGATCGAACAGATCATCAATCCGAGGTAAAGGATATTTATTTTTGATAGTAAGATCATTAAGCTTGCGGTAGTCAACGCAAAGCCTAAGTGTAACATCGGATTTTTTCACAAAAATAGCCGAAGCTCCCCAAGGCGAGGAACTAGAGCGAATAAATTGCTTGGTCTCCAATTCTGATAATTGTTTACGCATCTCCTCGTTTTCTTTATTGGACATACGATAAGGAGGACGAGTGATAGGTTGAGCTCCCGGAATAAGATTAATTCTGAACTCAATTGCTCGCTTAGGTGGTAATCCTAAAACGGGCTCGAATATGTCGGAAAATTCACAAACGACGTGAATAAGAGAAATAATATCACCCTCATCATCATCATCGTCATCACGAGGATTTAAAGAATATAAAGATGCAACCAAAGCAGAATCTGAATCTTTAAGAATAACAGAAACCTGATTAACAGATTGAGGATGTCGAAGATAAATAGTCCGCTCAGGACATAGGACATGAGCTTCATAACGGTTAAGCCAATCCATTCCCAAAATCATTCCAAAGCCTAAATAACGCATGACATGCAAATCGGCTCGGAAAGAAAAATCACACAAAATAATCTCGACATCTTTACACAATAAACTGATTGTTGCGGATCCACCAACCGGATTCTCAATTCTCAAAGAAGTCATTAAACACAAAACATCCAAGGAAAAAGTATCAACAAGTTCTTTTGATATAAAAGAATGGGACGCACCCGTATCAAAAAGAACTCGAATAGGATGATCACGAAACAAAATAATTCCATCCAGAATAGAATGAGAAATACCTTGGCCACGAGATGTGTTGCCAGGGGCTTGAGCAACATTTAACTTTCCCTCCTTCTTGCCCTGAAGCTTGGGGCATGAAGATATAACATGACCGGGAACTTTGCAGTAGCGACAAGAAAGAGGCTTTGGGCACTTGTTCACATAATGGTCCTTTGAACCACAATTATAGCATTCCCCACGACCAAAGGAAGAAGTCTTTGCCATGGAGGTTGCTTGCTTCCTTTTCTTATTGGGATAAGGGCCTTTAAATAGGTTTGACCTCTTTCTGTTGTTGAAGTTTGGTTTGGAACCCACCACTTCAACATCATTCTCTCTATCCGCCTCTTCAAGACGAAGAGCGATATCAACGAGTTGGTCGAAAGAAACTTCTAACCTTAAAAGTAATGGCTTCTTGAGGATTTTGTTTAAGCCATAAACGAATCTCTGGTTCTTCTTAAGAGGGGTGTTGATGTATTCAACCCCATATTTGGAAAGCGACTCGAAGGAGGCGACGTAATCAGTCACGGAGGACTCACCTTGAACAAGGTCTATAAATCGTCGAGCCAATGTCACTTTCTCTGCTTCTGGTACGAATTTTAACTCGAAGCGTTCTCGGAATTTCTCCCAGGTGAGATCCGCCTCATTAGTTTCAGAAATAAGAAGCTCGTACCAATCCAATGCTCTTTCTCGGAGCATACTAGAGGCCACCTGAACTCGGTGTAGGTCAATAAGATTCATGCGCGAAAAGATGCGATCGCATGTTCTTAGCCAAGCCTGTACTTCAATAACAGTTTCGGAACCTTTGAATGACTCCCCACCCAAATTAGTGTAATCGCTACACAAGCGTGCAAATCCCGACTTTGGGTGAGTAGGTTCCGGGTTAGCTCCAACCGCTTGAGCATTTGTTACCAAATCAAGTAGCTGTTGAGCAGTCATAAAAACTCCATCCTGGGGCGGAGTGCTAGATGGCACGGCTCTGGGGCGGCCTGGTCTAGACATTTCTCTTCCTTTAGAAAGAAAGAAGAAGAAGAAAAGGTTATTCACCAAATTGAATATCAAGCAATCTTGATAGATAAAACAAGGAATCATAAGAAAAATAGGATGGAACGGTACGAAGACCCGAATAAAATCCTAAAGCACAACTCCTAAGAAAGACTTAGGACGATGATCCTTGTTATAATATTCCATATTGTTCCGAAGTTTGGCTTTGATACCAAGCTGTGACGCCCCACCTCTATACCCACGCTAGACAAGAACATTACAGTGAATGCTGTCGACTAGTGCGGAGAATAAGGCTGTTGAGGAGCGACCATCTGTATAATTGCTTTGTGCGAGTACCGATATACCGGATAAAAATATAACTTTTCGTCTCAAGAGGAAATCCGACATACCGACACAAACTCAAAGCTACTACACAGTGGCTATAATATCTTCGGAAACAAATATAGAAATAAACATAACATAAATCAGTCACAGACAATTCATATCACAAAGGCGGAATAAGATATGAATATCACACTAGAAAGTGTACATCAGAGTAGTGGTCTAAAAAGGTCCACAATATCACAAAAGAATAGTTACACGAACTACACAAAAGAATAAGTATACATTAAGGAGTCTGTATCTCAAATGTATACAACAAAATAACTACTAATCTAAGTAGTTAACCCAAAAGTCAAGGAGTTAATCCCGGATGAGAAGTCAAGCAGAAGCACCTGTAACATCTCGGTCTGACCCGAGTATTATTTAATAAGAAAATAATAAACGGATCAGTCTAACTATAAATATCAGATGAAATGATATAGAGTAAGAGGTATGACTAAACACATAATAATCACAATGCCAAGCTGTGATATATATATATAAATATATACTTAGTTGATAATCATCAAGAGATTAATCAATGTCACCAAATCTACACAAGAATCAAAGAAGTGTCATACTCATTATTTCGTTCATCAAACCACAAATATTGACGATAATATCAACGTCAATCACAAAAGTCAATGACACACAAATTCCAGAAGACTACACAAGAAATCCAGAGACCACTAAAGTCAATGACACACAAATTCACCAATGCACAAATATTGATAAAACTTATCAATGGAAATCACGAAAAATTGGTGAAACACAAATTCTAGGAATCTACACAAGAAATCCAGAAATCACAAAGGGGGGAGGCCTATCACAAACGGGAGCATAAAGCTCACCAACACGTGTATCACAAACGGAACGCTAATTCCATGGTCGCTAACCATCACAAATTGAGCCGAAGCTCCACAAACGGCCCGAAGACCATGGGTTGCTACCCCATCACAAATTGAGTCGAAACTCCACAAAACGGGGTTTAGTCTCCCTCGCAGACAAAGAGACATCGCACATTGCTAGTCTAAATCACAAAGATGATCGTCATGATCAGCGAGAAGTGTCAATTACACTAAGCTAGTAAATATATGAGTTTAGCTTCATGTCCCATAACCACTTGCTTAACTTAAATATTTACGAACAAACTGTAAATCTCCACTAGAAAATTGTCACAAGAGGTTCAATCGAACAAGTCCAAGAATTAACCGACAAAGTAAACGCAAGCGTTTCATACCACTTGTTTTACTAAGCCGTTTAATTAGATTTCTCATACGAGTGAGGTAAAGGTTTGTATATACTAATAGATTGGAAAACGGTTTTATAAACGAATTTGGTACTAAAAGAGTATTGAAATCGTTTGAGTAAAGAGTTTTGATATTTACTACTAGTATAGGAAACCTTTATATTTTTAAAATGACAAATCACGAAGAAGATTCTAAGAACAACCAATCACAAAAATTCACATACGAAGACGTGAATAAAATCCAAAGAAATCGATAAAGAATCCATCGAAATGGATATTCAAAAATCCCTAAAAAGAGTCATCAAAATCATAATAGATGATAACAACAAATAGGATTATCACGAATCGATTTAAATTGGAATTCCAATCCAAAAAGGCAAATTGGAATCAAACAGCAGGTTTAGTCGACTGAATAGAGAATTTCAGTCGACTGACCCTGTACATGGAAATTTTCCAGGTTCAGAAAACTTTCTGTTTCCAGTTTCAGTCGACTGTGCAGAGTTTTTCAGTCGACTGAATCATGCCTGGAAACTCTCGGGTTTCAGGTTCAGTCGACTGAACAGAGATTTCAGTCGACTGAATCATGCCTGGGCTGTTTTTCAGCCTTATACAAATGAAGAGCAAACTCTTCCAAAATGCAATCGGACGAACATTGGCTCTAAGGGTTTATGCCAAACGGCAACCCGGCCCTATATGCTCCTCGATGCATCACCAAAAGCATGATCAAACATCCATAAAAGGATTTCACACAAATTTGACTTAAAAACCCAAAAATTGGAATATTTACAAAACCAATCCAAATCAAGAGCAAATTCTCATGAAAAAGTGTTAGGAATTCATACCTAACAACCAAAGATAATTATAGTCATAGATGTGAGATAAAAATCTCACCTTTTCACAAAATCGAACAAGAAGAAGCTTGAAAGCAAATGGAGAATCAACCTCTCTTCAATCACAACCCAAATGAGCTTGAATCTAAGCTCAAAACAAGAACATTCCCGAAATTAGGTTTAGGAATTTCTGAAATTGAATGGAGAAAGAGTTGGAGAAGAAGAAGGAGATGCTTACCAAGGGGTTCTTCTTGAGTTTGGAGCAAGGAGATGGATTTGCAAGAGAAACTAGGGTTTTGGAATTTTAATTTCCAATCTCTCCCACCATTAACACTCTAAAAACTGAAATGAGAAGAGAATGAGGGTGAGTGGGGAAGAGTGGCTCAGATTTGAGCATAAGTTAACATAGGGTTGAGCCCAAAAACCAAACCCAAAGTAAAAAGTAGCAGAAATCAACTTTCTCCAAACATATCGAAGCTTATACTCAAAAAGGTCGCAAACGGCATTTTAAACTCAATGGGAGTGGTCCCGAGCCCTAATTCGACCGTATGCAAAAAGTAGCTTTTCGGACTAAAATCCGACTAACGATAAAATATTTAAATAAAATATTTAAATATAAAATCGATAAATATGCGGGTTGTTACACAGACTCTGCCGGATTCAATTCTATACCTTACCATCGCTGTTGTACTCAAACTACTTCATTGTAATCGCTGTAATCATATGTAACCAGCAAGGATAATTAATAAAAGAGAAAAAAATTTGAAATGTACGTAGGCCGGAGATAGCCGAACCACTATAAATCTTGTGTTTCTGATTGTTATTTCTGAATTGTTGTACTTAGTATTGCTTAGATCTGAGATTTGTGTTTGGGACATTGCTGATCTATATTCATAGTTTGGTGCTTTCACGATATTTGGGGTTTGTGACCAATTTTGGTGCAAACACTTTGGTGCTTTCACTGAGAAGGACTAGCACCCGCTACATTGGATTGAAGTTCAGATTCGAAAAGCTTGAAGGATTCAGATTTAGAGAGAATGACTCGACAAACCAGTAGAAGACAAAGGGCTGAAAGAAGCCAATAGGAAGAAAGTCAAGAAGCATCCTCCGGAGCTGGGGAAGGACAAGCTTCGATCTACATCACCAGGGATGAAATGGAATCTATAGCCAATTCATTACAAGAGAGATTGTTGAAGAGTCAACATGACATGATGCAGACCTTCTTTGAACTGATGAGAGCTGCAGGAACACAAAATCGCCCGACTACGGTAACTGCGAATGTGGAACAAGGAACTAGGGTTGTGGAACCCAATGGAGGACAGAATAAAGAACCAGATGGAAATCAATAAAGGCCTGGGGGAAGGCCCCAAGGATCTGACATTGGGAGGCCCTTGGATGGAGCTCAACTGGCTAGAGCGAGCGCTAACATTAGCGTACTGCATGAGGAGTACGTACCGGAATTCCCTCGGGGGCATGGGGGCAACCTTTGACAGATAATGCTAGATTAGCTGAAATTATTAGGAGAACTATGCGTGGAGGCCTGACCAATAGAGATTTGGAAGGAGTGAACAGGAGTCCGTTTACACGGGAAATTAGGATGGCTCGAAATCCACCTGATTTCAAGCTACCTAGTGTGGAAGTATACAATGGCCAGGTTGATCCAATAGATCAATTGATGAGATACATTAGACACATGGGAGTGATGGGGGCATCGGAGGAAGTTATGGCCCGATGTTTCCCTCTGTACTTGACGGATATAGCCGCGATGTGGTTTGGGCAATTGGAGGAAGGATCAATCAGAACATGGATGGAGCTGGTGGATAGGTTTCTAAGGCAATTTCGGGTTCATATTAAGATGCCTAAGAACGTGATGACGCTAACGTCAGTAAAGCAAAGGACGGATGAATCACTTAGAGATTTTCTAATTCAATTCAATGTGGCGGTGGCTTCGGTGGATCGACCGGATCCATCGATGGTTTTGATGGCAGCAGCGTCGGGAGTCAGAGAGGATTCAGATTTCAAAGTATCTTTGATACGGGACCCACCACTAGTTCTCGAAGAATTCTTTCACGAAGCTAAGAGATTCCTTCGATAAGAGGACGCTTGTGCAGATTTAAAGTTAAAGGAAGTGAATGCGACTGAGGGTGGAGGACCATCCAGTAGAGGCTCGGATAAAAATAAAGGAAAAAGGAAGTTGGATAACGATTCAGGAAAAGCTAGGAAGCGATGGAAGGATCCAAAGTTTTCCACACACACAGGACTAAACGAGACGCTGGAGCGGATATACATGGAAACTCGGAATCGCCTTCCCTACTGAAGGCCAGCTAGGAGAGAACCTTCTGAACGGGAGAGGGCCTCGGGAAGGCACTATCTCTTCCACGATTTGGATGGGCACGATACCAATAGCTGTAGGCACCTGAAAGATATAATCGTGGGGCATGTAAGGAATGGACAGTTGTGACAATATGTCGGGACTCGAAATACAGCGGTGAAGCAAGAGCAACCACCACCTACCTAACCACCACCTACCTCAGTCAACGATGGTGCGAGGTCCAGGAATGATGGTCGATTGGTTATCAATTGACTGGGATAATATGAAATAAGTAGCAAACTATTGGCAAATGACCAAGTCGTTTACTCATGTACGGGGACGAAGATAGCCCCTGGGCATGCTCTGAATGATGATAAACCGCGATGTTATGGTTTGTGAAATCTGTCTTTTGTTTTCGGATTGGACACTTGTTTTTCTGGTTTGGTTTTGGAGTTTGGTTTGAACTCCTGGTTTTGTTTGCTTTCTGGCTTGGAATCTCGTTTGGATGATTGTTTTATGTTTTGGATGTTGGTTCGGATTTCTGATTTGATTTGGATTTCGGGTTGGATTTCGATTGGATTTTTATCTGATTTTTGGCAAATGGTCGTCAGGTATGGATTATATCTGGCAAGGGATAAGTCTCTTCGTCCGCATGTGGCAAATTGGCTTATTCAGGTCGTTGAGTATGGACTATGCTCAATAAGGGTCCGGAGTGACTAGGATTCGACCTAGGACTTAAGCCCCATATTATCGATTATTGTTTCAGGTCGTTGAGTATGGACTATGCTCAACAAGGGTCCGAAGTGACCATGATTCGGCCTAGGACTTAGGCCCCATATTATCGATTATTGTTTCAGGTCGCTGAGTATAGACTATGCTCAACAAGGGTACGGAGTGACCAGGATTCGGCCTAGGACTTAGTCCCCATATTATTGATTATTGTTTCAGGTCGTTGAGTATGGACTATGCTCAGTATGGGTCCAGAGAGACCAGTATTCGGCTTAGGAATTAAGCCATGGCATTGTACAATGTCCAGGGACACTGGACCACGGTCGTTAAGTGTAGATTGCGCTTGGCAAGAAACCGGAGAGGTTAGCTCAATGTCCAGGGACACTGGACCACGGTCGTCAAGTGTGGATTGCGCTTGGCAAGAACCCGGAGAGGTTACGAATTTGGATATCGACCCTGCGAGGTCCTGGATTGGGTTATTGGCTATTGGGTAAGGATGGATTAGGACTCGGTTGTCGAGTTTAAGTGGATATGGAATTGGCTAAGGCTTTGGTTGTTGGATTTGAAATTGGGCATCGACTCGGAGCAGTCAAGGATGATGTACTCTGATGATATGGCTATGGACTTCGGATATCGAATTCGGAACTATTCAAAACACGCCTTATTATCACAAGGCATGTTTTGGTGGGCAAATGTTATCCCACCTTTTGGTCAAGGCTGGAATATCAACAAACTAGCAAGGAAGAACGGATATCAGGATTGGAGACCGATTGGAAACAGGGTAGCAATCGATGTCGTTAAAATTTGGCCGAGGTCCGATCAGGACGGAATCTATTGGAAATGATGATCAGGACTAGGGGAGGCTATGTTTCAAATTTCAGGTCAATTGGAGTTCGTATGATTAAGATATGATCGATATAAGTTAGGGAAAATATAGTTTGAATCCATCATACAGCTCAATTTCGAATCGATGATGTTCGACTCTATATGGGGTTAGGTTCTTCGCATCGATCCGAAAGCCACAACGTCATAATAATTCAGTTCATGTCCATCATGGTTGAATTACTTCGTATCGATCAGGGACTGGACCGATTCACATCGATCATAGGTGAGTTTGGTTTGTGTCCATCCACATCGTAGTTGTTCGAATCGATAACGTACAAGTCCTTGTTCGTATCCATCTTGCTCAGGCGAGTTCGTTTCGTGTCGATAGTACCTACGACAATCGATGCAAAATACATCAATATTCATCGATACGAACAAGGGCTATGATGGATCGATAGTCGATTCGAAGAAGGACTGGAATGAATGGTTGCGAACCAGTAATTGATGCGAATAAAACTCCGGAATTGAATACAGGTAACTCGGTCAACTCGGCGCATAAGGTGGATCAATCCAGGAACATCGCAACACGTCACCGCATGCTCACGTGCCCTGATTGATTCGAAGGTATCGATGCGAATCAATCAATTCGAACCACACGGCCTGCCAAAAAATCACAACTCGTATCGATCATATCTCCTAAAACACAGATCCAAATGCAATGAAATTTTCACAGAAGCTTACGTGTAAGCCAAGGAATGTGCCTGCGAAGTTTCAGCTTGATTGGACCACTTCTTGATCGATACGAAATCGATTCGTATCGATCACAGATCGAGTCGAAACTTGGTAGGACCGATCGCGTGGGCCCACTCACGTGCTAGAAGAAGTCTCTCGAAGTTTGAGCGTGATATCATCCTCCTACGCCTATAAATAGCCCCCTGAAGCCTACAGAGAGAGGATCTTTTGGCTATTCAACGTCCAGACTCTACCGGATTCAATTCTATACCTTATTATCGCTGTTGTACTCAAACTACTTCATTGTAATCGATGTAATCATCTGTAACCAGCAAGAATAATCAATAGAAGATAAAACTTTGAAGTGGACGTAGGCAGGAGATAGCTGAACCATTATAAATCTTGTGTTTCTGATTGTTATATCTGAATTGATGTACTTATTATTGCATAGATTTGAGATTTGTGTTTGGGACATTGCTGATCTATATTCATAGTTTGGTGCTTTCACGATATTTAGGGTTTGTGACCAATTTTGGCGCAAACACCCAAAATCAAACCAAACCCGAAAAGTCCTAAGACAAAAGAAATGCAATAAAAATCGACCCAAAAATAAACAATTTCAAACCCTTATAGATCATAGATAAAATGAGTTGATCCTCTAATAAGGTTTGATACAATTACTGGGTCAGTAACTATACCAGTGTCTAAGTGTAACTCGTGCACAAGTTTACTCAAAATAAAAGTGTGATGCCCCATTGTCAAATAAGGTAGTAACAAATAAAGTTAACACACCTACAACTATGACCTTTTCCACTTATCCGCTAATGGAGGTGCACTTGTGCTGGGAATAACATCCAGTGCGTAAGCTGAAACCACTTGGGTAGAGGTCTTCGATGGGGTCGGACACTCCCTCGTTATATTCCTGATTTGATTGCAGTTGTAGCATTTAATCATTGAAATGTCCATCCTACACTCCTTCACATTATGCCCCTTCTTATTAAATCTCCTACACTTGATCTCATTCTTTTTAGTCTTCCCTTAGGTCCTCATTCCACCGTTGGACTTATTCTGCTAGGGTATCTTTCCTCTTGATTTCTTGGGCTCACTCCCCACCTTTTCTTTGTAAACAGTATTTTGCAAGTCCATCTCCATCTAACCCTATAAGTTGCCACTATGTGATGTGACTCAAGGCCAAACTTTGAAGAGGTTGATTTAGCTCCTTTGCAAACTTTAAAGCTTTCTTGCGTGGGGTATTTATTACATTTAATTGAAATTTAACCAACTCACTAAACCGATTTACATAGTCTTTCACCGATATCTCTCCTTACTGCAATTGTCTGAACTTCTCCAGCTATACTCCTTGTTTTTCTATAGGAAGAAATCACATCTCAAAATGCCTTCTACATTCTCCCTAGTTTATTTCTTCCTCATTGGTCTCTGCCACTACCACTCACTACCAATTTAGAGCCTATCCTTATAAATGTCAGCAAGAAAGTTGCTTCCTAATGTCATTTCTAAGGCCCATCAATCCGAAAATCCTCTCATAAGTACGAATCCATGCTTTTGAGTCCACAAAAGATTTGGTCCCCATATATGGCTTCCTTCATAGACTCACAAAGTCCTTACACAGCTTGGCGAAATCGGCAACAAGTGGGTTGGCAGGAACTGTAACTGGCGCCTACTCTGTGTGCTCCATATTAATGTCAACTAGCTCAGCTTATCCTCTCACTTGTGGATACTGATGGAACCATATCGGGACGTTCACACATAGAAACTCAACCGCTTCACCTTAGCCACACCCGCCCAGATTGCTCATTCCCTCTATTTGTGATTTATGATCTATTAGCAACTTTTCCACATATAGTATTAGCAAGAATAAGTAACAACATTTTTCATATTATACTATAATATATAAGCTTTCGAAAAACATTTTATCTATACATATATATGCTTTTTTTTAAACCATCTTTGAAAAAAATTAAAATATACAAGTACGTTATCTCAATGCGTACATAATCCCTAAAGAATCTTAAACCTAGGATCTAATACCATATGCAACAATCCACACCTCTGGGCATACCAAAACAAAATCCTAGGGTGACTTTTGATCTTGTGATGTACCAGGAAGTTCGAGCTGTTTGTTTTAAAGACATTACAAGATATGATTATAAGGGTAAAGGCTAAGACATTCTAAACTTTTAGACCTCACAGCAGGAAGCAGTAAAATATAAATAAAGAAAATAGTCATCTCAAAAAATATCCCCAAAAACACAGTCTAAGAATATATATGGTCAAAAATATAGATTTTACAAAATAACAGCGTAAGGTCTGATAAGTGCTAAAGTACGATAGATAGCTACATAGAGAGTAATAAAGAGTAATAAGCAATGCTAACACCAAGCTTGCCTTTCCATGTTCTAGGTCTGGGCTAATCACCTGCTACCCTATCCTTTTGTGGCGGGGAAAAAGGAAAGGAGTAGGTCAGACAAAAGTTTGGTGAATGAGTTGCATCATTAATATAGGGCGGTCACATGCAATTAACTTCATTTATAACCTATGTGATCTAGGGTGTCCTACTTGCTTTTATGAGTTACTTACCAGGGTTGGCCACATTAATCTAAGGAATATAGCTCCAAATACACCTAAACCAAAACTTATAGTAAAGGTTTGCAATCGGGGTAGAACAACTAATCAAACCTCAAAACAACGATGGATCTGACTAATAACCTCTAGGACTTCTCTTGACATAAGATTGCATACAATATCACTCTTGGGACTACATTACCCAAACTATGACTACAACGTATCATACTTGCACATTGAGGGGGAGCCTGCAATGCCAACTCGCATCAAAGAGGACTTAGAGTCTACTACATTCTTGTCCACCTCTTAATGGTAACACCACTTATTGCACCGCGTTGGGCTTCCAATAACCATGTCACGTCCAAATTGCCATATGCACCGAGGGACCTCTCGTTAGTGCTAGGCTATGCAGCTCTCCAAGCATCCACCAGTAGTGTTGCGCATCCACCAAGGAACCTCCTATAAGCTTCGTTTGTGATCCAACCACCTTATGTTGAATATCAAATTCCCTAAATGAATAGGTTTTTAAGTCTAATTGCCCGTGCATAATTCTATCTAGTCCCGTACATTCCCAAGTCTAGAATTAGGGAACTATTCTCCTTGATAATATAATATTATATATAATAATATATATACTTCTATAAACCTGGGCCATAGGCCGAGGTTTAACCTACGTAGAAAAGTCGTTTACCAGTTGATCGACGAATACTGTAGTGGTCAACCGCTACAGCGACCCTATCGACCAGTCGGTTTTTATTGCTATAAACTAAAATTTTGTTTAACTTTAATTAAAATTTTACTGTATGTTTTCAATAGTAAACCATATTTCGTTAAAAATTGATTAAATCCCAAATTCTAACTAGATTTCATCTACTTGTTCAAATCTACTATTTTAGCAATCTCAGTGTATCATTTATATTTCATTTACATGAATTCAGTCCTCTCTTTTCATAATTATTTTGGTATATTTGTATCTTAAATTAGTTCAAGGTAAAATCAATATCAGCTAGGTATAGATAAATATATACTATTATATTCCAGATTCAATTCGAAGTAAACAGAAGGGTGTATTCGTATTTCAAAATCAATTTTAACCATATTTCAAAACCTACTTCATATCAAATAAAAATTAAATATACTAGAAGTTATACCCATACAATCTATACATTTATCTCAAATTAATTTCTAGATCAAATAGGTGTATAAATAAATTTGATTACTTGTAAATCAACATATTAATAATAACACACTTACCTCTTAAGAGTTTCTTCTCTTTTACTTGACTTTATTTTCCCTCCTTGGATTTGATTTAACCTTGTTTCTCATGCCTTCCTCTAATTGATGTTTTAATTGTTTCAAAAAATTTGGAGGTGAGAGAGTTGAGAGCGTAATGATTAGATTTAGGGTATTCCGATCAATTACTGAAGGACTTACGTTCTATTTATCGATGTCTAATCAACATCGGTCGTTGGATTTAATGATATTAAAATATGGATGCTCAACCTAGGCAAACCACAGCCAAAATAGTTTGACCGGTAGACCAAGTGGTTTGAGGTGGTCGACCGCTAGGGGTCGACTGATCCCAACTATGGCATTAACTGGTTGAACTTACCTAATACAAAAAATTTCCTTTTATATATGTTTTGATTATTCCGATTTCAAATCTTTAAGCTTCAATTGATTTTTCATATGAATTCCATTTCCAAAACTCTATATATGAAAATTGTCTAGAACATCACCACAAATGCAACAGAGTAAGTTACACAGCCAAATTCTAACGTTTTTAAAAAATTCCACATTTACTGTTATTACTATGAAATTAATTTATTTTATTAATTTTTTGGTTAATTTTGTGGGTTGTTACATCAACGGATATACTATATGGTTTCCCATCTCCTAATCTTAGAGAAGTATGGCTTAGGAGACTAACAAGCTATCATTTGACATCATGGATGATAGAGTTAAGGGTATGCCCTAGGGCTATTATGTAATTGCTATATATATCTAAATCAATAATCAATCATGTTCAAAAATAAAGGTGATTTACTTTTATTATATACTTAATATGTTATATATTATTTAGTTAATTTAGTTGAAGTATATTTACAGCAAATCAATAAATTGTATATTTTGTGATAACTATTACAATGCATTATAACCATGAGTGATTTAGCACAATAAAATAAACATGTCGTTTTAAATATTCCTAGTCAAGATGTATAGAGATTGGATATCAATGCATCCATTGAGACTGGAGTATGTAACACTTTTCAAATATTAGGCAATGTATTACTCATGGCTACTGGAGGCACCAAGGGGTTACGAACTGATAGTTTTGGATAAATGTGGAATGACTCACTCGATAGTTTTCTGTTGTAATTAAGGTCAAACAGAAAATATCGATGTGACAAAATTACAAAGTTCTCTTGACTTGAGAATACTATTGATCTTCAATGTTGAAGCTCCGCTTTGATTATAGTTAAATCCTGGCACGACGTCAATCGAGCGACTATAGTTAGGTCTACCGAAAGCATTGGAAGTGAAACATTATTCAAGAGAGGATATGTTTCCTCAATTATATAAGATTAGTATCATGGTCAACTAAAGTCAACTCAAAGTCAAAGTTTTTGGCCAGAGCAATTCAGTTAATAATAATTGTTATTATTAAACCAAAGGCTTTGTATTTGGACTATAGAGTTGAACCTAAATGATACTAGAATTTTGACTATTACTAAATTCTATATGTCCAAAACGATATAAAGAAACTTTGTGTAAATTATTGTCACAATCGGGTAACGCTTAATAAAGTAAAATTGGATTTTACCGTAACCAAATAAATGATAAATTTGGCCATAATGTCACAGCACCGGCTAAGTGACATATGAATGTTAATAATCAAATTTTTTGGTATTAATTGCTGACCAAATTCATTCCTAAGAGTCATACAACTGAAACGACGAATACTCCTTTTATCACCTGATTTAATTTCGCAACTATTATAAATTAATTAATATTTATGAAATATTAATTACAAAATTTTTTATTTGATGCGTCGAATAATGTTAAACGGTGTATCTATAATAGTTATAAATATATTAGTCGACATATGATATCAGTATGCATATAAATTTAGATCTAAATGCAAAGAACGTTGTTTGGGCTAAAATTGGCTTTGAAGCCCATATAGAGCATGCAATTTCAGCCAAAATATCTTGGATAAGCCAGCAAATGTTGGAAAAAGAGGGAGACTTTTGAATAGTTTAAAAGAGTAGAATCAGTAAGATAGAGATAAGGATGCAATCCACTTTTCTCTCCATTTGATTTCCTATTTAAATGCCACTCTCTACACATTCTTTTTTATGAGTTTTTGCACTTCTTCCTCCTGTAAATTTCAACTAGCAAACCCCATTTAAACCCAAAAGGAATCCAAGCACAGATCACATCAAAAATCTTTGATTCGATCGTCGGTGGTAAAGTAGTTCGAGAGTCAACAACTTAGAACTTAGAATTCCATTCAAGAAGCCATTTTATCATTTCAAAGTGTGACGTCTAGGCCTTGGAGAAAGGTACGATTTAGTTCTATTAATGTCTTTAGTTTCTTACTAAATCAATCATTTATATGTTAGCTAGATATACTTGATCATGAATCGGTATACTACTGTATCGTCATATGTCTATGGTTATATATATATATATATATATATCCGTGTGTGCGCGAGCTCACGCATGTTTATAAGAAAATATTAATATCAAATGATTTTATCGATTAAACCTAATTTTAAAATATTAATTCATACGATATATGTATTTAAAAAATTTAATTTTTTATACATACCTAGAACCATTTGGCAATAAATAAATAAATAAATAAATTTTCTATATATAGACATTTTAAATTATTTATTTGGTATAAAATTAACTAAACAAACAAAAATATATACTTATAGTACATTTATAAATAATAAAATTATCTGAAATTATATATATATATATATATATATATATATTAAAATATGCATTTTAACATCAAATATGATTTCTAAACATTTTTATTTATAAAATCTACATAGATTTAAGTTTAAAGTATATTTTACATAAAAATTATTTAAATCGAAAAAATAAAATAATTCTAGGCCGTAAGCAACAGGGAATATGTATATTTAATAATATATATATAAATTAAATAACTATGTTGATATATATAATATATACTACGTATATATATATATATAAATTAAAAAGGTTATTAATTTTATTTTCATAATATAGGTTATGGTTTTAAATTATTTTATTTGTTAAAATTTAAATAATTTTGAAACTTAATTATATTATATATATATATATATTTACATATATCTCATAGATATTTATATAAATAATCCACAACTAAAATTTTATAATAAATATATAATTATATCTATACACATACACACACACACACATATGTGTGTATTTATTTATACAATAATCTTAATGCATATACATGTATATTTAGATAATACAATAGCATACACAAGGGGCTAACATGTCAATTGCGGCGTAAATCCCAGTTTCTATACACGGGCGTATCAAACCATGTGCATATTATATTATTGCATGTGCACGCACACGCACACACCTATGTGTATGTGATATAGATATATGAAAATATAATATAAAATTATAAAAATAAATTTTATTTATAAATTGAAAAAAATATTGAATTTGTTTAAAAGAAAATTTAAAAAAGTTCTAAATAAATTTAGACTACATAGGCCTACTGAATATCAAAAATGGTAAAAAAAATAGAATTCACCCATTTCTTCCACTACGGGCATTTTCGACAATGGTATTGGAGTCATATAGCCAATGTCATCTAAATTAATCATATTAAGGCTAAGTAAGCTCACAACCCAGTTAGTAGAGTATATAAAAAAGGTAGTATCTAGGCTAGATTGTTGGGTAATCAGGTGCCCAGTCCTACCTAGATCTCAACTTGGCTCGAATAGTTACATGGGCCAAGAGGTTACCCTAATAGAAAAAGGCCAAATTTGAATTAGGCTTTGAAGTAATTTCAAAAAAAATTAGAAACTAGAATAGAAGTTTTAAATTTAAAAGTTAAATTTAAAATATGAAAAGATATTTATAGATGTTATAATATAGATTTTCAAATTGTTTTGAGAATTAAAATAAAAGTTTAAAATTTAAAATCAAACACATATTATAAAAGTTATAATCTGGTTTTTCAAAATATTTGAAAATGCTATAGAATTAATTTTGTAAATATATTTACTAATAAGATAACAAAATAAATGAATTAACTAAATAAGTAAATTAATTAAATATATATACATGTACTATATATATATATATTATATAATGATATATGTTATGTTGTCTTGAATTATTTAAGATAGCTAGTATAAGTATACATGTTTGTATAAAAGAATTTTCAAAATCAATAAAATTTAATTAAATTTGTTT
Organism: Allium cepa; assembly: GCA_030765085.1. Classification (NCBI taxonomy): domain Eukaryota; kingdom Viridiplantae; phylum Streptophyta; class Magnoliopsida; order Asparagales; family Amaryllidaceae; genus Allium; species Allium cepa. Next base: position 167,523,631 of record CM060931.1, read on the forward strand.
AATTAAATTTTTTATTAAAAGGTAACTTATAAATTAAAGTACATATAAATAAAATATATGTGCATTGCGAACAAAGGTGTAGTTTATATGTTTAATATAATATGTTATAATTGAATAACATAATAGTCAATTGATTAAATTAATTAGATAAGATTTAATTAATGTAATGTTATACGTATAATAATATAAGTTAAATAAAGTATAAATGTTATATAATGATTAACTCATATAATATAAATGTATAAACTAAAGGTGGAATAGTAAGAAACCTTAAATAGATATAAAGAATAAATACATATCTAAAAATACATATACCGTGATTTCCAATGCGTCTGACACTTGAATCATGAGGGTATTTTATGAGAAATACTGTAACATCCCGCCTTTTCGCACACTTTAAACCGACACACGTGCCAATTCAAAGCATACGCAAGGGCGGATTGTTATGGGGTAAATAAGGAAAAAAACAGAGAAGAAATAAAACAAAATAGAATCTCTCAGCGGAAGGATAAAATATAATAATCAATATACAGTTCATGATAACTGTTTACAAAATATTTATTTTACTTATACAATGAATATTAGAGTTACACATACCAATACAATCAATGCAGCGGAAATTTAGAGTGTGGTGCAATACTATAAATAATATAATACCGATTCTTCGTCTTCGTCCTCCAAAGCTAAAATCTTCGATCCTGAAACGCTCGGACTGACCCGAGCGAATTTGAAAAGACAAAAACACTCGAGTCAGACTAAAAGATCTTATGTGAGTTAAATTAACAGAAATAAATATGAGTACAGTAACTCAAGAGATGTTCGAGATTTACATCTCCTAAGGATCCGTTAAACTATTTACTATGTAGTATATTGCGCTATTATAATAGTGTCTATTTATAAAATAAACTTACTTTTTAATAGCGTTAAGGGGTTACCCATATAGCCCTTAACACAAATAATGCCAATAGTCTATACAGTACCGTAATACCTCCTGATCGGGAAGCTACCAGAGGATACTCCATAGGTACGACACAAATAGAAACTCGTAGTAAAGGCTCGGTATGGTAGGTGACACGGCACAACTAGGCAATGCCAGGGTAGATATACCAATTGCTATCCAGGCTGGTGGAAACGCGTAGCCGCAGTTACCGCCCACCTCGGACTAACTCCCCAAAATCAAAATATAGAAGTGGCCACTGAATCAATCCAAGTCAAAGTATAATATCGAAGAGGAGGGTCCGATCAGAGGAATGACCTCATTGGCCTGAGAATCGCTCCTGTTTTAGCCACCTTATGCCAACTCACGGGAGTCGGGTCCACGTATTTACCTTACAGGAAACGTCGCCACCACCTACTTCATTCTGGAATCTCCACCGCGTACACGGTTAGTCAAAGTGGTTTTCGGTATCGACAGAGAGTATGTCCATATCCGATCCCGGTCTCTTTGCCAACCCATCGTTATTATAACACCGCGGTCATTTAAAAATAGCTCGTACTTTAAAACCAGAATAAACATTTCCATTTCATAACCATGAATACGATATCATTTCAAAACCCAAAACCATATTTTATCACTTATCCCAAATATAATTCTTTTTCAAAATCATAATGCTTTAACTTCATAACGTCTGAAAATCAAATATTTTCAAAGCATAATATTTTGAAAATCATAATTTAAAACCATAACTTCTAAAAACTTGAATGGTTTGGACATTCAACGGTATATGAATTAAATGGTTTAACTTAAATGTTACTTTGTAAAGAAAATAGTTCTCATGGCTTTACAAATACATTTCTTTATTAAAGTCTAAACCAAAATTTATATTATCTCTCTCAAGTTCCAAAACCACTTCAATTTATTTATATATACGTATATCCATTTGGAGTATTAATATTTCAAACTAAAGTTGGATTTTATTCTTTCAACAAATCAATTGTTCTATTAATTAGTCTTGAATATTCATATAAAATCCATAAATAATAAGACTTCAATTTCTAGTAATAAAATATATATTTTTCCCAATTCAAATTATACTAGAATATTCATTTCAATTTATTTTGGGAAAAATCCAATTATAAATATCATATCTTAAAATTTCCAAACTTAACATTTAAACATATGATATAAATTATTAAACTCCATTTTCTTAATTTTCTTCCATTTTTAATAAAGATTTTTATACACCTTTTAATTTCAAAATTTTCAACTTCATATGTATATATATATGGAAGAAAAATATTTATACAATATAAAATTTAAGATTATTATAAACCGTATTCCATCCAAACCATAGAAATCACATTTAAATAGTTATATATATACCGCGGTGCCTGTATATAATTTTCTATCCTATGGTCAAGTGATACGGATATTTATCATTTCAATCCGCTATTTAAAAGATATAAAATTTTGCGGTTATATATCATTTCAAACCACAATCCCGAATGAAATGAATTATGCATGATAATTTGCAATTTAATGATATACAATAAACATCCATTCATCAACATCATCCATCATCCAAATCGTAATCATCAATCAATATCAATCAATAACAATATTATTTTTGGTACTACATAACAGGTAATACTGGCAATTTTATTCAAATTAAATTTAACAGCTATTAATCTATAGTCTATATTCAGTAATAAATTATATAACTGTTAACTAGCAGTTCATATACAAACAAATAAATTTTAACTGTAAATTTATACGCAATAAATTAATTAAATTAACAGTTAAATTAAATAAATGCAATTCAACAGATATGAATAAAATAAACATGCCAAATACTCATAAATAAATTTCTATTCATTTCTAAAATTAATTTAAGCAAACATAAAAGCTTCTAGCAGTTGTGAGTGGGTTAAAACTCTCACCTTTGGAATTTAAATCGAAATTAAATCCAATTTAAACTCAAAATTTGGACAGTCTCCAAATTCATCCAAACTAGTGCCAAAACGTCAGAAATTCCGATACGATCCCATCAAAACAAACGCGCGCGAATCCGAGCTCGTATGCAAAAGTTATGAAAATTTGAAAAATGGAAAATTTTGGTCCTGGGTCGACTTCGGTGCGCCGCCTCAATTCCCCGGTGCTTGCTTGGAGTTTTCGCCAAAACGACCCGGAGCGACCCGAGTCATTTTCTTCCTGACCCGAAGTTGCTCTAGGGTTTTCTCCCCTGAAACCCGAAGCGCGACCAGAAGCTGCTGCAGATCCGATTTTTTTTTTTTTTTTTGATTTTTTTTTTTTTTTGGAATTTGAGAATTAGGTTTTTTTTTCTGCCATTAGAATGAGGAGTTGAGAAGGAGATCTACGTATAGAAAAATGAAAATAAGGAGTGGCTAGGGTTTATAACAGGTTATATATAGACAAGGCTGAAAAATATTAGATGGATCGGATTGGATCTAAACATAAGTTTAAATTTAGGCATAAACATATATGTAATAAACTAGCATTAAATTTTGAAACGTGAATTGATTTAATTGGAAATAAATTACCCAAATGTTCTTATTCCATCAAATTTTATTTACTGAAGGTTGCACTTAATCTAATTTATACATCTTGCCCCTTTTGTCTTTAAATCAATAAATCTTATATAGTATATAGATTTATCATTAATTTTATCTATTCTTCCTTTTTAGGCAATGTTCTATATATTAGATTTCATTTAAATGAAATAAATCATACTATCGTAGTTATATCCAATTAAATAAATAAATGTTGATTCCTACTCTTTTTATCCAACAATTGTTTACGTTTTATTCCATAAATACTTCTACACACATCCTGGATTTTGTATGAATGGTTGTAACGTTAAATCTTGTCTACTTCCCATTTTATATTTAAGGTTTCTAAAACCGATTAATATTATTCCCTAGTCCAAACACCCTTTTGCCCAATTTATATTAACATATCCTTAAATTAGATTAATTCCTATTGATGTAATAGTTAAACATAAATTTCACTTATTTGAAATAAATCCATAATTTAATTTCAAATAAATCAATAAATTTTGGTTTATCACTTCTTAAATACCCAATCGTCATAATTTAATTAAAACTACATTTATCACATTTTATAGAATTTACCATCTTAAGTGACAAATCAAAACTACCCTAACTGCACAAATTTAGGGTAATCAATTTCAATTGCTTTCCCATTAAACTACATAAATTATCCAAATGAAACCTAAGTGAAACGTTTATTTATTTAAAAATCTTACTGTTTAAATGAATTTATCCTTTACGATATAATTTACATTTGACTTGATTTCTCATTTATTTTGCAAAACGGTAAATTCCAATTGCTACCAACATTATATTTAATATAAATTTGAATCCAAATAATTGGTATTGCACAACCTTATTGCGTACATTTACATATAGTTACAACTAAGTCAATACACTGATTTCATGAATTCATAAATTAATCCACAAATTTCCATTGACTCTTTATATTCAAAATCAATTGCAAAGGTTTAAAAGTTGCTAAATTTCGATTTCAGTAATTCCTTTAATTCCATTCAAAATCAGCAATTATCTATTAAATGTCCCAAAATTTCTATTAAATTAATCTAACGAATCTTTAATATAAATTAGATGAATTAAATATTGCATTCAAACTATTGCGTTAATATCTTTCGTTTCACTTTAAAGTAACTAAATTTGCCAATTATAATACTTATTTCAATTTCTTAAAATAACCCTTTATTTACATTGAACCCAATTTAATTAAGTTTCCAATTGATTAGATTCAATTTCAACATTTAACTACCCTTAAGTTTTAGGTTATAAACAATTTATATGTATTCTTTCTTAATTATTACTTTGCAACTTCTCGTATAAATTTCACAATCAAACATAAATTTTAAAGTAACGCTTAATAAATATGCTCCTATAATTTCTCAACTTTTAAACGAACGTTACTCCACTTTCAATTTAGTGTAACATTCATTTAATTATTACCACCTATTACCGATCCTAATCCCATTAACAAATAAGCAGATAGATTTTTAACCTTTATATTCTAAACTTTTACCTAAAATAAAGATGCTACTAACATTAGTTCAAAATTTCACTATAATGTTTACAAATTCCATTTTAATTAATATTTTACGTTTAATTCCATTTTATTTGTAATAATAAATACCATTTGTTGAATTTAATACTCAAATTAAAAATTATAAATCTCGCTTTCTAAAGTCTATATCAACCAATGGTCCAATTAAAATAAAATTAGTATAGACCTCACCTTATAGAACTAACTACTGCAATTACAAACCAAAACTACGCAACTGCAAAAATTTAGTGAATACGTTTGAGATTTGATTTCGAAATAAACTTAACAACAAATAAGATAGGTAACGAACAATAATTATTGTTGTCAAATCTATTTCAAAAGTCTACACTCAAATATTACCTTAAAGTAAGTCTTACGTTTCTATAAATTTATTCATACTTCCGTTACTATATTTATACTTAATAAAGTAACGTTCATTCTTAATAACAACATTATAACTATTCAACATATAAAAGAACTCTATTCCCAAATACATTCATTGGCAAATAAGTTAGGAAAATTATAATGGTTGTTATTCTTTCTTAAATTTACCTCCAAATTAACGTACAATCAAATTTCATTCACTTATGTTCTATCCAACATTCCTTTATATTTTATTTCCATAAATTTGTTAATATTTACATTCATTTATTAACAATTTACTTCCATTATACAATTGCAATCTATTAAAGTTTTTATTACATTAATACTATTTCAACTTTATTCTTTTAGTATTAATTAAACAATCGTATTAAATTAAGAGATTATAATGATTTTCACTGTTTATATATACTCCATTAAACCCAACAGTCGTCCCAATCACCTTTGTATTGCATTGAATTGGTTATCCCTCACTGCCATTTATTTTACTTCCTAAATTCCCATATAGTTACAATTTTACCAATATATATAAACACATAGGAAATTTAAATTCTTGTCATAAATTTTTAAATTTATTTTTATTCAAGTGCAACAATTACGCTATTTCCCTATTTATATTTCACCTAATTTTTCAACAATTAGATTAAATAACCGTTTCTACAATTCATAATTAACTATACATTTAAATCTCCTATACATATACAACTACACAAAGATATACATCTTACACTATCTCAGTTAGGTTTTCATTCAATTTAACAATAATTAAGCTTTAATTGCCGTTGCTAAAGTTTTCATTTAGCGTTCCTCTAGTATTAATTTCACAACCAATTAAATCCTATAGCCACAACTCAAATTTTCGTTATTCTATCTATTGCCATATAAACATTTCAATTGTTAACCTTTTAATTCCAGTTACTATCTAACTCCTACATTTATTCTACATTAGATTGGAAATTATATTAATTTAATTCATTTAATATTATCAAGTTTAACGGGTCGTTACAAATACATTGTTTCAAAAGTCGATATCACCCAGTTAAAAAAATTAAAGATTACGAAGCTTTGATATAAACGTATCTTCTACCATTCTTATATCAATAGATTACCTCAAGCTTCTTAGTTGTTGAGCTTTCCTTAAGCTAGGATGTTATGTGTAGTATTATTAATATATAGACTAGGTAATATATTTATACATATTTATTGAGCTATCCTCTATGTATATATGGTATGCTTATGCCATCGTGAATTGGTAGGTATAAGTGAATAATCTCTCTTTATTTGTTGAGCTTTCCTTAAGGTGAAGATGAGATTAGGACAAAGAACCACATGTTAGGAGTTGTATATGACATAACCAATAAGGAGTTATCCATCATATATAGAAGTATAATTTGTTGACCTTTCCTCAAGGTCAGAATCCCAAGATATACGAGTCCTAATACTTACTAATGAAGTTGAAAGACTTCTATGTTTCGTCTTAGTGTTTGGAAAAACATAAAAGACTAATGGGAGCCTTATTAGAAAAATAAAACGGTAATATTTAACCTTTCTAATTTTGAAAGAACATATACTATTCAAAGTTACAATAATTTAAATTGACAATTTGTGCATTTAATATAAATGATAAAATGTTTATCAACTAAAATATATAAATGAACTAGATTAACATTGACAAATTGAAATATAAAATATACTTACTAATAAATATTTTTTGCATGTTGACCCATGCAAGTGCTTAACTATACAACTATTTAGTACATAACTTTGCCACTTGCGTGTTCACTTACCTAAGACTATGTTTCGTCTTCAATGAGTTTCAAACTCTAAAAGTAATACAAGCATATGATTATTTAATTCATTTCTGATCATATATAAGCATTATATAGTGAACGACCGTAACTCGTAATGTACGAAACCTCAATGAAATTAGTTCACTGAAATAAGCATGTAAATTACAGTGTGAGATTGTGTATTTAATAGATTGATTACGATAATGATTTTGTTGTGCTAAATGTCACACTGGACTAAAGGTTACAAGATTTATCTAAGAAATTAATCACTAAAATGTCGGTTTGATCAGTTTATGTAAAGTGCAATTTATTTGATATCCTTAAAAGTGAAGGATGGCCGAATACACTTTTGTAAAGAATTCTTACAATATTGTAGTAAGAGTTTTCTTTGAATGGTTCGACCATTTAGAAAGAAAACCAAATGTATAAGAGTGGATGTAACCTGAGGCATGATTGAGACGAAGAGAGTGAATGATCATTTCTGCTTCATAAAAGATATAAGAATTATTAAAAAATAATAGATACTTAACATTCGAATGAGACATATGATTTCTATTCCAAGAGTATTTTCACATCGAAAATTATTTTCTATGATATTTATTTGAATTTAAGATACTTGATCTAAACATCCTCAACTATAAACTAGTTAGAATAAATGAAATAAATAGCTGATATTAAGTGGTTGAATGGAGCTTCATATTTTATACGCTATTATATTAATGGAAGAAATAGAAGGAGCATTCCATGTAACACTTATTGGTTGCGTCAAGTTATGAAAATTGTTTTCATTGAACATACCAGACATTATTTATGAAATAATAATTATTTTTTAGTACTGACTAAAAAATAGACATAGTTTTAGTCAATGTGAATATAATGAATATTTGTGGAATTTGTGATCCATTAAAAATATAAAAGTATCTAAATTTATTTGCAATTATTTTGGAATTATAGACTAAGACACAATTTGGAGAAATAATTTTTTATTATATGACTATGAATCATATAGTACCAACAAATTATATCTCAAACAATAAAGGGCAAAACACACATTCAGTAGGAGCGACTTAATAGTCGATAAACTTTGTGGATTAATACATATAGATGTATGCAATAGTAAATCTACTAATAGTAAAAAGATTCCAAATACTTCATTCTATTCATCTATGAATTATCACAAACATGAATATGTGTAATTGATATACATATCGTATGTTAATGATGAGTTCATAGAAAATAAATAAAGCAATGTGCAAAAGAAAATAAAATGATTCGATTTGATCGAATAAGTGAGTATATTGGAAAGAGTTCAGAATGTATCTAAACATGAATAAAGATGTAATCTCAAAAGTCACTCCTCCCCATGATACATAATGATGTATCCATAAGGAGTAATAAAATTTATTGAACAAAGTATAATTAATGGTGAGTGAAGTTGTGTTAATTTCTTCCTATAAGGTCGTATACTTAAGAGTAGTACATGAGGTTAAACTTAATTTTATCTAAGAAATAGTTTACAAAATCATACAAGCTAAGGGTTTATAAGATACCCCAACATATATTAGGCTAAGAAGTTGGTAGGTTGTGTGAGTCGAATGACTACACATAACAATTGTTTATCGCAGGAGTTGGCAAGTTTGGAAACGATTGTCATTAGATGACCAATTTATGTTTTGAACATAGGTATTGTAACTAAAACCAAATCAGAATAAAAGGCAATTCATAAAATATTTGTGAATACTATTCATTAAACTGAGAAACGACTGTTGTATCAAGAAATATCAACTTCAGTGAAGGAATTTCTTTTAGAAATTATTGGTACTGAATGATTTGGATATTATCCAAGGATAAAACTGACTACGAGGAATGAAATGAAACTAAACAAACTAAATGAATACAATGCATTAGATGTCTAATAAGCATTTTCACATATTGAAGAGCAACTATGAGTTTTTCTATCAATATTGAGAGCGTATAATGCTCAGTTGTCAACTAAACCATTAAGAGTATTGATTCTACATATGGTATGATGCACAAATCTGAAAAGGATTCCAGATACATTATCAAAATATGATTTTAATTGTTATATGTGAAGGGATATGATCCATCGGCCGCAAACTATCTTTAAGAGCAAGATTAATGTAGTTGGAATATAATGAGCAAGGTTGATAAGAATAACATCGTAAATTTTAATTTTTGAAATTTGAATAATAGATTAGCCATTGAATGCACTTAAGTTATTTTAGATTTATTCATAAAATTATCCCTTGGTAAGCCTTTGTGTTTTGGTACATATGTGTTAAAATGGAAAGTTCTAAATAATGATTTAGAATAGACTATTTGCACATAAATGCCAAAGTATCTCAAAGGTGGAAGCGATATTGATTGTGGGTTTTTGGATATGATCCAAAAATGATATGAAAGTATTATTTTATAAGCACTAAAATTAAATAACTATTTGGATAGAAATATCGAATAGGTTTTTCCAGTCAAAATACATAGGAACCGTGTGTACATAAGAAAAAACATTAAAAGGTTTATAGATATTTCTAGACTATAAGTAGACAACATATTGCTAATGGTTAATGATGTACATATGTTAAAAAAAGTAATACTTTGGTTGTTTAATACTCGATATTGGATTTGTAAATTATATCCCAAATGATTTGCAAAGACATCTTATTAAATTGTTTAATAAGGAACATGCACGATGGATTCCTTATGCTTTAACAATATGAATTATCATATATGTTGTATTTTCTACATTACAGTAATTTGCTTATGTATTTGATACATAACCAAATACGGATCCAAATTAAGGCCACTTTATGGTAATTTAAAGTATTCTTGAGTATTTACAAAATACTAGAGAATTGTTCGTAGAAATAATAAACTCCTTATGAAGGAGTGTACTAACTCAAACTTCACGCACGATATTAATTATAATATGTCAATATTAAATCATATCAGTCCTACATTAAGAATCTTTAAGTTAGAAATGTTTCAAATAAAACATATGGCTAATTCAACGAAAAGGCTAAGTACATCGCTTTGGATAATGCTACGATAAAACAATATGTAAATATAAACGCACAAATTTAGAAACGCTAAGGGTGATTCATTATGTTAAGAATACTAATCATTTTTATATGATAACAATGTAATAATAAGAGATCACTAGAGGTCAAGAAGCATATTCTAAATAGTTCCTATGATAAAGGTAGTTTACTAGCATAGAAGAGAGTTGATTGACCGTGTAGAATATTAAACAACAAAGCAGATCCATTCATAAAAGGTCTAACTCAATCATTTCTCATCAAACTAATTGAAGTGATGGGATTAAGATTCCTTAATTGACACCAAGTGCAAGTAGGAGATTGATAGAGTTAAGTTATGCCCTATGGGCAATTATGTAATTGTTACAGATATCTAACCCAATAATCAATCATGTTCAAAATAAAACGTGTTTTCTTTATATTATATACTTGATATAATATGTTAGATATTAATTAATTAATTAAAAGTCTATTTAATAGAAAAATCCAAAAATGGTATGCTTTGCGATATTAGTTACAATGCGTTGTAACCATGAGTGATTTATCACAATAAAATAAACATATTGTTTTAAATATTCGTAGTTAAAATGTATCAAGACTGGATATCGATGCATCCGTAGAGACTAAAGTACGTAATACTCTCTAAGTCTTAGGCACCAAGGGGTTACATGCTGATAGTTATTGTAGCTCATGTAGTAGTTTTTTATTGGTTAATATAACTATGGTCAAATAGAATTATTGATGTGACAAAATTACATAGTTCTCTTAACTTGAGAATACTGTTGATCTTCAATATGGAAATTCCACTTTGATTATAGTTAAATTGTGACATGGCATCCCTTGACCGACTATAGTTGGGTTTAGTGGAAGCATTGGAGGTGAAACACTATCCAAGAGAGGATTCGTCACCTTAGTTATATGAGGTTAGTATCACGGTCAACTGAAGTCAACTTAAAGTCTCCGGCAAGAGCAGTTCGGTTAATAATAATATTTATTATTGAAACAAGTAATTTGTGTTTGGACAATAGAGTTGAATATGGATGATATCGGTATTTTGACCATTATCAAATTTCATAAGTTCAAAGTAATGTAATTTTGACGAAGAGAATTGGTGTAAATAATTATCACAATCGGGTAATGCTTAATAAAATAAAACCGGATTTTACCGAAATCATATAAGCGATAAATTTGGTCATAATGTCATACCACCTGCTAAGTAACGCGTGAATGTTAAGATTCAAATTGTTTGATATAACCTCTAACTAAATTTACACCCAAGAGTCACACAATCGAAACAATGAATACTCCGTTTGTCATGTGATTTAATCAATTTGTAATTGTTATATATTAATTCTATTAATTAATATTTATGAAATATTAACTGCAAACTTTTGTATTCGATAGGTTGAATAATATTAAAAAATATATTTATAATATTATGAATATATCAATCGACATACAATATCCGTACGCGTTTAAATTTAGATTTTAACGCAACTGACATTTTTCGGGCTAGAATTGGCTTTGAGGCCTGTATAGGGCATCATATTTCGGCCAAAATAGCTTGGATAGGCTAGTTAAATGCTAGCAAAAGAGGGAGGCTTTTGAATTGTTTAAATGAGTGGAATTGGTAAGAGAGAGATGATGATTTGATCCACTTTTCTCTCCATTAGACTTCCTATTTATGCTACTCTTTACACCAATTATTTTGAGAATTTTCCTCCCTCTCCTCTTACAAATTTTGAACAGCAAATCCCATTTAAACCCTAAAGGAATCCTAGTACAAATCACATCAAAACTCTTCAATTTGATCGTTGGTGGTAAAACATTTTAGGAGCCAACTACTCCAGAACTTCGAATTCCATTCAAGGCGTCGTTTCATCATTTCAAAATGTGATCTGTAGGCCTTGGTAAAAGGTATGCTTTAGCTTTATTAATGTTTGTAATTGCTTAGTTAATCAATAATTCATATTTTAGCAAGATAGACCTTATCATGAATCTGTGTATCACAGTATTATTATAAAGATATGTATGTATTTGTGTGTGTGTGTATGTATGTATGTTTATAAAAAAATAAAAATAAAATTTTGTATAGAAGTCATCATGCAGTTCACACGTTAATGATAGAAAAATTATTTTTTATTATTAAAATACTATTATTAAATGATTTCATAAATTAAACTTAATTACAAAATATTAATTCATATAATATATGCATTTAAAAAATTTAATTTTTTTATATATACCAAAAACCATTCGACAGTAATTAATATTTTATATATAAACATTTTAAATTATTTATTTGATTTAAAATTAGCTAAACAAACAAAATATATTTATAAATTAATATATTTTTTTGAAATTTTTTATATACATTATAAAATAGGCATTTTGACTTCATATACACTTTTTAAACATTTTATTAGTTAAATATGCATGGATTTTATTTTTTAAGCATATTTTAAATATAAATTATTTAAACCGAGGAAAAAAGCAGAAAATTTTCCAGGCGGTCAACAGTAGCAAATATATGTATTTAATAAAATAATTATATATGTGTGTATATATGTATATTAATTAACTAAATAGCCATACATTTATATATAATATATATCTATGTATATATATAAAAGAAAAAAAATTATTAACCATTTTCATAATATATGGTAAAGGTTTTAAATTATTTTGCAAATTAATTTTTAAAATAATGTTGAAATTTAATTATGTATATAATTATTTACGTATATGACGTAATTGATTTATATGAATAATTTATAGTTAGTATGTTATAATATATATATATATATATAATCATATATATATGTGTGTGTGTGTGTGTGTGTGTGTGTGTTTATTCATACAATAATTTTGATGCACATATATGTATATTTAGACTATACAATAGTATGAACGAGGGATAACATGTCCATTGCAGTGTAAATTCTAGCATCTATAAACATGCGTGTAAAACCATATACACATAATATTGTTGCATGTGCATACACATGTATCTATATATAATACACTTATATGAAATACAAAAATTGATTCAAATAAATATAATTTTATTTAAAATAAAATTTAGAAACGTTCTAAATAAACTTAGACTATATGACCCCAACAAAGATCCAAAATGGTAACAAAAATTAAGATTCACCCATTTCTTCCACTACGGACTGGCCCAATTCCAACAAGGGATGCTTGGTTGTTGTGTATTCATAGTACTACAGCGGACGGATGTACTAAATCCAAACACCTACTTAACCCTGGAAAGAGAGTATAGATCTAAAGTAGTGTACAAACATGAAAGTATCATACCCGTACAATTCATCATGTGAAACTACTTTAGGTTTATTATCCCAAGAAGATAAACTAAACAAACCATGCTCATCTGGCTTGAGAAAAAGGTCGAACCAAATAAATATAGTAGGAAAGCATGAATAACCATGCCGGCCGCTTCTAACCTACCTCTAAACTTTGTAATGTAGGCTTGTATATGTAAGTTGAAGAGCACTGCTCTCGATGTAGTCTGAATCAATCCTCGGTAAAAAACATAAAGAATTTAGGCATCTCATACACATAATGAGAAGGAAAAAAGGGTACGTACCAGAACACCAATTTCTATACAAGTGAGAACGTAAAAATCTAAAGAGTGATCCTCATCTCAAAGTTTTGAAAATGAAATATATAGGTGGTAGGCCACCACCTCTCGGTTGGGATCTCAAAAAGTCGTCTGTAACGACCCGTAAATTTATCAATTTTATAAATTATATTTATTTTTAAATATTCAAATATAAGCTTTTTATAACATAAATTATGATGTTTTGATCAATAATGATGGTAATCTTATTTTGAATAAGTATTCACGAAAATATAAACTTTGAAGGAATATTGATAAATTGGTTGAAAATCATTTTATCAATAAACAACTCTGTATTATCAAAAGTCGTGCACGGATCTAGATACATATACTTATTTATCTATTTAAACAAAAATATGAAATAATTTTTTTAAAATAAAATGTATTTATGACATCATTAATAATGGCATCATATTTAATAATTGATTTATGAATTTAAATTAAGATCTAATGAATTAATAATTACTATAATTATTCAAATAATTGTTTTTAAATGGTAATAATTAATTTTAATTAATTATGAAGTGATAATAAATCATTTGTAATAGTTGTAAAAGATATATATTTGACTTAAAATTCTAAGGAAAATAAATATCGCTTTATCGATATAATAGCACTTTCTGTAAACAATTGTTTAATATCGATTTATATAGTTATGTAATTCAAATTGGATAATTTTATTTATTTTTAATAAATTATTTTTCAATTTTTTTTACATTTATATGAAATTTAATTTATAAGTGAAAAAATGACCGAGAATTGAAATTGGAATTCGTAATGGTTTAACGTAGAGAAGTCGTGCAACGTTGTTTTTATAACTTATACACACATATGACATGCATACACATACAATTACATATACACTAAAAATAATACAGATATATATATATATATGTTATACATTATATATGTCTATATATATACATATTTACTATTTACATTTAAATTTACATAGTGTAAAAGTTATAAATATCTTAGATATTTTCGCACTTAAAAAGCAAACTAACCATCAGTCACCTCACTCTTATACACCATCATCACTTGCACATGGAGGATTACAAAGAGGAGGGGGCAGTTATGCACCTTGATGGGAAAGGAGGGGTGTGGGTGAAGGGTAATTCTCCCTTAAGATATATTGTTCCAAAATTTTCCTATAAATACTCATCCATTTCTTTTATAATTTTAACACCATTCTTCATCTTCTTCTTCCTCTTTCTTAATCTATTTTAATGGCTTCTTTCCTAAGAAAATTTACGAAGAAAAATTAGCAAAAAGAAGATAAATTTATATAAGTTTGTGTGTATGTGTATGTATATATTAGCAATCCACTTCAAAATCAAGTGAAATCCACTCCTCTTCTCATTGCAAACCCACGGCCACCACCTCCATCACCCTTGGCCAAGCCCACCTCCACCTGCAAGCATAAGCCGAGCCTTCCCAAAGTCTAAGGCTTGACTCCGTTAGCTCCATTTCGATTATAGCAAACTATAGTCCATTTTCATAAGTTTAGTAGCCAATGATGGTGAGAAAATGCTATTTGTATACACTATATATGATGATATATATGTTTTTATGCTTAATTTTGATGACTATTTACCAAATTTGGATGAAATAATATGTTCGTTTGGATGTGTAAACAATTCACGTTTAATACACGTCAAAGTTACACGATGGAAATCACTTTCCGATATGAACTACAGAAGTGTTACAAGATGGTTAAACCTCTTTAAAATGGTTTAAAACAATTTTTGAACATTTTATAAATACTAAAACTCAAATTGGAGAAGTTTTGATGAGTTTTGAAAATTGAGTCAAAAATAGGCGTGTCATGTAACGGAAGTTCGTGATTTAGCGCCAAAATAGTCAAATGATTATATAAAGTGAAATATAGCTCGAAATTGTCAAAATAATAATTTTATGAACTCTTATAACTATGGTTTTCAAATGGAAAAGAAAGATCAAGATTTCATTGAATAAATTTTGAGTTATGTCGAAATCAAGTTTTCAATAACATCGCGATTTGGGAGTTCTATAAATTTAAGTGGTAATTGTTTTAAATCGATATTTTTAAATCTTTAAAAATATGAAATAAATTTTACAAATATTTTAAAATGTTTTAAAAGGGACTTAAGTTATAAAAACGAACATTTATTATAATAAATTGTGTTTTGACCGAGTAAGTTTAAAATCACTATTCGCAGCACTTTTCTACGATGGTTTTCCATAACTTTTATAAAATATGGTTTTAACTTACTTATTCTCCTCCAATATATTTAGTAAGCTTTTGAAATGAAAAACTAAGTTTTTAAAGATGATTAGGAAGTTTTTATTTTAAAAGAGTTTTAATAAATGGTTAAGAGAAAAATGGTTTAAAAATAAGCGATTTAATCTTGGCTCTAAAAGCCAATGAGTAAACTTGATTTTTCTATTCGTGAGATCGGGATATAGCTTGCTTAAACTAAGGAGATGTTTAGGAGAAACCAATGCGCTAGCTCACTTGGCCTCTTTTTGGGCAAGGAATAGATAAGGTCGAAATGTCAAAAATGAGACAAGTATAAAAGATTTGCTTTAACTTGGGTTTTATAGAAATAATCTTCTTATACTTAGTGTTAAATTTCAAAGAGGAAACTTGAATTATTCATGTGAATTTAAAAGGTACTTGTTGAATACGGAAATTAATGTTGGGTAAAATTAGTATGATTTCTATGAATCCTTTTTTTTACTCAATAATGTTTTCCAACATGATTTATGAGAAATGATTTGGTGTTTTCCAAAGTTAAAAAGAGGTTTAATAATTTCATGTGTACTGAAAAAGAAATCATATATCTCTAAAAGATGTTTTATCGATAATTGGTGTCGCCATATTTGGTATTATAGCTTAGGTTGAGCGAACACTTGACCCTAATAGAGTAAAGTTTCATCGGAGATAAGGTTAGTAATACCCTAGGATGAGTAACTCATTAGAGATAGAGTTAGTAACACCTCAGACCGAATTTAAGTATTTTACATAAGAGTGCGTATTTGTTAATGATATATAAAAATGATTTGTTTTGAAAATATGGTAAATGAAATAATTTGGAAAATATAAAGAATATATTTTGAAAATATAGCTAATTATGATATTAAAGTCATACATTGTATAGTTATTTTAAAAACAAGTTAGTTAAATCAAGAATAAACATTTTGTGATTATAATTTCGCAGTTTGGCTGTAAGATGTTTAATAATGGTATTGAGAAGATTAAGAATAGGGAGGAAAACCTAAGATTTAGATAATGAGATCTTTTATCTAAAAGGGTTTTTTAAAAAGAATTTTGAAAATCGATGATATTAATGTTTTTCAAAACCATTTACCAAAAAAAAAATTCAAAAAGTTTTCTGGAAAGAGATAAAACATTTTGATAAAGATCTCGATTTGCTTCCTAAGTATTGATCAAACCTTGGTTTGAAAAGCAGTATACTTGTTAAGTTAGGATAAATAATTAGTGTCTACTTCTAAGTATTTGTGTTTTTATTTGTAGAATCCATATGGAGGGAAGTAATCAAAAGGAGAAACCTCAAGAGAAAATTAGGGTGAGAAAAATGATCTAATCATTCTTTCAAGTGATGAGGCAGAACCCATAAAAGAAGAATATGATTTGTATACTCGTAGAAACAAAGATGGTTTACTCGATAGCAGGAATGCTTAGACCTTCTCTAACTCCAGATCTTTATCTAGTGACGTTGAGGCCTCTCTATCCTCAGAAGGAAGGGGAATCACTGACACCACCAGTTCAGAATTGAAACCTAAGGAAGATCCCATGGAGGAAGAGTCTAAACCAGAGGAGAACCTAAACGATATATTATCAAATGAATCGAATCCTGATAGTGGGGACAAAAATATCATACGGGAGATGGATGGGGATCATGTTATTTGACATGGGGAGTCATTAAGTTCATAAATTCATTGAAATAATAGGGAAGACAATGAAAAGGAAGCTGAGGAAGAAGCTGTGGAGGAATTCAAGAATCCTAGGGAGATGGGAGTGGAAGGATTGGAGGAATTAAAGGAAGGGTAAATGTTACAAGGAGTACTGGTCTGACTTGGATATGTTCCATGGAATCAACATCGGCTATCATATGTGGAGGATGAGATACAACAAAACGAAGACAGAAATGAAGTCGACGAAGAACAAGAAAGTAAGGACGAGGATGTTGAGGAAGTTTCATTGGAGTCTGGATATTGGAGTGCACCATCGACAACGGATTCTGAGTGATGATTGAGATTGTGATTGAAGATTTGTGACTTTTGATCTACTATTAAGTAGTAGTGTAACAACCCGCATATTTATCGATTATATATTTAAATATTTCACCGTTCGTCGGATTTTGGTCCGAAAACCTACTTTTTGCAAACAGTCGAATTGGGACTCGAGACCACCCCCATTGAGTTCAAAATGACGTTTGCGACCTTTTTGAGTATAAGCTTCGATATGTTTGGAGAAAGTTGATTTTTGCTACTTTTTCCCGCTTAGGGCTTTGGTTGGGCTGAGCCAATTAGCCACTTAACTCAGTTCCAACACTCTCCTCTTCATTCACTTCTCTTCTATTTTCCTAATACTCAAGCTTTTATGTTAATGGAGGGTGGAAGAGGAAATTAAAACTCCAAAACCCTAGTTTCTCTTGCAAATCAAATTCCAAGCTCCAAACTTAAGAAGAACCCATTGGTAAGCTTCTCTTCATCTTCTCCAACTCTTTCTCCATTCAATTTCAGAAATTTCCTAAACCTAATTTAGGAAATGTTTCTCCTTTAAGCTTAGATTCAAGCTTGTTGAGTTGGAATTGAAGAGTGCTTGTTCTTGCCATTGCTTCATAGCTTCTCCTTCATTGATTTGGGTGCAAAGGTGAGATTTTTATCTCACATCTATGACTATAATTATCTTTGGTTGTTGGGTACGAATTCCTAACACTTCTTCATGTGCATTTGCTCTTGATTTGGATTGGTTTGTGAATGTTCCAATTTTTGGGTTTTTAAGCCAAATTTGCATGAAATCCTTTATGGATGTTTGATCATGCTTTTGGTGATGCATCGAGGAGCATATAGGGCCGGGTTGCCGATTGGCATAAACCCTTAAAGCCAATGTTCGTCCGGTTGCATTTTGGAAGAGTTTGCTCTTCATTTGAATAAGGCTGAAAAACAGCCCAGGCATGGTTCAGTCGACTGAAAACTCTGTTCAGTCGACTGAACCTGGAACCCGAGAGTTTCCACGCATGATTCAGTCGACTGAAAACTCTGTTCAGTCGACTGAAACTGGAAACAGAAAGTTTCCTGAATCTGGAAAATTTCCAGGCACAGGGTCAGTCGACTGAAAACTCTGTTCAGTCGACTGAACCTGCTGTTTGAGTCCAATTTGCCTTTTTGGATTGAAATTCCAATTTAAATCGATTCGTGATAATCCTATTTGTTGTTATCATCTATTATGACTTTGATGACTCTTTTTAGGGATTTTTGAATATCCATTTCGATGGATCCTTTATCGATTTCTTTGGATTTTATTCACATCTTCGTATATGAATTTTTGTGATTGATTGTTCTTACAATCTTCTTCGTGATTTGTCACTTTAAAAATATAAAGGTTTTCTATACTAGTAGTAAATATCAAAACTCTTTCCTCAAACGATTTCAATACTATTTTAATACCAAATTCGTTTATAAAACCGTTTTCCAATCTATTAGTATATACAAACCTTTACCTCACTCGTATGAGAAATCTAATTAAACGGCTTAGTAAAACAAGTGGTATGAAACGCTTGCGTTTACTTTGTCGGTTAATTCTTGGACTTGTTCGATTGAACCTCTTGTGACAATTTTCTAGTGGAGATTTACAGTTTGTTCGTAAGTATTTAAGTTAAGCAAGTGGTTATGGGACATGAAGCTAAACTCATATATTTACTAGCTTCGTGTAATTGACACTACTCGTTGATCATGACGATCATCTTTGTGATTTAGACTAGCAATGTGCGATGTCTCTTTGTCTGCGAGGGAGACTAAACCCCGTTTTGTGGAGTTTCGACTCAATTTGTGATGGGGTAGCAACCCATGGTCTTCGGACCGTTTGTGGAGCTTCGGCTCAATTTGTGATGGTTAGCGACCATGGAATTAGCGTTCCGTTTGAGATACACGTGTTGGTGAGCTTTATGCTCCCGTTTGTGATAGGCCTCCCCCTTTGTGATTTCTGGATTTCTTGAGATGATTTCTAGAATTTGTGTTTCACCAATTTTCGTGATTTCCATTGATAAGTTTTAACAATATTTGTGCATTGGTGAATTTGTATGTCATTGACTTTTGTGATTTCTGGATTTCGCATATTGAATTCTAGAATTTGTGTGTCATTGACTTTTGTTATTGACATTGATATAATCGTCAATATTTGTGGTTTGATGAACGAAATAAGAAGTATGGCATTTCTTTGATTCTTGTGTAGATTTGGTGATATTGATTAATCTCTCGTTGATTTTCAATAACTTATATATATATATATATATATATATATATATATATATATATATATATATATATATATAACAGCTTGGAATTGTGATTATTATGTGTTTAGTCATATCTCTTATTCCATATCGTTTCATCTGATATCTATAGCTAGACTGATCCGTTTATTATTTTCTTATTAAATAAAACTCGGGTCAGACCGAGATGTTACAGGTGCTTCTGCTTGACTTCTCTCTTGGGATTGATTTCTCTGACTTTTGGTTAACTACTTAGATTAGTAGTTTTTGTTGTATACATTTGAGATATAGACTCCATAATGTATACTTATTCTTTTGTGTAGTTCATGTAACTATTCTTTTGTGATATTGTGGATCTTTTTAGACCACTACTCTGATGTACACTTCCTAGTGTAATATTCATATCTATTTCCGCCTTTGTGATACGAATTGTCTGTGACTGATTTGTGTTATGCTTATTTCTATATTTGTTTTTCGAAGGATTTATATAGCCACCGTGTAGTAGCTTTGAGTTTGTGTCGGTATGTCGGATTTACTCTTGAAATAGAATGCACGTTATATTATCTGACATATCGGTGCTCGCGCAAAGAAATTGCACGGATGGTCGCTCCTCAACAGCCTTATTCTCCGTGCTAGTCGACAGCATTCACCGTAATGTTCTTGGCTAGCTTGGGTATAGAGGTGGGGCGTCACAGCTTGGTATCGGAGCCAAACTTCGGAACAAAATAGAATAATTTAACAAGGATCATCGTCCTAAGTCTTTCTTAGGAGTCGTGCTTTAGGATTTAATTCGAGTCTTCGTACCGATTCATCCTATTTTCTTTATGATTCCTTGTTTTATCTATCAAGAATTGCTTGATATTTATCTTGAGAATAACTTTTTCCTCTTCTTTCTTTCTTTCTTAAAGAAGAGAAATGGTTAGACCAGGCCGTCCCAGCGCCGGTCAATCTAGTGCTACTCCCCAAGATGGAGTTTTTATGTCTGCCCAGCAGCTTTTAGATCTTGTTAAGAACGCTCAAGCTGCCGGACCCAATCCAGAGCCTACTCATCCTAGATTCGGTTTTGCATGCTTGTGCAGAGACTACACCGATTTGGGTGGAGAGCCATTCAGGGGATCCGAGAGTGTTATTGAAATTCAAGCTTGGCTCAAATCATGCGATCGCATCTTTTCTCGCATGAACCTTATTGATCTACATCGAGTCCAAGTGGCTTCTAGCATGCTCCAAGAAAGAGCATTAGATTGGTATGAGCTTTTAATTTCTGAAATCGTTGAAGCGGGTCTCACTTGGAAGCAATTCTGGGAAAGATTCGAATTGAAATTTGTGCCGGAGGCCGAAAAAGTAACTTTGGCCTGGCGTTTTATTGACCTTGTTCAAGGTGAATCTTCTGTGACGGATTATGTCGCGTCTTTCGAATCTCTGTCCAAATACGGGGTTGAGTACATTAATACCCCATTGAAGAAAAATCAGAGATTTGCCTATGGCTTGAATAAGAATCTTAAGAAGCCATTACTTCTGAAACTTGAGGTTTCATTTGATCAGCTTATTGATATCGCTCTTCGTCTTGAAGAGACCGATAATGAAGGTGGTGTTGAAGTTGTGCGTGCCCAACAAAACTTCGACAATAACTTGAAGAGGCCTATCAAATTCATAGGCCCCAATTCTAATAAGAAAGGGAAGCAACAAATTCCGGTAGCAAAGACTCCTACCTCTAGTCGTGGTCAATGCTACAATTGTGGTTCCACGGACCATCATGTAAGGGAGTGTCCGAAACCCCTCTTCTGTCGCTATTGCAAAGGTTCGGGTCATCTTTTATCTTCGTGTCCTAAGCTTCCAAACAAGAGAGAGGGAAAGCTGCAAGCCCCTAACAAATCTTCTCTTGGTCAAGGTATTTTACACTCAATCCTTGATGGCATTGTTTTATTTCGTGATCTTCTTTAAACATTTCTGGGCTTGAAGGCTTCTTCGAGGATTGTGAATCCGGATTAGTAGATCCACAACACTCAATTTGCTTTCTATTGATGTCAAAATTATTTTATGTGATTTTTCTTTTCGAGCCGATATTTACTTAGGCTCCGGAATTGATTTGTGCGATAGGATTAGCTTAATCATTATGAAGCCTATATCTTATTTTCTCGAGTGGACTATTCATCTTCGACATTTTTAATCTGTTAAGCAGATTTCTAATTTTTCTTTGTGATTCCGATTTAACATTTTTGGTGGCATCATTTTCTTCCTTAAGCCCACTTATAAGGAAAGTATTATTCCTCTTATCTAAATAATTTGTGAAACTTTTCCGGTATTTTTGAGTTTGTCTTAGGATTACCACCTAAGAAATCTTTTGTGTGGCGTTAAAGTCTTTTTAGTTTGACATTGTCACCGATTTTCATTTGGCTACGAGTTGCGGGTGTTTTCACTTACCGAATTCCGCACTCGTTATGATTCTTATGAATGACTTATTACGTCATTCAATTTGTCCAGCTTATTTCATCCATTTTATAAATCGAATATTCTATGAATATTTCGATGAGACCATTCTTGAGTTTATTGATTTTGGATGAAAATAGTAATTTAAAATTTTGCAAATCTTTTTCATAAGATTTATTTATAAGTAAAACTGGATTTTTGTTCTTGAAACAAACAAAGAATATTCTTAAAACTTTTTAAGAGATTTATTTATCCTATAAAAAATGATTTTTTGATTGTATTGCCCGTTGAGTGCTTTAAGAATTTTGGTCGATGCGCTTGATCAACGTTATCGATAGGAATTTCCTAAACGCTTTGATGAGACAATCAGACACAGTATATTAACTTGAAAATAGAAATTTTTTCCTAAAATGATTATTACATAATGATAAATGTAATTTTGAAAGTTTTAACTTTTCAGGAAAGAAGATTATTTAAAAGAAATTCTTTCTTTTCGATACTTTTATTCTTGTGATTCCTGAAGGGGAACCAAGACTTTGCTATTTGTACCGATACTAGTCGTATTGGTTTGGGTGACGTTCTCTTGCAAAAGAGAACGTGCTATCTCTTGTGCTTCTAAATCATTATAGCTTATCGAGACTAGATATGCCACTCATGATCTGGTTCTCTCGGCTATTGTTTTTACTTTTGGATTTTGGCATCATCATATTTGGATGAGAAATTTGTTCTCTATCTCGATCATAAATCCTTGGAATATTTATTTTCTCATATGAAACTCCATGTTGACTCGAGTTCCTGACATCTTATGATCTTGATATTCTTTTATTCCTGGAAGGGAAATCGTGTTGCCAATGCGCTTTGTCGTAGGCAACAAGTGGTTGATTCTTTGATGTTGTCTGAATGGAATTATCTTTTCATCAAGTTCATCGGACGTTTTGGTATACTTCGTTTTATTGAGTTTCATCTCATTTCTTTTATGGACTAGCGTCCGATGTCCTTTTATTGTGTTCGTTTCATTGGACGTACCTTTTTGTACTACGTTGGTGTTCCGAAATCATTCGGGCTCGGATCATTGGACGTACCGTTTTTGTACTGCGTCGGTGTTCCGAATTGTTTGATTCATTGGATGTACCGTTTGTACTACATCAATGTCTTTGCTTTTGATTCATTGGATGTACCGTTTGTACTACATCAATGTCTTTTCTTTTTGGATTCATTGGATGTACTGTTTGTACTACATCAATGTCTTTAATTCATTGGATGTACCGTTTGTACTACATCAATGTCTTTTCTTTTTGGATTCATTGGATGTACCGTTTGCACTACATCAATGATATGTTTTTGATACATTGGATGTACCGTTTGTACTACATCAGTGTCTTTGATTCATTGGATGTACCGTTTGTACTACATCAACGTCTTTTCTTTTTGGATTCATTGGATGTACCGTTTGTACTACATCAATGTCTTTTCTTTTTGGATTCATTGGATGTACCGTTTGTACAACATCAATGTCTTTGATTCATTGGATGTACCGTTTGTACTACATCAATGACTTTGCTGTTTGATTCATTGGATGTACCGTTTGTACTACATCAATGTCTTCGCTTTTTGATTCATTGGATGTACCGTATGTACTACATCAATGTCTTTGTTTTGGTTCATTGGACGTACCGTCTTTGTACTACGTCGGTGTTCCAAATTATTCGAGTTTCTAGTTTCTCGGACGTACCGTGATTGTACTACGCCGTTGCACCGGCTCAACTTTCTGCTATTCTTGATGTTTTCCACGTCTTTTAACTATGGAAATGCTTTTATGTTTCTGGTTTTTATTCTTAAGCCCGGTATTATTGAGGGATTGAAGTTTCACCAGATTTGATTTTTGTGCAACATTCCATTCGCATCATTGCTTCGGAGGTTGAGCGCCTTCGATAAAAAGATATTCTTTTTGATAAAAGTTCAATGGTTCTCAAATCCTAGGGATTTCTCTTGAGAAATCTTGAGAATTCATCGAACGAAAACTTTCGGATTTACTCCTTCGTGCTCTTTATGGTGAACTTCTTGATTCAAATTTTCTTTTGTGTTAATATGCTTCTATGGTTGTTACTTCTTATATTTCCTTCTTAATTATTGCGAGGACGCAATTTCTTTAAGGAGGGGAGTCTGTAACAACCCGTATATTTATCGATTATATATTTAAATATTTTATTTAATATTTCACCGTTCGTCGGATTTTGGTCCGAAAACCTACTTTTTGCAAACAGTCGAATTGGGACTCGAGACCACCCCCATTGAGTTCAAAATGACGTTTGCGACCTTTTTGAGTATAAGCTTCGATATGTTTGGAGAAAGTTGATTTTTGCTACTTTTTCCCGCTTAGGGCTTTGGTTGGGCTGAGCCAATTAGCCACTTAACTCAGTTCCAACACTCTCCTCTTCATTCACTTCTCTTCTATTTTCCTAATACTCAATCTTTTATGTTAATGGAGGGTGGAAGAGGAAATTAAAACTCCAAAACCCTAGTTTCTCTTGCAAATCAAATTCCAAGCTCCAAACTTAAGAAGAACCCATTGGTAAGCTTCTCTTCATCTTCTCCAACTCTTTCTCCATTCAATTTCAGAAATTTTCTAAACCTAATTTAGGAAATGTTTCTCCTTTAAGCTTAGATTCAAGCTTGTTGAGTTGGAATTGAAGAGTGCTTGTTCTTGCCATTGCTTCATAGCTTCTCCTTCATTGATTTGGGTGCAAAGGTGAGATTTTTATCTCACATCTATGACTATAATTATCTTTGGTTGTCGGGTATGAATTCCTAACACTTCTTCATGTGCATTTGCTTTTGATTTGGATTGGTTTTGTGAATGTTCCAAATTTTGGGTTTTTAAGCCAAATTTGCGTGAAATCCTTTATGGATGTTTAATCATGCTTTTGGTGATGCATCGAGGAGCATATAGGGTCGGGTTGCCGATTGGCATAAACCCTTAGAGCCAATGTTCGTCCGGTTGCATTTTGGAAGAGTTTGCTCTTCAGTTGAATAAGGCTGAAAAACAGCCCAGGCATGGTTCAGTCGACTGAAAACTCTGTTCAGTCGACTGAACCTGAAACCCGAGAGTTTCCAGGCATGATTCAGTCGACTGAAAACTCTGTTCAGTCGACTGAAACTGGAAACAGAAAGTTTCCTGAACCTGGAAAATTTCCAGGCATAGGGTCAGTCGACTGAAAACTCTGTTCAGTCGACTGAACCTGCTGTTTGAGTCCAATTTGCCTTTTTGGATTGAAATTCCAATTTAAATCGATTCGTGATAATCCTATTTGTTGTTATCATCTATTATGACTTTGATGACTCTTTTTAGGGATTTTTGAATATCCATTTCGATAGATCCTTTATCAATTTCTTTGGATTTTATTCACGTCTTCGTATGTGAATTTTTGTGATTGATTGTTCTTACAATCTTCTTCGTGATTTGTCACTTTAAAAATATAAAGGTTTTCTATACTAGTAGTAAATATCAAAACTCTTTCCTCAAACGATTTCAATACTATTTTAATACCAAATTCGTTTATAAAACCGTTTTCCAATCTATTAGTATATACAAACCTTTACCTCACTCGTATGAGAAATCTAATTAAACGGCTTAGTAAAACAAGTGGTATGAAACGCTTGCGTTTACTTTGTCGGTTAATTCTTGGACTTGTTCGATTGAACCTCTTGTGACAATTTTCTAGTGGAGATTTACAGTTTGTTCGTAACTATTTAAGTTAAGCAAGTGATTATGGGACATTAAGCTAAACTCATATATTTACTAGCTTGGTGTAATTGACACTTCTCGTTGATCATGACGATCATCTTTGTGATTTAGACTAGCAATGTGCGATGTCTCTTTGTCTGCAAAGGAGACTAAACCCCGTTTTGTGGAGTTTCGACTCAATTTGTGATGGGGTAGCAACCCATGGTCTTCGGACCGTTTGTGGAGCTTCGGCTCAATTTGTGATGGTTAGCGACCATGGAATTAGCGTTCCGTTTGTGATACACGTGTTGGTGTGCTTTATGCTCCCGTTTGTGATAGGCCTCCCCCCTTTTGTGATTTCTGGATTTCTTGAGATGATTTCTAGAATTTGTGTTTCACCAATTTTCGTGATTTCCATTGATAAGTTTTATCAATATTTGTGCATTGGTGAATTTGTGTGTCATTGACTTTTGTGATTTCTGGATTTCGCATATTGAATTCTGGAATTTGTGTGTCATTGACTTTTGTGATTGACATTGATATAATCGTCAATATTTGTGGTTTGATGAACGAAATAAGGAGTATGGCATTTCTTTGATTCTTGTGTAGATTTGGTGATATTGATTAATCTCTCGTTGATTTTCAATAACTTATATATATATATATATAACAGCTTGGAATTGTGATTATTATGTGTTTAGTCATATCTCTTATTCTATATCGTTTCATCTGATATCTATAGTTAGACTGATCCGTTTATTATTTTCTTATTAAATAATACTCGGGTCAGACCGAGATGTTACAGGTGCTTCTGCTTGACTTCTCTCTTGGGATTGATTTCTCTGACTTTTGGTTAACTACTTAGATTAGTAGTTTTTGTTGTATACATTTGAGATATAGACTCCATAATGTATACTTATTCTTTTGTGTAGTTCATGTAACTATTCTTTTGTGATATTGTGGATCTTTTTAGACCACTACTCTGATGTACACTTCCTAGTGTAATATTCATATCTATTTCCGCCTTTGTGATATGAATTGTCTGTGACTGATTTGTGTTATGCTTATTTCTATATTTGTTTTCCGAAGGATTTATATAGCCACCGTGTAGTAGCTTTGAGTTTGTGTCGGTATGTCGAATTTACTCTTGAAATAGAATGCATGTTATATTATCTGACATATCGGTGCTCGCGCAAAGAAATTACACGGATGGTCGCTCCTCAACAGCCTTATTCTCCGTGCTAGTCGACAGCATTCACCGTAATGTTCTTGGCTAGCGTGGGTATAGAGGTGGGGCGTCACAAGCAGCCTATATGTACGGCTTGTGATAAGATGGTGTTGTAGTTAGTCATGTATTTGTATTATGTACTTCTATTATGTACCCAAGTAAAATTAGGACGACTTAAGGATGATTCAAGTAGGTAGGAATGATGGATATAAGATCTGAAATGGTATAATATAATTATGAGCTTTTGTTTTGACTTCATTCATTTGCAACTACACAAATTACTCAAGTACATTAATATGAATTCTTGATAAAAGAAACAAAATTTAATGGAGGATTTTCTTTGTAAGATAGAAAGGTACTTATGAAATGTTTAAAAACTTAAAACAAAATTTTACTAAATATTTTGGAAAAGATAAAGTATAAATGCATTATCCATTAATTATTTCACTACATACTTAACCTACAATTTGGATATAAGATTTTGATATTCATAAAAAAAAAGAATTATCAATCGATGCTCGATGGCAAACATTAACAAGGGTTTGTAGTCAAATACTTACATTTTCTATCATAGTTGAGAGATGTGCAAGAAAAAAAAAGCTTCTAAGCCTGATCAAAGTTCTACGCTAGAAAATCAAAGGATCAATACTAGTTCGAACATAAAATTGTATATTCAAAAAAGAGATCGAAACAACTATTGCATACGTATAATCAATATGCATTATACAAGTGTAAGTTTAAAAAATAAATATTTCGGGCAAACACCTTTAGGTTTTGCATTGTAATTTCGAGGACGAAAATCTTTTAAGGAGAGAAGTTTGTAACGACCCTCAAATTTATCAATTTGATAAAATTTATTTTTTAGATATTTAAATATAAGCTTTTTAAAACATAGGTTATGGTGTTTTGAACAATTATGACGGTAATATTATTTTGAATAAGTATTTGCTTATGTTTAGAGAAACATAAGATAATAAGTTTTTTGAACTTATAATTTGGAGATGGTATGGATAAGAAAAGGAGATTTGGAATTGAGATATGAAATTATGGATTTTAACTTAAACAGTGTTAAATAAATCGAGTAATGGATAAGATGAAATTAAATTTAACTCAAGAGGAGTAATAGAATGGATTAAATGAAATTGAAATTGATGTGTGACGAATCAATAAATAAACCAATAGAAAAAATTTGTGAAGTGGGTATGAGTTTGAGTTATAAAATGAAATTAAACTTAAGGATAAAATGAATTGAATATGCTGGCATGTTGTTTAATTGAATTGAATATGTTTTGGAATGTTGTTTGCTAGAAATAAATAAAATTGATTGTGATAATGAAATAGGTTAGTGAAGAGAACTAGTAAAATGAATTAATGAAATGAATGAATTGAATTGGGATAGTGAAATGATTTTATAAATGATCCATAAATAAATTAAACATGGAATGAAATGTTGTTAGACATAATGTGGACTAATTGAATATGAATAAATTGGATGAAAATTAATTGGGCATGGATGAACAAATTGGAAAAGAATAATTTGTATGTAAATAAGAATTTTAATATTTGAATGAGACTCGAGTGAATGAGAACAAATGAGTGCAAATAAATTTAATGTGAATAATTGAATATGTTTCAAATTGAGTGTAAACCAATTGAAGGCAAATGGATTGAATGAAATTTAATTGAATTTCAGTAAAATGAAGGTGAATAAATTGGAAGTGAATGAATCACATGCTAATATTGAAAAAGAAAGTGCATAAATTAGATGTTAACATTTGAAAATGAAAATGGATATGATGTTAAAATAAAATTTGATGGATATTATTCATTTGAATGGTTTCCCTGGTTACATTTGCTAAGATTGCATATAATTATGGTACAGTCTACGTTATATAGTGATATTATTTTCTATATACTTGTTCTCATTATTTGTTGAGTGATTAGTAGGTGCGGATAGCGTATGCTTTGCATTAGGAGCTCGCTTTCGCATTATATAAGTTGTATATGCTTGTAATACTAATAAAAATGTACACGTCTCGAGTTACATACCGTATTTTTATATATTTCCTTGTGGGATGCCTCATCCTCGAAGATGAGATGTACATTTTTGATTATATATATACATTGTGATTACTATGATCGAACCGCGCAAAGAAGACGCTTGTGAAATTTTCCGTAAATTTAAGGCATTCGAAAAATTTTGAGAAATTTTTCGAAATTTTTTGATAACTAAAATTTAAATTTTGGTTTTATAACTTTGAATAGTATGAGTTAATAACCATGACATGAATTTGAAAACTTTGAAAAGTTTTTATAAGAAGTTAAAACTATTTGGTTTCCAAAATTTAAAGGGCTTAAAAGATTTTGGTAATTTATTTCAACTAATTGGTTTGACAAGTTAATGGGTTTGTGACATTTTTCTTACTTGGCAATTTCGTAGATGAAATTCTTTTTAAGAGGGGAAGAATGTAACGACCCAGAATTTCAGTCATTCAAATTTGGAATATTTAATTTATTTTAAATATTGAAAAGCTATTTTAAAAATTAAATAACTTGAATTTCAAATATAGCAATTTATTTGATAATTAAATTGTTGAATTTAACATTCAAATTGCTTAAATAATTGAATCTTGAATTTAATATGATAAAAATGATTTCAAAAGTTGGTTTAGAATTCTATTTGAATAAGAAGGAAGATGGTAAACTTTTAATTTGGATTTAAAAGTGATTAAATTGAAACTGAAAATTATTCGTTTAAATTAACGTGTAAAAATAGCCTTCCGGGGCACTGTCTCGGATTTCAACAAAACCAATTTCATTGGATCCGTAATAGTAAATTACCATATGCCATCGAATTTCGTGGCGATTGGGTGAATCGTTTGGTCGTGCGGGATCGAAACGTGTAGAAATTAATTAAAGAAATTTAAATAAATAATTTGGTTTGAAAAGCTATCTTTTACATATGATCGAATTAGACCTCAAGGCTAGTTCCATTGCTTTTTGAATAGGGGTATAACATACATAATGCTCGGTGGTATGACTCGTTTGGAGTATATGATTTTTTGAACATTAAAGCTTGATTTTGGAAATTAAATAAAATAGTATATATGTATTCAGCAATGTTGCCCATACCCTATCATACTCAGCCCATACCTAACCCATACCCCTTCCCTTCCTTATATACCGCATCTTAATTAAAAAAGAAGAGAAAACAAGGTCCCATTTTTTAAAATTCAAAATGAGAGCGCGAGGCCAGGCGTGGCGATCGAGGGCGGCGGCTCGCCTGGTAGAGGCGTGCGGAAGGGTGAAGTCATTATGGTTGTGGGTTTCGGCTTGACTTTCATGCGCATGCAAGGTGCTGGTCGCTGGCGCCGCAAGGTATAGGTGGCCGAACGGCAGGTGATGACAGTGGGGCAGCGATAGTGGAGTGGCTAGAGGTCGAGCTATCGATTTGCAAGAGAAAAAAAGTAACGGCCTACTGCCTAGACGCGATGGAGAGGGGAGAATCGGACATGGTTTCATGGGTTTTGTCAGGTGGCCCTTGTGGAGAGATGAAAGACGGAAGTGGAATGAGGCGGTTTAGTAGAGAGACGAGCGAGTTAGGGGCCTAGCAAGTGGCGACCATAGGGATGAGGGCGATTGGAAAGGAGGTGGCCATTCTAATTTAGGGAAGAGGGCAATTTCATAATATATGGGAATGATTATAAAATTAGTTAATTATATTATAATTTGAGATTCAAAAACTTAATCATGTGTAACTCTCTGATACGAGGTCCAAATTGAATGCGACGAGTCATGTTGCGATCGTGTCGACTAAGGCTACGCTATGGAATTAGATTGAACGGATTCGAAGCTAGTTAGGATTTTGGATTAAAATTGGAGTCCGTTCAATTTTAATTCAAAATAGAATGTTTGGATGATAATTAAAATCATTATGAGTTAATCTTACCTTTTCAGATAATCATAAAATTTATATAGTCAACAGATTTTAATTATTGGATGTTTCGATATTTATTTCTGATCGTTATTGATTGTTTGGATAATATGCTAAATTATATTGTTAGTTGGATATATTCCCACCTATTGGCGCAGATAAGACCCCATTACGTTTCCGCGTAAGAGCGGACGACCCTTTGTATACGAATCTCGCCTCGAAGTAGTTGATTTTCATTTTATTTGATTATATGCT
This sequence comes from Allium cepa, assembly GCA_030765085.1. Taxonomy (NCBI): domain Eukaryota; kingdom Viridiplantae; phylum Streptophyta; class Magnoliopsida; order Asparagales; family Amaryllidaceae; genus Allium; species Allium cepa. The sequence goes on from CM060931.1 coordinate 167,555,631, forward strand.
ATATTTGATGCGGGGGGACAGGTTGGATGGATCAAACAGGATTCCTCGCACGGTTAATTGTGTTTTCATACATATTGTGATATATGATATGTTTGATGTTATATTGAATGACATGAATGGTTTTGTTTTATTTGGTGCTTTAGTAGCACTGGGCCTTATTTGGTACTTTAAAAATGCTACAAATAGCTATTTGATTTATAAAAAGTTTAAAGCAATTTTGGAAAATTGTATGTTTAAATAATTATTTTAAATATTTAAAGATTATAAATAGTTTTATAAAATATTTTAAATAAAGGTTTCGAACTATAAAATAAAGATTTTTAAAATCGTAAGATAAGTCAATCTTTTATATTAAAGGGATATTAAAAAAAGGGCAACTAAATAGAATATTTCGATATAAATAAATTTTTATCCATTTTATATAAAGGATGTATATAGGTACATATAATATAATTTATTTAAAGATGTGAAATTTATAAATGTGATAAATTTATAAAAGTGATATTTTATAAATAAAGTTAAGATTTGCAAAATCGTAATTTAGTTATAGAGCGATAGATTTGTAAATGTTGTTTTATAAATTAAACTATTATCATTTAACAGATCGAAGAAATAAATCGTATGGTGAATTATTATAAGATGAGGAATGATATTTTATAAAATAGTTGATTCTATTTTGAAAATTTAAAATGAGGGTAAATTTGGATTGTTAAAAGATATTTTATAGATTGAAGGAAATTTATAAAAGAAATTTATGCCTAATGAAATAAGGTTAAAACAGTTGGAATTTTTTTTTGGATGGGATTTTATAAATAAGCAGGATTTATAAAGGAATAAAGGTATAAATGTGATCATAAATAAAGAATTTTTTTATGAAAGGAAGTTTTATGAAATAAGGGAGATTTATAAACATGGGTTATAAGTATGGAAATGATTATTTTGAATTAAGTATGGATTTCTATCAAGGACATATATTTATATTTAAAGGTTTTTTTATTTATATTAATATTGTTTAAATGTTGTTTACCAATATTTTAAATGGTTTAAAAGGTTAATTATTTAAAAACATTAATATGGGTTGAAATTACTTTTAAATTATTATTAGTAAAATTTTGAAAATTTATTATTATTATTTATAATAATGTTGAAGATAATTATTATTGTTTATTTAAGAATGTTTTGAAATTTATTAATTACTATTTTAAGATGTTTTAAATTTAGTATTTATTTATTTATGATGTTATTAGTATATAGCAGTGTTTAAAGGTAAGTGATTGGAATTTAATTATAATTATTTCCGAGATTTATAAATGGATTTTTATAAATAATTATGGTTTTTATAAGAGGAATCTTATAAGATGTTTTTGAAAACGAAAGGGAAGATTAGTTAGAAGATAAAAGGATTTTATAAATGGCTTTAGATATTTATAAAAGGAATTTTAAAAAATGGGTTTATAAATTTATAAAAGGAGTTTTATAAATGGTTTTGTAGATTATAATAAGGTTTATAAATGGTTTTTGAATGGAATAAAAAGGGTAATTGTCCAAATTATTGGTGAATACACTTATACCATCGAGATTTGTATATAGATATTTTCCGAAGTATGGGGAAATATGGATATGGGTTTATATCAATATTTATAAAAAGAAATTTTGATTCAAGTATTACAAAGTGAATTAAATTAATAAAATATTAATTAATAAAGGATTAATGTTTATTGATGCTTAACCAATTTTTGGTTTTTCCCTATGGAATTAAATTTTTGATTAAATGTTTGTTATTCGATAGTTAAATAATCGACTATCGAAATTGGATGTAAAACATAACTTTGGAAGTATCTAAGAGAAACACGTGAGCTATATGGCACAGTAATCTCCGATGATGTTGTACCGTGCATATAATTCTCATTTCGTTCTCCTAGGAAAATGATAGGGAAATCCTTCCACTAACGGTTAGTATATGATCTCTGATCTTATCTTTTACTGTTTATTTCTTAAAGAACCGGGGTTGAGTTTACCGAGAATTATCGAACATTGTTTCGAAGAGACTGGGATCAGATATGTTATCCGAAAATCACTTCAATCCAACGAATGCGTTTCGAAGTGAAGACATCTTGAAGATAATGGAATTTGGAGATGGAACTCTCAAGTGTTTCGTTCAGTCCCAGAACGAACTTGTATGGATGAAAGCTGATATTGCATTGTTGTATGAAGGGCAGTATTAGCATTCCAAGTGGAAAGTGCTATAAAAAGGTAAAACGTAGCCTCGGACCTTATCGATCGGGAAGTGACAAAAATTGGACATGCAACAAGGCCAAGTGGGTAACTCCCATGTAGGATATAGTCATTCCAAATCTAGATCGGTTACTAATGATTCTTGTATGCTTCGGCCCATAGTGGGGTGATCATATTCGATACTACAATCAAGTGGTAGGCCAATGCTGTGTGGTAGGGGTACAAGATGTTCTTGTCAGACCCGGTGCATTAATCTAGAGAAGTACCTTCAGAAGGTAATTTCTTACCTTGTCAAGGTATGGAATACAGTCTCCAATACATGCCTTTACGGTTTTGATTATAAAACCTAATATGCTGGAACTTATTAATGTAATAATTTCGGCTAAGATTAATAAGTATTTGTATCTTAGACATTATTATAATATAAATGGATTTATATAGAAAATATTTTGGTTATCGTAAGGTAAAAACCCGTCCGTGTTTATGTGAAGTGTGGTCTTACGGGATACCTTTAACTTTAAAATGGTTTTCTAGAACTTTAAAAATCCAATTGGGTGTATTTTCTCACGTTGTTTTTCCATACCAACTCGGGTGTTGTTTTATTATAATACTGAGTCAGATCGAGAATTACAGATTTTCTTTGGATTTATTAGAGCTCAAAAGATAAGTTGGAGGTCTATAGGTCGTATTCACGAATATGTTTATGTTCTCCTATTTTTTTTGTTGTTGAAATCATCGAAAATTGTAAGGACAGGTTGTTATAAATGTCTAGGCTGATGATCGTTATTTTTGTTGTACTTTGATGGATGAAAGTATATAACAGTTTCTCTTTGTAAAGATCGTTGATATTAAATTATATATTGTTCTACTGCAATTATGTGATTCTGCATTGTTTTCAATTTCTTTCCTCGTCTTCTTCTCTACTTCTTTCCTCTTTCTTCCCATAAATATCCGTCTTTCCGTTCAGTTTGGGTTGGATATGTGTGGTTTATTTTCAACTTGAATAGTATGGATTGGTGGGTTGTTACATCAAGGATGACAAGGAGGGGGGAGCTGGGCGCCTTGATAGGAATGGAGGGGTGTGGGCGAGGGAACAAGGTAATTCTACCTTAAGAAATTTTTGTTCCAAAATTTTCCTATAAATACCCATCTATTTATTTCATAATTTCACACCATTCTCATCTTCTTCTTCCTCTTTCTCAGGCTACTTTAATGGCTTCTCTACTTAGGAAATTTATGAAGAAAAATTAGCAAAAAGAAAATAAATTTATATAAGCATATATACATTAGAAATCCACTTCAAAATAAAGTTAAATCCACTCCTCCCCTCCTTGAAACCCATGGCCACCACCTCCATCACCCTTGGCCGAGCCCACCACCACTTGCAAGCATAGGCTAAGCCTTTCCTAAGGTCTAAGGTCTAAGGCTCGATTCTGTTAGCTCCAGTTCGATCGTAGCAAAGCTATAGTCCATTTCATAAGTTTAGTAGCCAATGAAGCTAAGAAAATGCTATTTATATATGCTATATATGATGATATTTTTTTTTCACCATGCTTGGTTTTGATGATTAATTATCAATTTTGGATGAAATGATATGTTTGTTTGGATGTGTAAACAATTCAAGTTTAATACATGTCGAAATTACACAATGGAAGTCACTTTCCGATATGAATTACAAAAGTGTTACAAAATGGTTTAAATGATTTATATATGTTTTATAAACATTAAAACTCAAATTGAATATGTTTTGTTGAGTTTTGAAAACTGAATCAAAAATAGGCGCGTCGTGTAACGGCAGTTCACGATTTCGTGCCAAAATAGTCGAATGATCGTATAAAGTGAAATATAGCTTGGAATTATTCAAAATAATAATTTTTCAAAATCTTATGACTATGGTTTCAAATGGAAAAGAAAGATCAAGATTTCATTGAAATTTTGCTGAGTTAAGCCCAAATCAAGCTTTTAATAACATCGCGGTTTGAAATTTTATAAATTTATGTGGTAATTGTTTTAAATTGATATTTTTAAATCTTTAAAAATATGAAATAAATTTTATAAACAAGTTAAAATGTTTTAAAAGGGATTTGAGTTATAAAAATGAACATTTATGAAATATAAATTGTGTTTCGATCAAATAAGCTTAAAATCAATATTCACAATACTTTTCTCGACGGTTTTCTTTAACTTTATTAAAATATGGTTTTAACTTAGTTATTCTCCCCCTATATGTTTAGTAACCTTTTAAAACAAAAAATTAAGTGTTTTAAAGATGATTAGGAATTTTTTATTTTAAAAGAGTTTAAATAAATGGTTAAGAGAAAAATGGTTTAGAAATAAGTGATTTAATCTTGGCTCTAAAAGCCGGTGAGTAGACCTGATTCTTCTATTCGTGAGATTCAAATATACGGTGCTTAAACTAAGGAGATGTTCAAGAGTAACCAATGCCCTGGCTCACTTGGCCACTTTCTTAGCGAGGAATAGATAAGGTCGAGATGTCGAAAACGAGACAAGTATCAAAGATTTACTTTAACTTGGGTTGTATAGAAATGAAATTCTTATAATTATTGTTAAATTCGGAGGAGTGAACTTGTGCTATTTATGTGAGCTTAAAAGGTGATCTTACCGTTATTCGATAATAGCACTTGTTGAATACGGGAATTAATATTGAGTAAAATTAGTACAATTTCTACGAATTCTTTTTACACAATAATGTTTTCCAACATAATTTATGAGAAATTATTTTTGTTTTCCAAAGTTAAAGAGAGGTTTAATGATCTCTTATATACTAGAAAAGAAATGATATATCTCTATAAGTTGTTTTATCGATAACTGGTTCAGAGAGACCGAAATCAGATTTGGGTAGTTCCTATCTGAAATCCACTTCAAACCAATGTATGTTCGAAAGTGAAAACATGACAAAGGCAATGATTTTGATGACGGAGATCTTCATAATGAAAGGATACTTGCCACTAGCTCTTCGATTTTCATATTATATACATGTGGTGGCAGCAGTATTTAAAAAATCTTCGATGCATGGACTTCTCGCTACCGATCCTAGGAGTGATTCCCAAAACAAGCTATGGTAGGAGAGTGCCTTTGGTTTGTCCTATTCCTAGACAACTTGTATAGACGAATGTATGACATTGCATTTCTAAAATACATGTACATTGATCTCTACAAACGTACATCTATTTGGTGGCGTAGGAGGTAACCTCTCTTACACTTAACACCCTTCTTTGAAATGTATGAGCTCAGAGGTTATGCATTTGTGAAAATCAATAGTGTGTGTTGGAAATGGTAATGTGGAATTTTAAGTAGGATTTGATGATTCTATGCAAGGTAAAACATAACCTTAAGCCTCGCACCCGGGAATGACAATAACATGGTAGGTGCGGCAGTGTTATGTGGGTCGCACCTATTAGGATATGATCATCATCTTTCTAGATTACCTTTTATATATCGGCTATGCTACGTATGCTATGAGAGCTGTTGGATAGGTCGGGAACAACCAGGGCGATGTCATATTCAGTACTATCTATGATAAAGGTAGGTTGGTTTGTGTTGGTAGAGGACCATCTATTGATGCCCCGGTGCATTTTCCTAGAGATATACTGTAGGAAGGTAGTCCATTTTCTTATCATTGTATGGAATCCATTCTCCAATATGAGCCTTTATGATTTTAGTTATAAACCTATTATGCTATTGAATTTAACAAATGTAACAATTCCAGCTATGATTAATATGTTATTTGGAAGGATTTTCAAAGGAATGTCATTAAAAATAATACTTCTAATTTTGTATAGCAAATGTTTGGGTTATCATCAGGTAAAAATCCATTATGTGTTTTATATGTGGCATGGTCTTATGAGATACCCATTGCTTTCCAATACCCGTATTTTTAAGTTTTCTCACACGAGTCAGATGACTGACCCAGAGTTTATTTTCTTTTCCCTTAAACTCTGGATACCCTATTTTTTCGAGCATCTAAGTAGTCAACTTTAACTTGGAGCATTGTGGTGGAGCTTGAAGACTGGAGATGAAGATGTTCCTATAGATAGTTCTCCATTTCCACTTCCACCGTATTAGTTTACTAATTGTATCCAGCATTTATAAGCACAGAGATTTACAACTGTCCATGCTGATTTATAAGATAGACTCTAATAAATGTATTTAAAATTTCCACCGTACAGATCATATATATTAAAATAATATATGTTATTCCATTCATGTAAGTTTCTATTCTGTATTTCATTTTACTCTTTACTATCCATCCTTCCAGCAATTGGTTTTGCGACATGTGAATACAGAGAATGTATTAGTGTTGATTTGATTTGTGAGGGTCGAAAGAGTGGGTCGTCACATAGCCAATCAAAAGACTAAACTTGGCTAATATGTATAAATACCCTGAAAGGACTGGAATGTACCTAGCTATGATATATGCAGGCAGAGTGTTGTAAATATGGGTGATGGACATAACCCAACTATCGTGATGATGGATACACCGATCCCATATTTGTGCAATTTAATACATATTACTGTTTTTATCTCCACTTGAACTACAATGTGCTATAAAAAGTTATAACAATATACTCGCATAGTTTCAAATGCAATAATCAACCTATGAATGGAGCTCTTAGGCATCTTCTTGATCGGCTATAGGTCGTAAATCATTGTCTCTGCAGTCAATGTAACTTGTACTGGACCTGCATTAGGCACTACAAGGCTTTTGATAGTCCTTATAACGATTTTGGTAGCACACGATAACATTTCAATATTTCCTTTTTTAAAACATTTTTATTATGGATTGTGAGAAATGTAGGGGGAGTCATCTTTATATAGATGTGCCTCCTTGAGAACCTATATTTTGGGTGCCCAAATGCTAGGCACCCAAAATTGGACGCCCAATAATAGGGGCCTAAAAAAAGGCTTCCTAAATTTTTACGTCTAAAAGATGGACACAAAGTTTTCACACAATTCACCTACGTTTAGGCTAAAAATTCAGCCCTATGAATTTTCAGGCTAAACCTGTTAGAGATGCCCCTAATTTCCAGATCCGTGTGTTTCTACTTTTTATTCATATTGTAGCATAAATCCCCAATCTTTCCGTGTAACTTTTTGGGTGAAACTATTTCCACCCAGCTAAACGCTAACTAACACCCCTTAAATATTTACTAAATTTAAATCATAAAATCCACTTTAAAACTCACCTTAAACTTAAGGACGATCTATAAATAAGCACAATCGGTTATGCATAATCAAGCAACATATGCATAAAATAAAATCTAATTACCAAACACAATTATTTTCAATTTTATCAACCCTTAATAGTGGAAGAAAATGAGATGTACCAACATATGTAAAATACTTTATCAATTTTAATTAGAAATAAGGGGATATGGTATTTAATTATATTAAAAATATGCATGTTAATCTATAATTTTGTAATCACACTAATTTTTTGGGAAAGGATAATGATAGTTATATTTAATTATATCATATTATTTTATGTTAAAATTGGTTTTGTCATCCATTTTTGTTTTCTTATTGAAACAACAACAAAAGTAATAATGATTGAATATCTTTGATGAAGTTGTAACATTCTTTATTATCTACAACCATATCAACAAATTTGGGCTGCAAATAATGCTTTACCATATTAATCTTAATAGAGAGTATACAATTTACAAATAATTGGATAATCTACCCATAATTAAAATCGATAACAATTTAGTCTCTACAAATTAATTAGATTCATACATGTCAATGAAGCACTAGATGATAAAAAACCGATTATGAAGAAGTTGGTTGATTCTGCTTTTTGAAGAGAAAGAAAAGAAGTTGTGTTTTTGGTTTTTAAATAATAAAAAGTTATGAAAAGGTGGGTATAGATGGATGGGTGAAGCATTTGACTGGGTGAGATGATAAATGGATGAGAGAAGTGTTTAGGTGGATGTAAATAGCATAATCCATTTCTTTCATTAATTTTAGGTGAAGTTGCAAAACCTTAATGAGAATATTCAAATAAAGGATGAAACCAAGAAGATATATTGTATAACATACGAGTTCTTCGACCCGTGCAAGTATGCATGATATCTTTATAATATATATAATATGATCATAAGTCATCGAATTAGAGTTAATAAACATAAACCAGAAAATATAAAAGAAATAGTTTCTATGAACATGAATTGGAAAATATAATGGAAAAGAATATATACATTTTTGCATTGAACTCACTTTATTATTTATATATTTGAATTGAAAATCAATGTCAACTTGTGACATCATTTAATAAGGCATTTTTGGGAAATATGGGATCAGATCAAAGTATTATAACTCTATTACAACTTTCAGTAAAGATTTGAGTATATAAATGTAATATTTGCATAAAGATAAATACAAAATGAGTAGGGAAATGCAAAATAGTTCCGCAATATTTAAAACAAATTGCATCTTCATAATTGGTTTAAATATAATTTAGTTAGATTAACCCGTCATACAATGAAATTAGTTGTTTTAGAATAGGAGTGGTATTTTATTCAAGAAAAACCCTCATTTTGATGTCCAGATGTTTCAAACCTATGACCTCTACAACCTTTGTCAAGAGCACCATATTACTTGCTACTTAGGCTAGTCGTCGGACAATGAAATCATGGAAGAGAGTAGTTAAACAATGATTAAGAAATGAAACAGTGGTATCAAATTACTAGTTTTATTGTGCATTAGACATGTCACTTTGTATACCATATTTTCCTGAAGCAAGTCACCTTGTGCATTGATGAATTTACGGTAGAAAATTAAAATCGAAGAATTCAAGGAATAGCTTTAGAACTACCTCTAGAATCATCTTAAAAAATCTCACATGATCATGCCAATAAGCTATACAATTATATAATTATTTCTTATCCCAATTAGGAATTTCACCTTATACTCCTTAATCCTACTCTAAGTCGACCTCATCACGACATACCTTCACTTTTCCCATTCGAGATCTTCCAATGATAAATCCCAATGACCTTTATCGTATATCGTCAATATGAATCTCTTCGCCTCATTAACCAATACCTAGCTCCTAGCTCATCTGTTCATGATCCTAGCTCGCTAGCCAAGTTAATTCCCTACATCGGTCGATAAATATGTCTTTAAAATAAATCATTGACATCCTACAACTAACTTCTCGCTTTGCACCATCCTCAATCTCACTTGGAAGTTCCACTTTAGCAATCATGTACATATGCATCCCACTACATCTATTTTGGTCATTTGAGGAGCGTCTAAACTCCATAGCATTCTCTGGTAACTTCATATCATAACTTGTGAAAATCATTGCATGATAACCGGCAGAGTTACTAATCTATGCACCCTAATGGTCAATGGACAAAACCTAGTCTTTTGTCATTGTATTATCTATGGCTTGTTACTATAATTATCTCTGAACCATGTAAATTCTCATTTATACTCTTTGTACTCATAAATAATATTATATATGGCTTATCACTAGTATTAAATGTCATTAACTTATTTTAAGCATGTTCCTATAGGTAGCCTCAAATCAATCCCCTTGTTCAAAGTGTTGGAAATGAGAAATCTCATAATATTAAGTAGGGATAAAAAGCTAGCCCGAGTTCTTTGGTTTCCTTGTCTAGTAAACTTTGTTGATTTCCAATTTAAACCTTATTCTCAATAAGTTTGATGGCCTATAGTAATCATTGATATATTAGCCACTAAATAAAAGAGAACTATTGTTGAATCTCTTTTATAGCAGGATAATCACTATTGGGCCTTGTTGTGGTTAATTATGCCCAACCAATTATGGTGCTTAATTGATGGAAGTCATCCCTTGTAGGTATCGACAAATGAGATATGGAAAATATTACTAGCTTTTGAACCAAGTGACATCTCGATGAATCTGGATTTCAAGTAATGAATAAATAGATAAAGAAGCTCTAGAGATGTCAAGATTAATGAATAAATGGAGAACAAAATGATTAGACTTGATTTTCACAAGGCATATCATGTCGGTACCGACATGTGCACAAGTCAATTCTGACGTGTATGAGCACATGTGAACAAGTCGGTACCATCATGTATGATACTTGGGTCCCACTTCTAACTTATATATAGGGTTGTTTTGTACTTCGTAGCAAAGACAAAAACTTAAGTATGACAACTCATGCCAGTACCGACATGATTAAGAGGAGCAATTTTGTCAACGAAGGTTGGAAGCTTAAAGAATAGAACACGTATGATGATAAGATGAAGCTACAAGTTGGAGTAACATGTTGGCACCCAACATGAACATTTCGACATCGACATGAACATGTTGGCACCAATATGTCTACACGTCGGTACAGACATGAGATGAGTTCTTAGGTTGACTCGTTCGTGCCCGGATTTATTGATCTAAAATTTTACGCTTTCTTTCATAATTTGGCAACTTAGATGGGGATTTTCGATAAGCATACCTCTTCTAGCAACCCAAAAGGACTTTTGGAAACTTCTACTCGTTTGTGCCATGTAGTGCTACTGAACTCATATATCAATTGATTTTTAGACTTGAAAACTTTGTAGTTCGTTCATACTCAAGAAAAAATTGTGAAATAAAAGGTATAGTGGATATAGGCATTGGTTTGAGACCAAACCACTCTAAAATCCCATATAGTTTACTTTCTATTTCATTTTTCATTGAATCTACCACATTATCCATTGATTTTAGGGGTATAATGTCATTTTTGATGCAATATTTTTGGTGTTTTCACTAAGAAAGACGATTCTTAGGCATTGGTATTGTTTAAATATGGATTTAAAAGAGATAAAAAAATGGATCTAGGATTTATTTTTTATAAATATATTGTTATTACGATTTGGAAGAATAATCCGCTATCCGATCTAAGGGACATGGCTCTAAGGAAAGCTGCTTAGAAGACTAGAGTGATTGATAATGGTGATACCGAAGGAGATCACCATGGAGAAGAGAGTCAACTCAATTTTTAGCTGCTTAAAAAGGATCGTCATCTCAGCCAACTGAAGTTGTCACAGAGGTAGGGATTGAAAGAGTGATGATAGATATTAATGCTAAGATATTTGAGTAGCAAAAGACATAGATAGAGTTGATGAGAAGCATGCAAGATCAGTTGAAGGCATTTTCTTAACCCCGATAAAGGACTGAACCCTAAAGGCATAAGAAGAGCCGTAGGACTCATCATTTTCAGATTCCAACCTGGGAAGTTCATCCTCATCGAATGGAAATCAAAGAGATACAAGAAGAAAATGAAGAAGAAAGAAGCTGGGGCGTCAAGGAAACAAGTTGCGAGGGATGGAATTATTTAGGAAAAATCCCCTAAAGTCGGTACTAGGAGATTGGCACATGTCGGTGTCGAGAGGCCTCTACACATCAGTATCAACGTGACTGGTGAAATATTGGATCAGTCTAATAACAAAGAGGATTTGCAAAGTATTGAGGACATTGATAAAGGGTAATGCTTAACCCGACAGTGTTCAAACTAACATTGTTGTTCTAAAAAGGAGAAGATAGGGCCCAATAGGACATCTAGAGGGTTAAGATGAATGGTACCTCTAGAGATAGATAAACTTAGGCATCGTCAAATTAACCAAGACCATTTGTAGAGTAAAACACTTAGGGATGTTTATGAAAACCACCGTCCGATGGCCCAAGGCAATGAAGAATACATTACCGATGATGTAAAATATTGTTGGATCAATCAAAGTGTAGGACAAATGATGATTGGGGCTCATATGCAGTATGAAACTCATTCACTGAAGATATTGGTGGCAAGATACCTAAAGAAGTTCATGATGTTGATAAGTTATGAGGGTCTCACCGAACTAAGACAACTTCTATTGAAGTACGAGTGGCACATGGATAATGCCAGTGCAATAGATGTGGTTCATCGCAGATGCTTCATGATCTTTCTAAGTGGCTTTGCAACAATGTGGTTTAGTAGGCTTGAATCAAGATCGATATCGACATATGACCAATCGGCAAGGATGTTTAAGGAACAATTTTAGGTGCACACTGCTCAACCTAATAATGCAAAGTCACTGTTGAATGTGTGTCAGATGCCTGGAGAGATCTTGAAATAATTTACTATTGTTGTAACTGAGGTGAGTAAACCTAAGGAAGACATCATGTAGATGGCCTTAACGACCGGGGTTTACCCGAATACTAACTTTGGTAAATGGATTAAGTGAAAAGAATCGTCTACTTTGAAATAATTTTACCATAAGGTGCCCCAGTTTCTATTCTTTGAAGAGCCAAACCTGACCGTAGGAACTATTGGCGGTATTTAAGGATGGAGCGGTGTGGTATAGAGCACTGTTTCTATCAAACATAGTGGTGGTGGTTCAGGAAATGTTGTTGTGAATGTTGGGAATATCAACGCTAAGAGAAAGAACCAAGGCACTAGTGGGAAGAAGCATGACACCATGAAGTGCACGAGGTTCACCATGCTAGGCCACCCACAAGGGAGGCTACTAATAAGGAAAGATGCTTAGGAAAGTATTTTTTTCTTCCATGTAACACTGGCACACAATACACATGAATGCATGCATTTGAGGATGTCATTGAAGATTTAATCTGAAAGAATAAACTATAATAGTATGTGAGGAGCCCGTAGGCTGTCGGGAAAGTAAAGAACTAACCCTAGGGGATCTTACCTAAGGGAACCTTACTGGGCCTGTTGAGAAGGTCCAAGACAACTCAAAGAGGAATTAAGATCAATACCATTTTGGGAGGTATGCACCCCATGAAGAAAAGCTGGATTGAAATGTAATGCTATGACAGTTTGTTGAGGCATGTTCCCTAAGAAACGAACTTTGCCATAAAAGATGGCACATCGACGAAGCAACAGCGAACGATTATTGATGATACTGTTTTCAGGAACAAAAATGCTGACGGGATTGAAGCGGCAATGGTTTTTCCTATAGTGATTATAGTCATGATTTGACCAGCTATAGTGTGCCAAGTCTTAATTGATTATGGGTGCTCGGTGAACTTCTAATTCAAAAATACCTTTGTCTAAATGTGCCTTGTTGTAATGGACTTAAAGACATATATATCCCGTATCTAGGGATTTTATGTAGAGGTAAAGGAGTCGATAAGGTGCATCAAACTACCAGTCAAGTTGTGACAAGATGACCGCAAGGTTGTGTGAATGTTGATGTTTGTGGTTATTGAGTGTTTTTAAACATATAACACTTTCTTAAGCCGATCATGCCTCATTAACTTTTCGTATTGTGCTTGCACCATGGTGTTTGATGATGAAATTCTTAATTAGGAATGGAGTAGGGGCAATCCAAGGAGACCAAAGCACAAGTCGAGAATGCTATGTCATCGAGCCTAAAGAATCAAAGCAGTGAGAGATAAGGAAGGTACATGAAGGCTCTTTGTACCAATACTTGCGATGCATAGCAACCACCACCCAAGCCTAGGCTCGGGTACAATAACAAGTTTTATAAGCTAATAAACCCATAAAAAGAGTTAGAAAAAATGCAAGGGTGGCCCCGGTGGAGTTGACGATTAATATTATGATTGATGGTGAGGATCTTAGAAGGGTTCTCAAGATTGGATCTCAACTAGGCTTGAAGGTGAGGTGAGAGTCAATATGGTTTTTATGGACAAACCTGGATGTGTTCGCGTTGATGCATTTTGATGTGTATAAAATTTCATCGAAGATAGCACGCCATTCATTGTATGTGAACCCAAAATACCCTCCTGTAAAGAAAAAGAGACATAACATGCAATCAGAGTGATTTGCTGCATTCAAAGATGAAGTGGATAAATTGAAGGTAAATGGCTTTATCCACAATGCACTATACCTGGAGTTGGTATTGAATCTTCTGTTAGTCAAGAAGGCGAAAGGGAAGTGGAGGACATGCATTGACTATTCGGCTTGAATAAGATGTGCCCTAAAGATTATTTACCCTTGCCAAGGATCGACCAACTTGTTGGTGAAATAGCTGGACATAAATTACTATCCTCCACGAATGCTTACTCTGACTCAGTGTAGTTAAAGTGCTTAGCGGTTTCATTATGGCGAAGGCGCAAAAAATTATAACGGGGATAGAGCTAAGATATAGCGGAAAATAGAGGAGGTGCAAAAAGCTTCATTAGATACTAAAACTAAATATTTAAAGTTAATTTATTCTCATTCTCACATCATTCATGTAGGAAGAAGAAATATTGTTTAATCCTATATTACAAAATCGAAGAATATCATAATTTATGCAGTCCAAATTTGATGACTACAATAGATTTTTAACTTATATTGAACGCATATGCATTAAAATTAGGTCACTACCTAATTTCGTTGATTTCGTTTAAAAGCGAACTAGTCAAATCAACCTATTTATATTAATGTTGCTAAAGAGGATGCCAAAAAGCCTTGATTTAGCGGGTGTAGAGGAACATAGCAGGGCTCAAAGCGGATTTACTATTTAAAAATGGTATGTTGAAAAAACATAGCGGTTGAAGAGCGCTATACGCTATAGCGGGGATTTTATAGGGCTTTATCGGGGTTTTAACTACATAGTTTTGACTAATATCAAATCACAATGCATGTTCCAGTTTAAGTGCATACCAATTTCATCATAGATTTCGTGTTGTATTACTATAGAGTTATGTCGTTCGGTCTGAAAAATGCTCGAGCTACTTACCATCAGTTAATAAACAGGATGTTTAAAGATCGAAGGAAATATGGAGGTCATGTAAATACCTCAATTATTGATTTTGATGATAATAACCTTTATAACAATAGTAAAAATTCATATAAAATATAGATACTTATGTTTTTTCAAGTTATATAGCATATAGTGTAGGATATTACACGGGTATTAAATCGAAGACTATACATTATAAAAGATTCTAGAGATGGACATGAAGGCTCATGCGCACGAACACCAAGATATGAAGATCTCAAGGCCATAATTTAGTGTATAGAGTCATAGTATATTGTTAAAGTTCCTTATAGCAATCTTTGATCTCTATGTCCTATTTTTATATTTGTAAACAAAATAGATTTTCAAAATATATTTGTAAATATTTTATAAAAGTTTTTCAATGATCAAAATGTTTATAAACTATGTTCAAACCATTTTACAAAGTATCAAATTATTTTTCAAAGTATATGATTTTCAAAACGTTTTAAAAGAAATAAGTTTTCAAATTCTACATGCATATGTCAACATATGCCTAGATGGTATGTCGACATACATGCCGCCAAATGGTTTTTCAAATTTTGAAAATAATTGTCTATTCATCTCAACTCTTCTTAAAAGGACACATTTATTTATTCACTATATAAAGAGGAGTTCAAATGAATTTTTTGATGACTAATTTTTTTTTTCTTTCCTCCTCTTACTCTATTAAAAACTCCATTAAAAATACTCTATTCTGTTCAAAATCAAATAGAATCATGTCAAACTTCACTGTTGATTCACTGCTACTTTTTTCTATATTGGAATCATCTCTCTCTCTCTCTCAAATCAAAGATCAAAGTGTTGTCCAAGAGGCAACAGGATCCATTGTATCCAAAGTTCAAGAAATTATCTTAAAACTATCAAAATCTATTTGTATTTTCTTAGGTGTGCTTAAAGCCCATTCAAATCAAGTAGCATACCTTGAGCCCGAAAAATTAGGAGGGCGTGTCTCGTTGCTTCGGAATCAAGATTATAATTGAGTTTTCCTTTTGCCTATTTAAAGATTGGCTTTAAAGAAAATCTATACAAGCAATTTTATGAGATTGGATGTAGGAGGAATTCGAACCAATATAAGACCCATAATTCTGCAACCTACATTTGGTATCAGAGCGCTAGGTTTTCATAAACTTGTAATTCGATTTTTGAAAAGTATAAAGGACTAACAATACTGTTAGTACACTTGTTAACACTTTTATCAAAAAACTATCTACTGTTAGACCCCCACTTTATAATGGCTGTAATTGCAATTATTGGTCATGTAGGATGTAGATTTATTTACAGTCTAATGGTTTAGATATTTGTAATGTTACACAAAATGAGTACACTGGACCCTAAACAAATTTTGCATAATGGACGGTTGACCAAAGGCACTTGCATAGAATAATTTTAAAGCCATGAATATTTTGTTTTCACTAGATAAAAATGAATTTAATAGAGTCCCTATTTGTAAGTCTGCATATGAAAGTCGGAAAACACGGCAAGTTACATGTAAGGGCACAAGTAAAGTTAAACAGACTAAAATTTTCATGCTAACAAATCAGTTTGAATAGTTTAAAATGAATATAAATGAGTCTACTTCTGAGATGTACTATAGATTTCAAGATATAGTGCATTCTTTAATAACATTAGGTAAAAAAATTTCTAAAGCAGACCAAGTTAGAAAAATCCTATATTTTCACCCTTCAGAGTGAGATTCAAAGACATTAGCAACAGAAGAGGCTAATGTTATTAGTACTTTGAAAATTAAAGAGTTAATAGGCAATTTGATGTCCTATGAAGCACAATTGCAGGGTAGAAAAGAAAGTAATGCGACAAAAAGAAATCCTTCGCTTTGACTGTAGTAAGTGACGATCATGATTTAGACGATGACAATTATGAAGAAATTTCTTTCATGATTAGAAATTTTAGAAAGATAAACAACTTCCGGAGACCTGAAAACAAGACTCTTAGAACTAGAACTGCAGTTAGATGTTTCAATTGCAATGAACTCGGTCTTCTACAAAGAGACTGTCCACGTCAGAATAAATAAAAGATCTCACTAGTTATCGATTCACCTAGAGAAAGTAAAAGGGCTTACACATCAACATCGGATTATTTAGATATTTCCTCAAGCGACAATGAACCAGATACTGAGAATGTGAGTATGTGTTTCACGGTAATAACATATTAGTCGAAACTGATGAACAATAAGCAATAAAAATGGTACTTGTTATTTATCTATTTATTTATTTTTATTATTATAAAACCTAGGAATAAAATATAGATTAATAATAATATTGGATGAATATACGTATGTATATAGGAATATTATCAAAGTTTTAGTTTTGGATTGTACGGGCTATAAGATGACATATACCCAGCCCATATGTCAATATACCTGTCAGTAATTTGAAATTTCTATTCAAATTCAAAATTTGAATTTCCCTCTCTTTTATACTTGTCCTTATATTCTGAAAAGGCATCTTCTTGACCAGAGAACATTACTCTTCACTCTCTATTAAATCAAAATATCTCTATCCATTTAATCACTCGCTTTATTTCAAATTTTAAATGTCCCTTCATTCTCTTATCTCTTCAAAAAAACCCAAAATGTCCTTCTTAAGTCAAACTCCTAAAATTATAAGGCTCTCAAAGAGAAACAAAGGCTTTCTCTTCAACAAAAAAGAAGCCATTTATACCTATATGGAGTATGCTACTTCTGTAAAAACTTTTCCTGAAAGATTTGCAAAATTGGATCACTTTTTCCTCTTATAATCTACAAGATTTCAAAATAAAATTCTTATTTTAGTCAGCTCATCTTAAAAAAAAAAATTGGTCATCTAGATTTAGTTAAAATGTTTTATGCAAATTTAAATTGAAATTTTTTTCGAGAAGAAGAGGGACAAATTTTGAGTAGTCTAAATTGCACTCAAATTGTTTTAACCCTTGGGCCACATAATTAGTTGTAAAACTAGTGGAATTGATCTCTCCACTTTTCAAATTGATGAACAAAATCATGAAGTTTGTCATGATTTTTTCAAAAGTGATGAAGAATTTGATTTTAAACACAAGAATCTTCGAGTAAAATCAAGACGAGTCTCATTTTACAACACTTCGAGGACGAGTAATTGCAATAATCCTACTCAAAAAGGTTTTAAAGTTCTTTTCGCCGTTTATGGTATCTACAACATCAATTGGACATAAATCATTTAGATGACTTTGTTCAAAAGAAAATTATAGACAAAATAACAAACTATACCATAATGTGTATCTTACTAGAATTTTCATATATTTTGTTATTAATTTAAGAGGAGAATCAAATTCTACCTTAGAAAATTTTGACAAGGTCGACATTTCTTTTATGCACATTACACCATATTTCGAACCATATGAAACTCTTGTTGAAAAAGAAGAAAGATTAGCATGGGAAGAGGAGTGAGAAATACAACAAGAAGAGGAAGAAGGCAAAGAAATGGATGTAAATGAAGAGGAAGAGGAGGAGCAAATGGGCACATCCTTAGAAAGCTTCGACAAACCATCTCATCCCTCAAACAAAGAGATTCTAAGGAACCAAGAGAAGCTTCTTAAAAACCAAAAGAAGTTTAAATGTTTCTTTAGTAAAAAGTTAACTTTACTTTCCAACAAAATGGATAATACTTTGGGAAGATCATTTGCAAGCTTGATGGAAATTCTTTATCATCATCTACATCTTTCTAAGCCTATCAAATTATTTTGTTGTGATATCTAGCTTTGTATTCCTTAGTGATGTGTATTTTTAGTTGAATTTCATGTTTTTTTTCATGTATTTTTTTTCAAAGTCCCTGTACTTTTCTATCATTAGTAATGAAAAATTGTTTTTGCTATTAAATATGGTTCTAATAGTCTTTGAAAGTAACAGACATATATTGATATAAGATAAAAACAAAAATTGTAATAAAACACAAGTTTTCGCATTTTCAGGTATGTATGTCGACATACATACAACTATAATGTATACGCCAACATATATGAGCTGTTGGGAAAAAAATTTAAAATTTAAAATAAAAAACTACCACCTATTCAGTCTTTTCGAACGACTTTTCACTTCCATACAAGTCTTTTTCTTCCAAAAAAATTCATTTATCATTTTACTTTCTATCTTCTTTTCATTTTCAAGCATTTTTCCAACAAAATCTCTTCTCTACACTAAAAATTGTATTAAAACCATGAACAAACATTTCAATCGCTTAAGTACATTCTTACCTTTATCTTAAGAAATCAAAGGCATTTAGAGTTAAGTCAAATGTAGATGATCAAAGAGAAGGAAAAACATTGCGATGCCCTTTGAAGGATGATTTCTTCCTTAATCAAAGATGACCAAACCAACAACCTAGAATGTTCCTTCAGTGGATGCTTGTGAAGTCTAGCAATTGGCGAATCACATGAGCGACCTCTCAAAGATGTTTGATGTACTTTGGGGCTAATGGAATGAAGCTTAATCCGCTGAAGTGTTCTTTTGTAGATGCATTGGGTAATTTTTATGTTTCATTGTGAAACCAAGGGTCATTAAAGCTTACATAGAGTAGAATAAAGCTTTAAGATAGTTTAATGTCCCAAAGACAATGAGGGAAATGCAAAGCTTGGATGGTAAAGTCACCATGTTGAGTCAGTTCATCTCAAAGGCGATTGATAAGTGCATACCATTCTTTTATGCCCTTAAGAAAGAGAAAGGAAATGTTGTATGGAAGAAAGAATGGCAAGATGCTTTCCAAGCTCTGTTAGATCATATAGAGAGATAACCAATATTGTCAAAGCCTTTGGAAGGAGTAGATTTATATATCTATTTAGTAGTGTCTGCTCATGCTTTGAATGCAGCTTTCATATATGAAAAGGACAGAATCCAAAGATGGTATGTTAAATCAGCAAGAATTATATAGACAAAAAAAGAATTATCCTAAGCTAGAGAAACTAGCATATTATGTGTTAATAGATGCAAAAAAATCGAGGCAATAATTCCAGGCTCATCCGATAAATATATTAAATGATCAGCCGTTGAGACATGCGCTACATCGACCCGAGACATCAGGAAGGTTGACAAATTGGAATATTGAGTTGAGCCAATAGGTATATCTTCCCATCCTAGGAAGGCAATAAGGGGATAGGATTCGGCAGATTTCGTTATTGAATTTACTGTTTGGGATGGCGAAACAGAAGAAGATTTAGCCATTAATATGTAGGGGATTTGTATGTAGATGGAGCCTCCATTGAACAAGACTTTAAGGAAGGAGTGATTCTTATAACACCAAAAGGGTAGAGGATATGCTACATTTTAATGCTAGAGTTCCAAGCAAAAAACAATGAAGCTAAATGTGGACCATTAATTAAGGGACTCAAGATAGCGAATGAACCGAGAGTAATGACGTTGCATATATTTAGTGACTCTTAATCGGTGGTCTGCCAGATGTAGAAAGAATTTTTGGATAAAGATGCAAGACTTTCCCTTTACTTGATGAAAGTGTTGTAAATACTGGATGGTAAAGAGAATTACACAATAATTGCTTGTCTCAAGAGAGGAGAATGGAGATGCTAATTCATTAGCCAAATCGGGAAGCTCTAGGGATGCACAACCTTTGGAAATCATACAAGAGGAAGTTTTGATGGCTCCAAGCATCGATAAGATGGACGTTGACTAGATTTTGGAGGCTGAAGAGGAGAAGGTATCATGGATGAATCCGATTTAAGAATAGGTTCTAAAGGGAACTCTCCTAAATTGAAGAAATAAACGATGAAAAATCTTGTGTAAAGAACCTTGGTTCATTATGAAAGAAGGAGTATTTTATAGGAGAGGATTCTTAATGCCATTGTTGAGGTGTGTCACTAAGGAAAAGATAAAAAGATTCCTGCAAAGGTGAATGAAGGAAGTTATGGTGACCATACCGAGGGGCAACATTAGCAAAAAAGGTCCTTTGCTATGAATACTTTTGGCCAACATTTAACCAGTATGCTGCTGACTACTGTTAATGAGAATTTTTGTCTCAGAAACACCCAAATATTTTTGAAGTAATCACAACACTGAATGCTTTTGGGATTACGAATTGAAAATTTTAAGTAATATTAAAATTGCATTTAAAAGAGGTAGTTATGTTGCTTTAATTCTTACATAACTATGAGGGAAAATATTTGAAATTCAGTAGTTGGTCTCCATTAATTATTAAAATCCATTCTAATTCAAGTACCGAAGAGAAAAAATTGTAAAGTAATGTATTAAAAATAATAAAGCATATACAGAATTTACGTGGTTTGGATGTTAATCAATCTTACCTCCATGGGAAAAATGTCTTTATCTTATTTTTTGATGTTTAGTATAATCAAAAATGGCAAAGAGTACAATTTTTTATTTCAATGTCCAAAAAGAGTAAAGTCAAAAAATCCACCTCCTTTCTACTATAGTTCCCGACCGTTTATAGAACACAAAGGTTCACATGGGTCACCAGCATCAATCTTTCTCTCTTTTGATTTCTACTCTTGGATTATGCCTTGTGTCGATCATCTATCTTGCTGATTTATTGTACACAAGTTGCTAATGTAGCCTTCGGCGGGAAATCATTATTTGATTTGATGAATTTTGAACTTAGGTGGGAAGCTTGAAATCAAAGTGGGAAAACCAAATTTTGAATGAACCATGGCCTAATGATTCATTAGGCAATGATTCGATGGGCTGCATGCATGCATAGGTGAAACTGCCTCCATCCTAAAGAAATTATATAGTTGTAAGTACTTTAGAACTTTGCTATCATGAAAGCGGCCATTGAGAACCACACATCCATAATTACGTTGCATGAAAATATTACACAGCATCTGAACTACATCGATACTCTAGAATCCATACTATGTCGTTCCATCAAAATTACAGTTATCTAGGGAATTTAGGGTTAAAGTCATGGATCCTTGGCTTGCCTTTAACGAATGTAACATGGCTTGTGGTTGTGAAGCAGTTTTTTCCTATTGCGTAATTCTTTAAGTTATTGTATTTATGGGCAGTGTCCTTTAGTATTGCACTGGTGTTCTATCATTCCAACATCAAATCAAGATGACGGTGCATCCTAATTGCTTCAATGTCAATATGAAATCATGACACAGTCTTGTCATTTAAGCATTAGTTTAAGATTATGGCACACCCCTATTACATATAATTGCTTTAGGATTGTGCCATAGTTCTATAACATTAGCATTGCTTTTTGGGGGCAACAACACAATCTCTGTATCTTACTGTTACTTAAAGATTGCGTCGTAGTTTCTACTTATTAAGATTTAATTTTCAGAACTGCAACACAACCTTCATGTTCTGTTCTTGAAGGTACTATCGCGGTTCTTCCCATTGAAGTGATTTTTAGAATCATAGATCAGTCCTTATACTTTGTGTCATTCTTAAATTTTAGGTGCAGTGTTATATGACTGAATCTATGCTTAATGGAAATGCGCTGTCCTTATATTTTGCAACCATCTTAAGACTTTGATGCAATACTATTTGAACTTTGCTCCCACTTCCTTTTCATAGTCCGACTCTTGTTGCAGGAGAAGTTCTCTTGGCTCGGTGTTTGCATCAACTTGACTTTGACAAAGTTTGAAAATCATAGGTCTAACACTTTCCCTCTAAGTCTACGGTGACCGTAGATTGGTGGACTTGTCTTTACTTCCATATTTTTCTGTAACCCATCACTTCTTGTTTTCTCTTTCTTCTTTTTAGAAAGAAAAATGTCTTTATTGCAGCTTTGCATTTAATGTGCAAGTACATGTGTTAGCTTTCTATTGGTCGATTTTCTAACAAAGTTGTTTTCTAGTCTTTTCATTTCCTAAGAAAATATGTATGGGTTCCTGTGTTAATCTCTCTTGTAATTAACCAATCGACTTTTAGGGGATATTTTTTCATCATTTCAATTGTGTGGCCAAGATTCAAATTTAGGTAAGTATATAATTTTCCCCTTCTTCTTCTTCATTTCTTTACTTGCTTTCGAATCCTAAGTTGTCAATTTCATCTTCTCCCAAATTCATTCCTTTTTCGAAAAAAAGTAAAGTCTTTCTTTTTCTTATTGTTTCTTCCTTTTTATCTTAATTGTAATCGGTAACCAATCCAGTATTCTCATTGTGAAAACCTTGTCCCTGCCATCTAAAATTACTAGATTAGGGGAAATAAAGGATATTCTGGATCATTTTGGATTCGATGATTACATGGGTATGGTACTTGAATCTCACAAACGTATCCACACACCTCTAGACGGTTTTATATTTATTACTCCCAAGCATATTTAGTGTGCACTTTACCTTCCTCCCAATCAAATTCTTCGCAAATGGGTATCTGGCATTGTTATTGCCCCTATTCAACCTACTCCTATTTCATATTCCATTTTGATCGTTACATTCATTCTTTATGCGGAGCAGAGATCTCCCCCGCCTGCGAGGAACTACAATTCCAATTCGACATTTATAAGAGTCCTTTTACGGGTGATTTTGGATTTGATTGCGTCCAAGCAAAGAATTCATTCCTAACGTTTTCATCGAAAGTCCCAGAAGTTGAATGATCTATATTTTTCATTTTGAATTTAGATATCTTTCCTTGTTCTTTACAACCATATCCTAATCGTCCTATCTTTCCTAACGAGGCCACTGGGTTATTCGTATCTTGTAGGAAGGGCATCCTAGGGTGAAGACGAGAGGAAAACAAAGTCATTTTTATCGATTTATTACTGCACAAGTATGATTTTCTTCATACCAATCAAAAATTCTCTTGCTCTGTCTTTAAATTCTCCTTGGTTACAGATAAATCCCCGGGTATAATTCAATAAGATGGACAATAAAATTGTATGATTTTAGAGGTAAATTACCGATTCTACTTCCTTTTTATACAGGTAAAATTGATGGTGGTCTTTCATATGTATTTCTTGATGATTCCCCATCAAAGAAATTAGAGACATCAAAGAAAAAGGGGGAAGAGAAGAGGAAAACGGGCACTGAGTCCTCCGAACGACTACTCAAGATAGCTCATATGCTTCCTTCCCTTCTTCCTTCTCAAAAGTACTGTAGGATCGATTTCACCCTAGAGGGGGTGAATAGGGTGATACTATTAATTACAAAAATTTAATGCGGAAGTTTGTAAAATATTTTCAACACAGATAAATCAGAATTATAGCAACACAGATAATAACAGAATAATAAACGCAGAAATAGAACGACACGGAATTTACCCAGCTTCGGCAAAACCCTGCCTACGTGCTGCCTCCAAGGTTTCTACTAGAAATTAAGTAGTCGGACGCTTACACACGTAAACTCGCAACACCCGCTATCGACTAGCCTTAACTCTACGCTCAAAACCCTGTCACTACTCAGCCACTGAGTTGCGAATTCTCGAATTACACCACCGTAGTTCGTCCCCAAATCACACAACTAGAATTTACAATATTTAAAGAAAAATTACAATTAAAAAACAATTTAAATGACTCAAAACCCTAAATTTAAAAAGTTAAGCCCAAATATAATTAAGCCGGCCCTAATTAAAATAAGTGATAAACATTATACTCTTTTCCCTTTTTATATCTACGGCCGACTCCTCCTTCCTTGTGAAAATGGTTGTTGCTCGTTCATTCTTTTTTAGATTTAGGGTTTCTGTTAATTGAGGCACCGCTTCAATTGATCTATCAAGTATGTAATCTTCCATTGCTTGCTTCGTCGATTGATCGTCTCTTCGATTATACACAGGGTTGCTTCAATCTCGATTGAGTTCAATCTTGACTTCGGTATGTAATTTTTTGCTTTTTGCTTTACTGTTTTTGTACTTGAACTCAATCAATGATTCGAGTTAAATGATTATGTTCTCTGTTTAGCTTGAACTCGAATACCTTTAACGACTAGTGATGATTTGGGTTAAATAGGATTCTAATTCCTATATTCTCGTTCGTTTGAATTTGTCGTCTACTATGTTTTGACCATTCGATTTTGTTTGATTGCTTGAGATGATTTCTGACTTTTTCACTTCGTATATTTTTTATTTTACTTGATACTCACGGCTTTGAATTGCCTTGCTCACCACGGTTTCGATTTCGCTAGTTCGATTCGTTCATTTTTTTTTGTTGACTTCGGCTTTGACTTGAACTGTTCGATGTTGGAAACTGCACTGTGACTGGTTTGCTTTGTGCTTGTTTTTCCTGTCCACTACTTGACTTCATATTCTTTATCTTTGATCAAAACTGCTACTTGATGCTTGCATCCCTGTGCTTCATGTTGTTTGGTCTGGTTCTTTTTGTATTGTGCAGTTGAATTGAGTCATATGCATGTTGCCACCATTGTTGTATGTGTTTGGTTCAGTCTTCATTGAGTCTGACTTGGAGTATTTTGTTGCCAGACTTGTATTCTTCATGGTTCACCTAAATTTTGCTTCACTTGATGCATTTATCGACAGGTTCAATATTGATTTCATTGTTGTTTTACTGTGTACATGTACACTTGGTTGTATTTAATGTTGTTACATATGGAAGCTGCTTCATCGACTTGGCTTTTGACATCACCTGATTTTGATCATTTATTACTGTGATAATATTTAACATTATCACTGACTATATGCATAGCACTTGATCTGGTTTGATTGCTTCATGACATGTATGTGATGTTTTGGAGCTGTAGTCTTCATATGTTGCAGTTTTGGATGCCCAGTTGCATTTGGTTCATGTCTGACTTGAAGTCCAGTGTGGATACATTGTGTTGATTCGAAGTCTGGTCTTGTTGACATTGTCTGCATTTTTCCTGACCATTTGAACCATTAACTGATAGCTGCAGTGTTCATTGTACATTGATGTTGGTCTGATGCATTTGAATATGCAGTCTTCATGTTGTATTTGTATCATGTTGTACTGAAGTTTCTCTGATAGTTTGGGTTCAAGTGCATAGCATATTAAACTGGTTCATGTGTATATATATATATGTGTTGTTTATCACTTCATGTTGAAGTTTGGTCGCTTATGTCGCCTTCTTTAGATGCTCTGGTCCTTTGATTCATATAGTCTTGCTACTTGCTTTGAGGTAGTGTATTTACTTTGAGACAGTTTGCATTCTAGTTGCATTGTGGGTCTTGTAATTGTTTTCATATGTTTGCTGCAGTTATGCACATGCTTCACTGTGTACATTGTTTTCATTTGAAGCTCTATTGCAGTTTCATTCATCCTTGAGCTCGTACATTTTGATTGCACATGTGTTGAATCCAGCTTGGAGCTTGGGTTTGACCTTGTGTTCGTGTCGTGACTTTATTTGTATTGTACTTGAGTTGAACCCAGCTTTTCATTTGGGTTTGACCTGTGCTCACTTGTCCCTGTAATTTCATCAAGTATATATCGGTGTGCACGGCCTTGTGGCATATACAACGATACATTTTGCATGTCACAAGTTGTTCGTGTATGATGAATTAAAAAATTAAATGATGACGAACAACCCAAATAACTGAGGCAAATAATATTTTCAAAATCACATTTTATTTTACACTGCAAAAATATTTTATTTTCAATTTTACCGCTTCAGTGTGTATTTTTGAAGATTGCTCGGATGTTGGATTCAATCTGGAATGAAGTTCAAGACCAATTTTGAGTGAACGAGTGATATGTAGTGTGGTGCATATGTAAATGATAATCGTGATGTGATTGATATTGTATTGTGATTGAAATTGTATATATATAGTGAGAGCTTGAATTTGTACTTTTCAAAATTGTAATAAATATTTGTTTAAATAAAATCTTTATTTGAATTTAAATTCTGCGTTATTTATTTTATTCAGCAAATATTTATTTAATCTGTGAAAATAAAATAGTATATTTACAAATACATTTAAATGAATATATATGTTTATTATCATCAAAGAAAAATCATATACTTGCATATTCAACAATCACCCCCTTTTGATGATAACAAACATATATTTAAGATTTTGAATATATTAAATGTAATTGATCATTGGTAGACTATATTTGCTCCTCCTATTTAAATGCTCCCTCACTACACAAGCTCCCCCTTCATATATGCATGTAAATAAAAGTATGCAAATGAGCATAGATACAATATAGAAAATATTTGACCTTCTTTTGTCAAAATCTTAACTTTTCTCTCCCCCTTTTGTTATCAGCAAAAGAGTAAAAGTGTTAGAAAAATAGAGATAAAAGTGATAGACATTAATACAACATTAAAACTCAATCTAATATAAATATTAAATTTCAATAAAAAATCAAACAAAAATCATAAATACTCTGTTAGGCACATATTCCACTTTAGAATTATAGGAATAATGTCATCATATAAAACCATATGGTTGTGTCTATTTGTGGTATATTTATATCAGGAATTTGAATATCTACTAACCATGCATAACCGTTAGGACTTTAAACGAGATCAGTAGTATTCCAATTTTATTTAAAAAAATGAATTCAAGTATTTTCTAACCACGCATAATCTTGAGGACTTTTAAATGGGATTAGAATCAACTTGTTTGTTTAATAAATCAATTTTGATATGCGTTCCATACATGCATAACCATGAGGACTTTTAAATGAGCATGGAAGCACATAATTAAAAATTCCAAGTAATTCACCTATGCATAACCATGAGGACTTTTAAATGAGAGTGAATACTTTGGATTTTTAAAAAATAAAACAAAATGAAAAACGAATGATTCCTGTTTAAAGTACCACATATTGACAAACCATATTGAATTTTGATGAGTGATGGTCGATAGAAATATGATAGAAATAGAGATGGTCATGGAATTTTTACCAACAAAAAGTTTTTATAACTCTTGTTCAAATTTCTAAAGAAATTTGCTAAATATACCATCTCAAGTTATAATATATGATTAATATCGACACTCGTCACTTTTTCAATCACTATTTATCTTTTCGATAAATACTAGGGAGTCAGATAGTCAATATAATCATTTAAGATCAAATCCAAAAATAATTAGAGAATCAATTTTTCTAAAAATGACTAATCTGAAACATGGTCAACTATTCTCTGAAGGGGTTTTATGAGAAGAATGTCTGCTATTTGAAAATTATTTGACATGAGAAACATGTAGATATTTTGTTTGAAAATGATGCAATTACTAAATGTCTCAACATAAATCACGTTTCATTAGTAATTTTTCTATCAACTAGATTACCAGTGTAATCTGCATCTGAATTTTTCTTTCACTCTAGATTATCATTTATTGGATGTTATAGACCGGATCGTAAAGTGTGCAACAAATTCCTTAAAGTCATTTTTAACAACTTTTAAATGAAATTGAATTGAAGCAGTGCGAGTTTACATATAGTGACCATAGTGTCAGTAGTAAAGTAACCAATATATCCATGTGTATTAAGAGCAATCATCATCAATAGTCCAAATAGTTCAAAGATGATTGGTTAACAATTTTGAATAAGCCAAATTAATCATTAACATTTATTTCATTATCACATTACTGGCTGATTTAATTCAGATTACGGTGTAGATTATCACATTTAACACATCGTTCAATATATCATTACCTGTTTTACCTTTACAATAATTTTTCGTTGCCGCCCGTTGTGATTCTGTCACCTTTATATTAGGCTAAGGAACTTTGCTTTGTTGCCCATTGTGTTCTTGGAACAGCCAGAATCCAAGTAACACAGTTCTTGTTCATTAGCCTGCCACCACACTTACACGATAAAAAAAAATTGCGACCTATTTGTTTTTATAGGTCCATGGTTGTTAGTGGCAATAGATTTTGAAAAATAAGTTTATGGAGACCCAAAACTATTTATATATGTTTCTTTCGGCATCCATATTTGTTTAACTTTGAGGGATTTTATATTCGTGCCATTAGGAATCCAAATTGGAATGTTTCACGTGTTTGGGTCTATACCAGCGATTGTTTTGATTGTGTCCATATTTTCTACAAACTGTGCCCATAGAATTGACTTGATTAATTTCATTCTAACATTTTCAGATTGATTATATCCAAGTCCTTGTCTAACTGTATTAACAGTTTGTTTTCCTAAATGCATATTTAACAATCTTTCACTTTTTGAAAAAATTTCTAATGTCATCGACAATTGTTGGACTTGTATTTTAAGGGATACATTTTCATTCAATAATTGTATGCACCTTTTAATAGAATTTTCTCTTTTAGTATTTTTATTTTCTTTCAAAATCAGAATTTCGTTTTCAAGTGATTTAATTTTAATTTCCGATTTTTTAATTTCATCTTCGAATGTTGAACACTTTTCACACTTAGGGATCTTACTTTGATAGTTTTTAACTAATTGATCTGTTTATTTAAATCTATCAAAGTATCTCTTTGTGATTCAAGTTTAGCGTATCTCTCCCTAAGTCGTTCGGAACAGTCATTTACTTCGATGAAATATATGAGTAATTTTGAGTGAGTAAGTTTTGATACCTCGTTTCGCTCGTCATCGTCGCTATCAGTTATATCACCTTGTAGGCACAAATTTACTCTTTCACTCTAACTGCCAGTGCTTTTACAATCACCACTTTTATTCCACGCGGCTGCAAAACTTTTCCTTTTTGAATTCTTTTCTTGGCCGTGTTGAAGTCGAAGGCAATTGGGCTTGATGTGTCCGGGTTTGTTGCACTTGTGACAGATGATCTCCTGTTCTTCTGGGTTATCTAGTGCTTTGAATATTCTGCTTATCAATTTTAGAGCTGGATTTTTGTATTTTCTGTTCTAATTTTTGAATTTTTCATTAGTAATGCCAGCTCAGCTCCATCATCATCATCCTCATCACTACTGCTTTTTACCAATCCTATTAAGCTCGTTTCTTTAACTGAGTCGATTGAGGAGGATTTCTCATTGCCGTTAACTTTTGCACCATATATTGCATCAAAAATAATCCAAATTCCCTGTGCATTTTCATAATGAGAGATAAAGTTAAAATTATCTTGATTAATATAAGAACATATTATATGCATAGCAAGAGCATTAATCGAGATAATTTTCTCGTCTGTTATATCATAACCATTTTCAATAATATCCCAACATTTAATTTTAACAGACTTTAAATAAAATTCCATTTTCAATTTCCAAATCAAAAAATCTATTCCATCAAAAACAAGAGGAATAATATTGGACCGACCCTCATTAAAAGAAGCCATTTTAAATATTCAAATTCGTAAAACAAATATTGGTTTTCGAAAAATCAAATTTTTGAAACAAAAATGGCTTTTGTACCTTGCTCTAATACCAATTATAGGATCGGTTTCACCCTAGAGGGGGAGTGAATAGGATGCTACTATTAATTATGAAAATTTATTGCAAAAGTTTGTAAAATATTTTCAACACAGATATATCGGAATAATAGCAACACAGATAAAAACAGAATAATAAACGCAGAAATAGAACGACACGAAATTTACCCAGCTTTGGCAAAACCCTGCCTACGTGCTGCCTCTAAGATTTCTACTAAAAATTAAGCAGTTAGACGCTTACACACGTAAACTCGTGACACCCGCTATTGACTAGCCTTAACTCTACGCTCAAAACCCTGCCACAACTCAGCCACTGAGTTGTGAATTCTCGAATTACACCATCGTAGTTCGTCCCCTAGTCACACGACTAGAACTTACAATGTTTAAAGAAAAATTGCAATTAAAAAATAATTTAAATGACTCAAACCCTAAGTTTAAAAAGTTTAGCCCAAATATAATTAAGCCGGCCCTAATTAAAATAAGTGATAAACATTATCCTCCTTTCCCTTTTTATATCTTCGGCCGACTCTTCCTTCCTTGTGAAAATGGCTGTTGCTCATTCGTTCTTTTCCAGATTTAGGGTTTTTGTTAACTAATGCGACGCTTCAATTGATCAATCAAGTATGTAATCTTCCGTTGCTTGCTTTGTCGATTGATTGTCTCTTCGATTATACACATGGCTGCTTCAATCTCGATTGAGTTCAATCTTGACTTCGGTATGTAATTTTTTTGCTTTTTACTTTACTGTGTTTTCATAGTTGAACTCAATTAATTATTCGAGTTGTGTAACAACCCGGAATTTTCGAGCAATATCAATGTAATAAATCTATAGTAAATATTAAATTGATTTGATTTATCTTTGTTAATAAGACTTGAATTGATACTTTGCTTTTAACAAACATCTAATTGGTAAAAAAATTTCTGTTAAAATATATTGATTGTTTTCTATTTATAAATGTATATATCTGTATACATTGTAAATAGTTGAGCTTTGTTTTAAAATTTAACTAATAAGTTATGTTTTCAATTTTCTAATATACATTTTAGTGGATTGAAAATTTTGTTTTATTTAATATAAACTTTTCAAAGCTATATAATAAATAAATATAGGGTTTTAAATACATAAGATAAATGTTAAAAATAGTTTAAAAACTTATTCTAGCTTAAGTTTTAATTTAAAATTCATTAACAAAATGATTTGTTTTATTTTCTTTTTAGTATAGCTTGATAAAAATATGGTTTAAAAATATATATGAGTTTTAAATGCAATTTTGTCAAACGATACATTAATATATTTTGAAATAAGTAGTTTATAATAAAAAGATAATTTCTTTTATAAATCATTTCAAATTGATAAATGTGTTTTATAATATTAATAAATAAATAAAATACAAGGCTATAAGATTCATTTAGATTTCAAACAACAAAACAAAAGAAATTACTTTCGTTTACACTTAAAAAATATATAATAAGAAACAAGAGAAAATATAGAGTGTACATATCAAACAAAAATAAATAGGTATGTAAGTTTGCAGGAGGGAACCAGATAGATGTATGGTTATACAAACAATATTAGTTATATATGAACAAATGAAATATATATCAAAGTGTGAATGAAGACAAACAAAATATATACAAGTTTAGTACAAACAAGTATGAATAGGTGTGCAGGCTGAAATCAAAAATATAGATACTAATTGTTTATAAAACAATATAAATAGATATGAGTACAAACAAGACAAGCATTTAATGCTGGCACAATATTTAGTGTATCAGCCCCAAAGCTAAGTAAATTATTGCTAATATGGTACAAAGTTTATACATTGTGTTGTACAAAGCTTATAATCACCTGTACAAAGAGAAAAAAATATACAC
Source organism: Allium cepa (assembly GCA_030765085.1). Lineage (NCBI taxonomy): Eukaryota > Viridiplantae > Streptophyta > Magnoliopsida > Asparagales > Amaryllidaceae > Allium > Allium cepa. The sequence goes on from CM060931.1 coordinate 167,587,674, forward strand.
CATGTAACTTGTTTTAAATACCACCCTGTAAGCTACCTTTCCGTATCATCTTTTCATTCAGTTCGAGTAGAATCTGTAGAAAAACTATTTCAAAACCTAAACAAACATCCAAATCATCAAGCAATACAACAGAGGATCAAGAGGGAAGAGTTCAACCTGAGAATTTTCAAACCTGTGTTCATTTGAAACCTCTGTTCTTTTTGAACTTGTGAGTAAAAATTTTCTTTGAAATTTAAATGTTTGAATCTGTGCAAGGTTATCTAAGATATGTATGTTTTTTTGCATATATAATCATCTGTATATATGGGTAGATTGAAAATATAATATGCAGGCTGTTGTTTTAAAATGCATCTGTTCTTACTTCAAATGCAAACTGTGGGTTTCATAAATCATTTACTCTCTTTCTAATTATTGGTTGAATTTAAAATTTAAGCAAAAGATGTTTGTATCATTATAAACTAAGTTTAAAAATTCATTTAATATTAAAACAACTTAAAAATTGTCTCTAGAAACCCAAATTTCTGAACAAACTTAAGATTAGCCAAATTTCGAACTTCACGAATCATTGATTCAGGTATCTAACTTGAATCCTTACCGGAAGCGATGATTTTTAAGGTGGGTTTGATGATTTTTAGAGGGGCGGTTTGGTAGCAGTTCGAAGATGGTCGGAGTGGGTATTTGATCGAATTCCGATGTTATGATGATCTAAGGAGGTCGAGTTGCCTTGTGGGGATGGAGGGGCCTATGGCGGTCCCAGGAAAAATATCGCGATGGTTGGCCGATGACCATGGTGGCGGCAGGAGGCGTTCAAATTCTGGTGACCTAGTTTTGAGGCACCGTGATTCTTTCGCTCGTTCATCGCCATCGATAGATCGAGAGTTACACAGTTTTAAGGGAAGGTAGAGGGACGAGGCTACGGCCGGAGTTGGGTGGCCTCCGGTGGTCGGAGCGTCGAGCAAGTGGTGTTGACAAGGTTTCGAGGGTGGAAACTGATTTTGTTTCCAGGTTTGGATCAGGAGCTCATTTTCGATTCGAGCAAGTGGGTGGCTTCGGCGGGGTCGTGATGTCATCTGGAGATGATTGGCGATGGGATGAAGCGCTGGTGGATGGCCAGAGATGGCCAGAGCCATGGTGCACGTGCACCGTGCCCATGGAAGTACTGATGAGTTTTGTTGGGTGCAGAGTATTTTGACTTGGGAAGTACTCGGGTCATTCGAGTATATGACTCGAAGCATGGAAGGGTTTGACTCGAAGCAGTTTGCTTTGGTCTTGGGTTGAGTTGGTTTGCTTTAGATTATTTAAACTGTATGTAGTTTAAATTTAAACCAAATTTAAAATAAATTAAATTGTAAGCTAGTTGTAACCAAACATTAAAACTAGTGTGATGTTAGATTCAAATGAGAGTTTAAATCCAGTTTGAAGTATGAATTCAAAATTTATATTTTGAAATCTAAAATAAAGTTTAAAATATTCAAATGGGTTTTCAGGTTTAAAAACCTGACAGTTTAAGATTTTAAAAATTAAATCTGAAACAAAAGTTTTAACAGTAGTTTAAATTCGAGGTTTAAAAGTATAAATTCAAATGGACTTTTGAACCTTAAGGTTTTAAAATGGATTTGGATTTGAAATCAAGATTTTTTTAAAAAAAAGAAAGTTTAATCAAAGTTTTAAATCAAAGATAAATTGATGGATTCAAGTTTAATTCGAATTCAAATTTGAAAATTTAAATCAGTTTTTAAACATGATTGTTTTAAAAATAAGTTCAAATAAAATAGTTTTGAAAAGTAAATTTGTTTCAAATAAATGGTTAACTTGATTTTGAGAGAATTCTTTTATAAAAGGTTTTTGAATGGAAAGTAAATGAATTGTTTAACTTGAATTTGCAAGTTTAAAATATTAATGTCTTTTGGAAGTTTAAATTTTAATAAAGATTTAAGTAGTTGAATTTAAAGGCTTTTCTTATATAAGTTCATATGTAAGTAATAAATGTTATTTACATTTATTTAAAAGATTATAAATTGAATTTAAATTTGGTAAATGTTTAAACAATAATCATTTTGAATCTTAAATTCAAAATGGAATTTGAATTTAAATTTAAAATGTAATGTTCTAATACACTTTAATATTAAAGGAGTCATTAATAAAGAAATAAATTATCTTAGGAATAATTAAGATATTTAAATAATTAAATGGATAGTTAATTAAAAAAATGACTTATGTATTTAATTTATAAATTAATAATTTAGATTAATTTATAACTAGAGATTAATTAAGAAGTAAATTAACAAATGTTATTAGATAATGAAAATAATTAACTAAGGGTTATTAATTAATTAATTAATGTGATTAATTTTGATAATTAATTAGATTAATTAGATAATCTATTGTAAATTATTAAATGTAATTACTTGATAAAAGTAACTAAGAGATTAATTGCTTATTGTTTTTTATAAAATGATTAATTTAAAGTTAATTAATTTAAGAAATCATTTGATGATTTGATAAGTGCAATTACTTAGTGTATTTAATGGAGCATAATTACTTAGGGAAGTAATCAATGTTAATTACTGAAAGTAATTAGTGAAAGATGATGTGTTAATGAAGTAATTTGGATAATTACTTTTGTAATTAATCAAGGGATTAATTAATGGAGATAATTAATTATGGAATAATTAATTTATTAATATAAGTAATTAAGGATAGTTAATTACTAGTTTGTTATTAATTCAAGGGTGATTAATAATTGTGTTTAATTAAAGATTAGTCACTTAATGTAATTAATTTAAATAAAGTAATTTATATTAAATCTGAATTAGAGATCATTAATTAATATAATTAATGATGTAATTAAGAATTGGTTAATTAAGGAGTAATTAATAATGTGGTGATTAATTAATGTAATTAATTATATTTAATTAATAAATGAAGTAATTAAATGTTAATTACTATGAATGATTTAAAATAATTAATTTGTGGAATTAAATAAAGACTAATTAGTTATTGTAATTAGAAGATGATTAATCAAAGGTGTTTAATCGAGATGAATATCTAGAGAATAATTAATTAATTTGTTTTATAATTAATTAATGGTTGTATAAGCAGGATTTATAGATGAAGTAATTAATTTAATTTACTTTAAATTCATTAAAGATAGAAGTAGTTAATTTAATTCATTTTAAATTAATTATAAATGGTATGATTATTGATCATTGCTTATGGATGAATGATATTGATATTTCATTTGATGATTGTGATCTCAGATATGAGATGAGTAATATCTATGTGTATGGATGTATGGTTTAAGTATGATAATAGTAAGTATCTGTTTGGGATGATAATATGAATTATTTGTTTATGATGATAATGTGATTATCTATTATGAGATGTGAATTATCAACCTGTGTGTATGTTGATAATATTGAATTGAATTGTTTTAACTTTAAAACAACTTGGCCTTAAAAGATACGTTTTGGATTTCGATGAGACCGGGATTGGGTTTCCATATTTGGACATCCGAAAACCACATCGATCCAAATTAACGATAGGTCGTGAATCTGAAGTAAAGATGAAGATGCGGAGTGCAAGGGTTATTGTTGTTAACTCTGAGGGTGATTCCAAAATGAGTGTAACGAGATAATGCCTTCGGTTTCGTTCGAACCCGGAACGAACTTGTATGGATTGAATGCTTTCAAAACATCGTCAGGTGGGCGATGAGCATTCTAAGAAATGTATTCTCTAAAGGTAATCGTGACCTCAGGCCTCATTAACCGGAAATGGCTAAAACAGGGGAGGTGCAACAAGGTTAGGTGGGTCATGCCCAAGCAGGATGAGATATACCCCTGTCTAGATGTCCCTTTATTTTTTCAGCTGTGTGGGTGGTTGTTTGCTACAACTGCCGGGGTTATCTTGTTCGGGACTGTTCAGTAAGGAATGGTTCCGGCCTTGTGTTGTAGGGGGTCGGGCGTGATCTTCGATACGTTGATCTAGGCCACGTACTGTGACGGGCGGTACCCCAGTAGCCCTGCCATTGTATGGAATCCAAAATCCAATAAGTGCCAACGGTTTTGATTGTATTACCCACTTTTGTGGCTAGTAGCTGGAATTTAATAGATGTAACAATTTCGGCTATTTTCTATTTACTTGAAAACCCTAGACCTATTATAATATCACTGAATTTCCTATCAAATGTTTTGGTTAGCGTAAGGTAAAAAATGTACCCATGTTTATGTGTGGGGAGTCTGACGTGATACCTTTTGTTTCAAAGGTTTTCAAAATTAAGCAACTTTAACCTGTTACTCACACCAGACCCATGTCTGACCCGGAGTTTATTTCTGTTTTTCCTAAACTCTCGGGTACTCAAATTTTTTACGAGTAGCCAAGGGATTCAGGTTGGCTTTGACGAATTATGTAGGAGCAATGGAGTAGGAGGCTTCAACGTTATAGATATATGTAGTTCCGTTGTGTTGGTATCTTTGATTTATTTGTTTGAGTTGTATCGAGTTGTATAACTAGACAGGTGTTTATAACTGTCTAGTATGTGATGTATTATCTGTATAACTCTGATTGATGTTGTATATTATGTAAATACTTATGTGATTAATATAATTTATTCGTTCTGTTGTGAGATTCTGATGTTGTTGTTCTTTCTTCTCTATCCTTTCTATTTTCTCACCCCTTTCTTTCTTCAAGAAGAAACGGGTTTCTGGGGTCGGAAATCCGAGTAGTCACAAGTTGAGTGATTATGTTCTCTGTTTAGATCGAACTCGAATACCTTTTATGGCCAGTGATGATTTGGGTTAAATAGGATTCTAATTCCTATATTCTCGTACGTTTGAATCTATCATCTACTATGTTCTGACCATTCGATTTTGTTTGATTGCTTGAGATGATTTCTGACTTTGTCACTTTGTATATTTTTTATTTCACTTGATAGTCACGACTTTGAATTGCCTTGCTCACCGCGGTTTTGATTTTGCTGGTTCGATTTCGTTCATTTTTCTGTTGAATTCGGCTTTGACTTGAACTGTTCGATGTTGGAAACTACACCGTGACTAGTTTGCTTTGTGTTTGTTTTTCCTATCCACTGCTTGACTTCGTATTCTTTGTCTTTGATCAAAACTGCTACTTGATGCTTGCATCCCTGTGCTTCATGTTGTTTGGTCTGGTTTTTTTTTTGTATTGTGCAGTTGAATTGAATCATATGCATGTTGCCACCATTGTTGTATGTGTCTGGTTCAGTCTTCATTGAGTTTGACTTGGAGTATTTTGTTGCCAGTCTTGTGTTCTTCATGGTTCACCTGAATTTTTCTCACTTGATGCATTTATCAACTGGTTCAATATTGATTTTATTGTTGTTTTACTGTGTACATGTACACTTCGTTGTACTTAATGTTGTCACATATGGAAACTGCTTCATCGACTTGGCTTTTGACATCACTTGACTTTGATCATTTATTACTGTGATAATATTTGACATTGTCATTGACTATATGCACACCACTTGATCTGGTTTGATTGCTTCATGACATGTATATGATGTTTTGGAGCTGTAGTCTTCATATTTTTCAGTTTTGGGTTTCCAGTTGCACTTGGTTCATGTCTGACTTGAAGTCTAGTGTGTGTACATTGTGTTAATTCCAAGTCCAGTCATGTTGACATTGTCTCCATTTTGCCTGACCAGTTGAACCATTGACTGATAGCTACAGTGTTCATTGTACATCGATGTTGGTCTGATGCACTTGAATATGCAGTCTTCATGTTGTATTTGTATCATGTTGTATTGAAGTTTCTCTAACATTCTTGGTTCAAGTGCATAGCATATTGAACTAGTTCATGTACATATATGTGTTGTTTATCACTTCATGTTGAAGTCTGGTCGCTTATGTGGCCTTCTTTAGGTGCTCTGATCCTTTGATTCATGTAGTCTTGCTACTTGCTTTGAGGCAGTGTATTTACTTCAAGACAGTTTGCATTCCAGTTGCATTATGGGTCTTGTAATTATTTTCATATGCTTGCTGCTGCTATGCACATGCTTTACTGTGTACATTGTTTTCATTTGAAGCTATATTGCAGTTTCATTCATCCTTGAGTTTGTATATTTTGATTGCACCTGTGTTGAATCCAGCTTGGAGCTTGGGTTTGACCTTGTGTTCGTGTCGTGACTTTATTTGTATTGTACTTAATTTGAACCTGGCTTTTCTTTGGGTTTGACATGTGCTCACATGTCCATGTAATTTCATCAAGTGTATATCAGTGTGCATGGCTTTATGGCATATACAGTGATACACTGTGCATGTCACAAGCTGTTCGTGTATGATGAATTCAAAAATTAAATGATGACGAACAACCCAAATAACCGAGGCAAATAATATTTTCAAAATCACATTTTATTTTGCACTGTAAAAATATTTTGTTTTCAATTTTACAACGTCAATGTGTATTTTTGCATATTGCTCAGATGCTGGATTCAATCTAGAATGAAGTTGAAGACCAATTTTGAGTGAACGAGTGATATGTAGTAAGGTGCATATGGAAATGATAATCGTGATGTGATTGAAATTGTATTGTGATTGAAATTGTATATATATAGTGAGAGCTTGAATTTGTACTATTCAAAATCGTAATTAATATTTGTTTGAATAAAATATCTATTTGAATTTAAATTCTGTGCTATTTATTTTATTCTGCAAATATTTATTTAATCTGTGAAAATAATATAGTATGTTTACGAATATATTTAAATGAATATATATATATGTTTACTATCATCAAACAAAAATTATATACTTGCATATTCAACAAGTACTTCCTATCCATATCTGCAATCCTTCCGAGATCTAAGCATTCACTTCTTGCCCTTGCCCAAGGTCATTTTAGTTCTTGCTAAGAGGGTAGGATGCACTGCTTTGGACGGTTTAACCTACATCGCCTCCACCCCTATAATCTTATCCCATTGCTCTTCCATTTCTTGCATTCTCTACTACTAAGCCCGAAAGGACTTGGGCTTATGTAAGTTCCTTCTTTTCTTTCCTAATTTAATGATGATTTGTTTTACAAATTCTTATCTTGTTTATGTTGGCTTTACAACAGACAAGAGCTTTGGCATCCTAGGCTTGGAATTAGGCTATGGATGATTGGAACTTGTCAACTTCTTGGATTGATAAACTTGAGTTGGACCTCACTGCGGCAGCCTTTGAGAAGACCAAAGCATATGTAGATCTTAAGACCCAATGGAAGAAAGCAGAGGGGCGGTGGAAATGGCCTTGAAGTTGAAGGGTCCAAAGTTAGAAGGGAAAGATGAGGCATTGGGGGAGAAAGAGAAGGAGTTGGAGGAGGCCGAGGACAAGCTCAATCGAATTACTTACCTAATGCTTTACAAGATGTATTCTTGGGTTAAGCGCCAATTTTACGCCGATCACTTGGGTGATATCACTGCTGAGGTCGAATCTAGGGATCCTATTAAGATTGAAGAAGCTCCTGCCTATTACAGAGCTGAGTGGGCCAAGGAGATGGCTAAGGATGATGCTTCCCCTTCTTCTTCTCAAGACACCTCGCTGCAATAGGATGATGAAGCTGCATTGTCTAAGAGAACTGAGGTTGCCTCTTCTTCCCATGTCCATTTAATCACTAGATATTTTGTATATAATTTTTCTATTCCTTTATTTCCACACCTATCACTATGTACTGAAATAAATTTATTTCCTAGTTTTGTTGCGACTAATTTTCTTAACTATCCTACTGTATTGTTACTGCACCATAAATGACTGTGTTATTTACACTCATTGGTTCTTTATAGTCTTCTAAGGAAGTATTTTTTTACTAAACTCTTAAAGAAAAGCATGAAAAAACTTTAAATTCAAACCGTAAAGTGTCTTGGTCTTAGCATGACAGTAATTTGCAAGAGGGAGAAAGAGTAAAATGAGGCATTTACACAACTTAAAGAAGACACCCAATTGTTGCTTTCCAAAATTGATCAAATAGTTAAACAAAATGAGGCACTTTGCGACTTCGTGCTACGTCGTTAGCGTTATAACCTATAGATCGATTCTTTTCCCCCTGATAGTACTCATTTAGATTGGTTTAGGATTAGGCTTAGGAATTTAAGTAAGGAGTTAGCACGATGTATTATTTTTATATTTTTTTATATATGGATATGTTGTACTTTCTATATAAAACTAACCTTATATGATATGCCCTTATAAACTTAGCTTTGTGCAATTTGATTCTATTGAAATAAATTCTAGTTACTATCAATTAGGTTGATCCTTTCTTCCATATGGGCATCCTTCAGAGTCTAACGAAATCTTTGAATCCAATTCACATTCGATTCCTACTATCTATGATCTTAATGATTTAGTCATACCTGAATTTTAGGTTGCGGCTACGACTTCTACTACAACCTTAGATGAAGACAACTTCCACTTGTAACTTGCCAATGAAAGGCTTAAAAAGATTTGAAGAATACTCTTTTTGACTTTGAAAATACTAAGGATGCACACGAGTGCCAACACCAATACAATACCAAATTGCACACTGAAGTTGAGGTTGCAAATTCAAAGGTGGTCGAACAACAACAAACACTGAAAGAGAGTGAGGCATTTTATAGGATTGTCTATGAAGAGGAGATTAAGGGACTGAGAAAAAACATAGATAGCTTGTATCTTCTAGCTTCTAAATAGTATGATGAAAAGGGGGACGCTGAAGAAGGAGAGAGTGTCAAGGAGTTTTGTAATGGTGTATCCCCTGCTCCCCCTACAGGTATGGACACTGTGTTGGCGGGTGAGTGGAAGATGAAGTTGGAACTACACTGTTGAGGTAAACTTGAAGAATTAGAAGTTTAATATAAGTGGCAGTTGGAGCGACCAATGTCGAAGGTGCTTCCTCATACATAGAGGAAGGGTGGAAATTGGATGCTATCTTTTGTGGTTTTTCTAGGGACTCGACTAAGACAAGGGTCGAATTAATAAGGACTTTAGAACAGACACGGAAGATAGCTATACTTATGATTTAAGAAGTAGAAGATCAATTGCAAGAAGTTTAGGCCGTCTCCAGTGTCACGGTAGTATTTATTAACACATCAGTGTAGGGTCGACTTGTTGGTATCAAAGAGAAGCTTAAAAGGGAGAATAGTAGATGTAAGATAAGGCAGAATTCTTCGTAATGGACTATAAATGTTTTTAATTATTTTTACCATGTGCTTCGTTTGAGTTTTCTCTATAATAAGATGTTTTATGGCGACTGTAGAAGATCTGATGGACCCATGAACATGCCCCAACTTTAACCCTAGGAAGACTTTCATGTTAGAACAGGACAACCTTCAACAAGCATCCCTTAGACTTGATACTTTATAATTATAGTAGTATTTTAGGACTTATGTTTTTGTATGAACATGTTATGGAAACATTTTTTTAATATGCAAATATCTATAAGGATGTTATGCCAATTGTATTATTTTGTAAATGAATATATGTACTTCGTGAGCTTTAGCTTCTTTGCACTTTCTCCTAATTTTGTTCGTAAGGATTCGCTTGATTTTCATCTTTGCATCACTAAGCAACATTCAGAGATAACTGACTTGGAAGAAAATCTCAAGATTGCACAGTTTGAATTACTAAACTTAAGGCATTGTTGAAAGATGATTAAGTTGTATATAGGGTTTTATATGAAGATAAGATAAAGGTACTATATGACAAATTTGAAGAGTTGTCTTTGCAAGTTGCTTAGAAAATTAGTGCAAAAGGTGATCCTATTGCATCCTTGGCCCCTAGCATAGTATTAAGGCCTGGTGCTACTCCTGTGCCTCCGCCAAGGGCAGATCCTGATGTTTTTTCCAATGATAGGAGGATTTGAAGAGCTATTATGAGACCAATTTCATGAGTTGAAGAACTACTATAAAAAAAATCGTGGACCCTTGGGGTAGTTGTTAGCGTATTATATCTACTGCACAAGAGCTTTTCGGCTTCTATTTTAGAGCGAATAGGATAAAAGATCAACTCTTGGCTGAGATTGAATGGATTAGAAGGGTGGCTATGGAGCGTGTGAATACCCTAAAAAAATCTACCTTAGAGTCTTAATCCAATTCATAGGCTTTTAGACAAGTTCCCACTACGGTTTTGTCCAGGATTTCTACTACTGCTTTAGGAAGTTTGGATAAGGTTTCCTAGGTGGAATAACTTCATAACAAAAAGGTCAGAAGGGTCATAGTGAATATTATTACAAAGCATGCAATCGATGTTTTTACTCAATTTTGGCTTGAACTCAACTTTGCCTTTTTATATAATTATGAAGATTTTGTTTCAAGTCCGAAGGACTTTGGTAATGTTTGGGATAGTGCGAACTACGATTGTAATAACCGCAAATTTATCAATTTGATGAATTATATTTATTTTAAAAATTAAAATATAAGCTTCTTAATATAGATTACGTTGTCATAAATAATAATGAATGATGGTAATCTTATTTTTGAGTAAGTATTTATAGAAATATATACTTCGGAAAAATATCAATAAAATAGTCAAAAACTATGATATCAATAAACAGCTCTATAATTATCAAGAGTCACACAAGGAGCTAGATACATACACTTATTTATCCATATAAACAAGCATATGAAATAAAACTATTTATTATATTTTTAGGAAATTATGTATTTATGACATCATCAATAATTGCATATATTTAATAATTGACTTATGAATTTAAATTGAGATTTAATGATTTAATAATGTTTTAAATAATAATAATTCATTTTAAATTAGTTATATTGTGATAGTAAATCATTTGCAGTAGTTTTATAAAGATATATACTTGAATTGAAAATATAAGAAAAATCGTATCGCTTTATCGATATAACTGCACTTTTTGTAAACAATTGTTTAATATTAATTTATATGGTTTTACAATTCAAATGAGATTATTTTAATTAATTAAAAATTATGAGAAGTTAGTTTTTAAATTTTGTTTACATTTATATGTAATTTAATTAATAAGTGAAAATGTAACCGGAAATCGGTTTTTAGGTTTTCAACGGTTAAGCAAACGGAAGCTGTTTAAAGTTGTTGCAACCTTATTTATATGTCTTGTGCACATATCTAACATACACATACATACATTAACACAAACATATGCAATTAACACATGTAGAAAAGTAAAAAAACACTTACCATTTACACTAGAATTTACATATAGCAAAAAGTATAAGTATCCAAGATATTTTCTACTCTAAAAAGCAAACATCGACTCACTTACACACAATCATCACCACACATATGGAGGCACAAGGGTGGTGGCATTGCCATGCACCTAGATGGGAGAGGAGGGGAGTGGGCAAGGGGAAAAAGAGTAACTACACATTTGGATATTTATTTCTAAAGTTTTTCCTATAAATACCCACCATTCTCTTTATAATTTTACAAATTGTTCTACTTTAACTTCTTCCTCATTCGCAAACTTTGAAATAGCTTCCTACCTTGAGGAAATTATGAAGAAAAATCAGCAAAAAGAAATAAATTTATATAAATGTGTATATATATTTGCAATCCACTAAAAAACAAGCTCAAATCCACTCCTTTCCTCTCTCATAACTCACAGCCACCACCTCCTACCACCAAGGCCAAGCTCGTCCCCACATTTAAGCTTAGACCGAGCCCATTTAATGGTCCAAGGCTCAATTTCATAGGCTTTGATTCGATCGTAGCTGAACTATAGCGAATTTTTGTAAAATTAGAAACCAATGAAGGTTAGAAACTCTTCCAAACTTATTTTATAAATTTGACAATGTGATATGATTGCTATGGTTGTTTACTTTGTTTGATCATCAAGTTTGGATGTTGATTATATGATTTTTTTGATGCTGAAATGATTCACATTTAATAAACGCCAAATATCACAAAGGAAATGACTTTCCTTTAATAAATGAAATGGTGTATATGAGACTATTAAACCCCTTTAAAATGGTTTTAAATGATTTATAAATATTTTATAAGCACTAAAATCTAATTTGGTGAAGTTCGATAAGTTATGAAAATTGGGTCAAAAATAGGTGCATCACGTAACAGTAATTCGCGATTTCGCTCCATAGAAAGTTAAATCCATTTATACGATGGACTTGGAGTCAGAATTCCATGTAATAAAAAAATTTCATACTCTTATAATCATAGTTTTCAAACAAAAAAAGATTGAGATTTCATTTAGTATATTTTGAAATATGAGCAAAACAAGTTTTCAAAATAGCCGCGGTTTGGCAATTCGAAAACCAAAGCGATAAATTTTTTAAAATGGATATTTTCAATTCTTTAAAAATATGGAATAAAATTTAAAAATAATTAAAATTCAAGAGATTTGAGTTGTAAAAAAGAATTTCTAAATGATCGAAAAGTTGTTTTAATCAAATAAGCCTTAAAAATACAATTCGCGGCACTTTTAATAACTTTGGAAATATGGCTTTAAAATTAAGATTCTTTCCCAAATATTTTATAAATATTTTTGAATAAATAATTAACTATTTTAAGATTATTTGAAGATTTAATTTAGTTTAAACGGTTTATATAAATGAATTAAATAAAAGTTGTTGTAATTAAGTGATTTAATCTTGGCTCTAAAAACCAACGAGTAGACTGGATTTTTCTATTCATGAGATCTAGCAGTGAGGTTCTTAAACTATGGAGATGTTCAAAAGGAACTATTACCCTGGCTCACCTAGCCTCTTTCCTGGGTAAGGAATAGATAAGGTTGAAAATGTCGGAAACAAGGCAAGTATAAAAGATTCAATTTTTCCAATTTAATATAGCTTGGATTGTATAGAAATAATCTTCTTATATCGGGTGAAGATTACCCGTACTATCCTAGTGAATTCAAAAGGTGATTTCATTGTTATTCGATAGATAGTAAAGGTTGAATACAGAAGTTGATGTTGAGTAGAATTAGTATTATTTATATCGACCCTTTTTATTCAATAAAGTTTTGCAATATAATTTATAAGAAACGAAAATGATTTGGTATTTCCAAAGAAAGAGAGGTTTAATGATTCTGTATATACTGGAAAGAAACGTTTAAAGATATATATATATATATATATATATATATATATATATATATATATATATAGAATATATTTTTGATAAAAAGGAAGTAATAAATTAAATGATAAGCACCTATTTACGTAACATCTTTTTATCAATGGTTAATTCAAAGGAACTGAGATTGGATTTTAGTAATTTTTATGCGTAAACCACTTCGAATCAGTTTACGTATTCGAAGTGAAGATATGAAATGATAATGAATGGAATGAAGGGCTATTGTCATTGACCCTTGGGGAAATTTCCCTTATCATTTGTAGGTGGCAGTAGTATCTTCATTTGATCTTCGATGCAAGGGATGCTTGCTACTAATCTAGATGTGATTCAACACGTACATTGATTTTTACAAACGTGCTCTGTTTGGCGGTGTAGGAGGTAACTCTCCTATACTTAACACCCTTCTCTGAGACGTATGAGATAGGGTTGTACATTGGTGGAAATCAATAGAGTATGATGAATTGGCAATGTGGCATTTAAAGTGGAATGTGCTATGTGAAAAGTAATCATTACCTAGGGCCTCATCACTCAAAAATGGCTTAACAGAGCAAGTCATAGGACAAGTGGTTCGCAACCATTAGGATTTGGTCATCACTTTTCTAGATTACTCTATATATGTCGAGTATGTTGTGTATGCTAAGAGAGCTCTCGGATAGGTTAGGAACGGCTGAGGTGACGTCATATTCGGTATCATCTGCCACCAAATGGGTCTTTGGATAGGCCGGTCTTGCTAGGTGCAGAGATTGCAAAGCTGTTGATCCTCGGTACATCTCTCTAGAAATATACTATATGGAAGGTAGTTCCTTACCTACCATTGTATGGAAATCCATTCTCCAATAAGTGCCTTCGGACTTGATTGTATGACCTATTTGGTGGAATTTAATCAATATAACAATTTTAGCTAAGAATAAGTTTACTAGAAAAGTGTTTTCAAAAGAATGTCATTAAAAATAATATTACCATATTTTGCGAAGTAAATATTTTGGATACCATAAGGTGAAAACCCGTTTCATATTTATGTGCGGCGTGGTCTAACGGGATACCCTTTGTTTTTAAATATCCATACTATGAGTTTCTTACACTAGCCCCATGACTGACCTAGAGTTTATTTTCTTTTTCCTTAAACTCTAGATGCCCTATTTTTTCAGGCAGCCAAGTAGTTAGGCTTAACTGGGAGCATTGTGGTAGAGCTTGAAATCTGGAGCTGAAGATATTCCTATAGATAGTTCTCTATTTCCATTCCCGCTACATTAGTTTACTAATTGTATTCAGCATTTATAAGGATAGTCGCTGTCCAGGCTATTTTATAAGATAGACTCTGATAAATGTATTCAAAATTTTCCTATTTAAAGATATATATTGAAGTAATATATGTTAATCCATTTGTGTAAGATTCTGTTTCGTCTTTATTTTATTTTACCCCATGATAATCTGCCTCTCCGACACATGGATTTGCAGTATGTGAATACCGAGGATGTATTAGTATTGATTTCTGGGGGACATGGAGGTGGTTCATTACAACGATGCTAGAGTCACTTTCAGCGGTGTCACCCCACATCGGTCATCGGTTACTATTACTGAATTAAACAACCCATTCTCGGCTTCTCATGCAAGGGCGATTCTATTCAATGCCCTCTGTTGGGTGACTATAGATCTCATCATCGCGAAAGAATCATAGTAGATGATTCTTCTAGGGATGAGTTAAAATTGTGACGTAGTTTATTTTACTATGAGCCATAGTTTCATAATTTTTGATGTAATTTTTTGTGGTGATAATTTTGTTTTCACTTGTGATGTATGTACAAATGTAGGGAATATGCAAATATGAGTAGATTTCAGTAAATATTAGTAGATCTTAGTTTTTAATATTTACCTAGCAAGCTTTATGTTAGGTTTTTGGAATTGTACTTGCTTTGTAAGTTGTACTACATTCCATGCATAGTCTTTTCTTTGCACTTTCTATAGATTCTTGATGTAGTTAATGCTTCCTGAACTTGGTCTTTGGCATTATGCTCTATCATGCGCTTAGCACGGTCTGCCCCGCTATTTGGGGGCAGACTCTTTCTTGATAATGAAGTTAGGTCGCGTATTTACAACCTTTTTTATTCATGCACATGGTTTTTTGTACTGGTTTGGGCCATTTAATACCCTTACATCCAGTATAATTGTTTGGCTGAAAGACAAGTTGTGTAAGTTACAACTCAATGTTGTTAACTATGTTAGTAAAATTAACACAGAATTTTTTTGTACTGATTAGAGCCATCTAATATCCCTACATTCAGTTCACTGTATTACTATTTTTCATTATAATTACAATGTTTTTTATATAAATAACATTTCTTATACAAACTATGACTAGAGAGGCTAGGAATTCCATGTCGTTAGAACTAGATTTCAATTAGGTTTTGAGAATCGGTAATCCTCGTTAGCTAAGGCTTCTATCGCAATCAAAGGACCTTTCCAATTTGGGCCCAGAACTTCGTCTGCTGGGTTCTTAGTGTTAGCCACTACATTTTGAAATATTAAGTCTTCCTTGTAGAAATTTCTCCCCTTTAGTTTGGCATTGTAATTTTTTTTCCATCCTTTATCTGTATGCAGCAGATTGGACTGCTGCCTCGTCTCTTCTTTCTTGAATAAGATCAAGGGTAGCTTCTTTTAACTCCTTGTTCTGTTTTGCCACATATAATATTCTTCTATGTGATGGAATCTTCATTTCAATTAGGGACATAGGTTCATAACAATATGTTAAAGAGAAAGGTGCGTGGCTAGTTGAAAATATGGACAAAGTTCTACATGCCTATAGTACTAAAGATAAATCCTTCGCTCATTTTCCTTTAGCCTTTTGTAGTCATTTTTCAAGTAGTTTCTTGATAGTTTTTTTTTCTACTTCAACTTATCCATTCACCTGTGGGTATGCAATGTAGGAAAAATATATTATTCCATTCCTTTCACAAAGCTTCGTAAAATCCTTACTTTCAAATTAGGTTCCATCATCTGAATTATTATATAGGGGATCCTAAACCTAATGATTATGTTCCTCACAACAAAGGTGACTATCTTCTTTGTGGTTATTGTAGCTAAAGGTCCCGGCTCTACTCACTTGGTGAAGTAGTCTATTGCCACCATGGCGTATTTTGCCCCTCTTTTGACATGGGAAGTGGTCATATTAAATTAATCCCCCATATGTCAAATGGCCATGGGCTGGCTAATGGGATGAGCTCATGGGAAGTTAGTCTAGGGATACTAGCAAACCTTTAACATCTATCACATTTTCTCACGTATCCCTACGTATCTTGAAGTATGGTGGGCCAGTTGTAATCGTATCTTAGCATATACTTTGCTAACTAGGTCCCTCTAGAGTGATCCCCATATTACCCTTCATGTACTTCGTCCAAGATTTGTATTCCTTATGTTTTGAAAATGCATCTAAGATAAGGGGTAGGGTATCCTCTCTAGTGCAATATGCCATTAGAGAAGGAAAAACACGGAGCTAGATGTCTTAGTTTATGAGCTTCATTCTTATTTGGGGTAGAGCTCGGCCTATCAAATATTGTTTGATACGGGTCATCCATAAGTTTTCCTTTGTCTGTTGAAGGATGAGCATAGTTGGACGCTGCTTTTGATTTTCAGCTGTTTCTTTATTTTGAGCTTCTCTAACTATAGCTCGATGTGCCCTGGTCAAGTGCGATGTTTGATTGGCCTCGGTGATGCTTGGTTCAGCTTGATGCCCTATTGGGACAACTTTCGTTTCCTACACTAGTTTGGCACTTGAAAGTTTAGTCAACAAGTCCATGGAAGAATTGTTCTCATGTGAGATTTTCTTTATATCCAATTGATCGAACTACTTCAGCAAATTTGTGGCTAGTTCTACGTATTTAGCTATGGTTGACTCTTTTGTTTGGTAATTTCCCTGCACTTGATTTATAAGTAATTGGGAATCACTATGACTTACTTTCATTACCTAAGCCATCCTTAAGCTTACGAGGAGAATCTTATATTCTACCACATCATTGGTAGCTTTGAATCCGAGCTGTACTACACCATATAGTTTCTTCTCATCTGAAGTAATCAGTACCTATCCAATCTCTGTCCCATGTTCGTTCAATGCTCCATCCACAAGAATAGTAGAGTGGGTGTTTCTTCCTTGAGTTGTGGCTTAGTAGGTAGCATGAATTCCATAATGAAATATTTTAGTTCTTACCCTTTGATTGCTTTTCTTGGATAGTAGGGCCTATAATACTGACTAAGCTCCATTGTCCATTTTAGCAAGTGATTCGACGTCTCTGGCTTCTACAATATTTGCTTCAGCGATTTGTCAATGAGGACTTTGATGGAATATGCTAGAAAGTAGGGTAACAGTTTCCTTGCTATGAGAAGTAGGTTGTAGGCTAGCTTTTCGATGACTAAGTAGTTGAGCACTTCTTGACAGGCGCATGCTCATGTTGTAGATAGGAATTTGGATCCCTTCATATTCTCCAACCACTACAACACTAATAGCTTTATCAGTTGCAGCTAAATACATATACAAATCCTCACCTGTTACCGGTTTTGATAGGATAGGAGTACTGATTTGAGGGTCCTTTAAATTTTAGAATGTGATTTTGCACTCCTTGGTCCATTCAAAATTCCGTCCCTTTTTCACTTGGTCGAAGAACAACATATATTTTTCCGTTGCTTTGGGAATGAATCTACTTAGAGCGGGAATTTACCATTTAAGCTTATGATATCTTTCAAATTTTCTAAGACTCCCATATTCGTTACGACATCAATCTACTCTGGGTTTGCTTCAATGCTATGAACACTTACTTTGTACGTTTAAAACTTTCCCGACTGAATAGAAAAAGTACACTTCAAGAGATTCAACTTCATGTTATATTTCCTTAGGACTGCAATGGTTTCCTCCAAATCCAACACATGCTTCGATGATGCTTTTGATTTAACAAGCATGGCATCTACATATACTTCAATGTTCTTACCTATCTGATCTGAGAACATCATATTTACTAACTGTTGATAGGTTGCGCCAAGGTTTTTGAGTCTGAATGGCATGACCTTGTAGCAGTATAATCCTTTGTCCAACATAAAGCTAGTATGCTCCTGATCCAGTACAAACATAGCTATCTAGTTATAACCTGAATATGTATCCATGAATATGAGAAGTTCATGACCGGTATTTTATCCACCAATTGATTAATCATAGGTAAAGGGAAGCTATCTTTCGAGCAGGACTTATTGAGGTTGATGTAATCTACGCAAGTTTTTCATTTCCCATTAGACTTCTTTACATGGATAGGGTTGGCATTCCACTTCATACTTCCCTAATGAACTCATTTTCCTTTAGTTTATTAACTTCTTCATGCAAAGAATTATATTTTTTCCAATCTAAGGTTCTTTATTTCTGCCTGACTAGATAAGCATCATAGTCGATGTTGAGTGCATGGAAAATGATAGGTAGGTCTATTCCTATCGTATCTGAGGGCATCCAAGCAAAAAAATCCGTTGATCTTTTAAGGAATTCTATTAATTCTATTTTTATTTCTGCACTGAGGTTTTTTTCCACTCTTAAGAACCTTCGAAGGATCTTCTAGATCTATCTGTATATCTTTGAGGTCATCTAATGGTTTTAAATCTCTTCTTATCTCTCCTAACCATAGATCTATCTCACTTCCTTCTTTTTCATGTTGGGATGTAGTGGAGAAAACCTTTTTATGAGCTCCTTTAAAAAATACGACGTGTAGATTGAATTATACTCATCAGTGTCAATCATGTGCATATGCTCTCTCTTTTTCCTTCTACCTGGTGTTGTGGTCATAGAATGACATGTTCAGCATCTGCTTTGGTACTTGGTACTAATGTAGTTCTTTGAACTGGCTTGCTTTCTTTTTCATCATTATTATCATAATTATTAGATGAGACGACAGAATAATTTTGAATAATTTTATTGTTAGAACCAAGGTTCACATTGCATAATTCTCTAGCCAACAATTGTTCACCGCTAATTGATCGTATTCCAGTGGAGTAGGGACCTTCATAAGCAAATCCTTCTAAGTACAGGCCTTTCCAAAAAGCACTATATATAGGCCTGTCAAAAGATACTTTTGGATATGGACGGTGTTATATCCACATCTACATCTAAAATCATTTTCGGTAATCGGATATCCATATCCACGGATATAAATGGATATCGGATGATTATCCTATCTGTTTACAACCGGTAGATTAAGAAATATAAATAATTAAAGTCTCACATTAATATTTTTCAATCCCACTTATTATAAAAGTGTTAAAAATTAACAAACATGATGAAGATAACTAGCTTTGGGTAAAAAGTACATATAATATTAACTACAAAGTTAAAAAACAACAAACAAATATTTTTCATTGTACTAAAATACACATAATTTAAACTATAATATTTATAGAAACTGGACAGATAATTTTTGGATGTGGATATCTTTATATCTGCGTCTACATTAGTTTTCTCTGAACATTGGATATTTATCCATATTTTAGATGCGGATGCAGATGGATTTGGATTTTTTAGATATCCATAGACGGCTCTAATAATATTGAGGCATTTAATCAATGATCAGGAAGCTTGCATATAATGGTTTGCGAAGGGGAGCAGTTCCAGCGGTGATGAGAAGGAAGTTTTAGTATTATTGAAACCGTAAATTGGCCTGGGACTTGGCTTAATATCTTACTGGAAGCTTCATCTTATCGAGTGAAGATTTGAAGATGACGTTAGCAGAACTCCCAAAACCTACAAAGATATACTTCATGATGCTGTTTGATATCTGCACCATAACTATCAATGGGCCTTGATGCAGGAAAACACACTAGCAGCATCTGCAGCAGTGACAACAATATCCCGAGTGGGGTACTAGTTTACATGAAATATGGTTCTTTGCTCTGCCTTTGCCTCTTGCATATACCGCTTCTGTGCTTTCTTTCTTTTTCCAGTAAAGTGTCCGCCACCATGGATAAGGCTATGAGATTGGAGGGGTTTCCTGCTAGGCCTTCATTTGGATCTGGAGAGAGATTTTCGGTCCTCTCCTCATTGGTTTCCTTTTGATAACTGCCCAAATATCCCTTTTGAATCAGTCTCTCTATTTCATTCCTCAAGTGTCGACAGTTATCAGTATTATGGCCATTGGCTCTATGGAAGCGGCAATATGCATCTCCTTTTCTGCTCCAGCTTCTTCCTTTATTCGAAATGCTGTAGTCTAGTTCACTTCTGGTCATCTCATATATCTAGCCATGTGTGTGGTGAGGGGAGACTTTGCTACAAAGTTGATTTCTCTCTGCTGCTTTGTAGGTGGATGTTATCTTTCTACCCTACTTTTCCTTTTCATTATGGGGAGCAGAAGTTCTCTCAAATAAATGTAGTTATGCGCCCCAAGCTTCTTCTATTCTGATGTAGCCATTGACCTTTCATATAAAGCATTCATGTTATGGCATGACTTCTTGCTATTCTTATCCCACATAGCTATGTTCCATCCGATCTCAACATGCGCTGCCATCAACAGTGCTTCTTCACAAGTCACCCCAATCCTAAGCACGTCAGATTTGGAATATTTTATAAAGTCATGTAAGATTTCATTTTCGCCCTGCTTTACGTAGGACATTTTATTCACATCTAAGGAAGCCTCTCTTCCAGAGTTGAACTGTCTAAAGAAATCCGTAGCTAATTACGGCCAGGAACAAACCTCTCCAGGTATATACCTCTTGAACAATCTGGAAGCTGCCTCAGCTAGGTACATCGAGAAGAGCTTGCATTTGGTAATCCTCCCCGCCTTTAGGATGTCCACGTAGTACTTAAAAGTGCTAATATGGACATCTGGGTTAGTACTCTCGTCGAGTTTATCGATTGATGAGGCTTTGAAGTTATAGGAAAGTCTGCCTCTATGATAGTTTCACTACATGGGGAAGAACCATCTTCCCTTATTTCCTCTCCGTTGTTTTGTTGACAAAGTCTTTCCAATTTTTCTATACGAGCTTTCAGTTGATGGATCTCATCCTCCTTAGCTCTATCAGGGATGAACCATCTTTGCAGAGTGAAGTAACATCATCATCATCATCAGGCATACTTTATGTTTATTTTCAGTAGTAATGGATTAGCGTTCACAGGCTTCGATTTGATCTAGGGATTCATTTGAATTTTTCCTCTAAGCTTGGTATATGTTTTTAGACCAGCGTCACCATTCTTATTTCTGAGTTTGCCACTGTCACTCACATACTACATAGTCAGTGCAGTAGTGAATAAGGGTAGTGAATTGTGGACGGTTAAGGGGAGAATGGTCTAAGAGCATGATATTGGGCCATTGATCTCCCTAGCCCATCCACTGTTGGTTTGGTTGGATTTTGAAAGCTTGAAGAGTGTCTAGGATAGGAATTTATGGTGGCTCAATTGTGGCGCCTTCCTTGGTTTGTTTCACGAAGGCAAGAAGTTGTTTTTTGGCCTTTTTGAGGCCATAAGAAGTTGTTCTTGGTTAGGGGGAGTTTGGAATAAGTGGGATTCATCGTGTTGTAGTGGTATCTAAAGAAAATGTGAGTAAGTTTTGCTAGAGAGGGAAATCGGGCCCTCCTAACGCAAAAATGTTGATGAGATTTTTCATCTCAAAAACACCCAAATATTTTTGAAGTAATCACGATGCTGAACGCTTTCGTGATTATGAATCGGCAAATTTAAGTAATATTAAAATTATCTCTAAAAGAGGTAATTATGTTGCTTTAATGCTTACATAATTATGAGGGAAAATATTCAAAATTCAACGGGTGGTCTCTATCAGTTAGTTAAAGCAATCCATTTTGATTTAAGCACCAAAGACAAAAAAATAGTAAAGTACTATACTAAAAGCAATAAAGGAGCCAGAAAATTTATGCGATTTAGATGTTAATCATTCCTACATTGACGGGCAAAAATGTATTTATCTTTCTTAGTACAAACAAAAATGGCAGAGAGTTTAATTTTTTATTTCAGTGTTGAAAAAGAGTAAAGTTAAAGAATCCCCTTTTCTACTACTGTTCCTCATCCATATATAGTACACAGAGATTCACACAAGTCGCCAACATCAACCTTCTACTCTTTTTATTTCAACCTTTAGATTATGCCATGTATTGATCATCTATCTTGTTAATTTAATATAAATGGATTGCTAATGTAGCTTTCGGTGGGAAACTGTAATTTGATTTGATTTGATTTTGAACTTGGGTGGGAAGATTGAAATTGAAGCGTGAAAAACCAAGTTTGAATGGACCATTCATATGGCAATAAGTCGATGAGCTGCACACATGCATAGGTGAAACCGCCTCCATCCTAGAGAAACTATACAGTTATAAGTACTTTAAAACTTCTCTATCATGGAAGTGGCCATTAAGAACTGCACCTCCATAATTACGCATGGTAACAATATTACACAACATCTGAACTGCATCAATACTCTAGAAGCTATACTACAATGTTCCATCAAAATAACAATGGAGCATAGTATTTGGGGCAATCGAAGCCAAGCTGTGTGGCTCGGTGAGTATGGCTGCGCCGCCATTGTATTAAGTTATGTCTAAGAAATTTGGAGGTGAAGTCGAGGCACCTTGCCTTGCCTTTAAGGAATATAGATTCGCTTGGAATTGCTGAGTAGTTTTTTCCTATTGTCTCATTCTTTGAGTCGCTACATTTATTGGGTAGTATCCTCTAGTATTATGGTGCTATTATGTTATTTCAATGTAAAATCAGGATGATGGCAAATCCTAGTTGCTTTAATGTCAACATGAAATTGTTGCACCGCCCATTCATTTAAGCTTTAGTTTAAGATTACAGTGCACCTATATTGCATATAGTTGCTTTAAGGACTATGACATAGTTCTATATCTTTAGCACTACTTTTTTGGGGTCGCAATACAATCTCTACATTTTGTTGTTACTTAAAGATTGTGTCGCGGTTCCAACTTATTATGGCTTACATTTCGAAATCGCAACACAGCCTTCATATTTGGTACTTAAAGGCGGTGCCACAGTTCTGCTCATTGAAGTGATTTGTTAGGATCGTTGATCATTCACAATGCTTTATGTCTTTTAGATTTTTGGCGCAGTGTTACAGACTCGAAGTTATACTCAACGGAAAGGCACGATGCTTATATTTTTCCACCGTTTAAGACTTTGGATGCAGTACCATCTAGACTTTGCTGTCGCTTCCTTCCATAATCCAACTCTTATTTTAGGAGAAGTTCTCTTGCCTCGATGTTTTCATCAACTTGCCTTTGGAAAATATGGGTGTAACAACTACCTTAGGTGATGTGATAAATGTTAGAGGTTTATGAAGATACGAAGAGCTCCATCTACCGAGCTTACTCAAAATGGTTAGGCCATAGTTGTTTGTGGTATGGGGAATGTATATTATTAGGGTGCTACCAATATCGAAAGGCGAAGAAAAATATGCAACAATGGGCATGGATTATGTCACAAAATGGGAAGAAGCGGAACTTCTCACAACGATCACTTTAAAGAAAGTGATCCACTTCGTAGTAAAGAACATTTTGCGTAGGTTTGGAGTTCCATGGAAGATCATTAGTGACAATGGAACTCTTTTCCAAAGTATGGAATTCCGAGAATTCCATGCAAGATTTTGAACTAAGAAGAGCTTTATGGCAGTAGCATACCCACATGTGAATGGATATGTGGAGATGTCAAACAAGATCATCAAGAAGAGATTGAAAAGAGCCAAGGGTAGTTGGGTAGGCGGGCTACCATTAAAACTGTGAGCTTATCGAATAACTTGTAAGCCCATGACTGGTCATACTCTATTCGATTTGGCCTACGGAACTAAGGTCATGGTATCAACTAAAGATGAAGTCCCTTCTTACCAAGGACACTATGTTCCTAAGATGAATGAGGAGCTCTTACTTGAGTCTCTCGACTTGGACGAAGAAAAGCAAGTAGAGGCTGATCTGAGGCTAACTGCTTACTAGATAAGAGTAGCAAAGTAGCTCAATGCCAAGGCTATTAATCAAACCTTCAAGATGGGCGATCTCATTTTGAAACAGATCCTTTTTGGTAGGAAGCACTTGGTCCAAATTTGGAAGATCCTTACATGATTGCGTAGAAGCTAAAAGATGGAGCTTTCAAGCTGTCAACTGTAGATGGGATCTTGATTATGTGGGCATGGAGTATATGGTGCTATTTCGCTTGATTTCATTTCTTGCAAATAAGATATCCCACTTGTTAGGGTTTGATATAATAAGGTGATGATTGCCATTATTTTGATGATAAACGGAGTTGATTTTTTTAATCAATGGAGACATATTCTGAAAGTTTGACTTTATGCTACGTGATCGATGGAAAAATCTGACATTTCATGTTTTAAAAACCAAATATCTAAGTACTAGAGATAAGTACCACTAAACTCCTTCGATCTATGATCGGGTTGTTGGAGTATAGTTGGATCAGAGGTAGATCAGACGATTAACCCTTATAAATTCCATTTTTGACCAATTCCCTAAGGTAGGCAAAGTCGAAGAAGGGTTCCCGAGAGATAGGCATCCAAGACATTGATTCCCTAAGATAGGAGTCGGTGTGGAATTGAATTTACACTTCCTGACTAATGGCTAAAACCAGTGTGGTCTAGAGTGAATGACCAAAAGATAGTCATCAAGAACACTGATCCCTGAAGATAGGGACTATTATGGAATTGAATCTTTTGTAGGTACAACTATATTTATGGTTGAATGGGATCCGTCCAACTTATGATAAGTTGAGTTAATTATTGGAATGTAGTTGTTTAGTCAAATGAAAAAAAATAACAAGACAATATTGGGAAACGGTAGAAATTTGATAATATGCGCAGAGTTGTAGTAAACAATAGCATTGCATAGATCACAGATAAAGGCATGTATGATATATAAGTAATTACATTACTTATAATTGTATATCATACATGCAGGAAGTATATAAGCAAGAAAATGAAAATGCAGTAATGTAAATAAGACAAAGGTTGAACCGATAGTAATCTTTTATTTACTTTTCTTTAAGTACAAGGTTTGCGGGGGCCACTACCGCAAAACAACGACCTATTTACTTGAATAAACCAAAGGACAAAATGCGAAATCCAAAAAGTGAGCGCCATGAAGCTGGAAGCCCTACTTCTTCTTTGGCTTTTTTGATGGGTTTCGCTCTTCTTCTTCAATGGCTTGGACTTTCCAACATTAAGGGATTCAGAGCTCGAGTTCTTTTTATCGTCATTGGAACTAAACTTATGATGACTGGACAAAGTTCTACATTTAGGTACCGAAGGTTCTTAGTGGGACCAGCTGAAGGATTGATATGGATGATCGAGCCTCGAAGAGAAACGGATAACAGAGGAGTATGTTCTGTCCCTGGTTTGGTCTTGCTTGGATCTTTAAAATGTCGGTTGCTGGCCTCTCCACCACTAGAGTTATCTTGCGAACCCTCTCGCTAATGGTTGTCATTTCATAATTGATGGGGATATCGCTATCCTCTAGCCCTTCCAGCACCCTTATTTTCTCAAAGTTAGCATGTAACACCCTATATTTTTTAAAAAATATTTAATTAATTAAAAAGGATATTTAGGTTATTTTATATAAATTTGAAAAATTGAATTTTGCAAATGAAGAAATTCGAAAAATATGATTTTTTTCGTTGGGTCAATTAGTTTATTACCTAAATTCATATATAAAATATCAGAAATGGATATTGCATAAAGAAGATGTGGAATGTTTACAACAATGCACATTTTGGATTTTGTGCCTATTTAAAATTAAGTTTAAGAATTAACTACATGTATAAATAAAAATTTATTTAGTATGTAACTAATTGAATATGTTTTAATTAATTCAAAAAATGTACAATTGTTTTAATGTGCATTAAAGGAAAAGGAGGAAAGATATTTACATGCAAAAACTTAAAACCGCTTCGAGGGGAAAGCATCAATTACCATGATAATGAAATTTACGGTTGTAATTAATGAAAGCATACGTTACATATTTTAGGAAGGTGAGTTAACAATATAATTAAAAAAGAATGCATTCCTTAAGGAAAACTTATGTTATCTCTTTCTTTATAAAGAATAAAAGAAATTTATATTTCTTAATTTGAAGGAATAAATACTAGTTAATTACTATACATTAAGCAGTAATGATAAAAAGTAAAGTTTCTAATCAATGTCAATCTATGCACACACACACGTATATGTGTGTGTGTGTGTTTACATATTAATTCACGATTCCCTCTAATGGTTAATAACATATATATGTATGATATCAGTTAACAACACTGATTTGAATTATAATTAATTGACCTTGATTACATTTAATGAAAATTATCTGAATTATAATTAATGATATTTGTTACTACTATAATTATCATCGAAGGAGTTCAACATGCCACCTAACCATGATGTCATGCCAGTAAGCAAGGCTAAAGTAATACTGCTGATACCAATAATTTTTCTTTGTTTACATCGCATGCCATTATTGTTGTCAAAGACATATGAATAGCGGTATGTTAATGACTTCAATGGTCAACACAGAATACATAAGTATAAGTCGGCATCGAAGGAATAAAGTGTCACACTTCATCAATAATAGAATATATATACAGTGTTGCATGTCACTAATGAGGCGAAGGAATCAAATACAGTCAACTTCGAAAGCCATCAATGAGTGTCGAAGTAACCAATAACGGATTTCGTTGATGCTAATTTCTATCAGCACCGCAACTCACTAATTGTATTCAAATAAGCTCTTTGTTGATGACCATGAAAATATCAACGTAACACCAAATCGATACTATAATTCATAGCTCTTCGAAGATATTGCCCTAGGATGAAGCTAAGGATCATCGATGCATCTCAACTTTCATATAGCACACCTCATCGACATTTTGAAGGACGACGCCTATTCATGAATGCAATGTTGATGACTAACTTCATCGACATCCACAGAGGCTATCAACATCGCCAATCATCAATAATTTACTTCATTAATGTCGTACTTCTTTCATATGACATTCAATTGAAGTTGCTTCTTCTCCAACGTCGACTTTATCCCAAGCTGCCATGCTCTAATGGTGAATATCAAGTCATGTTGTATTAATTGGAGCCGCACTTCAATAATACTTAGGGGATGTCAATACATGATGATCGCCATAGTCAAGCATGTCAACATCAAGATTTCCCAAGCCAAGAGTGTCGAGACAATTACTTGGTCGCATTTCTTCCTCTATAAATATGGACATATAGGTGCCATTTTGGGGAGGAAATTAATTCTCTTCTTACTTCTTATATTTTCAACTTTGTAAATCCATGATCAATGTATGGATTTTTTCCGATTGTAGTACTTGAACTTTGTATACATAAGGATTTAGATATTGAACAATTGCATAGCGTATTGACTTGATTTGAACTTGTGACTTCTGTATTCATTTGACTTTGAATTTAGACTCGAACATAGACGAGCATATTGACTTGAATATCAATGTGCATATTGACTTGTACCTTAACTTGTCTATTGAATCGAATCATCTATGATGTTGTGCATGACTTTGGTAACTCGACTCAAAATTAATATGGACAAATACTTCACCTCGATGACTTCAACAAGCCTCAACAAGGCCTCTATTCGAATTAACACCATTTTCTATACGCTTTTAGGGTTAAAAAGTTTATTTCTTAACATTTTGGCGCCAAAAGGAGGGCTCGACCCACTGACTTCGTTAAAACCCTAGATAGAACCATCATAGCCTGCGTATTTAGGGATTAAAGGATTTGATCAACCAAGCATATCCCATTCCAAACTGACCTATCTTTGATTGAATCAACTAAGCCATGACAATAAACCATGTAAGATGTTTGAACAAGGATCCTAAGAGCCTCGAACAACTAGGCCCACTTACCCAGTCACTAATGATCCTCGGCTTCATGAAGAACAGGTATTAAGAGTCAAAATACTACAAGTCATGGAAAATAAAAGAAGACAAGTGGCATCTTATAACCTAGACAAATGGAGCTTGAATCCGTTCCATCTAGTGCCATCAATAATCTTTGCCTTGGGAAGAGATTGCAAGAAGGATGATGTTTTCTTAAAAATAAGAGAAAGATCCAAACAAAAGCTAAAGGACCATTTTGAAAGGAGGCATAACAAAGTATTTTGATCAACTCACTTGGAGGTGAGAAAATGTTCTTAACCACTCTCAATGATTAGATGAAATATGAGATTCTTTAAAAAGAAAGCTTGCTATAGAAGCTAAGGAGTCTATCATGCATAAGAGAGCCAAAAGGAATTCTGAAGGATTTACTTCCAAAAGATCATGGCTTTCAAAGAACTACACTCTTACCACTTCTTATGAGAACATTTATCTCTTAACCGAAGATGAGCTCAAGCATTGGCCTTCACAAAAGTGGAGATCCACGTTCGAACGAAATTGTGGAGAATCATATTATCATTATCATTTGATAAATGGCCATGACACCAACCATGCAGGAGCTTGGAAGGGAAGATCACTAATTTTCTAGGGCAAGGAAAACTAGACAAGTTTTTAAAGAGATGTTAAACAAGTTTTACAATAATGCAAGGTGCTTTAAATAAGTGTATCTATATGGCTAAAAAGTAGAATTCTCCTAGGATAAGGATCATGGCCATCAAAGGCCTTTCAAAGCCTTTGGTGCTATCATCAAAGGTCTCACTGAAGCACCTCTTAGTGGGAGGATGGGATAAGACTTTAGTGCCACCATCAAAGATCTCGCTATAGTACCAACCAAGGCTTCAACGTCATCATCAAAGGCTTCGTTGAAGTGCCTCCTAGAGGGAGGATGGAGTTAGCCTTTAGTGCCATCATTAAAGGCCTCACTAAAGCACCAACCTAGCTTTAGTGCCGTTATCAAAGGCCTCACCAAGGTACCTCCTAGAGGAAGGATGAGTAAGCTTTTGGCATGTCCAAAGTGTTGGATCATAGGTTTTGATTGCTGTAATGAAACAACAATTCACGAATCTATGACTACGACAACATCCGGACTTAATGACTCAAAGTATGGTTCATATAGTTATGTATTTTAACAAGAGTCATGAAATATGTATATAGAGTCTAGTTTAGTGCATTGTTAAATATTTCCTCAAGAAACATCATTCACATTCAAATAAACTTGCATTCATATTATAATCAAAATCAAGTTTTCAAAAAATGCACGGAGCGGGGATTGAACCCGGGTCACTAGTTTAGAAGGAAAGTGCTCTAACCAAATGATCTATGGTAGTTTTTGTTTAACAATAGAATTCAGTCGATGAAATACATTCAGTCAGTCGACTGAATCTGTGCACTTTTTAATGCATATGCACATTATTGAATTCCGTCGACAGAAGCTTTTATACCAATTGACTGAACTGTATGTAACTATCATTTTTTTGAAAAGATCTTCCTTTTTGAATAGCCTTCTTCCTCGCGAAGAGTTGCATCCATTGTTGTTCGTAGAGATCTCTTCACCAGCAGTTGCAACTTCTTAACTACTATATATATGCATGAATTTCAAGATCAAATAACTCCACTTACTTGCTTATACTTGAATCATATTTTTTGAATTAACTACTCTCTTGAAATCATATACTCATTGCTTACAATCACAATTCTATATTTCTAAAAGCAATTTAAAACTTCATAATCTTAATATACACACTACTACACACATCATACTTGAGGAAAAAATTATAGGAAGGGTGTACTACAAGTGAGAAATCCGTGTTATTAGAACAAATAAGGTCAAGACTATCTACTTTGTAATCAAAGTCCTGTTCGGTTACTCAGGTGGTCAAGTTCTATTATGTTGCTCAGGCGGTCAAGTCCTGTTTTGTTGCTCAGGCGGTCAAGTCCTATTCTGGTGCTTAGGTGGTAGAAGTCATGTTCGGTTGCTGAAGCGGTGTAAACCTATTCCTCCAGGTCAAGTGAGGGTTGCTATTTTATTTCCAAAAGGAGTCTGGGAGTGGACGTAGAACGAGAGTTTGAACCAGTATAAAAATCTCTGGTGTCATTTTATTTTACTATTTATTTTTATACTCATATTCCGCGTCAGTAGGTAAGTTAGTTTATATCGCACTACTACTACGTTTACACTGTTTACAACTGTTAGCCATTTCAATCCTATAGCATAACTGTTATCCCGCTTTTTGGCAAAGCCGTGATACCAAAAGATCGATCGAAAACAATAGACAGTTCGTCTCAAAGATTGGTTATAATTTGCTTCACTATGGATATCGCTGAATTTTTTCCGAGTCCAAATTGAGCTACAACTGATAGGAGATGACAAGCAAAGCCATAGAATTCAGCATCTCAAATTTCAAGTCAGCCCGAGTTCATATGCTCGAGTTATGATCGATTCAATCTAGAGGAAACGGCCCAGCGTTCGTATCCATTGTCGTTCCTGATTTCGTATCCATTGGCAGATAACCTACTTCGCATCCATCAACTGAGTCAACGGTCACTGCTTTGCATCCATCATAGAAGCCTCTCTTCGTATCCATCAGGCAGCTGCAATTCGTATCCATCATATCATCTTACTTCGTATCCATCAAAGGGTTCAGGTTCGCATTGATTGACCTCGTATCCATGGAGAAGCTACATGACTCGTATCCATCAAAGAAAGCCTTGTTCGTATCCATCGACCATCAGTTGTTCGACTCCATCAGTGACTGCCGTTCGAACCCATGAGTGAAGCCTTCATTCGAATCCATCAAGGCAACAAACCTGGATGACGTGTCATCCCTCGATGCGAACAAACCAAGATATATGGAGTCGACGCAGTCAACTCGGAGTAAAGACCAGATCGAGGCGAAGTATGAGCTCCACGTCATCACGAAAGCGCGTGCCATCATCGGTTCGAAGCAATCGACTCAAAGAGATGGATTCGAACCAAACAGCCTAGCGAAGAACGTCATTTCGTATCGACTATATCTCACAATCCACTGATCCAAATTCCATGAAATTTTCGCTGGAGATTGAACACATGCTGAGGAATGTCTCCACCAAATTTCAGCTCGATTGGACGTCATCTTGATCGATACGAAATGACTTCGTATCGATCGCCGATCGAGTCAAAACTTCCTGAGGTTGGTCGCGTGGGCCCACTCACGTGCCAGAAAAAGTCTCCCGAGATTTGAGCGAAGTCTCAGCCTCCTACGCCTATAAATAGAGCCCCAGAGCCTACAGAAAAAGGATCTTGGGATTCTGAAGCGTCGAAACTCTGTCGGATCGAGATCTCCATCATCCTACACCATACTCTTGCTGTCAATTTTGAATTTCCAGTTGTAACTTGTTGTTGATTGTTGTAGCAACTTGTAATATTGAAAGAGAATCAATAAAACTGCAAAAAACTTCATAGTGGACGTAGGCAACACGCCGAACCACTCTAAATTGCTTGTCTACGCATTTACTTTACTGCTGTTTGGAGTTTTTGTTAGATAATCCTCATTTTCAGTTTACATTCTTCATTATTATATCTTCAAAGACTTCCGAAGAGTGTTGTGACCAATTTTGGTGCAAATACTTTGGTGCTTTCACTGAGAGAACCCAGATTTTCTCCTCCTCGTTGGATCTGTCATCAATACCGGATTGAATAAATCTAACAGAGAGATCCAGATCACAAATCCAAGTTCCTTCCCTTCTATTCAGATTTGCATAAAATCTAGGAAAGGAATTCAACCTTGAAGATGGTTAGCACAAGGACCACCTCTAACGCTGTCAATCAAGGAGAACAGGATAGGCAGAATCCTGTGCCACTACCTCCCTCTAACCAAGACGCTACCGAACACTCAGAACCATCAGGTCCAATTACCCGACAAGAGTTTCAGCTGTTGCTTCAAGAGCTGACCCAGAGTCAGCAACAACTAACAGAACAGCTATGCGCTAACGCCGAGCTGATCAACCAGCTGGATCGCCAGAAGCGAAGGAGATCCAAGAGAGATCGTGCTTCTTGCTTCTCTAGCGAAAATTCTTCATCTTTTGACTATCATCACCGATCTCCATGACCCCGGCTAGATCGGAGTCACATACAAGCTGTTGGAAATCAACCAGCAATGACCGCTGGACAACTGAGTGTTGGCCCATCGGCCAGTTTCCATACCGGACCCTCCTCCCGAGGAGGTGCCGCTCCTCACTATACCATAGAATACCGCGCCATGAATGTCGCGGTTGAACCAGGAGTCGATGCCCAAGACCAGTCGAACCTGGACCGTCGTCATCATGGACGTACTCCTGAACATACGTCCCAGAAGACTATGAGCCAAGAAGGCAAAATTTGGACCGTCAACAGCATCCGATCCAACCCCAAAGTATGGAACGCAATAACACTCCGGCGCAAGCTGCACTGAGCATACAAATGCCGGATATTCCGAGCAGGATACGTCAGATGATCCGTGAGAGCCAGGGTCTCACGAACGATGATTGGGGAATCTCCAGAAGTCACACTCCTTTCACGGGCGATATTCTTACTTCTAAACCCTCACGGTGATTCAGGATGCCAACTCTACCCACGTACGAGGGAAACTCCGACCCCAACCAACATATTCTGAAATATGAATGGTCAATGAGCGCTGCCATAGCTGAAGATGCAGTGAAGTGTCGTAGTTTCCCCGTATCCTTAGGGGCATCGCTACCATGTGGTTCACTCGGCTGCCACCTCTATCCATATCCTCCTTTGACCAGTTGGCCACAAAATTCATCGAGCAATTCCGCATGCATGTCACAAGGCCGAAAGACGTCAACACTCTGTCTAGTGTCACCCAAGCCCCAGGAGAGACGCTCAGATACTACTTAGAGAGATTCCACGCTGCATGTGTCGAGATCAGCAATCCGAACGATAACTCCATCCTTATGGCGTTGACTAAGGGGGTTGACCCCGATTCTGAGTTTGGCAACTGGTTGGCTGGAAAACCCCCTGCATCGTTGGACCATTTCCACTCCAAGGCGACTCAATTCCTGAGAAGGGAAGATGCGAAATAGTCTAGGAAGTAGACTGATGTAGGGCCAAGCACGGAAGGGATCCAAAGCAATGTCGCGATCAGACAGTCCGGTGAGAGTTCCGGAAAAGTTCAGTTGAACGTTCAAAACAGACAAACTCAGCAAAGGGAGAACTTGAACCAAACCAGAAAGCGAGATCAAAATCGTGGCCCACGGCGCAAGAATCCCATGTTTGACAATTACACTCCTTTGAATACATCACTGGAGAACTTGTATTTACAAACCTATAATACAATTCAATACAAAAAACCCGCTCCAAAACCATCATTAGAGAAACAAATCCAGACGGGAAAATTTTGCAGGTTTCATGAAAGCTATGGGCACAATACAAACGAGTGTCGTCACTTACAAGATCTCGTAGAAAAATTGATCAGAGAAAGGAAGCTGGAACAGTTTGTGCGGACACCGCAGCCCGGAGGAGCGATCCCATCAAATCAAAACAATGAACCCAATCGGCCGAGACAGGAGGACTCTACATGTCCCCGCGGGAGATTGGTGATAAACGCCATCAGTGGCAGACCCACTTTGTTAAGAGTCTGGAACGACGAGGATCTTCGTCACTGTTACACATGTCAGGCTTTATCTAATCCATGAATACTTTGCAATTTCCTTGGCATTCTGAAATTTGAATTTGTAATAAGGCACTGACTTTGCCACGTTTTTCCGTTCCAGCAATAAATTACTATCTCTTCAAGCTAGAGCTGTGATTCATCGAATGCAACATTCAACAATCATGACGCACGAAGAGCTAAGTTCCATCGAACAATGGAATTTATTCAAATCGCGAGTGACCGTGATACGACCGGCCACTCACTAAGTGAAACCTCAGCTCGGAGGCAAGCCATCACATCAAAGGCTGAACTGGACCGATACACATCAGTCCTACAACTAACTCCAAATTACCAAAGCGTGAATTGGAGTATTCTCATCAACTCTAGGTTCCCAGAGTGCGAACCGAAGTATAAATCTATCGTTCCCAGAGTGTGAACGGACTCCAAGTTCCTAGAGTGTGAATTGGAGTATAAGCATCAAATCCATCGTTCCCAGAGTGTGAACGGACTCTAAATTCCCAGAGTGCGAATTGGAGTATAAACATTAAATCCATCGTTTCCAGAGTGTAAACGGACTCTAGGTTCCCAGAGTACGAACCGGGGTATAAATCCATCGTTCCCAGAGTGTGAACGGACTCCAAGTTCCCAGAGTGCGAATTGGAGTATAAACATCAAATCCATTGTTCCCAGAGTGTGAACGGACTCCAAATTCCCAGAGTGCGAATTGGAGTATAAACATTAAATCCATCGTTCCCACAGTGTGAACGGACTCTTGGTTACCAGAGTGCAAACCGGAGAATAAATCCATCATTCCCAGAGTGTGAACAGACTCTAAGTTCCCAGAGTGCGAATTAGAGTATAAACATCAAATCCATCATTCCCAGAGTGTGAACGGACTCCAAGTTCCCAGAGTGCGAATTAGAGTATAAACATCAAATCCATCGTTCCCAGAGTGTGAACGGACTCCAAGTTCCCAGAGTGCAAATTGGAGTATAAACATCAAATCCATCGTTCCCAGAGTGTGAACGGACTCTAGGTTCCTAGAGTGCGAATAGGAGTATAAATCCATCGTTCCCAGAGTGTGAACGGACTCCAAGTTCCCAGAGTGCGAATTGGAGTATAAACATCAAATCCATCGTTCCCAAAGTGTGAACGAATTCCTAAAAAGCCCAAATAGGTGTGACTGACCATCTATCGGCAAACTCCAACTTCCCACAGTGTGAATTGGAGTATAAACGTCTATTCCAGGTTCCCGGAGTGCGAACCGACACATCAATGATAACTCCAACTTCCCAGAGTGTGAATTAGAGTATAAACATCAATTCCAGGTTCCCGGAGTGCGAGCCAAAAAGTAAATGCTAACTCCAGATTCCCAGAGTGTGAGTCGGAGTACAAACATCAATTCCAGGTTCCCGGAGTGCGAACCGGAACATCAAATGTCAACTCCAAATTCCTAGAGCGTGAATTGGAGGATAAACATCATCTCCAGATTCCCAGAGCGCGGGTCGGAGAACAAACATCAATTCCAGGTTCCCGAAGTGCGAACCGAAACATCAAATGTTAACTCTAAGTTCCCAAAGCGTGAATTGGAGGATAAACATCAATTCCAGGTTCTCGGAGTGCGAACCCAAACATACATGCTGACTTCAAGTTCCCATAGCGTGAATTGGAGCATTAACATCAATTCTAGGTTCCCGGAGGGCGAACTGAAAAATACAAATGTCAACTCCAAATTCCCAGAGCGTGAATTGGAGTATAAACATCAATTCCAGGTTCTCGGAGCGCGAACCAAAATATACATGCTGACTCCAAATTCCCAGAGTGTGAATTGGAATGCAAATGCCAAGTCAGAGTTCCCGGAGTGCGAACTGTGTTACAAACATCGATAATTCTCGAATTCCCAGAGTGCGAACAAGATTATCGATCACAGATTATCCTAAGTCCCCGGAGTATGGACATGTGCTCAAAATTTGCAATAGGTGCGATCGACCACAAAAATACAAATGTTGTTCCCCGGAACTGGGAAGCAAAATGCTTAAGTATTAATCACCAACAATACTATTAAAATGTTGGCAATCGATCTGGATTAAAGTTGTTGTGGTTCTATCGACGAACCTCGAAAAGTAGTCAAGTATGCAGTTTAACTATCAAGTCCATATGTGCAAGAATGAAGCTCGTCGATTTCATGCCATCGAGAGTTCAAAATTTCATATCCATCATAACTTGTGCACTGCCCATCGATACGAACAACTATTTCGTATCCTTCAGTATATAGACATTAGCATCGTTACGGGCAACACAAGAAAGACCTGTTGGAGTCATTTAGCATCAATGCGAATGAACATTTCGCATCCACCGAATTCTCCATTTACTGATGCAACGTCAATCTTTCAACCTTCTATATCGATTCAGGAGAGGATCGATACGAAGGAACTTCCTAAAACAACTGACGAACGTTGTTACAACTCAAATTTCACATCGATTCAGGAGAGGATCGATACAAGAGGGTAGTCCAAAACAACCATTAAGCGTTGTTTCAACTCAAACTTCAAATTGGTCCAGGAGAGAATCGATACGAAATTCGATAACAAACTAAACCGACAACGACTCGTAAACACTCAACGTTAATGAGTGTCTAGATAACATATATGCATGTATGTCGGACTAGTATTCGATTTTCGACATTCACAGGGATCGAATAGTCATCTTATTACGATTACGACGACAAACAGCTAAGTGCTATCATACAGCGATCAGTTATATCAACGCAAGGTTACAACCCTCGACAAAAGAGCAATGATTGTTCATAGAGAAATTGCAGCTTTTCAAACCACGTCATGTTTCCGCAAGACGTACTTTGGGGGGCAAATGTTATCGCGCTTTTTGGTAAAGCCGTGATACCAAAAGATCGATCGAAAACAATAGACAGTTCGTCTCAAAGATTGGTTATACTTTGCTTCACTATGGATATTGTTGAATTTTGTCTGAGTCCAGATTGAGCTACAACTAACAGGACATGACAAGCAAAGCAATAGAAGTCGGCATCTCAAATTTCATGTCAATCCGAGTTCATATGCTCGAGTTATGATCGATTCAATCTAGAGGAAACGGCCCAGCGTTCGTATCCATTGTCGTTCTTGATTTCGTATCCATCGGCAGATAACCTACTTCGCATCCATCAACTGAGGCAACGGTCACCGCTTCACATCCATCATAGAATCCTCTCTTCGTATCCATCAGGCAGCTACAATTCGTATCCATCATATCATCTTACTTCGTATCCATCAAAGTGTTCAGGTTCGCATCGATTGACCTCGTATCCATGGAGAAGCTACATGGCTCGTATCCATCAAAGAAAGCCTTGTTTGTATCCATCGACCATCAGTTGTTCGACTCCATCAGTGACTGCCGTTCGAACCCATGACTGAAGCCTTCATTTGAATCCATCAAGGCAACAAACCCGGATGACGTGTCATCCCTCGATGCGAACAAGCCAAGATATATGGAGTCGACGCGGTCAACTCGAAGTAAAGACCGGATCGAGGCGAAGTGTGCGCTCCACTCATCATGAAAGCACATGCCATCATTTGTTCGAAGCAATCGACTCGAAGAGATGGATTCAAACCAAACAGCCTAGCGAATAACGTCATTTCGTATCGACTATATCTCACAATCCACTGATCCAAATTCCATGAAATTTTCACCGGAGATTGAACACATGCTGAGAAATGTCTCCACCAAATTTCAGCTCGATTGGACGTCATCTTGATCGATACGAAATGACTTCGTATCGATCGCCGATCGAGTCGAAACTTCCTGATGTTGGTCGCGTGGGCCCACTCATGTGCCAGAAAAAGTCTCCTGAGATTTGACCGAAGTCTCAGCCTCCTACGCCTATAAATAGAGCCCCAGAGCAACAAAAAAAGGATTTTGGGATTCTGAAGCGCCGAAACTCTGCCGGATCGAGATCTCCATCATCCTACACCATACTCTCGCTATCAATTCAAATTTCCAGTTGTAACTTGCTGTTGATTGCTGTAACAACTTGTAATCATTGAAAGAGAATCAATAAAACTGCAAAAAACTTCATAGTGGACGTAGGCAACACGCCGAACCACTTTAAATTGCTTGTCTACATATTTACTTTACAGCTATTTGGAGTTTTTGTTAGATAATCCTCATTTTCAGTTTACATTCTTCATTATTATCTCTTCAAAGACTTCCGAAGAGTGTTGTAACCAATTTTGGTGCAAACAATAACAGTCATTTTCATTTGGTATCAAAGCCCGAGATTCTAGAGATCGTAACAACATCGTAGAATAAATGGCTACAATCAAGGAAATAAGAAGAGGAAGAGAAAAAAAGAAAATTCAAAGGAGCAAACAAAAAATGCTTCGTGGCTGCTTTGATTCTTTATAAAAAGATCTTCTGTTAGCACATGATGAACTATTAAAAGATTGTAAAACTTTGAATAAAGTTAATGGGATTGCTTAGCTAAGTTAAAAGATTGCGAGCAAGAAATTTCCAATTTAAAAGAGGAAAATAAATTTTTAATAAAATAAACTAAATGTTTTGAAAATACCATAGAAGAACTTGTTTTACAAAAAGATTTCTTACAAAAAGATAATGATAGTTAGAAGAAAAAACATTAGTTTTTGTAGGAAATTAATTTTTTGAAAAATAAAAATACTTTTTTGGAGAATTCTTTAAACAATTCTAGTTCTTTAATTTTGTCTCTTGAAAAAGAGAATGAAGCTTTAATTAAAAATAATTTAGAATTATCTAAAGAATGTGACATTTTAAAAGTTAATAATCATATTTTGTAAAAAGAAATTTGTGATTCGAAGGCAAATTTTGAAAGATTAAATACAAAAATCATAAAGTTTAACAAAGGTAAAGATAACTTATCTTCCTTAGTTAAAAATTCTAAAACTCACAATGATAAAAGCGGTTTAGGCTATAAACAAGGTAAAAGTAAAATAGTACTAGATATGCATTCTTGTATAATTTTTTTTACAGGAAAATAGGCACAGAGAAAAAGTTTCAAAAAAATTTAGTCTCAAAGACAGAAAGTTTGTTTTTTAGTCTGAAGGACACTTTATAGTGTAAATATAAAATGATAGTTGAAACTATCATTCTGTGATTTACACTATAGAGTGTCCTTCAGACCAAAAAACAAACTTACTGTCCCTCAGACTAAATTTTTTTGCAACTTCTTCCTTGTGCCTAAAAAGCTCAATTTTTTAATGATAGTACTAGTAAAAAAGATAGTTCTAAAACCATTTATAATCATAATAATACTTTGTTTAGAAATGGTAGAAATTATTTTTCCAAGTACAAAGCTAATGACTAATAGTATTAAGATATGGATTCCAACTAATATGATTGATCATGATAAACAATTTTATATTAGCAACTATTATAAGAATGTGATTTGCAATGAAAACTATATCTATAAAGATTCAACCACACCCAAATGGGTATGGTTTACTAAAAATTAGGAAATTATAAGAACCTTGTGTATCACATGCTTTAAATGTTATTTTTTTCTGATACCTTACATTGTAAGTAGTAGTTATTTTGTTTTATATTGTTCTATGTTAATACTTATGTGGAATATAATTTATGTCACCATATAAACTCTTCTTTTTGTCGAGACAAAGGGGGAGAAAGATATTACTCAAACATTATTTGCTGGAATAAATGATGCAAGCATGGATTAATGGGGAGAAAATGTTAATTATTTACAGGAATATATAGCATAGATTCGGGGGAGAAATCTATAGCACAATTACAGGAATATATTCAGGGGGAGAGATA
Source organism: Allium cepa (assembly GCA_030765085.1). NCBI lineage: Eukaryota > Viridiplantae > Streptophyta > Magnoliopsida > Asparagales > Amaryllidaceae > Allium > Allium cepa. The sequence goes on from CM060931.1 coordinate 167,627,135, forward strand.
AGTCAACAAAGCTTGTCGAAGATTCATCTATAGCAAATGAAGTTGCCATCATCAAAAAGGGGGAGAATGTTTGATCATAGGTTTTGACTGCTGACATGAAATAACAATTCATGAATTTATGACTACGACAACATCCAGACTCAACGACTCAAAGTATGGTTCATATAGTTATATATTTTAATAAGAGTCATCAAATATGTATATAGAGTCTAGTTTAGTGCTTTGTTAAAATCTTTCCTCAAGAATCATCATTCACATTCAAAAAAACTTGCATGCATATTTTAATCAAAATCAAGTTTTCAAAAAATGCATGGAGTGGGGCTTGAACCCAGGTCAGTAGTTTAGAAGGCAAGTGCTCTAACCAAATGACCTATGGTAGTTTTTGTTTAACAACAAAATTCAGTCAACTGAATACATTCAGTCAGTCGACTGAATTTGTGCACTTTTGAATGGACATGCACGTTTTTGAATTTAGACGACTGAAGCTTTTATACCTGTCGACTAGACTGTATGTAACTACCATTTTTTTGAAAAGACATTTCCTTTTTGAAAAGATCAAATGAATTTCAAGATCAAATAACTCATTTACTTGCTTATACTTGAATCATATTTTCTGAATTAACCGCTCTCTTGAATTCATACATTCATTGCTTACAATCACAATTCTATATTTCTAAAAGAAATTTGAAACTTCCTAATCATCATATACACACCATTACACAAATCATACTTGAGGAAAGAATTATAGAAAGGATGTACTACAAGTGACAAATCCATGTTATTTGAACGTACAAGGTCAAGACAATCTACTTTATAATCAAAGTCCTGTTCGGTTGCTCAGGCGGTCAAGTCCTATTCTATTGCACATGCAGTCAAGTCATGTTCCGTTGCTCCGGCAGTCAAGTCCTTTTCTGTTGCTCAGGCGGTAGAAGTCCCATTCGGTTGCTCAGGCGGTGTAAACCTATTCCTCCGGGTTAAGTGAGGGTTGCTATTTTAATTCTAGAAGGAGTCTGGGAATGGACGTAGAACGAGAGTTCGAACCAGTATAAAAATCTCTGGTATCATGTTACTTTCCTATTTATTTTTATACTCATATTCTGCATCAGTAGATTACTTAGTTTATATCGCACTGCTACTACATTTACATCTTTAATAACTGTTGGCCATTTCGATCCTATAGCATAGCAGTCACTTTCATAAAGCACCGAACAAGCCTTCAGCCACTAAAGTGTCTCCTAGAGGGAGGTCGAATAAGTCTTTAGTTATGCTCAAGGTATCGAAAATGCACTGGACGATAGACCTAAATCATCATCTAAGACGTTGATAAGAGATCTAATGCAAGTGGTGATCATCCCCTAAGATGATGCCAAACAAATCAATCAAATCCAAGCCAAATAATACGCTAAATCAATCAACCTTCTAAAGGAAGATTTATTATAGATCTGAGCCAAGTTGCGCTTCAAATCAAACAAATCTTTCATAGGAAGTTTTATCGAGTATGAGCTATGTTTCCGAACAAACTCAACGTTCGGCTGCTAGATAAAGGTCCATGGTATTATATTATTTCTACCAGATAGAGATTTCTGGTCCTTTTCTATTATTTTCAAATATGAATTTCTGGTCTTCTTTTATTATTGACAGATAAAGTTTTCCAATCTTATATTATTGTCAGATATGGATTTTGGCCTTCTGCTATTGTTGTCAGATTTGGATTTCTAGTCTTCTATTATTGACAGATATGGATTTTTGGTCTTCTATTATCATTACTGGATGCGGATTTTTGGTTTTCTATTATTGCCAGATATGGATTTTTGGTCTTCAGTTATTGCCTATTATGGATTTTTGGTCTTCTATTATTGTTGCCAAATTTGGGTTTTTGGTTTTTTCTATTATTGCCAGATATGGATTTTTGGTCTTCTATTATTGCCAGATATGGATTTTTGGTCCTTTTATGTTATTACCAGATATAGATTTCTGGTCTCCTTTTATTACTGCCAGATATGGATTTTTGATCTTCTTTTATTATTTCTAGATATAGATTTCTAGCTCTTTATTATGAATCTTTGGTCTTTTATTATCAAATATGGATTATTGGACTTTTTCTATCGGATAGGTTTCTATTTTTCTGTTATTAACTATCGAACGAGTTTCTTGGTCTTTTATGAGAAACCAAATTCTAATATGAAAATTTCAGTTATTAGGGTTTTTTTGGTTATCTTAACAATCAGAATGTTGATCTAGACATCAAAAGCACAAAGTACGAAAAGTAAGATAATCAGACAATTCGATTTAAAGCCGTGTACTTTACATTTGAGGTAACTTTCATTCCAATACAAGTTCATCTATAACTAATATATTACAGGTACACAAATCAGAAAACTAATAGGATCTGTTCAAAGAAAATCGTCACTAAGGCTCAAGGTTCCGTGCTAACTTATTTATGTCCTTGCAATTAAGGGATTAGTGATGTGGCGAATAGTTAGATCCAGAAGTTCTTTCATTTTCTTTTCCTTTCTCTGAACAGTATTGGCATCATCAACTGAATGAATTTGAATTTCCAAAGCACATTGGAAAGTTTTGTTGGCTCCTTGTAAAGTTTGAATTGTACTCTTTAATTCTTTGATATTTTATTTAAGAGTGTATTTTTCACTCTCTAGCCCTTGAATTTTGCTTTCATATTCATTGATACATTGAGATACTTTTTCATCCCCTTTCCTACTATAGTGTTGCATGCATTCAAATTTAAGTTTTCCACTCCATTTTGAGACTATACCACCGCTTAAGCCCGGAGGTGGGTTTAATGAAGTGGGGAATTCTCGGCTAACCTAAGATCAAGATCTGGTCATTCTCCCAGGAGTGGGGGTAGGAAGGCCAACTTCGCTTTCACTTGTAATAAGCTCTAATGACTTATAATAGACTTAGCTTTTTATTAGCTCCACATTAAGATCGTTTATTTGTTGATCCAATTTAGCTATTTCGACGTCAGAATCAACTGGGGTTTGGATTCTAAGATCGACTCAATCCTTTCTATCAACTGTTCAACCCTTTCGTTCTTCTCCTTTATTTCTTGATCCAAGCTGAAAGTTTGCTCTTTCAAACCTTTAAAATGACTCTCAGTTGAAAATATTTCATGTGCCATTTTTGTGCCTCCTGATTAGTAAAGTTGAATCGTCTTAGGAAGATTTCTTCTTCTTAATATTTGCCAACAATCTTTGATTTCTACAGCTCATGAGAAGGCATTAAGGGGATCAGATGTACGCACAGACTGGGTTTCGTATTAAGAATAAGTGAAACAAGAATTACTATATGAGAAACAAAATTTTCTATTGATAATAAGTAGAGTTTACCAGCAGCACGGAAGGTTAAGATTACATCACAACTTTGTTTCTAAACACTCAGATAACACTTAGCATTTTGAAACTACGGTTTTAGCTTTTTCAAATGACCTAGCCAATAAAGTGAGTGTAGAATCAAAAGAAGCTTTAATTCCTTCTGGGTATAAGCAGGAGGGAATCAATGATGATCCTATTCCCCGGCTAAAGGGATATCACGACCATATATTAGCTTAGCATGATAAGATCAAATTTCGCTAACTTGTCCTTTTCATCACCCAAAAAGTCAAAAGGAGGCGGTGAAACCGCATGTAAACTTCTTGTAAATCCCTAAGGAAGTACTGTCTCTCTAGTTGTGATGTTTTAAGAAGGTTTCTCTTTAAAATCTTTCCTTAATGTGATAAACTTACTGAAGAATTCCCTAGGGGCCAGATTGCTTGATAAATTTTTCATCTGTAAGATATGCGAAAATTAGACTAAGGATAAGAAAACTAAAATGATAAAGTCCATAAGCTCATGACGGCTAAGATAAATCATTGTCAAGAATCACATAATCATCGAACATTAGTAAATGCTATAAGTTGGCTAATGTCGAAAATAATGAGGCCATTGATGTTAGCGAATAAGTGTTAGTAAAAATTAATAATGTGTTATTTAAACTATTTGCAACATGTTAAAATAGCATTGTCATGAGTAGCGGTATCGTATAAAGTTCCATTTGTGATATTAAAGTCGGTAACAAGAAATTAAGCGATTAGCATCAATAAGCCTACATCAATAATGGCATAAAGCTTGTGCTATAAAATATTAAAAAGCTTCATAACCATAACTAATGCCGAAATGATAAGGATATCGACAATGAATAACAAAGGTGTGAATTGGGAACATAATAATTGGTTAAACAATTTATAACATGTTAAGAGTAATGGTGTCAAGAGGGTTGTTATATAGAGCTCTGTTTGCAATGTTTAAATTAATCATGGAAAAGTGAAGAAAAACAATAAGGCTATTGCTATCGAACTATGCTCATAAGAAAACGTCGAAGATGAGCAATGTTGTCTTTAATTAATGCTAAGTTTATTAACATCGCATCTCATCAGAACACGTATTGTCGATGAACTCTGTATTCTCAACTAAGGGTTGCCACGTTTCCACTTAATCGATAAGATGTGAAATGACTTTGGCGCCATTAACTGAACAAAAAGGTACCCTACAAGTGTCGACTGTCAACAATAAGTGACTGACGCGTCTCATTAAAATTAAGATTTGGTGTTGTCAAAGTAGTAAGAATTTATTAGTATCGAGCGTCACACTAACATCACAACACCTTTTCAAGGCTATTAATGTTGCATCTAATAACATCTATTACTTTGAATAGGTTACTGCGTTTCACTTTCATCATTTAAAATGGACTAACAAAATGATAAATAATTTTATTAAATTTTATATCATGGCGACCTTTAAAACCACCAAAATCGATCATCATAATGACATTGTGAATGATGTAGTGAAAGTCGATACCGACCAATTAAGGAAACCTATAACATGTTAGTTTTTCACACTGATATCGATTAATATCAAAGCCAATTCATGTAGAATGAAAGCCTTACACTATTAATTAATCAATACTAAATTTTTCAGAGGTGTTATGAGTGTCGTTACCAACACAAGTTTAAATGAAAGTGAATCCTTATTTAGATGGAAGTGGATCCGGGCTTAACAAGCAACCCGCTTCATCATTAAACTAAAAACCCCAAAATTCAGGTCGACGTTAATGAATAACTAATTATCTCAAAGATTAATACAAACATATGACATCTAACTATAACAATTTACAATCTCAATCCTTAACCCATTGATAATCAAGCCGAAATCAACGAGACCAACAAATCAAACCATAATAGCAATCTTAAAGCCTAATTATTTGATTTGGCTTCTCGATTAAGTCAATTTAAAGTAAAAATCATACCTAAACGAGAATTTGACTATGGGTTAGGGAAATTAAAATTTTCTTAAAGTTTTTGATTTGTTGCTTGAATTATCAGTTGCAGCCAAAGGAAAAGGAAAGGAAGCTTGTGTCTTTATAGGAAGAAGCAGGCACACATTGGACATTAGATTTATTTTAAATAAATGAGGGGATTGGAATAACAAGACCAATAAGTCGAAGAACGACGTCGGCAATATTGAAATGAAAAGTCAATGGATCTTCTACACGATGGGGCAAATGTTACTAAATATTGTTGAAGGAGTTCAATGTGCCACCAAACCATGACCTTGTGCCGGTAAGCAGCGCAAAGTAATAGTGCCAATATAAATAATTTCTATATGTTCACATTGCATGCCATCATTGTTGCACAGACATATGAATAGCGGTACGCTAATGGCTAAAATGGAAAACATAGAAGACATAAGGATAAGTTGGCATCGAAGCAATAGAGTGCTGCACTTCATCAATAACAGAATATATACAATGTCACATGTAACTAAAGAAGCAAAATAATCAAATATAGTCTACTTCAAAAGCCATTAATGAGTGAAGTGACCTATAGCACATTTCATTGATGCTAAGTTCTATCACCACCGCTACTCATCTAGTGTAACCAAACAAGCTCTTTGTCAATAACCATAAAAGATATCAAGTTTATACTAAAGCGGTACTATACTTTATGGCTCTTCGAAGATATTGCCCTACGATGATGCCAAGATCATCAACGCATCTCAACTTTCATATAGCATATCTCATCAACATTTAGAAGGACGTCGCTTGCTTGTGACTGCGATGTTAATGACTAACATCGTCGACATTCATAGAGGCTATCAACATCCCCAATCATCAATAATATACTTCATCTTTCATATGGCATTCAATTGAAGTTGCTTCATCTCCAATGTCGAGTTTGCCCCAAGCTGCCGTGCGCCAATGGTGAATCTCAAGTAACATTGTATTAATTGGAGCCGCATTTCAACAATACATAAGGGATGTCACTACATGATGATCAACAAAGTCAAGCATGTCAACAACAAGAGTACCGTAGCCAAGAGTGTCGAAGATAACTACCAGACCGCATTTCTTCCTCTATAAACAAGGACCTTGGGGTGCCATTTTGGGGAGGAACTTCATTCTCTTCTTACTCCTTATATTTTCAACATTATAATCGTAAGTAAATTTGGAAATTTTTATCGATTATATTCCTTGAACTTTGTACACATATGGATTTGGATATTAGACAATTGCATAGCCTATTGACTTGATTTGAACTTGTGAATTGCGTGTTCATTTAACTTCGAATTTAGACTTAAATATTGACGAGCATATTGACTTGAATATCAATATGCATATTGGCTTGCACCTTAACATACCTATTGACTTGAATCATCTGTGGTGCCTTGCATGACTTTGGTGACTCGACTCGAAATTGATATGCACACATATTTCACCTCAATGACTTCAACAAACCTCAACAAGGCCTCTCTTTGAATTAATACAGCTTTCTACATACTTTTAGGGTTAACAAATTTATTAATCAATACATTAATTAGGGTCGAATAAACATTATTTTGAAGAAAGAGTTTCGCACATATGCAAGGGTAAGGGATACGAGTAAAGAAATAATTTTTCCCAGTGTATACTTCATATACTTTCCTACTTATAAATACATGCTTAACCCTCACCTCTTTCATTCCAAACGCGAGCCTTCATTTAGTAAGCTCCATTCTTTTCTTCCTCTCTCTCTTCAACATTTCTTAATTTAAGTTCTTCACAATAAAACTCCATTAAATAAAAAGAAAAGAGTGGCCAAGCCTAAAAGTATAGCAAAGATGATAGGAGAAGCGAGGTGAATTCATAAATCAAAATAAAGGAAGAAAGCTTAATGATTTCAGTTGGATATCTCTTCAAACATTGTTCCAATGTGAGTGGATTTCTCTACGACATGATTATGATGGAGATAATTAGTTAAATTCCAATTATACATCAATCTAAAATTAAATACATGGTTTCTATTTAAAAAGATAATTTTTTATTGAAGGTTTATGTGATTTGAGAAACCTTAGGTGATGATTTTAATAATATAATTATTGTAAATTAGGAGGAGGGTAAGTTAGATAAGAATTCACCTCTAAAACTCTATGAATCTAGTTTATCATAATAGACTTGAATTAAATTAAATAAATAGAAATGAATATAATATATACTATGAAATCACATGGATTTGACCATTGTTATAGGTTTGAGTTTATTAAATAAGTAAAAACGAATTGATGTGTGTATCCTTTAAAAATTATTTTAGATTCAATTCTATCGCCTTTGAATAAAATGAAATATATGATGAATAGTCGAATAACATGTACTATTAATGAGACAAGGTATGTGGAAAGTTAAAAGATGAATAAAGATAAAAAAGATGGATATAAATACTTGGTTAAAGAAGGAATTTACAGGTATACCTAAATCCAGAATAAATAAATAAATAAATAAATAAATAAGAGAACAATAGGAAATACTAGTTCAAACGTCTAACAATACAATCAAACGTCTGAATTATGATTAAAACTAAAAAACAAACAAAATAGAAAGGAATATGTTGAAATCTGACTAGGTTGGGACATTTGAAAATTAAGCCAAACATCTGAAAAATAAGTCAGATGACCGGATATGTCATTCAAATGTCTAAATGGCTCATGTTGAACCTAAACCTAGTGCAGGATAGTTTGGGAAAATTTGTTCTCACAATCTCGACTTTTAGAAGTTCACATTGTTAAATGGATCTATGCAACAAGCGGGATCAGTTTCCGACTTGGTGACATATCTAGGTTCACATTTCATGGCAGATATAACGTGGCACTTAACGAGATGTGCGATTGTACTGCAAATAGATGCTCTTACAATTACTATAGTGCACTCGATCGCATGTTTTAGGATATAGGACTGTAGGAAAGGGTTATGAAGATGTCTGCAGTAGTAGGGTTATATAATCGGGCAAGGCGGTTGAACATACGAGGGAGTCGTATTGTTAAACGACTTCTTTAGCTTCAAGTTGAATGATATAGAGCGTAGAACAAGTTTATCACCAAGAATGTTAGCATAATGCTTTGGTAGGCCATAAATCATCGAGGTTATATACTCGACGCATGCTTAGGCATTGTGATGTATGCTTATTGTGTATGTGTGGTTCAGCAATTTACTATTGATAATATTAACCCAATATATAATTAGGCAGTTTATTATCAAGACCATGTTTAGAGATATTCCTAGGTTTACCTAGTTTATGGACACCCAACCTTCGGGTGCAAACTATGGTAGGTCACTATTAGATTTAGGTGCAATAAGGATTACTACCATATAATGCATAAAATCATTTATATGTAGTACATGCATACAAATGAACATCCCTCGGTTGTGTAGATCATAACTAAAATATAATTACTTGTCAACACCATACCAATTCATCCACTAGACCTTGTCTAATCCCCTAAATTTTCCCTAGCATATGTATCATAGAAGGACATGGCAGTGGGTAAGTTGATTTGGATAAGGTGCATGGAGAAGGCCACTTAACTCTTGGAGACATATTTATTTATAGTTATTTCCCCATGAAACTTACTATATATATTAGTCATACTTTGTTGTAGTTTTATTTGGAGACACAATTTAGAAATTCCTTGCATGGACTTTCTGTTACTTCTAAAAAGGTAATGAATTTGAAATATTTTCACTATTTATATCTTATTCCTTCCATGTAATATCTAAAATTATATAATGTCTAATTTATATTTACCTCTATATTATATGACCCATCAAAACCTAATAATTCGTACTTATTGGCATGACATGATTTCAAATGCCATTTTTGGACTTCAGATCGATATGTTTGGAAGTGCGGCTTCTACTACCATAATTTTTCTGCCCTCCTCCAACTTATCAGATTGCCTTCGTCCAGAAACCTTTTCTTTAATTCCTCTTCATCGACCTCATCATCAAATTCTCTAGCCCTTTTCAGTATTTCATCCCATGCCTCGGCTAAAGCAAGGAGGCCATTTCTAAGCCACTTGAGATTCTTTACTTCAATGACATTGGAAAAAGAATTAGAGGAGTATGGCTATGGTGTCCTCCTTAAACATGGTGATTAATGCTTTTAGGTTAGCATTTTCTTTTTCAGTATTGGCCAACTTAACTTTTGAACCATGGGACTAATTCTGAGCTTGATAGCTTAATTTCTTTTCAGCCTGCAGATCTAGGTTGAGCTAGTAATTTTTTGATTGTAGTATGGCCATTTAAACTTCTTGAATCTCATTTTCTTTTTCCAGATTACTACTATAGGCATGGGCTTTCCCCACTAGTTCGTTAAGGATAAGGCTCTTGACTTTATAGGTAGTAGACAATTTAGGTAGTCTCTTCTAAGAATTTGTTGCAGACATAGCTTTTTCATCCTTTTCTGCCTAAAACTGAGCCAACTTTCTTATAATCTTCGTGGATACAAGAATGGTCGGCTCTCTCGGTATCAAAGCGTTTAATAATTAGTTGGTTTGCTAATAACATCTAAGAGGGCCCTGACTAGTTCCTTCCATTGATATGGCTACTCCATAACCTCTTGGTGCTTGACAATGCCTTCATTTGTGTAGCTATGCAGAAAGTCTTTGACATTATAGTTGAATCTAACCACCTCAGGGAAGAATTTAGGAAGTGTCCCCTGCATCTTTGTAATAGCACTAGTAGATTGGCCTTGGGGGGATGGAGGAGGAGCAGCATAGTGTGAATTTACTTCTTTACTAGTCCTATGCAATCTTTGAAAAGAGAAGGGCTTATAGGTTTGGATTTGTAGGAAGCAGTGATCGAAGCCTTAAGATGTTCAATAATTTTGTAGTAACTAAAAGAAAATTAGGATGATAAGAGTGGCAATTATGGGAAGATCGAGAATGAGAGTGATGTTGATGATGGGAGTCATAGTCGCATGACTCCCTATGTTCACTGTGGAGTTATATCCTTTCTTTGGCTTATCGACATTCCTTATCTTTCCTCTTTTGTCTCTCACTATCTATCTTGTACTATAAGCTTATTGGATTGTAACGACCCACTATTTTGGACCATTCAAATCCACAATAAAACCACATACATCTGACTTAAATAATTCAAAATAGTAGATTGTAATTTAATTTGGAGCAAATAAAACCAATCACAGAATCACAAACGTAGGTAAATCAGAATAACTCGTAGTGGAAATAAAATAACAATAGTAGTTCATGATGCTACTACAACGCAGTCTCAAACACAGTCTTAAAACAAGTACAAAATCCAAAGTCTAAAAGGTAAATACAACAGAAATCCCAGATACATAAATGTTCATTAGTACATAAGCTGAATAGAAATACTGAATGGAAATAGATAACAACTAGATAGATAGATGATCTCCAGCAATCCTAGCTCTAGAAGGTGAAATCCAAAGCTGATACTCAGGCTGACCCGAGCGTAAGAAAATAAACACAAACACTCGAGTTAGGACATACATACTTATACAATGTAAACCAACTCAAGTGAAATGTAATGAAATGCACAAGTAACTTGAAGGATGCTTGGGACTGCCCATCCTCTAAGGATCCGTTAAACTGTTTACTATGTAGTAATATGCGCTATTAAAGTAATGTCTAGAAGTAAAGTATAATATATTTAAAAATAGCGTTAAGGCATTACCCATATCCCTTTTAACACATTTTATTTATTCCCATAGTCTATACAGTGCCGTAATCTCCCCCATACTGGGCGTCGTCGGAGGGCACTCCATAGGTATGGTACAAAACAAAATTGTATAAGGCGCGCTAGGGTAGGTGACATGACACAATGAGGCAATGCCAGGGTAGTTATACCAATTACGCTTCCTGGCCGGTGGTAACGCGTAGCAGCCACTACCGCCCACCTCGAGCCACACTCCCAAAATCAAAGGGTACCCAATCAATCACAAATTAATAGAATGGTATCGGAGAAGTGTGCCCGACAAGAGGAGCTACCTCATTAGCCCGTCAATCGCTCCTGTTTTAGCTACCTTATGCCAACTCACGGGAGTCGAGTCCAAGTACATACCTCAATAGAACGTCGCCACCATCCTACTTCATTCTGGAATCTCCACCGCGCACAAGGTTGTTAAAGTGGTTTTCGGTATCGACAGAGAGTATGCCCGTATCTGATCTCGGTCTCTTTAACAACCCAACATTATTATAACCCGTGGTTATAGATTTCAAAAATGTAAAAATGATTAAGTTAAACCATTTAAATATGAAGTCGTTATCCTTTCAAATCAAATATTCAATTTCCAAAATTTTAGCATTTTCTAAGTTCATTGATTAGATTAAATAAATTTCAAAATTGTATTTTATTATTCGCAGCACTTAGAAAACATGTTAATATATATTAGCATTCGAAAATATTACCTAATTCGAAACAGTAGCACTCAGAAATTGCTGCTGTAAATATAGTGGTAATTTTGAAAAATAACACATTTCAGAAATGTAGCACTTATAAACTGTTACTGTATATACATTGGAAATTTGAAAATCAGTTCATTTGAGAAACAGTAGCACTTATAGAACGTTACTGTAAGTATAGTAGTAGATTGAAAAACGGTACGTTTTTAGAAACAACAACACTTATAAAATGCTACCATAAACCCAGTTGTAATTTGAAAACAGTACATTAAACCACAACATTTTTGAAACACTACAGTTACTGTTATAAGTTTTACTATACCCTTAAAAAACAATTTATCTCCAACTTTACTCATTTTTAACTTATCAAACTTATTTCACTTTTCAGACTTATTTATTTAGATATTACTTAACTTATAATTTTAATAAAATAACATTTTATTAATAAATATCCAATTTCAATTTTAAAATGCATTTGTTAAGTCAAATACATTATAAATTGCTTAACTTTTATTTTAACAAATAACGTAATACTTTTTAAAAAATACCCATTCCATAAATAAAATATTCTTATCACTAAGTTAAGCTTAAAATTCCATTTGAACCCTAAATTTCCAATTATTAAATCAAATCAAAATTTACAATTTAACCATAAATTTGCTTATACATTTTAACTTATAAAAAATCACTATAAAATTTATTTAAATCATTTAAATCCAATTTAAGTTAATATTTCATATTTCTAACTTCCAAAATACTTAATAATTTGCAGAAAATATTTAAAATTAACCATTGGTCTGTATAATATTTTCTAACCTAGGTCAAGTGGTGCAGATATGTATCATTTCAATCCGTAACTTATAAAAATCCGGGTTTTATCATTTCAAACCCGTAATCCTAAGTCAAATAAATGAAAATCGCTTAAGCCTATCATTTCAGCTCATAACGTTTTTTCCTTATTCTAATCTCCGTTCGGGTATGTGTCATTTCATCCCATAGTGATTCTATACTAATAGGGAATTTGCACTGTGAGAAACAGAAAATAAATAAACAGTAAAACATATCATATGATGTCAGGTGATGCAACAGGTATATAATCAGGTAATATCATTATATAATGTCTGATAACAGGCAGATATGAGCATATCAACTACTACAATTCAAGTGACACTGTTTCACATTTATATAAGTATGATTTGTCGAGAGTGATAAACTCACCTCTAAAGCTAGAGATCAAATTCAAAACACAAGTCCAAACTTCGCAAGGCACGAAAAAAAGCACGACTAGATTCGAGGAGAAGATGATGAGCTAATATTCAGATCTTGCAATGTCAAATAAAATAAAACAAATATAAGTATAGACTAATCATAAAAGAAATATAAGAATTAACGAAGCAAAAAGAAAGAACAAGTGGAAAACAAGACTTGACTCAAGCAAGTAGTTCAGCCACATCACAATAGGGCTCAACCATCATCACACATGGTTCGGCCCTGACCTGATTTTGCTTGAAATGCTCGGCCAATAGTCAGCAATGCACGGCTAGGCAATGGAATATGGAAAGGTAGGGGTTACATGAAGGCAAAACACAAGGCATGTGAAAGGTTGTGTGCACATGGGGTTCAGCCTAGGCAAGTATGGCTCGGTTTGGTTCAAGGCAAGGGGTCAGGTGGTCTGGTTATCATCTAAAGGTGCGGTTAATAGTTAGGGGTGGTCACAACAAGGCTGGAGATGGTGGAAGTGGTGGTGGTAGCCGGGGCTACAAGGAGATGGTGGTGGTCATGTCAAGGAGTTCGGCTAGGTTTTGCAATATGTTTTGGAGATGAGTTTTGATCTATGGGATTCACGGCCTGGCATGGGATGGTGATGAGGATTACTGGCCGTGGAAGGTGGTGGTGGAGGAGGAGGTGATGGTCGGCTAGAGGTTGGGGTTGATGGTGAAAGGTACAGGCTGAGGATAGTGCAAATAAAAGAGGAACACAAAAGAAAAATGGAAAAAGAGGAAGGAGACATTAAAGAACTTACTGTATTTTCTTTTGAATGTGAATGAGATGGGAAGGGAACTTTTGTACGTGAATAGCATGAGAAATGAACAGCTAGAAGAAGTTATGGAAGGCTAGGAAAAGAAAACACTATGAAAATGTAAAGGCAGCAATAGAAAGATAACTTAAGTCTCTTAAATTTCCAAGCCAATAATCAAATAAAAGAAAATAGAAAGTAGAGAATAAAATGAAAATATAGAAAATAGAAATGAAATAGAAAATTGAAAATTGAAAATAAATCAAAATACTGAAAATAATTGCGTGGAACTTTATCAAATTTAAAAAGTATAAAATAGAATTTGACGAAACAGAAAGAAGAATGCATGTCAGAATTAAATACAGTTTCAAAGAAAAGTTAGAAGTTTAAAATTCAAATTTCAAATTTTCAATTGAAAGTCAAAGTTTGACCAGAGTTGACAAAATATAAAAATTTTAGAAAATGTTTATTTTATTGTATTTGGAGATTAAATTGTAAACAAAATCAAAAATTACATTGGAAAATTCCAAAATTTCAAATTTTAAATGATTTAAAAATCAACGTTTTCAAATAAATTCTATTTAAAATAATTACAAAACTTTTGGGTTGTTACACTCTTCCCCACTCAAAACTTTTCGTCCTCGAAAAGGAAGAGACACGGAAAACTAAGAAAGATAAGACAAAAAGCAAATAGTACCTGAAACGAACAATTCCGGATTCGAAGCACGCATGCTCTCTTCCGTCTTCCAGGTACAATACCGATCATTAGTACTCCATTGTACTTTGACCAGGCTGACAGATTTCCTTCTTAGCTGCTTCGTACCTCTATCGACAATACGAAGTGGCTTCCTCTCGGCAGTCAGATTAGGCTCAATATCCAAACTCTCGAGAGTTGAAGGCTGGACAATCAAAGATAGATCATGCAAATATCGACGAAGATGCGAAACGTGGAATACATTACGCACTCCAAAAAATTTCTTAGGCAAATCCATACGGCAAGCTAAAGAACCAATCCTTTCTGAGATACGAAAAGGACCAAAAACCTAGGAGCAAGCTTCCCTTTCCGACCAAACCGAATCACATTCCTTAAGGGAGAGACCTTAAGGAAAACCAGATCACCAACAGCAAACTCTAAACTCCTCCAATGACAATTGGCATACTTCTTCTGCCTATCCTGAGCAATCCACTTCTTCCTCTTAACCTCCTTAACTTTCTCAAAAGCCTCCAAAATCACATCAGGACCAAGAACCAAACGATTATCGGATTCACTCCAGCAAGATGAAGATCTACAAGGTCTTCTGTAAAGAGCAGCAAACAGAGACATTTCAATACTAGCCCGAATTCAAAGACGAAATGAGATAGATAAAGATTAGGCTAAGATTAAAATAGAAGACTGAAAATATACCTAATAACTATTGTTATAGGTGAATTCAACAAGATGGAGATGATCTTCCCAAGATCCTCCATAATCCATAACACAAGCACGAAGAAGATCCTCGAGAATCTGATTCACTCTTTCCGTTTGACCGTCGGTCTGCAGATGGTAAGCAGTGCTCAGATTCAGATGAGTACCTAAAGATTTCTGAAAAGCTTTCCAAAACTGACTGGCAAAGATAGGATCTCGATCACAAACAATACTGAAGGGAACACCATGGAGACAAACAATCTCCCTCATATAGATCCCAGCCAGACTGGAAGCAGAACGGGCAGATTTGACCGGAATGAAATGAGCTAATTTGGTCAATCTATCAATAATAACCCAAAACTCTCATTACCCCTCCGAGTCCTCGGTAACCATCAATAAAATCCATGGAAACCTGTTCCCATTTCCAATTGGGAACCTTAAGGGGGCTGCAACAAACCAGGGGTCTTTTGATGATCTGCCTTGACTTACTGACAAGTCGCACATCAACTAACAAAGATAGAGATATCTCACCTCATACCTTTCCACCAATAAAGCTCTTTATATCCTGATACATCTTCGCCATACCTGGGTGAATAGAAAGTCTGGATCAATGATTTTCCTAAAGTAATTCTTGCCTCAATCCATTGACATTCGAGATACAAATCTGATTATTAATCCTCAAAATACCCCTATCATCGATCTGAGCTCTACTACCACCAGGACTACTACAACCAACTCTGCTACGAATACTCTCCTTCATACGCCTAAGCTTCTCATCCTCATCCTGCTTAGCAATAATACGATCCAAAAGAGGAGAAGAAGAAACAGCAAGCTGACACAACATCGCCTTCTTCCGACTCAAAGCATCAGCCACAACAATAGCTTTCCCAGGGGTATAACTAATGTCGAGATCATAAGAAGCAAGAAACTCAACCCGTCTAAATTGACACCGATTCAAATCCTTCTAGGTGAAGATATATTTCAAAGACCGATGATCAGTAAAGAGCTCAAACTTAGCACCTAAAAGATGATGCCTCCAAAGCTTCAAAGCAAAGACAACAGCAAGCGATTCCAAATCAAGAGCTACACAATTGGCCTCATGGGTCTTCACTGGCGACTAGCATAAGCAATCACCTTCCCATCTTGCATCAGAACAGCTCCCAAACCCTCACGACTAGCATCAATATATACCGGTAATCCCTCATTACCATTTGAAACAGTAAGTACTGGTGCAGAAGTAAGCCTGCGCTTTAACTCATTAAATGCAGCTTTAAACTTATCATTCCAGATAAACTTAGCATTCTTTCAAGTCAAAGCAGTGAGAGGTGCAGAAATCCGAGCAAAATTCTCAATGAATCTCCGATAATAACCGACACGACCTAGAAAACCGCGAATATCAGACGGAGTCCTTGGAGTTTCCCAATCCTGCAACGGAATAGGGAGAAATAAGGACCATAAAAAAGAGAGAATGGTCAAATAACAGAAAGAGAAAAGAACGAAGACTTACATTGATCGCAACGATCTTGACTGGATCAATAGAAATTCCATTGCTAGAAACAATATGTCCAAGGAATCGGGCTTCATCCTTCCAGAAATGGCATTTCGAGAATTTAGCTTTCAACTGATGACTCCTAAAAGTTCCCAGAACAAAGCTCAAGTGAGATTTATGCTCTTCCTCAGACTTGGAGAACATAAGAATATCATCAAGAAAGACTAGAACAAACTTGTTAAGCACATCACGAAAAACACGATTCATCAAATCAACAAAGAAAGCAGGAGCGTTAGTCAAACCAAAATGCATAACTAACCACTCATAGAAACCATTCTCAGTATGGAAAGAAGTCTTAGGAATACTTTCCTCAGCAACTCTGAGCTGGTGAAAACCTGTGGCAAGATCAAGTTAAGAGAAAACAGTAGCTCCATGGAGTTGATCAAACATGTCATTGATGCGAGGCATAGGATATCTGTTCCTCATAGTGAGCTTGTTCAGCTCCCTATAATCAACACACATCCTCAAAGAACCATCGGACTTAGTGACGAAAACCATTGCTGCTCCCCATTCTGAATGGCTAGGTCTGATCAGAACTTTAGAGAACAAGTCCTCAATTTGCTTCCTTAACTCAACCTTCTCACGGGGTGCCATCCTTCTAGGAGGAAGAACTATAGATCGAGCGCTTAAGAGGTAAAGAAGTGACTTTGCCAAATACATCGGGATAGAGTCTGACCACAGGAGTAGAATCAAGATCATCCAGAGAAGTGTCAAGAGAATAAATAAAACTGTCGACATAATCTTGAGACATGCAACACTGAATCACCAAAGAATTACCAAAATCATCCACAAGAGAAACAATCTAGGTTTTATAAGAGATAATGACATCATCACTCTTCAGCCAATTATCTCCAAGCAATAGGTCAAAAGCATCAAAACCCAGAACATAGAAATCACCAGAAAATCGATAACTAGAATGGAAGAGTATTACTCTTCTACAAATCCTGCTAAGGGGCACAGGACCACCAATAGAATTTGAAATACACAAAGGTACAGGAGAAAACTCAGGAGAAAGGAGATGCTCAAATTTATCACAAAGATCCACAGAAATAAAGATATGGAAAGCTCCAGTATCAAATAGAACACAAACAGGAAAATAAAATAGAGACAAAGTGCCCTGTAGTGTACCTTGGTTATCACTAGGAGCAGGAGCAGGTGCAGATGGAGCTGGTGAAGATGCAGAGGTAACAGCAAAGATACCAGAAGTCTTGCCCTTCTGTTGAGTGGTACAATTGTTCCTGAAATGGTGAGGCTGCAGGCAAATATGATAGAGATTACGCTTGTTCAACTGAGCGGGAGGAGGAACAACAGCACCACTCAAAGTAGGACAACTATTGGCATAATGTTCCTTTTGATCACATCTGAAGCAAATAACTGAAGATAGGTTGATGGGTTGCCTCTGAGATGAAGAAGATGATCCCAACCTTGGAGTTTTGTTCCACTTCTTCTTCTGATGAAAATTAGGCTTTCTTTTCCGAGGGTTCCCAGAGAAAGACTGAGATGGAGCAGAACGAGCAGCAGGAGGATCCTTAGAAGTAGGATTCTCATATCCAATGGCCATATCCATCAGACTAGTGAAAGGGCTATGCACATGAGCAATGAGACGATCATAATACTCCGGACGAGCACCAGTAATGAACTTCTCATTCTTCTTGAGAGGAGTGTCAATTAGATTAGGGCCAAACTTAGAAAGTTCGTTGAAATTCCTCTCATACTCAGCAAAAGACATATCACCCTGTTTAAGGTCCATGAATTCCCGATACAGTTGAGACTTTCCTTCCTTGGTCATCCACTTCACAACAAAAGCATCCCTAAAGCATGATAAAGAAACATAAGACAGATTTTCAAAAGAGAGAAAAATTGAACCACATTCAAGACCAGCAGGAGATGATACCTAAATTGCTCCCACGAAATGTCAGCATCAGCAGTGTGAGCTGTGACAGATGCCCACCAATCTAAGGTTGCTCCCTTCAACTACCCAGCTACCAACTGACGCTGTTGGGCATTAGTGATCTCAAGAAAGGAGAAAATCCACTCTAAATCCTTCAACCACTGCTGAGCCTCAATAATGCTCTCAGATCCGGTAAACTTGGTGCCACCAAGTTCAGTGTATTCGTTACAGAGTTTAATGAACCTAACCGGTGGAGCAGGCTCAAGAGCCGGGGCAACACCACGTCCCCTATCTCTAGCATTCCTACGATCCATCCTGAAAAATCAAGAATGCATTTTAGGACAAAGGTAATTGAGAAACAAAGACAAGATTAAATAAGATAAGGTGAGATTCAACGAGAATTGAATATCCCAAACAAGGAAACTACCAACAAGACGGATAAGGAAAAGAAGGAAGTTAAGGAAAATTTAATTTCAAAACAAGAAAAGTTTATATCAAAATAATCTTTGAAAATCCTTTAAAATCATTCTATACTTTAATATACATTCTCGCACAAAGAAATGATTCTAATATTGATTTCACTCATTCTAGGGTACTTCTACACTATCTTTAATGAGCTTCTGCTCCGCAGGCTAAGATTTGCCTAAAACCAAAGCTCTAATACCAAATGTAATGACCCACTATTTTGGACCATTCAAATCGACAATAAAACCACACGTGTCTAACTTGAATAATTCAAAATAGTAGATTATAATATAATTTGGAGCAAATAAAACTAATCACAGAATCACATGCACAGATAAATCAGAATAACTCGCAACGGAAATAAAATAATAATAGTAGTTCATGAAGCTATTACAACACAGTCTCAAACGCAGTCTCAAAACAAGGACAAAATCCAGAGTCTGAAAGGTAAATACAACAGAAACCCCAGATACATAAATGTTCACTAGTACATAAGCTGAATAGAAATACTGAATGGAAATAGATAACAACTAGATAGATAGATGATCTCCAGCAATCCTAGCTCCAGAAGGTGAAATCCAAAGTTGATACTCATGCTGACCCGAGTGTAAGAAATTAAACACAAACACTCGAGTCAGGACATGCATACTCATACAATGTAAACCAACTCAAGTGAACTATAATAAAATGCACAAGTAACTTAAAGGATGCTTGGGACCGCCCATCCTTAAAGGATCCGTTAAACTATTTACTATAGAGCAATATACACTATTATAATAATGTCTAGAAGTAAAGTATAATATATTTAAAAATAGCATCAAGGCGTTACCCATATCCCCCTTAACACATTTTATATATTCCCATAGTCTATACGGTACCATAATCTCTCCCTTACTGAGCATCGTCAGAGGGCACTCCATAGGCATGGTACAAAACAAAATTGTAAAAGGTGCGCTAGGGTAGGTGACATGGCACAACGAGGCAATGGCAGGGCAGATATCCCAATTACGCTTTCGGACGGATGGTAACGCGTCGCAGCCACTACTGCCCACCTCGATCCATATTCCTAAACTCAAAGGGTACCCAATCAATCATAAAGTAATAGAATGGTATTGAAGAAGTGTGTCCGATAAGAGGAGCTACCTCATTAGCCCGTCAATCGCTCCTGTTTTAGCTACCTTATGCCAACTCACGGGAGTTAGGTCCACATACATACCTCAATAGAACGTCTCCACCATCCTACTTCATTCTGGAATCTCCACCGTCCACGGTTGTTAAAGTGGTTTTCGATATCGACAGAGGGTATGCCTATATCCGATCCTGGTCTCTTTAATAACCCAACGTTATTATAAGCCATGGTTATAGATTTCAAAAATGGTTTATATTCCAAGTCCAAATAATTAATTTAAACCATTTGAATATGAAGTCATTATCCTTTCAAATCAAATATTCAATTTCCAAAAATTTAGCATTTTCAAAGTTCATTAATTAGATTAAAACAATTTCAAAACATTGTATTTTAGTATTCACAGCACTTAGAAAACGTGATAATATATATTAGCATTCGAAAATGTTGCCTAATTCGAAATAGTAGCACTCAGAAAATGCTGCTATAAATATAGTGGTAATTTTGAAAAATAACACATTTCAAAAACGGTAGCACTTATAAACAATTACTGTAGATACAGTGGAAATTTGAAAATCAGTTCCTTTCAGAAATAGTAGAACTTATGGAACGTTACTGTAAGTATAGTGGTAGATTGAAAAGCAGTACATTGTTAGAAACAACAGCACATATGAAACACTACCGTAAACCCAGTAGTAATTTGAAAATAGCACATTAAACCACAACATTTCTGAAATGCTATAATTACTGTTATAGGTTTTATTATACCCTTAAAAAATAATATATCTTCAACTTTTCTCATTTTTAACTTATCAAACTTATTTCACTTTTCAAAATTATTTATTTGGACATTACTTAACTTATAATTTTAATAAAATAGCACTGTATTAATAAATATCCAATTCAATTTTAAAATGCATTTGTTAAGTCAAATACATTATAAATTACTTAACTTTTATTTTAACAAATAACTTAATACTTTATTAAAATACCCATTTCATAAATAAAATATTCTTATCACTAAGTTAAGCTTAAAATTCCATTTGAACCCTAAATTTTCAATTATTAAGTTAAATCAAAATTTACAATTTAATCATAAATTTGCTTGTACATTTTAACTTATAGAAAATCAATATAAAATTTATTTAAATCATTTAAATTCAATTTAAGTTAAAATTTCGTATTTTTAACTTCCAAAATACTTAATAATTTTCAAAAAATATTTAAAATTAACCACGGGTCTATATAATATTTTCTAACCTAGGTCAAGTGGTACGGATATGTATCATTTCAATCCGTAATTTATAAAAATCTGGGTTCTTTCATTTCAAACCCGTAATCCCGAGTCAAATAAATAAAAATCGCTTGAGCCTATCATTTCAGCTTATAACGATTTTTTCGTATTCTAATGTTCGTTCAGGTATGTATCATTTCAACCCATAGTGATTCTATACCAACATGGCACTTGCAGTGTGAGAAACATAAAATAAATAAACATTAGAACATATCATATGATGTCAGGTGATGCAACAGGTATATAATCAGGTAATATCAGCATATAATGTTAGAAAACAGGCAGATGTGAGCATATAACATAGCATATCAACTATTACAATTCAAGTGACATTGTTTCACATTTATATAAGTACGATTTGTCGAGAGTGATAAACTCACCTCTAAAGCTAGAGATCAAATTCAAAACACAAGTTCAAACTTCGCAAAGCATGAAAAATACACGACTAGATTCGAGGAGAAGATGATGAGCCAATATCCAGATCTTGCAATGACAAATAAAACAAAACAGATATAAGTATAGACTAATCACAAAAGAAATATAAGAATTAACAAAGCAAAAAGAAAGAAAAAGTGGAAAACAAGACTTGACTCAAGCAAGTGGTTCAGCCACATCACAATAGGGCTCAACCATCATCACACATGGTTCGGTCCTGACCTGATTTTGCCTGAAATGCTCGGCCAATAGCCAGCAATGCATGGCTAGGCAATGGAATATGGAAAGGTAGGGGTTACATGAAGGAAAAAGACAAGGCATGTGAAAGGTTGTGTGCACAAGGGGTTCGACCTAGGCAAATATGGCTCGGTCTGGTTCAAGGCAAGGGGTCAGGTGGTCTGCTAATGGTCAGGGGTGATCACGGCAAAGCTGGAGATGGTGGCAGTGGTGGTGGCGGCCGAAGCTACAAGGAGATGGTGGTGGTCATGTCAAGGAGTTCGGCTAGGGTTTGCAATATGTTTTGGCGATGGGGTTTTGATCTATAGGATTCACAGCCTGGCCGAGGATAGTGATGAGGGTTGCTAGCCGTGGAAGGTGGTGGTGGAGGAGGAGGTGATGGTCGGCTAGGCGTTGGGGTTGATGGTGAAAGGTAGAGGCCGAGCATAGTGCAAATAAAAGAGGAACACAAAAGAAAAATGGAAGAAGAAAATGAAAAAAGAGGAAGCAGACATTAGAGAACTTACTGTATTTTCTTTTGAACGTGAATGAGAAATGAGATGGGAAGGAAACTTTTGTACGTGAATAGCATGTGAAATGAACGACTAGAAGGAGTTATGGACGGCTAGGAAACAAAAGGTTAGGAAAATGTAAAGGCAACAACAGAAAGATAACTTAAGTCTCTTGAATTTCCAAGCCAATAATCAAATAAAAGAAAATAGAAAGTAGAGAATAAAATGAAAACATAGAAAATAGAAATGAAATAGAAAATAGAAAATAAACCAAAATACTGAAAATAATTGCATGTAAAACGCTGAATTTTATCAAATTTAA
Organism: Allium cepa; assembly: GCA_030765085.1. NCBI lineage: Eukaryota > Viridiplantae > Streptophyta > Magnoliopsida > Asparagales > Amaryllidaceae > Allium > Allium cepa. Next base: position 167,650,114 of record CM060931.1, read on the forward strand.
GAAGTATAAAACAGAATTTGACGAAACGGATAGCAGAATGCATGTAATAATACAGTTTCAAAGAAAATGTTAGAAATTTAAAATTTTCAACTAAAAGTCAAAGTTTGACAAGAGTTGACAAAATATAAAATTTTCAGAAAATGTTTATTTCATTGTATTAGAGATTAAATTATAAACAAAATCCAAAATTACATTGTAAAATTCCAAAATTTCAAATTTTAAATGATTTAAAAATCAAAGTTTACAAATAAATTATATTTAAAAACAATTACAAAAATTTTGGGTTGTTACGTGGATTCTAAGATCGATGTTGGCTGGCACCCTCGCAGAGCCTCTCCACATGTTTGCCTCTTATTATTATGCTTGAGAAGAAGGAGAACAATATTAGAACTCAATCTTTAGGTCGAGAACTAATGTGAAGTGAACGTGCTTATGATCCAAGAATTGTGTGAAGTCTTGCAATGTCCTAACTAGCATATGGACCATGTTTGAAGGGGTTTAAGGATTGAGTTTCTTTGCCCTCGATAAACCAAGTCATATGGCTTGAAGAGAAGCTGAATTCATAGGGATCAAGGGTAAAAGGTGTCAAACATCATAGGGATTAAGGGTAGAAGGTTGTCAAAATTCAAACCCCTAGAAGAGAAGATTTTACAATCTCAAAGATCACTCAAAGAGCCAAAGATATTACCAATAAAGCCTACCGGATGGGTCAACTCTTCAATAGGGGCTCGCAATGGCTTAGGCATTTTAAAGATTTAGTGATGAATCATCTAGGCTTGGGAGGTGATATGATCGAAGTGTCTTCAAGGGATGTCACCCTAATGATTAATTTTCACTAGCGTTGTAATCCTCATTTTCCTCACCTTCATCTTCTTCTCTGTCCCCTTTTTCATCTTCTTCCTCTTCCTCTTATTTGTCTTCTCTTTCTCCTTCCTCTTCCCGATCCTCTGTCGAGTTCTCTCTAACCCTTTGATGCCATTTTCCTCCTAGTTCATCATCGTTAGGATCAACAGCCAGGGCAGGAGGATTACAGGTACTCATGCTCCTTTAGAAGACAATGGATTGAGCTAAGAATTTCTTTCATAAAGAAGGTGGTGGCGGCAAATGTGAGCGTTATTTAGGAGATAACAGATCTGCAAGTATGGATTATTCCCTTGAAGAACAATAGAGCGCTTTCCAAAGCAAGTTGGGACTCATTTAGGGATATTTATTAGGGATATAAAAATAGTTTTAGTTGCTTGGGTGAAAAAATCCCAAGTGATGTAAAAGTATTGGATAAAGAAGCGTATGACTAGATAACCAATTGTAGCAGTTGAAGATTTTAGGACATTGAACGAAGAAGTACTAATCTTTAAAGTAATTTTTTATTATGAACTCCTTGAATGATCTTATATTTGAATAAAACTTTGATGATCATCAACTTTTCTTATTTTGATGTTAAGTAAGAAGGAGAATTCCTTAAAGGTCAGTGGTTGACCCAGGTGCATCATGAAAGGGATATAAGGAGAAGTCACCAGAGTTGGATAAACTGGGTCAGTGTTAACCTTTTACCCTGCTTTCGAATAAAGTTATATCTGGACTGGTCAAAACCATTAAATGGTCAATATAGAGGAAACATGGTAATTTTACAAACATTGGAATTAGATGATGGAGACTTTGCCATTTCGTAGAGCTTATTTTTCTGATCGAGATGGTATTTTTGTTTGTTAGGAGCGGAGTTCAAATGAAGAAGATACATATATTTTAATTTACGGGTTTTGGTTAGTTTAAATGGGCCTAAGCCCATTTGGGTGAAGAGATGGTTCAAGAAGTTACAAAATAGGCTACGTAGTTTTGAAATCATTTTCACGTATGTTTCAATTTCAACTCCCCCTTCTTCATCCTTCTCTTGGCCATCACCCTCTGTATCTCTCTCTCGATCTTTCACAAAACTATATATATATATATATATATATATATATGAAATTGACAAGGGTGAGAAAAGCTACATGAAGATATCAATTGTTTACAGATCCAAGAAACTTGGGAGGAATGCGATTCTAGACAGTGAAGGAATTCGAGGCGGCTTGGTGATGTCAATTGGCGAGTGGGAATCATTATTGGGCTATATCTTGTTCAAATAAAAGTAGTTTTCATTATGATGGCTAATTAGGATTAATAGATGTAAGAGTTGGATTAATTAGACTTTAGAATCAATAAAGATGTAGCGGTAGAATTAAATATGGTTAATGGCTTTTAATTTAGGGTTAATTTTGTATTAGATGGTATATAATGTGAAATTATGATTAAATGGTTAATTTTATGATGATTAGGGCTTGATTATAGGATATGTAGTTGATATGTGGTATATGAATGGTTATGACAGTAGGGAACAATGACTATGAGATGCAAAGATAAGCCAAAGTAGTAAGAAAATGGTGAAAAATCGAATTTAAGAAGAAATATTTAGACTACAATGGTTTCAGTAAATTTTATAGGCGACCGGTGCATCGATGTTATATGCACAGGTACATTGATATGGAAACTTTTTATCCATGTTGAATCAGGACAGAGCTAAAGCTATGATGATCTCCCTATACCACTGACATAGATAATAACAAAATAGTGCGCTGCAGTCATGCCCAACCGACATTGGATGATCATCTAGATGAATAATATCAAACGCAAGTCATATCTTATAGCGCTTGGATAAAATATAATATCACAGATATAACAGGAGAGACTGTAATAACAATGTGAACAAATCATTGGAGTATAGATCCATGAAGTTATACATTAAATGTCATAGAGTTTATATAACGGAAACAAACTCAATAACTATCTTGATTACAAGTATAACTAGTCACTGCTTAGGCTCCCAGTGCTACACAGCAGAATAAACACAGAATCCATGTAAGTATATAATACGAGATAGCTCCCTCCAGCTCATCCTTCGAACATCTATTACATCACCTAGACATGTTATTTAGTCTAATAATTTAAGAGTACCCAAGATGATAAGAAACAAACCATGAAACCTTGGGTCATACAATTGTCTGGTGTGAACGGTAAATGAATCTCAAATACCTACTCCCAATGATATCATGTTTTCTGTGTACTCTCAATGAACCATGCCTAACCTGCCCCTGCAAATAAAGAGTTAGCACATAACACTATAAATGCTACTCTATAATATCAAAAATGTACTATATAGGATATAATAGTGGATGTCCAAATATTTTTATCTCCAGCAGCTACTCGCAATGATATCTCCGAGTGGTAGCCCACTAAAGAAAGTAATCAAAACAACCATAGCATCCATCAAGCAATACCCAATATCATTTTCCCCTCTATGCATCAAATATATGACAACTTGTGTGGCCTCCTTACTGCCAGGTAGTAATGGAAATTCTGGTTTTTTGTGTACTCTCGTATCATGCAGCCCAAAACTTGATACATGTCTCATAGCCCAAAGCTAGATAGTAGACCCAAAGCAACTGGTCCAGGGTATTCAGATTCTTGCTACCAATCCATGGGCGTCCCTACTTATAATAACCCTGCTTGGAGTATATAAGAGAACATTTTAAGCATTAACGATTCCTTAGAATGTACATATCCAAGCCCTCCTTTACTCCTTTTAAACATTGAGCCCTTCTTGCTCAATCTAGTTTTCATATTCATGAGGAAACCTTCCACATTCCCTGATCCTACAGTTCCCTCCATTGCCGAGCCACAATCTATATACTCCTAACATGAGCCAACATCCAAAGATTCTAGCATTTTATCACGATGTTACATCATCATCCAACCTGATACGAATAAGCCACCATCTCCGGCACGTCCTACAAAAACTCAACAACAATCCTCAGAAGTTCCATTATCCATCCATGAAACATAATGACTCGGTGTCGACTCCTCCCCGTAACTTGGTATGGAGTCATCTATTTAGCCTCCCAGTGGCCAAGTTTCCTCCCATGTCTCTTGTACTCTTCCTAAGGTGCTTTAGACCCCGACTCATCCCTCCTTGATAACTCAACAGCAAATCCAAAGCTTCATCACTAAGTTTAGAGATAACTCTGCAGTACCTTCAATATTTAGCCAAATCTCTTGCATCTTTGCTAGAACATCACATCTAGCCATGCTCTACCCAACCATGCAAACCACTGAATCATAGCCATCACCACCATAACTCGGTGCCGACTTATCAAGATAACTTGGTACCGAGTCTTGCCTTCAACTCCAAATGAGATGCGACTCATCATGTGGGTTCCTGGTTTGCTTGGAGCCTCTCCTTCGAGTTTCATCCAATTCCAACCAAATTTGCTTTTGATTTGCCCAATTCAGTAACCTATCTTCCTTAACATCCAAAATACTAATTACCAACATCAAAGCACAACATACAAGCATAGAATCATAGCAATTACATCCATTCATACATGCAATCAATCAAATGAACACATGGAATCATATCAACCAAGCAATTTCCAATCCAAATCTAAGCAATAACGAACATATTAACATGATTATGGTGAATTACTAAACAATTACTAGAAATCATATTAGAATTTATCAACTTAGGGCATAAACATAGGTTAAAATGTTATTAAAGTGAGTAAAAGGAATTTAGGGTCAAAATCACGTTAAAATCTATAATTCTACCATATAAACATGGATAGGATAGTGAGAAGTCATAAACCACTCACTAATTACCTAATTCAACCAATTTGAATGTAGCTCCAATCTGAAAAGTAATGAAAAGCATTTCTAGTCAGCCAATTTGAGGATCATTTGCTTCTAATCGAGGATCTAACCTCTAGTCCATAATCTAGTTTGATTTAGAGAGCAATTTGGATGAATTAGGATGGATCTAAGGCTAATTAGGGTTTAGGCCTGATTTGGAGTCATGTGATCTTATAGGAATAAAATAAAAAATATTTTACGATCCTTCGATTCGTAAAATATGGGCCATTACATTCTCCCTCTTTTAAGGATTTCGCACCAGATATCCCCTAATAAGCCCATTTATAAGCGGCCATATTTCTCCCGCATACCTACAATCTTAAGCAACCATCAAACATATCAAACATGCATCCATGAAACCAAGTGCAGGCGTGTTTACCCTAACAAGCGGAATACTAACATATCAACCGTAATATATAGTGGTGAAAATTGATGCGATAAACGATGAATCTTACCACTCAAAGAGCACTGGACACTTGTCCATTTGCTCTACTCGGTCTCCCATGGACAATCATCATCACTTTTGTGCCATTATACCTTAAATAGTTTCACCGCCTTTCTCCTAAGCTATTTTGTATCGTACCTAATAATATGAAACGGCCTACGAAGTATATATAAACTTCTGGTTATACATCAACGCTGATCCAGTGTAATCATCATGCTTGAATCATGCACAAACTTCTGCATATAAGAGACATGAAAAACGTTGTGCACGTCTGCCATCTTATGAGATAAGTCAACATTATATTTTAGCTTCCTAATCCTCTCGATTATTATAAAAGGACCTACGAATCTCGATGCCAACTTCACCTTTTTATTGAATCGAACTACATTCTTTGGAGGAGACACTATACCATGTTGTGCATTTTGCCACACCTCAATGTAGAAATTTTGCCACAGTCTTAAACCGTGGCAATTTTTCCATGGCTTTTAACCATGACAAAATAAATGACAACGGTTAACCATGGCAATTTTTCAATGGCTCAAGACCGTTGCAAAGTTTTCCTATTTTTGAACACCCTTACCTAACCTATACTCTCAAATACGCTACACCGCTTTTCGTGCGTTACGTTCCAAAACGACATCCAGTTCGAGCATTATTTCTGAAAATGGTGGAAGGCGATTTCGACGTGGAGAATTCGCGCATCGACCTTCGCTCTTCCTTATATTTTCTCGACTTCATTTCTGCATCCCCAACCTCCCGATCTGTTGCTCTTCTGCTCTAGATCGCTTTCCAGTTCAATATGCAGTTCGCTCTTGCTAGGGTTTGCTCTCGCTTCTGTGGTTTCTTTTTTCTAACTTCGGTTAAAATCTGTAATTAGAAATTGGTCGTTTCTTTTTCCTTAGGTTTGTATTTTGGGTCCCCTAGATCAAAATTTTCTTATCATTAATCTTTTAAGCTGCTGTGATTTCAGTATATTTCGAGAAATGCGGTCAATAATATTTCTTTGGTGACAATAGGTCGAAATCGAATTTGTTCGATATTTTTATATTTGTCCTTTTATGTCGTTAATACGATGTAACAATTAAATTATGAAGCAGATCATAGAGCAAGTTGAGGAAGAGAAGCTGAAGGCGCCTGGAGTTCATTCACACGGCATCGTTACTGGCTTTGGATCATGCTACATAGGCGTATGGTATTTCTAAGGATAAATTAGGGGCATTGGGAATAGGAGTAGAGGCGGTTGAAGGCACTTTGAATTCTGTTGCATAATGATTGTGCTATTTTCTTATTTTATTTAATTAATTTCATCAAATCAGCCATCATTTTTTCTATTTTTACACAGCGTAGAAGGTAAAAGGTTGGAGAGAAACCTCTTCTTTCAATATCTACATTCATACAGGTAAACAAGGTTGATTTCTTTGCAATTCTTGAACCAAGATGCAAATTGATAATGTTTTCTTATCTTTTTCCCTATTATCGTTGGAAGTTAAATATTAAAACATGATCAGGAATGAATACTTCAGTTAAATATTAAAGCTTCCATCTTGAAATCCTTTTAGATGATAGGTGGTGTGAGATTCCATGTGGATTAGAGACATGCTCTAGTGTTCAAAAATTAGTCAAACCTAGTAAGCATGACTATCTGATATTTCGAATTTAGTGGTTTAAATTGACGTGAATTTAGATCATTTGTATTTATATTGTTGTACCATTTTTTGTAGGCTACTCAAAATAACATCCTTTTAGTTGTTCCTGCACTTTTAAATGCCATCAATAACTATTTAAAGTTTATTATGCCGGTGAGCAAGCTTATGAATCTTAGATAATGTCATTCCATTTCTATTTAATATATAGTAATAGAGCTGACATGTATTTTCTTTTCTTTTTTCTCCCATGCAGCTATATTTCAATCTTGCAACCGTGAAATTGTTGAGCAATCTGAAGGTATTATCCTCGTTACCCTTACCACAAACATTGATAATCAGTTATTATTCTCTGTTGTTTTGAAAGCTTAAATAAAATAACGTCGGCTTTTATGAATTTCTTTCTTTAATGCTTTTCACTTTTTGATTTTTTTTTGTGGGGCGGGGTTGTTTGTTTGTGGTGTGCATATGAGCTCTGGAGGACATCATTTTTTATTGACGTTATGGGAGCTCCCATTTAAATTTCTATTAAGTTTAGCTAGCACCGCTGCTTTACTTTAGTATTTTTCTTTCACACCTTTGCATGTTTTGGTTATTGTTGTCCTTCTAAAATTAATCACGAGAATACGTTTTTCCGTAATTCAGGTATGCCTCGAGATTTGAAATAATTTCTATATACGTTCAGTTTGATAAATTATCTTAGAAAACAGTGTTGATGCCCTTAATTCGGTCACATTTTGGAAGAAATGCTACTCCACTGCAAGTTATATAAACAAATAATAATAAGAAATTTAGATTTATTTGTCCTTGCAATTGAGATTTGCTCACGTTCACTACTTTTTGTAATATCGTGCCTATAACATAAAGTGATGAGGCTATTCATTTTTTGTTGTGCTCTAATTATTGTGTTTCTTGATGAATGCATTAATGTAGTGGGAAGCTCTTGCTCTATTACTTACTGGAATCCGTGTTAATCAACTCAAGTGGCACTACGACACTCGACCTTCCACTTGCAATAGTTGCATACTTCTACACACTGATTTTTGTAAGTTTTGTCCTTTATTTAATGGCCCATAAAAGTAAAACCAGATATACTGCCATGACATACGCAAAAATAATACTTAAAATTACAGTGGTATATATACACGCACATTAGATTAAAAATATCTGAATTATGTTTAACTATTCTCTTGCTTCACATGATCTGAATCGTCTGATCCCATTTGAATTATGATATCATCTATACCAACATCTGTGGGGTGGCCCCGACAACACATTTGACATTAAGGCCAACCAACCATCCCACTAGCAATCACCCTACTCTTCACAATGATTGATAACCCGTATACGGGGACATGCATAGGATGATGATTTAACATTTTCAGATATTTTAGTGTTTATTGGCATCTCTTGAAAAACAATATTAATGTAATGTGCCAATCAAATAACACCGCAATAGTAGTATAAAATACTTTCAGGTTTTAGGGATTTTGTAAAGCTTGGGCTCCAATATGCTTACCATAATAGCCAGTTTTTTTCAGTGCAAACACTCATATGATTTGTAGCAATAAAGCACGAGTGCTCATAAAGCAACTAGTCTGAAAGTAATAAATTCAATTTATACCAACTACTGAATCAATAAGTTGTACAAATAAAACATCAAAGATAAAATTGTTAAATACATTATCTGTTATTCAATTGATGCCAGTTCTAAAGGTGTGATATATATATATATATATATGTATGTATGTATGTATGTATGTATATGTATGTGTGTGTGTATATATATATATGTATGTATATATGTATATATGTATGTATGTATGTATGTACATATATGTACAAGACTGGCTCAATGCTAATGTAAAGCAAGCAAATGTTTTATTGTACATGTTAATTAAAAAGCTTGAATCAACAAATAGACGAGCATGGAAGCCAATTGGAAAATTTATTCACTAAAGATAAAAAATAAAAGATATTCATAGAGATGTTATTCTACGTTGCTAGCGATTTAGGACTTTATGACCAATAAATCCAATTGGTTTGAAAATAATAAATCCAATTTTATGCCAACTATTTTACAAGTAAGTTGTACAAATAAAAATGTCAAGGAAAAATATTTTACACACACAATTTGCTATTAAAGTGATGCCAGTCCCAAAGGTAAGAAATACACATGTACAGAACCAGCTCGATGGTAATGTAAAGCAAGCAAGTGTCTTATTGTATATGTTAATTAAAAAGCTTGAAAATCTCAACAAACAGATGAGCATGGAAGCCATTTGGAAAATTTATTCACTGAAGGTATAAAAGAAATCTACAGAGATGTTATTCTATGTTGCCTGTGATTTGGGACATTTATGACCAATCAAGGATGCTTATGCAAATTATTAACAAACTAAATAAGGTTAAATAATACTATTTTCATTTCTTTCTGAAGGCAAGCATTCAGTAGGTATAATTTTAGTCCCAAAATGTGAATTATATTTTTAGTTTCAAAATGTGAATTTGTGATTAATTTTCCTTTTTTAGAAGATTATTCTAAAATGTTAAACAAATTTATTCCGCACCTTTATTTATTTCTCTTGATTTTTAAACAAGTATATTATTAAACTAATTTGGACTGATTATTTAACTATATTTTAATAACTTTAAACCACTGACTAATTATTGAATTTAAAATATGGACTTTTTTATTTGTCGTGAAAGAATAATTGATTGCTGGTTTGGTTTTTCTGATTTGCATTTTCTATTTGTTATTTATTGGATTTATGTTTTGACAATGGTTACAACTTATAAGGCATCAAAGGAATGTTTCCAAATATGCGCATAGAATCAAATCAAATGATTAATTATATTATTGTGTTTGATTATTAAAATTCATTTATGGCATGTTTTTTCTTTCCAAACAGTAGTTTGAACAAAAAATATTGTTGTTTTGCAAATGAATAATTCTCGATAATGAGATTAATCTCGATTTAGCTTGTATTCAACAACTTCAACCTTGGCCTTCAAATATAAATAATTCTTGATGCAGGCATCACATCTTTAACAAAAGGTGTAATGTATTTGGTGTTATTGTAACGCGAACTCCCAATATATACATACGAGGTCAAGACTTCGAACACTTGTCTTGACAAAAATAATTTTCCAGCTTCTAGCAAAAGAATTGGCTTATGAATAAGGTTATAGATTTGAATCGAAATTCTAATAATACATACTCATTCTTCGCACAGTAGTTAAGGAGCGAGGGTTGCACCTTGGGCTTTTTTGTGCTAAAATTTAAATTAAGTCATATTTTATAATTTATTCAACTATTTAAATATTTTATTAAACTACTTTATTAACTAAAAATTAAATTTAGTCATGTTTTATAATTTATTCAACTATTTAAATATTTTATTAAACTACTTTATTAGCTAAAAATTAAATTAAGTCATTGTATAATTTATTCGAATATTTAAATATTTCATTAACTTAAATTAAATTAAGTCATATTTTATAATTTTTTAACTATTTAAATAATTTATTTAACTACTTTATTAAGTAAAATTAAAATATAACTATTTCATTAGAGTCTAAAAGTCAAATTAATATTAAAAATTAATATTAAAAAATAAAAGAGAATTCTGCTTAGCAACTAGTTTTAAATAGCTATACTTCATAAGTAGATTAGGAAATAAAAGGGGAAAAAATTTAAAATGGTTCAAATTGAAGAAAAGAAGGAAAAATATATCTTTAGAATTTAAAATTTGTTCAGATAAAAGACCTATTCGAATTAAGTGGAAAAACAATCCAAAAATAAATGAGAGTACGCTTCAATTTAAGTTTTAACAGGAAGTTGACTTTAGATTAGAGAAGAAACTCAGTAATTTTTAGCCATAGATTGCAAAAGAACGATAACAAGGGAAAAAGGAGAGAAAATAAATAATAGACCAAAGAAATAGAACGTATACATTCCAATTTTAATCAATTAGAAGTAACTGAATTGGACTTGAGCCTGCAAAGGGAATAAAATAAAAATAGCATGCTGTTTTGTGCTATGGGAATTTGTAGACTTTCACGAAAATTGCTTTTTGTTGCGCTATTGTTGACATATGAACTATTGTACGTTAAACAGCGCATAGCTTACGCTATGGACTATTTTGCGCTATAGCGTGTGCTTTGACGATTTTTCAAAGAATATAGATTAATTCTAATTATGTATAACATTAATGTTAGCATATAACATTTTGTACTAAATGCAAAATGAATGCCATTAGTAATTATTTTGCCTACCACGTGTGAAACACTTGCATCTATAAAACAGGTGCATGGATGCTAATTTTTTTCCCTATGCATAAGCTGAGTGGGTGTAATTCATACTACTAACATTGTCTTACATGTGTGAAACGTGTCATTCATACTCATATCACTTATTCATGTTTACAATATATTTAATGGTACATTAACAAATCATTATGTAGTTGTAAAACAAGAAAGTAAAAACAATCTTAACTAGCTAGATTTTATAATTTATCTTTTTTTTATCCGCATATATTGTCCTACTACGTCGTGTACAGATGGTGCGTTGCAAAATTCAAATCTGGATAAGGGTGGGGGTTTTAATGAAATACAACACATATTAATCATTTGACAAGTATTATGCCTTAATTTTTGATAACTGGTCAATATTAATTAGTTGGACATATTACTATATTGGCAAATAGTATAAGACATGTTATATAAGGTTTGGTTTGCTTTGAATATGTAGAGGCCTACTTTTGGTATTTATTCATGCATCATTGGATTCAAATTTTATAGATGCTTAATTCAATTATCCATATTCATAAATGGTCTCTTCAATAATAATGGTAGGACTATATACAACTTGTACACCTTAGCTCTCACTCAAGCAAGAGTTTTATACACTAAGCAAAGAATAATGGACGGTAATGAGATTCAAATTAGGTTGAGATGTCCATGTGCATGTACACACACGCGTATAATATGTTATAGGTTTCAACTTCTATTGTCATGTTCACCTTAAAAATTGTATAGTTGAAGTTCTAGTGCATGACTAAAGTATAACTGTCCTTGCAAAAATTAAATCAGACTTGACAGGCGTATAATAGTTTCCTGAACTTGATAAACATAAAATGGTTTCCTTAAATCTTCTGGACATGGTTGGAAGATTAACTGACAAAACTAACAATAAAAGATGTGCAATTTTGTTCATTTGGATGCTACTAGAAGATTTAATTACAAGAATATCTTTTATCTCGCTGTATCACATTGTGCATAAACATGTTTACCTTACTCCTGAGATGATTTTCATTTTTGGTGGCATTTCCTTTGGATGTTTCTCCACTCACCAACAGCAACTTCAACGTTACCTTTCAACTTTACGTAGCTTTGTCTGCTATTTTTACACAAATTGGAAACACCAATTGTAACTAGATATATACGGTCATAGTTGATGGTGACAACTGAGGTTTTATTTTAATTTTCAATCAAGTGTGTAGTGTGCCAAAAGTGATTCTAGGAGGGGTTATTGTATCATAGTTTTGTCTTGTTTTAATAAGAATAATTTTGCATGTTGTCCAGCAGATATAAGTATCTTCGTTGAACAATCTGGCCATTGAATAAACGAAGGATAACTAATATGCAAACCAGCACCTGGAAATTCAATCAACAAAGCTCCTAGAAGAGAGCCTTGATTTGGAGGAATGGGCTGCAACACAACTATCCACAAGTAAAGGAAAAAGAAGGCTTTAAATATGTGCTGCTACTTTTTTGTGTATATAACTATATACTGAACTTTGCATTCAAGTATTGTAATTGTTGAATTGTTTGAACTTTGTATTCATGTGTTATAGTGTAGGATGTTGTTGCATTGTAAACTAAGTCTATCTTGAATTAACATTTGAGATAAGACACTGTTGTGTTGTTTAATGTAAGCTGTTTTGAGTTTGATGCGAGACATTTTTAACCTATTTGTTTTGTGTTTAATGTAGGCTATTTTGTAGTGTTTTTTTAAATGCAAATGCAGTATTTAGCGACGGCTCTAAGTCGTAGCTACCTTATATTTAACCATGGCTCAAAGCCATGGCAAAATTTTATTCAACCACAGCTCCAAGTAATGGTTAATAATTAATTTTGCCACGGCTCAGAGCCATGATTGAATATAAGTTTTCCACGGCTTGAAGCCGTGGCAAAAAAATTTCCACTTTTCATTTAGCCACGGCTCTAAACCGTGATAAAATTATTTAGCTACGATCCAGAGCCGTGTCAAAATGGCTTTTTTAGTGTAGTGTAAACCTTCACAAATACCACAACCCCAACAGAAAATTCCAAATCTCTTTGTCTTTTATCTGCATAGCTTTTCTGTTGATCTTGAGCAGCTTTCATTTATTGTCGCATGATCTCAATCTTCTCCGATGTCTCTCTAATTATATATCGCCCAAGTATCAGTTTCTCATCCCCTTTCCACCAACATGAAGGAGCGTTACATGATCAGCCATATAATACTTCATATGGTGCAATATCAATGATAGACTGATAACTAATGCTGTATGCAAACTCCACAAGTGCAAATGGTCATCCCATGATCCTCCAAAGTCTATAACGCATGCTCGCAAGAGATCTTCCAATATACGATTCACTCTATCAGTCTGCCATACGTTTGCAGGTGATAAGTTATACTAAGATGCAGCTCTCTTATAAGCTCTTCCAAAATACACTAATGAACAACGGGTCTCGATTGCTCATAATGCTCTTTGGCACACCATGAAATCATATTATCCATTTCACAAACAACTATTTGGATGCCATTATACTAGACTTAACGGGTATAAATCTCGCACTCTTGGTCAACTGAACTACTACAACCTAAAAGCCATCATACCCTGCTCAAGTCCTTGGCAGTTCATCAATAAAATCCATCGATACTTGCTTCCATTTCCACTTGGGAATATCCAGTGGTTCCAATAATCCAATAGGTTTCTATTTCTCTACCATCACCAACTGACAGGTTATACATTTCAAGATAAATGCCCCTACATACCTCTTCATAGCTTCCCAATAATAGGTTCACTTCATATATTCGTACATTTTTACCGTCGGGATGAAGGGTCAACCTAAAATGGTGATAGTCCCTTAGCACTTCATCTCAAAATCCATCAACATTGTAAACAAACAACCTTCCATCTTTACAAATCCAACCTTCTAAGTCGAGTTCGCATTGCTTCATATCTTCAGATTCTACTCCTTCCTTTAGCTTCGTTGTGATCTCCGTTAGCCTAGCACTTCACTTTTGACTAGTACCGATCATTTCAATTATGGTAGGTCTGATCGATAAGCTTGTTAACATTATAGGTTCTAGCTTGTAGTGAGCCCTAAAACCAAATCTAGCAATATACTCTACTTGCTTCCATTCCAAGAACATTGTACCCAACCCAGTATGTATTCTACTCAATGCATCTACGACACATTCCCTCTTTATGGAATATAGAAAATACTAAAATCATAGGAAGTCAAGAACTTTAAACACCATTGTTAATGAAGGCTAAGATCCATATGAGAGAAAAGGTACTTTAAGGATTTATGGTTCATAAACAGCTCAAACCTTTCTACTAACAAATAGTGCCTCCATATCTTCAAAGCAAAAATAATTGTTTTCAATTCCAAATCATGAGTTGGTAATTCCTTTCAAGCGGCTTTAGCTGTCGAGTGGCATAAACGACAATCCTTCTTTTCTGCATTAACACCGCACCCAATCCTGTACCACACGCATTAATGTATACTTTTAACTCTTTATTTCCACTTGGAATAATCAATACTCGTGCAGTCGCCAACCTCCCTTTCAGACTCACAAATTCATGCTCACATTTGTGTCCCAGAAAAAGTCCGATTCATCTTTGTCAACTTGGTTGATGGTGCTTCTATCTTTGAGAAGTCCTTGACGAAACATCTATAGCATCCCCCAATCCTAGGAAACTTCTTACATCTATAGCATTCTTGGGCCAATTCCAATGTTGAACCGCTGCCACCTTTGTAGGATCCACTACTTTATCCTGTCCCGACGCGACATGACCAAGAACATCACTTCTTCTCTCCAAAAGTGACACTTAAAGAACTTCACTCTCAACTTGTGCTATCTATATATAACACAATCCGCAAGTGTGTCTTGTGCTCCTTCTCCATTTTGGAGTAGATCAGAATATCATCCACGAACACAAGCACAAAACTTGTTCAGCTGGTCTCTAAAAACCTGATTCATGAGATATACAAAGTATGCTATAGCACTGATCAACCCAAATGGCATCACCAACCACTTGTAAAAACCCCATGGCATAAGAAACATAGTAATAGGCACGTTCACCTTCGCTAGTCTAAGGTGGTGAAATCCGGTTGCCAAAGAGAACAACTTCGCACCATGCAGTTGATCGAACAAGTCATCAATACATGAGAGTGGATACTTATTCTTCTTCATTGCTTTATTCAGCTCATGATAACCCACACACAACCTCAAATAGCCATTCATCTTCATCGCGAATACTACCATTGCACTCCACTCGGATATGCTTCTTTGAATGAACCCTCTCCTTAGTAGGTCATTTACTTCCACTTCTACTTCTTTCTATTCTTTGGGTGCCATACGCCTCAAAGGCATAACTATATGTTTGGCTTCCACCAAGTAAATCCGAAACTTGATCTCTCTATGCGATGAAAATTCAATCGTTTCCTTAAAGACATTCGAATACTCTCTGGCAATCGGCACATATGACAACCCCTTCTGTGGAACCTCAAGCCAATGTAGAGAACTAACCAACACCCCCATCCTCTGGTAGGCAGCTAATCACTACCGTTCGCCCATCCACATCTCTAATTGCCACCAAAATCTTCTCAAAATCCACTATAGCTGCATACCTCTTTAGTCAGCATATTCCCAAGATAATCCTGAACCCAAAAAAAAAATCAAAAAAAAGCAATCACAAACAAAAGAACATCCACGACTTGATAAGACTAAACTGCTACAAAACATGCACATGCCGATGGAGCCTCCAATAAGGTTTGATACAATCAAGGGCCGGTCTACTATCTCGGGTCTCAATTCCAATCTTTCTACTTGGTCACTACATAGAATGGACATGAATCCCCGGTATCAAACAAAACTCGAACAAGAACATCACTAATAGAAAGCACACCTTGAATGACGCTCCCATTCCCTTCTTCGTCGTCGAGGGAGCATTCAAAGAAGCCGGGACCGCATCCAAAGCATATGCCTTCACAATTTGCTTATATTTCATTGGTTCTGGATTATCCTTTGTCAAATGCCTAGGCTTATCACATTTGTAGCACTTCTTCTTGTCGCTCACTTTGCAATCTCTGATCAAATGGTCATTTTCTTTGCAAACACATTCCCATTACCCTTCTTCTTACCACCCTTCCTCTGGGACTACTTCCTCTTTCCATTCCACTTCTTCTTACCTTCATCGCCTTATTGTGGCTTTGACCCCTCCTTTTCAGCAGAAACAACAATAGCCGTCCAAGCCTTAGGGTATAGGTTCTCATGATGAAGTACCCTCCCTACAAGCTTCTCAAATGGCTCATCAATATGATCCACTAGCTTCTCTCCCAAGTAGTCATACAAGCCAATGATGAATTTCTCATTCTTTCTCAAGGGAGTATCAATGAATGACATCTCATACTTTGACAAAGCATTAAACTCCACAACATATTCCGAGATTGACATCTCTCGTTGCTTCAGATCAGAGAACTTTTTAAACAAATACCAACTTCTGGGCAGCCGAGATAAACTTTTCTTTGAACCTTGTCTTGAACTTGTCCCAACTGAACAAATCCTTTAGAGTTACCTTGAAGCCAATTTCCTTTTCATAGCATCATCACTTCCATATTGCAGAAGAAGCGCTCATAAGTATCAACCCTATCTTGTACTTCTATGGCTGATTCTATTTCGTGGAATGGCTTCCCTCTAAGCGTAGAGCAATCCTTGCTCAACTTAGCAAAATCTGCCCTAGGTGCTTATATGGGAGCACCTCCTCCAACATCACACTAGGAGCTTTCCTTATCATTGTCGCCATCATAGCATTGAACATAGCTTGAAAATCATGCACACCGGCTCGTAATCTTTCTCCCTCTTCAACTTCTGAAGCAGATCTCATAGTAATCCTTGTATGCCAACTCATTCTTATCTGCAACAAGAATGATCAGTCTCTATAATGAAATTGCATCTATGGTACTCATGTCCATGTGACTTATACTATACAACATGTTATTATATAGCTTTGAAAACCAAACTTATAAAAAGTACACACTTTTTGTATACACACACACACACACTTAAGATCTAGTCTAAGGTGATAAGTCCTTCCTTATCTCTACTAGATCGCGGTATCAACTTAGGTTAATCACGTAACCAAAGCTCTGATACCAAATGTGACGACCGCCCTATACCACCAGCATAGATAATAACTAAATAGTGCTTTGCAGTCGTGCATAGCCGATATATTACAATCATCTAGATGAGTAATAACAAACACAACATATAACTTGTCATATCTCACAGCGCATGGATAAAATATAACATCACAGATATAACAAAAGAGATGGTAATAACTGTGTGAACAAATCATCGGAGTATGGATCCACAAAGTTATACATCAAATGTCATAGAGTTTATACAATGGAAATAAACTCAATAAATGTCTCAAATACAATTATAAGCAATCACTGATAAGGCTCCCTAGTGCTACACAGCGGTATAAGCATATAATGGTATATACTATGAGATAGCTCCCCCAGCTCGTCCTCCGAGCAGTACTGCATCACCTAGACCTGTTATCTAGTCTACACTGAGTACCTAAGATAATAAGAAGAAAACCATAAAACCTTGGGTCAGACAATAGTTTGGTGTGAGTGGTAAATGAATGTTAAAATACTACATAGGTAAATATGGTTAGGGACAAGAGTACATGAACCATACCTGACATGTCCTTGCAACCAAAGAATTAGCACATAACACTATAATATTCCACTCTACAATATCATAAATGTACTATACAAGATAAAATAGTGGATGTCCATATATTCTTATCTCCAGTACCTACTCCTAATGATATCCCTGAGTGATAGCTTATTAAAGAAATCAATCAAAGCAACCATAGCATCCATCAAGCAATACCCACTATAACCTCTTCCCCTTCCCACGTGACTTGAATATATGATAACCTATATGGCTTCCTTACTGCAAAGGACTAACAAAAATCCTAGTTTTTTTGTATACTCTTGTATCACACAGCCCAATGCTTGATATGTATCTCATAGCCCAAAGCTAGAAACTAAACCTAAAGCCACTAGTCTAGGGTATTTGGATCCTCACTACCAATCCATGGACGTCCTCACTTATAATACCCCTACTTCGAGTACACAAGAAAACACTCCAAGCATCAACGGTTCCATAGCACGTAATGATTTAAGCCCTTCTTTGCTCCTTTTGGACTCAGAGCCCTTCTTACTCAATCTAGTTTCCATTATTCACGAGGAACCCTTCCATATACCCAGATCCTATAGCTTCCTCCATTACCAAGTTTCCATCTTCGGAACCTACTCCCAACATGAGCCAACATCCAAATATTCTAGCTTTTCATCATGATGCTATATCGTCCTCCAACCTGATATGAACAGGCCACCACCTCCAGCATAACCTACCAAAACCTCAACAATAGTCCCCAGAAGCTCCACCATCTATCCATGAACAACGATGAATCGTTGCCGACTCATCCCTATGAATCAGTACCGACTCATCTATTCAACCTTCTAGTGGCTAAGTTTCCTCCCATGTTTCTAGTACTCTTCTTCAAGTGCTTTAGACCCTGATATCCCTCCTTAAAAACTCGGTCCCCCAATCCAAAAATTCATCACCGAGTTTTAGAGATAACTCGGTAATAGCCTCAATATTTACCCAAATCTCTTGCATCCTTACAATAGAACATCTCATCTAGCCATGCTCTATCCAACCATGCAAACCACCCACTCATAGCCATCACCATCATAACTTGGTGCCGACTTATCAAGATAAATCGTTACGGTTCTTGCATTCAACTCCAAATGAGATATGACTTATCATGTGGGCTTCTGGTTTGCTCCAGAACCTCTCTTTAAGTTTCTACCAATTCCAATCAACTTTGCCTCTGATATGCCCAATTCACCAACCTACCTACCTAAAAATCCAGAATACTAATTACCAACATAAAAGCATAACATACAAGCATAGAATCACAGCAATTACATCCATTCATGCATGCCATGCAGTCAGTCAAATGAACAACACATGGAAATATAACAATAATGCAATTTCTAATCCAAATCTAAGCAACAATGAACATATTAACATAAGTATGGTGAATTGCTAATTATCTAAACTTAAAATATACATGACTTCCTAACTGTAAGTCCATTTTTCTACTATAACCGCTTCGCAAAATAGGAAATCATCATCATGAAACAGTGGAATTGTTTGAGACTTCAGTTCAACTCTCGTCAGAAGTTATAAACCAAATAAGGTTTTATAGAATCAAAATGGTCATATAGAAATTCTGGAAAAATCATAGGTATGTAAAATGTTCCTAAGAGTCATATCATAAAACTATAGAACCATACGACCATATATGAATGAAATTTTTTTTACGATCCTTTGATATGTAAGATGCGGGTTGCTATGTTCTCCTCCTCTTTAGGAATTTTGCCCTCGAAATGCCAAACTAGCCCGATTATAAGAAACCACAGTTATCCCACATACCTACCAATCATAAGCAACCATCAAACATATCAAACATGCAGCCATGCAACCAATAGTGTAAATGTGCACCCTAACATGCGAAATACTAACCTATCAGTCATAACATACAATGCTAAAAGTAGATATGATAAAAGATGGATTTTATCACTCAAAGAACTCCGGACACTTAGTCCACATGCACTCCTATGTCTTCCACATATAATCATCATCACTTCCATGCCATTATTCCTTAACTAGTTTCACTATCTTTCTCCTAAGCTTTTTCAAATTGTTGTTCATACCCAACAATATGAAGTGGCCTATTAGGTATAGAAACTTTTCATTTTACCTTAACATCTTCTAGATGATCCGGTGTAATCATTATGCCTGATCGTGCACAACTTCTGTAGATAAGAGAAATGAAAATTGTTGTGCATGCTCGCCATCTTCTGAGGTAATTCTACCCCATATGCTAGCTTCCCAATCCTCTTAATTATTGAAAAAGGACCTACGAATCTTGGTGCAAACTTTCCATTTTTACCAAATCGAACTACATTATTTAGAGGAGAAACCTTCATAAATACCATATATTTGATAGAAAATTCCAAATCTCTTCTCCTTTTATCTGCATAGATTTTTTATCGATCTTGAGCAACTTTCATTCACTGTCTAATGATCTCAATCTTCTCCAGTGTCTCTCTAACTATATCTGGCACAAGTATCAATTTCTCATCCACTTCCTACCTACATGAAGGAGCGTTGAATGATTGGCCATACAATACTTCATATGGTGCCATACCAATGCTAGACTGATAATTATTGTTGTATGCAAACTCCACCAAATAAAAATGATCATCCCATAATCCTTCAAAGTTTATAATGCACGCTTGCAAGAGATCGTCTGATATACGATGTAAACAGTCTGCTTATCCGTTTATGGGTGATAAGCTGTACTAAGATGCAGCTCGGTTCCTAACGCCTGTTGTAAGCTCTTCCAAAAACAACAAGTGAATAATGGGTCTTGGTTGCTCACAATTCTCTTTGGCACATCATGAAATCATATATCCATTCCACATACAATTCTACTAGTTTGGAAATCGTTCTACATGACTTGATAGGTATAAATCTTGCATTTTTGGTCAATAGATGTACTATAACCCAAATGTGATCATACCTAGCTCGAATCCTTGGCAGTCTATCAATAACATCCATCGATGCTTACTCTCATTTCCACTCAGGAATATCTTGCGATTGCAACAATCCACTGGGTTTCTTCTGCTCTGCCTTCACCAATTGATAGTTTATAAATTTCAAGATGAGTGCCTCTACATCCCTTTTCTTACCTTCGCAAAAATAGGTTCGCTTCATATTTCGGTACATCTGGTTACCACCGGGATGAAGGTCAACCTCGAATTGTGATACTCTCTTAGTACTTCATCTCGCAATCCATAAACATTGGGAACAAATAACCTCTTGTCTTTATGAAGCTAACTTTCTCGGTCGAGTTTGTATTTCTTCATATCTTTAGATCTATTCCTTCCTCCCTCTTCGTTATGATCTCCACTAGAATAACATCTTGGTTATGACTTGTACCAATCCTTTCAATCAGAGTAGGTCTAATAGATAAGCTTGCCAACATTTCAGGTTCTAGCTTGCAGTAAAGCCTGAAATCAAATCCAGCAATATACTCTATCTGCTTCCATTCCAAGAACATTGTGCCCAACCTAGCATGTCTTCTGCTTAATGCATCTGCGACTGCATTCCCTTTTCCTGGAGTATAGGAAACATTGAAATCATAAGAGGCCAAGAACACTAACCACCATTACTAATGAAGCTTGAAATCCTTATGAGAGAAAAGGTACTTTAAGGATTCATGGTCTATAAATAGATCAAACCTTTCTCCTAATAAATAGTGCCTCCACATCTTCAAAGCAAAAGCAATTGCTATCAATTCCAAATCATGAGTTGTGTAGTTCCTTTCGTGTGACTTTAGTTGTCGACTGACATAAGCGACAGCCTTTCTTTTCTGCATTAACATCGCACCAAATCCAGTACCATATTCATTAGCGTATACTCTTAACTCTTCATTTCCACTTGGAATGGTCAACATTGGTGCACTCATCGACCTCTCTTTCAGAGTCATAAATGCATGCTTACACTTTGCATCTAATCAAAAGTCTGATTCTTCATCATCAAATTGGTCAACGGTGCTGCTATCTTTGAGAAGTCCTTAATGAAGCATCTATAGTATCCCGTGAATCCTTGGAAACTTCTCACATCTGTAGCATTCTTGGATAGATTCCAATCTTGAACTGCTACCACCTTCGAGAATCCACTGTTATACCCTGTCCGGACACGACATTACCCAAGAACTATTAGTCACAATGCACAGGATTAAAGATGACGAATGGTAATAAACAACGTAAATGTGGTAAAAATAATATAATAGATCACAAAGTCTATTTTATACAGATCCACACCTCCCATCCTATATAATGTCCCTAAGCACCTTTTAGGAATTTCACTAACACCCCCGTTTCACTTAGAGGAACAAGTTTATAGACTCCGCTTGAACAACTGAAAAGGACTTCAACACTGACTGCCTGAGGACTCCACACCAAGACTTCAATCTTTTCTTTTACAAAGAAATAACTTGACTATATATTGTGGCTTCAATGCAAGTATTAGTAGAATTGGAGTACAACATCTATAACCTTGCATAAATGATGTAGAATGAGTGTGTAGAGGTTAGGAAGTGGATTAAGACCAGACTCAAATATTATGGAGTGAAATAACGCTGGTCTAAGTTTGCTTTTGGAGTTAATATGTAGTTTAGAGCATTTAGAAGCAATATGAGAATGATTTGAGGGAATAGAATCGTGTGCGCGCTTTTGGGATGGTGGGAGGCATATATAGGAGTGATATGATGTCACTGAACAAGAGAAACCCTTCAACAGTTCAGTTTGGAAGAGATGCAACTATTGAAACTTTGCAACACTTGAAGAAGAGGCTTGGAAGGTCACTTTAACTATTCAGTTTATAACTGTTGCATATATCCGTTAGTAAGCGTCTATTCAAAAGCTTATGTAGTGTTGTGGTAGGACATCTGCTCATCTCTTAGTGTGCTTAGGTTCAAATCCTGATGTGTCTATTTTTGCCAAGTCACTTTCATTTCAAATGATCATTTAAATTAGTATGCATATTTCAAACTGAAGTGACATATATGGTATAGTGGTAGAGGCATGCTCACTTACTCCTTTATGGTATGGTTTTGAGTCCCGCCTTTGTCATTTTACATCTTACCATTCTTGACCCAAAATTAAAATATAACCTAGCCAATTATATAAATAAGTGTATTATGGTGTGGTTGGTATGAGCATGTGCTTTCTCCCTTGCAACCTGGGTTTGAATCCCGCTTCCATCTTTTTGGGTAAATATTTTGTAATGACCTGCAAATCCGCACAGTTCAAGCTAACAATAAACCACACATGTCCAACCTAAATTGAATGGAAGACGGATAGTTATAGGAAAGAAAGAAGAAAGAAGAAGAGAAGAGAAGAAAGCTTGAAGAAGAAACCAAAACAACACAGAATCTCACAATTGCAGCGAAATAACATATAATATAATATCAATGATCTTTACAAACGAAAAACTGTAATATACATACATCCATCAGAGTACAATAAAAAATCACAAATCATCACCCTGGACAGTTATAATAACCTGTCCTTATAAATGCTGATACTTTAAACAACAATGCAGCAAAAAAATAAACATATACGTGAATATGACCTGAATACCTCTAGATCATCTGTTGAAGCTCCAGTGCATCCAAAGAAATTTATAAATATGCTCGGTCTGACTCGAGCATTATAATAAAATATTACCCGAGTAAGTCTGGAAAATTAGCGTGAGAAAACACACCCAACTAGATTTTGATGTCATAAATACCTTTGAAATCAAAAGTATCTCATAAGACCATGCCACTTATAAGCACGAATAGGTTTTTACCTTACGATAACCAAACCATTTCATATGAAGTTATCTGATACTATAATAGTGTCTAAGATAGAAATACTTATAATCGTAGCTGAAATTGTTGCATTAATTAAATTCCATCATAATAGGTATATAACTAAATTCGTAAAGACACGTATTAGAAAATGGATTATATACAATGATTGGGCCACTGGGGTATCGTCCATCACGGTACATCTCTATATAAAATAACACCTAGATCGAACCTATCAACCCCAGCCAACACCGAACTGCCTACCCCTTACCGGATAGCACCAAATATGATCACCCCTTTTGTTAATAGGCCCGAAGCATATAAATGAGAGATAATATCGACTCTAGATAGAGATGATCATACCCTAATTGGGAGCGACCCACTTAGCCCTGCTTCATCTCCCATGTTTTAGTCATTCCCAAAAGATGAGGCTTGAGGCTATGTTACCTTTATATATAGCACTTCCCACTTGGAATGCTACACTGCCTTCCAGTCGATGACATAATGTTAGCATTCATCCATACAAGTCACTCGAGATGAACGAATTGAAGGAACTGCTTCTACTACTTCCATTTTGGAATCACTCTCAGGATTAGTAGCAAGCAGCCCTTGCACTTCAAAAGATCCATTTTGATTATCCTCAAGATATTCCATCGAAATGCTTATGCTAGCTCGAAGTGGTTTTCAGATAACATATCCGACCCGATCTCTTCGAACCGTCAACGTTAGTTTATAAACTGGCTAAAGTTTGATAGTCAGTTATTTAACTATCAAATAAACAAACAATCCAACCGGAGATCAAATTTTCAAATGGAAGTAACACTGGTTAAGCACCAAGCAACACATGCTATTATCTCACCTTTTGGCAAGGCCGTGGTATCATTGACTTAGCTAGGAACGAATGGTCAACAGCCTTAAAAATCGATTACGTACAGTAGTATAGGCGATGGTCAGATAGATTTGGACCGAAATCCAATCGAGGTGCAGTCAACATGGAGTAACTGGCGTGGCCCTATGAAGTTATATTTCAAATTTGGAGTCGATCGGAGTTCATATGCTCAAGTTACAGACGAAGCAAGGATTTGCACGGATCGATCAAGAACAATCTATATGATAGTTCAAGTCATCGAAGAACGCTCAATATCTCAAGATCCACAAGGCCAATCCATTTGAAACTTTCAGGATATCAACCAAATCAAGATTGAGACTTATAAAAATGATAGCAAGTCCTAAAGTTGCATTTAGCATTTGGCTGATCGTTCAGGCTAAATCCTAAAAACGATCGGTATGTTCTAGTACATAATCTAATTTCGATCAAGATCAGTCCATATCTCCTAAGTGGCAAGTTAGAATGATTCCATACCTCAGAAGCAACATCAAGAGACTTCTGGGACCCTCCAAAAACGATTGCACTAAAATTGGAGACAAAAAAAAAGATTGGGTAAACTTAGGCCGATCGTTCCTGATGGTCGAGTTAGATATGTCGATCATAATGGTATGCCCCTATGGACCTAGAGAGCCTTCTGCCAAAATCTTAGCAAAATATCTCATCATCTCTTCTTATAAATACAGGCCACATGGTTCACTTTAGGAGACTTTTATGGTGTTGGTCACTTTAATCTTTATTGTAATCAAGTTTTTCCTATTTCTTGTCGCTGTAATTAGATTATTAGTGGATCAATAATGGTAATCTTCAAAGTGGACGTAGGAATACAACGCCGAACCATTATAAATTTCTGCATTCTTGATTATTGCGATTATTAGTTTGTTGGTTAATTCTACTCCTCAGCTTCAATTTAACTTGACAAATCTATTCTTAGGTGTTTGTGACCAATTTGGTTGCAAACATTTTGGTGCTTTCACTGAGAGCCCTGATTCTCAGCCTATAAAGATCCCTTTTCTTGCTATTGGATTGGATAAATCCCCTTATGAGATCCATTGTTATCTTCATAAAGTTTCTTAAACTACTCAAATTTGCTGAAATCTAAATGAGGAGAAGGATGATGGTGAGACATACCAAATCTACTACTCAGAATGTGGAGGGAAATGAGACCGTTGTCATTCAACAAGAAGGCCCAAGTAATCAACCAGCAAATGTGAACGCCAATCCGGTTGAAATTCAGAATCCCACTGATTCTATCACTAGAGCTGAATTCCATAATTTAATAAGTGAGCTGATGGAGAGCCATCGACAGTGCTGATTCAGACCAAATCGACTTGATGAACGAAATCAATCAATAGTAGCGGGGCAAAGCTAGGAGGGTTCCCACTCCTTATTCGACATCGGAAAGCCCTAGATCATCGGATGGATACCATAGACATAAGCATCGCAGAATTGATGGATACCATACAGAAACTTCAAGACGTCCAATAGGTAGACCGTCACGGTTTTCCAGGATTGATTGGTGCAGGTACCTTCGGTAGAGAAGGAAATTTTCCTGTGCATGCTGGGATTCAAACTGAAGCTGCTATAGTTAATTTGGATAATGGAGTATGAATGAATGCAGATCAGGTTCTTCCCCAGAATGATGGTGAAATAAACATAAAAGATGCATGTCATGAAGATGGTGGCTCGAGAAGGCGTGAAACGGCCTACAGGCATCGACCAGACCATACACGTAAGGTGGAATATGACCACCACTTAGCATCACCCATCCATACGTCGGACTTATCGAAAATGGTCAACCAGTTGATAAGAGAGAACCAAGGCTTGACTAACAATGATTGGGAAATCTCAAGAAGCCATACCCATTTCACGGGTAATGTTCTATAAGAAGAATACCCGAGGAGGTTCAACATGCCGTCAATGCCTACCTACGAGGGAAAATCGACCCAGGGAGCATATAATGAGATACGAATGGTTGATGGATTCTACATGAGCTAATGATGTAGACAAGTGAAGATGATTTCCTATAAACTTTTTCAGATTAAAGACAATGTGGTTCACGAGACTACCTCCATGATCAATTTCCAGATTCGATGAGTTGGCAACGAAGTTTGTGAAGGAATTTCGAATGCATGCAACTTTTCCCAAAGACGTGATGTCCCTTTCTAGTGTAATCTAGGCTGGGGAGTCATTGAATGATTATTTGGGGAGATTTCATATAGCTGCCACGGTGCAGTACTCATGGCCATGACAAAAGGAATTAATTTAGAGTCAGAGTTTGGTGACTGGCTGGTTGGTAAACCGCATGCTAAGTTGGAGCACTTTATTCAAAGGCAACTCAGTTTTTGAGAAAGGAGGAAGCCAGGTTGTCCAGAAAAAAAAATGTCGCGAGATCGAGCGGAGAAGCAGTATAGAGTAACATTGCAATAAAACGGTCTGATGGCAGTTCTGGAAAATTCCAAGTGAACGTTCAAAAATAAGCCGAATCAATGAAAAAAGTGGCAGAGATAGGAATCGAGAGAAAAAAGGGATTCTGGAAGGTTGAAGCCAAGGATTCCAATGTATGATAATTGCACACCGTTGAATACGTTCATGGAAAATATGTATCTATCTACTTGCAATACCATGCAATATAGGAAGCTGCTCCAAAAGAATCGTCAAAGAGGCAGAAGCAAAACGGGAAGTATTGTCGGTTTCACGAGTGTTATGGACATAATACAAATGAATGCTGGCATCTTTAGGATGTTATAGAAAATTGATTCGGGAAAAGAAGTTACAGCAGTTTGTGAAAGCCCTATGGGAAGGCGGGTAGGGAACTTTTGACCCTAATGGAGAACAAGCACCACATCGGGCTGAGGAACCTGCATGGACCGATGGAAGACTGGTGATAAATATGATAGTCGGGGGACCGCATCCTACGGATTGGAATCGGCAAGAAATGGAGCACTATGCTAGCGCAATTAGGCATGTAGATTTTGAATATTATTCGAATATGGAAGATGGGACTCCTTAGGAACATGCAACAACAGATGATATTGTGTTTAGGAATAGGGATGCAGACAAAGTAGAGGCTCCAATAATCGACTCGATGGTCATTTCATCTATGATTAGTCCTGCATTGGTGAGAAGGATTTTGGTTTATTGTGGAAGTTTGGTGAATATAATTTTCAAAAAGGCATATGATCAGATTAGAATGGAAGCCAAAGACTTAAAACCGTCTAAAGCTCATATACATCGTTTTAATGGTGTTGCAACCGAAGCTGTTGGTTTTGTAAATTGCCTGTTGAATTGGGAGAAGGTGAGCAACGGAGAGTGCAAATCTTGCCATTATTTTGGATGTTGACTCTCTATACAATGTTTTTCTAAGCCGACTGTAGAATTCCGGGCAGCTCTTGCCTCATAGTGTTTGACTTTGAAATTTTTGAGAAAAAATGGTATAGGAGTTGTTTATAGCGATCATGCGACTGGTATGCCTGATATGTGGCTGAGTTGAGGGGATCTCAGCACAAGGAGATGGGTAAAGATATGGACAAAGCTGTTCGCATCCATGCTGCTAACGATTGACAATTGGCGCATGAGCCTTTGCTCGGGAGCCATAGTCGATTCTATAGAGATATGAATCTGAGGGATGATGAAGACGAGCCCAAGAAGACTAAGGTCTCACCGACTGAGCTGACGATTGATATTATGGTCAGGCATGATGACCTATCGCGAGTTCTAAAGTTTGGGTCACGGCTCTACCCTTTGATGATGAAGGAACTTGCAAGTTTTCTCCGAGCATATCTAGTTGTATTTTCTTGGATTCACTCGAACGTGTATGGAATCTCGCCCGCCATTGCGAGCCATGCATTGAATAACAACCCAACGTATGTTCCGGTGAAGCAAAAAAGACGTGGCATGGATCCGGAGAGATCTGTCGCTCTCAAAGAGAAGGTGGATAAACTAAAAGTCAATGGGTTATCCGCGATGCCTTCTACCCTGAATGGGTATCAAATCCTGTGCTTGTGAAGAAGGTGAATAGGAAATGCAGAACGTGCATTGATTATTCAAATTTGAACAAGGCGTGTCCTAAAGACGGTTTCCCCTTCTGAGGATTGACCAGCTGACGGATTCAACTGCAGGCCACGAATTGCTATCTTTCATGGATGCATACTTGAGATATAACCAAACCCCAATGGATATCCTCGATCAGGAGCACGCCAGTTTCATTATCGATGTTGGGTTGTACTGTTATGTGGTAATCCCGTTTGGATTGAAGAAAGCCAAAGCAACCTACCAGCGCATAATTAACAAGATGTTTAAAGACCAGATTGGAAAAAATAATGGAAATGTATGTGGGTGATATGCTCGTAAAGTCACGACAATCAAGCTACCACATTAGAGACTCAGCGAAAATGTTTAACATCCTCTGACATTATAAGATGAAGTTCAATCCTTTGAAATGCTATTTTGGTGCCGCATCGGGAAAATTCTTGGGATTTACCATTAAAACACATGGAATAGAAGCTAACCCCTAAAAGATTTAGTATATCTGTGATATCTAAGCGTCGAGAACCATTAAACAGGTGTAGAGCCTAAATGGGAAGGTTGCTACCTTAAGTCGATTTATCTTCAAAGCTACTGATAAGTGCATTCCTTTCTTTGATTTGATTAGGAAAGAAAAAATAAACTTTGAGTGGATGCAAAGTTGTAAAGATGCATTTCAAGCTTTGGTGAATCATTTGGAGAGACCTCCTATCTTGTCAAAGCCGACAGATCATAAGGAGTTGTACATTTATTTGGCTGTATCAGCATACGCTATAAGTGCCTCCTTGATTCGTGAGGAGAATTGGATCCAGATCCCAGTGTACTACATCAGTAAACGACTGACAGGAGCAAAAAGGAATTATCTGAAAATAGAAAAATTGGCATATTATTTACTAATTGCATCACGAAAGCTTCGTTCGTACTTCCAAGCACATCCGACCAATGCTTGCATCGACCAGCCATTATGACAGGTCCTACAACGACCTGAGACATCTGGAAGGTTGCTCAAGTGGAATATTGAGCTCAGCCAATTCGATATTACTTACCTTCCTCGAAGGGCTATCCAGGGTCAAGCATTGGCAGATTTTATAGCAGAGTTTACTATGCAAGATGATCTTCCAGAAGGTAGCGAAATCCTTATTGTATGATGGAAATTGTATACTGATGCAGCATCAATGATCATTGTTCTGGCGCTGGGATTGTGATTGTAACCCCCGAAAACCGGTCAATTTTTTATGTTTTAAAGCTTGATTTCCGAGCAAAAAACAATTATGTTGAGTATAAAGCTTTGATTGGTGGACTTAAACTCGCTAGAGAATTTAGAGTTAAATCTCTTAAAATTTTGTGATTCGTAGTTGGTGGTGTATCAAGTTAGGGGAGATTATGAGGCTAAAGGACAGTGGCTTTTCCTATACCTTATCCGAGTCCAGGAGTTGTTGACAGAATTTGAATATTATGACATTTCACATATTCCACGCAATCAAACAGAGAGGCTGATTCATTGGCAAAGTTTGCTAGCACCGGTGATGCACGGCAGATGGGCTTGGTTTCAATCAAAGTATTAAATACCCCAAGTATAAATATGATGGAAATAGATCAAATGCTGGAAGGAAATCTGAAAGGGAATCATGGATGACTCAATCAAAGACTATTTACTGCATGGAGCCTTACCCGACAAAAGAAATGAAAAGCAACAAGTCCTTTGCAAAGCTTCACGATATATTATGGAAGAAGGAATTATGTACAGGAAAGGTTTCTCAGTCCTTCTACTCCAATGTATCGCTCACGATGAAATAAAGCGTGTTCTAAAAGAAGTTCATGAAGGAGATGCAGCGATCACACTAGGAGGAAAACTCTATCAAAGAAACTCTGTTACGGGTATTATTGGCCACCATGAATCAGGATGTTGTTGATTATATAAGACGATG
The DNA here is from genome assembly GCA_030765085.1 of Allium cepa. Lineage (NCBI taxonomy): Eukaryota > Viridiplantae > Streptophyta > Magnoliopsida > Asparagales > Amaryllidaceae > Allium > Allium cepa. Next base: position 167,680,554 of record CM060931.1, read on the forward strand.
TGATAAATGCCAGATGTATGTGAAAGTCCCAAGAGCTCCGCCAATGGAAATCGTGCAATTGGTCAGCCTATGGTCGTTCGCTATGCAGGGTATAGACATTATCGATTTTTACCGATGTCTATGGGTGGCATGAAGAACGCTGTCGTCGCAGTTGATTACTTCACCAAATGGGCCTAAGCGGAAACTTTACCACAATCACAACCAAGAAATTAATCAACTTTGTGTCTGAAACATCATATGCCGCTTTGATCTCTGATTCTGACGGATAATCGGACTCAATTTGACAGTGTTGAATTCAAAGACTATTTTCAAAGATACCATATTGAAAAGAGATTTGCAACGGTTCACAACCTCAGGCATATAGACAGGCTAAAGCTTTAAATAAAATAATAAAGGCTATTCTGAAGAAGCATTTGGAGAAGACTAGAGGCAAGTGGGTGGATGAACTCCCCATAGCATTATGGCTTACAGAACCACCCACAAGTCAGCGACTAGCCATACTCCATTCACCCTTGCCTACGGTTTCGAAGCCATTATTCATGTTGAACTCGAAGTCCCTTCTCATCGAGTGACTTACAATGATCCTAAAATGAAAAAAAGATCTCCTATTGGAATCTCTTGACTTGATAGATGAGAAGCAAGAAGAAGCAGATTTGAAGGCAGCTGCACAATGACATCGAGTTGCCCTGTATTATAATACTAAAGTTCGACTAGAACCTTCGAAATTGGTGATCTCATTCTGAAACGGGTTTTTCCTACCCCCATCATACATGAATCCAATATGGGAAGGACCATATGTCATCGAACAGAAGCTTGGAGAAGGAACTTTCAAGCTAGCGATTGTCCATAGCATTACACTTCTAAGGGTATGGAATAGCGAACATCTTCGACGCTATTTCACTTAATTTATTTCCTTCACATTTCAGTTGTATTTATTTTCATAACTTGCTTTAGCATTTGATTTTTCGAATGTGAAATAAGATGGTTCATGTTATTCCTTTCCGTTAAATGAATAATTTTTCAGGCTTCCTTAATATTTGTGTTTGCTATCGCATTGTTTGCTAATTGAAGTCGACATGTGTGAGCAGGCTCCCAGTGTTTGAAATTAATCAATCATGGTAACTCCAAACGAGATTAAACGAGATGAGCCAATCTACTTGTTCATTTAACAACTCTCATTCACAATCCAAAGAACGGGATACATAATAAGGAACAAATATGGCCAATAATCTGATGATCGAACAAATCATGCTTAATCATGGAACCGAGATAAAATTAGGGTGATCGTGATACGACCAGTCACTCGCTGAACCAAATCCAAGATCCTACGGGCAAATCAATCAACCAAGGGGAGTGCGATCTGGCTGTTCTCCGAAACACTCTAAGTCCTTAGAGTATGTATTGAAGTATAAACACAAATTGGCGGAAGACCGACCGCTCGTGAAATAACTCTAAGTCCTTAGAGTGCGGACTGGAGTATAAACATAAATTGGCCGGAGACCGAATGCCCACGAAACAACTTTAAGTGCCCAGAGTGCAGACTGGAGTATAAATATAAATCGGGTGGAGACCGACCCTCCACGAAACAACTCAAAGTCCCCAGAGAGCAGACTGGAGTATAAACTTAGATTAGGTGTGATCCGACCACCCATTAACTAAATCATATCCCCAGAATGTGGATATAAACATGAATAAATAGTTGAGTGGAGTTCGACTGTTCACTACTCAACAAACTCAGATCCAAAATCGACGGAAGGAATATAAAATCGCTAAGAATGGAGATCGATCATCCTACATCTGACCCCGCTAAACCAAAGTTAGGGGTAGAAGTATAGTTACTCGAAAAATTGCTGAAATTCGACGGCGTAACACTAAGGCTTAAGCCTAGTGTTTGATACGACTCGAGGCCACGACCTCAGGGAGGCCTTGGGATGGATGAATTAAATCGACGTTCGATACAACGAGCAACGAATCACAAGTGCATAAAATGAAAATTTTGATAGTTTGGATGTTTAAACAAGTAAATACAAGAATCATACATAAGAATAACAAAATTCTTATTTACACTAAACTGGTTGTACATCATACCAGTCTATCCAAAATGCAAGACAAAAGTGGAAGGCCACACCCAAACAAATACAACCAATGAAAATGAGAAGTGACCATCTAAGCTATTTACATGTCATCTCAATCCGAAGATTATTTCTTGGATTTTCTATCCTTTTTTGCTTCTTTAGAGCGGCTCCTTCGAACTACCTCTTGACCCTCTCTTCGACCCTTTGCCGCCTAGGATTATATTCCAAGAAGTATCCTTAGTTGTGTGAATCGAGGCAGTATCATCTTTGGAACTATGAGGGATGGAGGCGCTATCAGCACCAGAAGTAAGAGGAATGCCATCCGAGGAATTGCTCGGCCAGGAAGGATCATCTGGAGTGGGATGGGAAATGGTTCATCGAACTCGAATCAGCAGGCTCATTTTTCACCTTCTTTTTCAATACGCTCTTTCATGTTGAGCTCCCAGTGGGGTTGGAAGAACCTGCGATCATGACATCTTATTCAAAAGGAATTTTATGGTGCAGTTCATTTCCCTCCTTAATTAATGCCTTCATGAATTGATCATCAATTATCAAAGGCTTCTTCCTACGCATCTTGAGTAAAGGCCAAAGTTGCAACTTTAATAGATTATATAGCGGTTGCATGTGACTCCGACTGAGGCTCTTGGGAAGGAAGAGGATCAACACCTGATAGGTTCAAAGCTGAGAAAAAATAGCTGAAAAGATTAGAACTATCAACTGATAACATCCTAAATTTGCTAATGACGGGAAAAGTCGATGGAATGCCATCCTTGATATGACTTCCAGGTTGGACCGGAGCATCCTTGAAACCATGCTCGAGAATTGGGAAAAGTTGTGGCTTGTCTGGATCATACCTAGGTATGGTCGAAGAGCTTGCTACGGAGCTAGAGATGGACTGGGGAACCAGGGGCAATTCAACTGTAGTATTGGGTTGCGTTGACCCAGATCCTTGAACCACTTCATGGAAAGAAACAACAACGGACCCTTTCTAGAGCGAAAGCTGGATATCATGCAATGTTTTGGGTCCGTTGTCCAAGAGTATCTCATTTTCAAGTATAGATAGATCGTTATCTTCTGAATTAAGAAGTTTTCTCTCTTTTGCAACAAAAAATTCCTAAGCACGATAGAGCTAATAGGGACAGTCTTCACCAAGTCATGTCCAATTCCTATGCTTGAGAACGAATAAGAAGCAGGTCAAGCTCATTCATTATCTCTTACCCGACTTTCTCCTTGGTAGCTTTCGTTTCACGTTGAATGAGTGCATCGACATTTTTGACCATCTTAATAGTTGTGTCTCTCTCGATTCTGATGTTTACCAACTAGTCACAGGCATCCTAAGCATCTTCTGAGCATCATCTTTTTCTTTATTTACATACTCAAGCTTAGCCTTGAGGTTAGTTATTTCCTTTAAGGCTGCCGATTCATTATAATAAGTCGTTTCTCACTCAAACGCTATCTCTTGGTTCCAATGATGTAAAACTTTGATCATATCAAGATGGCTAGATGTCATCTCTTTCATGTATTTTCTAGCAGTGTTAGCCTTTCCTTTGGCTTCTGCTAAGCAGGTTATAGAGTCTTCTAGCTCATTTGTTAGAGTGTCAATGATTCTTTTATCTTGAGCGTCTTGGCATTTTAGTTTTTCAACTTCCGTCGCATGCTCGAAGGAAACTTTTGACATCTTTTCTACTACCTTCATCCATTCTCGATGCTACATATGTATATCAATGACACAATCAATGGTCCTCTTCTAAACATGATCCAGAACCCTCTTCAAGTTGGGAGGAAAATAAAACCCTTCAAAGCATAAATTCAAAAATTCTTCATGAAGTTGTGCCGTGCATGCAGTTGGATCGATCGTAGAATCTTTACTAGAAGCTTCTTCGACTTTGGTTCCTTCTTTGTCGGGCTTGTGAGCAGCGGTATATTCACTATGGCGGCGACGATCACTTAGCCATTGAGAATAAGATGGAACCAAAGGCTATGGAGGCATTGGAATAATAGAAGGACCCTGAGAGGGATCGATAGGCAAGTTCTCATAGGAATAATAGAAGGACCCTGAGAGGGATCGATAGGCAAGTCCCTGCGATTAGATGGTTTTTTAGGACCCTTTGGAGGAGGAAATCTTGATCTCGATCTATGTTTATCCTGGGGTGGCGTATCCTAATCATCTCTATCTTGATGACCCTGGTCATGGCTGGAGCGATAGCTGGAATTGTAATAATCTCGACTGTCGTGGTAAGAGCCAACGCGAATCCGATGTTTGGTGATGTATATCCCGGAGAGAATCAAAAATGTTCCTCTTCCTCACCATCATTTCTGCATAAGAAAATAGAACTCGGTCAACTCAAAGCATTAAAAATCACGAGTCAAGTACAATAGAATGTTGAGGAGTGTAAGTGTGTGCAAGTGTCCTAGTGTAACCCCCCAACAGACTAGGTGCAAGAGCCTTGCTCATTGGTGTAACTTTCCTCCATAAGTAGGAATCTCAGTGCCATTATAATGGGAGATTCTGACTCTTGGATGCTTATATCAGTAAAATGGAAAGCATCAAGATCAGGTAGAACTGGTAGACCAGATAAAGAGTCGAGTGGTAAACCCAAATGCTCTGATGGTTGGAAGGAAGATTCATATTGCAAAACTTTAGGATCCATTAGCGACTTGAATTGGTCGGACATGAGACTTCTTAGAAGTTTATGTATGAATGTTTTCTTCTTCCTCCTATCAGCAACTAAGGGTTGTGAGGCTTGCGAAGATTCAGTATCAACTCCAGGACCGGATTTGTTGCCTTTATGACCAAGTACATTGCCAATATTCCCCTTGGCGTCAATATTAGCAAATTCTTAAGCACTCGTAACTGGGAGCATCTTCTTTAATTTTTGAAGCTTTCGAATCAGAAGGATTCTCAACAATGATTGCGTCTTCTAGGGCATCGGGAGCAGAATTTATAACCTTCGGTGGAAAGACGGGGACAACTTCAAAGAGATCCAACTGAGGACCTAGACTTTCCGGTTGTTCCGAATGATAATTATATGATGGACTATTAGACTTAGTTGCCAAACTTGATTCTACATCATAGTTATTTCTTTGGAAAGATGAGCCAACCGGCAAGACGCCCGGAACATCCAGATTCCATTGCTATTAAACTTAGTAAAAATCATAATTAGATAAAGTAAACTGTACCGCCAGTGCATAGTGAGTGCTAGTGTGGTACGATAAAGTGCCCTTTAATATAGTAATAAGTTGTGAAAACTAAAGACAAAAAAGACAATGAAACTTTGAAGTTTAACTAGAGAGACTGTCAGTCCTGACCGTCTCAACTATTTCTCGTGTCATCGGGAAATGATGTAGCTTGAGTTTTACGACGGATCATCAGCTAGCAAAAGTTTGGTTTTTATCTAGATTACCGGTGGGCTTCAAGATGATTATTAAAGGCATTGGTTTGTGTCATGGTTCTAAGGAAATTTTCTATCATGTATGAAGTTCAGATCATATGCAACTCATATACAAGTTTTAATGTTAGTCCAAGTATGAAAGGCCAAAACTCGTCACTTAGTTCAAGTTACCCATCTAAATTCCATTTTATAAAAAGAAAGGTTCATTTGTAAACTAGGGCGATCATTCTTGTATGTGAATTAAGGCCGATCGTTTCCTAAGACAAAGGAAGTCGATTGTTTGCCACGAGCTTTTCCCATCGATCGTCTGAATGAGCCCTAACTCCAAGGTACAGCTGATCATTCATAGGTGATCTTCGAGCCCCAACATCCCATAACTTCGTCGATTGACCAAGAACGACCATGGATGATCGATCATACAACTTCTTCACATCCAAAGCACCATCTCCATTAGCGAGCGATCGACCAAAGTCATAATTCATTCATCCCTAGCTGCCTTGTCCCCATTGCGTACGATTGTAAGAATATAGAAAAGTAGGGATTCACTCATCCCTAATCACTTCGTTCTCGAAATTATAAAGCAAGTTTAGGATTCATGTTACCTAAGTTTGAATTTGAAGAAAGACGATTTGAAATCTTTTTAAAGGATGACAACTTTGTGGTGATAGTTGCTCGAATTAGCAGGAAGAAGGCAAAGAGGCTCGACCCTTTTTTGCTTCAGAATGGAATTATGGGAAAAGAGTGAAAGAAAATGTCTAAGTGCAGAGGCTTATATCGGAAAGGGATTTAGCCAATTTTTTTCGGTCTAAAAAATTTAGTTGATCGTCCCATGCCCAAAGATTTAGCCGATTGTCCCCTATCCAAGCCATATGTCAATCATTCCACTTCTATGCCGATTGTTCCACTCTTATGCTTTATGTCGATCGTTGCACTCCTATGCCTTATGCCGATCGTTCCACTTCCAAGCCTTGTGTCGATCGTTCCATAACCTATCTTATGCCGATCATTTTCATGATCATGGGTAGTTTGAAATTTGTTCTCTAAGAAAGGGAATATTATGGATTTATAAAAACATATGAATTAAAAAAAAGAAAAAAAAAAGGAAGAGAGCGTGCTTGAAAAACGACTACTGGCGGTAACTATTTATAGCAAGTTATTTCCATTAACTTGACAACGACTTGTGAACATGTAATTATGATCAGGAGTCAGGTGTTGGCACGTATACGTATAAGTATACACTTAAAATTTAATTTTCTAAAATTAATATAAAAAATGAATAGTCACCTGGAGCCGACCAGAGGAAACTAAAGCTAAGCTGTTGAAGCATGGAAATTGTTAGAATAAAAACAAGATGATTGTTAACAAGTTCTGATCCCATGTTTGTACTATTGGAAATCGGGCAACCGTCATGACTAATAAGGAGAATACGACCTTCAACAAGAAAACAACCCGATGGAAGGATAGCGACTATTTGATGAACTAGATGGTTTTCTTTCAGGTGGTTCTAGCTTACGACAATTCAAAGCACGTCATGTATGATACAAGACATACTTAGGGGCAAATGTTATCCCGCCTTTTAGCAACTCCGTGATATCATCGACTTGGGCTAGGAACGAATGATCAACAACCTTAGGAATCGATTACTTACAGTAGTATAGATGTTGGTCGGGCAGATTTGGATCGGAAACTAGTCGGCATAGAGTAACTGGCATTAAGCGTGAAGTTATATTTCAAATGTAGAGTCGATCAGAGTTCCTATGCTTAAGTTACAAACAAACCAAGGATTTGCGTGGATCAATCAAGAATAATCCATAAGATAGTTTAAGTCATCGAAGAACGCTCAATATCTCAAGATCCTCAAGGCTTCATTTGAAACTTCTAGGAATTCAACAAAATGAACATTGAGGCTTACAAAACGATCACGAGTCCTAAAGTTTCATTTAGCATTTGGCCGATCGTTATTGGCTTATAGTTTTGGCCAAGTCCTAAAAACGATCGGTATGTTCCAGTTCCAGTGCATAATCTAATTTCGACCAAGATCAATCTATATCTCCTAAGTTACAAGTCAGAATGATTTCATACCTCAGAAGTAACATAAAGAGACACGTGGGACCCCCTCAAATACGATCGCACTAAAATTGGAAATAAAAAAGGATCGGCTAAACTTAGACCGTTCGTACTTAGTGGACGAGTTAGATATGCCGATCGTTATGGTGGCCCCTATCAACATAGAGAGCCTTCTGCCGAAATCTTAGTGAAATATCTTATCATCTCTCCCTATAAATACAGGCCACATGGTTCACTTTTGGGGACTTTTACGCTGCTGGTCACTTTAGTCTTTATGGTAATCAAGTTTTTCCTATTCCTTGCTATTGTAATCAGATTATTAGTGGATCATAAAAATAATCTTCAAAGTGGACATAGGCATGCAATACCGAACCACTATAAATTTCCATGTTCTTGATCATTGCGTTTATTAGTCTGTTAGTTAATTCTACTTCTCAGTTTCAATTTTACTTTCTTCGTTTACTTCTCTACACAAATCTATTCTTGAGTATTTATGACCAATTTGGTTGCAAACGTAAGCCTCTTTAATTAATCTTTTCATTAATTAGAACACTTTCCAAAAATTTATCTCAAATTACCTTTATAAAGATATATTCTCAAAACCACCTTTAATCCTTCTATATTTGAAAAACATTTCCATATACTTACCTCAACGGTATAAGTATATTCACAAACCATTTTATTTTAAATGTTTAGACGATGCCCCTATATATTTAATCCATAATAAGTATATTTATAACTTTTAAGGAAAACTTTTATTTTCCCAAAACATACTTGAATGAACGACACTCCTAACTTCAAAATGGATGGAAGTTACACACCTTGAAACTTAACATCAAATATAGGATATAAATATAAATCTGTATACTATAAATACATCTTCTTTCGAAACATCTACTACAACAACAATATTATAGTCCATGTCTTCCTCACTTTCTCGGAAACATTTATTTCAACAAAAATGTTGAAATCCATGTCATCCTATCACTTAACGCGTTTTTAAATCACTTTCAAAACCATTAAACTCCATTTGGAAGTATCTTTTCAAAACATTCCTTTAAAATATTGTTTTTACTTTTAAAATTTAAATATATTTCTCTGGTAAAAGTCCATACTTAAATTTCGACATAATCATTTCCATATTTATAAAACTATATTTATAAATGTCTTTCTATTTTATAAAACTTCCTTTCTATAAAATCCCTTTGTTTATAAAACCCCACTTATAACTCTATCTCTTTATAAATCTCACTTATTTGTATAATCCCATTTAAAACATCAATTACAATCTGTTTTTAACGTTGTGTCCATATGTATAAACTTCTTTTATAAGTTCGTTTTTATTCATAAATTATCGTTTAACATCTCCAAATCTATCCTCACTTTCAAGTTTCAAATAAAATCAACTATTTTTCTAAAACGACATTCCATGTCTTATAATAAATCCATAATTGTGATTTATTTTTTCAATTTATCCAATGATAATAGTTTCCCTTAATTTATAAAACACCATTTATAAACCTCTTCTTTTATTTATAAAATACGATTTTACAAATCTTCACTTTATTTGTAAAATGTCACATTTATAAATTTTCCACGTTTATAAATGAATCTTAATATATATATATATATATATATATATATCTGTGTGTGTATGTGTGTGTGTTACTTTATTTAAAACAGTTAATAAATATTTATACCAAAATATTTCCATCTTCTTTTTAAAACTGTATTCCTTTATTATAAAAGATGGCCTTATTTTTAAGATTTTTTTTTAAAAAATCTTTATTATACAGTTCAAAAATACCTATTTAAGATATTTCAAAATCTTATAATATCTAAAATCGTTGCTTTTATTTTAAAATAAATTCCTTCTTTTAATAATTCAAGAATAATTATTAATACATATAAATTTTCGGAATCACTTAAAATCCTTTCAAAAAATAAATCTTTATTTTATAGTATTTCAAAATACTAAAAATATGGCCCAGTGCTACTATAGCACTAAAGAGGAAAAAATCATCCATGTCATCAACTATGGCATTCAACACATCATATACCAGAATATATGAAAAGTGAAATCAACAGTATGAGGAATTCATTTAGATTCCTCCAACCTGTCCTCTAACATCACATACAGTATAATCATAAAATATAAATCAACCGCTTCAAAAAGAGATTGTATACAAAGGTTCATCCACTCATACACGAAAACGTAATAGGGTCTCATTCGCTCCAAGGGAGGGAAAATATATCCAAACTAACTAATAAAATTGTAAATCACCTAAAAAGTCAACAAAGCAATCAACAGTAATAGTAAAATTTTGCACTTTGTGATCAAATCAGTCTAGATGAGACTTTGATGTTTTGTTTCAATATATTATTATGCATACCCTTAGACCATGTGTCTCTCATTATACAAATTCCTCTGAACTTGGTCCATATCGTACATTCAAGGTTATAATATAAATTCAAAATATTTTTGAGATATTTTGTAGAGAGTTACTTTTGAAACCGTATCACGATCGATTAAACTTTCTTATGTGATTTTCAAAAGTATTTATATTGATAACATAGATGATTAAGGAGTTGCATTTTGTACTTGATTAAATAATAACATTATGATATTTTTTAATATCAATTATTCATTAAAATTTCTATTTTTGATTATTGCATACCCCATATCGTCTCTAAATCTACCATTTGACACTCATATTATATCATATCATATTATTCAGTTTTATGTCTGTTAGCTAAAATGGCATAAACCTAAATGCAGTAAAGATTAGTTGAAGTAAAAGTGAGTACAGGGGACAAGTCATGTACACACTCTATATGAAAAGCAAAACTTATAATATATTGTAAAATTTAAATTTAAATGGCTAAAAGTCTACACATGAAAAAGGGATGTGAAATGAGGAATTTCCAAAACTACGTGTATTATTCTCGTGCACCCATTTTTATCTAAGTAAATTCAAGCGTGAATAATAGCAGCTCAAGTTGAAGGTAATGACCTTCAAATTCAGCATGGCTCTATCTCCAATCACAACCAACTTCAAGTGATAGCTTTGCTTTCAAGTTCAAACTTCAGCATCAGATTCACATTTTCAAGTGACGTCGGATGTAGGTATCACGAGCAATTTTAGACCGACGACACAAACTTCAGGCGATCGGATTTCAAGCATTCCGAATTACAGAAAGCAGGCAGCGTTAATTTTCAAAAGGCTAAAACGTCAATGTGATTCAGATCCGAGTAAAGAAGAATTTGCGTACTAGCCCCAACATTTAATATTTTGCACATAGTAATTAGTTGTTTATGATTATTTGTTTTTATTTTATTGCATTTCCTTTTTTAAGTTTAAACTGTAGATTTATCTAGAATTAAGCTAGGTTAGGATTCCAAAACTTGGATAAAGTCGAGGCAGTATTACTAAGCACGTGATTAGTATGTTCATGTTAGCAGGAAGTGCAAGTTTATAGGTGTTATAAGAATTGAATATTTTATGCTAGTATTAATCTTGGGAGCAATAGTAGGCACTGACGGGTTAGTGGCCGAAGCTGCGTATATTTGTTTATTCTTTACTTTTTGCACTTACATTTATGCATTATCTATCTATTTATCTACAGAATATGTTAAATATCTTATTCGCCCCCTCTAGGATATATCGCACGATCCTAACAACACCTTGGCCTTCGATAGCTTTGCACTATCAACTTTCAATAGCTTTATACTTTGGCCTTTGATAGCTTTTCATTGTCAACCCTCAATTGCTTTACACCTTGGCCTTCGATAGCTTTCCACTGTCAACCTTTGATGGCTTTTCCCTATCAACCCCCGATAGCTTTACACCTTGGCCTTTGATGGCTTTGCACTTTTCAACACTCGATAGCTTTACACCCTTGCCTTCGGTAGCTTTGCACTGACAACCTTTGATAGCTTGCATTATTAACCCTTAATAGCTTTACACCTTCGCCTTCGATAGCTTTACATCCTGGCCTTTGATAACTTTGCATTATCATCCTTCAGGTAGCCATTCATTCTTGATCTTCAACAAGTCTGTGCTATTGACCCTTGATAACCGTTCACCCTTGACATATAATAGCTTCACACTCTTGTCCTTCGACCATACCTTGCATCTTGATTTACAATAGCTTTGCATTGTATTAATATTTGAAAATTTTAAGTGCATCACCTGGCCCTCCATAAGAAGTTTTCTTATGCTTTAGCTTAAGTAAACTTTTGTTTTAGTCCTTAATCTTCTTCCTTTTGAATGGTCATTCCTTCTTGCCTTATTTTGCATCATTGATAGCTTTGCATCTAGATTTGCTCTTCTTTTATGCCTACGATAGACCTTGATCTAGAGCCATATAGCTAATGCATCTAGACTTATGATAAATTTTAAACTTCAAATTTTCAAGGCATAACACAATTCTACTTACGGTAACTTTTAACTTAATTTCTCTCTAAAATATTATGTACTTTTATTATTACTATTATTAGTTCTACTACCATTGAAAATGCTTTTTGATACATCATTATTGAGAACCTCTTTGAAAGATGAAAGCTTGTTACTAATTTATTCAAAGATACATTTGAAATTTGAAAGATTCATATAGTCTCATTTAGAAAACATTCGATTCAAAAATTGAACAAATGGTCATTTTGTTTAAATCAATTTTTGAAAGTAGGAAGTTCTTCAATGCCTATTGAGAAACATTTTTCTAAAATACTTTTTTTGACGAAATTTTATCGCAAGATGGAAACTTCTTATAGACCTATTGAAAAGCTTTTTTTATTACTACTCATTTTTTATTGGGAGCTTTGGTTCGACTAATAATTGGAATATTGGATATTTTCCATGACCTTTGGACAAATCACTTTCCTATTAGCGGGCAATCTAGTAAACTTTCTACACTATTGAGCTAAATACTTGCTATTCATACTTCTTTCTTCTAAAGTTGAGTAACCTGGCCTTGTAATTAGCTATTTCGTAAAGGGGATATTTATTGATAGTTGAATCTTTGAGTTTCCATATATTGATTCCATTCCTCGGCTCTTTACTCAGCTGTTGTAATGACTTCCTTATCATGGCTAGACAAGTCATCTATTTACATAATCTTTTATACTGACCATCATTTATGTCATCCTTTGGCAGGATAGGCTTGATGATTCTTTAATTCTTTCAAATAGTTCACCATCTATACTCTTTCTATTGGATGATTATTTCCTAGTCCATCTGTATTCTTTTAGATGGTTTATTTGGCTAGGTCCAGAGGCAGGACCAAAGACTTATTTAATGTCCATCACTCTTTGGATGATCGCTTCGGTTGAGTTCGAAGGCAAGACCAAAGGCTTAATTTAATTTGACCATCGCTCTTTGGGTGTTTGCTATAGCCTGGCATGAAGGTGGGACTAAAGATTTAATTTGGCCACAACTCTTTAGGTGGTTGCTTTGGCCAGACCAAAGGTGGGACGAAAGGCTTAATTGACCATCACTCCTTGGGCAATTGCTTTGCCCAAGCCCGAAGATAGGACCAAAGGCTTAATTTGGCTACCAGCCTTTAGGTGGTTGCTTGAGGCTGGTAGCTTTGTCTAATCCCAAAGGTGGGAACAAAGGCTTAATTGAAAATCACTTCTTGGATGGTTTCTTTGACCAGGCCTGCAGGAGGGACTTGTAGGAACCAGACTAGTCGGAAATAGGTCGAATGGTAAAATTTCAAAAATAAAATCCATTTTTATCTTTTTCAATTCTATGAAGCCTAAATGGATTTTAGATCCAATCTAAAATATTTTAAATAAAATAATTATTTTATTTGTTTAGGAATTTTTTTTAGTTCAAATAAGTGTACAAAATACACTTGTTAAGTGCACATGTTATAGAAACAAAGCATACATGGTCAATATGACCCATTTGTGGTAAATATATAATTAATGAAAGGTTTGAAATAATTTTTTAACATTACATAATGGCCCCTTTATAAAATTTGAGTAAAAATAACATACACTTTAACAGACCCATTTGTCCACACTGTAACAGACCCATTTGTCCATTTATATACGCCTCTATTATTGGTAATTTCAATTTAAAAATACATAAAAATATTGCCACGGATATATAATTAATGAATGGTTTAAAATGAATTTTATAGTTTCACGTAAAGGTCCATTTCATAAAGTTTGAGTAAAAATGACATACAGACATGTATCGATATATAAATAACTATAACTATGTATAATATTTAAACAACATATGCACGTAAAGTTTGCAATCTGCAATTTACATATATAAATTTAAAGTAAATAAATTCAATTCAATTACAACTTAAGAAGAAATCAAATGATTTTAGATTTTACATAAGGGTCCACTTATGGGTTAAATGAAACAACCTTTTATTTATGTAAACAATAACTAACCAAATATATTTGAATACAACCTTATAACACATGTATTTATTTGAAAGATGGGTTTAAATGATTGAATTTGTTTTCAACAAAAATTAACTAAAAATTAATCAAATTGTTTTCTATAAAAATATGTTTAAATAACCATAAAACATATATATGCATCTGTGTATTTAAAAGGTAGTCAATCATGGATTCCAAAACAATAATAAAATGGATTTGATAACTTAGGCACATAAATTCATTATAAAATTCAGATCCAAACTATAAAAGTAATATAAATGAATGTGTTGAGCAGATTTCTAGCCGAGATCCTCGTAATAATTATACTTGCTTATTGAGCTTGCAATGGTGAAGAAATCAGAGTTATTATTAAAGACTTGAGGATTAAAAAAATATGAAGTGCACTTGGAAGTGATCCTAAGTGGTGTGGGTGCGGTATAATCCTCTCTACCCTATAGAATATGCTCAGTTTGTGGGGATGAGGGATCAGCTACGTCCTAGAAATATGAAAGTTAGTATCTTTATTTGCTCAACATGGAAATAACTTCCAAATGGTTGAAGTTGATCCTTTAGAGAATGAACAGCCCTAGATTGAATGATCCGCCAAAGATTTCATTGTCAACTAGAGCTAAAATTTATTCCCCATATTGACATTGGTTGGGAGTAGGATTAAACTCAACGGGTCTCCTTCATAGGATCTCAATTGAGGGGTAGGTGTAGATGTGCCTTCTGTCCTGGCATACTCCCCAGTGGACTCCTCTTTTTATCATCTTTCTCTTTTTCCTCCTTTTCCTACAAATACTCTTCTTTATCCTCCTCTTCATCAAATGTCATATCAAAGTACTCTCCTTCCTCTTCATCTCTAACTCCATTTTTGGCGGAGCTAGAGAAGAAATCTCAACTTGAGGAGCGGTCAATGGAGCACTGGGAGGAGTTGGTTCAAAATGCACTTTATGACTTGTTGACGCCAAAAATGGCACCAACACCCAAATATTAGATGAAATAACAAAATATATGGATATAATGAAATAAATGTAGAAGCAATAGAAATGACACAATTTTATAGTGGTTTGGAAAATACTCTGCCTTACGTCCAGAAAATATATGGATTACGATGAATTCAATTAGATTTGACCACAATCTAGTGGATCTTGGATTTAAGAGTCTTTGAAGTGGTTGAGGAAGAAGAAGTGCAAAAAGTGAAGAAAGTCAAGATCCAAAAGAAGATCCTTGTTTATTTTCCATAGGATCGATATTTATAGAGAAACCGGTTTGCAGATCCAGGCACTCATGTAGTTCAAAGTCCAAATGCAAGCCATAGGTTGATAAGCGAACATACCAGCCTAAATTCTAATAAGACCTCTCGGTACCGAGAGGTACCTCAAGGTACCGAGTGGTCTCTTTATGGTGAAAGCCCTTCTCTTTTACTTGTTTTGTCCTCCTATCTATGACTTGATGTATTCCAAACCCTTTTCAATGAAGGTCAATTTCCTTCCGATAACTTCCTTGATATTTCTTATCTCATTATGCTTTCTTTGATTCCTTCTCATGAATCCTTAGTGTTGCTCATTTGTGCTATGAAAAAGCACTCGATAATGATTACTTGACGTAGCGCTTGAAGTATAAGAGGTCCAGGAGGTGTAAATTGCATGAAAAAGCTTTCGGTACCAAGAGCTTCCTCTTGGCACCGAGAGGTCCAACTTGTCCAATACTTCATGGAATATCTTGAGTAATATCTTTTGGTTCTTTTAATCGTACTTCCAAGTTCATAAGTTGTTTCCGTCTTTATTTTGACGTTCTAATTCTAGTTGAAAATCCACTTAGTTAAAAGTCGGTTAACGGTTGCTCCCTAAAGTACGCCTTATGAATGTAAATTGTGTTTTTCTCAAGAATAAGTTTCTACAATAGTCAAACTTCAGGAGTAGAGCCCTCCGGCCATCATTCTATTCCGAATTTGGTGAATCATCTGATTCCTTTGAATTCTCCTACAAATCCATGGTCATTCCAGATCGTCATAGCTAACGATTTTAGTCCTTTCTTAAGTGTTAGTCATGAATCATAATCAGTCCATTTTCATTTAGAGTTATCATATCATCTATCAAAATCATCTCGTGTTCATATGAGATTTATCTATTCTAGTCTAATCACAAGGTTTTCAAATCCTAAGGTAAAGTCAATGTCTGTTTTTGGGTCAAATCTCTATAGATCGCTTAACATCCAATCTAGGGTCCGATCACTCCGAATCGTTTATGTTTAACATCCAATCTAGGATTAAATCTCTCTGGATCATTTGTCATTCCATTAAAGGTCTCATCCGATCTATTGTCTGATCTCTTCGGATTGTTTATCATCCAATCTAGGGTTCGACCTCTTCGGATTATTTAACATCTAATATAGGGTTAGGTCTCTATAGATTGTATAATATCCAATCTAGGATTCGATCTCTTCGGATCGCATAATATTCAATCTAGGGTTTGATCTCTATGGATTGTTAATATCCAATTTAGGATTCGATCTCTTCAGATCATTTGATCATCCAATCTAGGGTTCGACCACTTCAGATCCTTACTGATCCCAATGTGCTCGCATTATAGTGAGGGGACCCAACGACAAGCAAGTTCGTCTGCTCACTCTCCGACGAGGGGAATCAATGACAAGCAAGTTCATCTACTTATTCTCTGGTAAGGGGATTTACTTGTTGTGGACATTGCGCTATAGCCCCGAACGGGCTTACCATGATCAGTGCAGTCACTATTTCGGGTGTTTTATAAAATCCTCATCAATTTCAAGGGGTCATTAATATCTGTTGTTATTTCCTAATCGTGTCGGTCAGTACTCATGAAGCTTAAGTTAGAGCATCTAGCAAGCATAAAACGTCTAATCCTATTAAGGATCAACTTTACACTTCTAACTTATAGCGTGATTAGGGACCGATTGGGATCTCGTACATGTGTAAGCTATCTGATTGCAATATTTTATTTAAAATAAAAGTTGAGGAAAGGGAATCAAACCTGACTCCGGTCCATCTCAATTATGGAGTTACCATCCAATGGAAGTCTCTAATCAATTATTTGGCCCCACATGCCCCCCTCATTCCTATGACGAGCTTTTTGTTCCTACTCATGCAATTGTGCATTCACACTTCGATATGCCTCACTAGCTCTAGATTCGCCCGTTCTAAGAGTTAAAGCTCATCCAAGATCGAAATCGACTGTGCCCTCAAGTAAGTTTATACCAGATCGGTTCCGAACCATCTGAACGTAGGGGCTCAATTGCAGTTTGATCCACTCTAACTCTAAATGCTCCCGCATTGGTTTTTGGCCTTGGATTCTAAATTCCAGCTGCTTCTGCTATTCTTTGTTGATCCATCCTTCAGAAAAATCCATCTAGCACTTTCTTTTGTTGAGCCTTTATTCAATCTTGCATCTCTTCCATCATTTTCTCCATCTTCAATCTGGTTATGTAGATGGATTGACTAAAACTTGAGGATGCCTCCTAGCTATCCCCATGCTGTGGTTGACTTCCTCTAATCATAGATCTAGTGTTAGGTCTCTTCATTTTTTTCCAAACTTCAGATCTAAGCCTTAGGTTGTCAAATTCAGCTCTTTCTCAATGGAAGCACAAAAATGGCATCAACATCCAAATATCAGATGAATTTACCAAAAATGCATAGATCTAATGCAATGAACATATAAACAGTAGAAAAGACATAACTTTATAATGGTTTGGAAAATACTTTGGCCTACGTCCATTTTAATCTTTATTGTTGATTGTTTTCTCTTGTTTACAATGAATTCATTTACATTCGACCACAATCTAATGGATTCATATTTAAGATTCTTTGGAATAGTTGAGGAAGAAAATGATGAAGAAGGATAAGTGTCCAAAAGTGGAGAAAGTCAAGATCCATAAGAAGATCCTTGTTTAGTTGCTATAGGATCGACATTTATAGAGAAACAGCTCTACAAATCCAGCTGCCCATCTAGTTCAAGGTCTAGATGCAAGTCCATAGGTTGATGAGTGAACACGCTGGCCTAAAATCCAATAAAACCTCTCAGTACTGAAAGGTACCTCCCTGTACTGAGTGGTCTCTTTAGTGTGAAAGCCTTACTCTTTTACTTTGTTCTTTCCTCCTTTCTTCGACTTGATGCGTTCCAAACTCTTTTCAATGAAGTTTAAGTTCCTTCTGATAAGTTCCTTGATATTGCTTATCTTATTCTACTTTCTTTGCTACCTTCTCATAAATCCTTAGAGTTTCTTGCCTCTGAGAAAAGCACTTGATATCGTGCTTGAAGTATAAAAGGTCCAAGAGGTGTAAATTGCATGAAAAATCTCTCGGTATTGAGAGGTTCCTCTTGGCACCAAGAGGTCCAACTTTTCTAACACTTCATGGAATTTCTTGAGTAACCGCTTTTGGTTATTCTGATCGTGTTTCCAAATTTGTAGGTTATTTTCGTCTTTATTTTGACATTCTAATTCCAGTTAAAAATTCGCTTGGTTAGAAAGCCCATTAACATGACCATTGTTGTAACGATCCAGAATTTTGCTGTTTTGATTAGTGAATATTTAAATTAATTTTAAATATTCAAATAATGGATTTTATAATCAAAATAAATCTATTTTGAATAATAAATAACAATGGTGAAATAGTTTTCAAATTTTCTTATGAAAATATTTAGTTCGATAGAAAATCGAAAATGTGAACGGAGTTCGTTTTTCAAAATTTTGTCTTTTCATTGTCTAAAAGTTGTCAGGAACGTTGTAAAATCAATTGTACAATTTTACACATTCATTTATAGAATAATTAAGGTGACTTTTAATACTTATATACGCTTAAGTTGATATATAAAGAGATGTGACTTTTTATAAAACCTAAATAAATTAAAAAGGTGAAATGACACCCTATGTAAACTAGTACATTAAGTGTTTTTATGTTGATGGGAGGGGGGACAAGTTGGTGGCTAGTTGAAAATATATTAGAGTTTAAATTTTTTGATTTAAGGATAAATGTGTCATTATTTCTTCTTCATTATTTTTGGTGAGAACTCTAAATTTGATTTATGGGCTTTTGGAAAAAAATTATTGTAGAAAATCTCAAAACCCCTGCTAATGCTCTTCTAAATGAATGCAGTACTGATAGTTGTTAATTGGATTTTAGGTGATATACATGTTTTTAAAATTGTTTTAAAATAACAAATTTGAAACATAGTAAGTTGATATTGTTTTGAATGTGATGTATGCTTGCTGTAGCTGGAAATATGTACATTGACACGAACATATACAGGCACTTGAACTTCCTTTCTTCTTCTTTGTTTAGTCTCAGTAAATGAAAACAAGCACCCTCTCATGTTCAAAAATCGTTATCTCTAAAACCATAGGGTACTAGCTAATGCGACCAACTGCAAGTTTGATTGATATAGGGCTTAGTTATATTTAAAAATGGTCATGGTCGATTTCATCAAGTAGGGAGATTGAAACTGCTCAGTTTCAGTAAACCGGAAATTTTGTTCGCAAACTTTAAAAATAAAATCAAATCCTCTTATTCCGCGAAGAACTAGATGAAGCCATGTGCGTGTTGGACTCGTATGGAGACGTAGTATTTTTGAGGTAAATTCGACGGTGTTTGGCGATGCTCACCGACGATCATCCCGAGATAGAGTTTAGATTAACCGAAGATTTAAGCAAGGATTGGTGAAACGAAGGTTAGCATTGGGTATGTGGAGGAGAGAGGGGCCTTGCGGCTAAGTTTGGAGGAGTTTAGTGCTTCGATGAGTGATGCGACAGATGCTACAGCAGTTTTGTTCGGTTTGGTCGAAAAATGGAGGAAGGGTGCAAACGGGGTTTGGTTGGGGCAGTCGAGTCAAGCATGTGAGGAGCATCATGACGGCAAAGGCGGATCGGGAAATAGTGGAGCATTGCCCTGTGTCAGTGATATCCTGTGCGCATGCACATGATTTTGCGTACAAGAATTTGGGCCTGGTAATTGGCAAAGGAGGAACCATTGAAGGCGGGTCGGGTTTGCTTATGTTGGGCCTTGGGCCAGAGTGTGAGAAAATGTTTTGTTTATTTTGTTTAACTATTTAAATTTAATCGTTAACTTTAAAATGCGATATCTCGCTCATTTTAGATCTGATAAACTTGCAAATTTTTGCGTTGGGTTCGTATTGACAAATGCAACGCTTTGATATAAATTGCTATTAGTATTGGCATAGTATTAATTTAATGATAAATTAATACTGATTAGTTTTAATTACGTTAATTTAGATAATTACGTAGTTAATTACTTATACTTATTGAGTGTTATCAACCAAATAAACACTTTTATGTTAAGTAAATTGAATAGGGTAAGTGGTTCATTCTTCTAGTTACGTTAATTGGACATCTATTAAGCAAAATAATCTTCGTTCTATTATAATTATCTGAACAGATTGATTTGACATCTATTAAGCAGAAATGAATCTCCGTTCTGCTACTACATTGATGTATATCTTATTTACATCCTAGTTGATTAATATTGCATGAGTGCTGTATTAAAAAATTGATTGTTAATCATGAATTTAATCTACATACATGACTGCTTATATAAATACCGAATTATAAGTTGGAAAATTAATTGAATGAATGGTGACTTGATTAAGAACCACAGTGGTCACCATGCCTCTTTCTAAATTTCATTAGTTAACTAATTATTTTATTAAAAATGATTAAGGTTTATTAATTATTATATTAATAAGGTTTTAATGTCATTAAATTATTTTATTATTAATGTTTAAAATTTATGAATATACTGAAAACTAATAATCATTATTTAAAGTAAATTATTTTACTTTAAAGTATTTATTATGTCATTAATATTTTAAAATTATTTATTTCTATTATTTTTAAAGGTTAAAGTTAAACAATAATTATTATTGCTAATATTGTTTTAAAAGTTATTTTATTATCGTGATAATATTGATTCAAAGTTACTGACTATTTTTTAATTATTATTTTAATATTATTTATTGTTATATTAATATTGTTTTAGATTTAATTAATTATCATATTATTGAGTTTAAAGTTTACTTTTAAATGTTAAAGTTTTTTTTGGCAAAGCCAGCCGACTCTATAGTTAGGGATGTTAATTCCGTATGAGTGTCCGGTGTATGTTCATGTCCGTAACCGAAATACGTCCATCCGAAACCGTTCGATTTTCATTTAGGACACGAGCTAGGACAACAAAATTTGTACGAGCAAAAATATTGTCCGATCTGAGTTCGTTCAAATTCATTTGAATTTTCTTATAATTCAGTATATTTGATGGAAATTCCATTAAATAACATAAAATTTGATGTAAATAGCAATGTATGTCCGTGTCCATTCGAGTCCGCGTCCGAAAAATATATGTACGAGTCCGTCCAATTTCATTTAGGACACGATTTAGGACAACAAAAATTTGTACTAACATAAAACTTGTCTGGTTCATGTTCGGTCCAATTTTATTTAGGAAATAAACTGAACACACCTCTGTCCGATCCGATCTGACTGATTTACACCCATGTTTATAGTGTGTCGTGCCACTATAAATAAATGAAGAAAAGGTGTTTTGGACATGCACAGAAACAACTATATGGTTTTATAGTGGTCGTTCCACTTAGTGTACATAACAGGAGAGAAGCTATGGTGCTTCTACATCTATAATAATGACCTAAGGAAACATCGGTTCCTCCTCCCAAAAGGAGGATGAGGAATCACTTCCAGCAGGACCTAATACATGCAAATAATCTGCAAAACGAGTCACAATATCCAAAACAAAACCCGAATGTTCTCTACTGTACATATATATCTCATATCACAGCTATCATCAAGGAGAAGAGATCTATTTCGCTTACTACGAGCTCCATTCACCGTGAAAATTAGACCACCATCATTAATAGAGTAATGTAATCACCTAGATTCACCATCATCATCACTAACAAAAGTATGGAAATCATGTCTAGTCGGATCATATCTCATGTCAGAATGTACATGGATCCAAGCAATCTCAGCTAGGTGCCACACAATACTAGAAAATCCAGGATCAGAAATATCAAGGGGGCAGAGGAATCCATAACAGCGTCAGAGAGGGGAGGAACAGAAGGAGGCAACAAAGGCTCAACAGGAGGGACGGAGGGTGCCACGGGTGGAGGAATAACATGAAATTTCGAGATCCATTTCATGTTCGGGGGTCTAGGAAGAGGGGTCTGAATCAAGAGAGGACCAACAAAAGATGTACGAGAGCATGCCGATGATATATGAGCAGAAGACTGGCAGGATGTACATATGTCTGGTTTCCAACCATAACGAACTACAATCTCCGCTACCCGATCCTCGGTCACTCAAACTTTGATTATATTTGTTTAAGGCTTATCCGGGGAAATCTCAATCAAAACTTTAGCATAGACTAATTTATGCTTAGCTACGGTGTTAGCATTAAAGCATTTTACATTATCTACCACACTAGCTATCCAGTTTAGACCTAACATATGTTACAAAATGGAAGGGATATGAGAGAAGTAAGTCCAAAGAGGAATAGAAAGTACATGCTCTTTAGCACAGTCAACAGACGGACTCCAAGGAGTGACAACAAAAGGCTTGCCTCTGATAAAAATAGGATCCTTACTAAGAATACGTAGACGCTCCTCAGGTCTTGAGAATTTGAAGAAAAACATAGAGTTGTCTATGTGGACTAGGAAGCTACCCTTTAGTAGCCAAGCCTCGAAGCAATAATCCTTTATCACTAGAAAAGGTGGCTTATTATCCAAAAAGAAACCAACAAGATAGTCCGACCAATAATCAATACCTGCTTGAGTTACCTTCGGAGGAGGGATCAATACCCGTTTTTGTCGACCATATCAAATGAACGGGGCACAAAATCACCCGCATTTTTTGGCAATGCAGAAAATAAGGAGGACCACTTTAAGCCCAATTTCATCTCATTAAATTGGGATGCTATAGAAGGAGGATCTATCCTGAAAATTTGCAGCGACAACAAGCATATTAGCATTAACTTGACGAGCAGGGAGTATGTTTATACAGTTACTGGCAAAATCATGTTCATTGTTACCCATATCATTAACTTCCATCCTAGATCTATCAATCGCCGAGGAATTATTAATAGTAGCTTTATTAATTAAACCAACAATATTGGGTTCCAAACAAACAACATGATTATCAATTACCTTAGCAGAAGCATTCGAAATTTTATACATACCAAAATAATCAACAGCGACCGCGTTGACTTCATTTTCAACAGAGTTATTACACATGTCGGCTCTGTAGTTATCACTAACATTTATACTCAAGTCATCATAACTAACAAAACCTAGGTCATCAACATTCCATGCAGAGGTAGAATGATATAGGATAGGAGATGCAGTTGGATTCGAAATACCTGATATTGGACATATAGTTGTAGATAGATTTTGACATTTCGTAATAAGAGCATCCATCGAACGCGGCCATACATCTGAGGTAGCATCACAAGAAGATAGTAGACTAGATCCATATGTGTCAGCAACGACGAGTGCGGAGCTCTGAGGCGAATCGTAAACACAACCAGATCTGGTTAGCGATCGATTAGCTAAGGAGGAATTAAATCTTGATTTTGATTTGCGATTCTTTGCCATAGATGTGATATCCCAAAAATTTTGGCAATATCAATTTAATAATCTTTATTTAAAATTAAATTAATTTGATAATAATGATTAATAAAATATGAATTGGTTTGACAATTAATTAAATAACTTTGAAAAGCTTAATATTTAATTTAAATCATAATTTCCGAATTATAAAATATATTATTAGAATTTGAAAACAAGACTTTATTTATTTATTAAATTCCAAATCAAAGATTATTTATAATATATATACCAATATATATATACACATTATAAATAGAAACATTTATTTATCTTTTAAAAGATAAAATCATGTGACGACCCGACTTTTTCTCCACAAAAAATCGTATCATCTTTAAGAAAGAAAGTGATAGAAAAGAGAAAGAAGAAACAACACCAGAATCTCAACAGCGGAATGAATAAATTATATTAATAACATAAGTATTACATAATATACAGCACAAATCAGAGTTACG
The DNA here is from genome assembly GCA_030765085.1 of Allium cepa. Lineage (NCBI taxonomy): Eukaryota > Viridiplantae > Streptophyta > Magnoliopsida > Asparagales > Amaryllidaceae > Allium > Allium cepa. Next base: position 167,704,608 of record CM060931.1, read on the forward strand.
CGGCTTATACAACACATACTAGACAGTTATAAACACATGTCTAGTTATTACAACTCAATACAACACAAATATTTGACTCAGAGATCACACAACAGAATACTATATATATCTACAAACGCTGAAGCCTCCTACTCCCTTGCTCCTCAAGAATTCGTCAAAACTAACCTAAATCCCTTGGCTACTCGTAAAAATTTGAGTGCCCAAGAGTTTAAGAAAACAGAAGATAAACTCCGGGTCAGACATGGGTCTGGTGTGAGTAACAGGTTAAGGTTGCTTAACTTTGAAAATCCTTTGAAAAAAAAGGTATCACGTAAGACTTCCCACACATAAACATGGAAAAGTTTTTACCTTACGCTAACCAAAACATTTGATAGGAAATCCAATGATATTATAATAGTGTCTAGGGTTTTCAAATAAAATACAGAAATAGCTGGAATGCTTACATCTCACGTTCCAACATAGTTGGGCACAATCAAAACGTACAACACTTATTGGAGATTGAATTCCATACAATGGCAGGGCTACTGGGGTATCGTCTATCACGGTACGTGTCCTAGATCACCTTACCGAGGATCCACCCTAAATCCCCTGCAACACAAGGCCGGAACCATTCCTTACTGAACAGTTCCGAACAAGACAACCCCGGCAGTTGTTGCAATCAACTGCCCCACACAGCCGAATATAAAGGGCTTCTAGACAGGGTTTCATCTCATCCTACTTGGACATGACCCACTTAAGCTTGCTGCACCTCCCCTGTTTTAGCCATTCTCGGTTGATGAGGCTTGAGGCTACGATTACTATAAGATCGATTTCACCCTAGAGGGGGGGTGAATAGGGTGATGCTATTAATTATAAAAATTAATTGCGGAAGCTTTTAAAATAATTTCAACATAGATCACAGAACAATAGCAGCACAGATAATAGCAGAATAATAAATGCAGAAATAGAACGAAACAGAATTTACCCAGCTTCCGCAAAACCCTGCCTACGCGCTGCCCCTAAGGTTTCTACTAGAAATTAAGTAGTCACACGCTTATACACGTAAACTCGCGACACCCGCTACTGACTAACCTATCTCCACGCTCAAAACCCTGCCACAACTCAGCCACTGAGTTGCGAATTCTCAAACTACGCCATGTAGTTTGTCCCCTAGTCACACGACTAGAAATTTAAACGGTTTAAAAAGAAATTACAAATTAAAAACGATTTAAAATAAAATAACCCTAATTAAAAAATTAAAAGCCCTTAATAAAAAAAGAAAGCCGGTCCCTTTTATATTCTTTAGCCCGTTCCTTTTTGTTAGTGGCGGTTTTGTTCTTTCTTTCCAATTTAGGGCTTCGTTCCCTTTGTTCCAAATTAGGGTTATTCTGTAATTCGAAGTAGCCGACTTTGAGTTGATTGATCGTGGATAATCGCGAGTAGCTTCGATCGTTTCCTCGTTGCTCACTTCAGCTGCTTCGTTGATCGAGTTCTATCTTTGCTTCGGTATGTAATTTATACTTTTGTGCTTTAGTGTTTTCGTACTTGAACTCGATGCCCTTTGCCGATGATGTTGATTGCAATTTATAGGATTCGTTCTTCTAAATTTTCGTCGTATATTATTATTTGAATTCGTTAATATTTTTTCTCTGCCACTTGATAATGCTTGAACGTTTGAGATATTTTATGACTTGTTCAATACGAATATATTTTCGTTGCTTGAATTCCACGGCATTGATGTCGACTACTTGGTCATCACGTTGTTGACTTTGATTTGAAACACGACTTTAACTATTTTTTTGATATTATCAAATTTTGATTTGTGAATTCATGTTTCTACTGGCTTCGGCCTTGGCTTGAGATTTCACGTGCTTGGTTGCAGCTGCATGTTGCCATTGTCGTTCTGTTGTTGTAGCCATGACCTACAATCTTCACTGCATCCTTCTTTGCATTGTATATTTGTATGCTTGCCACTGACTTCAATGTAATTTGTTCAACTTGAAATTGTTTCAGGCACTTGTACATTTTCAACCATTTGTGTCAACCTGCACTTGTTTGATTTTGATAAACTCACGGCTTTGACTTTGGTTACTCTGTTACTTCATCATGTATACACTTATCTTTGAGCTTTGATAATTATGTTGCCAGGCTTATGCTAGTTCATTCATGTTGTATTTTCCATTCACTGCTGCCTTGAGTCTGTGCATTGATATTGGCTGAGATGAACTTGTACATCTCCTTTGGTTTGTTTGCATTGAAGTTGTATTTTGTTGTGTGTGACATGGTTGTTGTTGTTGTTGTTTCTGTCCATTTGCCTCTGGTTACTTTGGTTACTGGTTATACTTCACTTGCTTGTAGTTGTATAGTTGGTTCATCATGATGTCTGGTTGACACTTGAATTTCGCTGATGATTTTGCACCGCTTCATTTTGTATCTGCATCCTCAGGTGACATTTCAGTTGTGTTCAATTGTTGTTGTGCACTGACCTGTACATGTTGTTGCTTGATTATGGTCTCTGACTTTGTGAAGTTTGGTTTACTGGTGGTCTTGTGGCATTAAGTTTGATCATCCTCCCAATTTGGAAACATGGTGTTCCATTCATTGATCATGGCCTTAATAGACTCGACTGCAGCATGTATATATATGCATTCATGTATGTATATATGTGCTATCTCCGTCATTGTTGTGGCTATGCATTTGTTGTCCTTGCATGTTTGAAACTCTGTTGGTCTGTTGGCTTTGCTGCCTTCATGTATTTGCAGTTTTTAGTTGTTTTGGTTGTTGCATAGTATATATGAACTTGTTGTTGCCAGTTGCCTCTGTCATTTACTTCGTGCATTTGTTTGCTGTTATGTTGGTGGCATTGCATTGCTGTGCATTGAGCATTGTTCGAACTTATATCACTTGAGAATGTTATGCAGCTGTCTTCATATATGTGTACGCATACATTTATCTTTGTTATTCGAATTACACCTGAGTTGAATCCAGCTTGAAGCTCGGATTTGACCTTGTGCTGAAAGTTGTGACATTTATTTTATTGCACTTGAGTTGAATCCGATAATTTGGGTTTGAAATGTGCTCAGTTGTCCTTGTAAATCAATCAAGTGTATATTTCGATGTGCACGGCCTTGTGGCATATACAGTGATACATTATGTATGTCACAAGCTGTTCGTGTATGATGAATTGAAAGTTAAATGATGACGAACAACCCAAATAACTGAGGCACATATTATTTTCAAAATTCACATTTTGTTTTAAACTGGAAAAATATTTCCTTTTCACTTTTACTGCGTCAATATTTATTTTTGCAGATTGCTCAGATGTTGGATTCAATTTGAAGTGAAGTTGAAGATAAAATACGAGTGTGAGTGATATGTAGTGAGGTCAACTGTAAATGTGAAATTGTATATGTATATAAGAGCTTGAATTTGTACTATTCAAAATTGTAATAAATATTTGTTTGAATAAAATTTCTGTTTGAATTCAAATTCTGTGTTATTTATTTTTATTCAGCAAATATTTATTTAATCTATGAAAAATAATACAAATACATTTACACGAATATATATATGTTTATTATCATCAAACAAAAATCATATAACCGCATATTCAACAATCTCCCTCTTTTGATGATAACAAACATATATTTAAGATTTTGAATATGTTAAATGTATTTGATCATTGATATGCTCTAATTGCTCCCCCTATTTCAGTGCTTCCTCTCTACACAAAGCTCCTCCTACATATATGCATACAAATAAAAATATGCAAATTAGCCTAGATGCAAATGGAAAATTATTTGACCTTTGCTTGATTTTATTTGACAAAATCTTAACTTTTCTCTCCCCCTTTTGTTATCAGCAAAAGAGTGATAGTGTTAGAGAAAATAGAGATAAAGTAATCGATATTAATCCAACATTAAAACTCAATTAAATATAAATATTAAATTTCAATAAAAAATCAAACAAAAATCATAACTACTTTGTTAGGCGCATATTCCACTTTTAGAATTATGAGAATGATGTCATCATATAAAACCATACAGTTGTGTCTATTTGTGGTATATTTATATCAGGAATATGAATATCTACTAACCATGCATAACCGTTAGGATTTTTAAATGAGATTAGTAGTATTCCAATTTTTTTTTAAAACGAATTCAAGTATCTTCGAACCACGCATAACCGTGAGGACTTTTAAATGGGATTAGAATCAACTTGTTTATTTTAAAAATCAACTTTTGATATGCGTTCCATACATGCATAACCGTGAGGACTTTTAAATGAGCATGGAAGTACATAACAAATTCCAAGTAATTCACCCATGCATAACCGTGAGGACTTTTAAATGAGAGTGAATACTTTGGTATTTATTTATTTTTTTATTTATTTTTTTAAAAGGAATATAAAATGAAAAACGAATGATCCCTGTTTAAAGTACCACATATCGACAAACTATATTGAATTTTGATGAGTGATGGTTGTTAGAAATATGATAGAAATAGAGATGGTCATGGAATTTTTACCAACAAAAGTTTTATAACTCTTGTTTAAATTTCTAAAGAAATTTACTAATTATACCATCTCGAGTCATAATATATGATAAATATCAACACTTATCATTTTTTCAATCACTACTTATCTTTTCGATAATTATTAGGGAGTCAGATTAGTCAAAATAGTCATTTAAAATCAAATTCAAAAATAATTATGAAATTAATTTTTCAAAATGACTAATCTAAAAATATGGTCAAAAATGATTTTCTCGAGGGGGTTTTATAAGAAAATTTTATGCTATTTGAAAACTATTTGAAATGAAAAATATGCAGATATTTTCTTTGAAAAATAATGCAGTTACTAAATGTCTCAACAAAAATCACATTTCACTAGTAATTTTTTTGTCAACTAGATTACCAGTGTAATCTGCATCTGAATTTCTTTTTCACTCAAAATTATCATTAATTGAATTTGATAGACCATGAAGTGTGCACCAAAAATTTCAAACTCGATTTTAAATGACATTCTCTTGAATTTGAATTGAAGTCGTGTAAATAATCAGAAAACCGTGAATACAGAGTTAGCCGTATAACCAAATGTATTATCATCCAATCAAAACACTATTTTTAATCCAAACTAATATATATGAAGTAATTCAAAGAATCTAGAGAATTTTATAGCGTTTTTGGAATAAGAATATAATTTCGCCAACTATGTTGAATAAGTCAAAGTCAAAAATCATCATTATTCATCATCTCATTATTGGCTGATTTAATTCAGAATATGGTGCAGATTATCACATTTAATATATCGTTCAAATAAATATACCATTACCTGTTTTACCTTTACGATATTTTTCGTTGTTGCCCATTGTGATTCTGTCACCTTTATACTAGGCTAAGGAACTTTGCTTTGTCGCCCGGTGTGATCTCGGAACAGCCAGAATCCAAGTAGCACTATTGTTGTTCCTTAGCCTGCCACCACACCTACACGATGAAAGATTTTTGTGACCTATTTGTTTTTATAGGTCCATGGTTGTTAGTGGCAGAATATTTAGAAAAATAATTTTGTGAAGACCCAAAATTATTTATAATTGTTCCCTTCGGCACCCAAATTTGTTTAACTTTGAGAGATTTTATATTTGTGCCTTTTGGAACCCAAATTGGTATAGTTTTCATATGTTTGGGTCTACACCAACAACTATTGTGATTGTGTCCAAATTTTCTATAAATTGTGCACATAGAATTTTCTTGATTAATATCGCTTTCAACATTTTCAAATTGATTATATCCAAGTCCTTGTCTAACCGTATTAACAGTTTGCTTTCCTACTAGCATATTCAACGATTTTTTGCTTTTTGAAAATTTGTCTAAAGTCGTTGACAATTGTTGGACTTGTGTTTTGAGAGATTCATTTTCCTTTAACAATTGTGTGCAATTTTCAATAGAATTCTCTCTCCTAGTATTTTCATTCTCTTTCAAAATCGGAATTTCATTTTCAAGTGATTTTATATTAATTTCTGATTTTTTAATTTCTTCTTTGAATGTTGGACACTTATCACACTTAGGGATCCTACTTTGATAGGTTTTAACTAATTGGTCAAGTTGTTTATTTAAATCTATCAAAGTGACTTTTTGTGATTCAAGTTTAGCGTATTTTTCCCTAAGTCGTTCAAAACAGCCATTTACTTCGTGGAAGTAAATAAGTAATTCAGAGTGAGTGAGTTTTGATACCTCGTTTGGCTTATCATCATCGCTATTAGTTATATTTCCATGAAGGCACATATATGCTTTCTCACTCTCACTGCTAGTACTTTGATTATCTTCATCACTTGTATTCCACGTGGTTGTAGCATTTCTCCTTTTTGATTTCTTTTCAAAATCGCGTTGAAATCGGGGATAATTGGGTTTGATATCACCGGGTTTGTTGCAAATGATCTCGTGTTCTTCTGAGATGTCCAGTGCTTTAATTATTCTGCTTTTCAATTGTTGATTTAGAGCTGGATTTCCGTATTTGTGGTTCCACTTTTTGAATTTATTCATTAGTAATGCCAGCTCAGCTGCTCCATCATCCTCATCCTCATCACAACTGCTTTTTACAAATCCTGTCAAGCATATTTTAAGTGAGTCGGCTGTGGAGGATTTCTCATTGCTGTTGACTTTTGCACCATATATTGCATCGAAAGTATTCCAGATTTCCTGTGCATTTTCACAATATGAGATGAAATTAAAATTATCTTGATTAATATGAGAATATAATATATGCATAGCAAGAGCATTTATCGAGATAATTTTCTCGTCATTTATATCACACCCATTTTCAATAATATTCCAACATTTAATATTAACATATTTTAAATAAAATTCCATTTTCAATTTCCAATTCAAAAAATCTATTCCATTAAAAATAGGAGGAATAATATTGGAATGACCCTCAACAAAATTAGGCATTTTAAAAATTCAAATTTTTAAAACAAAAATTGGTTTTTGAAAAATCAAAATTTTAAATCAAAATTGGCTTTTGTTCCTAGCTCTGATACCACTTGTAGGATCGATTTCACCCTAGAGGGGGGTGAACAGGGTGATGCTATTAAATATAAAAATTAATTGCGGAAGCTTTTAAAATAATTTCAACACAGATCACAGAACAATAGCAGCATAGATAATAGCAGAATAATAAATGCAGAAATAGAACGACACAGAATTTACCCAGCTTGGGCAAAACCCTGCCTACGTGCTGCCCCCAAGGTTTCTACTAGAAATTAAGTAGTCACACGCTTACACACGTAAACTCACGACACCCGCTACTGACTAACCTAACTCTACGCTCAAAACCCTGCCACAACTCAGCCATTGAGTTGCGAATTCTCAAACTACGCCACGTAGTTTGTCCCTTAGTCACACGACTAGAAATTTAAACGGTTTAAAAAGAAATTACAAATTAAAAACAATTTAAAATAAAATAACCCTAATTAAAAAATTAAAAGCCCTTATTAAAAAAAGAAAGCCGACCCCTTTTATATTCTTTAGCCCGTTCCTTTTTGTTAGTGGCGGCTTTGTTCTTTCTTTCCAATCTAGGGCTTCGTTCCTCTTGTTCCAAATTAGGGTTATTCTATAATTCGACGTAGCCGAGTTTGAGTTGATTGATCGTGGATAATCGCGAGTAGCTTCGATCGTTTCCTTGTTGCTCACTTTGGCTGCTTCGTTGATCGAGTTTTATCTTTGCTTCGGTATGTAATTTATGCTTTTGTGCTTTAGTGTTTTCGTACTTGAATTTGATGCCCTTTGCCGATGATGTTGATTGCAATTTATAGGATTTGTTCTCCTAAATTTTCGTCGTATATTATTATTTTAATTCGTCAATATTTTTTGCTCTGCCATTTGATAATGCTTGAACTTTTGAGATGTTTTATGACTTGTTTAATATGAATATATTTTCGTTGCTTGAATTCCACAGCATTGATTTCGACTCCTTGGTCATCACGTTGTTGACTTTGATTTGAAACACGACTTTAACTAGCTTTTTGATATTATCAAATTTTGATTTGTGAATTCATATTTCTGCTGGCTTCGGCCTTGACTTGAGATTTCACGTGCTTGGTTGCAGCTGCATGTTGCCATTGTCGTTCTGTTGCTGTAGCCATGACCTACAGTCTTCACTGCACCCTTCTTTGCATTGTATATTTGTATGCTTGCCATTGAGTTCACTGTAATTTGTTCAACTTGAAATTGTTTCAGGCACTTTTTCATTTTCGACCATTTGTGTCAACCTGCACTTGTTTGATTTTGATAAACTCACGGCTTTAACTTTGGTTACTCTATTGCTTCATCATATATACACTTATCTTTGAGCTTTGATAATCATGTTGTTAGGCTTATGCTCGTTCATTCATGTTGTATTCTCCATTCATTGTTGCCTTGAGTCTGTGCATTGATATTGGCTGCGACGAACTTATACATCTCCTTTGGTTTGTTTGCATTGAAGTTGTATTTTGCTGTGTATGACATGGTTGTTGTTGTTGTTTCTATCCATTTGCCTCTGGTAACTTTGGTTGCTGGTTATACTTCACTTGCTTGTAGTGGTGTAGTTGGTTCATCATGATGTCCGGTTGACACTTGAATTTCGTTGGTGATTTTGCACTGCTTCATTTTGTATCTGCATCCTCAGGTGACATTTCAGCTATGTTCAATTATTGTTGTGCACTGACCTGTACATGTTGTTGCTTGATTATGGTCTCTGACTTTGTGAAGTTTGGTTTACTGGTGGTCTTGTGGCATTAAGTTTGATCATCCTCCCAATTTGGAAACATGGTGTTCCATTCATTGATCATGGCCTTAATAGACTCGACTGCGGCATGTATATATATGCATTCATGTATGTATATATGTGCTATCTCCATCATTGTTGTGGCTATGCATTTTGTTGTCCCTGCATGTTTGAAACTCTGTTGGTCTATTGGCTTTGATGCCTTCATGTATTTGCAGTTTTTAGTTGTTTTGGTTGTTGCATAGTATATATGAACTTGTTGTTGCCAGTTGCCTCTGTCATTTACTTCGTGCATTTGTTTGCTGTTATGTTGGTGGCATTACATTGCTGTGCATTGAGCATTGTTCGAACTTATATCACTTGAGAATGTTATGCAGCTGTCTTCATATATGTGTATGCATACATTTATCTTTGTTATTCGAATTACACCTGAGTTGAATCCAGCTTGAAGCTCGGATTTGACCTTGTGCTGAAAGTTTTGACATTTATTTTATTGCACTTGAGTTGAATCCGATAATTTGGGTTTGACCTATGCACAGCTGTCCCTATAAATCAATCAAGTGTATATTTCGATGTGCACGGCCTTGTGGCATATACAGTGATACACTGTGTACGTCACAAGTTGTTCGTGTATGATGAATTCGAAGTTAAATAATGACGAACAACCCAAATAACTGAGGCAAATATTATTTTCAAAATTCACATTTTGTTTTAAACTGCAAAAATATTTCCTTTTCAATTTTACTGCATCAATATTTATTTTTGCAGATTTCTCAGATGCTGGATTCAATTTGAAGTGAAGTTGAAGATAAAATACGAGTGTGAGTGATATGTAGTGAGGTCAACTGTAAATGTGAAATTGTATATGTATAGTGAGAGCTTGAATTTGTACTATTCAAAATTGTAATAAATATTTGTTTGAATAAAATTTCTGTTTGAATTCAAATTCTGTGTTATTTATTTTTATTCAGTAAACATTTATTTAATCTATCAAAAATAGTACAAATACATTTACACGAATATATGTATGTTTATTATCATTAAAAAAAAATCATATAACCGCATATTCAACAATGATTACCTTTAGAGAACACATCTCTTAGAATGCTCATCGTCCGTCTGGCGATGTTTTGAAAGCATTCAATCTATACAAGTTCATTCTGGGTTCGAACGAAACTGAAGGCATTATCTCGTTACACTCATTTTGGAATCACCCTCAGAGTTAACGACGATAACCCTTGCACTCTGAATCTTCATCTTTACTTGAGATTCACGACCTATCGTTAATTTGGATCGATGTGGTTTTTCGGATATCCAAACCTGGAAATCCGATCCTGGTCTTATTGAAATCCAAAACGCTATCTTTTAGGTCCAAGCAGTTAAAACAATTCAATTCTATTATCTATATACACATAGATAGATAATTCACATATCACAATAGATAATCAACATTATCATCATAAATAGATAATCCATATCATTATCATAAATAGATAATTCATATTATCATCACAATGAAACCAAAGCATCCATATCACACAACATCACTTATCTCATATCTGAGATCTCAAACCATTCAAGGAAATCAATATCAATCAGCATTCATTAGCAATGATTTATTAATCACCATTCTATAATTAATTTAAAATGAATTAAATTAATTACTTCATCTCTAATTAATTTAAAGTAAATTAAATTAATTACTTCATCAATATAAATCTTGCTTACATAACCGTTAGTTAATTACAAATCAATTAATTAATTACCCTCTAATAAATCACCTTAATTAATCACCCATGATTAATTATCCTTTAATTACATTCAAGTAATTATCCTTTAATTACTTTCACAAATTAATTATTCTAAACCAAATTCAGTAATTAACCTTTAATTTCTTCATTAATTAATTAACTATAATTAATTACATTAATCCCTAATTAATTACATTAATTAATTCCTTCATTGATTACTTATTATTGATTAATTAATCTTAATTAATCAATCCTTAATTACATCATTAATTATATAAATGAATGATCTCTAATTATTTTTATTTATAATTACCCTATTTAATTGATTACATTAAGTAATTAATCATCAATTAAACCATACTGATTAATCACTCTTGATTAATCACATTCAGTAATTAACTACCCTTAATTAATTCATTAGATACATTAATTACTCCTTAATTAATTATCTTTAATAAATAATCTTTAATTAATTATATCTATTAATCACACTAGATTAATCTCATTAAGTAATTAATTACCCTTAATTAATTACATCTCTTAATTATCTTCAAATAACTTTATTAATCAATTCTTAATTAATACACTAAGCAGTTAATTATTAATTACTTCCACTGAGTAATTCTTCTTCATATTAATTACACAAAGTAATTAATTTCCAAATCTTTTCCATTACCTAATTATCCTTCAATCTAATTACATCCAGTAATTATCTTCTTAATTACTTCGCTAAGTAATTATCCTTCATTAATCACATTGAGTAATTACTTCTTAAATTACCAGTGATTAACTTAAATTAATTAAACTTAATTAATTAACTTAAACTAATCAAAATAAACTTAATTAATTACAATTAGTAATTAATTTCTTAATTACTTTCATTAATTAATTACACTAAAACAATTCACAAATGTTATCCTTAAACTAATTAATCTAATTAATTATTAAAATTAATCATATTAATTAATTATTAAATAATCCTAAGTTAATGACCTTCATCAACTATTAACAAATCTTTAATTACTTCTCTAAGTAATTAACTGAGATTAATCATTATTAATTACAAATTAATTTATCTATAATAACCCATTAATTAATCTCTAATTATTTAATTAATTAAGTGTTAATCTATAACTTAATTAATTTTTAATTACTTGATTAATAAATTTCAAATCATTAATTTAAAATCAAATCTTATCTAATTAATGATTTCTTAATTACAATTTAATTAATCTTAATTAACTTACTTAATCCTTTAATTAATTAAATAAAACCGTTAATTACTTAATTAATTAACCCAAATCATTAATTAATTAAATTGATTAATTATCCATCTTAATTACCTTAATAATTTAATGAATTATAAATCATTAAGTCCAAATTAACTTTAAAATAAACCTTAATCTTATTAATGATTTAATTATCATTAACAAAGTATTTTAAAAACAATTTACTTTTAAATTTACCTTTAAATTTAAGATTTAAAATGAATACAATTTTAACTTTAACAAAGTTTAACAATTCAAAAACCTTTAATTACATGTTAAAGAAATACTTATCTTCTAAAGGGAATTTAAAATAGTTTTAAAACCATATTCAATTTAAATCAGTTTAAAATACACTTTATATATTCAAAGTTGGTTTAAAACATTTTAAATTCAAAAACTTTATTTTATTTCAAACTAGGATTCAAATTCATTTTTGAATCCAGATTTAAAACTTAGATTTAAAACCCTGTTTAAATCTTTATTTTCAGATTTTAAAACCATTTTATAAAATACTTTAACAAATTTAAAGTTGTTAAAAACATTTCATTTCTTTAAAACTTATTTATTTTAAAAACTAGGATTCAAATTCATTTTTGAATCCATACTTTAAATCTGCTTCAAACTTTGATTATAACCTGCTTTTTATTTTGAAATTTAGTTTTAAATTTAAAAACTCAAAACACTAACAGGTTTCAATAGAAACCTGTAATTAAAACAATGACCCGAGCTCATACTAAAAATACTTCGAGTCAAAACCCTCCCATCTTCGAGAAAATCACACTAGCTACTCGAGAAAACTCAAGTACCAAATTTTCCCAAAACAAAACTTCTGACACATCCTCCTAGCCGTGCACCTGCACCAATGATGTCGCCGCTTTCGATCATCTACGTCGACTTCCTCACATCGACTATCACCCCCAAACACTATCCCGGTCATCAGATTACCTCCAACTCAACACGAAATTGAATTCGAGTTTCAAACTAAACCTGGAACACTGAACCACCACAAACCCAAAACCTGGCAACGCCTCAACCATGACCCTCCGACCACCAGAAAAATCTGTTACTCTGGCCACGACTTCGCGTATGACCAAGCTACCACCTCTCATAATCCCACTGCACTCGATCCACTGTAGAACCCGTGTTGATCGAATTACTTAGCCTAGTTAAAACTAGGGTTCCAGATAGATTTTACTACTGCTACTTCCTCACAGATATGCAACATCGTCAAATATTTTTCCTAGAATCTCTTATCACCCCTCCATCATTGCCCAAAGTCTCGACCTTCCAAATTGCAGAGATCACCCAAAAATCCCAAATTTCCCTCTTTAGTTCATCCCAGAACTGCTCCCCTATTCCCAAACTAAAAATTATGATTCTTGTTTTCAAAATCTTGTTTTTGTTTATGTATTCAGTTTATAATATTGAATTTATAAATTAAAAGTTTGAGTTTTCATTTATATTGACATGAACAGTTGTTTTTGGGTTTTCCAAAGGTAATTAGGCTTTAATTTACCTTAATTAAAATTTTAAACCTTAATTTATGTTAAATCAAACATCTTTTGTTTGTAAACCAAGCCCTAACAAAAACTAGATCAAGTGGTAAGGAATCAAAAATGAAATCTGGAGTCTGGGAAACAAAATAAGAACAGAGCACACAATCACATATGCACATCAATACATCCATATAAATATACAGAGATATTCTTATAAATGCACTCACAAACATATTTGTTTCAGAGGTAAACAAGCAACATAATTATACTTAAACTATTTAAATTGTGATGTTACTCACCTAACATGATGAAAAACAGAGGCCAGTGAACAACTTCAAGCAAAAATCTGGAATGTCTCCTGCCCTTGAAAATTTGAAAAGTGCATGCATGCAAGCTTTCCGGATTTGATAAGAAATGCAGGCTTGATTTCTTTGGTTTTTCGAAAAATGAAGACATTTGTTTATTGCAAAATTTTGGTTCCAGGTTGCTTCCAGAAAATGGATTACAGGTGAAAGGTTTTGATATTTGAAAATGTATCAGGTTTTGATCTGAGGAAGAATAGGTTTGTTTCTGAAAATTTGAAAGTGGATTTATAGATTTGTTTGAACTTGTTTAGATTTGTATTTAGTTTGAGGAGGAAATTTTCAGATTTGAACATGATTTTGGTTTGCTTTTGAAGATGAGATTACAGAGAAATGATTTGCATTTTAGAATGTAGAGGATTACTGATTTTAGTTTTGAAGAGTTTGCTTATTTTATTTGTTTCAGCTGAAGTTTTCAGATTTGTATTTGGCTTTTGATTTAGAAAAAGAAATGAAACGAAGAAGGAGATTTGTTTATATAAGCTGAAATTATTTAAAAACAAAAATAAAAGAAAAACTAACTTAAATTTTTACACTTGTCCTATAATACAACATTTGTCATTATAATATGCTAATCACTTAACACATGTCTCTTAATTTAATTAGTTATATTTTAAATGTTAATGAAAGATTAATAAAAAATCAAGCTTAATGAATTAGTTAATTAGTATTTATATATGTATAAATAATTTTAAAAGAAATAAAAACCAATTATATTTATAAATAAAAGTTTATACAAATATTTCAAAAATCCAAACAAATATAAGACCTGTACTTTGAATTTCAAAACTTTAAATTCAAATTCAAGTTAAATTATAAAAATCAAATTTAAGAATCAAGTTATACATATATAAGTACTTATTAAATTTAAAAATAACAATCCTATTTTTATAAAATCTATTTTGTTTATAAAAGCTAAGTATTATAATTATCATTTGAAAATATCAAATTTAACAATTTTAAATAATTTATAAAGAGATTATAAATCACTTCTATTATTAAATGAATTAAGACCATATGCTATATTGTATTTTAAACCTCTATTTCAAATCATATATCAAGTCATATTTAAAAGAAATGAAACAAACTTTTTATTTAAATTTAAAAATTAAGCTAAGATATAATCTTAAGCAATTAACATTTATCTTAAGTATTTACAAACCATATAGTTATTAATTAAATAACTTTGAAAAGATTAATATTTAATTTAAATCATAATTTTAAAATTATAAAATATATTATTAGAATTTGAAAACAAGACTTTATTTATTTATTAAATTTCAAATCAAAGATTATCTATAATATATATACCAATATATATATATATATACACACACACACACATTATAAATGGAAACATTTATTTAGCTTTTAAAAGATTAAATCACTAATTAAATATTTATTTAATTAGATTATTAAACCAATTCATATTTTATTAATCATTATTATCAAATCAATTTAATTTTAAATAAAGATTATTAAATTGATATTGCCAAAAATCCCGGGATATCACAATAGATGTCAAAGGGGCGAGGGGATTAGGAAGAAGGGATAGAGCTGGGCGGAAAGATAATAGGAAACGAGGATTTAGGAAGGGAAGGCGAAAAGAAATCGTCGTTTAAAGGAGGAAGATGCCATTATGATAGTTGTATGATTTTGACTTTAAAATAAATTTATAACCTCTAAACTGATTAAAGTTTTATTGTTATAAGCACTAATTCTGTTTAAAGTGTTTTATTATTATTATATTATTTAACTTGTTTTAAAGTATATCATTCTATTATTTCAACGTGTTTTGAAGTTTATTATTTTATTAATGATTACTTAAAGTTGCTATTTTACTTATGCAACTGATTATTTTATTAAAGGTGTTTTTAAATAATAAATTGTTTTATAAAAGATGTTTAAAATATTAAATTGTTTATTTAAAGAGAACTTTTTTAGAGAGACTTATAAAAGGTTTTTATTTAATTAAAGAAGTTGTATAAGTAGATTTGAAGTTTTAGTAAAGGAGGTTTTCATAAAGAGATTTATTAAAAGGATTTATAAAAGGAGTTTATAAAGAATTTGAGATTGGATTTTCTTTAACTGACCTTTTTAATTATGGTGGTATAGACATTCATTCCACACTTAACACCGAAAGAATATTGTTTGAGGTTATCTTTATCTCCAATTTAAATAACATTTTATTTCGATCCTTTGATATGATTGAAAATGAGAAACCTTTCATAAATGTTTGCGAATATACTAATGTCAATGAGATAAGTATATGAATGTTTTTGATAAAAACTTTTGAAGAGAGTTTTAGTAAATGAAAGATTTAGTTTGAGGCTTAGTGTTTGCTATGGGTAATTGAATCTCAGAATTGTTGCTTGTTTTTTTATTTGATAGTAAAATAACAGACTATCAAATATGGACCAAAATATAACTTTGGAAATATCTAGGAGAAACACATGAGTTATATGGCATAGTCATCTTTGATGATGTTGTACTGCACGTATAAATCTTGTGTTATTCTCCAAGGACAAATGATAAGGAGATCCGTCTACCTAAACGGTTAGGAGCTAATCCCTGCTCCTATGTATTGTCTCATTACTTCCAAAGAACTGGGTTGAGTTTACCGGAACTATCGAAAATTGTTTCGAAGAGACCGGAATCGGATAAGTATATATTATCTGGAAGCCACTTCGATCCAACTTAAGTGTTTTGAACCGAAGATATCTTAAAGATGATTAAAGACGAAGCTTTTGAAGTGCGAGGGCTACTTAATACTAATCCTGAGGGTGATTCCAAAATGGATGTTAGTAAAGGTAGTGCCTTTGGTTTCGCTCAGACCCAGAATGAACTTGTATGGATGAATGTTGGCACTGCATTGCTGCTTGGAGGGCAGTGTTAGCATTCCAAGATGTTTTCTATATAAAAGGTAATTATAGCCTCAATCCTCATCAACCGAAAATGACTAAAACAGGGAAGATGCTTCAAGGCTATATGGCTTGCTACCATTAGGTATGGTCATCATCTAATCCAGATCGATATTAGAGATCATGTATGCTCGGGGACCATTTAGGTTGTTGATCCCAACCAAAATTATGACATATTTGGCACTATGAAATAAGGGGTAGGGCCGGTCTTGACTCATAGGGAGTCCATGTGAGACCCTCAGTCTATTTTATCTAGAGAGGCATCGTGATGGGCGGTATCCCCGTAGCTAGTCATTGTATGGAATCCATTCTCCAATAAGTGTCATACATTATTAGATGTACTCAAATATATTGGAATCTGAGATGCAAGCATTTCAGCTATTTTATATATCTATTTTGAACCTTTGGACATTATCATAATATCACTAGATTTTATATAAAAGTGTTTTGATTATCGTAAGGTCAAACTCATCTGTGTTTATATATGGCATGGTCTTACGAGGTACCTTTGATTTCAAAAGGTTTTACAAGTTAAATAAATAAATTCCTTATGATTTGAGTTTCTCACACTAGTTTTACCAGACCGACCCGGACATTATTTTTATTATAATGCTCAGGTCAGCCCGAGCATATTTTTTGGATTTAGTTGGATCCTTTGGATCTTTCAGAAGACAATATAGATTCTCCAAGATGTATTTATGCATCTTATATTCTTCTGCTATGTTTTGTTTGTTCTATTCATGTCTGTATAAATCAACAATTGTAAAGACAAGCTGTTATAACTGTCTAGGCTAATAATAGGTTAATGTACTCTGATGATGTATATAATAAAGATAATTTCTTCTTGTAAAGACTTGTTCATATTATATATTACTCGCCACGTTTTGTGAGATTCTGTTCTTTTTTTCTTTCTTTCACCCCTAATGACCTATATTTTGGATACTTAAATGATCGGCACATGAATACCGAGGAGTATTAAGTGTCGTCTTTAATTGTAAGAAAGGTAGATCGTTACACATGGTATCAGAGCTTTGGTTGAGCGAACACCTAGGCTTTGGTTTGGTAAACTCATTTGAGATAGGGTTAGTGAGACATTAGGATGAGTTTGAGTGTACATATAAGAGCGCGTATTTTTTTAGTGCTATAAAATGTTCTGTATTGTGTTGATTTACCGGTTGAGTGGTTATAAATTCTGGTCGATACAAAGGGAACAACTGTATTGGTAGGGGTTTCTAAACACTTGAATAAGGCAAATTGACACAATATTGTATTGGAAATGGGTAAATGAAATAATTTTGCCTAAATTATATTTTATATATAAATGGGTAATTTTTGAAAATAAAATATAGTTATATATAATGTGAGTGTTGTTATGAGATAATAATATCTAATTATCATCATATAAGATTTGATTAGTCATGCTCATCCATTTTTGTGCATTGACTATTTTCTAGTTTATTAGTGATTTTTTCTTTTAAGTATAAGTTAGGTAGATAAAGTTGCGGAAACATTGAATTGAACACTTTGTGAATTAAGTTTCACAGTTTGACTATAAGACGTTCGATGACAATGTTGGGTTAAAAATTGGATTTTAATAAAAGACATTTGTTAAAAGAAATATTTTAGTTGATTTTATAAAAGTTGATTTTTATAAATCAAAATTGTACAATATGTCCTAGAAATAAGATGAATTTTTAGGAAACTCAAATCCTTGTGGCTTGATAAAGTTTTCAAACGATTCTTGGAAAAGTAGTAATAATATTACTTAAAAAATACTTTAAGTTATAAGTATTTTGAAAAAGAATTTGAGAGTAAAAAATTTCTTTAGATGGTTCGGGGAATGAGTCTCGATCTGTTTTTTTGATGATTAGAATAATCTGCTAAGTGACAATCAGATGTTTGTTTAGATGAATGTGGCAATGCACTTAGTAAATTATTCTCTTTGTCATTGTACGATCGAAACGGGTTCGGATCGAATGAATCCAAAGTAAGTGGATGATAAATATTTTGTTGAAAACTATTTGTAGGAAATATATACATATAGTATTATTTCAAAATGAGGATTTGAAAAAGAAGAAATATTTTTATGTTTAACTAGTTTGAGTAGCTCGAAAATAACTAAAAATGGAAAAGTGATGTGTTCGGATGGAAAATACTTCTCTTGAGTATTACCCTTCCTGGCATGGGGATATATAATAATATTGGTAGTACCCGGTTCCTTGATATCATTTTGGAGTTACTCGGGCTACATGTAGGTTTTCTAAGGGTTAAAAATAAAGTATCATTCAAAAAGAATTTTGAAATAAAACTCGAATATTTGGCTACCAAGTTTCAAAAATAATAAGGTATTTTGATTAAAGAGTGGATAAATCAATGAAGTTAAAATTAAAATTAATATAACAATATAGTTCAATAAAGTTGGTTTTATTCAAATGTGTCTTTCGATTTTAGCATCTAAGATAATTTAATGTTATTGAGCCGTCTAATAATTTTTTTTACCTTAGAGGTGTCTAATAAAAAGTAAATTCTAGGATGAGGTTTGGATACCAGCATCCTATTTTTCATAGCTACTTACCGGACCGATTAGTTTTCTAAGGGTTAAACATAGTAAGTTGACATTGCTTTGAATGTGATGTATGCTTGCTGTAGCTGGAAATATGTACACTGACATAAACATATACAGACACTTGAACTTCTTTTCTTCTTCTCTATTTAGTCTCAGTAAATGAAAACAAGCACCCTCACATATTCAAAAATTGTTCTCTCTAAAACCATAGGGTATTAGCTAATGTGACCAACAGCAAGTTTGACTGATATAGGGTTTAAGTTTTTTTTAAAGTGGTCATGGTCGATTTCATCAAGTAGGCAGATTGAAACAATTTCGGTAAACTGGAAAATTTTGTTCACGAACTTAAAAAAAATCTAATTCTCTCATTCCGCGAAGAATTAAATGAAGTCATAACTGTCATTGGATTCATATGGAGATGTAGTATTTTTGAGGTAAGTTCGACTGTGTTTGGCGACTCTCACCGTCGATCATCTTGAGATAGGGTTTAGATTAGTCGGAGATTTAAGCGAGGATTGACGAAACAAAGGTTAGCATTGGGTTAGTGATGGAGAGAGGGGCCATGCCGCTAAGTTTGTAGGAGTTTAGCGCTTCGATGAGTGATGCGACAATTGCTACAGCAGTTTTTTCAGTTTGGTCGGAAAATGGAGGAAAGGTGCGGATAGTGTTTGGTCGAGGAAGTCATGTCGAGCACGCGAGGAGCATCATGATGGCAAAGGCGGATTGGGGAATAGTGGAGAATTGCTATGTGTCAATGATATCGTGTATGCGTGCATATGATTTTGTGCATAAGAATTTGGAGCTGCTAATTAGGTAAAAAGAAACTATTGAGGCGGGTCGGGTTTGCTGAAGTTGGGCCTTGGGCTAGAGTGTGAGAAAATGCTACTTAAATTTAATCGTTAACTTTAAAATGCGACATCTCGCTCATTTTAGATCCGATAAACTTGCAAATTTTTGTGTTGAGTTCGTATAGACAAATACAACGCTTCGATATAAATTGTTATTAGCATTGGCATAGTATAATTTAATGATAAATTAATAATAACTAGTTTTGATTACTTTATTTTAGATAATTATGTCGTTAATTACATATACTTCTTGAATGTTATCTATTTGGCCAAATAAACATCATTATGTTAAATAAATTGAATAGGGTAATTGGTCCGTTCTGCTTGCCTGTTTAGCAAAATAATCCCCATTCTGTTATAACTAACTGAATAGGTTGATTTGACATCTAGTAAGCAGAAATGAACCCCCGTTCTGCTACTACATTGATGTAGGTCTTATTTACATCCTACTTGATTAATATTGGATGAGTGTTGTGTTGACAGATTGATTGTTAATCATGGATTTAATTTACATACATGACTGCTTATGTAAATACCGAATTATAAGTTGGAAAATTAATCGAATGAATGGTGACTTGATTAAGTACCACAGTGGTCGCTAAGGCTCTTTCTAAATTTCATTAGTTAACTAATTATAAAAAAATGATTAAGGTTTATTAATTATTATAATAATAATGTTTTAATGTCATTAAATTACTTTATATTAATGTTTAAAATTTATTAATATACTGAAAACTAATAATCATCATTTAAAGTAAATTATTTTATTTTAAAGTTATTTATTATATCATTAATATTTTAAAATTATTTATTTCTATTATTTTTAAAGGCTAAAGTTAAATAATAATTATTATTGCTAATATTGTTTTAAAGTTATTTTATTATTGTGATAATATTCTTTCAAAGTTACTTAACTATTTTTTTATTATTATTTTAAAATTTAGTTTACTGTTATATTAATATTGTTTTAAATTTAAGTAATTACCATATTATTGAGTTTTTAAGTTTATTTTTAAAATGTTAAAGTTTTATTGTTATAAGCATGAATGATGTTTAAAGTGTTTTATTATTATTATATTATTTTAATCTGTTTTAAAGTATATTATTCTATTATTTCAATGTGTTTTAAAGTTTATTATTTTATTAATGATTGTTTAAAGTTACTATTTTACTAGTGCAGCTGATTGTTTTATTAAAGGTGTTTTTAAATAATAAATTGTTTTATAAAAGATGTTTAAAGATATCAAACTGTTTATTTAAAGGGAATTATTTTTTTAGAAAGACTTATATAAAGGTTTTTATTTAATTAAAGAAGTTTTATAAGTAGATTTGAAGTTTTAGTAAAGGAGGTTTTCATAAATGAAGAAGACTTCTTAAAAGGATTTATAAACGGAACTTATAAAAGAATTTGAGCTTAGATTTCTTTTAACTGGCATTCTTTATTATGGTGGTATGGACATTTGTTCTACACTTAACACCGAAGGAATATTGTTTGAGGTTATCTTTATCTTCACTTTAAATAACATTTTGTTTTGATCCTTTGATATGATTGGAAATGAGAAATCTTTCATAAATGTTTGTGAATATACATATGTCAATGAGATAAGTATATGAATATTTTTGATCAAAACTTTTGAAGAGAGTTTTAATAAATGAAAGATTTAGTTTGAGGCTTAGTGTTTGCTATGGGTAATTGAATATATAAATTGTTGCTTGTTTGTTTGTTTGATAGTTAAATAACCGACTATAAAATAAGGACCAAAACATAACTTCGAAAATATATAGGAGAAACACGTGAGTCATACGACATGGTCATTTTCGATGATGCTACACTGTGCGTATAAATCTCATTTCGTCCTCCTAGGATAAATGATAGGGAGATCCGTCCACTTAAACGATTAGAGGGTGATCCCTGCTCCTATGTATTGTCTGATTATTTCCAAAAGAACCAGGGTTAAGTTTACCGAAACTAGCAAATATTGTTTCGAAGATACCGGGATCGGATAAGTAAAAATTATCTGAAAACCACTTTGATCCAACTCAAGTTTTTCGAACTGAAGATATTTTTAAAGATGATTGAAGACGAAACTTTTGAAGTGCAACGACTACTTACTACCAATCCTGAGGGTGATTCCAAAATGGATGTAGTAGAGGTAGTGCCTTCGGTTTTATTCAGACCCAGAACAAACTTGTATGGATGAATGCTGGCACTGCATTGCTGCCTGGACAGTAGTGTTAGCAGTACAATATGTTTTCTATATAAAAGATAATCGTAGCCTCAAGCCTCATCAACCGGAAATGACTAAAACATGAGAGATGCTTCAAGGCTATGTGCTCGTTACCATTAGGTATGGTCATCATCGAATCTAGATCGATATTATAGATCATGTATGCTCAGGGCCCATTTAGGTTGTTGATCCCAACCAAGGTGATAACATATTCGGCGCTATACCGTAAAGGGTAGAGCCGTTCTTGACTCATAGGTAGTGTGAGGCTCTCAATGTATTCTATCTAGAGATGCATCGTGATGGGCGGTACCTTAGTAGCCCAGTCATTGTAAGGAATCCATTCTTCAATAAGTGCCGTACATTTTTACTTGTGTCCAAATATGTTGGAATGTGAGATGCAAGCATTTCAGCTATTTTATATATTTACTTTAAACCTTTAGACATTATCATAATATCAATTATTTTACATAAAAGTGTTTTGGTTATCGTAAGGTAAAAACACATTTGTGTTTATGTGCGGCGTGGTTTTACGAGATATCTTTGGTTTTAAAAGATTTTACAAATTAAATAAATAAATTCCTTGTGATTTAAGTTTCTCACGCCGGTTTTACCAGACCGATCCAGGCGTTATTTTTCTTATAATGCTCGGATCAGGCCGAGCATATTTTCTAGATTTAGTTAGATTCTTTGGAGCTTTCAGAAGATGAGGTGGATTCTCCAAGACGTATCCATGTATCTTAGATTCTTCCACTGTGTTTTTTTTTTCATGTCTGTATAAATCAGCAACTGTACAAACAGGCTGTTATAACTGTCCAAGCTGGTAATAGGTTAATGTACTCTAATGATGTATATAATAAAGATAATTTCTTTTTGTAAAGACTTTTTCATATTATATATTACTCGTCATGTTTTGTGAGATTCTGTTCTTTCTTTTTATTTCTTTCACTTCTAATGACCAGTCTTTCGAACACATAAATGATCGGCACATGAATACCAAGGAGTGCTAAGTGTCGTGTTTAGGTGTAAGAAAGGTAGATCATTACAATTGTAGAGGAGACGGAATTGGCAATGGTGGAGGTAATTTCGAAGATAATTCATCTTACATTCACCTTTTAAGAATGTATGGAGTTGTTCGACCATCTGTCTTAGGATATCATTGTCGATTCTATAAGGGACGATTGAAAGAAGAAGCGAAATATTAATAATTTAGATGGAGTGAATACAAATTAGGCGATAACTGGACTAAGAGATGTATGAATTACACCCGAAAAGCCATTTCTAAGCGAAGCTAATAGGGAAACAAAAAAGAAATACTCATTCTTAAAATGACTTCGCTTGTTATGGAGCTCAATATAGTGACTCTACAATCCCTGAATGCCTCAAGGAAGATGGGAGAAGGGATGGGGAGCGTCACTCGAAGTTGTAAAAGTAGTAGATTTCAACGAATGATGTCTCCCTTTTTAGATGTTAAAAGAGTACCACGTACAAGCTAAGGAGGATTAAATAGGTGTTGGGATGCAGTTGAGAAGAAGCAAGACTCGTCGATTGAAGGTTGTAACGAAGGAAAGAATTAAATGGGGACATTGCTCAAGATAAGAACATATATCGACTACAAACCGTGTAACCAACTAAAGGGTCACATGCATTATGATGTGGCAATGGGAGTAAGACTTCATCAACTGCAATCTTATTCCTTGTGCGGATTCTTTGAAGTTCTGTAATAGATAGGCCCAAAGCGAGAGAGTCTGTTGGGTTGTCAAGGACCATGACGCATTTAGATTAACATTCGAGGTAATCTCGTTGTATGGAATTTCGATGATCATCCACAAAGCCACGTTGATTAGAGGCCCGCGATGGTGGCGAGGCCTGCAAGACTCAAAAGTTATTGAAGTGGAGAATGACATCATATTGGTAGCTGTAATCAATGGAGTAGAAGAGGCCACTGCCATAATAGAAATATGCAAGGAGTGTCTGTTGGATTCCACAATATGCTAAAAGCTTGGATTATAAGCATGATAGGTAGTTTTAATTTACTACATACTTGAATGAATTATTATTTAGTCCCCACATATGGTTGATGTATAGTGTCCAATAAATACCGATGTGTGTTGACCCGTCTGACTTTGTACATTAAATGGGGGTAGTGTTTATGTCCTGTGTGGTGTGTATATTGTGTCCTTAGCACAGTAGATTGAAATATACTATGTAGAAGTCCCTTCATGTTGGTATACGAGACTAGACACGTGATGGAACCGTGTGTTGGATATTACCCATTGACATAGGAATTACGTTAATGGAACCAGATTGAACTCATCGCGATATAGAACTCAAACTCTCGATTGGGGAATCCTTAAGAGACAGTGCAATCTTCACAGAGTGGAGATTCTTGAATAGCAAATCAAATGTTAGTGGGATTCATGTCCCAGGCCGCATCAACACTTGAATTAATTAATGGAAAAAGCAATATCATGATGTTATGCCCAAGATTAACTCGATCTGATCCACTTTGAAGAAAATGCACTCTACCATGACCATCAACAAGCCCATTCTTCGCTAGTTTTTCTACTCTTACCGCAAACAACAACTTGTCACCTAAGACAATCGAGCTCGACGAGAATGAATTGATCGGTCAAGGCAATGGCCAAGGCAAAAGTTAGTGGTAAAGCATGGTGAAGACGACTGCAGCTTGAAGGGTGGAGCGTAGGGTCATGAAAGCTAAGGCAGCAATGGATCGACTATATTGGATAAGACCCACCTTGGATCAGTCTTGGAAAGATGTTGAGATTTGAAGTTAACTGACTAAGCTTGAAGTCAAAAATTGAAAAAGGAACAAGACCTAGATTTCTGTACGTTAGAAAGTATCGATGACAGAAGAAAATGATGGAGCAAAATTTATAAGTCCCAATGCGTGTGTGTATAGAGGGGTGATGTGGATCGGTACTGATCATCAAGTATTTAAGAGAAAAAAGGGAAATAGTTGAACATAACTACTTGACGAACTGGAATGAATCCTAGAAATTTCTCAGTGATAAAAAAATGATGAAATTTTTAGAATTGAAATAGGAAAATTTATATCTACCAAGAATACATGGTTTGATTGATGTTTAGAAACGAAGTGCTGATATTCTTAGTGGAGATACAACGTTCCACGAAAACGTATCGAGCGATGAAAGCATCTACGCAAATCTAGAATTAGTGACTTGTCTTGATTAAAAACATGCTTCGTTCTCAAGGAAGTTTACTTTGGAGGGCAAATGTTATCCGACATTTTACCCAATTGACATTTGGATGGAATTGTACCATGAAAAGATAAAGGAATGAGCCTTGAATTTCAAGACGATCAACTGCAAAGGTTTAAGGAAGAAAACAGATTTTTTTTGTGTAAGTCCATGGATCTGTACTGGTTCGCAAAAGGATAATTTTGCCCTAAGCTCTTGTACTATGAATGTCAATGTTATTTTGAAGAAAAAGAAAAGTTTTAGGAATTAGGGATGGACCAGTTCCGATCCATCATAAATACTAACTTATCCCTGAAGTCCTAAAGCATGAAGACTATGACATCATTAAAGAAAAGTACAAGTTTTGGACCAAGGCCTGGATGGATACCACCGATCTATTGTGCCTTTAGAATTGGCCCATGATTGACCCATTCTTTCTCCTACCATCTCAGATTTGATCGATTTGTAATTTAAATTAATATCTGATGAATTTGACTTATGACAATCAGTTATAAATAATCATTGTCTTTAATCGGAATTTTTTTTGGGATCTTTTGTTAAGGGGAAATGCTAACAGTTTAAGGATTAAACTTTGTACCAGGAAATTATCTTATAAAATTGGTTGTTATAGCAACAATTAACCAATAAAAACAATAAAGTGGACACAGACTAACAATTTGTCGAACCACTGTAAAAACTCTTATGTCTCTTTTCGTATTTCCTTTTAGCATTCTTTTGATTCACTTATTTTATTATCGATTCGGCGGTGCCAACCCAAATTAAAGGCTAATGCGTACAAATATACAAGTGTGCTCACAACCTAACATGGGTTTGTAGTAGCGGTAAAGTAATGATTGGATGCGAATGAGCATGTTAGAGTCTAATAATTTGCGCCTGATGTGCTAAAGTTAAAAAGTGCATTTTTTTATTAAGATGAAAATGGTATTTTGAAAGGGGCGAGTTACTGAAAGAAGAATACGCTTTTGTGTTAGGAAACGGGTACGAGAAAGTAATGGAAATGAGATTATAATTGTTTGATGAAAAATAATAATCTATATTATTATATTATTACTGAGTTGCATTTCAAGAACTCATAAGCCCCCTGAGTATTTTCAAAAATGAACAGTCACGTTGTTTATTTTCTTATATTCCTACCCTTCTTATCTTTTCATTGTTTCACGCATCTTCTTCTCTACTCTTTTCATCCTAAACCTAACAATAGATCAGACATTTGCTTTCTCCTTCTGTCCGTATTCACTCCCATGTTTCTCCATTAATTTGGTTTGTCTACGATTAATCGTTGTGTAATAATGAATATCGTTTTGTCATAATTGTTTCAGCAGACTTTTAGAAAGCATGGAAATTATGGGAGTCATAGCTTGAATTTTCATAGTGGAGTTGCAGGTTGCTAAATTACACGTTCTTGGATTCTTCAGTGCAGTTTGAAATCAGTTAAATATGTTTAATTACCTCAGTTAACTGCCATGATTAGAGATAAATATTGCATCTATTTGATTTACTGAAAAATGAGATGAAACTTGATTTCTTTTCTTCATATCACTATATATCGTTTATAAACTCTTCGACGATTTCTAATCTGTTGTGCAGATCATGCTTTAATCGTTGATAATATAATTTTATGTCATCCATAATATCAAATCCAGTTACATGCGTTGAAAATTACATTAGCTTTTGTGATGGTTTAGAAGAATATTATGCAATAATTATCTCCTCTTTTACAAGGAGTATGAATTTGTTTATATATTATTGGTGAATATACCAAAATATAAGAATCCACAAGAGTGAATTATTTGTTATTCACCGGTTGATGATAAGTGTGACGTTCGCACTCAAAGTTAAGTGTCAACAAAAAATATATTATTCTTTTACAAGAAAGATATGCACTTTTTTGCTTTTATGTTTTACCTAGGTTTCTGTTTAAGAGTTGGTTAAACATTTGAATTGATTAAAAATAATATTTTTAAGTTAGTACCAGAGGTTATGATGGGGTTATTATGCTTAAATATTGTTTAATGGCCCAGGATCTTTTCTGAGTTGGAACCCTTAAACTGTATTCTATTTTTTATGCCTTTTTTCAGACAAACTCATCCAATTTTGCAAGTCATTATGTGACGACCCGAAATTTTCGAGCACTTAAAATCGGAATATTTAATTGATTTTAAATATTCAAGATAATAATTTTAACTTGAATTACGAATATCATAATTTATTTGACAATTAAATTGTGAATTAAATGATTGAAATTGGATAAAATACGAAATTTGAGATTTTAAGCCTGTTAAAATATAATTTGGAAGCTTATAAAATTTATATTGATAACATTGAATATAATAGAAGTGTTAAAATGGAATCTAACACTGAATTGGTCAATTTTGAAATTTAATCGTTTAAATTGAATTTAAAATAGCCCTCTGAGACACAGTCTTAGAATTCGACGAAACCAATTCCATTGGGTCCGTAATATTCTATTATTGTCGGATTTCAAATTTTGTAGTGTTTGGAGTTGCTGTGTGAGCACACGGTAAGTAAACGCGCTGGCATACATATCAAAATTCACTTGAATAAAAATAAAATAAATCAAATCAGACCTTTCTATCAGCCGACCTACTCATCCTTTCACTATTTTAAATTGAGCAGATAGAAATTTCTTTTTAATAAATATAGACCGGTGTTCCTCCTTTCCTCTCAAAATTAAAATCAGATCTCTATTTCATCTTCTTCGAGGGGCCGAACGAAATCATTTACAAAAGAGAAGTCGGTCGCGCTAAATTTGTTTGTTCCTCCCATCGCGTTCGAGTACTCTGAACGACTCGACTCGTTCGTTTTATTCCTCGCGATCGAAATAGGGTTTGAAGACGAGTTCGCTGTCAAGATCTGATTGATCGATATTCCGGTTCAATAATTATTGGCGAAGAGATCTTCGACGTTGTTTTAGAGTCCCGAAGTGGTCTTCGAAGTCACGCAGTAATCATTGGTGACGTGACTCTCGAATTTATTTTCGAAAAGGTGTTGTGAATCCACGAAGTGCCTATCGTCGAAGTGGTTCTGCAATTTGCGAATTGGTCAGTGATGTTTGAAGTTTTCTTTGAAGTGAGTCAGGGTCGATGTGGGTTTGGTTGCGATTTTCAGTGTCACGATAGGGTAGGGTTTCAGCAGCGATGTTGGAGCTTGCATAGGGTGGGGTGGAGGTCTCGAGCTTTGGGGAAGCGTGCGACATCAATGATTGGAAGGAGCAAGGCGAGTTCTCCGTTGAATTCTCTAGACCGAAGCGTGGTTCTGGTAAATCTTCTTTATATTGTAATTAGTAAGTAAATTGTTGTAATTAGGATATTCGTATACACATATAAGTTTGAGAATATAGGCTCAATTTACTGTTAAGATATGTAAACAGAGATATGTATAGACAAGGCTTTTGAAAAGAAAATTAATAGGACATTTCAAAATCAAAACTTTATATAACAGATGAAGTTTTCTTTTTACAGTAAGTTGATAAAGCAATTTTGTTTTATTAAATTTACAGGTTGGGAAGAAAACCTTCTTAATTTATTAGAATTTAATATATATCCACTTAGTGTTTAAATTTAAATGTAAATATTTAGGAGGTTAACTTATTTAATTAGCCTATTCTTTTATTTTTATCATGGGAATAATTTATTTAAAAGAAAAAAAATATAGTTTGAATAAATTCTAAGTTAATTAAATTATGAATTAATTAAATTATAAAAGGGAAGATAAATTATTTAATTAGTTCAAATATTAATGAATCATCTAATATTATACAAGGCCTGGAATCGTGAAGAAAACAAGCTGGTTTGGATCGGATTACAAATAAAAGCAAAGGTGAGTTAATCTCACTCAGTTAGATTTAAATAATAATTTAAATTTAAATGATTAAATTTAAATAATTGTTTGAATGGTTGAATTAATTGTTGTGTTATATAGTAGGATATACTACACCTTGAAATGATTGATTTCCCTCAATTTATAATGAAGATATTTTATATTGTGCTAACGTCTGTGGATGCAGGGGAAACAGGTTGGAGGGATCCAACTGGATCCCTCTACATTTATTTAAATTATTTAAATTCCCCTGTTATGATGATTTGATATTTTATGATGGATTATGTTGAAATATTGAATGCTCTGGTTTGATTGGATATAATTGGGTATAATGAATTTCCAAAAAAATACATAACTTGGATGTTGGAAAGAAAAATAAAGGAAGTGAATTTGTAAGTAAAATAATTATGAAGATTTGAATAAATTTAAGAATGAAAAAAAATAAAGTGACATAAGGATTCTAATTAATAAATCTTGAGTATAGAAAGGAGATTTTTTTTGAATTAATAGGAAGTCAATGAATTGTAAACTCCAATGCTAATATCGGAAAGAACAAAACATTTTTTTTTTGAAAGGAACAAAGAAGAAAATGGGAAAAGCCTGAAATTTG
This sequence comes from Allium cepa, assembly GCA_030765085.1. Classification (NCBI taxonomy): domain Eukaryota; kingdom Viridiplantae; phylum Streptophyta; class Magnoliopsida; order Asparagales; family Amaryllidaceae; genus Allium; species Allium cepa. The sequence goes on from CM060931.1 coordinate 167,734,479, forward strand.
TATATTTCAGTTGAAAGATTTAAAATCAAACAGAAAATAATGATAATAAAAACAAAGTCCATAATTAATGAATTTTGAAATGAACCGAGCAAGCAAAGATATTTATGTCAAACAGAATAAATTGAAAATCAATTTGGGAAATTGATTTAAGTGCTTGGAGTTGGAATTTTCTCTGGATGGCCAAGTACACGTTTTCAAAAGTAAATTTGTAAATATAAATTAAATGTTTTAAAGTTGTTTTCTATTAGAAAACAAGTTTTGTAAAATTTAGTATTTCTAATATTTAATTTTTAAAGTAAGTATTTCCTTTTAATCTATTATAGCAATAAATATTTAAAGAATGATTTAGTATTTGTTTTAAAAGTGTAAATCTAGTTGTATATTTTATTAAGTAACCTTATTTTCAAATATTCATATAGTGTGTATTTTTATTAAATTATTGAAGTACTTTTTAAAATAAACGTTTTAAAGTATATTTCAAAGTAAAGTATTTTAAATTATTTAAAGATCTAAAGTTTTGTGCTTGGTGATTCCAGTGGAAATGGAAATACTCGAAATTTATTCTGAGAAAAAGAAAGATAGTTTGAAAACTATTTTCAAAAGGGTTTGAAAGTGAAAATATATCTTATGAGGATATTTTGAGGTTAATAAATAATTTGGAAAATTATTTATTGGTTGATGGTTGTTTGTGAATATAATTGATTGTTAAATAACCGACTATCAATATTGGACAAACGCGTTGATCGTTTCGAAGAGACCGGGATCGAGATTTATTTCTCGAAAACCACTTCGATTTGGTTTGTACATTTCGTGAAACGTGTTCGGAGGCGAAGATGGAGCAGTGAAGTGCAAGGGCTAGTCGTTACTAATCCTGAGGATATTTCCAAAATGGATGTAGTAGGAATAGTGCCTTCGGTTCCGTTCGAACCTGGGACGGACTTGTATGGATGAATGCTTGCGAAACATCGTCAGGTGGACGATGGGCATTCTACGGGATATGTTCTATAAAAGGTAACGCTTAGCCTCTAGCCTCATCAAATGGGAATGACTGAAAATCAGGGGTTATGCAGCAAGGCTAGGTGGGTAGCACCCAAGCAGGGTGAGGTCATTCCAGTCTAGATGTCCCTTTTTATTTTTCGGCTTAGTGGGCGGTTGCTGATCCCAACCGTGGGGTGATCTCACTCGAGATTATCCAGTAAAGGGTAGTCCCGGCCTTGTGTTGCAAGGGAGCGGGCGTACTCCTCGATACGTGATCTAGGCCCCATACTGTAACAGGTGGTACCCTAGTGCCTAGTCATTAGTTGGAAATCCATTCTCCCTACGAGCCTTGTATGATTTTTGTTTGTATTACCCACTTTGTGGCTAGTAGCTGGAATTTAATAATGTAACAATTTCGGCTATTTTATAAGTATTTGTATATAGACCCTATTATAATATCAAAGGATTTCTATAGAATTGTTTTAGCTATCGTAAGGTAAAAACCCAACATGTTTATTTTTGCCATGGTCTTACGAGATGCTTTGTTTTCAAAAGGATTTTTGAAACTTTAATAATCAATTGAGTGTGATTTTCTCACGCTGGTATTCCAGAATGACTCGGGTATTATTTAACTGTAATGCTCGGGTCAGACCGAGTATTATAGGATACAGGATATGATGCTATGGAGCTCAGGAGACGAGTTGGATGACGATACGTACTTTTCGTACTTGTTTATATATATATATATATATATATATATATATATATATTCCGCTGTGTTGAGTAGCTGTGTATCCAGTTGTATGTATTGATGTTGAGCTATGATTAATGTACTCTGATGATGTATGTATAAACAGATATGGTTTTGTTTTATGTAAAGAGTATTATTATCTATTATATTTTATTTCGCTGCGATGGTTAGATTCCGATGATGTTTTCTATTTTCTTCTTCTACCTCTTCTTCTTTAACCCAAATGGTTCGTATTTCTGTACAACTTGAGTTGATTTAGGTAGAATAGTGTTGACTCAAGGGGTACGGATTTGCGGGCTGTTACAGTTGGTATCAGAGCATAGGTTGGCGACAACCTTGGCTTTGGTGGGAACTACTCATTTCAAATAGAGTCAATAGTACTCTAGAATGAGTTTGAGCGTATTAATAGATATGAGCGCGTATTTGTTAGTGAATAAAAAACGGTTTTATATTGTGTTGATTGGTTTATTGAGTAGTTTATGGATTCTGGTCAATACGAGTAATTAACGTTATTGATAGGGATCTCTAAACACTTGAATAAAACAATTCGACATAGTATTGTTTTAAAGTATGGTAAATGAAATAATTTTACCCAAATTATTTTTGTATATGAAAGAAATAATTTTCAGAAATTATTATAGTATTTGGATGCTTGATTGTTAAGGAATGATAATATTAAATTATTAACGCTATTGTGTAAAAATTGAATAAGAAATTGAAACTTGTAACCAAAATTGAAAAATAAATTTATATAACAAAATGGAATTTGAAATATACATTATAAATGTAATTTGTAAATTTGAAATAACTTCATATATAAATAAGATTATAATTTTGAATTAGAATTCCAGAGAATGAAAATAAATTAAGATGAAGATTCCAGAGTAAGGTTGGAATTTTGGAGGAAAAGTTTAAATTCCTTTGGATTTGGAAATGGTTTTCAAAAGTTTTGGAGAAATAATAGTGGTATTATTTCGGAAATATTTTTGAATTGAATTGAATCTGGTGAGATTTGAAATTAAGAATATTTGAAATGTTTTTAAAGGGATAAAAGCATCTAACTCTTTCGGTCATTGGAAAATAACGTCGGTGATGACTGCAGCATCATCGATGTTCATTTTCGAGTTTCTAGAAGAGAAATTGCTACCAATTGTTTTAAAATGGAATTGGTTGTGAACTGGGTTTGGTCTTGAAATTCAAAGGGACAATTGGATGTATCAAAGGATTTTGGATGTAGTTGATTTCAAAGGTCATTTTGGAATTTTAGGAATTGTTTAAAAACTCTGGAATCTTATGTAAAAATGTTTGTGGAATAATAAAAATATATTGAATAAATAAAAATGTATAATTCCAAGATAAAGGGTAAAATATTAATGAGATTGATTATAAATAGATGACATATGGATATAAATATGATTGTGACTTGTAAAATTTAGAAGTAGAATAAATAGCCAAAATAAGATTGATTTGAATTTTGGGAAGTGAATGAAATCCAAAACTTCAATTATAAAATAAATTGACCTCCAGTAAAATAGTTAAAGTGGTTTTGAGATAAAAATCAAATATTGGGAATAAACCTTGAATAAACAAATTAATAATTAATTGGTGAATGAAATATGGAAATGGAAATGGAACTTGAATTGGTTAAATGCAGGTCAAATTTGATGAGACAACAGTTTGGTTTGTAAATAAATTATGGAATGAGTAATTGATATAATCAATATGGAATGTTCCAAGATTAATAAATGGATTCAAATAAAATGAGAATATAGAATGTAAAATAAAGTGAACAGAATCGGGATGAAATCGAATTAAGTATAGATTGAATTGGTATCAATTTAAATTGATTATAAACTAGAATGGAGATTCTATTAAGTAAATATCATTGAATTTGCATAGAAATAATTGTCGTGGACGCAAATGAGATTGTATGAAAATTTATGTGTTAATATAAGCAATATAATTGATTTTTGAATCAATTGTAATAAATATGTATTCATTTGGATTAAAATGAAGTGAATTAAGGAATTGAGTTGTAAGCTATGTAAATTAAATGAAATAGTATATGGGTTGATTGGAACAATTAAATAGTGTATGAATTGGTTGTCAACAATTAAGAATTGGAACATTGGAAATGGCTTATGAAAAATTTATATAACTTACATTGTTTATAGAATCCATATTTTAGCCATTTATATTTAAGAGAAATGTTAATAAACTTTGTATGTTTGTCACTTACCTATTTAAGTTGAATTAGTACAGGTGGTTGGAAGACGTTTGGCTGTATTTGATTGTGCAACTTGCTAAAATAAATAGCCGCTTGCTTAAAAAAAATGCTAAATAAGGTACGCTTACGCAAAAATTCAAAATAGGAGATATGAACTGCATATATTGATATATATTGTGATTTCCGGCCTGAGGCCGATGTATATATATATTTTTGTGCATCCTGCGATATCGCAGAAGTCCTTCCGTGCAAGGGAGACTCTGTGAAAATTTTCCGTAAATTTTGGGAGTTGGAATTTTTTTGAAAATTTTGAAAATTTTCACTAACAACAAATGATAAAAAATGGTTACCAAATGGAAATGGAACCGAATAATTGAAATCTATTTTAAATGTGAATGTAAAGTAAGTGAAATCGAAGGAACTAAAGAAAGTAAAGCTGCAAATAAACTTTTATTTTGAGATTTAAAGTAAAATTAATTCAATATTCAAAGTGGAGGCCAAATGGAATTCAAATGAAACTGTAAAGGCAAAGTGAATAAAAATGAATAGTAATAAAAATAAACTTGATGGTAAAGTGGAAATTTATGTAAGAAGTGTATGAAATGTTTATATTAAACTTAAGGATTGAAAAATGAAATTCTTAAGTAAAGTTGGCATGAAAAAAAAAATTAATTCTAAGTGGATAATTGCATAAAGGGTTAAACTGGAAATGGTGAGATGGGATAATTGTGAATACATGATGGTAATCAAAAATGAATGTGAATGAAGAGGAAATCGATATAATTGAAAATCAATTGGAATTTATACGTAGAATGTACGTATATTATTTATTCGCGTAGCTATTAATCCAGAATTCGAGCATAGAATTTCGAGATAGTTTTATCGATCCGAGTTAGGATTTTTCACTCGATTTTCGACGGCGAACCTGGATATAGAGTTTTGATTGATTCTGAAAATTTTCTATCATAGTTTACGGCTATGCAAGGAGAATGACGGTTTCTGATCAAGAGACCAGATCTGAGTCCGCACTAGGAAGTCGGGTGGACGATATTAGTTCGGAAGTGAAATTGTGTGATCGAGTGAGCGATCGAATTTGATATTACGTACGAATGGTATATATGTACATCGTACGGCTTGAATGAATAGATATTGAAATTTTGTAAAAAGATCAATAAATGATTTTGAATGTTGTGATTGGATATTATTGCTAAATAGGATTCACAAGTATTATAAAGGAAAAGGAAAATTGGTTTTGATTTCAGAAGACAAAATTGAAATGCTCGACAAAAGGGTATGTATTTAAATTTAGTATGAAATTTGATTGGGTTTTTGATGTAGCCACTTGGCTTTTTGTTTTCTATTTGGATTTGGGAGGTCGTAGAGCCATTTTGTAGTTGTACCGAGCTAGCCGTGCAAAGGAGACGCTGGCGAAATTTTTCGTAAATTTAGGGTGTTAGAAATTTTTTGAGAAAATTTGAAAATTTAAAACTTAGTTTTGAATTATGATTTGTATGATTGAGCAAGTAATAATATTTGGAAACTATGGGAGAGTTGAGAAGTTAATAAGAATAATAATGGGTCTTTTATAAGAAGATAGTTGGTAGGGTATTCAATTGTTAAAAACTGTTTGGTTTCGGGAAAAGTAAACGGGTTTTGGACCATTCTTCCTAGTTAGTAATTTCGGGGATGAAATTCTTTCAAGGGGGGAGGAATGTGACAACCCGAAATTTTCGAGCACTTAAAATCGGAATATTTAATTGATTTTAAATATTCAAGATAATAATTTTAACTTGAACGAATATCATAATTTATTTGACAATTAAATTGTGAATTAAATGATTGAAATTGGATAAAATATGAAATCTGAGATTTTAAGCCTGTAAAATATAATTTGGAAGCTTATAAAATTTATATTGATAACATTAAATATAATAGAAGTGTTAAAATGGAATCTAACACTGAATTAGTCAGTTTTGAAATTTAAACGTTTAAATTGAATTTAAAATAGCCCTCCGAGGCACAGTCTCGGAATTCGACGAAACCAATTCCATTGGGTTCGTAATATTGTATTATTGCCGGATTTCAAATTTCGTAGTGTTTGGAGTTTCTGTGTGAGCACATGGTAAGTAAACGCGCTGGCATACATATTGAAATTCACTTGAATAAAAATAAAATAAATCAAATCAGACCTTTCTATCAGCCGACCTACTCGTCCTTTCACTATTTTAAATTGAGCAGATAGAAATTTCTTTTTAATAAATATAGACCGGTGTTCCTCCTTTCCTCTCAAAATTAAAATCAGATCTCTATTTCATCTTCTTGGAGGGGCCGAACGAAATCATGTACAAAAGAGAAGTTGGTCGCGCTAAATTTGTTTGTTCCTCCCATCGCGTTCGAGTACTCTGAACGACTCGACTCGTTCGTTTTATTCCTCGCGATCGAAATAGGGTTTGAAGACGAGTTCGCTGTCAAGATCTGATCGATATTACGGTTCAATAATTATTGGCGAAGAGATCTTCGAGGTTGTTTTAGAGTCCCGAAGTGGTCTTCGAAGTCGCGCAGTAATCATTGGTGACGTGACTCTCGAATTTATTTTCGAAAAGGTGCTGTGAATCCACGAAGTGCCTATCGTCGAAGTGGTTCTGCAATTTCGAATTGGTCAGTGATGTTTGAAGTTGTCTTCGAAGTGAGTCAGGGTCGATGTGGGTTTGGTTGCGATTTTCAGTGTCGCGATAGGGTAGGGTTTCAGCAGCGATGTTGGAGCTTGCATAGGGTGGGGTGGAGGTCTCGAGCTTTGGGGAAGTGTGCGACATCAACGATTGGAAGGAGCAAGGCGAGTTCTCCGGTGAATTCTCTAGACCGAAGCGTGGTTCTGATAAATCTTCTTTATATTGTAATTAGTAAGTAAATTGCTGTAATTAGGATATTCGTATACACATATAAGTTTGAGAATATAGGCTTAGTTTACTGTTAAGATATGTAAACAGAGATATGTATAGACAAGGATTTTGAAAAGAAAATTAATAGGACATTTCAAAATCAAAACTTTATATAACAGATGAAATTTTCTTTTTACAGTAAAGTAGATAAAGCAATTTTGTTTTATTAAATTTATAGGTTGGGAAGAAAACCTTCTTAATTTATTAGAATTTAATATATATATCCACTTACTGTTTAAATTTAAATGTAAATATTTAGGAGGTTACTTATTTAATTAGCCTATTCTTTTATTTTTATCATAGGAATAATTTATTTAAAAGAAAAAAAATACAGTTTGAATAAATTCTAAGTTAATTAAATTATGAGTTAATTAAATTATAAAAGGGAAGATAAATTATTTAATTAGTTCAAATATTAGTGAATCATCTAATATTATACAAGGTCTGGAATCGTGAAGAAAACAAGCTGGTTTGGATCGGATTACAAATAAAAGCAAAGGTGAGTTAATCTCACTCAGTTAGATTTAAATAATAATTTAAATTCAAATGATTAAATTTAAATAATTGTTTGAATGGTTGAATTAATTGTTGTGTTATATAGTAGGATATACTACACCTTGAAATGATTGATTTCCCTCAATTTATAGTGAAGATATTTTATATTGTGCTAACGTCTGTGGATGCAGGGGAAGCAGGTTGGAGGCATCCAACTGGATCCCTCAACATTTATTAAATTATTTAAATTCCCCTGTTATGATGATTTGATATTTTATGATGGATTATGTTGAAATATTGAATGCTCTGGTTTGATTGGATATAATTGGGTATAATGAATTTCCAAAAAAATACATAACTTGGATGTTGGAAAGAAAAATAAAGGAAGTGAATTTGTAAGTAAAATAATTATGGAGATTTGAATAAATTTAAGAATGAAAAAAAAATAAAGTGACATAAGGATTCTAATTAATAAATCTTGAGTATAGAAAGGAGATTTTTTTTGAATTAATAGGAAGTCAATGAATTGTAAACTCCAATGCTAATATCGGAAAGAACAAAACATTTTTTTTTTGAAAGGAACAAAGAAGAAAATGGGAAAAGCCTGAAATTTGTATATTTCAGTTGAAAGATTTAAAATCAAACAGAAAATAATAATAATAAAAACAAAGTCCACAATTAATGAATTTTGAAATGAACCGAGCAAGTAAAGGAATTTATTTCAAACAGAATAAATTGAAAATCAATTTGGGAAATTGATTTAAGTGCTTGGAGTTGGAATTTTCTCTGGATGGCCAAGTACACGTTTTCAAAAGTAAATTTGTAAATATAAATTAAATGTTTTAAAGTTGTTTTTTATTAGAAAACAAGTTTTGTAAAATTTAGTATTTCTAATATTTAATTTCTAAAGTAAGTATTTCCTTTTAGTCTATTATAGCAATAAATATTTAAAGAGTGATTTAGTATTTGTTTTAAAAGTGTAAATCTAGTTGTATATTTTATTAAGTAACCTTATTTTCAAATATTCATATAGTGTGTATTTTTATTAAATTATTGAAGTACTTTTTAAAATAAACGTTTTAAAGTATATTTCAAAGTAAAGTGTTTTAAATTATTTAAAGATCTAAAGTTTTGTGCTTGGTGATTCCAGTGGAAATGGAAATACTCGAAATTTATTCTGAGAAAAAGAAAGATAGTTTGAAAACTGTTTCCAAAAGGATTTGAAAGTGAAAATATATCTTATGAGTATATTTTGAGGTTAATAAATAATTTGGAAAATTATTTATTGGTTGATGGTTGTTTGTGAATATAATCGATAGTTAAATAACCGACTATCAATATTGGACAAATGCGTTGATCGTTTCGAAGAGACCGGGATCGAGATTTATTTCTCGAAAACCACTTCGATCTGGTTTGTACGTTTCGTGAAACGTGTTCGGACGCGAAGATGGAGCAGTGAAGTGCAAGGGCTAGTCGCTACTAATCCTGAGGATATTTCCAAAATGGATGTAGTAGGAATAGTGCCTTCGGTTCCGTTCGAACCCGGGACGGACTTGTATGGATGAATGCTTGCGAAACATCGTCAGGTGGACGATTGGCATTCTACGGGATATGTTCTATAAAAGGTAACGCTTAGCCTCAAGCCTCATCAAATGGGAATGACTGAAAATCAGGGGTTATGCAGCAAGGCTAGGTGGGTAGAACCCAAGCAGGGTGAGGTCATTCCAGTCTAGATGTCCCTTTTTATTTTTCGGCTTAGTGGGCGGTTGCTGATCCCAACCGCGGGGTGATCTCACTCGGGATTATCAAGTAAGGGGTAGTCCCGGCCTTGTGTTGCAGGGGAGCGGGCGTACTCCTCGGTACGGTGATCTAGGCCCCGTACCGTGATAGGTGGTACCCCAGTACCTAGTCATTACTTGGAAATCCATTCTCCCTACGAGCCTTGTACGAGTTTTGTTTGTATTACCCACTTTGTGGCTAGTAGCTGGAATTTAATAATGTAACAATATCGGCTATTTTATAAGTACTTGTATATAGACCCTATTATAATATCAGAGGATTTCTATAGAATTGTTTTAGCTATCGTAAAGTAAAAACCTGACATGTTTATTTGTGTCGTGGTCTTGCGAGATGCTTTGTTTTCAAAAGGATTTTTGAAACTTTAATAATCAATTGAGTGTGATTTTCTCACGCTGGTATTCCAGACTGACTCGGGTATTATTTAACTGTAATGCTCGGGTCAGACCGAGTATTATAGGATACAGGATATGATGCTATGGAGCTCAGGAGACGAGATGGATGACGATACGTACTTTTCGTACTTGTTTATATATATATATATATATATATATATATATATTCCGCTGTGTTGAGTAGCTGTGTATCCAGTTGTATGTATTGATGTTGAGCTATGATTGATGTACTCTGATGATGTATGTATAAACAGATATGGTTTTGTTTTATGTAAAGAGCATTATTATCTATTATATTTTATTCCGCTGCGATGGTTAGATTCCGATGATGTTTTCTATTTTCTTCTTCTACCTCTTCTTCTTTAACCCAAATGGTTCGTATTTCTGTACAACTTGAGTTGATTTAGGTAGAATAGTGTTGACTCAAGGGGTACAGATTTGCGGGCTGTTACACATTATTACAAGGGAATTGAAATTTATAAAAGGTAAAAATAAAATAAAATGAAAGGAGAGTTTGAACTTCTAATTGCTTACTTATATACTTCTGTTTAGTTTCAGCAACTATCTCCAGTTGTAGTTGAAGCAAGTATTTGATCAGCTAATTATTAGTTGTTACTGCATAAAGAAAAATGAATGCCTTTACAGATGGAAAACTTAAAGGAAACATGAAGAAGGACCAAAGCATACCACAAAAGGGCAACAGTTCAAAAGAGCATTGTGCATAGTAGAGCCATGTCTCATGAGTTCATCTATTGATTATGGTTGCCATGATAATTGTCTGGAAATTAAATCGACGGTTTCGATGACAACAACTATACAATGAAAATCGAATATGCATATATATTTCTATTTACAGGTACTTGCTAGAGTAATATCACTAGAAAGACAAGAACAAGGCTCAAAGAACATTACAAGAGGCTACAAGTCGGTAGGAACAATAGAGCAACAAGACGGCTGCACAAAGTAAACATGCATAGCTTTTAGACGTCTGGGTGCACTAGCTAGACGTTTGAAGAAATCCTCTGGAATACAAATTAGACAGGATCAGACGTCTGGTTGATGCACTCAGACGTCTGAAAAACTACTATATATGAAAAATATATAGAGTCGGACGTCTAAAATAAATGCCAGACGTCTGATTCCAAACTCAGAATTTAGAATTCAAATTACAACAGCTACATTTGAAAACACATCTTAGCTTCTCTTCACTGCAACTCTTCATCACCATCAGAAGCAACTGTAGAGTACTTGTCAATGGATGCAACTACTCAAGGAATCTCTCTACAACTATATATAACATCAAGAATCAAAGAGAACACTTACCATACCTTACTTACTTGCGCTCTTTACTTACATACTCTATTATATTCTTGATCTCTAGCAATCTATACTTGTATTTCACTCTTTCATATATTCAGATCTCCTCATTCAATACTCTTTATATATATATATATATATATATATATATATTGGAAGCATTTGTACTTAATAGTCGGTATTCGTGTAATAGAACACATACTTGACAAGAACAAGTTATTGTAACCAAGCCTATTCCTCCGGGCGAAGTGAGGGTGTTTGATAGTCGAATTCCAAAGGGGAGCTTCGGGACTGGACGTAGGACGGGAGGTCCAAACTAGTATAAAATCCTGGTGTGCTTATTCTATATTTATCTAGATTAATTTTATCTTAGTTGCATCATATATTTTGTCACATATACTTACATATACACTACACGATCCACCCTATAGATTTTCAATTGGTATCAGAGCAAGGTTTGATCAAAGAACAGTAACACGTTTTCGAATCACTTTAATATGGCAAGTATTTTTCAAGAAGGACAATCCATAGCACGACCCCCACTTTTTAATAACTCTAACTATGCATATTGGTCAACACGTATGAGAATTTTTATGGAAGCTAATGGACTATAAATTTGGTCAGCCATTCAAGATAAATATGAAGCACCTACTACTGCTATGAACACATGACTGATGCACAAAAAACAGCAGCTTCTAATAATTCTAAAGTTATGAGTGTTCTATTTTTCTCAATAGATAAAAATGAATTTTCACGTGTCATGATATGTAACACTGCATTTGATATTTGGCGTACCTTACAAGTTACACACAAAGGCACTAACAAAGTTAAACAAACAAAGATTTCGATTTTACAAAATCAATCTCATCATTTAAAATGTAACAAAAATAAATCTATAGTAGACAAGTAATCTAGATTCCAAACCATTCAACATGATTTAATGGCACTTGGAGTCAAATTCACAAATTTTGATTTAGTATATAGAATACTCAATTCTTTAACTCCAGAGTGGGAAAGAAAAGTATTAGCTATTGAAGAAGTTAATGATCTCTCAACACTCTTAATTGAAGAATCGATAAGAAACTTAAGGTCATACGAAGCTAATTTGCAGGCTTGAAAAGAAAAAAATTCAGAAAAGAAGAACATAGCATTCTCAGCAACAAATGAAGACTCCGACTTAGACGTAGAAGAAATTGTATTTATGGCCAAAAACTACAACAAATTCAAGAAGTTTAGTAAAATGACTCAATTTCAGAAAGGAGGAAAATCAAGCTCAACAAATCAAACATCAATCAAAGCTATGAATGTGATCAATTTGGACATATGAAGAAAGACTGTCCCAAGCTCAATAATGATAAAAAGAAGAACAAATTTGAAAAATTCAAAAGAAAAAGGCCTTAAAAGTAACACGGGATGACTTGGATTCTTCATCATCATCAGATAGTTATAGTGATAGTGACGGAGAACAGGCTAATGTATGCTTTATGGCACAAACTGATGAGGTATGTCCCGAACTTAGTTATGAAGAATTATTAGAACTTAACATGGAATTAGATGATAAATGTAGACAAATTAAAAAATTAAACAAAGAACATATAGCCAAAATAAATAGATTAGAACTTTAAGTAGGAATGTTAAAAGATGAAAAATTTATTTTAGAAGAGGCACTAGAATTATCTCAAGAAAAAATTAAAAATAATTTGGTCGAAAATGAGGCTATTGCTATTGATTTTATAAAGCTAAAATAGAAAAGGATTCTTTAAGTGTCAACCTGAAAAGTAATATTGAAATATTGAAAATTGAAAACATAGAATTAAAAGAAAAATTAGATAAAATTACAAATAATGTATCAAAATTTAATAAAGGAAAACAGGATCTGGAAAATATTATCAAAACTTCAAAACCATCAGGCAATAGGAATGGAATAGGATTTTAAAAGTACTCCTAAACAAAGAGGAAATGATGTTAAGAAATTTAGTTGTAAAAAGACTAAAAGTTCACCTAAGTCTATAATGAATACCAAAAATTTAAAAAATTTAATTCCTAAGACTAATAATAATTTGATTAGACAAAAACATATTAATAATTTCTTAGAAAAGTAGTCTATAATAAGAATTATATTCATAAAGGTAGCAAACCTTCTTGGGTATGACTACCTACTTCTTCTAACATGTAGGACCCGAACAAAGTATATAGGTACCAATTAAATCATCTTTTATTTTGGAGGTACCTAAAATAAAAAATAAGGAGAAACGGATACTAGATGGCGGATGCTCCAAGCATAGGACGAAAAATTCAAAAATGTTATCAAATATAACATACATCGATGGTGGAACGATAACTTTTCTAGATAACTCAAAAGGATACGTCGTGGGCATTGGAGAAGCCATCAACTCTGGTATTTCTAACTCTCCTATTATTACAAATGTTTTATTAGTAAAAAATCTAAAACACAACCTACTACGTATTAGTCAATTATGCGATAAAAAGGTTTCAAATCAATTTCGAAAAAGATAGATGTAATATTTTTGATAATAACAAACAACTTATATTTGAGGGTTTTAGAAACAAAAATATTTATGTTTTAAATATAAATATAAATAAAAATTCAAATTTGAGTTTACCGCCAAACATGACGATCCATGGTTGTAGCATAAACGATTTTGTCATATTAACTTTAAATATATTAATAAATTAGCAAAATATGAGCTAGTTAGCGGTTTACCTAAAATAAATTAAAAAGTAGAAAATTTATATGACGATTGTCAAACTGGAAAACTAAAGAAAAGTTCTTTTAAATCGAAAAATAATATTTCTACAAAACAACTATTAGAATTATTACATTTAGATTTATTTGGTCCAATGCAAGCATGATCTATAAATCACAACAAATATGTTTTCGTAATAGTTGATGATTTTTCAAGATATACATGGACTTTATTTTTAAAACATAAAAGTGACACCTTTGGTATGTCTAAAACATTTGCTAAAAAAATTAAAACACAAATGGATTTGAAAATTAAAAATATTCGAAGTGATCAAGATGGAGAATCCGAAATGACCTTTTTACTAATTTTTGTAATAAAAAAGGAATAAGTCATAATTTTTCTTGTCCCCGGACACCTCAATGGAATGGTGTAGTAGAATGAAAAAATCGTACATTACAAGAATGTGCATTAACACTATTAAATAGTAGCGGTCTACCAAAATATTTTTGGGCTGAAGCTATTGCCACAGCTTGTTATATTTTGAATTGAGTAACCATACGTCCTATGACTAAACAAACTTGTTCGAAATATTTTTTGGAAGAAAACCTAAAGTATCATACTTTAAAACTTTTGGATCAAAACACTTTATATTTAATACAAAAGATAATTTAGAAAAATTTGATCCAAAGTCCGATGAAGGAATCTTTGTTGGATATTCGGATCGCAGCAAAGCATATAGAATTTTTAATAAACGAAATAACACTATTGAAGAAAGTATACATGTTTCGTTTGATGAAAATCTTCTTAACCATCATACTAATGACGACGAATAAATCATTCCAATAACTAATACAACAAATTCTATTAATAATGAGACAAATGCCCAAAATAATACTTTGATATCATCTCCTAGAATTCTTAAGGACCATCCAAAAGATAATATCATTGGAGATCTCAATTGTAGAGTAACTATAAATCAACTTAATCAAATAAGCCATGTAGTATTTGTGTCAAATTTTGAACCAAAAAATTGTAAAGAAGCTTCAAATGATAATTTTTGGATAACAGCTATGCAAGAAGAATTAAATCAATTTGAACGTGATAATATTTGAGAATTAGTACCAAGACCAGAAGATCAATTGGCTATAGGAACAAAATGGGTATTTAAAAACAAACCAGATAAAACGGAAATATTGTTTGAAACAAAGCACGTTTAGCTGCTCAAGGCTATAATCAAGAAGAAGGTATCGACTATGACGAAACCTTTGCTCCACTAGCAAGAGTAGAGGCCATACGTACATTACTTGCTTTTGCAAATCATCACAATTTTAAACTATTTCAAATGGATGTCAAAAGTGCATTTTTAAATGGTTTTATTAAAGGAAACGTATGTGTTGAACAGCCTCCATTGTTTGTTCACGAAATATCCCGACCATGTTTTTAAATTACAAAAAGCATTATATGGATTAAAACAAACCTCCCGTGCATGGCACGAATGTCTTAAAAATCATTTAATTACATCCGGTTTTCAAATAGGCAAAATCAATACAACTTTATTTATCAAAAGAGAAAATAATGGCATTTTAGTTGTACAAATTTACGTCGACGATATTATTTTTGGTTCAACTAACGAAGATCTCTGTAATCAATTTTCAAATATTATGAAAAATGAATTTGAAATGTCTCACATGGGAGAATTAAATTTCTTCTTAGGTTTACATATAAAACAACTTGAAAATAGTATTTTTATTCATTAAGAAAAATATAGTATCGATTTATTACGTCGTTTTGAAATGGATAAAATTCAAGCAAACTAACACCTATGAGTACTAGTGTTCACTTGGAAAAGGATGATAACGGAAAAGATTTCGATGAAAAATTATATCGTAGCATGATTGGTTCCTTACTCTATTTCATGGCTAGTCGACCCAATATTATGATGAATGTATGTCTCCATGCCCTATTTCAAGCAAAACCAAAAGAATTCCACCTAAGAGCTGTTAATGAACCTTATGATATCTATCCAGTACTAGAGATTACGGTTTGTTTTACCCTAAAGGATCATCATTTGAACTAGTCTCATATAGCGATGCAGATTTCGATGGCTGTAGAACAGATCGTAAGAGTACTGGTGGAACATGTCACTTTATCGGACAATCACTAGTTTCATGGTTTAGCAAAAAACAAAATTGTGTCTCCTTATCTACTTGCGAAGCCGAATATATTTCAGCAGTTCTAGCATGTGCACAAGTGATACACATGCAACAATCACTTACGGATTTCGACAAATTATCAGTAAATCACCAATATATTGTGATAACACAAGTGCAATAAATGCATCAAAAAACCTTGTAAATCACTTGCGAACTAAACATATAGATATATAACATCATTTTTTACGTGACAATGTTGAAAAAGGAATTATTTCTTTAGAATATGTAAATACCAAGAATCAAATAGCATATATTTTCGCAAAACCACTAAATGAACAAACTTTTGTTAAACTGCGACGCGATTTAGGAATACGCTCTGTTAATGATCTTCTAAATTAATAACCACATCTTCATTTATACTATGTTTAGCTAAAATTTTTTATCCACAAATTATAATTTATAAAACCTTTACCGTCAGTTTTTAGTTAGTTAGTTTCTGAAAATGATCTATAAATAGTTTTTTGAACTTATATATAAATCTTTATACAACAAGAAGAAAAAATATATACACATCTCATATATTTTTTACAACAAAATATAATCATGTCTTCTGAAAATTCTCATCTATCCTTCTCGACACCTACAACGGATAGCTTGGTGGATACACCACAACGGCTTCCTACCCCCATACCAAATCAGGAATCGACATATAGGTGGTCCTCTTATCACACGGGATTCACTCCCGAGAACAAGAAGTCCAAACGATCTTTATTTGTATCTCCTAACACAAAAGAGAAAATTGATGAGATACATCAATATCAAAAACAACATATAGATCTGCAACGAGAATTATATTTTGAATAAAAAGTCATGGAACGAAGACTAAGCTTTTTGGAGCAAGTAGCGATGAAGTTTAGTAATTCACGAAAGAAGGATGTCCATGAACCACTTTTGATTCTTTGCAGTTCCTTGGATCCCTCATCCTCGTATCATACACCTTTGGATCCTTCACCAAGGTGATTCTCTGGTTCCCCAAGAACCCACGAATGAAAAAATATATGGTCTCCACTCAAACCATGGAGGGATAATAAATCAGATGATCGCAAAACTCCATCACCATCTAAATAGTTTATGTTATTTTTATTGTATTTATATCTACGTGTATTTGTAATTTCGTTTCACAAAAATAATATTACATTTCTTTTCAAACAATAGAGGGTCGAGACGTAAGCAACACTCTTAAAATTTCGGCTATGTTTAGAAAGATTGGTTATTTCAAACGTCTGGATATGGACCTCAGACGTCTGACACTCTGTTATACCATATTTTTACATTATCGTACATATGTCAGACGTCTGATATAACTTTCCAGACGTCTGAAAATTATCTTTCTTGCCTAAAAATAGATACCAGAATATTTCAGACGTCTGAACTTAGAACCAAACGTCTGAATAATGTCGCTGCCACCATATTATACAAAATCGATCAATTCCAAACATTTGGTATTTAAAACAGACGTCTGAAAAAACTCTTCGACTATCAATTTTTTAAAACTCGACCAAATTCAGATGTTTATCAGCTTAAACCAGATATCTGACTCTATCTACTACGTCAAAGTTAGGTTAAACCAGACGTCCTAATTACATTCCAGACGTCTGAAATTCAATCGACACTCTTATATGCCCCGATAACGACTATTTCTTTTGCTCTTTCGTATTTTGTTTCATTTTCTCCTTCGATCGATAGCGACTTTTTGCTAAAATTTCTGCCTCTTTCAAACTTAAACGAATTCAATGCCTCTTAGAACTAAAAACCCTAAGATTACCAAAAGAAAACAAGACCAACCAACTTCCTCGAATCCTCAAATTTGCTCGGATGATCAAATCGAACAATGGATGAATCGAGCACCATATTCACTCAAGAGGCATGGGGAAATTCAGAAGAAGAAACTTCACACAAGTCCATTTTATAACTTACTCAAGTTTCCAATGTATGGTTTAGATGAAATGTGTGACAATGTCTAATTAGAAACTCTGTTATCTTTCAACCCCAATAACATCCAAATTGATCAATCGTTATATTTCTCTTCTACGCAAATTTGGATAGCACGGCTGTTTGGAACACGAAAAATGAAGATAATTGGCTACGGTCTAGCATTTATGGAAACACAATTAGGCTCACTTCGGTAACAATAGGCAGAATTCTCGGATATTCCGATACATGCAAAGATCTATATAATATTGCCGATATGCGTTTCAAATCAAGGAACAATATAACACATCAACTATGGGAGGATGAAATGCCTAAATTTGCATCCAAATATCTACGACCAAAGGTGAGACTTCTTACTCGAGTGATCATCAACATTATCATTCCTCGTATAGGAAGTCATGAGCAGATAACGGAGTTAGAACACAAAGTTTTATATGCTCTATTCAGTGGAACAAGGGTGAATTGGGCCAAATTTATATTTGATGAGCTTAAACATTTTTGGACTCGATCACGGCCATCAATTATCTACCCCACATTCATTATGAGATTTCTGCTTGCTCACAACATCCCCTCCTACTTATCTACTTTTGACGAAATATCTCTAAAATATGCTTCCAATAAGTTTTTTTCACTAATGCACCTATCGGAAATTCCTCTGGAATTTATATCTTTTGAAGATTGGATGCACAATCGTCAAGCCAGACAAATCATGCCTCCACCTCAACCACACCGTAAACCATCACAAGAGGAGGAACAACATCGTGAGACAACTCCTCCTGCTCCTACACCATTTGATTATACGAGCCAAGATGATATTTTGGAAACTCGGACAGAAACAAATCCAAATGAAAGCATACGAGATCTCACTCTTCAAAATCAACATATCTTGTCTCGAATCAAAAAGTTTTGGCTAAGCGTATTGACAGCTTTGAAACATCTTTTGCCACACGCCTAACGACAGTTGAAACATCACTTTCAACTATATTAGCGGTTCTTCAAAGGGTTCGTGGTCTGACACCCCTTTCCGAAGATTGGCCAACCCAATGCCTTCTCCTCCTTCGAAACATTCCAAACTTTTGAGGAGGACGAACCTCTAAAACAAGCTCTGATATCTCCTACAAAGCAACCTAGCTCTTCCCAAAAAGAAGATAAAGGAGATGATCAAGAACAAGCTTCCCCGGAAGACTCATAGATTTTAGGATTTCATCTTATGTACGATTGAAAAACCTATGTACTTAATTACAATTATAAATGAAATTCTCTTTTGATGTGTTATCTCCGTATATATCTTTTTGATGATTGATTAATATTTTAACATTTAAAAGTTTGATATCCTTTTTGACAATCCGAGGGAAGGGGAGAAGTAAATATATATATATATATATATATATATATAATAATAAGCACGTATTCAAGGGGAGATGTATAAATTATATATAAGTACATTGTATAGTTGTCATCATCAAAAAGGAGGACATTGTTAGGATATCAAATCGACGATTTCGATGACAACAACTATACAATGGAAACCGAATATGCATATATATATATATATATATATATATTTACAGGTACTTGCTAGAGTAATATCACTAGAAAGACAAGAACAAGACTCAAAGAATATTACATGAGACTACAAGTCGATAGGAACAATAAAGCAACAAGACAGATGCACAAAGTAAACATGCACAGGTTTTTAGACGTTTGGGTGCACTAGCCAGACGTCTGAAGAAATCCTTTGGAATACAAATCAGACAAGATTAAGACGTCTGGTTGATGTACTCAGACGTCTGAAAGACTACCATATATGAAAAATATATAGAGTCAGACGTCTGAAACAAATGCAAGACATCTGATCTCAAATTCGGAATTTAAAATTCAAATTACAACTGCTACATTTGAAAAGAAATCTTCGCTTCTCTTCGTTGCAACTCTTCATCACCATTAGAAGCAACTGTAGAGCACTTGTCAATGGATACAAATACTCAAGGAATCTCTCTACAACTATATATAACATCAAGAATCAAAGAGAACACTTATCTTACCTTACTTACTTGCACTCTTTACTTACAAACTCTACTATATTCTTGATCTCTAGCAATCTATGCTTGTATTTCACTCTTCCCAATATTCAAATCTCCTCATTCAATACTCTCTAGATATATATATATATATTGGAAACATTTGTACTTAATAGTCAATATCCGTGTTATAGAACACATACTTGACAAGAACAAGTTATTTTAACCAAGTCTATTCCTCCGGGCGAAGTGAGAGTGTTTGATAGTCGAATTCCGAAGAGGAGCTTCGTGACTAGACATAGGACGGGAGGTTCGAACCAGTATAAACTCCTGGTGTGGTTATTCTATATTTACCTAGATTAATTTTATCTTAGTTGCATCATATATTTTGTCATATATACTTGCATATACACTACACGATCCACTCTATAGACTTTCAATAATTACCCTTATTACACTAACCATCGAGATAATTACCGTTACAATGCAGACCTCTGATACCCTTGCCCTTCTACTTATATTGTAAGTTGTTCAGTTTACAATATATAACAAGGTTTAATCATATTATATTATTAAAAATTGTTCTAGATCACCCTTGACCTTTTTCTCGATGGATATGACTTTTCATTTAAACCATTAACCTATGAAAATACATGAAATAATAATTGAAAAATGGGTTTAATATTTAACACTAAAATCGATTTATTATTATTATTACTACTACTACTACACAGGATAAAACTGACAAAGAGGAGGGTTCAAATTACGACAACCTTGAAACTCAAGGAGCTGCTAAATGGTGGGAAGGTAATACTACATATAAGCTGCGATATCTTGTAGGAATCTTGCTACTTTTGTTATTGATACAACTTATTTTATTTTACAGTGTCATATTACTATTGAAGATAATGCTTTATGCTTTATGTTCAGATTAAAAACAGGTAATATACCTTCTGAAGATGAGATTAGTAAGATACATCATCTATGCTGGCACATACTTAAAGACTTCATATGCAACATTATTTAGAGACTTATAAAATGAATCGCTCTGTAACCAAAATTTTGCGATGCTTTATACATTTTAGGTTTGTGTCGTTCTTTACTATGTACTAATCTACTATATTGAAGTTGCTAAAGATGCATTTGGTACTCTTTAGGGAAGATAAAAATTCTACACAACAAGGCTGCTCTAACCATTGCCTCATGGCAAAGTCAAATCTTATACTACTTTCTTGTTCTCGATTATCCAGGGTATCATATTATATGATGTTGATATAGAGTCCCATATGAATTAACGTACCACTAAATCTACAACTTTCAAACAGTTAATGTCTACTATGCTGTATTCTTAGATTGATATTCTGTGTTAAAGTCATCAAAATCAAACTTCAGCCATCTGTTCCAGTTTTAGCTTCTGGGTTTTTTATATTTTCAGCATTGCTCCACTACCCGTTCATTATTCTGCATGCTGTCTAACTAATTTTTTCGTTGTTTTTCACTCCTCCTACGTCATCCACTTTATATTGACTGCTTTTCAATTCTTATGCTATATTTCATAATTTTCTGAAATTTGGGTTTTTTTTTTAATTCTTTGGTTTTTTTCTTCATTTTAACTATTTGATGCAATTTGCTCAGTTTCATAAAAAATTAGGTAGGTAATAATATACTTCCCATTAATAAAAAAAGTCTATGTTCACTCACAACGTTATCACATACATAGTAGTCCATTTTTGGGGTTGACTTATATTACAATGCTTTATTATTAATCAGAAAAACTTTTTAATTTTGTTCATTCAGCCAGTCACTTTCCATTTAGAAAAATGACATCTCCTTTAGGTGGTTATGTAAACTTATCAACTCTCTTATACATAAAATGTGTCGTCCTGTGCAGTTAATGCGCTCGGTAGATTCAAAGCGGTGGAGGTGCAAAAAGTCATAGCGGGGATACAGCGAGTATATAGCGGGACATAGCGGATGACTCTAAAATAACATATAAAACTCGTACTTAATGTTTTTACAAATATATAAATGGTAGTTAAATGAAAAATTATCATTCAATTGAATTATAAATAATACATAAATAATTTTAAATAAAAACACATGCGAATATACTTTAAATAAACAAAAAACTGTTATATAACATAATTGAATTCGATAGAATATTAGAGTATTTTCATTTCTAAAAATATATCAAAAATTAAATCAAATAAATTAATTTCATAATTCTATAATGTACAAATGCAAATTTTCAATTCATTTTATTAAAAAAATTATAGTGGAAATAACAGAATATAGTGGAAATAACGTGATATAGCGGAAATAGCGGGGATTAAAGCGGAAATGCTATATTTTGGGGCTATATGGAAAAATCGTAGCGGTAGAAATCCGCTATGAGATATAGCGGGATTGTAGCGGGGTAATGGCGGGGAATTAACTACACAGGTATCGCCAGCCTTGAACAATTTCAATGGCATTTGATACTTATATATAAAGAACGAAATATGACTTTTTCCATTAGCAAATTTTTTATGTACATTTGTACCCTTTTGAAAAATTTCTTTTTTGATCCATATTTAGTGCCATATGCATTTCCGCTCACAATTACACATTTAGCACCATGTTCTAAATCTTTTACTATGTCCATTGTGTGTTCAAATAGACTTATTACTTATATACTACAAAATTTTGTTCGTTGACCGTGAATTAATTTTGTACAGCCACAGCCGATAAATTGCAACAACTCAAAGTTTCAGCTGTAGCATTTAATATGGTTGAATATGTCATCAACTGTATCAATAAATATTGTTTTCCGCATCTTTCAGTGGTGGGCTTGGATGGATTATTGTCCTTGCATTGCATAATAGAATTTCTCAATGTTATTGCAATAGTATTTTGCATATTCTATTCAGCGGTAAGTGTTTAAAACTCTTACGAATGAACCTTGCATCTTGATATATTTCTATTGTTTCCATTGTTGTGTTCCAATATGTTCCACTAATTGGACCTAAAGTATTATTACTTTATTCACTTTCAGTCATGCTTTCTAATGCGATGTATTGGACCGGTACGCGAAGTTCTACTTCGTTTCTATAAAAGTTGGTTGAATAATCCTGAGATTTAAATATGAGTTTTAAATTTTCTTTCTATATACTTCATCATTCATTTTAAAGTATAAGACCTTTTTTTTCCCACTAATCTTTTTTTACAATAATTACACCGCTCTTGCAAATATAAACGAAGTTTCCATACTTGCCTATTTCAAGGAATATGGTAGACACGTGTTCTTTTTGTAAAGAATTAAATTGATTACTTTGCTTGCATGATGTTTGTAAACTAACATGCCGACTTTACGGAAAATAAAACCTTTAGTATGCTCATATGTACAAATTAAATGTTCCAATGTGTAAATATCTGTTACGAATTTCTCTTAGATGTATAGCCAATGCTTGTGCAATGACAATCGAAATTTGTGCTTCAAAATATTATCTAATTTTAACAACAAATCATGATCTTTCGAATTTGGACAACCACATTTGTTTTAAATAAACGGTCCATGATGA
The DNA here is from genome assembly GCA_030765085.1 of Allium cepa. Taxonomy (NCBI): domain Eukaryota; kingdom Viridiplantae; phylum Streptophyta; class Magnoliopsida; order Asparagales; family Amaryllidaceae; genus Allium; species Allium cepa. The sequence continues at coordinate 167,757,812 of CM060931.1, forward strand.
AACAATATTAAGTTGGGTTTTCATTGATTGGATTTTTTTAAACTTTTTCTATAACAGGCAATGGGCAATCGATCCTGCACAGCAGAAACATTTTTTTCATATGCATGTACGAAGCGCAGGGCGAACGCAGGAGACTAATGGATCATTTGGTCGAGCTAAACAAACTGGGTAGGAAAATAGGCAAGCGTACAATATATCCACGCGTAACTTGTGAATAGACATATACCCCTGAGAGCTTATTCACCCAGTTTTGGGTACAGTGGCCGAGGAGGACAACTAGCCGCCACTATAGTCGCAACGACACCGTATCTTTCTGACAACCGAGTGGTGCGCTTCCAAGGAGTAAGCGCTTCGCTAAGAATCGATCTTCTTTATCGAAAAATAATCCCTAATTTTTGCCGTCTATTTTGATGAAGTATTCTGTAGTAAATTTCTTAAAATTGCGCTTGGTCATTAGTGCGTTTTATAGATGATTGATCATCTTTTCACTTTTAGTTTTGGTTCCAAGACGTACAATTAGATTTGATTCATCTCAGTTTCAAAAGCGATCATGTCACAAGTTTGAGATTTGTTTCCGACCCATTACTTGATATATGAATGGCTCAGACTTGGTATAATTATCCAGAATTGTCAGATTTGACAAAGTGCATCCATGCACCCAAATTTCAACGTGGATCGCCTTACCATAATATTGTATCATTGGTTGTGATATTATGTGAATTGGTTCTTGTTTTTGTGCATTGGATATCTGAATATTTGCCAGGTATATTTTTGTGGTGTAGTTATGCTGCGGTGTGAAATCATGTCAAGATGAATGCCTGATGATGATCTGTTAGCTCGTCATATGTTTCATAATATTCTGTCTATAATGAAACATGATATGCATATTATTCATACATACATGAAATTTCATATTATAACGTTACCACGCCTTTGTGCCGTTTGCTATATGTGAAACTATATTTTGTGTGCACGATATTTTTTTTTTTCTTCCTAGAACGTAGCTTTTGTGTTTGGGCAGAAGAAAGATAAATAGATCCATGCGGATTTACGAGACCTTAAAAATTGTGTTTATGTTTCAATTCTCTAATAAGAAATTTGATTTTTCTTTTAATTTTTGCAGTCACTTTGAGCAATTAATACTTATTTCACTAAAGTTACTGCTCATGTCACATTCCGATGATTGCCTGTCGATGATTTGTTCCCTTGTTTCTTCATTCTTTGGACCAATTAGAGCATGTTTGGCAATACAACTTAAATTTCTTCTCTAGTTTAAAGTGTTGCCAACAACTTAATTTTTTATTTTTAGAAGTAGCATATATGTTAACAAATCAGAACAAAGAAAACTTGTTTATGACTATTTATATTTTACAACTATAAATACTATAAACCTTTCCACATTTTACCACTCACTGAAAAGTTAAAACTACTTGAGATTTCCAATTTAAACCTTCTTTAAGTAGTTCTGAAAAATGTTGTTGCCAAACAGGTTCATGGATAATATTTACGAGTTTTTCACGCCCATCCGTTCTTGATTGCTTGTTGTTTTACTTTTTAGTGGTTTACGCTTATATAACATCTTAATTTGTGCACAGAAATTGAAATTTGGCAACCTCCACAAACAAGCTTGACATCACCCGATAACATTATCACCTTACCATGGCTTCAAGAGAAAGATTGCAACTGGGCACCAAAATTGAAGATAGAATAAGCCAGCTACCAGATTGTCTGATCCATCACATCTTCAGCTTCATGCCATTGCCAGATGTGGTGCGGACATGCATCCTCTCTAAAAGATGGAAACGCTTATGGGCCTCTGTTCAATCCCTAGAGTTCAAAAATCTCCATCGCATAACAAACTTTGAAAATTTTGTCAATTCTCTACTGATGCAGCGTGAACTATTGGATGTGAGTACCTTTCGCTTGAAATTACCTGAGCGTTATGATGAAAGCATCAATGTGTGGATTGTCTATGCTATAAATCATGGTGCTAAAGTGCTTGACCTGGAATTTGATCGCTTTGTAGAAGAAGGATATGAGTTACCAGATCGACTTTTTACTAGTCAAACTTTAGAGGAATTGTGTGTTAGACACATTGAAGGGATCATTGGTTTTCCTAGGTCAATAAGTTTGAAAGGTCTCAAAAAGTTGCATGTAAGTTTTCTTGAGCTATGCAGTGGGGATGTGCAAAATATGATTTCTGGGTGTCCCATGATTGAAAGTTTACACATCGAGATGTGTGAAATTTCATGTGCCAGTGGAAAGCTTCTTGATATTTATTCTCGAACATTGAAGCATTTGAAGATAGAAGATGGTAGAGTCAGTGGGGTTCGGTTTCACACTCCGAATCTTCTTAGACTGCATTATGAGTGGCATTTTGTGGATGTAGCATGGTTTGATGATATGCCATACCTAGATTATGCTGTGTTAGTTTGTGGAGATGATGGTTTCGATGTCATTGTGGCTGGCATTGCTGGGATTATCATGCCAGTTGCAAGTACGAAAACTCTCAAGCTTTCGGGCACATGGGTAGATGTATGTTTATTTTCTTTTATATACTTTTTGCAGAGTTAGTATTTGATGACGTTATGAGTAGGATTCTAGTTCCCCTTAACTTCGGTCCCTTCTTAAATTTGGCATATTTAAAAGTTCTAAAATAAGCTCCTGGAAATACGATATTATTATCGTCAAGCTCATTCTTAAATTTCCAAGTCTTTTCAAAACTTTATATGAGTTGTCCAAAATATTTGATTTATCAAATTTCTATTTATTTTGACATCCAAAATACATAGTTTTTATTCATTTCACCTATAGAATTAGTATTTGATGGAGTATATACATTATTGGCTAACTATATTTCAAACCCAAGCATATCCTCAAATGTTAACCTTTATTTCATACCCCCACCCCAAAAAAAAAAAAAAAAAAAAAAAAAAAAAAACTGTCCCAATTTCTTGGGTAAACAACCACATATCTACAAAATGAAATCCTAGATCTATCAAAAATAAAATAAAAATAAGCAAATACTTATTGATTGCGTCATTTTTATTGAACTACCCCTTTTATTTAGTAAAGTATGAATTTTATTTAACTTTTTTTGTTGTTGAAACGGCGAAGGCTCAATCGCAAATCATTCAGTCAAGCATTTGTTCTTCACAACTATCATGCCATAGATGGAAAAATTGCCAGGATTTGTTTTTCTAAATGAATTTGTAGGATTTTGAGATGAGTTCAAAACAATATAGAAGAACATAAGCAAAGAGAGATGGAGAAAAAAGTGGATAAAGGTATTCAAAATTCAAATAATTGTAAAAGGTATACTTAATAATAAGAAAGGTTGAGATATTTAGCTGGTATTGTTGTATGCAAATGTTGATGTGCATCATAAATTTTCTATCCTATATATTTGGTTGAGTATATGCTAATTTTCTTTTCATATTTAATTCATCAGCGCATCCCCATGGGGTCGGCGTTTCCAACATTTAAGAACTTGAAGAACCTGACTGTGGAAAAGAGCTGCATGAGTAATTTGCGAGCTGTTGCTGTCATTATGCAATACACACCAAATTTGGAGGAACTGACTGTTAAACAGGCAAGAGATTTACGTGACATATAAAAAAAGATAAAGTTTGCTATAAGCAATAGTATATCAAAATTGAGTTCTTGGATGTGGGAATCAAGAGATAATATATAGAAGTAGAACAATCAAATAAAAAAGAACTAAAGAAGAAATAAATTTGGGCATGTTTTCAAAATGATGATCAAATTGTAAACTATCAAGTTCAAATATATAATTGGAAATGGATTTAAGTCATCATCCGTACAATAAAAGAATTAATATATAATGTGTATGTATGCTTGTACAATATAAATGTAGTTTGTATCTACAAAAACATAGTGATGTTCGGAAGGCATAAGGATTCTTTATGTTTTGCCGACACTCCCTTATCTTTATACTTTGCCGACACCTCTTATTATCACCATCACCATTATCGTCATCACCACCAACACCACCACCATCTATGGGCATAGGGATTCCTTATGCGCCGTTTAGACTAAAAATGTTGGGCATCGACAAGGCGTAGGTAACTATTACGGTATGCTGAGATGTCTGTTGTTCATTATGATTAAAAAGAAAAAGAAAACAAAAAGAAAAAACAGGATTAGGGGTTCCTTACGCTTTTCGACACACTCCGAGCAAAATAAACGGAAATAAAGAGAATTTATTGCGGGCGTTGGTGGTGTATAAGCATCCGTATGCTTTGCCTATGCACCACCGATGTCTGTTGGTGCTTAAAAATGTCGGGCATCGATAAGGCGTAGGTAGCTATTATGGTATGCTGGGATGCTGAGATGTCTGCTGTTCATTATGTTTTTTTTTTTAAAAAAAAAAGGATTAGGGGCTCCTTACGCTTTCTCGACACAGTCCAAGCAAAATAAATGGAAAAAAGAGAACTGATTGCGGGCGTTGGTGGTGTATAAGCATCCATATGCTTTGCCTATGCACCACCGATGTCTGTAGGTAATGCCGTAGCTATTTTGAGCGTTTTCTTGTTGTGTAGTGTGAGAGTTAAGCGGTCTTTTGTTTGATTCATGCACATTATCAAAAGTTCAAAAATCATATATTATATTTTTGAATTGTTTTTTATTTTTGAAATTTTGCATCTAGATGGAATCTTTGATTTCTCCTAGTATTTTTTTTGTGAAAACTAGGATTGGAATAAGTATTTTGTTATCATAAATTTCAGCATGACCTAACATATGACTAAATTGGGGTTTTTATTGACTCTCGAATCAAAGCTGATGAACCAAACCGTAATTAAAGATATTATATTTGACACAAGATTAAAATCACTGTTAAACCAATGAATTTGTTGGATTTTACAGTAGTATGGGGTAAATTGGGCAAAGATACTTTCACAAAACTAATGAATTCAAAGTTTGTCTATAGCTGTATTTCAATACAATTTTACTATTTGTTTCAATTTTTTTTAACAGATAATGGAAGATGAGCACTATTGTTTCTGCGATACATGTTATGCTGATGAAATGTCAGTTTCATCAGATACATCTGCTGAAGGTCTGCGTAAATTTCCGTTCACTTGTCCGAAGCTAACAGCAGTTGATTTTCAATATGATGAGGATCGCTTATGCAGTTCAGATTTGATAGAAGCTTTCGCAGAGTGTTTTCTTATTTCACCAGAACTGAAAGAAAAAGTAATTAAAATTTTAAGTTGTACGTTTTGTTGATGAAAATCTAAGGTTGTACTTCACTTTAAGGTATGAATAAGGATAAGGAGGCAGGATAGTATTGTTCTTGGCATGTACTCTGAACGGTTGCTTTATACGTGTGCAAATTGGGTTAATGTAATACTCTATGTTGGGGTTTTCATTTTTCTACATCTTGCATCTTGCATCAGAAAAAATGATCTGCACTTTCTCTTCTAGTTCTTCTGTAATTAACTGAATATTGAATACAACGTTTGAATCTGAAGGAAACTAATTGCCATGGTATATTCCATTCAAAATAAAAAACTAGAGTACGCGAGCACAAATTTATGAAATAAATTTGAGAACTTAAAAATTGTGCATGTTTCGATGTATAGCCTTAAATGCGCAATTTTGTCCAAGTTTAGTTTCTAAATTGTTGAAAAGGGCTAATGAAGTTCACAATTATTATTACACTATATGTGTGTAGGGAAAGTCTATTTAGACACTATTGATGATATAAAAAATCTCAAGCATTCAATTGCCTTTTGAATTCCACATTTTTCGTAAAGACAAAAAAATCCAATAATTCGATCTTTTGTGTCATCATTTTGTATTCAAATAGCCGACCACACATATACACACACATTCCTTCTAGACTCATATGCAAAACGTGTTCTAAATTTTGTCTTTCCGAATAATATCACTCCAACTAGATCTGGACTTGGACAAATTTTTTGAATCAGTCGAAACAATATGCAGGTGCAATTTTAACTTTTTACATAAACTACTAGCTTAAATTTGGAGAATTCTTCACTCCATAGTTGTTTTGCCTTTAGGCGACTAGAAAATAAACTTTAGTAAGCATATGTTTATTTTTTTTATCGTCTAACAAATAAGCTGCTATAAAATAGGTAGATCGAACATAGGAATTATATACATCACATTCCAGACTACTATAGTTAGATTGCATATATCTTCATTTGGTTTTTATTTTTTACACATTAAGGGCGGCAAGCCATGTGATTGAAGTTTGGTGCACACCCTACCATAGGGGTTGTGGCCTACCGCTTAGACATATGTTTGGTAGAGACTATTATCTTGATGTTGAGTTAGAGCCAACTCCGACCAATTTTTTTTATGATAACTATTGAAATTGGATTTGAGGATCATATATTAGAAACGATCGATAATAGTTAATGTGTCAATTGAGATATTTCGATTCATTTACCCCGTCAGAATTAACGACCATTAAGAGCGAAGCCGTAAGTATGACTTGTATAAAGATATATATAAGTACACAAAAAATTGTATTTTGAGATCTTATGTTCAGTTTGTTTAAAATGCTGAATTCTGAACTCTTATTGCTGAATTCCGAATTCTGAATCCTGATTGCTGAATGCTGAATTCCAAATAATCACGTATTTGTTTGTTTGTATTCAACATTCAGAACAAAAAAAATATTCAGCATTAAGAATAAAAAATAAGTGTTAAAAAAGTTTTGAATTATTTTGTTTGAATAGATGACTTTATTCAGAACACTGATAAAAATCAAACAACGTAGAAAGTTCTGATTTTTAAATCAAAACTTGAATTCAGAACTATTTGTTAAAAATAAACGTAGCCATAGTTTCATCAAGGCTTGTCAAAAACCCAACCCAACCTGCTTATGTTACAAAAATGAATCTGGTTTACAAACTAAGTTTCATCAAAGCTTTCCCTGAACTCTCATGACAACTCGAAAGTCCTCCTTGATGTGTCTACAACCAATATTGCTCCTTCATGCATGCTACTGATACTACTCTCTCTTCTCTCTGGTCTCTCTACTGAGACATTAGACTATTTTGCATTTAAAGGAAAATCCAATAGGCCCATAATGGCGTGATACTTTGCGCAATTTCTTGATGGTTTTATTGATCTCGACATTAACATATGCACTTGTGATAGAATTAGGAAAATTTTCATTTTTTTCTGCCTACGACCAGGCTCGGCCCGTTAGCTTTGGTTGCCCAAGGCGATTATGAGGTGGAAGAGAAGTAAAAACACAGATAGGGAAAAAACCCCAACATGCATACTTGAACTCTGCACATGGATAAGGAAATAGGAAATCATACCAATGCACTAAAATATCTCTTGATAATAGTTGCCCTTTTGTATAAACTAAACAAATCGATTAAAAGAAATTTAGAAGTTTCTTGCCCCCTCTGATCTGTTGTCCCAAGCGGCCGTCTTGACTGTCATGCCCTAGAGCCGGGCCTGCCTATGGCAAGTCCATGCGGTTGTATTTTGTAAGGCAAATCATTTTTTACAACGGCTCATTCATTTTATTTTTTAAAAAGACATCAATACAAGCGTGAGGTTGAATAACTTAGTAACTTCGACACATACGCTTATGGAGTGAAAACTCACAACGCAGTTGCATATGACAATCTCACAAAAGAATACTCAAACTCGTACATGACTCATGATTACCACCCGCTTTATTGCACATAGGCACGATCCGAAACAAAGCTGCGAGGAAAAAATCACGAAATATACAACCATGTCAAAACCACATCTCCATCCAAGCTACGGATTCGAAGATACGAGCGTATGAAAATTTATCATCGGTCATACTGATTTGGATCACGAGCTACTGGTTATGTCACCCAAATGTAACATCAGAAGGCACTGGAGGGTTCTATTCGATGATACAAAGCTATTGATTCAAATTTCGTCTATTGTGACTTAAAACGAAGAAGTCACGACAATAACGGTTCAACCTGTAGAATTTCATGTGTGAGTTAAAGGTGCCTTGATATTTATACTCGATCATCGAAGCATTTGAAGATAGAAAATGGTAGAGTCGGCGGGGTTCGGTGTTCGGACGGCTAAATGTCTATCGAGTTAGAAAGTAACCGAACGAATTTTGAAATAAAAATAACCGCAAGTGCATGGTGTACATTTGTAGTACGTGGCGAATACGGGTCGATCCGAAGGGAATTGTTTAATTTTAAAAATCTATTCAATCAAATTAAACCAAAGTCAAGTGAAAGTTAAGCTAGAGAATTAGAGAATTAACTAACTAACTAAAAGAGAAGAGAAGCAAATATAAGAGTTAAGTGATAATTTAAAGAATAAATCTACTCTCTAGATCATATAGTTCAACACATATGAAATCATGATATCTCTTTTATGGTCAATGGGTGTTTTAGTTGATGTGCTTATCATAAGTATGACATATTTGTGCTATTGATTAGCCAACATAAGCCTCCAAATTATAACATACCCCTTAAACCACTTACGAACTTTCATGAACTTGACAATGAAAATGTAATCTATTTTAAGCATGGTCTATTAATTATTGATTAGAAGTATAGACCATCAAATTTGAATTTCAAATCACTTTCTTATGGCATAATCATATTTTGATGAAGATGCATTTATGTTAGTGATTATTTAAGCATAGCCTATTTGATGTCAACAATATAGGCTATCAAATTCAAAGCAAGAACAACAAATAAAACACTTCATTGATCATCATTAAGCACAAAAAGAGAGCATTAACTAACAAATAGTTTGAAGCTATATAATTAGAGAGCTTCATTACCCCTAAATTGAAGGATTTAGCCTCTTATATTTGTCATTTGATTAACAATGTAGCTAGCAACATGAAAGCAAAAAAGAAAGAAAAATGAAAGCTAATGGAAAAGAGAAGCTAATTAACAAGAATTAAAACTAATCTACTTTGCATGAAAATAAAATCTACACTATTAGCATGAAAGAAAGAAAGCATGTAAGTAAAATTAAACACTAATTAACATTGCATAAAAGAAAGGAAAAATACATGAAATAAAAATGGCTAAGTAGCCATGAAAAGAGAAAGAGAACTTGTCTTTTTATTTTGAGCCTAAACTAAACTAAGAGGGACTAAGAGAGAAGAGAGTCTAAAAGAGAGACTACGGGAGAAGATGGTTACATTAAACATAAGGGATATATATACATGTGTTACACCCTAACTCATATTTTTGGAGAATGACCAAAGTGCCCTTGTAGGAAGTGTGATGGCTAAGTTATCATTAGCTTCAATAATTCCCCACTTAAATGTACATGAAGCTTTAATGGCCTTTTAACATGTGCATTAGCTCCTAATTGAAAATCAAGGTAAGTGGGTGGGGTCCTTCATGTTCTTCACTTTGAATTATTTCTATCTTCATTCTTTTGTATCTTCTTTGTGCATGCATATTCCTTCATCAAACCACTTGTAATTAAGTTTAATTTCCTACAAATAATATAGAAATTTCCAATTAAATTTTTTCAATTTAATATATGCACAAAAATGACCATTTTTTCCTTGGATGAAGATAAATATGTGACAATTTCAAATAATTTGAATTTTGGTTTAAACAACTTAAAATATCCAATACGATCATTTATTCAATTTAAATGGATTAAATATGGTGGTAAAAATATGCACATTTACGTGCACATCAAATACCCCCACACTTATCTTTTTATTCGTCCTCGGATAAACTAAAACTAAGATAAATCCGTTTTCGTAGGGAGCGCGATTGCATTAAGCGTATGCAACAAGCCGTTAAACCTCTGGGTGTCCCCAATAGAACGAATGTTGTCCCATGAGGGTTTTCAGTGGATACTATCCACAAAATCCAAATGCAAAGTGAAAAATGTAAAGTGAAGATATTTACAAAATGTAAGATTTATTTACAAAGAGAAGAATGCGAGTTTTTGAAAATATTTACAAATGAAGGATTTATTTTTAAATTGACACAAATAAGTTAAATATAGGCTTTGGTTATTATCTCGAAAATTTAAGTCATTTTACTTGTCAAAATTTTCAATAAAAATCAAGTTATCATAACAAATAGACTATAGTGTAACTCGTTATTTCCGTTGAAAATAAAGTGTAAATATGAAATAGATCCTTAGTTGATCATCAAAGTTTATCAAGGCAGTATTCATTTCTTTTCAATAACAAGTCAAATCAAATAAGTTAAAATAGTGCTTGGATTTCATTTGCTTACTCTCTCTTATTTTTTTTGAAAATTTTATTGATATTTACAATATTTACACATGCCTAACTCAAATAAACTGAGGCCAGATATATTACCCATACACTGCCTTGCAGACTTATGTAAGGGGAATACAGAGCGTGGAGAGGAAACACGAGTGTGAACACCTATTGACTGTAGGCGCTATTAGAAAGAATTTTTATATATACACCCAGCTCAGATAAATTGAGGTCAGATATACCGATCGTGCACTGCCTTTCGGGCATACATGAGAAAGGTATAGAGCGTGGCGGGTATATACACCTGTCGACCATAGGTGTTAATAGAGAATATTTACATATATATACAAATGTTTTGTTTTTTTATATGTTTTTTTAATTTTTTTTAAAGAGAGAGTTTTGCAAATTCATCTTGGCACCACTTAACTTAGAAGACAAAAAAATGTTATATGCTTTACTTTAACTCAACCACTTTTAAAACAAAGATTTTCAATTATGATATATTCATAATTATCACGTATGAATCTTCCTATATACTAGTTAAACCATTGTTATTTGTAATCAAACTTCATTTTTATTTTTTTTAAGACAAATAAATTTTCAAAAATTTCAATTTAGTAAGCCAAAACCATATATTTATCCTATAATATTTCTTTAAAAATAAATCAAAAGAAAATTTGTTTTTGGTTTTTTTTTTTGAGATTTTAAAAGAAAAAGCAAAAACAAACCATGAAAAATAAAATAAAAATGAAGACGAGTCTCCCCCCACACTTGATTTTGACTGTGTCCCACAGTCAGTCCAAGTGGAAGGAGAAAAATAAAAGCATAACCTTTATTTAAATGAAAATGAAAAGATGATTATTTACATGACGTTAGAAAGTATGTCGTTAAAGAGTAAATGAAACGGTCTTCCAAAGACCAATTCATTTGTCACGTCAAGTATGCGAGATGCAGCTTAGGCGTGAGAAACCAAGCCATAAAAGATTTCGAAGTTGAATGTTGATTTGGAAAAACAGATGTCGTTTTATTGAAAACCGTACGAGTTGTTTTATTTTCGATGTTTTTTGGGGTTGATAAAACAATTGATTAAAACTCAAGTTTATTTTCACCAAATTGAAATTCAAACTCGTCATTGAAAACTTCTTCGGAATTATAGATTTCAAAATCAATATGGTGATTTAAATATTCACCTTCAGAATTCAACAACTCATTTTCGAAAAGTCCAAAGAAATTGTGTTCATTGAATTCGTCTTTCTTTATTGAATTATCAACAACTTCATTGCGTATCTCAAGTTCAAAATCCAAACTTGTTATATTTAAATTTTTGAAATCGAGAAAAGGAAAGTCGAATTTTAAATGTGGTTCCACACCCTCAAAAGAATTGAAATCCAACTCGGTTACCATGTTTTCAACAACTTCATTAATGTTATTATTTTTAATTTCAAAAGTTGTTGTTTGAAAATCGTCGATTTGGGTAAAAGATGGATTATTGTTTGACTCGTCACACGTTGGGATTCGGTTTTGTTTTTCACGTTGTTTCATATATGTTTCCAACAACGAAGTCGTGTGCTCATCGTAAATTTTGTCCATTTGTTCAACAAAATCTAGTTTATAATATTAACTTGAGAATTTTTGATTTGGATTTGTTGAGAACAAAAATTATTAATCACATCGTAATCGAGATTATTTCCATTGCTAAAATTATTTGAAATGTTGTTTTCAATTTCGTTTCGGTTTTGAAATTCATTTTGAAGTTCGAAATTGACTTGGCATGAGTTAAACTCGAAATCGTTTGAATTTTGAAGTGAATTCAAATTTTGATTGTTGTGAAAACATTGATTTGAGTTATTGTACAGATAAGAATTACATAATTCATTTATATTTTTATTTTGTTGTGTAGAGAGTTTGAGTAAAGACGAAATCATTTCAATGCTTTTTCAAGATATGAGGGTTGATCTTCATTTTGAAAATTTTATTGCTCGAAATTCTAGTGTTTATACAAAAGCTGTCTTTAAAATATCCATATGAATTTGGAGTGAATTCATATGGATTATATTGATTTTCACAACTATTGTAAAATTCAAGTGAGTATGGAAATTCGGATATTTTTAAGAATGTTTTTGGTTTTTTTATAAAGGAAAATATTTACAAATAGATTTATTTGTCAAAATGGAATTTTTTTTGTATTTTTTTTTTACCTTTTTTGAAAAGATTTTTTTTTCTTTTTGGATTTCTAAAAAAAAGAAGTAAATTTTTTGGATTTTTAGAATTTTGATTTAGAAAATTTTCGAATGAAAAGGATTTAAAAAAATAAGTTAAGAAATATTTACAATTTTTTTAGTTTTGGATTTTGAATTTTTTTTGTTTTTTTATATATGCATGAACTAATGCAGCTAAATGAATGCAAGGTTTTAATTACATATGATTTATCCTAAGTTAAACCAAAATTGTATAATTACACTTGTCTTAAATCAACAAAATAGTTCTAAGCCACGTAACGGGCAAGGGTTATCGGTGCACCACGAATCACCGTAGCAATGCAGCCGAAGGTTTAAGTACATTCAGAGAAACAATTCAGTATAATATTTACGAATCACCGTAATATTTATAACTGATTATTGCTCTGCCGTAGCCCAGACACCAAGAAATTAAATTGTCGAAAGAAGACAAATTGTTAGTATACAATTAAGCATTATCGATGTCTAACCGTTATTATTAATCAAATTCTAAAATGAAATACAAGGCAAAAATTAAACGTGTATTAACAATGCAACTACAAAAGGATTTTTGTTTTGTCTTTTGTTTTTTGTTTTTTTGTTTTTTAATAAAATGCAACAACCAACAATGCAAGACAAACAAAAATAATATATATACACAATGCAAGGCCAATAAAAAGAAAATTTATAAATAAGCAAGCAGTTATTATATTTTGGCAAGATTAGCAAATCAAACAATTTATTTTAGCAAGCACTTCGGTTCCTTCTGCAATTCTGCTTTGGCAACCTAAAATAAAATAAGATTTATACAGTTTTTTATTTATTTTTATATATATATCAAAGTAAAACTAAACCAGATCTAAACAAAATAGAAGTGAAATTAAAACAAAAAATGAAATTAAAACTTGTTTCTTTGTTTTTTTCTTTCTGTTTTTTTTTAATGTATAAGAGTGGAACATAAAACAAATTAAAACCAAAGAAACATAATTTTTTTTTAATTTACTTTTTTTTAAGATGGAAAAAGTAAAACAAACCAAAGCAAAGCAAAATAAACCCTTTTTTAGAAGAAAAACTAAAAGCTTTAACACTTTAAAACGAAGAAAAAAAACAAAGAAAAGGAATAACAAAACACAGCCCGGCCCCAATATACACTAATCAAAAGTTCTTTAAAACAAACACTAGCTCATTTGTATTGTAATTTTCTTTATGATTTGGAGTCTATAAATATGGAGCTCATTTGTATTGTAAAGTTATCTGAAGTGAATAATAAAATCTCTCCCCCTTTAATGTCTTCTGTTCTCTTTATTTTATAACACGTTACCAGCACGATGCAATATATTATAATTATATATGATTAATAGTTTTTTTGGTTTTTTTATTTTTAGTTGCTTCATTGTTACGGCTGTCTCTCTACACTTCTGAATTTTAATAAATACCTTTCTCTTACCTATTCTTATACCAGCCTATCCTATTTTTAGGCAATACAAAGTACTCCTCGGTTCGCGAATTTATATAGTGTTAATACTCCAGATTTTTTTTTTCATTCCAATTTTAATCTTGACTCTATCTAAAGCTTGCTATATATATGACTAATTATGAACTGACGCGGCTGTCAGTTATTTTTAAATCAAAAAAAAAATGTTCCAGTTACCTATTCATACGGTTACCTATTATTTAGGTAATACCTAGTCTTAAGAGATACTAGATACTTTATCCTTTTTCAATTATAAATACAGTGTGTGTTGATACCAATGATCATAACGCTTCACATTCTCTTTTATTTTATTTTTCTGTTTTTTGTGTAAACAGAGGTAAGGTAAGAGAAGTATCTTTTCTTCGTCAATATTTAACTCAATTATTCTTGTATGTCATGAATTATATTTAGTCTTTCTGCATGATCAAAACTTGGTGTCAGTGCACGTTATACCAAAAATTTTCGCGCTTGATGTAAATTTTGTGATGTTTTCTTATACCTGTACATAGTTGAGCTTTGTTTGTCATCCTGGTTATGTTCAATTAATGTATTATTTGCATGCTTTCTGTTACGTTAGATTTAGATGTTCAAATTCCATTCACAATAGAATACACAACCGGTCCATGTTAATGAATATATTATCTACTTTTAGCTAACTAATATTTGTGCGCATGATTATTGTAAAGTTTGAAAAAAAAAAACATTTTTTTTCCTTTCTGGTTCCAACTGTAGGCATGCTAGGCTTCATGTTGTTAAGATCTCATATGCATGGTCCCATATATTAATACACGCAAGTGTATACATATATATACAGGAGGATTGTGTTCGGCAGTAGTTGAGAGCATACTTATGCATGTAATAGTGTACGCACATGGAACATTAAAGGGATGTTAGAAACCATGTAATAGTGTTCACATTTTCTTACTCTCTCTTAGTTTGAATTTCTGTCATTTATATTTTCTAACCCCTTTAGTTCATTTATTTTTCTTATTGAACTTACCACGTCAATTGTTTTTGACAGTAAATAGAATTCATGGCAAACATTACTAAGCTTAAATTCAAAGCGTTGGATATATCTGGAGACAACTATTTGTCATGGATACTGGATGCTGAAATCCACTTGCAATCTCAATGCTTAGAAAATGCAATAAAAAATGGCAATACTATGTCCCAGCAGGACAAAGCAAAGGCTTTAATATTTTTAAGACGTCACATCCACGATGACTTAAAAACAGAATATTTAACGGAAAAGGATCCTCTCCACTTGTGGAACTCCCTGAAGGAGCGTTATGACCACCAGAAGACGGTCATACTTTCAAATACTAGGCAAGAATGGTTGAACCTGAGGTTTCAAGATTTCAAATCCGTAAGAGAATATAATTCTGTTATGTTTAGAATTACTTTTAAACTGAAATTATGTGGAGAAAAGGTGGATGACGCACAAATGCTTGAAAAGACTTTCTCAAATTTCATGCCTCGAATATACTCCTATAGCAGCAATATCGAGAGCGTCATTTTACAAAATATTCTGAACTCATAGAATGCTTACTAATTGCTGAACAAAATAATGAATTACTTATAAAAAATCACTCCTCAAGTCCAACTGGTTCAACTGCATTACCTGAAGTTAATGCTAATTTTGCCCACTCTGGAAGAGGTAGGGGTCGAGGTCGAGGTAGAGGACGTGGTCGTGGACGTGGATATAACTCCAGCAGAGGCGGTTATGGTGGTTTTAAAGGTAACAAAACCACCAACTTTAAAAAGCAGCAAAAGAAAATTGAGCCAGTAAAGAACAATGATTCAGCTGCAGAAAATAAAAAGCATTACAAAGAAGTTTGCTATAGATGTGGACGATCTGGTCACTGTTCACGTACATGTAGATCATCAAAGAAAACAGTTGAAGAATATCAACGTTCGAAGAATATTGAAACAAATAACACTGAAGGAATGTTTGATAATACTAACTTGAAGTTAGATGATTTCTTCGAAGATGATGATGGAAATTTCATAAATGATGAAAATCTCAATGCAATGATTAATGATATGACCGATCTGATCAACTAAAAGTAGCCTGAAGCTTGTTGTTTGGTTTTTCCATGTATTTTTTTTAGTTAGTTAGTTTGAATTTGATTTTTGTTTGTTTTATTTTTCTAGAACTAGTTGAAATAATGTGCGCCGGTGGATATTGATTTGATTGATAGTTTGCTTTGTTTATTTATTTAAGTTCAGAATTATTTCAATAATTGACTAACTGTATTGTCTCTAATTCTTAAGGTATGGACCACCAATACTTGAATGATGATATATGCCTACTAGACAGTGCAACTAGTCATACGATTTTGAAAAACCAGAAGTTTTTCTCTGAATTATCTGAAAAGATTTCAGCTAAAGTTTCCACCATAGCTGGATCTGCAAATATAATTGAAGGGTCCGGAAGAGCCCATATAGTATTACCAAATGGTGCACATATCTTTATTCAGAATGCATTATACTCAAGCAACTCTAAAAGAAATTTGCTGAGTTTCAAAGATATAAGAATGAATGGATACCATATTGAAACTATAAATGAATACAACAAAGAATATCTTTGTGTTATTTCTAGAATTGAAAGCCAGAAGCTTATCCTAGAAAAATTTGGTACAATTTCAACTGGTTTATATTTTACAAAAATTGGCATAGTTGAATCTCACTCTATAAACATGAGCCAGAAGCTCACAAATACAAAGACATTGATTCTTTGGCATGATCGCTTGGGTCATCCTGGATCAACCATGATGCGTAAAATCGCTAAAAATTCGAATGGACATAATTTATCAAATCAATTGAATTTACCAAGTGATTACTTATGTGCCCCATGTGCACAAGGAAAATTAATCACTCGACCTTCATATAGTAAAATCACTTCGGAATCTCCAACATTCCTACAAAGAATTCAAGGTGATATATGTGGCCCAATCCACCCTGAATGTGGACCATTCAAATATTTTATGGTATTGATTGATGCATCAACTCGTTGGTCACATGTCTGTTTACTATCTACAAGAAATTTGGCATTCGCCAAGCTGCTTGCTCAAATAATAAAATTGAGAGCACACTTCCCTGATCATCAAATTAAATCAATTCGACTAGATAATGCTGGAGAATTTACTTCTCAAGTATTTGATGATTATTGTCTATCATTGGGAATTGAAATTGAACATCCAGTAGCTCATGTTCATACTCAAAATGGTCTGGCAGAATCATTAATTAAGCGCTTGCAACTTATTGCAAGACCATTGCTTATGCAGTCAAAACTACCCGTTTCAGCTTGGGGACATGCATTTTTGCATGCATCGAAATTGGTTAAAATTAGACCAACAGCTTATCACCAGTTTTCACCATCACAACTATTAACTGGATCTCAACCAAATATTTCACATTTACGAAAATTTGGTTGTGCTGTGCATATACCTATTAATCCCCCACTTCGTACTAAAATGGGTCCTCAACGACGGTTGGGAATTTATGTGGGATTTGATTCCCCATCGATAATTCGTTATCTTGAACCTCTTACAGGTGATGTCTTCACTGCAAGATTTTCAGACTATAAATTTGATGAGACTATCTTCCCGCCGTTAGGGGGAGAAAAGACCGTTCCAGTAGAACGGCGTGAAATATCATGGAATAATCCATCTATGTCTTATTTGGATCCACGTACCCAACAATGCCAATATGAGGTACAAAGAATCTTGCATATTCAAAATATTGCAATCAACTGCCAGATGCATTTAGTGACACTGCAAAAATAAGTAAATCTCACATTCCAACAGCAAATGCACCAGCAAAAATTGATGTCCCTGAAGGATCAAAAGTAAATATAGCTGCAAATGAATCTAAAGCGAGACAAAAACGCGGAAGGCCAATTGGTTCAAAAGACTTGACGCCTAGAAAAAGAAAGTCAAATGAAAAATCATCAATTATGGAACCTTCTTAAAAGGTTATAAATGATCAAAAGGATCACTTAAATGAAAATCTCAATTCTCCTAGAAGTGCGAAAGGAACTATTATCCCAGAAGAGATAAAAGAAGCTTCCAACGATAAAATGGTACCTAATAATAATGAGATCTCAATATTTTATACAAACTATGGAGAAATATGGGATCGAAATAAAATAATAATTGATGATGTATTCTCATTCGCAGTAGCTACTGAAATAATTGAAAGTCATGACCATAATGAGAATAATGAGAATGACGATAATGAACCAAATAGCATAAATGAATGTCGAAAAAGACAAGATTGGCCAAAATGGAAAGATGCTATCCAAGTGGAATTAGATTCACTTCAAAAACATGGTGTATTTGGACCAATAGAGAAAACACCAGAAAATGTTAAACCAGTAGGTTATAAATGGGTATTCGTTAGAAAACGAAATGATAAAAATAAAGTCGTAAGATACAAGGCACGACTTGTCGCACAAGGTTTCCTGCAGAGACCAGGCTTTGACTTTAAGGAAACTTACTCCCCTGTTATGGATGTCATAACATTTCGATATTTAATAAGCCTTGTAGTTTCTGAAAAACTCGATATAAGGTTAACGGATGTTGTGACAGCTTATCTTTACGGTGAATTAGATACCAATATTTACATGAAAATTCCAGATGGATATAAATTGCCTGAAGCAAAATCAAAATCCATGTACTCATTAAAACTAAGACGATCACTATATGGCTTGAAACAATCTGGAAGGATGTGGTATAACCGTCTTAGTAAATATATGGTAAAAGAAGGATACGAAAACAATCTCATTTGTCCATGTGTCTTTATAAAGAAATCGGTAAAGGGATTTTCTATCTTAGCAGTTTGTGTTGATGATATAAATTTGATTGGAACTCCAGAAGAGATTGATGAAACAATAAATTACTTAAAGAAAGAATTTGAAATGAAAGATCTTGGAAAAACTAAATATTGCATCTGTCTACAAATCGAGCATAATACCAATGACATACTGATTCATCAGTCAAACTATATTGAGAAAATTCTGAAACGTTTTCAAATGGATAAAGCATATCCACTTAGTACGCCTATGGTTGTCAGATCTTTGGATATTAAAAAGGACCCTTACCGTCCAAAAGAAGATGATGAAAATGTGCTTGGTCCAGAAGTACCATATCTTAGTGCCATTGGTGCATTATTATATTTGGCCCAATGCACAAGACCAGATATTGCATTTTCAGTAAATCTTCTAGCAAGGTACAGTTCAGAACCAACCAAAAGACACTGGAATGATATAAAACATATCATGAGATATCTTCGTGGAACGACAAATTTGGGTTTGTTTTATTCTAACACAGGTAATAATCCAAATTTAGTTGGCTATGCTGATGCATGTTATCTTTCTGACCCACATAAAGGAAGATCACAAACTGGATATGTGTTTAACAACAGCAATGCAGCAATTTCATGGCGATCTACAAAACAAACATTAGTGTAACAACCCGCATATTTATCGAGTTTGTATTTAAATATTTTATTTAAATATTAACTCGTTAATCGGATTTTGGTCCGAAAAGCTACTTTTTGCAAACGGTCAAATTAGGACTCGAGACCACTTCCATTGACTTCGAAATGTCGTTTACAACTTTTTAAGTATAAACATCGATAGGTTTGGAGTTAGTGAAATTTCACTAACTTTTCCCGCTTTGGACTTTGGGTTAGTTTAGCCTATTAAGCCCAAGTTCCAACCCTCTTCTCCTCACTCTTCATAAATTTCCTAACTAATCAAGCTTTGGCATTAATGGTGGAGGGAATGGAAAATTAAAACTCCAAGCACAAATTCAATTGCAAATCCAACATTCAACTCCAAATTCAAGTATAAGATATTGGATTCAAGCTTTGGATTGCTTCTCCTTGCTTTCAAGCTTCATCTTCATAAACTTTAGTGCAAAGGTGAGATTTTTATCTCACAATTCTAGTCTATAACTATATTGGACTGTTGGGAATGATTCCCTATCACTTTAGCATGCATATTTGCTTTTGGTTTGGATTGGATTGGCGAAAAACTCCGATTTTTGGTGTTTGGGAGAAATTTCTGCATTTAGGTCGTTCTGGCCGTTTTTAGCTCGCTCGGAGTTAGGTCGTGTGGACCTTAGGTCGTAGGTCGCGTACGAGTTAACCCCTAGGTCGTTCTGGCCATTTTTAGGTCGTTCGGAGTTAAGTCGTTCGTCCATGGGTCGTGAGTCGTTCACGAGTTAACTTTAGGTCGTTCTGGGAGAATTGGCACTTCGGAATTAGGTCGCTCACGAGTTAAGTCGTTAGGTCGCTCGCGAGTTAGTACCATAGGTCGCAGGGCTTTAGGTCATTCTGGAAGTATTGGCACTTCGGAGTTAGGTCGCTCACGAGTTAAGCCTTAAGTCGTAGGTCGCTCACGAGTTAGGCCTTAAGCCGTAGGTCGCTCGCGAGTTAAGCTTTAAGTCTTAGGTCGTTTCCGACCTATAATCTCCAGGCAAACGTTAAGTCGGCCTGCTTTATCTCGTAGGCCGTCTCCGACCTAGGCTCCAGATAAGTCGTTCGAGTTAGGTCGTTGGACCATTTACCTTAGGTCGCTCGACTCTGTTAAGTCGTAGGTCGTTAGACCTTAGGTCGCTCGACTCTGTTAAGTCGTAGGTCGTAGGACCTTAGGTCGTTCGCCTTCCTTAAGTCGCTCGACCCCTCCACACTAGGTCGCTCGGCTTGCTTGAGTCGTAGGTCGTTGGACCTTAAGTCGCTTGCCTCCCTTAACTCCAGTTAGGTCGCTCGGCCATTGTGTTAGGCCGCGTGAACCCTTAGGTCGTTAGACCTCATTTTGCTTTAGGTCGTAGGCCGCTTGTCTTCACTTAGGTCGTACCGTTTTGGACGGGGCGCTGCCCCGCACCCCGCCGGGGGCGCTGCCCCCTGGACCCCCGCGACCTGACCGGGCAGGTCGAACCCCGTAAGCGGTGGCGTTGCCCCCGCACCCCCACCTTGGGGGGTTGCCACCCCCCCTGGACCCCCCCTCCGTAGGGGATCTTATCTGAAAAACATTGAGCTGATTTCCTTGGATTTTATTCGCATCTCCGTATGCGATCTTTGTGACTGATTGTTTCTACACTTGCTTATGTGTTTTGTCACTTTATAATATAAAGGTTTCAATACTAGTAGTAAATATCAAAACTCTTTTAACAAACAATTTCAACTCTATTTTTAATAACAAAGCTCTTTTCTTAAACCGTTTTCCAATCTATTAGTATATACAAGGCTTTACCTCACTCGGATGAGAAATCTAATTAAACGACTTAGTAAAACAAGTGGTATGAAACGCTTGCGCTTACTTCGTCGGTTAATTCTTGGACTTGTTCGATTGAACCTCTTGTGACAATTTTATTAGTGAAGATTTACAGTTTGCTCGTAAATATTTAAGTTAAGCAAGTGGTTATGGGACATGAAGCTAAACTTCTATATTTACTAGCTTAGTGTAATTGACACTTCTCGTTGATCTTGATGATCGCTTTATGAATTAGACTAGCAATTGCGCGATGTCTCTTTCATTGCAAGGTTAGACTAGACACCACTTGTGTGATTCCATTCACACATACCTTTCTGCTTTTTGGTTAGTCTTGACCTCAATCTGTGTGATTCCATTCACACATGCGGGGTAGCTCCCCTTGGTCTTCGGACCGTCATGTGATAGGCCTCTTTCCCTTTTTATGATTTCTGGATTTCTCGTGTTGATTTCTGGAATTTATGTCATTGACTTGTTATGAGTACAAGTTTAGGGTATGATGCCCCCTTCGAATCTTTGAGAAGATTCTTGTGATATTGATTATCTCTTATTGATTGATCTTCTGTTGATCATTATTTACATACTTATAGTGGTATGTCGTTATGGATGTTTATGTTTATGCCATATCTTTTATGTTATATCATGTCATCTGATATTTATAGCTAGACTGATCCGTTTATTATTTTCTTAAATAATACTCGGATCAGACCGAGATGTTACAGGTGCTTCTGCTTGACTTCTTCCCAGGGATTCATCACTCTGACTTTTGGCTAACTGTTTAGATTAGCAGTTTTTGTTGTATACACTTGAGATATAGACTCATAGTTGTATTCTTTTGTATAGCACGTGTTGCTATTCTTTTGTATTATCGTGGATCTTATTGACCACTACTCTGATGTACACTTTCATGTGTTAGTTATATATTCATATCTTCTTCCGCCTTTGTGATATGGATATCTGTGACTGATTTGTGATATGATTATTTCTATGTTTGTTTCCGAAGATTATTTATAGCCACCGTGTGATAAGCAATTACATGGATGGTCGCTCCTCAACAGCCTTATTCTCCGTGCTAGTTGACAGCACTTCTCCGGAGTGTTCTTGGCTAGCGTGGGTATAGAGGTGGGGCGTCACAATTAGTAACTACATCATCCAATCACTCTGAAATACTAGCACTACATGAAGCAAGTAAAGAATGTATTTGGCTGAGATCACTAATTGAGCATATTCGAAAAAGCTGTCAACTCTCATCAGTAACAGAAGAGTCAACCATTATTTATGAAGACAATGCAGCTTGTGTAGCTCAAATTCAAGCAGGTTACATTAAGGGTGATAGGACGAAACACATTTCTCCTAAATTTTTCTTCACACACGAACTACAGAAGGACAATAAAATAAAGGTGAAACAAATCCAGTCTCAAGAAAATCCGGCTGATCTATTCACAAAAGCACTTCCAAAATCAACATTTCAGAAGATGGTGTATAAAATTGGTATGCGTCGGATGCATTCTCAAACTAACTGAATAATGCGTTGTAAATCAGAGGGAGCATTCAAATATATGCTATAATATACTCTTTTTCCTTCACTAATATTTTTTCCCACTGGGTTTTTGTTAGTAAGGTTTTAATGAGGCATTATATTGATTCAAAAGCATCAACCCCCATAATGCCATAAGATTTCAATGAAGCTATTATTATTACCAAACGCATATTCAAGGGGGAGTGTTATAATATATCATAATATCGGTGAATATGCTAAATGGTCAAGGACAGTATTGTAATTTTCTTTATGATTTGGAGTCTATAAATATGGAGCTCATTTGTATTGTAAAGTTATCTGAAGTGAATAATAAAATCTCTCCCCCTTTAATGTCTTCTGTTCTCTTTATTTTATAATATTAACGCTTTAAAATGAAGAAAAAAAACAAAGAAAAGGAATAACAAAACACAGCCCGGCCCCAATATACACTAGTCAAAAGTTCTTTAAAACAAACACTAGCCACCACAAACCCGACTGAAAATTCAGAAGAAAAATAAAATTACAGATCCTCGTTCGCAAGTCGAAATTTCCCCAAGACCATAAATCAATTACCACTTTCACTCAGTCCACTCCTTATTAGAATTCGTGGCGATATGAGTTTAGACTGGAGGAATTCGTGTGTCTAAAGTTAACGTATGGTGGTCGTTGTCGATTGGAGAAATTTGAATTTTGGTTCAGTTCGAGTTCTAGGGGATTTTCGCGAGCTACTGATAGAAGATGTTAGGCGATTGTCGTGGCGACTTGGTTGAGGCGCAGTGAAGTCCTGGGTGCAGTGAGTTCGATTGCAGTCAAATGGGGATTTCGATTCGAGGGTGTTTGCTCGAGGCTATGGCTGCTGAGTTGTTTGGATGAAGGTTGCAGGCGATGCAAGGGGATTGGGGATCGACGATGAGGATGGTTGCTTGAGTTTGAGGTGTGTTACTGTCTGGGTGGTTTGTGAAGGGAGAAGCTTGGAATTGATGAAGTGGTTCCTGGTGAACTGGTGGTTGTGGTATGGAAATGACCAGTTGTTGGCAGTTTATTGGTGAATTGCAGGGAGTGCTATGGATTAAAGGAGTCTGAAGGCAGCACTGTTTGGCAATGAAGTGTGAGGCACAGTTTGGCTGTAGTGGTATTTGGTTTGGACGCGTTTGCTTGTGGCGAGTTGAAGGTAGATGGGGCTGCTGTATGTAGTTTGAAGTATGGCAGTAGATGTTGTGTAGTAGACTGGTTGGAAGATTATAGGTAGGAGGAAATGAAATTCTGGACAGTAAGATGATGAAGGAGATGGTGAGGTGGGCTATGTTTGAAGATGTAGTGTGGTATGTATTGCTGTGAAAAGATGTTGTATGCAGATGTTGGTGGTGGGTATGGTATGATGGCAGGGCAGTTAGAAGTTATAGACAGTGGACAGTGGAAAGCTGCACTTTGGAGGCAGTATTATGCAAGGAAGTATGTAAAGTGAAGTTGAGATGTTGATGGGGATGGTTCTATAGCAGGAGGTGATTCAGTTGAACGGTTGAATGGTTTGTGTAAGTGACAGCGGTATGGGTTATGACAGCGAACAGACGGTGGGGAGTAATTTTGGCAGTTGTGTATCATGGCAAGTGCAAGACAAGTTGAGAAGGCAGACAAGCACCATTGTCCAAGTGGTTAATTGATTCGGATTTGGTGCAAGAGGTCACAAGTTCGAAACTTGGTTTCGAACGTTTCTTGACATGAGATATGTTGTCCTAATGATTTGTTGTATATAAAGTACCATTTTAAAAGAAAAAAAAAAAAAACAAGTTGAGAAGGCAGCAGTTTGTGTTGATCAGGTGGGAAACAGAGAGTTTGACAGTTGAAGAGCAGGGGAATAGAAGTGTAGAGAGTTTGAAATGTATTGCAAATGAAATTTCTAAAAAGAAAAATTGTAAATGTGTTGCAAAATAGAAAAATTGAAATGGAATATTTTTTCTCTTTTCAAATTAAATTGGGTTGCTGTTTTTTTTTCTTTTAAAGGAAATATGCAAATGCAATGTGAATAGAAAACAACAAGCAATAAACAATCACACAACAAACATACACAATTTTTTTTTTAAATACAAACAAGCACACATAACAAAACACACAATAAAAATCAAACAAAAATAATTTGAAGAATAGAAAACTTAAATCAAAGCAAATTTTTTAGGTTTCATTATGAATGGCATTTTGTGAAGGTGGCATGGTTTGATGATATGCCATACCTAGACTAAAGTATGCAGTGTTAGCTTATTTTATTTCCTTTTCATTTTTTTATATAGAATTAGCATTTGATGATGTATGAGTAGGATTCTAGTTCCCCTTAACTTGACCCCCGGTTTAAATTTGGCATATCTAAATTTTTTAAAATAAGCAATTTTCCTGGAAATTTGATATTATCACCGTCAAGCTCTCATCCTTAAATTTCTAAGTCATTTCAAAACTTTATATGTTACATATACAACTTAAAATGCCTCGTCCAAAATATTAGATTTAACCACCAAATTTCTAATTATTTTGACATCCAAAATACGTACGTACGTGTGTGTGTACTTTCACCCGTGGAATTAGTATTTGATGGGGTATGTGTTAACCCACCTTTTGCTAAGGCAGTATATAGGCAGATTTAACCCAACAGACTTCACGATTATCAAGACTGATGAGTACAGAGCGACGATTGCAGTGCCCAAAAATCAGGTATAGATAATAGTATCAAGTCAAGATTGAATGGAATTGATAGATATGTAAGATAGAAAGTTCGAAGTATGAAATATGACTCAATGCACAAGAGGGATCGACATAGATTGGCTCTAACAAGAGGTATCGACATACTTCAAAGTACAAGAGCATTCTTAAGGAAAACAATCAATATCTCAAGATCTACAAGTCCAATACATATGAAAACTTTGTGAGTAAGATGTGCAGACCCTAAGGAGTCTCCCCTACGAATCGCATATCATTTGGATGAAGAAAGAGGGATCAATACCTATCCCTATTAGGGGTCGGCTAAACCCAACTTCATACTAAAGATCGATCGATATCTCAACATCTACACATCCAGTTGACATGAAACTTGGAGGACAAGCTAATTAGAACATGCGGAGCATCCCATAGGGAACACATGACATTTAGAGCAAGTTGGAGTAATCGGTACACCCTCCATAGGGATCTTCTTTCTACTTCTCTTTATCATCAAGCTAGACTACACTATGTCAATTTTATCTTGAATTTCGGATTATAACTGTAAACAAACTTCAGTATAATAAAAAATATTATTCGGGATTGGACGTAGGTCATAATTAGCCGAACCACCATAAATCTTGTCTTCTTTTATTTGCTTTCTGATTGTTTAATTTTGTTCTTCATTTATTTCTCCTTATATTTTCATGATTGGATTAGATATTTGTGCTTTCTTACAACTAGATGTTGGTGGCCAATTTTGACGCCAATAGTATGTATTATCAGACCTAATTATTGCCTGGACATAATACAAATTCTAAAAGAAATTGCATACCCCAGAATGTTACCTTTTATTTCAAACCCCCTCACAAAATAAATTCCTAGATCTATCAAAAATAAAATTTATATAAACAAATGCATACTGATTACTTCATTTTTATCAAACTACCTCCTTTTTTTATTGATGCAATGGTAAAGTATGAATTTTATTTTACTTTGCTGTTGTTGAAATGGTGAAGGCTTAAGTCCAAATCATCTAATTGTTCTATACAACTATCATGACATAGATGGAAAGAAGAGTTCAAAACAATATAGAAGAAGAACACAAGTAAAGAGAGATGGAGAAAAAAAGTTGATAATAGAGTTATTCAAAAGGGAATTTGACTTAAAGGGCTTCTTTGTTTTAGGGTAATAAATTTTAAGTATAACACTTTTGAAAAAAAAGTTTTAGGGACAATTTACAGGAAAAAGTTAAATGAAGTTACCATTTTCAGTTATACAGAAATAATGATAAATGAATTTATCATTTTTCTGTATAACTTAAAAAGATAAATGAATTTATAATTTTTCTATAAATTGTCTTTAAAACTAATTATTCATAAGTTTTTTTCTTAAAACTTAAAACTTATTACCCTTAAATAAGAAGCACTCCAACCTAATTTTTACTATTAAAAATTCAAATAATTATAAGAGGTATACATAATAATAAGAAAGGTTGAGATATTTAGCTGGTATTGTTGTATACAAATGTTGATATGCCTTGTAAATTTTCTAGATTATATACTAGTTGATTGAGTATATGCTAATTTTCTTTTCATATTGGAAAAAATTTCAAATTAGATCCGAGAAAATAACCTATTTCAATTTTAGGTCTCATCCAAAAGTTATTACAAAAATAAGCTTCGTTTTGGTTCATACAACATTTTTACTTGCGCATTCTAAAAATGTCCACGAACACAATTTTTTTTCTTCAAAAAGAATACTTACACATTCCGAAATGCCCAAGCACAATTTTTTTTAAATAACAATTGCGCATTCCAAATTTGCGCATGTGCAAATTTGTTTTGTTTTAAAATACACTTGCGCAATTCATATTTGTGCAAAACTAGACATATTTTTGTAATAAGTTTTACACGAGGCCTAAAATCAAAATAAATTATTTTTTGGCCTAGTTTGAAAGTTTGTCCTTTCCTATTTAATGTGTCAGTGCCTTCCCATGGAGTTGGTGCTTCCAACATTTAAGTACTCGAAAATTCTAACTATGGAAAAGAGCAGCTCGATACTTCTATTCTTATTCTCTCCGTTCTTTTGTCATCAAATTATTCTCAACCACCCATCAGTAATATAATACATTATTGGGACCTGCAATACAATTAAGATAGTACGATGATATAAAAATTAATTGTTGAGATACATTTGGCCCAAAGAACAGGGAGAATGGGACATGGGAATTGAACCCGGAAAGCGGCTGCATAAGTAATTTGCTAGTTGTGGCTGCCATTATGCAATAGCAATACACACCAAATTTGGAGGAATTGATTGTTAAACAGGAAAGTGATGCACATGACATGAAAAAAAGTCTCTTATAAGAGATAGTATATCAAAATTGAGTTCTTAGGTGTGGGAATCAACAAATAAATATTTAAAAAAAATTGAATAACTAAGAACCAAAGAAAAAGCAACCTGTGTATATTTTCAAAATGATGGTCCTATCGTAAACTATTAAGTTCAAATATATAACTGGAAAGGATTTAAGTCGTTATCCGCGGAATAAAAGAATTAATATTTAATGTGTATTTGTGCATACAATATAAATGCAGTTTATCTACAAAAAGTATACTGACGTCGGGAAGGCGTAAGGATTCCTTATGCTTTGTCGACACCCCTTATTTTCTATTTAGAAGATGTTGAAAAAATAAATATGGGCTTGGGTGAGGCATTGGGATTCCTTACCTACCGTCAACACTAAAACAGCTGGGCATGTACAAGGCGTTATAACCATTCCTTATCTTTTGAGCATTTTCTTGTAGTGCAGCGTGGGAGTTATAGGTCTCTGGTTTGATTTATGCATATTATCAAAAGTTCAAAAATATATTATATTCCTAAATTGTTTTTTATTTTTTGAAAATTTACATTTAGATGGAATCTTTGATTTCTCTTAGTATTTTGTTGTGAAAACTAGGACCCAAATAAGTATACTATTATCATAAAATTTCTGCATGACTTTACATATTTCTAGATTGCTGTTTTAATTGTGACTTTTGAATCAAAGTTGATGAATCAATTTGCAAGTAAATATCTGAAATAAGATTCAAGCCGTTTTTAAGATATGAGAAAAAATGGCCTGCACTATAATTTGTTGGATTTTATGGTACTACGGTGTAAATTGGGCAAATTTACTCTACAAAAAACTAATGAAGTCAAATTTTGTCTATTAAATTTTACCACTGGAACATGATGTTGGAATATTTCAACATTTGGATAATACATGTAAAATAAAATACACCGTGTTATTTTGGTGTATAGCCTTATCAAATGATCAAATTTACACTACATGTAAATATTTTATCTAGTTATCATAATTGATTTGTTAAAGTATATTAAAATCA
The DNA here is from genome assembly GCA_030765085.1 of Allium cepa. NCBI lineage: Eukaryota > Viridiplantae > Streptophyta > Magnoliopsida > Asparagales > Amaryllidaceae > Allium > Allium cepa. Next base: position 167,786,590 of record CM060931.1, read on the forward strand.
TAACTAGTCTTATTAGAGCCATCCGAGAAAATTTTGGTTTTGTAATTTGAGGAAAATACTGAACTTCTATTTCAAAGACCTCTAAGATAAAAATGAATTAATTTTTTTGGTTGGTTGGATTTATTATTCATATGCAGTAGCATATTTTTTTTGAAGAAATAGTGTGTTGTCCATTCATCACGTACATGTACATGAGGACCTTATGATACCATTGTATTATTTATTCTTTGATTATTTGAAGTTGGTACTTTTATAAATATTAGAGCAATCCCAACCGGTGGGGTTGCTTGGTGTCAATTTAAGACAATCAGATCTATACCAATCCCCAACTGGTTGGTAGTAGCACAAAAACCCTTAGCTGGCCATAATAAGGCCGGCTAAGGGTAAGGGTGTGGATTGCAATCCACACTCATTGGATTGCAATCTACAACGTGGTGTGGACTGCAATCCACACCATTCACTTAGCAGGTCAAATTTTGACCAGCTAAGTGAGTATAGGGTAACCGGCTATATATGAGCCGGTTACCCTGCTTTCTCCCCATCTCACTTCTTCCTTTCTTTTTTCCTTTTGCCTTTCAGCCGTGTACCAAACAAAAATGGAAAGAGCTTTCCGGAGACTTCGGGGCAGTGGCGGTCGTAGTGCAGGAAATGTTCCACCGGCCATGGAAAACTCCCCTGTCGAAGGTAGCGCACCAGTACCCGCACCACCAGAGTTCATTAAAGAGGGACGAAGCACGGTTGTTAGACGAAAATGCGTGGGTAGAAATACAGAAAATGTAGTTTTGGACCCCCACATCGACCAAAATTTGGTTCCGGACAAAGATTTCGTCAATTTCCGAATACTACCAGGTGAAGAAGTACACGTTAGCACGTGTGTTGATAATTATGTAAGTTATCTACCTTCAATTTTTCTTATTAGTTCAAATTGTACAATAAAAATTGAATACGTAAAATGTTTTAACTTAGGCTCATCGTGAGCGCACCCGTGGATCTTGGGGTTAGCGTAATACGCTTTTATAGGATTATACGATCTTATGATGCCGACGTCATTATACATGCTTTGCTATGAGAGATATGATTTGAATATTTTTTGAGTATGTAATTACATAATTAATATTTAATTTTTTAATGGTGTTTAGGCTTTAAATAATCATAAATTGCTTTAATAGGTATCGATAATCTATTAAATTTGGCTGTTCAGTTATGCGGTGCTTTAGCCGCCTGTTGGTGGAACACCACCCATACCTTTCACTTTAGTTTTGGAGAGCTAGGTATTACACCATTAGACTTTACTATGCTAATTGGTATAGGCATTGTTTGGGGGGAGACCTTACCTTATGATGAGGAGTACCAGCATTTTCACCGTTTATCCAGTGTACTTCCACATCTTGATTTGCATGATGGAGTGTCATCCGGACTGTAGATTAGATGCTCACATATTAGATAAGCAATAATGGAATTGATACAAGGTCGTATTTCAAATAACCACTTGGATATTGCTCGACTTTTTATTCTGCACATGATGGGGAACTTTTTATTTACAAATGCATCGAACATGCTGCCGACCGGCTATGTCGCAGCTGTAGCGGGGTTATCGTTTGAAATTCTAGTTGCATATGATTGGGTGACTCCGACATTGGAGTTATCGCTCTTTGGATCATCAGTTTGTTGTTAGGGGTAGATCCTCGTCCATTACAGGGTTTTAGGATGTTTTACAATACCGGTACTATGAGTACTTCCGTAATATGACTTATCCGACATTGGACTCCACAATACCTCTTTTCTTTCCCCGAATCAGAGCATGGGCACGTGATAACAGCAGAATGGTGCAAGGAGGGGAGACACGTCATATTTTTGCTATGGCAGGAAATCAGATCGAGTTACGGACTACATGAGAGAGTGTTGTTTGGCATCCGTATGATGGTTCGCCTTTTATGACCGACCCCATTGTACTGCATGCTGCTTTCCTATCTACGAGACGTTTTCCACCGGTTTCATCCCTAGCCAGCTTAGGATGTTACTGGTTTCTTGGTGAGCGTAGTTGGAGATATACCTTATATGGTGATTTTGTTACTGATGATCTACATCCGGATACACCTTTTTGAGGGTTTATGACAACGATGCATTACAGGAGTATGTAGGAGAGTAGTGGTTTGCAGATTACTTCATCATCATGAGTGTAGATTATGCTTCCTTTTGGCATTGGTTTTACACTCTATCGCATACAGCTACATTTTTTCATGATGCATCTTTTGATTTGGTCGGTCCCCCAGACATACGTAGTGGTGTTGCCCCCTATTTTGCATGACCTTACATAGAGTACTCAAATGTATCATGCTCCACATCCCTCCCAGGCAGGAGATTACGGTTGGACAGTCGGTATCCGACAATGTTTGGAGTTGATAGATATGTTGAATTTCTCGGCCAGAGATTTTTCAATATCCCGATCCAGCAGCATTTTCCTATGAGGATTTGTTCAGATGCAGATGGGACTCTGCCAGGTCATGTATGTCGAGCATTGACGTAGTATAGATGAGTTGACTTCTCATATTAACGAGCTTATTATAGCTGATGAGCAACAATATCATTCTACACGTACAGTAAACGACGACGACGATGGTGAAGATGCCAATATTTTTGATGATCGGTATTGGTTTAATGAGCCTTAGTGTTAGCATGTACTATTACTGTTTGTATGTCACATGCATGTGAGTACTATTGTATTATCATGAATAGAGTTAGGGGTATGCCCTAGAGGCAATTATGTAATTTGTTACATATATCTAACTCGTTGACCAATCTTGTTCGAAATAAAAGGTATTTTCGTCCTATTATATAATATGATTATGTTAAATAATTAAAAGTATATTTAATAGAAAAACCCAGAAATAGTGTATTTTGTGATAGTAGTTATAAAGTGTTGTAACCGTGAGTAATTTATCACAATGAAACAAATATATCATTTTAAATGTTCCTAGTGAAGAAGCATCGAGACTGGATATCGATGTATCCGTTGAGATTGGAGTACGTAGCGCTCTCCAAATGTTGGCAGTGTATTATTCATGACTACTGGGGCACCTAGGGGTTACGTATTAATATTTATTGGATAACAATGGAACGACTCACTCGATAGTTTTCTGTTGGTTAATATAACTAAGGTCAAACAGAAAATATCGATATAATTGATTTACACAGTTCTATCGACTTGAGAATATTGTGGATCTTCAATATGAAAGCTCCGCTTTGATTATAACCCAATTATGGCATGACATCCATCGAGTGACTATAGTTGAGTCGAATGGAAGTATTGGAAGTGAAGCACTATTTAAGTGAGGATTCGTCTCCTCGGTTATATGCGGTTAGTATCACACTCAACTCAAAGTCAAAGCCTTTGGCCAGAGCATTTCGGTTAATAATAATTGTTATTATTGAACCAAGGACTTTGTATTTGGACTATAAAGTCGAATGTAGATGAGGTTGGAATTCTGACCATTACCAAATTCCATAAGTCCAAAGTGAAATAGTTTTGACGAAGAGAATTGGTGTAAACAAATGTCACAACCGGGTAACGCTTATTAAACTAAAATTGTATTTTACCGAAAATGAGTTAGTGATATATTTAGCCATAATGTCACAACGTTTGCTAAGTAACTTGTGAACTTTAGCATTAGAATAGTTCGATGTTAACCGCTGACCAAATTTACACCTAAGGGTTACATAGCCGAAATGATGAATCCCTTAAGGCCGAACGATTTAATTAGTTTATAATTGTTACAAATTAATTAATATTTATGAAATATTAATTCTAAACTTTGAATATGATTTGAGAAATAAATAATGTTATATATATTTATAATACTAATAAATATATCATTGATATACAATATTGACAAGCGATTAAATTAGATTTAATTGCATAGTATTTTGGCTTGGGCTTAGATGGTTTAAGGCCTATCATTAGGGCTGCAAAATTTTGGTTTTAGAAAGTTCTAGGGGTGGCTAAAATATAGCGAATTGGCTTGGAGGTAATGGGTTAAGATCAAATGAGAATGGATAAAAAAGTTTTCCTCGTTTCTCTCTAATACAACCATATACATATATGTGTGTGTGTGCGTATACGTATATGTGATATATGTGTGTATGTATGTATCTCTAAAAATAATTATGAACCTTTTTGGCCGCCATTACCTTCTATATTGCTGGTTAAAACGAAGCTCTCAATCCAATCCAAAATTCTTAAATATACTTCAAATTAAAATAATACTATTCGATAGTTAGAGGTTGGTGATTCCGGACTTGCAATCCGACGAATCAAGAACTGTAAAAGGAAGGGAATTAATTAATATTTATGAAATATTAATTCTAAACTTTGAATATGATTTGAGAAATAAATAATGTTATATATATATTTATAATACTAATAAATATATCATTGATATACAATATTGACAAGCGATTAAATTAGATTTAATTGCATAGTATTTTGGCTTAGGCTTAGATGGTTTAAGGCCCATCATTAGGGCTGTAAAATTTTGGTTTTGGAAAGTCTTAGGGGTGGCTAAAATATAGCTAATTGGCTTGGAGATAATGGGTTAAGATCAAATGAGAATGGATAAAAAAGTTTTCCTCGTTTCTCTCTAATACAACCATATATATATATGTGTGTGCGTATACATATATGTGATATATGTGTGTATGTATGTATCTCTCAAAAAAAAATTATGAACCTTTTTGGCCGCCATTACCTTCTACATTGCTGGTTAAAACAAAGCTCTCAATCCAATCCAAAATTGTTAAATATACTTCAAATTAAAATAATACTATTCGATAGTTAGAGGTCGTTGATTCCGGACTTGCAATCCGACAAATCAAGAACTGTAAAAGGAAGGGAAATCATTGCTTCAACGTGGATTCAAAGGCAATATTAAATTGGTAATTTTAATTCATATTACACTAATTAAATTATATTTTATGATTCTATAATGAGAAATTCCATACCTATTTAAATATATTGCTACTACATGTTTGGTAAGGTGAGATTTTGTAAGTAGATGCAGTTGTCACAAATCAGTTTGGTTATGTGCGTAATTTATTTATTATACTATTTGATTTGTGTATATAAAAATGTTCTTTACTGTATAAAATCAATTTTTGTCATTAATAATTGTTTTATATATATATATATTTATTAATAAACACACACACACACACACACACACACACACATATTAGTGTATATTTCTCTCTCATAATACATGTATGCATATATAAGATATAAATATGATTTAATTTTTTAATACACTTATTTATATATAATATGAACTCACATATCCGAAAATTAATTATCATACATATATTCATATTTTTAAATTAACAATTATTGAATTTTAAATTGTTTATATAAAATAATTATTACATTAAAAATTCAATTTTATATTTTTTTAAAATATTATATCATTTCAAAAAAGTATAGAAAAAAATTAGGAATTTTTTAATAAAGTTTATTATTTTTAATAATTAATATTATTTCGAAAAACAATTTATGATTTATTAAAAATAATAATTTAATTGAAAATTTCTTCAAAATTTTTCTTAACCTTTCATTCGTAGTCCTATAGTTTCTAAAATTTTAAAATTTTAATTTTTAATAATATATTAATTTATATTAAATAATTATTGCCGAAATAAATGTATATGTTTTAAAAAATAATATTTCAACTTTGAAAAATCTACAGATTTTTTCTTAGCTCATTTTATGACCCTAGATTTTCGATTCTAAATTTTAATTTTCATCAATAAATCATTTTATGTTAATTATTTATGGATGAAAACATTATTTTAGTCATAATATATACAAATTAAAATACTAAAAGTATTATGTTTGCAAAACTAAGTTAACTTTTAATTACAAATATTTTTTAATAATTGTTCTCCCTTTTTCTATGTATATATTTATCTATATATAAATCTTTTATGTTCATGTACTACATATAATATATTTATACATACATGTGTATGTGTGTATTGTAACACATATACATGCATATATTTGGACAACATATATGACGTACAAAATAAGCTAATAGGTCTGTTGCGAAGTAAATTCCAACATCTACATATGAGCATATTATTCCTTTTCTGGATTATTATGTTACACATGCACTCACACATATATGTATATGATACATTTATGTATAAACTAAATCAAATATAATTAATTTCATATCTTAATATATTTGAATTTAAATAAAATAAATGATTTTATTTAAATGAAATTTTGAAATGTTCTAATTCAGTTAGACTTCATAGGCTCAATAAAGATACAATAGGGTAAATTTTTTGAAATTCACCCATAACTTTCACCGCGGGCTGGTCTGGTTCCAACAATGTAGTCGGTAGCATAGTTTGTATGATTGTATTATCAGTGGTTTGTATGTAGTATTAGTGGTTGTATATGAGTATTATCGTTGTTATGTATTCTGTAGCAGAGTTTGTATTACGGTATTATCAGTGGTTTGTATGTAGTAGTGGTGGTTGTATACTAGTATTATCATTGTTTTTGTATTCTATAGCAGAGTTTGTATGATTGTATTATCAATGGTTTGTATGTAGTAGTAGTGGTTGTATACGAGTATTATCATTGTTTTTGTATTTACTACCAGTGTTTGCACCATTGTATTATCTGTATACCTACGCACTACTAGTGTTTACATAACTGTATCAGCTATGGATTTCATATTTTTCTTGCGTATGTGTAAATCACTATTTGAATGAACAAACACATATGTGTTTTCTTATATTCACGTTTGTAGACGATTGCCACATGGCTGATTATAAGACACTTGATTCATGAGACGCGGATCATGAAATTTCTATATAAGGCAGCTTTCTGTATTGAAAATTCACAACATCTTCATTTATTCTCAACGTCCTAAGTAATCTTCAATATCGTGTGAAAAATGGAATGCTAGTGATTATTTAGTTCTAATCATCATATATAGAAACTGACCGTAGACATAATTAAGAGGAGATGGAGCAAGATTTTTAGGTCACTCTAAACGAAATTTTTAACAATCATCCTGCTTGTAGAGTAATTCGAAGGATTTTGGAAACTAATAGCACTTTGGTAACGTTTACAAGGGCTTGTCAAAGGTATAGACTCGTTATAAAAGCAGTGAAAGAAGAAAATCTATTTTAGTTAACACGAGCCACGTATGATTCCCGTTATTTGTGGGAGTATCACGATGATTTTGTTGGACATGTTGCGTACAATCTATGGGTTAGATATATTAGACAATTTGAATGATGTATGGGTTGTTAAGAATGCTTGTTAAGTTAATTACCTTCTGCTTGTTGTTTTATCTATTAGTAACTTATATGTAATTTCAATTTCAAATACAGCTTGGGTTCTCACTATTCTGCACTTAACATAGTATGTAATGACACAACTTTTTGGACGTTTTGAATCGACAATAAATCACATATGTCAACTCAAACCATTCAAAATGGATGATTGTTAATGGGGTAAATAAGAAAATAAGAGAAAAGAAAGGAGAAACAAAACACAGAATCTCAAAGCGGAATGACAAAATATAATAATCAAATAAACAGTTCATGAAGCTGTTTTACAAATAACATTTGATTACACTTTTACAATATAGATCAAAGGCATACATATAGCAGTAATAAATAAATAATGCAGCAGAACAAAACGATGCAGTGGAATTAATGTAATAAATAGTAATAATATACTAAATCTTCGACTTCGTCCTTCAGAAATAAGTTCTTCAACACTAAAATGCTCAGGCTGACCTAAGCGTAATGAAAAGACAAAAACTCGAGTCATAACTAAAAGATCTTATGTAAGTTAAATAATAAAAAAGTAAATATGAGTGTAATGGCTTCAGAGATGTTTACGGGATTTTACATCTCCTGTCCACTGTCTAACGTGCGTGCAACAACTTAAGAAATGTTCGGGATTCCATCTCCTAAGGATCCGTTAAACTATCTACATACATAATACAATACGCTATTATAATATGTCTACAGTACAGAAAAGTATTAAAATAGCATTGTGGCATAACCCATATCCCCCTTAACACATTTTTATAAATGTCATAGTCTATACAGTACCGTAATTCCTCCATAAACTGGAGGGATATCAGAGGGCACTCTATAGTGTACGACATGAACCAAACTCATAGTGGGCTCGATAAGGCATATGATAAGGCACACGAGGCAATACCCAGGGTAGGATACTACCATTTTGCAGAACCAGGTTGGTGGTAACGCATAGGGGTGTTATGGTATTGGTTACCGTTACCATTTTGTGAATATCGTTACCGTACCATTTTTACTGGTAAACTAAAATTGTTTACCATTACCATTCCCGATTGATTGGTATACCGATGACTCGTATACAGATAAACTGGTAACTGTTACACTGGTAATGGTAAATTACCGTTTGTTTAGAAAAATAATAATTTGATATATTTTTACACTGAACGATGATTCATTATATATCTCATTGGGTCACTTAATAAATGATATCGAAAAGATGTGTATTTATCATCATTTGAGTTGAATTATTGAAATAAATTGAACTGTTTTCTTGCTTCTAAATGCCCATAATACAACATCTTATATAAATATCAATGTATTATGATTGGACTGGTAAATTATCGTTACCGCTGGTTTTGAAAAAATATTACCGATGTTTTACCGTAAAAAATGTTAAATTTACCGTCACCGTGCCGATTATGCTAGTATACTTACTTTACTTTAAAAGGTAACCGATTGACTGGTAATGGTAAATTTATCATTACCAAAACAGTCCTAATATCGCATAGTAGCTACTACCGCCCACCTTGGAACACACTCCCATAATCAAATCGAAGGTGGTCACCAAATCAATCATAAAGTAATAGATATTGTATCCAAGAAGCATGTCTGACCGGAGGAGCGACCTCACTTGATCTAGGTATAACTTCTGTTTTAGTCATATCAAGCTGACCTAAGGGGGTTAGGGCTGCGTTCATACCTCATACAGTAGCTTTCGTCAAACCATCCTACTTCGTTCTAGATTCTCCATCGCGTGCACAGTTGTTAAAGTCGTTTTTATTATTGGCAAAGAGTATGACAATATCTGATCTCGGTTTATTTTGACAATCAAACGCTTATTTCACACTGGTTGGTTCTTTTACATTTCCAAAACTGATTCTTAATTAATATCAAAATATCTTATTCACTTCAAATTGATATCACTTTCGAAATCATATTCACTTTAAATCACGTTCGTTTTTAAAATCATAACCACAAAATAGGTTAAATCATCATAGAAGAATATTCACATTTAAATTAATTAAATCTAAATCATAAAAGTTCCAACTTTAAACAGTTTGGATATTGAAAGTAGTTTATATATTGGAATAGTTATACATTAAAATATATATTAAAAGTTGTTTATAAATTTAAAGTAATATATATATGTATTAAAATAGTATATATATTAAAATATGTTATAGATTAAAATAGTTTATATATAAAAAATAATTTATATATTAAAACAGGTTATAGATTAAAATAGTTAATATATTCAAAATAATTTATAGATTAAAATAGTTTATATATTAAAATAGTTATAAATTAAAATAGTTAATATATTAAAAATAGTTTATAGATTAAAATAATTTATATATTAAAAATAGTTTATAGATTAAAATAGGTTATAAATTAAAATAGTTAATGTATTAAAAATAGTTTATTTATTAAAATAGGTTATAGATTAAAATAGTTAATATATTAAAAACAGTTTATAGATTAAAATAGTTTATAGACTAAAATTAGTTTATATATTAAAATAGGTTATAGATTAAAATAGTTAAAGTATTAAAAATTATTAATATATTAAAATAGTTTATATGAGAAAAATAGTTTATACGCTAAAAGAGTTTATATATTAAAAGGGTTTATATCAAAAATAGTTTCAAATTAGAATTGTTTCTTCCAGTTTCACAAATCAATTCAAATCAACTTTTAGTTTCAAAAATTCAATTTAAATCAATCTCAGTTCAACGATTTCAATCCAAAAGGCTAAAGGTTTCAATTCAAATTCTCGTTAAAACTATTTCAATTTATGTCGATTTCAAATCCATGTTTGAACTACAAATTTAAACCACTTCAAATTCAATAGATTTCAAAGTTTAAATATCCAAACATTTACAATAACTCAATTTTTGATAAATTTCATTTATATTTCAAAATCCAACTTTAAGATTACAATTTAAATTCTTTAAACAATTCATTAAACCAATTTTAATTTCAACATTTTAAAAGCTTGGATTTTGAAAATAATTCAGTTTGTATAAATCTAATTTTATTTCATAATATGATTTAACTTGATTCAAAAATTAAGGATTTTAAAATCATTTACTTTAATCAATCCGATGTTTGTATATAATTTTCTACCTTATGGTCAAGTGATACAGATATATATCATTTCAACCCGCAATAATTTAAATTTTCGGATATATATCATTTTAATCCATATCCTGAATCACAATTTGCGAATCGATAAAATCGCTCGGGTTTATCATTTCAACACATAATGATTTTTCCATAATCTTTAAGATCATTCAAGTATGTATCATTTCAACCCATAGAGATTTCCTAATAATAACACAGGGAACTTGTAGTGTGATATAATATATAAAATAAACATAATATCAAATCATCCATAATGTCAATAATTAAGCATCCATCACAATCATCATTGAAATCAACCAATAAATCACAACAATTAACTGTTATCATTATCATGTATTTAACCAACAAATCAATTCCACTATTAATTAAATGGAAATTTAATTCAATATAGATTCAAATTAAATTTAAATGATAATTTAAATACCAAATAGTAATCGATAAATTTCTAATCACATCATACATTTAATTTAACTAACATAAGATAGTTTAGCATTTGTGAGTAGGTTAAAACATTCACCTTTGATTTTTAGTCGATTTAAAATCCAAACAAAGCCTAAAAATCTAACAGTTTTAGAATGCAGCTAAACTAGTTCCTTATCGTCTGGAATTTCGATACGATCGCAATGGAGAAAACCGTGCGTGAATCCGAGCTCGTATGAAAATGTTATGATCATTATAAGATTAAAATTTAAATTAAATATAAAATAAAGGGCAAAAGAGGAATTTACCACGAACCCTTACCCATGTTCTCACGTACGTCAGCATGCACGGCTACCCATCCTTTAACCAATTATCGTGCCGCCTACAGCCAGTGTAACGATGATCCACGCACCCCGCCATCTTCACAGTACCAGCCCGCACCTACCATTACTAAACGACCACCTCCGGTCGCCTCCAGCGTTCTCCGTCGCCGCCCCATTTCTTGCCAAATTTTGGCAATCTCGAGCCACCATACGACGAACGAACACCAGATCTAAGACCTGCTTGACCTCCTCTTCTAGATGCAACTCCCTGATTGTCGATTGGTCGAGATCCTCCGTTAAATCCAAAACCCTAGCAACAGACGGTCGGAACTTCTTCATCGTTTTCTGGTCAAACGATGCATGAAATCAAAGAACAAGTTTTAGCAGTAGATTGCACTCGTCGAGAGCTTTCCAATGATATATTATATGACATAGTTTGAGGAGTCTAAATTTTGAAATTTGGTTTGAAATTGAAATTAGGGTTAGGGAATGTCTGCCATCTGAGAAGGAGGAACAGATAAGTAGTTGATGTACATACAGAATAAAGTGAAAGGCTACTAAGGTTAGAGATAATAGAATGGGATAGGATAAACATATATTCATAGCATACGATCATTTGGGTCCAAATGGTCGCACAGGCCTGAAAAGCTCATTTCCAACCCTGAACGAAACCATGACATTCTATATTTCCAAAGTGAGGTTTTTGATATTTCTGAACTCATTGGAACAAGTCTCAAAACTCTAATTCCATTGTATCCAGAAGTTAGCTTTCAAAATCAGATTGTATAAATTTAAATTCCATTAATCGATTTCTACGCGTTTCGAGCTCGTACGATCAAATGTCAAGTCCGATCGCTATGAAACTTGAAATCCTACAATAATTCACTATTACGGATCCGATGAAACTAGTTTCGTCGAAATCCGAGACAGTGGCTAAAATGACTAATTCTCATGTTAATTAAATTAATCATTATTAAATCGATTTAATAACTTTTCAAATTCAATCTAAAGTTAGCAATTTTTATCATTCTTGATTACATAGAAATTAATAACATATTAAAATAAATTTACATGTTAAATCCACTATTTAAATATTACATTAATTTCAAAATTCAATTGAAATTGAAATAAAACCTCAGTTATTTATATTTTAATTTTAATCAAATTCTTATATTTTGGTTCTCACTTTTATTATTAAATCATAAGTAACATATGAATATAATTAACATTAGTTTACATTTTATTACATTCATATTCTACTATTTCTCCTTAACTCATATTAACTGCAATATTTAATTACATTAATTTACATTGATTACCAAATTAATTTCAACGGATTAAATAATGGAATGATAATTGAACAATTATTACATATTAATAATTCAAACACATTTCTATGTTTGTTGTCTACAAAAAAGCTAATAAATTCACATACTGGTTAATTGATTTCATATTCCTTAATAAACCTATTCTAATTTATAACATATAATTTCAATATTAAATCCAACATTTAATTTATTTTTTTAATTACAATTATAATCAAATTAACTTTAAAATTATTTCAAATGATTAAAATTACATTAAAATAGTTATCAATTAAATTAAATCAACATTATTAAATTACATTCTAGTTATTTTTCTCATTAATAAATCACAAATTGTAATTTCTTCCAATATTAAATTCCAAAATCTTATTTAATTTGATATTTTTAATTATCGGCCTTAGTTACACACCTTAGTTACACACTTTTTTTTTACCGTTTAGATCTCATAGACAGACAAATGTACTTGTCGTTTTCGCATACTCCTTTCATTTTTAGAAATGATTTATAAAACTTTCAAAGCATTATTTAAAACACTTAACTATTCTTTTAAAAACCAATTACAAAAGATATGAAAATGACTGGTTAAGTTTAAAATCATATTTCACAAGTTTTTTAAAACTACTGCAAAAAGTGATGCGAAAAGTGTATTAAAAGCTATATCGATCAAAACGACTTTTCTATCTTTTGAAAATTCATTTATATAACTCAAATATCTTTTAAAACATTTTAAAAGATTTATAGAATTAATTCCATACTTTTAAACATTTTAGAATATTCATTTTAAATCAATTTCAAATTCGGATTTTAAACTGCAAAACCGCGATTTTTCTGAAAACTTGTTTTACTCATATTTCAAAGTCTACTAAATGAAATTTTGATTTTGTTTCTTCATTTTTAAAAACAATGGATAAAATAGTCCAGAAAATTATTATCTCGAAGATTTCCGAGCTATATTCCATTCTCTACACTTGTTTGAACTCAACGACACAAAATCACAGACTACCGTTACGCGACGCGCCTAGTTTGACTTATTTTTCAATTTCTTATCAAACTTCATGAAAACATTTTTTAAATGTTTATAAAACAATTCTAAATCATTTTAAACTCATTTAAACAATATTTTCATATTTTAAACTCATATTTCATTTCATTTCATACTACAATATTATAATATTATTTTCAACCTTTTTAGATATTTAATACCAATAAGAGGCTAAAAAACTCCATACAAATCTTCATTTGGCTTTAATTCTCATTTAATTAAATACGGTTAATTACTAACTATTTCTTTTATCATTTATCTAACCAAATACTCATCTATATTAACATCCATATATTCAAACAAGTACAACTGTAACAACCCGCATATTTATCGATTATATATTTAAATATTTTATTTAAATATTTTATCGTTAGTCGGATTTTGGTCCGAAAAGCTACTTTGTGCAAACAGTCGAATTGGGACTCGAGACCACCCCCATTGAGTTCAAAATTACGTTTGCGACATTTTTGAGTATAAGCTTCGATATGTTTGGAGTAAGTCGAATTTTGACCTTTTTAACTTAGGGCTTTGGTTTGGGCTGAGCCCATTAACCCCACTTATGTATTCAGTCCCAACCCTCTCCTCTTCATTTACTTCCTTTCTATTTTCCTAACACTCAAGCTTTTACAACAATGGAGAGTTGAAGAGGAAATTAAAAATCCAAGCCCTAGTTCCATAGCAAAATCCAAGTTCTTGCTCCAAAATCTATGAGAACCCATTGGTAAGCATCTCCTTCTTCTTCTCCAACTCTTTCTCTCCTTGATTTCAGAAAATTCCTAAACCTAATTTAGGAAATGTTTCTCTTTTAAGCTTAGATTGAAGCTTCTTGAGTTGTTATTGAAGAGGAATTGATCTTAGCTTGTTTTTAAAGCTTCTTCTTCAATCGTTTGGGTTCAAAGGTGAGATTTTTATCTCACATCTTAGTCTATAATTATCTTCGATTGTTAGGTATGAATTCCTAACACTTATTCATGTGCAATTGATTTTGGTTTGGATTGATTTGGTGTATATTCCAATTTTGGTGTTTTGGTCCAATTTATGAAAATCCTATTATGGATATTTGGACATTGATATTTGAGGCGCATCGAAGAGCCGTTTGGGCTGGGTTGTCGTTCGACGTAATTCCTTTGTCCTCGCCATTTGCTCAATCGATCGTTTTCTACATTCGTTTGGCCATTTTTGGCCTAGGTTCAGGGAATGCCCTGAACCCCAGATTCAGACGTCTGAAACGTAATATTCAGACGTCTGAATATTGTTCTAGGAAGTTTTCTATTCCCAGATTCAGACGTCTGAATATATGGTTTCAGACGTCTGAATTGGTTCAATTGGAACCAGAAAGGAAATAGGCTAAAATATGCCTATTTCAGACGTCTGAAACACTTGATTCAGACGTATGAATTGTGTTCTGGAAATCTTTATATTTCCAGATTCAGACGTCTGAACCACTTGTTTCAGACATCTGAAACTGTTGTGATTTTGCCTTCTTGCCTTTTTGTTTGAGAATTCCAATTTAAATCGATTCGAGATAATCCTATTTGTTGTTATCATTTATTATGACTTTGATGACTCTTTTTAGGGATTTTTGAATATCCATTTCGATGGATTCTTTATCGGTTTCTTTGGATTTTATTCACGTCTTCGAATGTGAATTTTAGTGATTGATTGTTCTTACAATCTTCTTTGTGACTTGTCACTTTAAAAATATAAAGGTTTTCTATACTAGTAGTAAATATCAAAACTCTTTCCTCAAACGATTTTAATACTATTTTAATTACAAAGCTCGTTTCTAAAACCGTTTTCCAATCTATTAGTATACACAAAACTTTACCTCATGAGAAATCTAATTAAACGACCTAGTAAAACGAGTGGTATGAAACGCTTGCGTTTACTTCGTCGGTTAATTCTTGGACTTGTTCGATTGAATCTCTTGTGACAATTTTCTAGTGGAGTTCTACAATTTGTTCGTAAATATTTAAGTTAAGCTAGTGGTTATGGGACATGAAGCTAAGCTCATATATTTACTAGCTTATTGTAATTGACACTTCTCGTTGATCATGACGATCATCTTTGTGGTTTAGACTAGCAATGTGCGATGTCTCTTTGTTTTTGTGGAGGACTGTTCCTCATTTTATTGAGCTTCGTTTCATTTCTCACATGGGTCGTACCTTTTTAGGTGCGTCAATGTTTTATTATGCATGGGGTGTACCTTTCTAGGTGCATCGATGTTTGTTTATACATGGGTCGTACCTTTTTAGGTGCGTCAATGTTTATTATGCATGGGGTGTACCTTTCTAGGTGCATCGATGTTTATTTACTTCGTGGAGCAATCGGCTCAATAAGTCGGGGCATGGGGCGTATCTTTTTAGGTGTGTCGATGTTCGACTTTGCATGGGGTGTATCTTTCTAGGTGCACCGATGTTAGACATTACATGGGGTGTATCTTTCTAGGTGCATCGATGTTTATTTATACATGGGGTGTATCTTTCTAGGTGCATCGGTGTTTATTTATGCATGGGGCGTATCTTTCTAGGTGCGTCGATGCTCGAGCATGGGGCGTATCTTTCTAGGTGCGTCGATGTTCGACTGTTCATGGGGCGTGTCTTTCTAGGTACGTCGATGTCCAGTTTGTGGGATTGGCCATCCTTTTTATTGTGATTTCTGGATTTCGTGTGTTGATTTCTGGAATTTATGTTTCACCAACTTTTACGATGGGCATCGATATATATGTCATTTATTGTGGCTTGGTGAATGAAATTAGGAGTATGACATTCCTTTTTATCTTGAGTAGATTATTGTGATATTGATTAATCTCTTGTTGATTTTCAATTACTTATTTATCACAGCTTGGCATTGTGATTATTATACGTTTATGTCATATCTCTTATTATATATCACTTCATCTGATATTTATAGCTAGACTGATCCGTTTATTATTTTCTTCTTAAATAATACTCGGGTCAGACTGAGATATTACAGGTGCTTCCGCTTGACTCCTTATCGGACTTTCATCTAATCTTTTGGCTAACTACTTAAGTTTAGTAGTTTTTGTTGTATACATTTGAGATACAGACTCTATGATGTATACTTATTCTTTTGTCTAGAACTTGTATATTCTTTTTGGATATTGTGGATCTTGTTTGACCACTACTCTGATGTACACTTTCATGTGTAATATTCATATCTATTTCCGCCTTTGTGATATGAATTATCTGTGACTGATTTATGTTATGTTTATTTCTATATTTGTTTCCGAAGATTTTATATAGCCACTGTGTGATAGCTTTGAGTTCGTATCTGTATGTCGGATTTCCTCTAGAGATGAAAAGTTATATTTTTATCTGGCATATCGGTACTCGCACAAAGCAATTATATAGATGGTCGCTCCTCAACAGCCTTATTCTCCGTGCTAGTCAACAGCATTACTCCGTAGTGTTCTTGGCTAGCGTGGGTATAGAGGTAGGGCGTTACAACAACCAAGCAATCACCTATATTAACATCCATATATTCAAACAAGTAATCATACATTTGATCATCCAATATATATATATATATATCATTAAACTCGGAATTATTTAGAGATTAATTAGTAAATTTAAATGTGAGTATTCACTATTACTAATGCTCCCTTCTTCCCAAGCTCCAATAAATCTGGTAGAGCTTCCGCAACACTTCGAACTTGCTTTTATCTTCTTGGAACCAAATCGACGGCACTTCCTCCGGAGCTCCTAGAATTCTTCCTTGCTTTATGTTAGGCTCGGCCATTGGTGAGATGATTATGTGGCCGTGGGTTTTGAAGGTGGAGAGGTGGAGTTTGACTTACTTTCAAGGTGAAGCACTAGTGATATGTACTACAATATTTTATTTTATTTTGCTATATTTTTCGTGTAACTTTCTTACTTTGTTAGAGAAGAAGAAGAAGCTATTAGAAAAGTCATTAAAAAGATTTGAAAAGGAAGTATAAGAAGAATGGAAAGTGTGTGAGATTTGTGAAGGAAGTGGTAGGTTTTTATAGCCTTGAATTCCTTAAGCACGAAGCAAACTCAATTACCAAAACACTCATCCCTATATCACCTTCTTGTGTAAGCACCATCACCTCCCCTCATTCACTTTATGCTTTTTCTCCTTACATCATCCCCTCCCATCACTTTCAACACCCTACTTAATTTTTTATCCCTTACCTTAGAGCCTAAGGAAATGAATGGGGTGCATTTGTGGCTAAAGGGAAGATTTGGTTTGGATTTGATGTGATTTGACTAGATTTTGTTAACTTTGCTTAATTAATTACTCGCTTAGTTTAATTAATCTTTGTTAGTTCTAAATACATGTTTAAGTTTTAGTACGTTCATATAATAACTACAAGTAGCTAAATGTTTACATAACTCATATTTAACAAAACATTGATTTTCGACAAAATGTTTTGTGGTCACATTTTCTAATTTTAATCAAGCTATACATATTTGTAAACCAAAGTTGAAAAAAGGTTTCCTATCATTTTTAATTAATTAAACAAGATCATTTAGTTATAAAACCTATTAAATAATATTAAAGTTCAGTTATAAAAATACGAAGTCGATTTGACAAGTGCGACGAAGTTTGTACACTTTTATAAAAAATATATATGTTTATAAAACCAATAAAAACCCTTTTTTGTTTTATAAAAAATCAAAATAGATTATTTATCATTCAAAACACTTATTTGATCATATATTTAATTTCATTGAAGACCGACTCTTGTCACTTTTACGATGAAAATCCAAACTCTTTATTTTTTTTAATAAGTTCTACGATAAGTTCATCGTTCTTATTTATTATACAAAACATGATAATTGTTTGAAATAAAAATATATTTGAATATTTTAAAATTAAATATTCCTATTTTCAAAGTGAATATAGGTCGTTACAGTTTGGTTTGAGTTGAAGCATTGTAAGCAAGACACTATTCAATAGAAAATTCATCTCCTCAATTATATGAGCCTAGTATCACGGTCAGTTATAATCAACTTAAAGTCAAAGTCTTTAAGCAAAAGCAGTAATAACAATTATTATTAAAAAAATACTTTGTGTTTGGGTTATAAAAGTTGAATGTGGACAATATTGGAATTTGTTAAAAATTAGGTTTAAGTTTGTTAATTTTATTAATTGAACGTATAAAATTTTAAACTACAAACTAATTGAATACATATACTACATGTTTTGAATTTAAAACATTGATTCAATTATTGGATATATGTATATGGATATATATGTGGATGTGTGCATGTGCACATGTGTGTATATATGTGTGTGTATATTGTTAATTCAAATT
Source organism: Allium cepa (assembly GCA_030765085.1). Classification (NCBI taxonomy): domain Eukaryota; kingdom Viridiplantae; phylum Streptophyta; class Magnoliopsida; order Asparagales; family Amaryllidaceae; genus Allium; species Allium cepa. The sequence continues at coordinate 167,805,490 of CM060931.1, forward strand.
TCACAATTTGGACTTTTATATAAAATGCAAATTTGTTTTTAAAACTATTCCCTAATTAAAAATAGCTTTAAATGTTTTCTTTAATTTTAAATGTCAAGCAATAAAAATATATATTAATGTAAACAAGTATAGACATATGTGTATTTGTGTATGTATATGCATATTTATATAAAATAAATGTTTTTATTATTTTTTCTAAATTTAAACAACAAATGCATATATAAAGGCGAATGTGTCTGTTGCGGTGTAAATCTCAGCACCTAAACACGTATACATTAACTATGTATACTTCTTATATGTTGCACTAACATAATATATACTAGAGTATATTTGGACATACTCACATTTTATACTATGAATAAATCATCCATTAATGGCATTTAACAAATCAACAATTTAATTAAAGAGGAAGGTTTCTCTCTCTCCAATAAAAGCAAAAATGTTCCTTCAATTATTTGTATAAGTTTCATAAAAAGAAATGAAATGTTTCTATCCTTAGACTAACTCTTATAAGCAACTGTTAGACACATGGGAGTTATATAGAGTAAGGATCCTATCATACCTCTATAAATTTTTTAATCTACATCTTTTGATTTTTTTTCCTTATATAGTTTACCATTAGTAGCCATGGAAGTTGGCTTACCACTAGTGTTTGACATGTCAAATTTTTTAACTATATCTTTTTCATATTTTTCTTAACTTATAAAAACACCATTACTTAATTGTCTTATTTGTAATCCTAAAAGGAAAGTTAGTTCTTCCATATAACTTATTTCAAATTTCTTAATCATTTTATCTAAAATTCTTTATTTAACTATTCATATATTGACCAAAAAATAATACCGTCCACATATATTTGTATAAGTTGAATATCGTTATTATTTCTTTTAATAAGTATAGTTCTATCAACTTTTCCTATTTCAAAGTTAGATTGTAATAATAGGATTTAAATTTATCATACCATGCCTAGGAGCTTATTTTATACCATATAAAGCTTTATTTAATTTATAAACATGATTCAAACTTTTTCATCTTCAAAAAGTTGGTGTTATTCAGCATAGATGTCTTCCTTAATAAAGCCATTTGAAAGGCACTTTTGACATCCATTTGAAACAATTTAAAATTACTATGATTTCAAAAGCGAGTAGAACTCTAATGGCTTCTAATCTAGCTATATGAGAAAGATTTTATCAAAATTTATTCATTCCTTCTGATTATAACCTTGAGCAACTAAACATGCTTTATTTCTAATGACTTTGCCTTATTCGTTCATTTTATTTTTATAAACCCATTTAGTTCCTATGCAGACTTACTTTCAGATCATGGGACTAATTCTCAAACTTAATTTTTGGTAAACTGATTCAATTCATTTTGCATAACAAGAATTCATGAATCCTCTAACGATGCTTCCTTTGGATTTTTAGGTTCATTGGTTGAGATGAAAACTATATTACTCAAATTGCTTTGTTGATTTCTTGTTTTCCAAATGACTCTATATTTCCTAGAATATTTTCTATAGGATAATCTTTCAAATATTTTGATCTTTTATTTGGATATGAATTTTTATAGTTATCATTTTCATCATTATTGATTTCATTATTTGTAATTTCATTATTTTTATTTGAATTAGTATTTTCTACTTCGTCAAAACTAATATTATTGTTTTTAAAATTATCATTAAATGAAACATGTAAAGTTTCTTCAATGGTATTAGTTCGGGTGATAAAAACTCTATATGCTTCACTTTTGTTAAAATAACCGGTAAAAATCCCTTTCTCCGATTTAGCATCAAATTTATCTAAATTATCTTTTGTATTTAATATAAAATATTTACTACCAGAAATTCTAAAATAAGATACTTCAAGCATTTTATTATGAAATAATTCATGAGGAGTATTCTTTGTCAAAGGTCTTATTAATATTATATTTAATATATAGCATACTATAACACGTGCTTTAGCTCAAAATTTTTAGGTAAATCGCTATCATTTAGCATCATTTTGGAACATTTTTATATAGTTCCGTTTTTATGTTATACTACTCCATTTTGTTGGGGTGTTCTTACAAATCAAAATTTGTGTGTAAACCCTTTCTCAATACCAAAGTTTTCAAAACTTTCATTTTTTAACTCTCCACCATGATCGCTTCTAATCATTTTAATTTTAGTTGACAAATTGATTTTGCATTTTTTAGTAAATTTTTTAAATATTACACATGCTTCACTTTTAAGTTTTAAGAAAATTGTCCCCATATATATATATATAGAATCATCTATGGTTACAAAAGCATATCTATTATGATTTATTGATTGTATTTGTGAGGGTCCGAAAAGATCTAATTGAAGAAGTTCAAGAGGTTGAGTAGCAGTGATCACATCTTTTGATTCAAAAGAACTTTTATGAATGTTTCCGCATTGATAAGCATCACAAAATTTTTTGAAATTAAAATTCATTTTAGAGAAAACCCTAACAAGTTCATATCTAGCAACTTTAGATAAATGTTTTAAATTCAAATGACCAAATCTTTTCTACCAAATCCAAGGGTCATTAGATTCAACCAACAAACGTAGATTTTCATTAGGCACTTTCATACTTAAGATATATATATATATATATATATATATATTACGCTAATACCTTCAAAGATAATGTTTGACTCATTATTTTCGATGGGACAAATATCTTTTTGAAACTTAATTTCAAAACCCTTATCACATATTTGACTAATACTAAGAAGATTATGTTTTAAATTCCTAACATGAAATAGTAAGAGTTTTTGAGTTATCAACATTGTCGATGCCAACCACATATCCTTTAGAGTTGTCGCCAAAATTAACTCATCCACCATCTTTGTAAACAATATCGTTCAAGACCTTCAGATTTCCATTCATGTGTTTTGAGCATCCACTATCCAATATCCATTTGTCCTTTTTGATTTGGGATGTTTGAATATCAAGTGTTTAATATAACACTGTTCCTGCAATTTAATATTATATTTTCCAAAAAATCAAGTGACTTTTCAAAATGATTAGTTTCTAGTCTACTTTAAAGTAATATATTGGTTTCACAAAATTGTTTTTCCATAAATGTGTTAAAAAGAGTACTAATAATATTACTAGCCGTTTATACTTTTACAAAAATCAAATTACGAGTTTTTGATAAACTTGCTCTGATACCAAATGTAGGTTGCAAAATAATGGATCTTAAGACTAATTTAATACTGGAGGGTGAATAGTGTTTTCTAACTTATATAAATCTTTTAAATTTTCTTTCAAGATTAATATTAAATCAAAGATTAACAACACATAATTATACTAACAATCAGTCACAGATGCAATCACAAATAAAAATTAAAGCAGTAAAGTACAGTAGGAGTTAGAGAGATGATTCCAGGGATTTTATACTGGTCAAATTTCTTCTACATACAGTCCTGTAAAATTGCTTGTATAAATTTCTTTTCAATGCCAGTCTTTAACGAGTAGAAGGCAAACCTAAATACAACCTCGATTTCGAGGCTACGAGATACACCCTCCTGCATTTCGAGTCTAGGATAAACTCAATTTATTTGAATGAGCTACAAGCACACCTACTAGATTTGAACATGCTACCAAGTACACACACTTGATGTGAATGGGCAACAAGCACTCCCGAGCAAACACAAATAGAGTTGATAGTTTTTCCAAAAAGAAATTCTTGTACTTTGGGACCTTTGAATATAGAGAGATATGTTTCCAAAATAGCAAGAAAGTAGTATTGAATGAATACAATGAAGTATGAATTGATTCTATATAACTTTGAAGAGAATAGTGTATATTTTTCAAAAGAATTTTCAAGAGAGTAAAGAGTGAGAAGAAAGTAAATAATTAGTTATGAAAAAATTCATTTGCACTCCCCTTTATATATTAAATTAACAGATGTTTCCATTTGTGAAGGGCTGTGCCGAAAAGATACTTCCATTCAAAATTTAAAAAACGACCCAACGGTCCATATGTTGACATATAAGGACTAGGCATATCGAAAAACTTTAGTGAATCTAGTAAATTATTTTCTTTTAAAATGTTTTGAAATCCTATGCTTTGTAAAATAATATAAACATAGTTTTTAAATATTTTGAACTCTAAAAACATTTCTGAAATATTTTTAAAAAATATTTTGTAATATAAATAATTTACGCTTTATATAAAATATCAAAGATCAGGATTTTGAGATGGAGATCAGAACCTGCTATCAAGAACTTTGACAATATATAATAATGAATCTATACACTAAATTATAATCTTGTGATCTTCATTTCTTTGTCTTTGAACTGATGAGACTTTACATCTTTAGCTTTAGTCTTTGTACTATACAGTCTTCGATTTAGCACTTGTTTAATATTCTACACTATATACTATATAACTTGGCAAAACGTTAGTATCTATACTTTATATGATTTTATATGGTTGTTTTAATCAAAGTCAGTAACTGAGGTATTAACAATCTCATCCTTTTTTATGATGACAACCGTTTAATATTCCTATATATAAAACATGATATAACTACTCTTGAATTACATGATTCCCCCTAAATATATGCATATGTATATTTTATATTTTTCTTTCCCTACATCATCAACGAAAATAGGTGAAAAATAAATTTATCCTTAAATGATATACTTATAAATTATAAGGTCAAAATCAATAATCTTTGAGTAAAGTATAATATAATTATGATGCAATATGATATGATGATTAATATATGGAGACTTTTTAAATAAATAAGATAATCTTTATTTATTAAAATCAAACTATACTAATCAGACTATCAATCTAAAGATACACATCTAAACAAACCAAATCAAATAAACACCTAATAATGCTAACAATCTAAACATTCATATCTAAACAAATTAGATCAAAACCTAATAAGGGTTTTTAGGCTCATGGAAAAAGTTAGAGAAAAATTTAGTTACAGGGACAAGAAGTTGTTTTTTAGGCCGAATGATACTTTTTAGTGTAATTCACAGAATGATAGTTGTAACTATCATTTTCAGTTTACACTAAAAAGCGCCCTTCAGACCGAAAAGCAAACTTGTTGTATCCGAGACTATTTTTTTTAAACTTCTTCCTTATGTCTATTTACCTGAACCTGATAATACTAATAATCCAAGACTAGACAAGCCAAACTTAGACATATGAATTAATGTTTTTTTATTATGGGAGACATATGGATAAGACAATAAGGATAACGGAGATAGAAATTTCCTTTTTGTTCCACAAGTTTTCCTTTACGATCAAAGCAAACTTTGCCTACACATTTGACTTCGTCGTCATCTTCAACATTATTCTCTTCTTCCACTTCTTCCTCCTTTTCCCCATTATCTATAGGATTGTGAATGACAAGATAAGGAGTCACCTCTTTGATCACTATTGGATTGGCTTTATTGTCTAATAGATGTTCTGAAGGTTGCGAAGGATTCGCCCTTGCTTTTCTTGTTCCTTTAAGAGACGTATTTGGATGACCTCTACTTCTAAAAGCATGTTGAGGACATGCTTTAGATCATCCTCAACTTTAATGACTTTGACCATGGTGGTGTTTTGGGAAGGGCTTAAAGTGGAGATAGTATAGTTTAAGGGGTTAATTTCTTCTCTTGGTCTTTTTGAACTTAAAGAATCCATTAATTCTTAATTTGTTTAGAGTCTTCAAAAAGAACAAGTCAAGGAAATGAGAAAGAATTTGAAATTTGGTGGTTATATAATCATACTGCAAATTTTGAATTTAAGAGGGAAAAATAGTTTTCAAAAATCTGGAGTGTATGTCGACGTATAGGTAGTGAGTATGTCGAAATATGTAGGTAAATTTTGATTATTTTATTTTATTTTAGATTTAGAATATAAAGGATATAATATTTATAGTTCAAAGAAAGAACATGTTCCCAATTCTCTTTTAAGTTTAATAAAAGTCGTTTAAGTAACGGTTTTGTTAATATATCGGCTAATTGATTTTCAGTATTCATAAATTCGAGTGAAATGACTTCTTTATTTACATTATCTCTCAGAAAATGGTGTCTTATGTCAATATGTTTGGCTCTAGCATGATGTGTTGGGTTTTTAGACAAAGTTATGGCACTAGTGTTATCATAGTATATTGATGACTTAGTGAAATTTGAACCAAAATCATTTGAAGTTTGTTGCATATAAATAACTCGTGAATAAGTTAATGCAGTAGAGATATATTTTTCTTTAGTTGTAGGTAGTGATACAAATTTTTTCTTTTTTCTAAACTAAAAAACAAGAGAGTGTCCTGAAAAGCGATAAGTTCCACTTTTCCTTTTTCGGTTTAATTTACATCCTGCATAGTCAGAATCACTATATGAAATTAAATCGAAGGAATCTTTCTTTGGATAGAAGAGTACATAGTCTAGTGTGTTGTTTATATATCTTAGTATTCATTTCATGGATTTTGAGCAAGTTTTTTTAGGTTGAGATTGATATCATGCATAGAGACATGCCCAAGATTATATCTGGTCCATTAGCAGTTATGTAGAGTCAGGATCTCATCATACCTCTATACAGTTTTTGATCAACATATTTTGAGTTTTCTTAATTATTTAGTTTCTCATTAGTAGTTGTGGGAGTTAGTTTACCACTAGTATTTGACATACCAAATTTCTTAACAAAATCCTTAGCATATTTTTCTTAACTTATAAAAATATCATTACTTAATTGTCTTATTTGTAATCCTAAAAAGAAAGTTAGTTCTCCTATATGACTCATTTTAAGTACCTTAGTCATTATATCTAAAAATTACTTATTTAACTGTTTATTTATTGATCCAAAATTAATACCATCCACGTATATTTGTAAAACGCGAATATCATTATTATTTATTTTAATAAATAGAGTACTATCTACTTTTCCCTTTTCAAAGCTAGATTGTAATAAATAAGATTCAAGTCTATCATACCATGCTCTAGGAGTTTGTTTTAAACCATACAAGGCTTTCTATAATTTATAAACATGATTCGGAAGTTTTTCTCTTCAAAATGTAGGGGTTGTTGAACATAGACATCTCCTTTAATAAAGCCATTTAAAAGGAATTTTTGACGTACATTTAAAATAACTTAAAATTATTATGATTTGCAAAAGAATGTAGAATTCTAGTGGCTTCTAATCTAGCTACAGAAGTTTCATCAAAATCTATTCCATCCTCCTGACTATAATCTTGAGCAACTAAACGTGCTAATTTCTAATAACTTTGTCTTGTTCATTCATTTTATTTCTATAGACCAATTTAGTTTCTATTACAGTCTTATTTTCAAGTCTTAGGACTAACTCCCAAACATTATTTCTGGTAAACTAGTTCAATTCTTCTTGCATAGCAAGAATCCATGAATCATCTAATGATGTTTCCTTTATATTTTTAGGTTCACTGGTTGAGATAAAAGCTATAATACACATTTTGTCTAGTTGATTTCTTGTTTTCACAACTACTCTTTATTTCCTAGAATGTTTTCTATTGGATGATCTTTCAAATATTTTGATCTTTTATTTGGATATGAATTTCCAGAGTTATCATTTTCATCCTTATTGATTTCATTATTTGTAATCTCTTTATTTTTATTTGAATTACTACTTTATTTTTCATTAAAACTGGTATTATTGATTTAAATTTTTTAGTCAAATGAAATATGTAAAGTTTTTTCAATGGTGTCAATTTTGGTATTTAAAATTCTATAGGCTTTACTATTATTGGAATAACCAATAAAAATTCTTTATTTGATTTAGCATTAGATTTATCTAAATTATCTTTTGCATTTAATATAAAGCATTTACTACCAAAAACTCTAAAATAAGATACTTTAGGCCTTTTATTATAAAATAATTCAAAAAGAATTTTCTTTATCAAAGCTTTATTAATATTTTCTATTTAAAATATAACACGTCGTAGAAACTGCTTCAGCCCAAAAACTTTTAGGTAAATCAATATCATTTAGAATCGTTCTAGCACATTTTTGTATAGTTCTGTTTTTACGTTCCACTAATCCATTTTGTTGGGGTGTTCATAGAAATAAAAGGATGTGTAACCCATTTCTTATTACAAAAGTTTTCAAAATTTTCATTTTCAAACTCTTCTCCATGGCTGTTTCTAATCGTTTTAATTTTAGTTGACATTTGATTTTGAATTCTTTTAGTAAAAACTGTAAACTTTTTATGATATCCTAGAAATTTCAAGCAAATTTAAATATGATAATTCCATTTATAAATTATTTTAAATTGATAAAAATTGTTATTTTCAAAACAATAACGATAATAGGTTGTTTATAAATATAGATAAATAATTTTTTTAAATAGAATTATTAATTATAAATTGAATTTGGGTTTGTTTAAAATATATATGTTGTTGACTAGATTTTAAATTAGATTTTCAAATTTAATTTGAATATGAATTTGGATTTATTAAGTAAATCAAAAGATGGACAATTTAAAAATATTTAGATTTAAAATATATAAGCTTCTATTTATATATAATTTGTTTTATTACATTTTCTGAAAAAAGAAATTCATATATACATTTACATAATAATAAATAAATTAAGTAAAGCTTTTTATTTAACATTTTAAATAAATAAATTTACTTAAATAACAAGTGCTAACACATTAAGTGGTATTAGTGACATGTGTTAATTAATAAACAAAGGTATATGACAAATGTTAAGATTTAAAACAAGTGCCACATATTTCCTTTAAATTTTAATTAATAAAATAAAATAAAAATAAAGAAATATATCAGCCTATGTATCTCTATACTCTCCTCTTTTCTCATTTTTCCCTTCTATCACTTTCAAATTCAAAGGAAAAATAAAAAAAAATAAGAAACCAGAAAATTTGAATCTCTAAACAACCTCAGCCTGGTTCGAAGCTAGAATTTTTTTTGGATCATCTCTAAACAATCTCCAGAGCTATTAATATAATTTAATGATGTAATTAAGTAATTGATTAAGATAATAGTTTATCTTAAATTAATGAAAGTTGATCAATTAGGAATTAATCAAAGTGATTGATTAATTGTAAGAAATTAGTATAAGTAATTAAAGATTAATTATTTAAGAAATTATTACTTAAAGTGATTAAATGATTAATTACTTAATTACTAAAAAGGGTTAAATTTTATGTGGATTATTAATTAAAGATTAATTAATTAAGTAACGTAATTAAAGTTAATCGATCAAGGATTGATTAATTAAGGAAGATAATTAAAAGATGATTAATTATTTAGATTAAATCACTTAATAAAATTAATTAATGATAAATATTTAATGAAGTAATTGTAAGAAATAATTATTTAATGTCATTAATTAAGGTGGGTAATTAATGGATAATTACTAAATGTGATTTATTAAAGGATAATTCCTTAAAGTAAGCAATTAAAGGTTTGATTATTAAGGAAACTAATTAAGGGATAGTTGATTAATGAGTGTGATTAATTAAAGAATAATTAATCAATATAAGTGATTATAAGATAATTAATTTGAGTAATTAATTAAGGATAATTACTGTAAATGGCTAAATATAATTAATTTGTGAAATTAATTGAAGACTAATTACTTAATGTAATTAAAGTATAATTAAACAAGGATGATTAATTAAAATGGATAATTTTTGGATGATTAATTAATTGGTTTGTAATTAATTAATAAGCAGGATTTAAAAGTAATTGAAGTAATTAATTTAATTATTGGTAGTTAATTAAATTAATCAGAAATGGTATGACATATTTATCTTGCTTATGAATGATTGAATAATATTTGAATGCCTTGGATTATTTGTTATCCCTGATATGTGATTGTGATGCTTTGTAAAATGAAATCTTTTTGTAATATAGTGTGTTGGGTTGAATAGGGATAATGTGGTTATCTATGATGAATTACTATATAAAAGTGACATCGAGTATTAAAAATTAATCACTTGAATAACTTGGGTTAAGATGACATTAGATTCGAAAAGACCGGAGTCGGGTGTCAGTAAATACCAAAAACCACTTCGATTCTTTATAGATTGATATGTGGAATCAGTAGACTGGAATGGAATGATTTAATTGAATTAGACCCTTTAATCTAAGTTTTGATACTTAGAAATTGATGTGTGAAATAAGTGATATCTATATCAACTTGTGATTTTGTAAAATTGATACGAGTTACCCTGGGTTTTGTGTAAGTTTTATGCTGTTGTATTCCACATTAGATGGGTTTGCTCACGCTAGTTTCCAGTCTGACCCGGGTGTTACTTTGATGTAATGCTCGGGTCTGACCGAGTATTACATATATTTCAGGTATGAACGTTCTGGAGCTCAGGATGCGAGCTGGATGGCGGGAACGTATGGAGTGTACCGCTGTGATATTGTAGTTTATCTGGGACAAGTTAATTTTTATTGTCCAGTGTTTTGTGTAAATGTGTAACTCTGATATATTGATGTAAATTAACTGATATAGTTTTTCCTTTGTACAACTATTATTTTATGTGATATTATATTTTGATCCGCTGCGAATGTGAGGAGTTGTGTTTGGTGTTTCTGTTATTCTTCTTCTTCTATCTCTTTCTTCTTTTCCTTTAACTATTTGGAATTTTTGGGATCAAAATTTTTCGGGTCGTTACATTCGGTATCAGAGCAGAAGGTTAAGCAAGAACCTTGGCTCTGGTGGGATTACTCATTAAGTATAGGGTCAATGGTACCCTAGAATGAGTTGAGTGTATATATATGAGAGCGTACTTGTTATTTTCTTATATAAAGATTTTAAATGATTTTATATAAGAATATATTTTGATATATAAAGCAATACTTCTTTCTAATAAATGTTAAGGTAATTGGTTGTTATATTATTGGAATTAAATTAAGTGGTAATAGAAATACAACCAAATTGAAATTAAATAAAGATAAGTTTGAAATGGATTCAAACTGAAATTTAAATCTTGAATTTAGGAAGGAGTTTTAGAATAAGGTAATAATGAATTGGTTATTATCATAAATGATTGTTGTGTTTAATAATGAAATGTGTGTTAATGAGTAAGCAAAATGAAATGTTTTAAGGAAATAAAACATTTGGGTAAGTATGACTATAAATTGGAATTGAAGATGATCTGAATTGTGAAGATTTAAATCTAGGTCCAGAAATTTGAAAATTGTTTCAAAGTGATAAAGAAATAATAAATAATATTATTTGAATGAAAGAGCTTGATTCAAACAGGAGTTGTTTGAAAATTTTAAAGGAATTTGTTTGAATTAAAACCAAGGTGGTTTAAAATTTAAAGTAACTAAGTGCGTAAAGGAAATAAATATGTATATTTGAAATAAACTCTAAGGTTAAGTTTTGAATTTTCCTTGGAATGTGATGTGAAAACCCCAAAGTGATAAGTTTTGGAACTTATAAATGGGATTGGATATTAATATGAAGTTTAAAATTTGAAATGAGAATTCAAATTGGGTAAAGTTGACAGTATTAAATTGAAGTGAATTTAACTTAGGAAAAGTTAAATAAGTTTAAGACAAACAACCTGAATTGGAAATTTCAAGAAATTTAACTTGGGAAGTTAAAGGGTTGATTTAAAATGGGAGTTATGAGTGATCTCAAAATGGGTTTGAGATCTGGAAATTGAAAATGGATGCTGTAAATTGATGTTTTGATAAATTTAGATGTTTATTTATCCTGATATCATTCTATTATTATAAATATTAAGTTAAAATTTAGTAATAAAATGGATTCTGAAGATAAATTTGTTTTGAACTCTTATTTGAATATTGAAATAAGTTAAGTAAAGGAAATTTCAAATGGAATTTTGAAATGTGGACTCAGAATTAAATTGTTTAAAGATTTATATTGTTGATTTAAAAATAAAGGATTAATTTGATTTAAGTGGTTAAATCAACATTTAATTTAACTCGAAATAATATAATTTGAGATGGTTCAAGATTAAGATTTAAATTGAATTAGTTCAAATCGAATATGATTTGAATTAATTAGAATTGTGATTGAAGATGGATAAGTTTAAAATTCAAAATGGAAATTTGAATTGGATTAATTTAAAATGAAATTGGAGTTGGTCGAGTTCAAATTAAAATGGGAATTGGGATTAATTCAAACAGAAATTGAAATGATTTGAAATTGAAGTGCGTTCAATTTGAAATTAGTCCAAATTATTTTGAATAATTTGGAATTGTGATTAAAGTTGAATAGGTTTAAAATTCAAATGGAATTTGATTTGGATTTGGAAAGAAATTGAGGTTAATTCAACTTGAATTGAGGTTAAAATCAATTTAAATGGAAACTGAAGTTATTTAAATTGGAATTGGGTCAATTTAAATGGAAGTGGAAATTTAAATTGAATTGATTGGAAATGGAAGTTGGGAATTGAACAGTTTGACTATGGACTATTTTCAAAATAAATTGTTTTAGAACAAATCTATTTTTCAAAGCTATTTATTATATATACAACCTTTCTTATTAAACCTCAAACTATCTTATACTTATTTTATAACCACTTTTGGAATTATTTAACTATGTTGCAACTGTTTTATAAATAATTTCTGTTATTTTTCAACTACTTTATAACTAATTACTATTATGCAACTATTTTGCAATTATTTAAAATTTCTATAACTTTTTGTCTATTTTTCAATTATTTTCCAATTACTTAACTATTTTACAAACCAATAATTATTTTTCGACTACTTATCTATTTTTAATTTTTTAAGCTATTTTCTAAATTTAAGCTGGACAGAGTTCAAACTGTTTATAATTAAGGTAATAATCCATATGGGATTGAAGAAATTGTGAATAAGTGAATATAATTAAAGGAATGTGAATAGATAGGAGAAATTGATTTGGCTAATAATCAATAGAGATTATGACGACCCGAAATTTTCGAGCATTTAAAATCGGAATATTTAATTGATTTTAAATATTCAATAGAGTAATTTTAACTTGAATTACGAATATCACAATTTATTTGATAATTGAATTATTAAATTAACTGAGTGAGGTTGGGTAAATTGTTGAATCTGGAGTTTTAAGCCTACTAAAAATAATTTGAAGGCTTATAAAATTTATATTGATAATACTGAAGATAATAAAAGTGTTAAAATTGAATTTAACATTGGTTCGTTCAGTTTTAAAATTTATAGTTTAAATTAAATTTAAAAATAACCCTCCGAGGCACAGTCTCGGAATTCGATGAAACCAGTTCCATTGGATCCGTAATAGTTTATTATTATCGGATTTCAATTTTCGTAGCATTCGAAGTTGACGTGTGAGCATACGATAAACAAACGCGCTGAAAATTGAATCGGAAATTCAATTTTATAACTGGTCCAAAAGCCTGTCTTCTCTTCTGCATTTTTACCCGTGACCTAGCATAGTTGAACACACAATAATCACGTCCATCACCTTTTCCAAACAGGACATTTTATTTTTGACTTGAGGTGAATAATTAATTTTTTTTATTTAGAACCATTGTCTTCCTCAACACGCTTACATTGATAATTATCTCGAGCCCTCCGTTCCTTCAGCTTCTTAAAGCACCATCTCAATCGAACGAAATCAATGCATAAAAAAAATGGCCAAAGCCTCTTCGTCTATAAAAAATAATATTTACAACGAAATCAAATTCGATTTCGATCGAATCGCGAGCCCTCTCTACTGAAATCAAATCGAGTTTGTTTGGGGCGATTTCGTGTGCTGCGACCTAGGGTTTAGGATTGACGCGTAATGGTCTCGTGGTCGGCACCGCGATCGAAATCGAGATCTGGGGTTCGCGACCGATTATGGCGCTCGCGTAGGGTGGGATTTGCGTAGAGGAAGCTGGACTGAAGGAGTTTGGCAGGGGATAGCCGAGCAAGCTTAGGGTTTCGCGAGTCGTTTCGATTGCAGTGGTGCCGTATATTGATTGACTTCGGTAGCTAGCGACTTGGTGTAGCGGCTTCGAAGGCGATGTAATTCAGTGAGGTAGTTCTTCCTTATATATTAAAATTTTGTTTACTACAGCAAAATATATTTACACACCAGTTTTCATATTTCGAAATTTAATCAAATAAGTATATACACACACATGTAGCTTCAGTTTTAGTTTATAGTGAATATGGTTTTAGGTTGGAAATGCATATATAAAGGCATGTATACACAATGAAGGAAAGGAGTGATATAAGTGTGTGTGCGTATATATATATATGTTTCCATTTAAAAATATAAACAAGAATATATTTTTATTTAAAAGGATATTGATTATTTTTGAAAATAGTTTGAAAACATAAAATAAAGTAAATATACCTATTCATATTTCGTTTACATATGGTGAAAATTTATTTGTTTAATTAAATCTAAATTATTTTAGTTACTAAGGATAATTTATTAAAAGAAAATTTGTTTAGATTTAAATTACTAGTTAATTAAATTTATTAAAATGAAAATTTATGGTTCAATTATTTTAAATATTTATAAATCATATAAATTGTTTATTCAAGGTCAAATTGGGAAAACCAAAGCCATATTGAAGTGGATTGCAAAACAAAAATCAAAGGTGAGTTAATCTCACTCAGTTAAATTGAAATTTAAATTTAAATGATTAGATTTAAATAATTGTTCGAATAATTGAATTGATTGATGTGCTATATAGTATGGTATATTTTGGAATTGGTAGTTTATATTGTGCTAACGTCTATAGATGCAGGAAAAACAGATTGGAGGGATCCAACTGGACCCCTCAACATTTATTTAAATTATTTAATACCCTCGGTTGTAATTATTTGATATTCTATGATGAATTATATTGGAATATTAAATGCTATGGTTCGATTGGATATAATTGGGTGTAATGAATAAATTGGATTTTGGAAAGAAAATAAAAGTAGTGAATTTGTAAGTAAAATAATTATAGAAATTTGAATAAATTTAAGAATGGATTGGAAGAGAAATAAAGTGACTTTAAAATCCTAATAAATAAATCTTGAGTATAGAAAGGAAATATGAATAAACAGAAAGTTAATGAATTTTAATCTTCAGTAATATTATTTTAAAGAACAAAACATTTATTTAAAATTTAAGATTTAAATTATTGAAAAGAATAAAGAAGAAATTGGGAAAAGCTGAAATCCGTATATTTCACTTAAAAAGGATTAAAATCAAACAGATAATAATAATAATAATAAGTCCATAATTAATGAATTTTGAAATGAACTAAGTTAGTAAAGAAATTTATTTCAAAGGGAGTAAATTGGAAATCAATTTGGGAAATTGATTTAAGTGATTGAAATTGGGATTTTTCTCTGGATAACCAAGTACGTTTTTAAAGTGAATTTTTAAATATAAGTTAAAAGGTTTTAAAGTTGTTTAAAAAAGCAAGTTTTGGAAAATTTATTATTTCTAATATTTAAATTCTAAAGTAAGTATTTTCTCAAATCTATTATAGTAGTAATTACTTAAAAAGTGACTTAGTATTTTGTTTTTAAAAATGAAAATATAGTTTTATATTTTTATTAAGTAACGTTATTTTCAAATATTCATATAATATGTATTTTTAATAAATTATTGAAGTAGTTTTTAACTTAAATGTTTTAAACTA
Organism: Allium cepa; assembly: GCA_030765085.1. Taxonomy (NCBI): domain Eukaryota; kingdom Viridiplantae; phylum Streptophyta; class Magnoliopsida; order Asparagales; family Amaryllidaceae; genus Allium; species Allium cepa. The sequence continues at coordinate 167,821,079 of CM060931.1, forward strand.
AATTTCAAAGTAAAGTGTTTTATAAAAATTCTAGTTTTGTGCTTAGCGATTTCACTGGAGATAGAAAATATTTGGGGAAGTTTATTCTGAAAAAAAAGATGATTTGAAACTGTTTTCAAAGGGTTGAAAATAGAAATATATCTTGTGAAGATATTTTTGAGATAAATAAATAATTTGGGAAATTATTTATTGTTTGATGGTTGTTTCTGAATATTAATTGATAGTTAAATAACCGACTATCAATATTGGCCAAATATGTTGATCGTTTCGAAGAGACCAGGATCGAGATTTATTTCTCGAAAACCACTTCGATCCGGTTTGTACGTTTTCGTGGAAAACGAGTTTGGATTCGAAGATGGAGCAGTGAAGTGCAAGGGCTAGTCACTACTAATCCTGAGGATATTTCCAAAATGGATGTAGTAGGATGAATGCTTTCGGGACATCGTTAGGTGGAAGATGGGCATTCTAAGGAATATGTGCTATAAAGGTAACGCTTAGCCTCAAGCCTCATCAAATGGAAATGACTGAAAATCAGGGGTTATGAAGCAAGGCTAGGTGGGTAGCCCCCAAGCAGTGTGAGGTCATCCCTGTCTAGATGTCCCTTTTATTTCTGCTTAGTGGGCGGTTGCTGATCCCAACCGCGGGGTGGTCTCACTCGGGATTATCCAGTAAGGGGTTGTCCCGGTCTTGTGTTGCAGAGGAGCGGGCGTACTCCTCGGTACTGTGATCTGGGCCACATACTGTGACAGGTGGTACCCCAGTGCCAAGTCATTAGTTGGAAATCCATTCTCTCTACGAGCCTTGTACAAGTTTTGTTTGTATTACCCACTCTGTGGCTAGTAGCTGGAATTTAATAGATGTAACAATTTCGGATATTTTATAAGTATTTGTATATAGACCCTATTATAATATCATAGGATTTCTATAAAAATTGTTTTAGCTATCGTAAGGTAAAAACCCGACATGTTTATTTATGGCGTGGTCTTACGAGATGCTTTTGTTTTCAAAGGATTTTTGAAACTTTAATAATCAATTGGGTGTGATTTTCTCACGTTGGTATTCCAGACCGACTCGGGTGTTATTTAACTATAATGCTCGGGTTAGACCGAGTATTATAGGATACATGATATGATGCTGTGGAGCTCAGGAGGCGAGCAGAATGACGATACGTACTCTCGTACTTGTTTATATACATACTCCACTGTGTTGAATTGTTGTGTATCCATTTGTATGTTATTGATGTTGAGATGTGATTGATGTACTCTGATGATGTAATATATAAACAGAGATACTTGATTTTTGAGTAAAGATTATTTATTATCTATTATATTTTATTCCGCTGCGATGGTTAGATTCTGTTGTTGTTTTCTATTTTCTTCTTCTACCTCTTCTTCTTTAACCCAAATGGTTCGTATTTCCGTACCACTTGAGTTAGCTTTGGTAGAGTAGTGTTAACTCAAGGGGTACGGATTTGCGGGCTATTACAGTTGGTATCAGAGCTTAGGTTGGTGATAACCTTGGCTTTGGTGGGAATTACTCATTTAAAATAGAGTCCGTAGTACTCTAGAATGAGTTTGAGCGTATTAATAGATATGAGTGCGTATTTGTTAGTGAATATAAATTGTTTTGATATTATGTTGATAGATTTATTGAGTGGCATATGAACCTTCGTCGGCACAGTCTGGACAATTGTATCGAAAGGGTTTCTAAACACTTGAACAGAACAGTTTGACACGGTATTGTTTTAAATGTGGGTGAATGAAATAATTTTACCCAAAAATATATTTTGATATAAAGAATTGTTTTTGTAAACTATTTTAGCTAATATGTGGTTGCTTGGATGTTAGAAATGATAATATTAAATTATTATCATTGTTGTGTAAAAATTTAACTAGAAATTGAAAATACAACCAAAGGTTAAGGAAATAAATTCAGTATAAAATGAAATTTTATAAATATGAATCATAAATGTAAATTATAAATTGAAATATAATTAAATGGGAATTTGTATAAGCATAAACTATACAAATGCATTATAGTTAAAATTTGAATTAAAACATAATTTGAAACTTTAAATCCTGGAAATTTTGGAAGGATTTTGAAGACAAATAATAGCATTATTGTTTTAAAAAGTATTTCTGAAAGGAAATTGTTCCAAATAAATTTTGGGAAGGGAAATAACATTGAATTCACTTCAGTCGTTGGAAAATGACTTCGGTGATGACTGCAGCATCATCGATGTTCAATTTCGAGTTTCTAAGTGATAGATTGCTGCCAAATTGATTTGTTCAGGAAAACCTGTTTGTTTTTGAAATTTCAAAGGAAATTTGTTGGAAATAAAAATCAGGATTGGTTTAAGATTTTTGAGAAATGTGATTTGAGATGTTGGAGTTTTCAAAATGATTTGAAACCAATAGCCGGGTGTTTGAAAATCCTGATGAGATAGGTTGTAAGCTTATAAATTGAGATGATTTTTAAATCAGAATGGAAACATAAGCTTTGAATGTTGGAATTTAAATTTAAAGTGAAAAGTTGAAAATGAAATTAACTTAGATTGGGAAATAAAAATTTGACTGGATTGAAATTAACTGAATAGGCTGAAAATAATATCCAGTTGTATTCGAATTAAGTTGGAATCGAATTGAGTTAAATAAATCTAAGTTAAAATAAAATTGAATTGGAATAAAAATTCAATTGAGTTATCGAATGGAATTAGATTCTTACCTGGATAAATGGAAAATAAGTTGGATAAGGATTGGATTGAAATAAATAAATCAGAATAACATATAAAAGAATTAAAAATGCAGGAATAAAATATGCTTGGGTTATAAATAAACATAAGGCTTGAGTTAAAAAATAAAAATAAAAATAAAAGAAGAATATATTCAAGCCTAGAATGAATGGAAATGTGTGAAATAATAAGTGGCGACTTATAAAATTTAAAAGGTGGGATAGATAATCCAAAATAAATATTGTTTGATGTTTTGGATAATAAAACGAAAGAAAATCCAAACTTGAATTATAAAATAGATTGAACTAAGAAAATTAAATGAAGTGATATTTGGAATTAAAAATCAAGTATTGGATTATAAATAGGGGGAGAACTAATTAGATAATAAATTAGTTAATGAAATATGTAATTGGAACCTAATGTAGTTAAATAGAAGCTGAATTGTGAGTTAATGATGAAGTTTGGAAATAAAACTCAAGTTATAAATCAAATTCGACTTGAATCATCAGTGAAGAAATATAATTGAAAGTGGCCTTGCAATTAATTAAATGAATTGAGAATGTAATTGAATTGTGTGTTCATGAAATTGGGTGGTAAATTGAAAATGGATAGTGGATTCAGAACTTGAGTTATAAACTAAAATTTAACTTGAAGTGTTAACAAATTAAATATAGTTGGAAATGTGTCGAATAAAGGAAACTGAAATTGGATTAAAATAGTAGTGGTTTGAATGTGCAAATAAAATCCAAATAAGTGGAAATAAATTGGAAATGGCCATGTAATCAATTGAATGAGTTAAATCTGAAAATTTAAATTTTATAATAACTAATCAAAGGAAATTGTAGATTTAAAATGAGATTTGATTGTGATAGAATCAAGTTGAATAGAAAAGAAAATTTTACTTGTAAAATGAAAATAAGCTTAAGTATAAAATTGAATAAATTGAAGTAAATTGACTTAAGCTAAATAGATGGGGGAGTTGAATTGAATTTAACTTAGAACTATGTTTAATGATATTGGGTTGGATTTAAATCAAGTGAAAATAAATTTACATCGAAATAGATTCGATGAGGTATAGATAATATTTAAGGGAATGAAATGCTTAAATAAATAATTGTAAACTATTTAAATTGTTAAGGGATTGAAAAAAATTTGGGGTTAATAAGAAAAGTTGAATGGTTTTAAATGAAGCGCAAATGAATGGATTATGAATAATTGAAATGGAATGTGCCGAGCAAAATAAATGGTCGTGAATGAATTAAAATAAAAGGAAATTTAATTGATAATAAAGATGAACCTAAGTTGTTAATGATTTTGAATGAACTGGTTTGGTTAGTAAAATGAAATACAGGTGAATGTATTCAAATTTAAAATGCAATGAAAATGAGAATATATGGATTGTGAATAAATTTAAAAATGGAATAGAATTAAGTATAAATTGAGTTGGAATCAATTTAAATTGGTTATAAAACATAAATACTTATTTATTCACATAGATCTCGTCAAATTGCATAGAATAAATTGTCATTTGATGTAAATGGAAGTAATTAAAATTCTTTGAATTGATAGGAGTAAAATAAATTGATTTTGAGAGCAATTGAATTAAATATGAGTTCAGTTTGCTTAAAAATAAATTAAATGTAAGCGATTGAGTTTTAAACCATTCAAATTGATGAAGTTGTATACGAATGAATTGAAAACCATTCAAATTTATTGGAAATGGTTATAAATTAATTGAAACAGTTGAATTAGTATGAAAACTATATAAATTGCTTACAGAAAGTGTTTGGTGTACATTTCTTTTAGAATTCATGTGTTTAACTATTGCAGATTAGTGAAATGTTGTTAAACTTCATATGTTTGGCACTTACATGTTTAAATTAAGTAAGTACAGGTACCTGGAAGCCGTGTGGCTGGATTTGATTGTGCTAATTGCTTAATAAATAAGCTGCTTGCTTAAAAATGCTAAATAAGGTAAGCCTACGCAATAAAAATAGGAAATATGAACTGTTTTTGCTTTTCCAACCGGGTGGGTCGATGTATATATATTTATATCTTTTGTCAAATTGCAAAAGCTCCTCCGTAAAAAGGAGACTCTGCCAAAAAAATTCGAAAATTTTGGGAGTTAGAAATTTTTTGAAAATTTCTGGGAAATTTTGTTAACGACAAAACGATGTCAAACTGAAAATTAAAAAAAATTAGTAAATGAAACTAATTAAAATAATGACATAAATTAGTTATAAATGGAAAATAAAATTCAAATATTCAGAGTGAAGATAAATTGAATTCATATGGAAATGAAAGAATCGATTTGTATAGAAATAGATAAACTAGAATAGTGAAGTGAAAATAAATAAAGGAGCATATAAAATGCTTATACTAAACTTAAAAAATGAATGGTGAATTCTTAGATGGGAAATTGATATTACAAATATATTCTAAGTTAATATTTGAATGAATCAATATTGACATTTGTAAGGAAGTCGATAAAATGTTTTTGGAATATTGTGATTGGATATTATTGCTAAGTAAGATATGCAGATATTATAAAGGGAAAGGAGAATTGGTTTTGATTTCAAATGATAAATTTGAAATGCTCGACAAAAAGGTATGTGTTTAAATTTCTGTATGAAATTTGATTGGGTTTTGATCGAGCCACTTGGCTTTTTGTTTTTCTTTTGGAATTTGGGAGCCCGTAGAGGCCTTTTGTAGTTGTACAGAGCTAGCCGCGCAAAGGAGACGCTGGTGAAATTTTTCGAAAATTTAGGGAGTTAGAAAAATTTTGAGAAAATTTTGATGATTCAAAATTTGGCTTTAAATTGAAACTTGAATGGTTAAAAAAATAGTATAGTTGAAACTATGGGAGAGTTGAGAAGTTCATAAGAATGGTAATGGGTCTTTTATAAAAAGATAGTTGGTTAGATGTTGGATTGTTTGGTTTTGGGGAAAAGAATAAATGGGTATTGGACCATTCTTCATAATTAGTAATTTCGGGGACGAAATTCTTTTAAGGGGGAGGAATGTGACGACCCAGAATTTTCGAGCATTTAAAATCGGAATATTTAATTGATTTTAAATATTCAATAGAGTAATTTTAACTTGAATTACGAATATCACAATTTATTTGATAATTGAATTATTAAATTAAATAAGTGAAGTTGGGTAAATTGTTGAATCTGGAGTTTTAAGCCTATTAAAAATAATTTGAAGGCTTATAAAATTTATATTGATAATACTGAAGATAATAAAAGTGTTAAAATTGAATTTAACAGTGGTTTGTTCAGTTTTAAAATTTATAGTTTAAATTAAATTTAAAAATAACCCACCGAGGCACAGTCTTGGAATTCGACGAAATCAGTTCTATTGGATCTGTAATAGTTTATTATTATCGGATTTCAATTTTCGTAGCATTCGAAGTTGACGTGTGAGCATACGATAAACAAACGCGCTGAAAATTGAATCGAAAATTCAATTTTATAACTGGTCCAAAAGCCTGTCTTCTCTTCTGCATTTTTACCTATGACCTAGCATAGTTGAACACGCAATAATTACGTCCATCACCTTTTCCTAACAGGACATTTTTTTTTGACTTGAGGTGAATAATTAATTTTTTTATTTAGAACCATTGTCTTCCTCAACCCGCTCACATTGATAATTATCTCGAGCCCTCCATTCCTCCAGCTTCTTAAAGCACCATCTCAATCGAACGAAATCAATACATAAAAAAAAGAAAAATTGGCCGAAGCCTCTTCGTCTATAAAAAAACAAAAAACAAAAAATATTTACAGCGAAATCAAATTCGATTTCGATCGAATCGCGAGCCCTCTCTACTAAAATCAAATCGAGTTTGTTTGGGGCAATTTCGTGTGTAGCGACCTAGGGTTTAGGATTGACACGTGATGGTCTCGTGGTCGGCACCGCGATCGAAATCGAGATCTGGGGTTCGCGACCGATTATGGCGCTCGCGTAGGGTGGGATTTGCGTAGAGGAAGCTGGACTGGAGGAGTTTGGCAGGAGATAGCCGAGCAAGCTTAGGGTTTCGCGAGTCGTTTCGATTGCAGTGTTGCCGTGTATTGATTGACTTCGATAGCTGGCGACTTGGTGTAGCGGCTTCGAAGGCGATGTAATTCAGTGAGGTAGTTCTTCCTTATATATTAAAATTTTTTGTTACTATAGCAAAATATATTTACACACCTGTTTTCATACTTCGAAATTTAATCAAATAAGTATATATACACACATGTAGCTTCAGTTTTAGTTTACAGCGAATATGGTTTTAGGTTGGAAATGTATATATAAAGGTATGTATACACAATGAAGGAAAGGGGTGATATAAGTATAGATATATATGTTTCCGTTTAAAAATATAAACAAGAATATATTTTTATTTAAAAGGATATTGATTATTTTTGAAAACAGTTTGAAAACGTAAAATAAAGTAAATATACCTATTCATATTTCGTTTACATATGGTAAAAATTTATTTGTTTAATTAAATCTAAATTATTTTAGTTACTAAGGATAATTTATTAAAATAAAATTTGTTTAGATTTAAATTACTAGTTAATTAAATTTATTAAAATGAAAATTTACGGTTCAATCATTTCAAATATTTATAAATCATATAAATTGTTTATTCAAGGTCAAATCGGGAAAACCAAAGCCATATTGAAGTGGATTGCAAAACAAAAATCAAAGGTGAGTTAATCTCACTCAGTTAAATTGAAATGATTAGATTTAAATAATTGTTCAAATGATTGAATTGATTGATGTGCTATATAGTATGGTATATTTTGGAATTGGTAGTTTATATTGTGCTAACGTCTGTGGATGCAGGAAAAACAGGTTGGAGATTTAAATTATTTAATACCCTCGGTTGTGTTTATTTGATATTCTATGATGAATTATATTGGAATATTAAATGCTATGGTTCTATTGGATATAATTGGGTATAATGAATTTCCAAAAATATATAAATTGGATGTTGGAAAGAAAATAAAAGTAGTGAATTTGTAAGTAAAATAATTATAGAAATTTGAATAAAATTAAGAATGGATTGGAAGAGAAATAAAATGACTTTAAAATTCTAATAAATAAATCTAGAGTATAGAAAGGAAATTTGAATAAACAGAAAGTTAATGAATTTTAATCTTCAGTGATATTATTTTAAAGAACAAAACATTTACTTAAAATTTAAGACTTAAATTATTGAAAAGAATAAAGAAGAAATTGGGAAAAGCTGAAATTCGTATATTTCGGTTAAAAAGGATTAAAATCAAACAAATAATAATAATAATAATAATAATAAGTCCATAATTAATGAATTTTGAAATGAACTAAGTAAGTACAGAAATTTATTTCAAAGGGAGTAAATTGGAAATCAATTTGGGAAATTGATTTAAGTGATTGAAATTGGGATTTTTCTCTGGCTAACCAAGTACGTTTTTAAAGTAAAATTTTAAATATAAGTTAAAAGGTTTTAAAGTTGTTTAAAAAAGCAAGTTTTGGAAAATTTATTATTTCTAATATTTAAATTCTAAAGTAAGTATTTTCTCAAATTTATTACAGTAGTAATTACTTAAAAAGTGACTTAGTATTTTGTTTTTAAAAGTGAAAATCTAGTTTTATATTTTATTAAGTAACGTTATTTTCAAATATTCATATAGTATGTATTTTTAATAAATTATTGAAGTAGTTTTTAGCTTCAATGTAAGTATATTTCAAAGTAAAGTGTTTTAAATTATTTTAAAAATTCTAGTTTTGTGCTTGGTGATTTCAGTGGAGATAGAAAATATTCGGGAAAGTTTATTCTGAAAAAGAAAGATGATTTGAAACTGTTTTCAAAGGGTTGAAAATAGAAATATATCTTGTGAAGATATTTTTGAGATAAATAAATAATTTGGGAAATTATTTATTGTTTGATGGTTGTTTTTGAATATTAATTGATAGTTAAATAACCGATTATCAATATTGGCCAAATACGTTGATCGTTTCGAAGAGACCGGGATCGAGATTTATTTCTCGAAAACCACTTTGATCCGGTTTGTACGTTTTCGTGGAAAACGAGTTTGGATTCGAAGATGGAGCAGTGAAGTGCAAGGGCTAGTTGCTACTAATCCTGAGGATATTTCCAAAATGGATGTAGTAGGAATAGTGCCTTCGGTTCCGTTTGAACCCGGGACGGACTTGTATGGATGAATTCTTACGGGACTTCGTCAGGTGGACGATGGACATTCTAAGGAATATGTTCTATAAAGGTAACGCTTAGCCTCAAGCCTCTTCAAATGGGAATGACTGAAAATCAGGGGTTATGCAACAAGGCTAGGTGGGTAGCCCCCAAGCAGGGTGAGGTCATCCCTGTCTAGATGTCCCTTTTATTTCGGCTTAGTGGGCAGTTGCTGATCCCAACCGCGGGGTGATCTCACTCGGGATTATCCAGTAAGGGGTAGTCCTGGTCTTGTGTTGCAGGGGAGCGGGCGTATTCCTCGGTACTGTGATCTAGGCCACGTACTGTGACAGGTGGTACCCCTGTGCCTAGTCATTAGTTGGAAAACCATTCTCCCTACGAGCCTTGTACGAGTTTTGCTTGTATTACCCACTCTGTGGCTAGTAGCTGGAATTTAATAGATGTAACAATTTCGGCTATTTTATAAGTATTTGTATATAGACCCTATTATAATATCAGAGGATTTCTATAAAAATTATTTTAGCTATCGTAAGGTAAAAACCCGACATGTTTATTTGTGGCGTGGTCTTACGAGATACTTTTGTTTTCAAAGGATTTTTTGAAACTTTAATAATCAATTGGGTGTGATTTCTCACGCTGGTATTCCAGACTGAATCGGGTGTTATTTAACTGTAATGCTCCGGTCAGACCGAGTATTATAGGATACATGATATGATGCTGTGGAGCTCAGGTGGCGAGTAGGGTGACGATACGTACTCTCGTACTTGTTTATATATATATTCCGCTGCGTTGAATTGTTGTGTATCCATTTGTATGTTATTGATATTGAGCTGTGATTGATGTACTCTGATGATGTAATATATAAACAGAGATATTTGATTTTTGAGTAAAGATTATTTATTATCTATTATATTTTATTCCGTTGTAATGGTTAGATTCTGTTGTTGTTTTCCATTTTCTTCTTCCACCTCTTCTTCTTTAACCCAAATGGTTCGTATTTCTGTACCACTTGAGTTAACTTAGGTAGAGTAGTGTTAACTCAAGGGTTACGGATTTGCGGGCTGTTACAGAGATAAATATGGAGGATGTACGTATAATATTCTATTCGCATAGTGATTTGATCCAGATTCGAGCATAGAATTTCGAGATAGTTTATCGATCCGAGTTGGGATTTTTCACTCGATTTTCGACGGCAAACCTAGATATGGATTGTTGATTGATTCTGGATATTCTCTATCATAGTTACGGCTATGCAAGTAGAATAACGGTTTCTGATCATGAAACCAGATCTGAATCCGCACTAGGAAGTCGGGTGGACGATACTAGTTCGGTAGAGGAATTGTGTGATCGAGTGAGCGATCAGATTGATACTGCGTACGGATGATATGTGTATATCGTACGTATTTGAATTGATATTGGAAATTTGTTGATAAAAACTGTAAAATGATTTTGAAAAGAAAAGTATGTTTTGTGAGATATATGATAAAATAAAGGGGTAATTGGATATTTCTATAATAGAAATTTACTTTATGGAAGTAAGTGATATGATAAGTGGTTTTGTAAAGAGTAATCAAATTTGAATATTTGATTTGGCGTAAACAAAGTTATGTATCTTTGTTATATATATGATAAACTCCCCTTGTTGAATCTTTTGCCAGAAGAAAAGGGTTTTGAAAATATTAAAGTATAAAAAGGGGTTTTATATAAGTTTGAAATAATCCATAGATTTTTCACGGTTATATATATATATATATATATATATATATATATATATATATAAAGGATCTTATGAGATTGATTTTGGAGGAAAGGTTTTTGGAACCTTTGGATTTGGAAAGGCTTTTTTTTGGGTAAAATCAATATTGGATTTGGGAAAACCTAATTTGAGAATTATCGATTTTGGAATAATCGATTTTGAGAAGGGAGATTTATATGAGATTCATACTAGATGTATGATTTGAAAGATACTATATGTGCATAGTATAAAGTGTTTTGAGATTGGCTCTGAGAAAAGGGCACTCCCTTGAAATGAACTTCTTAGGAGTGCCACAGGGTGGTACTGCCTTGAACCCTAAAGGGGGTTCTAAAGTTGATCCTGTGAGGAGTCCTGACAAAACTAGTTCCTGAGGATTGTGTGTAGTGTGTAGCGAAAGTCGAGGGCGCTGATGCCTACAGAGGCATTTGGGTTATGCTGTGACGACAGTGTAACTCGATGTCATTGCGATCTACTGCAGACCATAGCGAAAGTCGTGTGTGCCGGTGAGAGCCAACAGTCTACTTTTGATTTTACATCGGTAGACTGCGACCTATAGTAATATAGAGAAAGTCGTGTGTGCCGCTGAGAGCCAACAGTCTACGTTTGATTTTATATCGATAGACTACGAACTATAAAGGCATATCGAAAGTTGAGAGGCCGTGAGAGCCTATGGCTACATTGAGACTTGACTAATGTAGTCTGCGACCTATGTGGGTGTGGAAAAATTTCATTCTTTTGGCAGCAAAATTTGAGGGCGCTAATGCCTAGAGTTACATGGACTTTTGCTGCGATGGCAACGTAACCCTGGATGTAATTGAGATTTGTAGCGGGTTCCATGGCATAATCGAGGGGTGCAGAGGCCTACAGTTATCTATGGATTTTGCCACGATGGCAACGTAACAATCGGGTTAACTGCGACCATGAATGGGGGTGATGATTCCCAAAGCATTCTCACGAAAGATGTTCCCTCTATTTTCAAAATGATTTCTATACTTTCAATAAAATTATTTTCCAAATATTTTCACTGGGTGTTGAAATGGGTCTGCTAAGTACTTATAGATTTTCAGTCCTACGCCTGATCAACGTATGGCCTAATTTCTGTGAGAACAAGGATGGACTTGTTGAAACATCGAGTTATAAAATGATAATTTTATAAAACTATTTTGACAATATTATATAGATTTTAAAATGTTTTAAAAATGTTCAAAGAGAAAATTTAACTGATATTAAGTATTTTAATAAATTCTGGCTTCGTTCCTTTTCGAGGATGAAAAGATTCAAAGGGGGGAGGAATGTGATATCTCGGAAATTTTAGGCAAATTTAAATATGATAATTCCCTTTATAAATTGTTTTAATTTGAAAATTTTTTATTTTCAAAACAATAATGATAATGGGCTGTTTTTAAATATAGATAAATAATATTTTTTAAATAGAATTATTAATGACAAATTGAATTTGGGTTTGTTCAAAATATATATGTATTGTTAACTTGATTTTAAATTTTATTTTCAAATTTAATTTGAATATGAATTTGGATTTATTAAGTGATTCAAAAGATAGACATTTTAAAAATATTTGGATTTAAAATATATAAGCTTTTATTTATATATAATTTGTTTATTACATTTTCTAAAAAAAGAAATTCATATATACATTTACATAATAATAAATAAATTAAGTAAAGCTTTTTATTTAACATTTTAAATAAATAAATTTACTTAAATAACAAGTGTTAACACATTAAGTGGTATTAGTGACATGTGTTAATTAATAAACAAAGGTATATGACAAATGTTAAGATCTAAAACAAGTGTCACATATTTCCTTTAAATTTTAACTAATAAAATAAAATAAAAATAAAGAAATATATCAGCCTATGTATCTCTATACTCTCCTCTTTTCTCATTTTTCCCTTTTATCACATTCAAATTCAAAGGAAAAAAAATAAGAAACCAGAAAATTTGAATCTCTAAACAACCTCAGCCTGGTTCGAAGCTAGATTTTTTTTGGATCATCTCAAAACTTTAGGTTCAATTCAGTAATCAATGCAAAGATCAACATCAAATTTTAAAACCAGAATCAGTTTCAAAGCAAATCAAAATTTCAGTTCTAATAACAGATCTATCAAAAAAATTGCTCTCTGTTTATAAATAATAAAGGTGAGTAAACTGTTTTTTTTTCTTTACCTGATGCATGTGGATATGATTTGAAAAATGACTGTATGAATGTGTGAATGAGTATTAGTTTATAGTTGCTGAGTATATGTTATATGCATGTCTGAGATTAGATTTTTAAACCTCTATTTTTGATTTACAGAACCAAACAACCACACATAAATCCATCACTCTTCCCTCAAGCAATTATAGGTTATATTGTCAAAAGGAAATGTGTTTGTATTAATGAAATCTTATTTTTTAAAATATTCTCGATATCAATTATTAAGTTATCATCTGGATAAAAATAGATTACAGTGGATAATCAAATTTTCAAGGAAATTTGATCTGGCTAATTCAAGTTTTCACTTATATATCTGAAATCTATGTCCAAAATGATAAATTTAGGTGGAGTCCTTTTGATTTTTAATTAAGTAGATAAGGAGTTAAGGGATGTTGAACAGATTTGGGTCGACGGGGAAATTCTGGCAATCCCGATGCTTACAAGCTCTAGGAATTTGGTCGGAGAAGGCTGAGCTGACCGTGGTCGAAGCAAAAATGGAGGCAAGGGTTCTAGGGGACCATGGTGACTGGAGGTGGGTAGTCTAGGGTTTAAGTTGAGTTTTGGATCGTGCGTAGTTTTGAAACAATTATGGCATTGTCATCGTATCGAGTTGAGTTGGAGTTGTGGGAAAATAAGGATGGAGGTCACGCGAAGGTTCTATCAAGAGATCTGAAACTCCTGTGGTCGGAGATGGCGATGCGGGATAAACTTTGGAATTGGTTCTGTAACTTTGGGTTGTTCGATTTGTTCGATTTTGGATTACGTGATGGTTCAAGCGAACTATGTGGCCGATCGACTTAGGGAAGAATGACCGCCGTGTCGATGGTCGAAGCTAGGTTCGACGTCGACCAGATTATGTGTGCACATGCACGTCTTCAGTGTACATGAACCTGTTTTCTTTGAGCCTGTGTGTTGCGTTATTCATGAAAGAAGAAGATGGAGTGTATCGGGGAAGCAGGTTCTTGACTCGGTGCCGAGCTCGAGTCATTCGAGTGTGTAATAGAGAAAAGTGAAGGCTGATGTGTCTCGAGTGTTGTACAGGAATCATAGTTTTTGCCCAAGTTGTTTTAGATGAGTCAAGTCCTGTTGTTAGTTATATAGCTAAGCAATTAAGAAAGTTTTCAAAGAGATGTTGTATACGTTTTCAATACCAATTTTTAAACGTTTGTTAAAGTCAAATATTTTAAACGTTTGTTTAAAATAATTATATTAGGTTAATTGTTTAAAATAAATCTCTAGAGCTTTTAATATAATTTAATGATGTAATTAAGTAATTAATTAAGATAACAGTTTATCTTAAATTAATGAAAGTTGATTAATTTGTAATTAATCAAAGTGATTGATTAATTGTAAGAAATTAGTATAAGTAATTAAAGATTAATTATTTAAGAAATTATTATTTAAAGTGATTAAATGATTAATTACTTAATTACTAAAAAGGATTAAATTTTATGTGGATTATTAATTAAAGATTAATTAATTAAGTAATGTAATTAAAGTTAATCGATCAAGGATTGATCAAATAGGGAAGATAATTAAAAGATGATTAATTATTTAGATTAAATCACTTAATAAAATTAATTAATGACAAATACTTAATGAAGTAATTATAAGAAATAATTATTTAATGTCATTAATTAAGGTGGGTAATTAATGGATAATTAGTAAATGTGATTTATTAAAGGATAATTACTTAAAGTAAGTAATTAAAGGTTTGATTAATTAAGAAAACTAATTAAGGGATAGTTGATTAATGAGTGTGATTAATTAAACTATAATTAATCAACATAAGTGATTATAAGATAATTTGAGTAATTAATTAAGGATAATTACTGTAAATGGCTAAGAATAATTAATTTGTGAAATTAATTAAAGACTAATTACTTAATGTAATTAAAGTATAATTAATCAAGGATGATTAATTAAAATGGTTAATTATTGGATGATTAATTAATTGGTTTGTAATTAATTAATAAGCAGGATTTAAAAGTAATTGAAGTAATTAATTTAATTATTGGTAGTTATTTAAATTAATCAGAAATGGTATGACAAGTTTATCTTGCTTATGAATGATTGAATGATATTTGAATGCCTTGGATTATTTGTTATCCTTGATATGTGATTGTGATGCTGTGTGAAATGAAATATTTTTGTAATATAATATATTAGGTTGAATAGGGATAATGTGGTTATCTATGATGAATTACTGTATAAAAGTGACATCGAGTATTAAAAATTAATCACTTGAATAACTTGGGTTAAGATGACATTGAATTTGAAGAGACCGGAGTCGGGTGTTAGTAAACACACGAAACCACTTCGATTCTTTACTGATTGATATGTGGAATCGGTAGAGTGGAATGGAATGATTTAAGTGAATTAGACCCTTTAATCTAAGTTTGATACCTAGAAATTGATGTGTGAAATAAGTGATATCCATGTCAACTTGTGATTTTGTAAAATTGATACGAGTTACTCCGGGTTTTATGTAAGTTTTATGCTGTTGTATTCCATGTTAGATGGGTTTACTCACGCTGGTTTCCAGTCTGACCCGGGTGTTACTTTGATGTAATGCTCGGGTCTGACCGAGTATTATAAATTTTTCAAGTAAGGACGCTCTGGAGCTCAGGAGGCGAGCTGGATGGCGGGAACGTATGGAGTGTACCGCTGTGATATTGTAGTTTATCTGGGACAAGTTAATTTTTACTGTCCTATGTTTTGTAAATGTGTAACTCTGATATATTGATGTAAATTAACTGATACAGTTTTTCCTTTGTACAACTATTATTTTATGTGATATTATATTTTGATCCGCTGCGAATGTGAGGATCTGTTAAAGATATTATTGGTTGTTAAATTATTATTGGAATTAAATTAAGTGGTAATAGAAATACAACCAAATTGAAATTAAATAAAGATAAGTTTGAAATGGATTCAAACTGAAATTTAAATCTTGAATTTGGGAAGGAGTTTTAGAATAAGGTAATAATGAATTGGTTATTATCATAAATGATTGTTGTGTTTAATAATGAAATATGTGTTAATGTGTAAGCAAAATGAAATGTTTTAAGGAAGTAAAACATTTGGGTAAGTATGACTTATAAATTGGAGTTGAAGATGATCTGAATTGTGAAGATTTAAATCTAGGTCCAGAAATTTGAAAATTATTTCAAAATGATAAAGAAATAATAAATAATATTATTTGAATGAAAGAGCTTGATTCAAACATGGGTTGTTTGAAAATTTTAAAGGAATTTGTTTGAACTAAAACCAAGGTGGTTTAAAATTTAAAGTAACTAAGTGCGTAAAGGAAATAAATATGTATATTTGAAATAAACTCTAAGGTTAAGTTTTGAATTTTCCTTGGAATGTGATGTGAAAACCCCAAAGTAATAAGTTTTTGAACTTATAAATGGGATTGGATATTAATATGAAGTTTAAAATTTGAAATGAGAATTCAAATTGGGTAAAGTTGACAGTATTAAATTGAAGTGAATTTAACTTAGGAAAAGTTAAATAAGTTTAAGACAAACAACCTATTGGAAATTTCAAGAAATTTAACTTGGGAAGTTAAAGGGTTGATTTAAAATGGAGTTATGAGTGATCTAAAAATGGGTTTGAGATCTGAAAATTGAAAATGGATGCTGTAAATTGATGTTTGGATAAATTTAGATGTTTATTTATCCTGATATCATTCTATTATTATAAATATTAAGTTAAAATTTAGAAATAAATTGGATTCTGAAGATAAATTTGTTTTGGACTCTTATTTGAATATTGAAATAAGTTAAGTAAAGGAAATTTCAAATGGAATTTTGAAATGTGGACTCAGAATTAAATTGTTTAAAGATTTATATTGTTGATTTAAAAATAAAGGATTAATTTGGTTTAAGGGGTTAAATCAACATTTAGTTTAACTCGAAATTATATAATTCGAGATGGTTCAAAATTGAGATTTAAATTGAATTAGTTCAAATCGAATATGATTTGAATTAATTAGAATTATGATTGAAGATGGATAAGTTTAAAATTCAAAATGCAAATTTGAATTGGATTAATTTAAAATTAAATTGGAGTTGAATGATTTCAAATTCAAATGGGAATTGGGATTAATTCAAAAAGAAATTTAAATGATTTGAAATTGAAGTGGGTTCAATTAGAAATTAGTCCAAATTAATTTGAATATTGGAATTGTGATTAAAGTTGAATAGGTTTAAAATTCAAATGGAATTTGATTTGGATTTGGAAAGAAATTGAGGTTAATTTAACTTGAATTAGGGTTAAAATCAATTTCAATGGAAATTGAAGTTATTTAAATTGGAATTGGGTCAATTTAAATGGAAGTGGAAATTTAAATTGAATTGATTGGAAATGGAAGTTGGGAATTGAACAGTTTGACTCTGGACTATTTTCAAAATAAATTGTTTTAGAACAAATCTATTTTTCCAAGCTATTTATTATATATACAACCTTTCTTATTAAACCCAAAACTATCTTATACTTATTTTATAACTACTTTTGGAATTATTTAACTATGTTGCAACTGTTTCATTAGGCGATACCCCTCACCATACATAGCACGTCTCTGCCTATGCTCTTCTCGTCGTTTTAAGCATCGCGTAAACCAGAGTTTTAGGTTCGCTATTTTCTTTTTCAAATTTAAATCATGGCCAATCTAACGGCCCTCATCATCTCAAGTCGTCGGAGGCCAAATTAGGATTCGACCATAACTAGGAAGATGAAAATTTCGAGGCGTTGAAGGAGATGGTTAGTGGATCTAGGCGATGATATACAGAGTTGGCTTGAATTTGGTTTGAACAACGAAGGCGAGGTGAGATGTGGTGGAGGGTAGGGCAGCCGTAGGTTATGTTAAACAAAGGTGGTTTTGGGTTTTTGAGGGCCTGGAAATCGCGATGGGGAAGAGCATTAGCAACCTAGATTTGTTAAGCTAGGTTGATTACGATAAATTTTGCAATTAGGAATATATTCTGTTATTTAAAATAGTAAATCTTATAAATGCAATATCTAATCCATATTAGGTCCAAAACGAACGCCGTAAGTCACATTAGACTCGTAATTATGAGATTTAGGATATGTAATTGGTTTTGTGACAATTAGAGCTCGTTGAATTTAATGCTGAATTGGAACGTCGTTCGAATTCAGATGGAACCAGAATGCTTCGACGACAACAGGAAATTTCTATGAGTGAATCTCAATTTTTTGTCTAACCAGAAATATTATATAGTCGATAGAAATTATTGATTGAATGTTTGGATATTTATATCGTCGATTGTCTGTTTCGATGAATAGTCATTTTAGAAAGCAATTAATATATGAAATCAATTGCAGTGGAAACAAGTTGGAGGGATCCAATTGACTGTTGAATTTTATTTATATATATGTATTAATATATATGAGTTACGATGTAGGGAAACAGGTTGGAGGGATCCAACGGGATTCCTTGCTATTGTTAATTGATTTTAATAAAATTTTCGTTATACGATTATTGAATTTGAACTCGATTGTGGATACTATGGTTTACGACAGTATTATGTCATAAATTGAAACCCGGTAATAATAGAAAACCAAAAATCGATATTGGTTAAATGTTGGGCAGTTATTTGCCTCAAATTGGTATTTTAAAAAAATACTGTAAATTGCCATTTGAATTGGAATTTGTTTTGAGACAGGAATGATTTTAATCCGAAATTGGATTTCGAGAATATTTTGTTCTAAAGGATTTAATTGCTATTTTCCAACCTTTTTAACTATCTATGTCTAAGTTATCTATTTATTTTTATGTTGTTTAAAAGTAACCTATTTATATTGTTTAAAGTTATTTATTTATACTTAATATATTTAAAAGATATTTATTTATAATTAATATTGTTTTAGGATTATATAACAAAATGTTAAATTTTTTTGGAGATCAAATTTATAATATTAATATAGTTTGGAAAATAATAATGATTTATTTAATCAGTTTTGGAAATTAATTATTATTATTTATAATAAGGTTGAAATTTAGTTATTAGAGTTTTATTAATATTGCATTTGAAATTATTAATTATTAAATTAAGATGTTTAAGGTTAGTATAATTTATTTATTTATTTACTTATTTATAAGGTTCATTTATTATAACTGTTATTATATAATAGTGTTTGAAGCAAATGATTATTATTGTTTATAAATGCTTGTGACTTATAAATAGAGTTTTACAAAACAAGATTTCGATTTTAAAAAGGAAGTTTCTTAGAATGATCTAGTGACCTAAATGGATATTACTTACAAGATTAAAAGAGTTTATAAATGATTTTAGATATTTATAAAAGAATTTTAAAAATGATTCATGAACTTATAAGGAGAGGTCTATAAATAGTTTTAATGAAATTATAACGAGTTTGTAAGTGTTTTGAAATTTACAAAAGAGTTTACAATTGGAAATGGTGGTTGGGTTTTATAATGGGGTTTCTATATAGCATTTATAAATGGTTTCAGAGTTTTATAAAAAGGTTTTATAAATGGTTTTTGAGATTTACAAGGGGTTTATAAATGATTTTAGAATTGTATAAAAAGGGAACCTTTCTTGGTTTTATGAATATACTTATAGCGAGATAAGTATATGGTTATTTTCTACGAATTGAAAATATAGGGATTTGTGGTTCTTTTTGAAGGAATTTATACAAAAGCATTACAAAGCGATTTTATTAACGAAAAGATTAATTAAGGGGCTGGTGGTTACTTATGTGTTTAACCAATGTTGGTTTTCCCGATGGAATTAAATCCCTTATTTGAATGTTTGTTTATTCGATAGTTAAATAACTGACTATCGAATTTGGACCTAAAACATAACTTTGGAAATATCTAGAAGAAACACGTGAGTTATATGGCACATTCATTTTTGATGATGTTGTATGTGCGTCTAAATCTTATTTCGCTCTCCTAGGACAAATGATGGGGAAATCCTTCAATTAATGGTTATGAGGTGATCTCCGACTGTTTATTTCCTAAATAACCGGAATTGAGTTTACTGGAAATTATCGAATGTTATTTCAAATAGACCAGGATAAGATATGTTATCGGAAAACCACTTCGATCCAAATTAAATGTTTCGAAGTGAAGACGTCTTTAAGATGAAGGAATTAGAGATGGAGCTATCAACCATTTCATTCAGTCCCAGTACGAACTTGTATGGATGAATGCTGGCATCGCATTGCTACTTGGAGGGCAGTGTTAGCATTCCAAGTGGGAAGTGCTATACAAAAGGTAAAATGTAGCCTCAAGTCTCATCAACCAGGAATGACTAAAACAAGGGAGATGAAGCAGAGCTACGTGAGTCGCTTCCAAGTAGGGTATGATCACCCCTATCTAGATTCGATATTATGTCTCATTTGTATGCTTCGGGGCCCACTAAAGGAGGGGTAATTATATTCAGTACTACTAGTCAAGTGGTAGACCGGTTCTGTGTTGGTAGGGGATCCCGATGAGGTCCTCGGTGTTATTTTATCTAGAGATGCACCATGACGAACGGTACTCCAGTAGCCCAGTCATTGTATAGAATCCATTGCCCAATAAGCGCCGTACAGATTTGATTGTGCCCAACTACGCTGAAATATGAGATGCTAGCATTTCAGCTATATTCATATTTTACTTTGACCCCTAAACATTTTGGTTATTGTAAGGTAAAAACCCGTTCATGTCTATGTTTGGCATAGTCTTACGAGACACCTTTATTTTCAAAAGAATTTCGAAAATCTAGTTGGGTGCGTTTTCTCATGTTGGTTTTCCAGACTGTCTCGAGTGTTATTTTATGATAATTCTCAGGTCAGGCCGAGCATATTGCAAATTTAGATTAGATTCTTGGAGCTTCAGGAAATGAATTAGAGGCCTAGAGACGTATTCATGTACAAGGTTATTTTCCACTACATTCATTGTTGTATTTATCAGTAATTGTAAGGACATGCTGTTATTACTGTCCGAGCAAAATGAGGTTAGTATACTCTTATTGATGTCTATATATACATATACTACAGTCTATTTTGTGTAAAGATTTGTTGTATATTATAGATTATTTGTTTCGCTGTGAGATTCTGTATTATTTTAGTTTCTCTCTTCTCTTCTTCTTCCTCTCTTCTTTCTTGCCCTTGATTATCCACCTTTTCATTCAATTTAAGTAGAAATATGTATGGTTAATCATCCGCTTAAACTATATGGAAAAGGGAGGGGGTCATTTCAATGTGGTACCAGAGCACGAGGATAAGCGAGAAACTTGTATTTGGTGGGGAGTACTCATTAGAGATAGGGTCAGTAGCATCCTAGAATGAGTTTGATTGCATATATATATATATATATTATATATAAGTGCGTATTTATTAGTAATATAAAAATGTTTTATATTGTGTTGATTTGGTTTATGGATTCAGGTTAATATGAGTAATGAACGTTATTGATAGGGATTTCTAAACATTTGAATAGGGAAATTTGACATAGTACTATTTTGAAATTGGGTAAATGAAATATTTTTACATTGATTATATTTTATATATAAAGAAATAATTTTTTATAAATTATTATAGTATATGTGGTGTATTTGGTTGTTAGAGAATGATAATATTTGATTATTATCATTTGTTGTTTGTTGTTTGTGTTCTAATAAAAAGTTTTTAATATTATAATGTGGACAAAGATAAACAATTAAGGAATGGTTTATGTAACCAAAGTAAAGCTATATAAATAAGGAAAATATATAAATATGATTTATAAAAATATATTTAAACTAGGAATTTTAGAATCTAAATTCCAGTGTTTTTAAAAATTGTTTTTCAAAGTTTTTGAGAAATAATAATAGTATTATTTTTAAAGTATTTTGAATAAAAGGAATTTAAACGGAATAGAAGCACTGAACTCACTTCGGTCATTGGAAAATAATTTAGATGATGACTATAACATCATGGACGTTCATTTTCGGGTTTCCAAGTGAGGAATTACTACCATAAAATCTTGTTTTGGTATAACTAGTTTGATTTTAAAATTCAAAAGAATGATTTGATATACCAAAGGGTTATGTATACATATGACTTCAATATGATTTGAAATAGATAAGAACAAGGTGTTTAAACTCTGGAAATTTTCATTTATGTGTTTTATGAAAATATGAGAAAAATAAGTTTTTAACTTAATAAATTTTCAAAATTAGTAACTAAAACAAAATTTTAAATTGTTGAACATGAACGTCGATTTGAAATGAAATTTAACTTAAGATAAGTTAAATAAAATGAATTTTGAAATTTTTTTATCCTAAGGTTGGGTTAAATGAAATGAAATTAATTGTGGTTTAAAATGAATAAATGGAATTGATTTGATTTAGAATTAAATATGGACTTAATTTATGAACTGGAAATGAACTTGAGAAGTGTTGTAAAAGATGTTTATAATAACTTAAGTAATTTTTTTGATGGAATGGTTCTTAAGTGATGTTTGTATTGAAAGAATGTACTAAGTAATTAAATGTTAATCAATTGAATGCAAGTAAAGCAATGTGAATAATGAATGAAAACAAAAGAATGTAACATAATAAGAGTCTAATTGAAATAAATATGTAAGTTGTACGTTGTTAGCACCAAGATTGGTCACTAACACCCTAGAATAGATTTGTGTAGAGAGACTACTGAAGATAGTAAATTAAAACAGAGGAATATCATAGTAGAATGGAAAAACAACAATAGAAACGAGAACATCAGAGTTGTAGTAGTTCGGCATAAATGCCTATGTCCACTTTGAATGTAATTTTATTGCTTTTTAAAAATATTTGAGTACATATACAATCCGTAAACAAACAACTTGAATACAAATTTGAGTAAGAAGAAAGTGACTACAGAAAATGGTAGAGTCTCTCTGGAGTTCTCCCCAAAAAAGGTCCCCTAAATAGGACCTCTGCCCCTCTATTTATGGATGAAGTTAGCCTAGCTTCCCTATCCAGGCCCATGACCAAGAGAGCTCAGCTCGCAGTTGACAAGTCGAGTAGACCAACCCGGGTATGTCGACCAATCATCACTGATCCACTTATGACGATTCGGGACTCTCTGGATGCCGACTCAAATGAGTTCCTACCCGTCCTCGAAGTAACCTCATCCTTGCCCTGAAGTGACTCATACTTATGCTCGTGTCAGTCCACCCTTTCATTCTTGATTTCAAGTCAGGTTAACCGACCCCATATGACCGAACCACCTAAGCTGATCGTAGTAAAAAACATCAAATAGTCCACGGCCGATCCAGCTATCATCTCCTATCACTGCCGATCCAGCTGTGCCGATCCAGATAGGGCCGACCCAAAGACAATCTTCCATCTAGCCGATCAAGCTGTACCGAGCCTATTAACACCGACCCCAATATAATCTTCCATTATAACCGACCTACCACAACCGATCCACGAACTAATACCGAACCAAGGTCGTTGATCTGACTTAGTGCGCCGACACCGATCCACTCTACCGATCATACATTCTCATGAATGATTGTCAATAGTCGATCGCGTATGGCCGATCGATAATAACCGATCCACACTCCAAATGCCGACCCATAGTTTTTTGACGATTCCATCTCCCAATGCCGACCCACCATCCATTACACATTGACCCTTATTCATCGAGGCTAACTTGGATGAACACTTAACGTCATTCCTCCTTATGTTCAATTACAACTTCTACAGCCACCGTCTTATAGCTGGGCCAAGGTGCTGTGTAACATTTGCCCCTAAAAATGTGTCTTGTGAATCAACATGACATGCTTTGAGTCAGCGAGTAATCCCTGCTTCCAAAGGCTAGCTCATTCAAAATAATAACCGACTGTCGCTTTTTCATCTGCTATGAGGAAGCTTCGCTTCATCTGAATGTACTAGCTCAGTTTCGAAGAGATTCTTAAAATCCTATTTTAATTTTTCAAAAGCCAAATGTATACAACCTTTCGAAGGTTAAATCATAGTGGGTTTTCGAACCCGTGCTTCTCCACCTATCCGACAACATCCATCTTTCATTGCACTATCATCCCTAATTACCATCACATATACATACATATACACATTTTATTTCAGTATCATCCTCATTTATTTAGTATTATATATACATATGTATATTATATATATATATATATATAACAAAGGAGGGGTCAGAAGACGAAGGCCGATCCACTCGGTTGGTCTACCTAGGCCGGGGTCGACATGTTGACTAGCCGACCCACTGAAACATGGTGATCGGGTCATTAGGAAGACGTCTGTTTATCTCCCACTCTAAATGTAAAAGCTCATGCCCTCATTTCTTTCTTCTCACTTCTACTTCATGCTCACAAGTCTGCTAACCTACTTCCCTCCAAGCATTGTTTGCCACTCAACCCTTCCTTCTCCCTCTCAAACCCAGGTCGCCTACCCCACAACTCCAGATGCCAACGAACCCAAATAAACCTCAATCCAAAATCCTACAGCTTTCATAAGCCTTAAACTCTCCATATAATATGAATCTCTCCCTTAATTCATCTCCTTAAACCCGAAATCTCGTGTGAATTTCGAGTGCATGGGTAAATGGCCTCTTGGATAGGAACCAATAGGAGATGTGAGGAAGAGAGATAGATGAGTTAGGAATAAGAGTATGTCTTAATTTAGGGATTCGACTCAGCCTTAAAACATGGGTCACTAGGAGAAGTAATCACCGGTATCATAATTTTGAGGTCGATGTTTTGGAGAAGAAAGGAGTTCGACGTTTAGTGAAATAGAGGGGTTTGGTAGGATTTTAACAGTGGAGTGGGTCGGTAGGAATATAGCCATGGAGTGGTTCGGGAGTAATATAATAGTGGAGTGGGTTAGTAACTTGGGAGGAAGTCGTTCGGTAAAGGTCAGTGTCGGCGATTTTTAAGAGAGTGGATCGGCCATCTCTGTTTAGAGGGGCAAGTGGTACAGGTGGTTAAGTGTTTGGACCGGCACTAAGTGTTGAGAGTCGGCATTGGCAATCATGACCATCTCAATTTGAACATCATATACATCAAGACTACACATTTCCACGCCTGAGCATAAAATAGTGAACAATGACAGGGACCAAAGCAAATAATCCTATGGACCTAATCCGAACTAACAACTTCACAACTTAAGTAATTCTGAATGCGATTCTAACCTAATAAATGCAAGTAATAGCCTTTAAAAATCTATGATGCCAATGCTCAATTCCAAGTGATCTGCTACTGATGATATGATAAACTACCAGAGACGGTCAGCGATGATGGTCTCCAAGGATGACAACTTAAAGCTTTATCACACCACGCTTGTGTTTAAAACTTCAATTTCCTTGTACACATGTTTGAATCATCACACTAGTTCACACACCATACGGGGGAATACTCTATCATTATATCTAATATCGTTTGTCTTTCAAGTACAGCTTAAACAAGTATTTACTCACACTAAGTGCCTTCCCGAAATGTCTAATAATTTAAGCTCCGCCAGTATATCTAACAAACCTGGACCAAGTTCACGGTAAGAGGTAGTAAGGACGTCGAGCCAGTCTTTTTTCCCCCATTCCTAACATTCCAGTACTTCTTGCTGAGGTTATAGCTCCGGCTCTCGATGCCGTAGACAAAGTTGTTTTAAATAACCCCATTGATTTTTAAGCCTCAAAAATCGGCTAAGCCGCTCTTCGTCGATTGGGCTCAATCCATGGAATCCCCTTCGATGACATTTTGGTACCGTCAGGACAAGATCGGCCCCATCTGCCCCTAACTAGATATACCGCATGCAACAAATTCATGTGTTAGGAAGGATGAGGGCTACCTTTCAATCCATTCATCCGTGAAGTGTTACAGTACATAGGGATTGCTCCTACACAACTGCATCCAAATAGCCACACGTTTATTCATGGTACCTACATCCTTTTTATGAGTTTCCTATTCAAACCTCCAACTCCTGAGAATATCCATTACATTTACCATTTTCGAAGACGTGCTATTAGCGATAGCCCATCTTAAATATTCCTCAAGCCACATCCCAAATGCCAAGTTCTCATGGATGTGTGGAACAAACTCTCTCAATTTAAACAGGAGTGGTTCTACGTATGCTGTCCTCCTAGCTTTATGAGAAGATGGCTGGAAAGACGTAAGTCTCATCCTTATCCCATCCTTCATTCTAAGACTTAAGGCATATCTCTCCAAAATTTTGAATCCCTTTTAATCCTTACAGGTATTCACTCATGGCCCGAAGGCGCCAGGTACTCTGAGGTAGTTGAGGCTATTTGAGCTACCTCCGTGGAAGATCAGGACATCAAATTGGTAGTCACCAACGAACTGTTTTCGAGGTTTGGATTATTAGAATAGGATCACAGGACTAGCCTTCCAAGTGGCACCACAATTGCAAGATAGACTACTGAAGCGAGTAAAGAACAAGTTGGTTCTTCAATGCGCCCTGCCGAATGGGCTCACGATACTACCGAGGAAGGCGAGATTAAATAAACAGAGGCTCCAGTGTTGGTTGACGAGAATATAAGCCCCGGACAAGCACCAGCAACTGATGTTCCCGGCACCAACCAACCACCGCCTTCTTCAAAAAAAAGGAGCTTAGCATATAAGCTGAAAAGAGTAAAGTCGATGGAACTTCAAAGATCACGATAACCCCTATAGAGAAAGGATCGTCTTTTCGAAAAATGGAAAGCTCGCTAAAGGGACTATCCGACTTAACCATTCCTAACAATATATTGAATTATGACTTCAATAATCTCGACATTATGGGATTTCACTTGCGTGCGAGAAGTGATGAAGGCGCACAACTTCATAATCAGGGAGAAGAAACTCTAATGAGTAAAGCAAAAAATACTTGTCCGTTGGGGGGATGCACTAGGACACACACGAACACTTGCACTCCGCCATGCACTTGAATTTAATTCGTCATGTGACTTCTACTAATTCATTCTCATTCAATCTTACGTACAAGTGAAATGGGGCACACACATGGCATTGACCGTCTCAGAGGATCCCCCATCTTCCATCACTCTGGTCGAGACCCTGGATCGGGTAAAGGAAGAGATAGGGACGAATGCGGAGATAGAGACTATCGTTCCATAGAATCAGTCCTCATCCTCCAAAGGAAGAACTCATGGCCAGTATTCATATGAACCTTCCAATCTTCCCGCACGTAGTGGAGACAAATCTGCCCAGAAAGGCTGTCAGTTCGAAGTCCCTCGCGATCAACATTTTGGTTCTTCGAGCACCAAGCAATCTCGCGAGCCACATAAGAAATCGATGACTTCGGCAAGGCAGCCTCCCCCAGCTCCCATTCATGATCCATCCATGGTAGAAAAATTAGCCGAGCTTAAGCTACATTCCCGAAGATCTGTTTTGATGGGCTAAAATTTCTTCCCTCCATTCATCCTATTCCTGGGAACGTTAAACAGAGTGATATTGCCTACAACAATGACGTGTATTTTCAACACAATGCGTTTGTACACTTAGTGGAAAAAGTCTCGAAAGTCACCATCGAGCACCAGCACGAGATTGAACGCCTTAAGCTCAAAGTGATTCATGACATAGATATTATAAAGAGCCAGGATGAAGAGATGCTCTCATATAAATATCAACTCGTGGCCGCCCAAAAGAATGCCAAGGAGACAGCCGATGCGGTCAATCGCTTAGAGGCCAGCCATAAAAAAGAATTAAACGAGGCAGTTCAATGCAATGACGCTCTAATTCTAGAAAAAGACTCTCTGCAAAAAGAGAAAGATATACCCGCCCACCGAGTGAAAGAGTTGGAGGAGCTTCTTTCCAAAGAAAAGAAAGAAAAAATCACAGCGTAGGAAGAATCGCAAAAATACTACAATGAAATCATTGAGATGAGGAATTTGAAAACAAAACTCAACGAAGAACTACTTAAGATTGAAGCGCTAAATGATACAGCTCGTGATGAATGCAAAAAGGTGGCACTTTCAGAGGTAGACTCATGAATCGAAGAAGCGACCGGCCGATAGAGAAGAGATTAAGTGTTCATTTGACACGCTCATCGCCGAGTACAATGCAAGGGTTCTCCTGCACCGCGACCTATCTTTCTTGGGCGATGGTTATCTTGAGTCGCTAGCTGAAGCATGGTATACTTTGACAAAAATAAAGAAAGTGGAGTTGGGCGTTGAAGAGAATGATGAAGAGGCCCTTGTGAGGGAAGTTCTCCGAGAAAATGAGCCTTCAGACTTATTTATGGCAAAAGCCCTCTTTGGAAGAGACTCCCCGACATCGAAGGGTAAGGAAGATATAGCTGGCCCGTCCGACATGGATTCTCAAGTTCTTCCTCCCGTTCAATCGACCGAGACTTCGTCACTTCGGCCTCCTGAGCAACATGTCGGTTAAGACCCGAGGAAGCCCGGACTTGGCATTCACATTTTATCCCTAATCCCTGAGGGTGATACTCAGAGGTCCACTGAAAGCCAATTGGAAGCTGGTACATAACTTCACCTTCTAGAGTTTAGGAATTCATCGCTTTTGGCGAGTAATGAATCTATTCTAACATTCGCTTTTCATGAATTCAAATAGGTCACTCTAGCCCGAGCCGACTCCAAGGAACGATGCCGCCATGGAGCAGGAAGAAATGAGGCTGAGGCACCTCATACCTGGTCCTGATGCCCAAATGATCGGTACGCTAGATGAGGATAAACCTGAAGACCCCTCACCTGTAGAAGAATACGACGATGTCGAAATCACAAGCACTTCCGAGCACACTTCCAAGCTTATCATGAGGGAGCAACTCGAGGAGGAGAAAAGAGAAAATCAAAGTTAAGACAAAAACCAAGGCGATGGAGCTCGACGATTCCCTAAACAGGCCGTTGAAGGTCATTCTCCCTGGTGGGACTATACCCTTGGAAGTTCCTCCTTCTTCCTTGGGTACCACGTTGCTTGGAAGCAAAGGGTCCAAGAAAAGACATTCAGAAGAGGGGACTTCGGAAAAGCCGAAAAGGGAAAGAAAACCAAAGAAGTAGCCGGTGTCTCCCAACATTTTTCTTAGCTTAAATAATTTAGAACCATGTAGTTGCTTTCCTTTCCTCTTTTGCTTTTTCTTTTCATTGGTCGTTGTAGCTAGACTTGGCCTTCAAACTTTCGGAGAAGTTGTAAAGAAATTTTTTGAGAAGTAAATAAAATTTTGTTTCTTTGCATTCACAGCCTCTCATCGCATAACCTATAATCTGATCTGAAACTGAAATTCAAAGTCTTGCAGGTCACTTAAACTCCAGTCTACCTTCAAAGGACATATAGTATTTCTGTCCACATTCTAGGGCTTAAGAATTTTTTTCCAGATCGTTTGTACTCCAGTCCGCACTCTGAGGATTTAGAGATTATTGAATTCGTTTATACTCTAGTCCACACTTCGGGGACTCAGAGTACTCCGCACTCTGGGGACTCAGAGATTTTTGAATACGTTTATACTCTAGTCCACGCTCTGGAGACTCAGAGTACTCCTGTTTGCACTTCAGAGACTTAGAGATTTTTGAATTCATTTATACTCTAGTCCACGCTTTAGGGACCCAGAGTACTCCAGAGAGATTTTTGAATATGTTTATACTCTAGTCCATGCACCGGGGACTCAGAGAACTCCAGTCCGCACTCTAGAGACTTAGAGATTTTTGAATTCGTTTATACTCTAGTCCACACTCTGGGGACTCAGAGTGCTCCAGTCTACACTTTAAGGACTTAGATATTTTTGAACACATAGCTGGTCGACTTTTAGTTTTGTGTGTGCGTTCATACGCCATATAGATTAATGCAAATTAACCTTATTATAAAATTATAAAACACAAAATACTAATAGTTCACAAAAAATAGCTTCAAGCTTTTATTGATTGTAGAAAATAGGGACAAACTGAATTGTCTTATTACATGATGGAAATAGAGAACAACAAAAGAAACATATACTGGAAACAATTGCTACTGAAATGCAAAAGAAATAAACTAAGTATAATAACAGTGCGAATGCTCGCTATTCCATGCTCTGGAGAGTGTCATGCCATCAACAGTCGCTAGCTTGAAGGTTCCTTCTCCAAGCCTCCATTTGATGACGTAAGGACCTTCCAATGTGGGATTCATATGTGATGGAACCGAAAAAACTCGCTTCAAAAAAAGATCGCCCACATCGAAAGCTCTTGGTCGAACTTTTTTATTATAATATCAGGAGACTCGGTGTTGATATGAAGCCGCCTTTAAACCAGCTTCTTCACGGTTCTCGTCAACAAAGTCCATTGGCTCCATTAGAAGGTCTCGGTTCGTTCTAGGATCATAATGAGTCACCCGGTGGGAAGGAACTTCAAGTTCCACGGGTATAACTGCTTCAGTGCCGTATGCCTAAGAAAAGGGAGTATGGCCAGTCGCGGACTTGTAGGTGGTTCTGTATGCCTAGAGTGTAGTTGGAAGCTCATCCACCCACTTGCCTTTAGCCTTCTCCAAACGTTTTTTCAGGATGGACTTGATTATCTTATTTATGGCTTCAACTTGCCCATACGCTTAGGGCGAGTGACCGCTGCAAACATTTTCTTAATACAATACTTTTGACAAAACTCTTTGAATTCTCTACTCGCAAATTGAGTTCCGTTATTAGTAATGATAGTCCATAGGAGACCAAAGCGGCATATGATGTTTCGCACAACAAAATTAATGACCTTTTTGGGTGTGATCATAGCTAATGGCTCAACTTCTGCCCATTTGGTGAAGTAATCGACTGCAACAATTGCATATTTCTCACCACCTTTGGAGATTGGCAAGGAGCCAATAATATCGCTCCCCCATGTCGTAAACGGCTATGGACTAACCATTTGCATGAGTTCAGTCAGCAGTGCTCTCCGATCTTTATGTACTTCTAACATTTGTCGCATCTCCTTACATATTCCGCTTCGTTCCGATTCACAGGCGGCCAATAGTATCCATAGCAGAGTTTCTTTTTGGCTAGTGTCTGCCACCCAGTATTGTCGCTACATTCTCCTTCATGGACTTCTCTTAAAATCCGCTTTATCTCGCCGTAGGAGATGCACCTAAGCAAGGGAATGGAGCATCCCTTCCGATACATCATTACATCCTGCATTATATACCATAAGGCCTTGCGAATGACTTATCGTCTCTTATTCTTTCTTTCGGACAAGGTTCCGTGTAGCAAGTATTCTTTGAATGGGGTCCTCCACGACTCCCTTTCAGTTTTCATTTCCGCCACAAAATCTAACACCGTTTCATTTATACGCGGGGCATTGTAAAGTTTCAATGGGAACCAAGCCCATCTATTGTGCATCGCCAGTGCTTGCAAATTTCGACAAGGAATTAGCTTCCCTATTTTGTTCACGTGGAATGTAAAAAATATCATAGTATTCGAGGTCCGCCAAAAATTATTGAACCCGGTATGGGACATTCCTTTGTCCCTTTGCTTTATAGTCACCCCGTATTTGGTATACACCAACTGTGGGTCACAAAAGATTTCAACTGATTTCACTCCAAGTTCTCTGGCAAGATTCAGTCTAGTGATCAACGCTTCATACTCGGCTTCGTTGTTCATAGCCGGAAAATTAAGTTTCAAAGCATAACAAATCAATCGGTTCTTAAGAGTTACAAGAATAACACTTGCCCTAGAACAATGGTCGTTGGATGCCCCATCGGTATATAGCTTCCATCGAACAGCGGGAATCACATCAATTCCATTTGGCTCATCTGATATAGTGAACTCTGTAATGAATTCTACTAGCGCTTGTCCCTGGATAGCCATCTGTGGTAGGTAGGTGATGTCGAACTGACTTAGCTCAATGTTCCATTTGAGTAGCCTTCTAGAAGTCTCTGGTCATTGGAGCACCTACCGCAAAGGTTGATCAATGTAAATACTGACCGGATGTGCATGAAAATACGGGCGGAGTTTGCGTGAAGCGATCACCAAATAGTAAGCCAGCTTCTCAATCTTGGGATAATTTCTCTTTGCCCTCGTCAAACACTTGCTAACATGGTACACTGGCTTTTGGATTCGGTCCTCCTCCCGAACCAAAGCTGCACTGATGACATGCTGGGATATGACCAAGTAAACATACAACTCCTCATGATCTATGGGCTTTGATATAATAGGTGGCCTCTCCAAGTGACTCACCAGAGCTCGAAATGCGTCTTCACAGTCCATTGTCCATTCAAAATTTCTTTTCCCTTTCCTTATCAAATAAAAAAGGGAATACACTTGTCGGTTTCTTTGGATATGAATCACTCAATGCTGCGACCTTCCCATTCAGGCTCTGCACTTGCTTTATAGTTCTTGGTACCTGTATGTCCCGAATAACTTAAATTTTTTCTGGGTTTGCTTCAATTCCTCGTGCATTGACAATGAAACCCAAAAACTTCCCCGATACATTGCCAAAGGAACATTTCAATGGATTGATTTTCATTCCGTAAAATCTGAGTATATCAAACATCTCTGCCAAGTTTCGAATGTGGTCGTTGGATTGCCGTAACTTCTTGAGAATATCATCCACATAAACTTCCATCATTCTACCAATTTGATCTTTAAACATCCAATTCACCAATCGCTGATAAGTTGCCCCTGCATTTTTCAACCCGAAAGGTATCACTACATAACAGTATAATCCAATGTCTGTGACAAAACTGGTATGCTCTTGATCTGGGATGTGCGTCGTAATTTAATTGTATCCCGAATACGCATCCATAAATGACAACAACTCGTGTCCTACTATCGAGTCAACCAGTTGATCAATTCTGGGTAATGAAAAACTATCCTTAGGGAACGCCTTTTTCAGGTCCGAATAATCAACATAAGTCCTCCACTTCCCATTAGCCTTTCTCACTAATATAGGATTAAATATCCATTCAGGATAGGAAGCGTCATGGATGAACTCATTGGCTTTGAGTTTATCCACCTCCTCTTTGAGAGTAGTGGACCTCTCCCAGTTCATCTCCTCTTTTGTTTCACTGGCACATACTTCGGGTCTATGTTCAATATATGACTTGCGATGGTAGGAGAAATCCCATACATATCAGAATGGGTCCAAGCGAAAACATCGAGATTCGCTCAGAGGAAATCAGTAAGATCCTTTATCATCGAGGGGCCGATCTGTGGTCCAATCTTCAACATCGGTGACAGGTCATTATGGCTGACTAGAATGTCAATCATCTACTCAGTCGGTGCCGCCTTGGCCCCCTTGGGTTCTTTATCGTCATCTCTTAGATATATGTCTCCATAGATCCAACTGTGTTGCCCAAGCCAAGGCACAGGCGCTACCTATCAATTTTCAACAACATGGACTTGGACAAGCTTGTCCACACCCTTTCCCATCTCTTTTCGCTGGGCCTCTCTCAGCTCAGCTACATAACAAGCATGACCAGTTGCTTGATCGCCATGCACGATACCAACTCCATTGTCCGTCAGAAATTTCAAGGTCAAATACCACAGGGCTAAAGCTGCCCTAAACACCGCCAGGGTCGGTCGACCCAAAAAAACATTATACGGGAAATCAACATCCAACACAATGAACGGTAGGATACGTACCCTCCTACGTTCACCTTCTCCCAGTCGAACTGGCAATTCAACAAAACCTACTGCATCAGTAGCTGCACCATTAAAGCCGTGAATACGAGCTTTAGATGGTTTCAAATCCTTCGCATTCATCTTCATTTGGTCGTACGCCTTCTTGAAGATAATATTAACAGAACTCCTACAATTAATTAGTATTCTTCTCACAAGCACCGGTCCAATCGTAGCTGAGATAACCATCAGGTCAATGATAGGTGCATCCACCTAATCGGCATCCCTACTCTTGAATACTATATCATCCGTCATTATTCGCTAATGTTTCGTCGGAGTCCCGTCTTTTGTGTTCGAGCAGCACTCGAAGTCCGCATGCTTCAAGGAACTAGCAGAGCTCTCCATTTCTTGCCAACTCTTGTCTATAGGATGAGGCCCATCGATTATCGTGTTTATGACCAGCCTTCCTTCAGTCCAAATGGGCTCCTCGGGTCGGTGTGAAGCTTGCCCGTGATTAGGGTCGGATGCCCCTTGTCCACCTTTCTATGGATTCTCAACAAACTGCTACAACTTCTTCTGATGAATCAGCTTTTCTATAGCATCATGAAGGTGTCTGCACTCTTCAGTATTGTGCCCATAGGTCTCGTGAAATCGACAATACTTCCCGGTCTGCTTCTGTTCCTCAGTCGAGTCCCTTAGGCGCGGCTTTCGACATTGAAAGGTGTTACAAGTTGATAGATAAATATTCTCCAAAGATGTGTTCAAGTGCGTATATTCATTATAGGTTGGGATTCTTGGTTTCCACTTTTCTGCTTCCCTCTTCCATTTGGAATTTCCTCTCTGATTCCCTTTGACTGCTCTTGCTTATTTTGAACATTAACTTGGATCTTACAAGAGTTCTCGCCAGATTGGTTTGCTGTAATGTTGTTTTGCACTGCTTCCTTACCGGGTCCTAGCGCACTAGTCCGTCTTGACCACCTGACCTCTTCCTTTCTCATGAATTGGTTCGCTTTTGAATAAAAGCATTCCAGCGTAGTCGGTGATTTGCCTACCAGTCATTCACCAAACTTAGACTCTAGATCCATTCCCCGCATGACGGCCATGAGGATAGCGTGGTTATTCGGATTACTAACTTCGGTGGCAGCCATATGGATTCTCTGTAAATAGTCCTTCAACGACTCATTAGGAGCCTGAATCACACTGAATAACGACATCACGTCTTTCGTGTGAGTAGCATGGATCCTAAACTGCTCCACGAGCTTTGTCGCTAACACATCAAGCCTGGAGATCGATCATGGGGGAAGTCTGGTGAACTACATGGTAGCGATTCCAAATAGGGTTATTAGGAAGCATCTGCATTTGGTTGGATCATTTGTCCTAGTTGAATCCATCATCTACTCATGTTTGCATTTGGAATAATTGGCATGCCGAACTTCCGAGGGTACTCAGCTTGTAGAATGTTATTTGTAAATGGAGTATGACTCCTTGATACACCCCAATCGTCATTAGTCCAGCCCAGATTCTCCCTCATAAGATGCCTGACCATGGATGATAAATTCGGAGTTTGAATGGGGGTTGTCAAGTCGGTATCTGTCCTGCGCGATTGCTTTGGGTGGTGCCTTCTCGGTAGGCGATCACCTAAGTGTACATCTTGAGGACCAGCTTCATTAAGATCCCGGCGAGGTGGTTGAGCAGCTCCCAAGCGTGCTCCAGACCCTAAGTATCTTACTCCAGGTTGGGTGCGACTCCGCAGGTGCAGTTGAGGAGCCACGGTTCCAGCTAAGGAATCTGGATTGTTTCTGTTGGTTTGTCCTTGGCGACTCATGACCAATTGGTCTGTTGCACCAGTTTGTGCCCTTTCAATCCTACGACGTCTATGCCTGGGGTGTTCATTTGACGACAAGGCTTCCTCCAGCTTTCTAATGCTTCTGTTGAGCGATCCAGGTCATCAGGTTGGCATTTTCTTAAATCTTCTCATTAAGCTGTCTCCTGCTTTTCGTGAGCTCCCTCATCAGCTCATTGAACTCTGCCCTGGTGACAGTTTCTGCTTGGTTTGGGATGATGGCGGGTTCCGCCCCGACATTAGCTTGCTGATTACTAGGTCCTGCTTGTTGGACGCAAGCGGTCTCATTAGCATCGGCGTTGTGGGAGGCGGATATGGTACATGGTTTTGTCATCTTAGAGTTATCCGTAGGAACTCTGAGTAGAAACTATGAACCCTTGAGAATGAACTTGGATCTCCTTTGGGGGATTTCCTCAATACAGTAGTAGTAAGGTAAATCCTAATAGCCTGAGAATGAACATTCTCAGTGAAAGCACCAAAATTGGTCACTAACACCCTAGAATAGATTTATGTAGAGAGACTAATAAAGAGAGTAAATTAAAATAGAGGAATATCACAGTAGAATGCAAAAACAACAACAGAAACGAGAACATGAGAGTTATAGTGGTTCGGCGTAAGTGCCTACATCCACTTTGAATGTAATCTCTTTTGCTTTTTCAAATACTTGAATACAGATACAATCCATAAACAAATAGATTGAATACAAATTTGATTAAGAAGAAAGTGATTACAGAAAATGGCACAGTCTCTCTGGAGTTCTCCCCAAAAAAGGTCCCCTAAACTGGACCCTGCCTCTCTATTTATTGATGAAGTTAGCGTGGTTTCCCTGCCAAGGCCCATAACCAAAAGAGCTCGACCCACTGTTGACAAGTCGAGTAGACCGGCCTGGGTATGTCGACCCATCATCATCTATCCACTTATGCCGATCCAGGACTCTGTAGATGCCGACTCGAAGTAGTTCCAACCCATGCTCAAAGTAACCTCGTCCTTGCCCCGAAGTGACTCATGCTTATGCTCGTGTCAGTCCACCCTTCCATTCTTAACTTCAAGTTAGGTTAACTGACCTCATATGACCGAACCACCTAAGCTGATCATAGCAAACAACATCAAATAGTCCACAGCCAATCCAGATATCATCTCCCATAACTGCTGATCCAGATAGGGTCGACCCAAAGACAATCTCCCATCGTAACCGATCCAGCTGTGCCGAGCCTACCAACGCCTACCCCAATATATTCTTCCATTATAACCGACCTACCTCAACCAATCCACTATCTAATACCGAACCAAGGTCGCTGATCTGACTTAGTGCGCCGACACCGATCCACTCTACCAATCGTACATTCTCATGAATGATTGTGAACAGCCGATTGCATATGGCTGATCGAGAATAACCGATCCATACTCAAAGCACCGACCCACGGTTTTTTGATGATTCCATCACCCAATGCTAACCCACCATCCATTACACATTGACCCTTATTCATCGAGGCCAACTTGGACGACCAACACTTGACATCATGCCTCCTTACGTTCAATTACGACTTCTGCAGCCACCGTCTTATAGCCATACCAAGGTGCCGGATAACATACGTATATTAATTTATTCACATAATTGTTTGATCTATATTCGACCAGATAATTTCTTGTTGATTTACGTCGGTCTCGAACAAGGATTTTTCACTCGATTCTTGACGACAATTGTTGGATATGGATTTTTGATTGATTAGGATATTCTCTATCATAGTATATGGCTATGCAGGGAGAATGACGGTTCTTGATCAAGGAACCGGATCTAAGTCAACCCTACAGTGGTCTTGTATACGATACTAGTTCAGAAGTGAAATTATGTGATCGAGCGAGCGATCAGATACGATATTGAGTAATGATGGTATATGTACAGTATACGAGCTTTAATAAATTAAATGTTGACAATTGAAAATACAAGATAATATGATTATTAATTATATGATTGTGTATCATTAGTAAATATGGTGCAGGTATATAGAAGCAAAAGCTAGTTGGATGTCTTTAGTCTCACAAGTAGAATTTGATTGCCCGACAAATAGGTACATGTTTATATTGTTGTTTGGTTTGTGGTTTTATGATTGAGCCACTTGGATTTTTTTTCTTTTGTTGGTTTGGGCCTATATTGGCGATTTGTAGCCGTTCCGATCTAACCGCGTAAAGGAGACGCTAGCGAAATTTCCCGTAAATTCAAGGTGTTAGATTTTTTTCGAGAATTTTAGGATATTTTTCTAGCTAAAATTTCATTTTTGGTGTTATAACCGGGAATGATATTTTTTGGTATCGATGAATGAATTTAAGAACTGACAAGAATTTGGAAATCTATTAAAACTAATTGATTTTTGAAAAGTTGATGGGTTTGGGCATTTTTATTACTTAGTAATTTTGGGGACAAAATTCTTTTGAGGGAGAAGAATGTAATGATCCATAATATTAGTCATTTGAATTTGGAATGTTTAATTGATTTTAAATATTGAAAAGTTAATTTTATTACATGAATAACTTGAATTTCAAATATAGCGATTTATTTGATAATTAAATTGTTAAATTTAATATTAGGATAGTTTAAATAATTAAATCTTGAATTCTATGTGAATGAAAATGATTTGGAAATATTATTTAAATAACTTGAAATAATAGGAATGATAATACTGAACTCTTAATTTGGATATAAAAATGATTTACTTGGTTTTATAATAAATCGTTTTAATTAACATATAAAATAGCTTTCCGGGCCACTGTCTTGGATTTTGACGAAAGCAGTATGATTGGATCCAGAACAGTGAGTTGTTATATGCTACGATTATCATGGTGATCGGGCTTACCGTTTAGTCAAGCGAAATTGAAATGTTTATAAATTAATTTCATAAATTAATATAATATGATTAGGTATGAAAAGCTCTCTTCTGCATATGATCGAATTAGACCTCGAGATTAGTTACATTGAGTTCAAAATAGGTGTACTTGGCAATGAATGCTAGGCGGCACGTCTCGATAGAAGTTCAAAATTTTCAGGTGTTTAAAAGCTTGATATTTTAATTAAAATATATATACACACACCATTCTATAACCATACATTAGGACATTCCCTCACCATACTTAGCACGACTCTGCCTATACTCTTCTCGTCTTTTTAAGCATCGCGTGAACCAGAGTTTTGGGTTCACCATTTTCTTTTTCAAATTTAAATCATAGCCAATCTAACGCCCCTCATCATCTCAAGCCACCGCAGGCTGAATTAGGGTTCGGCCATAACTAGGAAGATGTAGAACTCATGGTGTTGAAGGAGATGGACAGTGGGTTTATGTGATGGTGGACGAAGCTGACCTAAATTTAGGTTTGAACGACGAAGGCATTATTGATTGTCGGAGGAGCTTGGCGGTGTCTTAGGCAAAGCATGTTGGGGCGCTGGTAGATTTGGGTCCGGTGAGCCGAGGGGAGGTGGAGCAGTGATCGAAAACCAACTGTAGCGGTGGCATTACTAAAATGAATGACGTTGTTTTTTTGTGCTCGTTCACATGATGAAGAGAATCTTTATAGTTTTGTGAATATAGCATTAAGATAAGCATATGGATATTTTCTAAGTATTGAAAATATATGGATTTGTGGTATGTCTTTATAAAGGTATTTATACAAGTATTACAAAGCGATCATATTAGTGAAAAAAATTAATTAAAGGGCTGGTGATTACTCATGTATTTAACCAATGTTGGTTTTCCTTATGAAATTTAATCCCTAATTGAATGTTTGTTTATTCGATAGTTAAATAACCGACTATTGAGTTTGCACCCAAAACGTAACTTTGGAAATATCTAGGAGAAACACGTGAGTTATATGGCACATCATATTCGATGATGCTATACTATGCGTCTAAATCTCGTTTCGCTCTCCTCGGAAAAAAGATGAGGAAATCCGTCCACCAACGGTTAGGAGGTAATCTCCGCTCTTATCTTTGACTATATATTTCCTAAAGAACCGGGGTTTAGTTTATTGGACTTTATCGAATGTTGTTTCAAAAAGACCGGGATCGGGTATGTTATTTGAAAACCACTTCAATCCAACTCAAACGTTTTCAAAGTTAAGACATCTTGAAGATGATGGTATTGAAGATAAAGCTCTCAAGCGCTTCGTTCAGTCCTAGAATGAACTTGTTTGGATGAATGCTAACGTTGCATTTCTACTTGGAGGGTAGTTTTAGCATTCCAAGTGTGAAGTGCTATATAAAGGTAAAACACAGCCTTAAGCCTTATCAACCAAGAATGACTAAAATAGGAGAGACGCATCATGGCTAAGTGGGTCGCTCCTAAGTAAGGTATGATCATCATTATCTAGGGTCGATATTATCTCTTATTTGTATACTTCGGGGCCCATGAACAGATGGGTGATCATATTCGGTACTACTAGTCAGTGGTAGGTTAGTTTTGTGTTGGTAGGGGATCCCGACGAGGTCCTCGGTGTTATTTTATTTAGAGATGCACCAAGACGAGCGGTACCCCAGTAGCCCAATCATTGTATGGAATCCATTCTCCGATAAGCACCGTATGGACTTAGTTGTGCCTTACTACACTGAAACGTGAGATGCAAGCATTTCAACTATATTTATACTTTAACCCCTAGACATCATTATAATATAAATGGATTTCCTATAGAAAATGTTTTGGTTATCATAAGGTAAAAACCCGTCTATGTTTTTGTGCGGCATGGTCTTACAAGATACTTTTATTTTCAAAAGATCTTTAAAAATTCAGTTGGATGTGTTTTCTCACACTGGTTTTCCAAACTGAATTGGGTGTTATTTTGTGATAATGCTTGGGTTAGACCGAGCATATTACAGATTTAGATTGGATGCTTGGAGCTTCAGGAGACGAGTTGGAGATCTAGAGACGTATTCA
Organism: Allium cepa; assembly: GCA_030765085.1. Lineage (NCBI taxonomy): Eukaryota > Viridiplantae > Streptophyta > Magnoliopsida > Asparagales > Amaryllidaceae > Allium > Allium cepa. The sequence goes on from CM060931.1 coordinate 167,861,237, forward strand.
CGTATATGGTTATTTTACACTGCATTCATTGTTGTATTTATCAGCAATTGTAAGGATGTGCTATTATAACATTCTGGGTTGAAATGGGTTTGTATACTCTGATTGATGTCTTTATATAAACGCATTATAGTTTGTTTTGTGTAAAGATTTATTGTATATTATAGATTATTCATTCCGCTGTGAGATTCTTTATTGTTTTAGTTTCTCTCTTCACTTTTTCATCCTTCCTTCTTTCTTTCCCCTGCCTATCCACCTTTTTGTTTAATTTAAGTGGATCATGTGTGGTTAATCGTCCGCTTAAACTGTACGGAAAAGTGAGTCGTTGCATGTGTCTAGGGCATCCACTGTCCAATATTCATTTGTACTTCTTGATTTGTGATGTTCGAATATCAAGTGTCTATTCACCATTAGTCATACAACAAACTTGTTTCTACAATTCAACATTAGATCTTTCCAATCAAGTGACTTTTCAAAATGATTTGTTTCTAATCTACTTGAAAGTAATATATTGGTTTCACAAAATTGGTTTTCCATAAAGTGTCAAAAAGTGTACTAACAATATTACTAGCCATTTATACATTTTCAAAAATCAAATTATCAGTTTTTGAAAACCTTGTTTCTAACCATAGAAAAATCATTTGCAATTGGTAGAGTTTCCTATAGCAGCTGCTATCAAGCCAGTATCGACATGGCACCATATAAAGCTTTATGTGATTGTCCATGCAAGTCACCAACATATGGGATAAAAAGTGAAGATCGGTTAATACTTGGTCCTAACATGATAAGAGAATCCTTAGAGAAAGTTGATATGATTAGAAAGAAGTTAAAAGAATCCCAACGCAGGCAGAAGAGTTATGCAGATCAAAGACATAGGAATCTAGAATTCTTAGTTGGAGATTCTGTCTTTTCAAAAGTCTCTTCGATGAAGGAGTAGTAAGGTTTAGAATAGCTGGAAAGTTATCACCTTGATATATTGGGAATCTTTCCATTCTTGAAAAAATCGGCCCACTAGCTTATCGAGTGCAATTGCCAGAAAGGGTGTCAGGAGTGTACGACGATTTCATGTATCAAATTTGTGAAAACATGCATGACCCTGAACAAACCATAGAAATGGTTGCTTTGGAAGACTTGGAGGTGTCCAAATTTGGTAGTTATTAGATAGCCTATCTAAATCGTTGACCATGATGAGAAAAAATTAAGGAGAGAGCTGGTAAGGTTAGTCAAAGTTCAATGGAGTGGAGATGCTAAGGATTGCACTTGGGAAATATAGGATAGAATGAGGAAGGCATATCCTGAGTTTAGGATGGATGTATAGACTGTATAGATTGTATTGTCATATTATTCTCACCACTTGTGGTGTAATCACTTCTAAATACTTTTTTATAATTTCATCGAATTGAATATATTTCCCTTTTAGCTATCTTCTTCTTATCTTAAATTTCAAGGACTAAATTCTTTTAAGGAGGGAAGAATAAAATGACCCAAGATTCGATTACACTAAGATATAATATTTAATGGATTTTAAATATTAAATATAATTTTTTATAAAACAAATAATGTTATGTAAGATTTTAAGATATATTTTTACTAAAAATAGGAACTTTTGCTTATACCGGCAAAAAGTGACAAAAGTCAGTTTTCAGTAAACTTAAATTTTAATGATTAAATAAATTATTTTAATTTTTAAATAAGGCCTTTTTATTATTAATAACAATACACAAATTCATTTTCATGTTCTGTTTACAAATATAAATAGTTTAACAAAAAAGTAAAAATTTGACCGAAAATCGGATTTCGGATTCAAAACGGCTTAATGGTCAAAAGCTGTATTCAAATATCGCAACATTGGAAGTTAAAACACTTTAAAAAATACTAATACATGTATTTAACATATATAAATAAATAATTACCGTAACAAATTTTAAAGTTAATAAAAATAAGAAATTTTACCAAAAGTCAACAAAATCTCACCAAAACCAATGTAATCTTCACTTTAAGCCATAAATCCATCCAAATACATCCCTTAGGATTTAAGGAAGTAAGAAAAGAGGATGGAAGCACATGGAGCTGCCTTGGGCCATGTGCAATGAGGTGATGGGAGGGGTAAAAATGCAAAAGAACAAAGCTTAATCCTCAATTAATTCAAGGCTATAAATACCCAGCTTCCTTCTCATTTTTTCACACTTCATTTCATTCTTGTCTAAGCTTCTCCTTCTTCCTTTGTGTTTTAATGGCTTCCATGTCTCTTTAAAAAAATTTCAAAAGCGTAACAAAGTTATGGCAAAATAATCGATAAAGAATTATACCACTTAAGTCAAGTTCAAGTTAGTATGTTCCATTCACCCCTCCACCCAAGGCCGTGTCCACTTAGAAGCCATCTTTACCTCCTTTTTTCATCTCAACTTCTAAGATAGCGGAGCTGTAGCCAGATTTCAAGAAGTTTCGAAAAATAGTAGCGAAGCTATAGTCAAATCCGTTGTGACAAAGTTAGCAAAATCGTGAGAAAAATCTACCTCTTCTCTACTCTTATGTTATGACATACTTTTGTACTTGTTATGTTGCTTGATATCATGTTTGGATGTTACATGGATGTTGAATGATTGTTTGGTTGATAACATAACAAGTCACGATAAATTACACATCGAAAAATCACAAAAGGACTTACTTCCTTATTTAATTCAAAAGTGTATACGACTTGTGAACCTCTTTAAAAACATGAGAAAATGACTTTAAAATGTTTTAAAAGTATTTAACATATTTTTGCGTAAAGATTTGGAAAGAGTTGGAAAAAAACTAGAAATAGGCGCGTCATGTAACAGTAGTTCATGATTTCAGGTCGCAAAATTTAATTCCATTTATACGATAGGTTCAGAATTGGAATTCTTTTAAATAAGAATTTTTTAGACTCTTCCCACTATAGTTTTCAGATGAAAAAGAAAATTCAAGATTTCATTTAAAAGGTTTTAAAATATGTCCAAATCAAGTTTTTTGGAAAATCTTGCCTTTGCAGTTAAGTGACCAAAGTATGAAATTCTATGAGAGAATTAAGCACAAGGACTGAAAGACAAACTTTGAAGAAGAAAAATTAGGTTGAAGGACAATGCTAGTTATAACTAGCATTATATTCAGTTTTTACACTATACAAAATGCTAGTTTTAACTAGCATTATACTCAGTTTTATACTATACAAAATGCTAACTATATTTAGCATTGTTCGTTAGCCTAATTTTTTTAAAAGTTTGTCCTTTGATCCAAAAATGAAACTTGTTGTCCTTCAGCCTAAATTTCTTTCAAACTTTGTCTTTGGGCTTGTTTTCCACTTCTTTAAAATGAATATTTTTAAAATTTTAAAATATGAAATAAATTTGATAAATATGATAAAACGTTTTAAAAGATTTGAGTTATAAATATGGATTTTTAAATGATAGAAAAGTTGTTTTGATCGAATAAGTTTTTAAAATACCGTTTGCAGCACTTTTCTACAGCAGTTTCAATAAACTTTAGAAGTATAACTTTAAACTAAACTACTCTTTCCCGAATCTTTTATAAATGTCTTAGAATAAATAATTTAGTATTTTAAAAATGATTTGAAAATTTTAATAAGAGTTTAAATGCATGGTTAAGTGGAATTGTTTATAACACTTAAACAATATAATTAAAATCATTTCTTTGAATGTAACAACAAAAGGTGTATGTAGAAATAACTAGTACATTTGTCCTATGAGATCTCGAATAGTAAAATAAGGTGTGTAACTAAGGTTAGGGATAGAGTAACCAGTGCCTTGAACTTACTTGACCTTTGTTTTCTCTTTCTAGGCGAAGGGTGGAACATATCGAAGGGAAAGTTCAGTTGCTTTAAAATGATTATTTAAGTTTTTCCAAAAGAAAAGATACCCTCTAGAAGTAATTTCCAAGAAATAAAAGGAAATGATTTAAAGAGTGGTTTAAAAAATCCGTATATGCTGAAATGAATTTATATATATATATATATATATATATATATATATATATATATATATATAAGTATTGTTGAATGAATATGTTGTTTACTATTCACCCACACTTAACATTTTTTTTGATAATTGGATTCGAAGAGACTGGGATCGGATTTGGATGATTCCTATCGAAAAACCACTTTAAACCAATTTACGTTTCGAAGTAAAACATGTTGAAGATGAGATCATTAATGATGAGGATATTCATGATGTAAGGCTACTGGCCACTAGTCCCTAGAGGTGAAATTTACCATATCGTATATTTGGCAGTAATTATGAAAATCTTCAATTTGCAAGGACTGCTCACTACTAATCCTAGGGGCGATTCCCAAACAGGATGCAGTAGGTGAAGTGCCTTCGGTTTTTCATGTTTTTAGACAATTTGTACGGATGAATTATGATATTTCATTTTAAAATCACATTGATTGATCTCTATAAACGTATCATCTATTTGCTGGTGGAGAAGGCAACTTCTCTTAGCTTAACACCCTTTCCTAAAACGTATGAGTTCAAGAGTTATACGTTTGTGGAAATCAGTTGTGTGATTATGAAACGACATCGTGGCATTCAAATAGGAAAGATGATGTGCTATGTGAAAGCTAATCATTACCTCAGGCCACACACCTGGAAATGATCAAAACAAGGTAGATGCAGCAAGACTATGTGGTTCGCAACCATTAGGATAGGATCATCCCCTTCTAGATATATTTCTACCCGCCGTAATGTTCGGGTATTAATTATTGTGGAAGTATGCTAAGAGACATCTTAGATAGGTCGATAATGAACGAGATGAGGACATATCCAGTACTATCAAGTTAGAGGTAGATCGGTTTATATTAGTAGAGGACTATCAGTTGGGCCTCGGTACATTCCTCTAGAGATATACTGCCGGAAGCTAGTCCATTACCAGGTCATTTTTGGAAATTCATTCTCCAATATGTGCCTTCCATTTTGATTGTAGAACCTACTTTATAATTAGTACGCCAGGATTTAATCAATATAACAATTTCGGCTAAGATTAACAAGTTTACTTGCAAATGTTTTCAAAGAATTTCATTAAAAATAATACCAACTTATTTTATATAGCAAATGTTTTGGTTATCATAAGGGAAAAATCTCTTCCATGTTTACGTACGGCGTGACCTTATGAGATACCTTTGATATCAAAAGTATATGCTCTTCTAAGTTTTCTCACACCGGTCCTATGTTTGACCTGGAGTTTCCCTTGAACTCTGGGCGCCTTATTTTCCTGGGTAGCCAAGTAGTCTGGATCATTTTAGGAATATTTTAGTAAGCAATTTGGGAGGAGTTTTGGAGCATGGGGCTGGAGCATCTTATATGGATATTTATCTATCTTTTTATTTTCCGCTATGTCTAGTTTGTTTACGCTAGCAAGTGTGGGAGCTGGCAGTTGTAACTGTTCCTCGCTGGGATATTTCATACCATAACTCTGATGTACCCTTGTAAGAGTAGTTGTATGTACTATCTATCTATATAGTTAAATGCAATGTGAGGATTTATGTTTCTATCTTCAACCTTTATTTCACTTTACCCCTAATAATTTGCCTCCCTGGCATTTGGAATTATAGCACGTGGATACCGTGGATGCATGAGTATCGATTTTCGAGGGTCATTGCATATATAACATGCTATAAAGTTATTTTTATTAATCATAAGTTTGGTTAAATTCAAAATGATAATCAATTGTGTTTAAATAAGCAATTTGGAAGAAGAGGAAGAGGTGAAGGAAATATATCCTTTCATTTTCTCATTCTTTAATGCTATTTCATAACAATTTTAAACACTCAAAAGCGTCCTAATTTTGATTAATACGTTTTGAAATCAAAAACTTACAATTTTGAACCTAATCTAACTTAGGAAGGGTTTAAAATTTAAATATGTGATCTACATATAACACACTTTATAAACTTTAAGTTAAAATAACATATATACCTATAAGTCTGCATATAATAATGGTTGCAAACTATGTTTCAATTTTAAAATAAACATATATGTATTGATGTATATGTATATGTTTGTGTATACGTAAATTTTGATATTTAATATATGTTTTAAAAACTAAAGTAAAATTAAAATCTATCTTTAACTTGGGAGGGATTCAAAACATCTTTAATGTTTTGCACAAAAATCCACTAAAAAATTTTGAATAATTTTTTTTAAAACATATAAACAAATACCAAGTGAATTATATTCAAAATAAGACATATGTAAAACGTGTATTCACCTTCCAAAGTGATTTCAAATAATTGACATGTGTAACTTATTCGTGTTTGTGTATGTAGAGAGTTACAAAATTATGCTAATTAATTTCAAATTAGTTTCCTATCCAAAATTGAATTTTTTTAAAAAAAATAACAATTTCTAAAACAATGACAAATAATAGATCGGGCAACTTAGGCATATATAAGTTTATTGAAAAAGATTGGTTATCGTGTTAGATGTATGTAACATACTACATAATTGCTCTTAGGGAATACCTCTAACTCTATCAATCTATCAATTACACTTGGAGTCAATTATGGAATCTTATTTTAACTTCTTTAATTGGCTTTCTGAAAACTAATCTGGTCAGCCCCTTAGTGAATGAGTATGCTATTTTATTTTAGTTATCCACTCTATCAATCAACTCTCTTCATTGTTGATAAACTGATTTTATCATGTAGAAGTATTTACTGTATGTCTCTCGAATTCTTGAGAACCATACTGTTTTGTAGCTCTGTTATCGTATAACAATGCCATGAGATTCTCAACATTTGGAGTCACCCCAAGGTTACTTGTAAATTTGTGCACTTATTTATACTTCTTTTATTGCAGCACTTATTCTAGGCGATGTACTTAGCCTTTGGTTTAATCAGCCACCACTTGTTTGGAATATATCCAACTTGAAGCTCTTAATTTAAATTTGAACATGAAATTAGCATTGCCACACTATACATGATATCAATTATAAAGTTAGAGTCTATGCACTCCTTCATAAGGAGTTTGCTGTTTCTATAAACAATTCTCTATTATTTTGTAAATACTTTAGTACAATCTCAAGTTTTGTATAGTAAATTTAATTCGGGTTTGATACTTGCTCCATATATCAAATACATAAATGAAGCATGTTAATGAAAATAATATAGCATGTATGATAATTCCTATTGTCAATGCATAAGGAATCCATCTTATATGCTCCATATTTGTAAGGACCTACTTTTCCATACAGTTTAAGTTGACAATAAACCACAATGTCCAACCCAAATTGAATGGAAAGACAGATAGTTAGGGAAAAGAAAGAAGAAAAAAGATAAGAAGAAACTAAACAAAATAGAATCTCACAACGGAACGAATAATCTATAATATATAACAAATCTTTACACAAAAACAATACTGTAATTTATTTATATACAAACATCAATCAAAGTACACTAGTCTATTTTAGTCTGGACAGTTATAACAACCTGTCCTTACATTTGCTGATAAATACAACCATGAATGCAACGGAAAAACAATCATGTACGTTAATATGTCTCTGGGCCTTCAGCTCATCTCCTGAAGCTCCAAAAACATCCAATTCACCTGGAAATATGCTCGGTCTGACCCGAGCATTTTAGGAAATCAACGCCTGGGTCAGTCTGGTAAAACCAGCTTGAGAAACATAATCAAATGGATTTTTAAAGTTAAATAATCTTGTTAAAACAAAGGTATTTTGTAAGACCACGTTATATATAAACACGGACGAGATTTTACCTTACAATATCCAAAACCCGTTATAGAAAATCCAGTGATATTATAATAATTTCTAAGGGCAAAAAAATAATAATAATCAAGTAATTATGATGCTCGTGAGTGTACATCACAACAATACTTGGTATACAATAAAAAAAACCGATAAGACTCGTTTTCTAATTGTGTAGGATTTCCATGGAGGTGCCCTCAGTACTTCGAGGAACGATCCTCCTGCAGAAGGATCAGAGATATCCTTCCGAAGCAGCATAGATCCCTAGTTATGTACCATAGGAAAAACATGGCTGGTCTCGCTAAGATCATATGTATCGCCCCATGCATGCATAACAACTATAAGTGACATGTAAGAGGAGCCGACTGCACCCTATGGGTTTGCCAACCCTACTGGCCATGCCTCCCATCTCTGGTTAGTCATTTCCATTGATGAGACTATGTTCGGCATTCTAGCTCATGCATCGCCATCAAAATAGATTACGGAATCCCACAAGGATTCTAATACCCCAACCGGTCTCGGAATCTCACATAGATTCCCATATCTCAATTAGATCTTGGAATCACACACGGATTTTCAAACCTCAACGGGTTTTGGAATTACACATGGATCCCAACATCCCAGTATATCAAGAAACTCCTCCATAGAACCGTATACGGTTTTTGAAGTGGTTACGGGTTCGAGTCATCTCTTACGAGTACACTCTTCCATTTCTCGTGTGCTTCACAAAACCAAACGTTGATTATCAAAATGCTCAATACCGGTTCTTTAGGAAATAATGAGACAATACATAAGAGTGGGGATCACCCCCCAATAGTTTAAGTAGACGGATCTCCTTATCATTTGTAGTAGAAGAACGAAATGAGTTTATACGTACAGTATAGCACCCTCGATGGTAATGGTATCATATAATCCCCATATTTCCCTTAGATATTTCTAGAGTTCAAATCCTTTGGTGTTAAGTAGGGAATATTTCCCTACCATCAAAATCAAGAAGGATTACATACTTAGGCCATAATTTGATAGTCGATTATTTAACTATCAAATAAACAAACATCTAAATAAAGATTATATTTTCCATGCAAAACACTAAGCCTCTTAAATTAATTTTCATTAATTTAAATCACATTTCAAATACTTGGAAATCACTAACATATACTTATCTCAACAAGATAAGTATATTCACAAATCACCATATTTTCGATACGTAGAAAATATAACTGTATACTTATCTCAATGGTATAAGTATATTTACAAACCATTTCACTTTCAAAACTTGGAAACTTTTCTATATACTTATAAAGTGATATAAGTATATTCACCAAACATTTAGAGAGATTTTATATTTTTAAATCATATTTAAATGGTCAAATCCAAATGTCATTTAAAATGGAGAAACCCAAAACACCAATCTCTTCCCTAAATCTCTTTTATTTTATAAATAATATCTCCTTTATAAATTTAAAATCTGTTTATAAAATATATTTTATGAATATCAAAACCATTTAAAAAAATTCTCCTCTCATATATTTAAAACTCACTTATAATCCTTTTATAGATATCCAGAATCTTCCCATATTTAAGAAACTTATTTAGTAAACTCTTTGAGTCATAAGGTTCCTTAATAACCTATATATTATTTAAAATAACTTTAAATAATAAGTTATTATTTAAACATCCTTCTATTTCCTGCAAATTAGACCTCATTTAAAATACTATCTTTAAAACCACATTAATAATATATTAAATAAAATTTTAAACACTATTATCGTATTAATAAGTTAATTTCAAAATAATATTAATATAATAATTAATTAACTTTAAACATTATTCAAATAGTAATTAATTAAACTTTAACTAATATTAATATAAAAATTAATTGTCCTTTAAATATAATTAAATAATTTAAATCAATATAATTAGTTAATAAACTTTAATTAAAAACTAAAGCATAGTTAAATCACTTTAAATAAATAATTAAAGTAAAATTAAAACATTTCAAAACAATAACTAAATAACTTCAAAATAATAAATAAACATTCTTAAATAACATTTAAGAAAAAACTTTTAAGAACCATATAATAAAATAATTAACTTTAAATTATTATTAGAAAAATAAAAATTATCTTTAAAGTATTATTACTAATAAATTATTACCTTTTAAAATATTATTACTAAATAATAATTATTTTTAAACCTTTAATAAAAGTAATTATTCTTAAATAACTTTCAAATCAATAATTAGTTTTTTTAAATTTTGAAGGAGGCTTAACGATCACCATGATATTTAAACAAGCTACCATATTATTTAATTTAACTTTTCAAGTTAATAACAGATATTTACATATTCCATGACTATGAAAATAAATCCAACACTTAACCATCGTTGGTTATTATATCACTTATTTAAAGTGGCTTATCAATTAACGATATATAATCAAATGTCCAAAGTTATAAAATAGCAGAGTGTGGATTTATTTTGCTAATTAATTGCCCGATTAATTTAATTAGTGGAGAGGTGTTTTCTTCTGCTAACCCAATATCCAATTACCATATTCGGTCCAGTTTAACTCAACAGTAATTTATTTGGCCAAATAAACATCAATAATTAAGGTATGTAATTTTAAACGGCATTATAAGTTAAAATAACGTAATTTAAAATCAGTCCATTTTCATATGTCATAAACTTAGACTTGTACAAAGCTGTCAATAAGTCTTGCAACAGCGTTATACTCATCAATACGAGTCCATTGCAAAAGAATCAAGTTGATCAGGTTTAAAACGGTCGAGATATTCCACTTCAAAGTTAACTAGCTTTATATATACATATTCATATACATATACATATACATATACATATACATATACATATACATATACATATACATATACATATACATATACATATACATATACATATACATATACATATACATATACATATACATATACATATACATATACATATGCATATATATATATATATATATATTTAAAACAATTAAAAGAAGTTATTTCTCACCACACTATACAGCGGCCCAAAGCCAAACCCATCTTCACCTGAACTCGCTACGCTACAGACCTTCATCTTCCCCAAATCCTCACTTCGATTAGAAAACGACTGGAACCAAAATAACGTGCATGCTTGTGTATATGCACACACACATGACCACCAAAACAACATACGAGCTCCATCAACAAGCTTCTACTCGCATGCTCGACCTCTCAGAATCAAAGATAACCTGCATGCACCCAGTATCACCATCACGACTGAAGCTCCACCTCGACCATCCCCACGGACGTGCGACAATTTTTTCCCCAAAATCTCGCCAAACTTCCACAACTCGAGTTACTCACCCTTACGAATGCAACGCCAATCTCCATTCGAGCTCTCATCGCCTAAAATTTCGATTAACCGCAACCCTAGTTTGCCATCATCGACGATCATCATCACAAAATCGCACCAAAACTTCTACAAAAATACTACGACTTCACACGACCTCAACGGTACAAACGGCGATGATCAGTCCGACTTGGGTTGAGAGAATTTGATTTTTAAAGATTATGAACATTTTCTTCCTTTTACTGTAAAAGTGGGATATCTTTCTCGATTTTCAACGAAATCTCGAGCGATCAATTTAAAAAAATACTCTTTAGCGATAAACTTTCTTGTTCGGAGATGGGGTTGAAAGTGAGTTAATTGGAAGTTGTGGATTTTTGAAGGGGAGAGGGTTGAGTTTGTTTTCCATTTACAGGCAAAATGAAAGTAAGAAGGGAACAGAAGTCCTTGCCTATGAACATACACACACACACACATAGACATACTAGAGTATGTTGAAGAAGATAGTAGGCAAGGGAACATAAAGGATGATGGCAGAGGAGATAATGGTGGCTAGGGAAAAAAGTGGTGGCTGGGTTGATGGAAATGGCTGCTGAATGAAGAAAGAAAAGACCGTAGTGTACCTTGTTTATGTATGCCGATTTTTAAATAAATTCTGATACCCTGCCATACTGTATCATGTCCATTTCTGCGCCGCAATTGACAGAAAATAAAATATGATCGCGTATAACCAAGTTACATGATCACTAAACAAAAATAAAATAGACAAGTTATTAAATTCTATAAAGTCTCAAAATGCCAGCGTTTGTCGTGAAATACGTCAAATGGAAACTTATTGTTTTTCCAACTAAATATTATGGGAAAATTTCTAAAAATTAAACTAAAAATACGTTATTAGAAATAAAGTATAAATTTAAAACATAAATTTTATTACAATTTAATTTAAATCTGAATATTTAAACAAATTAAATATTCAAATTCGAAAACCCAAAAACACGGGTCGTTACCGTATTAAACAATATTAATATCGTGTCTACGTAAAACATTTTGGGTCAATCCTTACATTCTTTTTTACAGACTATAAAAGATGTTGTTTTCCAATTCAATGTAGGGTTTTGAACAATTAGACTAATATGATTTTAACTTCAGTTCATTGTTAATCATCACAAGTTTGTTGTTCACTTATAGTTAAGAAATATTTTAGTACGTTTTATTATTCTTTCATATATAAACACGCTTCCTTTGCATTTTCACTAAAACTCAATCTATTTGATTTCTCCGTTAAATGTTTTCTTAACTCTAATGCTTACCAAACGATGCTTTCGTATCATTTCTTGGATCATATCCAATAACCCAAAAACACTGAATTTTTCCCATTAACTTTAAGACACTTTGGTTATTAAACATAAACAATACTTCCAAATCATTATTTAGAAAAAAAAATTCCATATACCAAAACTCAAAATCATTTGGGTGATAATTTTGTGAGTGAAATCCAAATTAACTAAAGTATGTTGAACAATTAATCTATTATGTTAATTTCAACAACTTTACATAACTTGCCATATTCCAACTGCATTGATCTTTTTCCCAGAGAGACTTTTGTGGCCGATGGATCATATCTATTTGGGTACCACTAAAAATCATATTTTGATACTATACTTGGAGTATATTCAGGATTTGCGCATCATGCAATACATCAGAGTTAATACTCATAAAGCTCGTTAACAATTGAGGAAATTCTTGTCTCAATGTCAATAAGAAAATAATAGTTTATCCTAAATTCATGAGATTAATTATTGACCATTTAATGTGTGATGTCTATTTGGTCATTGAATTCATTGTATTCAGTTTTATCTTTGGATGTATCCAAATCCATTTTATTGCCAATAATTTTCAAAAGAAATTCCTTCATTTGAAGTTAGCAATTCTTGAAACAACAATTGTTTCTTAGTATAACAGAACATGTATTCACAAACATTTCATTAAATGCTTGTATATATGTATAGAACTAATTTGGTTTTTGAGTTTACTTAACTTATGCTCATAACATAAATTGGTCAGTCCATATTAATCGACCATAAACTCCTTTAGGGTGGTCCACACATGATCACTGACGAACAAGCATTACGTGTAGTCTCTCGACTCACATGCTTTATCAACTCCTTGACCTAGGATATATAGAGGTTCATCATAAAATTTTGTCTTGTAGGATGTCGTAAACTTTGTCTTTAATAAAATTAACTTTAACCATAAGTACCTGCTCTTAAGTACATGAAACTACAGAAAGTTGTTAACTCAACTTCTCACCATCAATCATACCTTGTCCAGTGATGTTTTCTTATCCTTTATCATTACATCATTATGCATCAGAGGGAGGAATGAGTTTCTAGATTGAATATTATTCGTTTTAGGTACTTTTGGAATTGTTTTTCTGTATACTCACATGCTCAATCAAATTATACTTTCTTATTTCCTTTGCACGTTACGTATTCTACTACTATTTTTTATTCGACGAATTTATCACAAATACATTACTCATGTAATGAATACCCATGTTTATTTTATGATAATTCATTTGTGAATTAAATGAAGTATAGGAATCATTTTTGTATCATTAGACTTTCGACTACATATATCTTTATGTATCAGTTCGAAGAGTTCACCAACTCTTATATCGCTCCCACTAAATTAGCATTTTGTCCTTAGTTCCAAAATAATCATAAAAATTTCAAATACTTCTTTGCTTTATAATGCATCAATCTTTTTATAAAAATATGTACCGGTATTATAGCTTCCAGTAATGAATATTTATAATATTCGTATTGAAATGAAACTATGTCTACTTTCAGCCAATACTGAAAGTAGTTATTATTTCATAAATAGTATTTGATATAATTTACGGAAATAATTATTCATAACTTGATGTGTACATTAAGAAGTATTGTATGGTATGCTCCCACTATATAAGCCATTACTCTAACAATATATGAAATACGTAGCTCTATTCAACCATTTATTATAGAATTTTATTTCATACATTATAATGAATTTATAATCGTACGTTTCAAATCAGATAAGTTGAACTCGAAGAAATAAATTTTTGCATAAAAAACACTTGGAATAGAAATCATATTTCTCATTCCATATTAAGTGTCCTTCTAAATTTTAAAAAATTCCTATTTTTGATGTCCTTTATAAAGGAGAAGTGAAAATTTACTCTCTTCATCCAACTATGCTTATTTTACATCCACTGTCAAACATTCACTTTTCTTTTAGATGGTTGAATTATTTAAAAGAAAACTTAACAACAAGACTGCATTAAATTCTTTAATGCACATGGATATTCTTAACATTTTAGGAATATAGAATAAGTCACACTTAAGTAAACCGATCGAAGCTAATAGTTCGACATTTGAGTTCTAGGTCAGTCTTTAGTCCTTGGTATTTTATTATTACAAAAAACTTAGTGCATTCAGCCGTATTGTATACACGATTTGTACTATTGTTTATTTTCTTATTTCGAATGAATGAATTTCATCGACATTTCATACATCAAGAACGTGATGCTTCACTATACAACTTTTGTTATACGATTTAATACAGATCAATTGTGCATAATCTTATATTCTTTTAGAGTTCAATTCTCATGGAATACAATGTATGATCTAGGGAAAATAAATATTTACAAAGAACGAACGTTTTAGTAGTTGAATAACTTCGACACTTGCAAGGGTCACATGACACCATGTAAAAAATTTAAAGCAAGTATATTTTATATTTCTTTGTTAATATTCTATCTTTTTCATTTGCATATCTTAACTGATAAACATTTTATTAATTTCATCAGTTGCACAAATTTGTCGATGTAGATTATTTTGACTTTATATTGCAAATTTTCTTGCAATATTGAAAGATTAAGTGTTACTGTTATATATTTCTAATAAGCCCCCACTAGATTTTTATGTTTGTCAAAACCCTAAAAAATATAAAGAAATATTTTGATTTCTCTAGTGGGTGTTAGATCTCGTTTGCCTTGGGATCGTTACCTTAAGAAAAACTCAACAAATCATAGGTCCGCAAGCGATTGATAATACATTATCATTTGCATCATAAACAACTCCTAACTCATGATCTTTGTCCTAATCTCATCTTGAACTTATGAGAAGTACAACTCAAGAAAGACTATTCATTCATGTCCACCATTTCACAATGGCCTAAGTATAATGCATGTACCTTAAGGAAAGCTCAACAAATATGTGCATGTATCACACCTCATTAGTTAATAAACTAATAGTGCTACACATAATATTTCTAGCTTGAGGAAAGCTCAACAACTAAAGGATATCCAGGTAATATATTAACATATAAATAGTAGAGGACAACTTATATATATATATATTACGTAGTCAAACTCTTTAATATATTTATTTTGAGTGATATTGATTTAGGAAACAATGTATTTCTTGTAAAATACCCTTGTGATTCAAGTGTTCGACGCATCAGAAATCACGGTATATGAACAAATGTATGTATTTGTTTCTTAAACCTAATTTAAGTAACTTTCCAGTTCCAACTAAATTTATACATGCATAGTTTCATAAGTATTATCTTGTTTATAACTTTACAATATAATTTACTAATATAATATATACATGTAACTTGTTAATTAATTTTTTAATTAATTTTAATTATCATTAATTAAATCAAATTTAATAAACTTAATTTATTTTAAATACAATTTCTAAAATTTTATATTACCCATCTTAAACTATTTACGATAGCCAATTAACTATAAAATCTATAGTTTATACATGTGTACATATAAACATATATATACACACATATTTTAATTAGATAACATTTAGTTAATTTATTTTAATAATTTCATTTAATCGAACAATTTATCTAATTTTGTCAATTAATTTAAAATCTAATTTATCATAAACAATTTTAAGATGAATAAATATCTACACCAATTATAATTGTGTGTGTGTTAATTAATTATTTTATTTTATTAATCATATTAATTAAATTTAAAATTTAAAGTTTTCAAAATTAATTATTAAAATGATTTTGAAAAATTGTAATGCATTTTATAACTTTTACAAAATTCACTATTATATCTTAAATTGAATATTTTTTTGGCAAAGCGAGCGGTTTTTATAGTGGACCGTCCACTTTTATTATAGCAAATAATAAAACAATACAAAGCAGGTGATAAGCAGAACGCCTATCAACAAATACAAGGTTTTTAAAGTGGAACGACCACTATATCTAAACTAGATTACAGCACATGAGTCGGATAACACATCCGAACTACAAATACAAGCTGCACATGGCAGTCGCAATCACCATGCAGGGTGAAAATTGAACAAACAAGCACAAAGAACAATAACAAGTATGCAAAAAGCCAACGATAACCAACATCAACAGACAGGCCAAAATTGGCAAATCAAAACATTAACATGAGAAACATTTCCAACAGTGAAATTCAGCCATAAGGTTGAAGGGCACGGCAGCAACAGAACCAAATAGTCGAACCCCAGAATTGCATAACAGAGATAGCAAATACATCCAAATGCAAAACAATCTTGCCCACCTCCAGCAACAGACAAACAGAGATACCACCACAACCATGAAAACCAGTTCCCCAAGGAAAACAACCAAGAATGACACCAACACCCGCGCATCAACACAAGACGAAACACACATACACTTTGTAAAACAGAACAGCAAAAGCGACGAGACAACAGCCAACAAACACCAAATAAACAAACCCCTGACCACAAACGATTTGAAACACAAGAACGACCAGCATGTCATCGAAACGATCCACAGCTTTACTCCAGCCGGCGAGAGAAGAAAGGCCTGCCATTCAGAGGTGCAATAGGAGTCCAAATCAGAATGAAAGTAAAGCGATTGACAGAGTTGGAGAAGTCGCGAAGCAGTGAAAAGTTGCCTCGCTGAACTGAGGTAGAAGGAGCGGTTGAGGAACTCAGCGAGTATCATAGCAAGGCATTGCATCGATAACTTAGGAAGAAACCAGCGGAGAAAGGATGCCAGAGCCGCAGCAGATCGTGGATTGAAAGCAACTAGAGGAAAACACGAAGAGCTTCAAAACCACAGCAGGAAGAGCTAGGGAAGTAGGGAAGTGAAGAAAATGGAGGAATTGGGAAACGGAATGAAGGAGATACGAGAGCGAGGGATTAGAAAAGAAGAAATGGGTGGCGGCACGAAGGAACCCTTGTCTCCATTGAGATTAGAAAGATTTCAAATATCTTTTAATTTCTCAAAATTTGAAAATTAGGCCAAGGCCTAAAATAAATCCAGGCTTTATATTATAGATAACCTTTGGGCTAGCTTCATCCTTCGCGCTAGGCCCATAGCCAGGTTAGGTGGAGTACTTGATTACCCAAACTCGACCTTCGATGCTACCTCTTTAGGCATCCTACTAGATGGGTTGGCTTTAACCAGTTAGCCATAATATTGCTAATTTCAGACTGTATAGGCTATTGGACTCTGATACCATTATAGGAACTGAGACCATCAGAAGCGGGTGAAAAAGGTAAATTTCAAAATAAAATAAAATTGGATGATTAGGCCTATGAAGTCTAAAGGGGTTATACTAGATTTAATCTAAATTTAAATAGAAACATATTTATTTGATTTCAATGTATATATTTGTTAATTAAACATGCCAACATTTTAACTAAATGTTTCGTTAGGAATGCATCAATGCACATTCAAACTAATTAACTACATAAATGAACTGATATAAACAAGTGTGTTTGTTTATGTATACACACACATCTAGATATTGGGATTTAATTTATGCATGTGTGTATTATACTTACATATACATGTTACATTCTCGTATACATATCTAGAATATAAATGCATACGTACATACATATGTTTGAGTATACTGTAATAATGTTTATGGTTTGTATACACATATTGATAGTACTACATATATATAGTTTAGACATACACACACATATATATTTAATCTTTATTACCGCTTATATTTTATATTTACATATGTACAAATATATGAAAATAATTCACATAAGGTAGACAATTAAAATAAGAGTAAACTAGAAGCATAAAGATGGAAACATGATTTATGTTATAATTAAATCTAATCAAACCTTAGTTAAAAAGGAAATAATCACGTAACGTAATCTACTTTACTTCTACAGCCACTAATTCAACAATTGATTTAGTACCATATTGAATATCAAACTTAACTACTGTAAACATCCAAAACGTTGAAAAACAAAAGGGTTTATATTTTATCTAAATTTGAAAAGTCATATAATTAACATAAAGAAAATTAAACATGTTATAGCTTATTTTGTCGACCCTAATGACATAATTGGTGTGAAACATAAATTCTATAATTAGGTACATACATATATATAATAAACTGAAATTTAATTTTCAAACATAAAATTGAATTAACCTAAAAAATCAACAGATTAAAATTTAGTTTTAATATTGGTTTACAGCTTCAAAGTATGAAGGAGAATCGATTAACATTTATACGCACACATACATGATTCGATCTACTAAAATTAGGTCCTTGATTAAAAGGAATAAGTGTGACAACCCGAGTAATTTATTGAATCAGAGAAGGCTTACATCAATACACAACAGAATAATAAACAAGGAGATAGTTTAAGATCTCAAATGAAACAAACATAAGTTATTTGGTTAGAAAAATCATTAACCAATAACAAAAAAATAAATTTCAATCAATCCATTCCACAACAATTAGTTATTTATCTAATTAAAACATCAACATTCAAAAAATGCAAAATAGAACTCATGGTCAATCACAATACATAGAATATATTTAAACTGATTTTTATAAATGGCTATAATACACATGCACGCACACACACATAACTTTATTTTAAACATCATTTGAATAAATTATAAACTTACCCAATAAATCTTGCACTTCATCGCACCTTCATTTATGGTTTCATCTCAGATTTCAAGCAAATCAGCATCCCACCTTGCAAGAGAAGGATGAAGCATCTTTCTTTAACTTAATTTGATATTGATTGGAGTTTGTTTCGAGCTTATTTATTGGAAGAATGTTCCGCC
Organism: Allium cepa; assembly: GCA_030765085.1. Taxonomy (NCBI): domain Eukaryota; kingdom Viridiplantae; phylum Streptophyta; class Magnoliopsida; order Asparagales; family Amaryllidaceae; genus Allium; species Allium cepa. Next base: position 167,880,432 of record CM060931.1, read on the forward strand.
ATGAATGATAAAAAAGTGGAAGAAATTTTTTTCTCTCTTTACCTTTTCTATTCTTTTTAATCAAAACTTTCTTCTTTAATTCTTTTTAAATTTAAATTATTTGATTCCCTCCACTACCATTACATAATCGCCCTTCACATATTCCTAATGTGCAAAATTTCCAAATAAAAACTTTAATATAATTATTATATTATTTAAATTGCCTTTTCTAAAAATACACTGCTATCGTATTGCGTTTAAATAATTACCAACAATATTCAAAACAATAAATAAATTAATAATAATTAATGTTGCATAAATATTAATTAATTTGTAACATTTTACAAATTAATCAAATATTGTGGTTTTTTATGAAATTACAAATGCGGTTGTGCGACTTAGAGGTGTGAATTCAGTAAGCGATTAGTACTAAATTATTCAAATATTAACCTTCAAATGTTACCTTAGCTGGTGGTGTGACAGTTTGGTCAAATTTTTCGCTTATAGTTCCTTTTTGTAAAATCAAATTTAACAATCATTTAAGCGATACCTTTTAATAACACTAATTTAAAATAATTCTCTTCATAAAAAATGCATCACGCTAGGATTTATGGAATTTGGTTTTTTGTCAAAATTCCAACATCATCCACATTCAACTTTGTTAAGTCAAAACAAAAAAAATCTTTGATTCAATAATCAAATTATAATAATCACATGGCTCTGCTCAATTTTGAGTTCAATAACCGATCTAACCTCAATAACCGAGGATACGAATCCACTATTGAATAGTGTTTTACTTCCAATGCTTCGACCTCGACCCAACTATAGTCATTCAGTGGATGCCATGCTGCGTTTAACTATAATCAAAGTGAAGCGTCTACAATAAATTCCATAGTATTCTCAAGTCGAGGGAACAGTGTAGTATCATCATTTTGAGATTGTTTATTTGAACTTAGTTATATTAACCAACAGAGAACTCTCGAACAAATCATTCCATAGTTATCTAACAACCATTAGTATTTAATCCTTGGTTCCCCCAACAGTCTTTAGTAGTACACCACTAACATTTGGAGAGTGTTACGTATTTTAGTCTCGATAGGTAAATTGATTTCCTTTCTTGAAACATCTTGACTAGGAATATGTAAAACGATATATTATTTTTCAATGTGATAAATTATCATGATTACAACACATCATAATTACTATTACATAACATATCTTTTAGGGATTTTCTATTTTGTATACTTTAAATTTATTACTTAATTAATTGTCATAATATAACAAGCATAAATAGAGAGAAAACATGTGTTATTTTGAATAAGGTTGGTTATCGAGGTAGATATACATAACAATTACATAATTACTCCCAGTGCATACTCCTGTAACGACCTACCTCTATACCCGTACTACCAAAGAATATTACATGGTAATATTGTCTAGTAATTCAAAAAATTAGGCTTGTTAGGTGTGACCATCCATGAATATTTCCTTAGACCAACATCGACTTGTTTTACTTAATCTTATATAATAATAAATGATGTATATGATATCGGCACAAAGTAATAAACACGTTGACTAATTCGGGATAGAACATTATATAATATATCAGAAACACAGAATCAATAGACAAGGCGAAAAATATAATACATGCCACAATATAGATACCTAAAGTGAGCCCAAAAAATAGAAATACTAGATCCACATAATACACTATATGACCAAGTATTGGACGAGTACCAAAAAGAATATACATCATGAGTCATGATTCATACAAATGTATGTTTATATATAAAACATACACATATATATTGTTTGCACCAAAATTTGTCACAAACACCCAAGAATTAATTTAGTAGAGAAATAAATGAAGAAAAACAAAATTAAAATAAGTAGATAAATCAACAAGCAACTAAGAATCGGCTATAATCAGAAACACAAAGATTTATAGTGGTTCGGCGTTGTATGCCTACGTCCACTTTGAAGTTTTGCCGTAATTAATCATTTATGAATCTGATTACAATGGAGAAACTGTAACGCCCCGAGAATTTTCGACTTTCGAAAATTCGACATCGACACTCACTTTATCGACTGCCGAGAAATCGAAGGTCAAAAACCGGAATGTTATGGGTTTTAAAAAGAAAAGAAAAGAAAGAAGAGAGGAAAAGAAGAAAGAAAAAGAAAAATAGAGGGAAAAGAAGATAGACAATTTTTAGAAAACAGAGAAAGAAAAGAAAACAGAGAATTTGAAAAATAGAAGATAGAAGAATTTTAAAAATAGAACGGACAGAAAAGAAACAACGGAACAACAACAGAATCTCACAATTTGCAGCGGAACAACATATAATAATAAATGAATAATCTTTAAACAAAGAACTATATCAGTTATTACATTACATCACATTTTATTACATCAAATCATCAGAGTGTACAACAACATACAACAACATAACAGCGGAAAAAGAAGTACTATATAAACTAGTAATACGCCATGCCATCCAGCTTGCCTCCAGCAACTCCAGAATATCCAGAATATCCTGATAAACCTAACTCTTAACTGCCCGTGTGGAAATTGGTGGGCACCTAGAGTTTAGGAAGGAAAACAATAAACTCCAAGTCAGTCATGTGACTGGTGTGAGAACTCAAAACAGTTTATTTATCTTTAAAATCAAAATAGAGGAATATTTTTAATCAATTCGCAATGCTTTTAAAAATGAGACTACCATAAGGCCTCCCGCACACACACACATGCAAACGCAGAATCGGAGGAGATTTCTCCTTATGATAGCCAAAGATGCTTGATACGCATTTAAAATAACATTTGATATTATTATTAGTGCATAATGTATAACAAATCATTTCGAAAATAAAGATATAAATCTTAGCCGACATAGACATTTCGAACTATGCCTACTATAGCTACTATCCAAACAGTGGTGACCACCATAAGTGAATAGCAGGTTCTACAACTAATACCGTACAAGTTTCGTATTGAGAATTGGATTTCCAACAAATGGTCAGGCCAAGGAACTTCCCATTGCCACTGAGAATGCCTCTGGATGGACATCCCCGAGAACCAAACCGGATCTCAACCAACACAAGGCCGGGTTACTCCTAACTGAGTAACAACTGACCGAATATGCCATCCCCCGGTCCTTTGGGACCTTTTTCCGAGAGCGCTCTCTAATCAATTCACACAATCATAACAAAGTGTTTTCAACATGAGTAAGTATCTGGGCTCCATACCATGATACTACCCTTTTCCAGAAGGAAATGGACACATCCTAAAGGGTGCTACCCCTCATAACCTTGCTGCTTCTTTCCTGTTTTGACCATTTCCGGGATGTGAGGCTCGACGAATTCACGTCCACAAAAACATACTTTATACAAAAGCCATGCTTTGGGTCAACAAATGATAAACACAATGATCACTAAGATAGACGATCAAATAAATGATCCTATCACAATAATCAACACAATGATCATTTCAGCATCACTCAGCATGTCACATTACCAAACTGGGAATATATCGCTGATAACTTCAACTATATAACCTTTGAGCACATACGTCTCAAAGAAGGGTGTTAAGCAAAGAATAAATTCTCCGCCACCAACAGAAATATATTTGAATGAAATCGGCTTTATATCTCAAATTGTAATGTCAGGCATACAATCCATACAAGTCTGTTCCGGGATCGAACAGAACCGAAGGCACTTACAAAGAAGTCCTTGCAATCCGGATATTCACAATCCTGATCGGATTTCCCATCACTTAGGGAGTCTCTATACCGTTGCAACTCAGTGCAGAGACAATCGATAGGTCATCCTATCGCTTTCGCAAATACCGGGTCTTCAACACCGATCTTCAATGCAATTCACAACGACGTATCACATATTCGGAATGGGTTATACGACCCCATGGTCCTTTCCCGGTTAACCCGAATAGTGAGCGCTTATTCAAAAATAAGTGTGCATTCAAATTCAATCAATTCACATCAAATACCCATTCAAAGGGAAATATTGATAGTCGGCTATTGAACTATCACTGGATATGCACACATCACCAGATTCCAAATAATTTTCCAAATTATTTATTTTCCAAAATATCTTTACAAGATATATTATTTCAACACTTCAAAAATAAATCAATATTTATTTTTAACCAATTTCACTTTTCACATATAAATTCTATAATGAATTTATATTTCAAAATATTCGTGCATATACGATTTCAACTATCCATTTCCAATTTATCTTCAAAAAGATAAATTCTAAATATTCACTTCATATTTGAAAACATTTCCATACTTATTATTCATAAGTAATTCACAAATCTTTTTATTTTCAACCTTGGAAAATATTCAATATACTTAAATCGAATTAAGTATATAATTCATTCTTTAAGGAAATCATTCTCTTAAACATATTTATTTGGGCCAAAACGAATGTTACGTAAAACATCGTTACGACAACCCAAAATCACTAGTATAGGGATTCGAAATTAAAATAGATATATAAATCCCAATACTATACAAAACATTTCCTTTCGGAAATCATTTACTATAACAACAGTGTTATAGTCCACATTTCCTTTTATTTCTCGAAAACGTCTATTTCAACAATAAATGTTGAAATCTATGGTTTCGAATCTCAACACATTTTAAAACATCGTTAGATCGTTTTAATTCTATTTGAAACATTCACATTCTAAACAATTTCTTTAACGTGCTATTCACTGTTTAAAAACGTGAATAAACTACGTTAACAAACTTCATCATTTCTATTCACTTTAACTTAAAGGATTATTCACTGTCTAAAATGTGAATATAACTCCATTTATAAGTTATAACAATTAACTTATCAAAATAAGTCGTTTGCGGATTTATAAAACAACGTTTATAAATTCCGTTTCTTTTTATTTATAAAAACTTCCTTTTTATAAATTCCTTTATTAACCTATTTGATTTCATATCTCAATTATAAACTAAAAGTTCATATTATAAGTCAATTGCTTATAAAACGATTATTTTACAAAATCGTTCTTTTTTAAAGACTTTTCAATTTATAAACCTTATAACTTATAAGATTTATTTATTTAACAAATCTATTCTTCAAATAATTTCACCAAATTTATAAATCTTACTATTTATAAATTTCATTTATAACTTCACAGTTTATAATTCTATAAATTTCATTCATTTATGAAATTCATTTTCACTACATTCAAACACTTATAAAACTCGTTTTATAATGTCTATATTTCAATTTATAAATATCCATTTATAAATCTCTTAATATAAATCAGTTTATATTATTATTCTAAAACGTCTTTAAATTCCTTTATAATTTCATCATTTCGATTTATAAAATAATCAAATTTTATAAATCCTATATTTAAACTTTTATCATATATTCAAAAATCCAATTTAAATTATTTTATAAAATCATTAGTTCATATTTCTCAAAAATCGACTTTTAATCGTATTTCTAAAAATCAGTTTTTTTAACTATATTTCACAAAAACCATAATTTTTATAACTTTAAAAATTATAACGTTAATTTATTTATAATGGATCAATTCCAAAAATATAGTATATTTTCAAAAATCACTTAAAAAATCATTTTAAAATCCCAAAATCTGGGTCCAATGATGCTACACACCAAATAGTCAATCACGACTAACAACGATATCATATATCGATATGATAATCCATCAAATATCAAAATATCTGAAATAAAATAAATACTGTTGAGGAATCCTGTTGGATCCCTCCAACCTGTTTTCCTGCATCCAAAAACATTAGCACAATACCAATTTCGCTCCAGTACGAAATTATCGCGGTACATGTTCTTATTAAATATTATCCGCTTACTAACGGCGTAATAGGGTCTCATCCGCTAAACAAAAAATGCGGGAAATCAATCAACTGCAATATATATATATTGATATTATATATAATACCAATTTCACTGTTTATGAAATATTCGCGGTATATGTTTTTATTAAATAACATCCGCTTACTAACGGCGCATAATGTCTATTTTAACAATCAATAATTTACAGTCATCATTCAAACATGCATTCAAATATTTTAAATCTAATTATTTAAAATAAAATCGAAATCTATTCGATTGAGTGAGAAGTTCTCACCTTGGTTTTAAATTCCGTTTTAGCTTTTATTTCGAATAAAATTAAACGCGCGTTTAATTTTACCCGAAATTCTCACTAACTCCAAACGACTCCAAACCAACTCCATCGCGTAGTGCTCGTCCATACGATTCCAACGCAACTGGATTTGCATTTTTTCGACCTCGTATGAAAAAGATACGAATTTTACAAGATTGTACACAATTTTATAAACTTAAATTCAACATAACTTTTATAATTTTAACCTAAATCTAATCATGGCCGTTCAAATTCTTTCTCACCCCATCAGGCCCATGCGCCCTTCCTTCCCCCTCTCCATCTCACGCGCAAAAACTACCCAGGGCTTTGAACGTGAAATGAACCCATCGCCGCCTCTTCTTCCTTCAATTTCGCACGCAACCATGTCGATCGAGACATCGATCAGCCACCACAAAAGCGTAGCCACATGCAATCCCCACCTTCGGCCGTAGTATGGGAGCACTCGGTCAACCCATCGTCACGAAAAACCGTGCACAACCCAATACGAACGCGACTACATTCTAGCCTCCACGATGCTTCATTTTCAATCTTGACCGTTGATTAGCTAGTTCGTGTTGCCCTCTTCAACATTGTAGTTGAACAAATTTGATGAAACTGAATTTATTTTAAGAAATCAAAGAGAGAAGCAGAGAAGGTATCGGCCATTGATTTCAAACTGGCAGCCACGAACGAAAATATTAGGGTTAGGGTTATGTTGTTGAAAGTGAAGGCCATGGGTTCCTTTTATAGATTTTTGAATAAAAACACTATTCATTCACAATTTTTCAACTCCGATTTACGCGCCGAAACTGACGTTCCTAGGGTTTATCCCGCATTCCGGACACAATGGAACAGGTTTCGGAAGCTAATTCGGAAGTATGTGCGAGTTATGGCTGAAAACGCTCGATTTAAATTAAACCGATTTAAATCGATTTCTAGGCGTTTTAATTTGTACCGAACAAACGGTAAATCCAATTGACTTGAAATTTGAAACCTTACAATAATATCACATTACGGATCCGATGAAACTGGTTTCGTCGAAATCCGAGACTTTTTGAAAAATGGCTATTTTGACTCGCCAAATTTAAATTAAAAATAATCGATGCGTTTCGAGCTGCCACGATCAAACGATAACTCCGGTTGACACGAAAATTGAAATCCGGTAATAACTAACTATTACGGATCCAATGGAACTGGTTTCGTTCAATCCTGAGACTGTTCAAAAATTGACTATTTTACAGTCGATTATAAAATATTAAAATATTCAATTTTCACAGATTAACTTTTAATTCGATTTTAAAAGTTCTAAAATATTTCTATAACTCCAGTATGATTAAATAAAATTTTCCAAATTATTTTCAATCATTTTTAACTCAATTTTTAATTATTTCCATAATTTAACATATTAAATTATTGTTTTAATTATCTAATTAAATCCAAAAATTCAAATAAAAATTTATTTGACTTATAAATTCACTTATAAATATTTAAAATTAATTAGATATTCAAATTTTAATTAAATAAAAATTCTGGGTCGTTACAATCTTCCCCACTTAAAAGAATTTCGTCCTCGAAATTACAAGTAAGAAGATTACAGGATTTATTAATTTTCCAAAATTCATAGTTAATTTCTTACAATACTTTACTAAGTTTTCCAAATCATACTTAGTTATCTTTTCAAAAACAACTACTATGTTTAACTTTCAATTCCAAAATCAAAGTTAAAGTTTTCAAAAAAAAAAATTTCCAATTTTCTCAAAAATTTTCTAACGCCTTAAATTTCCGGAAAAATTCGCCATAGTCTCCTTTGCGCGGCTCGATCCGGAAAAAAAATGACAGTATATATATCACAAATATACATCTCATCAAGTAATGAGGCATCCCGAAGGGAAAAAAGTGTAAAAGTACGATATTTAATCCGAGATATGTACCTTATACTTTATTAGCAAGCATATACGGCTAATATAGCGCAAAAGCGAACTCCAAATGCGAAGCAACGCGATCCGCACCTACTCAACACTTAACAAACAATATGAGAACATGCACATATGCAAATAATCTCAATATACAACATATAGTAACATAATAACTATACATGTCACATAGCAAATGCAACCAAACAACAAATGCAAACATCAACCAACTACCATTCAAAATCAAATGAATTTTCATTCATATTCTCATTAATATTCAATGAATTGGTTTTCACTTTAAATCATATTTGATTTATTACATTGGATTTTATCAACTTTCATTCTTATTCAATTTTAATTAGTTTGCATTCACTAATTAAATCCAATTCACATTCAGTTCTATTCAAATCTATTTACTTTCAATTTGAATTCAATTTCATAGCTTTCAATTTCATTAATACTTAATGAATTATATATACAATCAATCAACAATCATATAACAACCAATGTATATTAATTACAACCAAATTACTTTGCTTACTTTCATTCTGGTTTAATTAAATTGATTTCCATTCCAAATTTTTTTCAACTTCTAATAACATTAGATTTTAAATGAATCAACACTTACATTCATTATTCCATATCAACTTTAAATTACATTCAATTGATTAATCATTCAATCCATTAATTCCATTAAATTACCAAAGTTGGATTTCATTTATATAACTCAAGTTTATATTTCTTTTAATCCACTTGATTATTTACTTCAATACCAAAATCAATTCCATTCAACAACACTTAAGTTATATTTCATTTAACCTTATATTCATTTTTATTTACAACTCATATTCATATAATTTTACTTCTTGTATATATAAGTTTATTTCACAATTGTAATTCACTTTAATTATAACTCAATTCTTATAATTCTTTTGCTTATACAATTATTCTCTTATTTAGATTATCCAAACAACCTAACAATCAACTTACATACACTTTAATAATTCTGAAAAATTATTCCTTTATATATAAAATATACTTAAGGTAAAATCATTTCATTTACCCAACTTAAAATCAATATCGTGCCGAATTGTTCTATTCAAGTGTTTAGAAACCCCTTCGGCATAGTCTTGCGGACCACGCTGACGAAAGTTCATATACCACTCAATAAATCAATCATCACAATATAAAACAATTTTATATTCACTAACAAATACGCTCTCATAGCTATTATTACACTCAACTCATTCTAGAGTACTGCTGACTCTATCTCTAATGAATTATACCCAACAGAACCATGGTTGTCGCTTAACCATCAGAGCTCCGATACCAAATGTAACGCCCCGAGAATTTTCGACTTTCGAAAATTCGACATCGACACTCACTTTATCGACTGCCGAGAAATCGAAGGTCAAAAACCGGAATGTTATGGGTTTTAAAAAGAAAAGAAAAGAAAGAAGAGAGGAAAAGAAGAAAGAAAAAGAAAAATAGAGGGAAAAGAAGATAGACAATTTTTAGAAAACAGAGAAAGAAAAGAAAACAGAGAATTTGAAAAATAGAAGATAGAAGAATTTTAAAAATAGAACGGACAGAAAAGAAACAACGGAACAACAACAGAATCTCACAATTTGCAGCGGAACAACATATAATAATAAATGAATAATCTTTAAACAAAGAACTATATCAGTTATTACATTACATCACATTTTATTACATCAAATCATCAGAGTGTACAACAACATACAACAACATAACAGCGGAAAAAGAAGTACTATATAAACTAGTAATACGCCATGCCATCCAGCTTGCCTCCAGCAACTCCAGAATATCCAGAATATCCTGATAAACCTAACTCTTAACTGCCCGTGTGGAAATTGGTGGGCACCCAGAGTTTAGGAAGGAAAACAATAAACTCCAAGTCAGTCATGTGACTGGTGTGAGAACTCAAAACAGTTTATTTATCTTTAAAATCAAAATAGAGGAATATTTTTAATCAATTCGCAATGCTTTTAAAAATGAGACTACCATAAGGCCTCCCGCACACACACACATGCAAACGCAGAATCGGAGGAGATTTCTCCTTATGATAGCCAAAGATGCTTGATACGCATTTAAAATAACATTTGATATTATTATTAGTGCATAATGTATAACAAATCATTTCGAAAATAAAGATATAAATCTTAGCCGACATAGACATTTCGAACTATGCCTACTATAGCTACTATCCAAACAGTGGTGACCACCATAAGTGAATAGCAGGTTCTACAACTAATACCGTACAAGTTTCGTATTGAGAATTGGATTTCCAACAAATGGTCAGGCCAAGGAACTTCCCATTGCCACTGAGAATGCCTCTGGATGGACATCCCCGAGAACCAAACCGGATCTCAACCAACACAAGGCCGGGTTACTCCTAACTGAGTAACAACTGACCGAATATGCCATCCCCCGGTCCTTTGGGACCTTTTTCCGAGAGCGCTCTCTAATCAATTCACACAATCATAACAAAGTGTTTTCAACATGAGTAAGTATCTGGGCTCCATACCATGATACTACCCTTTTCCAGAAGGAAATGGACACATCCTAAAGGGTGCTACCCCTCATAACCTTGCTGCTTCTTTCCTGTTTTGACCATTTCCGGGATGTGAGGCTCGACGAATTCACGTCCACAAAAACATACTTTATACAAAAGCCATGCTTTGGGTCAACAAATGATCAACACAATGATCACTAAGATAGACGATCAAATAAATGATCCTATCACAATAATCAACACAATGATCATTTCAGCATCACTCAGCATGTCACATTACCAAACTGGGAATATATCGCTGATAACTTCAACTATATAACCTTTGAGCACATACGTCTCAAAGAAGGGTGTTAAGCAAAGAATAAATTCTCCGCCACCAACAGAAATATATTTGAATGAAATCGGCTTTATATCTCAAATTGTAATGTCAGGCATACAATCCATGCAAGTCTGTTCCGGGATCGAACAGAACCGAAGGCACTTACAAAGAAGTCCTTGCAATCCGGATATTCACAATCCTGATCGGATTTCCCATCACTTAGGGAGTCTCTATACCGTTGCAACTCAGTGCAGAGACAATCGATAGGTCATCCTATCGCTTTCGCAAATACCGGGTCTTCAACACCGATCTTCAATGCAATTCACAACGACGTATCACATATTCGGAATGGGTTATACGACCCCATGGTCCTTTCCCGGTTAACCCGAATAGTGAGCGCTTATTCAAAAATAAGTGTGCATTCAAATTCAATCAATTCACATCAAATACCCATTCAAAGGGAAATATTGATAGTCGGCTATTGAACTATCACTGGATATGCACACATCACCAGATTCCAAATAATTTTCCAAATTATTTATTTTCCAAAATATCTTTACAAGATATATTATTTCAACACTTCAAAAATAAATCAATATTTATTTTTAACCAATTTCACTTTTCACATATAAATTCTATAATGAATTTATATTTCAAAATATTCGTGCATATACGATTTCAACTATCCATTTCCAATTTATCTTCAAAAAGATAAATTCTAAATATTCACTTCATATTTGAAAACATTTCCATACTTATTATTCATAAGTAATTCACAAATCTTTTTATTTTCAACCTTGGAAAATATTCAATATACTTAAATCGAATTAAGTATATAATTCATTCTTTAAGGAAATCATTCTCTTAAACATATTTATTTGGGCCAAAACGAATGTTACGTAAAACATCGTTACGACAACCCAAAATCACTAGTATAGGGATTCGAAATTAAAATAGATATATAAATCCCAATACTATACAAAACATTTCCTTTCGGAAATCATTTACTATAACAACAGTGTTATAGTCCACATTTCCTTTTATTTCTCGAAAACGTCTATTTCAACAATAAATGTTGAAATCTATGGTTTCGAATCTCAACACATTTTAAAACATCGTTAGATCGTTTTAATTCTATTTGAAACATTCACATTCTAAACAATTTCTTTAACGTGCTATTCACTGTTTAAAAACGTGAATAAACTACGTTAACAAACTTCATCATTTCTATTCACTTTAACTTAAAGGATTATTCACTGTCTAAAATGTGAATATAACTCCATTTATAAGTTATAACAATTAACTTATCAAAATAAGTCGTTTGCGGATTTATAAAACAACGTTTATAAATTCCGTTTCTTTTTATTTATAAAAACTTCCTTTTTATAAATTCCTTTATTAACCTATTTGATTTCATATCTCAATTATAAACTAAAAGTTCATATTATAAGTCAATTGCTTATAAAACGATTATTTTACAAAATCGTTCTTTTTTAAAGACTTTTCAATTTATAAACCTTATAACTTATAAGATTTATTTATTTAATAAATCTATTCTTCAAATAATTTCACCAAATTTATAAATCTTACTATTTATAAATTTCATTTATAACTTCACAGTTTATAATTCTATAAATTTCATTCATTTATGAAATTCATTTTCACTACATTCAAACACTTATAAAACTCGTTTTATAATGTCTATATTTCAATTTATAAATATCCATTTATAAATCTCTTAATATAAATCAGTTTATATTATTATTCTAAAACGTCTTTAAATTCCTTTATAATTTCATCATTTCGATTTATAAAATAATCAAATTTTATAAATCCTATATTTAAACTTTTATCATATATTCAAAAATCCAATTTAAATTATTTTATAAAATCATTAGTTCATATTTCTCAAAAATCGACTTTTAATCGTATTTCTAAAAATCAGTTTTTTTAACTATATTTCACAAAAACCATAATTTTTATAACTTTAAAAATTATAACGTTAATTTATTTATAATGGATCAATTCCAAAAATATAGTATATTTTCAAAAATCACTTAAAAAATCATTTTAAAATCCCAAAATCTGGGTCCAATGATGCTACACACCAAATAGTCAATCACGACTAACAACGATATCATATATCGATATGATAATCCATCAAATATCAAAATATCTGAAATAAAATAAATACTGTTGAGGAATCCTGTTGGATCCCTCCAACCTGTTTTCCTGCATCCAAAAACATTAGCACAATACCAATTTCGCTCCAGTACGAAATTATCGCGGTACATGTTCTTATTAAATATTATCCGCTTACTAACGGCGTAATAGGGTCTCATCCGCTAAACAAAAAATGCGGGAAATCAATCAACTGCAATATATATATATTGATATTATATATAATACCAATTTCACTGTTTATGAAATATTCGCGGTATATGTTTTTATTAAATAACATCCGCTTACTAACGGCGCATAATGTCTATTTTAACAATCAATAATTTACAGTCATCATTCAAACATGCATTCAAATATTTTAAATCTAATTATTTAAAATAAAATCGAAATCTATTCGATTGAGTGAGAAGTTCTCACCTTGGTTTTAAATTCCGTTTTAGCTTTTATTTCGAATAAAATTAAACGTGCGTTTAATTTTACCCGAAATTCTCACTAACTCCAAACGACTCCAAACCAACTCCATCGCGTAGTGCTCGTCCATACGATTCCAACGCAACTGGATTTGCATTTTTTCGACCTCGTATGAAAAAGATACGAATTTTACAAGATTGTACACAATTTTATAAACTTAAATTCAACATAACTTTTATAATTTTAACCTAAATCTAATCATGGCCGTTCAAATTCTTTCTCACCCCATCAGGCCCATGCGCCCTTCCTTCCCCCTCTCCATCTCACGCGCAAAAACTACCCAGGGCTTTGAACGTGAAATGAACCCATCGCCGCCTCTTCTTCCTTCAATTTCGCACGCAACCATGTCGATCGAGACATCGATCAGCCACCACAAAAGCGTAGCCACATGCAATCCCCACCTTCGGCCGTAGTATGGGAGCACTCGGTCAACCCATCGTCACGAAAAACCGTGCACAACCCAATACGAACGCGGCTACATTCTAGCCTCCACGATGCTTCATTTTCAATCTTGACCGTTGATTAGCTAGTTCGTGTTGCCCTCTTCAACATTGTAGTTGAACAAATTTGATGAAACTGAATTTATTTTAAGAAATCAAAGAGAGAAGCAGAGAAGGTATCGGCCATTGATTTCAAACTGGCAGCCACGAACGAAAATATTAGGGTTAGGGTTATGTTGTTGAAAGTGAAGGCCATGGGTTCCTTTTATAGATTTTTGAATAAAAACACTATTCATTCACAATTTTTCAACTCCGATTTACGCGCCGAAACTGACGTTCCTAGGGTTTATCCCGCATTCCGGACACAATGGAACAGGTTTCGGAAGCTAATTCGGAAGTATGTGCGAGTTATGGCTGAAAACGCTCGATTTAAATTAAACCGATTTAAATCGATTTCTAGGCGTTTTAATTTGTACCGGACAAACGGTAAATCCAATTGACTTGAAATTTGAAACCTTACAATAATATCACATTACGGATCCGATGAAACTGGTTTCGTCGAAATCCGAGACTTTTTGAAAAATGGCTATTTTGACTCGCCAAATTTAAATTAAAAATAATCGATGCGTTTCGAGCTGCCACGATCAAACGATAACTCCGGTTGACACGAAAATTGAAATCCGGTAATAACTAACTATTACGGATCCAATGGAACTGGTTTCGTTCAATTCTGAGACTGTTCAAAAATTGACTATTTTACAGTCGATTATAAAATATTAAAATATTCAATTTTCACAGATTAACTTTTAATTCGATTTTAAAAGTTCTAAAATATTTCTATAACTCCAGTATGATTAAATAAAATTTTCCAAATTATTTTCAATCATTTTTAACTCAATTTTTAATTATTTCCATAATTTAACATATTAAATTATTGTTTTAATTATCTAATTAAATCCAAAAATTCAAATAAAAATTTATTTGACTTATAAATTCACTTATAAATATTTAAAATTAATTAGATATTCAAATTTTAATTAAATAAAAATTCTGGGTCGTTACAATCTTCCCCACTTAAAAGAATTTCGTCCTCGAAATTACAAGTAAGAAGATTACAGGATTTATTAATTTTCCAAAATTCATAGTTAATTTCTTACAATACTTTACTAAGTTTTCCAAATCATACTTAGTTATCTTTTCAAAAACAACTACTATGTTTAACTTTCAATTCCAAAATCAAAGTTAAAGTTTTCAAAAAAAAAAATTTCCAATTTTCTCAAAAATTTTCTAACGCCTTAAATTTCCGGAAAAATTCGCCATAGTCTCCTTTGCGCGGCTCGATCCGAAAAAAAAATGACAGTATATATATCACAAATATACATCTCATCAAGTAATGAGGCATCCCGAAGGGAAAAAAGTGTAAAAGTACGATATTTAATCCGAGATATGTACCTTATACTTTATTAGCAAGCATATACGGCTAATATAGCGCAAAAGCGAACTCCAAATGCGAAGCAACGCGATCCGCACCTACTCAACACTTAACAAACAATATGAGAACATGCACATATGCAAATAATCTCAATATACAACATATAGTAACATAATAACTATACATGTCACATAGCAAATGCAACCAAACAACAAATGCAAACATCAACCAACTACCATTCAAAATCAAATGAATTTTCATTCATATTCTCATTAATATTCAATGAATTGGTTTTCACTTTAAATCATATTTTATTTATTACATTGGATTTTATCAACTTTCATTCTTATTCAATTTTAATTAGTTTGCATTCACTAATTAAATCCAATTCACATTCAGTTCTATTCAAATCTATTTACTTTCAATTTGAATTCAATTTCATAGCTTTCAATTTCATTAATACTTAATGAATTATATATACAATCAATCAACAATCATATAACAACCAATGTATATTAATTACAACCAAATTACTTTGCTTACTTTCATTCTGGTTTAATTAAATTGATTTCCATTCCAAATTTTTTTCAACTTCTAATAACATTAGATTTTAAATGAATCAACACTTACATTCATTATTCCATATCAACTTTAAATTACATTCAATTGATTAATCATTCAATCCATTAATTCCATTAAATTACCAAAGTTGGATTTCATTTATATAACTCAAGTTTATATTTCTTTTAATCCACTTGATTATTTACTTCAATACCAAAATCAATTCCATTCAACAACACTTAAGTTATATTTCATTTAACCTTATATTCATTTTTATTTACAACTCATATTCATATAATTTTACTTCTTGTATATATAAGTTTATTTCACAATTGTAATTCACTTTAATTATAACTCAATTCTTATAATTCTTTTGCTTATACAATTATTCTCTTATTTAGATTATCCAAACAACCTAACAATCAACTTACATACACTTTAATAATTCTGAAAAATTATTCCTTTATATATAAAATATACTTAAGGTAAAATCATTTCATTTACCCAACTTAAAATCAATATCGTGCCGAATTGTTCTATTCAAGTGTTTAGAAACCCCTTCGGCATAGTCTTGCGGACCACGCTGACGAAAGTTCATATACCACTCAATAAATCAATCATCACAATATAAAACAATTTTATATTCACTAACAAATACGCTCTCATAGCTATTATTACACTCAACTCATTCTAGAGTACTGCTGACTCTATCTCTAATGAATTATATCCAACAGAACCATGGTTGTCGCTTAACCATCAGAGCTCCGATACCAAATGTAACGCCCCGAGAATTTTCGACTTTCGAAAATTCGACATCGACACTCACTTTATCGACTGCCGAGAAATCGAAGGTCAAAAACCGGAATGTTATGGGTTTTAAAAAGAAAAGAAAAGAAAGAAGAGAGGAAAAGAAGAAAGAAAAAGAAAAATAGAGGGAAAAGAAGATAGACAATTTTTAGAAAACAGAGAAAGAAAAGAAAACAGAGAATTTGAAAAATAGAAGATAGAAGAATTTTAAAAATAGAACGGACAGAAAAGAAACAACGGAACAACAACAGAATCTCACAATTTGCAGCGGAACAACATATAATAATAAATGAATAATCTTTAAACAAAGAACTATATCAGTTATTACATTACATCACATTTTATTACATCAAATCATCAGAGTGTACAACAACATACAACAACATAACAGCGGAAAAAGAAGTACTATATAAACTAGTAATACGCCATGCCATCCAGCTTGCCTCCAGCAACTCCAGAATATCCAGAATATCCTGATAAACCTAACTCTTAACTGCCCGTGTGGAAATTGGTGGGCACCCAGAGTTTAGGAAGGAAAACAATAAACTCCAAGTCAGTCATGTGACTGGTGTGAGAACTCAAAACAGTTTATTTATCTTTAAAATCAAAATAGAGGAATATTTTTAATCAATTCGCAATGCTTTTAAAAATGAGACTACCATAAGGCCTCCCGCACACACACACATGCAAACGCAGAATCGGAGGAGATTTCTCCTTATGATAGCCAAAGATGCTTGATACGCATTTAAAATAACATTTGATATTATTATTAGTGCATAATGTATAACAAATCATTTCGAAAATAAAGATATAAATCTTAGCCGACATAGACATTTCGAACTATGCCTACTATAGCTACTATCCAAACAGTGGTGACCACCATAAGTGAATAGCAGGTTCTACAACTAATACCGTACAAGTTTCGTATTGAGAATTGGATTTCCAACAAATGGTCAGGCCAAGGAACTTCCCATTGCCACTGAGAATGCCTCTGGATGGACATCCCCGAGAACCAAACCGGATCTCAACCAACACAAGGCCGGGTTACTCCTAACTGAGTAACAACTGACCGAATATGCCATCCCCCGGTCCTTTGGGACCTTTTTCCGAGAGCACTCTCTAATCAATTCACACAATCATAACAAAGTGTTTTCAACATGAGTAAGTATCTGGGCTCCATACCATGATACTACCCTTTTCCAGAAGGAAATGGACACATCCTAAAGGGTGCTACCCCTCATAACCTTGCTGCTTCTTTCCTGTTTTGACCATTTCCGGGATGTGAGGCTCGACGAATTCACGTCCACAAAAACATACTTTATACAAAAGCCATGCTTTGGGTCAACAAATGATCAACACAATGATCACTAAGATAGACGATCAAATAAATGATCCTATCACAATAATCAACACAATGATCATTTCAGCATCACTCAGCATGTCACATTACCAAACTGGGAATATATCGCTGATAACTTCAACTATATAACCTTTGAGCACATACGTCTCAAAGAAGGGTGTTAAGCAAAGAATAAATTCTCCGCCACCAACAGAAATATATTTGAATGAAATCGGCTTTATATCTCAAATTGTAATGTCAGGCATACAATCCATACAAGTCTGTTCCGGGATCGAACAGAACCGAAGGCACTTACAAAGAAGTCCTTGCAATCCGGATATTCACAATCCTGATCGGATTTCCCATCACTTAGGGAGTCTCTATACCGTTGCAACTCAGTGCAGAGACAATCGATAGGTCATCCTATCGCTTTCGCAAATACCGGGTCTTCAACACCGATCTTCAATGCAATTCACAACGACGTATCACATATTCGGAATGGGTTATACGACCCCATGGTCCTTTCCCGGTTAACCCGAATAGTGAGCGCTTATTCAAAAATAAGTGTGCATTCAAATTCAATCAATTCACATCAAATACCCATTCAAAGGGAAATATTGATAGTCGGCTATTGAACTATCACTGGATATGCACACATCACCAGATTCCAAATAATTTTCCAAATTATTTATTTTCCAAAATATCTTTACAAGATATATTATTTCAACACTTCAAAAATAAATCAATATTTATTTTTAACCAATTTCACTTTTCACATATAAATTCTATAATGAATTTATATTTCAAAATATTCGTGCATATACGATTTCAACTATCCATTTCCAATTTATCTTCAAAAAGATAAATTCTAAATATTCACTTCATATTTGAAAACATTTCCATACTTATTATTCATAAGTAATTCACAAATCTTTTTATTTTCAACCTTGGAAAATATTCAATATACTTAAATCGAATTAAGTATATAATTCATTCTTTAAGGAAATCATTCTCTTAAACATATTTATTTGGGCCAAAACGAATGTTACGTAAAACATCGTTACGACAACCCAAAATCACTAGTATAGGGATTCGAAATTAAAATAGATATATAAATCCCAATACTATACAAAACATTTCCTTTCGGAAATCATTTACTATAACAACAGTGTTATAGTCCACATTTCCTTTTATTTCTCGAAAACGTCTATTTCAACAATAAATGTTGAAATCTATGGTTTCGAATCTCAACACATTTTAAAACATCGTTAGATCGTTTTAATTCTATTTGAAACATTCACATTCTAAACAATTTCTTTAACGTGCTATTCACTGTTTAAAAACGTGAATAAACTACGTTAACAAACTTCATCATTTCTATTCACTTTAACTTAAAGGATTATTCACTGTCTAAAATGTGAATATAACTCCATTTATAAGTTATAACAATTAACTTATCAAAATAAGTCGTTTGCGGATTTATAAAACAACGTTTATAAATTCCGTTTCTTTTTATTTATAAAAACTTCCTTTTTATAAATTCCTTTATTAACCTATTTGATTTCATATCTCAATTATAAACTAAAAGTTCATATTATAAGTCAATTGCTTATAAAACGATTATTTTACAAAATCGTTCTTTTTTAAAGACTTTTCAATTTATAAACCTTATAACTTATAAGATTTATTTATTTAATAAATCTATTCTTCAAATAATTTCACCAAATTTATAAATCTTACTATTTATAAATTTCATTTATAACTTCACAGTTTATAATTCTATAAATTTCATTCATTTATGAAATTCATTTTCACTACATTCAAACACTTATAAAACTCGTTTTATAATGTCTATATTTCAATTTATAAATATCCATTTATAAATCTCTTAATATAAATCAGTTTATATTATTATTCTAAAACGTCTTTAAATTCCTTTATAATTTCATCATTTCGATTTATAAAATAATCAAATTTTATAAATCCTATATTTAAACTTTTATCATATATTCAAAAATCCAATTTAAATTATTTTATAAAATCATTAGTTCATATTTCTCAAAAATCGACTTTTAATCGTATTTCTAAAAATCAGTTTTTTTAACTATATTTCACAAAAACCATAATTTTTATAACTTTAAAAATTATAACGTTAATTTATTTATAATGGATCAATTCCAAAAATATAGTATATTTTCAAAAATCACTTAAAAAATCATTTTAAAATCCCAAAATCTGGGTCCAATGATGCTACACACCAAATAGTCAATCACGACTAACAACGATATCATATATCGATATGATAATCCATCAAATATCAAAATATCTGAAATAAAATAAATACTGTTGAGGAATCCTGTTGGATCCCTCCAACCTGTTTTCCTGCATCCAAAAACATTAGCACAATACCAATTTCGCTCCAGTACGAAATTATCGCGGTACATGTTCTTATTAAATATTATCCGCTTACTAACGGCGTAATAGGGTCTCATCCGCTAAACAAAAAATGCGGGAAATCAATCAACTGCAATATATATATATTGATATTATATATAATACCAATTTCACTGTTTATGAAATATTCGCGGTATATGTTTTTATTAAATAACATCCGCTTACTAACGGCGCATAATGTCTATTTTAACAATCAATAATTTACAGTCATCATTCAAACATGCATTCAAATATTTTAAATCTAATTATTTAAAATAAAATCGAAATCTATTCGATTGAGTGAGAAGTTCTCACCTTGGTTTTAAATTCCGTTTTAGCTTTTATTTCGAATAAAATTAAACGCGCGTTTAATTTTACCCGAAATTCTCACTAACTCCAAACGACTCCAAACCAACTCCATCGCGTAGTGCTCGTCCATACGATTCCAACGCAACTGGATTTGCATTTTTTCGACCTCGTATGAAAAAGATACGAATTTTACAAGATTGTACACAATTTTATAAACTTAAATTCAACATAACTTTTATAATTTTAACCTAAATCTAATCATGGCCGTTCAAATTCTTTCTCACCCCATCAGGCCCATGCGCCCTTCCTTCCCCCTCTCCATCTCACGCGCAAAAACTACCCAGGGCTTTGAACGTGAAATGAACCCATCGCCGCCTCTTCTTCCTTCAATTTCGCACGCAACCATGTCGATCGAGACATCGATCAGCCACCACAAAAGCGTAGCCACATGCAATCCCCACCTTCGGCCGTAGTATGGGAGCACTCGGTCAACCCATCGTCACGAAAAACCGTGCACAACCCAATACGAACGCGGCTACATTCTAGCCTCCACGATGCTTCATTTTCAATCTTGACCGTTGATTAGCTAGTTCGTGTTGCCCTCTTCAACATTGTAGTTGAACAAATTTGATGAAACTGAATTTATTTTAAGAAATCAAAGAGAGAAGCAGAGAAGGTATCGGCCATTGATTTCAAACTGGCAGCCACGAACGAAAATATTAGGGTTAGGGTTATGTTGTTGAAAGTGAAGGCCATGGGTTCCTTTTATAGATTTTTGAATAAAAACACTATTCATTCACAATTTTTCAACTCCGATTTACGCGCCGAAACTGACGTTCCTAGGGTTTATCCCGCATTCCGGACACAATGGAACAGGTTTCGGAAGCTAATTCGGAAGTATGTGCGAGTTATGGCTGAAAACGCTCGATTTAAATTAAACCGATTTAAATCGATTTCTAGGCGTTTTAATTTGTACCGGACAAACGGTAAATCCAATTGACTTGAAATTTGAAACCTTACAATAATATCACATTACGGATCCGATGAAACTGGTTTCGTCGAAATCCGAGACTTTTTGAAAAATGGCTATTTTGACTCGCCAAATTTAAATTAAAAATAATCGATGCGTTTCGAGCTGCCACGATCAAACGATAACTCCGGTTGACACGAAAATTGAAATCCGGTAATAACTAACTATTACGGATCCAATGGAACTGGTTTCGTTCAATTCTGAGACTGTTCAAAAATTGACTATTTTACAGTCGATTATAAAATATTAAAATATTCAATTTTCACAGATTAACTTTTAATTCGATTTTAAAAGTTCTAAAATATTTCTATAACTCCAGTATGATTAAATAAAATTTTCCAAATTATTTTCAATCATTTTTAACTCAATTTTTAATTATTTCCATAATTTAACATATTAAATTATTGTTTTAATTATCTAATTAAATCCAAAAATTCAAATAAAAATTTATTTGACTTATAAATTCACTTATAAATATTTAAAATTAATTAAATATTCACATTTTAATTAAATAAAAATTCTGGGTCGTTACAGAAACAAAGATAGCATTTGATTATAATGAAGTCTCCTATAACAAGCAGCGTAAAGATCCTAAAAATGAACCAAGATGCCTGTATTTATAGGGAGAGATGATAGATATTTCACTAATATTTCGAAAAAAGACTCTCTAGGTCCATAGGGGCACATCATAACGATCGGTGGCCTTAACTTGACAATTTGGAATGATAGGGTAAACTTTCACCGATCATTTCTTCTTTCTTCCAATTCACGTGCGATTGTTTTTGGTGGATCCTACATGCCTCTTGACATTGCTCCTAGAATATGAAATCATTATGAGTTGTAAATTGTGAGATATGGATCGATCTTTGTTGTACTTGGATTGTGCACTAAACTACATTGATTGTTTTGATAGATTGGCAAAAACGATCAGCCAACAACGATCCGCCATCTTCATATTTTAATTTTGTGACCTTCGATCATTTTTTAGGCTTCACTTTTCATTTTATTGATGCTTTGAAAGTTTCAAATGAATTGGCCATGTGGATTTTGAGATATTGATTGTTCTCTGCTGATCTGAGCTGTTTTATGGATTGTTCTCGATCAATCCATATAAATACTTTCTTCATCCATAGCTCAAGCATATGAACTTAGAATGTCTTGAAATTTGAGTTGCAACTTCATGGAACTATGCTAATCATTCCATGCTGATTACACCTAGATTGGGACCCTATCCGGATTTGCCCGACTATCATTCACAATATCATATATAGTCGATTCTTAGAACTGATAACCATCCATTCCAAGCCAAGTCGAAGATACCTAGGCCTTGCCAAACGTGGGATAATATTTTCCCCCAAAGTACATCTTTTTTCGAGCATGATGTGTTTTGAATCGTCTTAAGCCAGGATCGTCGATAAGAATCCATTCGGTTTGTTGAATAGTTGTCATCCTTCCATCGAGTCGTTTCCTCGTCAAAGGCTGTAATTTCCTTATTTGTCATGACGATTGGTCGATTCCTAATAGTATAAGTACGGGATCGCAACTTGTCGGTAATTATCTTATTTTGTGTCTGGCGATCTAAGTTTTAATAACTTAGTTTTAATTTTTTCTCCAGTCACTAATTTTTTCTCCAGTCAATTCCAGGTGAACATTCAATTTTTGTCGATTTTGAAAAATTGAATTTTGAAATGTATACTAGTATGTATACATGTTTGTACCTGACTCCGGATCATCATTACACATTCACGAGTTATTGTCAAGTTTAAAGAAAAAACTTTCTATAAACAGTTTCTACCGGTCGTTTTTTTAATGGAAAGTGTCCACTGTCGATCGTTATACTTATATATATATATATCCATAATCCTCCTCTTTTATAAGAAATAAATTTCAAATCATTCCTAGTTATGAAACAATCTACATATAGCTTGCATGTGGAATGATCAACATATAGCTTGGATATGGAACGATCAGTATGATTTTAGGGCCATAACGATCGGCGTAATCTTTGGGCCATTAATGATCTGCTACATCCTACCTATATAAACATCAATACTTAGCTATTTCTCCTTCTTCCTTCACTCATTTTGTATTGTTCCATCTTGAAGTAAAGAAAACAAGCCACCTTTTTCTCTTTTATCGATCCAAAAACCGATCTGCATCCAAAAAGTCATTGTTCTTCTCCAAATTTTGCTTCAATTCGACTTCAAATCTTCCTCCTTTCCTCAGATATTAAACTTAGGTAGAACGAATTCAAACTTGCTTTATGGTTCGAGGATGAGAGTTTAAGCTTCATCAATGTCGTGGCCTTCGTCTTCTATAACGAAGTCGATCAATAAAAAAAATGAGAAAAGGCGATGGAGATTAGAGAGGCGATGGCCTTAACCGATCATTTTCCAAGGAGAATGAAGCAATGGAGCTGGGAAAATTATTCAATCGATCTGTTATGATCACTCTTGGACGATCGGTAAAACCTGGGGTAGATAATCATGACATTGCACCGATCATTACGGAATGACGTTGAAACTTGAGTGTTGAATGAGCATCCACAAACGATCGGGACTGTTTTTGGAGTTGGAGGCTTTTGAGGCAGAAGAGATGGAATGGAAAGATCGCTTGATAGCATGAAGATAACAATCAACATGGAAGGTCATGGAGAATGGTCGATGTGCATGGTCACCTACAATCGATCGGTAGATGCTATCTTAAGGAAATGATCGGTAATAGGGCATTAAGGAATGATTGGTGTCCAACACATAGGTTTTAAAAATGCAACTTAACTAAATGATCTTGAACCCAATGATGAACATCGGCCTTGCATATTCGAATGAACACATATGACTTGTACATGACTTGAATTGCATATTCGGTGACGTGTGACATTTGAACTTTAATAAGGATCAATTTCTTTGACTGTTCTATAGTTCATCTGTGGTTTGAACATAAAAATCAATCTTTTATATGCTGACAGTAGATCGTGAAATCTAAACTGTATCATTCCCCGATGACATAGAGAAACAGTTGAGATGGTCAGGAATGACGATCTCTCCGGCTGAACCTTGAAGTCTCGTCATCTTTTCTATCTTTAGTTTCTCACAACTTATTACTGTTTTGTGCAGCACTTTACCGAACCATACTTGCACTCACTATACACTAGCGGGGTTCAGGTTACCTTATCTAACCATGATTTTTACTAAGTTTAATAGCAATGGGTTTTAGATGTTCTGGGCGCCTTGAACCCATGCCAACTGGATTATCTTCTCAACAGGATAACCCTGATATAGAATTAAGTTCGGCAACTGAATATGATAGTCCGCCCTTTAGTCATCATTCAGAACAAAAGGAAATCTCAAGGCCTCAATTTGACCTTTCTGATGTCGTTCCCATCTTTCTAACAGAGGCCATCGATCTTGCTCCCGACACTCTAGAGGACTCAGTTATTCTGAAGAACCCTACCGATTTGATAGCTTTTAAAATTAAGAAAGACGTCCTTCATTGAATCTGCATATGGTATGGAATTCCTTTCGACGATATGTTGGTTCCATCATGGGATGATAGGGCTCACAGACCTCTGGAAGGGTATACGCCGTGCAACAAGTTCATGTGTTTGGCCGGATGTATCCTGCCACTTAATTCATACATTCGAAAAATTCTTCATTATTTAAGGATAGCTACAACACTCCACCTAAATGGCTGTGCTCTTCTTATTTGTATTTATACGGTATTTATGGAGTCCTGCACCATCCTCCAACCATTCATGACACCCAATTCATATTCACTTTCAAGCGACGGACAGAGAGTCTTTCATTTACATTTCTTAAGTCGGCGAAGAGGTGTAAGATTCTAATTGGCACATGGAACAAATTAAGCCTCTTTAAAAGTGAGTGGTTCTTCATTCGTTGTCCATCGAGTTTCACTCAGTAATGGTTCGAAAGCGTAAGTGTTATCCACTATTTTTATGTTAGCATGGAAAAATGATATTCGTGTCGTATTCCTGACTATGTTACTCCTTTACAGGTGTCTTCACCTAGCCTAGCAGTAATACTTACAAAGAGGCAATCACAACTCTAATAAATGCACCTCTCGAGGATAGGAAAATCGAATATCTGCTTATGGATGAATGCCTTATTACTTTTTGTTTGATAGAAGTGGGCCTCAGCGTGGGGCTAATCAAAGTTGCTCAGACGGCAAGGATAAGATCATTGACTGCAATTAGTCAAAGGGAAAATCGGGCCATTCTTATGGTGCCCCAGTCACGAGTGCTTTGTAATTCACTGGTATTGATGCCGAGGACATAAAGGCGATATTCCTGGTCATAATGGTGACAAATCCGATCTTGGGGTTGATGCTGGATCCTCGCAGGCCTCATAACCCTCAGTTCCTGATGAGAGAAAGACGAAAATGTTTGTTTATAAATTTCCAAAAAGTCATCTCTCTGGTCAATTCAGGTCTTCGATGGCTCCTAAAATTGTTCAAGATGAATCCTTTTCCCAACCTTCAGAGCATTCATTTTACTACTTGACTCTTTGTCTAGCCTACCGATTCCATGTGATCTTGACCCTTTTCATTTTACTGATGTGGGCATCGAGGGGTTGGAATCTCCCACCAGAATTGGCACTGAGATTCCTATTTCTGGAGGAGAAGTTACACCAATGACCAAAGCTCCTGCACCTAGTTTGTCGGGGGTTTACATAAGGACACTTTCACACACTTGCACCCCTTAACATTGCATTTACTTGAATTGTGCTCTTTAACGCTTAAAGTTGACTAATTTCCGTTTTCCTTTCAAAAACAATGGTGAAGAAGAGGAACATATTTGATTCCCTCCAGGACATACACTACCAATCCTTTGGTTTATGCTTTAGCTCTTACCATGGTAGTCTAGAGTATTATGATTCCAGTTATCACCCCGGCCTTGACCAAGGTCATTAAGATAAAGGTGATAGGGATAAACCATCCCAGGACAAACATCAATCAAGATCGAGATCCCTTATTTTAAAGGATCCCAAGAAGCCAGCTGATCACAGGGACCAACCTATTGATCCCACCCATGGTCCTCCTACCACTTTAGTAGCTCCATGGCCTCTGGTTCTTTCTCATTCTCAATGGTTGTGACCGTCGTCACCATAGTGAACATGCTACCGCCCATAGGTCCGGCAAGGAAAGTACTAAAGTTGAAGCTGCTACTGAAGATTCTATGATCAATCCAACTGCTCGTATAGCACAGCTTCGTGAAGAATTTCCAAACTTATGCTTTTAAGGGTTCAATTTTCGTCCCAACTTGAAGAGGGTTTCGGTACATGTTCATAAAATGACTATTACTGTGTCACTGACATCCACATGTAGTATCGCAAATGGATGAAGGCAGCAGAGAAAATGTCGAAAGTCTCCTTCGAGCGTGCGGCTGAGATTGAAAAGCTAAAACGCCAGGAAGCTCAAGATAAAAGAATCATTAACACTTTGATAAATGAGTTAGAACCTCTAGGGCCTCCTTAGAAGAAGCCGAAGGAAAGCCAATGCTGCTGTGAAATCCGTAAAAGCGATGAAATCCAACCATCTTGATATGATTCATGTGTTGCATCATCAAAATCAAGAGCTAGCGCATGAGCGGGATACAACTTGGAATAATGAATCCACAACCTTGAAGGATATAGCAGATCTCAAGACCAAGCTTGAGTATGCAAAAAAAGAAAAAGATGATGCTCAAAAGATCGCTCAAGATACTTATGATGAGCTAGAAAATGTCAGACTTGAGAGAGATACGGCTGTTGAAAGGGAAACAAATGTCAATGTACTTATTTAGTGTGAACCAGAACTACCAAGGACAAAGTTAGGGAGGAGAAAATGAATGAGCTTGACCCACTTCTTGTTCTTTACAATGCTAATGTTCTCAAGCATAGAAATTTGACATGGCTCGTTGACGATTATACCTACCAGCTCTGGCGCACATGAGATTTTCTTGTTGCAAAGGAGAAGAAACTTTTTAATTCAGAGGATATCGACCTGTCTAGGCTTGAAAATGAAATGCTATTGGGCAACGAGCCCAAAACATTGCACGATATCCAAATTTCACTCCAGAAAGAGTCTGATATTGCTTCTTCACATGAAGTAGGTGAAGGACCGGGTCGGCGCAACCCGATATTACAATTGAATCGCCCCCGGCACCCCAGTTAATCCCTAGCTCCGCAGTAGGCTCTTTAACCATTTTCGAGTATGATCTAGACAAGCCACAATTTTCTCCAATTCTCGAGTGTAGTTCTGAGGATGTTTCGGCTCAACCTGGAAGCCATATCAAGGAAGGTATCCTGTTGACATTTCCCATCTTTCATAAAGTTGGGGTGTTGTCGGTTGATATTTCTAACCTTTTCACCTATTTTTTCTCAGCTTTAAATCTATCAAGTGTCGCTCCTCTCCCCTCACAAGAGCCTCAGTTGGAGTCACAAGATGCCACGACAGAATCCATTAAAGTTACAACTTCGGCTGCTACTCAAGGTTCTTAAGAAGAAGCCTTTGTTTTTGATGATCAATTCATGAAGGCATTATTCATGGAAGGGGTTGACGCACACCATGAAGTTCCCTTTTGATGAAGATGTTGTGATCGCAAGTTCTTCTGACCCCAATGGCGAGTTTAGTATGAAAGAACGTGTTGAGAGGGAAGAATTTTTGAAAAAGGAGGTAAAAGGTGAGCCTATTGATTTGGGGTTCAATGAATTGATTCCTTTCCCACTCTAGATGTTCCCTCCTGGCGAGACAATTCCTCGAGATGATCCCCCCATTTCTTGTGCTAAGAGTGCCTCCATCCCTTCTGCTTCCAAAGATGATACCGCCTCAGTGCATACAAATGAAGATACTCCTTAGAAAAGAAATTGAGGCGAAAAAGGGTCGAAGAGATGGTCGATGGCAGTTTCGAAGGAGCCATTCCAAAGAAGCAAAGGAAAGAAAGAAAATCCAAGGAATAACCTTTGGATTGGTGTGATATGTGAATAGCTTGGATGATTACTTTTCATTGTTCATGTTTGTTTTGGCATGACCCCCTACTTTTATTTTGCATTTTAGATAAACTTGTATAATGCATAACAAGTTTAGTGTAAATAAGAATTCTTTTATTCTCGTGTATGATTCTTGCATACACTTGTTTAAATGTTCGAGCTATCATGTTTTTCATTTTATGTATTTGTGATTTGTTGCTCATTGGATTGGACGTCGATCCGATATATCCATCCCAAGGACTCCCTGGGGTCATGGCCTCAAGTCATATCAAACACCGGGCTTGTGCCTTAATGTCACGTTTGCCAAGCTTAGCGGTTTAGTTAACAAAACTCTTTCCCAAAGTCGTTGGTTAGCTAAGGTAGGTGGCGAATGGTCGAACTCCATCCTTAGCGAGTTTACACTCCTGATGTCGCTTTCAATCCAAAGTTTATGGAATAGTGAGTGGTGGAAATACACTCATCTATTTGTTTATACTCATATCCGCACTCCGGGGATAAGGGCAAGGCAATGGGTGGTCAAATTGCATCCAATTTATGTTTAGACTTTAGTCCACACTCCGGTACTTAAAGTTATTTCGTAGGTGGACGATTCACATCCGATTTATGTTTATTACTCCAATCCACACTCTGGGGACTCAGAGTTATTTCGCGGGTGGTCGATTCATACTCGATTTATGTTTATACTCTAATCCACACTATGAGGACTTAGAGTTGTTTTGTGGGTGGATGATTCACTCCCAATTTATGTTTATACTATAATCCACACTCTGCGGACTTAGCGTTGTTTTATAGGTGTACGATTCACACCCAGTTTATGTTTATACTCCAACCTACACTCTGGGAACTTAGAGTTGTTTCGTGGGTGGACG
Organism: Allium cepa; assembly: GCA_030765085.1. Classification (NCBI taxonomy): domain Eukaryota; kingdom Viridiplantae; phylum Streptophyta; class Magnoliopsida; order Asparagales; family Amaryllidaceae; genus Allium; species Allium cepa. The sequence goes on from CM060931.1 coordinate 167,910,200, forward strand.
ATTTACATCTGATTTATGTTTATACTCCAATCCATACCCTAGGGACTTAGAGTTATTTTGAAGAGCAGTCAGATCAGATTCTCCTTGATTGATTGATTTCCTTCTAGGAGTTAGGGGTTTAATTTAATGAGCGATCTATCATATCATGGTTGCTCTTATTTTATTTCCGTCTCGTCATGTAATTGATACTTAATGCTAGAACAATCATAAATACAAAAGAGTCCAATACCTTATTTGCTAAGTGGAAAAGAATGACGTAATCTATCTTATTACATATCTGGAAAATCTAATGCTAAAGCAAATTCTAAATCAAATACAACTAAAATGAAAAAGAAATAAACTAAGTGACAAAGCATCGTAAATGCCCACTATTCCATGCCCTTCAAAGTGTGATGCCATCGATGGTTGCTAGCTTGAAAGTTCCCACTCCAAGCCTCTGTTCAATGACATACAGTCCTTCCAGATCAGATTCATGTGCGATGGAGTGGGAAAAACTCATTTCAGAACGAGATCGCCATTTTCAAAGGTTCAAGGTCAGACTTTAATGTTGTAATACTAGGCGATCCAATGTCGATGCCAGTTGCCCTCAGATCAGCTTCTTCACACTTCTCATCTACAAAGTCAAGAGATTCCAAAAGGAGATCTTTATTTTTTTTAGTATCATAGTAATTCACTAGATGAGACGAAACCTTGAGCTCAACAGGAATTACGTCTTTGGAGCCATAAGCAAGGGAGAATGGAGTATGGCTAGTCATGGAGTTATGGGTGGTCCTGTAGGCCCACAGTGTTGTAGGGAGTTCGTCCACCCACTTGCCATTGGCCTTTCCAATCGCTTCTTCAGAATGGACTTTATGATTTTATTTACAACTTTAACCTGTCTGTTTGCTTAAGGGTGAGCAACTACTACAAATCTCTTTTCAATACGATACCTCCAACAAAAGTCTTCAAATTCAACACTGTCGAATTAAGTCCCATTAACCGTTACAATAGTTCATGGTAAGCCGAATCGACTTATGATGTTTCGAACAATAAAGTTGATCACTTTGTTGGTTGTGATCGTGGCTAAAGATTCTGCTTTGGCCCATTTGGTGAAGTAATCAACTACAACGATAACGTACTTTGTGCCACCTTTACAAAACAGTAGATAGCCGATAATGTCTATACCCCACATGGCAAACGACCATTGGCTGACCATTTGCATGACTTCCGTTGGCAGAGCTCTTGGAATTTTTGCATATATCTAGCACTCATAACATCATATTACATAATTGGTGGCATCACTATTTACAATTGGCCAATAACCCGTAACGGAGTATTTTCTTTGTAGAGTTTGCCCCTAGTGTTGTCGCCACATTCCCCTTCTTGGACTGCTTTCAAAACATGCTTTATCTCATCATGAACGACACGCCGAAGTAGACGAATAGAGAAACCTTTCCTGTCTATAACTCCTTGCATGATATACCATGAAGCTTTGCAAAGTACTTGTCGCTTTTCATTCCTTTATTTGGGAAGAATTCCCTGTAGTAAATAGTCTTTGATCGGAGTCATCCACGACTTCCTCTCAGGCTCCGCTTCCAATGTCCAATCGATTTCTATCGTGTTTAAACTTGGGCATTTAATACTTCGACAGGGAACAAGCCCATCCACCATGCATCGCTGGTGCTAGAAAACTTTGCCAATGAATAGGCCTCTTTGTTTCGATCTCGTGGAATATGCGAAATTTCATAGCACTCAAATTCTCTCAACAACTCTTGGACTTGGGTTAGGTATGGGGCAAGTCATTGTCCTTAGCTTGATAATCTCCTCTGACTTTGTACACTATCAACTACGAATCATAAAAGATTTCGAGAGGTTTTATTTTGAGTTCTCTAGCGAGTTTAAGTCCAACAACCAGAGCTTCATACTCTGCTGCATTGTTGGTCAATGGGAAATAAAGCTTTAAAACATAACAGATTGACCGACCTTCGGGATTTTCATTAGACGTTGCATCCGTGTACAATTTCTACCGTATGGTAGGGATTTTGCTGCTTCTAAAAAATCATCATGCGTGGTAAACTCTGCTAGAAAATTTTCTAGCGACTGATCCTGGACAACCCTTTGTGGGAGACAAGTAATAACGAATTGACTAAGCTCAATGTTCCACTTGGGTAACCTTCTAGATGTCTCAGGTCGTTGTAGGATCTGTCGTAGGTCAGTGTAAACATTGATCGAATGTGCTTGGAAGCATGGAGAAAGCTTTCGTAATGCAATTAGTAAGAAATACATCATTTTATCTATTTTTTGATAGTTCCTTTCTACTCCTATTAATCGTTCGCTAGACGTAACACACCGGCCTTTGGATCCGACCCTGCTCGTGAAGCAATGCAGCACTTATAGCGTGTGTCAATATGGTCAAATAAATTTGTAGATCCTCATGATCCACCTACTTTGACAAGATGGGGGTTTCTCCAAATGATTCACCAAAGCTTGAAACGCATCTTTAAAATCCTACGTCCATTCCTATCCTAAACAAATCAAAGAAAGGAATGCATTGTCAGTAGCTCTAGAGATAAATCGGCTTAAGGCAGCAAATTTTCCATTCAGACTCTACACTTGTTTAATAGTTTTTAGTGCCTGGATATCATGGACAGCCTGAACCTTCTCTGGATTAAATTCTATTCCACAAGCATTCACAACAACGCCCAAGAATTTCCCTGATGCTACACCAAAAAAACACTTTGAAGGATTGATTTTCATCTTGTAATGTCGGAGGATATCAAACATTTCTGTCAAGTCTTTAATGTGGTCGCTCGATAGTCATGACGTCACGAGCATATCATCCACATACATTTCCGTTGCTTTTTCGAACTGATCTTTAAACATCCCGTTGACTAAGCACTGATAAGTTGCTCCCGTATTCTTTAATCCGAATAACATTATAACATAGCAATACAATCCAACAAGTAATGAAACTGGTATGCTCTTGATCGAGAATGTGCATCGGAATTTGGTTATATCCTAAGTACGAATCCCTAAAAGAAAGCAATTTGTGTCCCATGGTTGAATCTACCAACCGGTCGATCCTCGAAAAGGGAAAACTATCTTATAGGCACGGCTTATTCAAATTTGAATAATCAACGCATGTTCTCCATCTCCCATTTGTTTTCTTCACAAGCATAGGATTAGATACCAATTGAGGGTAGAGGGCATCATGAATAAACCTATTGTCTTTTAATCTATTCACCTACTCTTGGAGAGTGGCAGATCTCACTGGATCCATTCCGTGCCTTTTTTTGCCTCACCAGGTAATACCTCAGGTTGATATTCAATGCATGGTTCGCAATGGTAGAAGAAATTCCACATATGTCAGAGTAAGTCCAAGTGAACACATCTAGATTCACTTGGAGAAAACCAGCAAGTTCCTTCATCATCGGGGGGTTGAGCCGTGATCAAATCTTTAGTGGGTCATTATGGCTGATCGTAATATCTATTTTCAGCTCAGCTGGTGCAATTTTAGTCTCTTTGGGTTCCTCTTCATCACCTCTTTGATTTGTATCTCTATAGAACAAGTTGTGGTTCCCGAGCCAAGGCTTAGGCGCTAGTTGTCAATCTTCGGTAGCATAGATGCAGACAGTTTGTCCACACCCTTATCTTCTTCTTCGCACTGGGCTTCCTTCAACTCAGCTATATAATAGGCATGTCCCATCGCCTGATTTCCATGAACAACCCTAAACCAATATCCAGCGGAAACATCAAAGTTAGACATAATGGAAAAAGACCTGCTCGAAATTCAGCTGGGGCCGGTCGACCTAGAAGAACATTGTATGGAGAGTCAACATCCAAAATAACAAGCGGCAAGATCTGCACTCTCCTTCTTTCACCTTCACCCGACTCTATAGGTAATTCCACATAACCAACAGCTTCAGTTGTAACGCTGTTAAAACTGTATATGAGCTTTAAATGATTTTAAGACTTTGGATTCCATCCTCGTCTGATCATAAGCATTTTAAAGATTATATTCACTAAACTTCTACAATCAATCGATATCCTTCTCACCAAAGCAGGGCCAATCATGGCCGAAATAACCATTGGGTCGACTGTTGGAGCCTCTACCTTATCTGCATCTCTATTCCTAAACATAGCATCATCCGCCATCGTACATGCTGTTTTCCGAATCTCCATCTTCTGCATTCGAATAGCATTCAAACTCCACATGGCTAATTGCGCTAGCATAGCGCTCCATCTCCTGCCAACTCTTATCTGCTAGGTGCGGCCCTCCGACTATCGTATTTATCATTAGTTTTCCACCTGTCCACGTAGGCTCCTCAGCCCTACACGGCGCTTGTCCTCAGTTAGGGTTAGAAGTCCCTTGCCCTCCATCTTGTAGGGCTTTCATAAACTGTGGTAATTTCTTTTCTCGAATCAGCTTTTCCATAACATCTTGGAGATGCATGTATTCATTTGTATTGTTACTGCAACACTCATGAAACCGACAGCATTTCCTAGTCGGTTTCTGCTTCTTTGTTGATTCTTTTGGAGGTGGATTCCTATACTGCATGGTATTGCAAGTAGATGGACAAATGTGACAACTCACAATTCCATACCCTTTAAGCTGACTATAAACCACACATTTCTGACCCAAAATGCACAGAAGAATGGAATATCAAGGGTAATAAACAAAAATAGACAGAATAGAATCTTATACGAATGGAATAACATATAATATTTAACAATAATCTTTACAGCGGAAAACTTTTAAAATACATATATCAGAGTCTACCTAGATTTAGCCTGGAAAGTTATAAACATCTGTCCTTACAATTTTTGACAAATAACAAACAAACAGCAGTGGATAATAGAATATGTCCATGCGTAGGGAATATCTCCAGATCTCCTCTGGAAACTTCAACCGTCATCAACTAAACCTGAAATAACTCGGATCTGACCCAAATATTGAAAATACCTGAATCAGGCTTGATAAACCAGCATGGTAAAAAAACTCAATAATAAATGACAGTGTCATATATCAGCCTTGGAAATAAAATCCTTTGAAAAGAAATAGTATCCCATAAAACCATGCCCACATATAAACATGGACGAGTTTCTTATATCTCTTATTCCTAAATTTCACTTTGAATTTAACCTCATCAAAGTGTTTAAATTTCAAATTATCTTATCTCCTTCATAAGTTATAGAACTTACCATTTTATATTATATTTACCCAAAGTCTCAATTTAGGCTTATCTTTTTTCTTTCTATCCTATTTATAAGAATTTTTCTAAGTGTGCATTTTATTTTTACTTTTTCTAATTACAACTTCTAGCTTCAATATTATGATCAAATATCTTATAGTCAAATTGTGAATTTTACTTCAAAAGATATTTGTACTTGGATTTTAAATTCATCAATTTTGTATCATTAAATCGTTATTTCTTAATAACTAAATGTCTAGGGGTATATGATTAAGGTTCTAAATTCTAGCTTTCAACTAATTGATCCTATATGAAATATCTTATAGTCAAATCGTGCAATTCTAATCACAAGATATTCATATTTTAGTTTTACTAAGCCAAATTACAAGCAATCCTTAATTTCTAACCCAAAATAATAATATCCCCTATAATATTTAAAATATAAATCAAGGTAAAATTATTTCATTTACCAATTTCTTTAAAAAATCATTTTTATAAAATTAACAAATACGCACTTATTTATAATACTCTCAACTCATTCTAGGATGTTACTAACCCTATCTCTAATGAGTTACTCATCTTAGGATATTACTAACCCTATCTCTGATGAGACTTTCCCCTACCAGGTTTCGGTGTTCACTCAACCAAAAGCTCTAATACCAAATGCGATGAACGAATAATTCCGTACCCACCCCAGTAGGCTTTTCAATCATCCTGCTACCCTTCTTCTTTTCAACATGGGGGTACTCCTACTTTTCAACACAGAGGTGACCACAATTGGTACCTTGAATTTGCTTTTATGGAAAGCCTCTCGACTATCAACCAATTATTTCACACTAGGGACATGTAGGGGTAAGAGTCTAAGCTTCACCACTATTCACAAAGTGAGAACCCCCTATCAAGCTGAACATACCAAGCAAATCAGATCCTAGTTCCTTTGAAATCCACTTATCGGTAAAAAGTTAATATGAGTATACAGGATTTACTAAGTCTCTTTTCACTTTAATTATTTTTGGATGATTACAAAATCTCTTCGTTTTTTCTTAGAGTAATTCTAAGTTTATTCATTCTATCACTATGGATAATATTTCAAATTTCCTTACTTAACACTCGATCCAAATTTCTTAACTTTTAGGCGGGTCAAAAACAATGTTATTTAAGACATCGTTTACTACAAAGCCTAAAATCAGTCTTAGAAAAAATTATTGAGTAAATAGGATCATACAAATCATTCTAATTTTACTCAACATCAATTTTCGTATTCAACGAGTCCTATGGGCAGAATAACGGTGAGATCACCTTTTAAATTCCATGAATATGATGAGTTCCCTCTTCGGAATTTAATACCAAGTATAAGAATATTATCTTTATGCAATCCAAGTTATAGTTTATTCATTTTGGATATTGATCTTTTTATACTTAAATTGCTTAACTTCTGGAAAATAGCAATTCTCTTTTATTTTGGAAAAACTTAATATAAACTTTTAGAGCATCCGGGCTCCCACCCCTCGCCTAAGAAGAGAAATTATAGGCCAGGTAAGTTCAGGGCAATGGTTGCTCCATTCCTAACCTTAGTTAAACACTTTGTTTTATCTTCCTAGATCTCATAGGTGGGACAAATGTACTATAGTCTGAAAGTGCGGTGTATATACAATTATATGTGCTAATATAGTATACACGGATCGTTTAATATGGATTACAATACAAATGCAGAAATAGATGATAATAGCATTGTAAATAAAAAAATAGAAAAATCACACCAGAGATTTTTATACTGGTTCGGAGCACCGTCCTACGTCCAGTCCCAGACTACTATCTGGATTTTCACTAATTACAACCTCGCTTCACCCGGAGGAACAGGTTTACAATTACCCGAACAGCCGAACGGGATTTCACGCCTCTACAACACTGAGGACTTCAACAAAAAACAATTACAATTGTTGTTGACAACTTGTGCTCTTGTAAACACGGATTTGTCACTTGTAGTACACTTTTCCTATAATCTTATCCTCAAATTGTGAATGATGTTTGTGAAGATTATGGAATTTATATTGCTTATTGAATCAAAATATATGAGATAGTGTCAATGATTCAATAAGGAATGAAAGTAGTTTAGAGCTTTTTGAATGCAAGTGAATTCAAAGAATAGATAGAGAGCATATATAATCTTAATAAAACTTGTTGTTTTAATCAATGATATTGATGTGTATTTATAGAGAGAAAATAGTTATAACCCTTGGTGAAAAGTTGCAGTCAAAAGTTATGATCATTAATGAAGAAGAAGAGACGCAACCATTGAAGAAAGATGTGTCTTTTGGAAGAAGTTGCTCTCTGTTTAAAAACGGTCGACAGGTCAAAAACTAACCTGTAGACAGGTTTTTAAAAATATAGTCGTTATGTACATGTGTGCACGTTTATTGTGCACATTCAACAGGAACGGTCGACCGGTCTCTGTTAAGTTGCACAATAAAGTGCACAACCTATATAAATGTGTATATATATATATTATATTTTGTGCATGATTATTTGAGGATAGATTTTGACAATTTTATTACTATTATAACATCAAATAATCAACCTATAATCTAGAGTACCATATGTACGTCTTGATTTGTCGATCGCTTTAATATTGTTGTCAGCAATCAAAATCTTCATAGAAGCTGTGACTCAACATTCTCCCCCTTTTTGATTGATGACAATATAAAAACTCAAGTATAGGATCTCCCCCTGAATATGTGATTTCCTACAGACAATTATTAGCTTCTTTCATCCTGCAAACAATTATTAGTACCTTTCTCCCCCTTTGTCATCGACAAAAAGGAGTAAACAATAGAAAATATAAACCAAAGAGAACAATGCATACATTCAAACACAGGATGTTTTGATGAAGTACAATGCAAGTCATAGTCTACTACGAATAAAAAGATGGACACTATTTAGTACAAGTGCCATATATGTTTTTAAAGAAATGAAAAGAAAAACAAACTAACTTCATTCCGACTGAATCTCTTCCTCATCATCATCATCATCATCATCATCGTCGTCATTGTCATCGTCATCATCATCGTCATTGTCCCCACGACCTTGTCCGCTTGTACCACCGGATTCCTCGGATGTCGACCAAGTAAAAGTTGGAGGAGCCGGACGTTTTCCGGGGTCTTGATGTTGGGTCGAGACGGATGTGCTACATGATATAGCATCCCATATAGCGCCGAAGAATGACTTTACCTTATTGAATCGTCTATCAATTTTCGAATCCATTCGTTTTAGTCTTGATTCAAGTAAAAATTGATTCCGAGCGATGGTTTCAAGAGATTCTCTTGTAGATGATTTAGATTTCAATAATCTAACATCTTCAGAACGACGACGAGATGGTGGAGCTTGTTGTTCTTGAGTATCGCGTTGTTGCCATTGTTCGAATGGCATAATATGAACATATGGAGGAGGAAGCTTCATCCGTTTGATAGTAGTGGAGTCAATACACTTTGGTGTAGAATATGCCGAATCCGGGGGTGTGACTCCACATGCAAGCAACATACGCATAATATACTCGTTATAGAAGAAATGTGGACGAGTAGAGTTATTTACCTTAAGAATTTCATCGAAAATCATGTGAACCCAATTTATTTCGATATCATCGTAGATAGCATAAAGAGCCTTGAAATTCTCTTTGTAAACGGCATCATAGTTTCCTAATCGAGGAAATAGAGAGTGCATTAGGACATGGTGTAACAACCTTGCAGTCGGTCGTAGCCCAATCGATTTGGTGCCGTTACTATCATCTTCTATAAATTTATGACTCGTACTATTCCGGGTGAAAACTTCACAAAATGTCGATGAAAACTCTTCACCCCTATTCGGTATTCCCAAAATAGAAGCAATTCTATCATAAGTGAGATAGATTCGTTTGCCACATACTACTGACCAAATAACTCCATTTGGATTTTCCGGAGTATATTCCTCTAAATTCATATTCGCATAAAATAGCTTAATCATCAAATGATTAATTTTTACGCTATTTACAGAAAAATCAATAAGAGGAGAGATACGAGATCTATTTGCTAATCTTTGAATACCGTATGCAGTGAAATCGTCGAATTTGATGAATGAGCCTGGATGGAATTTGTAATTCGTCATTTGATTCCATCTAGTTACTGCAACCGGAGATTCTAACCATTTTCTAGCAGAGAGAGTAAGAGAAGAAGTTTCTGATGTTGCTCTTTTCTTTGATTTTTTCTGAGGAGGAGCCATTGAAGAGAATTTGAGAGTTTGTGAAGCTTGAGAATTTGAACTAGGGTTTGGAAATGGGAAAATTTTCAGTGGAGAGTAGAAAGTAAAGAGGGTTGGTGGCAAAAATATATACGTGAAATATAAAAAAAAAGTAATAACTGCCGACCGGTCGACCGCCTGCGTATTGCCGGTCGACCGTTTTCAACCAGAGAGCAAAACGGTCGACCGGTCATATTTTGGGCTGTCGACCGGTTTGGCTCTGTGTGCAAAAATGCAGTTTTTGGCAAAATTTTTGAAAACGAGTCGAATTAATATATTATATATTATGTTATTATTGCAAAAAATATACTGTATTACAAGAATTATATATGAAAGCAAAATAATATACATTATGGAATTCTAATGAGAAGGTGAGTTGTTATTAGAATTCTTGTCGTTTTCAATGCGTTTAGCCCACGGACTCCACTTATATCGAGCTCCTTCATTCTCGTTATAGTTTTTATCCCAAGAGTTTGAAGTTGTTGAAGTCGATGGTCTTGACGGCATTGGTTCATGAACATCGTGTTTGTTTGAACCGCAGAAGAATGAAGCCATTCGTTCTAAAGCGGATAAACGAGTTGAAGTACGTTGTTGTTCATGGTATAGTAGGTTTTGACCATAATGTAGTTGTCGTTGAAGATCAATTTGATGCTTTTGGTAGTGATGAATTTCATCGATTTGAGCCTTCGTGCGCGGAGAGCAGAATAGTGCTTTCTTTGCACGCTTGGATGTTGGAGTATGGCCAGGTGTGCGAAAACAATGGTGAGGACATTCCGGCCTTTGTTTCGGTGTAATCGGAGAATATTGTTCCTCCGACTCCGAGCTAGTGATAGAAATATGAGATTCCTCTGCGCATTTGTCGCAAATGTGTGCCATGGTAGCTTGTTTAAGGTGATTTATAATTTTCAGCAAGAAGGTGAATGAATGAAAGTGTATTTTTCAAACGTTTATATAGAAAAAAGTTTGCCAATGAACTTGAGGATAGGATTTGTTAGAGATAATTAGCCGTAAACAAAAACAATGATAGATAAAAAAAGTTATAAAAATAGGTATAGTTTGTTATAGGCTGAAATTTAAGAATTATTTGAAAAATATATAGCCTAAGTTTGAAGGTTACTTATTCTATTCTAGATCTTTCCGAGATACTAAGCCAAGCTCTCTTCGTAGTTTAATAAAACTAGATTCAAGTAATGGTTTAGTGAAAATATCGGCTATTTGATTGTCAGTGTGAACATATTCAAGATGTATATTACCTTTTTCAATATTATCTCTAAGGAAATGATGACGGATATCAATATGTTTGGTTCTAGAATGATTTACTGGATTTTTAGAGAGATTTATTGCACTCGTGTTATCACAGTATATAATAGAATTTGATAAATGTATATCGAAATCTTGAAGTGTTTGTTGCATATATAGTACTTGAGTACAAGCGAGAGCCGCTGATATATATTCAGCTTCACATGTTGATAGTGAAACACAATTCTGTTTCTTACTAAACCAAGAGACAAGCGATTTTCCAATAAAATGGCACGTACCACTTGTACTTTTTCTATCCGTCCGTGAGCCACCAAAATCAGCATCACTATATGATACTAATTCAAATGGACATTCTTTTGGATAGAAAAGACCAAAATCTTTGGTATTATTTAGATAACGAATTATACGTTTCACTGCTCGTAAATGTGATTCCTTTGGATCGGCTTGAAAACGAGCACATAAACAAACACTCATTAATATATCTGGACGACTAGCTGTAAGATAAAGAAGAGAACCAATCATGCTTCGATATAATTTCTGGTCAACATTCTTACCACTTTCATCTTTTTCAAGATGTGTAGTTGTACTCATAGGAGTTGGTTTACCAGATGTATTTTGTAATCCGAAGCGTTTGATAAGATTTTCACAGTATTTTTCTTGATTGATAAAAATACCGTTTGAAAGTTGTTTGATTTGAAGTCCAAGAAAATAAGATAGTTCTCCCATATGAGACATTTCGAATTCTTTGGTCATAATATTTGCAAATTCCTTGCAGAGTTTATCGTTTGTTGAACCAAAGATGATATCGTCTACATATATTTGGATAACCAGAATATCATTTCGAGAATGTTTAATAAACAAAGTTTGATCGACTTTGCCTATTTCAAATCCTGAATTAATAAGATAGCTACGTAAACGTTCATACCAAGCACGAGGTGCTTGTTTTAAACCATACAGAGCTTTCTTAAGTTTGAACACATGGTCAGGATATTTTTCATGTACGAATAAAGGTGGTTGTTCGACATAGACATTCTCTTTGATAAATCCATTGAGAAAAGCACTTTTGACATCCATCTGATAAAGTTTGAAATTATGATAACAAGCAAAAGATAATAGAATTCTAATAGCTTCTAGTCGAGCAACTGGTGCAAAAGTTTCTTCATAATCGATACCTTCTTCCTGATTGTATCCTTGTGCTACTAATCTTGCTTTATTTTTGGTGATATTTCCTTGTTCGTCAGCCTTATTTTTATAGACCCATTTAGTACCAATTACTGACTGATCAGTTGGTCTCGGAACAAGTTCCCAAACGTCATTGCGCTCAAACTGATTTAGTTCTTCCTGCATGGCAATGATCCAGTAATCATCTGTAGCAGCTTCTTTTGAATTCTTGGGTTCGATATTTGAGAGAAAAGCGACATGACCCATTTGATTGAGTTGACTCCTTGTTCTGACATGTGATGTTATTTCACCTATTATATTTTGGGCCGGATGGTCTCTTAATATTCTTGGTGGTGATTGTAATTCATATATTTGAGGAGTATTCTCAATAATTACTTCTGAGTCAGAATCAGTATTTGAGATGATTGGATTATTAATGACTATTGATTCGTCATCATCTGATATTGTGTGAGGATGCTGATAGATTTCATCAAAAGATACATGAAGTGATTCTTCAATAGTTTTGGTTCGTTTATTAAATATTCGATAGGCCTTACTTCGTTCCGAATAACCGACAAATATTCCTTCATCGGCTTTTGGATCGAATTTTCCAAGCTGGTCTTTCGTATTTAAAATAAAGCACTTAGAACCAAAAACTTTGAAGTATGAGATTTTGGGCTTTCTTTTGTTAAACAATTCATAAGGAGTATTTTTGGTAAGAGGTCTTATGGACACACGATTTAAAACATAACAGGCAGTTGCAACAGCTTCTGCCCAGAAGTGTTTTGGTAAGGTGGTTCCATTTAATAATGTTCTTGCACATTCTTGTAAAGTTCGGTTCTTTCGTTCTACTACTCCGTTCTGTTGTGGAGTTCTGGGAAACGAAAAATTATGATATATACCTTTCTTTGTACAAAAATGTTCAAATTCATTATTTTCAAACTCTCCGCCATGATCACTTCTTATATTTTTACAAATGCAGAAATAGATGATAATAGCATTGTAAATAAAAAAATAGAAAAATCACACCAGAGATTTTTATACTGGTTCGGAGCACCGTCCTACGTCCAGTCCCAGACTACTATCTGGATTTTCACTAATTACAACCTCGCTTCACCCGGAGGAACAGGTTTACAATTACCCGAACAGCCGAACGGGATTTCACGCCTCTACAACACTGAGGACTTCAACAAAAAACAATTACAATTGTTGTTGACAACTTGTGCTCTTGTAAACACGGATTTGTCACTTGTAGTACACTTTTCCTATAATCTTATCCTCAAATTGTGAATGATGTTTGTGAAGATTATGGAATTTATATTGCTTATTGAATCAAAATATATGAGATAGTGTCAATGATTCAATAAGGAATGAAAGTAGTTTAGAGCTTTTTGAATGCAAGTGAATTCAAAGAATAGATAGAGAGCATATATAATCTTAATAAAACTTGTTGTTTTAATCAATGATATTGATGTGTATTTATAGAGAGAAAATAGTTATAACCCTTGGTGAAAAGTTGCAGTCAAAAGTTATGATCATTAATGAAGAAGAAGAGACGCAACCATTGAAGAAAGATGTGTCTTTTGGAAGAAGTTGCTCTCTGTTTAAAAACGGTCGACAGGTCAAAAACTAACCTGTAGACAGGTTTTTAAAAATATAGTCGTTATGTACATGTGTGCACGTTTATTGTGCACATTCAACAGGAACGGTCGACCGTTCATTTTTGGACCGGTCGACCGGTCTCTGTTAAGTTGCACAATAAAGTGCACAACCTATATAAATGTGTATATATATATATTATATTTTGTGCATGATTATTTGAGGATAGATTTTGACAATTTTATTACTATTATAACATCAAATAATCAACCTATAATCTAGAGTACCATATGTACGTCTTGATTTGTCGATCGCTTTAATATTGTTGTCAGCAATCAAAATCTTCATAGAAGCTGTGACTCAACATAGTCCTTTTCACATACTCGATTATTAGCTTTTATTTGATTATGTGGATTCCAAATTATCTTTTAAACGCTTAATTATCCTTTTTGAAACATTCGCAATAGATTCTAGGAAAAATCATTAAGTTTAAACCTTCTTTAAAAAAGTCATAAAAACGGCAGCAGAAAAGTGCCGCGGAAAGTTCTTTATAATCATATTTGTTATCCCGCTTTTTGGCAAAGTCGTGATACCAAAAGATCGGTCGAAAATCAAAGACAGTTCATCTCAAAGATTGGTTGCACTTTACTTCACCATGGATATCGACGAATTTCGTCCGAGCCCGGATCAGGCTACGATTGATGGAACACGACAAGCAAAGTCATAGGAACCAGCGTTCCAAATTTCAGGTCAAGATATGATCGATGCAAGTTAGCCAAAGTATGCTGTTCGAATCCATCAAAAAGTTGAGGAGATGCTCATTTTGAATCCATAGGATTCGTGTCCATCATTGTTTGTCTTGTTCGAATCCGTCGGTTTACATATGCTTCGAATCGATCGAGTTCGAATCGATCGGTAACGTGATATCGATCAATTCGAATCGATCGGTTTCGAATCGATAAAGTGGGCATCACCTCAACAAGTTCGTATCCATCAATATAGTTTGCTTCGTATTGACCGGGATGGCCAGATCCTCGTATCCATGAATTTCATATCGTTTGACCAATGCCTAGTTCGAATCGATGAACGAAGCCTTCATTCGAATCCATCAGGCAGCGTTAGTTCATATCCATCATAATCGTATCCATTGAATGGAGACAACGCTATTGATGCGAGCTAAGCCACCTATCTCGGTTTGAACTAGACATTGAAAAATGATAGTACTCGATACAAAGGAGGCGAAATTCGTGGATGCAAAGTGGTCAACTCGGCACAAGAACCGGACCGATGCGAAGAGTGCGTGCCACCTCACCAAAGAACCACGTGAGGAGATCGATTCGAACGTATCGGTTCGAACTGATGGGTTCGAACCAAACAGCCAACCGAAACACTCCAGTTCGTATCGATCATATCTCCCAAACCACGAAGCCAAATGCAATGAAATTTTCAGGGAAGCTTACGAACAAGGTAAATCATGTTACTGCCAAGTTTGAGCACGATTGGACTAATTCTTAATGGATACGAAATCAATTCGTATCGATCACAGATCGAGACGAAAATTGGTGGGGACGGTCGCGTGGGCCCACTCACATGCCAGAAAAAGTCTCCCGAAGTTTGTGCGAGATCTGGGCCTTCTACGCCTATAAATAGCCCCCTGAAGCCTATAGAAAAAGGATCTTTTGGCCATTCAACGTCCAGACTCTGCCGGATTCAATTCTACTCTTCATTATCGCCGTTATAATCGGATTTCAGAGCCATTATCAACTGTAATCCGCTGTAATTGACTGAAATCATCAAGTGAATCAATAAAGACATAAGCTTCAAAGTGGACGTAGGCAAGATCGCCGAACCACTATAAATCCTGTGTTTGTGATTGTTATTTGTGAATTGCTGTGTTTGATACTGTTTAGATCCGAGTTTTGTGTTGATTGTTGCTGATTTGAGTTCGTAAACGGGTGCTTTCACGATATTGGGTGTTTGTGACCAATTTTGGTGCAAACATTTTGGTACTTTCACTGAGAAAAGCTGATTCAGGATAAGTTGAATTTGAAGATTTAAGAATTCAGATCTAAGAGCTATGACAAGGCAAACAAGTAAGAGACAAAGGCCAGAGAGAAGTGAACATCCAGGAAGTCAAGAGGCTTCCTCAGGAGCGAATCAAGCATCGATCTTCATCACTAGGGACGAGATGGAGTCAATGATGAAGAAACATGAGGAGTTGATCCAGAGTTTATTTCAACAGATAGGGCAACTTAGAGCACAGAATAGAGAAGCTGATGGAGTTCAGAACGGAGCAGGACCATTCTGCGTAGCACCTGGATTAGGAGGCGCACACATGGAGAATGTTGATCCAATCTCGGAGAGAGAGAGGAACATCTGCGCAACCTGGGAGTAGCAGAGGAGTGTACGCTCAGTCAAGGGGGCAGATCCCAAAGTTCCCTCGTGAACTCGGGGGGTAGGTTGAAAGTTATGAACGAAGATTGCATCTCGGAGACAACGACAAATTGACGGAGATGGTCAGGCGAGCCATGAGAGGCGGATTAGTAAACAAAGATTTAGAGGACGTTAATAGGATCCCTTTTACCACGGCAATCAGACGAGCTAGGAACCCACCAGACTTTAAGTTACCATCGTTGGATATTTATAATGGAAGGACAGACCCTACAGTTCATCTGACAAAATATATGAGGCATATGGAGGTGCTGGGGGCATCAGAGGAAGTTATGGCCCGGTGCTTTCCATTGTACTTGGTAGATATTGCGGCGTTATGGTTTAGACAGCTGGAGAGCGGCTCCATAGGAACATGGGCTGATTTAACAGAGAGATTCATGAGGCAATTCAGGGTTCA
This sequence comes from Allium cepa, assembly GCA_030765085.1. Classification (NCBI taxonomy): domain Eukaryota; kingdom Viridiplantae; phylum Streptophyta; class Magnoliopsida; order Asparagales; family Amaryllidaceae; genus Allium; species Allium cepa. Next base: position 167,926,508 of record CM060931.1, read on the forward strand.
CATTGCAAGACCTAAGAACGTAATGACTTTGGCGACTCTAAAACAGAAGGCTGGAGAGACTTTGAGGAGTTTTCTGATGCGATTCAATGCGGCAGCAGCTTCGGTGGATCGACTAGATCCATCTATGGTTATGATGGCGGCTGTGTTCGGAATAGCTGATGGAACAGAGTTCAAAAATTCATTAACTAAAGATCCACCCGTGGATCTAGGAGAATTCTATCACGAGGCGGAAAAGTTTTTACGATTGGAGGATGTGAACGCCGAAAGAGAGGAAAGGGAGGGAATTGATGTTTTCACAATCAAAGGCGGGAATACACCTGGAAAGGGTGCGGAGACTAGTAAAGGAAAAAGAAAGACTGAGAATGATGGTGACAGGTCAAAGCGACCACGGAGGGAGCCGCGATTCACCACTTACTCGGAGATGAATGAGAGTTTGGAGCGAATCTATCAGGATACCAAAGTGCAGGTTCCGTATCGTAGACCGATGCGAAGGGATCCGACTTCTGACGAAAGAAAATCAGATAAGTTTTGTGTATTTCATGAATTGAATGGACATAACACTAATGATTGCAGACATCTGAAGGACGAGGTGGAAGGGCATATCAGGAATGGTATGATACTTCAGTATGTGAGGAGACGAACCCCAACGGTGGAACCAGAGCGACCACCGTCTACATCAGCTAGTGGTGACCCTGAGCCAGGACAACGTTTGATTATCCATTGATCGACTAAAATAATGATGAACAAGTTGTAAACCTCTCACTAACTCGGTTAAATCATTTACACATGTAAGCGATCGCGCACGATCCATAGGCATGCTCTGAATGACTACCGACCGCATCATAGTGAGAGCTTACGCTTTGACATCTTCATCTTGTTTTTTGCTTTGATTTTGATTTGAACATTTAGACTTTGCTTGTTTGGACATTTCTGTTGTGAGATTTGTATGATCATTACTTTGATATTTGCAATTCTGTGAAATAATTTACTTATATGCCCGTTGGATCACGAACGGTCCACGAGCACCTCGTGTATGGCGACGAACCGCCAAAGTCTTTGATTCAGAAACTCCCCTGAACATGAACTCCGACATCGATAATACAAAGTCCCCCCCGCGCACGCATAATTCGCCTCGAACGGCACACGATCGCGAATGATCACAATTCGCCTCGAACGGCACACGATCGCGAACGATCACAATTCGCCTCGAACGGCACCCGACCGCAAACGGTCATGATTCATTTATTATGTCCGACCTCGAACGGTCACAATCAGCCTTGAACGGCACTCGATCGCGAATGATCAATACCCGCTGCGAACGGCATACGACCGCGAACGGTCCCATTCCATCGTCCGCCAAGAATGGCATATGACCGCGAACAGTCCCGATTCATCTCAAATGACACACGATCCCGAACGATCGTCATTTGAGATCATATGAAACTATCAAGTTCTTTACAGGTTGTTGACAGGATATGAACATCCACTCAAAGCATTGCAAAACACACCTTTCTACCGCAAGGCATGTTTTGGGGGGCAAATGTTATCCCGCTTTTTGGCAAAGCCGTGATACCAAAAGATCGGTCGAAAACCAAAGACAGTTCATCTCAAAGATTGGTTGCACTTTACTTCACCATGGATATCGACGAATTTCATCCGAGCCCGAATCAGGCTATGATTGATAGAACACAGCAAGCAAAGTCATAGGAACCAGCGTTCCAAATTTCGGGTTAATCAGAGTTCGTATGAACAAGATATGATCGATGCAAGTTAGCCAAAGTATGTTGCTCGAATCCATCAAAAAGTTGAGGAGATGCTCATTTCGAATCCATAGGATTCGTATCCATCACTGTTTGTCTTGTTCGAATCCATCGGTTTACATATGCTTCGAATCGATCGAGTTCGAATCGATCGGTAACGTGATATCGATCAGTTCGAATCGATCGGTTTCGAATCGATAAAGTGGGCATCACCTCAACAAGTTCGTATCCATCAATATAGTTTGCTTCGTATCGACCGGGACGGCCAGATCCTCGTATCCATGAATTTCGTATCGTTCGACCAATGCCTAGTTCGAATCGATGAACGAAGCCTTCATTCGAATCCATCAGGCAGCGTTAGTTCGCATCCATCATAATCGTATCCATTGAATGGAGACAACGCTATTGATGCGAGCTAAGCCGCCTATCTCGGTTTGAACTAGACATTGAAAAATGATAGTACTCGATACAAAGGAGGCGAAATTCGTGGATGCGAAGTGGTCAACCCGACACAAGAACCGGACCGATGCGAAGAGTGCGTGCCACCTCACCAAAGAACCACGTGAGGAGATCGATTCGAATGTATCGGTTCAAACTGATGGGTTTGAACCAAACAGCCAACCGAAACACTCCAGTTCGTATCGATCATATCTCCCAAACCACGAAGCCAAATGCAATGAAATTTTCGGGGAGCTTACGAACAAGGTAAAGCATGTTCCTGCCAAGTTTGAGCTCGATTGGACTAATTCTTGATGGATACGAAATCAATTCGTATCGATCACAGATCGAGACGAAACTTGGTGGGGTCGGTCGCGTGGGCCCACTCACGTACCAGAAAAAAAGTCTCCCGAAGTTTGAGCGAGATCTGGGCCTCCTACGCCTATAAATAGCCCCCTGAAGCCTACAGAAAAAGGATCTTTTGGCCATTCAACGTCCAGACTCTGCCGGATTCAATTCTACTCTTCATTATCGCTGTTATAATCAGATTTCAGAGCTATTATCAACTGTAATCCGCTGTAATTGATTGAAATCATCAAGTGAATCAATAAAGACATAAGCTTCAAAGTGGACGTAGGCAAGATCGCCGAACCACTATAAATCCTATGTTTGTGATTGTTATTTGTGAATTGCTGTGTTTGATACTGTTTAGATCTGAGTTTTGTGTTGATTGTTGCTGATTTGAGTTCGTAAACGGGTGCTTTCACGATATTGGGTGTTTGTGACCAATTTTGGCGCAAACAATATTTGATTTAAACAAATTTTTAATATTTGAAAATTTATATTTTCCAATTCAAATCACTTTTAAACTATTTAAATAGATTTATCAAATTTATTCCATATTTTTCCATAATTAAAAACGCCCATTTAAAAAGATTTTACGTTATGGCCACTTAACTATACAAGCGCGATCTTTCTAATAAATTGTTTTTGGACATATTTTCAAAATTTACTTAATGAAATCTCGATTTTCTTTTTTTTAGAGATATGGATATAATAGTCCAGAATTTTCTGATCTTGAAGAATTCTAAGCTATATTCCACTCTGTATACTCTTTTCAACTTTTCGGCACGAAATCGCGAACTACCGTAGCGCGACGCGCCTAGTTTTAACTTATTTTTCAATACATGAAATAATTTATTCGAATTGAACTTTATTACTTATAAATCATTCCAAATCATTTTAAACTAATATATTCACTCTTTAATGTATGTAAAGTATATTTTCACTATTTCCAAATTATATTATTATTTCATTCCTATATTTTAATATTAAATTTTAAAATCCAATACCAATTAAATTTCAATCCGAACTTCAAATTAAACTCAATTAAAAATTAGATTTCAAATTTGATTCATATCCATCTTTAATTTCAATTCAATTTTTTTTTTGGCAAGGCCAGCCGATTTTATAGTGGACCGTCTACTTTTTATTACGAACGTAATAAAAACATGAAGTACAGGAGTAAGGTAGAGATACCTTAACTACTAGAAAGAGAATAAAAATACACCACAGGAGTGTGACAGACATGTCACAGCTACAAAATATAACAAACTAGACTGTCTCCTCCAAAGAGGTAGTACCATCAACATCATCTTCCACCCGGGTAGATTCCAAAGAGACATTCCCAAGAAGACCAAAATAGGGGCGAAATAGGAGAGCATGTGAAGGATCATAGATCTCAACATCAGATGAGTAAAGAAAAGATCGATGCTAGATGAATCAGTAAGCGTGGCAGAATTTAAATCAGCATACGAACCATCCAAATCAAGAACCAAGGAATCACCAGACGGTCTGTAATAAAGACATCGTGGGTCCGTATGTTCGTTAGAAACAAATCTAAAGAAGGAATCATCCACTGGGTTGTAACGCAAATCAGAACATCGATCAACCCAACATCTCTCAGACTCAACCCAAACAATAGGCAAATGAGGCGGAACAAGATCCGGAACAGCAATGGAATCCACAGGAACAGAACCAGTATCAATGGAAGCAATAGGGGATGCAGGCCGAGCAGAGGAAATCGGCGATCCAGGGACAGGAACAGCAGGAGGAAAAACCTGAGAAACCTTGGGAATTTCAATTCAAATTTTGATTTCATTTTCAATTTCAATTTTAAAATCAATTTCAATTTCACATTCGATTTTAACTTCGATTTCAACTTTGATTTCACTTTTAAATTCAAATTCTATTTTACCTCAACTTTAACTTCAATTTCTCTTAAAAAGAGACTTATTTTTTCAAATTATCTCATATCACCAAAATTGGGTCTTATTTAACAAAGGGGTTACTTAATCAATAATGATAGTAATTGATGTCCATATTTACATAACAACCATACAACCAATCACATGACATTAACATACACAATAATAGGTATAATACGATAAGCGTCATAACATTGAAATGGATCATCAAACATACTCAAAAAATCAATTAAACATCTATATCATCAATTGGTGATTATCTAACATAACAATTAAACTTGATAATCAATATAATCTAAAAAGCAATGAGAATTTCTCATCCTCATATCCACTCCGCCAATCTTTTAGTAATCTAGCGTGCTTCACGAACTAACGCGCTCTCTCCTTCTATGAACTTGTCTCTTCAAATTTATCTATCTTTTCTTTTACTTCTTTTCTTCTTTTTTTCTTTTTTATATGGAGGGTGCGTGAGCTATAGGGGAGGGTATAGGCTTGGCTATGGGGTATGGCTTAGGTTAGGCTTAGGTTTGGCTATGGAGAAGGTGTGTAGGGTGTTTTGGAGGAGGGTACGTGAGTGTGGAAGGCTCGGGTAGGTGGGTATGGGCTTGGATCGTGGGTATGGGTTTTATGAGGCGGGTAGATGAGGGCTCGGGTGGGTGGTGATGGGGGCATGTATGAATGTTGGAGGCTCGGGTGTGGGGTAGTGGAGCTTGGCCATGGATTTTGAGATATGGGTAGGTGGTTGGCCGAGGGGGTGGAGGGATGGTGACGGTGTAGGGGTGCTTGGTTGAGGTGGTGGAAGAAAATGGAAAAAGTTATGGAAGTGGAAGAGAAGTTGGATGCCATGGAAATGGAAGAGGAGAGGATGAAGAAAGTGTAGAGAAAGGAAGAAATCAGGAAATGAGTTTGTGAAAAAATGGAAGTTATGGATGCTTATTTATAGTTGAAGCTTGAGTGGGAAATGAGCTTACTAACCTTCTTATTTATATATCTAAATATACACCTTTACTTAAGGATGAAAAGAGATATTTGACATGCATTAATGGTGATGTTAAAGATATGAATCATTACTCTTCCTCTTTTCTTAGTTTTTGAACTAAAAAAGAAGACTTTTGCCTTGATTAGACTTTCATTAAATGGATTTGTAAGTGTGTTAATGGTAAGCATATGTGCCATTAATCCTAATCCCTTTAGTTAGATTTCGTTTCATACTTTCTTTTCCTTGAATTCTATGTGTATAAGTTCCGTTTTGCATAAGAGAAAAGAAAGATATGCAATGATGTTGTTTTATTTTACACACTTTTGTCAAATGATGCATTAACATCATTTTTATCATTTTTCTTTTATTTAATTTATATAAAGTGGAATTTTGATTTTTAAAATGTAAATGGAAGTTTTGTATAATTTGTAAAGTTGTATTATATAAGATATAAAGTGCATATGATCATTCAATGTTGCGAAAACTTGTTTTGTTTGAAAATAGTGTTTTGTTGACAAATTTTACAGCAAAATTTGACGTTTTTGTTAAGCTATATATTAAAGTAAACCAAATTTAAAAATGAACTTTTACTTCCTTAAATAAATTTAAACGCGTCTATTCATATTATAAGATCATATTTAAATAATACCAAAATCTCCATTTTTACAGTGTATGTAAAATTGATGAAATGCGATAAAATCTGAATACTTTTGTAAAATGATTATAAACATATTTTTAAGCCCTCTAATATACTTCTATTATCTTTATTAAGTAATTTTAATATAATTTAACTTTTTAAATAAATATTTAAACATATTTATTTCAGCATTATTTGTTTTTAACAAAACTTAACTTTTGCCGATTTGTTCTAAAATCCAAATTTTATACCTTTTTAATTATTAACTATAAGAATAAATAATTTCTCTATTATTATTTATTATATACAACTTATTTATTTAAGTTTTGAACCTTTTGAATTTTAAAATAAACGACATCTCTTATTTTCGAAGTAGCGAAATAACGGATCGTTACATTAATATTCTCCAAGGACGTATTCAATGGCGTGTAATTATTATACAATGGAATCCTAGGCTTCAATCATCCAGAATCCCTCTTTCATTCTCGGCTCCTATCTCGCCTCTCTTTTGCTGATTTGGTCTATTGTGAACATTCACTTGGACTTTCCCAGAACTATCATCGGTCTGTTTTATTGCAATGTAACTTTGTACTCCTTCTCCACTTGGTCCCGCAACATTCTTTTTTCTGGAGGACCCGGCTTACTCCTTCCTCAAATATTGTATCGCCTTTGTGTAAAAGCACTCCAACATTGCGGGGGCTTACCGGCTAACCAATTGCTGAATTTAGACTCTGGATCAATCCTTCTCGTCCCGGCCATGAGTATCGCATGATCACTCAGATTACCGACCTCCGTGATAGCTGTATGAAATCTTTTCAAATAATCTTTCAAAGACTCTACTAGAGGATGAATCATGCTAGAAAGGGACATCACATCTTTATGATGAGACACGTGCATTCGGAATTGCTCCATAAACTTGGTTGCCAAATAATCGAATCTAGAAATTGATTGCGGGGGTAGTCTTGTGAACCACATCGTCATTATTCCAAAAAGTGTTGTGGGATAGCATCTGAACTTGCTCACGTCATCAGCTCGTGTGGAATCCAACAACCATTCGTATCTCATAATATGCTACCTGGGTGGGTTTTTCCTTCTTAGGCAAGCATCGATGGCATGTTGAATCCCCTTGGGTATTCTACATGTAGAACATTATCGATGAACGGGATATGGCTTCTCAAGATTCCCCAATCATCATTAGTCAAGCCTTGGTTCTCTCTCACCAACTGTCTAACCATTGTAGATAAGTCTAGCGTTTGAATGGTTGGTGCCAGGCGCTGGTTGTGTTCCACCGCACGTGAATGGTCTGGTCGATGTCTGTGGGCTTTTTCATGCCTTCTTGGTTCACCTTCTACGTCTTGTACATTCATTTCATCATCGTTCTGGATAAGAACCCGATCAGCATTATATCAGACTCCATCATCCAAACATACCGTAGCAGCTCCGGTTTTAATCCCAGCGCGCATAGGTAGGTTTCCTTATCTAGCAGAGGGATCAGCATTGATCATTCCCAGTAGACCACAATGGTCTTCCTATTGATGTCCTAAAGTTTCAACATGATATTAGTCAATTCTGCAACGCCTATGTTTATAATATCCGTCCATTGAACTAGATCTCTCCGATGCCGAGTAAGGGATGGGATCCCTCCTAGCTTTGCCCCGCTGCCGCTGATTGATTTGGTTCATCAAGTTGATATTGGTCCGAATTTGTTGATTTAGCTGCCGATGGCTCTCTATTACCTCTCCCATTAAATTATGAAATTCAGTTCTTGGAACAGCATCAGTGGGATTTTGAACTTCAACCAGATCAACATTCACATTTGTTGGTTGATTGCTTGGATCTTGTTGTTGAATGTTGGTATTCTCGTTTCCTTCCACATTTTGAGAAGTGGATCCAGTATGTCTCACCATTATTGATAGCCTTGCTTAGTTTTCTACAAATCTAAGTAGTACAAGTAATTTTCATAAGATTATAGCAGATTTCCTTTAGGTGATTTATCTAATCTAGTAGCAACAAAGGGATCCTAAAATCTAATCCAGTAGTAATAAAGGGATCCTAGAAAATTGAGAATCAAGTCTCTCAGTGAAAGCACCAAAATATTTGCACCAAAATTGGTCACAAACACTTAAGAATAGATTTAGTAGAGAAATAAATGAAGAAAAACAAAATTAAAATGAGTATATAAATCAACAAGCAACCGAGAATTTACTATAATAAAAAACATAAAGATTTATAACGATTCGGCGTTGTATGTCTACGTCTACTTTGAAGTTTTGCCTTTATTAACCACTTATGAATCTGATTACAACGAAAAAATAAAGATAGCACTTGATTACAATGAAGTCTCCCCTAACAAGCAGCGTAAAGATCCTGAAAATGAAACAAGAGGCCTGTATCTATAGGGAGAGATGATGAGATATTTCGCTAAGATTTCGACAGAAGGCCTCTGGGTCCATAGAGGCCCACAATAACGATCGGTGGCCTTAACTTGACAATTTGGAACGATCAGCTAAACTTTCACCGATCATTTTTTCTTGCTTCAAATTCACATGCGACCGTTTTGGGGGTCCCACATTCCTCTAGATAGTGCTCCTAAACTATGGAATCATTATGAGTTATAAACTGTGTGATATAAATCGATCTTTGTTGTACTTGGATCATGCATTGAACTAAACCAATCATTTTGATAGATTGGCAAAAACGATTAGCCTCTTCATATTTCAACTTTCAGCCCTACGATCGTTTTTGTAAGTTCCACTCTCCATTTTATTGATACTCTGAAAGTTTAGAGTGAAATGGCCTTATGAATTTTGAGATATTGATCGTTCTCTACTGATTTGAGCTATTTTATGGATCATTCCAGATAGATCCATATAAATCCTTGCTTTGTTCGTAACTCGAGCATACGAACTCTGGTCGTCTTGAAATTTGAGTTGCAACTTCATGGAACTATGTAATCGTTCCATACTGATTACACCTGGATTAGGACCCGGTCTGGATTTCCTGACTATAATTCACAGTATCATATGTAGTCAATTCTTAGAACTGATAACCATCTGTTCCGATCCAAGTTAATTATATCATGATCTTGCCAAAAGGTAGGATAACATATATAGGGACTAGAACAAAATAGTATATCTATCTTTAAAAGCTATCTCGACATCCATGGTCAGTGATTCTTAGTACCTATCATATCTTGGTCTGACCCTAGTACTATTAAAATAATAAATGGGTCAAACTATATCTAAGTAAAAAGGGTGGGACCGTAGTAATATAATTTGTGCGAATCACAAATGATATATTATAATTAAAACATGCCAATTACAGAATGAAGCAAAGGGTATAATCATAAAAAAATACCATGTCATAAAAATAATATCATGCATATCATATGCAATTATAGTAAACATGGTAAAACAAACATATTCGATTCAGATCCATAAGACAAGCCTCAAAGTGGGTCAAATTCAAATTCAAGCACATGGCAAGTTAAATCTAAAAGATTAGCATGAAACAAGTCAGGTAAAAGTAATCGATCATATAGTTTTATTTAGTGAAATTTTTAATGATAGTGCTATCTTCAAAGGGGAGATTGATATAAAATGTTCTAGAGTCTAACAAAGCGCGCTCCTATGGTCCTATAAATACCCGATCCTCATAACAAATGTCTTAGCTATCTAATGCACCATGAGGTATCGCATCTAATAAAAAATGGTGCAAGTGTTCTGACAACAAATTTTTCTCGAGGTAACCAACTATTGGCTTTGTGGTATCAGGAAAATCACGAGCATGAAATCGAGCACGAAGCAAGATGAACTGATGCCATGACCCGGGGTGTGACCACCGCTGTAACGACTTGCCTTTTCAATCCTTAGAAATCGACACTAATACATCCACGATATTCACGTGCTAAATATCCAATTGCCGGAGAGACAGATTGTTAGGGTGAAAGAAAAAGGAAAGAAAGAAAAGAATCTCAAATCCTGATGAGATAAATATATAATATACACAAGAACCTTTACAAAAAGAAATCATCTTGTGTGTATACATACATAACACAAATCAGAGCATACTGACCTATTCAGCCTGGATAGTTATAACAACATGTCCTTACAATTGCTGATACATACAGATATCCAAAAAACAACCTAAAAGTGAAAGAGTACAAGTAACATGAATACGTATTAGAGAATCCAGCTCATCTCCTGAAAGCTCCAAAGTATCCACCTAAATCTAGACAATATGCTTGGGCTGACCCAAGCATTATAGAAAACAATGCCCAGGTTAGTCTAGTAAAACCAGCGTGCGAAACTCAAATCAAGATGAATTTTATTTATTATAACTTGAAAAATACTTTAAATATAAAGGCATCTTGTAAGACCACGCCGCACATAAATACAGACAGGTTTTTACCTTACGATAACTAAAACATTGATATAAGAGAAACTAGTGATATTATAATAATGTCTAAGGGTGAAAATAATAATAACCAAGTAGCGGTGATACTTGTGAGTGTACATCACAACAATAATAGGTATAAAATAAAAAACCGATAAGGTACATTCGCTAATTGTGTGGTATTTCCATGAAGGTATCCTCAGTACTTTGAGAAACGGCCTCCTACATAAGGATTAGAGATATCCTTCTGAAGCAGCATACATCCCTAGTGATGTGCATTGGAAAAACATAACTGGTTTGACTAAGACCAAGTGCGTCGCCCCTTGCATGCATAACAAATATAAGTAACGTCTAGGTAGAGCCGACTACAACTATGGATTTTCCAACCCTATTGGTCATGCCTCCTATCTCTGGTTTTAGTCATTACCGCTGGTGAGGTTGCGTCCAACATTCCAGCTAATGCACCGCCATCAAAACAGATCATGGAATCCTATATGGATTCCAATACCCCAATGGGTCTTGGAACCACACTTGAATCCCAACATCTTAATATATCATGAAATTCCTCCATAGAACCGCATATGATTTTTGAAGTGGTTACGATATGAGTCATCTCTTAAGAGTACACTCCACCGCTTACCTAGTGCCCCAAAAACCAACGTCGATTTTCGGAATGCTCAATACCGATTCTTTAGGAAATAATCGTATAATACATAAGAGCGGAGATAACTGCTTAACCGTTTAAGTGGAAAGATCTCCTTATCTTTTGTCCTAGAAGAACAAAACGAGTTTATACATATAATATAGCACCATCGAAAGTAACCGTACCATATAATCCCCGTGTTTCTTCTAGATATATTTAGAGTTAAAATCCTTTGGTGTTAAGTAGAAAATTGTTTCCGTACCGCCAAAATTAAAAAGAATTACATATTTAGGCCAAGATTTGATAGTCGGTTATTTAACTATCAAACAAACAACATTTCAAACAGAGATTGCATTTCTCATGTCAACCATTAAGCCTTTTAAAATTTATCTTTAAATTAAATCTCTTTCCAAAATTTATTAAAATATTCATATGCTTATCTCATCGATATAAGTATATTCACGGGGATTTTAGGCTTAAGGAAAAAGTTATAGAAAATTTTAGTTTTAGGGACAAGAAGTTTGCTTTTTAGGCTGAGGGACACATTTTAGTGTAAATCATAGAATGATAGTTGTGACTATCATTTTCTGTTTACACTAAAATATGTCCTTCAGACTAAAAAGCAAACTTGCTATCTGTGAGAACAAATTTTTTCGCAACTTCTTCCCTGTTCCCATTTTCCTGTATATTCACAAACCGTTTCACTTTCAAATTTGGGAAACTTTTCCATATACTTTATACAATAATATAAGCATATCCACAAATTATTTTGAAAATTCCTTATTTCAAATCATATTTAAAGGATCAAAAAAATTATTATTTAAAAACGGAGATTAAGATAACCTCAAACGCTATTCCTTCTACCAAACCTCTTCATTTACAAATCCTTTATTTAAACTCCAAATTCATTTATAAAACACTTTATAAATCTCAAATTTTATTTATAAAAATCTTTTTCTAAATTTTCAAATCATTTATAAAACTTCTTTCCAAATATTTGAAATCACATATAAAACGTCTTTTATAAAATTCCCTTATTTACGACCAACTTATTTAATAAACTTTTTAAGTCAATAAAGTTCCATTGATAACCATAAATTATTTGAAATAACTTTAAATAACAAATTATTATTAAACACCCTTTTATGCCAATATCTTTAAACCTTATTCAAAATAATAACTTTAGAACCTCATGAATAATATATTAAATCAATTTTAAGTTCCATTATTATATTAATAAATTAACTTTAAAACAATATTAATATAATAATTAATTAACTTTAAAACATTATTAATATAATAATCAGTTAACTTTTAAATAATATTAATACAATAATTAATTAAACTATAATATAATTAAATAACTTTAATCAATATAATTAAATAATTTAAATTAAAAATTAAAGTATAGTTAATCACTTTAAATAAATAATTAAAATATAATCAAAAATGTTTTAAAACAATAATTAAATAACTTTAAGAACCATATTAATAAAATAATTAACTTTAAATCATTGTTAAGAAAAAATATTAATTATTTTTAGACATTATTAAGAAGTAGTTATTACCACTTATATCTTATTACTAAATAATAATTATCTTTTAAACCTTATAATAGACAATAATTATTCTTAAAATTACTTTCAAATCAATAATTAACTTTTCAAATTTGAAAGAGGCTTAACGACCATAATGGTACTCAAGCAAGGTACCATATCATTCAATTTAACTTTCTAAGTTAATAGCTGATATTTACATAATCAACCACTGTATGAATAAAATCAACACTTGACCGTCATTGTTTAACATATCAGTTATTCAAAGTGGCAAATCAATTGACGATATATAATTGGATGTTTGAATCTATAAAAAGTAGAACATGGATTTATTCTGCTAATTAAATGCCAAACTAATGTAATTAGCGGAATAGTGATTTATTCCGCTAAACATGTGTTCAAATTACCTTATTCAATTTGCTTTAATAGTACGTTGTTTATATGGCCAAATAGATAACACGATTATGGTATATAAATTTAACGACATTATTAATTAAAAAAACGTAATTAAATCTCAGTCCGTTTTAATATGTCATAATTTTGTACACTACCAAATCTATAAACAGATTACAATATAACGTTATACTCATCAATACGAGTACAACGTAAAGATCCGTTGGTCAAACGGATTTAATATGAGGGAGTTATAATTTTTCAAAGTTTTTAAACATTTAAATTATAAAATAGTAAAAAATTAACCATTTCACACCCCATGAACTAGAAAGGCCCAGCCTAACCGCTTGCAAACTCATCCCGCCAAAAATAGCGCTCCATCTTCTCTAAAGCAAATTCGAGAGCTCCTATATATATCTTCAATGTGCACATGCACGCCTCAAATCAACAAACACTTGACGATTTAAACATCTGAGTTCACCATGCAATCTCTCTTCACCTACACAACTAATCCCCTACCATTTCTTTGCCTTTGACGTCCCCTTACCTACTCCGCCTGAAGCAACCTCCCACGGCCCCATTAATGTTGCGAACTCCAATTAGCGACTAAACCCTTCTATTTTTTGGCCGCATTTTCAAATCTCCTCCACGAACCCAACGCCACACTCCATTTGAGCTAATACCCCTCTATCTCGACTAAACCCTAGTTTTGAAGAAACATCCATCATCATTGCTAAACATCCCCAAACTTATATAAAAAATCCTATATCTCCGTACAATTCCAGTGACGCATACCACGTCGATCCATTCTTCTCGGATTGAGAGAAAATAATTTTTGAAGTTAATTATCACTTTCCCTTTTTATTTTTGACAATTTCTTAGTTGTTGCTCGATAGAATCTTGAGCGATCAATTTCTAAAAATACTATTGGCTGATATGAACAACTTTTATTTTATAAGTTTAATCAAATAGTTGGCAGGTTTGGAGATATTGAATTTTGAAGTCAATGTGAAGTTTTATTTAATGATGCTATAGGGAAATGAAGGGGAAGCAGAAAGAAATGTGAACCCCCTTCACATTTTCCTCGGTGTGTGTGCGTGTATGTGTGTGTATGCTTCTACTTCATCATTAGGAAACCAAGATCTCCAATTTAGGCAAGAGCCAAGGGGACAAAGGGACAAAGTAGGACAAGGCAGAAAGCATGATGAAAGGGAACAATGGATGGGGGAAAGCAAAATTGTGGTTGTGTATAATTGTGTTGGAGATTGGTGGGTACTCTGTGTGCGTACTGGTATTAAAAAAGATTTTAGGTACCCCGTCACACCATATCTTGTTCGCATGTGAGTTACGAATAACAGAAAATAAAATGCTGTCATGTACAACAATGTGACATGACTATAAAATAAGAATAAAATAGACAAGTTATCTTATTCTATGAAGTGTCAGAAATGCCCACGTTTGTCGTAAAATATGTCAAACGAATTATTCATTTTCCAAATTAAAAATTATGGAAAAATTCTACAAATGAAATTAAAGATATGTCATTAAAAATCAAGCAGTTAAATTTAAACATAGATTCTATTATAAAAACCTCAAATCTTATATTTAAAACTAAAACGACCCTCCTCATTCTGCACAATAAGACGCATCATTTTTAAGAAAGAAAGGGATAGAAAAGAGAAAGATAGAGAAGAAAGAAAGAAACAACATCAGAATCTCAACAGCGAACGAATAAATTATATTAATCACATAAATATTATATAGTATCATTTACATCAGAGATACACAGCTTATACAACACATACTAGACAGTTATAAAAAAACCTGTCTAGTTATACAACTCAATATACAATACAGACAAACGACTTAGGGAACACATAGAGGAAATCTATATATCTATACGCTGAAGCTTCCTGCTCCATTACTCTTCCAGAATTCGTCAAACCTATCATGAATCCCTTGGCTACTCGTAAAATTTTGAGTACGCAAGAGTTTAAGAAAAAAAAAATAAACTCTGGGTCAGACTTGGGTCTGGTGTGAGTAAACGGTTCAAGTTTCTTAACTTTAAAAACCTTTTGAAAATAAAGGTATCACGTAAGACTCCCTACACATAAACATGGGTAAGTTTTTACCTTACGCTAACCAAAACATTTGATAGGAAATCCAGTGATATTATAATAGGGTCTAGGGTTTTCAAATAAAATACAGAAATAGCTGGAATGCTTACATCTCACGTTCCAACATAGTTGGGCACATCTAAAACGTACGACGCTTATTGGAGTTTGGATTCCATACAATGGCAGGGCTACTGGGGTACCGCCCGTCATAGTACGGGGCCTAGATCACCGTACAGAGGATTACTCCCAATCCCCTACAACACAAAGCGGGAACCATTCTTTACTGAACAATCCCGAATAAGATAACCCCGACGGTTGTAGCTATTCAACCGCCCATACAGCCGAAATAAAAGGGACTCTAGACAGGGGTTCATCTCATCCTACTTGGGCATGACCCACTTAGCCTTGCTGCACCTCCTGTTTTAGTCATTCCCGATTGATGAGGCTTGAGGCTACGATTACCTTTGTAGATCACATCTATCTTAGAATGCTCATCGTCCACCTGACGATGTTCTGAAAGCATTCAATCCATACAAGTTCGTTACGGGTTCGAACGAAACCGAAGGCACTATCTCGTTACACTCATTTTGGAATCACCCTCAGAGTTAACGACAATAACCCTCGCACTCTGAATCTTCATCTTCACTTGAGATTCACGACCTATCGTTAATTTGGATCGATGTGGTTTTCAGATATCCAAATCTAGAAACCCGATCCCGGTCTCATCGAAATCCAAAACGTATCTTTTAGGTCCAAGTTGTTTAAGGTTAAACAATTCAATTCAAATCATTATCTATATTCACACAGATAGATAATACATATACACAGATAGATAATCCATATCATCACCATTCAACCAAATCATCTCATATCACATATCACACATATCTCATCAGAGATATCAAACAATCAGGGCATTCAATATCAACCAGCCATCCATAAGCAATGATCTACTAATCACACCATCTTAAATTAATTTAAAATGAATTAAATTAATTACTTCATCTCTAATTAATTTAAAATAAATTAAATTAATTACTTTCATCATAAAATTTTGCTTACTTAATCATTAATTAAACCAAATTAATTTATCATTATCTTAATTAATCACCCTTGATTAATTATATTTAATTACATTAAGTAATTAACCCTTAATTAATTACACAAATTTATTATCCATAATCCATTAAGTAATTAACCTTAATTACTTTATTAACCGTAATTAATTACATTAATCCTTAATTAATTACAATTAATTAATTACCTTATAATCACTTATTATTAATTAATCTTAATTAGTCGATCCTTAGTTACTCTTATTAATTACATTAATTAATAATCCTTAATTAATTACTTCCATTAATTAATTAACTGTAATTATTACATTATTCCTTAATTAATTACATTAATTAATTACTTTCATTAATCAATCTTAATTATAAACAGTAATTACCATCCTGTAATTACTTACCTTAATTAATTAATTTCTTAATTAATTGTATTAATCCATTGATTAGTTACACTAAGTAATTAATCTTTAATTACTTCTACTAAGTAATTAATCTTTAATTACTTCCCATTAAGTAATTCCCTTTAATTAATTACATCCCAGTAATTATACACTAATTACTTACCTTAAGTAATTACATTATTCAATCTCATTAAGTAATTATACTTAATCCATCACCAAATGATTATCTTAATTAATCAACACATTTGATTAACTCAAATTAATCACACTTATTTGATTAATTAAAATTGGGTAATTCACCCCTTAATTACCCCCTTTAAATAAATTAATTAATCTTTAATTAATCAGTTAATCAATTCTTGATTACAATTATATAACCCTAAATAATAGTTAATTAATCCTTAATTAACTTTAATTATAGATTAGTAACCCCTTAATTATTAATTAATAAAGCCTAATTATTAATTAATAAAACTTAATTACAAATTAAGTACTTTTTAATTACAAGTTAATTAATCTCTAATTACTAATTAATCAACCTTAATTACTTAATCAATTAATGTCAAATTAATTAACTTATAATCCTTAATTGTTATTAAATAAATTAATTAAATCAATTAATTTCTCTTAATTAATTCCTTAATTAATTCTTAATCATTATTAATTAAATTAATTAATCATATCTAATTTCCTTCAATTAACTTAATTAATATCAAGATAATAAACTTTAATTATCTTATTAATGCCTTTATTAACATTTTCATTTTTAAGCTATTATAAATTTATTATTAACTATACTTAATTAAATCAAAAATTAAGTTTAAAACAAAATAATCATTTTAACTTGATAAATTAAAGTTATCAAAATTTTTAAATACTTAAAAATTTTATTAAATAATAGTTTTAAAAAACCTAGATACAAATTTGAATTTAAAACTTGCTTTTATATTAACCTTTTTTAAAAATTCCATTCCTAACTTAAATTTAAAATCACTTTAAACTTACTTAACAAAATTTATATTTGTCAAACTTCAAAACTTCTTAATCAAAATATTTAAGAAAACATTTGTTATATAAAGAAATTTACATAAGAAAGTTTTTAAACTGAATTTAAAATATTTTATTTCAAAACCTTATTTTTGAAAACTTTTAAACTTTTTTTTAAAAAAACTGTTATAACTTCTGCTTCGGATCGAACCCGAAGCTTACTCGGGTTAAACCAGAGATTCCCTTTCTTCCCATTTTCATTTAAACTTAGATAAAGTTTTAAGTTTAAAATCTTTCAGGCTATACACACAAAACCCTACTCGAGTCTCAACTCGAGTCACTCAACCTCAAACCCGACCTCTACTTCGAGCAATCCCACAAGCGAACACAGCTGACACCAGAGCACAACCATGCGCATGCACCACCACCTGAAGCATATCCGATCATTGCCACACCCTCCGAGACATTACCCAATGCTGCAGCAACCAATATCGATCACCAAATCATACTCACGATCCCTCTAGCACGATCGAGCTACCCAGTTGAAATCTATAACCAAACAGCCTCCACTAAAACCCCTTCGACCACACAACTCCGACCGCCAACGGTCATACAATTCTGGCCACGGGTTGCCGCCTCAACATACAACCTTTTCCCCAAGTTCCATGGCACTCGATCCAACAAAGGAGAAGTAGTGGCTCGAAACTCAAGCTCTATCAAAACTAGGGTTTAAAACCCTTATGACCTACCGCCGACGCCACATTTCACTATCGCCTCAACCACCATTTTTGCCGAACACATAGATCACTTAGCTAGCTCCAGCAGGAACCTCGACCTCACCAGTCACATAGATCATCAGAATTCGACCAAAAACAAGATGCCAGTCAACCCCCAAATACACATTCATCTCATCACTAAAATTTATGATTTTTATTTTAAAAATCCTAACTATCAGAGAAGATTCAAGATATATACTTGAATCATCTAATTGTTGACATCAAATTTTGACAATATCTGAGTTTATACTGTAAAATACAAATCCTGATTAATACTATTCTTAACTTGCTTTTTATATTTTTACAATTTAAATCTTGTTGTTTTAAACAAATTTTGTTTAAACATCTCAATGTAAAACTAACCAGAGAAGGAGCTAATTGATTTTGAATTATATTACACCCTGTAATTCAAAACAGAGTGAAAACTGACATGCACACATTAACACATACACAAATATATATATGCAGAAATACCACAAACAAGCATTATTCAACTTAGAACTTTCATAAGCTACCATCATTTACTTACTTAAACTTTTAATAAAAAAGTTTACTCACCTTTTTTTTTCAAAAAGCAGAGGCTTTGATTTTCTGGAAATTTTGGAAACAGGGAAACTTTGAATGCTGAATTTGCTTGATTCTTTAAAACTGAAATGCTTAGTTGATTGAGATGATTCAAACTTTGACTACTAGTTGCATGCCTGAACTTTGATTATTTGTTGATTCCAGATTACAATTGAACAGAACAACAGGCTTTGATAAAAGAGGTTACAGGTTTTGTTCTTGAGGAAATCACAGGGTTTGCTTGAAAATGGATTTACAAGTTATAGTATTGATTTGAAAAGAATATTTACAGGCTTTTGTATTTTGGTTTGGAAATGAATTACAGGGCTTTGATCATAAATAGTTTACAGGGTTGAGAAATTCCAGATTTGAAAGTTGTTTGAACTGAGAAGATCACAAGATTTTGAAAATGTTTTGAGGAGATTGCTTTCAGGCTTTGGTAATTTGATTACAAGCTTTGGAAAAATGGTTCACAGATTTTATAAATTTGATCTGAGTTTTCTTTGCAGGTTGAGTATCTCTTTGTTTTTAGAAAAAAGAGAATAGAAAAACGGAAATGAAGAGGAAGATAGATATTTATATAACTTAATTTAGATTTTAATAAAAATAAAAGAAAATTAAAATAAATGTGACACTTGTCTCAACCATTGTCTATTTGTTTACACATGCTACTTATATTACTTAGTTTAATTACACTTGTATTTACATCATTTTTATTTATTTTAAAAAGATTTTAAAAACCCTTTAAAATTAATTTCCTAATTAATTAGTAAGTTTCTTAATTTATTAATGCTTTTCTAATTTCTAAATAAATAAAACTTTTAAAAGAAAATAAAATAAAAACCAATTTGATTTTAAATAAAATCATATATAATATATTAAACTTATTTTTAAATGCTAATTTAAAAGCTTCTGTATTTATTCCTATTAAATAAATACTTTTCCTAATTTCTATAAATAAATTTCCTTTAAAGAGAATAATATGAGATAAATCTTATTTTAAATAAAAATCTTATCCATATATTTTAAATCCAAACTATATTATTATTTCTATTTTAAAATATATGTATATTCCTTTAAATTCAAATTTTATATTCAAATTCAAAGTCAATTTAAAATCCAAATTTAAAATCAATTCAAATAAATATAATATCAATTTTAAACAAACACATTATTAATTGTAAATAATTATCCTATTTAAAATCAATTTAAATACACAGATATATATATTTAAACAAACTTATTAAAATTTTAAAATAATAAGTCTATATATAAAATAACACTAATTAAATAATTATTCTTATTTAAAATCAATCTATAATCATAATTTAAAACATCACATTATTAGTTAATTGGTTATTTATATTTGAAACTTACAATTTTATCAATTTTAAACAATTTAATTAAGAGATTATCACATTTTAAATTCCTTGAAATTCCGGGATATCACATTCCTCCCTGCTTAAAAGAATTTAGTCCTTGAAATTTAAAACAAAGATAATCCAAAATTTTATTTTATTTCAACCAATTCAAGCATACATATCAGCCATATATAACCAATCAAACAATTTCATCCAAACAAACAATTCAATCAAACAACTCTAGCTATCTGGGCACAGATCCGGATAAGCTTCCTAAAATTATCTCGAGTTTCCCTGGTATAGACACAAGGATACTCGTTCTACTAAATCCAAACTAGCTATACTACTAAGCTACTGAGCTCCTACTCATCTCGATCAATAATCTGCACAAGATATCATACCACAGACAAGACTGATCAACAACCAAATTCTTCCAAACAACTGGCTCCAAAACCAGTGATGGACCAAACACGTACTCCCTCAGAGACACGTGAAATACCTTAAATCCCAGTCATCCAAACTGGCAATTCAACTCTTCAGACCAAAGCACTGATCCTTACAAAAACTCAAAAGAATCCAATATACCTCGGAGCTAACCTCATAATCTTACCAAATCTTATTGCTCCCTTCCACCGGAGAAAATTTCAACAGAAAGAAAGTCTCCAACTTCGAATTCCAAATTCCTCCGTCTCTTAACCTCAAAACTCTACTTACGGTCCTGGGCTATTTACAGATCCTTTTCGATCGGCTCAACCTTCGCTGATGCTTCTTGAAACAAACTGGATCAAAAACAATCCAACACAAAGATCCTCTCAAGATCTGCCCAAAATCAAAATCAAACTCTACTATCAACATTAGAAAACAACTTCTCCTATCCCAAAAAGAAAGAATAGGATCACTCGCCAACTTGCCTCAGATCCTGAAAAATTCCAGTAGAAACTCTCTCATCCAAAACACTGCAACTTCCGGTTGCTTCCACTCTAGAATAACTGCTATCTTGCTTCCGCCGCACAACTCTGATCTGAAACAGAATAGAATGCCGTCGATAAACATGGGCACAGACTAGACAATACACCCTGGCAATAAGGTTCAACTGATCCATAAGAGAAAACTCAGAAGTTCCGAGAAATACTGAGCTGCCTCACCAAATCCTTTCTCTAGAAGTTATCCTTCTACCTAGCTGAAACAGGTCGATATGGAACTCAATCTCCAGTGTAGACAAACTTCTGACTTCTCTGAAGACATCCAGAAAATCTTCGACAACTCCATAATTCCTACATCCTCTAGAGATGCCTCAAACCCAAGCAAAAGATTATCTAAGATAATCACCAAACTATCGCAAGTCGCCTTTGCGATCGACCCATCCTAAATTCCAAAGATACTGTTCTCTCTTTACCAATTAGAACAGCTTAACCTCGACCAACTAATCCACCGAAGAAACAGGTCCACTCCACTGCTTCAAAATTCTACCTCTAGGAAAGCTTAGCCAAAAGATTCCTGCTGGAACACAAAACACTTCCGAACTGCACCGCTGACACAGATGCCAAAGACTTCCTAATTCAAAGCTCCTTGAGAAACTCGGACCTCAAATCAAACACATACATCCTACTGAACTCAGCTACAATACCGAAGCAGACACACTTCCTTAATCTTGCCCCAAAAGAAAACATCTTCGGAGACATCCATAGTCACTGCATCTCATCACGCAGCTACTACTTCCTGAGGTTGCCAAGATACCATCACTTGCTTCTGCTTAACCGACAGATCCAAACTCAAAAAAAATCTCCTCACACGAGCACGATCAAACTTACACTTCAATGATGAACTCCGAACCTTAACGGGTTTCCTTCAGAGATCAATGAAATCCTTAGACCAAACTGCAAAGTTTACTCGAGACAGTATTGGGTCTACAATCTCGACAGATACATTTCCAACCTCAAACATTCAAACTTCAACCATTGGTAGTTGTGCTACACACCACTACCCTATCTACCTTTTTACTAATGTTTGAAAACCCGAACAGGTAACCCAACGGATAGGTAGAAATATATATATATAGTTATATATAAAAATTACAAGTACGCTCTCTCAAGAAAGACACCATTCTAGAGCCTAGGTATTCACTTAACCTATGCTCGCGTACCAAGTGAAATGACCCGCCTTATTCTCCACAATAAGACGCATCATTTTTAAGAAAGAAAGGGATAGAAAAGAGAAAGATAGAGAAGAAAGAAAGAAACAACATCAGAATCTCAACAGCGAAACGAATACATTATATTAATCACATAAATATTACATAGTATCATTTACATCAGAGATACACAGCTTATACAACACATACTAGATAGTTATAAAAAAAACCTGCCTAGTTATACAACTCAATATACAATACAGACTAACGACTTAGAGAACACACAGCGGAAAACTATATATCTATACGCTGAAGCCTTCTGCTCCATTGCTCCTCCAGAATTCGTCAAACCTATCCTGAATCCCTTGGCTACTCGTAAAATTTTGAGCACCCAAGAGTTTAAGAAAATAGAATAAACTCCGGGTTAGACATGGGTCTGGTGTGAGTAAACGGTTTAAGTTGCTTAACTTTAAAAACCTTTTGAAAACAAAGGTATCACGTAAGACTCCCCACACATAAACATGGGTAAGTTTTTACCTTACGCTAACCAAAACATTTGATAGGAAATCCAATGATATTATAATAGGGTCTAGGGTTTTCAAATAAAATACAGAAATAGCTGGAATGCTTACGTCTCACGTTCCAACATAGTTGGGCACATCTAAAACGTACAGCGCTTATTGGAGTTTGGATTCCACACAATGGCAGTGCTACCGGGGTACCGCCCGTCACAGTATGGGGCCTAGATCACCGTACCGAGGATTACTCCCAATCCCCTGCAACGCAAAGCCGGAACCATTCTTTACTGAACAGCTCCGAATAAGATAACCCCGGCAGTTGTAGCTATTCAACCGCCCACACAACCAAAATAAAAGGGACTCTAGACAGGGGTTCATCTCATCCTACTTGGGCATGACCCACTTAGCCTTGCTGCACCTTCCCTGTTTTAGCCATTCCCGGTTGATGAGGCTTGAGGCTACGATTACCTTTATAGAACACATCTATCTTAGAATGCTCATCGTCCACCAGATGTTGTTCTGAAAGCATGCAACCCATACAAGTTCGTTCCGGGTTCGAATGAAACCGAAGGCATTATCTCGATACACTCATTTTGGAATCACCCTCAGAGTTAACGACGATAACCCTTACACTCTAAATCTTCATCTTCACTTGAGATTCACGACCTATCGTTGATTTGGATCGATGTGGTTTTCGGATATCCAAATCTGGAAACCCGATCCCGGTCTCATCGAAATCAAAAACATATCTTTTAGGTCCAAGTTGTCTAAGGTTAAACAATTCAATTCAAATCATTATCTATATTCACACAGATAGATAATACATATACATAGATAGATAATCCATATCATTACCATTCAGCCAAATCATCTCATATCACATATCACACATATCTCATCAGGGATATCAAACAATCAAGGCATTCAATATCAACCAGCCATCCATAAGGAATGATCTATTAATCACACCATCTAAGATTAATTTAAAATGAATTAAATTAATTACTTCATCTCTAATTAATTTAAAATAAATTAAATTAATTACTTTCATCATAAAATTTTGCTTGCTTAATAATTAATTAAACCAAATTAATTTATCATTATCTTAATTAATCACCCTTGATTAATTATCTTTAATTACACTAAGTAATTAACCCTTAATTAAGTACACAAATTTATTATCCATAATCCATTAAGTAATTAACCTTAATTACTTTATTAATTGTAATTAATTACATTAATCCTTAATTAATTACAATTAATTAATTACCTTATAATCACTTATTATTAATTAATCTTAATTGGTCAATCCTTAATTACTCTTATTAATTACATTAATTAATAACCCTTAATTAGTTAGTTCCATTATTTAATTAACTATAATTAATTACGTTATTCCTTAATTAATTACATTAATTAATTAGACTTTAATTAATTACTTTCATTAATCAATCTTAATTATAAACAGTAATTACCATCCTGTAATTACTTACCTTAATTAATTAATTTCTTAATTAATTATATTAATCCATTGATTAATTACACTAAGTAATTAGTCTTTAATTACTTCTACTAAGTAATTATACTTTAATTACTTCCCATTAAGTAATTCCCTTTAATTAATTACATCCCAGTAATTATACATTAATTACTTACCTTAAGTAATTACATTATTCAATCTCATTAATTAATTATACTTAATCAATCACCAAATGATTATCTTAATTAATCAACCCATTTGATTAACTCAAATTAATCACACTTATTTGATTAATTACAATTGGGTAATTCACCCCTTAATTACCCCCTTTAAATAAATTAATTAATCTTTAATTAATCAGTTAATCAATTCTTAATTACAATTATATAACCCTAAATAATAGTTAATTAATCCTTAATTAACTTTAATTATAGATTAGTAACCCCTTAATTATTAATTAATAAAGCCTAATTATTAATTAATAAAACTTAATTACAAATTAAGTACTTTACAAGTTAATTAATCTCTAATTACTAATTAATCAACCTTAATTACTTAATCAATTAATGTCAAATTAATTAACTTATAATCCTTAATTGTTTTTAAATAAATTAATTAAATCGATTAATTTCTCTTAATTAATTCTTAATCATTATTAATTAAATTAATTAATCATATCTAATTTCCTTCAATTAACTTAATTAATTTCAAGATAATAAACTTTAATTATCTTATTAATGCCTTTATTAACATTTTCTTTTTTAAACTATTATAACTTTATAAATAACTATACTTAATTAAATCAAAATTAAGTTTAAAACAAAATAATCATTTTAACTTGATAAATTAAAGTTATCAAAACTTTAAAATACTTAAAACATTTATTAAATAATAGTTTTAAAAAAAACTAGATAAAAATTTGAATTTAAAACTTGCTTTTATATAAACCTTTTTTTTAAAATTCCATACCTAACTTAAATTTAAAATCACTTTAAACTTACTTCACAAAATTTATATTTGTCAAACTTCAAAACTTCTTAATCAAAATATTTAAGAAAACATTTGTTATATAAATAAATTTGCACAAGAAAGTTTTTAAACTAAATTTAAAATATTTTATTTCAAAACCTTGTTTTTGAAAACTTTTAAACTTTTTTTTGAAAACTGTTATAACTTCTGCTTCGGATCGAACCCGAAGCTTACTCGGGTTAAACCCGAGATTCCCTTTCTTTCCATTTTCTTTTAAACTTAGATAAAGTTTTAAGTTTAAAATCTTTCAGGCTATACACACAAATCCCTACTCAAGTCTCAACTCGAGTCACTCAACCTCAAACCCGACCTCTACTTCGAGCAATCCCATAAGCCAACATAGCTGACACCAGAGCACAACCGTGCACATGCAGCACCACCTGAAGCATCTCCGATCATCGCCACACCCTCCGGGACATCACCCAACGCTGCAGCAACCAATATCGATTACCAAATCATACTCATAATCCCTCTAGCACGATCGAGCTACCTAATTGAAATCTAAAATCAAACAGCCTCCACTAAAACCCCTTCGACCACACAACTCCGACCACCAACGGTTATACAATTCTAGCCACATCTTGTCGCCCCAACATGCAACCTTTTCCCCGAGTTCCATGGCACTCGATCCAACAGAGGAGAAGTAGTGGCTTGAAACTCAAGATCTATAAAAACTAGGGTTTAAAACCCTTATAACCTACCGCCGACGCCACAGTTCACTATCGCCTCAACCACCATTTTTTCCAAACACCCAGATCACTTAGCTAGCTCCAACAGTAACCTCGACCTCATCAGTCACATAGATCATCAGAATTCGACCAAAAACAAGATTCCAGTAAACCCCCAAATACACATTCATCTCATCACTAAAATTTATGGTTTTATTTTAAAAATCCTAACTATCAGAGAAGATTCAAGACATATACTTGAATCATCTAATTGTTGACATCAAATTTTGACAATATCTAAGTTTATACTATAAAATACAAATCCTGATTAATACTATTCTTAATTCTTGCTTTTTATATTTACAATTTAAATCTTGTTGTTTTAAACAAATTTTGTTTAAACATCTCAATGTAAAACTAACCAGAGAAGGAGCTAATTGATTTTGAATTATAATACACCCTGTAATTCAAAACAGAGTGAAAACTGACATGCACACATTAACACATACTCATATATATGCAGAAATACCACAAACAAGCATTATTCAACTTAGAACTTTTATAAGCTACCATCATTTACTTACTTAAACTTTTAATTAAAAAGTCTACTCGCCTTTTTTTTAAAATCAGAGGCTTTGATTTTCTGGAAATTTTGGAAACAGGGAAACTTTGAATGCCAAATTTTCTTGATTCTTTAAAACTGAATAGCATAGTTGATTGAGATGATTCAAACTTTGACTACTGGTTGCATGCCTGAACTTTGATTATTTGTTGAGTCCAGATTGCAATTGAATAGAACTACAGGCTTTGATAAAAGAGGTTACAGGTTTTGTTCTTGAGGATATCACAGGGTTTGTATTTTGGTTTGCTTGAAAATGGATTTATAGGTTTGATATTGATTTTAAAAGAATATTTACAGGCTTTTGTATTTTGGTTTGGAAATGAATTACAGGGCTTTGAGCATAAACAGTTTATAGGGTTGAGAAATTCCAGATTTGAAAGTTGTTTGAACTGAGAAAATCACGGGATTTTGAAAATGTTTTGAGGAGATTGCTTTCAGGCTTTGGTAATTTGATTACAAGCTTTGGAAAAATGGTTCACCGATTTTATAAATTTGATCTGATTTTTCTTTATAGGTTGAGTACCTCTTTGTTTTTAGAAAAATGAGAATAGAAAAAAGGAAATTAATAGGAAGATAGATATTTAGATAAGTTAATTTAGATTTTAAGAAAAATAAAAGAAAAATAAAATAAATGTGACACTTGTCTCAACCATTGTCTATTTGTTTACAGATGTTACTTATATTACTTAGTTTAATTACACTTGTAGTTACATCATTTTTATTTATTTTAAAAAGATTTTAAAAGCCCTTTAAAAAAGATTTCCTAATTAATTAGAAAGTTTCTTAATTTATTAATGCTTTTCTAATTTTTAAATAAATAAAACTTTTAAAAGAAAATAAAATAAAAACCAATTTGATTTTAAATAAATCATATATAATATACTGAACTCACTTTTAAATGCTAATTTAAAAGCTTTTGTATTTATTCCTATTAAATAAATACTTTTCCAAATTTCTATAAATAAATTTCTTTTAAAGAGAATAATATGAGACAAATCTTATTTTAAATAAAAATCTTATCCATATATTTTAAATCCAAACTATATTATTATTTCTATTTTAAAATATATGTATATTCCTTTAAATTTAAATTTTATATTCAAATTCAAATTCAATTTAAAATCCAAATTTAAAACCAATTCAAATAAATATAATATCAATTTTAAACAAACACATTATTAATTGTAAATAATTATCCTATTTAAAATCAATTTAAATACACAGATATATATTTAAACATACTTATTAAAATTTTAAAATAATAAGTCTATATGTAAAATAACACTAATTAAATAATTATTCTTATTTAAAATCAATCTATAATCATAATATAAAACATCACATTATTAGTTAATTGGTTATTTATATTTGAAAATAACAATTTTATCAATTTTATCAATTTTAAACAATTTAATTAAGAGATTATCACATTTTAAATTCCTTGAAATTCCTAGATATCACAAAAACTACGTAAATATTCCAAAAATCAAAGTGATAAAATTTTGGGTCATTGCAACTACAGTTAGCCGCTTGGGCCAAAAAAGCTAGCCTACAAGGTCAAGCTATCAAAATGCACTAACAAATATGGCGAGCTATAGAACAAGCAAGCTTCCCCTAAGGTACTACTGATTAAAAAGTATTAAATACTTCTTAAATAGTAGTCACTTGAGTAATGCTTGTGTGCTCCATGCCACTTAGTGTTACTTGGATATTTACTAAGGTTAGTTATCATGCCAAAAGTGTACTAGCTATCATAAGTTGAAAAGAAAAAGAAGCTATTGGGAGATAAAAGCAAAAAATAAGCCATCGAAGGTTGATAGTCTCTAAGCTATCACAAGTTGACTAAGCAAGCTATCAACGGATTATATTTTAAGGCTATCGAGTGCTAATCTGAAGAGCCATCGAAGGAACTATCGAAGGGTGAGATATTTGAACTATCGCATATTGGCTCTAGGAACCATTGGAAGGTTAGTATGTTTGAGCCATTGAAGGATGAGATATTGGAGTTATCACATGACGGTAAAAAAAGCTATCGAAGGTTCATAATCTTAAAGCCATCGCAAGTTGACTAGATAAGCCATCGAAGGTGGATAATTACAAAGCTATCGCATGGTCAATGAAGCTACCGAAGGATGATACCTTAAAGCTATCACATGATGGTCATTGTAGCTATCAAAGGGTGATAACTTCAAAGCTACCACATGATGGCGTTTGAAGCTATCGAAGGATGGTACGTTAATGCTCTTGCAAGATTGTCAATGAAGCTACCGAAGAATGATACCTTAAAGCTATCACGTGGTGATCAATGAAGCTATCGGGAGGGGTGATATTCCAAGGTTATCCTATGGTGATCAATTGAGCTATTAAAGATCGGTGCTACCAAGCTATTACATGTTGATGATGAGTTATTGAAAGTTGGATTTTCTAGACCATCACATGTTGGTAGGCAATTCTTCAAGTGTTAATGCTTTTATGCCATCGCACATTGACTAATCGACATGGAATCAACATCCAACTAGCCACATGGGAAAATATGATTGGGTCAGTAGCGCCACATAGTCGTAATTCAAAGGGGAAGTTGTGACACATGTTGCTTCATGTTTCATGTTAGCAAATCATCACCATTCACTCCTAACAAATGAAATTTTCATAAATCTAATAGCCTAAAACTTCTATAAATAGGCTTGTATCCCCTAATAGAAAGGGGCCGAATTCTGGATAGTCCTCCTTTCTCATTTTTCATTTTTCTTGAATGAGTTGAAAATGCTTGTAATTAGGATTTTTATTGCTATTAGGTCAAAGTAGTTAATGTGTTCGTAATTAAGGACTTGTAGTAATGACTAATTGCATATTTACTGTCATTATGACTCTTGCCTTGCATATTTAACTTATGGTCGGTATGTTGATACAATAAGGAATTGCCTTGACAAAATGGACGAGCTTATTGAGCCTAAAAAGGACTTGACATTTTGGCTTGCATATTGATCAATTATATTTTCTCCTTGACCATACATTTAGACAATGGGATTCTTCCTCCTTTAAGCTAAGAATTTGATCTTGTTCAATGAATAAATTTCAACCTAACATTTAAGGTGCTTTCATTGAGAGCGGACCTTCTTACAGAACCAAACCTATCACTTTCAAGCTTTGATCATTATAGTTAAGTCTCAACAACGACCATCAATCATATTTAAATATCCTAAACCATTCACGAGGTATCTTATGAGTCAGCGAGAAACGAGAGATAAACCAAAGCAACTTCGCCTTAGCAAACAAACTGAGTGGAGAGAAATAAAATCGAGGGCATAAAGGTGATACTAAATTAAGAAATGACCTGTTTGCTCAAGCTAGATGAAGCATCTACTTTCAAGCATGAGGTACAGTTATTGAGATAGAACTAAACTATAACTTCGATAAATTTGCTCAAAAAATGGAAGGACCTTATGAATTCAACTCTTATCAAAAAAGGAAGTAATTATCAAACAATGAAAAGGAGATTGGATGGAAACCATGAAAAAGTTGTGAATCCATGAAAAAGGCACTAAGATGGGAAAAAATGACACAATTAGAAGGCTAAACAGGCAAATTAATCAAGAAAGATTGTATTTCACAAGAAAGAGTGTATTTTCTGACAAGGAAAAGACCAGATTATTTGACTTCTAAGAAAATCCCAAGAAGGGAAGAAAAACATTAAGAAGGACTATCATAAAATAAGTGGACACCATATTAATGATTGTAGATCATTGAATATTATGTTAGGAAGGGAGAATTACAGGAATTCGTCAAATATGGGCTTTCAAAGAATTAGAAGAAAGGATAGATGAGATCCCAAATAGTAAAGGATGAAAATGGTAACTAAGTCTATATTTTCAAATAAATGGAACGAAAACCAGGGAAAAGCCCTTGGTCCCACTGCAAGGCCTAGCCGAAGCATACAAATAAAGAGTTATGGTCAATCAGCATTTAATCTCGCCGCTAGGCCTGGTCAAAGCAACCATCGAAGGAGATGGACAAAAAGCCTTTGGTCCCGCTACAAGGCCTGGCCAAAGAAAGCATCCAAAGAGTGATAGTCAATTAAGCATTTGGCCTCACCATTGGGCTTGGTCTATGCATCCATCGAAGGGAAATGGGCAAGAAGCCTTTGGTCCCAATGTAAGGCTTGGCCAAAGCAACCATCCAAAGAGTGGTGGTTAATTAAGCTCTCGATCCTGCCATCAGGCCTTATCAAAGCACCTATGCAAGGGATATGGGTGAGAAGCTTTCGATAAAACCATAAGGCTTGGTTGAAGCACCCATCCAAAGAGTGATGGTCGATTAAGCCTTTAGTCCTACCGCCGAGCCTGGCTAAAGCATACATTTAAGAAGGATGGATAAAGAGAGATAAACCTTGTTTTAAAGCCTTATCGAATATATCTATGCTAAAGAAATAGATGATAAAGTTTTCAAACTCCATCATGGAATAGGCAAAGCATTAGTGGAAGAGCATAAGAGCTATATTATAAGGTACAAACAGACAAGTTGTCAAGAGGAACTCGAAATAGGTACAAAAAATTTTTATTACATAAAAGTCATACTACATAATGATTTTTCTTTACAATAAAAGTAGCATTTACAACAAGCATTCTCAAAATTCATAGCTTTGGAGGATGAGGAGGGGTAATGTTGATAAACAAGCTCTTTCCCTTTCCCCTCTACTTCTAAAGCGTAAAGGTGTAGTTCACTAATTGAACCGGCTTCCTTGCACAAAATTGGAGGGCCCAATTTCCTTAAGAGCATCAAAGCATCCATACCAAAAATAATGTTGATATATTTAATAACTAGAAGTAACGGCCTTCTTTAAATGGCAATTTCTTTCCGAGCCTTAAAACGAGCAGCAAATTTTTAAGTCAAAAGCATTTATGATTTTAATTAAGTAATTTACTAGTGAATCAAGTTGGAAGGCCCTAGGAGAATAAAATTGCTTTAATACTAATTGATCTTTAAGCTCCTTTACTTCATTCATTAATATTTCTAACATGGTAGGAGGTTTTATAATGTGTTGAATTGTAATGAGAATATATTTCTTCAGCTTCTTTTCCTTGTGATGAAAATTTTTCAGTGAGTCAATAGAATCGATCTGAGCTTTAAATGCCTTCTCATAAGTCTTACTAGCACTTTATAGTTGATAAATTTTTGGGAGATAAGCCACATTTGTCATTTTTAATTGTCTGAATTCTTGATGTAAGTTCATTATTTTTACACTTTAAAGTCTTGACCATGATTCTAAGATCCAAAGGTGCGTCAATAAACTTTTTATTCTAATGCTCCTTTATTTTTGGGTCATACTCAAAGTTGAAATATTTGTTCAATCTACCAAGGTCATAAAATTTGGTCTCCAGCAATGAAAGAACCGGATCAGTTGTACTAGTAAACCCTTTTTCACCTTCAGTTAATGTATGCTCATAAGACTGACATTCATTCTTAGATTTTATAAGGACTGCCTCTAAATCGAGAATACTGGTTAAATTGAGCTATTTTCATGTCATGTTCCGGTTGTTGAGGTCAGAGTGTGAATTAAGCCTCCCCAGTTAAGTCAAAAATATGCTCTTCCTTGGAAGAAATTTTCTTTTCAAGGTCATGGACTATCTCTTAAGATGCTTTTAAAATTGATTTTAGCCAAACATATTTTTCCTATCATTTATTGGCTTTGGCATTATCAATAGCTGACAAACCAAAAATAGAACAAGTGGGACAATGCTCAAGGACAATCATTAATTTGGATTAAAAGCTTCTAAGACATTGGCTGAGGCCAGGATCATTAAGAAATATGGACAGTTCTTCATCCTAAATCAAAAAATGAATAATAACTAATCTTCAGCAAAAGAAAAAGAAGAAATTGTAAAATCTTTATTAATAATTGAGAGACAACCAGAACCATTACATTCATATAAAAATGATAACTATAAGATTCACATGCATATTGTAACGTTGCCAATCCTTAGAATGAGAAAGGTATATTGAAATATCTGAATGGGGGAAGGTAAAATGGAAAATGTGGTACAAAAAGGAGCTTTAATGCCGGATGGATTGTTAATTGGGAAGGCCCTTGATAATCTCATTTTTTGGAAGGAGGGCTAGCTGAGTTCACCAATAATAACATAGAATAACTAGTTCGAATTTCATGAAGAAATTTATCCCTTTGTCTTCCTAAGAAATTGAAATCCAATTTTAGAAATTAAGCATATACATGGTGAAGGTCGCGATGGGATGGTATTTCAATAAATGAGATTTGCTAATCAGAGGCCTACACATTAATGATGCAAAAATTAAAGTATAAATCCATCACAGACATAACATTACAACATCAACTTAAAACACAAAATAAAATTTATACATATCATTGAAGTTCGTAAAGAACATACTTCTTATAGTACTTAGTAACAAATCTGTCCTTGTTAAACTTAATCTTATCACGAGGGAGAGAATCAGTACTTAAAGGAGTAGTTGGAACTCTAGTAAGTTCCAACACTCCTCTGGATGAGGGTCGGATCCATGTTCATCTAAGAATATCTTATTGAGATGCCTGATTAGACCTCCATAATTGTCACCTGAAAAGGAAAAGCTGGTCAAAGGAAATCGAGAATAGACCAGGGAAAGACATTCCATTAATTTGGCCTAAACCCAATTCAGCATCCAAGAAAGATTAGTCGGATCCTCATTCTGTTTTTAGAATTTGGACTAGTGGAAGCGAGATTTTATAAGGAGAGGTGTGTCTCTTTTATTCTTAAATCCTCAAGGTATTTGAGGTATTTTAAGAGCCTCATATAGTTCTCTGATTCATTTAAGTCTTTGCATAATCTTTCTCCTTTTTTGCTAAGCGTTACAATTTCATCTTTCCTTTTATCTAGTCAAACTTTACATATTTCTATTTTTTCTTTTATGCTAATGATTAAGTAATATTAGTAAATTTTATGGAATCAAATAAACTAGGGAATAGAGACTTGAAAAAGGAATTACCGATGGAGGAGTCTTTGTACTGTTCAATTTGAAGGTCGAGTTTTCTGGATTCCAGAAGGAGCATGGTCCTGTCTAA
This sequence comes from Allium cepa, assembly GCA_030765085.1. Classification (NCBI taxonomy): domain Eukaryota; kingdom Viridiplantae; phylum Streptophyta; class Magnoliopsida; order Asparagales; family Amaryllidaceae; genus Allium; species Allium cepa. The sequence continues at coordinate 167,960,372 of CM060931.1, forward strand.
TTGAGACATGGTGAGCTGAAGCACCAAGAGGATTCATTGGCCGTGATAAACCACTAGTGCCATAATCAGTATAAGGAGAAGGAAAACCAACATCATGACTTAGATCATAAGAAGTTCCTAATCCACCCTTGCCCGAGCTACCATCTCCATCCTTCCTCGAAGAACCATCTTTATTGTAATCAACAACATTATCATTCCCATCATCATCGTCATCATCTTCAAAATTGTCCTTGTCACATTCCTATTCGTCATTCGATGATGGGTCATAAGCTAGAAACTTAGCAAGGTCAATGTATTCATCAACCCCAAATTCAGAAAGATCATTGGGGATTCGATCAAGAAGAATGAAAATTTTCCTTTTGTAGTTTACCCCAGTAAAATTAAAGGAAGGAAAATCAATATCTAGACATCTTTCAACATTCTCTTTATTGGCAGTAAAAATAATGGCTGCAGAACTCTGATATTTCTAGCAGAGGAGAGCTTCATTCAAAAAAGAGGACATCATGGATTTAACATTGTGTAAAGATGACCTGGATTTCCTAAGAGAGAGTTTCTTCTTTGTTGGATCCTTCTTTAAAGCTTCAAACTTAAATTGCTTTCTTTCTTCCTGGCTTGAAGAAAGCTCTTTTTCCAAGGTCCTCAACTTCTATTCCAATTCATGAGTTTTATTCTTTGCTAAATCAAATAACTTCAAAGTTGAGCATTTTCAATGGGCAATGGTTATTGTCATTCTTGAGGTCCTACACATCTTTCTCGAGAGCCACTACTTATAACAAAGGGGCTATTTATAACAAAAGGAAAAGGAATGATCTAACCATTGATTTATAATAGGGAAAAATCTTTATGGCCAAGATGAGAGATATATAAGGGAGTAAAAGATTAATCGAAAAGAGAACAAAAATATAAGTTTTTATATTAAAGTATAAAATGCATTTATATAGAAAAAGGAGGGGAAGAGGGAAGGGGTAAATGTTATACTTTAAAATAGGTTGAAGAAAGTGTGTCGCAAGTTGATGGTTACCAAAAAAAAATATCTCTAATTGAAGGTTGCCAAAAGCTATCGAAGTAGACGTAAATGATGTTATCGCAAGTTGATATAATAGGCTGCTATCATAAATTGATGTAATAGGAAGCCATCATAGGTTAGTGCAATAAGAAGCAATCGCAAGTTGATGTAATAGGAAGCTATAACAAGTCAGTGTAATAGGAAGCGATCGCAAGTTGATTTAATAGGAAGCATCGCAAGTTAATGTCAAGGAAGCTATCGCAGGTTGATATCCATGAAGCTATCGTAAGTTGATGTAATAGGAAGCTATTGTAAGTTGTTATAATAGGAAGCTATTGTAGGTTGACGTAATAAGAAGCGATCATAAGTAGATGTAATAGGAAGCCATCACAAGTTGATATCAATGAAGCTGTCGCGATTTGATATCCATGAAACTATCTCAAGTAGATATTGATGAAGCCACCGCAAGTTGATGATATTGATGAAGTTGACAATTTAAGTTATTGCCAATAGAAGAATTCAACTGAAATCCACACTCTAGCTAGCCATATGGCATCTTGTGATTGGATTAGCTATGCCATGTCACCATGAAGAAACCGAAGGTGAATTATGCAACATGTCAAATCGAGCATGTGCCACAATAGCAAATCATGATTATTCATTTTCTACAAGTGGCACATGTCAAAAATCCCAAGGGCTTGAGTTCTCTATAAATAATCATGTATCCCCTTACTAAAGGGGAACAAATTTCAAATTGTACCTTTTCCCCCTTTTCATTTCTCTTTAGTATAATAAAAAGCTTCGATTTAGGACTTTAAAGGTCGTCAAATCAAACTAAAATTAAGACATTGTGTCTAAGGACATGGACAATTTCATATTTGCATAAATAAATTCTAAACAAACTTTTAACAAGCATACATGCCTAAAGGACTTGCCTCTTACTTAAGCACCATCGATTCTCTTTAACTAAAGCACATATGTTAGAGCCAAAATTTTGACCTAACAATATTCAGATTTAATTTCCAAAAAATAGTGATTTTTTTTTTTCAAATTAAAATAAAAAATAAGGGTGTGATATAAAACATGTTTAGGGGAAGGATTTTTCATGTGCCAAATATGAAAATAAGGGGCGATATCAAATTTCCACTAAATTAAAATACTATTTATTATAACTATCAAATTCGTAAACTATGCTAGGGGACTCGAAATGTACAAATAGGAACTCAAAGATTTCCAACATGCTTTACATTTACATCCAATATTTTGATAGAAGGGTTTTGTACCTTGTAGCATTTTTTACCTAATATTACACTTTAAAACTAGATCTATGTTTGCCTGATTCTACCAACCCCAAACTTCGCCTTTACCCCCTACTTAAAAATAAAATTAATTTACAATTATATTTTTAAATAACACTTTAAACTTAAACTTGGAACTAATGTTTCATTTTTTGTTTTGTTTTTAGTTTTAGAAAAACAAAAAAGAAAACTAGTATATCAAAGAAGATAACAATGTTATACTTTTTGTCATGTTGATCATTTGATAATGTGTTTCCTGCTGGGTTCTAAATTAAATATACTCTCATAATTACTAAAAATCGGTAGAAATTAAACTTCTAAGATGATTGGAACCAATAAAAATCTAGTTTATAAGTAGCTTTGAATGATAAACTTGTTACGCAACGACGGTCGAGTAAAGCTCCATACCTCCAACACGTGGCATACACATATAAGTTGACACATACTTATTGTAACAATAGGAATCCCTAATGTTACGTGCCAACCAACACATGTTTATGCACCACTTTGCTAAGTAATTAGCAATATGGTACTATCCTAATTACAAATTGTTATTCTTATTTACCGCATTTTAAGACAATCCTAACAATCTCTCCCTTGAATCACATCCCCTAGGAGCACTTTTGAGAACAATTTTTTATTTGCATGCCCAGCTTGCAACTTCGGCTCTGATACCACTTGTTATGTAAGTAGCGGTCGGAACAAACTCTCTATGTTCCGCACATGACGTACACATATGAGTTAGCATACACTTATTATAATAAAAGAAATCCCTAACATTACGTGCGTACCAATACATATACACCACTTCTCCAAGTTATTTAGCAATATGAGACTATTCTAATTCCAAACCATCGTTGTTATTTTCCACACGAGAGACAGCCCTAATAAAATTATCTAGTGTGGAGCCATTGGAAAAGGTTTAAACTAGCATGGTGTACTACATATTCCAAAGAAAATTGAATACTTTGTGTGCATTGAAGTACTAGTTTTTAATTAGTAGAAAATAGCAAGCCCTAGATTCTAAGTCAAATGAAAATCATAATGTAAACAAAAAAATTATGCATACGTTTGCTTTATATCTTGCCTCTCTTCCATAACTATGCATATAATTGACATTATTATATTATATATTATGAAAAGACCTTTCATTTCCATGTCTAATTTTCTTTGCAGTCTTCCGAACCTATGTAGCACAACATCAGAGTTTTGGGTAGCGGAAGAAGGACACCCAATAATCTAATCTATGGACAATCTCGATAATTCCAATCCAGCAAAGAGAATAAAAGTAAATTAAAAGGACACAAATTACGGACAAAGAAAGAAAGGAAAGAACACGCCGATATAACGAGGTTAGGCTATGCCTGGTTCTGGAGCCAACAACCTTTATTATTTCTTTACTTTAAGAGGGAGTACAATATGAGAAGAGTATAAATCACCAAATATATTTCACCCACCCTAAACTAGATACAGAAATAATGATATTATCAAAGATATTTTATACAGAACTGTAACAGACAGTGATTTTCGTTCTTCGAAAATTCAACATCGATACTCACTTTATCGACTGCCGAGAAATCGAAGGCCGAAAACACGGAAAGTTGTGGGTTTTAAAAAGAAAAGAAAAGAAAGAAGAGAGAAAAAGAAGAAGGAAAAAGAAAAATAGAGGGAAAAGAAGATAGACAAATTTTTTTTTTTAGAAAACAGAGAATTTGGAAAAAACAGAAGATAGAAAATTTTTAAAAATAGAAAGAAAAGAGAAGAGAAAGGAAATGGAACACAGAAGAAAATAGGACGGAACAGAAAACAACAGAACAACATTAGAATCTCACAATTCGCAGCGGAACAACATATAATAGATAAATGAATAATCTTTAAACAAAGAACTATCAGTTATTACATATTATACATTTCATTACATCATATCATCAGAGTATACAACAACATACAACAATAAACAGTGCAGCGGAAAAAGAAATACTATATACTAGTAATACGCCATGCCAATCCAGCTTGCCTCCAGCAACTCCAGAATATCCAGAATATCCTGATAAACCTAACTCTTAACTGCCCGTGTGGAAATTGGTGGGCACCCAGAGTTTAGGAAGGAAAACAATAAACTCCGAGTCAGTCATGTGACTGGTGTGAGAACTCAAAACAGTTTATTTAACTTTGAAAATCAAAATAGAGGAATATTTTTAAATTAATTCGCAATGCTTTTAAAAATGAGACTACCATAAGGCCTCCCGCACACACACACAATGCAAACGCAGAATCGGAGGAGATTTCTCCTTATGATAGTCAAAGATGCTTGATACGCATTTAAAATAACATTTGATATTATTACTAGTGCATAGTGTAGGAAAAATTCATTTCGAAAGTAGAATATAAATCTTAGCCAACATAGACATTTCGAACTATGCCTACTATAGCTACCATCCAAACAGTGGTGACCACCATAAGTGAATAGCAGGTTCTACAACTAATACCGTACAAGTTTCGTATTGGGAATTGGATTTCCAACAAATGGTCAGGCCAAGGAACTTCCCATTGCCACTGAGAATGCCTCTGGAAAGACATCCCCGAGAACCAAACCGGATCTCTGCCAACACAAGGCCGGGTTACCCCTAACTGGATAACTACTGACACGAGCACGCCATTCCCCGGTCCTTTAGGACCTTTTCAACCGAGCGCTCGATATCCAACATCACACCATAATAAATAGAGTGTTTTCAACATGAGTAAGTATCTGGGCTCCATACCATGATACCACCCCTTTCCAGAAGGAAATGAACATACCCTAAGGGGAGCTACAGCAACCCCTAATAACCTTGCCGCATCTTTCCTGTTTTGACCATTTCCGGGATGTGAGGCTCGACGAAGTCACGTCCACAAAAACATACTTTATATAAAAGCCATGCTTTGGGTCAACAAATGATCAACACAATGATCACTAAGATAGACGATCAAATAAATGATCCTATCACAATAATCAACACAATGATCATTTCAGCATCACTCAGCATGTCACATTACCAAAATGGGATATATCGCTGATAACTTCAACTATATAACCTTTGAGCTCGTACGTCTCAAAGAAGGGTGTTAAGCAAAGAATAAATTCTCCGCCACCAACAGAAATATATTTGAAAGAAATCGGCTTTATATCTCAACTTGTAATGTCAGACATACAATCCATACAAGTCTGTTCCGGGATCGAACAAAACCGAAGGCACTTACAAAGAAGTCCTTGCAATCCGGATATTCACAATCCTGATCGGATTCACCATCACATATGGAGTTTCTATACCGGCGCGACTCGGTGCAGAAACAATCGATAGGTCATCCTATCGCTCTTGCAAATATCCGGTCTTCAACACCGATCTTCAAATGCAATTCACAACGACGTATCACATATTCGGAATGGGTTATACGACCCCATGGTCCTTTCCCGGTTAACCCGAATATTGAGCGCTTATTCAAAAATAAGTGTGCATTCAAATTCAATCAAATCACATCAAATACCCATTCAAAGGGAAATATTGATAGTCGGTTATTGAACTATCAATGGATATGCACACATCACCAGATTCCAAATAATTTTCCAAATTATTTATTTTCCAAAATATCTTTACAAGATATAAAATTCCAACACTTCAAAAATAAATCAATATTTATTTTCAAACAAATTTCACTTTCACATATAAATTCCATAATGAATTTATATTTTAAAATATCATGCATATACAATTTCAACTATCCATTTCAAATTATCTTCAAAAGATAAATTCTAAATATTCACTTCATATTGGAAAACATTTCCATACTTATTTATTCATAAGTAATTCACAAATTCCTTTTATTTTCAACACTTAGAAAATATTCAATATACTTAAATCGAATTAAGTATATATTTCATTTTTTTTAAGGAAATCATTCACTTAACATATTTATTTGGGCCAAAACGAATGTTACGTAAAACATCGTTACGACAACCCAAAATCACTAGTATAGGGATTCGAAATTAAAATAGATATATAAATCCCAATACTATACAAAACATTTCCTTTCGGAAATCATTTACTATAACAACAGTGTTATAGTCCACCATTTCCTTTTATTTCTCGAAAACATCTATTTCAACAATAAATGTTGAAATCTATGGTTTCGAATCTCAACACCTTTAAAACATCGTTAGATCGTTTTAATTCAATTTAAAACATCAAACCTAAACATTTTCTTTAACATATTATTCATTATTCAAAAACGTGAATAAACTCCGTTAACAAATTTGATTCTTTTATTCATTTTAATTCAAAGAATTATTCATAGTCTAAAAACGTGAATATAACTCCATTTATAAGTTATAACAATTAACTCATCAAAATAGGCCGTTTGCGAATTTATAAAACAACGTTTATAAATTCCATTTCCATTTATTTCATAACAACTTCCTTTATAAATCTTCTTTATTTACCTATTCGATTTATAATCTTAATTATAAACCAAAAGTCCAAATTATAAGTCAAACACTTATAATTTATTTATTTGCAAAAATCGTTCCTTTGAACTTTACAAATTTTATAAACCTATTGTTTATAAAATTCCATTTATAACTTCACCGTTATATAATTCTATAAATTTCATTCATTAATGAATTTCATTTTCACTTTATTCAAACACTTATAAAGACTCGTTTTATAATGTCAATATTTCGATTTATAAATATCCGTTTATAAATCTCTTAATATAAATCAATTAATATTATTCCTTAAAACATCTTTTAATTTCCTTTATAATTTCATCATTTCGATTTATAAAATAATCAAATTTTATAAATCCTATATTTAAACTTTTATCATATATTCAAAAATCCAATCTAAATTATTTTATAAAATCATTAGTTCATATTTCTCAAAAATCGACTTTTAATCGTATTTCTAAAAATCAGCTTTTTAACTATATTTCACAAAAACCATAATTTTTATAACTTTAAAAATTATAACGTTTATTTATTTAAAATGGATCAATTCCAAAAATATAGTATATTTTCAAAATCACTTTTAAAATCCCAAAATCTGGGTCCAATGATGCTACACATCAGATAGTCAATCACCACTACAACGATATCATATATCGATATGATAATCAATCAAATATCAAAATATCTGAAATAAAATAAATAATGTTGAGGAATCCAGTTGGATCCCTCCAACCTGTTTCCTGCATCCAAAAACATTAGCACAATACCAATTTCGCTCCAGTACGAAATTATCGCGGTATATGTTCTTAATAAATATTATCCGCTTAATAACGGCGTAATAGGGTCTCATCCGCTAAACAAATAAATGCGGGAAATCAATCAACTCCAATATATACATATGCCAATATATATATATTGCTATTATATAAAATACCAATTTCACTGTTTATGAAATATTCGCGGTATATGTTTTTATTAAATAACATCCGCTTACTAACGGCGCATAATGTCTATTTTAACAATCAATAGATATTATTATCATTCAAACATGCATTCAAATATTTTAAATCTAACTATTTAAAATAAAATCGAAATCTATTCGATTGAGTGAGAAGTTCTCACCTTGGTTTTAATTTCCGTTTTAGCTTTTATTTCGAATAAAATTAAACGCGCGTTTAATTTTACCCGAAATTCTCACTAACTCCAAACGACTCCAAACTAACTCCATCGCGTAGTGCTCGTCCATATGATTCCAACGCAACTGAGTTTGCATTTTTTCGACCTCGTATGAAAAAGATATGAATTTTACAAGTTTACACGTATTTATATTAACAAATTTTCAACACAACTTAATTAATTTTAAACCTAAGCTCATATTAGCCATCAGATCCCACCACCATCAGATCATAGCCGTCCCTTACCATCTTCTTCCCCACGCGCAATTGCTCCAGGAAGCTTCACGTTAGCCGAACCCAACAAATGCAATTTAGGGTTTAATAATACGATCTCCACACTCGACGAGAGCTCGATCAGAGAACGCCAATAGGAGCGCCTCACCCACGTCCATGCTCGGCCTGACCACCATCAAACTCGGCTACCCCCATCCCCTAGAATTTCATGCGCAACCTACAACCATCGTCCTCCCCTAGCTCGTCCCACGATGCTCCAAACTCCATCAAATCCGTATGGATTGAAAGCTCATCCCGTGCTCTTCATCTTTGTAGTTGATGGCTTCGTGAATCGATGAATGGATTGAGAGATTTTGAGGGAGGAAGCTTGTGAATTTCTGGCCCTTCATAATGTAACTGGCGGCTACTAGTTTTTTTAGGGTTAGGTTTTTAATTTTAGAAATTTTGTGATTTTAACTTCTATTTATAGAAAAAGCAAGCGTAAACACTATTCATCCCGGGAATTCCGAACTCCGATTTAGACGCCGTAACCAGCGTACCTAGGGTTTATCCCGCATTCCGGACACAATGGAACAGGTTTCGGAAGCTAATTCGGAAGTATGTGCGAGTTATGGCTGAAAACGCTCAATTTGAATTAAACCGATTTCTAGGCGTTTTAATTTGTACCGGACAAACGGTAAATCCAATTGACTTGAAATTTGAAACCTTACAATAATATCACATTACGGATCCGATGAAACTGGTTTCGTCGAATTCCGAGACTTTTTGAAAAATGGCTATTTTGACTCGCCAAATTTAAATTAAAAACGATTCGATGCGTTTCGAGCTGCCACGATCAAACGATAACTCCGATTGACACGAAAATTGAAATCCAGTAATAACTAACTATTACGGATCCAATGAAACTGGTTTCGTTCAATTCTGAGACTGTTCAAAAATTGACTATTTTACAGTCGATTATTAAATATTAAAAATATTCAATTTTCACAAATTAACTTTTAATTCGATTTTAAAAGTTCTAAAATATTTCTATAACTCCAGTATGATTAATTAAAATTTTACAAATCATTTTCAATCATATTTAACTCAATTTTCAATTATTTACATAATTTAACATATTAAATTATCGATTTAATAATCCAATTAAATCCAATAATTCAAATTAAAATTTATTTGACTTATAAATTTCACTTATTAATATTTAAAATTAATTAAATATTCAAATTTTAATTAATAAAAATTCTGGGTCGTTACAATCTTTCCCCCTTAAAAGAATTTCGTCCCCGAAATTACAAGTAAGAAAGGTTACAGAATTTATTAACTTTCCAAAATTTATAATTAAATTCCTTACAATACTTTACTAAGTTTTCAAATCATACTTAGTTATCTTTTCAAAAACAAACTATACTGTTTAATTTTCAATTCCAAAATCAAAGTTAAAGTTTTCAAAATTTTCCAAATTTTCTCAAATTTTTTCTAACGCCTTAAATTTTCGGAAAAATTCGCCATAGTCTCCTTTGCGCGGCTCGATCCGAAAAAAAAATGACAGTATATATATCACAAATATACATCTCATCAAGTAATGAGGCATCCCGCAGGGAAAAAAAGTGTAAAAGTGCGATATTTAATCCGAGATATGTACCTTATATTTTATTAGCAAGCATATACAGCTAATATAGCGCAAAAGCGAACTCCAAATGCGAAGCAAACGCGATCCGCACCTACTAAACTCAACAAACAACATGAGAATCATGCATATATGAAAATAGTATCGATATACAACATATAGCAACATAATAACTATATAAGTCACATAGCAAATGCAACAATAGCAATATATATTCAACCAATTAACATTCATAATCAATAAATATTCATTTATATTCTCATTAATATTAATGAATTGGTTTTCAATTCAAATCACATTTGATTCATTAACATTGGATTTTGTAAACATTCCTTCTCAATTCAATTAGTTATCATTTACTAATTTAAATCCAATTCACCTTCAATTCTATTCAAATTTATTTACTTTCCATTTGAATTCAATTACATAGCTTTCAATTTCATTAAATCTTAATGAATTATAAACAATCAACTAACAACCATATAACAACCAATGTATATTAGTTACAACCAAATTCCTTTGCTTATATTCATTCTCATTCAATTTATTCAACTTCTAATAACATTTGATTTCAATGAATTTATACTTTCATTCATTATTTCATATCAATTTTAATTACATTCAATTGATTAACATTCAATCCATTCATTCAATTCAATTACAAAGTTGAATTTCATTTACATAACTTAAGTTCATATTTCTTTTAATCTACTTGATTTATTTACTTCGATACCAAAATCAATTCCATACAACAACTCTTAAGTTATATTTACATTTAAACATCACTTAGTTTTACATAACTTAAATTCCCACTTGTAAATAAATTCAGATTCCAACTCTAAAGTAAATTTTCATTTAACTTTAAATTCATTTTTATTTACAACTCATATTCATAAATATATTCATATAGTTTCACTTCTTATATATATAAGTTTATTCACAATTGTAAATCACTTTAATTATAATTCAATTCTTATAATTCATTTTGCTTATACAATTACTCTTTTATTTAGATTATTCAAACAACCTAACAATCAACTTATATACACTTTAATAATTCTGAAAAATTATTCCTTTATATATAAAAATATACTCAAGGTAAAATCATTCCATTTACCCAATTTAAAATCAATATTGTGTCGAATTGTTCTATTCAAGTGTTTAGAAACCCCTTCGGCATAGTCTTGCGGACCACGCTGACGAAAGTTCATATACCACTCAATAAACCACTCATCACAATATAAAACAATTTTATATTCACTAACAAATACGCTCTCATAGCTATTATTACACTCAAACTCATTCTAGAGTACTGCTGACTCTATCTCTAACGAGTAATACCCTACAGAACCATGGTTCTCGCTTAACCATCAGCTCCGATACCAAATGTAACAGACAGTGATTTTCGTTCTTCGAAAATTCAACATCGATACTCACTTTATCGACTGCCGAGAAATCGAAGGCCGAAAACACGGAAAGTTGTGGGTTTTAAAAAGAAAAGAAAAGAAAGAAGAGAGAAAAAGAAGAAGGAAAAAGAAAAATAGAGGGAAAAGAAGATAGACAAATTTTTTTTTTTAGAAAACAGAGAATTTGAAAAAAACAGAAGATAGAAAATTTTTAAAAATAGAAAGAAAAGAGAAGAGAAAGGAAATGGAACACAGAAGAAAATAGGACGGAACAGAAAACAACAGAACAACATTAGAATCTCACAATTCGCAGCGGAACAACATATAATAGATAAATGAATAATCTTTAAACAAAGAACTATCAGTTATTACATATTATACATTTCATTACATCATATCATCAGAGTATACAACAACATACAACAATAAACAGTGCAGCGGAAAAAGAAATACTATATACTAGTAATACGCCATGCCAATCCAGCTTGCCTCCAGCAACTCCAGAATATCCAGAATATCCTGATAAACCTAACTCTTAACTGCCCGTGTGGAAATTGGTGGGCACCCAGAGTTTAGGAAGGAAAACAATAAACTCCGAGTCAGTCATGTGACTGGTGTGAGAACTCAAAACAGTTTATTTAACTTTGAAAATCAAAATAGAGGAATATTTTTAAATTAATTCGCAATGCTTTTAAAAATGAGACTACCATAAGGCCTCCCGCACACACACACAATGCAAACGCAGAATCGGAGGAGATTTCTCCTTATGATAGTCAAAGATGCTTGATACGCATTTAAAATAACATTTGATATTATTACTAGTGCATAGTGTAGGAAAAATTCATTTCGAAAGTAGAATATAAATCTTAGCCAACATAGACATTTCGAACTATGCCTACTATAGCTACCATCCAAACAGTGGTGACCACCATAAGTGAATAGCAGGTTCTACAACTAATACCGTACAAGTTTCGTATTGGGAATTGGATTTCCAACAAATGGTCAGGCCAAGGAACTTCCCATTGCCACTGAGAATGCCTCTGGAAAGACATCCCCGAGAACCAAACCGGATCTCTGCCAACACAAGGCCGGGTTACCCCTAACTGGGTAACTACTGACACGAGCACGCCATTCCCCGGTCCTTTAGGACCTTTTCAACCGAGCGCTCGATATCCAACATCACACCATAATAAATAGAGTGTTTTCAACATGAGTAAGTATCTGGGCTCCATACCATGATACCACCCCTTTCCAGAAGGAAATGAACATACCCTAAGGGGAGCTACAGCAACCCCTAATAACCTTGCCACATCTTTCCTGTTTTGACCATTTCCGGGATGTGAGGCTCGACGAAGTCACGTCCACAAAAACATACTTTATATAAAAGCCATGCTTTGGGTCAACAAATGATCAACACAATGATCACTAAGATAGACGATCAAATAAATGATCCTATCACAATAATCAACACAATGATCATTTCAGCATCACTCAGCATGTCACATTACCAAAATGGGATATATCGCTGATAACTTCAACTATATAACCTTTGAGCTCGTACGTCTCAAAGAAGGGTGTTAAGCAAAGAATAAATTCTCCGCCACCAACAGAAATATATTTGAAAGAAATCGGCTTTATATCTCAACTTGTAATGTCAGACATACAATCCATACAAGTCTGTTCCGGGATCAAACAAAACCGAAGGCACTTACAAAGAAGTCCTTGCAATCCGGATATTCACAATCCTGATCGGATTCACCATCACATATGGAGTTTCTATACCGGCGCGACTCGGTGCAGAAACAATCGATAGGTCATCCTATCGCTCTTGCAAATATCCGGTCTTCAACACCGATCTTCAAATGCAATTCACAACGACGTATCACATATTCGGAATGGGTTATACGACCCCATGGTCCTTTCCCGGTTAACCCGAATAGTGAGCGCTTATTCAAAAATAAGTGTGCATTCAAATTCAATCAAATCACATCAAATACCCATTCAAAGGGAAATATTGATAGTCGGTTATTGAACTATCAATGGATATGCACACATCACCAGATTCCAAATAATTTTCCAAATTATTTATTTTCCAAAATATCTTTACAAGATATAAAATTCCAACACTTCAAAAATAAATCAATATTTATTTTCAAACAAATTTCACTTTCACATATAAATTCCATAATGAATTTATATTTTAAAATATCATGCATATACAATTTCAACTATCCATTTCAAATTATCTTCAAAAGATAAATTCTAAATATTCACTTCATATTGGAAAACATTTCCATACTTATTTATTCATAAGTAATTCACAAATTCCTTTTATTTTCAACACTTAGAAAATATTCAATATACTTAAATCGAATTAAGTATATATTTCACTTTTTTTTAAGGAAATCATTCACTTAACATATTTATTTGGGCCAAAACGAATGTTACGTAAAACATCGTTACGACAACCCAAAATCACTAGTATAGGGATTCGAAATTAAAATAGATATATAAATCCCAATACTATACAAAACATTTCCTTTCGGAAATCATTTACTATAACAACAGTGTTATAGTCCACCATTTCCTTTTATTTCTCGAAAACATCTATTTCAACAATAAATGTTGAAATCTATGGTTTCGAATCTCAACACCTTTAAAACATCGTTAGATCGTTTTAATTCAATTTAAAACATCAAACCTAAACATTTTCTTTAACATATTATTCATTATTCAAAAACGTGAATAAACTCCGTTAACAAATTTGATTCTTTTATTCATTTTAATTCAAAGAATTATTCACAGTCTAAAAACGTGAATATAACTCCATTTATAAGTTATAACAATTAACTCATCAAAATAGGCCGTTTGCGAATTTATAAAACAACGTTTATAAATTCCATTTCCATTTATTTCATAACAACTTCCTTTATAAATCTTCTTTATTTACCTATTCGATTTATAATCTTAATTATAAACCAAAAGTCCAAATTATAAGTCAAACACTTATAATTTATTTATTTGCAAAAATCGTTCCTTTGAACTTTACAAATTTTATAAACCTATTGTTTATAAAATTCCATTTATAACTTCACCGTTATATAATTCTATAAATTTCATTCATTAATGAATTTCATTTTCACTTCATTCAAACACTTATAAAGACTCGTTTTATAATGTCAATATTTCGATTTATAAATATCCGTTTATAAATCTCTTAATATAAATCAATTAATATTATTCCTTAAAACATCTTTTAATTTCCTTTATAATTTCATCATTTCGATTTATAAAATAATCAAATTTTATAAATCCTATATTTAAACTTTTATCATATATTCAAAAATCCAATCTAAATTATTTTATAAAATCATTAGTTCATATTTCTCAAAAATCGACTTTTAATCGTATTTCTAAAAATCAGCTTTTTAACTATATTTCACAAAAACCATAATTTTTATAACTTTAAAAATTATAACGTTTATTTATTTAAAATAGATCAATTCCAAAAATATAGTATATTTTCAAAATCACTTTTAAAATCATTTTAAAATCCCAAAATCTGGGTCCAATGATGCTACACATCAGATAGTCAATCACCACTACAACGATATCATATATCGATATGATAATCAATCAAATATCAAAATATCTGAAATAAAATAAATAATGTTGAGGAATCCAGTTGGATCCCTCCAACCTGTTTCCTGCATCCAAAAACATTAGCACAATACCAATTTCGCTCCAGTACGAAATTATCGCGGTATATGTTCTTAATAAATATTATCCGCTTAATAACGGCGTAATATGGTCTCATCCGCTAAACAAATAAATGCGGGAAATCAATCAACTCCAATATATACATATGCCAATATATATATATTGCTATTATATAAAATACCAATTTCACTGTTTATGAAATATTCGCGGTATATGTTTTTATTAAATAACATCCGCTTACTAACGGCGCATAATGTCTATTTTAACAATCAATAGATATTATTATCATTCAAACATGCATTCAAATATTTTAAATCTAACTATTTAAAATAAAATCGAAATCTATTCGATTGAGTGAGAAGTTCTCACCTTGGTTTTAATTTCCGTTTTAGCTTTTATTTCGAATAAAATTAAACGCGCGTTTAATTTTACCCGAAATTCTCACTAACTCCAAACGACTCCAAACCAACTCCATCGCGTAGTGCTCGTCCATATGATTCCAACGCAACTGAGTTTGCATTTTTTCGACCTCGTATGAAAAAGATATGAATTTTACAAGTTTACACGTATTTATATTAACAAATTTTCAACACAACTTAATTAATTTTAAACCTAAGCTCATATTAGCCATCAGATCCCACCACCATCAGATCATAGCCGTCCCTTACCATCTTCTTCCCCACGCGCAATTGCTCCTGGAAGCTTCACGTTAGCCGAACCCAACAAATGCAATTTAGGGTTTAATAATACGATCTCCACACTCGACGAGAGCTCGATCAGAGAACGCCAATAGGAGCGCCTCACCCACGTCCATGCTCGGCCTGACCACCATCAAACTCGGCTACCCCCATCCCCTAGAATTTCGTGCGCAACCTACAACCATCGTCCTCCCCTAGCTCGTCCCACGATGCTCCAAACTCCATCAAATCCGTATGGATTGAAAGCTCATCCCGTGCTCTTCATCTTTGTAGTTGATGGCTTCGTGAATCGATGAATGGATTGAGAGATTTTGAGGGAGGAAGCTTGTGAATTTCTGGCCCTTCATAATGTAACTGGCGGCTACTAGTTTTTTTAGGGTTAGGTTTTTAATTTTAGAAATTTTGTGATTTTAACTTCTATTTATAGAAAAAGCAAGCGTAAACACTATTCATCCCGGGAATTCCGAACTCCGATTTAGACGCCGTAACCAGCGTACCTAGGGTTTATCCCGCATTCCGGACACAATGGAACAGGTTTCGGAAGCTAATTCGGAAGTATGTGCGAGTTATGGCTGAAAACGCTCAATTTGAATTAAACCGATTTAAACCGATTTCTAGGCGTTTTAATTTGTACCGGACAAACGGTAAATCCAATTGACTTGAAATTTGAAACCTTACAATAATATCACATTACGGATCCGATGAAACTGGTTTCGTCGAATTCCGAGACTTTTTGAAAAATGGCTATTTTGACTCGCCAAATTTAAATTAAAAACGATTCGATGCGTTTCGAGATGCCACGATCAAACGATAACTCCGATTGACACGAAAATTGAAATCCAGTAATAACTAACTATTACGGATCCAATGAAACTGGTTTCGTTCAATTCTGAGACTGTTCAAAAATTGACTATTTTACAGTCGATTATTAAATATTAAAAATATTCAATTTTCACAAATTAACTTTTAATTCGATTTTAAAAGTTCTAAAATATTTCTATAACTCCAGTATGATTAATTAAAATTTTACAAATCATTTTCAATCATATTTAACTCAATTTTCAATTATTTACATAATTTAACATATTAAATTATCGATTTAATAATCCAATTAAATCCAATAATTCAAATTAAAATTTATTTGACTTATAAATTTCACTTATTAATATTTAAAATTAATTAAATATTCAAATTTTAATTAATAAAAATTCTGGGTCGTTACAAGAACTCTCTTGCCTTTTCTTATCTAAAAAAGATAAACAGATATCTTCATATATGTATATGTGTGGACGTGCACTCAAGGATGAAGACTGCCTTGGTGAGAAGGTTAAAATCTTTTCGGATTTACTCGATTTGGTTTCAACACAAATTATGCATAATAGTATTAATTTCCATTCATATCCATATTTTATTGATTACTAAAATCAATTAATATATCTTCTTAAGATAATTGATTACCCTTCATTTTTGCCTCTGACATTTGATTGATTGCATAAATCAATTAATATCGTTTTCTTTGTTAAATTTGAAATATATTTAAATCATCCAAATTTAATAGCTTAAATATGGAAAAATATTTTCTTTCTTCTTTTTTATTTTTTTTGATTCTTACCCTGCTTTCTTCTTACTTTTGACCAAAATTAAAACCATAACAACAATTATCCAATCTAGCATAACTCATTCATTAATGAAAACATCGATTTTTCATATTACTAGCCCTCCCTTATTTCGAGAAAATTTGGATGAAAGGAAATCTACCCGCTGACTGTGAAGTGTTTAATTCTCCTTCCAACTATTACCATCCGATGAGAAATCGACAATTGCTGCCGACAAGCACGGTATAAGATAAAATTACAAACCCTATTTTTCTATTGTTATCCTCTTTCTTTGATTTTGTCACCTAATGTTTCCTGATCATCATAAGTTTAAAGGATTCTAAATATGAGTCATTAAAAATAATAAAAATACCTAGGGCTTTTTAATATTGACGGTGATCGCAAAATATTTTTCGATCCAATGCAACTATGTTAGGATTTAATAATAACTACCTAATTAACTAAAGTCCCATTTTTGGAAGAAGATGTTTTTTTAGCAAAGCTAAGCAGGGTGAACTGTTCCCCTACTAGTTTATTACATAAACAATAAAGGTGAATATGCCACATAATAAACTATGGAGCATAGAAATAAAGGAGAGAAGGAATGACAAAAATAAATAAAATAAAAAGGGAAATCAATGATAACAAAACTAAATTGATGGCATCCCCTAAGTCAAAAGAGCTATATCTAACAGCAGAGGCAACCTCTTGCCTTATATCATTCTAAATGCTAATATGGGAGATAACTTGACCCTTAAAAATCTTTGAATTCCGGTGCTACCATTTAACATAGATTTGAAGAATCAACAACAACAACATGCCTTCACCATTTCTCCATCTTATAGCTTTGTAAATGTGACTCCACTTAACGGTGCTAACACTGGAAACATTTGATCTACCCATCAAGAGCATGGTCTGTTACCATATTGGAAACAAGAATTTACAGTTGAAAAACAAATGGATATTGGTTTTAGTATTATCAAGGCAAAACGTATAGGTAGGATCAATCTGCATACCAACATCCGTTAGTCTTTCACGAGTTTGGAGTGCATTTCTCATCACTTGCAGAGAAGAATATTACTATTCTCCCTCACAATATTATTCCATATTCTACGATACCAGGAAAATTGATATAATTGAACATCGAACATCACACAACTATAGGCAGTAGAAACAGAGTGACGTTTGAAATTCAGCGACTACATCACCCTGTCAATACGAACAGAAGGGTAGTGTTGTTGCTCGATATCATGCCATATGTTTCTGATTGTAGGATTACCGGAATACGGATGGGATATATAGCAATTAACAATGTAATCACTTACATAAGCATTAGAAGGAATACCAGTTTTAACTTTGTGATAATAAGGCATCACAGGAGCAAGGATGATGTAACAACCTAGGTTTTTGGGTTGCCGACGAAATAAAAATAAAAATAGAAATTTTAATTTGAGATTTTAAAAAAATGCAAATAAATTGCAAGGTCGGTTGAACACTTCTAAGTGGTAGCACGTTTGAAATGAATTGCATATGGCCTTCACGTGTAGGTGAGGATTGGCTAATTAAAAGCAAAAAGTTGAACACTTTGCTATAATCATCATTATTTTATGCAAGCCTGTCCTTCTCTTCACTGGTACACGTTATCACCTTAAATGCAAGAGTACCAAAATGCAGGCCAACACATTATTTTTCTTTGACTTGTACACAATATTGGAAAAGAAAAGTAAGCCTGCATCATTCTTTTGTTCCATTTTTTCCAGTAGCTCTGTGTAGTAGCATTAATTGCGATTTATAAATTTTAGCTCAAATTTGGGTTTTGGTTTGCATCATAAAATTTGAGTGTGAGGGGTAAAGTTTCTACTGGTTCTAAAGCTTTGTAGAGACCAAAGCTTGGATCTTGGTTGCTAATTGGTTCTGAAACAAATTATAGGTGAGTGCAAACTCACACTTCTAATTAAAACTATGCTGCCCATTTTTT
Source organism: Allium cepa (assembly GCA_030765085.1). Classification (NCBI taxonomy): domain Eukaryota; kingdom Viridiplantae; phylum Streptophyta; class Magnoliopsida; order Asparagales; family Amaryllidaceae; genus Allium; species Allium cepa. The sequence goes on from CM060931.1 coordinate 167,979,592, forward strand.
TTGGTATGCTTTTCTGTTGTTTATATTGGTTTGCATGAAACACAGTTGCACCAAAGTATGGAAATGTTATCAGGAATAAGTATGAACACATATACATCTATTGAAGAGCAGGAAACCATATTTAGGCATGCATTAAAATATTTGTTGCATATATGCTTGCAGTTCATTCGCATATATAATATTTAGGCATGCAATCATATTTTGTCTATGATCGTTTCGTGCGCGAAAATTTTATTGCCCGGGTCATTTTTTTGTTTTGCATTTTATGCCGTGCGTGCAAACTATGTTGCCCAGATATTATTTTTTTGCTTCATTTGGTGCGTGTAAATGTGTAGCACGAAATTCATGTCCAGGCTATTTTCTTCACGGGTGTGCAAGTTGAAGTATAAGAATATATGGCCAGGTCATTTACATTTTTGTTTATTTGTACGTGTGTACAAGTTATAGTATACGAAACTAAGCCAGGTCAGATTATTTTTTTCCATTCGTTACGTATGTGCATGAGTATTGTAAGTTTGCATTACACTAAAATAAGTCCTGCATTTTATTTTATTTGCCACATTCTTGCGTGCAAAGTATATATGGCCAGGTCATCTATTTTATCAACATCATTTTTGCGTGCAAGACGTATAGCACGAAAGTAAGTCCGGGTTTCTTTAAATGTTTGTCTATTTCACTTTTGTGCAAGAATGTTTTAAAATAGTATATCACGTGTCAGCATGTTGTAGTGTTGCCCAGGTCACATTATCTTTGGTATTTCATTTATGTGCCTGCATGTAGTGTTGTGCGTGCATGAAGTGTTACCCAGGTAATATTTTTGTTTCATTCCGTGCGTGCAAATCATATTGCCCAGGCCATTCTTTGTATTTTATTACGTGCGTGCAAGGATGTGTTGCAAGTTACTAAGTCTAGGCTATCCCATTTTTGATGAATATATAAGTAGTGCAGTCTAACTATTAATTTATTTCGAACCGGATTTCTGTTTTGAACGTATTTTGTTGTCGTTATTTTTATAACGGGTTTTTACCCCGATGTTTATATTTGAAGCGTGTTATTTTGATAAGATTTTTGATGAGTAAAACTACTATTGTTTTGACTTCAGTACCGCTAATTTAAAGTGAGTTTTCAAGCGGTTATCTTACAACCAAGAAAACCCGCAACGCTGATTTTACATCCGTTTTTACGGTGTTTTATGAAGCGCAATTTCCTTGTCGAAATTGCTATAGAAGTTGCTGTTTTAATCACGTGTTTTTAAATCGTTCTAAAATATAATTGTTTCCAAAAATTTCACAGTTTACGCTTTCAAAAGAATGAGAAATCGATTCAAACGCTTCAGCATAATTAAGGACTATGAACCCTTACTTTTACTGATTCGATTAATTCCGGACTTGTCCATTTGAGAACGTAAAAATTATTTACATAAAATACACAATTTTGCACTTTTAAGGAAACAATAATGAGATTTAAATGACTTAGCAAAAGTGCGGGATATGGAACCACGCTTTTACTAATTCGGTTAATTCTGGACTTGTTAATTGAAAATTTTGCCGTGGAATTGTTGTTTAAAATTTTTGATGATTTTGTTGGGCTTTTGAGCCACCATGCTGGACCTTCGGGTCAATTACTAGTACTAGGCCTTCGGGTCATTTGTTGGACCTTCGGGTCATTCGTCGGGCGCCAAATATTATGCTGACGGTACTTGGTAGGCTTCGGCCATTTGAGATGCACGTGCGACGTAGCTTAGACTCGCCATATGCTGGGATCGATCCATTTTATGCTGATTTTTCGAGTTATCTTATTTTGATTTCTAGATTCTTTGTGTATTGGTGTTTTGAATTCAATTATGAATTTGGAAAATGATTTTAATGGTGTTTAATGAGATTTCTTCATTTAAACTATGTTGATTATTTATGCTGAATAGTCTCATTTGAGATTATGATTAACTTGCTTTAGTGTTGTTTATCATGCACTTATTTCTAAGTTTAAATTAGACTGATTCGTTTATTATTTTCTTTTAAATAATACTCGGGTCAGACCGAGCTATTTCAGGATAATTGGTATCTCTGGTTCAGTTGCTACTTCAGCTTTTGGGATTTCACCTCATCTTTTGTTTAGGCTTCAGGGTGTTACTTTTGGTGTATTGACTCTCATCTCATGTATGTTGTGATGACTATGTATATGTAAATTTGGTTCATGTGAACCATCGAGTGTTGTAGCATGTATCCAGACTTACCTCCGCTATGTATGATATTCCTGTTCTGTGATTATTCTTATCTATGTTGTTGCTATTATGAGTTGTTCTAAATTTTTAATAAGGCACCGTGGTTTCGTTTTAGATTTGGATTGAATATATATCGCTGGGAGTAATTTAATATACGGAAATTTTTTTTTACACAACTCCTATTGATGTAATCAATACTCATCTAAGGCATAACTTATGGATGGTCGCTTCTAACAAGCCTTATTCTTCGCAATATCAGATGTTATTACCTTATAATAACCTTTGTTATTGTGAGCACAGAGGTGGGGCGTCACAGATGAGCCCCTTCCTGGCCCAAGGATCATTCCAGAAACTTAAGTGGCTATCAAAGGATGCCATGATAGTAAGGTGAGGTAGAAAATAAATTCCGAGCTTGAGTATTGATCTCTATATCGAACTACAATGCTGAGGGATGTCCATATTCCAGAAATGATTACTTTTAAAGTTGTGTTTGACAGTCCAGGCAACCCATATGTTATTCTTCCTGCTAATCAGATTATCAAAGTGGGTACTGAAGGCAGCTTTATTCCAAGTGTGAAGGTTTAAGATACCCATGCCACCATGTTTCTTATGCATTTCAATTTTCTGAAATTTAATAGGGTTAAGTTTGTTTGAAAACATGCAACCATGCCAGAGGAAATTTCATATTTCCCTTCTAATCATCAGAACAAGCTTCTTTGGAAGAAGAAAGGTTCTACACCAATATAAAGTGTAAGAAAGCACAACAGATCTGATGAGAGTGAGCCTATCCGCCTGAGACAACATACGGTTGGATCAACACTTCATCAATCTTGTAATCTTAGTATAAACACCAACGCATTGAGAAATGGTAATGGTTGAAGTGGCAAGAGGAATACCCAAGTATGTAGATGAATTACAAAGATAAGACATGCCAGACATAAGTCTCAATGAGGAAGCAATGTCAGGAGGGATTTTAGCAGTATGAATACTGGATTTGGTGAGGTTGATAGATAGCCCAGAGAAGGAATTAAAAGTGCTTAATACTCCATGATGGAAGAGATGGATTCATTATTAGGTTTGGTGAAAACAATGAGATAATCAGTAAACATAGGATACATGATCACAGGATCTTTACACTTGGGATGAATACTTATGAGTTTATTTGTAATCTTTTTATTATGCAAGGCAGTGAAAACTTCCATGACAAGATTGAAGAGGTACGGGGACATAAGGTCTCCCTGTCTGATGCCTTGCTTACTTTTGAATTATCCAGTGGAGGAACCATTAAAACAGAGGGAGAAATGAACTATAGATAAGCATGTGTATATCCGAGAAGCAAAATGGTCGGGAAATCCCATTCTAGCTAATACCCTGGTGATAGTTGTCCACTGCAAAGTGTCAAAGGCTTTCCTGATATCTAGTTGAAGCATAGCACGATGAGAAATATACTTTCCATTATAATCTTTCAGTAATTCATGGGTCAATAATACATTATCTAGAATGTTCTACCAGGGAGGAAGGCAGCTTGGTTATTGGAAATGAGGGAAGGTATAACTGCCTTGAGGCTTGAAGCAATGATTTTAGGAATACATTTATATGGGATGCTATAGCAGGTAATAGGTCTAAATTCAGTGACCATGGAGGGGTGATCTGGCTTGGGAATGAGAGCAAGATTAGTAGCATTGATGCCAAAGATCATTCTATTCTTAGAGAAATTTTTTTGATAGCTTTGCAAACCACAAGGGCAATTATCTCCCAACAAGAGATATAAAAGCGGGCATTAAACCCATCAGATCCACCACAAGAAATTTTATTTATATTAAAAGTACAGTCCTTGATTTCAAAATTAGTAATGGGAGAAGACAACAGGCTTATATATTCATGGCTCATATAAGGTAGATGAAGGTCATCAATGATATTCAAGTCAGGAACAAAATTATCATTATTGCCAAGGATTCTAGAAAAGTAATCAGTGAAGGCCTCATCAATAAGCTGAGGGGAAGAGACATGGTTGCCTTGACGGTCAGTTATGGAATGAATATGATTCCTAGCTTGTTTGATTTTCAGTCCATCATGAAAGAATTTAGTATTTCTATTACCGTCGTTATTCTAGGACTGCATCAACTTTTGTTTATTCATATCCTCCTCCATCTATAGAGCCTTTTGGTATTGGATAAGGATATCATTTTCCACAATAGCACCATGTTGGTCATGAGGGCTGTTCACTGAGTTACTTTATGCTTAAGCAAGTTTAACTTCAAGTTGAGATGGCAGCAAATTACCTTTACCAAATTTCAAAGCAGCCCAAGAATTAAGGATTTTCTTTAGAGACTTCAATTTTTGCTGCAAAATAAACATAGTGGAGCCATAGTGATTAGTTATCCAAGCTTGTTTAATAATATTAAAAAATTATGGATGTTGACTCTAAGCATTAAAAAATTTAAAGGAGGCTTTCCTTTTCATAGCATCATGGTTCAAAGAGATTATTTGAGGAGAGTGATCAGATGATAGGGGAGGAAGATAGTATGAAACAGATGGCCAAATGGTTAAAGATGGAAGATTACAAAAAGAGTGATCAATCTTAGAAAATATCTTTCGACCCGACCAACTCTTGTTATTTCAAGAATATTTAGCACCAGAGAAAGAGATAGGAAGAAGTTTTGAATTATTAATCACTTTATTTAATGGATTTAATTCTTTCAGAGTAATAGGATTACCACCAGTCCTATCTTCAAAGCATAATACATTGTTGAAATCATTAGAAACAATCCAAGGGTGAGTATCTTATGCAAAATGTTGTAAGTATTCAAGGAGAGCTTGTCTAGATGAAGGTTGATTATCAGCATAAATGATAGTCAAATAGAATGAAGTTGATGTTGGTTTGTAAACTAGGTGACAATGCATGAATTGCCTGTTGGATAGAATGGGAGATAGGGAGAAGGCATTTAGGTCAGATAGAATAAAAATTCTACCATAAGGAGATTCATATAAATTATGATAAAGAGACCAAGTGGGTTTGATGATGTTGGCAGCTCTCATAGTAAGCTGGAGATTTAGTTTAGTTTCAAGGATGGCAATTAAATGGAGATGGTAGGAGATTATGAGATTCTGAATTTCCAGAAGTTTCATATCTTGATGACCACCTCTAATGTTCCATATTCCTATGTGATGCATCATAAATCAGAATGAGTGATTTTACTGCTTTGCTTGCTGGTAGACAGAGCTATGGATGCATTAGTTTTTGGAAGGGTGGAAGTGGTAATACGGATGTTAGGGATATTTAAATCTTTGAGAATTTTATTAAGATTCTTATTTTTGGTAGTTTTTGAAGAGGAAGTATTAATGCTAGTAGAAAGGGAAATAACATGGTCAGAGAGAGATAGGAGAGTGATTAGGATAACCAGGAGGACAGGGGATGTGAGCATAAGCAGGTAGCATGGTAGGAAGAGCTGGTAAAGAGGAAGCTTGAACAATAATTGGGCTACTTGAAAAAGGAGTAGGTGGAGAAGGAGCAGTTTGTGGATCAGAGTTCAGAGGAGGAAAGATATTAGAGATGTCATGTGCATGCATAGACATGCATAGGTCATATACATGAGGATTCACATTGACTTCAACTACAGGAGAATTGGTTTGAGTATCAGGGACAATGAGATTTTGAAGTTCATCAGTAGTTAGGCGGTTTGCTATGACCAGATTATCATCAGGCTCAATACCAGAGAGAGAGAGAGAGAGAGAGAGAAAGAGAGCTAAACATATTGTTATAAAGGTGTTTCGGTATGGGATATGACTTGAAATCGAAGCTGATCCTCAAGATGCAAACAATTTACCCTAGAGCAATTCACTTTATCCACTCATTTTCCCAAAGTTGATCCCCAAGTTTCAGATGTAATGTTAGCATTACTTTCTTTTACAGAAGCAGGCAGGTCATTTTCCCAAAGTTGAGCCCCATGTTTCATATAAGGTGCCTCAAAGTCATCCACTCTTGTCATAACATCATCCTCTGTGAATCTACCACTATTCTTTTTATTAATAACAACTTTATTAACGTCTGTTTCATTGTTTATTAGCAATGCTTCACCAGAATTCCCAGTTGTAACGACCCGTAAATTTTCGATAATTTTGATTTGTTTTATTAATATATTTAATTGAAATGTTGAGAAATTGGAAACGATAAAATTTTGAAATAAAAATTTAATATTTGAAATGCGTCTAGTTAAACATAGCAACTGGTAAATTTTCATCCGAAAATATGAAAGTTTATTTTCGTGTGTAATTTTATTTCAATTTAATCAGTTAAAAATCGATGAAAATAAAACATTTTCGAAACCTAAATATTTTTACATAGAAAAATTCTAAACCATCTTCTAAGCAAGACGTCATTTTTCGTTTTTCCAAATTCGGACTTCTTTAGCTTCGTCGATCTTATTTTTCTGCGTTTTTCCTGCATTTTCCGCTAATAGAAAATTCAAGTTTTTAAAATTTAATCGTACCACAGATATCTGTATACCTTTTGATCGTCTTGTCGTGCTGATCTCCACGGTATATTCAGTTCTGTATTTTGAAGTCCGAAAAACGGCGGAGTCTACGGAACGTTTACCGTATCGGTACCGGTCGTGTGACGTTTGGTTTTAGGACCATTACATTCCTTGTCCATTCTTTTGCTTCCTGGGATAACCAATGGTCTGTAACAATCAATATTCAGAGAAAATTTATTGTTGGACTTTTTAACTTCACTGTTTTCGTTCAAACTTAATATAGAACTGTCAGGCTTCTTTATTTCAAAACGATATCACACGTCACGTGTACAAACATAATGAAACTCTTCCTCTTTCCTGGTTCTGGAAATTTGCTCCCTCATTTTGTAAATCCATCAATTCGGTTGCCCCTGCTTCTTCCTTATGCCTCTACGCCTCTACACCCACAATATCATCGGCCGATCACTTCACCAACCCTACCGCCGATGTTTGCAACACCCCGGCACCACAACAGCCGCAGCCATTCCCGCTCCTCCACCTGACGACGACCGAACACAACACTCTTTCACTCGATCCAAACACCACCTTCTCTCCCTCTCTAAACAGGCCGGGCCTACAACACCCCACCACCCTGACTTGCTCCACCCAATTCGAGACATAGCCACATTTAATGGCAGTCGACGCTAGCCCAGCCATGCCCCTTTTCCGTTCGCCGAAGCCTTCCACCTCTCAGCCGCTTGCCATACCACCTTCCCCTCTTCCTAGCTATCGACACCCAGGCCAAAAAAAATCGCCGTATCTTCATTCCCACTCAGCCTTGGATCCAACAGCCCAAACCCAAGTCATTGCCGCACTTTCCCGGTGTGCTTCCTACATGCGAGAAAGAGAATGGAGATACCTTGATATATTTCATATATGGCTCATGTGCGTGTGAAGTCTGCTATCTTCCCTCTACAGCCTTCTCTTTTTTTCTTCTGGTAAGTGCATATGGTTGTTTATTTTGTAGATTTAAATACTGCGGCGTATATGAGGTTATGTGGAAAAATTTATATTGCAGAAAATTTTTAATATGTTATTTTATAAAAAAAATATACATTAGTTGGATTTACATATTTTCTTATATGCATTATCTGGTTATACGTATCATTGGGTACAAAATTTTGAGTTAGTTATAATATCAAGTTATGTATGATTTAGTTAAAGTGTATATAAAGTTTTCAAATAAATTAATGTATTAGGTATAAAGCTATTCATATTGTAGTAAGTTGTTACGTCACTTTACATTATAGGCACTAGCTGTGTTACATTTATATTTATCTCGTTTGTTTACAGTAATATGCCTGTTTGTGTATATATATTTTATAACTATATTGAGCTTAAAAGGTATGTTTAGAGATTATATATATATATATATATATATATATATATATATTAGTTTATATAAAGGATTTTACTTATATGATGTGTTGTTTGTTAAAATGGTATGTAATTGAATTGCAGCTGTTGTTAAGTTATAAACTACATTTTCTTTCTCTGTATATATGTTATATAATTTATAAAGCTTATAAAGATATCTGTTAATTATAATACAGGCATATTTAAAGTTTGTTTATATTAGTGTATATGTGACAGTTAACTTGTTTTATATATACGTATGTTCTGATATTTATAAAAAGCATATATGATACACAAACTTATTTATATGTGTGTGGTTACTAACGTTAGTGATGACGTTTAAAGTAAATTTAAGGAAATTTTTGAAAGAAATGTATAAATCTTATAAACAATGATTTTTGAATTGTAAATATATAGATTTTTGTGTGGATATTGGGTTTTAAGATATACGTATATATGTATAGATTTTTATTTTGATGGGCGTTTTAAGTTAAGTTTTGATTTTTAAGAAAAATTTATAATATCTATTTGTTTTAGTTGATTGAGCTAATTTGATTCATTCTCATCGATTTTCGATTTATCAGCTTTGTCCGTCAAATTCATGCCGTCCCAGTTTGCTTTGGAATTCGTAGCTTGCTTTGTCGTCAAATCTCTCTAGCCTCGAAAGGTGAGCAATCACTCACGATTAATGTTCTTTTATTTATTAATTTTGATTTCAATTGAAACGACAATTGAAATATGATGATGTTGGTTATTTGCACTGTTATATATGCTATTACCTGTATCAGTTCACCTGTGACATCTGACACCATTATCTATTATTTATACGATGGTAAACCAGTCTGGTTGATAAATGATTGATTTTTGATTGTTGATATTGAACGTTAATTTGTAATGTTAAAGTGATAAATAATAAGCAATTGAATTTGATATAGGATAGTTAACAAATTTAAAATGGATCTATATGTGAATTTGATTAGTAAAATTTGACCCCTTTTAAATATTCGATTAATTGACACGTAGAAATAGTGTTAACTACACCTTGAACCATTGAATGTATGTTGTATAAATTGATGTAATATAAATTGAATAATGAGTATCAAGTGAAGAACCGTATAAACATTAGTGTAATAATCTTTAGTCTACATGAAATGATAGTATAGATTCTAGAAATAATTATATTAATTTGCACAAACAACAATGTGAATTAATACAATTATTTCAGGATTATTTGAATTAATTACTGAATTGTTATTGATTGTTGTTATTGCTTGTTTATTTACTTTAACACCATCCCAGTTATCACACTGCAAGTTCCCTTTGCTATGCTTTGATTTTTGTATTGAAATGGAATCGGGTTGAAATGATAAATACCCAAATTAAACTTAACCTACGATAGAGAATTAAATAAAACCCGATTGGTCAATAATTTGATTTTAAAATTAAAATAAAGATTTTATTTGAATAAAATATTAAGGGTTTTAAATGAAGTTGGAATTTGAATTCTAGTGAAATTTAAATGTTAATATTTAATAATCTGAAACAAAATATTAACAAAGTAACTAATGAAAGAACGTTGTTTAACTTAAGAAATGATTGAATTAAATTTGAAATTATTTAATAATTAAGTTTGAAATTATTTAATAATTAAATAAGATTGAATTATTTAATAATTAAATAAAATGGAATTCTTGGTAAGTGAAATTGAACTTCGTAATAAGTGAAATTGAACTTCTTTAATAAGTGAAATTGAGTTATGTAATAATTAAGTTTTGGAAATTTGTTTGAAATAAATAAGTAAATAAGTGAAATTGATTTTCTTTAACAAGAAGTAAAATATGATTTATGTGTTGAAATGAACGTAAGACATGTAATTTAAGAATTTGAGTTGACGAATCTAATTTAATTGAATTTTTAAATTTTGATATAATGGAGTCGAACTTAAGTAATTGATTTAGTGAATTGGAAATTTAATAGAAATTGTTTTGAATGATAAATAAACTTAACAAATATTGAATGAAATCGATCAATGAATTTAAATTGATTTGAATGTTAAATTAAATTAGTTTAAATGATTACGAAACGAAACTTATATACGAAATTAAATCAATATTTGTATCGTTTTGAATCAAAATTGAAATTGAATTATAAGATTTTGAAATTGTAATTTGGAAGTTACGAAACATAAATTATGAAAATTGATTTAGAAAGACAAATGGAATGTTGGTTTACAAATTCTAATTTAAATTGAAATTGATTTGGTTTTTGAAATTTATGAACGACCAATCGGTGTAATAATTATGAAAGTTATTAAAGAAACCGGAATCGGTTAGGGACATACTCTCTGTCTAAACCGAAAACCACTTTAATAACTATACGCGGAGTGATGACCCAGAAAGAAGTGGTTGAAATGATGTACGTGATGACTGAAGAAAGAGAACGATAATGGATAGCCTTGGCACTTGTGCCAAATTGGAAATGACTAAAACAAGAGCCGTGCCGGGCCAAATGGGGTTAGCCACCTCAAGTGAATGCAATTCTTCGTAAACTACTCATTACTTGTTATTGATTGGTGCACCCTCGAAATTTTGGGAGTGTTGTTTCGCGGTGTTGCGATCGTTGCGGCGATGCGTTCTCACCGGTCCTGATCGGGCAAACGGTAGTTTCACTACCTTGGTATTGCCTCATGTACCTTGTCATACTTGTATCCCTATATACACGACCGCTACAAATTTGTTTTGTGTTATACCTATGGAGTACTCCCTGATATCCCACTAGCTTACGGTGGAGTTTACAGGGCTGTATAGTCTATAACGCTTATATAAAATGTGTTAAGGGGGATAATGGTAACGCCTTAATACTATTTTGATAGTTTATATTACTGATAGGCATTATCTATTTAGCGTATATTACTACATAGTAGATAGTTTAACGGATCCTTAAAGGGTGGTTATTCCAACGTCCTTTGAGTTACTTGTATTTCCGTTGTTATTTCACTTGAGTTGGATTTATTGATATAAGAATGTTAATCCTGACTCGAGTGTTTTGTGTTTTGCTTTACGCTCGGGTCAGACTGAGTGGTTCAGCTTTTAAGACTCACCTTTGGAGTTGAGCTTCGCCTGGAGATCCAGCTATCTATCCAGCTTTCGGATATTCAGTTGATTCCAGTGATGTATTCTGATTCTTGTATTTGACAATTGTATTCGAGACTTCTGTTGTAACCTATTTAACTCTGTTATATATATAGTAGCTTCATGTGCTACTATCTTTTGCTTCCGCTGCATATTATTACTCTGTGTATGTGATTCTGTGATTATTTATTTACTGTATATGTTCAGTTTTGCCAAATTTAAATTAACAATTCGGTATTTTGAATTATTCAAGTCCGACATGTGCGAATGCGAATAGTCCAAAATAGCGGGTCGTTACAGTTGGTATCAGAGCTTTGGTAGCTCTAGGCAAAACTTGGCATATGGGGTAAATGTATTTACAGAATCACTTTCATTCGAGTTTGAAACTCTTCCTTTTTTGACTCGATTCCCTTGAATTTTGGAACGTTCCCTCGGTTCCGGAATTCATTCTTGTCCCTCACTATTAGTATTCGTCTGAATTCTGGAGTATCCCATAACTCCACTTTGAATGATCTTTATAATGAGTCAGCGATCTTGCTAATCTCAAATTGATTTGTAAAGGAGTGAAAGTCCTTTACAATAGCATCGATTTACCGGAGATTTTTGTATCCTCGGTTTACGATGCTACCTATCTCCTGCTATGTCTGAATTCTATTTCTTGAGATCAAATGTCGATTTGCCTCGGAATTCTGCATTGATCTTATTCTTGAAGTCACGGTCGACCCGGTTAAGGTTGCCTACGATTTATATAAACTTATCAATCTTCCTACTTTGTTATTTAATCATCATATCTTTGTTTTGAACTTATCTTTGAATCAAAATTTTCTCTGATACGAGTCCATCAAATTTGAATCTCTATCCTTGCTTTGGAATCCATTCCTGTATCATCGAGCGAGGAAGTGTATTTGTAAATAAATATTAAAATGTTTATATATATAAATATATTGTGTTGTTTGAGTTGTTGATGTTGATTTGCGTTTTCGATCAATTCGTCTGATCAACGCCATCGATAGGATTTCCAAAACACTTGAACAGAGCAAACTGACACAATATTGTTTTCAAATTTAGTAAATGGAATAAAATTTTGAATGATTATATTATATTATATATATATATATATATTTATTTAAGCAAATTTTCTGATGATTGATAAATGAACTAATTAACAAAATGATAATATTTAATGTACATTTATTGTTTTGTAAACCAATGACTATCGTCTCATAAATAAATAAATGGAATTATAAAACTTGGTTGTAATTTGACTTGGAATTTCAGATGAATTTAAATCAAGAATGTGAGAATTTAAATTTTCGGTGATTTCAAACTTGGGCTTTTAAAGTTTTAAGGTGTATATTATTTAAAGTATTTTCAAATAAGAATTGTTTTAAAGAATTTTAAAACGTTAAATTTTTGCGCTTCTCTATTGTCGCTGGAAAATAATTTCGGTAATGACGGCCGCATCATCGATATTCATTTTCGAGTTTCAAAGTGGAGAGACAATTCTGTAACTTTACCACCCTTTTGTTTTGGAAAAAAATTAAATTGATTTGAATTTCTAAAGTATGATTTGATTTATAATATATATTGATATATTATTTTAAATTTGATTTGATATCTATAATATATATATATATATATAGTTTGAAGTTAATAGGAAATTTGATTCATAAATTTATGATAAAAGGTGATTCTAATTATAAAATAAAATCCAAATTTGGAATAAATATTCAAACTGGAAGTAATTGATTTGGGAAATTTTACTTGTATAATATTCTATTGCATTCCAATATAACTTACCAAAATTATTCAAAAGTTAACTATGTAATTGAATATTATACAATATAAAATGATATCAATGGAATTCATAAATAGTTTGAGTGGTTATAATAAGTGACAATCTATTTAATATATGTGATAAGATATATTAAGTGGAATAAATTTGATAATAATTTGGAATAAAAAAGGGATTAAATTTGTTGAATAAAATATGATTATAATAATGGACTATTCAAATTTTGATTTTAAAAATTGTTAATTTAGGATAATTGATAGTATACAATGAAAATTTCTTTATAAATAAAAATTTGAGCGCGTATAAAAAAATGTTATACACTTAAGTTTAATTATAAAATGATTAATAGGGATAAATAGAATACTAGGTTAGTTGAATAATAAATGGATTAATAAAATAAATTGTTATTTGAAATAAATTTTGTAACAAACAATGATAAATTGAAAATAAACCAAGTTAATGAAATTCCTTGAGTTTAAAGTCAATTTTTATAAATTAATTTAAATAGAAATTTATATGGTTTAAATTAATTGTTTTATTTTGGAATTCAAGTCTATTTTCTTCTGGTTGTTCTATTCTCCTACCTCCTTCCTTTTCGGGGACGAAAAGTTTTGAGTGGGGGAGAGTGTAACAACCCGTAAATTTTCGATAATTTTTATTTGTTTTATTAATATATTTAATTGAAATTTTGAGAAATTGTAAACGATAAAATTTTGAAATAAAACATTAATATTTGAAATGCGTCTAGTTAAACATAGCAACTAGTAAATTTTCATCCGAAAATATGAATGTTTATTTTCGTATGTAATTTTATTTCAATTTAATCAGTTAAAAATCGATGAAAATAAAACGTTTTCGAAACGTAAATATTTTTACATAGGAAAATTCTAAATCATCTTCTAAGTAAGACGTCATTTTTCGTTTTTCCAAATTCGGACTTCTTTAGCTCCGTCGATCTTATTTTTCTGCGTTTTTCCAACATTTTCCGCTAATAGAAAATTCGAATTTTTAAAATTTAATCGTACCATAGATATCTGTATACCGTTTTGATTGTCTCGTCGTGCTGATCTCCACGGTATATTCAATTCTGTATTTTGAAGTCCGAAAAACGGCGGAGTCTATGGAACGTTTACCGTATCGGTACCGGTTGTGTGACGTTTGGTTTTATAACCATTTAAATTCCTTGTCCATTCTTTTGCTTCCTGGGATAACTAATGGTCTGTAACAATCAATATTCAGAGAAAGTTTGTTGTTGGACTTTTTAACTTCACTGTTTTCGTTCAAACTTAATATTGAACTGTCAGGCTTCTTTATTTCAAAACGATATCACACATCACGTGTATAAACATAATGAAACTCTTCCCCTTTCCTGGTTCTGGAAATTTGCTCCCTCATTTTGTAAATCCATCAATTCGGCTGCCCCTGCTTCTTCCTTACGCCTCTATGCCTCCACACCCTCCATATCATCGGCTGATCACTTCACCAACCCTACCGCCGATGTTTGCAACACCTCGGCACCACAACAGCTGCGGCCATTCCCGCTCCTCCACCCGACGACGACCGAACACATCACTCTTCCCCTCGATCCAAACACCACCTTCTCTCCCTCTCTAACCAGGCCGGGCCTACAACACCCCACCACCCTGACTTGCTCCGCCCAATTCGAGACATAGCCACATCTAATGGCAGTCGACGCTAGCCTATCCATGCCCCTTTTCCCTTCGCCGCCTTCCACCTCTCAGCTGCGTGCCACACCACCTTCCCCTCTTCCTAGCCATGAAGCCTTCGACACCCAGGCCAAAAAAAAAATCACCGTATCTTCATTCCCTCTCAGCCTTGGATCCAACAGCCCAAACCCGAGTCAATGCCGCACCTTCCCAGCGTGCTTCCTACATGCGAGAAAGAGAATCGAGATACCTGAATATCAGGGCCGGCCCTGGCACTGGGCTGCTTGGGCGACTGCCCAGGGCCCAATCCTAGATCATGGCCCAATAAATAAAGAAGTTTGTATATATGAACTTAAAATAATAATAATAATGCATGTGCTGTAATAAAATGTATTCTCAGCTAATGTTGGTGGTTTGCAGTTTTAGCAGTTGGAGTTCAAGTCCTAGTTATTGTGCTTTGAAAACAAAAAAAATATTAATTTAAAAAAATATTCATTGTTTTTGCCCAGGGCCCCAATTTCTGTTGGGCCGGGCCTGCTGAATATATTTCATATATGGCTCGTGTGCGTGTGAAGCCTGCTATCTTTCCTCTACAGCCTTCTCTTTTTTCCTTCTGGTAAGTGCATATGGTTGTTATTTTGTAGATTTATATACTGCGGCGTATATGAGGTTACGTGGAAAATTTTATATTACAGTAAAATTTTAATATGTTGTTTTAAAAAAAATACTATATTAGTTGGATTTACATATTTGCTTATATGCATTATCTGGTTATACGTATCACTGGGTACAAGATTTTGAGTTAGTTATAATATCAAGTTATGTATGATTTAGTTAAAGTGTATATAAAGTTTTCAAATATATTAATGTATTAGGTATAAAACTATTCATATTGTAGTAAGTTGTTACAGTACTTTATATTATAGGCACTACCTGTGTTACATTTATATTTATCTCGTTTTGTTTATAGTAATATGCATGTTTGTGTATATATATTTTATAACTATATTGAGCTTAAAAGGTATGTTTAGAGTTTATATATATATATATATATATATATATATATTAGTTTATATAAAAGATTTTACTTATATGATGCGTTGTTTGTTAAAATGGTATGTAATTGAATAGCAGCTGTTGTTAAGTTATAAACTATACTTTCTTTCTCTGTGTATATGTTATATAATTTATAAAGCTTTTAAAGATATCTGTTAATTATAATACAGGCATATACAAAGTTTGCTTATATTAGTGTATATGTGACAGTTAACTTGTTTTATATATACGTATGTTCTGATAGTTATAAAAAGAATATATGATACACAAACTTATTTATATGTGTGTGGTTACTAACGTTAGTGATGACGTTTAAAGTAAATTTAAGGAAATTTTTGAAAGAAATGTATAAATCTTATAAACATTGATTTTTGAATTGTAAATATATAGACTTTTGTGTGGATATTGGGTTTTAGGATATACGTATATATGTATAGATTTTTATTTTTATGGGCGTTTTAAGTTAAGTTTGTTTTAGTTGATCGAGCTAATTTGATTCATTCTCATCGATTCTCGATTTATCAGCTTTGTCCGTCAAATTCATGCCGTCCCACTTTGCTTTGGAAGTCGTAGCTTGCTTTGTTGTCAAATCTCTCTAGCCTCGAAAGGTGAGCAATCACTCACGATTAATGCTCTTTTATTTATTAAATTTGATTTCAATTAAAATGACATTTGAAATATGCTAATGTTGGTTATTTGCACTGTTATATATGCTATTACCTGTATCAGTTCACCTATAACATCTGACACCATTATCTGTTATTTATACGATGGTAATCCAGCCTGGTTGATAAATGATTGATTTTTGATTGTTGATATTGGACGTTAATTTTTAATGTTAAAGTGATAAATAATATGCAATTGAATTTGATATAGGATAGTTAACAAATTTAAAATGGATCTATATGTGAATTTGATTAGTTAAATTTGACCCCTTTTAAATGTTAGATTAATTGACACGTAGAAATATTGTTAACTACACCTTGAACCATTGAATGTATGTTGTATAAAATGATGTAGTATAAGTGGAATAATGAATATCAAGTGAAGAACCGTATAAACATTAGTGTGATAATCTTTAGTCTACATGAAATGATAGTGTAGATTCTAGAAATAATTATATTAATTTGCACAAACAACAATCTGAATTAATACGATTATTTCGAGATTATTTGAATTAATTATGGAATTGTTATTGATTGTTGTTATTGCTTGTTTATTTACTTTGACACCATCCGAGTTATCACACTGCAAGTTCCCTTTGCTATGCTTTGATTTTTGAATTGAAATGGAATCGGGTTGAAATGATAAATATCCAAATTAAACTTGACCTAGGATAGAGAATCAAATAAAAGCCGATTGGTCAATAATTTGATTTTAAAATAAAAATAAAGATTTTATTTGAATAAATTAATAAGGGTTTTAAATGAAGTTGGAATTTGAATTCTAGTGAAATTTAAATGTTAATATTTAATAATTTGAAACAAAATATTAACAAAGTAATTGATGAAAGAACATTGTTTAACTTAAGAAATGATTGAATTAAGTTTGAAATTATTTAATAATTAAGTTTGAAATTATTTAATAATTAAATAAGATTGATTATTTAATAATTAAATAAAATGGAATTCTTGATAAGTGAAATTGAACTTCGTAATAAGTGAAATTGAACTTCTTTAATAAGTGAAATTGAGTTATGTAATAATTAAGTTTTGGAAATTTGTTTAAAATAAATAAGTAAATAAGTGAAATTGATTTTCTTTAACAAGAAGTAAAATATGATTTATGTGTTGAAATAAACGTAAGACATGTAATTTAAGAATTTGAGTTGACGAATCTAATTTAATTGAATTTGTAAGTTTGATATAATGGAGTCGAACTTAAGTAATTGATTTAATTAATTGGAAATTTAATAGAAATTGTTTTGAATGATAAATTAACTTAACAAATATTGAATGAAATCGATCAATGAATTTAAATTGATTTGAATGTTAAATTAAATTAATTTAAATAATTACGAAATGAAACTTATATACGAACTTAAATCAATATTTGTATCGTTTTGAATAAAAATTGAAATTGAATTATAAGATTTTGAAATAGTAATTTGGAAGCTGCGAAACGTAAATTATGAAAATTGATTTAGAAAGACAAATGGAATGTTGGTTTACAAATTCTAATTTAAATTGAAATTGATTTGGTTTTTGAAATTTATTAACGACCAATCGGTGTAGTAATTACGAAAGTTATTAAAGAAACCAGAATCGGTTAGGGACATACTCTCTATCTAAACCGAAAACCACTTTAATAACTATACGCAGAGTGATGATCTAGAATGAAGTGGTTGGAATGATGTACGTGATAACTGAAGAAAGAGAACGATAATGGATAGCCTTGACACTTGTGTCAAATTGGAAATGACTAAAACATGAGTCGTGCCGGGCCAAATGGGGTTAGCCACCTCGAGCGAACACAATTCTTTGTAAACTACTCATTACTTGTGATTGATTGGTGCACCCTCGAAATTTTGGGAGTGTTGTTTCACGACGTTGCGATCGTTGTGCCGATGCGTTCTCACCAGTCCGGATCAAGCAAACGGTAGTTTCACTACCTTGGGTATTGCCTCATGTGCCTTGTCATACTTGTATCCCTATATACGCGACCACTACGAATTTGTTTTGTGTTATACCTATGGAGTACTCCCTGATATCCCACTAGTTTACGGTGGAGTTTACAGGGCTGTATAGTCTATAACGCTTATATAAAATGTGTTAAGGGGGATAATGGTAACGCCTTAACACTATTTTGATACTTTATATTACTGATAGGCATTATCTATTTAGCGTATATTACTATATAGTAGATAGTTTAACGGATCCTTAGAGGGTGGTTATTCCAACGTCCTTTGAGTTACTTGTATTTCCGTTGTTATTTCACTTGAGCTGGATTTATTGATATAAGAATGTTAATCCTAACTCGAGTGTTTTGTGTTTTGCTTTACGCTCGGGTCAGACTGAGTGGTTCAGCTTTTGAGACTCATCTTTGGAGTTGGAGCTTCGCTTGGAGATCCAACTATCTATCCATCTTTTAGATATTCAGTTGATTCCTGTGATGTATTCTGATTCTTGTATTTGACAATTGTATTTGAAACTTCTGTTGTAACTTATTTAACTCTGTTATATATATAGTAGCTTCATGAACTACTATCTTTTGCTTCCGCTGTATATTATTGCTCTGTGTCTGTGATTCTGTGATTATTTATTTACTGTATATGTTCAGTTTTGCAAATTTAAATTAACAATTCGGTATTTTGAATTATTCAAGTCCGACATGTGCGGATGCGAATAGTCCAAAATAGCGGGTCGTTACACCAGTTTTTCCAACTTCATCAGAAGTCATCTTCCTTTTAACCATTCCAGTATTTCTCATTACAGATTTCCTTCTTATCACTCTTTTCCATTGCTATTTTTTGTTATTTCTTTTATCACTAGGCTCAGTTTTACCTGTACCATTAGCATCGGTATCCTTTCTCTGAGCACTTGCATTGTTTTGTTTTGATTTCTCGATATTCCATGTTACTTCACATCATAATTTTTATGACCAAACACCTTACAGTTGAGGAAGATATCTGTAACGACCCGCTATTTTGGACCATTCAAATCGACACTAAAACCGTACATGTACGACTTGAATAATTCAAAATACCGAATTGTTAATTTAATTTGGCAAAACCTAAAATATACAGTAAATAAACCAATCACAGATCACAGACACAGAGTAATATAATGCAGCGGAATAGAAAAATAGTAGTTCATGAAGCTACTATATGCATCAGAGTTTAAAATAAAATACATCAGAATCTCTGGAATACAGAAAAGTCTTCAGTACGAGCCGATGACTTCTCTGAACCAGTCAATCTAGAAAACTGAAAGCTGAAACGATAGTTGGATCTCCAAATGAAGCTCCAATCTCCAAAGGTGAGTCTCTAAAGCTGTATTACTCGGTCTGACCCGAGCGTAAAGCAAAACACAAAACACTCGAGTCAGGATTAACATTCGTATATCAATAAATCCAACTCAAGTGAAATATCAACTGAAATACAAATAACTTAAAGGATGTTTGGGATGACCATCCTCTAAGGGTCCATAGAACTATCTACAGGGTAGAAATATACACTATTACATCGTGGTCATTCACTTAATTTATACTTCAAACCCAAATGTCAAATTCACTTCGAATAATTATATTTCCCAAATAGTATTTATATATATTAAATGCTGTATATGGTAAAGCACTTGCAATTTCCTTAACTTAACAAATCGTTCACATCAACCTGACCTTTCCATTTAAATTAAATTCAATCTCAATTATAAATCTCAAATCTGGATTTGATATCCTAATTACCCTTTCCATTTCAATATGTTTCCATACTTTAAGTATTTAATATTTCCCCTAAATTTCCCAATCTAGTTCTCTAAATACAAATTTCCAGACTTCGTTCAACCTCAATTTCCATTAAATTCAATTAGTTATCTACATAACAAATTCAACTATCTTGGTCCCAAATACATACCAAATTTCTAAACCATTTAATTTCAATACAGTTCATGGCTTAAATACTTAGATGTTAAATTTAACAGTTTCATATAGATTCTTGGTTTTTACATCATTATTATTTAGTTTGAACCTTCCCTTATTCAATACCATTTTAGTGACTTTAAATTACATCTTTCTCAAGATTTCTCAAATTTTATTAAACGTGAAATATCTCATTCGATAAATTTCAAATTGATTTAAATAAATAAATCCTTATCTAAACATCATTTTACAATAACCCAAATTTATTTCTCAACCTTAATTTTTCAATATTATTGCAACATTTATCCGAATAAAATTTACATAAATTATTTATCATAATTTATGTATTTAATCAAATCTTGATTAACTAGATATAATTAACTCTATATTTATCATTACCCTTTATAGATGTATTTAAGAATTTACATTTAATAAGACCATAGATTTTTTTTCTTCATATGGTCAAAGTGTTATGGCTATTATCATTTCAATACGTACACTAAATGTATACGGGTGGATAGCATTTCAACCCGTAATCCCAAATTTAATTAAACGAAACCCGCTTGGGCCTATTTTTCAACCCATTTTAATTCAAAAATCAAACATAACAAAGGGAACTTGCAGTGTGATGACAGGGATAGTGTCAAAGTAAGTAAACAAGCAATAACAACAATCAATAACAATTCAATAGATTAAATCAAATAACTCCGAAATGATCTTATTAATTCGCATTGTTATTTTTATAATTATTTCTAAAATCTACACTATCATTTCATGTAGATTACAGATTATTACATTTCAGTTTTTCAATTGTCGTTCCATTTCAATTTCAGTTTAGTATTACAACAGTTAATCCAAACTATGTTCAAAGCTTTAAAGTATAACTTATCAATTCCTACGACAATTAATGGGTCAAATTAAACTAATCAAATTTACATATGGCGGGGTCAGGTTTAATCAATCAAGGTCCATCGTATATAATCCGTTTTCTTTGTAAACTATACCACCTCAAATCTTACTAGCAAACTAGTTATCATTTAACAATAGTAATTAACATCCAATTTAAACGACAATCAATCAATCAGTAAATTTTCAACCAATCTGTATTATTATCACATAAATAATTAACCGATAATGGTGTCAGGTGTCATAGGTGAACAGATACAGATGATAGCAGTCGTAACAGTAAACAACTAACAGCAGCATATTTCAATTGACGTTTCAATTGAATCAAATTTAATAAATAAAAGAACGTTAATCGTGAGTGATTGCTCACCTTTCAAGGCTAGAGATGAACGAGACCAAGAGCAAATGGATACGAGCAAACCCAAAGGTCGAACAAGCGAGACAGTGACAAGGCTATAATGGCTGCGACGAATATGATATTTTTCAGTGATAAGTCAAGATGGGCACGAGATAGAGGAAGTAAGATACGTTAAATATAAATTTTATAACAATCAACATTAAATTTAAACACCAATCATAAAAATAAAAATCTATACTTATACACATATTGTAAACCAATATACAATGAAATCTTTATATTTAATATTCAAAAATAAATGTTCATACTAATATCGATACAAACTTATCTTGTGATACTAAATATTGTACGTATATAAACTAGCGTAAACTCAACCCACCAATCAAAGAAAACTTTTTTTTTTTTTATAAACATATTGTATATATATACTACTACATACGTTTCAAAATACCATCTTCAAAACAATATATATTATATACATATATATATAAATTTATTTACAACCCATAAATAATAAAATATATAAAATATACTAACTACTCCGTTACATATAAAACTGATATAATATTCACCCAGACAAGTGTCTTAAAATTAGTTATATTTACATATAATCATACTTAAAGTATACAGATATATAAGTAAATTGGAAGATCATAAAATCCAGATTTTATAAACTTATATATATAAAAAATCTTTACACAGTAATTAGCAAAAAAAAAAAAAAAAAAAACCCAAAACAATCGCATGAGCCCTATA
This sequence comes from Allium cepa, assembly GCA_030765085.1. NCBI lineage: Eukaryota > Viridiplantae > Streptophyta > Magnoliopsida > Asparagales > Amaryllidaceae > Allium > Allium cepa. The sequence goes on from CM060931.1 coordinate 168,001,930, forward strand.
ACCTGGGGAACGATCACGATCTCCACTCAAATCCTCATGCAACCGAAAGAAATTATTATTTCATATATATATATATATATATATATATATATATATATATATATATTAATCAAAACTGATATATTATAAACATAAACAAAATGATCTAAACATGCATACACAACAGTAAGATGGAGAACCAATGACAAAAACTTCAGGCAAATAAGTCTTTGAAGAAATAAAATAAACCTACCTATAGTGTTCACCACTTCCAAAGCAGACTCGGGTTTCGAAGGATGTGGCAACGGTGGATTAATTGATGGGTTTGCTGTTGAAGGCGGATCCGGGTTGAAGCATCGGGTGTAGGAGGTTTCGTATGGGAGAGGCGCTATTGTTATAGGGTGGAGGCCAAGCTAGTTCAAAGCTACATGGGAGGTGCAAAGAAACGAAGGTGACTGCTGCTCGTTATCTGTATGCGTTTCGTATGTGCTTTTTTTTTATATATGGCAGCGGATGAAGGTGGAAAGGAGGGTGCAAATTGTGTTCTGAGAGCAAAAATGAAAAAAATATGAAGAGAGGGGAAGAAGAATAAATAGAATGGATGTTATGCGTGATTTCAGGGGATTGATAAAAGTAACGTCTACGTAAAAAATCAAAAGTGCAAGTGAATGTTTAAAAGAAAGGGAAACAGCGCTGAAGGTGCGAATAAAATTTTCAAATCAAAAGAAACGTAAAGTTGCCCATTTATTTATCAAACGTGATTTAAGCCAAATAAAAGGAAACGAAGAGTAACAGTCAGAAATTAGTACGCAATTAATTGAATAGAAACCTTCCCTGAGATTCAGTTGACTTAATTAAAACAAATTTTATAAATTTAGCTTGGAGTACACGGTAAACGTTAGAAAACAAATGAAAAAAAAAAAAAAAAAAAAGTCACGGATTTGGTTCAAAAGGAAAGGCAATGAACCGTTGAAATTTAGAAAGGCAAGAATATAATCAAAAGGGGAAACGTACACTTTTTTTTTTCCAGGAATGAATACAAGTTCAAGAATAATAACGTTAATATAAATTTATTTTATAACGCTAGGATATCGTGGAACGAAGGAAACAAATTTAAATGTACCGAGATAACGTATGGCATTTTATACGTTTTCAAACTTTTGAAATGGCATAGGATGGTAATAGCTGTACACCGATTGAGAAGCCTTTAAAGCAATTTATTTTATTGCCTGGGATTCACGTTCCAAATTTTTTTTTTTTTTTGAAACGGAAGGAAGCAATAAAGTCACAGATAAATGAAATTGTAACAGTCTCCCAAATTCAGCTGACAAATAATAAAGCAATTGATAATAGGTGCGCGTTTAAATTTTGAAACGCCAAAAGAAATCAAATGGTAAGGAATTTATATAACAGTACATTATACGTTTTTTTTTTTCACCCCATAAGAAGGCTGAACGCACATCACTTGAAATGGAAAGGCAAAAGTAAAGCGCGATGATTCATGAAGTAACATAAGGAATAAAATATCAACGGTCAAAAGTTATGATTTAGCTGAAAATTTCAAGTAATAAATTTATTGAGTAGCACGTTTCAATTTGAGCAAGAATAAGTATGAAATGGAAGTAGCAATAGAAAAATGGAAGTGAAACGTATTCACTTTTTGCCTTATATAAAATATTATATAAAGTAGATAAAAGGAAATTTCCACGTTCGAATCATTAAAGCGATAAATATTTGTATCGGCCAACGCGTGAATCCAGGAAAAAATAAAGGTAAGCTATTTATTGTTTTGCAACCGATAAAATTTTGAACAGTAAGAAAATAAAGCAATAGTCACAGTGGAGTCCCTTGATTTTGTGCAAATGAAATTTATTAAAGCAATTGAAATTTAACGATAGAAAAGTCACTGCTATGCACTGATTCAGAAATCAATTCATAGCTTGAATTTAATAGAATTACCAAATAAATAAACTTCCATAAAATAAATTGAAAATTTACCATTTGCTATATTTAATTATACGTAATCCAAATATTAACTCTTTATTTGCAAATAAATTTATTTAAAATTTCACCAAAATCCAAATTAAATACGTTATAAAACCAATTAAAATCATTAAAATTTTATGGGTCGTTACACTCTCCCCCACTCAAAACTTTTCGTCCCCGAAAAGGAAGGAGGTAGGAGAATAAAACAACCAGAAATAGATTGAAATACAAGATAAATAATTAATTTAAAACTATATAGATTTTATTTGAAATATTTATTTGATAACTTCATTTGAAATTTAGTTTTCTTTAATACTTTAATACTTTTCAAATTCCTTTGAAAACCATTACTCACATTATTACTTATATTTACAAAGAAGCTATTAAAATATTAAATCCAAAATTCACAAATTTTTATTTTGTTTCAAGATACCTTCCAAATATTATTAGATCACAAATCATTTTTTAAAGTATCTTTTATTTTAGATAAATAAATGTTTAAATATTTATAACACTAAAATTTCTATTAAACCATGTAGTATATAATTAAACAATATTTTAAAGGATATATCCAACAAGGAAGGAAGGTAGATTTGGAAAAAGGAATCAAGGTGAATAACTAAACTGAGCAGATAAGGTAGATTCAAGAATAGAATCGGGCACGAGTAATAAATATAGAACCATAAGAATTTAAAATTTCAAATATTAATTCAAAATTTCTTTGTTGAAAATACTTTTATAATAAAATACCTTTATAAATAAATACTTTTATATTGAAACCAATTTTTCTTTCGAAATACTTTTATAACTCAATGTTTTAACAAGTTTATCCTCGTTCTTGCAGACTCTGGCCATGCGTTGATCAGGCGCAAAGCTAGAATTCTTCAAGTACTTAGTAGACTTGTTTCAACACCCAGTGAAAATACTTGAAAAACCTTTTTTTAAAAAAAACAGATATGGAAAGTACAATCCAAACAAAACAACCAAACCAAAACCTTTGTCCGATCATGGTTCGCAGATACACAATGGTTACGCCTGGTTCCCCCAGGAAACAATCCATATCCGTAAGCTTTCACAGCCCTGCGAGTTACGCCATGATGACTAGTAGGGTGCAGGATACACAATGGTTACGCCTGGTTCCCCCAGGAAACAATCCGTACCCCCAGGCAAGACTCAGCCAGGCACTTGCGCTACTATTCGCGACCTACACAGATTGCAGGATACACAATGGTTACGCCTGGTTCCCCCAGGAAACAATCCGTACCCCTAGGCAAGACTCAGCCCGGCAATTGCGCTGTGCATTCACGAGAGAAAAAAAACCATGGGTTACGCCACGGTGGGAAACACTCGAGTATTACATCCGGAAAACCGAAAATCAGAGAGAATAATATCGATAGAATGAATCCACGATGTGGCCACAAAGCGGATATCAAGCAGAAGGCACTTTCCATATCTTTACTTCGAAAATATATATCATATAGTACCTTTTCAAATCACTTTCAAATATTGTACTTATATAAAGTCCATATATATAGGATTCCTTTCTCAAATCGAATACTTTCCAAATCAATAGTAGATCAAATCATACTTATATAGATTTCGATTAAATAAAATCTCTTTCCAAATTGAGTACCTTTCAAATCAATAGATTTCAAATCAACCTCATACTTATACAATCCATTTTATATAAGTTCGACCACTCCCAAATCAAGTGCTTAGTAATCTAAGGTTCTCAATTTCAAATTATTTCAATACCAATTCAGTTTCAAAATCATATATGATTTCACCAAATATTCTTCCAAATTAAATGTCTGAATTTCAAAGTTCCCAAAATAATAGGTGTAGAAAATTATCCCAGTTTCCAAATTAAAATAATTCAAGTCAAACAAATTCATTTCCAAAATCACCATATAAGTACTGGGTTTTTTTTCAATTTAATTTTCAAAACCAAATATTTTTCTCAAAATCAATTATATTCAAAATGGTTTCCAAATTTATAATTATCCCTTTAAAACCTTTAAACTATTTACTTCGATTTGAAATATCCAATTTACCTTTTTGAAAACCATTATTTAAAACTAAAATTCTTTCAAAACATTTAAAAACTAAATTCCATATTAGTATAATTAAAATAGCCATATTCTCTTACTTAATAAAAGGTTTAACCTCATACAACAAAACTTGCATACTTTATCAAATATTTTATACCTTTCGAAATATCTTGGTTTTTAAACCTTTAAACCTTGATTTGGAAGTGCTCGAACCTTCAAAATAGTCGGTGAAAATCAATTTCAAATCCAAGAGATGGAAATCAATTTTTATAAATAGAGTTATTCTAAGTCAAATCAAAAACTCGAGGACTGAACACCGGTCTTACTTCAAATTGTTTCAAATATATACATCTATCTTTCGAAAATATCAAATTATACTTCGGAATTTGAAATCAAAAACGGTTTTACAAAATCACTCGCATAGCGAAGCTATTAAAGTGGCCTCTCCCCCACTCTGAAACTCGAAAATCAATGTCGATGATGCGTGCACTCATCACCGAAATTATTCTCCAGCGACATAAGTGAGTTCTGGACTTCTATTTTCTTGAAAACTTCTTTGAAATTTCCTCAAAATTATTGGAATTCATTTGAATTCATTTGAAATATTTCTTATTCGGAAAAATACTTTTAAATCGTATTATTTATATATAATTTCCAAAATCTTAAAACCAATTTCAAAATACCGGAATTCAATTCTCGAATTTCAAATTTAACACTTCAATTATAAATCATTTTTATATAAATCAATTTCTTATAATTTTTTCAAAATTTCAAATCCTTTCAAAACCCTTTTTATATAGAATAACATTTCTTATTTGCTTTATATATAGGTATATAATCTCTACCGAAAACATTTTCTTTATGTATATAGAATAAAATCATAGTTATCAAAATAATAATTTCGGTATAAACAATTTCTAAAATACAAACAAAACCCGATTTTCAAAGGATGATTTAAGGATGGATTTCAAAACAAAGATAGAGATTTAATTTAAAGGAACTCTAATCAATAGAATCCTGATTCGAAGATAGACTCGATCGAAGATGAGATAATTAAGTTACAAAATAGAAGATGGATATACTTCTATAAATCGCGGGCGACCTTTACCTGTCAACCGTGATTCCAAAATTAGATCGGTGTAGAATTCTGAGGCAATTCGACATTCGATCGTCGGAGATATAGAATTCGGCATAACAAGATATATCAGCATCGTAAACCGAGGATACAGGAATCTTCGGTGAGTCAATGCCAATTGAAAAGGAGTTTTCACCCCCTTTACAAATCATTCAATGGAGTTATGGGATACTCCAGAATCAAACGAATATAAATAGGGAGAGACAGAATGAATTTCGAAACCGAGGGACATTCCAAAACTCAAAGGAAATTGAGTCAAAAAGGAAGAGATTCAACTCGAACGAAAGTGATTTTGTAAATAAATTTACCATATATGCTAAGTTTTGCCTAGAGCCAAAGCTCTGATACCAACTGTAACGACCCGCTATTTTGGACCATTCAAATCGACACTAAAACCGTACATGTACGACTTGAATAATTCAAAATACCGAATTGTTAATTTAATTTGGCAAAACCTAAAATATACAGTAAATAAACCAATCACAGATCACAGACACAGAGTAATATAATGCAGCGGAATAGAAAAATAGTAGTTCATGAAGCTACTATATGCATCAGAGTTTAAAATAAAATACATCAGAATCTCTGGAATACAGAAAAGTCTTCAGTACGAGCCGATGACTTCTCTGAACCAGTCAATCTAGAAAACTGAAAGCTGAAACGATAGTTGGATCTCGAAATGAAGCTCCAATCTCCAAAGGTGAGTCTCTAAAGCTGTATTACTCGGTCTGACCCGAGCGTAAAGCAAAACACAAAACACTCGAGTCAGGATTAACATTCATATATCAATAAATCCAACTCAAGTGAAATATCAACTGAAATACAAATAACTTAAAGGATGTTTGGGATGACCATCCTCTAAGGGTCCATAGAACTATCTACAGGGTAGAAATATACACTATTACATCGTGGTCATTCACTTAATTTATACTTCAAACCCAAATGTCAAATTCACTTCGAATAATTATATTTCCCAAATAGTATTTATATATATTAAATGCTGTATATGGTAAAGCACTTGCAATTTCCTTAACTTAACAAATCGTTCACATCAACCTGACCTTTCCATTTAAATTAAATTCAATCTCAATTATAAATCTCAAATCTGGATTTGATATCCTAATTACCCTTTCCATTTCAATATGTTTCCATACTTTAAGTATTTAATATTTCCCCTAAATTTCCCAATCTAGTTCTCTAAATACAAATTTCCAGACTTCGTTCAACCTCAATTTCCATTAAATTCAATTAGTTATCTACATAACAAATTCAACTATCTTGGTCCCAAATACATACCAAATTTCTAAACCATTTAATTTCAATACAGTTCATGGCTTAAATACTTAGATGTTAAATTTAACAGTTTCATATAGATTCTTGGTTTTTACATCATTATTATTTAGTTTGAACCTTCCCTTATTCAATACCATTTTAGTGACTTTAAATTACATCTTTCTCAAGATTTCTCAAATTTTATTAAACATGAAATATCTCATTCGATAAATTTCAAATTGATTTAAATAAATAAATCCTTATCTAAACATCATTTTACAATAACCCAAATTTATTTCTCAACCTTAATTTTTCAATATTATTGCAACATTTATCCGAATAAAATTTACATAAATTATTTATCATAATTTATGTATTTAATCAAATCTTGATTAACTAGATATAATTAACTCTATATTTATCATTACCCTTTATAGATGTATTTAAGAATTTACATTTAATAAGACCATAGATTTTTTTTCTTCATATGGTCAAAGTGTTATGGCTATTATCATTTCAATACGTACACTAAATGTATACGGGTGGATAGCATTTCAACCCGTAATCCCAAATTTAATTAAACGAAACCCGCTTGGGCCTATTTTTCAACCCATTTTAATTCAAAAATCAAACATAACAAAGGGAACTTGCAGTGTGATGACAGGGATAGTGTCAAAGTAAGTAAACAAGCAATAACAACAATCAATAACAATTCAATAGATTAAATCAAATAACTCCGAAATGATCTTATTAATTCGCATTGTTATTTTTATAATTATTTCTAAAATCTACACTATCATTTCATGTAGATTACAGATTATTACATTTCAGTTTTTCAATTGTCGTTCCATTTCAATTTCAGTTTAGTATTACAACAGTTAATCCAAACTATGTTCAAAGCTTTAAAGTATAACTTATCAATTCCTACGACAATTAATGGGTCAAATTAAACTAATCAAATTTACATATGGCGGGGTCAGGTTTAATCAATCAAGGTCCATCGTATATAATCCGTTTTCTTTGTAAACTATACCACCTCAAATCTTACTAGCAAACTAGTTATCATTTAACAATAGTAATTAACATCCAATTTAAACGACAATCAATCAATCAGTAAATTTTCAACCAATCTGTATTATTATCACATAAATAATTAACCGATAATGGTGTCAGGTGTCATAGGTGAACAGATACAGATGATAGCAGTCGTAACAGTAAACAACTAACAGCAGCATATTTCAATTGACGTTTCAATTGAATCAAATTTAATAAATAAAAGAACGTTAATCGTGAGTGATTGCTCACCTTTCAAGGCTAGAGATGAACGAGACCAAGAGCGAATGGATACGAGCAAACCCAAAGGTCGAACAAGCGAGACAGTGACAAGGCTATAATGGCTGCGACGAATATGATATTTTTCAGTGATAAGTCAAGATGGGCACGAGATAGAGGAAGTAAGATACGTTAAATATAAATTTTATAACAATCAACATTAAATTTAAACACCAATCATAAAAATAAAAATCTATACTTATACACATATTGTAAACCAATATACAATGAAATCTTTATATTTAATATTCAAAAATAAATGTTCATACTAATATCGATACAAACTTATCTTGTGATACTAAATATTGTACGTATATAAACTAGCGTAAACTCAACCCACCAATCAAAGAAAACTTTTTTTTTTTATAAACATATTGTATATATATACTACTACATACGTTTCAAAATACCATCTTCAAAACAATATATATTATATACATATATATATAAATTTATTTACAACCCATAAATAATAAAATATATAAAATATACTAACTACTCCGTTACATATAAAACTGATATAATATTCACCCAGACAAGTGTCTTAAAATTAGTTATATTTACATATAATCATACTTAAAGTATACAGATATATAAGTAAATTGGAAGATCATAAAATCCAGATTTTATAAACTTATATATATAAAAAATCTTTACACGGTAATTAGCAAAAAAAAAAAAAAACAAAACCCAAAACAATCGCATGAGCCCTATAACCTGGGGAACGATCACGATCTCCACTCAAATCCTCATGCAACCGAAAGAAATTATTATTTCATATATATATATATATATATATATATATTTATATATTAATCAAAACTGATATATTATAAACATAAACAAAATGATCTAAACATGCATACACAACAGTAAGATGGAGAACCAATGACAAAAACTTCAGGCAAATAAGTCTTTGAAGAAATAAAATAAACCTACCTATAGTGTTCACCACTTCCAAAGCAGACTCGGGTTTCGAAGGATGTGGCAACGGTGGATTAATTGATGGGTTTGCTGTTGAAGGCGGATCCGGGTTGAAGCATCGGGTGTAGGAGGTTTCGTATGGGAGAGGCGCTATTGTTATAGGGTGGAGGCCAAGCTAGTTCAAAGCTACATGGGAGGTGCAAAGAAACGAAGGTGACTGCTGCTCGTTATCTGTATGCGTTTCGTATGTGCTTTTTTTTTTATATATGGCAGCGGATGAAGGTGGAAAGGAGGGTGCAAATTGTGTTCTGAGAGCAAAAATGAAAAAAATATGAAGAGAGGGGAAGAAGAATAAATAGAATGGATGTTATGCGTGATTTCAGGGGATTGATAAAAGTAACGTCTACGTAAAAAATCAAAAGTGCAAGTGAATGTTTAAAAGAAAGGGAAACAGCGCTGAAGGTGCGAATAAAATTTTCAAATCAAAAGAAACGTAAAGTTGCCCATTTATTTATCAAACGTGATTTAAGCCAAATAAAAGGAAACGAAGAGTAACAGTCAGAAATTAGTACGCAATTAATTGAATAGAAACCTTCCCTGAGATTCAGTTGACTTAATTAAAACAAATTTTATAAATTTAGCTTGGAGTACACGGTAAACGTTAGAAAACAAATGAAAAAAAAAAAAAAAAAAGTCACGGATTTGGTTCAAAAGGAAAGGCAATGAACCGTTGAAATTTAGAAAGGCAAGAATATAATCAAAAGGGGAAACGTACACTTTTTTTTCCAGGAATGAATACAAGTTCAAGAATAATAACGTTAATATAAATTTATTTTATAACGCTAGGATATCGTGGAACGAAGGAAACAAATTTAAATGTACCGAGATAACGTATGGCATTTTATACGTTTTCAAACTTTTGAAATGGCATAGGATGGTAATAGCTGTACACCGATTGAGAAGCCTTTAAAGCAATTTATTTTATTGCCTGGGATTCACGTTCCAAATTTTTTTTTTTTTTTTTTTTTGAAACGGAAGGAAGCAATAAAGTCACAGATAAATGAAATTGTAACAGTCTCCCAAATTCAGCTGACAAATAATAAAGCAATTGATAATAGGTGCGCGTTTAAATTTTGAAACGCCAAAAGAAATCAAATGGTAAGGAATTTATATAACAGTACATTATACGTTTTTTTTTTTCACCCCATAAGAAGGCTGAACGCACATCACTTGAAATGGAAAGGCAAAAGTAAAGCGCGATGATTCAGGAAGTAACATAAGGAATAAAATATCAACGGTCAAAAGTTATGATTTAGCTGAAAATTTCAAGTAATAAATTTATTGAGTAGCACGTTTCAATTTGAGCAAGAATAAGTATGAAATGGAAGTAGCAATAGAAAAATGGAAGTGAAACGTATTCACTTTTTGCCTTATATAAAATATTATATAAAGTAGATAAAAGGAAATTTCCACGTTCGAATCATTAAAGCGATAAATATTTGTATCGGCCAACGCGTGAATCCAGGAAAAAATAAAGGTAAGCTATTTATTGTTTTGCAACCGATAAAATTTTGAACAGTAAGAAAATAAAGCAATAGTCACAGTGGAGTCCCTTGATTTTGTGCAAATGAAATTTATTAAAGCAATTGAAATTTAACGATAGAAAAGTCACTGCTATGCACTGATTCAGAAATCAATTCATAGCTTGAATTTAATAGAATTACCAAATAAATAAACTTCCATAAAATAAATTGAAAATTTACCATTTGCTATATTTAATTATACGTAATCCAAATATTAACTCTTTATTTGCAAATAAATTTATTTAAAATTTCACCAAAATCCAAATTAAATACGTTATAAAACCAATTAAAATCATTAAAATTTTATGGGTCGTTACAATATCAGGTTTCCAAAGATAGGAAACGTGTATAAGTTTTTCAGATCCATCTAACAGTCTGACAGGAAAACAATCACTTAAATCCTGGCCAGGATGAACTTCCACCATGCACTTATCATAGTTAATTCTATCAAGCCGCTCTGTAGCTTCATAAAGGCATAAGTTTGCCTATTCTCGAGGCTAACCAATTAATACTAAGGTGTGACCAAGTATAAATAGGAATATTTGATAGTTGTATCCAAACTGGCACGTCCTTTACCTTGCTACAAGCATTTCCTAGGTCAAGGGACCATTCTTTGATAACAAATTTTTTTATTACGCCTTATAATAGGATCCCACGTAATATTTTTGATTTATCTTCATCGTTAGAAAGAAGAAACATGAAAATGGTGCCATTAAACTTAATCTTAACCGATCCTTTTAGCTTCCATACTCTCTTGAGGTGTTCAACCACCATTGTGAAGGATAGAGGTCGGTCGAGGAAAAATCCAACAATATAGACTTTCCAAACCATGTTATTAGCTTCAATGACTTTGGTAAGGGGCACCAAAGCATTGCCAATGAAGTTCAAAGCGGCCAACACAGGGGAGTATGACCTAGCATTGCTAGGTTTGGATCTGAAAACAGACAACCATGGAGGAGCAGTAGTGGATAAGTCAAGAGGTGAAGGATTGGAAGAAATAGGCAAAGGAAGCAAAGGTGCAATAACCAAGGGAGAAGCAGGATGAGAGACCGGAAGGGAGGGGGAAGAAGACAAGGAGGAAGACGGAGGAGGAAGGACAAAGGACGCGATAGACATGATAGTAGAGGAATGGGCTAAGTACAAAGGGGGTGGAAAGCAAAGGATGGAGGGAGGGATGGGTTGGATGCAATGAAAGAAAGATGTGCCATTATTTGTATGGAAGAAGATGTTTTAATTTATGGTATGTCATATGTAATAAAATCACATTTCTTATGGATATATAATCATGTTTAGGCATGCATTTAAATTTCTGTTTTCAAACATCACACACCTAGAACACAGAAAATTGCATGTTTAGATTGAATATAAAACGACAAGAATATTTATCTTTGAGTTTATGTCTGTGATGTAAAATATGCATTTTCTCTCTTCTCTATGATTGTTTAAGAATGCTTTCCATCAATTTTTATAATAACATAACTAAATTCAATTTTAATTTGTATTATGATGAGATTATTCGAAACTCTTACCCTTGCAAAATAAGCACTCTTTGGGAGATTTTTGACCAGTATGTTTGAATTAGATTTAAAGTGAAAAACATGTTTTACGATTTTATCTACAAAGAATTTGGATAGCTTAGACAATTGTCTGATTCTTATGCATTGATAATAATCTATTATATGTATAACTAGAGCTTACTAATTTGAAATAGGAAAACAATATGTTCAACCAAGGAAAATAATGGTATAAAAATGCGTGTTCTCCTTCTTATAACTCAGGTCTCTAAAATTGTGAAAGCAGACCGGAAGGGAGAACTCATAAAATGGTTCTCAAAATTTGACTATAAACTATATAGTTTTGAAATATATTTTTTTCTTTACGTATGCTTTGATGGAAGAACTTCTTTTCTCCTTTTTCAGCTAAATTTGGTCTATAATTTTGCGGAAGATCCCTTAATTTATATGTAATAGCATCTGATATCATAAGGCAAGTCCACAAATGTACATCCTTTTTAGGTTGTTTTTGTTATCATGGTTCAAGATCTTTGTGTTCCAACGATTTTTCTTTGGTAAAACATAAAAAATTAATTGAAGAAATTTTTCACGTGAATGCTGATTTTTTATCTTTGCCTCTTTGTGTTTCCATGTTCCACGTTTAGTTTAAATCAAATTTATGTTGTTCAGATATTATATTTTGAGTATAGAAAATAATATAATTCTTTTTTACCATTACCCAATTTGGGCTAAAGCTCAACCAAGCATAGTTATTGAAAATTTTAATTCATTGACAAAAACTATGCATTGAACAAAAAAAAAGTAAATTCTTAGAGTATGTATGATATTCCATAGATTGTTTATGTTATGGCAAAAGTATTTACATCATGATAATATGCATATAAGCTTCAACGTATATTTGAGATGTACAAGTGATGTTATGTGAGGAAAAAAGGTTCATGTTTGTTATATATCGGCATAGAGCATAGGTAACATTTTCTTCCAAAACATACGTGGGAAGGTACTTTTTCCTATTTATACTCTTTATCATGCATTATCACCATCTAGATAATCAGTAATAATGACATATTTTTTATGCTGATATTGCGTATACTCCATACATGCCAACTCTATTCTACGTAATTAAAAAACTAATATTGTAAATATAGTAACAGCCCAGCTTTCTACTCCAAAGAATTTTCTATAAAAACAAAAGTGTTTGAATTGATTTGTGATAATTAATAAATCAAAAATAAAATTTGAGTTAATTAAATTCTATTCAATAAAAGATTTTACTGCAATAAATTGAATTGAATTAACAAATTATTTTTGAATAATTTATTTAGTTGAATTAAATGTTTTAATCAATATGAAATATTTAAAGTGTAAATGGTTTATATGATTGAAATATTGAGAAGTAAATATATTTTATAATATATAATGAATGATTAAATAAAACATAAGCATGCATTGAATTAGAGAAAATTGTGCAGTAATTAAGATATATCTTGTATAATGAATTATAAATTAATTTGAACTGCGTTGAAGTATATTTATGAATAAATATCAATAATTTAAATTTAAATTTAAATGAAAAATGAAGAAAAAACTATACTGAATTGGAATTTGAATTGAATTGAAATAGCACCTAGAGCAATTAAGACCCAAACCCATTTTCATTCTCTCCATACTTCTGGAAAGCTCTCATATCTTCAAATTCTCAGGCCGAAACCTATATCTTTCCTTTCTAATTCATTTTCGACTCTAGATGCCAAATAAGAAATCATGAACCAAAAAATGCATATAGGCACTCGAGCACGACGTCGCTGGCTGCCATCGCCGACGACATTCAAATGCAGGCTAAACTAAGAGCCACGCCCTGGTTCTTGCGTGCGATTTGGAGGGTCAATGTCGGCATCATATGCGATTGGGTTCAGCTATGATATTGATGTGGGAAACCTTCGATCAAAGTGAAGAGGGAGGTTGTGGCGGTTGTGGTGGCTATAGCTGGTGCTATTTAGGTAGAAGGTAGAGGTCAACCGGTGATTGCAAGTTTGAAGGTCGCATGAAATTTGAACCATGGGCTGCTTTGAGGCACGACCTGGTGTGTGATTTTGAGCTTTGTCGGCTGACTGTGGCAACGTTGTCTGGAGCAATGGTCAGGAAGCGTGGCTAGTAATGGAGAGGCTCGCGCTAGAATCTTGGTGCTAGTGCATGATGAAGATTGTAGCAAAGTCGAAGGACAGCGATGGAGATTTGGTTAGCGGGGGTTATAAGCCTTCATTCGACAAATTTGGTGAGTTTCCTGAACTCACAACTATGTCTATATTACATTATTTGATGCGTGTTACCTCATATATTCCTTGATTTTCTTGGTTGGATGGATTGTTAGTATAAGGGATAAAATTGATGGTTTGATCACGATTGATAGTTGATATTGTTTGAATTGATTGGAATTATTGTGAATTGTGATTTACTTATTATTGTGAAAATTATTTAGTTGATTATCGATTATACCCCGTTATGTGATGTTTGAGTAGTAAATAGATATTTACAAATAGCCGAATGATATATAAAAATTGATTGAAAATGGGATAATAAACTAAAAGATGAAGATATAAAATAAATAATTATTTTGGAAATCAATAGTGAATTTTATAAAGATGTTATCTTTAATATTGAGATTATTTGTGATTTATGAGAAACTTAAAAGATGGATGATTTTGCAAAAAAATATAAGTGGAATAAGATTAAAGATTTTGTGAGTAGAAATTATCTGATAAACGACGAGTTTCGACATCTTATTAAATAAGTGGATTTTGAAGGATTGCATTTTCATTTACCATGGATTATAAAAATATTTAGAGGAAATTTTTGAAATGAAATTTGAAATCTATATTTTAAATTGAGGAGTTAAATTTATTTGAATTTAATTGATGACAAGTTTATAGAATAAAATTTCAAAGTAATTGCAAGTTTAATGCAATTTATTTTATTTATTAAATGAAAATTTTCATTTATGGGGATTTGATAAATATATTGTGAAGTATATTTTTGGAAGTATGCATTTACATATATTTGAGTTGGATTATCAAAGTATTTTTGGGAACATATTATATGAGATTGAATTTGAGTTTGATGGATTACTTCTCAATAATAATGGTTTCAAAGAGATTTGGAAAATAGATGAGGATTTTAAATAGTGAATTTTAAAATTATATGCTTGAGTTTGAAAAATATTTATGGATTGAGTAAATTCTTCGGATTTGTTGTTTTTAATGATTTTAGAGGTATTTGAAAATATACACTTCTTCATAATGTTTTGATAATATATTATTGAAGTAGAAATTTAAGATGAGAGGATTTTGGTGATTTTATATTTATTGATGGATTTGAATAAAGGTTTCTTTGATGCCAATTATGTGATTTTGAAATATGAGATTTTGGAATTAAGTGAGAGAATTAAGACTTATTATTTTAAAAGAGAAGAAAAATAATTAAAAGAGGTATTTTGTTAAATTAATTGAAGTGTTTTTATAAAAGAGGGATAACTAAAGTGAAATATATTTAAAAAAAACCTTCACCTTATTAGTTCCTAATTGGATAACATATCTATCTGTGTATGGATGATTGTTTAATTGTTTTCCAAAAACGAGATAAAGTTAAATTACTCATGTTGAGTTATAAAATAATGAAAATAAAGAATAACGAATTGAAATAAAAAGAAAGCGATGAGTGATTTAATAAGCAAAGTGGAATTTTTTAATGTTGATTAATTGAGGGTGTTGCGTATATAATTGTATTTCAACGGGCACTATAGGACGTCCATGTGTGATTATTTATTTACTCAATACGAGTATAATGTCTTGTAATTCATTGAGGATTGAGTATTTAATATTTGGATATCGGTGGATTATTTTATGTTTTACACCAATATTAATCGATACTACTTGGATTTCTGACTTGACATTTAAGGTAAATAATATTATTCCTTGTTATATTTTAAATTAGGAATAGGATTATCTCTGCTTTTGAGTGTACCGAGGTGACTGATGTCCCTTTTGTGGATGTGATGGCCAGAAGTTTTTGCTAGCCCTATCCTAGCTTGACTGACCGTAGGGTAGGTCCCTGATGGTTGTGGCGACATGGCCTCTTTTTCGCATGGTCACAGTATGCTGCATGGGCTAACGGGTTAAATACTGAATGAGGAAAGGTGGTTGACGATGGAAAGCTAGGAGGCCATATGCGTTTATGGTGCAGCTAAGGACTGGTGAGGATGCTCACAAAAATTTATGAGCATTCGCTCCCTTTGCATCTGAGAAGCAGCAAGACTCAGATGCACACTCAGCTTTTAGCAATAACAACAACACTTATTATAGCAGTGGCAGTAAGAAAATGAAATTAAAGAATAAAAGGAATAAATCTAACACTTCTAAATAAATATGAATAGATTGACATGTGATATGTGACGTGTGTGATGTGTACGATGTGTGTGATGAGTGCGATGTGTGTGATGTGTGGATGCATGCAATGTATGCCATGAGTGATGTGTGAATGGTGAGCGATGTGTTAAGTGTGATGAGCGCGATGGATGTTTGATGTGTGTGGTGTGATGTGCGCGATGGATGCTTGATGTGTGTGGTGTGATGCGTATGACGATGTTCGTTGTTTTATGGATGTTTTGATGTTTAATGTGGTATGGATGTTGTTCAATGTATTGTCATTGTTTTTTTTTTGATTGGAGTTCTTTATTATACCATGTATATGATATTCTTTGAGATATCGTTTATATTCCCAACATTGAATTTAGATATAGCTCGACCCATTTATTTTTTATATAATACTTGGCTCAATCTAAAACATCTCGGGTTCAAGGATGATGTGACCAGATTTGATAATTGGTCTTAGTTGGAGGTTATTGGATATTATGTATTCGATCGCTATGAGATTTAATGGAGTTTGAGTTATTTTTGTATCTCACCCAAAATTATATGATGTATTCTATTTTTATCGCTGCACTTATAACTTTGTGTTCTCTTTAATTTATTATATAATGTGCATTGTCCTATCCTTGGAAACCACACGTATTTATTGCTTTGTACTGAGACTATTTATGTTGAGGTGAGAGATTTTTACATTATGTGACGTATTCATTTTGGTCTAAGGGAATGTTCATATGTGTATCACCCATATCGCCTCATTTTCTATGTTACTCGATAAAATTACTCAGTAAATATTCTTGGGTAATATAGGTATAGAGGTGGGGTGTTACATTTTTGGTATCAAAGCAAGGCTTAGAACAATATAGAATATAAGAGACATGATTTTTGACCTTAGATGGGACTTAGAGTCTCCGTCCCTGTGGGTATGTGTTAGATAATTTTTTATATTAAGTGATGGTAGTAATATACGATGATTGCGGGAATAAGCATCTGAAGACTTACTTGTATTTTTCCTATAGTATAATTTATTTTTCTAACTTTTTCTGATGTAAGTTTCAATATGAGATGTAGAAGAAATTGTAAAGGTAGAAGTAGTTAGTCCGACTAGTTGTGCTGGCATTAATGAAGTAGATTAGACCTCTGTGTTGCTTTAGAGAAAGAATGAGTTGCTTGATTAGGGAAGCTATAAAAGATCCTAATTCAAATCTCATGTCAAATACTTCATGATTGTAAATTACGATGAAGCGAGATGAGTAAGAAGATGCAGTGGTGGTTGGAATGGTGCAGCGGAAGTATATAGATTGCTTTCCATTTGGCTATTTTGATTAGATGATTGATGTTTTGATGTCTTTGTGTGATTACACTGATTTTTGATGCTTTGTTTATTAATTCGTCTTAAGTGTGGTATTCATTAGAAATTATCACTCAAGTTAGTATCCCATATGAGTTTGGACGATTTGAACCCAATGATATCTTCGGTAGTGAAGTTACCTTAAGGAATAATGGAAATTATTTTCACATAAAATTAAAATGGGATTGAAATGTACATAAAGAAGAAAGCTTTTTGTTTATTTTTATGGATAGATGATTAGCGATGCTTAGATTTTTGCAAGTTAAGTTTTTTTTATTCTACTCGTATAGATTATTTATAAACATTTTATTATAAGCAAGCATATGTTTAATTATATAAATCATTTGGTTATAGTTTACATATGGTTTAGAAAGAAGATTTATTAGAAGTTAGCAAATGTTTTCATCGAGGTTGTAAAAATCGCTAGGTGGATGCTAGGTGATAAGCATGGACAAGGGATTAATCACCTAGGTGGGAATTAATCGGAGCTAGGCATTTATGATAAATTAATGCATCTTGGATAAAATTTTTGTATTTTGTTTAGTATTAACTAATCCAGAATGGGATATCATGGATTATGATGAGTTTGGAAGTAACCATGGAGACAACATCGCTTGAAAATAAACATTTTGATGCTTATAAGAGGCCTCATCATATATTATACCTATAAATCTGTTTATATGTTTGGATTATGCTGTAAGTTTCATCTAGGTGGACTAGGAAATACCTAGGTGGTAAGGCTATCCTAATGTCTAAGCGGGGCCTAGGTGGGAGCCTAGAAAGATCTTACAACAAAGATTTTCAAAAAATATTACGTCGTTCAAAGTATATTTACAAGTAAATATTTATAATAATTTTTAAAGCTGATTTTATGTTAATTTATCCATTAAGTGCTTTAAGAATTCTGATCGATACGTTTGACCAACATTATCGATAGGGATTTGTAAACACTATGACAAGACATATGGATACAAGATTTTGAAGAGTGATGAATTATTTTGAAGAGAGTAACAAATTTTAAGAGAATGTTTGAATAAAATTTCGAAGGAAGTTATATTAATTATTTTGAAGAAATTAGCGTGATATAAAGAATATTTTGAAATAAATGAAATGTTTTAATGAATAAAGAATTAGTATTTTGAAAGAAATATATACTTGAGAAAACTATAATTAATATTTTGAAAAAGTTGTTTTGGAAGTAAATTGACATTTTAAAGAAGCATGTGAGTTAAGTTTGAAAAGAATATAAATTTAAGAAATTATATAAAGTATTTTGGTAAGAGAAATATTCTTTTGAGACGGTGATTTAATAAAGATGAGATGTGAAAATTGTCTTATATTTTAAAGTTATAGAAATTATTTTAACTTGAGAATATATATAAATATGTATATATGAGAGTATGTACCATTATGGTGAGATATTGAATTGTTTTGAAAATAATAAAGTTGTTTTTCCAATATTTAGATATTTGATGTAAAAACTGCAGCCGTTGAGCATTGGTAGATAGCTAAAGTCGATGGTGAGGCATTGTTGATCACATAGTCAACGTTGCAGTCAATTTCCAAAGTAAACCACTAGAAATTTGTGGTGGCATTAACATTAAATTTGTAGATATATTTGAATTTGAAATTTGAATGGTATGTGCTACTGCGATTGTATGCCTACTATATTATATGATGTATGTGATTTGGATGCATGTTGTGAAGATGTCTATGATGTGATGCATTGTGTCAAAAATGATGAATGGAAAAACTATATTTGGATTTTGATGCTAGTAAATATATTGAAATTATTTCTGTTGAAGTAAGATAAAACCTCCATTAATGACATATGCGAAAAGGCATATAGATTTGATATGTTAGATGGCTAGTTTTAAGAAAAGGAATGTTTGGTAATTTGAAAAAAATATGAGGTTATAGTCCTTAAAAATATGGTCATAGCTTATGATGGAATGACTCGATTTTGTCGAATCTTCTTTCATTAGTAAGACATTTGCATAAGTGGCACCTTTGCTGTTTTTTACTTTCCAAAATTGTAAGAGTGGTGTTCGCTGTCCAAAAATGCAAGATTGCATAAAACCAAGCTGAACTCATTAGCTCATAACTTTTGAAATGTTTATCTGATTTTGATGATTTTTCCCATGTCAGATGTAACGACCCGTAATTTTCGACACTTAAAATAGGAAATTTAATAAGATTTTTGTAATTAAATGTTGGAAGAAATAAAAATTTAAGATTTATAACTGAAATAATACTAAAATAAAATGCAATAATGTTAATTAAAGCTAATTATAAACAATTTGAATGGAATTCCAATTAACTGAAATAGTGTAAGGTTATACTTGGTTATAAAGTGAACATAGGAAAAAGAATGTAAATATTGAATTCATTAATGAAATAATATATTGCTAATGGAAATTGAATAAAATTAGTGTTATGAAAGAAATGGTAACATTCGTTTGTAAGTAAAAAACTTATAAATGTAATTAATGGCTAATGGTGACAATTATTATATATTACCTATTTATTTGGTCTATTGAATTTACTTGGAAATAAATGGCAGTTAATTCCCTTAATTAGTGTAGTTAATGTAGGTTTAACTGATAATGGTAAAAAGGTTGATTCTATACAACGTAACCAATGTAAATTTTTATCATAGTATGACCTTTGATTGGAATAAAAGGATGGAAATCAGTTTACTCAAATTTATTGGAATTGGAAATTTTAATAAGTGAATTTATTACAATCAATGAAATAAAAGGTTACGTAAATGAAAGGTAAGATGAAATGGTAAAATATTGATGTTATGGAAGATATAACAATGTTGACTATGTATGTAAGGCAATAATTGATTTAATAAGAGAATGAACCAAGGTAAATAAATTTAAATGAGACTTTAATTATAGCTCATGTGTGAAATTGACCAAAATTCAATAAAATGAAAATACAGTAGTTAATACAAATAAAGTATGGAAATCGGAGTATATTAACGTAATGAAATGTAAAACAAATGTTAACCATGTTATTAGATCATAAGTTTGGACCATAAATAAAATTCTAAAACTACAATGAAGCAATGAAGTGGAAGGTTCTAACACGTATTAGAATATAATTAAATGACAAGAACTGGAATAATAATTTCACTTCATTATTGCTACCATATATGTGTATGTATGTGTATGTATATATATGGCGACTTCAGGAAACCCTAGCTGTGATCTCGTGGTTATTACAGGAAACCCTAGCTGCGATCCCGTGGCAAGAAACCCCAGCTTTGAGGCGACTGAGGCAGATGATACGGGCTGGCAAGAGGTGAGATATAAAGACAAAGGAAAGAATCAAATAAGGCTAATCTGCAACAAAAAAGGAAAGAATCCACCAATCGTTTTGCGTTTGTGGCCCCTGAAAGTGTATAGGTCCATATAATATGGATAAACAGTAATGCAGAGTATAAATAGTAAATAACGTGGAATATAAATGCAGTAAGTAAAATGACACCAGAGATTTTATACTGGTTCGGAGCACCGTCCTACGTCCAGTCCCAGACTAACTTCTGGCCTTAACTAACAATACCCTCACTTAACCCGGAGGAATATGTAAACAACACCTGAGTAATAGAACAGGATTTTTGTCTCAGCAGCAGAAGAGGACTTTCCCTTGCCTGAGCAGCAGAACAGGACTTTAACAAAGTATAAATGTAGTTGACTTAATGTGTACATGATAACACTGATTTGTCCATTAAGATTACAAACTTCCTATAATCAATTCCTCAAGAGTATAAAGAGTATGTGAAGAGTTGAAAAAGGAAGAATATTGCTATGAATCAAAGTATATAGAATATAACTTAAAGATTCAAATCAATGAAGAGTATGAGAGAACTTTAAGTAATCACAAGAGAGAGTAGAAAGAATTAGAATCATAAATTAGTAATTATGAAGTATGAGATAACTTCTATATATAGTTATCAGAGAGATGCAACTCTTAGTGAAGAGTTTCAGCCAAGAGAGACGACTGTTGATGAATTGCAACTCTTCATGGAAGAAGATGTCCATTCAGAAATTTTGCAGTTGAAGTCGGTTCAGTCGACTGGTATATTGGGTCAGTCGACTGGTGTTTGAATATTTAAAAATATTTGCCATTTCAAAAATATAAACAGTGTTCACTGTTGTGCATATGCATAGTCAGTCGACTGGCAAGAACAGTCAGTCGACTGGCTGTGCATATATTACACAGTGAACTCTGTTTGTGAAGAAAAATTTAAAAATTGAAAACTTGAGGATTGATTTTAACATATGTCTAAGACTCAACATCTATAATAGTTACTTTAAGCCTAGAGATCCTCTGTTGTCTTCTTTTTATTGTAACGACCCGATATTTTCAACATTCGCATCCATTATAAGTGTATAGGTAGACACTAATGCCAGAATTGAATTGCTCAAAATACCGTGTTGTAAATAAAAATTTGGCAAATCTCAGAATATACAGTAAAAAATAATCACAGATCACAGACACAGAGTATTTAATAATGCAGCGGAAATAAAAGAGATAGTACTTCATGAAGCTACTATATAAATATCAGAGTTAAACAAGATACAACGGAAGAAATAAAGTACAACAGAAGTTTCAATATGATGACCAAGTACAAGCTGAATAGAACAACCGAACTGAAATAGATAAGACTACATAAGCAGATAATCTCCAGCGATTCCAATCTCCAGAAAGTGGAATCCAAATCTGTGAATACTCAGGCTGACCCGAGCGTAAATAAAAATAAAAACACTCGAGTCAGGACATACATACTTATACAATGTAAACCTACTCAAGTGAACTGTAGTAAAAGTACAAGTAACTTAGAAGATTCTTGGGACCGCCCATCCTCTAAGGATCCGTTAAACTATTTATTATATAGTAATATACGCTATATACAGTAGTGTCTAATCAGTAAAGTATAATCATATAGAAAATAGCGTTAAGGGGATGGTGAACCTTAACGCGGTCGGATCTTTAAACCAAAATCATAGTGGGCTCGATATAAGGAATATATGACAAGGCATGCGAGGCAATGCCAGGGTGGATACACCGTTTGCACTCCCCGACCGGTGGTGACGGCAAGGCAGCAGCTTCCACCCACCTCGAGACATACCCCGAATCCAAGTGGGGCCACCATATCGAATCACAAAAGTAATAGAATGGTTTCCGAAGAAGCATGATCGATGAAAGGGTGTGACCCTTTGTGTAGCCCGGTATAGCTCCTGTTTTAGTCATAATTAGGCCATCCATCAGCGTTCTCTTACTTTATTCCAGTAGCGTTCGCCAACCAACCTACTTCGTTCTGGAATCTCCATCGCGTACACGGTTGTCATAGCGGTTTTCGGTATCGACAGAGCGTATGCCAGATATCCGATCCCGGTCTCTTTGCCAACCAATCGTTATTATAACCCGTGGTTATAACTTTTAAAAAAATAATTTACTTCGAAATAGAATATCATTTCAAACCCAAATCTTTATCAAAAATAAAGATTAAATCAATTCCAAACCATTAAAATATCATATCTTTCCAAAACTTCATTTCAAATCATTTTAATTTATCAAAATATCATTTCAATGATAGTTTATACTTCAAAACCAAAACCATTTTATTTCTACTTTAATATCTCATATTTCATAAATCCAATATTATTTAAATAAACTCAAATAATATATATATATATATATATATATATATATATTTTAAATATCCATCTATCAAATAACTTAAATAAATCAACAAATATCATTTCAAAATATCAAAGTATCAAAGTATTATTCAAAACATCATTCATTTTTAATTCATTTAAATACCATTTAAAACAATTCATTTTATTTAGAAATTAATCACCATTTCAAACTTACATTTCAAAGGAGTTTATATTTAAAGATTAAATCTTTTCATAAAAAAATCAATTCCTTATATTTAATAGTTAAATATTTAATTTCCAAAAATTTAAATCTTATTCCAAAGATTAATCTCATTAAAATTTAATAAAATAATAAAATTCAGT
Organism: Allium cepa; assembly: GCA_030765085.1. NCBI lineage: Eukaryota > Viridiplantae > Streptophyta > Magnoliopsida > Asparagales > Amaryllidaceae > Allium > Allium cepa. The sequence goes on from CM060931.1 coordinate 168,025,519, forward strand.
TTCCGTAGCACTTAAAAATGCTACGTAAAGTTATAATTTAAAACAGTTCATACAGTATTTAAGTGCTGTAATAGATTTTCTTGAAATTTCAAATAACTTTAAATGTTAAGTTTAACCACTATAGCACTTACAATGTGCTATAATAGCCTTTATTTCAAATTAACTTTTTAGTTCATTTAAAACAACTACAGCATTTACAAAATGCTGTAATATCCTTTACATTACACTTCAAAAATGCTGTTAAATCAAATTCAGAGTTTAAATACAAATTTCACCAACAGTTAATCTTTAATTTAAATCATTTAACTTGTAAACATCATATAATTTCACATTTTAAAATCATCATTTCAATACTCTTATTTTTATGATTTTTATAAAGTTAAATCTCATCCAAAAATCAAATTTTAACATAATTTCTTATTTAAATTCAAGTATTAAATTCCATTTCTTTAATTAAATTATTAACTTAACAATTAGGATTAAATTTACAAAAAATTAACTTATTTCCATAAATTTTACTTAATTAAAATTTCACTTTTAAAAACAAAAATTAAAATTTCACATTTAAGTTATATTTCAAAATTTACTTAAACATTCATTTGCTTAACATTTTAACTTATTCAAAAATCATTATTATTTTTATAAAATCATTACAAATACACTTTTAAATCAAAATATTATATTTTTCTTACTTTACATAATTTCCCTTTTAAAATAAAACATAAATTCCAAAATTTACTTATAGTTCAAGTTCTACTTTACCATTTACTTATTTCATTATTTAATTTATAGAAAATCACTAATATTTCTACAAAATCATTTTTAATTAAATTTAAATCAAAATATTATCAAAATATTATAATTTTTACATTTTAAAATATTTTAAACATTTTAAAAAATATTACATAAACCACGGGTCTGTATATAGTTTTCTAGCCTAGATCAAGTGATACGGATATATATCATTTCAATCCGCAGTTTACAAAGAAAAACCAGGTTCTATCATTTCAAACCCACAGTCCCAAGTAAAATGAATGATATTGGAAACCGCTCCTATCATTTCAGCCCATAACGTTTTTCCCCTATTCTAAAGTCCGTTCGGGTATGTATCATTTCAACCCATAGTGATTCTAGTCTACAGGGAACTTGCAATGGTGATAACTGATATAAATGACAGAATAGCATGAAATAACAATAACATATGATATAAAAAGTGTAATAACAGGTGTGAACATCATATGATAATAATATAGCAGATATAGCATGATGATAAACAGTTACAGATTCAAATGGTGTCAGTTTATCAGTTATATAAGTACATATTAGTCTGGTGAGATTTACTCACATTTATGGTTGGAGATATCAACTCAAATGACACAACGGATTCCAGAAGACAATAGCACGTTTTTTGATCTGAGTGGAGAGCAAATCCAAGCTATAGAACTTGTGTTACAACCCAAAACAAAACAAAATAAAACTACAATTCAATACAACACTGAATAGGAATAACTTTGAATTGAAAAGCAATATGAATACACAACTTTTTTCCTTGCTTTCTACACTTGCTAGCACGGCTTAGGGAATGTTTTGGCTCGGGTTTGGACATGCTTTGGTTCAGGTTTGAGTCCTATAAGGCATGGCTACAAGGTATTGAAATGGTGGAGGAGTTACTACGCATGAATATGAAGAAGCTTATGCAAAATAGTGGGTTTTGGTTCATTTTGGGCTCGGCTACATGGATCTATGGCTCGGTTATGACATGTTTCAGATCTGGACAGAGGATGAAGGTGATGGTTAGGGGTGTGTCAAGGTGGTGGTGGATCAATAGGAGGTGGCCAAGGTCATCTAAGGTGATGGTGATGAAGACTAGGTGGCTAGACATGCTTTTAAGGAGTTTTGTGCAACTTTTGAGGTGTTTGTCTTCATTTAAAGGCCATGGCCTGATCTGGTTAGAGTAGGAGAGAGGGATTTGAAGCCATGGAAGGGGAGGAGGAAGGTGGAGGTGGTGGAAGAGGCTAGGCCGAGCAAATACAAGGAAGAGGCAAGGGAAAATTCAATGGAAAAATCAATAAAATGAAGAGAGAAAGTAGAAAAAAACGAAGAAGAAGACATTACCATAATTTGCTTTAGCTGTGCAGATGAATTGAGAAAGAAACTTTTAACGTGAAAAGAGAAGTGAATACACGGCTATAAAACTGAAAATGGGCAGCCAAAATGAATAAATGAGATGGTTATGGCATTTGAAACGTTTTTGGACAATGAAACGTCTAGAATTGAAAAGCCTTAAACTCTTCACGTTTCCGTTTTCTAAAGATCAAATAAAAACAAAATGAATCAGCAAATACTTTTAAAAACCGAAACCAAGTGAAAAGATAAGGAAAAAAAATTAATTTTAAAGAAAATATAAAAAGAATGAAAGAAATTACTTAAAAATACAAAACAGTGTCCAGAAATTACAAATAAATCACTACTAGTCTTGGAAAAATGTCCATTTCATTTTAAAAATATTATGAAGTGAAAATTTGAAATAAAATAATTTATTTGTCATTTCTAGAATAAAATTAATAATTAAATTGAAGAAAAATAGAAAAAGAACTAAAGAAAATGTTTAAAAATTGAAAACAGGGCCATGGAAATTACAAGAAAAATACTACTAACTCTAGAAAAATTCCTACCTCACTTTCAAATATTAAAAGACAAAAATATACATAAAACAACATATTAATACATATTAAAATAAAATATGATAAATAAAATATAATTTATACAATTTAAAATAACAAAATTGCAGAATAAACAAATTGCACTCAATATTGAAATATACATAACTTTCACAGTTTAAGTCCGTTTCCAACGAAACGAAAAGCAGTGTTCAAGTTATTTCATCTATTTTCATGATAAAATATAAAATTTAATATTTAAAAAAAATTAAGTTTAAAAATCAAAGTTTGACCAGTTTGAAAAGAAATTCACTTTTCAGTAAAATATTCAATTTATACAAGTTTGAAACTATAATTCACATAAAAATCAACATTTATATTTAAAATAACATAACTTATTCATTTTAATAAATAAAATAAAATTATTAAATCAAAATTTCAAATAAAATAATCAAAATAAACAATTAAAATAAATCACAAAATTCAGGGTTGTTACATTTATCATGTATGAATGCAAATTCTTCTTTAGCTTTTGAACTGTCTTGTCATGAATCAAAACTAATAATTCAACATTCTCCCCCTTTTTGATTAATGACAACCTGTATATATGTAGAGAGAAAATATTTCTCCCCCTGAATGTATGATATTTTTTTCCTGCATCAAATATGTTAGTGCACATACTTTTTCTCCCCCTTTGTCATCGACAAAAAGGAGATACAGCAAACAAAAATATGAAAGAAAAGTGCACAAATAAATAAATATAAAACAGAGACTATTTAGTACAAGTCTCAATAAATAAATAAGTTGCAAGATTTAATATGTTTAAATTGTCAATAGAGTTATAAATAATTCATATCCAACTTACTTACCAAAAGAATATGCTCATCTCCCTCTGGTGCAGGCTCCTTTCCGGGTTTAGAAGTTCCATGAGCACCACTTCCTGTGCCACTGGTATCACTACTAGTATTCTCTTCGGAAGTTGACCATGTAAATCTTGGTTCTGGACGTTTACCGTGTGCTATTGAAGAAGCGGTTGTGGAAGACGAACATGAAATTGCATCCCATAGGATAGAAAAGAATCCTTTTACTTTGTCTAATTTTTTATCTACTTTCTTTAAACGAGATCCTAGTATTTGTTGATTTCTAGAAAGGATCTCGACGAATTCTCGCAAACTAGCTGATTGTGTAAGATGAATATCGTCGTCTTCTTCAGGATGAGACGTTCGTTCTTGAATAATTGGTCCGCCTGACTGACGTTGATGTTGCTGACGCCATTCTCCATAGGAGGTAAATGTCGGAGGAGCTGACGGTAGTTTCATGAGGCTTATTGTGCGAATGTTGATAACTCCAACGGAAGAAGTTTCGGATTCCAGTTGAGGTGTTCCCACATTTAAAACCAATCGCATTATATATTCACCTAAATAAATTGTTCTCATGTTACTGTTGTTGAAGGAGAGAAACTCATCCAATATTCGTCGTAGCCAATTTACTTGAATTCCTCCCCATACCGCATATAAAGCTTTGAAATTTTCTGGGTAGATAAGTTCATATGACCCTGTTCTTGGAAGTATACTCCGCACTAAAGCTTTGTGAAGAATTCTATCTTTTGGTCGAAGGAGAATAGATTTTTGTTCCGTTATATTATCTCCCATAAACATATGGCTAATCCGATCCCTTTGTCGAATATTAGATTCGACATCATCTAGTGGAATGCCATGATTGGGAGTTTGAAGTATGTGTGCCAATCGATCTACGAGAAGAATACTTGTTGACCATACACTAAACTCCAGACACAATCATCCCTATTCGATGGACGTTGATGAGGAAGATTTAAATTAGCATAGAATAATTTCACCATGAGGTGGTTGATCTTGTGAGAATTGGCATTCAAGTCAAGTAGAGATTCCAATCCGGATCGACGCATAAGTTCTTATAAACCATAAGCCGCGAAATCGCCGTAGACCATGAATGAACCTTCAAAGATCCTTGAGTTTTTCATTTTATGCCATCTTGTTACAGCTACATCGTTGTATAGACATTGTGCAATTTTGGCATCGGTAGGATCGACGGAAGAAGAGCCTTGTCTTTGACGTTTTGGAGGAGCCATTTGATTGAGTTTTTAGTGAAAAAATTGAGTGTAATTGGTAATTTAGGGTTTGTGGGCGAAATAGATTAAGGTGAAAACTGAGAAGAGTAAAGTGAAATTTGGGAAAAAGGTAAGTAAATAGGGAAGGTAGAGGCAGTTTTCACTTAGCCAGTCGACTGGTAAAAGCATTCAGTCGACTGGTGTACTGAAATTTGCCAAAATTTTGAACAGCCAGTCGACTGAACGTGTTAGGTCAGTCGACTGACTGGTTTCCCGAGAGTTTTGATCACTTGCATTCAGTCGACTGGCATGCAATTTCAGTCGACTGACTGGAATTAAAAATTGCAGTGAAGCTGAGAAAACAAAATTCTATAAAGAAGAAAATATATAATTGAAATACAAATAATCAGGAACAATAATATACAAGAAATGATAATTATTTTGGAGTTTTTGGAGAGGATTCTTGTGGTTCAACCTTGGTATTCTCAACAAAAGGTTGCAAAGGAGACCAATAATTTTGGCTTTCCTATGAGTTTGGAGATGCCGGAGGTTGAGGTGGAGATTGTTCCCACTTATTCCAGCCGGATGAATTTGCCTGATGAGATGTTGAAGGTTGAAAAACATCATGCTTAGATGATTTGCCACAAAACTAAAGTGCAATAGATTCTATAAGGCTAAGACGATTTGAATTCATCCGTTGTTCGTAAAACATTTCACTCTGTAAATTAACTTGTTCCTGTTGGCAGTGATGGATTTCATCAATTTTTGTTTTTGTTTTTGGAGAAAGAAACAACGATCTTCGAGACTTCTTTGGTTTTGGTGAAAATCCGGTGTGATATCTTTCTGGTTCATGAATAGGGGTAGGAGTTGGCAATGATGGTGTCGAGCTACTGGATGAATCATAGTTACTCGAGGAGGTTGGAGTAGCAAAGGATAATTTTGAGTTAGAGGAATCATGAGAGTTTTGAGAGGCCATTGATGAGAAGATTTAATTTGTAAAGATTGTTTAAAAAATTTGTAATGATGATTAATAACTGAGAAGAGTGCAGTTTATATAGTTGAAAATGAGCTTAGAATGAAGGGTTATAGATCTTCAAAAGTTAATAACCAGAGATCAAATAAAAAAATAGTGGGTGAGAATAATTGAAGGATATATGGTTAAGAATGTATGAAACATATGACTCGGCAGGAAATGCAATCATAGCATAACTGGTAAGCTATGGAGTTACCAGCTAGGAGACCCAGGTTTAAGTCCCGGTGGCTATGTTATTTTGTTTTTTGAATGAAAATATTCAGAATAAATATAACCAATCTTGTACATGAAACTAGAAACAATCATAACTCAAATGGTAAGAAGTATTTGAAAACATAGGAGTGGTTATGAGTTTAAGTCTTGCTAGAGTCATAAAATTTTTATTTTTGTTTTGATAAATTTGAGTGAAAGTTATATATATATGTATGTATGTATATATTTTGCCAAGATGTGTTATTAGAAGCTACAAATATAGATATATATATATATATATATAATTTTATAAATTTTTAAAAGAAATAATACCAAGCTCTCGTCTTAAATTAACAAAAGTATTTTCGTTTAAAGGTTTTGTAAATATATCTGCCAATTGTTTATCAGAGGAAACAAATTCTAGATTTATCAAATCCTTTTCAATATTATCACGAAGAAAATGATGACGAATGTCAATGTGTTTTGTTCGTGAGTGATTATCAGGATTTTTAGATAAATTAATAGCACTAGAATTATCATAGTAAATAGTTGATTTAGTTAAATTAAAACCAAAATCTTGTAGTGTTTGTTGCATGTATATAACTTGAGCACATGCCAGAGCGGCAGAAATATATTCTGCTTCACATGTCGATAAGGAAACGTAGTTTTGTTTCTTGCTAAACCAAGATATAAGAGATCATCCAATAAAATGACAAGTCCCACTTGTACTTTTTCTATCTGTCCGGCTTCCTCCAAAATCAGCATCACTATATGATACCAATTCAAAAGGACATTCCTTTGGATAGAATAGTCCAAAGTCCTTGGGTTTATTAAGATACCGTGATATGCGTTTCACTGCTCGTAAATGTGATTATTAGGGATCTGCTTGAAATCGTGCACACAAACAAACACTCATCATTATGTCAGGTCTACTAGCTGTTAAATATAGTAACGATCCAATCATACTTCGATATATTTTTTGGTCAATACTTTTTCCATTTTCATCTTTATCAAGATGTATGGTTGTACTCATAGGAGTTGGTTTGGTAGAAGTATTTTCCATACCAAAGCGTTTAATTAGATTGTTACAATATTTTTCTTGATTAATAAAAATACCATTTTCTAGTTGTTTTATTTGTAAACCAAGAAAATAATTTAACTCAACCATATGTGACATTTCAAATTCATTTGTCATTATCTTAGAAAATTCTTGACAAAGCTTTTTATTTGTAGAGACAAAAATTATATCATCAAAATATATTTGGATAATTAAAATATCATGCTTATTTCTTTTAATAAAAAGAGTTTGATCAACCTTTCCAATTTCAAAACCAGAATTTATTAAATAACTTTTAAGACGATCGTATCAAGCACGGGGTGCTTGTTTCAAACCGTATAAAGCCTTTTTGAGTTTATAGACATGGTCAGGAAATTGTTCGTGTATAAATAATGGAGGTTGTTCAACATAAACATTTTCTTTTATAAAACCATTTAAAAAAGCACTTTTGACATCCATTTGATATAATTTAAAGTTATGAAAACATGCAAAAGCTAGTAAGATTCGTATTGCTTCTAGTCTAGCGACTGGAGCAAACGTTTCTTCATAGACAATTCCTTCCTCTTGATTATAACCTTGAGCAACTAATCAAGCTTTATTTCTAGTAATATTTCCTTGTTCATCTGCTTTATTTTTGAAAACCCATTTTGTACCAATAACTGATTGATCACTAGGTCGTGGAACTAAATCCCAAACGTCATTTCATTCGAATTGGTTTATTTCTTCTTGCATAGCGATTAACCAGTTTTCATTAGTAGATGCTTCTTTAATATTTTTAGGTTCAATATGAGAAAGAAAAGCTACATGACCCATTTGATTTAATTGACTTCTTGTCCTAATAGATGAATTTAGTTCCCCAATAACATTAATAGAAGGATGATCTCTTAATACTCTAGGTGGAGATCTTAATTCATTGTTATTGTGAGCAATGTTTTCATTAATTTCAAAAGTTGTAGATTCTGTATTTGTGGTATTATTAGGGAAATCTTCATCATCTATTATACTCGAAGTTGGTTTAAAATTCTCATCAAAAGATACATGAAGAGTTTCTTCGATGATATTCGTTCTTTTATTATAAATTCGATAAGCTTTGCTACGATCCGAATATCCTAAAAAGATTCCTTCATCGGACTTTGGATCAAATTTACCAAGCTGATCTTTTGTGTTTAACATAAAACATTTCGAACCAAAAACTTTAAAATAGAAAATATTTGTTTTTCATCCATTTAGAAGTTCATAAGGAGTATTTTTTGTTAGTGGTCGAATAGAAACACGATTCAAAACATAACAAGCTGTTGCAACTGCTTCAGCCTAAAAATGTTTTGATAATGTACTTCCATTCAACAAAGTCCTTGCACATTCTTGTAAGATTCTATTTTTACATTCTACAATCCCATTTTGTTGTGGAGTTCTAGGAAACGAAAAATTATGGAATATTCCTTTTTTCTTACAGAAATGTTCAAAGTCTTCGTTTTCGAATTCATCTCCATGATCACTTCTTATGTTTTTAATTTTCAAACCTTTAAAATTTTGGATTCTTTTGAGAAATGATTTGAAATTATCAAAAGTATCACTTTTATTTTTCATAAAAATAGTCCAAGTATATCTAGAAAAATCATCAACAATTACAAACACATATCTACTGTGATTAATGGATTGTACTTGTGTTGGTCCAAATAAATCCATATGTAGTAATTCAAGTGGTTTTAAGGTTGAAATAACCTTTTTAGATTTAAAAGATGATTTAGTTAATTTTCCTAACTGACGTGCATCACAAATATGATCTATTTTAAAATTCATTTTGGTAAACCTTTTACTAAATCATTTTTAGAAAGCTTATTTATAGTTTGGAAATTAATATGGCAAAATCGTTTGTGCCATAACCAAGGATCATTTTCTTTGGCTATTAAACATATATCTGAATTATGTTTTATTTTCATATTCAGAACATAGATATTTTTGTCTCTATTTTCTTCAAAGATAAGATTTTGATTTTGATCAAAAATACTACATTTGTTTTCAGAAAAAGTGATTTTGAATCCTTTGTCACACAATTGGCTGATACTAAGTAAATTATGTTTTAAATTTTTGACAAGTAAAACATTTGAAATAAGAGGTAAATTTGAAATACCATTGTCGCTCACATCGCCTTTGCCGATGATATATCCTTTGGAGTTGTCTCCAAATGTGACGGAGCCTCCATCTGAGTAAATAATATTTGATAGCATATCTTTATCTCCTGTCATATGTTTTGAGCAACCATTGTCGAGTATCCATTTTCCTCTTTTCTTGAGTGGGACCTACAAAAAATATAATATAATATTGGTACCCACTTTTTTAATAGGATCCTAAGAGTTAAATCTTAGGAAACCAAACCCAAGAGGGCTTAGTATCCCATTTAAAAATATAATCTTTATTTTTATGAACAGTTTGTAAAAAGGTGTTTATATATTTCTTTCTAATCAAACTGTTGTTTTTTTTAGGAACCCAAACTTTTATGCTTTTTGAGTAAGAATTCCTTTTTGTCTGAACTTTAGTAGGATTAATATTTCTCCTAATTTTCTTTTTAGATGGAGCTGTTGTTTTCTTAACATATCCTAACCCTTTCTTACTTGACACATTGAGAGTTATCAATAATTTTTGATAATGTTTCTCTTCCTTTATTAAAATTCGAAACATTTTTTGTGATGCTTTCTAACTTAGTTTTAAGACTAGTATTATCCAATTCTATCAATTTTTTTTAATTCATGATTTTCAGAAACAAGAGCATCGTTTTTCTCTTTTTGAGTTTCAATTTCTTGACTCAAAAGAGTGCGTTGAGAATTGATATTAGAGAATGATTCTTGTAATTTTTCAAGTTCTTCCTCTAATATTTTCTTCTCATCTTTAAGCATATCTCTTTCGAATTCTTCTTTGTTCTAATATTCACGAGTCTCCTTATATTTTCTTTTGAGATTTTTTAGAGTGTCAACTAGCTCCGAATTTATCTCAACCATATCATCAAAAGTAAAATCACTAACCTCGTTTTCAGTAGCCATGAAGCAGACATTTGCTTGCTCGTTTTCACTGTCACTACTGTTTTCTGATGAAGAAGTGTCTAAATCATCCCATGTTACTGAGAATGCTTTCTTTTTCTTATCTTTTCTGCCTTTGAAATATTTCTTCCTTAATTCTGGGAATTCCTTCTGAATATGACCTTTCTTATGACAATTGAAACATTCTAGAGCTAAGGATGATGGTTTGTTTGTAAAATTCCTTTTTCCATTATTTTTGTTATTTTTTCAGAATTTCAAGAACTTTTTGAAATTTTTGGCAATAAGTGCTAGATCTTCTTCATCCGAATCTTCATCTTTTTCTTCTTCAGCATGAAAAGCTATGTTCTTTTTATCTTGTGCTTGTACTCGTTTTGCCTGCAAATTCACTTCATAGGACATTAGATTTCCTATTAACTCTTCAGGTTTTATGGTAGAGAGGTCATTAGCTTCTTCAATAGCCAAGACTTTTCTTTCCCATTTATCCGTTAAAGAGTTTAGGATTTTTGATACAATATCAAAATCAGTGTACTTTTCTCCTAAACCTAATAGTGAATGATAGATATCTTGAAATCTAGAGTACATATCATTGATGGATTCATCTTGTTTCATTTTAAAGTTTTGAAACTGATTTTTGAGCATGGAGAGTTTGCTTTGTTTGACCTTGTTAGTTCCTTCATGAGTGATTTTAAGCTTTCTCCATATTTCATAAGTAGTTTGACACATGCTAACACAATTAAATTCATTTCTATCTAGTGCACATAATAACATGTTCATAGCTTTAGCATTGGCAGTAGCATCTAGTTTTTGTGTGTTTGACCAAGTGGAATATTCTCCAGTAGGAAGAGTGTATTCATTTTGTGTGATATTCCATGATTCAAAATTTTTTGATTGCATATAGATTCTCATACGAGTAGACCAATAATTATAGTTTAAACCATTAAAGAATGGAGGTCGTGTAGTGGATTGACCTTCAATAAAACTAGTGTTAGTGACAGTGTTAGTGTAGTGTTGGTGTTATTTTCCATATTAGTAAGATATCAGATAACTTTGTAACGGTTATAAGATGTCTTGCTCTGATACCAAATGAAAGTGTATAGGACCGTATAATATGGATAAACAGTAATGCAGAGTATAGATAGTAAATAACGCGAAATATAAATGCAGTAAGTAAAATGACACCAGAGGTTTTATAATGGTTCGGAGCACCGTCCAACGTCCAGTCCCAGACTAACTTCTGGCTTTAACTAACAATACCCTCACTTAACCCGGAGGAATAGGTAAACAACACCTGAGCAGCAGAACATGATTTTTGCCTCAACAGCAGAAGAGGACTTTCCCTTGCCTGAGCAGCAGAACAGGACTTTAACAAGGTATAAATGTAGTTGACTTAATGTGTTCTTGATAACACTGATTTGTCTATTAAGATTACAAACTTCCTATAATCAATTCCTCAAGAGTATAAAGAGTATGTGAAGAGTTGAAAAAGGAAGAATATTGCTATGAATCAAAGTATATAGAATATAACTTAAAGATTCAAAGCAATGAAGAGTATGAGAGCACTTTGAGTAATCACAAGGGAGAGTAGAAAGAATTAGAATCAGAAATTGGTAATTATGAAGTATGAGATAACTTCTATATATAGTTATCAGAGAGATGCAACTCTTAGTGAAGAGTTTCAGCAAAAGAGAGACGACTGTTGATGAATTGCAACTCTTCATGGAAGAAGATGTCCATTCAGAAATTTTGCAGTTGAAGCCGGTTCAGTCGACTGGTATATTTGGTTAGTCGACTGGTGTTTGAATATTTAAAAATATTTGCCGTTTCGAAAATTTAAACAGTGTTCACTGCTGTGCATATGCACAGTCAGTCGATTGGCAAGAACAGTCAGTCGACTGGCTGTGCATATATTGCACAGTGAACTCTGTTTGTAAAGAAAAATTTAAAAATTGAAAACTTGAGGATTGATTTTAACATATGTCTAAGACTCAACATCTATAATAGTTACTTTAAGCCTAGAGATCCTCTGTTGTCTTCTTTTTGTCATGTATGAATGCAAATTCTTCTTTAGCTTCTGAACTGTCTTGTCAAGAATTACTAGCTTCTGAACTGTCTTGTCAAGAATTACTAGTTTCTCAGCTTCACTGCAAGTTCAGAAGCTAAAGAAGAATTTGCATTCATACATGACAAAAAGAAGACAACAGAGGATCTCTAGGCTTAAAGTAACTATTATAGATGTTGAGTCTTAGACATATGTTAAAATCAATCCTTAAGTTTTCAATTTTTAAATTTTTCTTTACAAACAGAGTTCACTGTGCAATATATGCACAGCCAGTCGACTGACTGTTCTTGCCAATCGACTGACTGTGCATATGCACAGCAGTGAACACTGTTTATATTTTTGAAATGAAAAACATTTTTAAATATTCAAACACCAGTCGACTGACCTAATATACCAGTCGACTGAACCGGCTTCAACTGCAAAATTTCTGAATGGACATCTTCTTCCATGAAGAGTTGCAATTCATCAACTGTCGTCTCTCTTGGCTGAAACTCTTCACTAAGAGTTGCATCTCTCTGATAACTATATATAGAAGTTATCTCATACTTCATAATTACCAATTTTTGATTCTAATTCTTTCTACTCTCTTGTGATTACTCAAAGTGCTCTCATACTCTTCATTGCTTTGAATCTTTAAGTTATATTCTATATACTTTGATTCATAGCAATATTCTTCCCATTTCAACTCTTCACATACTCTTTATACTCTTGAGGAATTGATTATAGGAAGTTTGTAATCTTAATAGACAAATCAGTGTTATCAAGAACAGATTAAGTCAACTACATTTATACTTTGTTAAAGTCCTGCTCTGCTGCTCAAGCAAAGGAAAGTCCTCTTCTGCTGGTGAGACAAAAATCATGTTCTACTGCTCAGGTGTTGTTTACCTATTCCTCCAGGTTAAGTAAGGGTATTGTTAGTTAAAGCCAGAAGTTAGTCTAGGACTGGACGTACGACGGTGCTCCGAACCAGTATAAAATCTATGGTGTCATTTTACTTACTGCATTTATATTCCGCGTTATTTACTATCTATACTCTGCATTACTGTTTATCCATATTATACGGTCCCATACACTTTCAGCCCCTGTTCCTAAAAACCGGAATTTAAGGAGGGTGTTAGATCGTGGGCTGAAGCAATTGCTGGAAATACACGTATTGATGGTGAGGTTAAAAAATTCGATCATCTTGAAGATGTAGATGGGGTCTACGCTGACTTAGATGATGAGGTTTTTAATTCAGCTAAAAATCTATTGTGTAATTCTATATACATATATGTAGCCCGTAAAAGACCTTATTATGTACATCTTAATGCCTATATTAAAAGAGAATGGCAAGTGACTGGTAAATGGGATGTATTCCCTAGGGGGAATGGGTTTTATCTCATCAAATTCAGTAATGAACTGGATTGCAAGAAGGTGCTGGAAGGAGGGCCTTGGTTAATTGATAGCAAACTTATATTCACTAAAAAAATGGAAGCCTAATTTAAGACTTGAGAGGGATATGCTCGAATCACACCCTGTATGGGTTAAATTAATGAATTTGAATCTTTCCTTATGGAATGCTCTAGGAATTAACAAACTTGCTACCCTCATTGGAACACCCCTTGACATGGATGATTATACCAAGAATGTCAGAAGATTGAAATATGCAGAGTACTTGTTGAAATTAAAGCAAGTGAAGTAATTAAAAAACAAGTGCGTGCTAAAGACATGAATGGTAATATTTACATATAGGAGGTACAATACGAACATATCCCACTTGTTTGCAACAAATGTAAGTTCTTTGGTCATTCCACAGAGATTGTTTCCCCCCATAATCCAAGTGTGGAGGAAAAAAATACAGCTGAGACTAATCATATTGCACCATCACAAAATTTACAACGAAATGAGGCGCAGTCTGAGCTTAATACTAAAGAGATAGATATGAACACAGAACATAACATAGTGATTAATAACCAGAAGGATAAACATGATGCCCCAGAGGAAATGGATAAGGTAGCTGCTCCATCATTGGATACAAAGTCTAAGGAAACTGCATTTGACCATAATATAGATGAGAATTCATCAACATGTGTGCCTGTCATGATAGAAGAAGAATCTGAAATCAATAATATTGTCTTAGAAATATTGGATTTAGATACAGATATGGAGGACGGTAATCCAAATAAATTCACAACATCCAATCAGGCTTACTTAATTTAGTTTAAAAAATCAGAATCTAAAGGAAAGACGATATTGAATCGTGAGGTTTCTCCAATTAAATTGAGGAGCAGACCTCCACAATCGAAATGTCTATAATCAGTTGGAATATAAGAGGTCTAAATAACGATACTAGACGTTTAGACCTCTTAAATCTTAGGAGGATTCACTCTCCTTCTATTCCGAGCATTTTAGAAAATAAATTAACCATTGACAACTTAATGTTTTTACTAATTCTGTAGGGGAACACTAGAATTACATTCATAATAATGATGTAGAAAATAAAGTTCGTATATTACTCTTATGGAATGAACAAATTTGGAATCTAAATCTCTTGGTGAAGGCTGATCAACATATTATTGTTAGTGCATCTAACGTAGGTGAGTTTAACATGACATAAAGTTGTGTTTACGCAAGCAACTTAGCTTCATATAGGACTCACCTTTTGCAAGCCATTAAAAATATTGGTAAAACTGTCAAGAATCCCTGGATTGTTCTAGGGGATTCAACTTTGTGCTCAAGGCAGAAGAGAAAAAGGGAGGTCTTACCATGAGAGTTTCCCCGTTAAAAGAATTCAACAACTACATCATTGGAGCGGGATTGCTAGAACCCATCCTCTGTAGCCTGAAATTTACTTGGAGAAGCGGAGAAAATAAGAAAATTTCATGTAAACTAGATAGAGTACTAGTTAATGTGAATGGCATTAATACTCTATCAAACGTTAAGGTTAATATTCTTCCCCCTTCTACTAGCGATCACTGCCCCATACTTGTTAACTTAGTGGAAAAACAAGAGGAAAACAAAGGCAAGCTATTTAAATATGCTAATCATTGGCATGAGGTAGAGGGATACAATCAAGCTTACAACTCAACAATATACCTATGTAGAAGGATCTCAATGTTACAAACTACTGCATATTCTCAAAAATGACAAATGTAAATTTAAAAATTGGAATAGATGCAGACCCAAAGATGGAGATCAATTATCCATCATGCAGAAACAATGTGAGGATCTTTTGTCAATGATAGACAATGGCACTACTAATGATGACACATGGAGGAAATATTATCAAGCTCAGGGGGATCTAAAAGAGGCCCTCAAAACTAAAGCTATTGAGCTCATGCAAAAAACTAAAGAGAAATGGCTCGCTGAAGGGGATGAATGCACCAAATTTTTTTACATTAAAATGGCAATTCGTGGCAACATTAACAATAACTTACATCTCATTAACCAGGAAGGAAAATGTAGCAGATATTGAGGAACAAGCTATCAAATATTATCATGACATGTTCAATGGGGAAGTTAACATCAACATACCAGACATGAACTATAGAAGGCAAGTAAACTCCAGGGGCAGAAGAATGCTGTCCAGGAAAATTATTGAAGCTGAAGTGTTGGAAGCTTTGCAATCCACTCACATTGACTCCAGCCCCGGTCCAGATGGCCTGGGATCCAAGTACTACCTCCTCCATTGGAATGTCCTGAAAGAATACATCATATCAGCAATGCAAGATATTTTTCAAACTGGTAAATTAGTTAAAGAAGTTAATCACACCTTCATCTGCCTTATCCCTAAAAAAGATAGTCCATCAAAAATTGAGGATTATCGACCTATTGCTTGCTGCAACGTGTTATACAAAATTCTAAGCAAGTCTTATGCAATAGAATGAAGATTATCTTATCGGATCTCATTTCTGAATGCCAATGTGCATTTATCAAAGGTAGAAGTATCTCTGAAAATTCTCTCTTGGCACATGAACCAGTTAGAAATTTTAACAAACCAGGATAAATTTTGTCTAAAGGTTGACCTCCATAAAGCTTATGATAAAATTAATCGAAAATTTATCATTCATATGCTCATATCTATGGGGTTTCCAGCAAACTTTGTGAATATTATAAAAGAATGCATTTCTACACCTACCTTCTCTATCTTGATCAATGGTATACCAAAAGGATTTATAGGATCCAATAGAGGTATTAGACAGGGTGACCGTCTATCACCTTATTTGTTCGCAATTGCTATGGAATACTTCTCATTACAAATGGAGATAGCTATTCATCACAAGACTATCCAGCCTATTTTTAACATCCAGCCTATCATGAGTCACTTACTCTATGCGGATGACTTAATCATCTGTATAAAATCCAGCTATGAATCAGCCAAAGCAATTAAAGACATTTTTCTAAGCTTAGAAAAATGTGTCGGGTTAAAAGTAAATGAGCAGAAAACGAAATGCTATTTCAACAAAACATGTAATAGTAAAGCAGAGGTTTTGGATCTCTTGAATGTAAAAGAAGGCACTCTTCTTGTAGAATATTTAGGTGTCCCGCTATCCTCTAATAAGATCACTGATATGGAGTGTGCATCTCTGATATCTCCTATTAGAGAAAGGCTACAGGGCTTGAGTTCCAAAATTTTATCATTTTCCTGGCAAATTGAGTTGGTGCGTACTTTTTACACTCTAAAGTTAACTTCTGGCTGTAAACTTTTCAATTACCTGATGCCTCAATACTTAAAATTGAAAAGGTCTGTGTAGATTTCATATGGAAGGGAGGTTTTCACAAAATCAAATATGAAAAATTATGTAAACCAAAAGATCAAGGAGGAGTGGGACTCAGAAGCTTTAAAGACATGAGAACTGTTTACACTTTGAAACAAGCATGGAGAATTATCAATGGCAAAGGATTATGGGGTAAATGGATGAGACAAAGATATGTTAAAGGCAATTTCTGGAAAATGCCTATAGATAATAATGCCTCATCAAATTGGAAAGCAATCCTAAGAGCAAGAAATACCCTGGCCTCTTGCTGCACCCGTGAAATAGCTACAGGGAGGGATACAGACTTGTGGAGAGACCCCTGTATACATGGAAAATCCTTAATTGATATCTTGGTCTTAATACTTTTTCTGATTTTGGTTGTCCAGATAAATGTGTACAAGATGTGATTTATAACAGTGGTTGGAATTGTTCCTCCTTACCAATTATTCGGGAAAAAAATTAGAAAAATTCAAGCAATGCCAATTTATAGTGAGAGAGAGAGAGAAGGACATATGGGTGTGGAAATCTACTGGTAATGAATTTACTACTAAGTCTACGTGGAATGAAGTTAGGAAAAAAGATATTAAAACAGCACGGAGTAAAATCATATGGAATCATGCGAACAGCCCAAAGATGACCTTTACAACTTACAAAGCTGTAATGAGAAGACTTTCTACCAGAGACAGATTATCAAAATGGGGAGTGACAAATGATACTGCTTGTAACCTGTGTTATCAGGAAAACGAAACACACGAGCACTTGTTTTTTGAATGCAACTTTTCCAAACTGGTGTGGAAATCACCGATAAATTCTTCATTCCAAACTAATAATTTAGGGGAAGTGATTACATACCTGATTCAGAGTGGACACAGCAAAAACATGGAAGCCAAATTGAATAAAATCAGCATAACTTTGGCTGTTTGGAGTATTTGGAAAGAGAGAAACCGTCGCATATTTCAAAACAAGAAAAGAAGCCATTTTGAGGTTAGTAAACTTGCAAAAGGAGACATGCAGATTATCCAGAGGAAAATTAAATTAAGCTCCGTTACCAAGTTGGTACGAGATGAAGCTCGTACTGTAGAAGTGGTTCTGAGCTTTCCACTGGAAGAAATCCCAAGTACGAGCTATCCTCACCAGCCACCATGACGAAGGAGAATGGAGAAGGAAGTAGCAATAGTTTTTGGAAAGTACCTACTGTTATTATTTTATTGTCGGATTTGCTGTTATATTGTAAAATAACTCTTTAGGCTAACACTTGGGCTGAAATGCCTTAATAAAATCCTTACCCATTTACAAAAAAAGGAATTGGAATAATAAATGTCAGTTTTAATGATGAGTTAAATGAATATTGATTTATAGAGAAAAACATTTATTTAGTATGTAATTTAATGCTCGTTGGATACTATAATTTTATAAATGTGTTTTCACGACTACAAATAAGGATTACAATGTTCATGTATTTATTTAATTGATTTCATCAAGTAGGATCAGTTTTGAAGCAGAAGATTAAAATTAATTGGAAATAAATTTAATGAAATCTTTTAATTGAAAACGGAAAAAGAAACAAACTGAATTAATAAATTTAATGTAAGAATGTTTTCATTTGGAATGTACATTATTTGGAAATATAAGAATGAATTTAATATTGTATAAGTTGATCATTTTAGAATATAAGAATGTTTACATTTATGAATTGCAAGTAACAAATAAGTATTTTAAGGAAAATAAAAGAATGTTTGAGGAAAATAAAGTGAATGTTTCCATTCTGAATATAAATATAATGTTGTAAAAAGATAAAATTGAATTTTTAAAACAACATTTTACGGTAGTTAAATAGCAGGCATAGGTTGCACGGAAGTGCTTTTATTACTAACCTTGAAATTTAAAATAAATTAAATATTTGAGTTCATAATTACATGTTGAGAAAAATGTTGTTTTAAATTTGAATTTTTAAATCATGGTTCATATTTTATTTTATGTAGTGGCGGTCCCCGTCATGTAAATTGGTGTGTTCAAATTTGGTTATGTTGTGGTAATTAAATCTTTAATGAATGTCAAATTTTGTATGTTTGGGGTTAATAAAATTAATTGAGTGAACAAATGTTTTGAAATTTGGATTCCAAAAGTTCGTTTATAGAGTAGAGTTGGTCCATTCATTCCCTTTCTAATTAATAATTGTCATATATTTTTTCATTGTTTCCTTATTTGTTCCATTACTCATTTCCATTTACATTGTCTAAAGCCTTTTCATTTCATGAACGTTACCTACTTTTCATATTTTAAATTCTTTCCTTCACCTCTTTTAACACCTACCATTTTTTCAAGGGTTGTTCATATTTTTACTTTATTTCAGTTCCTACTTTGTTTATATTTAACTTTATTAGCTTTTCACTAGTTTCAATCTTCATTCTTGTAGCTTCGTTTCATTGTTTTTAAATCTCATCTTCTATAGCTTCATTTTTGTCTCTCTTCACCTTCCTCCTCCCTTTTTTTTTCATGTTTCTTCTTCAAATCTTCTTTCTCTCCTTTTTTCCAAAGCTTTTTTTCTCTTTCTTCTTCTTGTTCTTCAAATCCTTCTTTTTCAAAGCTTCCTTTTCTTTTTTTTAAATTCTTCTTCTTATTAATTTTTTTCTTTTTCAAACCTTCTCTTCTTTCCATGTCATTTTCTTCAAATCTAGTCTATATAATCTTCTCTCCAAAACTTTCTATAAAAAAGATTAAGATGGCAAGGAAACAAAACGAAATGAAAAGTAGTTGCATATCCAAATCTGGCTAGAAAAAATTAAGCAAAAAGGTGAGTGATTCAACCCACTCACGCAATACTAAAAATTCCATTGCAAGTTAAATAAAATATATGATGTGATATATAATTTTTTTATTGTTGTTAGTTGATTTAAGTTAACATTTGAATTGATATTGAATCTGAATTGACATTTAATTTTATATTGGAATTTAATTGATAGTTAAACCCCGATATTGATAACTATTATATGTTGAAATATATTGGTTGATTTGGATGTTGTTTGAAATAGATGCTTATTGATTGATATTTTGGATATATGTTGTTTATTTATTTTAGTATGTCCCTATTATCACCTTGTATATTATTGACATCATTTAAGGGGTCCTTTGAATCATTTTAGAATTGGATAATTAAGACATTTAAATTATGGGTTGAAATGATATATACCCATACAATTTCTTGAATTTGGATTATTTATTGAAACTGAATTATTTAAAAAGTTTAAGTTTTTATTTAAACTCCGGATTTATTTTAAATAAAGTGGTTAAAATTGGTATTTCAAATTATTTGAAATCTCATAAATTACTGCATTCACGTTGTACACTTGATAGGAGATGAAAAATCCCGTAACATCTCTGAAGCCTTTGCACTCATATTTTTATTTGAGATTGATTTGACTTACATAGGAATTTTTAGTTCTGACTCGAGTGTATTGTTTTTCATTATGCTCGGGTCATTCAGGGTATTGAAGACCATTTTATTTTCTGAAGGACAAAGACAAAGATTCGGTATATTATTGCTATTTATTATTATTATTCCACGGGCTTATTGTGTTCCGCTGCATTTTTTTATTTTTTGATGTATATATAACTCTGATTTGAATTGTAAAAGTATAATCAAATGTCATTTCTAAAACAACTTCATGAACTGTTTATTTGATTATTATATTTTTTCATTCCACTGCGAGATTCTGTGTTTTTTTTTCCTTCTTTTCTATTTTTTCTTATTTGCCCCATTAACAATCCTCCCTTTTGAATGGTTTGAATCAGACACGTGTGGTTTATTGTCGATTTAAACCGTCCAAAAAGGTGGGTCGTTACATCAAAAATCTTCAAATATAGGCAACAACTTTTATCTGAATTAGTTCTCGAAATTTTGATGTTCTCATGGCCAAAAATGCGTGTTTTAAGGGTGGACTGGCATATGTAATATGATCCCAGATTTTACCCACCTTACAAAAGCCATTATAACTCCAAGTGCACTTGACGTTTTTGTGATCTGTATGTTGTTTTGGAAAGTTAACATATTATATAACAGTTTTCTCTTAGAAACTATATTTTGATTTAGTGGTTTTAACGTTTTAAAATTAGTTAGAAAGTGGGTTAAGTATGAGTGAGATGTTGTTTTTTATAATAAATGAATGCATACTTAATATTCGTCTTCATATAAAGATAATATTCAAAGATTAAGTTGAGATATGAACTGAAGATGCTTCTTTGGATTATTAGATGATGATGTTGCTTGCTTTTGCTAGCGTAAAAGTGAAATAGCTTGCTTAAATGCTAATAAAAAAGGTATGCTTTTATGTTATTTCAAGATATATGGTGATATAATATTGGTTCCCAATGCTTTGGAATGCTACATGCTGGGGTGTATATAAATATTGTGATATATTGTGTTTTGATTTTTCGAAATGCTCTTCGTACAAAGTAGACTGTCAAAGTTTTTCAAAAAATCTAACGCTTAGAATTTTTTATAAAATTTATCATATGGAAGGAAAAGAAAGTAATTATTCAAATTTATTTAAAATCATAGCATATGATAATATGGGTTGCAGTGTAAGAGCCATATAGAGATTGAGTGGTTGAGTTGGATAGAAGAGCGTTGATTATGTAAAAAGTTCAGGGTAAGAGTTATATGCGACAATTCCTATAAGAAATTGCACGGACCCGTTATCTTAAGGGAAAAGCCTATAGTTGCCCGACTTTCTACGCCATAGAAATAAATAAATTTATTAAAACAAAAGTGTTTGAATTCGATTTGTGATAACTAATAATTTGAAGATGAATTCTGAGTTAAATAAATTCGATATAGTAAAAGATTTTGCTGTAATAAATTGAATTTAGTTAATAGATTATTTTGAATAATTTATTAAATTGAATAAAATATTTTAATAAA
Organism: Allium cepa; assembly: GCA_030765085.1. Lineage (NCBI taxonomy): Eukaryota > Viridiplantae > Streptophyta > Magnoliopsida > Asparagales > Amaryllidaceae > Allium > Allium cepa. The sequence goes on from CM060931.1 coordinate 168,047,298, forward strand.
TATGAAATATTTTGAAGTGTAAATGATTTATATGATAATTTATTTTGTAATAGTATAATGAATGATTAAATAAAAAATAAGCAGACATCGAATTGAAGGTAATCGTGCAGTTTTCACGATATAGCTTGTATAATGAATTGTAAATTAACTTGAATTGGATTGAAGTATATTTATAAATAAATATTAAGAATTTAAATTTAAATTTGAATGGAAATGAAGATAATAAATATATTGAATTAGAATTAGAATTGAATTGAAATAGGGCCCAAAGCGATTAAGGCCCAAATCCATTTTCATTCTCACCGTACTTTTTAAAAGCTCATTTATCTTCAAGGCTTTAAACCTAAACCGAATATTTCCTCTCTACTTCATTTTCTGCCTTAGATCCCAAATAAGAAATCGTGAACAAAAAAAGCATGTAGGCGCTCAAGTACAACATCGCTGGCCACCACGGCCGACAACAGTCAAAGGAAGACTCGACTAGGAGCCACGACCTTGGTTCTTTCGTGCGATTTGGAGCATCGATGCCGACATTGTGTGCGATTGGGGTGGAGCTATGATGTTGAAGTGGGAGACTTTCGATCAAAGTAAAGAGGGAGGTTGTGGCGGCTGTAGCTGGTATGACTTGGGCAGAAGGTAGAGGTCGATTGGTAGATGTGAGTTTAAAGGTTACACAAAATCTAAATTGTGGGTGGGTTTGAGGTGTGACCTGGTGCGTGACTCTGAGCCCCATCGAATGATTGAGATAGCATTGTTCTAAAGCAGTGGTCATGGAGTGTGGCTGGTAATGAAGAGGCTCGTGCTTGAATCTTAGTGTTGGCACATAACGAAGATCGTAGTGAAGTCGAATGGCAATGATGATGATTGGATTGGCAAAACTGTAAGTCTTCGTTCGAAAAATATGGTGAGTTTTTCTAAAGTCACAACTAGTCTATATTACATTATTTGATGCTTATTACCTCGTATATTGTTTGATTTTCTTAATTGCACGAATTGTTAGTATGAAATTGATAGTGTGATGACGATGGATAGTTGAAATTGTTTGAATTGACTGGAGTTGTATAGTGAATGGTGATTTACTTATTATTGTGATAATTATTTAGTTAATTGTTAATTACACCCAGTTGTGTGATGTTTAAGTAATAAATTGATATTTACAAATAGTCGAACAATATATAAAATTGATCAGAAATGGGAAAATTAATTAAAAGATGAAGATCTAAAATGAATAAATTGTTTGGAATAAATAAATTATTTTGGTAATACATAGTGAATTTTAGAGTGATGTTCTTATTTAATATTAGATTATCTATGATTTATAAGAAATTTAAAAGAGGGACGATTTTTGAAAAATATAAAAATGGTTTAATTTTAAAGATTTTGTGACTAGAAATTATTTGATAAATGATGAGTTTCTAGATTTTATTAAATAAGTATATTTTAAAGGTTTACATTTTTTATTTGTCGTTGTTTGTAAAAATGTTTAGAGGATATTTATGAAATGAAATTTGAAATCTATATTTTAAAATGAGGAGTCAATTTTATCTGAATTTAATAGATGTGAAGTTTATAGAATAATATTTTGAAGTAATTGCAAGTTGAATGCAATGTATTTTATTTATAAATGAAAATTTTCATTTATGGGGATTTGTTAAATATATTATGTATATAATTGTATTCTATCAAGCGCCATGTGACGTCCATGTGGAGTGTATTTATTTACTCAACATAAGTATAATGCCGGTAATTCATTGAGGATCGTGTATTTGATATTTGGATATCGATGGATTATTCTATATTATACACCAATATTAACTGATATTACCTGGATTTATTACTTGACGTGTAACAACTCGTCCTTCGTAAAACCTAAAAGTCATCGTCTTGTATCAATGATAGACTCTCGAATATCTCGAAAGACAGATTTTCGGGGTAAAATAAAAAAAAAGGCCTAACCAAGACATCAATAGGACCTTGCAACGGAATGACAACATATAAGATACTGAATATACGTGGACAGATTACAATGACAATATATAAGAGACCGCATAAGTGGAAGTAACTGAGAATTATTTGTCGGTACAAAAAGTCAGAGTACAAAACTCCCAACAGCACGAAGTTCTGAATAAATATCTAACGCAATAGTCTCATTTATAAATAATAGGTATTTTGTATACTACTAAAATATTAAGTATATATAACTAAAAAATATCGATGCAACGCCTCCAAAGTGCTCCAACTGCACATCCTGATAGTGTATCTCTAAAAGCACCTAACTCCCAAACTACTTAATCGAATATCCGAGAGTTGTCATGACATAAACAGAGGAAAATAAAATGCGGGTTAGACTTAAAGCCTGGTGTGAGGGGAACTATCTCAAAATATTGTATATTAAAGCTATATACAAATAACATGAACTACTAAGTTACAGCTGACCCGCTCTACAGTCGTGGTTCAGAGTTAACCAGGACTGTCCATAAACAAGTGAAGTAAACCTATCCAGCGATAGGCAATTATACCATAATCTACCATTCTCCTGTATCAACGAGTCAACACAACTAATATAATGTGACTAATATGTAACAATATATATTTTGATATGGTAATGTAACACATAAATGTAGAGATGACGTAAATATCATAATATAAGCATATATCCTAGAATACACAATAATATTATCAAACAGTTAATGTAACACATAATAAAGCTATAAGCGGTAAAAAAATATAAATTAATACTCATCATTGCCAATGAATAGTCCATGGTATACTACCCAAGATAAATAGAGTCACTACCTCAGCGTACCACAGACCTTGAATCGCATCTAGAGTTGTTGAACTCGTGTAGATCTCACTGTAGCCCATATCAAGCATAAGTGATAAATGACCTACTTTATATACCTAAAATTTGATTTTGTGCTAGACGCTGATCACAATCCAATAATTTTCATTGAGGGTACAACATTAATAGAGTAAGTTCCTCGATGTACTATAGACCCCAAGCAACATCCTGATTGAACGAATTCGTGTAGACCTCACCGTACCCCATATCGAGCATAAGTGATATACTACTCTAGATATCTGAAACCTATGTGGACCTTATTGTACCTCATATAGAGCATATGTGATATATGCTCCACTCATAGATGATCATCCTTATCTCCCTCTCGGCCACCAAGGATTTCTTTATGATTTGCGTAATGTCTCTACAAAAGAGAATGGTGAGCGTATCCCATATAACATGCCATTAGGACCACAAATACTGACACCATGTAGATATACAGTATATCAAAATAATGTCACATAATCAAATACATTTATCACAAACTAAGATTAATATCTCATTGTCTCCTGTCTATACAGATGGTCTATACTATAAGGCCAATAATAGTTATGGCCACTACTATAAGGCTAATACGATGTATGGTCACTAATATAAGATCAATACCATATATGGTCACCAATGTAAGATTGATACAATTTATCTAACTAAACACACCCCGGGGTCAACCTCCGAAGGTACGAATTCATTCCATTTGATCATACAATCTCATCGGACGTAATTGCGTGACCAATCATGATATCGGTCCCTTGCCCAATCGTTATGGATTCCAAATTAATCACTTAACATTTGCAGCCAAATACAAAGCTTCGCCTTGCGTTCCGCCTCTCCGAGTATCCCAAAGCCTTCCCAAAGTCGTGCCTAGACACTACGAAGAACCACGCTCGAACGAGGAAGAAATTCCCCTAAGTACGCATTACCCATCATTCAATCAACTGGGGTATTATTCCAATCGACTAAGCTCAATTGACTGAAATTTATCACTAGTCTTCTATTGTGGGGTTCTGTAATGAACGTGGATTTTCGACGCTCGAAACTAGACATCAATACATTCACTGTATAGTATGTCGAGCAATCGAGTGCAGGAAATACCAGATCACTAGAGGAAAAGAAGAAAGAGGTAGAAGAAAATAGAAACAACAATATAGAATCTCATAATCACAGTGGAACAATATATAATAGATAATAACATGTCTTTATGCAAAAAAACTACAACTATTATTTACACGTTACATCATTAGAGTACAACACATTAATAACTCAATGCTGGACAGTTGTAATAACTTGTCCTCACAATTGCTAGATATACAACCTACAATACACAGCGGAATAAAATCAAATACGTATAATACGTCTTCGTCATCCAGCTCGTCTCCTAAACTTCATAGCTTCCTATTCTGTACCTATAATACTCGGTCTGGTCCGAGCATTATAATAAAATAATACCCGAGTCAGTTTGGAAAACCAGCATGAGAAAACACACTCAATTTGGATTACTAAAGTTATCAAAATACTTTAAAATCCAAAGGTATCTAGTAAGACCGTGTCACACCCAAACATGATGGGTTTTTACATTACGATAACCAAAACACTTTATATCAAAATCGTCTGAAATTAACAGAGTCTAAACAAAGTAAATAGAAAATAGCTGAAATGCTTGCATCTCACGTTTCAGCATAGTTGGGCACAATCAAAACCGTATGGCACTTATTAGAGAATGGATTCCATACAATGACTATGTACTATGGTACCACGTATCATGGTACACGTCTAGAAAAATATACCGAGGACCTCGTTACGATCCACTACAAAACAAGATCGGCCATATCGCTAACCTGGATAGAACCGAATATGTTATCACCCCGGGTGTTCCCACACTTATCGAGAGCTCTTTTGCATGCACCACCATATCCATAATTAATAATATATCCGAGGTTATCTAGAAAGGTGATAATATACCCTAATTGGTATGACCCACTTAGCCTTACTACATATCCATTGATTTTCCGTCATTCGAGTTGATGAGGCTTGAGGCTGTGATTATCTTTCAAGAACAATTTCACTTAGAATGCTCATCGTCCTCCAATGACGATGTTCTGATAGCATTCCTCCATACAAGTTGTCCTGGGTCTGGAAAAATCGAATCGCCATCTTCATCATCTTCACAGTATCCATTGGTAATGCTCAAATCAGATAGAAATGGTTTTCAGATAATTAAAATCAGATATCGGTCTCTTCGATAACGATCAACAAATTTGGCCGAAATTGGTAGTCGGTTATTTAACTTCAATAAAACATCCACAAGCAGACATCTGGCCTTATTATAAATTTTTCAACATTTATTTCAAAATATCTTTATAAGATACATATTCAAATCCCTTCTAATTTTCGATATTTGAGACAACCCAAATACTTATCTCCATATTAGAATATTTCAAACCATCTCTTATCTCAACACTTAGAAAAATATTTAAAAATATATTTTCTAAACCCCTTACTTCCCAATACTTAAGAAAATTTCACTTATTTCTCTTTTCTCGAAAACCCTTCACAATTTATATTGTAAATTCCTTAACTCGTTTATAACGAATTCTACAAGTTCCGGCTTCCTTAATTTAAATCTCTTTATTTAAAAGTATATACTTATCTCACCGAAATGAGTATTTTCATAAACCATTTCCTTTAAAAATATTTGAAAAACCTTTTAAAATAAATATGCAAAGTACCACGCGGTATCAACCATGGATTCACAGCTCAATGATTACGTCTATATCCCAGAGAAATCCAAACTTAACTTCATGAAATCTCTACCTCCGATTTCACCATGGAAGTATACCATTACTTTCCGAAACTTTATTTAATAATTATCTCAAATTAACGTTTATAAAGTTTCTACAATAATTTTCCAAGTTTAATTTAAGCGAAAACGCTTAAGTAAAAGTTATTATATAAAACTATATTAATATTGAATAATTTATCTTTTAAAATAATAATGCTAAGAAATTATGATTTATTAACAAAATTCTAATCGTTTTACAACACTTATTTATAAAACTTATAATTCGTTTGACAATTTAAAAATATTTAAATAACTAACTTTCTTATGGTAAAACGTTTTAAATTATCGAGCTTAATTAATAAAAATCCTCTTTTTAAAACAACTCATTTTCTCGATAAAAACATATTTTTCAATTCCAAAATGACAAATCTAATATTTATAAATCTCTCTCAATTTATCACAAATCGATTTATGTTCTCGATTTCATAAATCCCTTTTTCACATTTTATAAACCGATTTACTCATCTCATTATAACTTCTTACCGTGAATTTATATCTTCAATTTATCAACTGATAATCGCTTCACTTTATTTGTAAACATTTTTTATAAATCTCACAGTTTACAATTTCAGTTTACAACGGTTTCACAATCACATCGATTCCTAAATTAAATTCCATTTATAAATCAATTTGTTAAATAACCCAACTATATTCCAAAACCAACCGAATCTCGATTCTACTTCTATTCCATAATTTAGAAATCTTATCTAAGATCCAGTATAACTAATTTTTTATTTAACTCCAAATTCCCTTCTTTTTCCCCAATCTATTTAAAATCTTGATTTAAAAATCTTTTATATTTAAATAGTATCACTTAAGAATTATTATTTAAAATCCTTTATATATTATTTCAAAATCTCTTTTTACAATATCATGAAATAGTTAAATACAATTTTAAAGTCAAACTATTTATTTTATCCAAATTAATTTCTTTAATTAATCCAAACTCTACATAAATATTTTACTTTCCAAAATCTCTTTTTAATTTCCTTTCAAATTCAAGACACATATTTATGGTACTTTAAAATACCAAAATCTAGTCCAGTGCTGCCATAGCATTCAATTTTTCAATCACAATAATAATTTATAACATATTATTCTAACATATTGTATATCATTATATATGAAATTTAAAATCAACAATTTTGAAGAATCCAATTGGATCCCTCTAACCTGTTTTTCCTGCATCCACACATGTTAATACAACAACAAAAATACCAATTCCACTTCGAGGCGGAATATCGCGGTAATATAGGATCATCCGCTATTATGCAGGCACATAACGTCTCATCCGCTCCAATAGACGGGAATAATCAATCCAACTACTAATATATACCACTACATATATCATAACAGCCAACTGATAATAATAACTATCAAATCATCCATGCAACCAATAATTTAAATCTTTAACATTTTAAATTAAACTAGCAATCCAAAAATGAGTGAGATTTACTCACTTTGATTTTCAGCTGTCGTTGGGACGTTTCCGCTTTGGAACCAAAACCGGACTTCCGATTTTAGCCCAAATCTCAACTGTCTCCAAATCCATCCAAACCAAGTTCATTGTGAAGCTCTCGTCATTGTGATCACAACGCAAAATGTCTCATCCAAAACGGACCTCGTATGAGAGAGATACACATTCTATAGGTTTATTTATAATTTAATTAAATTAAACACAAATTCAATATTAATTTTTAAACCCATACCCAAATTTTCAAACCCGGCCCGCCTAACTCATTCTTCCCCAAATACCTTGCACACCATTTCCTTTTCACAAACCCAACTCTACTGTGCATGAAATTTGGTGACACGAGCTATGATCAACGAAATCAAATTTCGACTTCGCCAATCACTCCCTCGCATTGAACCACACCAGCCTATGCCTAAAATTCCATGCTCGACCTCACCTCTATGCACGCGACCTGATGTTTCACCTATAGCCACCGAATGATGCTACATCCAAACAACTACAATTGTAAAGACCCAAAATTTTCGATCCCGAAAATCCCAGATAGTTAGAAAATAAAGCAAAGAGAAAGAAGAAGAAACAGAAAATGAAACACAGAATCTCACATTCGCAGCGGATAAAATATAATATCAAATAATATTCCTTACACAAAGAAAGTTGTATTAGTCAATTACATTTTAATACATCAGAGTTACAACGTTCTTACAACATTCACATATCAATTGGACAGTTAAGATTTACTTATCCCAGAAATACAAACAATATATCATGGCGGAAACACCCATACGTTCCTCCCATCCAGCTCGCCTCTTGAGCTTCAAAACGTCCTTACCTGAAAATCTGCAATACTCGGTCTGACCCGAGCATTACATCAAAGTAACACCCGTGTTAGGCTAGAAACCAACGTGAGTAAACCCAAATAATATGAAATACCAATCTATGACAAAAGTGAATATCAGGGCAACTCGAACCATTTACGAGTTCTCATAGTCAACATTTATCTCACAACAGTTTCCGGTTAAATATCCATATTACACAATTCATTTCATACCAACCTGTTTACTATCACATATTCAATTTATATATGTAGGTTCCAAATCAAAGTGGTTCCAGGTATTTACTAATACCCGACTCCGGTCTCTTCGAATCTCATGTCATCTTAACCCAAGTTATTCAATTGAAATACAATTCAAACTTAAATATAGGATGTCACTTTTTATTACAGCAATTCATCATTGATGGATAACTACATTTATTACTGTCCACTCAAACATATCATATCACAAAACATTTCATATCAGAGATATCAATCAATTCGAGGCATTGAACATCATTCAATCATTCATAAGCAAGATTGATCACTTCTAAAATTAATTTAATTCATCTCTAATTAAATTAATTACTAAACTTTAATCACTTGTATTACCTTTCCTTAACATTAATTAATTACAAATCAATTAATTAATACCCTTTTAATAATCCATCTTAATTAATCATCCTTGATTAATTATCCTTTAATTACAATAAGTAATTAATTCTTAATTAATTTCACAAATTAATTAGCCTTCACTCATCACATTAAATAATCCCTTAATTACTCTTATAAAGTAATTAACAATGATTTATTACATTTAACCTTAATTAAATTCTCAAATTAATTATTCTATAACCACTTACATTGATTAATTATTCTTTAATTAACCTTTAATTGCTTATATTAATTAATCTTTAATTAATTAATAAATCTTAATCACCCAAACCTTAATTAATTTAAAGATAAGTTATTCATCTTCTTAATTATCATTAAAAATCTTACTAAATAAACTTTGAATTAAATTATCATTAATCTAAAATTTTAACTTAATCCTTAAGTCAAATTAATGATTAAACACATTAGATCTTCTTAGTTTAATCACATTATTAATTAAGTTTTAGACAACTTTAAGAATCAACTTAATTAACATTTAAAAACACCTTTATTTAAAATATTGATTTAAGTGAATTATAAAAAAAAATTAATTATGTTATCTTTAACACTTGAAACATAACCATTATACCCGAGAAAATCCAAGGGTTACTCGAACAAATACCTGAGTTACCTCTACCTTTTCTCGAGCTTCCTCTTTTTCCTTTTTTCACTTGTTTAAATCTTTAAACTGTTATAACTATCACTCTCGCACACGAATCAAACTTCGAGCCCCTCCTTCCTTTACCTGAGCTCCAACTCGAGGTAAAAACTTCACTCCTAAACGAAACCGTGCATTGATACTGGTGCATGTGCACCAATCGACAACGACCTTCTGGTCATCGTCACCGCCACCATTACGTCGACGACATCATCGCCATCAGTTCCCATCACCCAGAGGCTTGTAAATATCATACAATCAAGATCGAACACTTCAGTTCAGGCTAGAACTCAACCGAAAACACACCATCACCAAAATCGAATTTTCACCACCGCCGTAGACCATCAGACACCATGTCGTCCACCCTAAAACTTCGCCAGAGCCTCATGCATCTAATCCACCATACTCGACAAAGTCCGATGCGCCGATGAACTCTGAATTACCTCGCGACAGACATTGATAAATCAGGCTCCTAAACCGTAGCCTCGCCTCGCCCGACCACCACATCACCAGAAAAATCAAGTCAATAATTTTCCCTTGGTCGTCGACCCACGACCTTGCTCCAGTCTCAACCTCATGGCCCAAATTATTCTCGATCGCCGGAATTTAACAAAATTCTAAATTCTAATTAACTTGAGATTCTCCTCGATTTTCCAAACTAAAAATCTTGATTATGATCTTAAAATTCATGGTTTAGGTATACGAACAGAATCAAGAAATCAAAACCAAAATTTATTCAATCAAAATTTGAACAAAAATATGATTTTACTGAGTTTTAAACTTTCCAGTAAATCCATTCATTTTTCTACATAAAACATATTTTTGAAATTTAAAGTTTTCCAATTCGAACACATTTTATTTAGACATCCAAGTCAAAAGATGATTCGAGGATGTGATTTTGATTTTTGAACATACTTGAAGTTTGTATCTTCGAAGAACAGAGAAGACATTCTCATGTACAGACATACACCATAGTTTCTATAAACATATACACATGCATTCACCTTAAAACAATCTTGCCATAATTTATACAAACATTCATCACAAATTTCTTCTAGAGTTAACAACATGCACCAGGATTTAAACTATAAAGAGCTTCAGTTTACTCACTGTTAATTTGAAAACAGAGTTTTTTTGTTTTGAAACAGCCATTGAATCTTTTAAAACTTGGGTTGCCTTAGCTTCTGTGATTTCTTTGATAACTGGTTGTAATGATCCGAAACTTGTTGCAGAGATAACTTCTTTGATTTCCAGGTTTTACTTGCTTTGATATTAAAACTTGAATTACAGGTTTGCTTTAGAAATACTCAGGTTGAAGATGATGTTGCAGGCTTTACTTTTTGATCTTGAAAATGATTTGCAAATGAATTACAGGTTTTGATTTCTGGTTTGAGGCAGTGTGGATTACAGATTTGTTTTAGAGAGTTTTTGGTTTGAGTTTATCAGCTTTTGAAAAAGAAAAAAAATATAGAAAAGGAATAGAAGAGAAGGAAGCTTATGTTTATATAAGTAAAATTTTGATTTATTTAAAATTAAAGAAAATCAAAATTATAAAGGACACTTGTAAAATCTCTCAACATTTGTCATATTGTTTTATTTATAACTTAACACATGTTATATTAAGCCCTTAGAGATTTACACTTGTAATTTAAGTAATCTTTACTTATTTTTAAATATTAATAAAAGCTTTATACTTAATTTATTAATTTACAAATACTAATCTATATATAAATATTACTTTAAAGAAAATAAAACCAATTATATTTATAAATAAAAGCTTATATATTTTAAAATATTTAAAATATCTACCTTTTGAATTTCCAAATTTAAATCCAAATTCAAATTCAAATTAAATTTAAAAATCCAATTTAAAAATCAATTTGATATATACATATATATCATATATATTTGAACAAACACAAATTCAATTTGTATATAATAATTCTCTATACATATATATATACACACACAACATATTATTATTATTGATTTGAAATTAACAATCTTGCCAAATTTTAAATAATTTATAATGGAGATTATCACATTTGAATTTGTTCAATTTATAAATCATCATTTTAAAAGTTAAATCCGATAACTAACCAATTATCTAATGCCCGAAAATCTGGAATATTACATTTCTCCCCCTTAGAATCTTTTCGTCCTCGAAAAGAAACGAAACTAGAATTTTGTTAAAATAGTTATTATCCGTTAAATTTTCTCTTTAAACAGTATAAATCCTTTTAAGAATTTTAAAAACACCTTTAAAATCTATATAATATTACAAAAATATCTTTATAAAAAATACTTTTTATAACTCGATGTTTCTACCAGTCCATCCTTGTTCTCACAGAAATTCGGTCATACGTTGATCAGGCATAGGACTGAAAATCTATGAGTACTTAGCAGACCCATTTTAAACACCTAGTGAAAATACTTGGAAAATAACTTTTATTGAAAATATAGAAAACATTTTTGAAACTAGAGGAAACGTCTTTGGTAAGAATGCACTGGAAATCATCACCCCCATTCATGGTCGCAGTTACATCCTGGGTTACGTTGCCATCACATCAAAAGTCCATGTAACTGTAGGCATTCCGCGTCCCTTGATTACGCCATGGAACCCGCCACTGATCGTAGTTACATCCTGGGTTACGTTGCCATCACAGCAAAAGTCCATGTAACTGTAGACATCAGCGCCCTCGATTTCCGCTGCCAAAAAATAAAACTTCTCCACTCCCACATAGGTCGCAGACTACATCAGTCAAGTCCCAATGTAGCCTTAGGCTCTCACGGCCTCTCGACTTTCGCTATGTCTTTATAGGTAGCAGTCTACCAATGTAAAATCAAGCGTAGATTGTTGGCTCTCAACAGCACACACGACTTTCGCTATATTACCACAGGTCGCAATCTACCGATGTAAAATCAAACGTTGATTGTTGGCTCTCAGCAGCATACACGACTTTTGCTATGGTCTGCAGTAGATCGCAGTGACATCGAGTTACACTGTCGTCACAGCATAACCCAAATGCCTTTGTAGGCATCAGCGCCCTCGACTTTCGCTACCCACTACACATAATCCTCAGTAACTAGTTAGTCCACACTCCTCATAGGATCAACTTTAGAACCCCCCCTTTGAGGCTCAAGGCAAGTACCAACCTATGGTACTTTTGAGAAGTTCATTTCAAGGGAGCGGCTTTTTCCCTAGAGTCATTTTCAAAACACTTTATACTATACACATATAGTATCTTCCAAATCATACACCTAGTATGAATCTCAAATAACTTTCCTTTCTCAGAATCGATTATTCCAAAATTGATAATTCTCAAATTAGGCTTTTCCAAATTCAAATATTGATTTTACCCAAAAATCAAAAGCCTTTCCAAATCCAAAGGTTCCAAAAACCTTATCCCAAAATCATTCTCATAAGAACCTTTATATGTATACAGATATATATAACTTTTAAAAACTTTGGATCTTTTCAAACTTTTATAAATTCCCCTTTTATACTTCAAATAGTTTCAAAACTCTTTTCTTCTGACAATAGATTCAACTAAGGAAGATTTATCTTATATAACAAAGATATATAACTTTATTTATTCCAAATCAAATATTCAAATTTGATTACTCTTATAAAGTTATTATCCATATTACTTACTTATATAAAGTAAATTTCTATCATAAAAATATCCAATTTCCACTTTATTTTACCATATATTTCACAAAATATACTTTTCACTTCAAAATCCATTTTATAATTCTTATCCACAAATTTTCAAAATCAATTTTTATTCAAACCCGTACGATGTACACATATCATCCGTACGCTATATCAATCTGATCGCTCACCCGATCACACAATTTCTCTTCCGAACTAGTATCGTCCACCCGACTTCCTAGTGTGGACTCAGATCTGGTTTCTTGATCAGAAACCGTCATTCTCCTTACATAGCTATAACTTTAATAGAGAATATCCAGAACCAATCAACAATCCATATCCAGGTTCGCCGTCGAAAATCGAATGAAAAATCCTAACTCGGATCGATATACTATCTTGAAATTCTGTGCTCGAATCTGGATCAAATCACTATGCGAATAGAATAATATACGTACATCCTACGTATTTATCTTTATTGATTATTAGCCAAATCAATCTCCCTTTCTATTCACATTCACTTTAATTTCTATCCACTTATTCATAATTTTTTAAATACTTATTTGGATTATCATCTCAGTTCTTATCTCAAATGGATATTTAATCATAAACAGTTTAAACTCTGTCCAGCTTGAATTTAGAAAATAGCTTGAAAAATTAAGAATAGATAAGTAGTTGAAAATAATTACTAATTTGTAAAATAGCTGTAAAATAGTTAAGTAATTGTAAGATAGTTGGAAAATAGTTAAATAGTTATAGAATATTTAAGTAATTGCAAAATAGTTGTAAAATTGTAATTAGTTTATAAAGTAGTTGAAAAATAGTAATTAGTTTATAAAACAGTTGTAAAATAGTTAAGTAGTTACAAAAATAATTATAAAATAAGTATAAAATAGTTTGGCTTTTAAAAGAAAGATTGTATATAGTAAATAGCTTGAAAAAAAATAGGTTTATATTAAAACAATTTATTTTGAAAATGGTCCAGAGCCAAACTGTTCAATTCCCAATCTCCATTCCCATCAATTCAATTTAAATTACCACTTCCATTTAAATTGACTCAATTCCAATTTGAATAACTTCAATTTCCATTGAACTTGATTTAACTCCAAATTCAAGTTGAATTAACCTCAATTTCTTTCCAAATTCAAATTAAATTCCATTGATTTTAAACCTATTCAACTTTAATTACAATTCCAAATTATTCAGATCAATTTGGACAAATTTCAAATTGAACCCACTTCAATTTCAAATCATTTCAATTTCCGTTTGAATTAAACCCAATTCCCATTTGAATTTGAACTCATTTAACTTCAATTTCATTTCAAATTATTCCAATTCAAATTTTCCATTTGAATTTTATACTTATCCATCTTCAATTCTAATTAATTCAAACTAAATTCAATTTGAACTAATGCAATTTAAATCTCAACTTTAAATCATCTCGAATTATATAAATTCGAGTTAAATATTAAATGTTGGTTTAACCCCTTAAATCAAACTAACATTTATTTTTAAATCAACAATCAAAATCATTGAACAATTTAATTCTGAGTCCAAATCTCAAAATTCCATTTTAAATTATCTTTACTTAACTTATTTCAAAGTTCAAATAAGAGTTCAAAACAATTTTATCTTTAAAATTCAATTTATTTCCCAATTCAAATCAACCATTTAACTTCCCAAGTTATATCTTAATTTCATCTTGAAATTTCCAATTCAGGTTGTTTGTTCTAAACTTATTTAATTTTCCCAAAATTAAATTCACTTCAGTTTAATCCTGACAACTTTACCCAATTTGAATTCCCATTTTAAATTTTAAACTTTATATTAATAATCTTCCCACTTAAGTTTAAAAACTTATTTCACTTCGGGTTTTCACATCACATTCCAAGGAAAATTCAAATCTCAACCTTAGAGTTTATTTCAAATATACATATTTATTTCCTTTACACACCAAGTTACTTTAATTTTTAAACCTCCTTTGGTTTTTAATTCAAAACAAATTTCTTTAAATTTTCGAACAACTCTTGTTTGAAATAGGACCCTTTCATTCAAATACATTAAATAGTATTATTTATTATTTCTTTATCACTTTGAAACATTTTTCAAACTTCTGGACTTAAAACTTCACAATTTAGATCATCTTCAGTTCCAATTTATAAGTCATACTTGCCTAAATGTTTTGCTTCCCTAAAACATTTCATTTTGCTTACTCATTAATACACATTTTATTATTAAACACAACAATCATTTATGATAATAACCAAGATTATCATATCTGGAAACCAATTCATTATTATCTTATTCTGAAACCCTTCCCCAAATTTAAGATTTTAATTTCAGTTTGAATCCTTTCAAACTTATCTTTATTTAATTTCAATTTGGTTGTATTTCTATTACCACTTAATTTAATTCCAATAATTTAACAACCAACTACCATAATATTTATTAGAAAGAAATATTGCTTTATGTATCAAAATATATTCTTATATCAAATCATTTAAAATCTTTATATAAGAAAATAACAAGTTTGCTCTCATATATATATATATATATATATATATATATATATATATATATATATAGACACACACTCAGCTCATTCTAGGGTACCATTGACCCTATCCTTAATGAGTAATCCCACCAGAGCCAAGGTTCTCGCTTAACCTTCCGCTCTGATACCAAATGTAAAGACCTAAAATTTTCGATCCCGAAAATTCGAAATAGTTAGAAAAAGAAGCAAAGAGAAAGAAGAAGAAATAGAAAATGAAACACAGAGTCTCACATTCGCAGTGGATAAAATATAATATCAAATAATATTCCTTACACAAAGAAAGTTGTATTAGTCAATTACATTTTAATACATCAGAGTTACAACATTCACATATCAATGGGACAGTTAAGATTTACTCGTCCCAGAAATACAAATAATATATCACGGCAGAAACACTCCATACGTTCCTGCCATCCAGCTCGCCTCCTGAGCTCCAGAACGTCCTTAACTGAAAATCTGTAATACTCGGTCTAACCCGAGCATTACATCAAAGTAACATCCGGGTTAGGCTAGAAACCAGCGTGAGTAAACCCTTATAATATAAAATACCAATCTATGACATAAGTGAATATCAGGGCAACTCATACCCTTTACGAGTTCTCATAGTCAACATTAATCTCACAACAGATTCCGGTTAAATATCCATATTATACAATTGATTTCATTCCAGCCTGTTTGTTATCACATATTCAATTTATAAAGAATTTTGTAGGTTACAAATAGAAGTAGTTCAGGGTATTTACTGATACCCGACTCCTGTCTCTTCAAATCTCATGTCATCTTAACCCAAGTTATTCAATTGAAATATAATTCAAACTTAAATATAGGATGTCACTTTTCATTACAGCAATTCATCATTGATGGATAACCACATTTATTACTATCCACTCAAACATATCATATCACAAAACATTTCATATCAGAGATATCAATCAATTCGAGGCATTGAACATCATTCAATCATTCATAAGCAAGATTGATCACTTCCAAAATTAATTTAATTCATCTCTAATTAAATTAATTACTAAACTTTAATCACTTGGATCACCTTTTCTTAACATTAATTAATTACAAATCAATTAATTAATCCCCTTTTAATTATCCATCTTAATTAATCATCCTTAATTAATTATCCTTTAATTACAATAAGTAATTAATTCTTAATTAATTCCATAAATTAATTAGCCTTCACTCATCACATTAAATAATCCCTTAATTACTCTTATAAAGTAATTAACAATGATTTATTACATTTAAACTTAATTAAATTCTCAAATTAATTATTCTATAACCACTTACATTGATTAATTATTCTTTAATTAATCTTTAATTGCTTATATTAATAATCTTTAATTAATTAATAAATCTTAATCACCCAAACCTTAATTAATTTAAAGATAAGTTATTCATCTTCTTAATTATCATTAAAATCATACTAAATAATCTTTGAATTAAATTATCATTAATCTAAAATTTTAACTTAACCCTTAAGTTAAATTAATGATTAAACACATTAAATCTTCTTAGTTTAATCACATTATTAATTAAGTTTTGGACAACTTTAAGAATCAACTTAATTACCATTTAAAAACCCTTTATTTAAAATAATGATTTAGGTAAATTAATAGAAAAAATTAATTATGTTATCTTAAACACTTGAAACATAACCATTATACCCGAGAAAATCCAAGGGTTACTCGAACAAATACCTGAGTTACCTCTACCTTTTCTCGAGCTTCCTCTTTTTCCTTTTTTTTACTTGTTTAAATCTTTAAACTGTTATAACTATCACTCTCGCACACGAATCAAACATCGAGCCCCTCCTTCTTTTACCCGAGCTCCAACCCGAGTAAAAACTTCACTCCCAAACGAAACCGTCCACTGATACTGGTGCACGTGCACCAATCGACAGCGACCTTCTGGTCATCGTCGCCGCCACCATTTTGTCGATGACATCATCGCCGTCCGTTCCCATCACCCAAAGGCCTGTAAATATCATACAATCGAGATCGAACACTTCAGTTCGGGCTAGAACTCAACCCAGAACACACCATCACCAAAATCGAATTCGCACCACCGTTATAGACCACCGGACACCATGCCGTCACCCCGAAACTTCGCCAGAGCCTCATGCATCTAATCCACCATACTCGACGAAGTCCGATGCGCCGACGAACTCTGAATTACCTCACGACAGACATCGATAAATCAAGCTCCTAAACCCTAGCCTCGCCTCGCCCGACCACCACATCACCAGAAAAATCGAGCCAATAATTTTCCTTTGGCCACCGACCCACGTCCTTGCTCCAATCTCATACTCGTGGCCCAAATTATTCCTGATCATCGGAATTTAACAAAATTCCAAATTCTGATTAACTTGAGATTCTCCTCGATTTTCCAAACTAAAAATCTTGATTATGATCTTAAAATTCATGGTTTAGGTATACGAACAGAATCAAGAAATCAAAACACAAATTTTATTTAATCAAAATTTGAACAAAAATATGATTTTACTGAGTTTTAAACTTTTCAGTAAATCCATTCATTTTTCTACTTAAAACATATTTTTGAAATTTAAAGTTTGCCAATTCAAACACATTTTATTTAGACGTCCAAGTCAAAAGATGATCCGAGGATGTGATTTTGATTTATGAACATACTTGAAGTCTGCATCTGTGAAGAACAAAGAAGACATTCTCATGTACAGACATACACCAAATTTTGTATAAACGTATACACATGCATTCACCTTAAAACATTCATGCCATCATTTATACAAACATTCATCACAAATTTTTCTAGAGTTAACAACATGGACTAGGATTTAGATTGTAAAGAGATTCAGTTTACTCACCTGTTAATTTGAAAACAGCGCCTTTTTGTTTTGAAACAGCCTTTGAATCTTTTAAAACTTAAGTTGCCTTAGCTTCTATGATTTCTTTGATAACTGGTTGTAATGATCTGAAACTTGTTGCAGAGATGACTTCTTTGATTTCTAGGTTTTACTTGCTTTGATATTAAAACTTGAATTACAGGTTTTCTTTAGATATACTCAGGTTGAAGAAGATGTTGCAGGCTTTACTTTTTTATCTTGAAAATGATTTGCAAATGAATTACAGGTTTTGATTTCTAGTTTGAGGCAGTGTGGATTACAAATTTTTTTTAAAAGAGTTTTTAGTTTGAGTTTATTAGCTTTTGAAAAAGAAAATAGAAAAGGAATAGAAGAGAAGGAAGCTTATGTTTATATAAGTAAATTTGTGATTTATTTAAAATAAATGAAAATCAAAATTATAAAGGACACTTGTAAAATCTCTCAACATTTGTCATATTGTTTTATTTATTACTTAACACATGTCATATTAAGCCCATAGAGATTTACACTTGTAATTTAAATAATCTTTACTTATTTTTAAATATTAATAAAAGCTTTATACTTAATTTATTAATTTAGAAATACTTATCTATATATAAAAATTACTTTAAAGAAAATAAAACCAATTGTATTTATAAATAAAAGCTTACATATTATTTTAATATATTTAAAATATCTACCTTTTGAATTTCTAAATTTAATTCCAAATTCAAATTCAAATTAAATTTAAAAATCCAATTTAAAAATCAATTTGATATATACATATATATCATATATATTTAAACAAACACAAATTCAATTTACATATAATAATTCCCTATACATACACACACACACACACACACAACATATTATTATTATTGATTTGAAATTAACAATCTTGCCAAATTTTAAATAATTTATAATGGAGATTATCACATTTGAATTTGTTCGATTTATAAATCAGTATTTTTAAAAGTTAAATCAGATAACTATCCAATTATCCGATGCCCGAAAATCTAAGATATCACAACCGTGCCTCCTAGAACTTCGTGCCTAGGAGCAAATCAGTGTCACGAATTCGAATTTCACCATGGAGTCCCCCATCGAGTTCTCAATAATCGTGAAATGCAAACCGTAGCTGCAGACCCATCTCAACCTTCACTGTCGTCTGCACCATCCAAGAACCCACCAGATCGAAGCATTGCGCGAAAAATGAATTTACACACTAGTTTTAGATATATTTTTTTAGTTGAATAATTTGGAAGACAGAATTTTTGAAGCTCCATTTTTTGGTCTGCTTGAGTTTAAAATGGAGAGGCAACGATGAGATGTTTGTGTGTAGAGGCAACCTACAGTGTTTTGAAATGAAGGAAAAAAAGGGCTGATGTGAATATGGTCAATCAAATATATATATATATATATATATATATATATATATATATATATATACATATAATTTAAAGTTTCAAACCGTCTCGATTGCGTAACTTAAAATCTCGAACCCCTATCGAGGCGTGCTTGTAACAACCCAGATTTTGACCACTTTAGAATATAACATTCAAAGTGATTTTAAATGTTAAATATATAACATTTTATGATTCAAGCGACAAAAAATAGTTACATTTGCTTTATATCGATAAAAGCGACAAAATGCTGATTTTAGAAAAGGTAAGTTTTGATGGTTAAATAAATTATTTTAATTAATTTATAAGTGTTTATATTTTTAAATAACATTGTACAAATTTATTTTCAAATTTGGTTTACATAAATAAATAGTTTAACTAAAACATCAAAATGTGACCGTAAAACATTTTGTCGAAAATCAACGTTTTGTCAATTTAAAGTTGTCGCAATGTCGTTGCACCATTATTTTCTCATATATGAACATATATTCAAATAGTATAAGTATTAATAAAATTACTAATCAAGTTTACTTTTATTAAATATACTTAGAAAATTCTAGAATATAATTAAGAAAAAATTAAGCATAAAAAGAGAAAAAAGAGTTACAAGTCAAAAAGTAAAAATCAAATCAAGTAAACATAATTATTACTTTCTTTACTAATACTTAAGTGAAAATGACATAAAGTAATGATTTGAAATGTGATGTTAATTTTTAGTTTGCTTAAAGTATAAGAAAATGGTATTTTGGTCCTTTTACAAAATATTATTTTAATGCAAAACTTTCTCTATAAATAGCTATCCACTTTCTACACTTTTTACACAATTTCTTCTTCCTTTCTTAAGTTTTTCTTCCACTCATTAATGACTTCTTTGCATAATTAAATAATGCCAAAATATTTTCAAAAATAAACAAAGAAAAATATCAACAAAACTCCGCCCGAACCACCTCAAAACTCCTCCATTTCTCTTCCTCCACTCACGACCCTAGCCTCCACAATCAAACCGAGGCCGAGCACTCCTAGCCTCACCCAAGCCAAATCGGTCCATTCGAGTCCAAGTGCGCAAAGATTCGTGAGCGAACAACAACGAGTAGTGAAGCTACAGCCGATTTTCCGTTTGCCAAAGCAAACAAAATGAGAACTCCTATTATATATATATATATATATATATATATATATTGTTGCGATTGGTGATATATTTGTTTGGATGTTTAGTTATGATATTGAATTCCATATGTTGTTTATTGCATGAAAATATTGAAATAAGTCACGATATACATGACATTGATTCACATGGAAAATAATTTCCAAAATAAATTGAAAAGCGATATAAAATCATTTAATACCCTTTAAAATGACTAAAAATGGTTAAGATTTTTTTTTATAAATATATGAACTTGTTTTAGCTAAGATTGAATGAAAAACATGAAATATGTCAAAACTAAGCGCGTCGCGCAATGGTAGTTCACGATTTCGCGCCAAAAGTTTAAATAAGTATGCGGGGTGGAATTTAGTTCGGAATTCTTCGAGACAAGAATTTTCAAACTATTAAATCCATATCTTTCCAACAAAGAAAGAAAATCAAGATTTCATTAAGTAGATTTTAAAATATGTCCAAAACAGTTTTCTACAAAAATTACGCTTTTGTAGAAAAGTGACCAAAGTTTAAAATTGATATTTTAAACCTTTAAAAAATATTAAATAAATTCTAAAAATCTTTCAAAATGTTTTAGAAGTAATTTAAGTTGAAAAGATGTATTTCTAAATGATATAAAAGTTACTTTAAAGAATATAGCTTTTTAAAACACTATTTGCAACAACTTTTTCGCAACGCTTTTTCTATAACTTTTGAAATAAAGCTTGAAACTTAACAATGCTTTCCCAAATCCTTCGTAAACAATTTTAAGTAAATAGTAAAGTATTTTAAAAAGATATTTGAACAATTTAAAATTACTTAAAAGATTTAAAAAGGGAAAATGAGTACGCGGAAACGATTAGTACATTTGCCCCGCCTGTGAGAGCTAAACGGTAAAAAAAAGGTGTGTAACTAAGGTTAGGAATGGATAAAATAGTGCCTTGAACTTACCTGACCTTCGCTTTATCTTTTAAACGAGGGGTGGAACAGATCGAAGGGAAAGCCCGGATGCTCAACTTGGATTTTATAGAAACAATCTTCTTATACTTATTATTAAAATCCGAAGAGGGAACTTGTCCTACTCGTGGAATTTACAAGGCGATATCACCGTTATTCTACCCATAGCACTTGCGGAATATGAAACTTGATAGTGAATGAAAGTAAAGTGATTTCTATAATCCTATTTCCTCAAAGAAACTCTTTAAAAATGATTTGAGAAATATCAAAAAGAGAGGTTTAAATGATTCCGTATTTAAAGAAAAATATTCTAAAAATATATATCTTTCGAAGATATCTTGATAAAGAGGAACAAATCTATTGACCAATAATCACACATTTATAAAACATCATTTTTATTGATGATTGGATTCGAAGGAACGAAGGTCAGATTTGGATGATTCCTATCCGAAAACCACTTTGAACCAATCTACTTTCGAAGCAAAACATGTTGAAGACAAATGACTTTGAAGATAGAGATCTTCATGATGTAGGGTTGTCTGCCACTATTCCTTTCGAGGTGAAAATTACCATATCATAGGGTGGCACCAGTGCTCTGTTATGAAATCTCTGATGCAAGGACTTCTCGCTACAAATGGAGTAGGAGAGTACATTCGGCTTCGTTCAGTCCCATAACAAACTTGTATGGATGAATGTATGACCTTGCATTCCAAATCACAATGAGTGATCTCTATAAAAGTACATCAGTCGGTGGTGAAAAAGACAGCTTCTCTTAGCTTAACACCCTTCCCTGAGACATACGAGTTCGGAAAAGTGATACGTTTGTAGAAATCAGTCATGTGAATGTGGAATGGCAATGTGGAATTCAAAGTAAAAGAAGATGTGCTATGTAAAAAGGTAATCGTTTACCACATGCCTCATCACCTGAAAATGACAAAAACAGGGTAGAAGCAGCAAGGTTAAGTGGGTCGCTCCTAATTAGGAGATGTCATCATCCTTCTAGATTACTCTACACATGTCTACGTATATGGTGAATGTAGGACTCAGGATTCCGTTAAAGGTCGGTAACAACCGAGGTGATGACATATTCGGTACCATCCAGCGTGAAGGGTAGGCCGGTCTTATGTTGGTTTAGGCGTCGAGTATCTCGACCCTAGGTGCATCCCTCTAGAGTGTACTGTCTGAAGGTAGTCCATTACCTTGTCATTTGTATGGAAACCCATTCGCCAATAAGTTCCTGTACGATTTTAGTTGTAGAAAGCCTTGTATTACAAGGTGGTATGTTGGAATTTAATAATATAACAATTTCGGCTAAGACTAATAAGTTTATTTGGAAATGTTTTTCAAAGAATATCATTAAAAATAACATCCCTTTAATTTCACGTAATAAAGATTTTGGTTATCATATGGTAAAAACCCATTCTGTGTTGATGTGCGGCGTGGTCTTATGAGATACTTTTTTGTTTTCAAATATCATATTTTGAAGTTCTCACACCAGTCCCATGCCTGATCCGGAGTTTATATTCTTTTCCCTTTAAACTCTGGGTTCCCTATTTTTCCGAGCAGCCAAGTAGTTAGGATAGTTTGGAGCATTTTGAAATGGAGCCTGGAGCATTTTGGATCTTTTGTAGAAGCCACATATTTATTATGCTATGTTATCTATTAGGTAGTTACCAGCTTATGTAAGGATAGGTAGTTATAACTATCCCCACTGGATTCGTATTAACTCTGATAGAGCAATTTGAAGTTATGACATGTATGATTATGAGTTGAATATGATGTGAGATTCTATTATTATCTTGTCTTCTATCTTTATATTTTTCTTTACCCCATGATAGTCTGCCTCTTCGGCACTTAGATTTACGGCACGTGAATACCATGGATGTATTAATGTCAATTTTTGAGTGTCGAGGAGGTGGGTCGTCTCAGTGCCGCTAGGCGTTTATAATGAACACAACGGAAAAGGATGCGAGTCCTAATTCGATCGTATGGAGAAGATAGCTTTTTGGACCCAATTATTATATTAAATTTTCAATATTAAATTCAACGCGTTTATATTCCATACGACCAAAGGATAACTCCAAACACTGTGAAAATTGAAATCTGATAACAATACACTATTACAGATCCAGTGGAACGGGTTTCATCGAATTCCAAGGCTGTGCCCTGGAAGTCTATTTTTATATGTTAATTTAAACAAGCTATTTTTAAAATCGAACAAATCACTTCTTAAATCCAATTTAAAATTTTACTTACCTTCATTCCTATTAATATAAATTTAATAAGCCTTTAAATTATTTTTATCAAGTTTAAAAATCCAAGATTCAATTATTTGGGTAAATTCGAATTATTAAATTATCCAATAAATCGTTATATTTGAAATTCAAGTTAAAAATTAACTTTTTAATATTTAAAATAAATTAAATATTCCAATTTCAAATAGTCAAAATTCTGGGTCATTATATTCCTTCCTCCTTAAAAGAATTTCGTTCCCGAAATTACCAAGGTAAGAAGTGGTCCAAAACCCATTAACTTTGCCCCAAAACTAATAAGTTGGAACAACTCCCCAAAACAATTTATTGAAACCACATTATCATTTTTGCTAATTTCCAAATTCATCCATAGATTCCAAATAATATTATTTGCTCAACCATTTCAAGTTATAATCCAATATCAAATTTTAGTTATCAAAAATTTTCTTCAAAATTTTCTAGCTCTTTAATTTTTGAAAAATTTCGTCAGCGACCCCTTTGTGCGGTTAGATCGGAACGACTACAAATCGCCTCTACGGGCCCAAATCATCAAAAGAAATAAAACCAAGTGGCTCAATCATAAAATCATCAATTTCAAACACAATTTAAACACATACCTTTTTGTCGGGGAATCCAATTTTCTCTTGATTCTAGATGCCTGCATCTTATTTACCAATGATATCCAATCATATAATTCAAAATCATTCCATTTATTCTCTTTCAAAATTTTCAATATTTGCTTTACTTAAGCCCGTACAGTGTACACATATCATCTGTACACAATATCAAATATGATCGCTCACTGGATCACACAATTTCACTTCCGAACAAGTATCATTTCACACGACTCTCTAGTGCGGACTCAAATCTAGTTCCTTGATTAGAAACTGTCATTCTCCTTGCATAGACATATACTATGATTAAGAATTCCAAAATCAATCGAAAATCCATATCCAGGGTTCGTTGTCGAGAATCAAGCGAAAAATCCTAACTCGGATTGATATAAATTATCTCAAAGTTCTGTGCTCGAATCTAGATCAAACTGTCATGCGAATAAAATAATATACGTACAACTTACATATTTATTTCAATGGATTCTTAGCTGTATCAAGTTCTTTTTATTCACAATTATCATTCACGTTCGTTATTTACTTAGTATATCCTTCCCAAACTGATATCATTTAAGAATTATTCCACATTCATTTCATTTTTAACCAATTATCAACATTCACTATTTTCTTAGTATATTTCTTTAATAAAAATTTCACTTAAGAACTTTACCATCAATTTTCTTAAGTCCATTATAACATTTTGTACAAATGTTCTTAGATTTATTTCCACTTCACCACTTAAGTTTATATCCATTTATATTCAAATTGAATTCCAATTTTCCGATTTCACATTTGATTTTTATCGATCAACATTCCAAACAATATTCAAATAATTAATCGATTTAACTAGTTCATTTATTCATTTATCCCACATCTCAATAGATTCCATTTTTAATAATTATTTCATTTAGCCTACTTTGGCTAAATTTTAAAAATTCACTTTATTTAACCTTAATTCAAGTTAAATTTCATTCAACGGTTAAATTTCAAATTTTATAAGTTATCAAACTTACTCATATTCCATAAAACATTTTAAATCAAAACTCTAGAGTTTAAATAATTTCTCAAATATTTCAAAATCATTTTTAAAATCATATATATATATATATATATGCACACAAGATCCCTTGGTATATCAAATCATTCTTCTGCATTTCAAACCAAAACCAGTTTTACCAAACCAACCCCAATTGCAAATCATTAAGGTAGCAATAGATCACTAAAAAACTCGAAAATGAACACCGATGATGTTACGATCATCATCAGAATTATTTTCCAGGGACCTAAGTGAGTTTAGTGCTTTTATTTCCTTTAAAAACCATTTTAAAAATATTTCAATTCACAAATATTCTCCAAGTAATATCACTATTATTTTCCAAGACTTTGAAAAACATTTCAAAACCAACGGGAATTAAATTCCCAAATTTCTAGCTTTTAAATCCTTTTAACAAATCATATTTAAATATACTTCGGAATTTCATTTTTTTTCAAATTATAAATCACATTTACAAAATATAATTCCATTTTGTTATATGAAATTACTTCTCAAATGTTGACTATAATATCAACTTTTATTCAATCACCATAACAACAAATGATAATGGTTTAATATTATCATTTTCTAACAAATAAGCATACCATATACAACTATAATAATTCTTTCTGAAAAATTATTCTTTCATATATAAAAATAATCTGGGCAAAATTATTTCATTTACGCAATTTCAAAACAATACCATGTCGAGTTGCTATGTCCAAGTGTTTAGAGATCCCTATCATTAAAATTAATTACTAGTATTGACTAGAATCCATAAGCCACTCAATAGATTAATCAACATAATATAAAATAATTTTATATTCACTAACAAATACGCGCTCGTATCAATTAATACACTCAAACTCATTCTAGGGTGCGATTGACCATATCTCTAATGAGTTACCCCACCAAAACCAAGGTTCTCGGTTAACCTTCAACTCTGATACCACATGTAACGAACACGGATTTTCAACGCTCGAAAATTGACATTAATACATTCACTGTATAGCGTGAATATACAGCCTACAATACATAGCGTAATAAAATCACATACGTGTAATACGTCTTCATCATTCAGCTCATCTTTTAAACTCCGTAGCATCCTATCTTGTATTTGTAATACTCGCTCTTACTCGAGTATTATAATAAAATAACACCCGAGTCAGTCTGGAAAACCAGCATGAGAAAACACACTCAATTTGGATTATGAAAGCTATCAAAATCCTTTGAAAAACAAAGGTATCTCGTAAAACAGCGTCACACATAAACATGATGGGTTTTTACCTTATGATAACCAAAACACTTTATATCAAAATCGTCTGTTATTATAATAATGTCTAAACAAAGTAATATAAAATAGCTGAAATGCTTGCATCTCACATTTCAGCATAGTTGGGCACCATCAAAACCGTAAGGCGCTTATTGGAGAATGGATTCCATAGAATGACTAGGCACTGGGGTACCACCTATCACGGCACACATCTCGAAAAATGTACTAAAGACCTTGCCGGGATCACCTACAACACAAGACCGGCCCAATCCTTAACCTAGATAGAACTGAATATGTCATCACCCTAGGTGTTCCCACCCTTATCGAGAGCTCTTTTGCATGTACCACTGTATCCATAATTAATAATATACCTGAGGGTATCTAGAAAGGTGATAGTATAACCTAATTAAGTATGAACCACTCAGCCTTGCTGCATATTCCCTGATTTTCAGTCATTTCGATTGATGAGGCTTGAGGCTGCGATTACTTTTTAAGAACAATTTCACTTAGAATGTTCATGTCCTCCAATGACGATGTTCTGATAATATTCGTCCATACAAGTTGTCCTGGGTCTGGACAAACTGAATCACAGTCTCCATTATCTTCATGGTATCCATTCGTAATGCTCAAACCAGATCAAAGTGGTCTTCGAATAATTAAAATCCAATCACGGTCTCGTCGAAACAATCAACGAATTTGGCCAAATTGATAGTCAGCTATTTAATTATCAATAAAACATCCATAAGCAGACATCAGGCCTTATTATAGAATTTTCAAAATTTATTTCAAAATATCGTTATAAGATATATATTCAAATCCCTTCCAAATTCTCAATATTTGAGACAACCCAAATACTTATCTCCATATCAGAATATTTCAAACCATCTCTTAACTCAACAC
Source organism: Allium cepa (assembly GCA_030765085.1). Classification (NCBI taxonomy): domain Eukaryota; kingdom Viridiplantae; phylum Streptophyta; class Magnoliopsida; order Asparagales; family Amaryllidaceae; genus Allium; species Allium cepa. The sequence continues at coordinate 168,075,200 of CM060931.1, forward strand.
TTAGAAAAATATTTAAAAATATATTTTCTAAACCCCTTACTTCCCAATACTTAGGAAAATTTCACTTATTTCTCTTTTTCCAAAAACCCTCCACAATTTATATTGTAAATTCCTTAATTCGTTTATAACGAATTCTACAAGTTCCGGGTTCCTGAATTTAAATATCTTTATTCAAAAGTATATACTTATCTCATCGAAATGAGTATATTCACAAACCATTTTCTTCAAATATATTTGAAAAACCTTTTAAAATAAATATGGAAAGTACCACGAAGTATCAACCACGGATTCACAACTCAATGATTACGTATCTATCTTAGTGAAACCCAAACTTAACTATAGGCAATCTTTGCCTCCGATTTCGCCATGAAAGCATGCCATTACTTTCCGAAAACTTTATTTAATAATTATCTCAAACTAATGCTTATAATGTTTCTATAATAATTTTCCAAGTTTAATTTAAGAAAAAACTCTTAAGTAAAAGTTATTATACAAAACTATATTAATATTAAATAATTTATCTTTTAAAATAATAATACTGATTTATTCTAATTTATTAATAAAATTCTAATTGTTTTACAAGACTTGTTTATAAAACTTATAAGTCATTTGGCAATTTAAAAATATCTAATTAACTAACTTTTTGAAATATTTTTATGCTAAAACATTTTCAATTACCTAGTTTAATAAGTAAAAATCCACATTTTAAAACAACTCATTTTCTCGATAAAAACGTATTTTTAAATTCCAATACAAAAAATCTAACATTTATAAATCTCTCTCAATTTGTCACAAATCGATTTATGTTCCCAATTTCATAAATTCTTTTTCACATTTCTAAAATAAATCTATCATTTATTTTTAAACCGATTTACCCATCTCATTATAAATTCTTACTGTTAATTTTTATCTTCAATTTATCAACTGATAATCATTCATTTTATTTACAAGCATTTTTCATAAATCTCACAGTTTTCAATTCTAGTTTACAACAACTTCACAATCACATCGATTCCTAAATTAAATTCCATTTATAAATCAATTTCTTAAATAACCCAACTATATCCCAAAACCAACCAAATCTCGATTCTACTTCTATTCCATAATTTAGAAATCTTATCTAAGATCTAGTATAACTAATTTTATATTTAATTCCAAATTCCTTTATTTTTCCCTAATCTCTTTAAAATCTTGATTTAAAAATATTTTATATTAACCAGTATCACTTAAGAATCATTATTTAAAATCCTTTATATATTATTTCAAAATCTCTTTTTACAATACCATGAAATTGTTAAATGCAATTTTAAAGTCAAACTATTTATTTTATCCAAATCAGTTTCTTTAATTAATCCAAACTCTACCTAAATATTTTACTTCCCAAAATCTCTTTTTAATTTCCTTTCAAATTCAAGATATATATTTATGGTATTTTAAAATACCAAAATCTAGACCAGTACTACCATAGCATTCAATTTTTCAATTACAATAATAATCTATAACAGATTATTCTAACACATCATATATCATTATATATGAAATTTAAAATCAACATTTTTGAGGAATCCACTTGAACACTTCAACCTATTTTCCCTATATTCACACATGTTAATACAACAACAAAAATACCAATCCCACTTCGAGGCGGGATATCACGGTAATATAAGGTCATCCGCTATTATGCCGTCGCATAGGGTCTCATTCACTCTAGTAGACGGGAATAATTAATCCAACTACTAATGTTACTACTATATATATTATAAATCCAAATGACAATAATAATTATCAAATTATCCAATCAACCAATAATTTAAATCTTCAACATTTTAAAATAAACTAGCAATCCAAAAATGAGTGAGATTTACTCACTTTGATTTTCAGTTGTCGCCGAGACGTTTTCGATTTGGAACTAAAACTGGATGACATCTGATTTTATCCCAAATCTCGATTATCTCCATGACTGTCCAAACGAGTTACATTGCGAAACCCTCATCATCGCGATCGCAATGCAAAAAGTCTTGTCCAAAACGGACCTCGTATGAGAGAGATATACATTTTATAAGTTCATTAATAATTTAATTAAATTAAACACAAATTTAATATTAATTTTTAAACCCATACCCAAATTATCAAACCTTCCCATCAAACTCATTCTTCCCCAAATACCCTGCATGCCATTCATTTGCATGAATCCAACCATGCTGTGCACGAAATTTGGTGACACGAAGCTACAATCAACGAAATCGAATTTCGACTTCGCCAATCACTTCCTTACGTAGAACCACACCTGCCTATATCCAAAATTCCATGCTTGACTTCACCTCTATGCACGTGAACTGATGGGTTCACCTACAGCCATCGAATGACGCGACATCTAAACGACCACCGTGCCTCCTAGAACTTCGATCCTAGGTGCAAATCAATATCACGAACTCGAATATCACCTTGGAATCCCCAATCGAGTTTTCAATCGTCGTGAAATGCGAACCCTAGCTGTAGACCCATCTTGGCCTTCACTGTTGACCCCCCTTAATTCATCGCCACACTATCCAAGAATCCACCAGATCGAAGCATTGGGCGGAAAATTAATTTACACACTAGTTTTAGATTTTTTTTAGTTGAATAATTTGGGAGATAAAAAATTTGAAGCTCCATTTTTTTTCTTTTGACTGTCTTCTTGCATTTAAAAAGGAGAGGGAACGATGAGATGTTTGCGTGTAGAGGCTGTCTATAGTGTTTTGAAACGGAGGAAAAAAGGCTGATGTGAATATGGTCAATATATATATATATATATATATATATATATATATATATATATATTATTTAAATTTTTAGACTGTCTCGATCACGTAACTTAAAATCTCGAACCCCTATCGATGCATGCCACTAGGCGTTTATAATTTTATATCCCTATTCCTAATGCAATGGAAAAGGTTTTGGGTCCAAATTCGATCGTATGGAGAAGATAGTTTTTTGGACCCAATTATTATATTGAATTTTCAATATTAAATTCAATGTGTTTCTATTCCGTAGGACCAAACGATAACTTCGAACGCTATGAAATTTGAAATCCGATAATAATACACTATTATGGATCCAATGGAATCAGTTTCATTGAATTTGGAGACTGTGCCCTGGAAGTCTATTTTATATGTTAACTTAAATGAGCTATTTTTAAAATAGAATAAATCACTTTTTAAATCCAATTCAAAATTTTACTTACCTTCATTCTTATTAATATAAATTTAATAAGTCTTTAAATTATTTTTTATCAAGCTTAAAAATCCAAGATTCAATTATTTGGGTAAATTCCAATTATTAAATTATTCAATAAATCATTATATCTGAAATTCAAGTTAAAAACTAACTTTTAAATATTTAAAATCAATTAAATATTCTAATTTCAAATAGTCAAAATTCTGGGTCGTTACAGGTTCCCCCTTAAGACACCTTTCCACCCTCATTCAAACGACTAGATTTCCCTATTCAACCGATTGAAATTGCCAGATTCAGGCAATGTACCTAGGGCGGTGGGAAAATCTCCCGAACAGATATCGATTCGCATGTCGTTTCTTCTAACGCTTCACCCAATTAGTAGCCTTACTTCTGGAGCCTGCTTCTATCCCATGAGAGCTCTACCAAGGTTTAATTATTTACATCTTAGAAGTTGATTCCATAAGTATTCAAAAACCATTTTCGATACCAAAATCCACTCTTCGCACGAGTAGAGTTTAATGGGCAATTATAGCGATTCGCTTCCTCTAGCACACTAAGATGACATACCTGGCCTCCCTGCCTTATGTGTAGCTTACATATGTGTTGATACAGTCATTCGTGCATGGCATATTCACACACATTCACACAACACATATTTACTTCACAAGTAATGCTTCAGATTTCACCAGAACGATTACTTGACCCAGTGTACTCTCACACAACTTAACGCACACGATAGTCGCTACGGTTGAATGAAATGCCCGCAATGAACTTATATTCAATAATATTTCTATATAATCAAACAAATTAGATATCCATAAACACACAACAATTTTAACTACAATACACATATCATTTTGATAGTTATATATCTTCAAATACACGTATACGTATACTTACCCATACTAATATACATACACATATTTAAATAAGTAATTCTTTAATCACTTAGTCAAATCTTACTTCTATTTACTAAAAAAATTCAATAAAAGTAAAACATTTTTTATAAAATCTCATATCCTTTTACAAAATAGAATACTAGCTTGTAAATCCATTTAAGCCTTTGAAATATTAAATCTCTTCATTTGTAATTAAGTATTCCTTTCGTAAACACTTAATAAAATCTTATAACCATTTTACAAATTGTCTTACTCGTATTATTTTACAAAATATCGCTTTCTCACAATTTTAAAAAATCACCTATTCTATAAAATATCACTTTTATCATATTTCATAAAATAACTTATAAAATATCACTTTTATTTATAAAATTATTTTTTTCATAAATTATATATATAAATAATCCATTCACTTATAAAAATCATTTCTTACTTTAAATAATATTTATAAGTACTAATGAAGCTTCATTAACCACTTAATTAGCTTACTAACTTTTTAAAATCATTTAAATTAGTTTCATTATTGCTAATCAATGATATACACTTAATTATTGTAATGAGGCTTTAATCAATCACTATATCACTCAAAATCAATTATTTTCCCCATAATCAAAATTAGGGCTTACAAACTTTTTTCAAAAATAGGAATTAAGATCTCAAACTAATAATGAGTGAATATAGACATGTTTAAGGCCTAAACATAAGCCTAATTACATTACTAGCATCCTTTAACTTCCTCTAAAACACTTCATAATCATTCATATATTAATTAACGAAGTATAACAAGTAATTAAGTAAGAGAATCATCCTACTGACCTTGCTTTCTCCTAAATCAAGTTCAAAACACCAAAATCTAAGCTTTCCCTCTCTTGAATTTCAAAATGAACATTTAAACCCTAACTCAAGCTAATTCCTTCGCGGATTTTGTAGGGAATTGGAAGAGAGTAATTATAGTGATTTTTATTTGAATTTAGGAATTTTTCTTGAGGGGTTTATAGTTTTCAAATTAAAGAGAGATTAAGGAGAAATTATGGAAGTAATTAGAGGAGATGGATGAAATGAAATGTGAAATGAAAAATGAACGAAGTGCTTAGAAACATATAAGCTAAGTTAGGGTAAGCTAACAGGCTTGGCCCAATTCTCTTCATCCGACATTATTCTTCCCTAACAATTATTGACTCCATACATAGACAAGTTTATACTCATTTTACTCGCATCGAAAAGCAAGCTCAACTACGATAGTATTGAATCCTAATTTGCTTATCTATAAAAGATCGAGTTTAAGTGGCGTTCCATTATTTAACGATTAAATATTTAAATTAATCATTTAAATATTTGATCGTTAAAATTGCAGGTGTTACACGACGTATGAGGTAAATTATATTATTCTTTATCATATTTTAAAGCAGGAATATGATTATCTCCGCTTTGGAGTGGATCAAGGTGTACGAAGTCCCTCATGTAGATGTGATGGTCGAAAGTTTTTACTAGCCCTATCCTAGCTTGACCGACAGTAGGATAGCCCCCTGATGGTTACGACGAGATGGCCCACTCGTTGCATGGTCACAGTCAGCTGCACGAGCCAATGTGATTAATACAGAACGAGTCGAGGTGGTTGATGATGGGAAGTGAGGAATGAGAAAGCGAGGAAGTGATGTGCATTTATTTTGTAGCTAAAGATTAGTGAGGTCGCTCACAAAAATTTATGGGTAGGGTCTCCCTTTGCATCTGAGAAGTAACGAGGCTCAGGTGTAGACTCGGCTTTTGGCATTAATAAATAAAAACGGTAGTAGTAATAAAAACAACACTTACAATAGCAGTAGCAGCAATGAAATTAAAGAATAAAAGGAATAAATCTAATACTGCTAAATAAATAATGGGTGATGTGTGATCCGCGCGATGTGTGCGACGTGTGTGATGAGTGCGATGTGTGCGACGTGTGATGTATGGATGGATACGATGCATGAGATGTGTGATGTATGAAGGGTGAGCTATGTGTTGAGTATGATATGTGTGATGGAAGTTTGATGTGTATGGTGTGATGTATGCGATGAATGCTTGATGTGTGTTGTGTAATTGTGTTTGTTGTTTTATGGATGTTTTGATGTTTGACGTGTTATGGATGCAGTTCATTGTGTTATGGATGTTTTATTTTTTTTTTGGTTGGATTTATTTATTATGCTTTATATATGATATTCTTTAAGATATCGTTTACAATATCACCATTGAATTTAGACATAGTCTGGCCCGTTTATTATTTATATAACATGCAGGTCAGTTCGAGACATTTCAATTTCAGGGATGATGTGACCAAATTTTCTTATTGGGCTTAGTTGCAGGCTGTATTACTAGATGTATTGTATACCATCATATGGACTCATGTATGTATGGGTTATTGGATTATGTACATTGAATCTATGTGGTATTTGTGTATATTTATATTTAGTGGGAGTTTGACTTAGTTTTGTATCTCATTCAGACTTACGTGATGCACTATCTTTTTATCACTGTGTTGATGGCTCCTTATATCCTGTGATTTGTTTTATATTGTGTATTATTCTTTCCCTGGGAACCACACATGTTTAATGCTTTGTACCAAGACCGTTTACGTCAAGATGAGACGTTTTTACCTTATATGACATACTCAGTGTTAGTCCAAGAGAATATTCATGTGTATATCACCCACGTCGTCTTATTCTCTATGTTAGTCGATAGTCAGTAATACTCTTAGGTAATATGGTTATAGAGGTGGGGTGTTACAAAAATGGTGTACAATGCTTTGCTTCTTAGAACACGTAATTGTGGAAATGCGAATCCGTTTGTTTCAAATGGAAGAGTGATATTTGACATTGTTATTATGCATGACTTACTACTATTATTTCTACAACATATGACTGATATCGCTTGTAAGTAAGTATTTTTCTAAACTTTCATATAATCTTTATATCCGGGATGCATTATTTCATAGACATGTGTGCTTCAAGAGTATGTACTTAACTACACTACAGGTTTTATTTTCTAGTTGGGTAATAAAACAGTTATTCAATCAATGAGACGAGTATTTCAACACTAAAAAATATGCTTAGTTAACAAAAAATAACGGTTTGAAGAAATACATAGCTCAAACTAAAATATACCCATAGTGTGAAATTTTATAATCACTTCTAAATTACACATCACCGATTGTAGTAAACCTTCGATATAATTTGTAAACAACCACATGCGTTCAAACTACTAATCTTAAGTGATGAGAACAACATCAGATCTCACCAATTTGAACAAGAAAACATAGGGATCATGCATTAATAATAGTCAAAAGTGAAAATAGTTATGAATTTTAACTTAAAACTTATCATCGTAAACATAAACCAATAATATAAGGGTTAGATTTCATCAAAATTGGAGTAGATAGTGAATACAATGCTTAATAATTGAATAAAGTGGGAGTCCTAATGAGAAATTTAGCAATTTCTTATACCATTAGAATACTTAATCTACACTTAAGTCATAGTTAGACACTGTAATTTTAGTTCATCCAAGTATTCTTTCCTTACATATTTGCTTGCTTAACTTGGTGGTTTTTTAGCGTTGGCATTGACTCTGTGCTACTCTATGAGGTTTCTAATTATAAGAATTTAATTGATTTCACATCATTATGGTGGAGACTTGAATCCCATTCTTAGAATTGCAATATTATCAAACTTTATTTTTTTCGTTAGTGATATCTTAGTTGATGGTATCAAATTTTGGTCATCGATATATTGTATGGTTCACTCTATAACTGAAAAATTAACAATAGCTAGTGACAAATTGTAAATGCTACTAGCTAAGTCTGAATTAACTAGTTATGGAGATGTAAATGAATATTATGAAGAAAAATTTATACCTACAGAAGTAACTATAGATATCTCAGAAGTGTGGGTGTTTATATAATGGATAATGACCAAAATATCATTAACTGTATTAATACTATAAAACCTAATGTGCTATTTTTACGTCTACTTTTTTATCAACAAAGGCACTAGATATTTATTTGGGATTAACCTTGGAAGAAATGTGGTTGCAGGGTTCAACCTTGAAAATTATTTCTATTCATTACTAGAGCATATGGAGTTAATGTACAAGTCAAAGTACAACGTTATGAAATTTTGGCAACCATTTTAGAAAGAGAAGTTTAGATACACAAACAAACTTGGTAGCTTTGCAAGCTTTGCATAATGAATCATTATATGGTTAGAGTTCTTTATGAAAGCATTCAATGTTATATCTTTGCAATATGAAAATTGTTCCATATAGCAAAGCTTAATAGAAAAGTCATTGACATAAATTAAATAAGGCATTTATAGTGAACATTGGGTGAATTAAGTTTGTATTAATTCAGGCGTTTAATTTGTTATATTTTAGCATTATTAGTTGCACAAAAAAGAATGTTTTTTACTTCAATTAACTGTACTTTAATATTAACAAGCAAAATATTTTCTTCCTTACCGAGTAAAGATTAATTCTAGCACTAATGTTTTATGCGTTTGGAAACTCCAACCATCTTGAAACTGGTCGGTATTAATTTCTTCATTCATGAAGGATTTTTTCTTCGATAAGTGAATTTCTCGATAATAAAAATCCAGGAATTATAACGTAAGTCATTTTAGGATATGATATAACGACATTAGAATCAATAAATATTATCTCCCATCCGATTGTTAGCAACAATTTAATATCATATGAATTTTTAATTAATTTACTTTGTTTTCTTATTGGATAGTACATCAAAGGATCTGTATGAACATTGACACTAGATTGGCATAACTAGTCAAATATCATATTTTCCTTAATGTTAATTTTCTTATATTTAAAGGCACATGTATCATTTCATTAAAAAAGGCATGTCGTATGTAAAATTATTTAAAAATTTGCTTATAACTTCAAAGTGCTATTTTACTTATTATTGTTATTAATGGATGTTATTGCTGAACTTAAAGATCTAATCATTTTGGAGTAACTCAAGTAAAACGTAAGGACCCGATCATTTATGTTTCCTAATGTTTTAAATTTTAACCTTCCTCGTTTTAGACCAATATTCAAGCTAATAAAGGTAAGTGAGAAAAAATTACCATGATTTTAGAATAGTTAGGACATATCATATATGGAGTATGATTACATAAAAATGTATTTTTTTACTAGAAGGCCAAGTTAAGAAGTTTATTTATTCTAATGGTAATTAAAGGTTCGGGTAAATGATATGTGATAAGAATTCTTTATAAATGTTTAATTATGCATACTTGTTATGCTTTTAGATCTTTGTAAGTTGTACCATTGTAGATTCCAATGGTTTGTTAAACTTTGGCCTTAATGTTTGATTAAAACATGAGAATTCTGGACTATTGTATTATAGACGGTATGTGTTGAATAAAAAAAAGAAGGAAAAAAATTATTTAGTAAAAATGGATAATATATGTAACAACTGATGAATATGAATAGTTTATTTATTCTGTGTTGGATTTTTCTATTTGATATGAAATATGTAATTAAAACATTTCCTTATTATGGATATGCTATGGAAGATAACCACTGATTGCAAATCATTGATTGAATAAATAAGTACATATAATTCTTTATAACAATTAGCATTAGCTTGAAAAAATATCCACAAGGATGCAATATGCATATATGGTAAATAATTTCTTATATCTAGAGAATACTAATATCAGTTTAGAAAATTAGAAATGGGTAATTGCTCATTGCAAGTTCTTCATAAATCGAAACTGAAGAGCTCTATTATCAATCAATTCTATCCATATATATTTTTTTAAATTATATTACACATGAAACTCGACATTAAAATAAGTAGTAGTATAGTAATTAGCTAAACCTTCTCACTATAATATGGCTTCAGCCATGGGCACCAAAGCTTTAGGCCGTAATGTGAGTTATTTACATACTAGTTTGACGTATAACAAATATACACTTCTCTATTATGTTTGAGAATATGTACTTCACTTATTATTTGAACTTATATTTCATGAACTGTTTTTTTTTTCTTTTTCTTTTTTTCTGTATTTGTTACCTTGAAGGAAAGAAAGAAATTAAAGCGCTTTTACTATATATACGAGTGTCCTAAACTGTAAGAAATTTCTAACAAACTAAGGATTATTTATGCTTCTCGGTATCTTTGTTATGGTATGAACACCAATATGAGAATAGAATATGTGAAAGATATTGATGTCCCATCCTATAAGCGAAATTCTAGAAGATGATTGATTATCAAATTGCTTTTCCTTCCAATTAGCTCTAAAGATTCTTTTATTATTTATATATCTATTAGTATTAAAGGAATATTATCTTCAACTGCACTAATAAGTTGATGGAAAAAAATTTATACCAAAAAGGAAAGCAGTAGCTTCTTTGGTAAAATGTTTTTTATTTCATTAAAATAACTGGCCAATGGGTGAAACACACAAGCATTTGCGTTATGTTTATTCCATATTAAACTTTGATGTAGTCTACTAATTTATGCATTAATCAACTTTTGCTATGTATAACGAAGAGGCTAAACATCTACTACTTGAACTTCCAAGTTACTAACATTGTGTTGCGTGATATATATATATATATATATATATATATATATATATATATATATATATATATATATGCAATAATCGACTGCACTTCATTCTTGCTACACCTCTTATTTCAACATCATATTTCGATTTAAATAATATAATAAGGTGATAAGAAATAGAAAGTATTATATTATTTAAATCGGAGTGTGTATTTGAAATCGGAGGGAATAGAGTTTTAGTAGAAATGAGGTGTGGTCAATCCTGGCTATATGAGCTAGGATCTGCAGCCCTTCTTATTTAGCATAATCACCTAACCCAATGATTTGAACCATACGTTTATATTTAAATATTCGGCTTTTCTCTTTCCTCTCACATGCTTTAGATATTTAAATACAAACTTGTGGCTGAAATTAGGAGGCTATGTGATGATGCTAAATAAGGGGGCAGTGGAACATAACTCTCTATATACATAATTCTCTAGCTTCAAATTAATTCACAGTTTAAATACATATCTACGTCAAACGCCATGGATTATATCCCTACCAAATGCTTGACATATGAATGCTAACACGACGATGTTTATACTATCACTTAATTTTTGAAGTGTCTTTTCATTTAGTTTATCATCATAGTAAAGTACAATATTTGTATATATTTTAATAGTGTATATTTTTGACATACGTTTTTTTAAAATGGGAATAAAGGATTTCTATTATCTTTGCTTCTAAAGAAAACAATCAAATGATCCATTTTCTTAAAATAATATATTACTGTAATCATATTTTAATTATAAACGTTTAAACCGTAATATTACCCAAGACAAAATATTTTCATTCTTCACTACCAAAGAGAATGATTCAAACATCATAATTAAATACCATTTATAAAACATAATTTATTGCAATAAAATAAAATAAATACTATATATAATCATATATTAATATTTTCATTGAAATGGCATTTTTAAAAACTAATGGTCAAGCCTCTGTATTTATGTAGATCGAATTTCTCAAAACTATTTGCTGAATAATGAATTGAATAGAACGCTCAAGTTAATTATTATCAAAATAGTAAATTGTGAGAAATCAAATGAAGATTCGATGATGAGTGCAGAGAAAGTATAGTTTCAACCTCATGCGCGTAGCACGGTGTTAACCCGTTTTTTGACCAAGTAGACTTCAACTAGACTTAGAAGAGCAAAACGAAGACAAGACAATTCCCATACTTGGAAACACGATTAGAAGAACAAGAGAAAAGAACTCAAGAAAACCCATCAAATTTGGAGCTAAGTAAATAACTCGGTACCGAGATTCTTCTCTCGGTACCAGAGGTTTCTTAACCTCTTTTGACCACATAAACTCCATGTACTCCATACACTACTTCAACCTCTCAGGGTAAAGTGCATTTCTCAATACTAGGAAGAGTAGTATCAAGGATTGACAAGAAGAAAGAAAAGAAAGCAAAAAAAAAGATCAAGTACATCACTGAAAAGAACTTAATCTTCAAGGAAAATAGTTTGAAAAGCATCGAATTGAATATTGGAGAGCAAGGAAAGGAAAAGAAGAGGATTTAAAACTAAGTAAACTTCTTGGTACCGAGAGGTATTTTTGGCCAATTGGGTCGAATTGTTTGCTTGTGCCTCCTTAGGCTAACTTCTAGACTTCAATGCAAGTGTGCTTCTAAATCTATGCAGTTGTTTCTCCATAAATACCAGCCCTATAACAACCAAAGAAGGATCTTCTTCTGGACTCGGATCTTCACGCTGATTCACACTCTGTATTTTCTTCACTCTTATCTGCTACCTCAAACATACTAAAGAAACTCCACTATAAATCTGAGGTCCACTAGATTGTGGTAAGATCTGATAAAATTAGTTGTAATACAAAAAGAAACTACTAATAAAAAAGATTATAGTGGACATAGGCCGGAGAATTTGCCGAACCACTATAAAAGTTTTTGTGTCTCCCTTTACTTTCTCAATTTTTTTGCTTGTTTGATTTGGATATCTATATTTTAGTGATTTCATCTAATATTTTGGTTTTGGTGCCATTTTTGGCTTCAACATTTTGGTGCTTTCACTGAGAAAGAGCTAGATTTCACAACATAAAGCTTCGATCTGAAATTTGGAGAAGATGATTTGACCTAACACTAAATCTAAGATTGGATAAAGTCAACCAAGGAATGGGGGTAGCCAAGAGGCATCCTTGAATTCTAATCATTCCATCAACGCAATCAAAGTGGAGATGAAGAGAACGATGAAGGAAATGCAAGATGGACTAATGACTCGATAGCAGGAAATGATGGAGGGATTTTTTTTAAAGGATTGGACAAGAAGGAATAGTTAGAGCCGTTGGAATTCAGAACCAAGGACCAGGGACTAATGCAGGAACATCTGGAGTTAGAGTGGAGAAAAATAGAACGGTGCCCTCATGACCAAGACCACTCGGTACCGACCAAAATCCTCTTGGTACTAAAGGGATTTTACTTAGAGGAAATGTTTGATTGGACTTAAGGCAAGCTGGGATGTCGAGAATGGACTATGCAATAACCCACTTTTTCAACCCTTGAATATCAATACTAATGCATCCACGGTATACATGTGCCGAGTGCTCAAATGTCAGAAAGATGAATTATTAGGGTAAAATAAAACGAAAAGGAAATAGAACAAGGAAGAAGGAACACAATATATAACGACCCAAATTTTGCATCATTTGATTTTGGATATTCAAATGGTTTTAAATATTGGATTTGGTAAATAAGTTGATTTTAGATATAAAGAATTATTGAAATTTTAGAATGGATTTAAATTTCAAATATAACAATTTATCGTAATATGAAAATGGTGAATAATTGAAATTTGAGTTGAATATGAATCGAAACGATTTCTAATGTTAATATAAATTCTACTTGAATTAGAATAGAGTTAATAAGTTTTCAAAACTGAAATTTCAAGTAAATTTGCCAATTTTTGAAAACGTCGATTTAATTGACACGTCAAAATAACGATCTGCGACATAATCTCGGAATTCGATGAAACTACTTCCATTGGGTCCATAATAGTGTATCATTATTGGATTTTAATTTCGTAGCGTTTGCAGTTACCGTTTGGTCCTATGGGATAGAAACGTGTTGAAATTTATATCGAAAATTTAATATAATAATTGGATTCAAAAAACTTTCTTACGATCGAATTAGGATTCGAAACTTGTTCCTTTAGGTTCAAAATAGCAGTGTAACAACAGGAACGCCAGGCAGCAACCTTAATAGGAGTTCGGGGTTTTAAGTTACCTTAAATGAGATATTTTAAAATTAAAATAATATTTTAAAATTTTCTAAAATCAACTCCTATTATTCCCAGCCACCCTAAAATCGTACTCGAGCCACCCTATACTTTTGACCACACCGCCCTCATTCCTTCCCATTTAAATTCACGTGTACTCCTTCTCCTCCTCCTTTTAGAAATTGAAATCACGAGTATTATAAAAAAAGTATACAAATTTGGATCTTGGATCGGCCTACGCTTCGAGCGTTTAGGCGCTCGAATTATCGATCATAGCAGTGATGGTCTAGGGTGGATACGGCGTCGATGGAGGGGATTTAGGGTTGCCGATGATTTTATCAAGGAGAGCCGCGCCTTGTGGAGGAGTAGCGCACGCTAATGTGGAGTTTGGCGAGGCTTCTACGACCAAAGGGGGAAATAAGTGACAGTCATAGTCTGGGGGTTTTCGTGCGTGAGTTGGTCGAGGCGAGCTAGGGCAACGTGAGGCAAGGCAGCGGTCGCGGTAAAAGCTGGGTAGAGTCGCGACAGGGAGGAGCAAGGGCTGGAGCTAGGCGACTACTGGAAATGGTTGCGGGGCAGTTGAAGGACGACATCGTGATTCGTTCGAGGGAGTGGGAATAAAAGTAATTAGAAAATTTAAATTGTAATTAGTTTTATTAATTATGGAATAGTTAACTTATAAAAATTCGCAAAATTATTCATGCGAGGTCCAAAATTAGAAAAACGAGTCACATTGGATCGTAATAACAAAACATTATGCAATGGAATAGATTTGGAATTAGAGCGAATAACTGATTCGAAAATCAAGGTGAGTAAATCTCACTTATTTGGATTACTGGATTTAATTTATAAAAATTAAAAATTAATTATTGGATGATTGGATGGATTGATATATTATTACTAGTTGAATGTTGTATTATATATATATTAATAGTTAGGTATATTTCCCGCTGTTGGAGCAAATGAGACACTATGCTCCCCACATAATAGGGGATGACCATATATTATCGCGATATCCCGCCTTGAAGCGGGATTAGTATTTTATGTTATCTAACATCCGTGGATGCAGGAAAACAAGTTGGAGGGATCCAACTGGATTTCTCAAATATATTTATTGTTTTCATATATAGCGATATATGATGAAATTGAATAATCTGTTATGGATTGTTGTGTGATTTGATTGATTGGATGTTATAGTAGCATATGCCTTAATTTTGGTATTATAAATACGATAAATAATATTTTTGAATTTTTAAATAGGAAATTCAAAGGCCATTTTGAAATGAAAGTATTTATATAGAATTTTGGGATTTAAAAAAAAGAATTGATTCGATAAAATAAATAATTTGATTTTGGATATTTAATTAGCCATTTCGCAAAATGGTTTCAAATGGAAATTTTAAATTGAGTATTGTTTTAATACGATGAATTATTAAATAAGATTTCTTTAAATATGAAATGGAAGTCGGAATCGAGATTTGAATGGTTTTGTATATAGTTTGGATTACTTAAGAAATTTATTTCCAAATGGAATTTTTAATAGGAAGCGATTTTATAATTGGATTTTAGTAATATAAAGCTGTTATAAACTAGAAATGAGTTTATAAGATTTATAAACAATGTTTATAAATTAAGTGAAATGATTATCGTTTGATAAATTGGAAATATAAATTCATAGTGAGAATTTATAATGAAATATGGAAATCGGTGTAGAAAGAAATAGTGGATTCTGTTTTGGAATTTGGAAATAGTTGTGAAATAGGAAATGTAAATCGATTTGTGATAAATCGAGAGAGATTTATAAATATAAAACTGGTTATATTGGAATTTTAAAAATATATTTTTATCGAGAAGTTAAGTTGCTTTAAAAAGGAATTGTCATTTATTAAACTATGTAGCTTAAAACTGTTTTAATATTAAAATATTTCGAAAATTGGTTTTTCAAATATTTAATACCAATTGAAATAAATTCTAATTTTTATAATAATCTTTGTAAAATCAAGTAGTATTATTTAAAAATGAATTAGAAATGAGTTATCATTGATTATTTAAAAGTGTTTGATATTTTTTAATAATTATCTAAATGTGTTTTGAAGATAAATTATTATACTTTAAAAATTACTTATCATATATATAAATATATATAGTGTTTTGAAAATGATTGAATTGTGTTTATAAATACTCTCGAGATTTGTAAACCAAATTATTTAACGAAAATGATTTATAAGAGGAATCTTAAAATGAACTCTGGGACGTTAAGAAAATTTTCCCAAGTGTTCGATACGTGAACTTTGAAAATGAATCAAAATTCATAAAGAAGTTATAAATTGTTGGATGGGATTTTAAATAAGAAAAATCGATTTTGGAAATTGTAAAAGGGATTTATTAAAAATTCTAGAGATTTATGGAACGAGTTACAATGAGTTATGAGTTTACAAAAGAGGTTGTAAATGTTTTTTTTATAAGTTGGCAATAAGGGAAATTTTCTTGTTTGGGAATATAACCATAAAATCGATATAAGTTTATGAATATTTCCTAAGTGTTGAGAAGTAAGTGATTTTGAAAAATATATTTATAAATATTTTCCTAAGTATTGGAAAGAAAAAATGTTTTGGAAATGTTGACTATGGAATGGGTATGTGGAAATATTTCACTAAGGGCTGAAATAAGATATGGTTTGAAAAATATCCTGTTATGGATATAAGTTTTGAAATGGTTTTCATATATTGGAACACGGAAAGAGATTTGAATATATATCTTTGTAAAGATATTTTGAAATAAATATTTTGAAAGATTTATAATATGGGTCTAGTGACTGCTTATGTGTGTAATTTGATAGTTAAATAACCGACTAATCAAATCTAGCTAAATTGTATTGGCGCGACAGGACAGAAAGGAGTGGCTTAGGAAAAAAGTCTTATTTGAATGTGGAAGAATAGTTTGGCTCCTTTTAGATCGTTTCGAAGAGACCGAGATCAAATTCAATTATGCAAAAACCACTTCGATCCGATTTGTGCATTACGAATTATGATATCTTGACGATAATGGAGATGGTAATCTTGAAGGAGAATCGATTTATTCAGTCCCAGAATAAGTTGTATAGATGAATGCTATCATTTCATCGTTGCTTGAAAGGTAGTGTTAGCATTCCAAGTATGAATGCTATTCTTAAGGTAAACATAGCATCAAGCCTCATCAACCGGGAATTGACAAAAACATGGCATGCAGCAAGGCCAAGTGGGTCGCTCCCATTAGGGTTTGATCATCACTTATCTAGAGTGGACATCTATCATCACTTTCATTTGTATGCGTTCGGGCCGACTAGTGGTGATCATATTCAATACTAGCAGTCAAGTGCTAGGTCAGTCTTGTGTGGTAGGGGCACAAGATGTTCTTGTCAGACCCCGGTGCATTTTATCTAGAGATGCACCATCGGAAGGTAGTTCATTACCTTGTCATAGTATGGAATCCATTCTCCAATAATCGCCGTACGGTTTTGATTAATCCCAACAATTCTGAAACATGAGATGCAAGCCTTTTAGTTATTTTATAGTTTATTCTCTATAGACACTATTATAATATCAGAAGATTTAGATATAAAATATTTTGGTTATCGTAAGGTAAAAACCCATCATATTTATGTATGGCGTGGTCTTACGAGATACCTTTGTTTTCAAAAGAATTTTGATAACAGTAATAATTCAAATTGAGTGTGTTTTCTCATGCTGGTTTTCCAGACCGACGCGGGTGTTATTTTATTATAATACTCGAGTCAGACCGAGTATTTCAGATAAAGGTTAAGATGCTATGAAGCTCAGAAGATGAGCTAGAGGATTCTCAGGCATATTATACGTATTTGGTTATATCCCCTATGTGAGTCATGCTGTATATTCAGTATTTTTGAGGAAAAGTTACTATAACTGTCCAGATTGATTGTTGATTGATTTACTCTAATGATTGTGTGTATATTAACATCTACAGATTCCTTTTTATAAAAATATCTTATCATATATTATATTTTGTTCCACTACGATTGTGAGATTCTGTGTTGTTGTTTTTGTTTGTTTCTATCTCTTCTTCTTCTTTACCCCTAATGATCTGGTATTTCCGATACTCGGTCGTTCGGCATGCTATACAGTGAACGTATTGATGTCGATTTTTGAGACTCGAAAATCCTAGGCCACTACACAATATCAGAATCTCACTAGCGGAACAGTAATATAAAATATCAAAAGAATAGTACAAAGGGTTACTCCGACATAGAAATTTTAGAGTTACAAACCTAAGTACTATCTTCAACTTAGACAATTATAACAAATTGTCCTCAGAAATGCTGATATGTACAATATAGTAATGCAGTGGAAATAAGAACATTATGGTAGGTGAAACATCCAACTCGTCTTCTTGAGCTCCAATGAACATCAACAAAAACCTTCCTTTCTCAAACTACTCGAAAGAGCATGTGAGGAATTTAGGAAAAACAAAAGTTACATGTTAGACATAAGTCTGGTATGAGAAATTCAAGAAATATGCGATCAACATATAACAGTACTTTTGAGACTGAATGGAATGCCATAATGGTTATCCCCTAAAAGAACCACCATCTAATAAGTACATAAGGTGATATGTTAGATAATATCCGGTGTGTAGAATATAAATATATAGCACAGCTGGAATGGTTACATTGGTTACATTCAACAGCATATTAGAGGTACAATCAAAACCGATATGGAATGTTCATATAATGGATTTTTCATAGAGATGCCTCTTGTAAACTAAAATGGATCTCCATACATAAGGATCAGAAAAAACCTTCCGAGTGACATACATCTCCAAATAAAATATACCGTAGGGTAAACACAAGGGGTGCATCGTTCAAACATGAACAACGTGAACCAAATATCATCAACTCTCGTAGGCCAATAATCGATAAGTATCTCTAGATCTAGAGTTGATAATACCCTGATGCGGGTCAGCAAAACCGTAGGTTATGCAACCTACTCCGTCTTTAGCCATTTCAAATGTCGAGGTTACGTTCAACATCTTTCACACGAGTCTTCATCACTCGAAGAGAACATGAATCCCCAATTAGACTCCTGTACCTTGAACAGATCTTGAAATCATACATGGATTCTATCATGTCGAACAGATCCATCCCAAGAGATAGAATACATATCTCTGTCTTGAAGTGGTTTTTGATAAGTAAAACACTTACCGATCCCGATCTCTTCAAGACTGAATCGACGAATTTGGTCATATTCAATAATAACGAGGACAATTGCATATGGAAACCAAGTCTTATATACTTATCGCGTTCTTGATATTTTCATCTCACACTACCCCTCGATGAAGAGAGAAGCTGGTAGGTTAGATATCTATTACCCATATCCCTACACGAACATCGGTCTTAATTCCCATAAATAGACAAGTTTACTTGATTGGCTTTTAGTGCTCAGTATACGAATAATTGCTTTCCATAAACAAGTAAACATATAGAAAATACGATCAAGTCACATAAAGCATGATCAAGTTACACAAGCGACTTCTAACCCTTTTTTAAATTAATATTTTATTAATTAAAACCACTTTTATTAGCAAAACTTAATTTATCTAATAAAACATTGTTTATTAATTTCTATTAGTCATTTGTTCTATTTCAATACTTCAAAAACTATTTATATACTTATCTAAAATGGTATAAGTATATTCATAATTCATTAAAAAGATTTCTTACTTTAAATCTTTACGCTTTATGTCCTTTTCTAAAAGATTTCTTACTTATAATTTCCTTCAAAATATCCATTTTAAGGATGTAAGTGCTTTCATAAAACCATTTAAAAAGGTTTAAGACTAATGGTGTTTAAACATTGCCACTACAAATCCAAAACTGTTTCACTTATGCTTATCTTTAAAACATTCTTTTAAAGATCTATTTACCTTCATAGTATAATCAAATGGGTTAAAGATGAATGTGATTAACATATTGTCACAACAAACCAAAACCATTTCCATACTTACATCATCTTAAAAACGTTCTTTTTAAAGATCCATGTTAATAAAATTTTGGTTAAGTTCGATGGTCGACTAGTCCACTATCCAGTCAAAACAATTGCTCATACAAATCAATGTTCTTATACTTAACTCGTTTTCGATATTTCAACTTATACTATTCCTCATTCAAGAGTGAAGCTAGGTAAGTTAGAGCATTGGTTGCATCAAAGCTTTGCCTTCTTGTATCTCACAAATGAATAAGTTTACTCGTTGGTTTTTAGTTTTAGGTATAGTATTAATGATTTTCATAAACAAGTAACAAACAATATGATTAACCCATTTTTTACATTCTCGACTTAACTATTCCCTATTGAAGTGGGAAGTCGATAGGCCAGAGCTCTATTGCTCTGTCCCTACTCGACATCAATCTTAACTCTCACAAATCGATAAGCCTTCTTCGTTGGATTTTAGCTTTAACCAAAGTGAATTACTTTTTAAACAAGCAAGTAAACAACATGATTAACACATTTTAAACATTCCAACTTAATCGTTCCTCGTTTAAGAGGGAAACTGGTAAGTTAGAACTCTAGTGCTCATATCCATACTCGACATCAAGCTTAACTATCAAACATAGAGAAGTCTGCTTGGTAGGTTTTACTGTTAAGCCTAGTCAACTACCTTTTTCAAAACTTAGTAAAATACTTGTAAATATATTTTTAATATCTATGTATAATATTATGTGAAAATAACTAATTTATAATTTGATGAAAAATATGTTTATATTATAAAAACCCTTTTACTTTGAAAATACATATATAATTATTATAAATATATTTAAACTTCAAACCAACTTTAAAATACTTCAAAATGGGTTTGAACAATATCTCTAGCAAGATTAGAAAAAAAAAATCCAAATTTAAATGTCATTTTTAAATACCTGAAACCATAAGGGACTTACTACAACATTTTTAAATGCTGTTAAAAGTCTTTGTTAAAAGCAATAATGAAAAGCACGATCTTTGTGACTAATTTAAACCACTTTAACAAATGATTTAAGACTTGAAAATTTTATAGTAAGTACTAACCTTAGGTTACTTGAAAATCATGCAAATAAACCTCTAAGAAAACCTTTCCATTTATTTAATAAAATTCTCGAAACATGCTAGATTTACAAAGTGTATTCATAACCACCTTTTTGTTCTAACTTCACAACTTTTGTTCACAATTTCCATAACTTTACAATCTATTTCCTTACTATCCAATATATTAAAATATGTGTAGAGAATTAAAAAAATCAAATTGTCCCAAGTTAAGATCATAAATATCCAATTTACGCAAGTTAAAGTTAAGGGATATCAAAGTGCACTTATAATGACTATTCTCGCTTCAAACACTTTCTAACATACTTCAATTCAATGCACATTCCAAACAACCATTTAAACATCAAGTCAAGGCCATGACACATGTTTAAAAGGGTAACAGTGATGTTATACAATATAAAATTGTCATTTTCTTTCGAAAGCAAGAGGCGTCTATAACCTTATTTAGTTAATGTCACTTTATAATTCAAACACAATATATATATATATAATATATATATACCCATAAGATAGTGAGATAACTCACTTATATGCAAGTCAAACACATGCTCAAGAACAACCTAACTCAAGAACGCTTCCACTCATCACCGAACTCCTAAAGATCCAACATTTAGTACTTCCAAACCAAGGCAACACCTCCCCTCCTCTTCCATAGCTCATGGCCCATCCAAGATCCCCCTCCTCGTTTACTTTCCTTCCACTTTAACTTTAGATATATGCTTCCTAAGGTGTTGGTGAAAGTTTGAAAGAGATTGAAGTTGATTTGGTTTAGACTTGATAAGGTTAGAGAAGAATTAGTGGATTAATGCTTAAGCACTTCCATCATTTTTATTCTCTTGCTTCATTCCAAAATTTATGAATTTGTGATTTATTATCAAGGGTATGCCGCTCCTTTTATAAGATGGAAATGGTGTTGCATAATCTTGTTCTTACCCCTACTCTCTCATGTCATGTAGGACTCACCTCTCATCGCTTCTCCTTTACATAACACTTAAGAGTTAAGTCTTTCCTTAAAAGTTTATTTTCATAATATCTTTGATGACATCACTCATGACATCATCCGAAAAGTTTATTTCCATAAATGATAAAAAATATATTTCATTTGATTGTTTTTATAAGCAAATAAGTGTGTGCAAAAAAAGTTTAAACAACTTCTAACGAATAAAAAGCTATTTATAGATAAAACAATTTTTAGTCACATTATCGATTTTTTTTCAAAATATTTATATTTGTAAACATTTTTTCAAAACAAGCTTATCGGCATTGCTTATGATTTAAAAAGAGGTTAATAAGCTTATTAAATCATTTTAACAAAAAATAAATCTAAGATTCAAATATTTAAATAATTCATATATTTAAATACGAAGTATCTGAAATTCCAGATCGTTACAAACGATGCCAAAATAAGGAATGCAAGACAGAACGTAAGTGCATAATAACTAGAGAAATATGTGCCAGAACTTCCCCATAGGAATGGAGGACAGAATGAAGCCAGAGGTCTGGGTTTAAGGTGCATGCGTGAACCAGAGGAGTATGTACAAAATCTGAGAAGAAAAGGATGGAAAATAATAATAATAAAATAATAATAAAATAAATATTTCTATGAATTTGTATCTGCAAAAGCAAAGAAAACTTCACAAATCTGAGAAAAAGCAAAAGGAAGGAAAAAATAATAATAATAATAAAATAAACAAATTTCAAGTTCAAAGACCAGAAGCAATAAGGTTACAGGAATTTCAACACTGCATATTATCAAGCATAATCAAATTCAAGCTACAGGCTTCTTGCATCATCAAATATTTCTCTGTTACAATAGTTTTTGGTGAGTAAACATGTTTTTAATCTAACTTTTAATTTGTATTTCATGAAGTATTGTTATGATTTAAATTTTGTAGAATGTTTGGCATTGTTTTATTTGTTCTGCATCTTGATATTCTTACAGGTTTTAAATTTATGTTGAGTCAAAGGAAGTAAAGAATAATTCATAATTTTATATAAAGTCATCTTGATTAATTAGTAATTTAACTAAGTAATAGTTGTTAAAGCTTCAGTTTAAAGTTTGAAGTGATAGCTGTATAATTTAAGCACTGGAACTTAAACTTGCAATAAATAGGTAAGTAATAATCAAAAATCGAGTTGCTTAAATTGTAAATTTAAAGTTATATTTTGAAACAACATACTAAGTTAAGATTTTTAAGACCCAAATTATAATTTTTAGTGAACAAGTCTGGGAGCAGTTTGATAATAACCCATTTTTGCTTTTTTATGAATTTCGACTTGAAGCTAGAGTAATATTGTAGGATCAACAGAAAATTGTTAAAATAATTTTCGAATACAAGAACTGTTGAGGGGAATAAAAAGTAGGGTTATGGGTTCTGTATATTTTGGGTTCAGTTACTTGATGTTTGCGACACGATGGCGCAACCGAGTGACGCGTGGGTTTGGGAGAAGTTAGGAGGTGAGGTCGGCAAGGTTTGACCGGAGCCACGCCGCCTCTGGCGGTCGCGTCAGTGAGTACGAGGTGATTTGTGTCCAGTGTGTTCATGGAGCCATTCGACTTTACGGTCATATTTTGATTTCGTGGGTATTGGGTTGTGTTGGGTTTCGTATTCGAGTAAGGGAGTGGTTTGTGATTTGTGGGTGGTGACGCGTAGCGGTGGCGCGGTGGTGGACCGCCGTGCACGTGCACGGCGGTGAGGAAGGTCCTGGGTAATTT
Source organism: Allium cepa (assembly GCA_030765085.1). NCBI lineage: Eukaryota > Viridiplantae > Streptophyta > Magnoliopsida > Asparagales > Amaryllidaceae > Allium > Allium cepa. The sequence goes on from CM060931.1 coordinate 168,098,965, forward strand.
TTAACTCGTGTGAAACGCGAGAGGGTTCGCGTGTTTACTTCGAATTTTGGTTCCTGGGTCGAGAGAGTGAAGCGCGTGTGTTTTTCTTTAAGTTTCAACAGTTTTTAAACTTAAGTTTTGAAAGAAAAAGAAACAGTAGAATTAAAAACAGAGGTAGAAGAAGATGCAAGGAGTACGCGAGAAACGTACTGGGTTTTCTCGAGCTCGACCCAAGAAATCACGTTGTTACTTCGGGTTGTTTAATTCCTGAAGCTTGCTAATTTTGTTAAGTTAAGTGTCTACCGCCACATCGAGAGATTGAGTTTCGTATTGATTTGATTCCAGGAGCTGTGCCAGTGATTCAGCCCAGTAGGAGAATGCCTCTTAGAGAGAGAGAAGAGTTGGTTAAGCAGACGCAAGATCTTTTGGAGAAGGTTTGATTAGACCCAGTTTTTCTTGTTGGGGATCTGTTGCTGTATTTGTCACCAAATCTGATGGTTTGCTAAGGTTCTGTGTAGAATAAGTTTATGCTAGTATTCATTGATGATATTTTGGTCTACTCCAAATCGGAAGAAGAGCACAGGCAACATTTAAGGATTGTATTGGAAACTCTGAGGAAGCATGTGTTGAAGGCAAAATTTTCAAAGTGCCATTTCTGGAAATCAGAAATTAAATTTTGGGACACATTATTTTGGGTGAAGATATCTCTGTAGACCCAGCGAAGGGAGAATCTATTCTAGAATGGAAGCAACCGATGGAAATTCATAATTTTCTGGGTTTAGTTGGCTACTACAGAAAATTTATTAAGGATTATTCCAAAATTTCTTCGCATCTGACCAAACTAACAAGGAAAGGAACCAAATTCAAATGGACACCTCAGTATGAAGAAGCTTTTCAGGAATTGAAGACAAGGCTAACCAGTGCACCAATACTTGCTATTCCGGATGGGAAGAGAAAATTTGAAGTATATACGGATACATGTTTAGTTGGATTGGGTGCAGTGTTGATGCAGAAGGGTAGAGTGATTGCGTATGCTAGCCGGCAATTGAAGTCTCATGAGAAGAACTATGCTACGCATGATTTAGAACTGTTAGCTATTGTTTTTGCTTTGAAGATCTGAAGACATTATCTTTTGGGAGAAAAATTTGAGTTATTCATGGATCACAAACCGTTGAAATATATTTTCTCTCAAAAAGATCTTAATTTGAGACAGCATAGATGGGTCGAATTTTTGGCATCTTATGGTGGATATTTTATATACTCCAGGGAAAGCAAATGTCGTGGCTGATACTCTTAGTAGAAATGCGGTATTATCTCTTTTGGAAGTCGTTCCATCTCTCCAAGAAAAGATCGTTAGTAAGCAAATGGAGGATAAATCTTTTAAGGAAATAATTCATGGAACTAAGGACGGGCGATATTTGGATTTCAAGGTGGACGATCAGGGTATTTTAAGGATTAATGGTCGTTTGTGTGTGCCTAATATTGATGGACTGAGACAAGAAGTTTTAGCTGAGTGTCATCGCTCCAAATTGAATATTCACCCGGGAATTTCGAAGATGTATAAAGATATAAGGAGAGTTTTCTGGTGGCTGAATATGGAGAAGGATGTAGCTGTTTTTGTAAATAGTTGTGCCATTTGCCAGCAAGTGAAGGGAGATCAATAAAAGTCTGCAGGATTATTGCAACCTTTGGAAATTCCAGATTGGAAATGGGAGATGATCTCGATGGATTTTATAGACGGTTTGCCTAGAACCAGGAAATGAAATGAAGGAATATGGGTTATTGTGGATCGTTTAACAAAAAGTGCCCATTTTATTCCGGTTAAGGCGACTCATACTGCAGTTTCTTTGGCAGAAATTTTCTTGAAGGAGATAGTCAGATTGCATGGTGTTCCTATTAGCATAGTAAGTGATCGTGATCCTATTCTCACTAGCAAATTTTGGGAAGCTCTGCAATCAGCAATGGGAACAGATTTGAGACTGAGTACAGCCTATCATCCTCAAACAGACGGACAGACGGAGAGGCTAAATCGTATTCTTGAGGATATGCTACGGGCTTGTGTTTTAGACTTCGGAGGATCTTGGGAGGACCATCTTCGTTTAGTGGAATTTTCTTATAATCATAACAGTTATCAAGCAAGTATTAAGATGGCTCCTTATGAAGCTCTGTACGGAAGACCGTGTAGATCCCCATCTTGTTGGATTGAATCGAATGATCGACTGGTGCTTGGACCCGATCTTATTCGTGAAGCTTCTGCGAAGGTTGAGCTTATCAATAAAAGGATGGAAGCTGCTCAAGATCGTCAGAAGAAATATGCAGATAAGAGACGAAGACCCTTGGAATTTGAGATCGGAGATTTAGTTTTTATCAAAGTTTCCCTAATCAAAGGTGCTATAAGATTCGGTAAGACAGGAAAACTTGCTCCGAGATATATTGGTCCATTCCGAGTATTGGAAAGAATTGGAACTGTAGCATACAAGATTGAATTGCCAGAACGGATGTCTGGGATTCACAATGTATTTCATGTGTCTCATTTAAGAAAATTTATTCATGACCCATCATTAGTGATAGAACCAGTTATTCAGGAAGATTTAGAAGTAGAACCCAACCTAACTGTGGTTAGAGATCCTGTTCAGATTGTAGATCAAGACGAGAAGCAGCTCAGGAACAAAGTGGTGAAACTCGTCAAGGTGCAATGGAGTGAGGATCCCAGAGATCGTACCTGGGAAAACTCTTGATAGTTTTAGGAAAGCTTATCCAGATTTATGTCCGGATAACTAGTAATGCTGTTAGAATTGACTGTTTGATTGTTTGTTTTGTATGGATGATGTGTATGTTTGGGATTGTTAATATTAAGCTTTTGAATTAACTGTTGTTTAAATTTCGGGGATGAAATTCTTTTAAGGGGGGAGGAATGTGACATCCCGGAATTTTTACCCTATTATTATAATAAGTTTTTATTCTAATTTAAATAAAATATAAGATTTTTATTTATAAATAAATAATAATTTGGATAGTATTAGTTGTATATGGGTTATAAAGGAATATAACTTCAAATATAAAATGGATTCTCTCAACAATATTAGATATATGAATGCAGTTAATAGTAACAAGTACAATAACACAATTCTTTTCATATTAAATACAAATACATTAATGCAAATATAGTATACAAATCAAATATTTGGAAAGATTTAACTTTAAATAAAAATTAGATTTAAGTAGTGTGTCTAAACAACAATGTTCATAATTAAATAAAATAAGCTTATAAATAGGTAATATAAGTATAACATAAAATATGATTAGGGGCATAAGTCAATATGAACTTAAGTATAGCATAATAATATGTTTTCATCAGCAATGAAGACCATATAAAACCTGCAAACATCATTTATATGTTAGTATAAGTATGAAGTCAATATGGCAACCTGCAAGCTAATTCTTATGCATAAGAAAACAAATCAGCAAATATCTTTCTATATATTGTAAGTGCCAGCAAAAACATTTTAGTACAAATCAAGTTTGCAAACATTAATAGGATGTTAGCATAAATGAAACATTTAGTACAAACACAAATGAAAACCTGTAGCAAACATGTTATTTATATGTTAACTTAAGTATGAAGTCAAAATGAATAAAAACTGCAAATATCTTTGTATACATATATGTTAGGAAATACTAATTAGTGTTAATCAAAATGAAACATTTTAGTACAAACCAAATCTGCAAAACATCTTTGTATAAATCTTTATGTCAGCAAGCATTTAATCTGTGTTAACTTAAAGAAAACACAAACATTCAATTAGCAACATATTGTCATTTCAAGTTTTATGAAAATATCTCCAGCCGAAATATTCATATGATTGTCAGGTTTTAGTACATAGAAAATTCAGCAAGATATTTTATCAAGTGAAGCTTGTTCAAGAAGGCAGCTTGTTGCAAGTTATATATATGTATTTATCATTTCTTATTGCATTAAGTTCAGTCATTAACTCAAGAAAACGAAACTGAGCAGAAGCAAAAGAAAATAAACAAAACTTTATATTTGCAAGTTCAAAACAAATTCAGGAAAAACAAGAAGTTTACAGGGATTTCAAACTTCAAACTACTGTTCTCTTGTATCATCCTCTGTTCAACTGCAAACTTGGGTGAGTAAACTATTTCTAATCTAACTCTTACTTTGAAGTTTATGAAGATTTTGTTATGTGTATGTTGAAAGTTCTGGATTGCTTGCTTTGTACTGTATGTTCTTATAGTTGCTCTTTCAGGTTTCAAGACTTCTGTTGAGTCAAAGAAGTTAAAGGATATTTCATACTTTTATATGAAATTATCTCTTGTAATTTGTAATTTAACTAAATAAATTTAGTTTGAAATTAAGATTAAGGTTTAGAAACATTTTTTTTAGAAGCAGTGAAGGATAAGTACTTTGAACATCAATTTACAGTAAAAATAAAAATAAGGATCAAAAATTTGAATAACTCGAATCGTAAACTTGAATTTGTATATTGATACTACATTCAAAAATATGGTTTTTAAGATAAAAATTATAATTTGTAGTTAACAATTTTTGGAGCAGTTAGATAATAAGCCAAAAATGCATTTTTGTGAAATTCTGATTATTCAAACAATTATGGCTGTTGTAATTCAACATGAAGTTAGTGTGTTGGTTATAGATCAGCAGAAAAATGTTAGAAAAATTTTTAATTGCAAGATTTATGAAGGAAGATCAAAAGTAGGGTTTAGTGCTAATAATTTTCATGCTCTGTAACATTTTGATTTCGGCATCATCATGAAGCCGTGTGCTATGAAATTTTGGGCGAAGTTTGAGTGTGTTGACAGTGACGTATGGCCGAAGTCTTGACATTTCTGGTGGCCGCAATCTCAATCATGAGGTGATTTTATCAACTGGGTTTGAGTTACAGTTCGACTTTTTAGTCGAATTTCGATTTCGTGAATTTCAAGTTGATCTGGGTTTTGTTTTCGTGTATGGTGAAGAATTGTGATATGTTGGTGGACCGCCGTGCACGTGCATGGCGGCGGAGATACTCACGTCAGGGTCGACTCGAGGAAATCTCGAGTTTGAACGTTCTTTGCTTCGGGATTTTTGCTGGGTCGAGTTGTAATATGCGCGTGTGTGTTAAAATGTTTCAGCAGTTTAAAAACTTAAGCTTTTATAAAAAAAAGAAGAGAAAACAGGGGAAGAAGAAGAAAGGTAGGGGAAGCGCGAGAGAGGCTCTGGGTGAATCACGAGTTCGACCCGAGTGAGTCACGTTGTTTGCTTCGGTTTCTAATTATTTGAATTTACTAACTGTAATGCTTAGTTGGAATGATATATAAGCTAAGAATAAATTATATTATTAATGTTGACTTAGTTGTTTCAGCCAAGATGAACTTTAAACTTTGCAGAAAACAAAATGAGCAATGAATTTAAAAATCAAAGTTATTTAAGAATGTAATACATTCTATAATTGTTATTTAATAAGTAGTTCAAAGTATAATCAAATTTGTAATTAAAGGTTTTAATAATCTTGTGTAATCTTGTTTGTAATTAAGAATTTATTTAATCATTGATAGTTAATAATTTAACAAATCATGGTTAGCGAATTAATTTACTAATTAAGGATTAAACGATTAAGTAACTAATAATTAATGATTAATTGAACAATTAGTAATAATTAATTATGTAACTGAGTTTTATAATCAATAATTAAGGTTATTGATTAATAATTACTTAATTAAGTGAATAATAATAAGTAATCAATGAATTGAAATAAGATAATTAATTAATAATTAATTAAGCAAGGATAAAATATAATTTATTCTTAAGCAAGTAATTAAGTTTAAACAAATCAAACTTGTTGATATAAATCAATGACTCTATTCGATTGCCTCTGATGTTTATTTATATCTGTGATGTTCTGTGATATTCTGGATATATCTGTGATGATTGTGTATGATTTATCTGTGTTAAATTATTAGATGATTTATCTGATGTTATTTATCTGTATTAAATTGCTATATGAATTCAACTGTTAAATTTAAACTGTTAAGTTAATTAGACAACTTGGACTTTAAAATGGCGTTTGGATTTCAATGAGACCGGGATCGGGTATCAATTGATATTCCGAAAACCACATCGATCCAAATTAAACGTTAGGTCGTGTAAGCTCAAGTGAAGATCGAGATGGAGTTTCAGAATGCAAGGGTTATCGTCTTAACTCTGAGGGTGATTCCAAAACGAGTGTAACGAGATAATGCCTTTGGTTTCGTTCGAACCCGGAACGAACTTGTATGGATTGAATGCTTTCAGCACATCGTCAAACGGACGATGAGCATTCTAAGTGATATGTTCTAAAAAGATAATCGCAGCCTCAAGCCTCATCAACCAGGAATGGCTAAAATAGGGGAGGTGCAGCAAGGTTAGGTGGGTCATGCCCAAGCAGGACGAGGTATACCCCTGTCTAGATGTCCCTTTTTCGGCTGTGTGGGCGGTTGGATGTACATCAACTGCGGGGTTATCTTGTTCGGGACTGTTCAGTAAGGAATGGTTCCAGCCTTGTGTTGCAGGGGAGTTAGGGTGGCTCCTCGGTACTGTGATCTAGACCACATACTGTGACGGGCGGTACCCCAGTAGCCCTGCCATTGTATGAGATCCAATTTCCAATAAGTGCCGTACGTTTTGATTGTGCCCAACTATGTTGAAATGTGAGATGTAAGCATTTCAGCTATTTCTGTATTTTACTTGAAAACCCTAGACACTATTATAATATCACTGGATTTCCTATGAAATGTTTTGGTTAGCGTAAGGTAAAAACTTACCCGTATTTATTTGTGGGGAGTCTTACGTGATACCTTTATTTTAAATGATTTTCAAAGTTAAACAACTTTAACCTGTTTACTCATATCAGACCCATGTCTGACCCGGAGTTTATTTTTTTTTCCATAAACTTTCGGGTACCCAAATTTTTACGGGTAGCCAAGGGATTCAGGTTAGCTTTGACGACTTCTGGAGGAGCAATGGAGCAGGAGGCTTCAGCGTTGTAGACATATATATCTGTATAGTTCCGCTGTGTTAGTTTATGATATTTGAGATTTATGTTCTGACAAATATGTATGTGATAGTCATGTTGTATGACATTGTATAACTCTGATGTATATATAACTATGTAATATTTATGTTGATATATTATATTTTATTTCATTCCGCTGTGAGATTCTGATTTTGTTGATCTTTCTTTTCTTTTCTATTTCTATCCCTTTCTTTCTTATTGATGACACGTCTTTCTGGGCGAGATAGCCGGGTCGTCATAGCTGGTATCAGAGCGCTAGGTTGAGTGAATACCTAGACTCTTGAGTGATATCTTTCTTGAGAGAGCGTATTTGTAATTTGATATTTATTTATTTATTTATTTATTTATTTCTACCTATTTATTTAGGTTACCTGTTCGGGTATTCCAATATAAGTTATAAGGTAGATGTAGTGGTGAGTGAAACACGACTACCGATGATTGGAGTTTTGAATATTTGTAGTTGGAGTGTATCTGTCGAGACTGTAGACCTATTACCGTCTAGAGTGAGCTTTGGATGATGTGAGGATTTCATTGTTGGAATGCGATTTTGGATGAGCTTGAGTTTGGATCTATCGGATGGACATGACCAAATCATGATATCTTGATATCTCAAGGTGTTGTAGCTGTGTGATGAGACACAGTGAGTTTGGATGTCTCCGAAGATGTTTCTTTGGAACAAGTTAAGGAAGTATGTCCGTTTCGGAATTGTGACCAAGTTCAGTAGGGTATTTTTGTTTGATTGAGGCTCGAGTTTCTCGAAGAGCTTTGAATAGAAGTCTTTGGACATTGAGGATTAGCCCTATAGCTGGAAGTGTTCTGTGTGCTGTTGAGAAGGTTTGTTGATTAGCAGTTTTCTTGAGGTGATTTCAGAAGTAACAGAGTGGATTCATTTCTTCGATGGATTGACCTGAATAGTATACGGCTATTCTGGATTGTGAAGAGAGAACAAACTTATTTGGGTAGAATTGCCAGAGTGTTGTGTGACAATTCTGGAATTCATTTGTGTAATCTTTTGCTAGGAGTTGAGACTTCTCAAGAGAAAGTGAGGAAATCGAAGTGGTTCAAGATTTTCCTGATGTTTTCGAAGAAGTCAAAATGTTTTTGCTGGCACTTACAATATATAGAAAGATATTTGCAGATTTGTTTTCTTATGCATAAGAATTAGCTTGCAGGTTGCCATATTGACTTCATACTTATACTAACATATAAATGATGTTTGCAGGTTTTATATGGTCTTCATTGCTGATGAAAACATATTATTATGCTATACTTAAGTTCATATTGACTTATGCCCCTAATCATATTTTATGTTATACTTATATTACCTATTTATAAGCTTATTTTATTTAATTATGAACATTGTTGTTTAGACACGCTACTTAAATCTAATTTTTATTTAAAGTTAAATCTTTCCAAATATTTGATTTGTATACTATATTTGCATTAATGTATTTGTATTTAATATGAAAAGAATTGTGTTATTGTACTTGTTACTATTAACTGCATTCATATATCTAATATTGTTGAGAGAATCCATTTTATATTTGAAGTTATATTCCTTTATAACCCATATACAACTAATACTATCCAAATTATTATTTATTTATAAATAAAAATCTTATATTTTATTTAAATTAGAATAAAAACTTATTATAATAATAGGGTAAAAATTCCGGGATGTCACAAGTATGTACCAAAATATGCACCGGAGTTCCCCCCACAGAAGCGGGGGGCATAATGCAGCTAGTGGACAAAGACTTCTGTTAGACGACAAAAACCAAATGGCTAAGATAATCGAAAAGATAGTTAGAGGTGGAACCTAACTAGGGTTTGGAGGGCGTAAGCAGGAATTCATTTACTGCTAATATCCGAAATGCGAGAAATCCCCCTAATTTCAAGCTTTCAACATTGGAAGTGTACGATGGAAAGACAGATCCAATAGTTCGTTTAATGGCATCCCACACATGGAAATGTTAGAAGTATCTATGGAGGTTATGGAATGGTCCTTCCCGTTATATCTGATTGATTTAGCAGCGATGTGGTTCAGACAACGGAAAAATGGGTCCATAAACACGTGGACTGACTTGGTGAATAAGTTTTTGATGGCATTTCAGAGTTTATATCTCTAGTCCAAGGAACGTGATGACACTATCAAGCATAAGGCAAAGGGCTAAAGTGACCTTGAGAAGTTATCCGACGAGATTTAATGCGGCAACTATTGTAGTTGATAGGCCGAATCCATCGATAATACTGATGGCGATAGTGTTGGGAGTCGCAAGCAAGACCGACTTCAAAATTTCATTGGAAAGAGATCCACCAATGGATCTCGTGGAGTTTTACCATGAAGCTAAAAAGTATCCGCATCAGAAGGACGCTAAGGCTGATGATGCTAATATTAATGTTATGGATGGCGAAGGACTGCTCGAAGCAGGATACAAAAAAGATAATGGGAAATGAAAAGCTGATAACAACTTTGGGGATTCGAAATAACAAAGGTGGAAGTCAAAATTCACTTCTTACAATGATCTAACTGAGACCTCAGAGAGGATATACCTAAATAATAGGGGCCAGATCCCCTACCAGAGGCCAGTTAATAGAGAATCCATAGATAAGGAGAGAAGATTTGGAAAGTTTTGCATTTTCCATGAGCTGGATAGACATGAAACGAACAAGTTTGGTACCTTTATGATCTGATAAAAGAACTGGTTCGGAGCAATCGGCTGCAATAGTACGTAAGAAACCGAACTGCCATGGTGCAACCGAAGCAACCACCATATATGCTGAATACATCAAGACACGACCAGGGATTTAGGTTGAGGATGGTAATCTCATGATCGGGATGGAAAAGAGTAAGGTTTTTCCATAATTTACTTTCCATTTTGAATAATTAAGACAATAATAATCTCGAACAACTTACATGTGTATAGGATCTCGATTGGTCTCTACAAGATGAATGGATAAGATAATAATAACCTCGAAATGCTTACACGTATACGAGATCACGATCGGTCTCCCGCCATGCTCTAAGTTGGATATCTGAGATGAACAATTAGGACTTTTGCTTTCTTGTTTGCTTTGATTTGAATATTTGATTGCTTGAAAACTCCACTTGAACGTGATGAATGATACTGACCATGGTAGTCCCGTCTGGAGAGACAGGGCAGTGACTGCAAAGTACAAGTTCTCTTGCCGGAGAACGAGAGGATGGACTTGTACGAAAATTAAGTCCCATCACAGAAGAGTAAGCGGATGGACTTGCTTGATCGTTGAGTCCCCACAGGAGAGCATGTGGATTGGACTCAATAAAGGTCCGAAGAGATCAAACCCTAGATTGGATGATAAACGATCCGGAGAGATCAAACCCTAGATTGGATGACAAACGATCCGAAGAGATCAAACCCTAGATTGGGAGATAAAAGATCCAGAGAGATCAGACCCTAGATTGGAAGATAAATGATCCGGAGAGATCGAACCGTAAATTGAACGTTAAACGATCCGAAGAAATCGAAATCTAGATTGGAAGACAAACGTTTCGGAAAGATCAAATTCTAGATTGAATGCTAAATGATTCGGAGAGATCTAACACTGGAACGGATGTTGTCTTGATAAAAGGATTCGAGCATCTTGAATCTAAAGGAGAAGGATAAATCATCGGCGAACACAGGATGATTTTGACATATAAAATTAAAGCTACGAATAATAGACAGACTAATCATGATTCGTGACCTACACATAAGCAAGGACTGGAATCCAAAGCTATAATAGGGTAGAATGACCTTTGGCTATAGGAGAATCGAAGGAACCGGACGATTCATCAAGACCGAGATCAATGGATAACCGTAGAGCTCAATTGTTGAAGATTGACTACTGCTGAAAGTTGTTCTTGATCAAAGCACACATTACATTCAAATGATGTACTTTGGGGGCAAGTGTTTACTCGGTTGGACTTAGAAGGCCAAAAAGAAGATGAGACAATTCACTAACTTGGAAACATGATCAGAAGGACGAGAGAAAAGAACTCAAGAAAACCCATCAACTTTGGATCTAAGTAAACAACTAGGTACCGAGAGCTTTCTTCGCCTCTTTTGGCCATATGAACTCCATGTACTTCATACGTACTTCAACCTCTTGGGATAAAGTACTTTTCCCAAAGCTAGAAGAAGCAGCACCAATGATTGATGAGAAGAAAGCAAAGAAAGCAAAATAAGATAAATCACTATCGAGTAGATCACCAGAAAGAACTTAATCTTCAAGAAAAAGAGTTTGAAATATATCGAATTGAAGATAAGAGAGCAAAGCAATGCAAAGAAGATGATTTACAACTAAGTAAACCTCTCGGTACTAAGAGGAACCTCTCCGAGAGGTTTATTTGGCCAACTGGGCTGAATTGTTCACTTATGCCTCCCCGGTCTAGCTTTTGGGCTTCAATGCAAGCGGGTTCTGAACCTGTGTAGTTGTTTCTCTATAAACACCAGCCCTATGGCAACCAAAGAATGATCTTTTTCTAGACTCTGATCTTCACGTTGATTCGCACTCTGCATTTTCTTTACTTTTATCACCTTCCTCAAATGTACTCTAGAAACTCTATTGTAAATCTGAGATCACTATATTGTGGTCAGTCTGATAAAATTAGTTGTAATCCGAAGAGAAAACAACTAATAAGAAAGATTAAAGTGGACATAGGCTGAAGAATTTGCTGAATCACTGTAAATATTCTTGTGTCTCCTTTTACTTTTTTGCTATTTTGCTTGTTTGATTTAGATTTCCACATGTCGTTGTTTTCATCTGATCGTATTGGTGCTATTTTTGGCGTCAACACACGGTTAGGTACTAGCGTAAAATGAGAATAGATTTTAATAACAGAAAATTATTGTCAAGGACAAAATTTCATAGCTTTTTAGCCTCAAGGACAGACCTTCAATATTTTATCCTGAATGACAACTTTCTGTAGGTATCAATTTTTAGTTATTGATATCAGTTTTTAGATATCAGTTTGTAGTTATCGGTAGCAGTTTTTATGTATCAGTTCTTAGCTCGGTAGCAGTTTTGTTATCCTTATGAATAATTTTGAAAAATGTTTGTCCTTATCAATAATTTTTAGATGAATGTTTGTCATTGTGGCAAAAATATCGAGGTCGTGTCCTTGAGGAAAAAAATATACAAATCTTTGTCCTTTAAATTAATTTCCGCTTTTAATAAATGATACTTTGGAATGATCCGAGGTGGATAAAAAAGAAAAAAATCTAAAGAACCGTAAAGTAGAAAATGTCACCCGCATGGATCTGGACATTGAGGTTCAAATTCGTAAACAGTCTTCTCACAATATGAGGGAAAAACTACATCCATTATCGACCTTTTCGGAGTCCACTATCTCGTGTGGGAGCCTCGTGCACTGGTTCCACAATTTCTTTTTTTTTGAACGGTAAACTAAAAAATAAAGGGGGTGGAATAAAAATGTGTAATAAAAGTCATTGGACCAATATTTATGTTTCACAAGGGTGCATGCATTATTTTTACCAGCATTCTGAAATACAGCTATCCCAGAATCAAATCCCTAATTTCTCAAACCCTCGAAATCTTCAATCAGAGTAAAAGATGAAATTCATAATGGAGTTCGCGGAGAACCTAATCCTTCGATTGATGGAAGAACCAAACGAAAGGGACAAGAAAGCAAGGGAACGCGTGTACGCGATCAAGGAGCAGTGCAAGAAGACAAAGGAGAACTGGGCGCTTCCGATCCGTCCGTACGGGTTCTGGAAGTTCGATCGATTCAACGCTCAGCTCGCCGCGGATGCTCAAATCAGTCAGTCTCTCGGCCGTCGCGACCCCTACGACGATCTCCTTGACGATAATGCCCCTTCCAGGCATTGATCTTGTCTTGACATTTTCAGGTACTCTACTTCTATCCTTTTGTCCTCTAATTAGTTATTTATCTGTTAGTGTGGTCTGTGTGTGTTAGATTGATCCTAAACTGTTCAGACCAATGGTGATTTCTCTATATATATCTCTTCTATGATTGTAAAAAGATGCGATGATTTTATTGTTGCATTCTTTTTGCCAAAGTCCTAAACCTGCTTGATAAAGGCAATTGTGCATTTTCGAATAATTTCAGTTTGGGCAAAATTCCAGTAATATGTTTTTCCGTAATGCAACAAAGTATATGTAATATGGGATGCCATATGCTCATGTTTCAATTCATGTGCGTAGGGTAACATAGATAAAATATGAATTGATATACCATCAAATTCTGTCTCATTAAGTTGTTCCTTCATTGAGTCAAACTATTAAGTTTTTAGCATAAAGTTAATTTTTATTTACTTTGTAGGCTCGAAACTTAGTGGCTTTTTTTTAGCATAAAGGTAATTTTGTTGACTCAAAACTTATTGGCTACTGTTTTCATTGGTAGGCTGCAATAGATAAGATGTGTAGTAGATAGTAATGACTGCACGAAGGATAAAAAAGTATACACAACTGTATATTGAAAATTTGCTATATTTATCAAGAAAAGTTAATTGTCTAGCTGAAGTTTTAGTGAGTCGTGTACGCATACCAGATAAGCAGTTCCTTTTGAAGTTTTAATATTGGATATATATCGAATCCAATAATAAATTTATGCACATAGCGGTACACCGAGCATTTGATACACACACTTTTCAATTTAACCAAAACATTGGTTATGTTGAACATCTAGACTCTAAAGTACTCAAATGTGGTTTGCATATTTATCCATAGCAGGTTGTGCTTGTGAATACATTCATGAGAGTCAACCAATAAAAAATCACAAGAGGATTGTTTTTGTAAATAAGCTTATTAACTTCCTTTATACATTACCATTATTGAGGCTTGATGACTTTATCATCGAGAACTAATTTCATGACTTCTGAAGTAACGATATTTAGTTTCTAACTGCATTTGGATCCTTGTATTATAATACTCGACTTAACGAATCTTGGGGTAATTGGTATAAATGTACTTCTCATGTCCCTAGGCCAAATACGATCATGATGACTATTTTTGAATCCTAATGCTCTTCTAATATTTATTTTTGTAGATATACAAATCATTTTTATAACACATCTTTACAATCTGAATCAATTATCTGAATCGATGCAATGGCCATTCATGACACGTAGGGAAGTAGTGAAAATGGGTTTTGTGATGTCAATTCGTGTACTGCACAGTACTACGTATTTAAACCAGTGTTTTTATATCCCGACCCAACCGTGATCCAACCACAGGCCATGGAGCATGGCGGCACGGAACTTAATCCAACTTTCTCAATGCAAGAACCGAGGTCAAACCTCCAAATTCATGGTTGAGCCGTGCCGTTAAACCCGGTCAAGCCCTAATTCCTGAATCATTTTCTCCTTCCACCCGTTCTCTCATTCTCAAATGCTACACCATAATCCCCAAAATTGCCATCGTTGTTGCCACAATTGCTATCACCAACCAGCAGAGCACCACCGTGAGCCAACTGGAGGCTGCGAGCAACTATAGTCTAGTATCAATTTTACTTGCTTTCCTTTTTTGTTAAGTATTTATTAATAAGCCAACTGATTTTTTTTTTTGTTGAGCATTGTTAATTTTTTATGTGAATTGAGCTTCTATTTTTTTTATGCATTGTTAGTAACTATTATTAGTTTTCACTGTGATTGATGGTTTTTCTTTTGAATACTGTAATCGATATTTTCACTGTGATGAATACTTCTCACTGTAATCAATAGTTTTGGTTGCAGGAAACTACAATTATTTCACTGGAATTTATAGGTTAACTGTAAATGAAAGTAAATTTACATAACTAATAGTCTAACTCATATTGTTTAACCCAAAGTATTAATTGGAAGTAAGAAATCATAATCATTTTCACAGAAATGAGATTATCTTCTTTGTAGTTGAAAGTGATATGGCATATTGTTGTGCATTAATTAGCATGACTAGTTGTGCTTTATGCTCTGATAAGCTACATTTGACACTATAAATTAGAAAAAAAGGTAAAACATCCACGGCTGATGGTCGGACCAGTCGAACTATTTAAGGCTCGAACCTTAATTTACCACGGTTTGACTCACCATTCGGTTTTAAATACATTGATTTAAACCATGTCAAAATGTACTAAAGAAACCCATAAAGGAGATTGCAATTACTCAGAGGCCTAAATCTCCTATGGTCCATTTATAACCCTTACACTTAAAGCTACTGATTTGCATAGTTATCATTTTATCCTGAATGATAAGAACTGCAATTTATAAATATTGCATAATGTATACACCACACACATACACACATTGTTCAGAGTTCCACATATCACAGAATTAAAGATCTATTGTCGTCTTTCTAAACCAAATATTTATCATTCATCTTGTTTATCTCAATGTTATTTCTGAACATAAATCTAATGTTTAACGTTAAGTATATTGAAACCAATCCGCTCTATTCAGCTAGAATTCTAGTAATGTGATAATCTTCAAGTCAAAGAAACATGTTTTTCACTGGCTAGAAAATTGATCAAAACAACAATAGAAATAGAAAAATGTCAAATGAAATTAAAATGTTTTTCTGCTAGTGAATTAGCGGATAATCTTCATCCTTGTGGTCCTAACTAATGTATATGTACATGTGCATTTGTTCTTTCAGGTAATGGCAAGGAAAACCGAGCAGTATCTACTTGTGTGTGAATTTCAGTTGTACTTTCAACATTTTCCAATAACAATTGTTTAAGCTTTTTTTAATCAGTACAATGCTATTGAATATAATATGTACCTTGGACATTTGCTAAATAAAGCATTTTGTTTGGTGAACATGGCAACAATGTGATCTTGCTGTTGTGATTCTATCGAGTAATTCATATTTATTTACTGATTTTTTGAACTTGTAAGCCATCGATGCTGGTGGAGTTTGAATCTGTTTGCTCTTCATGGTATGGTTTAATTGTTATAATTTGATCGGAATACGTCTGCCTGATTGGGTTTTTGCATTAAGGGCATTTCCGTTGTAGGGTGATTCTGAGGTTCTACATGATTAAGCAAGAAAAAATTCCCGAAGGCTTGCATCTGAGAACTTATCTTTTTTTAATGAAAATTTGAATAAAACAACTTTTACATCCAGAAACACTTGTACCAGCCATAGTGCCGGTTTTCAAAGCAATTCCCGTTTAAAACGGCAATTTGATTACCGTTTTATCATCAAACAAAATTCAAATACAAAGACAAGCACTTCACCGTTTAATTTTCGTCATCTTCTTCATACGAAAACACATTCCATTTTATTCCCATCATTTCCTTCATACGTAAACATGATAAATCCTTCCAACCCAATTTTCAGCAGCCGTACCCATTTTTGCAGCACTTTTTTTTATTTTTTTTTATTTCATCAAATATTTTATCAAAAATATTACTTTAATAATTCTTAAATATACATTTGGATTCTAAGCGGTTTATAATGGATGCTGGATTCAAAAATTTTGTAAAGTTTACGCAAGAAGGAAATGACAGCGGTGTTCAAGTGAAGGTAGAGGTGGGTGGGTTGGGGGGGGGGGTGTTTAAGGCGAGGGGGGGGGGGGTGTAAATATTGAGTTTAGCATTGGTGTAAGGACATGAAGTCGACGCTAAAGTTCTTTTCAAAGAGTTAGACCATGTGGAAGAGACAGAAGGCTATGCCGATGGCCGTAGAGGGCGTGGTGGTCATTGGGGCAGTTGAGACGATAGAGCAACGCGTAATCGTCCAGACGCGTGTGTTTAGAGTGATAGAGTAGCTTATTTGGATGGATGCAAAGATATTAGTTGAATGCACAAAAGAAGCTTTATAATTTTCGTATGCTTCCAAATGACGAAGCGCTTGCTGATGCGCAGCCGAGCGACACTGTAAGCATATAATTTTTTTTCCATACATACAATAATTAGGATATTTAATATGTTACACACGGTACTTAAAGTTTACTATTTCTTAAATAATACAGCCCCGTTGTTTTAGAAGATGTGATTCATTATCCTCCATTATTAAATTCTATCACGAACACGTTTGGAACTTACCTTGGAATGTACTGTTTTTCACACTAGATTGGATTCGGCCATTTCTTAAGCAAAAAATTAATTTGTCAAAACTGAAAATATTTCTTCTAACTATTTTTTTAGTTTATCATTTAATTTAACCTTTTAGGCATTTGTAGAGTTATAAGTATCAATTTTTGGTTAGTTTCAGCAATTGTTTTCGAAGGTACAAAGCTACATGCATATTACATTTTCCTTTAGGAGACACCGTTAGATTTCTCTATGCTTCCTTGTGTTAGCATGTGGATGTTGATTTTCATTCGCTACAGTTTGATGAAAAGTGGAAAGATAAAGATATGTTATTTGGAATATTTCCTCGTTTGTCCCAAGACCCTTAAACCTTTCAGTCTGTTACAACTATCAAAGTCAATGCAGTTTTCGGTGCTATTGACTAATAAATTAATCAATCTCGGAATTAGTCTAATGCATTTGTGAAATCAAAGATTACTTGCTAACACTAGGCTTATAATGTGAAATGAGAAGAAAAACAAGCAAATTAAAGTAAATGACACAAAAATGTGGAGTAGTTCGGTTAAGCTTGCCTACGTCCATAATGAAAATCTCTTACCATTGTTTCTCTTTTACAATTACAAGGAACTACAAGAGAATAATAAGAAATTAAACACTTTGTAATGACCCATAATGTAAAGACTCATATTTTACGTATCGAAGGATCGTAAAATATTTTTATTTTATTCATACAAGGTCGTACGATTATATAATTTTGGAATATGACTCTTAGGGATATTTTATATATCTATGATTTTTCGTAAATTTATATGTGACCATTTTAATTCTGAAAATCTTGTTTGGCTTATAACTTTTGACAAAAGTTGAATTAGGGTCTCAAACCAATTCCATTGCTTCATGATGATGGTTTTCCATTCCGTAGCCCATTAGTAAATCCATTAGTTTAATTTGAGAATCACTATAAATAGAGGGTTGGAGAGTAAAATTAAAACTTTTCCATCTGTCCCAAATCAGATCTAAACCCCCATTAACCCTAGATTCATACAAAATCACCCAAATTACTATCGAAATCAAATTGAATTAAAGATTGGCGAATAGATCATTGATTAGAAGATAGAGACCATCAATTTGGTTGATTTGCATTGCTTTTAATAGCTGTCCACATTGGATCTGCACTCAAATTGATTGAATTTGATAACTGATGAGTGATTTATAACTTCTCACTGTCCTGTGCATGTTTATATGGTAGAATTATAGGTTTTAACATGATTTCTGAATATAAAAAAGAAAATCCTTTTCTAACTTTAATCACATGTTGACATATGTTTATGACCTAAATTGAGAAATTATAATATCATTCGTAGAAATGGCTTTGAAATCCATCTTGTTCATATTCATATGTTCATAGATTTCTTAGATTTGGATTAGAAATTGCTTGATTTCTATAATTCTATGTATTGCATGTTTGAATGAATGTAATCCCATGTTTGAATGTTGTGCTTTGATGTTGTTTGCTAGTGTTTTGGATGTTTTGGGAAGATGGGTTGGTGAATTTGGCAAATCGAAGGCAAAGATGATCGAAATTGGACAAAACTTAGAGGGGAGGCTCTGGAGCATGGGAAGAGCTTGGGGTTCAAATCACAAGTCCTAATTCACTAAGGAGACAAGTCGGTACCGACTAGTTTAAATTGGTACCAAGTTGTTTGTGTTGGTCCAGCAAGTCGGCGATTGGCATGGTTGGATAAAGCATGGCTAGAGGAGCTTGTTCATCGCTTGATGCAAGGAATTAGCAAGGTGTTGGATATGCTACCGAGTTGTTTTCTAGAACTTGAAGTCGGTGCTTTGGAGCGAGGACTAAGTTGTTTGGATGGATAGGTTGGGGGCAAAACATCTAGGCTTGTGTAACATCTCGCCTTCTGAGGCCCAAAACTAACCGCCACTGATGCTGCAGTCATCCGTAGTTGTTATTTCTTGGCGACCGAATGCGGCATAGTTAATATTGATACATTAGAACACATGAATATGGAATTTTTTAAATTTCCAACAAAAAGAATGTCCCATTTCATGCAAATTACAATTTAAGATTTAATTACATAATCCCAAACGTTAACCACGTTCAAATCACATATACATATACAAAATACGATAAGAGCGACATATGAAGATGTCCCCTTATGATGATTAGAGAACTAATAAATATGAACTTTACAGTTCTTAGTACATCACAGCGGAAAACACAAAATAGCTCCTATATAGCTAACACTGCCTCTTGCACGACTCCGGAAGCTTATTCGTCCAAAAACATGAAAGTCTCCCACTCTCAGACTACTCAAATTAATTTTGAGTACCCGAGAGTTTGTGGAGAAACACAAACTTCGAGTCATACAATAAGTCTGGTATGAATAATCCTCCATCATCTCTTATCATAAATAGATAGCTAGTGAGACCACACCGCTTAGCGGAACAGGTTTTCCCTTCACCAGTCTCCAAAAACAAAACATACAAATCATTTACTATGCCCCTGCACCCAAAATGGTTTATCTTAACATAATATGAAATAAAGCCAAACATCATATTCAGTGGATATCCCATCCACCCATTTATTAGATATCCCATCTAAAAGCAATATATTAGATTTCCCATCTAAAATCAATTTATTAGAGTTCCCCTCTAAAATCTTTAAAATGACGATCCATCATAATTTAATAGGACTATCCGTCCCACATCCATTTAAAATAAATGCAGATTATCCACCATACATTTTTTTTATAAAAGCCGGTGTAGGCTAGCCACCGCACACTCCATAGTTTTCCTAGGATAATTATGAACCCTTGGGTGTCAAATGCCGAGGCTAACCACCTCTGGCAAAACATTCTTTACTTTAGAAACTTGATGTGGGCTATCCACCTCACAACCCATGGTTTTCCTAGGTTAACTAAGAACCCAACACTTGGTCAATCAAAATATCATGATCTTCATGATTATGTATAAAAATTCATGATCCGGGTATTATTTATTTTCCCCAGTTACACCACCTGTTTAACCTATTCCCATTGATAGCCAAATTAGGTTAAATTAAATTAAAACACATTGATAGCCCAAATTTATATTTTCGAAGGCATATTTCTGTTTGTAACCCCAAACTATGTATCAAAAACATTAACCCACTCCGGTGTCCCCAAGGTTTATTTACATCCGATTTATATAAGGATTCCCTTACATATTCCAACAAAGATAAGTATTCTATGCTATAACCCTTTGAAGTAACCCCTTCAAATTAGCAAAGTTTTACCTAAGGAAAAATGGCTAAAACAGCTCTTTAAACCCCTTTGAATGAATCCCCATTCGAAAGCAAATAAACATCCAAAATTAGCCCCTTCAGAAGCCTTCCTTTTTTGGAAGCATCAGAAAATCATACATTTCGACCTTGTCGAGAGGTCTTACCTTTCGACCTTGTCGAAAGGTTTCTTTTCAACCTAGTCGAAATGTTCCACCTTTTGACTTTGTCGAAAGCCTGGGGTATCCCCCTATAAAACCATCTATAAACTTTCGAAAGCAATGAAACTCAAAACCTTTCAAAATCATTGAAACTCAAAACCTTTCGCAATCATTGAAGGTAACCCCTTCGAAACCTTTCGAAATCAAAATCTTTTGAAACCAAAATGTTTCGAAACCAAAATCTTTCGAAGTCAAAACCTTTTGAAGTCAAAACCCTTCGAAACCATTCAAAAACAGTGAAGTGTTGGTGTTGGAACCAACCCTACAAAATCAATGGAGAGAGGCGGCAAGTTTTATAAAACAAAAGATAACCTTTGACTCCATTCGGGTCAAAAGGTTTGGAAGCAGCAACTATGCTTCCGACCCTGTCGAAAGCTAACCTTTCGACTTTGTCGAAAGGTTTCATTTAAAACAAGAAAGCAAACCAATTGAAATGTTTTCCTTTTAAACCATTTGACGATGTCAAAAGCTAGCAGGCGAATTTTCTTTAAACCAAAACAAAGTTTCATCTCTTTCGAAAGCTCTAACATTTCGTCCCTAAACATTTCGACCCCTTTTAATTCACTACGTACCAGCCGCCCGACACCATGTGCATTGATTTTTAACCTAGTCGAAAGGTTTGATACCTTTCGAACTTGTCGGATGGTTTGGAATGGATGCATATGGTCTTGCCGAAAGAGTTAAAATAGTGAAAATACTGTTTAAAATAGTTATTATTTACCCCACCTGCTTTGTTTTTCTAAATCTGATTGGTTGCCAAAATTTTATATTCAAAATTGCTGCCGACTTTCCTTATTTGGAAATTTAAATAAATTTGAAAAAGCCCCTTTCTCTTTTATAATTATACAAAACGTTTAAGTCTCATATCTTAAATAATTTTATATAACTATTAAAACATCATGAAAAATTCTGGAAAATTCATTAATATGTTCTCTTCAGCATATTAAAATCTCAAAGCATATGAATATCATAACCATTCAGAATTTAACCAAAACCAAATAAAAACGTGTTAATTAATCCATTAACATTTAAAACACCTATGTCTTTTCCAAACAAAGGTTTAAATGGTTATATCCTAACCAAGACACAAACATGACTCGGGTATAACCCATAGCCGATCCAAAAAAATGAGATGATAAACATGATTATTCACCTTGATTAGTTAATTGGAGAATGAGATGATTTCCTACCTTTAATTCCTTAGCTTTATCTTCAATTTATTGCTCTTCCTGGAGCTTTTAATGGCCGGCCGAAATATAGGTGAGGAGTTATGAATGAGAAAGTATAGGTCTATTAAGGTGAAGGAAGAGATATATACTAAGAAATGTAGCCCCATTTCCATGTTTACCCTTTAGGAAATTCCTCCTTCTTAATTTAGTTAAGTCTTATTTTAGTTCAGTCATTAAGACACGGCCATTGGATTTATTAATCTCATCTCCCTAATTATTCACATTATTCTATTTAATGTATCCAATTAAATATCTCGAATAATGTTAATTAAAATTCAGGGGCATTACAGGCTCCTACCTTAAAGAATTTCGTCCCCCAAATTCAGTAAGGACAAAACAAACATACAGCCCATGCAAGCAAAGGTAGTACAACCTGCCAGCCAAATTCTATATAAACCCTATATAGAGCATACCATCTAAAATAGCTCAGGAAAAGTAGCCCTAATCCTGTCTTCTGTCTCCTAAGTACAATCCTTTAGGTTGTTGCTCCATTGAACTTTCACTAACTTAACTGTCTTGTTTCTTAACCTCTTCTCATCTTTTGCCACAACACGAATTATTTGCTTCACAAAAGTCATATTCGGTTCCACCACTAAGTCCTCCAGTGTCATCGGAGCAATAGTAGTTTCTGGATCATGAACATACTTCCTAAGATGAGAAACATGAAACACATTGTGGACCCCGGCCAAACTGCTCAGTAAATCTACTCAGTACGCGAGTCTCCAATCCTCTCTGCTATAGGAAATGGTCGAACATATCTCTGTGCTTGCTTCCCGATCTTCTCGAACCTAACCACACCTTTCATCGGTGATACCTTGATGAAAACTCTATCTCCAACTGATAACTCTAGGTCCTTATGCCTCTTGTCTGCGTAACTCTCCTTCCTAGACTGAGCTTTCTTCATTCTTTCCCGTATCAACTCGATCTTTTCCGTCACCTCTATCACCAAATCTGGATCAAGGACCAATTTGTCTCCGGTCTCTAACCAACATACTGGTGTGATTTGCATGGCCTTCCATACAAAGCTTCAAAAGGTATCATTCCTATAGTAGGCTGATAACTATTATTATAGGAAAACTCCACTAAGTGCAAGTGATCTTCCTAAGAATCACTAAAATTCAGCACATAAGCTCTCAATAGATCTTCCAGTACCTTGTTGACTCTTTCTGTCTACCCATCCGTCTGAGGATGATATGCGGTACTCATCTTGAGCTTAGTGCCTAACACACTCTGCAGGCTCTTCCAGAACTCACTAGTAAACAAAGCATCTCTATCACGGATGATAATACTAGGAATTCCACGCGGTCTAACGATGTTCTTCATGAACAAGATAGCCAAAACAGGTGGCGTCCTGGTTGACCTTACCGGAATGAAATGGACACTCTTGGTCAATCTGTCCACTATGACCCATATACTTTCGTTACCCTGGTTTGACCTTGGCAATCCGTCAATAAAATCCATAGATATCGAGTCCCACTTCCAAACCGGAACATCCAAAGGCTGAAGCAAACCATTGGCTTCCGATGTTCGGCTTTTACTTGCTGACAGTTCAAACACCGTTTTACCCATAATCCAACATCCATCTTCATTCCTTCCTAGAAGAAACTTCTCTTCATATCCTGATACATCTTGGTTCTCCTAGGATGAATCATAAACTTCAATCGATGGCATTCCTTAAGAACTTCCTTCCTAAGGTTTCCAACATCCGAAATACATATCCGTTCCTTCTTTCTCAACCAACCCTTACAGTCAAGAATAAAATTCTTTAAATCATCAATCTCAGTTCTAGCTTCTAACCTTTTAATCCTCTCGGCTAACACCATGGTTTTAAATCTCCCATATCTCGCTCGAGATCTCATTTTCACACATAAACGAGACGAGACATCAAATCTCCTCCATATCTCCCTCGACACTCATCTCGTCCGAGATATTCAAATCTCACCCGATATATGGATCAAAATCTCATTCCGAGATCTCACCCGAAATTATACATTTTTCTTATTTTCCATAATAATTTTTATTTTCATACTGATTCAAAAGAAATTACTCAATCCAATTAAAATTTACCAACTTCTTGAACATATTCTTTACTTTTTATCTTAATGAGTCATAGCGAAAGGTTTCATTTCTTTATTACGTTCAAATAAAAGGATATTATTCAATCATTACCAAATCAATTAAGCTAATCAAGCTAATACTCTTCTAAAAACATTTCTTTTTCCATGTAAATCAATTATGTTACCATTTATATTTTTACTAAGAAAGTTATAATCGTTAAATAAATTTTTGACACATCAATTTTAAATACATAAGTACATTCGAGATATTCCCGAGATGCATTATCAGACCCGAGATGTCAATCCGAGATGTACACCCGATACGTACTCATCTCGTCCGAGATCTCTCCCGATACGAGATAACTTGTGCAAAAATTCCAAGACGAAACGTGACCGAAATCCGATATTTAAAACCTTGGCTAACACTGGATCCTCTTTCTACTTAGAAGCAATTCAGCCGATTAGAACTGGTCGAACTTCGAAACAAGACACCACGACAATATTCTGACTAGATCCAGCAGTCGACCTCAACTGCACACTACAAGCAGCCAGTGCTTCCAAGTCTTTCCATTCCGCCAACATAGCTAACACCACATTATAATGTTTCCTGCTAAGCGCATCTACCTCCTTATTTCCTTTTCCCGATGTATACTCGATGCTAAAATCATAAGCTGCAACAAACTCCGGCAATCTCTGCTGTCTCATGTTCAGCTCCTTCTGAAAGAATAAATACCATAGAGACTTATGATCCGTAAATAGCTCAAACCTTTCTCCCAAAAGATAACGTCTTCACACCTTCAATGCGAAGATTACCGCTGCCAACTCCAAATCATGAGTCAGGTATCTCACTTCAAACAGCCTAAGCTGTCTAGAAGCATAGGCAATAACCTTTCCATTCTGCATTAGCACAACACTTGATCCAGTACCACACACATCGGTGTAAACTATCAACCCCTGATTTCCATCTGGAACTGCTAACAGGGCGCATTGGTTAACTAATGTTTCGACTTGAGGAATGCCTCCTCACATTTGTCAAACCAAACAAACTTCACATCCTCCCTGGTTAGTATAGTAAAATATGCCGCTATCCATGAGAAATCCTTAATGAACCTACGGTAGTAAGCTGTAAGTCCAAGAAAACTTCTAATCTCACTTACCGTCTCTAGTCTCTTCTAATTGTTAACACCTTTGATCTTATCCGGATCAACTGGTAAACCTTCTTCGGAAACTACATGATCAAGGAACTTCACTTCCTTCTTCCAGAAATGACACTTTGAGAACTTCGCTTTCAACTGATGTTGCCTTAGAGTCTCCAACACTATTCTAAGATGATCCACATGATCCTTCTCATTCTTAGAATATACCAAAATGTCATCAATAAAAACCAACACGACCCAATCCAAGTGCTGTCGGAAAACCCGGTTCATCAAATCCACGAAGAAAGCTGGAGCATTAGTAAGCCCGAATGGCCTAACCAACCATTCGTAAGACCCATATCTGGTCCTAAACACCATCAAAGGAATACTGTCCTCTACCACTCTTAGCTGATGGAAATCTGTCGCCAAATCCAGTTGGGAAATCAATCTAGCTCCACTCAACTGATCGAATAAGTCGTCGATTCTCGGCAAAGGATATATATTCATGATTGTCCTCTCGTTCAATATAAGATAGTCGATACACATCCTTAATGATCCATCTGGCTTCTTCACGAATACCGCGGCCATTCCCCAAGGCGAACTGCTTGGTCAGATGAAATTCTTTCCTTCCAATTTCACTAGCCGTGCCTTCAATTTCTTCATCTCCGTTGGTGGTATCCTGCTAGGTGGTCTACTTACGGGTTTAGCACCCGGTACGAGATCTATCCGAAACTTGAAGGCTCTTTTCGGCGGCAAGCCCAAAACTGGTTTAAACACATCCGCAAACACTCTTGCAACATAAACTTGCTTCAACGTTGCTTAGGTTCCCATGGCATCCAATAACACATAGACATTTCCGTCCGAACTCCTTATTGAGTAAATAACTCGGTTAGGGCTATTAGGATGCTTCAATGATATTTCCCCCTCCTGGCAAAATATCCTAGCATCATATCTATCTAACCAATCCATACCCAATATGATCCCGAAACCCACGAAATCAAAAACATATAAATTGCATGCAAACATATGACCTAACAAATCAAGTTCTAACTGGTCATATCTCATTCCCAGAGTTGCATACCCTCCTATAAGATTCACAACCCTTAAAGGAGTAATAAGGTATAAAGGTTCCAAACATAAGAAATCTACCAAATACTGAGATATAAATAAGTGCGATGCACCAGTATCAAATAGTATCCAAACCGGAGTACTATAAATCATAAGCATACCTTCCATTATAGCTTTTCCTTTCTCAATAGCCATTGGTCTAGAGGATGATGATTCCAACACAATGACCTTTCCCTTTCCAGCCTTAGCAGCCTCGGGACACTTTTCCTTGTAATGCCCTATCTTGCCATAGTTGTAGAACTTCACATTAGGCCTCACTGCAACTGCTTTTCCATCACCCGAGCGATACTCATTAGCATAGTTCCCCTTCTTGTCACACTTGTAACAAACAATATCAGCCTTGCCCTTCTTAGCTGCTACCCCCGACTAGGCACCTTTCTTCTTAAAGAACTTCCGCTTCTTACCCTGAAAATTCTGAACCTCAGCTGGTTTCCCCTTTCTAAAAGTAGAAAGAATCTCTTCATTTCGAATAGCCATCTCGACAACAATATGACATGGATTTCGAAGGTTTGGCATGGTTGCTCTGGCGATCTTAGGATTCAACCCCTTGATAAACTTATCATTCCTCTGAATGATAGTATCAACAGAAGCATATCCGTAATGGGATAGCTCGTCAGACTCCATAGCATACTCACTGATCGATTTATCCCCTTGGACTAAATTTGCAAACTTCCTGAGCAATGCTGACTTGGCAACATCTGATATAAATCTTTCTTCGAACCTCCTTCGAAATTCAGCTCAAGTCAGGTCTTCCTCTGGCTCTCCCACGGTAACTCCGTTCCACCAAACCAATGCTGCTCCCTGCAATTTCCTTGAAGCAAGTCTTCTCTTTTGCATATCCGTCAAGCCGAGATCTGCAAATATCCTTTCATAATGCAACAGCCAGTTCTCCACTCCTACTACATCCTTGGTTCCCAAAAAAGGCTTTCCTCCAAGACTAGCGTAGTCCCTGCTCATCTTAGCATAATTATTGCCAACTAGGGCACCTGATTAGCTCCTTCAGCATTCCCTACAGCCACTCCTGTAGCAGCTCCAGCTTGCATCATATTCAAGAAGAACCGATACATTATCCCTATATTAATCGGTGGAATCTTAGCATCAACATTAGCATTTGCATCTAGGTTTTCATTTGCCTATCGACCCCGGTTACTCCTACTATTGGGCCGAACATTTCCACTTGTTGTGGTATGTCTTCCACCTTGATTCACTCTTTCATTTCCTGCCTCCATATCTTATTTCCCTACTACCTAAAATCCAATCTTTGTAAGATACAGAAGAACGGCCTAAGAGAGTGGGGAATACATACTTAGGTATTATAGCAAAGTACACATACGTCACTATAACGCTTACCCAAGCCCAACTATATTTTATATTCATTTGATTATGCTTTAAAAATCTTTTAAGATTTAAAGTACATAAACCATGCTCTGATACCAACTTTGTAATATCCCACCTTCTAAGGTCCAAAACTAATAGCTACTGATGTTGTAGTCATCCGTAGTTGTTATTTCTTGGCGACCGAATGCGGCATAGTTAATAATGATACACTAGAACACATGAATATGAAATTTTTTAAATTTCCAAAAAATGAATTTCCCATTTCATGCAAATTACAATTTAAGATTTAATTACATAATCCCAAACGGTAACAACGTTCAAATCACATATACATGTACAAAATACGATAAAAGCGACAAACAAAGATGTCCCCTTATGATGATCAGAGAACTAATAAATATAAACTTTATAGTTCTTAGTACATCACAGCGGAAAACAAAAAATAGCTCCTATATAGCAAATACTGTCTCCTACACGACTATGGAAGCTTATTCGTCCAAAATCCTGAAAGTCTCCCACTCTCAGACTACTCAAATTAATTTTGAGTACCTAAGAGTTTTTGGAGAAACATAAACTTCGAGTTAGACAATAAGTCTGGTATGAATAATACCCTATCATTTTTTATCATAAATAGATAGCTAGTGACACCACGCCGCTTAGCAGAATGAGTTTTCCCCTCACTAGTATCCAAAACAAAACATGCAAACCATTTACTAAGCCCCTACACCCAAAATGATAAGTCTTAATATAATATGAAATAAAGCCATAAACCATATTCATTGGATATCCCATCCATCCACTTATTAGATATGCCATCTAAAAGCAATATATTAGATTTCCCATCTAAAATCAATTTATTAGAGTTCCCCTCTAAAAAAATTAAAGTAACTATTCGTCATAATTTAATAGGACTATCCATAATAAATCCATTTAAAATAAAGGCAGATTATCTATCAAACATTGTTTTATAAAAGTTGGTGTGGGCTATCCACCGCACACTCCATAGTTTTTCTCGAGGGACTATGAACCCTTGGATGCCAAATCTCGAGGCTATCCACCTTTAGCAAAACATTCTTTACTTTAGAAATTTGATGCGGGCTATCCACCGCACATTCTATGGTTTTCGTAGGTTAACCAAGAACCCAACACTTGGCTAAGTAAAATATGACGATCCCCATGATTATGTATAAAAATTCATGATCCCCATGATTATTTATTTTCCCCAGGTATATCACCTGTTTAACCTATTCCCATTGGTATCCCCAATTAGGTTAAATTAAATAAAAACACATTGATAGCCCCAACGTATATTTTCGAAAGCATATTTCTGTTTGTAACCCCAAACTATGTATCAAAAACGTTAAACCCACCCCGGTTTCCCTAAGGTTTATTTACATCCAATTTATATAAGGACCCCCCTTACATATTCAAACAAAGATAAGTATTTTATGTTATAACCCTTCGAAGTAATCCCTTCAAATTAGCAAAATTTTACTTAAGGAAAAATGGCTAAAATAACCCATTAAACCCCTTCGAATGAAGCCCCATTTGAAAGCAAATAAACATCCAAAGTTAGCCTCTTCGTAAGCCTTCCTTTTGTAAGCATTACAAAATCATACCTTTCGACCTTGTCGAGAGGTCCTACCTTTAGACCTTGTTGGAAGGTTTCTTTACGACCTAGTCGAAAGGTTCCACCTTTCGACTTTTGTCGAAAGCCTAGGTATCCCCCCATAAAACCATCAATAAAATTTTCGAAAGCAATGAAACTTAAAACCATTCGAAATCATTAAAACTCAAAACCTTTCAAAATCATTGAAGGTAACCCATTTCGAAACCTTTCGAAATCAAAACCTTCAAAACCAAAACCTTTCGAAACTAAACCTTTCAAAGTCAAAACCTTTCAAAGTCAAAACCATTCAAAAACGTTGAAGTGTTGGTGTTGGAACCATCCCTTCGAAATCAATAGAGAGAGGCGGCAAGTTTTATAAAACAAAAGATAACCAGTGACTCCATCTGGGTCGAAAGGTTTGAAAGCGGGCTTCCAACCTTGTCGAATGATAACCTTTCGACTTTGTCGAAAGGTTTCATTTAAAATAAGAAAGCAAACCAATCGAAACCTTTTTCTTTTAAACCATTTGACAACGTCGAAAGCTCTTTGTCAAAAGCTAGCGGACGTATTTGCTTTAAAACCAAAACAAGTTTCATCTCCTTCGAAAGCTTTAACCTTTCGTCCCTAAACCTTTTGACCCTTTTCAATTCACTACGCACAAGTCGCCTGATACCACATGCATTGATTTTTGACCTAGTCGAAATGTTTGATACTTTTCGACCTTGTCGGAAGGTTTAGAATGGAGGCAAATGATCTTGTCGAAAGATGTAAAATAGTGAAAATACTGTTTGTAGTTCTTATGTACCCCACCTGCCTTGTTTGTCTAAATCTGATTAGTTGCCAGAATTTTATATTCAAAATTGCTACCGACTTTCCTTATTTGAAAATTTAAATAAATTTGAAAAATCCCATTTTTCCTTTATAATTATACAAAACATTTAACTCCCATACCTTAAACAGTTTTATATAACTATTAAAACATCATGAAAAAATCTAGAAAATTCCAGAAAATCAATCAATACATTCTCTTCAACATATTAAAATTTCAAAGCATATGAAGATCAAAACCATTTGGAATTTAACCAAAACCAAATAAAAATGGGTTAATTAATCCATTAACATTTAAAACACATATGCCTTATCCAAATAAAGGTATAACTAGTTATACCCTAACCAAGACACAAACATGAATCGGGTATAGCCCATAACCAATCTAGACATAGAAAAATAAGATGATAAACATGATTGTTCACCTTGATTAGTTAATTGGAGAATGAGATAATTTCCTAGCTTTAATTCCTTAGCTTTATCTTGAATTTATTGCTCTTCCTACAGCTTTTAATGGCCGGCCGAAATATAGGTGAGGCGTTATGAATGAGAAAACAAAAGTTTATTAAGGTGGAGGAAGAGATATATACTAAGAAATGTAGCCCCATTTCCAAGTTTACCCTTTAGGAAATTCCTCCTTCTTAATTTAGTTAAGTCTTATTTTAGTTCATTCATTAAGACACGACCATTGGATTTATTAATCTCGTCTCCCTAATTATTCACATTATTTTATTTAATTTTTTTCAATTAAATATCCGGATAATGTTAATTAAAATTTAGGGGTATTACAACATAGGATAATAGAAACAAGGAAGGAGTGGAAAGAAACTTAGCTAATAATTTACCAAGGGTCTCGGTTGCACCGACATGAAGAGCTCAGTATCGAGTTGTCCTAGTTGGTCCATTGAACTTGAAACTTCTGGGGTATAAAGTAGAGGTCTTGTAGATTTTGCTGCTGGTGTTGGCTCATTCGCATCATAGTTGAATGACGATGTAATGACATGATAAAAGCTATTTATCTTCAGTTTGTGATTCATTGTGGGAGCAGGAATCGAAGATAGCGGCTCGATAAAAGGGAAAGCCGTAGAGTGGGGAACGTGGTGGGTTCTTGGATAATGGAAATTGGATTGAGCAGAAAGGAGGGCTCAGATGTTTGTACTAATGAATTATGATACTCGGAGTATTTTCTATTGTATTCAAAGTAGAAGTATTGTAATCGGGGATGCTCATGGGTCAATAGTGGGACCTGTATACCCTGGACTAGTGGCTTTGGGTCTAGTGTCTAGCTTTAGGCTGTGAGACACATATCATGCTTTGGACTGCGTGATAGGAGAGTACAATGAAAAATGGGATTTTCATTAGTCCCTAGCAGTAAGGAGGCCATATGATTTATCATATATTCAGGACACGGGGATGAGTGATAATGGGTATTTCTTAATGGATGCTATGGTTGATTTGGACGCTTCCTTTAGAGAGCTATCACTCGGAGATATCATTGGGAGTAGGTACTATAAATAGGGATATCTGGACACCCATCATTCCATGTTGTACAATGTCTTTATGATATTGTAGAGTAGTATATTATGTTGTTATGTGTTAACTCTTTGGTTCTAGGGACAAGTCAGGTGTTGTTCGTGTACTCTTGTTCCTACCCATATTTACCTGTATAGTATTTTGAGATTCATTTACCGCTTACATCAGACTGTTATCTGACGCAAGGTTTTATGCTTTGTTTTATATTATCTTAGGTACTCTTAAATGAGTAGGCTTGATAACTGGTGTAGGTGACGTAGTAGCTATTCAGAGGATGAGTTAGATGGAGCTATCTCATATTATATACATTTATGGATTTCTACGCTTTTTCGTTAGACGACACTACAGAGTCCGTGGTAGTGCTTGCTTATTAGTATTTGTTGACATGGTTATTTGAGTTGATCCTGTTGTATACTTCATAGCATTTGATGTATAATTCTATGGATATTATACTCTAATGATTGATTCACATTGTTATTACTGTCTCTTTTGTTGTGTTTGTGATATTATATTTTATCCATGCGTTGTAAGATATAGGATTGTTTATATGATGTTTTTGTTATTATTCATCCTGATCACCGTCCTGTATCAATCAAGCATGGTTGCGACGCACTATTTGTATACTATTGGTACCGATGTGTAAGGGGATCATTACATTTGGTAATAGAGCTTTGATTGCACAATTTACCGAAATTGTTACCATGATCTAATAGAGATATGGAAAGTTTTATCGCCTTAGACTGGATTGAGAGTATATATTTATGACAAAGTGCGTACTTGTTATGTAATTTAGTTTTCTAAATAATATAATAATATTATATAGTATAAGTCGCATGTACATGAGCACTATGGACATAGTTTTCTTTATGAGTGACCGATCATTCCTGTTACAGATAAGAATGAGCCGACATTCAGGAATACCATGAGATCTGCTTCAGTAGTTGAGGAAGAAGCATGATCAAGAGCTGCTAAGCCTGATTTTTAAGCTATGTTTAGTGCTATAATGGCAATGATGATGAGGAATGCTCCTGTTATGTCTGTTGGTGAAGATGCTCCCATGCAAGTGCCTAGGGATGATTTCGCTAAGTTGATAGAAGATTACTTTACTTTGGAAGGAAATCTATCAAGTAGAATGGAATCAGCTGTAGAAGTGCAAGATTGGATTGATACTTTTGAGCTCATCTTTAGTGATATGGAAGTGGATAACACTACAAAGAGAAAGTTGGCTTCTAGACAGCTTCAGGGGCAGGCCATGAATTGATGGAACGTCGTGACTATTGCTACTTCTGAAGATCAGTTCATTGGGGAACAGTTAAAGATAAGGTTCGAGGAGAAGTTCATATAGGCTGCCCAGAAGTCGGTATTGTTCAAGAAGCATGCCGATCTTAGGCAAGGAGAGATGTCAGTTTCTGAGTATATAGCTGAATTCATTCTTTATTGAAATATGAGATGTCATTCGTCGACACTCCCTTGAGGAAGAATGAAAAGTTCATCATTGGTTTGGATGACTATCTTGGAGAGAAATTGGTCGACCACATTGATGAGCCGTTTGAGAAGCTTGTGGAGAAAGCACTCGTCATGGGAATCTATATCCAAGGCTAGGACAACTATGGTTGTTTCCACTGAGAAGGAAGAGCCAAAATTATAGAATGGTAGTGGAGGCAAGAAGAAGTGGAATGGAAAGAGAGAGCAGTCTCAAGGGAAAAATGTTCAGAAAAGGAGTAAGTAAGATCCTACTTGCTATGGGTGCAAGGAGAAAGGTCATTAGATAAAGTGAGCGATAAGAAGAAGCGCTACAATTATGATACGCCTGTGCATTTGAAGAAGAATTGTCCATAACTGGTGAAGGATAAGCAGGTTGTGAAGCGTATGCTTTA
The DNA here is from genome assembly GCA_030765085.1 of Allium cepa. Taxonomy (NCBI): domain Eukaryota; kingdom Viridiplantae; phylum Streptophyta; class Magnoliopsida; order Asparagales; family Amaryllidaceae; genus Allium; species Allium cepa. The sequence continues at coordinate 168,132,263 of CM060931.1, forward strand.
GACGTAGTCCTGACTTTGTTGAGTTCTCCTTTGGTGTAGGAGAAGGGGAAGGGAGCCATCATTCAAGATACACTTTCAATTGGTGATGTTCCCATTTGAATTTTATTTGATACTGGGCTTCACATTCATTTATATGTAGTGGCCTAGTGACAGATTGGGATTGAGACCTGAGATGGTGGACTGACCCTTGATCGTGATGAATCCTACAGAAGGATCAACTAGCATGTAATTGGCTTGTAACGGTTTAGTTTTATTGAGCCATGGATGGTCTTTTGTTTGTGATTACTTTGTTTCGAATTTCATTGGCTTTGGGATTATCTTAGGAATGGACTGGCTTAAGAACTATGCGGCTATAGTGAATTGCGAGAAGCTATTGGTGACAATGAGGATGTGGAAGGGCGAATGGTAGTGATCATCTTCCTAAAGGAGGATGGGTTGATGTTTAGCTTTCTATATTCGGTATAGGTTTCACTGAAGTGGTTGTCATCAATGCTGATTGCTAGATAGTATTCAGATGTCTTTGAGAAAGTGACCGATTGCCGTTGTATAAAGAGATTGAATTTTAGATAGACTTAGTGAAGGAAGCTAAATCTATAGTAATTCCTTTGAGGCTTATCGCATCCAAAGAGCAGTAGGAATTAGAGGTGTAAGTGAATGACCTATTAAGGAGAGGGTTTATTTAAAGAATCATATCCGAGTGGGGGTGCACCTGTAGTACTCGCGACTAAGGAGGATGGCTCTTTGAGGTTATGCATTGGATTATCATGATTTGAATAAAGTAACAATGAAGAACAAGTATCCATTCCCACTTATTGATGACTTGTTTGATCATCTCCACGATGCGAAGGTGTTCTCTCAAATGGATTTGGCAACCGGATTTCACCAATTGAGAGTAGCGAAGGAGAGTGTGTATATTACTGTGTTTTGTACGACATCAGATTTCTATGAGTGGTTGGTGATGCCATTTGGATTGACCAACGCTCCGACATACTTTGTGGATCTCATGAATCGGGTTTAAGAGACCATTTGAAAAGGTTCATGCTTGTGTTCGTGGATGATATTCTGATTTAGTCCAGAACTGAAGAGCACCAGACACAGTTGAGGATTGTGCTAGAGATATCGAGGAAGCACAAGTTAAGAGCGAATTATCTAAGTATCACTTCTGGAGAGAAGGAGTGAGATTCTTGGGTCGTATCGGGACAAGGTATAATAGTGGATCCTACAAAGGTAGCAGTGGTTTAAGATTGGAACCAATCTAAGAATACCATGGAAGTGAGAAGTTTCCTAGGATTTGTGGGATATTATAGATGCTTCATCAAGGACTTCCCAAAGATAGTGGCTCCGTTGACTAATTTGAAGAATCAGGCTTTTATATGGGATGCAAAGTATGAGCATGAATTTGTGATTCTAAAGGAGAGGTTGATGAGTGCACCAATGTGGACCATTCCAAGTGGAAATGAAGAGTTGACAGTATACACAAATGCCTGTGGTACTGGATTAGGTGCGGTGTTGATGTAGAAAGGAAAGGTTGTTGCCTATACTAGTCGACAGCTGAAACCACACCATAGGAATTATTCGACTCATGATTTTAAGCTGGCGACGATAGTTTTTTCTTTAAAGATGTGGAGGCATTTTTTGTTGGGAGAGAGGTTAGAGTTGTTTACGGACCACAAATCCTTGAAGTATCTTTTCTCTTAGAAGGATCTCAATCTCCGTCAGCAACGGTGGTTGGAGTTCTTGATCTTTTATGATTTTGGTATTTCCTATACACCGGGAAAAGGGAATGCGGTCGTCGATGCATTGAGTAGAAGACATTCTAGTTTAGGATCAATGTTCTTGGAATGGAAGTAGATAGAGTATATTAGTTGTTATGGTTTCAGACCTCATTATGAGCTAGAACCAGATATGTTGGCAAGTTTTTTTGATCAGACCTACTCCAATCGAAAGGATCGGTACTAGTCAGAAGCGAGATGGTAGGCTAGCAGAGATCATAAAAAGGATAGAAGAAGGAGTACATCTAAAGACATGAAGCAATTCAAACTCAACCGAGAAGGTTGACTTCATAATGATGGAAGATTATTTGTTCCCGGTGTTGATTGAATAAGAGATGAAGTGTTACGAGAGTGTCACCATTCCAGGTAGAGCATTCATCCCGGTGGTACCAAGATGTACCAAGATATGAGGCGAACTTATTATTGGGAAGGTATGAAGAGGGATTTTGGGGCATTCATCTCAAGTGTATGAGCTTCTAGTTGTTAAAGGCAGAGTGGAAGAAACCTAGTGGACTGTTGCAACCGCTAGAAATTCCTAAATGGAAATGAGAGCAACTATCGATGGATTTTATTGATGGACCGTCGAGGACTCAAGTAGGGTACGATGGCATTTAGGTCATAGTAGATCAATTGACCAAGAGTGCAAGATTTATACCCGTCAAGTCAAGTAAAACGGCATCCAAGATAATAGAGTTGCATGTAAAGTGGATAGTATGATTTCATGGTGTGCCAAAGAGCATTGTGAGCGACCAAGACCCGTTGTTCACTAGTGGGTTTTGGAAGAGCTTACAAGGGGCATTAGGGATCGACCTGCACCTTAACACAACTTATCACCCGCAAACGAATGGGAAAACCGAAAGAGTACATCATATATTGGAAGATCTCTTGCAAGCATGCATTATAGATTTTGGAGGATTATGGATTGACCATCTACATTTAGTAGAGTTTGCATACAACAATAGTTATCAGTCAAGTATTGTATAACTCCTTATGAAGCATTGTATGGCCGACCATGTAACGCTCCTTCATGTTGGTAGAAAGCGGACGATAAATTGATACTTGGACCAGATATGATTAGAGAGACTTTAGAAAAGATTGAGATTATTTGGCAATGAATTCAAGCTTCTCGGGATTGATAGAAAAGTTACGTGGATAAGAGATGAAGAGATTTAGAATTTTATGTTGGAGAAATGGTATTTGTGAAGGTTTCTCCTTTGAAAATATAGTTCAATTTGGTAGAAAGGCGAAGTTGGCACCGAGATTTTTAGGTCCTTTTCTGATAGTTGAGAGGAATGGGAAGCTAGCATATAGGGTCGATTTACCTCAAAAGATGGTGGAAGTTCACAATGTTTTTCATGTCCCTTATCTATGGAAGTTTCACGAACTCAGGCGTGATGATTACATCAGATCAGTTAGAAGATGTTGAGGTAGAACCAAAAGTTTCAAGGTCTTGTAGGCTGGTTCGTATTGTTGAGTGTGATACGGAATTGCTTAGGAGAAAGTCAGTGAAGCTAGTGAAGGTAAAAAGGAGTAAAAGTGATGGCAATTGTACGTGGGAGACCGAAGAGAGCATGAGTGCTACGTATCCAGAGCTCTTTATCTACTTTCATTATTGTAGGTTAGTATTCTGCATACTAGGGTGAGTTCACATGTACTATTGATTGCATGTCTGTTTGTTTGAGATGTTTGATGATTGTTATGATTGGTAGGCACGTGGGATAACTATGGTTGCTTATGCTTTGGTTTCTTTAGGGATTTTGGGGAGAAATTCCTAAAGGGGGAGAGAGAATGTAACGACCCGTATTTTACATATCGGATGATCATGAAATACTTTTATTTTATTCATATGAGGTCGTATAGCTCTATGATTTTGGAATATGACTCTTAGGGACGATTCATACACCTACGATTTTTTTCGCATTTCTATGCGATCACTTTGACGCTAAAAATCTTGTTTACGCTATAACTTTTGATAGGAGTCGAATTAGGGTCTCAAACAAATTTCATTGCTTTAGGAGGATGGTTTCCAATTTCGTAGAATATAAAAAGTGACTTATGGTTAAGAAGTTATGCCTATTTCAACTTTTAACACCTGTTGGCCAGAATTACTATTAAGCTCATTAACATGCCCATTAGTCTAATTCGAGAATCATTATAAATAGAGGGTTGGAGAGTCAAACTAAAACTTTTCACTCTCTCCTGAATCAGATCTAAACCCCTATTAATCCTAGATCCATCCAAAAAACACTCCAAATTATTCTCTAAATAAAACCGGATTGAAGATTAGTAAATAGATCATTGATTAGAGGAAAGAAATCATCAATTTGGTTGATTTGCATTTTTTTATCGATGTCCATATTGAATCTACACTCAAATTAGTTGAATTTAGTAACAGGTGAGTGGTTTATGACTTCTCACTATCCTATTCATGTTTATATGATCGAATTATAGGTTTAACATGATTTTAGACTATAAAAATATCAATTTCTAAATTTAATCACATGTTGACATATGTTTATGACCTGAATTGAGAAATTTTAATAAGATTTGTAGAAATGGCTTTGAAATCCACCTTGTTTGTATTCATATGTTCATTGATTGCTTAGATTTGGATTAGGGATTGTTTGATTTCTATAATTCTATGTATTGCTTGTTTGAATGAATGTAATTGCATGTTATTCCATGTTTGGATGTTGTGCTTTGATGTAGTTTGCTAGTATTTTGGATGTTAGGAAGATAGATTGGTAAATTTGGCAAATCGAAGACAAAGATGATCAGAATTGGACGGAACTTGAAGGGGAGGCTCTGGAGTATGGGGAGATTTTGGGATTCAAGTCACAAATCCTAATTCGCTATGGAGACAAGTTGGTACCGACTTGTTTATGTCAGTACCAAGTTGTTTGTGTGTGTCTAATAAGTCAGCAAGTGGCATGATTGGATAGAGCATGGCTAGAGATGCTTATTCATGGATCAATGCAGGGAATTGGCTTGGTGTTGGATATGCTACCGAATTATTTTTCTAGAATTTGAAGTAGGTGCTTCGGAGTGAGGACCGAGTTGTTTGGATGTATAGGTTGGGGTCAAAGCACTAGGCATGGAGTATTAGAAACAAGGAAGGAGTGAAAAGAAACTTATCCAATAATTGGCCAAGGGGAGAAATCGATACTGACACGAAGGGCTCGGTACCGAGTTGTCCTAGTGGGTCCATTGAAGGTTAAACTTCTAGGGATGAAGTAGAGGTCCTGTAGATCGTGCTAGAGGTATTGGCTCAATTACATCAAGATTGGATGGCGATGTAACGACACGAAAAAAGCTATTTATCTTCGGTTTTTGACTCGTGGTGGGAGTAAGTACAAAATATAGCTGCTCGATAAAGGGGAGAGCCGTAGAGTGGGGAACATGGTGGGTTCCTAGATAACGAAAACTGGATTGAGCAGAAAGGAAGACTCAGACGTTTGTGCTAAGGAATCATTTATACTCAGAGTGTTTTCTATTGTACTCAAAGCAGTGATATTGTAAGTAGGGACGTCAATGGGTCAATAGAGCGACCTATATACTCTGGACCAATGGCTTTAGGTCTAGTGTTGAGCTTTGGACTACGAGACACATATCGAGTTTTGGGCTTGGTAATACGAGAGTACAATGAAAACTAGGATTTCCATTAGTTCCTGCCAGTAAGGAAGCCATGTAAGTTATCATATATTCAGGGCACATGGACGAGTGATAGTGGGTATTGCTTGATGGATGATGTAATTGCTTTGGTTGCTTTCTTTAGTGGGCTATCACTCGAGGATATCATTTGGCATAGGTACTAGAGATAGGAATATCTAGTTAGCCATCATTCTATGTTGTACGATAACTTTATGATATTTTGAAGTAGCATATTATGGTGTTATGTGTTAACCTTTGGTTGCAGGGATATGTCAGATATGGTTCATGTACTCTTGTTCCTTGCCATTTCTATGTATATAGTATTTTAAGATACATGTACCACTCACAACAGATTGTTGTCTGACCCAAGGTTTTATGCGTTACTTCTTATTATCTTGGATACTCTTAAATGAGTAGACTAGATAACCGGACTAGGTGATGCAGTAGCTGTTTGGAGGACAAGCTGGATGGAGCTATCTCGTATTATATACATATATGGATTTCTATGCTTTTCCCCTGAGCTACACTGTATAGCCGGTGGCAATGCTTGCTTATTTTTATTCGTCGAGATAGTATATTTGAGTTGATCATGTTTTGTTCTCTATAACATTTGATGTACAACTCTGTGGATTTTATACTCTGATGATTGGTTCACATTATTATTGTCTCTTTTATCGTATCTATGATATTATATTTTATCCATGCACTATGAAATATACGACAGGTTATATGTTATGTTTGTTCTTATTCATCCTAATGATCATCCTATATCGGCTAGGAATGTCTACAACACAATATTTGTATACTATTAATGATGGTGGTATAGGGAGGTCGTCACACACTTAATTAAAAGTTGCCAATCTTATAAGCTTGTATCTTTAGTTTGCTGTGAGGAGTATATCTAAGTGAAGGATAATGAGTACTCGACTAGATTTCAACCTCTTTGGTGTTGTATGATATGAGGTATTTATAGCTATTGAAGTAGATAATGGATGCCTGAGATTGTACAGTAAACACGCAGGAAACTACACTGGTCGTCGATCTGGTTGCATGGGCTGATAGAAGACAGCCGTAAAGGCAAAGTGGAATATAGTTGAGAAGTATGCTAACTATCGCTCCATACTGGGCACATATTTTGTATTTAAAACACATTTAATATGGTGGCATGCTATAGGAGTATGCATGCTTTTGGCAGACTTGCTATAGTACCTAATGCAACTAGCTGTACCACTTTTCGTTTATTTTTGCATGTCTAGTTGGCCAGGCGAATGAGAAGCTTCTTACGGGTAGTGGTGGCTGGTCGCTTGTTGCCGATCCTTACTAAGGAAAGCTGAATATTACTAAGGACCAAGTCGCAAGGGATGTGTTGAGCCCGGTTGTAGGATGATAAGAAGGGCTGTAGAATGATGAGACTGGCCATAGGATGATGAGACAGCTATCTAGAGCCGGTCAAATGTAGGCTATGATGAAGTCAGGTCAAAGACGGGTCACCCTTGAGCCGAGCCTCATTCAATGAGTTGGATATTGAAGTTGTCTCGAGTTGAGCAGGTCGAACATAGATCTTGAGTGTTGCTGATTAAAGGGGTTGGCATAGGGCCAGATTAGGTGCGGGTCGGCATGATCTAGGTTAGGCATAGGAGTGCCGGTTCGGCTTGAATTGGGCTACGCTGTGTCGAGCTAGTTTGCTTATTATACTTGCGAGAAATTTAAGAAATATTTTTTCCCTTAGCCCGTCTCTATGAGTGGGGGTAGGCTTGTCCAATCATAAAGATCATGCCGACCGGTTCTGTTATGTATTTAATGTTTGCCATATGTGGTGCTTTGTCATTGGCTGAGGCGGTTAACTTTTCCATATGTGGTAAGGGTGTTTACATTTCCAACAAAGGGATCATAAAATCCATCATTAAGAAGAGGTTGAAGAGAGCTAAGGGAAACTAGGTGGATGAGTTACCACTAGCATTTTGCTCTTATTAGACTACCTATGAGTCCACTACAACCCATACTCCTTTTGCTTTGGTTTACAAAACTGGGGCCATGATTGAAGCCATAGTCCCTTCTTATAGAAGATCGCCCTATGATCCTAAGATGAATGAGTACTCTGACTTGAGTCCCTTGGTTGGTTACAGAGAAACAAGAAGAGGCCGATTTAAGGGAAGCCGCTCAGTAGATAAGAGTAGCGAAGCAATTCAATGCCAAGGTCAATAATTGTACCTTTGAGATAGGTAGTATAATTCTAAAACGGGTCTTTCTACGTAAAGGGGTGCTTGGTTGGAATTGGGAAGGTCCCTACATGATTGCACATAAGCTTTGAGATGGAACTTTCAAGCTATCAATAGTAGATGGTAATCCAATTCCATGAGCATGGAATAGCGAGCACCTACGATGTTATTTCACTTGATTTCCTAATAAAACAACCCATTTATCAAAATCTTATGTAATATGGAAACAATTTATATTATTTTGTTCATAAATAAAATTGAAATTTTGAATCAATGAAATCGTATTCTTAAAGTCTGACTTTATGGTGCATGATCAATGACACAATCAAACATTACTCTATTTTGAATACTAAATATCTAGGGACTCAAAGATAGGTATTAACGGACTCCCTTAATCCATGATTAGACCATTGGATTATAATAGGACTGGGGTCGATCAAATGATTTGCCCTTGCACATTTCATCTTTGACCAATGCCCATATATAGGCGAGGTCAAAGGTGGATGTCTGGAGACGGGCATCCAAGATAGAAGGTAGGAACCAGTTTGAAATCAAATCTTTTGTTGGTACATTATAAGGTATTATTGGTGCTCATGTTGATATGGGGCAAGAAACGTATAATCTCAACCTCGTTAATTGGATATAACTATGTGTATGGTTGAACGATATATGTTCGACCAAGAAAAAAAGGGATGATTAATAAAATACAAAATTGTGTAGTTAAATAAGACACGTCTGACTAATGATAAACAACACTCAGTGGCAAGTAAAATAATGAGTTATTGGAGAAATTATTCATGTGTATAGAATTGAAAATAAATAATAGCTGTGCTCAGATGATGAATACAGACATGTATGATATATAATAAATTACATTGTAGATAATTGACTGTGTGTGTGGCAAATACATAGGAAGTAAAGTAAAAAAAATGTACCATAAAGTAAATGAGATGGAGTTAAATAAAAGGCAACTTTCATTTCTTGAACAGTGTATACAAAAAGGTGGGGGTTGTACTTGCACATCAACGACCTATGTAGATATTATTTAGAATGACCAACGAAGAAAAGAACTATTCCTAGTAGTGCTTTTCCCCCTTCGTCTTCTCCTTTTCCTACATAGAGGTTGAAGGTTTTAGTTTCCCAGTGTTGGCATCCTTTGGAGATGCAAGGCGACCTTCAGGATCCTTGTCCCAATTGTAATTACACTCTGAGTCGGTGTAGGGCCTAGAAACTTCAGTAGATAGTCCAATGGTGAGGGAAGAGGAAGTTTGAATTGGAAAGGTAGAACCGGTAGGGATATAGAAATGGAAACTGGAATTCCCCCAAGTCTTAATCCTTTGTGATATTCTTTAGCTTAGACAGGTCGAAGGCCTCCCTCTCTACTATAGAGAGTCTGATCCAGCTCTAGGTGCTTTGACAACCATGATAACTACATCTTTGTCACCCACCGAAAGTCCGGGTTCATTCGTACCCTCTTTATTCGGAGTAGCGATATTTTATACGTTGGTCCTAGAATGAACCCAATAGATGAGGTTGGAATGAGAATTGATGCGGAAATGATGATAGACACGATTGAAGGAACTTTAAGGCCTAGGGCAAAGACTACCCCAGACAGGTGATATACCTTCAGGAGATAATGTAGGAGTTTGGTAAAGGAGTCTCGGTATGCCCTTCCTTAGGAACAGGTGATATGGAGGAACCTTAAGAGGGGCTGCTGGCAGTATGAAGCTAGGGTCTTAGGGTTTGTACTTCCTCTAAGTTGTGATCGATAAGAGGTAGCTGTGGTCCTTGCTATTGCTATTAATGTTGTTGAGGTAGGAGCATGTACGAATGTCCTATATGTATGAATTACGATGACTACAGAGTTGGGCCATTATCAAAATTGTGTTCTCTGTCTGGCATCCTCGTTGAGTGGGAATGGTTCTTTCTTCCAAATCCTTCGAAGATGATTTGGGGAGAATCCCAGTAGGCATCTGGGTAGAAGCTAAGGAATCGAATCCCGTTAAGGTTAACCTTTGAGATTTGTCATCATCAAGGCTTAGGTACCGACAATGGTCCGTAGCACCGCCTTTTATTTGGCCAGCTTACCTCTCTTATAGCAAGCGCTTTGTAGTTGTTCTTCCAGCGACTTGTATTTAGACTTAAAGGCTTTCATCTTATCTTTGCACTTTTTCTTAACGTCCTCTAATGACTTTTTGCAATTTATCTACTTCCTTAGAGTATAATTCATAAATTCTTTGGTGGTTTTCCTTCTCGTTCTTGTGCTATTGGATGATGAGTAGAATAGCCTTATTCGTGTTAGATATAGCATGAGCGAACCTTTTCCAAATAAAATACTTCTCAAAGAGGTCATGGACGACTGCGTTAGTGTGAGTAACCACCTCTTGCGGGATATTCTTCAGAGAATAATCGAATTTGCCTTAGTAAAGCACAGATAAGGAAAGGCTTTTTACATCTTGGTGAGATAAGGACTTGTAATTGGGGTAGAGGTAGCTGTGGTAGCATGTGTGAAGGGAGCCATTAGAGCATGCTCTTCGCTGGTCCTCTGTTGTTAAGGTTCAGAAGTTGAGGTGTGTGTTGGCTTTGGAGCAAGTTTGGATCTATAAGAAGGCACTAATGCTTAGTGTGGAGGCGGTACTGGCGTAGAAATGGTGAGAACTATAGGGATATAAGGGGGACTATCAAACACTATAAAATATCATTCCTAAGATTTTGGAAGTAAGGAATGGTCACCGCTTGGGGAGCATGAGCTCCTAGTTGACCCGTAGCTGTCCCGTGAGTCCCAATCGTGTTCTATGCGATATCATGCCTCCTTTTCATACTACCTTTCCTTATCCTTCCTTTGAAGCCATTCAATATCAAACTCTCATGACGAATTGTGTTTATGGCATGAGGAACCGAAGGGCTGGCGGTCAAGATATCCAGCTGATTTATTGTCAAGATCCCCAAAAGTTTGGAGCATCCCATTATACTTAAAAAGAGATGGAATCAAACTGTAATTGAGGGTTGGATAATGGCATGTACGGAGTGAGTGTGTTGTAATCCTAAGTGACATGCATGGTGTATATGTGCCCTATTGATTCTATAGACCATGCTCATGTGATTTGTTGACTGGAGTTGCTTCCCCTACTGAAGTATGGGCCATATCGGCCATAGTTTAAATTTGAGAAGAGATGCCCGGTAAACTGAATTTTTCGATACGATGTTCCAAGATGAAATCTGGGATGCTACCAAGATTGCAAAGCGAGCAGAAGATATCATTAGCTTCCAAGGGTGGATTTGTTTCTCTAAGTGAAATTTGGTTTGGCTTAGGAACTAGTGGAGGTGACCAAATTCTTATTCTCTTTGGCTGAGGAGTAAAGGGTGGATTTCCTTTGTTGCTACCTATCTCCTACTATGCACTATTGATATCTTCATCATCATCCGCATCTTCATCCTCACCCTCACATTCATCTCTATCCTCTTCTACTTTGATAGGGGGTCCCGTGTTGCACGCAGAGTATCTTGCTGTATAGGGGTTGGAGGATTAATGTAAACCCTGGGTGCATCCCATATGGCTCTTCGCGTAGATGGCATGAGGCCAAGAGTCCGATAATTGTATAGTAGCTGGAAATGGAGCAATTGAGAATCATTCAAGAGGAGTTTCGTTCTTCGCCCATTGACTGAAATTCTCTTTAAATGTTGAAGTGTTCGAGCAAGATCAGCATCAGTTATTCTTCTAGGAATATCTGCTAATTTGAAGAGAAACTGAGTCAGTGGGTTGAGTAAAATAAACTCCAATAAGTTAGGGTGTCATAGTCGAACTTACATCCTAAAACAGCCACTTCTCAGTGAAACTCTTTAAACAACGGAAAAAGAAGTACCCATCTTCGAATTGGCTGAGTTTGTTGTAGAGACAATGACGATTTGATAACCTTTAGAGGATACCAAGATGATCAGGGATGGATAGTCATTTCTCTTCTTTAAACTATAAAGATATCTTATTTCTTCAAGCTTAGGCACCCTGCTTAAGTGCCTAAGAAATATCATGTACATGTAGTTTAATATGGCATACGAATTTGGATGAAGATGAGAAGGAGCAAGTATCATGAATTAAAGGATCGGTCGAACAAAGTGATTGAGCAACGGAACGCCTTGAAAGAGGCACATGTTGCATTACATACGGTGTAACCTTTTGGGTGGTCGTGTGCTCTTTGATGAGGCACTAGAGTTAGAGTCTCTTCTATACGAATTCAATGGTGGACACAAATCCTTTTGACATCCACAGTTAATAATGTTGAAGCTGGAGAGTCTGGGGGTATTAAGGATCTTCATTCCTTCTAGATCGACGTCACGAGTGTCGTCGATATGAGGTCCTTCTATGGTAGCAAATGGAACAACTTGATGAGATCTTTCAGGTCGACTACGAGATTGGTGAGGCTAGAGGGCATTGAGTTAGATGTTAGGCTAGAAGATGAACTCGTTGTTGGATGAGTGAACTCAGAAGTAAAGGGAACTACACCCAAGGCAGAGATATGATGGGTACGTCTATGATCCATAATTTACTGAAAACATGATATATAAGCATGATTGGTTATGGTTTAAATTCAATGGGTAATTTAACTAAGTCCCATGTAGCCGGAATATAGAATCCAATAGATATTGATGTGTGTGGACGAATCTGGTCCTATACATCAATAGGCAGTAATATGTGATATGATCTACATGGTGTGAGTCTTGTATCTATGGCATGATGAATGGATGTGTTTTGTGTAGACAGCTCGCTTGTTTTAGAAAACAAGCCTTGCATGTGATGAACTATGTATCAAATGTTACTTGTTAACATGCGATTTGCATTAATGTCACCACTGTCCAAAGTAACCCGAATCTTCTTTTTCAAGGAATTGCATAGATATTGTTTCAAGGCCGATTGTCGATTGAACGGAAGTCTTAGAAAAAATCGGCCCTTGAATTCAACATGTATTAAAATACATGATAAAATTTTCTCAAGTTCTTTCAATCAAATTATGCGATGCCGATCCCCACATCTTGAGTCAATCAAAAGATTATCAGGAATGAATTTTGTTCTCGAGTTTTTTCTCCTCCAACCCAGATGCGATGTATGGCAAGCCATGTCAGTTAGGTATTCAATGTGGTGGCGGTGAATGTAACCTAAGAAGTGTGAAATGGATCAACGGAGACATAGAGTTAGGACTGTGACCGCGACGACCCACCTAAGCCCTGAAGTCTGAGAAGAAAGTTGCAACGTTAAGATTCGATGGTGGTTGAGAGTAGAACTCGAATGGATCAGCGAGACGATGGTTCGAGTGGACCAAAGCTGAAGATGGACTAAGTTTTGATGACCATGAATGCTTGGAAGTGGCAATGCCTTTGACTCTAACCATGTGATATTTATCTAGAAAAGAGATATATTTATTTATAATAGATACATATACATATACATATACATATACATATATATATATATATATATGTATATATATATTATAATCAATATAGCTTTATAAACTTCAAATAATCAAAATACTAATTTTCTTTCCTTTATAAAACAATAACAAGAATTTTTTAGTCTTTTCAAATAACTATTAAAAACTTCTTTCTATTCTTTAAAATCTTTTAAATAACTTATGAACCCAAATATTACTTATAAAAATCACTTCATAATTTTCTATAATTAAATACGATTTTAAAGCTAATTTTATAATTTCCAAAATAATTTCTTCCTATTCCAATTTCATAAAATATATTTTCCAAAATCCCTGTTTACACATATAAATCATGAAATACACTTTTAAAACCCTACCATATTAATTAAAACTTGTTCCGTAATATTTAGAATTAAATAGAATTTTTAAATAATTATTAAGGTCAAAGTATAATATTCTTTGATAATGAATATATTTAATAATATATTAATATCAATTTTTTACAAACTATTGCTTCAAAATAATTTCGTAACCTAAAGTATGAAGATTATTCTTACTAAATATGTTTCACACTTATATATATATATGTATGTATGTATATATATATGTATGTATGTATGTGTATGTATATATATATATATATGTATGTGTGTGTGTGTGTAACAAAACCCTCATAGCACTTGCCTGGAATTTGTTACAGGCTGTGCTCTAGCGCACCAGTGCACAATGCAATAGTTTACCGGTGACGCCTTGAAGACAAATTTATAGGTCGTGCTACCACCCATTTTGATGACTCCGACTATCGTTGACACTTCCTCCCAAATCTTATGACTTCACTAAACCATATCCTATCATCCCAATGCACATCTATGTGACTCATATTCAATCAAAAAGCAAGAATACATAGGATTAAAGAGAAATGAACACATGTACAATTCATACATATAACATACAAGGTGAATTCATGTATTTAGACACAGTTGTGAGTGAAGAAGCACTCACCTTAGGTAGAGTAGCTCTAATCTCCCTATATTACTTCATAGCTCTATAAAACCCTAATTTCCTCTTTTCTAAAAATTAATCATGGCACAAAACTTATTCAAAATCCAATTTTGAAGAATCCTAGAGGTGTAGATCGTTGTTTAGAAGTTTAATCTTAAGTTTCGTGATTTTTAGTAATTTATTTAATTTTATATGAATTTTTTAAGAAGAAGTACATTATGATTTCATAATTATGTTTGGTGGAGATGGAAAAAAGAAGCAAATAAGAAATGATTTAATGAATGGGGAAGGGTATTCTGGACTACTCAAGTCGCAGCAAAGTATGGATATTTTTTTTCTAAATGTGTATATGGGCCGGTTGGCTCTAATTTAGTCATGTTTCATCCCTTTCCTTTTTATTTCTTATTTGCTAATCCATTCGCCTTCCACTTTAAATTAGTTAAAATCAATGAATAAGATTTCTATTTATTATTCTGATATGTTTTATCAACATTACAAAATTTTATAATAATTACTTTCTATACTTTATCTCATTAAATAATTAACTCATATTTACATCTTTAGGCCCATTTATTATATGAATTTACAAACTCCTTTTACAAATAAAATAAAATTTTCTTTTCCTTCAAAGACAAATTTCTAATCTCATTTATTATCAACTTTAGACTTTATAAAATTATTTAAACACTTTTTAATATATTTGAAAATCATTCCAAAGTTAAAACATTAATATTACTTTAAATAATCAAAGCCATCATCCATTAATAACTCACAATTTTAGTAATATCTAATACCAACATAATTCATTTTACAATCATTTTAACAAAAAAAATTCCCCAGCATTAATAAATATTAAAAATCAAATCATTTGTTATCAAATCTCAGCAATAATTATTTTATCATCAAAATTCACATTTTTTACAAAATACTGTTTTTAAATTCCAAATAAATTCTATATTTCCAAATGAATAAAATTTCCAATATTAACATTTAAATTTCAAAATTATTTTCCTTTTATTATCAAAAACTCATTTAATCATGTTTAAATTCATTTTTAATTTAAATTATTTTCTTCTCAACATTGGGTTGTTACAGTTTTGTTCTCGAGTTTTTTCACCTCCACCGAAGGTGTGATGTATGGCATACCATGTCAGTTAGGTATTCATGGTGGTGGTGGTGAATGAAACTAAAGAAGCGTATTGTGGATCGGAGGAGACACAGAGTTGGAATTCACAACATTAGACGGTAGCAGCATCATATGGAACCATGGTTGCGATGACCCTCCTAACCCCTAAGTTTGAGAAGAAGGCGGTAACATCGAGATGTGGTTGTGCTTGAGAGTAGAACTCGAATGGATCAGCGACAGTGGTTTGAATGGACTATAGTTGAACATGGATTGAGTTTTGATGACCATAAAAGCTTAGAAGTGGCAAAAACTTTAATCAAAGAATATAAGGTAGCAAGGGATCAGGGAAAGGAAAAGAAAAGTTCAAAAGTGAAAAGTAAGGCCAGAAATTTTGCTAAGTGTTGCTTAAATAGTAACATACCTGAAACGATCAGTACCGATCAATTTGACATTCCAAGTTTCAAAAAATATATGAAAAATGAAGCGAGCATGATGGAAAAGTGAGAGTCTACCTGATTAAGTGAAAAGGTAGCTCACGTGAACCTCATAGTTGAATGTGAAATTCAAATAGGAAACATCAACTCTTATATTTGCCAAAGAGTTGTGATTTGCGACTATCTAAAACGATGTGTTGATATATGCAGGATGGATGCACCATTTCACATAGACTGTTTAAAAGATAGAAGTGTCTCTATAGATTGGGATTTGGATTTAGTCATTTGTCTCAATCCAAAGCATGCTTTGTGCCCAAAATAGCAAATTTTGGCGGGCAAGTGTTATCTCGCGTTTGAACCAAGCAGTAACTTGATGGATCTGAACTATTTAGTGATTAAGAAATGAATCAACAATGGCAAGAGCATTAAGAATGGAGGGTACAAGAGAAATAGCCAAGTATGGAAAGACCAAATTGATCGGTACCGTCTATATAAGGTTGATGTACTTAATCGATTGAAGATTTGAAGCATAAAGATGGAGGGAAATGAGATAAGTTCCATTCAAAAGATGTAGGCTTAAGGTTCAAGCCAAAACACTTCAAAAATTATGTTCTTTTCTCTTTTCTTTTAATCCTTAGCATTTTACCTTTTGTTTTTACATAATTGAGGTGTTTGCCTTTTTGTGGTGTAAACAATATGTATATTAAAATCATAATTACTATGATTTAACATATTATAGAGAATAAATGTTATAGTAGACGTATATGTTAATAATATTAAACTGAATATATCATTTAAAAATTTCTTTGACCTAATATTTAAGATTTTATGAAATCTTGAATCAACTGGTTAATTAAATTATTTAATTAAGTAATTAAAATACATATAAATTTATGTATATAGTATATGTATTAGTTGAAATTATAAAAGTTATACGTAAATTAAAGTTATATGCGTACATATAAGTAGTATGTACAATGGTTGAAACATATCTAACTTAGATTTCTAGAATAAGTACATATGTGTGATACG
The DNA here is from genome assembly GCA_030765085.1 of Allium cepa. NCBI lineage: Eukaryota > Viridiplantae > Streptophyta > Magnoliopsida > Asparagales > Amaryllidaceae > Allium > Allium cepa. The sequence continues at coordinate 168,148,925 of CM060931.1, forward strand.
TATACCATGATATTTGTAATACCCCTTAAAATTAATAGGAAATTAATTAATAAGAATTAATTAATTAATAATAGCGCTAAAAATGGAAATTACGAAAAGGTCAAATTTGCACCATTGTGTTCCTAGCAATCTTCTAAGCAACTTTCATATATAAAGCTTCGCAATCAGAGTTCAAACGAAGAAGTTATCGATGTTTGAAGATTTCATATTGAAAATGATTCAAACAAATTAAAATATAGTAAACGTTAACGTTAAAGTTATTTGGTTGGTGCCCACTAGTTGACCCCCTCTATCAATCGGTCGGCCACTTGTGTTTGACCGCTCATAGCGGTCAGTCAACCGGATGAATGTGATGAATAGAGTTTTCTTTAGCCTAAATGGCAAGGATTTGAAAATATCAACAGTCCAAACCCATCCATGCAACTATGAATAAGAGGCTAGCCCCCTCATTTTCTTCATATTAATCTAAATTTATAGCGAGATTCTTCCCAGTTCTCTTCCTCCATGGAAATTTCTTAAACTCAAATTCAAAAATAAATAAATATATATATATATATATATATATATATATATATATATATTCAAAATTAGGGGAAGGATTAAAGGAATCAGGCTAAAGAAAAAGTATTGAATTACACATACTAAAAATACACACATATCTCTATTCTAAACTTCCCTGATCTATGGTTTCTAAATCTTATACACACGAACAAATTTATTATATATTATACAATAAAAATAAAGGAAGAGATACGCAAAAACACAAAAGAAAATACAAGAAGATTTTAGAAAGGATTATCTATGAGTGGAAATTTCAGTTTTCCATAATAGTATTTATGTAGTTCTTTTTAGATTTGTAACGTGTCTTGGGAAATTTTATATGCGGAAGTTTATCAATTTAAAACCTAAAATTTCCCAATAATATGTGAATTGTGAATTTTTTTGGAATTCTAGTTGTTTTATTGTAATATAGTAGAATTAGATTCGTTACTATTTATATTATGAATAATTTGCATTCTATTTGATTGCACTTCTCAAATTATGATTGTAATGACAAAGAATTCCAAAATTAGGAAGATAGAAATGGATGTGAAAACTAAGGAAAAAGGATTTTTTTTTCTCTTATCCGTAGTTTGCACTGCCTATTTCAACTACTAAAATAAATTTGATTTCTTTATTATTTCAATGTTATACGCTTAAAAATTTGAATGGAATATAAAATATTAGAATTGTAAATTTGCTTCTTTGGAAAGAGGGACCATGGTTATACTGTATCAACATAAAATGAATCGTATGTTTTGGATTCCATTTTGAACACATACAAGTCTATTTAGCATAGCAAATTTTTTGACGATGTTAAATATTATGAAAATTTTCTATACTGGATTGGGACTTGTATAAAAATTGCAGTTGTTGAGACATTAAATCAATATACACCCTGAATAACAAACATACAAATTACTTGAAAACATATAAAAATAATTAGTTATAATTTAATATTAGACATAAACTAATAATAACATATTCTTATAAATGGTGAAACTGACCAATTATAATTACAAATTTGTAAGGTATGCAATAAATAAGGTATTAAAGAAAGAAACTGACAATTTTAAAAGGAGACTTTACAAATAAATGACAGGTAGTAACCAACAATAAATCTAATAAAGTGGATTAAGAACAATTATGGAATTTAATCCATAAATAAAGGCAAAATAAGGATTTTCCCCTATAAGGCCTTTCAATGCATAAATATGGGTGAGATGCGTGTGGCTAATTTATAGGGATGCGAGGTCAGTTAAAAGTACATAGAAATCCACCCTGATAATCTGGCTAACAATAGTGTGACTTTTGTAACTGATTTTGGACATCACCTATAGTAAGTACCCACAGTGGATGCGAGGTTAATCTCAATTTTATAGGGTAAGTCTACACAGCCGATTTGGCCACCAGCACCTAAAAATAGTAGGGCTAAGGTGAGACATCAAAGTTGGGTTATGGGCCATAAGGACGAGGAAATTCTAGGAAGAGTCTACTTTGGGTTCGAAGTATTAAGTGGTTGGTTTCAGGTTTTCCTCTTCCATATTAAGAAATATTAAATAACTTAGGAAATTTCTCATAAATAGCATTGGGAATCCCAGGAAAGGCCTGTTTCGGGGTTGAAGTATTAAATGGATGTTGTGGTCTTCCTCTTCCTGATGTAAAAAGTATTAAACGGTCAGGATTTCCTTTAAAAAGACATGAGGAGATTCGAGGATAGGCCTGCTTCGAGGTTGGATTATTAAGCGGATGTTGGGGTCAGCCTCTTCCTTATTTGAATAGTATTAAATGGTCGGAATTATCTTTTAGCTTCATTGGTGGAAATATCTTGTGTAAGGTCCACTTCGAGGTTGAGGTATTAAATGGTCAGATTGTCTATCTCTTCCCTATCCAAGAAGTACTAAGTGGCCTTAAGGGATTTCTATGATGTCATCTTGGAAGTACCAGGAGAGATTCAACTTGGGATATAGCCATTAAATGGATGGAGAGTCTGCCTATTCCCTATTTAAAAGGTCTTAAGTGACCTAGGTACTTTCTCTCACATCATTAGGGTATAACTGGATGGGAGATGGATTGTTGAATCCAATATATTTCGTCATTGCGTTGCATTCACATTTATAGCCATGGAGTTAAGCTTGTAAGTCCATTATCCTAAAGTTGGAGATATACCTAGAGAAGTAAAATAAATACATAAAGAAAAATACTTATCTAATTGCTTATTGCATATATACTACTATTGTTAAACTTGAGGTTTTCATGCACCGAACATTGTTGTTCTAAATCCCTTCTCATTACTACCTAAAGGTTAGGTACAACAATGAGTGTGGAGGAGATGGTTGAGACTTGGCAAGCAGTAATCTATTATAGTTATCTATTTATGTTGTTATGACGTACCCAGACTATGTACAAAACATGCCTTATGCACTACTGTGACATGTACTCTTGTGATTTGGTTTTATGAGATGGGTACTATATTTTATTAATTTTTTTTTCATTCCTTTGTGAGACTCGAAAAGCATAGATAGCTCTGTATATAGTTTTGTTAAATCAATTATACCAACCAACAGTCAGCCCCGGAATGGTCCTAAAATCCGATGGACATTTATTGGCTCGTTTCGGAAAGGGTTATTACACTTGGTATCAAAGCTTAGGTTACCAGACCAGTGGGAATTGGATACGTGAGAGTACGTATTTGTTATTTTTGAAAATATTTGTGAAACCTTACCATATATATAAGCATTTATATATATATATATATGGACATTAGCAAACACACCAGAATTTTTTTTAATTTACCAAGTAATACTATCGTAGGAAATCATGGCTAAACCATGAACCTACATATAGTTGTAATGACTGAAAACAACGGCTATGAGATCAGGAACCACACCACCCAAGAGATACCGACAATACCGGTTATGCCAGTGTGGTTTTGGAAATATTTAAGAGTTGTAGGACAAATCCCAGTTCCCTTACAAGTTGCACTAACGACGTCGGTCACTCCACCCACTGAACCAGCATTCTATCCATTAGACTTCCCTGTGTTGTGTAAGAATTTTCAAAATAAAGGTGGACGAGTATTCTTAGGCATAGAGGACTTTGTAGAAACCAAAGCTTTGGTCAATGATTACGACTACATATTCAAGAAATTAGAGTTCAAAGACCAAGCCAGGAGGGAGCGAGCTACATGGCACTTGAAAAGGGAGGTGCTGAACTGGGGGACCATAGTGACCATAGAGAATTTTGAGGAAGGGATAACTTTAGCTAAATTTAAGGCTCGCTTTGAGTCACGATTCATGTCCAACACAGAAGCGAGTCTATTGGAAAAGTTCATCCATTTGAAACAAAGGGATTCCACGATAATGGAATATATTAATGAGTTCATAGAATTGAACAAATTTGAGATGAGTCTGGTAAACCACCAAGCTATGAAGGCAGTGAAATTTGTAAGTCCTAAATTCTCCCTTACGTGAGCTACTCTTAACTCAAGTTCCTGCAGGTGCTACCTATGAGACGCTAGTTCAAATAGCCCTACTCCAAATTATTTGTAAAGGAAAAAGGTAGAACATAGGGAAGTCCAATAACCAAGCTGGAAAACAAAAACGAGGTATGTGAAAGATAAGAAGGCCAAAGGAAAGTTCAAGACGGGAGGTCCGACATGCTGCATATGTCATAAGCAGGTATACATTGCTAAGATTGCAGGTAGGGATGTTAATTTTGTACGAGTGTCTGATGTCCATTCGTGTCCGTGGTTAAAAAATGTCCGTTCAAGTTTGATTTTCATTTAGGACATGAATTAGGACAACAAAATTTGTACGAGTAAAAATTTCGTCCGACCTGTGCTCGTTCAAATTTATTCAAATTTCTTTTAATTCAGTATATCCATTATGTTCTTTAAAATATTTATGACAACTATTTGGTTGGTTGATTGGGTAAAGATTCATAAAATGCTTATACTTCAGTACATACTAGTGAAAATAATATAATTTACAGAAACTCTATTATAAAACCTAATATATCATGTAAATAGTAATGTTCGTCCGTGTCCGTTCGAGTCCGTAACTGAAAAGCATATGTTCGTGTCCATTCAATTTTATTCAGGACATGAATTATGACAGCAAAATTTGTACGAGCATAAATCTCGTCTGGTCCATGTTTGGTTCGGTTTCATTTAGAACAGAAACTGAGCACATCTCCTTCTGGTCTGGTCCGACTGATTTACACCCCTAATTGCAGGGTGAGCTTGATGAGAGAAGAGATCAAGAGGAGGTGCTAACATTATAAAAAAGAAGGGAACTTTAAGAACCAGTGTCTGAAATAACCAAGGAGGGACAGATCGTGCAAGCATATGCCATTGAAGCTATACTTGTATCAAGCAAACCTCCTCCCATGGACAAGGAAAAAGATCTTATGGAAGGTATAACTATTATATTCGGGAACACTATTCTTACTTATTTGATTTAGGTGCATTACAATCATTCATAGCTAGAAATGTAGTTAAATCCATGGAAATAAAAACCCAATCTGTCACTGATCCTATAGTTGTGTTGAATCCTGCTGGGGGGTTAACAATCTTTCTATTATTTGCTAAAACCTAGTGGTGGATATATGTGATATTGACTTTATATGTAACACATATATTTGGGTTTTTAAGGGATATGGACTTATCTTAGGGATGGATTAGTTATCTTACTGCAGGCTATCTTAGATTATGATAGGAGGATTATGGGGTTGAAGAGTTGTAGGTGGAAAAATTTAGATGTTTACTGTATGCCTCAGGGATCAGCTACGGTGAGCTATTTATATTCTATTCTATTTGTATTCTCTTAGATTATCATAGGATGAGCACTCATCTATACTCCTAGTTTAGGAATTTTCATATGTTTTTGAAGAATTCTTTGGTCTCCTACCTTAAAGAGAAATAAAGTTCATGATTGATTTGGAGAAAGACACTAGACTAGTCGCACTGCCGTTGAGGCATATGGCCCTTAAAGAAGGGTGAGAACTAGATAAGAAGATTTTAAAACAATTATAGTAGAATTTTATTCACCATAGTACTTCAGAATGGGAGTACCAGTTGCCTTCGCCACTAAGGCGGATGTTACTTTAAGGCTATGCATTGATTATCGAGCACTCAAAAAGTTGACCAAGAAGAACGGGTATCCTTTCCCTAGAATATATGATTTATTTGGCCAGCTTATTAGGGTCAAAGTTTTTAGACTTGGTCACTGGATTTGTGATAACCCGAATTTTGGAGTATCTGTTAATTGATAATTAACAAGGTTGATTAATTGAAATACTGATTTATAGATTTAATAAATAAATGTTTACATCTGGATAAATATTTATTTGATAAACTCCTAATATAATTATTTAAATAGGAAAAATTATTATCTTCAAATAAATTAAATATTTGTTTGTGCAAAAAATATTTATTTATATGAGTTGTTTTTAAATTAAATTTGAATTGGATTTGAAAACTCTATATTTAAAAAAAAATTAGTATATTTGTATAATTAATTATAAGTGTATAATTAGGATTTTATATCATCTTCTTTTATAAAAAAGGAAATATAAATATAAAACTAAATTTAAAAATATAATATAAAATATATATAAAACATGTTTATGCATGAAATGACAAATGTAAGCCTAAAGATTATATGTAATTACATGTGTAAGCTAATGTTATCATGCAATTTAACAGGTGTCGTTTTCTTTTCAATTTTTCTTTATTTTTTTAAATTTAATAAGCTAGGCCGTATATTATTTCTACTATACTTATTATTTTTTTCCCTATTCTCATTTCCAAAAACAAGGAAACCAAACCTGTTAATAGCTCAAACCTGAGATAAATTCAAACAATCAACTATCTCTAAGTAAAATTCAATTCAGTTTTAAAAGAAAAAAATTTCTCAGTCTAAAGCAAGCTTCAAACTTCAAATAAAAATCAAGCAAGATCAATTCAGCAACTCATCTAAGTTTCAGATCACCCAGCAATTCATCTCAGTTTTCAAACAAGAATTATGGTTCAAAAATCAAAAGCATTTTTCCCCAAGCTTCTCTGTTTCCTGCATAAGTGGTAAGTTAACTTTTTCTTTAAAAAGCTTTAATCTAAATGAACGTCTAATGCATGTGAAAAATCTATGGAGTGATAATATAAAAGATGACCTACATGGATGTTTTGAAATATATATATATATATATATATATATATATATATATATATAAACTACTCTGTATATAAATATGGAAGCCTGTGCATGTGTGGAAATGAGTATGTATATAGGTTCTCTGTTTGAACCGTATGCTTAAATCCACTTAATAAATTCAAATTTGGTTTTCATAATACTAAAGTTAGGAGAAGATCAGGTTTGCAGAAAATCAAGTTTCAGCAAATTCAAAACTAAGGCCCCGTCTCTTTGGAAAAAAAATGGTGAGTAAAACTTGGAAATTTGATATATCTTGTGCTAGCATGCAATGATCCTTTAAGCATGATTAGAATTATGCTGTGCATGTTATTTAAAAATGGTTTTTAAGTTGTATATGAGAGTGGATATTTATACACATGGTTGGACATGAAAAGCAAGCCCCTGTGTAAACTAAAATAGTGAGTAAGCAATTCTTTTTAAAAAAGGATTTAAACCTGATTAAGTCTAAATGCATAAAATTAATATCTGAAGTAAAGGTAATAAATTGGTTTGCATGATTGTATAATGTAAATTAAATATATATATATATATATATATATATATATAGGGATGTGAATGTTTGAATACATAGTATTGGCTCTGTTCTAGTTGAACAGGTTTAAAATCGTGATAAAATTCAATATCTTTTTCGTGCATTTTTTCTAGGCTTGGATGTATAAATCAAACTTGATTGAAATGATATGGTATTTGATCTAAAAATATTTTTAGGCAAGATTTGAAGATAGTGTTTAACTGAAGAAATACAGTAAAATCATGAATATATCAAAATCTCAGTTCAAATAAATCATGAATTCAAGTATATGATCTGATTTATTACTTGAAATGTTGATTTTTTAAAATTAAATCATGAATGTTAAGTCTATAAATAGTGAGGTATGACAAGTTGGCCAGATTTAGATTATCTGTCAATTTTCGACAACCTAAGAAGAGATGGTGGTCGTGGTCGAGGTTGGAGGAGGCTTGTGAAGCAGGGATTGTCCGAAAAATAGTCTGGTAATTTATATATCACTGGAGCGTACTAGCGAAGGTGAATTAGGGTTTACGAGCTGGTTAAGGTTATCGGTTTTTGTGAGGATGGTGCAACGTTTAGGCAGCGTCGAGTTGAGCTAGGGTAGGGGGAGATGGAAGAGAGGGGTCTGGCACATCCTCAGGCATGGCGACGAGGTTACCGGTGGTCAATAGCGGCGGCGAGAGGGATTGTTAACTGATTGGGTTTTGGGTTCTGGAGTTTCATCTTGCTCGTTTTTGCTTCGTGGCGTTTAGGTGGGAACTGAGTGGTGGGAAGCTCGAAGGGGGTCGTCGGTGACTCATAGGCGTAGTCGTTGACGATCGGAATGTTGATGAACTCATGTGCACATGCACATAGATCATCCTGTATCTACTTTTGTTGCCATGTTGATTGTTTCGGGAAGAATGATATTTTTAGTCGGGTTTGAACTTGAATTTTGATCGAGTGGTGTTGGAGATTGGTTGGACTCAAGTAATGATAGTTGTGGGCTCGGGTCTGTAATTAGTATTAGGCTTAGTTGACAAACAAATCAAGTATTAAAAAGATCATCAAAAGGAATGAGTTTTCAAAAGAAATACAAACAGAGTTCTAAAAGTACTGTTAAGTTTTAAGCAAGTCTTTTGCTTTTCCAAAGTGAAATGTTTAAAATTTGTTTGTTTAGAATAATTTTATAGAAGGCAAATTCTTATATGTTTTTTTAAAAGGTGATTTAAATGATGTTAGTAAATATGTATAATCTATTTAATGGATTAAGTATGGTTAATTGGTTAATGTAATCAGTTAAGGAAACAATTAATAAATTAAATTATTAAGGTAATTAGTAATTAGTTGTGAAATCAATTTAAGGAATTAAATTAATGTGAATAATTAATTAAGTTATTGATTAAAGGATGATTAATTTATTATGAGTAATCACTTAATGAAAATTAATTAATAACAATTATTTAATGTAATGAATTAAAGGATTAATCTATTAAGGGTTAATTAATTTAATTAGAAGTTAAGGGTCAAATTAATTAATAATCAAGGTTAGTTAATTGAGGATAATTAACCAATTGAATAATTACTTGATGGAAGTAATTAAAGGTAAATTACTTAAAGGAAGTAACTAGGATTAATTACTTAATGTAATTAACTAAAGGGTTGATTAATTAATTAAGGAAATTTATTAAGGGTTAATAAATTAATAAGTGTGATTAATTAAAGGGTAGTTAATCAATGTAAGTGATTAAAGAATAATTAATTTGAGAAATTAATTAAGGATCAATGTGATTAATGTGAATGGATTAAGGATAATTAATTTGAGTAATCAATTAAGGGCGAATTACTTATTGTAATTAGTCAAGGGTGATTAATTAAGATGGATAATTAAAGATGATTAATTGATTGTAATCTAAGTGATTAAAGATTTGTAATTAATGTAATTAGAGATAAATTAAATTAATTTTTGGAAATGATCCATCTTGCTTATGAATGATTGAATGATGATTAAATGTCTTGAATTGATTGATATCTCTTTATGAAATGTTTTGTGATATGATATGTTTTGAGTGAGCAATGATAATGTGGTTATCTAACGATGATGAAATGCTGTGTAAAAAAGGGTGACACCTTTTATTTAAAGTTGAATTGTATTTTACTTGAATAATTTGGGTTAAGATGGTATGGAATTCGAAGAAACCAGAGACGGGTATCAGTAAATACCCGAAACCACTTCGATTTGTAATCTACAAAATTCTTTTTATTAGATATGTGGTATTAAACAGGATGGAATGAAATGAATTGTGTAATATGGATATTTAACTTGAAACTGTTGTGTGATAAATGTTGACTAAGAGAACTCATAAAAGGGTACGAGTTACCTTGATATTCTCATGTGTTATGGCTTGGTATCATATTATATGGGTTTACTCACGTTGATTTCCAGCCTGACCCGGGTGTTACTTTGATGTAATGCTCAGGTCAGACCGAGTATTACTGATTTTTAGGTAAGGGCATTCTGGAGCTCAGGAGGCGAGCTGGATGGCTGGAATGTATGGAGTGTTTTCGCTGTGATATATTGTTGTATATCTGGGATATGCGATATTAACTGTCCAGAGTTTGTGTAAATGTTGTAACTCTGATGTATTAATGTAAATTAACTGATACAAAATTTCTTATATAACTGTTATTTTATTTGATATTATATTTTGATCCGCTGCGAATGTGAGAATCTGTATTTTGGTGTTTCTGCTTCTTCTTTTTCTATCTCTTTTCTTCTTTTCCCTAACTATCCGAAATTTTCTAGATCGAAGTTTCCGAGTCATTACATTTGGTATCAGAGCTAGGTTAAGCGAGAACCTTGGCTCTGGTGGGATTACTCATTAAGGATAGGGTCAATGGTGTTATCCCGCTTTTTGGCAAAGCCGTGATACCAAAGGATTGGTCGAAAACGAGAGACAATTCGCCTCAGAGATTGGTTGCATTCTACTTCACTATGGATATCGATGAATTTTGTCCGAGCCCGGATCAGGCTACAATTGATGGGACATGACTAGCAAAGCCACGAGAGCCAACGTTTCAAATTTCAAGTCAATCCGAGTTCGTATGCTCAAGTTATGATGGATTCGACCCTATCAATTCGACCCTATCGATTCGACCCTATGGATTCGACCCTACCGATTCAACCCTATGGATTCGACCCTATGGATTCGACCCTATCAAGTCGACCCTATGGATTCGACCCTATCGATTCAACCCTATGGATTCGACCCTATGGATTCGACCCTATCGATTCGACCCTATGGATTCGACCCTATCGATTCGACCCTATGGATTCGACCTTATGGATTCGACCCTATCGAGTCGACCCTATGGATTCGACCCTATTGATTCGACCCTATGGATTCGACCCTATGGATTCGACCCTATCGATTCGACCCTATCGATTCAACCCTATTGATCTAACCCTATGGATTCAACCCTATGGATTCGACCCTATCGATTCGACCCTATCGATTCGACCCTATTGATTCAACCCTATGGATTCAACCCTATGGATTCGACCCTATCGATTCGACCCTATCGATTCCACCCTATGGATTCGACCCTATGGATTCGACCCTATCGATTCGACCCTATGGATTCGACCCTATCGATTCGACCCTAAGGAATCGATTCGAACAAAGCTTGTTGACCGGAAACACCATCTTGAATCGATCATAACTTGAGATCTAAAAGTCCAAATGCTATGAAATTTTCATAGGAGCTTGCGTATACATAGAAGAATGTCCACGCCAAGTTTCATCACGATTGGACACTATCTTGATCGATTCGAAGCAAGGGTCGAATCGATCCCAATGTGGGCCCGGATCTCCAGAATTCGGCCGTATGGGCCCTCTCACGTGCCAGAAGTGGTCTCCTCGGATTTTTAGGCGAAATATCAGCCTCCTACGCCTATAAATAGAGCCCCAGGTCATTCAGGAAAGGGGGAGGGGAATTCTGAAGCGCCAAGACTCTACCGGATTCAATTCTACACCTTATCATCGCTGTTGCATTCAAGTTTCAGAGTTATAATCCATTGTAACTTGCTGTAACCAACTGTAATCATCAAGAGAATAATCAATAAAGATAGAAAACTTCAAAGTGGATGTAGGCAAGATCGCCGAACCACTATAAATCCTGTGTCGTTTACTTGTTTTCTGCTGTTTCTGTTGAATGTTCATCATTTTTGTTATCTATAAATTTGTTATTTGTGATTTGTGACTGCGAACGGGTGCTTTCACGATTATTGGGTGTTTGTGGTCAATTTTGACGCAAACATTTTGGTGCTTTCACTGAGAAGAGCTGATTCAGGATAATTTGAATTTGAAGGCTTAAAGATTTAGATCTAAGAACCATGACGAGACAAACAAGTAAGAAACAAAGGCCAGAGAGAAGTGAACACCAAGGAAGTCAAGAGGCTTCATCAGGAGCAAATCAAGCATCAATCTTCATCACTAGGGACGAGATGGAGACAATGATGAAGAAACAGGAGGAGCTGATCCAAAGTTTGTTCCAACGGATAGGACAACTTGGAGCACAGAATAGAGAAGCGAATGGAGTTCAAAACGGAGCAGGACCATCCGGCGTAGCACCTAAACTAGGGGACGCACACATGGAGAATGTTGATCCAATCCCTGAGAGAGAGAGAGATGCATCTACCCAAGCTAGGAGTAGCAGAGGAGTGAACGCTCAGTCAAGGGGGCAAATCCCAGAATTCCCTCGTGGACTCGGGGGGCAGGTTGGAAGTAATGAACAAAGATTGCATCTCGGTGACAACGACAGATTGGCGAAGATGGTTAGAAGAGCTATGAGAGGCGGTTTGGTAAACAAAGATTCGGAGGATGTTAATAGGAGTCCTTTTACTCCAGCAATCAGACAAGCTAGGAACCCACCGGATTTCAAGTTACCATCATTAGACATGTATGACGGGAGAACAGACCCCACGGTTCATCTAACGAAGTATATGAGACATATGGAAGTGTTGGGGGCATCAGAGGAGGTTATGGCCCGGTGCTTTCCATTGTACTTGACGAATATTGCAGCATTGTGGTTTAGACAATTGAAGAATGGATCCATCAGAACGTGGAATGGTTTAATTGAGAGGTTTATGAGGCAATTCAGGGTTCACATTACAAGACCCAAAAATGTGATGACTTTGGCAACCCTAAAGCAGAAAGCCGGAGAGACCTTGAGGAGTTATCTAGCGCGATTCAATGCAGCAGCAGCTTCGGTGGATCGAGCAGATCCATCTATGGTGGTGATGGCAGCTGTGTCCGGAGTAGCTGACGGCACAGAGTTCAAAAATTCATTGACTAAAGATCCACCCATGGATCTAGAGGAATTCTACAACGAGGCAGAAAAGTTTTTACGATTAGAGGATGCGAATGCAGAAAGAGAAGAAGGAGAGGGAATAGAAGTTTATGTGCTTAAAGACAAAAAGCCTTTCGAAAAGGACTCAGGCAAGGATAAAGGAAAACGAAAGGATGAGGATTATAATGACAGGTCAAAGCGACAACGGAGGGAGCCGCGATTCCCACTTACGCCGAGCTGAATGAGAGTCTGGAGCGAATTTATTAGGATACCAAAGAGCAGGTTCCGTATCGTAGACCGATGCGAAGGGATCCAACTTCTGACGAAAGGAGATCAGATAAGTTTTGTGTATTTCATGAATTAAATGGTCATAACACTAATGATTGTAGGCATCTGAAGGACGAGGTGGAAGGGTATATCAGGAACGGTATGCTCCTTCAGTATGTGAGGAGGCGAGCTTCAGCGGTGGAGCCGGAGCGACCACCGTCTACATCAGCCAGGGGTGGCCCTGAACCGGGACACCGTTTGATCATCAATTAATTGAAATAACGATGAACAAGTAGTAAACCTCTCACTAACGTGGGTTAATCATTTACACATGTACAAGATCGCGAACGGTCCGCAGGTATGCTCTGAATGGCTATTAACCCTATCATTGTGAGAATTTACACTTTGACATCCTTGCTTTGCTTTTGTTTCATTTTGATTTGGACATTTAGACTTGGTTTGTTTGGACGTTTCTATTTTAAAACTCATCTGTTGAATAGATATTTGATTCTGATAATTCTGAAATGGCTAAGCTACTTACACATGTACGGGGTCGCGAACGGTCCTTAGGCATGCTCTGAGATGGCGATGAACCGCCATGACAAATAATCCGGGGAACCACTCGAACATGAACCTGATATCAACAATACCAAGCCCTCCTGGGCACACTTTCTCGCCTCGAACGACACCCGACCACGAACGGTCACAACTCGCCTCGAACGGCACCCGACTTCGAACAGTCACAACTCGCAACGAACGGCACCCGACCTCGAACGGTCACAAAATCGCCTCGAACGGCACACGATCGCGAACGGTCACAACCCGCCTCGAACAGTCACGACTCGCCCCGAACGGCACAACTCATCTCACCTCAAATGGCTCGATCGCGAACGGTCGTCATTTGAGGTTCGCCACTTGACCGCGCACGGTCGCACTTCACCTCAAATGGCTTGATTCCGAACGATCGTCATTTGAAGTCAGGCGCTTGACCATGAACGGTCACACTTCATCTCAAATATCTCGATCCCAAATGGTCGTTATTTGGGGTCGCATAAAACTATAAATTCCTTTGCAGGACATCAACAGGATATGAACGTCCAGCTCATGGCATTACAAAACACTCCTTCCTACCGCAAGGCATGTTTCGGGGGGCAAATGTTTTCCCGCTTTTTGGCAAAGCCGTGATACCAAAGGATTGGTCGAAAACGAGAGACAATTCGCCTCAGAGATTGGTTGCATTCTACTTCACTATGGATATCGATGAATTTTGTCCGAGCCTTGATCAGGCTACAATTGATGGGATATGACTAGCAAAGCCACGAGAGCCAACGTTTCAAATTTCAAGTCAATCCGAGTTCGTATGCTCAAGTTATGATGGATTCGACCCTATCGATTCGACCTTATCGATTTGACCCTACGGATTCGACCCTACCGATTCAACCCTATGGATTCGACAATATGGATTCGACCCTATCGAGTCGACCCTATGGATTCGACCCTATGGATTCGACCCTATCGATTTGACCCTATCGAGTCGACCCTATGGATTCGACCCTATCGAGTGGACCCTATGGATTTGACCCTATTGATTCGACCCTATGGATTCGACCCTATGGATTCGACCCTACGGATTCGACCCTACCGATTCGATCCTACCGATTCGACCCTACCGATTCAACCCTATCGATTCAACCCTATGGATTCCACCCTATGGATTCGACCCTATCGATTCGACCCTATCGATTCAACCCTATGGATTCGACCCTATGGATTCGACCCTATCGATTCGACCCTATGGATTTGACCCTACCCTATTGATTCGACCCTATGGATTCGACCCTATGGATTCGACCCTATCGATTCGACCCTATCGATTCGACCCTATCGATTCGACCCTATCGATTCGACCCTATGGATTCGACCCTATGGATTCGACCCTATCGATTCGACCCTATGGATTCCACCCTATGGATTCGACCCTATGGATTCGACCCTATTGGTTCGACCCTAAGGAATCGATTCGAACAAAGCTTGTTGACCGAAAACACTATCTTGAATCGATCATAACTTGAGATCTACAAGTCCAAATGCTATGAAATTTTCACAGGAGCTTGCATATACATAGAAGAATGTCCACGCCAAGTTTCATCATGATTGGACACTATCTTGATCGATTCGAACCAAGGGTCGAATCGATCCCAATGTGGGCCCGGATCTCCAGAATTCGGTCGTATGGGCCCTCTCACGTGCCAGAAGTGGTCTCCCCGGATTTTTGGCGAAATATCAGCCTCCTACGCCTATAAATAAAGTCCCAGGTCATTCAGGAAAGGGGAGGGGAATTCTGAAGCGCCAAGACTCTACCGGATTCAATTCTACACCTTATCATCGCTGTTGCATTCAAGTTTCAGAGTTATAATCCATTGTAACTTGCTGTAACCAACTGTAATCATCAAGAGAATAATCAATAAAGATAGAAAACTTCAAAGTGGATGTAGGCAAGATCGCCGAACCACTATAAATCCTGTGTCGTTTACTTGTTTTCTGCTGTTTCTGTTGAATGTTCATCATTTTTGTTATCTACAGATTTGTTATTTGTGATTTGTGACTGCGAACGGGTGCTTTCACGACTATTGGGTGTTTGTGGTCAATTTTGATGCAAACAAATGGTACCCTAGGATGAGTTGAGTGTATATGTATGAGAGCGTACTAATTATTTTCTTATATAAAGATTTTAAATGATGTTATATAAGAATATATTTTGATATATAAAGCAATATGTCTTTCTAATAAATATTAAAGTAATTAATTGTTAAATTATTAGAATTAAATAAGGTGGTAATAGAAATACAACCAAATTGAAATTAAATAAAGATAAGTTTGAAATGGATTAAAACTGAAATCAAAATCGTGAATTTGGGGAAGAATTTCATAATAAGATAATAATGAATTGGTTTCCAAATATGATAATCTTGGTTATTATCATGAATGATTGTTGTATTTAATAATAAAATGTGTGTTAATGAGTAAGAAAAATGAAATGTTTAAGAAAGTAAATCATTTGAGTAAGCATGACTTATAAATTGGAATTGAAGATGATCTAAAATTTGAAGTTTTAAATCTAGGTCCAGAAATTTGAAATTTGTTTCAAAGTGATAAAGAAATAATAAATAATGTTATTTAATGTATTTGAATGAAGGGTCCTGTTTCAACCAAGAGTTGTTTGAAAATTTAATGAAATTTGTTTTGTATTAAAACCAAAGGTGGTTTAAAATTTAAGGATAACTTGGAATGTAAAGGAAATAATATGTGTGAGGAATATACATAATATCAAAAGAAGGTTTGAAATAAATTCTAAATGTTGAGTTTTAAATTTGGAATTAGATGTGATACCCAAAGTGATATAGGTTTTTGAACTTATAGGTGGGGAGATTATTTATGAGAAGTTTAAAATTTGAAATGAAAATTCAAATTGGGTAAAGTTGACTGGAATAAGTAAATTGAATTTAACTTTGGGAAAGTTGAATAATTTAACAAGCAACCTGAATTGGAAATTTCAAGAAGAAATTGGGATTTAACTTGGGAAGTTAAATGGTTAATTTGAATTGGGAGTTTGTGTGATTTCAAAATAGGTTTGAGATCTGGAAATTGGAAATGGATGGATATTTTAAAATAATTTGAATGATACCATCCTATTGTTATTAATATTCTTTAAGTTGGAATTAGATTTGTTTAAATGAATAAAGTAATGGGGTGTGGTAATGTATCCATTATTAAGATAAAATGGAATTTGGATTCAGAATTAAATGGTTTAAAGATATAGGTTGATTTGATTTAAAGGATTAAATCAACATTTAAAAATTTAACTCGAATTTATATAATTCGGGATGGTTTAAATTTGAAATTTGAATTGAATTAGTTCAAATTGAATTTGATCTTAATTGAAATTGTGATTGGATTGATTTAATTAAAGTATATAATTCAAATGGAAAATTTGAATTGGATTGATTTGAAATGATTTAAAATTGAAGTGGGTTCAATTTGAAATTAGTCCAAATTGGTTTGAATAATTTGAAATTGTAATTAAAGTTGAATAGGTTTAAAATTCAAATGGAATTTGATTTGAATTTGGAAAGAAATTGAGATTAATTCAACTCGAATTGGGATTAAATCAATTTCAATGGAAATTGGAGTTATTTAAATTGAATTGAGTCAATTTAAATGGAAGTGGAAATTTAAATTGAATTGATTGAAAATGGAGGTTGGGAATTGAATAGTATGACTCTAGACTATTTTCACAATAAATTGTTTTAATATAAATATATTTTTCCAAACTAATTACTATACAACTTTTCTTTTAAAACCTAAAACTATATTATACTTGTTTTACAATTATTTTTGGAACTATTAACAATTTTTCAACTGTTTTATAAATTAATTACTGTTTTTCAACTACTTTATAACTAATTACTGTTTTACAACTATTTTGCAATTATTTAAAATTTCTATAACTAGTTGACTATTTTCCAACTATTTTATTATTACATAACTATTGTACAGATATTTTACAAACTAATAATTATTTTTCAACTACTTATCTATTTTAAAAAAATTCAAGCTATTTTCTAAATTTAAACTGGACAAAGTTTGAACTGTTTATGATTAAATATCCATTTGAGATAAGAATTGAAGTGATAATCCAAAATAGGATTTAAGAATTGTAAGTAAGTGAATGAAAATTAAAGTGAATGTGAATAGAAAGAGAATTGATTTGGCTAATAATCAATGAAGATAAGTACGTAGGGTGTACGTATGTTATTCTATTCGCATAGTGATTTGATCCAGATTCGAGCATAAAATTGTGAGATAGTTTATCGATCCGAGTTGGGATTTTATTTCACTCGATTTTCAACGGGGAACCTGGATATGGATTTTTGATTGGTTCTGGATATTCTCTATCATAGTTATGACTATGCAAGGAGAATGACGGTTTCCGATCAAAAAACCAGATCTAAGTCCGCACTAGAAAGTCCAGTGGACGATACTAGTTCGAAAGTGAAATTGTATGATCGAGTGAGCGATCAGATTGATATTACAGATAGATGATGTGTACATCATAAGGGTTTGAATGAAATTGATATTGAAGATTTGTGGATAAGAATTGTAAAATGGTTTTGAAATGAAAAGTATATTTTAGGAAATAAAGTGGAAATTGGATATTTCTATGATGGAAGTTTACTTTATTTAAGTAAGTAATATGGTTAATAACTTTATAGGGTAATCAAATTTGAATATTTTATTTGGAATAAATAAAGCTATATATCTTTGTTATATAAGATAAATCTCCCCTTGTTGAATCTATAGCTAGAAGAAAAGGGTTTGAAAATATCTGAAGTATAAAAGTGGATTTATACAAGTTTGAAATGATCCAAGATATATATATATATATATATATATATATATATGTAGATATAAAGGATTTCATGAGAATGATTTTGAGAAAAGGTTTTCGAAACCATTTGATTTGGAAAGGCTTTTGATTTTTGGGTAAAATTAATATTGGAATTTGGAAAGCCTAGTTTGAGAATTATCGATTTTTTGGATAATCGATTTTGTGAAAAGGAGATTTATATGGAATTCATATTAGGTGTATGATTTGGAAGATACTATATGTATATAGTATAAAGTGTTTTGAAAATGGCTCTGGAGAAAAAGGCGCTCCCTTGAAATGAACTTCTCAGGAGTACCATAGGATGGTACTGCCTTGAGCCTCAAAAGGGGAGGTTCTAAAGTTGATCCTGTGAGGAGTCTGGACAAAACTAGTTCCTGAGTATTATGTGTAGTGTGTAGCGAAAGTCGAGGGCGCTGATGCCTACAGAGGCATTTGGGTTATGCTGCGACGACAGTGTAACTCGATGTCACTGCGATCTACTGTAGACCATAGCAAAAGTCGTGTTTGCTGTCGAGTGCCAACAGTCTACGTTTGATTTTATATCGGTAGACTGCGACCTATGGTAACATAGCAAAAGTCGTGTGTGCTACTGAGAGCCAACAGTTTGCATTTGATTTTACATCGGTTGACTGCGACCTATGTGGGAGTGGAGAAGTTTCATTTTTGGCAGCGAAAATCGAGGATGTCGATGCCTACAGTTACATGGACTTTCGCTGTGATGCAACGTAACACTGGAATGTAACTGCGATCTGTTGTGGGTTCCATGGCGTAATCGAGGGGCGCGGAGTGCCTACAGTTACATGCACTTTTGCTGCGCTGGCAACGTAACCCAGGATGTTACTGCGACCATGGATGGGGGTGATGATTTCCAGAGCATTCTCAGCAAAGAAGTTTCCTTGATTTCAAAAATGTTTTCTATATTTTCAGTAAAATTATTCTCCAAGTATTTTCACTTGGTGTTGGAAACAGGTCTATTAAGTACTTATAGATTTTCAGTCCTACGCCCGATCAACGTATGACCGAATTTCTATAAGAACAAGGATGGACTGGTTGAGACATCGAGTTATAAAAAGTATTTCTATAAAAATATTTTTGTAATACTAGGTAGTTTTTAAAGGTATTTTAAAAATTCTTAATAAAAGAATAATTTTTCCTGATAACAAGCATTTTATTAAATTCTGGCTTCGTTCCTTTTCGAGGACGAAAAGATTCAAAGGGGGGAGGAATGTGATAAACCGAATTTTAGAGTATCTGTTAATTGATAACTAATAGGGTTAATTAATTGAAATACTGATTTATAGATTTAATAAATAAATCCGATAATAAATGTTTACATTTGGATAAATATTTATTTTATAAACTCCTAATATAATTATTTAAATGGAAAAAATAATTATCTTCAAATAAATTAAATATGTGTTTGTTTAAAAATATATATTTATATGAGTTGATTTTAAATTAAATTTGAATTGGATTTGAAAACTCTATATTTAAATAAAACTAGTATATTTGTATAATTAATTATAAGTGCATAATTGGGATTTTATATCATCTTCTTTTATAAAAGAGGAAATTTAAATATAAAACTAAATTTAAAAATATAATATAAAATACACACACACACACACACACACATATATATATATAACATATTTATGCATGAAATGACAAATGTAAGCCTAAAGATTATATGTAATTACATGTGTAAGCTAATGTTATCATGCAATTTAACAGGTGTCGTTTCCTTTTCAATTTTTCTTTATTTTTTTAAATTTAATAAGCTAGGCTATTTATTATTTCTACTTTACTTTTTCTTTTTTTCCTTATTCTCATTTCCAAAAACAAGGAAACCAAACCTGTTAATAGCTCAAACCTGAGATAAATTCAAACAATCAACTATCTCTAAGTAAAATTCAATTCAGTTTTAAAAGCAAAATTTTCTCAGTCTAAAGCAAGCTTCCAACTTCAAATAAAAATTTAGCAAGATCAATTCAGCAACTCATCTAAGTTTCAGATCACCCAGCAATTCATCTCAGTTTTCAAACAAGAATTCCGGTTCAAAAATCAAAAGCATTTTTGATTTCAAAACATTCCAGGCTTCTCTGTTTCCTGCATAAGTGGCGAGTTAACTTTTTCTTTAAAAAGCTTTAATCTGGATGAACCTCTAATGCATGTGAAAAATCTATGGAGTGATAATATAAAAGATGATCTACATGGATGTTTTGAAATATATATATATATATATATATATATATATATATATATATATATTTAAACTACTCTGTATATAAATATGGAAGCCTATGCATGTCTGAAAATGAGTATGTATATAGGTTCTCTGTTTGAACTGCAGGCTTAAATCCACTTAATAAATTCAAATTTGCTTTTCATGAAACTAAAGTTAGGAGAAGATCAGGTTTGTAGAAAATCAAGTTTGATCAGCAAATTCAAAACTAAGGCCCTGTCTCTCTGAAAAAAATGGCGAGTAAAACTTGGAAATTTGATGTATCTCGTACTAGAGTGCGATGATCCTTTAAGCATGATTAGAATTATGCTGTGCATGTTATTTAAAAATGGTTTTTAAGTATGTATATGAGAGTGGATATTTATATACATGGCTGGACATGAAAAGCAAGCCCCTATGTAAACGAAAACAGTGAGTAAGCAATTCTTTCTAAAAAAGGATTTAAACCTGATTAGGTCTGAATGCATAAAATTAATATCTGAAGTAAAGGTAATAAATTGGTTTGCATGATTGTATAATGTAAACTGAATATATACATATGGGGATGTGAATGTTTGAATACAGAGTATTGGCTTTGTTTTAGTTGAACAGGTTTAAAATCCTGATAAAATTCAATATCTTTTTCCCGGATTCTTTCTAGGCTTGGATGTATAAATCAAACTTGATTGAAATGATATGGTACTTGATCTAAAAGTTTTTTAAGCAAGATTTGAAGATAGTGTTTAACAAAATGAAGAAATACAGTAAAATCATGAATATATCAAAATCTCAGTTTAAATAAATCATGATTTCAAGTATATGATCTGATTTATTACTTGAAATGATGATTTTTAAAAATTAAATCATGAATTTTAGGTGTATAAATAGTGAGGTATGACAAGTTGGCCAGATTTGGGTTATCTGTCGATTTCCGACAACCTAAGAAGAGATGGTGGTCGTGGTCGAGGATGGAGGAGGCTTGTGGAGCAGGGATCATCAGAAAAATAGTCTGGTAATTTATTTATCGCTGGAGCATACTGGCAAAGGTGAACTAGGGTTTAGGAGCTGGTTCAGGTCGTCGTTTTTGTGAGGATGGTGCGACGTTTGGGCAGCGTCAAGTTGAGCTAGGGTAGGGGAAATGGAGGAGACAGGTCTGGTACATCCTCAGGCATGGTGACGAGGTTACCAGTGGTCAATAGCGGCGGAGAGAGGGATTGTTGACTGATCGGGTTTTGGGTTCTGGAGTTTCGTCTTGCTCGTTTTTGCTTCCTGGTGTTTAGGTGGGAACTGATTGGTGGGAAGCTCGAAGGGGGTTGTCGGTGACTCATAAGCGTAGTCGTTGACGATCGAAACGTTGACGAACTCATGTGCACATGCACATGGATCATCCTGTATCTGCTTTTGTTGCCATGTTGATTGCTTCGGGAAGAATGATATATTACTTGGGTTCGAACTCGAGTTTTTATCCAGTGGTTTTGGTAATTGGTTGGACTCAGGTAATGATAAATATGGGCACAGGTCTGTAACTAGTATTAGGCTTAGTTGACAAACAAATCAAGTATTAAAAAGATCGTCAAAAGGAATGAGTTTTCAAAAGAAATATAAACAAAATTCTAAAAGTATTGTTAAGTTTTAAGCAAGTCTTTTTCTTTTCCAAAGTGAAATGTTTAAAATTTGTTTGTTTAGAATAATTTTATTGAAGGTAAATTCTTATATGTTTTTTAAAAAAAGGTGATTTAAATGCTGTTAGTAAATAAAGTATAATATATTTAATGGATTAAGGATGGTTAATTGGTTAATGTAATCAGTTAAGGAAACAATTAATAAATTAAATTATTAAGGTAATTAGTAATTAGATGTGAAATCAATTTAAGGAATTAATTTATTAATGTGATTAATTAATTAAGTTATTGATTGAAGGTTGATTAATTTATTACGAGTAATCACTTAATGTAAGTTAATTAGTAACAATTATTTAACGTAATAAATTAAAGGATTAATCTGTTAAGGGTTAATTAATTTAATTAGAAATAAAGGGTTAAATTAATTAATAATCAAGGTTAATTAATTGAGAATAATTAACCAATTGAATAATTACTTGATGGAAGTAATTAAAGGTAAATTACTTAAAGGAAGTAATTAGAATTAACTACTTAATGTAATTAATTAAATGGTTGATTAATTAATTAAGCAAATTTATTAAGGGTTAATAAATTAATAAGTGTGATTAATTAAAGGATAATTAATCAATGTAAGTGATTAAAGAATAATTAATTTGAGAATTTAATTAAGGATCAATGTGATTAATGTGAATGGATGAAGGATAATTAATTTGAGTAATTAATTAAGGGTGAATTACTTATTGTAATTAGTCAAGGGTGAATAATTAAGATGGATAATTAGAGATGGTTAATTAATTGATTTGTAATTAATTAATGTTAAGTAATGGTAATCTAAGTGATTAAAGATTTGTAATTAATTTAATTAGAGATAAATTAAATTAATTTTGGAAATGATCCATCTTGCTTATGAATGATTGAGTGATGATTAAATGTCTTGAATTGATTGATATCTCTGATATGAAATGTTTTGTGATATGATACGTTTTGAGTGAACAATGATAATGTGGTTATCTATCGATGATGAAATGCTGTGTAAAAAAGGGTGACACCTTTTATTTAAATTTGAATTGTATTTTACTTGAATAATTTGGGTTAAGATGGTATGGAATTCGAAGAGACCGGAGACGAGTATCAGTAAATACCCGAAACCACTTCGATTTGTAATCTACAAAATTCTTTTTATTGGATATGTGGTATTAAACAGGATGGAATGAAATGAATTGTGTAATATGGATATTTAACTTGAAACTGTTGTGTGATAAATGTTGACTAAGAGAACTCATAAAAGGGTACGAGTTACCTTGATATTCTCATGTGTTATGGCTTGGTATTTCATATTATATGGGTTTACTCACGCTGATTTCCAGCCTGACCCGGGTGTTACTTTGATGTAATGCTCGGGTTAGACCGAGTATTACAGATTTTCAAGTAAGGACGTTCTGGAGCTCAGGAGGCGGGATGGCAAGAACGTATGGAGTGTTTGCGCTGTGATATATTGTTGTATCTGGGACATGTGATATTAACTGTCCAGAGTTTGTGTAAATGTTGTAACTCTGATGTATTAATGTAAATTAACTGATACAGAATTTCTCGTGTAGCTGTTATTTTATTTGATATTATATTTTGATCCGCTGCGAATGTGAGAATCTGTGTTTTGGTGTTTCTATTTCTTTTTCTTCTATCGCTTTTCTTCTTTTCCCTAACTATCTGGAATTTTATGGATCGAAATTTCCAGGTCGTTTCAGGATTCCATCAATTAAGAGTGGCCGAAGATAGTATGGAGAAGACAACCCTTTTTGCGCTCCAAATAGTGTATGAATGGGAGGTAATGCCTTTTGGTTGACAAGTGCTCCTACGTACTTTGTAGATTTGATGAGCATAGTCTTTAGGGGGCAGCTGAACAAGTTCGTCATAGTATTTGTGGATGAATTCTTGTATTCTCAAAAAGTGAAGATGAATATGAAAACTGCTTGGACAAAGTATCAGAGACCTTAAGAAGACACCAGCTAAAAGCCAAATTCTCAAAGTTGTCATTTCTAGAGGAAGGAGGTAAGGTCTATTGGTCACATTGTCTCCAAGAAAGGGTTATTTGCTGACCATGCAAAAGTATCAGCTATTTAGGACTAGAAGATTCCATGGAATGCTACTGAAGTTTGAAGTTTCCTTGGTTTGGCTGGTTACTATAGGAAGTTCGTCAAAGACTTCACAAGGATAGTAGTGTTATTAACTCGCCTAACCAAGAAAAAATTACTCTTCACATAGGATGAGAAATGCACGAAAGCCTTCGAGAAGCTGAGTAAGCTATTAACTATTGCACCTGTACTAACAATCTCAGATGGATTGAAGCCTTTCGCTGTTTAAACTAATGCATGCGGTATAAGGTTAGGCATTGTTCTTATGCAAGAAGACTAGGTGATAGCTTATGGAAGCAGACAATTGAAGGACCATGAGAAGACGTATCCCTCACATGATTCAGAATTAGCGGCTATCGTATTCGCTTAGAAGATTTGGAGGCATTATCTGTTAGGAGAAATGTTTAAGCTATTTACTAATCATAAGTCCCTTAAATACCTAATTTTCCAAAAATATTTGAACCTTAGGCAACAAAGGTGGATGGAGTTTATATCATCGTACATCTTCAAGATTCATTATAACCTTGGAAAGGGGAATGTCGTTGCTGATGCCCTTAATTGAAGGTATGCTATTCTGGGTGCAATATATGAGTGGAGGTAGTTAGAGTTCCTTTCAAATTTATCTTTTTAGCCACTATCATAATTCACTCCTTGATATCTAATAGGAATGGGAGTAAGGCCAACATTGATGAACTGCATTGGTCAAGAGTAGAAAAAGGATTCAACGATAATTGATATCTTGGCTAAGTGGAATAGGGAGAGTATTTCCCCCATCTAAACAGGTATTCAATTGAAGAAAGAGGATAGCTAAGAAGAGATGGATGCCTATGTGTTCTAGTAGTGAAGGACGTTCTGAAGGAAGTACTGTCTGAGTGCCACCATTCTAGGATGACTATTCATTCCAATGGAGATATGATGTATAGATGCATGAAGTGGATTTTCTATTGGTCAGAATATAGTGGCAAGCAGTATAATATGTCGTTAGGTGTTTGACATGTCAACGAATCAAAGTTGAACAAAGGAAGCTCGAAGATCTTTTATTACCAGTAGAAGTTCCAGCTTCGAAGTGGGAATACATATTGATGGATTTTATAGAAGGGTTGTCTAGAAGTCAAAGAGTCAATGAAGCTATTGGGTTATAGCCGATAGGCTAACTAAAAGTGCCCACTTTATTCCGATGAAAATTAATTGGACAGCAGCATCTCTAGCGCAAATTTACATCAAGGAAGTGGTCTGATTACATGGAATTCTAGTCGATATTGTCAGTTATAGAGACCCCTTATTTACTAATGAGTTTTGGAGGAGTTTGCAATCAATTTTAGAAACGACGCTAAATGTTAGCACTGCTTACCATCCTCAGATCGATGGACAGACAGAAAGGGTAAATAGGATCTTGGAGGATTTATTAAGGGCTTGCATTATGGATTTCAAAGGATGTTAGGAGCAGCATTTACCTATAGTAGAGTTCACCTATAATAATAGATACCGAGCGATGATGGGTACAACACCCTTTGAAGCCTTACATGGGAGGCCATGCCAGTCAGCAAATTGTTGGTTGGAAAACACTAACAAAATTCTACTTGAACCAAATTTGATCGGCGAAACCACAGAGAAGATTAAGGTAATTAGGCAGCGAATAAAGATTGCTCAGGATATATGGAAGTCCTATGTTGATAGACATAGGAAAGAGTTGGAATTTTCAGCTTGGGACTATTTATTAGGCTTTTCCCTCTAGGAAGGTTGTGAGGTTTGGAAGTTGGCATTGATATTTGATATGCCTTTCCTGATATTGGAGAGGGAAGGGAGTCAATCATATCCAATGGAGCTTCTCACTAAGTTAGAGAGAGTCCATAATGGTTTCCACGTATCGCATTTAAGGAGATGTCTGGATAGCACAACCACTACAGTAAATCCTGATCAGTTAGTAGATATAGAGATGAAGCCAATAGCACCTTGTGCCATAACACATATAATGGAGCGTGGAGTTAGGAAAGCTTCGTAACAAAGAAATTAGGTTGGTTCGAGTACAATAGGGAGATAATCCAGCGGAAATCAGAAATAGGATAGAAGATGAAGGCTTCTCATCCAGAGCTTTTCTTTGGTAAATTTTATTTTTATGGATTTAGTACTATATAGGTTTTGGTTACATCATGGTCGCTAGATTGGATGGTAGAGGATGGTTGGGACACTTTTACCTGTTGTTTTTGCACTCATATAGAGATTCATGCATATTTATGTTGTTTGCATACTTGCCTATATGTCACGATCTTACATTCACACTAGGGTTGAGCTCACCTATAGATATATTGCATGCATAATCACATGACACTTTTGGTTGAGTTGGTGGCTATGTTGATAACATAGTTGTAAAACATGGTTGTAGAGTGCGTGTTACACTATCCATTCCTTAGGAATTTTGGGGATGAAATTCTTTTAGGAGGGAGAATGCAACACCTTGCAAAATTAAGAAAGAATTAGAGGAATTAATTAATTAATAATAAAGCTAAAAATGGAAATTGGGAAAATGTCAGAATTTGGCTACGAAACCTACACTATTGCATTCGTGGCAATCTTCTAAGCAAGTTTCATATATAAAGCTTTGCAATTGGTGTTTAAACGAAGAAGTTATCGATGTTTAAAGATTTCAAATCGAAAATAATTCAAAAAAATTAGAATAATAAATATAATTAAGTAAACAATAACGTTAACTTATTCGGTTAGGACTCACCTATCGACCCCTTCTATGGGGCGGTCGATTACTCATAGTGACCGATCGACTGGTCAAATGATGATGGCTAGGATTTTCTTTGGCCTAAACAGCCAGGATTTTAAAAAATTAAAAGGTTTTGAATTCAAGTCCTTCCACATCCAAGTAGATATAAATAAGAGGCTAGACCCCTCATTTTTCTTCAAACAATTCTAAACCTAGTAACGAGATTCTACCAAATTATCTTCATCCATAGAATTTTCTAAAACTCAAACTCAAAAATAATATATAAATTCAAGGATAAGGGAAGGATGAAAGGAATCACGCTAAAAGATATATATATATATATATATATATATGTTTTAAACTTCCATAATCTATAGTATCTAAATTTAATACACACAACCAAATTTGTTATATAATAGGAGATATATCAGAGGAAGAGATAGGCAATAACACGAAAGAAAATGCAAGAAAATTTAGTAGGGATTATATATGAGTGGAAATTTCATTTTTCTATAATAGTAATTTGTGTAATTTGTTTTTGGATTTATACCGTGCCTTGAAAAATTTTGTATGCGAAAATTTATCAACTTAAAACCCTAAAGTTTCCCCATAATACGTGACTTGTGAAATATATTGACTTCTAGTTGTTTTATTTTAATGTAGTAGAATTGGATCCATTATTATTTACAATATGAATAATTTGCATTCCATTTGATTACATTTATGATTGTAATGACAAAGAATTCCAAAATAATGAAGATACAAATGGGTGTTCAAAGTAGGGAAAAAGGGATATTTTCTCCTATCCGTAGTTTGCACTGCCTATTTTGATAATTGAATAAATTTGATTGCTTTTTCATTCAATGCTATATATTTAAAAAGTTGAATGGAATATAAAATGTAGTAATTGTACATTTGCTTCTTTGGAAAGAGAGGCCATAGTTCTACTATATTAACATAAAATGAATTTTATGTTTTAGATTACATTTTGAAGACATACAAGTCTATTTAGCATAGCTAATTTGTTGACGATGTTAGCTATTATGAAAATTTTATTTATTGGATTGGGGCTTGTATATAAATTGTAGCTATTGATACACTAAAATAATATATCATCCGAAATAAGAAATGAACAAATTAATTGAATACATATAAAACTAATTGGTCATAATTTAATATTTGACATAAATGTAATAATAATATATTGTTTTAAATTTTGAAACTGACCAATTATAAATACAAATTTGTAATGTATGCAATAAATAAGATATTAAATAAAGAAATTGACAATTTAAAAAGAAACTTTACAAATAAATGATAATTAGTGATCAATGATAGATTTGATAAAGTGGGTTAAGAACAATTATGGTATGTAACCCATAAATAAAGGCGAAATAAAGAGTTTCCTTTATAAGGACTTTTAATGCATAAATACGAATAAGGTATATATATATATATACACTATATATATTATACATATATATATATGTGTGTGTGTGTGTGTGTGTGTGTGTGTTGGCGTAGTTCAACAGTAAATGTTGGAAAGTGGAAATATGGCTAACTTATAGTAATGCGTGTTCACTTTTATATTCTTTGTTTAACTTTAGTCATACCAATCAATTGAAAACTATTAAGCGAGTCATTTCACAGTTATCAAATAACAATCAATACTAAACCTCTTGGTGCTTCCAATAGCCATGTGTAATATACGGTCCAAAAATTAGGGAGCATTACATACTCATCTCATTTATGTATTGATATCCAGCCTCGATATATCTTGATTAGGAATATTTAAAACAATATATTTATTATTATTGTGATAAATTTAATACTACGCAAAAATACCCTTTATGGATTTGCACTGTAACAAATTATAACAGAAGGAAATACATCTTTATTTCAAATGAGATTTTATTATAGACTTAATAATTTACAACAAATTAAGAATTTCCCATAGGGTGTAACCCCCACTTTATCAACCTCACATTTACACTTGGAACAATTATGGAATCTTCATCTTATCCCTGCAATTAGTTTGATGAGAACCAACCAAGCTAGTCCCTTCGTGAATGAATTTGCTATGTTGTCCATTGTATCTACTCTTTGAATCACGACTTATTTCTTCTCGACAAATTGTCTAATGAGGTGGAACATTCAAAGAATGTGTCTTGATTTCATGTAGGCTCTAGGCCCCTTTGCAATCTGCTTCACCATATTGTTGTCATTAAACAATGGATTGGATTCTCTACGATGGGAATCATGCCTAGCTCACTCATAAATTTGTGCTTCTAGACCGCTTCCTTCGCTGCTTAGTTGAGGGCAATGTACTT
The DNA here is from genome assembly GCA_030765085.1 of Allium cepa. Lineage (NCBI taxonomy): Eukaryota > Viridiplantae > Streptophyta > Magnoliopsida > Asparagales > Amaryllidaceae > Allium > Allium cepa. Next base: position 168,178,256 of record CM060931.1, read on the forward strand.
GGCCTCCATTTTCGAATTTGGTGCCATTTCATATTTCAAACTTTCGCAACTAATGACCCAACCATCGAAGATGTAACCTGACACTGACTTACTATTGTCATTATCTCTTTAAAAGCTAGGGTCTGTGTGCCCTTTCATAAGGAGGTCTTCATTGCTATATATAAGGAATAAGTCCTTAGTATATCTTGAATACTTAAGTATACATTGTACAGCAGTCCAATGTTTTTCTCTCGGATTTGACTTGTATTGACTTACACATCCTAATGCATAATCCACATCCAGTCTACTACATAGCATAACATACGTCGTATAATCTATTGTTGATGCATAGTGTATCCTCTTCATACACTGTTTACTATTCTTAGTTTGAGGTGTTTCTTTATTAGAAAGGATGATTCCATATTGCATTGGAATATTTTTGCAATTGGAATTCTCTATACCGAACCTTTTTAGTATGATGTCTATGTATGGGGATTGAGGCAATACTAGCAGCCTTTTAGATCTATCTCCATAGATCTTATACCTAGTCTATACACTATTTCTCCCAAATTCTTTATGGAGAAGCTTTTGGAAATCCAAGATTTAACTGATTGCAACAAAGCAATGTCGTTGCCAATCAACAACAAATCATTGACGTATAATAATAAGAACACTATGCACTTCCTTGTTCTTTCCGATATATGCACGCTTCCTCTGTGTTTTGATAAAAACCAAAATGTTTTGTTACCTTACCAAAACACTATTTCCATCTCCTTGAAGTTTGTTTAAGACAATAAATGGATCTTAACACATTACAACTTTTGCCTTCCCTCCACTGACCTCCAAAACCCGCTGTGACATATAAATGGTCTATTCTAAATCATTATTTAGAAATATCATTTTCACGTCAATTTTCCATAATTTGTAATCATAGAATTAAGCAATAGCTAGAATTATTCAAATGGACTAAAGAATTGCTATCGGTGAAAACATTTCTTCATAATTAACATCCTGAATTTGACGAAATCCTTTTGTAACTAGCGTTTCTTTGTTAGTCTCCACTTGTCCATTTGCAGTTAGCATTTTCCTAAAAATCCATTTGTAGATGATAGGTTTTATCCCTTCGGGTATGTCAGCGGAAGTCCGTACTTTGTTTTAACTCATGGATTCCATGCTCCAAGCCAAAGTGTATAGTCTTTACTCTGTGCTTGTTTTAATAAGAGAGGAGCGTCGTCTTCTAAGACACGGTCCTCTTTCTCACCATTCATGAGAAAACTATAGTTACTTTTTAGTGCATGAGATTCCCTATTAGACCTTCTAATAGGTTGCATATTTTAGCATACTGGTGAATTCGATTCTCCTACAAGTTCAACCCCAATGTTAACTTCTCAAATCTCATCCAACTCTACAACTTCACTCTTATTTCTTTTGGAAAAATTTCCTTTTCTAAAAAGACAGCGTGTATGGAAACAACAACTTTTTGTTCCTCAGTGTTGTAGAATATATGTCCCCAAAGTTCTTGTGATATCCTATAAACTTACACGAGGTCAATCTTGCCTTAAGTTTTTTGGGGATGACGTTCTTAACATAGGATGGGCAACCCCATATCTAAAAATAATTAAGGTGAGGTATCATCCCATGCCACATCTCATATGGTGTCTTGGGCACATATTTTGTAGGTATCAAATTAAACATGTGCACTGTGCTTTCTAGCGCATATCCCAATAGGAAAGAGGCAACTCGGTTTTACTCATCATGGAATAAACTATATCTAATGGGGTTCAATTTCATCATATTGAAACACTATTGTGTAGCAGAGTATATAATGGAGTAACCTGAGAGATAATATCATTATCTTTTGAATATTGTTGGACCTCTTGTCCAACATACTCACTTTCTCAATTGGATTGAAGTATTTTAATCTTACGGTTCATCTAATTTTCAACCTTATTTTTATATTTAATGAATTTCTCATGGATGTTGGATTTGTTCTTCATAAGATACACATATCTTAGTATTGAGAAATCATCGGTAAAAGTAATAAAATAAGAAGAATTATCTTTAGTAACTATGGCATTGGGCCACATACATCGGTATGTAAAAGACCCTAGAGTTCTTCCACTCTTTCATTGCTCCAACTAAAGGGATGCTTAGTCATGTTTCTTTTAAGACACGACTTACACGTATCAAATGATTCTTAATCAAATGACGGTAGAATATCTTTGGTTTTCAATTTTTTTAGTCATTTCTCATCTATATAACATAGCCTAAAATGTCACAGATAATTATTATTAATATCAACATTAGAAGAATTACTCACAACACAAACATAATTCGAATCAATAACACAAACGCCATTATCCAAAATACTATTGTAGATTTTATTTCCATTCAACATAATGTTCATAACATTATCCGCTCATTGAAATATAGATCCAATCTTAGACAATGTAGATGCTGAAATTTCCATAAATAAAGTTTTTCACATAATAGCAATTATTCAAAATTAAAACTAACCCATTTAGCAAATCTAATTAATTGTATCCAACCGCAGTTGCATTTATCAAAGACCCATTAGCCACTTGAAGTCTCATCTCTCCTTATGCCATATGACGCCTTTTCCTAAGTCCTTATAACGAATTATAGGTATGAGTTCTAAATCCATTATCTAAAATTTTAAGATAACCTATTGATTTCAAAACAATTAGGAATCATAAATATACCTGCAGGAGCAATTGAACTATTTTGTTTCTTCCCTTTGATATTTTTTAAGTAATCCAAACAATTCCGTTTTCAATGAACCTTCTTGTAACAATGATGACAGTCACCCTTACCACTAGGAGTACCCATTTTCGGTTCTTTGAATCATTCTAAGATGATGCTTTACCTTTAACCGTGAGCACCTTGCCTTGATCCTTGGATGAATACTCAATTAACCCTAACATATGAGCATATTCATGAGGCTTACATTCACCTGGTTCATATTATAGATTAATATGGACGACTCATAGGGTGAAGTAAGAGAACCTAGTATAAAGTCCACTTCAAGTCATTTACTTATTGTAACATCCAACTGAGAAAGTCTATCAATATAGCCCTTCATCATTAAGATGTAATCGGCCACTTTCATGACCTATGTAATGACCCATAATTTTACCACTTTGAAAATGGAATATTTAATTAATTTTAAGTTAAATGAACTTGTTTTAATTAGTTAAAGATGATAAGAAATTTATTTTCAAGTTTTCTTTACATAAATAAATATTTTAAATTAAAAACCTGAAAATATGACTTGAAATTGGATCTCGAAATCTCAAGGTTTGACAAATGGAAACTGTCTTAAGTTGTTCCAACATTGTTTATACATGCACACACACACACATACACACATATGTGTATCACAATTAGTCAAATCAAAACTAAAGAAAACATCTAAGATATTTTACAAAAAGTAAGTGAAAAAGGTAACATCTAATCACCATTAAAACATGGACAACAAACATCAAATCCACCATCAATGCATGTCATTCCATCTTAAGATATTTTTGCAATATGTCTTATCACATTACATCTTATCAATGCATGCACTTGAGTATGGTGATAAGGATTTGATGTTGAAGTGATGTTAGTAATTTGCCAAATTTTCCTAAGGCTATAAATAAGACCTAAGGCTTCATAAATTCACACATCTCATTCCATCTTCTTCTTCTTATTCACCTCTACTTTAATGGTTTCCATCGCCTCCATCCTCTCATCCATAGGTCGAGCCATCTAGAATCAATAATCCAAGTGACCATGAGCTAAAAGTTCGAGTTAGCAAAGCTATAGCCAATTTTTAGTTAGTCATTTAAACCTGAGGTAAGTAAACTCCTTAAATATTGTATTATGTGCTATTGGATGTTATATATGTTTGATTATGATTATTAATGATGGTTGTTTAATATGAATGTTGCATATATGCAAGTCATGGAAATACACGTTGATAAGCACAAAGAAAATCACTTTCCTTAATTTAATGAATTAGTGTATATAGATTATTAAACCTCTTTAAAATTGTTTAAAAATATGAAATAAATTTTAAAAATATTTTAAAATGTTTTCAAAGTTATAAAAATTGAGTTTCCAAATGATAAAAAAATCGTTTTGATCGATATAGCTAAAAAAGCACTTTCTGCCGCACGTTTCCGCAACACTTTTCTATAACTTTTGAAATGCAGTTTTAAACGCAACCGTTCTTTTCCAAATCTTTTGTAAATATATTCAAATGACTAATAAAGTATTTTAAATATCATTTGAAGGATTTATGGAATGGTTAAATATTAAATGATTTAGAGTCGATCAGATTACTTGACCGCCTTATGGGGGTTAGAGAGATTGTGTCTAGGCTTGAGTTTGGAAAACCAATTTCCTGCTCTCCCTGGCTATCCGGACTGGCCCGATGGATGGGATAGTAAATTTGATTTACTCGGATCAAAATTTTCCAAAGTTAAGGATATAATTCTCCAGATATAAATAACATGAATTTTATGGAGATAATCTTCTCGTACTCGATGTTAAAGCCCGAAGAGGAAAATCATACTATTCGTGGAATTTAAAGGGTGCTTTCACTGTTATTCCACCCATAGTGTATTTGTTTGTTAGAACTCCTTATAACAACCTATGTCTTCTGTTATCATTTCCAATTGGACGATCCATTAATTCAATTAGAAGAGGATGCTAAATGGATAAATGTTTTCAATTTTCACTGGAGACTGGGAATCGACGGACTTTCCATAGGACCTATTTTACTATACGGGAATTGATATTGAGTAGAATTGGATGATTTTCATATATTCCGCTCACTTAACATTTACTGGTTTTGGATTAACATCCTAGATAACATGTTTTTAATCGAATTCAAAATTATGAGTTTTGAGTTAGGAAATTATTGTTAAGATTTAAACGAAATGAATTGGAAATATTCTTCTAAGTAAAATATAAAAGGGTTTGGAGTTATTCCACGATTTAAAAAGATTTAGATTAACCAAAAAGATTTGATAACTAAGTCTTGATGATTCCATATACTCTGAAAAAGATAATAAATATTTCAATGAATATACCTCTAATATATATCAACGAATGAATAAAAATATGAATTAAATTGAATGATGATTGATACCCACATATGAACTTAACATCTTTTTAATCGATGATTGGTTCGAAGGAACTAGGGTCGAATTTGGGTAATTCCTATCTGCATACCACTTTGAACCATTTTACATATTCGAAGTGAAGACATGGATATGATATTAAGGATTTTTGTAATAAGGACTTCTTGTTGATCATTTGGGGATAAACTCCCAATATACATATAGTAGCAGCAGTCTCTTCATTATGAAATATCCAATGCAAGTACTAATCGCTACTAATCCTAGAAGTAACTCCCGATAGGATGTTGTAGTAGAGTGCCTTTGGTTTGTCATATTCTTGGACAATTGGCAAGGAAAGATGTTTGATGTTGCAATTGTAATTACAATGGTTGATTTCTATGAACGTATCATCTGACTGGTGGTGGAGAAGGCAACTTCTCTTAGCTTAACACCCTTTCCTGAGACATAAGAGCTCAGGAGTTATACGTTTGTAGAAATCAGTTGTGTGATTATGGATTGGCCACGTGGAATTCAAAGTGGAATGTGCTATAAGTAAGGTAATCGTTACCTCGAGCCTCATCACCGACAAAAACAAGGGAGATGCGGCAGAGCTAGGTGGGTTGCTTCCATTGGGGTATAGTCATCACCTTTCCAGATATATTTATTCCCGCTATGACGTCGGGTTTTAAATTAATGTGGTGTATGCAAAGAGAGCTCTCTAAAAGGTCGGGAACGACCTGGATGATCACATATTCAGTACTAACTATGGTAAAGGTAGGCCGGTATTATGTTGGTAGAGGTTGGAGCCTCAGGTGTATTTTTCTAAAGATGTACTGTAAGAAGGTAGTCCCTTACCTTGTCATTGTATAGAAATCCATTCTCCAATAAGTGCCTTCGGATTTGATTGTAGAGCCTAGTATGCTGGAATTTAATAATGTAACAGTTTTGGCTAAGATTATGTATACTAACTTGATAAGTGTTTTCAAAGGAATGACATTAAAAATAATATCCACATATTCTGCGCAGTAGACGTTTTTGTTATCATAAGGTAAAAACCCGTTCCATGTTTATGTGCGGCGTGGCCTTATGAAATACATGTTGTTTCAAACATCGTATTTTGAGTTTCTTACACCGGTCCTATGACTGGCCCGGAGTTTATTTCCTTTTCCCCTTAAACTCTGGGTACCCTAGTTTCCTGGGAAGCCAACTAGTTAGGTATGCTTGGAACATTTTGGTATGGAGCATGGAGCATGGAGCATGGAGCATGGAGCATTTTGGGTCTTTTGTTGAAGTCATCTGTCACTTTCCACCGTGTCTGTATTATGCATTAGGATTTATCAGCACTGTAAGTGTGACGACCCGCAAATCCGTACCCTTTAAATCAACAATAAACCACACATGTCCGACCCAAAAAGCACTGATCGATGGAAAGTCAAGAGAAAGAAAAGAAGAGAGAAGAAGCGAAAAGAAGAAAAAGAGAAGAGAGAACCAAACAGAACAATACAGAATCTCACATCACAGCGAAAAACATATAATATCATATCAGTGATCTTTACTAAACAGAAACTATGTATACATACATCAATCAAAATTCAACAATCAATCAATAGTTATCAGCCTGGACAGTTATAATAACCTATCCTCACAAACGTCGATAATATACAACAACAGTGTGCAAAGCGGATAATCAAAACAGATATGTGTATACGAAAATGAAGATCTCCAGCTCTCCCGCTGAAGCTCCAAAAGCACCAGATCTGAACCTGTAAATATACTCGGTCTGACCCGAGCATTGAAAGGGAGGAATGTCCAGATCAGTCTGGTAAAGGAGCTTCAGAAACACACTCAACTGAATTTATTAGATTACTAAAACTTTTCCATTTCAAAACAAAAGTATCCCGTAAGACACGCCCAGAGATAAACAAGGACATGTTTTTGTCTTACGATAACTAAATCCTTTCATACCAAATCATCTTATATTATAATAATGTCTATTTGCACAAATAATATTAATCATAGCCGAAATTGTTACATTGATTAAATTCCAGCATATAGCCCAAAATGGGTAATACAATCAAAATGGCTGGCACGTAATGAATTTTGGATTTCTATATAAATGTCCAGGTGAAGGAACTACCTTCTGGCAGTATATCTCTAGAGGAATGTACCGAGGACCATCACAAAGGATCCTCTACCAACACAAGACCGACCTATCTCTGTAACTGGATAGTACTGAATATATCATCCTCCGGTCATTACCGACCTTTTTCGAGGGCCCTCATAGCATACGAACTATAATAATCAGATACATGACATCATAGCGTGTAAAGATATATCAAGAAAAGGATGGTCATATCTTGATGGGAACGACCCACTTAGCCCAGTTGCATCTAACCCAATTTTGGTCATTTCCATTTGATAAGGCATGAGGTAACGATTACCTTTCACATATTACAAATCACATCACTTTGAGTACCACCTGGCCATTTCCATTTACTACTAATTACCTTCCACAAAAATACAACCATTAAGCTCATACGTCTCATGGAGGGTGTTAAGATAAGAGAAGTTGCCTTCTCCACCACCATTGATGTACGTTTGTAAAAACCAGTGTAGGTAATCTTTAGAAATGCAATATCGGATAAACATCTATACAAGTTGTTCAGGAACAGGACAAACTTAAGGTACTTTCCCACCACATCCTGTTGGAAAATCCCTAGGATTAGTAGCGAATAGTCCTTGCATTGGATATTTCATAACGAAGAGACTACTGCTACTGGATGTATATTGGGATTTTAACCCCAAACGATCAAAAAGCAGTCCTCCACTATGAAAATTCTAAATATTAATATCATCACAACCTGCACAATCGAACGCACAAACATTGGTCCAAAGTGGTTTTCAGATAAATCTAATCCCATAGTCTTCACACCAACAACGCAAAAGTATTTCTCTACCTCACACAGAAACTAATTCTCATAGACTTATCACGTCACCAACTTTCAACTTGCTATTCTTTGGCCACGAAGGAAGCTCGATAGATTGGAGTAATACCCCGCACTATAAAATCAACATCCTAAACACAAATGATAATCAAGCCTACACAGAAGGCTACGTACTAAATGTACGACTAAATAGTTCCCACATCAAGTCGAGGAACTAAAATGGCCAAATTTGATAATCGGTTATTTAACTACCAAAGGAAACAAAACAAATATTCAACACCATAAGCAATCACTAGGCCCTTTAATTAGTCTTTTGCTGATTAAATCACTTGCCAAATATTCACTTCAAATTATCTTTAAAAATATATAATTCCAAACCATTTCAAGTTCTATATCGGAAAACATTTCCATATACTTATTTAATAATAAGTAATTCACAAATCACTTTATTTTCAACACTTAGAAAATATTACGTATACTTTAAATCACGCTTAAGTATATATTCTTATTCTTTAAAGAATACATTCTTTTAAACATATTTATTTAGGTTAAAACAAATGTTGCGTAAATCATCGTTACGACAACCCAAAATCATCAGTATAGGGATTCAAGAATTAGATAGATATATAAATCCCATATATTATACAAAAACGTTTCTTTCGAAAATCATTTACTATAACAACAGTGTTATAGTCCATCATTTTCTTACTTCTCGAAAATGTCTATTTCAACAATGAATGTTGAAATATATGGTTTCAATACTTAACACATTTTAAAACATCTTTAAACTATTTATAAGATTTTTCACTGCCAAAATCGTGAATATAATTCTGTTGCCAAATTCATTAATAGGATAATACAATATCCAAAATCATGAATATATTTCCTTTACCAAATTCATTGCTTCTCCATATTTATTAAATGATTATCCATTTTCCATAATCGTGGATATATCTCGTCTAATAAGCTTCTACTATTTAACTTATAAAAATATTGTTAATTTCGAATTTATAAAAATAATGTTATAAATTCATATTTCTATTTTATAAAACTTCCATTTATAAAATCCCTTTACTAAAAAATTCCGTTTATAACTCAATTACGTGCCAAAATTCAATTTATAAGTTAATTACTTATAAATCCCTTTATGTACAAAATCATTCTTTTTATAACTTCATAAAATTTATAAATCTTATTTACTTATAAGATTCATTTACAACTTCATTTTAATACTTACAAAACTCCTTTATAATTCCTTCATTCTTATTTATACAAATTCAATTTTATAAATCTTATATATAAACCATTTATAATAAATTAAAAATCTCAATTTATACTATTTACAAATAGTTAACTCCACATTTCAAAAATCACATTTTGATTATATTTCACCAAAATCATAATTTTTATAACATAAAAATTATAATCTTTACTTATTTAAAATAAATTCATTCCTTAACAATTCAAAATTTTAATAGAATATCTTTTTCAAAATTACTTTAAAAATCCTTTTTAATTGAAACCATCACTTTAAATGTTTTTAACTTATCAAAAATAGGCATAATGCTGCAACAGCACTAAATACATCAATCACGACAAACAAATCATCACATATCACATGATTATAGCATATATCACAATATCTGTAAATAAAACCAATACTGGCGAGGAATCCAGTTGGATCCCTCCAACGTGTCGCTTGCAACAAATATACATATTAGAATATGTGTATAATGTCTGCTTCGAGGCAGACACGCGTACAAAGGGTCATCCGATTATACACAGGAACGTAGAGGGTCTCATATGCTCCAATAGGCAGGAATATATCGAAATACCAATCAATATATATACAATATATATCATATATCATCCAAACAATCATCAATTTTCATAAATAAAATGTATTCTCAATTATATAAAAATACCAGTGAGTCAGAAAGAGTGAGTTGTACTTACTGTGATTCCAATAGCAGTTTCAGTGTTTTATTCCGAGTAAAATTGAACAGGAGTTTAATTTTACACAAAATTTACACTAGCTCTAGTCAACTCCAAGCTAGCTCTAAAATGTAGTGCTCATCAATACAGACCCAAGGAAAATTGTTTTGTCAAAAATGGACCTCGTATGAAGAAGTTATGCAATTTAGAAGTTTGCACGAATTTATATAACATAATTTACAACTTCTTTTTAGCTTTTTATTTAATAAACCTTAGTAATCATGGCCGTTGATTCTAGAGACAATATCCTCGTCGTGTTTTGCTCGTTCTCCCTAGGTTTATTTCGTACGTGTTAAAAACCCATCGCACGTTCGAATTCCTTGATGGTCGCTCATCCATCGTCGCCATCGATGATGATCAAACAACGCCGATCTATAGCCTACTTCTTAGTGCACCAACGCTACAAGAACCACAAACTCCGGTCATCCCTATGCCATGAAAATCGCGATGGAACGTTGCGCCTTCATCGCCAGATTCTGGTGAATCGTAGCCACTTCAATGAAAATCCACCGTTGGTTGGATACATCTCAACTAGCTCCTCAATTTCCCAATAGAAAGTTTTTCATAAAAATCGATGGATTGAGAGGTAATCGAGGTAGAAGATTCAAATTTTTATGGCCATCGTAAATAAATGGCGGCGAGAGTTTAATTGCTTAAGGTTTGTGCAAATGAACATCTTTATATATGCAATTACAAAACACTATTCACCAAAAAAAATTTCGAACTCCAAATGAAGCATGCCACTTGGTGTTTATAATGTTTTATCCCTATTCCGTACACAATGGAATATATATCGAGAGCCAATTCGATCGTATTTGAAAGATAGATTTTCGAATCGACTTATTTAAATTAAAATTTACTTAAATAAATTTCTATGTGTTTTAGCTTGCCACGAGTAAGTTGTAAATCTGGTTGACATGAAATTTAAAATCCTATAAAAATATAAGATTACGGAACCGATGAAACCGGTTTCATCGAAATTTAAGACTGTATCAAAAATGACTATTTTTACGCGTTAATTAAATATTTAACTATTCAATTTCTGTAAAATCAATTTTAAAAGTTCACCAACATCATTCTACTTCAAATATAATTTAATTCAACTTCATAAATCATTTTTATTCACATTAAATTCAAAGTTCAATTATTTCCACAATTTCAAAAATTAAATTAACAATTTAATTATCGTATTAAATCACTATATTTGAAATATATGTTATTCAACTTACAAAATTTACTTTTGAATATATTTAAAATCAATTAAATATCTGAATTTAAAATGATTGAAATTCTAGGTCGTTACATTATCCCCCACTTAAAAGAATTTCGTCCTCGAAATTATTAAGTAAGAAAAAGTCATAAAATCCACTAACTTTTCAAAATAAATTGTTCAAACTAGATTATAAAAATCATTTAAACATTTTAACTCTTTCCGAAATCCATTGGTTAAACTTCTTACAAAACTTTTCTAACTTTCGAAATTCATATATCATTATCTTTTTCAAAACTAACTAATATCGTTTAACTTTTAACTCAATATCAAAATTTTAGTTATCAATTTTCCCAAAAATTTTCTAATGCCTTAAATTTTCAAAAAAATTCACCAGTGTCTCCTTTGCGGGGTTCGATCGTAGTAGAATCACAACATATATGTATATCACAAATATGCATCTGATCTTCGAGGATGAGGCATACCGTAGGGAAAAATATAAAAGTACGATATGTAATCCGAGATATGTACCTTATACATTATTAACGAGCATATACGGCTAATATAGCGCAAAAGCGAGCTCCAAATGCGAAGCATACGCCATCCGCACCTACTAAATACTCAACAAACAATGAGAAATATGTATATATGAAAATAATATCAATATACAATATATACCAATATAATAACTACATATGCCAATATAGCAAATGCAATCAAAAGCAACAAATCCAGCCATCCAACAACTATCATCCAACTAACATTCAACAAATCCATAATCTATCCAATCAATCCATAACCAAATCAATACACCTTCACTTTTTATTAATTATTTACTGAATTGGTTTTCAATTTAATCGCGTTTGATTCATTAATATTGGTTTTTCACTAACATTCATTTATTCATATTCAATTAGTTTACATTCACTAATTCACATTCAAGTTTGTTCATTTCCAATTCAAATAAAATTCAATTCTATTTAAATTTACTTACTTCTAATTTGAATTCAATTATTTTAGCTTTCAATTTCACCAATTTAATTTCGTATTAATTTCTAGACAATCCACTAACATCCATCAAACAACCAATGTATATCCAACATAACCAAATTTATTTAATTTACTCTCAACATTCATATTTACTTCATTTACATTCAATTTGGTTTAACATGTTTAATTTCAATTAGTTGATATTCAATTGACTTTCATTCCATTATTCAATTTAGTTCGAATTCTAATATTCACTATTTCATTAACTTTTAATGAATTAACACTTACATCCATTATTCCATATTTTATTTACTAATCTATTCCATTAGTTCAATTCAATTCATATTCATTCACTTCACTTTATTAATTCGTTGTTAATGTTAATTCCAACTTCATTCAACATTACTTACGTTACGTTTCATTTCATTCTCACTTGCATTTATTTCCACTATACAACTTAAGTTCACTGCTAATTCAATTCAAATTCTATTTTATTTAACTTTTACTTAAGTCAAATTCATATCACTATTCAGATTCATATTATACTCACTCACCACTTAAGTTTAATTTCCATTTCAATAACTTATCTAATCCAGTTCAAATTCAATTAAATTTATTTAACTTTCCTTTAGTTAAATTTCAAATCATATATTTTAATATGCTAGCTCAAATTTATTTCAACTTTACCAAATTAAAAATCTTTATTTTATATTATATGTCCAAATTCATCTTACTTATATTCATCAATTCCAACATGGATTTTAAATTCAAATTTGTTTATCACAATAAAACTTAAATTCTTAATTTACTATGGTAGCAAATCCATCACACAGAAACTCGAAAATGATACCGATGATGTTGTAGTCATCACCCTTATTATTTACCAGCAATAGTAGTGAATTCAGTGCTTTATGTTCTTTTAAAAAATCCTTTTTATTTATAAATCACATTTATAAATTCTTACTTATATAGTTTCACTTTTTCTCTTTACTTATATAAGATCCATTCCAAATTTATTTATCTTATGTAGATTCATAATACAATATAATCTCTTTAACTTTTGAAAAACTACTTTCAAAATAAACGAAATTCAAATTTTCAAATTCTTAGTTAAAATCCATTTTTTATTTATAACTCGTATTTATAAATATATTCATATAGTTACATTTCTTATATATAAGATTATTTCACAATTGTAAATCATATTAATTATGATTCCATAATTTATAATTCATTTGTTTATATAATTTATTCTTTTACAATTGTTGTTTTAATTTAGATTATTCAAACAGCTTTTTATTAACTTATATATATTTACATTTTCAAAAAACCAAACAATTCATTTATATATACTTTAATGATTTCGAAAAATCATTTTCTTCATATATAAAATATAATCGAGGTAAAATTATTTCATTTACCCAATTTAAAATAATACTATGTCGACTTGCCTCGTTTAAATGTTTAGAAATTCCTATCGATAACATGGCGTCCCACATACCGATCGGAATTCACAAACAACTCAAGGATAAGAAAACACAATATAAAACATTTTATATCACTAATAAATACGCGCTCATATATATAATACACTCAAACTCAATCTAGGGTGCTACTGTCCCCATGTATACTGAGTACACATCAAAGCTTAGGAATATATAAAATCTTGGCTCTGATACCAAATGCGACGACCCGCAAATCCGCCCTCTTTGAATCGACAATGAACTATACATGTCCGAATCAAAAAGCACCGACTGACGGAAAGTCAGGAGAAAGAAAAGAAGAGAGAAGAAGAGAAGAGAAGAAAGAGAGAAGAGAGAACCAAAACAGAACAATGTAGAATCTCACATCATAGCGGAAAACATATAATATCATATCAAAGATCTTTACAAAACAGAAACTGTATATACATACATCAATCAGAGTTCAACAATCAATCAATAGTTATCATACTGGATAGTATTAATAACTTGTCCTCACAATTGCCGATAATATACAACAATAATGTGCAAAACGGATAATCAAAATAGATACGTGTAGACGAAAATGAAGATATCTAGCTCTCCCGTTGAAGCTCCAAAAGCACCAAACCTATACCTGTAAATATACTCGGTCTGACCCGAGCATTGAAAGAGAGGAATGCCCATATCAGTCTGGTAAACCAGCGTGAGAAACACACTCAACTGAGTTTATTAGATTACCAAAACTTTTCCTTTTCAAAGAAAAAGTATCTCATAAGACACGCCCACACACAAACACGGACATGTTTACCTTACGATAACTAAATCCTTTCATATCAAATCATCTTATATTATAATATTGTCTATTGCATAAATAATATTAATTATAGCCGACTGTTACATTGATTAAATTCCAGCATATAGCCCAAAATGGCTAATAAAATCAAAATGGCAGGCACGTAGTGGAGTTTGGATTTCCATAGAAATGACCAGGTGAAGGGACTACCTTCCGGCAGTACATCTCTAGAGGAATGTACTGAGGACCATCATAAAAGATCCTCTACCAACACAAGATCGGCCTATCTTTGTAACTAGATAGTGCCTAATATATCATCCTCCAGTCGTTACCGACCTTTTTCGAGGTCCCTCATAGCATACAAACCACAATAATCAGATACATGACGTCATAGCGTGTAAAGATATATCTAGAAGAAGATGATCATGTCCTGATGTGATCGACCCAATTAGCCCTGCTGCATCTAACTATGTTTTGGTCATTTCTGGTTGATGAGGCCTGAGGTAACGATTACCTTTCATATATCACAAATCACATCACTCTGAATGCCACATGGCCAATTCCATTGACTACTAATTGCTTTCCATAGGAATACAACCCTTAAGCTCATAGTCTCAAGGAGGGTGTTAAGCTAAGAGAAGTTGCCTTCTCCGTCACCACTGATGTACGTTTGTATAAACCAATGTACGTAATCTTTAGAAATGCAATGTCAGACAAACATCCATATAAGTTGTAATGGAATAGGACAAACCGAAGGTACTTTCCTACCACATCCTGTTGGGAAATCCCTAGGATTAGTAGCAAATAGTCCTTGCATTGGATATTTCATAACGAAGAGACTACTACTACTGGATGTATATTGGGATTTTAACCCCAAATGATCAATAATCAGTGTAACGACCCAGAATTTTTATTAATTAAAATTTGAATATTTAATTAATTTTAAATATTAAAAAGTGAATTTATAAGTCAAATAAATTTTTATTTGAATTATTGGATTTAATTGGATAATTAAATCGATAATTTAATATGTTAAATTATGGAAATAATTAAAAATTGAGTTAAATATGATTGAAAATGATTTGTAAAATTTTATTTTATCATATGGGAGCTAGAACGATATTTTAGAACTTTTAGAATCAATTTAAAAGTTAATTTGTGAAAATTGAATATTTTAATAATTAAATCGACTAGTGAAAATAGTCAATTTTTGAACAGTCTCAGAATTGAACGAAACCAGTTCCATTGGATCCGTAATAGTTAGTTATTACCGGATTTCAAATTTCGTGTCAATCGGAGTTATCGTTTGAGCGTGGCAGCTCGAAACGCATCGAATTATTTTTAATTTAAATTTGGCGAGCTAAAATAGCCATTTTTCAAAAAGTCTCGGATTTCGACGAAACCAGTTTCATCGGATCCATAATGTGATATTATTGTAAGGTTTCAAATTTCGTGTCAATTGGATTTACGGTTTGTCCGGTACAAATTAAAACGCCTAGAAAATCGCTTAAATCGGTTTAATTTAAATTGAGCGTTTATAGCCATAACTCGCACAGATGTCCGAATTAGCTTCCGAAACCTGTTCCATTGTGTCCGAAACGCGGGGTAAACCCTAGAAACGCTGGTTACGGCGCGTAAATCGGAGTTCGGAATTTCCGAATGAATAGTGTTCGAATTTTTCCTATAAATACACCATAAATCACAAAAAAAAAATAAAAAATAAAACAAAACCCTAATTCATCACGCAGCCGCCACATACCAAACCCACGGCCAGAAAATAATCCACTTCATCCCTCAATCTCTCTCAATCCAGCAAGAATTAGCCAAAGTTGTTAACTACAACATTGAAGATCATGAAGAGAGCTTTCAATCCATACGGATTTGATTGGTTATGGTCGATCGAAGGGGAAGCTACAGGGCCGCGTCCTCCTTGACTTGCGCACGACTTTCCATGCAGTGGGGGAGGCCGAGTTGCAGGGTATTGGGGTCGAGTGCAGTACTTGTCGAGCTCTTCGACATGGAGCTACCTGATCGACATATAGTTGTGTGTTTTGGGTGCAAAATTCAAACCCTAAATTGATGGTGTTGGGTTCGAACGGCCTGTAGATGAATTTCGTGAGTTGGGGGAGAAGAGCACGGACGGCTATGATGGAAAGATGAAGGATCCAAGGGCCCAGGTTGCTTAGGTTTAAAATTAATTAGATTTAGTTGTAAATTTAGTTATAAAATCGTGTGCATACTTATAAAATTCATAACTTTTTCATACGAGGTCGAAAACGCGCGAAACCAGTTGCGTTGGAATCGTATGGACGAGCACTACGCGATGGAGTTGGTTTGGAGTCGTTTGGAGTTAGTGAGAATTTTGGGTAAAATTAAACGTCCGTTTAATTTTATTCGAAATAAATCGCTAAAACGGAAATAAAATCAAGGTGAGAACTTCTCACTCAATCGAATCAGTTTCGATTTTATTTTAAATAGTTAGATTTAAAATATTTGAATGCATGTTTGAATGATGATTGTTATCTATTGATTGTTAAAATAGACATTATACGCCGTTAGTAAGCGGATGTTATTTATTAAAAACATATACCACGAATATTTCATAAACAGTGAAATTGGTATTATATATAGTAGCAATATATATATATTGGCATATGTATATATTGGAGTTATTGATTTCCCGCATTTTTTGTTTAGCGGATGAGACCCTATTGCGCCGTCTATTAAGCGGATAATATTTTAAATCCCATATACCGCGATAATTTCGTACTGGAGCGATATTGGTATTGTGCTAATGTTTTTGGATGCAGGAAAACAGGTTGGAGGGATCCAACTGGATTCCTCAACAGTATTTATTTGATTATGGATATTTTGATATTCGTTGATTATCATATACGATATGTGATATCGTTGTTGTCGTGATTGACTATTTGGTATGTAGCATCATTGGACCAAAATTGGAATTTTAAAATGATTTTTAAAAAGATTTTTGAAAGTATACGTTTATAAAATATTTTTGGAAATTGATTTATTTTAAATAAATAAACGTTATAATTTTTATAGTTATAAAAATTATGAGTTTGAGAAATATAGTAAAAAAACTGATTTTTGAGAATATGATGCTGATGATTTTATGAAATAGTTTAATCGGGATTTTAGAATTCATTGTGAAAAGTTTAAATATAGGATTTATGAAATTTAATTATTTTATAAATCAAAATGGTGAAATTATAAAGAAGATTAAAGACGTTTTAAAGAATAATATAAATTGATTATATTAAAAAGATTTATAAATTGATATTTATAAATTAAAACATTTGACATTATAAAACGAGTTTTTATAAGTGTTTGAATGAAGTGAAAATGAATTTCATTAAAGAATGAAATTTATAGAATTATAAACGGTGAAGTTATAAATGAAATTTATAAATAGTAAGAATTATAAATTTGTGAAGTTATTTGAAGAATAGATTTGGTTAAATAAATGAATCTTATAAGTTATAAGATTTATGGTTTGGAAAGTCTTTAGAGGAACGATTTTGTAAAATAATCGTTTTATAAGTATTTAACTTATAATATGAACTTTTAGTTTATAATTGAGTTATAAACTGGAATAGGTTAATAAAAGAATTTATAAAAAGGAAGTTTTTATAAATAAATAGAAATGGAATTTATAAACGTTGTTTTATAAATTCGCAAACGACTTATTTTGACAAGAAAATTTGTTGAAACCTATTAATGGAGTTATATTCACATTTTTGAATAGTGAATAATCCTTTGAATTAAAATGAATAAAAGGATGAAATGGTTAACAAAGAATATTCACGTTTTTGAATAGTGAATAATAAGTTAAAGAAATTGTTTTAGATGTGATGTTTTAAATAGAATTAAAACGATCTAACGATGTTTTAAAACATGTTGAGATTCGAAACCATAGATTTCAACATTAATTGTTGAAATAGACGTTTTCGAGAAATAGAAGGAAATAATGGACTATAACACTGTTGTTATAGTAAATGATTTCCGAAAGGAAATGTTTTGTATAGTATTGGTATTTATATATCTATTTAAACTTCGAATCCCTATACTAGTGATTTTGGGTTGTCGTAACGATGTTTTACGTAACATTCGTTTTGGCCCAAATAAATATGTTTAAGAGAATGATTTCCTTAAAGAATGAAATATATACTTAATTTCGATTTAAGTATATTGAATATTTTCCAAGTGTTGAAAATAAGTAAAATTTGTGAATTACTTATGAATGTATAAGTATGGAAATGTTTTCCAATATAAAGTGAATATTTTGAGAATTTATCTTTTTGAAGATAAATTGAAAAGGAATATTGAAATGAATAATTGAAATCGAATATTCATAGATATTTTGGATTGTAAATTCACTTTGAATTTATAAATGAAATTGGAAAATGGGTTTAAAAATAAATATTGATTTATTTTTGAAGTATGAAATAATATATCTTGTAAAGATATTTTGGAAAATAAATAATTTGGAAAATTATTTGGAAACTGGTGATGTGTGCATATCCAGTGATAGTTCAATAACCGACTATCAATATTTCCCTTTGAATGGGTAATTGATGTGATTTGATTGAATGTGAATGCCACACTTATTTTGAATAAGCGCTCACTATTCGGGTTAACCGGGAAAGGACCATGGGGTCGTATAACCCATTCCGAATATGTGATACGTCGTTATGAATTGCATTTGAAGATCGGTGTTGAAGACCCAGTATTTGCGAGAGCGATAGGATGACCTGTCGATTTACTCTGCACCGAGTAGCTACGGTATAGAGTTCTCCATATGTGATGGTGAATCCGATCAGGATTGTGGATATCCGGATTGCAAGGACTTCTTTGTAAGTGCCTTCGGTTTTGTTCGAGTCCGGAACAGACTTGTATGGATTGTATGTCTGACATTACAAGTTGAGATATAAAGCCGATTTCTTTCAAATATATTTCTGTTGGTGGCGGAGAATTTATTCTTTTAGCTTAACACCCTTATCTGAGACGTACGAGCTCAGAGGTTATATAGTTGAAGTTATCAGCGATATATTCCCAATTTGGTAATGTGACATGCTGAGTGTTGCTGAAATGATCATTGTGTTGATTATTGTGATAGGATCGTTTATTTGATCGTCTATCTTGGTGATCATTGTGTTGATCATTTGTTGACCCAAAGCATGGCTTTTGTATAAAGTATGTTTTTGTGGACGTGACTTCGTCGAGCCTCACACCCCGGAAATGGTCAAAACAGGAAAGATGCGGCAAGGTTATGAGTGGTAGCTCCCTTTAGGGTATGTACATTTCCTTCTGGATAGAGGTGGTATCATGGTATGGAGCCCAGATATTTAACCTATGTGGTTACTGTGAATTTATTACTTTGTGGTTGTTGGTTATCGGGATCCCGTGAGAAAGGTCGTTTACGATCGGGGAATGGCGTGCTCGTGTCAGTAGTTACCCAGTTAGGGGTAACCCGGCCTTGTGTTGGCAGAGTTCCGATTTGGTTCTCGGGGATGTCTTTCCAGAGGCATTCTCATGTGGCAATGGGAAGTTCCTTGGCCTGACCATTTGTTGGAAATCCAAAGAAACAATACGTGACTTGTACAGTTTTAGTTGTAGAACCTGCCATCTAATATGGTAGCTATTAGTAGGCATAATATAATGGTACCTATGCTGGCTAAGATTTATATTCTACTTTCGAAATGAATTTTCTACACTATGCACTAGTAATAATATCAAATGTTCTTTTTAAATGCGTATCAAGCATGTTTGGCTATCATAAGGAGAAATCTTCTCCAAGTTTGCGTTTGCATTGTGTGTGTGGCAGGAGGTCTTATGGTAGTCTCATTTTTAAAAGCATTGCGAATTGAATTTAAAAATATTCCTCTATTTTGATTTTAAAGTTAAATAAACTGTTTTGAGTTCTCACACCAGTCTTGTTAAGCTTTGGGCTATGTGATGGGGGGTTCTCGCTTCGCGGTTAGGTGGCGAACGGGAGACTCTTACTCCCACACATCCTCTTTTAGGGGGTTGGTTAGGTGTAACCTGAGACAGTCGAGAGGCTGGCCGTAAAAGCAAGGTCTGGGGTACCAGTGTAAGCCACTGTGGGGCTGGGATGGTTGAAAAGCCTACCGGTTGTGACCACTGGCTCGACTTGTTACATTTGGTATCAGAGCTTATGGTTAAGCGACAACCATGGTTCTGTTGGGTATTGTTCATTAGAGATAGAGTCAATAGTACTCTAGAATGAGTTTGAGTGTAATAATAGCTATGAGAGCGTATTTGTTAATGAATATAAAATTTTTTTATATTGTGATGATTGGTTTATTGAGTGGCATATGAACTTTCGTCAGCGTGGTCCGCAAGACTATGCCGAAGGGGTTTCTAAACACTTGAATAGAACAATTCGACACAATATTGTTTTAAAAATGGGTAAATGAAATAATTTTACCTTGATTATATTTTATATATAAAGAAATAATTTTTCAGAATTATTAAAGTGTATATAAGTGATTGTTTAGATGTTTGAATAATCTAAATAAAAGAATATTGTATAAGCAAATGAATTATAAGGATTGAATTTTAATTAAATTGATTTACAATTATGAAATAAACTTATATATATAAGAAGTGAAACTATATGAATATATTTATGAATATGAGTTATAAATAAAAATGAATTTAAAGTTAAATGAAATATAACTTAAGTGTTGTTGAATGGAATTGATTTGGGTATCGAAGTAAATAATCAAGTGGATTAAATAAATGTGAACTTAAGTTATATAAATAAAATTCAACTGTTGTAATTGAATTGAATGAATGGATTGAATATTAATCAATTAAATGTAAATTTAAGTTGATATGAAATATGAATTTAAGTGTTAATTCATTAAAATCTAAAGTTATTGGAAGTTGAATAATAGAATGAAAATCAATTTAATTTAAACAAATTGATAAGCAAAGGAATTTGGTTGTAATGAATATACATTGATTGTTATATGGTTGTTAGTTGATTGATTGTTTATAATTCATTAAATGTTAATAAAATTGGAAGCTATGTAATTGAATTCAAATTAGAAGTAAATAAATTTGAATAGAATTGAATTTGATTTGGAAGTGGACCAACTTGAATATGAATTAGTGAATATAAACTAATTGAGAATGAATGTTAGTAAGAACATCCACTGTATATGAATCAAATGTGATTAAATTGAAAACCCAATTCATTGAATATTAATAAGAATATGAATGAATATTGATTTGGTTATGGATGATAGTTGGTTGATGGTTGAATATATATTGCTATTGAATGCATTTGCTATGTTGGCATATATAGTAATTATGTTGCTATATGTTGTATATTGATACTATTGTCATATATGCATGATTCTCATGTTGTTTGTTGAGTGTTTAGTAGGTGCGGATCGCGTTTGCTTCGCATTTGGAGCTCGCTTTCGCGCTATATTAGCCGTATATGCTTGCTAATAAAATATAAGGTACATATCTCGGATTACATACCGTACTTTTACACATTTTTCCCTTCGGGATGCCTCATTACTTGATGAGATGTATATTTGTGATATATATACTGTCATTTTTTTCAGATCGAGCCGCGCAAAGGAGACTATGGCGAATTTTTCCGAAAATTTAAGGCGTTAGAAAAAATTTGAGAAAATCTGGAAAATTTTGAAAACTTTAACTTTGATTTGAAATTGAAAGTTAAACAATAGTAGTTGTTTTTGAAAAGATAACTAAGTATGATTTGAAAACTTAGTAAAGATTGTAAGAAGTTTAACTATGAATTTTGGAAAGTTAATAAATTCTGTAACCTTTCTTACTTAATAATTTCGAGGACGAAATTCTTTTAAGTGGGGAAGATTGTAACGACTCAGAATTTTTATTAATTAAAATTTGAATATTTAATTAATTTTAAATATTAAAAAGTGAATTTATAAGTCAAATAAATTTTTATTTGAATTATTGGATTTAATTGGATAATTAAATCGATAATTTAATATGTTAAATTATGGAAATAATTAAAAATTGAGTTAAATATGATTGAAAATGATTTGTAAAATTTTATTTTATCATATGGGAGCTAGAACGATATTTTAGAACTTTTAGAATCAATTTAAAAGTTAATTTGTGAAAATTGAATATTTTAATAATTAAATCGACTAGTGAAAATAGTCAATTTTTGAACAGTCTCAGAATTGAACGAAACCAGTTCCATTGGATCCGTAATAGTTAGTTATTACCAGATTTCAAATTTCGTGTCAATCGGAGTTATCGTTTGAGCGTGGCAGCTCGAAACGCATCGAATTATTTTTAATTTAAATTTGGCGAGCTAAAATAGCC
Source organism: Allium cepa (assembly GCA_030765085.1). NCBI lineage: Eukaryota > Viridiplantae > Streptophyta > Magnoliopsida > Asparagales > Amaryllidaceae > Allium > Allium cepa. Next base: position 168,201,136 of record CM060931.1, read on the forward strand.
ATTTTTCAAAAAGTCTCGGATTTCGACGAAACCAATTTCATCGGATCCGTAATGTGATATTATTATAAGGTTTCAAATTTCGTGTCAATTGGATTTACGGTTTGTCCGGTACAAATTAAAACGCCTAGAAAATCGCTTAAATCGGTTTAATTTAAATTGAGCGTTTATAGCCATAACTCGCACAGATGTCCGAATTAGCTTCCGAAACCTGTTCCATTGTGTCCGAAACGCGGGGTAAACCCTAGAAACGCTGGTTACGGCGCGTAAATCGGAGTTCGGAATTTCCGGATGAATAGTGTTCGAATTTTTCCTATAAATACACCATAAATCACAAAAAAAAATAAAAAATATAACAAAAGCCTAATTCATCACGCAGCCGCCACATACCAAACCCACGGCCAGAAAATAATCCACTTCATCCCTCAATCTCTCTCAATCCAGCAAGAATTAGCCAAAGTTGTTAACTACAACATTGAAGATCATGAAGAGAGCTTTCAATCCATACGGATTTGATTGGTTATGGTCGATCGAAGGGGAAGCTATAGGGCCGCGTCCTCCTTGACTTGCGCACGACTTTCCATGCAGTGGGGGAGGCCGAGTTGCAGGGTATTGGGGCCGAGTGCAGTACTTGTCGAGCTCTTCGACATGGAGCTACCTGATCGACATATAGTTGTGTGTTTTGGGTGCAAAATTCAAACCCTAAATTGATGGTGTTGGGTTCGAACGGCCTGTAGATGAATTTCGTGAGTTGGGGGAGAAGAGCACGGACGGCTATGATGGAAAGATGAAGGATCCAAGGGCCCAGGTTGCTTAGGTTTAAAATTAATTAGATTTAGTTGTAAATTTAGTTATAAAATCGTGTGCATACTTATAAAATTCATAACTTTTTCATACGAGGTCGAAAACGCGCGAAACCAGTTGCGTTGGAATCGTATGGACGAGCACTACGCGATGGAGTTGGTTTGGAGTCGTTTGGAGTTAGTGAGAATTTTGGGTAAAATTAAACGTCCGTTTAATTTTATTCGAAATAAATCGCTAAAACGGAAATAAAATCAAGGTGAGAACTTCTCACTCAATCGAATCAGTTTCGATTTTATTTTAAATAGTTAGATTTAAAATATTTGAATGCATGTTTGAATGATGATTGTTATCTATTGATTGTTAAAATAGACATTATACGCCGTTAGTAAGCGGATGTTATTTATTAAAAACATATACCGCGAATATTTCATAAACAGTGAAATTGGTATTATATATAGTAGCAATATATATATATATATATTGGCATATGTATATATTGGAGTTATTGATTTTCCGCATTTTTTGTTTAGCGGATGAGACCCTATTGCGCCGTCTATTAAGCGGATAATATTTTAAATCCCATATACCGCGATAATTTCGTACTGGAGCGATATTGGTATTGTGCTAATGTTTTTGGATGCAGGAAAACAGGTTGGAGGGATCCAACTGGATTCCTCAACAGTATTTATTTGATTATGGATATTTTGATATTCGTTGATTATCATATACGATATGTGATATCGTTGTTGTCGTGATTGACTATTTGGTATGTAGCATCATTGGACCAAAATTGGAATTTTAAAATGATTTTTAAAGAGATTTTTGAAAGTATACGTTTATAAAATATTTTTGGAAATTGATTTATTTTAAATAAATAAACGTTATAATTTTTATAGTTATAAAAATTATGAGTTTGAGAAATATAGTAAAAAAACTGATTTTTGAGAATATGATGCTGATGATTTTATGAAATAGTTTAATCGGGATTTTAGAATTTATTGTGAAAAGTTTAAATATAGGATTTATGAAATTTAATTATTTTATAAATCAAAATGGTGAAATTATAAAGAAGATTAAAGACGTTTTAAAGAATAATATAAATTGATTATATTAAAAAGATTTATAAATTGATATTTATAAATTAAAACATTTGACATTATAAAACGAGTTTTTATAAATGTTTGAATGAAGTGAAAATGAATTTCATTAAAGAATGAAATTTATAGAATTATAAACGGTGAAGTTATAAATGAAATTTATAAATAGTAAGAATTATAAATTTGTGAAGTTATTTGAAGAATAGATTTGGTTAAATAAATGAATCTTATAAGTTATAAGATTTATGGTTTGGAAAGTCTTTAGAGGAACGATTTTGTAAAATAATCGTTTTATAAGTATTTAACTTATAATATGAACTTTTAGTTTATAATTGAGTTATAAACTGGAATAGGTTAATAAAAGAATTTATAAAAAGGAAGTTTTTATAAATAAATAGAAATGGAATTTATAAACGTTGTTTTATAAATTCGCAAACGACTTATTTTGACAAGAAAATTTGTTGAAACCTATTAATGGAGTTATATTCACATTTTTGAATAGTGAATAATCCTTTGAATTAAAATGAATAAAAGGACGAAATGGTTAACAAAGAATATTCACGTTTTTGAATAGTGAATAATATGTTAAAGAAATTGTTTTAGATGTGATGTTTTAAATAGAATTAAAACGATCTAACGATGTTTTAAAACATGTTGAGATTCGAAACCATAGATTTCAACATTAATTGTTGAAATAGACGTTTTCGAGAAATAGAAGGAAATAATGGACTATAACACTGTTGTTATAGTAAATGATTTCCGAAAGGAAATGTTTTGTATAGTATTGGGATTTATATATCTATTTAAACTTCGAATCCCTATACTAGTGATTTTGGGTTGTCGTAACGATGTTTTACGTAACATTCGTTTTGGCCCAAATAAATATGTTTAAGAGAATGATTTCCTTAAAGAATGAAATATATACTTAATTTCGATTTAAGTATATTGAATATTTTCCAAGTGTTGAAAATAAGTAAAATTTGTGAATTACTTATGAATGTATAAGTATGGAAATGTTTTCCAATATAAAGTGAATATTTTGAGAATTTATCTTTTTGAAGATAAATTGAAAAGGAATATTGAAATGAATAATTGAAATCGAATATTCATAGATATTTTGGATTGTAAATTCACTATTGAATTTATAAATGAAATTGGAAAATGGGTTTAAAAATAAATATTGATTTATTTTTGAAGTATGAAATAATATATCTTGTAAAGATATTTTGGAAAATAAATAATTTGGAAAATTATTTGGAAACTGGTGATGTGTGCATATCCAGTGATAGTTCAATAACCGACTATCAATATTTCCCTTTGAATGGGTAATTGATGTGATTTGATTGAATGTGAATGCCACACTTATTTTGAATAAGCGCTCACTATTCGGGTTAACCGGGAAAGGACCATGGGGTCGTATAACCCATTCCGAATATGTGATACGTCGTTATGAATTGCATTTGAAGATCGGTGTTGAAGACCCGGTATTTGCGAGAGCGATAGGATGACCTGTCGATTTACTCTGCACCGAGTAGCTACGGTATAGAGTTCTCCATATGTGATGGTGAATCCGATCAGGATTGTGGATATCCGGATTGCAAGGACTTCTTTGTAAGTGCCTTCGGTTTTGTTCGAGCCCGGAACAGACTTGTATGGATTGTATGTCTGACATTACAAGTTGAGATATAAAGCCGATTTCTTTCAAATATATTTCTGTTGGTGGCGGAGAATTTATTCTTTTAGCTTAACACCCTTCTCTGAGACGTACGAGCTCAGAGGTTATATAGTTGAAGTTATCAGCGATATATTCCCAATTTGGTAATGTGACATGCTGAGTGTTGCTGAAATGATCATTGTGTTGATTATTGTGATAGGATCGTTTATTTGATCGTCTATCTTGGTGATCATTGTGTTGATCATTTGTTGACCCAAAGCATGACTTTTGTATAAAGTATGTTTTTGTGGACGTGACTTCGTCGAGCCTCACACCCGGGAAATGGTCAAAACAGGAAAGATGCGGCAAGGTTATGAGGGGTAGCTCCCTTTAGGGTATGTACATTTCCTTCTGGATAGAGGTGGTATCATGGTATGGAGCCCAGATATTTAACCTATGTGGTTACTGCGAATTTATTACTTTGTGGTTGTTGGTTATCGGGATCCCGTGAGAAAGGTCGTTTACGATCGGGGAATGGCGTGCTCGTGTCAGTAGTTACCCAGTTAGGGGTAACCCGGCCTTGTGTTGGCAGAGTTCCGGTTTGGTTCTCGGGGATGTCTTTCCAGAGGCATTCTCATGTGGCAATGGGAAGTTCCTTGGCCTGACCATTTGTTGGAAATCCAAAGAAACAATACGTGACTTGTACGGTTTTAGTTGTAGAACCTGCCATCTAATATGGTAGCTATTAGTAGGCATAATATAATGGTACCTATGCTGGCTAAGATTTATATTCTACTTTCGAAATGAATTTTCTACACTATGCACTAGTAATAATATCAAATGTTCTTTTTAAATGCGTATCAAGCATGTTTGGCTATCATAAGGAGAAATCTTCTCCAAGTCTGCGTTTGCATTGTGTGTGTGGCAGGAGGTCTTATGGTAGTCTCATTTTTAAAAGCATTGCGAATTGAATTTAAAAATATTCCTCTATTTTGATTTTAAAGTTAAATAAACTGTTTTGAGTTCTCACACCAGTCACATGACTGACTTGGAGTTTATTGTTTTCCTTCCTAAACTCTGGGTGCCCACCAATTTCCACACGGGCAGTCAAGAGTTAAGGTTTATCAGGATATTCTGGATATTCTGGAATTGCTGGAGGCAAGCTGGATGGCATGGCGTATTACTACTATATAGTATTTCTTTTTCCGCTGCACTATATGTTGTTGTTGTACACTCTGATGATATGATGTAATGAAATGTGATGTAAGGTAATAACTGATATAGTTCTTTGTTTAAAGATTATTCATTTATTATTATATGTTGTTCCGCTGCGAATTGTGAGATTCTGATGTTGTTTTCTGTTCCGTTCTATTTTAAAATTTTGTTCTATTCTCTATTTTCTATCTCTTCTCTATTCTATGTTCTCTATTCTCTTTTCCTTCTATTTTAAAATGTTCTATCTTCTTTCTGTTTTATTTTCTATTTATTTCCTAGTTTCCTTCTCTCTTCTTCTCTCTTTTTCTTTTCTTAAATTCTTTTTAAAACCCATAACATTTCCGGTTTTCGGCCTTCGATTTCTCGGCAGTCGATAAAGTGAGTATCGATGTTGAATTTTCGAAAGTCGAAAATTTCTGGGGCGTTACAATCAGTCCTCGACTATGAAAATCCTGAATATCAATATCACCACAACCTACACAATCGAACGCATATACATTGGTCCGAAGTGGTTTTCAGATAAATCTAAGCCCGATCTCTTCGCACCAACAATGCAAAAGCATTTCTCAACCTCTCACATGAACTAAGTTTCATAGACTTAACAAGTCACCAACTTTCAACATGCTATCCTTCGGCCATGAAGGAAGGTCGATAGATTGGAGTAATACTCCACACTTTATGAATCAACATCCTCAACACAACTGATAATCAAGCCTACACAAAAGTCTGCGTACTGAGTGTACGACTAAATAGTTTCACATAAAGTCGAGGAACTAAAATGGCCAAATTTTATAGTCGGTTGTTTAACTATCAAAGAAAATAATCAAATATTTACACCATAAGCAATCACTAGGCCCTTTAATTAATCTTTTATTGATTAAATCACTTGCCAAATATTCACTTCGAATTATCTTTAAAAAGATATAATTCCAAACCATTTCAACTTCTATATTGAAAAACATTTCCATAAACTTATTTAATAATAAGTAATTCACAAATCACTTTATTTTCAACACTTAGAAAATATTACATATACTTTAAATCATGGTTAAGTATATATTTTTATTCTTTAAGGAAAACATTCTCTTAAACATATTTATTTGGGTCAAAAAGAATGTTGCATAAAATATCGTTACGACAACCCAAAATTATTAGTATAGGGATTCGAGAATTAGATAGATATATAAATCCCATATACTATACAAAAACATTTCCTTTCGAAAACCGTTTACTATAATAACAGTGTTATAGTCCATCATTTCGTTACTTCTTGAAAACGTCTATTTCAACAATGAATGTTGAAATCTATGGTTTCGATACTTAACATATTTTAAAACATCTTTAAACTATTTAACTCCATTTAAAAATATCACTTCCCAAAACATTCATTTAGTTTAAAAGATTTTTCACTGTCCAAAATCATGAATATAATTCTCTTGCCAAATTCATTACTATTGCACATTTAATTTAAAGGATAATTCACTGTCCAAAATCGTGAATATATCTCCTTTACCAAATTCATTACTTCTTCATATTTATTAAAGGATTATCCATGTCCAAAATCGTGGATATATCTCCTTTAATAAGCTTCTACTATTTAACTTATCAAAATATAGTTAATTTTGGATTTATAAAAATAATGTTTACAAATTCACATTTCTATTTTATAAAACTTCCATTTATAAAATCCCTTTACTAACAAATTCCATTTATAACTCAATTACGTGCCAAAATCTAATTTATAAGTTAATTACTTATAAATCCCTTTATTTACAAAATCATTCTTTTTATAACTTTACAAAATTTATAAATCTTATTTACTTATAAGATTCATTTACAACTTCATTTTAATACTTACAAAACTCCTTTATAATTCCTTTATTCCGATTTATAAAAATTCAGTTTTATAAATCTTATATATAAGCCATTTATAATAAATTCAAAATCTCAATTTATACTATTTACAAATACTTAACTACACGTTTCAAAAATCACATTCTGATTATATTTTACCAAAATTATAATTTTTATAACATAATAATTATAATCTTTATTTATTTAAAATAAATTCATTCCTTAACAATTCAAAATTTTAATAGAACATCTATTTTCAAAATCACTTTAAAATTCCTTTTTAATTGAAATCATCACATTAAATATTTTTAAATTATAAAAAATAGGCCCAATGCTGCAACAACACTAAATTCATCAATCACGGTAACCAAATCATCATATATCACATGATAACAACATATATCATAATATTTGTAAATAAAACCAATACTGGTAAGGAATCCAGTTGGATCCCTTCAACTTGTCACCTGCAACAAATATACATATTAGAATATGTGTACAATGTCCGCTTCGAGGTAGACGCGCGTACGAAGGATCATCCGTTCATACACGGGAACGTATAGGGTCTCATCTACTCCAATAGGTAGGAATATATCCAAATACCAATCAATATGTATACAATATATCATACATCATCCAAATAATCATCAGTTATCATAAATAAAATTTATTCTTGCTTAGATTAAAATATCAGTGAGTCAGAAAGAGTGAGTTGTACTCACATTGATTCCAATAGCAGTTTCAGTGTTTTATACCGAATAAAATTGAACAGGAGTTTAATTTTATCCTAAATTTACACTAGCTCCAATCAACTCCAAACTAGACCTAAAATGTAGTTCTCATCAATATGGACCTAACGTAACTTGTTTCGTCAAAAACGGGCCTCGTACGAAGAAGTTATGCAATTTAGAAGTTTACACGAATTTAAATAATATAATTTACAATTTCTTTTTATTTTTTATTTAATAAACCTTAGAAATTGTGGTCATTGATTCTAGAGACAATATCCTCACCGTGTTTTTCTCCATCCTCCCAAGTTTATTTCGTACGTGAAAAAAACCTATCGCATGTTCGAATTCCTTGATGGCCGCTCCTCCATCGTCGCCATCGACGGCAATCAGATAACGTCAATTGATAGCCTACCTCCTCGTGCACCATCACCGTAAGAACCACGAACTCCAATCATCCCTATGCCTCTAAAATTGTGAAAGAACGCTGCGCCTTCATCACCAAATTCTAGTGAATTAAAGCTACTTCAACGAAAATCCACTATTGGATGGATAGATCTCACCTAGCTCTTCAATTTCCCAATAGAAAGTTTTTCGTAAAAAACGATGGATTGAGTGATAATCGTGGTGGAAGATTTGAATGTTTATGTCCATCGAAAATAAATGGCGGCTAGGGTTTAATTGCTTAGGGTTTGTGCAAATGAACGTCTTTATATAGGCAATTACAAAACACTATTCACCCGAAATTTTTTCGAACTCCAAACGAAGCATGCTGCTTGGCGTTTATAATGTTTTAGCCCTATTTCGAAGACAATGGAATATATATAGGGAGCCAATATTCTATTGTATTTGGAAGATAGATTTCGAATCGACTTATTTAAATTAAATTTTACTTAAATAAATTTCTACGCGTTTTAGCTTGCCACGACTAAACCGTAAATCCGGTTGATAAGAATGTGAAATACTACAATAATATAACATTACGGATCCGATGAAACTGGTTTTGTTGAAATCTAAGAGTGTATCAAAAATGATTATTTTTACGCGTTAATTAAATTTTCAACTATTCAATTTATGTAAATTAACTTTTAGATCAATTTTAGAAGTTCACCAACATCATTCTACTTCAAATAGAATTTAAAACAACTTTATAAATCATTTTTATTCACATTAAATTCAAATTTCAATTATTTCTGCAATTTCAAATATTAAATTAACAATTTAATTATCCAATTAAATCACTGTATTTGAGTATAAGTTATTCAACTTATAAAATTTACTTTTGAATATTTAAAATCAATTAAATATCTGAATTTCAAATGACTGAAATTCTTAGTCGTTACAGTAAGGATAGGTCATTATAACTATCCTAGTTGGGTTACTACCTGTCATAACTTTGACGGAACAATTTGGAGTAATTGCATGCACTACTTATATGTATAATTATGTGTTGAATACGGTGTGAGATTCTATTATTATCTATCTTCTATCTTTATTTCTTTACCCCATGATAATCTGCCTATCCGGCACTTGGATTTACGGCACGTGAATACCAAGGATGTATTAGTATCAATTTCTAAGAGTCTAAGAGGTGGGTCATCACATTTGGTATCATAGCTTATGGTTGAGTGAATACCTAAGCCTAGATAAGGTCAACTCATTAGAGATATGGCTAGTATTACACTAGAATGAGTTTAGTCTAAGAGAGCGCATATTTAAAAAATTTATCTGAATAAGTTCATTCAAGTTTACACCAATTCCCTGAAATAATTTCGTCCATATTTTTAAAGATGTTCCCTTACTATATGCAAATAGTAGGAGATGAGTAATAGAAGAGGACAAATGGGAGGTAGCAACACTACGAGCACTAACGGTCGATCAAATGCTACAGTATTAGAGGAAGCGGTAATTCACGTGCCTCCCCAAGTTAACTTTGCCACTCTTTGCAAAGATTATACCAGCTTAGGAGGAAAGCCATTTCAAGGCACATAATTTATTATTGAAGTTCAAGCCTATCTTAGATCTAGTGAAAAAATCTTTAAGGGATTAGACATTGATGATAATCGAAAGAGCTTCTTGGCCTCCTGGCAATTGAAGAATGGAGCTCTTGCTTAGTGGTAGTCCGTTACTATTAATGAATCTGAAGATAAATTCTCTTAGGCAAGATTTAAAGAAATTTTTGAAGAGTAATACATGCCCGCTGCTGGCAAATCCCGCCTCTATAGAAGTTTCATGGATCTAAACAAAAAGCGATGTCTGTGGAAGAGTATTTGCACAAATTCAATGAATTGTCTCGCTTTGGGCCTGGATTGATAGACATGCCTTTAAAGGAAAATGAGATGTTCATTTCTGGGATAAAGGAGCAGTATTAGGATAGGATGACCGCCCATGTTAAAGGAACCTTTGTGGATTTAATAGATAAGGGTTCCCGTTATGAAGCTTTGGATAAGAGGAATTCATTCGCAATCCAAAACAACAATAGGAAGTTCAATAACAATGAAAAAAAGCCATGGCAAGGCAAGCCTAGAGGTGGATCTCAGGAAAACCGTTTTAAAAATGTTGAATGTTTTAATTATGGAAAGTAAGATCATTATTCAAAGTATTGTAGGAGTCCCAAGGTTCAAAGGCAGCAGCAAGGAACCGTCTCTCCTATGGTGCAAAATAGCCTCTGCTATAACTACCATCAACCCGACCATTGGAAGAACAAGTGCCCGTTAATGAAGAAAGGAGAGTAGGTTAAGGTCTATGCTATCAAAGACGAGCATTCAACATCTACCAATGTAAAAGGAAAGGGAGTTCTTGAAGGTAATATTTATGTCAATGATGATTTAGTTAAAGTATTATTTGATACCAGGGCTTCCCATAGTTTTATTGCTAAAGGACTTGTTGATAGATTAAAACTAATCACAAAAATAGTAGATACCCCTATTTGCATGTCAAATCCCATAGGTAGTACAATTAATCTTTGTATGATCTATGAATATGTCCTATTTACTCACTTCCCCCAAAAAAAATTATGCGACCTATTTGTTCTTTCTTTATTGGGTTTGAAGTTTTGCTCGGTATGGATTGGTTGTCCAAGAATAAAGCTGTCCTTGATTGTGTTAAAAGGACGGTAACTTTGTGGACCGGCTTCGGGAAGTTTATAGAAATATCTTGTGAAGAACTTAGTCCGATAAGTGATAGTTTCAAGTATGCACTAGACTCATCTCAAAAAGTTTTGGAGATAATACCAGTTGTCAAGAAATTTCAGGATGTTTTTTAGGAAGTTAAAAGTTTGCCCCCGCATCCAGAAATTGAGTTCCAAATTGACTTAATTCCTGGTGCAAGACCTATTATTCACCCTATTCGAACGATGGCTCCGAAGTAAAAGATTGAGTTGGGAAACTAAACTGATGAGTTGTTAAAAAAAGGACTAATTAGACCCTATAGCTCAAGTTCGAGCATAGCGGTAGTTTTTGTAGATAATTCTGAGGGCTCCCTATGGCTTTTTGTAGACTATCGAGACCTAGATAAGCAAATGATTAAAAATAAGTATCCTCTACCCTACATAGATGACTTATTTGATCAACTCCATGGTGCTCGAGTATTCTCACAAGTGGATTTAGCCACAGGATTCCATCAACTAATAATTGTCGAGGATGGCATTCCATTAACTGCATTTAGAAGTCCAGATTGCTTTTATGAATGGTTAGTTATGCCTTTTGGGTTGATAAATGCACCCGCCTATTTTGTAGACCTTATAAATAGAGTATTCAAAGATGTGCTAAACAAATTCATGTTGGTTTTTATTGATGATATTCTTATCTATTCCAAAATCAAGGAAGAACTTGAAAGGCATTTGGAGATTGTGTTGGGAATATTACGGAGAAATGTACTTAAAGCTAAATTCTAGAAATGTCACTTTGGGAGAAAGAAGTAAGATTCCTTGGGCATATTGTGTCAGGAGAAGGGATCTCAATAGATCCAGAAAAGATTTTAGCTATACAAGATTGGAAGCAACCACAAACACCGAAGGATATCTTCACCTTCTTAAGATTGGTAGGATATTACCGAAGACTCATTTAAGACTTCTTCAAAATTTCCTCCCATCTAAAAAATTGACTATGAAGGATGTTAAAGTTGAATGGATGCCGAAATGTGAAGAAGCAATCAAGGAACTAAAGAGAAGGTTAACTAATGCTCCAGTCCTAGCTATTGCTGATGAAGGCTGCAGTTTAACTATATATACTAATGCTTGTGGGGAAGGAGTAGGTGCTATTCTGATGCAGCATGGAAAGATCATCGCTTATGCAAGCAGACAACTAAAGACTCATGAGAGGAATTACGAAACACACGACTTAGAATTATTAGCCATTGTGTTCGCATTAAAAATATGGAGGCATTATCTACTGGGTAAGAATTCCCTGTAGTTTATTATAAATAAACTTTGATTAACCCTAGTAAATAACATTCCTTCTTTAAATAGGTGAACCATTCGAGCTTTCCACAGATCACAAATCTTTGAGGTATCTTTTCACTCAGAAGTACTTAAATATGAGACAACAACGTTGTTATAAATTCTCGCAGCATATGACCTTGAAATCTTATACACACCTGGGAAAGCCAATGCAGTGGCAGATGCGCTAAGCAGAAAGCATGTCGTTATAGCTTATTTAGTGGTACTCCAACCTTGATTAATCATATAAAAGAGAATCAGCTCAAGGATCCAATCATTTCAAGAATAGCTAGGGAAGTAAAGGAGAATATAATACCGGAAGATGGATAGGACTCAATGCAGATGAGCAGGGAATCTTAAGAAAGAATTGAAGGATATGTGCTCCTATGTTGATGGGATAAGGCAAGAAGTTTTAACAGAATGTCATATTCTCGACTTTCTGTACATCCCGGAGTTAATAAAATGTATCGAGATATGAAGAGAACTTTTTGGTGGGATGGCATGAAGAGGGGTATCTCTATCCATATTAGCAGACATGCAAATTGTCAGTAGATCAAAAGTGATCAGCAAAAGACCGCCGGATTACTCCAACCTCTTGAAATCCTGACTGGTAAATGGGACCAAATATCGATGGATTTCATCGATGGCTTACCCCGATCAAGAAAGGGAAATGAAGGCATTTGGGTTATCATAGATAGATTAACCAAGAGAGCACATTTTATCCCAGTAAAACCAATGCGAACTGCTGCAAGTATTGTAGAAATATACATGATGGAAGTAGTTCAATTGCATGGTGCCCTCAGTAGTATAGTCAGTGATCGAGACCCTATCTTTACCAGTATGTTCTGGAAGGCATTGCAAAAAACTTTAGGAACTAAGCTAAACATAAGAACCTCATATCACCCCAAGACCGATGGGCAAACTGAGAGGGTAAATCCAGTGTTGGAGGATTTTCTAAGAGCTTGGTTCTTAGATTTCGATGGTTCATGGGGAAGTTACCTTCATCTGATAGAATTCTCGTACAATAACAGTTATCAGGCTAATATTGGCATAGCCCCATATGAAGCTTTGTATGGTCATCCATGTAGATCCGCAGCATGTTGGATCGAGACCGGAGATTGATTAGTACTAGGTCCTGACATGATTAGAGAAGCTTCAGAAATGGTTGACATAATTAGAAAAAAAGTGAGAGAAGCCCAGAGTAGGTAGAAGAGCTATGCTGATCAAAGGCGAAGAAATTTAGAGTTCTCAGTTGGAGATAATGTATTCCTAAAAGTTTCTCCAATGAGAGGAATGGTAAGATTTGGTCGGGTAGGGAAGTTAGCACCTAGATTTATTGGACCTTTTTCTATTGTCGAAAGGATTGGCCCATTAGCTTATCGTGCGGATGTAACGACCCGTAAATCCGTACCTCTTAAGTCAACACTATTCTACATCAATCAACTCAAGTTGTACATAAATACGAACCATTTGGGTTAAAGAAGAAGAGGTAGAAGAAGAAAATAGAAAACAACAGAATCTAACCATCGCAGCGGAATAAAATATAATAGATAATAAATGATCCTTTACTCAAAATCAAATATATCTATATATATATTACATCATCAGAGTACATCAATCACATCTCAACATCAATAACATACATCTGGATATACATCTAATCAACACAGCGCAATATATATAAACAAGTACGAAAGTACGTATCGCCATCCAGCTCGTCTCCTGAGCTCCACAGCATCATATCATGTATCCTATAATACTTGGTCTGACCCGAGCATTACAGTTAAATAACACCCGAGTCAGTCTGGAATATCAGCGTGATAAAATCACACTCAATTGATTATTAAAGTTCAAAAATCCCTTGAAAACAAAAGCATCTCGTAAGACCACGGCACAAATAAACATGTCGGGTTTTTACCTTACGATAGCTAAAACAATTTTTATAGAAATCCTCTGATACTATAATAGGGTCTATATACAAATACTTATAAAATAGCCGAAATTGTTACATTATTAAATTCCAGCTACTAGCCACAGAGTGGGTAATACAAACAAAACTCGTACAAGGCTCGTAGGGAGAATGGATTTCCAACTAATGACTAGGCACTGGGTACCACCCGTCACAGTACGTGGCCTAGATCACAGTATCGAGGAGTACGCCCGCTCCCCTGCAACACAAGACCGGGACTACCCCTTACTGGATAATCCCGAGTGAGATCACCCACGGTTGGGATCAACAACCGCCCACTAAGCCGAAATAAAAAGGGACATCTAGACAGGGATGACCTCACCCTGCTTGGGTGCTACCCACCTTGCCTTGCTGCATAACCCTTGATTTTCAGTCATTCCCGGTTGATGAGGCTTGAGGCTCGCGTTACCTTTTTAGAACATATCCCTTAGAATGCCCATCGTCAACCTGACGATGTTCCGAAAGCATTCATCCATACAAGTCTATCCCGGGTTCGAACGGAACCGAAGGCACTATTCCTATGACATCCATTTTGAAAATATCCTCATGATTAGTAGCGACTAGCCCTTGCACTTCACTGCTCCATCTTCGAATCCAAACTCGTTTCCCATGAAACGTACAAACCAGATCGAAGTGGTTTTCGAGAAATAAATCAAGAACCCGGTCTCTTCGAAACGATCAACGTAGTTGGCCATTATTGATAGTCGGTTATTTAACTATCAATTAACATTCACAAACATCCATCAAACCATAAATAATGTTCCAAATTATATATTAACCTCAAAATATCTTCACAAGATATATTTTCATTTTCAAAACCCTTTTGAAAACAGTTTCTACCATTCTTTCTTTTTCAGAATAAACTTTCCCAAATATGTTCTATCTCCACTGAAATTACCAAGCACAAAACTTTAGATTTTAAAAATTAATTTAAAACGCTTTACTTTGAAATATACTTTAAAATATTCAAGTTAAAACTACTTCAATAATTTGTTAAAAATACATACTATATGAATATTTGAAAATAAGGTTACCTAATAAAATATAAAACTGGATTTTCACTTTTAAAAACAAAATGCTATGTCACTTCTTAAATAATTACTACTATAATAGATTAAAAGAAAATACTTACTTTAGAATTTAAATATTAGAAATAATAAATTTTCCAAAACTTGCTTTTTAAAACAACTTTAAAACTTTTAACTTATATTTAAAAATTTACTTTGAAAACGTACTTGGTTATCCAGGGAGAATTCCAACTTCAATCACTTAAATCAATTTCCCAAATTGATTTCCAATTTATTCCATTTGAAATAAATTTCTTTACTTACTCAGTTCATTTCAAAATTCATTAATTATGGACTTTATTTTTATTATTATTATTTTCCGTTTGATTTTAAATCTTTTAACTGAAATATACAAATTCTCAGATTTTTCCCAATTTCCTCTTTATTCTTTTCAATAATTTAAATCTTCAATTTAAATAAATGATTTGTTCTTTTAAATAATAACACCGAAGTTCCAAACTTCATTAACTTTCTGTTTATTCAAAAATTCCTTTCCATATACAGAATTTTATTAATTAGCATTTTTAAAACCACTAATATTCTTATCCAATTCATTTTAATTTATTTACATTCTTTATAATTATTTCTTAAAAGTTCACTTCTTTTATTTCCTTTCAAAGTCCAATTCTATATATTTAGATAAAACAGAGTACTGAAATATTCAAGCAGACTATAACATTCAATATTCTAAAATAATTCATCATAGAATATCAAATAATCACAACAGAGGGTATTAAATAATTTAAATAAATGTTAAGGGATCCAGTTGGATCCCTCCAACCTGTTTTCCCTGCATCCACAGACGTTAGCACAACATAAAATACCAATTCCAAAATATCCCATACTATAGCACATCAATCAATTCAACCATTCAAACAACTATTTAAATTTAATCATTTAAATTTAAATTTAAATTCAACCGAGTGAGATTATCTCACCTTATTCCGTTTCATTTGCAATCCACTTCAAATATGGCTTTGGTTTTCCCGATTTGACCTTGAATAAACAATTTATATGATTTATAAATATTTGAAATAATTGAACCGTAAATTTTCATTTTAATAATTTATTAACTAGTAATTTAAATCTAAACAAATTTTCTTTTAATAAATTATCCTTAGTAACTAAAATAATTTAGATTTAATTAAACAAATAATTTTTACCACATGTAAATGAAATATGAATAGGTATATTTACTTTATTTTACGTTTTCAAACTGTTTTCAAAAATAATCAATATCCTTTTAAATAAAAATATATTCTTGTTTATAGTTTTAGACGAAAACACACACACACACACACACACACATATATATATATATATCTATTTTATCTGCATATATATAAAAACTGCATATTTTTCTCCGACTACTAAAATTACTGTTTTAAACCATACTGTTTTATTTTTATGTTTTCATGTATATACTTCCCTTAACTATACACACACACACACACACACACACACACACATATATATAATATTTATATTTATACTTCCTTTTGTAAATAAGCAAAACGTGATATTTTTTTTCTTTACTGGGTATATACATATATATAAATTAATTTTAATTAAAACAAAATTTAAATTATACCTTACTGTTTAGGATTCGAGCCTTCCCCTGCACGTCGATCTTTGCCCTAGCCCCCCCTCGATCGCTCCAACCCCAATCGATATTCAACCCAGATTCACGCGACTGCTCCCCTCCATCGCACACAAATGCGATGTCGCTGCTTCGATTTGCCGCTAAAACCCCACGTCAAGTCCTCTGCCTTGCTCGCGTTTCCCCAAAAATCGCGTGCTCCATCGCCTCCAACCCGTGCCCAAATCGCATCGTGCTCCTATAACAGTCGCAACTCAAAACCCTAATCGCGGCCATCACCGAAATTGAGCTCGAGCTCACCGCTACGCTCACAAGTAGCCGCTCGAATCCCTCGCGTACGCGAACCCCTCTTCTCTCTTTATTTTTTTGAGGATCGGCTCTTATTGTTTCTGGACTTTGATATTAGTTTGATTCGAAAAGGGTTTCGAATAAAAAGGGGGTCGCGATCGTGTCTGCCATTTTTTTCCTACTTCGTTCTTCCTTGCTTTGAACGATTATAAAATGAAGCAGCTCGAATGATTTATCTGTTGCGTGAATCTGAAAGAGGAGCAAGGAAACGATAGAAAAGAAGGGATGTGTGATGTTACCAAAAGAGGGAACATGAATATGAAAGGAAGTCGGCATGCTGTCTTGGCTGCTACAGTGCTTATTTTTTTTTTAAATTCAAATGCAAATCGTCTTGAAAATACAACTTACAACTTCGAATTCCCATTGAGGCGTGCCGCTAGGCATTCCTAATATTATATCCCTATTCAGAACGCAATGGAAAAAGTTTTGAGTCCAAATTCGATCTATGGAGAAGATAGCTTTTTGAATCGAATAAAAGTATTTAATTTTCGATATTAATTCTAGTGCGTTTATATATCGTACGCTTACACCACAACTCCGATCAAAACGAAATTTGAAATCCAATAATAATTCAATATTACGGATCCAATGGAACTGGTTTCGTCGAATTCCGAGACTGTGGCTCTGAAGGCTATTTTTAAATTCAATTTAAACGATAAAATCTCAAAACCTAACAA
Source organism: Allium cepa (assembly GCA_030765085.1). NCBI lineage: Eukaryota > Viridiplantae > Streptophyta > Magnoliopsida > Asparagales > Amaryllidaceae > Allium > Allium cepa. Next base: position 168,218,584 of record CM060931.1, read on the forward strand.
AACACTTCCGAATCAAATTTAAACACCTTTACTGTCTTCAGTGTTATCAATATAAATTTTACAAGCCTTTAAATTATTTTTAACATGCTTAGAACTCCAGATTTAGCATTTTACCCAACTTCAAATTATTTAATTTAATAATTTAATCATCAAATAAATTGTGATATTTGAAATCAAGTTAAAAATTAAACTTTTAAATATTTAAAATCAATTAAATATTCCAACTTCAAATGCCTAAAAATACCGGTCATCACAGCGGAATTGCCAGAAAGGTTATTTGGTGTACATAATGTCTTTCATGTATCTCACCTATGAAAATATATGCATGATCCAGAGCAAATTACAGAAAAAGCTGCCCAAGAAGATTTAGAAGTTGAACCTAATTTGGCGATTATCAAGCGACCAATGCGAATCATAAATCATGACGAGAAGTGGTTAAGGAGGAAGGTTGTAAGATTGGTTAAAGTCTAATGGAGTGGTGACACAGCAGATTGCACATGGAAGACAGAGGAAAGAATGTGTAAAGGCTACCTGAGTTTAGAATGGATACATAGTTGTATGTGCATGGTGTACTCGCCGGCTTATGGTGACGTCAGTTACTATATCTTATATATGTGTATCACTTCGTTATATACAATATCTATATATATTTGTCTTCGAGTTATCTTGTTCTTATCCTTAATTTCGAGGATGAAATTCTTTTAAGGGGAAAATATATAACGACCCTTAATTTTACCGCTTTTAAAATGGAATATTTAATTAATTTTAAGTTAAATGAACTTGTTTTAATTAGTTAAAGATGATAAGAAATTTATTTTCAAGTTTTGTTTACATAAATAAATATTTTGAATTAAAAACTGAAAATATGACCGGAAATTGGATCCGAAATCTCAACGGTTTGACAAATGGAATTTGTCTTAAGTTGTTCCAACATTGTTTGTACATGCACACACATACACACACACACATATGTGTATCAAAACTAGTCACATCAAAGCTAAAGAAAATATCTAAGATATGTTTACAAAAAGTAAGTGAAAAATGTAACATCTTATCACCATTAAAACATAGAAAGCAAACATCAAATCCACCGTTAATGCATGTCATTCCATCTTAAGATAATTTTTCCATATGTCTTAACATCTCATTAATGCATGCACTTGAGTATGGTGACAAGGATTTGATGTTGAAGTGATGTTGTGTAAGAGATATTTTGATAATATCTAAGGATAATTTAGTAAGTTGCCACATTTTCCTATGGCTATAATAAGGCCCTAAGGCTTCATAAATTCACACATTTCATTCCATCTTCTTTTTCTTTTTCACCTCTACTCTAATGGCTTCCATCACCTCCATCCTATCGTCCATATGCCGAGCCATCTAGAAGCAATAATCCAAGTGATCGTGAGCTAAAAGTTCGAGTTAGTAAAGCTATAGCCAATTTTAAGTTAGTCGTTTAAACCCGAGGTGAGTAAACTTCTAAACTATCGTATTGTATGCTATTGGATGTTATATATATATATATGATTATGATTATTAACGATGGTTATTTAATATGAATATTGAATATATATGCAAGACACGAATACACGTCGATAAGCACAAAGGAAATCACTTTCCTTTATTTAATGAATTAGTGTCTATGGAATGTTAAACGTCTTTAAAATTGTTTAAAAATATGAAATAAATTCTAAAAATATTTTAAAATGTTTTAAAAGTGATAATAAATGAGCTTCCAAATGATCAAAAAGTCGATTTGATCAATATATCTTAAAAAGCACTTTCCGCAGCACTTTTTCGCAGCACTTTTCAATAACTTTTGAAATGTAGTTTTAAACGCAACCGTTCTTTTCCAAATCTTTTGTAAATATATTCAAATGATTAAAAAAGTATTTTAAATATGACTTGAAGGATTTATGGAATGGTTGAATATTAAATGATTTAGAGTCGATCAAATTACTTGACTGCCTTATGGGTGTTAGAGAGATAGTGTCTAAGCTTAAGTTTGAAAAACTAGTTTCCTGCTCTCCCTGGCTATTCGAACTGGCCCGACGAATGGGATAGTAATTTGATTTACTCGGATCAAAATTTTCCAAATTTAAAGGATATAATTATCCAATAAATAACTTGAATTTTATAGAGATAATCTTCTTGTACTCGGTGTTAAAGCCCAAAGAGGGAACTCCTACTATTCGTGGAATTTAAAGGGTGCTTTCACTGTTATTCCCCCCGTAGTACTTGTTGAATACGGGAATTGATATTGAGTATAATTAGATGATTTCTATAGATTCTGCTCACTTAACATTTATTGGTTTTGGATTAACATCCTAGATACATGTTTTAATCGAATTAAAATTATGAGTTATGAATTAGGAAATCTTTGTTAAGATTTAAATAAAATGAATTGGAAATATTTTTCTAATTAAAATATGAAAGGGTTTGGAATTATTCCACGATTTAAAAAGGTTTAATTAACTAAAAGGATTTAATAACTGAGTCTTGATGATTCCATATACTCTAAAAAAGATAAAGAATTATTTCAATGAATATATCTCTAAGGTATATCTACGAATGAAAAAAATATAAAGTAAACTGAATGATGATTGATAATTGCATGTGAATTTAACATTTTTTTAATCGATGATTGGTTCGAAGGAACTGGGGTCGGATTTGGATGATTCCTATCCCAATACCACTTCGAACCAATTTACTTATTCGAAGTGAAGACATGGATATGACATTAAGGATTTTTGTGATGAAAGACTGCTTGTTGATCATTTGGGGATAAACTCCCAATATACATATAGTTGCAGTAGTCTCTTCGTTATCAAATATCCAATGCAAGGACTAATCGCTACTAATCCTTGGAGTAACTCCTGACAGGATGTGGTAGGAGAGTGCCTTGGGTTTGTCCTGTTCCAACACAACTTGCATGGACTGATGTTTGACGTTGTAATTGTAATTATAATGGTTGATTTCTATGAATGTATCATCTGACTGGTGGCAGAGAAGGCAACTTCTCTTAGCTTAACACCATTTCCTGAGACATACAAACTCAGGAGTTATACGTTTGTAGAAATTAGTTGTGTGATTATGGATTGGAAATATGGAATTCAAAGTGGAATGTGCTATGAGTAAGCTAATCGTTACCTCGAGCCTCATCACCCAAAAATGAAAAAAACTAGGTAAATGCGGCAGAGCTAAGTGGGTCGCTCCTATTAGGGTATAGTCATAACCTTTCTAGATATATTTATTCCCGCTATGATGTCGGGTTCTAAATTAACGTGGTGTATACAAAGAGAGCTCTCGGGTAGGTCGGGAAGGACCTGGGTGATGACATATTCGGTACTATCTATGGTAAAGGTAGGTCGGTTCTGTGTTGGTAGAGGTTGGAGCCTCAGGTGCATTTTTCTAGAGATGTACTGTCCGAAAGTAGTCCCTTACCTTGTCATTGTATGGAAATCCATTCTCTAATAAGTGCCTTTGGATTTGATTGTAGATCCTAGTATGATGGAATTTAATAATGCAACAACTTTGGCTAAGATTATGTATACTTACTTGAAAAGTGTAAAAAGAATGTCACTAAAAATAATATCCACATATTCTACGTAGCAAATGTTTTAGTTATCATAAGGTAAAGCCCGTTCGGTGTTTATGTGTTGTGTGGTCTTATGAGATGCCTTCTGTTTTCAAACATCGTATTTTGAGTTTCTCTCACCAGTCCCATGACTGACCTGGAGTTTATTTCTTTTTCCCTTAATCTCTAGATGCCCTATTTTGCTGGGCAGCCAACTAGTTAGGTATGCTTGGAGCATTTTGGTATGGAGCATGGAGCATTTTGGGTCTTTTGTTGAAATCATCTGTTACTTTCCACTGTGTCTGTATTATGTATTAGTATTTACCAGCACTGTAAGGATATGTCATTATAACTATCCTAGTTGGGTTAGTACCTGTCATAATTTTCATGGAACAATTTGGAGTAATTGCATGTACTACTTATATGTATAATTATGTGTTGAATACGAGGTGAGATTCTATTATTGTCTATCTTCTATCTTTATTTCTTTATCCTACGATAATCTGCCTCCCCGACACTTGCATTTACGGCATGTGAATACCGAGGATGTATTAGTGTCAATTTTTGAGAGTCGAGGAGGTGGTTCATCACAGTCTTCAACATCTTTGTATTGAACAGTTTCTTCGTTAGCTCGAACCTTATGGAATGAGATTGCTCCCCAAACAAAGTTTTGAGGCTATTGAAGATTTATGGATATTTAGGTTTTCACAATCTCTCTATAATGGTTGTCAAATGTAGAAACATGTAAACGTGGATGATTTTTAGGTTCGCAACCTATTTGTTGTAGGCTAATATTATTATGGGGTCTACACCATTAGTAGGGTTTTCCCTTGGAGGCCAGTTATCGATGAACATAGACATTCATTTATAAATTCTAAGTTAATTGCACTTAAGTAGTCTATGTAGTTAGGTTGTCTGAGTTTTTCATTTTTAGAAAAACAACTTTGGTGTAGACATTTTCTGCAAATTTAATTTAGTAGATTAAGGTATTGAATTCATAGAAGATGTTATTATAATATTAGTGAGGTTAAATATTATGTTTCAGTTTACTAATAAGCTCACACTAGAGTTTTATGTTTCTCAAAGGCCTAAGAAGAAAAATAGAAGTCTTTTGACTTCTCTAGTGGATGTTAGGACCATATTCCTTAGGATTCTGATCTTGAGGAAAGCGCATCAAGTCATAGGCCTGCATGCGATGGATAATGCCTTATTAGTTATGTTAAACACAACTCTCGGTTGTATCAAATACAATACGTAACCCTTTGGGTATTTTTAATCTTATCTTTACCATAAATAGAGCTCAACCAAAAAGGTATAGTGCCTGCCATTTCGTGACGGGCTAAGTATAATGCACACACCTAGAGGAAATCTCAACCAATATGTGCTTGTATCTTACCTCGTCTATTCCATATATTAATAGTACTACAAATAACATCCCTAGCTTGAGGAAAGCTAAACAACTAGAGAGTATCTAAGTAACCCATTAATATATAAATGGTAGAGGACAACTCTTATATTAAATATTCATGATCTTTAATATATTTAGTTGAGTGATATCAACTTATAAAACAATGTATTTCTTATAAAATACCCTCATGATTCAAATATCAACACATCTGAAATCATGGTATATATACCGTACCTATGTATTTATTCCTTAAATCTAGTTAGGGTTTCGTATTATTCCACCTTTTGTTATACATTCATACTATATAAGTTTAATTCCGGTATAATATTTTATAATTTAATTTACTTATATAGTAATCTGATATTTAATCTTATATAAATTTTAGTAATTAAATTTTATTTAATCAATTAAATTAATTAAATTTTTAATTAATTTTATTTTTTTCATTTTAAACATTCCAAATTGAATAAGTATACCATGACATTTATAATTATATGCGTATATCTCAATATATGCATATTATATATATCAACATATATGTTGTTCATTTAAACTTTTAATTCATTATTTAATTAATTAATCCAATTAATTATAAATAATTTTCAAAAATAATTATTTGATTTCAAAGCAATTTTGAAAATTAGTTTATAGCATTTATAAAATTTTACTTATTTTAAATCTAATCTTATAAATTTAAAATTCTCTTGTAATTTTAGAATAGATTTTGAAAATTATCCCAAGGCCCAAATTTAAATTATTTCCTTATATTAAGGAAAACCTATTGGGTTACCTTGCTTTTGGGCTAGGCCATTAGCATGGTAGGGCAATGTACTTGAACACCTAATAACCCAGCCTGGACACTGTTATTACAGACAACCCTCTAAATGAGTAGGGTTTAAAAAGTTGGTCATAATACTGCAAATTTTGACCGCATAAGCTTTTGGGCTTAGATACTATTGTTGGAACTGGATCAGCATGCAGCAAGTTAAATGGCTGAATTTCAAAAAAAAATTAACAATTTAGATCTTATTGAGCTCATGAAGTTTAAATTGATTTAGATCAAATCTAAATAACTTTAAATAAAATCTTTATGTGTTTAATTAATTAATATAATGATTTGATTTTGTATATATTTATGATATATAAAGTGTATATGTGTATCAAATACATATATATGTGTGTAAATTTTCATGCAACATAACCCTATGAACGTGCTTTAATGTGCTTATATATAAGTCTTGGGATATACACTGCAATGGACACACTAGTCCCTTTATACACATATTTTCTATCTATTATTATTTGAATATTAATATAACATAAAGTATACTTGTATATTTACACACACACACACATAAAACAATTATTTAGCAATTTAAATACATAAACCAATTAAATATTTATTATATAAAATAGCTTAGGATAAATTCAAATTTTCAATAAATCTTGATCCATGAAATTTCTCATTTAAAATTCAAGTTCAAGTTTAAATATTACTATATTTAGTATATAAATATACATATACATACATATAAATATAATATACATATAAAAAATAATTTTTTATATGAAAACACATAAAACCATATATATGTATACCTTAAATCCATATAATTCTAATTCGTAAATGTTTGCGCCAAAATTGGTCACAAACCCCAAATACTGTGAAAGCACCAGTGTATGAACACAAACCAATGATTTTCAAGCACAAATCTCATATCTCAACAAATATCAAACAGTAATTCAGAAATAATGAACAAAGACACAAGTTTTATAGTGATTCGGCTATCTCCGGCCTACGTCCACTCCAAAGTTTTATCCTTTTATTGATTATCCTTGCTGGTTACAAATGATTACAACAGTAATAATGAAGAATTTCAAGTACAATAGTTGTATTGAAGTATCGAAATGAATCCGGCAGAGTCTGTACGTCCAATAGCCAAAAAGATCCTTTCTCTGTAGGCTTCAGGGTGCTATTTATAGGCGTAGGAAGCCCAGATCTCGCTCAAACCTCGGGAGACTTTTTCTGGCACATAAGTGGGCCCACGCGACCGACCCCACCAAGTTTCGACTCGATCTGAGATCGATACGAAGCAATTTCAAATCCATCAAAAAATGATCCAATCGAGTTGAAACTTGGCAGGAACAATCTTTACCTCGTATGGAAGCTACTGTGAAAATTTCATTGCATTTGGATCAGTGGATCTTGAGCTATGATCGATTCGAAATTGGGTTCTCCAATGGCTGTCGTCTTCGAATCCTTCTGTTCGAATCCATCACCTTCGACTCCATCTAAGCACGCGCGCGCAATGACGTGGCGCTATCCTTCCGGGTCGATTCAAATTATGCGGCGTGTTGACTCCATTTGATGTGCCGAGTTGAACGCTTTCCTCCTAGTGACGCGCACGTATCCATGTTTCACGCTTGCACGTGTCCATCACTCCTCAATGTACTCAACCGTTTGCGGCATGTCCTTTCATATCGATCGCAAGGGGGTATTTCGTATCGATCTGATCGATACGAAAATGTTGAACGCTATCGATACGAATCGAAGGCAAACAGATGGGTACGAAACCATGCACGATGATGGATACGAACGAAGCCTTACCTGATGGATACGAGCGAGATTTTACCTTATGGATACGAGCCTGGACAGCCTCTCATGGATACGAAAATGCCAAAATTCACCTTGCCATCGATACGAACGTATCGATTCGAACCATCACCATGCCATGCCTTTGAATCTGGGTGTGTTGCCATCGAGTCGAAGTTCACCTCGCCTTCCTATCTGATCGATACGAAGATCATTGAGTCGAACCCGTGCCTATCGATACGAATGATATCGATACGAACCTGATCGATACGGAGCGTATCGATTCGAACTACCATTTCCCTGATCGATGCGAAGGTCATCGATACGAACCTATCCCTGCGCCATGCCTTCGACCGATGCGAACCTGATGGAGTCGAACTGAACAAAACCTGATGGGTTCGAATCTGATGGATTCGAAATGAGCACCACCTTGACCCCTCGATGGATTCGGACAGCACGCCTTTCCTACCTTGCATCGATCATAACTCCTTCATATGAACTCCAATTAACCTGAAATTTGAAACATAGACTTTCCTAATCCTTATCATCATCTCCAATAAATTTCGTCCCGATCGGAGTTCAACCAAATTTTGACGGCATCGATCGCCGCCTTGCTTTCAATCGATCTCCAATTCCGATATCCATCATTCCTTGCCAACTTGTTGATATTCCAGTTTTGACCAAAAAGTGGGATAGCACTTTGCCCCCCAAAACATGCCTTGTGATAAGAAGGCATGTTTTGAATAGCTCCGACTCCAATATCCAAAGTCCATAGCCATACTTCCAGAGTATATCATCCTTGACTGCTCCGAGTCGATGCCTAATTCCAAATCTAATAACCAAAGCCTTAGCCAATTCCATATCCATTCAAACTCGACAACCGAGTCCAAATCCATCCTTATCCCATAGCCAATAACCGAATCCAGGACCTCTCCGGATCGATATCCGAATCCATAACCTCTCCGGGCTCTTGCCAAGCGCAATTTATACCTGGCGACCGTGGTCCAGTGTCCCTGGACGTTGAGCTAACCTCTCCGGGTTCTTGCCAAGCGCAATCCACACCTGACGACCGTGATCCAGTGTCCTGGACGTTGTACAAAGCCATGGCTTAAGTCCTAAGCCGAATCCAGGTCTCTCCGGACCCTTGTTGAGCATAGTCCATACTCAACGACCTAAAAATAACAGTTAATAATACAGGGCCTAAGTCCTAGGACGAATCCTGGTCACTCCGGACCCTTGCTAAGCATAGTTCGTACTTGACGACCTGAATGAGCCAATTTACCACGTTCGGGCAAAGTGACTCACCCCTTGCCAGGCATAATCCATACCTGACGACCGTTTATCAAAAACCAGATAAAAATCCAATCAAAATCCAATGCAAAATCCAAATCCAAAATCCAAAACCGAAAACAATCATCTAAAGGAAAATCCAAATCAAAAAAGAAAGCAAAGCCAGGAGCTCAATCAAAACACCAAAACCAAATCCAAAAAGGAAAGCAGTGTTCAATCCAAAAGCAAAAGATGAATTTTACAAACCATAGCATCGCAGTTTATCGTCATTCAGAGCATGCCTAGGGGCTATCTCCGTCCCCATACATGTGTAAATGACTTGGTTGCTTGCCAGTAGTTCGCTACTTATTTCACATTATCCTGATCAGTGGATGATCAATCGACCATCATCCCTGGGCCTCACATCATCACGGTGTGAGGTAGTCGGTGGTTGCTCCTGCTCCACTGTTGCATTCCGAGTTCCGACATATTGCCGTAACTGTCCATTCCTTACATGGTCCTCAATTATATCCTTTAAATGCCTGCAGCTGTTGGTGTCATGTCCATCCAAATCATGGAAGAGACAATGCCTTCCTGATGTCCTCTCCCTTTCTGATGGTTCTCTCCTAGCCGGCCTCCGGTAGGGAAGGTGATTCCGAGTATCCAGGTATATCCGCTGTAGCGTCTCGTTCAATCCTGTATATGTGGAAAACTTTGGGTCCTTCCATCGCTTCCTAGCGTTTCCAGAATCATCGTCCAACTTCCTTTTCCCTTTGTCTTTATCCAAACCTTTGCTGTGTTGAATATACGCTTATATGATTTTTGTTTGATGATAATAAACATATATACATTCGTTTAAATGTATTTGATAATATGCTATTTTATTTTTCACAGTTTAAATAAATATTTGCTGAATAAAATAAATAACACAGATTTTGAATTCAAACGAATATTTTATTCAAACGAATATTTATTACAATTTTGAATAGTACAATTTCAAGCTCTCACTATACATATACAACATTGATTACAATTACAGCACAATTTCACATTTACAAATGTCCTCACTACATATCACTCACACTCGTATTTTGTCTTCAACTTCATTCCAGTTTGAATCCAGCATCTGAGCAATCTGCAAAAATATTCACTAACGCAGTAAAATTGAAAAAGAAATATTTTTGCAATATAAAATAAAACGTGAATTTTGAAAATAATATTTGCCTCAGTTATTTGGGTTGTTCGTCATCATTTAAATTTGAATTCATCATACACGAACAACTTGTGACATACACAGTATATCACTGTATATGCCACAAGGCCGTGCACACCGATATACACTTGATTGATTTACAGGGACAGGTGAGCACAGGTCAAACCCAAATGAAAAGCCGGGTTCAACTCACGTGCAGTATATTCAAAATCACGACTCAAGCACAAGGTCAAACCCGAGTTTTTTTTGAAACTGGATTCAACTCAAGTAAAATTTCAAAAATCAACAAGAAGTGGCCAAGAACTCAACAATGTCTGGACAACATAAATGAACAGTGCAAGCATGAAGTATGCACAGCAAATAATGTACACCAGTGAACAAGTATGGCAGCAGGCAAGCGCACAACTTCAACAGTCTCAAGGCTACAACACCAAGTATACATGGATGCAGATTACAAGACAGTTTGCAAGCAAGTTCAAGTGATGAAGCACTGCAACTCAAAGAGCTCAAATGCAAACATGAAGCAAGCAGCGACCGAAGACAAAGCATAATCAATGTGAACACATGAACCACAAGAGAGATCAACAAGCACATAAATGAAGTCTGTACACATGGTATGAAGAACACAAGGCTCGAACTAAAGTATGGAACAAATGCAACTTGAACTGAAACAAACAAAGACTACAGCAAAAACAGAATCGAGCAACAATGCACAAATGACTACAAGCTAACATAATACAACAGACTCAAGGCAACAAAGAATGGCCAGACACAAGGCATGGGGGCACTGGACTACAACTTCAATCCAAACCAAAACTGCAACAAGTAGCAGTGTGCAAGTACAAGTGACAATGCAAGCAAGATCAACAGAGTTTCAAAAATCCAATGCTCAACATCATGGATATGAACCCAAATCAACTCTACTAGACAATACAAGGCAATGAAAAGACTCAGCAATGCTCAAGATCAACACAAGACAGAGTAAACATATATGCACAGGTACAAAGACAGTGAGCATATACATATGTATGTAATGCAAAGGTTCAGGCCGAGACAAAAGCAAGTTCAAGTGATGTAAAATGAAAATCAAAGCATGTACAAGTTGTAATATGCATATGGTCGAGCTGTTATTCAACACAACAATGCAGCACAATTCAGATAACATGTCAAAGACCACAAGAATTCAGACCAAATGCAAAGAGATGAATCAACAGCCCAAGTCAAGATGGAGCTACAGGAATGTGCACAGACCAACAGCTACATGAAACAAACCCAAATGAAGACCAACTGCATAATGCAAATAAATTCGAACCAAGTATGGCAGTGAAACTCAAGCGAGTAAGTACAAACTGATGCATTATGAATCAGATAAGCAATGAAAATATAAAAGGTATGTATCAGACTCTCCACCGAGAAAAAAATGGATCACAAAATCCAAGTCGAAGTCAACCAGAGAAAATCATGAAATAAAATTTCAACAGCAGCAGTATTATCGGTAGCCGTGGATTTTTAAAGCCGTGTCAATCAAGCAATCGAGTATTTACACAAATGAATTAGTCAAGGAACAATCACGAGCATCCAAGTATAATCGAATGGTCGGAGCAAATAATTTGACAAATTCAAATATATTTAGACGAACGAAAATTCAGGAGTACGACTCCTATAAATTGCCATAATCATCATCGGCATATAATCATCGAGTTCAAGCATTCAATCAGAAAGCAAAAGGAATAAAGTACTTACCAAAATTGTAATCGAACTCGATCAATCGAAGTAGCCAAAGCAAGGTACAAGGAGGCAGTCGATCGACATGCCAAAGGACGAAAATCACAAATTCGATCGATTAATATAATGTCGGCATCTTCGATTCTTTAAAAGCCCTAATTTATTGAAGGAAGAGGAACGAACAAGAGCCGAATCCCTAATTTCAGAAGGAAGAACAAGCCGACATTATCACAAAGAAAAGAGATTCGGGTTAAAGAAAACAATTGGGCCGGCGTGTTTTATAAAAGGGGCCTTGTTTGTTAAAAGAGGCTATAGCTTATTTTAGTTTTTTAATTAGGGTTTTTTATTTTTAAATTTATGTTTAAATTTGTTTTTAAACTTTAAACCGTTGTTATTTCTAGTCGTGTGACTAGGGGACAAGCTACGTGGCGTAGCTTGAGAATTCGCAACTCAGTGGCTGAGTTGTGGCAGGGTTTTGAGCGTAGAGTTAGATTTAGTCGATAGCGGGTGTCGCGAGTTTACGTGTGTAAGCGAGGGACTATCTAATTTCTAGTAGAAACCTTGGGGAAAGCACGTAGGCAGGGTTTTGCCGAAGCTGGGTAAATTCTGTGTCGTTCTATTTCTGCATTTATTATTCTGCTATTATCTGTGCTACTATTGTTCTGTGATCTGTGTTGAAATTAATTTATAAGCTTCCGCGATTAATTTTTATAATTTATACCATCACCCTATTCACCCCTCCTCTAGGGTGAAATCGATCCTACAAGTGGTATCAGAGTAAGGTCTAGAAGTCAACATTTGTTTTAAAAATTCGTTTTTTTTTTGAAAAAATCAGTTTTGTTTTAAAATTTTGAATTTTTAAAATGGCTTCTTTTAATAATGCTTTTGCAGAGGGTCAATCGATAGTTAGACCACCGATGTTCAATGGTGAATATGCTTTTTGGAAAAATAGGATGAAAATTTTTCTGAAAACCATTGACGCTTGGGATATTGTTAAGACAGGTTACAGAACTCCAACTATAACTGTAGATAATCAGGAAATAGAGAAACCAAAGGAACAATGGACAGAACTAGAAAATAAATTACAGAATACTAATGCCAAAGCTATGAATTCTATTATCTGTTCATTAGATCAATTTGAATTTAATCGTGTCTCACATTGTCTAACTGTGCAGGAAATATGGCACATACTAGAAGTGACTCACGAAGGAACATCTCAAGTCAAAGAATCTCGCCTTGCCATGCTAAGCAGCAAATACGAGAACTTTACAATGGCGAAGGAAGAAAATGTCAAAGAGATGTACGGACGACTTTCCAATATCGTATACAAATCAAAAGCTCTCGGAAAAACATACACCGAATTGGAAATAGTCCGGAAAATCCTCAGAGTCCTTCCACGAAGCTTTGAAGCGAAAGTAACTGCCATTCAAGAATCGAAAGATTTAAAACAACTCAAAGTTGAAGAACTCATCGGAAATCTCACCACTTATGAGCTAGAAATGAAATTCAAGGAAGAACGTGAAGGAGGAGATACTCGAAAGAAATCAATAGCTCTCAAAGGAACAACTAAAAGTGATGACGATGACGATGATGATGCAGCAGCAGAATTGGAGCTATTAATAAAGAAATTATATGGAAATTCAGCTCGAATTCAAAAAGCGAAAAGTAGAATAGCTAAAGCACTAGACTACTCTGAAGAACAGAAGATCATCTGTCACAAGTGCAACCAACCCGGACACATCAATCCCAATTGTCCTCAAAATCAACGCGACTTTAAAAAGAAATCAAAAAGGAAAAGTTTTGCAGCCACGTGGAATACAAGTGATGAAGATAATCAAAGTTCTAGTAGTGAGAGTGAGAAAGCAGATATGTGCCTTCAAGGGAATATAACTGATAGCGACGATGACGAGCCAAGCGAGGTATCAAAACTCACTCACTCTGAATTACTTATTTATTTCCACGAAGTAAATGGCTGTTTTGAACGACTTAGGGAAAAATACGCCAAACTTGAATCACAAAAGGATACTTTGATAGATTTAAATAAACAACTTGACCAATTAGTTAAAACCTATCAAAGTAGGATCCCTAAGTGTGATAAGTGTCCAACATTCGAAGAAGAAATTAAAATATCAGAAATCAATATAAAATCACTTGAAAATGAAATTCTGATTTTAAAGGAGAATGAAAATACTAGGAGAGAGAATTCTATTAAAAAGTGCACACAGTTGTTAAACGAAAATGAATTTATCAAAACACAAGTCCAACAATTGTCAACGACCTTAGATAAATTTTCAAAAAGTGAAAAATCATTGAATATGCTATTAGGAAAGCAAACTGTTAATATGGTTAGACAAGGACTTGGATATAATAATTCGAAAATTGTTGAAAGCAATATTAATCAAGTTAATTCTATGTGCACAATTTGTAGAAAATTTTGGACACGATCACAATAATTGTTGGTATAGACCCAAACATGTGAAAACTATACCGATTTGGGTTCCAAAAGGCATAAATATAAAATCTCTCAAAGTTAAACAAATTTGGGTGCCGAAGGGAACAATTATAAATAGTTTTGGGTCTCTACAAAATTGTTTTTCAAAATATTCTGCAACTAACAACCATGGACCTATAAAAACAAACAGGTCACATAAATCTTTTCCCGTGTAGGTGTGGTGGCAGGCTAAGGAACAACAATAGTGTTCTCTGGATTTTGGCTGTTCCAAGGACACACCGAGCGACAAAGCAAAGTTCCTTAGCCTAGTATAAAGGTGACAGAATCACAACGGACAACAACGAAAAATATCGTAAAGGTAAAATAGGTAATGGTATGTTTTAAACGATATATTAAATGTGATAATCTGCACCGTATTCTGAATTAAAATCAGCCAATATTGAGATGATTAAAAGATGATGATTCTGACTTATTCAAAATAGTTGGCCAAATTATATTCTTATGCCACAACACTATAAAATTCTCTAGATTCTTTGAATTACTTCATATACATCAGTTTGGATTAAAAATAGTGTTTTGTTGGATAATACATTTGGTTAATAATACGGCTAACTCTATATACACGTTTTTTGATTATTTACACGGCTTCAATTCAAATTCAAAAGAATGTCATTTAAATTGCTGTAAAATTAAGTTTGAAATTTTTTGGTGCACACTTCATGGTTTGGTCAATCGAATTCAATTAATGATAATTTTGAGTGAAAAAGAAATTCAGATGCAGATTACACTGGTAATCTAGTTGATAGGAAAATTACTAGTGGAACGTGATTTTTTTGACATTTAGTAACTGCATCGTTTTTCAAAGAAAATATCTGCATATTCTTCATTTCAAATAATTTTCAAATAGCAGAATTTTTTTTTTAAAACCCCCTGGAGAAAATCATTTTTGACCATAGTTTCAGATTAGTCATTTTTGAAAAAAAAATTTAATAATTATTTTTGAATTTGATTTTAAATGACTATTTTGACTAGTCTGACTCCCTAATGTTTATCGAAAAGAAAAATAGTGATGGAAAAAGTGATGAGTGTTAATATTGATCAAATATTATGACTCTAGACGGTATAATTAATAAATTTCTTTAGAAATTTAAACAAGAGCTATAAAACTGTTTGTTGGTAAAAATTCCATGACCATCTCTATATCTATCATATTTCTAACGACCATCACTCATCAAAATTCTATATAGTTTGTCAATATGTGGTACTTTAAACAGGAATCGTTCGTTTTTCATTTTTCACATTTTTTTAAAAAAAAAGGGGTAGTAATAATAATAATAATAAATACCAAAGTATTCACTCTCATTTAAAAGTCCTCACGGTTATGCATGGGTGAATTACTTGGAATTTGTTATGTGCTTCCATGCTCATTTAAAAGTCCTCACGGTTATGCATGTATGGAACGCATATCAAAAGTTGATTTTTAAAATAAACAAGTTGATTCTAATCCCATTTAAAAGTCCTCACGGTTATGCGTGGTTAGAAGACACTTCAATTCATTTTTTTAAAATAAAATTGGAATACTACTAATCTCATTTAAAAGTCCTAACGGTTATGCATGGTTAGTAGATATTCAAATTCCTGATATAAATATACTGCAAATAGATACAACTGTATGGTTTTATATGATGACATAATTCCCATCATTCTAAAAGTGGAATATGCGCCTAACAAAATATTTATGATTTTTGTTTGATTTTTTATTGAAATTTAAAATTTATATTCAATTGAGTTTTTAATGTTGAATTAAAATCGATCACTTTATCTCTATTTTCTCTAACACTATTATTCTTTTGCTGATAACAAAAGGGGGAGAGAAAAGTTAAGATTCTGTCAAATAAAATCAAGCAAAGGTCAAATAATTTTCCATTTGCATCTAGGCTTATTTGCATATTATTTAATTGTATGCATATTTGTAGGGGGAGCCTTGTGTAGAGAGGAATCATTTAAATAGGGAGAGCAATTAGAGCATATGAATGATCAAATACATTTAACATATTCAAAATCTTAAATATATGTTTGTTATCATCAAAAGGGGGAGATTGTTGAATATACGCTTATATGATTTTTGTTTGATGATAATAAACATATGTACATTCGTTTAAATGTATTTGATAATATACTATTTTATTTTTCACAGTTTAAATAAATATTTGCTGAATAAAATAAATAACACAGATTTTGAATTCAAACGAATATTTATTACAATTTTGAATAGTACAATTTCAAGCTCTCACTATACATATACAACTTTGATTACAATTACATCACAATTTCACATTTACAAATGTCCTCACTACATATCACTCACACTCGTATTTTGTCTTCAACTTCATTCCAGTTTGAATCCAGCATCTGAGCAATCTGCAAAAATATTCACTAACGCAGTAAAATTGAAAAAGAAATATTTTTGCAATATAAAATAAAACGTGAATTTTGAAAATAATATTTGCCTCAGTTATTTGGGTTGTTCGTCATCATTTAAATTTGAATTCATCATACACGAACAACTTGTGACATACACAGTATATCACTGTATATGCCACAAGGCCGTGCACACCAATATACACTTGATTGATTTACAGGGACAGGTGAGCACAGGTCAAACCCAAATGAAAAGCCGGGTTCAACTCACGTGCAGTATATTCAAAATCACGACTCAAGCACAAGGTCAAACCCGAGTTTTTTTTGAAACTGGATTCAACTCAAGTAAAATTTCAAAAATCAACAAGAAGTGGCCAAGAACTCAAAAATGTCTGGACAACATAAATGAACAGTGCAAGCATGAAGTATGCACAGCAAATAATGTACACCAGTGAACAAGTATGGCAGCAGGCAAGTGCACAACTTCAACAGTCTCAAGGCTACAACACTAAGTATACATGGATGCAGATTACAAGACAGTTTGCAAGCAAGTTCAAGTGATGAAGCACTGCAACTCAAAGAGCTCAAATGCAAACAGGAAGCAAGCAGCAACCGAAGACAAAGCATAATCAATGTGAACACATGAACCACAAGAGAGATCAACAAGCACATAAATGAAGTCTGTACACATGGTATGAAGAACACAAGGCTCGAACTAAAGTATGGAACAAATGCAACTTGGACTGAAACAAACAAAGACTACAGCAAAAACAGAATCGAGCAACAATGCACAAATGACTACAAGCTAACACAATACAACAGACTCAAGGCAACAAAGAATGGCCAGACACAAGGCATGGGGGCACTGGACTACAACTTCAATCCAAACCAAAACTGCAACAAGCAGCAGTGTGCAAGTACAAGTGACAATGCAAGCAAGATCAACAGAGTTTCAAAAATCCAATGCTCAACATCATGGCTATGAACCCAAATCAACTCTACTGGACAATACAAGGCAATGAAAAGACTCAGCAATGCTCAAGTTCAACACAAGACAGAGTAAACATACATGCACAGGTACAAAGACAGTGAGCATATACATATGTATGTAATGCAAAGGTTCAGGCCGAGACAAAAGCAAGTTCAAGTGATGTAAAATGAAAATCAAAGCATGTACAAGTTGTAATATGCATATGGTCGCTGTTATTCAACACAACAATGCAGCACAATTCAGATAACATGTCAAAGACCATAAGCATTCAGACCAAATGCAAAGAGATGAATCAACAGCCCAAGTCAAGATGGATCTACAGGAATGTGCACAGACCAATAGCTACATGAAACAAACCCAAATGAAGACCAACTGCATAATGCAAATAAATTCGAACCAAGTATGGCAGTGAAACTCAAGCGAGTAAGTACAAACTGATGCATGATGAATCAGACAAGCAATGAAAATATAAAAGGTATGTATCAGACTCTCCACCGAGAAAACAATGGATCACAAAATCCAAGTCGAAGTCAACCAGAGAAAATCATGAAATAAAATTTCAACAGCAGCAGTATTATCGGAATCTAGCCGTGAATTTTTAAAGCCGTGTCAATCAAGCAATCGAGTATTTACACAAATGAATTAGTCAAGTAACAATCACGAGCATCCAAGTATAATCGAATGGCCGGAGCAAATAATTTGACAAATTCAAATATATTTAGACGAACGAAAATTCAGGAGTACGACTCCTATAAATTGCCATAATCATCATCGGCATATAATCATCGAGTTCAAGCATTCAATCAGAAAGCAAAAGGAATAAAGTACTTACCAAAATTGTAATCAAACTCGATCAATCGAAGTAGCCGAAGCAAGGTACAAGGAGGCAGTCGATCGACAGGCCAAAGGACGAAAATCACAAATTCGATCGATTAATATAATGTCGGCATCTTCGATTCTTTAAAAGCCCTAATTTATTGAAGGAAGAGGAACGAACAAGAGCCGAAGCCCTAATTTCAGAAGGAAGAACAAGCCGACATTA
Organism: Allium cepa; assembly: GCA_030765085.1. NCBI lineage: Eukaryota > Viridiplantae > Streptophyta > Magnoliopsida > Asparagales > Amaryllidaceae > Allium > Allium cepa. Next base: position 168,237,275 of record CM060931.1, read on the forward strand.
TCACAAAGAAAAGAGATTCGGGTTAAAGAAAACAATTGGGCCGGCGTGTTTTATAAAAAGGGCCTTGTTTGTTAAAAGAGGCTATAGCTTATTTTAGTTTTTTAATTAGGGTTTTTTATTTTTAAATTTCTGTTTAAATTTGTTTTTAAACTTTAAACCGTTGTTATTTCTAGTCGTGTGACTAGGGGACAAGCTACGTGGCGTAGCTTGAGAATTCGCAACTCAGTGGCTGAGTTGTGGCAGGGTTTTGAGCGTAGAGTTAGATTTAGTCGATAGCGGGTGTCGCGAGTTTACGTGTGTAAGCGAGGGACTATATAATTTCTAGTAGAAACCTTGGGGAAAGCACGTAGGCAGGGTTTTGCCGAAGCTGGGTAAATTCTGTGTCGTTCTATTTCTGCATTTATTATTCTGCTATTATCCGTGCTACTATTGTTCCGTGATCTGTGTTGAAATTAATTTATAAGCTTCCGCGATTAATTTTTATAATTTATACCATCACCCTATTCACCCCCCTCTAGGGTGAAATCGATCCTACATGCTGGATGGTCCTCCACCCTCAGTTGCATTAACCTTTTTCACCTTTAAATCTATACTCGCATCTTCTTGCCGAAGGAACCTCTCTGCCTCGTGAAAGAATTCGTCGAGATCCTGTGGGGGATCTCGTATCAGAGATACCTTGAAATCCGAGTCCTCCCTGACTCCTGATACTGCTTCCATTAAGACCATCGATGGATCAGGCTGATCCACCGATGCGACTGCCGCACTGAATCGAGTTAGAAAAGCTCTAAGCGATTCATCCTTCCTTTGCTTTACCGATGTCAATGTCATCACATTCTTCGGCCTCTTGACGTGAACCCGAAACTGTCCCAAAAACCTTTCCACCAATTCCCTCCAAGTCCTGATAGATCCTTCTCCCAGCTGCCTAAACCACATTGCAGCTAAGTCCGTCAAATACAAAGGGAAGCACCGGGCCATCACTTCCTCCGATGCCCCCAACACCTCCATGTGTCTGGTGTACCTCATCAAGTGATCAGTTGGGTCTGCCTTGCCATCATATACCTCCACGCTAGGTAGCTTGAACTTAGGTGGATTCTGAGCCATCCTTATTTCCCGAGCGAACGGACACCTATTCACTCCTTCCAAGTCTCTGTTGGTCAAACCACCCCGCACAGTTTTCCTGATGATCTCCATTAATCCAGTATTGTCTGTTGTGTTTGATGTGATTTTTTGTTTGATGATAACAAACATATATATATATATATATATATATATATATATCAATATATATATGTGTTTGCAGTTTGGACTATATTCATATTGAATAATTATACTATTGCACAGAATCTATATAATTCAACTAGTATTTTTTATTCAATATAATATTTTATTACAACACTTAAACAATACAAAGTTTTCAGCTCTCTCTATATATATACATACATCAGTTCATACATTTTACTTTTCTCACTACAACACTCAACACTCAGTTTTTCACTCTGTCTGCACATCTGCATCTATCTGCATTGTCCAGCTCCACTTCTCGTCCTGTCTCCTGTGTACCTGTATAATTAGCAACTACAACAGTAATCTGAAAACAAACAAATTTAATTTTGCAAAAATAAAATTTGTTTGTGTCTCAGATACATGGGTTATTGTCATCATCTTTGATTGTGCAATATCTGTGCATATCAGTATTTTTTATCAGGAACAGGCAATTATAAGTGGCTGCAGTACACACGTGTACATTCGTATACGTGTGCACTGCCACGCCAACTCGTGTGCACAAACTACAACAAAACACAAATTCAATTACAAGAACATCACAAGTTGCCAACATACACTTCAGGTCAACATTAATGAATGTATATGACTACACTGACACAAAGCACAAAAGTGCAACAGCAAATGCAATGACCATGTACAGGTGCAAGTGAATCAGAATGAAGCATGCAACAGAGACCAAGAACAAGCACAACATGTATCAGTGGATCTGCATACATGAATACCAGATGTTCAAGTGAAGTTCAGGTAAAGGTTATGGAGACCAGAGCATAGAAATGTGCAGACCCAACCAACAAACTCAAAAATCAATTTACAATGGCCAGACCAACCAGCAAAGGTGCAATCCAAATATGCAGTGCATACAAGTAACCCAAGTAATACAAGAACAGTGCATAGAACAATGTGCACAGATACAAGTTCAAGTGCTCAGTGCACACCAGGTTACAACATGGCGAAGACTACAATGCAATGCAAACAGAAGTGCACTAGAACAATGCACATGCAAAGATACAAAGACCAGCTGCAAAATGAATACATATGCAATAGCAAGTCTGAAATGCAACAGTGAAGAATATGGAGCTACAGGAAGGGAATCATCAAGTCAGGCATGACGAAAACACAGTGAAGAGACCAAGTGCATGACTAAACTAACAAATGCAAACTCAGTAAACATATATGCACATGAACAACATGACATGAACAATGCAAAACAACGACACAGTGGCAACATGCTCGAAGACTACACAAATGACCAAGTACAGGTGAAGTAAATCATGTCAAAGAAAATGCATGAAAGCTACAAACTGCAACATGCTTGAAGATGGTTACCAACACAAGACTACAACCAAAAGGTCAGAGATACACAAGTTTACATGTGTGCCAATACCAAATGCATGTAACCAAGACAGTACAACATTACAAGAGAACAAAAACCAAATGAATTCAGCAGTGATAATGGTCGAGAATTATACAAATGTTTGAAGACTACAGATGAAGCCAGAGACAGTGTAAGTACAGGTGAACAACGACTTCAAATTCAAGTACAGACCAAATGAAGTTCTGATTCAATCCCATAGCAAAATCAAGTCACAATGAAAGTACAAACCCAAAAATATATGCATACACACATACAAATGTATATATGCACATATAAAGTAAACTGGTGAATGTGTAGTAGGAACACAAGACAGTGGCAAGTACAAGGCAGTGCAGAAATCAAGCCAAAAGAATAAATTCATTTTTTTTTATTAAGTCTTTGATTAAGTCAAAGATTTCTAATTTGGAAAGAAATCTTTGCAGCAAATTTCTCGAATTCATATATGGACAGTATTAATTCAAATGAGGACCGAGACAGCAAATACAGCAAGACATCTTCGAATCAATTAATTCGAATTCAAATATGGTCAGCATTTATTCGAAATTGAATCAAGAAAGGAATACTCCAAATCCAGAACAAATTCAGGAAAATAATCAACGACATGAAGAAATCAAATCTGACAGTGTTAATTAGGGTTTCAACCCTATAAATACACCCCAAGAAATCATCATAGACACAGAACAATCGAGTTCGAAAATCACAAAACCACAAACAAGCAAAAAGATTACATACCGCAACAGTAAACTCGATTATCAGAGAATGAGCTAGCAACAAGCATCAAATCATCAGAGAACGAGCGTGAGAAAAGATCAACACAAGTCAAAGAATCAATCATCAGAACAAAGCCCCAAATCTCACAGAAGAACCGAAGCCCTAAATTGAAAAAGAAAAGGATCGGCCATTTTTTTCTCACAAACAAAAGAAAATGGACCGGGTAAAATAAAGGGAAGTGCCGTATACCATATATTTGTATTGGGTTAAGTTTTTTTTATAAAAGCAAGATAATTTAAATAGTTTTAAATTTTGTGCTTGCTTTTATAATTTGGTTTATTCGTATGTTCTTTTCAAAACAAAACATGATAATTTATCACCTAGGGTTTAGGTGTTGACAGATTGTCTAGTTAGAGTTAGTCCAGTTAGCAGGGTTTGCAAGTTTGCAAAACTCAATAGGCGGTAGCAGAATTTGCAAGTCTGTTAAAGTGTTTGTAAGCAAGAAACTGTTTAATTCTAATAGAAATCTGGGAATGCAGCAGTAGGCAGGGGTTGCCGAAGCTAGGTAAATTCTGTGTGTGATTTATTTTTCAGCATATTTATTTCTGCAGCTTGCTTCTGTGTTTAATTCGCAGAAATTTGTTATAACCCTATTCACCCCCCCTCTAGGGTTAATCTAGATCCTACAAGTGGTATCAGAGCAAGGTATTTTACTTTAACTCTAGAGTCATGAATCCACCAAATAATGCTTTTTCTGAGGGGCAATCTATTGCTAGGCCACCCATGTTTAATGGGAATGATTATGCTTATTGGAAAGTTAGAATGAGTATTTATCTTAGTTCTGTCGATTATGATGTTTGGGATATTATTGAAACTGGCTATAAATCCCCCACTATAGTAGTTGGTGATACTGAGATTCCTAAACCTAAAGATAGGTGGGATGCTAACGATAAGAAATTAAAAACTACAAATGCCAAAGCAATGAACGCTTTGATCTGTGCTCTTGATAAAAATGAATTTAATAGAATTTCTCATTGTACAACAGCACAGGAGATTTGGCACACTCTGGAGGTGACACACGAAGGAACTTCTCAAGTCAAGGAGTCACGACTAGCTCTATTTAGCAATGAATACGAAAACTTTGTGATGGAAAAGGGCGAGAGCATAAAAGATATGTTTGGACGATTTTCAACTTTGGTGTACAATGCTAGAGCGCTTGGGAAGGTCTTCACTGAAGTAGAGCTTGTACGGAAGATACTGCGAGTCTTACCAATGAACTTTGAGGCAAAAGTCACTGCGATACAAGAATCAAAAGATCTGAGTAAACTAAGCATGGAGGAGTTGATCGGAAACTTGATGACATATGAGCTTGAGCTAAAGGCAAAGGAGGAACGTAACAACTCCGAATCAAAAAAGAAGACGATTTCCTTAAAAAGCAAAGAAGAAAGCGGTGAAGAAGAAGGAGATCCAATTGAAGAGCTTGCGATGGCTGTCAATAATCTTAGAAAATGGTCAAAATTCAGGCCACGCAAGAAGAAAACAAGTGGTAATAAGTCAAAAGATTCTGATGATTCCGATAATGAATTAACATGCTTTAACTGCAAAAAGCCTGGCCACTTCAAACAAAAATGTCCACTTCTCAAGAACAACAAAGGAAAGAAAAAGAAGAAGAAGGCCTTTGCAGCAACTTGGGATGATGAAGAAGGAGAAGAAGTTTCAGATAATAGCTCAGAAGAGGCTAACTTGTGCCTTATGGCAAAATCAGATTCAGAAACAAGTTCAGAGGAATCCAGTGAGGTACATAACTATTCTTATAAAGAACTTGTTTTGATGTGTTATGATTTTACTAATACAATTGATACTCTTGAAACTAAAATTGAAAAATTGAAGTCTGACAGAAGAGAACTCGTTCATGAGAATACTAGGTTAGAAACTGAACTTGAAAATATTCAAAACCTAGACTGTAAAAAATGTAAAATTTTAGATTCAGAAATATCAAGACTTAAGAATAGCTTCGATAATCTTGAAAAAGAAAACTCGAGTCTTAAGGAAATCATTGACACTAGAAAAAGGGATTTTATAAATAGATGCACCACACTTGTGACTGAAAAAACAACACTAAAAACCAAAGTCCAAAATCTTGAGAAATCTCTGAATAAATTTTCAAGAGGAGAAAAATCGTTTAACATGTTATTGGGAAATCAACTCTTTGCTAACAACAGAAAAGGACTAGGTTTTGGGAAAACACAGGCTGATGATCATGCAAAAGGTAAGAGTGTTTTTGTTAGAAGTGAAATTGGACATCGTGTTGAAAATTGTAGTCATAGGAACAAGAACACAAAATTTATACAAGTTTGGGTTCCTAAGAATTCTACAAACAAATTTCATGTCTATAGGAACAAAAATAAAAGGACGAAACAAGTTTGGGTTCCAAAGGGATTGTTTGTTCACAATGCTTCAGTTACTAATATCATTGGACCTAAGAGTTTCTCTAGGTCATCCTCCTCTCTCTTTATGTAGGTCTGTTGGCGGGCTAAGGAGCAACAAGAATGGTTTCTAGATTCAGGTTGTTCTAGACATATGACAGGTGATAAATCTAAGTTCCTTAGCCTAGAGAAGTTTAGAGGTGGAAATGTGATCATGGGAGATAATAGCAAGTGTAAGATTATTGGGAAAGGTGAAGTAAGTAATGGTACTTTTTCCTTGACTAATGTTTTATACGTTGATAATTTGCATCACAATCTCATTTCTATTAGCCAACTATGTGACAAAGGTATGAATGTGGTTTTTGATAGTGATACTTGAAAAATCATTGATAAAACTTCTAATAACATTGTTTTTATGGGCAAAAGAAAAGGAAATGTTTACTCACTTTCGTTTGACAATCTAAATCTTTCCAGATGTTTGGTAGCCACTGACGAAGAGGCATCTTTATGGCATAGGAGACTTGGACATGCTAGCATGAGTCTCTTAAGAAATCTTGAAACGAAAGAATTAGTCAGAGGGTTACCACATCAGAAATTTAAAGATAACAAAGTGTGTAAAGCATGTTCCTTGGGCAAGCTTAGTCGATCATCATTTCGCCCTAAAAACATTGTTAGCACATCAAGGGTCCTCGAATTAATTCATATGGACTTATTTGGACCAAATGAAATTGCAAGCTTGAATGGAAAACGTTATTGTTATGTATTGGTTGACGATTATTCTAGATTTACATGGGTTTATTTCTTAGCCAAAAAGTCTGAATCTTTTGATTATTTTTCAAAATTTGCTAAACTTGTTCAAAATGAAAAAGGAGTTTCAATTAAAACTTTGAGAAGTGATCATGGAGGCGAATTTGAAAATTTAGAATTTGAAAACTTTTGTGAAGAAAATGGTTTAAAACATGAATTTTCTGCCCCACGAACACCTCAACAAAATGGGGTGGTTGAAAGGAAAAATCGTACATTACAAGAATTGGCTAGATCCATGTTGAGTGAGTATAAACTACCTCTAACTTTTTGGGCAGAGGCGGTGAATACTTCGTGCTACGTAATGAATAGAGTAATGATTAGACCAATACTTGGCAAAACTGCTTATGAAGTGTGGCATGAAAGGAAACCTAACATCTCTTATTTTCGTGTTTTTGGATGTCCTTGTTTCATTCTTAACACAGGTGATCAACTTGGAAAATTTGAATCAAAGGCCGATGAGGGAATTTTCATGGGCTATTCAACAAGGAGCAAGGCTTACAGGATATACAACAAACGAACAAAGACAATTGTTGAATCAGTCAATGTGAAATTTGATGAATCTGATCTGGAAAGGACGACTGAAAAAACGGGTGATGATGGGGTAGATCATGAAGGCATTAAAGAAGGGACATCTACTGAGAAAGATGGAAGTAGGACTGTTGATGCTGATAGATTGAAGTTCAAATCCAATCATCCTCCTGAATTGGTTATAGGAGATCCTACGGAAGGAATACGCACTCGCTCTGCATTTGATAAAAATTTGTGTGTGTTTTGTTGTCATAGTGGTTTTATTTCTGAAATAGAACCTGATTCTGTTGAAATGGCTCTTAATGATGAAAGTTGGGTTTTAGCAATGCAAGATGAACTTAATCAATTTGAGAGAAATAAAGTTTGGAAATTAGTTCCTAGGCCTAATGACTATCCAATTGTAGGAACTAAATGGGTGTTCAAAAACAAACTTGATGAATCAGGAAATGTAATTAGAAACAAAGCTAGGTTGGTCGCAAAAGGATATAACCAAATAGAAGGCATAGATTTTGATGAGACATTTGCACCAGTTGCTAGGTTAGAAGCCATTAGAATTTTGCTCAGCTTTGCTTGTTATAAAGGTTTCAAACTAAAACAAATGGATGTAAAAAGTGCATTTCTAAATGGTGATCTGAAAGAAGAAGTTTTTGTTGAACAACCCCCCGGTTTTGAAAAACACGATTTTCCAAATCATGTGTATAAACTTGAAAAAGCATTATATGGTCTTAAGCAAGCCCCTAGAGCTTGGTATGACTGCCTTTGTACATATCTTCTGGAAAATGGCTTTGAAAAGGGGAGTGCTGACACGACACTGTTTCTATTACATAAAGGAAGTGATTTTTTGATTGTTCAGATTTATGTGGATGATATCATTTATGGTGCTACTAATGAACTCTTGTGCGAGAAATTTGAACAAGTCATGCAGGCTAAATTCGAGATGAGCTTGGTTGGAGAATTGAAATATTTTCTTGGATTTCAAATCAAGCAAAGCGGTGATGGCATTTTCATTTCGCAATCCAAGTATGTGTTGGAACTGTTGAAGAAATTTGGAGTTGAGAACTCCAAACCATTGAGAACTCCTATGAGCCCATCAACAAAGTTGGACAAAGACGAGAAAGGAAGTGCTGTTGATCAGAAAAAATATCGAGGGATAATTGGTTCACTTCTCTATCTTACTGCTTCTAAACCTGATATTATGTTTTCTGTGTGTTTGTGTGCACGTTTTCAATCTAATCCTAAAGAATCTCATTTGAAAGCCACTAAACGAATTTTGAGATATCTTTCACACACACAAAAATTTGGATTATGGTACCCTTCTTGTGAAAACTTTGATTTAGTTGGTTATTCTGATGCTGATTATGCTGGTTCATTGGTTGACAGGAAAAGCACCAGTGGGACATGTTTCATGCTAGGACATTCATTAGTTTCATGGTCAAGTCGAAAACAGAATTGTGTTGCATTATCCACCACTGAAGCAGAATATATTGCTTTAGGAAGTTGCTGTGCTCAAATTTTATGGATGATGCAAACTCTTTCTGATTTTGGCTTAGTTTATAAACAAGTTCCATTAAAATGTGACAGTAAAAGTGCAATAGACTTATCAAATAATCCTGTTCATCATTCACGCACAAAACACATTGATGTGAGACACCACTTTCTTAGAGATCACATTGCTAAGGAAGACATTTGCATTGAATATATTTCAACTGAGGCTCAACTTGCTGATATTTTCACAAAACCCCTCCCCGAAGACAGATTTTCTAGATTACGTTTGGATTTGGGGATTATAGAAATTGACTAACAATTTTTTCATTTTAGGTTGAAATATTCTTGGATATATACTTTCAACTTCAATTTCTAGGATTCAAACAAGTTTTGGATATTTTTCCAAAGATTGATTCGAATATGGTATTCAGTACTGGATATTACATAATATAATTAACTTGGTAACTTATTCCACGATCATTTCTATTTCTACCATCTTTCTATCGTTCATAATGGTTTGATAAAATAAGAAGAGTGAATTATTTCAAATTTAAAAAAAAAATAAAAAAATAAAAAATAAAAAAAAATAAATAAATAATAATAACTCTCATGCATCCATTCTCATTTAAAAGTCCTTATGGTTATGCATGGATGGAGCATGTGAGTGAATTATTTTTATCATTACTCCATTCTCATTTAAAAGTCCTTATGGTTATGCATGGATGGAGTATGGTAACTAAGTATTCTGGTCTCACTTAATAGTCTGGATGCTTAGACTTATAAGTAACTGCTAATCCCATTTAAAAGTCCTTATGGTTATGCGTGGTTAGTAAGTGCTTATCTTTTGTGCTTAAATTTCAAATTAATGTTAAAATATCTCTCTTCTTATTAAAACTAATCATCGATCCATCCTCTACAATATGGAAGTTTTTATCTCGTTATGATATATTATTTTTTGTTCCTACTATTCCATTTTTTTTGTCAGTCTTTTGATAATGACAAAAGGGGGAGAAGAACAAGATTTTGATGAGAAAGTAAATATTTTTTTGACCTATTTCAACAAATTTGGTTAAATGTTGTTGGTTAATTTTTCTTTAGTTCTTTTATTCTTTTGTAATTTTTTTTTTATCATCTAAACAGGGAGTGGTCTTGGTTGTAGGAGGAGCATTCAAATAGGGGGAGCTAAAAATTTCGTGTTCAAACACATGTATTAGCATTTCAAAATCTTCAATATATATGTTTGTCATCATCAAAAGGGGGAGATTGTTTGATGTGATTTTTTGTTTGATGAAAACAAACATATATATATATCAATATATATATGTGTTTGCAGTTTGGACTATATTCATATTGAATAATTATACTATTGCACAGAATCTATATAATTCAACTAGTATTTTTTATTCAATATAATATTTTATTACAACACTTAAACAATACAAAGTTTTCAGCTCTCTCTATATATATACATACATCAGTTCATACATTTTACTTTTCTCACTACAACACTCAACACTCAGTTTTTCACTCTGTCTGCACATCTGCATCTATCTGCATTGTCCAGCTCCACTTCTCGTCCTGTCTCCTGTGTACCTGTATAATTAGCAACTACAACAGTAATCTGAAAACAAACAAATTTAATTTTGCAAAAATAAAATTTGTTTGTGTCTCAGATACATGGGTTATTGTCATCATCTTTGATTGTGCAATATCTGTGCATATTAGTATTTTTTATCAGGAACAGGCAATTATAAGTGGCTGCAGTACACACGTGTACATTCGTATACGTGTGCACTGCCACGCCAACTCGTGTGCACAAACTACAACAAAACACAAATTCAATTACAAGAACATCACAAGTTGCCAACATACACTTCAGGTCAACATTAATGAATGTATATGACTACACTGACACAAAGCACAAAAGTGCAACAGCAAATGCAATGACCATGTACAGGTGCAAGTGAATCAGAATGAAGCATGCAACAGAGACCAAGAACAAGCACAACATGTATCAGTGGATCTGCATACATGAATACCAGATGTTCAAGTGAAGTTCAGGTAAAGGTTATGGAGACCAGAGCATAGAAATGTGCAGACCCAACCAACAAACTCAAAAATCAATTTACAATGGCCAGACCAACCAGCAAAGGTGCAATCCAAATATGCAGTGCATACAAGTAACCCAAGTAATACAAGAACAGTGCATAGAACAATGTGCACAGATACAAGTTCAAGTGCTCAGTGCACCCCAGGTTACAACATGGCGAAGACTACAATGCAATGCAAACAGAAGTGCACTAGAACAATGCACATGCAAAGATACAAAGACCAGCTGCAAAATGAATACATATGCAACAGCAAGTCTGAAATGCAACAGTGAAGAATATGGAGCTACAGGAAGGGAATCATCAAGTCAGGCATGAAGAAAACACAGTGAAGAGACCAAGTGCATGACTAAACTAACAAATGCAAACTCAGTAAACATATATGCACATGAACAACATGACATGAACAATGCAAAACAACGACACAGTGGCAACATGCTCGAAGACTACACAAATGACCAAGTACAGGTGAAGTAAATCATGTCAAAGAAAATGCATGAAAGCTACAAACTGCAACATGCTTGAAGATGGTTACCAACACAAGACTGCAACCAAAAGGTCAGAGATACACAAGTTTACATGTGTGCCAATACCAAATGCATGTAACCAAGACAGTACAACATTACAAGAGAACAAAGACCAAATGAAGTCAGCAGTGATAATGGTCGAGAATTATACAAATGTTTGAAGACTACAGATGAAGCCAGAGACAGTGTAAGTACAGGTGAACAACGACTTCAAATTCAAGTACAGACCAAATGAAGTTCTGATTCAATCCCATAGCAAAATCAAGTCACAATGAAAGTACAAACCCAAAAATATATGCATACACACATACAAATGTATATATGCACATATAAAGTAAACCGGTGAATGTGTAGTAGGAACACAAGACAGTGGCAAGTACAAGGCAGTGCAGAAATCAAGCCGAAAGAATAAATTCGTTTTTTTTATTAAGTCTTTGATTAAGTCAAAGATTTCTAATTTGGAAAGAAATCTTTGCAGCAAATTTCTCGAATTCATATATGGACAGTATTAATTCAAATGAGGACCGAGACAGCAAATACAGCAAGACATCTTCGAATCAATTAATTCGAATTCAAATATGGTCAGCATTTATTCGAAATTGAATCAAGAAAGGAATACTCCAAATCCAGAACAAATTCAGGAAAATAATCAACGACATGAAGAAATCAAATCTGACAGTGTTAATTAGGGTTTCAACCCTATAAATACACCCCAAGAAATCATCATAGACACAGAACAATCGAGTTCGAAAATCACAAAACCACAAACAAGCAAAAAGATTACATACCGCAACAGTAAACTCGATTATCAGAGAATGAGCTAGCAACAAGCATCAAATCATCAGAGAACGAGCGTGAGAAAAGATCAACACAAGTCAAAGAATCAATCATCAGAACAAAGCCCCAAATCTCACAGAAGAACCGAAGCCCTAAATTGAAAAAGAAAAGGATCGGCCATTTTTTTCTCACAAACAAAAGAAAATGGACCGGGTAAAATAAAGGGAAGTGACCGTATACCATATATTTGTATTGGGTTAAGTTTTTTTTATAAAAGCAAGATAATTTAAATAGTTTTAAATTTAGTGCTTGCTTTTATAATTTGGTTTATTCGTATGTTCTTTTCAAAACAAAACATGATAATTTATCACCTAGGGTTTAGGTGTTGACAGATTGTCTAGTTAGAGTTAGTCCAGTTAGCAGGGTTTGCAAGTTTGCAAAACTCAATAGGCGGTAGCAGGATTTGCAAGTCTGTTAAAGTGTTTGTAAGCGAGAAACTGTTTAATTCTAATAGAAATCTGGGAATGCAGCAGTAGGCAGGGGTTGCCGAAGCTGGGTAAATTCTGTGTGTGATTTATTTTTCAGCATATTTATTTCTGCAGCTTGCTTCTGTGTTTAATTCGCAGAAATTTGTTATAACCCTATTCACCCCCCCTCTAGGGTTAATCTAGATCCTACATGTTGGGGGCTGCCCCCCATGCCCCCGAAGGAACTCCGGCACATACTCTTCGTGTGGCTCACTATCAGCAATGTTGGCCCTGGCTTGTTGAACTCCTTCCGAAGGTCCTCCTGTGTTGGATCCCGTGGGCCTGCCCCCAAGCCCTTGCTGATTGCCTACCGGCTCTGTACCCTGTCCTCCATTGGGCTCCACAACCCTTGTCCCTTGTCCTGCATCCACAGCCGCCGTAGCTGTTCCTAGGTTCTGCATCCCTGTAGCTTTCATTTGTTCAAAGAAAGTCTGCATCATTTCCTGTTGACTCTTCAACAATCTTTCCTGCAAAGAATTTTTCATAGCCTCCATTTCATCCCGGGTTATGTAGATTGAAGCCTGTCCTTCCCCAACACCGAAGGATGCTTGTTGACTTCCTTCCTGTTGGCTTCTCTCAGCCCTTTGCCTTCTACTATTTTTCCTAGTCATTGTCTTCAAACCCAAAACTCCTTAAAATCTCCGAATCTGCACTTCAAATCCGATGTAGCGGGTGCTAGTCCTTCTCAGGGAAAGAATCAAAGTGTTTGCGCAAAAATTGGTCACAAACCCCAAATACCGTGAAAGCACCAGTGTATGAACACAAACCAATGATTTTCAAGCACAAATCTCAGATCTCAACAAGTATCAAACAGTAATTCAGAAATAATGAACAAAGACACAAGTTTTATAGTGGTTCGGCTATCTCCGGCCTACGTCCACTCCAAAGTTTTATCCTTTTATTGATTATCCTTGCTGGTTACAAATGATTACAGCAGTAATAATGAAGAATTTCAAGTACAATAGTTGTATTGAAGTATCGAAATGAATCCGGCAGAGTCTGTACGTCCAATAGCCAAAAAGATCCTTTCTCTGTAGGCTTCAGGGTGCTATTTATAGGCGTAGAAAGCCCATATCTCGCTCAAACCTCGGGAGACTTTTTCTGGCACGTGAGTGGGCCCACGCGACCGACCTCACCAAGTTTCGACTCGATCTGAGATCGATATGAAGCAATTTCGAATCCATCAAAAAATGATCCAATCGAGTTGAAACTTGGCAGGAACAATTTTTACCTCGTATGGAAGCTACTGTGAAAATTTCGTTGCATTTGGATCAGTGGATCTTGAGCTATGATCGATTCGAAATTGGGTTCTCCAATGGTTGTCGTCTTCGAATCCTTCTGTTCGAATCCATCACCTTCGACTCCATCTAAGCACGCGCGCGCAATGACGTGGCGCTATCCTTCCGGGTCGATTCGAATTATGCGGCGTGTTGACTCCATTTGATGCGCCGAGTTGAACGCTTTCCTCCTAGTGACGCGCACGTATCCATGTTTCACGCTTGCACGTGTCCATCACTCCTCAATGCACTCAATCGTTTGCGGCATGTCCTTTCGTATCGATCGCAAGGGGGTATTTCGTATCGATCCGATCGATACGAAAATTTTGAACGCTATCGATACGAATCGAAGGCAAACAGATGGGTACGAAACCATGCACGGTGATGGATACGAACGAAGCCTTACCTGATGGATACGAGCGAGATTTTACCTTATGGATACGAGCCTGTACAGCCTCTCATGGATACGAAAATGCCAAAATTCACCTTGCCATCGATACGAACGTATCGATTCGAACCATCACCATGCCATGCCTTTGAATCTAGGTGTGTTGCCATCGAGTCGAAGTTCACCTCGCCTTCCTATCTGATCGATACGAAGATCATTGAGTCGAACCCGTGCCTATCGATACGAACGATATCGATACGAACCTGATCGATACGAAGCGTATCGATTCGAACTACCATTTCCCTGATCGATGCGAAGGTCATCGATACGAACCTATCCCTGCGCCGTGCCTTCGACCGATGCGAACCTGATGGAGTCGAACTAAACAAAACCTGATGGGTTCGAATCTGATGGATTCGAAATGAGCACCACCTTGACCCCTCGATGGATTCAGACAGCACGCCTTTCCTACCTTGCATCGATCATAACTCCTTCATATGAACTCCGATTAATCTAAAATTTGAAACATAGCCTTTCTTAATCCTTATCATCATCTCCAATCAATTTCGTCCCGATCGGAGTTCAACCAAATTTTGACGGCATCGATCGCCGTCTTGCTTTCAATCGATCTCCAATTCCGATATCCATCATTCCTTGCCAACTTGTTGATATTCCAGTTTTGACCAAAAAGTGGGATAGCAGTAAATATAAAATAATACTATATATTTTAACATAAAAGTAAAAGTCAAAAAAATTCCTTTAACCGAAATGCTTTTTAACAAAATTATGCTTTTACTTAATTCGTGCGGATAACAATCCTTTTTTTATTTTGTGCTGAGTTCTACGAATATAGTTTATTTTATAATATACATATACATATATATATATGTATATATTAGTGCATTATAATTTAAATATTTTAATATATATATGTATATTAATCTTTTAAATTTGGCTATATATATTTATATTTGTAACGTTAAAATTTTATTTTTAAAATACATATACTTGCAAAAATATATGTGTACAAATCTGATAATACACACACACATTGTATGTATGTAACAATAATTTAAAATTCAATTTTTAATTTAAAAATGATTTTAAAATAATTTTACTTTAAGAAATTAGCTTTTTTATTCTGGATGGGTGGAAATAAAAACACTCGTACATAAATGTTTTTTACTTGTATGAATACATACATATGTAGATTTGATAGTAAAAATATATTTAAATTCATGATAATACATAATTATAACCTATACATATACAATGACATAGATAAGCATATAAATAAATAAATATTAAGAAAAAGTTACCGATATTGCAGTTCGTATCTTGCATATCTTAAATGCAAAATTAGAAAACACCTTGAATTAGACACTTTCTCTTCTAGAAAAGCTACCAACTGAAGAGATCATTGTATTATATTTGATTTGATTTAAATTTTGGGTTGGAAATAAAGAGGAGAAGGAGGCTATTCCTTACGACCAAGACTAGGTAGTTAGAATCTAAAAAGTAAACAAGAAAATGAAGGGGATGGTGAGTTTATATAAGAAAAGAAAAGAGAGAGAGAAGGAGGGATCCGGATATTCCTTTTTACCTCTTCTTTTTAGCTAATTCAAACGCTTATTTTAAAGCAAAATATCTCATTCCCTCCCTTCTATCTTAGTCCGCCGACTTGCAGGCCAGCGAACCCATACACATTCCAAACTCAATCAGTATTTGCAATTTTAAATCCAATTTTAATGTTTATAAATATCTATCGATACGTACGTGTATATCTTTTATACACGTACTATACTAAATGCTTATTCAAAAATATAAAATAGTATTTCATAACTGATATTTCATATATTAATTAATAACAATTATAACTTAGTTAAATCATGTGGTAAGGGTATTCAATATTGCAGTTGTGTTACTCATTGGTATAAATCCTGTCAGTGATTAATATCAAACAATTCAAATATTAACCTTTACATGTCACCTTAGTTAGTAGTGTGACAGATTAGCCGAATTTATCACTTACAAAATTTTGGTAATCCAACTTTACTAATTTAAGTAGTTCTTTCTAGTGACAATTATTTACACCAATTCTCTTCGTTAAAACTGTATCACATTAGGACTTATGGAATTTGACCTTCGTCAAAATTCCAATATCGTCAACATTCAGCTTGTATAATCCAAACATAAAATCTTTATTCGATAATAACAATAATTATTAACCAAAATGCTCTGGCTAGAGGTTTAATTTTGAGTTGACCACAGTTGACTGTGATACTGACCTCATATAACCAAGAAAATGAATTTTTTTTGAATAGTCTTTCACTTCCAATGGTTCAACTATATAACACCTCATTCTAACACCCTACATCGGACTAGTAAGTGCTACCCTCATAGTGTGGTGCTATGATATTAATGTCACAGGTTCACAAGGAAAAAATGTCATCGACCAGAGTAAGTGATTCAAGCAGAAGAAATATTATACATTCATATTTACTTTACAAGCTAATTTACGTAGGATCCTATTTTGAGCTTCATACATTTATGTACATCAAGATTTACAATACTCAACAAAAGTTAAGAAAAACTCTTCACTTTGGTTTTTCCATATAAAGTCCCAAATTCCATTTTACTTATCTAAACATGAAATTATTATACGATGCATCATTAGAAAACCGACCCAGTGAGGTATCCATTTAATCCAAATCTCAAGTCACATGGAACAATTCTCCAAGATGTCCAAACCATATTCTGTAGTATATTAGCATATCAAACACATATTACACAAGTAAAATAGGTAAATTTTCTCTACTCATATTTGTCAAAACTCATTCGACATATATAAGCATCTTTCATAAACTAGGAACGTAACAAACCTAAAATCCATGTCAAAATCAATTTGACTGCATATGGATCTAATCTGAACATGGCGTAGGGAATTAGGTCCTAGGAAATTTTTGTTCCATCGCGGTTGACATCTTAACACATAATATAGATGTACTCTATCTCCTAAAATGTAGTATGGAAATAACGTAACAGTGCGCTATCCTAGATCTCTTGTCTTTTACCTCATTCGTCAGAAACTAAAGTAGTATTATATACATAGTTCCAGCCGAAAATCATAGCTCATAAGTATACATACAAGTATTCTTCAAAATATTTCATAAACAAAAACCAAAATAGGCCATTCTTTCTTTCGAAGAAGTAAAACATTAATCATATATATTTTGTAAGTGTTTATAGAACATAAGTTTTATTAAATAATAAGTATTTTCACACATTTTTTATGATAAAGTCTAGGTGTATAATTCTAAATTTATGGGGTTGAAAGGAAAGGGTATTTTAAACTTTATTAAAAAATAACTTATAGTATTATACATAGTGTAGGTTAAACCTACTTTTGAATCAATTATTCTCTGAACTTGTTGATTATAATTACAAAGTTTTAATGGATAATCATATTTTCTATACAGTTTTATGGACTGCCAATCTGGTTTGTAAATCATTAGTTATGAAATGGACCAAAGAGGTTAAAGAGGTTAAAACAGGGTCCACTAATTCAATCCAAATCTCAAAATTCCATATTTCTACAAATTTTTGGGTCATTATATTTTCAAATTTAAATAAGTGGTAAACATAAAAGTTATAAGCCATCAAAATACCTTTCAGGTGGCACTTGTTTAAGGTAAAAAATATTAAAAACAACAGAATATATATCTATAAAACAAAAGGAGGTCAAAATAGTGCTAAATATAGATTAAACATATTGTAAGTTACACATTACTTCATGGAATGACTTAAAAATTTGAACTTAAATAGTTTTCCTTGTCTTAGTGATTATATTTTCAGTTAATGGTTTAACTCCTTAGCTTTCTCTATGATTTTCTATAACGACAACGAATTTTATCGCTTTGATTTGTGGATAATTGATAAATTTCAAATACTCAATTAATGGTTTTTATTGGTCAAATAACCTTCTTTTAATTAAGAAATAATGATAGTAAACTTGTTTTGAAAATTTTGATTACATAAATAGATGGTTCGATGAAAAACTAAAAATGTGACCATTTTCAAATTTTTGACTTTTTGTTAAACAAAAGTTATCGAAACATTATTCACACATATGCATATACATTTATACGTGTATAAACATGTCAAATATAAAAAGAAAGATTAGTAAAAGTAAGCATGATTTAAGAGTTTTAAATAGTAATTACTTAAAGTTAATAAAGTAAGAAGTGACACTTTTTTCTGATTTTATGTGTAAAAGACATCGCAGAAGAGGACGTGCTGTTTAAGTACATGTTATGATGAGAATAAGATGTGTTGTCAAAATTCTAAAGAAAGTTATTAGCTTAGTTTTAGGAAGGGTAATTTAGTAAATTTTCATTTATGTTTGTTTACAAATATGTGTTGTCAAAACTTTTCCATACTTCTTCAGTAAGCTTCCATTTTTATTTCAGAACATGTCCATCTTCAAAACAACCAGCTTTCATCACCAACTATCCCTTCCCTCCCCCAGGGCGTGTGCCTCCACCCTAGGCCGAGCCTCTTTTGCCCATTTAGCCTCTTACCATGCGTCTTCCAATGCTTTCTAAGCATTGCGTGTGCGCGCGTTAGGTGATGGTTTCACATTTTTGTAGTTTGGTGTCACGTTTGGTAATTTGGAAGTTGATTTCTTTGGTGGTTAGCTTATGTTGCATCTTATTTCATTTGAATGTGAGATTTCCTTTAATTTTCTATATTTTAATATTTGATAAATATTGTAATAATTAGTTGTTTGGTTACGATGTTGTAAAGTAATTGGAAATAATATGTTATTTGAGTTGTAATATTATTCCCGCTCGAATAGTGGAGGCATATAACTTGTATTTTGCAGAGGACTATGTGAAACACATAAGATTAGATGGGGAACTATGAAAAGTCTTGAAGTGGTTCGTGGTGAAAAGGCCGCGACGAATACACTTCAGAAAGTTATGATTTCTGGAAGGATCCAATGTGACCCCTCGCTAATGTTGTTTTTATTTTGAATTATTACTTACTAGGTGTGTTGTGATGAAGTGGTTGTGTTGATAAATTATTTGTTTGATAATATGTGCATATGCGACGTTGAAATCCTATGTTTTCGTTAAAGGTGATTTACTAACTTTATGTACACAAATATTGGAAGTAATTTCTAAAAATTGACTTTTGGTTTTAAACCTTTTGGAAAAAGATATATAAAGAGTTTAAATTATAAAAAGAAATGGTTTAAAGTTATTTTGATTTACAAATTGAAGTTTTGAAGGTTAAAGTCTACATAAAGCAATAGTCGCTATAGATGCAGTTATATAAATCTCTTATTTTTGTCAAATAAAAAGAGATATTTATTTTAGATATTTTGAAAAATCTTTTCAAATTAATTTACAAGTATTTAAAAAGAAATTTGAAGTTTAAATATATTTTAAATATTTACTTAGTTATTTAAACAAGAGATTTACATTTTAACCGCTTTATTACAAAACGTCAAGTTTTGTTTGAAAGTAACAATTTTACCAAGGGATGTTCTAAATTCAAGTTTCAGACTTGTTTTAAAGGAGTTTTAAAAGTGTTTATTTTAAAATGAGAGGAAGAAATCTCAGATTTGAATGCTATTGTTGTAATATGTTCAGGAGAAGGAAAGGAGATTATGGACTATAACATTTCTATTATAGTAAATTGTTTTGGGAAATTAAAAAAGAAAGTTTGGTTAGTAACACTTCATTATTGTGAAACAAGCTGTTTACTTTATGAAAAGGAAGATGTTTTAAGGTTATTTGCAATTCATCGATTTAAAGTATATTTACTTTTTATAGAAAGAAGGGATGTTACCTTTTTAAATCAAACTTTGGTTTTAACAAGTGATTTTGGATAAAAATTTTAATAACAAGTATGTTGAACCCTTGGATTCTATTTTCTAGATTTTGAGGTATGGAAGCTTTTTCATATTTTGAAGTTAAAAATGAATGTCGAGTCAAGGTCGAAGATGTAATAGTACCCCAACATGAACGGTTTTATTTCTAACCGGTGAATAGTACTCGAAGACTGGAAATTAGTTGGTTGAGTTGGTTTTCAGACTTATTTTAAAAAAAATATTATTTTGTATAAGGGATTTCTTTATCAGTACCATTAAGTAACTAAACAAATATGATTGCTAAAATGTTGACACGTTTATGGAAAGTAACTCGTCTAATAATTTGCACTAAAAGCCGATGAGTATACTTTCCTTTATTTATGAGATCTAGAATCAAAGTGCTCTTAACTAAGACAGGGCGGGGTGCAACCAGTACCCTAACCTACCTAACTTTGATTCTAGGTGAGGGACCGAGAAGTCAAAATGTCGAAAACATGATAAGTATAAGAGGGTTAATTTTGATAAACAGGTCATGATTAATTAAGTATATTGAAGGTACTTCATCTTATACTTGACTTCAGATTCCAAGGTATGAGAACTCATCTCTATCTTGAGAATTAAAAATGTTTGTTGAGACAAGGATAGCCTTTCTGACCGAATCCATTGTTAATCGATGGATAGTATTGTTTGAAATTGTAAAGTGGCGATGAATATAAGATTTTCGAGTTTCATATCCAAAATACACTTACACTAGGTAGTGGTTTGTCCACTATCGATAACTTGACCTATTTTGACTTGGGAGTATGTAAATGCTTCGCGATTTCATATGGTTTGAGTTTCCTTTGGGAGAATTCATTCCAGTGAAACCTCTCTTGCTTTAGGGGGTATATTGGAGATCCACTTGAGATTGTTATATAGTCCTCTTACTTTTGAAAGTACTGGGATTGAGTCAACCGAAAACTATCGTTTGTTGCTTTGGAGAAGCAGGAATCGAATAAGCATGATTTATCCGAAAATCACTTCAAACTAGCATTAGCACTCGAATTGGAGACATCTTGAAGCTGATGGAATCGAAGATGAAGTTCTTTGAAGTGCAATAGCTACATGCGACTAATCCTAAGGGTGATTCCAAAAAGGGTGTAATAGAAGAAGTACCTTCGGTTTGTTTATATCCTGAACAACTTATATGGTTGAATGCTGGCATTATATTATTGCCAAAAGGGCAGTGTTAGAATTTTAAGTGGGATTTGCTAAAGAAACGATAATCATTACCTCAAGTATCATAACCAGAAATTACTAAAATAGGGGATATGCCACAAGGCTTTGTGGGTCGCATCGATTAGAGTATGGTCATCAACCAGTTTAGATCGATATCTATGAATTTATGTATGCTAAGGCGCTGGCATGGTTACAGGCTACAACCGAGGTGATGTCATATTTGATACTATCCAAAAAGGGGTAGGTCGGTCCTGCCATTTAGGAGGTCCTTGTGAGACCCTCGGTACATTTTTCTAGAGATGTATTGTGACAAACGGTACCCTATTAGCCTTGTCATTATATGGAATCCATTTTCCAATATGTGCCTTACGAACTTAGTTGTGCCCAAATACTGAAATGTGAGATGCAAGCATTTCAGCTGAGATTCAATATTTATTTTAAACCATGGACAATATTAATACCACTTAATTTTCTATTTGAGTGGTTTGGTTATTGTGAGCTAAAATCTCGTCCATGTTTATGTGCAATGTGGTCTTACAGGATACCTTTATTTTTAAAAGATTTTACAAAATTTGACAACCCATTCGATTTGAGTTTCTAACACTGGTTTACTTAACTGATTTGGGTATTATTTTCTTATAATACTTGGGTCAGACCCGAGTATTTCTAGAGTTAGCATTGGACGCTTTGAAGTTTTAGATGACAAGCTGGATGCCTCTAAGACATGATGTATTTTATTTTCCTCTATATCTCTTGTTTTGTATTCATTAGTATTTGTAACGATAAGCTATTATAACTTTCCAGGATGATGATAGGTTAGACTCTGATTGTTGTATGAATATTAAAGTTTTCTTTTTCTAAAGATCATTTGAATATTATACATTACTCGTTATGATATGAGATATTGTTTAGACTTTTCTTTTCTTTCACCCCAATAATCTGCCGTCTCAGCACTTGGATGTTCGGCACGTGAATATCGTACATGTATTAGTTTCGAATTTTAAGGGTCAAAAAGGTATGTTGTTACAGTTGGTATCAGAGAAGATGGTTAAGCGAGAACCTTGGCCCTAGCAGGGTAAACTCATTAGAGATAGAGTAAATGACACCTTATAATGAATTGAGTGTAGTATACACGAGAGCACGTATTTTCTAGTGCTATAAAAATATTTTATATTGTTTTGGAATTGGTAAGGAAAGTAATTTTATCTACGTTTTATATTTTACTCATAAAAGAATAATTTTCAAAATTATTATATAATTATTATTGGTTTCATTATTTGTTCGGAAAGGATGATATTTATTTATCAACATTTTTTGATTGTTTATTTATGCTTGGCCAGTTTAAGGGCTTTTGTTGTTTGATGTTAGTGAAGTTTTCCGGCTTCACCATACTTAACTAGATCATGGAGCAAATTAATTGTCAATTGCTTCCACGAGTTAGAATCAGTGGAGTTAAGCTATGTTATGTCCACTTTTTAGAAGCGACTATATCGTCGGATGCTTATATAGCCGTGTAGTCGCACATCAACTATATGTTGAAATGTCAAAATGATTTTGTCAATTAAAAGGAAATCCAAAATAAAATTGTAGAATAGTAAAAGTAAAGGACCAAGAGATTTTGACATGGTTCGGATCAACGTTAATCCAACATCCACAAGATATTCCACTATGTCTTTCTGATTTTTCCACTATATCTTTCTGAATTTGGTACAAATGATTACAACGGCCTTGCACGCATACAATATCTTTATTTTGTTTTTTGGAAAGAGAAGAAGTTGAAAAAGAAGATCCTATAAAAGATCCATTTCTTCGTCCTTTAACCTTTCCTTTTATAGTATCAAAAATGGATTGATGTTTGTTGCAATCGACATTAGTATTTTCCTTCAATCTCCACCTTCAGATTTTGCCACTTTTGGCTTATCCATAGAGCCTGTTCGTTGAGCTTGTATTAATGATGGGTTTTGCGAAAATTGTGATATTGGCGAAACTGTGGACATTTGAAGTGGGGTGTGTGAAAAGTTGGGCGCGAGGCTCGAGTCTGCATGGCTCGGTCTGCTATCTCTCGAATGGCCAATGTCTTGAGAGGAATAGTAGGGGACCACTCTGGAGCTTTGCATTATTGTTAAGAAAGTTGTCATGATGAATGTTGTTTGGTGCTCAGGCTACAATACCCTGTTAATACCTTTGTCGCCCTTGATTGACTTGGTTAGGTGTCGGTTAAAATGGAATAGTGTTTCCATATTCTGTTATGTGGGTTGACTTGGTACATGCCTGGAACGTGTTTAAGACTATTCATGATTGGAATTGCCATATGTGTAAGCATACTTTGGTTTCCAATGAGAGAGAGAACTTCACGCTTATCATTTTCTTGTGAGGTTGAGTCCGTGTTGAAGCATATTTCGAGTAGCCCTGTATACAACCCCTTTGGAGTGCTTTTGGCTTGTATGCTGCTATCTAGGTTGCCCTTGGTATGTGCTAGAGCAGACCTGTTTCTGTAGGTATGGATAAAGTTTGAGTTTTATAGGTCTGGTACCTTAGTACATCTGGCACTGCTTTAATGCCTTTGTTAACTTTGTTTCTTTGTTGTTGGATATGGCTACGGTGGCCTGTCCCTGTTCCCTGATGCATGCGTTGTTGGTCCCTTGTTATGATCCTTTGATTACAGGGCTCGGGTCAGTTAAGTTCCATGGCTTTAAGTTGATTTCGCTTCGCTTTGTCTCACTTTCCTTTATTGAGGTTTGTAGTAAGAACAGGTGTAACACTTGCCCCCTAAGTCTGCGATGACTATAGTCAGGGTAGACTTATTGCATTAAACACTCGATCTATACGACTAATCAATTCAATCTAATGTGTCTTTCAAACACTGGGAATAAGTCTTTTCAACTACCTTTGCATTTGATGCCCAACACACGTGTTAGACTCTTACCGGACCATCTTTAATCAGTTGTTCAATTTGGTTTTTTGTTTTTCTTTGTAGAATTTCATGAATCTTTGTATTCATTAATCCTATAACAAATCCATATTTTACAGAACATTTGGATTATTTAAATTGTGCAGCCATTATTCTAGTTAAGGTATGTACCTTTTCATCTTCCTTAAATTTCTTTTACTCTTTTTTCTCCAAAAGATTTGTTATCGGGTTCATTCCAAATTTTGGGGTAATTTGACATACTGAAAATAGGAATAATCATTTCAATTCTTGATCTTTCTTTGAAGTAATGTTTAAGATTTTAACGTGACTTCATATTCTTCTATGCTTTCTCCTTCTAAAATCACTAATTTAGGATATGTTATTAGGGTTCTTAAATAGTTTAGGCTTCATAGCTATGCCGCTAAGGTTCTGAAATCTCATGAGCGCATCAATACTCCACCAGAGGGGTGTATAGCCATTACTCCTGAACATATTCGATGTTGTTTATTTCTTCATATGCATCCGACTATCCGTCGATGGCTTGCAACCCTTGCTTTTGCTTTGGTTAAACTTTCTCCTCATTTATATACCCTTTCTTTGGCTACTTCCATTATTTATGGTAAAAATGACATCAAACTTTTCGAAGAGGAACTCCGATTTCTTTTTGAGGTTAGAAGAAGTCCTGGACAGGGGAATGAGGGTTTCTTTTATATTCAGTCTAGGAAATTATTTCTTATGAGTACCCTAAATAGAACCCAAAAATGGACCAAATTCTACTTCCTCATTTTGAGAATTGACAAATTTCCTTCTTTTTCCTATCATTATTCGATCTATACCATCTCTTCGAAGGTGTATGAGTGATTGTATGAATCTCATAGGTAGTGGGTTTTGACATTGTCGACAATGGTTAGAAAGATAAAGGAGTTGTTTATTGAGTCGAAGTTGAAGGATTGTAGTTTATTACGTCTTGGTTATATACTTTCCCATAGAATATTCAAGTCAACTCCTTCCTAAACTGGATCTGAGGGTATAAGTTGCTTGTGGTAGATTTTTGGAACCGTCATTCTTATGACTTTAATCTTGTTATTTCTCTTCCTGATAGGTTTAATGGATGCTGAGGCTGCTGCTGAGCTTCGTAGGGCTCTATAGGAGGAGAAGAAGAAAAAAAGTCCCCGAAGAGGCTGCATGATCAGTCTGATGGTTTTCCAACGGCTTCAAAGAGATTATCGTTTCTTCTGCATATGATACTATACCTCTTCCTGACTAGAAGTCTTTCCCCTCCTATTCCTATGCCTACCAGTTTAACTACCACTTCAATAGAGTGATCCTGCCTCTGGTGCGAGTGGATTGGTCACATCTGAAGTTGTCATCCTTGGTTTAATAGAAAAGTTGCAATAATTTCACAAGTCCCTCACATCCTTTCCACCCTAGCCTCAAAGATGCCCTCTTCTGCTATATTTTCACAATTTGAAAAACTCTGGTGTTATGTGAGTGATCATATTCTCTTCCTTTCTTTTTCGCATTATGCTAGTTTGTTGTTTATATTATTCACACTTTGTATTCTTACAGTCCACGGCCTTGATGGTTAAGGCACATGAATCAAAAAGTATACAACCCTACTTTTGGACATATAGCCAAACATGAAGCTGACCTTGCCCCGGTTAATACTGAGAAGGCTGCTCGGGCTTCTGCTTGGGTAAAGGCCGAGGAGGAGGCTACAATGCTTTGAGAGAAGGTTGAGGGGCCAAAGGGAAGCTAATGCTTCTAAGGCTATTCGGGTTTTAATGGAGCGTGAGGTGAGGGAGAAGGATGAGGTACTGGCAAAGGTTGAGAAAGAGTTGGAGGCGGTGAAGGAAAAGCTGACCCAATCAAAGAAAGAACTTGACAGCGTAACATCCGATGCGACTTACCTCCGATGTGACATATGGTTTTTATGATTCAACTAGATGTAATTTTGCGATAGATGCCAAGCCTGACTTTCTGAAGAACTAGTTTATGGTTGCATTAATTTTTACGTACTGTCAAGATAGGTGGAAGGAGGAGGAAGAGGTTAAAGAGCTGAATGTTGACCCAAACTGTTATGGGCATCGTTCTTGAGGAGAAATGATAGAGGCTGATGGATATCAAGGGAACCTACATTTTGAAGGACAAGACAACACATCTGCAAATAAGGTTAACTCAAATCCTCTAATAGACTTAGACAATTAGTCCCAAACATCTTTTGTATTTTGTTATACTTAAAACTTTGAAGTTTAATTTAGGTGTTTGTAATGCGATATTATGTTGGTTATATTTTCCTTGCGACTGACCGTGCTTATCTCATTGTTTGTTTAGTATTTTGAAGAGAATGTGCTCACAAAACTTTTGAGAGAGACCGAGTCAAGGCTTGAAAAACACACTTTAGATGGCCTTAGGTTGAGCGTCGCATCTATGACTCGATGTGAAAAATAATTATAGAAGACTCGTGCAGATCTTAAAATTAGGACTAAGGAGTTATTAGCCCAAATAGGTCAAGTAATTCAGGAATAAGAAGCCCTTAGTGATTACGTGTTGCATCAATTGCGATAAACATTAGAGAGTGGTTCTTTTCCACCTGATAGCCCTAATCTTGAGTGGTTTAGAATTAAGCTTAGAAACTAGATTAATGAATAACTTTTTCATGTTTTTTTAATTTACATATGATTTCCAAGTATGTGATTAAGCAGGGATGATGTAATCAGTACTGGATGTTTTAATTTGATGCTCAATCTTTTATGTTTCCACTATGTAATTAAGTTTTACTTCTGTAATGATTTTAGTCGATTTGTTTTGGGCATTGCTCAACACTGGCCGCATTCCTCATTAGGATGCCTCTGAGGATGACGTTGCTTAACTTAGATATGATGTTGAGAGGCTTGAAATAGAGCTAAAACTTAACCGTGTCGAGCTTAAAAGTGCTAAGAGTGCACTTGAACGTCAATATGTTTGCAATAGGAGACTGCACGCATGGTCCGAGATGCCGCATTAGAGCTGGAGGGGTTTAAGTAGACTGTAAAGGTGGGAGAAGAACTTCATGGAATTGTTTGCAGAGAAGAGATTGCACAATATAAGAAACAAATGTAGGATATATCTACTGAGACTGCCAAATTTCTTGGTGAGTAAGAGGCTATAGGATATAGGAGGATAGTAAAGGTGGCTCACTAAAATTTTGCTCCTTTTCTTTCTACGGGTTCTGGGCTTTCTTGTCTTTGTGATGACAGATGGAAAACCATTGCTAGGAGATTTTGATGATTTTTCAAACGAGAGTAGGAAGACAAAGGCTCAATTAATTGAAATTTTAAATAAGACTAGGAAAAAACAGTGAAAAGATATGTGAGCTTGAGGATTCATTGTAAGTTGCCCAAGGTGGGATAATTTCTTACTCGAATAAGCTTGAGCAAGAGAAAGTCAGAAGTAAAAAATGCTGGGGCACTATTATAGAGGTCTCGAGATGTTCTGGGCTTCTTCTACCCATATTGTATCAAAGTTTTCAAAATGAAAAAGAAGGCTTTGAAGTGGAAGTTAGTCAGGGGACTGATCCTTGGGCAGGAGCGCATTGTGACCTTCGTTGGACATTTGTTGTCAATACGGCTCTACCTCTTCCTAGCAATCCTTTGAGATCATCTCAGTATTTTATTGTAAAGACTTTTAGGATAAGGAAAACATTTTTTACAGTGTTTGACATGATTCAGGAGTTCTAATATTTCTTTACAAAACTTATGAATTTTTAGTTGTATTATCTTGCTTATTTATTTGATTTTATGTGTGGATTTATTTACTTTTGCTTCGTTTAGCTTCTCTCAATTAGGGTTCAAAGGTAGCCATTCTTTAGAAGATGTTAGATTATGCTCCACTCAGAGTAGCAAAATTAAAAGGCCTGCTAAAGAATGCTGAGAACATATATGGGGTCGTATATACAGATGAAATCGAAAGGTTAAGGAAAAGTATTGTAGATATGGACAAAGAGATGGTGCTGCACATGAGCATAGAAGAATATTGCCTAATGACTCTAGTCTCACACGTCCCCTTCTGGTTGGATGTGGTTCCTATGCCTTCGTCTGGAGCTGACCCGGATATGGTCCTTAAATGGAAGAATAACATGAAGACTCATTGTGAGGCCAAAATCAAAGAGTTAAAACAATACTTTAAGGGAAAATTAAGGACACCAAATACTCCGGTTTCACCATTCATACCTACTAAGGATGAGTTCTTTGGTCCCTTCCCTACGATGTCAAAAAGACAAAGGAGCGCTTCTTGGTTAAATTCGAGAGCATTAGGAAAATAGCTATGAGGTTGGTAAATGCCTTAGATAACAAGATATATAATTTGGAGTGTGAGGCGTGGCTAGATTCAATCGCAGTTTCTCAAGGTAAGATGGATAAGGCATCTCTTTGGCATGAGCTTCATAAAGGGAAGGTTAAAACAAAGATAGCATAAAATTGGTCGGTAACGTGCGATAGATGTATTTAGATGTTTATGGCTCGAACTCGATTTGTCCTTTTTGTATAACAGACCGATTATGAGTATAGATCCTCAAACTATGAAAATATTTAGGCTGGCGCTAACTACAATCCTCACATCGCTTACTGCACCTTTGCTTATAGAAGGGTTTCGTGTTTCGGATCATCGGTTATGATTACTAAGCTATAAAATTAATTTTCTATTTTTCATTCAGCGGATGCTTCAGCCTGTAGCATCGCATTTCTGCAGATCGTAATTGCATAGTGCAGTCATATCCAATTTGCTTTTCGAGTTTGGACCACAGTGGTAGCTTAATTTTTATTTGTAATATGACCCAAATTGTAAATTATGCGAGAGCGTGTATAAATGGATAACGTTATTTTTTATAAACATGTAAGATTCATTAAGTATTGATAACCTAGCCTTTTGATATATACCTGGCAAGCTTTGAGCAAAGATTGGACTTGTTCTTGATTGATATCTTTTTGGCACGTTCCATGTACTGTGATTTCTTTCCATGCTTAATATAGTCTCTGGGATTAACATATGTCTCCTAGTAATGATCCGATGGGTCGCATCCTTATTCTTGCATGTTGAAGCGTTTCGAGCACTGCTCTAGGTGTAGCATCCCGCATCAGTCTGATCACATGCACGATATGATCTTCCCCTTCATCTGGGAGCAAAGCATCCTTTGCTGCCTTAACCGTGGGCCGAGTGCGACCCGCTCCTTGCTTGGAGCATAATGTCCTTAGCCGTATGCTTGGTGGTATGTTTATTATGACCTGCCCCCTATTCAGTGAGGGCGAAATGTCTTTATTCATATGCTTGGTTATATGTTTGTTATGACCTACCCCCTATTTGGGGGAGTGATGTCTTAGCCGTATGCTTAGCTTTATGTTTGTTATGACCTACCCTATGTTCAGGGGCGTAATGTCCTTAGTCGTATGTTTGGCTGTATGTTTGTTGTGACCTGCCCCCTGTTCGAGGGCGTAATGTCCTTAGCCATATTCTTGGTTGTATGTTTCTTATGACTTGCCCCTTGTTCAGAGACGTAATGTCCTTAGACATATGATTGGCTGCATTCTTCTCTCGATTCAATGTTATCATTTCTAAGATTGTCATTGTCGCTCATAGGCAGAACTTCACCTTTGAATGACATCGATGAGCTATGAAGAGCAGAAGAAGATTCGACTGAGAAGTCAGGTGGTGTATATACAACCCATTATCGCATGCGCATGGTTTTTTAGAACTGGTTATGGCTGTCTAATATCCATACGTCTAGTTTGGTACGTCGAATTAACTAACATAAGGTTTATTATACTAGCTCAGGTAATTCAATATCCCTACGATCGATCTTCCTACGATTGTTATCTTAGGAATATTCTTACCGGATCAGGGTAAATTTTCATCCTGTCTAGCACATGGCTAAGAAGCCAGTCTTGTGTTGATGAAGTTCGATAGTGTAGGTCTAGTATCACCATTCCCAGTGTTGAGAGTGTTGTCCAACCAATCATGCATTAAGCTTTAGTCAGTGAATATTGGCCGTGAACTATGAAATTTAACTTCCTTTCAAAGAGAAATAATACAAAGATTTTATACTGATTTGGGCTATGTAATGACCCTAATTTTGACTAATATTATTTAGGACATTTAATTAGACAAATGAAATGAAATAATGTAAATGGTTAAGGAAATTGATATTTGAATAATAGTTGGTAGCCATGCCTAATGAGTTAATGAACTAAGGGGAAAACAAAATGAAATTGATAAGGGTAAAAGGATAATGGCAAAATAGGAATAGGTTATATTCGTATAACCTAAACCCTCATGCCACTTTCATTTCCACATTAACAAACAAAACTAAATTCAAGAGAGGCCGGCCACCATTAGGAGAAAGCAAGAGGAAGATAAGCTAAAATCAAGAGGAAGAAGCTTAATCAATTTAATTAAAGAGCAAATCTCAACTCCTTAACAACAAGCTATGGTAAATAATAGATTACATCTCATATTATCTTATTTTCAGTTCTAGATCAAATCCGAATATGTTTTGCAAATTACTATGCCATGTTTTGACTAATAAATAGGTATATATGCTTGTTGATGAATTTTATTTATCCGTATATATTTTTATGACAAGTTATGATTTG
The DNA here is from genome assembly GCA_030765085.1 of Allium cepa. Taxonomy (NCBI): domain Eukaryota; kingdom Viridiplantae; phylum Streptophyta; class Magnoliopsida; order Asparagales; family Amaryllidaceae; genus Allium; species Allium cepa. The sequence goes on from CM060931.1 coordinate 168,268,128, forward strand.
AAAAACCTATCAAATAACATCTAAATGCCTTATAATTTTGATATAAGGTCAGAAATATTATTTTAGGAATGGGTTTCAAGTTCTATAATTTTTTGAATTAATGTGGATTTACTATGAATTTTGAAGTGAAGAAAATGGTTAAATTGGGTTTAAATTAATTACGGCCGTTATATGTTAGCTTTGGGATAGAAATTTATATATGTTAGAAAACATATTAAAAGTGATTTATGAGAATTTTTGGAGAATTTTCCTAAGTGTTTTAATAAGTATATAAAGTTATTTAAGGTACGAGACTTAAATGTTTTATATGTTTATAAAAGGAGAAGGGGCAATTTGCAAATGTTTTAAATTGTTAATCTTTGAAATTCGACAACACTTTTAGAAAAGATTTTAAAAAAGAATAGGAAACCAATCATATATTGACAAACATGTCAAGTTATTTGGTATCAACTTATAGCAGCACCATTCGACCTCATACCGCCACCTCTATCTAAGTCGGAACCAGTAAACATGGTATCAACTTTGGTATGTAGTGGATTGGAGTTGGGCAAAAGGTATGGAGTCGAAACAAGGCTTTCAAAGGGGTTGAAGTAGCTTCTGAAAACTTAGAACTATTTTGGTTGTAAATGAGGCTTTCGAATGAGATGGCTTTCGACTTGGTCAATTGTTTTAATGAAAAGAGCTTTTGAAAGAGGTTGTTGCATTTTCTTTAAACAAGCTTTGGACAAGGTCGAAACACTCGTTGCTGCATTCTACCTTTCGACCCAATTGAGTCAAATATTGGTTTCGAAAGGATGCTTTCACTTTTAAATAACAAGCCGCTTCTCCAATGCTTTCAAAAGAGATGGTTTCGAAGCCATCTACTTTCTTTTATTTAGGAAAATGCTTTCAAAAGAGTTGCTTTCATCCCAGTTCTTTTAAGACCCTTTTTTACTATTTTGAAAACCAAACCCAAAGGTTTTGAAAGGAATGGTTTTAAAGGTTTCGAAACTATGTCCAATAAACTTATATTTGAACCCAATGTTTTCGAAAGGTTTGTTTTAAGTAAAGGACTTTAATGCTTTCGAAAGGTATCTAATGAAGTTTTCAAAGGGGATGTTCACTTGTGTTTTCTAAAGGTATGTGATTCAAAGGGGTGATTCCCCAATGTTTCCGAAAGGTTTACCTTTAGTGTTTGAATAGAAGGTTCCTAATGTTTTCGAAAGGCAAGTTTGAAATGTTTTGAAAGGAGGATGTCTAAGGTTTTATAAAGCTTTCGAAAAGGACCATTTCAATGTTTTCGAACGGCCTATTGTAAATGGTTTCGAAAGGTATGTTTTGGTCTTTCAGCCTAGTGTTACAAACTAAAGTAGTTAACTTGTTTCGAAATGGGTACTTTCAATAGTTTCGAAAGGGGTACTTTCAATGGTTTCAAAGAGATTGTTTAAAGATTTTAAACATGGGTTCCGAAGGTTTTCATCAACAATATTTTGAGTAAATCAGATATCATGGCACATACATTTGAGTAAAGCAAATATTATGTTTTCCATGTTTAAGTAAGATTTAAAGGGTTAAATCAATTTGAAAGATGCTTTCAAGGAAAATTTGATGGGTAGTTAACCTTAAGTGAATGACTTAGATATTTGAATACTAGATGGGACTAGTATAGGTTTGTGTCCTATACATTAGCTATAGCCCCTAGCTAATTTAGTCCAAAATTATAGTGTGTAGGGCTTGGTCACAGGTAAGACTTAAATTACGTCATATACAGAAAGGAATATATATAGAGAAGGAGGATATGTTATTGGTGAGCCTGCGAAATCATTCGGACCAGGTGACACTGGAAGAAGTTAGTTAAGGGCAGACCATCTAGAAATGTGTCTAACAGATGCTATATTATTTATTTTTTCTAGTAGGCTCGAGTCAGCCAATGGCTAGTAGTTAGCCAAACAAAACTATATTGTTCGGACAAATAGTGCATTTATTACATGATTTATGAGCATATACGATATTCCTATTGTTTTTTAATCAGTTCGATTGCAGGATTTTGATTTGCAAAAAGATATATTCTAAACGGATATTAGTAAGGGGAACACTTTCCACTAAGTGGTGGTAAATCGAGTTGTAATTATATTATTCACACCAGACTTTATGTCTAATCGAAGTTTATGTTTTCCTCTTAAACTCTTGGGTACCCAAAATTCAATTTGAGTAGACTGAGAGTTAAGATTTTTCAGGTTTAGTAGGTTGGACAAATAAAGCTTCCGAAGACGTGCATGAGGCAAAGTTAGCTATTTAGGAGTTGTTATTTTTATTTCTGCTATGATGTATTTAGACTGACATGTCTATATAGTACTCTAATCATCCAAGGGGCATCTTCATATATCTCTCTTGGCGTATTTTGTAATAATTATATTTGATCAAAACCTGGGAATCGTTTAGGATTATGTATCTGAATATGAAATATTGACTTGAAATGTAATCAGAAAAGTTGTTTTAAGTCTGTGTTGATTTTATTTCATATTCTTGTGCTTTTGGTATTATGGATACCATAACATTACCGTATTTTGTCATCGAAAGTTAACACTATAGATGGCTACGGTATATGTATTGCTTAGCTTCAGGCCTCAAGATATGGGATGTTATAGGTTATCTAGTATCCTTACAACCAGTTCAGCACATTAATACATATACATTTTTTAACCATTCTGGAAGAGCTATGGTTGATGCTTCAATTTTAGTTCCTTCCCAGGCTTTGAGTCCGTCATGCTCCCAATCTTGACTGATTCGGGTGGTAAGGATGACCTTTCAAATCAACACGCATTTCGATCTCCAGTCTATGGGCGCATCGGTGAATCCCCTGGTTTCCTAACAGAATGTAAAGACTTCTTTTCCCTTATCACCATATATGGGAGGTTTTCTCATATGTCTTTTGGCAAGGTATACGGGGATTTTGGACTCTTACCTTGGGTTTTCCACCACCATCGGAGTCGCTGTCCAAATCGGCAAATACTCGTATGCCTTTGCTCGAAGGGTGACTCTTGGTCGACGTTGGTGGATCATGATCAAATTGTAGTAGCCCTTTAAATTGATTCTATGCATCATCGATTATTGAGTCTTTCTTTCAAGCAGTTTTTGGATGGTCTCACTGATATTATTCTCGATGATGCCATGATTGTTTGTCTACTGCATGAAAAATAAAACAGACAAGCCAGGGTAGTGTGCTATAGGTGGTTGAAAAATGGAAGATGGAATTAGAAGCTTGTTGGAGACGAGGAAAGAGGGACGAAGGAATGGAGGTTTAAGCCCTCATTTTAGCGCCTAAAGTTTTAGTAAAGTTTTTCGGGTTCACCATACTCAACAAGATCTTGGAGCAACTAATTGTCAATTTCTTCCAAGAGTTAGAACCAATAGACTTGCTCTATGTTAAGTCCATCTTTTAGAAGCGGCTATATTATCGGATGCTTATACAGTCGTGTAGTCGCGCTTCAACTATATGTCGAAATGATTTTATCGATTAAAAGGCAACCCAAAATCAAACAAGAGAATAGTAAAAGTAAAGGACATGGAGATTTTTACGTGGTTTTAATCAACGTTAATCCTACGTCCAAGAGATATTCCACTATATCTTTGCAGTTTTAGTATAAATGATTACAATGGCCTTGCAAGCTTATAGTATCTTATTTTTGTTTTTTGGAAGGAAAAGAAATTGAAAAAGAAGTTCCCCAAAAAGATCCATTTATTCATCCTCTAACCTTTCCTTTTATAGTAACAAAAGTGTATAGCTATTTGTTACAATAAACTTTAGTATTTTTTTTCTTCAATCTCAGCTTTCAAAGTTTTCCATTTGTTGCTTATCCATGGTGCATGTTTGTTATGCCTTGATTGATGATGGGTTTTGGCGGGAAATTGTGATATTGGTAGGACCTTGAAAATATGAAGTGGGATGTCTGAAAAGTTGGGCGGGAAGCTTGAGCCTGCATGGGTTGGTCTTCTCTCCCTCAAAGTGGCGAATGTCTTGAGAGGAATGGTAGGAAACTACCCCTAGAACTTCGCCGTATTGTTGAGAAAGATACTATGATGAATGTTATTTCGTGCTCAGGCCACAATGCCATGTTGATACCTTTAAGGCCCTTGATTGACTTAGTAAGGTTTCGGGTTGGAATGGAATAAATTTTCCTTATTCTGTTCTTTGGGTTGACTTAGTACATGCCTGGAATGTGTTTAAGGCTATTCGTGATTGGAATTGCCCTCTGTGTAAGCATTATTAGACAAAAAAAGGTATAACACTTTGGATTCCAAGTGTAGTAAGTTATCCCTTGATTTGAATATTTGCAAAGACATGATGAGGCATTGGTTAACCTTGTCGATTCGACTACCGCATACACGAAGACATGATCACGAACAAATTGATCATATTGACGTGGTTAATGCAGGTATGAGGTCTTCATATCAACATGATTAATGTACCAAGGTTTATCTTAGTACTCAGGACTAGTCTTATGGTAGAAACACTAATGGTTGGAAGTAAAAAGGCTTTTGAGATAAAGTTCATTTTGTTACGATTGATCTATATGTTCGAAGTCCTCTTAGGTCATTGTTATATATATGAGTTCATATTGACTATAAATAAGATAATCTAATAGGCCAATGATATGTCATATGTTCAATGGGAGTAGAATACATGGCATTAAGGTACAATATAGTCCATTATATATATCAATAGACTATTCATCCCCTCTCTATGTTCGAAATCCGTAGTTCATAGTCCATGGTTCATATAAATATGCATATAGAATTTCGTAATAGTCCAATGCACTTCGACAGATTCATATCGAATTGGTCATGACAAGTTCATATTATGCAACTCCAAGTCAATAATGTTCAGTAAGGTCATAATCGAAGTGAACATGCAACGTCAAGTACATGTTGATTCAATTCAAATAAGATTACAGTCAAATATATTTATCCCCTACTTGATTTAGGTTTACACGTCTTTGATTTGAGAGGAGTGAGAGAAATGAAATTCCCATCCCTTTAATGGTACCCATTGGGTTGTATTTATAGAGGTAGGCGTCCCCCCACTCTGCATCTCACGTCTTTGACAGAATGGGCATCTACGGCATTCGACTTTGGTGACATTACCCTATTTCCACGTCTTCGATGTTGTTGACTATCACCGCTAATGTAAGATGGATCATAGAAGTGCTATAGTATATGTTCCTGCCTTTATGTTGTGTGAAGGTCTTCATGATAGTTGATGATTTTATCAACGGCGTCCATCAAGCAGTGCTAAGGTCTTCGTTGGCATCGATAGAGCTTACCATCGACGCCACTTTGCTTGAATACGCGATTTCCCTAGGAATGGCGATGTGCGTCAATGGTCGAAGAGCAGCGTGTCGATGAGCCTGCTTTGGTTATGGTGAGTGAATAGTGACACTCTTGAGACATTGATAGTAGCATGTCTTTGATGTGTTGTATAAAAGTGATGTGCGATGTTGTTATCGACGAAGAGTAGTGTAACCTTGTTTTTATTTAAATACTTCTGAAGTGCTTATGGAAAGGGATTTTGCTATGGTATTGATAGCCTCCGTGACTGCTGACAACATGCCTCTTCGATATCAATCCATTACTAATAGTCAATATCCATGAAGCCATCAAAGGGTTGTCTTCGAAGTCACTAAAGTATGACCAAGGTGATGAGCAGTGTGGTTAAGATTGAAGTCCTTCCTAGTTTTGTTGTATGTGATATAGATGGCATTTCCTTGTGGTTCATTTCTATGTGAAGGGTAATGAGACATATCATCGAAGTAGTATGTCATTAAAGTGATAAAGTACAACGTGATACACCACCAAGGAGGTATGCTGTCATTGGAGTGGTGAAGTATAGTGAAATGCCACTTCAAAGAGATATATTGACATCAAAGCAATGAAGTGTGGCGTTACTCTCATAGCATTTCTTCTGTTACTGAAATTATATGGATAACATTTAGCCCCCTAGTATAAGGGAAGTTTTTTACTCTTTAGGGTAAAACCAAGAATTCCTTCGTATTCTTCAGTCTTCAACAGGACCCCTTAGCTGACTTCATTTTCCTACAAAATATGAAGCAAATGACATTTTTCTTTAGTAATTGTCCTTCTAGATTCAATTGAACTTTTGATTTTGCTTCTACTATCCAAATTGTTTATGTGAATATAAGCTTACAACTTTATCATAAGAGTTAATAAAAATAAACTTTTAAGCATAGGCTTGAGAAATTATTTGATCAAGTTACGAGTGTAAACATAAGAAACTCTTTCCTGTAATAACAGGCCATAAACTTGGAAATCAATAACATAAAGTCCAAATCATAAATCAATATCTTACATATGATAACAGAGGACCCTAATCCAAGTCTTGGAAATAACAATAGAAGTCCATAAATCCAAGTCTAACGATGATGGTACAAGTCAAGAGATCCATGTTTGATAATAATATAAGAATACTGAAAATAATTATCTGTTAACAATAATAGGAGGCTAGAAATCCATTTGATTATAATAGAAGACTAAACATTCGTATATGGTTGATAATAATAGAAGACTAAATTTTTTCTTCTAGTGATAACATCGGTAGTTCCAAAGTACATTTCCGGATGTAATAGACAAGAAGATCATAAATCCTTATTTGACAATAACAAGAAAAGACTAGATACTTTATCTGGCAGTGATAAAAGAAGACCAGGCATCCATATCTAGCAATAATAGAAGAAGACCAGAAATCCCTATCTCATAACAATAGAAGAAGACAAAAATCTATTATCTAGTGGCTGAAAATCTTATTTGTTAGGGAGTATAAATATCTCATACTTGATGGACCCTTCTTTAGAAATCATGATTTGATTCGAAGCGCTACTAATCGGATAGAGAGCTCTACTTAGTTTTGATTTCGATTGACTTGGAAGCACTACTTGGCTTTTGATTCTGATTGACTTGGGAGCGCTACTTGGCTCTTGATTTTGATTAACTTAGGAGCACTACTTGGCTCTTGCTTTTTGATTAGTCTTCCTTTTGAAGATTTTGACGCTTTGGTGAGGCCTTTATGTCTATCCTCCCTGTAGGAGGCGCTTCAACGAGGCCTTTGATGACGTTACTAAATGCTTGGTTGGTGCTTTAGTAAGGCCGTTGATAAGGGCACTAACGACTTACTCCGTCCTCCCTCTAGGAGGCACTTTAATTAGGCCATGTAGACATGGGTTGAGGGCTTGCAGAAACTTTGGACTAACCAAAGGATTACTCTGTCCTCTCTTGAGGACGCACTTCAGTGAGGGATTTGATGATGGCACCGAAGGCTTATTGCTGGCCGATAGAGTTTATAAGACCGAGGCAGGATTATTTTGTGCACAGCCAAGGGGACTTCCAAATTTGGTCCTAAAGGCCCATTATTGGATTTTTGTTATTTCCATGACTTTTCGGAGTACTAGGTCTCATTTTTGGAATGATCTTTCTCTTACTTTAGAATTGTAGTGCTTGGTTATTCTCTATTGGTACTCAGCCGTTCGGACGGCCGCCTTATCCTTTGGTTCATTGATTAAGTTTAAGGATTCTTTCTATAGCTCTTGATTGTGTCAAATGCATATGTGATCCTCCGATGAGAAGGAACCTCAAATTTGATTGGTAGCATGGCTACACACCCATATATAAGGGAATATGGGTTATGTCATGTTGTAGTTTTAGTAGAAGTCCTATACGTTCACAGAACAAGGGGAAGTTCTTCTGCCAAATTCCCTTTCACCTTGTCTAACCGTTTCTTCAAAATAGTTTTTACAGTTTTGTTAGCTACTTCGATAGCTCCATTTTCTTTAGGATATGATATAGATTTAAAGCTTTTGATAATTCCATTTTTTGTTGCAGAATCGAGTGAATTCCTCACTTTCAAATTGAGTTCCGTTGTTGGAGATTATCATGTGCAGGATTCTGAATCGAATGATGAAATTCTTGATTACAAATTTGAAGACCTTTCATGACCTAATATTTAGGAGTGGTTCAGCTTCTACCCATAATTTAAAATAATCAATGGTTGTCACTATGTATTTAGCTCCTTTTTGGATACAAGAAGTGGTCCTATTAAGTCGATTCCCCATACATCGAAGGGCCATGGACTTGATATAGAAGCCCATTCACTTGGTGCTAAATGAGAAATTTTATAGAATCTTTGACGTTTTCACATCTTTTCACATGATCGATAGCTTGACTAGTCATTTAGGGTCAATAGATACCTTGCCTCATAACTTTCTTAGCTAGCTTTTTTCCATTGGAGCGATCCCTACAGAATCCTTCATGGGCTTCCTTCAGTAGTTTTGACCCTATTTCTAGACTGACACATCTTAAGTAAAGGAGCGATTATCCCTTTTTATAGAGTATCCCATCTAACTTGATAAAAATTAGCGCTTGGTGCCTTATGCTCCTCGCTTTCTTTTTGTCCGCTGGTAGTATTTCTTCTGTTAGATACTCCATTATACGAATCATCCAGTTGTTCTTGTATTGATCATCGATTCTCATCTCAGGGAGTTCCTCTTGAAGATTTTACGTTTTCTTTCTCTTTGTGTGCTAGGGTTTAATATTTGAGCATCACCAAGATTTAATTTCCTAGATTAGGACTTTCCATCTCTGTGCTTGTTTTCTCTTAATAACCTACCAATACAATTTAGGCTTCTAGTGCCCCGCATGAACTTGCCAATTTAGCAAAAGAGTCATGTGACGACTTGGAATTTTGAGCAATATCAATTTGATAATCTTTGTTAATAATTAAATTGATTTGATCATTTTACATTATAAATTGATAAGTTAAAATTCTTTTAAAGGTTAATAATAATAATTTGATAATATCTATTAACATTTTTCTTAACAACACAAAATTTGGCAAGTTTAATTCTTTTGAAAACTAATAATATTTTAATTTGGAAATATTTATTTTAACAATTTAAAATGGATAAGATTTATTTTTTTCAAAACTAACAAAATTTTATTCTATTTATAATATATATATTTGATATATATTGTGAATAGGAAAATCTTTTATTTTAAATTAAAGATGAATTTTCAAATTATAAAATATATGTATGTATATGTTATAATTTGGAGTTGTTTTGAAATTTAATATACGCTATTGATGATATATATATATATATATATATATATATATATATATATATATATATGTATGTATGTATGAATATATTGTAATTTGAAGCTTGGTTTTAAAATTCATATATTTTTCAAAGGTTAATTTAAGATTAATTCAATTATTTTCAAAGTATAAGACAATTATCTATTTTTAAATATGATATTTTAAAAAGGATTTAATCAAAGTTTTATTTTGTTTTCTTTAAAATGCTTAAATTAAAATGGTTACAATATATATATATATATATATATATAGTTTTAAATAAACTTTCTTTTTAATTATCTCTTGAATTAGAATTGTTTGTAAACATACGTAATATGTAAATAAATTACTAAATTAATATTTTACATAAATATAACTACAAATTCACAATTTATAAGGAAATATATAATACATTTATTTGTTATTAAAACATAAGCTTTTTATAAAACAAATGTTTATAAAATATCACACTTGTATGTTTATTAAAATTTGAAAGTTTATTTGCATTAAAACATTTCATAAATGCATATAAATATTCCATAAATACATATATAATTTAAATGATTTAATTAAATGGAGTTAACACTTGTTAATCAATGATGAAATATCTTTAACACTTGTAAGCTAAAATAAATGTGTGATGACATTTGTTCAAATTTAGGAACAAGTGGCCTTCATTTTCTTTTATTTGAAACTTAAACATATAAAGAAATTTGTTTTCCTCTTTCAAATTCCAAATTTTCTTCTTCTCAAATTCTTTTTCTTCCTTCATTCTTTCATTCTCAAACCTGAAATTTGAAACCCAAAAGCAAAAGATAAAATTTGAGATTAAAAACTGCAAATTGCAAACCTGCAACCCAAATGAAGATCATCTACAAGTTTCAGCATTCAAGATGATTTTCAACAGCAACAGCAAGTTTCAACATTTTAAAAACATCAATTTGAAAGCATGCAGAGGGTCTTCATCAGCAAAGCATCAAAGGCAATTTAAAACATTTTTCAAATTAAAATTCAAAACCTGGAAAAAAGAATTTAAACTGCTCTGCCTCTTCAAAGAAAGGTGAGTAAATCTTCACTTTAAAAACAGACTTGAACCTGTTATAAACCCAGACATGTATGATGATTTATATAGCAGTTTAGTTACAAATGTGTTGTGAAGATGATTGCATGTTTGTATACAAAGATGATATGTATGTATGGTGACTGTATAGATATGCTCTGTTAAATTACAGGTTTTGATCATTCAATTTAATTCAAACCTTCCAAAAATAATCATTATTTGGCTTTGATAATTTAATGAAAGTTGTTTGTTAATGGATGATGATTGTTTTTAAAATCATTTCAGGATTTTTTTTCTTCCGTAAATAACTTTAAAATTTAGGAAATACAGTAAATTCTTGATTCATGTCAAAAATCAATAACCTTAGTTTCTTCTTTGGATTGTATAGATGGATTTGTAGTTAAAAATGATGATTTTTAACATGCGATTCATAATTTTTAAGTTGATATTCAATTGGGAATTTGGGGATGAACAGTTTCGGCAATTTGGTGAATTGCCGACGATCAACTCAATGATTTGAGTTGAATTTATGGGAGAAGCTTGCTCTTGTATCAAGGATGAGGGGAAAAATGATTTCGAATTTTTCCAATGGGCGTGGTGTTTGGATTCGATCAATCTAGGGTTTAAGCTTGTTTTTTGTTTGGCTTGGCTGCCGAGGCAGTTGTGACATGTGTAGTGGATCGGAGGGGATCGCATGTGTTGCTGTGGGATCTGGAGGTTGTGACGTGGCTTTAGGGAGGATGGTGCAACGTCTCGAGAAAAGGATTGTCGGCGGTGATCATTTTCTGGTGGTTTGTGTTCAGGCAAGTTTTGGGTTAGAGGTCGGAATTTTGACTCGCGTGTTATTTGTGTGATCTGAGTGTTCGAGGAGGGTCGAGTGCGTCGGGTTGGGGCTCATGTTTTTCACGGCGATGACTCGAAGTAGAGGAGCATAAGGTTTGTCTTCGGGACAGGCTCGGGTTGTTGTAGAGTTCGACTCGAGTTTCTTTTAGGGTGGTAAGCTTATTTGGTTAAGCACTGTAAAAGAAGATAAGTTTACAAGTTAAACTTGTTATTTTAAAAAAAAATCAGAGCTAAGTTTTTTTATAAAAAAAGAAATAAATTTTCAAAGTTAAAGCTTATTCTTTTGAAGTAAAAATAAATCAAACTTTTAAAGTATTAATTGGATTTATTTTAAATTTAAATTGTTTAAGATGTTTGTTTTTGAAAGTAATTATTTTAATTAAATTTTGAATTCTAATTTAAAAGAAGTGTTTTCAATTTAAAGTATTAATCAAAGTTTTTAAGTAAATCTTAAAGTAATGTTTTAATAACAAAGTTTTCAAATTATATCGAAAATGAATAAGATTAAATTGGATAATTAAAGTGTTTAAATTTAAAATTGATTTCTAAATGTTTTATTTTCAAATAATTAAATTGTGAGGATAATTAAGGTTAAATTATTTTTTGTTTTGAACTTAAGAATATTTCATTAAATATGATTTGTTAATAAGTAAAAGATTAATTAAGATAAAATGCTTTTCTTAATTAATTAAGGATTTTTAAAATATAAGAAGTTAACTAATTATTTAACTAATTTTAAATGATTGGTTAATTGTTTGTTTAATTTTAAATAATCACTTAATTATGAATTAATTAAGTGTAATTATTTAATAAAGTAATTAATGGTGAATTTATGAATGTAATTAAGTAATAAGTGTGTAATTACTTATGGAAGTAATTACTTATGGAAGTAATTAAAGTTGAAGTGATTAAGGGTTAATCACTAGATGTTATTAATCAAAGGATTAATTAATATAATTGATTTGAAGATAATTAATTAAAGAGTGATTAATTAATTAAAGAATTAAGGATTATTTAATGATGGAATTAATTACTTGTTAAGCAATTAATTAAGAGAGTAATCACCCAATGGAAGTAATTAGAAGATAATTACTTATGTAAGTAATTAAGGGTTAATTACTTAGTTAATTTTAGTTAATTAATTAATGTGATTAATGAATTAATGAATTAGATTAATGTAAGATTAATTACTAAGGGTAATTAATTAAAATTGTAATTAATTAATAAAGTAATTAATTAAGGATTATTAATTAATTGATTACTTAATGAAGTAATTAAAGATTAATTTATTAGATTAATTAATCAAAGGGTTAATATAATTAATTAAGAAGTTAATTAATTAAGATAAGTAATTACAAGTTGTTAATTACTATTTATGATTAATGAGATGATTAATTACAAGTTAATTATTTAATTAATTAAAGGGTTAATTACCTAATAAGGATCATTAGTTAATATAATTAATAAAATTAACCAAGGTTGATTAATAAAAGTGATTAATTAAAGTATGATTAATTGTAATTAATAAAGGATTAATGTGATTGATCATAGTTGATTAATTAATGGAAACAAATGAAGGATCATTAATTATTGAAATTAATGATAGTAATTAAAGGTTAATTACTCTATATGGTTAAGGATAATTACTTGAATGTAATTAAAGGATAATTAATCAAGGAAGATTAATTAAGGAAGATCATTAAGAGATGATTAATTCATTTATTTGGAATAAATTAATGAAGAAGGATTTAGGTAATCCAATTGATTTACAGTTAATCAATTCTGCTTTTGGATGATTGATTAATATTGGATGATTGATATTGGATGTTTGGATGATTTGGGTATGATATCTCTGATGTATGTTATGCTGCTTTGTGAGATGAATGTTTGATATGAATTATCTATTGTGATAATGTGATTCATCTATCTGTTTATGTTATTCTGAATATAAGTTAAATGTTTAAACCCTTAAACAACTTGGACATTAAAATGGCATTTGGATTTCAGTGAGACCGGGATCAGGTTTCCATATTTGGATATCCGAAAACCACATCGATCCAAATTAAACGTTAGGTCGTGAATCCAAGTGGAGCTTAGTGAAGACTCGAAGTGTAAGAACTATTTGTTAGTATAACTCTAGGGGTGATTCCGTGATGAGTTTGGCGGAAATAGTACTTACAGGTTCGAGATGGTGATTCGGAGTGCAAGGGCTATGGTCGTTGACTCTGTGGGTGATTCCAAAATGAGTGCAACGAGATAGTGCCTTCGGTTTCGTTCGAACCCAGAACGAACTTGTATGGATTGAATGCTTTCAGAACATCGTCAGGTGGACGAGGAGCATTCTAAGATAGATGTGTTCTATAAAGGTAATTGCAGCCTCAAGCCTCATCAACCGAGAATGGCTAAAACATGGGAGGTGCAGCAAGGCTAGGTGGGTAGCACCCATTTCAGGGTAAGGTCATCCTTGTCTAGATATCCCTTTTATTTCGGCTTAGTGGGTGGTTGGTCACGCCAACCACGGGCGATCTTACTCAAGACAGTCTAGTAAGGGGTGGTCTCGGATTTGTGTTGCAGGGGATTGGGAGTAATCCTCGGTACAGTGATCTAGGCCACGTACTATGACGGGCGGTACCCCGGTAGCCCTGCCATTGATGGAAACCCATTCATCCTACGAGACCCTATGGTTTTGTTTGTATTACCCACTTTTGTGGCTAGTAGCTGGAATTTAATAGAAGTAACAATTTCGGTTATTTCTTATTTACTTGAAAACCCTAGACACTATTATAATATCACTGGATTTCCTATCAAATGTTTTGGTTAGCGTAAGGTAAAAACTTTTCCATGTTTATGTGTGGGAAGTCTTATGTGATACCTTTTTCTTTCAAAGGGTTTTCTAAAGTTAAGCAATTTTAACCTGTTTACTCACACCAGACCCCTGTCTGACCCGAGTGTTTATTTTCTATTTTATTAAACTCTTGGGTACTCATATTATGTATGAATAGTCGAGGGATTCAGGTTAGCTTGACGAATTCTGGAGGAGATTTCGAGCAGGAGGTTTCCGCGTGTAGATATATTATGGTTCCGCTGTGTTTGAGATTGTATTTGTATCTTGTGATATCTTGAGTTGTATAGTTAGACAGATGTTTATAACTGTCTAATATGTGTTGTATATATTGTGTAACTCTGATGTATATGATACTATGTAATATTTTATGTGATATATTATATTTCATTCGTTCCGCTGTAAGTATCTGATGTTGTTGTGTTTCTTCTTTCTTATCTTTTCTTCTTCTATCCCTTTCTTTCTTAATTCATGATCTGTTATTCTGGAGACAGAAAAACGGGTCGTGACAGCTTGGTATCAGAGCCAGGTTTCGATCCTGGGACCTGTGGGCTGATACCAAGCTGTCACGACCCGTTTTTCTATCTCCAGAAAAACGCATCATGAATTAAGAAAGAAAGGGATAGAAGAAGAAAAGATGAGAAAAAAAGAAACTCAACAACAACAGATACTCACAGCGGAACAAATGAAATATATCACATAATATATTAGATAGTATCATATACATCAGTGTACACAACTTATTCAACACATATTAGACAGTTATAAACATCTATCTAACTATACAACTCAAGATATCACCAGATACAAACACAACTCAAACACAGCGGAACCATAATATATCTACACGCGGAAGCATCCTGCTCCAAAACTCCTCCAGAATTCGTCAAGCTAACCTGAATCCCTCGACTACTCATACATAATATGGGTACCTAAGAGTTTAATAAAATAGAAAATAAACACTCGGATCAGACAGGGGTCTGCTGTGAGTAAACGGTTTAAAATTGCTTAACTTTAGAAAATCCTTTGAAAATAAAAGGTATCACGTAAGACTTCCCACACATAAACATGGAAAAGTTTTTACCTTACGCTAACCAAAACATTTGATAGGAAATCCAGTGATATTATAATAGTGACTAGGGTTTCCAAGTAAATAAGAAATAGCTGAAATTGTTACATCTATTAAATTCCAGCTACTAGCCACAAAAGTGGGTAATACAAACAAAACCGTAGGGTCTCGTAGGAAGAATGGGTTTCCATCAATGGCAGGGCTACCGGGGTACCGCCCGTCACAGGACGTGGCCTAGACGCTATACCGAGGATTACTCCCAATCCCCTGCAACACAAAGCCAGCTCCACCCCTTACTTGACAGTCCCGAGTAAGATCACCCCGTGGTTGGCGCGATCAACCACCCACTAAGCCGAAATAAAAAGGGACATCTAGACATGGATGACCTCACCCTGAAATGGGTGCTACCCACCTATCCTTGCTACACCTTGCCTGTTTTAGCCATTCCCAGTTGATGAGGTCTGAGGCTGCGATTACCTTTAGAGAACACATCTATCTTAGAATGCTCATCGTCCACCTGACGATGTTCTGAAAGCATTCAATCCATACAAGTTCGTTCCGGGTTCGAACGAAACCGAAGGCACTATCTCGTTGCACTCATTTTGGAATCACCCTCAGAGTCAACGACCATAGCCCTTGCACTCTAAATCACTATCTCGAACCTGTAAGTACTATCTCCGTCAAACTCATCACGGAATCACCCTCAGAGTTATACTGACGAATAGTTCTTACACTTCGAGTCTTCACTAAGCTCCACTTGGATTCACGACCTAACGTTTATTTTGGATCGATGTGGTTTTCAGATATCCAAATATGGAAACCCGATCCTGGTCTCACCGAATCCAAATGCCATTTTAATGTCCAAGTTGTTTAAGGGTTTTAAACAATTAAACTTATATTCAGGATGATATAACAGATAGATGAATCACATTATCACAATAGATAATTCATATCAACCAATTGTCTCACAAAGCAGCATAACATACATCAGAGATATCATACCCAAATCATCCAAACATTATTCAAACATCCAATATCAATCATCCAATATTAATCAATCATCCAATATTAATCAATCATCCATAAGCAGAATTGATTAACTGTAAGTCAATTGGGTTACCTAAATCCTTCTTCATTAATTTATTCCAAATAAATAAATTAATGATCTCTTAATGATCTTCTTTAATTAATCTTCCTTGATTAATTATCCTTTAATTACATTCAAGTAATTATCCTTTATTCTTTAATTAATTCCACAAATTAATTATTCTTATCCATATACAGTAATTAACCTTTAATTACTATCACTAATTACAATAATTAATGATCCTTCATTTGCTTCCCTTAATTAATTAACTATGATTAATTGCATTAATCCTCAATTAATTACAATTAATTAATCATACTTTAATTAATCATTTTTATTAATCAACCTTGATTAATTTCATTAATTATATTAACTAATGATCCTTATTAATTAATAATCTTTTGATTAATTAAATAATTAACTTGTAATTAACCGTCTTATTAATTAGTCTTAATTAATCATAAATAGTAATTAACAACTTGTAATTACTTATCTTAATTAATTAACTTCTTAATTAATTATATTAGTCTTTTGATTAATTAATCTTTAATTACTTCATTAAGTAATTATTATTCAATTACATTAATTAATAATCCTTAATTAATTACTTTATTAATTAATTACATTTTTAATTAATTACACTTAGTAATTAATCTTAAATTAATCTCATTAATTAATTAATTAATCACATTAATTAATTAACTAAAATTAACTAAGTAATTAACCCTTAATTACTTACATAAGTAATTATTCTTTAATTACTTCCATTAGATGATTACTCTCTTAACTTTATTACCTTAACAAGTAATTAATCCCATCATTAAATAATCCTTAATTCTTAAATTAATTGCTCTATAATTAATTAATTTCAAATCTATTAACTTATTAATCCTTAGATTAATAACATCAAGTGATTAACCCTTAATCATTTCACTCAATTACTTTCATAAGTAATTTCCATTAATTACTTCCATAAGTAATTTCCTCTTTCTAATTACTTTAAGTAATTATACATTAATTACTTCATTAAGTAATTACACTTAATTAATTCATAATTAAGTGATTATTTAAAATTAAACAAACAATTAACTAATCATTTAAAATTAATTAAATAATTAGTTAACTTCTTATATTTAAAAAATCCTTAATTGATTAAGAAAATCATTTATCTTAATTAATCTTTTACTTATTAACAAATTATATTATTAAGTATTCTAAGTTCATATCAATAATAAATTAACCATAATTATCATCATAATTTGATTATTTGAATTAATAAAATCTTAATAACTTGAAGACAAATTATTTTATTAGTTTTCAAAATTATAACATTAACCTTATTTGAAAATAAAAAATTTAGAAATCAATTTGAAATTTAAAATAATTTAATCATCAAATTTAAACTTTTCATTTTCAATATAATTTGAAAACTTAGTTATTAAAACATTACTTTAAAATTTACTTAAAACTTTGATTAAATATTCAAATTCAAAACATTTCTTTTTAAAATTCAAAATTTAATTAAGATAAATTACTTTCAAAGAAATCATCTTAACAAATTTAAATTTGAAAATAAATTCAATTTACATTTTTTTAAAAAGTTTAATTTAACATTACTCCAAAGAACAAGTTTTTAACTTTTATAAATTTGTTTCCTTTTATAAAAATTAAGCATTGATTTTATTTATTCAAAAACAACAAGTTTTAAAATTTGTAAACTTATCTTCTTTATAAACTTGAGCATTATACTTGCACATGAGGACGTCTCGGGTCAAACCCGAGTGGAACTTCCAAAAACTCGAGCAAGTCTCGAGGCAATCCACTAACACAAAAAACTTCGAGACCAACCCAGCACCAGCACGAACCAAAACCCGAGTCGACCTCGTTCGTCGGAATTTGGTGAAAGTACCAATTCCGTTCATCCCAGAATAGCACAAAGAATACTGACCTAAAAATTATAATTGTATCATCTAAAATCATGATTTCCTATCACCAATCTGTATATATAATCAAATTTAGAAATTATGATGTTTTATTTCTGACCATTTATCATTTCTTACAGTTATTCATGTTTAAAAATTATTTGTTAGTTTCAAAATTCCAGAAACAATTTTTAGAATAGTCGGTACATATTAACAAACAAATCTCATTTATATAACAATGTCTGATATTGGTTTGTTTGAGAGATTTTGAATTTTTCTTAAGAAAAGCAAATCCAGTAAATAAACAGAGTAGATAAATTATACATGCACTGGTATTCCCTGATAATCATCACACTTTTAACTTGCATACACAACAGTATTCAAGTAAACAAATATTCATAATCATAGCAACATCCATCCCATGCATTAGAGTCAAAAATCAACTTAAACTATTTTTAAAACAAAATTTACTCACCACTTTCTTAGAAGAGACATAGCAGTTTTAAATCTTTTTTTCCAGGCTTTGAAATTTTCCAGGCCTTGAACATATAATCTGAAAAAATGCTTTGATTAACTTTATTTCAAAACAACAATGAAATCTCCAACTTCGAATTCCAAACTCCTTATTTCATATCTGCATAACTCAACAGACAATCCTAGGCTGCCAATTTCTTCCTCCTGATCAGCTCAACCTATGCTGATGCTTCCAGAAACAACTAGACCAAAGCAAACCAGTTTCTGGATCCTCTTCATCAAAATGGTCTTCCAAGACCCTCGAAATCCAGAACACAAGCTCTACTTCTCAAGCAATAGCAAACTGAACTTGCTTCCTTCCTTGCACAGCTGCTACCTCGTTTCCGCTGCACAACTCTGATTCTGGAATAGATGAGAGTACTGTTGATGAACACGAGTACAAACTTATCCAATATATCCGGAAAACTTTGTTCATCAAATCCATAAAATCTTAGTGACCCATCTAACTCGGTCATACATCCTTACAGCAGAATCCAACTCAAAAACTAGATCTGACCAATCCAAATTCCAAAAATTTCTGAGCTGCTACACCAACTCTTTCTTCTCCAAGAACCATCCTATAAGCAGGCTAACTACCAAAATCGCTTCTGGAACCCATCAATATGGAACTCAATTCCAGATGCAGACAAACTTTTGATTACATCAGTAGCTCCTACTTCCACATGAGAACCCTCAATCTCAAACAAAAGATTGCCTAAGATAAATTCCCAAACTAATCGCAAGTCACTTTTGCGATCCTACCTAGTTCGGATTCCAAAGAAACTGTCCTCTCTTTACCAATTAGAACAGCTTTAAGCTTTTCCAAACAAGGTTAATTCTTCAAGAAAACCTTCACCTTCTGCCCGGACTGTTGATCGAAGAACCACAAAGATTCCTGTACCATCGGAGAAACGACCACACTGCTGCTTCCAAACTCTACCTCAATGATACTGCAAAGCCAAAAGACCTTCTTGTCAGCACACCAAACACTTTGATCTGCACTGTTACCACAGCTAACCAAAGACTTCTAATCCAAAGGCTTCTCGAAAACCAAAATGATCAACAAACCATACAACGGACCTTCGAGATGGCAGACATCCTCTCCAGAAATTTGGGCTCCAAACCAAGCATCAACATCTCGCTCTCCTTAAGGAATGACGAATGAGACCATGCCAAAGCGAAGTAACTTATAGACCTTAGTCTCATATTCCATAACAGCCAACCTCAACATATGGACTACTTCCATTAGTGGTAGTCGTGTTACACACACACCACTGCTCCATCTACCTCTAAAACTTATGTTGGAAAAACCCGAGCAGATAACCCAACAGATTTAGGTAGATTTTGGGAAATTCAACATAAACCTTTAGCTTTTCAAATTCAATCAACATGCAAAACTGAAAATACAGCAGCAGATTTTAATTCAACATGCAAGATAAATTCAAGAACTGAAATCAGTTTTTGTCTTCTGCATATTAAGGTGAGTAAATGAAATTTTTAAAAACAGTTTAAATCCTGATTTCAACTTGTTATTGTGATGAATATCATGATGTTAATGGAATATTTGAATTTAATTGAATGCATGTCTGAATATATGTGTTTGAATGCCTGTATAGTGTTAATATAATTTCTGTGTGAAGAACAGGTTTACAATTTTATAATAAATTCAATAACTAGATTTTGAATTCGAATTAGACTTTGATTTGTAAATAGAAGTTGTTTGTAATCAAGTAATCTATCATCTAAAAATAATTACAGGTTTTTAAAGTGAATAATTGGCTCTGAATTTTTGAATTTACAGTAAATTCTTAATTTGGGTCAAAAATTTATCAAAACTATTTTAAGTTTTGATTACATAATTGAATTCGTGATGCTAAATCATGAATTTTAATGGTTGAAATATGATTTTTAGATTAGTATTTGGAGTGGATTCTTGGGTTGACAGTTTTGGGCATTTTGGCCAATTCACGGTGAACGACGGCGAACATGTTGCCGTGGTTGAGCTGTAAGTCGAGGGGATGTAGGGAGATCATCATAAAATGCATTGGGGATTTTTAGTGGGTTGTGTTGACCGGAAATTGATGGATTAGGGTTTAACATCCTGTGACTGTCGACGTTGTTTATCTTGTCTTTGCAGCGACAAGGAGCGATCGAATGGGATCGCAAGTGTTGCCACGGCATCTGGAGGTTGTGACGAAGCTTTGGGAAGAATGGTGGGTTTTCTCGAGGCTGGGGTTGCCGTGGAGGGCCGATTTTCTGATGAAGTGGGGTTCGAACTAATGGGTTTCAGAGAGTCGAATTTTGATTTTCGATCGAAGCTTGTTTTCTGGGTTTCGCGTTTGGATGTCATGATCCAGGGTGACTTGTCGAAGCCACGGCGTTGATCGTTGGTGGTCGGAGGAACGGTGCATGATGCACGGGTGCAAATGTGTATCAAGAGATGTTTGGTTTTGGGTTTTGGGAAGAAAGGGGTTGGAGCTCGAAGTCTACTTCGGGAATGTGATGTTTTGGCTCGAAGCAGAAGAAGGTTGGGGGTAACTCGGGGTAAACGCGAGATTTTGTAATGGGTGGCTCGAATGAATAGCTTGAGAGTTTTTGCCTCGCGGCACTCGATGTATCGAAAAATCTTCAAACTGAGTTAACATCTTCAGTATCTTCTTAAGATACAGGGTTAGCTTAGTATCCTTTGTCTAGTATCACTAATTCAACTGATTTACCATTAATTGTGAGTCGTTAAAGATCTCAATTCTAGGGATTTTAAACTGAAGGGCCAGGGTAAGTCTCGTTATCATTGATTCATATTCTGCTACATTATTAGTAGCTAGGAATCCTAACTTCATTGCTTAGTGCAAGTAATGCCCATTACGAGTTATGACCACATATCCGGCTTTGGCTCCTTCTTCATTTGAGGCTCTATCTACGAACAATTGCCACTTGGGTTTCAAATCTTTCTCTTTTGTTGATTGCTTCTTAATAAATCCTATGCACTCATTTAGAAATTCAGCTGGTACTTGTCATTTGATTGATACTCATGGTAAGAACCCAATATCATATTTGCTAAGCTCAATTCCTACTTACCTAACCGTCTTGTAGTTTCTGGCTGGCTAAAGACTTACTTCAGTGGAAAATTAGTTAACACTTTAATTATATGTGCTTGAAAGTAAGCCCTTAATTTGCATACAGTGAGCATTAAGCAGTATACTAGTTTCTTTATAACTGGATATCTTGTTTCTGCATCCTCGAGTCTTTTGCTAGTATAATATACCGAAGTTTAACCCTCTTTTCCTCCTTTAACAACACTGAGCTAACTGCATTTTTAGAGACTGCCATGTAGATACAAAGATTTTCTCCATCTACGGGATTAGAAAGAATTGGTGGTTTTTCCAAGTGATCTTTTAGCTCATGGAATGCTTTCCGACAATCTTCACTCCATTCAAAGTTTTTCTTTTTCTTGATCACACTGCAAAAATGATACATTTATCAGTTGCCTTGGAGATGAACTTATTCAATGCCGCTACTCTCCTGTTAGGCTCATTATATCCTTGCTTATTTTGGGTTCTGCAATGTTTTTGATAGCATGGATTTGGTTAGGGTTAGCTTCAATTCCTCTTGCACTCACTATGTACCCTTAGAACTTGCCATATTGGATCCCAAAAGAACGATTTTGTGGATTAAGTTTCATTAGACTTTCACAACACATCGAACATTTCTTTCAAGTCTTTCAGGTGACTGCTTCTTTCTTAAGATTTGACTAGCATGTCATCTACATATACTTCCATGTTCCGACCAATTTTCTCTTTGAACATTCTTTTTACTAGTCTCTGATATGTCACTCCTGCATTTTTCAGTACAAGGGCATAACTTTGTAGCAGTAAGTTCCCCAATCTGTTAAAAAACTGGTGTTTTCCTCATCGGGCTTGAACATTAGGACCTGCTTATATCTTGAATAAGCATCTATAAAAGATAAAAGCCAGTGCGCTTGTTGCCTCAGCTAACTGATCTATCCTTTGGAGTGGATAACAATCTTTTGGGAATGTCTTATTTAAATCGGTGTAATCAACATAAGTTCTCCATTTCATATTGGATTTTATATTAGAACTGGGTTTGTCAACCACTTCGGATAGAACACCTATCGAATAAATCCATTCTCAAGTAACTTTTTAACATCCTCCTTCAAAGCGTTAGATCAAACTTTATCGAATTGCCTTTCCTTTTTCTTGATTGGCAAGAATTTTGGATTTATATTCAAAGCAAGGCACATAATAGTTAGGTCTATCCCCATAATATCTGAATGAGTCCAACAAAATACGTATTTGCTGGATTGCAGAAAATGAACTAACCCTCCATTTAGTTTACTATCTACTTCTTTTCTAACCTTTACTATTTTCGTCGTGTCAGTTGGGTGTATGCATATTTCTTCAAGCTCCTTGGTGGGCTTCATCCTCTCTTGATCATGTCTATAATCGAGTTCAGTAATGATCTATTCTCCTTACACTTCTTCATTAGCTAGATTTGCATCTTTTATCTTTCTTTTATTTTATAAAAAGATGAATTTCATAAACGTATGTTGGTCTTCACTACATTCTTTTGCCTTCACTTTGAATGATTGGTTGCACAAACCTTCATTCAATTAGTTTTGATCGACCTACCTTGCACTATGTCGTAACAAGGAATGTAGTTTCACTTATATTGATGAAGCACAGCAAAATTCATTTCATGGGAGCTAAACTACTCTCCCTTTACTGTTCCCTAGCCACTGTTAGTTAGAAACTTCATCATCGGGTACTTTGGTGACACAATAGCATCAACCTCATCTAGGGCTAGCCTTTCGAAGAACGCATTGTCATAGGATGGCTGATCAGTTATAACTAATAGAGTTTCAAAAGTCCTACAGTGTGGCAGAACCCCCATCTATACCAACAGCTTTATTTTCCCTACGGGTGTTGACCCCTTATTGTTGAATCCAAAGATAGGCTCCAAGCATGGCTCCAGTTTCTCCTCAGGAATTCCCATCCAGTTAAAGGCATGCTTAAAAAATTACTTTGACAGCGCTTTAGGCATTAAAAAGATTTTTATCATAATTGAAAGTCCGATTTGAGCAGTTATTAAGAGTGGGTTGTTTTGGGAAGATGAACTCCTTTCAGCTCTTATGGAGCAATGGTTAGATTATGCATCTGAATTTGATACCTAGGGTTTTTGTGTAGTGGTTCTTCCTGGATTGAGAAAGCTACTTCCTTGCTTCGCTGATGTAATAATTTTTGGCACCTCTGCTCTTTCCAGCTATATGTGGACCTCCATGGATCACATCAATTCTATTAAGAGGGAGGATGAAATCAAGCAGAACATCTTCTTCTACCACATTTTCAGTATTATTTGGGAGCTTCGAATTACTCTTCTCTGGACGGGCACCTTTTTGGTTATCCTTGATTAACTCCTTTAATTGTCTGTTACGAATCACCCATTGGATTATACCTGCTAACACCCGTCATTCATCTATCTTGTGTCTATTGGATTTCTCATAAAAGCAATATTCTCCCTCATTCCTTAGTTATGGCTTAGTATATGTAAGATATCAGTTTATTTAAAGCAATATGGCTTGCATTTGAATCTTCTTCCTACCTCATCCTTTTGTGATTGCAGCTATGATTAATCTTTCGTATTTCCTGT
Organism: Allium cepa; assembly: GCA_030765085.1. Lineage (NCBI taxonomy): Eukaryota > Viridiplantae > Streptophyta > Magnoliopsida > Asparagales > Amaryllidaceae > Allium > Allium cepa. The sequence goes on from CM060931.1 coordinate 168,292,258, forward strand.
TTGAGCCGAGCTTTCCTTTTGGCATGGTATATTTTATCTATTCAGATGAAATTGTTTGCTTGAAAGTGAAAGTCTTGTAAATTCTTGAACCCATGAACATATAGTTCATGCCAAAATGGGGTTTCCTCGATTAGCCTTGAGTGTATCTAGCTTATCTCTATCAGTTATGTTTTTAGCTTTCAAAGCTTCTACATTAAACCTTTTAGGGTAATATCCTAGTAGCTCTGTCGATCTCTGTTTGATGTTTGCTGCTACAGTATAATCAACAGCAGGATCTTTGCAGATGTAGAATTAAGATGAAAACTCGCTAGTGAACTGATTCAAAGAGTATATAGTCCTTTCGCGATATTGTCAATACCATTTAGCTATTGCACCTTGGAAAGTGGTCAGGAAAAGTCTACACTGCACTGCCTCATATGTGTTATATAAGTCCATCTAACTCTTAAAGGCCAACAAATGGTCATCTGGATCAGTGTTTCATTGTATCCGATTGATGAGATCTTAATGTGAGATGGAATTCCTGCAGACATAATCTCATCAGTGAACGGAGCTTCTTGTTGATTGTTATTGACTCTATCATCTTGAGTCCTCTTTCCCTTAGCACTAAGCATATCCTTTGCCCTTTTTGCTACCATATCCCTCAAGTAGTCCTCACCGGTATGGTAATTTCATTTTTCGGGTTTATATACCTCTGAAGTAGAGCTTCCAAACTATTCATTAGAATGTTTCTTTGATCCTTCCATGGTAAACTACCTTAGTCTGCTGGTAACTTTTTTTTTATGGAGTTGCTACAAGCTTACTTTTGTCCTTCTTCCTAAGTTGGGAAGCATCCAAGTTTCTTCTTGGAGATTCTACTTCGTCCCCTCTTGTAAGCTTGGGAGTCTTTGAAGATTTCTGGGCAAGCACTCCCTCTAAGAGTTCTTTCATCATCAGCGGTTGTTGCTCCAAGTTCTGGACTTTTGCCTCACTGCTAGTTTTGTGCACTGGTTGTTACAATTGCCCATGTTATTTTTTCCTACATTGAAATCGGGAGTCACATTCTCTTCTAATGTCGTTGCCTGTATGACCTCTTCGGTTTGTTCATTGAGTCTTCATGATCTCATTTTCCTGAAACAAAATTCATTTAATTAGTTTAGATAATGAGGGAATTAAAAAGTTGGACGTTCAAGTCCTCCTTCTAGCACTAAAAATGTTAGGCCATAAAATGGTATAACACTTCAGATGCCAAGTGTAGTAAGTTTTCCCTTGATTTGAATATATGTGAAGACATGATGAGGAAATGGTTAATCTTATCGACTCGATTACTATACACATAAAGACAAGATTACAAATAAATTAATCATATCGACGTGGTCAATGCAGATATAAGGTCTTCATATCGACATGATTAATGCATCAAGGTTTAGCTTACTACCTAGGAATAGTCTTATGATAGAAACACTAATGATTAGAAGTCAAATGGATCTTGAGATAAAGTTTATTTATTACGATTGATCTATATGTTCGAAGTCCACTTAGGCTAATATTATATATATATATATATATATGAGTTCATATCAGCTATTAAATAAGATAATCCAATAGGCCAATGATATGTCATATGTTTAATAGGAGTAGATTACAAGGCATTAAGATACAGTAAAGTTCATTACATAAATTGATAAATTTTTCATCTCGTCCTTATATTCAAAGTCCATAGTTCATAATCCATGGTTCATATAAATATGCATATAGGAGTTCATTATAGTCCAAGGCACTTTGACTAGATTCACATCGAATTAGTCATGACAAGTTCGTATTATAAAAGTCTAAGTCAATAATATTGAATAAGTTCATAATCGAAGTCAACATGCAATGTTAAGTCCATATTCATTCAATTCAAATATGGTTACAGTCAAACTGATTTATCCCCAATTTTATTTAGGGTTATATGGCTTTGATTTGAGAGAGGAGAGGGAAATGAAATTCCTACCCCCCAATGATACCCCTAGAGTCATATTTATAGAGATAGGCGGTCCTCTACTTTGCATCTCACCTCTTTGATAGGATGGACTTTGGCGGCATTCAACTTCGGTGGCATTACCCTATTTCCACGTCTTCGACGTTGTTGTCTATCACCGCTAATGTAAGATGGTATCATCGAAGCACTGTAGTCTATGTTCCTACCTTTATGCTATGTGAAGGTGTTCATGTTAGCTGATGATGTTATCAATGGTGTCCATCAAGCAGTGCTAAGGTCTTCATAGGCATCGATGGTGCTTACCGTTGAAACCACTTTGTTTGAATATGTGATTTCCCTATGAATGGTTAAGTGTTCCAATGGTCTAAGAGTTGTGTGTCGATGAGCCTGATTTGGTTATGGTGATGAATAGCAGCACTCATGATACATTGATAGTAGTATGTCTTCGATGTGTTGTATAATAGTGATGTACGATGTGGTTATTGACGAAGAGCAATGTAACCATGTTTTAGTTTAAACATTTCAGAAGTGCTTGTAGAAAGGGATGCCATTATGGTGTTGATAGCCTTCATGACTGTTGACAACATGCCTCTTTGATATCAATCCATCACAAATAGTCAATATCCTCAAAGCCATCAAAATGTCTCCGAAGTCACTTAAGTATGGCATGAGTAATGAGTGGTGTGATTAGGATCGAAGTGCTTCCTAGTTTTGTTTGTACGTGATTTAGCTAGCATGGCCTTAGGGTTTATTTCTATGTGAAGGGATATGAGACATATCAATGAAGTAATATGTCATTGAAGTGATAAAGTGTAGCTTGATACACCACTGAGGAGGTATGCTATCATCGAAGTGATGAAGTATAGTTAAAGCGATGAAGTGTGGCACTACTCTTACAACATTTCTTCTTATATTGAAATTATATGGATAACAAGCGTACATTGATTGCTGATGAGAGGGAGAACTTCACGCTTGTCATTTGCTTGTGAGGTTAGATCTATGTTGAAGCGTATTTCGAGTGGCCCTATATACAGCCCCTTTGAAGTGCTTTTAGCTCTGCATGGCATTGTATAGGATGCCCTCGATATGTGCTGGAGCAGACCTATTCCTGTAGGTGTTGACGAAGTGTGAGTTTTAGTGGTTTGGTTACCTTAATACATTGGGAATTTCCTTCTATGCCTCTATTTACTTTATTTCTTTGCTGTTGGATACGGCTATGGTGGCCCACCCTTGTTCCCTGATGCATGTGATGTTGGTCTCTTGTTATGATACTTTAATTATAAGGCTCAGGTCGGGTTAGGTGCCATGACATTAAGTCAATTTCCCTTCCGCTCTGTCTCGCTTTTCTTTATTGCAGTTCGTGGTAAGAACGAGTGTAACATTTGAAAGCTATATACGAACACCTTGTGAATTCAGTTTCACAATTTGACTATAAGGTGTTCGTTAATAATGTAGTTTTAACAAGTCTGCTTTGTTAAAAGGGATTATTATAATAAAGGAAGTTATTGTACAAATATAATTATTTATAAATTGAGTTTATAAAATGTGTTTTATGGATAAGGAAATTTTTTGAGAATTCAAACCCTATTATCTTTGGAAAGATTTTAAATGATTTTTAGAACAAGTGATAATAGTAATACTTGGAGGAATTTATAAGTTTAAACATTTTCAAAGAGAATTTTGAGTAAGATACATTTCTTTTGGATAGTTTGGAGAAAACATCTTGAATTGTCTTGTGGAAATCTGAATAATCTTCTAAGTGACAGTTGGATGTTTGCTTAGGAAATCATTGTAAAGATTTTAGTAAATTATTCTTTTTGTCATTGTACGATAGGAACAAGTTCGAACCTGAATAAACTTAAAATAAGTGCTAATAAATAACTTGTTAAAGGATAAACTCAGCTTGTGATTCTAAGTTTTCTTATTGTTTCGGTTTTAGGATATAGTGTCTAGAGCTATGAAGTAAGCCTTGATGGGTTCTAGTGTATTGATTACGTAAGCTATGAATATGGGGATCTTTGATCTTTCGATATCCGATAAGGAGAAAGAGCCGCGGGAGAAGTGACTGAGGGTGAGGAGGTTATTCATATAGGCCATGGTTAGACATAGTATGAAGATTCTTGGCCTTTCAATATCGAAGGAAGAAGAGGAGCCTATAGAGGAAGAGGAGGAGCCTATGGAGGAGGAGGAGAATACGTAGGAAGAGGAACCAGAAGAAGAGCCGAAGGAGGAGTCGGATTCTGAGGATGCTATGACATTATTTGGGAGATGGAGGAACCAATATCGGAGCACCGGTATAAAGAAGAAGACGAGTTTGCGAATGTGGAAAAAGAGGTCCTTGAAGAAGGCCTTGATCATGTATGGATGGAAGTAGGAGAGCCTAAGGGGTTGGAGTATTTAGGTGGTCGGATTTCGGATGATGGGGAATCTATAGTGTTGGAGAGACCTTCGATAGAGGACTCGGACGGGGAGTGCCCTCTTTGAGGTATTAGGCCGGGTTTGTTGGGGGTTGTTCTTTGTGGGGTATTAGTATTCATATTATATCTTATTGTTTGTATATTCTTCTGTATTATGTATCAAAGTATGTAAACCTGTAGTACGGCTTATGACATTTTGGTATTTTGAGGACCTTGTATGACTAAGCTAGTGGTAAACCGTGCATGGTGTGATATGATTGATGAATTCCTCTTTTTGAAATTCTATTTATTTCTGATTAGCTAGTGATTGTAGATACTTTATGATAAATTTAAAAAGATTTTAATTAGGTATAGTATATGCTCTCAGAATGTAGTAGAGTATGATAAGAGCTCAAAACTTAAGTTATATTTTATGAAGTATTTCATAAACAATTATTGAAGTAAAATGAAATTAAAATAATTAATTACCAATAATAATAAGTACGTAAGTTGTACGTAGATCATATCCTCACACAGTTCTTGGTCGATGACTCGAGTACATGACTTTATGGCGATTTACGCTGGTACGAATTAGGATTTATCACGATGAATACTTGATGAGGGTTCTTAATATGTTATCAAGGTTTTCTACCATAGTATATAGCTATGCAATGATAGTGGAGGCTCCTAATCAAGGAGCCTGATCGGAGTTCCAACTATGAAAGTGGATAAGCTATACTTATTTAGAAGAAAAGCTTATGAATTGGAGCAAGGGATCGAATCAGATATTGCGTTATCTATATACATTGTATGGGCTTATGTATATTTTCCTCTAATATTTTATGGTGTACGAAGCGTGGGGTATAAAATTCTTCAATTTGTCATCAGGGTAGTGTGAATAATTGATTGGGTAATAACTTATGGTTATTGAGCGTGATGTATGCTTAATGGATTATTTATCATCCTTGGATGATGTGAAAGGTGTAAATCTGAGCAAACTCTAGGTTTGTTTATTAGTCATTTAGCATTTTGGGAAATGTTAAGAATTAATATGGGTTGTTTATTTGTGATGAAATTTGAGGGACGAAATTGTTTTAATGGGGGAAAGAATGTAACGATCTGGAATTATGTCGCTTTGATTTGTGGATGTTTTATAAATTTTAAATATTCAATAAATGGTTTTAATTGTTCAAATAACCTTTTTTTAATTAATAAATAATGATAATAAACATGTTTTAAAAGTTTGTTAACAAAAATAGATAATTCGCTGAAAACTGAAAATGTGGTCGAAGATCGTTTTTCAGATTTTTGACATTTAATCAAAAAAAGTTGTCATGACTTTGTTGCACAAATATGCACACACACATATATATAAATATTTCAAATATAAAAAGGAAGATTAATAAAAGTAAGCATGATTTAAGAGTTTTAAAAAGTAATTAATTAAAGTTAATAAAGTAAGAAGTGACACTTTCTTCTTATTTTAAGTGTAAAGGACATTATAAAAGAGGATGTGATGCTTAAGTGCATGTTATGATGATGGTAAGATGTGTTGTCAAAATTCTAAAGAGGGGTATTAGCTTATTTTTAGAAAGGGTAATTTGGTAAATTGCCATTTGTGTTTGTTTACAAAAGTAATCACCACCTTCTCATTTTCATTTTACAATTTCCTTTGCATTGTTTTTTCTTCTCCACCATCTTCATTTTCAAAAGCAAGGCAAATCCATTTCAAAACTTTTCCATACTTATTCCGTAAGCTTCCATTTTTATTTCAAAACATTTTCATCTTCAAACAACCAACTATCAAGTTGAACGTCATCTTCAGAGTCAGGAACAAGCATTGCGTTGTTCACTTGACAAGTGTCCACTCTATGAGTTGGATTTGTAGCATGTTGCTTTCCAGTGGAGGAGTACTTCCATTGCCTTCTATCACGATTCCTGTAGCTCCACCAACAACCTCCTTCTGCTTTTGTTTATAGTTTCTCTTTTCAAGCTCGAAATAGGGGAATTTTCCTATTTCATAACAGCTGCAGTTTCTTATCTAACTCTCAGAGCATTCAGTGGCTGCAGCGCTAGCAAGGTGTCGATCTTATCTATAAGAGCCTTTTAGCCATCGGACATTTTTTGGTTAAGTTCATTAACTATCTAGTTAATCTCTCCTTTAGTCATAACATCATGTTGAACGGCGGAACCTGGTGTAGATTTCTAGTATTAACCTCTGTTCAATGATTGTTAACATTGTTTACTTCGGTTTGTTGGGGGTTTGCATCATCACCACCGACTGTTTCTCCTGTTGATCTTCCAGAAGTGGTTTTCTATTTTTTAGGTGCTATTGGTCCCCGGCGGTAAGCTTATGAATCTTCGAAGCAAATTCTCGGGATTTAACTGCTGGAGCTCTTCTAACCCAAAATAGCAAGCTATATCTAAGCCCGAGTTCAATTCTCAATGAAAGCACCAAAATGTTAATGCCCAAAATGGATCAACACCCAAGAGTAGAATATAAGGAACCTGTGAGACCAAGATCTAGTAGATAGTAGTAATAATAAAAGAAAATAAACAGAAAAGAAAGAGAGACACTAGATTTTATAGTGGTTCGACAATCTTTAGCCTACGTCCATTGATAGCTTTGCTGCTTATTGATTTGATTGATACTACAAAGGATTTGAGAGATAATAAGTCACAAATGTAGTGGTTAGAATGATTCTAAGTCTTAGAATTGCCTCGAGTAACTGCCTTGTGACTATGGTGTAAAGAAAAGAGTTGAAGAAGAGACAGAGCTTATGGTGGTTATGGTTAAAACCAAACCTTTCTTGGATGCTCTATGGTTTGTATTTATAGGGATATCAGTCATATTGGGCCAAGATAAGAGTTGGAGTACAGTCTGGATAGAGGCCCGAGATAATGCTTAAAGTTATAAACTCATCTAGGTTAACACCAATTGTTGGTACCGACTTCTGAAGTCGGTGCTGACATCTGTGATTAAACCCAGATGGGTTGATTCTTCTTGCATGCTTCATCCTACATGATTTCAAGTTGTCCCATGTTGATGTTGTGGGCAGATGTTTGATATTGGTGATAGTTCCTTCAATACTTAGTCGTTTTACTATTCTGACTACTAGTTATTCAGTTCTGGTAATCGGTTGTTCATATCTTTTGGATACACATGAAATAGGCAAAGAATGCCTCATGCAACATTTGAGTGAGAAATTCGATGATATGAGAGGTCATCACCGACCTCTTGAAGTTCGTGCCGACATTCTATGTTTGTCCCATTTTTGAAACTTCTCTGAGGAACTTCTCTATCTTACTTAAGCGTGCTTCCAAAATTTCAAGTCATTTCATTTTTGTATCGATGTTCTAACTCCTATTGATTTCTACTTGATTAAAAATCCAGTTAATAGGGATTATTGTAATATAGGAGTAGACAGTGAACTATAGGAAGTGTTGAAGTGGTTCGTGTCGGAAAGGCCGCGACGAATACACTTCAGACATTTACTATTTTTTAGATGGATCCAAAGGGGCCTCTCATTAATGTTATTTTTATTTTGAATTATTGCAGACTAAGTGTGATGTGATGAAGTGGTTGTGTTGATAAATGATTTGTTTGATAATATGTACATATGTGACGTTGAAATGTCGTGTTTTTCTTAAAAGTGATTTACTAACTTTATGTATAAAAATATTGAAAGTAATTTGCGGAACTTGACTTTTGTTTTGAATACCTTTTGGACAAAGATATTTAAAGGGTTTAAATTATAAAATGAAATCTTTTAAATTTATTTGATTTACAAATTGAAGTTTTAAAGGTGTTCGGTCCATATAGCAATAGTCTCCATGGATGTAGTTCTATAAATCTACGATTTTGTCAAATAAAAAGAGTTATGTATTTTGGATATTTTGAAAAATAATTTCAAATGAATTTATAAGTGCTTATAAGGGAATTTGAAGTTTTAAATATATTTTAAATATTTATTTAGTTATTTAAGTAAGAGGTATAAATTTTAACTGCTTTATTTCAAACATCAAGTTTAGTCTAGAAGCAACCTTGTTTAAAAGGGATGTTCTAAATTCAATTTTCAAACTTGTCTTAAAAGAGTTTTGAAAGTGTTTTTTGTTAAAAAAAGAGGAAGAAGTCACGTATTAGAACACTATTTTTTTAGTAAATGTTTTCAAGGGAAGGAAATGAAATTATGGATTACAACCTTTTTTTTATAGTATATGGTTTCGAGAAATAAGAAAGAAGGGTTGGTTAATAACACTTTTTTATTGTGAAATAAGTTGTTTATTTTTATAAAAAAGAAGATGTTTTAAGGTGGTTTGGAATTTATCAATTTGAAGGGTATTTATTTTTAAAAGAATGAAGGGAAGTTACCATTTTACATCAAACTTTGGTTTGAACAGGTGATTTTGGAAAAAAGTTTTAATAACAAGTATGTTGAATTCTTGGATTCTATTTTCTAGACTTCGAGGTATGGAAGCTAGTTTCTATTCTGATTTTAGAAATGAATGTAGAGTCATGTTTCAAGAGATAATAGTTCTCAAACTTGAACGGTTTCATTCTAACCGATGAATAGCACTAGTTTGAAATCGATGACTGAAAATAATTTTGCTGAGTTGAATTTGAGACATTTTTTAAATATACATTATCTTGTACAAGGGATTTCTTTGTCGGTACCATTAAGTAACCCAAAAAAATATGATAAAGTAATGCTAAAATGTTCACACGTTTATGGAAAGCAAGTCGTCTTATATTTAGCACTAAAAGCCGATGGGTAGACTTTCTTTTATCTGTGAGATTTAGAGTCAAAGTGCTTTTAACTAAGGCAAGGCCAAGAAGCAATCCTTACCCTAACTTACCTGACTTCGACTTTTGGCAAGGTATAGAGAAGTCAAAATGTCGAAACGTGATAAGTATCAGAGGGTTAATTTCGATAAATAGGTCATTATTAATTAAGTATATGGAAGGTACTTCATCTTATACTTGACATTAAACTCCAAGCTATGGAAACTCATCTCTATCTTGAGAATTAAAAATGTAGATTGAGACTAGGATAGTCTAAATTATCCTATTTCATTATTAATCGAAGGATAGTACTATTTTAAATCGAAATGTGATGATGAGTATATGATGTTCGATTTTCATATGCAAACTATACATACAATAGATAGTGGTTTTTCTACTATCGATAACTTGACCTATTTTGACTTAGGGAGTACGTACAAGCTCCCGATTTCATATGCTTTGAGATTCACTTGGGAGAACTCATTCTGGTGAAACATCTCTCGCTTTAAGGGGTATATTAGAGATCCCATAGGACTCTTATATAGTTTGCTTACTTCTAACAGAACTAGGATTATGTCAACCAAAACTATCATTTGTTGGTTCGAAGAAACTAGGATCAAATAAGCATGAGCTATCCGAAAACCACTTCGAACAGGCATAAATGTTCAAATTGGAGACATCTTGAAGATGATGGAATCGAAGATAAGTTCTTTAAAGTACATGGGCTACTTGCTAGAAATTCTAAGAACGATTCCAAAAAGGGAGTAGTAGAAGTAGTGCTTTCAGTATATATAAAATTTTGTATGTTAAGGCATCGGTACGGTTGTAGCTGCAACTAGGGTGATGTCATATTAAGGACTATCCAGGAAGGGGGTAAGCCGATTTTGCCATGCAGTGAGTCGAGTGAGGCCTTCGGTATATTTTTCTAGAGGTGTATTGTGACAGAAGGTAGCCTAGCAGCATTCTCATTGTATGGAATCCATTTTCCACTACATGCCTTAGGGACTTAATTTTACCCAAATACTAGACTATGAGATGACATCTATGATTCAATATTTATTTTAAACTAAGACATTACTATAATATCACTGTATTTTCTATTTGAAATGGTTTGGTTATCGTAAGTTAAAGACCCGTCCTTGTTTATGTGCGGCGTTGTCTTATGAGATACCTTTATTTTTGAAAGATTTTATAAGATATAACAACCCATTTTATTTGAGTTTCTCACGCTGGTTTACTAGATTGATTCAGATTTTATTTTTCTTATAATACTCGAGTCAGATTTGAGTATTTTCCAGAGTTAGCTTTGGAGCTTCAAGAGATGAGCTGGTGCTTTTAAGACCTAACATAATTTATTTTTCGTTATATTTCTTGTTTTGTATTTATAAGCAATTGTAAGGACAGATTGTTATAACTATTCACACAGATGATAGATTAGAGTTTGATTGTTGTATTAATATTAAACTATTTTTTGCTAAAGATCATTTGCATATTATATATTAATTGTCATGATGTGAGATTCTGTTCTATCTTTTCTTTTCTTTCATCCCAACAATTTGTCTTTCTGATACTTGGATGTTCGGCATGCGAATACTGTGGATGTATTAGTTTCGACTTTTGAGGATCTAAGCCTGAGTTCAATTATCAGTGAAATCACCAAAATGTTAACGTTAATAATGGATCAACACCCAATAATAGGTTATAGGGAAACTATGAGACCTATATCTAGCAAATAGTAGTAATAATAAAAGAAAATAAATAGAAATAAGAAAGAGAGACAACAGAAAATAGCGATTAGGAAATCTTTGGCTTACGTCCGCTTTATAACTTTGTTGCTTATAGATTTGATTGAAATTACAAAGGATTTAAGAGCGAATAAGTCAAAATACATGGGGTTATATTTATTCTAAGTCCTAGAATTGCTTGGAGTAGTTGCCTTGGTGATAATGGTGTCGAGGAAAGAGTAGAAGAAGAAACAGAGCTTCCGCGTAGTGATGACAGAAACTATATCCTTTCTTGGTTGTTCTATGGTGTGTACTTATAGGGGTATCATTCGTATTGGGCTAAGATAAAAGTTGGAGTATAGTCCAAATATAGGGCTGAGGTAATGCTTGAAGTCGTGTAACGGCCCTAATTTTGATTTAAATTATTTAGGACAGTTAATTAGTTAAATTAAATGAAATAATGAAATGGTTAAGGGATTTAGATTTGTGTTAACAGAGGTAGCCATGCCAATTAAAAAAAAAAAACTAAAGATAGATTTAAAAAGAAATAGATGAAGGTAATAGGTATGGGCAAAGTAGGATTATTTATATTCTTATACCCTAAACCCTTAAGCCATATTCATTCTTGTTCAAAACAAAAATAAAAAAAAGGAGTGGACGACCACCATTAAGGGAAAGCAATAAGAAGATAAGAGGAAGAAGCTTAAGCAACTTAATCTAAGATTAAATCTCAACTCATTAATCACAAGCTAAAGGTAAATAATAGGATACATCTCGCATTTTTGATGTTTTTGGTTTCTAGATCAGATTCAAATATTTTTGCAAAGTATATTGCCATGTTCTTTATTGTTAAATGGATATATAGGCTTGTTGAAGATTTATGCTATTTCATACAGATTTAATGACAAGTTTTAATGTGAAAACCATAATAAATGACATCCAGATGCCTTGCAATTTTAATATATGGTCGGAAGTGATATTTTAGAGATGGGTTTCAAATTTCATAATTTAATGAATTAATGTGGATTTATTATTAATTTTCTAGTGAAGAAAATGATTAATTGGGTTTAAAATTAATTACAGCTAATTTATATTGTTTTCGGGTCATAAATTAATATATGTTAGAAAATATATTAAAGGTGATTTATGGAAATTTTTGTAGAGTTTTCCTAAGTGTTTTAATAAGTATATAAAATTATTTAAGGTGTGAGACTTAAATGTTTTATATATTTATAAAAGGAGAAGGGACATTTTGTAATATTTTAAATTGTTTATCTCTGAAACTTTGGCAGCACTTTTAGAAAATATTTTAGAAAATAAATTAGCAACCAATCATATGTTGACAAACAAAGCAGGTTAGTTGAAAAGGAATTACTTTTTAAAGTTAAAAATCAGTTTTACCATGTTTTTCCTATTTCTCCACTTTCGGCAGCACCTTTCGACTAGGTACTTCCACCTCCATCTTCATCGAAACCAATGCGCATGGTTTCAAAGACTTGGTACGTAGTGAATTAGGCATAGGCGAAAGGGATATAGTTGAAACAAGGGTTCCTAAGGGGTCGAAGCCTTGCTTTGCTTTTAAAAGGAAATTATATGCTTTGCTTTCGAAAAGAATGCTTTCTACTTGATAGCTTTCGACTTGGTCAAATGGTTTCAAAGAATGGTTTCGAAAGAGGTTGCGCCTTTGTCTTATAAAGAAGCTTTCGAAGGGGTCGAAACCCCTAGATATCGCATCATACTTTTTGTAATAACCCGGATTTTTGGACATCCGATAACTGGATAATTAACTGGTTTATTCAATTGAATAGATAAAAATTCTGATCATAAAAGATATCTGGATATGCAAATGAATTTGAAAATATAATAAACGTTGAATTATAAATATCTAGATAAATATTTAATTAATAATCTCCTAATATAATTATTGAAGTTTGAAAATATTTGTTAATAATTTTTCTATCCATAAGATATAATATAGGTGTATGTATTGAATCGGAAATTATGTTTTAATAATTTTCAGGAGGTATTTAAAGTTGAATTCTTTATTTTAACACTCAGAATAGTATTTATATTTATTTATTATTAAAGTATTATAGCTTAAAGACTTAAGATAGGATTTAATAAAAGAGTTTATTACACTTTCTTTTTAAATTTGTTGAACTGATTATGATTTGTATAAAAAGATATTTACATAGATTAATAAATATTTAGTGGTTTAAAATATGATAGCCTAAAATAAGATTCAACAAGGGTTTAAAAACACTTACTTTTATTTAAAATTATGCACTTTGTATATAAAGATAACACATATTAATATAAAAACATGTGGAATTATTAGTGCATGCAATTTTACAAGTGGGAGTTAATCATAACCTACAAATTACAAGTGGAAATTTTGTTCCTCAAAAAAATTTAATCATAAATTTAGTGTTAAAGCAAAACTTGAGAAAAAATGTACAAACCAGAGAAATGAAACTTGGAAAGAGTGAAAAGAAAAAAAATCAAACAAACACTCTTTACAATTTTAAAACCTGAAGCTAAGCAAATTCCAAATCCAAACCGGAGCTTAAAGCAAAGTTCATCTCAAATATCAAGCAGGATCAAACACCAAGCTACAGATCAAATCAAACACCAGTTTCAATAATCAAAAGCGAACCCAGTTTCAAGTCTCAAGCTACTTCTCTGTCTTTAAAATACAAGTGAGTAAAACTCTTAAAAACTGAAATTGCTTGAATTGGCATATGGTGAATCCTTGAAATATGATATGAATCATGTGTGCATGATGTTAATGAAATGGATTTTATGTGTATATATATGTATGTTAGAATCAGTGTTCAAGTCTGGAACAGGCTAGCAGGCCTCTGTTTTAAACATTACAGGTTTAAAACCTGATTCAATAATTCAAATCTTCCTCTCAAATGATTTTTAGGCCTTGATTTCTGAGTAAAAATTGTTTGTATGTGAGCATCATCATTTTTAAAATTTGATGCAAGTAAAAATGTTTAGCGAATATCTCAGAAATTAAATATTACAGTGAGGAACAAATAAATGTCAGAATTTTGATCTTCAAATTTATATGCTTTGATTTTTTAATCGAGTTCGTTTAAGAAATTGATGAATTTTAAAAGTAATATGGTGATTTTTAAGATAGTGGATATCGAGGATTTTTGAGTTGAACGCAAATGGTGTTTCGTCCAAATTCCGGTGATCGGCGTAATGTGGGTGATCGAGGTCTCTGCTGGTGGTTGAGGGAAGTTTGGCGAGTTTGGGAAAAATTACTGGTGGATTTATTAACCACCGAGGCGGCGTCGCGGCGAGGAACTAAGTTTAAAACCTAGTTTTAGTCGAAGCTGAAAACTTGATCGCGTCATCGCCTCTGGGGCATCGGGGTTCATCGGAGGTTAGGAATGGAAACGTGGGTTTTTGGCGGAGCTGTGGTCAGAGGTTGGTGATTTCAGTTGGTCGGAGCAGTGAGGACAAGGAAGGATTTTGGTCGGAGTTCAGTTTCTAGTTCGATCGAAGGATCTCGATTTTGGGTTTATAATGGAATCTGGGTGGTTTGGATCGAAAGAAGAGATGATCGATGATTTTTCGGAGGTGATTTTGAGGTCTGGATCGTCGCCGATGATCGAACAGGGTGCACATCGTGTCAGTGTATCGGTGCACAGTGTTGATTTGGGAACGAAGTTTTCCTTAAGTCGAAGCTCGGGAGGGAAGATAATGAACTCGGAGTGGTTCTCGGGTTCTTGTGTGTTATCATAACACTTTTAAATATAAAACTAAGTTTAAAAATGGAAGAAGACGAAGGCACTCGAGACAGGACTCGAGCACTTGTCGGGTTGATCCCGATGCAGGAGTTAAGCAAGTTATTAATCATGTTTTAAAAGTTTTTGAAAAGAAAAGTTTTGAAATTTAAAAAGAAATTTAGTTAAACTTTCCGTAAATAAAATTATTATATATATAGCATAATATGTGATTAGGAATTGTAAGTTTGTTAACTAAAATTTGTAAGTTAATCTTTAAGTTATCTAAAAACTAATTTTTTTTAATAAAATTTAATGGTTGATAAATGTTTAAACCAAATATGTGATTTGGTATTTAATAAAGGAAATGATTTTTTAATTATAGTTTTGATAATTAATAAGGTAATGAAGAGTAATTAATTTAATTAATTAATTAATGATTAAGGATTAACTAATTTGTAATTAAAGGTTATAAGTTAATTAATTAGAGATAAATTAAATTGTAATTAGAGAGTATTAATTAATGATTAAAGATTAATTAATTAAGAAATTTATGTAATCAATTTAGAGGATTGATTTATGAATGTTATTAATTAATTAAAGTAATTAATTTAAAGATGATTAATTAAGATTGATCGCTTAATGAAATTTATTTATAATTAAAGGATAATTGCTTAATGACATTCATTAAGGAGGGTAATTAAAGGGGTAATTACTAAATGTGAGTTATTTAATAATAATCACTTAATGAGGTAATTAAGATTAATTACTTAGTGTAATTAATTAAAGGATTGAATTAATTAAGGAAATTAATTAAGGAATTGTTAAGGCTGATTAACCAATTGAGTTATAATTAATTAATGATCTAATAAGCTGGATTAAAGATGATTGAGGCGATTAATTTAGTTAAGCAGAAATGAAGTAACAAATTAATCTTGATTATAGATAATTAAATGATATTGAATGTCTTGGGTTATTGGTCATCCCTGGTGTGTGATTGTGATGTTATAAGGTATGGTGTTTGAATACAGATTGTCTATCTGAAATGAATTGCCAAGTAAATATGTAATTCTGGATATAAATGGAATTATTTATACTTAAACAGCTTTGTGTTTAAGAAAATATTGGATTCGAAGAGATCGAGGTCGGGTATCAGCAAAATGCACGAAACCACTTCGATTTGTAATCTGCAATAATTTCTTTATGGTTTTGATTTTGGAATGAATAGGCTGGAATGAAATAAATGATGTAAATTTGGTCATCTAATATGAGTAGTAATGCTTAGATATGATTGTAAGATGTGATGTTGATTATGGCAAGTTAAGAACTCGTAATAAGGCACGAGTTACCCCGGGTTTAAATATGTTTTATGCATTAGAATTTCTTGTTAGATGGATTTACTCACGCTGGTTTCCATTCTGACCCGGGTGTTACTTTGATGTAATGCTCGGGCCAAACAGAGTATTACAGATTTTCAGGTGAGGACGTTCTGGAGTTCAGGAGGCGAACTGGATGGCGGTAACGTATGGAGTGTAACCCGCTGAGTATTATTGATTTGTATTTGGAACATGTTGGTTGTATCTGTCCAGCGTTTGTGTATATGTTGTAACTCTGATATATTAAAGTGTAATTTGACAAGTACAGATTTCCTTTGTATGACTGTTATTATTTGATATTATATTTTGATCCACTGCGAATATGAGAATCTGAGTTTTGGTGTTTCTATTTCTTCTTTTCCTTCTATCTCTTTTCTTCTTTTCCTAACTATTTGGAATTTTCTGGATCAATAATTTCGAGTCGCTACAATTTGGTATCAGAGCAGAAGGTTAAGAGAGAACCTTGGCTCTGGTGGGATTACTCGTTAAGGATAGGGTAAGTGGAACCCTAGAATGAGTTGAGTGTGTGTGTGTATATATATATATATATATAAGAGAGCACATGTTATTTTCTTATATACAGATTTTAAATGGTTTTAAAAAATTAATATTAAGGTAATTAGTTGTTAAATCATTGGAATTAAATATGAGTGGTAATAGTAATACAACTAAATTTAAATTGAATAAAGATAAGTTTAAGATGGATTCAAGCTGAAATTAAAATCTTGAATTTGGAGAAGAGTTTCATAATAAGATAATAATGAATTGGTTTCCAGATATGATAATCTTGGTTATTATCATAAATGATTGTTGTGTTTAATAATAAAATGTGTATTAACGAGTAAGCAAAATGAAATGTTTTAGGGAAGTAAAACATTTAGGCAAGTATGACTTATAAATTGGAATTGAAGATTATCTAAATTGTGAAGTTTTAAATCTGGGTCCAAAATTTGAAAATTCTTTCAAAGTGATAGAGAAATAATAAATAATGCTATTAAATGTATTTCAATGTAGGGTCCTATTTCAAACAAGAGTTATTTGAAAATTTAAAGGAATTTGTTTTGAATTAAAAACCAAAGGTGGTTTAAAATTTAAAGATAACTTGGCATGTAAAGGAAATAAATATGTATGAATGAGGGATACAGATAATATCAAAGGTGATTTGAAATAAACTCTAAGGTTGAGTTTTGAATTTTGCTTAGAATGTGATGTGAAACCCAAAGTGAAGTAAGTTTTTAAACTTAAGTGGGAAGATTATTGATTTGAAGTTTAAAATTCGAATGGGAATTCAAATTTAGTAAAGTTGTCTGGATTAAATTAAAGTGAATTTAATTTTGGGGAAAATTAAATAAGTAGAACAGACGACCTGAATTGGAAATTTCAAAATGAAATTGAGATTTAACTTGGGAAGTTAAATGGTAGATTTGAATTGGGAGTTTGTGTGATCTCAAAATGGGTTTGAGGTCTGGAAATTGGAAATGGATGGATGTTTTAAAATAATTTGGATTATATTATCCTATTGTTACTAATAATCTTTAAACTGTGAATTGGATTTGTTTAAATAAATGAAGAAATGGTGTGTGGTAGTATATCCATTATTGAGATAAAAAGGAAATTAATTTGAAATTAAAATTTAAATGTTCAAAAGGAACATGGAAATTTAAATTTTTTAAGAATCGGTTTCAAAATTGGAAGATAAAATTGGGTAATAAATTAAATTTTAAAGACAAAATTATTTTAAACTCTTATTTGAACTTTGAACTAAGTTAAGTAAAGATAATTTAAAATGGAATTTTGAAGTTTAGACTCAGAATTTAATGGTTTAAAGATTTAAGTTGTTGATTTAAAAGTAAAGGTTAATTTGTTTTAAGGGAATTAAATCAACATTATTTGAAAATTTAACTCGAATCTATATAATTGGAGATTGGAATTGGGATTAATTCAAACAGGAATTGAAATGATTTGAAATTAAAGTGGGTTCAATTTGAAATTAGTACAAATTGATTTGAATAATTTGGAATTGTAATTAAAGTTGAATAGGTTTAAAATTCAAATGGAATTTGATTTTGGATTTGGAAATAAATTGAGATTAATTCAACTTGAATTGGGGTTAAATCAAGTTCAGTGGAAATTGTAGTTATTTAAATTGGAATTGAATCAATTTAAATGGAAGTGGAAATTTAAATTGAATTTGATTTGAATTAATTAGAATTGTGATTGAAGATGGATAAGTTTAAAATTCAAATGGAAAATAAGAATTGGATTAATTTGAATTGAAATTGAAGTTAAATTCAAATGGGAAGTTGATTTGAATTTGGGATGGGAATAGAAGTTAACTTAATTTGAATTGAAATTGGAAGTTAATTGGAAATTGGCATTGATTGGAAATGGAGATTGGGAATTGAACAGTTTGGCTCTGAACTATATTCAAATAAATTATTTTAATGTAAATTTTTAAACCCAAACTATCTTATACTTGTTTTGCAACTACTTTTGGAACTATTTAACTATTTTACTGCAATTTTATAACTATTTTATAAACTAATTACTGTTTTTCAACTAATTAATAACTACTTACCATTTTACAACTATTTTACAATTATCTAACTATTTAACTATCTTATAACTATTTTACAATTACTTAACTATTTTACAGCTATTTTACAAACTAACAATTATTTTTCAACTACTTATCTTTTTTTTAAAAATATTTCTTCAAGCTATTTTTTAAATTTAAGCTGGTCAGAGTGCAAACTGTTTATGATTAAATACCCAATTGAGATAAGAATTGAGGTGATAATCCAAATGAGGAGGCAATGGTGAATAAATGAATAAGCACCTAAGGGAATGTGAATAGAAAAGAGAATTGATTTAGCTAATTATCAATGAAGATAAATACATAGGATGTACGTATATTATTCTATTCGCATAATGATTTGATCCAGTTCGAAGTGTAGCCTCACCGAGCCTTGTTTATCATTCCCGATCGATCCTACCTTGATTTGAGCATGGTCCAATTTTGAAGGTATCTATCATTGCCTTGTTTTCAATCGATATCCAATCCTGATATCCATCCTTTTTAGCCAATTTGCTGATATCCCGGCCTTGACCAAAAGGCAAGGTCACAGATGTTATCAAAAATCTAGGGTGTTACATAAAACATATGGAACAACCTTTCTAAACCATTTAAAACCATTCCTTTCGAAACCTTTGGATTTAACTTTCAATAGAACAAAGGGTCTTAACACAACTAAGTCGAAAACACTCTTTCAGAAGCAATTTCCTAAGTTAAAGAAGTGGATGGTGCCGAAGCAAATCGCTTCGAAAGCATTGGAGAAGCACTTAGAATTTAAAACAAAGAAACCCTTTCGAAGGTATAGCTTTGAAAGGTAAGATGTGGCAGCAAGGGGTTTTGACCCCTTCGAAAGCTTTTTTGTAAAATAAAGGCACAACCCTTTTCGAAACCAGTCTTTAAAACCATTTGACCAAGTTGAAAGCTATCTAAGTCCAAAGCATTTTTTCAAAAGCAAAGAAGGCATATTTCCTTTTAAAAGAAAACCAAGGTTTTGTTCCCTTCAGAACCCCTTGTTTCGACTCAATAACTTTCGCCTATGTCCAATTCACTACGTACCAAGACTTTGATACCTTGCGCATTGGTTCCGATGGAGATTGTAACGACCCATAATTTCGCTACTTCGAAAATGAGAGATTTCGCTCGATTAAATTTAAAAGGAGTTTAAATCTTAAATAAATATGTTATATATATATAAATAATTATCTATTTTTATAGTTAATAAATTAAAAAAGTATAAATTTGGATTTTGAAACAAATCGACAAAAGTTAAGTTTTGTTAATAATAAATAAAGGCTTAAATAAAGGGATTTAAATATTTATTTAAAAAGGTAAATCTTATTTAAAACATCTAATAAAGATAATAAAAGTATGTTAAAAGATTTGAAAGTATGTTAATAATCGTTTTACAAAAATAACCAAAATTTGTCGCATTTTGTCAGTTTTACATACGCGGTAAAATTAGAGATTTTGATATTAATTAAATATGATTTTAAAATATAAAGAGACTTGTTTTAATTTATTTAAAGAAGTAAAAATTTCATTTTTAAATTTGGTTTACATAAATAAATAGTTTAACTAAAACGTCAAAATGTGACCGTAAAACATTTTGTCAAAAAACGACGTTTTGTCGATTAAAAGTTGTCGCAACGTCGTCGCACCTTAATTTTCTTATATAGAAACATATATTCTAATAGTGTAAGTGTTAATTAATTAACTAATCAAGTTTACTTTTACTAAACAATGTTAGAAACTTCTAGAAAACAATGAAGAAAAAGTAAGCACAAAAACACAAAAATGTCATTTCAAAGCAAAAAGTAAAACATCAAATCAAACCAAACATAATTATTACTTTACTTTTCTTACTTCTTAAGTGAAAGTGACATAAAGCATGCTTTGAAATGTGATGTTAAGTTAAAAAGTAAGTAAAGGGCATTTTGGTCATTTTACATAATAATATTTTATTCGAAACTTTTTCCTATAAATAGCCATGCATACCTCTTTCATTTTCACACAAATCTTTCTTTTCTTCTTCTTCTTCCATTAAGCTATTTTAATGGCTTCTCTCTTTAAGAGAGGTAGGAGGGTTAAAAATAGTGGAGTGCTTAAGCACTAATCCACTTGTCACTCTCTAACCTCTTCTTAATTCACTTCTTCTTCTTCTCTTCTTAAAAAGGGCCTTAGGCCGTGAGTTTGGGAGTGGATAAGAGGAGGGCGTGAGCAAAGCAAGTAGAGATGGAGATGGTCGAGCACTTGGAAGCATGGTTATGATTAGGTTTACAAAGGTTTAGTGAAGCGTTGAATTAAATGAATGTTGGCAGGAAGTTAAACGTTTTGGTTAAAGGTGAGAAATTCTCATTGCTTTTGAATTTATATTTTGATTATGTTATAAATCATATTTACACCCTTATGACATATGAATGTTTATACCAAATTGATTGTTAATATGGATGATTTGATAGTTAGTAAATTAAGTGAATTGTGATAATATATCCCATTATGATATTAATAGTGAATGTTGGATTTGAAATCATATGTATATGATTGGTTGAATGGATGTTATGTTAGTGATAAATATGAATATTGGATATGTTCATTTTGATTAAGTAATCACTTTGTTTAGTAAGACCATATTTTAGTAATATGAGAAATTGTGGAAAAATAAGTCTCTTTTCATTTAGAAGTGAAATTAAAGTTAAAATGAAAGAGATTTTGAAATTTAAAGTGAAACGGATTTGAAAAGGATAGTTAATTAAAAATTGAAATTAAGATGAATAGTGAAATTGAAATTAAAATCGATTTTGAAAAAGTGAAGTTTAGTTTGAGAATGAATTGAAGTTTAAATTGAAATTAGATTTGAAATCTAAGTTTTAAATGTGTTTAATTTGAGATTAGAATTGAAATTAAGTTGGAATTGGAATTTAAAATTTAATATTGAAATAGTGGGAATATAATAATATTATAATATGTTAATAGTGAAAATATATTTTAAATACTTTAAAAATTGAAAATATTGATTTAAAATAGTTTCTAATAATTTTTAAGTGTTGAGTCAAATTTAAATAGATTATTTCAAATATTGAAAAATAAGTTAAAACTAGACGCGTCGCGCAACGGTAGTCGCGATTTCGCGCAGAAAAGTTCAAATGAGTGTATAAAGTGGAATATGGCTCGGAATTCTTCGGGATAAGAAAATTCCGGACTATTATATCCATATCTTCTAAACGAAGAAAGAAAATCAAAGTTTCGATAAATAGATTTTGAAATAAGTCCAAATCAATTTTCTAGAAAAAATCGCGCTAGTGTAGTTTAGTGACCGTAACATGAAATTTGTTTAAATGGATGTTTTTAATTATGGAAAAATATGGAATAAATTTGATAAATCTATTTAAATTATTTAAAAGAGATTGGGATTGGAAAATATGAATTATCGAATGTTTAAAAGTTGTTTAATTCAAATAAGCTTATTCGGCACTTTCCGCAGCACTTTCCTGCTGCGAATTGTAAAACTTTTGGAATATGAGTTTAAATGTAACGACGTTTCCCAAAAGAAATTGTGAATGTTTTTAAAAGGATAATTAAGCGTTTTGAAAGATAATTTGGAATATTTATAAGCAATTCCAAAGTAAAGTTGAAAATCTGAGTATGCGGAAACGACTAGTACACTTGTCCCGCCTGTGAGATCTGGGAAGATAAAACAAAGTGTTTAACTAAGGTTAGGAATGGAGCAACCAGTGTCCTGAACTTACCTGGTCTATGTTTTCTTTTTTTAGGCGAGGGGTGGAACAGATCGAAGGGAAAGCCCGGATGCTCTTAAATAAAAAGATTCTGTTAAGTTTTCTGAAATAAAAGAAGATTGGTATTATCCGAAAGTTAAGCAATCTCCAGAAAGAATGATTTCTAAGATCGAATTTACTTCAAAATGTTTGTTAAGATTGATTTAGGGTTTATCGTAAACGATGTCTTAAATAACATTGTTTTTGAACCGCTTAGAACTAAAGAAATTTGGATCAAGAATTAAGTAAGAAAATCTAGGATATTTTCCAAAGCAGAAGAATAAATTTCTTAGAATCATCCTAAGTTAAAAGAAAGAGATTTCGAAATCATCCGAAAAGAATTAAAGTGAAAAGAGACTTAATAAATCCTATATACTCGTATTCACTTTTTATCGATGATTGGATTTCGAAGGAACCGGAGTCGGATTTGGTTAATTCCTATCCGAAAACCACTTCGAACCAATGTATACGTTCGAACGTGAAGACATGTGGAAGATGGTGATTGAAGACCGTGGATCTTCCTGGCGTGAGGACTGCTTGTTGACTTGCTCTGGGTAGCTCCCGAGTTATATATAGCAGTGGTCTCCTCGTGATGGAGATTTTGCGGATTGCAAGGGCTTCTCGCCTAGTAATGGCCGAGGAAAGTGTCTTCGGTTTGTCCTATTCCTGGACAACTTGTATGGACGTTTGTCTGACATTGCATTTCTAATGATTACGTACATTGGTTTTTACAAACGTACATCAGTGGTGTCGCAGAAGGCAACTTCTCTTAGCTTAACACCCTCCTTGAGACTTACGAGCTTAAGGGTTGTATTTTTGTGGAAGGCAATTAGTAGTTAAATGGAAATGGTAATGTGGCATTCAAAGATGTGATATGTGCAACGTGAAAAGGTAATCGTTTGCCTCAAGCCTCATCAAACCGGAAATGACCGAAACAGGATTAGATGCAGCAGGGCTAAGTGGGTCATTCCCAATTAGGGTATGATCATCCCCTTCTAGATATATTTCTTCCTACTATGACGTTCGAGATGTTAATTAATGTGGTGTATGGAAAAAGAGCGCTCGGTTAAAGGTTGGTAACGACCGGGGGATGACATATTCGGTACTATCTAGTTAAAGAGGTAGGCCGGTCTTGTATTGGTAGAGGGCAGATGTTCTGTGCCTCGGGACATCCTTCTAGAGGTGTACTCATTTCGGAAGGTAGATCCTGCGCCTGGTCATTTGTATGGAAACCCATTCTCCAATAAGAGCCTACGGACTTGATTGTAAACCTATTATGCTGGAATTTAATCAATGTAACAGTTTCGGCTAAGATTAATAAGTTTATTTGCAAATGTTTTCAAAGAATGTCATTGGAAATAATATCAAAAGTTTTGATATAGAAGTGTTTTAGTTATCATAAGGTAAAAACCCATCCGTGTTTATGTGTGGGCGTGGTCTTATGAGATACTCTTTCTTTTCAAAGGATCTTTATAAAAAGGCTGATATATGACACTGTCATTTATTGTTGAGTTTTTCTCACGTTGGTTTATCAAGCCTGATCCGGGTATTTTCAATACTCGGGTCAGATCCGAGTAGTTTCAGGATAATCGAAGACGGTTGGAGTTTCCAGAGGAGAGCTGGAGATATTCGTCGACGTTTGGAGATATTCGTTTATCGGCTTTGCTTAGTGTATTTTGTTTGATGTTTGTCAGCATTTGTAAGGGCAGATTTTATAACTGTCCAAGCTGAATTTAGGTCAGACTCTGATATATGTATTTAAAAGTTTTCCGTTGTAAAAATATTTGTTCAATATTATATGTTATTCCATTCGTGTGAGATTCTGTTCTATCTACTTTTCTTTATCACCCTTAATGATCCGTCTTTTCGTGCAATTTGTGTTGGACATGTGTGGTTTATTGTCGATTCCAAAGGTACGGGAAAACGGGCCTTTACATTTGGTATCAGAGCTGAAGGTTAAGCGAGAACCTTGGCTCTATTTTGGGTAAAGTCTCATCAAAGATAGGATTAGTAATATCCTAGGATGAGTAACTCATTAGAGATAGGGTTAGCAACGCCCTAAAATGAGTTATGAGAGTATTATATATATTGAGCGCGTATCTGTTAATTTTATAAAAATTATTTTGTTTTAAAGGAATTGATAAATGAAATAATTTTACCTTGGGCTCATATTATAAATAGTAAAGGGGATATTATTATCTTTTGGGTTTGAAATTAAGGATTGTTTGTAATCTAGCTTAGTGAAACTAAAATATGAATATCTTGTGATTAGAATTGCACAATTTGACTATAAGATATTCTATATAGAATCAGTTAGTTGGAAGATAGAATTAAAACTTTAATCATGTACACTTAGATACTTAGTATAAAGAAATAATAATGATTAAGTGATTATCATAATAGATGGGTTTAAAAGCTAAGTACAAATATCTTGTGAAGTTAAATTCACAATTTGAATATAAGATATTTGATGATAATACTAAAGCTAGAAGTGTAATTGGAGAAAGTAAAAAGAAAATGCATACTTAGAAAAAACTCTTATCAATAAGATAGAAAAGATAAGCCAAAATTGAAATTTTGGGTAAATATATTATGAAAGGATAAGTCCTATAACTTATAAGGAGATAAGGTAATTTTAGATTTAGACACTTCGACTAGGTTAAAATCAAAGTGAAATTTAGGAATAAGAGATATAAGAAATATCATCCTAATATAAAAACTTTGAATTAGTGATACATTTAGGGTAACATTTGTAATTCAGAATGAAGTAGGAATAGAAGTGGATATTTTTGAACAATATGGTTAGTAGTTTGATTGTTGGATGAAAATGTTTAAGTAACAAATACCATGTGAATTAAGTTTCACAATTTGACTATAAGGTATTTGATGGATTTAAGAATTTTGATTTATAAAATGGATACGTAAATAAGTTAAGTAGTTAATCATAGAATCAGTGAGGAAAAGATATACACATAGCAAAATTGTCTTATTAATATATGGATTGGATACATAATATTAGCTAATGAAAACCTTGGATAAAGAAAACTAATGGTTGAGTTTTATAACTTATTTATTTAGAATAATAGAATTCCACAATTGTTGAAG
This sequence comes from Allium cepa, assembly GCA_030765085.1. Taxonomy (NCBI): domain Eukaryota; kingdom Viridiplantae; phylum Streptophyta; class Magnoliopsida; order Asparagales; family Amaryllidaceae; genus Allium; species Allium cepa. Next base: position 168,317,693 of record CM060931.1, read on the forward strand.
ACCCTATTGAAGTAATAATGGTTTGAAGATTAGGGATATGTATATATACTCTTAGGAAGTAAAGGTATATTATACAAGTTTAAGTCATATTTATGAGCTTAAGTAATAATGGATTTAGTAAAAGGTAAATGATTGTGAAATAAAGTTGGATTAATAGAAGTTTTGAAAAAATGTTTTAGGTAAAGATGAATGTGAATAAGTATATAAGTTAAACGTAGATCATTTTGGCACATAAAATTTTGGATCAAAGATTTGAGTACAGAACTTTGAGGTGTTTACACCAATCCGAAAAAGGATTTATCACTCGATTCTTGATGGCGAACATTGATGAGAGTTTATGATTATGTACACAAGTTTTCTATCATAGTTGAGGGGTATGCAAGGAAAGCAAGGGTTTGTGATTAAGAAGTCTGATCAAAGTCCGTACTAGAAAATCGAGGGATCGATACTAGTTCAAAAGAAAAGTTGTGGATTTGAATAATAGATCGAATCAAATATCACATATAGTATGATGTTTTGGGTCTGTCTACTTAGTAGTTGGATAGTTATCTCAAATAGTAGGCACTAAGATATAGTGGTTAGACTTATGTTTCGAATATGTATATTTATATAGACCTCAGATATAGTACATGCTCGGGACAGAGGATGAGTTATGTGGATGTATGCATTAGTATCAGTATGGTTGTTTTTGGATGTATAGTATTGTTTGGTTATTGTATATATTATCTTAAGTGTGCAATGTGCACTAGGATGAGTACAATAGAAGTTTGACTTGATGAATATGTATATAATCGTAAGTAAGTGATAAGTACTCAGGTTAGTGTGGGGAATCTCTATATTTATGTTTGGCATCATCTTTTTTAGTGTTGTTATGATATCGGCCTTCTTCTTTTCTATTATCAGTAGAAATAAGTCAAATTATTTGAGGAGATGAGTATGGGATAGATTTCTTTGTCTTTGATTTCATTTCGAGGACGAAATGCTTTTAAGTAGGGGAGAATGTAACGACCCATAATTTCGCTACTTCGAAAATGAGAGATTTCGCTCGATTTAAATTTAAAAGGAGTTTAAACCTTAAATAAATATGTTATATATATAAATAATTATCTATTTTTATAGTTAATAAATTAAAAAAGAATAAATTTGGATTTTGAAACAAATCGACAAAAGTTAAGTTTTGTTAATAATAAATAAAGGCTTAAATAAAAGGATTTAAATATTTATTTAAAAAGGTAAATCTTATTTAAAACATCTAATAAAGATAATAAAAGTATGTTAAAAGATTTGAAAGTATGTTAATAATCGTTTTACAAAAATAACCAAAATTTGTCGGATTTTGTCAGTTTTACATACGCGGTAAAATTAGAGATTTTGATATTAATTAAATATGGTTTTAAAATATAAAGAGACTTGTTTTAATTTATTTAAAGAAGTAAAAAGTTCATTTTTAAATTTGGTTTACATAAATAGATAGTTTAACTAAAACGTCAAAATGTGACCGTAAAACATTTTGTCGAAAAACGACGTTTTGTCGATTAAAAGTTGTCGCAACGTCGTCGCACCTTTATTTTCTTATATGGGAACATATATTCTAATAGTGTAAGTGTTAATTAATTAACTAATCAAGTTTACCTTTACTAAACAAGGTTAGAAACTTCTAGAAAACAATTAAGAAAAAGTAAGCACAAAAATACAAAAATGTCATTTCAAAGAAAAAAGTAAAACATCAAATCAAACCAAACATAGTTATTACTTTACTTTTCTTACTTCTTAAGTGAAAGTGACATAAAGCATGATTTGAAATGTGATGTTAAGTTAAAAAGTAAGTAAGGGCATTTTGGTCATTTTACGTAATAATATTTTATTCCAAACTTTTTCCTATAAATAGCCATGCATACCTCTTTCATTTTCACACAAATCTTTCTTTTCTTCTTCTTCTTCCTTTAAGCTATTTTAATGGATTCTCTCTTTAAGAGAGGTAGGAGGGTTAAAAATAGTGGAGTGCTTAAGCACTAATCCACTTGTTACTCTCTAACCTCTTCTTAATTCACTTATTCTTCTTCTCTTCTTAAAAAGGGCCTTAGGCCGTGAATTTGGGAGTAGATAAGGGGAGGGTGTGAGCAAAGCAAGTAGAGATGGAGATGGTCGAGCACTTGGAAACATGATTATGATTAGGTTTAGAAAGGTTTAGTGAAGCGTTGAATTAAATGAATGTTGGCAGGAAGTTAAACGTTTTGGTTAAAGGTGAGAAATTCTCATTGCTTTTGAATTTATATTTTGATTATGTTATAAATCATATTACACCCTTATGACATATGAATGTTTATATCAAATTGATTGTTAATATGGATGATTTGATAGTTAGTAAATTAAGTGAATTGTGATAATATATCCCATTATGATATTAATAGTGAATGTTGGATTTGAAATCATATGTATGTGATTGGTTGAATGTATGTTATGTTAGTGATAAATATGAATATTGGATATGTTCATTTTGATTAAGTAATCACTTTGTTTAGTAAGACCATATTTTAGTAATATGAGAAATTGTGGAAAAATAAGTCTCTTTTCATTTAGAAGTGAAATTAAAGTTAAAATGAAAGAGAATTTGAAATTTAAAGTGAAATGGATTTGAAAAGGATAGTTAATTAGAAATTGAAATTAAGATGAATGGTGAAATTGAAATTAAAATCGATTTTGAAAAAGTGAAGTTTAGTTTGAGAATGAATTGAAGTTTAAATTGAAATTAGATTTGAAATCTAAGTTTTAAATGTGTTTAATTTGAGATTAGAATTGAAATTAAGTTGGAATTGGAATTTAAAATTTAATATTGAAATAATGGGAATATAATAATATTATTATATGGTAATAGTGAAAATATATTTTAAATACTTTAAAAAGTGAAAATATTGATTTAAAATAGTTTCTAATAATTTTATAAGTGTAGAAATCAAATTTGAATAGATTATTTCAAATATTGAAAAATAAGTTAAAACTAGACGCGTCGCGCAACGGTAGTTCGCGATTTCGCGCCGAAAAGTTCAAATGAATGTATAGAGTGGAATATGGCTCGGAATTCTTCGAGATAAGCAAATTCCGGATTATTATATTCATATCTTTGAAAGAAAATTAAAGTTTCGATAAGTAGATTTTGAAATAAGTCCAAATCAATTTTCTAGAAAAAATCGCGCTAGTGTAGTTTAGTGACCATAACAGAAAATTTGTTTAAATGGATGTTTTTAATTATGGAAAAATATGGAATAAATTTGATAAATCTATTTAAATTATTCAAAAGAGATTGGGATTGGAAAATATGAATTATCGAATGTTTAAAAGTTGTTTAATTCAAATAAGCTTATTTAGCACTTTCCGCAGCACTTTTCTGCTGCGAATTGTAAAACTTTTGGAATATGAGTTTAAATGTAACGACGTTTCCCAAAAGAAATTGTGAATGTTTTTAAAAGGATAATTAAGCGTTTTGAAAGATAATTTGGAATATTTATAAGCAATTCCAAAGTAAAGTTGAAAATCTGAGTATGCGGAAACGACTAGTACATTTGTCCCGCCTGTGAGATCTAAGAAGATAAAACAAGGTGTTTAACTAAGGTTAGGGATAGAGCAACCAGTGCTCTGAACTTACCTGGCCTATGTTTTCTTTTTTTAGGCGAGGGGTGGAACAGATCGAAGGGAAAGCCCGGATGCTCTTAAATAAAAAGATTCTGTTAAGTTTTCCAAAATAAAAGAAGATTGATATTATCCAAAAGTTAAGCAATCTCCAAAAAGAATGATTTCTAAGATCGAATTTACTTCAAAATGTTTGATAAGATTGATTTAGGGTTTATCGTAAACGATGTCTTAAATAACATTGTTTTTGACCCGCTCAAAAGTAAAGAAATTTGGATCAAGAATTAAGTAAGAAAATCTGGGATATTTTCCAAAGCAGAAGAATAAATTTCTTAGAACCATCCTAAGTTAAAAGAAAGAGATTTCGAAATCATCCGAAAAGAATTAAATTGAAAAGAGACTTAATAAATCCTATATACTCGTATTCACTTTTTATCGATGATTGGATTTCGAAGGAACCGGAGTCGGATTTGGTTAATTCTTATCCGAAAACCACTTCGAACCAATGTATACGTTTGAACGTGAAGACATGTGGAAGATGGTGATTGAAGACCGTGGATCTTCCTGGCGTGAGGACTGCTTGTTGACTTGCTCTAGGTAGCTCCCGAGTTATATATAGCAGTGGTCTCCTCGTGATGGAGATTTTGCAGATTGCAAGGGCTTCTCGCCTAGTAATGGCCGAGGAAAGTGCCTTCGGTTTGTCCTGTTCCTGACAACTTGTATGGACGTTTGTCTGACATTGCATTTCTAACAATTACGTACATTGGTTTTTACAAACGTACATCAGTGATGGCGGAGAAGGCAACTTCTCTTAGCTTAACACCCTCCTTGAGACTTACGAGCTTAAGGGTTGTATTTTTGTGGAAGGCAATTAGTAGTTAAACGGAAATGGCAATGTGGCATTCAAAGATGTGATATGTACTATGTGAAAAGGTAATCGTTTGCCTCAAGCCTCATCAAACCGGAAATGACCGAAACAGGATTAGATGCAGCAGGGCTAAGTGGGTCATTCCCAATTAGGGTATGATCATCCCCTTCTAGATATATTTCTTCCCGCTATGACGTTCGGGATGTTAATTAATGTGGTGTATGGAAAACGAGCGCTCGATTAAAGGTCGGTAACGACCCGGGGATGACATATTCGGTTCTATCTAGTTAAAGAGGTAGGCTGGTCTTGTGTTGGTAGAGGGCAGATGTTCTGTGCCTCGGGACATCCATCTAGAGGTGTACCCATTTCGGAAGGTAGATCCTGCGCCTGGTCATTTATATGGAAACTCATTCTCCAATAAGAACCTGCGGACTTGATTGTAAACCTATTATGCTGGAATTTAATCAATATAACTATTTCGGCTAAGATTAATAAGTTTATTTGCAAATGTTTTCAAAGAATGTCATTAGAAATAATATCAAAAGTTTTGATATAAAAGTGTTTTAGTTATCATAAGGTAAAAACCCGTCCGTGTTTATGTGTGGGCGTGGTCTTATGAGATACTCTTTCTTTTCAAAGGATCTTTATAAAAAGGCTGATATATGTCACTGTCATTTATTGTTGAGTTTTTCTCACGCTGGTTTATCAAGCCTGATCCGGATATTTTCAATACACGGGTCAGATCCGAGTAGTTTCAGGATAATCGAAGACGGTTGGAGTTTCTAGTGGAGAGCTAGAGATATTCATCGACGTATGGAGATATTCGTTTATCGGCTTTGCTTAGTGTATTTTGTTTGATGTTTGTTAGCATTTGTAAGGGCAGGTATTATAACTGTCCAAGCTGAATTTTGGTCAGACTCTGATATATGTATTTAAAAGTTTTCCGCTGTAAAAATATTTGTTCAATATTATATGTTATTCCATTCGTGTGAGATTCTGTTCTGTCTACTTTTCTTTATCACCCTTAATGATCCATCTTTTCGTGCAATTTGAGTTGGACATGTGTGGTTTATTGTCGATTCAAAAGGTACGGAAAAACGGGCCTTTACAGAGATGAAGGCCGAAGTAGCTAGTCGAAAGGTAGGTGCCGAAAGTGGCAAAACGGCAAAGTCTTATAAAAATTGATTTTTAACTTTGAAAAGTAATTTCTTTTCAACTAACCTGCTTCATTTGTCAACATATGATTGGTTGCTAATTTCTTTTCCAAATTCTTTTCTAAAAGTGCTGTCGAAATTTTAGAAGTAAATAACTTAAAATGTTTACAAAATGCCCCTTTGTTTTTTATTAATATATAAAACATCTAAGTTCCATACCTTAATTAATTTTATATATTTATTAAAAAAGTTAGGAAAATTCTACGAAAATTCTCATAAATCACTTTTAGTATGTCTTCTAATAAATATATTAATTTCTGACCTAAAAACAATATAAATTAGCCTTAATTAATTTTAAACTCAATTAGCCATTTTCCTCACTAGAAAATTAATAATAAATCCACATTAATTTGGAAAATTATAAAATCTGAAATCTATCTCTAAAATATTATTTCTAACCTTATATAAAAATCGCAAGGCACTTGGATGTCATTTAATAAGATTTTCACATTAAAACATATCATAAAATTCATATTAAATAGCATAAATCATCAACAAGCATACATATATATATATATATATATATATCATTTTAACAATAAAAAACATGGCAATATACTTGCAAAAATATTCGGTTCTGATCTAGAACCCAAAACTTCAAAAATATGAGATGTAACCTATTGTTCACCTTTTTCTTTGTTGTTAAGGTGTTGACATTTGAGAATGGATTTGATAAATCTTCCTCTTGATCTTTGACTTTTCTTCTTCTAGCTTTGTCTAATGGTGGCCTACCTCTTTATGTTTTGTTTTGATTGTGAACGTGTAAAATGAAGTGGTGTGAGGGTTTAGGGTATGAGAATAGGACTTATACCTATTTTGCTCTTATCTAATTCCCTAACCTATGTCATTTTAGTTTCCTTAGTTCACTGTTTTAAATTAGCACGGCTACATCTATTAACACAAATCTCAAACCCTTAACAATTTCATTATTTCGCTTAATTTAACTAATTAAATGTCCTAAATAATGTTAACCGAAATTTGGTTCGTTACACCTTCGTTCCTAGCTGAAGTGCCGCCTTCCAAAATCGGAGACAACCCAAAAGATTTATGCATCCCCGGATGATCTAGATCGTAGCCCGCATCCTTTTCCGAGGCGTGAGAAATTGAATCACCAGTTGCTTGAGTAGTAGGAGTGTAACGAGAAGGATTTTGCCCGCTCGAAAATCGACATCCATACTTCAAATCGTATTCGAATGCCATAGATTCGACCGTTCAAATCCGATTCGCCGGAGCTTATAACAACATTAAGTAAACAACACAGCGGAATAAAAGAATAATACATTGATATACAGCTTTGATACAATATCTGATACAACAGATGATCCAATAGATATTAATATACATCAGAGATATGATACAATAAGATAGCAGCAGAAAAGAAAATAGATGACATCTAGCAGCGGAACAATACAACTCTAAGATAGTCTTAAAAAGAGAACTCCGAGAACTGCAACTCCATTTCCAAGAACCAACCCAGCAATAGCTCGAACTCCCAATAACGATGCACAAAGATAAGCAAGTGCGGTGTGATCCAAAGACTGAACTAGCTCCAGATAACCTACTAATCTGACTATCTGAAAAACCCAACTCTAGACTGCTCGTGTAGAAAATAATGAGCACCCAGAGTTTAGGAAAGAAACAATAAACTCTGGATCAGTCGTGGGACTGGTGTGAGCTACAAAAACAGTTTATCTTTTAAAACATTCAAAGAAATATTTTAAAGTTAATTCGCAATGCTTTTTGAAATGAGACTACCATAAGACCTCCCGCCACACACACAATGCAAACACAGACTTGGAGGAGATTTCTTCTTATGATAGTCAAAGATGCTTGATACGCATTAAAAAGAAACATTTGATATTATTATTAGTGCATAGTGTAGGAAAACATTTCGAAAGTAGAATATAAATCTTAGCCAGCATAGGTACCATTATATTATGCCTACTATAGCTACCTCCTGAGGAAGCAGGTTCTACAACTAAAACCGTACAAGATCGTATTGTTTCTTTGGATTTCCAACAAATGGTCAGGCCAAGGAACTTCCCATTACCACATGAGAACGCCTCTGGAAGGACATCCCCGAGAACCAAACCGGATCTCTACCAACACAAGGCCGGGTTACCTCTAACTGGGTAACAACTGACACGAGTATGCCATCCCCCGGTCCTTTGGGACCTTTAACCGAGCGCTCGTAATCAACATCACACCATAATAATAAGTGTTTTAACATGAGTAAGCATCTGGGCTCCATACCATGATACCACCCTTTTCCAGAAGGAAATGCACATACCCTAAAGGGAGCTACCCCTCATAACCTTGCTGCATCTTTCCTGTTTTGACCATTCCGAGGTGTGAGGCTCGACGAAGTCACGTCCACAAAGCCACGCTTTATACAAAAGCTGTGCTTTGGGTCAACAAATGATCATAGAAATGATCACAAAGATAAACGATCAAACAAATGATCCTATCACAAATGATCAACACAATGATCATTTCACAGAAACACTCAGCATGTCACATTACCAAATTGGGAATATATCGCTGATAACCTTCAACTACATAACCTCTGAGCTCGTACGTCTCAGAGAAGGGTGTTAAGCTAAGAGAATAAATTCTCCGCCACCAACAGAAATGTATTTGAAAGAAATCAGCTTTATATCTCAATTTGTAATGTCAGACATACTATCCATACAAGTCTGTTCCGGGCTCGAACAGAACCGAAGGCACTTACAAAGAAGTCCTTACAATCCGGATATTCACTAATCACGTTCGGACTTCCCATCACATATGGAGTCTCTATACCGAGGACCAGTCGATGCAAAGACATTCGACGAGTTGTCCTTACGTTTTCAAAAATATCCGGTCTTCACCACCGATCTTCAAATGTTATCTATAACGACATATCACATATTCGGAATGGGATATATGACACAAAGGTCCTCTCCTGGCTAAACCGAACAGTGAGCGCAGTATTTCAAAAACATATGGATATTGGGATTTCAATTAAGTCACAACTTAAAACCCAAAACTTTTCTTCAAATGGTTTAAACCAATTACCATTTCAAATCTTTATATTACAAAAAGATTTATTTCACAAAGATCAATTTTTAGATTTCAAAACAATTTCCATTTCATTTGGATTAACTCGTTAAATCTTTAAATCAAAGATTTAACTCATAGCTTTCAAAATTCGATTAACTTGTTGAATCTTTAAATCAAGATTCAACTTATAGCTTTCAAATCGTTTTCATAACTTGGAAATTATCTTCATTTTCAAACTTGAAATTCTTTTTAACACAAATTGGACGTTCATTTCTTATGTGAAAGCTTTTATTATTAGAAAACAAACAGTTTTCGTAAAAATTCAATTATATCTACACGAGTTAAAGCCCTTGAATTCTATTCACATCCCAAATCAATACTTTTAAAATAGTTAAACCCATATATAACTGGTATAACATTTTTAATCCCTAGTTTTAAATCATAGTATTCAGTTTCAAATTTTGAATTTAAATGTAAATCAAATTATTTAAATTCCAAAATTTAATCAAGTTATTCAAAAATAAATTTCATCTTTGAAATTCCATTTTCAAAAGTTTTTCACTTAAAACCCAATCCATTTGCAGAACGTTTGAATTCAAATATTCAAATTCAAAACTATTTTCAAAAATCTGTGACTTAATCGATTTCCTCGTGAAATCCATATTGGTGTGTGTATAAGTGTGGTCCAGGGGTTTAACACAATAGTGCAACATCATACAATCATCACAAATCAGAATACAGAAATATAGTTGATAAGCGATATAAAACTTATAACGCTCATCGTCCATTCACAGATTCACAGATAATATACAAATGCAAATAAATATACACTGCTCAATCTACAGAACAAAATATCACAAATCAGATAGGATAATCAATTCAAGGCATTTCATACAATACAATCATTCATAAGCAAGGTTAAGTATTCAATAGTCATTTATAAGCAGGATTTATAAATTATTTATCCTAATTAATTCAATTTATTTCCAATAAATTACTTATGAGTTAATTTACCAATTCTGATTTATTAATCATTCGATATCAATAAATTTATCAAATACTTTAATAAATTAAATTATCCTTAATTTATCTTATTCATTAATCTAATCTTTAAACCAATTGCATAATTAATTAACCCTTTAATTCATTATTTTAAGAAATTAAAATTTTAATTTCTTACCATTAAGCAATCATCCCGTAACCCTAAATCATTAATTTCAAATTAATCTTTATCATTTAAATAAATTTACTTTAATAAATCTTTAATTAATATTAATAAATCTCATTTATTAATTAATCCTTAATTAACCTCTATTTGATTTATTATCCTTAATTAATCATAATAAGTAATTATTTCTGATTGCTTTCATTATGTAATTTACAATTTACAATCTATAATTGATTATCTAAATTAATTTATCTAATTCATTATCAAAATTAATCATATTAAGTAATACTTAATTATCCTTAGTTAATCATCTTCATTAACTAATAACATTTCTTAATTACTTTTAATTAATCTCTAATTATAAATAAATCTAAATCATAAATTTATAAATTAAATAAATGAGTCTTTAATTAATTATCATATAAATTACATCACTTAATGCCTTAATTGTTTCTAATATAAAATCAATTCCTTTATTAATGATTTCATTAATCATTCGAGTGTATTTTAAACTTACACTTTAAATTTAAAATTTAAATTTCCTTTTTAAAACTTTAAGATTCAAAGTTCTATTTGAATCTAACTTAAATCTGATTTAACTTTATTCATATCTAGTTTACAAATTCATTTAAATAAATTTCAATTTCAATTTGCAAACAGTTTTAAACAAAACTGCAACTCTGTTAAACCAACCCGAGGCAACTTGAGTTTGCTTCGAGTCCAACAGCTAAGGACTTCGAGTAAATACTCGAGATAACTCGCGTTCAACCCCGAATACATTTACTTCCCAAACCCAAAAACTTTCCTTTTCAAATCCCTGATACTAGTGCACGGTGCACGTGCACCATGGCGCTGGCGAACTCCGGCTATCCACGAAGGCTTCAACACATCCGCGACCATTTCCAGATCCAATCGCAACCACCAAAAATCCAACAGCAACTCGAAATTGAATTTGATTTTAAAATTCGAAACCTGGAAACGCTCGACCCTATCGCCTCCCATACCTGTCAACGCGCCACATCATCATCTCCGACCACCAGGCCTCGCGCCACCTCGGTCGCACCATCCCCGATCCCTTACGAGCCTATCCCCAGAATCCCATCCAACTCGATGCACCCGAGGATCATCAGCGACCCATTTTTTCACCCTAGACTAAAACTAGGTTTACAAATTTACAAACCCCACCGCTGTCGCCATCGAGGCCGTGGCCACCTACGACCATTTTTCCCACCATTGTCATAGACTCATCCACCTCCACATGAGACCCCGACCTCCCAGATCATCGGAGTTGTCAGAAATTGCCAAAATTCCATTTTCAGTTCAACCCCAAACTGCTCCTTTATTCCAACACTAAAAATCAAGATTTTTGATTTAAAATTCATGTTTTGGTTTAAGAATTCGATATATATTCCTGGATTCATGAATTAAAAAGATTAGATTTTCGATTTATCTCAAGTTGCTCAGTATTTTTTGGATTTCCAGAAACATTTATAAGTTGTTTTCACTTAATTGTATTTTAAATCTTGAGTATATGTTATAAGTAATAAACTTTGTTTTAATCTTAGGTTCAAACGACCAGTAAGTTGAATGGAAATAAGTTTTTTTTCTTCTTTTTTTCAAATGTTTGTGCTTTAAAACTCCAGACAGAGGACAATATAGCATAACCTGTGCAAAACACCCATCTTACAAATACTCAGAGAATATATATAGATATACTAACATACTATTTCCAGATATGTATATGCAACAGGTTCAACTTCAAATAATAAAACAATATGATGTTACTCACTTGGAAGTATGAAGGCAGAGCCTCTTTTTCCTTTTAAAACTGTTCTTGAAACTTGTATTTGATTTACTACTTCAGGCTTGAAATTTTCCTTTGATAAATTATCTTGTTTTTTTTGTTTTCATGAATAAATGCTTCAGCTTGTAAAAATGGAAATGCTTGCTTATCCTCTAGTTTACTTATTTTTGATGAATGAAAATGAGATGAGAAGAAGGTGATATATGGAAGCAAGTTACTGGTGATATTATTTTTGTACACAGTGATATTACCTGTTTAGTACAATACAAAGCAGAGACTTTAGCCTTTGTTTTGAAGGCTGATATGATACGTTGAGGCTTGCATTATGGGCTGCTTTACAGAGAAGTTACACTTTGCTTGTACTTGTTTATGCATATGTACCTTTATGTTTTTATGCTTCCTATTTGTGTATGTGTAGATATTTCTATCTACCTTTATACTTGCCCTGGATACTAAGCTTCACATACATATATTTTTAATTTACCAGGTTTGTTTTCAACTTCATGTTCATGTATACTTTGTATTGTTTCATTCTTTTTTTTTATTTTCCTTTTACTTGTCTTATACCTAGATGCTTTCAAACTCGGCTGTGATGATGTAATGGGTGCTGGTCTTTATTATACTTGAATATATTTGTTTTGTATGTTGGTGGCTGCAGCTTTTTTTTTTTTACTTTTAACTTTGAATTTGTTTCTACTGTGTTAACTTCATACTTTATCTTTGTTTTGTCTTGTTTACACTTACTTTATATTTGTACAAGTGCTATTTTTATTTTATTTTTTTCCAGATTGTTTTCAAAACTAAATGTATATATAATAAAAGTTGTTCTAGTTATGTTTGTTTCTAATTGGTTTAATGTATTTTATTCTATGTTTTATTTCCTTTTTTATTTTAACTTAAATTGTTTATTTTACTTTAATATTTATTGTCTTATATTAAATTTATAAATTCAAATTATTATTAACCATCAATTGTAATACTTATTATTATCAATTATTATTAAACCATTCATTTACAATTCATATCTAATGTATACACACATATATCTCTATATTTATTTTTAAAATCATTTATTTAAGATTTTATTTCAAATCCAATTTAAATATATATTCACATATATACAAATTGTCAAATCCATATGACTTTATATATTTTCTAGTTGAATCGGGGAAACTCGCTTCCATTTAAATCAATTTATCTTACAATTTTATTCAAAAATTCATTTAATTATCAATTTAAATTAAATTAAAATCTAGGGTCGTTACAAGGAGGGTCATGGAAACCAGATTTCGAGGCATTACTAACCATTCGTATGATCCATATCTGGTTCTAATTGACGTCAAAGGAATACTATCCTCTGCCAATCTAAGCTGATGGAACCTTGTTGCCAAATTCAACTGGAAAAATACTTTTGCTCCACTCAACTGATCGAACAAATTGTCAATTCTGTGCAATAGATATCGATTCTTTATCGTCTTCTCATTCAGCTTACGATAATCGATACATAACCTTATCGATCCGTCCGACTTCTTAGCAAACACTGCGGATGCTTTCCAAGGCAAACCGCTTGGTCTGATAAAATTCTTGCCCTCTAAATCCACCAACTACACTTTTAACTACATCATCTTGGTAGGTGTCATCCTTTTTGGAAGTCTACTCACAGGTTCTGCTCATGATACCAAATCTATCCAAAGCTCAATAGTTCGTTTCGTTGGTAGTCCTACTACAGGTTCAAAGACGTCTACAAATTCTCTAACAACGAAAACTCGATTCAACTCATCTTCTACCTCCATAGAACCAACAAGGCACTTACCTCAAAACCAGGGTTTTCTATTGTATATACAGTCCATTCTCTACAGTCAGGGTGTTTAAGCGATATTTTCCTATCATAGCAAAATGTCCTAGCATCGTGTTTACTTAACCAATCCATGCCTAAAATAATTCTGAAATCAACGAAATCAAACACATGTAAACTACAAACAAATGTATGACCTGACAATTCAAACTCTAAGTGGTCACACTTCATCTCAAGTGTTGCATAACCTCCTATCGGAATTGTAACCTTTATGGGGGTAACTGGGTATGAGGGTTCTAGGTTAAGCTTATCTACCGAACAATGAGATATAAAAGAATGCGATGCACCGGTATCAAATAGAACGCTAACTGACATACCATGAATCATAAGCGTACCTTCCAACAAAGCTTTTCTTTTTTCCTCTGTTGTTGGCCTCGAGGTAGATGGCTCCAATGCGAACACTTTGCCCTTTCCATACTTAGCTGGCTCTTTGCACTGGTTCTTGTTGAAAAAAATACGGATTACGGATCTTAAGGCTAGGATTAACACTAGAGGAGGGGTGAACAGTGTTTATAAAGAATTACTAAATCTTTTTGAGTTTATGTTAATTTAGACACAGATGTATGCAATCTACAGATACAGGGATAATCACAGAAACAAACACAAATACAGAAACAAAATAAAAGCAGTAAAGGAAAGAACACACCGGATTTTATACTAGTTCGGAGTTACCCTAAATCCAGTCCCGCAACACAAGTACGGATTTCCTTTCAAAAGCAATTATACAATTACACCCTCGATTTCAAGGCTACGAGGTACACCCTCCAGAATTTCAATCCTCTGGGTAGAGATACTTGATTTCCGGGCCATAAGTTTACACAATTGATTTACCAAGGCTACAACCACACCTTTTCTCGCTTGATTGATTTTCAAGGCCATAATCACACATTTTCTCGCTTAATAGATTACAAAGAAGTCTATAACTCTGAATAGCACTGAGAACCTTGTTGAGATAGTGTTAGAGAATCAAACTAAAAGTAATTGAGTATGTTTCAATATTGATTTCGGCAGAGTAATGGTAAGAGTATGTATTAAGAAATGTGGAAGAAGAGGAGGAGTGAAAATCCAGAAAATCCGATGTTAAAATTCGTTGAAACTAACCCCTATTTATAGAAGAACAACGGTCATGTCCATTCATGAAGAGTTATGGCGAATAGACACTTCTTTTGAAATTTAAATTTTGAACTCAACCGACACCATGTCGACATGGTCACCATAGGCATGCCGACATCCCAAAGCAATTTGATTTTCTTCGAAAATAACCTTTATCTTATATTGAAACTATTTTAAACTTTTCTAATATACTTCACATAAGTAAATGTGGAGAATAATACATACATACATATATATATATAATTTAACTATAATTTTATATTTAAATCTTAAGTATAAATATTTAAAAGTTAAATATATTATTTTAAAAGATAGTTTAAAATCAGGAGTAATTTTGACTTTGAAATTAATGATAATTTTGAGGCTAAAATTATTTAAAATCAGGATAGAGGTTTTTGATGCTTTTAAAAGGAAGGTTTTGAAAACATTTTGAAAACAAGATATAATTTTGAAAAATCATTTTGAATAAAAAGTTAGCGGATACAAAACAATGTTCCACTAGATTTTTCGTAGGTTCCATCCTACTTAGGGTTCCATCCCTTTAACAGGCTCGAAGTGGATTCCATTCCACGAATAAATTGGATTTTAAGATTCCAGTGCTTTTCAATGAGTTCTAACAAAATTTATAATTAAAGAATAAATTACTTCAATTGTTGAACTCTTGATATTCTTGATACTCATGAGTCTTCAATCTTGATATCTTAAATCTATATAATGTACAGTCTTAACTTTTGGTACCTGCATGGTTAAAACCTGCATATTCATATATATCTAAACTTATAATGTTAGTATTTATATTTTATAATATATTCTAAGGTTGTTATCATCAATACCATCATCTCACGGACTAACATTCTCCCCTTTTTTTATGATGACAACCTTTGTTTATAAAATATTACTTCTATCCTAATAACTCCCCCATAATCTATAACTCCCCCTTAATTTATGCCTAACTAACCTATTTTATATTTCTCCTCCTTTGTCATCAACAAAAACAAACTCTAAACTTTATAACTTCAAACTATATAACTCTCCCTAATTCTAATATACTATGTGATTATAATAATAGTGTTATCATAAATAATCAACACTTAGATCTAATAATAAATCTAATCCTAAACTACAAACTATCTTAAGTATATAATAACCGTATAGTTATATGTATTAATAAGAACACATATAAGAACACAATTAATTTATTAATCATATAGTTGAATGTACATTTTTCGTTGTAAACGTAAGAAAGAATAAACAACAATGGTAAAGAAAGAGAAGAAACTAATGTGTGTTTTTAAACATAGGAGATCTATGAATCGAACAGTTTGGATAGTGGAAACAGAAATTTCCTCATTGTTCGACAAGATTCCCATTCTTGTCAAAACACACTTCTCCAACACACACGACTTGGTCATCATCCTCTGCGTGCGCTTCTTCCATGTGTTCTTCTTCTTCGCTGGCCTGTTGATTGAGTGAAGAATCTTCATCAATCAAGATAGGGTTGGCTCGATTATCCATTATAAATTTTTGCAAATTCCTAAGAATCTTGCATTGCTTCTCTTGTTCCTTTGCCATACGGAGTTGAATCACTTGAATTTCAGTTATCATCTGAAGTACATTCTTCAGAGAGTCCTCTATTTTAGTCACACAAGCAAGAGTAGTACGTTGAAATGGACCAGACGTAGGAGAG
Organism: Allium cepa; assembly: GCA_030765085.1. NCBI lineage: Eukaryota > Viridiplantae > Streptophyta > Magnoliopsida > Asparagales > Amaryllidaceae > Allium > Allium cepa. Next base: position 168,334,071 of record CM060931.1, read on the forward strand.
GAGAACGAAAAGGTTGATTTTAAGTTTGATTTGGAAGAGGAGGCCATTGATTATTTGATTTCAGAGAGAAGAACAGAGAGATAACATAAATGATGAATAAAATTTTGAAAATGTGAAGAATATATAACCAATTATTTTGAATTTTGGTGGGAAAAGAATTTTAAAAAGAAAAACTTTGCATGTCGACATGGGTATATAGGGGATGTCGGCATGGTCCTTTTTATTTTTTACTATTGGATTTATTTTAATGTTAATTATTAATTATATTTGTTATTTATATTTTATATTTCAGTTATAGAACAAATACCTAATTCTCTTCTAAATTTAGTAAATATTGATTCATTTAAGGGTTTTGTTAAGATATCAACAATTTGATTCTCAGAATTGATATAATCGAGAGTAACTACTTCCTTACTTATATTATCTCTGAGAAAATGATGTCTGATATCAATATGTTTAGTTCGAGCATGTTGATTAGTATTTTTGGATAAATTTATCGCACTCGTATTGTCACAATAAATTGGTGATTTTGAAAATTTTAAACCAAAATCTTTTAAAGTTTGTTGCATATATATTACTTGAGAACAAGCCAAGGCAGCAGAAATATACTCTGCTTCAGTTGTTGATAAAGAAACTGTGTTTTGATTTTTCTAAGCCAAGAAACCAGAGAATGCCCCAAAAAGTGACAAGTCCCACTTGTACTTTTTCGGTCTGATTTACAACCAGCATAGTCAGCATCACAGTAAGATATTAAGTCAAAAGAATCATTTTTAGGGTAAAATAAACCATAATCAGATGTGTGTTTAACATATCTTATGATTCGTTTTACGGCTTTTAAGTGGGTCTCTTTAGGTTGGGATTGATATCTGGCACAAAGACAAACACTATGCATGATATCAAGTCCACTGGCAGTAATATAAAGTAGTGATCCAATCATTCCTCTATATAATTTTTGATCTACATCTTTCGAGAGATCTTCTTTACTAAGGTACTCATTGGTTACCATGGGAGTGGGTTTTCCACACGCAGTAGTCAAACCAAATTTACTAATTAGGTCTTTAGCATATTTTTCTTTACTAATAAAGATACCATTATCTAATTGTTTTATTTGTAATCCTAAAAAGAAATTTAATTCACCCATATGACTCATCTCAAACTCTTTTGTCATTATTTCTGAAAACTCTTTATTCATTTCAAAATTAGTTGATCCAAAAATGATATCATCTACGTAAACTTGTACTAGTTGAATATCATTTTTATGTCTTTTGATAAAAAGAGTATTATCTACTTTGCCAATTTCAAAATTAGATTGCAATAAATAAGATCTTGGTTTATCATACCAGACTCAAGGAGCTTGTTTTAGACCACATAAATCTTTCTTAAGTTTGTAAACATGATTTGGTAATTTATCATTTTCAAAAATTGGTGGTTGTTCAACATACACTTCTTCTTTTACAAATCCATTCAAAAAGGCACTTTTAACATCCATTTGAAATAATTTGAAATTATTATGATTTTCGAAAGCAAGTAGAATACTAATGGCTTCCAATCTTGCTACAGAAGGAAAGGTTTCATCAAAATCTATTCCTTCTTCTTGACAATAACCTTGAGCGACTAATCGAGCTTTATTTCTAACTACCTCTCCTTGTTCATTCATTTTATTTTTACAAACCCATTTAGTTCCAATTATAGTTTTATTTTCAGGTCTAGGAACAAGTTTCCAAACATCATTTCTAGTAAATTGATTTAATTCTTCTTGCATAGCCAAAATCCATGAATCATCAGTTGATGCTTCTTTTGGATTTTTGGGTTCAATAGTTGAAATAAAAGCTACATTACTCATTTGACTTAGTCGATTTCTAGTTTTAACAAAAGATTGCATATCTCCCAGTATATTTTCTATAGGATGATCTTTTAAAAGTTTTGTCCTTTTATTAGGATAATTAATTTCATTATTAGTTTCAATTGATTCTTGATTTTGAGTGATTAAATCCTCTTCATCATTTGTATCTTCAAAATTTTTGAAATTTTCATCAAATGAAGCATGCATTGTTTCTTCAATGGTGTTAGTTTTTAAATTAAATACTCTGTATGCTTTACTTCTATTAGAGTATCCAATAAAGATTCCTTTGTCGGATTTAGGATCAAATTTATCTAAATTATCTTTTGTATTTAAAATAAAGCATTTACTTCCAAAAATTCGAAAATAAGATACCTTAGGTTTCTTTGAATAAAGAAGTTCATAAGATGTCTTATCATTTAGAGGTCTAATTAAAATTCTATTTAAAATATAGCAGGCGGTAGCAACTGCTTCTGTCCAAAAATTCTTTGGTAAATTACTATCTGAAAGCATAGTTCTTGCACACTCTTGAATCGTCTTATTTTTACGTTCTACTATTCTATTTTGTTTTGGAGTTCTCGAAAATGAAAAATTGTGAGTTATTCCCTTTTTACTGCAGAATTCCTCAAACTTTTCATTTACAAATTCACCACCGTGATCACTTCAAATAGTTATAATTTTTAGAGAAAATTGATTTTGAATTCTTTTTGAAAAGGTCTTAAAACATTAAAAAGTATCACCTTTATGTTTCAAAAATATTGTCCATGTAAATCTACAATAATCATCTACAATTACAAAAACATATTTACTATGATTTACTGACAAAATTTGAGATGGACCAAATAAATCAAGATGAAGTAATTCAAGAGGTTTTGAAGTTGAGATCATATCTTTTAATTTAAAGTAACTTTTTCTAAGTTTTCCTAATTGACATGCATCACATAAACTATCTACTTTAAAATTCATTTTGAGGAGACCTCTTACTAGATCGTGTTTTGACAGTCCAGATAAGAGTTTGAAATTCAAATGCCCAAATCTCTTATGCCAAATCCAAGGATCACTTGTATTTTCCAACAGACACAGGTTATCACTTGAAACTTTCATACTAAGAATATAAATATTCTTTTTCCTGACTCCCTCAAATATTATGGTTGAATTACTATCTTCGACGTGACATTTATATTTTTCAAATTTAATTTTATATCCTTTATCGCAGAGTTGACTTATACTTAGCAGATTATGTTTTTGATTCTTAACTAGCAAAACATTAGCAATAGTAGGAGTTTCAAAATTACCGACTTTGTCGATGCCAATCACATATACTTTTGAATTGTCTACAAAGTTAACCAGTCCTCCGTCTTTGTATATAATATCATTCAGTATATATGGATTGCCAATCATGTGTCTAGAACAACCACTATCAAGTATCCATTTGTTCTTTCTAATCTGCACAAATTGTCCGTTGTGGATTGATCCCTCAACAACCATAAAGCATGATTCCTGCACATCAAACAATTTTGATATATAGCTTGAATTTGAATATTGATTATATGCAGACTCATGAAACAATGATGATTTGAATATTTCTAAACTAGTATTAACAAATATAGCCATTTTAAAAACTTTTTTCAAAATTCAGATTATGGAACTTCGAAAACCTTGCTCTGATACCAATTGAAAGAAATGAGGATTACGGATCTTAAGGCTAGGATTAACACTAGAGGGGGGTGAATAGTGTTTATAAAGAATTACTAAATCTTTTGAGTTTATGTTAATATAGACACAGATGTATGCAATCTACAGATACAGGGATAACCGCAGAAACAAACACAGATGCAGAAATAAAATAAAAGTAGTAAAGGAAAGAACACACCGGATTTTATACTGGTTCGGAGTTACCCTACATCCAGTCCCGAACACAAGTACGGATTTCCTTTCAAAAGCAATTGTACAATTACACCCTCGATTTCAAGGCTACGAGGTACACCCTCCAGAATTTCAATACTCTGGGTAGAGATACTTGATTTCCAGGCCACAAGTTTACCCAATTGATTTACCAAGGCTACAATCACACCTTTTCTCGCTTGATTGATTTTCAAGGCCGCAATCACACCTTTTCTCGTTTAATAGATTACAAAGAAGTCTATAACTCTGAATAGCACTGAGAACCTTGTTGAGATAGTGATAGAGAATCAAACTAGAAGTAATCGAGTATGATTAAATATTGATTTCGACAGAGTAATGGTAAGAGTATGTATTAAGAAATGTGGAAGAGGAAGAGGAGTGAAAATCCAGAAAATCTGATGTTAAAAATCGTTGAAACTAACCCCTATTTATAGACGAACAACAGCCACGTCCATTCATGAAGAGTTATGGCGAATAGACACTTCTTTTAAAATTTAAATTTTGAACTCAACTGACACCATGTCGACATGGTCACCATAGGCATGTCGACATCCCAAAGCAATTTGATTTTCTTTGAAAATAACCTTTATCTTATATCAAACTATTTTAAACTTTTCTAATATACTTGACTATAGTTAAAATACATAAGTAAATATAGCGAATAATATATATGTAAAATTTAACTATAATTTTATATTTAAATCTTAAGTACACATATTTAAAAGTTAAATATATTATTTTAAAAGATAGTTTAAAATCAGGAGTAATTTTGACTCTGAAATTAAACATAATTTCGAGGCTAAAATTATTTAAAATTAGGATATAGGTTTTTGATGCTTTTAAAAGAAAGGTTTTGAAAACATTTTGAAAACAGGATATAATTTTGAAAAATCATTTTGAATAAAAAGTTAGTGGATACAAAACAATGTTCCACTAGATTTTTCGTAGGTTCCATCCTACTTAGGATTCCATCCTTTAACAGGCTCGAAGTGGATTCCATTACACGAATAAATTGGATTTTAAGATGCCAGTGCTTTTCTATGAGTTTTAACAAAATTTCTAATTAAATAATAAATTACTTCAATTCTTGAACTCTTGATATTCTTGATACTCACGAGTCTTCAATCTTGATATCTTAAATCTCTATACTGTACAGTCTTCATTCTTGGTACCTGCATAGTTAAAACCTGCATATGCATATATATCTAAACTTATAATGTTAGTATTTATATTTTATAATCTATTCTAAGGTTGTTGTCATCAAAACCATCATCTCACGGACTAACACTTGTAATGTCCAATTTGTTCGCAGTTGAAGCATCTAATATTCTTCTTTCCAATCACCTTCTTTCCATCTCCTAAGAGACATTCATTCCTGAAAAGCCCGTTCTTATCACACTTATAGCAAACAACCTCTGCCTTTCCCTTCTTGGCAGCTTAACCCTTCTAAGCTCCCTTATTATGGAAAAACTTTCTTCTCCGACTCTGCCCTATTTGGACTTCCTTTGCCTTATTCCTTTCTAGAAAAGCAAGCATCTCCTCATGCCTCAAAGCCATTTCCACTACAACATCACATGGATCCTCGATATGCGCTAATGTGGCCTTAGCAAGCTTAAGCTATAACCCCTTAATGAACTTCTCATTTCTCTTAATCATAGTATGCACCATAACATAACCATATCTCATTATCTCCTCAAAACTCATTGCACACTCAAGCATTATCATATCTCTCTGCTCCAACTTAGCAAACTCCTGAGTAGAGTGGACTTAGCGATCTCTGACATAAACCTCTCCTCAAACCCTCTTTTGAACTCAACCCGTGTCATAGTCTCCTCGTTAACTCCAATAGTAACACTGTTTCACTAATACAACGCTACTCCTTCTTACTATCTAGAAGCAAGCCTTCTCTTCTGCTCGTCATTGAGCCCTAAATCGATGAAATGCTCTTGCAATGAAGCAACTAGTTCTCTGCTTCGATTGTGTCTTCAGTACCAATAAACGGCTTTCCTCCCAGCTGGGCATAATCCCTACTCAAAACAACATAGTTGTTGACTACCGAAGCTCCCTGATTTCATCCTATAGCATTTACCTCAACTACTCCAGCAGAAACTCCCGCTTGCATCTTGTTTACGAAGAATTGATACATTGCTCCCATGTCAACTTACGGGACTCCAGCACCTCCATTTCCATCTTATGCCTGACCCGGGTTCCTCTTAATATTAGGTCGAGAATTTCCATTAGTTTTGGTGCTTCCCCCACCAAGGTTAACTCTTCCACTTCTAGCGTCCATATCTGCAATCGAGTCTTCGTAAGATGCAGAAGAATAGCTTAAGAGGGATAGGCGAATTGAGCTAAAGCATATACTTATATATATAACAAATGTGAGTATGTTACTATAGCGTTATCTCATACCCGATCTTTTCTCTAATTCCATAGAATTATGTTTTCAAAATCATTTTAGTTTAAAGCTTTTCATAAACCAATGCACTAATACCAAGTTGTAACATCCCCTATCTTGAGGCCTAAAGCTAAGCGCTATAGATGCTGCAGTCATCTATAGTATTAACTTCCAACGATAAAATACAATAATGTTAATGGTATCCATAATATCGGAAACACATTAATATGAAATAAAATCACAAATTTAAAACAAACAAATTTTTTGATTACATTTCAAAAAACATGTTTCATATCTAATTACCTAATCCCAATCATTTTCCCAGGTTCAGATTAAATATAATTATTACAAAACATGCCAAGAGCGACATATGAAGATGCCCCCTTGGATAACCAGAGTACTAAATAGTCACAACAGACTTAATACAACACAGCGGAAATAAAACAAAATAACTTCTAAATATAGCTAATATCAACCTCCTGCTCATCTCCAGAAGCTTTGTTCGTCCACCTACTAGAACTTGTAAACCTTAACTCTCAACCTAGTCAAATCAATTTTGAGCACCCGAGAGTTTAAGGGGAGAACATAAACCTTGAGACAGACATAAAGTCTGGTGCGAATAATAATATACATCTCGGTTATCTGATATTAAGTGAGACTACACCTCTTAGCGGAATGGGTTTCCCCTCACTAATATCCTTTTAAAAACATATCTTTCGCAAATCAAAATCCTACAACCAAACTGGTTAAAACAATCTTAGCAATATCATGCATGCTTACAAATCAGATAATAAATGGACTATCTTTCTAAACACTATAGTTTTGTTTGGCTAGCTGCTAACCTTTGGCCGAGTCCGGCCTACTAGACAAAATAAACAAATAGTCTAACTTCCATTAGATACTCTTCTGGACGGTCTGTCACTAACTTACTTCTTCCAGGGTCAACTGATCCTAATGTTTTACGGGCCCACCAATAACCAATAATCACTCTGTATATTCCTTTCAGTATGTAACATCATTTTAGTCTTACCTGCGACAAAGCCCTACACACTGGAATTTTGGAATATACTAGTCCCATACTGAAAAGCCCTACACACTGGAATTTCAGTATGTCACTAACTTACTTCTTCCAGGGTCAACTGATCCTAATGTTTTGACTAGCTAAAGTATAAGGCACGACCGCATACTAGTCCCATCTGGTATTCTAATATCTTAATTATTTTACATATGGTCATCTACCCTTAAAAATTTCATTGAAAACCTTTCTTTCAAAATTATTTAACACTTTTTAAATCATACTTGAACAAGGAAATTACTCTATTCTTTACTCAAATCACTTTGTCATGTTATATATATACTTTACACAAAACATTGTTAATGAAAATATTTGAAAACTTTGAAAGTACCCCTTTCGAACCATTGAAAGTACCCCTTCTAATACTATTATACTACTTTACTTTATAACCTTAGGCCAAAGGCCAAAACATACCATTCGAAACCTTTTACATTAAACCTTTCGAAAACATTGAAATCATCTCTTTCGAAAGCTTTATAAACCTTAGACATCCTCTTTTCAAAACACTTTAAACATGCCTTTCGAAACCATTGAAAGCCTTCCATTTAAAACTTTTCAAAAACAATGGGAACCCTTCGCAATTTTTAACTTAAACCTTTTGGAAGCATTAAGTTCTTTACATAAATCAAACCATTCGAAAGCATTTGTGTTTAAGTAAAACATGTGGAACAACCTTTCGAAACCATTTAAAACCATTCCTTTCGAAACCTTCGGTTTTAATTTTAACAGAACAAAGGGTTATAAAAAAACTAAGCCGAAAGCACTCTTTCGAAAGCGATTTCCTAAGTAAAAGAAGTGGATGGTGTCGAAACCAATCCCTTTGAAAGCATTGGAGAAGCGGCTTAGATTTTAAAACAAAGAAACCCTTTTGAAGGCATTGCTTTGAAAGGTAAGATGCGGCAACAAGGGGTTTCGACCCCTTCAAAAGTTTCTTTGTAAAACAAAAGGCACGACCTCTTTTGAAACCAGTCTTTAAAACCATTAGACCAAGTCGAAAACTATCTAAGTCGAAAGCATTCTTCTCAAAATCCAAGCACGAGCATTTCCTTTTAAAAGCAAAGCAAAATTTCTACCCCTTTGGAACCCCTTGTTTAGACTCAATACCTTTTGCCTATATCCAATTCACTACGTACCAAGTCTTTGATACCATACGCATTGGCTCTGATGGAGATGGAGGCAGAAGTACCTAGCCGAAAGGTAGGTTCCGAAAGTGGCGAAACAACAAAGTCTTATAAAAACTAATTTTTAACTTAAAAAGGTAATATCTTATTAACCTGCTTTGTTTGTCAACATATAATTGGTTGCTAATTTCTTTTCCAAATTCTTGTCTAAAAGTGCAGTCGAAATTTCAGAAGTAAATAATTTAAAATGTTTGCAAAATGCCTCTTCTCTTTTTATAAAGATATACATATTTAAGTCCCATACCTTAAATAATTTTACATATTTATTAAAACAGTTAGGAAAAATCTACAAAAATTCCCATAAATCATTTTTAATTTATCTTTTAATATATATTAATTTCTAACCCAAAAACAATATAAATTATCCCTAATTAATTTTAAACCCAGATAGTTATTTTCCTCGCTAGAAAATTAATAATAAATCCACATCAATTCAGAAATTTATGAAATTTGAAACTCATCTCTAAAATATATTTTTGACCTTATATAAAAATCGCAAGGCATTTGGATGTCATTTAATAGGGTTTTCACATTAGAATATATTATAAAATTCATATGAAATAGCATAAATCATCAACAAGCATGTATATCCATTTTAACAATAAAAAACAAGGAAATATATTTGCAAAAATATACGGATCTGATCTGGAAACTAAAAACATCAAAGTATGAGATGTAACTTGTTATTCGCCTTTTGCTTTGTTGTTAAGGAGTTGAGATTTGAGAATGGAATTGATAAAGCTTTCTCTTGATCATTAGCTTTTCTTCGTTTAGCTTTGTCTAATGGTGGCCGACCTCTCTATGTTTTGTTTTTGATTGTGAAAGTGTAAAATGAAGTGGTGTGAGGGTTTAGGGTATAAGAATAGGACTTATTCCTATATTTCCCTTATCTAATTCCCTAACCTATTTCATTTTAGTTTCCTTTAGTTTATTATTTAAAATTGGCAAGGCTACCTCTATTAACAAAAATCTCAATCCCTTAATCATTTCATTATTTCATTTAATTTAACTAATTAAATGTCCTAAATATTGTTGACCAAAATTTGGGTCATTACACCTTCAGTCGTAGCTGGAGTGCCGCCTTCCAAAATCGAAGACAGCCCAAAAGATTTGTGCATCCCCGAGTGATCCGGATCATAGCTCGCATCCTTTTTCGAGGCATGAGAAATTGAAGTACCAGTTGCTATAGTAGTAGGAGGGTCTTGGGATCCAGATCACGATGCTTCGCCGCCATCTTTCCCCTTTTCGATGATCGTTGGCTCATCGAGTAAACTGAGTTGAGCAGCCTTGAGTTTATTAGGTAATCATCATGCAAAATTTCTCACATGAGTTGCACTTCATCCACTTCAACACCACCAAGGAAGATCATTTTCAAATCTACAAAATGTTCCCAGGCTTCGATGAGTGACTTGCGATACCCCTCTACAAGGAAGCGGAGGTTGCAATTCATCAGCACATGTGCATTTTAGTATATCACCAATGGATTGAACTCGTCCTTTATTTCTATCTGACCAGCCTCCCTAGCCTCTTCCTTGTGGGCCTCTAACTGCGCTAGTTGTGTGCCATCCTCTATTTTAGCTTTGCAAGCCTCGATGGTCTCCTTGCAGTATCGTTGAGAATCTAGCTGAGGCTCAAGTTTATCCTATTTTTTCCTTCTCAAGCTCCTCTTCAAGCTATTTAATAAGAATGTCCAAAGCATCGTTGTCTTTTTTCAGCACATCCTTCTCCTTCTATAAGATGTCTTTTTAAGGGCTAAAGTACCACTGTGACGAACGACATTATCCAGTTCAGCTTGGTGCACTTTCATTAAATGCTCAACAACTTTAGAAGACTCGCTGGCTTTTTTCTCAGCTCAACTAGCTTTGTACCCAACTGTTTAACCTCCTCATCCAAGTACTTGATGATGTCTTTTTTTTGGATATCCTCAAGAGTTAAGCAAATAATTTCCTGTTTCCTTCCATCGAAACCACAGAAATTATCTAAGCCATGCGGAGAGTTGTACTGTGCTAGACATCATTAACGTAAAAGAGCACTATGTCCTTGGACTCTGGAAGAATTGAATGCAAAGCGGGAATAATTATGAACTCGTCAAAGCATAAATTAGGAAATGTGTCCATGAGCTTAGCCATCTTCTCAGCAGTAGTGGCATTAAGAGAAGTCGGTGATAAGAGGGCCCGTCTGTCGTGCTTGTGGGATATAGTATCAGGACCTTTTGCGCCAAACTGTCATTCTAAAGATCGACAGGTGATGGAAGAACCCAAATGTTTTTCGGGTGCAATAACCGAAGTGGGAGAATGAGGCAGCATTTACTACAACTATGTGTAGTTGGGTGTTGACCAACATCCTTGTGATGAGAAGACTGAGATTTTGATTTATGTTTGGATGATGAGTCCTTGGATTGGTGGCATTGGTCTTTGTCTTCTCTTCCTTCATAGTCCTTTCGGTCTCGACCGGGGTCCGAACCTCGACTGGGCCCAAAATAAGATGACCGAGAGTAGGCTGGTCTTTTCAAGCAATCATAGTTACATGGTTATCCGTCAAGTTTGAAAACTTAATGAAAGTACATAAGAATCACTGGAGTTAAAGGCAGATAAGTGTCATGCGGTGCAGTGCACATGATCACGAGTGTCCTAGTGTCCCCAATCAGTTACTAGAGCTTTGCTCGCTGGAGTAATCTCTCCCATGCTAATGGAAGGAATGTCGACACCAAATTGAATAGAAGATTTTGACCCCCAAGGCTTAAATTGGCAAAATCATAATTTCCAATATCATCTAGAATTGGGATGTTCAACGGCCTCTCAAATAAATTTTCTAAAGGCAGAGAGCTAGATTGATTAGTAGCAGTAGATATTGATTTGGATTTCTTGGAGACCTATCCTTTATGAAGCTTATAAATGAGCCTTTTTCTTCTTCTCTTTTCTAAGACAGGGAGCTATGTGTCCTGGGAGGATTCGACCACATGCTCATGACTTAAGCTCACATTGTAACTACTAGGCTCATTAGTAATGCTGTTATTTGGGTTTTTAACCCAGCAAAATTCAAAGGAAATCAGAACAGCAAGAACAACTCAAGAGCCAACCAAAAGGACTAGAAGAACAAACCAAGAAGGATCAGAGAAAAAGAAAGCGAAAACACACTTAGGCAATGGATCGCTAGCGACCCATAATGTTCACTCGTGGGTCCATCAATCCTCTTGCACCATGATCTAATAGGCATTCTAAGAATGATGGCCAAGTTTAATGGAATTCCAAGCTAGTTAAATCGAGAAGTGAGCATTCATTTAATTCAATCAGAAGTCTAATGCAACCAGTGTATGGATCATCATTGAAACAAGGCAACAAGCTACGAAATTACATGGAGAACATCAATGCGAGACAATAAATGCAATCCAACAGACAAGGTTCAAAAATCTACTACGTACATGGATCGCTAACGATCCATGCACTATGGATCGCTAGCGATCCATATGATTATGCCAGATTGTTATGAAGTTTAAAGAAGAGGATGAAAGAAAGCATCACAAGCAGCTGAATCATTAGCAACCCAAAAGCTATAGATCACTAGCGATCCATAGCTTTTGGATCGCTAGCGATCCATCAAATTGATTCGCCTCGCTGTGAAACATTCAACGCACCTTCTTATGTTCATTTTCAAGCACCTTGCAATGTTGGCCTAACCTAATAGCTCTCCAACCCACTATAAATACAATCATACTTACAACATAAATAGGATCTTCTGGAATGGCTGCTAAATCTCTACAGAAACTGCTCTTCATTCTTCTTCTCCCATACAATGGTCATCTACAGGGTTCACTGTGATTCCCTAGTGAACTCTGGCATTGGTGGCTTGATCCCATTTACATAATTCAACTGCGTTGAAATCAGTTTCAACTTGTAATAGCAGTCAGTCAATAAGAAAAGTTTTAAAGTAGACGTAGGCTTCGTTAACAGTTGAACCACCATAAAAATCTCTTCTCATTTACTTTATCTGTAAGTTTTTTTCTTATATCTATTCTATTTGTCTTAATAAACAGGACTGGTGCTTTCATGCTCAATCCAAGGTGTTGATCCACTTTTTGGGTTAACAACAGCCCCTCACCTCGCATTCCTTGGCGACGTCTTGATCCCCTTCGACTGAGGGCACGACGTGATCAACTTCACCACCCCCCGCCCAACTGCATCTCTTCTTTCTAGAACTTCCTCCTTGGTATTTTTTAGTAGTCTTGAGCTACGACCTTCTTCCAGTAAGCCAAAGAAAAAAAGGCATTGTTGGTAAGAAGAGATCTGATGTCCATATCCGCCACCGGTATATTTTGAGCACTAAAACCGCCTCCGAGTACACATCGTCGATGGGATATGGATGGCTACTTGCATTGCTCAATAAAAAAACGGCTTAGTTCAGGATATGACTAAAAGCACTTAAAGTTAACTGTGAAACGACCCTTACATCCTTTCAGCCATTGTCCTACAAAACCAGGTGGGCAACGCACATAGAACCATTCATTTTTTAAAGCGTTTGGTTTGTTCCAAGCACCGGTTATGACCTGGCAGTTAGTGACTGAACCGAGGAAAGTGTACGGGAGGCTTCTCTTCACCGCTTGAGATTGTAGATGAATCTAATGTCTTTTGGAGTTAGCTTGCAATATAAGTATTCGAGGAATATCGTGTGCATGTGGTATAAAAATGCATAGCTGTTTGGATGCAGCTGAGCCGACTCCAATCTTAAATAATGCAACATTTTCCGAATGAATGGATTAAAAGCCGAAACACAATCAGCCCACCACATAAACTTGTTGAATGCAGTATACCCCTCCGAGGGCAAGTGAGCACTATTGTTACGGGACAGGACTCGCACATCCTCATACATAATTCCATGCTTGATGCGCAGCTTGCGGAGGGAGGACTCATCGACTTTTGATGCTATTGAATCCTCCGGATCATTCAAAAATATGGCATCTTCCAAAGTGTCAGGTGTTGACTTAATTTTTGCTTCTAAGTTCGAAGGAATTTCTGGCACCTATTGTGAATCTCGAGCTGCTCAGGTTGATGGCCTGGAGAGTTTCGAGAGGATATTTTTACGAAGACTGACTCAAAGTCAAGATTGTCGTGTGAAGTAGTTTGTTCAGTGCCCATAGCATCTAAACTCTCTGAGCATCAAGAACCCATATCTATCAAACTCAACAAATGGTAATCATTAGAAAAAATAAGTCGTTTCCCTAGTGCTAAGGTAAACTAGTGCAGTGTGGTGTAGTGTTGTGCTATGTAGAAATAGACAGTTCAGAATTAAATAAACAAGACTCTAGGATTCGACTAGAGTGACCATCATCACTGACCGTCCTAACCGGCTTTCATGTTGATGGTAGTGGATTTTATCTAAGATACATGATCAGTCGTCAGCATACTGGAGTATAGAATTTGCATTCAATTTAATTTGAGACTATACATTATACTTGTTCAAATTCTAAGTTATATGCATTTGTTCCAAAATTCAGGTATTCAAGTTCCAGATCATACATAAGTCTCTAATTCAAGTTCAGGCTTTAGGAAAATGGTCATGTGTATATGATCAAGTCCAAGTATTAAGGTGTTCAAGGTCATGTTCAAGTTCGCATGTCCCTTGGTTGGATTCATTCATGCATATAAGTTCATGTGATCGAGTCTTAACGTTTAAGTATGTGTAAACAAGGCTGGAAAGCAGCTAAGTTCCCCCAAATGAGGGGATCGCAACCGATCCCTCGTATAGGCAACCTCGCCTTAATAAATTTTTAACTCAAAAATGCCACAACCGACCGCACAAACCGAACCCTTACAAATCGATCCATCTACTTATAACTCCTCCATTCCATCCTCTCCATACTATCAAAGCTGAACCCTTCTTCAATCACCGATCATTCCACTCCATGTTATAAACGATTGCTCTTTATCATTTCCATTCATTCCACATGACTATTTCCAATACAGCCATCACTGATCCCAATCACCTATCCCATCTAAAACTGATCCCTAATTCCATAACCACCAACTTGAATCACCCAGAACTGCCTCATCACCAAGCCCTATTTAAATCGCATGCTACAAACCCACCTATGCGATGAAAATGAATCAATCATAGTTTAGGAACTCTGATGTCGATGTCGATTTTGGGCTAGATGAAGCGTTCAGGTTGGCTTATCTTAGGGTTTAAATCGATCGAATTAGGTAAGGAGGCAGCTAAAAATGGTAGAGCAGGTTAAGTAGAGGAGGAGTGATGGATTGGAGGCGATATTTAAGTAGATTCAGTGATTTCAAACATGAATTCCTAAATGGTGATGTGAAGGAGAGGAATAGGGTTCGACTGTAAAGGGAAGTGAGAGTGTGAGGGAGATGATTTTATAATGTTGCCTTATATACTCCAACATATGGTAGTATGCGTGGCCCGCTTGCTTGGACCTAAAATTCATTAGGACCGCCAAAGCTAAGGGATCAGTGCTTATCCTCCTGATTAGGGGGTTGGTACCGAACTCCTCTTACCAATGTTAAAAAAAGAAAGAAAATGTAAATAGATGATGAAGAGTATAGCAATGCAAATATATTTAAACTACGTGATATTGACGATGACCCATGAACATGCACGTGTACATACCCAGCAGTTAATTTCTTGAATCAACAGAGATTAAATAATTACTTGGATCTCACAGAAAAGATGTCGCTATAGATAACCAAATCCTTATAACTCAATCAACAAGCTCAATGGAACCGAGCATAGACAAAGACTGGAGATTACACTTCAGATTTATATTGACAAATATCGACCAAGCATCATGATGAATGGAGAGAGATACGACTCTTCGGAAAGATAATTCAACGAAAGGATAACGACTATCAAAGAAACCAAATAGAATTCTTCTTGAAGACTCTAACTTACTTTGATTCAAAGCACGTTATGATCGAAAGAAGATGTACTTTGGGAGACAGGTGTTATCCGACCATTTGACCCAACTATATTTATATTGATTGGGCAAGTTAGACTCGATAAATGAGGCAAGCAGCCTAAAGAAGTGATCATAGAGACCAGGGATCAACCATAGACAATAGTGTGAAGCAACGATCAAGTGGGATGAAGGGATGGACCTTACGAAACAATATAAGTATAGATTAATGCTTCTCTTAGATTGGGAATCAGGTTGGATCACTATGGCTATGAACAGCTTGGATAAGTAGTTCAACTCAATGGGAATCAATTGATACCTCTAAAAACATGAAAGAAACTATGCAAACAAATTTGAAAACATGAAGCTGACATGGAGAGGACCCACCACATAGATTGCAGCATGCCACGTGGGCATCTTAACCGATCAGGGCTAATCACTCTACATGGGGAATTGGTCTCAAATTTTTCTACGTGACTTCGTCGGCATCTTGAGATTCCGCCGTCAAATTTTCAAGAAGATATTTGGTCGTCTACGCCTATAAGTATAGGGTTCATAGCTCATGTGAAGGATATTGAGGTTGTTGTTTTCTTTTTACTCCATTTTTATTATGGATCTCGATCTAACCCTCTTGTACTCAGAATTTCAAGTGATTAATAAAGCTATACAATGTGGACATAGGTATTCAACGCTGAACCACTATAAATCTATTTATCACTATTTTTTATTTGTTTATGTTCGTTTCCTATGTTTAATTTAGATTTCTTCATTTATTTCTCCACGTATAATCTATTGAGTATTTGTGCCAACTTTTGGTGCAAAAAACACATAACATATGAGCGCATGTGCATGCACATGCGCGCACACACATACACAAACACATACATATATAATGGGTACTTTTATTAAACATCCAGGTACCCATGCATGCGTATATACAATACGCTACATACAATATACATTCACCTCTCACATCACAATCCCATTGTCTTAAATACATACGTACATACTTACATATATATGTGTGTGTGGGTGGGTGGGTGTGTGTGTGCACGTGCACGCGACCGCTTGTGTGTATGTTATTTTAGTTTAGAAAATAGTTTGCAATTATTTATTTGTGTGTATACATATGTTATTTCTACTCAAAATTTATGAAATGGGCTTTTATGTAAATCAAAATTTTAATTTTAAATCATTCCTAAGTTAGAATAAGATCCAAAATTATTAGTTTTAGATTTCAATACATATAAGTAAAAATTAGGATGTATTTGATTGTTCAAATTTATTTGACATGGCACAAAATGATGAGTAAATGAAAGGAGATGGCTTCTCTACTTTCTCCACTCCTTATTAATTGCTTGCTTAAATACAATTGATCGTCCTTTTAAGTACAAGGTTATTTTTTGTTTAGTTAAAATAACTTTAAAACATATTATATACGTATGTAAATATAAGCAGACTACACGTATATTGTTATGTTATATAATTCTAAAATAAATTATGAAAAAAGGTGGCATATATAAAAGGACAGATTAGTCCAACACGGTGTAAATCTCAGCACCTACATATGGTTACATTAACCATGTACACTTCATATCTGTGGCATGTGCACTACACATATATAAGTGTATTAGATATACGTATTGTAACAACCAATCCTAGAATAAACCCAAATTTCGACCCAAAAAAGGCCCATAGAAACTTAGATCGATACTATGGAAGGTTGTTGGTTGGAAAAAGAAATAACAATACAGATCCATTTTCAGAGCTCACAACGGATGGAATAAAATATAATATCAAAGTGTAACTATTTATTTCAAAACCATAAAATGTCATAATACAAAATATCATCGAATTGTATTATAAATTCATTACAACAATTGTCTAAATACATGGGTACACATAAAACAAATAATAATGTTAAGTGATGCCATATGCCAAGCTTCTCTATCTTTAAGTATCATCGCCGCCATTACTCCATCCTTAACCTATGTTGTAATGAGGAGGGAGTCAGAATAGCAAGTTTCCGGTGAATAAAAACCTTGAGTCTTACATTTTCAATATTTGGACAGTATATTTCAAAATATGAATATGTCTACGAACATAAAACCATTAAAATCATTTAATACTTCTTATAAGGAAAGAAGGCGGGTCCTCAATCAATCACTTAGTACCTTTCATTTTAGAAGCAGGTTTCCCAGATCCTACATCATAAATAGCTACCAATGCAAGAGATAGTACCTAAGCCACTTAATACCTTTTATTTAAAAATAAGCAGACTTTGGTCATTTAATATCTTAATTAAGGCAGACCCCATCATTTCATACTTATTTCCAAGGCGTGCCCCTCAATGGTACTATCTAACTGGCATCATACGGAATCTTAAGCCACGTAATACTTCATTATTTGGAATGGTGAACCCTAAATCAGTCACTTAATACCTTATCCTGAAGCAGATCTCGGTAGACATACTACCTGATATGTCCCCCAGGCCATTTAATACTTCATTTGGGGAAAGAGGCGGGCCTTTAAACAATCACTAATAACTCAAAACCTCGAAGTAGGCCCCTCGTACCATGGTCCATACTCATAATAACATCACACATTAGTATGACTATTTGTAGGAACTGGTAGCCAGATTAGCTAGGAAGATTTTCCTATAGAATTTGGGACTAACCTCGCGTCATTATAAATATTTATCATTAGGATATCTCTCATCAATAAGAAGTGTACACAACTGCTGGTAGCCTCAAAGTGAAGGGCAGACTTCCGTCATGTAACTCTGTTGACCTCGCATTCTTATGACTTAGCCATACATTAAACACGGTCCATATATATATATATATATATATAATATTTATCTCACCGTTTCATAAATAAGGCCTTTAAAGGAATCTTCCTTATTATACCTTGGAATAATTATTCAACTATATAAGATTTCCTCTTACTTATGCCTGACAATCGATTACATTCCTAATAGAAGAAATAAATTAAAATAAATACCTAATTAACTATGCCTGATAAATTCTAAACGCATGGATTTTATGCTTTAAACAAGAGTTAAATGCCAATTCCCTAACCAAATACAATTACATGTCATTTTTCTTCAAATTCCTAAGATTTCAACGTACCAAAATAAGGGATTCTAATATCCAAAATAGGAAATAAATATTTATAACCAGAATTGCAATAACAGACTTGTAAATAAAATAGAAACTCAAATTATTACATCAATTCAATTGAATATCCTAAACAATAGAAATTGCAATCTAATCTCCATATTCTACTCAACTCCTCTATTTACAAAGAAATAAATAAGAAGGAAATTTGTGTGGATAAGTGGTGTAAACAACGAATAAAATCCATAATCCAAACCTCTTATTTCATTGAGGAATAACAGATTGAACGAAAGAAGAAGGAGAAGTGGAATAGACTATGAAATTATCAAAAATTGCATAAACAGAAACAATTTTCATCAAATTAATGTAAATAATTAAGAATCTCAACATAGAATTAACATTTTGAAATAAGAAGGAATTTTGAAGGATTTTATCTATTGTATTTCCGTAATCCCAAAATCTCTAAGGCGTATTCGAATCCATAAAGATACACTAAACAATTGTTGAAAAAGAAATATTAAGGTTTCCACTCATAGAATGGCCTTAGCTTCTCCTTCCTTAGATTGCACACCTTTCAATCTCCTTCATAATTTCTCTCTTTTGATATAAACATAATAGGGAAGATGAATATTTTTTATTAGATTTAGAACGGTTGGAGAAAGAACAAATAATAATAGGTTGGAGGGGGAATAAAAATTAGAGAATAATTTGAATTCTTACATGAATTCTCCATGGAGTTTCTAAATTTAATTTAGAGAGATAACAATGGTAGAGTTTCATTAAATTCCCCAAAATAATATGGATAAAAAGTGGAGAGGGTAGGGTCTATTTATAGGGGTTGAAACACACCAGAATCGTAGGATGGAAGTAGGTAAGAAACGGACAAATTTAGAGTGTACAACTCAATATAACATAGCTTCAACCCTAGCTGCCACTGGCGAATTTTATTGCCGAGCAGTCAGCAGTCGACCGACTATGTGAAACAGATCGACCGTTGACCTATATAGGTTGACCGCTCCTCTATTTCGTGGAATGTTCATTTTTTCGTTCCACAATTCCTAAGGTTTCAACATACCAAAATAAGGGATTCTAATATCCAAAACAGGGAATAAATATTCGTAACGAAAACTGCAATAACATGTAAATAAATTACAAACTCGATTTATTACACCAATGGAATATCCTAAATAGTAGGAATCACAATCTAAACACCATATTCTACTCAACTCCTCTTTTACAAAGAAATAGATAAGAAGGAAATTTATGTAGAATAATTGGTGTAAACTACGAAAAAAATTCCATACTCTAAGCTCCATATTTCATTGAGGAATCACATATTGAACCAAAGAAGAAGGGGCGGTGGAAAGAACTATAAAATTGTCAAAATTTGCATAAACAAAAAAATCCCATTAAAATAATGTAAATAATTGAGAATCTAAACATAGAATTGACATTTCGAAGCAAAAGGAAATTTTATAGGATTTTATCTATCGTATTTTCACAATCCCAAAATCCTTAAGGCTTATTCAAATCAATAGAGATACATTAAACAATTACTAAAAAATTAATATTAAGGTTTTCACTCACTGAACAACCTTAGTTTTGCCTTTCTTGGATTTGCAGGCCTCTCAATCCCCTCCATAATCTCTCTCTTTTTATAAATATAATAGGGAAGATGTATATATTTTTATTAGATTCAGAATGGTCGAAGAAAGAACAAAATAAGAATAGGTTAAAGGTAAAAGAAATGATTAGAGAATGAACTGAATTTTTACCTAAATTCTCTATGGAATTTCTGAATCCAATTTGGATAGATAACAATGCCAGAGTTTCATTGAATTCTCCAAAACAATATGAATAAAAAGTAGAGAGGGTAGGGTTCTATTTATAGAAGTTGAAATGCATCAATACCGTAGATGGAAGTAGGCAAGAAACTGAAAAATATGGAGCATACAACTCAAAATAACATAGCTTCAAACCTTAGCCGCCACTGACAACTTTCATTGCCAAGCGGTCGACCGCCTATGTGCGACTGATCGACCGCTACAGTTAACTGTTTGACCTATATAAGTCCATCGCTCCTCTATTTTGGGAAACTTTTATTTCATTCCATTGCATAATTTATTTTATTTCCTAATTAACTTTTTAACACTAAACGTTAATTAAACATTTACTTAGCCCCCAAGCTTCTTCTTTTTTGAAATTTAACCTGAAATTAGTTTCTCATTTGAATTTGAATTCAAACTAAATTAATTTAAATCTGAAAACTTCAAATTTCTTTAACTTTTTTGTTTGAGCTCCGCTATGTGCATTATTATATATGGAAATAGGTTAGAATTTCACCACGAATACAACATAATAAATTTCATGGTTGAATTTTGACTTTTATAAAATTTTCATATTCTATCTTATCATATTTAATTCTATTTAATCCACTTAATTATGGTTCATTTTATGGGGTGTTACGCTTATTATCAAAATGAGACATTTTTCAAAGAAATCAAATAAAATAAAGATTTTATTCAAAGAAATATTTTAGATTATATATAAAATCTCTTTAAACTTCGTAGGCCCAACAGATCCAAAATATGAAATTTTTTTAATCTATCTATTTCACCCGCTTCCGACGGGCCCAGTTCCTTCGCTTTTCCCTTTCACCATCTTAATTCATCGATGGTTGAGCTCGAGATTTGCCTCATCAAGCCCGTTGTTGGACATTAGTTTGCCAGAATGAGGTGGTGACGACGAAGGGGCAGGATCACTTTGGGTGCGAACATGGATCGACGATGATGAGGTGAGGATGTTGCGATGACAAGATAGACATCGGCGACAATAAGGTTAGCCATGGCGATGGCAGTGCCTAACCAAGAACAATCATCCACTAGTTGAAATCGAGCTATGTTCATGCTGTGTTGCTTGACGACGAGAAGTTGCGATGGTGCAAGTGACTGTAGTGCTAGGATCCAGGCGGTGGCGTCCAAGTTATCAAAGTCGTCGTGGTTGGAAAAGTTGCAGGGCAATGAAACAAACAAGTAGTGCAAATGAATATGATTGTTGAAAATTTTATAAGTGCTCAATATACATTCAACGCTCGAAGAACGAGCGGTGCCGACCAAAAATGTTTGACACCAAAAGGTTTTGATTATTTTCAAAAAAAGAGGGAAACAACAAGAAATATACCTGACCAAGGAATGGAGTAGCTTTAAGGAAATTCTCAATAATAATTTTAGGCAAAAGACTGTGAATCTTATATTTGTAGAAATGATGTGATTCGACAACTGTATGAAGTGACCTAACAATATTCCTAGAGTGGATGTATACTTCGTGACAACAATTCAGAGATCGAAGGTAACTTTACAAATAGAATCCTATCACGTGTCTTGATCCAAAATATGCTTTGTTGGCAAAAAAGTATACTTTGGATGGCAAGTGTTATCTCGCATTTTAATCAAGTGACATCTCGATTGATTTAGGATTCAAGATGATGAAGAAAATGAATCGAGACACTTAAGGGATGTCAAGATTGATGTATGTATGCAGAAATAGAAGTTTGGCCAAGTTTTGCACAAGGAAAAAAGCAATCGGTACTAAGAGGTTTGAGAATGTCGAGGACACACTTTGAGCTTCTATTAATACTTCTTGATACTTTGAAGTAAAAGACAAGATTTGGATAGAAAAAGTTGGAAGATACCGACCATATTTGATGGGAATTTTTTTCAACAAAGATCCAAGGTAGCAAATATTGAGAAGGACCAAAGAAGCAGGTATGCAACCTCTCGACACTGACCAAAATCAGTCGGTATCGAAAGGCTTTGATTGTCAATTATTTTTCATGCTTGGAAATTTGGATCCGAGTATCGTTCAAACACGTATTGTTGACAATTATGGAGGATTTGTGTGACGCCCCACCTCTATACCCACGCTAACCAAGGACACTATGGTGTAATGCCGTCAACTAGCACGGAGAATAAGGCTGTTGAGGAGCGACCATCTGTATAATTGCTTTGTGCGAGTACCGAAATGCCAGATAAGATGTAACTTGCATTTCTTTTCAAGAGGACATCCGACACACCGACACAAACTCAAAGCTACTACACAGTGGCTATTATGTCTTCGGAAACAAATATAGAAATAAACATAACACAAATCAGTCACAGATAATTCATATCACAAAGGCGGAAATAGATATGAATATATATAACACATAAAAGTGTTCATCAGAGTAGTGGTCTAAAAGATCCACAATGGCACAAAAGAATAGCAACATGTGCTATACAAAAGAATAAGTACACAACTATGAGTCTATATCTCAAGTGTATACAACAAAATAAACTACTAATATAAATAGTTAGCCAAAAGTCAGAGAAATCAATCCCAAGTGAGAAGTCAAGCTGAAGCACCTGTAACATCTCGGTCTGACCCGAGTATTATTTAATATGAAAATAATAAACGGATCAGTCTAGCTATAAATATCAGATGAAACGATATAGAATAAGAGGTATGACTAAACGCATAATAATCACAATGCCAAGATGTGATAAATAAGTAATTCAAAATCAACAAGAGATTAATCAATATCACAAAAACCTTCTCAAGGATCAAAAGGAATGTCATACTCTTTATTTCGTTCACCAAACTATAAATATTGACGATTATATCAATATCAATCACAAAATTCAATGATGCACAAATTCACCAATGCACAAATATTGATAAAACTTATCAATGAAAATCACGAAAAATAGTGAAGCACAAATTCTAGGAATCATCTCAAGAAATCCAGAAATCACAAAAGGTGGAAAGGCCTATCACAAACGGGAGCATAAAACTCACCAACACGTGTATCACAAACGGAACGCTAATTCCACGGTTGCTAACCATCACAAATTGAGCCGAAGCTCCACAAATGGCCCGAAGACCATGGGTTGCTACCCCACCAATTTGAGTCGAAACTCCACAAAACGGGATATAGTCTCCCTCGCAGACAAAGAGACATCGCACATTGCTAGTCTAAATCACAAAAATGATCGTCATGATCATCAAGAAGTGTCAATTACAGTAAGCTAGTAAATATATGAGCTTAGCTTCATGTCCCATAACCACTAGCTTAACTTAAATATTTACGATCAAATTGTAGATCTCCACTAGAAAATTGTCACAAGAGATTCAATCGAACAAGTCCAAGAATTAACCGACCAAGTAAACGCAAGCATTTCATACCACTTGTTTTACTAAGTCGTTTAATTAGATTTCTCATACGAGTGAGGTAAAGGTTTGTATATACTAATGGATTGGAAATCGGTTTGAGAAAACGAGCGTTGTTATAAAATAGTGTTGAAATCATTTAAAGAAAGAGTTTTGATATTTACTACTAGTATAGAAAACCTTTATATTTTAAAGTGACAAATCATAGAAGTGATTGTAGAAACAATCAATCATAAATATTCACATTCGAAGACGTGAATAAAATCTAAAGAAACCGATAAAGAATCCATCGAAATAGATATTCAAAAATCCATAAAATCGACCAAGAAGCCCAAGATTGTTTGTCTCGAAGAATGGTCAACTTAGCATCTAAACAAAGCGAGTTCCGTTGAATGTTTTTCAGATAAGATCCCCTACGGAGAGGGGGTCCAAAACGGTACGACCTAATGAAGGCCTAAGGGAGGATAGGATCGAGCAACCTCGATAATAAATGATAACAACAAATAGGATCATCACGAATCGATTTAAATTTGGAAACCACGCAAAATAGGCAAAATAGGCAAAACAGCAACGGGTCGGTCGACCGGCTACAGAGCTCGGTCGACCGGACCGTGTTCTAGAAAAATCCTCGGGAAGAAGGTCGGTCGACTGAGCTCTGTAGTTGGTCGACCGGACCTGAGACAGAGAGGTGCTATGCACTTTTAGTAGCAGGTCGGTCGACCGGCCCAGTGGTTCGGTCGACCGAACCTGTATTCTTGCACTTCCTGCCCTATGTCAAAAGAGGTGCAAACTCCCTCAATTTGCAAACGGTCGAGCAATGGCACTAAGGGTTTACGCCAATCGACTACCCGGCCATAGAAGCTCTTCGGTTCATCACCAAAACATGGTCAAAACATCAAAGCTATGATTTTTAATGAGTTGAACCCAAAACACCAAAAATTGGAATATTCACCAAATCAATCCAAACCAAAAGCAATTGCACACGAATAAGTGTTAGGAATTCATACCTAACAATCGAAGATAAATATAGACTAAGATGTGAGATAAAAATCTCACATTTGAACCCAAACGATTGAAAAAGAAGCTCGAAAGCAAAGGGAGAATCAACCTCTCTTCAACACAACCCAAACGAGCTTGAATCTATGCTCAAAAAGAAGAACATTCCCAAAGTTAAGTTTAGGAATTTCTGAAATCCAAGAGAGAACGAGTTGGAGAAGATGAAGAGAAGGCTTACCAATGGGTTCACTTGAATTTGGAGCTAGAAGTTGGATTTGCTAAAGAAAACTAGGGCTTGAGTTTCAATTTCCCACTCCTCTCTCCATTGTTATAAAAGCTTGAGTATTAGGAAAATAGAAAGGAAGTGAATGAAGAGGAGAGGGTTGGGACTGAATACATAAGTGGGGTTATTGGGCTCAGCCCAAACCAAAGCCCTAAGTAAAAAGTGGCAAAATTCCTCTAACTCCAAACATATCAAAGCTTATACTCAAAAAGATCGCAAACGGCGTTTTGAACTCAATGGAAGTGGTTCCGAGTCCTAATTCGACCGTATGCAAAAAGTATCTTTTCGGACTAAATTCCGAGTATCGATAAAATATTTAAATAAAATATTTAAATATAAAATCGTTAAATATGCGGGTTGTTACAATTTGGGCAATAAATAATCCTCACACTTTTATGGAAGGAGGACTTTTAGATCTAATTTTGGATTTTTGCAACAAGACTCTACGTTTTACATTTTCAATCTTTATAAAACTTAAATCATTGTATTCTTAGCTTAAATTGAGAAAGTTAGACAAAAAATTTGATAGCATATGTAGATAAGATGAAACAACCAATAAAAATTTAATAAATTAATTAAAATATTAATAAGGGAAAAAAGATAATTTTACATTAATGGGTAAAAATATAAATTTTCACAAATGTTGAAATTAGGCTACAAGACCTATTCCATTGTGATGGAAAATTGTTTACAGTAAAGAAGCATATATAACTTGTTGAATTTAATAAAATGGATCAAAACTAGCGGAAAATATGACTAGTAGAATTTTCATAAATATGGATTTTAGGCCCAACTCTGCAAACCCTAGCTTTCAACTATAACATAAAAACTAACCCTCATTACTACTCACTCCAAACCGTAGCCTCACTCTATACGTAAGTATCTTCTTTCTCTTTCACCAACAATTATCAAAAACATAACACCTCTTTTCTCTTCAAAAATTCCCAAACAAAACTAAAACAAGAGGAGAAATCAAATTAAAGGAAAAGGAGAAGAAAGCTACGAGTCAACAACTAGGAAGAGAAATAGATTCAAGACAATACAATGGTTTCTACAAACAAGGTGAGTGGATTTATCTACGAAATGCGTATGATGGAAACTCCTTGTTAGTGACACAAACATAATTTCTATTTTTGAATCTATCAGTTGTTCTAAAATTATGGATTGAAATGATTAAAACCTATAATATGATATATCTAATCATTGAATTGTTAAATGAAAGTTAATCTATCTCTAATCTTATAAATCTAAATTATAAACATGTTTGGATTGATAAATAAAGAACATATTTATTGAGACTACCCTTACTCTTTTTGATCTGGTTCATATGATTAATTTGAAATGATTTTTGAATAAAAAGATTGAACAAGCATATCCATTGAATTTTATTAAGATCTGACTTAATTTACATTGAAATACATGTAACAATTGACTTGATTATATGTATATAATTTGTTAGAACCTCCCTTGTTGGATTTTAATGAAAACAATTATACAATTATGTCAAGGAATCTCTAAGCTAACTTGCAGGTACATGAGTATCAAAAAGAGACAAACAAAAAAAATTCAACAAGAAATATATGGTACAAAAGAGGATAAAAGTATATATATAGAGATACAAGAAGAGATATACATGACAAAGACAAGACGAATGTGACGAACAAAGTACTATTAGTCATAGGGTGTCATGTCTAGAGTATGCGTATGTTAAAATATCTTCAAAGTGGTATACACACACATACTCCTCAAAAATGCATGGAGTAAGACTCGAACTTAGGTCACTAATTTAGAAAGCAAGTGCTCTAACCAATCGAGCTAAGCAACTTTTGATTTTAGACACAGTTCAGTCGACTGACTTGGTATATTTAGTCGACTGAATCTGTGTTCTTTGAACTACGTTCACTGACATTAGTGAGTCAACTGATTTGTTCAATTTAGTCAACTAACCATGTGTTTGGTCGACTGAATTAAAGATTTCAGTCGATTGAAACTGCGTATTTTTATACCGATTCCTTTCTGTTTAGAAAAATGTGTCTCTTTGTTCAATTTAGTCGATTGTTTGATTTTATTCAATCGACTGAACGATTGTAACAATTATATTTTTCAAATTTTCTAAAGAGGTGCTATTCTACATGAAGAGTTATTCCTCTACGTTAATGGTTGCAACAATTTCTATTGATCATTCCTCTTCACTAGGAGTTGCAACCATACATCCTCTATATAAAGAAAAAAATTCTTGAATTCAAACAACTAACATTCTCTGATTCTCTATATATTGCTTTTGAAAGTGCTTTCACATACTTTCAAATGATCACTTATTCATTCAAGAATACAATTCTTGTAATCAAAAGCTTTCCATTTCTTCACGTAAACTCAATATTCCACTCGAAAGAAGATTATAGAAAGGTTGAACTATATCGACTCATCCATGTTATTTAGAGCATAAGTAGTCAAAACACTTTACAACTCTTTGTAGTCGAAGTCCTATTGGAGATCGTCAGGCATGAAGTCCTATTCGGTGGCTCAAGCAGTTTGTAATACTTATTCCTTCGAGTTAAGTGAGGACGTTTGTGAGTTAAATCCAGAAGGAGTCTAGGGCTGGACGTAGAACAGGAAGTTCGAACCAGTATAAAAACATCTGGTGCACCTTATTTTATAGTTCTTTATTTATGCTTTTATTATATATAATTTTTAATTTA
This sequence comes from Allium cepa, assembly GCA_030765085.1. Lineage (NCBI taxonomy): Eukaryota > Viridiplantae > Streptophyta > Magnoliopsida > Asparagales > Amaryllidaceae > Allium > Allium cepa. The sequence continues at coordinate 168,361,679 of CM060931.1, forward strand.
GTAGAACTATTTATATTGCTCGATCCACATACACTTTTATTTAGTATCAGAGCTTGGGATTCTAGAGATCATAAAAACATCCTAAAATAAATGGCCATAAAGAGATCTAGTCAAGGCAATAGAAAGAGGAAGAGCAATTAAGAAGAATCAAAGGCGCAAACAAGCAAATGCTTCATGGCTAAACTCAGATCACAATCAGTATGTTTAGATTCCTTATATAAAGATCATTTGTTTGTACATGATGAATTAGTAAAATATTAAAAAACTTTGAATAAAGTTAATAGAGTTGCATTAGTTAAAAGATCGTGAGCAACAATTTCCAATTTAAAAGAGGAAAATAATTTTTTGGTAAAACAAACTAATTTTTTTGAAAATACGGTAAAAGAACTTGTTTTACAAAAAGATTTCCTACAAATATAAAATGAGCAGTTACAAGTTAAAAACAACGATCTTTTGGAGGAAATCAATGTTTTGAAAAATAATAATATATTTTTGAAAAATTCTTCAAAATGATTAAAGCTCCTTAATTTTGTCTCTTGAAAAAGAGAATGAAACTTTAATAAAAAAAGAAGCTATATTTATCTAAAGAATATAAGATTTTAAAAGATAATAGTAATATTTTGCTAAAATAAGTTTGTGATTCCAAAGAAATTTTTGAAAGAATGAATGAAAAAACATAGATTTTAACAATGGTAAAGATATCTTATCTTCCTTAATTACAAATTGTAAAAGTGGTTTAGGCTATAAACAAGCTAAAAGTAAAAATAGTACTAGATATGCATTTGTGTATACTAATTTTAGTGCTAGTACTAGTAACCAAGATTGTCCTAAAACCACTTGCAATTATAAAGAACTTTGTTTAAAAACAATAGAAAATATTTTTCAAGTACTAAGCTAATGACTAACAGCATTAGAATATTGATTCTGGCTAATACGATTGATCATAATAAACAACTTTATATTATCAACTATTATAAGAATGTTATTTGTAATGAAAACTATATTTATAAAGGTTCAACCACACCCAAATGGGTATTGTTTTCTAAAACTTAGGAAATTATAAGAATCTTAGGTGTCGCATGCTTTAAATGTTAATTTTTACCGATACCCAAGTTAATAATTAGTAGTTTACTTAGAAATATTATAATTAAGGAAGGATAGAAATTTTTTCTCTTTACAAGTATTTTATAAAATTTATTATATTCCCTCATTCTTTTTTATAATGACAAAGGAGGAGAAATTCTTATGCATATTGATAGGGAGAGATATTATACTTAGGGGGAGATATTACACTTATGGGGAGCTTTAATCATGTTACATATCATTTTATATAGATTAAATATTCAAAAATTGTATAGTTGTCATCATCAAAAAGGGGGAGAATGTTAGAACCACTCTTGTTGGATTTTAATGACAACAACTATATAATTATGCCAAATAACCTTTAAGCTAACTTGCAGGTACATGGGTATCAAAAAGAGACAAAGAAATAAAGTTCAAAGTGGGTGTGTGTGTATATATATATATATAAGAAGAGGTATATACGATGAAGACAAGATGGAGGTGGCGAAAAAAGTACTATTTGTCATAGATTGTCATGCCTAGAGTATACATATGTTAAAATCTCTTCAAAGTGGTATACACACACATACACCTCATATTTTAAATGAAAATCAAGTTTTCAAAAATGCATAGAGCAAGACTCGAATCCCGGGTCACTAGTTTAGAAAGCAAGTGCTCCAACCAATTGAGCTAAGACAACTTTTGATTTTAAACAGAGTTTGGTCGACTGCCTTGGTATATTCAGTCAACTGAATCTGTGTTCTTTGAACTATGTTCAATGACGTTAGTCAATCAACTGAATTGTTCAACTTAGTAAACTAGCCATATGTTCAGTCGACTGAATTGAATATTTCGGCCGATTGAAAATGCCTATTTTTGTATTGGTTCCATTTTGTTTTGAAAAAAGCATCCCTCTATTTAATTCAATCGGCCGGTTGATTTTATTCTGCCGGCTGAACGGTCATAATAGCTATATTTTTCAAATTTTCTAAAGAGATGCTCTTCTCCATGAAGAGTTATTCCTCTTCATTAATGATTGCAACCATTTCTATTGATCGTTCTTCTTCACTATGAGTTGCAACCATACATCCTCTATATAAAGGAAATAAGTTCTTAAATTCAAACTACTGACATTATCTGATTTTCCATATATTGTTTTGAATTCTCAAGTGCTTTCACGTACTTTCAAATTGATTACTTATTCATTCAATATAATTCTCGTGATCAAAATCTTCCCATTTCTTCATGTATACTCAATGTACCACTCAGAAGAAGATTATAGAAAGGTTGTACTATATCGACTCATCTATGTTATTTAGAGCATAAGAAGTCAAAACACTTTACTACTCTTTGTAGTCAAAGTCCTGTTGGAGATCTTTAGGCATGAAGTCCTGTTTGGCAACTCGGGCAGTTTGTAATACCTATTCCTTCAAGTTAAGTGAGAATGTTTGTTAGTTAAATCTAGAAGGAGTTTGCAAGTGGAAGTAGAACGGGAAGTTCGAAGCAGTAAAAAAATCTCCAATGCACTTTACTTTGTAGTTCTTTATTTCCGTTGTTATTACATATAAGTTTTAATTTAGTAGAACTATTCATATTACTCGATCCACGTATACTTTCATAATTCATTGAAATGTGCGTGTCTCTTTCTTTCTCACTCTTTGATGTGCATGTAAATGTGCATATATATATATATATATATATATATATATTCAAATTAAATAAATGATCATATTGGATGTTTTAACTTGTTTAAACCAAAATTCAAATTATTTTCAAATTGTTACATATTCATCTTCATATAGGGGCAAAATCATCATTTTTATGCATTTATTGATTTGTGAAAGTTTACTTGGAATTTTCATTGTTGTTTTGTTGGAATTTTACAAGTGGTTTCATGAAGATATGCATGCACAAGAGTGAATACAAAGGAATGGAGATGAAAATAATTCAAAGTGATGATCATAGAGGAGCCCACTTACTTATCTACCTTAATGTATACTTAGGAGCTAATGCATATGCTAAAAGGCCATTAAATCTTCATGCACACTTAATGGATGATTATTTGAAGTTAATGATAACTTAGCCACCACACTCCTAAGATGGTATTTTGGGTAGTTCACAAAAAAGTGAATTAGGGTTTTAAACTTGTATAAATACCCCTTGTGTTTCATGTAACCCTCTTTTCTCATAGTCTCTCTTAGGCTCTCTTCTCTTAGTTAGTTTAGATCAAAAATAAAATGAGAGCTCTCTTTCTTTTCATGGCTACTTTCCATTTTTATTTCATTTAGCTTTTCTTTTTATGCAATGTTAGTTAATGTTCTTTTACATTTACATGCTCTCTTTCTTATTTTATTAGTAGCTTAGTTTACTTTTCATGTAAGTGGATTAGTTTTTCTTTCATTTAGCTCATTTACTTCTTCTTTTTTGTGTTTCATGTTATATGTTACTTGTGTTGATATTATAACACAAATGAGAGGCTAATCCCTTCAATTTAGGGGTAATGAAGCCTCTAATAATGTAGATTCAACATTTTGACAATTATTGCTCTCTTTTTGTGCTTAATAAGAATGCATGAAGTGGTTTAACTTGTAGTTTTTTCCTTGAATTTGATAGCCTATATTGTTGACACCAAATAGACTATGCTTAAAACTATCACAAAACACAAATTGCCTCTTCATCTAAATATGATTATGGCAAAGAAGTGAATGTTGAAATTAAAATTTGATTACTTATATTTCTAAACAATAGTTAATAAGCCATGCTTAAAATAGATTTCATTTTCAATATGTTGTCATTTTTCATAAGAGTTAAAAATTGTTTAACGGGTGTGTTATAGTTCGGTGGCTTATATTGAGCTAATTATTAGCACAAATAGGCCATCTTATAAATACATCAATTAAACTAATTAATGACAAAAAAAAAAGAGATCATAATTTCATGTTTTGTTGAACTGTATGATCTAGATGTGCAATTTTCTCTAAATTGTCATTTAACTCTCATATTTTTATCAAATTTCTTTTGTTAATTAGTGTTTGTGCCAAAATTGGTCACAAACCCCGAATACCGTGAAAGCACCAGTGTATGAATACAAATCAATAATATTCAAACACAAATCTCAGATCTTGGAAAATATTAAACAGCAATCCCAAAGTAAAGAACAAAGACACAAGATTTATAGTGGTTCGGCTATCTCCGGCCTAAGTCCACTCCAAAGTTTTTATCCTTTTATTTATTATCCTTGATGACTACAGATGATTACAGCAGTTACAAAGTCCAAAACTTGAAATAAATAGCAGCAATGATGATATAGAATGATTCTGGCAACGTCCGAGCGTGCTTTCTCTCTCTAGAATCTCCGACCCCTTTTCTGAATGACCAGGGGCTCTATTTATAGGCGTAGGATGCTGATATTTCTCCTAAAAATCCGGTAGACCGCTTCTAGCACGTGAGGGGGCCCATATGGCCGAAATCTGGAGGTCTGGGCCCACATCAGGATCGATTCGAAGTAAGGTTCGAATCGATCAAGAAATCATCCAGTTGAGCTGAAATTTAGTGAGAACATTCTTCAACATGTATGTAAGATCCTATAAAAATTTCATTGCATTTGGATCAACGGTTTGGAAGATATGATCGATTCAAGTTCAAAGTTCCGTGTGTTCTGCCTGGTTCGAACCCATGCATCGAACCCACCTCCCTCGAATCCATCCCCCTCGAATCCATCTCCTTCGAATCCACGAAGTCGACTCCCTCTTCTTCGAATCCATGAAGCCGCCCCCAATGTATACTTCTCGTGTGCCATCGATCTTTTTCGAATCGATCCCGGGAGCATGCTTCGAATCGATCTCGTTTACACCGATCGATTCGAATATACCCTAACCTGATCGATTCGAACTTTCCTTGACCTCATGGATTCGAAGCATTATGCTTTGTCTTGATTGATTCGAACCTATCCATTTTGGGTCCATTGCCATTGGACCGAAATTAATTTATCCTTCTTACCTGATCGATACGAACTTCACCAAGCCGAACTCATACTGATCGATACGAAGCGTATCGATTCGAATCATCCTTGTGCCTTGCCTTCGATCGATACAAAATAGCAGATTCGAACCCAGGTCGATCGATACGAAGTGTATCGATTCGAAGTGAGTGTTCCCCCTGATCGATTCGAACATCATGCCTTTCCTACCTTGAATCGATCATAACTTCTCCATACGAACTCCGATTAACCTGAAATTTGAAACATAGCCTTTCCTAATCCTTATTATCATCTCCATTTAATTTCGACCCGATCGGAGTTCAACCAAATTTTGACGATATCGATTGTAGTCTTGATTCCAACCGATCTCCAATCCTGATATCCATGGTTCCTTGCCAATTTGTTGATATTCCAGTTTTGACCAAAAATGGGATAACACTTTGCCCCCCAAAACATGCCTTGTGATAACAAGGCGTGTTTTGAATAGTTCCGAATCCAATATCCAAAGTCCATAGCCATATCGCCAGAGTATGTCATCCTTGACTGCTTCGAGTCGACGCCCAATTCCAAATCCCATAACCAAAGCCTTAGCCAATTCCATGTCCATCCGAACTCGACAACCGAGTTCCAAACCATCCTTATCCAATAGCCAATAACCGAATCCAGGACCTCTCCGGGTCGTTATCCGAATCCATAACCTCTCCGGGTTCTTGCCAAGTGTAATCCACACCTGACGACCGTGGTCCAGTGTCCCTGGACGTTGAGCAACACCGTGGCTTAAGCCCTAAGCCGAATCCTGGTCTCTCCGGACCCTTGTTGAGCATAGTCCATACTCAACGACCTGAAACAATAATCGATAATATGGGGCCTAAGTCCTAGGCCGAATCCTAGTCACTCCGGACCCTTGCCGAGCATAGTCCATACTCGACGACCTGAATGAGTCAATTTACCACGTTCGGGCAAAATGACTCACCCCTTGCCAGGCATAATCCATACCCGACGACCATTTATCAAAAACCAGATGAAAATCCAATCAAAATCCAACCCAAAATCCAAATCCAAACCAGAAAACCAGAAATCCAAAGCAGCATTCAAAATCAAAAACAACCATCCAAAGAAAAACCCAAATCAAAAAGCAAGCAAAACCAGGAGCTCAATCCAAGCCCCAATCCAAAAAGAAAAGCGATGTCCAATCCAAAAGCAAAAGATAAATTTCACAAACCATAGCATCGCAGTTTTTCATCATTTAGAGCATGCCTAGGGGCTATCTCCATCCCCGTACATGTGTAAATGACTTGGTTGCTTGCCAATAGTTTGCTACTTATTTTATATTATCCTGATCAGTGGTTGATCCATCGACCATCATCCCTGGGCCTCACATCATCACGGTGTGAGGTGGTCGGTGGTTGCTCCTGCTCCACTGTTGCATTTCGAGTTCCGACCTATTGCTGTAACTGTCCGTTCCTTACATGTTCCTCGATTATGTCCTTTAAGTGCCTACAGCTGTTGGTATCATGTCCATCTAAATCATGGAAGAGGCAGTGCCTTCCTGATGTCCTTTCCCGTTCTGATTGTAACAGCCCGCAAATCCGTACCCCTTGAGTCAACACTACTCTACCTAAATCAACTCAAGTTGTACAGAAATACGAACCATTTGGGTTAAAGAAGAAGAGGTAGAAGAAGAGAAAACAGAATCAACATCAGAATCTAACCATCGCAGCGGAATAAAATATAATAGATAATAAATAATCTTTACACAAAATCAAATATATCAGTTTACATATATTACATCATCAGAGTACACCAGTCACAGCTCACATCAATAACATACAATGGGTACACAACAACTCAACACAGCGGAAATATATATATACAAGTACAAGAATACGTATCGTCATCCAGCTCGTCTCCTGAGCTCCACAGCACCATATCCGGTATCCTATAATACTCGGTCTGACCCGAGCATTACAGTTAAATAACACCCGAGTCAGTCTGGAATACCAGCGTGAGAAAATCACACCCAATTGATTATTTAAGTTTCAAAAATCCTTTGAAAACAAAAGCATCTCGTAAGACCACGCCACAAATAAACATGTCAGGTTTTTACCTTACGATAGCTAAAACAATTTTTATAGAAATCCTCTGATATTATAATAGGGTCTATATACAAATACTTATAAAATAGCCGAAATTGTTACATTCATTAAATTCCAGCTACTAGCCACCGAAGTGGGTAATACAAACAAAACTCGTACAAGGCTCGTAGGGAGAATGGATTTCCAACAATGACTAGGCACTGGGGTACCACCTGTCACAGCACGGGGCCTAGATCACCGTACCGAGGACTACTCCCTTCATCCCCTGCAACACAAGGCCGGAACCATTCCTTACTGAATAGTCCCGAACAAGATAAACCCCGTGGTTGGCGCGACCAACCACCCACTAAGCCGAAATAAATAAGGGACATCTAGACAGGGGAATTATCTTGTCCTGCTTGGGCATGACCCACCTAACCTTGCTGCATATCCCCTGATTTTCAGTCATTCCCGGTTGATGAGGCTTGAGGCTAAGCGTTACCTTTAGAACGTTTTCACTTAGAATGCCCATCGTCCACCTGACGATGTTTTCGCAAGCATTCATCCATACAAGTCCGTCCCGGGTTCGAACGGAACCGAAGGCACTATTCCTACTACATCCATTTTGGAAATATCCTCAGGATTAGTAGCGACTAGCCCTTGCACTTCACTGCTCCATCTTCGACTCCAAACACGTTTTTCGCACGAAACGTACAAATCGGATCAAAGTGGTTTTCGAGAAATAATTCTCGATCCCGGTCTCTTCGAAACGATCAACGCATTGTCCAATATTGATAGTCGGTTATTTAACTATCAATTATATTCACAAAACAACCATCAATCAATAAATAAATTTCCAAATTATTTATTAATCTCCAAAAATATCTTCACAAGATATATTTCTATTTTCAGCCCTTTGAAAATAGTTTTCAAAACCATCTTTCTTCCCAGTATAAACTTTCCCAAGTATTTTCTATTTCCCCTGAAATTACCAAGCACAAAACTAGATTTTAAAAATAATTTAAAACACTTTACTTTGAAATATATACCTTCAAAACATTTAAATTAAACTGTTTCAATAATTGGTTAAAAACACATATTGAATGAATATTTAAAAACACATATTGAATGAATATTTGAAAATAAGGTTACTTAATAAATATAAAACTAGATTTATACTTTTAAAAACATAATATTAAGATATTCTTTGAATAATTACTACTATAATAGATAAAGAGAAAATACTTACTTAAGAACTTAAATATTAGAAATAAGAAATTTTCCAACACTTGCTTTTAAACAACTTTTAATTTTTTTTACTTATATAAAGTTTACTTTGAAAACGTACTTGGTTATCCAGGGAGAATTTCAACTTCAATCACTTAAATCAATTTTCCCAAATTGATTTCCAACTTATTTCCTTTTAATTCAGAATCTATTAATTTCAGATTTCATTTCCTGATTATAATTTAAGAATACTTTAACTAAAAATTCCAATTTTTTTTTAGATTTCTTAATTACTTCTTTATTTTTTTAATTAAATTTAAACCCTGAATTTTAGAATAATTCTTTATTTCTTTAATTGATATAACTTAAGTTTACAATTCATCAATTTCATTTTATTCAAAATTCTTTCTCTTCATTCTCGAAGTCATTTATTTTTATTTTCATATTACTTCTATTTTCCTCAATTCACTCTTAATTTATTCAGATTTCCTATAATTACTTTACTTACAAATTCATTTCTTTTATTTTCTTTCCAAAAATTCAATCCATATAATTTTGGTAATTCATTATACCACAAATATATCCGATCAACCATAACATTCAATATTTCAATATAACTCATTATAGAATGTCAATATTCACAGCAGAGAAAAATTAAATAATTTTAAATAAATGTTGAGGGATCCAGTTGGATCCCTCCAACCTGTTTTCCCTGCATCCACAGACGTTAGCACAATATAGTATACCAATTACAAAATATCATACTATATCACATCGGCCAATTCAACCATCCAAACAATTATTTAAATTTTATCATTTAAAATTTAAACTGAGTGAGATTAACTCACCTTTGACCAAAGATTTGCAACCTGATCCACACCGGCTTGATTTCTTTTAGAATTTAACCTTGTATAGACATTAGACGTTTTCATTAATATTCGAACTTATTTGAAATAAATTTCATTTATTAACATTTTCCATGATTTTAAACCACCATTAATATTTCCATTTTATAGTTTTACTCTTTAACTAATGATTAAATTAATAAAAATATTTTAGCAACACCATAAATTTAATAGTTTATTACACAAATCTGTTTCCAAAAATAAAATTTCCATCAAATAAATTTAATTCGATTCTCCTTAATAAACTATCATTAGAATATAATTTTTTTTTTCTGTTTTACCCTTTTCTGTTCTGTAATATATATATTCATATCTATATCACACATTTAAATCCACATGAATAACTGCAATTTTAAATTCGAATTGACCTAAATTATGAAAACAAAGTCGATACCTCAGCTAAAATCCTACTGCAGTTAGCCTAAGAAGAACTCGACAATCGCATCACCCACTAAGCTCGCGACCTAAGCAAAACCGCGTCACCATCGTACTCCAACCCAGGTTGCTTCCATGCCAATCGAGTTCGTCGAGCTCACGCCACGAATTGAAAGTCCATATCGATCTCGCGGCCACCCAAAGTCGCGTCGCCGACCCTCCTCGCCTCGCGAAGTATGATGCGACTCAAACGTGATCGCCCCTAGTTGCTCTTCCTCAAGATCTGTTCGACGATAAACGTGGCCGCCATCACAATTACTTCGCACGATGCTCCAAATTTTCTTCGATAAGATTGATTCGAACTCGAACAAAAAGGAGGAACGATTGGATTGAAGGGTTTTGGGCTTCGGCCATTATTTATCTATAAAATTTTCTTTCGTTTAATCTGAAGAGAGATGGAGTTGGTTTTATAAAAGAGGGGAAAATAGAGTTGCGTGATTCTAAAAAGAAAAAATAACATTTCGGCTTGGCTTCCAGAGGAAGACACGAGTAATACATATTTTATTATATATAAAATTTTGTTATATTTTATTTTTTTTATTTTTTTTTAATTTTCGATTTAATTTCAACGCGTTTACATATCGTACTGTCACACAATAACTCTGATCCATACGAAATTTGAAATCCGATAATAATTCAATATTACGGATCCAATGGAACTGGTTTCGTCGAATTCCGAGACTGTGCCTCGGACGGCTATTTTTAAATTCAATTTAACTCTTCTATTTTCTTCAATGCTATCAATATAAATTTTATAAGCCTTCAAATAAGTTTTAACAGATTTAAAATCCCAATTTTCATATTTTACCCAATTTTAAATTATTTAATTCAATAAATAAATTATCCAATAATTGGTGATATTTGAATTTAAATTAAAAGCTAACTATTAAATATCCAAAATCAATTGAATATTCCAATTTTAAATACTCAAAAATTCCGGGTTGTCACATTCCTCCCCCCTTAAAAGAATTTCGTCCCCGAAATTACTAGTTAGGATGAATAGTCCAATACCCGTTTACTTATCTCCAAAACCAAACAAATCAACATCTAACCAACAATCTTTTTTTTATAAAAGACCCATTTCCATTCCTATTAACTTTTCAACTCTCCCATAGTTTCAAACTATACTATTTGTTTAATCATTCAAGTTTCAATTTAAAACCAAATTTTTTTTTTTTTGAATTATCAAAATTTTTCTAACTCCCTAAATTCCCGAAAATTTTTGCCAGCGTCTCCTTTGCGCGGCTAGCTCGGTACAACTACAAAAGGGCTCTACGGCCTCCCAAATCCAAAAAGAAAACAAAAAGCCAAGTGGCTCAATCCAAATCCAAATCCTAATCAATTTTCATACCAAATTTAAATACATACCTTATTGTCGGGCAATTCAAATTTATCTTCTGAATCAAAAACCAATTCTCTTTTCCCCTTTTACAATACCTGCATAACCTGCTTGGTACTAATATCCAATCACAATATTCCAAAACAATTTATCGATTTTCTCACAAAACGCCAATATCTATTCATTCTAATATTATCTTAGGATACATTTGTAGCATCGATTTCCAATTAAGAATTCACCATTCCCTTCTTAAATTAATATAAACATTTTATATGTTTCTTATCTTTATTTCTCTTTACCTCTTTTAGTTTATACTTACTTCTATTCAAATCGATTTCCACATTACATATGTATTCCATTTATTTTCAACTTTGAATTTTTAATTTTTATCCTTCATTTATTCCTAATTTAAGTCATTACTTTAATTAGTTTCATTTACTAATTAGTTTCATTTACTAACTTATTTTAGTTTCCCATTCTAAATAGTTTTGTCGTTAACAAAATTTTCCAAAATTTTCAAAAAAAAAAAAAAAAATTCTAACTCCCAAAATTTTTGAAAATTTTTGGCAGAGTCCCCTTTGTACGGAGGAGCTTTTGCAATTTGACAAAAGAGATAAATATATATACATCGACCCACACGGTCGGAAAAACCAAAACAGTTCATATTTCCTATTTTAATTGCGTAGGCGTACCTTATTTAGCATTTTAAGCAAGCAGCTTATTTATTTTAGCAAATAGCACTACCAAATCCAGCCATACGGCTTCCAGGTACCTGTACTTACTCAATTTAAACATGTAAGTGCCAAATATATGAAGTTTAACAGCATATCACTTATTTGTAATAGTTAAAACATATGAATTCTAAAAGAAACTCATACCAAACATTTTTCTGTAAGCAATTTATATAGTTTCCATGCTAATTCAACTGTTCCAATTTATTTATAACCATTTTCACTCAATTCGGATGGTTTTCGATTCATTCGTATACAATTCCATCAATTTGAATGGTTTAGAATTCAATTGCTTACTTTTAATTTATTCTTAAGCAAAGTGAACTCACATTTAATTCAATTGCTTACAAAATCAATTTATTTTACTTCTATCCATTTATAGAATTTAATTACTTCCATTTATATCCAATAACAATTTATTCTATGAAATTCGACGAGATTTATGTGAATAAATAAGCACTTGAGTTCTATAATCAATTTAAATTAACTCCAACTCAACTTACACTTAGTTCAATTCCATTTCGGATTTATTCACAATCCACATATTCTCAGTTTTATTGCATTTAAATTTTATTGACCAAACTAGTCCATTCAAAACCATTAACAATCTAGGCTTCATCTCCATTGCCAATTAAGCTTCCCCTTTATTTTAATCCATTCACAATCATTTATTTAGCTCGACACATTCCATTTAAATTTTATTTACAATTCATTTATTTACATTTCATTCCATATTTGTTTATTCCGAACTACTTTATTTAGCTCAAAAATAATCCAAGCTATTTCATTTAATAACCATTTCTCAACTTATTTAACCACATTTCATTTGATTCTTATTTATTCCATCATTTATTTATTCAATATAATTAGTTTATCCACATTCACTTAAACCATTCTAATAAACTTGAAACATTCTATTTTCCCTATTGTCTCCAGTTATTTCAATCCCTTAATAATTTTAATTGGTTTACAATTATTTATTCTGGAATTTCATTCCATTAATATTAGTTAATACTCATCGAATTTTAATTCGATTAACAATTTATTTTCACTTAATTTAAATCCAACCCAATATCATTAAACTCGGTTCAAGTTGAATTCAATTCAACTCTCCTCCATTCATTTAGCTTAAGTCAATTTACTTCAATTTATTCAAATTTTATACTTAAGCTCATTTCCATCTTATAAGTATATTTTCTCTTTTATACTCAGCTTGACTCAATTTATTACAGAGCCATATCCAATTTATTTCCACATATTTGGATTTTATTTGCAATTCATACCATTACTATTTTAAATCCAGATACATTTTTTTTTGATACATTCCCAATTATTTTTAATTTGTTAACACTTCAAGTTAAATTTTAATTAATAACTCAAGTTCTGATTTCACCATTTACATTTTAACTTACCATCCAATTTATTAACTTACATTGCAATTTGGTTCACAAATCAATTAATTAATTGCAAGGACACTTTCCATTATATTTTCTTCATCGACAATGTAAGTCGAATTTAATTATAACTTGAGTTTTATTTTCAAACCTCATCATAAACTCACAATTCAATTTCATTAACTAATTTATTATCCAATTAGTTCTCCCATTATTCATAATCCAACACTTGAAATTTTATTTAAAATATCACTCCATTTAATTTTCTTAAGTTCAATATTTATTTTATACTTCAAGTTTGGATCCTCATTTCATTTTTCAATTTATCAAAATATTGATTTTGGGCATTGTATTCCATTTTCAATTTAATTCTAACTCAGATTTATTTAATCAAATTCGATTTTAACTTATTCAATCAATCTCAATCCAATCAAATCTTTATTTCCAAATCCAAGTTAATTCCATCTTTAACTTTTCTTTTAAATTTAAGTTCCAACATTCAAAGCTTATATTCCATTTCTGATTTAAAAATCATCTCAATTTATAAGCTTACAACTTATCTCATCAGAATTTGATACACTCGGCTTTTTTCTTCAAATCATTTTGAAATCTCCAATATCCCAAATCACACTTCTCAAATTTTTTTAAACCAATCCTGGTTTTATTCCCAACAAATTTCCTTTAGAATTTCAAAAACAACTTACTTTTCTAAACAAAATCAATTTGGTAGCATTACTTCACTTAGAAATTCGAAAACGAATACTGATGATGCGGCCGTCATCATCAGAATTATTTTCCAATAATCCAAGTGATTTCAATGCTATATTACTTTCAAAATCCATTTAAAACAGATTTCCATTCAGAAATATCTTCAAAACAATGCTATCATTTATCTTCAAAACACTTCCAAATTTTCGGGATTTAACTTTCCAAATCCTGCTTAAATCAATTTTTTTTTTTATAATTCATTTGCATAGCTTATGTTCATACAAATTCTCGTTTGATTATATTTCAATTTATAATTTTACATTTATAATTCATATTTACAAATTTCATTTTATCATGAATTTATTTCCGTAAACTTTGTTTATTTTCAATTTCTAGTTAAATTTTCATTTAACAATGATAATACTTTAATATTATCATTTCTAACATCCAAGCAACCATATAATAGCTATATAGTTTACCAAAAACTTTCTTCATATCAAAAATATATTTTTGGGTAAAATTATTTCATTTACCCATATTGAAAACAATACCGTGTCGATTGTTCTATTCAAGTGTTTAGAAACCCCTTCGATACAGTTTTCGAGGCTGTGCCGACGAAGGTTCATATACCACTCAATAAACCAATCAACACAATATTATAATAATTTATAATCACTAACAAGTACGCGCTCATATCTATTAATACACTCAAACTCATTTTAGAGTACTATGGACTCTATTTTAAATGAGTAATTCCCACCAGAGCCAAGGTTATCACCAACCTAAGCTCTGATACCAAGTGTAACAGCCCGCAAATCCGTACCCCTTGAGTCAACACTACTCTACCTAAATCAACTCAAGTTGTACAGAAATACGAACCATTTGGGTTAAAGAAGAAGAGGTAGAAGAAGAGAAAACAAAATCAACATCAGAATCTAACCATCGCAGCGGAATAAAATATAATAGATAATAAATAATCTTTACACAAAATCAAATATATCAGTTTACATATATTACATCATCAGAGTACACCAGTCACAGCTCACATCAATAACATACAATGGGTACACAACAACTCAACACAGCGGAAATATATATATACAAGTACTAGAATACGTATCGTCATCCAGCTCGTCTCCTGAGCTCCACAGCACCATATCCTGTATCCTATAATACTCGGTCTGACCCGAGCATTACAGTTAAATAACACCCGAGTCAGTCTGGAATACCAGCGTGAGAAAATCACACCCAATTGATTATTTAAGTTTCAAAAATCCTTTGAAAACAAAAGCATCTCGTAAGACCACGCCACAAATAAACATGTCGGGTTTTTACCTTACGATAGCTAAAACAATTTTTATAGAAATCCTCTGATATTATAATAGGGTCTATATACAAATACTTATAAAATAGCCGAAATTGTTGCATTCATTAAATTCCAGCTACTAGCCACCGAAGTGGGTAATACAAACAAAACTCGTACAAGGCTCGTAGGGAGAATGGATTTCCAACAATGACTAGGCACTGGGGTACCACCTGTCACAGTACGGGGCCTAGATCACCGTACCGAGGACTACTCCCTTCATCCCCTGCAACACAAGGCCGGAACCATTCCTTACTGAATAGTCCCGAACAAGATAAACCCCGTGGTTGGCGCGACCAACCACCCACTAAGCCGAAATAAATAAGGGACATCTAGACAAGGGAATTATCTTGTCCTGCTTGGGCATGACCCACCTAACCTTGCTGCATATCCCCTGATTTTCAGTCATTCCCGGTTGATGAGGCTTGAGGCTAAGCGTTACCTTTAGAACGTTTTCACTTAGAATGCCCATCGTC
Source organism: Allium cepa (assembly GCA_030765085.1). Taxonomy (NCBI): domain Eukaryota; kingdom Viridiplantae; phylum Streptophyta; class Magnoliopsida; order Asparagales; family Amaryllidaceae; genus Allium; species Allium cepa. Next base: position 168,377,373 of record CM060931.1, read on the forward strand.
CACCTGACGATGTTTTCGCAAGCATTCATCCATACAAGTCCGTCCCGGGTTCGAACGGAACCGAAGGCACTATTCCTACTACATCCATTTTGGAAATATCCTCAGGATTAGTAGCGACTAGCCCTTGCACTTCACTGCTCCATCTTCGACTCCGAACACGTTTTTCGCACGAAACGTACAAATCGGATCAAAGTGGTTTTCGAGAAATAATTCTCGATCCCGGTCTCTTCGAAACGATCAACGCATTGTCCAATATTGATAGTCGGTTATTTAACTATCAATTATATTCACAAAACAACCATCAACCAATAAATAAATTTCCAAATTATTTATTAATCTCCAAAAATATCTTCACAAGATATATTTCTATTTTCAGCCCTTTGAAAATAGTTTTCAAAACCATCTTTCTTCCCAGTATAAACTTTCCCAAGTATTTTCTATTTCCCCTGAAATTACCAAGCACAAAACTAGATTTTAAAAATAATTTAAAACACTTTACTTTGAAATATATACCTTCAAAACATTTAAATTAAACTGTTTCAATAATTGGTTAAAAACACATATTGAATGAATATTTAAAAACACATATTGAATGAATATTTGAAAATAAGGTTACTTAATAAATATAAAACTAGATTTATACTTTTAAAAACATAATATTAAGATATTCTTTGAATAATTACTACTATAATAGATAAAGAGAAAATACTTACTTAAGAACTTAAATATTAGAAATAAGAAATTTTCCAACACTTGCTTTTAAACAACTTTTAATTTTTTTACTTATATAAAGTTTACTTTGAAAATGTACTTGGTTATCCAGGGAGAATTTCAACTTCAATCACTTAAATCAATTTTCCCAAATTGATTTCCAACTTATTTCCTTTTAATTCAGAATCTATTAATTTCAGATTTCATTTCTTGATTATAATTTAAGAATACTTTAACTAAAAATTCCAATTTCTTTTTTAGATTTCTTAATTACTTCTTTATTCTTTTAATTAAATTTAAACCCTGAATTTTAGAATAATTCTTTATTTCTTTAATTGATATAACTTAAGTTTACAATTCATCAATTTCATTTTATTCAAAATTCTTTCTCTTCATTCTCGAAGTCATTTATTTTTATTTTCATATTACTTCTATTTTTCTCAATTCACTCTTAATTTATTCAGATTTCCTATAATTACTTTACTTACAAATTCATTTCTTTTATTTTCTTTCCAAAAATTCAATCCATATAATTTTGGTAATTCATTATACCACAAATATATCCGATCAACCATAACATTCAATATTTCAATATAACTCATTATAGAATGTCAATATTCACAGCAGAGAAAAATTAAATAATTTTAAATAAATGTTGAGGGATCCAGTTGGATCCCTCCAACCTGTTTTCCCTGCATCCACAGACGTTAGCACAATATAGTATACCAATTACAAAATATCATACTATATCACATCGGCCAATTCAACCATCCAAACAATTATTTAAATTTTATCATTTAAAATTTAAACTGAGTGAGATTAACTCACCTTTGACCAAAGATTTGCAACCTGATCCACACCGGCTTGATTTCTTTTAGAATTTAACCTTGTATAGACATTAGACGTTTTCATTAATATTCGAACTTATCTGAAATAAATTTCATTTATTAACATTTTCCATGATTTTAAACCACCATTAATATTTCCATTTTATAGTTTTACTCTTTAACTAATGATTAAATTAATAAAAATATTTTAGCAACACCATAAATTTAATAGTTTATTACACAAACCCGTTTCCAAAAATAAAATTTCCATTAAATAAATTTAATTCGATTCTCCTTAATAAACTATCATTAGAATATAATTGTTTTTTTCTGTTTTTCCCTTTTCTGTTCTGTAATATATATATTCATATCTATATCACACATTTAAATCCACATGAATAACTGCAATTTTAAATTCGAATTGACCTAAATTATGAAAACAAAGTCGATACCTCAGCTAAAATCCTACTGCAGTTAGCCTAAGAAGAACTCGACAATCGCATCACCCACTAAGCTCGCGACCTAAGCAAAACCGCGTCACCATCGTACTCCAACCCAGGTTGCTTCCATGCCAATCGAGTTCGTCGAGCTCACGCCACGAATTGAAAGTCCATATCGATCTCGCGGCCACCCAAAGTCGCGTCGCCGACCCTCCTCGCCTCGTGAAGTATGATGCGACTCAAACGCGATCGCCCCTAGTTGCTCTTCCTCAAGATCTGTTCGACGATAAACGTGGCCGCCATCACAATTACTTCGCACGATGCTCCAAATTTTCTTCGATAAGATTGATTCGAACTCGAACAAAAAGGAGGATCGATTGGATTGAAGGGTTTTGGGCTTCGGCCATTATTTATCTATAAAATTTTCTTTCGTTTAATCTGAAGAGAGATGGAGTTGGTTTTATAAAAGAGGGGAAAATAGAGTTGCGTGATTCTAAAAAGAAAAAATAACATTTCGGCTTGGCTTCCAGAGGAAGACACGAGTAATACATATTTTATTATATATAAAATTTTGTTATATTTTATTTTATTTATTTATTTATTTATTTATTTTCGATTTAATTTCAACGCGTTTACATATCGTACTGTCACACAATAACTCTGATCCATACGAAATTTGAAATCCGATAATAATTCAATATTACGGATCCAATGGAACTGGTTTCGTCGAATTCCAAGACTGTGCCTCGGACGGCTATTTTTAAATTCAATTTAACTCTTCTATTTTCTTCAATGCTATCAATATAAATTTTATAAGCCTTCAAATAAGTTTTAACGGATTTAAAATCCCAATTTTCATATTTTACCCAATTTTAAATTATTTAATTCAATAAACAAATTATCCAATAATTGGTGATATTTGAATTTAAATTAAAAGCTAACTTTTAAATATCCAAAATCAATTGAATATTCCAATTTTAAATACTCAAAAATTCCGGGTTGTCACACTGATGGTTCTCTCCTAGCCGGCCTTCGATAAGGAAGGCGATTCCGAGTATCCAGGTATATCCGCTCCAACGTCTCGCTCAATCCTGTATATGTGGAAAACTTTGGATCTTTCCATCGCTTCCTAGCGTTTCCAGGATCATCGTCCAACTTCCTTTTCCCTTTGTCTTTATCCAATCCTTTGCTGGATGGTCTTACATCCTGAGTTGCATTAACCCTTTTTACCTGTAAATCCGCACTCGCATCTTCCTGCCGGAGGAACCTTTCTGCCTCGTGAAAGAATTCGTCGAGATCCTGTGGGGGATCTCGTATCAGAGACACCTTAAAATCCGAGTCCTCCCTGACTCCTGATACTGCTGCCATTAAAACCATTGATGGATCAGGCCGATCCACCGAAGTGACTGCCGCACTGAATCTAAGCGATTCATCCATCCTATGCTTCACCGATGTTAATGTCATCACATTCTTCGGCCTTTTGACGTGAACCCGAAATTGTCCCAAAAACCTTTCTACCAACTCCCTCCAAGTCCTTATAGATCCTTCTCCCAGCTGCCTAAACCACATTGCAGCTAAGTCCGTCAAATATAAAGGGAAGCATCGAGCCATCACTTCCTCCGATGCCCCCAGCACCTCCATGTGTCTGGTGTACCTCATCAAGTGATCAGTTGGATCTGCCTTGCCATCATAAACCTCCACGCTAGGTAGCTTAAACTTAGGTGGATTCTGAGCTATCCTTATTTCCCCAGAAAATGGGCTCCTATTCACTCCTTCCAAGTCTCCGTTGGTCAAACCACCTCGCACAGTTCTTCTGATGATTTCTATTAATCCGGTATTGTCTGTTGGGGGTTGCCCTCCATGCCCCCGAGGGAACTCTGGCACATATTCCTCGTGTGGTTCACTAGCAGCCACGTTAGCTCTAACTTGTTGAACTCCTTCCAGAGGTCCTCCTGTGTTGGATCCCGTGGGCCTGCCCCCAAGCCCTTGTTGATTGCCTTCTGGCTCCGCATCCCGTCCTCCGTTGGGTTCCACAACCCTAGTTCCTTGTCCTGCATTCACCGTGGCTGTAGCTGGTCCTAAGTTCTGCATCCCTACAGCTCTCATTTGCTCAAAGAAAGTCTGCATCATTTCCTGTTGGCTCTTCAATAATCTCTCTTGCAAAGAATTTGCCATAGCCTCCATTTCATCCCGAGTTATGTAGATTAAAGCCTGTCCTTCCCCAGCTCCGGAGGATGCTTGCTGATTTCCTTCCTGTTGGCTCCTCTCAGCCCTTTGCCTTCTACTATTTTGCCTAGTCATTGTCCTTGAACCTAAACTCTTTAAAATCATCAAATCCAACTTTCAAATCCGATGTAGCGGGTGCTAGTCGTTCTCAGTGAAAGCACCAAAGTGTTCGTGCCAAAATTGGTCACAAACCCCGAATACCGTGAAAGCACCAATGTATGAATACAAATCAATAATATTCAAACACAAATCTCAGATCTCGGAAAATATTAAACAGCAATCCCAAAGTAAAGAACAAAGACACAAGGTTTATAGTGGTTCGGCTATCTCCGGCCTACGTCCACTCCAAAGTTTTTATCCTTTTATTTATTATCCTTGATGACTACAGATGATTACAGCAGTTACAAAGTCCAAAACTTGAAATAAATAGCAGCAATGATGATATGGAATGATTCTGGCAGCGTCCGAGCGTGCTTTCTCTCTCTAGAATCTCCGACCCCTTTTCTGAATGACCAGGGGCTCTATTTATAGGCGTAGGATGCTGATATTTCTCCTAAAAATCCGGTAGACCGCTTCTAGCATGTGAGGGGGCCCACATGGCCGAAATCTGGAGGTCCGGGCCCACATCAGGATCGATTCGAAGTAAAGTTCGAATCGATCAAGAAATCATCCAGTTGAGCTGAAATTTAGTGAGAACATTCTTCAACATGTATGTAAGCTCCTGTAAAAATTTCATTGCATTTGGATCAACGGTTTGGAAGATATGATCGATTCAAGTTCAAAGTTCCGTGTGTTCTGCCTGGTTCGAACCCATGCATCGAACCCACCTCCTTCGAATCCATCCCCCTCGAATCCATCTCCTTCGAATCCACGAAGTCGACTCCCTCTTCTTCGAATCCATGAAGCCGCCCCCCAATGTATACTTCTCGTGTGCCATCGATCTTTTTCGAATCGATCCCGGGAGCATGCTTCGAATCGATCTCGTTTACACCAATCGATTCGAATATACCCTAACCTGATCGATTCGAACTTTCCTTGACCTCATGGATTCGAAGCATTATGCTTTGTCTTGATTGATTCGAACCTATCCATTTTGGGTCCATTGCCATTGGACCGAAATCAATTTATCCTTCTTACCTGATCGATACGAACTTCACCAAGCCGAACTCATACTGATCGATACGAAGCATATCGATTCGAACCATCCCTGTGCCTTGCCTTCGATCGATACGAAATAGCAGATTCGAACCCAGGTCGATCGATACGAAGTGTATCGATTCGAAGTGAGTGTTACCCCTGATCGATTCGAACATCATGCCTTTCCTACCTTGAATCGATCATAACTTCTCCATACGAACTCCGATTAACCTGAAATTTGAAACATAGCCTTTCCTAATCCTTATTATCATCTCCAATTAATTTCGTCCCGATCGGAGTTCAACCAAATTTTGACGATATCGATTGTATCCTTGATTCCAACCGATCTCCAATCCTGATATCCATAGTTCCTTGCCAATTTGTTGATATTCCAGTTTTGACCAAAAAGGGGATAACAATTAGTTAGTTTATTTACATTTTTAGTTCCACTCTTCAAATTCTTGGTTTAATTTGAATGGATAGAAATTTAAAATCTAACAATTCCCTACGGATCGGCCCGTACTCGCCACGTACTTACTTTTGTATGTCGTGCGCTTGCGGTTAAATTTAATTTGAAATTTATTGGTGATTTTCAAATCCGATAGAAAATTTGTCGTTAAACAAGTTTTTGACGCCGTTGCTGAAAAATAGTTTTTATTTTTGAATTCTATTCTTCGAACTATTTTTGTTTGATTTTTGTGTGTTTTCATTTTGTGTGTTGAGTGCATTTAAATAAAACCATGTTGTTGTGTGATTTTTGTGCTCATTCTGGCTTGTGTTTGTTTTCTATTATATTTTCATTTTCGTTTGCATTCCTATTTAAAAAAATTGCAGTGTTCATTCCCATTCTACTGTTATTGGCATATGCACTTCTCTCTGTTATTGGCATTTGCACTGTTCATTATACGCTCCAATAACCCACAGCCTCAAGCCTGCACTTTCACATACACATCATCTACATACCCACTACCAAACTCGAACACCAGTAATCAATAACCCCTCCTCTTATACCTTCTACTATTTGCTCTGCCAACCATTGCCTCTTCAACTATAGCTCTGCCAACCACTACTCCATACACAGTGTTGCCACCATAACAGTCACTTCACCACTTACCATACCACTGTCCCATCAATCAAACCACCATCCACTGCCCAAACATCCTGCTGCACACTCGACAACAATCACCATAACCAATTCAACTATCCACCAGCCATCACGCACTACACGTTCAAACCGCCACCCTTCACATTCACATTCATACATACATAACAACCATACACTTCGATTCCAAGCATATCAAATAATTGTGCAACTTCCTCTGCTTGACCCTATCTCTACGCAACATCTACTGCACAACTCCTCCGGACAAGCTCACCTTCATCATACGGTCACACACTATACACCACATATATACTTTCTCCCCTGTCCAACCACTCCACAATAACTGCATATCCAATCACGACGACCTCCTAAACCACCCTCAACAAAGCATCGCTTCAAATCGGCAACTCAATTCAACACTCGAATAACAAAATCCATCACAATCCACAATCGAAATCATCGCCGCTAACTCCACTTTCTTCCACCTCTGGCACACCCACAACTATGTGCACATTATCTGTGCACAAACAACATACATCAAACAACAGCCAAAAGAAAGAGAGAAAAAAACATACTCACATCATCGGCGACTTGAAAAGTCCACAGCCATAACTGCTGCCACCAAAATCATTCTCCTAGCAACTCCCCTCCAACTGCCTCGCAAATCTGCCGAAACCCACTGCTTTCACTACATCAACATACTGCACTTTCATCTTATTACCAAATATCCCCCACCCCCCCCCCCCACAAAACACTTGCGTCATCGGCGACTAGCCCTACCAAGCAACTGCTCATTTCATCACACTACAACAACAGTTCAATACCATCACCCCTTGTGCACAGTCAACCTGTAGTGCATTATACACTTCATACCAAAACCATCTGGATCATCCTCTTCATCAGTTAAAGACAACCACCGCAGACCAAAAAATAAAAAGAAAACACCTGACCTTCAACTTCCTCCGAACTTCCCAAATAGCCTCTGCCCCAATAATCGACCATACAGCCACTGTATAGCTCAACAACCACCACAATCGATAGCAAAACCCCCTCTGCATCGCGCGCGACCATCAACCCGCATTCCAATTTGCCAAATTGACCTAAATTTGCCCAATCGAACACCTACGCAACCATCATCACCTCGACACTGAATTGCCTTCATCCAGAAAACCCGCTACCTTCAAACTTAGTGAACCATGAATTCGAACAAGAATTGGGATGAGATTAGAATCTTGTTTAGATTTGGAAATTTTGATTTGGAATTTGCTATGAAAGTTTGTTCGATATTTTAATTTTCATTTCTGTTCTTGTTCGAGATTTTGAGTTTTCATTTGTTCAGCTAATTTGAGTTCGCGTTACTTTTATTTAGGGGAGTGTTGTGATAACTTTAGTGTTGACCGGGTCCTAATTGAGTTTAAAAAAACAACAAAGAAACTTTTAAATTTCATTTGTTTTATCATCTTTTTGTAACAAAAATCCAACTTTCATTTCGTAGAAAGACGCGTCATTAAAAAAAAAAAGGGACACAAAAGAAAAAAGATAGAAAAGAAAGAACTAAACAATATCAAAATCTCACAGCGGAACAAATAGAATATATTAATCACATAATTATTAAATAATATACAATATCTATTAGAGTTACACAGTTATACATCCCAACATATTAGACAGTTATAAAAACATGTTTATCATACAACTCAAGATATAACACAGAGATTAACACAGCGGAACCACAATATCTATCTACGCTGAAGCCTCCTGCTCCATATCTCCTCAAGAATTCGTTAAAGCTAACCTGAATCCCTTGGCTACTCGTAAAAATTGGAGTACCCAAGAGTTTAAGAAAACAGAAAATAAACTCTGTGTCAGACATGGGTCTGGTGTGAGTAAATGGGTTACAATTGTTTAACTTTGAAAAACATTTGAAACAAGTGGTATCTCGTAAGATCACGTCACAAATAAACATGTCGGGTTTTACCCTATGATAACCAAAACATTTGATAGGAAATCCAGTGATATTATAACAATGTCTAGGGTTTTCAAGTAAATATAGAAATAGCTGGAATGCTTACATCTCACGTTTCAACATAGTTGGACACAATCAAAACGTTCGACGCTTATTGGAGATTGAGTTCCATACAATGGCAGGGTACTGGGGTACCGTCCGTCACAGTACGTTGCCTAGATCACCGTACCGAGGATCCACCCTGATCCCCTGCAACACAAAACCGAAACCATCCCCTACTGGATAATTCCAAATAAGACAACCTCGCAGTTGTTCATGACCAACTGCCTACACAGTCGAATAAAATGAACCTCTAGACAGGGAAAATCTTATCCTACTTCGGTGCTACCCACTTAACCTTGCTGCACCTCCCTTGTTTTAGCCATTCCCAGTTGATGAGGCTTGAGACTACGATTACCTTTTAAGAACACATATCTTGGGATGCTCATCGTCCTCCAATGACGATGTTCTGAAAGCATTCAATCCATACAAGTTCGTTTCGGGTTCGAACGAAACCAAAGGCACTTCGCTACACTCATTTTGGAATCATTCTCAGAGTTAACGACAATAGCCCTTGCACTCTGAATCTTCGTCTCGAAACTGAAAGCACTGTCTCCGTTAAACTCGTTTTGGAATCACCCTTAGAGTTTTAACGACGAATAGCCCTTACACTTCGAGTCTTCATCTTGAACTTCACTTGAGATTTCACGACCTATCGTTTAATTTGAATCGACGTGGTTTTCGGATATTCCAATTTGAAAATCAGATCCCGGTCTCATCGAAATCCAAAACACCGTCTTAATGTCCAAGTTGTTTAAGTTTAAGCAATTTAATTTATTATTTAGAATAACAGATTCACACAGATAAGTAATTCACATATACACAGATAGATAATCCATATTATCGCAATTCAACCAAAGCATCTCATACCACAGAGCAGCACATATCACATATCAGAGATATCATATAATCCAAGGCATTAAATATCTTTCAATCATCCAGAAGCAAGATTTATTTAGTCAACCATTTCTAATTAATTCAGAGAAATTAAATTAATTACTTCCATCACTATAAAACCTGCTTACTTAACCACTAATTAATTTCAAACCAATTAATTAATCAATCTTTAATTATCTATCTTAATTAATCACCCTTAATTAATTAGTAATTAACCTTTAATTAATCACATAGATTAATTACCTTTAACCATTCACATTAATTAACCTTTATTCACTTTCATTAATTAATTTATTATAGTAATTAATGATCCTCTAATTACTTCCATTAATTAATTACTCTTTTAATTAATTACATTTAACAAGTAATCTTTAATTAAACATATTCATTAATTAACCTTAATTAGTCACATTCGGTGATTAACTACCCTATTATCACTTACATTAATTAACTAACTCTTTAATCAATTATATCCATTAATCCTTTAATTAATTACACCAAGTAATTAATTCTTAATTACTCCCATTAAGTAATTATCTTTTTATTAATTACATTAAGTAATTAAACTTTAATTACTTTCACTTAATTACCTCCATTAAGTAATTTCCCTTTAATTAATTACATTCAGTAATTTCCCATTAATTACTTACACTAAGTAATTTCACTTTATTAATTAAGTAATTATCCTTAATTAATTAAATTAATTAATTATCTTTAACTAATTTATTTAATTAATTAACCATTATTTAATCACATTCATTAATTAACCTTAATTAATCACATTTTGTAATTATCATTCAATTAATCACTTAAATTAATTATCTCATAATCACTAGTTAATGATCCTTACATTAATTACATTCATTAACTATCCCTTAATTACCTTCATTAAGTAATTACCCTTTGATTATTAGCACTAATTAATTTACCCTTATTAATTACATTAAGTGATTAACCTTTAAATTAATTTCATTAATTAATTATTCTTAATTAATCACAACCTTAATTAATTTAAAGATAAATTCTTTATCTTCGTTAATTACATCATTAAAATTCATTAGAAAAACATTTAGGAATTAATTAAATAATGAACCAACAAAATTTTAAAAACATTTAACTTTTAGATTAAACTTTGAAACTTATTTTAAATCTTGCTTAATAAATTATTTTGAAAGCTTGGTTAGCATCCCTTGGAAACTTATCCTTTTTAAATACACTTTTTTCTCTCTTAAAACTTGGCTAAACATTTTCTTTTGCCTTTTTAATAAAACTTGTTAAATCATTGTTTAAACCAAAGTAATTTTAAAGAAAACATTTAACTTTAGAATTAAAACTTTGAAACTAGTTTTTAAACTTGATTATCTTCTTTTGAAAACTTATTTTTTAATACACATTAAAATTTGCATTGGCTTTTAAACTTAATACCTTCACATTTTTAAACCTGGAAACACAATTACTTCGCATATTAAACCTGGTAACAAAAACGACCCGAGCCCAAATTAGCAAAACCCTAAGACAACTACAAACTTCCTGTAACGACCCTGGATTTTGGCCTTGTTATTTTAATAAGTATTTAATCCAACTAAACAAAAGGTAAACTGATCATTTTAAAATGAATAAATTTTGTGGAATAATTGTCATTTGTTTATATGGATTTGTATTTTTAAAAAGGGAAATGAAGTTGAAAATTTGAAATAAAATATCTCAATAATATTTATAACAGAATTTATCTTGTATAATTAAATTAAAATACTTTACCTTGTTTATGTTTGGTAAATATTCATGTGAATGATAATGTTTGAAACAACATCAAATTCTATCAAAATAAATATAAATATAAAACATAAATATAAATAAGTAAACTTATGAACCTAACTTAAATATTGATAGTTAGAAATAAAAATATAAAAGAAAGCAAGGATTAAATAATTTTGTTAAACATACAACATAAACTGTAAATTTGAAAGCATAAAATGAAATAAGCACAAAGTATAAAAATACAAGTGTATAAACAACTATAATAATGTATAAAGTGAAATACAAAATAGTATAAAATAAGAACAAAGTATAGAATAGAATGGAAACAAGGTATAAAATGAAATCAGTCAAAACGTAAAAGGTAATACCAGACAAATTAGTATATGAAGTTCAAACAATAAAACAAAAATCTTTAAATAACGAAATCTTCATATACAAGCTAAGTTGACCAGCGAAGTCAGTCAAAGCATAACAGTACACCAGACACATATGTACATGAATTATTCAAGCTAGAAATAACAATACAACATATCTTCATACTCATGCCTACTTGCAAAGTGGTAGGTAACAAAACAAATATTTATAAATAAATAGCTTCATATACAAGCCATAGGTTAACTGCAAAGTGAACAATTTTATACAAATATCTATATGTACAGCAAGTCACAATTATAACATGTAAACTAATTAAGAAACAAGGCATTAAATTACCATCTTCTCAGCCTAACATTTTGTCGATTCACAAATATTTACAAATCTTCACCATTCAGAAATAAAAATCTGCTCACAAAAGAAGAAACAACTTTACCAGGTAATACCTTCCTTAAGCATCCTGTTCTTTTCTTATGTATTTGTATTTGGATGCATTATCTTTTTCTAGTTCATTCAGTAAAAATTTTAGTAAACCTGAGGGAAAAAAAGAAGTAAAATCAAAATTCAATTCAAAACTGGAGGACAGATTCAAAGATAGTATCAGCTACAGGTTTCAAAAGAAAAACAAGAAATTGTTCTCTGTTTTGCAGAAATTGCAGGTGAGTAAACTTAAATTTTTTTTCAAGCTTAAGTTAATTAAAAACAGTAAGATGATTCATGGATATGTATGTATGTATGTATGTATGTATGTATGTATGTATGTATGTATTGTATGTGCTTTATTTTGATATGAATCTATGATTTCATACAAGCTGTTCTTGGAATATTGAATATGTTATTTCTCTGCCATGTGTTACAGGGTTGAAAACAATTAAATCTTGAATTGTTTTCATTTGATCATGGTAAAGTTTTAATTTTTCCAACAAAACTTGTTGCTTGAGCTTCAATCAGGATTTTTAAACCTGTTTCAAAACATATTAGTAACATATACTTCTGGAAACCCTGTTTACAGTCAATCAAGAAAATATTTGGTAAATTTGATTGTTATAAAAAGCTAATTCAAGATTATATCTTGAATTCTTATTGAAACTCATGATTTTTAAAACAAAAATGAAGGTTTATAGATTGGTATTTTGTGAGCAGTCCGAAATTGAATAAAAATTGCACTTTCACAAATTTAAGATGATTGAATCAATTTAAATTGTTGAAACTCGAGTTGAAGCAAGCATAACCATCCTTGATCTCGGGAAAAATGTGAATAAATTTTTCTATCGTGTGAAATTAGAGTACGAGATTGTTTTAGGTTTTTTTTATTGAAGTTCTTATTCATCTCTATAACGAGGCGCGTTCATCGACCATGGGTGATCGAGTGTCACGAGCACTTGGGAAATGGAAGGTTGGTGTGTTGTCGAGGTGTGGCCAAAGGTTGAGGGTCTCAGGTGGTCTCGGCAGCGGTGGCGAAGTTGTTTTGTCGACTGTGGTAAGCTACAGTTTTTCGAGCCGAAGGCATTTTTTTCGATTCGATATTTTAAGGTCGAATTGGGTTTGGTTTTCGAATCTATGAAGGATTCGCGACTTGCCGACGTTGTTAGCGATTGCCGGAATTGGGTCGCGTCGCCGTGCACATGCACGGAAGTGGTGATGGGTGTTAATGCCGTGAGGGTGTGTGACCGTGTCATGCTCGAGTATAAATGGAGTTAGCCTCGAGTTGGATCGCGTGAGTTTCCTGAAGCTATTTTAACTTAGTTTAAATTTTAAAACTTACTGGAATAAACAAACTTAACTAAAGAAAAAAAAGAGGAGTTGCAGGGAATGACTCGGGGAATAAGGGGTTTAACTCGAAGGGATACGCGGGATTTATCAGGGTAGTTCTCGGGTTTGTTTCCTCACTGCATTATTGTATTATAAAGGTGAAGTTAAGTAAAAAAGATTTCCATTAAGCTTTAAACACTGTAAAACTTAACAGTGTTCAATAGTTTTAAGTTAAAAACTTTATACAAGTTTAATTTTCTTAATTAATACATAACAATGTTTTTAACTCTTAATTATTATTTTAATTAATTAATTACTTTAAGTTAAGTATGAAATTAATTAACGTTAAAAGTTTATAGTTAATATTGATTTTCAAAGTTTAAAAATATTTCTTTAAAAATGTTAATTCAATTGAATAATTAACATCAATTAATTATTTTAGAAAGTAGTTACGAATAATTACATTATAATTGTAAGTAGAGTTAGAATTAATCAATGCTTAAGTGATTACTAAATTTAGAAATAACTACTTTAAATTAATCAATTAATGATTAATAATTAAGAGTAATCAAGTAATTTAATTAAGAATTAATAAATGATTAATTAAGTAATTAGCAGTTAATAAATGGGTAATTAAGTTTGATTAATAATTAAGATTATTAATTACTGATCAAGGTAGTTAATTAAGTAATTAAGGTTAAATAACTTGATTAAGAAGTAATTAATTAAATAGGGTGAAAATAAAAATATTTAAGTAATTAAGTAATTAAGATTTAATAATTGATTAAGAAATGGTTAATCAAGTTAAATAATTTGAAAAGAAATAAGAAATTAATTGACAATGATTAATTAAACTGGGTTAAATGATTAATTCTCAAGTAATTGGTGTAATTGAATTGATTAAATTAAGAATTAAAGATGATTGCTTGTGGATGTTGTATATGTAGAATATATGATCTGTGATATATATTGATGATATGTTGTGATGTTCTGTGATATGCTCTGATATATCTCTGATGATTGTGTATGATTTATCTGTGATAAATGTTATGTGAATTAAATCATTGAATTAAACTGTTTAAGTTAATTAGACAACTTGGCCTTTAAAATGGCATTTGGATTTCGATGAGACCGGGATCGGGAATCATTTATGATTATCTGAAAACCACATCGATCCAAATTAAACAGTAGATCGTGAGATCTCAAGTGGAGATCGAGATGGTGTTTCAGAATGCAAGGGTTATCGTCATTGACTCTGAGGGTGATTCAAAAAAAAAGTGTGACGAGATAATGCCTTCGGTTTTGTTCGAACCCGAAACGAACTTGTATGGATTGAATGCTTTCAGCACATCGTCAGGCTGACGATGAGCACTCTAAGAGATATGTTCTATAAAGGTAATCGCAGCCTCAAGCCTCATCAACTGGGAATGGCTAAAACAGGGGAGGTGCAGCAAGGTTAGGTGGGTCATGCCCAAGCAGGACGAGATATACCCCTGTTTAGACAAGGGTATATTTTTTGGCTGTGTGGGGCGGTTGATTGCAACAACTGCCGGGCTAATCTTGTTCGGGACTGTTCAGTAAGGAATGGTTATGGCCTTGTGTTGCAGGGGAGTTAGGGTGGCTCCTCGGTACGGTGATCTAGGCCACGTACTGTGACGGTCGGTACCCCAGTAGCCCTGCCATTATATGGAATCCAATCTCCAATAAACACCGTACGTTTTGATTGTGCCCAACTATGTTGGAATGTGAGATGTAAGCATTTCAGCTATTTCTGTATTTTACTTGAAAACCCTAGACACTATTATAATATCACTGGATTTCCTATAAAATGTTTTGGTTAGCGTAAGATAAAAACTTACCCGTATTTATTTGTGGGGAGTCTTACGTGATACCTTTATTTTCAAACATTTTTCAAAGTTAAACAACTTTAAACCGTTTACTCATACCAGACCCATGTCTGACCCGGAGTTTATATTTTTTTTCATAAACTCTTGGGTACTCAAATTTTTATGAGTAGCCAAGTGATAGGTTTTGGACTTTGATTTCTAGAGGAGTTTAGAGCAGGAGTTCCAAACGTATGTAGATATCTATCTAGTTCCGTTGTGTTAGTTAGTGTATGCTGTATCTCTGATGTACATAGTGACAGATGTATATATGACTGTCATGTATATGATATTGTATAACTCTGATATATATAAACTATGTAATAGTTATGTGATATATTATATTTTTTCCGTTCCGCTGTGAGATTCTGATGTTGTTGTTTCTTTCTTTCTATTCTTTTCTATTTCTATCCCTTTCTTTTCTTATTGATGATACGTCTTTCTGGGAGTAGAAGGGCGGGTCATCACAGTTGGTATTAAAGTGCTAGGTTGATCGAATACCTAGGCTCTTGAGTGATTTCTTTCTTGAGAGAGAATATTTGTAATTTTGATATATATATATATATATATATATATATATATTTCCACCTATTTGTTGGATTACCTGTTCTGGTTTTCCAATATTAGTTATAAAGGTAGATAGGGTAGCGGTGTGTGTAACACGACTACCAATGGTTGGAGTTTGAATGGTTGAGTTTGGAAGTATATATGTTGAGATAGTAGACCTATTACCGTCTCGAGTGAGCTTTGGGTGGTGTAAGGTTTTCATAGATCTCTGAAGGAAACCTGTTAAGGTTCGGAGTTCATCTTTGAAGTGTAAGTTTGGATCTGTCGGTTGGACGGAAGCAAGTTAGGATATCTTGATACCTCAGGATGTAGTAGCTGTGTGATGAGACACCGTGATAAAGGATGTCTCCGAAGATGTTTCTTTGGAACAACTTAAGAAGTATGTCTGCTTCGGAGTTGTGGCTAAGCTCAGTAGGGTATTTTTGTTTGATTCGAGGTCCGAGTTTCTCGAAGAGCTTTGGATATAAAGTCTTTGGGCATCTGGGTCAGCAGTGTAGTTCGAAGTGTTCGGTGTGCCATCAAGGAGATTTTCTAGCCTAGCATTTTTCTTGAGGTAATTTCAGAAGTAACAGAGTGGATCCATTTCTTTGATGGATTGGCTCGATAAATATAAGCTGTTTTGGATTGTGATGAGAGAGCAGTTTCGTTGGAAACTGATGTGGGTAGAATTGCCAGAGTGTTGTGTGATAATTCTGAAATTCACTTGAGTAGTCTTTATATGGATTTGAGACTTCTCAAGATAGGGTTGAAGTTATCGATGTGGGCCAAGATTTTCCCTGGTGTATTTGAGAAAGTCGAGTGTTTGCCTCCGCATCGAGAGATTGAGTTTCGCATTAATTTGATTCCAGAAGCAGTCTCAGGATCTTTTGGAGAAGGGGTTGATTAGGCCCAGTTTTTCTTGTTGGGGATTCTGCGGTATTGTTTTTCACCAAATGGGATTGATCGCTAAGGTTCTGTGTGGACTATCGAGAACTGAATAAGTTTGTTCTGGTATTCATCGATGATATTTTGGTCTTTTCTAAATCTGAAAAAGAGCACAAGAAGTATTTGAGGATAGTGATGGAGACACTGAAGAGGCATGTTTTGAAGCAAAGTCTCTAAGAGCCATTTTTGGAAATTGGAAGTTCGCATTTTTCTGGGATTAGCTGGCTACTACAGTATTAAGGACTATTCTAAGATTTTTTCACATCTGACCAAGTTGACAAGGAAATGAGCTTAATTCAAATGGACACCCTAGTGTAAAGGAGCTTTTCGAGAAGTTGAAGTCGAGGCTAACTAGTGCTTGCTATTCCGGATGGGAAAAAGAAAATTTGAAGTATATACAGATGCTTGTATAGTTGGTTTGGGAGAAGTTCTGATGTAGAATGGAAGAGAGATTGTGTATATGAGTCGGCAAATGCAGCCATATGGAAGGAACTATGCTACGCACGATCTTGAGTTGTAGCCATTGTTTTTGCTTTAAAGATTTGGAGACATTATTTCTTGGGAGAGAAGTTTGAGTTATTCAGGGATCACAAACCATTGAGATATCTTTTCCCTCAAAAAGATCTTAATCTGAGGCAGCAGCGATGGGTCGAGTTTCTGGCATCATATGATTTGGATATTTTGTATACCCCGGAGAAGGCGAATGTTGTAGCTGATGCTCTTTGCAGGAATGCAGTTTTGTCTCTATTGGAAGTTGCTCCATCTCTCCAGGACAAAATCATTAGTAAGTAAATGGAGGATATATCTTTTGGGGAACTGATTCTTGAAACTAAGGATGGTCGGTATTTTGGATTTCAAGGTAGTTGATCAAGGTGCTTTGAGGATTAATGGTCGTTTTTGTGTGCTTGATATAGATGATAGAGGCAAGAAGTCTTAGCTGAGTGTCATCGCTCCAAACTGAATATTCATCCAGGAATCTTTAAGATGTATAAAGTCATGAGAAGAATATTCTAGTGGCCGAGCATGAAGAGAGATGTAGCTGCTTTCGTTAATAGTTGTGCTATCCGTCAGCAAGTTAAAGGAGATCAGTAGAAGTCAGCCGGTTTGTTGCAGTCTTTGGAAATCCCAGAATGGAAATGGGAGATGATTTCGACGGATTTCATCGACGATTTGCCTAGAACCAAGAAAGGAAACGATGGTATATGGGTTATTGTGGATCAGTTAACTAAGCGTGCCCATTTTATATCGGTTAAGGCAACTCGTACAGTAGTTTCTCTGGCAGAGATTTTCTTGAGGGAGACAGTCAGATTGTATGGTGTTTATGTTAGCATAGTAAGTGATCGTGATCCTATCTTTACCAACAAATTCTAAAAGGCTCTACAATCAGCTTTGGAAACAAGTTTGGGATTGAGTACAGCCTATCATCCTCAGACAGATGGACAGACGGAGAGGCTGAACCGAATTCTAGAAGATATGCTGCAGGCTTGTGTTTTGGATTTTGGTGGATTGTGGGAAGACCATCTTCATTAGGTAGGTTTCTCCTATAATAATAGTTAACAAGCGAGTATTAGGATGGCTCCTTATGAAGCTTTGTATGGAAGACAGGGTATATTCCCATTCTGTTGGAGAGAGTCGAAAGTTCATCTTGTGTTTGGACCAGTTTGATTCGTGAAGCTCCTGTTAGAGTTGAGCTTATCAAGAAAAGGATGAGATCTGCTCAGGACCGTCAGAAGAAGTACGCGGATAAGAGAAGGAGACAATTGGAATTTGAGATTGGTGATTTTGGTTTTGTTAAATTTTCCCGATTTAAGGAGCTATAAGATTCGGAAAGACGGAAAAATTTACCTCGAGATATATTGGACCATTTCGGGTATTGGAAAGAGTTAGTGCTGTAGCTTTCTGAGTTGAATTGCCAGGACGGATGACTGGAATTCATAATGTATTTCATGTATCCCGTCTAGGGAAGTTTGTCCGTGATCCATCATTAGTTGT
This sequence comes from Allium cepa, assembly GCA_030765085.1. Lineage (NCBI taxonomy): Eukaryota > Viridiplantae > Streptophyta > Magnoliopsida > Asparagales > Amaryllidaceae > Allium > Allium cepa. The sequence goes on from CM060931.1 coordinate 168,396,026, forward strand.
AGAACTAGTAATCCAAGATCCTAGAGGATTGCACCTAGGAAACTCTGGATAGTTTTAGGAAAGATTATCCGGATCTGTCTCCGGATAGCTAGTGAAGTTTGATAGAATAGATTGTTTGGTTGTTTGATGTATATGAATGATATATATGTTTGAATGGTTGGTATAATAGCTTTTGAATTATCTTTGTTTTAAATTTCGGAGACGAAATTCTTTTAAGGGGGAGGAATGTAACGACCCTGGATTTTGGCCCTGTTATTTTAATAAATATTTAATCCAATCAAACAAAAAGTAAACTGATCATTTTAAAATGAATAAATCTTGTGGAATAATTGTCATTTGTTTATATGGATTTATATTTTTAAAAAGGGAAATGAAGTTGAAAATTTGAAACAAAATATCTCAATAATATTTATAATAGAATTTATCTTATATAATTAAATTAAAAAATACTTTACTTTGTTTATATTTGGAAAATATACATGTGAATGATAATGTTTGAAACAACATCAAATTCTATCAAAATAAATATAAATATAAATAAGTAAACTTATGAATCTAACTTAAATATTGATAGTTAGAAATAAAAATATAAAAGAAAGCAAGGATTAAATAAATATTGTTAAACATACAACATAAACTGTAAATTTGAAAGCATAAAATAAAATAAGCACAAAGTATAATAACACAAGTGTATAAACAACTATAAAAATGTATAAAGTGAAATACAAAATAAAGTATAAAATAAGAACAAAGTATAGAATAGAATGGAAACATGGTATAAAATGAAATCAGTCAAAACATAAAAAGTAATATCAGACAAATTAGTATATGAAGTTCAAACTAGAAATAAATAAAACAAAAATCTTTAAACAAAGAGATCTTCATATACAAGCTAAGTTGACCTGCAAAGTCAGTCAAAGCATAACAGTACACCAGACAAATATGTACATGAATTATTCAAGCTAGAAATAACAATACAACATATCTTCATACTCATGCCTACATGCAAAGTGTTAGGTAACAAAACAAATATTTATAAATAAATAGCTTCATATACAAGCCATAGGTTAACTGCAAAGTGAACGATTGTATACAAATATCTATATGTACATCAAGTCACAATTACAACTTGTAAACTAATTAAGAAACAAGGCATTAAATTACCATCTTCTTAGCCTAACATTTTGTCAATTCATAAATATTTACAAATCTTCACCATTCAGAAATAAAAATCTGCTCACAAAAGAAGAAACAACTTTACCAGTTAATACCTTCCTTAAGCATCCTGTCCTTTTCTCATATATATATATTTGGATGCATTATCTTTTTCTAGTTCGTTCAGTAAAAATTTTAGTAAACCTGAGAAAAAAAAGAAGTAAAATCAAAATTCAATTCAAAACTGGAGGACAGATTCAAAGATAGTATCAACTACAGGTTTCAAAAGGAAAACAAGAAATTGTTCTCTGTTTTGCAGAAATTGCAGGTGAGTAAACTTAAATTTTTTTCAAGCTTAAGTTAATTAAAAATAGTAAGATGATTCGTGGGATATATATATATATATATATATATGTATATGTATTGTATGTGCTTTATTTTGGTATGAATCTGTGATTTCATACAAGCTGTTCTTGGAATATTGAATATGCTGTTTCTCTGCCATGCGTTACAGGGTTGAAAAAAATTAAATCTTGAATAGTTTTCATTTGATCATGGTAAAGTTTTAATTTTTCCAACAAAACTTGTTGCTTGAGTTCAATCAGGATTTTTAAACCTGTTTCAAAACATATTAGTAACATATACTTCTAGAAACCCTGTTTACAATCAATCAAGAAATTTTTTGGTAAATTTGATTGTTATAAAAAGCTAATTCAAGATTATATCTTGAATTCTTATTGAAAATCATGATTTTTTAAAACAAAAATGAAGGTTTATAGATTGGTATTTTATGAGCAGTTCGAAATTGAATAAAAATTGCACTTTCACAAATTTAAGATGATTGAATCAATTTAAATTGTTGAAACTCGAGTTGAAGCAAGCATAACCATCCTTGATCTCGGAAAAAATGTGTATTAATTTTTTCTATTGTGTGAAATTAGACTACGAGATCGTTTTAGGTTTTTTTGTTGAAGTTCTTATTCATCTCTGTAACGAGGCGCGTTCATCGACCATGGGTGATCGAGTGTCACGAGCACTTGGGAAATGGAAGGTTGGCATGTTGTCAAGGTGTGGCCAAAGGTTGAGGTTCTCAAGTGGTCTCGGCGGTGGTGGCGAAGTCGTTTTGTCGACTGTGGTGAGCTACAGTTTTTCGAGCTGAAGGCATTTTTTTCGATTCGATATTTTAGGGTCGAATTGGGTTTGGTTTTCGAATCTATGGAGGATTCGTGACTTGCCGACGTTGTTAGTGATTGCTGGAATTGGGTCGCGCTGCCGTGCACGTGCACGGCAGCGGTAATGGGTATTAGTGCCGTGAGGGTGTGTGACTCGTGTCGTGCTCGAGTATAAATGGAGTTAGCCTCGAGTTGGATTGCGTAGTTTCCTGAAGTTATTTTAACTTAGTTTAAACTTTAAAACTTACTAGAATAAATAAACTTAACTAAAGAAAAAAAGAAGAAGAAGAGGAGTTGCAGGGAATGACTCGGGGAATAAGGGGTTTAACTCGAAGGGATATGCGGGATTTACCAGGGTAGTTCTCGGGTTTGTTTCCTCACTGCATTATTGTATTATAAAGGTGAAGTTAAGTAAAAATGATTTTCATTAAGCTTTAAATATTGTAAAACTTAATAGTGTTCAACGGTTTTAAGTTAAAAACTTTATACAAGTTTAATTTTCTTAATTAATACATAACAATGTTCTTAACTCTTAATTATTATTTTAATTAATTAATTACTTTGAGTTAAGTATGAAATTAATTAACGTTAAAAGTTTGTAGTTAATATTGATTTTCAAAGTTTAAAAATATTTCTTTAAAAATGTTAGTTAAGTTGAATAATTAACATCAATTGATTATTTTAGAAAGTAGTTACGAATAATTACATTATAATTGTAATTAGAGTTAGAATTAATCAATGCTTAAGTGATTACTAAATTTAGAATTAACTACTTTAAGTTAATCAATTAATGATTAATAATTAAGAGTAATCAAGTGATTTAATTAAGAATTAATAAATGATTAATTAAGTACTTAGCAGTTAATAAATGGGTAATTAAGTTTGATTAGTAATTAAGATTATTAATTAATGATTAAGGGTAGTTAATTAAGTAATTAAGGTTAAATAACTTGATTAAGAAGTAATTATTTAAATAGGGTGAAATAAAAATATTCAAGTAATTAAGTAATTAAGATTTAATAATTGATTAAGAAATGATTAATTAAATTAAATAATTTGAAAAGAAATAAGAAATTAATTGATAATTAATGATTAATTAAACAGGGTTAAATGATTAATTCTGAAGTAATTGGTTTAATTGAATTGATTAAATTAAGAATTAAAGATGATTGCTTGTGGATGTTGTATATGTAGAATATCTGATCTGTGATATTTATTGATGATATGCTGTGATGTTCTGTGATATGCTCTGATATATCTCTGTTTATTGTGTATGATTTACCTGTGATAAATGCTATGTGAATTAAATCATTGAATTAAACTGTTTAAGTTAATTAGACAACTTGGCCTTTAAAATGGCATTTGGATTTCGACGAGACCGGGATCGGGAATCATTTATGATTATCCGAAAACCACATCGATCCAAGTTAAACGATAGGTCGTGAAATCTCAAGTGGAGATCGAGATGGTGTTTCAGAATGCAAGGGTTATCGTCGTTGACTCAGAGGGTGATTCCAAAAAGAGTGTGACGAGATAATGCCTTTGGTTTCGTTCGAACCCGGAACGAACTTGTATGGATTGAATGCTTTCAGCACACTGTCAGGCGAACGATGAGCATTCTAAGAGATATGTTCTATAAAGGTAATCGCAGCCTCAAGCCTCATCAACCGGGAATGGCTAAAACAGGGGAGGTGTAGCAAGGTTAGGTGGGTCATGCCCAAGCAGGACGAGATGTACCCCTGTCTAGATGTCCCTTTATTTTTCGGTTGTATGGGGCGATTGATTGCGACAACTACCGAGGTTATCTTGTACGGGACTGTTCGGTAAGGAATGGTTTCGGCCTTGTGTTGCAAGGGAGTTAGGGTGGCTCCTCGGTACGGTGATTTAGGCCACGTACTGTGACGGGTGGTACCCCAGTAGCCCTGCCATTGTATGGAATCCAATCTCCAATAAGCGCCGTGCGTTTTGATTGTGTCCAACTATGTTGGAATGTGAGATGTAAGCATTTCAGCTATTTCTGTATTTTACTTGACAACCTAGACACTATTATAATATCACTGGATTTTCTATAAAATGTTTTGGTTAGCGTAAGGTAAAAACTTACCCATATTTATTTGTGGGGAGTCTTACGTGATACCTTTATTTTCAAACGTTTTTCAAAGTTAAACAACTTTAAACCGTTTACTCATACCAGACTCATGTCTGACCCAGAGTTTATATTTTGTTTTTCATAAACTCTTGGGTACTCAAATTTTTATGAGTAGCCAAGTGATAGGTTTTGGACTTCGATTTCTGGAGGAGCTTGGAGCAGGAGTTCCAGACGTATGTAGATATCTATCTAGTTCCGTTGTGTTAGTTAGTGTGTGTTGTATCTCTGATGTATATAGTGACAGATGTATATATGACTGTCATGTATATGATATTGTATAACTCTGATATATGTAAACTATGTAATGTTATGTGATATATTATATTTTGTTCCGTTCCGCTATGAGATTCTGATGTTGTTGTTTCTTTCTTTCTATTCTTTTCTATTTCTATCCCTTTCTTTTCTTATTGATGATACATCTTTCTGGGAGTATAAGGGCGGGTCATCACACTTCCTCGAGCAACACTCATGTACATCTTTTCCTCGAGTCAACACGAGAAAAACTTCGAGTAAAACCCGAACCTAACCTCTTCCCAACCCAACAAAACCAAGACCAGAAACAAGTGTACATGCATGCACATGTACGCCGCGCCTACCCTACTCCGACCATCGCTACGATCCTTGGCAAGTTGCTGTTAACCTTGCCAATCCCTTGATCACCCAGATCGACGATATCGTCAGAATAACGAAAACGAGCTATCGAACACACAAGGATTAAAAACTCGCGCCGACGACGAACTCCACCACCAGAAACTCAATCGCCTCGTCCAAAGTCACATCTCGAATCCCTGCATCGATCCCCCTCCTTACGATCTGATCCGAGGCGCCAACGACGTCAAGATTGCCTCGACAACAACCCTGACAAAAACAGGTCAACTAACCCTAGTTCACATCCCCAAGCCACCACAGTCCTCTAAAAATCCCTCTTCCAATTTTCCTGAGATCCCTAATACTCCAACCTCCTCCAGCCTCTATCTCAGACATACCCCTCGCCGTCGATCACTGGCAATTGACGAAAGTGTCGAATCTATCCAACTCGATAAAACTCTATAATTCCTCGCCTAAAAATCATGAAATAACTATCAAAAATAATTGTTTCCTATTACAAATCAATTCATAGAATTCAAACATGAATTCATAATCACTGATTTTTGACTTATATAATTTTTTAAAACTATAATTTCCAAATTCTGAAATAATTACTAAGTGTAATACTAGTTTTTATTTTTAAAATTTACAACACATTATAATATTCATTTTTTATTTATACATCTTAACCCAAAATTGATTACCGAGGGAGATAAAAAATTTTATATAAGAAATTGAAACCTGGAATACAACAGAGGCAGGTATATTCCTTTGCACAGACATGCACAGATCAGTCATCTCATATTCATACATGTACGTATAAATTCATGCATATAAGCATCATTTACTATACTACTACTATAATTAATCACATGTATCAACTATAAGAATAGATTTAAAACTGTTTTTAAAAGAAGGTTTCCTCATCAGAAACTTAAAGAAGCAGAGAACATGTTATCATTGTTATGGAAATTTGTTGTATTTGATTTGCACTGATCTTGATGTTGAGTTTGCTCGTTTTAAGTTGAATTTGAAATCTTTGTTTGTTGAATTTTTGAAACTGCTGCCTGAACCAAGTTGAAGCTTGCATTTGTTTGTTTGATTTAAATCTTCTTTTGGTTTTATTTTAGAAAGAAAGAGTTGAGGAAAAAGAAAGTGTTTAACCTATACACATCCTTGCCTTAAAACAATCCATATATATTTTCAATTAAAAAAAAATCAATGCTTGCCACTTGTTAACTTAAATGGCACTTAAGATGCAAATGTAAATTGCATATATTACTTAGCTTACACATGTTGTTTACATGTATTTAAAGCTTACAAATGTATAAAACAAGTATTAAATAATTACGATTGTTCAAACCTTTACTTAATATATATTTTTATGTTTATGTAGTTTTATATATTTACAAACTTCTTAGTTCATGAGATATTTAAAAAGGAAGTATAATTAAACCTTTACATATATTTATAAACCATTTTAGTTAAAGTAAAGCATAAAACCTTTTTATTAAATATTACTCTTAAGTTTTCTATATAGTTTTAAACTATAAATATACACAAACTATGCTTTATTTCAAGTAAAGTGTTTTATTTCAAATATAATTTTAAAAGAAAGTGTTTTAAACCCTTTTATTAAATCTTAATTAAACTTAAGCTAAAATACTTTTAATTAACATATATTGGTTTTGAAAATATAGAATTAATTTTAACTAGCTTTGAAAGTTATTAACTTGAATTTAAAACATAACTTCCAAATCACAATATATATGTAGGTATACAATGTAATTTGAAAACATATTTTTTTTATTAAGTTGTAACCAAAACTTTCTATCCACAATGTATATACATATATATACATTATAAATAGAATTCATTTTAATATTAGCTTTGGAAATAATAACAATTGCCAAATTTATATATTTATAAAAGAAGATTATCAAATCAAATAATTATTAATGAAGATTACTAAATCAATATTACTACTTTAAATAATTATTTTAAGAGATTATCAAATAAATATTGCCCAAAATTCTGGGTCATCACATTCCTTCCCCCATAAAAGAATTTTGTCCTCGAAATTTAAAAGAAAAGATAATTTAATAATCCAGCAAAGGTTTTTATTTTCAAACAACAAAGTATACATCAACCATATACTATTAATCATAGCAACCAATTTATACAAACAAACTAGTCAAACTATCCTGACACAATTCAGGATAGGACTTCCGAATACTATCTAGAGTTTCCTAGGTACAATCACTAGGATCCTCGCCCTACTGAACCTTAACTAGCTACACTACTCTGATCCTGAGCTCCTTCTCAAACATGATCTATAAACTGAATAGAATGCATGTAACGACCTTGAATTTTTACCCAGTTTATTTTAATAAATATTTAATCTGATTAAATAAAATGTGAACTAATTATTTTCAAATGAATATGATTTTGGAATAATTGCCATTTGTTTATATAAATTTGTATTTTTTTTAAAAAGGAAATTTGATTCTGGAAATTTAAATAAAATTCTTAATAATATTTACCTTATATAATTGCATTAAAGTACTGAACTTTGTTTACATTTGAAAATATACATATAGATGTTAATGTTTAAATTAAAATCTAATTCTAACAAATATAAAATATAAATGTAAAATATAAATCAAATATGTGTACATAATTTGTTTTAAATAAATGATAGTAAAGTACAAATAGAAATGAATACAAATATAAGTAAGAAAATCATTTTGAATATGACTTGAACATTGATAGTTAAATATAAAGTACTAATGTAAAATTTAAAATAAGAATTAATTAGTTAAGATCTTATACAACATAACTTAACAATCTAAAATAAGAACAAGGTATAAGACACAAAGTATAAAGTAAAATGAAATCAAATTAATGTAAAATCAAACTCAAACTTTTATGTATAAATTATGTAAACTAGAAGTTAGCAAAAAAAATATTTTCAAAGTTATTAACAACTATATATATACATATATATATGTAAATTATTCAAGTTAACAATTATGAAACAAATTTTTTCAAACAAACCAATAAGTGTGAAAATGAACCTGACACATGTAAAATTTTCAATTGGAAACCAATAACAAGTCAATATCTAAAAAGTAACTACCTATATATATATAAAACCTAGTGTTGCCTACAAAGTAAATAATTATGCATAAGGTTATTTATATCAACTAACCAGTCAGGGTATAGGGTATAATACCTGACCCAAAATTTGTTTTGTTAAAAATATCTTCAGCTTCAAGCTTACCTGCAAATGTATTTGCATACCAAATCTATATTTCCAGTTAATCATAATTATGTTAACAGATCAAGCAACATATAAATTAATGCTCTTCTGTACGAGCACATCTTTGTGTCTATTTAAGATATTTACAAATCTTTATTTTGCAGTAAATAGATCTGATCAAAATACATAAAACAGAGAATAGTATGTACATAAAGCAATATGTTGCCAGTAAGTAAGAATTTGAGTAACCTGTAAATAATTATGCAGGCAAGTGATAAGAATTTATGTACTAATGGGATTAAGTGTGAACAATAAGTACATTAACATTTAATGTTTTATCATATCAGCCCCCTTTGAAATCTTGCCTGATAAAAACAAAAATAAGAAGTAACCTGACTAGTTACTGCCTCCCTTCACACACCTGTTACCTTTTATATATATGAGAGACCATCTTCTATTTTCCAATTTATTATGTAATTCACAAAAAAAAAATTAAAGCCTGATAAAGCAAGGGAAGTATAAACCAAGTTTCATATTCTCAAGTCCAAACAGAATGTAGGAAGCTAGAAAGTTACAGAGTTCAAACCTTCAAGCTGCAAACTTTTATTAACAACCATGCTCTGTTTAACAGTTGTTTTTGGTGAGTAAACACAATTTTTAAAACTTTAAGTTAATTAAAATCAGTTCAAACTTCATTGATAATTTGGTTTATGCGTGCTTTAGTTTGGATAGGACTGTGTGATGTTCTGTAGTTGGTACAGGTTGCATATTTTTGTGCAAAAACTTAAATTATCCTTATGTAAATCATTGATAAGCTTTGATTTTTAAACAAAACATGATGGTAAACTCAAAATAAGATTTTTAAAAGTTGATTACAGTCATTTTCCTCAAGCATATGACTGTAACATTAATGTAAAGGAAAATCAAGTGATAATTGATAATATTTGATTGTTGCAAAACATTGATTCAAACTTATATATTGATTTTTTTTTTAAATACAAGAGTGAGTCGAACGAATTCTTTATAGGGTTTTACTTCCAGTTTTGCACTAGTCTATAGCATGAGGTGTCCAACCTAAATTAAGTGATCGAGTTGCACGAATTCTTGGAGAATGATGTTATAGCACGTTGTTGTGGTGTGGGTGGATTTTGGGTGGTTCCGGTGGTCACGGTGGCGATCGCGAGGTGTTTATATGGATGGCCGGGTTTCCAGTTTTTCAACTCAATGGCTAAATTTTGATTTCGATTTTTATATGGTAATCTGAGATTCGTTTTTGTGTCATTGAGTAAATCATGGTTTGCCGAGAGGGTTGCGGACCGCCGCAGCGTGGCCGAGGCGCCGTGCACGTGCACGGCGTGGAGGTGGAAGGCGACGCCGTGTTAGGGCGTGTCTCGAGTCGTGCTCGAGCATTTTGAATGATTCCTTCGGGTTTGAGTTGAGCTTTGAATATACGAGATTGTTCCCTGATGTCGTAATTTACAGTTAAGTTTAGACTTAAAAAAAATAAGAAGAAGAAGGGGAGCGTACAGGAAGACCGGGGAAGAAGGGTGAACGACTCGAAGTTACACTCTAGTAAGTTAGTGTGATCCTCGGGTTTGTATAGGGGTGTTCTCTGTTTTTTCCATAAGATTGCAATAAAAAGTAAAAAAAGGGTTAAACAAATTGTTTTCACCAGTTTAAACACTGTATAGTTAATAACTGTTTAACAAGTTAAATTAAAGATCTTAATACAAGTCCTAATTATTTTAGTAAATACTTTAATAAGGTTTTTAACACTTAATGATTATTTTAATTAAGAAATTAATTTAAGCTAAGTATAAAGTTAATTAACATTTAAGTTATGTAGCTAATAATAGATTGATGTTCAAACTTAAAGAAGATTCTTTCAAATGTTAATAGTGATTAACTAATTATTTTAGAAAGTAATCTAGATAATACTTTACAATTGTAATTAGAGATTAATTAATGATTAAGTGAGTAATTGCTTCGAGTTAATTAATAAATGTTTAATAGTTAATTAATTAAGGAATTAAATCAAGAATTAATTAATGATTTACTAATTAATTAGTAAATAATGGATAATTAAGTTTATTTAATTAATAATTAAAGTTATTAATTAATGATTAAGGAATAGTAAGTAAAGTTAAATAACTAGATTTAGAAGTAATTAATTAAATAGTGTAAAATAAAATAAATAAGTAATTGAGTGATTAAGGAATTAATTACTCAAGTAATTAATGAAGTTAAATATGAATTGTTTTAAGTTAATTAATTTAGTTTAATTAATTTAAATAATCATATGATGATGAGATAATTATAATTACTTAGGGAAGTAATTAAAGATAATTACTGGATGCAATTAACTGAGGGTGATGTAATAATGAAAGTAATTGGAATATAATTACTTTGTATAATTACTCAGGGGATTAATTAGAGAAAATTAATTAAGGAGTAACTAATTTATTTGATGAAGTAATTAAAGATAGTTAATTACTGAATGATATTAATCAGAGGTGATTAATAAATGTGGTTTAATTGAAGATTAATTGCTTAAGGTAATTAATTTGAAACAGGGAGTTAATTAAAATATAATTAGAAATCCTTAATTAATATAATTAATAATGTAATTAAAGGGTGATCAATTTAGATTTATTAATCAAAAATAAGAAATTAAAGAGTAATTAATTAGTGTAATTAAGAAGTAATGTAATGTTTGTAATATAAGGATAATTTCTATATGTGGATAAGATAATTAATTTGTGAACATAATTAAAAGATGATTACTTGAATTAAATTAAATGTTAATTAATCAAGTGTGATTAATTTATTGATTGATTGACAATTGATTAATAGTTATATAAGCAAGACTTAAAATGGTTAAGTAATTAATTTAATTCACTTTAAATTAATTAGAGATGCAAGTAATTAATTTAATTCATTTTAAATTAATTATAGCTGATATGATTGCTAATGTTTGGATGGATGATATTGTTTATTTGAATGGTCTGAGATTGCTAGTATAAGATAAATGATGCAGTGTGAAATGTATGCTTGATTGTAGTATGATAAAAATATGAATTATCTATTGTGATAATAATAATTGATTATCTGTTTATGATAATGATGTTCTATTGTGATATGGTGAATTTTCTATCTGTGTGTATATGGATAATTGAATTGTTTTTTTAAAACTTTAAAACAACTTGGCCCTAAAAGACACGTTTTGGATTTCGATAAGACCAGGATCGGGTTTCCACATTTGGACATCCGAAAACCACATCGATCCAAAATTAACGTTAGGTCGTGATTCTGATGTGTAGATGAAGATTCAGAATGCAAGGGTTGTCGTCGTTAACTCTGAGCGTGATTCCAAAATGAGTGTAACGAGATAATGCCTTCGGTTTCGTTCGAACCCGGAACGAACTTGTATGGATTGAATGCTTTCAGCACATCGTCAGGCGGGCGATGAGCATTCTAAGGAAATTGTTCTCTAAAGGTAATCGTAGCCTCATGCCTCATCAAACGGGAATGGCTAAAACATGGGAGATGCAGCAAGGTTAGGTGGGTCATGCCCAAGCAGGACAAGATATTCCCCTGTCTAGATGTCCCTTTTTATTTCGGTTGTGTGGGCGGTTGGTTCGCGACAACTGCCGGGGTTTATCTTGTTCGGGACTATTCAGTAAGGAATGGTTCCGGCCTTGTGTTGTAGGGGAGCGGGCGTACTCCTCGGTACGGTGATCTAGGCCCCGTACTGTGACGGGCGGTACCCCATTAGTCCTGCCATTGTATGGAACCCATTTTCCAATAAGTGCCTACGGTTTTGATTGTATTACCCACTTTTGTGGCTAGTAGCTGGAATTTAATAATTTAACAATTTCGGCTATTTTCTATTTACTTGAAAACCCTAGACGCTATTATAATATCACAGAATTTCCTATAAAATGTTTTGGTTAGCGTAAGGTAACAACTTACCCGTATTTATTTGTGGGGAGTCTTACGTGATACCTTAATTTTCAAATGTTTTTTTTCAAGTTAGACAACCTTAAACCGTTTACTCATATCAGACCCATGTCTGACCCGGAGTTTATATTTTTTGTTTTTCATAAACTCTTGGGTACTCAAATTTTTACGAGTTGCCAGGTGATAGATTCTTGGATTGTTGAGTTCTGGAGGAGCTTGGAGCAGGAGCCCAGACGTATATAGATATCTATATAGTTCCGCTGTGTTGGCTAGTGTATGATATATAGTGTGATGTATGTAGTGACTGATGTATATAAAATTGTCAAGTGTAAAATATTGTATAACTCTGATATATGTAAAACTATGTAATTGTTATGTGATGTATTATATTTTATTCCATTCCGCTGTGAGATTCTAAGATTTGTTGTTCTTTCTTTCTTTTTCTTTTCTTTTCTATTTCTATCCCTTTCTTTCTTAATGATGATACGTCTTTCTGGTAGTAGAAGGGCGGGTCGTCACAGTTGGTATCAGAGCTGAAAGGTTAAGTGAGGACCTTGGCTCTGGTGGAGATTACTCATTAGAGATAGAGTCGGTAGTACTCTAGGATGAGTCTGAGCGTAATAATAGATATGAGTGCGTACTTGTTAATGAATATAAAATGTTTTATATTATGTTGATTGATTTATTGTGTGGTATATGAACCTTCATCAGTGCAGTCTGCACAACTGTACCGAACGGGTTTCTAAACACTTGAATAGAACAATTCGACATGATATTGTTTTCAAAAGTGAGTGAATTAAATAATTTCATCCAAAATATATTTTGATATATTATAAAAAAAAATATTTTGCAAGTTATTATATATAATTAAAAGGATTTGAGTGATTATGTTACAGACAAATAAGATTTATAATGGTTTATATAACCAAGGGAAGTATGAGAATGAATGTGGAATTAAAGTCAAAAGTAAAGTTAAAAATGAGAATTTATTCTGGATTAAGTTGAAAGTTTAATTTAATTTTGGAATTAAACTAATTATTAAAAATATAATAATAATAAGGATGTAAATAGATTGATGAAGTACATCAAATTTACAATGTAAATAAATTGGATTGGAAAATTTAATAAAAATAAAATTTTGGTTGAGATTAACTTAAGCTTAATAATTGGATTTAAATTTAAGATTGAAATAAAATGAATTGAGATATGGATGATATTAAATGAAATTAAGTTCTTATTTAAATCAAATCCAAATGAATGGGTAGGTTAAAGAGAATGGTATAGTGCTTAATTTAACTGAAGTGAAGTTAAACAAATTGAATAGGAACAGAATTCAGTTGAGATATAAATGATGTTAAATAAATTAAATTCTTACTTAAATAGATAAAAGTAAGTTGAAATGGAATTGAATTGGAATAAATATATTCCGATAACTTGTAAAGGAAATTGGCAGCACACTGATTAAGAATATTTTTGGCTGTAGTGGAGTGTTCGATCTCGAATTAAAATAAAACATGAATATATTCAAGCTTAATTGGGAAAAATGTGAAAATATGAATGTAAGACTTATGAGAGAAAATATGGGGAAATAAATATAAGTATGAAATTGAAACAAGTAAATTGTCCTAAGATTAAACTTTATAGAAGCGTAGCTTCGAGGGAAGTAAGAGTTTATTTAGTAAAAGCTTTAATAATTTAAAATTGAATGAAATAAAATCTTTATTCGAATAGAAATAGTTGGATAAAAATTTTAAATTTGTATAAATAAACTCTGATGGCTTATCAAAAGAATTTAAATGCCTGAAATAAAAAATGTATACTTGTTTAATACAGGTAAGATCTGGAGTTTAAAGTGAAAATGAATGTGATTAAGAGTAACTGGATGTAGTATGGAGAATAAATAAATTTGTGACTCATAAAGTTGAAGAGTAAAATGATAAGCTAAAATAAAATTATTTTGTCCTTAGGAAACGAAAAAGACATCCAAATCAGATTACAAACTAGAAATGAACTCATGAACTATAATGAGGTGATTTTTGTGATGAAATCAAATGTTAAATTGGAAGTGCAAATAAACTAATTTGAAACAAATTAGTAAATTAAGTATGTAAATGAAATTGGAATTGGTCAGATAAAAGTTGGATGGTGAATTAATAAAATTTGATTGTAAATTAAAATGAATGGGAGGCTGAGACCTTGAGTTATATATATATATATATATATATATATATAATTCAACTTGGATTGGAGTTGTATCTTATAGAATTGAATTGCCAGAACAGATGTCTGGAATTCATAATGTATCCTATGCAACTCATCTTGGAATTTTGTTTAGGATCCATCATTAATTGTAGAACTAGTAGTTCAGTGAGATTTGGGAAGTCAAGCGGAGTTTGACTGTAGTCAGGAATCCTGTTCGGATTGCTGATCAACCGAGAGGCAACTCGGGAGTAAGTAGTGAAGTTTGTCGAGTGTAGTGGAGCGAGAATCTCAGTGATTGCACCTGGGAGACTCTGGATAGTTCTAGAAAAGTTTATCCGGATTTGTGTTCGGATAACTAGTGTTGCTTGTTAGGATAAACTGTTTAATTGTTTGCTATTGTATGAATGATATGTATGTGTGAATGGTTGGTATAACAGTTTTTAAATTACCTTTGTTTTAAATTTCGGGGACGAAATTCTTTTAAGGGGGGAGGAATGTAACGACCCTGAATTTTTACCCAGTTTATTTTAATAAATATTTAATCTGATTAAATAAAATGTGAACTAATTATTTTCAAATGAATATGATTTTGGAATAATTGCCATTTGTTTATATAAATTTGTATTTTTTTTTCAAAAAGGAAATTTGATTCTGTAAATTTAAATAAAATTCTTAATAATATTTACCTTATATAATTGAATTAAAGTATTGAACTTTGTTTACATTTGGAAATATACATATAGATGTTAATGTTTAAATTAAAATCTAATTCTAACAAATATAAAATATAAATGTAAAATATAAATCAAATACGTGTACATAATTTGTTTTAAATAAATGATAGTAAAGTACAAATAGAAATGAATACAAATATAAGTAAGAAAATCATTTTGAATATGACTTGAACATTGATAGTTAAATATAAAGTACTAATGTAAAATTTAAAATAAGAATTAATTAGTTAAGATCTTATACAACATAACTTAACAATCTAAAATAAGAACAAGGTATAAGACACAAAGTATAAAGTAAAATGAAATCAAATATAATGTAAAATCAAACTCAAACTTTTATGTATAAACTATGTAAACTAGAAGTTAGCAAACAAAATATTTTCAAAGTTATTAACAACAACTATATATATATGTAAATTATTCAAGTTAACAATTATGAAATTTTTTTCAAACAAACCAATAAGTGTGGAAATGAACCTGACACATGTAAAATATTCAATTGGAAACCAATAACAAGTCAATATCTAAAAAGTAACTACATATATATATATATATATATATATATATATATATATATATATATATATAACCTAGTGTTGCCTGCAAAGTAAATAATTATGCATAAGGTTATTTATATCAACTAACCAGTCAGGGTATAGGGTATAATACCTGACCCAAAATTTGTTTTGTTACAAATATCTTCAGCTTCAAGCTTACCTGCAAATGTATTTGCATACCAAATCTATATTTCCAGTTAATCATAATTATGTTAACAGATCAAGCAACATATAAATTAATGCTCTTCTGTACGAGCACATCTTTGTGTCTATTTAAGATATTTACAAATCTTTATTTTGCAGTAAATAGATCTAATCAAAATACATAAAACAGAGAATAGTATGTACATAAAGCAATATGTTGTCAGTAAGTAAGAATTTGAGTAACCTGTAAATAATTATGCAGGCAAGTGATAAAAATTTATGTACTAATGGGATTAAGTGTGAACAATAAGTAAATGTTTTATCATATCAGCCCCCTTTGAAATCTTGCCTGATAAAAACAAAAATAAGAAGTAACCTGACTAGTTACTGCCTCCCTTCACACACCTGTTACCTTTTATATATATGAGAGACCATCTTCTATTTTCCAGTTTATTCTGTAATTCACAAAAAAAAGTAAAGCCTGATAAAGCAAGGGAAGTATAAACCAAGTTTCATATTCTCAAGTCCAAACAGAATGTAGGAAGCTAGAAAGTTACAGAGTTCAAACCTTCAAGCTGCAAACTTTTATTAACAACCATGCTCTGTTTAACAGTTGTTTTTGGTGAGTAAACACAATTTTTAAAACTTTAAGTTAATTAAAATCAGTTCAAACTTCATTGATAATTTGGTTTATGCGTGCTTTAGTTTGGATAGGACTGTGTGATGTTCTGTAGTTGGTACAGGTTGCATATTTTTGTGCAAAAACTTAAATTATCCTTATGTAAATCATTGATAAGCTTTGATTTTTAATCAAAACATGATGGTAAACTCAAAATAAGATTTTTAAAAGTTGATTACAGTCATTTTCCTCAAGCATATGACTGTAACATTAATGTAAAGGAAAATCAAGTGATAATTGATAATATTTGATTGTTGCAAAACATTGATTCAAGCTTATATATTGAATTTTTTTTTTAAATACAAGAGTGAGTCGAACGAATTCTTTTTAGGGTTTTACTTCCATTTTTGCACTGGTCTGTAGCATGAGGTGTTCAACCTAAATTAAGTGATCGAGTTGCATGAATTCTTGGAGAATGATGTTATAGCACGTTGTTGTGGTGTGGGTGGATTTTGGGTGGTTCCGGTGGTCACGGCGGCGATCGCGAGGCATTTATATGGATGGCCGGGTTTCCGGTTTTTCAACTCAATGGCTAAATTTTAATTTCGATTTTTATATTGTAATCTGAGATTCGATTTTGTGTCATTGAGTAAATCGTTGTTTGCCGAGAGGGTTGCGGACCGCCGCAGCGTGGCCGAGGCGCCGTGCACGTGCACGGCGTGGAGGTGGAAGGCGGCGCCGTGTCAGGGCGTGTCTCGAGTCATGCTCGAGCATTTTGAATGATTCCATCGGGTTTGAGTTGAGCTTTGAATGTACGAGATAGTTCCCTGATGTCGTAATTTACAGTTTAGTTTAGACTTAAAAAAAATAAGAAGAAGAAGGGGAGCGTACAGGAAGACCGGGGAAGAAGGGTGAACGACTCGAAGTTACACTCGAGTAAGTTAGTGTGATTCTCGGGTTTGTATAGGGGAGTTCTCTGTTTTTTCCATAAGATTGCAATAAAAAGAAAAAAAGGGTTAAACAAATTGTTTTCACCAGTTTAAACACTGTAAAGTTAATAACTGTTTAACAAGTTAAATTAAAGATCTTAATACAAGTCCTAATTATTTTAGTAAATACTTTAATAAGGTTTTTAACACTTAATGATTATTTTAATTAAGAAATTAATTTAAGCTAAGTATAAAGTTAATTAACATTTAAGTTGTGTAGCTAATAATAGATTGATGTTCAAACTTAAAGAAGATTCTTTCAAACGTTAATGGTAATTAACTAATTATTTTAGAAAGTAATCTAGATAATACTTTACAATTGTAATTAGAGATTAATTAATGATTAAGTGAGTAATTGCTTCGAGTTAATTAATAAATGTTTAATAGTTAATTAATTAAGGAATTAAATCAAGAATTAATTAATAATTTACTAAGTAATTAGTAAATAATGGATAATTAAGTTTATTTAATTAATAATTAAAGTTATTAATTAATGATTAAGGAATAGTAAGTAAAGTTAAATAACTAGATTAAGAAGTAATTAATTAAATAGTGTAAAATAAAATAAATAAGTAATTGAGTGATTAAGGAATTATTACTCACTATAATTAATGAAGTTAAATATGAATTGTTTTAAGTTAATTAATTTAAATAATCATATGATGATGAGATAAGTATAATTAATTAGGGAAGTAATTAAAGATAATTACTGGATGTAATTAACTGAGGGTGATGTAATAATGAAAGTAATTGGAATATAATTACTTTGTATAATTACTCAGGGGATTAATTAGAGAAAATTAATTAAGGAGTAATTTATTTATTTGATGAAGTAATTAAAGATAGTTAATTACTGAATGATATTAATCAGAAGTGATTAATAAATGTGGTTTAATTGGAGATTAATTGCTTAAGGTAATTAATTTGTAACAGGGAGTTAATTAAAATATAATTAGAAATCCTTAATTAATATAATTAATAATGTAATTAAAGGGTGATCAATTTAGATTTATTAATCAAAAATAAGAAATTAAAGAGTAATTAATTAGTGTAATTAAGAAGTAATGTAATGTTTGTAATATAAGGATAATTTCTATATGTGGATAAGATAATTAATTTGTGAACATAATTAAAAGATGATTACTTGAATTAAATTAAATGTTAATTAATCAAGTGTGATTAATTTATTGATTGATTGACAATTGATTAATAGTTATATAAGCAAGACTTAAAATGGTTAAGTAATTAATTTAATTCACTTTAAATTAATTAGAGATGCAAGTAATTAATTTAATTCATTTTAAATTAATTATAGCTGATATGATTGCTAATGTTTGGATGGATGATATTGTTTATTTGAATGGTCTGAGATTGCTAGTATAAGATAAATGATGTAGTGTGAAATGTAGGCTTGATTGTAGTATGATAAAAATATGAATTATCTGTTGTGATAATAATAATTGATTATCTGTTTATGATAATGATGTTCTATTGTGACATGGTGAATTTTCTATCTGTGTGTATATGGATAATTGAATTGTTGTTTTAAAACCTTAAAACAACTTGGCCCTAAAAGACACGTTTTGGATTTCGATGAGACTGGGATCGGGTTTCCACATTTGGACATCCGAAAACCACATCGATCCAAAATTAACGTTAGGTCGTGATTCTGATGTGAAGATGAAGATTCAGAATGCTAGGGTTGTCGTCGTTAACTCTGAGGGTGATTCCAAAATGAGTGTAACGAGATAATGCCTTCGGTTTCGTTCGAACCCGGAACGAACTTGTATGGATTGAATGCTTTCAGCACATCATCAGGCGGGCGATAAGCATTCTAAGGAAATTGTTCTCTAAAGGTAATCGTAGCCTCATGCCTCATCAACCGGGAATGGCTAAAAAAGGGGAGATACAGCAAGGTTAGGTGGGTCATGCCCAAGCAGGACAAGATATTTCCCCTGTCTAGATGTCCCTTTTTATTTCGGCCGTGTGGGCGGTTGGTTGGCGACAACTGCCGGGGTTTATCTTATTTGGGACTGTTCAGTAAGGAATGGTTCCGGTCTTGTGTTGTAGGGGAACAGGCGTACTCCTCGGTACGGTGATCTAGGCCCCGTACTGTGACGAGCGGTACCCCAGTAGCCCTGCCATTATATGGAACCCATTTTCCAATAAGTGCCCACAGTTTTGATTGTATTACCCACTTTTGTGGCTAGTAGCTGGAATTTAATAATAACAATTTCGGCTATTTTTTATTTACTTGAAAACCCTAGACGCTATTATAATATCACAGAATTTCCTATAAAATGTTTTGGTTAGCGTAAGGTAAAAACTTACCCGTATTTATTTGTGGGGAGTCTTACGTGATACCTTTATTTTCAAATGTTTTTTTTCAAGTTAAACAACCTTAAACCGTTTACTCATACCATACCCATGTCTGACCCGAAGTTTATATTTTGTGTTTTTCATAAACTCTTGGGTACTCAAATTTTTACGAGTAGCCAAGTGATAGATTCTGGGATTGTTGAGTTCTGGAGGAGCTTGGAGCAGGAGCCCAGACGTATGTAGATATCTATATGGTTCCGCTGTGTTGGTGTATGATATATAGTGTGATGTATGTAGTGACTGATGTATATAAAATTGTCAAGTGTAAAATATTGTATAACTCTGATATATGTAAAACTATGTAATTGTTATGTGATGTATTATATTTTATTCCATTTCGCTGTGAAATTCCGAGATTTGTTGTTCTTTCTTTCTTTTTCTTTTCTATTTCTATCCCTTTCTTTCTTAATGATGATACGTCTTTCTGGTAGTAGAAGGGCGGGTCGTCACAATGCATGACCACAGACAAGTCCTGTTCAACTTTCAAATCCTCCTGGACTACTAGTTCTACAACCAGAGATGCACACACTTCCTTATATGAGGTACGTGAAATACATTGAATCCTAGCCATCCGAACTGGCAATTCAATCCTGTAGGCCAAAGTACCAATCCTTTCTGGAATACAGAAAGATCCAATACACTTCTGAGCTAGTATTTCAATCTTACCCAATCCTGTAACTCCTTTGGTCGGAGAAATTTTAACAAAAACCAAATCTCCAACTTCGAATTCCAAATTCCTACGTCTATTATTCGCAACTCTTCTAACGATCCTGGGTTGCCTTCATCCTACTTGATCAACTCAACCTTCGCAGATGCCTCTTGAAACAAATCTGGACCAAAAATAGGATGATCTTTGGATTCTACTCAACAAGATGGTCCTCTCAAGATCTATCGAAAATCCAGAACACAATTCTACTATACAAACATCAGTAGACTTTGAACTTACCTCTCTAATTCGTAGTAGCCAGAACAGGTGCACTAGATCTAGCCTTCAGATCTGAATGAACTTACTGTAGAAACCCTCTAATCCAAGAAAACTGCAAATTTCCATAGGAGTCCGCGGTTGCTTCCACTTTAGAACAGCTGCTACCTTGCTTCTACTATGTAACTATGATTTGGAGTAGATGAGAATGCCGTCGATGAACATGAGCATAGACTTGTTCAACACATCCCGGAAGACATGGTCCTATAGATCCACAAAACAAGTTGGAGCATTGGTTAATTTCAAAAATACGTGACCAACCACTCAAGAAACAGTTGGGTCCCTTAAATACAGTCAAGGGTACTGCTTCATCTACCCTTAGCTGGGGAAAATCCAAAACTAGATCTAACAGAGAAGACACTGAATTACCAAGAAGAAGATCAAAAAGATCACCAATACGTGGCAAGAGATACTATCCTAATGGTCACCTTATCCAACTTCTAATACGAGCAAACCATTGATTTCTCCAAAAACATCTGGAAAATCTCTGGCATCTTCAATAGCTCCTACTTCCTCTTGAGATGCCTCCATTCGAAGCAAAAGATTACCCAAGAGAACACTCAAACTATCGCAAGTCACTTTTGCTATCCTACCTAGTTCAATATCTAAAGATATTGTTCCCTCTTCACAAACTACTTAGTGGTTGTCTAACCAATCCACCGAAATTCCAAAATAAGGTCAAACCCTTCAAGAATGACTTTGCCTATAAGGAGAAACTGATGGCCCACTCTGCTGCTTTTGAATTCCACCTCTAGGATGTTGCTTAGCCAGATGACCTTCCTATTGGCACACAAAACACTTCCGAGCTGCACTGTTGCCTCCTGATTGGAAGAATTCCCATTCTATGCTGCCACAGATGCCAAAACTTCTTATTCATAAGCTCTTCGAACCTCAAAGCCATATCAACCATTACCATAAAAGAATCTTTGAGATGGCAGACATCTCCTCAAGAAACTCGGGCCTCAAACCCAGCATAACACCTCATTCTTCTTAAAGGGAATACGTAAATAAGACCAGGTCCCTAGAGATAACTCATTGAACTCGGTCTCATACTTTGATACAGACAAACTCCCTTGCTTGAGATCTAGAAAATTCCTATACAGCCGAGTTTTCCCTACGGTGGGTAAAACTGCTCCTCAAAAGCTTGCTCCAAAAGAAAACACCTTCGGGAACATCCCTGGTCACTGGGTCTCACCACACAGTTGCTCCTTTTTGAAGTTACCAGGATACCATTACTTGCTTCTGCTTAACCGATAGATCCAAACTGTTGGAAATATGCTCATCCATACTTGCACTTCAATGATCGACTCTAACACTTCCCTCCAAAAAGGTGAAATCCTTACACAATGCTGCAAAGCTTACTCGAGATGCCCAATACCACCTTGGCAGATACTCTTCCAATTTCAACACTCGGACTTCTTCCATTTGTGGTAGTCGTGCTACACACACCACTATACCTCCTACTCTAGAACTCAAGCTACCCGCCTAACTCATGAGGGTAACCCGGACAGGTAACCCAACAAATCATATAGATATATAGGTATATAATAAAAATTCAAGTACGCTCTCTCAAGATAGATATCACTTCAAAGCCTAGGTATTCTCTCAACCTAGAGCTCTGATACCACAATGTAACGACTCAGCTTTCATTCCACGGAAAGAAGCATCATTAATAAGAAAGAAAGGGATATAAAAGAGAAAAGACAGGAAAGAAAGAACTAAACAATATCAAAATCTCACAGCGGAACGAATAAAATATATTAATCGCATAGTTATTACATAATTTACAACATCTATCAGAGTTACACAGCTTATACATCACAACAAATTAGACAATTATAAAAACCTATCTATCATGCAACTCAAGATATAACACAGATATTAACATAGAAGAAGCACAATATCTGTCTACGTTGAAGCCTTCTGCTCCATATTTCCTCAAGAATTCGTCAAAGCTAACCTGAATCCCCTGGCTACTCTTAAAAATTTGAGTACCCAAGAGTTTAAGAAAACAGAAAATAAACTCTGGGTCAGACATGGGTCTGGTGTGAGTAAATGGGATAAAGTTGTTTAACTTTGAAAAACATTTGAAACAAAGGGTATCTCATAAGACCACGCCACAAATAAACATTTCGGGTTTTTACCTTACGATAACCAAAACATTTGATAGGAAATCCAGTGATATTATAATAATGTCTAGGGTTTTCAAGTAAAATACAGAAATAGCTGGAATGCTTACATCTCATGTTCCAACATAGTTGGGCACAATCAAAACGTACATCACTTATTGGAGATTGGATTCCATACAATGGCAGGGCTATTGGGGTACCGCCCGTCACAGTACGTGGCCTAGATCACCGTACTGAGTATCCACCCTGATCCCCTGCAACACAACACCGGAACCATCCCTTACTGTATAATGCTAAATAAGACAACCCCGTAGTTGTTAATGACTAACTGCCCACACAGCCGAATAAAAGGAAGCTCTAGATAGGGGAAATCTTATCCTACTTGGGTGCTACCCACTTAGCCTTGCTGCACCTTCCCTGTTTTAGCCATTCCCGGTTGATGAGGCTGGAGGCTACGATTAACTTTTAAGAACACATATCTTGGAACGCTCATCGTCCTCCAATGACGATGTTCTGAAAGCATTCAATCCATATAAGTTCGTTCCGAGTTCGAACGAAACCGAAGGCACTATCTCGCTACACTCATTTTGGAATCACCCTCAGAGTTAACGACAGTAGCCCTTGCACTCTGAATCTTCGTCTCGAAACTGAAAGCACTATCTCCATTAAACTCGTTTTGGAATCAACCTTAGAGTTTTAACGACAAATAGCTCTTACGCTTCGAGTCTTCATCTTGAACTTCACTTGAGATTTCACGACCTATCGTTTAATTTGGATCGATGTGGTTTTCAGATATTCCAATTTGGAAATCCAATCTCGGTCTTATCGAAATCCAAAACGCCGTCTTAATGTCCAAGTTGTTTAAGTTTAAACAATTTAATTCATTATTTAGAATAACATATTCACACAGACATGTAATTCACATATACACAGATAGATAATCCATATTATCGCAATTCAACCAAAGCATCTCATATCACATAGCAGCACATATCACATATCAGAGATAATCCAAGGCATTAAATATCTTTCAATCATCCAGAAGCAAGATTTATTTAGTCAACCATTTCTAATTAATTTAGATAAATTAAATTAATTACTTCCATCACTATAAAACCTACTTACTTAACCATTAATTAATTTCAAACCACTAATTAATAAATCTTTAATTATCCATCTTAATTAATCATCCTTGATTAATTAGTAATTAACCTTTAATTAATCACATAGATTAATTACCTTTAACCATTCACATTAATTAACCTTTAATTACTTTCATTAATTAATTTATTATAGTAACTAATGATCCTCTAATTACTTCCATGAATTAATTAACCTTTTAATTAATTACATATAACAAGTAATCTTTAATTAAACATATTCATTAATTAACCTTAACTAATCACATTCAGTGATTAACCACCCTATTATCACTTACATTAATTAACTAACACTTTAATCAATTATATCCATTAATCCTTTAATTATTTACACCAAGTAATTAATTCTTAGTTACTCCCATCAAGTAATTATCCTTTTTATTAATTACACTAAGTAATTAAATTTTAATTACTTTCATTTAGTTATCTCCATTAAGTAATTTCCCTTTAATTAATTACATTCGGTAATTTCCCATTAATTACTTACACTAAGTAATTTCATTTTATTAACTAAGTAATTATCCTTAATTATTTAAATTAATTAATGATCTTTAACTAATTGCTTTAATTAATAAACCATTATTTAATCACATTCATTAATTAATCTTAATTAATCACATTTAGTAATTATCATTCAATTAATCACGTAAATTAATTATCTCATAACCACTAGTCAATGATCCTTACATTAATTACATTCATTAGTTATCCCTTAATTACCTTCATTAAGCAATTACCCTTTGATTATTAGCATTAATTAATTTACCCTTATTAACTACATTAAGTGATTAACCTTTAAATTAATTTCATTAATTAATTATTCTTAGTTAATCACAACCTTAATTAATTTAAAGATAAATTCTTTATCTTCATTAATTACATCATTAAACTTCAATAGAAAAACATTTAGGAATTAATTACATAAAGACCCGACAAAATTTTAAAAATATTTAACTTTAAGATTAAACTTTGAAACCTACATTAAATCTTGTTTAATAAATTGTTTTGAAAGCTTGGTTAGCATCCCTTGGAAACCTATCCTTTTTAAATACAATTTTTTCTCTCTTAAAACTTGGCTATACATTTTATTTTGCCTTTTTAATAAAACTTGTTAAATCATTATTTAAACCAAAGTAATTTTAAAGAAAACATTTAGCTTTAGAATTAAAACTTTGAAACTAGTTTTTAAAATTGATTATCTTCTTTTGAAAACTTATTTATTTCAATATACATTAAAATTTGAATTAGCTTTTAAACTTAATACCTTCACATTTTTAAACCTGGAAACACAATTACTTCGCCATTTAAACCTGGTAAAAAATGACCCGAGCCCAAATTAGCAAAACCCCAAGACAATTACAAACTTCCCCGAGCAACACTCACATACATCCTTTCCTCGAGTCAACATAAGAAAAACTTTGAGTAAAACCTGAACCAAACCTCGTCCCAACCCAACAAAACCCAGACCAGAAACAAGTGTGCACGCATGCACGTGTACAATGCGCCCACCCTACTCTGACCATCGCTACGATCCTCAGCAAGTCGACGATAACCTCGCCATTCCCCTCGATCACCTAGATTGACGATATCACCAGAAGAACGAAAACGAGCTATCTAGCACAAAGGGATCAAAAACTCGATCAACAAAAACTCACGCCGACGATTAACTAAACCACCAGAAACTCAACCGCCTCGTCCCAAGTTGCGTTTCAAACCCCAGCGTCGATCCTTCTCCTCGCGATCTGATCTAAGGCACCAACGACGTCAAGATTGCCTCGGCAACAACCCTAACAAAAAAAGGTCAACTAACCCTAGTTCATCATCCCCTAGCCACCACGGTCCTCTAAAAATCCCTCTTCTAATTTTCCTGAGATCCCTAACACTCCAACCTCCTTCAGCCTCAATCTCGACACACCCCTCACCGCCGATCATCGGCAATTAACGAAAGTGTCGAATCTGTCCAACTCGAGATAACTCGATAATTCCTCTCCTAAAAATATTGAAATAACTATAAAAATCATTGTTTCTTATTACGAATCAATTCATGGAATTCAAACACGAATTCATAATCACTGATTTTTGACTTATATAATTTTTTTTACTGTAATTTCCAAATTCTGAGATAATTACTAAATGTAAATACTAGTTGTATTTTTAACACATTGTAATGGTCATTTTTCATTTATACATCTTAACCTAAATTGATTATAGAGGGTGATACAAATTTTTGTATAAGGAATTGAAACTTGGAATATAACAGAGGCATGTATATTCCTTTGCACAAACATGCATAGATCAATGATCTTATATTCATACATGTACATATAAGTTCATGCATATAAACATCATTTACTATACTACTATAATTAATCACATGTATCAACCATAAGAATAGATTTAAAACTGTTTTTAAAAGAAGGTTTACTCACCAGAAACTTAAAGAAGCAAAGAACATGTTATCATTGTTCTGGAAATTTGTTGTATTTGATTTGCACTGATCTTGGTGTTGACTTTGCTTATTTTAAGTTGAATTTGAAATCTTTGCTTGTTGAATTTTTGAAACTGCTGCCTGAACCAGGTTGAAGCTTGCATTTGTTTGTTTAATTTAAATCTTTTTTTGATTTTATTTTAGAGAGAAAGAGTTGAGGAAAAAGATAGTGTTTAACCTGTACATAGCCTTGCCTTAAAACAATTCATATATATTTTCAATTAAAAAAAAAATCAATGCTTGCCGCTTGTTAACTTAAATGGCACTTAAGCTACAATTGTAAATTGCATATATTACTTAGCTTACACATGTTGTTTACATGTATTTAAAGCTTACAAATGTATAAAACAAGTACTAAATAATTACAAGTTTTCAAACCTTTATTAAATATATATTTTTATGTTCATATAGTTTTATATATTTACAAACTTCTTAGATCATAAGATATTTAAAAAGGAAGTATATTTAAACCTTTATATATATTTATAAACCATTTTAGTTAAAGTAAAGCATAATAATCCTTTTTATTAAATATTTATCTTAAGTTTTTTCAATATGTTTTTGAACTATAAATATACACAAACTATGCTTTATTTCAAGTATAAAAGAAGAGTTTTTTATTTGAAATATAATTTTAAAAGAAAGCATTTTAATCCTTTTTATCAAATCTTATTTAAAATTAAGCTACAATACTTTTAATTAACATACATATTGGTTTTGAAAATATAGAATTAGTTTTAACTAGCTTTCAAAATTATTAACTTGAATTTAAAACATAACTTCCAAATCACAATATACATATACATATACATATACATATACATATACATTACAATTTGAAAACATATCTTTTTGTTATTAAGTTCAAACCAAAACTTTCTATCCACATTGTATATACATATATATACATTATAAATAGAATATATTTTAATATTAGCTTTGAAAAGAATAACATTTGCCAAATTAATATATTTACGAAAGAAGATTATCAAATCAAATAATTATTAATGAAGATTATTAAATCATTATTACTACTTTAAATAATTATATTAAGAGACTATCAAATAAATATTGCCCAAAATTCTGGGTCATCACACTTTTACGTTCTTCTTTCATAGAAATTCAAGGGGGGGGGGTGGTTTCTCTTATCTAAAAAATTCTTTTAATTTTCTTTCTTTTGTCCAACATGTTTTGTTTATTTTGTTTTAGTAATGTTTTGTATTAAAAAAGATATTTTAAAATTTGTTTTGTTTTGTTTTAATTAGGTTTGTTTTAATTTGTTTAAATAATAATAATAATAATATTAAATAAGAACAATTGTATATATCCTGTTTTTCGTTTCAGTTGTCAAAGCAGATAAAGGAAGAGTCGCTTGCTAAATATAATTGCCTTACTTGCTTATAAAATTTTTTGCTACTTTTAGCCCCTATCTGTTGTTTTATTTTATTTTTGTATTGTTGGTTGTTTTATTTTCATTTCAAAAAAATTCAAAATCAAAAATAAAAATCCATTCGTAGTTGCATTGTTAATACATGTTTAATTTCTATTTTGCATTTCATTTTAGATTTTGATTAATAAAAACGGTTAGACATCGATAACACTTAATTGTATATTAACAAGTTGTCTTCTTTGAACAATTTAATTTCTTGGTGTCTAGGCTACAATAGCGCAATAACCGTTTATAAATATTACGGTGATTCGTAAATATCATAGTGGTTGTTTCTCTAAAGGTACTTAAACCTTCGGCTACATTGCTAATGCGATTCGTGGTGCATCGATAAACCCTGTCCTTTATCTGGCTAAGAACTGTCTTGTTGATTTAAGATAAAGCGTGATCATACAATTTTGGGTTAACTTAGGATAAATAATTTGTAATTAACCTTTGCATTCATTTAGTTGCATTATTTCATGCATATTTAAAAAAAATTCAAAATCCAAAACTTAAAATATTGTAAATATTACTCTTCTTTTTCTTTGAAATTTTTAAATAATTTTCCTTTGAAATTTCATAACTCAAAAAATTTAGGAAAAGAAATCTAATTTTTTTTAAAAAGCTTTTCAAAAACAAACAAAAAATTGAAAACTAAAAACAAAACAAAGATCAATTTTCCTTTTGAAAAAAAAAATTCTATTTGTAAATATTTTTATATAAAAAAACAAAAAAATTCTTGAAAATGTACGAGTTTCCATTTCCATTTTCACATGAATTTTACGATAATTGTGAAAATCAATATATTCCATGTTATTTTACTTCAAATTCTTATGGATATTTGAACAGCAACTATTGTTTAAACGATTTGAATTTTGAACCAAAAATTTTCAAAACGACGAACAAGTTCAAAATGATGAACAAAATTTTCAAAATGAACAACCTTCAACTTTTGAAAAGAGAATGAAATCTTTACTAAAAATTTAACATAACAAACTCAAGTATTGAATGATTTGTGTAAATCCCTATGCAACAATTCAAGTCAAAGTTTTCAAAATAATCAAGATTTGAATTCGCTTTAAAATTCAAACAATTTCGAGTATAACCCATGCCAATTCAATTTCAAACTCCAAAGTGAATTTCAAAATCAAAATGAAAATGTGAACAACTTTTCAAATAAATTTGGCATGGGAATAATCGCGACTATGATACAAGTTAAAATTTTGTTCTCAACAAATCTAAATCAAAAATTCTCAAGT
This sequence comes from Allium cepa, assembly GCA_030765085.1. Taxonomy (NCBI): domain Eukaryota; kingdom Viridiplantae; phylum Streptophyta; class Magnoliopsida; order Asparagales; family Amaryllidaceae; genus Allium; species Allium cepa. Next base: position 168,425,383 of record CM060931.1, read on the forward strand.
TAATAGCTATAAATCGGATTTTGTTGAACAAATGGAAGAAAATCACAATGATTACATCGATTTGTTTTTCGAAATATATATGGAACAAAATTAGAAACAATACCAAATCCCATCATGTGACGAGTCAAATGATAATCCATCTTTTACCCAAATTGACGATTTTCCGACAACAACTTTTGAAACTGAAAATGATGATCTAAATGAAGTTGTTGAAAACACGGTAATTGAGTTGGATTTCAATTCTTTTAAGGGTGAGAAACTCGACTTAAGAATCGATCTTCTTTTTCTCGATTTTGAAATTTTGAACACAACAATTTTGGATTTTGAACTTGACACATGTAACAAAATTATTGATAATTCAATATAGGAAGGCCAATTCAATGAACATGATTTCTTTGGACTTTTCGAAAATGAGTTACTAAATACTAAAGGGGAAGATTTGAATCACCATTTCAATTTTGAATTCAATAATTTTGAAATTTGTTGATGATGAGCTTAACTTTCAATTTAGTGAAAATAAACTTGAAGTTCAACAAATGTTTTATTGACCGTAAAAATCGTCAACAATAAAACAACTCGTACGATTTTTAATAAAACGACATTTGTTTTTCCAAATCAATGTCCAACTTCGAAATCTTTTATGGTTTGGTTTTATGAACTTAAGTTGTGTCTCGCATACTTGACGAGCCAAACGAATCGGTCTTCGAAAGACCGTTTCATTTACTTTTCGATGATATACTTTCTGATCTCGTGTAAATACCATTCATTTTCATGTAAATGTAGGTCATCTTTTTTTCCTTCCACTTGGGTTGACTATGGAAACACAGTCAAAATCAAGTACGGGGGGAGACTCATCTTACTTTTGATTTTTTATGATTGATTTTTCATTTTTCTTCCGAAACTCAAGAAAAAATATAAAAAAATTCAAAAACTATTTTTTTGAACCATTTTGATTTATTTTCAAAGAAAAACTATAGGACAAATATATGGTTTTGGATATTAAATTGAAATTTTTGAAAAATTATTTGTCTTGACAAAAATAAAAATGAAGTTTGATTGCAAATAACAATGGTTTAACTAGTATGTAGGGAGAATCATACGTGTTAATTATGAAATATCCGAATTGAAAATCTTCGTTTTAAAAAGTGGTGAATTCAAATAAAAGGATATAACATTTTTTGTCTTCTAAGTTAAATGGTGCCAAGATGATCTTGCAAAACTCTCTCTTTCAATATATATATATATATATATATGTATATATATATATATATATATTTCTTGTACGTTTTCTTAGTAAACACCTAGAGTCATTTGTTCATACTCGTGTGTTCACTCGCCATACTCTGTACCATTCTCACGTAAGCCCGAAAGGCAGTGCATGATCGGTATATCTGGCCTCAATTTATTTGAATTATGTGTATGTATATAAAATTCTTTCATTAATAATACCTACAGTCGATAGGTGTACACTCGTGCGTTCACTCGCCATGCTCTATATTCCCCTCATGTAAGCCCAAAAGGCAGTGGATGGGTAATATATCCGGCCTCAGTTTATCTGAGTTAGCATATGTAAATATTATTAATATCAATAAAATTTTGAAATAAGAAAGTATGCAATTGAAATCCAAGCACTATTTTTACTTATTTGATTTGACTTTTTGTTGAAAAGAAATGAAAATACCACTATGATAAACACTGATAATCAACTAAGGATCAGTTTTACAGTTACATTGTGTTATCAACTGAAACAATAGTTAAACTATAGTTTATTTATTATAATAACTTGATTTTCGTTGGAAATATTGACGAGTAAATGACTTGAATTTTCAAGATAATGACCAAAACTTATATTTAACTTATTAGCGCCGATTTGAAAGTAAATTCTTCATTTGTAAATAGTTTCAAAAACTTGCATTCATCCCGCTGTAAATAAATCTTGCATTTTTTAAATGTTTTCACTTTGCATTTGGATTTTTTGGGTAGTATCAGCTGAAAACCATCACGAGACAACACTCGTCCTACTGGGAACACCCAGAGGTTTAACGGCTTGTTTCATATGCTGAATGCAATCGTGCTCCCTACGAAAGTGAATTTATTTAGTTCTCCTTTATTCGAGGACGAACAAAAGGACAAGTGTAGGGTATTTGATGTGCATGTAAATGTGCATATATATATATATATATATATATATATATATATATACACATCCATATTTAATCTCTAAATTAAATAAATGATCATAATGGGTGTTTTAACTAGTTTAAACCAAAATTTAAATTATTTTCAAATATCACATATTCATCTTCAAATAGGTGCAAAATCATCATTTTTGTGCATTTATTAATTTGTGAAAATTTACTTGGAATTTTCTATGTTGTTTTGTAGGAATTTTAGTGAATTTTATAAGGGTTTCATAAAGATATGCATGTGCAAGAGTGAATACAAAGGAATGGAGATGGAAATAATTCAAACTGATGATCCCGGAGGACCCCACTTACTCACCAATCTTAATGCACTCTAGGAGCTAATGCACATGCTAAAAGGCCATTAAATCATCATGCACACTTAATGGAAGATTATTTAAAGTTAATGATAACTTGGCCACCACACTTTCTAAGAGGGTATTTTGGGTAGTTTCCAAAAAAGTGAATTAGGGTTTTAAACTTATATAAATACCCTTATGTTTCATGTAACCCTCTCTTCCCTTAATCTCTCTTAGGCTCTCTTCTTTTAGTTAGTTTAGATCAAAAATAAAATAAGAGCTCTCTTTCTTTTCATGGCTACTTAGCCATTTTTAATTCATGTAGCTTTTCTTTTTATGCAATGTTAGTTAATGTTCTTTTACATTTACATGCTCACTTTCTTATTTTGTTAATAACTTAGTTTACTTTTCATGCAAGTAGATTAGTTTTTTTTTCATTTAGGTCCTTTTCTTCTTCTTTTTGTGTTTCATGTTGCATGCTACTTTTGTTGATACAATAACACAAATGAGAGGCCAATCCCTTCAGTTTAGGGGTAATGAAGCCTCTAATCATGTAGCTTTAATATTTTGACAATTATTGCTCTCTTTTTGTGCTTAATGAGAATGCGTGAAGTGGTTTAACTTGATGTGTTTGCCTTGAATTTGATAGCCTATATTGTTGACACTAAATAGGCTATGCTTAAAACAATCACAAAACAAAAACTGCTTCTTCATCTAAATATGATTATGGCAAAGAAGTGAATGCTGAAATTAAAATTTGATGGACTATATTTCTGAACAATAGTTAATAGGCATGCTTATAATATATTTCATTTTCAACTTGTTCTCCTTTTCATGAGAGTTAAAAGTTGTTTAAGGGATGTGTTATAGTTTGATGGCTTATGTTGAGCTAATTAATAGCACAAATAGGCCATACTTATGATAAACACATCAATTAAACTAACTAATGACCAAAAAAGAGATATCATAATTTCTTGTTTCGTTGAACTATATGATCTAGAGAGTGGAATTATCTCTAAACTGTCATTTAACTCTCATATTTTTGTCAAATTTCTTTTGTTAATTAGTTATTTTATTTACATTTTTAATTCACACTCTTCAAATTCTTGGTTTAATTTGATTGAACAGAAACTTAAAATCTAAGAATAACCTATGGATCGACCCGTACCCGCCACATACTAACTTTTGTACGTCGTGCGCTTGCGGTTAAATTTAATTTGAAATTTATCGATGACTTTCTAATCCGATAGAAAATTTGTCGTTAAACACAGACGCATACACACACTCTCTCTCTACATATACACATGCATACATACATATACAATTGATTAGAAAACTATGGGTAAATTTTGGAATAAATCGCTTGATAGCGGATAAAAAAAGTTAGGAATAGTATTAAAAACGTTTTTTAAACTAAACTGTATATCATACTCAAATACGAAATGAAGAAGAACAAAACAAACAAAATAAACAATTTACAAAATCTGGAAAACCCAGATCGGACATCTAAAAACCTAACTGGACATCTGAATTGGGGTTAGACGTTTGGATTTCATAAAATTCCAAGGCCAGATTTCTTCATTCAAATTTGATCTAATTCAAACATCTAAATCCTTTTTCAAATGTCATAAAATTAAGGTCAGATGTCTAAAAAATGGTAGCCAAACATCTGAATACATAGGAAATAATAATTTATAATATCAAGCAACCAGACATCTAAGTGGAATTTCATACTTCTGAGTTAGCCCACCAAGCCAAGGTTGAACCTAAACCTGGAGTAGGCTAAATAGGAGGATCAAGGAAACTTGTTCCCGCTTCTTTGTTTCTCGGGCATGCACGCGTTGAATGGAGTTGGGCATCATGCTAGAAACGTGCTGCCTTCGGTGAAGTCCTAGGCTCTTGCTTCATGAACCTAGAATGTGTTACACAGTGTGGCATGAGATTATATCGCAATTAGAAGTTCTTATCATGCATAGCCGGTCCTAGTCGCCAATGAGTGAAAGCTGAAAAAGAGTGGATGAAGACGTTCGATGGAAAAGGATCAGTGAATCCTAGATAAAGGGTGGATCAACCATTGATTTCTACTTGTGTACACAACTTAGGAACTAAAATAGTGAAAGAGTGCACTAATGCATAGATTTGATGAATCGACGAATAGTGATTCATCTAATGGGCTGAGCATTAGATGTATGTTCGATTAGGAGCAACAGTGCATAGATGGCAAGGATCATTGAATAGTGATTCAACTAATGGGTCGGACATAGGATCTATATTCGAAAAGGTGTAACCTAAGCGACTAATACCAAGGTTGTTAAGTTTTTTTATAGTGAGGTGATATCCATTAAGACCATATAATAGAATTTCTTTTGGGAATTATTCGGTTTCAGTGTGCTCCACCTATGACCACAACTTCCATAAATCATAAATAGACACTTAGGATAGTCAACCTATAATGTGAAATAGTTATCTCCTTATATATGTAACATTCTAAGGAACACCCCCAACGTGTAGGATGTAACTGAACTTCAATTACTTGTCAATACCATACCATTAGTGATATAATTCCCTTACCAGACTATGTCTGTTCACCTCCTTTTCTTCCCCTTTTATATCCATTGCAAGAACATACAATAGCAAGTGAGTTGGTCTAGAAAGGTACATGAAGTTGGAGGCGTGACACTTGGATGCTTAGCTATTCATAGCCATTTTCTTATGTATCACGTTATATATTATATAATACTTTATTATGGAATTATTTGGAGGTTTTATGTCTGTCAGACTCTTGTCTTGGTCATTTTGGGACATTGTTATATAGACTACATTTTTTTGAGACTATTATCTGATTTGGACTATTTCAGTAATTATATTTTATTTCCTTTTCATTGTGAGATCTAAAAGTGTAGAATGTTCTGAATTTATATATGTCTTTGTATTATGTAAACTTTTTAACCTAACAATTTATACTTCTTAGCACATCAAAAGTTCAAATGCCTCTTTAGGCCTTGAATCGATGTGTTTGGAGGTGTGGGTCGTTATATTTGGTATCAGAGCTTAGATTTAGTATTCTTCAAGGATTAGGTGCGTACTAAGAGAGTGCATTTGCATATTTTCAAAATTATTATTATATATCAATAACTTGAACGTGAATCCGCCCTTATAATTCCAGTAACGCTTAACATTGTTTGAGGGAAGTTGTGAATTATTCTTATTTACTGATGGCTAAGAATGAGATATCAAACTATAAATTGCAGTAGTGAGGCATTTAGTTTAGGCATGAAAATTTCTACATAGTTCCACCGGTATCTGCAAGCAAGAGGTTAGCCTGAACTAAACCCAAATGGAGGACCGACAACACTAGCACTTGAAGCATCCCTAGCTCCTCTGTTTACTTTGAATTTTCCCAAGCTATGTTGAGAATTCCAAAGTCTATGTGGAAAGAATAACCACAGGACTGAATCATTTGTTGAGAGCGAGTTTGGCTAAGGAACTATGATATGTTTTTTGCTATGATGGGTATAGAGGAGCAGCAAAGAGATAGTTAGCTTCATGTCACTTGCAAGGAGAGGCCTTAAACTGAAGGGAGATTGTTGTTGCTAAGCCATATGAGACTGGTATTGCTTGGATTGATTTCAATAGGAACTTTGAGACTAAGTTCATTTCTAAAGTAGAATGGGGTTAGAGCTAGAGAATTCATTCATTTGGAGCAAGGTGACCGCACCGTCAAGGAGTATGTGAAGTTCAATTAGTTGATGAAGTATGGTTTGGACTCCATCAATATACCAATGAAAAATGAGATGAAGTTTGCTAAGGGGTTAAGTCCAGCTTTGAAAGACATTGTTTTGAGCCGCGTTTCTACTGGAGCTACTTTTATGAGCTTGATTGAGATGGAGTTTCTAAATTAAATTGTCAAGGATGGGTTGAAGAAGGTAGAAGGAAAGCTAGTTTGCCAAAATCAATCCAGGGGTGGAATGGGAGCTCAAGTTAAGAAAAAGAAGCACGAACTTAGGCGTAGGAAGTGCTGTTTAAGAGGGCGTTTGGCTAGGAACTGCAAGTTAGATGTAGAAAAGGTAAATGCTACAACTGCAACCAGCTTGGTCACTTGAAGAGGCAGTATCATACCTTATCTAAGACCTCTACCCAAGTGGTTTTGGCGTATGCCCTGGATGTTTTTCCTATCTCAAACATAGCTCTAGCTTTGGATAAGGGGAAGAAGGTTGTCATCGAAGTGTGATATCTCTATATGATTTATCAATTTTTACTTTATTTAATACTAAAGCATCACATTCTTTTATTTCGAGTAGACTAGTAGATGAATTACACTTAGAAACCGATGTAATTATAGACCTTGTAGTAATATTGAACCCTGTTGAAGGATCGATTCATTTGTTGATGTGTAAGGTTTGAAGTTGTATATTATGATTGTTGAATTTAATTGTGATGAGTTTATATTAGACTTTTCTATGTTCGGTTTGATTTTGGGGATGGACTGGATAACTATATATAGAGCAGATAGATTGTGATGGCAAGGTGGTTCGTTTGAGTACCTTAAATAACATAGCCTAGAGTTTTACTGTCATTCTAAGGATTCGGTTACGTTGAATTACCTTTATTCACATGACCCATCACTGATGAGTTAACTTCGGTGCCTATAGTTTGAGATTACCCAGATATCTTTTTCTAAGTTTTCAATCTTCCTCCTTATAAGGAAACTGAGTTTTGAATTTACCTGGAGAAGGATGCCAAACTGGTTTCTTTACCCCTTAGGCATATAGCTTGTAGAGAAAGGCACAAGCTAAATAAGCAGGTGAATGAATTGTTGGAGAAGGGCTTTAATCAAAAAAGTATTTTCGAATAGAGAGAACCAGTTGTCTTCACTACTAAAGCAGATGGCTCCTTAAGGCTTGCATGGATTATCTGAGCTAAATAAATTGACAAAGAAGAATCGTTATCTATTATTCCATATAAATGATCCCTTTGATCAGATAGTCAGAACAAAAGTATTAGTTAGCTTGACTTACCTACCAGGTTCCATCAATTGCATTTTGCAAGGGTAGTATTCAAAAAATTGCTTTTTATGCACTGGACAGATTTTATAAATGGTTAGTCATGCCATTTGGACTGATTATTGCCCCTTCATATTTTTACAAGCACATAAGTCGAACGTTTAAATGGTTTCTAAATAATTTCATGGTGGTATTCGTTGATGACATGCTTGTTTATTCGAAAAGCAAGGAAGAGCATCAATTGCAATTAAGAGAAGAGCTTAATATTCTAAGTAGGAATAAGCTAAAAGGGAAATTCTCCAAATATCACTTTTAGTGCAAGGAGGTTCAATTTATAGGACATATCACCTCCGAGTATGGACTAACAGTCGATTCTAGTGAAGTTGCAGTAACACAGGATTGGCACGTATCAAAGAATGCTACAGAAGTAAGGAGATTTCTTTATTTGGTGGGTTGCTATAGAAAAGTTCATTAAGGACTTTGCTAAGATTTTTTGCACCATTGACACACCTAATCAAGAGAAAATTAGTTTTCTTATGGGACACAAAATAGGATGATGCTTTCATTAAGCTGAAAGAGTTGCCGAGTAGTGTACATGTTTTGATACTCCCTGATGGTTCAAAAGCCTTCTTAGTATATACTTATGCTTGTGGAAAAGGATTGGGAATTATGTTGATGTAGGAGGGTAGAGTTGCCTGTTATACTAGTCAACAATTGAAAGTTCATGAGGGAAACTATCCAACCCATGATTTTGATTTGGCGGCTTTTGTCTTTGCTCTCAAATCATGGAGGCGTTATCTTTTAGGTGAACGGTTTGAGCTATTCATGGATCATATGTCTTTAAAGTATTTATTCTCCTAGAAAAATTTGAATTTGAGGCAGTAAAGGTGGATGGAGTTCTCGACATCAAATGATTTTAATATCTCATAGACTATAGGCAAGGGCAATGTCATAGTCGATGCCTTGAGCAGAAAGCATACAATGTTGAGTCCTATATTCTTTGTAACGACCCGTAAAATTTAACCGGTTTTAATAACGTATTAATTGAAATTTTGTGGATTTTAAATGATGAAATTTTGAAATATAAATTTGATATTTGGAATGCGTCTAGTTAATCATAGCAACTGGTAAATTTTCGTCCGAAAATATGAAAGTTTATTTCGCGCGTAAATTTACTTCAATTTAATCAGTTAAAAAGCGATGAAAATAAAACGTTTTCAAAACCAAAATATTTTTACATAGAAAAATTCTAAAGCATCTTCTGAGCAAGATGTCAGTTTATCGTTTTTTCAAATTCGGACATCTTGAGCTCCGTCGATCTTATTTTTCCTCGCTTTTCTTGTATTTTCCGCTGGTAGAAATTTCGAATTTTTATAATTCAATTGTACCACCGATATCAATATGACGTTTTGATCATCTCGTTGCACTAATCTCTGTGGTATATCTCATTTTGTACTTTGAAGACCGCTACGCAGCGAAATGCGTTAAACGGTTAGCCGTATCGGTTCCGTATCTTGGTCTTTTAAGTTTGTTCTTTTCAATGGTCTATGGTAAGGAACCTAACAGCCATTGCATTTAATATTTCTCTGAAATTAAACGTAGTTGGTTTTGGTATTCTCAATTTATTAAATATTGCATTGGTTCATTCTTTTTCTTTCCCAAAAGAATTTTATGCGTACATATTTTTCTGCTCATCTCCTTGCCACATTTTACTCTCTGCTTCCACCTATTCTTTCTTTATCTATGATGAGCAGAGATTCTTCCATCTCACTTCAGACCCCATGCTAGCCATCTCAACAACATCAACTTGCCTCTCCATCTCACCGCCTTCCCTTCGGCCACCATAACCAACACTCCACCCACTGGCTGAGAAACCCATTTTTCAAGTCCACCGTGCTCCACCTTTGCACCGACCACCTTATCCATTTCGCCTCAATCATTGCCTCGCCGCAACCAACCCTTAACTCGCCTCGGCGCACAGCCTTCCCATGCTCGCCTCCTCTGACCTGAGCATCCAACAAACCTCGTCCTGTTCCTCTCCTTGCCACCTTTTCTCTCTCTCCATTGCTCACCGACCCACTCCATTGAGATGCACCGCCCCAACCAAAGCCTGCCGAGCTCCTAGCCCAAACCGCATTTTCTTCCTTCCTCTGTGCTTCCACATCTCCGCTCGACCCAGATCTCAGCTTCGCCCCATTTCCGCCATGCGCAGCCTCATTCTTTTATAGCAGCTGTTGTATGTATATTTGAACGGTAGGTATATATCATACATAAATTGTTCGCATTCTTTTTATATAAGTCGTACATATTTAAACTATCTGTTTGTTTATAAATAGCATAAGTATATAAATAATAACCACAGCAGTTTCTTTGTACAGTGATATTTTATAACTTGAACTGTATTGAAGGTTATATATTTGTGTATGTTATTCGTGGTGTACTTGCATGGCTGAGGTTCATATGAGCTACAAGTAGCTTGCGTATTATGTACAGATTTGCTTTTGTTTCGTTGGTCATTTATATGGTTTTTAACTATAATGTTAAAGTATATAAATGTTTCAAATATGGGTTTTAAGTAAATTTAAAGTATGGTTTTAAAGTATGGTTATATAAACCTTGATTTAAAAAAATATTTAAACATAGTACAGTAGTCGGCATAATTATGTATTATATCTGTTACTCGAACATAGAGTGTATATATATACTGATATATCATATATACACATCTTTCACTTTTATTTATTTATTTTAGTGAATAGTGTAGTTTTATAAAATTTTAAAAAGGACTAAATATGTTGGTTATAATGTGATGCGGTACATAAATAGGTTAGTCACATAGTTGCGTATATATTTAGATATAAGTCATGCCTATGAAATCTAGTGGATCTATATATAATAAATTTTATATGGCTAGGAATATCCTGTGATTTAAGTTTATATCAGGGATACAAAATTTAGAGGGTGTATATATATAGGATACATTAGCCTGTTACATTGTAGTGTAAAGATTTATAATAGTTATGTTATATATAGGCTGTTGCATATTTGTTTATAAGGGTATATGTATTTATTTCAAATTTTTTTTAGATATGTTTGTTTATATGTGTTTATGTGAAACAATGATTTTTATATTTAATGTGTGTTTAAATTATTATTGATTTGAAAATATATATATCATTGTTGCTTCTATTGAGTTGATTCTGATTTTGTTCTCATCGATATCTTTATTTATCAGCCTTGTCCGTCGTGCCTGTTTTCTACATTAAATCATATCCATCTAGCGTTGCTTTGGATTTCGTAGCAAATTCTTTGTCAAATATCTCTCTGTCCTTGAAAGGTGAGCAATCACTCACGATTAATATTCTTTTATTTATTAAATTTGATTTGCTGTTGTTAGTTTTGTACACTGTTATTACCTGTATCTGTTCACCTATGATATCTGACACCATTATCTGTTAATTATTTATGCGACGATATACAGTTTGGTTGATAATTGTTGTATTGTTTGTTGTTTATATTGGACGTAAAAATTGTATTGTATAAAGTGATAAATATTATGCAATTGAATCTAATATAGGATAGTTAAAAATTTGAATCGATATATGTGTTGAAATTGATTAGTAAATTTGTATAATATGACCCTTAAATGTTTAATTATTTGACACGTAGAAGTAGTTAATTACCCTTGAACAATTTGAATTTATGTTGTATTAATTGATTTAAGTATGAAATTAAATAATTGATGTCAATTGAAGAACCGTATAAATATGAGTGTAATAATCTTTAATCTACATGAAATGATAGTGTAGATTCTAGAGATAATTATATTAATTCGCACAAACAACAATGCGAATTAATACGATTATTTCGGAATTATTTGAATTAATTATTGGATTGTTATTGATCGTTGTTATTGCTTGTTTATTTACTTTGACACCATCCCTGTTATCACACTGCAAGTTCCTTTTGCTATGCTTTAATTTGTGAATTGAATTGGAATCGGGTTGAAATGATAAATACCCAAAATTAACTTTGACTTAGGATAGAGAATTAAATAAACCCGATTGGTCAAAGATTTGAAATAACATAAAGATTTTATTTGAATAATAAGGTTTTGAAATAAAATTGAAACGTAAATTTTGATGAAAGGAAAATGTTAATATTGAAATCTAAAACAAATATTAATATAATAATTGATGAAAGAACATTGTTTTAAAATGAATTATTTAACAATTAAATTTGGAATTATTCATTGAATTAAGTTTGAATTTATAATCAAGATTGAAATTATTAAGTTTTGAAATTATTAATAATTAAGATTGAAATTATTTAATAATTGAATAAGATTGAATTATTTGATAATTGAATAAAAATTGAATTCTTTGATAAGAGAAATTGAACTTTTGAATAAGTGAATTTGAACTTCGTTAATAAATGAAATTGGGTTTCTTTGTTTATTAAGTTTTGGAAAATTATTTAAGTAAGTTAATAAGTGCAATTGAACTGTTTGAATATGTGAAATTTAGTTCTTTATTAATTGAGTTTTGAAATTGAAACTAAATAAATAAATAATTGAAGTTGAATTTCTTTAACCAAAAATAAATTGCGATTTATTGAAATAAACGTAAGACTTGTAATTTAAAGAATTGATTTGACAAATCTAATTGAATTAGATTTGTAAGTTGATATAATGAAGTTGAACTTAAGAAATTGACTTAATGAATTGGAAATTTAATAGAAATCGTTTTAAATGATAAATTGACTTAACGAATATTGAATGAAATCGATAAATGAATTTAAATTGATTTGAATGTTGAATTAAATTTATTTAAATTATTTCGGAATGAAATTTATATTCAAACTTGAATCTATATTTGAATTGTTTTAAATAAAAATTGAAACTGAATTATAAGATTTTGAAATTATGAAGTTGGAAGTTCTGAAACGTAAATTATGGGAATTGATTTCGGATGACAAATGAAATGTTAATTTACAAATTCTAATTGAAATTGAATTTGATTTGGTTTTGAAATTTATTAAACGTCCAATCGTTGTAATAATTACGAAAGTTATTAAAGAAACCGGAATCGATTATGGACATACTCTCTGTCTAAACCGAAAACCACTTTAATAACTATGCGCGGAGTGATGATCCAGAATGAAGTGGTTGAAATGATGTACGTGATGACTGAAGAAAGAGAACGATAATGGATAGCCTTGACACTTGTGTCAAATTAAAAATGACTAAAATCAGGAGCCGTGCCGGGCCAAATGGGTTTAGCCACCTCGAGCGAACACACTTCTTCGTAACTACTACTCATTACTTGTGATTGATTGGTGCGACCTCGGAATTTCAGGAGTGTTGTTTCGCGGTGTTGCGATTGCTGCGGCGATGCGTTCTCACCAGTCCGGATCAGGCGAACGGTAGTTTCACTACCTTGGGTATTGCCTCGTGTGCCTTGTCATACTTGTATCCCTATATACGCGACCACTACGAATTTGTTTTGTGTTATACCTATGGAGTACTCCCTGATATCGCACCAGTTTACGGTGGAGTTTACAGTGCTGTATAGACTATGACATTTATATAAAATGTGTAAAGGGGGATAATGGTAACGCCTTAACACTATTTTGATACTTTATATTAGTGATAGACATTATCTATTTAGCGTACACTACTACATAGTAGATAGTTTAACGGATCCTTAGAGGATGGTGATTCCAACATCCTTTGAGTTACTTGTATTTCGATTGCTTTTTCACTTGAGTTGGATTTATTGATATGAGAATATTAATCCTGACTCGAGTGTTTTGTGTTTTGCTTTACGCTCGGGTCAGACCGAGTGTACCAGTATTCAAGACTCACCTTTGGAGTTGGAGCTTCGCCTGGAGATCCAGCTATCAATCAGCTTTCAGATATTCAGGGATTCTAGCGATGTATACTGATTCTTGTATTTGACTATTGTATTCGAGACTTCTGTTGTAACTTACTTAACTCTGTTATATATATAGTAGCTTCATGAACTACTATCTTTTTACTTCCGATGCATATTATTACTCTGTGTTTGAAATTCTGTGATTATTTATTTACTGTATATCTCAGTTTTGCCAAATTTAAATTAACAATTCGGTATTTTGAATTATTCAAGTCCGACATGTGTGGATGCGAATAATCCAAAATAGCGGGTCGTTACAGTTGGTATCAGAGCTTTGGTAGCTCTAGGCAAAACTTAGCATAAAGGGTAAATGTATTTACAGAATCACTCTCATTCGAGTTTCAATCTCTTCCTTTTGACTCAATTCCTTTGAATTTTGGAACGATCCCTACGGTTCTGAAATTCATTCTTGTCCCACACTATTCATATTCGTCTAGATTCCAGAGTATCCATAACTCCACTTCGAATGATCTTTATTATGAATCGGCGGTCTCGCCAATCTTCTAATTATTTGTAAATGGGTGAAACTCCTTTACAATAGACATCGATTTACCGGAGATTCCTGTATCCTCGGTTTACGATGCTATCTATTCCCTGCTATACCTGGATTCTATCTTTTGAGATCGAATGTCGATTTACCTCGGAATTCAGCATCAATCTTATTCTTGAAGTTGCGGTCGACCCGGTTAAGGTTGCCCACGAATTAAATAAGCTTATCCATCTCCCTATTTTGTTAATTGAATTATCTTATCTTCTATTTCGAACTTATTATCGAATCAAAATTCTCTTTGATTTAATTTCCACCAAATTTGAATCTCTATACTTATTTTGAAATCCATTCATGTATCGACGAGCGAGGAAGTGTATTTGTAAATTAATATTAAAAATGTTTTATATATATTGTGTTGTTTGAGTTGCTGATGTCGATTTGGGTTTTCGATCGATTCATCTGATCAACGCTATTGATAGGATTTCCAAAACACTTTAGCAGTGCGAACTGACACAATAGTATTTTCGAATTTGGTGAATAAAATAGTTTTGTATTATTATATTATATATAAGTATAAAGTTCTGAAATTAAATTGTTAATGAATTTGTTGCCAGAAATAATAATGTTTGATTTTCAATTATTGTTTCGTAAACTGTTGTCCATTGCATAAAAATGAATTTATAAAACTTGTTTATAATTTGATTTGGAATTTAAATGAATTTAAATCAAGAATTGGAGAATTTATTTTCCGGTGATTTCAAACTTCGATTTGAAAGTTTTAGAGTGTAATGTATTTAAAATATTTTCAAATAGAAATTATTTCAAGGAATTTTAAATGCTTAAATCAGTGCTCTTCTCTTTGTCGCTGGAAAATAATTTCGATGATGACGGTCGCATCATAGACATTTAGTTTCGAGTTTCGAAGTGGAGAGACTATTCTGTAGCTTTGCTACGGTTTATTTTAAAAATAAGTTGATTTGAAATTCTTAAAATATGATTTGATTTGTAATATATATATATATATATATATATTCGTATGTATGTATATGTATATTAATATATGATTTAAATCTGATTTGATATATTATATATTTATTTATTTACCTCTAAATAAATTAGAAATTTACCGGTATAATACTCAATTGCATTATATATAACTTTCCTAAATTTTCAAAAGTTAACTATATAATTGAATATTATACAGCATAAATGATATCAAAGGAATTTTTAAATAAATTTGAGAAGTTATAATAAAGGTAAACATATTTAAAATATATGTGATATGATATATTAGGTGGAATAAATTTAATAATAATTGGAATAAAAAGAATTAAATTTATTGAATAAAATATAATTATAATAAATGACTATTCGAATTTATGATCTTTGAAATTTTAATTTAAGAAAATTGGATAATATATAATATAAATTGTCTTTATAAATAAAATGGGAGTGCGTATAATAAACGTTATTCACTTAAATTTTAATTATAAATGTTTATGGAGATAAATAGAATAATAAGTTAAATAAATAATAGTTGTGATTAATAGAAGAAAAATTTGTTTTGAAAGTTAATAAATTGAATTAAATCAACTTTAGGGAGTATCTTGAATTAATTGAATTTAAATTGAATTTCATTTAAAAGAAACCTTTTGTACCTAACATAATAAATGAGAAATCAAATCAATTTAATGAAAATCTTGAATTTAAAACAAATTGTTGAATATAAATTTATTTAAATTGAAATTTATATGGTTTAAATTAATTTTTTATTTTATAATTTAAGTCTATTTTCTTTGGTTGTATCTATTCTCCTACTTCCTTCCTTTACGAGGACGAAAAGTTTTTAGTGGGGGAGAGTGTAACGACCCATAAAATTTAGCCGGTTTTAATAATGTATTAATTGAAATTTTATGGATTTTAAACGATGAAATTTTAAAATATAAATTTGATATTTGGAATGCGTCTAGTTAAACATAACAATTGGTAAATTTTCGTCCGAAAATATGAAAGTTTATTTCGCGCGTAAATTTACTTCAATTTAATCAGTTAAAAGCAATGAAAATAAAACGTTTTCAAAACCAAAATATTTTTACATAGAAAAATTCTAAAACATCTTCTGAGCAAGATGTCAGTTTGTCGTTTTTCCAAATTCGGACATCTTGAGCTCCGTCGATCTTATTTTTCCTCGCTTTTCTTGCATTTTCCGCCGGTAGAAATTTCGAATTTTTATAATTCAATAGTACCACTGATATCGGTATGCCATTTTGATCGTCTCGTTGCACTAATCTCTGCCGTATATCTCATTTTGTATTTTGAAGACCGCTACGCAGCGAAATCCGTTAAACGGTTAGCCGTATCGGTTCCGTATCTTGGTCTTTTAAGTTTGTTCTTTTCAATGGTCTATGGTAAGGAACCTAACAACCATTGCGTTTAATATTTCTCTGAAATTAAACGTAGTTGGTTTTGGTATTCTCAATTTATTAAATATTGCGTTGGTTCATTCTTTTCCTTTCCCAAAAGAATTTTATGCGTACATATTTTTCTGCTCATCTCCTTACCACATTTGACTCTCTGCTTCCACCTATTCTTTCTTTATCTATGATGAGCAGAGATTCTTCCATCTCACTTCAGACCCCATGCTAGCCATCTCAACAACATCAACTTGCCTCTCCATCTCACCGCCTTTCCTTCGGCCACCACAACCAACACTCCACCCACTGGTCGAGAAACCCATTTTTCCAGTCCACCGTGCTCCACCTTTGCACCGACCACCTTATCCATTTCGCCTCCATCATTGCCTCGCCGCAACCAACCCTTAACTCGTCTCCGTGCGCAGCCTTCCCATGCTCGCCTCCTCTGACCTGAGCATCCAACGAACCTCGTCCTGTTCCTCTTCTCGCCACCTTTTCTCTCTCTCCAATGCTCACCGACCCACTCCATTGAGAGGCACCACCCCAACCAATGCCTGTCGAGCTCCTAGCCCAAACCACATTTTCTTCCTTCCTCTGTGCTTCCACATCTCCGCTCGACCCAGATCTCAGCTTCGCCCCATTTCCGCCCTGCGCAGCCTCTTTCTTTTATAGCAGCTGTTGTATGTATATTTGAACGGTAGGTATATATCATACATAAATTGTTCGCATTCTTTTTAAATAAGTCGTACATATTTAAACTATCTGTTTGTTTACAAATAGCGTAAGTATATAAATAATAATCATAGCAGTTTCATTTGTACAGTGATATTTTATAACTTGAACTGTATTGATGGTTATATATTTGTGTATGTTATTCTTGGTGTACTCGCATGGCTGAGGTTCATATGAGCTACAAGTAGCTTGCGCATTATGTACAGATTTGCTTTTGTTTCGTTGGTCATTCATATGGTTTTTAACTATATATGTTAAAGTATATAAACGTTTCAAATATGGGTTTTAAGTAAATTTAAAGTATGGTTATATAAACCTTGATTTTAAAAAAAAATTAAACATAGTACAGTAGTCTGCATAATTATGTATTATATCTGTTACTCGAACATAGAGTGTATATATATACTGATATATCATATATACACATCTTTCACTTTTATTTATTTATTTTAGTGAATAGTGTAGTTTTATAAAATTTTAAAAAGGACTAAATATGTTGGTTATAATGTGGTGTAGTACATAAATAGGTTAGTCACATAGTTGCTTATATATTTAGATATAAGTCATGCCTATGAAATCTAGTGGATCTATATATAATAAATTTTATATGGCTAGGAATATCCTGTGATTTAAGTTTATATCAAGGATACAAAATTTAGAGGGGGTGTGTGTGTGTGTGTATAGAGGATACATTAGCCTGTTACATTGTAGTGTAAAGATTTATAATAGTTATGTTATATATAGGTTGTTGCGTATTTGTTTATAAGGGTATATGTATTTATTTCAAATTTTTTTTAGATATGTTTGTTTATATATGTTTATGTGAAACAATGATTTTTTATTTAATGTGTGTTTAAATTATTATTGATTTGAAAAAATATATATCATTGTTGCTTCTATTGAGTTGATTTTGATTTTGTTCTCATCGATATCTTTATTTATCTGCCTTGTTCGTCGTGCCTGTTTTCTACATTAAATCATATCCATCTAGCGTTGCTTTGGATTTCATAGTAAATTCTTTGTCAAATATCTCTCTGGCCTTGAAAGGTGAGCAATCACTCACGATTAATATTCTTTTATTTATTAAATTTGATTTCAATTGAAACGACAATTGAAATATGCTGTTGTTAGTTTTGTACACTGTTATTACCTGTATCTGTTCACCTATGATATCTGACACCATTATCTGTTAATTATTTATGCGACGATATACAGTTTGGTTGATAATTGTTTGATCGTTTGTTGTTTATATTGGACGTAAAAATTATATTGTATAAATTGGTAAATATTATGCAATTGAATCTAATATAGGATAGTTAAAAATTTGAATCGACATATGTGTTGAAATTGATTAGTAAATTTGTATAATATGACCCTTAAATGTTTAATTATTTGACACGTAGAAGTAGTTAATTAACCTTGAACAATTTGCATTTATGTCATATTAATTGATTTAAGTATGAAATTGAATAATTGATGTCAATTGAAGAACCGCATAAATAGTAGTGTAATAATCTTTAATCTATATGAAATGATAGTGTAGATTCTAGAGATAATTATATT
This sequence comes from Allium cepa, assembly GCA_030765085.1. Classification (NCBI taxonomy): domain Eukaryota; kingdom Viridiplantae; phylum Streptophyta; class Magnoliopsida; order Asparagales; family Amaryllidaceae; genus Allium; species Allium cepa. Next base: position 168,444,003 of record CM060931.1, read on the forward strand.
AATTCGCACAAACAACAATGCGAATTAATACGATTATTTCGGGATTATTTGAATTAATTATTGGATTGTTATTGATCGTTGTTATTGCTTGTTTATTTACTTTGACACCATCCCTGTTATCACACTGCAAGTTCCCTTTGCTATGCTTTTATTTGTGAATTGAATTGGAATCGGGTTGAAATGATAAATACCCAAATTTAACTTTGACTTAGGATAGAGAATTAAATAAACCCGATTGGTCAATGATTTGAAATAAAATAAAGATTTAATTTGAATAATAAGGTTTTGAAATAAATTGAAACGTAAATTTTGATGAAAGGAAAATATTAATATTGAAATCTGAAACAAATATTAATATAATAATTGATGAAAGAACGTTGTTTTGAAATGAATTATTTAACAATTAAATTTGGAATTATTCATTGAATTAAGTTTGAAATGATTTAATAATTAATTTTGAATTTATAATCAAGTTTGAAATTATTAAGTTTTGAAATTATTAATAATTAAGATTGAAATTATTTAATAATTGAATAAGATTGAATTATTTGATAATTGAATAAAAATTGAATTCTTTGATAAGAGAAATTGAACTTTTGAATAAGTGAATTTGAACTTCGTTAATAAATGAAATTGGGTTTCTTTATTTATTAAGTTTTGGAAAATTATTTAAGTAAGTTAATAAGTGCAATTGAACTGTTTGAATATGTGAAATTTAGTTCTTTATTAATTGAGTTTTGAAATTGAAACTAAATAAATAAATAATTGAAGTTGAATTTCTTTAACTAGAAATAAATTGCGATTTATTGAAATAAACGTAAGACTTGTAATTTAAAGAATTGATTTGACAAATCTAATTGAATTAAATTTGTAAGTTGATATAATGAAGTTGAACTTAAGAAATTGATTTAATGAATTGGAAATTTAATAGAAATCGTTTTAAATGATAAATTGACTTAACGAATATTGAATGAAATCGTTAAATGAATTTAAATTGATTTGAATGTTGAATTAAATTTATTTAAATTATTTCGGAATGAAATTTATATTCGAACTTGAATCTATATTTGAATTGTTTTAAATAAAAATTGAAATTGAATTATAAGATTTTGAAATTATGAAGTTGGAAGTTCTGAAACGTAAATTATGGGAATTGATTTCGGATGACAAATGAAATGTTAATTTACAAATTCTAATTGAAATTGAATTTGATTTGGTTTTGAAATTTATTAAACGTCCAATCGGTGTAATAATTACGAAAGTTATTAGAAACCGGAATCGGTTATGGACATATTCTCTGTCTAAACCGAAAACCACTTTAATAACTATGCGCGGAGTGATGATCCAGAATGAAGTGGTTGGAATGATGTACGTGATGACTGAAGAAAGAGAACGATAATGGATAGCCTTGACACTTGTGTCAAATTGGAAATGACTAAAATCAGGAGTCGTGCCGGGCCAAATGGGGTTAGCCACCTCGAGCGAACACACTTCTTCGTATCTACTACTCATTACTTGTGATTGATTGGTGCACCCTTGGAATTTCAAGAGTGTTGTTTCGCGGTGTTGCGATCGCTGCGGCGATGCGTTCTCACCAGTCCGGATCAGGCGAACGGTAGTTTCACTACCTTGGGTATTGCCTCATGTGCCTTGTCATACTTGCATCCCTATATACGCGACCACTACGAATATTTTTTGTGTTATACCTATGGAGTACTCCCTGATATCGCACCAGCTTACGGTGGAGTTTACAGTGCTGTATAGACTATGACATTTATATAAAATGTGTTAAGGGGGATAATGGTAACGCCTTAACACTATTTTGATACTTTATATTAGTGATAGACATTATCTATTTAGCGTACACTACTATATAGTAGATAGTTTAACGGATCCTTAGAGGATAGTGATTCCAACATCCTTTGAGTTACTTGTATTTCGATTGCTTTTTCACTTGAGTTGGATTTATTGATATGAGAATATTAATCCTGACTCGAGTGTTTTGTGTTTTGCTTTATGCTCGGGTCAGACTGAGTGTACCAGTATTCAAGACTCACCTTTGGAGTTGGAGCTTCGTCTGGAGATCCAGCTATCTATCAGCTTTTAGATATTCAGGGATTCCAGTGATGTATACTGATTCTTGTATTTGACTGTTGTATTCGAGACTTCTGTTGTAACTTACTTAACTCTGTTATATATATAGTAGCTTCATGAACTACTATCTTTTTACTTCCGCTGCATATTATTACTCTATGTCCGTGATTCTGTGATTATTTATTGACTGTATATCTCAGTTTTGCCAAATTTAAATTAACAATTCAGTATTTTGAATTATTCAAGTCCGACATGTGTGGAGCAGAAAAAATACAATGTTGAGTACTATATTCTTAGAATGGAAGCACTTGGAGTTCATTTCTATATTTTATTTTCGATCTTCATTAGACATTACACCAGGTACTGTTAACTTTAGATGTTCAGTGGTTCGAGTTAGAAGCATGAAAAGGAGTAGGTGGATATTTTTGAGAAGTTGAACAGGAGAGAGTATTCGATTCATTTGCACTATAATTCCATTGATTCGAAAGGGTGATTGCGAAGAGATGGTAGGTAGTACGTTACTCTTATTATGGAGTTAATCGATATTGTACTAGAAGAGTCATATCGTTATAGGATTACTGTTCATCCCAATGGTGAAAAAATATGTTGTGATATTAAAAGAGTCTTTTACTGGCCTAGTATAAAGAGACATGTAGCAAGGTATGTTTTCAAGTGTGTGACTTACCAGAGGGTAAAGGAGAAGCAGAAGTGTAATGACCTGAATTTTCAACCCTCGAATGTCAATACTAATACATCTACAATATTCATGTGCCAAGCACCAAAGTGCCCCAAGGACATATTGTTCGGATAAAGTAAAAAGGAAAAAGGAAACATAACAAAAATGAAAGAACACAATATCATAATCTCACAAGTGGAATGATAAAATACAATATCCAAAAGACAGTGCAAAGGGTTACTCTTAAATACAAAGTACTTCTGGAGTTACAAAACATAAGTACTACCATCAACCTGAATAGTTACAACTGCCTGTACTCGCAGCATTAATACATACATAATCATTGTGCAATGGAAATAGAAGTAGATAGTTAAATGAAAGCCTCTAGCTCATCTCCTAAAGCTATGAAACAACCAAAGTCACAGTTGCTTCAATCAGCCTACTCGAAAGAGTACATGAGAAATTTAGGGAAAATAAAAAATATGTGTTAGACATAAGTCTGGTATGAGAAACTCAAGATACATGCATCTATATAGTAGTCACTTTTAGGACCGTACGAATCACCGTAATAGTTTTTTCCTCAAAAGATATCAAACCATCTGATATGTAAACATAAGGATATAATTGATAGTGTCTAGGGTGCAGAATATAAATCAAAAAATAGTTGTGTTGCTTTCGTCTCACAACACAACAATATTAGAAGTACACTAGAACCGCTGAGGTACGTTCATATATAGATTTTCTAAGGAGATCACCTCGGTAAACTGAAGTCGGCCTCCTGCACAAGGGTTAGAATCCACCTTTTGATCATTGTACATCTCTAGATAAAATATACTACTAAAGTAAACATAGCTACTCCTATCACATGATACCGAATATCATCAACTCCCTCTAGCAACAATGATAAGCTTCTCCAGATATGGAGTCAAATAGCTAAACCCCCGGCTATGCTCCTACTCCATTTTCCATCATTTTCGATGGAGAAGTAATATTCATCATCTCTTACACGATTCTTCATCACTCAAAAGGATCACGAATCTCTTCATGGATTCCAGCACAAGTCGTTTGACGAATGCTAATGCTGACATCTCCTTTAGACTTAATTTTAGGATAGACAATTCAACTCTATAACATTCCACTTCACAACCACTTTCAAAATGTATGCTCATATACTATTTTTGAAGTGTTTTTGGTAAGCAATACATAAGTATACTTATCCGATCTCGGACTCTTCAAAACTACATGGATGCATTTTCATTTAACTCGATTTTAGTTCTTCATAAGTAAGCGAACAATATATAAGGAGTCCTCCCCTAGAGATCTCATATATAAAAGCCATAGATGCTTCTATTAATGAGTCCTTCCCAGAGGATCTCAAACTATATGAAGCCTTCATATACTTCCTAAGTTAATTGGTCAAGTTTGATAGTCGATTAGTCGATTAATCGATTATCTATTTCTAAAAATGATTGCTTATGGAAATCAATTTTTATATACTTATCGCATTTCTGACCTTCTCAACCTCCCATCCCTTAACCAAGAGTGAAGTCGGTAGGTTAGAGCATAATTGCTTCTATACTCAAACACCATTCTTAACTTTCACAGATATATAAGCCTACTTCGTTGGCTTTTAGTGCTAATTACTTTCCATAAACATGTAAACAAAATAAAGCATGACTAAGCTACTTAAGCAACTCCTAAACCCTTTTTAAAAACATTAGTTTATAACTTAAAATCCTTTTTAAAATGATATGTGTTTGTGTGTAAATTAATTAATTTATAAGCTAGGATATTTAATAAAATTCTAAAAACAATTTAAAAGATATAACATTACGTAAGCTTTTTAATACTTTAATAAATAAATAAATAAATTTTCTAAAAAGTATATATATATATATAAATACTTTAAAATACTAATAATTATGGTTTAAACGTTTATTTAAAATTTTACATAAAAATTTTTTTTTAAATATTTTTTTTTTTTATTTTTTTTATAACTCACTATTTAAAAAAAACAAAATATAAAAAAAAAAAAAAAAAAAAAAAAAAAAATCCATACCTCATCTAAGTTCCAAACCCCTAAAAATATTCTAATGTATGTTAGAAATACTGCTAAAAAGATTGAAGAGAAATACTTAAATTAAAGGTCATTTTAAAACAATTAAAGTTAAATGCAAAAATTATAACATTTCTAGAATGTGTAAACAGAGTTCAGAGCTATTCAAGCGGCCAGAAAATGCAATCATTAAGTGTCATAATAGGCTATAAACTAGGCAGTTTTATATAGTAGAAAGTTTGATCATTTTTCGATATGATAACGATCTTTTTAACATCCAATTTTTGCGGTAAACAATATACTCAATATACGTCATAACCATGGCAAGAAATTCCTAGGGAATCCCTATAAAATATTATAGATATTGCCAAACACAAGGCATTTTTAGGTGTAACTATAGTGTCTATTCACTATAGAAACCATTTCGTATTTAAGTCCAAATCAATTGTCGGTCAACCAAACCTATGTTCATCATCACAAGGCTATAAAAAAGTTTTATAAAGTCAAACAAGTCTAAATACATCATTTTACATATGCTATTTATTTTCTAAATCAAGAATCAAAAAAGTATCGTAATAAATAATCAAGCACATTAATATAACTTAAATAAGCATATACACATACTTCATATAGATTCAAATAGTGAGTTTGTTCACCCTCAAACAAGTAAAAAAAACCAAGCTCAAGCCTCTACCTTACTTCCACTTCCTACCTCAACCTTGCAAACTTCGAAAATTCCTCCTACCCTTCCCTTTTTCTCATGGCTTAGGCTTAATAGGCCTAAAAATGCTCATGGCCTTGGTTTCTTTTGGGGTGTGCACTCTAATTATTTAAGCCCCAAGTTGATGAAATGTGTTTCTATGTTGTTTAAGGCCTATAACAAGAGTTTGTTGTGATTTTGGGCTGATATGATTTATGTTTTAGAAAGTTAAAACAGACGAGAGAAGAGAATGAAGAGCTTAGTTTTAGTTACTAAAGTTTGTGAAAGGGTTTCTGTGTGATATAAGGTCACTTATATGGGCAACAAGAGGAAATCTTAAACCTCCGCCCCCACTACCTCCTTTAGTCGGCTAAAGACCCATCCCTCCTCCATGTGACCTACTTTCCACCTTATAAGGCAAAGTAAATATCTTCTCTAAATATCTCCCCCTAATGACCTTCTGGAAGCTTTCCAAAGGAAGATTTAGTTAACCATACTCAGTCAAAATATTTTTATTAGCTATTAATAACTTCGTATGTTATTTAGACATGTACACAAAGTTCGAATAACGTATATTGAATAAAAATCAGTTTATCGATGAAAAAATTTTTGGTTACATTATTGATATTTTGTCAAAGTACTTATTTTTGTAAACAAATTTCAAAAACAAGTTTTCTATAATTAGTTATTAATTAATAGGTTTTTAATAAGGTTATAAATCAATTTTAGAACACTTAACCATATTTCAAAAATTTTGGTATTCAAAGATGAAGTGTCCGAAATTACGGGGTGCAATATGAAGAAGCCTGTGGGTTATTGCAGGCTTGGATATTCTATAGTGGAAGTGGGAAAGTATCTCTATAGATTTTGTTGATGGACTACCTAGGAGTAGAAGGGGTATAAGTGTATTTGGTCATATTGGATCAACTGATCAAATGCACTCATTTTATTCCAATGTGGAGTTCGTGGATAATTGCATATTTTGGAGACTTTATATATAAGGGAAATAGTTCGATTTCATGAAGTTCCTTCTAGCATTTTCAGTGACCAATATCCTCTTTTCACTAGTGAGTTTTGGAGAAGTCCTTAGGATACTTTGGGAAATTAATTGAATTTGAGTACCGCCTATCATCGATAAATGATTGGGCCAACTAAGAGGGTGAACCAAGTATTAGAGGACTTGTTGCGAATGTGTATCTTTGACTTTGGAGGTTCTTGAGAGGTTCACTTGATTTTGGCAGAGTTTTCTTATAATAATAGCTATTAAGGAAGTATTAGGATGGCACCGTTAGAGGCATTGTAGGAGAGTCCTTATACGTCACCATCTTATTGGTGGTACCGTATAGATAATCATTCTTGAACCAGATATGATAAGGGAGGCATCAGAGAAGGTAGACTATAACATCCCCCTACCTGGAGGTCCAAAATGAAGGGCTACGAATGCTGCAATCATCCATGGTTATTAGTCTTTGGGGACCAAATACGACGGTGATTCATTGATACACAGATCGCAAGAGTATGGAAATTTTTGAACAGTTCAAAAACATATTTCCACATTCCATTCAAAAAATTTCATGTTCATTACATAATCCCAAAATGTTAACCACGTTCAACTAAATATAATTATTACACATATTCCAGGAGCGACATATGAAGATGTCCCCTTGGTTGATCAGAGTATATAATAAGGCTAACAAGTCTACTTTTACAAACAAAACACACAGTAGAAAAGTCAATTCTAAATTGCTATCTGCCTCTTGCACGCTTTCAAAAGTTTTATTCATCAAAGAAGCAAACCTGAAAACCCTAACCCTCAAACTATTGAAAATCAATTGAGTACCTGAGAGTCTAAGGGAAAAACAAAAAACTTCGAGTCAAACATAAAGCCTGGTACAGATAATAATCAAACATCTCAATCCTTTTAGATATCTAGTGAGATCACGCTACTTAGCAGAATGAGTTTTCCTCTCACCGGTATCCTAAAACCATTTTAAAACCTTACTCTGTGCTCCTGCATCCACAATGGTTAAAACAAACATTTTTAAAATATTACGATGATATGCATACTTAAAACAGTTAGGATTTCTCATCCTCGGTTTAATCTGACACCCTATCATAATTATAGTTTTTAGGGTCACTATTAACCTTTTAGTTTTCATGGGTTTACAAATAACCTGTAGACTCTTGCCAGTTAACTTAATTAATTTATGGGTTCCCCTGAACCTATTATTCATTCCAATAACTAACACCCTATCCTAATTTTCATGGGAAACTAGGAACCTATGGATACATCCAATAACTCACTTCACATCCTAGTTTTCATGGATTTCTTAGGAACCTGCTGATACTTCCATTAGCCACTTCGTTATCCTAGTTTTTCATAGGTTAATTAGGGACCCATTGACTGATGTCAATTCTTAATTTGGATATAGTTTTCATGGGTTCATTGCAAACCATATAGCGCTTGCTAACTATCCTTAATACATAGTTTTCATGGGTTTACTATGAACTAGTTGGTTATCTCCAATAACTACATAATCATAATTTTCATCGGTTTACTATGAACCTTTTGATCACCTCCAATAATTACATAGTCTAGACATCCTATATTTTTGGTCACCCTGACTCCTTGGATGCAATTCTACTCATTCAAGAGTTTAAGAAATTTAAATTCACTACTGATTTAACCTAGCTGGTTCTTCTACCCTTTTTCCTCAAAATACAGTTATGGGTTATCATGTGAATATATTCATATTTGAAGAAGCAAAACAACAATTTAACAATACCACTCAGGTGGGTTTAAGGCCCTTGAAAATACATTTCACATAAAACATTGTTAACACCTTTTAACTTATATTTTTATCAAGGCAATACTTCTTCAAAATTACTTACTTAAAGTCGTTACAAAACTCCTTTATATAAGCTGTGGGTTTTCCTTTAAAAATTTGAGTTTTGGTTTTAAAACCTTCGACAACGTCGAAATCTTTTACTTTCGACCCCTTCGAAAGCATAAATTATCTCCTTTAAAACAATAGGCTCCAGCCTTTTTAATACTTTAAAACACTTCTTTTGAAACCTTTCGACCATGTTGAGGTATTATTATATAAGAATAGAAGAATATTTTCGAAACCACTTGAAAGTATCTCTTTCGAAAGCATTGAAGGTTACCCTTCGAAACCATTGAAAATCTACCCTTTCGAAAGCATTGGGTTTATACTTAAACATTAGTTTGGGTCAAAGTGAAAATTGGTGAAAGTATCTCTTTCAAAAACTCTCTTTATTTTATAAAATATTGAGGAAGTTTGATGGTGTCGAAACCATCCTTTGGAAAAGCATTGAAACATCTGGGAAAACAAATAAACCTTTCGACAATGTCGAAAGCTTTGCGAAGCGGCATGTATATTTATAAAAACAATTGAACCTTTTGACAACATCGATGCCTTCGATGCCATCGGAAGGTCACTAATTCTCAAAAGTGTTTCGACCTGGTCGAAAAGTACCCCTTCGAAAGCTTTAAACGAAAACTAAATGACCTCTTTGGAAGCTACTTCTTTTAACAAAGGCGACAACTCTTTTTCAAAAGCCTCTTTGAAACACTCTTTCAAAAACATAGCTTTCGACCTTCTCAAAAGCACTTTTAAAAACTCTACCGTTCGAAAGCTCTTTTAAAAATAGGCAAGCAATTTTCTTTTCAAACCAAGAAAAACTGAGGAACCATCTCCTTCGAAAGCACTCCTTCGACAACCTACCTTCCACCTTTGTCCAATTCACTACATACCTCCTAAATGATATCATGTGCATTGGCTTTGACCTTGTTGGATTCAATGAAGTCGAAAGGTTAAGGTCGAAAGGTCAAAGTCGAAAGGTTCTTCCAGAGAAGGCGGAACCCCCTTTTTTTGATCAAAAGCTGTTTTTTGCCAAATTAAGTAAAATTTTTGTAACAAACTTGCCTACTTGTAAACATTTGATTGGCTTTCGCAAACTTTTAAGTAATTAGGATAATATTTGCCGCATTTTCTCAGGTCTAAAATCAAGTTAACTTTTAACAAATAAGCCCATCCTCTTATCAAAATAATTAAATCATTTAAGTCCTCCTTTCAAATATATTAATTTCCATACTAAATCAATTAGTAAAAATCCCCAAATATTCCAGAAATTTACTTTAATCATGTTATCTAACATACCAAAATTCCAGACCCAAATGCTTAATATATTTTCCAAAATAAATTTATAAACCCAAATACCATATATTCCTCTAAAAATTCATAACTAATTCTCCACGGCTTGGAAAATAATAAAAATGAAACCTGACTCCATAATCATGTTTTCCATAACATAAAATGTTCCCATGGCACTTCAGTGTCATTTAATCTTGGGTTTTTTTTACCTTAAAACCGTATATATCACTTTAAACACTCATGTCTAAACATATATAAATCGTAAATCAAGCACATCATCATTCAATGTATCATAAAAACATATATATCCTTAAATCTGAAACCATATGATTATAAAACCAAAATAGAGATGTAGAAATTATTATTCATCTTAGATTGGATGAGGATATTGAAGTTTGATTGAGATTGATTTCTTCAACTTGATCCTAAGCTTTACTTTGATTTTTCTCTTCTCTTCTTCCTAATGGCCGGCCTTAATTTCTTATGGTTATAAGTTTTTGTTAGGTAACATGAACATGTATGGCTAAGGAGTATAGTATAAGGGTGAGAAATATAGGCGGCTATTTAACCTAATGCCCTTATCTAATTAAATAAGCATGACCACTTAATTTTATTAATCACGGTCACTTAATTTTACTAATCAACCTCAATCTCCTTATCTACATTATTCTATTTAATTTATTCTAATTAAATCTTCTGAATAATGTTATTATTAAAATTAGGGGTGTTACAGGATCCCTCCTTAAAGAATTTCATCCTTGAAATTCAGTAAGGACTAACTAGCAAACATAGTAATCATCTGTAACATCTCCTAAATATACTACTAGCCTATCCAACTAGCAGCCAATCTACATAGATCTAATATACACATATCATTAAAGCAAATCAGGACAAGCCTCTTGAATCCTATCCTCTGTCTCCCAAGTACAGTGCTTTTCGTTGTTGCTCTAATAAACTTTCACCAACTTGACCGTCTTGAATCTTAATTGATTACAAAAAAGTTTTTATTAATAGAGCCATTAGATAACACATTATTCTAAAGCGTTATTTTTGAATTTTAATGGTTTGTTACTTTACGTTACATAACGCTTTAGCAAAAAGCGACCCCAAAACAAAATATCCCGCTCCCAAATATTTTGCTTCCCTCCAAGCCGAACAAGACCATAACAGCTTACCCATTTTCAATTTTATTCCAACCCTAAATCGAAACCCACGAAGCAATCTATAACCCTAAATCAAAACCTTGAATATTCTCAATCTTTGGCATCTCCCGAAAATGCTCTGAATTCCATGATGAGCTGATTCGAAGATGTCAAGCTCCTGTGCGCATAATTCAATTCGAGGAGTGCATCTAGAACCCTATGTCGATTTGAGGTGTGCATAATTTGATTTTGTTCTTCTACTTTTTTTTTGATTTGGTTTGATTTTTTAAAATGTTTAGTAATTATAGTTAAACTATTTTTCAAAATCAGCTTGGGTCTTTAATCGTCATGAACGGAGTAAACTGCTTCCTTTATTTCCTCAATTTGTAAACGCTGCAGTAGTATTCTCTGCCCATCTTCATTAATACATGCTTGGCATTTCATTTTAGCGAGAATATCCTTTTGGTCTCCATTATATAAGTTAGTGTAATAAGATATAGCTTCATTATCTGTTTCTTCTGGACTGTACGTACACTCTCCATTACCCTTGATTAACGCTTGTATTTTGTTCGAGTACGTTTGTTTGGACATTTTAGCATGGAAAAATTGTGATGAAGTATCAACTTGTTGAATCCATTGTACCTTGGACTTTAGTTTATTACTCCAATACTTGAATTTTTGTTGATTTTTAAATATATGTCTTGCCTGCAACATTAAAAAATATATGTCCAAATTTTCCAGTTCTTGATCAGATAGTTCTATCATCATATTGTTCTCCTTCTCCGCTTCAATAAGATAAGTATTTTCTTTTATTCGACCTTTGTTCCATTACTTTAAGTTCTTTTTACATTCCTTGAGTTAATTTAGAATGTATATTTAAAGTCTTCCCAAGCGTGCATGTTTAAAGCATCCGCAACATGTTACACCCATCGTGTTGAAACCACGAGTTATCATACTTGAAAGGCCTTCCTATTTATATAGTTGTATGAATTAAATACACTAACAAAGTATTATGATCAATAGAAAAGTTAGGTAGTACCAATGCTTTCATGGGAGAAAAGTCTAAAGTAGAGATGAGCTCAATAGCTTATCAATATTATTAGCCACATCGTTCCTTCCCTAAGTATAATTAAAATACAAAGCTTTTAATTCAGTCAGCCCTGAATGTAATGGACGGTCATTAAAATTTCATAACTAATGAAATGGAATAGGTGGTCCTTCTCGCTTGTCAGTTTGAGGTAGTTAAGGCGCTAAGGCACAAAAAAGCACCAAGCTAGAGCCTAGGGCTTTTTTGGGAGCCTTAAGCGTGAGGTGGCGAGCAGTCTGGATGGCTCTCAAAGTTCGAACTAGGTTATATATATTAATTTGATCGATTTGATTTTGAGTTGGGGCTGGGCACGAATTTGTTTTTGAGCTGGGTGATTTAATTGGATGTTGTAACAACCCAGCATTCTGTGATTATTTTAATTGTTTATTTAAATAATTTAAATTGAAAATCCTGATTTAAAAACTTTATTTTATTTTTAAAATGAATAAATTTTTTTATTTTAAAATTATATTTTGATTTTGTGTGAATTATAATTTCAAACCTGAATAAATAGGATATTTCCAGTAAAGTGGATTTTTGGTCAATCTGGTCAAACTTTGACTTTTAAATTTAAAATTTAAATATTTGAATTCTTGAATTTTATGTTTTATTATGAAAATAAATTTAATTTCAAGAATACTACTTTTTGTTTTGTTGAAATCCGATTTATATTGTGAAAGTTATGCTTTTTACAATTTTGGGTGTAAATTGATTTATTTAATAAAATTTTCTATTTTAATTTATATAAATAATATTTTTATTTGTCAAATCATGTTCTAATATGTGTTATATGACGTGTTAGGCATATATTTTATTTTAAAACATTTTTTAAGTTATGTTTTAATTTTTCCAAAGCTTAGTATATTTATTTTCAATTTTTATAACCTAGTTTCTATTTTTAAGCTATTTTCTTAATTTATTTATATTTATTTAAAATTTTATTTATTTATTTTATTCATTCATTATTTTGCTGTGTTTTATTTTATTAATAATCATTTTTTATGTATTTTAAAATGTAAAAAGAATTTTGAAAATATGAAGAGTTTTGACCTTTTGTATACCTTTCCTTTTCACATTTCAACTTACCTTTTCACAGCAAACATCACATGCATTCAATTTCTGGCCATATCTCCTTTGTTCAGCCAACTTCCTCATCATTTTTCATGAAATTTTTTTTCTCAACTCAAAAAAATATTCGGCCACCATCCTTGCAAAAATTTTGGTAAAAACTTCTTCTTTCTTTTCACTTTTTATTGTTTTGTTGTGATTTTTGCACTTGCTCCATCTTCTTTGTGTTAGGCCTGCCACCTCCATCACCTTGGCCTCCTCCACCACAACCTATTCCAGCCACCATACCCTCCTCTCCACTGACATTCCTGAGCCGAGCCATCCTATGTTGAAGATCCACCTAAAAATGCACAAAAACTTCACATATACAACCATAGCCGATCACTACTTGTTGCCACCACTCCACCATCATGCTTGGCCGACCAAACACCACCACCACCACAAACCTAATCTTTAGACCTTGACAAATCTGTAGTTGACCCTCCAAGATCAGGCCGTACCCAATCCATGCTTGGCCGAAGTCATTTAGGCCTTGTAATCCATGTTGTTGCTTGTTGTTGCCTTGTTTTGTGAATTCAAGCATACATATGCATTCATCTCCTTTGTATTGCTTTGGCCAACCCCTACATGCCTTAGCCTGACCTTAACCTGATCCAAAACCATCCTATTACAGTGCCTTTCTAGTCCATAGCTGAAGCACAAGTGGTTGAATGCAAGTGCAAAAGTTTAGCTATGTATTGTACTTATATTTCAAGCTTTGTTTATAATAGTTTGGTTTGAAATTTACGTATTGTACTTTGTTTTGTTTGTTATGTAACAAGGCTATTAGCTTTGCCTCTCCCACACTCGAATCATTGTTGTGCTATCGTGCCTTTGTGGATCTCAGTTTATGTATTTTGGTTGTCATCTCCAGCTTATACAAGTGAGTTATTCTCACCAGACAGTTTTATACTTATATGACTAGTATACCGATCACATTTGAATCTGTAAAATGCATCACCATGTCACACCTGCTATGTTATGATCATATGATGTTCACCCATGCTTATTTACCTGTTATACCATCTGTTACTATTATATAATGTTATTCTGTTATTTATATCAGCTTATCACACTACAAGTTCCCTTTATATTAGAATCACTATGGGTTGAAATGATACATACCCGAACGGACTTTAGAATAGGGAAAAATTGTTATGGCTGAAATGATAGGCCTAAGTGATTTTTATTTATTTCATTTACTTAGGATTGCAGGTTCTACTTGATCAAACTAGGATTTTCTTTGCAAATTGCGGATTGAAATGAGATATTATCCGTATCACTTTACCTAGGCTAGGAAATGATATACAGACTCATGGTTAAAATATATTTTTCTAAAATTTTTAAAGTATTTTAGAAATGTAAATATTATAATATTTTGATTTAAACTTAATTAAAAATGATTTTTGTAAAGTATTGTTGATTTTCTAAAAATTTATAAGTGAAATAAATAAATGGTAATGTAGAAAAACTAAAATGTAAGTTCTTTTGGAAATTATAATTTGGTGATAAATGGAATTTAAATTAAATATGAAAATATGATAAATTTATGATATTTTGAATTAAAATGAATTTAAAATGATTTTATAATATTTTTGAATAAAGTTAAATTGTGAATTGAATGAATATTTAAGTTGAATTTTGAAATATAACTTAAATTGGAATTTATGAATTTTGTTCAAAGTGAATTTTTTTGAAGGTAAGTAAATAAAATGAAAATAAGTTATATTTGGAGATTTAAACTTAAGTGTTAAGTTAAAATTTAATTGTAAAGAATTGAAATTTAATGTTTATATTTAATATGTGAATTATTATTAAATATTGACTTTTGAATGGAAATTTAACTTTATAAAATCATGAATATAAGGATATTTAAATGATTGTTTTAAAGTGAGAAATTATGAATTTTATGAGTTAAAAATGGTTTAAATTAAAATATAATTGTTTATGAAACTGTATTGAAAACCCTGAATTTTAATTAAAAGCATTTCTAAAATGCTATCATTTCTTATGTAAAGGATATTACAGCATTTATAAATGCTAGTTGACACAATGAACTATAAGGAAAAATGAACTAGGGGCTATTATAGCACTACGTAAGTGCTGTAGTTGCAAAATTGAACTAAAGCTTTTATTTGAAACTAAAACCTATTACAGCATTTTTTGTAAATGCTATCTTTGTTAAATGAATTGTTTTCAAATGTAAATTTACCATAGCATTTTCTAAATGCTGCGAAAA
The DNA here is from genome assembly GCA_030765085.1 of Allium cepa. NCBI lineage: Eukaryota > Viridiplantae > Streptophyta > Magnoliopsida > Asparagales > Amaryllidaceae > Allium > Allium cepa. The sequence goes on from CM060931.1 coordinate 168,459,282, forward strand.
GTTGAAATTTCATTGTTTTAATAAATTGAAGTGGATAAATGAATTCTGAAAATGGTAGAATTTTGAGAATTGAATATTTGATTATTAAATATAATAACTTCACTTTTAAATGATTTAAATGGAATATTTAAATGATTTAAATGGTATAGTTAATTGGTTTAAATGGAATATTTAATTGGTTTAAGTGGAGTATTTTGATTGGAAATATAAACCATTTTGAATTGTGATTTGAAATGGTATTTAAATTAAATAAATCTAAATGAGGTTTTTGAAAGATATGATATTTTGATATTTTGGAATGGATTTTTAATGATATTGACTTTTGAAATGATATTTGATTTCGAAGTATAAATTACTATTTTGAAATTTTAACCACGGGATGTATTTAATTTGTAGTTTAACTGATCCTTAAAGGATGAGCGATCCCAAGCATCCTTTAGATTATTGTACATTACTACTACAGTTCACTTGAGTTGGTTTACAATATATAAGTATATATGTCCTGACTCGAGTGTTTTGTGTTTTACTTTACGCTCGGGTCAGCCTGAGTATTTACAGCTTAGCTTTGGATTTCTTTTCTAGAGCTAGGAATCGCTGGAGATTCTGCTTGTCTAGTTATCTGTTCCCTTTCAGTTTCAGTTGTTCTATTTCAGCTCTGGTATTTATAAACTGCTATGTATTTGAGATTTCTATTGTATATGTTTTTCAGACTGATATTATGGCTTATGTTTTAAGAGTTTGTTATAGTAGCTTCATGAACTACTATGGTATTTTGATTTCCACTGCGAGTTATTCTGATATTTCTGTATCTGTGATTTTGTGATTTGTATTTCATTTGCTCCAAATTTATTTACAGTGCGGTATTTTGAGCAATTCAAGTCCGGCATGTGTGGATGAGAATGGCTGAAAATATCGGATTGTTACAGGTGTGGATAAATTGATACAAATATGATTTATTAAATTGACGCCTCGCGCATCCATGGAATTTGTTTTTGAGCTGGGTGATTTAACTGGGTGTGGATACTCTTGATATACGTATTATGTATCTTTGTGCGTCACGCGTGCGAAAGTTAAACATATCGATGTGTAACATAAGCAGTATTTATATTCACCTAAGTAAGAATTGGTTTTATGATTGTTGTTTAAGCTATTTGTCCTACGTTTATAGCAAATTACAAAAACAGTGCATTAATTTGCGACAAATATTCAAAGGGAAGTAGATTAGATCGCAAAAAGTTTGAAATATTCTGTCTTTGAAACAAATAGCAGCCTTATTCTGCCAATTCAATAGAATACATATAATATAAGTCATTAGACCATTGTTTATTCGATCAATTTTATGATATGGCTGGATGCATGTTTAGTGGTGCTCTTCCATGAAAAGTTAGCTTTAAATTTTATTAGAAACAATTTCTATCATGAGAGAATTAGTCCAAATGACAATTTTATTATGCTGTAATATGTCGTGTATGCATACGATTGTGGATACAAATATATTGTGTTGATTTAAAAATCCTTATAAGTTGCCAAACTTGCTTGTCCCAAATAAGTAAAATTCCACCCCTTCAACCACTGTTACTATTTGTAATCCCATCCCAGTGCGATAGGAGTTTTGCACAAAATACTATAAATTAGTCTCATTCAATTTGTTTTCCAACAAACCATAAATTTATTTTCCAATAAACCAACTATAGTTGGTTTAAATTTTGCAAGGAGTAAGAATATGTCTTGTATACATTTTTCATTATTAGTACCTCTTACACTCCAGGTAATGATACTCATCTACTACTCGTCTACCTTTTGAACTGCTCCGTAAGTGTCTTTTAGCAGGGGCGTGTGATTTAGCATTAGATTTGGATGACGATGAGTCATGTATGATTTATTAGTAGTAAAATATGCTAACATATCCTTACTCTCTATCTCTTCAGGAACAGACTCTTCAATTTCATCAGCAATAAGCTCCATAATGTCATCCAATTTCATCAGCAACAAAGTCCACAATGTCATCTTCCTAAATTTTACCAGGTGGTTCAGTATTGAGGAAGTTGAGTGAGTCAACATTCTCTTGTTCCTTTTTTTAACTTTCAGGTTTTTCATGTTTATTGGCATCTATTTCAAATACGAATTCTCCATTAGTTTGTCGCATAGAAGCATGAACATGTTCCTTTCCCTTAATGGTCGTAGCCCGTTTTGTAGTTTGAACATACTCACGGTCATTATCTCCCTATGCATGCAACTTTTCAAGCTGTTTATTTTTCAAAATCGAATTACTCTTAGATGGCTTTATGATTATACATTTCATTCTCTCTTCTGCCCTCTCTCTGTTACACACATAGGTACATAGAGATAAACACACACACACACACACACACACACAAACATACCCTAACAAGTAAATATTTGTGCAAATACACATTTTGATTCTCAATAACATCAAATAGAGATATGTTAAACAAATTACGCTTATGAATTACTTTATCTTAAATTATGCATGAAATTTGTTACAAATTACACTGGAGAGAATTGTAATGATTGAAAAACTAGCACACCAGCGGATAATACAAATATTGTATCAAACTCAGTTACCTCTTCTACATCAATCAAATTAAACGGTGGATTCTTTTGTCAGGTCTTAAAAATGTTTAAACAGAGTGGTGGGTATTTATAAGCCAGATACAACTATACTGTCATAGACATCGTGGATGATATTTCCTTTATGGTGTAGGAATATTGTTACTATTTCCTGTAAATATTTAACTCATTTATTTTGAAGTGTAATTGTAATTTTTTTAAGTGTAAATTTAACGTATTACTTTTTCGCAAGTAATGTGCCAATCATCGAAGTACATAAATATATTATCTTATATTTATCTACTTGATGTTATTTACTTATAATATATAATTATAAGAATATGGTGGGTGGATTAAATTATTTATGTGCACTAGTATGTGCCTGGTCACGTGTTAAATTATATACAGTTGTATGTTATTTTCAAGCTTGAAGATTTCACTGATATCCACATTGGTGAAGTATTAAGTCTATGATGTATAATTCTGTTGATTTTGTAAACTGTTTTCAAGTCTTAAGAATATGTATTTCATGTTGTCCATGTTATCAATATGATAATTTTGGCTAGATTTGGAGTGCGCAACCAACTTCAATTCGTACCTTTCAATTTTTTTACTCATTTTCATACTCTCAAATATCAATTAGATTGCTTTAGTTAATTACTTTCTAGCGACCATTTCCCTACATCTATATCTCTTGTATGCTGCCAGGATCTTGACTTAACAAAAGGCTGGAACTTTAGTGAGTTAATGGATTCATGTTTGAAAGGGCGGTTTTCAAATGAGGATGGGACCAAAATAGCACGTATTGCCTTAAAATGTTTGCAACTTAGAGCGCCCCACTGTGAAGTCGTTGATTCTTGCATTGACTCCTCTTCAAAAAGATGATGAGGTAATTCTCATTTTTGCTTGTATATTTGGAAATAAATTTATATAACTACATAACTGCTTTATACATTCTGAATCCGATTACCTAGTATATAGGCACATGCTCATGGACTTTTCAATTCCAGTATTAAAATAAACTTTTATTTTATAAGAAATGAAATAATATTAAGCAACAGACCGTAGCTTCATTTTTGTATTTTGCTGTTGTAATTACAGGTTTGTTCGACCGTGATATTTGAGCAAATTACAGTTTGTTAAGACTGAGGCTTGCTTGAGTTTTGTTGTAGAGAATATAGTTTCAGAGCATGGTGAGAAAGCTCCTAACATTGTTTATAAAGGGAAGCTTGATGCACAAAGGAGGATTACAGTTAAGAGATTAAGTATATTGGCATTGCCAGATCCTCGGTGGTTTATGGTGGTTTTTATTTCCTATATTTCCTTTTCATTAAATTTTGATTAGTTACCATATTTTCATATGTGTGTTACCAATTCAATGTTCCATTTGTAGTGTACATGCTATGTTAAGAGATTATAAGGTAGAATTGATTGGAAGACCATTGACTATACAAAATATTTGTGCCTATACACACACACAATGAGCTGTAATCTTCCATTTGGCGAAACTAATGACAAATATACATTTATGAACGGACAAATGTTCATTCTACGAATGCATCTAAACACAATTGGAATAATTATGAAGTTAACATGCATATATACAACCTTATGAGGTGCTTATACCATATCTATATAGCATGTATTATAATAATAATAAATTAGCTTAGTTTATAGTAATAATAGTAACAAGAACAACAACACTAGTCATGATGATTATAATAACAATAATTTTTTGAAAACTAAGTTTCATAAAATTAATTAAGTCTAGAATAACAACAATGATAGATGATAAAGTATTAACCAATTTAACTAACTTTTACAATATTAACTAAATTTATATATTATAATAATAATAATTACATAAGTTTATAAAAATAACTTCATTAATTAAGTTTAACAAGAATTAAAGTTTATAAAATTAACTAAGTTTATAATGATAACAATAACAACAATAATAAATTACAAAGTTTTCAACATCTTTACATCTAATTCGTTTTATAAATTTCTAAATTATATAAAAAATGACTAAGTTTATAGACAATGAACGACGAATTTATAAATACAACTAATTTTTATAAAAAATAACCGAGTTAATAATAATAACAACAACAATAATAATAAAGTTTATAATAATAACAATGACAATGAATTTACTAAATTTGTAATAATAATAAAGTAATATATTATTAAATATTATCTAAGTTAGCTAAGTTTTATAAATAATCACTAAGTTTAGGTATAATAAATTAACTTAGTTTATAATAATAATACTAAAAAGCTGACAAAAATAGTCATAATATTAATATTAATAACAAATAAGCTAAGTTTAAAAAAATTAACTAAGTTTAGAACAACAACAACGATAAATGATAAAGTATTAACCAATTTAACTAAGTTTTATAAAAATTTAACTAAATTTATATAATAATAATAATATTATTATTATTAAAAAATGAACTAAGTTTATAAAAATTAACTTCATTAGTTAGGTTTAATAAATTTTAAAAAAGTTTACAAAATTAACAAAGTTTAATAGATTGACTAAGTTTAAGAAAATTAACTAAGTTTATAATGATAACAACGGTAATAAATTATAATGTATTCAACATCTTTACATCTAATTCATTTTACAAAATTCTTAATTTCATAAAAACTAATTATATTTATAAATGAAGATCAGCGAATTTTATAAAAATAACAAAGTTTTTAAAAAAATAACTAAGCTTATATGTATTAATAATAGTAATAATAATTAACTAAGTTTATAATAATTAATTTAGTTTATAATAGTAATAATGATGACGATGACGATGATGATGATGAACAAAGTTTATAAAAATTAATTAAGTTTATAATAATAATACTAACAACGACGGCGATGACAATAATAATAACAATAAATATACTAAGTTAATAATAAAAATAATAATGTCTTAAGTCTTGTCCTGGTAGATGATAATGCCTTAAGTTCTTTTCCTGCAAAATTAATGCTGGTATAAAAGTCGTAGTTTTACTTCTGTGGTTTAGTTGTATAATTTTATAAATATATGTGCTCATATGCTTGTTTGAGTTAAGTGTAGGTATTTGATGGCTCTTGACTTACTTTTGGCTCTCTTCATGCTCATGTTTCTTTGGAAATGTTAGCGAACTCGCTAATATTGCTACAAGGTATATTTCAATACTTAGCAGGGTGTATGCCATATGACATACGTATAAGATATATAAGTAAATATTTGGATAGTTTAATCGTGCGGGTGTTTGTGATTGATATATTGTGATTCTGATCATATTTTGATCTAGTATATCTCTTTCTTGTGCATGAGATTTTCCTCGGTGCCATCAATGTAAATCAGATTTTGGCAAAAAAATATTTTATATATTTATAAAAAAGCACTTTAATCAAGTTAAATTTATTTGAAGTTGCTGAGGTAAACAAATTATTCATACTGTTCAATTTGTGTATTCTCAGACTATACAAAAAAGAGACCCAAAGTGAAAAATGGATATATTAAGTGCTTAGATTGAAAAGAAAAGATGCTACCTTACTAAGAGGAAGAGATAACGAATTTTTTTTTAAGTTAGGCAAAGGGCTTGAACTGGTTTAGAATTCTTGTGCAATTGGAAACAGTCTTAGCACAATTTTAAAACAACAAAGGGTGCGTATACTTTATATGAAAGAAACCAGATATCAAACACATATAATATTTATGATTTTGAAGCTAAATGCTAACTGCACCGCATTAAATTAAATTTGCATGGCTTCATACATTTTATGACTTTGCGCATATATAACTATCCATGTGCGTTTGCGTATTCCGGTCAGATAGTTTTATGTATGTGATTATAGTCACACACATGTTTATTTTTAAACTTGTACCAATGGTTTTTGGGACTGACGATCCATGTTAAAAATATACATCATAAGTACACGTGTTCCAATTGAATGTAACATATATCTTTGTTTGTGTTAGTTTTTTAGTTTGATTATGTTTTTGGTTAGTGCACCTATTTAGCATTGACGTGCTATAATGGATTTAGTGTTTTCATAGTTAGAAACCAGGTCCATTTAGAAAGGAAAAGAATCACCAGTAGCTTGCTGCTATTTTTATTTACATTTATTAAAAAGTAGTATTTTTACTGTTTATGTATCAATAAAAGGGTTAGTCCAGTTTGTGATATCCTATATAACACTATGTATTAGAAAAGAAAATACATAGTAGTTCATCGAAGATATTTTATGTAAATACATGGAAGTAATAAATTACGTATTAGTAATATGTTTTTATGAAAGCAGTAGCATGTTGAAACTATTTACAGGAAGTCGATGAATGGGTATCCTTGATCTTGGTTTTTAAGGCATGATCAGGCTACATGATGATCAAATATGTATAGTACTAAAAGTTAAGCCTAAGAGTAATACTTCATCATAGTTTTATATAATTATTTTCAAATTGTTCTGAAGTTTCAGAAAGTACTACTAATGACCGAAGACATGCATGAAGAAAGGATTTGAGCAGCTCAATTTCTTAGTGATGCATTTGGTACCTGTAGACGTTAGCTTTGAACTATGTTGTCTTTTGTTATCATGAATATGTATTGAATTTGGTAACTCATGCATTGAACTTATTTTTTGTTAGTTGATACTTTATTTTATTATCATGAATATGTGTTACATTTTCTGATTATTATATATTTTTTGTTAATGCATTGTTCAAATTGTTATCTATTTAAAGAAGATTCATTTTGATTGTTATTATTAAAATGTAACAGTGGGTGCATCAAATATATAGTAAAATAAAGCATAGCTTCTAAAAAGCGTTATAACCGTACGACATATGTCATAAGTGCTATAAAAATATAATGCAATGTATATGGCTACTTTGAGTCAAAGGATAGCAACAAATAGGCATTATTATATCTACACATTTTATAGCGGTAAATATATGCTGTAAATGGATGTAGAATATACTATAAACATGTTGATATATAGAGCAAAATAGGGGCTATAGAATAACTATTTTACAGTGGCTATACTATGCTATGAAATAATGTTCTTTTATAGCAGTTTTTTGTGTGTTCAAAATGTGCAATTCTTTTTTATAACATGTTGATATACAACATCTATCAAACCGCTGTAGTTGTATTTAATAGCGACATAGACTGTTTTTCTTGTAGTGATCTCTTCTCATCTCTCAATACAACCCAAACTGGTTGTCCAACAAATTTCAAATCAGGCTCTACTACCAAATCTTCTAACTCTATCTGAGGAATAGTAGCCTTTGGATTGTGCACAAACTTATGAATATGAGACACATGGAATACAATATGGATACCAGCCATACTGCTTGACAACTCTACTTTGTAAGCGAGCTTTCCAATCGTATCTAAAATCTGGAATGGCCCAACATATCTCAAGGCCAACATTCCCGACTTTTCAAATCGTATCACACCCTTCATCGGTGATAATTTAATGAAAACCCTGTCTCCCACTGAGAACTCTAGATCTTTACGCCTCTTATCTGACTCTTCTGCCTAGACTAAGCTTCCTTCACCCATCCTCCAATTAACTTAATTTTTTTTGACGCCTCTCTAATCAAATCTAGACCTAAGACTAATCTGTATCCAGTCTCCAACCCACAAGCTGGAGATTTGCATGGCCTTCCATACAAAGCTTCAAAAGGTGTCATTCATATACTAGTTTGATAACTATTATTATAGGAAAACTCAATCAAATATAGGTGATCTTCCCAAGATCCACCAAAGTCCAATACACAAGCTCTCGATAAATCCTCGAGCACTTTATTGACTCTGTCTGTCTGCCCATCATTCTGTGGGTGATATGATATACTCATCTTGAGATTGGTACCTAATACCTTTTGTAGACTCCTCCAAAATTCGCTAGTAAATAATGCATCTTGCTAATTATGCTACTAGGAATCCTATGCAGTCTAACTATGTTCTTCATGAACAACTTAACCAAAATAGGTGTCGTTCTAGTTGACTTTACCAGAATGAAATAGGCACTCTTGGTCAGTCTATTCACAATAACCCATATGCTTTCATTTCCTCTATTTGACCTTGGAAACCCGTCTATAAAATCCATTGATATCGAATCCCATTTCCAAACTGGAATATCTAAAGACTAAAACAACCCACTAGGCTTCTGATGTTCGGCCTAAACTTGTTGACAATTAACACACTACCTAACCCATAAGCCAACATCCCTTTTCATGCCTTCCCAATAGAAGATCCTCTTCATGTCCTGATACATCTTGGTTCCTCCAGGATGAATTGTAAATTTCGATTTATGACATTCCTCTAGAACTTCTCTCCTTAAGTTCTCTATATTCGGAATGCATAACTATCCTTTCTTTCTCAACCATTCGCTTTGGTCAAGACTGAAATCCTTTAGGTCATCAACCTCCGATCCTACCTCGAGCCTTCCAATCTACTTGGTTAAAACTGGATCTTCTTTTTACTTAGAAGCTATCCTTTCGATCAGAACTGGTCGAACTTCTAAACAAGACAACATGGCAGTACCCTAACTAGAACTAATAATAGATCTCAATTGCACACCACAACTGGCAAGGGCTTCTAGATATTCCATTCTGCCAACATCGATAACACCACGTTCTGATGTTTTATACTGAGAGCGTCAGCTACCTTATTTCCTTTCCTAGGATTATACTCGAAACCAAATCATAAGCAGCCAAAACTCCAGCCACCTCTGCTCTCGCACATTCAATTCCTTCTAAGACAATAGCTATCTCAACGACTTATGATCGGTATACAATCCAAATCTATCCCCCAGGGGACAATGCCTCCAAATCTTCAAGGCAAAGATCATCGCGGCTGCTCCCTAAGGAAAACTGCTTGGCCTGATAAAATTCCTTCACTCAAGATCCATTAGCTGCACCTTCAATTCCTTTATTTCTGTCAGTGTCATTCTGTTAGGTGGTTTACTAACAGGTTGTAACATTCTGCCTTTTCGCATGCTTTAAATTGACACACATGTCGATTTAAACCATACGCAAGGGCGGATTGTTATGGGGTAAATAAGAAAAACAAGAAAGAAACAAAACAAAATAGAATCTCACAGCGGAAGTATAAAATATAATAATCAAATATACAGTTCACAAAACTATTTTACAAAACATTTGATTTTTCTTTATACCATAAACATCAGAGTTCACATATCAAAGAATAATAACAATGTAACGGAAGTGAATGGTGTAGTGGAATAATATAGTATATAATAGTAATATAAATCTTCGTCCTCGTCCTCTAGAGCTAAAGTCTTCGATTCCTGAAATGCTCAGGCTGACCCGAGCGAATTGAAAAGATAAAACACTCGAGTCAGAAATAAAATATCTAATGTGAGTTAAATCAACACAAATAAATATGAGTGCAGTAACTTAAGAGATGCTCGGGATTCACATCCCCTAAGGATCCGTTAAACTATTTACTATGTAGTATATTTCGCTATTATAAAAATATCTAATTGTAAAATAAACTAACTTTTAAATAGCATTAAGGCTTTACATTTTCCACCTTAACATGTAATAGTCCCAGTAGTCCATCCAATATCATAGTCCCTCCTGATTGGGAAGCCACCAGAGGATATCACACGGGCTACGGGAGAAAACCAAACTCGTACAAGGTACGATAGGGTAGGTGACGCGACACAACTAGGCAATGCCAGGCTAGATATACCAATTACGCTTCCGGGTCGGTAGTAATGCGTAGCCGCAGTTACCGCCCCCCTCGAGCCACACCCCTAAATAAAAAAATCAAAAGTGGCCACCGAATCAAACCAAAAGTCAAAGTATAATATCGAAGGGATGTGTCCGATCAAAGGTGCTACCTCAATTAACCGTCAATCGCTCCTGTTTTAGCCACCTTATGCCAATTCACGGGAGTTGGGTCCACGTATTTACCTCAAAGGAAATGCCGCCACCATCCTACTTCATTCTGGAATCTCCACCGCGTACACGGCTGTTAAAGTGGTTTTCGGAGTTGGCAAAGAGTATGACAACTTCCGATCCCGGTCTCTTCAACAACCAAAAGTTATTATAACACCGTAGTTATTTCAAAATAGTTTATACTTTAAAACCAGAATATAATGTCCCTTTCAAAACCATATAAATACGATATAATTTATATTTGTAAAACCCCAAATCAATATGATATCATTTATTTATAAATATCCCTTTTCCTAAAATCATAACATTTTCAAATATATATTTTAAATCCCATAGCTTTGAAACAAAATTTCTAATACTTAAATGTTTTAAGTATTAAACCGCTTTGCATAACAAAATAGCTTTTTAAATTTTACAAATAAATTCAAATATAGGTATAAATTCCCAAATAAACCATTTCAATTTCCATATTTTCAAAGCTTAAATTATTCCACCATTTCAAAACTTATTCTTTGATAATTTCATATATATCAAATTCAATTACTATTATTTAGATTTTGAAATGTTTACTTAATAAATCAAATATTATTTAAGTAAAACCTTTAAACTTCAAATAACAGGATATTCTCTCAATTTAATTAACTTGATAACATTTATTTAAATCAACTTGATATTCATTTAACTCCTCTAAACCAAAATCAAGTTATAAAGATCATACCTTTTAAAGCCCCAAATTAATTTATATTTCAAATAAATTTTATTCGAGGATAATTTTTAAATACCTTAATTCAAAGCAAATTCATATTTATCTTCCAACATTTATTTCAATTCAGACATTATAAACTCCATCAATAAATTTAAATAAATACTTAACCGTATTATATCTAAATAAAATTTAAATTTTACCTTTTAAACTTCTTTTATTCTTGAAACCAAATTTATACATAGCTTAAATTCAAGCGTTTAACTATATAGAAAAATAATATTTGAAAATATCAAAAATCAATATCCATTAAACCATATTCTTTCCAAAACCATAGAAAATCATTTCAAAAATATTATATATATATATACATACCGCGGTGCCTGTATAAAATTTTCTACGCTATGGTCAAGTGATACGAATATTTATCATTTCAATCTGCATTTTTAAATAAAATGCGGTTGTATATCATGTCAAACCGCAATCCCGAATGAGATGAAAACGCATAGTAACTTGCAATTTATGAAAATATAAAATACAACATCCATTCATCCAATATCAATCCTCAACCATTCATTACAACCATCATCCAATTGAAACAAACATCATATAGAGCATATAAAATATAACAGGTAGCTACGAACAGTTTCTATTCAAAAATAAATTAATAACTGTTTAACTGGCAGTTTATATGCAATAATAAATAAATTTAACTAGAAATTTATATGCAATAATAAATAAATTTTACTGTCAAATTTATATGCAGTAAAAAAATTAAATAACAATTTAATTTAAATAAATGCATTTATCCGAGATGATGATTAAAACATGCTAAACAGTCATAAACAACTTTCTAAACACATCATAAATCAATTTAACAAACATAAGAAATCTTAGAAGTTGTGAGTGGATTAAAACACCCACCTTTTGAATTTAAATTGAATTTAAATTCAATTTAATCCAAAAAATTTAACCATCTCAGAATTCGTCCAAACCAGCGTCATCAAGTCCGGAATTTCATTACGATCCTAGCGAAAAAATCGTGCGTAAAACGGAGTTCGTATTGTGAGAGATATTCGAATTAAAAGATTTGAAATCAATTTAATTAAAAACAAAAAAAAAACAAACTCACCCATAACCAAAACTTGCCACATCACCGCACGTTCAAACTCAAGCTACAGGGACAGGATACGTTACTCACGTCTTCATCAGCAGCTCACGCAAATCTCAAGAAAAACCCTAACGCACGCTGCCGCCTTGCCGTTCGTCGCGCCGCCAGATGAATGCGACCTCCCCCTGCATGCGTCGCCTCACCTTGAAGCTTCCATTGTCAACGACGAAGCCACGTGCGCCCGGAAAGGGGCAGCCGCCGCCACCCAAAAACCTAACATTCGAAACCCTAATCACCGATTGACGACGATCTAACTGTTGAATCGATAAACCAATCACCTAGATGCGATCCCCTCGGCTTCCTCTCCAAAACCCAGAAAGGGTTTTCCCATCCATCGACATTGATTTCGACCTCATTGAATGGCCGAGAATTAAAACCAATTTCTGATCAAACGATAGTCTGAATCAAAAAACGAACACCACTAGTGAATTACTAGTCGAGAGCTTCAACATATATTTTTTTCAAATTTTTCTGAGGACTTTGAAATTTTTGCTTTGGATTTGATTTGCAATTGGATCTGGATCTAGAGTTTGTTTGTCTGCCATTGAGGAGGAGAGAGTTGAGATGTACATACAGACAAATGAAATTAGGGAGGCTAGGGTTTATAGCAGGATATTTATAGGCAGAATTGGAAATAGAATAGACGGATAAAACCGATATACGCGCTAACGCCAAAGTGGCCCAAAAAGCCCGTTCTGACCCCGGAACGAAATTGGGTAAACCCATATATCAAAATAGGTGTTTTAAAATATTCTGAACGCGATGGAAAAAGTTTCATGTCCAAATTCCATCGTATGAAGAAGTTATGCAGAAATCAATATTTTCAAATTGATTTCAATTGATTTCAATTAAATTGATTTCAAGGCGTTTCAAGCCCATACGATCAAACGACAACTCCGATCGATATGAAACTTAAAATCCTACAATAATTCACCGATACGGATTCGATGAAACTAGTTTCGTCGAAATCCGAGGCAGTGGCCAAAATGGCTATTTTTCCATTAATTAAATTTATAGTAAATTAATTAAATCAAATTTCGCGTTTAAATTCTGAAATTTGCAATCTTTATCACTTTATAATTCTCAAACATTTACAATGGTTTAAACAATTTTTATATGTCAATTTAGAGAAGATAAATCAATATAAATTCTCAATTTCATAAAATTCAAAATTATAGATAAAATTTCCAAAATTTCCATTAAATTAAATTAACACATAATTATTCCATTCATTAATTTCAAATAGAAGGGTTTACCATTGGATTTAAACTTATTACATAAATTATTTCACAAACTACCATATTTAATTTCATTTATTCACAATAAGTTCAATTATTGAAATTTTTCTTCAATTAAATCTTGCTTTAAATTAGCCTATTGTCATATTATAAATAGGATTAGCATTAACTACATCTTATAAAATTAACCATTTTAAATGACAAATCACACCTACCCTATCTGGACAAATTAAATCAAATAATTATACTTGATTTCACATTAAACATTATTAATTTATAAACTGAAACCTCAATAGATCCGTTTATTGATTGAAAATGTTGCTATTAAATAAATTGACATTATATATATATATAATTAACAGTGAATTATATTACATTTCCTTAATGTATTTATTAATTTATTTCCAAATAACGTACGACCTAATTTCCTTTAATTGCAATTTGATTTTCAAATTTTATGCACATACTAAAGAAATAAACATATGTCAATTGATTCGTTTAATTCAAATCTTTTATTAAGTTCAATGCTACTATATAAACTTAGTTGCCTTGTTTTTCCCATTCATTACTTTAATATATCCATTCTAACACTCCTAACCATTGTATTACATTCCACACAAATGTACCATTTATTTACATTTATTATAATCTATCTCAAATTCCAATTAACAAACTAATTAAATAGGTAAGCTAAATAAACATTACCGTTACTCTTAGTCACATAAATAAGCCTTTATTACTTATAATCAATGTTGGCATTTATTTCCATACTGCTAATTTCACTCGCCTATGTTCTAACCAAACATAACCTTTAGATTTATTTCATAAATTGATTCAATATTTACATCCACTTATTACAAATAACTTCCATTTGATGTAAAACCTAGTATACATTTACATAAATCCCATTTCATTCCATCCATTAATGGGTTGCATTGAAATTTAATTTATTAGCTTATATCAATATTATTACCATTAATTGCAATAGGATTACCAAATTTATTCAATACCCTAAATAAGTAACATATATTAATTCATTAAATTAATTCACTATTTACCTTCGTATTCTTATATTCAAATCTTAGCCTAGTATAACAATTTACATTACTTCAATTATTCGTAATTTCATTTCAACTGTTAATACTTACTTAAACTTTCATGGTTTCATTCCATTTTCAACATTCGCTTCAATATTAATTATAATTTTTTTCATTTCTTCCTAAATTTAATTCCAATATCTTGTTAAAATGAAAAATTTAATTAACGAAATTTACGGGTCGTTACAGTCTCCCCCACTCAAAGCTTTTCGTCTCGGAAAAGGAAAAGAAGGGAAAAGAAGAATTAAGAAATCAATATATCTTATTCAAAACATTAACTTTATAACCAATTAAATTTATAAAATTAATTAACTTAGATAAAATATACCACTTTATAACCATTAAATCTTTTTATATTTAAATTTATAAAGTTTGGAAAACATTTTCCAAAATATTTCTAAGTCCAAAATTTATGGAAAATTTCGGCAGAGTCTCCTTTGCATGGAGAGGCTCGGGAGAAAATATAATATCAAATATAACAGAATATCACATATAATATCCAAAATATTATATCCCAACACGGGAAAACAATATAATAATGTTATAAACCGTAATCCAAAAACGTACTTATTTGTCGGGAAATTAACGCTTAATTATGAAACCAAAAGCAAAAGCAATTGCTTCCATAACCTGTATTTCACTTATATAATCCAAAAAGGTTATAAATAATTATATAAAATGAAATATTTAGCGTTGTTTCAATCAATAACAAACAAAACCATACAAGCATCAATCACTAGCAACAAAGCATACAACCATCATATATATCAACCCACATCAATCATTCATTCATATCAAACAAACAAATAGTTGTTTGGGTTCGAAACTTCAAATGTACATAATGAAAATAAACACTACTAAGTGCATCAATTACTCAATAGTCTTAGATGGAACAAAATAGATTATTGATACATCCAAACAAATTTAAAATATCCTTACCCAAACAACCATACCAAAACAAACAACAAATCCAAACAATAATTAAGTTCATTCTTTTTAATTTCATTCATACTATTTGTTGTTTGATTTCCTTTTACTTCATATAGTGATTTATCTTGTTAATTTTTTACATTATTTCTTACAACTATTCTTTTTAATTTATTTATAGCAGTCAAGTTTAATTCAATTTCTTTGCATAATAATTCATTCAATCACCTTTAATTAAATTATTTCATTGGTTAATACACTATTCACATTTGTTCAATGTTTATTTCAATTTTCATTTATTACTTATTCATATTAAATCAAATTTCTTAGCAGGTAAATTTATTAACTTGAGTAACTTCTACCTATTTACTTAAATTTATGATTACTTACTTACAATACCTACTTTCCATTATATTTAATTAGTAGCATTTTCACTTATACTTAAGTTTATAACACTACAATATCAAATTCTTATTTATTAAGGTGATTCACTGAACCCTTTCATTATATAAAATTTTTCTTGTACAAATTTTCTATAACGTATTCTTATTAAACATTTCAACTTTTAATATTTGGTAAGTTATATATATGCTTTAGAATGTAATTGAAAAATTATATAAGTTTTTCTCATCACCTTTAATTAATTTAATGTTTGACAATAATATCTTTTGTCTTACGGGTTACACTTTCCAAGTTTCTTTTAATTTCATTCATAACTCAGTATTAAACTTCTTATTTTAATTAAAGGTTCTAATTATAAATTTGTTACATTAAATTTCACTATAATGATTGAAATTATCAATTAACGGAAATTTAAGAACTAAATACCGGGTTTAATTTCAAATTATTTTAAAATAATAAATAAATGTATATACTTACACCGTATATATCCAATTATATTTAAAACAATTTAAAATTTTATATTTGGTTTATCAAAAAAATCTACAGTAAACTACTACAGTGGCCTTCCCACTTCGAAACTCAAAAATGAACATCGATGATGCATGCACTCATCATCGAAATTATTTTCCAGCGACAGAGAGGGGAGTACAGAATTTATTATTTTTTTCCAAAATTTCTTTAAAACAAATCTTTCAAATTCCATTGAAATATTTATATCATAAAGTACTTATAATAATATTATTACTATATTCCAAAAATCATTCAATTTTTTTTTCAAAACCATGGAACTTAAGTTCTAAAATTTCCAATTTGATTTATTTTATTTTAAATCTTATTTCAACTATTATGTATAAATTTATTACCTAACAACCAATATATTGCAACCAAATATATATTTTCATTTACAAATTTATTTTGTATGTATAAAATGTAATAGGCAAAATTATTTCATTCACCTATATTAAAAACAAATATTATGTCGGTCTGTCCTATTAAGTGTTTAAAAATCCATATTGATGTCATAACGTCCCATGCACCAACCAAAAATTTTGAATACAAAATGGAACAGATTAACAAAATATTAAAACCTTTTTATACCACTAACAAATACGCTCTCTCATATATATACGCTCAGCGACTCCCATAGGGTATTACTACCTTATTTATAAAGAGTCAGACCCCACAAAGCTAAGATTTTCACCAAACCAAAGCTCTGATACCAGATTAACATCCTGCCTTTTCGCATGCTTTAAATCGACACACATGTCGATTTAAACCATACGGAAGGACGGATTGTTATGGGGTAAATAATAAAAACAAGAAAGAAATAAAACAAAATAGAATCTCACAGCGGAATGATAAAATATAATAATCAAATATACAGTTCATAATACTGTTTTACAAAACATTTGATTTTTCTTTATACCATAAACATCAGAGTTCACATACCAAAGGATAATAACAATGCAGCAGAATTGAATGGTATAGTGGAATAACATAGTATATAATAGTAATATAAATCTTCGTCCTCGTACTCCAGAGCTAAAGTCTTCGAATCCTGAAATGCTCAGGTTGACCCGAGCGAATTGAAAAGACAAAACACTCGAGTCAGAACTAAAATATCTTATGTGAGTTAAATCAACAGAAATAAATATGAGTGCAGTAACTTAAGAGATGCTCGGGATTCACATCCCCTAAGGATCCGTTAAACTATTTACTGTGTAGTATATTTCACTATTATAATAATGTCTAATCGTAAAATAAACTTACTTTTAAATAACATTAAGGCTTTACATTTTCCACCTTAACACGTAATAGTCCTAGTAGTCCATCCAATATCATAGTCTCTCCTGATCGGAAAGCCACCAGAGGTACCACACGGGCTACGGGAGAAAACCAAACTAGTACAAGGCGCGATAGGTTAGGTGACACGGCACAACTAGGCAATGCCAGGGTAGATATACCAATTACGCTTCCGGGTCGGTGGTAACGCGTAGCCACAGCTACCACCCACCTCGAGCCACACCCCCAAATAAAAAAATCAAAAGTGGCCATCGAATCAAACCAAAAGTCAAAGTATAATATCGAAGGGATGTGTCCGATCAAAGGTGCTACCTCAATTAACCCGTCAATCGCTCATGTTTTAGCCACCTTATGCCAACTCACGGGAGTTGGGTCCACGTATTTACCTCAAACGAAATGTCGCCACCATCCTACTTCATTCTGGAATCTCCACCGCGTACATGGTTGTTAAAGTTGTTTTCGGAGTTGGCAGAGAGTATGACAACTTCCGAACCCGGTCTCTTCAACAACCAAAAGTTATTATAACACCATGGTTATTTCAAAATAATTTATACTTTAAAACCAGAATATAATATCCCTTTCAAAACCATATAAATACGATATCATTTATATTTGTAAAACCCCAAATCAATATGATATCATTTTATTTATAAATATCCCTTTTCCCAAAATCATAACATTTTCAAATATATATATATTTTAAATCCCATAGCTTTGAAACAAAATTTCTAATACTTAAATGTTTTAAGTATTAAACTGCTTTGCATAACAAAATTCTTTTTAAATTTTACAAATAAATTCCAAATATAGGTATAAATTCCCAAATAAACCATTTCAATTTCCATATTTTCAAAGCTTAAATTATTCCATCATTTCAAAACTTATTCTTTGATAATTTCATGTATATCAAATTCAATTACTATTATTTAGATTTTGAAATGTTCTTAATAAATAAAATATTATTTAAGTAAAACCTTTAAACTTCAAATAACAGGATATTCTCTCAATTTAATTAACTTGATAATATTTATTTAAATCGACTTGATATTCATTTAAGTCCTCTAAACCAAAATCAAGTTATAAAGATCATACCTTTTAAAGCCCTAAATTAATTTATATTTCAAATAAATTTTATTCGAGGTAATTTTTAAATACCTTAATTCAAAGAAAATTCATATTTATCTTCCAACATTTATTTTATTTCAGACATCATAAACTCCATCAATAAATTTAAATAAATACTTAATCGTATTATATCTAAATAAAATTTAACATTTACTTTTTAAACTTCTTTTATTCTTGAAACCAAATTTATCCATAGCTTAAATTCAAGCGTTTAACTATATATAAAAATAATATTTGAAAATATCAAAAATCAATATCCATTAAACCATATTCTTTCCAAAACCATAGAAAATCATTTCAAAAAAATATTTTTTATGTATATACCGCGGTGCCTGTATAAAATTTTCTACGCTATGGTCAAGTGATACGGATATTTATCATTTCAATCCACAATTTAAAATAAAATGCGGTTGTATATCATGTCAAACCGCAATCCCGAATGAGATGAAAATGCATAGTAACTTGCAGTTTATGAAAATATAAAATACAGCATCCATTCATCCAATATCAATCCTCAACCATTCATTACAATCATTATCTAATTTAAACAAACATCAATATAGAGCATATAAAATATAACAGGTAGCAACGAATAGTTTCTATTCAAAAATAAATTAATAACTGTTTAACTGGCAGTTTATATGCAATAATAAATAAATTTAACTGGAAATTTATATGCAATAATAAATAAATTTAACTGTCAAATTTATATGCAGCAATAAAATTAAATAACAATTTAATTTAAATAAATGCATTTAACTGAGATGATGATTAAAACATGCCAAACAGTCATAAATAACTTTCTAAACACATCATAAATCAATTTAACAAATATAAGAAGTCTTAGAAGTTGTGAGTGGATTAAAACACTTACCTTTTGAATTTAAATTCAATTTAAACCCAAAAATTTGACCGTCTTAGAATTTGTCCAAACCAGCATCATGAAGTCCGGAATTTCAATACGATCCTAGCAAAAAAAATCGTGCATAAAATGGAGTTCATATATGGGAGATATTCGAATTAAAAGATTTGAAATCAAATTTAATTAAAAAAAACAAACTCATCCATAACCAAAACTTGCTACATCACCACATGTTCAAACTCAAGCTGCAGGTTCATGATACGTTACTCACGTCTTCATCAGCAGCTCACGCAAATCTCAAGAAAAACCCTAACGCACGCTGCCGCTTTGCCGTTCGCCGCGCCACCAGATGAATGCGACCTCCCCCCGTATGCGCCGCCTCACCTTGAAGCTTCCATTGTCAACGACGAAGCCACGTGCGCCCGGAAAGTGGCAGCCGCCGCCACCCAAAACCTAAATTTCGAAACCCTAATCACCGATTGACGACGATCTAACCGTTGAATCGATAAACCAATCACCTAGATGCGATCCTCTAGGCTTCCCATCCATCGACATTGATTTCGATCCCATTGAACGTCCGAGAATTAAAACACAATTTCTGATCAAACGATAACCTGTATCGAAAAACGAACACCACCAGTGACTTACGCAAGTCGAGAGCTTCAATATATATTTTTTTTCAAATTTTTCTGAGGACTTTGAACTTTATGCTTTAGATTTGATCTGCAATTGGATCTGGATCTAGAGTTTGTTTGTCTGCCATTGAGGAGGAGAGAGTTGAGATGTACATACAGACAAATGAGAATTAGGGAGGCTAGGATTTATAGCAGGATATTTATAGGAAGAATTGAAAATAGAATAGATGGATAAAACAGAAATACGCGCTAACGCCAAAGTGTCCCAAAAAGCCCGTTCTGACCCCGGAACGAAATTGGGTTAACCCATATGTCAACATAGGTGTTTTAAAATATTTTGAACGCGATGGAAAAAGTTTCACGTCCAAATTCCATCGTATGAAGAAGTTATGATGAAATCAATATTTTCAAATTGATTTCAATTGATTTCAAGGCGTTTCAAGCCCATACGATTGACAAGTCCGATCGATACAGAACTTAGAATCCTACAATAATTCACTGATACGTATCCGATGAAACTGGTTTCGTCGAAATCCGAGTCGCTGGTCAAAATGGTTATTTTTCCATTAATTAAATTAAATTTAAAATAAATTAATTAAATCAAATTTCGCGTTTAAATTCTGAAATTTGCAATCTTTATCACTCTATAATTCTCAAACGTTTACAGTGATTTAAACAATTTTTAAATGTCAATTTAGAGAAGATAAATCAATATAAATCCTCAATTTCATAAAATTCAAAATTATAGATAAAATTCCAAAATTTCCATTAAATTAAATTAACCCATAATTATTCCATTCATTAATTTCAAACAGAAGGGTTTACCATTGGATTTAAACTTATTACATAATGTAACGACCCTAGATTTTAATTTAATTTAAATTGATAATTAAAGGAAATTTTGAATAAAAATTATAGAATTAAATATAAATGGAAGCGAGTTTCCTCGATTCAAATAGAATATATATATATAGTCATATGGATTTGAAATTTTGTATATATGTGAATATATATATATATATATATATATATTGGATTTTAAATAAATTCTTATATAAATGATTTTGAAAGGTAAATAATATACTTTGGACACAAGTATAAAAATAAATAAATAAATTGATTTAAAAATTTATAAATGATGATAATTTGAGTTATATAAAATATATGTGTATATATAGAGAAATATAAAACAATAATTTTTAAAGTAAAATTTATGATAATTATTTAAACTAAAAATAGAAGTAAATTTAAAATGCAAGAATAAGAGCAAATAAAAATATGTTATTTATCAAAATAAAGATAGTTTCTTTTATAAATTGTTTTAATTAAATAATGAGTTGTATTTAAACAATATTAATAGTATAATATTTATACAAATGGATTTTTATAGATAGAAATGGTTATGTAAACTATAAAATGTAAAATATACACATGAAACAAATTAGTTAAAAAATTTAAACAATATATTTACAATAAAAATTTATGTTCATATACAAGCAAAACATTAGTATAAAAATAAAATAATATATGTATGTACTTTGGGAAACTATGATTGTAAATATAAAATAAATTTTAATAAAAATGTACATAAGTCTGAAATAATTTTAAGTAAATTAAGTATTTAATAATATAAGTTAAAAATAAAAGAAAAGAAACTACATTTAAAAATGAAGAAGCAAGACAAGAAACAAGTAAACATATAAATGAAGTATTCAAACAAAAGAAATAACATACAAAGTAGAAACCACATATTTATAAAATTGTGTAGAATATAAAACTAAACTAAAAAGAATAAATATACAGGCAAATAGAAAGTAAGCATAAAAACATAAACAAACTGTACAAGTTATAAAACAAATATAGTTAACTCAAACAAAGTACATATAAGAAAATAGGCTGTAAACTGTACATATAACAAAGTACATATAAAAATTAACTCAAATAAAATGGGAAGTAAGGCAATGTAATTAATGCAAGATCTTCTTTAGTACACAATATGTGTTCATTTGCTACCAAGCTAGATACATCAGCCATGCCTTAGTACAAAACAAATCAATGTTCACACTATTGTACTAGAAAATAATATATCACCTGTACAAACAAACACCTTCCTCTGTACCACTACTTCTTCCTATATATCAGTCTTCCCCATTGCTCATTTCGTTCACTTACAAAAGCTGAGCAAACAGATCAAACAACTACAACTATTTCAAAACTTAAACCAACTTCAATTTAAAACTTCAATTGGAACAGCAATGCAATCAACTACAACTTGAACAACCATTTAATCAGATCAAACAGAGATCAAAGAAGCAAGGTTTCTATTGGAAAATCAAAGCCTGTGTCAACAGGAAGCAAGTTCTGTTCTTCTTAAATCAACTGTGAGCAAACTCTAATTTTTAAACCAACTTCTTTGATCTCCTATGTCTGTGATGGTGATGATTGGAAATATGGTTTTAATGTTTACATATTAGCAAGTATAGATGTGTTTATACAGTGAATTAAGAGGTGCATATCTGTTGTCAAGCAAAAGCTTGCATCTGTTTATACAAAGCTTACCTCTGCTTATACATAACAGAGTCCAACAAAATAGTAGAAAATTCAAAATCTTCTTATCACATCTCTTATAGGTTTAGGAATTTAAATAATGTTTGTGTTTAAATCTAAACTGAAATTTAAAAATATATTTAGGGTTGACTGTTTTAGAATATCATCTGGAGAAGAAGATAAAGACAGTAAAACTAAATATATGTCAAAACATAAATATTTTAATTTCTTGAACTGATTTTATCATCTGATTGTTGTTCGGAAATGAGGATTTTTCAAAGGAAAATCATGATTTTTAAAGTAGTATAACTCGAGGAATTGATGAAGGTCAAATTTTCGTTCAAAAATCAATTTCTATTGTTCTCGTCAATGTTGGGTGTTACGGCCTTTTCTGGAAGATGCAGGTGGTCGTGGGGGAGACTTCGACCATGGCCAAATTTTGAAATAGGGTTTGGATTGGGAGGGCGGGTGAGTTTTAGGGTTTAAGGGTCCATTTTGGTTGAGAGGGAACATGAGATTGCCACGACTTCGTCGTAGCATCGAGCGTGGCCGGGCTTGAAGGGGAGGTGCCTGGGTTGTAGTCGAGTGTGTAGGCCGAAGTAGTGGCTTTCCGGTGGTGGAGGCGACCAAGGCGAAGCAAATTTGTTGGGGGGTGTTCAAGTTACAGGTTTGCCATGAGATGCTTAAATTCGATCTGAACAATTTAGAGGTGAATTGAGTTTCGATTTTGTATGTTGGAGTGGTTTGCGACTTGCCAGAATCGGGGACGATGACCAGAGCGTCGCTGGCCAGTGGTGCACGTGCACGTGCTTCTGCGTGTAACAGATTGAAGGGTCGAAGAGGAAGAAGTACAGGAGCTCGAGAAATTTCATAGGTTACTTCGGGTGTTTGCTCGAGTTTGAGAAGTGGTGATAAAATTTACAGTTATACTTAAAACTTTTCAAAAGAAATAGAAAGAAGATAGGATCAGGGAAAGGGGGAAGGAGTTGCGTGAAGACAGGGGAGAGACTGGGGAAAAATTCTCGTGCGTTTGGAATTTTTGCTCGAAGCAAATAGAAGGGGGGGCTCGAGTAAATGTTGTTGCAGTTTTTTTTTAACCTGAAACTGTTTTGGTTTGAGAATTTTAAAACCAAATTTAAATTTTAAACCAAGATTTTAAAAGCTGAGTTCAAATTGAAATGTTAATATAAATTCAAGTTGAAGGTAGAATTTAGTTTAAACATAAATAAGTTTTAAATTCAAATTGTTTTAATAACTTAAAAGCAATTCAATATATATTAAAGAAATTTGAAATGGAGTTGAAATTTTAAATGAAAAATTTAAGCAAGTTGAAATTTTAAATGAAAAATTTAAGCAAGTTGAAATTTTAAATGAAAAATTTAAGCAAGTTGAAATTAAAAGTTTAAATTTAAATTTAAATCTGAATTAAAGATAAATTTAAATCCTAGTCTGAAATCAGAGAAGTTTTAATATTTAAATTGTTTAAATTTGATCTGTGATGATAATTAAAACATTAGTTAGAAAATGTTTTAAAATTGAATTAGTAAAGATAAAATGATATGCACTCGTTAAATTAGTTCAAGTGAATAATTGATTAAATTATTTAAATCAAGAAATTAAGATTTGAGTTAAATTAATTAAGGTAAATAAATTTGTAAATAAGATTTATTAAATTAATAAAGAGTTTTCTTTTAAACAAATGATTAAGGTTATTTAAATCAAGTAATTAAGATTTATTAAGTTACAGTTTAGAACTTAAGAAATTAAATAATCAGTGATTAAATATATGATTTTAAAGGTTAATTAAATGATAATTAACGATAGTTAAATTGAGTTTAATTACTTAAGAATAGTAATTAAATAATTATGAATAGTTAATGAGAATCATTTACTTGAAATTTATTTGATAATAAATGTGAAAAGAATTATTCATAGAAATTTAATCTGATTTAAATTAATCAGATAATTAAATTAACCCTACCTATGGATGCTTGGATTATATTGGATGGTAAACTGTTTGATATCCCTGTTATATGATGCTTTATGATTATCCTGATTTGTGTTGTGATCTGTGATATAGTTTATTATCTGTGATATATATATCTGCGAATCTGTGTATGAATGATAAGCGTCATAATTCATATCGCTTATCAATTATATTCCTGTATTCTGATCTGTGATAATTGTATGATGTTGCACTATTGAGTAAAACCCCTGAACCACACTTATACACACACAATTATGGATTTCATGAGGAAATCGATTAAGTCACAGATTTTAGAAATATTTAAATTTGAATTTTTAAATTCAAATGTTTTGGAAATGGAATCGGAATAAATGTGAAAAGCTTTTGGAATGGAATTTCAAAATAGAATTTATTATTTTTAAATTACTTGATTAAGTTTTGGAATTTAAATAAGTTGATTTAAATTTAAATTCAATACTTGAAATTGAACTCTGTAATTTGAAATTAGGGATTAATGATATTATACTAGTCATTATGAGTCAAACCATTTTTAAAGTATTATTTTTGGGAATTTGAATTTAACTCAAGGATTTCAACTCGTATAAATGAATCAGATTTCCAAAATGAAAACTGTTGTTTTCAAATGATAAATACTTTTAGATAAGAGCTGAGATTCTAGTTAATTAGGGGAATTGCAAGATTGAATAGAGAAATGATTTTCCTAAGTTATGAATGAATTCTTTTTGAAAGCTATGAATTAAATCTGTTTATTTTTAACAGATTTAAATTGATGATTTGTTTAAATCAAATTGAAATGAAATTTGTTTTGAAGGCTATAAGTTAAATCTTTGATTTAAAGATTTAACGAGTTAATCAAATTGAAATGAAAATTGATTTGGAAAATATGTGAATGAATCTTTTGTTTAAAAGATTTAAATGTGAAAATTGTTTAAACCGTTAAAGGTTGTGAAAATAAATCTTTTTGTTTAAAGATTGAAAATGGTAATTTGTTAAACCATTTGAAAGAAAGTTTGAATTATTTAGTTGTGACTTAATTGAAATCCCAATATCCATATGTTTTTGAACTATTTCGCTCACTATTCGGTTTAACCGGGAAAGGACCTTTGTGTCGTATAACCCATTCCGAATATGTGATAGGTCGTTATGGATAGCATTTGAAGACCGGTGATGAAGACCGGGTGTTTGCGAAAGCGATAGGATGACCTATCGATTGTCTCTGCACTGGGTCGCTCCTGGTATAGAAACTCCCTAAGTGATGGGAAAATCCGATCGGGATTGTGAATATCCGGATTGCAAGGACTTTTTTGTAAGTGCCTTCGGTTCTGTTCGAACCCAGAACAGACTTGTATGGATTGTGTGTCTGACATTACAAGTTGAGATGTAAAGCAGATTTCTTTCAAATATATTTCTGTTGGTGGCGAAGAATTTATTCTTTTAGCTTAACACCCTTCTCTGAGACGTACGAGCTCAGAGGTTATATAGTTGAAGTTATCAGCGATATATTTCAAATTTGGTAATGTGACATGCTGAGTGTTGCTGAAATGATCATTGTGTTGATTATTTGTGATAGGATCGTTTATTTGATCGTCTATCTTGGTGATCATTGTGTTGATCATTTGTTGACCCAAAGCATGGCTTTTGTATAAAGTATGTTTTTGTGGACGTGACTTCGTCGAGCCTCACACCCCGGAAATGGTCAAAACAGGAAAGATGCGGCAAGGTTATGAGGGGTAGCACCCTTTAGGGTATGTACATTTCCTTCTGGATAGAGGTGGTATCATGGTATGGAGCCCAGATATTTAACCTATGTGGTTACTACGAATTTATTACTTTGTAGTTGTTGGCTTTCGGGATCCCGTGAGAAAGGTCGTTTACGATCGGGGAATGGCGTGCTCGTGTCAGTAGTTACCCAGTTAGGGGTAACCCGGCCTTGTGTTGGCAGAGTTCCGGTTTGGTTCTCGGGGATGTCTTTCCAGAGGCATTCTCATGTGGCAATGGGAAGTTCCTTGGCCTGACCATTTGTTGGAAATCCAATGAAACAATACGAAACTTGTACGGTTTTAGTTGTAGAACCTATCATTCACTTATGGTGTCGCAACACTGTTTGGATGGTAGCTATAGTAGGCATACGATAATGGTCGTATGTTGGCTAAGATTTCTATTCTACTTTCGAAATGAATTTTTCTCTACACTATGCACTAGTAATAATATCAAATGTTCTTTTAATGCGTATCAAGCATATTTGGCTATCATAAGGAGAAATCTCCTCCGATTCTGCGTTTGCATGTGTGTGTGTGCGGGAGGCCTTATGGTAGTCTCATTTTTTTTTAAAAGCATTGCGAATTGACTTTGAAAATCTTTTGTTGAATGTTTTAAAAGATAAACTGTTTTGTTGCTCACACCAGTCCCACGACTGATCCGGAGTTTATTGTTTTCTTTCCTAAACTCTGGGTGCTCATTATATTTCTACACGAGCAGTCTAGAGTTGGGTTTTTCAGATAGTCGGATGTAGTAGATTATTTGGAGTTAGTTCAGTCTTTGGACCGCACCAGTCTTGTTAAGCTTTGGGCTATGTGATGGGGGAGTTCGAGCTATGGTGGATTGATTATTGGAAATGGAGTTGCAGTTCTCGGAGTACTTCCTTGAAGACTATTTAGAGTTATTTGTTCCGTATGCTAGATGTTATCTATTTTTCTTTTCCGCTGCTATTTTATTGTATCATATCTCTGATGTATATTGATATCTATTGGATCATCTGTTGTATCAGATATTGTATCAAAGCTGTATATCAATGTATTATTCTTTTATTCCGCTGTGTTGTTTACTTAATGATTGTTATAAGCTCCGGCGATTCGGATTTGAACGATCGAATCTATGACATTCGAGTACGATTTGAAGTATGGATGTCGATTTTCGAGCGGACAAAATTCGAGCCGTCACACATAAATTATTTCACAAACTACCATATTTAATTTCATTTATACGCAATAAATTCAATCATTGAAATTTTTCTTCAATTAAATCTTTCTTTAAATTAGCCTATTGTCATATTATAAATAGGATTAGCATTAACTACATCTTATAAAATTAACCATTTTAAATGACAAATCACACCTACCATATCCGCACAAATTAAGTCAAATAATTGTACTTGATTTCACATTAAACGTTATTAATTTATAAATTGAAACCTCAATAGATCCGTTTATTGATTGAAAATCTTGCTATTAAATAAATTGACATTTTATATGTATATTAACAGTGAATTATATTACATTTACTTAATGTACTTATTAATTTATTTCCAAATAACGTACTACCTAATTTCCTTTAATTGCAATTTGATTTTCAAATTTTATGCACATACTAAAGAAATAAACATATATCAATTGATTCGTTTAATTCAAATCTTTTATTAAATTCAATACTACTATATAAACTTAGTTACCTTGTTTTTCCCATTCATTACTTTAATATAACCATACTAACACTCCTAACCATTGTATTACATTCCATACAAATGTAACATTTATTTACATTTATTACAATTTATCTCAAATTCCAATTAACAAACTAATTAAACAGGTAACCTAAATAAACATTACCGTTACTCTTAGTCACATAAATAAGCCTTTATTACTTATAATCAACGTTGGCATTTATTTCCATACTACTAATTTCACTCGCCTATGTTCTAACCAAACATAACCTTTAGATTTATTTCATAAATTGATTTAATATTTACATCCACTTATTACAAATAACTTCCATTTGATGTCAAACCTAGTATACATTTACATAAATCCCATTTCATTCCATCCGTTAATGGGTATTGCATTGAAATTTAATTTATTAGCTAATATCAATATTATTACGATTAATTGCAATAGGATTACCAAATTTGTTCAATACCCTAAATAAATAACATATATTAATTCATTAAATTAATTCACTATTTACCTTTGTATTCTTATATTCAAATCTTAGCCTAGTATAACAATTTACATTACTTCAATTATTCGTAATTTCATTTCAACTGTTAATACTTATCTTAAACTTCCATGGTTTCATTCCATTTTCATCATTCACTTCAATATTAATTATAATTTTTTTTTTCATTTCTTCCTAAATTTAATTAACAAAATTTACGGGTCGTTACACAGGTTCAACTCCCGGTACAAGATCTATGCAAAACTCAATAGCTCGTTTTGAGCGGTAACCAGCTCAAAAACATCGACAAACTCTCTAGCCACACGAACCGGGCTAAGCTCTTCTCCAATCTCCATGGCATTCAACAAAGAACACACTCTTACTAGAAATCTCCACTGAGAAAATGATTCGGTTATGACTATCTGGATGCCTCAATGATATTTCCCGATCCTGGCAAAATATCCTAGTCTCATACTTACTCAACTAATCCATACCCAAAATGATCTTGAAATCTACGAAATCAAAGACATACAAACTACATGCAAACTTATGACCTAACAAATTAAGTTCTAACTAGTCACATCTCATCCCAAGAGTTGCATGTCCTCCTATTGGATTTGCAACCCTTAAGGAAGTAACAAGGTATGTGGGTTCTATACATAACCTATCAACCAAATACTATGATATAAAAAATGTGATGCGCCGATATCTAAAAGTATCCTAACTGGTATACTCTGAATCAAAAGCATACCTTCCGTCACAGTCTTCCCTTTCTCTGCTTGTAACATTCCCGTTTTAAATCAAATTTAAATTGATAATTAATATGAAATCTTGGATTAAACTGTGAATTTAATTATGAAATTACATTTAAAATGTGGGAATAAAAATATATAAGTTTTTAAATAAAGAATTTGATTTGGAAATCTAAATATTTTATAAATAGATTATAATTTGGAATTTGAATTTGAGATTCAAATACATATATGTTGAAAATAAATATTTGAAAAATATTTATAGATTGTGAATGAATAAAATATATATTTATAAAAAAGATATTGTTTGTTTATATACAAATTGATTGTATTTTAGTTTTTAAATTTGTGATTTAAAAATAAATGTTTTAAACAATATATTGGATTTGGAAACTCTAAAATTTAATACTAATGGAAAAAAATTTGTTTTGTATTTAAAATATGATGATTTGAAAGTTTTATTTTGAAACTGATATAAATAAATTTATAAAAGCTACTTAAAGAGTTAAAGTTCAAATATATATTATATATTTATTTATTTATATTTGATTAACTTTAAATCACATTCTCTGAAATTATAAATATCTATACTATAAAGCAAAACCCTGGGTCAAAGGGTCAAAGTGAAGCCTTTTTGGCATTTCCAAAAATATCCCCCTCATTTAGTACCGTACTGCAATTCAACAATTGGTTAACTTGGGTTATTTAAGTAAATCCCAAAATCTTAGTGGACATAATCCACTTTCACGTTCTCAGTAATGCGTTTCTCTCCCTCAATTGAAAATAACTGAGCGACGATGACTCAATGGAGGAAAATACTGAAAAAATCACGTCCCTAAATATTTCTCCACTGTACGCTCTTCAACTTTCTTCAACAATTTGGTTACTAGGGTTTTGATTTCATTCTCATAGGATTGAAATCAGTTTTTTACATTCTATTTGGAGATTTATGTTCAACCGCCTCAGAAGAAGGAAAGCAAACTCTAATGGTAATTGTATCACCTTCGTCAATTATTCACCTTTCTACCATCTCTAATGGTAATTCTGCCATCTTAATTTATCAAGTAAATTCAGTTTGAACTGTAATTTGTTTCAGATGAAAATCATTTTTTTTTCATCATCTACTGTTTTCATATAAATTGTAGATGAAGAAGAAGCGTAGACTAACAAAGATGAGTTGGAAGATGAAGGGCTTTGTTCAGACAAGTAAAGAATTGAAAGATAAAAGTAGGTACTATTCTTTATGTATTTTTGACTAAGGTTTCATTATTTTCTACGTTATACTACAGTTTTGTTTCAGAATTTGGGAAATTTATTTTGGTTGAGTAGAATCATGGTTTAGTTGCTTGCTGGATTTGCCTGAACTTTAAAGTGATACCGACTGAAATTATTTATCCTGCCAACTGATATTTTCCTTCCTGTTGTCCATGGTTTGCTATTACTATGTGTTTCATATCTGAATATTAACATATGCAAAGTAAAATATGAAAACTAATTGCTTAGTTTCTTTAATGTTTCTACAAGTAAGGAACCATGATACATCTTATAAGCAATAATGCATAAAATTGAGATTTTGTAATGCTTGGAATTGTAAGTATTTAATAGACTGATCTGATAGGCATGCTTTTCAATTTTCAACAAACTATATTTATTTACAGTTCCATCTCAAATTTTAATGGCCTAAGTATAAACCATCTTTATAAAATAATAGAATACTCGCTCATTTGCAACATCTAGAGTAGTTCTGAATAATCCAAACAATTGTGGTGTCATTTCAGGCGGACAACTATCACAATGAGTACACATGGTTTCAAGTGGTTGGTGGTTACTATTTAACTGTACCTTTTGGGTTTGAGAGTTTGATGGAATCCTAAGTACTTGAGTTCAAATCTAAAATATTTTCCATAATGGACATGGATGATATTAAATTTGTACTGCAGTCCGCAGGAGCTTACTAGCTATTAGTAACTCTCAATGTATCAGGCAAGGACATAGTTATCCATTCGACAGAATTACATATAATTTAGTAAAGGGTTTTGTAACTGTTACTCTGTCCATTCTTTGTTTAATTCATTACCCAGTTGACTTTTGTTTTTCTTTAGACCATTTAATGATCAAGTTTCAATGTTGAACTATGAATCTTCTTCTGTATTAAACTACATTATGTTTTACGGTAACTAACAAACCATGATTTCTAAATTTCCAATCAACTACAGTTTCCAACAACCATTCCAATAGCAAAAGAAGATAAATAATTCTAAGCTGATATGCAAGTCTGGAAATGCAGGGCAGTGTTGTTGTCTTTCATAACGCAAGCAAACGTTTCTGTGATGGAGCTCGATTTGGACTTGGTGCAGAGGTAAACTCATTTTGAATCTCCCTGTTCCGCTTATACTATTATTAGTACATTCATTCATAATTTATTATGTGGGGTTTAGGTTGGCAAATTGCCTATTTTCACAGTTTATACATTATATTATAATGTTATATGCAACCTGTTTAATGTTGATTCTAATTAATTCTCATGTCCATATATTCAACAGGTTCACAAAGTGATTTAGAGGGCATTGCTTGGGAGGAGTGCATTGTTTGGGAGGAAGGAAAAAGATATAACTACTGATACCCACCCTTCAACGTAAGTAGTCAGTTTAATTAAAGTTCTAGGCCATTTGTGGTTTAACTATGTGTGTTATATTTGATGCAAAATGCCTGTGTCGGATTGTTTATTTTTTAAGTACTTGCTCTATAGCGGTGAGATTGTTTTAGTGTAGGGGGTTCGTTGAAGGTTTTCTTCTATACTTTTATCTACTTCAAATTATTATCTTTTTTGGTTAAATGTGTAAAAGAAGAAAGCCTGTACTTTTCAATGGCATCAAATGTGCCCACCGTTCCCTGATTTGTCAATTGCTTTAGATTCATTCAATCACTAATTTTATTCTTATCAAGTCATTATTTATTTTTGTAGGATATCCATCCCATAAGAATTGGTTATTGAGGGAATCTCCAACAATCCATTAGAGGAGGAGGAAGTGCACAACAAGTATTTCAAAACATAAGGTAATTCTGACGCATACAATGCAAATGACTGCAATTACAAATTTAATAGCTGAGATCATATAATTACCCAAATTATAAACAATATAGTCTATTAACAAAGTATTGCGTTTTAAACTTTTGGTATAATCACCGTAAGACTATACTGAAAAATATTATATACTTAGAATTGCATTGTTTTGCATATGCTATACCATCCACCTGACACAAGTATGGGTTATTCCATGTACAATAACATTAATGCATAGATATATCTTTGTTTTTGGTGGGATAAACCAGAACAAATTGGTTGTTTGTCCGCTTTTTAGACATTCTAACACACAGAATTACTAAAAAAAGTTGGAAGTACACAGTTTCAATAAAGCCATATATGTTAGATCATTAACACGTCTAGGAATATAGTAGGCGCAAGCATTTATTGCAGTTTGTTGAAAGTTGAATAAAAAACTCTGCAATTTTTCATGTTTCTTCATCTTATTATTTTTATCATTTAAAATTTAATTCCGTTATTGGAATCTATGGAGTATGCAAGAAATTGCATTAAAATTAAACAACGAAGCAAGAAGGATGCATTTGACTGGAAGAGTACAATTGCTTCTGTTTGCAAAATAAGTAAGAAAGGACCAAACAAAGATGCAATGATTAGTTGGGTGGCAAACCTTTGACTAACAAATCAAGCTATTTATGTTGTATATTTGAATTATATTAGTTTTTTTTGTTCATCCATATATACAAAATCCTGAAATTCACGGTTACAACGTTAACTATTTGAAAGTTGCTGTCATTTTTGATAAGCCCATGATTGTTCATCACTCTATTACTGTCAAATTGCACTTTGATAACATACAACGCAACTTGCTGTGCTAAAGAAGTCACAAATTTAGGTGTTCTGTTTTATGACAGATTTTATTTTGAACAACATGATTTCTGCTAAAAAATGGATCTGAAATTATCTATAAAGGAAAGAAAATAAGATGGGAAATCATGTCCTTGATAAAGTTTTTAATTTTTTTTAGATTAGACTATAGTAATAGAATTGGATTTAATATATTGTAGTCATAAAATTTATACACTGTTTGAGTAAAATACCAGTGTGTATTGATAGCAACTGAGTTTAGGTGATCATTATAGGCTGCAGATACATATAGTTGCCAAATCTGAGATCTGTCCTTACTATGTTATGGTTATGTCTGATAATTCATTAAAATATTGTTTCCACATTGAATTTTTAATTCTTAAAACATGTTGTTGAGTGTAGAGGTTATAATAATGAAGATAAGAAAATTCTTGGCCTCTAAACCATGCTTACGTTTCTGACCATACAAACTCGAATAAAAAAATAAAAAAATAAACGATTCCTTTTTGTTTCAAGCTTCTAACAAGAAAAATTTGAATTTGATGAAGAATATTATAGTAAGTCATGCAATTATGGACTCTCTAACCTGAATCCTTATAAGTGTAGTTGAGCATAATACAGAGCTCAAATTTCCATGGTTTGAGTTACTCACGTACACATGTTACAGAACATTCAGATTAAATTGTATATTCAGGCCTAAGAAATGATGTGTCACATTTGAAAAGACATATATTTATGCTCTTTTATACATATGATTTTTAAGCTAAATGTGAATGAGTTATTTACGTCTGTGCAATTTTAGTAGATGACATGTTATGAAGTGCACATTCATGATAAATTATATTATTGTGGACTGTATAGCATGCTAGGTCAGATGCTTATTTTTTCTCTAAATTGTTAAATCGTTTGGATTGCAGTTAAGCTTGCCATAGTGTTCAAAATTTTGTGATTCAACTGCTTATGCACACAGGCCATTCCGATTTGTGCATTCACATGTGTGTCGGGTTGACACGACTACAAAGCAGGTATACGATAACGCAAGCAACCATTGTAGTTTGTTTGAATTGTTTGAAATGGTAATCTTAAAATGATGCGCAGGTTTTCCTGATTGTTGATGAGTTTAGATACCTAATAGAGGGTCGAATTAAAGATGAATACTTGATTATTTAAACAGTATGATTGGGTATTCTTAGCGGGCCATTTTCATCTCAACAAATAGTTATTTGTAGGTAGCCAATTGCACAAAATAAGAAAATATATGTGCTGTCTTTCTTTAGCTGCTGTGACTTTTCTACTTATGTACAAATATAAGTAGCATACCATTCAAACTCTTGCTAACGCAGCAACAGTCATGCTAGAAAAGAGGCAGAGAAGAGGGAGTGGCTGTAGGAACATAATGGAAACTGTAGGTCAAGGATGATTATCAACGGATTCAGATGGGCAGTTTTCTACTTATCATCCCTGTCACAATACGAAGTAGCAATATAAATTTAGGCGTACAAAGTGGAAATGTAAACTAATCTGGGTCCACTTAATCTACCATTCCTTTTGTGCTAAAAATTTGTAACAATTAATTACTATATATATATATATATTCAACTATACATATTAATATTACTTGCAAAACTATGTACCAATATGCCATCAGATGTGTAGACTTTGAATGTTGTATGGATAAAATAATGGTTTACCACAGGAATGATAGCCGAGTATCAATTATCTTGATATGTTCTTTTTCCTCATCCGTTTACATGTACCCATTTTATCCGTAAATAAGAAAATATCTTATTTTAGTTATCTTGATATGTTCTATGCTACACTATAAAGAGCTAAATCTATAAACTCACCATACTAATGAACTATAAGCAGCTTTAGCAAGATTCTGCAATGGGAAAAATCTCATGAATAATTTTAATACATTTGTGGACAGTTTGAGTTTGAAAATTGTTGAATAACCAAGAAGTTGACTTTACTTTCAAAACTAGGCTACATCCTAAAGAGTTAAATTTAGAAACTCATCATAACGTGGTTATTAAAAATTAGATATATATAGACATCTAGACAAATTTTTGCAGTGAGATAATTTGAAATGTTGTAGATATTTACCCGCCAATGCACATGAATAAAACATATCAAAATTGATAATATTAATATAAGGAGGTGTAAATCCTGGGATAATCGTACCCGAATACAGACCTTTAAAAAGTCCTGAACTAGGTGCTCAAATATTCAGATCATTATGCACATAGATCATGCGGATCGAAGATTCCATGGGCCATAATTCGATAGTTTCCCTTTGACTCAAAACAAGTACTACACTATTGATTAGTGCATATTTGCATGCTTGGATTTCACAGTATGAAGTACTGCTTCAGCTAACTAAAATATCTATATTTTCGGTTTGAACAACTTTCAAGTGAACCTAAGTCAACAATTAAAGTAAATAGAATAGGGAAAACGAATGGAAAAAATAATAAAACAAAGGGTTGGATTAGAGGTTCGCTTCAAGTAGAGCCAGTGGCGAAGCTAGGTTTTAATTCTAGGATGGAACTTCATACAACATCCTCTACAAAAATTTACAAAATTGTTTTTTCATTCAGTTTTCAAAAAGATTGGATAACATTATAAAAAGATTTTTCAAAATTGGAAATAAAATAACAAGAGGTGGCTATCAAAAATCTTTATTGTATAACCATTGAAATATAAATCAACAAACAACTAAATTACCTATTTCAGCATAAATAAGTTATTTCAAAGAGTTAATGCAAAACACGTTAAATATCATTTCAGTTTCTATGCAACAAGTAATTAGACACAAAACACTTCACATAACAGGAGTCCTCACGTTACAGTCATTTTGTAAGATTAAAAAAAAATCTTTCAAACTGTGTTTTATAATACCAGTTCCTCCTTCGCATATGCATCACATATGCCAAAGTACTCGATATATCTGTGTACATATGCACGTATGTGTGTCTCTGTATATATACATCACCACCATAACTCTAGCATACATAAAATTTTCACACTTCCTTCTTGGCACACGTCCAACGGACGTGCCACCATACTCGTATATATAAAGGTAAAGTATTAGTTTAAGAGTAGAAGTATATCTTTTGAAATCAATATACTATTTAAAATAAAAAGGGTTTAAAACATATTTATAAAATAAAATAAGGGTTTGAAAACAAAATTTATGAATTATTTAACTTAAGTTTATAAACATAAAAGTACAAATTATGACATTTGTCAGATATTTAAAACATGCATATACATGTGTTGCTTAATAGTCATATGTAATTAACAAGTGTAAAACTTTTTATACTATGTATTAACAAACGTAAACTTATGATACAAGTGGCAAGAAATCAATATTCCTCTTGAAATTGAAATGTATACAAAAGAATTTTGTAAACTAGTAAAACTTACCTGGAAGATAATTCAAAACCAAACAAAAGAAAATCAAAATAATGCTCTCAAAGCCTGGAAATAAATCTGGAAAACCAGATTTCGATCTTCAATCTGATCAAAGTCTTCAACCTGTAGATCATCTCAAAAACAGGAAATCAAACAACAAAGCAATTCAAACAAATCTGGAAAAAGCAAAAGCTTTAAGCCTGGAAATGAAGATCAGAAGTAAAGTTCAAACTTAATCCCTGATCAAAGCAAATGCAGATTTCAGTTCCCAAATTTAAAACAAATATCCAATCAACTTCAACAAACAATAAATAAATAAAAAATCAAATTCTAGGATAAAAGCTCAAGTCTGTTCTTTGTTCTTTCCCAATCCATGTGAGCAAACTATCCTCCTTTGATCTCAACCCTGTTTATATCTTGATTGTGTGCCTGATGCTTGTGATTGAAATCATGAGATAAAGTATGATGTATGGATGTGAATATATATGTAAATTTGAATATGCATATTTGTATATTTATCTAGACATCCCTGTTTTGAAATATCCTACTTTAAAACGAGTTCTAATCTGATTTCTTTTCATACAATCAATATTAAACTATGATTTCTGAAGAAAAATTGTTTGAAACAAGACAACGTTATTTTTAAAAATGATATCAAGATTTTAAATTCTGTGATTATCTCAATATTAGTAAATTATAAAAGAAATCAAAGACGTCAAATATTCGATCATATGTAAATTATGATTTGGTTATATAAATAAAATTGTATTATAAAATGATGAATTTTGAGAGTAATTTTATAATTTTTAAGTGTGAGATTGTCGATACACGTGAGATGATCAGAGGAAAGAATTTCGTCAATCCTCGATGACCGAAGATAGTTTGGGCGACGTAATTGATACTGGAAGAAATTTGGGTGATGGCGAACTCGTGAAAAATGCTCGTAGCATTTTTCGATCATCAGAGTGATTGAGCGGCGACGAATTAGGGTTTTATTTCCAGAATTGTTTGATGATGTTTGAAGGGGTGGTTCGTCATCGACGGGGCACCGGAAGGTATCAGAACTGGGGGAAACTCTGCTTGGGCCGGAGGCGAAGGTGATAGGGCATAGTCGATGGTAGACGAGTTCGTCGGCAATGGTTGGTTTGGTCGATCGAACTTCGAGTTCCATTAATGTCGAGATGCTCAATTGGGATAGCCGATGAAATTGAGGATGCTGGGTGGTCAGTTGGTCTGCGTGGAGCATCGGTGTCTTGCTGGTGGCAACGAGGGTGACCGGAGGTGATCGAGGCAGTGGTGCACGTGCACGGTACACTCTCGTGTACCTAGATTTGTCAAGGTTGGGGAAGAACGTTAGCCATAGGTTCGTGCTCGTGTAAATACAAGATAGGCTCGAAGTAGATGATGTGCGAAAGTGTCTCGGGTAGATTAGGATTTTGCTTGGGGATTTTCAAGCCTGGCTCGGGTGGCTTTCGTCTTTAAACCAAGTTTTCAAAGCTAACAGAAAATGCAGTTTTAAGACAAAGTAAATGTTTAACCAAGTTTAAAACAAAGGAAATGTTGAACAAGTTTTCAAGATTTAAAATTTTAAAGTTAATCGTTTTAAAATTGTTTTGGGTTTATATAATTATGTATTAAGTTAATTATCTTATTTAATCTCAAATTGTTTTCAAAAAAATGATGAAATTAAGAAGTAATTATGATAAGGATAATAAAACTTAATTAAATAAAAGAGCTTAAGTGTTTTTGAATAAATTAATTATATATTTCTTTTAAATAAGATTTAAAAGATTATTAAGTAATAAGTTAAGGTAATGACTTATCTTTAAAGTCTTGGGTAATTAAAGATAGGTTAATTAAGTAATAATTAAAGGGTTAATTTCTTAATTACTTAAAGGATAATTAATTAAGGTTATTGATTAATAAATGTGATTAATTAAATGTTTACTTACTTAATTTCTTTGTGTAATTAAATTAAAAGCTAATTACTTAGTGTAATTAATAAAAGAAAATTAATTAAGGGTAAACTAATTAATAGTTGGAGGTTAATTAATTAAGTAATTAAAAGTTAACCAATTTATTATTAAAGGTTAATTAATTAATGATTAAAGATTAATTGATTTATTAATTAAGATTGATTAATAAATAATTAAAGGTTAATTAATTTATTATCCATGGTTAATTAATAAATGGTTAAAGGTTAATTAATTAAGGTGGTTTGTAATTAATTAATGTTAATTAACCAGGATTAATAATTTATTCATAAGTGATTAATCTGATTTAAATTAATCAAATGTTAATTGATCTTACTTATGGATATTCAGATTGTGTAACGACCCAGAATTTCTGTCATTTGAAATTCGTGCATTTAATTGATTCTAAATATTAATAAATAAAATTTGTAAGTCGAATAAACTTTTATTTCGAATATCTGGATTTAATTGGATAATTAAATCGATAATTTAATATGTGAAATTACAGAAATAATTGGAAATTGGGTTTAATATTATTAAAATTGATTTGTACAGCTGTATTAAATTATATTGGAGTTAGAATGATGTTATAGAACTTTTAAAATTGAATTAAAAGTTAATTTATGGAAATTGAATATTTTAATATTTAATTGACGAGTTAAAATAGCCATTTTTCAAATAGTCTCGGATTTCGATAAAACTAGTTTTATCGGATCCATAATGTTAAATTATTGTATGTTTTCAAATTTTATATCAATCAGACTTACGGTTTGTCCGGGGCAAACTAAAACACGTAGAAATCGATTCGATTGAATTTTGAATTTAAATAGTCGATTCAAAAACTTATCTTCCAAATTTGATCGAATTGGCTCCCGATATATATTCCATTGCGTCCGGAATAGGGGAAAAACATTATAAACGCCAGGCGGCATGCTTCGTTTGGAGTTCGGAAAAATTTCGGGTGAATAGTGTTTGAAAATTTTCTATAAAAGGCCCTCCAATTTTCATTACTTCACAAAACCCTAAACCTATTAGGTCAGCCGCCACCATATTGTTCAATGGCCAAAAATCACCATTCTTTCTCCCTTATTTTCTTCCAATCCACACAATATTAAGCTACGGCCTCAACTAGAAGATTGTAATGCTCGATGAGACGAGTAAATCCATACGGCTAAGATCGACTATCATCGACCACAGGTAGAGATTTTTGGGCCGCGTTCGTGGGTTTGTCATGCACGTTTTCTGATGTTAAGGGGAGGCAGAGCTTGCTGTGCTCGTGGGTGAAGGTGAAGACGTGATGGAGCTTCGATTTGGTGGTGGAGAGATGGGGTCTCGTGTGTTGTGGTGGTCGTGGTGTTAAACCCTAGAGGCGGCTTCGTAGGTTCAAAACTCGAACGTGTTTTACTGAAGGGGAGGAAGAAAAAGTGCGTTCGATGACCTGGATCTAAGGGGCAAGAATCAACGGCTCTGATGGGTTAGGTTTAAATATTAAAAAGAAAAATAGCTAATTAATTTATATTAATTCGTATAATCTTTAAAACTCTGTAACTTGTTCATACGAGGTCGAAAACTGACGAAATGAATTGTGTTGACTTCATATTTGCGAGCATTATGCGATGAAGTTGGACTGGAGTTGATTTGAGCTAGTGAAATTTTTGGGTAAAATTAAACGCGTGTTTAATTTTATTCAAAATAAAACACTGCGACTTTTATTGAAAGCAAGGTGAGAACTTCTCACTCAATCGAAATTGTTTCGATTTAAATTTTAAATAGTTAAATCTAAAATTTCTTGATTTTGTGATTGAATGATAAATTATTATCTATTGCTTTGAAATAGACCCTATACGCTGTATGTTAAGCGGATGTTAATTATCAAACACATATACCGCGATATTCCATCTTGAGGTGGAATTGGTATTATATATGTACTTAGAGTTGATTTTCCCGCATTATATAGCGGATGAGAACCTATTACGCCGTATAATAGCGGATAATATTTTATATGAACCTATATACCGCAATATTCCGTATTAGAACGGAATTGGTATTGTGCTAACATCTGTGGATGCCGGAAAATAGGTAGGAGGGATCCAACTGGATTCCTCAACAACATTGATTTATTTGTAGATATTGTGATATATTCTGTTATCATTGATATATGATGTTTGGATGTCGTGATTGTTATATTTAGTGCTTTTGCAGCATTGGGCCTATTTTTGGAGTTTTAAAAATGTTAAAATAAAGATTTTGAATTTAAAAGGATTTTCAAGTGATTTTTGAAAGTATACGTTTTATTGAATTTCAGAATTGATTTATTTTAAATAAATAAACGTTATAATTTTTAGTGTTATAAAATTTATGATTTATGGGAAATATAGTTAAAATGTGATTTTTTTGAAATATGGAGTTAATGAATTTTATAAAATAGTTTAAATTGAGATTTTTGAAATTATTATAAACAGTTTAGGTAAAAGATTTATAAAATTGATATTTATAAATTTAAAATATTGGGATTATAAAACGAGTTTTTATAAGTGTTAAAATGAAGCATAAGTGGTTTTTATAAGTGAATGAAATTTATAGATTTATAAATTATGAAGTTATAAAATAATAGATTTTGTAAAATAAAAGATGTATAAGTAATTTACTTATAAATTGGATTTTTGGCATTTAAATGAGATTTAAATAGAATTTGTTAATTAAGGGATTTTATAAGTTGAAGTTTTTATAAGGTTTATGTAAACGTGAATTTATAGATGTTGTTTTATAAATCCAAAACCAATTGAATTTGTTAAGTAAATATGAAAGTTTATTAAAGGAGATATATTCACGATTTTGGACAGTGGATAATCCTTTAAATAAAATGTGTAGAAACGTTGAATTTGGTTAACGAAGTATATTCACGATTTTGGATGGTGAATGATATGTTAAAGAAATGTTTTAGGAAGTGATCCTTTAAACAG
Organism: Allium cepa; assembly: GCA_030765085.1. NCBI lineage: Eukaryota > Viridiplantae > Streptophyta > Magnoliopsida > Asparagales > Amaryllidaceae > Allium > Allium cepa. The sequence goes on from CM060931.1 coordinate 168,501,220, forward strand.
AACTAAAATGATTTGAAGTTGTTTTAAAATGTGTTAAGGATCGAAATCCTAGATTTCAACATTTATTATTGAAATAGACGTTTTCGAGAAACAAGGAAAAGATTGACTATAACACTGTTGTTATAGTAAATGATTTTCTAAAGGAAATGTTTTCGTATAGTATTGGGATTTATATATCTATCTAAATTTCGAATCCCTATACTAGTGATTTTGGGTTGGCATAATGATGTTTTATTCAACATTCGTTTGGACCAAAATAAATGTGTTTAAGAGAATGTTTTCCTTAAAGAATGAAATATATACTTAATTGTGATTTAAATATATTGAATATTTTCCAAGTATTGAAATAAATAGATTTATGAATTACTTATTGTTAAATAAGTATTTGGATATGTTTTCCATAGAAATTGAAATGGTTTAGAGAATATATTTTTCAAAGATAAATTGAAGTGAATATTTGACAAGTTATTTAATTTATGGAAGATTAATAACAAGGGCCTAGTGATTGTTATGGTACTAAATATTGGGTTATTGGCTTTGATAGTTAAATAACTGACTATCAATATTTACCTTTAAATGGGTATTCGTTATGATTTGCTTGAATTTGAATGCTACACTTATTTTTAAAAATAAGCGCTCGTTATTCGGTTTAGCTGGGAGAGGACCTTTGGGTCATAAATCCCATTCTGAATAATGATATGTCGTAATGGATAGCATTTGAAGACCAGATATTTTTTAAACGGAAGGATTACCGTCGAATGACTCTGCATCGGTTGATCTTCGATATAGAGATTTTATCACTCTTGTGATGGGAAGTCCGGTCGCGATTAGTGAATATCCGGATTGCAAGGGCTTCTTTGGAAGTGCCTTCGGTTCCGTTCGATCCAGGAACAGACTTGTATGGATGTGTGTCTGACATTACAATTTAAGATGTAAAGTTGGTTTCTATCAAATATATTTCTGTTGGTGGCGGAGAATTTATTCTCTTAGCTTAACACCCTTCTCTGAGTCGTACAAGCTCAGAGGTTATGTAGTTGACGGTTACTAGTGATACATTTCCCAAATTGGTAATGTGGCATACGAAGTGTTGTTGAGCATTTGTTGATCAAAGCGTGGCTTTTGTATAAAGCATAGCTTTGTGGACGAGATTTGCTTGTCTTAGTGAAATGTGATGGGGGGTTCTCGCTTCGCGTTAGGTGGCCAACGGGAGACTCTTACCCCTACATGTCCTCTTTACGGGGTTGGTTAGGCATAACCCGTGACAGTCGAAAGGCTGGCCGTAAAAGCAAGTTTCGGGTACAGTTTGTAGCCACGGTGGGTCTGGGATGGTTGCAAAGCCTACCGGTCGCTGTTGATTCTTTGTCGTTACATTTGGTATCAGAGCTTATGGTTAAGTGACAACCTTGGCTCTGTTGGGAATTACTCATTAGAGATAGAGTCAGTAGTGCTCTAGGATGAGTTTGAGTGTATTAATAGATATGAGCGCGTAATTGTTAGTGAATATGAAATTGTTTTGTATTGTGTTGACTTATCGGTTGATTGTTTATAGATTCTGGTCGGCGCAGTCTAGCTAACTGTATCGATAGGGGTTTCTAAACTCTTAAACGAGATAAACCGACATAGTATCATTTGAAATGGGGTAAATGAAATTTTTTTACCTTGGTTATATTTTATATATATAAAGGAATAATTTTTCAGAATCATTGAAGTTTATATAAATTAATTGTTTGGTTGTTGAAAATGTAAGAATATATATAAGTTAATTAAAAGAATAAATTGTATAAGCGAAGAATTATAAGTATGGAATTATAATTAATATGATTTACAATTGTGAAATGATCTTATATAAGTAAAGAGAAAATAGTGAAATTATATAAGAAAGAGATTTATAATATGAGTATAAGTAAAAGGAATTTTTTTTTGAAAGAATATTAAGCACTGAATTCACTACTGTTGCTGGGAAATAGTAAGGGTGATGACTGCAGCATCATCAGTATCATTTTCAAGTTTCCGCGTGATGGATTTGCTACCATAGTAAATAGGAAAATTAAAGTTTAATTGTGATAAAAAAAATTGAAATTAAAATCCATGCTATAATTGTTGAATATAAGTGAAACGAGTTTTGGACTTATAATATGAGATAATAAATTTGACATTGGTAAAAGTTAAATAGAATTTACTTAGAATTGGAATCTGAATTAGACTTATAAGTGGAAATTTAAGTTAAGTTAAACAAATGATGTTTGAAATGGAATATAACTCAAGTAATGTTGGATGAAGTTGATTTTGGTATCGAAGTAAATTAATAAAGTGAAGCGATGAATATGAACTTGAGTTATGTAATGAAATTCAACTTTATATGGTAAAATGAATTAGCAATTGAATTAATGAATGAATTGAATGTAAATCAATCGAATGTAAGTAAATTGATATGAAATAATGGATGTAAGTGTTAATCCATTAAAGATAATTAAAAGTGATGGACCAAATTGAATATAAGCAAAGTAAAGAAATTTGGTAATGTTGGATCTACATTGTTTGTTAGGTGATGGTTAGTTGATTGTATATAATTCATTAAGTGTTAATGAAATTGAATCAGTGAAATTGAAAGCTATGTAATATGATTTGAATGTGGAAGTGAACTAACTTGAATGTAAATTAGTAAATATTAACTAATTGAAAATGAATGTTAGTAAAGTCCAATGTTAATGAATCAAATGGGATTTAAATGAAAAACCAATTCATTGAATATTAATGAGAAGTGCATGTATATTGATTTAATATGGATTTGTTGGATAAGTTGTTTGGTGGTTGCATTTATTGCTTTTTGTTGCATTTGCTATATTGGCACATATTGTTGTTGCTTTTGGTATATGTTGTATATCGATATTATTTTCATATAAACATGTTTATCATTATTGTTGAGTGTTTAGTAGGTGCGGATTGCGCTTGCTTCACTTTTGGAGCTCGCTTTCATGCTATATTAGCCGTATATGCTCGCTAATAATATATAAGGTACATATCGCGGATTACATATCGTACTTTTACACTTTTTTCCCTACAGGATGCCTCATTACTTGATGAGATGTATATTTGTGATATAGATATTGCCATTTTTTCGGATCGAACAGCGCAAAGGAGATGCTGGTGAATTTTTTTGAAAATTTAAGGCGTTAGAATATTTTTGAGAAAATTGAATTTTTTTTAAAAAGATAACTAAGTATGATTTGAAAACTTAGTAAAGTTATTATAAGAAGTTTAAATATTGGATTTTGGGAAAGTTAAACACTTAAGTGAATTTGAAATCTAATTTGAAAGGTTTTGAAAAGTTAATGGATTCTGTAACTTTTTCTTACTTGGTAATTTCGAAGACGAAATTCTTTTAAGGGGGGAAGTTTGTAACGACCTAAAATTTTTATCATTTGAAATTCGTATATTTAATTGATTTTAAATATTAATAATTAAAATTTGTAAATCGAATAAATTTTTATTTCGAATATCTGGATTTAATTGGATAATTAAATCGATAATTTAATACGTGAAATTACAGAAATAATTGGAAATTGGGTTTAATATGATTAAAATTGATTTGTAAAGTTGTATTAAATCATATTGGATTTAGAATGATGTTATAGAACTTTTAAAATTGAATTAAAAGTTAATTTGTGGAAATTGAATATTTTAATATTTAAGTGACGAGTTAAAATAGCCATTTTTCGAACAGTCTCGGATTTCAACGAAACCAGTTTCATCGGATCCGCAATGTTAAATTATTGTACGGTTTCAAATTTCATGTCAATCGGACTTACAGTTTGTCCAGGGCAAACTAAAACGCGTAGAAATCGATTCAAGTGAATTTTGAATTTAAATAGTCGATTCAAAAAATTATCTTCCAAATTTGATCGAATTGGCTCCCGATATATATCCCATTGCGTTCGGAATAGGGGTAAAACATTATAAACGTCAGGTGGCACACTTTGTTTGGAGTTCGAAAAAATTTCGGGTGAATAGTGTTTGAATATTTTCTATAAAAGGCCCTCCAATTTTCATTATTTCACAAAACCCTAAACCTATTAGGTCAGTCGCCACCATTTATTCAATGGCCGAAAATCACCATTCCTTCTCCCTTATTTTCTTCCAATCCACACAATATTAAGCTACAGCCTCAACTAGAAGATTGTAGTTCTCGATGAGACGAGTAAATCCATACGGCTAAGATCGACTATCGTCGACCATAGGTAGAGATTTTTGGGCCGCGTTCGTGGCTTTGCCACGCACGTTTTCTGATGTTCAGGGGAGGCCGAGCTTGCTGTGCTCGTGGTGAAGGTGGAGACGTGATGGAGCTTCAATTTGGTGGTGGAGAGATGGGGTCTCGTGTGTTGTGGTGGCCGTGGTGTTAAACCCTAGAGGCGGCTTCATGGGTTCAAAACTCGAACGTGTTTTACTGAAGGGGAGGAAGAAGAAGTGCGTTCGGCGGCCTGGATCTAAGGGGCAAGAATCAACGGCTCTGATGGGTTAGGTTTACAAATTAAAAAGGAAAATAGTTAATTAATTTATATTAATTCGTATAATCTTTAAAACTCTTTAACTTGTTCATACGAGGTCGAAAACTGACGAAACGAATTGCGTTGGCTTCGTATTCGCGAACACTACACGATGGAGTTGGATTGGAGTTAATTTGAGCTAGTGAAATTTTTGAGTAAAATTAAACGTGCGTTTAATTTTATTCGAAATAAAACACTACGACTTTTATTGGAAGCAAGGTGAGAACTTCTCACTCAATCGAAATTGTTTCGATTTGAATTTTAAATAGTTAAATTTAAAATTGCTTGATTTTGTGATTGAACGATAAATTATTATCTATTGCTTTGAAATAGACCCTATACGCCATGTATTAAGCGGATGTTATTTATTAAACACATTTACTGCGATATTCCATCTTGAGGTGGAATTGGTATTATATATGTACTAGGGTTGATTTTCCCGCATTATATAGCGAATGAGACCCTATTGCGCCACATAAAAACGGATAATATTTTATATGAACCCATATACCACGATATTCTGTATTGGAACGGAATTGGTATTGTGCTAACATCTGTGGATGTAGGGAAACAGGTTGGAGGGATCCAACTGGATTCCTCAACAACATTGATTTATCTACAGATATTGTGATATATTCTGTTATCACTGATATATGATGTTTGGATGCTGTGATTGTTGTATTTAGTGCTGTTGCAGCATTGGGCCTATTTTTGGAGTTTTAAAAATGTTAAAATAACGATTTTGAATTTAAAAGGATTTTCAGGTGATTTTTGAAAGTATACGTTTTATTGAATTTTAGAATTGATTTATTTTAAATAAATTAACGTTACAATGTTTAGTGTTATAAAATTTATGATTTATGGGAAATATAGTTAAAATGTGATTTTTTGAAATGTGGAGTTAATGAATTTTATAAAATAGTTTAAATTGAGATTTTTGAAATTATTAAAAACGGTTTATGTAAAAGGTTTATAAAATTGATATTTATAAATTTAAAATATTGGGATTATAAAACGAGTTTTTATAAGTGTTAAAATGAAGCATAAGTGGATTTCATAAGTGAATGAAATTTATAAATTTATAAATTGTGAAGTTATAAAATAATAGATTTTGTAAAATAAAAGATTTATAAGTAATTTACTTAAAAATTGGATTTTTGGCATTTAAATGAGATTTAAATAGAATTTGTTAATTAAGGGATTTTATACGTTGAAGTTTTTATAAGGTTTATGTAAATGTGAATTTATAAACGTTGTTTTATAAATCCAAAACCAATTGAATTTGTTAAGTAAATATGAAAGCTTATTAAAGGAGATATATTCATGATTTTGGACAGTGGATAATCCTTTAAATAAAATGTGTAGAAACGTTGAATTTGTTTAACGAAGTATATTCACGATTTTGGATGGTGACTGATATGTTAATGAAATGTTTTAGGAAGTAATCGTTTAATATAATTAAAACGATTTGAAGTTGTTTTAAAATGAGTTAAGGATCGAAATCCTAGATTTCAGCATTTATTGTTAAAATAGACGTTTTCGAGAAACAAGGAAAAGATGGACTATAACACTGTTGTTATAGTAAATGATTTTCGAAAGGAAATGTTTTTGTATAGTATTGGGATTTATATATCTATCTAAATTTCGAATCCCTATACTAGTGATTTTGGGTTGTCGTAACGATGTTTTACGCAACATTCGTTTGGACCAAAATAAATGTGTTTAAGAGAATGTTTTCCTTAAAGAATGAAATATATACTTAATTGTGATTTAAATATATTGAATATTTTCCAAGTATTGAAAATAAATAGATTTATGAATTACTTATTGTTAAATAAGTATTTGGAGATGTTTTCCAATGTAGAAATTGAAATGGTTTAGAGAATATATTTTTCAAAGATAAATTGAAGTGAATATTTGACAAGTTATTTAATTTATGGAAGATTAATAACAAGGGCCTAGTGATTGTTATGGTACTAAATATTGGGTTATTGGCTTTGATAGTTAAATAACCGACTATCAATATTTACCTTTAAATGGGTATTCGTTATGATTTGCTTGAATTTGAATGCTACACTTATTTTTAAAAATAAGTGCTCGTTATTCGGTTTAGCTGGGAGAGGACCTTTGGGTCATAAATCCCATTCCGAATAATGATATGTCGTAATGGATAGCATTTGAAGACCGGATATTTTTTAAAACGGAAGGATTACCGTCGAATGACTCTGCAACGGCTGATCTTTGATATAGAGATTTTATCACCCTTTGTGATGGGAAGTCCGGTCGTGATTAGTGAATATCCGGATTGCAAGGGCTTCTTTGGAAGTGCCTTCGGTTCCGTTCAATCCAGGAACGGACTTGTATGTATGTGTGTCTGACATTACAATTTGAGATGTAAAGCTGGTTTCTATCAAATATATTTCTGTTGGTGGCGGAGAATTTATTCTCTTAGCTTAACACCCTTCTCTGAGACGTACGAGCTCAGAGGTTATGTAGTTGATGATTACTAGTGATACATTTCCCAAATTGGTAATGTGGCATACGAAGTGTTGTTGAGCATTTGTTGATCAAAGCGTGGCTTTTGTATAAAGCGTAGCTTTATGGACGAGACTTCGTCGGACGTCACACCCCGGTAATGGTCAAAACAGGAAAGATGCAGCAAGGTTATTAGGGGATAGCGCCCCCTTAGTATATGTCATTCCTTCTGGATAGAGGTGGTATTATGGTATGGAGACCTGATACTTGACCTATGTTGTTGCTGCAAACTTATTATTTTGTGATTGTTGGTGAATCCCGGGATTTAGGTCGGTTACGACCGGGGGATGACATATTCGTGCCAGTAGTTACCCAGCTAGGGGTAACCCAGCCTTGTGTTGGCAGAGATCCGGTTAGGTTCTCGAGGGGTCTTTCCAGAGGCGTACCCATGTGGCAATGGAAAGTTCCTTGGCCTGACCATTAGTTGGAAATCCAAAGAAACAATACGAACCCTGTACGGTTTTAGTTGTATATCCTGCCATTGAATGTGGCGGTAACCTGCTATTGAACATGGTAGCTACGGTAGGCATAAGTGCGAAATGTCTATGCTGGCTAAGATTTATATTATACTTTCAAAATGTTTTCCTACACTTTGCACTTATAATAACAATATCAAAGAAAATTTGCGTATCAAGCAATTTGACTATCATAAGGAGAAATCTCCTCCGATTCTGCGTTTGCATTGTGTGTGTGTACGGGAGGCCTTATGGTAGTCTCATTTTCTAAAAAGCATTGCGAATCTAATTTAAAAATATTTCTTAGTTGTTTTTAAAGATAAACTGTCTTAAGTTCTCACACCAGTCCCATGACTGACCTGGAGTTTATTGTTTCCTTCCTAAACTCTGGGTGCCCACCATTTCTACACGGGCAGTCTAGAGTCAGTTTATCAGGATATTCTGGAATTCAGGAGTTGCTGTAGAGATCTGGAGGCAAGCTGGATGACATGGCATATCAACTAGTATATAGTATTTCTTTTCCGCTGTTTGTTGTTGTACACTCTGATAATGTAATGGTAATGTGATGTAATGTAATAACTGATATAGTTCTTTGTTTTAAAGATATTCATTTATCTATTATATGTTGTTCCGCTGCGATTGTGAGATTCTGATATTGTTTCTGTTTCTTTTTCTTTCTTTTTCTACCTTCTACCTCTTCTTTAACCCTAACGGTATGGATTTCCGGCCTTCGATTGCTCGGCAGTTGATACAGTGGACGTATTAATGTCGACCCTCATGGTCTGAAAATCCTCAACGTTACAGATTGTATGGAATATTTTGAATTGTTTGATATCCCTGATATGTTATGCTTTGTGCTATGGATTGTTTTGGTGTGATCTGTGATGAATGTAATTTATTTATCTGTGATAAATTTACATCATTTATCTATGAATCTGTGAATAAAGATAAGCGTTATAGATTATACCGCTTATCGATATTACTATGCTTGAATCTGTGATGATTGATGATGTTGCACTATTTTGTAAAACCCCTGGACTACACCTTACACACACAAATATGGATTGCACGAGGAAATTGGTTAAGTCATAGATTTTTGAAATGGTCTTAAAAATTGAATTTTGAATCCATAATAGTTTTGGAAATGGAATTGCGGTGAATATGAAAAGCTTTTGAAAAAGAGTTTTAAAGATAAAAGTTATTTTGAATAACTTGATAAAGTTTTGAAATTTAAATAATTTGATTTGAATTTGAATTCAACATTTGAAATTGAATTCTATGTTTAGAAATTATGGTTTAAAAAGGTTATACAAAGTTATATAATGTGTTTATATGAGTTTTAAACCATTTTAAAAGTGTTTTTTTGGGAATTTGAATTTAACTCAAGTTTTATACTTCAAGGGCTTTAACTTGTGCAAATGTTATCGGATTTTTCCGAAAACGGAAACTATTTGTTTTCAAATAATAATAGCTTCCATTTAAAGAAAGGATTTCCAATTTGTGTTGAAAGATTTCAAGTTTGAAATGGAATTGAAATAGTTTTGAAAGCTATGAATGAATCTTTTTGAAAGATGGTTGAACCTTATTTTGAAATTGAAGAGGATCTTAAAGGTGTATATTTTGTATAAAAGATTAGAAATGGAATTGTTTCGAAAGCTATGAAGGAATCTTTGTGAAATATTTGGTGAACTTTGTTTTCATACAAAAGAGGATCTCAAAGATAGATCTTTTGTTCAAATATTGTGAATGAATCTTTGTGAAAGATTGGTGAACTTTGTGAAGTGAATCTTTTTGTTTAAAGATTTGAAATTGGTAATTTGTTCAAACCATTGAAAGAAAAGTTTTGGGCTTTAAGTTGTGACTTAACTGAGATCCCAATATCATTATGTTTTTAAATATTGCGCTCATTATTCAGTTTAACCGAGAGAGGACTTTGCATCATATAACCCTATCCGAATAATGATACGACGAAATGGATAGCAATTTAAGACCGGTGGTGAAGGTCGGATATTTTCGAAAGCGGAAGGATGACCTGTCAAATGTCTCTGCAACGAATGGCCCCGGTATAGAGATTTATACCATCTTTTTTGATGGGGAGTCCAGACATGATTAGGGATTATCCGGATTTGCAAGGGCTTCTTTGTGAAGTGTCGTCGGTTCTATTCGAACCCGGAACAGACTTGTATGGATGTGTGTTTGACATTACACTTTGAGATGTAAAGCTGGCTTCTACCAAATACATTTCTGTTTGGTGGCGGAGAATTCATTCTCTTAGCTTAACAACCTTCTCTGAGATGTACGAGCTCAGAGGTTATGTAGTTGATGGTTACTAGTGATACATTCCCAATTTGGTAATGTGGCATATGAAGTGTTGTTGATCATTTATTGATCGATGCATGGCTTTGGTGAAAAGCGTAGCTTTGTGGATGAGACTTCATCGAGCCTCACAACCCGAAAATGGTCGAAACAAGAATGTTGCGACAAGGTTTTTAGGGGTCGCCCCCTTAGGGTATGTCTGTTTCCTTCTGGATAAAAGTGACGTCATGGTATGGAACCCAAATATTTAACTGTGTGGTTGTTTCTATTTGTTGGTGAATCCTTGGACAAAGGTCGATAACGATTGGGGATAGCTTACTTGCAGGTGTTACTTCCGGGCACGGGTAACCCGGCCTTGTGTTGGTAGGGAACCATTTTGGTTCTTAGAGGCGTCCCTCTAGAGGCGTTACATTCGGTAAGGAATTTCCTTAGCCTGACCATCGTTGGAAATCCAATCATTCAATACGAGACCTTTACGATTGTAGTTGTATAACCTGCCACCTCAGGTGGTAGTTATAGAAGGCATAATATAATGGTACATATGCTGGCTAAGATTAATATTATATTTTCAAAATGTTTTCCACTATGCATTAATAGTAATATCAAAAGGATTTTGTGTAGTAAGCATGTTTAACTATCATAAGGAGAAATCTCCCGAAGTGTGTGATTTCATTGTGTGTGTGCCGGGAGGCCTTATGTTAGTTTCATTTTCCAAAAAGCATTGTGGATTTCAACTTTAAAATCTTTTTGTTGTTTGTTTTAAAGATAAAACTGTTTTTGTTTGCTCACACCAGTTCCATGACTGACCTGAAGTTTATTGTTCCCTTTTTAAATAGGTGCCCATAATTTTCCACATGGGCAGTCTAGAGTTAGATTTTAAGATAATCAGCTAGTAGATGTAGATTCGATAGCCTTTGAAGTTTTTTGCTTGGCAATCGATGTTTGGATTGCATTTGCTACAAGTCTAACATGATGGTGGTTTAAGCTTGAAGCACTGGACTTTGGCATTGAAGACTCAGTTTGTTGGATTCCCGCTTTTTCCCTTGAAAGACTCTATTGATGGTCATCTTTCCGCTATTAATGGTCGCAAAGTCTAGACCATCCTTGTTGTTGTTATCCTATTCCAATGTTGTATATTTATCTCTGGTATTGTTGGAATTCATATTGTATCGGACATCGTATTCATTGTTGTATCAATGATATATTCATTTCCTTCTGCTGTGTTGTTATACTTAATGTGTTATAAGCTCCGACGTATCAGATTGAACGTTTGAATCTGCGACATTCGAATACGGGTGAAGTATGGATGTTGATTTTTGAATGCGAAAATTCAAGTTGTCACATTTGGTATCAGAACTAAAGGTTGAACTTTAGCTTTTGGAGTATAACACATTAGGTAACTCACTAGAGATATGGTGAATTATACCCTAGACAGTGTACATCCCTTAGATAATTTGTTCATATGCCTCAGTAAATTCTCTTACTATCCACTGATAGTGAGTATGAGTGCAAGAAGAGGACGAGATAGGGGACAGGGAAGTACCACTACAAATGGTCAATGCCCTGCAATAACAAGGAAACAACTCTTCTCAATCTCCTTTGGTCCAATATCAATTCTTTGATGGCTTTGTTGTAGCTCCGGAAAGAAGCTTTGATGCGATGGTGGCACTGCGAATCATGTAGATAAGTTCCTATCTCGTATTCTCATTATCAGCCTTTTGTTTTAAACTTTAATAAATTTGAAATTTGAAATTAAAATAAATTGGTAAACAAGAATATAAAGCTGAATTGGGTTGTATCGATTTGGATTAAAACCAAATTTGAAATTCTATTGTAATTTCTTGTGAGTATCAAAGTCTGAAGAGGGACAAGCAAATGAATACTTTGGGATATTCCAACCTGAATTAAGTATCTATTTTTCTATTCTGCTGGGTCCATATATATTCTACGAATGGTTAGTTATCCTTCGACCTCAACTGGTGCACTACATATTTCGTAGACCCGATGACCCGAGTACTTCATGGAATATCGAATGTGTTTATTCTCATAATTATTGGTGACATTCTGATTTGGCAAGCCAAATGCAGAATAGATATTCAGTTTGACCTGGAAAACTGTTTCTCTATCTTTATGTGTTCATCTATATTCGTTGTTTCCCTGTCAAGCAAATTTCAGGGACGAAATTTTCTTAAGGGGGGAATCTGTAACATTCCTGTTTTAAATTAAAATTTAAATTGATAATTAATATGAAATTTTGGATTAAATTGTGAATCTAATTGTGAAATTAAATTTGAAATATGGGAATAAAAATATATATAAGTTTTTAAATAAAGAATTTGATTTGGAAATCTAAATATTTTATAAATAGATCATAATTTGGAATTTGAATTTGAGATTCAAATACATATATGTTGAAATAAATATTTATAGACTGTGAATGAATAATATATATATATATATATATATGAAAAGATATTGTTTATTTATATAAAATTGATTTTATTTTAATTTTTGAATTTGGCATTTAAAAATAAATGTTTTAAACAATATATTAGATTTGGAAAGTTTAAAATTTAATACTAATAGAAAAAAATTGTTTTGTTTTTATAATATGATAATTTGAAAGCTTTATTTTGAAATTGATATAAATAAATTTATAAAAGCTATTTAAAGAGTTAAAGTTCAAATATATATTATATATTTATTTATTTATATTTGATTAACTTTAAATCACATTCTCTAAAATTATAAATACATACATACATACATATATATATAAAGGTAAAATATTAGTTTAAGAGTAGAAGTATATCTTTTGAAATCAATATACTATTTAAAATAAGAAGGGTTTAAAACATATTTATAAAATAACATAAGGGTTTGAAAACAAAATTTAGGAGTTATTTAACTTAAGGTTATAAACATAAAAATACAAATTATGACATTATAAGGTATTTAAAACATTCACGTACATGTGTTGATTAATTATCATATGTAATTAACAAGTGTGAAAAAAATTTATGTTATGTATTAACAAATGTAAACTTATGATACAAGTGGCAAAAAATCAATATTCCTATTGAAATTGAAATGTATACAAAAGAATTTTGTAAACCAGTAAAACTTCTCAAACCTGGAAGCTAATTCAAACCCAAACAAAAGAAAATCAAAATAATGTTCTCAAAGCCTAGAAACAAATCTGGAAAACCAGATTTCAACCTGATCAAAGTCTTCAACCTGTAGATCATCTCAAAAACAGGAAATCAAACAGCAAAGCAATTCAAACAAATCTAGAAAAAGCTAAAGCTTTAAGCCTGGAAATGAAGATCAGAAGTAAAGTTCAAACTCAATCCCTGATCAAAGCAAATGCAGATTTCAGTTCCCAAATTTGAAACAAAGATCTGATTAACTTCAACAAACAATAAATCAAAAAAAATCAAATTCCAGGATAAAAGCTCAAGTCTGTTCTCTGTTCTTTCCAAAACGAGGTAAGTAAACTATCCCCCTTTGATCTCAACCCTGTTTATATATTGATTGTATGCCTGACGCTTGTGAGTGAAATCGTGAGATAAAGTATGATGTATGGATGTGAATATATATATATATATATGTAAATTTGAATATGCATATCTGTATATTTATCCAGACATCCCTATTTTGAAATATCTAGCTTTAAAACGAGTCCTAATCTAATTTCTTTTCATACATTCAATATTAAACTATGATTTCTGAAGAAAAATTGTTAAGGCAACATTATTTTTAAAAATGATATCAAGATTTTAAATTCAGTGATTATTTCAATAATAGTAAATTACAGAAGAAATCAAAGACATGTAAAATATTCGATCATATAGAAATTATGATTTGGCTATATAAATAAAATCGTATTATAAAATGATGAACTTTGAGAGTAATTTTATAATTTTTAAGTGTGAGATTGTCGATATATTGTGAGATGATCAGAGGAAAGTATTCCTTCACTCCTTGAGGATCAGAGATAGTTTGGGCGACATAATTGATGCTGGAGGATATTTAGGTGATGGCGAACTCGAGAAAAATGCCCATAGCATTTCTCGATCATCTGAGTGATTGAGCGACGACGAATTAGGGTTTTATTCCAAGAATTGTTCGATGATGTTGGAAGGGGTGGTTCGTCATCGACGGGGAACCGGAAGGTATCAGACTTGGGGGAAACGCCGTGTGGGCCGGAGGCGAAGGTTTGGGTGATAGGGCGTGGTCGATGGTAGCCGAGATCGTCGCCAATGGTTGGTTTGGTCGATCGATGTAACGACCCAGAATTTCTATCAATTAAAATTTGAATATTTATTTGATTTTAAATATTAATAAGTCAAATTTATTAGTCGAATAATTTATTTTTCGAATATTTGGATTTAATTGGATAATTGAATCGGCAATTTAATATTTGAAATTGCGTAAATAATTGAAAATTGGGTTTAAAATGATTAAAAATGATTTGTAAAATTTTATTTAATCATATTGGAGTTAAAACGATATTTTAGAACTTTTAAAATTGAATTAAAAGTTGATTTGTGAAAATTGAATATTTTAATATTTAATTGACGGGTTAAAATAGCCATTTTTCAAACAGTCTCGGATTTCGACGAACCAAGTTTCATCGAATTTGTAATGTGATATTATTGTAAGGGTTCAAATTTCATGTCAATCGGATTTACCGTTTGTCTGGGGCAAGCTAAAACGCACAGAAATTTAGTTAACCGATTTAATTTAAAATCGATTGTTTATTGCCGTAACTCACACAGATGATCGAATTAGCCTCCGAAACTCATTCCATTGTGTCCAGAACGTGGGGTAAACCTTAGAAATGTCTGTCGGTACGTGTTGTTTGGAGATCGTTTGAAGAGTTGCTTTAAAATGAATTAAATAATAATATAATTGGGTTATGTGTATATATATGTGTGCAAGGGGCTGAAACCCTAGCTATCTTCTTCAGGCCGCCACTTATTCATCAATGGCAGAAATCTTCAAACGTTCCTCTTCAATTTTCTTCCAATCTGTAGATAGTTAGGAAGATACTTCAACTACAACATTGTAGAGAACCTCGAGCTCTACACGATCAACGACGATGATGGAGAATAGTGCTACGGATCGACGGCAAAGCTCATCCAAAGGCGCCACGTTCGGGATGAATTTCAAGGCCGAATAGGAGACCAAGCATCCCTTTGGGCCGAAGGTGGAGTTCATCGAGGGCTTCCATTTGGCGCTAGTTGATCGTCGTCAGGTGGCTCGAATTTGTCGCGTTATCTAGGGTTTGAGCTTGGCCGTTTGGTCCGGTTTCATGAACGATGCCTGGGGGAAGAGAAGGAGATAGCGTGGTGCGGCCTACATTCCCCAAAGCAGAAATCAACGGCTTGGATTAGATAATGGTATAAATTATAAAAGAAAATAGTAAATAATTATATTATTAAAACGTATAAACTTTGTTATAGCTTAACTTTTTGATACGGTCGAAAACGCGCAAAACAAATTGCGTTGGATTCGTTTTGACGAGAAATACGCAATGGAGCTGGTTTAGAGTCGTTTGGAGCTAGTGCAAATTTCGGGTAAAATTAAACGCACATTTAATTTTATTCGAAATAAAACGCTACAACTGTTATCGGAAACTCAATGTGAGAACTTCTCACTCAATCGAATTGTTTCGATTTAAATTTTAAATATTTAGATTTAAAATTTCTTGATTGTGTGATTGGATGATAATTTGTTATCTATTGTTATAAATAGACATTATACGCCGTATACTGAGCGGAGGTTATTTATTAAAAACATATACCACGATAATTCCAACTTGTATGGAATTGGTATTAAATATGTACTTGGAGTTGATTTCCCGCATTATATAGCGGATGAGACCCAACTGCGCCGCATAATAGCAGATAGTATTTTATAAATCCCATATACCGCGATATTCCGTCTCGAAGCGGAATTCGTATTGTGCTAACATCTTTGGATGCAGGGAAACATGTTGGAGGGATCCAACTGGATTCCTCAAATGATTGAATTGGTTTCAATGTTGTGTGTTGATCTATTTATTGATCTATTTATAATCTGTGTGATTATCTTTGTGATTGAAATTGTTAAGGGCTAAAATTTAGCCGAATATATTTTTGGTATCGTTAGATGCCGAAAATAAATAAAATTTGATTTTTGAAAATCTAAGTTGAGAATTCATAATAGAATTTAATTTTGGAATTGATCTATTTTAAATAAACAAACGTGTAATTTTTATGTTATAAAAATTATGATTTTTGAGAAATATAACCAAAATGTGATTTTTTAGATAAGTAGTTGATAAATTTATAAAATGGTTTAAATTGGGATTTTTGAATTATTATAAATGATTTATATAAAAGATTTATAAAATTGATATTTATAAATTAAAATATTGGAATTATAAAACGAGTTTTTATAAGTGTTAAAATGAAATGTAAATAGATTTCATAAGTGGATGAAATCTATAGATTTATAATTTGTGAAGTTATAAAATGAATATATTTTAGAAAATAAAAGATTTATAAGTAATTAACTTATAAATTGGATTTTTGCATGTAAATGGGATATAGATAGAATTTGTTAATAAAGTGATTTTATAAGTTGAGGTTGTTATAAAATATAAATGGAATTTATAAACGTTGTTTTATAAATCCGAAATCGACTTATTTTGATAAGTTTAATTATTATGGATTATTAAAGGAAGTATATTCACGATTTTGGAAAGTGAATAATCCTTTAAACAAAATATGTAGAAATGATAAATTTGGTAAATGAAATATATTCACGATTTTGGAAAGTGAACAATCCTTTAAATAAAATATGTAGAAATGATAACTTTGGTAAATGAAATATATTCACGATTTTGGACTGTGGATAATCCTTTAAATAAAATATGTAGAAACGATAAATTTGGTAAATGAAATATATTCACGATTTTGGATGGTGAATAATATATTAAAGAGATATTTTGGGAAAGTGATATTTTAAATAGAAATTAAAACAATTCAAAAATGTTTTAAAATGTATTAAGTATCGAAACCATAGATTTCAACATTCATTGTTGAAATAGACGTTTTCGAGAAGAAAAGGGAATGGTGGACTATAACACTGTTGTTATAGTAAATGATTTCCGAAGGAAATTTTTTTGTATAGTATCGGGGTTTATATATCTATCTTAATTTCGAATCCCCATACCAGTGATTTTGAGTTGTCGTAACGATGTTTTACGCAACGTTCGTTTTGACTCAAATAAATGTGTTTAAGAGGATGTTTTCCTTAAAGAATAAAATATATACTTAATTTGGATTTAAATATATTGAATATTTTCAAAATGTTGAAAATAAATAGGTTTGTGAATTACTTATTATTAAATAAATATGGAAATGTTTTTCCAATATGAAGTGAATGTTTTGAGATTTTATCTTTTAAAGATAAATTGAAAATGAATATTAGAAATTGATTTAAAAATCGTATGTTCATAGATATTTTAGAAATGTAAATTCACTATGGAATTTATAAAAGAAAGGGAAATTTGTTTTAAAAATAAACATTGATTTATTTTTAGAAAGTGTGGAAATAAATTTACGAATTTGGAACGTAAGTTTAATAAATCGGTAAGGATTTATTTAATTGATTTAAATGAACCATTTTGAAATGGTTGTTGTAAGGGTATAAATTGATTTGAAAATGGTTTTCAAATGGTTGAGTGTGGAATATATATCTTGTAAAGATATTTTTGGAAAATAAATAATTTGGGAAATTATTTGTAATCGGGTGATGTTGTGAATATTGATTGATAGTTAAATAACCGACTATCATTATTGACCTTTAAATAGGTATTTGTTGTGAATTGGTTGAAATTGAATGCTACACTTATTTTTAAATTATTGCACTCGTTATTCGGATTACCCATTCCGAATAGTGATACGACGTAATGGATAGCATTGAAGACCGGTGTTGAAGACCGGTGTTGAAGACCTGGTAACCTATCGATTGTCTCTGCACCGTTAGCTACGATATGGAGATTTCCTTTGTGATGGGAAATTCGATCGAGATTGTGAATACTCGGGTTGCAAGGGCATCTTTGGAAGTGCCTTCGGTTCTGTTCGAACCCGGAACATACTTGTATGGTTACATGTCTGACATTACATTTTGAGATATAAAGCAGATTTCTTTCAAATACATTTCCGTTGGTAGCGGAGAATTTATTCTTTTAGCTTAACACCTTAGAGGTTATGTAGTTGAAGGTTATCAACGATATATTCCCAATTTGGTAATGTGGCATGCTGAGTGTTGCTGTGTGATGATTATTTATTGATCATTTGTTGATCAAAGCGTGGCTTTGTGAAAAAGCGTAGCTTTGTGAACGAGACTTCGTCAGACCTCACTCCTCGGAAATGGTCAAAACAGGAATATGCGGCAAGGTTATGAGGGTCACGCCCTTTAGGGTATGTCATTTCCTTCTGGAAAGGGTGGTATCATGGTATGGAGCCCAGATACTTACTCATGTTGACACACTATATTTATTACTGTGTGATGTTGGTTATCGAGCGCTCGGATAAAGGTCCAAAGGGACCGGGGGTGGCATATTCGTTTAGTAGTTACCTAGTTACAAAGGTAACCCGACCTTGTGTTTGCAGAGATCTAACCGTAACGTTAGGTTCTCGGGACGTCCCGCCAGAGGCGATCCCATTGACAGTAGGAAGTTCCTTAGCCTGATCATTTGTTGGAAATCCAAACAAAACAATACAAGCCTTGTACGGTTTTAGTTGTAGAACCTACCATTTAAAATGGTAGCTATAGTAGGCATAATATAATGGTACCTATGCTGGCTAAGATTTATATTCTATTTTCGAAATGCTTTTATCACTATGTACTAATAATAATATCAAAAATGATTTGTTTTGCGTAGTAAGCACCTTTGACTATCATAAGGAGAAATCTCCTCCAATTCTGCGTTTGTATTGTATGTGTGCGGGGAGGCTTTATGGTAGTTCCATTTTCTAAAAGCATTGCAGATATTTTTCCACTTCCATTGTTGTTGTTGTTTTAAAAGATAAATAACTCTTTTGAGTTCTCACACCAGTCCCATGACTGACCTGGAGTTTATTGTTCTCTTCCTAAACTCTGGGTGCCCATAATTTTCCACACAGGCAGTCTAGAGTAAGGTTATCAGGTCATTCTGGATTCAA
Organism: Allium cepa; assembly: GCA_030765085.1. Taxonomy (NCBI): domain Eukaryota; kingdom Viridiplantae; phylum Streptophyta; class Magnoliopsida; order Asparagales; family Amaryllidaceae; genus Allium; species Allium cepa. The sequence goes on from CM060931.1 coordinate 168,520,291, forward strand.
ATGTGCTTTGGAGCTCAGGAGGTGAGCTGGATGGCGAGACGTACCACTTGTATATGATATTATCTTTTCCGCCGTAGAATTCGCTTGTAAGGACACATTTGTATAACTGTCCATTGTCCAGTTGTGTTGTATATTGTTGTTTTATACTCTGATGATGATGTGATGTAATGTAATAACCGAGATAGTTCTTTGTTTTAAAGATTATTCATTTATGTATTATATGTTGCTCGGCTGCGATATGTGAGATTCTGATATTGTTTCTGTTCTGTTTCCTTATTTCTTATATCTTTTTCTTCTACCTCTTCTTTTTAACCCTCATGGTTCGGTTTTCCGGCATTCGGCAGTTGACACATTGGACATATTGATGTCGATTTTCGAAAGTTGAAGAATCGGGTCTCTGAAATTGTGGTATCAGAGTATATGGTTAAGCGACAACCTTAGCTCTGTTGGGTGTTACTCATTAGAGATAGAGTCAGTAGTGCTCTAGAATGAGTTTGAGTGTAATAATTGATATGAGCGCGTATTTGTTGGTGAAAAATAAAATTGCTTTATATTGTGATGATTGGTTTGTGGAGTGGTATATGGATTCTGGTCGGTATAGTCTGTATAACTCTATCGATAGGGATCTCTAAATACTTGTTCAGAACAATTCGGCACGATATCGTTTTAAATTGGGTAAATGACATAATATTACCTCGATTATATTTTTATATAAAGGAAATAATTTTTCAGAAATTATTAAAGTATATACAAATTGATTGTTTGGTTGTTGAAAATGTAAATGTAACGACCCGCAAATCCGTACCCCTTGAGTCAACACTATTCTACCTAAGTCAACTCAAGTTGCACAGAAATATGAACCGTTTGGGTTTATGAAGAAGAGGTAGAAGAAGAAAATAGAAATCAACAACAGAATCTTACCATCGCAGCGGAATAAAATATAATAGATAATAAATAATCTTTACTCAAACATCAAATATCTCTGTTAATATATTACATCATCAGAGTACATCAATCACAGCTCAACATTAATATCATACAAATGGATACACAACAACTCTCATCACAGCGGAATATATATATATATAAACAAGTACGGGAGTACGTATCGTCATCCTGCTCGTCTCCTGAGCTCCACAGCATCTCCTGTATCTTATAATACTCGGTCTGACCCGAGCATTACAGTTAAATAACACCCGAGTTAGTCTGGAATACCAGCGTGAGGAAATCACACCCAATTGATTATTAAAGTTTCAAAAATCCTTTGAAAACAAAAGCATCTCGTAAGACCATGCCACAAATAAACATGTCGGGTTTTTACCTTACGATAGCTAAAACATTTTTATTAAAGTCCTCTAATACTATAATAGTATCTATAGAAAGTAAAATAGAATCTAGCTGAAATGCTTGCATCTCACGTTTCAGCAATAGTTGGGCACAATCAAAACCGTACGGGCGCGTAGGGAAAATGGATTCCAACTAATGACTAGGCACTGGGGTACCACCTGTCACAGTACCTGGTCTAGATCAGCGTACCGAGGAGCCACCCTAACTCCCCTGCAACACAAGACCGGAACCATCCCTTACTGGACAGTCCCGAGCAAGATCACCCCGCGGTTGGGATCAGCAACTGCCCACTAAGCCGAAATAAAAGGGACATCTAGACAGGGATGACCTCACCCTCCAGTGGGGGCTACCCACGAAGCCTTGCTGCATATCACCTGATTTTCAGCCATTCCCATTTGATGAGGCTGGAGGCTAAGCGTTACCTTTTTAGAATATATTCCATAGAATGCCCATCGTCCATCTGACGATGTTTCGCAAGCAGTCATCCATACAAGTCCGTCCCAGGTTCGAACGGAACCGAAGGCACTATTCCTACTACATCCATTTTGGAAATATCCTTAGGATTAGTAGCGACTAGCCCTTGCACTTCACTGCTCCACCTTCGATTCCAAAATCGTTTTTCACGAAAACGTACAAACCAGATCGAAGTGGTTTTCGAGAAATAAGTCTCGATCCCGGTCTCTTCGAAACGATCAACGCATTTGTCCAATATTTATAGTCGGTGATTTAACTATCAATTAATATTCACAAACAACCATCGACCAATAAATAATTTTCCAAATTATTTATTAATCTCAAAAATATCTTCAAGAGATATATTTCTATTTTCAATCCTTTGAAAACAGTTTCAAAACCATCTTTCTTTTCAGAATAAACTTTCTCAAATATTTTCTATCTTCTCTGAAATTACCAAGCACAAAACTAGATTTTAAAATAAATTTAAAACACTATACTTTGAAATATACTTTTCAAACATTTAAATTAAAACTACTTTAATGATTTGTTAAAAATACATACTATATGAATATTTGAAAATAATGTTACTAAATAAAATATAAAACTAGATTTCACTTTTAAAAATAAAATACTAAGTCACTCTTTAAATAATTGTTCTATAATAGATTAAAATAATTATTGCTGTAATAGATTAAAAGAAAATACTTACTTTAGAATTTAAATATTTAGAAATAGTAAATTTTCAAAACATACTTCTTAAAACAACTTTAAACTTTTAATTTATATTTAAAAATTTACTTTGAAAACGTACTTGGTTATTCAGAGAGAAATTTCCAATCTCAATCACTTAAATCAATCTTCCAAATCGATTCCCAATTTATTCCATTTGGAATCAATCTCTTTACTTATTGATTCATTTCAAAATTCATTAATTATGGACTTTATTATTATTTTCAGATTGATTTTTAAATCCTTTATCTGAAATATGCAAATTTCAGGTTATTCCCAATTCCTTCTTTATTCTTCTTAAACAATTTAAATCCTAAATTTAAAATAAATGTTTGTTCTTTTAAACAGCAACATTGAAGTTTAAGTTTCATTAACTTTCTGTTTATTTAAATTTTCCTTCCCATACTCAAGATTTATTTATTAAAATATTAAAGTCACTTTATTTCTTTTTTCCAAGTTATTCTTGAATTTACTCAATAATTATTTTACTTGCAATTTCGCTTCTTTTTATTTTCATTTCCAAAATCAAATTTATATTTTTAATAATTCATTATACCCAATTATATCAACCAAGCCATAGCATTCAATACTTCCACATAATTCATTATAGAATTATCAAATAATCAGAACAGAGAATACTAAATAATTTAAATAAAAGTTGAGGGGTCCAATTGGATCCCTCCAACCTGTTTTCCCTGCATCCACAGACGTTAGCATCACATAATATGCCAATTTCAAATGATACTATACTATATCACATCACTTAATTCAACCATTCAATCAATTATTTAAATTAAATCATTTAAATTTAAATTTAAACTAAGTGAGATTAACTCACCTTATCTATTATTCGCAATCCACTTCAATATTGCCTTGAATTTCCTGATGTTAACCTTGAATGAATAATTTATATGGTTCATTAATATTCGAATGGATAGAACAATTTATTACTATTCACTTATTTAATTTAACTAATAATTTGGGTTTAAACTAATTTTTCCCTTTTAATAAATTGTTTTTAGTAATTAAATAGCTAAATAAGCTTGTGAACTAAATCAATAACCCTATTATTATTTTTATAACTAGTAAGCTTAAAAGATGCATATTTGTTTTATTTTATTTTATTCCAATTTGAAACTACATATTTATATGTATATTTTTATAAAAATAAATTTGTAGATTTCAAAAGTCTACTGTTGTATAACTTTATTTTACTGTTAATTTATTTAAATAAAAATCTTAACCTTTTAAAAATAAATTTCCTATTAAGATGTACTGTCTCAATATCAATTGTTTAAACTAAGATAAAAAAATCAGTAAATTCTTATATATTTTTTTCTGCCTAATTAACAGTAAACGAATCATTAGCATATATAGACCTTAATTTTAAACAGCTGAAATTTTTCAAATAATTATGCATATTATAAAATCGAATATGAGAAACTGGTTCGAAAATCTCACCTTCGATTTCTTGTTTAGCCCTCCAATCAAACTCGCCTGGTTTCCCCACGACTTCATAACTGAACGCGCAAATAAATTTGAACTCCGGTAGTCTCCAAAGGCCATGGCTACAGCATGATCAACAAGGTCAGCTAATCCATCCGACCCAATCCGAGCAAGGGGCCTGGCCCACTCCTTCCTCCCCCGCTTACTCACTTTACAGTACTCGTTCGAGCCCATGCCCGACCCGCATCCAAGAGACAGCACCATGACGTCCCCCAATCCCCTCACAAAAGGAAACTCCTGCTTGCAATGCAGAACACGTGCAATCGCCGCAGCTGTGGGATTGCTCATCGCCATCCCTCCATCCACACCAACACACACCTCCCGTACCCTCATCGACACGCGCAATCTCGAGACTCCATGCCCTAGCTTCGCGACTCACGCTGACGTACGAACGCCCCTTCTCGCGAGTGATGCGAATGATTTCCCCCAAGCAACGATCATGTTCGAACCTAAATTGACTAGGATCCCCCCTTTTTTTTCTCTGAAATTTTGATTTGGGGAAATTAAGGCTTCAGCTATATTATTTTTTTAGAAACGAAAAGGAATGGAGGAGGGAGACGCGATCTACAGAGAGCAGTCGCCATTTTTTTTATAATTTAGGGTTATCGAATTAAAAATGAAGACCTCGACCCTATTTTGTTAATATGACCGAACGCGTGGATTCTCGAAGAAGCCTGACTTTAAAAGGAAAACATTAGCTTCTAAGAGAAGCCAGAGTACGTGATACTAACTACAGTACACAATGCAATATCAACGCGTTTATATACCGTACGTTCACCAACAACCCAAATCATTACGAAATTTAAAATCTGATAATAATACAATATTACGGATCTAATGGATTTGGTTTCGTCGAATTTCGAGACTGTGCCTCGGAAGGCTATTTTCAAATATCAATTTAAACGATATATATATTTTTTAAACTGAATAAACCACTGTAAATTTCAATTTTACAACTTCTATTATCTTTAGTATTATCAATTAATTTTAAAAGCCTTCAATTTACTTTTAACCGGCTTAAAATTCTAGATTCAACATTTTACCCAACTTCTAATTATTAAAATTCAATAATTTAATTATCAAACAAATAATGATATTTGAAATTCAAGTTAAAAATTAACTTTTAAATATTTCAAATAAATTAAATATTCCCATTTTAAATGCTTAAAAATTTCGGGTCGTCACATTCCTTTCCCCTTAAAAGAATTTCGTCCCCGAAATTACAAGTTAGGAAGAATGATCCAATACCCGTTTACCTTTTCCAAAACCAATCAGTTCTTAAAAATTCAACATCTTACCAACTATCTTTTTGATAGAAGGCCCATTACAATTCTTACTAACTTCCCAACTTTTCCCTTAGTTTCCTAATAAATTTACTTATACAATCATTCAAATTATAATTCAAAACTAAATTTTGAATTATCGAAAATTTTCTCAAAATTCTTCTAACTCCCTAAATTCACGAAAAATTTCGCCAGCATCTCCTTTGCGCGGCTAGCTCGGTACAACTACAGAATGGCTCTACGGCCTCCCAAATCCAAAAAGAAAACAGAAAGGCCAAGTGGCTCAATCCAAAATCCAAATCCCAATCAAATTTCATACCAAATTTAAACACATACCTTTTTGTCGGGCCATTCAAATTTATCTTTGAAATCAAACCCAACTCTCTTTTCCTTTTTATAATACCTGCATATCCTGCTTAGTACTAATATCCAATCACAATATTCCCAAATCATTTTATCGACTTTTTTCACAAAATGCCAATATCTATTCATCCAAATATCAACTTAGAATGTATTTGTAATATTAATCTCCAATTAAGATTTCACCATTCCTTACTTAAGTTTAGTATAAGCATTCTATATACTTCTTTATTTGTTTTCACTTTACCACTTTAGTTAATATCTATTTCTATTCAATTTAGTTTTCACATTCCATATGAATTCAATTTACCTTTAACTCTGCATATATAAATTTTATTTGTCATTTATTACTAATTCATGTCATTACTTAAATTAGTTCCATTTACTAACTTGTTTTAGTTTTCAATTTGAATTTGTTTGTCGTTAACAAAATTTTCCAAAATTTTCAAAAAATTTCTAACTCCCAAAATTTCTGGAAAATTTTGGCAAAGTCTCCTTTGTACGGAGGAGCTTTTGCAAATTTGACAAAAGATATAAATATATATACATCGATCCACACGGTCGGAAAAACCAAAAACAATTCATATTTCCTATTTTTATTGCGTAGACGTACCTTATTTAGCATTTTTAAGCAAGTAGCTCATTTATTTAGCAGTTAATGCAATCCAAATCCAGCCACACAGCTTCCAGGTACCTGTACTTACTCAATTTAAACATGTAAGTGCCAAATATATGCAGTTTAACTATATTTCACTTATTTGCAATAGTTAACACATATGAATTCTAAAGAAACTCATACCAAACATTTTCCCGTAAGCAATTTATATAGTTTCCATGCTAATTCAACCGTTTCAATTAATTCACATACCATTTTCATTTAATTTGTATGGTTTTCAATCCATTCGTACACAACTTCATCAATTTGAAGGGTTTAAAACTCAATCGCTTACCTTCAATTTATTTTTAAGCAAACCGAGCTCATATTTAATTAAATTGCTCTCAAAATCAATTCATTTTACTTCTATCAATTCATAGAATTTTAATTACTTCCATTTACATCAAATGACAATTTATTCTATGCAATTTGACGAGATCTATGTGAATAAATAAGTATTTATGTTTTTATAATCAATTTAAATGGATTTCAACTCAATTTATACTTTATTCTATTCCATTTTTAAAATTTATTCACAATTCATATATTCTCATTTTCATTGCATTTTAGATTTGAATCCATTCATTTGCATTTCATTTTATTAACCAAACTAGTTTATTCAAAACCATTAACAACTTAGGTTCATCTTCATTACCTATTAAATTTTATTTTTATTTTAAATTCATTCACGACCATTTATTCAACTCGACCCATTCCAAGCTTGCACATTACTAACCATTCCCGAATTAATTCAAACTAAGCTTCATTTAATGGTCTTCCAAATCTACTCGTAGTCGAGCTTCTAATTATTCCCAACTTAAGTTAATTTATTCGATTTATGTCACTTCAAACTTAAGTACACTTCCATTTGATTCTTATTTATCCCCACCATTTATTTATTCAATATAATTAGTTTATCCACATTCACTTAAACCATTCTAATAAACTTGAAACATTCTATTTTTCTTATTGTCTCAAGTTATTTCAATCCCTTAATAATTTAAATGGTTTACAATCATTTATTTAAGAATTTTCATTCCATTAAATATTATCTGTAATTCACTGAATTTTAATTCGATTCAAATTTATTTTTACTTGGTTTTAAATCCAATCAAATATCATTAAACTTATCTTAAGTTGAATTCAATTCAACTTCCCCATCTATTTAGCTTAAGTCAATTTACTTTAATTTATACAAATTTTACACTTAAGCTCATTCTCATTTTGCAAACAAAGTTCTCTTTCAATTTAACTTGATTCTATTTCAATCCAATCCCATTTCAAACTACAAATTTATTTGATCAATTATTATACATTTTAACTTTCTAGATTCAGCTCATTCAATTTATTACCTAGCTATTTTCCAAGTTATCTTCACTTATTTGGATTTTATTTGCACCTTCAAACCATTGCTATTTTAATCCATTTACATTTTTATTTGATACATTCCTAGTTATATTTAATTTGTTAACACTTCAAGTTAAATTTTCAATTTTTGAATCCACTATTCATTTTCAATTTACCGCCCAATTTATTAACCACAATTTAATTACAGTTTCTTCACTATTGATCCAAGTCGAATTTGATTTATAACTTGAGTTTTATTTCTAATCTTCATTATTAGCTTACAATTCAGCTTCTATTTAACTACATTGAACTCCATTTACACATTTCATTACTAATTTATTAATAAATTAGTCCTCCCCTATTTGTGGTTCAATACTTGATTTTTTTTCCAAATATCACTTCATTTAATTGTCTTAGTTCAATTTATTATATAATTCAAGTTTGGATTTTCTTTTCATTATCCAAAACATCAAACAATATTTATTTTGGATTTTCTATTTCACTTCCACGTTTTATAAGTCACTACTTATTATTTTATACGATCACATTCATTCTAAGCTTGAATGTATTCATCTTTTATTTTTAATTCGAGTCTTACACCTATTTATAATCCAAGCAGATTTTTATTTCCATGGATTATTATTCTTTTACAAGTCATTCTAAATTATTTATTTCAATCCAATCCTTATTCATCTCATTTTCATTTGTTCAGGTAAGAATCTAATTCCATTCAATAACTCAATTGAATCTTTTTATTCCAATTCAATTTTATTTTAACTCAAATTTATTTAATTCAATTCGAGTTCAACTTAATTCAAATATAACTGGATATTATTTTTCTGCCTAATTAATTAGTTTCAATCCAGTTAAGTTTTTATCTTCCAATCTAAGTTAACCTCATTTTATCCTTTTAAATTTAAATTCCATTATTCAAAGCTTATATTTCGTTTATGATTTAAAATCATCTCAATTTATAAGCTTACAACTATCTCATCGGGATTTTTAAATACCCGACTTTGGTTCCAAATCATTTTGAAATCTTCAACATCTCAAAATCCTACTTCTCAAAATTTTTAAACCAATCCTGGTTTTATTTCCAACAAATTTCCTTTGAAATTTTCAAAACAATTAGCTTTTCTGAACAAATTTATTTTTGGCAGCATTCTGTCTCTCAGAAATTCGAAAATGAATACTGATGATGCGGCCGTCATCATCAGAATTATTTTCCAATAATCCAAGTGATTTCAATGCTGTATCACTTCCAAAATTCATTCAAAACAAAATTCTTTTCAGAAATACCCCCAAGATAATAATGCTATCTTTTATCTTCAAAACACTTCCAAATTTCTGGGATTTTAAATTTTCAAATCCTGCTTAAATCACTTTTAACTATAATTCATTTGCACATGCTCATACAAATTATCATTTGATTATATTTCAATTTCTAACTTACCTTTATCTTTATAATTCATATTTATAAATTTCATTTCATAATTGAATTTATCTCCTTAATCTTTGGTTGTATTTACAATTTCTAGTTAAATTTCCACTCGAAATGATAATAATTTAAATATCATCATTCCTCCAAACAACCATATATTAGCTAAATAGTTTACAAAACCCCCTTTTTTATGTCAAAAATATATTTTTGGGTAAAATTATTTCATTCACCCATATTTAAAACAATACCGTGTCGATTGTTCTATTTAAGTGTTTAGAAACCCTTTCGATACAGTTGTCCAGACTGTGCCGACGAAGGTTCATATGCCACTCAATAAACCAATCAACACAATATTAAAATAATTTATATTCACTAACAAATACGCACTCATATCTATTAATACGCTCAAACTCATTCTAAAGTACTACGGACTCTATTTTAAATGAGTAATTCCCAACAGAGCCAAGGTTATCTCCAACCTAAGCTCTGATACCAACTGTAACGACCCACAAATCCGTACCCCTTGAGTCAACACTATTCTACCTAAGTCAACTCAAGTTGCACATAAATACAAACCATTTGGGTTTAAGAAGAAGAGGTAGAAGAAGAAAATAGAAATCAACAACAGAATCTTACCATCGCAGCGGAATAAAATATAATAGATAATAAATAATCTTTACTCAAACATCAAATATCTCTGTTAATATATTACATCATCAGAGTACATCAATCACAGCTCAACATCAATATCATACAAATGGATACACAACAACTCATCACAGCAGAATATATATATAAACAAGTACGGGAGTACGTATCGTCATCCTGCTCGTCTCCTGAGCTCCACAGCATCTCCTGTATCTTATAATACTCGGTCTGACCCGAGCATTACAGTAAAATAACACCCGAGTTAGTCTGGAATACCAGCGTGAGGAAATCACACCCAATTGATTATTAAAGTTTCAAAAATCCTTTGAAAACAAAAGCATCTCGTAAGACCATGCCACAAATAAACATATCGGGTTTTTACCTTACGATAGCTAAAACATTTTTATTAAAGTCCTCTAATACTATAATAGTATCTATAGAAAGTAAAATAGAATCTAGCTGAAATGCTTGCATCTCACGTTTCAGCAATAGTTGGGCACAATCAAAACCGTACGGGCGCGTAGGGAAAATGGATTCCAACTAATGACTAGGCACTGGGGTACCACCTGTCACAGTACCTGGTCTAGATCAGCGTACCGAGGAGCCACCCTAACTCCCCTGTAACACAAGACCGGAACCATCCCTTACTGGACAGTCCCGAGCAAGATCACCCCGCGGTTGGGATCAGCAACTGCCCACTAAGCCGAAATAAAAGGGACATCTAGACAGGGATGACCTCACCCTCCAGTGGGGGCTACCCACGAAGCCTTGCTGCATATCACCTGATTTTCAGCCATTCCCATTTGATGAGGCTGGAGGCTAAGCGTTACCTTTTTAGAATATATTCCATAGAATGCCCATCGTCCATCTGACGATGTTTCGCAAGCAGTCATCCATACAAGTCCGTCCCAGGTTCGAACGGAACCGAAGGCACTATTCCTACTACATCCATTTTGGAAATATCCTTAGGATTAGTAGCGACTAGCCCTTGCACTTCACTGCTCCACCTTCGATTCCAAAATCGTTTTTCACGAAAACGTACAAACCAGATCGAAGTGGTTTTCGAGAAATAAGTCTCGATCCCGGTCTCTTCGAAACGATCAACGCATTTGTCCAATATTTATAGTCGGTGATTTAACTATCAATTAATATTCACAAACAACCATCGACCAATAAATAATTTTCCAAATTATTTATTAATCTCAAAAATATCTTCAAGAGATATATTTCTATTTTCAATCCTTTGAAAACAGTTTCAAAACCATCTTTCTTTTCAGAATAAACTTTCTCAAATATTTTCTATCTTCTCTGAAATTACCAAGCACAAAACTAGATTTTAAAATAAATTTAAAACACTATACTTTGAAATATACTTTTCAAACATTTAAATTAAAACTACTTTAATGATTTGTTAAAAATACATACTATATGAATATTTGAAAATAATGTTACTAAATAAAATATAAAACTAGATTTCACTTTTAAAAATAAAATACTAAGTCACTCTTTAAATAATTGTTCTATAATAGATTAAAATAATTATTGCTGTAATAGATTAAAAGGAAATACTTACTTTAGAATTTAAATATTTAGAAATAGTAAATTTTCAAAACATACTTCTTAAAACAACTTTAAACTTTTAATTTATATTTAAAAATTTACTTTGAAAACGTACTTGGTTATTCAGAGAGAAATTTCCAATCTCAATCACTTAAATCAATCTTCCAAATCGATTCCCAATTTATTCCATTTGGAATCAATCTCTTTACTTATTGATTCATTTCAAAATTCATTAATTATGGACTTTATTATTATTTTCAGATTGATTTTTAAATCCTTTATCTGAAATATGCAAATTTCAGGTTATTCCCAATTCCTTCTTTATTCTTCTTAAACAATTTAAATCCTAAATTTAAAATAAATGTTTGTTCTTTTAAACAGCAACATTGAAGTTTAAGTTTCATTAACTTTCTGTTTATTTAAATTTTCCTTCCCATACTCAAGATTTATTTATTAAAATATTAAAGTCACTTTATTTCTTTTTTCCAAGTTATTCTTGAATTTACTCAATAATTATTTTACTTGCAATTTCGCTTCTTTTTATTTTCATTTCCAAAATCAAATTTATATTTTTAATAATTCATTATACCCAATTATATCAACCAAGCCATAGCATTCAATACTTCCACATAATTCATTATAGAATTATCAAATAATCAGAACAGAGAATACTAAATAATTTAAATAAAAGTTGAGGGGTCCAATTGGATCCCTCCAACCTGTTTTCCCTGCATCCACAGACGTTAGCATCACATAATATGCCAATTTCAAATGATACTATACTATATCACATCACTTAATTCAACCATTCAATCAATTATTTAAATTAAATCATTTAAATTTAAATTTAAACTAAGTGAGATTAACTCACCTTATCTATTATTCGCAATCCACTTCAATATTGCCTTGAATTTCCTGATGTTAACCTTGAATGAATAATTTATATGGTTCATTAATATTCGAATGGATAGAACAATTTATTACTATTCACTTATTTAATTTAACTAATAATTTGGGTTTAAACTAATTTTTCCCTTTTAATAAATTGTTTTTAGTAATTAAATAGCTAAATAAGCTTGTGAACTAAATCAATAACCCTATTATTATTTTTATAACTAGTAAGCTTAAAAGATGCATATTTGTTTTATTTTATTTTATTCCAATTTGAAACTACATATTTATATGTATATTTTTATAAAAATAAATTTGTAGATTTCAAAAGTCTACTGTTGTATAACTTTATTTTACTGTTAATTTATTTAAATAAAAATCTTAACCTTTTAAAAATAAATTTCCTATTAAGATGTACTGTCTCAATATCAATTGTTTAAACTAAGATAAAAAAATCAGTAAATTCTTATATATTTTTTTCTGCCTAATTAACAGTAAACGAATCATTAGCATATATAGACCTTAATTTTAAACAGCTGAAATTTTTCAAATAATTATGCATATTATAAAATCGAATATGAGAAACTGGTTCGAAAATCTCACCTTCGATTTCTTGTTTAGCCCTCCAATCAAACTCGCCTGGTTTCCCCACGACTTCATAACTGAACGCGCAAATAAATTTGAACTCCGGTAGTCTCCAAAGGCCATGGCTACAGCATGATCAACAAGGTCAGCTAATCCATCCGACCCAATCCGAGCAAGGGGCCTGGCCCACTCCTTCCTCCCCCGCTTACTCACTTTACAGTACTCGTTCGAGCCCATGCCCGACCCGCATCCAAGAGACAGCACCATGACGTCCCCCAATCCCCTCACAAAAGGAAACTCCTGCTTGCAATGCAGAACACGTGCAATCGCCGCAGCTGTGGGATTGCTCATCGCCATCCCTCCATCCACACCAACACACACCTCCCGTACCCTCATCGACACGCGCAATCTCGAGACTCCATGCCCTAGCTTCGCGACTCACGCTGACGTACGAACGCCCCTTCTCGCGAGTGATGCGAATGATTTCCCCCAAGCAACGATCATGTTCGAACCTAAATTGACTAGGATCCCCCCTTTTTTTTCTCTGAAATTTTGATTTGGGGAAATTAAGGCTTCAGCTATATTATTTTTTTAGAAACGAAAAGGAATGGAGGAGGGAGACGCGATCTACAGAGAGCAGTCGCCATTTTTTTTATAATTTAGGGTTATCGAATTAAAAATGAAGACCTCGACCCTATTTTGTTAATATGACCGAACGCGTGGATTCTCGAAGAAGCCTGACTTTAAAAGGAAAACATTAGCTTCTAAGAGAAGCCAGAGTACGTGATACTAACTACAGTACACAATGCAATATCAACGCGTTTATATACCGTACGTTCACCAACAACCCAAATCATTACGAAATTTAAAATCTGATAATAATACAATATTACGGATCTAATGGATTTGGTTTCGTCGAATTTCGAGACTGTGCCTCGGAAGGCTATTTTCAAATATCAATTTAAACGATATATATATTTTTTAAACTGAATAAACCACTGTAAATTTCAATTTTACAACTTCTATTATCTTTAGTATTATCAATTAATTTTAAGAGCCTTCAATTTACTTTTAACCGGCTTAAAATTCTAGATTCAACATTTTACCCAACTTCTAATTATTAAAATTCAATAATTTAATTATCAAACAAATAATGATATTTGAAATTCAAGTTAAAAATTAACTTTTAAATATTTCAAATAAATTAAATATTCCCATTTTAAATGCTTAAAAATTTCGGGTCGTCACATTCCTTTCCCCTTAAAAGAATTTCGTCCCCGAAATTACAAGTTAGGAAGAATGATCCAATACCCGTTTACCTTTTCCAAAACCAATCAGTTCTTAAAAATTCAACATCTTACCAACTATCTTTTTGATAGAAGGCCCATTACAATTCTTACTAACTTCCCAACTTTTCCCTTAGTTTCCTAATAAATTTACTTATACAATCATTCAAATTATAATTCAAAACTAAATTTTGAATTATCGAAAATTTTCTCAAAATTCTTCTAACTCCCTAAATTCACGAAAAATTTCGCCAGCATCTCCTTTGCGCGGCTAGCTCGGTACAACTACAGAATGGCTCTACGGCCTCCCAAATCCAAAAAGAAAACAGAAAGGCCAAGTGGCTCAATCCAAAATCCAAATCCCAATCAAATTTCATACCAAATTTAAACACATACCTTTTTGTCGGGCCATTCAAATTTATCTTTGAAATCAAACCCAACTCTCTTTTCCTTTTTATAATACCTGCATATCCTGCTTAGTACTAATATCCAATCACAATATTCCCAAATCATTTTATCGACTTTTTTCACAAAATGCCAATATCTATTCATCCAAATATCAACTTAGAATGTATTTGTAATATTAATCTCCAATTAAGATTTCACCATTCCTTACTTAAGTTTAGTATAAGCATTCTATATACTTCTTTATTTGTTTTCACTTTACCACTTTAGTTAATATCTATTTCTATTCAATTTAGTTTTCACATTCCATATGAATTCAATTTACCTTTAACTCTGCATATATAAATTTTATTTGTCATTTATTACTAATTCATGTCATTACTTAAATTAGTTCCATTTACTAACTTGTTTTAGTTTTCAATTTGAATTTGTTTGTCGTTAACAAAATTTTCCAAAATTTTCAAAAAATTTCTAACTCCCAAAATTTCTGGAAAATTTTGGCAAAGTCTCCTTTGTACGGAGGAGCTTTTGCAAATTTGACAAAAGATATAAATATATATACATCGATCCACACGGTCGGAAAAACCAAAAACAATTCATATTTCCTATTTTTATTGCGTAGACGTACCTTATTTAGCATTTTTAAGCAAGTAGCTCATTTATTTAGCAGTTAATGCAATCCAAATCCAGCCACACAGCTTCCAGGTACCTGTACTTACTCAATTTAAACATGTAAGTGCCAAATATATGCAGTTTAACTATATTTCACTTATTTGCAATAGTTAACACATATGAATTCTAAAGAAACTCATACCAAACATTTTCCCGTAAGCAATTTATATAGTTTCCATGCTAATTCAACCGTTTCAATTAATTCACATACCATTTTCATTTAATTTGTATGGTTTTCAATCCATTCGTACACAACTTCATCAATTTGAAGGGTTTAAAACTCAATCGCTTACCTTCAATTTATTTTTAAGCAAACCGAGCTCATATTTAATTAAATTGCTCTCAAAATCAATTCATTTTACTTCTATCAATTCATAGAATTTTAATTACTTCCATTTACATCAAATGACAATTTATTCTATGCAATTTGACGAGATCTATGTGAATAAATAAGTATTTATGTTTTTATAATCAATTTAAATGGATTTCAACTCAATTTATACTTTATTCTATTCCATTTTTAAAATTTATTCACAATTCATATATTCTCATTTTCATTGCATTTTAGATTTGAATCCATTCATTTGCATTTCATTTTATTAACCAAACTAGTTTATTCAAAACCATTAACAACTTAGGTTCATCTTCATTACCTATTAAATTTTATTTTTATTTTAAATTCATTCACGACCATTTATTCAACTCGACCCATTCCAAGCTTGCACATTACTAACCATTCCCGAATTAATTCAAACTAAGCTTCATTTAATGGTCTTCCAAATCTACTCGTAGTCGAGCTTCTAATTATTCCCAACTTAAGTTAATTTATTCGATTTATGTCACTTCAAACTTAAGTACACTTCCATTTGATTCTTATTTATCCCCACCATTTATTTATTCAATATAATTAGTTTATCCACATTCACTTAAACCATTCTAATAAACTTGAAACATTCTATTTTTCTTATTGTCTCAAGTTATTTCAATCCCTTAATAATTTAAATGGTTTACAATCATTTATTTAAGAATTTTCATTCCATTAAATATTATCTGTAATTCACTGAATTTTAATTCGATTCAAATTTATTTTTACTTGGTTTTAAATCCAATCAAATATCATTAAACTTATCTTAAGTTGAATTCAATTCAACTTCCCCATCTATTTAGCTTAAGTCAATTTACTTTAATTTATACAAATTTTACACTTAAGCTCATTCTCATTTTGCAAACAAAGTTCTCTTTCAATTTAACTTGATTCTATTTCAATCCAATCCCATTTCAAACTACAAATTTATTTGATCAATTATTATACATTTTAACTTTCTAGATTCAGCTCATTCAATTTATTACCTAGCTATTTTCCAAGTTATCTTCACTTATTTGGATTTTATTTGCACCTTCAAACCATTGCTATTTTAATCCATTTACATTTTTATTTGATACATTCCTAGTTATATTTAATTTGTTAACACTTCAAGTTAAATTTTCAATTTTTGAATCCACTATTCATTTTCAATTTACCGCCCAATTTATTAACCACAATTTAATTACAGTTTCTTCACTATTGATCCAAGTCGAATTTGATTTATAACTTGAGTTTTATTTCTAATCTTCATTATTAGCTTACAATTCAGCTTCTATTTAACTACATTGAACTCCATTTACACATTTCATTACTAATTTATTAATAAATTAGTCCTCCCCTATTTGTGGTTCAATACTTGATTTTTTTTCCAAATATCACTTCATTTAATTGTCTTAGTTCAATTTATTATATAATTCAAGTTTGGATTTTCTTTTCATTATCCAAAACATCAAACAATATTTATTTTGGATTTTCTATTTCACTTCCACGTTTTATAAGTCACTACTTATTATTTTATACGATCACATTCATTCTAAGCTTGAATGTATTCATCTTTTATTTTTAATTCGAGTCTTACACCTATTTATAATCCAAGCAGATTTTTATTTCCATGGATTATTATTCTTTTACAAGTCATTCTAAATTATTTATTTCAATCCAATCCTTATTCATCTCATTTTCATTTGTTCAGGTAAGAATCTAATTCCATTCAATAACTCAATTGAATCTTTTTATTCCAATTCAATTTTATTTTAACTCAAATTTATTTAATTCAATTCGAGTTCAACTTAATTCAAATATAACTGGATATTATTTTTCTGCCTAATTAATTAGTTTCAATCCAGTTAAGTTTTTATCTTCCAATCTAAGTTAACCTCATTTTATCCTTTTAAATTTAAATTCCATTATTCAAAGCTTATATTTCGTTTATGATTTAAAATCATCTCAATTTATAAGCTTACAACTATCTCATCGGGATTTTTAAATACCCGACTTTGGTTCCAAATCATTTTGAAATCTTCAACATCTCAAAATCCTACTTCTCAAAATTTTTAAACCAATCCTGGTTTTATTTCCAACAAATTTCCTTTGAAATTTTCAAAACAATTAGCTTTTCTGAACAAATTTATTTTTGGCAGCATTCTGTCTCTCAGAAATTCGAAAATGAATACTGATGATGCGGCCGTCATCATCAGAATTATTTTCCAATAATCCAAGTGATTTCAATGCTGTATCACTTCCAAAATTCATTCAAAACAAAATTCTTTTCAGAAATACCCCCAAGATAATAATGCTATCTTTTATCTTCAAAACACTTCCAAATTTCTGGGATTTTAAATTTTCAAATCCTGCTTAAATCACTTTTAACTATAATTCATTTGCACATGCTCATACAAATTATCATTTGATTATATTTCAATTTATAACTTACCTTTATCTTTATAATTCATATTTATAAATTTCATTTCATAATTGAATTTATCTCCTTAATCTTTGGTTGTATTTACAATTTCTAGTTAAATTTCCACTCGAAATGATAATAATTTAAATATCATCATTCCTAACATCCAAACAACCATATATTAGCTAAATAGTTTACAAAAACCCCTTTTTTATGTCAAAAATATATTTTTGGGTAAAATTATTTCATTCACCCATATTTAAAACAATACCGTGTCGATTGTTCTATTTAAGTGTTTAGAAACCCTTTCGATACAGTTGTCCAGACTGTGCCGACGAAGGTTCATATGCCACTCAATAAACCAATCAACACAATATTAAAATAATTTATATTCACTAACAAATACGCACTCATATCTATTAATACGCTCAAACTCATTCTAAAGTACTACGGACTCTATTTTAAATGAGTAATTCCCAACAGAGCCAAGGTTATCTCCAACCTAAGCTCTGATACCAACTGTAACGACCCACAAATCCGTACCCCTTGAGTCAACACTATTCTACCTAAGTCAACTCAAGTTGCACATAAATACAAACCATTTGGGTTTAAGAAGAAGAGGTAGAAGAAGAAAATAGAAATCAACAACAGAATCTTACCATCGCAGCGGAATAAAATATAATAGATAATAAATAATCTTTACTCAAACATCAAATATCTCTGTTAATATATTACATCATCAGAGTACATCAATCACAGCTCAACATCAATATCATACAAATGGATACACAACAACTCATCACAGCGGAATATATATATAAACAAGTACGGGAGTACGTATCGTCATCCTGCTCGTCTCCTGAGCTCCACAGCATCTCCTGTATCTTATAATACTCGGTCTGACCCGAGCATTACAGTAAAATAACACCCGAGTTAGTCTGGAATACCAGCGTGAGGAAATCACACCCAATTGATTATTAAAGTTTCAAAAATCCTTTGAAAACAAAAGCATCTCGTAAGACCACGCCACAAATAAACATGTCGGGTTTTTACCTTACGATAGCTAAAACATTTTTATTAAAGTCCTCTGATATTATAATAGTGTCTATAGAAAGTAAAATAGAATCTAGCTGAAATGCTTGCATCTCACGTTTCAGCAATAGTTGGGCACAATCAAAACCGTACGGGCGCGTAGGGAAAATGGATTCCAACTAATGGCTAGGCACTGGGGTACCACCTGTCACAGTACCTGGTCTTGATCAGCGTACCGAGGAGCCACCCTAACTCCCCTGCAACACAAGACCGGAACCATCCCTTACTGGACAGTCCCGAGCAAGATCACCCCGCGGTTGGGATCAGCAACCGCCCACTAAGCCGAAATAAAAGGGACATCTAGACAGGGATGACCTCACCCTCCAGTGGGGGCTACCCACGAAGTCTTGCTCCATATCCCCTGATTTTAAGCCATTCCCATTTGATGAGGCTGGAGGCTAAGCGTTACCTTTTTAGAATATATTCCTTAGAATGCCCATCGTCCACCTGGCGATGTTCGCAAGCATTCATCCATACAAGTCCGTCCCGGGTTCGAACGGAACCGAAGGCACTATTCCTACTACATCCATTTTGGAAATATCCTCAGGATTAGTAGCGACTAGCCCTTGCACTTCACTGCTCCACCTTTGAATCCAAAATCGTTTTTCACGAAAACGTACAAACCGGATCGAAGTGGTTTTCGAGAAATAAATCTCGATCCCGGTCTCTTCGAAAGGATCAACGCATTTGTCCAATATTTATAGTCAGTGATTTAACTATCAATTAATATTCACAAACAACCATTGACCAATAAATAATTTTCCAAATTATTTATTAATCTCAAAAATATCTTCAAGAGATATATTTCTATTTTCAATCCTTTGAAAACAGTTTCAAAACCATCTTTCTTTTCAGAATAAACTTTCTCAAATATTCTATCTTCTCTGAAAATTACCAAGCACAAAACTAGATTTAAAAATAAATTTAAAACACTATACTTTGAAATATACTTTTCAAACATTTAAATTAAAAATACTTTAATGATTTGTTAAAAATACATACTATATGAATATTTGAAAACAATGTTACTAAATAAAATATAAAACTAGATTTCACTTTTAAAAATAAAATACCAAGTCACTCTTTAAATAATTGTTCTATAATAGATTAAAATAATTATTGCTGTAATAGATTAAAAGGAAATGCTTACTTTAGAATTTAAATATTTAAAAATAGGAAATTTTCAAAACATACTTCTTAAAACAACTTTAAACTTTTAATTTATATTTAAAAATTTACTTTGAAAACGTACTTGGTTATTCAGAGAGAAATTTCCAATCTCAATCACTTAAATCAATCTTCCAAATCGATTCCCAATTTATTCCATTTGGAATCAATCTCTTTGCGTATCAGTTCATTTCAAAATTCATTAATTATGGACTTTATTATTATTTTCAGATTGATTTTTAAATCCTTTATCTGAAATATACAAATTTCAGGTTATTCCCAATTCCTTCTTTATTCTTCTTAAACAATTTAAATCCTAAATTTAAAATAAATGTTATGTTCTTTTAAACAGTAACATTGAAGTTTAAGTTTCATTAACTTTCTATTTATTTAAATTTTCCTTCCCATACTCAAGATTTATTTATTAAAATTTTAAAGTCACTTTATTTCTTTTTTCCAAGTTATTCTTGAATTTACTCAATAATTATTTTACCTGCAATTTCACTTCTTTTTATTTTCATTTCCAAAATCAAATTTATATTTTTAATAATTCATTATACCCAATTATATCAACCAAGCCATAGCATTCAATACTTCCACATAATTCATTATAGAATTATCAAATAATCAGAACAGAGAATACTAAATAATTTAAATAAAAATTGAGGGGTCCAGTTGGATACCTCCAACCTATTTTCCCTGCATCTACAGACGTTAGTATAACATAATATGCCAATTTTAAATGATACTATACTATATCACATCACTCAATTCAACCATTCAATCAATTATTTAAATTCAATCATTTAAATTTAAATTTAAACTAAGTGAGATTAGCTCACCTTATCTATTATTCGCAATCCACTTCAATATTGCCTTGGATTTCCTGATGTTAACCTTGAATGAATAATTTATATGGTACATTAATATTCGAATGGATAGAATAATTTATTACTATTCACTTATTTAATTTAACTAGTAATTTGGGTTTAAACTAATTTTTCCCTTTTAATAAATTATTTGTAGTAATTAAATAGCTAAATAAGCTTGTAAACTAAATCAATAACCCTATTTTTTTATAACTAGTAAGCTTAAAAGATGCATATTTGTTTTATTTTATTTTATTCCAATTTGAAACTACATATTTATATGTATATTTTTATAAAAATAAATTTGTAGATTTCAAAAGTCTAATGTTATATAACTTTATTTTACTGTTAATTTATTTAAATAAAAATCTTAACCTTTTAAAAATAAATTTCCTATTAAGATGTACTGTCTCAATATCAATTGTTTAAACTAAGATAAAAAAATTCAGTAAATTCTTATATATATTTTTCGACCTAATTAACAGTAAACGAATCATTAGCATATATAGACCTTAATTTTAAACAGCTGAAAATTTTCAAATAATTATACATATTATAAAATCGAATATGAGAAACTGGTTCGAAAATCTCACCTTCGATTTCTTGTTTAGCCCTCCAATCAAACTCGCCTGGTTTCCCCACGACTTCATAACTGAACGCGCAAATAAATTTGAACTCCGGCAGTCTCCAAAGGCCATGGCTACAGCATGATCAACAAGGTCAGCTGATCCATCCGACCCAATCCGAGCAAGGGGCCTGGCCCACTCCTTCCTCCCCCACTTACTCACTTTACAGTACTCGTTCGTGCCCATGCCTGACCCGCATCCAAGAGACAATACCATGACGTCCCCCAATCCCCTCACAAAAGGAAACTCCTGCTTGCAATGCAGAACACGCCCAATCGCCGCAGTTGTGGGATTGCTCATCGCCATCCCTCCATCCACACCAACACACACCTCCCGTACCCTCATCAACGCGCGCCATCTCGAGACTCCATGCCCTAGCTTCGCGACTCACGCTGACGTACGAACGCCCCTTCTCGCGAGTGATGCGAATGATTTCCCCCAAGTAACAATCGCGTTCGAACCTAAATCGACCTAGATCCCCCTTTTTTTTCCTCTGAAATTTTGATTTGGGGAAATTAAGGCTTCGGCTATATTATTTTTTTAGAAACGAAAAGGAATGGAGGAGGGAGACGCGATCTATAATCAGAGAGTAGTTGCCCTTTTTTTTATAATTTAGGGTTATCGAATTAAAAATGAAGACCTCGGCCCTATTTTGTTAATATGACCGAACGCGTGGATTCTCGAAGAAGCCTGACTTTAAAAGGAAAACATTAGCTTCTAAGAGAAGCCAGAGTACGCGGTACTAACTACAGTACATAATGCAATATCAACGCGTTTATATACCGTACGTTCACCAACAACCCAAATCATTACGAAATTTAAAATCCGATAATAATACAATATTACGGATCTAATGGATTTGGTTTCGTCGAATTCCGAGACTGTGCCTCGGACGGCTATTTTCAAATATCAATTTAAACGATATTTTTTTTAAACTGAATAAACCACTGTAAATTTCAATTTTACAACTTCTATTATCTTTAGTATTATCAATATAAATTTTATGAGCTTTCAAATTATTTTTAACCGGCTTAAAATTCCAGATTCAACATTTTACCCAACTTCTAATTATTTAAATTCAATAATTTAATTATCAAACAAATAATGATATTTGAAATTCAAGTTAAAAATTAACTTTTAAATATTTCAAATAAATTAAATATTCCCATTTTAAATGCTTAAAAATTTCGGGTCGTCACAGTAAAAATGTATAAGTCAATAAAAGTTGTTTGAATAAGTTAAATAAAAACAATAGTTGTAAAAGAATGAATTGTATGAGCAAATGTATTATAAGTATGGAAATATAATTAAAATGATTTACAATTGTAAAATAATCTTATATATAAATAGTGAAATTATTTGAGGAATTTTTTTATAAATGTAATTTATGAATAATGAAAAGGAAAATTTTGAAAGAATATTTAGCACTGATTTCACTATTGTTACTGGAAAATAATAAGGATGATGACTGCAGCATCATCAGTATAATTTTTGAGTTTCCGTGTGATGGATTTGCTACCATGTAAATTGAAATTGAAGTTTTGTTGTGATAAACAAATTTGAAATTGAAAATCCAAGTTGAAATTGATAAATATATGTAAAACGAGTTTTGAACTTACATATGAGATAAAAAAATTAGGTTCGGTAAAGTTAGAGAATTTGAGTTGGCATAACAAAACATATGATTTGGAATTTAACTAAAGGGAGTTAAATTAATTAAATCATATTTGGAAGTTTAAATAAGTAAGTTGTATAACTTATAAAGTGAGAAGATGTAAGTGAAACCAAATGATAAATGGTTAAATAATTTTGATAAGCAAAACGAGATATGAATTTGAATAAGTGATGAATTTGACTGAAGTAAAAGTTAAATAGAATTTACTTTAGAATTGGATTCTGAATTGGATTTATAAGTGAAAATTTAAGTTAATTTAAACAAATGATGAATTGAAATGGAAGATAGCTTAAATAATATTGAATAAATTTGATTTTGGTATCGAAGTAAAATAATGAAGTGAATTGAATGGATGTGAACTTGAGTTATATAAAAGGGAGATTCAACTTTATTTATGAAATGAATTAGCAATTGAATTAATGAAGGGATTGAATGTTAATCAATCGAATGTAAATAAGTTGATATGAAATAATGGATGAAGTGCTAATTCATTTAAAGCTAATTGAATAATAGAATGAAAGTCAATAGAATATTAAACCAATTAGAAATAAAAGGTGTTGAACCAAATTGAATGTAAATTTAATAATTTGGTTATGTTGAATATACATTGGTTGTTATTTGATTTTTAGTTGATTTTATATAAATTCATTAAGTGTTAATGAAATTAAATTAGTGAAATTAAAAGCTATGTAATTGAATTCAAATTGGAAGAAAATGAATTTGAATAGAATTGAATTTGATTTGGAAGTGAATTAAAATGAATGTAAATTAGTGAATGTATACTAATTGGAAATGAATAAATGAATATTTGTAAAGTCCAATGTTAACAAATCAAATGTGATTAAAATGAAAAAAACAATTCATTGAATATTAATGAGAAATGAAAGAATATTGATTTTGTTATTGATTTGTTGGATGTTAATTGGATGATAGTTGTTTGATGGTTGCGTTTGTTGTTTTGTTGCATTTGCTATGTTGGCACACGTAGTTGTTATGTTGCTATATGTTGTATATTGATATTATTTTCATATATACATGTTCTCATTTGTTTGATTGAGTGTATAGTAGGTGCGGGTGGCTTATGCTTCGCATTTGGAGCTCGCTTTCGCGCTATATTAGCCGTATATGCTCGCTAACAATAAATAAGGTACATATCTCGGATTACATACCGTACTTTTACACTTTTTTCCCTACGGATGCCTCATCACTTGATGAGATGTATATTTGTGATATATACACTGACTTTTTTTTTGGATCGAGCCGCGCAAAGGAGACTCTGGCGAATTTTTCCGAAAATTTAAGGCGTTAGATTTTTTTGGGAATTTTGGAAAATTTTGAAAACTATAACTAAGTACGATTTGAAAACTTAGTAAATTTATTGTAAGAGGTTTAACTATGGATTTGGAAAAGTTAAACACTTAAGAGATTTCTAAATCAAACTTGAACGGTTTGTTTTGAAAAGTTAATCGATTTCAAACTCTTTCTTACTTGGTAATTTCGAGGACGAAATTCTTTTAAGGGGGAAGTTTGTAACGACCCAGAATTTCTGTCAATTAAAATTTGAATATTTATTTGATTTTAAATATTAATTAGTCAAATTTATTAGTCGAATAATTTATTTTTCGAATATTTGGATTTAATTGGATAATTGAATCAGAAATTTAATATTTGAAATTGCGTAAATAATTAAAAATTGGGTTTAAAATGAATAAAAATGATTTGTAAAATTTTATTTAATCATATTGGAGTTAGAATGAAATTTTAGAACTTTTAAAATTTAATTTTAAAATTTAATTAAAAGTTGATTTGTGAAAATTGAATATTTTAATATTTAATTGACGAGTCAAAATAGCCATTTTTCAAACAGTCTCGGATTTCGACGAAATAAGTTTCATCGGATCCGTAATGTGATATTATTGTAAGGTTTTAAATTTCGTGTTAATCGGATTTACCGTTTGTCCGGGGTAAGCTAAAACGCACAGAAATTTAGTTAACCGATTTAATTTAAAATCGATTGTTTATTGCCGTAACTCGCACAGATGATCGAATTAGCCTCCGAAACCTATTCCGTTGTGTCCGAAACATGGGGTAAACCTTAGAAACACCCGTCGGCACGTATTGTTTGGAGATCATTTGAAGAGTTGCTTTAAAATGAATTAAGTAATAATATAATTGGGTTATGTGTATATATATAGTAGGAAGTTCCTTAGCCTGATCATTTGTTGGAAATCAAAACAAAAAAATACGAGCCTTGTACGGTTTTAGTTGTAGAACCTGCCATTCAAAATGGTAGCTATAGTAGGCAAAATATAATGGTACCTATGCTGGCTAAGATTTATATTCTATTTTCGAAATGCTTTTATCACTATGCACTAATAATAATATCAAAAATGATTTGTTTTGCGTAGTAAGCATCTTTGACTATCATAAGGAGAAATCTCCTCCAATTCTGCGTTTGCATTATGTGTGTGCGGGGAGGCCTTATGTTAGTTCCATTTTCCAAAAGCATTGCGGATATTTTTCCACTTCCATTGTTGTTGTTGTTTTAAAAGATAAATAACTGTTTTGAGTTCTCACACCAGTCCCATGACCGACCTGGAGTTTATTGTTCTCTTCCTAAACTCTAGGTGTCCATGATTTTCCACACGGGCAGTCTAGAGTCAGATTATCAGGTCATTCTGGATTCAAAAGTGCTTTGGAGCTCAGGAGGCAAGCTGGATGGCGAGACGTACCACTTGTATATGATATTATCTTTTCCGCTGTAGAATTCGCTTGTAAGGACACATTTGTATAACTGTCCATTGTCCAGTTGTGTTGTGTATTGTTGTTGTATACTCTGATGATGATGTGATGTAATGTAATAACCGAGATAGTTCTTTGTTTTATAGATTATTCATTTATGTATTATATGTTGTTCCGCTGTGATATGTGAGTATATTGTTTCTGTTCTGTTTCCTTATTTCTTCTATCTTTTTCTTCTACCTCTTCTTTTTAACCCTCATGGTTCGGTTTTCCGGCATTCAATTGCTCGGCAGTTGATACAGTGGACATATTGATGTCGATTTTCGAAAGTCGATGAATTGGGTCTCTGACAATCGAACTTTGAGTTAAATTAATATCGAGATGCTCAACTGGGATAGCCGATGAAATTGAGGATGCTAGGTGGTTAGTTGGTCCGATTGGAGCATCGTTGTCTTGCTGGCGGCAACGAGGGTGACCGAAGGTGATCGAGGCAGTGGTGCACGTGCATGGTGCACTCTCGTGTACCTGGATTTGTCAAGGTTGGGGAAGAAACGTTAGCCTCGGGTTCATGCTCGTGTAAATACAAGATAGGCTCGAAGTAGAAGATGTGCGCAAGTCTCTCGGGAAGATTAGGTTTTTGCTCGGGGATTTTCAAGCCTTGGTTAGGTGGCTTTCGTCTATAAACCAGGTTTTTAAAGCAAACAGAAAATGCAGTTTTAAGACAAAGTAAATATCTAACCAAGCTTTTAAAACAAAGGAAATGTTGAACAAGTTTTCAAGATTTAAAATTTTAAAGTTAATCGTTTTAAAATTGTTTTGGGTTTATATAATTATGTATTAAGTTAATTATCTTATTTAATCTCAAATTGTTTTCAAAAAAATGATGAAATTAAGAAGTAATTAAGATAAGGATAATTAAACTTAATTAAATAAAAGAGCTTAAGTGTTTTTGAATAAATTAATTGCCTATAATTCCTTTAAATAAGATATAAAAGATAATTAAGTAATAAATTAAGGTAATGATTAATCTTTAAAGTCTTAGGTAATTAAAGATAGGTAAATTAAGTAGTAATTAAAGGGTTAATTTCTTAATTACTTAAAGGATAATTAATTAAGGTGATTGATTAATAAATGTGATTAATTAAAGGTTTACTTACTTAATTGCTTTGTGTAATTAAAATAAAAGCTAATTACTTAGTGTAATTAATAACGGATAATTAATTAAGGGTTAATTAATTAGTAATTGAAGGTTAATTAATTAAGTAATTGAAAGTTAACCAATTTATTATTAAAGGTTAATAAGTTAATGATTAAAGATTAATTGATTTATTAATTAAGATTGATTAATTAATAATTAAAGGTTAATTAATTAATCATCAATGGTTAATTAATAAATGATTAAAGGTTAATTAATTAAGATGGTTTGTAATTAATTAATATTGATTAACCAGGATTAATAATTTATTCATAAGTGATTAATCTGATTTAAATTAATCAGATGTTAATTGATCTTACTTATGGATATTCGGATTGTACGGAATACTTTGAATTGTTTGATATCCCTAATATGTTACGCTTTGTGCTAAGCATTGTTTTGGTGTGGTCTGTGATGAATATAATTTATTTATCTGTGATAATTTTAAATTATTTATCTGTGAATCTGTGAATGAAGATAAGTGTTATAGATTATACCACTTATCGATATTACTGTGCTTGAATCTGTGATGGTTGATGATGTTGCACTATTGTGTAAAACCCTTGGGCTACACCTTACACACACAATATGGATTGCATGAGGAAATTGGTTAAGTCATAAATTTTTGGAATGGTTTTAAAAATTCAATTTTGAATCCAGAACAGTTTTGGAAATGGAATGGGGTGAATATGAAAAGATTTTGAAAAAGAGTTTTAAAGATAAAAGTTATTTTGAATAACTTGATAAAGTTTTGAAATTTAAATAATTTGATTTGAATTTGAATTCAAGATTTGAAATTGAATTCTATGTTTAGAAATTATGGTTTAAAAAGGTTATACAAGTTACATAATGTGTTTGTATGGGTTTTAAACCATTTTAAAAGTATTGTTTTGGGAATTTGAATTTAACTCAAGTTTTATACTTGAAGGGCTTTAACTCGTGCAAATGTAATCGGATTTTTCCGAAACGAAAACTATTTTTTTTCAAATAATAATAGTTTTCATATAAAGAAAGGATTTCCAATTTGTGTTGAAAGATTTCAAGTTTGAAATGGAAGTGAAATAGTTTTGAAAGCTATAAATAAATCTTTGTGAAAGATGGTTGAACCTTGTTTTGAAATTGAATAGGATCTTAAAGGTGTATCTTTTGTATAAAAGATTTGAAATGGAATTGTTTCGAAAGCTATGAAGGAATCTTTGTGAAATATTTGGTGAATTTTGTTTTCAAACAAAAGAGGATCTCAAAGATAGATCTTTCGTTTAAATACTATGAACGAATCTTTGTGAAAGATTAGTGAACTTTGTGAAGTGAATCTTTTTGTTTAAAGATTTGAAAATGGTAATTTGTTTAAACCATTGAAAGAAAAGTTTGGGCTTTAAGTTGTGACTTAACTGAGATCCCAATATCTATATGTTTTTAAATATTGCGCTCATTATTCGATTTAGCTAGAAGAGGACTTTGTGTCATATAACCCATTCGGAATAATGATGCCGCAACATTCCTATTTCGACTATTTCCAGGTTGTGAGGCTCGACGAAGTCTCGTCCACAAAGCAAAGCTTTTAACCAAAGCCATGCTTCGATCAAAAAATGATCAGCAGCACTTCTTATGCCACATTACCAAATTGGGAATGTATCACTAGTAACCATCAACTACATAACCTCCAAGCTCATACGTCTCAGAGAAGGGTATTAAGCTAAGATAATAAATTCTCCGCCACCAAACAGAAATGTATTTGATAGAAACCAGCTTTACATCTCAAAGTGTAATGTCAGACAAATATCCATACAAGTCTGTTTTGGGTTCGAACAGAACTGAGGGCACTTCACAAAGAAGCCCTTGCAATTCGGATAATCCCTAATCACGACCGGACTCCCCATCACAAAGGATGATATAAATATCTATACCGGGGCCATTCAGTGCAGAGACATTCGACAGGCCATCCTTTCGCTTTTGAACCGGGGATGGCTTACTTGTAGGTGTCACTTTCGAGCAGGGGTAACCCGGCCTTGTGTTGGTAGGGAACCGTTTTGGTTCTTGGGGGCATCCCTCCAGAGGCGTTCCATTTGGTAACGAAGTTCCTTAGCCTGATCATTGTTGGAAATCCAATCATTCAATACGAGCCCTTTACGATTACAGTTGTATAACCTGCCACCTCAGTTGGTAGCTATAGCAGGCATAATATAATGGTACCTATGCTGGCTAAGATTAATATTATATTTTCGAAATGTTTTCCACTATGCACTAATAATAATATCCAAATGATTTTGCGTAGTAAGCATGTTTGACTATCATAAGAAGAAATCTCCCCCAAGTGTGTGATTGCATTGTGTGTGTGCCGGGAGGCCTTATGGTAGTTTCATTTTCCGAAAAGAATTGCGGATTTCAAGTTTAAAATCTTTTCTTGTTTGTTTTAAAGTTAAAACTGTTTTTGTTTGCTCACATGACTGATCTAGAGTTTGTTGTTCCCTTTCTAAACTCCGAGTGCCCATAACTATCTACACGGGCAGTCTAGAGTTAGATTTTCAGATAATCGGCTAGCAGATGTAGATTCGATAGTCTTTGAAGTCTTTGGTTTGGCAATCGATGTTTGGATCGCATTTTCTACAAGTTCAACATGATGGTGGTTCGAGCTTGGAGCATTGGAGCTTTGGCATTGAAGACTCAGTTTGTTGGATTCTCGCTTTCTCTCATGAAAGATTCTATTGATGGTCATCTTTCTATCATCGATGGTCGCAAAGTCTAGACCATCCTTGTTGTTGTTATCCTATTCCACTGTTGCATATTTATCTCTGATATTGTTGGAATTCATATTGTATCAGATATTGTATTCGTTGTTGTGTCAATGATATATTCATTTCCTTCCTCTATGTTGTTATACTTAATGTTTTATAATCTCCAGCGAATCGGATTAAACGTTTGAATCTGCGGCATTTGAATACGGGTGAAGCATGGATGTCGATTTTCATACGCGAAAATTCGGGTCGTCACACTGCTGCAGTAGGTCTAGAAGAAGACGGTGGTCTAATAGCAAACACTTTCCCTCTTTCCTCCCTGACTGACTTTGGACACTGGTTTTTAAAATGCCCAACATGGTCACAGTTGAAGCATTTCAGATTCTTCTTCTCTACCGGCTTCTTTCATTTACTAGTTCTATACTCGTGGGCATAATGGCCCTCCTTATCACACTTATAGCACACCAATTTAGTCTTTGCCTTCTTAGCAGCCTCCCCGTTTTGGGCACCTTTCTTCTTAAAGAATTTCCTTTCCCTGAGGACCTTGAGACTCAACTGGCTTGTCCATAACTAACACAACAAGCATCTCCTCATGGCGGATGGCCATCTCCACTACCACCTGATAAGGTTCCCTAATATGAGTCATAGCTATTCTGCCTAGCTCTGGCCTCAATCCTCTAATGAATATCTTGTTTCTTCTGTTATCAGTGTTAAGCATAGCATAACCATATCGAGATAGCTCATTAAACTTGGTAGCACACTCGATCATAGACATCCCTCCTTGGACAAGATCCATGTACTTCCTCATCAATGCCAATTTGGCAACCTCGGATAAGAACCTCTGCTTGAACCTCCTTTTAAAATCAGCCCATGTCAGCTCTTCCTCCGGAAGTCCGGCCGTCCCATTATTCCAGCAGTGAATCGCTAACCCTTGCAACTGCCTAGAGGCCAACCTTCTCTTCTCTCCATTCTCCAAGACTAAATCTGTAAAGATCTTTTCACGGTTCAACATCCAGTTCTCAACTTCAATTGCATCCTCCATTCCAACAAATGGCTTCTGCCAAGATTGGTATAGTCTTTGCTTAGCTTGGCATAGTTATAACCAGTTGGAACTAATAAGGATTAGCTCCTCCAACATTACCAGCAGCTCCTGCTTGAAAATGATTAGCCAACAACTGATACACCATCCTCACATCTACTAATAGATTTCTAGCACTAACATTAGCCTCAGCATTTTGGTTAGCCGACCTTGGTTTCTCTGAGTATTAGGTCAAGCATTTCCATTGGTAGTGGTGCTTCCTCCACCTAGATTTTCTCTTTCATTTCCTGCTTCCATATCCTCTTTCTTGTAAATCTACGTACGAGCCTTAGTAAGATACAAAAGAACGGTCTAAGAGAGAGGGGAATACATACTTAGATATATACCTATATATCAAATACAAGTATGTTACTATAACTTTAACCCAAACCCCGATCATATTTAAATTCATTAAATTATGTTTCAAAAAGCTTATAGGTTTAACATTTCTTTTAAAGTTTCACAAACCTATGCTCTGATACCAACTTATAACATCCCCCTACTTGGAGGCCCAAAACGAACGGCTATAGATGCTGTATTCATCCACAGTTATTAATCTTCGAGGACCAAATACGGCAGTGATTCATTGATACATAGATCACAAGAGTATGGAAAATTTTAACAATTCAAAAACATATTTCCACCTTCCATTCAAAACATTTCATGTTCATTTCATAATCCCAAAACGTTAACCACCTTCAGTAAAATATAATTATTACACATACACCAAGAGCGACATATGAAGATGCCCCCTTGTTGATCAGAGTATATAATAAGCTTAATAAGTCTACTTTTACAAACAAAAAACATAGTGAAAAAGTCAATTCTAAATAACTATTTGCCTCCTGCACGCCTCCACAAGCTTTATTCATCAAAGAAGAAAACTTGAAAATCCTAAATCCCAAACCACTGAAAATCAATTGAGTAACCGAGAGTTTAAGGGGAAATCAAAAATTTTGGGTCAGACATAAAGCCGGTATGAATAATAATCCAACATCTCAATCCTTTTAGATATCTAGTGAGACCACACTACTTAGTGGAATGGGTTTTCCTCTCACTAGTATCCTAAAAGCTTTTTAAAACCTTATTTTGTGCTCCTATATCCACAATAGTTAAAACATACATTTTCAAAATATTATGATGATATGCATACTTAAAACGGTTGGGATTTTCTAACCCCAATTTAATCTGTCACACTGTCATGATTATAGTTTCTAGGGTCACTATTAACCTTTTAGTTTTTATAGGTTTACAAGTAACTTGTATGCTCTTGCTAGTTAACTTATTTAATTTATGGGTCCCCTGAACGTATTAGTCAAACCAATAACTAATCACCATATCCTAGTTTTCATGGGTTGATTAGGAACCTATGGATTCATCCAGTAACTCACTTCACATCTTAGTTTCATGGATTGACTAGGAACCTACTGATACTTCCATTATCCACTTTCTTATCCTAGTTGTCACGGGTTAATTAGGAACCTATTGATTGATGTCAATTCTTAATTCAGATATAGTTTTCATGGGTTCACTACAAACCAGTTAGCCCCTGCTAACTGTCCTTAATACATAGTTTTCATGGGTATACTATGAACCTGTTGGTTTCCTCCATTAACTACATAATCATAGTTTTCGTGGGTTTACTATGAATCTTTTGGTTACCTCCAATAACTACATAGTTTAGACATCCAATATTTTTTGTCACCCTGACTCTTTGGATGCAATTCTATTCATTTAGGTGTTTGAGTAATTTATATTCACTACTGAGTTAACCTAGTTGGTTCTTCTACCCTTTTTCCCTAAAATACAGTTATGGGTTATCATGTGAATATATTCATATTTGAAGAAGAAAAACAACAATTTAACAATACCACTTTTATGGGTTTTAAGGTCCTTAAAAATACGTTTCATATAAAACATAGTTAACACCTTTAACTTATATTTTAATCAAGGCAATACTTCTTCAAAATTACTTATTTAAAGTCATTACAAAACTCCTTTATATAAGCCGTGGGTTTTCCTTTAAAAATTTAAGTTTGGGTTTTTAAAACCCTTCGACAATGTCGAAAGCTTCTGCTTTCGATCCCTTCGAAATCGTAAATTATCTCCTTTAAAACAATAGGCTCTAGCTTTTTGATACTTTAAAACACTTCTTTCGAAACCTTTCGACCATGTTAAAGTATTATTATATAAGAATAGAATCATATTTTCGATACCACTTCAAAGTATCTCTTTCGAAAACATTGAAGGTCACCCTTCAAAACCATTGAAAATCTACCCTTTCGAAAGCATTGGGCTTATACTTAAACATTAATTTGGGTCAAAGTGAAAATGGGTGAAAGCATCTCTTTTGAAAACACTCTTTATTTTACAAAGTATTGGGGAAGTTTGGTGGTGTCGAAACCATCCTTTCGAAAGCATAGAAACATCTGGGAAAAAAACCTTTTGACAACGTCGAAAGCTTCTGCTTTCGACCCCTTCGAAAGCTTTAGGAAGCGGCATGTATATTTATAAAAACAATTGATTCTTTCGACAAAATTGATGCCTTCGATGCCATTGGAAGGTCACTAGTTC
Organism: Allium cepa; assembly: GCA_030765085.1. Taxonomy (NCBI): domain Eukaryota; kingdom Viridiplantae; phylum Streptophyta; class Magnoliopsida; order Asparagales; family Amaryllidaceae; genus Allium; species Allium cepa. The sequence goes on from CM060931.1 coordinate 168,553,983, forward strand.
ACAAATGGGGTTCAACCTGGTCGTCAACTACCCCTTCGAAAGCTTTAAACAAAAATTAAGTAATCTCTTCGAAAGCAGCTCTCTTTCGAAAGTCTCTTTGAAACACTCTTTCAAAAACATCGCTTTCGACCTTATCGAAAGCTCTTTAAAAACCATAGCTTTCGACCTTGTCGAAAGCTTTATAAAAACCCTAGCTTTCGAAGGCATAGCTTTTTACCTTGTCGAAAGCATAGCTTTCGAGTGCGTCAAGAGCTCTTTTAAAAACAGGCAAGTGATTTTCTTTTCAAACGAAGATAAACTAAGGAACCAACTCCTTCGAAAGCACCACTTCAAAAACCTACCTTCCGCCCCTGTCCAATACACTACATACCACCTAAATGGTATCCTGTGCATTGGCTTCGACCTTGTTGGATTCAATGAAGTCTAAAGGTCAAAGTCGAAAGATCTAAGTCGTAAGGTTCTTCCAGAGAAGGCGGAACCCCCTTTTCTGATCAAAACTGTTTTTGCCAAATTAAGTAAACTTTTTGTAACAAACTTGCCTACTTGTAAACATTTGATTGGCTTTCACAAACTTTTAAATTAGGATAATATTTGCCGCATTTTCTCAGATCTAAAATGAAATAACTTTTAACAAATAAGCCCTTCCTCTTATCAAAACAATTAAATCATTTAAGTCCTCCTTTCGAAATAATTTAATTTCCATACTAAATCACTTAGTAAAAATCCCCAAAATTCCATAAATTCACTCTAATCATGTTAGCTAACATATCAAAATTTTACACCCATATTCTTAATATATTTTCCAAAATAAGTTTATAAATCTAAAACCATATTTTCCTTTAAAATTCATAACTAATTCTCCATGGCTTGGAAAATAATAAAATTAAAATCCAACTCCATAATCTTGTTTTCCATAACATAAAATTTTCCTATGGAATTTCAAAATCATTTAATCTTGGTTTTTTTTAACCAAAACCGTATATATCTCCTTTAAACACCCATGTTTAAACATATATAAAGCATAAACGAAGCATATCATCATTCAATGTATCATAAAAACATATTTATCCTTAAATACAAAACCAAATGATCATAAAACCAAAACAGAGATGTATAAATTATTATTCACCTTAGATTGGATAAGGATATAGAAATTTGATTGAGATCGATTTCTTCTAGCTTGATCCTAAGCTTTACTTTAAATTTTCCCTTCTCTTCTTCCTAATGGTCGGCTTTACTTTCTCATGGTTATAATTTTATGTTTTAGATAAAATGAAAATGTATAACTAAGGAGTATAGTATAAGGGTGGGAAATATAAGCGGCTATTTACCCTAATGCTCTTATATTTAGTTACTTAACCATTTATAAGTTCATCTAATTAAATAAGCACGACCACTTAATTTTATTAATCAACTTCAATCTCCTTATCTATATTATTTTATTTAATTTATTCTAATTATATCTCTTAAATAATATTATTACTAAAATTAAGGGTGTTACATAAATTTAATCCATAGGAGGATGAAGACTGACTAGGATAGGTAGAAATCTTATTCTGACAGAAGATGCATGAAGTTGGAGTTCATAGTAGGTGACATGATCTTTATAAAGATCTAGGCATTTAGATATGTTATGAGGTTTGGTTATTCGAGAACGTTAACACTATGTTTTGAATAAAAAGATTATGGAAGTTAGCTTATAGAGTGGAGCTCCTTGAAAAGTTGGTGAGGGTTCATAATGTCTTTCATGTGTCACACTTGCAAAGTAGTTTGCATGATTCAGCTGCGTTGGTTGAGCCAAGTTAGTTGGAAGAAGTTAAAGTAGAGAGAGAGTCACTTGTTCTTCATGCACTTACCCATATTATTGAGCATTAGAAAAAGTGACTCGAAAACAAAGCGATTAAATTGGTTAGAGTCCAATGGTGAGAGACCCAACTGAGAGTACTTGGAAGCTCGAGTAGAAGATCCAAGCTACCCATCTAGAGCTATTTTCTGGTACATTTCCATTTTAGTTAGTATAATTATTTGTATGCCTAGTATTTTGCTTAGAATATCCCTAGATAAGAAACTTTGGATGCTAGGCATTGTTGTGAATGTTTTACTAGGACATTTTTTAGATAATGGTCGCTAATAAATGAATTTTATTAGTTAGCATTGCACGTATGGACTGATATATTTAGGTTAGCTTATAACACACCACTTTACTCATTTTATTTTATTAGTTATATGCATATAGTTGTTGCAGTTTGCATATGTATTGAATGGTAGCTCATCCATATAGAATTTCAAGTATGTAGGACATTGCATACATTTTGGATACATGGCTTAAGCACTTGCATTTTAGGAGGTCGACTAGTTCCAGAGACTGCCTGATTCTGCATTACTTATATATCCATATGCATTCCATACTTATATGTATATAGTACATTAGATACTAAATGTAACGACCCAGAATTTTGAACAATTTAATTTGGAAATATTTAATTAATTTTAAATATTTGAATGATGGTTTAGCTTAAATTCCTAATATAACTTTGAAATTGAATTTGAAACTTCTTTGTTCAGTTTTGAAATTTTAATCGTTTGAATCGATATTTAAAAATAGCCGTCCGAGGCACAGTCTCGGAATTCGATGAAACCAGTTCCATTGGGTCCGTAATATTAAATTATTACCGAATTTCAAATTTCGTATCGATCGAAGTTGTTGTGTGAGAATACGACACATAAACGCGTTGAAAGTTGTATCGAAACAAAGTGAATTTAAATTTAAATTTAAATTTAAAACAAATAGCAGCATCCCTAAAATCACGCCTAAAATCATGGCTAAAACGTGCAAACACGTTCTATCTGCTTAATCACGTAACCTTGTCCCCTGCTGCTCCTTTTAAAATAACACGAGTAAAAGCATCTCGTTCAATTCAAAACAATGGCCGAAACAATTATCTTCCCTCTTCATTTCAATTCTACAAATCAGATGAAAAAAAAATGGCCGCCTTTATTTTTCCTTTCCCAAATTATAATCTCGTTGTGAGAATCATCGAGGGCGCGAGCGCACGCGCGCGCAGGCCGAGGCTGCGAGTTCTTTGTGCTCGCCGAGTTCGAAAACTTCGAAAGCAAGATTCGTGGGGCGTCAGGAGGCGATTCGAGGTCTGGCGGCTATTGGAATCGCGACGCGATTAACAAGGGGGTCGCGATTCGCGGCGGCAATGGCAAGCGACGAGCAGGTGGAGTTGTTCGATGGATTGGAGAGTTTCGGCAACAACAGGGGGGGCTCAAGATTGAGATAGGGCAGCGGCGTTGGGGTCGACTAGGAGCTCGGCGACAACAATGAATGTCGAAATGGTGGTCCACGTGCATCGGCGGCTGGAGCTTCGCGAGCTGTAGATGGTCGTTGTTCCAATTCGCAGACGTGATGGTGATTTCGAAATTTCAAGACAGTGAAGGTATTGTCTTGTTTATATATATATATATATATATTATTTTTATTTTTCAGATATTTGTATGCTCGGAAAAAAATAAATAAATAATTAAATAATTAAATAATAACAACAATATGCAGATTTTTAGTTTATAGATTGCAGAAAGAAAAAAAAATGTATATACTTCAACTATGTGTCGTTTAGGAAATATTTACAGTACAGTTTGTTTTAATGAAAATTTGGTTTATACAGTATATTTTAGTATATGCAGCTTCAAACAGAAATTATTTATAAAAGGAAAATTAGTTAAATAAATTATTAAAGGGAATTTGATTTTTTAACTAATTAATTAATTAATTAATTAAGTTATTAGTTTGAAAATAAAATAATGGATTAGGTTATTTAACCGTAAATTAACTTGTTTAATGATTTTAGAATTTACTAAAAAGGGATTTGTTTAGAAATTAAAAGTATTGGTTTAAAATTTATATTTATTTCCTTAAGATTTTTAAGTGGGTATTCGATTTGATTAAATGGATTGGTAAAAGAAAATTTGTTAGCAATTCAAATTATTTGATAAAATGATTTATTTAAGGAAATGTAGTTTAAAATTTAATCTTAAATAAATTTGTAAACGAGAATTTGTTTTACAGAACTAGGAAAAGAAAGAAAATAAATAATAGTAGGAATTTTAAAACTTGAAGAAAATTTAGTTGAAAAACAAATTATTAGTTTAAATTAAATAAATCTATTCAATGGTAATTAATTATTCAATTCAGTTTAAATATTAATAAATCTTACAATGCTTATACAAGGTCAATATTGTGGAGAAAATAAATCGAAATGGAAAATCTTAAGTAATTCTTTAAAGAATTGGAAGTTTGAAAAGAAATTAGTAAACCAAGATTATTAGTTTAAAATATAATTTTTAGTTAATCAAATTTATAAAAAAAGGAGGAATTTAATCATTAGTTAGACAAATTTATTAAAGGAGAAAATTGGTTTAAAAAGAATTATCAGCTGATCAAAAACTATTAAACGATAACTAGTTATTCGATTGATTTGAATATTAATAAATTGTATAAATATTTATACAAGGTCTAAATCAAGAAAATTGAGTCAAGAAGGAAATGGATTGCAAATAAAAAGCTAAGGTGAGAACTTCTCACTCAAAAATTTAAAGTTGGATTTGCAGTTATTTATTGATTGTTGTTTGGTTGTGATATTAGATATAGTAGGATATATCTATATATATAGCTATATATATATTGGCATATGTATATATTGGAATTGATTTCCCGCATTGTATAGCGGATGAGACCCTATTGCGCCGCCTATTAAGCGGATAATATTTTATAAATCACATATACCGCGATATCCCGTCTTGAAACGGGATTGATATTGTGCTAATGTCTGTGATGCAGGGAAACAGGTTGGAGGGATCCAACAGGATTCCTCAACCGTATTTATGTATTTACATATAGTGTGATATTTCTTGATTATCATACGATGATATATGATGTTTGGATGTCGTGATTGATTATTTGGTGTGTTGCATTATCGGATCCATTTTTGAAGTTTAAAAATGACGATTTTGATTTTTAAGAAATTTTTAAAGTGATTTTTGAAATTATACGTTTCATTAAATTTTCGAACTGATTTATTTTAAAACGTTAAAATTTTAATGTTATAAAAATTATGATTTTTGAGAAATACAGTTAAAAGTTGATTTTTGAAAATATGGGATTAATGATTTTATAAAATAGTTTAAATTTGGATTTCTGAATTTATTATAAAAAGTTAAAAAATAGGATTTATAAAATTTGATTATTTTATAAATCAAAATGATGAAATTATAAAGGAGTTTAAAGACGTTTCAAAAGAATAATATAAATTGATCCATATAAAAGATTTATAAATTGATATTTATAAATTAAAAATATTGGAATTGTAAAACGAGTTTTATAAGTGTTAGAATGAATTGTGAATGAATATCGTAAATGAATGAAATTTATAGAATTATAAACGGTGAAGTTATAAATGAAATTTTGTAAGCAATAGATTTATAAAATCTGTAAAGTTATTAAAAGAATAGATTTTGGATAAATAAATGAATCTTGTAAGTTATGAGATTTAAAATTTAGGAAGTTTAAAAGAACGTTTTTGCAAACAAATAAATTTTAAGTATTTAACTTATAATATGAACTTTTGGTATATCATTGAGATATGAAATTGAATAGATTAATAAAGGAAATTATAAAAGGAAGTTGTTATAAAATAAATAGAAATGGAATTTATAAACATTGTTTTATAAATCCGCAACGACTTATTTTGATAAGTAAATTGTTGTAATTTATTAATGGAGTTATATTCACGTTTTAGACAGTGAATAATCCTTTAAAACAAAATGTATAGAAATGATGAAATTGGTTAACGAAGTGTATTTACGTTTTTGAATAGTGAATAACATGCTAAAGAAAATGTTTTGGATGTGATGTTTTAAATATAATTAAAACGATCTAACGATATTTTTAAAAATGTGTTAAGATTCGAAATCATAGATTTCAACATTCATTGTTGAAATAGACGTTTTCGAGAAATAAAAGGAAATGGTGGACTATAACACTGTTTTTATAGTAAATGATTTCCGAAAGGAAATATTTTAATATAGTATTGGGATTTATATATCTATTTTAATTTCGAATCCCTATACTAGTGATTTTGGGTTGTCGTAACAATGTTTTACGCAACATTCGTTTTGGCCCAAATAAATATGGTTAAGAGAATGATTTCCTTAAAGAATGAAATATATACTTAATTTCGATTTAAGTATATTGAATATTTTCCAAGTGTAGAAAATAAAAATATTTGTGAATTACTTATTTTTAATAAGTATGGGAATGTTTTTTTCCAATATTAAGTGAATATTTTGAATTTATCTTTTTGAAGATAAATTGAAAATGAATAATTGAAAACGTATATTCATAGATATTTTAGAATATAAATTCACAATGGAATTTATAAAAGGAATGGGGAATTTGTTTAAAAATAAACGTTAATTTATTTTTTTGAAGTGTGGGAATTAATTTACGGATTTGGAACGTAAATATAAAGTAAATGGGTAAGGATTTATTTGATTTATTTAAATGAACCATTCTAAATTTTAAAATGGATAAATAATTGGAAGTGTTTCTGTTTAAGGAAATTGATTTGAAATTTGTTTTCAAATGGTTGTAGTATTGAAAATTTATATCTTGTAAAGATATTTTTGGAAAATAAATAATTTGGAAAATTATTTGGAATCTGGTGATGTTGTGCATATCCATTGATAGTTCAATAACCGACTATCAATATTTACCTTTGAATATGTATTTGTTGGGATTTGCTTGAATTTGAATGCCACACTGATTTATTTTTAAAATAAGCGCTTACTATTCGGGTTAACCGGGAAAGGACTTTGGGGTCGTATAACCCATTCCGAATATGTGATATGTCGTTATGAAATGCATTTGAAGACCGGTGTTGAAGACCGGATATTTTCGAAAACGAAAGGGTTTCTTGTCGATTGTCTCTGCACTGGCTGATCCCCGGTATAGAGATCTCCATATGTGATGGGAAATCCGGACGTGATTAGAGATTATCCGGATTGCAAGGACTTCTTTGTAAGTGCCTTCGGTTCTGTTCGAGCCCGGAACAGACTTGTATGGATAGTATGTCTGACATTACAAATTGAGATATAAAGCTGATTTCTTTCAAATATATTTCTGTTGGTGGGGGAGAATTTATTCTCTTAGCTTAACACCCTTCTCTGAGACGTACGAACTCAGAGGTTATGTAGTTGAAGGTTATCAGCAATATATTCCCAATTGGTAATGTGACATGCTGAGTGTTGCTGTGATATGATCATTGTTTGATCATTTGTGATATGATCATTTGTTTGATCACTTATCTTTGTGATCATTTCTATGATCATTTGTTGACCCAAAGCACAGCTTTTGTATAAAGCGTGGCTTTGTGGACGAGACTTCGTCGAGCCTCACACCCAGGAATGGTCAAAACAGGAAAGATGCGGCAAGGTTATAAGGGGTAGCTCCCTTTAGGGTATGTGCATTTCCTTCTGGAAAAGGGTGGTATCATGGTATGGAGCCCAGATACTTACTCATGTTGAAACAGTTTATTATTTTGGTGTGATGTTGGTTACGAGCGCTCGGATAAAGGTCCCAAAGGACGGGGGAATGGCGTACTCGTGTCAGTAGTTACCCAGTTAGGGGTAACCCGGCCTTGTGTTGGCGGAGATCCAGTTTGGTTCTCGGGGACGTCCTTCCAGAGGCGTTCTCATGTGGCAATGGGAAGTTCCTTGGCCTGACCATTTGTTGGAAATCCAAAGAAACAATACGATCTTGTACGGTTTTAGTTGTAGAACCTGCTTCCTCAGGAGGTAGCTATAGTAGGCATAATATAATGGTACCTATGCTGGCTAAGATTTATATTCTACTTTCGAAATGTTTTCTACACTATGCACTAATAATAATTTCAAAATGATTTGAATTTGCGTAGTAAGCATCTTTGACTAACATAAGAAGAAATCTCCTCCAAGTCTGCGTTTGCATTGTGTGTGTGGTAGGAGGTCTTATGGTAGTCTCATTTTCAAAAACATTGCGTATTGACTTTAAAAATATTCCTCTATTTTGATTTTAAAGAAAAATAAATTGTTTTGAGTTCTCACACCAGTCACATGACTGACTCGGAGTTTATTGTTTTCCTTCCTAAACTCTGAGTGCCCACCAATTTCCACACGGGCAGTCAAGAGTAAGGTTTATCAGGATATTCTAGAATTCATGCTGGAGGCAGGATGGATAGCATGGCGTATTACTATTATATAGTATTTCTTTTCCGCTGTTTGTTGTTGTTTGTTGTTGTACACTCTGATGATGTGATGTAATGTAATGTAATAACTGATATAGTTCTTTGTTTAAAGATTATTCATTTATCTACTATATGTTGTTCCGCTGCGATTGTGAGATTCTGATGTGTTCTGTTATGTCTTTCTGTTCTGTCCTATCTTCTTATCTCTTCTTCTATCTTTTTCTTTTTCTTAAACATTGAGAATTCGTATTTCTGTTCATCTTGAGTTAATCTATGGAGATTAGTGTTTATTCAAGGAGTACGGATTAGCGGGTCTTCACAGGTGGTATCAGAGCATATGGTTAAGCGACAACCATGGCTCTGCTGGGTGTTACTCATTAGAGATAGAGTCAGCAGTACTCTAGAATGAGTTTGAGTGTAATAATAGCTATGAGAGCGTATTTGTTAGTGAATATAAATTGTTTTATATTGTGTTGACTTATTGGTTGATTGTTTATAGATTCTGGTCGATGTAGTCTAGCTAACTATCGTAGATATGAGTTTCTAAACTCTTAAACAAGATAAACCGACACGATATTGTTTTTGAATCGGGTAAATAAGATAATTTTGCCCAAAACTATTTTTGTATAGAAAAGAAATGATTTTCTATGAATTATTATAGTATATGGTTGCATGGTTGTTAGGAAGTAATAATATTAAATTATTATCATTATTATATGAAATTAAATAAGAATAAAATGTATAACCAAAGATTAGAGATAAATTCATTTAACAAATGAAATTTGTAAATATGAAAAAAATAATATAAGAAAATGAATTCATATACAATTGGGATTTGTAAAATAAATTGTAAATAAATGAATTGGAATTGAATGATGAAATGAGATTTGATTTGATCAAATTGAATAAAAAAATCAAAACTTGGAGAAAATAAAATAAAATGGATTGAATTCAAGTAAACTAACTTGATAAATTCATGGACTAATGAATTGGAATTTGAATTGTTAAATTAAAGTTTAGTCGTGAGCTAAATTTGAAGATAAATTTGAATTTGTATATAAATTCAAGTAAGTAAAAGAAATAAATTGAAATTCCCTTTGTTAGTAATTAAGTAAATTCGAGATGAATTGAATATGGAAATTGAAATTTAAAATGAATAAGTGAATGTACTAATTGAATTAAATTAGTGAATGGAATAGATTTGAAATGGTTTGAATGAAATTTGTTTGGTTAATAAAATAAACCGAATGAAAATACGAAATGCAAATTGAACTGAAGTGGAATTAAAATAAATTGAATTGGTATCAATTTAAACTAGTTATAAACTAGAATGGATATTCTATTAAGTGAATATCATTAAATTTGCATAAAAATAATTGTCGTTTGACACAAACAAGATTGTATAAAATTATATGAGTTAATGAAAGCAAATAAAATTGATTTTTGAATCAATTAAAATGGTATGAATTCGTTTTGCTTAGAAATGAATAGAATGAATAAAATGAGTTGTAAACCACTTGATTTAATGGAAATGTCATGTGAATTGGTCGTAAGCGATTAAAGATGAATTGAAACCATATGAATTGCTAATGGAATTTATCTTGAATGTATTGCTAATGAAATCTATATATTTGTTATTGAAAATGAATGGAATGTTAATAGATTTCTTATATTTGTCACTGACGTGTTTAAACTAAGTAAGTACAGGTTCAGCAAAGTCGTTGGGATGGATATGATCGTGCTAATAAGCTAATAATTAGTTGCTTTTCTTAAAAATGCTAAATAAGGTACGCCTACGTAATAAAAATAGGAAATATGAACTGTTTTTCTGTTTTCCGACCGTGTGGGTCGATGTATACGTATTTATACATATTGTAAAATTTGTAAAAGCTCCTCCATACAAAGGAGACTCTGCCAAAATTTTCCGTGAATTTTGGGAGTTAGAAAATTATTGAAAAATTGTTGGAAAATTTTAGTTAACGAAAAATCGATTTCGAAATTTGCAAATTGAAATGAATTAGTGAATGAAACTAATTTAAAGTAGTAATATGAATTATAAATGAAAGTTAAAAGATAAAATTCAATATTCAGAATAGAAGATAAATTGAATTTAAATAGAATTGAAATTGTGAATTGAATTCAAATGAAATTGAAATGTAAAATTGAATGAGAATGAATGTGTAACTTCAATAGTGAAGTAAAAATGTATAAGAAGCATGTATTGGAAATTTTGTAATGGAATTGGCAAAATAGTTTGAATGTTGGAATTGGATATTATGGCTAGCAGGATATACAGGTGTATAAAAAAAGAAATGGAATTGAGATTTTGATTTCGAAGATAAAATTGAATTGCTCGACAAAAAGGTACGTATTTGAATTTCAGTATGAAATTTGATGATTTTCTTCTCCAGCCACTTGGCTTTCTCTTTTCTTTTTGATTCTGAGGGGCCGTAGTGCCATTTTGTAGTCGTACCGAGCTAGCCGCGCAAAGGAGACGCTGGCGAAATTTTTTGAAAATTTAGGGTGTTAGAAATTTTTTGAGAAAGTTTGAAATTTGAATTTAAATTTAAATTTAAATTGTGAAGTAAACAATATTGTTTGAAACTTATAATTGAAGTTGGAAAGCTAGTTGAAATAATAATTGATCTTTAGTAAAAAGATTTTGGTTAGTAAGTTGATAAAACTATTTAGATTGTGAAAAATAGTAGACGAGTCAAGGACCATTTTTTCCTAACTTGTAATTTCGGGACGAAATTCTTTTAAGGGGGAAGATTGTAACGACCCAGAATTTTGAACAATTTAATTTGAAAATATTTAATTAATTTTAAATATTTGAATGATGGTTTAGCTTGAATTCCTAATATAACTTTGAAATTGAATTTGAAACTGCTTTGTTCGGTTTTGAAATTTTAATCATTTGAATCAATATTTAAAAATAGCCGTCCGAGGTACAGTCTTGGAATTCGACGAAACCAATTCCATTGGGTCCGTAATACTAAATTATTACCGGATTTCAAATTTCGTATCGATCAGAGTTTTTGTGCGAGAATACGACACATAAACGCGTTGAAAGTTGTATCGAAACAAAGTGAATTTAAATTTAAATTTAAATTTAAAACAAACGGCAGCATCCTTAATCACGCCTAAAATCATGGCTAAAACGTGCAAACACATTCTATCTGCTTAATCACGTAACCTTGTCCCCTGCCGCTCCTTTAAAATAACACGAGTAAAAGCATCTCGTTCAATTCAAAACAATGGCCGAAACAATTATCTTCCCTCTTCATTTCAATTCTACAAATCAGATGAAAAAAAAATAATGGCTGCCTTCATTTTTCCTTTCCCAAATTATAATCTCGTCGCGAGAATCATTGAGGGCGTGAGCGCACGCGCGCGCAGGCCGAGGCTGCGAGTTCTTCGTGCTCGCCGAGTTCGAAAACTTCGAAAGCAAGATTCGTGGGGCGTCAGGAGGCGATTCGAGGTCTGATGGCTATTGGAATCGCGATGCGATTAAAAAGGGGGTCGCGATTCGCGGCGGCAATGGCAAGCGACGAGCAGGTGGAGTTGTTCGATGGATTGGAGAGTTTCGGCAACAACAGGGGGGCTCGAGATTGAGATAGGGCAGCGGCGTAGGGTCGACTAGGAGCTCGGCGACAACAATGAATGTCGAAATTGTGGTCCACGTGCATCGGCGGCTGGAGCTTCACGAGCTGTAGATGGTCGTTATTCCAATTCGCAGACGTGATGGTGATTTCGAAATTTCAAGACAGTGAAGGTATTGTCTTGTTTATATATATATATATTATTTTTATTTTTCAGATATTTGTATGCTCGGAAAAAAAGAAATAAATAAATAAATAATAACAACAATATGCAGATTTCTAGTTTATAGATTGCAGAAAGAAAAAAAATGTATATACTTCAACTATGTGCCGTTTAGGAAATACTTATAGTACAGTTTGTTTTAATGAAAATTTGGTTTATATAGTATATTTTAGTATATGCAGCTTCAAATAGAAATTATTTATAAAAGGAAAATTAGTTAAATAAATTATTAAAGGGAATTTGATTTTTTAACTAATTAATTAATTAATTAAGTTATTAGTTTGAAATTAAAATAATGGATTAGGTGATTTAACCGTAAATTAACTTGTTTAATGATTTTAGAATTTATTAAAAAGGGATTTGTTTAGAAATTAAAAGTATTGGTTTAAAATTTATATTTATTTCCTTAAGATTTTTAAATGGGTATTCGATTTGATTAAATGCATTGGTAAAAGTAGGGGTGGGCACGGTCGGTTAACCGAACCGATCGGTTAATTTGGACGATTAACCAATGAAAAACAACGGTTCGGTTAACCGTTCGTCGGTTAGAATCAATCGACCATACCGACCGAACCGGTTAAATTTAACCGCGGTTAACCGGTTAAATTTAACGGTTCAGTTAATCGTTCGAACCAAACGGTTAACCGTTGCATGGTTAACCGTTTAAACCCAACGGTTAACCGTTCCATGGTAAACCGTATATATTTCAACATACATAAACTTAACTGCTGTCAGCTAGCATAGCAAAGAGTAGAGCACAACATAACCTAAGTTCACTATAGTCCACCATACAGTTACATACATAACCTTAGTTCACAACTAAACTAAACTATGTTCACAATAAATAACAAATTATACAGCAACATACAATTACATTCATTTTGATAATGCATTAATATAAATGGTTTGGAGATTGAGCCCATGAGGTAGTGACCTTCAAGTCCATCCATATTCCACTGCAAAATGCAAATTTGTAGAACCATATTAGCATAAAACTGTAAATAAACATGAACCAAGCCAGTGGCTCACTGGCTGCATTATTTTAATGTTAATACAATGGTATATATGTACTGTGGATGAAATGGGTAGTCCAAAACTGTTATGACAAAATGGGTTGTTCGACTGTGGATGAAATTGGATTCATTTTGATTGCAGCACTTTTAAATTTCACTATTTAAAACAAATATAAGTTGACATAATTAGATGGATATAAGTATATATTTGAATTATCATACATATAAGTATATATTTAAATTATTGTACATGTCAAATATAAGTTTGAGAATTCCTTTTAAAACATGCTAACTCATAACATCAGCTCTTATTATAAATTTTTAAACAATTACCTTAATAAATTTTTGAATGTCCTCACGATATTTACCATTCCATTCTGCCCACCTACAAAGTCATATACGTTAAGATAAATAGACTAGAAAGTTGCATGAAAATTTGACGCATAAGCAGACAAAGTAACATTGTAAATTAAAAATTCCATTATCTTAGGGAAGCTCACAGTACTATTGTATGCTCTTCTATTTAATAAATGTGCATGTATGAGAAATCACTACCAAGCATCTTTACACCAGCGAAATCTGCATTCTTCTTGGTAGGGAAAACTAATCATAGGATAAAGTATTATACTCGAGGATGGCAGATGTGCAGGGTTAATTTGATTCAGATATTGAAATAAAAGTGAATGGTAGTGTATTGAAGCAACAAAGAACTGCAGAAAATTTAACCCAAAGATTGATTAAATGGACAAATACTATAAGCTGCAATAAAACTTTTTTTACAGGAATTACCTATCCTAGTTGGGAAATTTCCCAACCAGATAAAGTCCTCCACAATCCCAAGGCTGTGCAATTATTTTACATCTCGATAATAGAGAATCCATGGCAATTGCCTGTAGTAAATGGAACATAAACCATGATTAGGCATGTGTGAGTGCGAGCGTGCAAGCATGCAATGATGAAAATGATACTGCACTATAACAATTGACGAGTGTACACTGTTTCATACCGCTCTTCCGGCCAGAGAATTAAAAATATACATTACATATGTACATGAAAAAACAATACTAAGCAAAAGGATAACAACAAACATCGGCTGACTATAGCTTATAGAATATGAATATGTACTCACCCTTTTACTTGGAACCGGTTTAATGCCAAGTTCATTACATGCCTTTGTTTTAATGGTCTGCATGTGAAACCTGAAGAATCGAATCTTTTCAGGTTATGGAATTCCCAAAGTTTGGGTGATGTTAGCAATTGCATCTCTAAGAGTTATACTGTTGATGACATTGTTCGGGAAGTACTTAGTATATTTCAGAGAAAGGGTGGTGTCACATACAACCTATTCCCAAACTTTTTTGCCTCTTATATCAAGTATAGGCCTTGAACAAAAATCAAGCTCCAATTCTGTGATACTGTTTTTCAATTCTTTATCTTCATCCAAATCTGGATCAAGGTAACAAACCTCCTTTGTTGGATCATCGTCTAATAATTCATCACCGACGTTACTATCATTATTTTCCGTTGTAAGAAATTCCTGGGAGGAGGATGATGTTAAGGAGCTTTCTGAGCCAATGGAGTGAAGACAATAAAGATGTCCCATTGATTGTACTGATGCTTCTGACGTTATCTAATGACAAAGATCAAACAACAAAGAAGGGAAAATATTATTATTTTGGTTTTCAAAGAACTCAAATTCTGATTACTTTGGACCAAGGTTACCATGCGGTTCAGACAAAGTTTTAACATTATAATTTTATATGTCATAATATATACATCAAAGTTAAATAAGTTCGACTAATTAAAATAAGGTCATACCAAAATAATCAACTTACTGCTCTAAAATGCCCAAAAGCTCCATTCCCATTAAATATATAATTGTGGTTTGATGAAGAACATAATCCTGAAGTGGCCTATTTTACTTTTGCACCCTCATACATCTACGTAGATTTATTGTACTGTCAAGAATCAGTAATTGCATTGTTACATCCACTTTGATTCAAAACACAATTAGGGGAGAAAAATTACACAAATGCTAATCAAGTTAACCACATACATATTAACAAATGACTGTCAGCTGTTACCAGAAAATCCTAAACCAGGGACTAAAAGGAGAAAGTAGAAAGTACTAAGCACATGTTAAACATAACACATCTACCATAAAGTAAACTAAATTAACTAATGATTTGCATGTTTAAACACGAGTATTGTTAAATTAAAATATCATAAATGATTGATTGTCATATACAAGTAAACTGGAAAAAGGTTGGAGATCACTGGGCATTCTATATATAGACGCAATCACCAATTCAGTGACAATTTTCAGCTTATTGGACAAGTAGTTAATAGATTTTCCTGAATGAATTGTTTGAACAAAAGTTGTAGATTATTCCAAACCTGATGACGCGCATATCTGATTCATATTTATGAAGAAACTAACTCTAGGCAAACACAAAATGCATGAAATAGCGGACGACCTGAGTTCCACAATTTTTGTCAAGGAACTATATGGGTGTAATTTCAGTTACTAGTTTAAACATATATGACAACTACCTCTGTGTAATCTGTATGTATAGATTTTTGTGTACGCACAGACATCAACTCTCAAGTATCTAATTGTACAGTGTTACGTTGACACAACATTGCATCACTTTATTTCGTAGTGGCTTAATCATAGAACATTCGGGATAAAATCAAGAGGGAGTATATAGAATAAGAAATACCAATGTCTCAAGCTGTCTAGGATAAGTTCCATGACAACAGGATGGTTGCAATTTAATGTGTTTCCTGGGATATAAGAGAAACTTAATATGCATATAAAACAGCATTAGCTATAGGGACTTAGGACAGTATACTGTTGCACATATCACTTAATGATAGACATGCCTCGACAAGCACTCCTATTGTAATGAAGTACAACATGATAATTAAATAGCTAATAACTTACATAGGTATTGTGACTGTTTTTACAAGATTATAATGTTGCGCATTATCTAATTACACAACGCATATAGTATACACTCTTTCATGTTCAAAACTTCTAATTCCAGTAAATACCTTATGGTCAATACCATGGAAAGAAGTATTATAAGGATGAGCATCGTCAGCTTCATTAGTGTGAGTGTGGTTATAAACGAAAGCTAGTATATCTGCAGTAATATAGCAAACAAAAGATTAATATTTGAATTTGTTATCGAACATATATTAGTTTGCAAATTGAGTTCACTTATAAGCAGTTCATATATCTGAATATTTCAAGACTGTATGTTTTTCAGACTATATATATCAAGACTATTTATCATATATCAGATGAACTAAATGGATAAATCATACAACCAATAATTTCGCTTAAGAATGCATGGATTTTTTTAATCCAAAGAAAATTATTCAAACTAAACTAAATAGATTTTATGTCTGAACTAAATCGAAATTATTAATTAAACTGAAGTAAACATGTAAATTATACACTCAATGATCTCATATGAATATACACAAATTAAACACTCAAACAAAATCAAATAAAATAGATAAAAACTAAAACTACAAAAAATAAATCATACTCACATTCTTTCTATTCGTGCTAGAATTCACCATTGCTCGAGTCGACGATCTAGATAATAAAGAACGAGGGCAAAGGAGGTGGATTATCGGTTTGTACTTGGATTCTAGGTCATTAAGGGCGTCAAAATATGTAGATCTAGGGTTGAGCGAGATTAATGTGAAATGCGAATAGCAGCTGGAAAAGGCACAAATTGTTAGGGTTAAGAATGGGTTGGGTCGGGTTGTAGGCATTAGGAGTATTGGGTAGGCTGCTGATTAAAAACTTTTCGGTTAACGGTTAACCGTTATATAAAATGTGGTTAACCGTTAACCGACCCGACTTTGGTCGGTTAACATCGGTCGGTTAACCGAAACTTCGGTTAACCGATTTTTTCGGTTCAAGCGGTTCGGTTAAGATCGGTTAAGTCGGTTAGGTCGGTTAACTCGGTTAAATGCCCACCCCTAGGTAAAAGAAAATTTGTTAGGAATTCAAATATTTGATAAAATGATTTATTTAACAAAATGTAGTTTAAAATTTAATCTTAAATAAATTTGTAAACGAGAATTTGTTTTATAGAACTAGGAAAAGAAAGAAAATAAATAATAATAGGAATTTTAAAACTTGAAGAAAATTTAGTTGAAAAACAAATTATTAGTTTAAATTAAATAAATCTATTCAATGGTAATTAATTATTCAATTCAGTTTAAATATTAATATCTTACAATGCTTGTACATGGTCAATATTGTGGAGAAAATAAATCGAAATGGAAAATTTTAAGTAATTCTTTAAAGAATTGGGAGTTTGAAAAGAAATTAGTAAACCAAGATTATTAGTTAAAAATATAATTTTTAGTTAATCAAATTTATAAAAAAAGGAGGAATTTAATCATTAGTTAGACAAATTTATTAAAGGAGAAAATTGGTTTAAAAAGAATTATCAGCTGATCAAAATCTATTAAGCGATAACTGGTTATTCGATTGATTTGAATATTAATAAATTGTATAAATATTTATACAAGGTATAAATCAAGAAAATCGAGTCAAGAAGGAAATGGATTGCAAATAAAAAGCTAAGGTGGGAACTTCTCACTCAAAAATTTAAAGTTGGGTTTGCAGTTATTTATTGATTGTTGTTTGGTTGTGATATTAGATATAGTAGGATATATATATATATATATATAGGCATATGTATATATTGGAATTGATTTCCCGCATTGTATAGCGGATGAGACCCTATTGCGCCGCCTATTAAGCGGATAATATTTTATAAATCCTATATACCGCGATATCCCGTCTTGAAACGGGATTGATATTGTGCTAATGTCTGTGATGCAGGGAAACAGGTTGGAGGGATCCAACTGGATTCCTCAACCGTATTTATGTATTTACATATAGTATGATATTTGTTGATTATCGTATGATGATATATGATGTTTGGATGCCGTGATTGATTATTTGGTGTGTTGCATTATCGGATCCATTTTTGAAGTTTAAAAATGATGATTTTGATTTTTAAGAAATTTTTAAAGTGATTTTTGAAATTATACGTTTCATTAAATTTTCGAACTGATTTATTTTTAAACGTTAAAATTTTAATGTTATAAAAATTATGATTTTTGAGAAATACTGTGACAGCCCGCAAATCCGTACCCCTTTAATCAACACTATTCTATACAAATTGACTCAAGTGGCACAGAAATACGAACCATTAGGGTTAAAGAAGAAGAGATAGAAGAAGAAGAAACTAAACAATATCAGAATCTCACAGTTCGCAGCGAAATAAAATATAATAGTAAATATAGATCTTTACACAAAATGAAAACTGTATCACTTTTATACATCATATCATCAGAGTGTCTCATACATCAACCATCACAAATCAGACATACCATGCAATCATAGCAACGGATATATATAGATACATATAATACGTCTCGGACTCCAGCTCCTCTCCTGCTCCATAGCAACCTGTCCTGAACATATAATACTCGGTCTGACCCGAGCATTATAATGAAATAACACCCGAGTCAGTTTGGAATACCAGCTGATAACAATGCATCCAAATTGATTATTAAAGTGTCAAAACTCCTTTGAAAACAAAAGCATCTCGTAAGACTACGCCACAAATAAACATGTCGGGTTTTTACCTTACGATAGCTAAACACTTTTTATAGAAATCCTCTGATATTATAATAGGGTCTATTTACAAATACTTATAAAATAGCCGAAATTGTTACATGATTAAATTCCAGCTACTAGCCACAAAAGTGGGTAATACAAACAAAACTCGTACAAGGCTCGTAGGGAGAATGGATTTCCAACAATGACTAGGCACTGGGGTACCAACTGTCACAGTACGGGGCCTAGATCACCGTACCGAGGACTACTCCCTTCATCCCCTGCAACACAAGGCCGGAACCATTCCTTACTGAACAGTCCCGAACAAGATAAACCCCGTGGTTGGCGCGACCAACTACCTACTAAGCCGAAATATATAAAAAGGGACATCTAGACAGGGGAAATATCTTTTCCTGCTTGGGCATGACCCACCTAACCTTGCTGCATATCCCCTGATTTTCAGTCATTCCCGTTTGATGAGGCTGTAGGCTAAACGTTACCTTTAGAACGTTTTCACTTAGAATGCCCATCGTCCACCTGATGATGTTTCGCAAGCATTCGTCCATACAAGTCCGTCCCGGGTTCGAACGGAACCGAAGGCACTACTCCTACTACATCCATTTTGGAAATATCCTCAGGATTAGTAGCGACTAGCCCTTGCACATCACTGCTCCATCTTCGACTCCGAACACGTTTTTCGCACGAAACGTACTAACCGGATCGAAGCGGTTTTTGAGAAATAAATCTCGATCCCATTCTCTTCGAAATGATCAACGCAGTTGTCCAATATTGATAGTCGGTGATTTAACTATCAATTTATATTCATAAACATCCATAAGCATCCATCACACAATAAATAATTCCCATATTATTTATTGCCTCAATATCTTTAAAAGATATATTTCAAAGTTTCAAAGCTCATTTGAAATCAATCCCCAAAATTCTTTTCTTTACAAGGTAAATCCTTTACCATATATTCCCATTGGGAATAACCAAGTTCAAAACAACTTAATTTGAAAACAATTAAAAACATGTTATATTGAAATATACTCTAAAATACGTAAATTCACTTCTAGTTACTTACTCAAAATATAATTTCAAAATATGTACAGTAAAACCATTTATTAAGATATAAACTTTGATTTTAAATAAGGTTTTTAATAAACTAAATTTAAAGTAGTGTTTTTAATAAGATAAATGCTAATTTCAAATGACTTAAGTCCAAAACTAGTCTTTTAAACAAATCCATTTGTAAAAATAATTATTAAGGTATTTATAAAATTTACTATTGCTAATTATTAATAATTATTTAAAAAAATAATTTCCAAACACACTTTTAAACAAGTTTGAATTTTTAAAACTTTCTTTTTATAAAATCAGTTTAAACTCGAACTTGGTCTTTCCCAGGGAATCTCATTTCCACTTAAATATCACAGAAATTCTTCTCACAATCTCTGTTGATTTATTTCAATTCAGGTTTTTATTTTAATAACATATTTTTATTGTCCCATTTATTAACTAATAACTTTTCTCTATATTTAACATTCTAGATTTACAAAATTCCAGTTTTCATTCCAAATGGATTTCACATTTTAATTCTTTTAAATTCATTATTTACCAATATCTTTATTTCTCTAAAATTCAATTTATCCATTTATAATTAAATTCTGAATTTATATTTTATCCAACCATATTCTTTATTTCAAAAAACCCAAAATTTTATTCCTTTAAATTCTTTATATATCAATTTCTTTTATTTTCTTAAATTCCAATTAATCCCTTTTACAATTAAATTTCAGGATTTATATTTAGTTCAATAATATCACAGTACAGTTTAAAACTCAGATTTATCAATCACAATATGAAAACAGATCATAACATCAATTATAAAGATAATTATTATAATGTGAGGAATCCAGTTGGATCCCTCCAACCTATTTTCCCTGCATCCACAAATACTAGCACAACAATATAGAACGATTCAACTTGATAATAATTAACATATTCAGCCATACATCCAAACAAACAATCAATATTAGCTATTTAACTTTACTAGTATCCAGATGTGAGTGAGAATAACTCACCTTGAGTTTCGGCGAGCGTTCGAAATTTAAATTAAACCGAACGATGTTCGATTTAACCCAAATTTCTACTTGCCCAGAATGAATCCGGATCTGCACCATCGCGTAGTACGCGTCTCTGCGATTCCAACGTTTCTAGTTTCGTTAAATTCTGACAATGTATGACAGAGTTATGCTAAATTAAAGATTTGAATTGAATTTAAATTTAAAACTAATCTTTTTTTATATATACCATAGCCGTTCGTTCCCCTAAGAAAATCACAGCCGCATCCTAGCATCTTCCTCACGCGCGTCTCCTAGCTAAAAACGAAAACCATCGTTGCCGTGATTAGGGTTTACTACCGCCTCCTCTTCGTCAAGATTTAGCTCGATCGGCAACTACCACCTCGAAGAGCACGGCGCCACGCACCTCCACAACGCTTCACGTCGAGCTCGGTTCCACCACGGTCGCGAAATCTGGCCGGTAACATCCACGAACGCGGCACAATAACTCCTTCGACGTCACGCTAAAATCGATCTCCACCGTTCAACTAGAAGAGCTCAGCGAGCTCGTCAACTTTGTAGTTGGGGAAATTCGCTATAACTCGAAGGATTGATCGCGATTTGGAGGAAAAGATCAATGATTTTCGGCATGGAAATATTGTAGACGGCGGCCTGTAAGGGATAGATCTTGGGTTTAAGCAAATGCAATTTATATAATATTAGTGAATATTATTTTAATATTAAAAATCGATTCTAATGAACATTTACAAACGAGCTCCAAAACACACGCGCCGACAGGCGATTCTAGGGTTTTTCCGCGTTTCGGACACAATGGAATAGGTTTCGTAAGCTAATACGGTCATACGTGGGAGTTACGGAATTAAACGATCAATTTAAAATTAAACCGATTAAAACGATTTCGATGCGTTTCGAGCTGCCACGGTCACACGACAACTCTGATTGCTACGAAAATTGAAATCCGATAATAATTAACTATTACGGATCCAATGGAACTGGTTTCGTCGAATTCCGAGACTGCGCCCCGAAAGGTTATTTTAACTCGTCTATTTAATCGGGCGATTTTCGAAATTGACGAAAACGCTTAAAGTTCCGCCTTTTTAAAATTCTAATAACTTAATAATAAATCATATAAAATTTATATACACATTAAAAATCATTCTGGCTCATTCCAGATCAAAATCTGATTATCTGCAAATTTTAATAATATTAAATTCCTTTTTAAATTATTATAAAATTCAAATTTAACCTATCGACTTCCAATTTCATTTCAATTATCCAACATTATAATTCAAGTCCAATTAGACCTAAAATAAATTTTAGAATCTAATTTACATCTATTTTCACTCAGAATTATCGATTAACCCAATCCTAATATTAAACTATTTTATTCAAATTTCAATTTAATTGCCATATTTGAAATTTTAAACAAAGTTTATTAATTCAACCAAATTCTTTTATTTAAAAATTCAAATTATAATCCATATCCAACATTTAAAATGAATTAAATGTTCAAATCTGGCGACCCAAAATTCCGGGTCGTTACATTCCTCCCCCCTTATAAAAATTTCGTCCCCGAAATTTGCTAAGGTAGAAAGAATGCTCCTACACTCATTAACTTAACCCAAACTTCTCTAGTTACAACTTATATACATTTTCCAAAACCTTTAGCTCAATTTCAAACCCATTTACTTACCCCATTTGCTTAGTTAAAAGCTTATATACACTTCACAAAATCCTTTTGCTCAATTCCTAAACCTATTTGCTTTATTAACTCTAAAGCTTTAATTTAACTTCCCAAGTTACTTAACTTTTCCCAAAACCCAAAAATTTTCTAACTCCCAAAATTTCCAAAAAAAATTGGCGAGTCTCCCCTGCACAGAGGAGCTTTCGCGATATCGCGATACAAAGAAATATATATACATCGACCCACACGGTCGGAAACCAAAATATATCACAATATATATATCAATTCCCAATTATATTTGCGTAGGCGTACCTTTTTAGCAAATTTTTAATAGCAAGGGGCAAAATATTTAGCATATACGCGCTCCAACTCTCTCGAACGCCTCCCGTACCTGTACTTACTCAACAAACTCATCAGCTTTCAAAGATAAGAGCATTTTAACATCATTTCCAATACAATGTAAGCCAAACATGTCCATTTCATATCCTAATGACACTGTGCAAAATTTCATAAGTAAACCATACTTTATAGCATGCACAAAGTTTCTTTTCTAATGCCAAATTCCATTTTATTTCACACAAAAGATTTACAAACAGGTTTCGCCATTCCAATTCATACTTTACACAATTTTTGAATTGATTCACCAAGCAAGTTTTATTTAGATTTGATACATTTGCTTTTCTATTATGATTCACTTACATTTATACTTAATTTAAATTTCAAGTTGATTCACAATCAAATCTTCTTATCCGTTTGACATATCTCTATTTCCTTTGTGAATCTATCCATTTATATGCAACACTATTTTATTTGATTTAAAATCAAATTTTATTTAAACTGGAAACATTCGCATTTCTGTTATGGTCCATTTCTCATTCATAGGCAAACATCACTTATCAAAATGTCAATTTATTCCAATTGATTCAAAATCAATTCCATTTACTATTTTAAACCAATTCTCTTACATTCATTTACAAACTCTTTATATTGGATTCCAATCCATATCAATTTATTCAAAAATCAATTCAATTGTTGTTTACACAACTCAATTCTGAATACATTCAAATATTCATGTCATTCAAGCCCAAATAATCACCACTTAAGCTTATAACCATTTAAAATTAATTTCAGTTTAGATTTATATTAAGTTTATTCAATTTTGCCTGGTTCACAAGCCAGGTATTTTCATTCCAATGCAATTGTTACTATAAAGCTTTTTCTTATATTTTTATTTCATTAACCAATTCAGGTTTATATTAATTAATACCATTTCACTTGCAATTCAATTTTATTATCTAACAAATTTCATTCAAGAGTACTTAATAGAGTTTATTCACAATCTTTTTTTTTCAAGTTGCTTAAGTTCTTTCACAACATTTTCATTATCTTCTTATTAGCAATTTTATTTTATTTTCATTTGATTCTCTTCCAAATCAATTCCAATCCATTTACAAATTTGAATGCTCTTTGTCTATTTATCCAATCCAATTTAGATTTATTTTGTTCACAAAGAGACCACTTCCAGTTATTTTACTCATTTGAATTTTATTTATAATTCAAAACAATCATTATTATATTCTAGTTCCATTATACATTCACACTTCCAATATTTATCACCAAAATTAAATCCCAATCCAAGTCAGGATTTCTTTATTTACCTTCTAATTTTGGCCTACTATCAAGATTTTATTCATTACCATACATATTCCATTTAATTTAGCTTACACTAAATTCATCTTCAAACTTCTCTTTAGTTACTTAGCTTACGCTAAATTCATTCTCACACAATATCATTCTTGCTTCCTTGAATTAAATTTCCTTTCAATTTAATTATTTCCCCATTCTAATTCAAGTTCAACCAAATTTATTTAACCATCTTGAATTTATACCATTACCTTTACTATCTTAAATATGAATTTAACTTCATTCATTTTTATTCATAACACAACTGAATTTTAAATATAATTTATTCCAGATTCAGCTTAATTCTATTTTAGTCGAAGTTAAATCCAATTCAATTTTAATTCTCCATATACAAGTTCAAAACTTATTTACTAACTTAAGTTCATTTACATCTTTTATATTTTATAATTTCTTCACCTTATTTCAATTCACATTTCCTTTGAGATTAGATTTGAATCCACCATACCATTTAACTATTTCCCGATTGTGATTATAATTCCATTTCCTATTTATAAGTTCACCAACTTATTTATTTTAAAGCTCATATTGCTCATTTCAATCCATCTACATCTTATAATCACAATTTTAGATTTTACATATATATATATATATATATATATATATATATATGTATGTATCACTGGATTCTTAAGGTTACCAATCTTCTTTCACCTTAATCCTTTACAAATTTTAAATTTATAATCCCAGCTAAAGCATAACACTTACTAGCTTGTGGGTATAATCCATTACACATGACACAATCTCAAAGTCACTTACATCTTAATTTAATTCAAATCAACTTTATTTTAAATCCAATTTATTTTACTTATCCAAGTTAAATTCAAATTTTCTATTTACTTCAATATATTTTATTCACTTCTAATTACTCAAGGTAAAATTTAATTCTAAGATTACAATTTTCATTTCCCTTTTTTTTAATATCAACTTTACTTAATAAGTTCAGTAGTTAATTCATTTTAATTTTACACATCATTTAAATATAATTTTCCCAGAATTTAATTTACCCGGTTTTATTTCAAAACCATTTTGAAATAATAATCAACTCATACTCATTGGTAGATCAATCAAATCTCTAGATTTTCAAAACAATTTGTTTATACCAAACAAATTTCCTTCTTTGAAATTTCCCAAACAATTAGCATACCCAAAATCCAAGCAATATCTTAATCAAGTACTAGGGAAGCAATCCATCACTTTAGAAACTCGAAAATAGATTCTAATGATGTGGCCAGCATCATCAGGATTATTTTCCAGCGACTGAAGTGAGTTCAATGCTTTCTTATTTCCCAAATTCATTTCAAACAGTTTCCATTTAAAAATATTACCCAAATCAATATTCCAGTATACCCTTCAAACAATTTAGAAAACATTTCAAACTTTTCCAGGATTTTAAATTTCCAAACCCTTTTATTTCCATTACATTTAAAATCCTTTCCAAAACTTCCGGGTTTTCAATTCTGGTTTAATTCAAATTTAGTTATTCTCTTTTGTAAAATTTATACTCACAGAATTTATTTGGTTGTAACCATTTCAAATTTTAGATTAAATTCTAGATTCTTACATTTGATTATAACAATTTCAAATTTAAGATTAACTTTAGATTCTTATTTGATTTTTAACATTAGCAACCAAACATCCAATATTATCTAATTCAGAAAATTATTTCCTTTATATCAAAATATAATTTTGGGTAAAATTATTTCATTTACCCACCTTTAAAAACAATATTATGTCGGTTTATCTTGTTTAAGAGTTTAGAAACCCCTATCGATACGGTTGTACTTCCTACACCGACCAGAATTCATAAACACTCAACTGATAAGTCAACACAGTATAAAAACAATTTTATATTCACTAACAAGTACGCTCTCATATCTATTAATACACTCAACTCATTATAGAGTACTATTGACTCTGTTAAATGAGTAATTTCCACACCAAAGCCTAGGTTGTCGCCAACCTAAGCTCTGATACCAAATGTGACAGCCCGCAAATCCGTACCCCTTTAATCAACACTATTCTATACAAATTGACTCAAGTGGCACAGAAATATGAACCATTAGGGTTAAAGAAGAAGAGATAGAAGAAGAAGAAACTAAACAATATCAGAATCTCACAGTCGCAGCGAAATAAAATATAATAGTAAATATAGATCTTTACACAAAATGAAAACTGTATCACTTTTATACATCATATCATCAGAGTGTCTCATACATCAACCATCACAAATCAGACATACCATGCAATCATAGCAGCGGATATATATAGATACATATAATACGTCTCGGACTCCAGCTCCTCTCCTGCTCCATAGCAACCTGTCCTGAACATATAATACTCGGTCTGACCCGAGCATTATAATGAAATAACACCCGAGTCAGTCTGGAATACCAGCTGATAATAATGCATCCAAATTGATTATTAAAGTTTCAAAACTCCTTTGAAAACAAAAGCATCTCATAAGACCACGCCACAAATAAACATGTCGGGTTTTTACCTTACGATAGCTAAACACTTTTTATAGAAGTCCTCTGATATTATAATAGGGTCTATTTACAAATACTTATAAAATAGCCGAAATTGTTACATGATTAAATTCCAGCTACTAGCCACAAAAGTGGGTAATACAAACAAAACTCGTACAAGGCTCGTAGGGAGAATGGATTTCCAACAATGACTAGGCACTGGGGTACCACCTGTCACAGTACGGGGCCTAGATCACCGTACCGAGGACTACTCCCTTCATCCCCTGCAACACAAGGCCGGAACCATTCCTTACTGAAAAGTCCCGAACAAGATAAACCCCGTGGTTGGCGCGACCAACCACCCACTAAGCCGAAATATATAAAAAGGGACATCTAGACAGGGGAAATATCTTGTCCTGCTTGCGCATGACCCACCTAACCTTGCTGCATATCCCCTGATTTTCAGTCATTCCCGTTTGATGAGGCTTGAGACTAAACGTTACCTTTAGAACGTTTTCACTTAGAATGCCCATCGTCCACCTGACGATGTTTCACAAGCATTCGTCCATACAAGTCCGTCCCGGGTTCGAACGGAACCGAAGGCACTACTCCTACTACATCCATTTTGGAAATATCCTCAGGATTAGTAGCGACTAGCCCTTGCACTTCACTGCTCCATCTGCGACTCCGAACACGTTTTTCGCACGAAACGTACTAACCGGATCGAAGTGGTTTTCGAGAAATAAATCTCGATCCCGGTCTCTTCGAAACGATCAACGCAGTTGTCCAATATTGATAATCGGTGATTTAACTATCAATTTATATTCATAAACATCCATAAGCATCCATCACACAATAAATAATTCCCATATTATTTATTGCCTCAATATCTTTAAAAGATATATTTTCAAAGTTTCAAAGCTCGTTTGAAATCAATCCCCAAAATTCTTTTCTTTACAAGGTAAATCCTTTACCATATATTCCCATTGGGAATAACCAAGTTCAAAACAACTTAATTTGAAAACAGTTAAAAACATGTTATATTGAAATATACTCTAAAATACGTAAATTCACTTCTAGTTACTTACTCAAAATATAATTTCAAAATATGTACAGTAAAACCATTTATTAAGATATAAACTTTGATTTTAAATAAGGTTTTTAATAAACTAAATTTAAAGTAGTGTTTTTAATAAGATAAATGCTAATTTCAAATGACTTAAGTCCAAAACTAGTCTTTTAAACAAATCCATTTGTAAAAATAATTATTAAGGTATTTATAAAATTTATTATTGCTAATTATTAATAATTATTTAAAACAATAATTTCCAAACACACTTTTAAACAAGTTTGAATTTTTAAAACTTTCTTTTTATAAAATCAGTTTAAATTCGAACTTGGTCTTTCCCAGGGAATCTCATTTCCACTTAAATATCACAGAAATTCTTCTCACAATCTCTGTTGATTTATTTCAATTCAGGTTTTTATTTTAATAACATATTTTTATTGTCCCATTTATTAACTAATAACTTTTCTCTTTATTTAACATTCTAGATTTACAAAATTCCAGTTTTCATTCCAAATGGATTTCACATTTTAATTCTTTTAAATTCATTATTTACCAATATCTTTATTTCTCTAAAATTCAATTTATCCATTTATAATTAAATTCTGAATTTATATTTTATCCAACCATATTCTTTATTTCAAAAAACCCAAAATTTTATTCCTTTAAATTCTTTATATATCAATTTCTTTTATTTTCTTAAATTCC
This sequence comes from Allium cepa, assembly GCA_030765085.1. Lineage (NCBI taxonomy): Eukaryota > Viridiplantae > Streptophyta > Magnoliopsida > Asparagales > Amaryllidaceae > Allium > Allium cepa. Next base: position 168,582,476 of record CM060931.1, read on the forward strand.
AATTAATCCCTTTTACAATTAAATTTCAGGATTTATATTTAGTTCAATAATATCACAGTACAGTTTAAAACTTATATTTATCAATCACAATATGAAAACAGATCATAACATCAATTATAAAGATAATTATTATAATGTGAGGAATCCAGTTGGATCTCTCCAACCTGTTTTCCCTGCATCCACAAATACTAGCACAACAATATAGAACGATTCAACTTGATAATAATTAACATATTCAGCCATACATCCAAACAAACAATCAATATTAGCTATTTAACTTTACTAGTATCCAGATGTGAGTGAGAATAACTCACCTTGAGTTTCGGCGAGCGTTCGAAATTTAAATTAAACCGAACGATGTTCGATTTAACCCAAATTTCTACTTGTCCAGAATGAATCCGGATCTGCACCATCGCGTAGTACGCGTCTCTGCGATTCCAACGTTTCCAGTTTCGTTAAATTCTAACAATGTATGACAGAGTTACGCTAAAGTAAAGATTTGAATTGAATTTAAATTTAAAACTAATCTTTTTTTTTATATACCATAGCCGTTCGTTCCCTTAAGAAAATCACAGCCGCATCCTAGCATCTTCCTCACGCGCGTCTCCCAGCTACAAACGAAACCCATCGTTGCCGTGATTAGGGTTTACTACCGCCTCCTCTTCGTCAAGATTTAGCTCGATCGGCAACTACCACCTCGAAGAGCACGGCGCCACGCACCTCCACAACGCTTCATGTCGAGCTCGTTTCCACCACGATCGCGAAATCTGGCCGGCAACATCCATGAATGCGGCACAATAACTCCTTTGACGTCACGCTAAAATCAATCTCCACCATTCAACTAGAAGAGCTCGGCGAGCTCGTCAACTTTGTAGTTGGGGAAATTCGCTATAACTCGAAGGATTGATCGCGATTTGGAGGAAAAGATCAATGATTTTCGGCCATGGAAATATTGTAGACGGCTGCCTGTAAGGGATAGATCTAGGGTTTAAGCAAATGCAATTTATATAATATTAGTTAATATTATTTTAATATTAAAAATCGATTCTAATGAACATTTACAAACGAACTCCAAAACACACGCTCCGACAGGCGATTCTAGGGTTTTTCTGTGTTCCGGACACAATGGAATAGGTTTCGTAAGCTAATACGTTCATACGTGGGAGTTACGGAATTAAACGATCAATTTAAAATTAAACCGATTAAAACGATTTCGATGCGTTTCGAGCTGCCACGGTCACACGACAACTCCGATTGCTACGAAAATTGAAATCCGATAATAATTAACTATTACGGATCCAATGGAACTGGTTTCGTCGAATTCCGAGACTGTGCACCGGAAGGTTATTTTAACTCGTCTATTTAATCGGGCGATTTTTGAAATTGACGAAAACGCTTAAAGTTCCGCCTTTTTAAAATTCTAATAACTTAATAATAAATCATATAAAATTTATATACACATTAAAAATCATTCTGGCTCATTCCAGATCAAAATCTGATTATCTGCAAATTTTAATAATATTAAATTCCTTTTTAAATTATTATAAAATTCAAATTTAACCTATCGACTTCCAATTTCATTTCGACTATCCAACATTATAATTCAAGTCCAATTAGACCTAAAATAAATTTTAGAATCTAATTTACATCTATTTTCACTCAGAATTATCAATTAACCCAATCCTAATATTAAACTATTTTATTCAAATTTCAATTTAATTGCCATATTTGAAATTTTAAACAAAGTTTATTAATTCAACCAAATTCTTTTATTTAAAAATTCAAATTATAATCCATATCCAACATTTAAAATGAATTAAATGTTCAAATCTGGCGACCCAAAATTCCGGGTCGTTACAAATACAGTTAAAAGTCGATTTTTGAAAATATGGGATTAATGATTTTATAAAATTGTTTAAATTGGGATTTCTGAATTTATTATAAAAAGTTTAAAAATAGGATTTATAAAATTTGATTATTTTATAAATCAAAATGATGAAATTATAAAAGAGTTTAAAGACGTTTTAAAAGAATAATATAAATTGATCCATATAAAAGATTTATAAATTGATATTTATAAATTAAAAATATTGGAATTATAAAACGAGCTTTTATAAGTGTTAGAATGAATTATGAATGAATTTCGTAAGTGAATGAAATTTATAGAATTATAAACGGTGAAGTTATAAATGGAATTTGTAAGCAATAGATTTATAAAATTTGTAAAGTTATTAAAAGAATAGATTTTGGATAAATAAATGAATCTTGTAAGTTATAAGTTTTAAAATTTGGGAAGTTTAAAAGAACGTTTTTGCAAACAAATAAATTTTAAGTATTTAACTTATAATATGAACTTTTGGTATATCATTGAGATATGAAATTGAATAGATTAATAAAGGAAATTATAAAAGGAAGTTGTTATAAAATAAATAGAAATGGAATTTATAAACATTGTTTTATAAATCGCAATGACTTATTTTGATAAGTAAATTGTTGTAATTTATTAATGGAGTTATATTCACGTTTTAGACAGTGAATAATCCTTTAAAACAAAATGTATAGAAATGATGAAATTGGTTAACGAAGTGTATTTACGTTTTTGAATAGTGAATAACATGTTAAAGAAAATGTTTTGGATGTGATGTTTTAAATATAATTAAAACGATCTAACGATATTTTTAAAAATGTGTTAAGATTCGAAACCATAGATTTCAACATTCATTGTTGAAATAGACGTTTTCGAGAAATAAAAGGAAATGGTGGACTATAACACTGTTGTTATAGTAAATGAGTTCCGAAAGGAAATATTTTAATATAGTATTGGGATTTATATATCTATTTTAATTTCCAATCCCTATACTAGTGATTTTGGGTTGTCGTAACAATGTTTTACGCAACAATCGTTTTGGCCCAAATAAATATGGTTAAGAGAATGATTTCCTTAAAGAATGAAATATATACTTAATTTCGATTTAAGTATATTGAATATTTTCCAGGTGTAGAAAATAAAAAGATTTGTGAATTGCTTATTTTTAATAAGTATGGGAATGTTTTTTTTCCAATATTAAGTGAATATTTTGAATTTATCTTTTTGAAGATAAATTGAAAATGAATAATTGAAAACGTATATTCATAGATATTTTAGAATATAAATTCACAATGTAATTTATAAAAGGAATGGGGAATTTGTTTAAAAATAAACGTTGATTTATTTTTTTGAAGTGTGGGAATTAATTTACGGATTTGGAACGTAAATATAAAGTAAATCGGTAAGGATTTATTTGATTTATTTAAATGAACCATTTTAAATTTTAAAATGGATTAATAATTGGAAGTGTTTCTGTTTAAGGAAATTGATTTGAAATTTGTTTTCAAATGGTTGTAGTATTGAAAATTTATATCTTGTAAAGATATTTTTGGAAAATAAATAATTTGGAAAATTATTTGGAATCTGGTGATGTTGTGCATATCCATTGATAGTTCAATAACCGACTATCAGTATTTACCTTTGAATATGTATTTGTTGTGATTTGCTTGAATTTGAATGCCACACTTATTTTTTTTTAAATAAGCGCTCACTATTCGGGTTAACCGGGAAAGGACTTTGGGGTCGTATAACCCATTCCGAATATGTGATACGTCGTTATGAATTGCATTTGAAGACCGGTGTTGAAGACCGGATATTTTCGAAAACGAAAGGGTTTCTTGTCGATTGTCTCTGCACTGGCTGATCCCCGGTATAGAGATCTCCATATGTGATGGGAAATCCGGACGTGATTGGAGATTATCCGGATTGCAAGGACTTCTTTGTAAGTGCCTTCGGTTCTGTTCGAGCCCGGAACAGACTTGTATGGATAGTATGTCTGACATTACAAATTGAGATATAAAGCTGATTTCTTTCAAATATATTTCTGTTGGTGGCGGAGAATTTATTCTCTTAGCTTAACACCCTTCTCTGAGACGTACGAACTCAGAGGTTATGTAGTTGAAGGTTATCAGCAATATATTCCCAATTTGGTAATGTGACATGCTGAGTGTTGCTGTGAAATGATCATTGTTTGATCATTTGTGATATGATCATTTGTTTGATCACTTATCTTTGTGAACATTTATATGATCATTTGTTGACCCAAAGCACAGCTTCTGTATAAAGCGTGGCTTTGTGGACGAGACTTCGTCGAGCCTCACACCCAGGAACGGTCAAAACAGGAAAGATGCGGCAAGGTTATGAGGGGTAGCTCCCTTTAGGGTATGTGCATTTCCTTCTGGAAAAGGGTGGTATCATGATATGGAGCCCAGATACTTACTCATGTTGAAACACTTTATTATTTTGGTGTGATGTTGGATACGAGCGCTCGGATAAAGGTCCCAAAGGACTGGGGAATGGCATACTCGTGTCAGTAGTTACCCAGTTAGGGGTAACCCGACCTTGTGTTGGCAGAGATCCGGTTTGGTTCTCGAGGACGTCCTTCTAGAGGCGTTCTCATGTGGCAATGGGAAGTTCCTTGGCCTGACCATTTGTTGGAAATCCAAAGAAACAATACGATCTTGTACGGTTTTAGTTGTAGAACTTGCTTCCTCAGGAGGTAGCTATAGTAGGCATAATATAATGGTACCTACGCTGGCTAAGATTTATATTCTACTTTCGAAATGTTTTCTACACTATGCACTAATAATAATATCAAAATGATTTGAGTTTGCGTAGTAAGCATCTTTGACTAACATAAGAAGAAATCTCCTCCAAGTCTGCGTTTGCATTGTGTGTGTGGTGGGAGGTTTTATGGTAGTCTCATTTTCAGAAACATTGCGAATTGACTTTAAAAATATTCCTCTATTTTGATTTTAAAGAAAAATAAACTGTTTTGAGTTCTCACACCAGTCACATGACTGACTCGGAGTTTATTGTTTTCCTTTCTAAACTCTGGGTGCCCACCAATTTCCACACGGGCAGTCAACAGTAAGGTTTATCAGGATATTCTGGAATTCAGGAGTTGCTGGAGGCAGGATGGATAGCATGGCGTATTACTATTATATAGTATTTGTGACGACCGCCCATGACTCCCGCACTAAAACAGGGAAATGGTGCGCTGAAAGGTGTGCCAGGCAGCCATGGACGATAGTCAGTGTAAGATAAAACAGAAAACTCTATCGTACAACTCACAGCGCATGGATAAAATACAATAGAGAAATATAAATATAGTGAAGCTCCATAGAACAGAATATCCTCATATAAGCATCATAGAAGTTTGATACAAACATCTAAACAATCTATACATCAAGCCTCACTACATAACACTCAAAACATATACAAGCAGCGGAACATCCAGTACATATAGTAGGAAAACAATATGTAAAAGCCTCCAGCTCGTCTTCGTCATCAGCAACGTAGATAACCAAGGACAGCACCTGTCACCTGCTACCTAGTCTGCCCATCCCAAAATGGATGAACAGCTCAAGGTAATAAGAGTTGAACATAAAACCTTGAGTCAGACAAAGTCCTAGTGAGCAATAAATCAACTATCAAACATACCAAAAGAGCATAAAGGATAAAAGGAATAGGAACCCAACCATCCCACTCCACCTCTTTCTACAGTGATAGCCCCAGACACACTAAGCAGAAGCAAACATAGCAAAGCAGACATTCAAAGTAAAGCAATTATCACTCGAGTCAAGGTCGGTGTTTTCCAAATACAAACCCCCAAGGCCTAAACCAAGATCAGATAAGCACCCAGAAAACATCGCTCTTGAGTCCGAATGACGATACAACCAAACATCCATGACTCTGGTTACCACTGTTATCATTGCTTCGAAACCACCGTTAATTGAATGACCGGCACATTCTTTCAGCCGTAAGTCAAGGGCTAATGGTAACCCCGGTTCTAGACAAACTCCGCACGTCGTCGCAGCCCGTGCCTAGGACTTACCTACTCTGCCCAGAGTACTCGACTACCTGCCTGTAGTCTTTTGGGTGTCCCGACCACCTACCTGTAGTCGTTTTGGGCGCCCCATGTACTCTTGTTTTGAGTTTACTAGAACCTTCAACAACGATGAAATCCAAGCCTCCTAGTCATCCTCCTCGACGACTATTCTCATACTAGCCCAAGCTACCTCTCGAGCAATCCATTATCAACCAACTCGAACCATCCCTCGAGTTATCAACATGCTTGGAATGATCCCGTCTGGATTATGCCAAGGCTACATCACGTCATGCTTCACCTCATCTCATCATAGCAAAGCTCCATCACAACATCGTCATCAAATCCGTCCATATGAGCTTCATCATCCGCTACATATGCCACGAGCAGCTTTTCTCATCCCTTAGCCTCTCCCTTAGCTTTTGAATCATCTTCGGCCATACTTTTCTAGATCAAACCATAAATCAACTAACTCTAAACAATCAATCAAGACAATCATTAATCCAAGTAATCAAGAAATCAAACATGATCTAAATAAACGATTATGACAATAATGGCAATTTCGTAATTAAAGGGTCCAAAATCTAACAAGCATGAATTATAGGCCAATGTCTCTACAACTTGATGAATGAACTTGCATAAGTTAACATGTAGTAAAATGGATATCAAGACTTCATAGATGATGGATCTACATGCAGACTTTAGGAAAATGCAAGAAACACTATTTTAACACACAAACGAGCCACCGATCCAATATACTCATTTGGGTCCGTGCGAGAGATAACTACCACTCACCGAAACACCTAAACACCTCAAAAGATAACAACTTCAGATCTGGACATTGAAGAACTAAGCTTGATCCGGCAAAATCTCGCTTCAATCGATGAAATCTCTCTTTGAAGAATGTAGATCTTCAACTTTGGTTCTTGCATCTTCAACCTTGATCTTCAATCTTGGATGGATGTAAGCACTAGTTTAGAGTGGAGAAAAGAAGTGAAGAAATGTTGTAGTCGAGCTCTCAAAATGGCAGCACTTCGTCGCTCCAAAATCCGGTGCCAAAAAGTGAAGATAGGCGCCTCTATTTATAGGCTGAAAATCCCTTAAGTCGTCGCCCCTTAAGTCGCCGCCGACCTATCCCATGAGTCGTCCACGACTCATCAGACCCCACGACCTATCAAGCTCAACGACCTACGACTCAACAAACCTTGCCGACCTAACGACTTAACCTGATGTCGACCCAACGACTCAACTACAAAGCTGACCTAACGGCTTAGCAACATAGCCGCCTCAACGACCTAATCCCTTGCCGACTTACGACTTAACAGTATGGCCGACTCAACGATGTTAAAGAGATGCCGACTTAACGTTCTAACAGGCATACCGACCTAACTTAACCCCGAGTCAACGACCTACCACACACACGACCACCTTATGGCCGACCTAACACTTAGGTGACCTAACCTTAACTCGTCCACGATCCAGCTTCCTTAGGTTGCTCCACGACCTAATATTCTGCACGACCTATGCCCTAGGTCGCCCAAACCCCTAAGGTCGGTCTACTTCCTAACTCGGCAACACCTTAAGTCGTTAACTCCTGTTAAGTCGGTCACCCCTATGAGTCGGTCACTACTATAAGTCGTTCTATCCACTAAACCGTTAACTCGTTCTAACCTATAGGTCGCTCCATACGACCCAAGCTTCCCACGACTTAAGCACCACACGAGCTAGCTTCCATACGACTTAAGCTATGGTCGTCTCAAACTTTAAACGACTTAACAACATCAACGACTTAATGTTGACGGTTCTACGATCTTTCAATCCGTAAAAATACGGGTCGTTACATTCTCTCCCCCTTAGGAATTTCGCCCCCGAAATTCCAAACAAACAAGAGCAACCAAAACTATTCCGCATGCCTACCATCCATAGCAACCAATAAACCATGCATCCAATTACTAGCCTAGCATGCAGAATTCTAAGATAAGAACAAGTTACAATGTCGTGAGATGTCACGACACCTTAGGGTCATACCTCGAAGAGTTCAGGATGAGCTGCCTTCATCCACTCTTCCTCCTCCCATGTACAGTCGTTAACATCATCACTCCACTATATCTTGAGCAACGTAATCGTCTTCCTCCTAAGCTGTTTCGTGTCGGTTTCTACAACACGAAGTGGCTTACGAGGTCTCATAACAACTGGGTCAACCTCTAAATCTTCATAACTATCAGCAGAAACCACTGTATTCGAGTCGTGCACATACTTCCGTAGATACGATACATGAAAAACATTATGCACACCCGACATCTTTTCTGGTAACTCCAATCTATAGGCGAGCTTTCCAATTTGCTCGATGATCGGGAAGGGTCCAACAAATCTCGGGGTCAATTTTCCTTTCTTCCCGAATCGAATAACATTCTTCAATGGAGAAATCTTCACAAAAACCATATCGCCTACGTCGAATTCCAAATCCTTTCGACGATTATCGGCATAACTTTTCTGACGGCCTTGGGCTGCCTTCATTCGTTGCCGAATGATCTCTATGCAATCCGAAGTCTGTCGAATCATCTCTGGCCCAAGTATCAGCTTTTCTCCAGTTTCCAACCAACATGTAGGAGAGTTACACGGCCTTCCATACAATGCTTCATATGGTGCCATACCAATGCTTGACTGATAACTGTTATTATACGCAAATTCCACCAAATGAAGATGATCTTCCCATGATCCTCCGAAGTCCAAAACACATGCTCTGAGAAGATCTTCCAAAACTCGGTTGACTCTCTCTGTCTGACCATCTGTTTGAGGGTGATAAGCTGTACTTAAACACAGCTCGGTTCCCAAAACTCTCTGGAAGCTCTTCCAAAATTCACTAGTGAACAATGGGTCTCAATCACTCACTATACTCTTCGGAATACCATGGAATCGAACTATCCACTTAACATATAACTCAGCCAATTTCGATGCAGTCCTAGTTGATCTAACAGGAATGAATCTTGCACTTCTAGTCAAACGATCTACGATGACCCAAATCCCTTCATTTCCTGCTCTGGTTCTAGGTAGACCATCGATAAAATCCATCGATATTTGTTCCCACTTCCATGTAGGAACTTCTAATGGCTGAAGCAATCCACTTGGCTTCTTCTGTTCGGCTTTAACCAACTGGCAGTTCATACATTTGGAAATAAAATTTCCAACATCCTTCTTCATACCTTCCCAATAATAGGTTCTCTTCATATCCCGATACATCTTATTTCCACCTGGATGAATTGTCAACTTCGAGTGATGACTTTCCTTAAGAACTTCATCTCTCAATTCATCTATATCGGAAACAACTAGTCGTCCTTGCTTCCGAAGCCAACCCTCTCGATCGACCTCAAATCCTTTATCCTTTTCTGGGTCCACTCCAGATTCCAAATCACGGATGATCTTGACAATCTTATCGTCTCGCTTTTGGCTCTTGCCAATTCTTTCCACAAGAGAAGGTCTTATCGATAAGTTTGCCAACATCTCAAGTTCCAATTCACATCTAGGCCTGAAGTCAAATCCAGCTAAATACTCGAGATTCTTCCATTCTGAAAACATGGCTCCCAAACCTGCATATCTTCGACTTAACGCATCTGCCACTGCGTTACCTTTTCCCGGAGTATAGGCTATACCAAAATCATATGATGCTAAAAACTCTAGCCATCGTTGCTGCCGGAGATTCAAATCCTTTTGGGAGAAAAGATACTTCAATGACTTATGATCCGTAAACAACTCGAATCGAACTCCCAATAGATAGTGTCTCCACATCTTCAAAGCAAATACAATCGCCGCTAACTCCAAATCATGAGTCGGATAATTCCTTTCATGCGGCTTCAGTTGTCGACTTGCATATGCAACAACTTTATCCTTCTACATCAGCACTGCTCCAAGTGCAGTACAACATGCATCGGTGTATACCACCATCTCATCATTCCCACTTGGAATAGTCAAAACAGGAGCACTTGTCAGTTGCTCTTTCAGGATTACGAAAGCTTGCTCACACTTATCATCCCATCTGAACACTTGGTTCTTTTTCGTCAATCCTGTTAATGGTGCAGCTATCTTGGAAAAGTTTTTGATAAACCGACGATAATATCCTGCTAATCCAAGAAAACTTCTCACGTCAGACGCATTCTTAGGTCTAACCCAATCCTGGATTGCTGCCACCTTAGCGGGATCAACCGCTATTCCATTTCCAGAAATAACATGGCCTAAGAACCTCACTTCACTCTTCCAGAAGTGACACTTCGAAAACTTAGCCTTCAGCTGATGTTTCCATAAGATTTCCATAACAATATGCAAGTGCGTCTTGTGCTCTTCTTCAGTTCTGGAATAAATCAGAATAACATCCACGAACACAAGTACAAACTTGTTCAACTGATCTCCGAATACTCTATTCATAAGATCCACAAAATATGCTGGTGCATTGGTCAATCCAAACAGCATTACCAGCCACTCATAAAAACCGGACGGTGTCCTGAAAGCAGTCTTCGGCACACTATCCTTTGCCACTCTCAACTGGTGAAATCCCGTTGCCAAATCCATCTGAGAAAACACCTTAGCTTCGTGAAGCTGATCAAACAAGTCATCTATTCTCGGCAATGGATACTTGTTCTTCTTAGTCACCTTATTCAGCTCACGATAATCCACACACAACCTCAACGATCCATCCGCTTTGGTTGAGAACACAACTGGTGCACCCCATTCGGACACACTACGCCGAATGAATCCTTTCTGTAAAAGGTCATCAACTTGCACCTTCAACTCTTGTTGTTCCCTAGGCGCCATCCGCCTAAGAGGCATCACAACAGGTCTGGCTCCTTCAACTAGATCGATACGAAACTCGATCTCCCTATGCGACGGTAACCCTTTGACCTCGTCAAAGACTTCCTCAAATCCATTAACAATAGGCACCGATGACAGTCCATCTCGTGGAACAACCAGCGAATACATGAAGCTCATGAAGACGCCTTCCTCATGCTTACATCGTATTACAACCTTTTGCCCCTCCACATTTATCGACTGTCACCTCCAGCCTCTTACAATCAACCTTTGTCGCATACTTCCTAAGCCAGTCCATACCCAAAATAATTCCGAACCCCGCAAAGTTCAGAACAAAACAATCACAAACAAAAGAGCAATCATGACTCGATACAACTAGACCACGACATACCATACACAAACAAGACGAACCCCCAACTGGATTAGTCACAACCAATGGTCTATCAACAATATCCGGTTCCAAACCCAACCGGCTTACAAGGTCATTACAAACAAAAGAATGCGACGCTCCAGTATCAAATAACACTCTAACTGGAACACCACAAATGGAAAGAGTACCTTGAACCACCACACTCTTTCCCTCCTCTTCAGCAGTAGGAGCCTTCAAAGATGATGGCACAGCCCCCAAAGCATAAGCTTGCACAATCTGTCTGTCTTTCCTTGGCTCTGGACAATTCTTCTTGATATGTCCCAGCTTATCACAGTTGTAACACTTTCCCGGCACCTTGGGATTCTTATAATCTCTGGAGAGATGGCCCTTCTGCTGGCAGTTGTAGCAGGTCACTTCGCCCTTCGGCTTCTTCTGGCCATCCTTACCCTTCTGTTGCTGCTGCTTCCTCTTCTTGTTGCCACCATGCTGTGGTTTAGACTCCTCCTTGGTCACAGCAACAACAGATCCTTCCTTAGGAAACAAATTCTCATGCCTGAGAGCTTTCTCCACAAGCTTCTCAAATGGATCGTCCAAATGATCCACTAACTGCCTCCCAAGATAAGTGTCCAAGCCTGTCACAAACTTCTCGTTCTTCTGGTAGGGAGATTCAATATACGATCTGGCATACTTGGACAAAGCTTCAAACTCAGAAACATACTCAAGAACTGATCTTCCACCTTGCTTGAGTTCCACAAACTTCTTAAACAAAACAGATTTCTGAGCCGTAGAGATGAACTTAACTTCAAATCTGACTTGGAATTGCTCCCAAGTAATCTCTTCCTCTGGAGTATCAATGGTGATAGAGTTCCACCAATCCGAAGCTCTCCCTTGAAGCTGCCTTGATGCAAGCTTCCTCTTAGTTGCATCCTCAATTCCCAAGTCACCAAAGATCCTTCGACAAGCATCTATCCATCTTTGGACTTCAATGGTTGACTCTGTTCCCAAGAAAACCTTTCCTCCAAGAGCAGTATAGTCCTTGCAAAGCTTAGCAAAATCCACTGGTTTTGGAGCTTGAACTTGAACTCCAACATCTACTGATGGTCCTGAAGCTGGTATCCTTCTCATGATCGAAGTCATCATAGCTTCGAACATCGCAGCATAATCAACAGCTCCATCAGCACGGCCTTCCCTAGCAGATGGTCTCACTCTTCGACTCATCCTTAATATCTACAAAAAGGAATGACTTAGAACACCTTGAGAAACAACTGCATAAGGAGTTCAAATCCTTCTAAACTACTATATTATATATAGTAATCATCCATCAAAATTACAATTACGTCTCTCATACGTAGTTACGTCAGCGAGCGTTGGCTAAAATCGATTAACCAAAGCTCTGATACCAATGTGACGACCGCCCATGACTCCCGCACTAAAACAGGGAAATGGTGCGCTGAAAGGTGTGCCAGGCAGCCATGGACGATAGTCAGTGTAAGATAAAACAGAAAACTCTATCGTACAACTCACAGCGCATGGATAAAATATAATAGAGAAATATAAATATAGTGAAGCTCCATAGAACAGAATATCCTCATATAAGCATCATAAAAGTTTGATACAAACATCTAAACAATCCATACATCAAGCCTCACTACATAACATTCAAAACATATACAAGCAGCGGAACATCCAATACATATAGTAGGAAAACAATATGTAAAAGCCTCTAGCTTGTCTTCGTCATCAGCAACGTAGATAACCAAGGACAGCACCTGTCACCTGCTACCTAGTCTGCCCATCCCAAAATGGATGAACAGCCCAAGGTAATAAGAGTTGAACATAAAACCTTGAGTCAGACAAAGTCCTAGTGAGCAGTAAATCAACTATCAAACGTACCAAAAGAGCATAAAGGATAAAAGGAATAGGAACCCAACCATCCCACTCCACCTCTTTCTACAGTGATAGCCCCAGACACACTAAGCAGAAGCAAACATAGCAAAGCAGACATTCAAAGTAAAGCAATTATCACTCGAGTCAAGGTCGGTGTTTTTCAAATACAAACCCCTAAGGCCTAAACCAAGATCAGATAAGCACCCAGAAAACATCGCTCTTGAGTCCGAATGACGATACAACCAAACATCCATGACTCTGGTTATCACTGTTATCATTGCTTCGAAACCACCGTTAATTGAATGACCGGCACATTCTTTCAGCCGTAAGTCAAGGGCTAATGGTAACCCCGGTTCTAGACAAACTCCGCATGTCGTCGCAGCCCGTACCTAGGACTTACCTACTCTGCCCAGAGTACTCGACTACCTGCCTGTAGTCTTTTGGGTGTCCCGACCACCTACCTGTAGTCGTTTTGAGCGCCCCATGTACTCTTGTTTTGAGTTTACTAGAACCTTCAACAACGATGAAATCCAAGCCTCCTAGTCATCCTCCTCGACGACTATTCTCATACTAGCCCAAGCTACCTCTCGAGCAATCCATTATCAACCAACTCGAACCATCCCTCGAGTTATCAACATGCTTAGAATGATCCCGTCTGGATTATGCCAAGGCTACATCACGTCATGCTTCGCCTCATCTCATCATAGCAAAGCTCCATCACAACATCGTCATCAAATCCGTCCATATGAGCTTCATCATCCGCTACATATGCCACGATCAGCTTTTCTCATCCCTTAGCCTCTCCCTTAGCTTTTGAATCATCTTCGGCCATACTTTTCTAGATCCAACCATAAATCAACTAACTCTAAACAATCAATCAAGACAATCATTAATCCAAGTATCAAGAAATCAAACATGATCTAAATAAACGATTATGACAATAATGGCAATTTCGTAATTAAAGGGTCCAAAATCTAACAAGCATGAATTATAGGCCAATGTCTCTACAACTTGATGAATGAACTTGCATAAGTTAACATGTAGTAAAATGGATATCAAGACTTCATAGATGATGGATCTACATGCAGACTTTAGGAAAATGCAAGAAATCACTATTTTAACACACAAACGAGCCACCGATCCAATATACTCCTTTGGGTCCGTGCGAGAGATAACTACCACTCACCGAAACACCTAAACACCTCAAAAGATAACAACTTCAGATCTGGACATTGAAGAACTAACTTGATCCGGCAAAATCTCGCTTCAATCGATGAAATCTCTCTTTGAAGAATGTAGATTTTCAACTTTGGATCTTGCATCTTCAACCTTGATCTTCAATCTTGGATGGATGTAAGCACTAGTTTAGAGTGGAGAAAAGAAGTGAAGAAATGTTGTAGTCGAGCTCTCAAAATGGCAGCACTTCGTCGCTCCAAAATCCGGTGCCAAAAAGTGAAGATAGGCGCCTCTATTTATAGGCTGAAAATCCCTTAAGTCGTCGCCCCTTAAGTCGCCGCCGACCTATCCCATGAGTCGTCCACGACTCATCAGACCCCACGACCTATCAAGCTCAACGATCTACGGCTCAACAAACTTGCCGACCTAACGACTTAACCTGATGCCGACCCAACGACTCAACTACAAAGCCGACCTAACGGCTTAGCAACATAGCCGCCTCAACGACCTAATCCCTTGCCGACTTACGACTTAACAGTATGGCCGACTCAACGATGTTAAAGAGATGCCGACTTAACGTTCTAATAGGCATACCGACCTAACTCAACCCCTAGTCAACGACCTACCACACACACGACCTCCTTATGGCCGACCTAACACTTAGGTGACCTAACCTTAACTCGTCCACGATCCAGCTTCCTTAGGTCGCTCCACGACCTAATATTCTGCACGACCTATGCCCTAGGTCGCCCAAACCCCTAAGGTCAGTCTACTTCCTAAGTCGGCAACACCTTAAGTCGTTAACTCCTGTTAAGTCGGTCACCCCTATGAGTCGGTAACTACTATAAGTCGTTCTATCCACTAAACCGTTAACTCATTCTAACCTATAGGTCGCTCCATACGACCCAAGCTTCCCACGACTTAAGCACCACACGAGCTAGCTTCCATACGACTTAAGATATGGTCGTCTCAAACTCTAAATGACTTAACAACATCAACGACTTAATGTTGACGGTTCTACGATCTTTCAATCCGTAAAAATACGGGTCGTTACAGTATTTCTTTTCCGCTGTTTGTTGTTTTTTGTTGTTGTACACTCTGATGATGTGATGTAATGTAATAACTGATATAGTTCTTTGTTTAAAGATTATTCATTTATCTACTATATGTTGTTCCGCTGCGATTGTGAGATTCTGATGTGTTCTGTTATGTCTTTCTGTTCTGTCCTATCTTCTTATCTCTTCTTCTATCTTTTTCTTTTTCTTAAACATTGATAATTCGTATTTCTGTTCATCTTGAGTTAATCTATGGAGATTAGTGTTTATTCAAGGAGTACGGATTTGCGGGTCTTCACACTAAAACTAATAACAATGGTTGCACGCGGTTTACTGTTGAGTGGATGGTTGTAGATTTTGGTTTTCTTATAGGTGAGTTCCATTTTTCTGTCCTTGGATATTTCGAGGACGAAATTCTTTTAGGAAGGAAGAATGTAACACCCCAATTGTAACACGCAAAATTTTTGGTAACGTTATGCAGGATATTTAATTAGCTATACTAAATTAAATAATGTGTTGATTAGGGGGTTAAGATTTGATTTTAATTATGAGGTAGCCATGTCATTCAATAATGAACTAAAATAAGAGTTTAATATGAAATAGGAGAGGGGTAAAATAGGAAAGAGGCCATTCCTATATCTTTTCCCTTGGCTGTGTAAAAATTTACATGTTCATTTTTCATTCTCAAATTTTATAACTAGAGGTCGACCAACATTAACGAGGAAAAGAAGAAGAAAAACTAGGAAAAAGCTAATTAAAATCAAATCTATTTATATCTCAATCTCTTTAATCACAAAAGCTAAGGTGAATAATGGTTAAATCTCATTTTTGATTGTGTTTTAGGTTTTAATATGAATTTCGAATATTTTGCAATGATTTTCCATGTTTATGAATGATAGAATGTGTGTGTATATATATACCTGTTGATGAATTATGGTTATTAATATTGAATTTAGGACATGTTTTAAGGTGAAGACCCTATTCAGTGACATCCAAATACCTTGCAAATTTTTATGAAGGTCATAAATATTATTTAAGGGATGGGTTTCAATTTTCAGAATTTTTGTAATTAATGTGGATTTCATATGAATTTTCTAGTAAAGAAAATGATATTTTGGTTTATAAATTATTTACAGATAAATAATAAAAGAAATGGGGCTGAAATTATTATATGTTAGAAAACATATCAATAGAGAGTTTCTGGAATTTTTCCACATTTTTCCTAAGTATTTTGTTGAGTATATAAAATTGTTTAAAGTATGCGACTTATATTTTTTATATAATTTAAAGAGGAGAATGGGATTTTTGTAAAATAACTTAAATGATTAAATATGGAAAATCGGCAGCCTTTTTGACAAAGTGTAGTACTTTTTTAGTAAACAAAGTGGCAACCAATCATATTTAGACACGTAAAGCAAATTAGGTGAAAAACAACTATTTGCTACATAATTTTCACTGTTTCGACATTGTCGGCACCAGGTTCCACCTCCTCATATTCGCTTCCGACACAGTTGAAACCGATGCACATGGTACCAGTTTACTGGTACGTAGTGAATTAGATGTCGACGGAAGGTTTGGAGCCGAAACTAGGGGTTCTGAAGGGGTTGCGGCAATAGTTTGTTTTTAAATTAAAAATGCACCCTCTTGCTTTCGACTAAGATGCTTTTGACTACGTCAAATCGTTTTAGAGGAAAGGTTTCAATTGGGTTGAACTTTTGTTTTAAATGATTGCTTTCGACTGAGTCGAAGCCTCTTAGCTGCAGCTTCCTACCTTTCGACCCAGATGGTTTCGAAAGGATTGTTTTATTTTCTAAAAAAACTTGGCCACCTCTGCAATGATTTCAAAGGATGGTTTCGTCACCATCATTTCATTACTTAGGAATTTGTTTCGAAGTAGTAGATTTCGACTTAAATGTTTTAAGACCTTTTTTTATAGTAAAGTAAACCCTAAATGGTTTCGAAAGAGTTAATTTTAAAAGGTTTCGAAACAAATGCTTTCGACTATAATGGGCTTGCGTTAATTTTTCTTTACTTAAAGGTAGAATCTAAATGGTTTCGACCGAGATGTTTTCAATGGTTTCGAAGGAACGAAATTTCGAAAGGTTTCGAAAGGTTTCCGCATATTTTAAATTGAACCCAAAGTGCTTTCGAAGGGATTTATTTTTGACTGTTTCAAAAAGATTTTAGAAATGGTTTCGAAAGGGATGGTCCTCCAAGGTTTCAAATGGGTTGAAGGAAAAGGTTTTCTCTATGTATTCAAAAGGCAATACTTAAAGGTTTTAAAGAAGGTTGTCTAAATGTTTCAAAGCTTTCGAAGGAAGGACTTTTATTGGTTTTGAAAAAGTTATTTTCAATGGTTTTGAAAGATAAGGTTTGGTCTTTCGGCCTAGATTAAGTAAAAAGTTTTACTTGGTTTCGAAAGGGATACCTTTAAGGGTTTTCGAATGGATTGTTTAAAGGTTTGAACAAAAGTTTTGAATATATTGTACAGGAAGATTAGCCTAAGTATTTACAAATTAAAAAGGACTTTAACTAAAAGGATATTCAATCCTTAATAAAATTCATCAACATTATCTTGAGTAAATTGTGTATATCATGGAAAAATAGCTTGGAGTAAAGCTAAAGATTTATTTTCCTTGTATACATATTATTTAAAGGGCTAAATCACTTTAAAAGGGTTTTAAGGAAATTCAAAGGGTAGTTAACCTTAAGAAAATGAACCGAATAGTTAGTCCATTTTGCAAGCAGTCAGCTTAGATTTCAGACAGTTAGTCCAGTTTGCGGGTAGTCAGCCCAGTTTTATGAACATATAGTTCATTTGTAGCATAACGGACCTTGCTATTATGTGGGGGTAGATAGCCGCATATTAGCTGTTTTACGGACAGATAGTCTATTTATTTAGCATAACGGATATTGCTATTTTGATATAATTAGTTTGATTAACCAGTTTGGTCGCAGGAAAGAATTGAAAAATATATCTTTTGAAAAGGATAGAATTGAGGGGAAACTCATTCCGTAGAGCGACATGGTCTCACTTAATATCAATAAATCGAGATGTAACAGAATTATTCACACCAGGCTTTATGTACGACTCAAAATTTTTGTTTCCCCTTAAAATCTTGGGTACTCAAAATTAATTTGAGTTAGCTGAGGGTTGAGGTTTTCATGTTTTAGTCTTTTGGCGAATAAAGCTTCCAGAGATAAGCAGGTGGCTAATAGTTAGCTATTTAGGAGTTTATTTTTTGATTTCGCTGTGTATATTAAATCAGTTATGACTATGTTGCTTTGATAAACCAAAGGAGCATCGTCATATGTTGCTCTTGGCGTAATTTGTAAGTGATATATTTAATCAGTGCTTGGGAAATTATATGGGATTATGTAACATGGATATGAAATATTGTTTTGAAATGTCATAAGAAAAATTTTGTTTTCTAAATCTATGATTTTGTTCATATTCATATGCTTCTAATATTATGGATACCATTATCATTACCAGAAGTTAATACTATCGATGAATGCAACATCTGTAGTGCTTAGCTTTTGGCCTCCAGATACAGGATGCTACAACTTGGTATCAGAGCATGGTTTATGAAAAACTTCAAAATAAAAAATGGTTTTTTAAAACATGATCCTAAGGAACTAGAATAAGATTGGGTATGGAATAACATTATACTCATGTACTTGTGTTTGCTATATATAAGTATATGCTTTATCTCTAGTCTCTTGTCCTTGTTATTTTCCTGTATATTATAAGGTTTGAATATAGATATGGAAGGTAGAAGAGGAAGAGTTAACCCAGAAGGGGAGGGCACCGAAGGGAATGCCAAACCTAGTGCAAGGAGGACCCAAGGTCAGGCACAAGCAGGAAATATAGGTGCTGAAATCTCGCAAGTTGGAATGAAAGCTATACATCAGTTCTTCATGAATATGGTGTAGGAAGGTGTTGCTGCTGGAGTAGTGGGAGGAGTTTTAGATGTTTCGGTAGCAAACCAGTATGCTAAACTAAGTGGATATTACACCAAACTTGGAGGGAAGCTGTTTGTTGGAATGCAAGATGCCATTGAGGTAGAGAATGGGCTATTGCACTACGAACAGATTTTTGCAGATTTGGGGCTCAATGATAAGCAAAAGAGGAGGTTGGCATCTAGACAGCTTTAAGGAGTAGCACTGTTCTAGTGGAATAGTATGAAAGTAACGGTAGATGAGGAAACCATGATTTGGGAAGAAAGGAAGGTTCCAAGGGAGGTTTATGTAAGCAATGTCACAGTCAGCTCTGGTCGAGAATTTTGTTGAGTTAGAGCATGGGGAGATGTCAGTTCTAGAGTATGCTAGGAAGTTTGAGGAGTTAGTCTGGTATGGGTATGCTTCAGTAAATACAATCATGAAGAGGAATGAGATGTTCATCAGCGGATTGAAGCCGGAGTTAGCTAGGGCAACGTTACCTCATATTAGAGATCCTTCTGACTTTGTAGTGGAGATGGCCTTGAGGCATGAGGAGTGCTTGATTGTCTAGAGAAGAGTAAGATTAAATAATTCTAGATTGGGAAAAATTAGAAGAGGAAGTTCTTTCCTAAGAAAGGTGCTCAAAAGGAAGGAGCAGCTAAAAGGGGAAGTCTGAGATTGTCTATTTCAAGTAAGATAAGAAGGGGCACTATGCTAATGAGTGTCGTGCTACAAAAGCAAAGGAGGTAGCTAGAAGGAAGCGTATCAGGTGCTACAATTTTGACCAGATTGGCCATTACAAGAGCCAGTGCAAGGATCCCGCTAAGGATGGAAATGGCAAGGTGTATTCATTGGAGCCCGCTGCATCTGAGCCGATAGCTCAGAAAAAAGGAAAGGCTTAGGAGGTATGCTTCAGATTTATGATATGACTGTTAGCGTTCTATATGATATCAGTGCATCACATTCTTTTATATCTAGATGTTTGGTAGATAAGCTTAACCTAGAACCTACATATTTAGTCACTTCCTTGCGGGTTGGGAATCTAATAAAAGAGTATGCAACTCTAGGGTTTAGATGTGACCAGTTAGAATTTGACCTGTTAGGTCATACTTTTGTTTACATATTAAAAGAGATTTTATGGAATTTTTCCAGATTTTTCCTAAGTATTTTGATGGGTATATAAAATTATTTAAGGTATGTGACTTAAATGTTTTATATAATTTAAAGAGGAGAAGGGGCTTTTTGTAAAATAATTTAAACTTATTATTTTGATGGGTATATAAAATTATTTAAGGTATGTGACTTAAATGTTTTATATAATTTAAAGAGGAGAAGGGGATTTTTGTAAAATAATTTAAATTATTAAACCTGGAAACTTGGTAGCCCTTTCGACAAAGTGTAGTACTTTTTATTGGTAAAGAAAGAGGCAACCAAACATATTTAGACACGTAAAGCATGTTAGGAGAAAAGAACTATTTGCTACATGATTTTCACTGTTTCGACACTGTCGACACTAGGTTCTGCCTCCTCATCTTCGCTTTCGATATAGTTGAAACCAATGCTTATGGTATCAGTTTACTAGTATGTTATGAGTTGGATGTAGGTGGAAGGTTTGGAGTCGAAACCATGGGTTTCGAAGGGGTTAAGACAATGATTTGTTTTTAAATTAAAAATGCACCCGCTTGCTTTCGACTAAGATGCTTTCGACTAACTAGCTTCTGGCTAAGTCAAATGGTTTTAAAGGAAGGGTTTCGATTGGGTTGCACTTTTGTTTTAAATGATTGCTTTCGACCGAGTCGAAGCCTCTTAGCTGTCGCTTCCTACCTTTCGGTCTAAATGGTTTCGAAAGTTTTTTTGTTTTTAGAAAAAACTTGGCCACCTCTCTAATGCTTTCAAAGGGATGGTTTCAACACCATCACTTCATTACTTAGGAATTGGTTTCGAAGTAGTGGCTTTCAACTTAAATGTTTTATGACCTTTTTTCTCTAAGTAAAGTAAAACCCAAATGGTTTATAAAGAGATAGTTTTAAAAATTTCAAAACTAATGCTTTCAACTATAGTGGGCCTATGTTCCTTTTGCTCCACTTGAAGGCAGAATCCAAATGGTTTCGACCGAGGCGTTTTCAATGGTTTCGAAAGGGTTGAAGGAAAAGGTTTTTCTATGTTTTCGAAAGGCAATACTTAAAGGTTTTAAAGAAGGATATCCAAATTTTTTAAAGCCTTCGAAGGAAGGACTTTTATTGGTTTCAAAAGAGTGGTTTTCAATGGTTTCGAAATGTAAGGTTTGGCCTTTCGGCCTAGATCAAGTAAAAGGTTTTACTTTGTTTTGAAAGGGTTACCTTTAAGGGGTTTTGAATGGATGGTTTAAAGGTTTAAACAAAGGTATCGAATATATTGAAAAGGCAGATTATCGTAAGTATTTACAAGTTAAAAAGGACTTTAACTTATTTGAAAGGATATCCAATCCTTATTAAAATTCATCAACATTATTTTGTGTAAAGTGTATATATCATGGCAAAATAGCTTAGAATAAAGCTAAAGATTAATTTTCCTTGTATATATATGATTTGAAGGAGTAAATCATTTTGAAAAGGTTTTCACGGAAAATTTAAAGGACATTTAAACTTAAGAAAATGATTCGGACAGTTATTCCATTTTGCAGGCAGTCAGCCTAGATTTTTGATAGTTAGTCCAGTTTATGGGCAGTCAGCCCAGTTTTATGCATAGATAGTTCATTTGTAGCATAATGAACCTTGCTATTATGTGTGGGCAGATAGCTCACATATTACTTGATATACAAACAGATAGTCCATTTATCTAGCATAACAGATTTTGCTCTTTTGATCTAATACGTCTGATGGACAAATAGTCTATTTATTTAGCATAACAGATATTGCTATTTATATAATCAGTTTGATTTACCAGTTTAGTTGCAGGAAAGGATTGCAAAATATATGTTTTGAAAAGGATATTAGCAAGTGGAAACCCATTTTGCTAAGCGGCATGGTCTCACTTAATATCAGTAACTGAGATGTAATAGATTTATTCACACTAGGCTTTATATCCGTCTCGAAGTTTTTGTTTCCCCTTAAACTTGTGGGTACTCAAAATTGATTTGAGTAGTCTAAGAGTTGAGGTTTTCACGTTTTAGTCTTTTGGCGAATAAAGCTTCCAAAGACAAGCAAGTTCCTGACAGGTAGCTATTTAGGAGTTTTATCTTTGATTCCGCTGTGCATATTAAGTCAGTTATGACTATATTGCTTTGATCAACCAAAGGGGCAACGTCATATGTCGCTCTTGGCATATTTTGTAAATGATATATTTGATCATTGCCTGGGAAACGATATGGGATTATGTAACATGGATTATGAGTTATTGTTTTGAAATGTAATTAGCAAAATGTTGTTTTCTAAATCTGTGATTTTTGTTCATATTCATGTGCTTCTGACATTATGGATACCATTATCATTACCATATTTTGTCACCAGAAGTTAATACTATAGAATACTATAGCATCTGTAACACTTAGCTTTTGGCCTCCAGATACGGGATGTTACACCAATATTTTTAATAAATAAACTAAAATCAATAATGGAAAAATGTAATTTTTCATTAAAGGGTAAAAATATATTTCACAAATGTTGGAATTAGACTGTGAGACATATTCCAATGCATCAGGAATATCGTTTACAGTTAAGAAACATACATAACTTGTTACATTTGATAAATTGCGTCAAGAATAACAAAAAAAATGACCAGTGGCACTTTCGTAAATATGGATTTTCGACCAACTTAGCAAACCCTAGATTTTAACTATAAATTAAAAGCTTACCCTGATTTTTGCTCACTCCAAACTCTAGCCATCACTTTGTATATACATATCTTCTTTCCCTTTCTTAAATACTTTTCATAAATAATACAACACCTCTTTTCTCTTCAAAAGTTTCCAAAAATAACAAAATAAGATGAGAAATCAAATTAGAGGAAAAGAAAGAGAAAGGTATGATTCAACAACTAGCAAGAGTAGAAGATTAAAGGCAAAAGAATGGTTTCCACAAATAAATTGAGTGGATTAATCTGCGAAAAGCGTATGATGGAGGTAAGTAATTAATTTTCAATTATATGTCTTCTTAGTAATACAAACATGACTTATATTCTTCAGTCCTTCGGTTATCCTATGAATTTAAATGATTTGTAAAACCCTAGGAAATGGTAGATTTAACTATTGAATTGATCAAAGTAAAACTATATCTAATCTTATAGATCTAAATTGTAAACATGTTTGGATTAATAAATAAAGAATATTTTTATAGAGACTACTCTTAATCTTTTAGATCTGATTTATATGACTAATTTAAGTTGATTTCAAAATAGAAAGAATGAAAAAACATGTCCGTTGAAATTTATTTAGATCTAATTCAACTAACATTGAAATATATGTAATAATTTACTTGAGTGTACGTATGTAACTCATTGAAATATGTGTGTGCATGCATGTATAAGTATACACACACACATGATTGACTGAAAATCATAGGTAAATTTTGTAATAAATCACTTAAAGTCAGATATAAATAGGTAGGAATGGTATCAAAAACACTTGTTAAACTAAACACTATATCATACTCAAATCCACGAAGAAGAGAAATAAAATAGACAATATAAACAATTTAAAAAATTGGGAAAAACTCATATCAGACATTTGAAAACCCAACTAAACATCTGAATTGTGGGTTAAACGTTTGGATTTCAGAAAATTTCAACCCGAGAGATTTTAGGTCAAATTTGATCTAATTCATACATTTAGATCCTTTTTTAGACATATGAAAATTAAGGCAAGACATCTAAAAATGGTAAACGTCCAAATACATTGGAAATAATTTTTATACTATCAGGTTACTAGACGTTTGAAGTGGGACATTTGAATTATCCCAGTAAGCCTACGTTAAACCTGGACCTGGAGCAAGCCTAGTAGAAATGATCGAGGAAACTTGTCTTCTTAATTTCTTAGGAGTGTGCATGATTGAATGGAGTCGGAGAGCAGGCCGGAAACGCACCACCTTTGGTGAAGTTCTAGGATTTTTCTTCATGAAGTTGGAACGTGACATTTTGTGTGGCAGAAGATTATATTAATATTAGAAGTTCCTATTATTCATAGCCGGTCCTAGTCACCAATGGGTAAATACTGGAAAGAGTGGATGAAGACGTTCATCGAAAAAAGGATTGATGATCCTAGATGAGGGTCGAACCAATCCATGATTGCTACTTATGTAATGATATAGAACTTAGAAAGAAGAATAACGAAAGAGTTCACCAATTCATAGATGGAAAGGGTCATCGGACAGTGATTCGTTGAATGGGTGGGGGATTGGATGCAGTTCGATTAGGAGCACCAGGCATGGATGGCAAGGATTGTTGAGCAGTGATTCGACGAATGGTTTGGACACCGGATGTATATTCAAAAAGGTGTAACCCAAGCAACTACTACCAAGGTTGTTAATTTGACGTATGATTAGGTGGTCTGCCATTGAGACCATACACTAGAAATGCTTTTCGGAATTATTCAGTTCCAACATGCTCCACCTATGAGTGGAACTTCCGTAAATCGAAATTGAACACTTTGGATAGTTGACCTATAATGTGAAATTGTTATCTCATTATATATGTAACGAACACCTCGAGGAGTAAGATATAACTGAACTATAATCACTTGTCAACACCATACCACAAGTGATTCCCTCACTGGACATTGTCCGACCTTCTCCTTTTCTTTCCTTTTATATCCATTATAGGAGGATAGAGTAGCAAGTTATTTGGTTTGGAAAGATCCATGGTGATGGAGACATGATGCTTAGAGGGTTAGCTATTTAAATCCTTTCCCTTATGTATCCCGTTATATATTATACAGTCTTTAATTATGGAGTTAATTGGCGGTTTTATCTATGTTGGACTCCTTGTATTGGTCATTTTAAGACATTGATAGATGGACTACTTTTTGTTGACACCATTATCTGATTTGGGCTATTTTAGTATTTATATGTATTTTCCTTGTACTGTGAGATCTGAATGTATAGAATGTTCTAAATTTATATTTATCTTTGTATCATATATTCTTTTTAACCAAACAATTTGTACTTCTTGGCAAGACGCGAGATCAAACATGGCTTTTGGCCTTGAATTGGTGTTTTTCGGAGTTGTGGGTTGTTGCATACAAATTCTTTGGTCGAATCACTTTAAAAATTGTGTCTTTTTCTAATTTTCAATTTCTTTTTTTGTTTGAATACATCTCGTTTTTTATTAGTCTGGTGTTTCCACATTTTCCATGCAAACAATGATATAACAAGATATTATAAATATTCAAACCCTAATGCATATTACTAGTATTAAATTTTTTTAATACAAATTCCATGCAAGAAATATTCTTGTAAAATAAGGTATACGAGATACTATATACATTAGAAGAAAGTTCTGTCATGTATGTTGTGTAATGAATTAGATTTGCATATTATAAATAGAAAATGAAATCAAATCCAAAAATTTACCAAAGTGAAATGTTCTCAGATATTTATGAAAAATATTGAGAATTATTTATTAAACAATGAAATTATGAAAGATGTTTATAATAAAACTACATTTGAAATATCTAATGTAGTAAGACAATCTTAAATTTTTAAGCATTCGACCTTAACTAAGGTCTTATGATAAAAGAATTCCAAATAAGAAAGTTGCAGCAAGTTTTGGTAGTATGCATGCATCACTTAGATTAGTGCACGGTAAAATATGTATCCACAAATTTATAGATGAGATAAAGATGGTTTCCTTGATCGAGGGTTAGTCTATCAATGAATACTTTTGAATGTGGAGAATGTTGTATCTAACATCCGATACCATTTTCGGTTATTGAATATCTGGATCCATGCATACAAATGGATATTGGATAATTATCATATCCGCTAATGACTGATAAATCAAAAAACACAAATAGAAAACTAACATAGATTTTTCTCAATTCCATTGATTATAAAAATATAAAAAATAAACACAATGGTAATAAATAGTTTTGATTTATATGCATTAAGTACATATAATATAAACTATTAACTTAATAAAATAATATAAACACATATCTTTCACTACACCAAAATATATAATATAAATTACTGTTTTGAAAAAAAAGCAGACGGATAATTTTCGAATGCAGTTACCTTCTGTATCCATTTTTTTGGATATTTAATATTTATCCACTTTTCAGATATGGGTGCGAACGGATTTGAATTTTTCAAGTATCCCACTGACAAAAGTAATTGATGGTTTAATGACATATTGTAGCATCTATAGTGCAACAAGGATTGAAAAAGACTTAAGAACTCATGAAAATGTTATGACACATTATCTATGTTGGCTTCAAAATTGGGCACCAACATCCAGTTGTATGAAAGCATCAATATCTAATCCAATCACAGACATACGAAGAGAAATAAATGAAAAACAAAATTAAAACAATCGGAAAGCAAGTAAAGAGAAACAGATTTATAGTGGTTCGACTAATTCTAGCCTACGTCCACTCTAAAGATTTTCCTTTTTATTAATTTATACTGCTGATTACAGTTACCAAATACGTGAAACTCAAGAATAAAATCAGAAGAGTATAGCCTGGGTAGAAGGTAAAGAGAAGTAGCCAGAAGATCCATTTTTTGATGCTATGTCCGTTGTATTTATAAGGAAATACATGCACGGATCGGGCTGAAATTTCGACAAAAGGTTCGGGAGATAAAAATGAGGCCACCCGAAAATTTCCAAGCCGATTTAGGCCCACAATGGGGATTGGTATCGATCCCTATTTTGGTGTCCAAATGGGGTGCGATCCCTCTTGGAGGTTCTCCATGATGTTAGCTATTTGCTCCCCAAATTTCGTGCAACTGCGACATACAGTTTGTGAGATATTGCATTTTCCGTGAACTAGTGTTGGTTGAATTCTGTTTTTTGAGTGATAGATACCGATCCCTCCAATCTTCTCTAAATGACTGGGATCCCTAGGAGAGATTCTTCATGTTATATTATATGTAAAGTTCAAGTTTTATTCCAATTGGATTAGTAGAACTCGAATTGTTGACCGATCTTTTTGCAATATGGTGCTAAGGCTGATTATAGCTGATCCCTATGTAATGATAGGTACCGACCCCTACAACTTGCTCCAAACGATATACGATCCCTGTGGGGTGTTCCACATGTTCTAATTAGGTTTTCCTTCATGATTTATGTTAATTGGATGTGTGGATGTTGAGATATCGATCAATCTTTGTTATGAAGTTGGCCCCAGCCGATCCCTAAGAGGGATAGGTACCAATCCATATTGAGGGACAGAGGATGATCCCTCTAACTTCTCCTAATGCCATGCAATCCCTAGGGTAGACTCCCTAGGGCCCCCTCTCCTTGCTTCCAAAGTTTCACTTCAATCCTCGTTGTGGTTGTTGAGTTATGGTGCGATCATCGTTGAGTTGTGCTGTTGAGCGGAATGTAACCCGATCCCTCTTCTTTTGCTCATAACTCCGGCATATGAACTCCGATCGACTTGAAATTTGAAATATATCCTCATGAGGCCTTCCTTATCACTTCATAACAATTTCACCTTAATTAGGACAAAAATTAGGGATCCGATTCCAATCCTCTTAACCATCGTCCATAGTCTCCTTTATAGCCGATCTTCGAGCTTGGTAACAGTTTCTCCTGGCCTCCCGCCTTGATGATCATGATGTCCGTTGAGTTAAATACACCTGTGTACTACCTTGCTAAAAGGTGGGTTAACGCTTTCCCCCCAAAACATGCCTTGCGATATGAAGGCTTGTTTTGAATTGTCATCAATCTAGAGTCCGAAGTCCATAATCCATCGATAGCCATATTATCCAATCCGTTTCCAATCGAAAACTGCTTCGGGCACATGACCATTCCGAGTCAATATCCAATTATGAATCTGTGATCTCTTTGAATCGTTTTATCAAACCCTCGACCTCAACAGGTCGTTAGCCAAGTCCCAAATTGCTTCGGGCCCATATCGAAATCCACCGCTGTTTGAAGCTGATTTACAAATTCATAACCTCTATGTGTTATTGTCCTAATCCAAATCCTTGATCTCACCGGATCCTTGCTGAGCGCAATCCATACTCGATGACATGAGCAGGTCGATCCATTGCATTCAAGCATAGTGACCTACCCCTTGCCAGGCATAGTCCACACGTGACAACCTTGATCTCTTCGGATCCTTGCTGGGCACAATACATACTCGATGACTTAAGTAGGTCGATCCATCGCGTTCAGACGAAGTGACCTACCCCATGCCAGGCATAATCCATACCTGACGACCTATGTTATCCATTACATTAATCCAAATTTAAGCATTTCTAAGTCCATAAATTAAGAGTTCGTACAACCAATAAACAAGAGTTCAAATAAAACTAGAAAAACAAGAGTTTGAAGCAAACATGAAGAAATGGAAAAAAATCAAATTTCACAGACCCCAGTATTACGGTTTATCATCATCTCAGAGCATGCCTAGGGACCATCCCCGATCCCCTTCATGTTTAAATGACTTAGCCATCTCACTATGGAGTTTGCTACTTACTCCATGCCATCATAATCAAGTGATGACAAGTTGACGATGATTCTTTTATCCAGTGCCATTTTCTTTCGAGGTAGACGGTGGCTGCTTCTGTTCAACTATCACATCCCAAGTCCTTATGTACTATTGTAACTGACCATTCCTTATGTGTTCCTCAATGATATCCTTTAAATGCCTGCGTTCATTTGTATTGTGACCATCCAACTCCTGGAATAGGCAGCGCTTTCCTGATGTCCATTCGCGTTCAGAGGGTTCCCTCCTTGTCGGCCTTCGATACGGAAGATGTCCTTGAATATGCAGATATATCCGTTCGAAGGTTTCACTCAATTTAGAGTAAGAAGAGTATTTTGGTACTTTCCTTTGTCGCTTCGATCCATCAAAGCTATTGTTTATGCTTCGTTTACCCTTATCCTTTTCAGAGCTATCACCAAGCCGTTCTCCATCCTGTACCCTATTAACACCCATTGCCTCTCTATCAGCTTTTGCATCTTCCTATCGTAGAAACCTTTCTACTTCATGGTAGAATTCCCCAAGATCCATCGGTGGATAATGTATAAGTGATATCTTAAAATATGAATTATCTGCAACTCCTGAAGCTATCGCCATCAAAACCATCGATGGATCTAGTCAATCCACCAAAACAGCTATCGTGTTGAAACTAGTTAAGAAATTATTGAGTGATTCTCCTGCCCACTGCTTTACTGATGCCAATGTCATCACATTCCTAGGTCTCAAAATGTAAACTCGAAATTAGTTCATAAACATTTTGACCAATTAATAGAACTGCTCTCTAACTGTCTAAACCATAGTGCAGCTACATCCGTTAAGTACAGGAGGGAACATCGTGCTAGGAATTCTTCTGGTGCCCCCAGTACTTCCGTGTGCCATATAGCATTGTTGGATCCGACTTTTCATCATAAGCTTCAAGTGTTGGTAGTTTGAATTCGACTGGATTCCTAGCATCCCTGATATTAGAAGTGAGTGGACTTCTATTTACATCCTCAAGATCCCTATTCACCAATCCTCCACGCATAGCTTGCCTTATCATCTCTGCAAACCTGTCATTATCTTCCAATGGTAGTCTCCTATCATCATGTCTAAGCCGTCCCCCAAGTCTACGAAGGAATTTAGGAACATATTCCTCCAGACGAGCATCCAAATTCTAATTCGCACCAAGCTCCATGGGATTGACCACAGATCCATTAGCATCATTATCAACCAGACTCGGGGGCATGCCTTATAGCCTTTGGGGATCAGTACTGTTCCCTTTGGAGGGATCGGTGCCGATCCCTCTAGGATGGCAGAGGACTGCCCCGATTGCTCTGTTCCATTCCTTTGTTTATTGGCTCCACTTCCATGTTCCTAGTTATGATTTCTATTGATTCCGGCTGCTTCAACTCCTTAATTCTATGCTCCGGCTTATCCAATCTGTTAGAGTAAATGCTGCGTCATCTCCTCCTATCTTTTCAGCATGCTCTCCTACATATCATTCATCATCGTTTCTATTTCATCCCTAGTGATGCAGATAGATGCTTGATTAGCTCTAGCTTCTGAGGAAGCCTCCTGACTCCCTTTATAGTGGCTCCTTTCCTTTAGCACTCTCCTTGTTGACTGCCAAGTCATTGCTTTCTAGATCCAAATATCCAAGCTTCTAAATGTAAGATCCTAGCTTTCAAATCTGTAGGTGCAAGTTCTCTCGGTGAAAGCACCAAAATATTGGCAACAAAATTGGCCACCAACACCCACTTGTATGAAAGCATCAATATCCAATCTAATCACAGAAATACGAAGAGAAATAAATGAAGAACAAAATTAAAACAATCAAAAAGTAAGAAAATATAGACACATACTTATAGTTGTTTGGCTAACTCCGGCCTACGTCCACTCGAATGATTTTTCTTTTTATTAATTTATACTGTTGATTATAGTTACAAATCGATGAAATTCAAGAATAAAATCAGAAGAGTATAGCCTAGGTAGAAGATAGAGAGAAGCAGCCAGAATATCCCTTTTTCGATGCCATGTCTATTGTATTTATAGAGGAAGACGTGCATGGACCGGGCTGAAATTTCGACAGAAGGTTCGGGAGACAAAAACGAGACTACCTAAAAATTTCCATGGCCATTAGAGCCCATAATAGGGATCAGTACCGATCCCTATTTTTGTGTACAAATGGCGTGTGATCCCTTTGGTAGGTTCCTCATGATATTAGCTACTTTCTTCCTAAATTTCGTGCAATTTCGATGTACGGTTTGTGAGATATCGCATTTTCCGTGAAATAGTGCTCTTGAATTCTGTTTTCTGACGATCCCTCTAGAGGGATAGGTATCGATCCTTCGAGTCTTCTCCAAATGACATGTGATCCCTAGTAGAGCTTCTCTATGTTATATTACGTATAGCCTTCAAGTTTCATGTCAATTGGATTAGTAAAACTCGAGTTATTGACCGATCTCTGTTGCAATATGTTGCTATGGCTGATTAAAGCTGATCCCTATGGAGGGATAGATACTGTTCCCTCCAACTTGCTCCAAATGTTATGCGATCCCTATGGGGTGTTCCACACATTTTATTTAGGTTGTACTCCAAGTTTTATGTCAATTGGATGTGTAGATGTTGATATATTTATCGATCTTTATTATGAAGTTGAGCTTAGCCGATCCCTAAGAGGGATAGACACCGATCCCTATTGAGGGACAGAGGCTAATCCCTCCAACTTCTCCAAATGTCATGCGGTCACTACGGTAGAGTCCCTAGGGTTCCCTTTTCTTTCTTCCAAAGTTTCACTTCAATCCGCCTTGTAGTTGTTGAGTTATGGAGCGACCATCGTTGAGTTGTGCTGTTGAGCTGAATATGACCCAAACCCTTTTCTTTTGCCCATAATTCTAGCATACGAATCCCGATCGATTTGAAATCCTAAATGTAGCCTCATGAGGTATTCCTTATCACTTTAGAAATTGTATCTTGATTGGGACAAAATTTTGGGATCCGATCTGAATCCTCTTTACCATCGTCCATAGTCTCGTTTATAGCCGATCTCTGAGCTTGGTAACCGTTTCTCTGGGCCTCCCGCCTTGATGATCATGATGTTCATCGGGTTAAATCCGCTTGTGTACTACCTTGCTAAAAGGCGAGTTAACAGTCTATGACTTCTATATGATAAATAATTTATATAATGGATAGATAAAGTAAAATGTATATAGTAGATATAACATAACAATACATATCCATTCACTAAAGCCCATCTCTAAGTCTGATCTAAAATGATCCGATATTGGGTTGTGGATCCAAAATTTCTCTAGATGCAAGTGGGAAATTGCAAGTTAAGCGGTTATGACCTAAAGGTAATTATATAATTTGTTACACACCCCAACTTTGAAACCAATCTCATTTAGAATAAAGTACGCTTTTGGTGTTTGCTATTATATATAACATTATACTATGATATAAATAATCATTTTATAAATTGAAAATCCTTAAATAAATTATTATATGATTGCAGTTACAAATGTTGTAACCATGAGTATCAAATCTGTGACACCTAGGTTAAATGCCAATGTTATCAGTGGAGTTAGCTGCTTGGAAATGTAGAGTAAAGAACACATTATGAGTGATATATTGTATACATTCCCTTAGGTCAAAGCGAATACATTTCAATATAATAATAAAACTGATCAATAGGTAGCTAATCTCAACATAAAGCAAAGTATATAAGTATTTCCCAAGATTGAATAATAAAAAATAATCTACTGTATAAAAACATCCTAGAGTAAAAACATCTAAAGCGATATAAATGTAATACATATATACATAACAGATGTCATAGTACACGGACATCAAAAAAATATACATATCATCCATCATATGTACATCTCATATGCCTACATCATCATTTAATACTAACCTAAAGGGAAAGAGGCGATCATCATTGTCGTCCTCAACACCTCACCAACCCAAATCTCAAACGGAGATATAAAACAGTAGATAAACATTCTATTAAAAACAATCTCAATCTAGTTAAAGCTTGTAAAACATATAACACCCCCAGATCAGGCTAAAATCTAGCTGTGAGTGAAGAAATGCACATGTAACAGTTATTACCAACCATAATTCCAACAATATAACAAAATAATATATCTGCAATGTCTCATTTTTTTTGTAAACTCTACTAAATTATGATTCGCCCATAGTCATAAATAGCAAGTGTCGAATTTACTCGTTCATTATTCATTTTTGAAGTTATCATTATATAATTATATAACTCATTGAATTTAGATACACTCTACCAAACCTTGATCAACACTAAGTAATGCCACAACATTCACTGCAACCCTTAAATTATTAATTGGTAAACTATTTTGAGTTAATCGTTATTTATTTATATAAGTCGTTGAGTGTAGAATCCATTGTAGCAGACACTGAGTCGACACCAAGTAATGCCACAGCATCCCTCTGCCTAGAATGCGTCCAAATTTCCTAAATGACTTCTTTTAAATTTTATATCTATAATATAGAAATTTTATTTAATTCCATATAAGCTAGTACAGTCAACACTTTAAACAATAGATATATAAATTATTCCATAAAAAATAAATTTTATTTTCATCTGTAAAGAATATAATTCTAAGAATTACACACACACAGAGATTTTGTGTTTGTGTGTGTCTATATATATATATATATATGTATATGTATGTATGTATGTATGTATGCTTTTGTATATAATTCCAGCAAAGCATGTCAATAAATATTTAATTAAACAATCAGTTAAGTTATAAAACCAATTCATCTAATCACAACACAAATCAATTCCATCATCTAAATAAACATGCATCTAGTAAACTATTTAGCCAACATTCAAAATAGCATGTAATCAAACACTCAGCTGTAATTCGTTAAAAAATGGTAAATTTTCATTTCTAATTGATTTATAAACCATAACATGCAGTTAGTTCAATGTGGAGTGTGTGTGTGTGTCTAGACACATACATATTGTTTGAATTAAATGACTTCACTCTCAAATATATAACTTTCCTTTAACAAACCTTCAATATGAGAAAGTAATTTTTATCTCAAAAAAATGCAGTTTTTCTAGCTCTCCATTCAATTTCCAAAGAATTAATTTGAGAAGAATTTCATTTCCTCTACAAAATTCTAATTCATGGATACTAGCTTGGACATCCTAACTATTGTCGAACATGGCTCAATTTTAAAAATTCAAATATGCGTGGATGGAAAACATGTTCCAATCATGTATCAAACGAAATCACTCAATAATTAACATATATTTGGATGTACGTAGTTTAATAAGATAAGGGATTTCAATTTCAATCACAAGACAATCCAAACCACAAATAAATCAAGACATAGCAATAATTTCTTACTTACCTTATTTTTATACATATGTGTAAATTTTATGTCACACATACATCATCTACAGCTAACAAATTTTATTTCTTCATATTAACATTTCAACCATTATACGGTGATAATGCAAATAATAAGTGTTAGCGCTGAAATTGGTCGTTAACACCCAAATTCGAATGAAAGCACCAAACAACAGTCACAGATCACAGATAGAAGTATGTAGATAGTATAAATATGAAGAACAGTAAAAATTAAAATGGAAGCAATAAAGAACAAGAGATTTTGTAGTGGTTCAGCTAACTCAGGCCTGCGTCCACTCTAGAAATTTCCTTTTTATTGCTGTAATAATCGATTACAGTTACAAAATGGTAGAGTAGCCTCAGCCTTAGAAAATAGAAATCAAGAGAGCCGAAAAGAAGATCCTCCAATCTGGAGACCCACATGTTGTATTTATTGGCAAATCTTGGTAGTTGGGCCTCCTGGATGAACTAGGGCCCATTACATCCATAGCCGATCGAGAATCCATAGTTGCTACCAGTTCCATATCTTAATGTTGCCGACCCACGAAAACCACCAAGGCGACTTGAAGCATGTAGCCAAAAGACTCGAAGCAACTCAGAAGCCTCAAGTGATCGACCCAAAAAATAAGGCCGACCCACCATTGTTCTGATCGAACCACACCACCAACTCGATGTTAGGAGCCTAGAGACTCGTAGCACCGAACCACCTTCAAATGTCGACCCACCTTCCATCATATCGATCCACATCCTATGAGCCAAACCACAAAGACTTGAAACAAGGAGCTAGAGGACACCGAGTGAAACCCCAATCTACCACGTCGATCCACCTGATACTCCACCGAGTTACCCAAGTGATGACCCAAAGTCACATGCCTCAGGACTCAAACTTGTCGAGCGACAACCAAGGCCGAACCACCATTTAGCTAAGCCAAGCCACCCTCCATAACGAGCCACCAACACGACCGAGCCACCAATGTCGAACCACTTCCTACGCCGAACCACCTACGTGGCCGTGCCACTTATGCTGAACCACAAAAAATAAATCGAAGAAACCATCTACGAGACTCGAAGCTCGGCCAACTACGACTCGAAGCAAATCTAGGACAACTCGAGACATGTCAAAACCTAAGCTTCAAGTATCCAATAACCTTCGTCCATCGACCATGCCGAGTCTCGGCTATTTAACCGTGTTTGTTATTCATGATTGATTATTCATCGATCCAATTGATTAAATTCATCGTAAACCAGCTTCGACAAACGAGAAGTCGATTTAGTTAAATCCGTCTATCTACGGCCTTGCCAAAAGGCGGGTTAACAATAAGCAACCCAAAAATCAAACCTTTCAGTATTAGAAACCATTTATTTTGACATATAAAAGGAGGAATAATGCAAATTATAAAAGGATAAGGTTTCACTGATAACTTGTTTTTATTAATCTACGGTACTATCTTAGCAACCTCTCACTCCTTTTGGACAACCAACATGCCTTCCTTCTCCTGCTCCGCCCGTCAGCACCGCCACCTGTTATGAACCCTAACCTGACCTCACCACCTTCATGCTACGAGCACGAGCCGTCCTCCATTTCATGTGTTCCCCTTTCGCACAAATTTTCTGGTCAAGCATCTGGCTCTTCAATGCTCGTCTACCCATCAGCCCTCTGATGAACTCCATGTCATGACATCATTCACATTCTATCCCATGTTAGGTGCTCGCCCATGATTTTTTTTAGATCTCATGTTTAATTTAAGAATTTGGTCAACAGAAGGAGAGACTGTAAAAGGGAAAATTAGGTCAAGGATTTTGTTGTACAAGTGAATGAAGTTCACTTATTTGTTATATTAATTTTTCTTTTCCAATAAGGTCCTTTTTCTTCTACAAGTTACATTATAATTATTTTGTTGACATTAAAATTAAATCGTAATGCTTTATCAATTATTAAACGATATTGTAATTTAACAAAAGTTGATGTAAAATAAAAGATATTTTGTAGAATGCGTTTCATTTTCGACAACTAATCAACTTTGTCTCATCCTAATTTAATTGCAACACCCCTAATTGTTAATAACATTATTCATGAGATATAGTTAGATAAATTAAATAGAATAATATAAATAAGTAGTGTGATCAAGGGATTGAGATTTGAAAAAATGATAAGATGGTCGTGCTTAGTTAGTTAAATAAATGTGCTTAAGAATGACTTATAGGGTAATTAGTTTACACAAGGGTATATTGGGAATCAGCCACCTTAATTCCATAACCCTTATATATATCCACAACTTGCCATCCATTCATGTTTATTTTCATTTCACAAAAAAATAAAACGTAAAATAAAAAAGGAGCCGGCCATTATTAAGGAAGAAAAGAAGAGAAATTCAAATCATGATAAGGAATCTCAATCCAATCTCCTTATCTTAATCAAGGTGAATAATAATTTATACCATCTCTATTTTTTAATGATCATATGTTTTTGGACTTAAGATTAAATTTGTTTTTGTGATGATTTGGATGATGATAAGCTTGAATTATAAGTTGTTTGATTTAAACAAGATTGTTTAAATGGGGATTTATGCAGTTTTAGAGAAAAATTGATTATAAATGATCTTTGAATGCCATGGAAAAAAATTATGTTATGTAAAACATGATTTTGGAGTTTGGTTTTAATTTTGATAATTTTTCAACCTATGGAATGATTTTTATGAATTTTCAAAGGGAAGATATGATAAAATTGGGTTTAAATTTAATTTCGATTATTTCAGGAAGAAATTGGGTCTAAAATTTTTGTATGTTAGATAACATGATGAAAGTGAGTTTCTGTAATTTTTGGGGATTTTTCCTAATTGATTTACTATGGAAATTAAATTATTTTAGAAGGGAGGACTTATTTGCATTCTTGTTTTTAGCTTAATGGAAGGGCTTACTTGTTAAATTAATTATGGTTGAAATTAAGCAGTAGTTATTTTTGTAAATAACTTGAAAAGTTAAGGCAGTTGATCACATGTTTACACGTGGGTTGGTTAGAAAGTATTTGCTTTAATTGGCATTAATCGGTTTTTACCCAAAAAAGTTGGTTCCGCCTCCTTTAGATGTGCCTTTCGACTCCACCGCCTTTGCTTCTTCTTAGTCAAAACCAACCTAGCTGAAACCTACTAAAGCCGAAACAAATACAAATGGTATCAATGAGATTAGTACGAAGTTGATTGGTGAAGTGCAGAAGGCAGGATGTCGAAAGCATTGCTTTCGATATATACGAAACCATTGTTTACTTTTAAAAGATATGTGCATGTCTTGTTTTTAAAGGGTAGTTTCGACCAAGTCGATACCTTGTTGCTTTCAAACTTGTTGCGACCTTTCAATTTTTAGAAAGTAGAGCTTTCGAATGAGAACCTTATTTATAAAAGAATGCTTTCGAAAATGATGGTTTCGACCTAGTTGAAACCCTGCTGCCATTTCTTTTGCTTTCGAGTATATTGAAGTTATCAATGCTTTCAAAGGGTAGTTTTTATTTTAAAGATGTTCTAAGCCACTTCGTAAATGTTTTCGAAAAGGTCTAAGGGTTTTGATGTCATCCTTTAATATTTTGCTTAAATGATTTGAAACTTTCGAAAGGATGGTGCCGACATCATCAAGTTTTCCTCAATACTTTTATACGATAAAGAATGGTTTCGAAAGAGATATTTCATTTATATTCACTTTGACTCAAATGATACTTTTTAATATAAACCCAATGATTGTGGAAGAGATACTTCCAAAGGTTTTGAAAGGGGTACTTTCAATGGTTTCAAAGCTATGCTTCTAAGAGTTACTAAGTAATACTTTATTACATTCAAAAGGTTTCGAAAGAGAGGTTTTAAAGTGTTTTGAAAGGAAAGGGCCTAATGTTTTGAAAAGAGATTTATACGCTTTCAAAGAGGCTATCCAGTTAAGTCAAAAGCAAAGTTTTGAAGGTTTCGAAAGCCTTAGTTTTTCAAAACAAATTACCCAATCTCATTTTAAGGGAAAAACCTATGGCTAAGTAAAGGAGCTTTGAAATGGTTTTAATAAGAAGCTTTCCTTGGTAAAATATTAGGTTAAAGGGATTAACCATGTTTCATATGAAAATAATTCCAAGGATATTAAACCCACAGGAGTGGTAATGTTTTGTTATTATGTTTTCTTCTTCATGTATGTAAATATATTCACATTGTAATGAACCATAATAGTAATTTGTGTAGGAAATGCAGATTATGAATCTTAAGGCTGGATCAACACTAAAGGGGGGGTGAATAATGTTTAATGGATTTTATGGAATTTTTGAAATCTTTTCAAATTAAACACATACATATGCAATTTCACAAACACCGAGACAATCTCAGAATCAGACACAGATGCAAATAGTAAATAAAAGCAGTAAAAAGAAAGAACACACCAGAATCTTATACTGGTTTAGACTTACCTTACATCCAGTCCCATACAATTTCTTGTGTAGATTTCTTTTCCAATATAATGTCGATATTACAACCTCGATTTCAAGGCCACGAGATACACTCTCCTGTCTTCGAGTCCATGGCAAACTCTCTTGATTTAACCAGGCTACAAGATCACCTAACTGATTTACGAGAACAATCATACCTAATTGATTTATGGGCCATAATCACACCGTTTCCTATATCTCTTTGATAGATAGAGAGACTCGATACACTTCTTTGATTACAAATGATCCTATAACTCTGAATAGCACTGAGATCTTTGTGAGAGAGTGGCAGAGAATTAAACTAAAGAAGATCGAGTTTGATTCACTTAGAATTTCGGCAGAGTTTTGTTAAATATAAGAGAATATTTGAGTGGAGAAGGGGTGAAGAAATAAAGAAAAACTACCATAAAATTCATTGAAAACAACTGGTATTTATAGAAAAACAACAGTCATGTCTATTCGTAAAAGGTTATGACGAATATACACTTCTTTTGAAAATTTGAAATTTGAATTGCTACGGTAATCATGTCGACATGGGGGGATGGGGTCGACATGCCCAAGTAAATTTTGAAAATTGATTTTTGTTTTTAAAAGATATTTTCTTTCTAAAACTTGTCAAAACTACTTTTGAAGTTTATAAACCATTTTGAATATAGCTTATAAACCATTGTGAAGCTTATAAATCATTTTGAATATAGTTTAAACTTATAAAAGAGATCTAAAAAGTAATCTTAAAAATATATAACCTATAATATAAAAGTAATATTAAGAACTTAGTATATAATATATTTTTGCGATGTAAAGCTTATAACATTAAAAACAGGAGATGGTTTTAAAAATAAGTGATGATTTTGAAATAAAACTATAAAAGATAATAAAAATAGTTTAAGGCTAAATTATTTAAACTGAGAGAGATGAAATTTTAAAAGGTTTTGGAAAAATATTTAAAATAAATCATTTTGACAATTTTGTGGATTCCATTCCACTGGGGAAGGTTTTGGGTTCCATCCCACTAAAGAGGTCGTGAGTTCCATCCCACTATTAAGGCGAGAAGGTGGATTCCATTCGACAATTAAAATTAGAATAAAGATTTTAGTGCTATTATAAAGTTTTAACATGAATGTAGACTCTATTACTTATCTTGATATCTTGAACTCTCGATATCTTAAACTCTTGATACTCATGAGTCTTCAGTCTTGATTTCTTCAATATTTAATTCGTCAGCCTTAGATCTCTACACTCAATCTTGAATTTTTATGCTGTACAGTGTTCATTCTCAGTACTTGCATATATATATATATATCCTGCATATACATATACATATATATGCAAGAATATTAGTATTTATATTTATAACAAGTCCTAAGGTTGTTGTCATCAAAACCATCATCTCAGGAACTAACAATTTGGGGAAGGGCAGAATAGCCAACTAGGCTGACCCAATAGTAAATGTAAATTAAATTAATTAAAGATATTGGCAGGGGCCAATAGGTTACCCATGAAAACTGTGTATAGGAAAAGATATTGGCAAAGGCCAATAGGTTCATAGTGAGCCCATGAAAACTATGTATAAATAAAGATATCAGGAAGACAGTTTCACAGTTAGCCTATGAAAACTATGATTTGATATTGGCAAAGGCCAATGGGTTTGTAGGTAGCCCATGAAAACTATATCTAGATTAAGGTATTGACAGAAGTCAATAGGTTCCTAGTCAACCCATTAAAACTAGGATAACGGAGAAGTTATTTGAGTTACCAATAGGTTTAGGGAGAACTTATGAAAAGTAAAGATATTGGTAGGGGCCAATAGGTTCTTAGTGATCCCATGAATACTTTGTAACTAGACAGGGAGTCCTTAAACGTTAAATAGGTTATTAGTAAGCCTATGGAAACTAATAGGTTAGTAGTGACCGTAGGAACGATAACTAAGATAGTTAGTTAAAATGAATGGGGATGGTAATCCAGAATTGATTTATTTGTTTTGCTTATCATCGTATTGTTTCGAATTGTCTTAACCACCACGAATGCAAGAGCACCGTATATGGTTTTGTAAATGTTTTAGATGAGGGAAAACCCGTTCCGCTAAGCGGCGAGTCTCGTTAGATATCTAATGATTTGAGATGGTAGATTATTATTCATACTAGGCTTTATGTCTGACTCGAAGTTTATGTTTTCCCCTTAAACTCTCGGGTACTTAATTGATTTTGAGTAGTTCGGGGGTTGAGGTTTTTAGGTACCTCTTAGACGAATAAGCTTCTTGAGATATGCATGAGGCATGATAGCTTTCTAGAGTTCTCTTTTATTTTGATTTCGCTGCGTTCTTTTGTAGAGGCAAAGTTGTTAAATTGCCTATATATGCTCTGATCATCCAATGGGGCATCTTCAAATGTCGCTCTTGGCGTATGATGTAATAAATATATTTTCTTTGAACTTGGCTCTCATACTGGGATTATGTAATGAATTTTAAATGTTTTGTAATGAAATTTGGAACTTTTTTGATGTTTTAAAATTTTTCCATGTTCATGTGTTTCTATGTATCGATGTATCCAAAATTACCGTATTTGGTCGTTGAGGATTAATGACAATGGATGACTACAGAATCCGTAGCCATTAGTTTTGGACCTCCAAGTAGGGGATGTTACATTAATTAATATCAAACAATCCTTCCTTTAGTTTATTTTAAAAAAATTATAATAATTCAAATTATCATTTTATTTTTTGTTTGGTTCATCTCATCGTACCAATATTTCACATTTTTCTATCCACAATTCACATATGATAAATCGATTTAATATGAAAATGCTTTCAAATTAAAATTATATGTCAATTTTTCAGAATAATTTACACCAAAGAAATCATTAACCCCATTTATTAAGTTTTTCCATCTATTTTTCTTTCTTGTACCAAAATTGGGCACAATACTCTTCGGGCGTGTTTGAAGAGATTAGAGTGAAGATTGTAAATGAAAAATAAGGCTAACCAAACAAACACACCAAAACCAGATAAAAAGAAACAAGGATTTAGAGTAGTTCGACGTTGTAGCCTACTTCCTCTATGGAAAGTTGATGTTTATTGATATTACTCGATAATTACAAATGTTTATAATGGTACAATCGAGATACAACAATGATTTTGGTAGAGACTTGGCGTTCCAGAGTCAAAAGTCCATTTTCTAAAGGCCTTGGACTGTTGTTTATAGGTGTAGGCTGCAAATATATCGCTCAGATGTTGGAAGACTCCTTCTCTTGGGTGGGTGGGCCCATGCGATCGATTTCTGGTCATTTTGACTCGATCCACGATCGATACGTGTCCACTTCTTTTTGATCAAGAAATGATCTATTTTGGCCGCGATCCATCAGGTACATTCTTGAGGTAGCACACAAGCTCCTTTGAAAATTTGATGGCATTTGGACTTATAGATTTTGAGTTATGATCGATGCAAGTTTGTGTTTTCAATGTGCAAATGAGTTTGTATCGACACATTCGTATCGCTTCCATTCGTATCCATGGGAGAACGCACTTGCTAGATGATGTGGTGCTATCTTATAGGATCGATCCACTTTTCATGTCGAGCGACCGAGTCTTCCTTTTTTCTTAGCCTTGTTCGTATTGACCAAATAGCTTCATTCGTAACCATACAATACATTCCATTTCGTATCGCTCGTGGATAGCTTCTTCGTGTCGATTGACAAGTGGCCCTTCGTATCGATTATGAAG
The DNA here is from genome assembly GCA_030765085.1 of Allium cepa. NCBI lineage: Eukaryota > Viridiplantae > Streptophyta > Magnoliopsida > Asparagales > Amaryllidaceae > Allium > Allium cepa. Next base: position 168,624,788 of record CM060931.1, read on the forward strand.
CACTCGATCTCGTATCGATAATATATGGCCACTCTCGTATCGATCAGTGACGATCGATATGAATCATTATGTGAGAACTGATACACAAGGTACATTCAGGGGACCATTACATGATGCCGATCGTTAATGGATATGAAGGGTGTTAATTTGATGGATATGAAATAGCTCTGGTTTATTGGAAATGAAGGAAGGTAATGTCTAAAGGGTAGAAAGTGGTGTTTCCTTCATGGATACGAACCAGTTATGTTTCACCCGAGATTTGATGGACACGGATGGGATGGTTACAAATAGATGGTTATGAATGGAATATGTTCCTCATGAAACTTAATCGATCTGTATTTTGAGCATATGAACTTCAACTGATCTGAAATTTTGAACGTTGGCTTTTGCAGCTTTACTTGTCGCGTCATATTGATTGTAGTTCGATCCGGACTCGGGCAGAATTTACCAGCATCCATAGTGAAACTGTGTATAATCGATCTTCAGACATACTATCCTTGGTTCCGGTCAAGTTCTTATTGTCAGGCCTTGTCAAAAGGCGGGATAACATTTGCCCCCCAAAGTACGTATTGTATGAATATGGCATGCTTTGAAAAGCCGCAACCTTCTGTCCAAAAGGTTCTATCTGATTTGATGAGTAGTCATCGTCTTTTCGCCAAAAGATGTAATCTTTGATTGTTTCTCGATAACATAAAGACTGAATTGTTGACTACCAACGATTGTATTATGCATTGTTGTAACTAAGTGTTAAGTGCTAGCAGTTTGTTGGTTACCGTTGTGAATTCCTGTCAATTTTGAAAATTGAATAATACACTGTCATATATGCATGTATGTTAACTTGACTCCCACTAACGTTTGCACATTCATGAGTTGTTGTCAAGTTTTTTTAAACCGAGTTTCGTATTGATCCTCTCCTGGATCGGTGTGAAATTCACATAACAATTCTTGATGGTTGTTTTAGAGTATTCTTTCGTATTGATTCTCGCCTGGATCGATGTGAAGAGTTAAAAAATCATATTCGTATCGATGACAACCAACACGAATTGGTTGGTTTTTCAAACATTTCGTATCAATGGATACGGGTCTTCATGGCTTTATGGTAATGGATACAAACAGAGCAGTTTATAACGATGCATCCTTATTGGGTACAAACAATTGGATTGGCATTTGCTTCATGCTTCATCTCGGTTGCCTATTGGATATTAATAATAGTTGCTTCAAATTGATGTAGAATGGGTATGAAGAAATACTATCTTCATATCGATTGGAGGAGGAACTTTTCTAATTGGTCATAGTGACTAGGAGACGAACAGACACTTCCTTAGCATATAAGGCTCTGTACTTAGCATTTTTCCCATTTACTTAAGCTCTTGCCTTGCTTTCGTATCACTCAGAACAAAGTAAAATATAGAACTATCTTCGCTTCTCAATCGAATCAAGCCTTCAAATCTCCAAACCAATCACTAATTCTTAGTAATTAATCAAAGAATCTGCACTAAAATCGATAAGACCTGAAATCTTTTGTCATTGTAGCTGTTCCCGTGACCGATTCTGGTGTGGCGATAGCCGTAGATGGTCAGAATGGGTTCAGAGAAGGAGATGATGCCTGAGTGAATTTTGAGAAGAAGGAGTGTGAGGACATGAAGAAGATGCTCGTATCGATCTGGGAAGTGGAGTTCATATTGATTCGGAAATGATGGGTTAAAGGAAGAAGCTCGGATCGATCAAGGTTGCAGTATGATTTCGTATCGAGAGAAACTCATGCTTTGCATTGATTGCTGGTGGAACTACGTATCGATTGACTAATACAAAATGACCATCGAAATAAAGGTGTTAACGCTGATCGACATGAAGCAAGGGATATGGCATCAGTGCGAAATGGCCTCTGATGATCAATACGAGATGATACTCTGGGATCTGCACGACGTGTTGATTCCCCGATCGATACGAGGTGAAGGTCTTCTAATCGATACGAAGTGAAGGTTTTGATGGTCGATCTAAGTTGAATTTTGACGAATACGAGACTCCTTGCATACTTAAACACTTGCCTCCAGCGAGCTTCTGCCTTGCATAATTGGGCTTAGTCATTTCCCTGCATATTTGACAGCCTTTCAAAGCTCGTTGATGGAAATGTAACTTGATGAAATTTAACGAACTTTAACTTGGCCAATCTTTGATGTTTGGATGGCACGGTTGTGACGGTCGACGATGACGGTCATTTTGGTTGAATTTTGAAGTCCAGTCATTCAAACACTTTTCAATCTTCATAGAATTTCTTAAACAACATAAAGCACTGCATTGCACTGCACAACACATTCATGCATTTCACACGGGGGGAACACGGGTTTATTGTCATCTAATGATGATTTTTGCTGAGTTGACTAGTTATGGAACCCGAAAGTTCGCAACAACAAGAGGCTCAGAGTCTTCATCTTCCCATAATAGAGATGCTAGCTATCGCGGTCGAAGTTATAAGTCCAGCTCTAGATGAGCTACTAGGAGAAGCCTTCATCAGGAATCTACAAGACTCTGTTTCATCTATTATCTCTGAGGAAATGGTAGGTAGGATTTGCACATGGCATGGACTATCGAAGGATGACGTCCTACTACCAAAGGTAGAAGACAGACCCCACTCTCTCTCGGAAGGGTATACCGCTTTTAATAGATTCTCATGCCCAACTGGAATACTCCCTCCATTCAATCAATACATTCAAGAAGTGTTATCCTACTTAAGGATTTCTCCATCACAGATGCACCCGAATGGGTATGCTGCACTAAACAGCATATTTATAGTCTTCATGGAGCATCTTTTTCGACCCCCAACTCCAGAGGAAGTCTGGTACCTATTTAATATAAAGAGTTTAGGGGACAATCCATGTTTCACCTTCTTAGAAGCAGTTAGGTACTGTCAAGTTGTGATCGAGACCCGGACCAAGCTTAGCTTTTTCAAGTCTGAATGGTTCTACGTCCAATGCCACTGGGTATCGCCAGACGGTGGCTAGTCAGGCATAAGTATTTCAACTTTTATGATGATTGACAGGATAAACATATTTGATGTCGAATCTAATACTTTCTTTCTTTCACAGCTTCGATTCCGCGACCTAAAGGCGACCAGTTTAAAGAGATTGTAAAGGTTCTTCAAAGAGTGCCCATTGAGGACAGAGAAATTGGCAAAGTTCTAACATATGAAAATTTGAGAGGTGTCAGGTTGATTGGTAAAAATCAAAGCATCGGGCTTAAAGGGTCTCTTAGGGCAGTCCCGACGATGCAAGTTAGGAGAGTCCCTAGGAAAGTAATCACTGAGCAGGGAGGTTAAAAATGGTTAATTATTAAATTTGACTATTTTAAATCATTAAATTTGATATAATTATTGAATAAAAATGGTTAAAAATAAAAATTCAATGATTTTGAATGTAAGTTTTGGATATGAACTTGAATAAAAAATTTAAATAGTTAATTTCGAAGATTTTTTGATAATGAGTATTGAAATAAATTCTATGTATTGACCATGTTTAAAATTAATAGTGAAATTGAATAATGGGAAGTGAATGACTGTAAAATGGAAACAGTTGTTCTGTAATTTGAATTCATTTTAAAAGTAAAATCTTATAAGTTCATTAACATATATTTTAAAAGATAGCGATTTATTGAATAATCAAAATTGTTTAAATTTATTATTACAATTGTTTGAATAATTGAATTCTAAATTTAATATGATTGAAAATGACGTTGGAAGTTGATTTAAATTTTATTTAAACAACAATGAAGATTGTTAACACTAAAAACAGGATTTAAAAGTGAATAATTAGAAATTGAAAATTTTATATTATAATCGAGACATTAAAATAGCGATTCGGGGAACAGTCTTGGATTTCAACGAAACCAGTTCCATTGGGTTTGTAATAGTTTGTTATTATCGGATTTCAAATTTTGTAATGTGTGGAGTTATCGTTTAGTCGTACGGGATAGAAACATGTTGAACTAAACATTGAAAATTTAATATTTTAATTCGATTCGAAAAGCTATCTTCCACATACGATAGAATTTGGCCCCAAACATGTTCCATTATATCCAGAATAGGGGTAAAACATTATAAGCACGACACGCTCGTTTGGAATTCGTCCGGGAAAAGTTGAAAATAATATTAAACTAATAGGTTCACGCATATAAATACGCGCATAGTAAAACCCTAGCGTTATCTTCACAGCCGCGCCTCCAACAATAATGGATGGCCGAAAAACTACATCGTTTTCCCTTTGTTTTCTCTCTATCCCTCATCAATTAGTGAAAATTTTCTACATGAAAGTCTTAGAGCTCATTGAGCTCTATGAGGTGAATAGTGGAGATCGTTAATGGTGGCTTAGATTCGTCAAAATAGGCTCGTGAAGGTGTAGCGTTTGTTTGCGTTTTTCGAGGGGGATACGCGATCGAGCTTGACCAAACCAGAGGCGTTGGTGAAGGCGGGGTAGGGCTTTGAGATGGTGGTTGTTGATCAACTCCTAAGGCAATGTAGTGGTCACGGCGATCGAAGGAAGGATGGCGGCTTTGGGTTCTTGTGCTTGCGACTTTGTCTGGTGAACACGATTGGGAAGATGACAACATGCGGCCCAGATTTGCTATCAATTTGAATGTGTGGCCTGGATTTACTGAGGTTGCAAAATAAAAACATAAAAAAAGAATTTGTGAATTTAATTATATATTAAACCGTGAATCTTTAAAAATGTATATCGTGGTCATACGAGGTTGGAAATGGACGAAACAAGCCTTGACGGAATCGTGGTGATGATCACTACATTCTAGGACTAATTTGGAGACATTTGGAGCTTGTTAAATTTTTAGGTTAAATCGAACGTTGTTCGATTTGATTTAAAATTGAAAACTTGAGGTGAACGTTTTATAATGCTCACAAGTACTAGAATATTTTGATGACAGTTAAAATTGAAATTGTGAAGTGATATAAATTCATTTGTCATTGTTCGATTGTCATTTGAATTAACTGTGGAAATTAAAATGGACAGTTAAATCTGAAATTGGAATTTAATTGCCAGTAAAATACCCGATAATAATAACTAAGAAATTATTGTGTATTGACTGTTCCGATGATTGCTTGTGATGGATGCTATTGATTGATGTTTTGGATGATTTGGATGTTTGTTTATTATGATATATCCTATTATCACCCTGTATATTATTTACAGTATATAAACTGTAAATTGAATTATTTTGAATAAATTATGAAATTGGTTGAAATGATATATACCTATGACACTATAATTTGGATTGAAATGATATATATCCATCCCTAAAATTAAATTGAAATAGCTTATCACTTGGCTGCAGGCTAGAAAATTATATACGGACACCGGATTGGTTAAATTAAATGATTTTAAAAATTTTGATTTGAAATTTATTTAAATGATTTTGATTTAAAAGGAAAAAAAATAGATTTATAGAAATCAATTTAATTTGAATTTTGAAGATTTATTTGTTTTAAAAGATTGGATTTTTATTCGAACTTTGAATACTGCTAAGTAAAAGTGATATAAAATGATAATTCGAAATTGAGCTCGAAATAGAATTATATTTGGAATTTTGATTTTAAACTGAATATTGAAGGAAGATTTGATTAAGTGTTTTAAATTGATATTTTGAAAATCGAGCTAGGAATTTATGAAAATCGAAATGGTTTAAAATTGAGAATTGAATTAAAATGGTTTCAAATTGGAATTGAATTGAAATTAAGTGGAATCGAAATCGCATTATTGGAAACCGAAGTTGAAATTGATTTGAATTGAAATTGAAATTGAATCGACCAAATGGAAATTGGAATTGACCTGAATTGGAAGTCGGAATTGAATCGGTTTGACTTTGAAACTATTTTCAAATAAATTATTTTGGTATAAACTGTTTAAAATCTGTATTCTTTAAATATTTAAATTATTTTGGTTTCCAAACTATTTTACTATGTAAACCATTTTAATATTTAAACTACTTTATATTAAACTATTTTAATCATTTAACCACTTAAACTATTTTTAACTATTTTTGCCATTTACACTATTTTAACGACTTTAATTATTTAAACTATTTTAAAACTATCTGAACTATTTTTCTAAAGTTCAAACGGATTTAAATACGAAGTGAATTAACATGAAGTTTTAATCCAAATAGGAATTTGAAACGATTTTGGAAGCTAGATCGAGATATCAAGGCGAAATGATTTTTAAATAAAGTAGTATATTATGAGTAAATATGATGATTTCAAAATGGATTTAATTTTTGAAGCGAATATAATATTTTGATATCAAGTATGAACTTTTTTCGAAATGCAAAATTACCAAACGGTGTGTAAAACGACGTTTGGTTGTTAAAGAGACCGGGGTCGGATATGGGCATACTCTCTGTCGATACCAAAACCACTTTAACAACTATGTATGCGGAGAAGAATCCAGAATGAAGTGGTTGGATTTGGCGACGATTGCTGGATTTTAAGAAATAGAACGATTATGGATAGACCTTGGCACTTGTGCCCATTTGAAATGATTAAAACAGGACGGGTTGACAGGGCCAAATGGGCTAATTACCCCTAGCGGACATCTGTTCTTCGATTTCTTGGACTCGGTCCATATTATTACTCTGGTTGTTGATTTCGATTGGTGCATCTTGATTTAGGATAGCCTCCCTTAAACTCGATATGGGATGGATGGACACGGTGAGCTTTCATGGCTATGATGCGTTACCACCAGCCCTGTGACCCGAATTGGTAGTATCCTACCTTGGGCATTGCCTCACGTGCCTTGTCATACTTTTATCCGTATACGAGACCCTGCGATTTTGGTTTAGTGCTGTCATATCACGATGCATCCTTGACTACCGACGTGCTACTGGTGGTGTCAAATGCAAACTGTACGACGATGCTTAAAAATGCGTTAAGAGGGATTAATGTAAAGCGTTAACGCTAAGAAAAATATTTATTTTATTGATTAGACATTACATATATAGCATATTCTACTACAAATAAATATTTTGACGGATCCTTAGGAGATGAAATATCTTGTAACATCTCTTAAGTTATTGCACGCATGTTATACACCGAATGGAAGATGTGAAAACCTGTAAACATCTATGACGCCGTGACACTCATGTTATATGAGATATTGATTTGACTCACATAAGAATATTTTAGTCCTGACTCGAGGGTTTGTCTTTTCATTACGGTCGGGTCAGTCCTGAGTTTTGCAGTTTATTGAAGACTTACTCTGGAGGATGAAGACAAAGATTTGGTATACTGTTGCTATTATTATCTCTGCATCATGTTGTTTGCTGCATTACTTTATTTATTCCCGATGTACTTATAACTCTGATAAATGTTGTGTAGATTATAATCAAATCTATTGTAAAAAAAGCTTCATGAATTGTTTATTTGATTATTATATTTTATCGTTCCGCTGTGAGATTCTTTGTTTGTTTCTTTTTCTATTCTAATTTTTCTTATTTATCCCATTAATAGTCCTCCCTTTTGAATGGTTTGAGTTGACATGTGGCATTTATGGTCGATTTCGACTGTCCAAAAAGGTGGGTCATTACAACACTCAAAGAGGATAAGGAAATGTAAGGTCACTGCCCACAAAGCTCCAAGACGCAAGTCTATTGTCACGTCTTTACCAGCAGCGGGTAGGGTAATTTCAGAGGCTCTCTCCTTACACACGGAGAGGCCCTTCAAAGGACTCGCAGATATCCAATCCCGGATTACATATCCCCTCAACAAGACACCGGATTAGAAGCGCTTTAAAGTGCTTTAGACTTAGAAGAGCCAACTCCTCCGAGCACGACTACAACAACCAGTGGATTAGGAGGTTAACACATGCATGCATACACTTCATGGAATCACACAACTGAAATCTATGAGCAGTTCAATCTCCAACGATAACTAACTTTGTTTTTCTTTTCACTTTACAGATCCAATTGCGAAGAAACCATCTATGCTCGGTAGTCTCCGTGCCGTGCACCAATCTTCCAGTTCATATAGGGAATATCGTAGGCATAACTCTGACCATGATTACCGTCATTCCAGTCAAGATAGGGACTACAATGATATAGGGAGAGTTAGGGAAAGGGAGAGAGATAGAGAAGGAGAGAGAGAACAAGAGAGGCGCCGCTCTCTATCACGCTTCCCTCCACCCAGGGTTTCCTTGCTACTTGCTAGTTCCAGAAAAAAACTTCTATGACTTTGCGCCAGTCGGTGACTCCAATATTTCCAAGGCCTAGCGAACAGCGGCATACAACTTGGGTAGGCATTTTAATTACTACTACCTCTGTGGTTACAAAGCTCACAAGGGAGAGAACCACTCGAATTGCTTAATTGAAAAGAGAGTTTCCCAACATTTGTTTCGATGGCTTCCACTTCTCTCTAAATTTGCGGGTGCTTCCAGATGCGGTAAAGGAAATTGTACGCGTTCATGTCTATCATGCCTTTGGCCAATATCGTGAATGGAAGAAAACCGCAGAGAAGGTCTTGCCTATGGCATTCGATCGAGCAAAAAAAACTGAACAGCTATAGGAAACTAATGTTAAGAAGGATCAAATAGTCACAGGGCTCACTGGTGAAAATGGCACATTGAGGAACTCTGAAACGGAGGCCCGAAAAAAATTTGACAATTCCAATAAAGAAATGGAGCGTATGACACAGGAGCATCTGAAGCTGGTGGATGATATGGGCCAAAGGAACACCATCATTACAATCGAGAGGAATACCGCGCTCAAAGAACTTAAGGAGCTTAAGGTGAAATACAGCGAAGTCGTTAAAGAAAAGGATGAGGCAAACAAGGCCGCTCAAGAGGCATGTGACCAAACTATGGAGCTCAAAGGTGAACGGGATGCGGAGGTGCTATAGGTTTAAGAGGCCGAGGCTGGGATTGGAGGCGAAGTCGGGGCAGTGGAGGCCGGGCTTGAAGGCGATATGGAAGATCTTTTAATACCTATAGTATCAACATTCTGAAATATCGTGACTTAAGCTGGATCAACGATTACCCACTCACCTACATATTTCCTTGTGTTATTTTTTGGCTGATGAGAAGGCATAGCATCATACTGATTTCATTGATGAGATCAAATTGGAGAACCAGATGCTGACTGAGGACAGAGAAAAGTTTTCCATGATGCTGCTATCATATTTAAAACGAGGGACCCGCCATTCAGCATCCAGTGGTTAGAGAGGGTTTAGGTGTTGAGCATCTTGATACGAGTTCTGAAATTCCTATGCCAACCCAACCTGAGTCTACTCCTATAGTTGCTCCTTCACCTATGCCCGCATATGATCCCGATCAACCACAATTGTCTTCGACTCACGAGCACATCTCCGAAGGAGTCTCAACTTCCCCCGCAAGCCAGCCTAAGGAAGATATTCTAAACACTTCTCGAATTCGTTAAAAGTCTGAAGTATTATCAGAAGAAGTGACTAATATTTTATCTTATCTTCATTCAGTGATAGGGGCTGCACCGGCCGTGCCCCCCACAACCCAAGTGCAACATCAAGAGCGGGGACTATCATGATGGAGGCGACAACTATTACAACTACTGCTTCAGCTGAGGAAGTTCATGTGAGCGATTTTATCTTCAATGAATAGATGATGGAAGAACTCCTCGGTCATCAGAGCGATCCACTTACACACTTGTCATTTGTCATGGGCAAAGGCATGTTAACAGCCAGCTCTTTGACCCCAACTGCCAACATCCTGCCAAACACTTAAGCATCTCATGATAAAATGGTAATGGCAGAGATCAGTGTCGAGATGGAAAGAACCACATTGGGTAGCGATGTTGGAAGTGGAATGGTAGGTCTTGGCCTGGCTCCTTTACGTATGGTCTCATAGGGTGGTACAATAATCATCACTAGGGTACCCACTGTGTATCCTTATAGAGAAAGTGCCCCCATCCCTCCGACCATGCATTCCAAAAGCATTCTAATTTCGGTGAGTTTGGAGGAGAAGATTACAATTCTTTCCCTGGTCGGGGATAAGCTGGGCAAAGGCAAGAGTTCAAAATGGCACCATGGTGGTAGCTCCAGTGAATCGACGCCGAAGGGAAAGAAGAAGAAGAAACATAAGGAGTAGGCATGTCAGTTTGTGTCCCTTTTTGGTATATAAGTAGGAATTCCTGTTTTGTATCCAATAAGCCGTGTATAGATGCTAGTTCGGCCCCTAATGGTAGGAACTTTTGGAATAAGCTTTTCTGTGCTTATTTTGTTTCCAAAGAATAGATGAAATAAAATCTCATTTCGCTTTTCGGTATAACTCTGAGTTTATTTGCCTAAGTGTTTCAGTACTTGAATTTTTATTCAATGCACTTATGAAGCTTTAATCTTTAGATAGGACTCTTGTTCGGCTATTAAGTCTCAGAGTCATGGCTTCGAGCCGTAACCAAATGGTAAGTCGAGTCCTAATATTGTACTATTTCAATCGACAGCTGGTGCTCGAGTTATTCCCCCAGTCCTAGGGACGAGTTGAAATGGTCAGACGACGATTGCTTTTCACCTTCAACACTTTTTAATTTCACTTAGTCAAAACTAAGTTGTTGTGAGATGAGTTCGAGTAGTCGGATCACACTCGTTCATGTATTGGCAATCGCCTCCACACTCTGGAGATTGAACTCACATACTGGCGGTCGGTCACGCCTGCTTAATGTTTAAAGTTACATACAAGCTCTGGGGATTTAAGTTGAGTTTTGGGTGGTCAGTGACACCCATTTTAATATAGGAATTGCATCCACACTCTTGGGACTTCGGTTGATTTTTGGGCGGTCGGTCACAACCAATTTGTGTTTATACTCTAATCCATGCTTTGGGGATTTAGAGTTAGTTGTGGGTGGATAGTCATATCCAATTTGCATTTATACTCTAGTCCACGCTCTGGGGACTTACAGTTAGTTAACAGACGGTCGATCACGTCTATTTTGAGTTTTGAGGTCTCGTATGCACTCTAGGAATGATAAACTGATCAAGATAGTGGATTGTTGGATCACATTCATCCAGAATAAACAAGCAAAGTCATAGATGGACGGATCCATCTCCCTTGATTTTAGATTATTGTTTATATGTTTATGCTCCAACTTGCAATCTGAGAGTCGGAGTTAGTTAGAGGATTGTCATGTATCAATCCTTTTTGGCTTCAATGTGACAGCTTGACCTCGAGCTCGAATTTCACTTAGTGACTTACCAATTGTATCACAGTCACTCCCTATTTGAATAAGTCCCACAGTAGGATAGAACTTAGCTCTTCATCTATTGCGATGGTCATATGACGCATTTCAAGAATCACTACTCTGCCTCGAAGAGATTGTATTTTATTGGTGAAATAAGAAAGTATGACAAAGTCGGTTTCCTTATTACAAGTTCAAATTTCGAAATGCATAAACAAATCGCGAATGAAAAGTAGACTAAATTAATAAACAAAGCCTATTATGTGTAGTAGTGATGAAGACATTGGTTGTTCCAAGCTCTCGGCAAAGTGAGACCATTGACGGTCGATAATTTGAATGTTCCATCTCGAAGAGTCTGTTCGATAATATACGGTCTTTCCCATGTTGGATTCATATGCAAAGGGACCGGATAAATTCCCTTGAGCGTGAGATTGCCAAGTTCGAAGGTTCAGGGTCGGACCATAGCATTGTACAATAAGGAGGCTCGACTTCGGTGCGTGGCTGCCCTCAAATCAGCCTCTTCATGCTTCTCATCTAAATAAGTCCAGAGATTCACCAAGCAATATAGCATTTGTCTTCGGATCATAGTGAGTCACACGATGAGAAGGTACTTCCAGTTCAAATAGAATGATGGCTTTCAAACCGTAAGAAAATAAAAATGGAGTGTGGCCGGTCACGGACTTGTGAGTAGTTCGATATGCCTATATGGCCATGGAATGCTTATCGACCCACTTGCCTCTAGCCTTTTCTTGCCGCTTTTTCAGAATGGATTTGATAACTTTATTAACAGCTTTGACCTGTCCATTCGCCTGAGGGTGAGCGACTGCTAATAATTTTTTTGGAATATGTAAATGTTGATAGAAGTTCTTGAACTCGGCACTATCGATTTAGGGTCCATTGTCAGTGATAATGGTATGTAGAAGGTCAAAACGACAGATGATGTTGCGGACAACGAATTTGATTACTTTCTTCGTTGTGATAGTAGCAAGGGGCTCAGCTTCTACCCATTTAGTAAAGTAGTCAACTACAACGATGGCGTACTTCGTACCACCTTTAGCCAGAGGTAAAGATCCAATTATATCGATGCTCCATATAGCGAACGGCCATGGACTGACCATTTGAGTGATTTCGGTAGGTGGGGTTCTAGAAATCCGAGCATGTTTCTAACATATGTCAAACTTCTTGGCATAGTCAAATACGTCCCAATTCATAGTCGGCCAATAATACCCATATCATAGTATCTTCTTAGCAATGGCTTGCCCTCTAGTGTGATCGCCACATTCTCCCTCATGTACATTATGTAATACTCTTTTAATTTCGTCGTAGGCGATACACCAGAGTAAAGGAATAGAGTAACCTCTTCTATACATGACTCCATTCTGGATAATGAATCATAAAACTTTCCAAAGAACTTGTCTTTTCTCACTTCTGCGCTCGGGCAAAGCTCCATGCTCAAGATAGTTTCTGAAAGGCGTCATCCATGACTCTTTCTTGGGTGTGGCTTCATGAACCCGGTATGTCTCCATCTGATCGATACTCAAGGAGGTAAGTGTCTCAATAGGGACTAGTCCCATTTTCTGTGCTTCACCGTTGTTGGCTAGTTTTTCCAGAGAATCGTCCTTCTGGATATGATCTCGGGGTACGCAATAGATGGTATAATAATCGCACTGATTCGATACTTCCTGGACTCGAGCAAGATAAGCAGCCAACCTTTGATATCTAGCTTGGTATTCTCTCCAAACTAGATATACGACCAACTGCGAATCACAGTAAATATCCACAGCAATAATTCTCAAGTCTCTGGTGAGTCTGTTCCCGACAAGTAAAGCTTCATATTCGGCCTCGTTATTAGTTGCACGGAAATCAAACTTCAAAGCATAACATATGGATCAATCTTCTGGGGTTTCAAGTATAACTTTAGTGCTTGAGCAACGGTCATTCGATGCACTACCGGTGTAGGGTTTCCATAGGTATCTAGGAGATTCATTGCTTTTGTGTAAGTCCTCTGCAATAGTGAATTCAGTAATGAAATCCACCAGAACTTGTCTTTGAATAGCCCGTCTTGGTGTGTAAGCAATATCAAACTGACTCAACTCAATATTCCACTTTAACAACCTACCAGACATCTCAGGCCACGTAAGGACTTGTCATAACGGCTGGTCGGTGTAGACTGTGATAGGATGAGCCTAAAAGTAAGGACGGAGCTTTCTCGACACAATGACGAGACAATAAGCTAGCTTTTTCAACTCTGGATAGTTTCTCTCTATTCTACTCAATTTTTTGCTAATGTAATAGACCGGGGGTTATATCCGATCTTCCTCCCGAATTAATGCAGCACCGATTGCATTCTCTGACACTACCAGATAGATGTATAGTCTTTCATGATCAATCGGCTTTGATAGAATAGGTGGCGTAGCTAGGTGCTGAACTAGTGCTCGGAATGCACCTTCACGGTCCTTAGTCCTTTCAAAGTTCCACTTTCCTTTCCTGATCAGATCAAATAAGGGAATGCACTTGTCAGTGGATTTGGAGATGAATCTGCTCAATGCTGCTATCTTCCCATTGAGGCTCTGTACTTACTTTATTGTTCTTGGAGTCTCGATATTCCAAATCATCCTGATCTTTTTGGGATTAGCCCAAATTCCTCGAGCGTTAACAATGAATCCAAGGAATTTTCTGAATGCGACTCCAAAGTGACACTTCAACTGGTTAAGCTTCATTCGGTACTCTCGAAGGATGATGAACATTGTTTCTTGGTCTTTGACATGATCGATGGAGAGTCGCGACTTTAAAAGCACATCGTCCACGTACACCTCCATAGTTCTCCCAATCTAGTTGGAGAGCATTCGATTGACTAGCCATTGGTAAGTTGCCCCAACATCCTTGAATCCGAACGGCATCACTCTATAGTAGTAGAGTCCCAGATCGGTGACAAAGCTGGTGTGCTCCGGATCGGGTAGGTGCATTGGTATCTAATTATAGCCGGAATATGCATCCATAATGGATAAGGGCTCGTGTCCGGCTATTGAGTCTACAAGTTGATAAATCCTAGGAAGGGGAAAACTATCATTAGGGTAAGCTTTCTTAAAATCTGAATAGTCCACGCAAGTTCTCCATTTCCCGTTGGGTTTCCTGATAAGCACCGGGTTAGACACCCACTCTGGATATAATGTGTCTTGGATAAATCCGTACGACTTAAGCTTATCCACCTCTTCCTGCAAGGTAACAGATCTCTCTATATCCATACCGCACTTTTTCTACTTGACGGGACATGCCGTGGGTTAATGTTTAATGCATGGTTCATGATGTCTGGCGAGATCCCATACATGTCTGAGTGCGTCCAAGCAAGCACGTCTAGGTTTTCCCAAAGAAATTCAACCAATTCCTCTCTCATCTACATGCTTAGATGAGATCTGATGTTTATTATTCTAGAGTCGTCATCATCATCGATAGTAACATCAATCGTCAGCTCGGTTGGGGAAGCCTAAATATCCTTTACTCCCTCTTCATAATCATCGTCTCTTGGATCAAGATCTTTTAGGACTAGGTTGTGGCTCCCGGCCAAGGCCTAGATGTTAGCTGTCAATTGTCGGTAAAACGGATGCATAGAGATTCCTCTACGTCCTTGCCCTTCTTTTTCCGTTGCGCCTCCCGCAGCTCAGCAACATAACAGGCGCATCCAACATCCTGATCTCCCTGAACAACTCCAACCCCGCTGTCAATGGGGGATTTCAATTTAAACACCAAGGGGCGATAGCTGCCCTGAATTTAGCTAGGGCCGATCGGCCCAAGAGAGCATTGTACAGTGAATTAATACCCAACACAATGAACTACAACATTCGGACCCACCGGCATTCTCTGATTCTCAATTCAACCATCCCAATGGGTACAGTTGCACTTCCATTGAAACCATTAATACCAGACTAACATGCCTTCAAGTCCTTCGCTTCCATTTTCACTTGATCGTATGCTTTCTTAAAACGAATATTCATGAGCTTCCACTTTCCATTAAGATCCACTTCATCCAAGCAGGAACAATCTAAGATGACATGACTAGTGGATCAATGGTGGGGGCTTGAACTCTATTCACATCTCTGTCTCAGAAAATGATGTCGACTGTCATCATCTTCTATTGTTTAGCCGGAGCCCCATCATCAAGATTACTGCAACACTCGAAGTCCGCATGCCCAATCGAACTGGCATACGACTCCATTTCCCTCTAGCTCTAATCTGCTGGATTAGGACCACCACTAACTATGTTAATCAATAACCTCTCGCCAGTACATGCGGGTTCCTCCAGTCTAGCCTGATTCGATACTTAATTCTGATTTGATGGCCCGCACCTCCAACCTACAGCGCCTGAACGAACTGCTCCAACTTTCTACATCAGATTAACTTCTCAATGATATCCTGCAAATAAAGATATTCATTGGTATTGTGACAATAGCAATCATGAAATCTACAGAATTTTCCAGATTGAATCTGCGTTTCGAACAACTACTTTAGAGAAGGCTTCTTATATTGGCCAGTATTAAAGGTTTGCAAGTACATATTCTCCAGGGATGTATTCAAAGGTGTATAGGTGTCAAAGATGGGAGCTCTACGTCATGGTCCACGATTTTGATCCTGCTTCTTACCTTGATTTCCATCGCCTTTCTGCTGATTCTTCTTGTTTTGAATATTCACCTGCACCTTTCCAGAACTCTCACCGGTTTGTTTCACCATGGCATTACTTAGGATTCCTTCCACACTGGGCCTTGCATCATCCTTCTTTCTAGACTGTTTTGCATCTTCCCTTCTTAAGAACTCGGCTGCCTTGGAATAGAAACGGTCCAATGATGCAGGGGGTTTCCCAGCCAACCAGTTGGCAAATTCAAAATCAAGATCGATTCCTTTAGTCGGTGCCATAAATATTGAACTATCATTAAGGTTACTAATCTTTATGCAAGAAGCATGGAATCTTTCCAAATAATGTTTGAGCATCTCTCTAAGAGCTTGAGTGATGATGGATAAGGTGTTAACATCCTTAGATCATGTGACGTGCATATGAAACTGCTCGATGAATTTCGTAGCTAACTGATTAAAGCATGAAACAGATCGGGGTGGTAGGCGAGTAAACCACATGGTTGCAATACCCCTAAGAGAGATAGGAAAACTTCTGCATTTGACCGCATCGTCAACTCATGCAACATTCATAAGCCATTCGTATTTTAAGATGCTCTCGTTAGGATCTTAACTCCCTTCATAAACAGGTAAAGATGGCATTCTGAATCGGCGAGACGATTCAACATAAAGGATGTCATCAGTGAAGGATGTGTGACTCTGGAAGATTCCCCAGTCGTCATTGGAGAGGTCCTAACTTTCGTGAACCAATTGACGAATCATGGTCGGGATGTCTGCATCTGGACATTCTAAGCATGCTGGGCCAAGGTGTGGTCGGGTTCCACAATACGAGAATGGCCCAAGCGCGGTTGATGGTCCATACCTCATCTCCTTGGTTCTAGTCTTCGGGCACATAGGGTTCAGGAGTACGATCGCATCGACGAGGGTTCAGATCTATTTGGTCTCGATTGTCTACTTCCAAGTCTATGGCTGCAACAACACAGTCATTAGTGATGTGATAAGGAACTGTCCTTTTTTAGGAGAAAGGCCCAGCCTGGTGACTGGCAGATGGTCTGGTTTGTGCGTATCCAAGATTAAGAGTGTGATGATGCCCGGGAGCTTGCACGTAGCTTCCATCTAGTTATGGACGTGTAGATCTATGATGGTAATCAGAAGAAGCATAGCTCTCGGTGGATGAGTAGGAAGCTCGATCCTTTCTGGATCTCCTTCATCTTTCATGATTCAGCCAGTTGGTTAACTCTGTGTTGGCGCGGATCTATTGGGTAAGCTGTTGGCAGCTTTGGGTCAACTCTTGCATCAATATCTGGAACCCCTCCCTGGTGCAGGGCCTTATGGATTTGAAGGTCTAGCTAAGTTCTGACCAGTGGTGGGTAGCTGCGCAGGATTCTTTCTATCTCTTCCTTCCTAATCTACAACGGTTGAGGCAGTCCTTGTGGTAACCATGGTGAAGGGTAAAGCTCTCTCCTAGACTTGATGCAAATCTGAATAGGATGGAAGAAATTCTAGGTATGAGATCTAGATCTTCTCCTTAAATTCTTGCAATCCGATATCGGTAGTAGATCCAAAGAGCAGGACAAAAGCTAGGTTTTCTCAGTGAAAGCACCAAAGTGTTTGTACCAAATTTGGCACAACACTCTTTAGGCGTGTTTGAAGAGATTAAAGTGAATATTGTTAATGACAAATGAGGCTATCCTAACAAACACCGCAAAAACAGACAAAAAGAAGTATACAAATATAAGGATTTAGGTGTTGTAGCCTATGTCCACTATGGAAAGTTGCTGTTAATTAATATTATTCGCTGGTTACAAATGTTTACAATAGTACAATCGAGATACAACAAAGATTTTGGTAGAGTCTCACCGTTCCAGAGCAAAAGTCCATTTTCTAAAGGCATTCGACTCTAATTTATAGGTGTAGGCTGCAAATATCCCACTCAGATCTTGGAAGATTCCCTCTCTCACATGGGTGGGCCCACGTGATCAATCCTTGGTCATTTCGACTCGATCTACGATCGATACGTATCCAATTCATATCGATCAAGAAATGATCTTTTTGGGCCGCAATCCATCATGTACATTCTTGAGGTACCATACAAGCTCCTGTGAAAATTTGGTGGCATTTGGACTTGTAGATTTTGAGTTATGATCGATGCAAGATTGCACTTTCAATGTGGAGTCAAGCTCATATCGATACGTTCATATCGCTTTCATTCGTATCCAAAGGACGCACATGTTTAATAGATGACGTGGCACTATCTTCTAAGATCGATCCACTTTTCATGTCAAACGATCGAGTCTTCCTTTCTTCTAGGCCTTGTTCGTATCGACCAATATAGCTTCAATTGTATCCAAACACTACATTCCATTTCGTATCGCTCGTGGATAGACTTTTCGTATCGATTGACAAGTGGCCCTTCATATCGATTATGAAGCACTCAATCTCGTATCGATAATATATGGCCACTCTCGTATCAATCAGTGACAATCAATACGAATCACGTATGTGAGAACTGATATGCAAGGTGCATTCAAGGGACCGTTACATGATGTTGATCATTGATGGATACGAAGGGTGTTAATTTGATGGATACAAAATAGCTCCAGTTTGCTGGATACGAAGAAAGTAATGTCTGAGGGGTATGAATGTGGTGTTTCCTTCATGGATACGAAGCGATTGTGTTTCGCTCGAGATTTGATGGACATGGATGGGATGGTTATGAATAGATGGTTACGAATGGAATGTGTTCCTCATGAGACTTAATTGATTTGTATCCTGAGAATACGAACTCCGATTAATCTGAATTTTGGAACGTTGGCTTTTATATCTTTGCTTGTCGTGTCATATCGATTGTAGCTCGATTCGGACTAGGGCAGAATTTTTACCAGCATCTACGGTGAACCTATGTATAACCGATCTACGGGACAGACTGTCCTTGATTTCTGGTCAAGTTCTTGTTGTCATGGCATTGCCAAAAGGCAGGATAACATTCTTTCGTTGAATAAAATTTTCATTCATTTATTTTAGTCATGTACATATATTTACAACGTATAAATATTTTAGATTTTTTGTAAATTTCATTTGAGCTTGTTGTTATTTTTGAAAGGAATTAATTAATTTCGAACCACTCAAATTAAAATTACTTTAATTCAATAAATTTAAACTTAAAAGAATGTGCTTAATTAATTTTCATTCTGAATTTGATATCAAATAATATATTACGACAATATTTATTTTAATATTAGTATATTGAGAAATGGGCCGTTACAAAATCGTAAATCCAAATGTTTTGTTTTAAATATTCTTGGTTAGGATGTTTCATAAAAAGGATCTTGATACATCCATTAAGACAAGAGTATATTACGCTCTCCAAATGTAAGGTAATGTATTACCCATGGTTGTTGGGGGCACCAAGAGGTCACATACTTGTCGTTTTTGGATGACTATAGAATGACTCCACTAAGAGTTTCCTATTGATCAATAATAACAATGGTCAAATAGGAAATTTCAGTATGACGATGTTATGTCTTTTGACTTAAGAATACTTTGGTACTTTGACATGAACACTCCACTTTGGTTGTAATTAAATCATGAAATGAAAACCATTGAATGACTATAGTCTGCCTAAGTTGAAGCATAAAAAGTTAAACACTTTTGAAAATTGTCTCCTCTATTATGAAAGTTTGTATCATGGTCAACTATGTTCAAATCAAAGTCAAACATGTCCCATTAGGGTATATCGGTTAATAATAAATGTTATTATTAAACCAAGGACTTTGAAGATGGATTAAATAGTTGAATGCAAATAATATAGGAGTTTTGACCATGATCAGACTTCAGATATCAGAAATAATACAGTGGTGATAAAGAGAATGTGCATATAATATATCATTGCTTAAAGGTGGTCTTTAAATTGATATAAAAACGATTTCAACGGAAAGGTTTATAAGCGATAAGTTTGGCCAAATCGTCACTCTATTAGCTAAGGTGATGTGCAGACGTTAATATTTAAATTATTCGTTATTAATTGCTTACTGAATTCACATTTATGAGTCGCACAACCGAATGTGCGCAGTCTCCAAAATATCACCCGATTTAATTAGTTTATAATTTGCTATCAATTAATTAAATTAATATATATACACACACACATAAGATGTATTTAAAATGAGTGCTTTTAGTAGTTGGGGTGTCATTCGTATCTTTGGTAGCTCTTGGAAATTTTCTAGATGCTTTAATAATTATTTGGGTGTGATTATAAGTGTAATACATATATGTATTGATATATCTATAATACATGTTTAAATAGGTTTACATACGGAAACAATCAACAGATATATGGGAGAAAAAGAGGAGTCGGCCACATTGTAGGAGGTGAAGGGCTTTCTTTTACTTTGAATTCTAAGAGTCATTAGTGATAGATAACTCTTCTTATAACTCTTATGTAAATAGCATCTCCAACATCTTTATTTTTCTTCTTAATGAAGATGAAAAAGAACCCAACATCCACATGATAAGGCTGGCCACCCCTGGCTCCATTATAGAAATCTAAATGCATCCTCTCTATCAATGGTGATAGTTCTTTGATCCTTGCAAGATCAAGTAGGTGGAATCAAATTAATAGGAAACATACTCCATCGACCGAATTATCAAAGAGTGAAATCACTATTCGAAAGTCCAGATCAGAAGGCATGGATGGAGTGATCTCATTTACACACTACTTTGGGTCAAAACAGATATGTTACAACACCTAAATACATCTAAAATAATGCGTATCTTATTTTGACACAAAGCAACATATACGAGTTGTCCGAATTGAATAATACAAAATTAGAAGCAAAAATAGAAATTTCTCAACAACAAAATCATAGTGAATAAAAATGATGAATTTTATTCATATCTATATATCTGATACATCATCTCATATATATACAACTCATTACACAAGCATATCATATCGACCAATACAGTGACATCTCAAAATAAGTACAAGTAAAGTAAATATTGGCCATTGTCATTTGCTCCAACTCTATACCATAGTCCACAAAGCACATGCAATCATAATATTAGTGTAATAATTGCCCCTAATACTACTTAGGAACCTAGAACTGCAATGTTATCCAATTTTAATAAATACCATTAAGGGGAAATTGTTGGGGCGTAACGACCTGGAATTTTTTTCACTTTGATTTCTGAATTTGATAAATTTTAAATATTCAGTTAATGATTTTTAATAGTCAAATGACCCTCTTTTAATTAGCAATTAATGATAGTAAACTCATTCTGAAAGTATGTTTTGAAAATAAATAGTTCGATGAAAATTTGAAAATATGACCAAAAATCATTTTTCGGATTTTTGACTTTTTATCGAACGAAGGTTTTCACAACGTTGTTACACACATTTGTGTACAAATAAAAAAATAACATTAGTAATTTAATGGTTTAAATAGAAACAATTTAAAAAGATACTTAAGTAATTAAGTGAAAGTGGACTTTTCTTTTCCATTTAAATAGAATAAAGTATAAAAGTATAATAATAAAAGTACAATAGAAAAAGGCGGATGTGATGTCTTAGTTCATAAAAAAGAACATTATAAAATGGTGGATGTGATGGTTTAGTTAATAACATGATGAGAGGGTGATGTGTTGTCTAAATTTTATGGAGGGAATTAACTTATTTTTAGGAAGGGTGGTTTAGTTATTAACCAATTTTCAATTTTTATAAAAGGAACACTCTCTCTTTCTTTTCTCATTTTCGTTTTCTTACTTTCTTCCTTACTTCTTCCATTAATAGCTTCCTCTTCTTCGTTCTTTTGTTTCTTTAAATCTTCTCCAAATCATTTCAAAATCACTTATTTTCTTCTCTATTCTTAACCAAGCCTAGAATAATATAATTAACGCTCTCTACACCCAAAAGTCACAAACTTTTATGTCCATTCCTAATTTTGGCCTTGGGCTGTATGCAAGAGAGAAGGAAGAAGGCCTTGCATGAGAATTCAAAAGCAAGAGGGAGGGGTGTGTGCAAGCATGAGGAGTGGAGAAGTCTTGGTCGTGCGCTTTGGTGTATGATTGGAAGAAGTGCAACTTACTGTTAGGAGTTTGGTTGAAACAAAGCGAGGTATCTTACTTTGTTTGGTTAGAAAATGTTTTAGTAATTTAGTGATTATATTGTTATATATGTGCATATATTGTTGATTGTTGTTGATTTGAAAGTGGATGACATAAATAACCATTGTGTTCCAAGGGACTAAAACAAAGAAAATGAAAGTCAAAGTGTCTTCATAGCGAATAGATCACTGCGGAAGCACTTCGAAGAATAGAAATGTGTAGAAGGATCCAAAAGGATTTCTTGCTTACATTTCATTTATATATGTGTACATGAAATGATAATATGATATGGCTTGGTAATGCCGAATATGACTTGGAAAGATGAATTCTTTTGAGAATAAAAACAAATGGTAGCTTGTTTAAGTACCATAGCAGTCGCAATGCCTCATTTTGAAATAGAAAGGTTAATTTTTTGAAGTGAAATGATTTCTGTATTTATAATGGTTTAAAATATTGAAAGAAACGTGGTTTAAAAGTTATTGGATTTACACATCAAAGTTCGAAAAGTTACGGTCCATGTAGCAATAGTTGCTACGGATGCACTTTGGACATTTGAGGTTTTAGTAGACTAAAAGGAGGTTATCTATTTTAAAGATTTCGTAAATTCTTTTAGAAAGTGTTTTATAAGAGTTATATAAATATTCTAAAAGGAGTTAAAGTTTTAAATATATTTTGAGAATTTTAAACAAATGGTTTATTTTAAAGAAATTTCTCTACTTTTTTAAAGTCGGATTCTTTTTTAAAAGTGATGGTTTTTAACTATGATTTAGATGGAGGTTTGTACTTTGTTTGAAAGTGATTTAAAGGGGTTCGGAATTTGTACAAATGATATTTTTCTAAAGGATTTATATTTGAAGTATCTAAGTAAGTGGCTCGCTCTTACATGGAAGGAAATCTTATCTTTCTAAATCAACTTTGGTTTAACAATGATCTCCAAGTGATGTTTGGATATGAGTTTTGAGTTATGATTTGCATGATTTAAATTGTA
The DNA here is from genome assembly GCA_030765085.1 of Allium cepa. Lineage (NCBI taxonomy): Eukaryota > Viridiplantae > Streptophyta > Magnoliopsida > Asparagales > Amaryllidaceae > Allium > Allium cepa. The sequence goes on from CM060931.1 coordinate 168,647,700, forward strand.
AGCAAGAACATATAAATTGATTTAGCTTTCAAAAGGATTTAACTTGAGATTTTAAACAAGGGGTTTATTTAAAAGAAACCCATTTATTTTCCAAAGTTGAATTCTCTTTTAAAGTGATGACTTTTGAGTCTTGTTTCAAATGGAATTTTAAACTTTGTTAAAGTGTTTTAAAGGGGAATTTAATTTTATGTGAGTAATTTAAGGGGCTATTTGATATAATAAACAAGTAATATTTTTCTAAAAGGAATCTTAGTTTCTAAATCAACTTTGGTTTAAACAAATACTTCAAGTAAGATTTATATGGAGGGATTAAACTTTGTTTAAAGAAGTTTTTAAAAAAGTATTTTTTTAAATAGGAAAAATTCATGGATGACAACACTCTTGTTGTAATAAATGGTTTCAAGAAAAAGGAAGAGACTATGGACTATAACATTTGTTAGAGTAAACGATTCGGAAAGGATGAAAATAAGTCTTGTTTTTACAATAATTTGCTTATTATAAATAGCATATGGAATTTATGAATCTTATACTCAATATTAAACTTCGAGGTAGGTAGACTTCTATTGTAATGATCTACCATCCTTACACCAAAAGATGACACTTAATACATCATCGATATTCACGTGCACACCGTTTAAGTGTCTGAAAGATAGGTCATTTAGGGTGAAGAAAGAAAAGGTAGAATAGAATCTCATAAAACGTAACGAGTAATATATAATATGAATAAATCTTTACAAAAATAAATCATCTTAATTATACACAACATCATATTACAATAACTATTATCAGCCTGGACAGTTATAACAACCTGTCCTTATAATTGCTGATACATATACAACAAACAAACATCAAGGACAACTAACAATGGAAGAATGTAAGATACATGAATACGTCTTGGAGAATTTAGCTCGTTGCCTGAAGGCACCAAAATATCCAACTAAATCTGGAAAATATGCTCGAGGTTACTCGTGCATTATAGGAAAATAACACCCGGGTCAGTCTGGTAAAACCAACGTGAGAAACTTATATCACAAAGAACTTTATTATAACTTGTAAAACACTTTTAAAATGAAAAATATCTCGTAAGTCCACGCCGCACATAAACATGGAACGGGTTTTTACCATATGATAACGAAATTTATTTTGATGTAAAATCCAGTGATATTATGATAATGTCTAGAATACAAATACATATTAACCGTGGCTGGAATTGTTATATTATTAAATTCCAACACAATAGATATACAATCAAGTCTGCATGGCGCTTATTTAGAATGGATTCCAACAATGGAAAGGTAAGGGGCTATTTTCTGTACAGTACACCTCTAGATAAAATGTACCTGAGGTCAGACCCTGAACTTGATCCACCCCTGCCAACACAGAACTGGCCTACCCCTGAAATTGGATATTACCAAATATGTCATCACCCCGGTTGTTCCTAACCTTTATAGAGAGCTCTCGTGCACAACTAAATCCATAATATGATAATCTAGAAAGGTGATGACATACCTTAGTGGGAGCATCCCACATAGCCCTACTGCATCTACCCTGCTTTAGCCATATTTCGGGTTGTGAGGCTTGAGGTAGTCCTTTTACCTTTTTATAGCAAACAATCTTAGAATGCTAACACTGCCCTCAAGGCCGAATTACAATGCCAACACTCATCCATATAAATTCGTTCTGGTCTGAACGAAACGAAGGCATTACCACCGCTACATCCATTTTGGAATCACCACAGGATTAGTAGCAAGTAGCCCTTGCACTTCAAAAGCTCCATCTTCGATTCCATATTTTTCAAAATGTATTCTTTTTGAAACGCTTGAGTTTGATCGAATTGGTTTTCAGATAATTTATACAAATCCGATCCCGGTCTCTTCAAAACAACATTCGATAGTTTTGGTAAACTCAACCCGGTTCTTTTAGAAATAATTAGGTAATACATAGGAGCAGGGATCATCCCTTGACTGTTCAAGTGGGCAGATCTCCCTATCATTTTTTTTAGAAGAACAAGACGAGATTTATACGCACAATACAACATCATTGAAGATGACTATGCCATTTAACTCATGTGTTTCTTCTAGATATTTTCAGGTTATATTTTGGTCCAGATTTGATATTTGGTTATTTAACTATCAAACAAACAAACAAGCAACAATTCAGATATTTAATTACCTATAGCAATCACTTAGCCTCAAAATAAATCTTTCGTTTATTAAAACTCTTTTCAAAAGTGTTTATCAAAAACATTCATATACTTATCTCACTGATATAAGTATATTCATAAAAAATTTGTGAAAGATTTCTCATTTCCAAATCATATGGAAGGATCAGAAAAAATGTTATTTAAATTAGAGATAAAGATAAACTCAAACAATATTCCTTTGGTGTTAAGTGTGGAACGAATGTTCATACCACAAAATTAAGAAGGTAGGTTAAAGGAAATCCAATCCCAATTCTTTTATAAATTTCCTTCTATAAATCCTTTTAATAAATCTTTTTATTTATGAATCTCCTTTACTTACTCTTTATAAATCACCAAGTTAAATTTACAAGGCTCTTTTATAAATATCAAAACCATTTATATATCTCTTTATAAATATCCAAAATTATTTATAAAACTTCTGTTATAAATATCCAAAATCATTTATAAACCTTTCTTATAATATCCCTTATTTAAAACAAAGCTCCTTTAATGAACTCATTTAATAAAGTCCATTTGACAGACAAAACAATTATTTAAAACACCTTTACCAAAATCATTACTTAACTTAAAAACATTATTAAAAGAATGATTTACCTTGAAAATCAGAAATAAGCTTAGTTACCATAATGGTTCTTATTTAACTATTTTTGCTTTTCAAGTTATAACATGAGTATTTACATAACAAGTAGATATGTATAAGGGAATCAACCGACAACAAACAAATCAACATATAAGTAAGATGTCCAAGTTAATATAATAGCAGAATGGGTTTTTATTTTGCTAAACACATGTCCAAGTTAATATAATAGCATAATGGGTTTTTATTCTGCTTAAATAGATTTCCACGTAATCTTCTTAGGAAATTATGGCAGAAATGTGATTTATTCTATCAAATAGATGTCCAATATAACTCAATTAGCAGAATGGTGTTTTATTCTACTAAACAGATGTCATAGGGTTTCATATTAAATTGGGATTACTTAAGGGTAATCGGCAAAGAAATCCCTTGGATATAAAATCTTCCTTTAAAAGAGACTTGCTTCTTCAAAACAAAACCGATCTTCAGAATTAAAGTGGTTTAAAACTTTCAAACATCATTTAGTAATAAAATAACATTTAAGCCTTTATTTTAATAATAACTAAACCTTCAATTAGTAATTAAACAAAAATTAAGTTTTAAATAAACAATTATCCTTTATATAAATAATTTGAATAATATTTAATATCTAAATAATATTTAAACCCTAATTAATTTCTAATCAAATAATAATTTAAACCTTCATTGAATAATAATTTAAATCTTAAATATGTCTTAAATCTTAACTTAATTAGTAATTAATAAATAATTAAACCTTTCTTATATAACAAAATAATAATTAATCCTTATTTAATAATTAATAGTAATTAATCCTTAAATAAATTATTAACTAATAATTAACTTTAATTAAATAACTTACTTAAAAATAATTAAGTACTAATTACCCAAACTAAATTAACAATTAAATACTAATTACCTTACTTAATTTATTAATCAAATAATCATTAATTAGTTAATTAGTTAATAATAATTTCTTTTAAATATTTAAAATATGTATGAAATCACTTTTCGAAAAGGTATTTAAGTTAAAATATTTTAAACTAAAAAAGAGTTCATTTTTCACGAATTGCATTTATAGCGACTATTGCTATACGACCTAAAATTTCAAAAATTCATTTTATACTCTAAATCAATTTTCAAACTCTTTCTTTTATATGTAATCTTCTTTATAAACTTTTAATAAAGTTTAGAAAAAAAGTTAAGGTCTTTAAAACTTTTATAAAACATTTTTTAAAAGCAAAGTTAGACAACAAGTTTAAACTAAAGGATCATGATATTGTTTTAAAAAGTCAAAGTGCTAACTTTCTTAGCATATTCATCACGTACATAAGCTCATGCATCTAAACACATGCCATAATAACATACATAAGCTACGACTATAAACCAAAATCATAGCTTTCAAACTAACTTCAACATTAGATTTCATTTCAAGTCCAACTTCCAATGATTAATCCAACATACAACATCATCTAAACCAAACATCCAACATACTTAACAATCAAATAATAATATTTATTATCAAAGTAAGCATCATACTTAAAGTTAGAACACTTAAATGAATTCGTGAGCAATACTCACCCAAAAGCTACCAAACCACTCTGAACTTCCACTATAGCTTGTCTATGACCTAGCTCCATGCTATATGCTTTGAAAATGAGGATTTGGTGGCCTTAGGGTTCGGCCAAGATGTGATGTTCATAGCCCAAATGTCACGATCCGATCTTTCGATGCTCGAAAATCGACATCAATATGTCCACAGTATCAAATGCCGAAGAATCGAATGCCAAAAAATAGACCGTAAGGGAAAGAAGAAGGAGGTAGAAGAAGAGAAAACAAACAACATCAAAATCTCATAATCGCAGCGGTGCAATATATAACAGATAATAACTGGTCTTTATACAAAAATAACTATATCTGTTTTATAAATTACATCATCAGAGTACAACACCATAAATAGCAAAATAAAAGACAGTTATATTAACTTGTTCCCACAAAGGCTGACTACACAGCATACCAAACACAGCAGAAATAAGACAGATACGTGCGATACGTCTCGCCATCCAGCACATCCCCTGAGCTCTATAGCAGTCCGTTTAGAGTCTGTACTCTATAATACTCGGTCTGACCCGAGCATTATAATAAAATAACACCTGAGTCAATCTGCAAAACCAGCGTGAGAAAACACACTCAGTTGGATTATTAAAGTTTTCAAAATCCTTTGAAATCAATGGTACCTCGTAAGACCACGCCACAAATAAACATGCCGGGTTTTTTACCTTACGATAACCAAAACATTTTTATCAAATCTGTCTGATATTATAATAGTGTCTATAGAAAGTGAAATAGAATCTAGTTGAAATGCTTGCATCTCACATTCCAATAACAGTTGGGCACAATCAAAACCGTACAATTGGAGATTGGATTGCATACAATGGCAGAGCTACTGGGGTACCGCCCGTCACAGTCCCTGGTCCAGATCAGCGTACTGAGGATCCCTCCCGATCCCCTGCAACACAAGACCGGAGCTACCCCTTACTGGATTGTCCGAATAAGATCACGCCACAGTTAGAATCAGCAACCGCCCACACAGCCGAATAAAAGGGACATCTAGATAGGGATGACCTTACCCTAATTGGTTGATAGCCACTTAGCCTTGCTGCACCTCCCCTGTTTTAGCCATTCTTGGTTAATGAGGATCGAGGCAACGCGTTACCTTTTTAGCACACATTCACTTAGAATGCTCTGTTGGATCATAGATTTTGATTGCTGACATGAAACAACAATTCACGAATCTATGACTACGACAACATCTGGACTCAACGACTCAAAGTATGGTTCATATAGTTATATATTTTAAAAAGAGTCATCAAATATGTATATTGAGTCTAGTTTATTGCTTTGTTAAAATCTTTCCTCAAGAATCATCATTCACATTCAAATAAACTTGCATGCATATAATCAAAATCAAGTTAAAAAATGCATGGAGCGGGGATTGAACCCATGTCAGTAGTCTAGAAGGCAAGTGCTCTAACCAAATGAGCTGTGATGATTTTAGATTATCAACAGAATTCAACCGACTGAAAAAAATCGACCACTCGACTGAATATCTATAAACAGCCTATTGAACTATGCACATATGTATACATGTTTATATATTCAAATTCAATCGACTGACTAAAAACGACCAGTCGACTGACCATGCTCAGTACATAGATATGCACTGTTTTTTACTATCTTTGAATATTCAGTTGGCTGATCGATTTTGCTCAGTCGACTGACCTGGTTCCAACTGCTATTTTTCGAAAAGACACTTCCTTTTCAAATAGCCTTCTTCCTTGCGAAGAGTTGTAGCCATTTCTATTCGTTGAAAACTCTTCACCAGCAGTTGCAACTCCTTAAATACTATATATATGCATGAATTTCAAGATCAAATTACTTGACTTACTTGCTTATACTTGAACCATATTTTCTGAATCAACTACTCTCTTGAATTCATACATTCATTGCTTACAATCACAATTCTATATTTCTAATGCAATTAATCCTCATACACACACAACCATACACATCATACTTGAGGGAAAGATTATATGAAGGGTATACTACAAGTGACAAATCCATGTTATCAGAACAAATAAGGTCAAGGCAATCTACTTTGTAATCAAAGTCCTGTTCGGTTGCTCAGGCGATAAAGTCATGTTCGGTTTCTCAGGCGGTAAAGTCTTGTCCTGTTGCTTCGGCGGTAAAGTCATGTTCTGTTGTTTAGACGATAAATGTCCTCTTTGGCTATTGAGGCGGAAAAATCCTAATCGGTTGCTCAGGTGTTGTATGCCTATTCCTCCGGATTATGTGAGAAGTTATTGAGAGAAATTCCAAAGGGAAGTATGAGACTGGACGTAGAACGGGAAGTTCAAACCAGTATAAAAACTCGTGGTGTTCTCATTCTTATTTACTTTACTATTATTATCTGTTTCCGCATTTAGATTATAATACATTCCATATTACACGATCCTAAGTGATAACTAGCCATACAGTAGTCACTTTCATTTGGTATCAGAGCCTGGGATTCTAGAGATCGTAACAACATCTTAGAATAAATGGCTACAAAGAGATCTAGTCGAGGCAATAAGAAGAGGAAGAGAAATATAGAAAAATCTAAGGTGCGAACAAACAAAATGCTTCGTGCTAAACTCATATCACAATCAGTATGCTTAGATTCATTATATAAAGATCTTCTGTTAGCATATGATGAATTATTAAAAGATTGCAAAACTTTGGATAAAGTTAATAGAATTTCTTTAGCTAAGTTAAAAGATTGTGAGCAAGAAATTTCTAATTCAAAAGAGGAAAATAAATTTTTGGTAAAACAAATAAAATGTTTTGAAAATACCATAGAAGAACTTGTCTTAAAAAAAGATTTCCTACAAAAAGAAAATGAGTAGTTAGAAGACAAAAACAATGATCTTTTGGAGGAAATCAATGTTTTTCAAAGTAAAAATACTTTTTTGGAAAATTCTTTAAATAATTCTCGTTCTTTAATTTTGTCTCTTGAAAAAGAGAATGAAGCTTTAATTAAAAAGAATCTAGAATTATCTAAAGAATGTGAGATCTTAAAAGTTAATAATAATATTTTTCAAAAAGAAGTTTGTGGTTCTAAAGCAAATTTTGAAAGATTGAATACAAAAATCAAAAATTTTAACAAAGGTAAAGATATCTTATCTTCCTTAGTTAGAAAATTTGAAGCTCACAATGTAAAAGCGGTTTAGGCTATAAACAAGCTAAAAGAAAAAATAATACTAAATATGCATTCTTGTATAAAATTTTTAATGATAGTACTAGTAACAAAGATAGTTCTAAAACCACTTTTAATCATAATAATACTTTGTTTAGAAATGGTAGAAATTATTTTTCAAGTACTAAGCTAATGGCTAATAGTATTAAGATATGGATTCCAGCTAATATGATTGATCATGATAAACAACTTTATGTTAGCAACTATTATAAGAATATGATTTGTAATGAAAGCTATATCTATAAAGGTTCAACCAGACCCAAATGGGTATGGTTTCCTCATAATTAGGAAATTATCAGAACCTTGGGTATCGTATGCTTTAAATGTTTATTTTTTTCGATACCTTAGATTACAAGTAGTAGTTATTTTGTTTTATATTGTTCTATGTTAAACATTTGTGTGGAATATAATTTATGTCATCATATAAACTCTCCTTTTTGTCGATGAACAAAGGGGGAGAAAGATATTGCTCTTACACTGTTTATAGGAATAAAAGATGCAAGCACAGATTAAGAGGGAGAAAAAAATTAATTATTTACAGGAATATATAGCATAGATTTAGGGGAGAAATGTATAGCCCAATTATAGGAATATATTCAGAGATAAGTCAACAAAGCTTGTCGAAGATTCGTCCGAAGAAAATGGAGCCGTTATCATCAAAAAGGGGGAGAACGTTGGATCATAGGTTTTGATTGCTGATATGAAACAACAATTTACGAATCTACGACTACGACAACATCCGGACTCAACAACCCAAAGTATGTTTATATAATTATATATTCTAAAAAGAGTCATCAAATATGTATATTGAGTCTAGTTTAGTGCTTTGTTAAAATCTTTCCTCAAGAATCATAATTCACATTCAAATAAACATGCATGCATATTTTAATCAAAATCAAGTTTTTAAAAAATGCATGGTGCGAGGATCAAACCCAGGTCAGTAGTTTAGAAGGCAAGTGCTCTAACCAAATGAGCTATGGTGATTTCTGATTATCGATAGAATCTAGTCGACTGAACAAAATCGACCAGTCGACTGAATATCTATAAACAGCCTATTGAACCGTGCACATATGTAAACACGTTTATATTTTCAAATTCAGTTGACTGACCATGCTCAGTACACAGATATGCATTGTTTCTTACTATCTATGACTATTCAATCGACTGATCGATTTTGCTCAGTCGACTGACCTGGTTCCTCAGGCGGTAAAGTCCTGTTCGGTTGCTCAGGCGGTAAAGTCTTGTTCTGTTGCTCAGGCGGTAAAGTCCTATTATTCAGGTAGCAAAAGTCCTCTTTGGCTGTTGAGGCGGAAAAATCCTGATCGATGCTCCGGTGTTGTATACCTATTTCTCCATGTTAAGTGAGGGGTTATTAAGAGAAATTCTAAAGGGAAGTCTGGGACTGGACGTAGAGCGGGAAGTTCGAACCGGTATAAAAACTCATGGTGTGCTTATTCTTATTTAATTTACTATTATTATATGTTTCCGCATTTAGATTATAATACATTCCATATTACACGATCCTAAGTGATAACTAGCCACACGGTAGTCATTTTCATGCTCATCATCCTCTTGATGATGTTCTGAAAGCATTCATCCATACAATTTGCCCAAGGTCTGGACAAACCGAATCACCATCTTCATCATCTTCATGTTATTCATCTGTAAATGTTCAAACCGGATCGAAGTGGTTTTCGGATAATTAAAACCGATCCCGGTCTCTTCGAAACGATCAGCGCATTAGGCACTATTGATAGTCGATTATTTAACTATCAAATTAAACAACCATCCAACCTATTGTTTTATTTCCACCGAAAAGCATCAAGTCTTGATAACTGAAATCGTCATTTTTTTTCCAAAATATACGCTTAAAATATTTAGAATAAAACTACTTAAACACTTTATTTAAAATACTAGTTATGAAATTTATAATAATTTCTCATGTAAAACTTAAGCCAAAACTAAATTTTAAAATAAAGTTATTCTATATGGTATAAATATTAAATAATTATACTTTAAATCATAATACTAGTTAAGCCTTTTTAAAATAATTTCTTTATATAATTAACTTAATAAATATTTACTTAAAGATTTAAAACAACTAAATAATAGTTTCTCTAAAAACATTCTTTTAAAAACAACTTTAAACTTTTTAACTTATACTCAGAAATCTTCTTTTGAAAATATACTTAGACTTTTAGGAAAATGCACTTTCCATTCCAATATAACCGTCTAACCATTTATAAATCCTATTTGATTTATTTCTAGCTTAATTTACGTCCCAATCCCGTACATTTTCTTTTCCACACTTTTAAAAATAAACCACTATTTATTTTAAAAAAAATTCACCTTTCCTTTTAAATTCCCATAGTGAATTTATGCTTCCAAATTATCCACTGATAAATATTCACTTTATTTATAAACTCTGTTTATAAATTCCGTAATCTCATTCTTTTTTAATCACAGTTTCAACACTTAATCGATTTCCAAATCGATTCTCAAAACTAACTCTATTTTAAAATAAATCACTTTACTGACCCAAATCTATTCCAAAACCATTAATTTCAGATTCATCTTTTTATTACGATTTAAAATCTTATTTAAATCTGACATTATAAACTTCACACTTTATTTCAAAATTTCCCCTTTTTATGTTCTCCCAAACCATTTAAAACCTTGAATTTAAAAATAAATCCTTTATTTCTTTAAACAATATCACTTAAGTTTCAAAATTCATTTATTCCCATTTATTCAAAAACCGCTTTCCCCATACTCGGAATTTATTTGATAGGATTTTAAATCAAACTCTTTATCCTTTCCCAAATTCATCCTTTTAATTTATCCATTTTCACTATATTTATTTTAGTTAGAATTCTCTCTTTTATTTCCTTTAAAATTCAATCTTTATATTTTTGATATCTCAATATACCCAAAATATATTCAGTCAAACCATAACATTCAATATTTTCAATTTCTAATATAATCAATATAATCTATCATAGATTATCAAATAAAACATATCACCGAAAATGAAAGTAAATTCCCACATTTGAGCAAACTAGTTGGATCCCCCCAACCTGTTTCCTGCATCCACAGATGTTAGCACAATATAAAAGTAACAACCCCACTTCGATGGGGATATCGCGGTATAAAGGGTCATCCTTTATTATGCGGGGCGCATAGAGTCTCATCCGCTTATAATGCAGTAATATCAGTCACTCCAATATATATATATATATATATATATATTACTATATACTATCACATCCAGTCAATTCAATCGATCATTCAATAATTTAAATTTTAACTATTTAAATTAACCGATAATCCAAATGAGTGAGATTAACTCACCTTTAACTTTTGTTTACAATCCACTTCAAACCGGCTTGTTTTCTTCACGATTTCAGACCTTGTATAAAATTATATGATTTATTAATGTTGAACTAATCGAACAACTAATTACCATTTTATAATTTAATTAACTAATAATTTATTTCGGGCCAAAAAAATTTCCTTTTAAAACCTTTTAGTGACTAAAATAAATAGGATAAATTAATCACCAAATCCATTATTTTAAAAATAATATGTATATTTATTTTACTTTTGAAACCACACATATACTCATAAAAATAGATTTCAAAGATCTAACTTTTGTAAAATCTCTACAATATCTTAAAATTTCTATATCTTCCCAAAATCATATGTATCTATTTTCTATTTTAAATTAGAACATGCATGTGGATAGATATATATGTGTGTGTGTGTATATATTAAATTGGAAACAAAATTATTTTATACCTTACTGAAATAAAATTCTTTCTAACTTATATATATATATATATATATATAAATACAGAACTGCTTTTTTTAAAAAAATTAGTTGATTAAACAAATTCCTAACTGCTTAAAAATAGAACAGATTGCCACAGACATTACCTTAACCCCCTAAGAGCCTCCACTGCCGTCGCGAGAACTTGAGAGCCACGAATCCCCCCTTTAGCTTACTCGATCGCCGTTATTATACGCGACGTCCCACCACTCCTCCCCGCTCGATGGGCCTCGTTGCCCTCGCCAGATTTCCTCTTCAATTCCCTCGACCGACTTGCCTTACGTCGACGTAGCCTTGGATTTCTCGAACGAATCTATTCGAAGAGCACGCGATGTTCTCTTTTTTGTGATTCGGCCATTTTTATTTTGAAAGATCGGGGATTTTGAAATCAAAATAGAAGAGAGGGGAGAAGAACGAGATTAAATTTCAAGAAGATATTTGGTTTCGGCCATTATTATTATTTTCTATGTATAGATCTGCTTTGCGTATTTAAAAACAAATGGGGGAGGCAGGAGAAGACGTTGGCTGTGGGAAAATACTCGCTACAGTAACCACAAGATGACAGCCAAGAAAAGGTCTAATGGAAATAAAGATTTTGAAAGACTGAGAATATATATATATATATATATATATATATAAATTTATTGAATTTTCGATATAGATTACAGCGCGTTTAATATCGTACAGCCACACGATCACTCCAAAAGCTATGAAATTTGAAACTCGATAATAATACACTATTACGGATCTAATGGAACTTGTTTCGTCGAATTCCGAGAATGTGCCCCGGAAGGCTATTTTTGAACGTCAATTTAAACGATATATTTCCAAAACTGAATAAACCACTTTTAAATTTAATTTTGAAAGTTATATTACTTCAATATTATCAATATTAATTTTATAAGCCTTTGAAATATTTTTAATAAGCTTAAAATCCATGATTCACTATTTTACCCAATTTCCACTTATTAAATTCAATAATTTAATTATCCAATAAATGGAGATATTTGAAATTTAAGTTAAAGTTAACCCTTTAAATATTTAAAATCAATTAAATATTCCAATTTCAAATGCCCAAAATTCTGGATCGCCACACCAAAAGTGGTGGAGCTCGACTTTGAAATGTGGAGAGCTTTAGATCATCATCGAATTCACAAAATCGAACCCGAAAATGAGTCTCCTTCTAACTGATTTTTAGATAGGTAAATTATAGAAATTAGGAAAGTTAACAAAATCAAAGTTCATGGAAATTATTTTCTTTTCAATAATAAAAAAATAATCACTCGATTTTGATCACTTTCAAGGGAGATATTATCAAAATAAGAAGTGGTATTTTCGAACTGGAAAATCTAGGTCCAAAAATGCTCTTCAAAGAAATGAGATTTAGACATGGTTAAACTCAAAATTTGAGGAAGTGATACATATAAAAGCTGTAGCTACTAAAATTTTACATGGTTTGAAAAAAGTAAAACCTCTATTTGGTTAAGAAATGAGAAAGATATTACAAAAGGAAGAGGAGGAAAAAATGAAGAAATGAAAGGGGTATTTACAAGTAAGATACAAATCAAATTACCATAATACCCTTGATCCTTTACCCTCCACCTCCTCTTGTCACATCACCATGCCACCTCACCTTTATCAACCTCAGCCCACAAGCTTGTCCTCCTCATCCCTTTGCTTAGCCAATATGTTTAAACATATTTTAGTACTTAGTGTACTCTATGTTTGCTAATGACTTGATATTTTTTCATCTACTTATTTTTTTCATCAAATTCATATCTCTTTTATAAATATATACCTATATACATACATATAAATCATATAACCCTAACTCAATATATAATTTATGAGTAATATTATGCAATAAAGTTTACAACATTTTCGATAACTTTGAACCGACGGAAAGTCGAAAATAGAAAAACGAATTCCGATCATATTTTCGATTTTTCTTCGAACTATATATTCTTGTAAACAAATTTCGAAAACTATTTCACCATCATTATTTATCATATAAAAGAGTTTTATTTTAATTATAAAATCTATTATTTGAATATTTAAAATTAATTAAATATTCACAAATCAAAGCGGTGAAGTTCTGGGTCGTTACATCTACATATCCTGAAAGTTAAATATGTTGTCAAGTCAAGGTTTGAGAGGTAGTAGTAACCCAACTTGAACAGATCCATTGTTAAACAAAGGATAGATTAAGTTTGAAATCAAAGATTGATGCTAAGTATATGAATTATTAATCTGTGTTTGAATTTGGTTTCCATAACCGATCTATTTAATTTATGATGATATGGAAAATATGCTTTTCTTACTTAACACCAAATTCTGGGATATGGAAACTTATCTCTATCTTAAGAATTAAGAATTTATGTCGAGGCAAAGATATTTTTCTAACTTGTCTGATTTCATTGTTAATTGAGGGACAGTACTATTTGAAATTGAAAAGGGGTGATATCTATATTTAGTCTAATTTCCATATGATCTATTTACTTACACCAAAAAAGAAATGTGGTTTAGGTTTCTAGTAAACAATATTTTTAAATGATAGTTGTTTTTTATCCAATTTAGTATAGTTTGGAAAAAATGAAATCTTCCTTAAGATTTTAGATTATATTTGTACAAAGTATATGAATACAATTTCTAAGTATTAAGAATGTAGTGTTTTGTTAATGTACTTAAGCCATTGAAATAAGTACGGATATTTTCCAAGCATTGAAAGAGTAAGTGAAAAATGAATGAGTAAAATACATATGTATATCTTTTGTGAAAGGTATTTTAATACAAGTATTTACAAAGTAATTTTTAATTAATGAAAGGATTAATTAAAAGAGGCTCAATGGTTGGTTATGTGTTTAATCATGCTTGGTTTCCATGTGAAATTAAATCTCTGTATTTGATTATTTGTTTGTTTGATACTTAAATAATAGACTATCAAATCTTGGTCAGTTTTTAAAATTATCGATTGTTGGTTCGGAGAGATGGGGATTGGATAAGTTATCCAAAAACCACTTCGAGCTGGCAAAAGCATTCAAATGGTAGACATCTTAAAGATGATGGAAAGATGGAGTTCTTTAAAGTAAAAGGCTAATTGCTACTAATCTGAAGGGTGATTCTAAAATAAATGTAGTAGAAGTAGTGTCTTCAGTTTGTTCATATCCTTAACAACTTGTAGAGATGAATTTTGGCATTGCATTGTTGCATGGAGCGTAGTGTTAACATTCAAAGTGCAATTTTCTAAAGAAAAAGGTAATCGTTGCCTCATGAGCTTCACATCCGGTAATGACTAAAACAAGGGATATGCCATAAGGCTATACGGTTCGCTACCATTAGGATATGGTCATTACCTTTCTGTATCACTATTTACTGATTTGGTATATCCATGAGAGCACTCAAGGAAAAGGTTGTAAATCAACTGAGGTGATGACATATTTGGTACTATCAAGGAAGGGGTAGGCCAATCTTGTCATGCAGGGGTGGCAAGGTTTGTGACGTTGGTACATTTTATCTCAAGATGTGCTATGGTAGGTGGTAACCCAATGCCTTGTCATTGTATGAAATCCAATCTCCAATACATTCCTTACCGTTTTAGTTATAGAACCTAGTATGGTTGAATGTAATTATGTGTAATCCTTCCAGATATGTTATATATTTATTTTAAACCCAAGACATTATTATAATATCATTGTTTTTTCGATTCGAAATGGTTTGGTTATCGTAAGGAAAAAAATCATCCATATATATGTGCAGCGAGGTCTTATGAGATACCTTTATTTTTGATAGGGTTTATAAATATAACAATCTCTATGATTTGAGTTTCTCAAGCTGGTTAACGAAACTGATCCGGGTTTTATTTTATTATAATTCATGGGTCAGACCCCTAATATTTTCCACGGTTAGCTTGGATGCTTTGGAGCTTCAGAAGGTGAGCTAGATGTCTCCAAGACCCTGACATATTTTATTTTCCGATGTATTCCCTATTTTTATTAATCAACATTTGAAAGGACATTCTATGATAACTGTCCAGGTTGATGATAGGTTATTTTACTTTGATTGTTGTAAAGCTTTTTTTCTGTAAAGATCATTTGCATATTATATATTACTCGTCATGATGTGAATTTATGTTATATCTTTTCTTTTCTTTTACCCCAGCAATATGTATTTCTAGCACTCAGATGCTCAATATGTGAATACTGTAAATGTATTAGTGTCGACTTTTGAGGGTTAAAAAGGCGGGTTGTTATAGTTTTGGTATCATAGTTGTACGTTAAGCGAGAATGTTGGCCCTAGTGGGGTAAACTCAGTAAAGAAAGGTAAATGACACCCTAGAATGAGTTTGAGTGTATTATATATGAGAACGCGCATTTGTTAATTCTATAGAAAAGTTTTTTTATTATTCGAAATTCGTAAATGAAATAAGTTTACCTAGATTTTATATTTTATATATAAAAGAATAATTTTCTAAAAGTGATATAGATTTTTTTTATTGTGATTATTTGTTAGGAAAAGATGATATTTATTTATCATCATTTGTTTGTTCATTGATTATTTATGCTTGGCTAGTTTATGAGAAATTATCATTTGGTTTTATTAAATAAGAACACCTAGTGAATTCAGTTTCATGATTTGACAATAAGGCCTTTGTGAATAATGTGGATTTAACAAGTTTACTTTGTTGAAATGGTTACTTCAATAAAGGAAGTTATTATATAAAGGTAATTTTATGTAAATTAGGCTTATTATATGTGTTATATAAAATAAATAGGATGAGAATTTAAATCTCGGTAACTTTGGAAAAGAGTTAAAAGGATTTTGGGAAAAAGTAATAAAAGTATTACTTGGAAGTATTTATAAATGTAAGTATATTCAAAGAGAATTTTAAATAAGGTATATTTTCTTTGGATAGTTAGGGAATGAGTCTGGATTTATTTTATGGTAATCTGAATAATCTTCTAAGTGACGATTGAATGCTTGCTTTGGAGAACATTGTAGTGCACTTAGTAAATTAATCGTTTTGTCATTGTAAGATCGAAATGAGTTCGAATCAAAAAAAAACCGAAAGCAAGTTTTATTAAATAAAGTACCAAATCTGTTATATATTGTTTGTGCCAAAATTGGTCACAAATCCTGAATGTAATGAAAGCACCTGTGTTTACACAAAAATCCTTAGTATCTAGTCATAGATCTCAGATCCAGATGATATAGAGAGTAAAAATGAAGAAACAACAAAACTAAAATTAAAGAAAGTAAAAGAAGACACGAGATTTATAGTGGTTCGGCTATCTCCGGCCTACGTCCACTTTGAATTGATCCTTTTTATTCCTTTAATGTTGTAGTTACAGTTACAATCCTTCGAATAACCAAAATGACAGAGTTTTGCCTACAGAGAAGAAGAAGATTCCTTTCTAGTTGCAATAGAGGTGTTGTTTATAGATGTGGAGCTCAAAATATCTACCTCAAATTCCGGAATACCCTTTCTTATGCGTAAGTGGGCCCACATGATCGACCCGTATCAATTTCATATCGATCGAGAATCGCTTCAATCGAGTTGAGATCGATCATGAGAAAGATGATAATGCAAAGTCATTGCTCTCCAAATTTCATGAAATTCCAATGTATAGTTTTTGAGATATGATCGATCCAAGTTTTCCTTACAAATGCAGGCTGGAGTCTTTGTATCAATGGATTTCTTCTCCATCAGCTCGTGTCCATCAATTATGTATCCATCTCTTTTGCATCGATCCGAGTCTTGTGCCATGATCCATGCTAAATGCTCCTGTCCTTGACCGGTTCCTTCATACCGATCAATACAAACGCGATCGATACAAAATGGCTCTTGAATGTTTTTGTATCCATCTAGCATCCTTCTTCCGTGTATGTCTCGTATCCATTGCCTCGTATCCATCCGATCGATATTCAAATATCGATATAAAGTCCACATCCATCAACCTGCACCCATCCTGGAGCCGCCTAATCGATACGAATTGTATCGATACGAGATGTATCGATACAAATGTCAATCGATCCAAAATAAATGCCATAACAATCGATACGGAAGTATCAATAACGATCCATCCATAACTTAAGCGTATGAACTCCGGTTTACCTGAAATTCAAAATGTAGCCTCACCGTGCCTTGTTTATCATTCCTAATCAATCCCACCTTGATTGGATCTTAGTCCAATTTTGGCAGTATCGATCACACCCTTGTTTCCAATCGATCTCCAATCCTGATATCCGTCCTTTTTAGCTAATTTGTTGATATCCCGGCCTTGACCAAAAGGTGAGGTAACATATATGTGTAAGGAATATATATAGCAATTTATTAAAATGGTATTCGAAAAAGTAGTAGTATTTTTATGTTAACTAACTCGAGGGGCTCGAAAATGACTAAAAATGGGTAAGGGATGTGTTCAGATGGTAAGCACTTCTCTTAAGTATTACCTTTCTTGGTAAGGGGATGTATGATACTATTTGGTAAGACCCAGTTCCTTAATATCATTTTGGTATTTCTCTGTTTTATGTATATTTCTATGTATTAAAATATATAGTATTATTTGAAGAAAGGTTTTGAAATAAAAACCGGTTATTTTTTCCTTAAGATTCTTTAAAGAGAATAGATTCAAAATAGAAGGGTATTTCAATAAAAGAATGTGTTGATAAATGAAACTTTTAATATGGATTGTATCACTCTTGTTAGAGAAGAAATAATTTAATACAAGTCTTTAATGGGTTAAATTTAATAAGAATGTTTTAATAAACTTTGTTTTATTGAAACCATGTCTTTGGTATTGACCTTTAAGTTGTAGAAACTATTTACTGTTATTGGGCTAGCTGATAAACATCTTTAACTTAGAGATGTCTAAGGAAAAGTAGACTCTAGGACTGAGTTTGGATACCAGCATCCTACTCTTCTTAGCTACTTGTCAGACCGGATGGGTAACAAGGTCGACTCAGTTTTAAGATCAAGATTAATTTTGGGCCTGCATCAAAATTTAGGAAAAGATAAAATACTCCCTGTATATAGTAGGGTATTATACAATTTCAATCTTATTTATGTTTTTATGAAATGTTTTCTTAAATTAATTTATAAGTAAAATAAATTTGGTAGAAGTAAGAACCAATAAGTATAAGTATGTATATTGCATGTAGATCATTTCATCGCACAATTCTTGATCCAAGATTCGAGTACATGACTTTGAGGTGATTCACACTGGTCCAAAATAGGATTTATCGCTCAATTCTTAACGGCGAAAGCTTGGTGAGTGTTCTTGATCTGCTACCAAGGTTTTCTACCATAGTATATAGCTATATAAGGATAACATTGTTTCCTAATCAAGGATTCTGATTGGAGTCTGCACTAGGGAAGTCGGGTGAGTGATACTAGTTTGGAAGAAAAGCTTATGTATTCGAGCAAGTGATCGAATAAGATATTACATATGGATGATCTATATACATCGCACAAGCTTATGTATATTTGCTTGAATGTTTTAAGGAATTAGTGAATGACTCTTCGATTTATCATGAGGTAGTATGAATAATCGACTGAGTAATAACCTAATGTTGTTGAGCATAAGGTATGCTCAGTAGATTATTTATCATCCTTGTGTGATGAGAAGTTTGTAAACTTTAACAAACTCTAAGTTTGTTTGTTAGTCATTTAAAATTTTGGAGAACGTTATGAATTGGTATGGCTTGTTTCTTGGTTATTTGTTTGTGGTGAAATTTTGAGGCCAAAATTCATTTAAGGGGAAGAATGTAACGACCAAAATTTTTTTTGCTTTGATTCTTGAATATTGGATAAATATTAAATATTCAACTAATGGTTTTCAATGGTCAAATGACCCTCTTTTGATTAATAAGTAATGACAGTAAACTCATTTTGGAAGTTTGTTTAGATAAAAAATGTCGATGAAAAATTGAAAATATGACCAAAAATTATTTTTCGAATTTTTGCCTTTTTATCGAACGAAAATGTCACAATGTTGTTGCACACAAATGTGCACAAGTAAGAAAAACAACTTTATTAATTTAATGCTTAAATGAAAACAAGTTTAAAAAGATACTTAAGTAAATTAAGTATGAGTGGACTTTTCTTTTCCATTTAAAAAGAATAAAGTATAGAAGTATAATAACAAAAGGACATTAGAAAAAGGTCGATGTGATGGCTTAGTTTATAAAATGATGAGAGGGTGGTGTGTTGTCAAAATTTTATGGAGGGAATTAACTTATTTTTAGGAAGGGTAGTTTAGTAATTAACTAATTTTCAATTTTTATAAAAGGAACACTCTCTCTTTCATTTCTCATTTCCATTTTCTTACTTTCTATCTCACTTCTTCCATTAATGGCTTCCACCTCTTCATTTTTTTCTTTCTTCAAATCTTTTCCAAACCATTTCGAAACCACACCTTTTCTTCTCTAATTTCTTAAACAAGCATAAAATAATATAAACACTCTCTACACCATAATGTCACAAAGTTTTATGTCAACTCTCTATTTTGGCCTTGGATTGTTAGCAAGAACGGAGGGAAGGTCTTATGTGAGCATTAAAAAGCAAGGGGAGGGGTGTACATGTGACAGCCTGGAAATTTGGCCATATTATTTTAATAAGCATTTAATCTGATAAATTAATAAATATAAACTTATTATTTTAAAAACAAGTATATATGTGTATTTGGAAGAAACCATGATTTGGAATTTAAAATAAAGCCTTTTAAAAATATTCAAAATAAAATCTAGCTTATTCACATTAAATTAAAGTAGGATCTACCTTATTGATATTTGTTCTAAATATATATAATTATGATGTAATCTAGAGAATAAGAATAATGGTTAAAATAAAATAAATATTATAAATACTAAAGGTAAGTATAAAACAAATATATGGTTATAAATATAAATATTTAAACATAAGAAAACTATGATATTAATATAAGTATAAAAATAAATAAGTAAATGAAGTATTTGATAGTTTAAGTTTAAAATAGAAATAAATATATAAAATAAATTGATAGTTCTGTAACATATGAAATGAACATAAGATAATTCTAGGAATATAACAACTTTATAGAAGCATAGGGTAGAAAGCAGATCAGGCAAGTAATATATGTACTATAACAATATGTATATGCCAAGAAATAAGATTAAAAAAAAGAATAGGATAAGTATGAAGACTGGAACAAGACAATTATAATTAATGATAGCACACAAGAAAGTCATTTCGAAATATATTTGAATCATTTCAGTCTCTAAAATAAAAATAAAAAATCTCTGATCGAATACAAGAAATCTTGTACCAGTAAAACAAGCATGTACACATCTTTTCTTTCTATATATGTACATCTTCTTAATTCATTTCGTTCATCACAACTTTGCAAACCTGAAACTAATCCTACCACAAAAATTTAAAACAGCAACTAAATTAATCTTACAACTGACACTTGAATAAGATCTCAACTCAAAAAACAAGAAGCTTGGAAATAAGATCAGCTAGCATTTTCAAAGGCTAGAGTTATTCTCTGTTCAAAAAATTTTACACGTGAGTAAACAAATTTATTTAAAACCCAAGTTTATTTGAATCGGCACATATGTTGTTGCTTTGCATAAATATTTTGAAATGGCTCTGTATATATATCCATATGACCTGCTCTGTGAATTTTAAATTAAGCCTTTTCTTCTCTGTTTTGATTAAAGGGTGCAAACAGCAGGGAAAATTTTCAATTCCCTTTAATCTAGCCATTTTTAGGTCTGAGTTTAAAACAAAATATGCTTGTTCACACTTGAGTTAAAATCTATAAACGGTTTCAAGCTGAATGGTGATATACAACATCTTAAATTTGATTTTTTTTTCAAGGAAACACAAACATAGGATAAATTCGAACATGACAAAACTTTGATTCACTTATACAATGTGAATTATCATTCGAAAATAGAATTTTTAAATAAGTACGATGATTTTTAGATGCGTATGCATAGAGCATTTTCCAGTTGATCGAAATATGGGTTTCGACCAATTACATGTGGTCAGAGGCTCTACCGTGGTCGGGGCTTGGGCCAAGGCTAGGTGAGTGAGCGTGGAAGTCAGGAATAATGGTGGAAGGGGTGCACGGTGACTGTGGCGTCGGAGATGGGTTAATTTGATTTTTAACCCTAATTTTGGCGATAGTCTGAAAAGTGGTCGCTAGGGCTTCGTGCGTGCATCGAGTTGCATGTGGCTTTGTGAGATGATAGTATGGAGGGTGACGAGCTCATTGCCGGAGTTGGAGCAACTCTGGTGGTCGGAGACGTGGGTGCGAGCGATCTTGTCGCATTGTCCGGTTCCAATTTTCGACTGGAAAGGTCGATTTCCATTCGTGCTTAGTGAGGTCGATTTAAAAATGAGAATCGAGTATGGAGTCAATTGCCGATGCGTGGAACAAGTCGCCGGAGGTGGCGATGTCGCCGATGCTCTGTTCACGTGCACGACCTTGTTTTGGTGTCAGAGTTTGTTGAGAGGAGAGTGACTCGAGTTGATACTCGAGATAGTGATAGTTTGTCTCGGGTTGAAACACGAGATTCATGTGTTTGCTTTCCAGTTTTTACATCTTAAACTTATCTATTTAAAAATAAAAATAAAAGTAAATATAGGAGGAAGAAGAGGAGGGACTCGGGAAATGATGGGTTTACTCGAGTTTTTCTATGGGTTTGCTCGGGTTTGATTTCAAGATGTTAAGCCTAATCAAATTTAGTTTGTAAATCATTTTCGCAACTAGTTTAAGTATTTGTAAATTTAGTTTATGTTAATCACCTTAAACAATTAAGTATTAGGCTTAATTAATATTTTAATTTGTTTAACTTTAATTAACATTTAGCTTTAAGTTAGTAACTAATTTATTTATAATTATGGAGGAAGACTTTCAAAATGAAAGATAAATGATTTTATTTAATTAATTATATTGCAAGTATTAATAATGTCAATAAATTGATAATTGAAATTAACTAAGTGGATTGAGATTTATAAATTAGTAATTTAAGATTGAGTAATAAATAAGTAAGTGTTTAATTAATTCATGATTAAGAATTTTAAAGAAACTAAATAAAGTTAATTAATATATGATTAATAGTTAACTAATTAGGTAATTTAAATAAGAATAAATAATTGATTAACTTAGTAATTAAGGATTAATAAATAAATAAATAAGGATTAACTAAATTGAAACTAAATTTTATTAATTAATAATTAATGTTATTAAATAATAATTAAGGAATAATTCATCAATTAATTAAAGTTTAAATTAATTGTTTAAAAAGTTAATTAAGAAGTGATTTATTAAATGATTTGGTTAATTAATGATTTATCAAGCAGGATAAAATGGTTTATTCTTAAGTAATTAAGTTAAGTTAATTAAAACTATTTCGATATGAATTGATGATTCTTGTTTGATTGACTAATATCTATTTGGTGTTATTCTGCGATACTCTGTGATATGTCTTGATATATTTTTGATGATTGTGTATGATTTATCTGTGATAAATGTTGTGTAAATTCAAAGCGTTGAATTAAAATTGTTTAAACTATTTAAACAACTTGGCACTTAAAGTGGCGTTTGGATTTCGATGAGACCGGGATCGGGTGTCAGTCATGATTACCCAAAAACCACAACGATCTAAATTAAACGTTAGGTCGTGGCATCTCAAGTGAAGATCGAGATGGTGTTTCAGAGTGCAAGGGTTATTGTCGTTAACTCTGAGGGTGATTCCAAAACGAGTGTAACGAGATAATGCCTTCAGTTTCGTTCGAACCCGGAACGAACTTGTATCGATTGAATGCTTTCAGCACATCGTCAGGCGGACGATGAGCATTCTAAGAGATATGTTCTCTAAAGGTAATCGCAGCCTCAAGCCTCATCAACCGGGAATGGCTAAAACAGGGGAGATGCAGCAAGGTTAGGTGGGTAGCACCCAAGCAGGACGAGATATACCCCTGTCTAGATGTCCCTTTATTTCGGCTGCGTGCGCAGTTGTTGGCCACAACTGCGGGGTTATCTTGTTCGGGACTGTTCAGTAAGGAATGGTTCTGGCCTTGTGTTGTAGGGGGTTAGGAGTGATCCTCGGTACGGTGACCTAGGCCCCGTACTGTGACGGACGGTACCCCAGTAGCCCTGCCATTGATGGAAACCCATTTTCCCTACGAGACCCTACGGTTTTGATTTGTATTACCCAATTTTGTGGCTAGTAGCTGGAATTTAATAGATGTAACAATTTCGGCTATTTTCTATTGAAAACCCTAGACACTATTATAATATCACTGGATTTCCTATAAAATATTTTGGTTAGCGTAAGGTAAAAACTTACCCGTGTTTATGTGTGGGAAGTCTGACGTGATACCTTTATTTTCAAATGGTTTTCAAAGTTAAACAACTTTAACCCGTTTACTCACGCCAGACCCATGTCTGACCTGGAGTTTATATTTTATTTTTCATAAACTCTTGGGTACTCAAATTTTTATGAGTAGCCAAGTGATAGGTTTTGGGATTGTTGAGTTTTGAAGGAGCTTGGAGCAGAGGCCAGACGTCTATATATATCTGTCTAGTTCCGTTGTGTAGTTGATGTATGTTGTATTTTGGATGTATGTATTGACAGATATGTATATGACTGTATTGTTGTATGATGTTGTGTAACTCTGATATATGTAAAACTATGTAATAGTTATTTGATGTATTATATTTTATTCCGTTTCCCCTGTGAGATTATGATGTTGTTATTCTTTCTTTCTATCTTTTCTATTTCTATCACTTTCTTTTGTTATTGATGATACGTCTTTCTGTGGTTAGAAACGCGGGTCGTCACAGTTGGTATCAGAGCGCTGGTTGAGATAATACCTAGGCTCTGGAGTAATATTTATCTTGAGGGTGCGTATCTGTATTTTCATATAATTATATACCTATCTAAATTTGTTGAGTTACGTGTCCAGGTGGCCAACATGAGTTCTGGAAGGAGAGGCAGAGGTAGGGACAGTACATCGACTGATAATGGACAAAGTCAAACTGCTAGTGAGGCTATAGATCCAGTACCGCCTCAGGTTAGTTTTGTCGCTTTATGCAAAGACTTCATCAACCTTGGAGGTAAACCATTTAAGGTGTCAGAATCGATAATTGAAGTTCAAGCTTGGCTACGCACTTATGAGCGCATCTTTAAGAGTATGAAGTTGTCTGATGAACGGAAAGGAAAATGGCATCGTGGCAATTGCAGAAAGGTACAGCAGGGAAAACTCGTCTATCCCAGGATTTTCTGAATTTGAAGCAGGGAAGCATAACTATAGCGGAGTATGAGACCAAATTCAGTGAACTTTCTTGCTATGGATCAGGGCCCATAGATACTTCCCTCAAAAAGAGCGAAATGTTTGTGCAAGGCCTGAGGCCAGAATTTCATGGAAACATGACGATGCACTTGAAAGGATGTTTTGTTGATTTAGTTGATATGGCTTTGAGATATGAGAATTTGATGAACAAGAAATCAGTGGCAGCATCAGGAGGGAATTTCGCTAATCCAAATAAGAGGAAGTTCAATCCCAATTGGAGGAAGCCGAACAAGAAGAAGCCTGGAAGTAACAACGGACCTCGCAAATGCTATATATGTCAAGAAGAAGGTCACTTGGCAAATAAGTGTCCTAAGAAAGAATTTCAACAACAACGGTAGCAACCGCGTCATAGTGGATCGAGTTCAGCTTTGGTTCAGAGATCTCTATGCTTCAATTGTCACCAACCACGTCATATGATCAAGGATTGCCCGTTACTTCATAAAGCTCAGCAGAATAAGGTATTTGCTTTGGAAGATGCACCATCTACTTCATCTAAAGGCAAGGGAGTATTGGAAGGTACATTACTTTTAGATGGCAAGTATATTAAATTTTTGTTTGATTCGGGTGCTTCTTTGAGTTTTATTTCTCTAGAATCTGTAGAGAAGTTCTTTCTTACCCCTAGTACTGTAGACTCTCCCATCTTTGTATCTAATCCTATAGAAGGGGTAACCAAATTAGATACGATCTGTAAGGACTTGAAGATTTCCTATCTATCCCATAGTTTTTCTTCTAACCATTATATGTTGAATTTTAAGGGATTTGACCTTATATTGGGGATGGATTGGCTTGATAAGTATAAAGCTGTTCTGAATTGTGATGAGATAACAGTTTCGCTGGAAACTGATTTGGGTGGAATTTCCCGAGTGATGTGTGATAATTATGGAATTCACTTGAGAAGTCTTTTGCATGGTGTTGAGACTTCTCAGGAGAAGGTTGAAGATATCGATGTGGTCCAAGATTTTCCTGATGTATTCGAGGAAGTTAAGTGTTTGCCTCCGCATCGAGAAATAGAGTTTTGCATCGATTTGATTCCAGGAGCAGTGCCACTGATACAACCTAGTAGAAGGATGGCTCCTAGGGAGAGGGAAGAGTTAGTTAAGTAGACTCAGGATCTTTTGGAGAAGGGGTTGATTAGGCCTGGTTTTTCTTGTTGGGGTTCTGTTGCGGTGTTTGTCACCAAATTGGATGGATCGTTAAGGTTCTGTATTGATTATAGAAAATTGAACAAAGTGACTATCCATAATAAATATCCACTACCATGTATCGATGATCTCTTTGACCAGTTGCATGGAGCTTCTATCTTTTCTCAACAGGATTTAGCTTCAGGTTTCCATCAGTTAAGTGTAGCTGAGGACAATCTTCCCTTGACTGCATTTAGGGGACCAAATTGTTTCTATGAGTGGTTGGTTATGCCTTTCGGGTTAACCAACGCTCCTGCCTACTTTGTTGACCTGATGAACTGAGTCTTTCATGATGTATTGAATAAGTTTGTTCTGATATTCATTGATGATATATCTTGGTCTACTCTAAGTCTGAAGAGGAGCACAGGCAGCATTTGAGAATTGTGTTGGAGACTGTAAGGAAGCATGTTTTGAAGGCAAAGTTTTCCAAGTGCCACTTCTGAAAATCGAAAGTCAAATTTTTAGGGCACATTGTTTCTGGTGAAGGTATCTCTGTAGATCCAATGAAGGTTGAGATTATTATGGAATGGAAGCAACCGAAGACACCGACTGAAGTTCATAGTTTTCTGGGTTTGGCTGGCTACCATAGAAAGTTTATCAAGGACTATTCCAAGATTTCTTCGCATCTGACCAAGTTGACTAGAAAAGGCGCTAAATTCAATGGACACCCCAGCATAAGGAAGCTTTCCAAGAGTTGAAGACAAGGTTAACCAGTGCACCAGTGCTAGCTATTCCGGATAGAAAGAGCAAATTTTAGGTTTATACTGATGCTTGTATAGTTGGTTTGGGAGCAGTTCTGATGCAGAATGTGTCAGGACCCGATTCTTCGACTTTCGAAAATCGACATTAATACGCCCACCGTATCAAATGCCGCCTAATCGAAGGCCGAAAAATCGAACCATGAGGGTTGAAGAAGAAGAAAGAGGTAGAAGGAGAGAGAAAAAGATAGAACAGAACAGGAAGTAACAACACAATATCAGAATCTCACAGTCGCAGCGGAACAACATATAATAGATAAATGAATAATCTTTAAAACAAAGAAATATATCAGTTATTACATTACATCACATTACATTACATCATCAGAGTGTACAACAACAAACAACAACAAACAGCGGAAAAGAAATACTATATACAATATAATATACTACGCCATCCAGCTCGCCTCCAGATATCTGTAGCAACACCTGAATCCAGAATGACCTAATAACCTAACTCTAGACTGCCCGTGTAGAAATTGGTGGGCAACCAGAGTTTAGGAAGGGAACAATAAACTCCAGGTCAGTCATGTGACTGGTGTGAGAACTAAAAACAGATTATTCTTAAAAACAACCAAAGAAATATTTTTTCTTTAAGTAAATTCAAAATGCTTTTGGAAAATGAAACTACCATAAGGCCTCCCGCCACACACACAATGCAAACGCAGACTTGGAGGAGATTTCTCCTTATGATAGTCAAAGATGCTTACTACGCAGAAATCAAATCATTTTTTGATATTATTATTTGTGCATAGTGTAGAAAACAATTTCGAAAGTAGAATATAAATCTTAGCCAGCATAGGTACCATTATATTATGCCTACTATAGCTACCATATTAGATGGTAGGTTCTACAACTAAAACCGTACAAGGCTCGTATTGTTCCTTTGGATTTCCAACAAATGGTCAGGCCAAGGAACTTCCCATTGCCACATGGAAACGCCTCTGGAATGACGTCCCGAGAACCTAACCGGATCTCTGCCAACACAAGGCCGGGTTACCCCTAACTGGGTAACAACTGACACGAATATGTCATTCCCCGATCGTAATTGATCTATCCGAGGATCCCCGATTTCCAACAACCACAAAGTAATAAATTTGCAGTAACCACATAGGTTAAGTATCTGGGCTCCATACCATGATACCACCTCTATCCAGAAGGAATGACATACACTAAAGGGGCGCTACCCCCTAATAACCTTGCCGCATCTTTCCTGTTTTGACCATTTCCGGGGTGTGAGGCTCGATGAAGTCTCGTCCACAAAGCCACGCTTTACAAAAGCAGTGCTTTGGGTCAACAAATGATCAAAGCAATGATCATCAAGATAGATGATCAAACAAATGATCCTATCACAAACGATCAACCAATGATCATTTCACAGCATCACTCAGTATGCCACATTACCAATTCGGGAATGTATCACTAGTAACCATCAACTATATAACCTCTGAGCTTGTACGTCTCAGAGAAGGGTGTTAAGCTAAGAGAATAAATTCTCCGCCACCAACAGAAATATATTTGATAGAAACCAGCTTTACATCTCAAATTTTAACGTTAGACATACAATCCATACAAGTCTGTTCCGGGATCGAACGGAACCGAAGGCACTCCCAAAGAAGCCCTTACAATCCAGATATTCACTAATCACGTTTGGACATCCCGTCACTAAGGGTGATAAAACCTCTGTACCGGAGATCAGCCGATGCAGAGTAACTCGACGGTAATCCTTCCGTTTTCACAATTATCCGGTCTTCAACACCGGTCTTCAAATGCAATTTATAACGACGTATCACATATTCGGAGTGGGTTATACGACCCCATGGTCCTTTCCCGGTTAACCCGAATAGTGAGCGCTTATTTTAAAAATAAGTGTGGCATCCAATTCAAGCAATCACAACAAATACCTATTTAAAGGTAAATATTGATAGTCGGTTATTTAACTATCAATAAAGATGCGCAACATCACCAGATTCCAAATAATTTCTCAAATTATTTATTTTCCCAAAAAAAATATCTTTACAAGATATATAATTTTCCACACTTCAAAAATAAATAACGTTTATTTTGAAACCAATTTTCCCTTTCCATTTATAAATTCCATAGTGAATTTATATTTCAAAATATCTACTGAGCTACAGTTTTCAATAGATTTCAAATATTCAATTCCAATTTATCTTTAAAAGGATAAATTCTTAAAACGTTCCATTTTATATTGGAAAAGCAATTCCATACTTATTTAATAATAAGTAATTCACAAATCTCATTTATTTTCAACAATTTGAAAATATTCAATATACTTAACTCATAGTTAAGCATATATTTCATTCTTTAAGGAAAACGTTCTTTTATTCACATTTATTTGGGTCAAAACGAATGTTGCGTAAAACATCGTTACGACAACCCAAAATCACTAGTATAGGGATTCAAAATTTAAAATAGATATATAAATCCCAATACTATACAAAGTATTTCCTTTCGGAAATCATTTACTATAACAACAGTGTTATAGTCCGCCATTTCCTTCTTTTCCTCGAAAACGTCTATTTCAACAATGAATGTTGAAATCTACGACTTCCTTTCCTTCTATTTCTCGAAAACGTCTATTTCAACAATGAATGTTGAAATCTATGTTTTCGATACTTGATGCATTTTAAAACATCTTTAAATCGTTTTAAATTCTATTTAAAACATCCTTTTCCCAAAAGATATCCCTTTTATTTAACGATATATTCACTGTTCAAAAACGTGAATATAACTCCTTTAACAAATTCTATATTCAATTTATCAAATTCCATTTATTTCCGAATTTATAACAATGTTTATAAATTCCATCTCTATTTATAAACTTCAATTTACTAATCTCTTTTATTAAATCCAATTCAATTTATATAGCCCAATTATAAACCAAAATCTATATTATAAGTTGAATACTTATAATATTACCAAATCGTTCCTTTGAACTTCACAAATTTTTAAATCTTATTACTTATAAGATTTCTTTATATATTTTCTTTCAATTTCAACTTATAAAAATTTCTTTTATTAACTGTTTCTATCAGTATCCATTTAAATGCCCAAAAGCCAGTTTATAAGTTAATTTCCTATAAAACTTTTATTTTCAACATCTATTCAATTGATAACTTTCACAACTTATAAATCTATAAATTTTAATGAAATTCATTTTATACATCAACTCAACACTTAATAGACTCGTTTCATAATTCCAATAAATTTAATTTATAAATATCAATTTATAAAATCTCTTATATAAACCGATAATAAATTTATCCAAAATCCCAATTTAACAATTTTATAAAAATCTATGTATTTTAAAAATTACCTTTCTGTCATATTTCATAAAAATGTTAATTTTTATAACATAAAAATTTATAAGTTTATTTATTTTAAAATGAATCAATACAAAAATTTAATAAAACATATTCTTTGAAAAATCACTTTAAAAACCCTTTTAAATTCAAAATCGTATTTTTTTTTAACTTTAAAAATGGATCCGATGATGCCACAATATCCAAATAACAGATCAATGCATCCAAACATCATATATCAATATGATAAACAATCAAATATCACAATACCTGGAATAAATAAATATTTGTGAGGAATCCAGTTGGATCCCTCCAACCTGTTTTCCCTGCATCCACAGATGTTAGCACAATACCCATTCCACTTCGAGGTGGAATATCGCGGTATATGGGATTTTATAAAATATTATCCGCTTACTAACGGCGCAATAGGGTCTCATCCGCTATACAAGGCGGGAAATCAATCAACTGCAATATATACATATGCCAATATATATATATATATTGCTATATATATATATATATATATATATATATATATATATATATATATCCTACTATATCTAATATCACAATCAGGCAAACAATCAATCAATCAGCAAATTTTAAATATAACTATTTAAAATTTAACAAACCCTTTTGAGTGAGAAGTTCTCACCTTCGCTTTTATTTTGCAATCCATTTCCATTCCAGACTTGTTTTCTTGATTTATACCTTGTATAAATATTATACAAATTAATTAATATTCGAACAAATTAAATAAAAAATTTCTGTTTTTTTATTGTTTAATAAACTAATGGTTTCATTTAAACCAATTTTCCTTTTAGTACATTTATTTTAACTAATTATTTTACTGCAAATAAATATCTTTAAATCAGTTCCTTTTAATATCTAAAGTAATTTGGATAAGCTAGTTACACATTTTTTCTTTTTCTACCAAATCCATCATTTTTAATTTCAAACTAATGACTTAATAAATTAGTTAAAATAAAATTTCCTTTAATAATTTATCTTCAGCAACTAAAGCAATAAATAAACTTTATTAACGAGTTAATCACCTTACTGTTACCGATTTATTTTTTTCTCTGTTTTACTGTAAATAAAATCTAACAACTGTAGTTTCTAAAACTATATTAAAAAAAAAATCTTCCTGTAAAAATATGTTTATATATAAATTCAAATTGAAGAATAAATCGCTTTCAATACCTCACTGGAAATCGACGAACCCAGACTCCATCCAACATCGCGACCACTGTTGCGATGCTCGAGTACGAGCTTCACCTTGCCGGCATCATCCTCACGACACGCCTGCCGCCATCGCTGCCTCACCATCAAGCTCGACACTCCATCGCGCGGCCCACTGCCCATCCCCAAGGTCGAGCACGTGATCCACATCGGAGCCGCTGCTACATACACCTATGCTCGACATCGAGCCTCTCACATCCACGTCGCCTCGACTGGATGCAAATCGTGCGCTGACTGTTGTCGCGACGAACCCCTTCGTTCGCGCTTCCAGATCTTCTGCTCGACGCCGTGCCTTCCCTGCTCCTTCTTGCCGTCGCCACCGAGATGTCGATGACCCAACTCGATCGCGATTTAATACGTCGATTTGGGGGAAGAGGAAATAGGAGAGGAGGGAAATCAATTTCGTTTTTAATTTCCTGTATGTGGCCATTGTTTTTATTTGAACGAGAATTGATAAAAGGCTCGGCTGAAATTCGATTTTTCTTTGCTTGAGGAACGAATGAATTGGAAAATAGAAGTGGCCATGATTATCTTCGTTTGAATCTGAGAATAATGGGTTGCGTGATTAACAGAGGGAACAAGAAAAGAAAGGAGTGTACGAGTGGAGACAGCATGCGTGATTCTCGGTGTGAATTTAGGAACGAAGGTGGCTGCGTTGACAAAAATTTAAAATTAAAATTTAAATTGAACTCGATTAATCTCAACGCGTTTTCTCACCGTGTGTTCACACAACAACTCCGAAAAATACGAAATTTGAAATCCGATAACAATTCAATATTACGGACCCAATGGAAGTAGTTTCGTCGAATTCTGAGACTGTGCCTCGGAAAGCTATTTTTAAATATCGATTCAAACGATGTAATTTCAAAACTGAACAAAGCAGTTTCAAATTAAATTATGAAGCTTCTATTATCTTCAGTATTATCAATATAGATTTTACAAGCTGTTGAAAATATTTTTCTTCAGCTTAAGATTGAAGATTCAAATTCTTATTCAACTTTCAATAGATTAAATTTTAGAATTTAATCGCCAATTTCATAGTTATATGGAAATTCAATCCAAACCATCATTCAAATATTTAAAATTAATTAAATATTTTCAATTTAAATTGTTCAAAATTCTAGGTCGTTACAGAATGGAAGGGTTATTGCGTATGCGAGTCGGCAATTGAAGCCACATGAAAGGAACTACGCTACGCACGATCTAGAATTGTTAGCCATTGTTTTTGCTTTGAAGATCTGGAGGCATTATCTTTCGGGAGATAAATTCGAGTTATTCACAGATCACAAACCGTCGAAATATCTTTTCTCTCAAAAGGATCTTAATCTGAGGCAGCAACGGTGGGTCGAGTTTTTGGCATCGTATGATTTGATATTTTGTATACCTCGGGAAAGGCGAATGTTGTAGCTGATGCTCTTCGCAGGAATGCAGTTCTGTCTCTGTTGGAAGTTGTTCCATCTCTTATTATAAGCAAGAATCTGATAAGATATTGAGAAGAATCATCAAAAGTGTTCAGAAGGGTCAGTGTCCCAGTTTTGAAAATGATGGACAAGGAACATTGAGGACTAACGAGAGGATTTGTGTTCCGAATGATAGAGATCTGAGGGAGGAGGTGTTGTCAGAGAGTCATCATTCCGGATTAAATATTCACCTGGGAATATCAAAGATGTATAAAGATATGAGAAGAGTTTTCTGGTGGCTGAATGTGAAGAAAGATATTGCTAGGTTCGTGAATAGTTGTGCCATCTGCCAACAAGTTAAAGGAGATCAGCAAAAGTCAGCCGGATTATTGCAGCCTTTGGAAATTTTGATGTGGAAGTGGGAGATGATTTCGATGGATTTCATCGACGGTTTTCCTAGAACCAAGAAAGGAAACAAAAGAATATGGGTTATTGTTGATCGTTTAACTAAGAGCGCCCATTTTATACCGGTTAAAGCAACTCGTGCTGCAGCTTCTCTGGCAGAGATTTTCTTGAGGGAGATAGTCAGATTGCATGGTGTTCCAATCAGTATAGTAAGTGATCGAGATCCTATCTTCTCCAGCAAATTCTGGAAGGCTCTACAATCAGCTATGGGAACGAGTTTGAGATTGAGTACAGCCTACCATCCTCAGACAGGCGGACATATGGAGAGGCTTAATCGTACTTTAGAAGATATGCTGCGAGCTTGTGTTTTGGATTTTGGTGGATCGTGGGAAGACCATCTTCATCTAGTAGAATTCTCTTACAATAATAGTTATCATGCAAATATTAAGATGGCTCCTTATGAAGCTTTATATGAAAAACCGTGTAGATCCCCATCCTGTTGGATAGAATCGAATAATCGACTTGTGCTCGGACCTGATCTAATTCGAGAAGCTTCTGCCAAAGTTGAGCTTATCAAGAAAGGATGAAAGCTTCTCAGGATCGTCAGAAGAAGTACGCAGCTAAAAGGTGAAGACCATTGGAGTTTGAGATCGGAGATTTAGTCTTTATTAAAGTTTCCCCAATCAAAGGTGCTATTAGATTCGGAAAGACGGGAAAACTTGCTCCAAGATATATAGGACCATTTCAGGTGCTGGAAAGAATTGGAGCTGCAGCTTACAAAATTGAATTGCCAGTACGGATGTCTGGAATTCATAATGTATTTCATGTATCCCATTTAAGGAAGTTTGTTCATGACCCATCACTGGTTGTAAAACCAGTAGTCCAGGAAGATTTGAAAGTAGAACCAAACTTAACTGCAGTCAGAAATCCTGTTGGGATTGTAGATCAAGACGAGAGGCAACTCAGGAGCAAAGTAGTGAGGCTCGTCAAAGTGCAGTGGAGCGAGGATCCCAGAGATTGTACCTGGGAAACTCTGGATAGTTTTAGGAAAGCCTATCTGGATTTGTGTCCAGATAGCTAGTGATATTTGTTAGGATTGACTGTTTGATTATTTGCTACTGTATGGATGATATGTATGTTTAGATTGTTAATATAAAAGCTTTTGAATTAACTTTTGTTTTAAATTTCGGGGATGAAATTCTTTTAAGGGGGAAGGAATGTGACAACCCAGAAATTTGGCAATATTA
Organism: Allium cepa; assembly: GCA_030765085.1. NCBI lineage: Eukaryota > Viridiplantae > Streptophyta > Magnoliopsida > Asparagales > Amaryllidaceae > Allium > Allium cepa. The sequence goes on from CM060931.1 coordinate 168,682,026, forward strand.
TTTTAATAAGCATTTAATCAGATAAATTAAAAAAATACAAACTTATTAAATTAAAAACAAGTATATATGTGTATTTGGAAGAAACCATGATTTGGAATTTAAAATAAAGTATTTTAAAAATATTCAAAATAAAATCTAGCTTATTCACATTAAATTAAAGTAGGATCTACCTTATTGATATTTGATCAAAATATATATAATTATGATGTAATCTAGAGAATAATGGTTAAAATAAAATAAATCTTATAAATATTAAATATAAGTATAAAAAAAAATATGGTTATAAACATAAATATATAAACGTAAGAAAACTATGATATTAATATAAGTATAAAAATAAATAAGTAAATGAAGTATTAGATAGTTTAAGTTTAAAATAGAAATAAATATATAAAATAAATTGATAGTTCTGTAACATATGAAATGAACATAAGATAATTCTAGGAATATAACAACTTTATAGAAGCATAGGGTAGAAAGCAGATCAGGCAAGTAATATATGTATGATAACAATATGTATATGCCAAGAAATAAGATTAAAAAAAAGAGAATAGGATAAGTATGAAGACCGGAACAAGACAATTACAATTAATGATAGCACACAAGAAAGTCATTTCGAAATATATTTGAATCATTTCAACCTCCAAAATAAAAATAAAAAATCACTGATCAAATACAAGAAATCTTGTACCGGTAAAATAAGCATGTACACATCTTTTCTTTCTATATATGTACATCTTCTTACTTCATTTCATTCATCACAACTTTGAAAACCAAAAACTAATCCTACCACAAAAATTTAAAACAACAACTGAATAAATCTTACAACTGACACTTGAATAAGATCTCAACTCAACAAACAAGAAGCTTGGAAATAAGATCAGCTAGCAGTTTCAAAGGCTAGAGTTATTCTCCGTTCAAAAAAATTTACAGGTGAGTATACAAATTTATTTAAAACCCAAGTTTATTTGAATCGGTACATATGTTGTTGCTTTGCATAAATATTTTGAAGTGGCTCTGTATATATATCCATATGATCTTCTCTGTGAATTTTAAATTAAGCTTGTTCTTCTCTGTTTTGATTACAGGGTGCAAACAACAGGGAAAATTTTCATTTCCCTTTAATCTAGCCATATTTAGGCTCTGAGTTTAAACAAAACATGTTTGTTCACACTTGAGTTAAAATCTAAAAATGGTTTCAAGCTGAATGGTGGTATACAGCATCTAAAATTTGATTTTTTTTCAGGGAAACACAAACATAGGATAAATTCGAACATGACAAAACTTTGATTCAATTATACAATGTGAATTATCATTCGAAAATAGGATTTTTAAAATAAGTACGATGATTTTTAGATGTGTATGCATAGAGCAGTTTCCAGTTGATCGAAATATAGGTTTCGACCAATTCCTGGTGGTCAGAGGCTCTGCCGTGGTCGGGGCTTGGGTCGAGGCTAGGAGAGTGAGCGTGGAAGTCGAGAAAAATGTTGGAAGGGGTGCACGGTGACTATGGCGTCGGCAATGAGTTAATTTGATTTTTAACCCTAATTTTGGCGATGGTCGGAAAAGTGGTCGATGGGGCTTCTTGCATGCATCGAGTTGCACGTGGCTTTGTGAGATGATAGTATGGAGGGTGACGAGGTCGTTGCCGAAGTTGGAGCATCTCTGGTGGTCGAAGACATGGGTGCGAGGCGATCTTGTCGCATTGTCTGGTTCCAGTTTTCGACTGGAAAGGTCGACTTCCATTCGTGCGTAGTGAGGTCAATTTGAAAGTGAGAATCGAGTATGGAGTCGATTGCCGATGCGTGGAGAAAGTCGCCGAAGGTGGCGATGCCGCCGATGCTCTGTGCACGTGCACGACCTTGTTTTGGTGTCAGAGTTTGTTGAGGGGAGAGCGACTCGAGTTGATACTCGAGTAGTGATAGTTTATCTCGGGTTGAAACGCGAGATTCATGTGTTTTCTTTCCAGTTTTTACAGCTTAAACTTAACTTTTTAAAAATAAAAATAAAAAATAAATATAGGAGGAAGAAGAGGAGGGACTCGGGAAATGATGGGTTTACTCGAGTTTTCCTATGGGTTTTCTCGGGTTTGATTTCAAGATGTTATGCTTAATCAAATTTAGTTTGTAAATCATTTTTGCAACTAGTTTAAGTATTTGTAAATTTAATTTATGTTAATCACCTTAAACAGTTAAGTGTTAGGCTTAATTAATATTTTAATTTGTTTAACTTTAATTAACATTTAGCTTTAAGTTAGTAACTAATTTATTTATAGTTATGGAGGAAGACTTTCAAAATGAAAGATAAATGGTTTTATTTAATTAATTATATTGCAAGGTAATTAAGAATGTCAATAAATTGATAGTTGAAATTAATTAAGTGGATTGAGATTTATAAATTAGTAATTTAAGACTGAGTAATAAATAAGTAAGTGTTTAATTAATTCGTAATTAAGAATTTTAAAGAAACTAATTAAAGTTAATTAATATATGGTTAATAGTTGACTAATTAGGTAATTTAAATAAGAATAAATAATTGATTAACTTAGTAATTAAGGATTAATAAATAAATAAGGATTAATTGAATTGAAACTAAATTTTATTAATTAATAATTAAGGTTATTAAGTAATAATTAAGGAATAATTCATCAAATAATTAAAGTTTTAAATTAATTGTTTAAAAAGTTAATTAAGAAGTGATTTATTAAATGATTTGGTTAATTAATGATTTATCAAGCAGGATAAAATGGTTTATTCTTAAGTTATTAAGTTAAGTTAATTAAAACTATTTTGATATGAATTGATGATTCTTGTTTGATTGACTCTAATATCTATTTGGTGATATTCTGTGATACTCTATGATATGCCTTGATATATCTACAATGACTGTGTATGATTTATCTGTAATAAATGTTGTGTAAATTAAAAGCATTGAATTTAAATTGTTTAAAATATTTAAACAACTTGGCCTTTGAAATGACGTTTGGATTTCGATGAGACCGGGATCGGATGTCAGTCATGATTATCTAAAAACCACATCGATCCAAATTAAACGTTAGGTCGTGGCATCTCAAGTGAAGATCAAGATGGCGTTTCAGAGTGCAAGGGTTGTTGTCATTAACTCTGAGGGTGATTCCAAAACGAGTGTAATGAGATAATGCCTTCAGTTTCGTTCGAACCCGGAATGAACTTGTATGGATTGAATGCTTTCAGCACATCGTCAGGCGGACGATGACCGTTCTAAGAGATATGTTCTCTAGAGGTAATCGTAGCCTCAAGCCTCATCAACTGGGAATAGCTAAAACATGGGAGATGCAGCATGGTTAGGTGGGTAGCACCCAAGCAGGACGAGATATACCCCTGTCTAGATGTCCCTTTATTTCGGCTGCGTGGGCAGTTGTTGGCCACAACTGCGGGGTTATCTTGTTTGGGACCGTTCAGTGAGGAATGGTTCCGGACTTGTGTTGTAGGGGGTTGGGAGTGATCCTCGATACGGTGATCTAGGCCCCGTACTGTGACGGGCGGTACCCCAGTAGCCCTGCCATTGATGGAAACCCATTTTCCCTATGAGACCCTACGGTTTTGATTTGTATTACCCACTTTTGTGGCCAGTAGCTGGAATTTAATAGATGTAACAATTTCGGCTATTTTCTATTTACTTGAAAACCCTAGACACTATTATAATATCACTGGATTTCCGATAAAATGTTTTGGTTAGCGTAAGGTAAAAACTTACCCGTGTTTATATGTGGAAAGTCTTATGTGATACCTTTATTTTCAAATGGTTTTCAAAGTTAAACAACTTAACCCGTTTACTCACACCAGACCCATGTCTGACCCGGAGTTTAAGTACCGTAACGGTCGCAAAACCTCTTTATGAATTTGAAAAGTTAATTTTTTGAAGTGAAATGTTTTCTATATTTATAATGGTTTAAAATATAGAAAGAAATGTGGTTCAGAAGTCATTGAATTTACGAATCGAAGATCAAAAAGTTACGGTCCATATAGCAATAGTTGATATGGATGCACTTTGGAAATATGAGATTTTAGTAAACAAAAAGGAGCTTATCTATTTTAAACATTTCGTAAATTCTCTTTAAAGTGTTTTATAAAAGTTATATAAATATTATATAAGGAGTTGAAGTTTTTAAATATATTTTGTTAATTTTAAACAAATGGTTTATTTTAAAGAAATTTCTATACTTGTTAAAGTCGGATTCTTTTTATGGTTTTAATTATGATTTGGATGGAGGTTTGTACTTTATTCGAAAGTGTTTAAAAGAGGTTTGGAATTTATATAAATGATTTTTTTCAAAAGGATTCATATTGAAGTATCTAAGCAAGTGGCTCACTCTTAAATAAAGGGAAATCTTATCTTTCTAAATCAACTTTGGTTTAATAATGATCTCTTAAAGATGTTTGGATTTTTGAATTATGATTATCGTAATTTAAATTGTAAGGAAGAAAATTTACAAAGGATTTAAGTTTCAAAAGGATTTAGCATGAGATTTTAAACAAGGGGTTTATTTAATGGAAATCCATTTATTTTCCAAAGTTGAATTCTCTTTTAAACGAGGACTTTTAAGTCTTGTTTCAAACGGAAGTTTAAATATTGTTTAAAGTGTTTTAAATGAGACTTTAAATTTTTATGAGTATTTTGAGGGATTATTTGATATGATAAACAAGTTGTATTTTTCTAAAAGGAATCTTGGTTTCTAAATCAATTTTGGCATAAATAAATATTTCAAGTAAGATTTATTTGGAGGGATTAAACTTTGTTTAAAGCTGTTTTTAAAAAAATATTTCTTAAATAGGAAAAAGTCATGGATTACATAACCCTTGTTGTAATAAATGGTTTCGAGAAAAAGGAAGAGATTATGGACTATAACATTTGTTATAGTAAATGATTTCGGAAAGGATGAAAGGAAGTCTTGTTTTATAATAATTTGTTTATTATAAATAGTATATGGAATTTATGAATCTTATACTCAATATTAAACTTCGAGGTAAATAGACTTCTACCTATCCTGAAAGTTAAGAATGTTGTCTAGTCAAGGTTTGATAGGTTGTAGTACCCCAACATTAAGGGCTCTATTTTAGAAAAAAAGATAGTTTAGGTTTGAAATCAAAGATTGTTGTTGAGCATATAAACTAATATTTTTGTGTTCGAGTTTGGTTTCCATAACTAATATTTTTAACTTATGGTGATATGAAAAGTATTCTTTTCATACTTAACACTAAATTCTGACATATGGAAACCCGTTTCTATTTAAGAATTTGTGTCGAGCCAAGGATATCTTTCTAACTTGTCCGATTTCATTGTTAATCAAGGGAAAGTGCTGTTTGCAATCGAAAAAAGATGGTAAGTATATCTAGTCTAATTTCCCTATAAACTATTTACTTACACTAAAAAATACATGTGGTTTGGGTTTTTAGTTAACAATGTTTTTAAATGACAGTTATTTACCCATTTAATATAGTTTGGAAAAAATATGAAAGCTTTCTTCGGATTTGAGAATATTTTTATACCGTTGAGATAGGCATATGAATACAATTTTTAAGTATTAAGAATGTAGCATTTTGTGAATATACTTAAGCCATTGAAATAAGTATATGGATATTTTCCAATCACTGAAAGAGTAAATGAAAAATGAATGAGTAACATACATATGTATATCTTTTGTAAAAGGTATTTTAATAGTAGTATTTATAAAGTAATTTTTAATTAATGATAGGATTAATTAAAAGAGGCTTTGTAGCGACCCGTTAAATTAATAATATTTAATGAATTGAATTTAATAGAATTGCTAATCTAATTTAGAAGGAAATATAAGTCTTAAGATTTTTATTTGAGTAAATATAGGAATTGATATGGTGATTATAATTTAATGTTAACAATTAAATATTTATGTGGCATAGATTGGATTAACGTAAATTGGTGGGTAGTTATTAGTTATAATTAGTTGATTTAAAAGGTATTAATGAAATGGTAGCTGAATTGGATTGCAAATGTATAAACATTAGAAAATTTATTAGGTGGACTAAATTTGTTAAAGTTCATAAGTTGTATAATTCAATTTAGTAGAAACTCTAAATTTATAAACGAAGATGTAAATAAACGCTAAATTTAACTATGTAAATGGTGACTGACGACCTAGTTTTAAGAATTGGAATATAACCCAACTTGAATTAAGTAGAAGAAGGATTTGATTTAATATGTAAATTATTGTTCAAGGTATTGAATAAAAATTGGGAATCAAAATTTAATTAATGATAATAACGTTAGTATTGGTTAATAAATAGATTTCAATACAGTAACCAAGTGAATGGAATAAAATGAGTATATATTGCATAGAAATAAAATGTAAATTGTCACATTTGGTTGGAGTTGGTTTTAAGAAAACATATAAATGTTGAATCAGTGAATATTAGTCAAAATATTACCTAGAATAAATTCCATTTAATATAAGAATTCAAAGGTGGAAGATTTACATTTGGATTGGAAAATGGATAGTTACTAATTAAAAGTGACCATTGAATAAATTTATGCAAATGTGGGATTAGGTATAAGCGTGTAATTATGGGTATGATAACAATTAGTATAAAATACCTATATATTGGAAACACGTTGTAAAGTATAACTAATTGAATTTGGTGAATTGGGAATGTAATTCATCTACATTATGTATGTGATTAATGGGATTTAATTACTATGGTAGGAAAATCGCAATTAAAGGAAATTGAAATAGCTGATTTAGACGTTAGTTGAAATTTAGCTAGAATATGTAGATATTGGATGAAATAGTGAGATTAAATGGAAATGAAGTTTTCAATTATACGTTGGAATTCATATTCACCATAAAAGGGTTAATTGAAACCCAAAGAAGTAATATAGGAATCAAACCTTCTTCATTTATTTGGATTTATTGCAATAGTAATTCCGTAAAATAAAGATAAAACTAATTCAAATTTAGTTGGACCATTGTTGACATAACTTTAGAAAGCAAGATTTTATTTATAATTTGAGTATTCAAATCAACAAATGGTATTTACTACAAATAGAATGGAATTAAACGTAAAATATTACGTTATTGAATATAAAATGGAATTTGTAAACAATTGAGTGAATTTAATAGATTTATCAAACCTATAATATTGAATTCATTAAAATTGGAATTAATAATAGTTAAGGAAAATGAGGGAATGATATTTGAAATCATTGCAATAGATATTAATTTAGGATTGCCTTAAATAAATTAAGGCGAATAAATGGAGATAAAGTTTATTTATAGTTTGGAATTTAATCTATGGTAAAAAGGAATTGCAATCAAATGAATTGAAATGGAAATCAAGTTATTTATTTAATTTGATTTAAGATGAGAGTATAAAAGTATAAGATTAAATAATTGGATTTTTGAATAAAAAATTTATATTTCCCAAATAATAAGAAATGCAGAAATTTACAATGCAAATTGAGATACTTATAGATTCTTAATTCACATCCAAGCTTGCTAAATCATCTGGAACTGATTGGATTATATAAGTAATGAAATTTGGAAAATATTAGAAGTTGAAGAATAAAATTGGATTTTATGATTTATTTAATTGATTTAATAAATATTAAAATTAGCCATTTTGGTCACGGACTCAGATTTCGACGAAACCAGTTTCATCGGATCCGTATTGGTGAATTATTATAGGGATTCAATTTTCGTATCGATCGGACTTGTCGTTTGATCGTACGGACGCGAAACGCCTTGAAATCAATTTTATTAAAATCAATTTGAAAATCATTTTGGAAATCTTGTTTTTCAGCATAACTTCTTCATACGATCGAATTTGGTCGCGAAACTTTTTCCATCGCGTTCAGAATATTTTAAAATACCTATTTGGATATATAGATTTAATAAATTCGATTCCGGAGGCATAGGGGGCTTTTTGGGCCGTAATTTATTTCGTACGTTCGCTTATGCAGTCCATCTTCTCTATCTCTAGCCTACCTATATATACATGGCTATAAACCCTAGTCCCTATTCTTTTACTGTACGTTCATTTCTTCACTCTTTTCTCTTCCCCAAATGTATACATCTCAGATCCAATTTCAAATTGCAAAATAAAAGTGAAAATTCAAAGTTCTCGAAAAATTCCCAAAAAAATATATGGCGTAGTGTTCATCAATACGAATCTACGTCTGTTTTCGTTTTTCAAGATGATGTCCGGATTCACCAGAAATCGCAGTTAAACTTGCAAAACTCAAAACCCTAAGGATCGATTTGGGCGTTTCTTATTCAAGCCATTTTAGTCAAATTGCTTTCTGGGTTTCGTGGAGGTTGGCGTCTGGAGTTGATCCATGGTGGTTGCATCACCTATCGTTGAGGGAGTCAAGGGGAATTTCAGTTTTAGGGTTCGAAAACCCTAACGTTCGGTGGCGGCACATGCGACCGGACCTAGGTGGGGGCGTGGCGCTCGGCGAGGGGAGGAGAATGGGCTTGGTCGGCGGTGATCTGGTGTCGTGTACGAGGTGTTATCGTTGGTCAAACCTTGCGTTCATGGGTTCAACGCACTGTGGTGCATGGCTACAGGGATACGCGTGAGAGAAAGGGAAGAATCACCTTTTTGCTGACGTGGATGATGGTGTTTGGGTGAGATGTTTTTGTTTTAAATTTTATTTTAGTTTTCAAATCCAATTTCCTACATAACTTTCACATACGATATCGGATTCACATGATTTTTTTTGCGTTAGGATCGTAATTTAATTCCAGATCTGATGACACTGGTTTGGACTGATTTGGAGACCATCAAATTTTTGGGTTCAAATCGGGTTTAAATTCGATTTAAATTCCAAAGGTGAGTGTTTTAACCCACTCACAATTACTAGAAGCTTTTATGTTTGTTAAATAAATTTTAGAAATGAATAGAAATTTATTTATGAGCTTTTGGGCATGTTATTTCATCCATATCTGTTGAATTGCATTTTTTTGAATTTAGCTGTTAATTTAAATTGATTGATTGCATATTAATTGGCTGTTAGAAATTATTGTTTGCATAAGAACTGCTAGTTAACAGTTATGTAAATTATTATTGGGTAAACTGTTAGATAAATAGTTGATAAATTTAATTTGGGAAAAAAACTGACAGTTATTACCTGTTGTATATGTTCATAGATATATACTGTTATTGATTGAAATTGGTTGATGGTTGCGATTGGATGATGGATGTTGTTGATGAATGAATGTTTATTGCATATCATTAAATTTGCAAATTTATCATGCATATTTCATTTTTCGGGATTGTGGTTTGAAATGATAAAACCGCAAAGTTTTATTTTTAAATTGCGGATTGAAATGATAAATATCCGTATCACTTGACCATAGGATAGAAAATTATATACAGGCACCGCGGTCTATATATAACTATTTTAATGTGATTTCTATGGTTTGGATGGAATACGGTTTATAATAATCTTAAATTTTATACTGTATAAATATTTTTCTTCCGTATTTATGTACATGAAAAGTTGGAAATTTTGAAATAAAAAGGTGTATAAATTCCCTTAGTAAAATGGAAGAAAATTTAGAAATGGAGTTGGATAAATTTATATCATATGTTTAAATGTTAAGTTTGGAAATTTAAGATATGATATTTATAATTGGATTTTTCCCAAGAAAAAAATTGAAATGAATATTCTAATATGAATTTGAATTGGAAAAATATTCTAATATAAATTGGAATCGAAAAATACATATGTTTTATTACTAGAAATTGGAGTTGTTTAAGGATTTATGTGAATATTCAAACTAAATAATAAAACATTTAATTTGTTGAAAGAATATATTCCAATTTTAGTTTTTGAATATTAATACTCCAATGGATTTATATATATGGAAATTGAAATGGTTTTGGAACTTAAGAGTGATATCTAAATTATGGTCTTAACTTTAGATAAAGAAATATTTCCATAAAGCCATATAACTTATTTCTTTACAAAGTGACAGTAAAGTTAAGCCCTTGAAATTCATATACCTTTGAATATCCAAACCATTTGAGTTTTAAAAGTTATGGTTTGAAATTATGGATTTCCAAAAATATTATGCTTTGAAAATATTCGATTTTCAGATATTATGAAGTTAAAGCCTTTTTATTATTGGAAAGAAATTATATTTGGGATAAGTGGTAAAATATGGTTTTGGGTTTTGGAATGATATCGTAATATTATGGTTTTGAAATGGATTATATTCTGGTTTTAAAAGTATAAACTGTTTTAAATAACCGCGGTGTTATAATAACGATGGGTTGGCAAAGAGACCGGGATCGGATATGGACATACTCTCTGTCGATACCGAAAACCACTTTGACTAACCGTGTACGCGGTGGAGATTCCAGAATGAAGTAGGTTGGTGGCGACGATTCCTGTAAGGTAAATACGTGGACCCGACTCCCGTGAGTTGGCATAAGGTGGCTAAAACAGGAGCGATCGACGGGTTAATGAGGTCATTCCTCTGATCGGACACTCCTCTTCGATATTATACTATGACTTTGGATTGATTCAGTGGCCACTTCTATTTTTTTGATTTGGGGAGTTGTTTCGAGGTGGGCGGTTGCTGCGGCTTCGCGTTACCATCGGCCCGGAAGCGTAATTGGTATATCTACCCTGGCATTGCCTAGTTGTGCCGTGTCACCTACCCTATCGCGCCTTGTACGAGTTTGGATTTCTCCCGTAGCCCGTGTGGTATCCTCTGGTGGCTTCCCGATCAGGAGGGACTATGATATTGGACGGACTACTGGGACTATTACGTGTTAAGGGCTATATGGGTAACCCCTTAACGCTATTAAAAAGTAAGTTTATTTTATAAATAGACACTATTATAATAGCGCAATATACTACATAGTAAATAGTTTAACGGATCCTTAAGAGATGTAAATCCCGAGCATCTCTTGAGTTACTGTACTCATATTTATTTCTGTTTATTTAACTCACATAAGATATTCTAGTCTGACTCGAGTGTTTTTGTCTTTTCAAATTCGCTCGGGTCAGTCCGAGCGTTTCAGGATAGCAGGTTTTAGCTTTGGAGGACGAAGACGAAGATTCAGTATTATTTTATATATATAGTATTGCACTACACACTCTTTCTTTTCCGCTGCATTGTTGTATTAGGTATGTGTAACTCTGATATTCATTGTATAAGTAAAATCAAGCTTTTGTAAACTGTTTATGAACTGTATATTTGTTATTATATTTTATCCTTCCGCTGTGAGATTCTATTCTGTTTTATTTCTTCTCTGTTTTTCTTATTTACCCCATGACAATCCGCCCTTGCGTATGCTTTGAATTGGCACGTGTGTCGTTTTAAAGTGTGCGAAAAGGCGGGATGTTACAGTTGGTATCAGAGCTTTGGTTTAGCGATAAACCTTGGCTTTGTGGGGTTTGACTCTTTGTTAATAGGGTAGTTATATCCTATGGGAGTCGCTGAGTGTATATATGAGAGAGCGTACTTGTTAGTATTAATAAAAAATTTTGATATTGTGTTAATCTGTTCCGCTTTGTATTTATAAATTCTGGTTGATGCATGGGACGCTATGTCATCAATAGGGATTTCTAAACACTTAATAGGACAGACTGACATAATATTTGTTTTTGATATAGGTGAATGAAATAATTTTGCCTATTATATTTTCTATATATAAAAATATTTTATAAAGATATATATATATATATATTTGGTTGCTATAGATTGGGTGTTAGGAAATAGAATATTTGTAATAAATTGAAGCTAAGTAAAATTATAATAAACCAAATTGGAGATTCTAGAACTTAAGTCCGGGATTTTTGAAATGTGCTTTCAAAGAATTTATGAAAAATAATGATTTGGTTTATAAGAAATTTCTTATATAAAAAGTATAATTTGGAAGTATAATAATATTGTCATATATATATTTTCCGATATGAATATTCCGTTTTAAATTCGGGAAATTTGTTTTAAAAGAAGATTTTGGGGAAATAAATTATGTACTTTTCTCTCCGTCGCTGGAAAATAATTTCGGTGATGGCGGCCGCATCATCGACTTTCATTTTCGAGTTTCGAAGGGGAAAGGCCACTGTAGTAAATTCTACTGCAGATTTATTTTGAAATTTCTAAAATTTTTCTTTTATTGTTCTAAATATAATTAGAGATATTGAGTGTAAGAACTTATTTATTTATTATTTTGAAATAAATTGAGATTTAACCCGGAATTTAATTCTAAATCTCCCATTAATAAATTGTTAGTGAAATAAAAGTTAAGTAATAAATGAATTGAAACCTCTAATTTAAATAAGAAAATAATTGCAAAGCTATAAAGAGGAATTTGCATACATATGAGACAAAGAGTAATATGGATAAACATTAAATTTAATTAAAGAATGGAGACTTAACTTGTATAAGTTCAATTGCAATTTTCTTTAACATAAATAACTTACCCATATATATAAAAGTTGAAATGTTAAATAAGGAACTAGAATTGAATATTTTACAAGTAGGAATTTTAGAAATAATGAAGTATTCAATAAATTACCGTACAAATAAGAACTAAATGGTATAAACTTAAGTGATAATTAAAATTCTATTGAAATTAAAGTTAAGGATTATTAATAGATGATATGAACCTGAGTATATAACATGAAATTCAAAATAAGAATTTATTATATGATTATTCACTTAAGTATGTTTTAATCTCCCCTATTCCAATATAGTGGAAAGTAGGAAAATTGAAATGACTGAAATTAATAGTTGATGAATAAATAAAAACTTCCACTTATAAGAATGAATGTTAGTAGATTTAGAATTTAAGGGAAATCTTACCAGTGAAGAGTAAGGAAATGAAGATATTCAAAATACTTGTTGTTACTAATGGGAATTTATTTTATAAACTTAAGTAATAAAAAGGAAATACAATTGAAATAAATTTGGGATAATTGAAAAATAAAACTTGTAAGAAATAAAGAAATTCCTCCATAAATGAAGGAATGAAAATCAAAACACTGAATTTCGAAATAAATGTATAATAAGCTATTTGGTGTTGATTTGAATTGCTTGGTTGATGTATGTTTGTTGGGTAAGGAGTTGTGGAGTTGTTGGATGAACAAACAATCTACCTTTGTTCCATCGAAGGCTGTTGAGCAACGGATGTACTTGATAGTTATTCTTCGTCCGTACAACTTCAAAATTTGAACCCGAACAACTGATTGTTTGTTTGATTGAATGATTGTTGTTTGTGGTGTGTGCTGTTTGTTAAAATGTATGGTTGTTGCATTTGATTGGATATGAATGATTGAATCTACCCAAACATTTCGCTGTATTATAAACATCTAACTTTTTAGAGTATATAAGTGAATACAGGTGTTGGAAGCAAATGCTACTGCTTTTGGTTCCAAAAAAAATATAAGCGTATTGCCCGACAAATAGGTACGTTTTCGGATTACGTTTAAAGCGCGGTTTTATATATTTTCCCGTGCGGGATATTTTATTTTTGATATATATGTAATATATTTGTATATTTGGATAGTATATTTTCTCCAGAGTCCCTCCGTACAAAGGAGACTCTGCCAAAATTTTCCGTAAATTTTGGACTTAGAATTTTGTTGAAAATATTTTTCCAACTTTAATAATTCAAGTATTAAAGGATATAATGATTATAAAATAAGGGTATTTCATTAAAGGAAATTAATTCAGTAAAATATTGTTTATAAGTTAATATTTGAAATAAGATGTACTGTTTATTCTTCCTTCTCCCTTCTTTTTCCTTTTCGGGGACGAAAAGTTTTGAGTGGGGGAGATTGTAGCGACCCGTTAAATTAATAATATTTAATGAATTGAATTTAATAGAATTGCTAATCTAATTTAGAAGGAAATATAAGTCTTAAGATTTTTATTTGAGTAAATATAGGAATTGATATGGTGATTATAATTTAATGTTAACAATTAAATATTTATGTGGCATAGATTGGATTAACGTAAATTGGTGGGTAGTTATTAGTTATAATTAGTTGATTTAAAAGGTATTAATGAAATGGTAGCTGAATTGGATTGCAAATGTATAAACATTAGAAAATTTATTAGGTGGACTAAATTTGTTAAAGTTCATAAGTTGTATAATTCAATTTAGTAGAAACTCTAAATTTATAAACGAAGATGTAAATAAACGCTAAATTTAACTATGTAAATGGTGACTGACGACCTAGTTTTAAGAATTGGAATATAACCCAACTTGAATTAAGTAGAAGAAGGATTTGATTTAATATGTAAATTATTGTTCAAGGTATTGAATAAAAATTGGGAATCAAAATTTAATTAATGATAATAACGTTAGTATTGGTTAATAAATAGATTTCAATACAGTAACCAAGTGAATGGAATAAAATGAGTATATATTGCATAGAAATAAAATGTAAATTGTCACATTTGGTTGGAGTTGGTTTTAAGAAAACATATAAATGTTGAATCAGTGAATATTAGTCAAAATATTACCTAGAATAAATTCCATTTAATATAAGAATTCAAAGGTGGAAGATTTACATTTGGATTGGAAAATGGATAGTTACTAATTAAAAGTGACCATTGAATAAATTTATGCAAATGTGGGATTAGGTATAAGCGTGTAATTATGGGTATGATAACAATTAGTATAAAATACCTATATATTGGAAACACGTTGTAAAGTATAACTAATTGAATTTGGTGAATTGGGAATGTAATTCATCTACATTATGTATGTGATTAATGGGATTTAATTACTATGGTAGGAAAATCGCAATTAAAGGAAATTGAAATAGCTGATTTAGACGTTAGTTGAAATTTAGCTAGAATATGTAGATATTGGATGAAATAGTGAGATTAAATGGAAATGAAGTTTTCAATTATACGTTGGAATTCATATTCACCATAAAAGGGTTAATTGAAACCCAAAGAAGTAATATAGGAATCAAACCTTCTTCATTTATTTGGATTTATTGCAATAGTAATTCCGTAAAATAAAGATAAAACTAATTCAAATTTAGTTGGACCATTGTTGACATAACTTTAGAAAGCAAGATTTTATTTATAATTTGAGTATTCAAATCAACAAATGGTATTTACTACAAATAGAATGGAATTAAACGTAAAATATTACGTTATTGAATATAAAATGGAATTTGTAAACAATTGAGTGAATTTAATAGATTTATCAAACCTATAATATTGAATTCATTAAAATTGGAATTAATAATAGTTAAGGAAAATGAGGGAATGATATTTGAAATCATTGCAATAGATATTAATTTAGGATTGCCTTAAATAAATTAAGGCGAATAAATGGAGATAAAGTTTATTTATAGTTTGGAATTTAATCTATGGTAAAAAGGAATTGCAATCAAATGAATTGAAATGGAAATCAAGTTATTTATTTAATTTGATTTAAGATGAGAGTATAAAAGTATAAGATTAAATAATTGGATTTTTGAATAAAAAATTTATATTTCCCAAATAATAAGAAATGCAGAAATTTACAATGCAAATTGAGATACTTATAGATTCTTAATTCACATCCAAGCTTGCTAAATCATCTGGAACTGATTGGATTATATAAGTAATGAAATTTGGAAAATATTAGAAGTTGAAGAATAAAATTGGATTTTATGATTTATTTAATTGATTTAATAAATATTAAAATTAGCCATTTTGGTCACGGACTCAGATTTCGACGAAACCAGTTTCATCGGATCCGTATTGGTGAATTATTATAGGGATTCAATTTTCGTATCGATCGGACTTGTCGTTTGATCGTACGGACGCGAAACGCCTTGAAATCAATTTTATTAAAATCAATTTGAAAATCATTTTGGAAATCTTGTTTTTCAGCATAACTTCTTCATACGATCGAATTTGGTCGCGAAACTTTTTCCATCGCGTTCAGAATATTTTAAAATACCTATTTGGATATATAGATTTAATAAATTCGATTCCGGAGGCATAGGGGGCTTTTTGGGCCGTAATTTATTTCGTACGTTCGCTTATGCAGTCCATCTTCTCTATCTCTAGCCTACCTATATATACATGGCTATAAACCCTAGTCCCTATTCTTTTACTGTACGTTCATTTCTTCACTCTTTTCTCTTCCCCAAATGTATACATCTCAGATCCAATTTCAAATTGCAAAATAAAAGTGAAAATTCAAAGTTCTCGAAAAATTCCCAAAAAAATATATGGCGTAGTGTTCATCAATACGAATCTACGTCTGTTTTTCGTTTTTCAAGATGATGTCCGGATTCACCAGAAATCGCAGTTAAACTTGCAAAACTCAAAACCCTAAGGATCGATTTGGGCGTTTCTTATTCAAGCCATTTTAGTCAAATTGCTTTCTGGGTTTCGTGGAGGTTGGCGTCTGGAGTTGATCCATGGTGGTTGCATCACCTATCGTTGAGGGAGTCAAGGGGAATTTCAGTTTTAGGGTTCGAAAACCCTAACGTTCGGTGGCGGCACATGCGACCGGACCTAGGTGGGGGCGTGGCGCTCGGCGAGGGGAGGAGAATGGGCTTGGTCGGCGGTGATCTGGTGTCGTGTACGAGGTGTTATCGTTGGTCAAACCTTGCGTTCATGGGTTCAACGCACTGTGGTGCATGGCTACAGGGATACGCGTGAGAGAAAGGGAAGAATCACCTTTTTGCTGACGTGGATGATGGTGTTTGGGTGAGATGTTTTTGTTTTAAATTTTATTTTAGTTTTCAAATCCAATTTCCTACATAACTTTCACATACGATATCGGATTCACATGATTTTTTTTGCGTTAGGATCGTAATTTAATTCCAGATCTGATGACACTGGTTTGGACTGATTTGGAGACCATCAAATTTTTGGGTTCAAATCGGGTTTAAATTCGATTTAAATTCCAAAGGTGAGTGTTTTAACCCACTCACAATTACTAGAAGCTTTTATGTTTGTTAAATAAATTTTAGAAATGAATAGAAATTTATTTATGAGCTTTTGGGCATGTTATTTCATCCATATCTGTTGAATTGCATTTTTTTGAATTTAGCTGTTAATTTAAATTGATTGATTGCATATTAATTGGCTGTTAGAAATTATTGTTTGCATAAGAACTGCTAGTTAACAGTTATGTAAATTATTATTGGGTAAACTGTTAGATAAATAGTTGATAAATTTAATTTGGGAAAAAAACTGACAGTTATTACCTGTTGTATATGTTCATAGATATATACTGTTATTGATTGAAATTGGTTGATGGTTGCGATTGGATGATGGATGTTGTTGATGAATGAATGTTTATTGCATATCATTAAATTTGCAAATTTATCATGCATATTTCATTTTTCGGGATTGTGGTTTGAAATGATAAAACCGCAAAGTTTTATTTTTAAATTGCGGATTGAAATGATAAATATCCGTATCACTTGACCATAGGATAGAAAATTATATACAGGCACCGCGGTCTATATATAACTATTTTAATGTGATTTCTATGGTTTGGATGGAATACGGTTTATAATAATCTTAAATTTTATACTGTATAAATATTTTTCTTCCGTATTTATGTACATGAAAAGTTGGAAATTTTGAAATAAAAAGGTGTATAAATTCCCTTAGTAAAATGGAAGAAAATTTAGAAATGGAGTTGGATAAATTTATATCATATGTTTAAATGTTAAGTTTGGAAATTTAAGATATGATATTTATAATTGGATTTTTCCCAAGAAAAAAATTGAAATGAATATTCTAATATGAATTTGAATTGGAAAAATATTCTAATATAAATTGGAATCGAAAAATACATATGTTTTATTACTAGAAATTGGAGTTGTTTAAGGATTTATGTGAATATTCAAACTAAATAATAAAACATTTAATTTGTTGAAAGAATATATTCCAATTTTAGTTTTTGAATATTAATACTCCAATGGATTTATATATATGGAAATTGAAATGGTTTTGGAACTTAAGAGTGATATCTAAATTATGGTCTTAACTTTAGATAAAGAAATATTTCCATAAAGCCATATAACTTATTTCTTTACAAAGTGACAGTAAAGTTAAGCCCTTGAAATTCATATACCTTTGAATATCCAAACCATTTGAGTTTTAAAAGTTATGGTTTGAAATTATGGATTTCCAAAAATATTATGCTTTGAAAATATTCGATTTTCAGATATTATGAAGTTAAAGCCTTTTTATTATTGGAAAGAAATTATATTTGGGATAAGTGGTAAAATATGGTTTTGGGTTTTGGAATGATATCGTAATATTATGGTTTTGAAATGGATTATATTCTGGTTTTAAAAGTATAAACTGTTTTAAATAACCGCGGTGTTATAATAACGATGGGTTGGCAAAGAGACCGGGATCGGATATGGACATACTCTCTGTCGATACCGAAAACCACTTTGACTAACCGTGTACGCGGTGGAGATTCCAGAATGAAGTAGGTTGGTGGCGACGATTCCTGTAAGGTAAATACGTGGACCCGACTCCCGTGAGTTGGCATAAGGTGGCTAAAACAGGAGCGATCGACGGGTTAATGAGGTCATTCCTCTGATCGGACACTCCTCTTCGATATTATACTATGACTTTGGATTGATTCAGTGGCCACTTCTATTTTTTTGATTTGGGGAGTTGTTTCGAGGTGGGCGGTTGCTGCGGCTTCGCGTTACCATCGGCCCGGAAGCGTAATTGGTATATCTACCCTGGCATTGCCTAGTTGTGCCGTGTCACCTACCCTATCGCGCCTTGTACGAGTTTGGATTTCTCCCGTAGCCCGTGTGGTATCCTCTGGTGGCTTCCCGATCAGGAGGGACTATGATATTGGACGGACTACTGGGACTATTACGTGTTAAGGGCTATATGGGTAACCCCTTAACGCTATTAAAAAGTAAGTTTATTTTATAAATAGACACTATTATAATAGCGCAATATACTACATAGTAAATAGTTTAACGGATCCTTAAGAGATGTAAATCCCGAGCATCTCTTGAGTTACTGTACTCATATTTATTTCTGTTTATTTAACTCACATAAGATATTCTAGTCTGACTCGAGTGTTTTTGTCTTTTCAAATTCGCTCGGGTCAGTCCGAGCGTTTCAGGATAGCAGGTTTTAGCTTTGGAGGACGAAGACGAAGATTCAGTATTATTTTATATATATAGTATTGCACTACACACTCTTTCTTTTCCGCTGCATTGTTGTATTAGGTATGTGTAACTCTGATATTCATTGTATAAGTAAAATCAAGCTTTTGTAAACTGTTTATGAACTGTATATTTGTTATTATATTTTATCCTTCCGCTGTGAGATTCTATTCTGTTTTATTTCTTCTCTGTTTTTCTTATTTACCCCATGACAATCCGCCCTTGCGTATGCTTTGAATTGGCACGTGTGTCGTTTTAAAGTGTGCGAAAAGGCGGGATGTTACAGGCTTAGTGGTTGGTTATGCGTTCATGCTTGGTTTCCATGTGAAATGAAATCTTTGGATTTCATTGTTTGTTTATTTGATAGTTAAATAATCGATTTTAATCTCGATCACTTTTTAAAATTATCAATTATTGGTTCGGAGAGACTTGAATCAGATAAGTTATTCGAAAAGCACTTCAAAACGACATAAGCATTCAAATGGTAGACATACTGAAGGTAATGGGAAACGAAGGCAGAGTTCTTTGAAGTGAAAGGGCTAGTTGCTACTAATCTAATGTGATTCGAAATAAATGTTGTAAATTAGTGCCTTTGGATTGTTCATATCCTGAACAACTTGTCTGGATGAATGCTGGCATTGCATTGTTGTGTCAAGGGTATTGTTAGCATTCCAAGTGGGATTTGCTAAAGAAAAAGGTAATCGTTGCCTCATGAGCCTTGCACTCGGTAATGACGAAAACACAGGATATGTCGCAAGGCTATGTGGTTCGCTACCACTATGATATGGTCATCACCTTTCTATATCACTATGTAAGGATGAAAGGAAGTCTTGTTTTATATTAATTTGTTTTTATCGTATACTCGATATTAAACTTTGAGGTAGGTAGACTTCTACCTATACTCAAAGTTAAGAACATTGTCAAGTCAAGGTTTGAGAGGTAATAGTACCCAACTTGAACGACTTCATTGTTAACCGAAGAACAGTTTAAGATTGAAATCAAAGATTGTTGCTGAGAATGTGAACTATTATTTCTGTATTCGAATTTGGTTTCCATAACTGATCTTTTTAAATTATGGTGGTATGGAAATTATTATTTTCATACTCAACACCAAATTCCGATGTACGGAAATTCATCCCTATCTTGAGAGTTAAGAATGCATGTGAGGCAAGGATAATATTCTAACTTGTCTGATTTCATTGTTAATCGAGAGATAGTACTGTTGGAAATCAAAATGTGGTGGTAACTTTATTTGATCTAATTTATATATAACCTATTTACTTACACTAAAAAAAGACAAGTGGTTTGGGTTTCTAGTAAACAATGTTTCTAAATGACAGTTGTTTTTGACCCAATTTAATATGGTTTGGAAAAAGTATTAATTCTTCCTTAATATTTGAAAGTATACCTATATCATTGAGATAAGTATATGAATATAATTTCTATGTATTAAGAATGTAGTGTTTTATGAATATACTAATGTCATCGAAATAAGTATATGGATATTTTTTCCAAGCATTGAAAGAATAAATGAACAATGAATAAGTAATATGCATATGTATATATTTTGTAAAAGGTATTTCTTTATAAATATTTACAAAATAAATTTTTATTAATGAAAGGATTAATTAAAAGAGGCTTAGTGGTTGCTTATATGCTTAATCATGCTTGGTTTCTATGTGGAACCACTAGGACATGGTCGCCACCTTTCTAGATCACTATTTATGGATTTAGTATGTGCAAGAGAGCTCTCGAGGAAAAGATTGTAATGCAACCGTGATGATGACGTATTCGGTACTATCAAGGAAGAGGTAGGTTGGTCTTGTCTTATAGAGGTCGCAGGGTTTGTGACCTTGGTACATTTTATCTAGAGATGTATTTTGGCAGGTAGTCCTCATTGCCATGTTATTGTATGGAATCCAATCTCCAATACGCGCCTTATGATTTTAGTTATATAACCTAGTAAGGGTAGCCGTTTCAGATATGTTATATATTTATTTTAAATCCTATATATTATTATGATATCAGACTAGCTCTAAATGCAAATTACTTATTCATTTGAGGATTTTCAATTTGCTCAACAAAATCAAATTTATAATTATTAATTTAAGGATTTTCAATCTGAAATTGTTAGAGCAAAAGTTGTCAGGCGCATCATAATTGAGATTAATCCCATTGCCAAAATCATTTAAATAGTGATTCACATTTTCATTTTGATTTTGAAATTAGTTTTGGGGTTTGAAATTAAATTAGCTTGGGTATAATCAAAATGATTTGAATTTTGAAGTGAATTCAAATTTTGATTATTTTGAAAATGTTGACTGGAGTTATTGCACAAATATGAATTACACAAATATTAATTGCGCAAATCATTTGTCTTTTGATTTTTTTTGTATAGAAAGTTCAAGTAAAAACGAAATAGTTTCAATACTCTTTTCAAGGGTTAAGCGTTGCTTATCATTTTGAAAAAATTTGGTTCAAAATTCGAATTGTTTGTAGAATAATTGTTATTAAAATATCCATAAGAATTTGGTATGAAATTATATGGATTATATTGATTTTCACAATTATTGTAAAATTCTTACGAATAGGGAAATTCGGACATTTTCAAAATTGTTTTTTTATTTTGGATTTTTTTAAAGGAAAAGTATTCGCTAAAGAGAATTTATTTTTCAAAAAGGAGATTTGATTTTCATTTTTTTCAAACTTTTTTTTGTTTTTGTTTTTGGAAAGATTTTTTTTGGATTTTTGTTTTTCTAAAAAAACTAACTAATTTTTTTTATTTGAATTTTGAATTTTTTTTCTAAATATGCATGAACTAATGCAACTAAATCAATGCAATTAGATGAGGTAAAGTTTGGGATTCAGGGAATTAGATGCGTCGAGGATGCAAGAAGTATGGTTTTGGATTGCGCGGTTGTGATCTAGATGTAGTTGCTTGAGCAGGTGGTGTGGCAGGGGCAGAAGGCAGTTTTGGTTTGAGGTTACTGTGTGGTCAGTGAGAGCGGAAGTGGCAGGGGAAGTTAGAGAGGGAGTTTCCTTTTGTAGCTGTGTAGTGCAGCAACTAGGATATGTTATGACAGTAGGTTGGTTTGGGTGGTCAGAGAGGTTGAGGGGTAGGTTTGTGGTAGCACAGTGTATTGAAGTGGGTGGCACTGGTATGTAGGGTGTAAACGTGAACTTATCACCGTACGCAGTGAAGTGGTTTGATGGTTTGGGTGAAGTATTGATGTTGTAGAGAAGTGATAACCGAGGAGATATGTGCAGGATGAGATGTTGTCAGAGGTAAGGCAAGGGGATAGAGAAGTGACCAGGCAGAATGTCCAGGGTGGGTAAGTGTACTGATCAAGTGTGTTAGACGATGATGAAGTATTGTATGATGAATGTTTCAGCAGGGGTTGGATTTGTGTTGCTGCAGTGGAGTGGTGAGTTTCTTTTTTTCGGTGAGGAGATGTAGTGGTATTTAACAAAGGGCAACAGTGTAGAGATGGACTGATGGAGGGTGGTGGTTGATGAATGAATGAATGGCAGAGGAGCAGGCAGAAGTGTATAATGTATAAGTGGGAGGACGGTAGAAAATTGGCAGTGGTGGTCGCAGTAGTCTGGTTGAATAAAATGCAGCAGTTTGCTTATTTGGTGTTGGTATTTGTGGCAGGTTGAATGAAATGCAGTAGTATGTAGGTTTAATAGCAGATATATGAAATTGTAGTGAACTTGATGAAGTATGGTGATGACATAGGTGACACCAACAACGGGGTGACATGATGTGCGGTTTAGATGTAGTAGAAGTGCATGTAACATCCCATATTGAAAGTCCAAAACTAACGGCTAGGAATACTGCAGTCATCACTAGTTATTAATCCTTGGCGATCAAACATGGAAATATTAGGTACTTTGATACATAGAAACACTAGAATATGGGAAAAAAAATAACAAAACAAATCCCATATTCCATTTCAAAACATTCCAAATTGATTACATAAACCCAATTCGCAGACCACGTTCAGATAACATATAATTATTACAAACACACCAAGAGTGACATGTGAAGATGCCCCCTTGGTAGATTAGAATATATAGATAGGCAAGAAAACAATTAGCCTTTACAACCAAGACACACAACGGAAATAAAAGAACTCTAAAAACAATCTTGGCTCATGCCCGTCCTTGGAAGTTTTTATTCGTCTAAAAGAACACCTAGAATCCTTAACTCTCAACCCACTCGATATCAATTAATTACCCGAGAGTTTAAGGGGAGAACAAAAATTTCGAGTAAAACATAAAGCCTGGTGTGTATAATAATTTATCATCTCAAACTATTTAGATATCTAGTGAGATCACACCGCATAGCAGAACGGGTTTTTCCCTCACCAGTATTCTAAAACATTTATAAAACTATATACTGTGCTACTGCATCCACAATGGTTAAAACATAGTATTTCAAAACATTATGATGATATGCAAAACAAATAAATAAATTCTAGATCACCTTTCCTCATTCATTCTGACTATCTGTCTAAATTATAGTTTCTAGGATTACTATTAACCTGTTAAATGTTAAAGGCTATCTGTCCAATTACTTAGTTTTCATGGGATCATTAAGAACCTATTGGTAACTCAAATATCTTATTTCTTATCCCAGTTTTTTATGGGCTAACTAGGAACCTATTGGCCGACTGCCAATATCTTAGTCCATTATAATTTCCATGGGCTAACTACGAACCTACTGGCCCCTGCCAGTATCAAATCATAGTTTTCATGGGCTGACTATGAACCAATTGGCCCCTGCCAATATCATACAATTTTCAAGGGATTACTATAATCCTATTGGCCCCTGCCAATATCAATAATTAAAAATTTAACATCTATTAAGTTATGTTCACTACTGAGTCAACCTAACTGATTTTCTACCCTTTTCCCAAAATACAATTATGGGTTAATAACAATGTGAATAATATTTTCAAAACCTTTATTTATGCCATGGTTATTACTTTAAATTGAGATTGGGTTTAAGTTTTGAAACCATAAAAGCATCTCTTTTCGAACCCCTGGATAACCTCCCTTAAAAGTAAAGGCCTCTTTTCAAAACATTGTATACATACCTTTTGAAGCCCTTAATAAAAATTCTTTTCCGAAACCGATTATACCTTTTGATGATATCAAAACATCTTTTTCAAATATAGAGCTTTGAAACAAATAAAAATACAACCTTCGAAAGCATTGGGTTTACTATTTAAAAACATCATTTGGGTCAAAATGGTTGTATATGAAAGTATATCCTTCGAAACCAACAAATATTAATTTGGAGAAAAACTGATTGTGTCGAAACCATCTAGACGAAAGCAAAACCTTTAAAATAAAATCTTTGATAAACAGAGTCGAAACACCTTTCGACTCCATCACCTTCGAAACCTAAACCCTTTCTAAAGCAATTAGGAAAAAGTTTAGTTTAAGGTAAAATAGAGATAACCTTTCGAAAGCATTACTGGTCAATATAGTTGAAAGGTAGGGTAGCTGCTAGGTCTCGACTGGTTTGGAACCTATCCTTTTGAAAGCAATTGTTTAAAGGGAAAAGGTACTCCTTCGATTGCAAATACTTTAACACAACATAACAACCTTCTTCGAAAGCTAATTGTAACACTTTTTTGAAAGCATATGTTTCGACTATGTCGAAAGCTTTAGGTAAAACTAGGCAAGGATTTCAACTTATGAAAACATAGCAGGGTTTCAACCTAATCGGAAGCTAGCCTTTCGACTGCAATGCTTCCGCCTTCCTTCCAATTCACTACATACCATCTAAGTGATATCTTGTGCATTGGTTTCGACTACATGGGTTTCGACTGGGGTGAGGCAGGATCAGTGGTGTCGAAAGGTGCTCACTAATAAAGGCGGAACACCTTTCTCTAATTTAAAGGCTGCAATATAGTAACTTTGGTAAAAAAAAATTAACAACTTGCCTTTATTAAAACACTAATTGGCTGCCATAAAACTTTTCAAATACCTTTCTTTTAAATATGCCACATTTAGTTAGATATAAATTAAAGGAATTTGATGTTAAAACCTTTCCATATAACAAAAACCGACGTTTTTCAAAAAATCCCTTCTTTTAAAACAATTTATTTCCCCAAATAAATCAATTGGGAAAAATCCATAAAAATCACAAAAAATCGATTTTATCATGTAATCAATCATATTAAAATTTTAGACTCAATTTCTTCCTGAAATTCTTGAAATAAATTTTAAACCCAATTATGTCGTATCTTTCATCAAAAATTCATAATAAAATTTCCATAGCTTGGAAAATTTTGAAAACTAAAACTCATCTCTAAAATCATGTTTTACTTAATAATTTTTTTTCCATGGCAATCTGATATCATATATTCTCGGTTTTGTACTAAAATCATACAAATTCATGTGCTTATGAATTAAAACAAATCATCATAATATAATTCAAGCATATCGTCATCCATTTTATCATAAAAAACGAATTTAAACCATAAATTCGAAAGCATATAATCGTAGAATAAAATAGAGATGATAAGAGATTATTATTCACCTTAAACTTGATAAAGAATTTGATATTTGTTGTTGATTAATCCTCCCTAGCTTTTGATCCTTAGCTTTTGATTAAAATTCCTCTTCTCCTGTATTAATGGCAGGCTCTATTAGGGTTCTTGTGTTTATTTTGATTTGAGAAATAAAATGAACGTGAATGGACAAAATGAGAAGTTATAGCCATGTGTAATTAGTTGGATAATGTAGTTGTATGCCCATGTGTAGTTTAATTAACTAATAAACCAATTTAAAGCCCATTTATCTAGTTAATAAGCACGACCCTATATGTATAATTTATTCAAATCTCGATCTCTTTATCATCATTATTCTATTTAATTTATCTAATTAAATTTCCTAAATAATGTCATAAAAGTCTAGGGATGGTACCGGCTCCCTCCTTAGAGAATTTCTTCCTCGAAATTCATTAAGGACTAAATACTAAACATAGCAATCATCTATAACAACACCTAACATCCATTTTAGTCTAACTGACTAGCAACTATCTATATAAGTCGAATATAGACATACCCTCAAAATAAATCAGGATAAGTTTCTCTAATCATGTCCTCTATCTTCCAAATACAGTCCTTCCCATTATCGTGCTACTGCACTTTAACCAACCTGACTGTCTTGTTCCATAAATTTTTCTCATCTCTAGCTATAACCCGAACTGGGTGTCTAACAAAAGTCAAAGTAGGCTCCACCACTAAGTCATCCAACCCTGTTGGAGGAATAATAATTTTTAGGTCATACATATACTTACAAAGATGAGACACGTGAAATACATTATGGACACTAGCCAAACTGCTCGGCGACTCTATTCAATACACGATCTTTCCAATCCACTCTATAATCTGGAATGGACCTACATATCATGGGGATAACTTCTCTGACTTTCCAAATTGTATCACACCCTTCATAGGTGATACCTTAACGAAAACCTTATCTCCAATCGAGAATTCTAGGTCCTTGCACCTCTTATTTGCGTAACTCTTCTATCTGGACTGAGCTTCCTTCATCCTTCGCCGAATTAACTCAATCTTCTTTGACGCCTCTCTAACCAAATCTGGACCTAAGACTAATCTGTCTCCAGTCTCCAACCAACGTGCTGGTGATTTGCATGGTCTTTCATACAAAGTTTCAAACGGTGCCATTCCTATTCTGGTCTGATAACTATTATTATAGGAAAACTCGACCAAATGTAGGTGATCTTCCTAAGATCCCCCAAAGTCTAATACACAAGCTCTCAATAAATCTTCAAGTATCTTATTAACTCTCTCTATCTGCCCATCTATCAGAGGGTGATACGCGGTATTATATTAAGCATGGTACCCATCACTTCATGTAGACTCATCCAGAATTCACTAGTAAACAAAGCATCTCTATCACTGACTATACTACTAGGGCTCCATGTATTCAGGAACAACTTAGCTAATAAAGGTGTCGTTCCGGTTGACTTAACTGGAATGAAATGGGCACTCTTGGTCAATCTGTCCGCTATAACCTATATACTTTCATTAACTCTATTTGACCTTGGCAACCCATCTATAAAATCCATAGATATCGAATCACATTCCCAAACTGGAACCTCTAAAGGTTGAAGTAATCCACTTGGTTTTTGATGTTTATCTTTCACTTGTTGGTAGTTTGCGCACTGCCTAATCCACAAGCCAACATCTCTCTTATGCCTTCCCAATAGAATCTCTTCTTCATATCGTGGTACATCTTAGTTCCTCTAGGATTAATTGCAAACTTGGATCAATGATATTCTTCAAGAACTTCTTTCCTCAAGTCCTCCACATTCGAAACACACAACCGTTCCTTCTTTCTTAGCCATCCTTTCTGGTTAAGGTTAAAATCCTTTAAATCATCGATCTCTGTTTCAACCTCGAGTCTACTGATCCTTCCAGCTAATACTGGATCCTCCTTCTGCTTAGAAGCAATTTTCTCATACAAGACTAGTCAAATTTCTAAACAAGACAACATGGCAGTATCCTGGTTAGAACTAGCAGTTGATCTTAACTGCACATCACAACTGACTAAAGCTTCTAAATCTTTCCATTCTACCAACGTGGCTAACACCACATTCCGATGTTTCCTACTAAAAGCATCATACACTTTATTACCTTTTCCTGGAGTATATTCTATACCAAAATCATATGTGGCTAAAAACTCTAGCCACCTCTACTGTTCCATTTTCAACTCCTTTTGAGAGAATAAATACCGCAAAGAGTTATGATCGATATATAACTTAAGTCTCTCCCCTAAGAGATAATGCCTCCAAATCTTTAATATAATGATCACAGCTGCCAATTCCAAATCATGAGTAGAATATCTAACTTCATGTGGCTTAAGCTGCCCAGCTGCGTAGGCAATGACTTTACCATTATGCATCAACACCGCTCCTAATCCAGTTCCACATGCATCAGTGTACACCACCAATCCTTGGTTTCTTCTTGGAACTATTAACATAGGCGCATTGGTCAATAAATTCTTTGACTTAAGGAATGCTTCCTCACATTTTTCGAACCAAAAAAATCTCGCATCCTTCCTGGTTAACTTAGTTAAAGGTGTTGCTATCCGTGAGAAATCCTTAATGAATCTCCAGTAGTAGCCAGCAAGTCCAAGAAAAATCTTGATCTTTGTTACCATCTCTAGTCTCTTCCAATTATTTATGGTGATCTTATCCAGATCGACAGAAAATCCTTTCTCTGAGACCATGTGACCAATAAATTTTACCTCTTTCTTCAGAAATGACACTTGGTAAATTTCGCCTTTAGCTGATTCTGCCTCAGCGTCTCAAGTATAACTTTAAGATGAACTTCATGCTCTCTCTCATCCGTAGAGTGGACTAGAATATCGTTTATAAACACTAGCACAAACTTATCCAAATACTCTTGGAAAACTTGGTTCATGAAATCCATAAAGAAAGCAGATGTATTTGTTAATCCAAATGGCATCACCAGCCACTCATATGAACCATACCTAGTTCGAAATGTTGTCAAAAGGATATTGTCCTCCACCACTCTTAATTGATGGAAACATGTCGCCAAGTCCAACTGGGAAAACACTCTAGCTCTACTCAACCGATCAAACAGATCTATTCTCGGCAAAGGAACTTATTCTTAATTATGCATTCGTTTAACTTACGATGGTCAATACACATCCTTAATGACCCATTTAGTTTTGAACACGGCGGCCTCTCCCAAGGCGAACTGCTTGGTCTAATAAAATTCCTTTCTTTAAGATCCACTAGCTACACCTTAAATTCCTTTATCTTAGTTAGTCTTGTCCTGCTAGGTGGTCCACTAACAGGTTTAGCTCCTAGCACAAGATCTATTCTAAACTCAACAGCTCTTTAGGAGGTAGTCCAGTGACTGGCTCAAAGATATCTATAAGCCCTCTTACTACTCGAACTCGACTGAAGTCTTTTTCTACTTTCATCGCATTAAGCAAAGCACTAGCATTCCAGTCGGTATTCCCTATTGAGAATATTACTTGATTATGACTATCAGGGTGTCTTAATGATATCCCTATCTTGGAAAAACATTCTAGCCTCATACCTACCCAACCAATCCGCCCCAAAATGATTTCGAAATCTACGAAATCAATAACATACAAACTGCATGCAAATTTATGACCTAACAAGTCAAGTTCAAACTGCTTACATCTTAACACAAGAGTTGCATACCCTCCTATTGGATTCGCAACCCTTAAGGAAGTAACAAGGTAGGTGGGTTCTAAACATAATCTATCAACCAAACATTGAGATATAAATGAATGTGATGCACCGGTATCAAAAAGTACACTAACTAGGATACTCTGAATCAAAAGCATACCTTCCATCACACTCTTTCGTTTATCAACTATAGTAGGCCTACCTGGTCCAATAGCAAAAACTTCTCCTTTGTCCTCCCTAACTGGTTCTGGACACTGATTCTTGTAATGCTCAACTTGGTCGCAGTTGAAGCATTTCACATTCTTCTTACCCACAGCTTTCTTCCAATTTCTCGACTAGCATTCATTAGCAAAGTGACCTTTCTTATCACACTTATAACAAACTACCTCAGCGTTAGACTTCTTAGTTGTATCTCCTTCTGGGATCCTTTCTTTTTAAAGACCTTCCTCTTCTTCCCTTGAGAACCCTGGGTATCCATTCGTTTCTCTTTAGATAAATCACCAAGAAACTCCTCATGGAGAATGGCCATCTCTACCACTATATTACAAGGATCACAAACATGTGTCATGTTCAATCTAGCAAGCTAAGGCCTCAATCCTCGAATAAACTTCTCATTCCTTTTGATGTCAGTATTTATAATAGCATATCCATATCTAGACAGCTCTTCAAATTTAGTAGTATACTCAACTACTAATATCTCTCCTTGCAATAAATCCATAAACTTCCTCATCAGCTCAGACATAGCAAACTCATATATAATCTTCTGCTCAAATCTCGTATTGAAATCATCCCACATTACTTGCTCTTCTGGCACTCCAACAGTTACACTATTCCACCAATGTAGTGATGACCCCTGCAATTGTCTAGTGGCGAACCTTCTTTTCTACCCATCATTCATACCCAAATCAGTAAATATACGCTCACAATGCAACAACCAATTCTGAACTACTATGGCACTCTCCGTTCCCAAATACGGTTTCCCACCAAAACTAGTGTAATTTCTACTTAGCAAAACAATATTCCCAACTAGAGCAACATGATTAGCTCCTCCAACATTTCCCGCAACACTAGCTATAGCTCCAGCTACATCAAGCCGGTAAAGAACTAATACATCACCCCTGTGATATCCCGGAAATTTGGGACAATATCAATTTAATAATCTACATTAAAAATTAAATTGATTTGATAATATTTGTCAATAATTTAATAATCTTCTTCTAAATAAATATTTAACTGATAAATTATCTTTTAGAAGTTAATCAAATTGCCTTCTATTTATAATGTATATATATCTGTATATATATTGTAAATAGAAAATCTTTGTTTTAATTTAATAAATAGATATGTTTTCTAATTCTAATATTTTTGAAAATTTAGAAATTTGATATTTAAGCTATTGAATAAATGGTTATATGATTTTAAATTACTCAAGATTTAAGTTTAGTTGTTTAAAATAATTTTAGCTTACAATTAAATTTCGCAAAAAGGTTTGTTTAATTTGTTTTAAATTTATCTTGATAAAATAAACAGTTTATTAATAGATGAATACTTTTATAAATCATTTGACTTAACCATGAGCTCTATTAATTATGTAAATCTTTACAAATGGATTTTAAATAAAATTGTTATTTCAACCTTAATTATATATATGTGTGTTTGAATAAAAATTATGATGTGGAAATCAGGAATAAAGGTTTCAAAATGTTTAAATTTAATAAACATTATTAATATTAATATAAGTATAAAATAACATTATAATAAGTAATTAAATATTTGTTAGTCATAGTTAAAATACAAATGTAAATACAAATAAGAAATGAAGAGAAACACAAACTATAAATTTGTAACCAATGAATAAAACAAGAACAAAGTATAAAACAAAGTAACCTTCTTTCATAAAAGCATCTACCTATAAGATACAAACAAAATATCTTCATTCAAGTCAAATGGAATTAGTCAAAGTATGAAATAACAGCTCACAAAAGATGTATACTATAGTTCGAACTAGAAACAAATAAAAAAAATATTTATAAACATGAAGCTTCATATACAAGCTAAACTTTGGTCTGTAGATTTGTACACTTACACATACACATATCTTTTTCCAGCAAACATAAATATACTTATGTCAACAAATATATTAATTAGCCTAACTTATATGCACAGTAGTACAAGCAAAATCTGCACACATTAATAAGATGTTAGCATAAATGATAACATTAGTACAAACATAAATTAAAACCTGCAGCAAACATTAATTAGCCACCTTTGCATCTGAAATAACTTATCTCCAACCGAAATATTTCAATTTTTGTCTGGTCTTAGTACAATATGATAATAAAGCAAATATTATTTTATGTCAAAGCTTGTGCAAGAAGACATACTGTTAAAGTTATATATGTATTCATCATTTGTTATTCCATTTTTAGTTCAGTTAGTAACTCATAAAACAAAACTGAGGAAACAAAAGAGTATAAACAAAATTACATATTTTCTAGTTCAAGTCAAATTCAAAAAACAAGAAAAAGGGTTACTGAAAATTTGCAAACTGCAGAACTCTTGTATCATCCTCTGTTCCACTGCAAACTTGTGTGAGTAACACCCCTTTTAAAAAAATTACTTAAGTTTAATCTGATACATGTTAATGTTTGAATGCTTGACATATTGTGTGAATATCCATTTATTTCATTATCTGGACATTTCAAAGTTGGAATTGCTACATATTGAATTTTTAGTAAGTAACATCATAATCAAAAACTTTTAAGTGGATCTGTGTATATTCCTGAGTTGGAATTGCTTGACATATTGCATATTGCATAGTTGTTCTGTGAAAATTCATGCCTGAAGTTTAATTTAGTTTTAAATAACTTGTTCTTACACTTAAGTATTTGGTTGTTAGATTTAAGTATTAGGATAACTATGTTTTTATATTGATAAATGGCTCAAATTTTGTGTGATTGTGAAATAAGATAATAACATGTTCTATATTCCTCTAATGCAACCCTGTATGTAGAATTCAAACTCGGGCGAGTAACAGTTTTAAAATTTCTTAAGTTTAAACCTGATACATGCAAATATTTGAATGCCTAAATATATTGATTGAACATTTATATATTCATTTTACCCTGGATTATTGTGAGAAGGGAATTACAGTATGTTATAAACCTGCAGTCCAAACTGTTCTATTTTAAACTTGTTTTGTTTTCCCATGGCTGTGAGTAACTCTTTTAAATAATTTAAGTTTTTAAACTTGTTGCATGCTAATATTTGAGTGCTTAAATATATTGTGTGGATATTTATATCTTCATTTCTTTGGGTGTCTGTGAGATGAAAATCTCTGCATATTTAAAAGCCTGCAATTTCAAAACTGTTTTCATCATAAACCTTCTCTGTTTATTTTCAAGTGAGAAACATTATTTTTAAACTTAAATATACTATCTGGTCGTATGGTTAAAAATCTAGACCAAAGATACTTTGTATATATGCATTATTCTGTACATATAGGGTTGAATGTTTGTGTACAGGTTGTAGTTGCTGTGACAATGCAGATTCAGTTTCAAGCTTGTGTTTTGAATCCATAAATTATTATTTCTTGATTTTGATAACATTTAGGGATTTAGTTTATAAATAAAGCTTGTTGCTTCATCATAAAGTAGAGTTTAAATTCTATTTAAGCTAAATAATTTTGTATGCTGCTCTGGGAAACCAAAACAACATAGCAATTAGATTAAGAGAAGAACCAAACAATCTAAATTATAAACTCAGGGAATTCTCGAGTCACTCGAGTAGATGACTCGAAGCAAGGTGGTGGAAGACTCAAAGCACTGAAGTGGGTTGGTGATTTTGATGGTTCCAGTTTTGTATAGTTACAGTTTTTAGTATTCAGAGATTTGGACTCGGGGAAGTCTCGAGTAAATGGCATTTTTACTCGAAGCTCAGAGGCTGTTGACCCGAAGCAACATTGTTTGGTTTCAGGTGGAAGTTTAAATTCCTACAGGTTGTATAAACACCTGTACATTTAAAATTTAAACTAAATTTAAGCAAAATTAAATGTATGTGAGTTGAAATCCTGATGAAATTGAATTTAAGTTAAAATTTTACAAAGCCTAAATCTAAATACAAGTATGAATTCAAATTTATAGTTTGAATCTAAAATGCAGTTTTGAAATATTTAAATGAGTTTCAGTTTTAAAACTTGATAAATTTCCAGATTTTAAATTTAGATCAGAAACCAAATGTTGCTGCAGTTAATATGATTTTTATTAAAGTTTTGATTTAAATGGATATTTGAATTTTAAAGTTTAAAATGAATTTGGATTAAAAAATTCAAGCTTCTGACTCTAGTTGTTAAAGAAAGTTAAATCGAAGTTTAAAATCAAAATAAATTAAGAAATATTATTAAATGTAGATAATTAACTAAAGATCTTTAATTAATTAATATATATGATTAACTTTGGATAACTAATTAGATTAATTAGGTAATTACTTGATAAAGGTAATTAAGAGATTAATTACTTATAGTAATTAATTTTGATAAGATGATTAATTTAAGTTAGTTAATTTATTTTAATTAATTTAAAGAAATCATTTACTAAATTGATTGATTACTGGTGTATGCAATGGAGCATAATTACTTAATGAAGTAATTAATGATAATTACTGAATGTAATTAGTGAAAGATGATATATTAATAAAGTAATTTGGATAATTACTTTGAAATTAATCAGAGGATTAATTAATGGAGATAATTAATTATGGGATAATTTATTTATTCATAGGAGTAATTAAGGATAATTAATTACTGATTGATATTAATCAAAGGTGATTAATAATTGTGTTTAATATAAGATTAATCACTTAATGTGATTAATAAAGTAATAATCTGGATTAGAGATCATTAATTAATATAATTAATGATGTAAATTAAGAGTTGTTTAATTAAGTAATAATTAATAATGTGGAGATTAATTTATGTAATTAATTAAGAATAAATGTAATTAATTATAAATGAAGTAATTAAAAGTTAATTACTAGGAATAATTTAGAATAATTAATTTGTAAAATTTATTAAAGATTAATTACTTACTGTAATTAGAAAATGATTAATTAGAGGAGTTAATCAAGATAACTATCTAGAGATAAATTAATAAATTTAATTATAGGTTGTATAAGCAGGATTTATAGATAAGGTAATTAATTTAATTTACTTTAAATTAATTAGAGATAGAAGTAGTTAATTTAATTCATTTTAAATTAATTACAAATGGTAAGATTTTAAATCATTGCTTATAAATGAATGATATTGATATTTCATTTGATATGAGATGGGTAATATCTTGTGATATGGATGCTTGGTTTAAATAGGATAATATTTAATTATTTGATGGATGGAAATTTTGATTATCTGTTTATGATGATGATATGATTATCTACTGTGATATTATGAATTATCTATCTGTGTGTATATTGATTATGTTGAATTAAACTGTTAAGACTAAATAGACAACTTGGCCCTAAAAGACACGTTTTGGATTTCGATGAGACCGGGTTTGGGTTTTCCGCATTAGGAACATCCGAAAACCACATCGTTTCCAAATTAACGATCGGTCGTGAATCTGAAGTGAAGATGACGATTCAGAGTGCAAGGGTTGTCGTCGTTAACTCTGAGGGTGATTCCAAAATGAGTGTAACGGGATAATGCCTTCGGTTTCGTTCAAACCCGGAACGAACTTGTATGGATTGAATGCTTTCAACACATCGTCAGGTGGGCGATGAGCATTCTAAGTAATGTTTTCTATAAAGGTAATCGCAGCCTCAAGCCTCATCAACCGGGAATGGCTAAAATAGGGGAGGTGCAGCAAGGTTAGGTGGGTCATGCCCAAGCAGGACAAGATTTTCCCCTGTCTAGATGTCCTTTATTATTCGGCTTTGTGGGCGGTTGGATGTACACCAACTGCGGGGTTATCTTGTTCGGGACTGTTCAGTAAGGAATGGTTCCGGCCTTGTATTGCAGGGGATGAAGGGAGTAATCCTCGGTACGTTGATCTAGGCCACGTACTGTGACGGGCGGTACCCCAGTAGCCCTGCCATTGTATGGAATCCACAATCCAATAAGTGCCCACGGTTTTGATTGTATTACCCACTTTTGTGGCTAGTAGCTGGAATTTAATAGATGTAACAATTTCGGCTATTTTCTATTTACTTGAAAACCCTAGACCTATTATAATATCACAGAATTTCCTATCAAATATTTTGGTTAGCGTAAGGTAAAAACTTTTCCATATTTATGTGTGGGGAGTCTTACGTGATACCTTTTGTTTTCAAAAGATTTTCAAAGTTAAACAACTTTAACCTGTTACTCATACCAGACCCATGTCTGACCCGGAGTTTATTTTTGTTTTTCATAAACTCTCGGGTACCCAAATTTTTTACGGGTAGCCAAGGGATTCAGGTTAGCTTTGACGAATTCTAGAGAAGCAATGGAGCAGGTGGCTTCAGCGTTGTAGATATATATATATATATATATATATATATATATATATATATATATATAGTTCCGCTGTATTGGTATCTCTGAGTCATTTGTTTGAGTTGAGTTGTATGAACTAGACAGGTGTTTATAACTGTCTAGTATGTGATGTATTATCTGTGTATCTCTGATTGATGTTATATAACTATGTAATACCTATGTTGTTATATTATATTTTATTCGATTCCGCTGTGAGATTCTGATGTTGTCTTTCTTTCTTTCTTATCTTTTCTACTTTCTCACCTCTTTCTTTTCTTATTAACGATACTACTTCCTGGGCGTAGGAAGTTGGGTCGTTACAACCCCCATATCAACTGGTGGATTTTCAGCACTCACATTGGCAGTAGCATTTGTTACTAGTTAGCACTAGCCGGTTGACCCGACTTTCTCCTGGTAGTGGGTCGAACATTTCCGTTAGTTGCGGTGCTTCCTCCACCGGGATTTCCTCTTTCGTTTCCTACTTCCATATCTCCTTTTCTCGTAAATCTGCATACGAACCTTAGTAAGGTACAGAAGAACGGTCTAAGAGAGCGAGAAATACGTACTTACATATATATAACTATACATATAGTAAAAACAAGTATGTTACTATAGCGTTATCTAAAAACCCAATTTTATTATCTGATTCATTGGATTATATTTAGATGATCATTTAGGTTTAATTTTCTTTTAAAGTTTCATAAACCTATGCTCTAATACCAACTTATGACATACCCCTATTTGAAGGTCCAGAACTAACGGCTACGGATGTTGCAGTCATCCCTAGTTATCAATCCTTGATGACCAATACGGCGGTATTAGATACATTGATACACAGAAACATAATAATATGTAAAAAAATTAAATAGCAAAACAGATTCCAAATTCCATTTCAGGACATTCCAAATTGAGTAATCCAAATTCGGTACCACGTTCAGATAACATATAATTATTACAAATACGCTAAGAGTGACATGTGAAGATACCCTCTTGGTAGATTAGAGTATATAGTTAGGCAAGAAAACAATTTGCCTTTACAAACAAAGCACACAAAAGAAATAAAAACACTAGTAACAATCTTGCCTCCTACAAGTCCTTGGAAGCTTTTAATCGTCTAAAAGAATAGCTGGAAACCTTAACTCTCAACCTACTCAAAATAAATTGAGTACCCGAGAGTTTAAGGGGAGAAAAAGACTTCGAGTCAAACATAAAGCCTATTATGAATAATAATTTATCATCTCAAACCATTTAGATATCTACTAAGACCAAGTCGCTTAGCGGAACAAGTTTTCCCCTCACTGGTATCCTTAAACATTTATAAAACCATATACTGTGCTCTACATCCATAGTGGTTAAAACATAGTATTTCAAAGTATTATGATGATATTCGAAACAAATAAATCAATTCTGGATTACCCATTGCAATTCATTCTGACTATATGTTTCAATTATAGTTTACCTGTTAAATGTTAAGGACTATCTATCCAATTACTTAGCTTTCATGGGATCATTAAGAACCTACTAGTAACTCTAATATCTTATTTCTTATCCTAGTTTTTATGGGCTAACTAGGAACATATTGGCTAACTGCCAATATCTTAATCTGGATATACTTTTCATGGGCTAACTACAAAGTTATGGAGGCCTGCCAATATCAAATCATAGTTTTCATAGGCTGAATATGAACCTATTGGCCCTTGCCAATATCATACAATTTTCATAGGCTTACTGTAAATCTATTGGCTCCAGCCAATATCTTTATTTAAAAATTTAACATCTATTAAGTCATATTCACTACTGGGTTAACCTAACTGATTATTCTACACTTTCCTCAAAATACAGTTATGGGTTAATAACAATGTGAATAATATTTCCAAAATCTTTATTTATGTCATGATTATTACTTTAAATTGAGATTGAGTTTATATTTTGAAACCATAAAAACTCTCTTTGAAACCCCTACATAACCTCCCTCGAAAGTAAAGACCTCTTTCCAAAACATTGTATACCTACCTTTCGAAGCCCTTAATAAACATTCTCTTTTGAAACTTATTATATCTTTTAATGGTATCAAACATCTTTCTAAAATATAGAGCTTCGAAATAAATGAAAGTACCCCTTCCAAAAGCATTGGGTTTACTAATTAAAAACATCATTTGAATCAAAATGGTTATATACGAAAGTATCTCCTTCAAAACCAACAAACAATAATTTACGGGAAAACTGATGGTGTAGGAACCATCAACTCGAAAGCAAAACCTTTAAAATAAAATCTTTGAAGGATAGTATCGAAACCCCTTTCGACTCCATCACCTTTGTAACCCTCAACCCTTTCGAAAGCAATTAGGAAAAAGCTTAGTTTAAGGTAAAATAGACATAACCTTTCGAAAGCATTACTAGTCAATATAGTCAAAAGGTGGAGTAGCTGCTAGGTCTCGACTGGGTCGGAACCTGTCCTTTCGGATGCAATTGTTTAAAGGAAAAAGGTACTCCTTCGAAAGCAAATACTTTGACACAGCATGACAACCTTCTACAAAAGCTAATTGTAACACCTTTCGAAAGCATATGTTTCGATTGTGTCGAAAGCTTTAGGTAAAATTAGGCAAGGATTTTAACTTACGAAAACATAGTAGGGTTTCAACCCCATCGGAAGCTACCCTTTCGATTGCAATGCTTCCGCCTTCCTTCCAATTCACTGCATACCATTTAAGTGATATTTTGTGCATTAGTTTCGACTACATGGGTTTCGACTATGTTGGTTTCGACTGGGGTGACACGGAATTGGTGGAGTCAAAATGTGCTTACTAATAAAGGCAGAACACCTTTCTCTAATTTAAAGACTGAAATATCATAACTTTAGTAATTTCTTTTTAACAACTTGCCCATCTATAAAACACTAATTGGCTGCCTAAAACTTTTCAAATACTTTACTTTTAAATATGCCACATTTATTCAGATTCAAATTAAAGGAATTTAACGTTAAAACCTATCCATATAAACCGACATTTTTTAGAAAAACCCTTCTTTTAAAAAAAATTATTTCCTCAAATAAATCAGTTGGGAAAAATCCCAAAAATCACACAAAATCAATTTTGTCATTTAATCAATTATATTAAAATTTTAGACCTAATTTCTTCCTGAAATTCTTGAGATAAATTTTATACCCAATTATATCATATCTTTCGTCAAAAATTCATAACAAAATTTCCATAGCTTGGAAAATTCTAAAAATTAAAATCCATCTCAAAAATCATGTTTTACTTAACATAAAAAATTTCCATAGCAATCTGAAATCATATATTCTCGGTTTTATACTAAAGCCATACAAATTCATGTGCTTATAAATTAAAACATATCATCATAATATAATTCAAGCATATCATCGTCCATTTTATCATAAAAATGAATGTAAACCATAAATCCGAAATCATATAATCATAGAGTAAAATAGTGTAACGACCCATAAATTTTGATAACTTAATTTGTTAAATTTATAAGATTTTGTAATTTAAATTAGGAGGAAATAAAAAAAATATAATTCATATTGAAGTAAATGTAGAAAGGAAATGAAACATTTGAAATTAAAGCTAAGTATTGATAATTAAAATGAAATTACGATGCTTTGAAGTAATTGGAATTGTTATTCTAGGCTAAGAAATTTAATGTAAGAAAATAAATGGGAATATTGGATTAACTAATGCAATGATATAATTAGTTATAATTTAATGAATCCAATATTATAGTAACCGACGAAAATACGTAATTAATGGAAAATTTACACAATCGATTTAGATAAGTAATTTTAATGACTGTTGTAGATAATAAACATTACCTTAGTGGTCATTAATATAATAACGGGAGTGAGGATCGTAAATTAAAGTAACAATTGATGTAATAAAGAATGGAGCCAAGGTAAATTAATTTATTTGATTTAAAATCTAAATTAATGGGTGAAATTGACAAATTTCAATTTAATTGAATTATAGTGGTTATTACACAATAAGTGGGAAAAAATGGTTAATACAAATAAAGGTGAACGTAAATGGAGTAATACGTAATAAGTGCCATTTGATAGTAATCAATGTTAGTATCATTTTATGAAATAACTACGAACCAAATGAATGTATTAAAGTTGTAAAGGTCATAATTTATTTGCATTAAATAAATTGGGAATTCAATTTCATTAAAGGTAATTAAATATTATCTTAACATAAAATTTAGATAATTTTTGAAATTAATATTAACTCCATTCAGAATATGACAATTGGTATAACCTTTGGTTTGTAAACATATATTATGAATTACCTGTTTTATTTGTTGTTGGAATTAGAATTTGAAATAATTGATAATAAAATAAATGAATGTTACACTAATGGAATTAGAATAGGATGTTTAGGAGTTGGCAAAATTTGAGTATAGTAAAAGTAATAAAAGGTTAATTAGGTTATAGAGTAGTAATGAATTAATAAAAGGGATTGGAAAGAAAACATACCAATTTATTTAAATTTAATACATATTATAAATGGACTTTTCGTAGCAAATGGAATTCAATACTACGACGATTAGAACTAAGAGGAATTTGGGAAACATTAAGGGTAATAGTTATGCATCAAATATAATTATACCATAGGATGAAATTGATCGAATAATAATTGGTTAGATAAGAGGATTGAAGTAAATCGAGTTAATTTATTTGGATAAATTTTATTTATTGAGTTTATGGTGAATGAAATTAATTACTATGTTATTTGAAATTAAGATGGATTGTGGAAATATTTAATGGAATAGCTTTTGAGTCCAAAATAAATGTCATCTATTTGACAATAAGGAATGAGATAATTACTAATCGATTTAATTAAATGGAATTCTTGGGAATTTTATTTATAAATGCTAAATTAAATAAAGTGAGGGTAAGATTTAAATTTGGTAAATTGATTTAACTTTAAATGGACATCTAAGTTTGTTAAAATAGTGTTAATAAATTGGAATTATAGAAAGGATAAGAATGGTCAAATTTTAGAATTTAAATTTGAAATTTGATTTAATTAATTAATTATTAATTTATTTAATTAATGGGAAAATAGCCATTTTGGCCACTGACTCGGATTCCGACGAAACCAGTTTCATCGAAACCGTAACGGTGAATTATTGCAGGGTTTCAAGTTTCGTAGCGATCGGACTTGTCGTTTGATCGTACAGACTCGAAACGCCTTGAAATAAATGAAATTGAAATTAATTGAAATCAATTGGGAAATTTTTGATTTTATCATAACTTCTTCATATGATGGAATTTGGATTGAAACTTGTTCCATCGCATTTAAATTATTTAAAAACATCTATTTTGATATATGGGATGATCCGTTTTCGTTCCGGAGCCGAAACGGGTTTTTGGGGCATTATTGTCATTTCAAACCAATTCGACGCTAACAGTAACCTACGAAATGATGGAATTGGGCTTCAAAACTAGTACCATTGCATTCAAAAGGCCTTTTTACATTAGGAACGCCAGGCGGCACACTGCGTTTGGAGTTCGGGCTGTTTTGGACATAACTTTATAAATAGGCACGCAAAACGATAAAATAATATTATAATATCTCAAAACCCTAGCCGCCACTCCTCCTTACTTTTCTATGGCCGAAAACTCATCACTTCCTCCTTCGATTTCTCTTCATCCATTCATCGAATTCGAAAACTCCCAAAAGCAAATTTCTAGAGCTCGACGAGCTCTACCCATCCAACGGTAGACTCGTGCCGAAACATCACGGATTTGCCAAGATCTGGCCTTGAAGTCGCGATAGTATTTCTCGATTTGCGCGATCGTGGCGTTTGAGGGGGCCATGTCCTAGCCGAAAGTCTAGCGCTGAGAGGCGCACCTCGCGGTCACCTCCGATCGACGCCTCGTGGCCTCGGGTTGTGTGTGTCTTGAAGGGATGGAGCGGTTATGGGTTCGAACGAAGGAAAGCTAAGAGTAACGGGTCACGTGAGGCAAGGATAAGGAGCTGACGTGGCTTCTGGAGTGAGTGTTGTTTCCTCTTTTTTTTATTTTTTTATTTTAATTCGATTTTAATCGTTCTGAATCGCATAACTTTTACATACGGACTCAGATTCACGCGCGGTTTTCTCCGCTAGGTTCGTATTTAGATTCCGGAGATTTTGACGCTGGTTTGGAGCGATTTGGAGACTATTCAAATTTTGGATTTAAATTGGATTTAAATTCAATTTAAAATCAAAGGTGAGTGTTTTAACCCACTCACAACTTCTATGATTTCTTATGTTGGTTAAATTGATTTATAATGTGTTTAAAATTTTATTTGTAGCTGTTTGGCATATATTTCATCATTTTCTCAGTCAAAATTGCATTCATTAATTTACGCGTTACTTAATTCATTATTGCATTTAAAACTGCCAGTTAATTGTTAACTAATTTATTCATTGCATTAAAACTGTCAGTTAAAATTTTAGTAAAATTTATTATTGCATATAACCTGCTAGTTAAATTTATTTATTATTGCATATAAACTACAGTTAAACAGTTATTTAATTCATTATTGGAAATTTAACTATCAGTAATTAATTATTATTGTTATCCCATTTTTTGGACAAAACTGGAATATCAATGTTGTGTGCGTTTCCACCACGACCGGAACAAGAAGAAGCAAGCAAGCATATATAAGTCTGGGATTTCACTCATGATTCAAGTGCAAAGGTTCATTCAGTAAAGCAAGGCAAGAGTTCGTTCGACACTACACTCCCCGAGTTCATCCAGTAATAAGTGTCATCCGGTACTTAAAACCCCTCGGTTCCATCTGGGAGTTCAAGCGTATGAGTTCGTTCGGCATTCGAACTCCCCATGGTTCATTCGGCATTCTCAGATATTAAGGCTCATTCGGTATTCATGAAGGCTCATTCGGCATTCGGCACTCATGAAGGCTCATTCGATAGTACCCACACCGAACCACACCATCTCCAAGTAATGTCGGTCCACAACATCTTTCCCCACATAGCCGAACCAACCTCACCGCCATCGAATCCCTCCACCGAACCATCCATCGTCGGTCCAACCTACCGCCGAACCAAGTTCTCCATCTCCATGCTACTACCGGTCCAACCCACCGCCGAACCAAGTTCACTCCCAACCTACCACCGGTCCAAACAACATACCACTCACCGCCGAACCAAGGTGTTGCCGAACCAACATTGCCAGACCAGATTGCTTCAGCCCAGGTCCACCAGCAGCTATATACATGCAGGATCCCTACCCCCAGCCTCACTCTATAAATAGAGGGGCAGCAACAATGGGGGACAAGTTGGAGAGCTCAAGCACGGAAGGAACTTTCAAACAACTTTCATATACTTGTATACAAAGCTTTGTACTTGTAATCTGGAGAGAAAAGGAGAATAACATATAAAGTGGACGTAGGCACGTTCTGGCCGAACCACTATAAATCTGTGTGTCTTTTACAGTTTAGTCCCTGCTTTTTACATATTTGCATAAATCACCCAAATCGCTAAGAACAACATATAATCAACCAAATCGTACGACTTTAGGGTGTTTGCCCATTTTTTGCGCAAACATTTTGGTGCTTTCACTGAGAAGGAACTCAAGGATTCTACCGCTTGGAATTCGAATATGAGAGTTTAGAGATTCGGATTGGAAGAGTCATGGCGAGACAATCAAGCAGAAGGCCAAGGCCAGAGAGATGTGAACATGAAGGAAAATCAAGAGGCTTCTTCAGAAGCTAATCAGGCATCGATCCTGCATGGGGGCACCACACTTGGAGCATGTTGATCCAATCCCAGAGAGAGAGATAGCGGCCTCTGAGTAACCTGGTGAGGAATGAACGCTCATCCAAGGGGCAGGTAAAATTCCCTCCTGAACTCGGGGGGCAGGTCGAAAGAGATGAACAAGTCGCAAACCTCTCACTAACACGGTTAGATCATTTACACATGTAAGCGATCGCGCACGATCCATTGGCATGCTCTGAATGACTACTGACCGCACCATAGTAAGAGTTTACACTTTGGCATCCTCGTCTTGCTCTTGCTTTGATCTTAACTTGAACATTCCTGTTGTGGAATTCGTATGATTATTGCATTGATATTTGCAAATTTACTTGTATGCCCGTGGATCGCGAACGGTCCACGAGCACCTCTTGCATGGCAGCGAACTGCCGAAGTCTTTGATTCGGAAACTCCCCCAAACAATAACTCCGGTACTGATAGTATTAAGTCCCCCCCCCCCCCCCCCCCGGGCACACTCATTCGCCTCGAACGGCACCCGACTTCGAACAGTCACAACTCGCCTCGAACGGCACCCGACTACGAA
Organism: Allium cepa; assembly: GCA_030765085.1. Taxonomy (NCBI): domain Eukaryota; kingdom Viridiplantae; phylum Streptophyta; class Magnoliopsida; order Asparagales; family Amaryllidaceae; genus Allium; species Allium cepa. The sequence goes on from CM060931.1 coordinate 168,726,246, forward strand.
CAGTCACAATTCGCCTCGAACGGCACCCGACTTCGAACAGTCACAATTCGCCTCGAATGGCACTCGATCGCGAACGGTCACAATTCGCCTCGAACGGCACCCGACTTCGAACAGTCACAAACTCGCCTCGAACGGCACAACTCATCTCGCCACAAATGGCTCGATCGCGAAAGGTCGCCATTTGAGGTCCACCCCCTGACCGCCAACAGTCGCACCTTACCACGAATGGCTCGATCTCGAACGATCGTCATCCGAAGTAAGGCGCTTGACCGCGAACGGTCCCATTTCATCTTTTGCCGCGAAAGGCACCGGCCGTGAACGGTCACATTTCACCCCAAGTGGCTTGATCGCGAACGGTCGCCATTTGAGGTCCGCCCTCTGACCGGGCTCGGTCGCACTTTACCTCGAATGGCTCGATCCCGAACGGTCGTCATTTAAAGTAAAGCGCTTGACCGTGAACGGTCACATTCCACCGCAAATGACTCGATCTCGAACGATCGTCGCATGGATTTAGACGCTTGACCGCGAACGGTCGCACTTCACCTCAAATGACTCGATCGCGAACGGTCGTCATTTGAAGTTAGGCGCTTGACCATGAACGGCCGCGCTTCATCCCAAATAGCTCGATCCCGAACGGTCGTCATTTGGGGCCATATAAAATATCAAGCTCTTTACAGGTTGTCAACAGGATATGAACATCCAACTCATGGCATTACAAAACACGCCTTCCTACCGCAAGACATGTTTTGGGGGGCAAAGTGTTATCCCATTTTTTCGACAAAACTGGAATATCAATGTTGTGTGCGTTTCCACCACGACCGGAACAAGAAGAAGCAAGCAAGCATATATAAGTATGGGATTTCACTCATGATTCAAGTGCAAAGGTTCATTCAGTAAAGCAAGGCAAGAGTTCGTTCGACACTACACTCCCCGAGTTCATCCAGTAATAAGTGTCATCCGGTACTTAAAACCCCTCGGTTTCATCTGGGAGTTCAAGCGTATGAGTTCGTTCGGCATTCGAACTCCCCATGGTTCATTCGGCATTCTCAGATATTAAGGCTCATTCGGCATTCTGTATTCATGAAGGCTCATTCGGCATTCGACATTCGGCATTCATGAAGGCTCATTCGATAGTACCCACACCGAACCACACCATCTCCAAGTAATGCCGGTCCACAACATCTTTCCCCACATAGCCGAACCAACCTCACCGCCATCGAATCACCTCCACCGAACCATCCATCGCCGGTCCAACCTACCGCCGAACCAAGTTCTCCATCTCCATGCTACTACCGGTCCAACCTAACGCCGAACCAAGTTCACTCCCAACCTACCACCGGTCCAAACAACATACCACTCACCGCCGAACCAAGGTGTTGCCGAACCAACATTGCCAGACAAGATTGCTTCAGCCCAGGTCCACCAGCAGCTATATACATCCAGGATCCCTACCCCCAGCCTCACTCTATAAATAGAGGGGCAGGGGTACAACAATGGGGGACAAGTTGGAGAGCTCAAGCACGGAAGGAACTTTCAAACAACTTTCATATACTTGTATACAAAGCTTTGTACTTGTAATCTGGAGAGAAAAGGAGAATAACATATAAAGTGGACGTAGGCACGTTCTGGCCGAACCACTATAAATCTGTGTGTCTTTTACAGTTTAGTCCCTGCTTTTTACATATTTGCATAAATCACCCAAATCGCTAAGAACAACATATAATCAACCAAATCGTACGACTTTAGGGTGTTTGCCCATTTTTTGCGCAAACAATTATTCATTGTTGTGATTGTTTGAATTGGATGATAAATTGATGAATGTTTGATGATTGATATGATGGACGAATGGATGTTGTATTTATATTGTATAAACTGCAAGTTATTATCATGCATTTCCATTTCATTCGGGATTGCGGTTTGAAATGATATATAACCGCATTTTTATTTTTAAATTGCGGATTGAAATGATAAATATCTGTATCACTTGACCATAGGATAGAAAATTATATACAGGCACCGCGGTATATGTATAAAATTATTTTTGAAATGATTTTCTATGGTTTTGAAAAGAATACGGTTTAATAAATATTAAATTTTGATATATATGGTAACAATTCTTGAATTTAGCTATGTATAAATTTGTTTCGAATTTTAAAATAAGCTAAATAATGAAGTTGATTTCGTTCATGTAATATGGGTAAGAATATATTTGAAATTCTATTGTATATAGAGTTTATAATAACTCCAATAAACGTAAAGTTAAAGATAAATGTGAATATGATTTGAATTAAAGTATTTAAGAATTTTCCTCGAAAATTTGTTTTGAAATGTAAATAATTAAGATTTAAAGGGTATAATCTCATAACTTGATTTTTGATTAGAGGATTTAAACAAATATCAAATTTATTTAAAGAATATTATCAAGTTAATTTAATTAAAAGGATATCCTGTTCTTGAAGCTTAAGGATTTTACCTGAATAATATTTGTTTAGTAAGTAAATATTTTAATTTAAATAATAGGAATTGAATTTGATATATATTAAATTATCAAAGGATCCATTTCGAAATAGTGGAATATTTAAAGATTAAAATATATGAACTATAAAGTTTTGAAATATAGAATATTTAAGCTTTGAAATAATATGGGAATTAAAATGGTTTATTTGGAGGTTCAAATTGATATTGGGAATTTATTGTGAAATTTAAAGAAGTTGTTTTATTTTATAACGTAATATAGTATTTGAACCATTAAGTGTTAAAAGTTATGTTTCAAAGCTATGGTTTCAAGGTATATATATTTGAAATTATTATGATTTTGGGAAAGGGATATTTATAAAATAAAAATGATATCATATTGATTTGGGGTTTTAAAAATATAAATGATATCATGTTTATATGGTTTGAAAGAGATATTATATTCTGGTTTAAAAGTATAAATTATTTTGAAATAACCGCGGTGTTATAATAACGTTTGGTTGTTGAAGAGACCGGGATCGAAAGTTATCATACTCTCTGCCAACTCCGAAAACCACTTTAACAACCGTGTAAGCGGTGGAGATTCCAGAATGAAGTAGGTCGGTGGCGGCGTTTCCTATAAGGTAAATACGTGGACCCAACTCCCATGAGTTGGCATAAGGTGGATAAAACAGGAGCGATCGACGGATTAATTGAGGTAGCACCTTTGATCGGACACATCCCTTCGATATTCTACTCTGACTTTGGTTTTATTCGATGGCCACTTTTGATTTCTTTTGATTTGGGGGTGTTGTTCGAGGTGGGCGGTAGTAGCAGCTACGCGTTACCACCGACTCGGAAGCGTAATTGGTATATCTACCCTGGCATTGCCTAGTTGTGTCGTGTCACCTACCCTAGCGCGTCTTATACGATTTTGGTTTTGTACCATACCTATGGAGTGCCCTCTAACGACGCCCAGTACGAGGGAGATTACGGTACTATATAGACTATGTGAATATATTTTGTGTTAAGGGCTGTATGGGTAACCCCTTAACGCTATTTAAAAGTAAGTTTATTTTACAATTAGACACTATTATAATAGCGAAATATACTACATAGTAAATAGTTTAACGGATCCTTACGAGATGTAAATCCCGAGCATCTCTTGAGTTACGCACTCATATTTATTTCTGTTGATTTAACTTACATAAGATCTTTTAGTTCTGACTCGAGTGTTTTGTCTTTTCAATTCGCTCGGTTCAGTCTAAGCATTTTAGGATTTGAAGACTTTTATTGGAGGACGAGGACGAAGATTTGTAATACTTTTATCTACTATATTATTCCACCACACCATTTAATTCCGTTGCATTAATTGTTATTATCTGGTATGTGTACTCTGATATTGTATTGTGTAAGTAAAGAAAATCGAATATTTTTGTAAAGCAATTTCATGAACTGTATATTTGATTTTTATATTTTATCCTTCCGCTGTGAGATTCTATTTTGTTTTATTTATTTCTTGTTTTTCTTATTTACCCCATAACAATCCGCCCTTCCGAACGGTTTGAATTGGCACTATGTCGATTTAAAGCGGGCGAAAAGGCGGGATGTTACAAATAGAGATGGTAAGAGATTATTATTCACCTTAAACTTGATAATGAATTCGAAATTTGTTGTTGATTAATCCTCCCTAGCTTTTGATTAAAATTCCTCTTCTCTTTTGTTAATGGCCAGCTCTATAAGGGTTCTTGTGTTTATTTTAATTTGAGAAATAAAATGAATGTGAATGGACAAAATGAGAAGTTACAGCCGTGTGTATACTAATATGCCTATGTGTAGTTAACCAATTTAAAGCCCATTTAACTAGGTCATAAGCACGACCCTATATATATAATTTATTCGAATCTCAATCTCCTTATCATCATTATTCTATTTAATTTATCTAATTAAATTCCTTGAATAATGTCATAAACATCTAGGGATGTTACAGTGTAGTAGATGAAAATGAAGGTTGATGAGGTGGAGACAATGGGGTGGTAGGTGCAGTGAAGTTTGGTATTTGATGTAAAGGAGGAGGTGATATGTAGTTGATATGAATGCAATGATGAAGTTGGTGGGAATGTGTTGTATTGGTGATGTAGGGAGGCACTATTATTTACGACATTGGCATGCACTGTGTTATGCACTGATATGCACAGAGAAGGGATTTGGCAAGTCAGTGATGAGGTGGTTGGCAGTTTGTAGGCAAAAATGTGGTGCATTGATGGTGTTAACTGAACTTGCAAAAAGGCAATGAACAGATGGTTTGTATGTGGAGTAATGTCAGTGGAGTGATGCACAGTGACTAAGGGTATGTATGTGGTTGATCTCTGTTGATCTAGGAGGCGTGGAGTAAGCAATTGTGTTGTGTCGCTTAAGTGAAGTTGGTAGGCAAGTTGTAGTTGGAACTGTGATAATGTGGTGTGGCTATTATAATTGATATATGCAGTGCAGATATAGTTGAGGAATGGAAGTTCTATGAGGTTGGTGATAGTGGAGGCACAGAAGTGTATTGATATTTGATGGCAGTTGTTTATTGATGATGTAGAAGTGGGTGTTTGGGCTTGAACTTGTGGCAATTGGAGAGGTTGTAGTTTGATATGCAAGAGGAACTAATAGCTTTAGAAATGAAGTGGATGTTGAATAAGACTGTTTTGATGGCAGTATGAAGTGTTGTGCACAGCTTATAGATGAGGAAGGAGGAAGACAACGGTGGTGCATTGTGGTCAGTTGATGGGCAGTAATGAAATGTAATGTTGTTAAAGTGAAGTTGATTACTTTGATATAAAGAAGTAAGGCAATGAGAAAAAGAATCTGGGTTTACAACAGTTGTGCGGTTGGATTTAAGGATTGAGGTGGGTAGCAATCTGTTATGGGGATGATTGAAGTAGCAGTGGGTGGTAGTTTAATGAAGTAGAGGTTTGGTTTCAGGTGGAAGTGTTGCTAGTGGTTTGTGGTAGAGTGGTGAAAGACAAGGTATGTGCAAGTAAGGAGTATGTAAAAATTTGTAAAAATATGTAAATTCAAGTGTAATTGAAAATGGAGTGGAATAAAAAAAATTCAAATGATATTGTGTAAAAAAAAATATGCAAATGAAAGTGCAACTAGAAATAAGCACACAAACAAATGCAAGCTAAAATCACACGAACACACAACACAAAATATTTTTTTTAAATGCAAATTAACACACAAAGCAAATACACGATAAAATCAAATAAAATAATTCGAAGAATAGAAACAAAATCAAATTAATTCTCCGGCTACAGCGCCAAAAACTTGTTTAACGACTAACTTTCTATAGGATTTGAAAATAGCCAAAAAATTGTAATAAAAATTAACCACAAGTGCACGGCATATAGTTTTAGTATGTGGCAAGTACGGGTCGATCCGTAGGGAACTATATTGATTTAAAATTCTACTCAATCAAATTAAACCAAGATTTGAAGTTGTGTTAAGCCAAAAATGTTAAAAAAAACTAACAAAAAGAAATAGATAAAAATATGAGAGTATAAGGAAATTTAGAGGCAAATCCTTTCTTATGATCACATAAATCAACGCAAATGAAATTATGATCTCTCTTTTTTGGTCATTATGGTCTATTTGTGCTATTAATTAGCCTAAAATAAACCATCAAACTTTAACACGCCCACTAAACCACTCATCAACTCTCATGAAAATGTTAATGAAATTAAAAGTAAAATCTATTCTAAGCATTATCTATTTATTATTGATTAGTAATATAGATCATCGAATTTTGATTCTAAAATTCACTTCATTGTCATAATCATATGTAGATGAAGAGGTAATTTGTGTTTTTTTTCGTTTAAGCATAGCCTATTTGGTGTCAACAGCATAGGCTATCAAATTCAAAGCTAAACAACCAAATATTTACCAAATCAAACATTGTCATTGAGCACAAAAAGAGATCGTAGATTAGCAAAATGTTGATCTACATGATTAAGAGAGCTTAATTACCCTTAAATTAAAGGAGTTTAACTTCTCATATTTGTTATCATTTCAACAATGTAGAGTTTAACATGAAACAAAAACAATAGGAAAATGCAGGCTAATTAAAATAAAAAGAGAGCTAAACTACTTTCATAAAAATAAAACTAAGCTACTAATATATAAAAAAGAACAAGAAAAGAACTTGAATTAAAAGTGCATGAATTAAAATTGCATATAAGAAAATTACATAAAAGAAGGCTAAGAAGCCATTGAAAGGAAAAGAGAATTTTTGCTTATTTTTTAGCCTCAAACTAAACTAACTAAAGAGGAGGCTAAGAGCTCATTACATGAAACATAAGGGGTATTTATACATTCCTAAAACCCTATTGCATATTTTTGAGGACTACCCAAAATACCCTTGAGGAAGTGTGGTCACCAAGTTATCATTAGCATAAATTAATACTTCATTAAGTGTGCATGTAACTTTAGTGGCCAATACCATGTGCATTAGCTCCTAATTGTACATCATGGTAAGTGCGTAGGTGGGGTCCTCCATGATTTCATGAACTGATTTATTTTCATCTTTATTTGCCTTATAACTCTTGTGCATGCATAATTCCATAAATCCTTCTTCCATTTGAATCCAAGTTCCTACAAAATAACATTAAAATGTCCAAGTAAATTTTCTCAAATTAAATCATACACAAAAATTACCATTTTGTCCATATATGAAGATGAATAAATAATGATTTGAAAATAATTTAACTTTGGATTTAAACATGTTAAAATACCCTATAATCTTATTTATTTAATTAAATTAGATTAAATATGTAAGTAAAAATATGCACATTTATGTGCTCATCACTCAAGAAAAATTTATTGGTGAAACACGAGAGAAAAAAGATTTACAGAACAACGGGTGCAATCAAATATGGAGTTTCAGCAAAGTCTTACGAATGTGTGCGAATTTAAGCATCATGATCGAGCACAAAAAGAAGCTTTGATCAATGAGAAGAGCTGGATTAAACTTATGACTTGTGATTTTAGCAAAAAAATTCCTCTATAATAAGAACTAGTCGCCAAAGAACAAGAATCATACAAGAGAGAGAGAAAGTGGATGTGAAAATGGCAATTCTCGGGATGGATATTAAGTACAAGTTGTAGTTATTTAGTGTTTGTTTTATCAGTAATGTATTCGTATGGTCAACATGTTTGGATCGAGCCTGTACTTTTATTATATGATTTTATTTCAAAAGTATCACTATTTGAAATTTTTTGTTTTATTAGGAAGAAGTAAATATATCATATACTATTACCTATAAAGCATCACACAACTTAAAAACACATTATTTATTAAAGAATTGTTCGATAAACAATTTACATAAGCAACTTATGAAACAAGTCCACAAAGAACTCATGTGGTGACCGCCCTACACCATCGGCATCCAATATAACTACATTGTTTTTTGCACCAAAAATGGCACGAACACCCAATTATCGTAAAGCTCCAATTCTAATAAAATAAAGGTAGTATCAGAAAATGAGACATTCTATGGCCTACGTCCACTTTAACCTTTATAATTAGTTGTTTTCTCTCCGGATTACAACTAATTTTATTAGATCTGGCGACAATCTTATGGATATCAGATTTACAAGTGAAGTTTCTAGAGTATATTTGGGCTAGGAAATAAGAGTGAAGAAGATGCGGAGTGTGAATCAGGATCCCCACTTCAATTGCTATAGTTTTTTTCTTGAGTTCCTTTCTTTTGTCCTTCTGATTATGTTTCCAAGTTCATGATTCATCTCATCTTCATTTTGGCATTTTAGTTCTGGTTTGAAATCTGCTTGGTTAAAAAGCAGGTCAAAACTTGCCCTTCAAAGTTTTCCTATCGAATGTAAGTGCGCTTTGTTCAAGAATAAGTTTCAACCAAGTCAATCTTCGATAGTTGAGCTCTTCAGCCATATATGGATCTCATTCTTGGTCAATCGTCCAACTCCTTCAAATTCTTCTACAAATCAAAGGTCATTCTAGACCTGTTTAGCTCTGGACTCCAGTCTTTGCTTAAGTTTCAGCCACGAATCATGATTAGTTTGCCTCTATCTAAAGGTATCATTTTGTATGTCAAAAGCATCCCGTGTTCGCCTGGGATTTATCAATCTTGTTCCAATTACAAGGCGTTCATCTTCTTTTATCAAACCGATATCGATTCCAGGGCTTGATCTCTCCAAACCATTTATCATTCAATCTAGGATTTGATCTATCAGAATCGTTTGTCTTCTAATCTAGGGTCTGATCTCTCTATATCTTTCTACATCTAATTTGGGATTCGATCTCTTCAGATTATTTGTCATCTAATCCATGATTCGATCTCTCAGAATCGTTTGTCATCCAATCTAGGGTTCAATCTCTCCGGATGTTTGTCATCCAATCTAGGGTTTGATCTCTTCAAATACTTACTGAGCCCATTCTGTTGGCTCTCCGATGAGGGGACTCAACTACCAAGAAGATCATCCACTCACTCTCTTGTGAGAGGACTCACTTTTAATCTCTCTGGATCCATGTGCCCAATCCGACCACTCTTCGACGAAGGGACTCAATGATTAAGCAAGAACATCTATCACTCTCCAGTGGTGGGACTTACTTCTTGCGGTCATTGTCTCATCGCTCTGAACAGGACTACCACGATCAATATCATTCATCACGTTCAAGTGGATTTCAAAAATAAAATATTCAAATCAAAGTAAACAAGCAAACAAATCCAAATTATCCATCTCAGACTTCTAACTCAAAGCATGCCTAGAGACCGATCAAAAATCTTGTACACGTGTAAGTGGTTGAGATTATTATTATCTTATCTATTCATCTCGGACAACTAACTCAGAGCATGCCTAGAGGCCAATTGAGATCTCATACACGAGTAAGTGGTCTGCGATTATTATTATCTTAAATCGAAAAGCAAAGTGTGAGAAACGAACCTAACTCCAGTTCATCTCGATCATGGGATTATCATCCTCCATCCAGATCGTGGGTTGTTCCATAATGCATTCATTGTAGATAGGGCTTCGACTGCACTGTCGTAGTTTGGTCCCTTAAGTACTATTGTAGCCGGTTGCTTCGAATTAGTTCTTCTGTTAGATTATTAAGGTGTCGGCGCTCATTTGTTTCATGTATGTCCAACTCGTAAAAGATGCAAAACTTTCCAAACCTTCTCACTCGATAAGAGGGTTCTCTCTTAGATGGCTTTCGGTGGGGATCTACCCCTTAGTATAAAGTATATCCTCTTTGGGGTTTCTGTTAGATCAATGTAGGAAGAGAACTTCGATTCCCTCCTTTGCCATTTCGGTTCACCGAAGTCATTACCAACTTTTCGTTTCCCTTTATCATTTCCATATCCTGCTCAACCATCCGTAGCGTTAATGTCAACATCATCACCTTTATCATCCTCTTATCGTAGATACCTTTCAGCTTCATTGTAAAACTCTGCAAGATCCATTGTGGATCTCTTTCCAGTGCTATTTTGAGTTGGTTTTGCATGTGACGACAGACACTACCGCTATTAAAATCATCGATCGATCCGGCTTGTCAACTACGGCGGCTGCCATATTAAAGCTAGTCAAATGGCTTTTCAAGGTCACTTCGGGACTTTGCTTTGTGCTTGATAGCATCATCATGTTCTTTGGTTGAGCAATATGAATAAACTATCTCAAGAACCTATTCACCAAGTCGTTCTATGCGCTTATGGACCAATTCGCTAGTTGTCTGAACCACCCTACTAAATCAGTCAAATATAAAGTGAAGCACTGCTTCATTGCCTCCTTAGAAGCACCTAACACCGCCAAATGTCAGATGTATCTCATTAAATAAATTGTTGGATCTGTTTGCCCATCGTACATTTCCAACGTCGAAAGCTTGAAATTCCAAAGATTCCTTTCATTTTGGATGTTAGCGGTAAAAAGATTCCTGCTTACATCCTTTAAACTCTGATCTAGGGGTCTACGTCTAACTATCTTCCTGATTATCTCAGTCATCCGACTGTTGTAGCCTAACAAGAGTCTTTGACTACGCCCCCTATTCCTTTGGTGAAACGCCAACGTCTGTTGTAGAACGTACATTTCAAGTTGCACATCTGTGTTTCGATCTGCACCTCGGGTTTCACACTGTCCTCCACTCCTACGCGGAAGGTACGATATATATTCCTTTGGTTGTTGTGCAATTGTGTTCTGTTTTGCATTTCTGTCTCCGGCACCATCCGTTCTCGGCATCCCAGTTGCCCGAAGTCCAATCCAACATTGCCCTCGAGTAAAATCCTTTCGGTACCAAGATGAATTTGATTGGCATCGAGTGGTCTTAGTCGTAGGGGCACTGTTCCAGTCTTTTTCGCTCCAACTCTAGATATTCCTGCATTAGTCCATGGTCAATTCCAATAGCAGCTCCAACTAGTCCTTGTTGTCCTAACCTTTGGAAAAATCCATCAACCGTTTCCCGTTATCGAGTCAATATTCCATTTTGCATTTCTTTTATCATTCTTTCCATCTCCTCTCTAGTCATATAGATGGATTGGTTGGAATTTGAGGACACCTCCTGGTTGCCACTATGCTTTGGTTGACATCCTCCAATCATAGATCTAGTGTTAAGTATCTTCGTCTTCTCCAAACTCCATATCCAAGCTTTAAGCTGTGAAATCTAGCTCTTCCTCAGTGAAAGCAACAAAAATAGCACAAATACCCAATTATCATATGAAAGCACCAATTCTAATAAAATAAAGGTAAAAGCAGAAAAGGAGACACCATTTTTCTAGTGGTTTGGAAAATTCTCCGACTTACGTCCACTTTAATCATTATTATTAATCATTTTCTTTCAAGATTGCAACTAATTTTATTATAAATGGAGTTTTAAAGAGTATATTTAGGGGAGGAGATAATAGCGAATAAGATGTATGGTATGAATCCAAATCCCCTCTTCAGTTGCCATGGGGCTAGTATTTATAGAGAAACATGCCAGTAGACTCAGAAGACGCGTAGAATAAAGTCCAGATGCAAGTCCAAGTGTATCAGAAGAGGCACGCCTCCCAAAGTCCAAAGAAGACCTCCCGATACCAAGAGCTTTTTGTTGGTGAAAACTCAACTCTTTCACTTGCCTTTCTTTTCTAACTTTAATTTAATGCACTTCGAACTCTTTTCCTTGATGGTTAAGCTCTTTAAGATGATTCACTTGATATCACTTGTCCTATTATGCTTTCTTCTCATCAATCTTGATAATTTCTTATCTATTCTCTGTGAAAGCACTTGATGACGAGTGGTTGGAACAGAGTATAAAGTGCATGGGGTTTACAGTGTAAAAGTGGGGGGAAACCTCTTAGTACTGAGAGGAAACCTCTCGGTATCAACTAGTTTCCTTAGCTCCAAAAGCAATGGTTTTTTCTTGACTTCTTTTTTTTTCCTTCGGATCGTGTTTCCAGGTTAGTGATTCATCTCGTCTTCATTTTGGCTTCAAATTTTTAATTGAAATATGCTTGATAAAAAGCGGGTTTTAATAGTGCGCTACTGACGTGCTCGATCAATGTAGGACGATCATCAAGGGTTAAAAATGAAATAAAATATCATAGAACCTGCCGTATATCTCACAGTGCATGGAATAAAATATAATATGCATCGCAAATATAAAATAGGAGAGACTGTAATAACTAAGTGAACCAAATATCAAAGTATAGATCCATGGAGTTATGTAGCAAAGTAATAGAGTTTATATAAAATGGAGATAAATTCAAATAACCAACCCATAATAACAGTAATAGCGGACATTGTTAAAACTCCATAGTGTTGATGTAACAAACCGCCTTGAAACGAGCCTAATTTTCGACCTAAAAAAGGGCCATCGAACCTTAGACCCATTCCAAAGCCGACTTTTGGTTGGTAAAATTGATTTAAAAAACAATACACAGAGTTATCTATCTACACATTCACAATCTCACAGCGGAAAGATAAAATAAAATATCAAAATAGTACCCATTTATTAAAAATTCAAATGCCAAAAACAAACAACATAATCCTACATAACAACGCCAAATATTCATGGTACAATATCTCAAAAAACATCACGTCTCAATGGGTACTTCAGAAATATAAAAATAACATAAATAGCTAAATAACTACCACTAGTCCGCATCTTCGCCACCATCTTTGAAAATCTGCATCATATGTAACCTTTGTTGTAATAGGGAGGGAGTCAGAAAAACAATGTCTAGTGAGTAAAAATCTCAAGTCTTTCTGTAATAGTACGCGGTAGTATAATTTAAATAAGAATATGTCTTACATACCCTAACTATATTTAAGTCTTTCAGCTATAAGCCCTAAGGATTTCCTAGTCAAATTCCACGACCATTGCTCTTTCAACCCAATAAACTGTATCTACCGTCAATAATGTTCTAACAATGTAAGAGATCGCACCCAGGCCACTTAATACTTTTCTAATGGGAACTAGGGAGACTCTGACCATTTAATACCTTATTCAATGCTGGTCCCTATCCTTTAATACCTACCACAAGGCAGACTCCTCTTTGAACCTATCTAGCAGACATTGTACAAAACCTCTTTAAGCCATTTAATACTTCTTTTTACGGGAGCGGACCCCAAAACATCCACTTAATACCTCAAACCCAAAGCAGACCCTCCCTGAGATATCCTCTACCATGCCTAACCTTTGACCCTGACCATTTAATACTTCCTACATAGGTAAGAGGTAGGCTTTCAGTCAGCCACTTAATACCATCAACCCCAAAGCAGGTCCTTCGAATTACGACCCGTAAACCAACTGCGATGTCTCACATTAGTCCGACTATATGTGCATTAGTAGTCAGATTAACTGGGTTGGTTTATCCTACAAAATTTGGAACTAATCTCACGTCCTGCATGGGTACTTATTATAGGCAATGTCTCGTATCAGCCCTAAAGTCACACTATCGGTATCCAGATTAGTTGAACAGACTTCCCTGTGCTTTTGAGTGATCTTGCATCCCTATAACTTAGTCATAATTTGCAACACTCTCATTTTCACACATCTCATCGCATTCCTTATCAAAGCCCTATAAGAAAACTCTTATTTTGCCATTATAGTTAATTCTTTCCTAAGGGGGATTTAATGATAATTAATAGCTTATTAACTATGTAATTAATATGTTATATTTATATGTAATCACGCATATATATATATATATAAACACACACGGTCATGCCTAAAATATTTCTAAATGTGCAAAGGTTGGTCCTTAAACCAATGTTTAAGTGTCAAAACTTCAAATTTATACAAGCCCAATTCCATATCAACAAAAAATATCATATATCCAATATCCACAATTCAATCAACGAACATATATAAAATGGAACCTATACCAAACTTATTTTATACTAAAATAATGGATCAACATTAATAGAAACTTACAATTCAAATACTTTTACGCTCTATTTAGCTTATTTGTATAAAATTGAAAAAAGGATTCTCTACTTAAATTGCTGAAGTAGGCATTACAAACAATGAATAAAAGAATCCGTGCCTTACACACCATTTTTCAATTTATTCTTTTCAAAACCCTTAATCAGATCCAGAGAAAAAAAAGAAGTAGAATACAATGTAAAACATTAAAATTGCAATATGTACACAATTCCATTATTTTTATATAGAATAATTAAGATTCTAACAATGAATTAACATTTTTCTTTAGGCGAATTTGGGGTTTTCGTGTGATGTTTTCGTAAACAAAATTTCCTAAAGACATACATCAAATCCAGGTTATACTATACATTTACTAAAACAAGAAAGACTAATATTTTCACACACAAAAAGTCCTTAGCTCTTCCTTTTTGGGTTTGTTCACGCTTGCTTCATTCTATTGCAGATCTCTCCTTTTAGAATTATTCAACAAGGGAACTGTATATGGACTAAATTTGGAAATTTAAGGATTGGAGGAGAATAGAATAAGAAATTGAATAATAAACACCCAAAATTTCTTGCCTAAAACCCTAGAGAATTTTTTGAATCTTTGAAGAAGAGAGGGACCAATAGAGCTTTGCTTGGGTCCTAAAATAATTTATGAATAAAAGTGAGGGGCTAGTCTCTTATTTATAGTGATTAAAAGCCTAGCCGCCACCAACATTGACCATTCAAATGCACAAAACCTTAGTCGCCACCAATATCGACCGGTTGACCGGACCATCCCAGGCGGTCGACCGGCCCTAGGTGGCTGTTGACCAGTTGATCTATTTTGGAAACGTTATTTTCTTACCGTTGATTTATTTATTTAATACCATATATAATTTTTAATGTTGATGGTTATTTTGACATCTACTTAACCCCTAAGTCTAATTACTTTTACTTTTTAAATTTCAAATTTAAGAATCAATAATACTTGACTTCGAATTCCATTTAAATTATTTTGAATCCATAATAGAACCTCCAACATTCTATCTACGAGTCACCCTTCTTAGCGACCACCCTTTATGGACCATCATTCGTACAACTCCTTTCAGTATCGAGTTTCTACCATCGGAACCTAACTCCATTCATCGTTAAGTTATCATTACCGATGTCCTAAAGCTATCATTATGTCACTACATCACCATCAAACCCCAAGCGAGCAGACAAACAACTTTAGCATGACCTGTAGATCCTAAGCTCCTCCTCCTAGAATTTTCACCCCGATTCCAACTAACACCAACCTTTCGGTATTGACCAAATCTCTCGGTCCTTAGTGGTGCATGTTGGGTCGGTTTTCTGGCAGCAAAGGAAGAAGAAGCCCAAAGGAAAGAAAATGGAGTAAGAGCCAGAGCTACCTAGACTAAACATTTGGCTTGGCAAAAATGCCGAACAAATCATTTGGACCGGCAGGCCGGATCAGATATTTGGTCCTGTACACTATAGTATACTGGATCAAGTATCTGGATCAGCATCCTCAGAAGTACCAGACTGAATGTTTGGTCTGACATTCTCTGGCATGGAGGGCTAAATATTTGGTCTGGCATGACCCACCATTTCTCGAACTAAACATTTGGTTCGGTACAACAAGCACGTCAAATCAGGTGTCTAGACCGGCAAAGAGGATCCTTTGTGGATGAAGATTGCCGAACCAAAGGAAGATAAAGATTGTTGAACCAAAGGACGATGAAGATTGTCGAACCAAAGGAAAATGAAGATTTCCTAACCAAAGGATGGAGATTGTCGATCCAAGCTTACTGAGCCACCAGTCCCAAACACTAATACCGAACCATACCCAGGCAGCTATAACCTCTCCTCCACGCTCACAATATCACTCTATAAATACCGGAGCTTCTCAACAACAATGGGTACAGAGGTTCAGAAAGAAAGGGAGAAACTTTGCTGAAATCTACCACCCTAGTCATTCTAATTTCTCTAATCGTTCCAAGAAATCTTGTACTTGTAACCAAATCGAAGAAGGGATAATAAGATGGAAAGTGGATGTAGGCACATTCTGGTAGAACCACTATAAAAACCCTGTGTTACTTGTTCTTCACTTATATGCTTTCTGATTCTCGAGTTTGCAAATTACTTAGGTATCTTCTAAGGATCATTTCATTATAACTTGAAATGTCTAAAGAGTCACAAGATAAACACAATCCAACAAGGCTAAACTAAAAATTAGATTAACAAGTGTTCGCCCAATTTTTGAGCAAACTTTTTTGGTGCTTTCACTGAGAAGGGGGGCATAGAAAGACAAACTCTCTTGCCCAATATTCTTCCAGCCTTAGCGCATTATTAGAACATGGCTTGCTTTAAGAAAAATGCTGACAAGGGAAAGAATGCAGCTACTGCAAATACGCTCAACCCCATCCAAGAAGATCAAGAAAATCCAACTATTCGCTCCTTACCTCCAGGCTCAGTTGTCACCCGAGAAGACTTAGAAAGGGTTGTGAATGAGATGACTGACCACTTTGCTGCCCAAAAAGAAGCTTTGGTGGACCAACTCATGATATTCTTAAGGGGCATAGAAGAATCCACTCATAATACCGGGTCCCAAGGTGAATCCCAGTCTAGAGAGTCACATAGAAGGAACAGATCTCCCGCCAATGATGAGTTGAATCAGGAAGATCTAGGCGCTCGAAGCCGAGCCAGGACTCAACCCGAAGCTGGTCTAGAGAGGTCATCAAGAGCTGGGCCCAGTCAAGGGGGCCTAGACATGGACCGTCTATGGTTGTTCCTGTCATGCTTTGAACCAATCATCGTCATTCTGGCCTCAATCAAGGCACCAGATGCCATCACTATCAAAGAGAGGGCCCTGCTTCTCTTAGTGCTGCTCCTGTGTTCGAAAAAAGGATGATACGAATCTTCAGGGAGTACCTCAGGCGCGAACAACTTGAAAGGGAATAGGCGCTAGAGTATCATCCCTTTCACTAGGGACATAGAGGCAACAGCCACGCCTCGAGAATGGAAGATGCCCACCATGGATCCATATAAGGGAATCTCTGACCCAATCATCCACCAACAACGATACTTTCAGCACATGCTCATGAATGGAGTGAATGAGGGTGTACTATGTAAATTTTTTTTGTTATTCTTGTCAGATTTAGCAACCACATGGTTCTATCGCCTACCTCACGGATCCAACAGCTCTTGGGGAATGTTGAAGCAAAAGTTCATAAGCAGTTTTGAATTCATGTGGAACAGGCTAGAGATGCTTCTTCCTTGTCCGACGTAAAACAAAAAACAGGTAACCTCTATAGCAATACCTTACCTATTTCAATGCAACTATAGCAGCGGTGCAAAATGCAGATGAAAGACTTACATTGATGGCACTATGCGGAGGCGTCCACCCGGACTCGAAACTTGCAAGAAGACCGACGGAGGAGAAGCCCTTAACTCTTCAGGAATTCTACCATGAAGCGGGATAACATATGAGATTGCAAGACGCAGCAGCTCTCCGGCATGGCGAGCAACCCACAGGGGGTTCTGTCTCCTACGGAAATGTAAGATCCTACCTCGAGGAGAAGGGAGTAAGCTAAACAATGACAATAAAAGTAACCGTCAATGCAACCCCAGAACTGAAAAAATAAATAAATGATGATACTGACCGAGATCGAGATTTGATTCCTACACTCCTCTGAATGACACTGTGGAAAACATTTACCTGGCCACTCAACATGAATTGAAGTACAAACGCCATCCATATAAGAAGGAATCGAAAGATGCGGTTAGGACGGGAAAGTACTGTCGCTTCCATGAGTCTCATGGACATAACACAGAAGAATGTCAGCATTTGCGGGACCTTATTGAAGAATACATCCGAAAAAAATTGGATCGAAACGTGCAGCAAAAACATAAATCTCCCACTTTGACCCATGAAGGGCCAGGGTTGCTCCGATATGGAAATAACAAAGAAGAAGCAAGTGTGAGCCGCTCTAATCAGGAGAAAATAATTGTCCATACTATATCGGGAGGCCCGCATTCGCCGACGGAAGTTGGGCTGAGATGGAGAGGTACATGAAATCTTTGAAGAATGGAGAAGGATATGTTCATTCCATTACAGAAGGGAGCCTCGCCAAATGAAGAGAAATGACCAATATAACCTTCAGCGATGAGGATTTGGTTGGAAACAGTACCACATACGGATGCCATGGTCATTTCTACCTGGATCGGCCCAGTAGAGGTGTTTTGCAGTTTGGTCGATACAGAAATCTTGGTGAATATATTGTTCAAACATACCTTCAATAAAATGATCATGAAAGATGCATCGCAATGTAATAAGCCCCTATATGGATTCACTGGAAAATCCATTATTCCGCTTGGGCGGTTGAACTTGTTTGTTGAACTAGGAACTCACCCTCGATCTGTTATCCAAGAGAAAAAATTTGCGCTGGTAGATGGACATTCTACTTATAATGCATTTCTAGGTAGACCTGCATCAAATTTCCAGATAGTCTTAGCCCCTTGGTGCTTGAAAATGAAGTTCCCTACCGTGGGGGAATAGGAGAAGTAGAAGGCAACCAAGACACAATCCACGATTGTTATGTTACAAAACTCCACCAGAACAAAAGGAAGGAAAAGGATAAAAACATAGAGGTCGTCCTCTATGCCAAAATGGTGCAAGCCTGGCAATCAAAGAAGGCCCCTCCTCTCGAGTATACTAGCGACCCGTTTAATGAATTAGATCCGAGAGATAGAGAGGAGGAGGCCAACATCGAGCCCATGGAGGCTATGGAACTTGTTGCAGCAGTTGATCACGATGGTACAAGGGTTTTCAAGATAGGGTCGTAGATAGACAAAAATGTGAAAATCCAATTGACAAGGTTCTTACATAAAAATTTGGATGTGTTTGCGTGGACCCACGAAGACACGGTGAGAATATCCCTCAAGATAGCTTGTCACTACCTGAACATAAACCCAACCAAAACCTCGGTCAAGCAGAAGAAAAGGAGCATGGGGATGGAATGCTCAACTGCCCTTAACGAGGAAGTTAAAAAATCTACTTGCCAACGATTTTATTTGCAAGGTTATCTAACCCAAATGGATCTCTAACCCGATTCTAGTGAAAAAATCCAATGGGAAATGGCGAACCTACATCGACTTCTTCAATCTCAATGACGCTTTCCCCAAGGACTATTTTCCCCTGCCTCGAATGACCGACTAGTGGACGGAACCACGGGGAATGAATTGTTATCATTTATGGATGCCTATTCGGGGTACAACTAAATTCCTATGCATATACCAGATCAAGAACATACTAGCTTTACCACAGATCTGGGCCTAGCTACAAGGTCATGCCCTTTGAGCTCAAGAGTGCTGATGCAACCTATCAACGCTTTGGTTTATAAGATGTTTGAGCAGTAGATTGGTCACTCCATGGAAGTGTATGTCGACGACATGCTTGTCAAATCAATAAAAGAAACAGATCGTTTACACCACCTAAACGAAATGTTTCAAATATTACGCAAATACCAACGGAAGCTGAATCTGTTGAAATACTCCTTTGGAGTTTAGGAAAATTCTTAGTCTCATTGTGCACGCCAGAGGGTTTGAAGTGAACCTCGAGGAAGTCCAAGTCTTGAAGAACATCAAAATATCAGCCACATGAAGGGAAATGTAGAGTCTAAACATAAAGGTAGCCGCTCTTAGCAGATTTATATCCAAGGTATAGATAAGTGCATCCCATTTATCGATGCCGAGGTTGGGCATTTGCATCATCATGATCGATCTAGAGGCTATCGGTGGTGGGCGAAAAGATGGAGGCGAGTGAGGCGAAGTTGTAGCTGGAGTCTCGTGATCATCGGTGGTAGTATGGGTGGCCGGTGGGTCGATCGTTCGAGTTTCAGTTGAGGACGAATGGCGCAATTCTGATTTATGGCTTGAGCGAGAGAATTGGAAGGTAGGAGTGTTTGAGAGGGTTATTAGCGACTAAAAGGAGACGTCAAAGTTGATCAGAAGGCTGACGTTGACACGTGCATGTGCACGTGTATCCTCGAGTATCTGAAGCATGGCTGTGAATTTTGCTTCAGGGAAGACGATGGGTTATCTCGATGTCATCTTTGGGTTTCGTATGGTAGTAGGAGAAATGCGTTGATAAGGGAAAGTAGAAGAAGAGGAAGGTGATACGGGAAAGTAGAAGAAGAGGAAGGTGATAAGGAATCGGGTTTTGAAGAAGTTTTGCTCGGGTTGAGCACGTGATTTTGACTCAAGATTAACTCGAGTATTTTCATCTGTTGACACGGGCATGTGGGAGTTGAGGTGAACTTATGATTAAGCTTACCAAATGTAAACCAGTTTTTTTTTAATCAAAGTATTAGCAAGATTTAAAGCAAGTTTCTAAAGTTTCAAAATGTTTTCAAAATATTGAAATTCGGTAATTCATAATGGGTTAAATCCTATATGTTTTCAAAAGTAAATTAAATAATGAAATTTAATAGAGTAATAATTATTTAATATATTAGGGGATGGTTGAATTGATTAATGAAATCAGTTAAGTAAATAATTAATTTAACTATTAAGATAATGCATAAAGATTAATTAATTGGTGTAATCAATTTTAAGGATTGATGTATTAATGTTATTAATTAATTAAGATAATCAATTTAAAGGATGGTTAATTGATTAACGATTAATTACTTAATGAAATTAATTAGTAATTTTGAAGGGTGATTAATGGGTAATTACTAAATATGATTTATTTAATGAAAATTACTTAATGAAAGTAATTAAGGAATTAATTACTTAGTGTAATTAATTAAGTTTATGTGGTTAATTTTAGTTAATTAATTAAGTTTAATTAATTAAAGGTAATCATTTGATGTTGGGTTAAGTATAATTACTTAAGGTAATTAATGAGGTGTAATTACTTAGTGAAGTAATTAGTGGATAATTACTAGATGTAATTAATTAAAAGGAAATTACTTGATGAGAAGTAATAAAAGGATAATTATTTGGTGGAAGAAATTAAGTGATAATTACTCAGTGTAATTAAATGATTAATCAATATAATTAATCAAGGAATTGGTTTAATTGATGGAGTAATTAAGGAAAGTTAATTTCTGATTGTGATTAATCAAGGTTGATTAATGAATGTAATTAAGTTAAAGGTTAATTATTAAATGAAATTTAAGAATAATTAACTGATGAAAGTAATTAGAGGATCATTAATTAATGTAATTAATGGAAGTGATAAATCTTGCTTATGAATGATTGAATGATGATAAGTGCTTTGGATTGGTTGATATATCTGATATGAATTGCTTTGTGATTTGATATGTGGGATGGACAATGATAATGTGATTATCTATCAATTATGAATAGCTGTGTAAAAGTGTTATCCGGTAATTAAAGCTGAATGGTATTTAATTGAATAACTTGGGTTTAGATGACATTGGATTCGAAGAAACAAGAGTTGGGTATTAGTAAATACCCAAAACCACTTCGATTCATCAATAAGATGGAATGGAATGATTTAAGTGAATTGAACTATTTAATTTAAGTTTTGGTGCTTAGAAATTTGTGAGTGAATTAAGTAATGTCTATAAATTGTGAATTTGTAATTGATAAAAGTTACCCGGGTTATATATATAAGTTGTATGCTTTTGTCATTCATGTTAGATGGGCTTACTCATGCTGGTTTCCAGCCTGACCTGGATGTTACTTTGATGTAATGCTCGGGTCAGACGGAGTATTACAGCTTTTCAGGTAAAGACGTTCTGGAGCTCAGGAGACGAGTTGGATGGCAGAAACGTATGGAGTGTATCTGCTATATTATTTTGTTGTACATATCTAAGACATGTTGATTGTATCTGTCCGGAGTTTGTATATATGTTGTAGCTCTGGTATATTAAAGTGAAATTTGACAAGTACAGTTTTCCTTTGTATAACTGTTATTATTTGTTATTATATTTTCCGCTGCGAATGTGAGATGTTGGTGTTCTTGTTCTTCTTTTTCTTCTATCTCTTTCTTATTTTCCCTAACTATCTGGAATTTTCGGGATCGAAAATTCCGGGTCATTACAATCATGTAGCAACATTGCCACAATCCCTAAGTAAACAAACAAACACCTATAGCATGACCTGTAGAGCGTAAGCTCCTCCTCCTGGAAGTTTCACCCCAGTTCCAACAAACATCGACCTCTCGGTACTAAGTGGTGTGTTTGACCAAATTTTGGCTAAGTTTCTTCCTTCCCTTCCAAAGGTCCATCTTCTAAGTACTTGGACTCCGAGTACTTCCAACAAAAGCTCTTGACGTCAACCCTAAATGCTAACTCCAGAAGCTCTCGGTATTGACTCAAGAAGCCCTCGGTACTTGGTCCAGTACTAAGCCAAATTTCAGTACTTGACTTCTACTCATCACCGCTAGCCTTTACTTGAACAACCAAACTTCCAGCAAGTGTTTTCCCCCCAAACAAAAAGGTCTCGGTACCAAGTGAAAGCTCTCTTTACCGAGTCCTCTACTTAGCTTTAATTTTTGTGCAACTTGAATCTTGGGCTCCTCTCATGGCCCAGAGCCTATCCTCTAAGTCTCATTCAATTTCAATCATCTTTGCCTTTAATTTGCCAAATTCACCAACATCTTTCCTACATACCTAAAAGCACTAGGAAACCATATCAAAGAACAACATACAAACATGTAATATCGTACATATACATCCATTCATACATGCAATAAATAAGAACATGATAATCTAGCAAATCTTAGTCTAAATCTGACTTTTACACTAACATATGAATATGAATAAAAAGGGTTGCAAAACCATTTTAAAACCTTTAATTATCTACCATAAACATACTTAAAGTGTTGTAATGACCCATGTAAATTCGATGTTTAAAATGAATATAATTAATAGGATTTTTAATTTAAATTTAGAAAGGAATAAAAATCTTAGTTATTTATATGAAAGATTATGTGAAATTTAATGTACCAAGGGAAATTAGAATTTACAAATTTAACTATATATTGTAATTAATAGAAATAGTGGAAATTGTTGCATTGGATATAAGTTAGAATAAGTAAAGTAATGCAAGTATTGGATTTAACAATGAAATAAAATATTGATTATGGGTATTGAATGTAGATGGGTGAAATAAAGAAATGCAGGACAATAAATAATTTATTTAATACAATCCCTTTTATTTGTAAACTATTGTAAGGGTTAATTAATTATGAAAATTTGGAAATAGGTTCAAATTGTATGTTAGACAATCAAATTTCAATAATTAAAGTTAGTAATTAATGGATTAAATGGAATAATTAATTGGAGTTAAGATCTAAATTTGTATGTGAGCATTCATTGATATTGGAATATAAAGGGGTAAATTTATAGTATAAAATGTAGACATCACCTTTAAGATGATGGGTTTATAATTGATGCATAATAGGGAAATCAAATGAATGGGTTTAATTGAATAACAATTAGCAATTAATGAATGAAGAGAAATTTTAAGGGCGTAACTGTTTTCGTTAAATTAATTTTGGTAACAAATTGTATTGAATATAGATTTAACGTTATGTGATGTATTTAAGTAATAATTGGAGAACAATGTAAATTATATCCATGAATGGTTAATTCAATTAAAGAACAAGATTTTTAAATAAATAAACGTTTTTATTTAGGTTTCAATTTGTTAATTTATGAAGTTTAATGGGAAATCAATTGCAATAAATTGCCCTAATTTATGCAGTTAGAGGAGATTTAGATTTGCATTATAGATGGAAGTATAATCTAAATTGATAGGTAACAAACTTAAGAATAAAATTTAGAGCTAATAGGTGGCAAATTTATATAGTTGTTTATTTACGTAATGTGTACGTAAGCTTTGGTAAACCGATTTCTATCGATCCAAATCTAACGATTTGTTAATATAGATTTAAGTATAGGAGCAGTATTTATTAATTGAATTGAAGTATTGCAAAATAAATGAAATTCAACATTTAATATTACATTATTGTAAGTAAGATAATATGTGTAAGTATTGTTAAGGTTATTCATATTTGACAAATTTATTGAGTTATAAGGATTGATATATAAATTAATGTTAGTTTAGGATATCGTTACTTGGTGATTTATTATAGAGTAACGGGAGTGTGAACGTAAAATAATAAAAGCATAGATTTATGGTAGGACATAATTTATGGTTTTGGGAATTTAAATCCAAAGATTTATTTATTTGAGGAAATAATACGTATTAAATCTCAACTTGATATAATCAATGCAAATTAAGTAATTAGAAATAAATTGCAAGTTGGTAATTTAGGATGTTTGTGAGTAAATTTGCAGGTAAGATAATTTTTAAAGTTTTACCCATTCATATAATTTATTTAAATATATATAAATCAAATGGCAACGTTGTGTTAATAATAGTCGTAAGTGAATTTGAATGCTAAAGGGGTAACAATCGTTTTAGGTTAACCGTTTATTTAATATATTAAGTCTAGACTGGTAATCGATTGAAATAAAAAAAATTATTTTGTTTTGTTAATGTGACTTAGTTAATAAAGAGGAATTTATATGAAATGAAGCATGCATGAGAAATGCATTATAATTCAATGTTATGTTTACCCATTAAATGTATACTAGGTTAAGTATCAAATAGAGGGAAAGAAAAGTAAATATTGAATTGATTGATGAATAAGTATTCATTGGATAGAAATTTAATGTAAAGTTGATATTAATTGTATAAAATCTATCTAAGATAATGAATTGCAATAAATTATGGGTTGATAATAAGGTGTGAATGGAAATTTGATTTGTTATATTAAATGAATAGATTCAAATTGTATGTAGATAATAAATTGCAATAATTAAAGTTGGTAATAAATGGAATATCAAACTATTCATAAAGTGAATATAAGTAGATGTAACAAATGAATAGGAAATGCTAGTTATTCATAAAGTGAAGAAATGGAACCTAGATGGAATAAGAAATTGGATTTAGAATCTTAATTTGTAGATGTGCATATATTTATAAATGGATTAATTTATGAAATAAAATGGTAAGTAATTATAATATTGTTATTAATAATAGACGTTACTTTAAGGATAATTAATGTAGTAACGTAAGGTGAAAATGTAAATTAAAAGGGAAACGTAAAATTTAGTTAAGGTAGTAATTTATGAATTGGGAATAAAATTCAAATGTTATATTAGACTGTAAATCAATTTGGGAATAAATTTTTATTTAATTGGGGTAAATTGATATATACTAATGTTAAATATATACATAAGATGATGAATGATTTAATAAAGAGAATTGAATACGAATGGTATAAAATTTCATTTGAAATAAGATTTTATAATTTATTGAATTTACTTTGATTAAAGGTAAACACTAAATTTTTTGCAATAAATCTTTATTTGATATGGAGGTTTGGTTAATAAATTTGAAGCTAATTGCAATCAGAAATGATAGGAATGGTAAGTTGACCATTTATTCATAATAAGATCTAAAAATCAAATAAATGGATTATTGGAATTTAAGTTTGACAAATTGTGAATTCATTTAAATTCGGATCCATCCGTCTATTCCAACTTCATCTATAAATACCCCGCTAAACTCTAGCCTCCGCCTATTATCATTTGTCTGCGCGTAAAATTTCATCAGCTCCTTCTCCTCCTCAATGGCTGACAAACAAATCCTAGATCCAAATAAAAATTCCAAACCAAATCAAAAGCTAAAATTCAAACTTCTCAGAAAAATCTGGAAGAAAAACGCATGAGGGAGAGAGGGAAAGAAAGGGGGATGACGTGGCGCTTGAAGGTGTTCTTTTATTTCTATTCGTTTTTCTTTTTTCTTTTGAAATTTCAATCACCATTAATGCGTATAACTTTCTCCTACGAACTCCGTTTCACGCGAGATTTTTTTTGTTAGGATCGTAATTTAATTCCGGATCTGTTGACGCTAGTTTGGATAGATTTGGAGACCATCGAATTTTTGGGTTTAAATTGGATTTGAATTCAATTTAAATTCAAAAGGTGAGTGTTTTAACCCACTCACAACTTCTAAAAGTTTTTATGTTTGTTAAATTTATTTTAAATAGGAGTAGAAATTTATTTATATCTGTGGCATGTTTTGTTCATCATATTTGCTAAATCGCGTTATTTAATTTAACTGTTAATTTATTTTATTTATTGCATATTAATTGACAGTTAGAATTTATTTATTTGCATAGGAACAGCTAGTAAACAGTTATAAAATTTATTACTAAATATAAACTGTTAGTTTAATAGTTGATTAAATTTATTTTTGAATATAACCGCCAGTTATTACCTGATATATATTATCAGATATATATTGATATTGAATTATTATTGGATGATGATTGTGATTTGGATGATGGATGATGTTGATGAATGGATGTTTTATTTTATATCATTAAACTGCAAGTTATCATGCATTTTTTGTTTCATTCGGGATTGTGGTTTGAAATGATATACAACCGCAAAATTTTATTTTTAAATTGCGGATTGAAATGATAAATATCCGTATCACTTGACCATAGGATAGAAAATTATATACAGGCACCGTGGTTTATATATAAATTATTTTAAAGTGATTTCTATGGTTTGGATGGGATACGGTTTATAAAAATTTAATTTTGATATTTTATAAAATATTATTCTTCGATATATATACATATGAAGTTAAAAATTTGAAAATTAAGTTGTGTATAAACCTGTTGAATAAAAATGAAAAATTGAGAAAATGGAATTTGAAAATTTATCTTATATGTTTAAGTTTGGAAATTTTAAGGTATGATATTTATAACTGGATTTTCCAAGATGAATTAAAAAATGAAAATTCTAGTATAAAGTAAATTTGAGAAAATATTTAATTGCCAGAAATTGGAGTTTTATTTATGGAATTTATATGAATATTCAAGACTAAATAATAGAATATTAATTGTTGAAAGAAGAAAATCCAACTTTAGTTTTGAAATATTAATACTCCAAATGTAGCCGTCTCTAAAATATCTCTCAAAGAACACCAAACACAGAGGGGGGTTGGAGCTGTGCCCTATTGACCTTGCTGGGCAGTTCGAGAGTCGACCTGTCTTGAGTTACACGGCTTTCCGGATGGAAGAAATTAGGTCTGGTCGGGACTTACCAAAAAGATGGTCTTTTCGATTAGCTGGATCAAATGAAACAACTATTTGATGTTCCCGGGCCTATCCTTAGTTTGGTAACTCCAACGATTTCTTTGTCCTCAACGCTTACTATTTCCATGAATTAGTCACTTCAACAATCCAGTGGCGCGAAGCTACCGTGTGTCGGATTATGACTGAACGCCTCTAAGTCAGAATCCAGGCTAGAGAAGCGGCGCTTAAGCTCAATGACCTCCTCTTGACCCACAGTAGGGATGTGCAAGCATTCCCACGGGCACATGCCAAAGGACTTGACCTATTCGACAAATTTGTCGTAGGGTCTTCCTTAGATTGAAATTCCGTAAGGTCCATTGATTGAATCCTTTGCAGAGATTCTTTCACAAAACAATTTCGAACTCGCGAAACGAGGAGCGAAGTTGTGCGAAGCAGAGAGGAAGATCAGTCATTTTGCCTAGTAAGTCAAAAACTATCCATCGAAACTGATCTAGTTGAGCCACAAAGGCCGTGCAAATTATATATATACCTTCATCGTTTTCAAGATGATTCTTTGTCGAGACCTTCGACTGGAAAATGTGAGTCTGTTTTGTCCACTTTATCCATCCCCCTCTATCAAAAGAAAAAGGAAGGCTTCGCCCAGTATATTAATTCCTTGATCTTTTTCAATCTCTGCCCCGCTTCCATAACAGTCATGGATAATTATGAAGATGATATCCTTCCGAATGGGATAAGAGAATTCCTACTACTCTCTTTCTTTCTCTCAATTGAAGAAATAATTGGAAAATAAAACAGCAAGTACAAAAATGAGTAATAAACCCCAGTATAGACTGGTACGATTCAATTCAACATTTTGTTCATTCGGGTTATATATAGAAATTGAAGGGGTTTTTGGAACTTGAAGTGATATTTAAATTATGGTTTAAACTTTAAATAAAGAAATATATTTGAAAAGCCATGGAAATTATTTTTCTTTACAAAGTAACTTTAAAGTTAAACCATTTATTTTACATTCGTTGAATATCCAAACCATTCAAGTTTTAGAAGTTATGGTTTTAAAATTTTGAATTTCGAAATATTATGCTTTGAAAGT
The DNA here is from genome assembly GCA_030765085.1 of Allium cepa. NCBI lineage: Eukaryota > Viridiplantae > Streptophyta > Magnoliopsida > Asparagales > Amaryllidaceae > Allium > Allium cepa. The sequence goes on from CM060931.1 coordinate 168,754,353, forward strand.
ATATTTCAAATATTTGGTTTCCAGATATTTTAAATTTTAAACCAGCATGATTTTGGAAAAGAATTATATTTGAGATAAAATGATATCATATTGTTTTGGGTTTAAATTGATATCGTATTCATAGTTTTGAAATGGAAAATTTTATTCTGGTTTTAAAGTATAAACTATTTTTAAATGACCGCGGTGTTATAATAACGATGGGTTGGCAAAGAGACCGGGATCGGATATGGACATACTCTCTGTCGACACCGAAAACCACTTTGACTAACCGTGTACGCGGTGGAGATTCCAGAATAAAGTAGGTGGTGGCGACGTTTCCTGTAAGGTAAATACGTGGACCCGACTCCCGTGAGTTGGCATAAGGTGGCTAAAACAGGAGTGATTCTCGGGCCAATGAGGTCATACCTCTGATCGGACGCTCCTCTTCGATATTATACTTTGACTTTGGATTGATTCAGTGGCCACTTCTATTTTTGATTTTGGGGGAGTTTGTTCGAGGTGGGCGGTAACTGCGGCTACGCGTTTCCACCAGCCCGGGTAGCAATTGGTATATCTACCCTGGCATTGCCTAGTTGTGCCGTGTCACCTACCATACCGAGCCTTTACTACGAGTTTTTTTTTGTACCATACCTATGGAGTGCCCTCTGACGACGTCCAGTACGGGGGAGATTACGGTACTGTATAGACTATGGGAATATATTCTGTGTTAAGGGCTATATGGGTAACCCCTTAACGCTATTAAAAAGTAAGTTTATTTTACAATTAGACACTATTATAATAGCGCAATATACTACATAGTAAATAGTTTAACGGATCCTTAGGAGATGTAAATCCCGAGCATCTCTTGAGTTACTGCACTCATATTTACTCCTGTTGATTTAACTCACATAAGATCTTTAGTTCTGACTCGAGTGTTTTGTCTTTTCAATTCGCTCGGGTCAGTCCGAGCATTTCAGGATTTGAGGATTTAGCTCTGGAGGACGAAGACGAAGATTTGTATTACTAGTATCTACTATATTATTCCACTACACCATTTAATTCTGCTGCATTGTTATTGGTATGTGTAACTCTGATATGTAGTATATAAATGTTTTGTAAACAGATTTATAAACTATACATTTTATTATTATATTTTATCCTTCCGCTGCGAGATTCTGTTTTCTTTTATTTCTTTCTCGTTTTTCTTATTTACCCCATAACAATCCGCCCTTCCGTATGGTTTGAATTGGCGCGTGTGTCGATTTAAAGTGTGCGAAAAAGCGGGACGTTACAAGTGTGGTTAAAGTTAGAAAACAATTTAGAGTCAAAATCATATTAAAAACATCATTTTAACTATATAAACATGTATAGTAGAGTGAGAGGTCAAGAACCCCTCACCAAATACCTAAAATACTAATTTCTCCCCTTAGATTTGAAGTGGACAGCAAATGAGAGAAATGCATATCAATCAAAATAATAATCTCAAGTTCCTCTATGCTTATTACCCATCTTATGATATAGGCTAAGTTATTAAAGAAAAGGTAGGATTTTTAATGAAATTAGGGTTAATGGAGGGTTAGAGCTATCTTAGGGAAGATGGAAATGACTTAGATCAGTTCCTACAACCTCTCATTGGCATTATTTTCGAGATACATCAGTGGGCCTAAGGATGGGCTTAGTTAATACCTACTAATGCAGGCCAGCATTAGCCAAAACTTAAGCAGCTATAACTTTCAAATAGGAAGTCTGTTTTCTATTATGACCATTCTATTGAATGGGAAAGCATCATCTTGAAGCAATAAAAGTAGTTTGAGACCCTAACTCGGCTCCTAGCCAAAGTTATAGTCCAAACAAGATTTTCAAGGTCGAAATTATCACATAAAAATTCAGCATAAAAAACATAGATGTGGAAAATGTCCCTAATAGTCATTTTTAAAATTTTAGAGTAAACTCATATGAATAAAATAAAAAATATTTTACGATCCTCTGATATGTAAGATACGGATCATTACAATTTGACAAACAACTTAGCAAACAAACTTACAAACAAATGCACAAAGACCTCAACAAACTCTTCTACACAACTTAAGAAGCAAACTACTTAGACGCATTTTACAAACTTATAAACAACTTCACACAGAATTTAGACATATGTTACTAATAGTCCTAACACCTCTTCCCTTATGCACCCATAAGTTGTGACCTAGTTGGTTATGTAATTCAAAATGTGCTACTTGATCCTCAATATGCTTTAACATTGAAATATATTTTTCATCGATTTAATATTTCTTTGAGGTCCACTATTTGAACCCTTGAACATGTCTAGATAATTATTATTTTTATTCTTACACCCGCCTCTTTTAGATTTAACGATCTTGTTATGAATTATGTTACATGTATACACTATCTCAAAAAGAACTCGTGCATCATGAAATCAGACAGGACTTCATAAAATCTAAAATCTTGCTTGTAAAACACCGAATGTATGTTCAATGTAATTTCTCTAACTTGCCAAGTTCTCTGTGAAATACTTTTCCTTGTCGTTACTTGGAACCATGTATCCTTACATTAATGTTCCCCACTCCAGGTATATTCCATCTACTAGGTAATATCTCATCCAATGCATGACATTACCAACTTTGTACTCAACATCCAATGGCAGTCCATTAGCCACTTCTAAGAACAAGTAAGATTGTTTTAATACATTGATACCATTAAATGGACTTGGTAATTCAAAAAAATGCATGTCAAATCCATAAGTCATTGGATGATAAAGCTTCTAGAATCATTGTTAGTGACTTTTTATGTTCGGTGAACATTCCTTTCCAACCTATCGAATAGTTTTTCCATGCTCAATTTAAGCATTCCAAACTACTTAACATACTAAGAAACCCCCTTACTTCTCCTCAAACTAGCAACCTAGCAGCACCGTTTAGACCCGGCATATTTAATTATTCATTACCGAACTCCACGATCACGGTTTTATAGAAATTCTTCACGCACTCTATCATTGTTGATGACACAAACCCGAAATAATCATCTAATTGATCACTGACTGTTTTGTTATCCCACTTTTTGGTCAAAGCTGTCAACAAATTGGCAAGGAATGATGGACATCAGGATTGGAGATCGATTGGAAACAATGTTGCAATCGATGTCATTAAAGTTTGTCCGAGCTTCAATCAGGACAGAATCGATTGAAGATGATGATGAGGACTAGGAGAGGCTATGTTTCAAATTTTAGGCTAATCGAAGTTCGTATGAAGGAGATATGATCGATGCAAGGTAGGAAGAACATTCTCTTTATCCATCGGTGCAAAGGATTGTTTCGTATCGATGTGTTTCGCATCGATCAGGAGGATAGTGTTTTGAATCGATAGTGTTCGTATCGATCAAAGGCAGGGCATGGTGGTGGTTCGAATCGATACGTTTCGTATCGATCAGAAAGTAAGGACTTCGAATCGATATCGTTCGTATCGATCGGCACGGGTTAGACTCAATGACTTCGTATCGATCGGATAGGAAGGCTAGATGGATTTTGACTCGGTGGAAACACACCCTGATTGGTAGGCAAGCATGCGGAGGTTTATTCGAATCGATACGTTTCGTATCGATCGGGATGGGGACAGGTGGTACATTTCGAGTCCATGGTCTTGTATCGATCACCGGAGCTCAGTTCGACTCCATCAGGTAAAGCTTTCTTCGTATCCATCAGGTAAGGTCTCGTTCGTATCCATCATAAGGGTAAGCTTCGTATCCACTTCATCACAACCACTTCGTATCGATAGCCCCCATGGTTGTTTCGTATCGATCGTGATTGATCGATGCGAAGTGTACTCCTGGAATCGATGCAAAGAGAAGCACGAATCGATGGGTACGAGCATGCCGTTGCGAAGTTATGGATATGGACGAAGCATAAAACATGGATGCAGGCCCACTTCTCCAGGAAAGAAGCGTTCAACACAGCAAGGAAGGTGGATCAACCCAGGGATTTGCGACACATCACCGCACGCGCATGTGCTTCTATCGAGTCAAATGGGATGGATTCGAACCAACGGATACGAACGCAATAGCACTCATAAAAACGCAACTCATATCGATCATATCTTTCAAACAGCTGATCCAAATGCAATGAAATTTTCACAAAAGCTTCCATACATGGTAAACAATGCTCCTGCCAAGTTTCAGCTCGATTGGATCATTTTTTGATGGATACGAAAGCATTTCGTACCAATCACGGATCGAGTCGAAACTTGGTGGGGTCGGACGCACGGGCACACTCACATGCCAGAAGAAGTCTCCCGAAGTTTGAGCGCGATCTCAGCCTCCTACGCCTATAAATAGCCTCCTGAAGCTTACAGAAAAGGGACCTTTTTGGCTATTGGACGTCCAGACTCTGCCGGTCTCATTTCTACACTTCAATATAACTATTGTACTGGAAATTCTTAATTGTCGCTGTTGTAATCATCTGTAACCAGCAAGGATAATCAATAAAAGGATAAAACTTTGAAGTGGACGTAGGCCGGAGATAGCCGAACCACTATAAATTCTGTGTTTCTGATTATAATTTCTGAGTTGCTGTTTTTATTTGCTGAGATCTGATATTTGTGCTTGAATATTGTTGATTTATGTCCATACTTGGTGCTTTCACGATATTTGGGGTTTGTGACCAATTTTGGCGCAAACACTTTGATGCTTTCACTGAGAAAAACTAGCACCCGCTATATTAGAAGCAAAGTTCAAATTTGAAGAGTTTGAGGTGTTTGGATTTGAAGACAATGACTCGACAAACAAGGCAAAGAGCCAAGAGAAGCCAACAAGGAGGAAGCCAGGAGGCATCCTATGGAGTAGGAGAAGGACAAGCTTCCTTCTACATCACCAGGGATGAAATGGAAGCTATGGCAAATTCTTTGTAAGAGAGATTGTTGAAAAGTCAATAGGAAATGATGCAGACTTTCTTTGAGCAGATGAGAGCTGTAGAGACGCAGAACTTAGGAACGGCTACAGCAGCTGTTAACGTGGAACAAGGAGCTAGGGTTATGGAACCCAATGGAGGATAGAATACAGAACCAGCAGGCGATCAACGAGGGCTTGGGGGCAGGCCCGCAGGATCCAACACAGGAGGACCTTTGGAAGGAGTTCAACAGGCTAGAGCCAACGTTGCTGCTAACAAGCCACATAAAGAATATGTCCCGGAGTTCCCTCGGGGACATGGGGGGCAACCCCTGACAGACAATGCTGGATTGGTAGAGATAATCAGGAAAACTATGCATGGAGGTTTGACCAACGGAGATTTAGAAGGAGTGAATAGAAGTCCGTTCGCTTGGGAAATCAGGATAGCTCGGAATCCACCTAAGTTCAAGCTACCTAGTGTGGAAGTATATGATGGCAAGGCTGATCCGACTGATCACTTGATGAGGTATACTAGACACATGGAAGTGCTAGGGGCATCAGAGGAAGTGATGGCCCGATGCTTCTTTTTGTACTTGACGAACTTACCTGCAATGTGGTTTAGGCAGTTAGAGGAAGGATCTATCAGGACTTGGAGGGAATTGGTGGATAGGTTTTTAGGACAGTTTCGGGTCCATATTAAGAGACCAAAGAACGTGATGACACTAACGTCGGTGAAACAAAGGACGGATGAATCACTTAGAGCTTTTCTAACTCGATTCAATGCGGAAGTTGCTTCGGTGGATCGGCCGGATCCATCAATGGTTTTAATGGCGGCAGTGTCACGAGTCAGGGAGGATTCGGATTTCAAGGTATCTTTAATACGAGACCCACCACTGGATCTCGGGGAATTTTTTCACGAAGCTGAGAGGTTCCTCCAACAAGAGGATGCATATGCGGACTTAAAGATGAAGGAAGTAAATGCGACTAAAGGTGGAGGACCATCCAGAAAAGGTTCGGATAAAGATAAAGGAAAAAGGAAGTTGGACGATGATTCTGGAAAAGCTAGGAAGCGATGGAAGGATCCAAAGTTTTCTACATACAAACGATTGAACGAGACGCTGGAGTGGATATACCTGGATACTCGGAATCGCCTTCCCTACCGAAGGCCAACTAGGAGAGAGCCTTCTGAACGAGAGAGGGCATCAGGAAGGCACTGCCTATTCCATGATTTGGATGGGCATGATACCAACAGCTGCAGGCACTTAAAGGACATAATCGAGGAACATGTAAGGAATGGACAGTTGCGACAATATGTCAGAACTCAAAATGCAGTGGTGGAGCAGGAGCAGCCACCACCTACCTCGAGCAACGATGGCGCAAGGTCCAGGGATGATGGTCGATTGATTATCCATTGACCAGGATAATATGAAATAAGTAACAAGCTACTGGCAAACGGCAAAGTCATTTACACATGTATAAGGACGGAGATAGCCCTTAGGCATGCTCTGAATGATGATGAACCGCGATGTTATGGTTTGTGAAATTTGTCTTTTGCTTTTGGATTGGACATTGGTTTTTCTGGTTTGGTTTTGGATTTTGGTTTGAACTCCTGGTTTTGTTTGCTTTCTGTTTTGGATTTTCGTCTGGATGGTTGATTTCTGTTTTGGATGCTGGTTTGGATTTCTGATTTTCTAGTTTTGATTTGGATTTTGGATTGGAATTTGATTGGATTTTTATCTGGTTTTTGAAAAAAGGTCATCAGGTATGGATTATGCCTGGCAAGGGGTGAGTCGCTATGCCCGAACGTGGTAAATTGACTCATTCAGGTCGTCGAGTATGGACAATGCTCGACAAGGATCCGGAGAGACCAGGATTCGGCCTAGGACTTAGGCCCTGTATTATCAATTGTTATTTTCAGGTCGCTGAGTATGGACTATGCTCAGCAAGGGTCCGGAGTGACTAGGATTCGGCCTAGGACTTAGGCCCTGTATTATCAATTGTTATTTTCAGGTCGCTGAGTATGGACTATGCTCAGCAAGGGTCCGGAGTGACCAGGATTCGACCTAGGACTTAGGCCCCATATTATTGATTATTGTTCCAGGTCGTTGAGTATGGAATATGCTCAACAAGGGTCCGGAGAAACCAGGATTCGGCTTAGGACTTAAGCCATGGAATTGTACAACGTCCAGGGACACTGGACCATGGTCGTCAAGTGTGGATTATGCTTGGCAAAAACCTGAAGAGCTTATGGATTTGCATATTGACCCGGAGAGGTCCTGGATTCGGTTATCGGCTATTGGATAAGGATGGATTACCACTCGGTTTTCGAGTTCGGATGGATATGGAATTGGCTAAGGCTTTGGTTATTGGATTTGGAATTGGGCATCGACTCGGAGCAGTCAAGGATGATATACTCTGGCGATATGGCTATGGACTTTGGATATCGGATTCGAAACTATTCAAAACACGCCTTCTTATCACAAGGCATGTTTTGGGGGGCAAAATGTTATCCGACTTTTTGGTCAAAGCTGGAATATCAACAAATTGGCAAGGAATTATGGATATCAGGATTGGAGATCGATTGGAAACAAGGTTGAAATCGATGTCGTTAAATTTTGGCCGAGCTTCGATCAGGAGGGAATCGATTGGAGATGATGATTAGGACTAGGAGAGGCTATGTTTCAAATTTCAGGCTAATCTGAGTTCGTTTGAAGGAGATATGATCGATGCAAGGTAGGAAGAACATGCTCTTCGTATCCATCGGTGCAAAGGATTGGTTCGTATCGATGTGTTTCGCATCGATTAGGAGGATAGTGTTTCACATCGATAGTGTTCGTATCGATCAAAGGCAGGGCATGGTGGTGGTTCGAATCGATACGTTTCATATCGATCAGAAAGTAAGGACTTCGAATCGATACCATTCGTATCGATCGGCACGGGTTCGACTCAATGACTTCGTATCGATCGGATAGGAAGGCTAGATAGATTTCGACTCGATGGAAACACACCGGATTGGTAGGCAAGCATGTGGAGGTTTGTTCGAATCGATACGCTTTGTATCGATCAGGATGGGGACAGGTGGTACATTTCGAGTCCATGGTCTCGTATCGATCACCGGAGCTCAGTTCGATTCCATCAGGTAAAGCTTTCTTCGTATCCATTAGGTAAGGTCTCGTTCGTATCCATCATAAGGGTAAGCTTCGTATCCACTTCATCACAACCACTTCGTATCGATAGCCCCCATGGTCGTTTTGTATCGATCAACTCGTAAATGATCGATGTGAAGTGTACTCCTGGAATCGATGCAAAGAGAAGCACGAATCGATGGATACGAGCATGCCGTTGCGAAGTTATGGATATGGACAAAGCATAAAACATGGACGCAAGTCCACGTCTCCAGGAAAGAAGCGTTCAACACAGCGAGGAAGGTGGATCAACCCAGGGATTACGTGACACGTCACCGCACGCGCACGTGCTTCTATCGAGTCGAACGGGATGGATTCGAACCAATGGATACGAACGCAACAGCACTCACGAAAACGGAACTCGTATCGATCATATCTCCCAAACCGCTGATCCAAATGCAATGAAATTTTCACAGAAGCTTCCATACATGGTAAACAATGCTCCTGCCAAGTTTCAGCTCGATTGTATCATTTTTTCATGGATACGAAAGCATTTCGTACCGATCACAAATCGAGTCGTAACTTGGTGTGGTCGGTCGTGTGGGCCCACTCACATGCCAGAAGAAGTCTCCCGAAGTTTGAGCGCGATCTCAGCCTCCTACGCCTATAAATAGCCTCCTGAAGCCTACAAAAAAGGGACCTTTTTTGCTATTGGACGTCCAGACTCTGCCGGACTCATTTCTACACTTCAATGTAACTATTGTACTGGAAATTCTTCATTGTCCCTGTTGTAATCATCTGTAACCAGCAAGGATAATCAATAAAAGGATAAAACTTTGAAGTGGACGTAGGCCGGAGATGGCCGAACCACTATAAATCCTGTGTTTCTGATTATAATTTCTGAATTGCTGTTTTTATTTGCTGAGATCTGATATTTGTGCTTGAATATTGTTGATTTGTGTCCATACTTAGTGCTTTCACAGTATTTGGGGTTTGTGACCAATTTTGGCGCAAATATGTTTAATAGCTTAACATTCGCAAAAAAGCCAAGATTTTGATATATGTCATAATTCTTGTTTCAATTGTCCATTTTAACCTGCATGTAAAACATAGGTTATTGCATGGAGTTTTAAATAAATTCTGCTGAAAATATCAGGACTCGTGCGAAATCGACGACTAAACAATGTAATATCGTAGGTAGGATTTTTTATAAAGCAGTCCTTTGTTAGCTTTTCATGACCATCTTTATAATCTCTATTATATCATAGGTCAATCCTTCCGAGAATGCTACCATAATGGTTGCTGGATGAGCCTTCACCAGAGAAATAAGAGTACTTTTGTGAATTGTTGTGCACCAAACTGTACGGCTTGATTGTGTAGCTCTTCCTTCACGTCAATCATTTGTTCCCGTTTTGGCTGTAGTAGTAAAGGTAAGGATCCACCTTTTTTAGATTACTCTGCAGTTTGAATTTTTCTTTGCTTATTTTTCATTGGTTATGTTCTAAGTAGTTTAGAATCGGAGTACATCTAAGTATAGAAGATAACAAGCCAATGAATGGAATCACATTGCAATGTATGACTATTGTGTGCGATGAGACAAGTTATTGAATGGCTACAGATTACACGGCATGGCTACAGTAATGGTATAAGAAAAACCATTAAATGGCTATGGATTGCACAATATAGCTGCAGTTTTAGTATAGAACGGGCCATTGAATGACTACAAGCTGCATAACATGGCTATAGTAGTAGTATAGGACTGGCCATTGAATGGCTACGGATTGAATGGCATGGCTATATTCTTTGTATAGGACATGCCATTGAATGGCTACGGATTGCACTACGTGGCTACAGTAGCCATGTAAGACAGGCCATTGAATGCCTATGAATTGCATGACATGGCTACAATAGGACAGGCCATTGAATGTTTACAAATTGCATAGCATAGTTATAGTAATGGAATAGAACAGACCATTGAATGTCTATGGATTGCAAAACATGACTACAGTAATGGTATAGGACATGCCATTAAATGGTTACTTTCAAAAACAAGATGGGCGATACATGTACATTCTAGATTAATTGTAACAAACATAACTTTGTTTCGTTCAGGAACACGGATGATTGACATGTGGACATTCTGAATTGGTTGTTGCAAGTCACATGGATCACGAAATTATTATTTATAATACAAACAATGGTATACGAAGTTCATAGGATTCCAAAAGGAAAGTCAAAATTGGAGTCCCATGATTATTCGGTGTTCATTAAAGCTTATATACAAGCCTATTGAAGACATGTGGAAGAGGAGGTTGATGAAGATTTTTGGGTCACCGTTAATGAAGCTTATAAATACCATCCCAATTGTCGATTAAGAATATGAAACTTGAATACTAAAGTGCTTATGTTATGTTTACTTGAGCATGTCAAAGGTACGAGAAAATTATAGCTGAAAGGTAATATAAATGTGTGTTTGAGATATGCAGATCAACATTTGACTCTCCATATTTTACGGATCACCGAACATCCTTCGTTGGCCATGCTACGTATGATATGTGGGCTAGTTATATTAGAAGTTTGAGTGATTTCATTATTCTATGTATTTCTATGCATCATAGTTATTCTACGTATTTCTATGCATTATGTGTATCTATGTATTTTATGGAGTATATTTATTTTGTGGGTTAGTTATAGTAGATAGTTATATCAAACAAATTCATACTTAAACATAGATAAACATACATTAGCACACACATAAACATTCAAAACATAAGCATACATGAAAAAACATAGACATACATTAAGATACATCAATAAGGCTAGATTTTATAGGTCAGTTATGTCTATTACCACCGTGATATTCCAATGAACTTAGCCTATTGTGAAGCATTGTTGTTACACCTATACTTTTCAAACTATGTTAAATATTGGCTAAGCACTGTACGAGGCTAAGAGAACTGCCTTCGCAATAAAGGATTAGATAAAAAAAAGAGGGAACTAAAGCAACTCGATCAATCCTACAAAATAAGCAGGGAAGGGAAGCAGCAGCCTAGCTTGCAGTCATGACACTTGACTTAACCAAAAGAGCCGTAGCCAGAATGCAAGAGATCACAATGAAATGCAATAGTGCGCTCATAAGTAAGGCTGTGAGAATATCAAACTTGCACTCATCCCTTAGTCTTAATATTACATTATGTACTAAAACTAAAATCAGGCATACTCGCAAGAAGCAGGCAATGATGCACTGAGCTCACGAGCCCCAGTAACCAGATAGCCAAATTGTGCAATTAACATCCCAATAATTTATACTTTGTTAACATCTTCACGAGTAGATCTGCACCGTATATACTAAGGGTTACTTAAGCAGTAATGCATGGAGACAAAAGCATCCTAAATTGTTGCAAATAGGGCTGCACAAACTTCACCATAATGCAAATACACACTTATAGGTAAATAAAAAAGGTAAAAATCAACTTTATCAATAACTCATGCAACAAAAGAAACTCAGATCATAGTCATCTCAAATTGCAGACATCTCAGGTCACGTTCCTATGTGTGTTAAACTAATTCCCAGGTTAATAAAACCACGTACGTTGAAGCCAAAAGCAGCTTAGGATGATCACACCTAATTATCAGACAAGCACCACAACATTATGCAAGTATAACACATCAACTAGTACATCTTCACTCCAAATACATTGGCAATGCCCCAAAACCAACGGGTACCTCTCAATGTCCTCCTAAGGTAGTACGCAAACCTTTATCTTCTTTGGATCAAAAATATAAAACCTATAAAAACTCGAGTTTCCAGCTTCAATTTTAGGAATTCCCGCCTTTATCTCAAACTTCTCGCCAAAGGCATAATTCGACCACCAAAATCATAGATTCCCACCAAAGATAAGTTAGCAATCTGAATGCATCAAACAAAAATGCAGATGGGCGACACATGGCATGATCCAAAGGTGGAAACATAATGGTGGAGAATGGATGGTGGCCATCCGTGTACATCCTCAACACAATAAACATGAGATAATTGGGAATATGACAGGGAATTTTTCTTTTCCTTTTTTTTGAATAAGAGAAATTGTATCTTCCTATTTTTTATTGAACACTTGCATCAGCAAAAAAGATATAAGAAAAGAACTTGACCCATGGATTTAGGATTCCTTAACATCTAAACCGCGTAAAAATTTCTATGTTTTTTACTTCCATGCATCATTATCTGTTTATGCTTGCACTGGATCATAGCTCAATATAAATACATGAATTGGATTTGACATTCTAACAAACAGTTAGAGTTCAACTACTTAATTATATAAGCATCCAGCAATATAATTATTACCCAAAGGTAAGCTTAATACAACTTATGTTTATTGAATCAAATTTGTGAACGAACTTTAACTATTACTTTCCTAATCAATTGAGGCAGTTGTGAGAGGAAAAATCTCAACATTTTTGGTGCTAGAAGGAGGGCTTGAACCTTTGTTCCTTTTTTAATCTCTAGAAAATCTACCTAACCTCCGTTACCAGCATTCTATTTCCGACAATTCAACCGAAGCTCCCCTACAAATCATGAATCCCTTTGATCCATTCATCCCCTTCACTCAAAGTTGGTCACTCATAGCTCCCGAAGCCCCCATGGATCCCATCCTAACCACAACCCAACCCTTCATCAAATCAAGGAACCAACAGAAGAAAGGGCTAAAAGGGATGATAGCCCAAGATACCGCCTGCAAGCTAGACTATCCCCCACCATCCACAGCCTACTACTATTACTCACCAATTATGCTAACTGATTAGCTGGCGAGTAACAACGACATTCTCAGAGATAGGAACGGTGAGGCTAGCCCATAAGTCATTGGCAAGTCATTTAACATCAACCCCCTAACTACTTGATAGAAAGACTCAATAATTGGTGTTACATGGAATCAAGTTGAACGGCTACCACCAGTTGACTATTAGCCTCCTTTATTAATAAATGGCCTCAAGATGGATGAAACCATGTGGGTATTTGTTAATCTAGATAGTGATTTTGACGATGGTATGAAATCAAGGGCCGGAATCTAAGAATCGATGGTATCATGCTAAAATTATTTGGAAAAAACCCCATATTGCGGTCATGTTGATAAGGACATTTGAGATTTCTCAAGAAAAAACCGATACTAGTAATTTAAATGCATTAAACCAACAATGTGGATGGAAGACACCTGGCATGATCCAAAGGTGGAAACATAATGGTGGAGAAAGGGTGGAGGCTATCCGTGCACATCCTCAACATAGTAAATAGAAGATGATTAGGAATATAGAGGGGACCTTTTCTTTTCCTTCCTTTCTGAATAAGAGAAATTTGTATCTTTCAATTTTCCATCGAACAATTATAATGGGAAAAAAGATATACAAAAAGAACTTGACCGGTGGAAGTAGGATTCCTTAACATCGAAACCACGTAAAAATTTCTATGTTCTTTTACTTTCATGCACCGTTATATGTTTATGTTTGCATTGGATCATAGCTCGATATAAAGACACCAATTAGATTTGCCATTTTAAAAAACAGTTAGAGTGCAACTACATAATTATATTAGCATCCAGCAATATAGGTACTACCCAAAGGCAAGCTTAATACAAGTTAAATTTTTGATTCAAATTTGTGAATCAACATTATCAATTACTTTACTAATTGATTAAGATGTTGTACGATGAAAAATCTCACCAACGACTGATATTTCATGTTTAAGTTAGGTGGCATATTCTACGATATGTCGAGGGAATGGATCATCAATCCTTTGCCATAACAAACAACATCTAGAAAGTTGGAGTACCTATAGTGGCGCCATCTATTGTCGTTTCTGCTTCTTAGGATGGAATATGTAGATGTAACTCCACATACACAAAATATCGAAGGGGAATCAAGCTCTGTTCTCTTTTAATCCATTGATTACGGAGTTCTTATCCTTTTTCTCTACTTCTATGCTAGATTCTACTTTTTTCTCCAAGTCTTCTTTCCTCTTCTCTTAAATGATGCTTTTGTTCCTCACTCTCATGCTCCCATAGGTCTTCGCAGTTCCTTCCCTGCATTTTGACATACCAATCTATCGGTGGTCGAGGGGATGGATTTGGAGAGAGTTTGTAACTTAAAGGACCTTCGCATGAGTATGAAGAAGCCAAAGAAGTGTGGCTGTAGTCCACCATGTTGATACACTATATCTAAATTGGAAGAAAAGTTTATATATATCTCAATTGTAGGTGGATGCTATTTATAATACTATGGTGCACAAAAAATGAATATCAAATAAATATAAGCACAATATGGTTATAGTGTAAGATAAGATAAGTCGTTGACAAAAGTTGCACAACACGACTACAATAGTTGATGAGCCAAGTCACTGAATGATATATGTTGAAATTGCAACAATGTGAGAGAAGACAACCTAATGAATGATATCTACACAATACAGCTACAGTAGGAGACGGGACAAGTCGTTGAATGATATCTGCCAAAATTGTTATAGTGCAAGATAAGACAACTCAATGAATTATAAATAACGAAGTAGAGTGTAATGACTTATGAATAAATTTGAATATAATCATCGAGTAATACTGATATGAACCATGAAGCGGAGTGCATAAACCATGAATAAAGCTGAATATAACATAATTCATAATGCATAAACGATGAATATAACATAAACAGAGTAAAAAGAATGTATAATAATGAATATAACATCAATCATGGTGCATAAACCATGAATAAACTAAATATAACACGAATAAAAATGCATAAATGATGAGTATAACATGAACTAGAATGAAAAGCATAAATAATAACGAATATAACATCAATCACAGCGCATAAAAGGTGAATAATAATGAATATAACATGAATCGAAATCGGTACATAAACTATGAATGTAAATACTGAAATATACATCATGGGTACATAAATGGAGATGTATAAAACACGCCACTGGTTATTCATATATGGACAGGGTACATGGCAGCGACATAACTTATCATCATTGTCTCTACTAGATAGGTGTTTAAAAGTACAGACCATAATCAAAGAATCTCTTACGCTCTGCCTCTAGCTCTGCCTTTAGTTGTACCATCTGCACTGCCTATCAGCGCAAAACATCCTCATAATAATAATACTACACATGTGCTCTATACGTCCAGCGTGGCCAAGTCCCATCTGCAAGTCGAATATATCATTGTACGATATCTAGGGAGGATCCAAATACTGATCGTGTGGATAAGGCTGAAACATGTCGACATAATGGTCATCTTCAGAAGATAAAGGCATTGCCGTAGTCCGAAACCAAAATGACTAACAGCAGACACATGATCTATTGCACGATACCCCTGACTAGGTTGGGTAAGACCCTCAAAAACCCAAGGGTGCTATCCCGTGATGTATAGCAGCTAGCCCTAACAAATCTATCAATGTCGCATTAGTAATAGTATTACCAAATATATGTAAAATATATGCCAAAAATTCATGTATGATGGACCAGTAATAACAAAAATGTCTGCTAGCCACCAACCCGCCTCTCTTATAGTATCAAGCTGATCTAAATAATAAATCATACATCAATATGTACGAGGGTGTGGATCATTGAAAATGGCATCATGGTCATGCAACTATCTCTAACACCTCTCACCGAGATACTAGTAAGAACCAAACACTACAGGATACGATACAACAGGAAATCTCCACATGCTAAGCATCCTAGATAACTGCACAAATTCAAGCACGATCGAGCCTCTACTATTAAATGGATGTCATATCAACTGCCCTTTATACATCCTCAAGTCAATCTGTTTGTGGGCAACTAAATATACATGATGTGATTCATTGTCCCTAGTTCTCCTATTATTTGCACACAAGAATAACAAACGAGGGAAGAAACTAAATGCATCTGAAGTCATTGTAATGAAATGAAAGTTCCTGAAATACTCAAAGTACCAATGTTGTAACAACTCCAGAAACCAAATAATGAAACATGTAAATCAGAAATGATGCACTATATAAGTATGAAAGTATGAGAGTACCCCAAACATAATGATAGTGCGGTCAAATTCCAAATTTACCATGGTCTCAAATTTAGGTTATCTACATACTTTTGCTACTAGTACTAAAAACAAGTTTCCCACAAGCTATGGTGCAAAAAGTCGATCATGTTCCAAATCATGCTCTGGTGAATACGCTGCTAGCATGTTATCCATGGAAGTTATAATTGCATTGACTCTAATAGCAGTGGCGGTCTAGTAAGATGTAGGCGAAGTTTCTAAATGTAGAAAAAGGCAATGAACAAGTGTGAGATTACGCCACCTATCGTCATATAGAAGCAATGGAAAACCAACCACACTTATGCTAATACCCATGAGCATAGAAAAGTCTAACGGTATAATTCCTAACTTGGTACTAGGAAAATGAAATGTATAAGTGGTTTTATATCACTGAAGAGCAATAACAACACACAATTGAACATCGCCTTTAATAACATTATTGGTGCCTGGAATATTAAATTACAAAACAAGTTAAACTAAACTGTGATAAATTGACAGAATATTCCTAAAATTAAACGAATGATTGAATCACCTAAATTCCAAGCTTGTATAGAAATGCTCATGTAGAAATGCTACAACTTTAGGATTATTTTCCAAATGCTTGTGAAAGTATTTTAGGATGTTAGCCAACGAACCCCAGAAACAAATATTCCACGACTGTTTAGTAAAATGAAATCTTAAATATACATAACAAAATAATTTACTTTAACTTTAACAGGTAAAAAAATACTTACAGCCAAGCTGGTCTATGTGCTGACATGCACTTCTCCCTTTAGATGTATCCAAAAATCAATAGTAACTTTATCCATGCTTAAATTCAGATCCTCAAAAAATTCAGTTCAGCAAGCTTAGTAGAACCATACCCCACTCCCCGACGACTCCTGCTTACTCGACCACGTCGGCGGCCTCCATGACCCCTTCGCCTCACAATCGTCCTACCCTCCTCGTAGGCTTTTTTGGTGGTTTTAAGTAGCTCTTCCATTGCATGCTCATACCCAAACGACACAATCGCATTCTCCTCTCTACAGCGACCACCGCCACTTCTGGCGCTACTACTACTACCATGCATGAACTTACAACTTAGATATTTCAAACCTTATAGATCACAAAAAGATTTAATTTGTATGTTTTTTCTTTTTAAGGATTTGAGGTGAAAATGTTAATTGTAGATCACAAAAAAGATTTAATTTATATTTTTTCTTTTTAAGGATTTGAGGTGAAAATAATGATGGAAAGGGGTAGGATTTTGTTCTCGATCGAATGAAAATGAAAACAAGGAAAGGAGGAAGAAAAAAGAGGGGCAGTAGCTGGTTTGATGTGTAGGGATCACCATTTTAAATAAAATGGCGAAGCTTTCACCGTTTTAAATAAAATGGCAAAGACTTTGCCTTTTATTGATAACGGTGAAAACTTCATAATTTTGATTCCTCTTTTTTTGAAGTGGTGTGTAGTGTCTAGTTCTGCGCTTATCTAGACGCGGAGCTAGTACGTTCAGTGCAAAAAGGGGAGAGAGGTATGAACTAAATAGGTCCATTGTTGGTGATGGTCTTATACACCCAGTAAACAAATCAAATATATCTTTCCAATGGATTCCAATTTTGTTTATTATTTAATACATTATCAACCTGATGCTCAATGTATTAATAATGTAATATTAGATTGGTAGTCTTTTAATAGTTGCTTCATTGGTAGTCTATGCGCTCCATTTATAAAGCATGAGCTGATCACATAACTCTCTACTTTTAGTTGTTTTTAAACTTAATAAAAATCATCTATTCATATGTCGGCTTATTTTTGGGCTATGCTAAGTCACTAAGCAATATTCATGATGCTTCATCCTTTTTTGTTACAATGGTTTATCCATTTATAAACAGAAGCAATATCCACCTTTCATTTTTGGATCCAGATAAGAATCTATCTAAAGCTAAATATGTTGTATTCAAATCTAAAGTTCTCAGTTATGTTTCTTCTCAAGTAACAATTTGTTTGTTATTTCAAAAATGTTGGGTAGAATGCTTCGTATTTTAGACTTGGAATGATGGGGTACTTACTTTAAACCAGCTTAGAAATTGATAATTTTAGATATTTTGGTAGTCTTCATTTGGTTCGGCATTGAAATATGGATCATATGATTGTCTTGGCATATGCTTCTTCAGTTTGCATATTTGTCTTAAACTTCTTTTGTAATCTTATGTAAAAGCAAGTAATATATAGTTTAATGCAGTCGATTAAATTTTCTTTTACTACCATGTTATTCATACTTTCTGTATAAAATACTTTACGTTTTTTTTTTATTTGATTAAATGTTGGTCACATGTTGCTTTATAATGCCTTATATTTTATACCAGTGCAAACCCGTGCTTTGAAAACAGAGTTGGCCATATTGTTAGTTCATACATTTATAAATTTATTTTGAATTATAAATAATGAAATGGGAAAAAGAAACGATGAAAATTTTATTGTATAATAAAATTTTAAAATTTATTATTATTACTACAAAGAGTAGAATTGGTTTACCAAAATTTGTGACACGTAGCATGTAACGACCCGCTATTTTGGACCATTCAAATCGATTATAAAACCAGACATATCCGACTTGAATAATTCAAAATACTGAATTATTAATTAAAATTTGTCAAAACTTAAAATATACAGTAAATCAATCACAGATCACAGAGTAATATAATGCAGCGGAATAGATAAAGAATAGTAGTTCATGAAGCTACTATATACATCAGAGTTAGACAAATACAACCGAATAGTTCAAATGCAGTGAAGTCTCCAATGCAACAGATGACTTCTCTGAACCAATCAACTGGAAAGGCTGAAATCTGAATCGATAGTTGGATTTCCAAATGAAGCTCCGAACTCCAAAGGTGAGTCTCAAATGTTGTATCACTCAGTCTGCCCCGAGCGTAAAGCAAAAACACAAAACACTCGAGTCAGGATTAACATTCTTATATCAATAAATCCAACTTAAGTGAAATATCAACTGAAATACAAATAACTTAAAGGATGTTTGGGATAACCAAACTCTAAGGGTCCATGGAACTTTCTACAATGTAGAAATATACGCTATAACACCGTGGTCATTTCAGCTTAATTTATACTTCAGAACCAAATCTCATTTTCACTTCAAATATCTCTATATTTCCCAAAATAGTATTTATATATATTAAATAATTTATACAGTAAAGTATTTTCAATTTCCTCAACTTAACAAATCGTTCCAACATCAACCCGACCTTCCCATTCAAATTAAATTCAATCTCAATTTATCAATTTAAATTCAACTCAATTTCTAAAATAACCACTTAAATTTTATCGATCTCAAATTCGGATTTATAACCACAAATACCCCTTTATATTTCCATATATTTCAAAACTTTAAGTATTCAACGTTTCATCTAAATTTTCATTCAATTTAGTTTTCTAAATAATAAATTCAAATTTAGTTTAACCTAAATTTTCATTTTAATTCAATTTAGTTGCTAAATAACAAATTCAACTACGTTGATTTCAAATATAGATCTGAATCTCAACATAAACCATTTAAATTCCAATATATTTCAAGGCTTTAATATTTAAATGTTCTATATAAAAAGTTTCATATAGATCTCGATTTAACCTCATTATTATTTAGTCTTGAAATACTCCCTTATTAGATTCAATATCATTTAAGCAACCTTAAATTACATTTTACTCAATATTTTCTTTAATTTATTTAAACGTGAAATATTCATTAAATCACTTAAATCAAAAATCCAGTTATAAAATCATACCCTTTAAATTTCTCATTCAAAAATTTCAAATCGATTTAATTAAATAAATCCTTATTTAAATACCATTTTTATAAACCCAAATTTATCTCCCAATCTTAATTATTCAATTTATTACAAGAGAATCTATTTGAAATATAGATTTACATAAATACTTAACCATATTATATGTATTAAATCAATCTAATTTAAATCAAATATTACTACTAAATCTATATATACAATTTTCATTTATATAATATCTTAAGAATCAAATTTATTAAACCATATATTTCTTTTCAAAATTATAGAAATTATTTTCAAAATATTTATATGGACCAACGGTGTCTGTATATATTTCTTATCATATAGTCAAGTGCTACGGATATTTATCATTTCAATCCATATACTAAATATATACGGGTGGATATCATTTCAACCCGTAATCCCAAATTCAATTAAATTAAAATCGCTTGGGTTTATCATTTCAACCCATAACGATTTTCTCCTATTCTAAAGTCTGTTCGGGTATGTATCATTTCAACCCATAGTGAATTCTATATTAACAAGGAACTTGCAGGGTGATAACAGACATGATAATAATATAACAACAGGCATGTATCATCAGAAATTAAATAAAGTATAAACAATAAGATATGGTGTCATATCCCATAAGTAAACGGTTACAGATAATAGCATATATAACAATTTAAATGACTATAGCATCATATTTCAATTTTCGTTTCAATTGAAATCAAATTTAATAAATAAAAGAATGTTAATCGAGAGTGATTGCTCACCTTTCGAGGCTAGAGAGATAGACAATGAAGTTGAGTTACAAAACCCAAGCACGAATCTCAAAGCAAAGTAAGCTTGGCACGAATCGACGATCAAAGCTGATAAAAGAAATCGATGGGAACGAATCAAATTAGCTCGATAAAAAATTAGGCGAGATGTAATTTATATTATTATCCTTCTTAAACCCAATATTCAAATTAAAAATATATGCATACATTTTATATAAATCCTACATTTAAATATATATATACCTTGAAATCAAACATATACACACATTACATTATATTTTAAATCAATATATATATACACACACACACACCCTAATATATATATTCTAATGCATAAGGCAGTGAAAACCAAATTTAGTAAACCGACCATTTATAACTTTGAAACCATATGTATTGTCGAAATAAATAAATACTTATATAACTTACTATATTATAATAAAATTATTTATACTCAATAAAACACATAGAAAACAACTTATAAAATGTCAACTGCAAATCTATCACTATATACTACTTACATTATCTCAATACCTCATAATATATTACTGTACATAACCTATATCAACCAAAAAGAACAAAAGTTGACTATTGTTTCTAAAATATGGGCATAAACACAGACTGCTCATGTATAAACTGAACTAACTCTTATATAACCAGAAACATATTATAGTTATAAATATACATATATATTCATACGTGCTTAAAAAATTTTAAAACGTCAATAAAACTAACTACTGACTCACGACATCCTATACAACCAGTTGTATAACAAATATATGATATATACTCATGTTAAAATAGTAAAATATAGAATGACAAAACAAAGCAGCCTGGATATAATATATATATGTGACGCACCAGATGTTCAAAATACAGCTATCTTAAACTCATATAATATAAACTTTACATATATAATAACTCGCATTAACATATATCATAAAATTTTATATAAACCTTATAGTATATAAATAACTTACTTGATATACTAAATAGAACCTATGCAAGTTAAAATATGTAAGCTAATATAGGCTGCGGCCATTTTTAAAAAAAAAATCAAAATACATTATATACTTAAACAATAATAAATTATGTACACAGTACATATTAAAAATTAACTTAGCCTTACTATACATATCATATAATAATAATATATATATATATATAAAACAAAAACCGATTTATATAAACAGACATATTGAAGAATAACATATCAAACTTATGTAAACTTTATATATACACAAAATGTCATTTCTACTAACATATATACACTGTCAAACTCATATATTACTAACATTTACATTGGAAAACTGACATAGTCATTTATACCAAAAATCCTTTTTTTCATAACATATTTTATAAACATAACATACCAAGCTGTTAACAAAACATATTTTGTATAAATATATACTCTGCCAAAATATATAATAATACTATAAAAGCTATATATTTTATATGCAGAAACCATATAGCCTGCATATACCTAACAAACAACTAATATATATAATAATTTGTACAACATAAACTTATCCAAATATGTAGAAATCATATATACATACCGAAAAATAAATATGTGTTATGAAAATCTATTTCAAACTTGTAAATAAAAACTTAAAATAACCAAGCAGATTATATATATACGCTCTAAAACCAACTCACCAGGATACTTGAAATCTTGTATAAAATAAAATATACATATAAATCTATGTTTTAACAAACCTTTCGTATGCTTGAATATATATAAAGCTGCAAGTATAAGAAATAGATATAATATATAAAGAAATACTTACATATAAAGAATGAAAGAAGAGAGGAAACGGTTGTGGGTAATCGAGCATGCGGTGAACGCGTGGAGCAAAGAGGAATGAGGGAAAGAGTTTTTTTTTCAGAGAAGGAAAAGAAGGAGAGATATGCTTATCATGGGCAATATATATATATATATATATATATATATATATATATATATGCGTTGTTCTTATATTTTTTTCATATAGTTAGTACAAGATACGCTAAATTTATACAAAAAGTAACGTATCTAAATTTATATGTTACTTATTTATTCTCTACCTATTACTTATTTATTCTCTACATATTAATTTATACGTTACTTATTTATTCTCTACCTATTTATTTATACGTTACTTATTTATTCTCTACCTATTAATTTATACTATTTATTCTCTACCTATTAATTTATACGTTGCTTATTTATTCTCTGCCTATTAATTAATTAAAAATTATTAAAATTTTATGGGTCGTTACATAGCATTATGAGAAAATGTCCTTTGAATGAATGATCAAAGATAATTATGATCAGGTTAAGTTGTGTAGTGCATATAAATTGCCTACTTCTTTTGCACAACCCAATGTTCGAAAATAATCCAAGTTCTAAAGATTGCCATAAATTTGACTTCTTCAAACCGTAGGCAAGCTACAACATTTTGGTGGATATATGGATATTTTTAAACCAGTTACAACTAAGCAAGAAAGAAGCTAACAATATTAATTGCGTCAAATATTTATAAACTGTGCAAAGCATAACAATGTCGATAGAATGAAGTAACAATGACTCATTATTTGGATAACTTGTTCATAATTTGTCAAATCCATGACGAAGCTATCCAAAATGTACGGTGCATTACACTTTTTTCCATTGTTTAACCGTTTCAGTTCTGTACATACAAGCCAACTTTGTTTTTCCTTTTGGATACGTCCAAGTGGTTAATTGATTCGGCTTTGGTGCAAGAGGTCACAAGTTCGAAACTTGCTTTCGAACATTTATTGACATGGGATATGTTGTCCCAATGATTTGTTGTATATAAAGTACCATTTCAAAAAAAAAAAAAAAAAATATACAACTGAGTACAACTTTACAGAGCACTGAGGATAAAAATACATTTACGATCCCTTCGGACTGTGTTCCTTTCAGGAATAGCTTTTACCGCCTCTTCTTTATTGGTTGCACATGAAAAGACTGAATGCCCACAACTAAAATCTTGTCCTAGCATTAAAATATGCATTACTGGATACTCGCATGTATTAAAAAAGATGACTGTAGAATAATAGATGAATAAATTGACATGCAAAGTTCTAACCTCAGGGCTAGTGTTCAACATCTAGCATTGTAAAACAGCACATCAATTCTACATGGTTATTACAATTTTTTGAAGCAATTTATAGCCATACATTATTTTAAGGTGATTAAGAAATTAAAGTTAACAACATCGCTGCAATTAATAACACTGAGAACCAGCTAATAATATGTCAACACATTTTTCCTTTTGGTGGTTGGTGTGCGAACACACATACACCCCAGGCAACAAATATATATGATCTATGTCAGAAGTTTTTGTTATACTTGAAAAACAAAAATGAAAACTTAACACATAGCATTGAAAAAGGAAGCATACGCCTCTTATTCTTGTATATTTATCAACTGGTTATTATATTTATTGAGAATTCAAATTAAAGAATATAAAATTCCTCTATGAACACCACAACTCAACACTGCTTCAATTCAACACATGATCAACTCTATAGCTTTACTCCTATTTATCACATAGATTCACAGAATGATTCATGAGCTAGCCTAAACTTCATAAATGTTGTAGCCAGTCAGACTTTAAAGCTTCAGGATATTGATGCTTTGGATCTACAACTTCTATCACGCGCTAATGCTTATGCATATATCATTAACAATTTAGTCTGAAATTTCCGGACACTATGTTATATTCATCAGCTGTTGAGCAAGTTGCATCATTTAGTCTACCACTTCATTGATCTATTGTGTTACCCTTATTTCATGCCCAGTTAATGACTTGCAGATATACAATACTTGGTGAATTGTTATGGCGGTCCAGTGCATTATAACTACATGTATTTTCATTTTAGTTCAATCCTGTTATGTCATCTCAGCGTGTATTATAAGTATAGCTTGTGTATTGTAATTATAGTTTGGTTTAAAGCTTTTACTCGGTTATCAATATAATGATATCATACAGGACCGTTTTTGAACAAAATAGATGTGTAATATGCATTTTTTAGCCAACTACCAAGTTTGGTAGCAGCATGTTTTTTATATCGTACAAATAATGCTCTCCTTGATCGGAGGATCACTCCTTTATCATAACATGCACATACATACATATAGTGTAAAATGAAGTAATGAAACACTCATGGGATTACATGACTTGCGTTTAGCTCCAAAGCTTGCAAATTTGTTGTTGAAACTAAAAAATATATTTAGTTACCTAACATAGATTCTTAAATGTGATAGTTTAAAAATTCATACCGTGGTAGATATACGAAACATCATATTAAATATTTTTCCTTAACCTGCATGTAACTAACCTATAGTATAAAGGGTATTTCTGATCAACTATGATGTGCATATATTATAATTAGCTTGCAATTGAAGAATTTTATCATTTTTACTACAAACAAAATAAATTTTGACATCTTATACAATAATACACCATGTTGGATCTTGGATCGACATGTTGGGATAGTCCTATACCCACTTACCATGATGGAAGAAGTAGACACATTAATGACTAAATGTACCGGACACCAGAAGAATCATTGTCAACATGCTTAGCAAATATTCATTTTGTCCTAAATCAAGACTCCGTGTATGCCTTGTTACAACCTTCGATGGTTTCAGCTTACCCTATAGCATATGTATCACTCTTGCAACCTAATCTATTGCATTTAATGAATTCGAAAGTGAACAATTGTATGAGTCATACATGTTAACTACTATGAGATGCCATTCATGACTTTCAACATCTGTAGAAAATATAGTGCTATTATGGCTGGTAATAAAGTTGAATGATGGTTGTACATGGCAGAAAAATATATTAACAATGGAAGGTATGAATAACTTATAATACAACAGCAATGTAAACTCAAGCTTAATTCTAGGTAACCATTTCCACGTTTTGGAGGTAGAATCTTCCTGATGTCATCCAACAAATAAAACAGTTCATATATGTTTTTGTTTATAAATGAAAAAATAATAAGCATCCATATGTTGATGTGCATTTGTTGAAAATTGCAAAAGCATCGATAGAAGCATAAAGAAATTGCAATCAAACAAAAAGCGCACATATATCCATGGACTCTTTGAAAATACCAGTATGAGACCCAATTATATATAGTTATATATATACAATCTAAAACATGAAGTTTGTCCATAAAGTGAATAGTTTGATGCCATACATGCCTAACAGTAAGGTTGTAAGAAGATGACATCTCATTCGCTCCCTTAATATACTTGGTTACAAATAAGCAAATTATAACTCTTATAAAAGAGCGATTAATCTTTCAAATAACATACCATTAACACAATTTTATAGTGGTAAATCATAATTAATACTTAAGGAAAAATGTGACTGTTCATTATGCAGGAGGTCTAACAATAACTTTTGTCCTATGCCTAATTTTTTTCAAGGCCGGCTTTATTATATTACTCCCATGGGTCCCAAAACGTTACACTAAATATTCAACATAGGCAGAAATATTTTTTTTAAAATATGGTAATAAAGAAAAGTAACTGCCTAAAAAGGAAAAATAATGATGTTCTATTGTTTCCTCTGTTGTCTATCCAGCGATGGAGGAATCAAAGCCCATTGACATCAATTAACAAATGTTTTTTTATGATAAAATGAATTATCAAATTTTGTAGCATGTGTCCACCTATTTGATAAGAAACATTATCCTTTCAATGATACAGTAGCAAATTTCAATAAAGAAGAAACCTCATGAAAAAAAAATCAAAAAAGGCGCAAATACAGTAATTGCGCTAGATTGCCAAGTCAAAAACCATTTCAAGCCTCATATTCTTAGAATAAACTCAGTCCATGTACATCATCATGGACATATTTCAAACTTTGAATATCATAATTCAAAATAATAATAGTATATTTCGGTAGGTTGAGCAGTGTTTAAGGGCATATATTTTAAGAAAATCCAACATTAGGAATTTAACATACAAATTAACAGTAGACAAATATATTTTTCTCATTTAATAAATGAATTTTTCATAATAGAAATATTTTGCACATTTTTTTGTGAAAAAATTTCCACACTATATGCTGCTAAATCCAAAGACTTGGAAAATATCTCAAATCTTTTGAAATCTTGTGAATAAATACGTCATAATTAGCAATACTTCAACTTAAGCAACCATACAACATGTTGTCACGACCCGTCTTCCACTAACCAGAAAGACGTATCATGAATTAAGAAAGAAAGGGATGGAAAGAAGAAAGAAAGAATAAACAACACTTAGAATCTCAACAACAGAACGAATAAATTATATTAATAACATAAATATTTACATAATATACAACATCAATCAGAGTTACACAACATATACTAGACAATTACAAACACATGTCTAGTATTTACAACTTAATACAAACACAGTACAGAAAACACACAGCGGAAACTATATATCTACAACGCAGAAGCCTCCTGCTCCATTGCTCCTCCAATATTCGTCAAAGCCAACCTGAATCCCTTGGCTACTCATAAAAATTTGAGTACCCAAGAGTTTAAGGTCAGACCGAGTATTACAAATTTGCAGGTAAGGACGTTTCTCATGGAGGAGAGCTGGAGGATAGGAATGTTTAGAGTGTTTATCCGCTGTGATATATATATATATATATATATATATATATATATATATATTGTTATTCATTCGGGACAAGTTATTTTAACTGTCCAGTGATTGTGTAATTATGGTTACTCTGATATATTAAAATGCAAATGTACTAATATTGTTATTCTTTGTAAAACTGTTATTTATGTGATATTATATTTTGATCCGCTGCGAATGTGAGATTTCTATGTTTTAGTGTTTTTTTTTCTTCTTTTCTTCTATCTCTTCTTCTTTTTCATGACTATCTGGAATTTTTGGGATCGAAATTTTCCGGGTCGTTACAACCCGACTTCCTAACACCAGAAAGTCGCATCATTAATTAAGAAAGAAAGGGATGGAAGAAGAAAAGAAAGAGAAAGAAGAAACACAACAACATCAGATAACTCACAACGGAACAAATGAAATATAATATATCACATAAAATATTACATAGTATCATATTACATAAGAGTATGCAACTATACAACACATATTAGACAGTTATAAACATTTGTCTAACTATACAACTCAAGAAATAACAGATACATATATCAAACAAACGCAGCGGAACCGTACTATATCTACACGTGGAAGCCTCCTGCTCCATATCTCCTCCAGAATTCGTCAAGCTAACCTGAAACACTCGACTACTCATACATAATATGAGTACCCAAGAGTTTAATAAAACGGAAAATAAACACTCGGGTTAGACAGGGGTTTGGTGTGAGTAAACGGGTTAAAATTGCTTAACTTTAGAAAAACCTTTGAAAAGAAAAGGTATGACGTAAGACTTCCCACACATAAACATGGAAAAGTTTTTACCTTACGCTAACCAAAACATTTGATAGGAAATCCAGTGGTATTATAATAGTGTCTAGGGTTTTCAAGTAAATAAGAAATAGCCAAAATTGTTACATTTATTAAATTCCAGCTACTAGCCACAAAAGTGAGTCATACAAACAAAACCGTAGGGTCTCGTAGGAAGAATGGGTTTCCATCAATGGCAGGGCTACTGCAGTACCGCCAGTCACAGTACGTGGCCTAGATCAACGTACCGAGGAGTACGTCCGCTCCCCTGCAACACAAGGCCGGGACCATCCCTTACTGGACAATCCCGAACAAGACAACCCCGCAGTTGGCGTGCGATTCCAACTGCCCACACAGCCGAAATGAAAGGGACTTCTAGACAGGGGGAAATCTTGTCCTGAAATGGGCGCTACCCACCTAGCATTGCTGCACCTCCCATGTTTTAGCCATTCCCGATTGATGAGGCTTGAGGCTGCGATTACCTTTATAGAACATATCTCTTAGAATGCTCATCGTCCACCTGACAATGTTCTGAAAGCATTCAATCCATACAAGTTCGTTCTGAGTTCGAACGAAACCGAAGGCACTATCTCGTTGCACTCATTTTGGAATCACCCTCAGAGTCAACGACCATAGCCCTTGCACTCTAAATCACCGTCTCGAAACTATAAGTACTATTTCCGTCAAACTCATCACGGAATCACCCCCAGAGTTATACTGACGAATAGTTCTTACACCTCGAGTCTTCACTTGCACTCCACTTGGATTCACGACCTAACATTTAATTGGAATCGATGTGGTTTTCGGATTATCCAAATATGGAAACCCGATCCCAGTCTCACCGAATCCAAACGTCATTTTAATGTCCAAGTTGTTTAAGGGTTTAAACAGTTTAACTTATATTCAGGATGATATAAACAGATAGATGAATCACATTATCACAATAGATTATTCATATCAAACATTCATCTCACAAAGCAGCATATCACATATCAGAGATATCCAAATCATCCAGTATCAACCAATCACCCAATATCAATCATCCAATATTAATCAACATCCAAAAGCAGAATTGATTAACTTTTAATCCATTGGATTATCATAAATCCTTCTTCATTAATTTATTCCCAATGAATTAATCATCTCTTAATGATCTTTCTTAATTAATCTTCCTTGATTAATCAACCTTGAATTTCATTCAAGTAATTATCCTTAACCACATATAGTAACTAACTTTTAATTACCATCATTAATTATAATAATTAATGACTCTTCATTTAATTACATTAATTAATCAATCATAATTAACTAGATAAGATCACCGTACTGAGGAGTACGCCCGCTCCCCTACAACACAAGGCCACGTACTGTGACGGGTGGTACCCCGGTAGCCCTGCCATTGTATGGAATCCAAAACCCAATAAGCGCCCTCGGATTTGATTGTATCACCCACTTTTGTGGCTAGTAGCTGGAATTTAATAAATGTAACAATTTCGGCTATTTCATATTTATTTGAAAACCCTAGGCCTATTATAATATCGCTGAATTTCCTAGCAAATGTTTTGGTTAGCGTAAGGTAAAAACTTTTCCATGTTTATGTGTGGGAAGTCTTACGTGATACCTTTTCTTTCAAAAGGTTTTTAAAGTTAAGCAATTTTAACCGTTTACTCATACCAGACCCATGTCTGACCCGGAGTTTATTCTGTTTTTCTTAAACTCTTGGGTACTCAAATTTTTACGAGTAGCCAGAGGAATTCAGGTTGGCTTGACGAATTCTGGAGGAGCAATGGAGCAGAAGGCTTCTGCGTATAGATATATAGTATTCCGTTGTGTGTTCTTTGAGTCGTTTGTCTTTGAGTTGTAATATCTAGACAGGTGTTTATAACTGTCTAGTATGTGTTGTTTTAGCTGTGTATCTCTGATGTATATGATACTATGTAATGTATTATGTGATTAATATAATTTATTCGTTCCGCTGTTTAGATTCTGATGTTGTTTCTTTCTTTCTTCTGTCTTTTCTATTTTCTATCCCTTTTCTTTCTTAAAAATGATGCATCATTCTGTGGTGTGAAAGTCGGGTCGTTTCACTTGGTATCAGAGCTGAATAAAAGGGATCTCTAGACGGGGATTAATCTCATCTTACTTGGGCATGACCCACTTAAATCATATGTCAATGCATCATTCTTTTAAAAAAATTCATGCTAGCAGATTCAAACAGAGGTTTAAATATAGGAACAGGGGTGCTTCAAAATTTACAAACAAGCACTCAGAAAATTCACATATAGATATTCATGCAGATCAAAACATCAACACAGTAAATCTAGCTTTTCAATCTGAGTTAAGTTTAAATCTAAATTTAAAAATAGATTCAAGTTGAATTTGAATCTAGTTTGGGAATGAATGTGATTTTAAATTCAAATTTGTAACACCCGGATCAGACCGAGTATTACAGATTTTCAGGCAAGGACGTTCTGGAGCTCAGGAGGCGCGTTGAATGGCTGGAACATATGGAGTATTTACCTCTGTGATATATTATTGTATAATTAGGACATGTTGTTTAAAACTGTCCAGTGAATAGTAATGGTTGTAACTCTGATGTATAAATATAAGTGTATTGATACAGTTCTTCTTTTGTAAACTATTATTTATATGATATTATATTTTGATCCGTTGCGAATGTGAGGTTTCTGTGTTTTGGTGTTTCTGGTTCTTCTTTTCTTCTATCTCTTTTCTTCTTTTCCTAACTATCTAGGAATTTCGGGATCGAAATTCCCGGGTTCCACAACAACAATACATAAATGTAATGAAAATCTTGTTCACCTAAACCATTATTTCTTTTGCATGTACTGTAATAATAAATCAAAAGAAAAGAAAAAATTACATTTGCTTGAGGCAAGATTGCGAGAGATCTTAAGAAGTACGATCCATAATGTGAAGTAGACAGCCCCTGAAGAAATTATTTGAGTGTGATTTGCATATCCAATTTGTCACATCAAACAAATGCATGCAACATAGGAGATTATTTGTGTTAAGATCAATGTGTGGAGGTCAGTTAATTTTGAGAGGATGATGATAGCATAATTGAAAAACAGTCCATAATTAGGATATGGTATCATTTAGGTTTGGGAAAAGGTAGAATGATAAATAGAGGAAAAGGAGGAAAGCCAGTGCGTCGTTTGAGTTTAAAATTTGAGGAAAAAAATTTCAGGGGACTTGTGCACTATTGAATTACCATATAGATTATTAATAACATTGAAAACATATTTCAAGTTGTTCATGGATACTATGGTAATCTAATAAGAAAATGGAAGCAATCTGTTTGAATGATCCAGACAAAAATTGCTTTTCAGAGGATGATGAAATTTTCTATAAGCGACATAAGAAATTGAATACTGTAATAGCATAATTGAGGCAAAAGTCAAGAAGACGAACATAACACATTAAACTAAGTGGGTTATAAAAGCTTAAATGCAGAACATCAAATTCTTACATGAAAATAATTGTGATTTCTTTGTGCAGTTGGACATCTGATAACTGCAAAAAACCATTTCATGTCAGACAACATATTGATCATAAAAATGTCAAATTGTTCCTTAGTAGCAAGGATCCATTTCTTCATATAAAAGATAACCGAACAAAGTCATGGAAATGAACATAAATACGAAATAAAGAACATAATTTAAGAAATAATCGAATTGAATAGTTATGTAACGGTCTCAAATAACTTTTTCAATTTAAATGTACACATTGAATCTGTTTTTATATTTAAACAATACAACGCAACTTTCAAACTTCTGCCCCAAATATAATACGTGAAGAAAATGAAAATAAAATAAATCAAACAATTGAAACTAATAGCATTCTTGCCAATGTCAAAAAAAAGGAGGCATGTCTTATATATATAGTTATAATGGAATTTATGTGGGCCTTGGACTATTCTTTGACTTGCACCATATCCTCTGTTGTCACACAATAGTGATACTATCTTTTGAAATGATTGATTTTCTAGTGGCTTTGCTGAAGAATTAAATGGAGGGTAATAGAATTAAGCATAATTACAATTAAAGTGAATAAATAAATAACTAAGCCACACATTTAGAAAATGAAAATTATTTCAACATATTACGTTTGCATGGGGTTCAATGAACAAATTCATATAACAGTAAATGAGAAGTCAAGTGGACTATTTGCAAATGAGAAATAATCATCAATAAATCAAGTTACTGCAAATGCAAATTAGTTCATCTAGCAAATTGAGTCACCCAATTATTTCATTTAGGAAAGCAAAAATTTGGATTGTGCCCCACTTTGAAATGAGAAAAATATGGGATGAAAATTTATTCGTTTTCGAAATCGATTCAGCAAATCAAAGGGGCTCGAAAATCAAAAAATGAAATTAGGCTTACCCGTAACAAAAGCAGTGGTGGTAACAAAGGGAAGAAGCTCAATTGATCTGACCGTATGCTGCTGTAGTGAGAATAGTCGAGATTAGCATAAACTTTCTTTGCAGATAATTTAGGGTTCATGCCATTTTTGGGCATCGGAAAAAAGAACGATACTTTGTTTGAATCAGTCAGCCATAGCGTGGCTCTGTATTTGGCTGGAAGCACGGTGTTGTCAATGAATCATGACTGTTATTACAGGGAAGAGAGCACTGGAAATAAAATGAAATAATAAAGAGTGTCAATGAAATAACATTACACAATGGAGGTAGATTAAAATTGAGATCGAAAGTCTAAGAGTGGAGATGAGAGAAATAGACGCCATTGGTAAGGAAAAGAGATCATTTTTCTCTTTTAACCTACGGAGATGACAGGAACATGCAACGGTAAAAGAAGAAAGAAAAGTAAAAACGCGATGCTTCAGTTTTAGTTTTACAAAAAAATGCAAGGGCTTGTGCGAGCTTGAAAGGTAACTTAACAATGATAGTACAGTATAGTATAAATAATATAATAACATAGACAAAAGTTTGGTCACGGTTCGGTTGCTAAAATTCAAAGAGGTTTGTGTGCTCTTAAAATTTAACTCACTAATAATATAATAGTATAGATAAGTAACCCATGAGCATTTTGAGCTATGCTGAGAACATAAGTGTATTAATCAATGTGACAAATTATAAGTACCTTATTTGTTAAGAGCTACCCTACTTACTTTATTAGCAACAATTTTACGGTGATTTTATCTTGTTTTAAAGTATTCTTCATAATATATTTTTCTTCCTTCTTGACAAAAGACTGAGTTTGTTACATGGAAAACATAGCTAGGCTTGAATTCAAAGTTTTGGATGTATTTGGATACAACTATTTATCGTGGATATTGGATGCTGAGATCCATTTCTAATCTCAATGCTTAGTAAATGCTATCAAAGATGGTAATAATATGTCCCGGCGGGAGAAAGCAAAGACTTGAATATTTTTAAGACATCATGTCCACAATGATCTTAAAACTGAACATTTAACCAGAAAAGATCTGACTCGATTATAGAACTCCCTGAAGGAGCATTATGACAATTAAATGACAGCCATACTTCTGAACATTAGGCAAGAGTGATTGAACATTAGGTTTCAATACTTCAAATCTGTAATGCAATATAATTTCGCTATGTTTAGAATCGCTTCTAAAATGAAATTATATGGAGAAAATGTAAATTATGCACAAATGCTTGAAAAGACATTTTCAACGTTTCATACCTTGAACATACTCCTATGGTAGCAATATCAAGAACGTCGTTTTACATCTGAACTCATGGAATGTCTTTAATTACTGAGAGAAATAATGAATTACTTAGTAAAAATCACTCCTCAATACCAACTAATTTGGCTGCATTACAAGAAATTAATGATAATTTTTCCCACTCCATATTCATTGATTTCAAAATCAATTTATCTAGAAATCTTAATGGCATCCTCCTCTTCTTCCATTCCTCTCACTATACCTCCGATCTCCTTCGTCCCCAGTAAATACAACACCATTCTCGAACGCCCACTTGCCGACGCGGCCGCATCATTTCCTCCTCCGCTTTCAACCCGTTCCCCATTGCCATCTCCGATCCCTAACCAACCTCTCCGCATTGAGATCCCCAGTACCAGAACCTTTGCCCAGGTGGTGGCCTCGAAACCTCGACCTCCCCTTCTGCCCAACCCTCCATCCAAGCGGAGTCTGCCTTTACCGTTCTTCAGAAATGTGCGTCTCACTGTTGATATTTTGAAATCAAAGAGTCACTGCCTTCGTTGCGCGGGCTTCAGACACGTGGCAAAGAATTGTAGGGATGCTAAGATCTGCTATAAATGTGGATTTTTCTGGCATCCTCAATCTCATTGCCCCGATAATCTCAATAAACCCTCACGTACACGAAAGAATAACTCAGCCGAAACCCTTCCTCTCCCCACTAAAAACAAATCGGTCCAGTGGGTCCCAAAGTCAAATCCCATATCAGTTCAGCAGAATCCCGCCCTCTCCCCAACGCACCCTCTCTCCTCTTCAGTTCCCAATAACCGGCCGCAATCCCCAGTGCATCCTCACAATTCGAAAATTAATTCGAAAATATTTCGTAGGATGGAACCACCTCCTTTTCTCACCGCAAAAATCATCAGTGGTGCTTGGTTGATTGACTCCCTTCATCACGCGCTCACCTCCAACTTCCATCATCATGACTGGCCGTTATGGCTCCTGACCAATAATAGCTTCATATTCCACTGTCCCTCATATGCAATCCGAGAGCAGATCCTTCAGCGTTCGACCATTACTAGAGCAGGCGCGGTGATTCAATTTCAACCATGGCAAGAACTAGAGAATCCAGCTCCGTCCCTGGATCCGCCGTCATGGGCGCGGGTTTCGGGTTTTCCCGAACTTCTACGGTTCAATGCGAAGGCCATTCTGTCAGCCCAGTGGGAAGATTCTTGGCGCAAGACGACTGTGGATGGGCGAATTTTAACCATCGCTTTTTATACATCAAATTGCAATTCTATAGCGACATCAACTCCCCAACCTCTTTTGTCGCTGTTGTGAACAATAGGGAATACCTGCTGACCATTGAGAAATGGGAGCACGAACACCCTAGTAGGAGGCTGGAAAACCACTTGCTTGGTATTGACTACGAGAGGGACTTCCAACGTTTTGACCGGCATATCCCGATTGAAAATTTGGATTCAGAAGATAGGTTCAACGTAATGAACTATGAGCCTCTCTTCTCTGATCCCACACCGGCCCTGGGCCAATTCAATGATCAGTCGATTGAAGTTGTTGGTCCAAGGGGCTGGGATCCTTGGCCTGTCCAAGAGCAAGAGTGGAACCCGTATGCTGACTTGGATCTATCAACTCCCCTTCCCCAACATATCACACCACCACCAACAACTCAAGTTCCGCCTCATTCACCTCACAATGTAGACCCCCAGCCAGATTGTCAATCTCCCCCCCCCCCCCCCACTTATTCCCGGTTCCACAACCTGTTGAACATAGACACGTGGCCCAACCAGTGACAGGTCAGTGGTCTCAGCTTGTCACTCCAACGTCTGTCCGCCGGAGCTCCAGACTGGACAAAGCGGCATCACACCCTGGTAGTTTCTTCAAACATGTTGTTTTCTCCTCTCTTAATAAAAGTCTAAACAAAAAAATGGCACGTTGCATGGGCGTGAGTTTGCATGATAAACATTACACCTCCATGCAAGCTCTCGAATAGGAGCGCTTGTCGTTATCCCAATGAAGCTAATTTCCTGGAATGTAAGGGGGCTGGGGACCCCAGTAAAAGACATTCTGTTAACTATATAATTG
The DNA here is from genome assembly GCA_030765085.1 of Allium cepa. Taxonomy (NCBI): domain Eukaryota; kingdom Viridiplantae; phylum Streptophyta; class Magnoliopsida; order Asparagales; family Amaryllidaceae; genus Allium; species Allium cepa. Next base: position 168,790,200 of record CM060931.1, read on the forward strand.
TCCCCCACAAAACCGACATACTATTCCTGCAAGAATCTAAACTATTAGACCCATGCCCTAATCTTCTCAGACAAATTGGCGGGACATTTCTTTCTGGGTGGGCCCACCTGAATGCCGTCGGCTGTTGTGGAGGCATCATGACAGCCTGGAATGAATCCGTGTGGTCCCACTGCCAAACTTTTCAGCACACATCAGCCTTACACGTAGCCCTTCGTCACTTGCAAACTAGAACGATCTTTTTCTTCTCCAATATCTATGGTCCACTTAATACTCAAGATCATAATGATCAATGGACGAATTGCCTCAACTTTGCCACTCACATTAATGGTCCTTGGGTAGTGGGTGGAGACTTCAATACCACCAGATCCTCTGTCGAAAGAAATTCAGGCAACCTTTCTCATGACTCTGAATCCTTCAACTCCTTCATCAATCTATGCTCCTTGGTTGACCCACCCATCAGTAACCGCCAATTCACCTGGTCAAGCCGCAGATCTGAACCTTCGTTGGCCAAACTGGACCGCTTCCTCTTCAATCCAGCCTGGGATGACTTGTACCCACTTTCCGTGGTCTCTGGCCTAGCCACAATCACCTCCGATCACTGCCCACTCCTCCTTGACACTGGCTCATCCACCTGTCCTATTAGACCCTTCCGCTTCGAGCGACTCTGGCTTCTTGAACCGTCATTCGACAACTTCATCAAAGATATCTGGTCCCAGCCCTCCCATATCCCCTCAGCCACTGCCAGGGTTGTCGCCAAGCTTAAATCTCTGCGTAAGACTATCAAACCCTGGGCCAAGTCGGTTTGGGGCTCCATTCGCTCGCGTATTTCAGCAATTCAAGAGGAAATTTTGGACCTCAACATCCTTAAAGAATCTAGCCCCCTTACCGAATCGGATCGGACTCGCCTGAGAGACCTGGAGGCGGAACTAGATAGATTGTCACTGCAAGAGGAAATTGATTGGAAACAACGCTCCAAAGCGAAATGGATTGAGGATGGAGATAAAAACATGGCTTTTTTCCACCGCCTTGCAAACGGCAGGCGCAGATCCACTTTCATCCCCGAAATCACCGACAAGGCACCTCTGTCACCGATCAGTCTGACATCCTCAATCTGTTCTCCATCTATTATCGTAACATTTTGGGTGAACATCATCCTCCAATCCCAGGCATAGACTGGAATCTGCTCTACCCTGACTGCTCCCCCATTCCGATTGATCATCCCTTCACGGAGGCGGAAATTTGGGCTGCGCTGAATGATATGTCTGATGACAAAGCTCCGGGTCCAAATGGCTTCGGCCCACTTTTCTTCAAACATTATTGGGAAACCGTCAAGTACGACATTATCGAGATGTGTTCTGAATTCCAAGCCGATCCTTTATCTGTTGCTCGCCTCAACTATGCTAATATCATACTCCTCCCCAAAACCCCTAGAGCCAACACCCTTCCTTCCTTCCGTCCCATTAGCCTCCTGAACACCACCTTCAAAATCATAACCAAAGTTCTTGCCAACCGCCTTCAAACAGTCATTGCCCCCCTTATTGGAATTGAGCAATCCACATTCATCCTCGGCTGTAATATCATGGACTGCGTAGCGTCTACCCAAGAGGTCATTTCCTTCTGTAACCAAACTTCAACGCCAGGCATTCTCCTTAAATTAGACTTCTCAAAGGCTTGTGACACAGTTAACTGGCAATTCATCCTGGAACTTATGGAGCATACAGGCTTCCCCACAAAATGGTGCAACTGGATCCAATGCATCCTTTGTTCTAGTCATTCCTCGATCTCGATTAATGGTGCTACCGGTGGCCTATTCAAGTCTGCTCATGGCCTGCGTCAAGGCGACCCACTTTCCCCCCGCTCTTCGTCCTCGTTGCAGATGTATTCAACTGCATGATCAAGTTAGCAATATCGAACAACCTCTTTGAAGGCATCAAGCTCCCCAGCTCGAATCTGGCCATATCCATCCTTCATTTCGCTGATGACACTATCCTTTTCGCATCTCCCAACGTCAACCATATCCGCTGCCTTAAAGTAGCTCTGTACTCTTTTGAACTCATATCTGGCCTTTCCATCAACTTCAATAAAAGCTCCATCATCATGCTTGGAAACTCCGATCACCTTGAGCCTACAATTTCCGATCTGCTCAACTGCAACATCGCGCAATTTCCCATCTCATATCTAGGTATTCCCCTCCGACCGACCAAACTTCTCAAAGCAGACTGGCTCCCCCTCATCACCAAAATAGAAAACAGACTCCTATCCTGGAAGGCACATTCTCTCTCTTCTACTGGTGCCTTGTCCTCGTTAAGTCAGTCTTATCGGCCATCCCTTCATATTGGATGTCATTTTACAAGCTTCCAACATGGGTAATCAAAAGAATTGACAAGATCAGAAGTTCTTTTCTATGTAATAGGGGAAGAACAAAGAAGCTCGTAAACTGGAGGACTGTTTGCATGCACACCAATAACGGTGGTCTTGGAATCGTTAACTTATACTACTTCAACCTTGCGCTTCTCGCAAAGTGGCTCTGGCGATTTCTCACTCCCGGATCCTTCCTTTGGAAAACTTGGATTACCACACTTTACTACCATTCCAATCCCCACCTTGTCCTTCACTCCACTCCCATCCTTAAACCATCCACATTCTGGTCTGGTGTCCTCGCCACCCTTCCCTGAGTTAAATCACTCTTTCATGTCAAAGTGGTTAATGGGGCTAACTGCCTCTTCTGGCAAGATATCTGGTACGGCCACCTACCCCTTTCCTCTATCCTCCCCAACCTATTTTCTCACTCAGCCACAAGTCATGTTACCACCTCCGACTCTTTCCACCTAGGCCCTGACCACCTCTTTCCATCATCCTACTTTGACCTTACCACCTTAGCCGAGCTTCACCAAGCTGTCTCCATCCTTCAATCCATCCAATTCACCCCCTTACCTGATAAGTTCCTCTGGGCCCCCAATCCCACAGCTAGTTTCTCCGTCTCCTCCTGCTATGCTCACCTAAAAAACCCTGGTCGCCTCTTCAACTTCCCCAGACTTTGGAATTGTCGGCTCCAACCTCGTATGGCATTCTTCCAATGGTGCCTTATCCACGGCCGCATCAACACCAGAGAGAGATTCTTTCGTCTTAACATCGCATTGGACCTGTATTGTGCTTTTTGCTCTAACGCAACTGAAAGTATACAACATCTATTCATTGAATGTGGCTTTTCCTTTAGGGTTTAGGTTGCAACATCCATTCACTTACTAGGCTATGTCCCAAAATCACTTCTTTCTTCGAATATTGGCAATATAATCCCCCAATAAGCACTTAGATCCCTTTGTGGCAATTTTCAGTCGGTGCATTTGGGTCGAGCGTAATGCACACGTGTTTAACAAGACCAAATCACACTTTGATGGAACATGCGGGCGTATTATTTACTATTACTCATCTTTAACAGGTCATAGTTTCTCAGCCCCTTTCCGGCTTAGACTGTCGTTCTCCAGATCTTCGTCGGCAGAATCGGCTAGCATCTCCTCTGTAGCCCCCACGCGTAGGCAACCTGGACACCTCTTGTAATTCCTATCTACTATATATTTACTGCTACATGTATTATGCTATTATGTACACATGTCTCCGCTATGTAGTTGACGTTAGTATGTCTGTTGTGCAGCCTTCCCCCTTTTTGGTCAGCGATCAGGCTTGTTGATCGCACTATTAACATATTTTTATGCTATATAACCGGCTGTGTAGTGCCACGCTACACATCCGTCTCGCTCAAAAAAAAAATTCCACTCCGGAAGAGTTCAAGATCTAGGACATGATCATGAACATGGACATAGAGATGGATGTGGATATAACTCTAGTGAAATGGTTACGGTGATTTTAGAGATAATAAAACCACCAACTTTAAAAAGAAACAAAAGAAAAATGAGCCTGGAAAGAATAATGTTTCAACTTAAGAAAATAAAATGCATTAAAAGGAAATTTATTATAGATGTGGACGCTCTGGTCACTGGTCACATACATGTAGATCATATAAAAAACAATCGAAGAATACCAATATTTATAGAATATTGAAACGAATTATAAAAAAGAATGGTCTAATACTAAATTGAAGTTAGATGATTTACATGAAGAGGTTGATGGAAATTTCGTAAATGGTGAAAATTTGATATGGCCGACCTGATCAATTAGAAGTAGCCTGAAGCTTGTTATGTGGTTTCTGTTTATTTTTTTATTATCTTTTTAATAAGTTAGTTTGAATTTGATATTTGTTTAAGGTTTCAATGAACTAGTTGAAATAATGTGTAACGATGAATGTTGGTTTTAATAATTAAACTAGTAAATTGTTTAAAATCTTTTTGGAAAGGGTTAGCATTTATTCAATTTATTTAATAACTGACTAACTATATTATCTTTGATAAAAATTTAAGGTATGCACCATCAATATTTGAGTGATGATATATGCCTATCAGGCAATCCAAATACTCGTACAATTTTGATAAAATAGAATTTCCTCGAATTATTTGAAAATATTTTAGCTAAAGTTTCCACCAAAGCTGAAGCTGTTAAAATAATTGAAGGGTGCAAAAGAGCCAGTATAATATAACGGAATGGTACACAAATTTTCACCTAAAATGCATTATATTCAAGCAAAGACTACATAGAACTAAAGCAAATAAGGTTGTTTGTCTCAGAAGGACCGAGAAAAGGACATTTACCATAGAGAAAGGCAAAAATGTTATGTTGGAAGGTATGATTTCCATTTCCAATTTTTCAGTTGGAGTTCTTTTTGATACGTGAGATCTACATTCTTTTATTTCTAAGGATATGGTCGATAAAGTAGTTTTAGATGTTACCTATTTAGTTACTTCTTTACATGTAGTTCATCCGTTTGTTAGGTATGCCACTTTAGGGTTGAGGCACATTGACCTATAATTTATAATGTGCAACATTATTTTTTTCTTATGACCCATTTTTTTACTTTGAGGGGGTATGGTGTGATTTTAGGCATTGATAGGTTAGTATAGAATAATGTCAAAATTTATTATGCCCTGGAAATTATTGCTCTACGGAATATGGAAGAAAAAAACAAAGTTCTAGTATCTTTGGATGAGGCGTAAAGAAGGTCTAAAGTTCCGTTGCGTTCCTTAGAAAGCCTAGAAGAATTGATAGGTAAAGTTTTTGTAGTTTGGGAGTTTGCTGATGTTTTTGAGCCAGTAATGGGTTCACCTTCGAGAAGAGCGATTGAGTTTCACATTTACTTAGTGTCTAAAGCATAACCTATTAGTATATTGCCTAGCAGAATGCCGCCAAAGAAAATGGAGGAATTAAAGAAGTAATTAGTGGAACTTGAGTAGCGAAGCTGCATCAAGCTGAGTAGTTCGTGAAGAAATTGGATGAATTTCTTCGAACGTGTATTGTTATGGAAAGTTGAATGTGCTAACAAGGAAGGATTGTTGCCCATTATCGAGGATAGACTATCTATTTGATGAGTTAAGGTAGCTAAAATATTCTCGCGATTAGATTTGGCTACTAGGTTACACTAACTACGAGTTGGTGAGAAAAGTATTCTTTTGACCTCATTTAGGACAAGGTATGGTTCATATGAGTGGTTGGTTATGCCGTTTGGGTTGAACAATGCTCCGCCTTTCTTTGCAAATTTAATGAATCGAATCTTTCACGATCAAGTGGATATGTTTGAGCCAGTCGTCATAGATGATATTTTGGTATATTGTAAGTATAAACGCATGCATGAAACTAACTTATATTAGTATTCGAGACCCTAAGACAACACAACTTGAAGGCGAAGTTTTCCAAGTGTCATTCTTGGAAATAAAAAGTGAAATTTTAAGGGCATGTAGTATCGAAGGAAGGCCTAGCAATTGATCCTTATAAAGTCAAAGTCGTGAATGAATGGAAGAGACTAGAGACCTTTACCGAGATCAGAAGTTTCTTAGGGTTGGTCGGGTACTATAATGACCCATAAATTAATTACTTTTTATTTGAATATTAGAATCATTTTTAAATATTAAAATAATGGATTTTAATAATCGAATAAACATATTTTAAATAATAATTAATGATGTTAAAATCGTTTTCAAAATATGTTTACTAAAATAATTACTTCAAATAAAAACAGAAAATGTGACCGAAAAGCGTTTTCCAAAATTTTGTTTTTTTCGACAACGAAATGTTATTGGAAACGTTGTGCCCCTTATGCAACAATGCACAGACATTTTTTATGATAGAATTAGTATTAATAAAGCATACCTAAAAACATTAACATATATTTAATCAAACTTAAGAATGGATGTGACATAATATGCATTAATTTAATAAGAATGTATATTTATATATAAAGGAATCTTACCATATCCCATATTTTAATACACAAAACATAAAAGCATGTTTTTGGGGTAGGGGAGGAGGGTGACCATTGTGTGGAGGTAAGGAGGGAGGTATGGTGATGCATGATAACTTTATATTACTTAATTCCACTACATAGAGAAGGCTTTTTAGCGCTGAATAAAGGCTACCAAAACTTTTAGTAGTGTTTCGATAAACGCTGCGATGCGACATGCAACTAAAAGTCTGAAACTTTTTGTACGTTGTAGAAAATGCTACCCAAACTTGACCTATGGAGGGTTTTGGGAATGCTGCAAAAAGTTTCGGACTTTTAGAGCATGTCGTATCTTAGTGTTTACCAAAGCGCTACTAAAAGTTTTGGTAGCTTCTTATCAATGCTTCAAAAGTCGTATCGCATCTATTTACAGTTATTTTACCCGTGTTTTTAAAATGCTACTAAAAGTTAACAACTATTTTGTAGCATATTGTACACGCTACTATTTCATGTTAATAGCTTGTACCATTTCCAACCATCGCTCACATAATAGTCGTATTACAACCAACAATCAATTACATAATCGTCGTATTCAAACAGTCAATCAATTAATCATATAGTCATCGTATTCAAATACTTAAAAAAAACGTTAATCACATAATCAAATATAATATCCATAACCATTTTGATAATAGTTTTTCGACAAACCAAGCAAATTCACTTAAAATCTATAACCATTCATAAACAAGTTTACACAACAAGTACTAACAAAATGTTATAGTATATATAACAAGTAAAGAAATGTTCATTACTTGATTATCCAAAATTCTTTTTCGTAGCTGGTCTTTACTCCTAAAAAGCTAATTACTTGTAGACAAGTTTAACAATCAACAAAATGATTATGAAACTATTTCATATTTAATGTATATCAAACATCCTTAGTTGAACTTTCTTAAATTTATATAATTTAAATAAAACTTAGTTAAATTTTTATAAAATTTGGTTAATTTTTATAATAACCTATTTACGTAGTTAAATTCTAATAAAACTTAATTAATTTATATAAACTTATTTAATTTCTATAAAACGTCGTTAAATTATATAACTCTTAGCTAATTTTTAAAATTTTGGTTAATTTTTATGAAAATTTGTTAAATTTTTATAATGCTCGGTTAACTTATTTATAAATTTATTTATATTAACTCATTCTAATAAATTATCTCAATTAGTAAAACTTAAATGTCATGACTTATATGTTAATTAACTTAAACATATAAATTATCTCAAACTAAAATTTTATTAACTTGGATAATTTTATAAATTATCTCAAACTTATAAATTTTTCATAAACTTAGTTAGTTGGCTATTATTATTATTATTATTATTATTATTATTATTATTATTTGGCAAAGCCAGCGAGGTTGACTGGACCCCTACCAGATTTATTGCAAACTGAAAAAAAAGATTCAAACAAGCTTTGAATCAAGCTAAAAAAAAGAAACAATAAAAATACAGGAAAAAAAAAGCAAACAACTAGACAGCCCAAGCTTGGATAATGCCAACAGGGTACTGCCTATTGCTCCTCTGAAGTTGCAAGTAAACCTTGTTCTTCACTTCAAACCAGAGAGTATCATAAGTTTTCGTCAAATTCTCAAAAATTCTAGCATTCCTTTCTGTCCATATCACATCATAATAGATTTTCAAGCAAACAACCAAAGCACTAACCTCATCATTCCTCCTTGCAGCAGCATTTTGTATTATATTCCAAACAGAGACAGAATTGGCAGTTTTAAGATCAAAACCAGTGGTACAACTAATTCTACTCCTCAGAATAAGTAGTGCTGAGCATTCAAAGAAAAGGTGCTCGACAGTTTCATCACACATATCACAATATACACAACATGTGCACACAGTCAATCCATACCTGTTCAAAACATCCCTAGTCATCAAGGCATGACTAACAACCTTCCACATCAACAAATTCTCCCTAGGCAAAGAATCTTTAGTCCATAAAACATAGTACCACCTAGCAGTTGGTAGAGGATTAGGAGCAGATAAGTACATGTACACAGTGGCAACAGAGTGCAACTTCTGTTCCCAGGTTACAGAATTGGAATGATCAACACACTTGAAACAATTCATTATTTCCCTCCACATTTGCCTTATCATTTGATTGTTATTATAAGGCAGCAGCATATTGCCTTCAAATAAATAATCAATAGCTTTTGCATCACTATGAATACCAGTTTGCTGTATCAGGGGATACTCACAAACTTTTGATAGAATCAGACCCTTCCTTACCCATGGGTCATGCCAAAAACTAACATAAAAGTTAGATTGAATATGAAATTGTACCATAGGTAAGAAAACATCCCTTAGTTTCAGCAAATTCCTCTAATTCGAACTGCAATTCTATGGAATATCCATACACTAGAAATGTCTTCTCTTAATATTGTACTGCCACATCCACCTGGCCCATAAACTGTCTTTCTTAATTATAAGATCATCAAAATATTTACTAAATGCAGCAGTATTCCACTTCCTAACATTGATGATACCAAGTCCACCAAACTTCATAGTGGTCTCAAATATGGAAAAGGAGCAAGGAATTAACTTAGTGTTGTGAACACTACCAGTCCAGAAGTACCTATTCATGGCTGACCTAACTAACAGTAAAAGCTTAGTAGGTAGGATAAAAGAACGTGCCCAATAGACAATGGAAGGAAAAACAACAACTTTAATAAGAACAAGCCTACCACATTGTGAAATATGCCTGTTACACCAATTGGACATGACCTTGGTTATTTTATTATAAAGGATTAAACAATCTGCAGTAGCTATTCTTTTAGTTATTAATGGAAGGCCAAGATAACTCATATCAGATGCCATACATGAAAAGCCAAAAAACTGATAAAGAGCAGCAGCTTGATCATCATTCACTCCAGCAACAAGCATGGAAGATTTAGATTGGTTAATAGAGAGGCCAGTCATGAGATAGAAAGACTGTAAAGCCTTCATCAACCCAGAAATTGATGGGAACTCAGGCTTAGTAAACAACATGACATCATCAGCAAACATGATTGAAGTTATTTGGAGGTTGGAGCATTTGGGTGGCACTTGATAAACTTGTGAGTATAATTATATTTAAGAATCACAGTTAATACTTCCATGACCAGGAGAAAAAGGTATGAAGATATAGGGTCACCCTGACGTATTCCTTTCTTACTACTGAAAAAACCAACAGGCCTTCCATTAATTACAACAGAGAAGGCAGGAGTGGAAATGCAAACGTACACCCAAGACACAAATATTTTTGGAGCCATTATTCTAACAATAGAAGCCCAGTGTATTGAGTCATAAGCTTTGGAAATATCAATTTTCAGTGCAGCAGCAGGAGTCACATTGCTTCTACAATAACCATTTAATAACTCCTGAGCAAGCATCACATTGTCAAGAATATTCCTGGAATGAATGAATGCAGCTTGGATGCTAGATACAATAGTAGGCAAGACAGAAGCAAGCCGATTTGCTATAATTTTGGAAATACACTTGTACACCACATTACAACAAGATATAGGCTTGAATGAGGAGACACTGATAGGTGGAGTTACTTTAGGTATTAAGACAATATTTGTGCAATTGACTTCCCTCAGTAATTTTCATTTGTTAAAAAAGTTATGAATAGCTTGGCAAAACTCATGTCCAAGCACACCCTAAGTGGATTTGAAAAAGGTAACATTAAGTCCATCTGGTCCTCCGGCCGACTGCTGGTTCACAGAAAAAAGGGTGGATTTAATTTCTTCATCAGTAATAGGCTTTATTATTACTACTATTATAAACATGTTAATTTAAAATACTTAGTTAATTTTAATATAAAACTTGGTTGATTTATTCAAATCATTATTTATTATTATCATTATTAAACTTATAAATTATCTCAATTGCTCAAACTTAGAGTTTCATAACTTATATTTTAATTAACTTAAGCTTAAACATAAGAAGGGAGACAGTATGCAATGATCAGCTCGTATTGTGACATAAAATGACATCAATGCCCATACATGTCTTACTTATATCACTATACTTAATACTTAAAAGTAGAACACATTTTCAATCGAACTCTGGTGAAATGACATCAATACCCCTAAACATCTTTAATTATATAATTTTATATTAATAAAGAAAATTGACAATTTAGGATTCACTAGTGTTTGACGTTTCAACCGTCATTGAAATTACATGAGTACTCTCCATTTTTCACATTATATTGCATATCCACATCATGGACAAGTGTGCATATGCATGTTATATACTAGTATAACTAAATTAAATGTGATCCATGATCTCATTCAACTTAATGGACCATAAATAAAAATACTTTACCTAAAATAACAGCATTGATAGTTATTAAACGTGCCTTGTACTAACGCTATTCCGCAACATAAATACCTCAAAAAAAAATTAATATGATAGAGAAAGATATTGCACCCCAACATGTCACAAAAGCCATTTGAGTTCAAGTTCTATCTCTGAAAAAGCAGGTCGTATCAAAGGATCTGCATCCCAACATCTTTGCATCAACCCGACCAATTTAGGATGTGTGTTTGTGGGTATCATGGGCCGTTCTCCTTGACCCAAATGAAATAATTCAATGTGAATACATCATAATTCTTGTTGTTCTAAAGAAATCACATTACCAAGAAAGGAAAAAAAGAATATGGATGTTTGTCAAATGTGCAGCAAGAAATCTTCATTGCCTACCCAGACAATTATATTAGCAACGACACCCTATAAATACTAAAATATATTGGGATTGTAGAGATGATGTGTATTAGCATTTATTAAGTATCCTTGCTGAAATATTCTAAAAATGAGGTTAATTCTGAACAAAGTAATCTCAAGTATATCCCCATAAAGTAATGTACAATAATGTTACATCCCATACCAAACCATGTAAGTTTTGTACATCAAGTAATGTATATCAAATTTGAACAGGATAATATTGTGAGAAATCAGTCGCCTATAAGCATAGCTTTGATGGTATAGCTTTCATTTATCAAAAACAAATTTGGATCAGTTCTTGAACTAAAAGAAATGAGTATGAATTAAACAGAAAATAGGTCAGTTAATAGACCTTTATAGCTATGTAAAATAGGTAGAAAGATTTATGAGGGAAGTTAAATTATGGTTTACATCTTTTTCAAAAGTTTATATTATGAATTCAACTTTGTTTGATGAAAAGAAAAAGAATCTTCTTTTACATACTTTCGGGATAGTACTCCAGGTATACATGCAGTTCCTTATAACTAATTGATTATTGTTTAATGTAAATAATTTGTAATAATTAATTAATGAGCAGATCATACAATTTCTTTAACAGGAGAATTCAATTGTAAACCAAAGATGCGAGAGACTAATTTCACGAACACATGGCTTCAAAATAAAAAATAAAATGTTGAGTTCTACGTTGAAATAACAAAATGAGACCTGACAACACTTAAATTAACAAGGGTTAGGACGAATATTGATTTCAACAAGACCGTTGACCTACCTATCAACAGTTATGATCATTTATTTTTAGACAATAAACTTCAATGTATTACCAGAATAAGCAACAATGTCAGCCCAATCTTAATATCAGCAGTAAAAAAATTCAAGGATAAGGATGATCTTACCGCTTTAGTGGTAATGGTTAACTTAGGCTTGTTGTTGCTATGGTTGTTGGTGCTACGGGTTTTGGCTATGCTCTTTCCATTCACTACGTCAAATATAGTAGGCAAGCCATTCATCATCCTTAAAAGACGCTTTCTTCATAATATATTGAAGTTTAGGACATGGAGAAGAATAAGTGAAATTTGAACAGGAGTAGAGATGATATATGCATGTATTGACCTACTGAAAGGGTACTAAAATGACATATTGTATATTTACATTAAAATTAGGTATGGAAAATATTAATTATTTTACATTTATCAGGATTTAGTGAGTATCGATCATACCTTATCATATTAATTAATATAATAACACTAAATTTAAATCCCAATCACCAATTTGAAGCGCTTTCCCACCATATTCTCCTTTTTCTGCAAATTTTAACCTTGAGTCGTCATACAGTGTACTACAAGTTCACTATTCTCATTAGAGTCATTTACAAATCGAGACAAATAAAATGAATTAAACCTTAAACAACAATCCACTAGTGGTTTATTAATCGTTGATCCAAGGGCATTATTTTAACTTGGATATGCATTGCAATGTAAACCTTAAACTATACGAATACATATAAGGGTCGCATCCCCAATAGACAATAATCACAAAAATCTCATAGCTAGGCAAGCAAGGATCATTCTTTGATTTCATTTCATATGCTTAAATATCATAACCAAAATATGGTAGGGGTGATTCTACTTTATATGGTAGGAAACCATCATGTTGGCTGTTTATCACTCAAAAGGGATGCCGGAGAGTAGAACATAGCCAAATTAGAAAGTATAACATCCATATGTCAAGGTTTCACATAAGTATTCTTTTTAATTTAAATATCAGATACCATTGAAAACTTGAATACCGCAGGCTAACGGCAAAGTTCACCTCAGAGTAGTTTGTGCTACCATTCAAATTAAAGTAACGAGATATAGGACCATCAATCGGCCTTGCTCCAAAACCCCATGCAGGAAAGCGTTTATCAGTGCCATAAACTTGTAAAACCTCACCAACTTCTAGTATTGCCTATGAAATTATTAAAATTAAGAGACGGATAAAAGAGATTTTGATAGCCACTTATATGAATTAAATGTTTGCTCAAACTCTGATAAGCATTTGGGCGACCAAAGGGATCAATATAATGCAAGGAATCCAGGAGGCAGGGGTCACCATTTGATGCTGGTAAACATGATAAGTACAATATAACTGTATATTAAAACATAATAGGAAGTGAACTTTACAGTTTGCAAGCATACCTGTAAAATTTATTGCAACCATGAAGTTTAGCTCAAAACCCCCAGCAATGTAATCTAAGAAACTTAACTTTTTGGTCTCCGTAAAACTATCACTAATTAGTTAATTTTTCAAAATCTACATAAAAAGTCACATAAAAGTAATACCTGGTACTAGAAATAATTGTCGTGATCATCTCAATGATATTATGGATGAATAAAAATTAATACAGATGCATATTTAGCCCACAATCTCTGGTAAGATTTCGTTGAGTGTGGATCTCTACATTATATGAGCATTGAGCATTATTTTTGAGACAAATGAAAAACCATTCAAATTAAAATCATTAGGAATGTAGAGCCACAAATCGCATCCTATCCTTCTCTCAATTTATGTGAGGTGCTACTAGAGACCTTTTCTTAAAAGGCGTGGTATGCGTTTATATCCATTTGAGTAAATGCATAATAGGCCATCTTATATATCCTAATACCCACTAGTGAAAATGCTTTCTACAAAAATATCATTCATTAAAATGGACGTTACCCCTGGATTGTTAGCTACGCTTGAAGTGAGGCCTACCCTTATGGATCAGATTGGCTCGAGGCAGCGAGAGGATCAGGAGCTCATGGACATTATGGATAAAATTAGCCAAGGAGAGGTCTCTAAGCATCTCCAACGTTATTCCAAAAATGACAAAGGATGGCTTAGGAGAGATGGAAAGCTTTGTGTTCCCCGCACTAGTGATTTGGAAAAAGAGGTTTTAGAGGAAGCACACCATTCCTTTATGACTATTCATTCGGGTGGTGACAAGATGTATAGGGATATGAAGAGGATGTTTTATTGGAATGGCATGAAGAAGAATGTGGCGAAGTTTGTAGCTAAGTGTCTTATTTGTCAAAGGGTTAAGGCAGAGTAGCAAAAACCTGGAGGATTACTTCGGCCCTTAGATGTGACAGAATGGAAGTGGGATAGCATTTCGATGGATTTCATAGATAGGTTACCCCATTCCAGAAAGGGGAATGCTAACATTTGGGTAATCGTAGACCGTTTGACCAAAAGTGTCAACTTCATTCCTGTTAAGAGCAAGAGGACGGCATCTTATTTGGCATCCTTACATGTTTGTGAGATAGTCCGACTTCATGGAATTCCCTTTAGCATAGTGAGCGATAGAGACCCTATTTTTACTAGCGAGATTTGGAGAAGCTTGCAAGTGGTTTTAGGGACGCAGCTTAGATTGAGTATGGCCTATCACCTTCAGAACGATGGTCAAATGGAGAAAGTTAATATAGTGCTTGAGGACTTGTTGCAGATGTGCATTTTGGATTTTGAAGGAGCTTGGGAGGATCATCTTCCGTTGGTGGAGTTCGCGTATAATAACAGTTACAAAGCAAGCATGGAAATGGCACCATTCGAGGTTTTATATGGAAAGCCTTGTAAGTCACCTTCATGTTGGGTGGAGTCTACGGAGAAGTTGCTGCTTGGGCCGGACATAGTGAGGGAGATATCAGAGAAGGTGGATTTGATTCGATGGAGGATGAAGACAGCTCAAGGCAGGCAGAAATCTTATGCGGACAAGCGAAGGAGAGACATCGAGTTTGAGGTTGGAAACTTAGTTTTTATTAAAGTATCCCCTCTTAAGAAAGTGGTAAGGTTTGGATCGAATGGAAAGTTAGCCTCCATATTTGTAGGACATTTCCTAGCTTAGAGAAAATTGGGAAGATGGCATACCAAGTGAAGCTACCGGAGAGGCTCGCAGGAGTGCACGACGTTTTCCATGTTTCGCACTTGCGAAAGTGCTTACATGACTTGGCGGAGGTTGTGGAGCCTAGTCAGTTAGAGGAGGTGGAAGTAGAAAGGGAAGCATCGGTTTGGCATATTCCTAAGAAGATCATTGGACAAGACACCAAGCGACTTAAGAATAAGGAAGTTGTGTTAGTAAAGGTGCAACGGGGAGACGATGTTGAAGAGGCTTCATGGAAGACGGAAGAGAAGATTCGTAATTCTTTTCTCCATAGTAAGTTTTTGAATTTCTTATTTTCCCTCCTTAGTTCTGAATAGATTCTTTCCTTTATTATCCTTTAGGAGGGTAGAACTTAGGATTTAACCTATGGATATAGGATTTGATGTAAACATGTTAATAGAACATGTTATGAATGATGTATGCCAGTGGTTGCAAGTGTTTGCTGGTGGATGCTAATGGACGCATATACTTACACCGGGCACTGTTATCTCTTAGGGATAGGCCTAACTAGGACACTAGAGCATATGCATATGGATGTGTGCGCATTTTATTTTATTTCCATGATTGCTATAAATGGATGATTATCACAAGATTGTTGCATTTGGATGATGTTTGAAGCATGCATATAGAACTAATAGTTAACATTAGAAATTTTTTCATTCAATTGGATATATAGCACAGACATGAGTGCATAAAAGGAGGTCAACTGAATCAGTGGACCGCCTAATATTTTGCATTAGATTAGAGATATTAACACTACACTAATTGCATAACTGTCATAAATCGCATTAGAAAACTTAAGGATAATAGATGAATGGTTGATGATTGAGTAGTTGGTTATAGTTATTGGATGAAAACATTTAGTTCATTCTTTTATCCTTAGAGATTTCGAGGACGAAATCCCTTAAGGAGAGGAGAATGTAACGACTCGAAATTTAATCCATAATAATTAAATCGTTGATTAATGAAATAATAAAATAACTTTGTGAAATTATCATAATTGAGCCATAAAAGTCGCACCATTGTGTTCGAGGTAATTTTCTGGTAATTTCCATATATAGAATGTAAGAATCCGAGCTAATATGAGCAAGTTATGAATTAAACAAAAAATAAAGAAGAGAAAAAGAATACTACGGGATAGTTCGACCGAGGCATCAGGGCAGTCGACCAACCGGTCGACCCGCCTTACCATTTGAATGAACAAAAGTTCGTTTCGTTCGTTCGAACGTTGTACGCATCATTTGCATTCTTTTAACCAATCTGGTCCTTCCATTCTTGCATCTGATGGCTCCTATTTAGCCTATAACGTGGTTGCATCCTATTCAGTCCTCAAATCCGACAATCTAAGATCCACTTCTACATCTATAAATAGAACCCTAGGCCTAACACTTTTTCTCATACTAGATTTGCTTCGCTTGGGTTCACCTTTTCAAGAAGGACCCTAAAAGAAATAATTTTCCAAGAAGAGAATCTTTTTAATAATAAATATTGTAATACCCCCAAGTGGATCCTAAAAGATCAAAAGGGAGGAGTTTAGGACCGCATGTGAGTAATTGTAATTATTTAGATTTTTAAGTAATTTAAAATAATAGGATTTCCAATAGTTGTGGTTTTACTACGATTTTTGGAATAACTTTTTTAGTAGTTTATTTACAGTTTTTAGAATTATTTTCAGTCTATTTCTTTTAATTATTCTTTGCAGCAGATTTTAATTCTGTTAATTATAGCTTTTCCATTTAATTACAGTTTTTTACAGTTTTTTAATTTATTTACTATTATTCATGCATTATTCACATCCTTTTCCTAAGCTTTAGATTTTCTTCTATTTTCAGTTTTCTTTCATTTCTCCTTCTTCTTCGCGTATGGATTAGAATAGATTAAAAGGCGGATATGAATTAAAATTATAAGAATACTGAAATAACAGAAGATAGATGTAAATTGTAAAGACTGTAGTAAATATAGAATTAAGATTGAAATTGTGCATAATTATGACATTAATGTTAGAATTTGACTAATTAAAGGTAATTGGCCTAGTTCTAACTTAGAATTATAACTAAAAAGAGTATAAGATGAAAGAAGCTTATTTTTAAACTTAAATCTTGGGGTTAAGTAATAATCAAGATTATAACGTAGTTTATAATAAGAAATAGAACAGAATAAGGCTTGTTTTAAGACTTAGGATAAATTAATAAGCAAAGATAGTAGAGATAAATTGTAAAGCTTTATTTAAATAATTTATCTAAGTTAATAAAGCAAAGATGAAAGTAGGACCTGTACCAAATAGCATTCCTCTTTTATTTCTATGGACACAGTGTTTCACATAAACCTGAAGTGAGACGACGAGCACGTTTATGCTAATAATGGTAGTGATTGGTCATTACATAGATGTCCAAATCATGGGTATTTAGGCAAGGGGCGCAACTAGATATCATTTGGATGACGGGCTAGTACCAACAGCATTTCCCCTATTTTCTATGGACACGGTGATCTCACCTTAGCCAGAAGTTGGATGAGGGGCACGCTAATGATGGAGCTTGAGGTAATAAGACGACCTAATAGGTGGAACAACAGTTAACATGAGCGTGGTGGCGGTTACGCGTGCGACTTTCGTTCAGTGCTCAATAATCGTTATGAATTCCAAGCGCTTAGTATGTGTGACTTTCGTAGGCACCATTGCCTTCTGTGTAGGAAGATATATAACGTCTAGTCCATAGTAGATACTTTGCATGTCATTTGTAGACATCATTTCTACGTAGGGAGTTCTGTAGCGTCTAGTCCGTAGAAAGGTTAATGGCGTAGCAGGCCGATCAAAGGGTAGAATTAGGATTTCAGCCTAACTATAGGATTAGGAATTCAGCATAATCAAAGCAGCTATCAAAGATAAGTGCGAACAATTAAAGTTAATCAATTATGTTAATTCGTATTTATTTTCTCCATATCCATATTTCCTTTATT
Organism: Allium cepa; assembly: GCA_030765085.1. Classification (NCBI taxonomy): domain Eukaryota; kingdom Viridiplantae; phylum Streptophyta; class Magnoliopsida; order Asparagales; family Amaryllidaceae; genus Allium; species Allium cepa. Next base: position 168,808,157 of record CM060931.1, read on the forward strand.
TCCTTTTATACACTAGAACTGTTGTAAGGTCTATTACTTTTACTTTGCTTAAAGATTCTAGTAATTACTATCATTCACCAGACTTTTAGTCTGACCCACTTCTCTGTTTTTCTCTTTTTCTCCCATAGACAATCAGAGGCAAGGAAGATAGACCTTAGCTTCTTGGAGACCCTATCACGTATCCTTCTTTTTATTTCCAGCCTTTTTGTTTTTTTTATTGTACTGGCACTATATTGAGTTTTTATATTAGTTTTTCTGATAAGACCATCATAAGACAATTGCATCCGGTATGTGGAACATATGTGGTTTGTCTGAAGTGTTTATGAAGTACTAAATTTTAAAATCACTTATTGTTTTTAATTACTTCCGCTGTGTTATTATTTATCTATTTTGTCTTGTGAATCTTAGTCTCTGCTAGGGGTGGGCACGGTCGGTTAACCGAAAATAAGTAACGGTTCGGTTAACCGTAATCGGTTAATATTGGATAGGCTCTACCGACCGACCCGGTAAATCTATACCGCAGTTAACCATTTTGTTTGCACAGTTAACAGGTGAATTTAAACGGTTAATCGATGAACCGGTTAACCTTCGAAATAACATCGATTAACCGTTTGTTAACCGGTAATATAAAGATGTTTAACCGATTAACCAACATTCTACTCAAAATTGAAAATACAATGCATTTACATCAGTGAAGACTGAAGAGTCGCAAATTGCAGCTGCAACAAAAACATAAACATAAAAAAAAGTCCAAATAACATACAATAATACAACTCAAGTCCAAAATCCAAATAACACAGCATAGAATATATTACGTGAAAGTTAGAAAGTAGAAAGTAGAAACTGCACTCATAATATAGGCATACTAACTAAGACTAAGTTAAGAGCACAGCAAAGCAAAGAATAAAGATCACAGAGTACAGTCAAACAGAGTACAGTCACAGATCATCACACATTGCAACATTAATCCACAATCCAAATAGCTTAATGCAAATAATATGGAGGTTAAAATTCCAATTTCCATAGGCCTGTGCCTGAGCTTCAACTTTCAAGTGACCAAGTCCATCCATATTCCTCTGCAAAATGAAAACTAGTAGAAACATTAACACCAAGCCATTTTTCACTACAAAACGCAAAATGCAACTTAAAATATGAGGTGTTGAACTTGAATCAGTTAATCAATGCATGTTACATGGACATTGGACACACCGACATAGCATAATCATTTATCCATGTAAATCAGTTGATGATGACATTCATGATAACTGTGTATAACTATAACTGTGTATGACTGTGTAGTGTGTGTGACTGTGTATAACTGTGACTGTATGACTGTGTTGAACTTGAATCAGTTGAACTAACCATTTATCAGTTTCATATGTTCTTGTTTGTGTGTATCAGTTGCATACTTGTGTATATAATACAGTTTAAATTTTAACAGTTTCTGTTTAATAGTATATTAGTTACATATAGTATATTAGTTGCATATATCAGTTGCACATATAACAGTTTCTGTTTAATAGTATATTAGTTGCATATATAACAGTTTCTGTTTAATAGTATATAGTTACAAAGAGAAATTTTAACAGTTTCTGATTGCGTGTATCAGTTGCATATATAACAGTTTCTGTTCAATAGTATATTAGTTACATATATCAGTTGCAAATATAATACAATTTAAATTTTAAAACATTAAAATGCAATATATTAGTTGCATATATGTGTGTGTAAATAACAATCATGAATTCATGATGCACAGGCTATTTAATTTCTCTTTGTCATACCTGAAATAACAATAAATCATTAATTTTGAATTATAGGTCATCGTTGATATAACATCCACTTATCACCTGAAATCAAACAGTCAAATAATCCAATTAGTGAATAAATAAAAGCAAACATCATTGAATGTTACAATATCAAATACACCATAACTATATCCGTGGAACTATTAACTGTCATTACAAAGTTATACGATTGTATATGAAAGTATATGATTGTTTTGAAAGTATATTATTGTTTTGAAAGTGTAAACACTAAAACTATATGAACATTTCTACTAAATGAAACTAACCGCGGTGAAGGTGAATGCAATGATGACGAACATGGACCATCCATGGTAAACATAAAATTTAATGGCGAGTCCGTTCACATCCATGTACAAAATCTACATGGCAAACAAGTTAATTCAAGCATTGTATTTAAAATCCAACAAATGAAAAACAATGTTGTTTTACAAATGAAAATATCACCTGATAGGATTTCATCATAATAAGAAACATCATCGATAGGAACCTCAATCCGATGATCAACAAAAATTGGTTTGGACCTTAACCAATTCTGAGTACAAACCAATGCCTCAACCATCCATGGACTCAAAGTACTACGAAAAGGATCTATAATTCTTCCTCCGGTGCTAAAAGCGGATTCGGAAGCAACCGTGGATACCGGAATAGCAAGAAGATCTTGAGCGACTAAAGATAAAACACGATATTTGGAACTATTTACCTTCCACCATAGTAAAACATCAAAATTATTTGGTGTACCCTCAATCGGTGCATTTAAATACTTTTCTAGTTCGTTGCCTTCATTATAGTGTTGTTGAACCTGTCTTAGAAAAGTGTTCATTCTTCTAGAAAGCACATCACTAACATCCTCAACACGTTCACTACTACTAGCAACGAGCGTACTAGGTTGTGGTTCCTCACGCGTTTGTGTTCCAAATGTAGAATCGTTAACATAAAAGTCAAACAACCTTATCAAAATATTCTTCACACTTTTTAATATGTTTTCCGCAATAGTTTTTTCATACATGTCTTCAACACATAACTTCAAAAATTGGAATTTATACCTTGGGTCAAGCACACATGTAAGAAATAAGATTTTATTCATATTACCTTCGCTTCCCCAATATTTATCAAACTTCATTTTCATACTAAATGGCATTTTAGCAAGATAAGGATTCATTTTGTCAACCAATCTTTTAAGTTCTTCTTGAATTCCACTAAGCTCGGCAAAACAAACATTTGCAGTAATGGACAAAGTTTTGCTAAATTTTAAAGTAATATCATAAAAATACTTTAAGAATTTAACAAATAATTCAGCATTTTCCAATCCACAGACCTCGGAGGATGAATTTCATCATGAAAGTAAGCAACAAAAATACCATCATTTTCTGTCATATCATCAAAAACTTTTTTGTATTTTAAAGCCGCTTCCAACATCAAATACGTTGAATTCCACCTATTAGGTACATCTAAAATGAGCATAGATTTATTCTCAATTCCCAAACTTAAACATAACTCTCTAAATTTACTCAATCGCGATGGAGATGATCTTACAGACAGACATGCACAGATGCACTCAGTCAGGTGTGCAAGTGGAACAAGGGAGTGTTTTAATCACTAAAAAGCATCAACTAAGTATCACTTTATATTTACATTTACTAAATTTTGTTTATTTACTGAACTTAACTCGTATTTACATTTATATTTAGCTGACACATCTATAGTCTGTACACACCTACATGCATATTGCATAGGTACTTAAGCATTCACCTACTGTTGTACTCCTAGTTGCACTGGAACTATAACACACATAGTACTACATAGTAGTCAGGTTAAAATGATAGAACAAATTAGCATTTTCATACTAGCAGCAAGCTAACTTTAAAATTGATAACAATTAGCATTTTAAACAAAATTCAAGTTGTTTAATTAAATGTAAATAACACTTACACAGTTAACAGTTTAATAGACATAATTTCAGGTATAGAAATATATAACAATTACACAATTTAATCGAACTTAGTATCAACTAAATTAAGCATATAATCAATATCAGTTATAATCAATATCAAGCAAAGTAAGCAAGACATACACACTACACAGACATGCACTCAGGTGTGCAAGTGGAACAAGGGAGTGTTTTAATCACTAAAAAGCATCAACTAAGTATCACTTTATATTTACATTTACTAAATTTTGTTTATTTACTGAACTTAACTCGTATCTACATTTATATTTAGCTAACACATCTGTAGCCTGTACACACCTACATGCATATTGCATAGGTACTTAAGCATTCACCTACTGTTGTACTCCTATTTGCACTGGAACTATAACACACACAGTACTACAAAGTAGTCAGGTTAAAATGATAGCACAAATTAGCATTTTCATACTAGCAGCAAGCTAACTTTAAAATTGATAACGATTAGCATTTTAAACAAAGTTCAAGCTGTTTAATTAAATGTAAATAACACTTACACAGTTAACAGTTTAATAAACATAATTTCAAGTATAGAAATATATAACAATTACACAATTTAATCGAACTTAATATCAACTAAAATTAAGCATATAATCAATATCAGTTATAATCAATATTAGGCAAAGTAAGCAAGACATACACACTACACAGACATGCACTCAGGTGTGCAAGTGGAACAAGGGAGTGTTTTAATCACTAAAAAGCATCAACTAAGTATCACTTTATATTTACATTTACTAAATTTTGTTTATTTACTGAACTTAAATCGTATTTACATTTATATTTAGCTAACACATCTGTAGTCTGTACACACCTACATGCATATTGCATAGATACTTAAGCATTCACCTACTGTTGTACTCCTATTTGCACTGGAACTATAACACACACAGTACTACAAAGTAGTCCGGTTAAAATGATAGCACAAATTAGCATTTTCATACTAGCAGTAAGCTAACTTTAAAATTGATAACAATTAGCATTTTAAACAAAATTCAAGCTGTTTAATTAAATGTAAATAACACTTACACAGTGAACAGTTTAATAAACATAATTTCAAGTATAGAAATATATAACAATTACACAATTTAATCGAACTTAATATCAATTATCAACTAAAAATAAGTTCTGAAACTCTGTATAGTGTATGGATCGACTTGAATTTGTATATTTTAAAAGCAGTTTAATGATTTAATCTAAACTTAATATCAACTATAAAGAATTTCAACTTTGTCATATTTTCAGTTTATTGAGTATAACGAATTAAGCAGTCCATACAAACTAAAAAAACATATAAAAACTAAAAATAAACATAATCAAATGATTAACACAACTATACAAGCTTACGTTTTTTCTTTTCCTGCTAGTATTCAGCATATCTGACTTTTTATATCAGTAGATACTAGATCGATCTGAATAGACTGAATTTGTGTTGATCACTTGATCGGCTAGGTAATTGAACCGTGGAGAGGCTTTGTGTTGATCTGGGTTTTTCCAAGAACGATCAGGGAGGGATTGAGAAATCGATATTCGATAGATTTAGAAATTAGTATATTAGGTTTAAGAAATTTGGGAACAAGATCGATATTCGATGAATCGATAAGCAGTCGTTGAATTGTGAATTGTGAAAGCGGCGAACACTAACTAGGGTTTGTATTATTTTTCATTACGCGATATTAATGATGGGCCGGGTAGATTAGCTTTGTAGTTAACTGCAGCCTTTAGTTTAAAGTTTAAAATAAACACGAAAATTATTTTCGGTTAACGGTTAACCGTTAAATAACATTTGGTTAACCGTTAACCGAACTGACTTTTATCGGTTAATGTCGGTCGGTTAACCGAATGTTCGGTTAATCGAATTTATCGGTTAATGCGGTTCGGTTATGGTCGGTTGGATCGGTTATGTCGGTTAGGTCGGCTATGTCCACCCCTAGTCCTCTGCTAACTTTAGTTATACTTACAATGCACCACATACTTTAGTGTGTCCTTTTGAGTTACTAAGGGGTGTGGGTGTTTCATATAAGGTGTGGTCCATGGTTCCATTTAAACTCCATCAAGTAAGCAATCAATGTCATGACTTGTCAAAGCTAAGCTTTTTAATTTTTGAAAGGCTTAAACTATAGGTAACAATAAAGAATATAAGGCATGTAGACATAGTAAAGAAATAAAACTAGAAAGAATAACAGGAATAAATATCATTTCACAAATTGACAGCGAGGAAGCTGCACAGTTTTTGTAAGCCCCATCTCGTTTGCCAATATGTCATTCAGCTTGTTTTTATACAATGAAAGCATCCATTGCAGTCCAACCTGAAAACAAAATAAAATATAATTTAGTAATTTCCTCAGGTCGGGAATACTAGAGTCTTCATTTTTTTGGTACTGGCAACATACAAGTTGATAATCTCTTAATATTCCTGGAATGATATTCCTTCCTCTGCTATGATGGGAAACAGTTTCAAAGTAATGACCAAATTCCATACTTATATTAACATGAAAGTTAATGCAATAGTTATCCACTATTATGCCAAAGTTGTTGTATAGGATATACCAAAAAATAGTTTCCTTCAGTGGTAGTTGGAAGAAAACTAAGTAGCATCTGTAATGCAAGTTCCATTGTAGCGTATATACTGCAAATATCATTAGTACCTCATAAAAATACAAGAAGCAAACAATCGTATGTCATATTAGGAGTTTTACATGTGTTATGACACAAGAAATTACTTCTATATTTGTCATTTTAGTTGAATCGGAGAGATTCATAGATATTTGGGTAATTCATGAGTTGTATCAATAGTAAATCAAAGTGTTATAAATAACAAAGGTCAAAGGGTTATATTCCTGTAAATGTAAAATGGGTATAGTCGAAATAGAGAGCAAACAAAATACGATACTTTTACGCTGTGTTTTTGGGATAATGGGCGATCAAAGGCAAGTTGTTTGTAAATATCAACACAATCGGTAATATCTCCATCTTTACTCTGTAATTACTTTACGATCAGGTATTCATGTTTGAAAAGATAAAATAAATATATGTATAAAAAATTGATTTTGAATTGAGTAATAACCACTACAGTAAGAACTGGATGTTTATTTGTGTGTGAGCTAATATTCTCCCTCATTAATGCTGTTGAACACGAATAAAGTGGCTATGATCACACCAAAAAGTCTCGTTAAGCAAAAGGAGCGCAACTGATGCTCAAACTTAAACTCCATAATTGATTTCGCTCCAACGGTATTAGGGTGCTACAACTATACTGATTATTACATATAAGTATACTCTGAGAAAAATTCTTTAATTTTAAAAGAGCAACAACACAAGCAAATGAATAAAGGAGTGTATGGTCCTAACCTTGACACCATCATAATACTAGTAAATGGATTTTAATCAAATTTTGAAGGAACCAAAACAAATCCCCACAACAGAATTGAAGTTGATAGCCAGCTAAAATTAGATGCTTCTAAATAGTAGCTATATGATAAAATAATTGTAATTATAGATAAAAAAATTCTATATAGCCAGAATGCTTGTTTATACACAACACTACATGTTACTATATGCTCATACTTTGATTGTACTATATTAATTTATAGTCTAATACGATATCAAATTATGAAAAAAATAAGCTGCCTACTACAATACGCATGAAAACTTAAAAGAAGTGCAAATAAAACTATTTGATGAAAGAATCAGGAGAGGACGATGTTAAGCGATATGACAAGAAGAGAAACCAATCTTATGCCAGTAAAGAGACGATGTCACATTTTGATTTTCATATCAATTTATGGTTTGTGTAGAATCTCAATCAAACAACAACAGATTAAAGGGGGAATCGATCAACTACGTAGAGAGAAAAGAAGTAGTGCGATAACGATGATGGAGGAAAAATAAAGCGACGGCAATGACGATGGAAATTAAGGACTTTATGAATTTTTCTAAAGAGAATAGGAAAAATGAAAATAGGAGAAACTTGAAAAGGTAAAAAAAAAATAAAAAATGTAACAATGTTTTACAATCGAGGGGAAGAGCGGAAAATTTTGGCGGCATTGAAATTTACTTTAATAGTATTAATAGATGCACTTACCCTTCAAACGCTGCTAATAAGGGCAACTAAATCCATATTACCTTGTAGTGATTGGTGATGTCAATTGTACTCCTTGAAGTACAAACAATTTTTCTTCAAAACTTTCTGATAAACCTAGTTGTGATTCATATTACGTAATAAATGTTTTCTTCTTCTTTTTTAGTGCAATGTCCCTATTTTTATATTTTTGTTTTTAGGAAAATCCCCATAAAACTGCCATATGGTTTGAGCAATTATTTTAGTGCTCTTGGTTGAGTGTCAAAAAGTTCTTCCATCAGCTGTAATTTTATTTAAGAAAAAAAATGGTAATTAATATTATGTATAAACTCAAATAGCCAAGAGTTAAATATGTCATAGAATAGTATAATGTAAGTTTAAATGAATAGGAAAGCACAATAATACACATAACAGATGGTGTGTACTACTGTTGACTCTACCGAGAAATGACCTATCTACAAAGCAAATTTATAATACCATCTAATATAAACTACAATAATAAGCGATCATTTGGAATGGATGTTAGTAAAATGCACTTGAGCAGGCTGTAGATGACAAAAAATATATGGAAACACAATCATATAAAGAAGATATGAAGGCACATAATGTCACTACCGCTCAAAAAAAGTTGGAAACTAAAGATTACAGTTTTGGACCTTGTACTCCAGTTGTAGCATCAAAAAGAGAAGACGTATGTGAAGAACAAAGTGAGAAAGTTTCCCATATTGATGATGTTGGTAGGATTTGGCAACTAATTTTCGCTCTATTATCACAACCAAGCTTTGCTCAATTCTTGATTGGTGTTTGTATTTACTAATTATGAAAGCTCATGCCTTTTCTGTTTCAATTATATTACCACGTATGTTGTAATAGTGATATGCTTGCATACTAGCTTTAGTGTATGCATCCACTTATATGATTACTCAGATATCCAAATAGATAAACCACCATAAACTGTTGAATTGGATTAAGTAGCTTACATAAGTTTGAATAGGATTCTTCAGTATTTAGGAACTAAAGACCTAGGTCTTTTCCTAATTTTGCTTTGGATCATAAAATTGTTAATGTATGGATAATATGGTACGAAGTATAACATCACGTTTCAAATTGAACTATTCAATTGATAGTATATGCTCATTAAAATGATATTGATCAATAAAATTGCATTTTATTGGGTTTTAAATTTTTAATCAGTTACCTTTATTTATACCTGGTAGCTTTGCATGATCCGTTTGGTCACTACTTGGAAGCGTGGAAGAAATGGTATTCTTAAATGACTCAAGTAAGCAACAATGGACAAATGCCTACATAGGTCCAGCCATTCGCTTACATTCAGATATAAATCTGTGTATTCTTTATTTTTATTTTATTTTTAAATTTTTTATCCTACAATTGTAGGGCATAAGATCCCTTCATTTACCTTAGTTATAACAAAACAGTCTCAATAATCTGTTGATAATTTAAAGTTGTGATACATCTGTAATAAACGTTTCCAAGTATTACTTAGTCCGACTTATAGTAGTTGTACATAGTTTTAGTTTAACAATCTAGTGAAGTTCTTAGTGTGTATGATGAAGTTTGAACCTGCGTCTCATATTATGATGAGAATATATGTATTTTAACGTTAGTCTATTGACTTTAAGCTGGTATAATGGTTGGTATATATCAAAATGTGTTGCTGCACATCATAAAGATTAGCGATGTTAATTAATTTATAAGATTAGTGATAATAGTTGGCATTTTAACATTGTTTTCTTTGCATGCGCTTTTTACGATCTGTTTCTCTGTTATTAGTATTGCAACCTGCAACCAAGTATACGTGACAATGTAGTATAAAATCATCCGTTATCAGCTAAAAGTTGGCACATTTTCGCTGGTTTAATTGCACGTCAAGTTAGTAACTTTTCAAGGGAAAATATTTTATCAGAAATGTTTAGAATCAACTATGATATTTTTTGAAGAAAAAGGATGTAACATTTGTTTTTCAAAAAAATGTTTTGAATTTAACGTGGTACATTGGTTATATATTATTACCCGACTATCTTATTACAGCTCAAATGAGTTCATGCGTGACCAAGGCTGGCATAAGGCCAATTTCGAGTCAATTATGAAGCATGTATATCATACTTTTATATACATTTGGTTAGTACTGTTTCTTTATAGTAAGCGACCATAGTCCCTATTCATAGGTTACTTGCTTCATAGACTCAACCAAGAGCATGGTGCTTTACATTGGGGACATGCATTTGGAATTTTAGGTACATTCATGAATTCAGCAAGTTTATACGATTACATTAAATGATTTCTATTTTCATAAACAACAGTTCAATAACAAGCACAAAATATGTGCAAATCTAACCATATAACATTATGGCAGCCATGGTTCTAAGAAACCAAAAGATTATGTCAACCAATCCTAAGACGATTGTACTTTATTTTACATAAGTAGTCTTCTACTTGCGGAGTTAAGTGAAGACATATATACCAATCAATTTATACACAAATAACTTCACTAATCAATCAACTTTCATCTAGCTAACCTTTTATCTACTAATCAATCATCTTATGATGCAATTTTGAATCATTAATTGTTATCCATATCTAAATCAAATGAAGAGTACCAACATTATAATTTGGAGTTTCATGATTTTCCATTTGAACTAATCAAGGAAATAATAAAATAGATCTATAATATCAATAAAAAATCAAGCTATTCCAATCTTAAATTTAATATAAAAATAAAAATTAGAACAAATACATGTAACATGGTGCTATCGATGCTAAAAAACAGTGAGGAATCTTGAGTAATCTTCTGACCACGACAACATGTCCGGTGAAGCAATTTCCAATCGGTAATAGCTTCAAGGTTCATAAGACTTCAGATCCAATGATTCAAGACGGAGAGCAAAGGGCACGATGATTTCTTTGACAATCTATACTCAAACTAATGGCAGCATAGAGAAGCACAAGGCATGAATTTTCAGGCTGAGACCTTTCTAGGCGGTGCGATTTTTAGATTTGTGGAGATTGCGAATTTCTTTTTATTGAGGGAGAACAAGATTAAAATAGAAAAAGCGTGTAAAAGGTTTTATGGAGATTGCAAAGTAAACAGAATAATATGAAGAGGAAAACAAAAGAAGTAATGAACTGTTTGTGTAACACACATTTTTTGGACCAAATTATTGGCAGGTTGGGAAGAAATGTTTTAGTTGCGTTAGAGGAACTTTTTTATTTACCGAAGCTATTGGTTGCACTTTTGAAGGAAATGCTACTAATATATGCAATTGAAATCAGATTTTCTTATAGTGTTCCCAAGTCAATTTACTAAAATACCTTCTACATTTGCCTATACATACTCCATTACTTCACATCTTTTTCAGTTTACATTTACATTTGTTTCACATCCATTTCCTAAAGCTTCCATATTCATTTCCATTTTCTTCATGTATTCATAAATTCTCATGACTTCCATTTGTATGCTCATGGCATAAAACTATAGTTTTTCCACTTTCATCCACTTAAAACTAGCTTATATCTTCTCTACATCACTCTGCTTACCCAAAAAAAACACCTTAACTCCCCTTTCAACCATGGCTGAGCCCATAACAACCCATGGCTGAACACAAATAGCCCATTTTAAGGGCCCAAAAGTCCAAGCTTGAGCGGAGTGTGGTATAGTTCATGTGTCAGCAAGTTGTTGTAGGAGTTCGGCTTAGTTCGTTTGCATTTTTGTGAGTAAAACTTCAACTTTAAACTAAAAGTTTTTAAACTTACTCATGTGCATTTTTGTTGCTATTGACTGCTTATTGTATGTATTTAGCAGTGTGGTAGTTGTTGATTTGACTCATGCTTCGAAAAGTTGACATCTTGGTCGTAGTTAGTAATTTGTAAAGTTAGTAAGTAAAAGTTGCTTATATGTTGGTTCATGCTTACTACATATTGTATCATAGTACATTACCATGTATATATGCTTATATCCTTGCTACGTAATGTATGGTTGTAATGAATATGCCATAAACTTGTTTGCTGATGTAACGACCCAGAATTTTGGTTGTTAGTTTTGAACATTTAATTTGTTTTTAAATGTTGAGCTTGAATTATTATTTTATTTTGAATATGGAGATTTTGAAAGAATGGGTAAAATAGTTTAAATTTCAAATATAGCGGTTTATTGGGTTTGGTGAATAGTAATTAATATTTGAAATTGGGATAATACGGGAATCTGGAAATAAATGGACATGGAAATGATTTCTAAAATTTATTTAGAATATATTTGGATTCGAATTATAATACTGGGCTTTGAAATGGAGGTAAAAGTTGATAGGTTAAAATTTGGGATTTTATATATATTAATTTAATAGTGGTACCTAATATATAGAAATACTGTAAATAATCAAATTTTTAATTAATATGAATCAGAATGATTTCTAATATGGATATAAATTTTATTTAAATTTTAAAGAAGTTAGTAAACTTTAAAGATCGAAAATTTAAAATGATTTCTACGATTTTGAAAATCGCTTGATTCAATCAACGAGTTAAAATAGCCTTCCGGGTTACAGTCTCTGAATTTGACCAAACCAGCTCCATTGGATCCGTAATAGTGTATTATTATCGGATTTCAAGTTTCGATGAGTTTGGAGTTACAATTTGGTCGTACGGGATAGAAATGCGTTGAAATAAATATCGAAAATTTAACATTTAAATTCGATTCAAAGGGCTATCTTCCACGTATGATCAAATTAGGGCCCGAAATATTTTCCATTGCGTTCAGAATGCAGGTAAAATATTATAAATGCCAGGCGACATGTTTTGTTTGGAGTTAGTCTGAAAAAGCACGGTAAACTTAGAAATAATATTAAAATAATATATATATGTGTGTGTGTGTATATATATATATATGCTTGCAACATAGTAAATCCAAGGAGATATCGTGCAGCCGCCACTAATAGAATTAATGGCCGCTAATGACACATTTTCTTCCTCAATTATATTTTGATCCTTCGACTATTATCAAAAATCTCCAACATGAAAAGTGAAGAGCTCATCGAGCTCTACCCAATCAACGGTTGAGAGCGTTTTTAATTCATTGAGGAAGCGGCAATTTGTCGAGATAGGTCACATGTTCAAGCATGGATACAGAGACATGATGGCGACAAAGCTTCTAGTATCCCTACCATGAGTAGAGGCGGCGATGGGCTTCGGAGTGGTGGGTCCTGATCATGTTCAAGTTGGTCGGTGGAGGAGGGGACGTTGGTCAAAGGTATCGACGGGTTGGGTTTCTTGTCACGTGAGGAAGCCTGAGTGAACACGCTAGAAAGAAGATGGTACAAGCGGCCCTGATCTCAAATTATAAAAATCAATGGCCAGATTTTGTCTGGTCTAAAATAAAACGTAAACAAAAAATTTTATTATATAAATTTATATTCAAAACTTATAAATATCATATCTTGGTCATACGATGTCGAAATCGGACAAAACAAGCGGCGCCGGAATTGCAGCGTTGAGCACTATGCTGTGATGCAGATCTATAATCGATCAAATCTAGCAAAAAATTTAGGTTAAATCGAACATGTTCGATTTAATTTAAGATTGGAACGTTGGCAACGTAAAACTCAATGTGAGTTAATCTCACTCAATTTTGGACTGCTAGTGTTTAATTTCAAATAGTTAACATTAATTAATGATTGATTGGTTAAATTGATGCATTATTATCAGTTGGATGTGATATTATATATAGTAATGTATATATATATATAATTGAGTGATTGATATTCCCGCATATATATAGCGGAAGAGACTCTTATGTCCCGCATAATAGCGGATGACCCTACATATTGCGATATTCCACCTCGAAGTGGAATTGGTATTTTTACATTGTGCGAACATCTGTGGATGTAAGGAAAATAGGTTGGAGGGAACCAATAGGATTCCTTAAAAATATTGAATTTAATTGCATATGTAGTGATATATGTTTTGTTGAATAATCTGTGACGGGTTATTATGTGATCTGAATTGATTGAATGTGATGGCAGTTAACCTAGATTTTTAACGTTTTTTAAATACCAATAAAATTATGTTTTAAATGGGTAAAGAATTGTATACAAGGATTTTTGGAATAAAAGCAGATAAAAGTATTTTTAAATAATAAATCCTTAAACGGTACTTGTTTAGAAATAAAAGGGTTTTAAAAATCAAGATTTAAAGTGTTTTTTGAAGGATAAAAGTGAATTGGGAAATAGGATTAAAATTGGTTAAACCGGGGTTCAAGTGAGATTTCCAAATTTATGGGATGAAGTTGAAAATCGAGAAATTGGTCTTGTTTTGAAAAGAGGGTTTCAAATTACAGGAAATTATTGTCAAGGATAAAATTTCACATCTTTTTAGCCTCAAGGACAGACCTTCAATATTTTATCCTGAAGGACAACTTTCTGTAGGTATCAGTTTTTGGTTATTGATAGCAGTTTTTAGGTATCAGTTTGTAGTTATCGGTAGCAATTTTTAGGTATCAATGTTTAGCTCGGTATCAGTTTTGTTGTCCTTATGAACAATTTTGGAAAATGTTTGTCCTTGTGAATAATTTTTAGAAGAATGTTTGTCCTTGTGGTAAAAATATTGAGGTCGTGTCCTTGAGGCAAAAAATATAGAAATTTTTGTCCTTTAAATTAATTCCCCCTTCAAATTATTAGTTTGGTAATCTTAAAAGTGTTAAAAATATTCTAGAAAATTAGTTGTTTAATTATTTTATATTGTTTAAAGCATATTTAATTATAAATAGTTACTTCACAATGATTTTTAAAAGGTTTATTTTTATTTAAGTACTAGTCGGCATTTTTGTTTAAAGGATAAATTATTGAATATTAATATAGCTTTGTATAATAACTTTTATTTAAGTATAACTGCCTATATTTAACTTGAAATTTATTTTAGAACTTACAAGCATTATTTCGAGATAATTTTAAATAGAGTTTTCGGAAATTTAATGGTATACTTGCGTGGCATAAATCGATGGTAGTGAGTACCTGCAGCTATGTCTTGAATTTCTTGGGGATAGAGACATAACCATTGAGCTATGATCCATGGTTTGATAACGCGGTGGTACTTTCCACATTATTTGTAAAAGGGTTTTTTAATATATTTTCATAAAAAGGATACTCTGTGAATATACCGAATTCGATAAGATAAGTACAAACTTTGGATAAAGAGATTTAATTTATTAAAAAAATTAATTTAAAATTAGACTTGGTGTTTTTAGTGAAATGAAGTATTTGGTTGAATTGATTGTTTATTTGATAGTTGAATAATCGACTATCAAATTTGGACCTAAATATAACTTTGGAAATATCTATAAGAAGCACGGGGATTATATGGTACAGTTAATGTTCGAGGTGTTATACTATACATATAGCTTATTCATTATTCTAGAACGTGCTTATAAGGAAATTTGTCCACTAATGTTTAGGAGGTGATATCTAATCTTATTCTCGTTTATTTATTTCCTAAAGAACCGGGGATGAGTTTACCGGGAATGTTGAACGTTGTTTCGAAGAGACCTAGATCGGATTTGTAATCCGAAAACCACTTCGATCCAACAAGTGCATTTTTGTAATGAAGACAAGAGCATGGAGTCGAAGATGGAGCAGTGAAGTGCAAGGACTAATCACTACTAATCCTGAGGGTGATTCCAAAATGAATGTACTAGGAATAGTACCTTCGATTCCGTTCGTACTGGGAACGGACTTGTATGGATGAATGCTATCAGTACACTGTCATTGGAGGACAATGAGAATTCAAGTGAATATTTCTAAAACGGTAATCGTAGCCTCTAGCCTCATCAAGCGGGAATGACTGAAAATTGGGGGAGATGAAGCAAGGCTAAGTGGGTCGCACCGAAGTAGGGTAAGGTTACCACTGTCTAGAGTCTCTTTTATTCGGCTGTGTGGCGGTTGCTGATCCCAACCGCGAGGTAATCTTATTCGGGCTATCCAGGTTAGGGGTAGTCTGGTCTTGTGTTGGCAGGGATCGATAGGTTTGACTTGGTACGCTGTTCTAGACGTGTACCTTGACAGGTGGTACCCAAATGCCTAGTCATTCAGTTGGAATCCATTCTCTAATAAGCACCATATGGTTTTGATTGTGTCCAACTATGCTAAACGTGAAATGCAAGCATTTCAGCTATTTGAATAAGTATTTGTACTTAGACACTATTATAATATCAGATGATTTTGATATGAAATGCTTTGGTTATCGTAAGGTAAAAACCCATCATGTTTATTTATGGCATGGTCTTATGAGATACCTTTCATTTTCAAAGGATTTTGAAAATGTTAATAATTCAATTGAGTGTGTTTTCTCACGTTGGTTTTTCAGACTGACTTGGGTGTTATTTTATTATAATGCTCGGGTTAGACCGAGTATTACAGGTTCAGGTTTGGATACTATGGAGCTCAGGTTCCGGGTTGGAGATTGCGACATATTCTCGTACTTGTTTGTTTCCGCTGCAGTGTTGATTGAAAATTACCAACATTTGTGAGGGCAGGTTGTTATGACTGTCCAGGTTGGTAATTATTGATTTGTGTATTCTGATGTGGGATATGTATATTGTAGTTTGATTTGTGTAAAGAGCTATTGATATTATATATTATTCTTTCCGTTGTGAGATACTATTTTTGTTTAGTTTCCTCTCTCTTCTACCTACTTCCTTTTCCCTCAACAATCTATCATTCCGGCACCTGATCGTTCGGCATGTTAGACGATGAGCATATTTATGTCGATTTTCATGGGTCGAGAAGGGCGGGTCGTCACATTTGGTATCAGAGCTTAGGTTGGCGACATACCTAGGCTTCGGTGGGGATTACTCATTAGAGATAGAGTCAGAAGTACTCTAGAATGAGTTTGAGTGTATTAATAGCTATGAGCGCATAATTGTTAGTGAATATAAAATCTTTTTATATCGTGTTGACTTATCGGTTGAGTGTTCATGAATTCTGGCCGGTACAGGAAGTACAACCGTATCGGTAGATGTTTCTAAACTCACAAATAAGGTAAATTGACATAGTATTGTTTTAAAGTGGGTGAATGAAATAATTTTTCCCAAAATTATATTTCGATATAAATAATAATTTTATGAAATTATTATATATAGCTGGATGTTAGTTGTTAATATTATAATCAAATAAGATTATAACATTTGAAATAATTACTTATATATAACCAAATAGGAATTGTATAAGTATGATTTTTACCAAGGAATATAACTAAATTTGATTTAAACCGAAATTTAAATCCTAAAAATTTTGGAAAATGTTTTAAATTGGGATTGGAACAAAGTGTTTGGAACTTTTTTAATCTTAGGAATTTAGAAATGTTTTCCAAAGTGGGTTGAAAGGAATAATGGAGTATTATTTTGGAAATATTTTTGAAGAGAAATTGTTTTAAAATGATTTTGGAAGTAAGGAAGTACTAAACTCACTTCAGTCGTTGAAAAATAATTCTGGTGATGATGGCCACATCATCAGTATTCATTTTTGAGTTTCTAAGCGATGGATTGCTACCTTGGTGGTTAGGTATGATTACTTGTTTTGGACTTGTTTGATAAACAAGTTTTGTTTTATAAATTCCAAATGGAAATTGTTTTGGGTAAAGCCAAGTTGTTTTGAAAAATCTGAAAGCATGATTTGATATACAAAGGTGATATATGTATATTTATGATTTCAAAGGTTTGAAATAAAACTGGGTGATTGAATTCTGGGGTTTCTACTTGAAATGATTTGTGAAGTTAAAAATATCAGTTATTGAACTTATAATGTGGAGTTGGTATAAATAAGAAAGGAAAATGAAATTTTAATCCTGAAATTAAAATTTAACTTGAGTAAATTAAAGTAAATAAGATATGTTGGAATTTAACTTAAGATAAGTTAAATAAAATTGAAATAGGATTTGAATTGAATTGAAATATAAAGTTGAAATGTAAGATGATTGTATAACTATAAGTTATAATTATTGAATGATATGGATACACTTAAGCTATTTAATGATATATATATATATATAATCCAAAGTTATATTAATAAAATGAAAATGGACTCAAGTAAGCAACATGAGATATTAAGTAAATAAGTTTTTGAACTTATGAATTGAGAAATGAAATTGGATTTTAATGGAGGGTAAACCGAAATTTAGTAAATTGAATATAAATATGAATAGTGAAGGGATTGTATAATTATATGTTATAAACATTGAATTTGAGTAAACTTAGGTGGTAAATTCAGAAAAATTGGAATAAATGAGTTGTAACTTATTAGACTGGAAAGGTGAAAAAGTATGCCAAGTATAAGGGTTTAGTATTGGATAATAGTAAATGAATTCAATTTAAGAGTAAATAAATTGAATATGTTTTTTGGAATATGGATTGGATAAGTTTGAGTGAGAACTTTGGTTTTAAAGCTGAATATAAACTTAAGCAGTGATATGGAAAGTCTTCAATAAACCTTAGAAATAATTTTTTGAAATGGTTTATAATGAATTAGCTTCAAAAGAATCGTCGTTCACTCTAAAATGAAGTGAATAGCACTATGTTGATTAAATGTGAAGTGAATGGAAAAGATGTAAAATAAGTTGGAAGTAAAGTTAACATGAAATGCAAGTGTAGGAACCATGTTATGATATAACAAATTGTTTAAATATTGACTAGCATGAAATCGGCCCCCAGGTGGTGTAATATCAATTAGATATACTAAGTGAATGAAAACAGATAAATTGAATGAGATTCAATTTAAAATGGTTAGAACTTGATTGCAATGAAAGTTTAACTTAAGTGGTTGTTTTAAAAATGAATTCATAGGTAAAATTAACATGGATTAGAATGTGTTTGATGTAAAATGAAGCAAACAAAAGTTTGGTAGATAACTTGAATAGGCATCAAAAGTGAAATTAGGTAAATTGGTTTAAAGTCAATTTAAAAGGGGAATAAATTAAAGTTTAATAAAATGGATTTGCATATAGTGGAAGTGAATAATAAATGGAATGCAAATAAATTGATTGTGAATCAATTTGAAATTAAATAAAAGTGAATTTATACAAGTAAAGCACATAGAAATCAATGTGAAGTGAATATGAGTTTGTTTATTGTGAGTATGGAGTGGATGCAATAAATTTGGTTGTAAATCATTTCGAATTGAATGAAAGGATATATAGGTCCATGGAAGAAAATAAAAATTAGCGTTGGAATCATATAGTTGCTTATAACTATATGGTTGGCATGTTTGGTTTATGAAATTTATATCTTTGGCAGGTTAAACAAATGAAATGTTATTAAATTTCATGATTTGGGGAAAAAACTTATGTGCGTATTCTAAGTAATACAAGTACAGGAAGCTGTTGGATAGAGTTGAGTTGCGTAAGTGCATACAAAATAAGACGCTCGCTTAAAAACGCTCATTTGAGGTATGCTTACTCAATAAATTCAGAAATGATATATATATATATATATATTGTTATATATTTTGTTTTTCTGACCGTGTGGGTCGATGTATATATTTTTATCTCTATTGTAATATGGTAAAAGGCTCTTAGTACAAAGGAGACACTGTCAAAAAATTTGAAAATTTAAGGTGTTAGAAAAATTTTGAAAAATTTTGGTTAGCTAGCAAAGTTGATTTTTGAACCGTATTAGAAATCAAGGGTTTGAGTTAGAAATGGAAACAAATTATTTTGGATAAAACCAAAAGGGTTAGAAAAGTTAATATAGGATTTTGACTAAGTGGGTTTGAAAAGTTAATGGGTTTAGGAACATTTTTCCGACCTTAGCAAATTTCGAGGACGAAATTTTTATGAGGGGGAAGGAATGTAACGATTCAGAATTTTGGTCATTAGTTTTGAACATTTTTTTTAAATATAGAGCTTGAATTATTAATTGATTTTGAATATGGAGATTTTGAAATAATCGGTAAAATAGTTTAAATTTCAAATATAGCGATTTATTGGGTTTGGTGAATAGTAATTTAATATTTGAAATTGAGATGATACGGGAATCTGAAAATAAATGGACATGGAAATGATTTTTAAAATTTATTTAGAATCTATTTGGATTTTAATTATAATATTGGACTTTGAAATAAAGGTAAAAGTCGATAAGTTAAAATTTGGGATTTTATATAAATTAATTTAATAGTGGAACCTAATATATAGAAACACTGTAAATAAGAAAATTTTGATTTAATATAATCAGAGTGATTTATAATATGAATATAAATTCTATTTAAATTTTAATGAAGTTAGTAAACTTTAAAGATCAAAAATTTAAAATGATTTCGACGATTTTGAAAATCGCTTGATTTAATCGACGAGTTAAAATAGCCTTCCGGGGCACAATCTCGAAATTCGATGAAACTAGTTCCATTGGATCCGTAATAGTTTATTATTATCGGATTTCAAATTTCGTAACGTTTGGGGTTACAGTTTGATCGTACAGGTTAGAAACGCGTTGAAATAAATATCGAAAATTTAATATTCAAATTTGATTCAAAAAGCTATCTTCCATGTATGATCGAATTAGGGTCCGAAACATGTTCCATTGTGTTCGAAATGCGGGTAAAACATTATAAACGTCAGGCGGCACGTTTCGTTTGGAATTCATTTGAAAAAGCACGGTAAAATTGAAAATAATATTAAAATAATATACATGTGTGTATGTATATATGCTTGCAACCGCCACCAATAGAATTAATGGCCACTATTGGCTCGTTTTCTTCCTCAATTATCTCATGATCCTTCGACTAGTATCAAAAATCTCCAACACGAAAAGAGAAGAGCTCATCGAGCTCGACCCGATCAACGGTCGAGATCATTTTTAATTCATCAAGGAAGCAGCAATTTGTTGAGATAGGTCGCGCATTCAAGCGCGGATACCGAGACGTGGTGGCGACCGAGCTTCGCAGTATTCCGGCCAAGAGTAGAGGCGGCGATGGGCTTCGGAGTGGTGGGTCTTGATCATGTTCAAGTTGGTCGGTGGAGGAGTTGGACATTGGTCAAAGGTATCGGCGGGTTGGGTTTTTTATTACATGAGGAAGCCTGAGTGAACGCGTTGGAAAGAAGATGGTACGACCGTCCCTGATCTCGAATTATAAAAATCAACTGCCGGATTTCGTCTAGTTTAAAACAAAACGTAAAAAAAAGAATTTTATTATAAAATTTATATTCAAAACTTATAAATATCATATCTTGGTCATACGAGATCGAAATAGGACGAAACAAGCGGCGCAGGAATCGCAGCGTTGAGCACTATGTTGTGATGTCGATCTATAGTTGATCGAAGCTAGCAAAATTTTTAGGTTAAATCGAACGTGTTTGATTTAATATAAAATTGGAACGTTGGCAACGTAAAACTCAAGTTGAGTTAATCCCACTCAATTTTGGAATACTAGTGTTTAATTTCAAATAGTTAAAATTAATTAGTGACTGATTGGTTAGATTGATGCATTATTATCGGTTAGATGTGATATTATATATATATATATATATTATGGAGTGGTTGATATTCCCGCATATATATAGCGGATGAGACTCTATGCTCCCCGCATAATAGCGAATGACCCTACATACTGCGATATTCCACCTTGAAGTGGAATTGGTATTTTTACGTTATGCTAACATCTGTGGATATAAGGAAAACATGTTGGAGGGATCCAATGGGATTCCTCAAAAATGTTGAATTTAATTGCGTATATAGTGAAATTTGTTTTGTTCAATAATCTATGACGGGTTATTATGTGATCTGAATTAATTGAATGTGATGGCAGTTAACCTGGATTTTTGGTGTTTTCTAAATACCAATAAAATTATTTTTTAAATGGGTAAAGAATTGTAAACAGGGATTTTGGAACAAAAGCGTATAAAAGGATTTTTAAAAAATAAATCCTTAAATGGTACTTGTTTAAAAATAAAAGGGTTTTAAAAATCAAGATTTAAAGAATTTTTTGAAGGATAAAAGCGAGTTAGGAAATAGGAATAAAATTGGTTAAACTGGGGTTCAAGTGAGATTTTCAGATTTACGGGATGAAGATGAAAATCGAGAAATTGGTCTTGTTTTGAACAGAGGGTTTTAAATTATTAATTTGGTAATTTTAAAAGTGTTAAAAATATTCTGGAATATTAGTTATTTAATTATTTGATATTGTTTAAAGCATATTTAATTATGAAGTATTTATAATGAGTTTTAAAATATTTATTTTTATTTAAGAACTAGTCGGCATTTTTGTTTTAAAGGATAAATTATTGAACATTAATATAGCTTTGTATAATAACTTTTATTTAAGTATAATTGCCTAGATTTAACTTGAAACTTAATTTTGAACTTACATGCATTATTTTGAGATAATTTTTAAATAGAGTTTTCGAAAGGTAATGGTATACTCGCATGGCGTAAATCGGAGGAAGTGAGTGCCTACAGCTAGGTCTTGAATTTCTCTGGGATAGACATATAACCATTGCGCCGTGATCCATGGTTTGATACCGCAGTGGTACTTTCCACATTATTTTTAAAAGGATTTTAAATATTTAAAAAAAGGATACTATGTGAATACCGAATTCAATAAGATAAGTACAAACTTTGGATAAAGAGATTTAATTTATTAAAAAAATTAATTTACAATTAGACTTGGTGTTTTTCTATGAAAATGAAGTATTTGGTTGAATTGATTGTTTATTTGATAGTTAAATGACCGACTACCAAATCTGGACCTAAATATAACTTTGGAAATATCTAGAAGAAGTATGGGGATTATATGGTACAGTTACCGTTCTAGGTGCTATACTGTACATATAAACTCGTTCGTTCTTCTAGGACATGTTTATAAGGAAATCCGTCCACTAACGGTTAGGAGGTGATCTTCCATCTTGTTCTCGTCTGTTTATGTCCTAAAGAACTAGGGTTGAGTTTACGGGGAATATCAAATGTTGTTTCAAAGAGACCAGGATCGGATTTGTGATCCGAAAACCACTTCGATCCAACGAGTGCATTTTCGTAATGAAGACAAGAGCATGGAGCAGTGAAATGCAAGGGCTAATCGCTACTAATCCTGAGGGTGATTCCAAAATGGATGCAGTAGGAATAGTACATTCGGTTCGGTTCGGACTGGGAACGGACTTGTATGGATGAATGCTATCGGTACATTTTCATCGGAGGACAATGAGCATTCTAAGTGAATATTTCTAAAAAGGTAATCGTAGCCTCTAGCGTCATCAACCAGGAATGACTGAAAATCAAAAGAGATGCAGCAAGGCTAAGCGGGTCGCACCCAAGTAGGATAAGGTTACCCCTATCTCGAGTCCCTTTTATTCGGCTGTGTGGCGGTTGCTGATCCCAACAGCGGGGTAATCTTATTCAGGCTATCCGGGTTAGGGGTAGTCCGGTCTTGTGTTGCCAGAGATCGATAGGTTGGATTTCGGTACGCTGTTCTAGACATGTACTATGGTAGGTGTTACCTAGTGCCTAGTCATTCAGTAGGAATCCATTCTCCAATAAGTGTCGTACGGTTTTGATTGTGCCCAACTATGCTGGAACGTGAGATGCAAGCATGTCAGCTATTTGAATAAATATTTGTACTTAGATACTATTATAATATCAGATGATTTTGATATGAAATGTTTTGGTTATAGTAAGGTAAAAACCTGTCGTGTTTATTTGTGGCGTGGTCTTACGAGATTCCTTTGATTTTCACAGGATTTCGAACTTTAATAATTCAATTGAGTGTGTTTTCTCATGCTGGTTTTCCAGATTGATTCGGGAGTTATTTTATTATAATGCTCTGTCAGACCGAGTATTACAGGTTCAGGTTTTGATACCATGGAGCTGCGGAGACGGGTTGGAGACCGAGACGTATTCTGGTACTTGTTTATTTCCACTGCAGTGTTGATTGAAAATTACCAACAGTTGCGAGGGTAGGTTGTTATGACTGTCCAGGCTAGTAATTGTTGATTTGTGTACTCCGATGTGGGATGTGTATATTACAGTTTGATTTGTGTAAAGAGCTATTGATATTATGTATTATTCTATCCGTTGTGAGATTCTGTTTTTGTTTAGTTTCCTCCCTCTTCTACCTACTTCCTTTTCCCTTAACAATATGTCTTTCCGGCACCCGATCATTTGGCATGTTATACGATGAGCGTATTTATGTCGATTTTCAAGGGTCGAGAAGGGCGGGTCATTACAGCTGAACTGTTTGTATACCGATAGTCGCTATATCGGCACTTTTGAAAAATCACTTTTTATCGTAACCAGTTGGTTTCATATTCGTGATTGGAGTTGTTTTACAAGTTAAGCAATATTTTGATTAACTATGTTTTCAAAAGTAATTAACAATTTTAACATTTATTGTTTAAGTTAATTTATTAGTTAATTAGTAAGGATTAAGGTTAACTAATTAGTTAATGATGTGTTTTAAATTTAGCTAATTACTTAGTTAATGTTGTTTTAAAATTAATTAATCATTTTATTTAATGATGTTTAAAAGAAAATTAATTATTTAATTATGATGGATTAAAGTTAATTAATCAGTTAGCTAATGATGTTTTTAAATTAATAGTTAATTAATCAATTAACTAACGATGTTTTTAAATTAATTAATCCTTTGAATTAGTGACTTTTAAAAGTTAATCAACTTGTTTTTTTACTTTGATTAATCTTTCTTAAAGAATGTTTTGAATTAATTAATCATTTTATTTAATGATGTTTAAGGCTAACTGATATTTTGATAATGTTGAATTGAAATTAATCAATCAGTTAATTAATGATGTTTTTAAATTAATTGATCTTTTTAATTAATGACTTTTAAAAGGAAAATCAACGTGTTTTATCTTTAATTAATCTTTCCTTAATGATGGTTTAAATTGATTAATCATTTTAAATAATGACATTCAATTATTTATTTACTAATTTAATTAATTATATTTTATTTTATCGGTTAATTAAATTAATAAAGTTTAAAGGTGATTAACTTCTTCTGAATTAAGGGCTATTAAAGTCAATTAATCACCTGAATTAATGAAGTTTTAAATTTAATTAATCAATGTAATAAGGATAGTTTAAGTTATTAAATCCTTTTATAATGATGTATAAAGTTAGTGAACTCTTTTAACAATGTGTTTTAAAGCTAATACTTGTAATGTGAAGCCAAGCATGGATTCGTTTTTTTAAGAGAGAAGGTTTGATTCATTTAAGAAAATGAATTAATTTTGTGTAAAGCGGTTCACTTATGTGAGAAATGATTGATTTGTATAATTAGCACTAAACAGTGAAAAAGTAGACTTGTTGCTATTTCGAGAGTAAAGAATAATTGTGAGACATGACTTTGGGATAACACTATATTGACTTGTCTGGTACTATTGTTAACCAAGAAATAGTACAAGTTTGAATTCGATGAGTGGTGTTAAGTATACAAGACTTAATTTTCATATATGATCATTTTATATCCTCGATAGTTGGTTTCTCAGTTATCGGTTGCTTCAGCTTCTTTATTATCGTCATTCTAAGATGATTTATTGCTCCGTTGAGCATTGTTATCTTTTTGTCGAAAATGACTAAACCCGAAGCATGGGAGGAAGCCAAGCTATGTGGGGTTTCTCCCACTAAAAGGATATTTTCACATCTCATCTAATTTGGATTCGGTTGCACTTAGATGTGGAAATATTCAGATTGTCGGTAAGGTTTGACGGGGTTCGGCTTGGTATTGTCCGAGAAGTATCACGGAGTATGTAAGCTTTTCAGAAGAATATTACTAGAGGAATACTTCAAGAGTGGTGCACCTTCTTAGTCATTTATTCTAAATTTTCCTTTCTTTATTTGATTCGAACCTTCAAATTATTTTTCTGTAATTGCAGTAGGAAGAGTCAACCACTCTTCGCGATGTTTAATTATAGGTTTTATCCATTATATCAAGTTTGGACTGTTATCTTGTTTTATCTATTCTGTCTGGTTTAGATTTTGTTCAGACTATTTCCATTCTTTCAAGTTTGGATCTTTATACTGTTTATGCCCATCATCTATGTTTGGATTTGTTTCCTACTGTTCTTTTCCATTCTTATGTTAGGTTGTTGTTTATGTAGGAGAAAACCGTTCCGCGTTAGGGACGTGGTCCCACATATTACTGTTAAATAAATTTCCTTTTGTTTTAGAGTTTTACTTATACCAGACATTTTTCCTGACCCGAGTTGTTTTCTTTCCCTAAAACTTTTGGGTACTCAATTATATTTGAGTAGTCCGAGAGTAGTAGGTTTTTTTGGAGCTCTTTGAAGAGGGATCGAGCAGGTAGCTCCTTAGTTATTTATTTCCGTCGTATGATTATGTTGGTATATTTGGTATTTGAAAAATGTAAAATCAGAATGTATAGCTGCAAATCTATTAGATGTAGCATTTTTGTTTAACTCTGATAGCTCCATGTAAGGAGTAACCTTTTGTACTATATCATTTTGTATTATATGTAACCATTCCGTTGTGAGGTTTTACTACTTTGTTCTTTCTGTTATTTATATTACTCCAAGACAACTTATCTTTCGGATGTTTAGGTAATGACACACGAATATTGAGGATGTATTAAGTGTCATTTACATGGATCAGAAAGGTGGGTTGCCACAGTTAGTATCAGAGCTTATGTTTAGCAAATCCCTAAGCCATGGTGGGTAAACTCTTTAAGGATTGGATTAGTAATGTCCTAGGATAAGTCTGAGGGTATAAATGTATGTGTGTATTGAGTGTGCATTTGTTAGTGTATGAAAAGGTTTTATGTTGTGTTGTTTGATCCATCGAGTGGTATATGAATTCTAGTCGACGCGTCTGATCAGCATTATAGATAGGGATTCCTAAACACTTGAACAGACCTACCAATATAGTACTGTTTTAAAATGGTAAATGAAACAATTTTACCTAGGAATATATTTTATATACACAAGTATGATTTTCAAAATTAATATAGTGTATTGATGAGTTGATTATTAGGAGAGGATAATATTTTATTATTATCATTTAGGATTTGTTTAGTTATGATCGACAAGTTTGAGCATTAATTATTGTTAAATAGTTCATAAGAGATTTTCCTTAGTAAGGTATAGGTTAGGTAAATAGGAATTGGGGAACCTTGAGAATGAACCCCTTGTGAATTAAGTTTCACAGTTTGATTATAAGGTGTTGGTGAAATGGTTAAGTTAAAAGTCATCTTTTAACACTGTTAAGATGATAGTAATTTTTTAATAAAAAGTTGTTTATTATAATCCGAATGGTAGAATAATACATTTAGAGGATAAACATTTGAGAAAATTCAATTATAATAAAGAAGAATTATTTAAATGTGAGTTTAATTCACACCCAAATTTACCATGTCATAACTGTGATGTTATAAACTATTGTTGATTTCTTAGACGATAGTTAAATTGTTTTATTGACTGTTTAATTGAAATTATTCAGGATATTCCATTTAAACTGTTTAAGTGTTATTATAGCAATTTTCGCTATACCGTAATGTATCGAATTTCATCTATATGTTTTTGAAATTGAGCTTGTGTTTTCATAAAAGTGGATGTTTAAAATTCATTAATCATGTTGACTAATGATATTTTAAATTAATTAACCATTTAAACAAAAGAATATGGAATTAATTAATCGATTTAATTAATGATGTTTATGGGTTAATCATTTGATTTAATGAAATTTGAATTTAATAAGATTAATTTAAGTAACGATTGTCTAAATTTAATTAATTGTTTTAAATGATAGTGCTTTGAAATTTAGTTAATCACCTTAGTTAATGGTGTTTGAATTTAACTAAATCAAATCAATGATATTTGAAATGTAATTAATCATTTCTAATGATCATTTTGTATAATTAATTGTTTTGAAAATATTATGTAAGTTTTAAAAATCATATTAGTTAATGATGGTTGAGATTAATTATCCATCTTAATTAATGATCATTTGGATTTAATAAATCATTTTTAATTGATATTTTAAATTGGTTAATTAATTTAATAAACGAGTTTAAATAAATTTATTGATTTAATGAAAGCGTTTTGGAAGTACTTAACTGTTTTACTAAAGATAAATGATTTTTTTACTAAAGGAAATTGTAAATTTGATTAATTATCTTTTGGGATAGTTAATATTGTTTTAGACTTATAAAAGGGACTATAAATGTGATTAATTATATTTCGGATAACTTATATTGTTTGGAATTTAATAAAGGTATTTAAATTGTTTTATTACCCTTTGAGATAATAATTATTGTTTCAAATTAATAAATGATTGTTTTTTATGAGAACTTTTAAATAGAACTGTTTATAAATAAAGCTAAATGTAAATTGCTTTGGGTTTATAGTAAACAATGTTTTAAATGACATTTGTTTTTTACCCTTGTTTTAATACACTTAGTATTATACATTTGTCTCTTAAAAAGGATATTTTAAAGAGTTTTTGGAAAATTTAAATCACGGAATTGTCAAAAATGATTACAAAAAATTTTGAGAAAAATAATAACAATATTATTTGGAAATATTTCTAAAGTATAAATATTTTGGAAATAAAATTTTAAGTAGAATAATTTTTCTTTCCCTTAGAAAAAGATAAGGGATAAATTAACACTTTTTAAAATGGGTTGGATTGGATATGAAGGTTTTCATAACTCCGTGTCATCAAAACCATATATATTATTTAAGCATCTAAGCAATGTAAACTAATCGGTGTTACTAGGCCAGTCCATAAACATCATTCATTATAACATCTTAAGATAAAAAGGTAGGAAGGTTTTAATAGACATTATTTTATTAAAACCATAACTTTTGTTTAAAACATATAAGTTGTAAAACTATTTTTTGTTTTGCATCAACCCATAAACATTGTCCATTTTAATACTCTAAGTTAAAGAGGCAAAGAGGTTGACTCAGTTTTAAAAGTCCTAAATTTTGATTAGATCTTCACCTAACTTGTGAAAAGCAAAATAATTTTTTATTTATATACTCTTAGTACTTAGAAGGGTATTATACAAGTAAACAAAATACAATAAGTTATTATTTGATGTTTTATAAAGTAATAACTTTACAAAATATTTTTAAACTTAGGTAAAAATTTATGAAATGATTCACAAATGATTTTGGTATTGAATGAAATACTCAATGCGGATCTAAATGATTTAGAAATATTGGTACAATTAAGAAACCAATAATTTTAGAAAGTGACTTTAAATTTTGTCTAAAGGAGCATAGGCAATCCTCTAAGCAATAACCAAAGGCTGATGAGCAAAATGGTATCTTAGAAAATTATTTATATTCTTAGGCAATCAAGAAAGTTTTGAACCTAAGTTAAGATTTGTTTGTTAGTCATTTGACATTTTAAATATGTTGAGTGTTAGATTTTCCTTTATGGATTATGATTGGTTTGATTGAGTTTATTGATTAGGTGATCTTATATACCATAGTTTATAGAGTTAAAATTTATAAACCAAGGTTTTTGAACTATTATTTATTAGGACTCAAATCCCAACGATTTTGGAAATATGATTTTGGAAATTTTTGAGAATGAAATAATAATTGTTCACTCTAGTTATTGTATTATTAGGAACTAGAATACTATTGGAAGCTCCATATTGTTTTGATTCTAGAGTTTAACATGTTTTATTAGGAGGACCCCTTCCTTGACATTTTTTATTTTAGTTTTTGATTTACTTCTCTTTTGAAGAATTTGAAAACAAATTTTGAAAATATTCTGAATATAAAACCCGGGCATTTAGTTATAAATTTCAAAAGTATTTTGAAAAATCTTGGATGCAAAACATTTATTATAGAATATTCTCTTTATTTTGTTGCATATATATGTTACATTACTTTTGGTTGCATCATGTTATCTAATTGCATATGGTCGTAATAGTGTTAATATTACATGTGTTAATAATAGAAATAATATAAATGAGGAAAATACAACTATTCGGATTTACTAAAAACCAGGTAAGTAAATTAATTTTTCTTAGGTTGGCTATTAACTCTTCCACTCTGCAATAATTTCGGGGACGAAATTCTTTTAAGTGGGGAGAGTGTAACGACCCGTAAATTAATCACTTTACATTTGAATATTTAAATAATTTTTAAATATTTAAATAATGGATTTTAATAACCAAATAAATGTCTTTTAAGTAATAATCGATGATGTTAAAGTAATTTTCAAAATATGTTTACTAAAATAATTAGTTCAAATAAAAACAGAAAATGTGACGAAAAGCATTTTACAAAAAAAAAATCGACACCGAAATGTTCTCGAAAACGTTTTGCACCCTTTTGCAACGATGTACACACTTTTGTATGATGGAATTAGTATTAATAAAGCATACTTAAAAACATTAACATATATTTAATCATACTTAAGAATGGATGTAACATAATATGCATTAATTTAATAAGAATATATATTTATATATAAAGAAATCTTACCATGCCTCATATTTTAATACATATACATGCACAAAACATGGAAGCATGTTTTTGGATAGAGGAGGGGGACGTGTGGAGGTAAGGATGGAGGTATGATGATGCATGATAACTTTATATTATTTAATTTCTAAGTCAATTTACTAAAATACCCTCCATATTTGCCTATAAATACTCCATTACTTCATACCTTTTTCACTTTACATTTACATTTGTTTACACCCATTTCCTAAAGCTTCCATATTCGTTTCCATTTTCTTCATGCATTCATAAATTTTCAAGGCTTCCATTTGTATGTTTATGGCTTAAAAATATAGTTTTTTCACTTCCATCCACTTAAAACTAGCTTATGTCTTCTCTACATTGCTATACTTACCAAAACAACACCTTAACTCGACATTGCAAACATGGCCGAGCCTATAACAGCCCATGGCCGAACCCAAACAGCCTATCTACGATCCCAAAAGTCCGAGCTTTAGTGAAGTGAAGTATAATCGTGTGTCGGCAAGTTGTTGTAGGAGTTCGGCTTAGTTCGATTGCTTTTTTGTGAATAAAAATTAACCTTTAAACCAAAAGTTTTTAAACCATACTCATGTTCATGTTTGTTGCTATTGAATGCTTGTTGTATTTATTTGGTAGTGTGGTAGTTTTCCGTTTGATTCATGCTTCAAAAAGTTGACATCTTGGTCGTAGTTTAGTAACTTATAAAGTTAGTAAGTAAAAGTTGCTTATAATGTTGGTTCATGCTTGCTACATATTGTATCGTAGTAAATTACCTTGTATATATGCTTATATCCTTGCTATATAACGTTTGGTTGTAATGATAATGTCATAAAACTGTTTGTCAAACTACTTGTATATCGATAGTCACTATATTGGCACTTTTGAAAAATCATTTTTTACCGAAACCGTTTGGTTTCATCTTCGTGCTTGAAATTGTTTTACAAGTTACGCAAGATTTTGATCAACGCTGTTTTTAAAGTAATTAACCACTTTAAAAATGGTTAATTAATTAATTAATTAATAAGGATTAAGGTTAACTAATTACTTAGTTAACGATGTGTTTTAACTAATTACTTAGTTGATAATGTTTTAAAATCAATTAATCATTTTATTTAATGATGTTTAAAAGAAAATTAATCATTTAATAATGATGGACTAAGTTAATAAATCAATTAACTAGTGATGTTGTTAAATTAATTAATCCTTTTAATTAACAACTTTTAAAAGTTAATCAATTTGTATTTAACCTTGATTAATCCTTCTTTAAATGATGTTTTGAATCAATTAATCATTTTATTTAACGATGTTTAAGGCTAATTAATCTTTTGATAATGATGGATTAAAATTAATTAATCAACTAATTAATGATGTTTTTAAATTAATTAATCTTTTTAATTAATGACTTTTAGAAGGAAATCAACCTTGTTTTAACTTTAACTAATTTCTCCTTAATGATGGTTTAAATTTATTAATCATTTTAAATAATGATATTCAATTATTTATTTATTAAAATAACTAATTATATTTAATTTTATCTGTTAATTAAATTAATGATGTTTAAAGGTGATTAACTTCTTCTGAATTAAGGGTTATTGAAGTCAATCAATCAACTGAATTAATGAAGTTTTAAAGTTAATTAATCAATGTAATAAGGATGGTTTAAGTTATTAAATCCTTTTATAATGATGTTTAATGTTAGTGAACTCTTTTAACAAAGTGTTTTAAAGCTAATACCTGTAATATGAATTCAAGCATGAATTTGGGTTTTTAAAAGAAAATGTTTGATTCGTTTGTGGAAATGAATTAATTTCCGTAAAGCGATTCACTTATACGGAAACGATTTCTTTGTATAATTAGCACAAAACACCAAAGAAGTAGACTTGTTTCTATTTCGAAAGTTAAGAATAATCGTGAGATATGACTTTGAGGTAACACTACCTTGACTTGTCGGTGTTATTGTTAACCAAGAAATAATACAAGTTATAATTCGATGAGTGGTGGTAAGTATACAAAACTTAATTTCCATATACGACCGTTTTATATCCTAATTGTTGGTTTCTCAGCTATCGATTACTTCAGCTTCTTTATTATCGTCATTCTAAGATGATTTATTGCTCCGTTGAGCATTGTTTTTTTTTGTCGGAAATGACTAAACCCAAAGCGTGGGAGGAAGCCAAGCTATGTGGGATTGCTCCCATTAAAAGGGTATTTTCACATCTCATCTAATTTGGATTCAGTTGCACTTAGATGTGGAAATATTCGGATTCTCGATAAGGCTTGATGGGGTCCAGCTTGGTATTGTCCGAGAAGTATCACGGAGTATATGAGCTTCTCAGAAGTATATTACTGGAGGTATACTTCAAGGGTGGTGCATCTTCCTAGTCATTTGCTGGAAATTTTTCTTTTCTTATTTGATTCAAACTTTCGAATTGTTTTTCTATAACTGCGATGGAAAGAGCCAACCACTCTTTAGGATGTTTAATTATAAGTTATGTCCATTATATCAAGTTTGGATTGTTATCTTGTTTCATCCATTCTGTCCAGTTTGGATTTTGTTCAGACTATTTCCATTCTTTCAAGTCTGGATCTTTATACTATTTTTTCCCATCATCTATGTTGGATTTGTTTCCTATTGTTCTTTTCCATTCTTATGTTTTGTTGTTGCTTATGTGGGAGAAAATACGTTCCGCGTTAGTGACGTGATCCTACATATCATTGTTAAATACACTTCCATTTGTTTCAGAGTTTTACTCATAGCATACATTTTGTCTGACACGAGTTATTTACTTCCCCTAAAACTTTCGGGTACTCAATTTTATTTGAATAGTCTAAGAGTAGCAGGTTTTCTTTAGAGTTCTTTGAAGACAGTGATCGAGCAGACAGCTCCTTAGTTATCTAGTTATTTTTCTACTATATGATTATATGGGTATATTTGGTATCTGAAAAATGTAAAGTCGGAATGTATAGCAGCAAATCTATTAGATGTAGTACTTCTGTTTAACTCTGAGAACTCCATGTAAGGAGTAACTTTTTGTACTTTATCATTTCATATTATATTTGACCATTCCACTATGAGGTTTTTCTACTCTGTTCTTTCTGTTATTTATTTTATCCCGATACAACTTATCTTTCAGATGCTTGGGCAATGACACATGAATACCGAGGATGTATTAAGTGTCGTTCTCAGGGATTAAAAAGGTGGGTCGTCACAGGCTATTAGAGATTTATTAAAGACTTCTCTATAATAACAACGACATTTATCATGCTTACCCAAAAGAATGAAAGCTA
Source organism: Allium cepa (assembly GCA_030765085.1). Taxonomy (NCBI): domain Eukaryota; kingdom Viridiplantae; phylum Streptophyta; class Magnoliopsida; order Asparagales; family Amaryllidaceae; genus Allium; species Allium cepa. The sequence goes on from CM060931.1 coordinate 168,841,761, forward strand.
TGTTTGGAGGAAAGAATATGAGGTAGCATTTCAAGAATTAATGCTTAACTTGTAGATGCTTCAGTTTTGGTCATGTCGGAAGGAAATAGAGATATGGTAGTGTACGCTGACGCTTCGGCTTCAGGGTTAGGAGCAGTGTTAATGGAGAAGGGAAAGGTGATAGATTATGCTTCTAGGTAGTTGAAACCTCATGAAGTTCGATATCCAACTCACGATTTGGAATTAGCTGCAATTGTCTTTGCACTAATTAATTGCAAGCATTACCTTTTAGAAGAATTGTTTGAGTTGATTATTGACCATGAGTCCTTGTGTAACACCCTAAAAATTTAATAAAAGATTTAACTTAAATAAGAAAAGGGAAAAAATAAAATGTTCAAAAATGTTCAAATTTGGCTACGAAATTTGCACCATTGTGTTTGTATCTATTTTTCAAATAACTTTCACATATAGCACTTAGAAACCTGAGTTTGTATATAGAAATTACGAGCGTTTTAAATTTTGAAAACGAAATAAATTAAAATAATAAAACTTTCCTAACTAGATATGTTCAACATTAACCACTATGGTCCACCAGTCGACCGGTAGCAGTCGATCGGTTAACGTTGAGAATCGCTGATTTGAGCGACGAATGGACAAGCATGATTGAGTGAAATATCTTACTTGCATGCGAGGTATTGAGCATCCGAGATGAAAGCAAATATTCTACCAGGGAAAATAAACGCTCTGTATTAACCTAAAACCCCTATAGATATACACTTAACCTAAACCCTAATCCATTAGAAAATTGTCAGTATAGGAATACTCTATCAAAATCTCTTCTTCTCTACTTATAAAATTTCTTCAAAAATAAACTAAAAATAAAATAAAGAGAATATAAGAAGATCGTATTGGAGCAAGGAAGGGGAAAGCTACGAGTATCGAATTCAGAATGAAGGATGGGATTAGGGCTTGGATCCGAGGTGGGTGGGAACATTTTTAATAAGTTGACTAATTGTAGTTAATTTTAGTTTATATCTGATCTAGGATGTTAGTAATTAAATTGTAAACCCCAATTGTTCATACCTGAATTTGATGTTAAATTAGAAATAAATAAACTTGTTAAATAGAAATTAAATCCTTGTTTAAATCAAGTAGAAATCCCTATAAATTGTTTATGACAAGTTGAACTAATCTATTTAAAATTATGTAAATCTATGAATCTAAATTGAATAAGAAGTAGGGTAAATAGCAGATAATGTATTACTGTAATTAGAAGGTAGGATTCACTATCAAAGTTCTAGAACTAATGAAACTAATAACAAATTCAAAAATCGAATAAACTATAAGCAAAAGCCTAAATTTTACTCTACGACCAGTCGACTGTTCACCTTGAGCGGTCGACCGTAAGCAGTCGAATGGTAAGGTATAGCCGTGGACCAGTATACGACCTAAATGCGCAATCTGAACCTTGGCTTAAGGCCCAGATTGAAATAAATATTAGTATTATGTATAGTTATATTATATACATATGTGGATATGAGAGATATTAGGGAAGCTAGTTCCATATGAGACGACGCTAGGATATTGGGGGTTGGGTGAATGCACTTTACCCAATAGGGGTCAATTATTCGACCGGAGGTAATTCTATCGCAAATGGCATTTACAAGAGATTATACAGTGGACGCACAGCACTGACCGATGTCTACTGAAGTGTGAAGACTCGATACAACGGGTGTTCCTGGGCATGCACCAATACTGACGTGATGTGATACTGTGCTGTTAATGAATCCCGACGTGTGCAATAAGAGGCGTAAACTATCATTGAGAGGCGGACATGTATGCAAATGATAAGACACACTTGCGGGTTGGCGTTTCATGTCCCCCCTCAAAGAGTAGTTAGGGTACATGTAGTCATAGTTGTAGGAAATTTATTCTCATGTGGAGATAGTAAGGAAACATATACGAAAAAGTTACGTGTAGGCGTAATATGAGATGTAGTCCCATATAGGGAATTTGTAGGATAACCCTATGTCGAGTAGCTCTAGCAGCGGTGACCGATCGTTTGTTATTGAGGTTCGATCCGTATTTTGATCCCTGTAGTAGCATGCACTAATAGTTAGTGTAGGTGTTTATTAAATAAAAACCCTTAGGTAAAGGACCTAGAAAGACATGGATACTTGTAGAGCACCCTAGGCCATATAGACTAGAATTAAAGTCGACTGCACTTGATCACCATGTATTAAGAATATACTCATTCACCATACTTTTGTATGACCCACCAATTTCCTTTCTTTTCCCCACTACAGGAGTACAAAGCAGCAGGTGACTGGCCCGATTTTAGTATGTGGAGAAGCAAGCTCAGCACAGGAGGTGCTTATCCTTTTATTTTCTCTCCATATATGTAACGATTTCAAAATTTACCATTCCTTTGAAAAGAAATTCGATTAAATGACCTTGAGTTAACTTAAGGACATAAAATTTGAATTTAATTAATGTTGTGTACGATTGGTTGATCGAATAAAACGTGGATTAACTTATAAAATGGCAATTTTGTACAATTTGAAATTTAACGTAGAAATCAATCATTAATAAAATAGTGAAATTTTTTGTTTCAGAAATTTAAATATTTTACATGAAAATATTTTGGAAAAATTTATAATAAAAATATCGATGTTCGTTTCGTCGAATTCCGATTTCGTTAGCTCGGTTTAAATCGATTTACGGTAGTAACAACCGATATTGCGTAAATATCGAATTTTACCTGAGCGTTAACTAACCAGTTTTATGTATGCTAACGTGTTCGTATCGACACACCAAGCACAATGGTGTTTCGTTTCACGTATTTGGACTTTCGGTTTGTTCGGTGCAGTGTTTGGAGTCCGTGTTAACGAGATGCTATTACATGTAGGGTATGGTGCTACTGAAATTTTGAATATAAGTTTATAATTAAACAACCGTTTATAACACGTATAAGAATACGTAAGAGGACACGTATATAATAATATGCACGTAAGAAAGAAATCTTGAATTGGTACATGAAGAAAAAGGGAATTGAACTAATAAAGCTGGCAATAGGCATTCCAAGCCTTGTTCCTACGTGTGCCATGTCTCCCTCTTCTGTCATCTTTATATTGTCTTCAGCAATTTCATTTATATTCAATCAAGGTTTAAGCAAAGAAAGAAAAAAAGCACTAGAGAAATTTTATAACTTCAAAACCCTCTCCACACGTCAGAGCTCCACTGCACCCTCCCTACCGCCGCTGCACTCTTCCCTACCCACTGCCGCACCACCTACCTGCTCCCCCTTCGACCCAGTGACAGCTGTCACCTCCATAGTTTAAAAAAAAATTAGCACAGCTTAAACCTGTTGCAAACTGAGTGCACCCTCTTCCACCTCCAGTTCCTCCGCCACCAACGCCTAGCCGCCTCCATCCTACTTCCAGCCTCTGCCGTATCGGACACCGTTGCACCACCCTTTGGCCAAAGCTTCCTCCTTCTAGTCGAGTGTATTAAAAAAAAAAAAAAAAAAAAGAGAGAAAAAGAATCATAGCAGCTGTTGCTGACCTCCTCCCTCCACCACCATTCTCAACCGCCTGAGCCACTAACTGACCACCGCTAAGCCCCTGACGTGTCGCCACGCTTTGCCTGTCTTGAGTTCTCTGAGCTTCCACCTATAGTGCTTCCAGCCGTGTGCATATTTATTTTTAAAAAAATGTTAGATATCAAAAGGAAGATATATATGGGAGGAGTCGCAGTTGCTATCCGGATTCCCGATCGAGAGGGCGAGCTTGAGTGTGAGCTGTTGATTTCAACCGTGTGTCACATGTATAGGCCATTTCCTGGATCATACCAGGTTATCGTCGTTGAGGTGAGTGTTTATTCATTCACACCTAACTAATATCGTTATGCAAGTTAATAAAATAAATAGTCACCTATATATATTTGTTGTTGATTGAGATCGATATATATATATATATTTGTTGAATGGATGGATTATCATATTTGTATGTGCAAATGTTGACATATACACATCATATGTATATACACAAGTGTGGAAAAATGTAACATTGACATGTCATGTTTCATAATGTTGTTGATACTAAATACGTTATATTTTGCTGAAAATTTTCCCATCGATATTTCGACATGATTGTATATGTTAAATTTGTGATACTGGAAAGGATTGAAATTTATTGATAAATTTAATTGACATTTAAATTGACATCTGAATTAATTGAAATTTGAATTGACAGTTAAATTGAATTAGAATTTAATTGCCAGTAAAATACCTGATATTGATCACTATAAATTGATGTGAATTTTATTAACTGTTTGGATGATTGATTATGATGGATGTTATTGGTTGATATTTTGGATGTTTATTTATTTTGATATATCATGTTATTATCCTGTATATTAATTACAGTTTATAAAACTGTAAATTGAATTATTTCGAAGAAATTAAGAAATAGGCTGAAATGATATATACCTATGACATCATTTTGGATTGAAATGATATACATCCATCCCTGAATTAAATTGGAATAACTGATTCACATGCCATATGATAGAAAATTATGTAAGGACGCTAGATTTGTTAAATTAAATGATTTTAAGATTTTGATTTAATTTTTTTATAAATTGTTTTGATTTTTAAGAAATAAAATCGAATTCATGGAAATCGAATTATTTTCAAACTGGAGCTCAAAATGTTGAAATTTAAATTTGGTAAACGAAATTGTTTAAATAATCTAAGTTGAGATTTTTAAAATTATAATCGAAATATGAAGTGAATTTCAGAAACCGATTGTTTTAAAAGATTGGACTTTTATTCAAACTTTGAATATTGCAAGTAAAAGTGGTACAAAACGATATTTTGAAATTGAGCTCGGAATTTAATTATATTTGAAGATTTGGATTTTAAATTACATATTGAAGGTAAATTGATTAAAGTGTTTTGAATCGATAGTTTGAAATCGAACTCGGAATTGATGTAAATCGAAATGGTTTAAATTTGATGAATTTAGTTGAAATTAATTTAGGGGATCGAAATTTATTTGGAATTGGAGTTGAAATTAATTGGGAATTGAATTTATCTGGAATCAAAGTAAAATTTGTCTTGGAAACGGAATTGAATCGATTAAATCAAAATGGAAATTGAGACTGTTTTCAATTGGAAAATTTGGAATTTGATCGGTTTGACTTTAAAACTATTTTCAAATGAATTATTTCAGTATAAATGGTTTAAAATCTATATTCTTTAAATATTCAAATTATTTTGATTTTCCAAACTATTTTACTATATAACCATTTTTATTACTCAAACCATTTTCTATAAACTATTTTAACTTTAACTATTTTAAACTATTTAAATTATTTTCTAAACTTAAATCAGTCAAAAGGGTGTAATGTTTATATTTAAATCTTGAATTTAAATGTGAGTGGGTTAAAGTGGAGTTATAACCTAAATTGTAATTTGAATCGAATTTTAAAGTGAAATAGATATATCGAACTGAATTGACATTTTGTAGTAAAATATGATTTTTGAAGCGAATATGATGATTTCGAAATGGATATGATTTTTGAAGTGAATATGACTACTTCGAAATGGATATGATTTTTAAAGCGAATATGATTATTTCGAAATGGATTTGATTCTGAAGCGCATGTAATGATTTCGAAATGGATTTGATTTTGAAACGAATATGATATTTTGATATCAAGTATGAATTGTCTTCGAAATATAAAAGTACTAACCGGTGTGTAAAACAGCGTTTGGTTGTTAAAGAGACATGGGCCTCTTATTAGCATGCTCTCTGTTAATATTGGAACCACTTTGACAACTGTTTATGTGGTGGACGATATCCCGAATGTAGTATTTGAATTGGCGATGTTTATTGGAATGAAGTAAGAGAACGATGATAGATAGCCTTGACACTTGTGTCATAATTAAAATGACTAAAACATGAGCCTATGTCTGGCCAATGAGCGATCTCGCAAGTTAGGCTCAAGCGACGCAGCCAAGATTTTGAGCATGAATGTCGTGATTTGGTTCCATCGGTATCTTCAGGCGATAGGACAAGCCGAGCTAAATCCCACTAGAGGACCCATAGGGAGGGCGACAGGTACAGTTCCAGCCCACCTACCTACCATCGATTTTTCTAAGTTATGTAAGGATTTTTCGATCCTTGGAGGAAAGCCGTATGTAGGGACTGAGTCATATGTAGATTCGAGGACATGGATTCATAATTATGAGAGGATTTTTGGGTTGATAGGTCTTGTTGATGAGGTAAGGAGGCAGCTAACTACTTGGCAGTTATATGGGGAATCCCTGAGTTGGTGGAAGGTAGTTGCGGCAGAGAATAATGGAGGAGAGATCACTTGGAGGAATTTCAGAGATGTTTTGAGATAAAGTTTCTGTCTCGAGCTAAAAAAAGGATTGCAGTTAGAGAAGTTTATTCATTTGAAGCAAGGAGACATGTTAGTAAATGAGTATGTCAATCAATTCAACGAATTAGCTAACTTAAGGATGGATTTGATTAATACCCCACATAAAAGGCTCTGAAGTTTACTAAAGGGCTGAACCAACCCCTTCAAGGTTTATCTCTAAGTCATATTCCTACGTGCTACATATAAGGGTTTAGTGGAGATGACCTTGCTGAATACGTCTCTAAGTAGGGAGCAAAGGAAGAACCCAAGAAGAGCACAATAGTAGAATTAGCACAAGAGAGGATTTGGACCCAAGGGATAGATAAAGAAATAGGATATGCATTGCAGGAAGTGTGGAGAGAAGGGCATTTCATAAAGGAGTGCATGACAGATAGTTCAGAGATCTAGTATTACAATTGCAATCAGTTTAGGCACATGAAGAGGGAGTGTCCAACACCTCAGAGGACCTCTACTCAGGTGGTCCCAACTAATGCATTGGTTACACTACTTAGCTGGAGTGCGCCACCAGTTGCAAATAAGGGAAAGAAGGTCGTGATTGAAGGTATGTTGACTTTATCTGGTTTATCCATTCGCACATTATTTGACATAGGGGCATCACACTCTTTCATTTATAGTAGACATGTGGATGAGTTACATTTAGACACTAGCATAGTTACAAACCTTATAGTTTTGTCAATCCCTGTAGGAGAATCAGCCTATTTGTCTATGGTATGTAGGATTTTGAAATTATTCATTTTAGGGGTCGAGTTCGATTGTGATGCTGTTGTCTTATGATTTTCTAGGTTTGGTTAATATTGGGCATGGATTGAATGACTATGTATGAGGCTATCCTAGATTGTGATAAGAAGGTTGTTAGGTTGAGTACGTGTAGAGGACATAGCTTTGAGGTTTATAGGGATCCCCGAAGATCAGTTATGTTGAGCCAGTTGTATTCATTATACTTATCACACGACGAGCTAGATTCGATGTTTGTAGTTAGTGATTACCCAAACTTCTTTTCCAAGGTTACCGGTCTCTCATCTTAGCAAGAGATCGAATTTTGAATTTACCTTTTAGAGAACACCAGACCTGTTGCCGTACCCCCGAGGCATATGGCTCCAAAGGAGAGACGCGAGTTGAACAAGCAGGTGAATGACCTGGAGCTTCAGTAGGAGCAGCATTAAGAAGTACAAAGCATCGGTCGTCTCTACCACCAAGCTAGATGGTTCTATGAAGCTTTGCGTCAATTATAGGAACTGAAATAAACTAAAAAAGAAGAATCGGTATCCATTACCCCGTATAGACTATCTCTTTGATCAGTTGGTTGGAGTGAAGGTGATCTCACAACTTGATATAGCTATCGGATACCACCAGTTGCGTGTAGCTGAGGACAGTATCTAGAAGACCGCTTTTCGTGCACCCGAAGGACTTTATGAGTGGTTAGTCATTCCCTTCGGACTGATCAATGCACTTACCTACTTTGTTGACTTGATGAGCCAAATTTTTAAAGGGTTGTACAATAAGTTCATTGTGGTATTTTTGGATGACACTTAGTCTATTCGAGGATCGGGGAGGAGCACATGTTGCATTTAGAAGAAGTGCACAATACACTCTGTAAGCATAAGCTGAAGGCAAAGTTTCTAAATTCCACTTTTGGCGAGGGAAAGTATGCTTTTTAAGAACATTGTCCCAGAAAGTGGGCTAGCAGTTGATCCCAGTAAAGTTACTACAGTTCAGGATTAGCATGTGTCGAAGAATGCCATGAAAGCAAGGAGTTTTGTTGGTTTGGTAGGCTACAATTGGAAGTTCATTAAGGACTATTCGAAGATCTCTACCCTTCTGACCCACCTTACCAAGAAGAATTTAGTTCTTTCGTGAGATGCTAAGTGTGAGGATGCTTTCATTAAGCTAAAGGAGGGTTAACTAATGCACCTTTTTTGGTATTGTCGGATGGTACGGTCATTTACAGTTTATACTGATGCTTATAGTACGAGGTTGGGAGCGATCTTGATGCAAAAAGGAAGAGTGGTGAGTTATGCTAGTGGACAGTTGAAGGTCCACAAGAGAAATTGACTTACCTATGATCTTGAGTTAGTAGTCATTGTCTTTACACGGAGGCATTATCTTTTAGGGGGGCGGTTTGAGCTGTATACGGATCACAAGTCTCTGAAGTACTTTTTCTCCTAGAATGACTTAAATTTAAGGGGTGAAGGGAGTTTTTGGCATCGTACGATTTTGATATCTCACATACTCTAGGGAAGGGAAATACGGTGGCTAAGCCTTGAGTAGTCAGCATAAGTCCTTTATTCTTGGAGCGGAGACATTTGGAGATCATTTCTACATTTGATTTCTGACCATCGTCGGACAGTACCCTGAGATTGTTAGCAACTTTGGATGTGCACCCTACACTAATGGAACATATTGGGTCCAGCTAGAAGCAAGATAAGGAGTTAGCTGATAATTTTAAGAATCTCGATAGAGAAGAGCAGTCGAGTCATTTGAAGCGTTTGCCATTGACTCGAAGGGGTGTTTGCGGAGAGATGGTAGATTATGCATGCCTCTCATTATGGAGTTAATTGACATGGCACTGGCGAAGTCTCATCGTTCGAGGATGACCGTTCATCCCGATGGAGAAAAAATGTACCGTGACTTGAAGAGAGTCTTTTATTGGCCCAAAATGAAGAAACATGTAGCGGAGTATGTAGCTCGATGTATAACGTGCCAAAGGGTAAATACGGAGTAGAAGAAGCCAGAAGGTTTGTTGTAACCTTGGATATTCCTCAGTGAAAGTGGGAGAGTATTTCTATGGATTTCATTGATGGTTTGTCAAGGAGCAGGAGAGAGAATGAGAGTATTTAGGTCATTGTCGATCGACTAACCAAATGCGCTCATTTTATTCCAACAAGGAGTACGAGGACGGAAATATCTTTGGCAACTCTATACGTGACAAAGTTCATTAGATTACATAGAGTTCCTACTAACATTACTAGTGACCGAGATCGAGGAGTCTATAGAAGGCTTTAGGCACCGATTGAGCATAAGCATCGCTTATCACCCATAGACGGATGGACAGGCAGAGAGAGTGAATTGGGTATTGGTGGACTTACTTCGGATGTGCATTTTGGACTTTGGGGGCTCTTGGGAGGATCACTTGCCATTGGTGAAGTTTACTTACAATAACAGCTATCAAGCGAGCATTGGATGGCACCATTTGAGGCGCTATATGGGAGACCCTACAGATCGTTGTCGTCTTAGCGGGATACTACATATAGGATTATTCTTGTACCAGATATGGTGAGGGAGACATTAAGGAAAGTAGACTTGATCCGTAGAAGAATGAAAACTGCGCAGGATAGGCAGAAATCTCATGCTGATAGGAGATGTATGGAGTTAGAGTACGCAGTGGACGATATGGTGCTTGTGGAAGTCTCGCTGCTTAGGCATGTTATGAGGTTTGATAGTTCGGAGAAGCTAGCACCGAGGTTTATAGAATCTTTCCCGCTTACTAGTAGGATAAGTAAGTTGGCATATAGAGTAGGGCTTTCTGAAAAGTTGGCGGGAGTACGTGATGTTTTCCATGTGTTGCATTTGCAAAAGTGCTTATATGATTCAGCCACCGTAGTTGAGCCGAGTTCGCTAGAGGAGGTGGAAGTAGAAAAGGAGCCAATTAGTTGCCATTCACCCACTTGTATTCTTAAGCATAGTACAAAGCAACTCTGAAACAAAGAAATGAAACTTGTTAAGGTCTAGTGGGTAGACAACCCAATAGAGAGTACTTGGGATCCCAAGGAGAAGATTCGAGCTAACCACCCACAACTCTTTTTTGGTACATTTTTGATTTAAATTTAATAGGTAAAGATTACTTATGCATTAGGACTTGGCTTGGTATATCCCTTTAGGTGGAGAACATTGAATGTTAGGAACGGTTGCAAACCGGGATGATGGATGCTAGTGGATGTATTATTTGAATTGTTTCTTTTACACATTTATAAAAATATATTCTCTATATAATACACACACTAACATCATCTCTTATTTATTTACTTTATCTTGTTAAGTATTATGTATATGTTGCATATGATATGAATGGTTGCACATAGATGTAGAATTGCAAGCATATTTACTTAGAATGTTGCATACATCTTAGATACATCGCATAAGCACTTGCATGATGGGAGATCCACTAAATCAGCAGACCGTCTAATCTTTGCATTAGTATAGGTTCATGTGTATTTCATGCTTGCATATTCATATATTACATTAGAAATTAATTAAGGACCATGATTGCCCATAGACGATAGATGAATATATGGTGTAGCTATTGATTGTTGCATATACGAGTTGCATCTTTCCATTCGTTGAGATTTCGAGGACGAAATCCTTTTAAGAGGGAAGAATGTAACAGCCTGAAAATCTAAGCGGAAAGTTTAATAAAATAATTAAATTAAATAGAACAAGGGGAAAATATATTTTCACAAATGTTCAAATCTAGATATGAAACTTGCACCATTGCGTTCGTAGTGATTTTCCGGACAGTTGTCATATATAAAACTAGGCTGTAAATGGATGCAAACCGATGCGGATATGCATGTATCTGCATCCGAAAATTTAAATCCGAATCTGCATTCGATATCCGTGGATATCTGAGAATTAGCATCCGTATCCGCATCCGTGGATATTTTTTGGATATCCGAAAATGTCCACATCCGAAAATAAAAAGCGGATATTTCTGGATATTTAAAAATATCTGAAATATCCGCATCCGAAATTGAATAAGATTTTTATTATTCTAATATTTTTGAACTAAAACAATCACTTTCACAAATGATAATACACACACTACCATACTAATTAATTTTTCAAATGACAAAATGGCAACACATAATATCAAACAAGTTTACACGATATTACAACAATTCAAATGATAAAATAGCAACATACATAATGATATTATAACAACACACATAAATTTTCTGATCGGACGGATGTTTTTTGGATACGGATATGCCTATATCCGCATCCACATCCGATTTTCTTTTCGGATATCGGATAATATCCGTTTTTTCATATACGGATCCGGACGGATTTTTCGAGTATCCATTGACAGGCCTATATAACACTTTAAAATGGAGAAGTTACGAGTGTTTTAAAATTCAAAAACAAAATAAATTAAAACAATAAAAATTCCCTAATTAAATACATTCGATGCTCGACCACTAGGGTCCAATGGTCAAGCGGTAGCGGTCGAGCGGACCCTATAAGCTGTCGATCAGTTGACATTGAGAATTGTAGATCTAAGCGACGAACGGATGAGCTTGATTAAACGAAATATTTGCCTTTCATGCGATGTAAATGATGAGCATCCGAAATTAAAGCAAATGTTCTACCAAGGAAATCAATGCTCCATTTTGACATAAAACCCTTATAAATATAAACATAACCTAAACTCTAATTCATTAGAAAATTGTTAGTATAGGGAAACTCTGTCTAAATCTCTTCTACTCCACTTATAAATTTTCTTTAAAGACAAACTAGAAATAAAATAAAGAGAATACAAGAAGATCGGATCAGATTAAGGAAGGGGAAGTTATGAGTATCGAATTCCAAAAGGAGGATAAGATTAGAGCTTGGATCCGAGATGAGTGAGAACAGTTTTAATAAATTGATTAATTGTAGTTAATTTTAGTTTACACTATCTGATCTAGGATGTTAATGATTAAATTATAAATCCTAATTGTTCATATCTGAATTTGATGTTAAATTAGAAAGATGTAAACCTGTTAAATAGGAATTAATCTAGATATAATCCCTCTTTAAATCAAGTAGAAATCCCTATAAATTGTTAATGATAAGTTAAACTAATATATTTAAACTTATGTAAAATTATGAATTTAAATTGAATAAGAAGTAGGGTAAATTGCAAAGATTGTATTATTGTAAATTAAAAGTTAGGGTTCACTATCAAAGTTCCAGACTGATGAAACTAATAACAAATTCAAATATCGAATAAATTGCAAGAAAAACCTTAAAATTTACTCTGCGACAGGTTGAGCGTCAACCGTAAAAGGTCGACAGTAAAAGGTCGACCGGTAGGGTATAGCAATCGACCAGTAGATGACCTAAATGCGCAATCTAAACCTCGGCCTAAGGCCTAAGTTGAAAATAAAAATATTGGTAGTAAGCATACTTATGTTATACGCGTATGCGGATGTTAGATATAATAAGGAAGCTAGTTTCATATGAGACGATACTCAGATGTTGTGGGGTTGTGTAAATGCTCTTTACCCAATGGGGGTCGATTATTTGGCTGGGGGCGATTCAATATCAAATGACACTCGTAGGAGTTGTGGATGCACAACACAGACTGATGTCCTAAGAAGTGTGAAGGCCCGGTACAACGGGTCCTTGGTATGCATGGATATTAACGCGGCATGATACTGTGTTGTTGATGGATCCCGATGCATGCAATAAGAGGCGTAAACTACCATTAAGAGGCGGACATGGATGCAAACGACGAGACACACCGATGAGTCGGCGTTTTAGGTATCCCCTCAATGCATAGTTGGAGTACGTGTAATCGTAGTTGTGGGAAATTTATTCCCATGTAGAAATAGTAGGAAAATCTATGCGAGATAGTTATGCATAGTCGTAATATGAGATGTAGTCCCATATAGGAAAGTTGTAGGTTAACCCTATGTTGAGTAGCTCTAGCAGAAGTGGCCGATCATTATTTATTGAGGTTCGATCCATGTTTTGATCCCATATGAGCCTGCACTATTAGTTAGTGTAGATGTTTATTAAATAAAAACTTTTAAGTGAAGGACCCTAGAAATACTTGGACACTTGTAGTGCACCTTGGGTCACATAGAGTAGAATTAAAGTCAACTGCACTTGATCACCATATATTAAACATGTACTCATTTACGAAACTTTTGTCAGACCCACTCTTTTCCTTTCTTTTCCCAACCACAAGAGTACAGGATAGCATGTGATTGACCCGATTTCAGTACACGGAGATGCGAGCTCATTATAGGAGTTGCTTATCCTTTTATTTACTCTCTATGTAACTGTCTATCTTATCGGTACTTAGTATTTTATCTGACTATGGTTTGTATTTCGATGTACTCTATATTTGACTACGTACTTTTTTTTTCTGAGACCGTGCTTTGAGATACTTTTTGAGATGGTTATTTTCTATATTTATATTTTGTTCCTTTCTCTATGAGTTTTGAAACTGTAGTATATCTTAGATCATATTTGTTTATTCTTAATCTCTCTAAGGTTATAAAAACTCAATAGCTTGTACTTCTGGCATCAGTGCAAGTCTAAAAGTCACCCTAGGCTTTGGATCGGTGTGTCAAGCGGTGTGGGTTGTCACGTCTTAAGATATATATTCTCTCAGAGGTAGCTAAATATGAGGCAACAAAGATGGTTGGAGTTTTAGCATCATATGATTTTGGAATAGGGAATACCCTAGGAAAGGGAAATAAAGTTGTTAAAGCATTGAGTTGAAATAGCAGAAGTGTGTTTTAGCTGTGATCAAAGAATGGAATGTCTTAGAGATGCTAAATTCTTATAATGCGTAGTTTCGGTTGAAAGCTAGTTCGAGTTAGAACTCGAGGATGCTATCTTGCTTTGAAGTTCAACCAATGCTCATGGAGAGGATTGCCAAAGGGTAGAGAGAAGATCTGTCATGTGTCGAAAGGATCCATGGCTTAAAAAGTGGTGTCATGACCAAAGATCCGAAAGACTTCGGTATTGATAAGAAAGGATAGCTTTGGAAGAAAGGAAAGCTATATATTCTGAACAATGGAGATCTTTAAAAGCCAGTTTTGGGTGAGTGCCATCATGCTAGGTTTTTCATTCACCCATGAGGCACTAAAATGGATCGAGACATGAAGCAGAACTTGTTATGGAAAGAAATGAAAAGAGATGTTGGAGAATGTACGAGAAGGTGCTTCACATGCCAAAAAGTTAAGGCCAAACACCAAAAGCCAAGTGGTACTTTGCAGCCTTTAGAAGTTCTGGTATGGAAGTGAGATTCAGTTTCGATGGAATTTGTTGATCGTTTGTTGAGGACGAGAGCCAGGAACGTACGTATATGGGTTATAATTGATAGCCTAATTAAGAGCACCCATTTCATCCCAATAAAGCCCACAAGGATGGCAGCCAGGTTAGTCGAAATATATATTAAGACAATAGTAAGACCTAATGGAATTCTAAGTACCATAGTGATCGACCATAACCATTGTTTGCCAGTTATTTTTGGAAAAACCTACAAAGTTCTTTGATTTGGAGTTATATATGAGTAGTTCTTACCATCCACAGTCAGAGAGCCAGACCTAGAGGGTCAGCCGAGCACTGAAAGATTTTCTAAGAGCATGTATGTTAGACTTTGGTAGATCTTGGGAAGATTACTTACACTAAGTGGAATTTTTACATAACAACAGTTATCAATCAATATTGGGATGACACCTTTTGAAACATTGTATGGAATACCATTTAAGTCATTAATAAGTTAGTGTGATATGGGAGGTAGACTCATATTAGGTCCGGATATTGTAAGAGAAGCTTTGGAGAAAGTCGAATAGATTGGACAAAGGATGGAGAACACCCAATTTAGGCAAAAGAGTTATGCCGATGGGAGGCGGAGGAACTTAGAGTTTTTTATGGAGGATTGTGTGTTTGTGAGGATATCACCTACAAATGGCTCTATGAGGTTTGGAAAAGCCGAAAAAGTTAGCATTAAAATCTGTTGGCCCATTTCGAATATTAGGAAAAATTGGTATCGTGCTTATAAGGTTGAGTAGTCGAGTGCTTTTTCCAAGGTGCATGATATGTTTCATGTATCACATTTATAGAAGTGTGTCTGAGACCCTAGAGATGTTGTGATTCTAAGGATTATGGAAGATTTGGTAGTCGAACAAAACCTGACTTATGTCTAGAAGCCTATTTGGACTGTTGATCGATATGAGAAAAAACTTCGAATAAGACAGCGTGGTACGTATCTAGTGGAGTGAGAACCACGATGATTGTATATGAAAGGTGAAGGATAAAGTCAAGATAACTTCTCCTGGGTTGTTTGTTTATATTATCATATATGTTTGCTTTGTTTTTAATAGACCAAATGCGTGCGTGTATAACAGTATGGTTGATTTTGTTATGTATTAGTAGATGTGCTGGTACATTTTATTTTGAGTGACATAGGCGAGGAACTTATGTGTATTTATGCCTTTGGGCATGGGAAAGTTTGAATGTCGCTATCATGCCTTATCTGAATTTCATGGACGAAATTTCTTTAATGAGCATGTAATATACCATAAATTAATAAACAATTAATTAAGTAACTAAACATGAGAATAAAGAAAACCGAAATGATGTAAATGAATAAATTTTCATGGAACAATTTTTACTTATTATGCTTGGATGAATCAAGTGACACTAGGAAAATCCTAACTGAAAATCTAAATTAATGAGAATTGAATGAAACCAATTAGAATTAACTAATTCATAAGAAAATAAGATAGTGGGTCGGCGGCCCAGTTACCCTTTTAAGGTAAAAATTAGGGATGGACATAAACCGCACTGCAATACGGGAACCGTCCGCATCGAACCACAAAAATGGTGTGGAAATCCACATCGAATCTTCTAAACAAAGCAAATAACCTTAAATCGGACCGACCCACATCAATACGGTTCGGTTTTGGTTTGGACGATTGAACTAACCATATTAAACTGGACCGAACCGAATATTTTCACTAGCAATCTTATGATAAAATTATAAGCAACTCCTATCTTATTTTAGATTCTAAAGATGTATATTCTGTTTTTAGCATATGTTGTTATATTAATAATTTTCGTTGTCATAAAGAAAGAAGTTATAGTTTTGGTATAATATTTTTCATCTATTTTTTTATGATAAATGCTAATTATAGTCTTATTTTAATCATTTTCCTTAATGATTATGCATTGATCAATGTTGATGTTTGGTTAATAAACTAAAAAAATCTCTCACGTAGCTAAATGTCAAATTGAAATATTCATACAGTTAAGAACTAATCTTTCATTTTAGTATAACATTATGTGTTTTAACCTTTAAGTTTAAAAGCTTCACATAGTTGTCTTTGTTGAATATGCGACTATATGATTTGTGTTTGATGATAATAAACATATATATATATATATATATTCATTTAAATGTATTTATTAATATACTATTTTATTTTCACAGATTAAATAAATATTTGATGAATAAAATAAATAACATAGAATTTGAATTCAAACGGATATTTTTTTCAAACAAATATTTATTACAATTTTTGAATAGTACAAATTTCGAGCTCTCACTATATATATACAATTTCAATTACAATACAATTTTGATTATATCACAATTCACATTTACATCTGCACCTCACTACACTCACACTCGTATTTATCTTCAACTTCATTCCAATGTGAATCCAACATCTGAGCAATCTGCAAAAATATACATTGACGCAGTAAATTGAAAATAAAATATTTTTGCAGTATAAAATAAAATGTGAATTTTGAAAATAATATCTGCCTCGGTTATTTGGGTTGTTCGTCATCATTTAAATTTGAATTCATCATATACGAACAGCTTGTGACGTGCACAGTGTATCTCTGTACATGCCACAAGGCCGTGCAAACTGGTATATACACTTGATAAAATTACAGGGACAGGTGAGCACAGGTCAAACCCAAAAAGCCGGGTTCAACTCAAGTGCAATAAAAATAATGTCACAATATCAGCACAAGGTCAAACTCGAAATCCAGCTGGATTCAACACAGGTGCAAGTTCATGAAAATGGTCAAGACAGCTAAAACAAGCCTCGACCAAAATCCAAATGTACAAGTACATGTGTGCACTGCCTCAACATCAGTACACATGAATATTGAGAAGCAATAGGTACAGCAGTGCATAGTGAAACGAAGAACAGTCATGGCATTTCACAAATACTATGAGGATTGCTACCAAGCTAATAACACAACCATACAGTGAAACTCAGATCAACAAAGACTAGAGAGTCCATGCATACATACATGTCAACCAGGCAGTGAGCAAAGTCGACAAGTACTTCAAGTACGAATGCACAACTGGATGCATGAATAACACTCAGACTTGGAGTGACAAATATACGAAGTCAACATGCATGCAACAGTGAAATGAAGTTGACAGTGCAACCCAGTCTCAAGCAATAGTGAAATGAAGTGGACAGTACAACCCAATCTCAACAATGCAATGGCCATGGTCAATTCAACACAGGTGCAAATTAAAAATGAAATGAAACAAGAACTGCCAAAAATGATGACCAACAAATGAACTAGATCAACCTAGAACTAGTTCAGTAATCAAGTGAACAATACAAACAAGTCATATATCTACATAAACAACAAGTAGTTAAGCATCATCAAAGACCAGACCCAAAAGATCTGATTCAATACCAAAGTAAAATAGAACATGTGCATATATACACAAGCCGGGCAACATGATTATCAAAGTGCAGACATGACGAACCAGACCAGCCATGACCAGAGAGAAGCAAAAGCAAGTGAACGAAGTGCACATGAATGCATAGTGCAAACTACTGCATCAATTAAATGACAACAAGTGAAACAACAATGGTACAACAACATACATATATTTATGTATGATCACACATGCATCTACACAATACAACAATGAACCAAACAAGACTCGAGCACAGTTGAAGTTCAAGGTAAACTAGAGGTGGCAACATGAAACTTCATTCAACACCAAAACTATGCAAACTGCCCAAATTGATAAAACAAGTGTATACAACCACATGGTGATAATTGAATACAAACTCGAGACTACAAAACATTCATATACAAGTTTCACTGACTCGAAGGAGCAAATATATAGAACAAAGGATAGTGCGATGCAGACATGTTAGCAAGTCGACAAATACAAACCAAGTTCAGCAGTCAAAGCATCATCAACAAAGTGGTACAAACTACATGAAGACACAGCAGAATGAAAGTGTACAAACAGTGGTGAATGCAGATACAACATGCATCAGATCAGGTCGCGTATGCTACACAATGAACACAACACAAATGTACTCAATTCAACTACAAATGCACAGCACACATCAAGTACACATGAACTGGGTCGAAGACTAATGAACAACAAGTGATACAAGACCAACAATGCAACTGTATAGAGCACGAGTTAAAGACTGCAACACTACAACTACAAGTGACAACGTCAGGCCAAATCAAAACCAAGCAGTGAACCAGCTAATGAACAAAGGGTCAGAAACCAAAACATATGCAAGTTGAACAAGTTAATGCCAAAATCAACATAATCAAATCAAGTGACCGAAGTCAACTAAATCGAAATCGTGGTGGCCACAAACGAAATCAACATCGTCAAACCAGAATCGAAACCGTGATGACCAAGAAAAATGAACAGTTCAAAATCAACACCGTGTTATTCAAGTAAATTGAAAAAGTCAGTAATCATCTCAAGCATCCAAACGAAGATCAATGGCCAACGCAAATCAATTGACAAATTCAAACAAATATATACGAACGAGAAAATGGGGATTCGAACTCTATATAAACATTAACATCATCGGCAAATTTTATCATCCGAGTTCGAGCAAAAAAAGAGAATAGTAATCATTCAACTCGAATCATCGATCGAGTTCAACTACGAAAAACATTAAAGCACAAAAGCATAAATTACATACAAAGCAAAAATTGAACTTGATCAAATTGGAGCAGCCGAGTGCAAAATCGAAGAGACCGTCATTCGACAGAGCAAGCACGCAAGAGCATATAATCGAATGATAAATTGAAGCGGTGCTTCGAAAAGCCCTAATTTTTAGAAATGAACGAGCAAGCTAATATTTTTCACAAGGAAGAAGGACGGGCCAAAGAAATAAACAAGATAGTATAAAGGGCTTTCACTTGGGCCGGCTTCTATAATTTATTTGGGCTGTTATATTTAAAATTAGGGTTTATTTATTTCATTCTTTAAAAGTGTTTTTAATTTCTCTTTAAACCGTTGTAATTACTAGTCGTGTGACTAGGGGACAAACTACGTGGCGTATTTTGAGAATTCGCAACTCAGTGGCTGAGTTGTGGCAGAGTTTTGAGCGTAGAGTTAAGGCTAGTCGATAGCGGGTGTCGTGAGTTTATGTGTGTAAGCGTCTGACTGCTTAATTTCTAGTAGAAACCTTGGGGGTAGCACGTAGGCAAGGTTTTGCCGAAGCTGGGTAAATTCTGTGTCGTTCTATTTCTGCATTTATTATTATGCTATTATCTATGCTGCTATTATTTTGATATATCTGTGTTGAAATAATTTTATAAGCTTCAGCAATAAATTTTTATAATTAATAGCATCACCCTATTCACCCGCCTTCTAGGGTGAAATCGATCCTACAAGTGGTATCAGAGCTAGGAATAGAAGTCAACTTTTGTTTTTAAAAAATTTGATTTTTTTCAAAAACCAATTTTTTGTTTTAAAATTTTGAATTTTTAAAATGGCTTCTTTTAATAATGTTTTTGCAGAGGGTCGGTCCATAGTCAGACCACCAATGTTCAATGGTGAATATGCTTACTGAAAAAATAGGATAGAAATTTTTTTGAAAACCATTGACGCTTGGGATATTGTTGAGACTGGGTAGAGCACCAACTATGATTGTAAATAATCAGGAAATAAATAAACCGAAGGAACAATGGACAGATCTAGAAAATAAGTTACAGAATACTAATGCCAAAGCTATGAATTCGATTATTTGTTCATTAGATCAGTTTGAATTTAATCGTGTCTCACGTTGTCTAACTGCGCAGGAAATATGGCACACACTAGAAGTGACTCACGAAGGAACATCTCAAGTCAAGGAATCTCGCCTTGCCATGCTGAGTAGAGAATACGAGAATTTTACAATGGCCAAGGAAGAAAATGTTAAAGAGATGTACGAACGGCTTTCCAATATCGTATACAAATCAAAAGCTCTCGGAAAATCATACACGAAATTGGAAATAGTCCGAAAATCCTCAGAGTCCTTCCACGAAGATTTGAAGCAAAAGTGACTGCCATTCAAGAATCGAAAGATTTAAAATAAATCAAAGTTGAAGAACTCATCGGAAATCTCACCACTTATGAGCTAGAAACGAAATTCAAGGAAGAGCGTGAAGGAGGAGACACTCGAAAGAAATCAATAGCTCTCAAAGGAACAACTGAAAGTGATGACAATAACGATGATGATGGAGCAGCAGAGTTAAGGTGTAACCACAAATACTGAAATCCAGCTCTAAATCAAAAATTAAAAAGCAGAATAATCAAAGTTTTAAATAACACAGAACAACGAAAAATCATCTGTCATAAGTGCAACCAACCCGGACACATCAAGCCCAATTGTCCTCAAAATCGACGCGACTTTGAAAAGAAATCAAAAAGGAGAAATTTTGCAGCCACGTGAAATATAAGTGATGAAGATAATCAAAGTACTAGCAGTGAGAGTGAGAAAGCAGATATGTGCCTTCGAGGTAATATAACTGATAGCGACGATGATGAGCCAAGCGAGGTATCAAAACTCACTCACAACTACTTATATATTTCCACGAAGTAAATGGCTGTTTTGAAAGACTTAGGAAGAAATATGCTAAAATTGAATCACAAAGAGATAGTTTGATAGAAGAAAATAACCATCTTGAACAATTAGTTAAATACTATCAAAATAAGTGCCCTAAGTGTGACAAGTGTCCATTATTTGAAGAAGAAATTAAAAAATCAAAAATTAATATAAAATCACTTGAAAATGAAATTCTGATTTTGAAAGAAAGTGAAAATACTAGAAGAGAGAACTCTATTAAAAAGTACACACAATTATTGAACGAAAATGAATCTCTTAAAACACGAGTCCAACAACTATCAACAACTTTAGATAAATTTTCAAAAAGTGAAAAATCGTTGAATATGCTGTTAGGGAAACAAACTGTTAATACAGCTAGACAAGGACTTGGATATAATCAATCTGAACCTGTTAAAAGAAAAATTAATCAAGTCAATTCAATGTGCACAATTTGTAGAAAATTTGGACACAATCAAAACAATTGTTGGTATAGACCCAAACACGTGAAAACTATACTAATTTGGGTTCCTAAAGGCACAAATATAAAATCTTTAAAAGTTAAACAAATCTTGGTGCCAAAAGGAACATATATAAATAGTTGTGGGTCTTCACAAAATTATTTTTCAAAATATTCTGCCACTAACAATCATGGACCTATAAAAACAAATAGGTCACAAAAATCTTTTATCATGTAGGAGTGGTGGCAGGCTAAAGAACAACAATAGTGTTATCTATATTCTGGCTATTTCAGAAACACAATGGGCGACAAAGCAAAGTTCCTTAGCCTAGTATAAAGGTGACAGAATCACAATGGACAAAAATGAAAAATTATCGTAAAGGTAAAACAGGTAATGGTATATTTTGAACGATATATTAAATGTGATAATCTGCACCGTATTCTGAATTAAATCAGCCAATAATGTAATGATGAAATAAATGATGATTTTGATTCTGACCTATTCAAAATTGTTGGCCAATTATATTCTTATGCCAAGAACACTATAAAAATCTCTAGAGTCTTTGAATTACTTCATATATTAGTTTGGATTATTAATAGTGTTTATTGGATGATAATACATTTGGTTATTTTACAACTGACTCTATATTCACGGTTTTTGATTATTTACACGGCTTCAATTCAAATTCAAGAGAATTTCATTTAAAGTTGTTAAAAATGATTTTGAGATATTTTGATCAATACTTCATGGTCTGGTCTATCAAATTCAATTAACGATAATTTTGAGTAAAAGAAAAATTCAGATGCAGATTACACTGGTAATCTAATTGATAGAAAAATTACTAGTGGAACGTGATTTATGTTGAGACATTTAGTAACTGCATCGTTTTTCAAAGAAAATATCTGCATATTTTTCATTTCAAATAATTTTCAAATAGCAGAAAATTTTCTCATAAAACCCTTCTAGAAAATCATTTTTAACCTTGTTTTCAGATTGGTCATTTTTAGAAAAACTGATTTTATAATTATTTTTGAATTTAATTTTTAAATTATAACATTGACTAATCTGACTCCCTACTAATTATCAAAAAGATAAATAGTGATTGAAAAAGTGATAAGTGTTGATATTTATCATATATTATGACTCGAGACGGTATAATTAGTAAATTACTTTAGAAATTTAAACAAGAGTTATAAAACTTTTGTTGGTAAAAATTCCATGACCATCTCTATTTCTATCATATCTCTAACGACCATCACTCATCAAAATTCATATAGTTAGTCGATATGTGGTACTTTGAACAAGAATCATTCGTTTTTCATTTTATATTTTTTAATAAAAAATAAACAAATAAATAAATAATAAAATAAAATAAATAAATTCCAAAGTATTCGCTCTCATTTAGAAGTCCTCACGGTTATGCATGGGTGAATTACTTGGAATTTTTTATGTGCTTCCATACTCATTTAAAAGTCCTCACGGTTATGCATGTACGGAACGCATATCAAAATTGATTTTTGAAATAAACAAGTTGATTCTAATCCCATTTAAAAGTCCTCACGATTATGCGTGGTTAGAAGATACTTGAATTCATTTTTTTTAAAATAAAATTGGAATACAACTAATCTCATTTAAAAGTCCTAACGGTTATGCATGGTTGGTAGATATTCAAATTCCTGATATAAATATACCACAAATAGACAAAACTGTATGGTTTTATATGATGACATCATTCACATCATTCTAAAAGTGGAATATACGCCTAACAGAGTATTTATGATTTTTGTTTGATTTTTTATTGAAATTTAATATTTATATTCGATTGAGTTTTAATGTTGTATTAATATCTATCACTTTATCTCTATTTTTCTATCACTATTACTCTTTTGCTGATAACAAAAGGGGGAGAGAAAAGTTATGATTTTGACAAATAAAGGTCAAATATTTTGTATTTGCATGTAGGCTCATTTGCATATTTTTAATTGTATGCATATATGAAGGGGGAGCTTTGTGTAGAGAGGCAGTATTCAAATAGGGGGAGAAAATTGAATGATCAAATACATTTAACAAATTCAATATCTTAAATATATGTTTGTTATCATCAAAAGGGGGAGATTGTTGAATATGCGACTATATGATTTTTGTTTGATGATAATAAATATATATATTCATTTAAATGTATTTGTTAATATACTATTTTATTTTCATAGATTAAATAAATATTTGATGAATAAAATAAATAATACAGAATTTGAATTCAAACGGATATTTTATTCAAACAAATATTTATTACAAATTTTGAATAGTACAAATTTCAAGCTCTCACTATATATATACAATTTCAATTAAAATACAAATTTGATTACATCACAATTCACATTTACATTTGCACCTCACTACATATCACTCACACTCGTATTTATCTTCAACTTCATTCCAATGTGAATCCAACATCTGAGCAATCTGCAAAAATGTACATTGACGTGGTAAAATTGAAAATAAAATATTTTTGCAGTCAAAATAAAATGTGAATTTTGAAAATAATATTTGCCTCAGTTATTTGGGTTGTTCGTCATCATTTAAATTTGAGTTCATCATACACGAACAGTTGGTGACATGCACAATGTATCACTGTACATGCCACAAGGCCGATCACACCGTTATATACACTTGATAAAATTATAGGGACAGGTTAGCACAGATCAAACCCAAAAAGCCGGGTTCAACTCAAGTGCAATAAAAATAATGTCACAATATCAGCATAAGGTCAAACCCGAGCTCCAAGCTGGATTCAACACAGGTGCAAGTTCATGAAAATGGCCGCATATGCTACACAATGAACACAACACAAATGTACTCAATTCAACTACAAATGCACAACACACATCAAGTACACATGAACTGGGTCGAAGACTAATGAACAACAAGTGATACAAGACCAACAATGCAACTGTATAGAGTTCAAGTTAAAGACTGCAACACTACAACTACAAGTGACAACGTCAGGCCAAATCAAAACCAAGCAGTGAACAGCTAATGAACAAAGGGTCAGAAACCAAAATAGATGCAAGTTGAACAAGTTAATGCCAAAATCAACATAATCAAATCAAAGTGACCGAAGTCAACAGAAATCGAAATCGTGCTGGCCACAAACAAAATCAACATCGTCAAACAAGAATCGAAACCGTGATGACCAAGAAAAATGAACGGTTCAAAATCAACACCGTGTTATTCAAGTAAACTGAAAAAGTCGGTAATCATCTCAAGCATCCAAACGAAGATCAATGGCCAACGCAAATCAATTGACAAATTCAAACAAATATACACGAACGAAAAAATAGGGATTCGAACCCTACATAAACATTAACATCATAGGCAAATTTTATCATTCAAGTTCGAACAAAACAGAGAACGATAATCATTCAACTCGAATCATCGATCGAGTTCAAGTATGAAAAAAATTAAAGCACAAAAGCATAAATTACATACCGAAGCAAAAATTGAACTTGATCAAATTGGATCACCCGAGTGCAAAATCGAAGAGACCGTCATTCGACAAAGCAAGCACGCAAGAGCATATAATCGAATGATAAATTGAAGCGGCGCTTCAGAAAGCCCTAAATTTTAGAAACGAACGAGCAAGCTAATATTTTTCACAAGGAAGAAGGACGGGCCAAATAAATAAACAATATAGTATAGAGGGCTTTCACGCGGGCCGGCTTCCATAATTTATTTGGGCTGTTATATATAAAATTAAGGTTTATTTATTTCATTGTTTAAAAGTGTTTTTAATTTCTCTTTAAATCGTTGTAATTACTAGTCGTGTGATTAGGGGAAAAACTACGTGGCGTAGTTTGAGAATTCGCAACTCAGTGGCTGAGTTATGGCAGTGTTTTGAGCGTAAAGTTAAGAACTAGTCGATAGCGGGTGTCGTGAGTTTACGTGTGTAAGCGTCTGACTGTTTAATTTCTAGTAGAAACCTTAGGGGCAGCACGTAGGCAGGGTTTTGCCGAAGCAGGGTAAATTCTGTGTCGTTCTATTTCTGCATTTATTATTCTGCTATTATCTGTGCTGCTATTATTTTGATATATCTGTGTTAAAATAATTTTATAAGCTTCCGCAATAAATTTTTATAATTAATAGCATCACCCTATTCACCCCCCTCTAGGGCGAAATCGATCCTACGGTCTTCGTAAATTGATTGTTATTGGAAGTAGTTCTCTTATTTCATATTTAATATGAGTTCAAACCGAACCGGACCGAAACCGAACCGTGTTACATTTAAACCGAATCGAAACCGAACCGTTTAAAAGATTAGTATAATGATTTGTATTTTTGATTAACCGTTTAATGCGGTGCGGAAGTGGTTTGGACTCCAAACCGCACCAAACCGGCCCTTGCCCACCGCTAGTAAAAATGACTCTTTTCCTCTTTTCATTCCCGTTACTCTCAAAACTAAAAACAAAAGCTTGAGCTCTTTAATAGTGCTTGTGGCTTAAACAAGAAGAAGAAATAAAGGAAAAGATTAAAGCTAATGGAACTAGAGACTTAAAGATATAGGGAAGTGGTATATTCTCTTCTTCCTTAAAATGCTTCTGGCCGAGTTTTAAATGGACCCCTTCTCATATTTCTTATAACCATTCTGATATGAAAACTTAATATGATGAAGGGAATGTATTCCTAAAGCTGGATTTTGATTTATAGAAGTTCCGCCTAGAATTAAGTTTAGCCGAAGGGGTATAAAAGGGAACCAAAAGATAAATAGTTGGTGATTGGAAATGTATTTAATTAAAGAGTTTATTTAATTATTCAGTTGTACACCAGATTCACATTTTATGTTGAACGTGTCAGTAAAGTACATTAAACGATAATAAAAGACTAAGTCAAATAAATCAGAAATCGACATGTATAAAGCTAGTGTCATACGTACAGTGGACAGTTCCCAACATGCACCAAAGGGTCACACCAAAGTAGATGGAGCCGAACCAAAAAGTAAATAAACCAAAATCCTTAGAGTAAAGACTTAAGTATGAAAGCAGAGGTTTGATAAACCGAAGGTACTAATCAAGGATCAAGGGCTGAGGCGATCGATGGTTAAATAGGAATCATGGAAAGCAAAAGAGATCTCAAAAATTTAGAAATTAAATTTTATAAGTCACT
Organism: Allium cepa; assembly: GCA_030765085.1. Taxonomy (NCBI): domain Eukaryota; kingdom Viridiplantae; phylum Streptophyta; class Magnoliopsida; order Asparagales; family Amaryllidaceae; genus Allium; species Allium cepa. The sequence continues at coordinate 168,868,420 of CM060931.1, forward strand.
AAAGATAGACTAAATCATGCTTCCATGTACGAGACCAAGGGTAGCGACTGTCGAAAGTAGCGTACTCTTGGAAGAATGGGTAAACCGGAACCAGTAGCTTTCGAAGACAATAAGGTATGACAAGTCCCAAGATGGTCGAGATCGAAACCCGAGACATTGATGATAATATGAAATCAATGCTAATAATCGAAAAATGATTGGTTGAAATATTAGCTTAATAAATAGCTAAGTGAAAAGCCTAATATTGAATGGTTAGATAATAGGTTTGGTGGTTGATGTAAGACCTTTATCGCAGTCAAGGAATAGAAATCGAATGAGTAAGGACTATGTGGCACCCTTAATCGAAAGCAAAGGAGTAAGGTCCTGTGTCATTCAAGAAACAAAAATGTGGTTGTATGGCCTAGATGGATAGCCCTCCGGACAACGAAAAAAATTGGTGTAAGGTCTAAGTAGCAACCAAGGGAACAGTGTAAGACATGAGGTCGGTTGTGGCCGTCTTAGCACCAAAGCGAAGAAAAAGAAAGGCCTGGGTGGCATTCAAAATAGAAAAACGTTGGTCTAAGGCCTTCATGGCAATCATAATACGAAAGCCAAGGAGTAAGTCCTACGTGACATCCAAAACCGAAAACGTTGGTATAAGACCTTAGTAGCAGCCGAGTAACGTGTAAATGTATATAATATATATATAGGCATAACGCCTTAGTGGCAGCCAAATGTTAAGTTCTTGATGCTATATACCTACCGCAAAAAGTACACATGGCCTTAAGGGCAGTTGTGGGTATTCCGATTGTATTGAAGTACTGTTGCATTTCTATGGGCTGAACCGGGGGATTGCTTTCGATTAAGATGTCATAGTATTGTTTTGGACATTCAGTAAACAACCCAAAGCCTAAGTTTATTATTCAATCGGATAATTTATTGCTTTGGTATATTAAGATGGAAAACCCATTCTGGATTTTGGTGGCGTAGTCTTACTATTTTGTATGCATAGGGCGGTATATTACTCATACCAGACTTTATGTCTGATCCGTGTTTTTATTCTTCTTTTTCCTATAAACTTGGAGGCACTCATTTAATGGCCTGAAGATATTTTATAGGAAAGATCGAATAATGCAAACCAAAGACGAAGCAGAAGTCTTAGATATTATCTTTGTGTTGTTTTAATTCCGTTGTATCTAGTGTTCATGTGAACATCTCCATATGTGATGCATGACACCAATTGCTACGTTGTACTATATTTTTGACCCAGCGTGGGAACGACATTGTGATGTAAATATTGATTAACTACATTTGTAACGATGACATTTCATTTTATTTATACCTTCTCATTTACTTAAGACTATATAATATAGCCGAACTCACCTCTGTCGTCGAAAAATAACTCTAAGGCGACCGCAACACGTTGGGGTTTCACCTTTGGGTTTCGGAACGAGGGACACTACTCTATCACCCCTTATAAAACCCCTCCTCCTCCTTTCCACCACCATCTCCTCTATCAATTTTGAGCAAATCGAGCAATCCCGAGCATTTTCAAGCAACGGTTGAGGTTTTTTCATTTAATTGCTTTTATTTCAATTTTCTATGCCATATTTTTTTTGAATTTTTATCAATTTTATTCTTTAATTTACAACATGTTTACCGTTTCCTTCGATTGCCACCTCCAAAATCATTGCCGACTAGACTAAAGAACATACAATAGCTTTCATTGACCTGTGCGTGAAGATGATCGATAGTAGAGCCGAGAATGTTAGTCTTTGGAATTACTAGATAACACTTGCTTTTAGCGTCGAGGAAGGTGTTAAGTTGAACAGTTCTCAAATAAAGAACATTTGGGACAATCTTAAGCCAATGTGGTATCATTGGAACAAGTTGTTGCAAATTATAGACGGTTTTGGAACGTAGAAAAAGACAACGTGAATGGAGACAAAGAACGGTGGAAAACCATAATCAAACACCATAGAAAATTCCGGTTGCAATCTCCACCAAAGTTCCGAAAGATGAACACGATGTACAGTTGTTGTATTAGAATTCCACAATGCAAATACAATATCCCTTCATCTCCTCCAACCAATTTCAACACTCAATTATACATTGACTTTCTCATTGGATTGGAGACGAAATTGAATATCACTAGTCCTTCATCGTACCACGGAGATGACCTACTGAGGGTACTTCATCATCCGAGGCTAGGCGATTCAGACCAATGCTCATTCATCCAGCACATGACAACGAGTTCCAACAGACTATCGATCGGTGTATGGAGTTGAAGGAACCTAATAACATTCATACGAGTTGGAAAATTTTGTATATTGTCACCCACTAAGAGCTCGATTACGCGATTATCCATAACATATCATGTCCTACGGACGTTAGGCAAATACTAAAATTCCTAGTACTAATTTGTGCGTTTGTCATTAGTTCTTTTTATGTATTTTTTTAGCTTTGCTGTATTTTTTTTAAATTGCAATGTATCATTTTTTTTTAATTTCAGTGTTTGTTGTATTATATTATATTTAATTATCAATTATTATGAATTATTCTACAATATCTTAAAAAAAATCAAAATATACACACAAGTTATAAAAATAACAAACATTCCTCTTTCATAATAACCCTTTCGTGATACCAACGCAACCTGGATACATACATACATTGTATGAACAATGATCAACTACACCTCAATTTGACTGCATCTCTAATTCTCTTGATTTCCATTGCATATTCCTAATTAAATAATATTACTTTCTCTCTCATTCCACTAATTATTTATTTAGGTCAAAATGTACAATGAAAATAAAAAAGAATTAGAAGTACAGCCAAATTGAGGCGTGTCTAATCCTTAACCTTTCGATGGATGGTGAAATATATATAAAATCATCGAGAACTTTGATTTAGTGGAATAAACGTGGACTACAACCCATGTAGGGCCTCCATTTTATTTTTTTCTCCTGATTTATGCAGATGCGGGCAAAGAAATGAGAATCTTTTTGCTACGAAATATTTATTTTTAAGTCAGTGCTTCATGAAAGGAAATAATTTGGGACGGAGCCGCTAAAAAGACAGAGCCATTTAGAACTCATGTTCACACTCTTTTCCTAATCAGGAGTCAATGGACTCATAATTATCTGAACCGTTAAAACAATTTTTCATTATTGCTCGCTAATAGGCAAACAAAAAGACAAAAAATAATTGAATCCAAATTTTCAATTAAAAAACTGGTCTTTTTTACTGTAAACAAGGGGGCAAATATCAGAGGGCACATTCTCACTCTACTGTACATTACAGTTCACAGACTCCCCTTCTTCTCTGTGAAAAAAAGAAATCTAATTTTGAGATTTCTTGTTGCATAAAGTTTTAATCTTTGAGTTCATCTTGGGTAGAAGAACCCGTTTCAGGTGAATTTTCTTTCTTTTATAATATTTTTATCTGTCAAATTGATATGGGGTTTAAGTCCCTGGGTGGTTCAGTTTAAGGTTTATGTTGAGTTTTTCTGAAATGTGGGCATTTGGTAGAATGAATAACGGAATACAGATTAGTGAAAAAGTTCTCGTCTTGATTATTTTTATATCTTGCTAAGTCTGGATTTCAAGAGTACTTGGATGGCAAATTACCAAGTTTATACTAGGTTTACTTATAGCTTTGTAGTGCAATTGTTTTGTAAATGTATATTCATACACTTAACAATAGAAAAGCAAGCTGAAACTTTTTTGATTTTGAGGATGGTACAGGATTATGAATGGAACCTACTCAGCGATACAAAACAATAAAGATCACGATAGCATTTAGGGGATAACACCTTAGATTTGCTTATAAATTTTATAGTTTTTATTGTTTCACCATATTTCCCATACAAAATCCTTATATAAACATATGAACATGTCTTTTAGTCATACATTAAATAGCCTAGACACACCATTAATAACACTGAAATACTAAAAGTTACATAGAAATATTAAACTTCATATAGTTAGTTCTGGGGAAATGTTAATGTGCGTGCATCATCGAGCACAAATTAAAATTGTATATTCACATAAATTTCCTTTATTGTCTGTACATTTTTGTGCAATTATTATCAATAAGGATAATTTTGAGTTTATAGCTACCTTTTGTTATTTGCATTTAATTCTTCTGTTTTAAAATTTGTTGGTGATTGATAACTTGTGCCATAAGCTCAGGTTGACATAACTCTTAATTCCACCACCCTTGTCGATTGAAAAACAACCTTGACTTCATGGTTTTAGTGTCAGGTTAAGTTTGTTTTATTATTGGTCATCCAACAGAAAACTTTAAAATTTGCGCACCGTCCAAAATAAAAAATAAAATCAATAGTCTTTTATCATTGATCTTGCTTTTGCCAATAGTTACAGATGGAAGCAGCTTGACCATTTTTAAGTTTGAAAAATAATTTTGTTTTCCCACATCGTAAAAGATTGTCACCTTTTGTTTCTTCGTACTATCATTTATGTGTATATTTGATGGCTATCATAATCGTCCAAGGTGAGATCTTTAAAAGGTTGATCATCATTCATATTCAAGTCATTTGTTTTCTCTTGAGAAAACAGATTTATGATATCACCCTTTTTAGTGGACACTGTAGATCTCTTTTCAATATTATGAATGAATGTTGCCCACCTTTTATGTATATGTCAAACCAAACTCTTGTCTTCTTTTCATCAAAAGCTTGATCAGAATTGTCTGGAACTGTTTTTTCTTCTTTTTTTATTCCAAACTTCTCATTTGTTGTGTTTTGGCACCATTTGCTCACATCCGTTTTTTCTCCAATCAAGTTTTCGTTTCCACACACCATCATGATTTGTATTCTCTTTTCCATATGAAGCCATCACAGATGCCCACATCATGATTGAACATACTGAATTTGCAAGCTGTAACCTAACCTGTTAAATCTACACATCTACTTATTCTACTTATATGATGAGCTACGCCTAATAATCTTTACCACGAGAAACATTGCTTTATGCTTTTTTGGAGTTGTACCAAGTGATTTTCTTCAATTGGACTAGATTGCTTATGCTTGAGTCCTCCCTTTGTGGTTGGGTTAGTGAAGAATCGGTAAAACTCAGCTTGAAAATATTATTAATCACCAGCATCCCTATTTATAACACATACCCAAGAATCTTATGGTAAATCTAAAATTACGGAAACAGTAGGAAATCTTCCGAAGATATCTCTTATCACATACCACTCATAACTTCTAATCATATATTGCGGAAACAGCAGGAAATCTTCCGAAGATATATCCCTTATCACATACCACTCATAACATCTAATCATATATTTTAAATATATCATAATATCTTAATCATATATTCTAAATATATCATAATATCTTAATCATATATTCTAAATTTATCTTAATACTCCCCTCAAGTTGGAGCATGAGATTCAAAAAGGCCCAACTTGGAGAGAAGAAAATCAAATTGAGCCTTGCCGTTGTTTTCTAGACCCCGTATGTCATCATTCATGGAAAGACGCCACTCATCGGATTTCATGGCTTCTTTAAATGATTTAGACCCCAAAAATAAACAGGCAAGTTCGCTTGAAAGTGTAATGCCCTACCCACATTCAAAATATGTTTATGTTTCCTTTCAACTCTCTCATTTTGTTGTGGAGTACCCACACACGAAGTTTGAAACAAAATTCCAGTTGCATTAAAATAATCAATCAAACAATTAAACTTAGTTCCATTATCACTTTGAATGATCTTAATTGTTTGAGAAAATTGTCTATCGACCATAGCAACAAATGACATAAACATTTGAAACACCTCTAATTTGTCAACCAACAAATAAATCCAAACTGCTCTCGAAAAATCATCAACTATTTTTAAAAAATAACGGGCCCCACATGACGAAACATGTCGATACAGACCCCACAAATCGCAATGTATTTTCTCAAAAATTCTAGAAGCTTTATTGTCACTTAAAGAAAACTTATCTCTAGCATGTTTAGCACGCATGCATACTTCACACCCTTTATCTAAACTATCTTTATTATTTTTGACGTAAGGAATTAACTTAACTACTTTTTCGGAAGGATGCCCGAGCCGACGATGCCACAACTCCAAATTTGATGTTGCTTCAACTGTTGACACAAATTCCGGTTTGCTAAAGTAGTACAGACCATCTCTCCTAACTCCCGTTCCAATCAGCTCCTTCGTTTGGTCCTGTATAGCACAAATATGAGAATCAAATTGGACAATAGTTCGTAAATCATCTTATATTAAGTTGAGAAACAGAAATTAAATTGCAACTCAAGTTTGGAACATAAAGTACTTCGGTGAGAGTAATTTTGTCCGTCACACATACAGATCCCACCAAAGTAGCAATTACTTTTTCACCATTGGGCAAACCAACAGAACACTCAAGATTTTGTGTGTCAAATAACCATGAACGTTGCCCTGTAACATGATGGGTTGCTTCGGTATCGATAATCCATGAAGCATCATCAAACTTACCTTTAAATCGATTTTCGAAAATTTTACCACTAGCAATCACGCTCGAAATAGCTTTCCACTGCTCATTCGTGAACAATTGACCCAAGGCTGACATCGTCGAAGAATTGGATGCGATAGAGGAGCTGCTACCAGCAGCCGCATTAGCGTGTACTTGCCCCTTACCTTGCCCAGCGGAGCTGCCTCGTCTGCCATTGAACCAACCATCAGGGTATCCATAAAGCTTGTAACACCGGCTAACCTCATGGCCTGCTTTCTTGCAGTGACTGCAAACGGATTTTGCCTAGCAACTTGAGGCCTCATGGCCCTGCTTCTTGCACTGAGAACACGTCGGTCTATCAGAGGTTCCTCGGCCCCGACCAGCCTCTGTATGTACAGCGAAACCGACTGCTTCAGAGGGCTTTTGCTCGACTTCCTGCTTCGATTGACGAACACGTTCTTCTTGTGACATTAATTGATAAGCTCGATCAAGATTAGGAAGAGGATCTTGAGAGAGGATATGTGTGCGTAAAGGACCATAAAATTCAGAACAAAGGCCCATCAAAAAATCGTGTAATTTGGCATGTGCTCGTCGTCCCTCATATAATCTGTCAGCCGAGCACGAGGAATAACAAGAACAAGAGATTAAAGGTTCATGGTGATCCAATTCTTCCCACAAAGCGTGCAATTCACCATAGTAAACCTAAAAATGCATCGTCTTTGTCTGCTCACATGGCACAATTGAAGATCGTAATTGTTGAACCCTAGGTCCGTTTGTTTGGGAAAAACGTTGCTTGAGATGATCCCAAAAGGGTTTAGCTTCCCTGAATTTCAATAAAGAGGACCTAACCTCGGGGTCGATAGTATTTGAAATCCAAGAAATAAGCATAGCATTAATCGCGGTCCAATCGGACTTTGTACATGGAGGCGCTGGTGCAAGAATACTGCCATCAAGAAATTCAAACTTGCGTCGGGCTTCTAATGCTGTCTGAATATCAGCCGCCCAGTCGTCATAATTATCGGCCTTGAGTCGAGTGGGTGTAATGAAGTCTCCTGGTCTATCTTGTGAATCGAGATAATAAGGGGAATTTTGTTCAATTTTAGGCGGTGGATCTTCAACACCAGGCATGACAAATTATTCTTGAAGAAAAAAATCGTTCTATGACTCTGATATTACGAAGAATTGGTAAAACTCGCCTTGAAAATATTATTAATCACCAGCATCCCTATTTATACTACATACGCAAAACTCTATCTTATGGTAACTCTAAAATTGCGGAAACAACAGGAAATCTTCCGAAGATATATCCTTTATCACATACTATTCATAACATCTAATCATATATTGCGGAAACAGCATGAAATCTTCCGAAGATACATCCCTTATCACATACCACTCATAACATCTAATCATATATTCTAAATATATCATAATATCTTAATCATATATTCTAAATATATCAATAGTTAGGCTATTTTCCACTATATCTCCACTTGGGTGCATCACTTCAAGCTTTTTTTTTGCCTTTTATGGAGTCATGCTTCAATTGTGCATGCATCATAAACTGGTCCAAACTATGTGGTTAACCATCGAATAATATCAGTGCTATATCACATATCAGACATCAAGTGATTTTCATATTTTAAATATCGATTAATGGTATTTTATGATGTATCGGCGACATTAGATCGATATTTTATGCAAATATTGATGAAAGTAGTCAAATATCGTCATTTAGTAGAAAAGTATGTATTTATTTTATATACTACAATAAATCCTCACGTATATATGCAAATTCTTTAAATAAATTTAGTTTCAAACTAATAATTATTGAAACTTGAAAGTGATAAAATGATGATATTTACATATTTTATTATTATTATCAAATTTACATAAGTTGCCAACAAACATAGATGTTGCTCCAATATTATTTTGATATTATCCCAATGTTTTTTAAATATGAGCATATATCTATCCTCTATTGGTATTTTATCAATACCAGCATTAACTACTTAGCCTTGGAATCATTGACTTCAATACCATGTTGTGTTTTCGCGCCACTTCCATGCCCATCTGCACACACTTAGGGTTGAACATGGATTGACGCTACCTAATGAAACTTTGGTTACTGCAATGCCTTTTCCATGTGAAGTTATCTAGGTGTTTGACGTGATGATTTAACATTTCACTATCTTTCATCAAGCATATACAGTAGTAAACAAAGGAATTTGCATTATTGCATGTCGGCAATCACACAAACACTCACATGTATGTATACCGCGATTGTTCCACCAAATTTGCAATTTAAGGTTTGTCTCATTTAATTCACACATTCATTTATACAATGCAACTCATACCTAGTATCGTTTACTTATCTCTGTAAATTGAAGTTAGAAATTAGTTTTAATCCATGTTCTGATATCAAGTAGATAGGAACCAACCCAAAAAAGCAATAGGATAAAGATAAAAGGTTGTTTTGTGGGGATCAAACCTCCAATAGGTTGCTTTAAGGTGATCAAATCTCCAATTTGCTTTTAAAAGCTATTCCATGATTTCGATTACTTAATCATGTACAGAAGTATGGAATGTCTATAAGTTATACATCAATTAGCCTAGATGAATTCCAACATCAGTAATAACAGAGAAATACTAAACCTAGCATTGAAATACTGAACATAGAAACTAGAATTATGTTTTGTATGCTTAATTCTTTTGTATAACAAACTGAAATCTAATAAAAGCTTTTATATAAACATAAATAGGGATAAAATCCGCAAAACAAGAAAAGTGGGGAAAAATTGAATGCTGCCAATATCTAATATTGCTTGTATGCGCATAGAAATTTTACGAGATCTGATGTTCTATGTCCGTATATTTCTCCATCCGATGCCAATGTGTTCTAGTAGAGGTTGAAGGAAAAACTATTTTATTATTATAAAACACAACATACTTTCTACTAGTTGATGTTATGTCAACATAAAATAGCTTCAACTGCATTGCATTGGTTTACGTCTTAATTTATACGTATATTGTAATTGACAGGTACATATACATACAACATAGAAGTACTTGTGTGGTCCATTGTCTTTTTATTTGTGCGTTTAGCAGGGTGCGATGCAGTGTGGAATGCTTAATAGGAGTATTCCTTTACTTATATTCATCATCTCATTTGCTTCAGGTAACCCCTAACAACATTGTTTATATAAACTGTCTGATTTTTCCTGATCAGATATATTGTTCTACAGCCAACCTATTGACATATCATTATGTTTAAATTTTAGCTCATGTTCAATTGGGGACTATTCTCAACATATCCATATGAAAATGTATATATTCATGTGGCAGTTGAGTATAACACATGTTGGCTAGATTTAACTTATCTCTGGTATAGTGGGGCGAATCGAATACTGTTATAAACCAATTTGTTGCCATACAGCGCAAAGTGACGTCTTTATATATTTATATGCATGTCCATGCTATCAATTTTCTGAACGGGAGACTGTTCTCACAGTTAAAATTTGACCAGATTTTTATGTGTCCATATTTAACTAGACATATATTTTCACAAATAAATTGTCCAATGCAAATTACTGTGGATGTTTCTTCACAGTGATGGTGATGTAACTCAAACCTAAGCTATGAGCACATTAAATCGAATCTTGTCTGGTACTTAATATATGTTTGTATTCTACTGAATACCTGTTTAGTTTTTATTGCTCCTTAATTTGAAATTGTTTTAAAATAAGGTACTGATAATAGAGGTAAGACTCTTCATTATGCAACCAAAGATTTTGGGTTTTATCCTCCAGACATTATAACCGAACGAAAAAAGGCCATGTACTTCATGATATCAGCATCGACCTATATCTTAACTTGGTTGCGGTATAAGTTTAGCAAAATGGAATTAAAACCTTTAGTCACACAACTAAAGGCCTTACTGCTGTTACCCATGGTCATTGATTGGTCTGTTTTAGTTATCATATTTCATTTATTTTGTTAGACAGACTTTCTTTAGTATTACTATTCACACATCGAAAGCACTAAAAACATTTGTTTCTGTAATCTTCAACTTCAAACGGTATTGTATTTCTGATATATTTTTTTTTTTTTTTGAACATGTTTCATTAATGCCAACAAGCATCGATCTCGGGATCGAATTCACAATCTTTAATCTTGTAGTTTAAACTACCAACCAACTGAGCCAACTCTGTTGGCTAATACTTTGGATATTTGTCACACGGTTGTCAGTTTCGGGGTTCGAACTAGCGACCTTTGGTCTCGCAGTCAACCCCGTTAGTATTTCTGAATGTTGTGAATGACATATTTTCATTGTCGTTTGAAATTGGGTAATTTTCAGTGAATAATATGGTGCAAGTGGCAATGTTTTTTCTTTCTTCAATTATTTGTTTAAATTACATTTAGGCTAATTCTATTCCTACATCGATGGTGTTCTAACATAAACCATAAAATATAACAAACTACTGCACGTCAAAAATTGTTTTACATACACATCTCTTTTACAAAATTACCCTTATTTTCATCTTCATATTCTTCCCTCTTTAAAATTTTAAACCCATTTATAGAAAATAGGAAATTCCTAGCACTGAATTATGTTAAAATTCAACAAGATGAACTTTAATTTTTGGCATACTATAACCTCTTTATTTTATTAAAAAATTATCTATTTCAAAAAAACCAACTTTAATTTTTTTTAATTACTTTTAAAGTAGAGCGGTTAGTTGTAAAAGTTGTCTTAACCGATATTTTAGGTTTCATGTTAAAATAATTATTAACTTCTAAATGTATAGATTTGGTCAAATATCTTTAATTTTGATGTTTTGATTTGATGGGTCATAAGAAAAAGAATAAAAATGCAGTAAAGAAGATGGGTAATTTGGCAATAGATTTTCTTGGCAAAATAATGGTGTACATTAGGTGATTTTTGGTGTATAAATAGAATTTGCCTTACATGTTTTCATTTTACATGTAGGTTCATACATCGGGATCAACATAGGCACCGGCACATCCAACCTTCCTCCAGCCTCCAACATAGTATCCATCCTCAAATCCCACAACATACACCACGTTCGCCTTCACTCACCCGATCACAAACTACTAACCGCCCTTGCAAACACCGGAATCGATGTCATGGTCACTGTACCAAACGATCAACTCCTCAAAATCGGAGAATCCAAAACCCTAGCCGCCGAGTGGATTAAAACAAACATCATCCCTTTCCTTCCGCAAACCAATATAACCTACATCGCTATCGGAGACGAAGTCCTAACAAAAATCCCAAACGCAGCCCTAGTCCTTGTACCCGCCATGCAGTTCGTTCAATCTGCTCTTCTTGCTTCCAACCTCAACCTCCAAGTGAAAGTCTCGAGCCCTCAATCCATGGACATGATCCCAAAATCTTTCCCTCCTTCCACGGCCACTTTCAACTCCTCGTGGAACTCTGTAATGTTCCAATTCTTACAATTTTTGAAAAACACCGGTTCCTCGTACATGCTCAATGCACAACCTTATTACGGGTACACGAAAGGAGCCGGTGTTTTCCCTATAGAGTATGCTCTCTTTCGATCTTTGAACCCCAACAGTCAAATCGTGGACCCTAACACGCTTCTGCAATACACGAACATGTTCGACGCGATGGTTGATGCTACGTTTTACTCGATGCAAGCGATGAACTTCTCAAGTGTCGATGTGATTGTGACGGCCTCTGGTTGGCCTTCTTCTGGTGGCGACGATGAAAAGGATGCTATGATCGACAATGCTTTGGTGTACAATAGCAACCTCATTAAACATGTGCTAAATGGGTCGGGTACTCCGAGTCAACCCAATAGATCGGTTAGTGCGTACATTTACGAGTTGTTTAACGAAGATCTTGCGCCCGGGCCAGTTTCCGAGAAAAACTGGGGGGTGTTTTCGACCAATGGCACGGAGGTATATACATTGAGTTTTGTAGGGGATGATGGTGTTGGTGAAATAATGAATGGTTCTTCGACTTTGGTTGGTGTGTTTTGTGTGGCAAAGAAGAGTGCGGATGCTAAGGCGTTGAAGTCGGGATTGGATTGGGCTTGTGGGCCTGGTGGGGCTAATTGTGATGCTATTCAACCAGGAAAGCCTTGTTATGAGCCGGATAATCTTCCTGAGCTTGCTTCTTATGCATTCAATAATTATTATCACAGGATGCAAGCTAGTGGGGGTACTTGTGATTTTGGAGGCACAGCCATGGTTTCTAACGTTGATCCTAGTAAGTATTTTCAAATTTGAATTTTAAATTATTTTCTCCTAGCCAACTTTATGCACATGGACACACATGCAATTTTGGCTTTGTTTAATAATTTGAAATTATTGGTGTAGCGCTATGTTTTATTTTAAGAATTCAGTCTACTAATTGTTGAAATCCTTGATTTTATCCTGGATATTAATATTATAAACATGTCCATGAGTTGAACTCATTGTTTCTTAAAGAGTACGGACTACCAGAGTGCTATCTAAAGAATTCTGTATACTGTGTTAGGGAATTAGTCCTGATTACTAACTCAATTTATACATATGGTCGTGATCGTACAAGTTTAGCTTCCTTTATTATTATTATTATCAACCAAAATCCTGATGCTGCAGGTTGTCCAACATTCCAAATTTTCAAAAAAAATTCAGTATTTTTTTTGAAGAATTTTTGACTAATAATTCAGACCACTTGAAATTTTTGGTTCTGTTTTAAGTTTTTATGATGTTTTGTCACACCTCAATCATGAAATTGTTAACAGCTTCATTGTTGTTTCATTTACACACTGCTCCACAAAAAACTTGTTGCAGTAAGAATTTTGTGATTATTTATTAACTATTAACTCGATCATGTAAGAGTTTTGTAAATGCTAAATCTTGTCCACTTGTTTATGTATGTTTTTTCAGGTCATGGTTCTTGCATTTTTGCTGGGAGGTAAGCATTTGAAAACTCAATTTATTTTCTTGTTTGTACACTAAAGCATAAAAATTTAACAATTTTCCTTTCTTAAAAAAATAAATAAAAAATTACAGCTCGGGGAATAGCAGCAGTATTACTAGTGAGGGTGCCGCTTCAGGACCTACAGTTCCTGAGAATAGTGTTCAAAGAATTAAAACTGTTGACTTGATAATTCTTCAAATGATTCTTTTAATTGTGTTCGTTTTATTTTAATTTGTAGAGCTCCTTGAAATCTTGTGAAAAACCGGATTTATCGTCATCACTGTAGCATCGAAATGTAGCATTATCAGTCTTATTGTATACATTCAAAATCGTCTCAAATACTATCCAATTTTGCTAGTGTATGATTATTTGTATGGACTGAAAGATTTCTTGATAAAGCAGAATTTGATAATGTGTTTGATGATATTTTTTGATAATCAGAGTAATGTAAAATTGCTGAAATAGAAGCAGTGTATTATTTAATTCGAATAATGAAATGTACAAACTGTCTTCGGTTTATATACAGTGCTAAATATAACTAACGAGCCTAATTGTGTCTTAGCCCAATAACCAACTCTGAGATCATAATATACCCGGCTTCGATTATGTTATTCATTCTAACGGCCCCTCCAATTTTATCTAGGGTTTTCTCCTCTCGTCTCCATTTCTGCGCCGCCATCTTCAACTCTTAACTTCTTTAACCGAGTAAAATTCTTTGTAGATAATGGCTTGGTTAATATATCTGCTCTTTGAAATTGAGCTGGTATGTGATTAATCCTCAGCTTTCCTTCGAGAACTTTCTCACGCACGAAGTGTAGATCCACTTCAATATGCTTCGTTCGTGTGTGTAAAATTGGATTAGACGAGAGAGAAACAGAGCTTAGGTTGTCGCACCAAATTATCGGAGTATTTGTGGGAGTATTTGTGGGGTAGATCTGGATTTCAGTAAGAAGCGACATAATCCATGTGACCTCAGCAGTAGTGCTGGCGATTGCTCTGTATTCAGCTTCAGTGATAGAACGAGAAACTGTGGCCTGTATCTTTGAGCTCCATGAGATCGGGTTGCTACCTAAGTATACGCAAAACCCGGTAGTCGATCTCCTGTCATCAGGATCTGATGCCCAATCTGCATCACTGTAAGCTTGTATGTTCAAACTCTTTTTATTGTTGAGATGCAGTCCATGACTCATCGTTCCCTCAGGTATCTTAATATACGTTTCACTGCTTTCCAATGATGATTAAGCGGCTTATGCATGAACTGGTAGACTTTGTTTACACAGTAGCTTAAGTCTGGCCTGGTTATAGTAATGTATGTAGGATCTAGATTAACCCTAGAGGGGAGGGGGGGGGGGGTGAATAGGGTTATAGCAAATTTTCTCGATTTAAACATAGAAACAAACTGCAGAAATAAATATGCTGAAAAGTAAATCACACACAAAATTTATCCAGCTTCGGCAACCCCTGCCTACTGCTGCATTCCCAGATTTCTATTAGAATTAAACAGTATTCCGCTTACAAACACTCTAACAGACTCGCAAACCCTGCTTCCGCTTACAAACACTCTAATAGACTTGCACCCCCTGCTCCCGCCTATAGAGTTTTGCAAACTCGCAAACCCTTGCTCCCGCCTATAGAGTTTTGCAAACTCGCACACCCTGCTCACTGAACTAATTCTAACTAGACAATCTGACACTACCTACAATCTAGGTGGTGATTTACCAAGACTTGATTCGAAAAGAAAAAAACAACAAAATAAAAAACAACTTTAAAGTTGATAAACAAAAACCCCTTTAAAAAATAAACCCTAAATAAAAAACCCCTTTAAAAATAAAGGCCGACCCAATTTTCTTTTGCCCATTCCTCTTCTTTTGCCTTGTGAAGAAAATAATGTCGGCTTTGTTAATTTTCGTTCGTCTAAATTAGGGCTTTGTTCCTTTGCAAAAATTAGGGCTTTCGATTCTCTGTGTTGCGCTTGCTTGCGGCTTCTCTGATGATCAATTATCTGTTCTGTGTTGCTCTTGCTTGCGCTTGTTCGATGCTGCCCCTTTGATCGAGTGCATCAGATTGCGGTATGTAATCTCTTTGCTCGTTTAATTTGCTTGAATTATCACTTGTTCTTGTTGTGCACTCGATGCCAATGATGAATTTGTTGGGTTTGGTATTTATATGAATTACGAGACCCTTGAATTTGTTAGTATTCATTTACGCGACTTCATCACTTTCCTAATTTTTGATTGCCTGATGCGCACGGCTTTCCTGATATAATTTTGACTTGATGCTCACGACTTTGATTTTGATGCGTTCGATATTTACTTGATTAATACTCCAGAGACTTTCCTCCTTTAATTTGCTTGACTTTCCTATTTCAAAGATACGCACCTGAATTTTTCAAACACGAATTTTATCACTTTACTTCGAGTATACCAATCCACGACTCTCCATTGTAGTTTGCTTTATTCATGTATCACTGTTTGTTCATCTTGTAGTCTTCGTCTCTGGCCATCTTCTCTGGTCTCCACTTGAACATTGCACTGCTTCATCATGTTGTATTCATCCCTATACTTGTAGTTGTGTAGTTATTCTGGCTTCACATGTGCACAGAGTTATTTGCTGCTTGAAATGCTGTTGACATGTGTGTACTTCATTCAGTCTTCATGCACTTGGTTTCTTCACTGTGTTGCATTGACCATAACATTTTCATCATTATGGTTTCACTTGTGTACACTCTCGAATTGCACACTGCTTGTTAACTACTACTTCAAATTGTCATTAATGTATCACTACTTGTGTCTGCATTATCATCATTGCTACCTGGTCGACATTTGATGTTTGTAGCTTGTGACACTGGTGTACTTGAGCTTCTGGCCTGTTGACTATTGCTTGATTTTCCTGAACTTGTAGTTGTAACTGGACATGTTGCATACTCTCTGATTGTTGCAGTATTATGTTGTTGTTTCCTGTACTTGTGTTCTGGTTGGTGCATTGCCACACTGTTCATACTTGTGACATTCATGTTGCCACTAGTTTTCTTGTTCAAAACTGCCTGCACTTAGTGTTCTGGTCTTGTACCTGTCCACTGCCTTTTTTTTTGTATTGCTGGTTTCAATACTTGATGCTGTTGGTCTTATTGATCATTCTGTTCACCTGCATGTAGTTGTGCACTGATTCTTGATAGCTTGCATGATGCATTTCTTTGTTTCACTTGACTGTGTTGATCCAATTCACCATGCATTGTTTTCCTGTGTTCATGTTCTTGCAGTCTTCATTGTTGTGTCTTGTTGCAGTTGCTATGCCTTGTAGTTGTGTATTTGAGTCGGTGCTTCACCATACTTGTTGTTGCCAGTTTGCCTTGTATCATTTTGCTCTTTGATCAGGTCATTGCTTGTTACATCCATGTTGCAGCTGGTCTTTGCATCCATTCATGTTGATTTTTGAAAATTCACTTGAGTTGAATCCAGTTTCAAAACTCGGGTTTGACCTTGTGCTCGTGTCGTGATTTTAAATATATTGCACGTGAGTTGAACCCGGCTTTTCATTTGGGTTTGACCTGTGCTCACATGTCCCTGTAGCATTATCAAGTGTATATCGATGTGCACGGCCTTGTGGCATGTACAGTGATACACTGTGCATGTCACACTGTTCGTGTGTGATGAATTCAAATATAAATGATGACGAACAACCTAAATAACTGAGGCAAATAATATTTTCAAAAATCATATTTCATTTTATATTGCAAAACTATTTCTTTTTCAATTTTACCGCGTTAGTGAATATTTTTGCAGATTGCTCAGATGCTGGATTCAAACTGGAATGAAGTTGAATATAAAACTACGAGTGTGAGTGATATGTAGTGAGGAATTTATGTAAACTGAATTGTGATGTAATTGAAAATGTATATGTATAGTGAGAGCTTGAATTTGTACCATTCAAGATTGTAATAAATATTTGTTTGAATAAAATATCTGTTTGAATTCAAATTCTGTGTAATTTATTTTATTCAACAAATATTTATTTAATCTATGAAAAACAAAATAGTACATTATCAAATACATTTAACCGAATATATATATTTATTATCATCAAACAAAAACATATAAGCGCATATTCATACAATCTCCCCCTTTTGATGATAACAAACATATATTTAAGATTTTGACCGTGTTAAATGTATTTGAACAATGATATACACTAATTGCTCCCCCTATTTAAATGCTTCCTCTCTACATGATGCCCCCCCTACATATATGCATACAAATAGAAATATACAAATGAACCTAGATGCAAATGGAAAATTATTTGACCTTTGCTTGATTCTATTTGACAAAATCTTAACTTTTCTCTTCCCCTTTTGTTATCAGAAAAAGAATGATAGTGTTTGAGAAAATAGAGATAGAGTGATCGATATTAATCCAACATTAAACTCAAATTGAATATAAATATTAAACTTCAATCAAACAAAAATCATAACTACCTTTGTTAGGCGCATATTCCACTTTTAGAAAGAATGGAAGTGATGTTCTAATATAAAATCATACAATTGTATCAACTTGTGGTACATTTATATCAGGAATTTGAATATCTACTAATCATGCATAACCGTTAGGAATTTTAAATGAGATTAGTAGTATTCCAATTTAATTAAAAAAAAATGAAATCAAGTATCTTCTAACCACGCATGACCGTGAGGACTTTTAAACGGGATTAGAATCAACTTGTCTATTTAATCAATTAGTTTTGATATGCGTTCCATACATGTATAACCGTAAGGACTTTTAAATGAGTATGGAAGCACATAGTCAAAAAAAATCCAAGTAATTAACCCATGCATAACCGTGAGGACTTTTAAATGAGAGTGGATACTTTGGATATTTATTTATTTTTACAATAATATGAAATGAAAAACAAATGATCCCTGATTATAGTACCACATATCGACAAACTATATTTAAGATTTGATAAACAATGGTCGATATAAATATGATAGATATAGAAATGGTCATGGAATCTTTACCCAACAAAAGTTTTATAACTCTTGTTTGAATTTCTAAAGAAATTTTTCTAAAATATACTCTCTTGAGTAATGTATGAAAAATATCAACACTCATCACTTTTTCCAATCACTATTTATCTTTTCGATAATTATTAGGGAGTTAGATTAGTCAAAATTTGTCATTTAAAATCAAATAAAAATGACTAATCTGAAAATATGGTCAACAATGATATTCTCGAAGGGGTTATATGAGAAAAGTTTCTGCTATTTGAAAATTATTTAAAAATGAAAAATATGCAGATATTTTATATGAAAAAACGATGCAGTTACTAAATGTCTCAAAAATCACGTTCGACTAGTAATTTTTCTATCAACTAGACTACCAGTGTAATCTGCATCTGAGTTTCTCTTTCAATCCAAAATATCACTAACTAAAATTGATAAACCAGACCATGAAGTGTGCATCAAAAATTTCAAACTCAATTTTAGCAACGATTTAAATGACATTCTTTGAATTTGAATTGAAGCCGTGTAAATAATCAGAAAACCGTGAATATAGAGTTAGCCGTAACCAAAAATATTATCACCCAACACAACACTATATCCAAACTAATATATATGAAGTAAATCAAAGAATAGTGTTTTTGGCATAAATATAATTGGCTAACTATGTCGAAAAAGTCAGAAAAAAAAATCATCTTCTTTACAACATCTCAATATTATTGGCTGATTTAATTCAGAATACGGTGCAGATTATCACATTCAATATATCGATCAAATAAATATACCTTCACCTGTTTTACCTTTACGATAATTTTTCGTGATTGCCCATTGTGATTCTGTCACCTTTGTACTAGGCTAAGGAACTTTGCTTTGTTGCCCGTTGTGTTTCTGGAACAGCCAAAATCCAGAGAACACTGTTGTTGTTCCTTAGCCTGCCACCATACCTACACGATGAAAGATTTTTGTGACCTATTTGTTTTTATAGGTCCATGATTGTTAGTGGCTGAAGCATTGTGAATAAACAAACCCTTTGGAACCCAAACTTGTTTAGTCCTTTGATTCTTGTTCCAATAGACATGAAATTTGTTTGTAGAATTCTTAGGAACCCAAACTTGTATAAATTTTGTGTTCTTGTTCCTATGACTACAATTTTCAGCACGATGTCCAATTATTTCACATCTATCAAAGACACTCTTACCTTTTGCATTATCCTCAACTTGTGTTTTCCCAAAGCCTAGTCCTTTTCTGTTGTTACCAAAAATTTGATTTCCCAATAGCATGTTGAAAGATTTTTCGCCTCTTGAAAAGTTATTCAGAGATTTCTCAAGATTTTGGACTTTGGTTTTTAGTGTTGTGTTTTCAGTGACAAGTGAGGTGCATCTATTTATAAAATCCTTTTTCCTAGTGTCAATGATTTCCTTAAGACTCAAGTTTTATTTTTCAAGATTCTCAAAGCTATTCTTAAGTCTTGTCAATTCTGAATCTAAAATTTTACATTTTTTACATTCTAGGTTTTGAATATTTTCAAGTTCAGTTTCTAACCTAAAATTTTCACGAGCAAATTCTCTCCTATCAGATTTCAGTTTTTCAATTTTAGATTCAAGAGCATCA
Source organism: Allium cepa (assembly GCA_030765085.1). Taxonomy (NCBI): domain Eukaryota; kingdom Viridiplantae; phylum Streptophyta; class Magnoliopsida; order Asparagales; family Amaryllidaceae; genus Allium; species Allium cepa. The sequence continues at coordinate 168,888,431 of CM060931.1, forward strand.
ACTTCTTTAGTAAGATCAAGACAAATAAAAACAAGTTCTTTATAAGAATAGTCACCTCCCTCATTAGATTCTTCTGAGCTTGCTTCTGAATCCGATTTTGCCACAAGACACAAGTTAGCCTCCTCTGAGCTACTATTCGAAACTTCCTCTCATTCTTCATCATCCCAAGTCGCTGCAAAGACCTTCTTCGTCTTTTTCTTTCCTCGATTGTTTTTGAGAAGTGGGCATTCTTGTTTGAAGTGGCCAGACTTGTTGCAGTCAAAGCATGTCGGTTCATTATCGGAATGGTCAGAATCTTTTGGCCTATTACGACTTGTTTTCTTCTTGCGTGGCTTGAATCTTGACCATTTTCTAAGATTATTGACAGCCATTGCAAGCTCTTCAATTGGATCTTCTTCATCTTCATCGCACTCTTCTTTGCTTTTTAAGGAAATCGTCTTCTTCTTTGGTTCGGAGTTATTGTGTTCTTCTTTTGCTTTTAGCTCAAGCTCATATGTCATCAAGTTACCGATCAACTCCTCCATGCTTAGTTTACTCAAATCTTTCGATTCTTGGATTGCCGTGACTTTTGCCTCAAAATTCATCGGTAAGACTCGTAGCACCTTCCTCACAAGCTCTACCTCAGTGAATGCCTTCCCAAGCGCTCTAGCGTTGTATACCAAAGTTGAAAAGCGTCCAAACATGTCCTTTATGCTCTCGCCTTTGTCCATCACAAAGTTCTCGTATTCATTGCTGAATAAGGCTAGACGAGACTCCTTGACTTGAGAAGTTCCTTCATGTGCCACCTCCAAGGTATGCCAAATTTCCTGTGCAGTTTTACAATGAGAAATTCTATTAAATTCATTCTTATCAAGAGCACAGATCAAAGCATTCATGGCTTTAGCATTTGTAGTTTTTAATTTCCTATCGATAGCATCCCACCTATCCTTAGGTTTAGGAATCTCAGTATCACCAACGGTTATAGTGGGAAATTTATAGCCAGTTTCAATAATATCCCAAACATCATAATCAACAGAACTAAGATAAATACCCATCCTAACTTTCCAATAAGCATAATCATTCCCGTTAAACATGGGTGGCCTAACAATAGATTGCCCCTCAGAAAAAGCATTATTTGATGAATTCATGACTCTAGAGTTAAAGAAAAAATACCGTGCTCTGATACCACTTGTAGGATCTAGATTAACCCTGGAGGGGGGGGGGATGAATAGGGTTATAGCAAATTTTCTCGATTCAAACACAGAAACAAACTGCAGAAATAAATATGCTGAAAAGTAAATCACACACAAAATTTACCCAGCTTCGGCAACCCCTGTCTACTGCTGCATTCCCAGATTTCTATTAGAATGAAACAGTATCCCGCTTACAAACACTCTAACAGACTCGCAAACCCTGTTTCCGCTTACAAACACTCTAATAGACTCGCACCCCCTGCTCCCGCCTATAGAGTTTTGCAAACTCGCAAACCCTTTCTCCCGCCTATAGAGTTTTGCAAACTCGCACACCCTGCTCACTGAACTAATTCTAACTAGACAATCTAACACTACCTACAACCTAGGTGGTGATTTACCAAGACTTGATTCGAAAAGAAAAAAAACAACAAAATAAAAAACAACTTTAAACTTGACAAACAAAAACCCCTTTAAAAAATAAACCCTAAATAAAAAACCCCTTTAAAAATAAAGGCCGGCCCAATTTTCTTTTGCCCGTTCCTCTTCTTTTCCTTGTGAAGAAAATAATGTCGGCTTTGTTAATTTTCATTCGTCCAAATTAGGGCTTTGTTCCCTTGCAAAAATTAGGGCTTTCGATTCTCTGTGTTGCGCTTGCTCGCGGCTTCTCTGACGATCAATTCTCTATTCTGTGTTGCTCTTGCTTGCGCTTGTTCGATGCTGCCCCTTTGATCGAGTGCGTCAGATTGCGGTATGTAATCTCTTTGCTGGTTTAATTTGCTTGAATTATCACTTATTCTTGTTGCGCACTCGATGCCAATGATGAATTTGTTGGGTTTGGTATTTATATGAATTACGAGACCCTTGAATTTTTTCATATTCATTTACAAGACTTCATCACTTTCCTAATTTTTGATTGCCTGATGCGCACGGCTTTCCTGATATAATTTTGACTTGATGCTCACGACTTTGATTTTGATGCGTTCGATATTTACTTGATTAATACTGCAGAGACTTTCCTCCTTTAATTTGCTTGACTTTCCTATTTCAAAGATACGCACCTGAATTTTTCAAACACGAATTTTATCACTTTACTTCGAGTATACCAATCCACGACTCTGCATTGTAGTTTGCTTTATTCATGTATCACTGTTTGTTCATCTTGTAGTCTTCGTCTCTGACCATCTTCTCTGGTCTCCACTTGAACATTGCACTGCTTCATCATGTTGTATTCATCCCTGTACTTGTAGTTGTGTAGTTCTTCTGGCTTCACATGTGCACAGAGTTGTTTGCTGCTTGAAATGCTGTTGACATGTGTGTACTTCATTCAGTCTTCATGCACTTGGTTTCTTCACTGTGTTGCACTGACCATAACATTTTCATCATTATGGTTTCACTTGTGTACACTCTCGAATTGCACACTGCTTGTTAACTACTACTTCAACTTGTCATTAATGTATCACTAGTTGTGTCTGCATTATCATCATTGCTGCCTGGTCGACATTTGATGTTTGTAGCTTGTGACACTGGTGTACTTGAGCTTCTGGCCTGTTGACTGTTGCTTGATTTTCCTGAACTTGTAGTTGTAACTGGACATGTTGCATACTCTCTGATTGTTGCAGTATTATGTTGTTGTTTCCTGTGCTTGTGTTCTGGTTGGTGCTTTGCCACATTGTTCAGTACTTGTGACATTCATGTTGCCACTAGTTTTCTTGTTCAAAACTGCCTGCACTTAGTGTTCTGGTCTTGTACCTGTCCACTGCCTTTTTTTTTTCATATTGCTGGTTTCAATACTTGATGTTGTTGGTCTTATTGATCATTCTGTTCACCTGCATGTAGTTGTGCACTGATTCTTGATAGCTTGCATGATGCATTTCTTTGTTTCACTTGACTGTGTTGATCCAATTCACCATGCATTGTTTTCCTGTGTTCATGTTCTTGCAGTCTTCATTGTTGTGTCTTGTTGTAGTTGCTATGCAATTGCTATGCCTTGTAGTTGTGTATTTGAGTCAGTGCTTCACCATACTTGTTGTTGCCAGTTTGCCTTGTATCATTTTGCTCTTTGATCTGGTCATTGCTTGTGACATCCATGTTGCGGCTGGTCTTTGCATCCATTCATGTTGATTTTTGAAAATTCACTTGAGTTGAATCCAGTTTCAAAACTCGGGTTTGACCTTGTGCTCGTGTCGTGATTTTAAATATATTGCACGTGAGTTGAACCCGGCTTTTCATTTGGGTTTGACCTGTGCTCACATGTCCATGTTGCATTATCAAGTGTATATCGATGTGCACGGCCTTGTGGCATGTACAGTGATACACTGTGCATGTCACACTGTTCGTGTGTGATGAATTCAAATATAAATGATGACGAACAACCTAAATAACTGAGGCAAATAATATTTTCAAAAATCATATTTCATTTTATATTGCAAAAATATTTCTTTTTCAATTTTACAGCGTTAGTGAATATTTTTGCAGATTGCTCAGATGCTGGATTCAAACTGGAATGAAGTTGAATATAAAACTACGAGTGTGAGTGATATGTAGTGAGGAATTTATGTAAACTGAATTGTGATGTAATTGAAAATGTATATGTATAGTGAGAGCTTGAATTTGTACTATTGAAGATTGTAATAAATATTTGTTTGAATAAAATATCTGTTTGAATTCAAATTCTGTGTAATTTATTTTATTCAACAAATATTTATTTAATCTATGAAAAAAAATAGTACATTACCAAATACATTTAAATGAATATATATGTTTATTATCATCAAACAAAAACATATAAGCGCATATTCATACAATCTCCCCCTTTTGATGATAACAAACATATATTTAAGATTTTGACCGTGTTAAATGTATTTGAACAATGAGATACACTAATTGCTCCCCCTATTTAAATGCTTCCTCTCTACATGATACCCCCCTACATATATGCATACAAATAGAAATATACAAATGAACCTAGATGCAAATGGAAAATTATTTGACCTTTGCTTGATTCTATTTGACAAAATCTTAACTTTTCTCTCCCCCTTTTGTTATCAGCAAAAGAATGATAGTGTTTGAGAAAATAGAGATAGAGTGATCGATATTAATCCAACATTAAACTCAAATTGAATATAAATATTAAACTTCAATCAAACAAAAATCATAACTACCCTTGTTAGGCGCATATTCCACTTTTATAAAGAATGGAAGTGATGTTCTAATATAAAATCATACAATTGTATCAACTTGTGGTACATTTATATCAGGAATTTGAATATCTACTAATCATGCATAACCGTTAGGACTTTTAAATGAGATTAGTAGTATTCCAATTTAATTTAAAAAAAATGAAATCAAGTATCTTCTAACCACGCATGACCGTGAGGACTTTAAATTAGATTAGAATCAACTTGTCTATTTAATCAATTAATTTTGATATGCGTTCCATACATGTATAACCGTAAGGACTTTTAAATGAGCATGGAAGCGCATAATCAAAAAAAATCCAAGTAATTAACTCATGCATAACCGTGAGGACTTTTAAATGAGAGTGAATACTTTGGATATTTATTTATTTTTACAAAAATATGAAATGAAAAACAAATGATCCCTGATTATAGTACCACATATCGACAAACTATATTTAAGATTTGATAAACAATGGTCGATATAAATATGATAGATATAGAAATGGTCATGGAATCTTTACCCAACAAAAGTTTTATAACTCTTGTTTGAATTTCTAAAGAAATTTTTCTAAAATATACTCTCTTGAGTAATGTATGAAAAAATCAACACTCATCACTTTTTCCAATCACTATTTATCTTTTCGATAATTATTAGGGAGTTAGATTAGTCAAAATTTGTCATTTAAAATCAAATAAAAAAGACTAATCTGAAAATATGGTCAACAATGATATTCTCGAAGGGGTTATATGAGAAAAGTTTCTGCTATTTGAAAATTATTTAAAAATGAAAAATATGCAGATATTTATATGAAAAAACGATGCAGTTACTAAATGTCTCAAAATCACGTTCGACTAGTAATTTTTCTATCAACTAGACTACCAGTGTAATCTGCATCTGAGTTTCTCTTTCAATCCAAAATATCACTAACTAAAATTGATAAACCAGACCATGAAGTGTGCATCAAAAATTTCAAACTCAATTTTAGCAACAATTTAAATGACATTCTTTGAATTTGAATTGAAGCCGTGTAAATAATCAGAAAACCGTGAATATAGAGTTAGCCGTAACCAAAAATATTATCACCCAACAAAACACTATATCCAAACTAATATATATGAAGTAAATCAAAGAATAGTGTTTTTGGCATAAATATAATTGGCCAACTATGTCGAAAAAGTCAGAAAAAAAAATCATCTTCTTTACAACATCTCAATATTATTGGCTGATTTAATTCAGAATACGGTGCAGATTATCACATTCAATATATCGATCAAATAAATATACCTTCACCTGTTTTACCTTTACGACAATTTTTCGTGATTGCCCATTGTGATTCTGTCACCTTTGTACTAGGCTAAGGAACTTTGCTTTGTTGTCCGTTGTGTTTCTGGAACAGCCAAAATCCAGAGAACACTGTTGTTGTTCCTTAGCCTGCCACCATACCTACACGATGAAAGATTTTTGTGACCTATTTGTTTTTATAGGTCCATGATTGTTAGTGGCTGAAGCATTGTGAATAAACAAACCCTTTGGAACCCAAACTTGTTTAGTCCTTTGATTCTTGTTCCAATAAACATGAAATTTGTTTGTAGAATTCTTAGGAACCCAAACTTGTATAAATTTTGTGTTCTTGTTCCTAAAACTACAATTTTCAGCACGATGTCCAATTATTTCACATCTATCAAAGACACTCTTACCTTTTGCATTATCCTCAACTTGTGTTTTCCAAAAGCCTAGTCCTTTTCTGTTGTTAGCAAAAATTTGATTTCCCAATAGCATGTTGAAAGATTTTTCGCCTCTTGAAACGTTATTCAGAGATTTCTCAAGATTTTGGACTTTGGTTTTTAGTGTTGTGTTTTCAGTGACAAGTGAGGTGCATCTATTTATAAAATCCTTTTTCCTAGTGTCAATGATTTCCTTAAGACTCAAGTTTTATTTTTCAAGATTCTCAAAGCTATTCTTAAGTCTTGTCAATTCTGAATCTAAAATTTTACATTTTTTACATTCTAGGTTTTGAATATTTTCAAGTTCAGTTTCTAACCTAAAATTTTCACGAGCAAGTTCTCTCCTATCATATTTCAGTTTTTCAATTTTAGATTCAAGAGCATCAACTTCTTTAGTAAGATCAAGACACATAAAAACGAGTTCTTTATAAGAATAGTCACCTCCCTCATTAGATTCTTCTGAGCTTGCTTCTGAATCCGATTTTGCCACAAGACACAAGTTAGCCTCCTCTGAGCTACTATTCGAAACTTCCTCTCCTTCTTCATCATCCCAAGTCGCTGCAAAGACCTTCTTCGTCTTTTTCTTTCCTCGATTGTTTTTGAGAAGTGGGCATTCTTGTTTGAAGTGGCCAGACTTGTTGCAGTTAAAGCATGTCGGTTCATTATCGGAATGGTCGGAATCTTTTGGCCTATTACGACTTGTTTTCTTCTTGCGTGGCTTGAATCTTGACCATTTCCTAAGATTATTGGCAGCCATTGCAAGCTCTTCAATTGGATCTTCTTCATCTTCATCGCACTCTTCTTTGCTTTTTAAGGCAATCGTCTTCTTCTTTGGTTCGGAGTTGTTGCGTTCTTCCTTTTCTTTTAGCTCAAGCTCATATGTCATCAAGTTACCGATCAACTCCTCCATGCTTAGTTTACTCAAATCTTTCGATTCTTGGATTGCCGTGACTTTTGCCTCAAAGTTCATCGGTAAGACCCGTAGCACCTTCCTCACAAGCTCTACCTCAGTGAATGCCTTCCCAAGCGCTCTAGCGTTGTATACCAAAGTTGAAAAGCGTCCAAACATGTCCTTTATGCTCTCGCCTTTGTCCATCATAAAGTTCTCGTATTCATTGCTGATTAAGGCTAGACGAGACTCCTTGACTTGAGAAGTTCCTTCATGTGTCACCTCCAAGGTATGCCAAATTTCCTGTGCAGTTTTACAATTAGAAATTCTATTAAATTCATTCTTATCAAGAGCACAGATCAAAGCATTCATGGCTTTAGCATTTGTAGTTTTTAATTTCCTATCGATAGCATCCCACCCTTCCTTAGGTTTAGGAATCTTAGTATCACCAACGGTTATAGTGGGAGATTTATAGCCAGTTTCAATAATATCCCAAACATCATAATCAATAGAACTAAGATAAATACCCATCCTAACTTTCCAATAAGCATAATCATTCCCGTTAAACATGGGTGGCCTAACAATAGATTGCCCCTCAGAAAAAGCATTATTTTATGAATTCATGACTCTAGAGTTAAAGAAAAAATACCGTGCTCTGATACCACTTGTAGGATCTAGATTAACCCTAGAGGGGGGGGGGTGAATAGGGTTATAGCAAATTTTCTCGATTCAAACACAGAAACAAACTGCAGAAATAAATATGCTGAAAAGTAAATCACACACAAAATTTACCCAGCTTCGGCAACCCCTGCCTACTGCTACATTCCCAGATTTCTATTAGAATGAAACAATATCCCGCTTACAAACACTCTAACAGACTCACAAACCCTGCTTCCGCTTATAAACACTCTAATAGACTTGCACCCCCTGCTCCCGTCTATAGAGTTTTGCAAACTCGCAAACCCTTGCTCCCGCCTATAGAGTTTTGCAAACTCGCACAGCCTGCTCACTGAACTAATTCTAACTAGACAATCTAACACTACCTACAACCTAGGTGGTGATTTACCAAGACTTGATTCGAAAAGAAAAAAAAAACAAAATAAAAAACAACTTTAAACTTGATAAACAAAAACCCCTTTAAAAAATAAACCCTAAATAAAAAACCCCTTTAAAAATAAAGGCCGGCCCAATTTTCTTTTGCCCGTTCCTCTTCTTTTGCCTTGTGAAGAAAATAATGTCGGCTTTGTTAATTTTCGTTCGTCCAAATTAGGGCTTTGTTCCCTTGCAAAAATTAGGGCTTTCGATTCTCTGTGTTGCGCTTGCTCGCGGCTTCTCTGAAGATCAATTCTCTGTTCTGTGTTGCTCTTGCTTGCGCTTGTTCGATGCTGCCCCTTTGATCGAGTGCGTCAGATTGCGGTATGTAATCTCTTTGCTGGTTTAATTTGCTTGAATTATCACTTGTTCTTGTTGCGCACTCGATGCCAATGATGAATTTGTTGGGTTTGGTATTTATATGAATTACAAGACCCTTGAATTTGTTCGTATTCATTTACAAGACTTCATCACTTTCCTAATTTTTGATTGCCTGATGCGCACGGCTTTCCTGATATAATTTTGACTTGATGCTCACGACTTTGATTTTGATGCGTTCGATATTTACTTGATTAATACTGCAGAGACTTTCCTCCTTTAATTTGCTTGAATTTCCTATTTCAAATATACGCACCTGAATTTTTCAAACACGAATTTTATCACTTTACTTCGAGTATACCAATCCACGACTCTGCATTGTAGTTTGCTTTATTCATGTATCACTGTTTGTTCATCTTGTAGTCTTCGTCTCTGGCCATCTTCTCTGGTCTCCACTTGAACATTGCACTGCTTCATCATGTTGTATTCATCCCTGTACTTGTAGTTGTGTAGTTCTTCTGGCTTCACATGTGCACAGAGTTGTTTGCTGCTTGAACTGCTGTTGACATGTGTGTACTTCATTCAGTCTTCATGCACTTGGTTTCTTCACTGTGTTGCATTGACCATAACATTTTCATCATTATGGTTTCACTTGTGTACACTCTCGAATTGCACACTGCTTGTTAACTACTGCTTCAACTTGTCATTAATGTATCACTACTTGTGTCTGCATTATCATCGTTGCTACCTGGTCGACATTTGATGTTTGTAGCTTGTGACACTGGTGTACTTGAGCTTCTGTCCAGTGCCACAGCTGGGTACAATGTGTTGTGATCCTTGTTCTCTCTGCACACTTTCATCAGTTTTATTCCATTCAGGTACAGTGGGTATTGGAGGTATTGAAAAATCGTCTTTGCTGTGCACCTTCTTTGTTGTCTGTATATTCTTATCTGCAAATGGAAAAATATTCTCATTAAATACTACATGTCTTGAAACATAGATCCTACCATCATTGCTTAAGCATCTGTACCCTTTCTGATTGTTTCCATACCCTATAAAAGTGCATGGAGCATACCTAAGACTTAGTTTATGCTTATTGTTTGGTTTGAGACATGGGAAACATAAACAGCCAAATGTCTTTAGACTTTCATAGTCTGGTTTTACTCCAAATAGCACTTCTATGTGAATCAGATGCTTAAGTACTTTAGTAGGAAGTCTATTAATTAACTATATAGCAGTATTAAAAGCTTCTGGCCAGAATTTCATAGGCAATGAGGCCTGTGCTAGCAAAGTTAAACCAGTTTCTACTATATGTCTATGCTTTCTTTCTGCTATTCCATTTTTTTCTGATGTACGTGGACAAGTAGTTCTATGGATAATGCCTCTCTTCTGAAAATATTCTTTTAATGGCTTATACTCACTGCCACCATCTGTTTGTATTACCTTTACCTCATTGCACAGTTGTTTCTCTACTTGAGTTATAAACTGTATTACAGTCTTTTGTGCATCTAATTTTGACTTTAAGAAATATATCCATGTATATCTAGAGAATAAGTCAATAAATGAGATATAGTACCAGTAGCCATAGTCTGAACTGATAGGGGTTGGTCCTCACAAGTCTGTTGCAACCACTTGCAGTGGTTTGCTAATGCCTGTTGTTGAATCCGCAAATTGTAATTTGTGGCTCTTGCCTAGTTGACAATAGGTACATACAAATGGTAGAGTAATATCAACAGAAATATTATTGCTCAACAGAACCTGTTTTACAGTGTTTACATTGGGATGTCCTAGTTTATAATGCCACTGAGTAAATGTTTCTTGTTCATTTATAACATGTGACTCGGTGTTGTTACAATACATATTTCTAATGTTGTTTTTCCTTGTATTCCCAAGATTGAATTTGTACAATCCCTTGTTCAGTTTACCCTGTAACAATATGTCCTGACTTATTAGATCCTTAACTAGACAGAATTTGGGGTGAAACTCAAAATACACATTATTATCATTAGCAAATTGAGATACGCTTAATAGATTTTTCTTAATCTATGGTACTCTCAATAGATTATTAAGGTAAAGAAGTCTTTTACTTGGAACACTGCTAGTTCCAACATGTGTAATTTTTAGAGCTTCACCATTTCCCATAAGAATAGAATGCATACATGTGTATTCTTTATTGCGAAGGTTGAGATTCTGTAAATTGTTTATGAGGTGATTTGTTGCACCAGAATCTGTATACCATTCCTCCTCTGCTATCTCCTCAGATCTGGTAAGCCTTTTTGAGTTTGAGTTTGAGTTTTGAATTCTTGAATTTTCTGAATGACTGCCCTGTCTTTGATCAATGTGTGCTACATTTGCACTGGAATTATTATTTCTCTGATTTGATTGATTTTGTTGATTTGGGTAGTAATCAGTGTTGAGTCTGAAATAACATTGTCTGGCTGTGTGTCCTGGTTTTTCACATATCTGACATTTTGTTTTGTTGTTGTTCCATCTTCCATTTCTTCCTCTGCTTCTCTTAGCTGCATTATTTCTTTGATTGAAATTTTCTTGTATGATATTCTTATTTTCATGTTTCCTCCCTTGACTTTTGTTTCTTGAATTGGAAGCATAGTTAAGAGATAATTCTGTATTATTTTCTTTCTTTTGTTCAATTCTTCCTTCATGAGATAACAGTATTGAATTTACATACTGCATATTGGGTAGATCTTGTTGTGATGAGATGATTACTATAACAGATTCATACTCACTGTCCAGACCATTTAAAATGGTTAGTATCTGCTCAGTTTCTGACACTTTATGTCCAGTTGTGTCTAGAATGTCATAGTATGATTTCACTTTAGTTAGATATTCTCTCATAGACGTGCTTTCTTTCTTGAGATTTTGTAGTTGCCTCTTATAGTACATTATTCTTGCAGCTGACTGTGTGTTGAAATTTTATTGTATTGCAGACCATATCTCAAATGATGTTATATATCCAACAATTTGTGAAATCAGGCCTGAACTGATTGATGATAGTAACTATGTAGCCAGAAGACTGTCTTGTCTCTGATAGTTGATGAATTCTTTGTTGATGATCCTTTCACCTGTGCTGTCTGTTATCATTCTTGCTGGAATAGTTGATGTTCCATAAAGGAAATCTTCCAGTCCATACCCTCTTATACTAGTTTCAATTTGATACTTCCACAATATAAAGTTGTTTTCATCAAGTATTGTTGTTACTAAGTTGTTCTTTGGCTTTATGACCTTGCAGGAGTTTGTTTCAGCAGTAGATGAATCTTGGTTTTTTGGTCTTGACCCTTCCTGATTCTTTACCCCAGTGGTTGCTGATGATGTAGTATCATCATCTTCTGCCATGGTGAATTATGAGAAGGTGCAGTTGAGATTGTCAGACATGAATGATCTGATGGTGCAGCCAACTTTCTTGATTCAAGAATCTTGGTGAGGCACTTTTACTGTGGATCTTTCTACAGGAACAGGTAAGTTTTTAACCCTCAGATGATGAGATAGCAATAATCTGAGAGCAACCAGGATGGTGGATGACAACAACTGTCTGACACCTCCTTGGATGGCTCGGTGATGATGCGATGATTCTCTGATGAGGATTTGAGAATGCTCTGATTTGGAATTACCATCGTTTGCCAGATTTTGGTGGCTCTGATACCATGAAAGATTTCTTGATAAAGCAGAATTTGATAATGTGTTTGATGATATTTTTTGATAATCAAAGTACTGTAAAATTGCTGAAATAGAAGCAGTGTATTATTTGATTCGAATAATGAAATGTACAAACTGTCTTCGGTTTATATACAGTGCTAAATATAACCAACGGGCCTAATTGTGTCTTAGCCCAATACCCAACTCTGAGATCATAATATACGCGGCTTCGATTATGCTATTCATTCTAACTTGGACAGCTTATCTTGTAACTGGAATTGTTAAACATGGTTACTTTTGAGTTATATGTGAACATTTAACTAGTGTATTTAAATAAGCTGCTGGAGCTTATAAATATGGTCAGATAATCAAGTTTTTGAAACAAGTCCATAGCTTTAAGCATTGCAGAGGTGTATTGGTTTTTCTAGAGTAATTTTTTGATGCTTTCTTGAAATATGTCTGTGCATTTTTCACCATGTATTTTGGTATATTCTATTCTTGAAAAAAACTCATACATTATAATCTTTCGTGAATGATTAAGACTAGAAAATTGACTAAAAATATTTTTGGGTTGGTAATTAATGTGTGTAATCTCTCTTAAATAAGCTCTAACTACTGTAACCACTGCTCTCAACTAAACTTTAACAACCATAACAACTACCTAACTCTCAAGTACTTGATGGATAAGAATTCAAATTAACAACCGTGCATGAAGAATGATTATAAGGTAACTTAAGCTATAACAATAACTTAGAAATGTTGCGTATGAATATTCCTTTACCACTTGTAGTAATAATTACATAAATTCTTGTTGAAACCTCACTCTCAAATTTAATCTGCAACAATGCAAGGAGTTGAACTTTCAATTAACTCGAACCTTATATGCATGATGATCCACTTTTTGTGAAATGACTTGTCTCTTCCTTTTCCTTGCCTCGGATTTATCACACTTGAACCACATTATTTCAAAGTTTTGACTATAGTTTTATTCCTAGACATCTTAAACATAAATGTAATATCTTACATGGATTTAACTCCAATGTACTTCCAATGCAAGACAATTGTTGGCGGCGGTAACTTATCCGTTGGTAAGTCATAGGTATTAGGATTTCACCGGCAATTGTATCGTTATGCTTCAAGGTTTCGATCCGATCATCAGAATCACATACCTGTTCCCTCCATGATTTTTACAGTTTAGATGTGTCATAGCATAAAATGTTATAGTAATTCATGTCCTTAGAAACAGATAAGCAATAAACAGCAAATCAATAAACCAATTTTTATGATTAATAAATAACACTGGTAATAGTAATATTAGTACCAACACTAAAATAACATAATTAAGAAGTAGCAATAGAAAATTTTCATAATCATGTTGGAAAACCAAGGATTAAAGCACTAATGATTAAGAAGACATTAATCCTCCCTCAGGAGTTAATTGGGTTCCTCTAATTATAATTAAAAAAAAGGAGACACTAAAAACAATCATTAAAGAATAGTAACATAAGTAAACAACAGTAAGTAGCAATGAATGCACTGTTACAACCAAAATAAAGTACATAAAACATTACAGAGTTGCATTCACATTAAACAATTGCAGTTCAGACTGAAAATGGTTCGCAGTACAACGATTATATGATTAATGATTACAAACAAAGCTGAGAAATAAGCGACTGAACCGTAGTGTTACCTCGTCAAAGGTTAAACGTGACCGAACTCAGGTTGGTTCTCACATTTTTTCAAGGTTTAAAGGTTGCAGTCATGATTCATACAAGTGCAAAGTTATTTCAATATTTTCGAGTTACATTTCTTTAAGGTTTGGAGGTTATTCTCGGTCATGAAGGACCATTATTTCAAGTGGCAATGGTATGATGCTACACTTTGAGATCGTAGAGACTATGGGTTTAAACTCTCAATATATCAACACCAGTGTTTTGCTTTAATAAAATAACACTTTTATTATTAAAAAAAGTCATCTACGATCAAAATGAGGTCGGGATTTGACAACTATGATTGACATACTTTCCATTACTGGTATACTAACGCTTATTGATCGAAAGACTGTATTCATATTTGAAGTTGAAATTTGTTGTAAATTATTTTGAAAAAAAAAAGGTTTATGAATTGTTTAAAAATTTAAGATCTTAAAATAAATGCATTTATTGGTTGAATCTCGTACCATAGGGATTATTGAAAGATACTCACACACACGCATACACACACACATACATACATACATATATATATATATATATATATATATATATATATATATATATTACATACATATACACACACGCGCGCGCGCGCACACACACATATGAGTTTCTTAGCTCTTAAATTGGACCATTTAGGCACCAAAATGTTGCTTTTGTGTTGAGGAGAGAACGCATGTATGACCATCACACGTGCGCGCCGACCGACTCAACCCGGGCTGGGCTTGGGCTGTTGTAGCACTTATATTTCTGTACAAAATTTGTTCTGCGTTTTCTGACCATTTATTTGAAACGATAAAATTTCAAATCCGAATTTCGAGCCAATGTCACCCTACTATTCAGTAACACGTTCGATTTGGTATTTCATCTATTTAATTAGTTTTTAGACGAGACCAAAGTAGAGCGACATTGTTTGCCTCTGCACAACCTATTTTCTTCTCCGCAAAACTATTTTCTTAAATCATAAGACGAATAGCCATTTTCTGAGTGGGCAAGCGAATCGATACCAAATCAGAAAGAAGATGTTGTTTTATTCTAAAGACGACGGCGTTAGTTAGACTGTTTTGCACCCCTGAGTTGAACGCCGAAACGTCTTCAAGACAGTGACCTAGTAACTCAGCCGAAAATCATTTGTTTTCAACAAAATTAAAAAGATACACAATGATTGAGATATATTGTGTCATCAACTTGATTTCCACTATGCTTTTCTATTTATGTGTGTGTACATACACATGAGCTAGAATCAATAGTCCATCTTATTTCATCCACAAGTTTATATTTAAATATTCTTCGTTTTCTATGTTAATATATCATACTATTGATTACAAATGTAAAAGAAAGTTTTGTCAAAACATACTATAAGTTTCATATCGTAATTTCTACCGTTCTCAAAAGTATGTTTCATGAAATATTTACTTCAGAAATTATTTTCAGAATTGCAAATATTTGTAGTTTTCAAAACTGAAAATATTTGCAATTTAACATGCAATCTTTTGCATTTTGAACTGCAAATATTTACACTTTTTACTACAAATGCAAATATTTGCAATGAAATTTTATTTTGCTTGTATTAACTCCCGAACAATCGTGGATTTATATAATTTACGGAAAAATCAAAATTTTTTATTAAAAATTAATTCTAAGAGGTCATTTAAAATTTGTTTTTTTAGAAGGCCTCCCTAAATTGTACAAATGTAAGAGTCAGTTTAGTTTCATTTTGTGTTTTCCGTTTTCAACATTTATATTAAAACATGAGAATAACGGAAAAGAATATGAGAATAAATGCGCCGTGGGTATGTTTTTTTTTTACGAAAACACGAAATTAAAAAATACAAACCAAACGGTCCTAAAATTTTGGTTGAGATTATATGGTTAAGTTTGGAGGCTAAATAAAAGTGTGTATATTTATATGCACCTATTGTGTAGCATAGCAATATCAATTGGTAATGACAAGCAAACACAAGCAAAATAAGCATCGTTTCGACCTTAGCATGTCAAGAAGAACAAGAAAACCTCAAATTGTTCCAGATAAAAAAGATGAGACTATCATTGAAGATGATGATGGCAAGCAGAAACCATCATTACTGGAGTTGTTTATGAGCCAAACCAACCAAGAGGAAGAAGAGGATAAGAAGGATGCTAAAATTGAATTTGTTCTAGGTACTTCTACTGTAGTTTTCCTTCCATTTTACCAACATAAGGCGTAAATCGTATACTTAAAAACCATTCCATAATTTTGTTTCCAAGCAGAGCAAACACATAACAAGATATCTTCTGAGCTTGTCCCAAATAACGCAAATGCTTCTTCAAAAGCTGAAAATTGTGGAGCGATGAATAGATATGTTAAGGCGCTGAACCATTTTTTCAATACAATGCCATGCCTAATGAAGAATTTGGATACCATATAATTGTTTGATCTATTCGTGAAGAGTTGTTTTGTTCATCCGCATTGTAGCAGGTTCTTGCCATTGGGAAGAGTGAAGTGAATGATTTAGTACTTGAGTGTATTGCATGATATGCACTAAATAAAATAAAACTTCTTTGAAGTATATCTACATATTTCTTTTTGAGTATCTTATTTGTTGTCTGTGTGGATTTTATTTTGAACACGAATACCGACGATGTAAATTTTGATAAGAATACTGGAATGTAGGAAATTACTAAATTAGGCCCACTATTTCTATTGGTTGGAGTCAAACGAAAGCATTGCACTGTAAAAGGCTGGGACTAGGCCGCATGGTTATCATTTTACGGCCTTCATCCCCAATTTTATGAAATTTTATTTTTCTTTTAAAAATCCCGCAATCAGTTGTAAATCATATTTCTGGACAAATGGAGAAGAAGGTAGATCGGAGAAGAAGCTGCATTTGGTCGTTGTTGTCATCGGATCTCGTCTAATCGCAGCTGAGAGGTAAAACTAAGTTTGATCTGTTTTCTCTTTACTCTTGTTTCACGGGCCTTGTTTAAAATTCTCAGATTAGAATTAGAAGTAGATATCCGTTCCAAACATATATCAGATTTTAAACGCATGATATGTTCGAACAACATCCATAATCCATTGTTATATTTTATTTTTATTTATTATATATATATTTTAAAGGTTCTTTTTACATGTCTAATATTTCAAGAATTATGAAATTGCATTAAGCAAAATTTCAGTTCACACTACTTGTTTCTTTGAGTTTGAATTGCCGCACATTAGAATATCGGAAGATGACAAAATCTGTTTCATACTTTTATCAGGCAGGCAGAGTCGCCAACTCAACTATGCAGGGCATGCATACTATATTAATTTAATAGTGGTCATTATGTATGCTTAGGGGGTCAAATCTAAGAAGGTGTTTTGTCATTATTACCCGTGGTCATGGTGTATATTATAGGTTTCAAAATACAAGAAAAGTCTTTGTTTAAAATCAGGTTTCTGTTTCTCAAAAATCAACAAAAAAACATTGTAAGAAAATGTCGACTTCAAAACTTATTTCAACATATAATCATCTTCATATCAATGCAAGAAAAACATAAAAAAATTCATCAAAACCCAAAAAAACAACAAATTCGCACTTAAGGAAATTCTGCAATTTTTCATGAAATTGTCGATATTTCAGCAACTTTAGTAAAAAATTGCGTTGTTTCGTGCAATTTTTTCCATTTAGTTCAATCTTTCAAATTTACTATCTACATTTATTCAAACAATACATTATTGCACAACAATCAAGGAAAAATGATGAAATTGCGTATAATTGAAAAATAATCAATATTGCATAGAACACACAGCTTATTCCCAATAATTGCAGCGAAAAAAACAATAATTCATAAAAGTTGCATACATATCAGCAATAATAAGCCAAAAGTACCTTATTTTATGGAATAGCTGTGCATGTATCAGCAACAATGTAGAATAATTGCACATATTGTTGCACTAATATAAATTTTAGTTGATATATAATTATTCAACAACAATTGCACGATATCAGCAATAATATTCAATTATTGCTGACATTTCAGCAACAATATTTACTATCAGCAAGTATTTCTGAATAGTTGCTGAAATGTTAGCAATTATTATGCAGCAACAACAGGGACCCGCTTTATAGTGAAACTTACACAGGAACCCGCTTTGCAATATTCTTCCGTTTTAAGGATGTGATTTAAATTTCCACTGTATTACATCGGTTTATTTATGGTGGCATCTTATTTCTATTGGAAAATGTTTAATATATTACAATGCATTCTTGATTAATAGTTATTTCTAAATGCCTTTCATGCCAGTACGTATAATATTTTTCATATAGTTCATGCCATTCAAACTGATTTGTTTCCCCCTTTTCTTTTTGGGCATGTCCATACAGTGTCAAATGATTTTGAGAGATGTTCTTGCCATTTAAAAAAGCATGATATTTATGTATTAAGCATTAATAAAACAAAACAATCCCTTAAGATCTAATCTAACTCTATAGGACTAAAACTAAACAATCATGAGCTAAAACTGCAAATCCAGGACAGAAGAAAGCTAGCATAGCTCTCAATCTAATATGGGAAATATGTGAGCTCATTGTCACCCAACCACATCAACTACTTAGTGTTTCCCAAAAATTGATTGTAAATAGGGTATTTCAGTAAGAGGCATTCTCTTAGTAACTTACATTCGATATCACAATTACTCAAGTGTAGTGCTAAAGGCATCATCTTTTACCCTTCACAATACCATCATGTGGTATATGAAGTAGTTTCTATGGTGACTTTAGCACTGTAGGTGCTAGTCGTCTTAAGGGCAACATGTTTTACACTTCCTAATAGCATATGACTCAAAAGTTTCATTGTTCTACCATATGTCTGCATTGTAAAAAAGAAAAGCAGTATTTCTAGATTGCACTTGAAAGATTATGATTGGTTGCAACGTAAATCTTTATTGACCTGTGTAAAATTGTTACAACAACAGATTGCTCTCATGTTTAATCTATTTCTTTTGTATGATTAAGAATTAAATAGTTTAACTAACATAATTTTAAGAGTATGGAAGTATATGCATCAGATTATTACTTAGTTTTATTTTATAGAAACAAACATAATGATTTTGATAAACTTACATGAATATATCAATGAGTTTGAAGATTTATTTATAAATCATTATGATTATTCTGATATATAAGAACCGTGTTGAATTACAAATTTATATAGAGCCATCAGGTTAAGAAATGTTATATTTAAATTATTAATAATAGTTAGCAGGAATAAAATCTATGATAATATTATATAATATGTATTGATTACGTTACAAAAAATGAACAAGGGCACAAGACAACTAATTTTGAAAATAATGAAAAGAATCAAAGTTTGCCTATTCTTCAATCTCGCTACATTGATTGTGCATTTTTCTCTCACCAAAATAATAGGATATCAAATGGTACATGTGACATAATTCCATCTAATTACCAAGGAAATTTCGCTTTTGATACAGAATTTTCTTCTGTAATGGGGTTCAATGACAACCTTGTTGGGATCCCTCCTTAATTGGAGCGTTTCTAGAAAATTCTAGATCCTTCTAGAGAAGTCCGAAGAACTCTCTAGAAGTTTGTGTAAGAGTGTGGAACCCTCTGAAATATTCTGAAGATGTGTGGAACATTCCGCAACCTTACGGAAGAGTATGAAAGGATGTAGAAGGGAATGAAAGAGTGTAGAGATTTCTAGAGAGTGTGGAGCATACTAGAGAATCAATCTTCACTCTTAGATACAAGTAATCTCCACAATTCATTGTGGAGGTTGAGTAGTATAAATATGGGTAGGAGCCTTCATTCTTAGCAATCAATCAATCAAAAAAAAGATCCAAGAATTATAAAAAAGAGTCTCTTTGAGAGAAAAAAGAGATAACTTGCGAAGTCTCTATCCTCAAACTTGAGTGAGCCATCGAGTGTGAGTTGCTTTTGTAATCATATTCTTGTAATCCTACTATTTTTTGGTATAGTGGAAGAATCTCCATATTGGAGAATTATATACTCTTATGCTTTCATTACTACTTCCAATCTTAAAGTGCCTATCTTAACTTCACGAGGCGAGAAAGTTCAAGATTTTTCAATAGTGGTATCAGAGTCAGGTTCATCCATAGTCGTAATCATGCTCGTTTAAGTTCAAGATGGAGGATAATGTCGCTCATGATGGAGGCATATTCAAGCTCACAGCCAACAACTACTCTTATTGGGAGCCGATGGTGGAGGACCACTTATATTACAAGGATTTGCATGAGCCTATCATCTACAAAGACAAAGGTAGAGGGAAAGAGTGATGCTCAGTGGAAACTATTGAACCGGAAGACTGTTGCTATGATCCGTAAGTACATTGACAAAACTCTCTTCGAGCATGTTTCTACTTATACAAATGCTTATGAATTATGGACAAAACTTAAGTCTATGATTCAGAAGAAAACGCTTCGTAACAAGGCTAATTCAGTTCGACGGTTGGTGAAGTTGGAGTATAAGGATGGTCATATTATGATTGAGCACTTGAATAATTTCAAGGGGCTCGTAAATCAACTAACAAAAATTGATATGAAAATTGAAGATGAGTTACAAGCCCTTCTACTCCTTAGTTCCTTACCAGAAAGCTGGGACGCAATCCTAGTTACACTTAGTAACTCAGCTCCGGAAGGAAAGCTAACCGTGAATACCGTCAGTGACAGTCTTCTTGGTGAAGAAGCAAGGAGAATGGAACGATGTGAGTCTATCCATCCTAAAGCAAATGTTGTTGAGAATCAGGGTAGGAACGAAACTTATGGACGTAGTAAGAGCCGAGATCCGCATCAATCTCATGCTAGATCCAAGTCACGCTCGAACATTGCATGCTATTACTGTGGAAGGATGTGTCACAAGAAAATGGAATGTTGATCCTTCAAGAAAAACCAAAAGACCGGTAATGTTAAGCCAAACCAAATAAGCCCAACGAAGAAGCAACAAGAGAAGAGTACTACTGCCATAGTATTAAAAGAAGATATGCTATATCTCGTTGGTGAATGTAACATTCTAAACATTGATTATGGTGAGAGTTCTTGGATTGTCGATTCCGGTGCTTCCTTCCAAGTCACTCCACATAAAAGCTTCTTCTCATCCTACCAAAACGGTGTTTTTGGTACGGTGCAAATGGAAAATCAAGATATGAGCAAGATCGTTGGGATAAGAGACATCATTCTGACAACAAGCACCGGGTGCAAGCTTGTTTCGAAAGATGCGAGGCATGTCCCGGCCATGCGCCTCAATCTTATCTCCGTTGGAAAGCTAGATGATGATGATTTGATGAATTACTTTGGTAAAGGAAAATAAAAGCCTACCAATGGAAGTTTAATAGTGGCTCGAGGAAAGAAGGTAGGATCATTGTACATAATGCAAGCTAAGCTCTGCAAAGGAGAGGTAAACATCCCCACTGATGATATGAATACATGGCATAAACGACTTGGGCACATTAGTGAGAAGGGTCTTCACATACTCATTCGGAAACAACTCCTCCCTGACGTGAAAGGTAAACCACTCGATCCTTATGCTTATTGTTTAGCTGGAAAACAATACAGAGTTACTTTCCAAAGATCTTCTCAGCCCACAAGAAGAAAGAACATTCTAGACCCCGTGTGCACTGACGTATGTTCGATGTATAAGAGATCCATTAGTGGTGCTTTACATTTTGTCAACTTTATTGATGATCATTCAAGGAAAGTGTGGTTGCACTAGTTAAAATAAAAGGATCAAGTGCTTGATGCATTCAAAGAATTCCATGCTCCAGTGGAGCGTGAGACTGAATGGAAGATCAAGTGTGTACGATCAGATAATAAAGGTGAGTATAGAGATCCTTTTGAAGCTTGTTGCAAGAAATATGACATTAAACTAGAGAAGACTCCACTCAAGACATCACAATTGAATGGGCTAGCTGAGAGAATGAACCGTACCATTGAAGAAAGAGTTCGTTGTGTGCTCTCTCATGCTAAGTTACCCAAATCATTTTGGAGATAAGCTATAATGACCATGGCTGACATTGTCAATCTCACACCATCAGTTTTTTTGGATAGGGCCATCACAGAGGAAGTTTGGATGGACAAGAAGGATCATACAATCATCTCAAGGTGTTTGGGTGCAGGGCATTTGTTTACATCCTCAAAGATGAGAGAGCTAAGCTTGATGCAAAAACAAAGAAGTGTATCTACCTTCGTTCACCCAAGGATAAATTTGGGTACCGGCTCTGGGATCCAACTAATAAGAAGATTATTCGCAGTAGAGACGTTGTATTCTTTGAAGATCAAACATTTGAAGATATCAAGAATTTAGAGAGGCCAAGATTGAGAAGCAGTAAGAACACCTAACCTACTCTAGTTCGACATGAAGATAATAACACACAAGAAAGCAGTGATGCTGAAGATCATGAAATTCATGATGAACCAGCTCAGGAAGAGCCTCAATCTAGCACTCCAAACGCACCAGAACCAAGACGATCCTCAAGGGACAGAAGGTCATCCACCCGATACAACACAGAGGAGTACATTATGCTCACTGATAAGGAGGAGCCTCAAAGCTATACAGAAGCAATGAGTGATTGTCATAAAGAAGAATAAAGAATAGCCATGCAATAAGAAATGCAATCCTTGCATGAGAATAACACAAATGAACCAGTGGAGCTGCCAAAAGGGAGAAAAGCTTTGAAGAATAAGTGGGTGTATAGAATCAAGACCGAAGAGAACTGTTCAAAGCCTGGCTACAAAGTTCGGTTAGTCGTCAAAGGATTCGAAGAAGAAAAAGTTACCGACTTTGAAGAGATATTCTCTCCCGTGGTAAAGATGTCATCCATCTGAGTTGTCTTTGGCCTAGAGCCGTGCAAGATTTGAAGATTGAACAGCTCGATGTCAAGATGACATTTCTTCATGGTGACCTAGAGGAAGAGATCTACGTGGAGCAACCTGAGAAATTCAAAGTTCCAGACAAAGAAAATTTAGTGTGCCGCCTCACGAAGAGTCATACGGGCTTAAGCAAGCACCAAGACAATGGTAAAAGAAGTTCGACGCATTTATGGAAAGACATGATTTCAAAAAGACGAAAAGCGATCACCGTGTCTTCACAAAGAGGTATGTAAGTGGTGACTTTTTCATACTTCTGCTCTATGTTGATGATTTAATTATTGGTCAAGATCGCATAAAGGTAGCTGCTTCAAAGAAAGACTCAAGCAAGAGCTTCGCCATGAAAGATTTGGGATCTGCTAAACAAATCCTTGAGATGAGAATAACTCGTGATAGATCAAAAAGACTGTTATGGTTATCCCAAGAAAGATACATTGGGAAAGTGTTGGAAAGGTTCAACATGCACAAATCAAAACCGGTTAACACTCCACTTGACGGACACTTCAAGCTAAGTTCGAAGCAGAGTCTGACAAGTGAAAAAGACATGGAGGAAATGAAGAAGATACCATACTCATCTGTAGTAGGTAGTCTCATGTATGCAGTGATATGCACAAGACTAGATATCGTCTATGCAGTTGGTGTTGTCAGTCGCTTCTTGGCTAACCCAGGGAATGAACATTGAGTTGCAGTCAAATGGATTCTCCGATATCTATGTGGAACTTTCAAAAGATGTTTATGCTTTGGAAAAAGAAAATCTGTATTAGAAAGATACTCAGATGCAGACTTAGCCGGTGACGTTGATTCATGGAAATCAACATCGAGATACTTAACTACTTTTGTAGGGGGAGCTATTTCATGGCAATCAAAGCTGCAAAAGTGTGTTGCATTATCCACTACAGATGCAGAGTATATCGCAGCTACCGAAGCTTGCAAGGAGATGTTGTGGATAAAGAACTTATTGCATGAGTTGGGAATAGATTAAGAAAAGTATGTCTTGAAGTGTGATAATCAAAGTGCAATTTACTTGGCAAAGAATTCAATATTTCATTCCCGCACAAAACACATTGATACAAGATATCATTGGATCCGAGAAGTCCTCGAGGAAAAGCAAATACATCTTGACAAGGTTCACACAGATGAGAACTGGTCAGACATGGGTGACCAAGGAAATACCAACAAAAAAGTTTGAAAATTGCTGTTAAAGTGCCGGTTTGCTACTACCCCCAATTAAGTCGGGAGGGAAGGATTTGTTGGGATCCCTTCTTAATTGGAGCGTTTTTAGAAAATTCTAGATTTTTTTAGAGAAGTATAGAATTTTCTAGAATGTTCCTGAAAACTCTCCAGAAGTTTATGCAAGAGTGTGGAACCCTTTGAAATATTCTGAAGATGTGTGGAATCTTTCGAAACCTTACGAAAGAGTATGGAAAGATGTAGAAGAGAATGAAAGAGTGTAGAGATTCCTAGAGAGCGTGGAGCATTCTAGAGAATCAATCTCCACCATTGGATACAAGTAATCTCCACCATTCATTGTGGAGGTTGAATAGTATAAATAGCGGTAGGAGCCTTCATTCTTAACAATTAATCAATCAAAAAAAAATATTCAAAAATTATAAAAGAGAGCCTTCTTGAGAGAAAAAGAGAGATAGCTTGAGAAGTAAGAGCCTCCTTGAGAGAAAAGAGAGACAGCTTGGGAAGTCTCTATCCTCAAGCTTGAGTGAGCCACCGAGGATGTGTTGATTTTGTAATCATATTCTTATAATTCTACTATTCTTTGATATAGTGGAAGAATCTCCATATTAGAGAATTTTAAACTTTTGTGCTTTCATTACTACTTTCAATCTTGAAGTGTCTATTTTAACTTGACGAAGCAGGAAAGCCGGAGATTTCTCAACAAATCTCTACATTTTGTCTTCCTAAGCTTTGATAAATTGCAACTAACCAGAACTTCGTATTTTAACATATTATTTAATTTTGTCGAGAAGTGGCGCACTCACATTTCTTTAAAGCAATGAACTTACTTGTATAAATACAATTGTGTATAGTACTTATGGTTATGGTTATTACCTTTATCGACGAAAATAATAAACACGCTTGTGTAAATATAATTGTGTAAGATGTTTGCTTGATTCTTCTCTTAAATTGCATTTCAGCAAGATGATATCGCATCAAGCAAATTTTCAATTCACACTTTTTTTTTCTTTTCTTTTTTGAGTTTGAACTGCCACACATTGGAATATCGGAAGATGACAAAATCTTTTTCATACTTTTATCAGGCAGGCAGAGTCACTGACTCAAAGATGCAGGGTATGCATACTATATTAATCTAATAGTGGTTATTATGTATGCTCAGGAGGTCAAATCCAAGAAGGTGTATATTATATCGGTTTATTTATGGTTACCCGTGGTCGTGGTGTTCTCATTGTTACCCGTGGTCGTGGTGTATATTATATCGGTTTATTTATGGTAGCATCTTATTTTTATTGGAAAATGTTTAATATGTTACAATGCATTCTCGATTAATAGTTATTTCTAAATGTCTTTAATGCTAGTATGTATATTTTGTTTTCATATAGTTCATACCATTCAAAATGTTTGTTTTTTTTGGGCATGTTCATGCAACACCAAAATGGTTTTGAGAGATGTTCTTGCCATTTAAAAAAGCATGATATTTATGTATAAGCATTAATAAAACAAAATAGTGCCTTAAGATTTAATCTAAGCTTTGTAGGACTAGAACCAAACAATCATTAGCTAAAACTGTAAATCCAGGATAGAAGAAAGCTAGCATAGCTCTCAATCAAATATAGGAAATATGTGAGCTCATTGTCACCCACCTGCACCAACTACTTAGTGTTTCTCGAAAATTGATTGCAAATAGGGTATATTTCAGTAAGAGGCATTCTCTTAGTAACATACATTTGATATCACAATTACTCAAAAGTTCATTGTTCTACTGTACAGTTTACATTGTACAAAAAATAGCAGTATTTCTAAATTGCAGTTGAAAGATTATGATAGGTTGCAATGGAAATCTTTATTGACCTGTATAATATTATGACAATAACACATGCTTTACTCATTTACTCTATTTGTTTTGTATGATTAAGAACTAAATGGTTTAACTAAAATAATTTAAGAGTATGGAAATACATGCATTAGATTATTATTTAGATTTATTTTATAGAAATAAATATAACGATTTTGATAAACTTACATGGATATATCAATGAGGTGGTAGATTTACTTATAAATCATTATGATTCTACTGATACATCAGATATCATGTTGGGTTACAAATTTATATAGAGCCATCAGGTTAATAATGTATCGACTACTTTACATAAAATGAACAAGGGGACAAGATAACAACTAATTTTCAAAATAGTGAAAAGAAATCAAAGTTTACCTCTTCTTCAATCTTGCTACATAGAGTGTGCAATTTATTCAATTAATAGGACATCAAATGGAACAAGGCGCATAATCCCATCTAATACTAAAGCATTTTATGATCAGAGAATATTGACTATACTATTTTCTGACTGAAAACCACACTTTTCGTTGCCATCTACACACATCTTTTGCAAACTTATTCGCCCAGATCGGAAAGTGTCAATAATAATTAAAATGAGAAAGGGAGGTGCTGTCATCATTTCCTTTATATGATGGCTTATGGTAGCACAAGAGGCTAGAGTATTTATATTGTATTCTATTTTATACTTCTCTACCATGGCATTAAGGATATTTCGGACAATCTCTACATTTTGTCTTCCTAAGCTTTAAGATATTGCAAAGAATCAGAACTTCACATTTTAACATATTACTTAGTTGTGTATGGTACTTGCGGTTATTATGGTTATTACCTTTATGGATGAATAATCAACTTGCTTGAGTAAATATAATTGTGCTAGGTGTTTGCTTGATTCTTCTTTTAAATTGCATTTCAGCAAGATGTTACCGTAACTTAATGTAAAACTTTGCTACAAAATTTTCATTTTTAGTTACATTATTTGTTTATTAATATATCTTCTTGTCTAATTTTGTCATTTTAGTTTTCTGGTAGAGAATATAGCATATTGATCATGGGAAGAGATAATAATAATCCTACACCAACTCATTCACCACGGAGACATAATAATCCATCGCCAACTTATTCACCACGGAGACATAGAAAACGCTCTTCCAGTGAGGTTAGTATATGTATTCTCTTGATTCATTTTTGACTTTATTTTTGCATGTACGCAGTTTGTTGAAAAACATAGTTAATCTTGTAATAATAAGTATCGTATGTTTCAACCTGAGTAAGCAACCACCATGGTCTATATTTCATTTCTTAAATTACTTTGCAATCCCTTAAATATTGTATTTTTCATGTACCACTCAGTTGCTTTGGTTTCAGCATATTTATATACAAGATTTCTTATCTGAGTTGAATGGCAGTTGCATTTGTTTTCAACCAAGTATTTAGTATTTTTGAGCTTACACATTGGCAATGCTTATTATTTCATTTCGTAAAAAGTATAGATCATATCAATTAAAAACAGTTTCGAAACACATATTTTAAGTAAAACGTATTAAATGGTGTTTTTGATGGGGAATACTCAAGTATGAAGACCTGGACGGGTATTACACTAACAAGTAATAGAGTGTAGCGCATACATATAAGTAAAAAAAAAGCTCTGGATGGTTATCATGCGTTGGTGTTTAATTGCTAAGCCAGCAAGTTCTTTACAAAAGACAACAACTATCTGCATGCTTTTCATTGATGATGTACAAGGAATATTTCTGTCACACACATAAACTATTAATAGATTGATTTTGTCTTAACATATACATGTTAAATGCGAGCGCTTTAAACAAAGCGACTCCAGTTATCTTATAGTGCTTCTCAATTTTCTATCTTACCGTTGGTTTGAGACTCTGACTCGTGGATTAAAATCAAGTTTGTAATGGTTGATTGGAAAATTTTAACCATACACACATATAAATATCATTATCACTACTGTTATTTCCTGTTAAAGGAACAAATAACAAAGAATGTATCAGTCTTCCCGAAAATTAAGCAATGGCAATCAAAAGGTTATGGTATTGGTCTCAAAGAACTCTGATCAGGATAAAATGAGACATTATTTATAGGCCAGAAAATTTTGAGATAAAATATAGTATGATTAGTGGAGTATGCTAATAGTGAAAACAATGTTAACTTAATAAGATAGAAAGGTACAGGTATTGTCATGATGAACCATGGCAACTTGATCTACTTACTTTAATTTATCCTGACTAAAATAGAACCAAACTGTTTTCTTCATCCTTTTCAGGCCAATAAAGTCAACGAATCTGATTTGCTCCTCAATGACCAAAATAAATACAAATCGATGCTCATTCGTACACATTCATCAGTGTGGATGATTGGAGGATTCATATTAATTATTTATATGGGTCATTTATACATTTGGGGAATGATTGTCGGCATCCAAATATTTATGGCTAAAGAGTTATTTAATTTACTCAGGAAGGTGAACGAGGACAGACAACTACCGGGATTTAGACTGTTAAATTGGTAATTGTTAGCATATATGAGTATTCGTTTCCATTCTGTACAACATGGATAAACTTAAAACTTGAGGTTTGCAATTTTATCTTGTTTCTTTTCACAGGCATTTTTTCTTCACTGCGATGCTGTACACATATGGACATTTTCTCAGTCGAAATCTTGTTAATGCTGTTACTAAATATAAAATACTTGTGAATGGGCTTATCAAGTACCACATGCTAGTATGTTATTCCTTATATATTGCAGGTCAGAAACAACTTTTTTCCCTAAAAATATCATTTGAAGTTATACTAATTCTTACTATCAGTTTTTTTTTTTCCCTTCAAAAGGAAAAAGGAAAACCTTCACAAGGAATTTGGTTTCAATTGTTGTGTTACTTCATTTCACTCACTAATTTTGGGATATGAAATAAGAACACTCCCGTGAAACATGCCTGTGTTTATACTTGCAAAGTGTAGATGTTATTCTTTTTTAACTACTAGCAGCCCCAGCCTGGAAAATGGGTTTCCGGCTTTCCGCAGACCAAAAATCATTTGACTCATAATAGAAAATTCTATAAAACAACAAATGTATGGCCTCAGGCAGGACTCAATCTCTGATCACACATAAAGCAATTGAATAGCTAGCCACTGAACCAAAGTACTTCATGTTTATACTTGAATTTATCTTCATAAATTCTTATTATGTAATTCAATTTTCAAATTTTTTAGCCTGGTCCTGGGTGTCACTTAATCCCAAAGGCTTAGCGGGATTCACCCGGGCTGGCCCTGACTATTAGTTAAGGAAAGGTTCAGTTGTAATGTAGAAAGAAGTTAGAGAGCTATTGTCTAGTGAATGCACAACGTACCTTTACCACCACCAGTAGATATTAACAAATAATTAAAAACACACAGCATTATTTGTACCTATCTGTAGCATTGGAGTGTTTTTTCTTTTTCTTTTTGTGAATACTCAACTTGTGTTATTTTAAGTAAGCCTAATATCAGTTTAATATATTGAATTTTACCCTCAATTTTCCTTGCTATCCCTATAGGCTTAGTTTTCTGAGTTTAACTTCTACTGTTTATTGTCAGCCAAGAAAAATGCAACACCGTAAAAAAGATGCATCAACATTTAGTGAAATCAACATTTAGTGAAATAATAATACTAATAACAGTAGTGGTGCTGCTGCTGGTAGTGGTGGAGCTGTGGCAGCCATCAACTAAATGATTAAGATCTTGAAATTTTGATACATGCTATATTTTTTTGGTCAGCGCTGTTTTCTATGCTCTCCTCTCTGCTTGAAACAAAATGTTCACTTGCGGAAAAGTTTCTACTCTCATCCATCCCTACTTATTTTTATGGCATATTATCATTTTGTACTTTTCTCCAGTAACTTGCATTGAAATGTAGGCTTTGTGTGGTTTATACTTACATTGAAGAAGAAGAATTACAAGTATCAGTTCAGCCAATATGCATGGACACATATGATTCTTCTTATGGTGTTTGTGCAATCCTCTTTTGCGGTGGCTAACATATTTGAAGGAATTTTCTGGTAACGTTATTATCAGCTTTTGATATTCTTTTTGTAGCGGAGAACTGCACTAAATTACGTGCTTCATATAGCAGACTATCAATTCATTTTATGAAGCATATACGAACCCTTAATTTTGTCAACTTGTTGTACACTAGGAGTTGTTTACAAATTCTTGTAAATTTTGATCTCCTTAGAGTTATTTTGTCTTTTTTTTTTCTTTTTCTTTTTTTCTTAAAAAGGAGGTCTCAATGTAGTATCATATTTTAGCATGTTAACCAGTATGGATGCCAAAATTGGCAACCATAATATAATCATCATGATATTTTTCTCTTGAACATCTACGATTTATTTCCATTTTTTTTCCTTCAAATTCTGAACTTGAAGATCTTGTCAAATTCCACTATTATGACACTGATTTGACTTGTGAAGTGGAGCTAACTTTTTGTGATATTAGATATAGACTGGACTGTTTATATAAATAAGATTTGGGTTGCGATTTGAAATTGAATAAGCGTGTGTTTATGCGTACATAGGTGTGCATATGTACTCATAGATATATACATACGCGTGCATGTATACACAGTTACACACGCACACACACACACACACACACATTTATTTATCTACTTTTTTTTCCTCAAATTAAATCTAACAGGTAAAATTAAGTTATAACTTTAAACCCCATGAATTCCTCCACTATTCTTTTTCCTTGCTGTGCGATTATTTTAATACAATGGTTATTGATTTGAGTAAGGAATTTGTTTGTAAATCCTTCCCCGCTACACACACACACACATTCCAGTCTTCATTTTTTTTTTTTGAAAAATTGCATGCTAATTTTTTTTACAAATATATTATGTTCATAAGCACGATCATCTATACCAAATTTGGAATCATTTCAAAACTTCTAATCCTTTCAAAATCATATTTCAAATCACCGGTTAAAATATATATTTTCGATGATTCATATTTTTTTTTGATTTGATAAGGCTAGAAGTTTCAAAGTGATTTCAAATTTCGTATAGATGACTTTACTAATGAGCATAACATGTATACACAAATTTATTCAGTTTTAACATATTTTTCTACAAAAGACTGGGGGACTGGAGGCAAATTTATAAGAAGGGGCTTTAGAACTCTAAAGTAAGGATCGACTACATTCATGACGTTACACTCGTATACTACATCTTAATATTTTATAGAGTTATATACCTTGGAATGAAGCCAAATTTCTTAAATATGTTTTTGTGGCATTCAAGATCATTTTCACCAAATTTGTGATCATTTTGAATTTTTTTAGTGTACTCAAAATGTTAAATCATTTTTTTAAAGATCATCTTAAGTGTTATAGGAACCACACTACACAATTTCATTTCATTTTGAATTGCATAACTTTTAAAAACATTGACATGTAGCATAAGGAATGTACCATATAAAGAGTAGCGGAGCTCTACGTATCCTACATATAAGGGAGGGAGTTAGCCGATGGGAGGGGGGTTTAGATCCCTCCACACGAGCGTGCTGCCATACCCAACACACACTCACATGCATGCATGTGCGCATACACACACGTGTGTGTGTGTTTGTATGTATGTATGTATGTATGTGTGTGTGTGTGTGTGTGTGTGTGTATATATATAGAGAGAGAGAGAGAGCTAGGATTGAAACCCCCTTTATTTAGCACAATTTGTGGTCCCTGCTACCAGTAACTCGTTTATATTTAAATATTTGGTCCATGTGACATGAGAGAAAAAGAACAAATATTTAAATAGAAACTTGTGGCTGATATCGAAGGCTACAAAATAGTGCTAAATAAAGGGCGCTATTGATCCTAGCTTTTATATATATGTGTGTGTGCGCATGCATGCGTGGGTGTGTGCCGTATGTGTTTTTAAACATATGTGAATGTTTAATTCGATGTCTTCTATTTTGTATCTAGGTTTCTTCTGCCAGCTTCACTTATTGTTATCAACGATATAGCTGCATATTTTTTTGGGTTCTTTTTTGGAAAGACACCATTGATTGAGTTATCTCCTAAAAAGACCTGGGAGGGTTTTATTGGTGCATCAGGCACAACAATGATCTCAGCCTTTTTGGTGAGTGTTATTTTCATGTGTGATATATAGCACTATAATTAGCTGTTATTGAATTGTTCAAAGTATACATCATTAAGGTGCATACAATAAATAATTTCTTTTGACTGAGGAGTAGGCAACGATTGCAGATGCGCAAAAATTAGGTGTCAAAATTCAAGCGTTTTATTTATTAAAAAGTATGTAAATGGCATGCAATTTGTTTCTTAATTAGTACAATTTATAATAATATTTTGAAGATATGATATTAATAAGGAAAGATAGATCTGATTATTTTTGAGGAGGTGGTTTTTAGAACTCAAGATAGTAAGAGTTTTAATTGCCATTTCCATGGCAATGAGAGAAATTTTAGGGATTTGTAAACAAAAAATTCAATCATTATTTCTGTTTATTTGGCTTGTTTAGAAAAAGACAGGATCGTAGTTTATAGATTATGGTTGGTAAGGAAAAAACATACATGGTCAAAACCTATTAGCAGAGACAAGTCATGATATATAGAACCTTTCTTTTCATTTTATTTTAAGATAGGGGTAAATAACAAGAAAATATAAGGTGATCCCAACATATTTTTACATTTCTCTAAGAAGAGCTAAATGAAAGTTGATACCAATTCCAGATGACTAGATTTTTTTTCCTTCTTTCTAAATGACAAGATATATTACATAAGATTAGTATGCAATGTGGTAAGTTCAAGACGAGGATAATTATATACAGAATTACTGTAAAATATAAAAATAATTTACAAAACTATTTGGTTAAGGGTCATATTTGAAAGTTCATTGCGTGCGCGCGTGTTTTTGTGTGCAAGATTCATCATCATCTTCCCTGCATTTCCCCCAAGTGATTGAAGTTAACCACATGAAATTTCATTTTCCTTAAGCTTCTATCTTGAGCAAGTCATGTTTTTAGTGAGGTTTAGTATTATCAGACCATCTTAAAGTGTGCATGCGAGATTCAAAGGGCCAAAAAAAAAAAATTTCTTGAAAGACCATTTGGTCATTCACAGTTCTTTCAATAGTAAAGATACTGATACAAACCTGTTAAAATAGCATTTAAAATTTAACATTATTGGGCACACACATACATATACATATATAACCAAGGAAATCTTTTTGTGTGTGGTTGACTTAAATATATGATATAAAGCATGTATGATAAATAAGACGCTCTGAATATATCCTACAAGAAATTTTGGGTGTTTACTTGAAAAAAAAAATTGTGAAAATATAGTTGATACGGCAAATGTGTTCTTAGACAGCTTCGTTAACATTTTAACTTCGATGGATGCCTGCATGATATTTGTCTTCACTGCTTTGACTATTTTCTTATCAGCTCAATGATCAACATGTATTTTTTTCCTTTGCAATAAATTTTCTGGGTGAAGTAACTTCTTTTACCTAACCATTATGTATCATGATCCTGTACAGTTAGCAAAGTTGATGGGACACTTCCAGTGGCTAACATGTCCAAGAAAGGTACTACTTCGAAAATTTAAATTTAATCTCAATGTTTATGCCAAGTGTATCAATGTTTAATGCCATTCTTTTGGATTAATATTCACAGGACCTATCAACTGGATGGCTTTATTGTGATCGTGATCCATTGTTTAAATCAGTAAACTATCAGCTAGGAATGTTTCCTCGATGGGTAAGATATCATTTTCCTAGAACTTAGTATTACCCATCAGTATAGGTACAATGATTGTTAATTTATATTTGGTGAGCTATATTAATCTGTTGTTGACAGTACAAGTTTAGCTCAGGGGTAATAGTTACTATGGGCAGAACCTCAATATTTTTCTTTGACTTGTTCCCCTTATTTGCGGTACCGCTGAAAAAGTTGTATTAAATATCTAAAAAAATGATCTGTGTCCCAGTAATTGGAAATGAAGAATGTATTTTTATACTTAGTTTACATCTATTAAGCACTTTATATTATTATTTTGAAGATATCAATACAGCTTCTTTAAAATTATAACTTATTTATTAACTTCCATCTTTATAGTTTCCTTGGAATGAAGTGGCTATATCACCTGTCCAATTGCATGCTTTGGCTTTTGCTTTGTTTGCTTCAGTTATAGCACCATTCGGTGGATTTTTTGCTAGTGGATTTAAGAGAGCATTCAAACTTAAGGTGTTCTCATTTCCCCGATTGTTATATTATGTTTTGTTTTTCTTTCATTTTTCCTTTCCTTTTTACATACAAAAATACTGTGATAATTCTTGAATTTTCTGAAGGATTTTGGTGATAGCATTCCTGGACATGGTGGGATCACAGACAGAATGGATTGCCAGGTAGATCTGAAATTTAGATATCTCCCAAATTTGATGACTGTCTGATTTGTATTCATGGAATATTTTCACAACTTGTTTTCAGATGAACATGGCTGCATTTTCTTACATATACTACCAGTCTTTCATCTCCCCTGATTATTCAATCGAGGCAATTCTAACTCAGGTAGGCGCTCTTCACATATTATTCCTATGATTTCTGTTCAACCATAAATGATGGTTATGAATTATGATACTAGCAAAAATACCATTTCTATGTTTCGGTGCAGATATTAAGGCTGAACTTTGAGGATCAAGAAATTCTGTACACAAAACTGGGTAAAATCCTTCAAGTTTGAAAGCAATTTTGACATATTTGATTTATTTATTTAGTTTGTATTAAGATTTCTTGAATCACAGTATATATTTTTTAAATTGTCATCGAGGCATTGTAAATTTTAATTTGTTATTACTACATTCCAATATAATACTGAATTTCACTTACAGATAATGGTTAAGGAATTTTGGAACTTTTGATCGTCCAGTTTCCGTATTGTTTGTACCAATGCCTCCTCATGTACATCTATCCCCATACAATCTCTACCATTCATTTCTAATTACTTAATAAATTCACTATAATGAATGGTGATGATTACAGGGATATAGGTACATGGAGTTTGAGGAAAGAGGAATCGAGCTTTGTATATGTGTAAATTTTGGATAGGGCATATCAAACTTGATTTTGTTTCAATCGAGCTCTTTAGTATAAATATTACATGGAAAAGTGTATTTAGTTATAACATAGACTCGTGCCTTCAGAAACTAAATAATGATAATAATTTTCCAAATAAAACTTCAATTACCTTCTCCCCTTTTCTTTATTATGCCCATCTATATAAATGAAAATATAGTTTTAACTACTGTACTATAAGGAATGTCAGGTTCCTCTTGAACATTCACTTTTCTATCATAAAAACATATATTCACCCAAAATACGAGTCACACTACATCTACACAAACAAGTTTGAAAAATTAGCAGCTCTTGCAAATGCTAAAGGCAACATGAGAATTCTCTTCGTTCTCCCTACATATGCACGCTTGTTCAAGTTATCATAACCATTTTCTTCGATCGAGTCTAATATTTTCCTGTATAACAACAATGATGCCCAAACCTACGATATTTCAAATATAAACCTAATAAAAATATATCACATATCAAACTTGATTATTTTAACTTGTAGTGTACTTAAAAGCAAATTACATACCGGCCATCTACTAGCTTCATTAAGTTGTGAAGCTCCTTCTTCTGCTTGATTAAAATAAAACCTTGCTCTTGCAATTTGTTCTTTCATGAACTGTTTCCAATTATCGGTTACTTTTTTAGAAAATATATCATCTTCTGTTATTCCAAATTGTGCCTGTTCATCTTGTGGTAGATATATTCTTCCTCTTATAGCACTAAAAACATATAAATTGGTTTTGTTAGGCAAATTAAAAGATTATGAATTGGGTCAAAAACCACTGATAAAGTGGTAAGACTTTTGAACTGTGAATAATATTATACTTACTCTTCGCCAACATCACGAAGAATGTTGGTTAGCTGATTGCCGATGCCCAAGTAAAGTGCAGCGTTGTATATGCTATGAACTGAGTTGTTAGATTCAGGAGCTATCCCCATAACTGGAACACTCATGAGCCCTACTGTCCCTGCTACATAATAGCAATATAGATGTAGTTCTTGAAAGTTTTTGTATCTCCATTTTACCGTGTCCATTCTCATTCCCTCGATCATGTCTCTAAATGGCTGTAACAAAAGCGACAAAGTTAAGTGCTTAAAAATTGATGTTCTTCCTCTTTTGTTTTGACATAAAACATCAGAAGATTTTTGTGTGTTAAACATAAAAAATTACTGGAACTGCTCAATACAGATGTGTATGGCTTTAACAGTTTTTGACTCATAGATTTAGGTTGAGTTACCTTAATATCTAGTGGGAATTTGTAGATTGTATCAGTTAGTGCGGCATCAAACATATCGTAAGGTTTGCCATCAAATATGTCCTCGAGTCTCTCTTCCCATCTATCTAGAACTTCCTTGTTTGTATGCGTCGCGTTAGGGCCATCCACTAGCTCATCAGTTCTCCTGCACCACACTGTACTGCTTGTTATATCTACACCTTATATCTGATTTTCTTAGTTTTCTACTTTTTCCTTATGTTGGCATATCATGTTTTGTGGTTGTGTTGGATGATATCAAATACTTAATGAAAACCCAGAAAGGTTATCTCGTCTGGTCAAAAGAATGGAAGTCACAAAAGTCAAACTTTAGCGATGGTAGTACGTACCGTTACTATGTACCAGATATTAGAAATACATGGAGTGAAAATTTACCATAAATAGCCCATATCGCCTTTCTTCTCTCTTCTGTCATCAACTGTGTACCTGAAACCATCCATTCGTATACTTTAGTATTTGCATACCAATACCCACCAATTGGTAACTAATATTAAACTATATCAGTATACTAGTGTTATCGGTATGGTAACGGTAAATTTACCGTTGTTAACAGTAAATGTTATGGTAAAGAGATGTCAAGATTATTGACAACGGTAAATTTAACAATCATGTAAATTTTGTTTTTTGACTGTTTTAATTACTCTTAACCACAAAAACTTTTGAAGTCGTTAAATTTTAGGCGGAAGCTTGTACTATAATTTATGATGATGTTGCATTTTAGCTTTATTAACTTCAAAGTTTAAAATTAACAAAATTATAATTTCACGTTGTTGTAAATAATTTGTGATTAATCAATAAAATTTGCTATGTCAACTAAAATAAATCGAAATGTAATGTAAATATCAATGGAATTTGAATCGGTAACAAAATATTTACTTTTTTATCATTATCAAAATGTTCATGTAATGAAAGTTTAATGGCTTTATGTGTTGGTAATTTTATAATTACCAATTAACAGTTTACCAGTTTATTGATGTACTAAGTTAATTATGTGACTAAGGTCTTAGTATATATTTTTCAGTGCATATATAATAGCCCAATGGCCACTGATAACAGTGGTAAGACGTCGGAACGTGCAATCAGAGTCTTTGGGTTCAGTAGCTCAAGAAGTATGTATGTATGTATGTATGTATGTATGTATATGTGTGTGTGTATATATATATATATATATATATATATATATATATATATATATATGTCCAAATTCAGGAGAAGAAAAGTAACGGTCACAGACCTAAGTAGAAAGTCTTTGCATACTCCGCACACACATATCTACACCTCTCATAAGAAGCTTCAAGCAACTCA
Organism: Allium cepa; assembly: GCA_030765085.1. NCBI lineage: Eukaryota > Viridiplantae > Streptophyta > Magnoliopsida > Asparagales > Amaryllidaceae > Allium > Allium cepa. The sequence goes on from CM060931.1 coordinate 168,925,789, forward strand.
GAACTCACGTCAATCCTGTTCAACCTCACATCTGCCTGTGGGCCGCACCTCATCTGCTTGGACACCACCTCATCGATCCGTAAATCCTCAATCAACATTCCGCTACTCTTCAGCGGAATCTTCGTACACAGACCGAAATTAAAATCTCTCTTGACGTTATTATGTCCAGTAGTGGAAGAGACTTGAGCTTTGCATCCGATTGCATTGCAGTTGCTAATTTTAATGGAAGTAGGAACGAACTGAGAATGCATTTTATTTTTTTCTTTTCTTTTCCTTCTCTGAAAATGGTTAGCGAAACCTAACTGTTTAGATATGATGTGATTTTAGCTGCCATTTATATTTTTGCTGACCGGTTAGGTACATAGTAAGCTGGGAAAAAAGAGGAATTGAAAGATACCAATTTGTCTGGTATCTACCTGCCTTGTTGCCTTGGTTTTATATATACACACATATACATACATACATGTGTATATATGTATATATACATGTTTCTTCAGTTAGCGATATCTTACAATTGCAACTCTTCTTTTGTTTTTTGCCAATGATTTTTGATCATAGGCCCAGGACTCTCTGTTACATTTTTATTATCTTCTGAACGTGGATAAAACATACGTTTTATCACTTGAGTTCAATTTGTTTTTTGTTTCATAACTATTTGAAGCATGTATAATGTGTGCTAACGACACAAATTTAGTTGCTTGTTTCTAATTGGATCCCCCCTTCCCTTCAATTTCTATTTGGTATTTGGTCTGCTTTTTGACGTACCGTTGGTCAACAACATCTTTGATTGGAAAAATATAATTTTCTCTTAGATTTTGATAAGTAAATCACAGGTTGATTCGCTTTTGTCGCGGTTGCCTACATATATCATTTTCTCAGAGTGCAAAAGAATAGTCATCAAAAGCGACTCCATGACTTTTTCCTTTTGATTCTAGGGTACTCGTACAAATATTCTTCCAAGTTCAGCTTTGTTTCATGTGAATTTTATGCATGGAAGTAGACAATATAACAACCTTATTTCATCGGACACATGTCCAGGTTAAGGCAAATAAAGCCAGTCAATGAACATACTTCCCATAATAATTTTAACTTATATTCAGATAACGGATGAGATCAAGCTGAGTTTTCGATAGGTTAAACTTATGTTGCTACCTGTACATATATAATGCTAAATTAAGAATGATAAGCAAGAAGTAACATGAGAACTCATTCTCCGGTAGTTTGTGATATACAACACTTACCATAACGGTCAACAAAAAAAAAAGTAGTATTTAAATTGCTTGGGATGAATTGTTGGTAGAATGAGGTCTATTATTATAATGGTAATCGCTACTAATATAAGAAATATGTTACCGTACCAATATTATTGGTAAGTCAAAATTAACCGTTAATACTTTATTGTTACAACTGGTAAAATGTTCGTTAGCATATTGATGAACTAGTAACTTCTTAACTGATAATGATAAATTTTACCAGTACATAAAAATATAAAAAAATTATTGGACTAAAATTTTGATAATTATTAAAAAAAATTATTGTTATTAAATTTAACTCCGATAACATTTATATAAACATGTTGATTTATTTTAGTCGACGGAAAAAAAATTCCTGATTCATAGAAAATAATCTACAGAATATTTTTTTTGCTAATCTTAAACTTTGAAGTTAACAAAGCCAAAAGGAATATAATCATGAATGATACTACAAGCATCTGCTTAAAATTTAATAACTCTTCAAAAGTTTTTGTGGCTATGATTAATTAAAATAGTAAATTTTTTTGAAATGATTGGTAAATTTACTGTTACTATTGGTTTTGACATTTCTTTACCGTTAATAATAGTAAATTTACCATTACTATACCAATAACATTCATACCGATGTAGTTCGATATTGGTTAACCATTGTTTGGTATTAGTATTACAATGGTAAATTTATCATTACGATAATAGCCCTTGGTACAATGAACAAATATTTCTTTTAATTCATCAAAGCTTTCTATTATAATAATCGTTGTTATCATTTAATTTGTGACATCAATACAATTATAGTTTTTACTTTTATTTATTTATTTTGATTTTTTTGTTTCTTTATATGACATTCAAATTCAACAGTAGACAATTTCAACCATGACATCCAAATATGCCAAAGGTTAATTTTACTATAGTTTAGTATATTTTAAACTCAATTATTCATAAAATTCTAATGTTAAACGTATAAATTTGAACATGCGATTCGTCGAGTATGTCTTGTGAGTTCAACGCATAGTTTTTAATAATTTACAAACAAAACTTGATTATTTGATATTGATGACGATGATAATGCAGTGAGAAGAAATTGAGAAACATAAAGGGAGCTTTTGTAAAACACCATTTTAAGTTCCAAATTTCACAGCCGTTTCTTACCAAAAACAAGTTTAAAAAAACATCTTTGTGTTAGTTTCAGAAAAAAGGCAAAAATTTGCACTTTTGATTTGAAAAAACAAATATTTATAGTTTAAAATGCAAATATTTATACTTTTTGAGAAAACAAATATTTATAGTGTAAAATGCAAATGTTTAAAGTAAAAAGTGCAAATATTTGCCTTATTTCAAAAGAAATCGAAAAAATAGTTTTGGTCATAGACTAAGGTTCATATTTAATTTTAGAACAAAAATGATTTTTTTTTTTTGAAAATAAAAATAGGGGTGTTACATAAAGAAATATTCTGAAATTTCCTCCCATCACCAGACTTATTACACCTAATTCAGAACCTTTGTCTTCTGTCTTATAAATACATGATTTCTTTGCATTTTGATAAAAACCAAGCCATTTGACTACCTTGCCATAACACAAGCTCCAAACTCCAGAGGCCAAAGAACATATATGTATCAAGAGTCTACAAGCTTTATTACCGCTCTTCGCTTGGAAAACCTTTGACTACACTATAAAAATAGTCATTTTTGAATCACTATTTAAATAGGTTGTTTTAACATAGATTTTCTAGATTTCATAGTCATAGAATGCGTTAATTGCAAATAGAATCCAAATAGACTTGAGCATGATAAATTACAAAAATGATTCATTATACTCAACATTTTGAATTTGACGGAGTTCTTTTACCATCATCCTAGTTTTATAAGTCTCTACTTTTCCATCGCACCAAACTTTTTTTTTAAGATCCACGGACAACAGATTGGTTTTATCTCTTTAGTTACATATTTCGGCCCGATATTTTCAACAATTCGCATCCACACAAGTCGGAATTAAATTGCTCAAAATGCCAGATTGTTAATTTATATTTGGCAAAACTCAGCACATCAGTAAATAAATAAATCACAGAATCACAGACACAGTAATATAACAATAATGCAGCGGAAACAAAATGAATAGTAGTTCATGAAGCTACTATATATATCAGAGTTAAATAAGATACAATAGAAGTTCATATACAATAGTCAAATATAAGATCAGAATACATCACTGCAATCAACTGAATAACTCCAAGCTGAAAAGATGTAGATGGATCTCCAAACGAAGCTCCAACTCCAAAAGTGAGTCTCAAAAGTTATATCACTCATCCTGACTCGAGTGTACGAATTTCTAACTTTGTGGTTACTAAAGGGATTATCATCATGATGATATTATCCTCTTTCTCACGGTCGATGAGAAACATGTAGTATCTTTGTGGTGCATGAGATTTCCTATCAGTCCTAATATATTGTGTCTCCGAGGGTAAAGTTGAATCGATGTGATTTGTTTCCATGTTAGAGTCTTGGGTCCTTCCAAGCCTATCGCATACCACTAATTTCTTTAGAAAGAACATGTCTAACAACAATAAATTTTTATTTCTTGGTATGATAGAGTATGTATTTGTGTGACTTTTTAAAATAACCTGTAAATTTACACAAAATATATCTTCTCTCGAGCTTACTAGGACTTACGTTCTTAATGTAGGTTGGACAACCATATACCTTAAGATGTTTAAGACGTGATTTCTTCCTGGTCTAATCTCGTGTGGAGTCGTAGCTTCAATTCTTAAACGTCTCTTAATAGGAAGTGGTAACCAAGTTTCACTCATCAAGGATCAAACTACGCAAACAAAATTCGACTTATCTTTTCCAAAATGTTATTTTGTTGCGGAATATAAGGAGTTGCTTATGAGAGATTTTATTCCCTTTTAAGCACATTATAGTTCATTCTAAGATACTCACTTACTCAAGTTGATCGAAGTATTTTTATTCTTTCACGTGTATAATTTTCCACTTTTGTTTTACATTTTATTAATTTATCATAGGCTTTTGAATTGAGTTTCATAAGATATACATGTCCATATCTCGATAATTTGATGTTGAATGTAATGAAGTAAGTGGATTTGCCTTTAGTAGTCGTAGGTGTTGGATTACATACATCTATATGTATCAATCTTTAGAGTTTCTTAACACTTCAATTGTTGCTACTTAATGGGTGCTAATACATTTTTTCTTTGATATAGATTCATAGGTGACGTGATTTCGAATCAAATGAAAAAAAATAACTTTTGTTTCTTAACTTGGGGAATCACTTACATTGATATGACTCAATATGGAGTATACGTCTTGTTTGATGATAAGAACTATTTTTTTAATTTGATTTTATTTTCAAAGTGTGTTGCAATTTAAAAATCATCAAAGCACAATTTTGTTTCTATTATTGTTAGTTGTAAAAATAATATGTATTTATTATTATTATCGAAAAAGAAATATTATCAGAAATTGTAGTTAATTTCTTTTTGATATTAATAATAAATACATTATATTACAAATTGCAGTTAATTCCTTTCGGTGCAATGAAAGGCTCGATATATTTTGGAAGATAAAATAGAATTTATTTCCCATTATATATGAATTTTATTTCTACATGAAAAACAAATTATTACATAAATAATATCTATCTTCCTATATCATCTCTCATATTTTCTTTCCATACATATATCTCCTCTACTAGCCTATATAAACTCATCCACGTTCAAAATAAAAGGTATCGGAGATCAATACAAAGTACAAGCAACAATTTTTAAAATACCATATATCGTCTTCTTCACCAAACAAATCCCATCATCATCTCATGCATCTCCGAATATCATAATCATCATCGCTAGATTCAGAAAAACACCACTTCTATCTTGCTACAACAACAAGACAAACAACCACTCGAACTTCATCAAAATATGATCGACCTCACTAATTTCATCATAAAGCAATTTCTTTAATGAGCAAAAGGTAGTTATTATTTTATTTCGAAGATTAGCACGAGTCAACAACGAATCATCAGATTCTTAGTGAAACGCTTATTATGTCCGTTATTTATCATCATCATGCTGGAAATGCCAATTGAGGATCAACATCGATTGGGCTTAATCCATCAGCTGGAAACCCTAACCGTCTCCAAAATCCTACACTACATAATATCAAACTCAGGATCATCTAACCATATTCCGGAATATCAGGCATAGCTTCAGCACAACAAAAATCTTGCAAAGTTCATCTCCAAACAACCGCAAGTTCTATCACCGTAGGTAATCTAAGTTGAACTGTTGGGCGGCAACACAACACATCACAATGCTCATAGATGAAGAAACAAAAGTATCAAATATCGACTTCTGGCAGTGAACGTTTCTTTAACGTTGAGCACATATTCAAGAGTTTCGCCTTCAATTTTTTAAATCAACAGCAGCAACGATTTGACGAAGATCCAATCTCAACTGAAGCACGAAGGCGAACTATTTGGCGAAGGTGAACTACTACAGATGAAATTCAAGCAACGACCTTTTCATTATCGGCAACATCATCATCTTGATGTGAATTCTAGAATACTGCAACTCGACTGCAGGAATCTAGATCCAGAGGCAACAAACTTCGATGAGATTTTAAATCTAGTGGCACGACAAATTCTTCGTGAAATTTCATATCGAAAGGCACTGAATTTATTTAAGTGGTGAAGTTTTTTTTGGGAGGAAATAATGTTTGTTGAAGTGGAGATTGGATAAAGGAAGAAGACAGGTCACATGAGCATAAGGCAGTGTTATTTTGTTTTTGTGTGCAATTTTTATTTTTGATTTTTTTAATCTTTCAAACTCTAGATTTTCCAGGTGACTTACATGGTCTAATTCTGGTATTCTAACTCAATCTATTGAGTTCAGGGATGGTTACTAGATACATGGATAATATGTTAGCAGGGAGTGGAAGTTTATTGGTGTTGTAAGCGTTGAATATATAACTCTACTAGTAACTTTGAAAGAAGTAGTAGGCACTAGCATGTTAGTGATCGAAGCTGGGTATATCTGCTTGTTCTTTGTTTTTTCGCTTTTACGTTTGTTAACCGAGTTTTTAACCCAATAGAATTCAATAGGAGTTAGAACTTAGGGACAATGTCGGGATGACTTGAAACTTGAACAAAGCATCCAAAAGAGCAAACCAAAAGCACTCAAGAAAAATTACCTAAAAGTCCACTAAGGTGATGGATCGCTAATGATCCATCACTCATGGATCGCTAGCGATTCATGAGGAAGCTTTGTAGATCGTTCAAGCCTCTTGCATCATGAATCAATATCTCTTCTAAGTACGTTTGCTAAGTTCCATAGCCTTCCAAGCAATCTAGTTCGAGAAGCGAAGATTCATCTGATTCTAGTCATAGTTTAATCCAACCTGTGCATGAACCATCATCAAAGCAAGGAAACTAGCTACGAAATTACATGGAGAGCATCTACATAAGACAAGGAATGCAACCCAAAGAAGGAAGTCCAAAAATCACCTAAGTACATGGATGGCTAGCGATCCATGCTTTATGGATCGCTAGCGATCCATTAAATTATGTTGGATCGCTAAGAAATTTCAAAGCACCTTCGTATCATCGAGTGTAGGCTTCTGGCAAAGTGGCTTAGCCCAACAACTCTTTAACCCCTATAAATACAATTCTACTTGCAACATAAAGAGAATCTCATTGATCGACCGCAGTAACTCTGTAGAGATTATTCTTTACTCTTCTCCTCTACACAATAGTCCTGTAGGGGTCCACTATGATTCTCCAATGAACTCTTATACTTATGACTTGATCTAACTTAGAAGATTCAATCATATTGTAATCTGATTCAATTTGTAACAGTAGTCAGTTAATGGAAAGCTACAAAGTGGACGTAGGCTTTATTAGTAGCCGAACCACTATAAAAATCTTCTTGTCCTTTTACTATTTTTTCTCTTTTTACATTTATTTTTTATATTATTGTTCTGTAAGAACATGGCTAGTGCTTTCACCCTCAATTCAGGGTGTTGATCTATATTTTGGATTAACATTTTGGTGTTTTCATTAAGAATCCAACTCAGGCTTAGATTTAGCTATCTACTTTGGATTAGATAGGTTTAGAAGTTAGATCCTCAATCTCTACTTAGAAGATTTGCTGTTGAGAATCAATAGCGCCAAGAAGAAAGAGAACTACCTTTGGAAGATCCATAGGAGCTACCATTGCTAGAGAAGAAACAAATCTTCAGCAAATTGAAGTCAACAACCCCAACAACCTACAACTTGGAACTAACACTGGAGATTAAGCCCCAAGATCCTCCACTCAGCATGAAGTTATGAGTAAGGGAGAATTGAACCAGATGGTTGATGAAATTAACTAGAAAATTGCAAAAAGTCAAAAGGCTCTTATGGAAAAGATAGATTCTCTCTTAGCACTCCAGTCGCTAACTACTCCCAGAATGGAACCCAAAGTCGTGACTGCTACGGAGCAAGAGCTTTCTTCTATTTCTGGCTCAAGTACAAGAAACATAAAACAGAAGCAAAAGGAAGTAAGCGGTGGAGCTCAAGGCATCATGATAGTGGAAAATGTTAATACTCCGTCCATTGTAAAAGCGTATACTACAGACCTGAACTTAGGAGTGAAAACTCCATGGGAGGATGTAATAGTAGCTAATACTAACTCTGAGAAGGCGAGCAACTTAAGGAAGGAGAATTGAGCGCAAATGATCAAACTCCACCCGCAAGACTAACCGCCTGCCAACGGACCTCTGTCGGAGTGACTCATCCAAAGACTAGAGAGCCTAGGTTTCAGCCAGCCAAACAAGACCGTTTGCAAAGTCAAACACTTAACGCATCTACTGACAGCCAACCTGCGGATGAACGGACAAGTGAGGCATACATTGCAGACATGGTCAAATTCTTGATGGAAGAAAGCAACGGTAGAAAGAACGATGGGTTCCGCTCCGAGCCGAACTCCTTTCACCGATAGTATCTTGAGGGTTGAGTACCCCAAGAAATTCACCATGCCACCAGCTTTGCCCTCCTACAATGGAACTACAGACCCTTAACAACACATGTACAAGTACATTTGGAATATGGATGGTGCAAGGGAAACATATGCAGTTCATTGCAGTTGTTTCCCCATCTATCTGGAAGGAGTTTCCTTCATGTGGTTTACCAAACTCCTTCCACCATCTATCTCGACCATTGACGAGCTAGCTAGGAAGTTCTTGGATCAATTCAGACTACACACTACTCAACCAAAAGATGTGATGTCTCTATCCGGTTACTTTCAAGGACCCAATGAATCACTAAAATCGTTCATGACCTGCTTTAACACAGACGTCACCGATGTAGGAAATCCAAATGAGGATATGATTTTTATGGCTTTAGTCCGCTTGATTCACCCAGAGACGGATTTTGGGAGATGAATTAAAATGAAGCAACCGATCACCAAGAAAGAATTCAATCGAAAGGCTAGTCAGTACTTACGATTGGAAGAGGCAAATACAATCTGTTGAACGATAGTTTGGAGAATATTTACCTAGCAATTCAGGGAACAGAAAAGTACTCGAAGCCGCCTAGGAAAGAAGTTTCTAAGCAACAAAGGGAGTCGGAGAACTTCTGTCGCTTCCATGAAACCCACAGCCATAACACAAATGAGTTTCACCATTTGAAGAATGTGATCGTAGAAGCGATTAGAGAAAACAAGCTTCAATAGTATATGAAGAAGCCCCGAAATTCCGATCAGCCAACCGGACCTTATGCTCCTAACATCTAAGGAAACCAGTCTGGATCTAGAGGAGATAGGTCCAAACGAGCTGAACAGAGACCTGTCATCAATACCATTTCACGAGCTCCTCATTCGGCGTAGAAAAGTTGGGGCGAGATGGAAACATATGCTAGTTCACTCAAACATGCTCTAAGGAAACTTGCTTTATAATCGAAGATGGGACCCCCGCTAAACAACAGAGGATTCTCAATGACGACGTCGTGTTTTGAAATTGGGATGGTGAAGGAATGGAAGCTCCAACTTTCGATCCAATAGTGGTGACGATAGGAATAGGACCCACTATCGTACGTCGCGTGTTGGTTGATATCGTAGGATCAGTAAACATTCTATTTCGACATACGTTCGACCAAATGAAGCTTCACATGAAGGACGTCTCCATGTGCCGAACCAAAATCCAAGGATTCACCGGTCATTCAATACAACCGGTTGGCACAATCGATCTGCCTATTGAACTCGGAACAGGAGATCGGGGAGTGGTTCTCACCTAAACCTTTATGATAACTGACGAAATCTTGGCCTATAATGCATTCTTGGGACGACTGGCCCTCGTTGATTTCCGAATAATCCTGACACAATGGTGTCTCACCATGAAATTCCCTTTGGAGAACGAAGTTGGAGTGATAAATGGAGATCAGAATGTCATAAGGGAATGTTACATCGCTGAATTGCATGAAATGAGAAAGAAAGAAAAGGAGAAGAGTGTGGAGAAAACTCTCTACATTCGCGAACCGTCGGCACAGAAACTACAAAACGCCACTGGCTTGGAGACTATAGCCTGTTCGACAAGGCTATGGACCCTAAAAGGAAGAGTTCATGGGAGGAATAGTCAGCACCGGCAGAGATTATGGTGACTGTCTCTGTAAACATGGATGACCCGAAACGAGTACTAAAAATAGGATCACATCTTGGAACCAAGATGTGATAAGAATTTGTCAAGTTTCTTCACGCTAACCTAAATGTGTTCTCTTAGACGCATTTCGATATGTGTGAGACATCGCCGAAGATAGCATGTCGCACACTTAATATCGAATCCAAGTACACTTCAGTAAGGTAGAAGAGGCGCACCTTGGGACTGGAACGGTTTACTGCACTAAGAGAAGAAATGGATAAGCTGTTGGAAAACGATTTCATCCATGATGAAACCTATCCCGTATGGGTGTCAAATCCAGTTTCGGTAGAGAAGTCCAATGGGAAGTGGCGGAGTTGCATTGATTACTCAGATTTGAACAAAGTCTGCCAAAAGGATAGCTTCCCATTGCTCATGATTGATTAGCTTGTTGATGCCACGACATGCCACGAGCTACTATCATTTATGGACGCCTATTCTGGATACAACCAAATCATGATGCATGAACCTGATTAAGAGAATACTAGTTTCGTTACAGACCTTGGATTATACTGTTATCAAGTCATGCCCTTCGGACTAAAGAACGCAAGGTAACCTACCAAAGACTAGTAAACACAATGTTCAAAGATCGGATTGGGCAAATGATGGAAGTATACGTGGATGACATGCTTGTCAAACCACGCGTATCAGAGAATCACTTGGACAATCGTGCATAGATTTTTAGAATATTGCGAAAATATGGAGTGAAGCTTAACCTATTGAAATGCTCTTTTGGTGTTGCTTTTGGCAAATTCCTTGGTTTCATCGTGAATGTAAAGGGCATTGAAGCTAATCTGGAACTGATCACCACCCTAAGGAACGTTAAAGCCCCCACGACCAAAAAGGAATTACAAAGTCTAAAGGGAAAGATCGCAGTGCTGAGCTGATTTATTTCCTGAGTGACTGATAAGTGCATATTGTTCTTCGATGCATTGAAGAAGTGAAAGAAGAATTTCGAATGGAACGAAGCCTGACAAATGGTCTTCGACTCATCATATGGAAACCCCACCAGTCTTATCCAAGCCAATAAATAAGGAAGATTTGTTCGTTTATCTCGCTATGTCGACGCACGCTCTGAGTGCAGCATTGGTACGTGAAGAGGCTATGGTTCAGCGACCCGTATTCTACATCGGTAAGCGGTTCATTGGAGCTAAAAAGAATTACCCAAAGTTGGAAAAACTCGTCTATTACTTGTTGATCACGTCAAGGAAGGTACGACCGTACTTCCAGGCTCATCCTATCCAGTGTTGATGGATCAACCTCTGAAACCAGTGTTGTATCGCCCAGAGACATCAAGTTGACTTCTAAAATGGAATATCGAGTTAAGCCAATATGAAATCACTTATCACCCTTGAAGAGCTATCAACGGAAAGGCACTGGCAGATTTCATCATCGAATTTACCGAGCAGGATGGTGAAGAAGAAAGCACTTCGGACATGGTTCCATAATGGAAGTTGTTTGTTAACGGTGCATCAAATGAATCCTATTCAGGTGCAGTGGTAGTACTGAAAACCCCCGAAAGATGATCTGTTTGCTATGCTTTAAGACTGGAATTTCCTGCCACCAACAATGAAGCTGAATACGAGGCTTTGATGGCAGGGTTAAAAATTGTTAAAGAATTAGGAATAAAAGTTGTGCATATCTACAACGATTCTCAGCTAGTCATCTTCCAAGTAAAAGAGGAGTACCAGGCAAGGGGCAACCTCACCCTCTACCTATCAAAAGCGTGGAAATTGCTGCAGGACATCGAGCACTACACTTTAAGTCACATTCCGAGGGAACGAAATATGCAAGCAGATCACCTAGCCAAACTAGCCAGTTCCAGAGATGCCCAGTCAATAGGACTAGCCCTAGTCGAAAAGCTTACATCACCTAGAATATATGATATGGATATCGATTGGATTAAGGAAACCGTAAAGGAAGAGGAGTCATGGATGACGCCAATTAAGGATTACGTGATCGTACACTCCCCAGGGATCGAAATGAGGGAAAGAAGCTACTTTGGAAGGCACCACAGTTCGTCTTGCAGGATGGAATTCTTTACAGGAGGAGATTCTCTACTCCCCTACTCAAATCTGCAACCAACAGGGAAGCGAAAATGATTCTCAAGGAAGTCCATGAAGGCGACTGTGGAAACCACATTGCAGGGTAGACTTTAGCAAATAAGATCCTCCGATACAGTTACTTTTGGCTATCCATCAACCGTGATGCAGCGGACTATGCCAGGCGATGTGTGCGATGCCAAAAGTTCGCCAAAATATAGAGAACTCCATCCACTGAATTTACACCAATGGTTGGCCCATGGTCGTTTGCGGTCTGGGGAATTGACCTGATCGACATGCTCCCAATTGCTAGAGGAGGAGCCAAATATGCTATCATTTTTGTTGATTACTTCACAAAACAGGCTGAAGTGGAGCCGTTGGCTACAATTACCACGAAGAAAGTAATTAACTTTGTCACTAAAATATTATTTTCAGGTTTGGAGTGCCACAGAAAATCATCACAGATAACGGAACTCAATTTGAAAGCACTGAATTCAAGAACTTTTGCAATTGTTTTCGCATCAATTTTTTTTTATCCGCAGTGGCATACCCTCAAGAAAATAGGCAAGTGGAGGTAGTGAACAAAATCATCAAGTCCCCCATTAAGAAACGGCTGATGTAAGCCAAAGGATACTAGGTTGATAACTCCCACTTGCACTATGGGTTTACCAGACGATGCACAAGTCAACAACTGACACTCGCCATTCGCCTTAGCATAAGGATCTGAATCAATGGTCTTGGTCGAATTAGAAGTTCCCTCCTATCGAAAACGACACTTTAATCAAAAAGAGAACGAGCAGCTCCTGCTCGAGTCAATTGATCTGATTGATGAGAAATGGGAGGAAGCCAACCTGAGGACGGCGACCCACCAAAGAATGGTAACACAGCACTACTCCAAGATCCACAACCATACTTTCGAAGTGGGAGATCTCGTCCTGAAATAGATCTACCCGGCTGTAGGAACATTCAGACCGAACTGGAAGGGCCTTACTTAATTAGGAAAAAGCTTGGAGATTGTGCTTTCAAGCTAAACACGGTCGATGGAATTAAGATTTCATATGCTTGGAACAACGACTCATTCTCGCATTACCGTATTTAGCTTTTATCTATGTATTTCCTATTTTCGCAAATAAACCACCTGACTACACTATGGGCATTGTAAATAGGCAAAAAAATTTCCACTTTCCGTTTTATTAATGAAATCTCTATAGTTTCTTGACTACAAAAACTGCATTCATATAAATTACTCGTCGAATCGACAAAAGTAAACCGACTCAAAATCATTCATTAGCTGCTTGGGAAAGTGAAACCACACCCAAGTACGCTCTGCCTACCCGCCAAGTCGACGAAAGTAAATCGACTCAAACTCAAAAGCTATGCATTTCGTAAGCCGTGGATTTCATAAGCCGCATAAGCATTGCTTGATGTTACCCTGACATCATCAGCAAACCGTTAAGATTTTCGGTATTGTCCTGACAACACCGAGAAACTTGTCTATACAGGACTAGCAAGGATTAACTCCCACTATAAAAAAGAATCGATGTGAGTCCTGAAATGTTGCAAAACTAGAAAAGAGCCAAGAATTTTGATCATTGACATTCGAGTCATTAGTTTCCAAAGATAGGAGCCGCAAAGTAAATTTGGCTATAGACATAAGAGGAATCGCTCGGATGAACCGGTCATTTATCAAGTGTTTGGAGTAAACAACCCTATGAAGTAAGGGGAGCACACACCAACACTTAGTTGAAAGGAAAACTACTCCACAGTTCTATTACACCGAACAAAGAATTTGGCAATCACAACAGATCTAGGTTGTATTTTAAAAAAATGCATACATAATGAAATCACAAAAATAAGGGCATCTTATATCACAAAACACGATAAGGCAATGTGAAATATAGAAATTGCAGAATAAGAAATCACGTCATGCACACACATAAGTGGTATAAAAGCAAGCTAAGCACGTAATAAATATGAAAAAACACTGAAGTGACAGTAGTAATCTTTTCATTTCTCATAACATTATCTGTATAAAGTCAAAATGTAGGGGCCATACCCACACAATACCGACCAATAAAAAAGTACAAATGCTACAACAACAAAAGTGATAAGTGCAACCTCTGCGCTTGTACAAAATACATGTCGAACATATCAAAATGATACAAAATTCGGCTTCACTGTCACTCGAGCTGTCAATGCTTCTTGCCACCACTTCCTTTCCCTCCTTTGGTCGAAAGTTTCTTCTTTCCCTCAACATCCCCACCAGGGGTCGCATCGCTGCCAGAGATATTGATTATAGGCTCTACGCCCATGTCTCCTTCTTATTCTTTGGCCCCCTTGGAAGACTCCCCTTGGTCTTGCGCTTGCGAGACTTGCGAGAGCTCCTCGAAGACTTTCTCTCTTCTACATTCTCCTTCTTAACTGCCACCATATGCTGCTCAATTTTACCTGTTTGGCTAGCTTGGTTTGTCTCCTCTCGGGTGTCGTTGCTATTAAATCGCCCTCTAAAGATACAGAGTGGTCGTCCAGGCCATGCAATGGAGCAATATTCTCAGATTCCAGCCCTGGTTATGAGCCAGACACGGGCATGGTGATCAAAGCAGCTACAGAAACAAGCATTAAAGCGTTCGAGATAGCAGGAGGCCTTGGGATTGGGGAAATTGGCAGCATGACAAGCAAAGAAGACGGACATATAAGATCAAAAAGAAAAGCATTCAATTCATCTCTTTCTTACGCCATGGGCTGGAAGTCCTCAAACTTAGGAGAAACATGAAAATTACCTGCATCAGAAGCATGACCGTGAATCTCAACCTCGCACTCTCCAAGAAACACCCCACACCCCTTAATATACCCAAAAGGACACATTAAAAGGCTTGTGCATTGTAGGTATAACTGAAACTAACAGAGATTAAAATTCACAAGAAAAAATAGGAAAAAAATAGTGGAAACTAAAATAATAACTTATACAAAACAAAAACTTCATAATTGCTTCATAAACCAAATAAGTCAAATACCAAATACGGCGTACATATCTCAAAACCCAACATGTCTCATGAAATAAAAACTTATAGTCTCAACAAAAATTAGAGTATAAATATCCCTCTCAAGTGCCTGTATAAAGAAAGAAAATGGAAATAAAATTAGGGAAATACATAGCAGAATCTTCTTTAAGAAACTTACGAGCAACTACAACCTACTACCCTCTCCCTTGATTGCCTACGGGGGAAAAGGGAAAAAATAGAGGAGTAAGTCAGACTAAAAGTCCGGTGAATGATAGTAACTGCTAGAATCTTTAAGAAAAAGTAATAAACTCTTCAATACTTCTAGTATATATAAAAGGAAACAAAGGAAATAGAAAAGAGATAAAGCTGAAAATAAATACGAATTAACTAGTACTCAATTAATAAGATATGTTAACTTTGATTGTTTGCACTTGTCCTTGATAGCTGCTTTGATTAGGCTGAATTTCTAATCCTATAATTATGCTAATTCCTAATTCTGCCCTTTGACCTGCCTGCTACTCCATAAAATCTACTGTAGACCGGACGTTCCCTACACAGTGGACTCCGGTGCCTATGAAAGACACACTTACTAAGTGCTGGGAACTCATAGCGATTACTGAGCACCGAAATGAAAGTCGCACGCGTAACTTCCACCATGCCCATGCTACCTGTTGTTCCCTCTTTTGACCTTTTATTTACCCTAGCTAGCATAAGCGTGCCCCTCGCCTCCCTTCAGGATTATGCGAAGCACCTCGTCTCACTTTAGGGTTATGTGAAACATCATGTCTATAGAAAAATAGGAAAAGGGTGTTGGTACTGGTCCCTATCAAACAATAATCTAGTTGCACCCTTGTCCAAACACCCTTGATTTTAACTACCATAGATTGACCATTTACTACCACTATAAGCATGTGTACCCCTCGCCTCATTCAGGATTATGTGAAGCACCTCGTCTCACTTCAGGATTACGTGAAACACCGTAACCATAGAAATATTAGGAGAATGATATTTGGTACAGGTCCTAATCTTATTTTTGCTTATTAATTTAGATAAATTATTTAAATAAGCCTTTGTGACGACCCGAAATTTTCAAGCATTTAAAAATCGTAATATTTAATTGATTTTAAGTATTCAATAGAACAATTTTAACTTGAATTTCAAATATCGCTATTTAATTGATAATTAAATAATAGAATTAATAATTAGAGGTTGAGTAAATTGTTGAATCTTGAATTTCAAGTCTGTTAAAAATATATTTGAAGGCTTGAAAATTATATTGATAATACTAAAGCAATTGAAATTTACAGTGGTTTGTTCAGTTTTGGAATTTTATAGTTCAAATTGAATTTAAAATAGATTTCCGTTCAGTTTTGGAATTTTATAGTTCAAATTGAATTTAAAATAGATTTCCGAGACACAGTCTCGGAATTGGACGAAACCAGTTCCATTGGATCTGTAATATTGTATTATTATCGGATTTCAAATTTCGTAGTAATTGGAGCAGTTGTGAGAGTGTACGATATATAAACGTGCTGAAAATTTAATTGATAATCATCTAATGAAATTTAATTTAATTCCTGTTATCTAGTCACATACTTTCCCAATTCTAAACCGTTCAACCAAAAATCAAAATGCTCGAACTAAATATAATAATCATTTTAATAATATAATAAAAGAAGAAGCTTCAAGGAGAAGCTTTTAGCCACGTTATAAAAAAAAAACAAACTCAGCGTAATAGGGGCCGAAACCCTTTCTCCTTTCAAAAAACCTTACAGCACTTGGTAAAATAAAAAAAAATGACGGCTGCCTCACAAGTTTTCGTTCGAACGAAAACTTAATCGAAAAAAAAGGGGCGATCGTTTCCTAATATTGAATCGCGATCTCCCTCCTCATCTATTTCTTTTTGAATCGAAGCCGTGTTCGATTAAATGGCGAAGGCGGAGAGCACGAACTGGGCGAGGCGACGACGAAGCATGGGTTTGAAGGAGGGGGAGCACGCGTTCGCGCACGCGATTTAGGGTTTGCTTGGTGGAGGTTTCTGGTTGCTATTGTTTTTGGGCGGCGCGAGTTCATCGATGGTGGCAAACTCGTGTTAGAGGCAGCGATAGACAGGTGAATCAAATCGCGCGCGCGTGGATTGTCGAGCTCAGAGATGATGAAGGGCAGGGGTCGGCTTTGTTGGTGGCGCTGTAGGTCAGAAGGGTTGTCGCGATAGGCGATGCTAGCCAGAGACGAAGCCGAGAGGCTTTCGTGTTGCTCTATTGATGTCCGAGGACATGTGAGGTGAGCAGTTCTTGCTTTTCTTTTTCTTCGATTAAAAAAAAAAAATCAACTTTGAAAATCAGTTCATTTCTATTCAAAAACTAACGATGATAATAATGTATATTTTGGTTACTGTTATAAACAAAAAGTATATAAATACCGTCAAGTTTATATATATTTAAATCTGATTTTTGAAAATCTATATATAGATTACTTCTTACGAATATATATTAAGTTTCAAACATAAAATGAATATGCATTTACACTTTTTAATTTGCTAGTTATTTCTAAATAATGTAGTTAGATGTTCAGTTTGTCCAAGTAAATTATTTAATTTATTAATAGCTATTAGAAGGATTTTTGTCAAAGGGGAAATTATTGGTTAAATCAAATTGTTGGTTAATTAAATGGAAATTAATGGTCCGATTATCTAAAATGTTAATAAACCCTATAATGTCTATACAAGGTCTGAAACCGTGAAGAGAGCAAGCAAGTTTGAAGTGGATTACAAATTAGAATTAAAGGTGAGTTAATCTCACTCAGTTAAATTTAAATTTAAGTGATCAAATTTAAATAATTGTTTGAATGGCTGAATTGATTGATGTGATATAGTATGATATTTTGGAACTGGCATATTATATGGTGCTAACATTTGTGGATGCAGGGAAAACAGGTTGGAGGGATCCAACTGGACCCCTCACATTTATTTAAATTATTCAATAATCTCTGTTGTGATTATTTGATATCTGATGATGAGTTATATTAAAATATTTAATGTTATGGTTTGATTGGATATTTGGGTATAATGAATTACCAAAATATATGAATTGTATTGTTGAAAAGAAATTAAAAGGAAGTAAATTTGTAAGTGAAATAATTATAGAAAGTTTGAATAAATTAAGAATGAATTGAAAAGAAATAGAAGTAATATGAAAATAATAATAAATAACTTCGAGTATGAAGAGAAATGTAATTTTTAATAAAATGAAATTGATGAATTGTAAACTTAAGTTATATCAATTAAAGAAATAAAGAATTATTTTAAAATTCAAAGTTTAAATTTATTTTAAAGAATAAAGAAGTAATTGAGAAATCTAAAAATTGGAATTTTTAGTTACAGTATTTTTAAATTATAATCAAGAAATGAAATATGGAATTAATAGATTCCGAATTAAAAGGAAATAAATTGGAAATCAATTTTGGAAATTGATTTAAGTGATTGAAGTTGGAATTCTCCCTGGATAACCAAGTACGTTTTCAAAGTAAATTTTTAAATATAAGTTAGAAGATTAAAAGTTGTTTAAAAGCAGGTGTTGGAAAATTTCTTATATCTAATATTTAAGTTCTTAAGTAAGTATTTTCTCTTTATCTATTATAGTAGTAATTATTCAAAGAATGCCTTAATACTATGTTTTTAAAAAAAAGTATAAATCTAGATTTATATTTATTAAGTAACCTTATTTTCAGATGTTCATTTAATATGTGTTTTTAACAAATTATTGAAATAGTTTTAATTTAAATGTTTTGAAGGTATATATTTCAAAGTAAAGTGTTTTAAATTATTTTTAAAATCTAGTTTTGTGCTTGGTAATTTCAGAGGAGATAGAAAATACTTGGGAAAGTTTATACTGGAAAGAAAGAATGATTTGAAAACTGTTTTCAAAAGGTTGAAAATAGAAATATATCTTGTGAAGATATTTGGAAGGAAATAAATAATTTGGGAAATTATTTATTGTTTGATGGTTGTTTGTGAATACTAATTGATAGTTAAATAACCGACTATCAATATTGGACAAATTCGTTGATCGTTTCGAAGAGACCTGGATCGAGATTTATTTCTCGAAAACCACTTCGATCCGGTTTGTACGTTTCGTGAAAAACGATTTTGGATTCGAAGATGGAGCAATGAAGTGCAAGGGCTAGTCGCTACTAATCCTGAGGATATTTCCAAAATGGATGTAGTAGGAATAGTGCCTTCGGTTCCGTTCGAACCCGGGACGGACTTGTATGGACGAATGCTTGCGAAACATCGTCAGGTGGACGATGGGCATTCTAAGTGAAAATGTTCTAAAGGTAACGCTTAGCCTCAAGCCTCATCAACCGGGAATGACTGAAAATCAAGGGATATGCAGCAAGGTTAGGTGGGTCATGCCCAAGCAGGACAAGATATTTCCCCTGTCTAGATGTCCCTTTTTATATATTTCGGTTTAGTGGGTGGTTGGTCGCGCCAACCACGGGGTTTATCTTGTTCGGGACTGTTCAGTAAGGAATGGTTCCGGCCTTGTGTTGCAGGGGATGAAGGGAGTAATCCTCGGTACGGTGATCTAGGCCCCGTACTGTGACAGGTGGTACCCCAGTGCCTAGTCATTGTTGGAAATTCATTTTCCCTACGAGCCTTGTACGAGTTTTTTTTGTATTACCCACTTTTGTGGCTAGTAGCTGGAATTTAATGAATGTAACAATTTCGGCTATTTTATAAGTATTTGTATATAGACCCTATTATAATATCAGAGGATTTCTATAAAAATTGTTTTAGCTATCGTAAGGTAAAAACCCGACATGTTTATTTATGGCGTGGTCTTACGAGATGCTTTTGTTTTCAAAGGATTTTTGAAACTTTAATAATCAATTGGGTGTGATTCTCTCACGCTGGTATTCCAGACTGACTCGGGTATTATTTAACTGTAATGCTCGGGTCAGACCGAGTATTATAGAATACAGGATATGATGCTATGAAGCTCAGGAGACGAGCTGGATGACGACACGTACTCTCGTACTTGTTTATATATATATATATATATATATATATATATATAGTCCGCTGTATTGAGTTGCTATGTATTCATTTGTATGTTATTGATGTGAGCTGTGACTGATGTACTCTGATGATGTAATATATGTAAACGGATATATTTGATTTTGAGTAAAGATTATTTACTACCTATTATAGTTTATTCCGCTGCGATGGTTAGATTCTGATGTTGATTTTGTTTTCTCCTCTTCTACCTCTTCTTCTTAAACCCAAATGGTTCGTATTTCTGTGCAACTTGAGTTGATTGTTGTAGAATAGTGTTGACTCAAGGGGTACGGATTTGCGGGCTGTTACAGCCTTTATTTTTATCAATTACTATTATTGCTTATTAATTTATCCTAAGTCTCAAAATAAGCGCCTTAGTTTCTATAGTTTACCATAGTTTCCATAGTTTATTAATTTATAACTTGTGTTATAATCATGCTTATTACTTAACCCAAGATCTAAGTGTGAAAATAAGCTTCTTTCTTCTTTTATTCCTTTTAGTTATAATTCTAGGTTATAACTAGTCCAATCTTCTTAATTCAGTCCAAAAATTGCTAATGCTAAAAAGATTACTCCAAAAATCATAGTAAAACTACGACTATTGAAAACCCTATTGTTTTAAATTACTTAAAGAAATTTAAAATAATTACAATCACTCACCTCTGGTCCTTATCCCTTCCCTTTAGGTCTTCCCGGATTCACTCAACTGTATTAAAATATTTTTATTAAAAAGATTCTCTCCTTGGAAAATTATTCCTTTTAGGTCCTTCCTGAAAAGGTGAACCCAAGCAGAGAAAATCTAGAATGAGAAAAAGTGTTTAGGCCTAAGGTCTTATTTATAGGGGTTGAAGTGGATCTCAGACCATTAGATTTGGAAATTGAATAGAATGCAACCACATCATAGGCTGAATAGGTGCCATCGGATGCAAGGATGGAAGGACCGAATGAGTTTAAATAATGCAAAATACGCGTAAAAGCTAGCTGGAACATTCAAGAACGAAGGAAAATATCTTTCGTTACACAAGGCAGGTCGACCGCCCCATAACCAGGTCGACCGGTCGATCGACCTAGGGTGAGTTAGGTCGACCTGGTGGTTGACCTTGCCAATATATTTAAATTTTTTGTTTATCTTGTAACTTGTTCATATTAGCTCGATTTCTGATGTTCTATATATGAAAGTTGACCAGAAAATTACTCGGACCCAATGGAGCAACTCCCATGGCTCAATTCCGATAATTTTACAAAGTTATTTTATTATTTAATTAACGAATTAATTAATACAGATTAAATTTTGGGTTGTTACATTCTCCCATCCTTAAGGGATTTCGTCCCCTAACTCTCTAAGGATAAAAGAATAAAATAAAAAATTTCAACCAAGTTCTACAACCAACTACTCATCACCCATTACGTCCATTGTTCTTAAGTTTTTCTAATGTGATTTATGATACTTATGAAATTATGTAGTGTCAATGTCCCTAACTTATGCAAAAGATTAGGCGATCCACTGATTCAGTTAATCTCCTTTTATGTAATCATGTCTGTGCTATGTATCCAAATGAATGCAAAAATTCCTAATGGTAACTGATAGTTCTATATGCATGCTTCAATAATCATCCAAATGCAACAACCATGTGATAAACATTCATTTATAGCAACCATGAAAATAAATAAAAATGCAAATGCGCACACATCCATATGCATATGCTTTAGTGTCCTAGTTAAGCCGATCCCTAAGAGATAATTGTGCTATTGTAAGTATATGCGTCCATTAGCATCCACTAGCAAACACTTGCATCCACTTACATACATCATCAATAACATGTTCTAATAACATGTTTACATCAAATCCTACCATCCATAGGTTACCTCCTATGTTCTACCCTCCCAAAGGATAATAAAAGGAAAGAACCTATTCAAAACTAAAGATAGAAAATAGAAAATTCGAAAAATTACTATTAAAGAATTGCGGATATGAGATACGAATTTTCTCCAAATCAAAATAATCTTCTCCGAAGTCTCTTTAACCGTGTCGGAACCAAGGAAATCCCTTTGTAGACTCTATCCAACATGACAACGACTTGCACGGTCTTCCATAAAGAGCTTTGAAAGGTGCCACTATAATGCTAGCTTGAGAGCTACTATCTTATGCAGTTTCCTCTAAAGAAAGATTCTTCTCCCAAGTTCTTTCAAAATCAAGGATATCCATTCTCAACCATGTGTGCCTTACTACCTTACTCATTTCATTTTACTGTCTTCTTTAGTCTGCACACATGAATCAACATTCCTAGGTTCTTACTAGGGTCCTACATACTTTATGGAAACTCTATTATTACTTCCAAAAGTAATCACTGCTATCCCCTACATGGTCTAGCACTTTTTCCATTACACCTAGGAAATGATTCTTTATACTCCATATTTATAAGAGTTTAGTAGGGTATTTATCGTTCCAAAAGCTAAGACTTCTAAATTTTCAAAAAATCAAATCCCAAAATTTTTGTCTTTAGAAAGTGTTATTTTTGAGTTTATATTAAATTCAAATATACTTGGTTGCTTAACATTATTTTCCAACTTAGGGGGGAAAACATTCAAATTCTAAGTCCAAAACTTATTCCTCGTTTTCTTTTGAAGACCTTTTAAGTTTTCTATAAAAATTTGAATTTTCAAATTCTACTTTTATTAAGTTTTTCATTTCAAAAAACCTATTTACTTTTTCACCAAACCATTTTCTTTTAAAATATCTTTAAATTGTTTTTATGTGTTTCCAAAATATCTTCTTATTATACCTTACGGTCTCATATCTTAACATATTGGAACTGCTTTCTCAAATGAGAAATTAATAATGCTAAAATCTTCCATGAACCTTTTTAAAAGAGAATTTCATGCTTAGTGAAATTACAAGAAAATTATTTTATATTTTTCGAAATAAGCTATACAAAATATGTGTCTTTTCATACCTTCTATATCTCCTTCATGTATTCCTTGTAACTTGCACAAAACATTTTTATTGGTTTCATAGAAAATTATACCATTACTCTTTTCATTCCAATAGATTAAAGTATGTTTAATTTATATTCCTCCATAATAAATATTTTCTAATATCTAACTTACACATTTTCCTTTTAGAAAAACTCATCTTCAAAACTGTTTTAATATTTCCATAACTGCAAAAACACTTCCTTATACTCATTAAAAATGATAAGTGTACTTTACAAACCATTTTGTTTCTATATTTAGAAATTACCTTTAAAAATATATTTTTATTTGGGTTAAAACGGATGTTGTGTAAAACACCGTTACTACAACCCAAAAAATACTAATGTATGGATTCAATTAAATAAATACTAATAAATCTCATATACCTATGTAAAAATATTTCTCTTAGGAGTCACTTACTATAACAATAGTGTTATAGCCCATGCTCCACTTATTTTTCACGAAAACATTTATTACAGCAGTAAAAGTTGTAATCTACGTTTTCGATACTTGATACACTCTAGGTTTTTATGTTTAAAATATTTGTTTATAATGAAACTAGTAAGTTATATACATACACTCCATAATTTTTCAAAAATAATTCCAATTTTTCATTATATAAAAACCAACTTAAATTTCATACCATTCTTCAAAAACCCCTTATTTATTTTCTAAAAGAAAATATTAACAATGAAAATTTTCAATTCTGACAATTACATTTTTTCAACTTTTTAAATTTCAAAAATTTCATTTAATTGGGCTTGGCATAAAGTGGATTTTGTCCTTACCAACCTAGGAGTACTTTTCTTAAACCTTGGAAGTCCCATTTCCTTGATAAAGTCTTTCATTAGAATTATTCCAAGGTACTACCATTAAATCCACTTATATGAAACAACTATAATTTCTGTAATTATCTACACAGGGGTTTTCATCTTTTCTTATCAACCGAACCTTTTGTAAATCCCTAACCTTTTCCTACTTCTCTTTGGATTTCCACAGTCCTATCCTAAATGTACAAAACCATTTCTTAAACCCCTACTACCGTGTTTAGACATTCTCTATGCCCCAATAAATGCAATTCAAAAGTGACACCTCCAGAACTCTGTCTTCAGCTAATGAACACGAAGCATATGGAGAACCTCCTTTAGATGAATAACATGCCCTTCCATACTTCTTGGAAAATACCAAAATGTCGACCACCAATACCACCATGAACTTTATTTTAGGACATCTCTAAATACATGGTTCATCAAATATATAGAATAGGCTAGGACATTGATTATCCCAAAAGACATAATCAACCACTCAAAGAATCTACCGGGTGTCCTACATGCGGTCTTATCAATATAGTCATCAGCTACTCTAAGTTGATGAAATCCAATGGCTAGACCAAGCTGAGAGAATACTGAAGAGCCAACTAACTAAAAAGATCATCTATCTTAGAGAGTAGATAATGGTTCTCCTTTGTGAGCTTATTCAATTCTTCATAGTCAATGCAAAGTCAAAGAGAACCACCTTCTTTGGTAGTGAAGACGACTGGCGCTCCCTATTTCGATATGTTTCATTTTATGAAACCTTTCTTAAAAGCTCATGGATCTGCTTGCTTAATCCCTTCCTTTCCCTTGGAGCCATATGCCCTACGGGTAATGCTACTGGCTAGTAACATAAATCCTGAAGTCAATATCTCTCTTTGGGGGGGGGGGGGGGGGGGTAGTCCCCTAAACTCCTCAAAGATGTCTGAAAAATCTCTGATGATAGGAATCAAATCTAACTCTGACGATGATGAATCGAGGGAATAAAGGAAGCTTAACATAACTGACTCTTGCGGGTCATGAGAAATCTCGAGAGTCCTACTAATGCATTTCTCTAGCCTAACGACTCTCCTATTGCAATCTAATATAGCTCCATATGTGGAGTGCCAATCCATTTTCAAAATCATCACATACCCCAAAAATCCCAAAACATAGGCGTCACATTTAAACTCTACATCTAGGATAAAAAATTTCAAACCCCTACAAACCATAGACAAGAGTGCCAATCCTTCTATGGGATTTGAAACAAATATGGGGTCTACTACTAAAGAAATGTCTAAGTGCAAACAATCCACATGAGAACTAGAGATAAAAGAGTGTGATGCTCCAGAATCGAAAAGAGTCCCTATGGGAAAATTAGAAATAGAAATCAAACCTTCAACTGTGACTTTCCTACCTCTATTCGAAATGCTACTGGAAGGTGCCGCATCTAATGCCTGAATCTATGTGACTGGTGCACTCGCACCCTGACTAGCTCTCTGGGGACAACTCCTACTCATGTGACCGGGCTGCCCACAATCGTAATACCTTTCCCTCACCTTCACTTTCTTGCAGTTTCTTACATAATGACCGATCATTTTGCAACTATGGAAAATCAATTATTTTTTAATTGATTCGCTTCCGAGGGCTTTCCCTTTTCCTCTTATCCTTCTTGCCCTTCCACCATGACTTCTTAGAGCTTGTATGAACCTTCTCAAGCTCTTCTTCCAGTTTCCAAGATATAGGTTGAACACTCTATTGGTCCTCCAACCCTAACAGCCTAAACCTTTGCTCTAAATTCTCAAAACTAACCCGCGTCTCCTTGGAATCCTCCATGCCAGAAAACGTTTTGCCTTCTATACTAGCGAAATCCTTGCATAGCTCAGAAAAGGGGGCTGATGTGGGTGGATTAAAGAGATTTCTACCTACTGGTGTTGTATTGGGAACTTCCCCTTGCACCTCTGGTACCGTAGCTCCACGGAACTAATCAGCCTTTCTATGCAAAGAAAAAAGAATTTAGGCTCGAAAGAATCGAAAGAAGGCTGCACTGGACTTGGAGGGGATTTTTATAAAAACTCTTTTATACTTAAAAACTATTTCTAAGAGTTCTTTTCTCAAAAAATAATTTTTAAAAAAAGTTATTTTAGAAAGTACTTTTACTTTAAAATAAATTTTTAGGAATCCTTCAACCTTAGGCTCTGATACCAACATCACACACCCCTTAATATACCCAAAATGACACATTAAAAGGTATGATGTGTTGTAGATATAACTGAAACTAACAGAGACTAAGATTCACAAGACAAAAATGGGTAAAAACAGCCGAAACTAAAATAATAACTTATTCAAAATAAAAACTTCATAATTTCTTCATAAACCAAATAAGTCAAATAAAAAATACAGCGTACATGTCTCAAAACCCAATATGTCTCATGAAATAAAAACTCATAGTCTCAATAAAAATTAGAGTATAAATATCCCTCTCAAGTGCCAGTACAAAGAAAGAAAACAGAAATAATAGTAGGGAAATACATAACAGATTCTTCTCCAAGAAACCTCCAAGCAACTACAATCTACTGCCCTCTCCTTTGATTGCCTATAGGGAAAAAAAGGGAAAATAAAGGATTGGTTTAGACTAAAAGTCTGGTGAATGATAGTAACAGTTAGAATCTTTAAGAAAAGTAAAAGTAATAGACTCTTCAATAGTTCTAGTATATATAAAAGGAAACAATGGAAATAGGAAAGAGATAAAGCTGAAAATAAATACAAATTAACTAGTACCCAATTAATAAGATATGTTAATTTTGATTATTTGCACTTGTCCTTGATAGCTGCTTTGATTAGGCTGAATTCCTAATCCTGTAATTAGGCTAAAATCTTAGTTCTACCCTTTGATTGGCCTGCTGCTTTATAGAATCTACCGTGGACCGGACGTTCCCTGCACAGTAGACTTTGGTGCTTACAAAAGACACACTTACTAAGTGCTTTGAACTCATAGTGATTACCGAGCACTGAAATGGAAGTCGCACGTGTAACTGCCACCGTTCCCATGCTAATTGTTGTTCCCTCTTTTAACCTTTTATTTACCCTAGCCAGCATAAGTGTGCCCTTCGCCTCACTTCAGGATTATGTGATGCACCTCGACTCACTTCAGGGTTATGTGAAACACCATATCCATAGAAAAATAGGGAAAATGCTGTTGATACTGGTCCTTTTCAAACAATAATCTAGTTGCGCCCCTTGTTCAAACCTCCTTGATTTGAACTACCATAGATTGACGTTTACTACCACTATAAGCATAAACGTACCTGTTGCCTCACTTTAGGATTATTTGAAGCACCTCGTCTAACTTTAGGATTATGTGAAACACCATAACCATAGAAATATTAAGGGAATGCTATTTGGTACAGGTCATACTCTTATTTTTTCTTATTAACTTAGATAAATTATTTAAATAACCTTTATTTTTATCAATTACTATTGTTACTTATTAATTTATCCTAAGTCTCAAAATAAGCGTCATAGCTTCTATAGTTTACCCTAGTTTCCATATTTTATCAATGTATAACTTACGTTATAATCATGCTTATTACTTAAACGAAGGTATAAGTGTGAAAATAAGCTTCTTTCTTCTTTTATTCCTTTTAATTAGAATTCTAGGTTATAACTAGGCCAATCTTCTTAATTCGGTCCAATTAATATCATGATTAGGCATAATTTCAGTCCAATTCCATTTATGTTACAGTTTTTATAATTTACATCTTATATTCCAATATTTCAAATTTCTTGTAATTTAATCCAATTTTGCATTATTCTATTCTATTCCATGCACGAAGAAGAATAAGGAGCAATAAAAGAAAACTGAAAATAGAAGGAAATCCAAGGCGTAAGAAGAAGATGTAAATAACACATAAATAATACTAAATAAACTAAAATACTGTAATTAAACTGTAAATAAACGAAAAAGCTAGAAATAAACTAAAATTAATTGAAAAGAATGGCTAGAAGAAATAGACTGAAAATAATTCTAAAAACTGTAAATAAATTGCTAAAAAGGTTACTTCAAAAATCGTTGTAAAACTACAACTATTGGAAACCCTATTATTTTAAATTACTTAAAGAAATTTAAAATAATTACAATCACTCACCTCTGGTCCTTAGCTCTTCCCTTTAGGTCTTTTCGGATCCACTCGAGGGTATTAAAATATTTTTATTAAAAAGATTCTCTCCTTGGAAAATTATTCCTTTTAGGGTCCTTTCTGAAAAAGTGAACCCAAGTGGAGAAAATCTAGAATGAAAAAAAGTGTTTAGGTCTAAGGTTTTATTTATAGGGGAAGAAGTGGATCTCGGACCATTAGATTTGGCGATTGAATAGGATGCAACCACGTCATACGCTGAATAGGAGCCATCGGATGCAAGAATGAAAGGACCGGATGAATTTAAATAATGCAAAATACATGTAAAAACTTGCTAGAAAGTTCAAGAACGAAGAAAAATATCCTTCATTTGTTACAAAAGGCAGGTCGATCGCTAGGTCGTATGGCCGGTCGACCTAGGGTGAGGCTAGGTCGACCTGGTGGTCGACCTAGCCAATATTTTTTTTGTTTATCTTGTAACTTGTTCATCTTAGCTCGGTTTCTGACGTTCTATATATGGAAATTGACCAGAAAATTACCTCAGACATAATGGTGCAACTACCGTGGGTCAATTCTAATAATTTCATAAAGTTATTTTAATATTTAATTAACGAATTAATTAATGCGGGCTAAATTTTGGGTTGTTACACCCCACTGTTTCCTTCTTCAGATGGTTGCACAAACTTAGGCGAAGTTTCGACACTTCTCAAGGCTTCGAGGACAGGTGCTAAAGGGAAGGATAACAAAGAAGTACCGATTGAAGCCGGAGTGATTTCTATCTGATCATGAAGTTGCTTTAACGATTCGCCAAGCCCAAAACTGAAAGGCTCTAATAGTGCTTTAGCAGCTGCGCCAGCATCGGCGGCTTTCCTCTCCCTTTCAACCCGAATAATCTCTCGGTCCTCTACCGGAGCCCTATTTGATTCTTCTTTCAGATAGGCATCCTCCAACTCTTGTTCAGTGTACACATCTCTGTCTTCTTAGAAACGGGTCAGGATTTCTTCCCAAACCACAACAAGAGTACGTGTGAATTTGAGGCCTAAATAACAGAGACTGCCCTGATGCAACGTGGAGTTGACGTAGAAATTTAGGATTGTGTTATCCATCTTCGCCATCTTCCTTTCAAAGGTATCTTATAGCTCCAAGTAGTCCACCGTCACAGTGGCTTTCTTAACTTGGACTTTGAATTTTTAAACATTGAGTTGCACAATTTTTTCTTGAAGCAAAGCATTTACTTGAGCCTAGTCATAGATGATCTTATCTCGGGATTCCACCATTCCTACATAATCAACAATTGTTTCCTTATGAGCTTCGACAGTTTCACCATGACTAGCAACTGTTCTCTTTTGAGCTTCGATGATCTCATCTCGAGTTTCAAGCTCCTTTTTCAGCTTGATTTCATCAGCATGGGCTTTTTTGATTTCATCTCTAAACATGATTTCAATTTTTGCATGAGGCTTCTTCAATTATTTTAGCAAACTAGCATTGCTCTTACTATCTCGAGTGGCAGCATCTCTCTTTTGTCAATTGATCAATTCGGGCATCACATTCCGTCGACATCCTTTCATAATCATTCATTTCTGACTTGAAAGAAAGAATCTCTTGATAGTTGTTATGGTTTGTTCCTACCAGCTGCTTACATAATTTCTCCCATCCTTTAGCTTGATCTAGGTCACTCTGAATCGCCTAGAGATGGGATATATAAGAATCTTTACAAATCAGACGCAGGTCTTGGCCGAATTTAACTCCCTTTAGGAACCAACGAGGGAAAGCGACTTCAAGTTTAGGTGGAATAGACGGAAGAATATAAGCATGCCTCTTGCAAGGGCGTGAAAAACAAGAAGCAGGCATAGCATTAGTTGACAGATTCTGGGTTGATGGAACAACCCAAATAGTAGAAGTCGGAACTCCAATTTCGGTATAAACTGGAGCGGGGTCCGACGTTGGTGCTCGAAAGGATGAGGATCGTGATCTACCTTCGATTTTTTGGATGGCTCTTCCCAATCATCGGGAGTCTTACTCTTCTCATAGCCATCCCTATTAACTCTTCCTCGGTCCCCTTCATCTCGACGATGAGTTTCAACTTTCAAATCTTTTCTCCACCTCCATTCTTCCTCAGTTTCTCGGGGCTGGTGGTGATGCGCGGTCCATTTCGACACACATTGAGCATTTGTAAAATTTTCAAGATCCTCATAAAGTCCATGACCTCACATAGTACCTAACATAAAAAATGATGTAACTTTAGCTATAGAAAATGAACTCAAATAATGCATATATGAGTGTACGTGACCCTAGTGAAGTATGTAACGTATCGTTGGTGCCCTAAAAGGACTTCACAAACCAGTTCGGAAATGACTATAGTGGGAGTCAGGCTAATTTTGGAAACAGCGTAACTGGAGTGAGAAGACAATATTTTAGACTCAAAATCATCTTACATGAGTTTGGCAATGTCTACATAAACGTTTCTCAAGTCCCCAAAGTTGATATCGGCTTCTTTAAGCGGAGAACCATGAAATTGTTCAGTTGTTGGGAAAGCATCTTTACCAATAGCCTCTTGGGGAGGCAAACTCAGGAGAATGGAACTCGTTCCGGAGTTTCATCACATGATTCGAGATCTCCTTCACCGGAACACGCATAAAACTCCCCATCGCTAGAGGAGGCATCATTGTTACTTTCGCTCTCAATTTCACCTTCTTTTTTTTTCTACAATCATCACAGCCTTGCCTTCTTGTTGTTTGAACTCCTCTTTCCCTTCCTCTAGGATCAGGGCCATCCTGTTCGGACTAATAGCTTCAGTTGTAACGCCCTTTTCTTCATGAATTTTTTCAATTGGTCCACCAGATGGACCTTCATCTTCTTGTAGACCGCTCTCTTTGTAATTATGCGATGAAGAAGTAGAGCGTGTTCTAATCCTAGAACAGATAGGGGATGGAACCTCAACAGCGAATGGCAGACCTCCAGGGATGTAATAATCCATACCGATGCAAATTACATCCGTCAGCAAAAGTTTGACTGATCTCTCTCTAACATCTACATCCTTTTGAGTATGGAAGATAGAGTCTAGTCCTGGATCTTTATTTAGCCTCGAAATAACTGTAAGAAGCATTCAGTCTATTAAAACCCTGCACCATCTTAATGATTCTCAACGAAAGAAAAGAAAGCTTTCCCATTGTCGTTTAAAGACGATTAAACCCTTCAGGACATCTAATGAAGAAATACCGGGTCTTGAACTAGGACAAGTTGCTTTGGGGTTGCAATATGATTTTGTAATTTCTTTGAGCCTCAATAATTGCAGTAGACAGACATTCCTCTCTCTTCTTGAATGAAAGGAAGTATCACAATTTGTTTGAAGCTTCGGGCATGGTTAAATGTCCGCATAAACAAAACATAAATACAAGTCAAAATTGAATAGCTATTAGGATGAATCTAAAATGGGGCTATTCCCAAATTCAGAAGAGTGTCCCTCAAGAAATGGTTGAATGGGGGCACTCACCATTTAAGCACATGTACCGATGGCAAGTGGCATACTCCGAAGGTGGCACGCGTGTAAACTCATTTTTCAGTGGATGGCGTACATCGTCTTCCAGAATGCCATGCTATAAAAAAATATTATGCAGAACTTTAGCAGAAATGACAGTATAAGCCCTCTCCGGAGGGCCAAGTAAAACTCTAATGTTCAGAGGAGTTCGACTAACGATCGGACCAATTGACCATACCGAGCCTATGGTGCCGAAGAATTAGGTGTTGCTGGAATCGACTTCGATGGATTAACTGATGTTGATTCTGCTTCTAAAAGTACTAGGCTCCCTCTACTGGATTTACATCGAGATGACGGACGCTTCATCCTATATAATAGAAATTGTGTCCAACATGGTCAGGTGACCCTATTTTTTAATTAGAAATCCCTGTATGCTTAAAGCCTGAATTCCAAAAAGACGTTGACCTGAGCAAACTCATTGGATTCTAAGCATTGACCGGGACAAGTGCAATGTGTTATCTATGTGGGATGGGCTTGGTGTCCTAAGCACCATGAATGCTCTATCTTGTGTAGATAGTTCACTTGCAACAAAAAAAGGAAAATGCTTTCATATCATTCATTCAAGTTATTCCCCCTACACTTACTCGTTATCAGTCGACGATCAATAATGGATCTATTATTTAAAGCAACACGAAAAGCTCGTTCTATTCTCAGGTACACCAAGCATGCGATAGTAAGACTAATCCAGGACGATCAAGTCCATAGTAAACTGCTTTGTCAGAACCATCGAAGTCACGAGCTAATCGATTATGATTTATTGGGCGAAGATAGTAGAATGCGTCAAGTTCAAGACATAAATCCACTATCTACCTCCAATAAATCGCAATAACCCCGCTTCGTTCACTATTCTCATCGATGGCCCCAAATTCATTGGAAATCATCACCAATACGATAATCACGTCATTACCAACCTCGGGTCGAAGGAAAATGTGTTTGACTTTGGGTTCAGGTGATCCAAGCTAGGATTAGCAATCTTCAAGGTCGACAGCGATCCAAGCGAGCGACAATTCTGGTGCTAGGGTTTGGCTTGGGGTGATGGCGGAGGTAACTGAGGTTGGCGGCAGTATGCTACGACGATAGAGATCAACGGCAGGGGCAACAAAGGCTGGTTAGGTTTTTGTCGTGTTAGCTCGAGTCACAAGAAAAAAATAAGGAATAAATAAGGAAGAAAAGGTCGCCTTGAAAATGATATTAAGTAGAGAAGTTCCAGCGAAAAAAATCAAAGTGATTGGATCACTAGCATCCATCACCCATAGACCGCTAGCATCCATCATCTCACTTTACTTTTTCGCTCAAACTTTTCAAACTCAATCCCATTGCCGTTTGTGAACACTTCGAAAATTACAGAGTGAAAATTGATATGTTACCATGAATAATGATGATCCACATCCCGAATCCAACAAAAATTGAAAAATCAAAAACAATACTTCATGGAAAGCCTAGTACAATTGATTGGATTTCATGCAATAGGAATTCAAGGACTACTAGTTCCAGAGCACACTTTATTTCCAATGAAAGCATACCCAGGACGATAAATTTTAACTGATTTTTAACCCAACAGAATTCAATAGGAGTTAGAACTTAGGGAAAATTCTAGACTGACTTGAAACTTGAAGAAGGCGTCTAAAAGAACAAACCAAAAGCACTCAAGAAAAATTACCCAAAATCCACTAAGAGGATGGGTCACTAGCGTTCCATTACCCATGAATCGCTAGCAATCCATAAGGAAGCTTCATGGGTCATTCAAGCCTCTTGCATCATGAATCAACATCTCTTTTAAGTACGTTTACCAAGTTTCATTGCTTTCCAAGCAACCTAGTTCGAGGAGCAAAATCTTCTCTAATTCTAGTCATAGTTCAATCCAACCTGTGCATGAATCATCATCAAAACAAGGAAACTAGCTACAAAAATTACATAGAGAGCACCTATGTAAGACAAGGAATGCAACCCAAAGAAAGAAGTCCAAAAATCACCTAAGTACATAGATCGCTAGCGATCCATGCCCTATGGATCGCTAGCGATCCATCAGATTATGTTGGATCGCTATGAAATTTTCAGAGCACCTTCATATCATCGAGTGTAGGCTTATGGCAAAGCGACCTATCCTAAAGCTCTCTAACCCCTATAAATACAATCCTACTTGCAATGTAAAGAAGATCATGTGGACTGGCCGTGGGAACTCTGCTGAGATTATTCTTCACTTGTCTCCTCCAACACAATGGTCATCTAGGATCCACTACGATTCTCCAGTGAGCTCTTGTACTTTTGACTTGATCTAACTTAGAAGATTCAATCATATTGTAATCTGTTTCAGCTTGTAACAACAGTTAGTTAATAGAAAGCTATAAAGGGACGTAGGCATCATTAACAGCCAAACCACTACAAAAAATTTCTTGTCTTTTTACTATTTTTTTCTCTTTTTATATTTATTTTCTATATTATTGCTATGCAAGAACAGGGCTGGTGATTTCACACTCAATCCAGGATGTTGATTCTTTTTGTGGGTTAATAACATTTACGAATTTTATTTTTATCAGTTTATCTATGAAATTTTTAAATACCTATCGTTTAATCCTAATAAATGGTATTAGAGCATAAGTACTATGTTTACTTTAGAGACATATCTAGTTCAAATAATGTTTTTATGAAGTCGATCAATAGCTAGGCTACCCATGTTCAATGGTACTGATTACGCTTATAGGAAGGCTATGATGAAAATTTATCTGATCTCTATTGACTACGATGTTTAGGATATAGTAGAAATAAGGTATATACTACCTATGATGAAAACAACTACGTAGAATTCTCTAATTCCAAAGAGAAATTGGATGTAGCCGAAAAGAAATTATTTTCATTAAATGCTAAAGCTATAAATGCTCTTATTTGTGCTCTTGATAAGACTGAATTTAATAGAATTTATCATTGTTCGACTGTGCTGGAAATTTGACACACTTTAAAGGTTATACACGAAGGTACATCTCAGGTCAATCTCGCCCTACTCAGCAATAAATATGAAAATTTTATGATGTTGTAGGATGAAAGCTTAAAAGACATGTATGGACGTTTTTCAGTGTTGGTATACAGTTTCATAGCTTTGGGCAAGGTGTACACTGAATTTGAGTTGATTTGGAAAATACCGAGAGTTATACCAAAAAATTTTAAGGCAAAGGTGACAGCTATACAAGAATCCAAAGATCTAAACAAATAAAACATGGAGGAACTGACTGAAAATCTTATGACATATGAAATAGAACTCAAAGCTAGGTAAGACCGTGAAAGTTTAGACTCCAAAAAAATAGTTTCGCTCAGTAGAAATCTTGACAGCGATGATGAGAATAATCCCATCATCAAACTAGCAACGTTGATGAACAGTCTTAAAATTGGATCTAAAAGAAATTCCAACTTTAGAATAAAGAGGAAAGGTGTCAAGTCAAAGCGGTCAAAGAATATAGAAAGTTCTAATGAAGAAATCATTTGCTACAAGTGCAGAAAGTCAGGTCATATCAAACCCAACATTCCGTTGATTCAAGGTGAGAAAGCAAAGAAAAAGAAAAGGAGTGTATTCGCTGCAAATTGGGATGATGAAGAAGGAGAAGAGTGCACTAACAGTGATGAAGCAGAAGCAAATCTATGTTTAATGGGACATTCAGCTCATGATGATAATGATAATGACTATAGTGAGTTATCAAATTGTACTTATCAAGATTTGCTCTTAATATGCAGTGTACTTACTTGAATAATTTAAGTCTTAATCTCAAGAAAAAAATTGAAATCTGATAAGCTAAGCTATTTCACATAAATGATAGATTGAAACCAAACCTAAAAAAGTTAAAGAAGCTCAAAACCTTGAGCGTAAAAGTTGTCGGTCTTTCAAAAGGGAGTTGGATGAATGTAGAACAAGCCTTGAAACTCTCATAGATGAGATATTGAAAAGAGAAATGACAACGCAAAGAGAGAAAATTTCATTAAGAGATGTACCATGATAGTAGAGGAGAACATATCACTTAAATCCAAAGTCCAAACTCTTGAATCAACTGTTAATAAATTTTCTAAAGGTGAAAGGTCATTGAATATGCTTTTGGAAAATCAATTATACGCAGACAATAGAAAATGATTTGGTTTTGGTAAATCACAACACAATAGGGAAAACATGACAGATAATGCCCGATGTAGAAGCATATTTCTAAAAGGTCTATGTAATGGTAAGATTGGACATAGTTTTAATAGATGTTAGTATAGGAACAAGTGCAAAAATGTTAGACAAATTTGGATTCCTAAAGGCTCTCTTGATAATTTTAGTTGGAATAGGAACAAACGCAAAAATGTTGGACAAATTTGGATTCCTAAAGGCTCTCTTGATAGTTTTGGATTGCTAAGCTCTTGTGTCGCAAACGCTAATAGAAATATGAAGATATCTAGGTCTTTCCTTTCTTCTTATGTGTAAGATATATTGACAAGCTAAGGAGCAAATACAATGGAGGTAGATTTTGAGTTGTTTTACACAGTTGATGAGCGATAATTATAACGTCCCTTAGCTTAGGAAAATAAAGTGGATATCTGCACACCTTGGTTAGCAATGATGCAACTTCAAAGATGATTTTGTTGAGAAATTCGACTGTTGGATAAAATTCGATTTACATTGTGGAGTGCACAATACGTTTGTTTGATGAAGCTTATCTTTCAGGCATAGACTTGATAATGAAGGTTCAAGAGGGAGGATGTAAAACCAGTGCCTTGAGGTACCATTATTCTCTCCCACGGGCATGTTGAAAGTATGAAGTGGTATAGCTGTTCGCAACCATTGATAGCCTAAATAAGAAGTGGTATCATGAAATCGTAACTTGTTCTTTTCTATTTGAAACATTTGGTGTGATTTTTAACCTTTGTGATTTCTTAATTTCGATAATTTTGATAGCTCATATTCCTCACTGGATGTGTGATATTTCACATATTTTATTTCATGCACATGTGGAGAGCTTGCATTTTTTCTGCTTTTTATCTGTATTTTATTTTTGTTTAAAAAACATGTTTTTTCCTAGTGTTTTTATTTTTTAAAAAAATTAAAAAAATCCAAAAATATGTTTTTCTTTCTTAGGATTTTTTTCTTTCTTTCCTTTACATATTTATTCATGATGTGAACACTTTTAGATAATACACTTTGGCTATATCTTTGACATGAATTTTCAATAAGGAATTTTTAGGAGGCATGATTAGAGGATCCTTTGACTTGAAAATGTTGTTATGTAAACTTGAGAGATGAACTTTGATTTTCTACACTTGACGTGACTTTTGGAAATGATTTTGAGAAAAGAAAATTTAGGATTTTGTGATGAACTTCTTAAGATGGGATTGCGATGAAATCTTTTGAGATAAGCATTTGATTTTTGTTTGATATATTAACGTGTATACCCATAGACCATATGCTCCTCTTTACACAAATAGCTCTAAGCCAATTCATACTATATGTTCAAGGATATAACATAAAATTAAAAATAGTTTTTAGGTATTTACAGAGAATATACTTTTGAAATCATATCATGGTCGATTGAACTTTCTTACGCGATTTTCAAAAAGTATCTATATTAATTACATAGATGTTTGAGGATATTGCATTTTATGCTTGATTAAATAATGACGTTATGATATTTTGATAATCAAGCATATGTTATAGTTTCTATTTTTGACTATTGCATATCCCATGTCATCTCTGAATTTACCATTTGACAATCGTATTCAACTGATTTACCTTACTTTCTTTTATTGTTATTCTTATTTTATATGAGTTGAATAGATTGACATACCCAAAATTATTTATTAAAAGCTTTTGGAAATTAATAAAAATAACATATATATGATATAACAGACTCCCTAAGCCCCAACATCTCTGTAAAATAAGTATGTTGGTACTCGTCAAGTAACGTCCATCCTCATCTAAGAGATCTTGTTCCAATGCATGGATGGAAGGTTCTTAATCTCATCTACAATAAATTAGGGATAAATTAATCTAACTTGATTTCATAATGAATTAAAAATAAGCTATTTCAGTACATAATATCATATGTCATTCGACTATGTATAGGATATATCATTTGAACCCCACAACATATAAATACTCTTATTTTGTCACCCTCTTTCCACTCATTGATATGCCGCTGATTAATATAATTAATATGATATATGGTTGATTTTCATTAAATATTTAGTGTCATATTTTGATCGAGATTCATCATACGGTATCACTTTATCAATATGCTAATTTGATACATATACTTTTGGTAAGAACAAAAGGGGAAGAGAGCGATTAAGATTTGATAATATTATGGATTCATTGTTAATACTGAAAGAAATATTATTGGTTTGATATTTTATTATCGAGGACATATGCCACATGTGTAGAATGTAACACCCTATGATTTTAATGCTAATTAATTTAAAAATAAATGCAATAAATAAGTAGTAATGCTAAAAATATAAATTTAAATCTTTCCCCTGTTACATGA
The DNA here is from genome assembly GCA_030765085.1 of Allium cepa. NCBI lineage: Eukaryota > Viridiplantae > Streptophyta > Magnoliopsida > Asparagales > Amaryllidaceae > Allium > Allium cepa. The sequence goes on from CM060931.1 coordinate 168,963,762, forward strand.
ATCAAATGTTTCATTTCATCCACGAAAAGCCATCGTTTTCTCCACAATGTCTTTGCCATTTGATCCAATAGCGTTCCGTTAGATAGGAAGAGATAACTGGAGATCAATAAAAAATCAGTGGACAGTTAGGAACACCAAGGTACACAAAAGATTAGTAATGGAGATAATTCAGCAAAGGCAAAAAGAAAAGAAAAAAATAACTTTTGTTTTTTAACAGTTTGAGGAAGAGAAGCAGAGTACAACGTTTGGTTTTAATCAATAGAGAACCTTTTCTTCTGTATGAATCAATATTATTACATTCCAATTCCTTCCCGATACCTCCGAAGGAAAATCTCGAATTGGATCCAAATTGAAAAAAATGGATCAAATCTTCCAATTAATAAACGTCTGCCATTGTACTGAAAAAATTCAACGAAAACAGTACGAAAATGAAGTAGTTAGTGGTGGGGTTATCATTATCCTTTTTCTTGTATGTGTTCCTAAGAAAAGGAATTGCAAATGTTAGAATTTGGTTATGAAACTTATGTCGTTAGGTTCATGGTGATTTTCCGACCAATTTTCATATATAGAGTTTTCCGATCGGAGTTCAAACGAAAAAATTATTAACATTTGAAGCTTTTGAATCAGAAATAGTTATATATGCAATTATGGGAATAAAAATCTACTAGATGTTAATTAATAATGTTAATGCAAACTTAAATGTTAAGAAAATTTAACGTTAATACATATCTCAGAAAATCAACACAAAAAGGGAAATAAATAAACGCAATCGGTTAAAGGAGGAACAAAACTAAACAAACCATCATGCTAATTAATTAGTGTCCAAAACGTACCATAGGTTAACCTGCAAGGCAACAAGGTCTACCGGTCGACTTATGTGTATAAAAATTTGTAAATAGGCATGAGATTGAAGGACGCTGATTGATTCAGTTATTTCTCTTCGCCGCCAAGTTATTGATGTGCATTCAAGTTTGATCTTAATATTTCGTGGACTAAATCTAATGCTTTAAATCATTCCCTAACCCTATAAATTAACAGTTAACCTAACCCTAATTCATTTAGAAATCTACTACATACTAAAACTCTGCCATTTTCTCTTCTCCTCCAAATTCTAAAAATAGTAAAACTATTACAACACACACACACAAACACACACACACATATATAAGTAGAAGAAAGTGAAGAATAAGAGAAGAAGAGAATATGATCGATTCAAAACGTAGAAATACAGGTAAACCTTGAATCTAAAACTCTAGGTTAAATTTAATTCAATCATTTCCCTAGATCTATAATTTTAACAAGTGAATACACTTTTATTATGTTGGATTTGAAGTAAGAGGGAGTTAAATAAAAAGGGTATAGATCTAGATCTGAAGAATAGAAAAGCTAAGAGCAAGGTAAGTAGGAATAATTACATGTTTTGTTATATGATTAGATTTATTTCGTTGCAATATATTTCAACTATGCCTATTTATAATCGATTTGGATATAAATCAGTAAGTACATAATGAATAGATATAAATCTGTAAGTACATAATGATTGGATATAAAACTGTTGGCGCATAATGATTAGATATAAATCTGTACGTGCATAATAATTAGATGTAAATTTATTATTTACACATAATGGATTTGATGGAACAAATATAATGAAATTTACTATAATGAAATTTAGAAACTTTCCTAAATTTATTATTGAACAAATTTTAATGTATTATGTAATGATTAAAAATTGATATTTATGCGATGAATATAAATTGAATTAAAAGAAAAGTAGTTTCAGATTTAGTCGAAGACGGTGGAGTTTCCAGAGGAGAGCTGGAGATATTCATCTACGTATGACATATTCTATTATTCGCTGTGCTTTATTAAGTTTTAGTTTGATGTTTGTCTACAACTGTAAGGACAGATGTTTATAACTGTCCAAGTTGAATTTAGGTTAGACTCTGATATATGTATTTAAAATCTTTCCGCTGTAAGGATATTGTTCAATATTATATGTTATTCCATTCGTGTGAGATTCTGTTTTGTTTTATTTTTTATTACCCTTCATGTTACGTCTTTTCGTACAATTTGAGTTGGACATGTGTGGTTTATTGTCGATTCAAAGGGTACGGAAAAAACGGGCCATGACATTTGGTATCAAAGCTGAAGATTAAGCGAGAAACTTGGCTTTATTATGGGTAAAGACTCATCAAATATAGGATTACTAATATCCTAGGATGAGTAACTCATTAGAGATGGGGTTAGTAACACCCTAGAATGAGTTTGAGTGTATTATATATGAACGCGTAATTGTTAATTTTATAAAAATGGTTTTGTTTTAAAAAATGGTAATTGAAATAATTTTACCTCAGATTATATTCTGAATATAAAGTACATATTTTGAAGAGTTACATATTTTGAAGAGTTTCATAGTTAGAAATCAAGATCAGTGAAATTTAAATATGAACATATTGTGATTAGAAATTTATGATTTGACTATAAGATGTTTCATAAAGATAATCGATAAGTAAGAAATCTGATAAGGTAATTAAGATCTTTAATAGTTATTCCAAAATAATAAATTAAGAAATGATAATGTTAAGTTACTATCATAAATTGATCGATTGTTTAATTTAAAAATTAAAGTTCAAATATCTCGTGAATTAAGTTTCATGATTTGACTATAAGGTTTTTGATAATAAGAAGGGTTTAAGGAATGAACATATAAGATAAAAATGATATAATATAAAATGATTATGTAAAAGGAAAATATAAGAGGAATGAAGGTTTAAGATTCGAGTAATTTAAAAGAATTATGGTAATTTAAATGAAGTTAATTAATATAAGATGGATTTATAAAAAGAATTTGCAAAATAGGTTTTATAAACAAAAGTAATCTTTAAAAGATTTTGAAAAGGGTATTATTTAGGAGTTACTCCATCTATATAATTTGCTTAAGTTAAAGAGATAATGTGAATCATTAATGGATAAATTAATTAGTAATATTCATAAAAGTGTTTAAACCAAAGATAAATTTGGAATCACTAATTGATAAAATAAAGCGAGATTCTCGACGATTTTAGAAAGTCGAATTTTTTTGAATCACACTAAACTCAAAGCTAAGGAATTTATGGAATATTCTGATAAAAGATAAACCATTGCGAAATGTTTTAAGTTAATGAAAGTGGATAAGTATAATTTATAAATGTGATTATAAATAAAAGGATTTAAAAGTGGAGAAATTTATAATAGCATTAAATCAGAAATAAATTTTGTAATTATGAACTTGAAATGATAGCAACCTACCACAAACTCTAATTCACCCGGATATAAAACCGATCGGGAATTTGGGATGTGTATATACATATATACTGTTACGATGTAAAAAGGTATAATACAAAACTAGATTTAAGTCATGAACTATTTATACACTTAAGTAAAATCATGACTCTTTAAAATGTAATTATAACATGGAAATTTTTTTATTAATGAATTCTACCATTTATTAAGGATTTGGACTTAAGTTTTTAAAAGTGATGGATTTACATAGTTGTGTTCATAAGATATAATAAACTTAAGTAATATTTTTATGAAATGATTCATAAACAATATTAGTATTAAATAAAATATACTAAAAAAATGAATGAAAAAAAATAAAGGATACAAATAAAGAGAATTTGGTATAACTGAGAAAAAACCAATAAGAATAAATACGTAATTTGTACATAAACCATTTCGTCACACAAATTTTGATCTAATATCCGAGTACGGAACTTTGAAGTGTTTACACTGATCTAGAAAATAATTTAACACTCGACGGCGAGCATTGATGATGTTTTATGGTTAGTTACTCGAGTTTTCTATCATAGTTGAGAGCTATGTAAGGAAAGCAAGTGTATCTAATCTAAAAGCCTGGTCAGAGAGTCCACACTAAAGGATCAGAAGATTGATACTAGTTCAGAAATAAAGTTATTGATTCAAATAGAAGATCAAATCAGATATTTTATACGGATGATTTGGTTACATCTTATTGGTTTAAGTTTGTGAAGTAATGATATAGGTAAAAAATTATGGGTTTAGGTTCAGGGTAATTTCGAGGACAAAATTCTTTTAAGTAGGGGAGAATGTAACGACCGTAAATTTACCACTTTGAAAATAAGATATTTAATTTAATTAATATTCAAATGTAGAGTTATCAAACTTAAACAATCAATTTTTATATGATAAATAAGAATAGTAAACTTATTTTTGATATTGAATAAAGATTTTGGATTTCCATTGTAAAATTGACAAAAGTCGGATTCCAATAAAGAAGATAAATATTCATCAAATTTGTTTAAAGGATAAATAATTCCTTTTATATATATATATAATCGATGTCAAACTCATTTGATAATAATATTAATTTAATTTATAATGGTTTGATAAATATATAAAACTTGTTTTATAGAAATTGCCAAATTTCATCGCATATCGATAAATCGATGTCGTATTTTTATAATAAGATTTGGAAATTGTTTTATATTATTTTATACGATAAATATGCTTTTTTTAATTATTTAAAGATAATAAGAAATTTATTTTGAAGTTTGATTTACATGAATAAATAGTTTAACAAAAACGTCAAAATGTGACCGTAAAACGTTTTGTCGGAAATCAATGTTTTGATCAAATAAGTTGCCGCAACATTACTGCATCTTTGTTAACATATTTTAACACACACACACACATATATATATTACACATTTTAATAACTAAACATGTTTACTTTTACTAAATATAATTAGAAAACTTCTAGAAGTCATTAGTAAAAGTAAGTAAGAATTAACAAAAGTAAGAAAAAGTAAATATCAAATCAATATCACATCAAAACAACATAATTATTATTTTACTTAGCTTAGTTCTTAAGGGATTAAGACATAAAGTAAGAAGTGAAAGGATGGTGTTAAGTTTTGAAAAAGTGAAGTTTGCTTTAGGTGGAAGTAAGGTTAGTTTGGTAACTTGTTAAGAGGTTATTTTGGTAAATTATCATTTCTTTCTTTTTCTATAAATACTCACCTCCTCCTTCACTTTCATTCACATTTCTTCTTCATCTTTTCTCAAGCTTCTTCATCTTCTTCCTCTTCTTTTTAATGTCTTCTAAGCCATAGAAAAAAATTAGAAAGAGATAGTGTCAAAATATTTACAAAATATTCAAAAGAAATCAATGTTCATCCTCTTCAAATCAAACTTCTTTTTTTCTCCATATTTTACCACTTTTTCTCTCGGCCATAACTTATTCAAAGTAGAGTCAAAATGAATTTTTTATATTAAAATCATGAATTTTTCTAGCGGCTACAACTTTCATGTTAAACACTTTGTCTTATTCTAAAGTTAAATATGTCAAAAGTCGACTTCTTTCCAGTGCATTTTCTGGCACAGTTTTTAAGCTAGAGAATGGACCATTTTGTTTTGATCATAATTTGATGATAAAAGATCCAAATTAAGAAATTATTTTTTAAAACCACATAAAATTCCAATATATAAAACTTTTATGTCGATCATCTTTACCAGTTTTGAGGTTTGCTATACCTGAAACTCAATTCTTTGAAGTGCATTTTCGGGCTTCGTTTATGTCAATCGACAATACATCTTCTTCATTCTATCATATCTTCCTCAAATCTAATTAAAATCAAGTGATTATTTTTTTCAAATTCAAGAGAAAATAATTTTCAAAAATTTTTCAGTTAATAAGTTTTTCAAATTTTGAGAGTAAGAGAGTCAAAAAAAAGAGAGAAGATGACCTATTTTTCGGGTCTAATCTTGGGAATTCATGTTCAAAGCTCTACCGCTTCTTCTCTATATTTTCAGCCAACCTCCAACTCAAGCCTCGGCCAAGCTATTGGAAGGAAGAGGGCGTTGTTTGCTAGTGTTTAATGGAGTAGGAATTAATTAATGAAGTGTTGATTGATTAGAATGTTGGTAGGAAGTTAATCGCTTTGGTTTATGGTGAGAAACTATTTAACATCTCTATTTATATATATACATGTTTGATGTTGTGTTATGATTGCTATGGAAGGTTATATATGCTTTGATCATCAAATATTGATTGTTTGATATGACTGTTATTTTTTTTAACAAGTCACGTTAATACACGTCGATAAGCACAAAGGAAATTACATTCCTTTTGAAAATGAAATGGTGTATATGGAATGCTTAAACCTTTTGGAAATAGTTTTAAAATGAGTTAGAAATGTTTTATAAACATTTAAATATGTTTAAAGAAATAAAGGGAGAAAATCAAGATTTTATTTTGTATATTTTTAATATGTCCAAAACAATTTTCCAAAAAAATCGCGCTTTTGCAGTAAAGTGACCAAAGTGTAAAACTGATATTTTAAATGTTTTAAAAATATGAAATAAATCATAAAAATCTTTTAGAATGTTTTAAAAGATATATAAGTATGGATTTTAAATGATATAAAAGTCGTTTTGAAGAATACAGCTTTTAAAACGCTATTTGCAACACTTTTCGCAGCAGTTTGAAATAAATTTTGAAATGTAGTTTTAAACTTAAAAATTCATTCCTAAATCTTTTATGAATGATTTTAAAAGAATAATTAAGTCATTTAAATATGATTTGGAAGTTTTAATGAGAGTTTGAATAAATGGGTATGAGGAATTGTTTATACCACTTAAACAATAAGTGAAGAAGATTAAATATAATAACAAACTGAGTATGCGGAAACGACCAGTACATTTTTCCCGCTTATGAGATCTAGGAAGATAAAATAAGGTGTTTAACTAAGGTTAGGAATGGAGCATCCAGTGCCCTGAACTTACCTGGCCCGTATTTTCTCTTCTTAGGCGAGGGGCGGAACATATCGGAAGGAAAGCCCGGATGCTCTAAAAGATCATAATTAAGTTTTTTATAAGATAAAAGAAAAGAAATAAATTCTTTGAATTTATTATAAATGGTCTATATATAAGATTTATAAGATTTATATTTTATAAATAAAAGTAATGGGATTATAAAAATGTTTTATAAATATTAAATGGTATTGTAATCAAATTTATATATGGGTTTGCAATTGAAATTTAGAAAAGAATTTATAATGGATTTTATAAATAATAGGATTTGAAAGGAATGATTTTGTAAGTAAGAGTTTTATAAGTAATTAAATTATAATTGGATTTTGACTTATAAATGAGATATAATGGAATTTGTTAGTAAAGAAATTTTGTATATGGAAGTTTATAAAATATAAATGGAACCGTTTTGTAAATATGAAATCAATTTAAATTGATAAGTTAATTGTGAAAGTTTATTAAAAGAATTATATTCGCGATTTTGGGCAGTAAATAATTCTTTAAATTAAATGGATGTTTTGGAAAGTGATATTATGAAAAGGGAATATTTTCCCTAAGTTACAAGTTAAGAAAGTAATCTTTTATTAAGATTTAATAAATGATTTGAGAATATTTTCCCTAAGTTCAAAGTTATAGCTTGAATATAAGAAATCTTTGATTATGATTTAATGAATGCTTTGGAAAGGTTTTCCTAAGTAAAAGAGAAAATGAATTGGAATTATTTTAGGATTTGAGAAAGCTTTAAATAAACCAAATGATTTGATAAATGAGGCTTAATGATTCGATATACTCTTGAAAAGAAAATGGAATAAATTAAAAAGAATATATCTAAGAAAGATATTTTATAAAAGATGAAGTAATTGATTGATAACTGATATCCACATATGAACTTAACATCTTTTAAATCGATAATTGGCTTCGAAGGAACTGGTGTTGGATTTGGATAATTCCTATCCCAAAACCACTTTGAGCCAATGTATACGTTCACATATGAAGACATGTTGAAGATGATAATTATTGAAGACCGTGGATCTTCATAGCGTGAAGACTGCTGGTTGAATATACTCTGGGTAGCTCCCATTATAGAGTTATTTATAGCAGTGGTCTCCTCATTGTGGAGGTTTTTTGAATTGCAAGGATTAGTCGCTACTAGTGGTAGTAGGAGAGTGCCTTCGGTTTGTCCTTTTCCTAGACAATTTGTATGGACGTTTGTCTGACATTGCATTTCTAATGATTACGAACAATTGTTTTTACAAATGTACATCAGTGGTTGCGGGGAAGACAACTTCTCTTAGCTTAACACCGTCCTTGAGACGTACGAGCTCAAGGGTTGTATTTTGTGCAAGGTAATTAGTTGTGAACGGAAATGGCAAAGTGACATTCAAAGATTTAATATGTGCTATGTGAAAAGGTAATCGTTACCTCAAGCCTCATCAAACCGGAAATGATCAAAACAGGATTTGATGCAGCAAGGCTAAGTGGGTCATTCCCAAGTAGAGTATGGTCATCCCCTTCTAGATATATTTCTTTCCGCTATGACATTCGAGATGTAAATTAATGTGGTTTGTATGCTACGGGGGACCTCAGATAAAGGTTGGTAATGGCCGGGGGATGACATATTCAGTACTATCTAGTTACAGAGGTAGGCCGGTCTTGTGTTGGTAGAGGTTCCTTTGTGCTGTTCCTCGAGGCATCCATCTAGAGGTGTATCTATTTCAGAAGGTAGATCCTTCACCTAGTCATTTGTATGGAAATCCATTCTCCAATAAGAACCTACGGTTTTGTTTGTAGAGCCTGGTATGTTGGAATTTAATAATGGTAACACTTTCGGCTAAGATTAATAAGTTTATTTGCATATGATTTCAAAGAGATGTCCTTAAAAATAATATCAAATATTTTGATATAAAAATGTTTTAGTTATCATAAAGTAAAAACGCATCCGTGTTTATGTGTGGACGTGGTGTTATGAGATACTCCATATTTTCCAAGGATGTTATTCAAAGGTTGATATATGACTGTAACGACCCGATATTTTCAACCATTCGCATCCGCTCATGTTGGACTTGAATTGTTCAAAATACCGCGTTGTAATTAAAATTTGGCAAATCTCAAAATATACAGTAAATAATTAATCACAGAATCACAGACAAAGAATCAGAATACTCGCAGCGGAATTTAAAAATACTTAGTGGTTCATGAAGCCACTATAAATAGTCTCAACAAATACAAATTACAAAGTCTTCCATCCCAAATATAGTTTAAATCATCAAATAGAAAATCCAAAAATCCCAAAGTCTTGATTAAATAAGATAGCGGACAGAAAGAAGCCAGCAACTTGAAAGGATCTACAGAAGTCCTAGCTCCGGGATGATGACTGAACTGCAACTCAGGCTGACCCGAGCGTAAAATAAAACATAAACACTCGAGTCAGGACATACATACTTATATAGTGTAAGCTAATTCAAGTGTACTGTACTATAAGGCAAGTAACTTAAAGGATGCTTGGGACCACCCATCCTCTAAGGATCCGTTAACCTATTTACTATGTAGTAATACTTCGCTATTATAATAGTGTCTATTAGTAAAATAAACTTACTTTTAAATAGCGTTAAGGGGTTACCCATATATGTAACGATCCTGAATTTTTAACAATTTAAAAATGAAGATATTTAATTAATTTTAAATATTTGAGATAAATTTAAATTGAATTCCAATAAAACTACGAAATTTGACGATTAAATTTTTGAATTTAATCTATTTAAAGTTGAATAGAAATTTGAATTTAACTTTGGAGTTTGAAATTGAATATTGAATTGGTATTTAAAATTTGAAAGAATGACTAGGAAAAATAGTTTGGATTTACGAATTATATTTATGTAAATTTATAAATAGATGTTGATAGTTGAACTACAAAATGTTTCTATGTTTATTAAAGAAAACAATTTACAAAACAAATTGAATTTATAAACTTTGAAAAAAAAAATATAATGTAACTACACTTAGTTTAAGTTTTAGCAACAAAAATAATACAAAACAATTGGATTTAAATTAAGAAAGAAAATATAATATAAAAATAAACATAAAATAAATAAATATTAAAAAAATAAAAATAAATAAAAAGAAGTATACTGCCTTACTTGCATCAGCGGTAAACACGCCTTGATTCACGCCGTAAACCATACCCAAATTCACGTTCTCTTCCCCATAAAACACGACACCCCTTCCTCCATCAATTCATTCGAAAACCCTACCTAATCAAACCGAAGAGAAAATAATGGCGGCTTGAAATCGTCGTTCAAAGTTTAGGGCTTCGGCTTCAAATTGCTTCGACTCGCGTGCTCTTCACTTCGTTTGCAAAGGTGAGTTTTTGGCTCACGATTGATTTTAATGCAAGTTCTTAAATTTGTTGAATTGAATCTTGGTTGCATGCTATGATTTGGGTGTTATCTGTTATCATGGGCTCGGTTACTTGAATCTGAACTAACAAGAACAGTTGCTATTTGAATTTGCGTTTAAACTGTTGAGAACATATATTAATTTAAATTTGTTTTTTTTTTCAGATGCAATTTAAATTATTTTTTTTAAAATTGATAAGAACAGATACTATGTGTATTTTGTTTTTTTTAAAAACTGATAAGAATAGATGCTACTTGATAATTTGATTTAAATTGTTAAGAACAGATACTATAAATTTTGTTTTTAAAAACTAAGAAGAACAGATGCTATCATTTTAAGAATCTGACAAGAATAGAGGCTATTAAAAACTTGACTTGCTTGTGTTGCTGTATGGTGTTGGATTTTGCTTAAGTTTGTTTCAAGCACTGCGCTGCTTTCTTCTATCCAAAGCCTGCAGTAAATTCATTTATATTAAAACTTGAGTTTTAAATCAAAAATCTCAGTAAATTATAAAGTTGTTTTATATTGTGTGAGCCTTGTATTGAAACTTGTTGAAGATTTGATTATTAAATTGCATATTTTCTATACAACATTTGTTTTCACAATTGTGCAAATTATTAAATCACATTTCTATAAAAATGCAACTGATATCTGTAGCTTCTCGAGTCTTGTTTAAGTCACTTGTATACTTAGTGTTGCATTTGTACCACTGCAGTTGCCATTTCATATGTTTGTTTCTGCTCCATTCTGGTTGCTTCCCAGATCTTGCTTGCTTCTGTACTGATGCATTAGTTGTTGGCATATTGATGCATTCATTGTAGCTCCATCTTGATTTGTGCTTTCTCACTGACCCTTCCATATGCTCTCTGATATATGTAAGATTAAACTGAATTGATTTTGCAGTTTTTAAAAATCAAATGTAAGATTTAAATTCTGTGTGAATCAAGACTTGAAAACAGTTCAGGTTTAAGCCTGAGAAGCTTTGCAGTTTTGATTTTAATAGAATTCCTATTTTAAGTTGAAACTTGGATTCAAATATGAAGAGGAACTGAATTCAAATGAAGTTTTGAGTTCAAGGGTTTTAAAAATGAATTTTTAAATTTAAACAAGTTTTAAATTCTGTTTTAAATCAAGTTTTAAAACAAAACAGTTTCAGGTATAAAATCCTGTAGCTCTGCAATTTCTAACATTTGAATGAAATTTAAATTTTTGTGTGGGAATTTGATTTTAGGTGGAAGTACCCACTTCCATGTGCCTACACTCTTTGATTTGATATATGCTTAAAGGATGATCTGGAATGTTGTTAAATATGCCTGAATGTTAAATGTATCAGTGCATACATGTTTTTGAATGTTTGTATATCTGTGTATATGCCTCTGTTTAAACAGTGTAGGCTAGACCTATTTTTCTTTGAAATTTAAATCCTCCTTATAAAATTGATGTTATGCTTTAATCTTTAAAGAAAATCTGTAGCAAATCTCCTCCCTGAATTTGTTTATTTTTGTTTGTGAGTAACTCTTTTTGAAAACTTAAATATAAACTGTTGTTTTAAATAGGTATGTTTGTGTATGCTATTTAGATTGCATGTTGATTTGTTTGCCTGTGCATCTGATTTTAAATGTATTGCTGAACATATGCATACAAAATTTTGAATGTATGTGACTGTGCTCTTATGATTCTAGTTCCAGATTCTTATACATTTTAAAATTATAAATACAATGTTATAATCTGAAAACTTAAACAAAAGGATGAATTTTAAAAACTAAAATCAAATTGTTTAGTCAAGGATGGACACTGCAGTACCCATCTGAACTGAAATTGGGTTTTGACCAATCTTTGATGACATTTTGGTAACTCAGTTCTGGTTCTTCATGCATGTTGTCTTCATATAGTTTGCTAGGTGTAGTGGTTATTGCCAGTTGCCTCTAGTTACTTGATTTTTGCTGTCTGCATGCAGTGGCAGTTATATATATATATATATATGTCCATGCACTTGAAACAACTATTTGATGCTGCACACTTGTGCTTTGCCTTGATCACTTCTGCTGTGTCATTTGTGCAGTTGGTCTTGCAATTGTTGTTATTTATGTCTTCATGTTCATTAGAGTTCTGTTGCTCTTATACCATTCTGTTGCATTTGGGCTTGATGTTTCGGCCTGCATACTTTTCAGTGCTTCATTGTTGCACTATGTTGGTATAACTGTTGCATTTGGGTTATTTTGTTGCTCTAAATTGTAGTCTGCACTACCATGTATGTCATCATTAAGATTGTCATTAAGAGTTTTTGAATTTTGTTGCATTGGTGCATTTCTGTAGTACCACTGCACTTTGTAGTTGCTGATCATTTTATACATACATTTATGTATGTTTGTCTTGGGTCTCTGTCGTATGCACTATTGTAGTGCTACTGCACTGTGTCATTGTTTGCTCTGCACTTGGGTGGCTCAGGCTTGATTATCTGGACTGTTTAGTTTGACATGTAGTCTCTTCTTGGCTTTGACATTGCTGAGTCTTTGCCTTTGATGCTATTTTATGGTTTGCAACCGTGTCACATGAGACTGCTACCTGTACTTGTGTTCTTTGTGCATTGCACTGGCTGTTGTTGCATACTGTACTTCTTTTGCCACTGTTTGGTTGATGACACTCGAACTTGATTATCTGTTGGCTGCGCACATGTGTTGGCGAGGCAGTGCACATGTGTGCAAAGTATACGTGTGTACTGCAGTCACACGGGATTGACAGAAATTAAAAATTTGAAGTTGTTAATAATAAAAATCCATAATAGATTTTAAATTGATTCATGTGATTCGTCATCTCTGTTACCATTTTATTCAGTTCATTACAAATTTATTTACTTGAATTAAGATTAATCCTGACTCGAGTGTTTTGTGTTTTGCAATTAACGCTCGGGTCAGACCGAGTATTTTTGCAGCTTGAAGATTTTCAGGCCGCGAAGTTAGAGAGAGGGGATTTCGGCATTCACTAAAGTTTTAAAGAGATTTTTCTTGTATTTAATAAAAGATATATTCCGCTGTATAAAAATTTAAAGCATTGTACAAACTCTGATATATGTATGTAAGAAAAAATTCATTTATGAATAATATTATGATTATTCTGTGATTCTGTGGCTGATTCTATTTAAACTTTATAAACTGAACAACAATCCGTCATTTTGAACGTTTCGAGTTGGTTTAATTACCGACTAGAGGCGGTCAGAGCGGCGGGTCGTTACAAAAGTGGTATCAGAGCTTTGGTTTACTCAAAGCTCAGTTTATGATGTTTAATATGAATAGTTACTAGGACCACTTTAAAAGAAAGTGCTTTTAAAATTTAAAGAAGTTTAAAATTGTTTTCTTTAAAATAAAAGGTATTTTGAAAGTTTGAATTATTTTGAAAATTCCCCTCTAAATTGAAGTGCGATAGTTTATATTCGGTGAGGTCTTATTAGATTTGAGTTTCGATCGTTCGGAAACTCATTTTCTAATTATTGAGATTTATGGAAAATGAAATATGAGTTAAGTGAATTAATGAATTAGTTTAAATTGGTTTAAATCGAATAACTTGAATATTTCGAGTAATAATTGGGAAATAAAAGGATATGTTAATTTGGTTATAACCAAGAGAATTATTGAATTATAACTCGAGAATTTGACTTTGAATTCTTTTGAAATTGATTTCAAATGTGGTGAAGAATTATTTAGTGAATAAATGAATTATAAGTATTTAACTTATAATATGAATTTTTGATATATAACTGAGTTATATAAATTGAATTGAATTGAATTATAAGAAGATTTATAAATTGAAGTTTTATAAATAGAAAGGAATTTGTAAAGATTGTTTATAAATTCGAAATCAATTGAATTTGATAAGTAAATTGTTGTAGCTTATGAAAGGAGATATATCCACGATTTTGGACAGTGGGTAATCCTTTAAAAATGAAAATAAGTTGTAGAAATGATGAAATTGGTTGACAAAGCATATTCACGATTTTGGACAGTGAATATATTATTGAATAAAATGGATATGTTTTAGGGAAGTGATATTATGAAATGAAATTTAATTGTTGATTTAACTGAATGAATCAAACTAATTTTGATGTGAAGTTTATATTTCAAGTTTAGACTAATGTCTAAAATGGTTAATGTGGAAATATGAATTTGATGGAGCTAAATTGATGAACAATTTACTAAAGAACTAGTTGACTATTTTTGAAATAGAAAGTAAATGCAAAGTTCAAATAGAATTTAAATTTCAAATTTGAAGTTGTCAACATGATAATCCATTATAGGTTAAATAGATTCAGTGATGAATTTGAATTTAAACGTGCGGAAAATTAAATTAAGTGGAAAACTTAATATTGAAAAGTTGAAATCGGTTTAAAACTAATACTATGAAAAGTATGAAGAATTCAAACTATGAATTAAGTTGAAGTTGAAAAAGTTAATGGTTTTAAAGATGTTTTGAAATGCATTAACTATCGAATACATAGATTTCAACATTCAATTGTTGAAATAGGCATTTCGAGAAATAAGGAAATGGTAGACTATAACACTATTGTTATAGTAAATGGTTTCCGGAAGGAAATGTTGTTTATAGTATTGGGATTTATATATCTATCTTAAATCCGAATCCCTATGCTAGTGATTTTGAGTTGTCGTAACGATGTTTTACGCAACATTCGTTTTAACTCAAATAAATGTGTTTAGAAGAATGATTTCCTTAAAGAATGAAATATATACTTAATTTTGATTCAAGTATATTGAATATTTTTCAAAGTGTTGAAAATAAGAGAATTTGTGAATTACTTATTATTGAATAAGTATGGGAATGTTTTCCAATATGAAATGAAAGGTTTGAAATTTTATCTTTTAAAGATAAATTTAAAAATGAATATTTGAAATTTATTTCAAATGGCTAAGTGTGAAAATTATATATCTTGTAAAGATATTATTTTGAGAAATGTGAACGATTAGTTCAACTTGGAAATTTTTCAAAGATTGAATCTTGAGTTAAATTGAGTTTAACTTTGACACCAAAAACAATATAAGTTCAACTTTGAATTTTGGATAGTCGATTGGGATTGTATGTCTAACATTGTGAATTGATGACATATCATTTGATCTCTATTAAATATATATCTGTGGTGGCGGAGAATTTATTCTTTTAGCTTAACACCCTTCTCTGAGACGTACGAGCTTAGAGGTTATATATCGATAGACATCAATTATGTGTTGAGAATTGACGATGTAACGTGAAATCCAAATCGAATGTGAAGTCGATAATGAATTGGATTGTGAATGTGAATTAGGTTTGAGATAACCTTAAATTTTCAAATCGATTTAGAGGAAAATTTTAAACGTGATGGAAAATTTGGAATCCTCTATTTGTTGTGAATGTGAATTGAGTTTTCGTAACTTATATATGTGAATATAATCGAAAACCATCAGTTTAGAAAGTCATTATTATGAAAGTCCTGTGTAAGTTTACATAGGTATGATAAGTACGAAATGTGAAATGAAGTACTATATGTATATGACATATGTTTTCTAAAAACTGAGGATATGGAAATGTACCTTCCATTTATTATGTGTGAAAGTGATTGGAACTCGGTGGAGTGTCCATTGAAAATCGTAGCTACGTAGAATTCCATTAGTGCAATGTCCAATGGGACTGATTTGATATCCCCCACGATGGATCATCGTGTTTGGGATTATGTGATTGATGCTGGCGTAATTCGTGGGGCGTGATGCCTACAGTTACAAGCGATTCTACTGAGATAGTAGCGCAACCGCCGAGTAAACTGCGATCTGGAAAACCGAAGCGTAATTCGAGGGGCGTGATGCCTAAGGCTACGAGCGATTCTACTGAGATAGTAGCGTAACCGTCGTGTGGACCGCGATCTAAGGCGATAACCATGGCGAAATTCGAGAGTGATGAGAAATCTGAGATTACAAGCGATTCTACTGAGATAGTAGCGTAACCGCCGGGTAAACTGTGATCCATGGGGGAACGGGCTTTCCATATCCATTTTTAAAAGAATTTTTAAAAAAGTATTTTCACTGGGAGTTGAAGCAAGTATGTTTAGTACTTGGAGATTTTTAGTCTTGCGCCTGGCCAGCGTATGCCTAAAGTCTGTGAGAACGACGATGGACTTGTTAAACTTTGAGTTATCAAGTATTTTCAAAACTTTGAATAGAAAATCAATAATCTGAAATTAGAATTACATAATTCTAACTTAATGAACTAAGGAAGAAGATCTTTTTGAATATCTTGAAAGTCCACAGCTTTTGGAAAAGATATATTATGCAAATATTTAGCATGAAAGATTTAAAGTTTAAAAATCTGAGTTTTGTAAGTCTAAAATTTGGTAAAAGACCTTTGTGTCTTGATTTTTGAAATCGATGAACAAAACTAGTAAAATGAAATAAATGGAATGAATCCTATATTTATTTATGAGTTTGAAACTTGGTAAAATTATGTAGGATATAAATATCGCTGAGATTTTAGCAATCGTTTTTCCTAACTTATAATTTCGGGACGAAATTCTTTTAAGTAGGGGAGATTGTAACGATCCTGAATTTTTAACAATTTAAAAATGAAGATATTTAATTAATTTTAAATATTTGAGATAAATTTAAATTGAATTCCAATAAAACTACGAAATTTGACGATTAAATTTTTGAATTTAATCTATTTAAAGTTGAATAGAAATTTGAATTTAACTTTGGAGTTTGAAATTGAATATTGAATTGGTATTTAAAATTTGAAAGAATGACTAGGAAAAATAGTTTGGATTTACGAATTATATTTATGTAAATTTATAAATAGATGTTGATAGTTGAACTACAAAATGTTTCTATGTTTATTAAAGAAAACAATTTACAAAACAAATTGAATTTATAAACTTTGAAAAAAAAAATATAATGTAACTACACTTAGTTTAAGTTTTAGCAACAAAAATAATACAAAACAATTGGATTTAAATTAAGAAAGAAAATATAATATAAAAATAAACATAAAATAAATAAATATTAAAAAATAAAAAAATAAATAAAAAGAAGTATACTGCCTTACTTGCATCAGCGGTAAACACGCCTTGATTCACGCCGTAAACCATACCCAAATTCACGTTCTCTTCCCCATAAAACACGACACCCCTTCCTCCATCAATTCATTCGAAAACCCTACCTAATCAAACCGCAGAGAAAATAATGGCGGCTTGAAATCGTCGTTCAAAGTTTAGGGCTTCGGCTTCAAATTGCTTCGACTCGCGTGCTCTTCACTTCGTTTGCAAAGGTGAGTTTTTGGCTCACGATTGATTTTAATGCAAGTTCTTAAATTTGTTGAATTGAATCTTGGTTGCATGCTATGATTTGGGTGTTATCTGTTATCATGGGCTCGGTTACTTGAATCTGAACTAACAAGAACAGTTGCTATTTGAATTTGCGTTTAAACTGTTGAGAACATATATTAATTTAAATTTGTTTTTTTTTTCAGATGCAATTTAATTTTTTTTTTTAAAATTGATAAGAACAGATACTATGTGTATTTTGTTTTTTTTAAAAACTGATAATAATAGATGCTACTTGATAATTTGATTTAAATTGTTAAGAACAGATACTATAAATTTTGTTTTTAAAAACTAAGAAGAACAGATGCTATCATTTTAAGAATCTGACAAGAATAGAGGCTATTAAAAACTTGACTTGCTTGTGTTGCTGTATGGTGTTGGATTTTGCTTAAGTTTGTTTCAAGCACTGCACTGCTTTCTTCTATCCAAAGCCTGCAGTAAATTCATTTATATTAAAACTTGAGTTTTAAATCAAAAATCTCAGTAAATTATAAAGTTGTTTTATATTGTGTGAGCCTTGTATTGAAACTTGTTGAAGATTTGATTATTAAATTGCATATTTTCTATACAACATTTGTTTTCACAATTGTGCAAATTATTAAATCACATTTCTATAAAAATGCAACTGATATCTGTAGCTTCTCGAGTCTTGTTTAAGTCACTTGTATACTTAGTGTTGCATTTGTACCACTGCAGCTGCCATTTCATATGTTTGTTTCTGCTCCATTCTGGTTGCTTCCCAGATCTTGCTTGCTTCTGTACTGATGCATTAGTTGTTGGCATATTGATGCATTCATTGTAGCTCCATCTTGATTTGTGCTTTCTCACTGACCCTTCCATATGCTCTCTGATATATGTAAGATTAAACTGAATTGATTTTGCAGTTTTTAAAAATCAAATGTAAGATTTAAATTCTGTGTGAATCAAGACTTGAAAACAGTTCAGGTTTAAGCCTGAGAAGCTTTGCAGTTTTGATTTTAATAGAATTCATATTTTAAGTTGAAACTTGGATTCAAATATGAAGAGGAACTGAATTCAAATGAAGTTTTGAGTTCAAGGGTTTTAAAAATGAATTTTTAAATTTAAACAAGTTTTAAATTCTGTTTTAAATCAAGTTTTAAAACAAAACAGTTTCAGGTATAAAATCCTGTAGCTCTGCAATTTCTAACATTTGAATGAAATTTAAATTTTTGTGTGGGAATTTGATTTTAGGTGGAAGTACCCACTTCCATGTGCCTACACTCTTTGATTTGATATATGCTTAAAGGATGATCTGGAATGTTGTTAAATATGCCTGAATGTTAAATGTATCAGTGCATACATGTTTTTGAATGTTTGTATATCTGTGTATATGCCTCTGTTTAAACAGTGTAGGCTAGACCTATTTTTCTTTGAAATTTAAATCCTCCTTATAAAATTGATGTTATGCTTTAATCTTTAAAGAAAATCTGTAGCAAATCTCCTCCCTGAATTTGTTTATTTTTGTTTGTGAGTAACTCTTTTTGAAAACTTAAATATAAACAGTTGTTTTAAATAGGTATGTTTGTGTATGCTATTTAGATTGCATGTTGATTTGTTTGCCTGTGCATCTGATTTTAAATGTATTGCTGAACATATGCATACAAAATTTTGAATGTATGTGACTGTGCTCTTATGATTCTAGTTCCAGATTCTTATACATTTTAAAATTATAAATACAATGTTATAATCTGAAAACTTAAACAAAAGGATGAATTTTAAAAACTAAAATCAAATTGTTTAGTCAAGGATGGACACTGCAGTACCCATCTGAACTGAAATTGGGTTTTGACCAATCTTTGATGACATTTTGGTAACTCAGTTCTGGTTCTTCATGCATGTTGTCTTCATATAGTTTGCTAGGTGTAGTGGTTATTGCCAGTTGCCTCTAGTTACTTGATTTTTGCTGTCTGCATGCAGTGGCAGTTATATATATATATATGTCCATGCACTTGAAACAACTATTTGATGCTGCACACTTGTGCTTTGCCTTGATCACTTCTGCTGTGTCATTTGTGCAGTTGGTCTTGCAATTGTTGTTATTTATGTCTTCATGTTCATTAGAGTTCTGTTGCTCTTATACCATTCTGTTGCATTTGGGCTTGATGTTTCGGCCTGCATACTTTTCAGTGCTTCATTGTTGCACTATGTTGGTATAAATGTTGCATTTGGGTTATTTTGTTGCTCTAAATTGTAGTCTGCACTACCATGTATGTCATCATTAAGATTGTCATTAAGAGTTTTTGAATTTTGTTGCATTGGTGCATTTCTGTAGTACCACTGCACTTTGTAGTTGCTGATCATTTTATACATACATTTATGTATGTTTGTCTTGGGTCTCTGTCGTATGCACTATTGTAGTGCTACTGCACTGTGTCATTGTTTGCTCTGCACTTGGGTGGCTCAGGCTTGATTATCTGGACTGTTTAGTTTGACATGTAGTCTCTTCTTGGCTTTGACATTGCTGAGTCTTTGCCTTTGATGCTATTTTATGGTTTGCAACCGTGTCATGAGACTGCTACCTGTACTTGTGTTCTTTGTGCATTGCACTGGCTGTTGTTGCATACTGTACTTCTTTTGCCACTGTTTGGTTGATGACACTCGAACTTGATTATCTGTTGGCTGCGCACATGTGTTGGCGAGGCAGTGCACATGTGTGCAAAGTATACGTGTGTACTGCAGTCACACGGGATTGACAGAAATTAAAAATTTGAAGTTGTTAATAATAAAAATCCATAATAGATTTTAAATTGATTCATGTGATTCGTCATCTCTGTTACCATTTTATTCAGTTCATTACAAATTTATTTACTTGAATTAAGATTAATCCTGACTCGAGTGTTTTGTGTTTTGCAATTAACGCTCGGGTCAGACCGAGTATTTTTGCAGCTTGAAGATTTTCAGGCCGCGAAGTTAGAGAGAGGGGATTTCGGCATTCACTAAAGTTTTAAAGAGATTTTTCTTGTATTTAATAAAAGATATATTCCGCTGTATAAAAATTTAAAGCATTGTACAAACTCTGATATATGTATGTAAGAAAAAATTCATTTATGAATAATATTATGATTATTCTGTGATTCTGTGGCTGATTCTGTTTAAACTTTATAAACTGAACAACAATCCGTCATTTTGAACGTTTCGAGTTGGTTTAATTACCGACTAGAGGCGGTCAGAGCGGCGGGTCGTTACAAAAGTGGTATCAGAGCTTTGGTTTACTCAAAGCTCAGTTTATGATGTTTAATATGAATAGTTACTAGGACCACTTTAAAAGAAAGTGCTTTTCAAATTTAAAGAAGTTTAAAATTGTTTTCTTTAAAATAAAAGGTATTTTGAAAGTTTGAATTATTTTGAAAATTCCCCTCTAAATTGAAGTGCGATAGTTTATATTCGGTGAGGTCTTATTAGATTTGAGTTTCGATCGTTCGGAAACTCATTTTCTAATTATTGAGATTTATGGAAAATGAAATATGAGTTAAGTGAATTAATGAATTGGTTTAAATTGGTTTAAATCGAATAACTTGAATATTTCGAGTAATAATTGGGAAATAAAAGGATATGTTAATTTGGTTATAACCAAGAGAATTATTGAATTATAACTCGAGAATTTGACTTTGAATTCTTTTGAAATTGATTTCAAATGTGGTGAAGAATTATTTAGTGAATAAATGAATTATAAGTATTTAACTTATAATATGAATTTTTGATATATAACTGAGTTATATAAATTGAATTGAATTGAATTATAAGAAGATTTATAAATTGAAGTTTTATAAATAGAAAGGAATTTGTAAAGATTGTTTATAAATTCGAAATCAATTGAATTTGATAAGTAAATTGTTGTAGCTTATGAAAGGAGATATATCCACGATTTTGGACAGTGGGTAATCCTTTAAAAATGAAAATAAGTTGTAGAAATGATGAAATTGGTTGACAAAGCATATTCACGATTTTGGACAGTGAATATATTATTGAATAAAACGGATATGTTTTAGGGAAGTGATATTATGAAATGAAATTTAATTGTTGATTTAACTGAATGAATCAAACTAATTTTGATGTGAAGTTTATATTTCAAGTTTAGACTAATGTCTAAAATGGTTAATGTGGAAATATGAATTTGATGGAACTAAATTGATGAACAATTTACTAAAGAACTAGTTGACTATTTTTGAAATAGAAAGTAAATGCAAAGTTCAAATAGAATTTAAATTTCAAATTTGAAGTTGTCAACATGATAATCCATTATAGGTTAAATAGATTCAGTGATGAATTTGAATTTAAACGTGCGGAAAATTAAATTAAGTGGAAAACTTAATATTGAAAAGTTGAAATCGGTTTAAAACTAGTACTATGAAAAGTACGAAGAATTCAAACTATGAATTAAGTTGAAGTTGAAAAAGTTAATGGTTTTAAAGATGTTTTGAAATGCATTAACTATCGAATACATAGATTTCAACATTCAATTGTTGAAATAGGCATTTCGAGAAATAAGGAAATGGTAGACTATAACACTATTGTTATAGTAAATGGTTTCCGGAAGGAAATGTTGTTTATAGTATTGGGATTTATATATCTATCTTAAATCCGAATCCCTATGCTAGTGATTTTGAGTTGTCGTAACGATGTTTTACACAACATTCGTTTTAACTCAAATAAATGTGTTTAGAAGAATGATTTCCTTAAAGAATGAAATATATACTTAATTTTGATTCAAGTATATTGAATATTTTTCAAAGTGTTGAAAATAAGAGAATTTGTGAATTACTTATTATTGAATAAGTATGGGAATGTTTTCCAATATGAAATGAAAGGTTTGAAATTTTATCTTTTAAAGATAAATTGAAAAATGAATATTTGAAATTTATTTCAAATGGCTAAGTGTGAAAATTATATATCTTGTAAAGATATTATTTTGAGAAATGTGAACGATTAGTTCAACTTGGAAATTTTTCAAAGATTGAATCTTGAGTTAAATTGAGTTTAACTTTGACACCAAAAACAATATAAGTTCAACTTTGAATTTTGGATAGTCGATTGGGATTGTATGTCTAACATTGTGACTTGATGACATATCATTTGATCTCTATTAAATATATATCTGTGGTGGCGGAGAATTTATTCTTTTAGCTTAACACCCTTCTCTGAGACGTACGAGCTTAGAGGTTATATATCGATAGACATCAATTATGTGTTGAGAATTGACGATGTAACGTGAAATCCAAATCGAATGTGAAGTCGATAATGAATTGGATTGTGAATGTGAATTAGGTTTGAGATAACCTTAAATTTTCAAATCGATTTAGAGGAAAATTTTAAACGTGATGGAAAATTTGGAATCCTCTATTTGTTGTGAATGTGAATTGAGTTTTCGTAACTTATATATGTGAATATAATCGAAAACCATCAGTTTAGAAAGTCATTATTATGAAAGTCCTGTGTAAGTTTACATAGGTATGATAAGTACGAAATGTGAAATGAAGTACTATATGTATATGACATATGTTTTCTAAAAACTGAGGATATGGAAATGTACCTTCCATTTATTATGTGTGAAAGTGATTGGAACTCGGTGGAGTGTCCATTGAAAATCGTAGCTACGTAGAATTCCATTAGTGCAATGTCCAATGGGACTGATTTGATATCCCCCACGATGGATCATCGTGTTTGGGATTATGTGATTGATGCTGGCGTAATTCGTGGGGCGTGATGCCTACAGTTACAAGCGATTCTACTGAGATAGTAGCGCAACCGCCGAGTAAACTGCGATCTGGAAAACCGAAGCGTAATTCGAGGGGCGTGATGCCTAAGGCTACGAGCGATTCTACTGAGATAGTAGCGTAACCGTCGTGTGGACCGCGATCTAAGGCGATAACCATGGCGAAATTCGAGAGTGATGAGAAATCTGAGATTACAAGCGATTCTACTGAGATAGTAGCGTAACCGCCGGGTAAACTGTGATCCATGGGGGAACGGGCTTTCCATATCCATTTTTAAAAGAATTTTAAAAAAAGTATTTTCACTGGGAGTTGAAGCAAGTATGTTTAGTACTTGGAGATTTTTAGTCTTGCGCCTGGCCAGCGTATGCCTAAAGTCTGTGAGAACGACGATGGACTTGTTAAACTTTGAGTTATCAAGTATTTTCAAAACTTTGAATAGAAAATCAATAATCTGAAATTAGAATTACATAATTCTAACTTAATGAACTAAGGAAGAAGATCTTTTTGAATATCTTGAAAGTCCACAGCTTTTGGAAAAGATATATTATGCAAATATTTAGCATGAAAGATTTAAAGTTTAAAAATCTGAGTTTTGTAAGTCTAAAATTTGGTAAAAGACCTTTGTGTCTTGATTTTTGAAATCGATGAACAAAACTAGTAAAATGAAATAAATGGAATGAATCCTATATTTATTTATGAGTTTGAAACTTGGTAAAATTATGTAGGATATAAATATCGCTGAGATTTTAGCAATCGTTTTTCCTAACTTATAATTTCGGGACGAAATTCTTTTAAGTAGGGGAGATTGTAACGATCCTGAATTTTTAACAATTTAAAAATGAAGATATTTAATTAATTTTAAATATTTGAGATAAATTTAAATTGAATTCCAATAAAACTACGAAATTTGACGATTAAATTTTTGAATTTAATCTATTTAAAGTTGAATAGAAATTTGAATTTAACTTTGGAGTTTGAAATTGAATATTGAATTGGTATTTAAAATTTGAAAGAATGACTAGGAAAAATAGTTTGGATTTACGAATTATATTTATGTAAATTTATAAATAGATGTTGATAGTTGAACTACAAAATGTTTCTATGTTTATTAAAGAAAACAATTTACAAAACAAATTGAATTTATAAACTTTGAAAAAAAAAATATAATGTAACTACACTTAGTTTAAGTTTTAGCAACAAAAATAATACAAAACAATTGGATTTAAATTAAGAAAGAAAATAAAATATAAAAATAAACATAAAATAAATAAATATTAAAAAATAAAAATAAATAAAAAGAAGTATACTGCCTTACTTGCATCAGCGGTAAACACGCCTTGATTCACGCCGTAAACCATACCCAAATTCACGTTCTCTTCCCCATAAAACACGACACCCCTTCCTCCATCAATTCATTCGAAAACCCTACCTAATCAAACCGAAGAGAAAATAATGGCGGCTTGAAATCGTCGTTGAAAGTTTAGGGCTTTGGCTTCAAATTGCTTCGACTCGCGTGCTCTTCACTTCGTTTGCAAAGGTGAGTTTTTGGCTCACGATTGATTTTAATGCAAGTTCTTATCAACTACAGACACACACGCATGAAATCTCTACAGAATGCAACTAAGCTTGACTTTCTATATGATATGCACGGCAAAACATGGCAACACTATTAGGGGGAAAAGAAAGGCATGTACTTAGTCAAAGACGGCATAAATATGGAGTGAGAAGTAGCCGAGCAAGGTGAAAAAGAAAAGGAAAAAAAACTGAAGAAGGAAAACAAAAATATAAGGGAGGGAGAAAGAAAACAGAGAGAATACAAAAGAAGAAGAGGAATAGAAATATTACCTGATTGTATGCAAGCTCACGAGAAGAAACAGAGAGAAGATAGTGGAATTTTGTAACTGAGTATGGTATGTATATATATAGATAAACAACTTGCGAAATTTAAGGAAGAGGCAAGCAAAAAAAATATGTGTGATTTCTTTCCAGTTTTCTTTAGTTTGATTTCTAGAAAAATATGCGCGATTTATATTGCCAGATTTGAATGGATAAGGCTTGCATTGTTTGATTAGCAAGGTTTAAATGCAGAGAAGAAACGGCAAGCATTGACGGAAGATAATTTATATGTGATTAATATTGCCAATTTTCTTTCATTCGAATGGATAAGTCTGAGTGATTTTAAATGCAGAGAGGAAAGAATTTGAACCATTCCAAGTTATACGAAAATTCTTGATTTAATGCATTCATTCTGATGCGTGAATTAAAAATGAATACAGGGACATGCGCAAGAAATAATAGATAAGGAAGGTAAGAGGCAAATGCCAATAATGTTAAAAGAATAAAATTTTATGTCATGCGCAAAGGAAGGCAAATTTGATTTTCTCTCAGATAATATATGCGTGATTTTTGCCAGATTTACGAAAAACTTGATTGCAACGTTATATCTCTTTTTTTTTCAATTAATAGTTGCGTGCTATTTTTATAGTCTGAGAGATTTATAAACAAAGAATCAGCAAGTATTAATTTGCTTTGGATGCTACTTCAAGGACAGATTTGAATGCATGCGTTGATTTATGTCACAGAGAGAAAATGGTAAGAAATTTAATTTTCTGATTTATTGAATTTTAGAAGGCAAGCAATTATATTTGATTGAGAGGAATGAATAGCAAGTGGAATAAAATTTATTTGTGAAAGTTTTTAAATCAAATCTCTATAAAGAGGCAAATGACAAAGATGTTAAAGGAAATAAATTTCACTGATATGTCACGCGCAAGGAAAGCAAGTTTGATTTCTTTCCAGATGATATTTGCATGAAAGGGAAGCACGATTTTGAAAACAATATTGGTAGTGTGAATCTCCTTAATCAGTGCATGATTTTAGAGAAACGGATAGGCATGAAATCAATACGTTTTGGTTGGAAATCTCCTAACTGATTTTATTAATCCATATAGATATTGAAATATAATTTTTTTTTTAAAATACGCCAAACTGATGCATTACCATACGCCCAAAAATTTATGCAAAAGTAACATTTTAAATTTATACGTTTATACGTTACTTATACCATTACAATGCGTGCCCTTTTTAAATTCGAAATTATCAGTTTATTAATATGCTATAAATTTTTAACATTTATTACTAAATTAAAAAGATAAAACTTTGGTTACATCTCTCTCTGATTCTTATTACCATAAAAGGCGATTTATTATCCAAATGGACCAAATATTACAAATTTTTAAAGCAAGTATATAATCCAATTTTTTTTTTATATTAAAATTCCCATTTAGAGTTATCCTTAAACAAAGTGAAACTTTCATTTATTATTTAGCATTTTGGAAATGATTTGATCAAATTAAAATATATATAAATTGGGAAGTAAATTTTACTGGAAAGAGAAAAATAACATAAGAGATATGAGTAAAGAGAAAAACACATATGAAATAGGCAAACAGATAGGAGAATGGATACTGCGCATGACTGAGATTTAGGAGAAAATTGTGTTTTGAATAATGCAAGAAATAAATTTTGTTGAATGGAAAAAAAATCTATGGAAATCAAATTTTTAAAGTAATGTGTTGAATTTAGAGGCAACATATTTGATTTGAATGCTAGAATATTCCTTCCCTCTAAAACACATGCCACCGATAAATTTACTCATTTACACTAAGGTCATATTTTTAAGAATGTGTACCATAGCCATAATATTTTATGCCCAAAATATACCAAAATAACGGATTAAAATTCTATACGTTTTCTTATATATATATATATATATATATATATATATATATATACGGTATTTATTCTCTAAATTTACGCGCCCTTTTTAACGCGTAATTACCAGTTCATTTATAAACTAAAAAAATTCAAAATTCTGACCGTGCTGAGACTCGAACTCGTGACCTGTCGTGAATAGCCCAAATGTCTTAACCACCTAAGCTATTAATGTTTTCTTAATTAAAACTTGATTTTGCTAGAAATTAAGTTGTTTACCATCTTCGACAAAAACCCAAATTTCCAAATTAAAGTTAATTCTTAACCATGTCAAAATTTCAGAGATCTTATTATTTAATTAAAAATTTGGTCAATTGCTTTTATTTTTATTTTTAATCACTTTAAAATTTAGATTTTTATATAATAAACCCCAAAGTTTTTAAAATACAAGTGAAAAATACTTGTTAAAAATTTGGGCTGTTACACTCTCCCCCACTCAGAACTTTTCTCCTCGAAAAGGAAGAAGGTAGGGGAATAGAAACAACCTGAAAGAAAACTAAATTGAAACTTAAATTAGAATCATTAATCTAAACAATAAAAATTCAATTTTAAATTAATCATTGCTTTCATCTATTTATACTTAAAATTTTAACATTTATTTATTTACATATTTACTTGTATAATATCCCTACACTTAAAAAAAATCATTCATTTTTTTTATCCAAATTTTACACAAGGTATTATAACATTCTAATTTAAAATGTTTAATTTTAGTCCAAATTTGAAATGGTAATTTAACTTAATTTTTAAAGTAAATTTACCATTTCCCAAAATAAACTAAATTCCCCATTTAGTTTCTTCTTTATTCCAAACTATAATTAAATTTATTTTTCTCAATATTTTTCTCATCTATGTCAAATATGTTTACACTTATTACAACTGTTTAAATTTATTCTTAGTTCCTTAACATCATTTTATATTAAAAATTATTCCATTACCCTTTAATTTTATTTTCCTCAGTTAATCTTTTTATAGCTAAAGTTTAAGTGTATAACATTTATTATAACCACTCAAATTTTATTTATAAATCTTTTTATATTGTATATTATCCAATTACATAGTTAATTTCTGAATGATTTAGGTAAGTTATATTGGCACGCAATTATACAAGAAATTTTTTTTCCAATTCTATTATTCAAGTTTAAATATTCATTCAAAATTTGACTTTATTTTATCATTAGAATCACCTTTTAACATAAATTTATGAATTAAATTTCCAATTAACTTCAAACCCTTTAGAGATAAATAAATACATACATATAGCATATGTCAAATCAAATTTAAATCATATATCTATATATATTATAAATTAAGTCATATTTAGAAATTCAAATTAATTAAATTTTTGAAGCAAAACTACAACGTGGTCTCTTTACTTCGATACTCGAAAATGAATTTTGATGATGTTGTAGTCATCACTGAAATTATTTTCCAGCGACAAAGAGAAGAGCACTAATTTTTAAAACTTTAAAATTCTTTGGAAACAAATTTATATTCGAAAATAATTTAAATAATAATATATCCTTTTAAGACTTTAAACACAAGGTTTGAAACTATCAGAAATTAAATTCTTAAATTCTTGTTTTAAATCCATTTCTGTTTCCAAATAAATTTATAACCATGTTTTATAGTTCAATTATTTATATAAGACAAAACCAATGGTAAAACCATAAATAAAATCAAACACTATTATCTCTTGACAACTAGTTAAATTAATTATAAAATTCTGAAAATTATACTTATATATAATATTAGATTTTTTCCCAAACATAGCAATAAATTTTTCAAAACAAGGATAGAGATTCAAATTTGATGGATTCAAATCAAAGAGAATTTTGATTTAAAGATGAATTGGAATCAGAAGATCCGATGATTACATAACAGAACAAGGAACTAGATAAGTTTATATAAATCACGGGCAACCTTAACCTGGTCAACCGTGACTTAAAGAGTCAGATCGAATGTAGATTTACCATTCGATCCGAAGAGATAGAGTTCGGAATAACCAAAGATACTAGCATCTAAACCGAGGTTAAATATAAATCTTTGGTGAATCAATGCTAATTGTAAAGGAGTTTCACCCCTTTATTAGAATATTGGCGAGACCGCCAATTCACTATAAAGATCATCCGAAGTGGAGTTATGGGATACTCCAGAATCGAAAGAAAATGAAAAGTGAGGGACACGAATGAACTTCGGAACCGCAGGGAACGTTCCAAAATTCAAAAAGGAAGAGATTCAAGCTCAAATGAAAGTGATTCTGTAAATCAAATTTACCATACATTCTAAGTTTTGCCTAGAGCCAAAGCTCTGATACCAAATATAACGACCCGATATTTTCAACCATTCGCATCCGCTCATGTTGGACTTGAATTGTTCAAAATACCGCGTTGTAATTAAAATTTGGCAAATCTCAAAATATACAGTAAATAATTAATCACAGAATCACAGACACAGAATCAGAATACTCGCAGCGGAATTTAAAAATACTTAGTGGTTCATGAAGCCACTATAAATAGTCTCAACAAATACAAATTACAAAGTCTTCCATCCCAAATATAGTTTAAATCATCAAATAGAAAATCCAAAAATCCCAAAGTCTTGATTAAATAAGATAGCGGACAGAAAGAAGCCAGCAACTTGAAAGGATCTACAGAAGTCCTAGCTCCGGGATGATGACTGAACTGCAACTCAGGCTGACCCGAGCGTAAAATAAAACATAAACACTCGAGTCAGGACATACATACTTATATAGTGTAAGCTAATTCAAGTGTACTGTAGTATAAGGCAAGTAACTTAAAGGATGCTTGGGACCGCCCATCCTCTAAGGATCCGTTAAACTATATACTATGCAGTAATACTTCGCTATTATAATAGTGTCTATTAGTAAAATAAACTTACTTTTAAATAGCGTTAAGGGGTTACCCATATAGCCCTTAACACATAATATATTCCCATAGTCTATACAGTACCGTAATCTCCCCCGTACTGGGCGTCGTCAGAGGGCACTCCATAGGTATGGTACAAACCAAAATCGTATAAGGCTCGCTATGGTAGGTGACACGGCACAACTAGGCAATGCCAGGGTAGATATACCAATTACGCTTCCGGACCGATGGAAACGCGCAGCGCGCAGCTGCCGCCCACCTCGAACAACACTCCCAAATCAAAGGTGCGCACCAAACAATCACAAAAGTAATAGAATGACATATGAAGAAGTGCGTCCGATCAGAGGTGCTACCTCATTAATCCGTCGATCGCTCCTGTTTTAGCCACCTTATGCCAACTCACGGGAGTCGGGTCCACGTATTTACCTCAAAGGAAACGTCACCACCATCCTACTTCATTCTGGAATCTCCACCGCGTACATGGTTGTTAAAGTGGTTTTCGGTATCGACAGAGAGTATGCTAGATATCCGATCCCGGTCTCTTTAACAACCAAACGTTATTATAACCCGTGGTTACAACTTAAAAAAAAAATGGTATTTATACTTTGAAATCAAAATAAATTTCAAATACCCTCAATATCAAAATATTGTTTATAAACATTTGTCATTTTATAAAATACCATTTAAATCTATTCATTTTATTTAGGAATTTATTTGCCTTTTTACCAAATTTTAAAGTTAAATTCTTCCTTTTAAAACCATTCAAAGTCAATTCCTTATTTTTATTAATTTCTTATTTAATTCCAAAAATTAAACCTTTTTCCCCAAAATTTATTTCCATAAATTTGTTTTAAAACAATCAAATGTCAGTTTCCGTAGCACTTATGAAATGCTACCTAAAGTCTATAGGTTAAAACAGTCCAATTATAAAAGACAGCATTTAAATGTTGTAATAGATTATTCTCTTAACAATTAAGTTTTAAATTCCAAATATAACTTATTATCAATTATTTTCTTAACTGAAATCTTACCTTTATCAAAAATCCAGAATTTCCCAAAATAAGTTACATTTCAAAATTTTATTTAAACATTCATTTATTTAACATTTTTGACTCAATCAAATTTTTTTATAATTTTTATAAAATCTTTAAATACATCTAAACCAGAATATTATAAACTTCCATTTAAAATAATTTTAAAATATTTCAGAAAAATATTATAGAAACCACGGGTTTGTATATAGTTTTCTAGCCTAGGTCAAGTGATACGGATTTATATCATTTCAATCCGCAATTTACAAAACCCCGGGTTCTATCATTTCAAACCCGCAATCCCAAGTTAAAAATTTAACAGTTAACTGAATAAATGAATAATAATTATCGTTTAGGCCTATCATTTCAGCCTATAACGATCTAAAATTTCAAGGAACTTGCAGTGATGATTTAACAATAAATAAGCATTAAATAATATAACTGCAGAAATATTACAATAGATAAACAACTGATGAGGTGTCAATTTAAATGGTGTTCAACATCATACGTTATATTACAGCCAGATAAAATTTAATAAATAATTTACAAATACACTTGCGATAATTCACAGAGATATAGGTATGTTTGTCTGGTGAGAAATACTCACCTTAAAGCTGCAGAAATTTTGATTCAAAATGAAAATCCCCCGAAAAAGAATCGCACAGCGGATAACGATCAAAATTTCCCCGGATGTCACGCCTAGATTCAAGATCCAAATACCGAATACGTGACTTTAAAAATTACGGTCAAAGCAAAAATTTTGAGAAAATTGGAACGAATAGAGTAAAAGAAATTTTGGTTCAGCTTTTGCTCGACTGCCTCACCCCACATCCTGACCCCAACTTCATAGGCTTGGCAATGCTATTTATTATTATTATATATATATATAAAAAATTTTCCAACGGCATGTCCTACTTATCTAGTTTGAAAATATAAATTTTATGCAAAACTTGCGTCTCTGCCTAGATAAACACGTCTCTGCCAAACTCCAAATCAAAACATGCACACATCATAACATCTCCATATTTTTAAAGTCCTTTCCCCTATAGTCACGCCTCCCCTTCAGTTTTCAGATAACACGTCCAATATCTCCATGCATAGATGCAAACTATCCCACGCAACTATATGCTTCAAAGCATTGCAGGCCTTCAACTGAAACTCTTTATATTCTTTTGCCATTTTATGAACCATGCCTTGCAAAACACGTCCCATTTTGACATTCTATGTCTTCTTTCAAATTTGGAAAGCCTTCTATCAGTTCTACTCAATGATATTACAGGGTTATGCTCGTCAATGGTCTTTCTTCTTTTTATTTTTTTATTTTTTTTTCATTACGGCTATAACAACCTATATCAACTACAGACACACACGCATGAAATCTCTACAGAATGCAACTAAGCTTGACTTTCTATATGATATGCACAGCAAAACATGGCAACACTATCAGGGGGAAAAGAATGGCATGTACTTAGTCAAAAACGGCAGAAATATGGAGTGAGAAGTAGCCGAGCAAGGTGAAAAAGAAAAGGAAAAAAAAATGAAGAAGGAAAACAAAAATATAAGGGAGGGAGAAAGAAAACAGAGAGAATACAAAAGAAGAAGAGGAATAGAAATATTACCTGATTGTATGCAAGCTCACGAGAAGAAACAGAGAGAAGATAGTGGAATTTTGTAACTGAGTATGGTGTGTATATATATAGATAAACAACTTGCGAAATTTAAGGAAGAGGCAAGCGAAAAAAATATGTGTGATTTCTTTCCAGTTTTCTTTAGTTTGATTTCTAGAAAAATATGCGCGATTTATATTGCCAGATTTGAATGGATAAGGCTTGCATTGTTTGATTAGCAAGGTTTAAATGCAGAGAAGAAATGGCAAGCATTGATGGAAGATAATTTATATGTGATTAATATTGCCAATTTTCTTTCATTCGAATGGATAAGTCTGAGTGATTTTAAATGCAGAGAGGAAAGAATTTGAACCATTCCAAGTTATACGAAAATTCTTGATTTAATGCATTCATTCTGATGCGTGAATTAAAAATGAATACAGGGACATGCGCAAGAAATAATAGATAAGGAAGGTAAGAGGCAAATGCCAAAAATGTTAAAAGAATAAAATTTTATGTCATGCGCAAAGGAAGACAAATTTGATTTTCTCTCAGATAATATATGCGTGATTTTTGCCAGATTTACGAAAAATTTGATTGCAACGTTATATCTCTTTTTTTTTCCAATTAATAGTTGCGTGCTATTTTTATAGTCTGAGAGATTTATATACAAAGAATCAGCAAGTATTAATTTGCTTTGGATGCTACTTCAAGGACAGATTTGAATGCATGCGTTGATTTATGTCACGGAGAGAAAATGGTAAGAAATTTAATTTTCTGATTGAATTTTAGAAGGCAAGCAATTATATTTGATTGAGAGGAATGAATGGCAAGTGGAATAAAATTTATTTGTGAAAGTTTTTAAATCAAATCTCTATAAAGAGGCAAATGACAAAGATGTTAAAGGAAATAAATTTCACTGATATGTCACGCGCAAGGAAAGCAAGTTTGATTTCTTTCCAGATGATATTTGCGTGAAAGGGAAGCACGATTTTGAAAACAATATTGGTAGTGGGAATCTCCTTAATCAGTGCATGATTTTAGAGAAACGGATAGGCACGAAATCAATACGTTTTGG
Source organism: Allium cepa (assembly GCA_030765085.1). Taxonomy (NCBI): domain Eukaryota; kingdom Viridiplantae; phylum Streptophyta; class Magnoliopsida; order Asparagales; family Amaryllidaceae; genus Allium; species Allium cepa. The sequence goes on from CM060931.1 coordinate 168,997,459, forward strand.
TTGGAAATCTCCTAACTGATTTTATTAATCCATATAGATATTGAAATATAATTTTTTTTTTAAATACGCCAAACTGACGCATTACCATACACCCAAAAATTTATGCAAAAGTAACATTTTAAATTTATACGTTTATACGTTACTTATACCATTACAATGCGTGCCCTTTTTAAATTCAAAATTATCAGTTTATTAATATGCTATAAATTCTTAACATTTATTACTACATTAAAAAGATAAAACTTTGGTTACATCTCTCTCTGATTCTTATTACCATAAAAAGGCGATTTATTATCCAAATGGACCAAATATTACAAATTTTTAAAGCAAGTATATAATCCAATTTTTTTTTATTTATTAAAATTCCCATTTAGAGTTATCCTTAAACAAAGTGAAACTTTCATTTATTATTTAGCATTTTGGAAATGATTTGATCAAATTAAAATATATATAAATTGGGAAGTAAATTTTACTGGAAAGAGAAAAATAACGTAAGAGATATGAGTAAAGAGAAAAACGCATATGAAATAGGCAAGCAGATAGGAGAATGGATACTGCGCATGACTGAGATTTAGGAGAAAATTGTGTTTTGAAAAATGCAAGAAATAAATTTTGTTGAATGGAAAAAAAATCTATGGAAATCAAAATTTTAAAGTAATGTGTTGAATTTAGAGGCAACATATTTGATTTGAATGCTAGAATATTCCTTCCCTCTAAAACACATGCCACTGATAAATTTACTCATTTACACTAAGGTCATATTTTTAAGAATGTGTACCATAGCCATAATATTTTATGCCCAAAATATACCAAAATAACGGATTAAAATTCTATACGTTTTCTTATATATATATATATATATATATATATATATATATATATATATACGGTATTTATTCTCTAAATTTACGCGCCCTTTTTAACGCGTAATTACCAGTTCATTTATACACTAAAAAAATTCAAAATTCTGACCGTGCTAAGACTCGAACTCGTGACTTGTCGTGAATAGCCCAGATGTCTTAACCACCTAAGCTATTAATGTTTTCTTAATTGAAACTTGATTTTGCTAGAAATTAAGTTGTTTACCATCTTCGACAAAAACCCAAATTTCCAAATTAAAGTTAATTCTTAACCATGTAAAAATTTCAGAGATCCTATTATTTAATTAAAAATTTGGTCAATTGTTTTTATTTTTATTTTTAATCACTTTAAAATTTAGATTTTTATATAATAAACCCCAAAGTTTTTAAAATACAAGTGAAAAATACTTGTTAAAAATTTGGGCTGTTACAATGACACTGTCACTTATATTTGAGTTTCTCACGCTGGTTTATCAAGCTTGATCCGGGTATTTTCAATACTCGGGTCAGATCGGAGTAGTTTCAGGTTTAGTCGAAGACGATTGGAGTTTCCAGAGGAGAGCTGGAGATATTCATCTACATATGACATATTCTATTATCTGTTGTGCTTTGTTAAGTTTTAGTTTGATGTTCGTCTGCAATTGTAAAGACAGATGTTTATAACCGTCTAAGCTGAATTTAGGTTAGACTCTGATATATGTATTTAAAAGTTTTCCGCTGTAAAGATATTGTTCAGTATTATATGTTATTCCATTCGTGTGAGATTCTATTCTGTCTTATTTTCTTTATTACCCTTCATGTTCCGTCTTTCGTGCAATTTGAGTTGGACATGTGTGTTTTATTGTCGATTCAAAGGGTACGGAAAAATGGAACATGACAGGTTGGAATCATCATGGTTGGAATATGGGCTATTCGCGAATCAATTTTCTTTTGGAAGCTAGTATACCAAAAATAATATATAAAATTGAATGACACACTAGGTACAAAAGTAAGTAGGTCAAAAAATAATGTTAGGTTGGAATCATCATAGTGGTGAAACTATTAATTTTCGTCTATGCTTTCAGTTTCAAAAAATAATGGTAGGTTTAGGTTTGTTTACATTTTAGATTTAAACCTAAATGCTTAGCTTAGAAAAGTAGATTCTTTTATAAATTCACTAAATTATATGTGTTATTTAGTTACTACATTGTTTTTGATAATATATTTATTACTTGGTTTAACTGTTAATATTTCAAATGAATATGCTTATATTTTCTATTCTTTAGCATTCGGTTATTTAATTATAATTGAATGAATATGCATGTTAGTATTAATTAATTAATTTAATTAACATTGGAGAATTAATTTTAGAATTAATACGTAACTAATTCTCTAATAAAAAATTGAAAACAAAGCAAAGAAAAATAAATTAAAATAAACAAATATACTCTACTTAGTTTCAAATGAAATTTAAAATAGTAAATATATTTACCCTAATGTACTTCAACTCTCTCTTGCATGTATCAATAAATATATGTTCAATTATTCCTATATTTATATATTTATTTACAACAATAAATGCACGTATGTTATATTTGTTTGTATGTGCAGTTTTTGTATACAGTTTAATCATATACAAATTAAATTAGTATTACATAATTGTTTCTTTCCATTTACTACCTTGGAGATGATTGAATTTATTACAACATTTATAATATATATGCTTGCTTTTCGAAAGAAAAAATGTTAACTGGTGAAAGCATAAATTATCTATGCTTTCGGTTTTAAGAATAATGTTAGTTTTATGTCCATTATTAATTCATTAATGATTTTAGGCCAAATTTCAAACTAATTTATACATCTTTAATATTCAATTAATTAAATGTGATTAAATTCCCATATTAGTGAAAACTAATTCTTTTAACTAGTATTAAGGAGTGCTAATTCAAAGATGAACGTGTAATCAATTCTTTAACATAAATTGGAATCAAATATATCATTAAATGCATATTGTACATTACTCTATATTAGTTTAAATTAATCAAGTATAGATAATTGAAAGTGTAACAGCCCATAATTTTTATAAATAATTTTTAATTCAATTTTTATTGAAACCTTGATCTCTAATTATTTAAAATTTGAAATTTTGGAATTTTCCAATATAGTTTTGGATTTTGCTTATAAATTATTTTCCAAATACAATAAAATAAACATTTTCTGAAATTTTATATTTTGGTCAACTAAAAGTCAAAATTTGACCACATTGAAAATTTTAAATTTTAAATTTTAAATTTTAAATTCTAATCTTTTTCTTTGAAACTATATTTTATTTTAATATTAGATCTGCTGTTCGTTTCGTAAAATTCCGTTTTATACTTTTAAAATTTGATAACTTTCAGCGTTTTACGCGCGATTATTTTCAGTAAATTTTGTCTATTTTATATTTTTATTTTTCAACCTCATTTCTATTTTTATATTTTATTTTTGTTTAGAATTTGATTTTATTTACTGGATTTTACTTGTTTATATTTTTATAAAGGGCTTGGAAATTCAAAGAGTCTTCGGTTTATTTGCTTGGAAATCAAGTCGGCTCTTCATTTTCTACCCTCTTCAATTCCTAGCCGTTCACAATGGTTCCTAGCCGCCACTTACCTATAAAATTCACGTACAAAAAAAAGTTTCTCACATTTCAAATTCATTTGTTTCCTGAAGAGAAAAAATACAGTAAGCTCTATAGCTTCCTCTTCTCTTCTTTTATTATTTTCTTTGTTTTCTTCAAGCTAGCTCGGCCACACCCCTTAAGCTGACTCCTTCACTATCTCCTTCACCACCACCATCTTAGGTCGACCTCCACCATCACATCATCTCCTCCAAATCATGGCCATGACTCCATGGATCAAACCCTTCTAAAATTGCAAAAACTCCTAGTCGAACTCCTTTTTGTTCACCATCTTCCCTTGTTTGCCTCGGCCTCCACCACCTACTCCTCCTTCGGCCATACCGTGACCTGACATGACCATGGCCGCACCACCTAATAACCCACCTGACCTCTTGCCTTGAGCCAGGCCGAGCCATACTTGCCTATGCCGAACCCCTTGTGCATGAAATCTTGCTCATGCCTTGCCTTTGCCTTTCCAATGCTTGTAGCCCTTACCTTTTTCATATTTCAATGCTTTGCCTTCAATTTCCTGCCCATGGCCGAGCCTAGCGATTTAGATTTGATCATGGCCGAGCCTTATGTGATGATGGTTGAGCCCATTTGCATAGCGGCCGACCCACTTATTGATTTAAACCAATTTTGCTTCACTTTGATTCATGTTTTGTTCATTGTTTTGATTTATAATAAGATGCAGAATTATATTCTTATTTATGTTGTATATTTTGGTTGTTACAAGATCTAAATATTGGCTCATCATCCACTCGTATCTAGTCACGCTTTTTCTTGCTTTGCGGAGTTTGGATTTTGTGTTTTGAATTTGATCTCTAGCTTGAGAAGGTGAGTTATTCACTCTAGACAATCGTACTTATATAAATGTGAAACAATGCCACTTGAATTGTAATAGTTGATATGCTATGTTATATGCTCACATTTGCTTGTTATTTGACATTATATGATGATATTACCTGATTTTATATTTGTTGCGTCACCTGACATCATATGTTATGTTGTACTGTTTATTTATTTTTTGTTTCTCACACTGCAAGTTCCCTATAGAGTAGAATCACTATGGGTTGAAATGATACATACCTGAACAAACATTAGATTAAGGAAAAATCGTTATGAGCTGAGATGATAGGCTCAAGCAATTTTTATTTATTTTATTTGTCTAGGATTGCGGGTTTGAAATGATAGAATCCAGATTTTTCTTTTTAAATTACGGATTGAAATGATACATATCCATATCACTTGACCTAGGTTAGAATATTATATACAGACCTGTGGTTAATTTTAAATATTTTCTAAATATTATTAAGTATTTTAGAAATATAAAATATGAAATTTTAACTTAAATTGGATTTAAATGATTCAAATAAATTTTATAGTGATTTTCTAAGTTAAAATGTACAAGCAAATTAAGATTAAAGTGTAAATTTTGATGTGACTTAATAATTGAAATTTAGGGTTCAAATGGAATTCTAAGCTTAATTTAGCGATAAGAATATTTTATTTATGAAATGGGTATTTTAAATAAAGAATTAAGTAATTTGTTGAAATAAAAGATAAGCAATTTATAAGTATTTGACTTAACAAATGAATTTTATTTAAATTGGATATTTATTAATAAAATGTTATTTTATTAAAATTATCGGTTAAGTAATATCCATATAAAAATTGTTGAAAAGTGAAATAAGTTTGATAAGTTAAAAATGAGAAAAGTTGAAGATATATTGTTTTAAAGGGTATAACAGAAATTATAGCGTTTCAAAAATGTTGTGGTTTAATGAACTATGTGTTGAATATACTAAATATACATATAGTAGCATTTCTGAAGTGCTGCAGATTCTGAATTTGAACTATGTTTGAATATACTAAATATACCTACAGTAGCATTTTTGAAGTGCTGCAGTTTCTGAATTTGGACTGTTTTGTAATGCTAAATATACCTACAGTAGCATTTTTAAAGTGCTGCAGTTTCTGAATTTGAACTGTTTTTGAATATACTAAAATACCTACCGTAGCACTTTATATGTGCTGCTGTTTCTGAAAATGACAATGTTTTTGAAATATTACTATATCTACCATAACATTTTATAAGTGCTGTTGTAGCTGAAATTTACAATGTTTTGGAAATTTTATAATTGAATGAACGAACTTTGGAAATCTACAACTTTGAAATGAATATTATTGGACATTGAATTTAAATGGTTTAAATGAATATGTTTTAAAGTGAAATATAAACCATTTTAAAATTTATAACCACGGGTAATAATAACGTTTGGTTGTTAAAGAGACCGGGATCGGATATGGGCATACTCTCTGTCGATACCGAAAACCACTTTAACAACCGTATACGCAGTGGAGACTCTAGAATGAAGTAGGATGGCGACGACGTCTTTTGAGATATGTACGTGGACCCGACTCTTGTGAGTTGACATAAGGTGGCTAAAACAAGAGCAATCGACAGGCTAATGAGGTCACTCCTCTTATCGGACACACTTCTTCGTATGCCATTTTATTACTTTGTTATTGATTGGTGCGCACCTTTGATTTTGGGAGTGTGGTTCGAGGTGGGCGGTAGTAGCTGCTACGCGTTACCACAGGTCTGGAAGTGCAATTGGTATATCTGCCATGGCATTGCCTAGTTGTGCCGTGTCACCTATCCTAGCGCGCCCTATACGATTTTGGTTTTGTGCAGTAGCCTGTGGAGTATCCTCTGGTGGCTTCCCGATCAGGAGGGACTATGATACTAGATAGACTACTGGGACTAGGTATGTGTTAAGGGGGATATTGGGAAACTCCTTAACGTTATTTTATAATAAGTTTACTTTACTTCTATACATTATTATAATAGCGTATATTACTGCATAGTAAATAGTTTAACGGATCCTTAGAGGATGGGCGGTCCCAAGCATCCTTAAAGGATGGGCATACTCTCTGTTGATGACGAAAACCACTTTAACAACCGTATATGCGGTGAAGACTCCAGAATGAAGTTGGATGGTGGTGACGTCCTTTGAGGTATGTGCGTGGACCCGACTCCCGTGAGTTGGCATAAGGTGACTAAAATAGGAGTCGACGGGATAATGAGGTCGCTCCTCTTATCGGACACACTTCTTCGTATGCCATTCTATTACTTTGTGATTGATTGGTGCGCACCTTTGATTTTTGGAGTGTGGTTCGAGGTGGATGGTAGTAGAGCTACGTGTTACCACTGGTCCGAAAGTGCAATTGGTATATCTATAGTGGCATTGCCTAGTTGTGCCATGTCACATACCCAAGCGTGCCCTGTACGATTTTGATTTTGTGTCGTAGCCTGTGGAGTATCATATGGTGGCTTCCCGATCAGGAGGGACTTTGATACTGGATAAACCATTGTGACTATGTATGTGTTAAGGGGGATATTGGATAACTTCTTAACACTATTTCAAAGTAAGTTTACTTTACTTCTAGACATTATTATAATTGCGTATATTACTACATAGTAAACAGTTTAACGGATCCTTAGAGGATGGGTGGTCCCAAGCATCCTTTAAGTTACTTGTACATTTATTTTTTACGGTTCACTTGAGTTGGTTTACATTGTATAAGTATGTATGCCCTGACTCGAGTGTTTGTGTTTATTTCTTACGCTCGAGTCAGCCTAAGTATTTCAGCTTTGAAATTCACCTTCCGGAGCTAGGATTTGTTGGAGATCATCAGTTATCTAGTTGCTATCTTTTTATTCAGTATTTTCTATTCAGCTATTGTACTAGTGGACATTTATGTATCTGGAATTTATATTGTATTTATTTTTCAGACTCTGTATTTTGTACTAATTTTGAGACTGTGTTGTGGTAGGTTCATGAACTACTACTGTTGTTTTATTTCCCGTTGCGAGTTATTCTGATTTATCTGTGTCTGTGATTCTTTGATTAGTTTTAGTTGCTCCAAATTATATTACAATATTCAGTTTTGAATTATTCAAGTCAGACATGTGTGGTTATATTTTCGATTTGAATGGTTCAAAATAGTGGGTCGTTACATTTGGTATCAAAGCTTGGTTTTAGGCAAACCATAGCCTGCGGAGCAAAAACACATTAGAGATAGGGTAGAAATTCCCTAGAATGAGTGAAATCAATCTTGGAATCCTTTCTTTGTGAGAGAACGTATTTTAAAGTATAAAATGATTTTTCCAAATGATTTTCAAGGGATTTTAAAAAATATTTTATATAAAAACTTTTCTTGCTTTGAAATTAAACAATTCTAAACTTCTTCTTTTCCTTATCTACCATGTTAGTAATTTCTTTGTTTGGTATATTCAATTCCCGTTGCATCTTATCTTATCTAACCTTATCTTTATTCTCAATTACCTCTGTCCTAAAATTCATTCTTGATTTTTCAGGATGAGTCATAGGAATGCAAGAGGTAGGGGCCGTGGTGTTGCCCAGCTCCTGAGCCTGCTGCACTAGTCAGGTTCACTAAACTCTGTAAGGAATACACTGAACTTGGTTGAACCAGGTTCACTAGATCTGAGAGTATTATTGAAGCTCAATAGTGGTTGAAGGACTTAGAGAGGATTTTCTCCGGTCTTGAGATCACTAATGCCCAGCAGCGTCAGTTGGCAGCTTGGCGATTGAAAGGAGCAGCCTTGGATTGGTGGGAGTCGGTCACAGACCACACTATTGAGGCTGACATTTCTTAGGAGTAGTTTAGGTATCATCTTCTGTTTGTTTTGAATTTGATTCAGTTTCTCTTTTGAAATCTGTCTTATTGTTCTTTATCGTGCTTTAGGGATGCTTTTGTTGTGAAGTGGATTCCCGAGGCAGGAAAGTCTCAGCTGTATCGGGAACTCATGGATCTGAAACTGGGTGATATGTCTTTTTCTAAATATGAGAGGAAGTTCAATGAACTTTCTAAGTTTGGCCTTAATCTGATTGACACTCCTCTCAAGAAGAATGAGAAGTTCATTGCTGGTGCACGTTCGAAGTATTATGATCGTCTCATAGCTCAGTGCATAGTCCTTTCACCACTCTGATGGACATGGCCATTAGATATGAGAATCCTACATCTAAGGATCCTCCAGCTGCCCGTTCTGCTTCAGCTCAGTCTTTTTCTGGTTGTCCTACGAAGAGGAAGCCCAACTTTCGCCATCAGAAGAGGAATCAGAACCAGACTCCAGGGTTGGGATCATCTTCTTCATCTCAGAGGCAGTCTGTAGACCTATCTGCCATTACTTGTTTCATATGTAATCAGAGGGGACACTATGCTAATAGCTGTCCTACTTTAGTTGGTGCTGCTATCCCTCCTCCAGCTCAGTTGACTAGGCATGATCTCTGCCACATTTGTCCACAGCCTGGCCATTTCAAGAAGGACTGCCCCACTCAGCAAAAGGGCAAGTCTTCTAATATTTTTGCTGTTACTTCTGCTTCTTCCCCAGTCCACCTCCTGCACCTGCTCCTGCTCCTAGTGATAACCAAGGTACACTTCAGGGTACTTTTTCACTGTTTAATTTTCCTGTTCGTGTTCTCTTTGATACTGGAGCTTCCCATAGCTTTATTTCTGTGGATCTTTGTAATAAATTTGAGCATCTTCTTTCTCCCAAATTTGCTTTTGTGCCTTTGTGTGTTTCAAATCCTATTAGTGGTCCCGCGAACCTTAGTAGGATTTGTAGAAATGTGAAACTCTTCCATTCCGAGTATCGATTTTTTGGTGATTTCTTTGTTCTAGGTTTTGATGCTTTTGATCTATTGCTTGGAGGTGACTGGCTGAAGAGGCATGATGCCTTTATCTCTTGTAGTACCCAAACTGTCTCTCTTGTTGGTGATAAAGGTAATTCTTTGGTGATTCAGTGTAGTTCGCCCCAGGATTTTGCTGGCAGCTTTATTTATTCTCTTAATGCTTCTCCTGGTGATATTCATTCGACTCTTGTAGTCAAACTCTATCCTGACGTATTTGGTGAAGTCACTTCTTTACCTCCAAAGTGGGAAATTGATTTCCGCATTGGTCTTATTCCTGGAGCTCGACCTATAGTTCTTCCACCCAGAAGAATGGCACCCCGTGAGAAGGTTGAGCTGAGGAAGCAAATTGAGGACTTGTTCTCCAAGGGTCTGATCAAATCTAGCCACTCAGAATGGGAAAACCAGTAGTGGTTTTCGTCACTGTAACGACCCGAAATTTTCGAACCCGAAAATCCCAGATAGTTATGAAAAGAAGAAAGAGATAGAAGAAGAAGAACAGAAACACCAAACATCTCACATTCGCAGCGGATAAAATATATTAATAAATAATAACAGTTTACAAAAGAATCTATATCTATCGGTTACATTTTAGTACATCAGAGTTTTACATATATACACTTACTGAATATATATACAATTATCATGACTCAGGTAAATAATAATATAAATACAGCGGATAAACTCCATGCGATATTGCCACCAGCTCGCCTCCTGAGCTCCTGAACGTCCTAACCTGAAAATCTGTAATACTCGGTCTGACCCGAGCATTACACCAAAGTAACACCCGGGTCAGGCTGGAAACCAGCGTGAGTAAACCCAACTAACATGGAATACCAAGCAATCAACTTATATAAACCCGGGGTAACTTATATCAATTTAACCAATCACAATTTGCTATAGAAAATGCTTATTTCACATGTCAATTTCTAAGTACCAAACTTAGATAAAATAATCCAATTTACTTAAATCATTTTATTCCTGCTTATCATTTATCCAGTATTACATGTTTACATTGCCATTTTATAACAGATAGACAAACCATATTATCACAGTTCAATCCATTCAACATCACATCACGGAATATCATAAAATATCATCCAATAGATATTAACCTTAATTAATCATGAACAGTAATTAACCATTCTGTAATTATTTCCTTAATTTAACCCTTAATTAAATAAATTGATTTTACTTAAATTCCCTAATTAACTTAATTAGTCTCAAATCATTAAAAACCTTAACTAACTTAAGACAAAAACATTGTCTTATTAACGTCTTGGCTATCACTAAACATGTTAACATAAAAATTAACTTTACTTGATTAAATCATTTAACTAAGTTTTGAAATCAAATAAACATTTAACTTGATAAATAAAAGTTACCAAAAATTCCTTCAAATACATAAGGCATTATCCAGTTATAGTTTGAACTAGTTTCAATTTATGTCAAAACTTTTTTTTTATATATATAAAAAACTGTTTTAAATTTTACATCGGTTCCACCCCGAAAAGCACTCGAGTCCTGACCCGAGGAACTCCTCATTGGTTTGAATTACTTAAAAACTTAAACACTTATATATCAGAAAATTTAAAGTTTCAAAGCCCTTAACCTTGTACAATTTGGGGTGAATTTACTCTGAGAAAATTTAATTTATTTTAATGTTAAACCATGCTGACCCAACTGGCCTACTTGGCCCAAATTCTATTCTTCCTCCTTATCCTTCTTTTCTAATTCCAGTTCTTTATTCTTCTTTGTTTACTTTTCCAGACTCATTCCTCTCTTAATTTACTTTACTTGTACACATTTACAGGTGCAAGATGATAAGTGCGTACATGTTAGGCAATACAGGTAATATACTTTTACTCTACTTGTACACATTTACACAGATGCAAGATGATAAGTGCGTACATGTTAGGCGCAATACACGTAATATACTTTTACTTTGTAAAGTTATTTATAATAAAAGTGATATCAAATATGATTGCAAGTTGAAGATCAAGTATCACTGCTTAGTAACAACAACACATGGCAAGATTTTCAACTTATGTTTTTGTACAGAACTATGTTACTAAATATTTCCAGAATTCCAAAACTTTCAAAACTCAACATGCCAGGCCTTCAAAACTCAACCATACTAGGTTACTAACAATTTCAGATTTTGAAATTTCCAGACTACCTGTACATTTCACATGTACATTCACTGAAAATAAATGAACAATGTTAACTCATTTTGCATATATATATCAGGTGCACTAAGAGATGCAAGCACTAGCAAAGATATCATGCAATTATTCTTAACACAGGCCTGTACAAATCAAGGCAAAGACCGAAGCCAAATATGGAAGCAAGATTACTTGCTTGCAAAATCATATTCTAATACAAAGACCAGGTTACTTATAAATATATTCAAGACCAAAACAGAAAACACATACGCATTGTTTGAGCCTCCCCAGTGAATATATGTATTATGTGCCTTAGACACATACTTTTCTTTTTCTTGTATACTTTTGATACAGAATGGGTTAATAATTTACTCCAAAAATAAACTATCTATAAGAACCAGACCAGGGAGATAATGAGTAAACCCACAGATCAAATTCTCATATACAAAAGAATTAATGCATATCAAAAAGTAAGAAGAGCATGCAACCCGAGACAAAGAAAATGGAATGCAACATACATTTGGACAGAGATAAAAAAAAATTGTAAGAGTGGACTCATTACATAAGTCGAAATCACCCAAACTCTTGAAAATTCCAGAGCACGATGTAATACGGAACTAAACCAGCGTTCTGAATTATTAAACTTTCAATCGTGCAAAAACAACTCAAAGAATCAAATTCGAAGCCTACCCATATGAAGATTAAGCAAAAGAAGCAATCTTTGGATGCAATAATTAGGGAAAAAGGGCAGAAATTACTCACAGAAAATGATCGTGAGAGAACCGAACCACAGCCTCAATGACATCATCACATCTCTGCGTTCCTGCCTTCCCCGTGTTCGCGAAAGCCCCCATACCATCGCGAGAACCACGTTGACATGCGACTCCAAATTCCTAAACTCGACGACAAGTCGACGACTTCGCCTCAACGCCAACTCGAGCCTGCCTCCAAATCCCCTAAACGGCGACCCACTCCTGGCAATCGAACCCTAATTCCCCCTCCATCAATCGATCGCGACTTCCTCCAGATCGAACCCCCTCCCTACGATGAACACCTCGACCTCGAGTTCACACGCGACCCCTCTCTCTCTTTTTTTTTTTTAACCTAGGGAACGATCGGCCATGATTTTTTTTTTAAAGTTCGATTTGCTTCCTGAAGGAAGGGGGAACGGAAATAAATATAAGAGGGTAGAAGGCTTCCTGAGCACGACATAGTCCACGAAAATATCTTGTTAGTTTACTTTAACTCAATTATATTATGAAATTTCAAAACGTCTCGATAATTGCCAATTAAAATACAAACTCCTCTTAAGGGATGCCGCTAGGCGATTATAAGGTTTTACCCGCGTTTCGAACACAATAGGACATGTTTCGGAGGCTAAATTTGAACGTACGTGCAAGTCATGGAATTAAATGATCGATTCTAAATTAAATTGATTAAAATAAATCGAAGCGTTTCGAGCTGCCAGGGTCAAACGACAACTCTGATTGCTACGAAAATTGAAATCCGATAATAACTAACTGTTACGGATCCAATGGAACTGGTTTCGTCGAATTCCGAGACTGTGTCTCGGAAGGCTATTTTTATATATCGATTTAAACGATATAATTTCAGAACTGAACAAATCACCTTTAAATTAAATTTCAACCATTCTATTATTTTCAGTGTCATCATTATAAATTTTATAAGCCTTCAAATTATTTTAAACAGGCTTAGAATCTCAGATTCCGCAAGTTGCCCAATTTCAATTATTAATTTCAACATTTAAACTATATAATTCAATGATTTAATTATCAAGAAAATATTAATATTTCGAATTTCAAGTTAAAATTAACTTTTAAATATTTAAAATCAATTAATTATTCCAATTTAAGTTGTTAAAAATTCCGGGTCGTCACATTCCTTCCCCCTTAAAAGAATTTCGTCCCCTAAATTACTAGTCAGGAAGAATGGACCATTACCCGTTTACCTTTCCAAAACTCACAATCAACATCCTACCAACTATCCTTTATTAATGACCCATTATCAACTAACCTCCCCAAAATCTTTTATAGTTCAAATACTACCCGTTTGTTCAATCATTTAAATTTTAACCAACTTTCGAATTATCAAAAATTTCTCAAATTTTTCTAACTCTCTAAATTTCCGAAAATTTTTGCCAGCGTCTCCTTTGCGCGGCTAGCTCGGTACAACTACAAAAGGCCTCTACGGGCTCCCAAATACCAAAAATAAAATAAAAGCCAAGTGGCTACATCAAAAACCCAATCCAATTTCATACAGAATTTAAAATACATACCTTTTTGTCGGGCAATTCACATTTATCTTTGGAAATCAAATCCAACTTTCTTTTTACCTTTTTATACCTGCATATTTTACTTAGAAACAATATTCAATCGTAACCTTTCAAATCATTTATACATTTCCCTACATAAGTTTCATATCTATTAAAAAATTAGTTTTTCCCCCTTCCAGATGAATTCAATTCACTTTCAATTCTGAATTATTGAATTTATCTTCCATTTATAACTGACTCATATTAATTTCATCTTCTAATTTACATTACTTTAATTTGAAATCGTTTTGTCATTAACCAAAATTTTCCCAAATCTTCAAAAAATTTCTAACTCCCAAAATTTTGGAAAAAATTTGGCAGAGACTTCTTTGTACGGAGGAGCTTTTGCAATTTGACAAGAGATATAAATATATATACATCGACCCACCCGGTCGGAAAAAGCAAAAATAGTTCATATTTCCTATTTTTATTGCGTAGGCGTACCTTATTTAGCATTTAAGCAAACAGCTTATAAATTCTAGCAATTAGCATACCCAAATCTAGCCAAACGGCTTCCCTGTACCTGTACTTACTCAATTTAAATATGTAAGTGCCATATATAGAAATTTTATTAACCTAACACTTACTTTCAAAAACCAAACACATGCATTACATAAATAACAAGCACCAAACATTTCCAATAAGCAATTTATATGTTTTAAAACACATCTAATTATTTCTAACCAAATTTATATGCCTTTTCATTCAATTTTAATGGTTTACACACAATTACTTGCATTCAACTCATTTTAAGCGAGACAATCTCATATTCACTTCAATTGATTCAAAAATCAATTATATCGCTTCCACTAATTCATAGCATTTAATTTGATAATATCCATGTGAATAATTAATTGTTTAAGTTTTATAACCAATTAAAATTGATTCCAACTCACTTTTATTTAATTCAATTTCATTTTAATTTATTCACCAACCATACATACGCATTTCATTTCATCACCTTATTGACTTCATTCAAACTATTTATTAAGTTTAACATATTCAATATTTCTAAATTTATAACCATTTCCAAATTAATTTTATCCAAGCTTTAATTTAATAGGCTTTTATCCTTATTCGAAGCCAAGCTACCATAAACTTTAAACTTAAGTTAATTACTTTAATTTATTCCAACATCAACTTAAGTTCACTTCCATTAAATTTGATTCTCATTAAATCAAATTCCATTTAATTCAGTTAACTCATCTCCTTCATTGTAAATTTAATCCACCTTCTCAATTTATCAAAACAATATCCAGGCACATATGCCATCGAACTTAAGTCCAGTCTGATAATCCAATTCCAATTAAAGTTTGATTTAATTTAATTAATTAATTTTTTTTATTCATCAGGCTTCATCCATTTATTATATAATTCCAGTGATCCCATTAAATTTTTTAATTTACTTGTTTATTTCGAATTTATTTTATTAATAAAAGACCATCTCAATTTATTTCTATTCACTTGGATTTTACTTTGCAACTCAAATTATTTCTATTATTATAATCACTTCTCTTATATCCAATCCACTTACAAATCTCATTAAATATTATTCAAATCACACTTGGATTTTTATTTTTAATTCAAACCAACACATTTTCCAATCTAATTCTATTTTATTTTACTTTACAACATCACCTCTTATTTAATTCATTACCAAATCCAAGTCGAATTCCATCACAACTTGAATTCATTCCAAGCTCCATTATTAATTTACGATCCATTTATTTACCCAAGTTAAATTTTATTAATATACTCAATCAACCAATTATTTAGCGCATTAGCTTACTTCCAATTTTATACCAAGATTCGATTTTATTACAAAAATCACATCATTTGAATTTTTTTCCGAGTCTAATTTTTATTTTATAATTCCAGTTTGGATTCCCCTTTATTTTCCCCAAAATTTCAACACTTCTATTTTTAACAATTTAGAAATGCTTTTAAATTCAGATAATATAATTAAAATAGCTTTTTATAAAATATTACTTATAACTCGATGTCTCAACCAGTCCATCCTTGTTCTCATAGAAATTCAATCATACGTTGATCAGACGTAGGACTGAAAATCTATAAGTACTTGGTAAACCCGTTTTCAACACCCAGTAAAAATACTTCGAAAATAATTTTACTAAAAATATCGGAAACAATTTTTGAAAATAGAGGAAATATCTTTAGTGATGATGCTCTGAAAATCATCACCCCCATTCCATGGTCACAGTTACATACCAGGGTTACGTTGCAGTCGCAACAAAAGTCCATGTAACTGCAGGCTCTCCGCGCCCTCTCGATTACGCCATGGAACCCACACAACAGATCACAGTTACATCCAAGGTTACGTTGCAGTCACAACAAAAGTCCATGTAACTGTTGGCTCTCCGCGGCCTCTGATCTCGCTATCAAAATGAAACTTCTCCACTCCTACATAGGTCGCAGTCTACCGAGATAAACTCAAACGCAGACTGTTGGCTCTCAGCGGCACACACGACTTTCACAATGTTACCATAGGTCGCAGTTACATCCTGGGTTACGTTGCAGTCACAACAAAAGTCCATGTAACTGTTGGCTCTCCGCGGCACACACGACTTTCGCTATGGTAAACTCAACTCATAATCCTCAGGAACTAGTTTTGTCCGGACTCCTCACAGGATCAACTTTAGAACCCCCCCTTGGGCTCAAGGCAGCACCACCCGGTGGCACTCCTGAGAAGTTCATTTCAAGGGAGCGCCTTTTTCCCCAGAGCCATCATCAAAACACTTTATACTATACACATATAGTATCTTTCAAATCATACACCTAGTATGAATTTTATCAAAGCTCCTTTACACAAAATCGATTATCCCAAAATCGATAATTCTCAAAATAGGCTTTCCAAATTCCAATATTGATTTTACCCAAAAATCATAAGCCTTTCCAAATCCAAAGGTTCCCAAAACCTTTTTCCAAAATCTTCATAAGATCCTTTATATAAAATGTTTAAAACTTTGGATCTTTTCAAACTTGTATAAAATTCCTTTTATACTTCAAATACTTACCAAAAATTCTTTCTTCCAATCATAGATTCAACAAGGGAAGATTTGTCTTATATAACGAAGCTATATAACTTTGTTTATTCAAATCAAATATTCAAATTTAATTACTCTTTCCCATATCAATTTCCTTAATCCTCATTCGGATTATTATTTCAATTCTTATCTCAGTTGAGTATTTTAATCAATAACAGTTTTAAACTCCGACCAGTTTAGAAAAATAGCTTGAAAATTTTAAAAATAGATAAGTAGTTGAAAAATAATCAATAGTTTGCAAAATAATTGTAAAATAGTTAACTAATTATAAAATAGTTGAGAAATAGTTAAATGGTCATAGAAATTTTAGATAATTGCAAAATAGTTGTTAAATAGTAATTAATTTGTGAAATAGTTGAAAAATAGTAATTAGTTTAGGAAACAGTTGAAAATGGTCAAATAGCTCCAAAATAATGGTAAACAATTATAAAATAAGTTAGCTTTAAAAAGAAAGGTTGTATATATTTAATAGCTTAGAAAATAAGTTGAGATGAAAACAATTTATATCGAAAATAGTCAAGAGTCAAACTGTTCACTTCCCCAACTAATTTCCATTTAATTGACTCAATTCTAACTTGAATAACTTCAATTTCTGTTGAAATTTATTCCCAATTCAAGTTAAATCAATCTTGATTCCTTTCCCAATTTAAATCAAATTCTAGTTGATTTTAATCCTGTTCGATTTTAATTTTGATTTCATATTATTCCAATCAATTTGAATTATTATCAATTGAATCCATTTCAAATTCAAATCATTTCAACATAATCCAATTCAGTTCCTCATTTAAATCCTTAAACCTATACATCTTCAATCACCAATTCAATTAGTTTAAACCAAATTACAATTTGAACTAATTCAATTTCAATTTTAATGTATTCAAACTAAATTCAATTGGTACAAATGAAATCTAAATTTCAACTTTAACCCATCTCGAATTATATAAATTCGAGTTGAATTCTCAAAGGTTGGTTTAACTCTTTAAACCAAATTACTTTTATTTAAAGTTTTTAATCAATTTAATTTCTGAGTTCGATTTCCAAAATTCCATTTAATTTTTAAACCTTTACAACTTAAATTATAATTTCCAATTTTACAATTTCTATTTATAATCAGTTACATTCACATTTTGCTTTTAACTCAGAATTATACATTTTATTTAACCAATATATTTTTATTATTCCATAAACATTTTAATCAAGATTCCAGAGTTTTAAACAAATTTCCAAAATTCCAATATCACCTTAGAATTCAACGATATCCAAAATTCTTTGGCAAATTCATTTCTCCCTTAGAACTTCAAAACCAAACCCAGTTTACAAACAATTCCAATTTTAAACAATTTGGTAGCAATTTCTCTTCTAGAAACTCGAAAATGAACATCGATAATGCTGCAGTCATCACCGACGTCATTTTCCAGTGACCGAAAGAGTTCGATGCTTTTATCTCTTTTCAAAACACTTCCAAATATTTTGAACTCCAAATCTCCCAGATTTCAAATTCAACACAAAAAAATTATTTTTGAAATAATACTATTATTTCTCCAAAACATCTGGGAACCACTTTCAAATCCAAAGGAAAATTTAAATTTTCTCAAAAATTTCAAATTCCCAATCCATCCAATTCATATTTAAATATTACTCTAGAATTTCATCTTACTTATTTTCAATTATTCTCTGGCATTCTATTTCAAATTATAATCTCATTTATTTATGAAATTTATTTCGACTTATAAATTTCATTTCCAATCTATATTTCAAATTCCGGGATTAGATTTTGAATTTCATTTTCAATCACTTAAATTTTAATTTAGTTATATTATTTTTGTTTTCTACTTAATTTAATTCCAATTCTAAACTTCAGTTTCAGTTTGAATCCATTTCAAACTTATCTTTATTAAATTTCAATTTGGTGGTATTATATTACTTCTCAAATTTAATTCCAATAATTTAACAACCAATCACCTTAATATTTATTAGAAAGAACTATTGTTTTATATTTCAAAATATATTTTATATAAAACCATTTAAAACCTTTATATAAGAAAATAACAAGTACGCGCTCATATATATATATATATGCTCAACTCATTCTAGAGTACTTCAGACCCTATTTAATGAGTAATCCCCACCAGAGCCAAGGTTCTCGCTTAACCTTTCAGCTCTGATACCAAATGTAACGACCCGAAATTTTCGAACCCGAAAATCCCAGATAGTTATGAAAAGAAGAAAGAGATAGAAGAAGAAGAACAGAAACACCAAACATCTCACATTCGCAGCGGATAAAATATATTAATAAATAATAACAGTTTACAAAAGAATCTATATCTATCGGTTACATTTTAGTACATCAGAGTTTTACATATATACACTTACTGAATATATATACAATTATCATGACTCAGGTAAACAATAATATAAATACAGCGGATAAACTCCATGCGATATTGCCACCAGCTCGCCTCCTGAGCTCCTGAACGTCCTAACCTGAAAATCTGTAATACTCGGTCTGACCCGAGCATTACACCAAAGTAACACCCGGGTCAGGCTGGAAACCAGCGTGAGTAAACCCAACTAACATGGAATACCAAGCAATCAACTTATATAAACCCGGGGTAACTTATATCAATTTAACCAATCACAATTTGCTATAGAAAATGCTTATTTCACATGTCAATTTCTAAGTACCAAACTTAGATAAAATAATCCAATTTACTTAAATCATTTTATTCCTGCTTATCATTTATCTAGTATTACATGTTTACATTGCCATTTTATAACAGATAGACAAACCATAATATCACAGTTCAATCCATTCAACATCACATCACGGAATATCATAAAATATCATCCAATAGATATTAACCTTAATTAATCATGAACAGTAATTAACCATTCTGTAATTATTTCCTTAATTTAACCCTTAATTAAATAAATTGATTTTACTTAAATTCCCTAATTAACTTAATTAGTCTCAAATCATTAAAAACCTTAACTAACTTAAGACAAAAACATTGTCTTATTAACGTCTTGGCTATCATTAAACATGTTAACATAAAAATTAACTTTACTTGATTAAATCATTTAACTAAGTTTTGAAATCAAATAAACATTTAACTTGATAAATAAAAGTTACCAAAACTTCCTTCAAATACATAAGGCATTATCCAGTTATAGTTTGAACTAGTTTCAATTTATGTCAAAACTTTTTTTTTATATATAAAAAAAACTGTTTTAAATTTTACATCGGTTCCACCCCGAAAAGCACTCGAGTCCTGACCCGAGGAACTCCTCATTGGTTTGAATTACTTAAAAACTTAAACACTTATATATCAGAAAATTTAAAGTTTCAAAGCCCTTAACCTTGTACAATTTGGGGTGAATTTACTCTGAGAAAATTTAATTTATTTTAATGTTAAACCATGCTGACCCAACTGGCCTACTTGGCCCAAATTCTATTCTTCCTCCTTATCCTTCTTTTCTAATTCCAGTTCTTTATTCTTCTTTGTTTACTTTTCCAGACTCATTCCTCTCTTAATTTACTTTACTTGTACACATTTACAGGTGCAAGATGATAAGTGCGTACATGTTAGGCAATACAGGTAATATACTTTTACTCTACTTGTACACATTTACACAGATGCAAGATGATAAGTGCGTACATGTTAGGCGCAATACACGTAATATACTTTTACTTTGTAAAGTTATTTATAATAAAAGTGATATCAAATATGATTGCAAGTTGAAGATCAAGTATCACTGCTTAGTAACAACAACACATGGCAAGATTTTCAACTTATGTTTTTGTACAGAACTATGTTACTAAATATTTCCAGAATTCCAAAACTTTCAAAACTCAACATGCCAGGCCTTCAAAACTCAACCATACTAGGTTACTAACAATTTCAGATTTTGAAATTTCCAGACTACCTGTACATTTCACATGTACATTCACTGAAAATAAATGAACAATGTTAACTCATTTTGCATATATATATCAGGTGCACTAAGAGATGCAAGCACTAGCAAAGATATCATGCAATTATTCTTAACACAGGCCTGTACAAATCAAGGCAAAGACCGAAGCCAAATATGGAAGCAAGATTACTTGCTTGCAAAATCATATTCTAATACAAAGACCAGGTTACTTATAAATATATTCAAGACCAAAACAGAAAACACATACGCATTGTTTGAGCCTCCCCAGTGAATATATGTATTATGTGCCTTAGACACATACTTTTCTTTTTCTTGTATACTTTTGATACAGAATGGGTTAATAATTTACTCCAAAAATAAACTATCTATAAGAACCAGACCAGGGAGATAATGAGTAAACCCACAGATCAAATTCTCATATACAAAAGAATTAATGCATATCAAAAAGTAAGAAGAGCATGCAACCCGAGACAAAGAAAATGGAATGCAACATACATTTGGACAGAGATAAAAAAAAAATTGTAAGAGTGGACTCATCACATAAGTCGAAATCACCCAAACTCTTGAAAATTCCAGAGCACGATGTAATACGGAACTAAACCAGCGTTCTGAATTATTAAACTTTCAATCGTGCAAAAACAACTCAAAGAATCAAATTCGAAGCCTACCCATATGAAGATTAAGCAAAAGAAGCAATCTTTGGATGCAATAATTAGGGAAAAAGGGCAGAAATTACTCACAGAAAATGATCGTGAGAGAACCGAACCACAGCCTCAATGACATCATCACATCTCTGCGTTCCTGCCTTCCCCGTGTTCGCGAAAGCCCCCATACCATCGCGAGAACCACGTTGACATGCGACTCCAAATTCCTAAACTCGACGACAAGTCGACGACTTCGCCTCAACGCCAACTCGAGCCTGCCTCCAAATCCCCTAAACGGCGACCCACTCCTGGAAATCGAACCCTAATTCCCCCTCCATCAATCGATCGCGACTTCCTCCAGATCGAACCCCCTCCCTACGATGATCACCTCGACCTCGAGTTCACACGCGACCCCTCTCTCTTTTTTTTTTTTAACCTAGGGAACGATCGGCCATGATTTTTTTTTTTTTAAAGTTCGATTTGCTTCCTGAAGGAAGGGGGAACGAAAATAAATATAAGAGGGTAGAAGGCTTCCTGAGCACGACATAGTCCACGAAAATATCTTGTTAGTTTACTTTAACTCAATTATATTATGAAATTTCAAAACGTCTCGATAATTGCCAATTAAAATACAAACTCCTCTTAAGGGATGCCGCTAGGCGATTATAAGGTTTTACCCGCGTTCCGAACACAATAGGACATGTTTCGGAGGCTAAATTTGAACGTACGTGCAAGTCATGGAATTAAATGATCGATTCTAAATTAAATTGATTAAAATAAATCGAAGCGTTTCGAGCTGCCAGGGTCAAACGACAACTCTGATTGCTACGAAAATTGAAATCCGATAATAACTAACTATTACGGATCCAATGGAACTGGTTTCGTCGAATTCCGAGACTGTGTCTCGGAAGGCTATTTTTATATATCGATTTAAACGATATAATTTCAGAACTGAACAAATCACCTTTAAATTAAATTTCAACCATTCTATTATTTTCAGTGTCATCATTATAAATTTTATAAGCCTTCAAATTATTTTAAACAGGCTTAGAATCTCAGATTCCGCAAGTTGCCCAATTTCAATTATTAATTTCAACATTTAAACTATATAATTCAATGATTTAATTATCAAGAAAATATTAATATTTCGAATTTCAAGTTAAAATTAACTTTTAAATATTTAAAATCAATTAATTATTCCAATTTAAGTTGTTAAAAATTCCGGGTCGTCACAGTCACCAAGTCCGATGGTTCTTTGAGGATGTGTGTTGATTATAGGGAGCTGAACAAGCTCACTATGAGGAACAGATATCCTATGCCTCGCATCAATGATATGTTTGATTAGCTCCATGGAGCTACTGTTTTCTCTCAGCTTGATCTTGCCACAGGCTTTCACCAGCTCAGATTTGCTGAGGAAAGTATTCCCAAGACTACTTTCCATACCGAGAATGGTTTTTATGAATGGTTAGTTATGTATTTTGGTTTGACTAACGCCCTGCTTTCTTTGTTGATTTGATGAATTGTGATTTTCGTGATGTGCTTAACAAATTTATTCTAGTCTTTGTTGATGATATCCTTGTCTTCTCCAAGACAAGGGATGAGCATGACTCGCATTTGAAATTTGTTCTGGGAACTCTTAGAAATTATCGGTTGAAGGATAAATTCTCGAAATGCCATTTTTGGAGGGATGAAGTCCGATTTCTTGGGCATATTGTTTCTAGAAATGGAGTTCTTGTTGATCCAGTCAAAATCACTGCGATTAGTGTAAGTCTTTCCCCTCTTTTCCTTCTGCTATTTGATCATTCTATCTTTTCTGTGGTCCTTACTTATCCCTATTCAATTACATGATTGTGAACTCCTAGGACTCTAACTGATGTTCGCGGTTTTCTTGGCCTTGCCGGTTACTATCGGAGATTCATTGAACACTTTGCTCGGATTTTGCATCTCTCACTGCTTTAACTCGAAAGAATGCTAAGTTTATATGGAGTGATAAGTGTGAAGCCGCATTCAATGAGTTGAAGCGTAAGCTTACTTCCGCACTAGTGCTTACTGTTCCGAATGGAAATGAGGGATTTATGGTATACACTGATGCTTGTCCTAAGGGTTTGGGAACTGTTCTGATGTAAGATGGGAAGGTGATTGCCGATGCTAGTTTCCAATTGAAGACCCATGAAGAAAATTATGCACCTCATGATCTGGAATTGCTTGTTGTTGTCTTTTCTTTGAAGCTTTGAAGGCATCATCTTTTGGGTGCTAAGTTTGAGCTCTATACTGATCATCAGTCTTTGAAGTATATCTTCACCCAAAAGGATTTGAATCAGCGTCAGGTTCGGTGGCTTGAGTTACTTGCTTCTTATAACCTTGACATTAGCTATACCCCTAGGAAAGATAATGTCGTGGCGGATGCTTTGAGTCTGAAGAAGGCCATGTTGTGTCAGCTTGTTGTTTCTTCTTCTCCTCTTTTGGATCGTATCATTGCTAAGCAGGATGAGGATGAGATGCTTAGGCGTATGAAGGAGAGTGTTCGTAGCAGTGTTGGTAGTAGTATTCTGGATGGTAGTGGAGCTCAGATCGATGATCGATGTATTTTGAGGATTACTAATTGGATTTGTGTCCCGAATGTTGATGGATTGAAGCAAGAGTTACTTTGGGAACATCATCGATCTAGACTTTCTATTCACCCTGGTGTGACAAAGATGTATCAGGACATGAAGAAGCTTTATTGGTGGAGAGGTATGAGGCGAGATATCTCTATCTTTGTTAGTAGGTGTGCGACTTGTCAGCAAGTCAAGGCAGATCATCAAAAGACCCCTGCTTTGTTGTAGCCCCTTGAGGTTCCCAATTGGAAATGGGAATAGGTCTCCATGGATTTTATTGATGGTCTACCGAGAACTTGGAGGGGTAATGAGAGAATTTGTGTTATTGTGGATAGATTGACCAAATCAGCTCATTTCATTCCGTCAAATCTACCCGTTCTGCTTCCAGTTTGGTTGAGATTTGTATGAGGGAGATTGTTCATCTCCATGGTGTTCTTATTAGCATTGTTTGTGATCGGGATCCTATCTTTACCAGTCAGTTTTGGAAAGCTTTTCAAAAATCTTGGGATAATCGTTTGAATCTAAGCACTGCTTACCATCGGCAGACCGACGGTCAAATGGAAAGAGTGAATCAGATTTTCGAGGATCTTCTTCATGCCTGTGTTCTAGATTATGGAGGGTCTTGGAAAGATCATCTCCATCTTGTCGAATTCACCTATAACAACAGTTATCAGGTATATTTTCAGTCTTCTATTTTGATCTTATCTTAATCTTTTAACCAGCTCATTCCATCTTTGAATTCAGGCTAGTATTGAATTATCTACGTTTGCTGCTTTTTACAGAAGACCTTGTAGATCTCTATCTTGCTGGATTGAATTCGGTAATCGTTTGGTTCTTGGTCCTGATGTGATTTTAGAGGCTTCTAAGAAGGTTGGGGAGATTAAGAGGAAGATGAGGATTGCTCAGGATAGGCAAAAGAAGTATGTTGATCGGTGTAGGAGGAGTTTGGAGTTTGCTGTTGGTGATTTGGTTTTCCTTAAGATTTCTCCCTTAAGGAATTTGATTCGGCTTGGTCGTAGAGGGAAGCTTGCTCCTAGGTTTGTTGGTCCTTTCCGTATCTTGGAGAGGATTAGTTCTCTAGCTTATCGTTTGGAATTGCCTCATAAATTTTCTAGAGTACATAATGTATTCCATGTTTCGCATCTTCGTCTCTATTTTCATGATCCATCTTTGATTGTCCAATCTTCTTCTCTCGAGAGTTTGAATATTGAGCCTAATCTGACTGTCGAGAGGAAGCCACTTTGTATTATCGAAAGAGGTACGAAGCAGCTAAGAAGGAAATCTGTCAACCTGGTCAAATTACAGTGGAGTACGGATGATCGGGATTGTACGTGGGAAACGGAGGAGAGCATGCGTGCTTCGAATCAGGAATTGTTTGTTTTAGGTACTATTTGCTTTTCTATCTTATCTTTCCTTGTTTCCATGTCTCGTTCCTTTTCGAGGACGAAAAGTTTCGAGTGGGGGAGAGTGTAATAACCTATAATTTTTATAAATATTTTTAGTTCAATTTTTATTGAAACCTCGATGTTTATTTATTTAAGATTTGAAATTTTGGAATTTTCCAATATAGTTTTGGATTCTGTTTATAAATTATTTTCCAAATACAATAAAATAAACATTTTCTGAAATATTTAATTTTGGTCAACTGAAAGTCAAAGTTTGACCACAGTTGAAAATTTTAAATTTGAATTTTTAAATTCTAATCTTTTTCTTTGAAACTGTATTTTATTTTAATATTAGTTATGCTTTTCGTTTCGTAAAATTCTGTTTTATACTTTTAAAATTTGATAACTTTCAGCGTTTTACGCGCGATTATTTTCAGTAAATTTTGTCTATTTTATATTTCTATTTTTCAACCTCATTTCTATGTTTATATTTTCTATTTTTTTTAGACTTTGATTTTATTTATTGGATTTTAATTGTTTATATATTATTATAAAGGGCTTGGAAATTCAAAGAGTCTTTGGTTTATTTGCTTGGAAATCAAGTAGGCACTTCATTTTCTACCCTCTTCAATTCCTAGCCGTTCACAACCCTTCCCCATAACCCTAGCCTCCACTTACTTATACAATTAACGTACAAAAAAAGTTTCTCGCATCTCAAATTCATTTGTTTCCTAAATAGAAAAAATACAGTAAATTCTATGGCTTCCTCTTCTCTTCTTTTATTCTTTTCTTTGTTTTCTTCAAGCTAGCTCGGCCACACCCCTTTAACCGACTCCTCCACCATCTCCTCCACCACCACCACCTTAGACCGACCTCCACCATCACATCATCTCCTCTAAATCATGGCCGTGACTCCATTGATCAAACCCTTCACCGAAATTGCAAAAACCCCTAGCCGAACTCCTTTTTGTTCACCATCTTCCCTTGTTTGCCTCGGCCTCCACCACCTACTCCTCCTTCGGCCTTACCGTGACTTGACATGACCATGGCCGCACCACCTAATGACCCACCTGACCCCTTGCCTTGAGCCAGACCGAGCCATACTTGCCTATGCCGAACCCCTTGTGCACGAAATCTTGCTCATGCCTTGCCTTTGCCTTTCCAATGCTTGTAGCCCTTACCTTTTTCATATTTCAATGCTTTGCCTTCAATTTCCTGCCCATGGCCGAGCCTAGTGATTTAGATTTGATCATGGCCGAGCCTTATGTGATGATGGTTGAGCCCATTTGCATAGTGGCCGACCCACTTGTTGATTTAAACCAATTTTGCTTCACTTTGATTCATGTTTTGTTCATTGTTTTGATTTATAATAAGATGCAGAATTATATTCTTATTTATGTTGTATATTTTGGTTGTTACAAGATCTAAATATTGGCTCATCATCCACTCGTATCTAGTCACGCTTTTTCTTGCTTTGCGGAGTTTGGATTTTGTGTTTTGAATTTGATCTCTAGCTTGAGAAGGTGAGTTATTCACTCTAGACAATCGTACTTATATAAATGTGAAATAATGCCACTTGAATTTTAATAGTTGATATGCTATGTCATATGCTCACATTTGCTTGTTATTTGACATTATATGATGATATTACCTGATTTTATATTTGTTGCATCACCTGACATCATATGTTATGTTGTACTGTTTATTTATTTTTTGTTTCTCACACTGCAAGTTCCCTATAGAGTAGAATCACTATGGGTTGAAATGATACATACCCGAACGGACATTAGATTAAGGAAAAATCGTTATGAGCTGAGATGATAGGCTCAAGCAATTTTTATTTATTTTATTTGACTGGGATTGCGGGTTTGAAATGATAGAACCTGGATTTTTCTTTTTAAATTACGGATTGAAATGATACATATCCATATCGCTTGACCTAGGTTAGAAAATTATATACAGACCTGTGGTTAATTTTAAATATTTTCTAAAGATTATTAAGTATTTCAGAAATATAAAATATGAAATTTTAACTTAAATTGGATTTAAATGATTCAAATAAATTTTATAGTGATTTTCTAAGTTAAAATGTATAAGCAAATTAATGATTAAAGTGTAAATTTTGATGTGACTTAATAATTGAAATTTAGGGTTCAAATGGAATTCTAAGCTTAATTTAGCGATAAGAATATTTTATTTATGAAATGGGTATTTTAAATAAAGAATTAAGTTATTTGTTGAAATAAAAGATAAGGAATTTATAAGTATATGACTTAACAAATGAATTTTATTTAAATTGGATATGTATTAATAAAATGTTATTTTATTAAAATTACAGGTTAAGTAATATCCAAATAAAAATTGCTGAAAAGTGAAATAAGTTTGATAAGTTAAAAATGAGAAAAGTTGAAGATATATTGTTTTAAAGGGTATAACAGAAATTATAGCGTTTCAAAAATGTTGTGGTTTAATGAACTATGTGTTGTATATACTAATATACCTACAGTAGCATTTCTGACGTGCTGCAGATTCTGAATTTGAACTATGTTTGAATATACTAAATATACCTATAGTAGCATTTCTGAAGTGCTGCAGTTTCTGAATTTGGACTGTTTTGTAATGCTAAATATACCTACAGTAGCATTTTTAAAGTGCTGCAGTTTCTGAATTTGAACTGTTTTTGAATATACTAAAATACCTACCGTAGCACTTTATATGTGCTGCTGTTTCTGAAAATGACAATGTTTTTGAAATATTGCTATATCTACCATAACATTTTATAAGTGCTGTTGTAGCTGAAATTTACAATGTTTTGGAAATTTTATAATTGAATGAACGAACTTTGGAAATCTACAACTTTGAAATGAATATTATTTGACATTGAATTTAAATGGTTTAAATGAATATGTTTTAAAGTGAAATATAAACCATTTTGAAGTTTATAACCACGGGTAATAATATCGTTTGGTTGTTAAAGAGACCGGGATCGGATATGGGCATACTCTCTGTCGATACCGAAAACCACTTTAACAACCGTATACGCGGTGGAGACTCTAGAATGAAGTAGGATGGCGACGACGTCGTTTGAGATATGTACGTGGACCCGACTCCTGTGAGTTGACATAAGGTGGCTAAAACTAGAGCAATCGACAGGCTAATGAGGTCACTCCTCTTATCGGACACACTTCTTCGTATGCCATTCTATTACTTTGTTATTGATTGGTGCGCACCTTTGATTTTGGAAGTGTGGTTCGAGGTGGACGGTAGTAGCTGCTACGTGTTACCACAGGTCTGGAAGTGCAATTGGTATATCTGCCATGGCATTGCCTAGTTGTGCCGTGTCACCTATCCTAGCGCGCCCTATACGATTTTGGTTTTGTGTAGTAGCCTGTGGAGTATCCTCTGGTGGCTTCCCGATCAGGAGGGACTATGATACTGGATAGACTACTGGGACTGGGTATGTGTTAAGGGGGATATTGGGAAACTCCTTAACGTTATTTTAAAGTAAGTTTACTTTACTTCTATACATTATTATAATAGCGTATATTACTACATAGTAAATAGTTTAACGGATCCTTAGTGGATGGGCGGTCCCAAGCATCCTTTAAGTTAGTTGTACATTTATTTTACGGTTCACTTGAGTTGGTTTACATTATATAAGTATGTATGTCCTGACTCGGGTGTTTGTGTTTATTTCTTACGCTTCGGTCAGCCTGAGTATTTCAGCTTTGAAATTCACCTTCTGGAGCTAGGATTTGCTGGAGATCATCAGTTATCTAGTTGCTTTCTTTTTATTCAGTATATTCTAATTCAGCTATTGTACTAGTGGACATTTATGTATCTGGAATTTCTGTTGTATTTACTTTTCAGACTCTGTATTTTGTTCTAGTTTGGAGACTGTGTTTGAGACTGTGTTGTGGTAGCTTCATGAACTACTACTGTTGTTTTATTTTCCGCTGCGAGTTATTCTGATTTATTTGTGTTTGTGATTCTTTGATTGGTTTTATTTGCTCCAAATTATATTACAATCTTCTGTTTTGAATTATTCAAGTCATACATGTGTAGTATTATTGTCGATTTGAATGGTCCAAATAGTGGGTCGTTACAGAAAGTGTGATGTTTTAGTTGACAAGGAAAACACCTAAAAAGAAGGAGACGTAAAATATATGGATAATTACAGTATTTTGTATCGTCTATTTCAAGAAATAAATAGATAGTTCCTCGTAAGTACAAACAACATATGAATATCTCCTTTTTTGGATAAGATACGAAAATTTACTATGTTAACAATTTTGTGATAAAAACGTAGTTCCAACGCATTAAACTGCAATAAACCATAAAAGTTAACGGGTAAGACATGAATAAAGTAAAAGGATCCTAAAAAGTTAAGACGTGAAATACCAATAGATATTTGAAGTAAATGGAAAGAAATTGAAAGAGATAGACAAGAAGAAATAAAGAGATAACACGCGAATAGAAATAGAGGAAATCAGTGAATAATTTTTTTTTCAAAAAAAGAAGAAAAGCATAATGAAATAAAGATCTAGGGTCACCGGTAAATTGTAGAGGTCAATAGTGTTATATAATAGAATTCTACCCATCGAAAGGGGCTACTGGCAGCGATGTGAGACATATCCAACCATAGGACTTGTGCATGGAAGGTATACAGTTACGTATAGTTAGAGGACTATCACAAAAAAAAAAATTTAGTCCACTTCAAATATGTATTAGAGGGGGGTATTGCCTTATTGCAATAGGCAATCTAAACAGGAATGTAAGTGGGATCGGGACACTATGTAGCAAAACGGTTGGGACCAAGGTCACAGGTAGGGCCGTCATAGGTTGAGAATGTCATCAATCCCTAGCGGTCAATGGGAAGGATAGGGTTACATCTAAATGGTCTTCGTCTGCCTACCAGTATGGACCACGTTGGGTCATACACCACCACATTTGTTTGCTTGTTGTTTGTTAGGGGAAGACTAGTTAATCCATAAAAGAGTTCCTTCAAAATGGTTAGGGTGGTCCGTGGAGTCGAGTCCGCAATAAAAAGTAGACAAATTAGTAAATCTTCAAAGCGAGATAGTGTACGGGAAAATGTATGAAAGTCGTCATTATGCACTACGGGTGTCCCTCGATATGCGTAGTGATGAGACCATGATACGATGAGAGCAAGGGATCCCAACGGGGTGCTAATAGAAATATAACAGCAGGGATAATACCCAAATTTACAGGGATAATTCCCAAATTTAATTGGGAACCATGGGACACACACACACACACACATACACACACATGTTGCTATGATTCGCAGAGAGTAGATGGGAGCGCTTCGTATGCGGACGTGGAGTCGAAACGACTAATAAAATATAAGCAGACATAACATAATATAGAAGATAATCAGTATAAACTAGTGTTATGTACAAAGTGTACGTTTACCAGTCACCAGAATATTGCTTTGACTCCCTCCTCATTATAACCCATGTAATAATAAGAAGGACATGTATTGTGCTTGACGTGTTCGCTCTTGACAAGGACACTTGACTTAGGAAGTGTCAAACCTTGATCAATAATTTATGTGATCTATTATATTTTTTTCCACTGTAAGTTATGTCATTAGAGCTTTGATATGCATTATTTTTCTTTATTTGCAAGATACCAAACCAACGATCCATACTTTGGTGGACTTGGGTTTTCGGTTTAGCGAAAATCCAGGCCCACTGGGGTATGGGTTGTTATATAAGAGGAGCATATCAATTAGGAAACATGATATACATATTAAAACATTGTGCTATGATTTTATGATATCTAGTACACACATAATACGGGTTGTAACTATCAAATCTTAACTTGCTTATTTGTTATCATCAAAAGGCGAAGATTATGGAGTATATGTCTTGTTTGATGATAACAAATGTATATTTTTTATTTGATATTGTTTTCAGAGTGTGTTGCAATTTAAAAATCATCAAAGCATGGTTTTGTTTCTATTATTTAAGCTGTAAAAATAATTTGTATTTATTATTATTATCAAAAAGAAATATTATCAAAAATTGCATTTATTTTCTTTTTGATATTAATACTAATACGTATCATTTTCAAAAATAAAAATAATGGAAATAAAATAATACTTTGATGATTTTTAAATTGCAACACACTCTAAAAAAAAATCAAATTATATATATATATATATATATATATATATTTGTTATCATCAAACAAAACGTATACTCCACAATCTCCTCCTTTTGATAATAACAAACAAGCAAGTTAAGATTTGATAGATGTAACCTGTGTTGAGTGTGTGCTAGATATCATAAAATCAAAACCATAGCACAATGTTTCGTTGTGTGCAACATACTCCCCCTGCATATGTGACTTATGTGTTCTAGAATAAAATATTAAGCCAATAATATTTCTTTCAATATTAACAGTGAATCCACAATATTATCAAATCATAGCGCAATGTTTCTGCATTTTATTTTTATCTGTTTATCTACGAAATTTTTAAATACCCTATTCACACCCCTCCCTTTAAGGTATATTGCACGATCCTAACACTTAGCCCATAATGCTTAATGAAATTGTCAATTTTTATATGTTTTTGTATTTTCAATAACAAACACGTTATTATAAACGCAATTATTTATACCAAGAATTTCACTTCCAAAATGAATATTTATAATATTCACATTGAAATCAAAACTATATCCACTTTTACTCGAAAGCGAAAAGTACATTATTTCATAAATGAAATTTGGTATTTAGTAGCAAATATTCAAAATTAATATGTTTATTATAGAGTGTTTTATGATGGTTTCTCATTGCTTCTACTACTGCATGTTTGTTCAGATGCATCGGGTAACGGGGTGAAAGGGGAAATTTAAAAAAAATTCCTTTACTTCATTATGCACTAGATATTTTGGTATGTTATCATCAGTAATAAAGTTTACATTAAATCATATTTAATGTTTTTATTATATATAATGTGATTTATTTTTGTTTAAAGTTAATTTTAATTAACGAATGTAGAATTTTATGATGCACTTCTCATGTCCACTAACAATATTATAATAATGTGTGCACAGGCGTGTGTGTGCCTGTATCTTTGTATGTTATATAAAACATGCAATATATGTAAATATATATGGTCCACATATTGAAACATATTCATACACACACAGATATATGTATGTATGTATACCAGTTGGATCCATGCTGCGCATACATGGTTCAACACATAATTTATTAAACAATGTTTATTTTTATTTTTATTTTATATGAAGGTGAAATCATGCGTTCGTGAATTATAATTTTTTTGGGTTGGATTTTTCTGAAACACTACTAACAAATGGTTGTTGCTAAATCTACCTAAGTAATACCGAATGCAAAATGTATAACTAATATTTTCATACCACAATGACTTTATACAACAAATGTTAATATTAACTATCTGTTATTTCTAACTTGGTAAGCGTTACATTGCTAAAGATGTCTATTAATTTTCAAGTGTAAGCACCCATAAGTTCAATATGATATCATACATCTAATATAATTTTTTTAATGTGTTACGGTTTACTACAATAATAGTATTCTAAACCTAAAATATTGAAATTATGTTCTAAGTGAAATACTTTTTCAAATTTTATTCAAAGAAATGAAATCTAAACATTTGCATTATTACACATTTTGACGTGCACGACAATAGATAAATTAGAAAAATGTCACAATAGTTTAGAAACATCATATTTTCCAACTTATATAACATTACATGACATGAGAGTTATAAGTAATATACATTGTGTATCCATACTTTTGGAACAATTGAATTTTTTCTATTATTCTTGCAAAAATAATACTAAAGTAATATACCATAGGTATAATTCAAAGTAAATTAACATAACTATAATGCAAAATCTTGTAGATACATAAAGAAATACTTTTGATAAAACTTCACTGAAAATAACATTAGATCAAATGGTGTAAGGAAACAATCAATAAAATGAACTACTAAAAATAGATTATTATTATTATTGGAAAAAGTTACTACAAAAGTCTATACTACAATGCATAACAAAATATTTTACAGGCACTTATATATGCATAGAAGCAACAAATATTGAAATGAAAGTAGAGGTGTTGTGTAATAGAGTACTTTTTTAATATTCGAGAAGTAGACAAAGTTAACTTGTTTTATTATGAACTTGCATTTGAATTATGTGCAGTAAATACCTTCATTATTTTCGTTAAATTATTTTACAATAATTTAATGAATTAAAACACTTATTATATCTCTCCTCCATCATTAGACCAATTTTACTTTATACCTAATTCTACCATTCAGACATTTTTAATTTAATTTTGACTCTTTATTTAATAATTGTTCACTTTCATCTTATCTTTTTTGTGTGCACATGGTTGCAAACATTGACCATAAGTTTTCATTGGAGATCCCATCATAAGTTGGCATAAACTTTTTCTTGGAGTACCAATCAAATATAGTATGAATGCTTTTAATATTTTTCATTTTCACATCAAAATGTCATCATGATATCATATTTACAGCCCAGTCCAATTATTATTCATATAAGGTAAAATATACAATTATGCTGAAGAATATATAATGTTGAGTTTCAAGGATAAACAAATAGGTAAAATATAATACTGCTTTTACGACCATAAAAAGATATTATCCTAACAATACTTGTTTTAGTTTATGGCTAAAGGAATGAAAAGAAGTCGTTAAGACTAGCGGTTGAATCTCTACTTTACTATTTTTTTTACAATAAATAAGCATTTGTTAAAGTTATTGAACAACACATACTACATTTTCACTCATAGAGCAAAAACTGGAAAATACTTTTGAAATGTTATTAAAAAGGAATTACTTATAACAAAATAACTGATAAAAAATTAATTCTCTAATCTATTAACATTATAGTGGATTAATATATAACTAATTTTTTTAAATTTAATTTCAGTTAAAGATAACATATTTCAACTAATTCTCTGACCATATTGAGTTCAAATTAAATGAAGCTGATAGCAATAAAATCCTTTTATTGTTGCATGGTTATATTATTTGATTTAATCTTTTTTATTCGAAGTTGGTTAAATTTAAACATTGCCAGTACTACGTAAGCATGTTGGTTAAATAAACATGCATGAAAATTCATATTATTGTATGTCATAAGACATATATGTGCGCATATAATAGTTGGACCGAATTATTAAAAGTATAATGAAAGAATATTTCATACACGCATTATTAGGATAATCTGCTACCAGTTGCAATCTGAAAAATCTCCACAACGAGGAGACCACTACTACAAATAACTTTATAATGGGAGCTAACCAGAGCATGTTCAACAAGCAGTCTTCATGCTTTGAAGATCCACGGTCTTCAATAATCATCATCTTCAACATGTATTCATATTCGAACGTATACAGTTGTTCGAAGTGGTTTTCAGATAGGAATTATCCAAATCCGACCTCGGTTCCTTCGAAGCCAATTATCAATTTAAAAGATATTAAGTTCATATGTGGATATCAATCATCGATCAATTACTTCATCTTTTATAAAATATCTTTCTTAGATATATTATTTTTAATTTATTCCATTTTCTTTTCAAGAGTATATCGAATTATTAAGCCTCATTTATCAAATCATTTGGTTTATTTAAATCTTTCTTAAATCCTGGAATAATTCCAACTCATTTTCTCTTTTACTTAGGAAAACCTTTCCAAATCATTTATTAAATCCTAATCAAAGATTTCTTATATTCAAGCTATAACTTTGAACTTAGGGAAAATATTCCCAAATCATTTATTAAATCTTAATAATAGATTTCTTTCTTAACTTTTAACTTAAGGAAAATATTCCCTTTTTATAATATCATTTTCCAAAACATCCATTTAATTTAAAGGATTATTTATTGTCGAAAATCGCGAATATAATTACTTTAATAAACGTTCATAATTAACTTATCAATTTAAATTGATTTTAGATTTACAAAATGGTTCTATTTATATTTTATAAACTTCCATATACAAAATTTCTTTATTAACAAATTCCATTTATATCTCATTTATAAGTCAAAATCCAATTATAATTTAATTACGTATAAAACTCTTATTTACAAATTCATTCCTTTCAAATCTTATTATTTATAAAATCCATTATAAATTCTTTTCTAAATTTCAATTACAAACCCATATTAAATTTGATTACAATCCCATTTGATATTTATAAAACACTTTTATAATTCCATTAATTTTATTTATAAGATATCAATTTTATAAATCTTATATATAGACCATTTATAATGAATTAAAATAATTTATTTCTTTTCTTTTATCTTACAAAAAAATTAATTATGATCTTTTAGAGCATCCGGGCTTTCCTTTCAATATTTTCACCTCTCACTTAAGAAGAGAAAATATAGGCCAGGTAAGTTCAGAGCACTGCTAGCTCCATTCCTAACCTTAGTTAAACACCTTGTTTTATCTTCCCAGATCTCATAAGTGGGACAAATGTACTAGTCGTTTCCGTATACTCAGTTTGTTATTATATTCAATCTTCTTCATTTATTGTTTAAGTGGTATAAATAATTCCTCTTACCCATTTATTCAAACTCTCATAAAAACTTCCAAATCGTATTTAAATGACTTAATTCTTATTTTAAAATCATTCACAAAAGATTTAGGAATGAATTGTTATGTTTAAAACTACATTTCAAAATTTATTTCAAACTGATGCGAAAAGTGTTGCAAATAGCGTTTTAAAAGCTGTATTCTTCAAAATGACTTTTATATCATTTAGAAATCCATATTTTCAACTTACATATCTTTTAAAACATTTTAAAAGATTTTTACGATTTATTTCATATTTTTAAAACATTTAAAATACTAGTTTTAAACTTTGGTCACTTTATTGCAAAAGCGTGATTTTTTTGGAAAATTGTTTTGGACATTTTAAAAATATACAAGATAAAATCTTGATTTTCTCCCTTTATTTCTTTAAACATATTTAAATGTTTATAAATCATCTCTAACTCATTTTAAAACTATTTCCAAAAGGTTGAAGCATTCCATATACACCATTTCATTTTCAAAAGGAAAGTAATTTCCTTTGTGCTTATCTACATGTATTAACGTGGCTTGGTAAAAAAAAATTAACAATCACATCAAACAATCAATACTTGATGATCAAAGCATATATAAGCATCCATAACAATCATAACACAACATCAAAAATTGTATATATATAAATAGTGATGCTAAATAGAGTTTCTCACCATAAACCAAAGCGATTAACTTCCTACCAACATTCTAATAAATCAACCCTTCACTAATTAATTCCTACTCCATTAAATATTAGAAAAAAACACCCTCTTCCTTCCAATAGCTTAGCCGAGGCTTGAAATGGGGTTGGCCGAAAATATAGAGAAGAAGCGGTAGAGCTTTGAACTTGAATTTCCAAGATTAGACCCGAAAAATAGGTCATCTTCTCTCCTGTTTTTGACTCTGTTTCTCTCAAAATTTGAAAAACTTATTAACTGAATTTTTTTTGAAAATTATTCTCTCTTGAATTTACAAAAATAATCACTTGATTTTGATTACTTTTGAGGAAGATATGATAGAATGAAGAAGAGATATTGTCGAATTAACAAAAATGAAGCCTGAAAATGCACTTCAAGGAATTGAGTTGCTGTTATAGCAAACCTAAAAACCGATAAAGGTGGTCAACATAAAAGTTGTATACACTGGAATTTTGTATGGTTTTAATTTTTTATTCATAATTTGGATCTTTTATCATAAAGTTATGATCAAAACAAAATGGCCCATTTTCTGGCTCAAAAACTATGCTAGAAAATGCACCGGAAATAAGTTGATTTTTGACATATTTAACTTTAGAACAAGACAAAGTGTTTAACATGAAAGTTGTAGCCACTGGAAAAATTCATGATTTAAAAAAATTGTATTTTGACTCTATTTTGAAGAAGTTATGGCTTAGAGAAAAAGAGGTAAAATATGGAGAAAAAAGGAGTTTGATTTGAAGAGGATGAACATTGATTTCTTTTGAATATTTTGTAAATATTTTGACAATATCTCTTTCTATTTTTTTCCTTTGGCTTGAAGCCAATAAAAAGAAGAGGAGAAAGATGAAGAAGCTTGAGAAAAGAAGAAGAAGAAATGTGAAAGAAAGTGAAGAAGGAGGTGGGTATTTATAGAAAAAGAAAGAAGTGGTAATTTACCAAAATAACCTCTTAACAAATTACCAAACTAACCTTACTTCCACCCAAAGCAAATTCCACTTTTTTAAAAATTAACACCATCCTTTCACTTCTTACTTTATGTCTTAATCCCTTAAGAAATAAGCTAAGTAAAATAATAATTATGTTGATTTTGATGTGATATTGATTTGATATTTACTTTTTCTTATTTTATTAATTCTTACTTACTTCTAATGACTTCTAGAAGTTTTATAATTATGTTTACTAAACATGTTTAGTTATTAAAATTTGTAATATATATGTTAAAACATGTTAACAAAGGTGCAATAATGTTGCGGCAACTTATTTTGAACAAAACGTTGATTTCCGATAAAACGTTTACAGTCACATTTTGACGTTTTTGTTAAACTATTTATTCATGTAAACCAAACTTCAAAATAAATTTATTATTATCTTTAAATAATAAAAAAAGCATATTTATCTTATAAAATAATATAAAATAGTATCCAAATCTTCTTATAAAAATACAACATCGATTTATCGATATGCGACGAAATTTAACAATTTTTATAAAACAAGTTTTATATATTTACCAAACCATTATTTATTCAATTAATATTATTATCAAATGAGTTTGATATTGATTATATATATATTTAAAATGAATTATTTATCCTTTAAACAAATTTGTTGAACATTTAACTTCTTTATTGGAATCTGACTTTTTGTCAATTTTACAATGAAAATCCAAAATCTTTATTCAACATCAAAAATAAGTTTACCATTCTTATTTATCATATAAAACTTGATTGTTTAAGTTTTAAAATTCTACATTTGAATATTTAATTAAATTAAATATTCCATTTTCAAAGTGGTAAATTTACGGATCGTTACACAACCGCTTGAACACACCCTAGTTCGTTAGAAAAAGTGTAAAAATATGAATATGATCAACACAACATGATTTATTAAATGTATATTTTGGTAATATATAATTAATTGGAACTGAAAAGCCAATATGATAGAAAATCATGATTATGTAGGAGCGTTTTAGATAGAAATAAGAATATTATGAGGAGAAACATGTGAAACAAAGAGCTTGTCATAATTTAGACAATGCTCAATAGAATTAGAAATATATTACTATAGCTTAAAATGTCGTATTTTTAAATACATATAACATAACATAATATGATCAATACATATGGAACATAAACCTTGTGTAGTTTAATTTTTAGAGTAACCAATTTTTTTTTCCTTTGCTTAAAATATACATGCAACATGATAACTAAAAAAATAGAAAAATTAACATAATTTAAAGCAAAATAACGAATCACCTTAAGAAATTACTTGTGGATACACATAAAATAATAACCATAAGGAATTACTAATGGAAATAATTATAAGTAATTTAATTTTATACTTGATTAGCATTAAAGAGAATTAATACATAACTAATCTTCTCATTAAATCGAATTACAATTAAAAAAAGAATTAATTATAGTTAACTCTCTAATTACTTTAAATTCAAACTATTCAAAAATGAAAAAAATTAATTCTTTTTAACAATTTCATAATAATAATAGTTGATAAGATCCTACTTATTTCAAAATAGTTCGCTTATAAATATTATAAAAACTAAACCTTCATACGTATAGTCATATATGAATTTTCATCTGCATAAAATTTAAAACATCGTAACATAAAACAAACTTCATAAAAAGTCATTGATAATTACTTCATCGTTTTGTAATATCACTAAAAATTTGGTGGAAACCATGAATTTGTATTTTTCATGAATATTTTGTAGTATATTAAATGACATAAGAGAAAAATAAAGTGTAGATTACTTAAGAAGAATAATACACAAATTTAAAAAAAAGTTCAATTGATTAAGACTACAAAGAAGTTTACAATATACATACTTAAAACTAAAATGATGACTAAAAATTTAGCCAACTTTATAATTAAGATAATGCGTTTGTATTCCCAAATGTTACTTACTAACATTTGGCTTAAAAATTGAAAATGAGGAGTAAATAAGCAATTAAAGCAAATGATATAAGATGTAGATTAGTTCGGCTAAGCTTGCCTATATCCATTATGAATATCTCTTACTATGTTTATCTCTTACAGTTACAAGGAATTACATAAGAATAATAAAAAATTTGGAGCACTTACGGTTACAATGGCTAGCCTAAGATCTTTTAATATTTTCTATAATAGAAAATATAATTATGAAGCAAGAAATCAACCCCTTCGATGTTGAATGACAAGGGGGTATTATACCAGCTACTATTGATCACTGGATTGCTACAATTGCGTAATTTATAGGCATGAATCACGTTTGGTTGTCTAGTCGCATGGGTTGATGAAGGATAACTGGAAAGTTGGTGTGAACATGTAATAACCTACATTTAACAACTCGATGTTTAAATAATTAATTTGAATATTAGTCATTAATTAATGGAATGCCCATTGTACTCGACTTTTAGAGATAGAAGAATTGGGTCTCGAAATACCCGCTGTTGAGATCGATTTTTCGATGCAAGCAGAATGTTGACTATTTTTGAAGTTGATGAATTTTTGTAGGGAATAATGATTTTTGAATGAATGAAATGAATTTAGGCTAAGGCCATTAGCTAGCCTATAAGTGGCTAACTCTCTTCATAATTCTCATTCCACTTGCATTTCACATTACTTCCTCCTCTTTCTCTCTTAATTTTTTCATAATCACTCCTTAATCCACCTTTAATAACTCCTCTTAAATAAAATTTCTAAATTCGAATTAAATTAACTACAATTCCTTTCTACCCGTTCCTCACATAATCCATCAAGGAATAAGCTTAAAGTTGTATTTGGAGCTCCATTTAAAACTCCAAGAGAGCAAAAAGATAGGTTTTGGTGATTTTGAGCTTGGCTTAGAGAAGAAGAGGCGATTGAGATGATTCTCCAACTATATTTTCCTGTTAAGATTCATTATTTCATTTATTGATGATTTTGGAATAATATAATGGTTTGGAGATTGTTTTAGTTCATTTAGGCTTATGGTCGTGTTACATAATTATATTAACTCATTATTTGTTTAAGACCCTAATTCCTATTTTTGACATAGTTGGTAAGCCTAAATTTTGATTATGGGATAAGTACTTGATTCCGTATGATGTTATTAATGATTAGAGACTAATTTAGTTACATAATTATGTGTGTATCATTAGTTAATAGTTATTCAACCATTTGAATGGATTTTGGAAAAATTTAATAAGCTAATTAAGTAATTTAAAGTCTTTACACTCATCATTAAAGTAAATAGAGGCCTTATGAAACTTGGTTAACCTGTACATATTATTTAAAGTAAGGAAATGATTTTTATAAGTGAATAGTTTATTTATAAATATTACTCATTTAAAGAAATAATTTTATAAATAAGGGTAATATATTTTATAAAATAGTATAAAAGTGATATTTTATAAATAAGTGAATTTATAAAATAGTACAAAAGTAATATTTTAAAAAAGACCAATTTTATAAAATAGTAAGAAAGTGTTATTTTATAAAATATTGATTTTATAAAGTAATATGAAGAAGATATTTCATAAAATGGTTATAAGGTTTTATAAAATATTTATGAAGGGAATACTTAATTTTAAATAAAGAGATATGTCAAAGGCTTAAATGGATCTATAAGCTAGTACTATATTTTTATAAAATGATATGGGATTTTATAAAATAATATAAAGAGATATTCTAGTTTTATTGAAAGATTTAGTGAATAAAGGTAATATTTTATTCAATAATAATTAAACTATTTACTCAAATATGGGGGGGTGTGTGTATATATGTGCACGAATATGTATATATATGTGTGTATTTGAAGTTTTATATTAATCTAGGCTATTCTTGCATTGTAGCTAGAATTGTCGTATGTAGTTGTGCATAAATCTATATAGTGAATTATTGTGTATATATGTGTTTGTTTCTTTACTAGTATATAAACAAGTGGCGAGCTTCTTTTGTAGCCACAACGACTATCATGCGCGCTAAGTTGTGTG
The DNA here is from genome assembly GCA_030765085.1 of Allium cepa. Taxonomy (NCBI): domain Eukaryota; kingdom Viridiplantae; phylum Streptophyta; class Magnoliopsida; order Asparagales; family Amaryllidaceae; genus Allium; species Allium cepa. Next base: position 169,039,083 of record CM060931.1, read on the forward strand.
ATAAGTTTCCAGCTCAAGTAATTACTTCAGTAAAGTCCAAAACGTGATTTATATAGTTGAAAGTGCGGTTATGTTTTCATATGTATAGACATACAAAAAAGGGTGTATGGGCGTACATGTAGGTACCATACAAGGTAGGAAGGCTTGTTATGTTGTTTTGGTATGTTAAAGGCGGGTGGCCTACTAGATTCACCTATTGAACTATACATGTGCAAAGAGTGGATTTCGTATCAAAATTGGTTTTCTAACATATAAGGAACCAGTTCCAAAACATAAATCAATGAACTCTGGGATAGTCCGATGGGTAAAGGTGGGTTTGAAAGGCAATGCAGCACATCAGGTGAAGCAACGGAGGAAATAGTGCATGAATCGCCAGCCATATAGATCGGTGGCACTACTACAGGGTTTATTGCATAGGATAGGCTACCACTGGTCAACAGGTGGTAGACCATCGGTGAATTGGTGGTGCACTGACCTGGGCAGTAAAGCCTAGTTAGGTGCCATTTTATTGGGGTTTATTCTCATGTTTCGGATGTGGGTTAGTACGGAGCTTTGGTGCAACTTCGGAGAAGACTTTGGGCTACTCGGGTATGTATAGTTTGATGAATTGCATCGATCTTATGTTAGTGATACATAATATTGATCTTATATTAGTGATCATGCGCCATATTAGTCTTATATTAGTAGCCATACATATTATTGGTCTTTCAGTAGTGACCACATGTATAGATAGACGATGATGTGATATCGGTCTTCTTTTGTGATAGGCATATTTGATTACGCGACGTTATGTTTGATTGGATATCACCTATGCTCAGCGAGGGATATGGTGAGACCAAGAAGTGGATTAGATATCACTTATGCTCAATGAAGGACACGGTGAGATCCACAAGTGGATTAAATATCACCTATGTTCGATGAAGGACGTGGTGAGATCCACAAGTGGGTTTGGTACCACCTTTGCTCAATGAGAGACACGGTGGGACCTATATAGGCTTCATATATCTAGAGTAGATCATATATCACTTGCTTTTGATGAAGGATATGGTGAGATCTATGCGAGTTCGATTAAGATGACGCGACTTGGGGCTTATGGTATAATTTGGTAAAGACTATTCATTTTGAACCATCAATATGAATCATTGGACCGCGATTGATGTCTATATAGCAACTCTGTTTGTTTTAGACCTCGAAGATGGTCATCAAATCTCATTAGATGTTCATAGTGGACTCCACATGTTAGTAATGGTGAGTATCAATTTGTATTCTTTGGTTGTCTCTCATTGTCATGTTATGCATGTTATTAGTTGGCTGACTTTAGTATTGTTACTATTATTATTATTATTATTATTATTACGTACTTTATGATAAACTTATATTATGATTATCCTACTTTTGTATGTTAGGCTACCTAGTATAGTGTTATGCAGCAGTCACATTATATTAATTGCATTGACTCATTAATTATAGGAGAAGGGCAGGTTATGGTATTGTAATACCCCATAAAGTAAACCATAAATAAATCAGACAAACTAACTTAAATAAGGTAAAAATTAAAATGGAAATCTTGCAAAATTTGGAGTTTGACCATGAAAGTTATGTCATTGCGTTCGTAGCGAAATTCTGATCAATTTCCATGTATAATATGTTGAAAATAGAGCTCAAATGGAAAAGTTATGGATACTTGAAGTTTTAAGGTTTAACATAATAAAATTCAAATTCAAGAATAATTAACCTTAGAAATTGAAATCCAAAAGTTACAGAATTAGACATAGGGGTTAAGTAAATGTTAAAGTCAATGTTAACATTAATGTGTAATTATGGAAAATGATAAATAAAATAATGGCATAAAATTAACGTTCCCGAAACAAGGAAAGAGGTCAACCCTTAACCACGACCAGTCGACCGATAGCGTTCGATTAGTGGTAGAGGGGCGGTCGACCGCTCCATGTCAAGTGAAGGCTAGTTTGTGTATTTGAACTTTACGAATTTTATAATTTCCGAACGACCTTCATCCAGAAGTTCTTGTGCGTTCCAACCAATATAAATAAGACTCTAGACCTCTCACTTTTATTCACAAAATATTTTAGGAACATTAGCGAAGCTCTGTCAGTTCGTCTCTTCGTAAAATTCAGAAAATTTCATTAGGGTTTCAGGTAAGAAATCTTATACATCTATTTTTTTTTGTTTATTTTCTAAATCTATTCTTCTCTAATCCCTCAATTTTTGAATCTATTCTACATGTATAAATCCCTTGCTATATATGTATCAAATATATGTATCAAAAAGAAGAGATCTAATAAAGTTTGTTAAAGGCGTGTCAAATTCAAAGGAGGCAAACCTAAGGATATACTGTGAGTGGAAATCTTAGCATTTCTATTTTAGTAATTGATTAGTATAGGTTGGATTTCATTATGCCTTGGGGATTTTGGTTTCTAAAAACATGATATTATAAACCCCAAAAACTCCTTCAATGCAAAATATCAATTCTATGTAGGAATCTCAATTGTTTATGTCAAAATAATGGAAATAATGTAGATTTGCAGATTTGATAAAGTTACCTTCTACTCCACTTCTTATTCTTTTTCCTTGAATTTAGTTAAAGGATTTTGATTAAGGAATGGTGTGTAAGGTATGAATTTTATTCATAGTTTGCACTTCTTATTCCCATGAAGTAAACAAAAATTTCTTTGCTTATTTTTATTTGATAAAGGAATGGAATAGAGTGTAAACATTGGAATTATAAATTTCTTGCATCAATATATTCCGTTATTTTGATGTAATAATTTGGGTTCAAATTTTAAATGTATACAAGTCTGTTGATCAGAACTTTTGATATGAATGTTGGAATTTTGGGTATTATTGGTAATATGGAATGAGACTTAGATAATTATTTAAGGAGTTAACATTTAAATGCTAGTTTAGGGCATTATTCCACATGCTTAGAAACTACAAAGCGCATATATGTGTGTATTAGTGTAATTAACATATAATTGCATAGTTAATTATGTTATTAATTTTATAGAAGTCCTCCTTAGGAAGATAATTAATATTAAAAGCGAAATAAGAAAGATCTCTTATAAAGACTTGATTATGGAAATGGTAAAATGTGCGATAATATATGTAGAGAGTGACATAGATTATGATTAAATTATAGGGATGCGAAGTCAATCAAAAGCACACGAAGTCTGCTCAGCTAATCTGGCTACCAGCAATATGAATTTGGGGCTGATGTGAGACATCGTCAATAATAAGTGACTACGATGATGCAAGGTTAGTCCAAAATTCTGTAGGGTAAATCTACCTAGCTAATCTGGCTACTAATAGGTATGAATAGTCGGGTTAATGTGACACATCATTGTAGGGTAATGGTCATATTATGAGGGACCTGTGGTTATGTGAGTGCCCGCCTCTTCTCTATGTAGAAAGTAGTAAATGATCGGGAATATGGGTTAGGCGCGGTAGATGATACCTTGGGGAAGAGCTCGCTTTAATAGAAAGTATTAAGTGGCTGAAGAGATTCCATGCAATGTCGGCTAGATAGTTACTATTGAGAAGTCGTCTTGGGATGATAGGTAGTAAATGACATGGACTTGCCTTATATAAGGTATTAATAGCCAAAATCTTTCTAATTCCCATTGAAAGGTAATAAGTGACTTGAGTATTATCTCTAACATTGATAGGACATTATAGACGATAGAAAGGATTATTAGGTCGGTAGAAAATTGATTATGGGTTTACATTTTGGGACGCCTTTTCTTTTTGAGAAAAGCCCTCAGGGTTATATCTGAAAAGACTTATGATGTTGGAAGAAAATGTAAGACATATTCCCATTTAAATTATACTGCCTAGGTATTAATGTAGTAAGTCTCGAGATTTTTATTCACTAGACATATGTGTTCTAACTCCCTCCTCATTATAACATAGGTTAGGAAGGGCGTTGCTGAAGGCATAGATGTTGATAAGACTTGTGGAAGTAGTTTATTTATTTACTTGTTATTTTCTTCAGTTTTTGATGTACCCATGAAATAAATACAATACTCTAATTTTCGAAATTTGAATAAAATGGGTACTGTTGTTATTATTATATTTTATCCTTCCACTATGAGATTCTGAATGCATACATAAAAAGCTCTGTATTGATCTTTTTACCAACCAACGGCCAGCTTTAAGATGGTTCTAAGTTTCGATGGGCTTTTTATCGATTGGAATTTAGGCCCATTTCAGGGTGGGTTGTTACATTTGATATCAGAACCTAGGTTACCAGATCAATGGGGAAAAGTGTACATATAAGAGACGTACTTGTTATTTTTGAAAAGATTCTTCCAAAAACCCTATTATACACACACATACACACTCTTTATTATGAACATACACATATATACTGGGCAAATCTTTCTTTCAACATGTAATACTATATTAGGAAATTATAACTAAAAGTTTAACCTATAGAAAGTAGACTATGGTTGAAAATCCTTCTTCTTCTGAGACTAGGTACCCCACCAGAGGAATGCCCAGCATTCAAGGGATGCTCAAATGGTTAAAAAAAATACCTCAGGCACATAAGAGAAGTTACTGTTCCCCAACAGACTACACCGGCAACACCCGTTGTTCCGGTTGCTGAGGCACCATCGCGTCCTATTGATTTTTCCAAAATGTGTAAGGATTGTGAATAAGGGAGGAGCTGTGTATTATAGAAAGGAAAGCTTCGTGGAGACTAAGGCATGGATAAATGATAGTGAGAGGATATTTCAAGAGCTTGGTTTGGAGGATCGAGTGAAGAAGAGAATGGCAGCTTGGTACCTTAATGGAGAAGCCTTAGATTGGTGGAATATAGTGGTTGAGGAGGTTGCTGGTAGGATTGTCACTTAGGATGAGTTAAAGAACTGATTTGAGACAAAGTTTATGTCAAGAGCAGAAGTGAGCTTGCAACTAGAGAAATTTAACAACTTAACCAAGGGGACTTCACTCTAAAGGAGTACGTTAGTAAATTTACAAAAGTAGCCAAGTTTGGTATGATTTTGATTGATACACCCATGAGAAAGACCACAAAATTTGTCAAGGGCCTAAACTCGCCGCTTAGGGAATGGTTGTTGACTCAAATACCCATTGGTGCTACCGATGGGATGCTAGTTGAGATGAATTTGCTGCATGCAACTAATGTTGAGGAGAAACAGATTGAGAAGGAGAAGGCACGACCCACACAAAATCGGGGAGGGGCCAAGAAAGGAAATTTTTGGGCAAATAAGAAGTCAAAAGGGAAATTTAAGAAATAAGGTAAAGTATGTAATAGATGCCAAAATAAAGTATACCTCACAAAGGATTGTTGTTATACCGCCTTTTTTACCAGGTAGGATATCATAAAAGTTGGCTAAATGGCTTATGTGATCATCAAGGCAGGAAGCCCGGAGAGAATTTATTAGGCTCAGAAATCGATTATATTTGAAACTATAGATAATAGTTGGGCAAATGCAGACCAGGTCCCAATCAAGGTGCAAACAATATGAAGTGACAAGGAAGGCCCCATAAGACCACATTCAAATTTCAAGTCAATCGGAGTTCGTATGCTCGAGTTAAGGGCAAAGGAAGAATTTATATGGATCGATAGTGATCGATCCATAAAACAACGTAAATCGATGAAGATCAATCAATATCTCAAAATCTACAAAGCCAAAATGCACTTGGAACTTTCAAAGCATCACGATATTGAAGAGTGGAGCCTACAAAAACGATCGCACGACAAAACTCCCAAATCTTAGAAAAAGAGGCCGATCATTATTGGAAGGTTCATCGTACAAATCTGCCATAACAATCCATGGTTTTACGAAAAATGCAATATCTCACAAAAGGTAGGTTTGAATTGCACAAAATTGGAGTGCAAGTAGCCAACATCATGGGTAACCCATATTGTGATCGTAGATCAAAAGGATGAATCAAGGAATGATCTCCTATGATCCAATTTCTAGTCAAAACAGTGAAGATCGATCGATATCTCATAAATGGTAACTTGGGATAGCGCGAAACTTTGGGAGCATGGACTAATGCATGTGGGATCCTATAAAATAATCGCAGCCCCCTTGGAGTTAATATGGAACTATCGGCTAAATTATTTTTTAGTGTCTGATCCATCCAAAATTTTGTGGGTCGGGTCGTATGAGCCTGGAGGTTCTTCTGCCGAAATTTCAGCCATATCCATGCAGGACGTCACCTATAAATACAGCGGACTTGGCTCATTGCAAAGGATCTTTTTTTGGCTGGCTTTCCTTCACCACTTCTTATCTCATCCTCCACTAATTTTCTAAGGCAAAAAAGATTGTACTTGTAATCTTGTAGTATAAATAAAAGATTATTGGAGTAGATGCAGGTCAGAGTTTGTCGAACCACTGTAAAACTTATGTGTTCCTTTACTTTTTCTGCTATTTATTATGTCACCTATGTGCTTATCTTTCTATTTGGATACTGTTTTTGAAAATTGGTGTTTACACGTACAACTGGCTGTATGTAACCATTTTTGGCGTAAATAATTGTAGAGTGAATTTGTTGAAGGAAGCTCTTAAGGGAAAGTGTTACCACTGCCATAAGGAAGGGCATTTCAAAAATCAATGTTTAAAGATAGCGAAAGAAGGATGGAGTGGGCATGCCTATGCCATTAAGGCTGCCTTTATTTCAAATAGACAGCCCTCTTGAGATCAAGGAAAGGCGGCTATGGAAGGCATAACTCTTATTTTTTGGATTAAAATTCGTACTCTATTTGATTCTGGAACATCACATTCATTCGTAGCTAGGAATATGATTGATTCTTTAAATCTTCAAACCTAAACTATTACCCACCCAATAGTAGTTTCAAATCCTATTGAGAGAACGACACATCTTTTCTCAATTTGCAAAGACCTAGTGTTAGAAATATGTGACTTTGATTTCATATGTAATGCATTCGTTCTAAATTTTGAGGTGTGAATTTATTTTGGATATGGATTGGTTGTCACACTACGAGCAGTCTTATGCAACGATACAAGGGTAGTATGGCTTAAGATTTGTAAAGGGCGAGACCCAGACATTCGCTGTACACCTTAAAATTGGGTCGAGTTAAGTTATCTATACTTAAAGAATCTATCACAAAATGAATTTTCATTCGTACCCGTGATTAGAGAATTCTTAGGCATCTTTGAAGAAGTTTCGGGGCTTCCGTCCCGAAGAGAGATTGAGTTTAGAATTGATCTAGAAAAGGATGCTAGACCAGTCGCTCTGCCATCAAGATAGGTGGCCCCTAAGGAAAGGCGAAAATTGGATAAGTAGATCTCAGAGCTACTGTAGAAAGGATTCATTTGACGGAGTAATTAGGAATGGGGATCCCCTGTTGTCTTTGTCACGAAAGCAGACGACCCATTAAGGATTTGTGTTGATTATAGGGAAATAAACAAGTTGACAAAGAAGAATAAGTATCCTTTACCGATGATAGATGGTTGTTTGATCAACTTATGGGAGCTAAAGTCATCTCCCAATTAGACTTGGCAACTGGATGTCATCGGCTAAGGATCACAGAAAATAGTAAACCAAAGATTGCTTTTCGCACACTAGATAGACTCTATTAATGGGTAGAGATGCCATTTGGATTGACAAATGCCCTCGCTTACTTTGTAGATTTGATGAGTATAGTATTTAGGGGATAGTTAATCAAATTTGTTGCAGATTTTGTAGATGACATCTTAGTATTTTCCAGAAGTGAAAGGAAGCATGAAAGTCACTTAAAGAAATATTAGGAACCTTGAGAATGTACTAATTTAAAGCCAAATTTTGAAAATGCCGCTTTTGGAAGAGGGAAGTGAAATTTCTTAGTCATATTGTTTTGGAACATAGATCAGCGGTAGACCCCATAAAAGTAAAAACTATTCAAAATTGGAAGACTCCATGGAAAGAGGTTAGAGTTTTCTAGGGTTAGCAGATTATTATAGGAAATTCATAAAGGATTTCACAAAGATTGCGGTTCCTTTAACCTGTTTGACAACAAAGAATTTAGTCTTCGCTTGGGATGAAGAATGCACAAAAGTGTTCGAGAAGCTAAAGGAACTACTAACAAGTACACCAGCACTCATCATTCCCTATAGAATAAAGCATTTTACAGTTTATACAAATGCATGTGGCATAGGATTGGGAGAAACTCTTATGCAAGAAGGAAGAGTGATAGCGTATGCTAGTAAACAACTAAAGGACCATGAGAGGAGATACCCATACATGACTTGGAGTTGACAGCCATTGTTTTCGCCTTAAAGATGTGGAGACATTATCTTTCAACGGAAAGATTTGAATTGTTTATTGACCATAAATCACTGAAATATCTATTTTCCCAAAAAGATTTATATCTTAAGTAGCAAAGGTAGATGGAATTTATAGCATACGACTTTAGGATACAGTATTCCCCCGGAAAAGGGAATGTCGTCACCGACGCCCTTAGCAGGAGGCTTGCTACCTTGGATGCTATATATGGGTGGAGGAATTTGATGTTCCTCTCAAATTTCAACTTCCAACCGCCACTAGAACCTACTCTAAACTATTTGGCAACAATGGAGGTTAGGCCAGTGCTAATGGACCGTATTAGACTTGAAAAAAATAAAGATGAAGGGATAGTTGATACCTTGGATAAGCTAAGGAGAGGAGAATAATTTCCAACATTAGTAGATATGTAGTTGACAAGAAGGGATGTTTGAGGAGAGATGGATGCATTTTTGTCCTAAGGACTAATAGTTTATTGGAGGAAGTGTTTACAGAATGTCACTATTCACGAATGACTATTTACCTCGGAGGAGATAAGATGTATAGGATATGAAAAAGATTTTCTATTGGCCAAGGAAAGGAAAAAGTAGCTAAATTTGTTTCTAGATGCTTGACATGTCAAAGGATTAAAGCCGAGCAAGGGAAGCCAAGAGGATTGTTATTTCTATTAGAAATCCTGACTTGCAAATGAGGACATATATCAATGGACTTCATAAATAGGTTGCATATGAGTCAAAGAGATAATGAATTAATTTGGGTAATTGTGGATAGACTCACAAAAAGCACCCATTTTATTCTTGTTAGGAGCAATAGGACTGCAACATCTCTACCACAATTTATATCAAAGAAGTGATTCGACTACATGGAATTTTAGTTAGCATCGTTAGTGATAGAGACCCCTTATTTACTTACAAGTTTTGGAGGAGTTTGCAGTTAGCGTTAGGAATATCTTTGAGCCTTAGTACTGCTTACTACTCGTAGACAATGGAAGAATGGAAAGAGTAAATAGGATCTTAGAGGATTTGTTGACAGCATGCATCATGGACTTCGGAAGACAGTGGAAGCAGCACCTACCTTTATATCACTTATAACAATTGACGATTGGTATGGCATCCTTTGAAGCACTTTATGGGAGGCCATGCAAATTGCCAAATTGTTAGTGGAAAACCACTAACAAAATTTTATTTGGACTAGATTCAAATTTTGAGGAAGACAGATTTGATTAGGCATCGAATGAAGGCATCATAAGATCACCAAAATTTCTACATCGATGAGAGAAGGAAAGAATTGGAGTTAGAGGTTTGAAACATGGCGTTTATCAAAGTCTCCCCTCTTAGTAAAGTCCCCATTTTCGAAATCCAGGAAAGTTGTCACCAAGATTTGTTGGGCCTTCTTAAGTCGTGGAAAGAATAGGAAGACTGGCTTACCACGTGGACCTACCCTATAGATTAGCAGGAGTCCACAACATTTTTCATGTTTTACACTTAACGAAATGCCATCATGACATAGATATGGTGGTAGAGATTGATCAATTGAGGGATATTGAGACTGAGCCAATAGCATCCCGTGCCACCACACTCTTATGGATCAGCATGGAACTAGGAAGCTCTGCTACAAATAAATTAGGTTGAGTCGAGTAAATTAGCGAGATAACCTAGTGGAAAGCACATGGAAAACTGAAGAAAAGATGATGACCACTGATCCTAATCTTTTCACCGGTAAACTTTTCTCTCTAAAATTAAATTTTTGGTTGCATCGTGGTTGCTAGACTGGATATTAGGAGATGGTTGCTACAATTTTCACCTTCGCTTTTCACTCATGTACAGATTTTTTGCATGTTTATAGTGTTTTGCATATATACTTATATGTCACAGTCACATGCTCACGTTAGGATTGAGCTCACTTATATTATGTTTGCAATACATATCACATTGCACTTTTGGTTGAGTGGATGTATGTGTAGACAACTTAGTTGTATAACATGGATGTTCAGTGCACATTACATTGTTCTCCCATTGGTAATGATTTTGAGGACAAAATCCTTTTTAAAGGGGGAAGAATATAGCACCCTGTAAAACTAAAAATAAATAAATTAGGCAAACTAAATTAAATAAGATGGAGATAAAATTGGAAAAATAAAATTAAGTAAGATAGAAAAAAATGGAAATTTCGTAAAATTTGGAATTTGATTATGAAACTTATACCCATGTGCTCATGTGATCAATTTCCATATATAATATGTTGAGAATAGAGCTCAAATGGAAAAGTTATGGACATTTGAAGCATTCTGGTTTAAAATAATACAATTCAAGTTCAAAAGGATAATTAATTTAAAAATTTGAAATTCAAAACTTAATAGTCATTATACTTGGAGGTTAAGTAAACGTTAAATTCAATATTAACTTAAAGTATAATTAATGAAAATAATAAATATAACAATCGCACAAAAGTAACGTTCCCGAAACAAGGGGAGAGGTCGACGCCTAACACGATCGGTCAACCGTTAGCGGTCGACCGATGGTAGAGGGACAGTCGACTACTTCCTATAAAGTGGTGGTTAGGGTTTGTAAATTTGAACGTTCTAGATGTTATAATTTCCAACCAACTTCATCCAACTATTTCGATGAATTCCAACCACTATAAATAAGTCTTTAAACCCCTCACTTTTATTCACAAAATATTTTAGGAACATTAACAAAGTTCTATCAGTTCGTCTGCTCATAGATTCAGAAAACTCCATTAGGATTTCAAGTAAGAAATCATGTGCATCTATTTTGTTTATTGTTTATTTTCTGAATCTATTCTCCTTCAATCCCTCAATTTCTAAATCTAATCTATGCATACAACTCCCTTATTGTGTATATATATATATATATATATATATATATATATATATATATATATGCCAAAAGAAGAGATCTGATAATGATTGTCAAAGGCGTGTCAAATTCAAAGGATGCAAAGCTAAGGATATACTGTAAGTGGAAATATTTGCTTTTTTACTTTAGTAATTTTTTAGTATAGTTTGGGTTCGAATATGCCTTAGGGAGTTTTGATTTGTGAAAACATCTTATTATAAACCCCCAAAACTCCTTCAATGCGGAATGCCAATTCTATGTTGGAACCTTACCTATTTATGTCAAAATAATGGAAATATTGTGTATTTGCAGTTTTGATGATTTTACCTTCTATTCCACTCCTTATCTTTTTCTTTGAATTTGGTTTAAGGATTTTCATTAAGGAATAGTGTTCAAGGTATGAATTTTATTCGTAGTTTGCACTGACTATTCCCATGAATTAAGTAGAAATTCCTTTGTTTATGTTTATGTAAAAAGAAGTTGAATAGAGCGTAAAAACCAAAATTGTAAGTTTCTATTATCAATATATTCCATTATTTTGATGTAATAAGTTGGGTTTAAATTTTAATTGTATACAAGTATGTTGGTTGGAACTTTTGATATGAATATTGGAAATGTGGGTATTGTTGGTAATACAGTTTTTTATGTACCCATGAAATATAAACAATGTTGTAATTTTGGAATATTGTATCATGGCCATATTATGGTTTTTGTTAGGTTTTGGTATTATGGATATTTTGTTATGGTTTTGAATGACAATTTGAAATTTGAATAAAATGGGTACTGTAGTTGTTATTATATATTTTATCCTCCCAATGTGAGATTCTAAATATTTAGATAAATAGCTTTATGTTGTTCTTTTTACCAACTAACAGCCCGCTTTGAGATGGTTCTAAGTTCGATGGGCCTTTTCTGGGTTGAAATTTAAGGCCATTTCAGGATGGGTTGTTACAGGCATGATTTTCTATCTTTTGGATATGTTTACTTTACTTATTTATAGACAGCAAGGATTACCCCTGAGCCATGATTGTGGAAAGGACCGGTTGTGCCTGAATAGTTCCTGTTTATTTGTATAATTTTTAATAAAAACATTTTGAGATAATTCCACTCGCAGTAGGCCTTATGTCTGATCCACGTTTTGTCTATGTTTGTTTATGTCATGACGACTCTCAAGTACTCGATTGAATAGTTTGGGAGTTGGGTACTTTTTGGGATACTTTCAAGTCAGCTAAAGCATTTTATGGAGGCGATGTCGATACTTCGTATATATACTTGATATTGTAGTAGTATATGACAGATATGTATTTACATATAAGACTTAATGTATCAGATATTATATTCAGAACCTCGTATTATGGGGAGTTTGATGTTTACTGATTTTATGTACAGATATTCATTTACCAATTATTTCTATCGATGTAGTCTCTAATGTATATGTTGTTATTCTATTATGTTCATGTATGTGTAGTATATTATATTTTTTCATTCCCTTATGAGATTATATCGATATGCCTTGATATAACATTTGTTTTAATTTTCTTTTCTGGCAATCCGTCTTTTATGGTATTTGAAAGTCAGACGTTGTCTTTCTAAGTTGTTTACAAAGGACAGATTGCTACCAAACATGTGGCTATGATGCATGCTGGATGTCATTCCATATAAGGCTCATGCTTTGTGTCGAGAAAGGTGGCATGCAACAAAAGTGAGTGTGCTTTTGGTAGACGTGCCCTAGTAATTGGTACACCTAGGTGTATTATTTGTTGTGTAGTATGTTTTTTTAGGGAACAAGACTGAAGAGAAGCTTCTCATCCATAGTTATGACTGATTGCTTATTGTCAAAAATTTATGAGAGCAAAGCTAGAGATTGCTAAGGATAAAGCCGAATGAAAGGAGCCGATCATGTGATGACAAGGCAAGCTGCATGGGACTGGTCATTGGTGATTGAGATAGAGTCGAACTAAAGATGGGCTGCGTTTGAGCCAAGTCTAGTTTAATGAGTTGGCTGTCTTGAATTATGTCTGGTTTTCCTATGTTGGAAAATTTCAAAAATTGACGAAATCACTTAAATTTCTAGTTTTAAAACCTTCTAATTCAATCATAATCCCAAATCCAATGTTTAAAACCATTAAAATATGCAAAATTAAAACGTCGAAAAATTCGGGTCGTTACATGCCTCCCTCCTTAAAAGAATTTTGTCTCCGAAATAACTAAGGTAGGAAAAATGATCCAAACCCATTAACTTAACAAAACTCGCTTAGTTAAAATTCGATATTCACTATTCTGAACCCCTTAGTTTCATCCAAAATATTTATTTTCCATTTCAAACCCGAAATCTCTTATTTCCATTTCAATTTGAACATCAACTTTTTAATTAGCAAAAAATTTCTAACACCCTAAATTTTTGAATTTTTTTGCAGAGTTTCCCTTGTACGGAGAGCCTTTTGCAATATGACAAGAGAGATAAAAATATATACATCGACCAACACGGTCGAAAAACACAATATATATCAATGTTTATATCATTTGCGGTATTTAATCCGAAAACATGCCTTATATTAGCGTTTTTAAGCAAGCGACTTATTTAATATGCAATTACGCAACATAAATCTAGCCCAATAGCCTTCGGGTACCTATACCTACTCAATTTAAACCATGTAAGTATCAAAACATCAAATTCAATAACATTTCACTTTTTTACTTGTTAAACACAATATTTCATAACCAAACATGTTAACATATATTTAAAAGCAATTATATGTTTTTAATGCTAATTTAATTACTTTGAATCGATTCACATACAAATTCACTCAATTCGAATGATTTACAACCAAATTTTACTAGCATCTAATTCCTATTCACATACAATATATTCTTATCCATTCCTTTAATTCATTTCCAAGAAAATCCCATTCCATTCACAAATTTAATTTATTAGTTCATTCCTTATCATGTATAGATGATTCCATGCATTATATCCATTGTAGTAATAGATACCCTTTCCAAGACGTGCGGAAAATATAACGAATATCAGGTCAATTAGCTACCTGCTTATCAACATGTGCCTAAAAATAAAACAAAGACCTGGCTTTTAAAGTCCTAGAAACAACTGCTTGTTGACCCAGAATAGCAAGGCCTAGAATTTATTATTTCAGATATATTTTTCTTAGACCATTGATAATGTAATAAGAATTAAGCTGTTATATAGCATATGTACCTTATATGCGAGATAAAATTAATACACAAGCATTGCTCACCAGAATGTCGAAACTATAGGTATGTACCATACCTTCTACAAAGTCTTATATACCATGACTTTTTCTATGGCATTCAATTTGACATCTATTCGGATATTGACATTTTAAGGAAGTATTACTAACAAAAAAGATATAAATAGGTAACTTGATAAAACGGGTATTGAAATTTCTTTCTTGCAGTTTAGATAATATAGTTATATATATCCAATATATTTTTAAAATTCCATTAATAATTCAATTCCTACCTTTCGCTTTAAATATAGCTATATTTAAATGCTTCTTTCTATAACAACATGTATTATATACACATAAGATCTTATCGTGTGATCATTGAGAAACTAACGCATCAGTGGTTGTCATGTACATAATAAGACACATAAAGAAAATGTAACATACATAACTTGGGTCTGTTGTATTTGACATTATAGTAGCATAATATATTTATAAAGGAAAGAACATTATTCTAATTCATAATTTATAAAACCATAGCTCTCACCATGCTCGACAACATATTTTTTGATTACGTCACCTTTAAGTTATTCATATTTAATTAATTTACATTCAGTACCTTCCATTATGTTCGATTCATACAGTTATTAACATCCAATTTCAATTCATATTATTTGTTTCCCCCATTTATACACATCCAATTTTTTTTCCATTTGATTAATTCATATTTCTCTTTCACCTCATTTATTACATAACAACCATTCCATCACAACTTAAGTTCATATTCAAAATCTTCTTTTTAATTCCTTCAAATTCAAGAATAATTATTTTTATGGTATTTAAAATACAAAAATTAAGGCCAGTGCAAACATAGCATCCAATAATCTAAATCACAACCATAATCTATAAAAGATTGTTCTAACACATCATATTATTATATATGAAATTAAAATTAACATTTTTGAGGAATCCAGTTGGATTCCTCCAAACTGTTTTTCCTGCATCCACAGATGTTAGATAACATAAATATACCATTCCCACTTCGAGGGGAATATCATGGTAATATAGGGTCATCTACCATTATGTGGGATGCATAGGGTCTCATCCGCTCCAATCGGCGGGTATATATCTAACTACTAATATATATACTATTATATATACATAACATCCAAACTGATTATAATTTATAAATTAAACCAGTCGTCAAAATTAATTTTCACTATTTAAATTTGAATTTGGTAATCCAAATGAGTGAGAATTTATCACTTTGATTTTCAAATCTGTTAATCGTTCCAATCCAGATTCATTCCAATTCATAGTGTTTTTGTTGCTACAATCTAACGTGCCTCGTTTTTTCCGAAATTATGGACCTCGCACGAATAAATTATGATGTATATAAGTTAATGATGATTTTTTTCTGTAATTAAACTTATTACCCATTTATCAAAATGAATTTAAAATTAATCACCTTTTATAATTTTAATTAAAAACTAAATTACCTTGCTATAATCTGAGCTGTTCATTTCCTAGATGGAGATATCTCAGCCCTACCCTCTCTTCCTTCTCTTACGCATTCCAGGTTCGTACGCGTACAAAGAAAAAAACCGTTGCCACTCTTTCTCTTCCTCACACACGTACAACCGAGCCTCATTGCTTCCATCCACTTTTCCCATGCCACTAAGTCTCGTCGCCCTACCCTCGTCCTGGCGATGTCGCGCCCAATCTCCACGAACATGTTCGCAAACAGTTCCAGAAGAAAAACCCTAAATCACAAAATTCTATCCTCCATCGATCAATTTTCGTCCAGACCTTGCACATACTTCCTCTGATCGAGTTTCCTTCTAGATTACATTGCGCGACTCCTTTTTTTATATATATATTTTTTCAAACGAATTCAATTCCTCCTTCTCTTTTTTCCTTTTATTTTATTCTGTTTTGATTTCCATTTGAAGGAGAAGGAAACAATATACGTGATTTTGTCTAAGGAAGGTAGCATGCTTAGGACGACTGCAAAAATAAAATCTTTCTTTATTATTTTATTCAAAATATCTTGCCTACAATAACTTAAAACTTCGAACTTTTAACGTGGCGTGCCGCTTGGCATTTCTAATGTCATACCTCTATTCCAAACGTAATGGAATAAGTTTCAAGGTCTAACTCGATCATATGGAGAAGATAGCTTTTTAATCGACTAATTAAATAATTTCAATTAAAGTATTTCTAGGCGTTTTCCAATCGTACGACCAACCGGTAAATGCAAACATTATGAAATTTGAAATCTGATATTATACACTATTACGGATCCAATAAAACTGGTTTCGTCGAATTCCAAGACTGTGCCCCAGGTCGCTATTTTAACGCGTCGATTAAATCAATGATTTTAAAATTTTAAGAAATCACGTAAATTTTCAATGTTAAAACCTTCTAACTCAATCATAATTCCAAATCTAATATTTAAAATCATTAAAATACGAAAAGTTTAAACGTCGAAAAATCCGGATCGTTACACTTCTCCTATTAACATATAGGACCTAATGGAGGAAGTGGGTAACAATTTAGACTTTTGTTATTTTGCAGGCACCCAAAAACAAAACTAAAAATAAGAAGAAATGGATACTTGATGGTGGATGCTCCAAACATATGACGGAAAATGCACACGTGCTACCAAACATCACTTACAAGGATGGTGGCACGATGACTTTTGGAGATAAATCCAAAGGATACTGTATTGGATTAGAAACATCATCAATGTCAACATATCTACTTCTCCTATTCTTTCAAATGTACTATTAGTTAAAAACTTAAAACTTTATTTCTTTAAGTATAAGTCAATTATGGGATAAGGAATTTAGAATCGATTTTGAAAAGGA
This sequence comes from Allium cepa, assembly GCA_030765085.1. NCBI lineage: Eukaryota > Viridiplantae > Streptophyta > Magnoliopsida > Asparagales > Amaryllidaceae > Allium > Allium cepa. The sequence goes on from CM060931.1 coordinate 169,056,285, forward strand.
TATATGCAATATCTTTGATCAAAATTAAACTTTAATTTTCGAAGGAATAAGAAATCAAAATATTTATGTTCTAAACAGAAATATTAGTCATAATAATGATTATGCTTAGCCTCAAATCATGATGATCCATAGATATGGTATAAAAGATTTTGTCACGTAAATTTCAAATATATAAGCAAATTAGCTAAAAAAAATTTGGTAAGAGGATTACTCAAAATAAATTTCAAAAAGTTAAAATCTATGCGATGCATGTCAACTTGGAAAATTAAAGAAAAGCTCGTTTAAGTCTAAAAAGGAAATCTCTACTAAACAACCTCTTGAATTACTTCATTTGGACTTATTTGGTCCAACTCAAGTACGTTTGATCAATCATAATAAATATGTTTTTGTAATTGTAGACGAATTTTTAAGATATACTTAGACAACATAAAAGTGATACATTCGAAATGCTTAAAATTTTTGCTAAACGAATTAAGACTAATGGATTTAAAAATCAAAAGTATAAGAAGTGATCACAATGGAGAATTTGAAAATGAACAATTTACAAATTTCTATAATAAAAAGGGAATTATCCATAATTTTTCATTTCCATGAACACCATGACAAAACTGAGTAATTGAAAGAAAAAGTTGCACCTTGCAAGAATGTGCTCGAATGCTTCTATCTGGCAGTGGCTTATCGAAGAATTTTTAGCCCAAAGCAGTTACAACTGCATGTTATGTATTAAATTGTGTATCTTTAGACCTATGACTAAAAATACATGTTATGAAATGCTTTTCAAAAAGAAACTAAAAGTATCATACTTTCAAATATTTGTATCCAAATGCTTTATTATAAATACAAAAGACAATCTTGGTAAATTCGATCAAAAGTCGATGTAGGAATTTTTGTTGGTTATTCCGATCGAAGTAAAACATACAGAATTTTTAACAAACGCATTAATGTTATAGAGGAAAGTCTTCATGTCTCATTTGATGAAGACTTTAAAAATATAATGAATAAAGATGATGAAGAAATTTTTGATACTAATCAAAATAAAACTATTGATATTATAGTTGAAAATAATAATGATATTCAAAATAACAATGTTTTGAAATCACTGCTCTGTATTTTAAAAGATCATCCTATTGATAACATAATTGGAAATTTAGATAAAAAAGTTTCGACTAGAAGTCAAATAAATCAAACGAGTAATGTAGCATTTATATTTAATTTTGAACCAAAAAATTACAAGGAAGCATCAAATTATGATTTCTGGATATTAGTAATGTAAGAAGAACTTAGTCAATTTGAACGTAATAATGTTTGGGAACTAGCACCAAGGCCAAACATCAATCAGTAATAGAAAGAAATTGGATATTTTAAAACAAAGAAGATGAAAATAGAAATATTGTACGTAATAAAGAAAAATTAATGGCATAGGGATATAATCAAGAAGAAGGAATTTATTATGAAGAAACTTTTGGACTTGTGGCACGTCTTGAAGCCATCAGAATATTATTTGCTTTTGCGTGTCATCATAATTTTAAGCTATTTCAAATGGATGTTAAAAGTGCTTTCTTGAATTGTTTTATAAAAGAAAATGCTTACGTTGAACAACCACCACTACTTGTTCATGAAAAATATTCAGATCATGTTTTTGAACTTAAAAAGGCATTATATGGTTTAAAACAAGCACCTCGCGCTCAGAGTGATCGATTAAAATCAGATTAATAAATTTCGGTTTTCAAATTGGTAAAATAGATATAACATATTTATTAAAATAGAATAGAATAATGCATTAATTGTAAAAATTAATGTTGATGACATTATATTTGAATCTACTAACAAAAATTTATGTAATGAATTTTCTAAAATAATGAAAAACAAAATTAAAATGTCTTATATAGGTGAATTAAATTTCTTTTTAGGATTAAAAATAAAACAATTAAATAATGGAATCTTTATAAATCAAGAAAATATTGTAAAGAATTACTAAAATGTTTTGGAACTGATAATGCATCAAGTAAACCCACTCCAATGAGTACTACTATTCATCTAGAAAAAGATGAACATTGAAAAGATTTCGATCAGAAACTATATCGAATCATGATAGGATCGTTATTACAATTACAGCTATTAGACCAAGTATTATGATGAATGTTTGTTTATGTGAAAGATTTCAAGCACAACTTAAGGGATCACATCATGGGTGGTCAAACGAATTTTGTGATACTTAACCAACACTAAAGATTATGGTCTATTATATCCAAAAGGAAGTTCATTTGAACTCATATCTTACAATGATGTGGATTTTGGTGGATGCAAATCAGATAGAAAGAGTACAAGTGGCATATGTCACTTTGTTGGTCAATCCTTAATTTTGTGGTTTAGTAAAAAGAAAAATTGCATTTCTCTTTCGCGATGTAAAGCCGAGTATATTTCTGCTTCCTTAGTTTGCGCTCAAGTAATATATACGCAGCAAACACTTAAAAGACTATGGAAAAATAATAGAAAAGTCTCCAATATATTGCGATAATACTAGTTCTATAAACCTATCTAAAAACCCAATTAATCACTCACGAACAAAACATATCGATATTCTTCACCATTTTTTGAGAGATATGTTGAAAAAGGAATAATCACTCTTGAATTTGTAAATATCGAAAATCAAATAGCCGATATTTTTATTGAACCATTATGCGAAATTACGTTTATCAACCTAAGATGAGATTTAGGACTTTGCTTATATAATGAATTAGTAAACTAAAACTATATAACCCATAGCAAAATCCCTAATATACAACTGATACAAGCATAAAACACTTCTGTTTGTTAGTTAAGCTAAAATTAAACTTTGAACTTTCTAACCACTAATTTTTATAAAAACAAAATTCTATTTAATGTTTTTAGTGGTCATAATGATTTTCATCATAAATATTATATACCTAAATTTAGTAAACTTAAGGAATATTTAGGGAATAAAGGTTGCTAGTTATAAATATCAAACTACTTCATATTTAAATATTTTCTAAGTTCCACCATCGATATTGTCAATTCAACATGTCTTCGAATCATGATTCAACATACTCCGCTTTAAACTTCAGCTCACCGTCATAAAAAATTGTACACATCTCTCTAAAAACTATGATCCTCCATCGAATAAATTTGTGTCTAAAAATGTCTATCACACTGGTTACTCACCAAAAGGAAAGAAAGTAAAAAAGAGCCATTGATCTTGATCCATCATCTTTGGAAAATAAAATTGACGAAATCTTCCACTATCTGCTAGAGATAATAGGAGTACCAAGAAAAATGTACTACGAACAAAAACAACTAGGACGCCATCTAAATTTCTTGGAAAGATGCATACTGGCTATTTGTGGCCACTCTCCAACTAAGGATTGTCTCCATAAAAAATCACCTCGACTAATAGAAACACCAATTAGACCGCACAAAATCACTTCCCGAAATATATGGGGAGAAAGTCCATCTAATCAAGAGTAAGCACCACAAGCTCCATCTCGCTCATTTTGGTCTCCTCTCCATCCATTTGTTGAAAATACCAAGATAAAGGGTGCATATGATACTCCAAGTTGGTCGCTAATAAAATATGAACCGAACTCTTGGAATTTACAAGAAAAAAATCAAACTTGGATGAAGACGAATAAAACATCTCTACAATTTCCTTCCTCTCTGATAATAATTATTTAAATTTTTTTATTTTTTTTTATTATTTACTTCAAAACATTGTATCATGGTCATTTATATATATATAACAAGTGATTATATCATAATAAATATTCAAAAGTTAAGCACAATCACATACATACAGAGCTCAGACGTCTATGGAAAACCACAGACATCTGTGGCAAGGTTTATGAAATATTTTTCTTGTAATCATAGACATACGTGGCAATCCACAGACATCTATGACAATATTCGGATATTTCATCACGTAAATATGTCTGCAAAAAAATCACAGACGTTTGTGAAGTAACTCGGGTCTTATAATCCTAAAACCATAGACGTCTGTGATTTCCAAAGATGCTTGTGGCTGTGCTTGAACAACTATTATACCAACCTCTATATAAATGATTTTAACCCCATGCTTTCATTTTTACCAGCCTCCACTCATTCTACTCCAAATCTAAAACCCTGAAACTTCAAAATCCTCAACATTTCTTCAATGATTCCCAAACAACCCATTTCAAAAAGATCAAAACATGCCCAGTCTTCTTTCGGAGTTACAAAAATTGCGAATGAAATTCAAATCACAAATTGGCTAAAAAATAAGGAAATTTCCATCAATAGACTCCAAGCTTTAACCAACAAAGGATTTCATATAGGTTCGTTCTATAACATGCATGCCAATATAGAATATGATCTCTATAGCTTGACTACCAATGCGGGTTGAAAAAAATCTTATTAACATTGAATCGAATAGGGTAATAATAGATCCTTTAGCAATTATTGTGGAATATGCGCTTATATGTTTTTGTTTGATGATAATAAACATATATATTCATTTAAATGTATTTGTTAATGTACTATTTTATTTTTCATAGATTAAATAAATATTTGTTGAATAAAATAAATAACACAGAATTTGAATTCAAACAGAAATTTTATTCAAACAAATATTGATTACAATCTTGAATAGTACAATTTCAAGCTCTCACTATACATATACATTTTTGAATACATCACGATTTCATATTTACATTAATAACCTCACTATATATCACTCACACTCGTATTTTGTCTTCAACTGCATTCCAGTTTGAATCCAGTATCTGAGCATTCTGCAAAAATATTCACTAACGCAGTAAAATTGAAAAAGAAATATTTTTGCAATATAAAATGAAATATGATTTTTGAAAATATGATTTGCCTCAGTTATTTGGGTTGTTCGTCATCTTTCATACTTGAATTCATCATACACGAACAATGTGACATGCACAGTGTATCACTGTACATGCCACAAGGCCGTGCACATCGGTATACACTTGATAATGCTACAGGGACAGGTGAGCACAGGTCAAACCCAAATGTAAAGCCGGGTTCAACTCACGTGCAATATATTTAAAATTATGACACGAGCACAAGGTCAAACCCGAGTTTTTTTGAAACTGGATCCAACTCAAGTAAAATTTCAAAAATCAACATGAAAGGATGCAAAGACCAGAAGTACAAACTGAAGACTGCATGAAGTGCATTCAAACAGTCGAAGTCATGAAGCAATCAACATGAATATCACAAGTGTCACAGCAAAAATGAAGACTGCAAGCTAAAGTGATAAAACATGTGTCCAGACAACAACACAATACAACTAAAGGCAGATTTGAAGAAATGAAACAACATGACCAAATTCATATGCACAGTGCAGACCACAAAATTCCACCAAGCAAACAAAGATCAGACAGTACATGTAGCAGCGTGGAACAATGCCCAACACAAATGGCCAGAGAAATACACAAGCATGATACAGGTGAACAGAAGACAAGTGCACAACAAACCCAAATGTCAACAGTATGGATAGACAGTGATCACAAAGAACAAAGCATCAAAGTTGAACAACTACAAGTACGGAAAACAACAGAGCATCAAAAACTCATGAATACAGTAACAAGTTCTGCTACTCAAATATACCAAATGCAAGACCACAAGTACAACAACTCCAGATCATGCTACAGAATGTACATGTGAGGACAGTGAATACAAGAACAAGTCGAGATGAACAATGCAAACTACAAATGTGATACATGGAACAATGCATGATGAATTGGATCAACATAGTCAAGTCCAAATGCATCAGTGAAGAAACTGTAGTGGACATGTATACAACAAAAGAAGCAGTAACAGCAAGTCAAGTCAAATGGAACTCAACAAGGCAGACTCAAGTGAATGAAAACATGTATGCAACATGGTGAGCAACACAAGTGAAACATTTGTGTCAAAGCGAACAATGTCGAATATATGAACAAGTGTAGCATCTGTATCAAAGCAAGAGCAAATGTTACAGTGAAAAAGAAAAGTGCAGAGATGAACGCAGATAAGGATGCAGACGTGCCAAAGTAATCAATGCCGTGTAAAGTCGAAAGCAACAGTGGATGAACGAGATTCAACAGTGCAGAGATGGGCCGAAGTCAGAATTCAACTCAAATTCGTATTCTTTGAAATAGTCAAAGTAATCAAAAAATGGAAAGTTTTAATGCCGTATGAAACAAGAAAATCGAACGCAACAAAATCAAAGCCGTGCGCGTCAAGGCAGAAATCAGGAAAGCCGTGCGCATGAACAAATTGGGAAAGTATCAAATTGATACGAACGAAAACAAGTGTCTCGAATTCATATAAATACTAAACCCCAATTGTCATCATCGGCATCGAGTTAAAAAGCAAGCAATCAAACGAGCAACAAAAGAAATTACATACCGAATCATCAACAACTCGATCATTAGAAAACGAGAGAGCAAAAGCAACGCAAACCATTGAATTAATCATCAGAGAAGGAGCGACCAACCGAGCAAGAAAATCAAACAGTCGCGCTCTCCAATATTCAGAAAACCCTAATTTCAGAAAGGAACGACCGCAATTGTTTCAGAAGGAAGAGAAAAGGACCGAAGCCCTAATTCGACAAAAAGGAACGGGCCAAGCAAAAGAAAAAGGATCGGCCGCATTATTCTTCACCAACAAAAGAAGTGGATCGGGTTAAACAATGCAAATGGGCCGGCGTGTTTATTATAAAGGGCTTTAGTTTTTAGTTAGGGTTTTATTAAAAGGGGGTCTTTTTTATTCGAGCAAAAATTAGGGATTAAAGTTTATATTTTAATTTTTGCTCCTGGTTTTATTTTTGAAGTTGTTTTTTTATTTTTCGAGTCAAAGAATTTGTAAATCACCACCTAGGTTGTAGGTAGTGTCAGATTGTCTAGTTAGAATTAGTTCAGTGAGCAGGGTGTGCGAGTTTGCAAAACTCTATAGGCGGGAGCAGAGTTTGCGAGTAAGCGAAACTCTATAGGCGGAGCAGGGTGTGCGAGTCTAGTAGAGTGTTTGTGAGCGGGAGCAAAGGTTTGCGAGTCTAGTAGAGTGTTTGTAAGCGAGATACTGTTTAATTCTAATAGAAATCTGGGAATGCAGCAGTAGGCAGGGGTTGCCGAAGCTGGGTAAATTTTGTGTGTGATTTACTTTTCAGCATTTTATTTTTGCAGTTTGTTTCTGCGTTTAAATTGAGAAAATTTGCTATAACCCTATTCACCCCCCCTCTAGGGTTAATCTAGATCCTTCAATTATATCTTCTACTTAAATCTTTATGGTGAAAAGAACTGGAAACTTGAAAATGATGATGGATGGTTATGGACCAGTGTATCTGGAAAAAATATAAAAATTGATGTATTTACCTTAGGATGAATTCTAGAATGTTCGTACGAAGGCATAGACTTGGAAGAAATTCCTGACTATAGTGTGCTACGTAGAAATGAAGTAACTCATCAACTTTGGGATGATGAAATGCCCCAATGGAGGTCAATCTATCTTTGACCAAGAGCTCATCTACTAACTAGAATGATAATTAGTACCATTATTCCTAAATTAGGTAGTCATAAGAAAACTCATGAAAATGAGCATAAAGCATTGTATACTATATATGCTCAACTTCCTGTCAATTGGGCGAAATTCATAAATAATCAAATAAAAAAAATTGAGTCAACAGAAAAGGACTATTTTCTATGCACCGTACATAATGAGAATATTAAGAGATTTAAACGTGCCTTCGTATATGTCACAATACAAAGAAATACCAATCAAGGATAGTAGGAAGAGATTTGTGTCCTTAATGCAACTCCCAACAATTCCTCCTCCTACTATTCCATTTGAACAAGGAAACTCCAAAATCAACTCGACAAGTAAAAAGTGTTGGAAATGCGGATTACGGATCTTAAGGCTGGATTAACACTAGAGGGAGGTGAATAGTGTTTAATTAACTTTATTTATATTTTTGAAATCTTTTTAAATTAAATCCAAACAGATGCAATTCATAAACACAGAAACAATCGCAGAATCAGACACAGATGCAAATAGTAAATAAAAGAAGTAAAAGGAAATAACGTACCGAAATTTTATACTGGTTCGGAGTTACCCTACATCCAGTCCCACACAATTTCTTGTGTAGCTTTCTTCCCAAATATAATGTCGGCATTACAACCTCGATTTCAAGGCCACGAGATACACCCTCCTATCTTTGAGTCCAGGGCAAACTCTCTTGATTTAACCAGGTTATAAAATCACACCCAATTTACAGGCCATAATCACACCCAATTGATTTACAGGCCGTAATCACACTGTTTCCAATCATACTTTGATAGAGAGAGACTCGATACACTTTGATCTTTCGATCACTGATTACAAATGATCCTATAACTCTTAATAGCACTGGGATCTTTGAAAGAGAGTGGCAGAGAATCAACTAAAGATGATCAAGTTTGATTCACTTAGTATTTCAGTAGATTTTTGTTAAAATATAAGAGAATATTTGAGTGGAGAAGAAGGAGTGAATAAAATGAAGAAAACTAAATTAAAATTCATTGAAAACAACTAGTATTTATAGAAGAACAACAGTCATGTCCATTCATGAAAGGTTATGACGAATAGACACTTCATTTAAAAATTTGAAATTTGAATTTCTACCATGTCGACATGGGGGAATGGGGTATGTCGACATGCCCTAAAGATTTTGAAAATTGATTTTTGTTTTTAAAAGAGATTTTCTTTCTAATACTTTTCAAACAAAATTTTGACGTTTATAAACCATAGCTCAAACTTATAAAAGAGATTAAAAAGCAATCTTAAAAGACATATAATCTATAATATAAAAGTAATATTAAAAAATAAGTATATAATATATTTTTTAAAGGCTGTGATAATAAAACTAGGAGATAATTTAAAAACAAGAGACGATTATGAATTCAAAATATAATAGATAATAAAAATAGTTTAAGGCTAAAATATTTAAACCGGGAGAGTTGACTTTAAAAAGTTTTTGGAAAAATATTTAAAATAAATCATTCTGAAAATTTTGTGGATTCCATTCCACTAAAGAAGGTCGTGGGTTCTATCCCACTAAAGAGGTCATGGGTTTCATCCCATAACAAAATCGAAAAGGTGGATTCCATTCCATAATTAAAATATGAATAAAGATTTTAGTGTTATTATGAAGTTCTAACATAAATCTAGACACTATTACTTATCTTGATATTTTGAACTCTTTAAATCTTGAACTCTTGATATCTTGAAATCTTGATACTCATGAGTTTTTAGTCTTGATTTCTTCAGTCTTGAATTTGTCAGTCTTGAATTTCTATACTCAGTCTTGAATCTTTATAATGTACAGTCTTCATTCTCAGTACCTGCATATATATCCTGCATATACATATATATCTAGACAAGAATATTAGTATTTATATTTTATAACAAGTCCTAAGGTTATTGTCATCAAAATCATCATCTCAAAATCTAACAATCTCCCTCTTTTTAATGATGATAACCTTTGTTTATAAAATCCACTCCACCAAACTCTGATTCTACTCCGACTCGGCCTTATTCCAACAACCCCCCTTTAATCTACTAACTCCCCCTTAATCTAAATCTATTTAGCCTATTTTATAATTCTCCCCCTTTTTCATCAACATAAAATAATCCTAAACTACATAACTCGCCTTTAAACTTATACTATAGCACTATGTAGGTCAATAATACAGTATAGTAGAATATAAATGAGACTAATAATAATACGAGTAAAATATAGTAAGGTAATATGAGAGATGTGAAAATTTCAAACATAATCAATCAATATATTTATCAAACCACACAATTTCAATCAAATAATACATACCATGTTCAAATCAATTCAAACAACTCAAATCAAACCAAACAATTCAAACCACATCAAACCAAATAAAATCAAAGTAAATCAAACCATAAAAGTCAAATCAAACATTTCTTGGAACTTTAACTCATCCTTCTTCACCAAAGATAGGATCTTCCTTATAGCATCCCATTCTTCATTATCCTTGTTTAGAGTTCCTTCTGGATTCGCTTCGAGTTCTTCTTTGTTGAGGGCAGAAATCATTCATCAAATGGCATCGAAGTGCCTTTCTTGTTCCTTTATCATCTTCATTTAGCTTAATTCTAAGTGACGCTGATTGTGAAGGATAAAATTATGTATGTTCTGAAGGAATTGAGAGTTTCTTTAATATTCTCACTTAGATTATGAATAGAAGAGGCCATTATTTGATAAAATATGAAGAAATTCAATAGAAAATACGAAGAATTGAAATAAGCATTTTCTTAGAAGAAATAGGTATTTATAGAGTTAGAAAGTCGTTTGAAATGAAGAGACATAAGGTTGTTATGACAATTTCAAATTCAAAACAAAAATTACTTTCTGGCCGTTACATGTCGACAAGGAGATGGGGAGGTGTCAACATGCCCTTGTTGATTTTGGCAATATGCATTGTTTCCTAATATTATGTACAAGTCTACATATATATAAACTTATATAATATAAAAGCAAGCATTCCAGAGATATTTTAAAGCTAATGAATAGAAATAAACGATTTTCATTGATAAATTTTAGTTAATATTACATAACATTAACTAATCAAAAGATACAAACTAATATAGAGTGAAATGAAAACTAGAATTCGATAGAGGATGATGAAGATGATGATAATCCAAGTTTAGGACTCATTTTCCCAAAGAACTTGTTCATTTTGGTGGAAATTTTGTCCAACTTTTTACTAACGGATCTTTTGAGAATCTGTTGATTTTCCACTATTATCTTTTGGTTTTTAAGAAGTGTCATGTTGGATGGATTGTTAGGAGTGATAGGGTATTCAGTACTTTTCAATGATGTCTCTTCCTCCTCTCCTTCTTCTTTAATCTCCATCTCCTCCCTTTCTTCCTCCTCCTTCTCCTCTTCATCCATTTCTTCATGAACCAACCTTTCATATTTTTCATTAAGTGTGTCATATGGTTGAAACACAAGTGGGATTTTCATAAGAGAGATATTTTCATAGTTAAACGCTCTTCGAGAAACAAACTCCTCTCTCTTATAATCAACTTCAAGTAAGATAAATTCCATGATACAAAGTGTTTTCTCCTAAAGTAAATTTTTTCGGAGGAAGTTCATCCAAAATTACTTACATCCAATTAATGTCATGGTGCCCATAAACCGCAAAAAGAGCCTTACAAACTTTTAAGATCGGGTGATTGAAATTTCCCGATCTTGGAGTTATGGTATGTTGCAAAAGAAGGTTAACAATTCTTACTTTAGGACAGAAATTTTGATTTACAAATTCAAAGTTATCATCTTCTTTAAAAATTTTATGAAATGTCTCACGATCATGTTCATCAATTTGAAAATCCAAAAATTCATTCCCATATACTTACAACTTCCCAAAATCTCACTATTCAAAACAATTTGTCTTCCTTTAACACTACCACAAACTTCCCCTTCATTGCCATCATAAAAACCATGATTCAAATTTGCATAAAATATTTTAACAAGATTTGGATAATAAATAAAATCATTTTGAGAATCATTAACTAAACTGAGAATAGAGCTTGAGAGTTTGAAAGAGAGTTTGAATTTTGAAATGAAAGTGAAAAGGTAGGATAAAGTTAAGGAGATAAATAGATATTAAATGGTCATGTTCTCTGTCAAGAGATACCTTTTCAGAGCTTTGGAGGTGGTGAAAAGGTGGAGGAAAATTCATATTTTTGAATTCAAATTTGAATTTTAAAATTCTGGTAGGCATGTCGACATAAGGGGTAGGGCCATGTCGACATGGGTCCTATAATACATGTAACCAATTTTTTCTATTTTGTTTAACATCTGTGTATATATATATATATATCCTAAAGTCTAATTTATATTTTATTTGAAATAATATAAATATAATAACACTTTAATACTAATATATTAATATTAAAAATATTATTAAAATAATATTGAACAAAATTTTAAATTCAAACAACAAGCAAAAAAAAATCAAACATTCAAACATTCAAGAAAACAATTTCAACCAATATAATTTAAATGTGTACCTATTTTTAGATCCATACTTCCAAGAACATCAGATTCATGAATAGCTGTAAGGAACATATTTGAATTTTCCATCTTCTGATCTTCATCATTGGAGGATGAGTCTGAATCGTCTAGAGTAGTAAGTATACGCTCTCTTCCTTTTCTTTGAAGAATCATTACTTGGAGGGAATTTTTGCTTATCCAGATGCAAACAATCTCTTTTTAAGTGGCCTGGCTCATCACAATTGTAGCATTTGACGTTGTTGAGAGTCTTAATATTATTTCCAGGATTCTTATGATTATTCTTCTTGTAGTTGTTCATCTTTCTGTATTTCAGAAATTTTCTAAAATTTCTTGTCATCAAGGCTATTTCTTCATCGTCGTCACTGTTTAAGTCTGAACCATCTGTTACTGCATTGTACGCTATTGACTTGTTTTCTAAGGCCTTGCTTTCTCTTCTCCCTTGCATTTTTAATTCAATCAACATCAAATTCCCAATTAATTCTTCAACTTTCAGCGTACTGATATTATTAGCCTCTTCAATTGCTAGTGTCTTCTGATCTCATTCCAGAGTGAGTGAATTCAGAATTTTTCTAACTTGATCTTCTTCGAAAATTCCTAATGCAATGAGTGCACAATGTCTTGAAACCTACTGTACATGTTTGAAATGGAATCATTTGGATTCATTTTGAATAATTGAAACTGGTTGATCAAGATGGATATTTTAATCTGTTTAACTTTGCTTGTTCCTTCATGAGTAACTTGCAAAATTTTCAAATTTCATATGCAGATTTACAGACAGACATTCTATTAAACTCATTCCTATCAAGTGAACAGAATAGAATATTCGTGGCTTTGGAATTATTTTATGCAACAATCTTTTGCTCAGCGGTCCACTGTGCAAAATTTGTTGTGGGTTAAAGGTACTCAGTTTGTGTGATATTCCAATTATCTAATCCTATTGATTGTAAATAGATTTTCATCCTACATGCCTAGTAGCATAGTTACTGCCATTAAACAGTGGGGTCTGACAGTAGACTGACCTCTATAAATGAACTAGTGATAGTGTTGACATTACCAGTGTTGGTAGCCATTTAAAAAAAATTCAAAAATCATATCATGAAAACTTCGAAAACCAATGCTCTAATACCAAATGTTGGAAATGCGGATTACGGATCTTAAGGCTATACTAACACTAGAAGAGGTGTGAATAGTGTTTAATTGATTTTATATATCTTTTTGAAATATTCATATTAAATCCAAACATATGCAATTCACAAACACAGAAATAATCACAGAATCTGACACAGATACGAATAGTAAATAAAAGCAGTAAAAGGAAAGAACACAATAGAATTTTATACTAGTTCGGACTTACCCTACTTCCAGTCCCACACAATTTCTTATGTAGATTTCTTTTCAAATATAATGTCGATATAACAACCTCGATTCCAAGGCCATGAGATACACCCTCTTGTCTTCGAGTCCAGGGCAAACTCTCTTGATTTGATCAGGCTAGAGGATCACCTAATTGATATATGGGCTACAATCACACCCAATTGATTATAAGCCACAATCACGCTGTTTCCGATCACACTTTGATATAGCGACTGGATACACTTGGATCTTTCGATCTATGATTACAAATGATCCTACAACTCTAAATAGCACCGAGATCTTTGAGAGAGAGTGGCAGAGAATCAAACTAGAGATGATCAAGTTTGATTCACTTAGGATTTTGGCAGAGTTTTGTTAAAATATAAGAGAATATTTGAGTGGAGAAGGAGCGAAGAAAATGAAGAAAACTAACTTAAAATTCGTTGAAAACAACTGGAATTTATAGAAAAACAACTGTCACGTCCATTCGTGGAAGGTTATGATGAATAGACACTTCATTTGAAAATTTAAAATTTGAATTTCTATGGCTACCATGTCGAAATGAGGGAATGGGGTATGTCGACACGACCTAGTGAATTTTGAATTTTTTTAAAAAGAGATTTTCTTTCTAAAACTTTTCAAAACAATTTCTGAAGTTTATAAACTATTTTGAATATAGTTTAAACTTATAAAAGACATTATAAAATAAACTTAAAAAAATCTACAATATAAAGGTAATATTAAAAACTAAATATAGAATATATTTTTTGAAGACTATAATATCAAAACCAAGAGATAGTTTGAAAACAAGGGATGATTTTGAAATCAAAATATAATAGATAGTAAAAATAGTTTAAGGCTAAAATATTTAAAACGAGAGAGATGACTTTAAAAAAAATTTGGAAAAATATTTAAAATAAATCATTTTGAAATTTTCATGGGTTCCATTCCACTAGAGAAGTTCGTGGGTTCCATCCCACTAAAGAGGTCGTGGCTTTCATCTCATTATTAAAGAGAGGAGGTAGATTTCATTCCACAATTAAAATCCGAATAAAGATTATAGTGATATTATGAAGTTTTAACATAAATCTAGACACGATTACTTATCTTGATATCTTGAACTCTTGATATCTTAAACTCTTGATACTTATGAGTCTTCAGTCTTGAATCCCTATACTCAGACTTGAATCTTTATACTGTACATTCTTCGTTCTCAGTAGCTGCATATATATCCTGTATATACATATATATCTAGACAAAAATATAAGTATTTATATTTTATTAGAAGTCCTAAGGTTGTTGTCATCAAAACCATCATCTCAGGAACTAACAAAAAGGCCTGTACCTTCTTCTCGGCCTTCTTCAACTCAGTCTCCTCGAGAATGCCATTCGGATCTCGATATCTTAGAAGCACTAATTTCCCTCAGTCACAATGAACCGGGTCATGATTTTTAGTGGTTTCGAAAGGGTCTTCCAATGGTTTCGACAGGGTTGTTTAAAAGTTTTAAACAAAGGTTTCGATGTATTAAATAGGAACTGTAGCCTTTGTATTTTCAAGTTAAAAAGAGTTTCGACTTGTTTTGGAAGAATAATTAATCCTCAATAAATCTCATCAATATTATTTTAAGTAAAGTATATATATCATCGCTAAATAGCTTAAGAGTAAAGCTAAGAATATTTTCTCCTTGTATAAGTATGATTTAAAAGGTTGAATCATTTTGAAAAGGTTTTCAAGTAAAAAGATAAAGGGTAGTTAACTCTAAGAAAATGATTCGGACAATTAGTTAATTTTGGTTCGGATTATTAGTCCAGTTTGTGGGCAGTCATCCCAGTTTATGGACAAATAGTCCATTTGTTAGCATAACGGACCTCGCTATTATATTGTGGATTGATAGTTCACTTATTACTTGTTTTGGATAGTTGGTCTATTTATTAGCATAAAGGATATTGCTATTGTGATATAATCAGTTTGATTAGCTAGTTTGGTTGTAGGAAAGGATTTACAAAATTTATGTTTAAAGAGGATATTAGCGAGGGAAACCCGTTCCGCTAAGCGGCGTGGTGTCACTTAATATCGCTAAATCGAGATGTAACAGAATTATTCGCACCAGGCTTTATATATGACTTGATGTTTTTGTTTCCCCTTAAACTCTCGGGCACTCAAAATTGATTTGAGTAGACTGAGGATTAAGGTTTTTTGGTTTAGAAATTTTGGTGAATAAAGCTTCCATAGACGAGTAGGTGGTTGACGGATAGATAATTAGGACTAGATTGTTTTGTTTATTTCCGTCCTGTATTAAGTTAGGTATGACTACATTGCTTTGATCAACCAAAGGAGCATCGTCATATGTCGTTCTTGGCATATTTTGTAATGATTATAATTAATCTTAAACGATATGGGATTATGTCACTTGGATATGAAATTGTTTTGAAATGTAATTAGTAAAATGTTGTTTTTTGAAAATCTATGATGTTGTTCTTATTCAAGTGCTTCTTATATTATGGATACCATTATAATTATCGTATTTTGTCACCAAAAGTTAATACTATGGACGACTGCAACATCTGTAGCACTTAACTTTTGGCCTCCAAATACGAGATGTTACAACTTGGTATCAAAGCGTAGGTTTATGAAAAACTTTACACTAAAATTGGTTTTTAAAACCTAATCCTAAGGAATCAAAGTAAGATTGAGGTATGGGATAATGCTATAGTAACATACTTGTATTTGCTATATATAAGTATACACTTTTTCTCTAGTCTCCTATCTTTATTAGGTTATTTTTCTCTATCTCATGAGGTTTGAATATAGATATGGATGGTAGAAGAGGAAGAGTTAACCCAGGAGGGGAGGGCACCGATGGAAATGCCAGACCTAGTACAAGGAGAACCCAAGTTTAAGCACAAGCAGAGAATGTAGGTGCTGGAGTCCCACAAGTGGACATGGGAGCTATGTATCAGTTTTTTATGAATATGATGCAAGCTGGAGTTGCAGCTAGGATGGTAGGAGGAGACGCTGCAGGCAGGAGTTCCAGATGTTCCGGCAGTTAACCATTATGCTAAGTTGAGCGGAGATTATGCTAAGCTTGAAGAGGAGCCTTTTTTGGGGACAAAGGATGCTATGGATGTGGAGAATTGGTTACTACACTATGAGATAATCTTTAAAAACTTGAGGCTCAATGATAAGCATAAGAGGAGGTTAGCATCTAGACAACTTCAGGAAGCGGCTTTGTTCTAGTGGAACAGTGTGACAGCTGGTGTGGACGAGTAAAATTTGTCATGGGTAGATTACAAAGGTAGGTTCCAAGAGAGGTTTACGTCTACAATGTCACAGTCTGCTTTGATCAGAAAGTTTGATGCGTTAGAGTAGGGAGAGATGTCTATTTTGGAGTACGCAAGGAAGTTTGAGGAGCTTGCCAGATATGGGGATGTTTCAGTGGATATAGTGATGAAGTGGAATGAGAAGTTTATGAGGGGTTTGAAGCCTAATTTAGACAGGGCTACATTACTTCATATTAGAGATCCTTCTAACTTTGTAGTGGAGATGGCCTTAAGGCGTGAGGAGATTCTTGATTTTCTAGAGAAGTGTAAAGCTAAAGAAGTCCAGGTTGGGCAGAATCAAAAGAGGAAGTTATTTCCTAAGAAAGCAGCTCAGAAGGGTGGAGTAGCAAAGAAAGACATGTCTGAGATTGTTTGCTTCAAGTGCGATAAGAAGGGGCACTTTGCTAATGAGTTTCATGTTGATACGCTATGTTTTGATCAATGACAATGTGCTTCAACAAAAAGGAAGAGATATGTGCAAAGCTAAAGGAAGAACGATGAAGACTAAGGATAAACATGAGTATGATTTCTATAAAGGTCTTAGTTTAGATTTATTGTCAAAATCTATCCTCAAGAGGCTTGCACAAACACTAGAACACGTTTTATAAACTTCATTTTCTAGAATAAAAATTAACTGTGCAAAAATCAAAAGTTCAGTCGATTGAACAGGTATGCCCAGTCGACTGAACCTGTTACACATACACAAACATGCACAGTTCCAATCGACTGAAACACCCTGCTCAGTCGATTGAATTTGTTCCTGAAAATTTTACTTTACATTTCCAGTCGACTGAAATCCCTGCTCAGTTGACTGAATTTAAACCTGCGAATTTTTTCTGAAAGGACACCTTCTTCCTCCCTAGAGTTGTAACCATTCTCCAATGGAAATGATGCATCTCTTGTCTGCATCTCTAGCCAACAAATACATCTGTTCTACACATATAAATACATGGTTCTAACATCTTCAATTGACAAAAAATTTCTTATGCTATAATCTCACTACTTTCTTGAACATATTTTATATTCTCTAAAAGTTTTCAAAGCAATCACCGATTTATTGCTTGAATCTTTGCTTTGTTTATAACATTCGTTTGATTCATAGCAATTCACACTTCCTAAATCTTCACAAACCCATTGCATACTCTCAAGGATAAGATTATAGGAATATTGTACTACATTGGACTCATTAGTGTTGACAAGAATCCAACAAGTCGAATAATTATTTTTAGTAATTGAGTTGAAGTCCTCTTCAGTAGTTGAGGTAAGAAATCCCGTTCGGTTGTTCGGATAAGTTGTAAACCTATTCCTTCGGGTTAAGAGAGGGTTTTAGTTTGTAGAATTCCTAAGTGAAGCTTAGGGACTGGACGTAGGACTAGAGGTCCGAACCAGTATAAAATCCTTGTGTCTGCTTTACTTATTGCTTATTGTTATTTACCTATACCATCCACTATTCCATATTATACGATCCTAACGCATAGCTTCTTTCAATTGGTATCAGAGCAAGGCCGTCCTATAAACATAACACCGTTATTAGACATATTGATAATATGGAAAATAACGCAAGTACAAGCACAACATCTGCCTATAGTTCTACATTTGCGGAAGGACAATCTACCCAAAGACCCCCCTATTCAATGGACTAAACTACAACTATTGGGCTACAAGGATGAGGATTTATATGCAAGCAACAAGTTTCGAAGCCTGGAATGCCACTCAAGCAGAGTCTGTTGTACCCACGACCGATTATCCTACATGGACACAAACTCAGAAGAATGAAGCTAGTGCAAATCCAAAGCTATGAATATGCTATTTTGCGCCCTGGATAGAAATGAATTCAATTAGCATATGTACTACTGCATATCAGATATGGGAAACACTTAGAGTCATACATGAAGGCATAAACAAGGTCAAACAAACAAAGATATCCATGCTGAAGAACCAATTCCAAAACTTTAGAATGCGACAAAATGAATCCATCAATGACATGTACTAGAGATTTCAAGACATTCATCATGCCTTAATAGGACTAGAAGAAAAATACACGGACTTTGACATTGTGTCTAAAGTTCTAAATTCACTGACTGATGAATGGGAGAGAAAAGTACCAGCAATCGAGGAAGCAAATGATCTATTTACAATGAAACCAGAGGAATTAATTAGAAATCTTATGTCGCATGAAGGAAATATGCAAGCTAAGAAAGATCAAGCTCAAGAAAGAAAGAATGTGGCTTTTCATGTGGAAAAGGAAGAATCAGAGTCTGAAGATGAGGATTTAGCATCTATAGCCAAAAATTTCAAGAAATTCTTAAGATATAGAAAAAGAAATAAAAACGGATTCAATAAGAATTTCTTAAACAAACCTACACCTCGAATGTAGAATGTTTCAACTGTCACAAGAAAGGTCACATGCACAAGGATTGTCCAGAGCAAAAGAAGGAGAATCAGGAAGCTCTCAATAATAAAAACAAGAGAGAGAAATTCAAAAAGAAGGCATTCTCTATAACATGGGACGATTTGGATTCTTCTTCATCTGAAAGTGAAAATGATAGCGATAATGAACAGGCGCATGTATGCTTTATGGCTCAAGAATCTGAGGTTAGTAATTTAACTTTTGATGATTTAATTGAAGTAAATACTGAACTTTTGAGCACAATAAAAAGAAACTCAAGAAAACTCGTGAAAATCAAAACAAAGCTGAATTTGAAAGGGATATGTTAAAAGATGAAAAGAAAATTCTAGAAGAAGAACTTGAAAAAATTCAAGAATCTCATTCAAATTCGGAAACTCAATTATCACTTTTTAAGTCAAGAAATTGAAACTCAAAAGAAAAAGAATGATATAATTGTTTCTGAAAATCATGAGTTAAAAACTAAGATTAGACAAGTTGAGTTAGAAAATAATAGTCTTCAAGCTAGATTAGATAACATCACTAAAAATGTTTCTAACTTTAACAAAGGAAGAGAAAATTTATCTAATATTTTGGAAAATTCTCGATCCTCTTCAAATAAACATGGATTAGGATATAAAAAGAAGTCAAAAATTCCTAAAGAAAAATACAAATTTTAAGAAGAATATTGATTCAAAACAACAAATATTATCAAAAGAACCTATTAAAACAAAAGTAGAAACTAAGATAATAAAATTTTGGGTTCCAAAGACTAACAATATTTTAATTAGGAATAAATATATTAAAACATTTATGGATAGTGTTAATAATAATAAAAACTATGCTTATAAAAAGGATACTGAACCGAATTGGGTTTGGTTTCCTAAACTCTAACTTTTAGGACCCTATTAAAAAGGTGGGTACCAATAATTTCGTATTTATTTTCAGGTCCCACTCAAAAAGAAGAAATGGATACTAGATAGTGGTTGCTCAAAACACATGACCGGAGACAAAGATATGCTTACAAACATCACATACTTTGATGGTGGCTCGGTTACCTTCGGAGACAATTCAAAAGGCTATATCATTGGCAAAGGAGATGTGAGCAATTACGGTACATCAAATTACCTTTTATTACAAATGTTTCATTAGTTGAAAATCTAAAACATAATTTACTTAGCATAAGTCAACTTTGTGACAAAGGTTTTAAAATAAATTTTTCGGAAAATAAATGTAGTATTTTTGATCAAAGCCAAAATCTTGTTTTTGAGGGAAATAGAGATAGGAATATTTACGTTCTAAATATGAAAATTAATCATAATACAAGTATGTTTTTACTAGCCAAAGATAATGATCCTTGGATATGGCACAAAAGATTTTGTCATATTAATTTTAAAACTATTGGAAAACTTTCTAAAAATGAATTAGTAAGAGGTTTACCTAAAATAAACTTCAAAATAAAAAATATTTGTGATGATTGTCAAAAAGGAAAATTAACAAAGTCATCTTTCAAATCTAAGAAAAATATTTCGACCTTACAACCACTAGAATTACTACATATGGATTTATTTGGACCAACACAAGTTCAATCCATTAATCATAATCGATATGTGTTTGTAATAGTTGATGATTTCTCAAGATATACATGGACTATTTTTATGAAAAATAAAAGTGATACTTTTGAGCATTTTAAAACATTTGTCAAAAGAATTCAAAATGCTAAAGATTTGAAGATTAAAAATATACGAAGCGATCATGGAGGCGAGTTCGAAAATGAAGATTTTGAATCTTTTTGTAAAAAGAAAGGAATAAATCATAATTTTTCATTTCCTAGAACTCCTAAACAAAATGGAGTTGTAGAAAGAAAGAATAGAACATTACAAGAATGTGCAAGAACATTATTAAATGGAAGTTTTCTACCAAAACATTTTTGGGCAGAAGCCGTAGCCACTACATGTTATGTATTAAATCGTATATCAATTAGACCGTTAACTAAAAATACTTTATATGAACTATTTAATAACAAAAATCCAAATATATCTTATTTTAAAGTATTTGGATCAAAATGTTTTATTTTAAATACAAAAGATCAACTAGGAAAATTCGATTCAAAAGCTGACGAAGGAATTTTCGTAGGATACTCAGAACGAGGTAAAGCATATCGAGTATTTAATAAACGAACAAACATAATTGAAGAAACTTACATATATCTTTTGATGAAAATTTTAATAAAAATTTGAGTATAAAAGATGATGAAGAATTTATAAATATAGAAAATAAAAACCTTGAAAATTGTGATAATGAAATAAGATCTCCACCAAGAATATTACGAGATCACCCAGCGCAAAATATAATAGGTGAAATGAATTCTCAAGTTAAGACAAGAAGTCAACTAAATCAAATGGGACATGTTGCTTTTATTTCAACAATAGAACCTAAAAATCCTAAAGAAGCATCAACCGACGATTACTGGATTGTTGCTATGCAAGAAGAATTAAATCAATTTGAACGTAACGATGTTTAGGAGTTAGTTGCCCGTCCGAATAATCAATCAGTTATAGGAATAAAATGGGTTTACAAAAATAAAGTAGACGAACAAGGTAATATAACTACGAATAAAGCTAGACTAGTAGCACAAGGGTATTATCAAGAAGAAGGTATTGATTTTGAAGAAACTTTTGCTCTAGTTGCAAGACTTGAAGCAATATGTATTCTATTAGCCTTCGCATGTTTTCACAATTTTTAAACTTTAGCAAATGGATGTTAAAAGTGCATTTTGAAATGGTTTTATAAAAGAAAATGTATACTTAGAACAACCTCCTTTATTTATACATGAAAAATATCTGGATCATGTATATAAATTAAAGAAAGCACTATATGGTCTTAAACAAGCACCTCGTGCTTGGTATGAGAGACTTAAGAGCTATCTATTAGATTCGGGATTTCAAATTGGAAAAGTAGACCAAACTCTTTTCATTAAAAATACTACTAAAGATATTCTAATAATTCAAGTATATGTAGATGATATTATATTCGGTTCGACAAATGAAAACTTATGTAAAGAATTTTCAAATATAATGACTAAGGAGTTCGAAATGTCTCATATGGGAGAGTTATCATATTTTCTCGGACTTCAAATTAAACAATTAACAAATGGAATTTTCATAAACCAGGAAAAATATTATGCTAATCTAATTAAACGGTTTGGAATGGAAAACACTTCTGCTAAACCTACTCCTATGAGTACCACTACTCATCTCGATCGAGATGAAAATGGCAAAAGTGTAGACCAAAAATTGTTCAGAAGTATGATAGGCTCCTTACTTTACTTAACCGCTAGTAGACCAGACATAATGATGAGTGTATGTCTATGTGCACGTTTTCAATCTAACCCTAAAGAATCACATTTAGGAGCTGTAAAACGAATTATGCGATATCTTAACTATACTAAAAATTTTGGTCTTTTCTATCCAAAAGAGTGTCAATTCGAGTTAGTATCGTTTAGTGATGCTGATTTTGATGGATCTCGAACAGATAGAAAAAGTACAAGTGGTACGTGCCATTTCATTGGAAAATCACTTGTATCTTGGTTTAGTAAGAAACAAAATTGTGTTTCGCTTTCCACGTGTGAAGATGAATATATATCAGCCGCTTTAGCTTGTACTCAAGTCATCTATATGCAACAAACACTTAAAGATTTTAATATAAATTTAACAAATTCTACAATATATTGTGATAATACAAGTACAATAAATTTATCTAAAAGTCCAGTAAATCATTCTCGTACAAAACATATTGATATTCATCACCATTTTCTACGTGACAATATCGAAAAAGGAATCATAAATTTAGAACATATTTCTACCGAAAATCAAATTGCTGATATATTTACTAAACCTTTATTAGAAAACTCATTTATAAAATTACGACGAGAGTTAGGAATAATTTCTTTTAAAGATGTTTTATTGCAAATATTATAAAAATTATAAAACTCAATCGACTAAACAACTCTACCCAATCGACTGAATAACAAAAACAAAATTATTCAATGTATATGTTTCAATTCAGCTACATAATACATAATATATTAAAGGATGTCTCTAATCCATCCATTTCTAACCAATTTTTTAAAACCAATGAAACAATGATTGGTTCTAAAACCTTATTAATTTACCACCACATTTTTTTTAGCATTTTTATACTATATATATACGTTTATACATATATTATTTTCAAAAATTAAAAAGTTTGAAAATTCTATACAAAAATGTCTTCCAACAACTCATACTCTCCAATCAACATAACCTCCTCAGTCGATAAATCACCTACACCACCAAAACTTCCTACGCCAACACCAAAGCATGAACCGGTTTATAAATGGGAAAACTATCGAACTGGCTACACACCGGAATCGAAGAAGGCAAAACGTGGACTTTTTATCTCACCTGATACGAAAAGAAAGATTGACGAGATTCATCACTTTCAACAACAACATATTGATCTTCAACGAGAATTATATTTTGAACAAAAAGTAACGGCTAGACGATTAAGCTTTCTTGAGCAAATCGGTTTACGTTTTTGTAGCTCGAAGAAAAACAATGTGACAGAGCCCCTATCTCGGCCAGTTAGTTCGTATGATCCATCTTCGTCATACCGTACACCAGTCGGTCCCATGAATCCTTGGATGTCGCCAAAAACTCCACAATATAGTCCAAATTCATGGGACAAAAACTATATGGCGAATGAAGGAAATAAAACGCAAAAGGAAAATAGTCCATCTCCAAAGAAATGATTATCTTTAAGGTCAAATCATGTTGTTATTTTATAATATATCTATATAATCGTAAACATTTCTTTCAATAAAATTTTCGCTTTGAAAATTTAAGGAGAACATCAAAAACACAAGGTTCAGTCGATTGAACATTACTGCTCAGTCGACTGGATCTAAGGCAGAAAACAATTATCCAATAGTTCAGTCGACTGACTCCCTCTGCGCAGTCGACTAAAATTACCACAGAAACTTTCAGACAACAGTTCAGTCGACTAAAAACACTGTTCAGTCGACTGAATTTAACACAGAAAAATTTTCGGCCTTCAATTCAGTCGACTGAACGGAATTTTCAGTCGACTGAACGCCAATTCCCAAGCTACTTTTTGCCTTTTTATCACCAATTTCTACCTTCACTCTTCACTTTTACCATTCCAAAAGCAACTTCTTCCCCATTATTCTTCAAAACCCTAACCCCCAATCCTCCTTTTTTTGTCAAATTACTCTCAACACACTCACAACAATGGCTCCAAAAAGATCAAGGGCTTCTACTTCAACCTCCTCCGAGCCAATTGATGCTCAAATTGCTCAATGGCTCTATGATGGAGTGGCGGTCACAAGGTGGAATAAAATGAAGAATTCTCGGATCTTTGAACACTCCTTCGTTGATTTTCAAAGTCTCCAAACGTACAACATACAAACCTTGACGGATCAAGCAGGTTTAACTTATCTCTTAGACATAAAACGAAATGACCATGCAATCAATCACATTATGGTCAAATTGTCCTATGCAAATCTTAACCTTGGACACCAAACTCCAAGAAATCCAAACGATAGTTTTGGAGTATGGTGTGCGGCAAAAAGGTATGGTTCTCCCTAGACCGAATTGCACACATCTTAGGATCTCCTAACATGGGAAGGAAGCTTGAAGAAGTAGAATTTAATCCACATATCCGAGACAACATAAATCATCAATTTTTGGATGATAACATCAACATCCGGGATATTATGTCAACTTCCTTACGACCAAGAGCAAGACTTCTCCACAAAGCGCTTATGCGGACAATCACTCCTCGAATGGGCTCATATGAAATTGTATACCCAAACAATTATAGAGCATTATATGCTATTTGGGGAAATATTCAAGTCAATTGGGTCCAACTAATTCTTGACGAATTTCTTACTTTCAATAATGGCAAAATGCGAATGATATATTTTGGAGAGTATATCGTGCGACTTCTCCTCAACGTTGATACGCCATTACCGGAGTCCGAAAATACTATGATTCATCAAATTAACCAACGGACTATAAGCCTTATGCAACTCCCGGCTAGACCTCCTCGCATCATATCTCTTGCCGAATGGGAAGCTAGACATCAAGAACCACAACAACCTCCTCAAGCTCAACATGAAGAACCTTTCGACGAAGATGATAAAATTCGTATCATTGAACCAAGATTTACTACCAATCAATCGTTAGGAATTTTATCAAGGTATCAACCAATTCTTGATAATCGCCTCAAGAAGGTAGACCACAAACTTGATAGAATTAAAGGGTTCTTCAATAAATTATGGGATGCCATCTCATGCACGAGCTCCACTACTGCTTCAACCTCCCGTGGCAAGCGTCCGACACCAACTTTCACATGGACGTCATCCGAAGAAAATCCAAGCAGCAACACAAGTGGGAATAGCGGTGGTCAAGGTGGAAGAGCTTATAGACCACCCACAGGTGGACCCGTTATTCGCGAACCGGGGGGAGGGAGAGAAGGCTCATATGATTGGGATAAAGATGAATAATTCTCTTATGGTTTGATTTTCTATTTCAAACAAAAAAACACTATTCAAAAGGCTTGTATAAATAGCCTTCTATGTTTCATTTATTTATGCTACATTCTAAGTTTTTGAAACTATAGTTATGCATATCAGTGATTGTTTTGATAATATACTTCTGCAATTATTACTTCCTTTTTGTCGATGACAAAGGGGGAGAAATCTATGTTACTAACCTTGTTTTGTAGGAAAGAAAGGCATATATTCAGGGGGAGGAAATAATTATATCTCTACACGTTTCAGTATTGTCATCAATCAAAAAGGGGGAGAATGTTGATACGCTATATTTTGATCAATGACAATGTGCTTCAACAAAAAGGAAGAGATATGTGCAAAGCTAAAGGAAGAATGATGAAGACCAAGGATAAACATGAGTATGATTTCTATATAGGTCTTAGTTTAGATTTACTGTCAAAATCCATCCTCAAGAGGCTTGCACAAACACTAGAACACGTTTTATAAACTTCATTTTCTAGAATAAAAATTCACTGTGCAAAAATCAAAAGTTCAGTCGACTGAACAGGTATGCCCAGTCGACTGAACCTGTTACACATACACAAACATGCACAGTTTCAGTCGACTAAAACACCATGCTCAGTCGACTGAATTTGTTCCTGAAAATTTTACTTTACATTTCCAGTCGACTGGAATCCCTGCTCAGTCGACTGAATTTAAACCTGTGAATTTTTTCTGAAAGGACACCTTCTTCCACCCAAGAGTTGCAACCATTCTCCAATGGAAATGGAAGCATCTCTTGTCTGCATCTCTAGCCAACAAATGCATCTCTTCTACACATATAAATACAGGGTTCTAACATCTTCAATCGACAAAAATTTTCTTATGCTTTAATCTCACTACTTCCTTGAACATATTTTATATTCTCTAAAAAATTTCAAAGCAATCACCAATCTATTGCTTGAATCTCTGCTTTGTTTATAACATTCGTTTGATTCATAGCAATTCACACTTCCTAAATCTTCACAAACACATTGCATACTCTCAATGATAAGATTATAGGAATATCGTACTACATTGGACTCATTAGTGTTGACAAGAACACAGCAAGTCGAATAATTGTTTTTAGTAATTGAGTTGAAGTCCTCTTCGATAGTTGAGGCAAGAAATTCCGTTTGGTTGTTCGGGTAAGTTGTAAACCTATTCCTCCGGGTCAAGAGAGGGTTTTAGTTAGTAGAATTCCTAAGTGAAGCTTAGGGACTGGACGTAGGACTAGAGGAAGTGGCTGGAAAGAAGAATGTCATGTGCTTCAATTGTGATCAGATTGGCCATTATAAGAGTCAGTGCAAGGAGCCCGACAAGGATGGAAAGGGCAAGGTGTATGCATTGGAGCTTGCTACTTCTAAGCCAACAGCTCAGGAGAAAGGAAAGGCAGTTTTGGAAGGTACGCTTCAGATTCATGGTATGTCTGTTAGGGTTCTATTTGATACTGGTGCATCACATTCTTTTATATCTAGATGTTTGATTGATAAACTTAATCCAGAACCCACATATTTAGTTACTTCCTTACGAGTTGCAAATCCAATAGGAGGGTATGCAACTCTAGGGTTGAGATGTGGCCAGTTAGAGTTTGACCTGTTAGGTCATACTTTCGTTTGTAGTTTGCACGTGGTTGATTTTGTGGGGTTCGAGATTATTCTTGAGATGGATTGGTTAAGTGAGTACGATGCTAGGATATTTTTCCAGGATAGGAAAATATCGCTTAGACACTTTGATTGTAGTTATCGGATAGTTTATACCGTAGAAGGTTCTAGCGGTGAGGTAAATTCCATATTGGGTGCTATGGAAGTGGATGATGTGTTGAGTCGAGTTTTTGTGGTTAGAGAATTCATAGATTTTTTTTGAACCTGTAATTGGATTGCCATCGAAATGAACTAGAGAGTAGGCCGCCGAGCAGGATAACCCCTACAAAGATGAGGGAGTTGAAAGTGCAGTTGGTGGATTTAGAATGTAAGAGTTTTATCAAGCTGAGTAGTTTGGCTTGTAGAGCAGCTATTGTGTTCGCTAAGAAGCTAGATGGATCTTTGAGGTTATGTATCGATTATCGGAACTTGGATGAGAGGATGATAAATAATCGATATCCACGGCCGAGGATTGGCGATTTGTCAGACTAGTTGAGTGGAGCCAAGGTATTTTCGCAGTTGGATTTGGCGATAGGTTTCCATCAGCTCAGAGTAGCAGAGGATAGTATATCGTTGACGGCGTTTAGAACCAGGTATGGATCGCATGAATGCCTAGTTATGTCATTCAGGCTGATTAAAGCGCCAGCTTTCTTTGTGGATTTGATGAACCGAGTTTTCCAAGAGCACTTGGATAGGTTCATATTGGTTTTCCTACATGATATCTCGATATACTCTAAGGATGAAAGAGAGCATGAAGTTCATCCTAGAGTGGGGCTTGAGACGCTGAGACAACATCAGCTAAAGGCGAAGTATTCAAAGTGTCATTTTTGGAAGAAGGAAGTGAATTTTCTTGGTCATGTAATATCAGAGGAAGGGAAGTCAGTAGACCCGACTAAGATTGAAGCAGAGAATAGTTGGAAGTGATCCACGACAATGACGGAGATAAAGTGTTTCCTTGAGTTGGTTGGTTATTATCGGAGGTTCATTAATGAGAAAGATGTAAAGTTTGTGTGGATCGATAAGTATGAGGAAGTATTCTAGAGTTTGAAACACTTATTGACCCATACAATAGTTTTGGTTGTTCCGAAAGGGAATCAGGATTTGGTAGTTTATACCAATGCATGTGGAACAGGTTTAGGAGTTGTGTTGATGCTGAGGGGTAAAGTGATTGTCTACGCTTCTAGACAGCTTAGACCGCATGAGGTCAGATATCCGACGGATGATTTGCAATTGGCTGCAGTGATTTTTGCATTGAAGGTGTGGAGACATTGCCTTTTGGGAGAAAGGTTTGAGTTACATACAGATTATAAATCGTTGAACTATTTGTTCTCTCAAAAGGAGTTGAACATGCGACAACAAAGGTGGTTAGTGCTTATCACTGCTTATGATTTTTGGATCGAGTACACATAGGAAAAAGGCAAAAAGGTTGCGGATGCACTTAGCAGGAAACATCCGAATGCAATATTAGTGATGATTTCTGAGTGGAAAGATTTTGGAGCATTAGCAGATTGCCGATGTTTGCGTCAAAATTGGGCACAACACTCTTCGGGAGTCGTTGAAGAGATAATAGTCAAGAATGTAAATTCAAAACAGATATTATCTAACAAAAACTCCAATCAACAATAAAGAGAATGAGTAGACAATGGATTTATAGTGGTTCGGCGCGTTGCCTACGTCCACTGTGAAGTGTTTTGATATTTTATTGCTTTTCTTTCAATGATTACAAGTTGTTGCAGCAATCAACAGCAAATTACAACTGTAAATTCGGAATCAACAGTAAAAATATGATGTAGGATGAGGGAGATCTCGATCCGGCAGAGTCTGGGCGCTTCAGAGTCAGAAGATCTCTTTTTTGTTGGCCCTGGGGCTCTATTTATAGGCGTGGGCTGCTGATATTTCGCTGAAAACTCGGAAGACCACTTCTGGCACGTGAGGGGGCCCACACGCACGGTCCCAGGAAGTTTGGGCCCACTTTGGCATCGGTTCGAACTCCATTCGAACCGATTAAGAATTCATCCAATCGAGGTGAAATTTGGCGTGGACATTATTCAACATGTATGCAAGCATCTGTGAAAATTTCATGGCATTTGGATCAGTAGATTGGGAGATATGATGGATTCGAAATGGGGTTCATTGCATGGCTGTTTGGTTCGAAACCATGCTTTCGAACCGATGGTTTCGAATCCATCACGGCACGTGTCTTCGTGGTGACGTGGAGCGCAAACTTCGAACCAACCCGGTCTTCACTCCGAGTTGACCGCTTCGACTCCATAAATCTCCGCGAATTCGAACCGATGGAAGACACGTCATCATGGTTGGTTGACCCAGTGGATTCGAATGAGGCTACACAGGATGGGTTCGAACTTGGCATCACGGATGGTTTCGAACGAGGTTCCATGTTTGGGTTCGAACAACGTCTTATGATGGAATCGAACAAGGATGCTTGTTTGGAGTCGAACAAGGCTTTGTGGTGGGTTCGAAACAGCTACTCTCCGATGGATTCGAGGTCCATTGTTATGAACTTGGTAGATTCGAACCTGATGGGTTTGAAGGTGATGGTTTCGAACCTAATGGGTTCGAAGGTGATGGTTTCGAACCTGATGGGTTCGAATCTCAGGCCTTTTCTTTCAAGTTGAATCGATCATAATTTGAGCGTATGAACTCGGATTGACTTGAAACTTGAGACGTTGATTCCTATGGTCTTTCTTGCCGTGTCCTATCAATTGTGGCTCAATCTGGACTTGGACAAAATTCAGTGATATCCATAGCGAGACGAAGTATGGCCGGTCTCTGAGACGAACCGTTCTCCGTTTCTGATCGAACTTTTGGTATCACGGCTTTGCCAAAAAGCGGGATAACAACAGAGTGCCGTGGAGATATGATGCTGGGTCTAGCAAAATCGTAGTGTTATCTTGTTTGGAAAATCGACCAGTGATGATCGAAAGGATTGCATCCAAACATGAAGAGGATCCGGTATTAGCCCAATGGATCAAGAAGCTAAGAAATGGAACCGAGAGCGATGACTTGAAAGATTTAAGTCTTGACCAAAATGGGAGGTTGAGAAAGAAATGAAGATTACATGTTCCGAGTGTAGGAAACATAAGGAAAGAAGTTTTAAAGGAATGCCATCGTTCAAAGTTCTCTATTCATCCAGGAGGTACTCAGACGTGTCAGGACATAAAGAGGAGTTTCTTCTGGGAAGGTACGAAGCGGGATATTGGTTTATGGGTAAAGCAGTGCTTGATTTGCCAATAGGAAAAGGCCAAACACCAGAAGCCAAGTGGTTTGCTTCAACCGTTGGATATTCCAATATGGAAGTAGGATTCTATTTCTATGGATTTTATTGATGGGTTCCTAAGGTCGAACAGAGGAAATGATAGTATATGAGTCATAGTGGATAGACTGACCAAGAGTTCCCATTTCATTCCTGTTAAGTCAACCATAATGGCCCCTGTTTTGGCAAAGTTGTTTATGAAGAGTGTGGTTAGGCTGCATGAATTTCCTAGTAGCATAGTTAGTGATAGAGATTCCTTATTTACTAGCGAGTTTTGAAAGAGTCCATAGAAAGTTTTGGGAAACAAGCTCAAGATGAGTACCGCTTATCATCCGTAGAGAGATGGGCAAATGGAAAGAGTTAACAAAATCTTGGAGGATTTGTTAAAAGCTTGTGTTCTAGATTTCGGGGGATCATGGAAGACCATCTGCATTTAGTCGAGTTTTCGTATAACAACAATTATCAAACTAGTATTAGGATGACACCATTTGAAGCTTTGTATAAAAGGACATGCAAATCTCCGTATATTGGTTAGAGATCGAGGATAGGTTGGTTCTTGGTCCAGATTTGGTTATAGAAGTTGTAGAAAAGATTGAGGACATTCGGACCAAAATGAAGGAGGCTCGGTCTAGGCAGAAAAGTTATGTAGATAAGAGACGGAAAGATTTAGAGTTCTCAGTTGGAGGCCAGGTTTTCATCAAAATACACCAATGAAGGGTGTGATTAGATTTGGGAAATCAGGAAAGTTAGCACCGAGATTCGTTGGACCTTCTCCTATTGTTGAGAGGATTGGGAAACACGCATATAGAATTGTATTACCAAGCAGTTTGGCAGGTGTCCATGATGTTTTCTATATTTTTCATCTCAGAAAGTGTGTTAGAGAACCAGAGACTACTATTGCACCGAGTGTGCTAGATGATTTAGTAGTAGAAACGGATTTGACAATAGTGAGGAAGTCTATTCGTATTGTTGCAAGAGATGAGAAGAGGCTTAAAAAAAAGACGGTAAGATTTGTCAAAGTCCAGTGGAGCGACGATGAAAGGGATTGTACGTGGGAGATTGAGAGCAGGATTAGAGATACTTATCCTGACTTGTTTGATGGTACGTTTTATCTTTATGATTTGTTGTATACCTTATCATATTTTCGAGGACGAAATTCCTTAAGGATGGGAATCTGCGATGCCCTAGATTTTTTATAACATTATTTAGGATAATTAATTAGTTAAATTAAATAAAATAATATGTTGATTAGGGGATTCAAATTTGATTTAATCAAGGGGTAGCCGTGACATTTAAACAATAAATTAAAATAAGAGTTAAATTAAAAGAGATGAGGGGTAAAATAGGAAAGAGGCCATTCCTATATCCCCAAAGCTTGGCCGTGTATTCCTGTACATGTTCACCTTTTATTTTCAATTTTTTTTAAAGAGGCCGACCACCATTAACAAGGAAAATAGGAAGAAAAGCTAAGGAAGAAGCTAATTCAATTCAAATCAATTCACATCTCAATCTCTTTAATCTCTAAAGCTAAGGTGAATAATGTGCACATCTCAAATTTTTATTATTCTTGTATTTTAGATGAATGTCGAATATTTCATATTGATTTTCCATGTTTTGAATGATGGAATGGTTATATATAAATGTGGATGATTTATGTATCTCCATATTGATTTTACGATATGTTTTAAGGTGAAAACCCTATTAAATGACATCCAAATGCCTTGCAAATTTTTATGAAGGTCACAAATATTATTTTGAAAATGGGTTTCAATTTTCAGAATTTTCATAATTTATGTGGAATTTATATTAATTTTCTAGTAAAGAAATGTTAATTTGGATTATAAATTATTTATGGTTAAGTAATAAAAGAATTAGGTTTGAAATTTTTATATGTTGGAAAACATATTAAAATAGATTTTCTGTAATTTTTGTAGAATTTTCCTAAGTGTTTTTAATGGTTATATAAAATTAATTAAGGTATGAGACTTAAATGTTATATATAATCAAGAGAGGAGAAGGGGCTTTTTGCAAATAATTTAAATTTGTTAAATCTGGAAAGTCGGCAGCACTTTTGAAAATCGCATTACTTTTTATTGGTACAGAAAGAGGCAACCAATCAAAATTAGACATGTTAAGCAGGTTAGGTGTAAAGAACTATTTTTTACATGTTTTTCTCTGTTTCGACATCGTCGGCACCAGATTCCGCCTTCTCATCTTCGCTTTCGACATAGTTGAAACCAATGCATATGGTATCAAGCAACTGTTACATAGTGAATTAGATATAGGAGGAAGGTACGGAGTCGAAACAAGGGGTTCTGAAGGGGTTGAGGCATTACTTTATTTTTCAATTAAAAATGCACCTGCTTGCTTTCGACTAAGGTGCTTTCGACCTGGTTAGCTTTCGGCTGGGTCAAATGGGTTTAAAGAAATGGTTTCGATTGGGTTGTGCTTTTGTTTTAAATGAGTGCTTTCGACTAAGTCGAAGACTTTTTACTCTCCCTTTCTACCTTTCGGCCCAGATGGTTTCGAAAGGGTTGTTTACTTTGTTTTCTAAAATCATGGTCACTTCTCCAATGCTTTCGAAAGGGATGGTTTACACCATTAACTTAGGAAATGGTGTCGAAGCAGATGCTTTCAACTTAAATGTTTTCAAGGCCCTTCTTTATAATAGAAGTAAAAACAAATTAGTTTGAAAGGGATAGTTTTAAATGGTTTCGAAACAGATGCTTTCGACTTTAATGGTTTTCCGATCCTTTTGCTCTACTTAAAGGAAGATCCAAATGGTTTCGATCGAGATGTTTTTCAAAGGTTTTGAAGGAGTAATTTTTGAATGGTTTCGAAAGGTTTCAACATGTTTTAAATTGAACCCAAAGTTCGTTCGAAAGGATTGAGTTTTGACTATTTCGATAGGTTTTAATGAATGGTTTCGAAAGGGGTGGTTCTCTATGGTTTCGACAGGGTCAAAAGGAAGGTTTTTCCTATGTTTTCGAAAGGCAACATTTAAAAGGATTTAAAGGAGGATGTCTAACGTTTTGAAGCTTTCGAAGAAAAGAAAAGAAAGGTTTTTCCAATGTTTTCGAAAGGCAATGCTTAATGGTTTCGAAAGGGTTGTTTAAAGATTTTAAACAAAGGTTTCAAGTGTATTAAATAGGCAATATAGCCTTAGTATTTTCAAATTAAAAGGAGTTTTAACTTGTTTTGGAAGGATGGTTAATCCTCATTAAACCTCAACAACATTATTTTGAGTATAGTATATATATCATGGCAAAATAGCTTAGAGTAAAGCGAAGAATATATTTTCCTTGTATAAGTATGATTTAGAAGGTTAAATCATTTTGAAAAGGTTTCGATGAAAAGATAAAGGGTTGTAACCCTAAGAAAATGATACGGACAGTTATCCATTTTGATTTGGACAGCTAGTTCAGTTTGCGGATAGTCAACCCGGTTTATGGATAGATGGTCCATTTGTTAGCATAACGGTCCTTGCTATTATGTTGTGGATAGATATTTCACTTACTACTTGTTTTGGACCGATAGTCCATTTGTTAGCATAAAATTTATTGATTTTTTGATAAGTTTGATTAACCAGTTTGGTTGCAAGAAAGGATTTGCAAAATATTTATTTAAAGAGTATAATTGTGAGGGAAAATCCGTTCTGCTATGCGACGTGATCTCACTTAATATCAGTAAACCAAGATGCAATAGAATTATTCACACCGGGCTTTATGTCTGACTCGAAGATTATGTTTCCCCTTAAACTCTCGGGTGCTCGAAATCGATTTGAGTATGTTGAGGATTAAGGTTTTTAGGTTAAGACATTTTAGCAAATAAAGCTTTCGAAGACAAGAAGGTGGCTGACGGATAGCTAATTAGGAGTTCAGATTGTTTTTTTATTTTCGCTTGTATTAAGTCACATATGACTATTCTGCTTTGATTAACCAAGGACATCTTCACATATCACTCTTGGCGTATTTTGTAATGATTATAATTAATCTTTACCTAGAAAACGATATGGGATTATGCAACTTGGATATGAAATTTTTTGAAATGTAATATGTAAAATGTTGTTTTTAGAAATCTATGATTTTTTTTTCATATTCAAGTGCTTCTGATATTATGGATATCATTATCATTACCGTATTTTGTTACCATAAGTTAACACTATGGATGACTGCAGCCTCTGTAATGCTTAGCTTTTGGCCTCTAGATACGAGATATTACAACTACAAAAAATTAAAAGAAACCAGAGAAGAGAATGATTGGACTAGAACGATCTTTTTCGACTAGTATGACTAAGGTCAAAAAGAATTTAGAAAAGTCATTTCTAGATCAGGAAGAACTTTGAGAAAAGTTCGAGGTAGGTCTACATCTTCATCACCATCCCCAACATCTCCTCCTCATCAACAAACACTACTTTATCATTCTCAGCATTCCCCTTCTGAACCATCACATACAAATATAGGAAAAACAATTGTGGTTTTGAAGGATGAAGAAGAAGAAACTGAGGAGGTTCACAACCAAACTCGGATGTCGACCGGCCTAAATCTCAGCAGAATTATATGACGATGCAAGTTTTGACTATTCAAGAGAATGTGGAGTACACCAATCAACAACATTGGCCCGGAGATTTTCAACCAGACCCGTCATCATATTGGGACTGCTGTTAGAACTTTGGGGGTTATTCTTATTCTTCTCAGTAACCCTTTTTTCCTTTATTACTCTTGTTTGTTTCCTCTTATTTGTCAATATTATCATGTTTGTGGTTTTCATATTTGTTTATGTAACTATGATGTGATTT
Organism: Allium cepa; assembly: GCA_030765085.1. Taxonomy (NCBI): domain Eukaryota; kingdom Viridiplantae; phylum Streptophyta; class Magnoliopsida; order Asparagales; family Amaryllidaceae; genus Allium; species Allium cepa. Next base: position 169,091,740 of record CM060931.1, read on the forward strand.
TTGTCTTTGTTTAGTATATCTGTATATGTTCTTTTTGATAATGTCAAAGAGGGATAAAAAGATATGCATATATCGGGGGAGATCACATACTTAGGGGGAGTAAAAATATAATTGTACATCATTAAGTGATTGTATAGTTGTCATCATCAAAAAAGAGGAGAATCCCATTCTTAGTTCGATGGCAACAACTATACATACACACATATGCAATATAAACATCATCAATATGCAGGTATACGCGAAAAGATCATGGCTAAAAGACAAGCAAGGAGAGACTTTTACTAGTTAGGTCATGTTTAGTCTTAGATAAAATATGTAAAATCTCCTTGAATGATTCACAAAACATAAAATTCACGTTTTCAAATTAAAAGAAAACATTCTTAAGAAAACTGAATTCATAGACATTTATAAAAAATCATAGACGTCTGTGACATTACACGGGAAAAATTAATCCATGTAATGACAGACGTCATTGATTTCCATAGACGTCTGTGACGTTATTTCTGAAACATGACGCTATTCTTATGAAAGGTTGCTTCCTTCTGAATTTTTTTCAATACACTGAATTTACTCAGACATTAAAACTCTTTAAAAGGTAATGGTTGCTTCTCTTCAAGAAACAACTCTTGAATCTTATAAACAACACTAAATGATTGAGGCTAACACTAACCTTAATTTCTATACTCTTATTTCTATATTCTTACTTCTGTGCTTTCACTGATTCAATTTTATCAATCGGTCAAATAACCAGAATTTATATTTTGGTTATATAGCTTCCTAAAAATAAAAGTGCACATAAACAATATCACTCAAAGGAGATTATAGGAAGAATTGTATTGTACGGTCAATATCCGTGTTATTCAAAAAACACAATTGTCAAAAAAATACTTTTGTATTAAGCATGTTCCTCTATGTAAAGTGAGTTTTCATGTTAGTAAATACTGAAGGGGAGCTTCTGGACTGGACGTAGGATGGGAGGTCCGAACCAATATAAAAAAACTCTGGTTTGCACACTTTTTATACTTTACTATTTATTATCTACTATAGCATTAGCTCATTCACTTGCATATTATACGCAAATTAAATAATATACGATCATCTAGACTTTCACTACACCCTCCCAAAGGAAAGATCGATAGTATAAATTTCTATGCCTTATCCAAATGAGGATTAATGTCACACTTAGAATTATAAGGAATTGTCTTTTTCTTAGTTACCAAAATAGACAATATTAAATATGGAAAATATCCCATTGTACATCTCTTTCTTTTCGGGTGCATCCCTCGTCATTTCAAATGATACACTTTTATTTGTAATCTAAACTTAATAATCCATAGGAATTTATATTGCAACCCTCTACATTCCAATAAATTAAAATACTACCTAAATACCATTTCTAGTTTATCACTGCTTCTAGTTATGTCTACTACCATATCTATTATCCAACAAAATTTAGGATCATCTAAATTCCAACAACTTACCATGACAACTTAATTTACATTTACTTGCACATGTCCTTCAAATTTATAAATCTAGAACCATCACATGATCTATAATTTTAGAGATTACTGCTACCCAACATTTTCCAAATTCAAATATGTGCAAATTTCTAATCATACAATTTCAAGGATTAGTTAAGTATACTTGGAATACATCTACAATGATAGAACCCAATAGGGTAACACCGCCTGTAGGCTACTGTGGAAACTAATTTCCACTAATACCATCGCATAATGCTACTGTGAAGATTGCCTTCCCACTAGTATGACTTCCCACTCATGATTAACTGGTCCACCTATTGCCTCCAATGAAACAACACAATACCTGGGTCGTCTGTAGCCTACATGTATCTATTTTTACCTATGCGATACCCACCAATATCCGGATCGCCTCCTTGTCACATAAATTACTATATGAAAATTGAAATAGACCATACTTGACCCTTTTTTAACACTTCAAACCGAATAAAACTCTTTGCGTATATAGCATCCTTTAATAGAATAAAACATCCTAGCTTACTCTTTCCATATTCGGGATTATATCTTATCTAAATCATACTTTCCAAACTTTCTCACACTAATATTCAACGATTCAAATCGTATTTGGGTAAAAAAGATATATGGTGGTGTTTACTCCTCACTATTTTGGGAAGTTTGACTAAGCACTATATCCTTTCAAATTTAACCGTTGATTAAAAAGATCACTAAATTTCCATATTACTTCTTATCTCTATCCCAACCATTTCAATACTTTACAGTTCCATATTCAATCTTGCCCTAATGGGACGTTTAATCCTATTTATCTAACTTCGCTCTATTTCTTTCCTTTTTCAATTTAAATGATAGTCATAATATTTTCACTTCTCCATTTTAAATTAAAAATTTTGATTTTTGACATTATTTCCATAAAAATAATAATTTTTTCAAACTGTAAAATCCTCCCTTTTATTTTTAACAATTGTTTCCTTCTTACTAAGATCATGACATTTTCTTTAATTAAAATAATAAAATGGTTTAAGCTTAATTTAATAAAATGTACTTAAAACACACCATTTTAAATTTTCTTTCATAAATAAGGAGTTTTCACAAAAGCATATTTTCAATGATAGTTGGTATTTTTGACTTATTATTATTATTTTAGAGTTTGACAAAACATTGATAAAAAACATTTCAGTACGAACCATTTCTTATTTATAAAGGGAGTTCAAAGGTTGAATCTTACACACTTTTTTTAGTTTTATAAAAGTTCTATTATCAAAAGCATATAAATATTGAGGGTAGTTGACAAAAAAAGGCTTTAAAAATAGTTATTGATAAATCACTTGTTGTCAAATTCTAAAAAAAATACTTTTTACACAAATTCCATACAATTTGTTTGATTATTTTATACCAAGTTATCAATCAACTTCTTTTATATTTAAAGTATCAGACCTATACTATTTCTAACTTTTAGAAAATATTTTCATTGGTTTATCACTTAAATTGGAGTAGACAATAGCAAAATTACTTAAGCCCACTTATACCTAATCATGCTTAAGTGCATAGGGTTTTCGTTCTTCTTTTCAAAAATGGTTAACTCAATTTCCTTTTCTAATATAGTGTCCAACTTCATCATGGAAATATTTCAGCCATATCTTTAAATAAATTGGAGTTCTTATGACTATGGAAAATATGGTTTCCATTATAATTGGGAAATCTGCCTTTAATTTATAATGTTCTCCTTATGCTGTCATCATCAAATTCCTATTATACGAGTCTCATGGAACCAATCTTCTTTACTCATCCTTAAGTCCATAATTTTCTTGCTACTGCTAGTAGGTATACAAATCCACTACTAGCCTTTTTTATGGGGCAAATTCCAATAAACATGAAAAGTTTTTTTTTCTCCATATATGTTATAATCTTAACACTTATTCTGATCCACAATTGTCTACTTCTATAAGGGATAAGCCAAAGATTACCTTATGAGTTAAAATATATATAGGTTGTTGTGCATGGATACATATATCAAAAAATTACAATTTCACTCCCTTACTCGGGCTGGACTATTCTAATATCTTTACTTGAGATATGTTCGGAACCATATAAGGATGTTTGCATTCAAAATCTTAGCTGTCTTTCTAGAGCCTTTCCTCTAGAATTTGTACTCATTCTCACTATCTTATGATTGGGAATTAGTTTCAACATTTCCAAATATAGTGCTTCACAAGATTACCGATATCATTCTTTCTTGTTATACTTTTGTATATGTGTAAAACCTTTGAAACCTTTTACCTATACATATATGTCTACCTTTCAAAAGTCCATTGAAAAAAAAATTAATTTTTTTCAAGTACATTCTCTCAATACGTGCCTAGCGAATCTTGAATCTAAGCTCTAATACCAAATGTAACAACCTACGTTTTCCGATACACTGATTCCAAGCTTAAAGTGACTTCTAAACTCGAATCATGCCGAGAAATACGAGCTGTTGAGATTCTAAAACATTACAGAGCGTAATTATAAGGATAGAGTTCTAAGATATTTTACACTTTTAGATCTCATAGCAGAAGGAATTAAAATATAAATACAGAAAATAGACATTTTATAAAAACAATGTCCCAAAATACTTGATTTACACATACATTATCTCCAAGTGACAATATAGATTTTACAAACTTATAATACAATAGATGACTACAAGAGAAACAATTGATAATATCAAAACTCCATCGTTAAGCTCCTTTCTCCCTCCTACTAAGTCCAATTGCTCCTAACATGTCATCTTATGGTGGGGAAAATGAAAAGAAAGGGTTGGTTTAGACAAAAGTCTGATGAATGAGTATAAGTTTAATATGTGATAATCATATGTAGTTACTTTAATGCTACTCTAGATGATATAGTTTGTGAGACAAGTGTCCGTGAATTATTAAGGTCTGCTACCTAAGGGTGCCTATTTAATACATTCCTACACTGCAATTTGTGTAGGCCAATACAATGGATCAAAATAAGGATCGAACCTCAAATATAACGACCGGCCACCGCTCCTAGAGCTATTTGATGTAAACAACATCGCTAGGTTACTAAAACATATAAACACCGCCATAATTCTACTAAATGTGGAAACACCGCCCCTTTGGCTACTAATCATGAAACACAAACACTAGGTTCTATAGGACTAAATTACCACTACAATCACTGCCACTAGGCTATTGGAAAATGATCCCCTTTTACTATGCCTAGAGAGGAAGAACTTGAGATGCTGGCTTATTGGTATGTCTCCTTGTCTAATTGATTTCCACCTCTTAATCATAGTGTTAGCCTCTTATTGCATGCTTCAGGTTATCCTTTCTAATTACATCACGTGCATCATGAATCATGCATACTAGGACCTCCCGTTGTGCCGGACCCACACCATCGGGCATCCACACCATCTATGTCATGGCCCATTTTTCCGTACCCATTGAATCAACAATACACCATACATGTCCAACTCAAATTGCATGAAAAGATGGAACATGAAGGGTAATAAAGAAAATAAGACAGAAAGAATCTCACACGAATGGAATAACATATAATATTGAATAATATCTTTACAGTGGAAAACTTTTAAATACATATATCAGAGTCTAACCTAAATTCAGCTTGGACAGTTTTAAACATCCGTCCTTAAAATTGCTGACAAACATCAAACTAAAACTTAACAAAGCATAGCGGATAATAGAATATGTCATACGTAGATGAATATCTTCAGCTCTCTTCTAGAAACTCCAACCGTCTTCGACTAAACCTGAAACTACTCAGATCTGACCGAGTATTGAAAATACCCAGATCAGGCTTGATAAACCAGCGTGAGAAAAACACAACGATAAATGATAGTGTCATATATCAGCCTTTAAATAAAAATCCTTTGAAAATAAAGAGTATCTCATAAGACCACGCCCACACATAAACACAGACGAGTTTTTACCTCATGATAACTAAAAAACTTTTATATCAAAACATTTGATATTATTTTTAATGACATCTCTTTGAAATCATTTGCAAATAAACTTATTAATCTTAGCCGAAATTGTTACCATTATTAAATTTTAGCATACTAGGTTCTACAAACAAAACCGTAGGTTCTTATTGGAGAATGGATTTCCATACAAATGACCAGGTAAAGGATCTACCTTCCGAAATGGGTACACCTCTAGATGGATGCCCCGAGGAACGACACAAAGGAAGCTCTACCAACACAAGACTGGCCTACCTCTGCAACTAGATAGTACCGAATATGGTATCCCTCGGTCGTTACTGACCTTTATTCGAGGGCCCTCATAGCGTACACCACATTAATTTACATCTCGAACATCATAGCGGGAAGAAATATATCTAGAAGGGGATGAAATACCCTACTTAGGAATGACCCATTTAGCTTTGCAGCATTTAATCCTATTTTGGTCATTTCTGGTTTGATGAGGCTTGAGGTAACGATTACCTTTTCACTTAGCACATATCACATCTTTGAATGCCATATTGTCATTTCTGTTAACTACTAATTGCCTTCCACCAAAATACAACCCTTAAGCTCGTACGTATCAAGGAGGGTGTTAGCTAAGAGAAGTTTCCTTCCCTGCCACCACTGATGTACGTTTTTAAAATCCAATGTACATAATCATTAGAAATGCAATGTCAGACAAACGTCCATACAAGTTGTCCACGAACAAGACAAACTGAAGGCACTTACTTACTACCACTAGCAGCGAGTAGTCCATGCAATCCGAAAAAATCTCCACCACAAGGAGACCACTGCTATAAATAACTCTATAATGGGAGCTACCCAGTGCATGTTCAACAAGCAGTCTTCATGCTTTGAAGATCCACGGTCTTCAATAATCATCATCTTCAACTTGTCTTCACGTTCGGACATATACATTGGTTCAAAGTGGTTTTCGGATAGGAATTATCCAAATCCAACCCTGGTTCCTTCGAAGCTAATTATCGATTTAAAAGATGTTAAGTTCATATGTGGATATCAATCATCAATCCATTACTTCATCTTTTATAAAATATCTTTGTTAGATATATTGTTTTCCATTTATTCCATTTTCTTTTCAAGAGTATAACGAATCATTAAGCCTCATTTATCAAATCATTTGTTTTATTTAAACCTTTCTTAAATCCTGGAATAATCCCAATTCATTTTCTCTTTTACTTAGGAAAACCCTTCCAAATCATTCATTAAATCATGATCATAGATTTCTTATATTCAAGCTATAACTTTGATCTTGGGTAAAATATTCCCAAATTATTTATTAAATATTAATAAAATATTTCTTTCTTAACTTTTAACTTAGGGAAAATATTCCATTTTTGTAATATCACTTTCCAAAACATCCACTTAATTTAAACAATTTTCCATTGTCTAAACGTGCGAATTAATTCCTTTAATAAAACTTTAAAATTTGACTTATCAATTTAAATTGATTTCAGACTTACAAAACAGTGTTTATAAATTCCATTTGTATTTTATAAACTTCCATATACAAAATTTCTTTACTAAAAAATTCCATTTACATCTTATTTATAAGTCAAAATCCAATTATAATATAATAACTTATAAAACTCTTATTTACAAATTCACTCCTTTCAAATCTTATTATTTATAAAATCCGTTATAAATTCTTTTCTAAATTTCAATTGCAAACACATATATAAATTTGATTACAATCCCATTTAATATTTATAAAACACTTTTATAATTGCATTACTTTTATCAGTTTTATAAATCTTATATATAGACCATTTATAACAAAATTAAAGAATTTATTTGATTTCTTTTATCTTAGAAAAAACTTAATTATGATCTTTAGAGCATTAGGGCTTTCCTTTCGATATGTTCCACCTCACGCCTAAGAAGAGAAAATATGGGCCAGGTAAGTTCAGGGAACTGGTTGCTCCATTGCTAACCTTAGTTAAACACCTTGTTTTATCTTCTCAGAATTCACAGGTGGGTCAAATGTACTAGTCGTTTCCGCATTACTCGGTTTGTTATTATGTTCAATCTTCTTCACTTATTGTTTAAGTGGTATAAACAATTCCTCTTTCACATTTATTCAAACTCTCATTAAAAATTAAAAATCATATTTAAATTACTTAATTGTGATTTTAAATCATTCACAAGATATATAGGAAAGATTTCTTAAGTTTAAAACTACGTTACAAAAGTTATTAAAAACTGTTGGGAAAAGCGTTGCGAAAAGTGTTGCAAATAGCGTTTTAAAAGCTATATCCTTCAAAATGACTTTTATATCTTTTAGGTATCCACATTTTCAACTTAAATATCTTTTCAAACATTTTAAAAGATTTTTACAATTTACTTCATATTTTTAAAATAATTAAAATATCAGTTTTAAACTTTGGTCACTTTACTACAAAAGCGCATTTTTTTTTGGAAAATTGTTTTGGACATATTTAAAATATACAAGATAAAATCTTTATTCTCTTCATTTATTTCTTTAAACATATTTAAAAGTTTATAAAACACTTCCTGCTCATTTTAAAACTATTTCCAAAATGTTTAAGCATTCACATACACCATTTCATTTTCAAAAGGAAAGTAATTTCCTTTGTGCTTATCGAGATACATTAACATGACTTGATAAAACAATTTAACAATCATATCAAAAAATCAATACTTGATGATCAAAGCATATATAGACATCCATAGCAATCATAACACATCATCAAACATGTATACATACATATATACATACATATGTATGTATGTATGTATATATATATATATATATATATATATATATATGAGAGAGATGCTAAATAGAGTTTCTCACCATAAACCAAAGCGATTAAATTCCTACCAACATTCTAATCAACCAACACTTCACTAATTAATTCCTACTCCATTAAACACTAGAAAAAAACACCCTCTCCCTTTCAATAACTTGGTCGAGGCTTGAGATGGAGGTTGGCCGAAAATATAGAGAAGAAGCGGTAAAGCTTGGAACTTGAATTCTCAAATTTAGATCCGAAAATAGGTCATCTTCTCTTTTATTTTTGACTCTCTTACTCTCAAATTTTAAAAAACTTGTTAACTGAAAAGTTGTTGCAATTTCATTTTTCTTGAATTTGAAAAAAAAAATCACTTGATTTTGTTTAATTTTGAGGAAGATATGATAGAATGAAGAACAGGTATTTTCGGATTCACAAAAATGAAGCCCGAAAATGCACTTTAAAGAATTGAGTTTTAGGTATAGCAAGGCTCAAAACTGTAAATATGGATCAGCATAAAAGTTGTAGCCGGTGGAATTTTATATGGTTTGAAAAAATAATTTTGCAATTTAGTTCTGTTTTGGGAGAATTTATGGCCAAGAGAAGAAGAGATAAAATATGGAGAAAGAGGAGTTTGATTTGAAGAAGATGAACATTGATTTCTTTTGAATATTTTGTAAATAGTTTGACATTATTTTTTTCTAATTTTTTCTATGGCATGGAAGCCATTAAATAGAAGAGGAAGAAGATGAAGAAGCTTGAGAAAAGAAGAAGAAGAAATGTGAATGAAAGTGAAGAAGGTGGTGGGTATTTATAGAAAAAGAAAAAAAGTGGTAATTTATCAAAATAACCTCTTATCAAATTACCAAACTTACCATACTTCAACCTAAAGCAATCTCCACTTTTTAAATATTTAACATCATCTTTCACATCCTTAATTTATATCTTAGTCACTTAAAGGTTAAGTAAAGAATATCATAATTATATTGTCTTTGATTTGATGTGATTTGATGTTTACTTTTTCTTACTTTTGTTAATTCTTACTTACTTTTACTAATGACTTCTAGAAGTTTTCTAATCTTATTTAGTAAATGTAAACATGTTTAGTGAATTAATTAATACTTACACTATTTGAATATATTTTCTTATATAAAAAAATAAAGGTGCAATGACGTTGTGACAACTTTTAATCAACAAAACGTTGATTTTCGACAAAATGTTTTACGGTCACATTTTGACGTTTTAGTTAAACTATTTATTTATGTAAACCAAATTTAAAAATAAATTTATATAATGCTATTTAAAAATATAAACATTCATAAATAAATTAAAATAATTTATTTAACCATTGAAACTTACTTTTCTAAAATCAGCATTTTGTCACTTTTGTCAATATAGGCAAATGTTACTATTTTTGTGTATACTTCCCTTTTCACATCCTATCTAATATTGTTTGAATCATATAACCTTACATATTTTATATTTAAAATCAGTTTAAATATTATATTTTAAAGTGGTCAAATTCTAAATCATTAAATTCTCCCCTATTTAAAAGAGTTTCGTCCTCAAATTTACCCAAACAAAAGTTTACCTAAAACATTTATCTTTAAACTTAATTCCATATAATATACACATATCATCCATATGAAATATCTTATTTGATCTCATATTCGAATACACAACTTCATTTCCGAACTAGTATCGATCCCCGATATTCTAGTGCGGACTTTCATCAGGCTCTTTGCTCAGAAACATTTGCTTTCCTTGCATAGTGCTCAACTGTGATAGAAAATTAAAGTATATAACCAACATCCTCATTAATGTTCGTCGTCAAGAAATCGAGTGGTAAATTTTTTTCCAGATCAGTGTAAACACCTCAAAATTCCATACTCGAATATTAGATCAAAATTTATATGACAAAATGATTTATGTACAAATTACTTATTTATTCCTATTGGTTATTTCTCAGTTATACCACATTATCTTTATTCACATCCTTTATTTATTTTCACATTATTTTTAATTTTAGCATTTTTTTCTTTAATAATAATATTGTTCATGAATTGTAAAACCATTACTTAAGTTTATTATATGTTATGAACACAACTATGTAAATCCATGACTTTTAAAAACTTAAGTCCAAATCCTTAACTAATGGTAGAATTCATTAATAAAAAAAATTCTAGGTTATAATAACATTTTAAAGAGTCATGATTTTACTTAAAGTGTATAAATAGTTCATGACTTAAATCTAGTTTTGTATAATACCGTTTTACATCCTAACAGTATATATATACACATCCCAAATTCCCAATTGGTTTTATATCCACGTGAATTACAGTTTGTGGTAGGTTGCTATCATTTCAAATTCATAATTACAAAATTTATTTCTAATTTAATGCTATTATAAATTTCTCCACTTTTAAATCCTTTTTATTTATAATCACATTTATAAATTATACTTATCCAATTTCATTTACTCAAAGTATTTCACAATGGTTTATCTTTTACCAGAATATTCCATGAATTCCTTAGCTTTGAGTTTGGTGTGATTTAGAAATTTTCGACTGCCCAAAATCATCGAGAATCCCGCTTTATGTTTTTAATTAGCGATTCCAAATTTATCTTTAGTTTAAACACATTTATAAAGATTACTAATCAATGGTTCATATTATTTCTTTAACTTAAGAAAATTATATAGATCGAGTAACTCTAAAGCAATCCAAGCAACTGGGTACTGCCAATAGTATCATATATCCTCTTAACAAGAAGAGTAATACTTAAGAGAAGTGCTTACCATCCGAACACATCTCTTGCCCATTTTTTGTTTATTTTTGATCCACTCGAATTAATTATCATAAAATACCTATTTTTATTTGAAATAATACCATTTTCAAAATCCTTTAGAGACTGCTTTGTTTATAAAACATATCTTATAAAAAATTTTATAAATTTATCTTATATTAATTAACTTCATTTAAATTTCCACAATTCTTTTACTCGAATTTAAATTCTCATTCCTTTTATATATTTTTTCCTTTTACATAGTTATTTTCTATTACATTTTTATCTTATATGTTCATTCCTTAAATAAATCTTATTATCAAACGCCTTATAGTCAAATCGTGAAGCATTATTCACAAGGTATTTGTACTTAAACTTTTAAATCAATAATTGATCAATTTATGATAGTAACTTAACATTATCATTTCTTAATTTATTATTTTAGATTAAGTATTAAAGATCTTAATTACCTTATCAGATTTCTTACTTATCGATTATCTTAATGAAACATCTTTTAGTCAAATTGTGAAATTCTAATCACAAGATGTTCATATTTAAATTTCATTAATCCTGATTTCTAACTATACAACTTTTCCATATACATACTTTATATTCAAAATATAATCCTATGTAAAATTATTTCATTTACCATTTTTATAAAATTAACAATTACGCGCTTATATATAATACACTTAACTCATTCTAGGGTGTTACTAACCCTATCTCTAATGAGTTACTCATCTTAGGATATTACTAATCATATCTCTGATGAGTCTTTACCCATAATAATGCCAAGGTTCTCGCTTAACCTTCAGCTCTAATACCAAATGTAATGGCCTGTTTTTTCGTACCCTTTGAATCGACAATAAACCACACATGTCCAACTCAAATTGCACGAAAAGCTGGAAGATGAAGGGTAATAAAGAAAATAAGATAGAAAGAATCTCACATGAAAGGAAAAACATATAATATTGAACAATATCTTTACAGTGGAAAACTTTTAAATACACATATCAGAGTCTGACCTAAATTCGGCTTGGAAAGTTATAAACATCCGTCCTTACAATTCCTGACAAACATCAAACTAAAACTTAACAAAGCACCACAAATAATAGAATATGTCATACGTAGATGAATATCTCCAGCTTTCTTCTGGAAACTCCAACCGTCTTCGACTAAACCTAAAACTACTCGGATCTGACCCGAGTATTGAAAATACCGGGATCAGGCTTGATAAACCAGCGTGAGAAAAACTCAACAATAAATGACAGTGTCATATATTAGCCTTTGAATAAAAATTCTTTAAAAATAAACACGTACGGGTTTTAACCTTATGATAATGAAAACACTTTTATATCAAAAACATTTGATATTATTTTTAATGACATCTCTTTGAAATCATTTGCAAATAAACTTATTAATCTTAGCCGAAATTATTACCATTATTAAATTTCAGCATATTAGGTTCTACAAACAAAACCGTAGGTTCTTATTGGAGAATGGATTTCCATACAAATGACCAGGTGAAGAATCTACCTTCCGAAATGGGTACACCTCTAGATGGATGCCTCGAGGAATAACACAAAGGAAGCTCTACCAACACAAGACCGACCTATCTTTGCAACTAGATAGTACCGAATATGTCATCCCCCGGTCATTACCGACCTTTATTCGAGGGCCCTCATAGCACACACCACATTAATTTACATCCCGAACATCATAGCAGGAAGAAATATATCTAGAAGGGGATGACCATACCCTACTTGGGAATGACCCACTTAGCCTTGCTGCATCTAATCATGTTTTGGTCATTTCCAGTTTGATGAGGCTTGAGGAAACGATTACCTTATCACATAGCACATATCACATCTTTGAATGTCATATTGCCATTTCGGTTGACTACTAATTTCCTTCCACAAAAATACAACCCTTGAGCTCGTACGTCTCAAGGAGGATGTTAAGCTAAGACAATTTGCTTTCCCACCACCACTAATGTAGGTTTGTAAAAACCAATGTATGTAATCATTAGAAATGCATTGTCAGACAAACGTCCATACAAGTTGTCCAAGAACAGGACAAACCGAAGGCACTCTCCTACTACCACTAGTAGCGACTAGTCCTTGCAATCTGAAAAAATCTCCATCACAAGGAGACCACTGATATAAATAATTCTATAATGGGAGCTACCCAGAGCATGTTCAACAAGCAGTCTTCATGCTTTGAAGATCTTCAATAATCATCATTTTCAACATGTCTTCACATTCGAATGCATACATTGGTTCGAAGTGGTTTTCGGATAGGAATTATCCAAATCCGACCCTGGTTCCTCCGAAGCCAATTATCGATTTAAAAGATGTTAAGTTCAAATGTGGATATCAATCATCAATCAATTACTTCATCTTTTATAAAATATCTTTGTTAGATATATTCTTTTCGATTTATTTCACTTTCTTTTCAAGAGTATAATGAATCATTAAGCCTCATTTATCAAATCATTTGGTTTATTTAAACCTTTCATAAATCCTAGAATAATTCCAATTCATTTTTTCTTTTACTTAGGAAAACCCTTCCAAATCATTCATTAGATCTTAATCAAAGATTTCTTATATTCAAGCTATAACTTTGATCTTAGGAAAATATTCCTAAATCATTTATTAAATCTTAATAAAATATTTCTTTCTTAACTTTTAACTTAGGGAAAACATTCCCTTTCTATAATATCACTTTCCAAAACATCCATTTAATTTAAAGGATTATTCACTATCAAAAATCACGAATATAATTCCTTTAATAAAACTTTCACATTTGACTTATCAATTTAAATTGATTTCAGATTTACAAAACAGTGTTTATAAATTCCATTTATATTTTATAAACTTCCATATACAAAATTTATTTACTAACAAACTCCATCTATATCTCATTTATAAATCAAAATCCAATTATAATTTAATTAGTTATAAAACTCCTATTTACAAATCCATTCCTTTCAAATCTTATTATTTATAAAATCCGTTATAAATTCTTTTCTAAATTTCAATTGCAAATCCATATATAAATTTGATTACAATCCCATTTAATATTTATGAAACACTTTTATAATTCCATTACTTTTATTTATACAATATCAATTTTATAAATATTATATATAGACCATTTATAACATATTTAAAGAATTTATTTCTTTTCTTTTATCTTAGAAAAAACTTAATTATGATCTTTTTGAGCATCCGGGCTTTCCATTCGATATGTTCCACCCCTCACCTAAGAAGAGAAAATAAAGGTCAGGTATGTTCCAGGCACTGGTTGCTCCATTGCTAACCTTAGTTAAGCCCCTTGTTTTATCTTCCCAAATCTTATAGGCGGGACAAATGTACTAGTCGTTTCTGCATTACTCAGTTTGTTATTATATTCAACCTTCTTCACTTATTGTTTAAGTGGTATAAAAATTCCTCTTTCCCATTTATTCAAACTCTCATTAAAACTTACAAATCATCTTTAACTTAATTAATTGTTCTTTTAAAATTATTCACAAGATATATAGAAAATAATTATTAAGTTTAAAACTACATTTCAAAAGTTATTAAAAACTGCTATGAAAAGCGTTGTGAAAAGTGTTGCAAATAGCATTTTAAAAGCTATATTCTTCAAAATGACTTTTATATCATTAAGATATCCATATTTTCAACTTATCTTTTAAAACATTTTAAAATATTTTTACAATTTATTTCATACTTTTAAAATTCTTAAAAAATATCAGTTTTAAACTTTGGTCACTTTACTGCAAAAGCGCGATTTTTATGGAAAATTGTTTTGGACATATTTAAAATATACAAGATAAAATCTTTATTTTCTTCCTTTATTTTTTTAAACATATTTAAATGTTTATAAAACGTTTCCAACTCATTTTAAAACTATTTCCAAAAGGTTTAAGTATTCCATATACACCATTTTATTTTTAAAAAAGAAGTAATTTCCTTTGTGCTTATCGACATGTATTAATGTGACTTGATAAAAAATTTAACAATCATATCAAACAATCAATACTTGATGATCAAAGCATATATAAACATCCATAACAATCATAACACATCATCAAACATGTATATATATATATATATATATATATATATATATAAATAGAGATGCTAAATAGAGTTTCTCACTATAAACCAAAGCGATTAACTTCCTACCAACATTCTAATCAACCAACACTTCACTAATTAATTCCTACTCCATAAAACATGAGCAAAAAAAACCCTCTCCCTTCCAATAGCTTGGACGAGCCTTGAGATGGAGGTTGGCCGAAAATATAGTGAAGAAGCGGTAGAGCTTTGAACTTGAATTCTAAAATTTAGATCTGAAAAATAGGTCATCTTCTCTTTTATTTTTGACTCTCTTACTCTCAAAATTTGAAAAACTTGTTAACTGAGTTGTTGCAAATTCATTTATCTTGAATCTAAAAAAAAGTCACTTGATTTTTTTTAATTTTGAGGAAGATATGATAGAATGAAGAAGAGGTATTGTCGGATTAACAAAAATGAAGCCCGAAAATGCAATTTAAAGAATTGAGTTTCAGGTATAGCAAGGCTCGAAACTAGAAATAGGGATCAACATAAAAGTTGTAGCTATTAGAATTTTATATGGTTTGAAAATGATAACTTTATAATTTGGTTCTGTTTTGAAGAATTTATGGCCAAGAGAAGAAGAGATAAAATATAAAGAAAGAGGAGTTTGATTTAAAGAAGATGAACATTGATTTCTTTGAATATTTTGTAAATATTTTGACATTATTTCTTTCTAATTTTTTCCTATGGCTTGGAAGCCATTAAAGAGAAGAGTAAGAAGATGAAGAAGCTTGAGAAAAGAAGAAGAAGAAATTTGAATGAAAGTGAAGAAGGAGGTTGGTATTTATAGAGAAAGAAAAAAGTGGTAATTTACCAAAATAACCTCTTACCAAATTACCAAACTAACCTTACTTCAATCTAAAGCAATATTCACTTTTTAAATACTTAACATCATCTTTCACATCCTTACTTTATGTCTTAGTCGGTTAAAGGTTAAGTAAAGAATATCATAATTATGTTGGCTTTGATTTGATGTGATTTGACGTTTACTTTTTCTTACTTTTGTTAATTCTTACTTACTTTTACTAATGACTTCTAGAATTTTTATAATCTTATTTAGTAAAAGTAAATATGTTTAGTGAATTAATTGATACTTACACTAGTTGAATATATGTTCTTATATAAGAAAATAAAGGTGCGACAACATTGCGACAACTTTTAATCGACAAAACGTTGATTTTCGACAAAATGTTTCACGGTCACATTTTGACATTTTAGTTAAACTATTTATTTACGTAAACCAAATTTAAAAATAAATTTTTATAATGCTATTTAAAAATATAAGAACTCATAAATAAATTAAAATAATTTATTTAACCATTGAAACTTACTTTTCTAAAATCAGCATTTTGTCACTTTTGTCAATATAGGCAAATGTTACTATTTTTGTGTATACTTCCCTTTCCAAATCCTATCTAATATTGTTTGAATCATATAACCTTACATATTTTATATTTAAAATCACTTTAAATATTATATTTTAAAGTGGTCAAATTTTGGGTTGTTTCAATATGAACGCACACCGTTGGAACCTCCTATGAGTGTCATTTGCGAAAATACATCGCCTTGAGTCAATTACTATCCTAAATTGGGTAATAATATTTACCCAACACTGCTATGATCTAACATCCACTCCAAGGGAACTACTTTCCTACAAGCTCTAACATGCATCTAGTTGCTCTTAAATATGCCCACGAAATCCATATTTTTTATTTAAAATTTTGGGCATTAGGATGTAGTTCAAGTTGTCGGTTTTCAATATGATAGGTCGATCGCTTATACCGAACGGCCGACCGCTACTAGTCCACCACTAATGTTTCCAGGTCGACTGATCGCGAGTAAAAATTGGGGTTCTATGATTATTCTTATGTCGATTGTCTACACGTGTTAATCATCAAGTCATGTGGTGATTTTTGAAACCTAACTAGAGTCTAAGCTATAATTTGCAATTTAGTTTCGAGTTTATTGATTTAGGGTTTCCAGAGAGAAAGGGCTATATGCATCAATCTCAAATTAATAGTTTACTGAAAATTTCAAACTAGGGTTTTAGCATATTAATTTTAAATTTAAAATATTCAATTTAGGGTTCTCTAACATCCTTATTAATTAAAATAGTTTAAACTAACTATAATAATCAAATTATCAAAATAGTACCCACTCACCTCAAACTAAGCTCTTCCTTTTGCTTGTACTTGAGAATGGCCACCCTCCCTCCAATTTGATAGCTCCACCAGATCCACCTTGACCTAATCCTTTTTATCCTTCTAGGTTGAATTTATTTGATTTTATTTGAATTTTTTGTGGAAATTTTGAAGTGAGGATTGAGAGAAAATTTTGATAGAGTTTTATTACTGTAAACTAATATGAGAGTTTATAGTTAGGTCAGGCTTACTTAAATAGGGGTTGGGAAAGTGTTTGGCCATTGGATTTGGGTTGGAGAATCTCCTTGGCAATCACGTAACTTCGTCCAACACTTGGCTATGAAGCAATGGTCGCATGTATTCAAAAAAGGCTTATTTTTGTCAAAAGCACACGAACGGTTGACCTTCATCGGCCCACGGTCAACCTTACAGTGCAAATATTTGCATATGTTTAGTTTTAAAATTTTAAGTTTTTATTTTATTCTGACACCCGTAACTTGTTTATACTAACTCTGATTTCGAAGTGATATATAAAAATCATTTAGAAAATCGCTATGAATGCAGTTGTGCGAGTTTCCACAACTAAATTCGAAGGAGTGTGAAAATTTTCCTTTTAGTCCTTGTTTCAATTAAATTTACCTTTCTTATTAAATTTTCGTTTAAAATTCTATTGATTTTTTCTGTTAAATCCCGGGGTGTTACATTGACTAGCCGTGAGTCGTTGAATGCATAGATGTAATCCATGGATAACTCCTTTGCCACCTTAAGATTGGCCAAGATAGCTTTGCACTAGGCTTCGTTGTTGGTTGGGTAAGGTGGATCGCAGAACAAAGTTCTCTTCCTCCCAAGGTGAAGGGGAATATCTCAGCTCTTATCCCTTTCTCGTTTGATGCCCTGTCCATATATAAGCGCCATGTTTATTGACTAGTGATGATTTCTTCTTCATTGTTGTTCGAGCTTGAGCACTCAACAATGTAATCTACAACAGCGTAGCCCTTGATAGAAGTGTGAGATAGCAAAGAGATGTAATGTTTCCTAAGTTTGACGGACCACTTCAGTAGTTGTTCCGCTGTATCTAATTGGTTGAGAAATTGCTTTACTGGCTGGTTGGTCAGGATTTTGACAGGATGACCTTGGAAGTACCATCGGAGTTTCCAAGCCATCATGAGTAGGCAGAAAGCTAGCTTTACCAATCATATGTATCTTGTTTCTGTGCTTAACAAGCTTTTGTTGATGAAGTAGATCGGTATTTGGACCTTCTAATCTTCTCTTATCAATGCAGCGTTGATCATGTGGTTAAATATTGTAAGGTAAACATACAAGTCCTCCCCTTTGATAGGCTTAAACGGTACTGGAGGAGTAATCAAATGCAGTTTCAGTTCTTCAAATGCCTTTATGCACTCATCGTTCCAAGTAAATGATTTTCTCTTCTTGATGAGATTACAGAATATGGGACATCACTTAGTAGCTTTAGAGAGGAATCATCTCAAAGTAGCAACTATCTTGTTTAAGCTTTGTACATGCTTCGCGGTTCTAGGGACTTGCATGTCTGAGACAACTTTGATTTGATCGAGGTTAGCTTCAATTTTCTTGATGCTCACTACATAGCCAAGGAATTTTTTGGACTATAAGACGAACAACCACTTCTTTGAATTCAACTTCATGTTACATTAACATAGATTGTTGAAAGTCGAGGGTAGATTCTATATATACCCCTTGGAATTTTCAGTCATCACTAGCATGTCTTCCACCCACACCTTCATTGGTCGGTCGACCTGTTCTAAGACATATAGTTTACGAGCCATTAGCAGTTAGCGCTTACATTTTGTAGCCCAAATGCTTGGCACAATAGCAATATAGACTAGTATTAATAATGAAGGAAGTGTGCTTCTGGTCTAGGCTGTGCAAGGCAATTTGATTGTACTTAGAGTAAGCGTCTATGAAGGCAAGGAGCTTATGTCCACTAGTTGCATTTGTTGGAACTAGTCTAGCCAGTAGCGGAAGTAATGGATGAATTTCAAAAAAATTCCATTTCTGGATCTTTATTGGGCCTATGAAGTCTAATTTATTTAAAACATTTCTAAAATTCTTTTAAATAAAATCATTTTTTAATTAAATTTAAAATATAGTTTATATTATGTAATTAATATTTATGTTACAGACATATACATGTGTATGCACACACATACATATGTGCATGCATATGTCACAGAATAATCCATGCAAGGTATAACATGCACATGTATAAGTGTCGGATTTACACCGCAATGGACATGTTAGCTCATTTAGTATATAAATTTATCGTCCAGATGTATGTTTATATACTTTATTTAAATATCCAAAATATTGCGCACACACACAAGTCTATATTTTATTTTGAAATTACTTATAAATATATAAATAGATATATGGCTGTAAAATTTATGATATATATATATACACACATATTTGAAATTATTTAAAATTATACTAAAAACTTACGTATTTATTTTACTGAAAAATCAAAATCATTTTTTTATAATAAACACAAATATATATATATAATATAGCTTATAAATAATTTAATAATAATTATATATATAAGTATACTTAATATGAAATATATATAAGGCAAATATATGCATATTATAATTCTTCTAGCAAAATGATAGTTTTTTATAAAATATAATATAATATATATATATATTAAATTCCATACGAAAATTGATAAAAAATATTGTTGAATGAAATTTCAAATTAAATATTCCAGGAATTTTTTTTTTGGCATAGCCGACGGGGTTGGATGGTCCCCTACCACTTTATTAATGCACCTAAGAAAAAACATACAAAGCTGAACAGACCACACACACGGACAAGAGACAAAGATAGCGAATAGGAAACAAGGTGCACCAATAAGGAAGGAAAAACAACAACAACAACGAAAACTAAGGGCTGAGGGAAAAACTGCGGTTCAATCAGAAAGCGGCCAGTATCCCCGGTTCAAAAACAAAATTTGCATTGAACAACCCCACTTTAATTTCATAGGAGAGTTGCCTGTATATTAGACCTTCATTCCTCAAACTCTCCGGCTGGAAGATTCGCCGATTTCTTTCCTTCCATAAAACAGAGAGGAATTTCTTTAATACAAAGAAAAGAATCCTATTCCTACTTACAGTCATGTCAGTAACTTTGAGCAGAGCACCCCAAATCTCACCATTCCAAAGCTGTGCATCCAAGAATCCTAAGTTTATTATCAGTTTTGTCCATAGCTGTAAGACGAAGCTGCATTCAAAGAAGATATGGTCTCTAGTTTCTAGTTTCGTGTTGCAGAAAGTGCAATGGATTGGCAAGACCATCCCACGGCTAAGGAGCTTAACACGAGTGTGCAAAGCGTTATTGATCACTTTCCAAAACATAAGATTCTCTCTTGCATTGTTATCCCTATACCAGATTCTTTTGTGCCATTTGCATTCCTCCAGGCTATCATGACCAGACAAGAGCATGTACATAGGCTTTATTTTGTAGATGCCACGAATGCCTTTCCAGTTAATGGTAGGATTGCGTTTCAGGGAAACCTCAGAAGATATAATCTGGTTCCATAAGAGACCGACAACCTGGTTCGATGTGTTAGGGAGTACAAAAGCACCATTACGTATCACTTCGGTAACCATGGAGTTTGGTTGAATGCCAGTTTGGGTGATGTCGCTGTAGGAAAGTTCCGATCGAAGAATGCAACCATGGCCTAGCCACGGATCATTCCAAAATTTGACATTGCTCGATAAGCCAAATTGGATGTAAGGGAGGATACTATCACGCAAGTTAAAAAGAGAGCGCCACATCCAGCTAGCATTCTGGGGGACTTGCATGCTCCAAAAATCCCTCCTTTTGATAACATTGTTTTTAGACCACAGAACCCAAAGGCTGGAAGAATTGTTTATAAAGTTATCAAAGTGTTTGATTAGCGCAACTTTATTCCAAACCACGACATTATAGATTCCAAGGCCACCCTTGCTGAGGGGCTTCTCAACAAGTTTGAAAGATATAGGGGCAGAGAAACGACCATGAATGGAGCCTTTCCAAATAAATCTCATAGCAGCAGTTCTAATCATGTTGATTAGCTTAAGAGGCATGATGAAAGTCTTGGCCCAGTAAACTTGCATTGTGAAAATCATCGATTTGACAAGCGTAACCCGACCAGCCCGACTCAATAATCTGGAGGCCCAACACTCCAGTTTGGACATGATTTTAGCAAAAAGCGGGAAGCATTGGCTGGCATTAATCCTAGAAGTTGCGAGAGGGATACCAAGATAAGTTGTCGTATCAAAGTTGGGCTGGAGACGCGTGTAGTTGAGGATTGGAAGAGTTTGTTCATCAGTTATGCCAGCTAGCATAATCTCAGATTTGTCAAGGTTAATTTTCAAACCAGTTTGATTGGAGAAGGCTTCCATGGTTTGCATAATGGAGCTAATGGAAGAATGATCAGGCTTGCAGAAGATAATAAGATCATCGGCGAACATGAGGGAGGTTATACGGGGGTTTCTACATTTTGGGTGTAAGTGGAACAAACCAGAGGAGACTAATTTGTCAAGCATGCGAGTGAGGAGCTCCATTACTGTTATGAATAGATACGCAGACATCGGGTCGCCTTGACGAATTCCCTGTTTACCTTTGAAATATCCTTTAGCTGAGCCGTTAATAATGATGGAAAAGTTAACAGTGGATATGCAAATGTGTATCCAGGCAATAAAATGGGGCGGAAAATTCATGTAACCAAGGATGCGGACCAGCGAATCCCACTGAAGAGTATCAAAAGCTTTTCGGATGTCAAACTTCATCATCGCTCTAGGGGACAAGTGGGTGCTCTTGTACCCTCTGAGAAGTTCATGGGAGAGTATAACATTGTCAAGTATACTCCTGCCTGGAAGGAAAGCGGACTGATTGGAGGAAATAATATTTGGGATAACCGCCTTCAGGCGAGTAGCAATAATCTTAGAAACACATTTATAAATCGCATTGCAACAGGAGATTGGCCTGTAGGCGGCAACATTCTCGGCAGAGAGTGATTTAGGAATGAGGGCGATATTAGTGTTGTTGAAAGTATCCAACATTCTACAGTTTTTGAAAATTGAAATAATTGCACGACAAACATCAGATCCGACAATGCTCCAGCAGGAAGTGTAGAAAAAGGAGTTGAAGCCATCCGGACCACTGCAAGCGTTAGAGTTAAGAGAAAACATGGCATCTTTAATTTCAACTTCAGTAACTAAATTGCAGAGAAAAGCATTGTCATGTTGATTAAGTTTAGGGAGAATCTGGGGATCTATTTCTTCAATACTTGGGCTGAAGTTTTCAACATTACCAAGAAGATGATAGAAAAAATCGTTGAATGCTTTGTCAATGGATGGACTATCAGTTTGCTCTTTGCCTTCCATGTCAATGATTCTATGAATGCTGTCACAGTTCTGTTTCACTTTAAGAGCTGCATGAAAATATGCAGTGTTAAGATCGCCTTCATCATTCCAACGAGAACGCGTCTTTTGCTTTATCATTGATAGCTCCTTCTGAAGTTCCAGCTGATATTGCTTTGCTATGGATGATTCGAGAGAGGCCAAGCTATCGTTGTTGGGGTTCCTTTGCATTTCAGACTGAATTTCCTGAAGTTTCTGCTTCCATATATTCGACTGCTTACTGCCATTTCCAAATCTAGATTTGGACCACTCTCTCAGCATCCCCTTCGTAGCCCTGAGTTTTTTCTGCAAAACAAGCATAGGGTTACCATAGAAAGTAGATGTCCAAACCTTTCGCACATTATCAAAAAAGTCGTGTTCTTTTGACCAGGAATTAAAAAAATTAAAATGAGGTCTTCCTCTCATGACGGGACCTCCGAGGTGGATGATTTGCGGCGAGTGATCAGACAGGGTAGGGTTAGGGATCAGGTTAAATAAAGATGGCCAGACATTCATCGCTTCACGGTTGGAGAAGACATAATCAATCTTACTATATGTTCTAACGCCTTGTCTCCTCTTGTTGTTCCAGGTGTATCTAGCACCAGAGACGTTGGTTTCAATCAAGTCCGCATCATTAATAGCATCATTAAGAGGTTTAATATCAGCTTGGGAAAGGGAAGTGCCACCTACTCTATCCATAAGACCAAGGGAACAATTAAAATCACCACACACCAGCCAGGGATGGGTGTTCTGTCTTAAACTAGGTAGAGTATCAAGGAAAGGAGCCCGAGAGGAAGCAGCATTCTCAGCATAAACAAAAGTGAGGTAGCAAGAGATATTATTGGGAATGAGCAAGCTATGGCAATGGATAAATTGAGAAGAGGCGACGATGGGGGATAGGCGGTGGATCGAAGGATCAAAAAGGATTAGGATACGGCCATAAGGGGCTTCTTCGAGATTGTGAGCTATCTTCCAGGTTGGCTTAATAAGGTGAGCTGCTCTACGGGAGAGAGAAGCGTTCAACTTGGTTTCAAGAATTGCAAGAATGCTCAGATCATAGCGAGCAATCAGATCACTACATAGATGGAGTTTCGTGTCATCATGAGCTCCTCGGACATTCCAAACACAAATATTGTGTGTCATTAAGTATACTCAAGAGATTCGATGTAAGCTTTCTTCATCTGCCTAGTCAAGGCACCAGTGGTTTTGATGTAGTCAGGGATGGAAGCAGACAGCGGGGAGGACAAGATGGTGGGGATAGGGATGTCCACAGGGTGGGAAGAGATGGGAGACTTCATGGGAATGAGGGGGGGAGGACCAAGAATAGAGGAGGAGGAGGTGTCAGACAGTGGGATGAAGGCGTTGGGAGGGGAGATATGACAATAAGGGTTAATTCGAACAGTCTCAACAAGCACATCTTCGTTGCCTGGAAGGGTTGATTCAAGTTGGACATCAAATGATTTTTGTCGTGGCACTGGATTCAATGAAGAAGCGGGGATATGCTTATTGGCTTGGGGAGAGATGTTATCAGAGATGGCTGATTTTGTGTGCACGTGCACACAATTTTGCAATTGTGTTTCAACAGCAGATGCTATGGTATGGGGAGACAGCGATGGGACATTGAGTTGCGGTACAAAGAGGGAGATGGAATTATCTTTGTGTTGATGGTTGCTTAGGGGAGTTTTCATGTTTGGATGATTAACGCTAGAATTGTGATCATGAAGAGCAGTAGGAAGGATAGCAAGGGAATCATGGGCAGTGTTTGCTTTAATGACTTGAGAGGAAAGGTTGGGAATAATAGAAAAGCCTGTTAAAGGAAGCAAGCTTGTGATTGGACCACACAGCTTATTTTCATGCAGATGCTTAACTGAAGGCACGTGTTCATCTGGAGACAATTTGTTATTAATTGAATGTATTGAAGTATCAATTGCCTTGTGTGGGGACAACGGACTAACGGTTGAACTCTCATTTGTATGATTAGCTTGCATTAATTCATCAGCTAACAGTTTATCATGCTCTTGCAAAATATCATATTTATTGTGAGATAAAATAGCTTGAAGCTCAACACGTGTCCTTTCTGTCTGGGATTGTATTAAGTTCTTATCATTCTGGACTGTTATGTTTTCCCTTCTAATTTCGCCATCTGAATTCACTTCTTTTAATTGTTTCCCCTTATTGGCTACCAGGGAAGGCTCTTCATCAATAAGATCTATAGTATCAGCGTCACCAACCAAATTAACAGCCTTTACTATTCTCCTATCAGTTACTACTCCGGGGATAGCAGTGTTTAATAAAGCAATAAACTTTTTTCTATCTCTAAATCTACCAACTTTTTGCCATCTTAAAGGAGCCTTTCCTTGAAACATTTCTTTGTGCTTAACCGGGGCTTTAACTTCAACTTTGTCTTGCTTGTTTAGGTTTAGTTGAGGCGGGCAAGTGTCAAAGGCACTCGTTTTTCACAGTTTTCGCAAGAGTGGCCAAAAGAGACACAGATTGTGCAAATAAGTGGTTTCCACATGTAAGTTACTTTGATTTTTTGGGTTCCTCCATCAGCAAGCTTTACAAGAAAATCATCAACTAGTTCTTTGTCAGGGCGAATCTCGATAAGAAATTTAGCAAATTGGAGTCTCTCCAGGCTTTCAGTCATCATATCCATGCAAAGCAGTTTACCTATCCTACTCGAAAGCCAGTTAATACCAACATGAGACCACGCAAACAGTGGGATGTTGTGGAACTGAACCCAGACTGGGACAGAGTGCACGGAGCCACAAACGTTACTTATTTTGGAATCGTAAGGCTTGACAATAAACAGTTTGTTCCTCATAATGATTGGTTCCCCATTTAAAATAGTTTGCTTGTCGTCTTCACAAGAAAAGAGGAAAAGAAAGATGACACCATCTGATTTAATTTTGATGGATCCTTTAAGTTTCCATACCTGCTTGAGTCTTTGCACCACTGCAGAGAAAGAAAGTGGTTTGTCAAGGAAGAACCCCACAAGATACTCACTCCAGATATGGGTTCCAGCATCAACAATACCAGCCGGCAGCTCTAAAACGCCATCGTTGAAAGAAGGCTTCATCTCAACCGGCGTGTACTTCCTAGCATTCCTTGGTTTTTGTTTGAACAAAGAAGTCCAGACTGGTTGAGAGGGGGGATGAGAGGAGAGAGCAGCAGAAGGATCGGAAACTAAGGAAGGGTCAGGTGGACGTGGTGGGGAGGGAGGGGGTTACGGCAGAGAAGGACAGGAAAGAGCATGGGCTTGAGAAGGATTAGAGTACGATGTAGGTATGGTTGGGATGGAAGGGATGTGATAGGGATGAGAGGACGCCATGAAAGAAGGAAATCTGAAAAGAAGGATTTAAATATTTTAATATCTTATTATATATTTTATTACTAAAATAGATTTTAAAATCATTTATTAATTTCGAATATGATTTAAATATTTAAATTATATATGAAAAACTTATTTTCTTTATTTCTATTTCTCAAAATTGTTATTAGATGTAAATTGAATTTTATAAAATTTAAAACATATTTTATATAATATATATATATATATATATTTATAGAATTAATGATTTAAATGATACTTAAATATATATATATATATATATAATTATTTTGATTATGTCAAAAGTCCATTAAGTAAAAAATATTTGCATAAAATTTTAAAATTATATTTTGCATACACTAAACTCTGAAGCTAGTATAATTAAATGATGTATATCAATTAATTAAAACAAAAAATCATTTTTAAAATTTTGAGTCGTGATTATCAAAGGCATATACATAAAAAATATTATATAAAAGTATATAAATAAACAAGTATTTTGAATATGATGATATATCGATATAATAGAATCGTCTCCCAACTAACAAATAATATATACGATGTACAAATTATCTATTAATTATATAATTACAAATCAAAAAATTACCTTATCTCCAATGCCTATCAGTACACTTTGAAACGATGAGATCAACTCCTTGAACTAGTTTCCAATCCAGCAAAGTGCTAACTCCTGAACCAATGATCACCAACTATTGTATAACAACTGTTTTTATTTGCTTTGAACTTTAGAAATAGAGTAGGAGGTGGAGTGCATTTTCGGACAGAAATAAATGTAGATGGAGGCTCTCAAAAAAGTTAGAAATGAGATTTGGTTGAGATGCTTCTATAGAGAAGAGAATGAAGAGATATTTTAGGATCAAGATCCACATTTCTTTTTTACCCTTCCTTTCCTTTTATCCATTCAAGCCATAACCCCTTTAGCCATCTTATAGTCGCCTTTTGCTAGTATATTGCAGCCAAAACGTACATCCTTTATATGGGCTTTAGACTGATTTAAAGACTGAACAAATAATATTGCATTCAATTTAATTTAAACGCGTGTCAATATTGTATATCGATTAATATATTTATAATTATTATAGAAAATATTTAATAATATTTGTTCATAAAATCAAAATAAAATTACATAACTAATATTTCATAAATACAATTAATTCATAACAATTAAAAATTAATTAAATCGTGTGATCAAAGGAGTATTAAACATTTCGGTTTTGTGACCAGTTAAGTTCAAATTTGTCAACGATTAATATTGAACTATTCGAATATTAACATTCATACGCTACTTAATAGGTGGTGTGACATTTTGGCCAAATTTATCGCTTACTTGGTTTTGGTAAAATTCAATTTTACTTTACTAAGAATTACCCGATCGTGGCTACTATTTGCACCAATTCTCTTTGTCAAAACTATATCACATTGGGCTTGTGGAATTTGGCAATGGTTAAAATTCAAATACCATCCATATCCAACTTTATAGTCCAAACACAAAGTACTTGGTTCAATAATAACAATTATTACTAACCAAAATACTATAGCCAGAGGATGTGACTTTGAGTTGAGTTCAGTTGACTGTAATACTAACCCAATATAACTGAGGAGATGAATCCTCTTTTAAATAGTGTTTCACTACCAATGCTTCTACTCAACGTAACTATAGCCGTTCGATGGATGCTATGTCAAAATTTAATGATAAGCAAAATGGAGCTTTCACATCGAAGGTCAACAGTATTCTTAACTCAAGAGAACTGTGTATTCTATCACATCTATATTTTCTATTTGATCTTAGTTATATTAACCAATAGAAAACTATCGAGTAGGTTATTATATGGTTATCCACTAACCATTAGTATTTAACCCCCTTCATGCCCCTAGTAGTCATGAATAACACACTGTCCAACATTTAGAGTTGTTACATACTGTTGTCTCAATGGATGCATTGATATTCAGTCTTGATACATCCTGACAAGGAATATTTAAAATAGCATGCCTAATTTCATTGTGATAAATTACTCATGGTTATAACACTCTGTAACTACTATCACAATACGTGTCTTATATGAATTTTCTATTAAATATACTTATAATTAAAATAATTAATTAATATAACACATAATATTAAGTATATAATAGAACAAAAACACTTTTGTTTTGAACTAGATTGGTTATAAAGTTAGATATATAAAATATATTACGTTATTCCCTCTAGGGAATACCCCTAACCCTATAAGCATATACAGCTGATTGATGTGAAGAAACTGAAAGTTGTCTTTGTGGAAGGCTTTGTTGAGGTTGGAGAAATCAATGTCAGTTCTCCAAGACCCATTTGTTTTTCTAACCATTTGGTTTTCTAACCAGTACTATGTTGGCTATCCAATTTGGTTATTTTGCCTTTTGGATGAAGCTATTAGCCAATGGATTCTCTAATTCTTCTTTGAGAGCTTGGTACCTTCTTGGGTTGCAAGGTTTATGCTTTTGATGGACGAGGGTTGCCTTTCGGTGGATGTTTATTGCATGGAAAATGATATTAGGATCAATGTCGGTCATATCTACATGCCTTAAGTAAAGATATCTTTGCATTATTTCAAAATTTTAACTAGCACATTTCTAACCTCTATGCTAAGCTCAGTGCCGATCTGAACGACATTGCTGGATTTGGCATTGTCTATGGATATCAACTCCGGTGGATTAGTCGGCCCATCCTCGGTGTTCGAATCCCTCATATAGGGATTGAGCAGGCCATCATCAATATCAGAGTTCGTTTCTAAGATGCATTGATCCCTGTGTAAACCATGTGCTCTAAGACATTCTCGACTCGAGCAGACGTCTATGCTTGAGCTGGAGGGTTAAGGTTTTCCTCGACTCTCACAGATGAGTCTGTAGGCATTAAGAGGGTAGAAGTTGATGAACTGGATGTCCTCGCTTGCCAGTTGGATGTGAATTTCTCATTCCATGTTGTTATGAACTCCTTTTCTCTTTAGAGAGTGGCTAAGGAGATAGGGTTCTTGCCTCACAATCTTAATTATGGTTGGTGGTCCCGGCACGAACCGAAGTGCTAGGGGTTAAAGGATCTTATGGGTGACACGTGGCTAGTTGGTGTAGCTTCGCAGCTGTGGGTGATCCTGAGGTGAACCAAAGCGCTTATAGGCTCAACGTTACTTCTGGGCAGCACACCATCGACAAATGTTTCTTATGGAAAAAACAGTCCTAGCATGAGTGGGTGCACCGATCGGCTCGAGCACTCTTATGGGTGACTCGTCGCTGATAGTTGAGACTTCATCAAGTAATTTGTTTGGACCCCAGCTTGGACCAAGGAACTAAGGGAATAATGTGTTCTTATGGAGGGAGTTATTGATGTAGATGCCTTAGCTTCGGAGTTGGAGGCGGTCTTGGCATGAACCGAAGCATCGACCGACTCAAAGGGACTCTCGAGTAACTCGTCATCGAGTGTTGCAGGCTTTCATTAAAGCATAAGGACACCCTTCTTTGCTTGTCTGAAGAAGATCCCATAAGACTCCCTAGCCTTTTGTTTGTTACCTCTAATTTCATCGACCCAAGATTGGATAGGGAATTTCATAATATGCCAATTGTATGAGACAATTGCATCTAGCTCTGCCAGGGCCGATTGTCATATTAAAAGGTTATAAACAGATGGAAATCAACTACCAAAAAGTTTACCTATATATTTGCAGCAAAGGGACCTCGATCGAAGGTGGTCATAAGAGTGGTGTTCCCATTGGAATAATGCCAATACCCCCAAAGCCATATATGGGCAAGGACAAGGGGTGAGGCTAAAGGCGGGAAGCTTGAGTGCCTCGAAAATAGGTCTGAACATGATGTTGACTGCACTGCCTTATCCATGAAAGCTTGGTGTGCATTTTAATTTTCCATTGCATAAGTGATAACTATGGGACCATGATGAGGTAAAAGACGACTTTCATATCCTCGCCAGTGAGGGTAATGGACCGATCTGCCTCTAGCCTGGGTGCTTTGGATGTTTGGTGCTCTAATGAATAAATTTGGTTGGTTGAACCCACTTCTCTTTGGTACCAAAACTATGCTCCCTGGCTGCTTTCATCCACGTGCGGGCCTCCGTAAATGGTCAAAATGTCGGTTATAGATACAACATTGTTGTTGCACGACTAAGGTTGAGATGGCCAACTCTTGCGAGCTGTCATTTGATCAACCTACTATCGAACATACTCTATAAGTGCTCCTTCTTGGAATAGCCTTTCTATCTCATTCTTCAGCCCATGACACTCATTAGTGGAGCGGCCATTGATTTGATGGAACTTGCAGTACCTTCCATTGCCTCGCGGTTCCTCATTTTCACGGTTCTAGAGGTGGACAGTCTTTGGTATGTACTCGGTCCATGGTCGAAAGATGTTTTGTTTCCATATCTCGATTCAAAGTAGCATATTTAGTATACTTGTACTGGGTGATGTCCTTTGAATGCTTTTTGTTGTTGCTCTGCCAACCATTACTTCGGTTGTTAGTATTTTCATGGGGACCATCTATGTTCGAGAATTGGGCTTTGTCATTGTTGTCTGAGGATCAACGTCTTATATCCTCATGATGTCATTTTCCCGTTAATAGAAATTAGTTAGTGAAGTGGTCAGCTACTTCTAAAGTTCTTTCCACATTCTTGACTTATACCTTACCCCAAGCATAAGACAACAGTCAGGCTGTTCTTGATGACACCCGAGCCTGGGTGGACTCCTTGTTAAAGCGATTCACATACAACCAAAGATTCACGGTCAGCCCCTGCCTGATGTTATCTATCTCACTAGTAATCATGACATAGGTCATTGAAGCAAAGAACCTGGTTTGGAAGTCTGTACGAAGATAGGCCCATGAATGGATATTACCCGGTTATATATTCAGAAACTAGTAGAAGGCTGGTCTTTTGAGTGTGCAGGGAATGAGTAAGCACTTTGCTAGGCTAGTAAGCCCATCGGCCCAGATGATGGATTTGAAAGCAGTAATGTGGTCTAACGGGTCAACACTCTTGTCATATTTTTCGATTGGCATCAAGACATACCACATGTGGATGTATGTATCTAAGATTTGTTCAAAGAATGGCTCTCCATTCTCATCATCAGATAGTGTTTATCTCTTAGCATTCAGAGCTTGCACTCTGTTCAATTATGGGCAAAATTGGCCATCTCCTCTTGGATACCAGGGTCTGCAAACTATATAAGAGTTTGGTATATAACCGACAAAGGATTTAGCTAGCGCTTTTGTGGAGTGGGAGGCCGATGACGATGATATGATGGGGAGTAATAATGGTGATGGTGAACTAGAGTAGGGGATCTCCTCTCCCTATGCACAAAAGGGCAACCATGAATGCCTGGTCCTCCTTTCTCTTAATCTAGACATAGACATGCTCCTATAGGGCTAGTATTTTTTACCTTTGTATTCACTAGGATTTGACATGGTGCGAATGTGAAAAGAGTGTCAATTACTTAGTTATTACTACTTTTTGACTAATTCTATACGCAAGCCAACTACTTATTTGTTACTTTATTTATGTGGTAGAAATCTACGAAGACGGTCGGAACTACTTCCATTGACTATCCCTTAATTAATTGCTTTCCTAAATTAGTTTAATTAATTAAGATATTTTCTTCCTTACCATTTAATTAATAAAAATTCAAAAAATGATGGTCAAATTTCAAAAAATCTAGAGAAATTCAAAATCATCTTTCTTTACCTTTAATAACATTTTCAGATCAAAATATTTAATTTTAATATTTTTGAATATTAATTTATAGCTTAATTACCTATTTCCAACTTAGAAATTCACAATAAATAATTTTCTCATCTAAAAATTCTAATAATTAAAAACCAACTCTATTTTAATGTTATAAACATTATATTAAAACTTCAATTAGGCCATTAAGAGTACTGACTTTACGATGTGGTATAATGCACAAATCTAAAAAGGATTCCAAGTACATTATTAGAGTATAATTTTGATAATTATACCCAAAGAGATATGATCCATCGACTGCGAAAAAGAATAAGACAAAAGAAATTGGAATATAATGAGCAACATTGATAAGAATAGCATCATAAATTCAATTGTCTAAATTTTTGTAATAGATTCGTCGTTGAATTTGCTTAAATTATTTCGGATTTACATACAAAATTATCATTTAGTATGACTTGTGTTTTGATACATATGTGCTGAAATGGAAAATTCTAAATAATCATTTAGAATAGATTGTTTGCACGTAACAACCAAAGCATTTTGAAGTCAGTAAAAGCGATATTAAGTTTGTGGATTTTTGGATATGATCTAAAAAATGAAACAAAAGTATCATTTTATAAGCATCAAAATTGTATAAGTATTTTGATAGAAATATCAAGTAGTTTGATTTTCAGTCAAAATGCAGGGGAAGTGTGTGTTCATAAGAAAGAATCGGTAAAAGGTACATAGATATTTCTAGACTATAAGTAAACAACATGTTGATGACTATTAATTATGTACTTATGCTAAAATAAATAATATTTTGGTTGTCTAATACTCAATATTAGATTTGTAAATTATATCTTTATAATAAGTACAATGGAGTTGGGAATGTCCCAAACAATATGCAAAGGCACCATATTAAAATGTTTGATATGGAACACGTAAAATGGATTCCTTATGTATTGACAATAGGGATTCTCGTACATACTGTATTTTCTACGATATCTTATTTTTCTTATGTATTTGTTGCATGAAGAAAATGTCAAATCCGAATTAAGATTACTAAATGGTAGTTTAGTGTATTCTTGAGTATTAACGAAATATTAAAGGATTGTTTACAGAAACAACGAACGCTTTATGAAAGAGCGTTCAGACTCGGAATTCATAAGTGCTATCGAGTATAATGTGTCAATATTAAAGTCATGTTCAAACCTTAATTAAGAAGCTTTAAGTTGAAAATGTTCTAAATAAAAGGTTATGGCTGATTCAACGAAAGGCAAAGCACATCGCCTTGAATAGCACCGCAATTAAAGCAATGTACATAAGTATAAATGCATAAATTTATAACTAAGGTAGGGTGATCCAAGTATTAAGAGTGCTACATCATTGTTATATGATAAGGATGTAATAATAAAAGCTCACTAGATGTCAAGAAACGTACTTTGAATAGTTCCATAAGATAAAGGTAGTTTATCAGCATCGGAGATGTTGATTGACAGAGTAGATAATTAAACGTCATAGCAGATCCATTCACGAAAGGTCAAACTCGATCAGTTCTCAACAAACTAATAAAAAGGATAGAATAAAGATTCAATAATTGATCCCAAGTGCAAGTGGGAGATTGATAGATTTAAGGGTATGTTCGAGGGCCACTAATGTAATTTGTTCCATATATCTAACTCGATAACCAATCTTGTTCGAAATAAAAGTTGTTTTCTTTCTATTATATACTTGATATAATAAGTTATATTAATTAGTTAATTTAATTAAAAGTATATTTAATAGAAAACCCATAAATGGTAAGTTTTGTGAAAACCCTTAAATGGTAAGTTTTGTGACAGTAGTTACAAGGTGTTGTAACCATGAGTAATTTATCATAATGAAATTAAACATACTATTTTGAATATTTCTAGTCAAGGTGTATCGAGATAGGATACTGATACATCCATTGAGACTAAATTATGTACCACTCTCCAAATTTCGGCAGTATATTACTCATGAATATCGAGTGCACTAAAGGGTTACATACCAATGGTTATTGAAAAACTATGGAATAACTCACTCGATGGTTTTCTAATGCTTAATATAATTAAGGTCTAATTGAAAATATTGGCGTGACAAAATAACAAGGTTATGTTGACTTGAGAACACTGTTGATCTTCAATGTGGAAGCTCTAATGTGATTATAGTTAAATCATGGCACGATGTCCATCGGACGACTATAGTTGAGTCGAGTGTAAGCATTAGAAGTGAAACACTATTCAAAAGTGGATTAGTCTCCTCATTTATATAAGGCTAGTATCATGGTCAACTTAAGCCAACTCAAAGTCAAAGTCTTTGACCGGAGAAGTTCACTTAATAATATTTGTTATTATTGAGCCAAGCATTTTGTGTTTGGACTATAAAGTTGAACATAGAAGATATTGGAATTTTGACCATTACTAAATTCTACAAGTCCATAATGATATACTTTTGATGAAGAGAATTGGTGTAAATAATTGTCACTATCAGGTAATTCTTAATAAAGTAAAATTGGATTTTGCAGGACTAAATAAGCGATAAATTTGGTCATAATGTCATGTCACCTGCTAAGTGACTTGTAAAATGTAATATTCCAATTGTTCGGTGCTAATCGTTGACCAAATTTACACCTAAGAATCACATAATCGAAACATTGAATTTTTCTAAATAGCAAATAATTTAATCGATTTATAATTATTATAAATTAATTAAATTAGCTAATATTTATGAAATGCTAATCATAAAATTTTATTTGACGTATATTGAACATTATTAAATAGCGTGCATATAATAGTTATATAAACACTAATCAATACACGTTATCGAAAAGCGTTCAAATTAGATTTAAACGCAACAAATATTGTTTGGGCTTGAAATAGTTTTGAGGCCCAATTAGGGCTTGTTTTAGGTGGCTATATGGAAGCAACTTAAGCTCGGTCTTATGATGTTTTAGGGGGAGGAAATTTGGATTCAAAAAGGAGAGAACTAGTAAAAGAAAAACAAGGATCTAAATCCTTATTTCACTCTCTCATCCCTTATTTATTTATTTCCTCTAACATTCACTTCCCTTTAGAATTTTTTCATCTCCGTTTGCTGCTATACCAGGCACCATAACCCCTTCGAAGCCCCAAAGAGTTCAAACATTAAATTACGTGTCGATTCGATTGTCAGTGGTAATGTTGTTCGGAGGTAGAAACTTATGGACTTGGAATTGGATTCAAAGAGCTAGATTCATCGTTTCAACGTGCAAATTCTAGGCTTTGGTGAAAGGTATATTTGCATTTATAATCTTATATATTGTATATCAATCATTATGTCATATATGCTTAGTTAGAAATTAAAGATCATGAATCTGCATATGTCAGTGCTACCATTATAAGATGGTTTGTTTATGCATATAAGTTTGCATAAAAATAAAACAAAAAAATATTTTTTTACATATATACACAATAGTAACGAAGTTTAAACATAATATATTTTTGAAACATTAAAAAACTACTTTAAACTGATTTAATATTGTCTTAACAACAAACATAAATGGACAAATAAAAATATGTAATTATATATCTAAAATTATTTTATTATGTATCATAAATTAATGTTACAGCAAAATAAATCAATATTTATTTTAGGTATAATGTTTACATATATGTATGTATGTATTAATGTAAATGTAATATGTATTAACTAGTATTATGTGTGGGTGTGTATATTAATATTTTTATTTTTTAAAATTTTACTTTATAGTTTAGAGAATTAAAAAAGCAAATTTATGCATACATACATTCACACACACACACACATATATATATATATTATTTTAATTTTGGCCGTAAGGCATTTCATTTAAATACCTATATTTTAATTATCTATTAACTATTTTAATGTATTACTATTAATATATATATAATAATTTTTGAAAATTATATGATATAAATATATGTATGAGATCCATATTTAACTATATATACGATATATATATATATATATATTTAATTTAAAGTTACATATCCAAATCTGTCTTAAACTGTTTTACTAATTAAACAAATTAAATATTTTGCAGATGAATTTTGAATTTCAAAATTATTAAATTATTCAAAATAAATTATTATGTATAATTATTATATTTTAGTTTAAATTATATATATATATATAATTTAAATTTATGGATCCATATTTTTTCAAACCCTTTTACTAAATAAACAAACTAGATACTTAAAATGAATTTTGAAATTTAAAATTATTAAATTATTCAAAATAAAGTATTTCATTACAAAATAAATATTCAAATTTTTAAATATTATATATGTATATAATTTAATTTTTTTTAGATAGTATTGTACATATAAAGGGCCAATTTGCCCATTGTAGTGTTAATCTCAATTCTTATATATGGGCACATTATACCATTTA
This sequence comes from Allium cepa, assembly GCA_030765085.1. Classification (NCBI taxonomy): domain Eukaryota; kingdom Viridiplantae; phylum Streptophyta; class Magnoliopsida; order Asparagales; family Amaryllidaceae; genus Allium; species Allium cepa. Next base: position 169,127,954 of record CM060931.1, read on the forward strand.
CACATTTATATGTAGCATGCATACTTACACATATGTGTGTATTTGATATACATATACACTTTATATGTTACATATTTGTACAAAATAAAATCTTTATATAAATTAATTATATAAAATAAAGATTTTATTTAAAATTATTTAGATTGGATTTAAATCATTCTAGACTTCATAAGCCCAGTAAGATCTAAAATGGTAAAAAGGTTAAAATCCATCCATTTAAAAGTCTATGTGTTGGCCTTTAGCCTATGCGGTCTGAATAGCCTATGCGGTCTGAATTAGTCATTTTAGGGCTAACCAATTAATCTTACAACCCAGTTCGTATGGTGTCTAAGAAAGATATTGTCCAGTTTGGATTATTGGGTAATTAAGTATCCCATCCTACCTGGCAACAAGCTTGGTCTGAATAGTTATGTGAGCCTAAAGGTTCCCCCTAATAGAAAATGCCCAATTTCAATTGGGCCTTGAGCTAATTTCTTAATTGTTTTGAAATTAAAATAAAGGTTTTTAATTTAAAAGTTAAATTTAAATTAGAAATATATTATGAATGTTATAATATAGATTTTCAAATTGTTTTGAAAGTTAGAATAAACGTTTTAAATTTAAAATAAAACACATATAATAAAAGTTCTAATACAATTTTTCAAAATGTTTGAAAATATTATAAAATTAATTTTGAAAATATTATTTATTAATTAGATTAATACAACAAATGCATGTATGGTCAAGAATTAATGGAGACTGCGATTTCTTCTCTGGCATCGTTCCCTTTTCTTCTCCCTGACTTCTTCCCCTCCCCCATCCTCTTTTTGTTTCTTACCGCTTCTTCCCCTTATCTCTTTTCTCCTATGCCCCATTCTCCTCAGCAAACCCCCATTCCGCTCCCCTTTTCTCCGTCGTCGACCAGATCTGGTTGCGTCTTCAAGGCTATGTCCACTGGTTTTGAGTCCCCTAGTCTCCTATCGTGCTCTGATTTTCCTCCACTGTGTTGTTCTAAGCAGTCCTTGAATGTTTCAGCTGCTCGTCCTAGCTTGATCACTGAGGTTGCGATCGCGTTTGAATCAACCGTGGGCGCTAACTCTGTCTGCGCATCTCCTTTTGAGGCGTATGTTTCAACTGCCGAGAATTGTCAACTCCCTTCGAATGCGAATGCTAACTGTGGTTTGGCTGCGAATGCGAATTTTTGTCTGGTGAGTTTCCTCTTCCCAGTGATTTCGGCAGTCATTCGTGTTCTCATGTGAATACTGTTAGTGTATTGGATAAGCTTGGTTCGAACGATGTGTTCGATGACCAGCGTACTGTTTGTACGTCCGGTCTTGATAAAGTATTAGATCCTGCTGTCAATTCCAGTATGTCACAATTCACTCTAGGTGCTTGTGTAATTGCCGCTGTGAATTATGAACCATATGTTAGTGATAAAGCTCCTAGTATTCCCAGGCCTCCTGCTTTTGTTGGTCTCCCCAATATTGCGGTTCAACCTAGTCTTTCATCCTCGATGCTAGCTCGTCCCAAATCTTGGTCTTCGCTTTTCAAATCTCTGCCACGTAATGCGGGTGACTGCACACCTATTGATTTTGACATTATTGAGGAGAATGGTGTGATGATCCCTCCTCCAATTGTTATGCAGGCTGGCGTGGATTATTGGTCAGAATATTTTGTTGGCTTCTTTTTGGAACCTAATCATCGCCTTCGTGATGCGTCTTCTGTTTGTAGACGGGCTTGGAAACTGAGTGGCAATTTACATGTTAAGCTGATTGATTCGATGTATTATCTCAAGTTTTCCTCTTACGAAGAACGTCGGCTTGTTCTCGAGGCTGAGCCTTCCTTTTTTGATGGTAGGCCCTTTATTATTACGCCTTGGTCTCCTACTGTAGCTAGTTCCCGTGAACAGGTTCTCTCTATCCCCGTTTGGGTTTTTTTCTCGCAAATTCCGTCTGCTCTTCAGCCTCTGATTGGGTTGAATTGGCTAGCCTGCAATGTTGGTAAACTGAAATGTTTTGATGCTAATACGGTAGCACGTGATAAATTGATGTTTGCTAAGGCTCTTATTGAGATTTCTCCCTCTAAGCCTCTCCCTGCTTCTATTCCTGTACAGCTTGTTGTCGGGCATGTAGCAGTCGTCCGTGTTCGTTATGGTTGGGTTCCTGATATTTGCTCCTCATGTCACTCCTTTAGTCATCTTGCTATTTCCTGCCATCTTTCTGTAGCGTCTGCGGCGGCTCCGAAGATCCCTCTGCCTGTAGGAAATGGTTACCTAAGGTTTCTTCCTCTCAGATTACCCCCTCTCCTGCTGTTCCACAATCTGTTCTGGGTCCTCCTCCTGAGTCTATACATGTTCCTAGACCCGTCTCTCCCTCGATTCCTGATGTCCCGTGTGATGCCACTGCAGTTCCCATAGCTGCTCCAGTTTCTGATCTCCCGCTTTTGCCTGTTGCTTGGGATGAGTCCGAGAGATGTTGGACTGATTACATTTCTGATGTGAGATTTAACCCGGTAGCTGATTCCTTCTTCAGATTTGTTTCTGATGATCATTTGGATCTTAGATGCCTTTTCTACAAACTGTCTGGTGATTCCTTAGCTCTTGATTTGGATGGTCTGTATGCGAGTAAGAATGCTATCATGCTTGCTGATACTACTCGGGATTGTTCCTTCATATACTCTTATGATGCTTTGGGATACGATCCTTGTCTTGCTATCGGGTTCCGCCCCTTCGCCGGTCTTTGTGGTACAGTTCCTATTGCTTCTTCCCAGGTGTCTGTGGAAGATGATGATTCTTCCTCTTTGGAGGAAACTTAGTCTTAGTGATTTATTTAGTTACTGTGGCTTCTCTGTCACATACCTGTGCTGTATTTTCTTTTTTTCCTAGTAGTTAAGGTGCTTTTACCTTACTCCTGTAATTCAATTTTATTACGTTCGTAATAAAAGTAGATGGTCCACTATAAAACCGGCTGGCCTTGCCCAAAAAAAAATACAAAAAATGTATTAATTAATTGATTAATTAATTAATTATATATACATGTATAGTATATATAATGATATATGTCACATTGTCTTAAATCGTAAGATAATATAAATGTACATGTGTGTATAAATTTTTTTTGAAATTAGTAAATCTAATTAAATTTTCTTAATTAAAAATTAATTAATTAACTTAAATACATAAATATAAGATATTTGTGTATTACTATAAAGGTTGTGCTAAATATATATATTTAATATGTTATAATTGAATAATATAATAATTAATTAAAGTGTTAATTAGTTAAATTAATTAAATAAGATTTAATAATGTAATGTTATACATAAAATATTATATAAGTCAAATAAAGTATGAAAGTTATATAATAATAAAACTTATAATATAAATGTATAACCTAAAGGTGGAACAATAAGAAACCCAATTAGACGTAAGGAGTAAACACATACGTAAAAGTACGTGTACCGTGAATTCTGATGTATTTGATACTTGAATCACGAGGGTATTTCATAAGAAATACATTATTCCATAAGTCGGTATCACTCAACTTAATATATTAAAGATTATGAATCTTTAATATAAGTGTTGTCCTATATCATTTATATATTAATAAATTACTTGCATAATCTCTAGTTGTTGAGCAAACTCAAGCTAGAGATGTTATGTGGAGTATTATTAATATATTGAGTAGATGAGGTACGATAACTATACATATTTGTTGAGCAAACTCAAGATACATATGCTATAATTAAGCCGTCGCAAAATGGTAGGTACGCGTGGATAATGTTTTTCAATTTTTTGACCAAATTCAACATTGAAATAAGATTAGGACAAGGAACCAAAGGTTAGAAGCTGTATATGATACAACCGATAAGGAGTTTTCATTATTTGTGGGGCTATAACTGTTAAGAAAACTTGAGGTCGGAATCCCAAGGCAGACGAGTTCTAACACCAACTACTAAGTTGAAAGACTACTATGTTTCATCTTAGGGTTTGGAGACACTTAAAGGACAAGTGGGAGCCTTATTAGAAAAATGAAATGAAAACATTTAGCCTTTCTAAGAACATCCGCTATATAAAATTATAATAATTCACATTGATAAATTTGTGCAATTAATATAATTGATAAAATGTTTATCATTAAAGTATACAAATGAACTAATTAATATTGACAAATATAAATATGAAATATACTTGCTAATAAATTTTTGCATATTGTCTCATGTAAGCGCCTAATCAAACAACAAGTAAATACGTTCATAACTTGGTCACTTACGAGTTTAGTTTTCCAAAACCGTGTATTGTCTTCAATGAGTTTTGAACTCTAAAAGCAATATAAGAATATGGGTATTTGATCCATATACGATTACATATAAATGTTATATGGTGAACGATCATAATTCATAATATACGAAACATCGATGAAAATAGTTCGTTGAAATAAGCAAGTTAACTATAACGTGAGATCGTGCATTCAATATGATTGACTACAATTATGACGGCCTGCCTGTTTGACACTCAAAAGTTAACACTAATACATCTACGGTATCTACATATCAAGCATTCGAGTGCCATAGTGATGGACTGTTGGGGTGAAAGAAAATAAAAGACAGAATATAATCTCACATCGTGACAAGTATTATAAGAAAACTATACTATATATACACATGAATCAAAGTAAACAAACATATCATCTGCTGGACGGTTATAACAACCTATCCTCACAAATACTGATAAATACAAAACAATAAATGCAAGGGAAATAATAGATATGTGGAGGCACCCAGCTCGTATCCTGAAGTTCCAAAGCATTCATAACTAAATATGGAAATATGTTTTGGCTGATTAGAGAATTATAAGAATATAACACTTGGATCAATATGGTAAACTAGCGCAAGAAACACAAATCATATGGATATTTAATGTCATAAAATCTTTCACAAATAAAAGTATCTCATAAGACCACGCTGCACATAAACATAGATGATTTTTACCTTACGATAACCAAATAATTTTTTATTAGAAAATCCATTGATATTATAATAATAAATAGGGTTTAAAATACGTATATAACATAGCTGAAATGCTTGCATCTTACATTCCAACATATTTGACATACAACTTATTCCATAAGACATGTATTGGAGAATGGATCCATACAATGACAAGGCTACTAGGACACCGTCTGCTACAGTATGTCTCTAGAAAAATGTACCTAGGGCCTCACATGAACCCTCTATAAATCAGGACCGGCCTACCCCTTCCTAGATAGTAACGAATATGTCATTACCCCAATTGAATCCACAACCGTACTGGGCCCAATGCATACATAAAGCCATAAATATCAATCAAGATCGAGTGGTGACCGTACCCTAATGGTAGTAAACCACATAGCTCTAAAGCGTAGGTCACCCTAATGGTAGTAAACCACATAGCTCTAAAGCGCATCCCTTTTTTTAGTCATTACCAGGCGTGAGGCTTGAGGCTATTTTACCTTTTTAACAAATCCCACTTGCAATTCTAACTTTGCCCTTTAGGAAACAATGCAATGCCAGCATTCATCCATACAAGTTGTTCAAGATATGAACAAACCGAAAGCATTACTTCACTACACCTTTTTTGGGAATCACCCTCAGGATCAGTAGCAAGTAGCCCTTGCACTTCAAAGACTCCATCTTCGATTCCATCATCTTCAAGATGTCTCCAATGCAAATGCTTGTCCAGGTTTGAAGTGGTTTTCGGATAACTCATACTTATCCGCTCGTAGTCTCTCCAAACCTGGCCAAGACTTAATGACCGTTATTTAACTAACAAATAAACAAACAATCCAATTAGAGATTGTTTCCATATGGAAACTAAGCCTGATTAAGCATGTAAATAACCACTAAGCCTCTTTAATTCATTTTAACATTTACTAAAATCTCCTTTCAAATATTCTATTAAAATTCCATTACAAAAGATATATTCACAAATCCTCTCTACCTTTTTCAATTCTTGAAAAAGTATTATATACTTATCTCAACAGTATAAGTATATTTACAAAACATTACACTTTCAACACTTAGAAAATGTAACCATATACTTGTCTCAATAGTATAAGTATATTCACAAAACACTACATTTTTAACACATAGAAAATGTACCCATATGCTTATCATAATACTGCACTTTCAATACCTAGAAAATATAATCATATACTTATCTTAATTGTATAAGTATATTCACAAAACACTACATTTTCAATACTTAGAAAATATAAACATATATTTATCTCAATGGTATATGTATATTCACAAAACCTTAAGAAAGATTTCACTTCCAAAACTATACTTATTTGGGTTAAAATAAATGTCGTTTAGAAACGTTGATGACAATAACCCAAAACACATTTGGTGTAAGTACAACGTCGTATAGAAATTAGACCAAATATACTTTCCACTACTTTCCGATTATAAACTGTTGATATCCACCGATCAACAATGAAGTCGTATAAGTCAGAAAACTATCCATTCCTCGACATATATTCCTTATTCTCACAGATAAAGACGAGTTTCCATTTCTTGGAATTTGGTGTCAAGTATGAAAAGAATACTTTCCACACCACCATAAGTTATAAAGATCATTTATGGAAATCAAATTCATTCCTTTTATAAAGCTCGTTTATAATCTCTTTTATATTTACAAACTCCTTTCACAAATCTCGTTTCTATTTATAAAACTTCTTTTATAATCTCCTTTCATTTTATAAAACTTCTTTTATAAATCTCTTTGCTTTTATAAATCTCTTGATTTAAATATCATATACTTATAACAAATCATCAGTTTCATTATAGGACTAATTACTTTCCATAAAACGATCATTTCATATATCACTATAAATTCACAAATATGATTTTTTTTATTCCAATTTATCGAAATGATATCATTTTCCTTTATATAAAATATCACTTCTAGATCTATTTTTTATTTATAAAGTACCATTTATAAATCTATATTTCTATATAATATTTTATATAAAGCATTTCATAAATATTTATTTCAAAATATTTCTATCTTCTTTTAAAACAAAATCACATTTTTGTAAAAAGATAAACCTATTTTTCCTTTAAAATAGAAATTCGTTATTATATTAACTTTTCTATAAAATGAATATTCCTTGAAATACTATTAAAAACATTTCCATATAAGTTAGAAGAGACTATCAAAAAGGTTGGAGTAAAATAGAGAAGTTTAAAAATCATTTTTAAAAAAATACCATCAAAAATTCCAAAAGTCATGTTTGAAAATCATTCTCCAAATCAAAACCAATTTCAAATCCAAACAAAAAATAATTGTATTTCCAAAATACTATAAAAAGACCTAGAGCTAAAATAGCACTTAAACCGTGCTATTACTACCTTTATCACTAAAATGGTTCAACTTTTAACACAAACCAAGGTCACATCAAATAAGGCCAACCAACCAAGCTTTTAACATTCATTAATTTATTAGCAAGTATATAAATGAAATTAAAATCATCATTTGTGAGGAATCTGAATCCCTCTACAAAATTCTCTGTATTACCTGTATTTCATTTCATATGTCATCCGCTTTCCAAAGTGGGAAATCAACCAAATCAACCAACGAAATAATTCAAGCATACAAACAATGATTTATATCTATTATATATTATATAGTTCTCATCCAAAGATGAATTAGTTCACCAAAATTCCATTTGATGCATAACATTCATGCTTGATCTAAAATTAAACGGTGATGTATTTCGTTAACCATAGTTCCCGATTTTGATTTTTGAAGGAAGTGGCTTGATTAAATATGTTTATAGTATAAGGAACCAAAGAAGAAGAGGGAAAATTAAAAGTGATGGAGCGAAGGAAGAGTAGTGGTGTTTATATAATAAAATAATATTATTGTTTAATTCTCTAATTAAACGTTACATGTTTCGAGCTCACACGATCATACCACATGTCTGATTACCACAAAACTCGTTGACGTACATCGCCTTGTTATTCTGCTTTCGATGACACAAGTTTCGTCAAAATCCAAGATAGTACCCTAGAATGATAATTTCATGCTTTTTGAGACCGGTTATCGATAAAATAATTTTTGACCACAATACGTTATTCATTCGGATTATTTATTTTTGTAAATATTTTCCTATAACAAGTTTACCATTATTACTTATTAATTAAAAGGAGTTATTCAAATTTTAAATTCAATTGTTTAAATATTTAAAATTAATTAAATATTCACAACCAATGATAAAATCTCGGTTGTACGACAATAATGATATTGTTGTGTTAATTGTAACACTGGACCAAAGGCTACAAGATACATGTAAGAGTTCGATCACTCAAAAGTCAGTTTGATCAGTTTATGTAAAGTGCAATTTATTTAATAACCTTAAAAGTTAAGGATGACCAATGCATTTATGTAATGAGTTCATTATGGTACTGTAGCAAGGATTTTCTTTGAATTGTTTGAACGTTTAGAAAGAAAATTGAATGTATAAGGGTGGATGTAACCTAAGGCAAGGTTAGGATGAAGAGAGTGAATGATCACTTCTTCTTAATAAAGAACATCAGAAACTAGAATTGTAAAATAACAATTAACGTTTAACATTGGAATGGGAAGTATGATTTTTATTCTAAAAAAAATTTCATATAAAAAATTATATTTTATGAGATTTATTTCTTTGAGTATAAGATATTTGATCTAAAAATTCTCGACTGCAAAATAGCTACATAAAGAAAATTAATAGTGTAATGATCACTCTTTGACCCTCGAATATCGACATTAATACATCCACAATATTCATGTGCTAAGCACCCAAGTGTTAGAAAGACAATATGTTAAGTTACAAGAAAAGAAAACGAACAATAAAGAGGAGAACAGAAACATCAGAATCTCATAGCAAAATTATAACATATAATATCAAAATGATCTTTTACAAAGAAAATTATATGTATACAATAATCAGAGCAGACAAACCTATCATCGGCATGGAAAATTATAACTGTGTGTCCTTATAATTGCTGACATATTTAATCAAAGTAATGCAGCAAAAAAAACTACGGTAGGCAATCATCTAGCTCCTCTCCAAGATCTCCAATAAACATCAACGGAATGTGAAAATATACACAGGGCCGACCCGAACATTAAAAAAAATACCTGGACCAGTCTGGTAAACAAGCTTGAGAAACTCAAGTCATTTGAATTATTTAATGTCATGAACCTTTAAAATAAAGGTATCTCGTAAGATCATGTTGTACATAAACACGAATGGGTTTTTACCTTACGATAATCAAATCAATTTTATTAGAAACTTCAATGATATTATTATAATATCTAGGGTTCCAAATTAGTATAAATCATAGCTGGAATAATTGCATTTGTTGCATTCATTAGCATATTTAGTATACAACTAAAACCACTAAGGGACATTCGAAATGGATTTTCCATGGAGATTTTCTCAATGAGACCAATCTCGTATGACAAGGATCAGAAGATACCTTTTTGATTACCATATATCTCTAGATAAAATATACCATAAGGAAAAAACAACTGGGCCATCATTCGAACACTCTCGTAAACAATGTGTATCAGGTATCATCATCTCCCCGTGCGCAACATATCGATAAGCATACTCTAGATATGGAGTTGATGTACCCCTCATGGGTCAGCTAAACCCCTGGATAATGCAGCTTACTCTATGTTTAGTCATTTCTTCGATGTCGAGACTATGTTCGACATCTTCCACATGAGTCTTCAATACTCACATAAATAATGATTCCTATATGGATTCCATCGTCTCAACAGAATTCGGAATCACACATGGACTCCATCATTCACTTCCAAAACATAGAACCCATACCTCATTCTTGAAGTGCTTTTTGATAAGTGGAAAACTTAGCGATCCTGGTCTCTCCAGGTCTAAGTCGATGAATTTGGTCTTATTCAACAATAATGTGGATAATCGCATAGGGAAACTAATTCTCATATACTCTTCATTAGCAAGTAAGCATACAAGCGCTATTCATTCAAAGCATGATCAAGTCACATAAACAATTTTTAATCCCTTTCTAATTAATTTGTCCTTTATTAATTAAAAACACTTTTTACTAGTAAAATGTCTTTTTATCTAATAAAACTTCTTTCATTATCCTAAACTTCCTTTGTTAATTAATACTCCCTTATTAATTAAAACTTCATTTATATACTTTTGTGTGTGTGTGTAATTTCTCTTTATAAAAGATATATACTTATACTCTACTATAAACTTATACTCGTTTTAATATTTATGAAGTATTCATATACTTATGTTAATGGTATAGGTATATTCACAAATCAATTATAAAGTTTTTCCTTACTTAAACTATAATCAAAGAGATGAAAAACAAATGTTACTGAAACATTGTTACTATAAACCCCTTCTCTTTTATAAATTAGATGTATAACTTTTTCTATCTTTTTACAAAAGATTTCAATACTTGTTATTATTTTAAAAAATAGATTATTAAAGATCTAGTTATATTTATAATATTTTTCCACTTTAAAATATAACTCAAGGGTTTAAAAAACAAATGCTACTATAACACTATTTAGAACGACCCTAAACATTTCACTCTTAATCATTTCTTTTAAGACTTGCCTTTAAGGATTTAATTACATTTAAGGGTTAAAGACAATTGTTACTCAACAAAAAATTCAAATCTATTTCATACTCTAAAAACATTTCTCTTTAAAACTCCCTTTTAAAGGTTCAATCATATTTAAGGGTTAAAGACAATTGTTGTTTAAAACTTTGTCATAACAAACCCAAAACATTCATTTATACTTAACCTTCAATTATTCATTTTAAAATTTGCAATTATAATCCTAAGTATAATTAATAATAAGGGTTAAGAACAAATGTTACTAAAATATTTTTTACTACAACCAAAAATATTCATTTATACATAACCTTTAAGTATTTATTATTAAATAACCAACTATAATCCTAAGTATAATTAATAATAATGGTTAAAAACAGATGTTATTAAAATATTGTTTAGTACAACCCAAACATTTTTATGCTTATCAGTAACTTTAAAACATTTTTTTAAAGTTCAAAGCATATCCACACTTATTAATTAATGTAATATACTTATAAATAATTCGTAAAAACCATTTATTTTAACTTAAGCGTTAAAAATCATATTTTATTTATTATATTTAAAAAATACTTAACTTATTATTTAAAACTTATATATATAGAAATATCTTTAAATTACTTATTAATATGTTAAAACAGTTTTAAAACTGCTTAAAATATATTATAATTATTTCCATATAATATTATATAAAAATAAGGAATTTTGAAATAAATAGAAAAGCTAAATTAAACAACTTTTATTTTTTAAAAACCACTTAGTTTAAAAATTCATAATGAGTGGTTAAAAATATATTTAAACTAGAAACCAATTTTAAAACACTATATTATATAAGTTATAAATAAACTTGAAAAGAGTAGAAAAAAATACAAAATTTAAATATCTTTTTTAAATAGTTTATATTTTCAAATAGAAAACATAACAAATGCTACCCAAACAATTTGCAGCAGCGCAGAAGTGTTTCAGAAGCAAAGACAGCACTTCTAAATTGCCCAAAAGTCTAGGTTTTTCTTTTAAGGTGAATTTGCTACAACTTTGTGTAAATTTTCGATGCCTTAATAAAAGATTTTAGATCCATTCTTTTTATAATAGTTAGTATACTTTTTGTACTTGAAAACAATTTAGAGAAATCCTAAGGAATATGTATTAATTATTTTGGAGAAATTTTTGAAAAAATGTATTTTTCTGAAGTTCTCATATAGCGACTATTTCACTTTAGATTTTGCCTCTTCGTTCAACTAGCTATCAACTGAATTTAACTTCAAAAATTTTACAATTAGAATAATATATTAATACTTGTTAAAAATTTAAAGAAGCCCCAAAGAAAATTTCCACAAAAATAAACATTATTTCTCAAAATCAAGTTATTTAAAAGTGTCGTTATAACAACTATTTTGTTATTAAATTTTATAACTTTGGCTTGCATTTTTCTATATTTATTCAAAAAAAAATACTTTGCTTTTCAAAACACTTATGGAATTGTATAAATCATCCAAAACAAGTTATATCAAAATATGCTCTTAAACCACCGCTTTTCATAAATTGAAGTCAGCGATTTCAAAGTGCATTTATAGCGACTATCGCTATACAGACAATTCCACCTTAGCTCATGGCCATCACCACCACCCACCATAGCTCACGTGCACCCTTCTTCCACCACCATAGTACATGGCCATAGCCTCCTCCCTCTCCAAAACTCAAAGCCCAAACCTCCTCCCTATAACACACAACCTACGGCCAAAACGAGGTGAAGAGAAAGAAAACATTGTTTAAGAAAGTTTAAGAAGAGAAAAAAGTGAAAGAGTGGAAACTTGTGAGAATGAAGAGAGACCTCCTCTCTATTTATAAGCTTAGGAAACATGTGGAAAAGTTTACAAAATCTCATCTTCTTCCATGCATGAGAACATGCACTCCATACCCTTACTCTCCTTAGTCAATGCCTTAATTTAGAGCTCCTTTTAGTACCCTTTGTCTACACTTACTTTTACTAACTTAATCTTAGTTTAATTAATCTTTTGTTACTAAAAGAGATGTGTTTCTTGTTTATATATGCATATGTTACTATAAAAGTTGCAAAATATTTATATAACTTGAATTGAGCAAAAAGTTGATTTTTTAACATAACGTTTTTCAGTCAATTTTTCATCATTTATCCAAATTTTACATTTTTGTATACACATTTCAAAATAAGTATTCTATCATTAGTTATTAATTAAAAGTGTTTAACAAGGTTATAAAATCATACTTAATCATATTAAATATTAAATGCAAATATTTAAATAATTCAGATATTTAAATACGAAGTGTTTAAAATTCCAGATCGTTATATTTTCTCCCCTTCATCCTCGAAATTCCAACACAAGCAGTCAAAGAAGCAACCATACATTAATACTTAACATTATTACAATTATTATCTATGAAGGCTAACAGTTTGCCCAAGTCAAAATCTTCTCATCCCACAAGGATGATAAATAAACTACTAAGTGTGCCTTTTGCCCAACAGCCTTTGGTTATTACTTAGTTGATTATCCATACTACCTTACACAAATAGAACAGCCTTTTCCTAAATTATCCATAAGCCAAACAACATAGTATGCAAATATGATAAAGCCTGTACGATGTACATATGTCATCCATATGCAATATAAATTCTAATCTCTTATTCAGCCACATAAATTTCACTTCCAAACTAATATATCTCACTCGACTTTTCTAGTGTGGACTCCAATCCGGTTCTTTGGTTAGACACTTCTGTTCTCCTTACATAGCCATATACCATGATAGAAAACTTCAAAATCATATCAAAGATCTGTATCAAGTGTTCCTAACGCAGCGAATTAACACTTTGACGTGCTAATAATGTTTTGATACAAATTGACGCAAGTTTCTTACTCGCGAAATGATTTCGTGTCAAGTAAACCAAGATAAATGCCCAAATCCGTTAATCTCTCGAGATACCGGATCCTAGCTATCTTCAACACATTGATCACGCACGATTCCATGTTAGAAGATCTACGATTCTTCGACGTTGATCTCGCGCACGAGATTCCGTGAATCGGCTTCAAGTTCGTTGATTCGAGCGCACTCGAATATCCGAAGATGGAAGAAGAAGGAGATCGCACTCAACTTCAACAAAAGTGGAAAAAAACACACAAACAAATTTTATTCAAAAATCAACTCCTTTACAAGTGATACAACCCTACTATTTATAGAAATTTACAGCACAACGCAACCGACCTAACACACGGGCGACCTACGACCTAACACAATACAACACAGTATACGACTTAACAATCATACACGACATACGACATAACAATACATCACACGACCTACAACAACGCGACATAATAGAATACAACATCACGCGACTTAAAAATACAATACATATGACATACGACATAACGACTCATGAGTTAACGACATAAGAAGAAGCACGGCTTCATGCGACATAAGCTTCAGCAACTTAAGAGAACCAGCCTTCATACGACATAAGAATAATGCGGCTTATAGAGATGCGGCATAAGCTTCATGCGACTTAAGAACAATGCGGTCCTTCATGCGACTCAAGGAAAACACGGCAGCGACATAAGGAGATCAATGACTTAAAGAAGTAGGCGACTTAAAGAAGCAACGACTTAAGGAATGTGCGACCTAAGAGATGCGGCTTTGTAGCTTTGTTTCCTTGATCCGTTAGGTCGTTGGTGACTTAAGTTGGCACAACTTAATATGGTGCGACTCATAGCAGGAGTTAGGTCGCGTGCATAACTCGTTAGGTCGTAAGTCGCTAGGTCGTTCGCGACTTAATACCGCGGCATAGTTTCTTGAGCGGCATAAGGCTGCTTGGCATAACTCGCTAGGTTGCTCTGGCGACTTAAGACCAAATGAACGACTTAAGGCAACCAGCTTATCATGGTGCGCTGCATCATCCTCCTCTGGTTGAAAAGCATTCGACCCCGAATTCACACTTTCCTCTTCTTCGACGTACTTATTCTCATGATATGGAATCAATTGTTTGACGTTGAAAACGTCAGCAGTATGGATATGATCCGGCAATCTCAACTGATAAGCATTCTCATTAATCTTCTTTACGACTTCCAAAGGACCAATCTTTCTAGCAGCTAATTTGTTGTAAGCACCAATAGGAAATCGATCCTTAGTCAATACTGCATACACAAAATCTCCTTCTTTGAATTCAACATGTCGTCGTTTGATATCTGCTTGCTTATATTTCTCATTCGTCTTAAGCAATCTCTCTTGCACAACCTTGTGGCATTCTTGCAATTCATTCACAAAATCACTAGCTCGCTTGATCACTCCTTTCTGCTGTGGAACTGTAGATAAATCCAATGGTCCCTTCAGAATTGTTGAATAAACAACCTGAAATGGACTGAAACCAATGCTACGATTAACTACATGGTTGTGTGCAAACTCAGCTTGACACAGTTTAGAATCCCAACTCTTCAAATTATCATTCATGAGGCATCTCAATAGATTACCTAGGAATCTGTTCACAACTTCTGTCTGTCCATCTGTATGTGGATGATAAGCACTACTAAATTTCAGCTTTGTCCTGACCATTCTCCATAGACTCATCCAAAAATGACTCAGAAAACGAGTGTCTCTATCTGATACAATAGATTCGAGCAACCCATGAAGATGATAGATCTCTCTGAAGTATAACTGTGCGACATTAACTGCATCTGCCATCTTCTTGCATGCGATAAAGTGTACCATTTTTGAAAAACGATCAACCACCACATAGATAGAATCATTGCCACATTGCGTTCTCGGCAAACCCAATACAAAATCTATACTAACATCCACCCATGGCTTAGTAGGTATAGGCAACGGCAAATATAAACCTGCATTTGTCGCGGTCCTCTTTGAAACTTGACAAATATGGCACCTTTGAACAAATTTTTCAACCTCTTTTCTCATTGACGACCAAAAATAAGACTGTGAGATCAACTGCATAGTACGGTCGCGGCCCACTTGTCCTTCTTCATGCAATTCTTTGATGATCTTCATTCGTAAACTGCACTCTGGAATACACAATTGATTTCCTTTAAATAGAAAACCATCAACCAACACATATCCATCCATGCTTCCCTGCTTGACTTTGTTTAGGATCCTGGAAAAATATGAATCTAAAGTAAGAAAATCTGAAAGTAAGTCAAAACCCATTACCTTTACTCGCATAGTTGTTAGCAAACTACTCCTTCGACTCAATGCATCGGCAACGCGATTGGTTACTCCAGACTTATGCTTGACGATGAATGCAAATTGCTGCAAATAAGCTATCCACGATGCATGACTAGCTGCAATTTTATCCTACCCTTGTAAATGTTTCAATGCTTCATGATCCGTATACAAGACAAATTCTTTGTGGAACAAATAATGTCTCCAATGCTTCACAGCTTGCACAATCGCATAAAACTCCACATCATAAGTATTGTATCTCATCTTTGCTCCAGAAAGTTTTTCACTGAAATAGGAAATTGGACGACCCTTCTGACTCAACACTCCTCCAATTCCAACTTTCGATGCATCCGTATGTAATTCAAATAGTAACTGAAAATATGGCAACACTAGAATCGGTGTTGAGGTTAAAAGTTCCTTGATTTGTTCAAAAGCAAATCCTGCCTCTTCCGTCCATAAAAACTTCTTTCCCTTCATACAATCAGTAACAAGGGCCATTACACTACTAAAGTGCGGTATAAATCTTCGATAAAATGAAGCTAACCCATTGAAAACTTCTGACTTCTGTGATAGTTTTGGGCTGTGGCCGATTTCTGATTGCGGCTACTTTACTCTGATCCACCTGTATCCCTTCCTCAGACACAACATAACCTAGAAATAAAACACTTGGCGTCATGAACACGCATTTCGTCGTCGCTGCATAGAACCATTCTTGACGAAGAATAGTTAACACCTTTCGCAAGTGCTGAATATGCTCCTCTGTGCTTGCACTATAGATCAAGATATCATCAAAGTAAACAACAACAAACTTCCCAATGTAAGGTCTGAAAATTTGATTCATCGCCCTCATAAATGTACTTGGTGCATTAGATAGACCAAACGGCATAACCAGCCATTCATATAATCCTTCCCGAGTCCTGAATGTTGTCTTCCATTCATCATCTGGTCTAATGCGAATCTGATGATAACCACTCTTAAGATCAATCTTCGAAAATATTACAGACCCACTAAGTTGATCCAATAAATCATCAAGCCTTGGCATAGGAAATCTGTATCTGACAGTTATTTTGTTGAGTGCCCTGCTATCTGTACATATTCTCCATGAACCATCTTTCTTCGGCACTAACAAAGCTGGTACGGCACAAGGACTGAGACTCTCTTGAACACGCCCTTGCTCAAGCAACTCCTCAACCTGTCTTCTCAACTCTTCATGCTCTTTTGGACTCATACGATAATGTGGCCTATGCGGTAAAACAACACCTGGCACTAGATCAATTTGATGTTGTGTGTCCCTCAATGGCGGTAACTCCTTGGGTAATTCCGTAGGAAAGACATCGTCAAATTCATTCAACATTGGTCTAACCTCCTCAGGAATTTCAACGTCTTCACTTGCTTCATACCCAATCAACATAAACATTTCAGGACTATCCTTCACTTCTTCAACAAATTCTTTCGAAGATAATAGGCTAGTTGATTCCACCTTCTTCTCTGACTTGCTTTCACTTTGTTCACGCTTCCTAGGAACCAAAGTAATTTGAGTACCTTCAAACATGAAACTGTAGCTGTTGGTGCGACCATTATGTTGTACAGCTCTATCATATTGCCATGGTCATCCCAATAGTAAACGACAAACATCCATATCCACCACATCACACCATATATCATCTTTGTACTTCTTCCCAATAGAAAATGTAACAAAAGCTCGTCTTCCCACTGTAACTTCTCCACCTTTCTTTAACCATGCAAATTTATAAGATCTAGGATGCTTTTCAGTCTTCAATCCTAACTTCGTAACGGCTTCTTCCAAAATAATGTTATCACAGCTTCCCGCATCAATAACAAATCGACAAACCTTCCCCAAGATAGTACATGTAGACTGAAAGATATTGCTTCTTAGCCAACTAGAATCATTCTCATGCTTTGGCACTAAACAAGACCTTCTTATCATCAAATTACATCCTTCATCTCCTGACATAACTTCTTCATCTTCATCGTACTTCGATGGTTGTGAATAATCAACTTCAGCTTCCACATCCTCATACTCACATTCCTCTACAACCATTGTTCTCTTCTTTGGCTTTGACATTCATTACTTTTATGGCCAAACTCCTGACAATTATAGCACTTGATATGTTGTCGACCTTTGCTTTCGCGGCTTCTTTGACAATTGGTCTACTGACTGCCTTGGAAACATTAGCACTGCTACTAGCACCCTTAGTCTGGTTGTTAGAACTTGTAAACACACCACCTCCTCGTCTCTCTTGCTTCTCCCAAGCTAGAGCTTTCTAATGTGCTTCAGCAACAGACATTAGACTAAACATATTCACCATGTCTTGAATTTGCATTCGTAGCCCTCTAATATATCTAGCTGTTAGTTGTTCCTCTGTTTCCATAATATCATTCCTGGCAATCAACTGATAAAATTCATCTGCATAATCATTCACTGTCCTCGTCCCTTGTCTCAAATTCTGCAAGCGTTGATACATAAGAGATTGATAATTGTTCGGCAAGAAAGTTGCTTTCATCATCTTTCTCTTCTTCTCCCAAGTGACAACTTTTGATTTTCCCATTCTCTCCCGAGTAAGTTTAGTTTGCTGCCACCATGCCATAGCTCTTCCCCTTAGCCTTGTAGCAACTAACTGAACTCTGCGATTCTCAGGTACCTCCTTGAATTCCAAAATTTCTTCAACATTTGACAACCAATCAAGAAATTCTTATGCTTGCATACCACCTTTGAATTCTATAATTTCCATCCTCATACCTGATTCTCATTTACGATCATTCTTTGAATCAAGATATCGATTTCGCACTTGGCCTCGTTCTCGATCATGTATACTTCCTCTATCACCATAATCCTCAAAATCATATGTACTTCGATATCGATCCCGTCCATCTATGTTTCTACGATCACGCATGTCCCTTCTATCATGTCTTTCAACATCACGATATGGATCATCTTCAAATCCATGATGAGTTCTTCTTTCTTTATTTCGATACTCGTGGTGTTCTCTTCTCATTGAAACTGAAGATTCTCTCCTATCTCGATAAGACTGTGGTGACATTCTCCTTTCTTCCGACACTGATGGTGAAACCCTGTTTCTACTATGGTTCGAAACTGGTGACGTTCTCCTTGGACTTTGATTCATGTCTTTCATCAATTTCTCTAACTTTCCAATACCTTCATCGAACTTTTCATTGATACCCTGCTCCATCTGCTCAGCTTCTTGTCTCCTATATACATCCTCAACATTATGATAGCGATTAGCACGTCTCGGAGGCATAATCTTCAAATAATCTCTTTTCCGATCTAACTTGGTTTAACTCGGCTCGGCTCTGCACTAGCTCAGATCTGAATCGGCCTTGATCTTACTTAGCTCTAATACCAAATAAGTGATGCAGCGGATTAACACTTTGACGTGCTAATAATGTTTTGTACAAATTGACACAAGTTTCTTCCTCACGAAATGATTTCGTGTCAAGTAAACCAAGATAAATGCCCAAATCCGTTGATCTCTCGAGATATCGGATCCTAGCTATCTTCAACACGTTGATCGCGCACGATTCCGCGTTAGAAGATCTACGATTCTTCGACGTTGATCTCACGCACGAGATTCAGTGAATCGGCTTCAAGTTCGTTGATTCGAGCGCACTTGAATATCCGAAGATGGAAGAAGAAGGAGATCACACTCAACTTCAACAAAAGTGGCAAAAAGCACACAAACAAATTTTATTCAAGAATCAACTCCTTTACAAGTGACACAACCCCACTATTTATAGAAATTTACAACACAACACAGCCAACCTAACACACGGGCGACCTACGACCTAGCACAATACAACACAGTATACGACTTAACAATCATACACGACATACGACATAACAATACATCACACGACCTGCAACAATGCGACATAACAGAATACAACATCACGCGGCTTAAAAATACAATACATACGACATACGACATAACGACTCACGAGTTAACGACATAAGAAGAAGCACGGCTTCATGCGACATAAGCTTCAGCGACTTAAGAGAACCAGCCTTCATACGACATAAGAATAATGCGGCTTATAGAGATGCGGCATAAGCTTCATGCGACTTAAGAACAAGGCGGTCCTTCATGCGACTCAAGGAAAACACGGCAGTGACATAAGGAGATCAGCGACATAAGCATCAACGACTTAAAGAAGTAGGCGACTTAAAGAAGCAACGACTTAAGGAATGTGCGACCTAAGAGATGCGGCTTTGTGGCTTTGTTTCCTTAATCCGTTAGGTCGTTGGTGACTTAAGTTGGCACGACTTAATATGGTGCGACTCATAGCAGGAGTTAGGTCGCGTGCATAACTCGTTAGGTCCTAAGTCGCTAGGTCGTTCGCGACTTAATACTGCGGCATAGTTTCTTGAGCGGCATAAGGTTGCTTGGCATAACTCGCTAGGTCGCTCTGGCGACTTACGGCCAAACGAACGACTTAAGGCAACCGGCTTATCATGGTGCGCTGCATCAGTTCCCCATCAAAAATCTAGTGAAAAATCCTTGTTTGGACTGGTGTATAACACCTCAAACTCATGTACCTGAATTCTAGATCGAGAACTATCATGCGAATAGAATAATTTCCATACAATTCATGTACTTTATTTTATTTCTTTCTTAACTACACAAATTACGTTTCATTTTAAATCACATTTATTTTCTCAAATAGTATTTCTCACTTAATACTAAATTCATTGATGAAGCATTCCATAAAACATTTACTTAAGTTTATAAACATTATGTAACGGCTTATCTTTACTTACAAAATATCACTAAATTACATAATCATTTAAGAAAGCTACATCCTTATTAATAAAGCATTTCATTATCTTATGTTCATATTCATTTACCCAAATAGTATTCTCTTTTACTACTCAAATTATTTAGAAAGCATTTTATAAAATGTTAATTATAAACATTTTTATAACAACTTGGCTTTATGAAAAATATTTCCTGAAACACAATTTAATTTTAAAACATTTTGTCAAAGCAAAATTTCATTTGAAAATATTTCAAAGCAGAAGTTCATTACTCATATAATACTCAAATATATCTTAAGAGTATATACAAATTTTCACACTCATTTAACTTACTAAAATTTCGACGAAGGCCCACAATAACTTTGGATCTTATAATCGAGTCAATCTTCTAGGCTTTTTATCCATCGGGTTAGGCATGTAGCTTGGTAGAGTATGACTTCGGTATCTAACTCAAAACTAGAGCCTACAATCCTTAGACGACCCTAAATTAGAGATGTTTATTAGCTGGTCAAATAACATCGAGTGTTCTATTTAACGAGGATGCTTAACAAATTTTAAACTTGTTTTCGACTTACTATCTTTTCAATTTGAGAGTTATAAATATTCAAATTTTATATTCCTACAAAAGTATTTAGCTTCAATTTCTATATCAATTTGGAAGTTCCCGACTGTCCAAAATCGTCGAAAATTTCGTTTTATTTTAATAGTTGAAAACTAACAAACAATATGTCATAATAAATTGCATAGCCAAACTATCCTAATGCAATGGATATATGCAACCATAATATAACTCAACAGAAAACTTTTAAGAATTAAACTCCGTGTTTTATTCCAGTTCATTTGAAATAATATATACTCATGTCCTTTTTGGATATCAAATCATACTTTTCGAGATTTAACCATAAATCATTTTCAAAATCAATTTCCAAAATATTTCTTTAAAATCCGTGGAAAATATTCATATAGATCGAGTAACAACAGAATGATACAAGGAACTGGGTCCTACCAAGAAGTGTCATATATCCCCTTTATGAAGAAAGCTAATACTCAAGAGAAGTGCTTACTATATGAACACATCTCCTTACCCAATTTTAGTCATTTTCGAGCCACTCGAACTAGCTAATATAAAAATCCTTTGTTTCGCATATCGACTTGTTGATTCAGAGAGTAACTCAAACCCGAACAAATCTTAAAACTCTTTTAAAAACATTAGTCCTTTATTTAAATAATACTATTATTATTTACTCCAAGAACCTAAAAATCATTTTCAAAAATACTGGAATTTAGGTTCCAAATTCTCAATTTAAATCCTTTTTGCTTATAAATCATATTTATAAATTAAATTTATATATGTCATATTCACATAAACCATATTTATATAGTCATATTTTCTTACATGTAATTATTTCATAAGCATTTATATTATAAATATCTTACCTTTCCCTTAAAGCTATAATAAACAACTTTTATTAATGTTAGCTTTTTAACCCAACATTAACATCGAACGCCTCATAACCAAATTATGAAACTTAATCCACAAGGTGTTCATTTTGATTCTATAATTACTATCTACCTAACCTATGTTGAAGAAGGTAATTTACTTACAGATCAGTAAACAAAAGTTAATGCCCATAAACTGGCCGAGCACGACTAATCAACAATAGTTAATGATAATAATTAAATATAACATATAATAAATAACTATACAAATTATTTGAAAATTATTTTTTTATATATAAAATATAATCCTAGGTAAAATTATTTCATTTGCCAATTTTGAAAATAATTCTATGCCAGTTTGTCTTGTTTAAGTGTTTAGACATCCCTATCAATAACGTTAGCAACTCGTATTGACCAGGATTTATAAACCACTTAACAGAAAAATTAACATAATACAAAACATTTTTATAGTACTATAAAATATGTACTCTCGTATATATATAATACACTCAACTCATAATAAGGCATCTCATTGCGATAACCTAGCCGTTTCAATTACAAACTCCAACAATATTATAATAATGTCTTGGGTTCCAAATAAAACTAAATCATAGCGGGAATGGTTATATTTGTTACATTCAACATCATATTTAGTATACAACCAAAGATGCTAAGGGACATTCGAATAAATTTATTTTCCACGGAGAAATCCTCAATGAGACTAATCTCCTATGACAAGGATCAGAAGTTACCTTTTTAAGTATTGTATCTCTCTAGTAAAAATATACCACAAGGAAAAAACAACTGGGCCATCATCCGAACACTCTCGTGAACAATGTGTACCAAGTATCATCAACTTTCTTGAAAACATATCATTAAGCATACTCTAGATATGGAGTTGATGTACCCCTCATGAGTCAGCTAAACCCCAGGATCATGCAGCCTACTCTATGTTTAGTCATTTTTTCAATGTCGAGGCTACATTCAGCATCTTCCACGTGAGTCTTCAATACTCGCATAAATAATAAATCCCACATGGATTCCATCATCTTAACAGAATTTGAAACCACACGAGGACTCCTTCACTTCCAAAACACAGAACCCGTATCTCAGTCTTGAAGTGCTCTTCGATAAGTGGAACATTTACCAATCTCGGTCTCTCCAAGACTAAATCTATGAATTTGGTCTTATTCAACAAAAATGTGAATGATCACATATGGTCACTAACTCTCGTAGACTTTCCATAAGCAAGTAAACATACAAGCACTATTAATTAATCCAAAGTATGATCAAGTCACATAAACGACTTTAAATCCCTTTATAATTAATTTGTGCTTTACTAATTAAAAACCCTTTTTACTAGTAAAACGTCTTTTTATATAATAAATTTCCTTCATTAATCAAAACTTCCTTTATAAATTAATACTCCATTATTAATTAAAACTTCATTTATATACTTGTGTATGTATATAAATTTCTCTTTATAAAAGATATATACTTGTATTCTACTATAAACTTATACTCGTTTCACTGCTTAAGAAGTATTTATATACTTATCTCAATGCTATAAGTATATTCACAAATCACTTACAAAGTTTTTCCTTACTTAAAATATAATCAAAAAGGTCAAAAACAAATGTTACTAAAACATTATTACTATAATCCCCTTCTCTTTTATAAATTAAACATATAACTTTTTCTATCTTTTTATAAAAGATTTCAGTACTTGTTATTATCTTAAAAATTCCAGTATTAAAGACCTAATTATATTTACAATATTTTTCCATATTAAAATATAATTTAAGGGTTTAAAAAAAAATGTTACTAAAACGCTATTTACAACAACCCAAAACATTTCACCCTTAACTATCTCCTTTAAGACTCGCCTTTAAGGATTTAATTACATTTAAATATTCAACAACAAACCCTAATCTATTACATACTTTAAAAACATATCTTTTTAAAATTCCCTTTTAAAGATTTAATTATATTTAAGGGTTAAAAACAATTGTTGTTAAAAAATTATCACAACAAACACAAAACATTCATTTATACTTTCATTACTAAATATCCAATTATAATTCTAAGTATAATTAACAATAAGAGTTGAAAACAAATGTTACTAAAACATTATTTACTACAACTCAAAACATTTATTTATAATTAGCCTTTAAGTGTTCGTTAATAAATATTCAATACTAAATATCCTATTATGATCCTAAGTATAATTAACAATAAGGGTTAAAAGAAAATGTTATCAAAACATTGTTTACTACAACCTAGAACATTTTTATGGTTACCTTTAACTTCGAAACATTTCTTTAAAGTTCAAAGCATATCCACACTTATTAATTAAGGTAGTACACTTTTAAATAATTCCACAAAACCACTTATTTTAACTTAAGTGTTAGCATCCATACTTTATTTATTATATTTATAAAATACTCAACTTATTATTTAAAACTTATATATATAGAAATATTTTTAAATTACTTATTAACATGTTAAACCAGTTTTAAACTACTTAAAATATATGATAATTATTTATATAGAATACTGTTTAAAATTAAGGGATTTCGAAACAATAGAAAAGCTAAAATAAACAAGTTTTATTTTTAAAATCCACCTAATTTAAAAATTCATAATGAATTATTAATAATATATTTAAACTTGAAATCAATTTTAAAACACTATATTATAAGTTAAAAAACTAACCTAAAAATATTAGAGAGAAATATATAATTAAATATCATTTTTAAACAGTTTATATTTTCAAATACCAAAGATAACATTTCTGAAAATGCTCGAGAACAATTCGCAACAACACAGGTGTTTTAGAAGTAAAAATGACACTTCAGAAATGCTATCAAAAGTCCGAGCTGTTCTTCTAAGGTGAATTTGTTGCAATTTTATGCCTAATTTTTGATGCCTTAACAAAAGATTTTAGATGCATTCTTTTTACGATAGTTAGTATATTTTGGGTACTTAAAAACTATGAAGAGAAATCATAAAAAATATCATTTAGGTACTTTAGAGAAATTTTCGAAAATAATGTATTTTTCTGAAGTGCTCATATAGTGACTATTTCACTATAATTTTTCCTCTTCGTTCAACTTGCTATCAATTGAATTTAACTTCAAAGATTTTATAATAAGAATAATATATTATTTACATGTTAAAAAGTTAAAAAAATCCTAAGAATATTTCCATAAAAATAAACGTTATTTCTCAAAATCAAGTTATTTAAAAGTGTCGTTACAGCGAGTATTTGTTATTTACTTTGACAACTTTGGTTTGCATTTGCTGTAACTTTTCAAAGCACATAATTTGCTTTTTCACTTATAGAAGTGTATAAATCAACCATAAGAAGTCATGTCAAAATATATTCTTAAATCACCACTTTTCTAAATTAAAGTCAAGAAATTTCAAAGTGTGTTTATAGCGAGTATAGCTATACGGATAATTCCGTATTCATATTAATTGTCATTCTATTTTGTACACATATATGATTCCAAATTCAAACCATATTACTATGAAACTTGTATTAACATATATACTAATCAACGTGTTCATATTAAACATTCGAATGTATTTAATTTAAACTACAGATCTCAAAGGTTTATAAGGCAACTACTTTTGCAAATTACATACTTTTTGAGCATATAATCAAGATTCAAAACTTTAAGTAATTAGTTTATATTACCATAAACAATAGTAAGAAATATTAACATATTTATTTAACATGTAATTATCAAGTTATAGATTTATTCAAAGCGGGATTTACTCACTTTTATTCAACTCGATTACTTCCTACCAACGTCAAAAAATCAACGCTTCTACTAACACCTCCTACTCCATTTAAAGCATCACTAAAACCTTCCTTTACCTCCCTAAACCACACGTCAACCACCTTTTCCCCTCCTTGGATCATGGCCATCACCACATCCTATCTTAGCTCACGTTCTTCCTTCTTCCACGACCGCGGTACATGTCCATACCCTCCTCCCGCCGTAAAAATCATGGTCCAAACCTCCTCCCTATATCACACGGCCTAAGGCCAAAAAGAAGAGAAGAGAAAATAGACATCGTCTAAGAAAATTTATGAAGAGAAAAGAGTGAAATAGTGGAACTTGTAAGATTGAAGAGAGACTTTCTCTCTATTTATAAACTTTGGGAATGTGTGGAAAAGTTACAAAAATTCCTCTTCTTCCATGCATGAGAACACTCATATCATTCCCTTACACACTCCTTACTCTCATTAATCCTGCCTTAATTTAAGGGTCCTTTTGGTACGTTTTGTCTACATTCACTTTTACTAGTTAAATCTTAATTTAATTAATCATTTATTACTGAAAGAGGTTTGTTTAATTCTTTCTTTATTGTGCATATGTCACTATACAAGTTGCAAAATATTTATATAACTTGTATTAAAGAAAGTTGATTCTTAACAAAACAATTTTCGGTCACATTTTCAGCATTTATTCGAAGTGTATATTTTTGCAAACACATTTCAAAAATAAGTTTTCTAATATTAATTAAAAAGTGTTTTACTAGGTTATAAAATCATATTAAATCATATTAAATCCTAGATACAAATATTTAAATAATTTAGATATTTAAATATGAAGTGTTCAAAATACTGGATCAATACAAATAGCCTATATTAAGTGGTTGAATGGAGCTTTATATTTCATACGTTATTATAAAAACGACGGAAATAGTGGGAATATGCTATATAACATCTATTGGTCGTATTAATTTACAAAGTTATTTTTGTGAATGGTACCAAATATTATTTATGAAATATTAATTATTTTTTAGTATTGACTGAAAAATAGGCATAGTTTTATCTCAATATGGATACTATGAATATTCATTATAATAATAAAAATAGCACTGGTATTTGTGATGCATTGAAAAATATAGAAGTACCTTAATTTATTTTTAATTATTTTTGAATTATATACTAAGCCATTATTCTAAGAAATAATTATATGATTATATAATTATGAATCATATGGTACTAAAGAATTGTATCTCAGCCAATTACTAGCAACACATCCCTTCGGTGGGAGCATCATAAGAGTAGATAAATATTTTAGATTACTACATATTGATGTATACGATCATAAGTCTACTAATACCAAAACACTTCTATATACCTCATTATATTCATCGATGAGTTATCATCGACATGGACAAGTGCATTCAATACACATGTAGTTTGTCAATGGTAACCTTATAGAGTATAAAACGGAAGTAAATAAAATAAATGTGCAATAAAAATAAAATGATTTGATTTGATCGAATTATGAGTATATTGAAAATAGTTTCGAACATACCAAAAATGAATAAAGATTCAACCTCAAAAGTCACTCCTCCCTATGATACATAATGATGTATCGATAAAGAATAGTCAAACTTTATTGAATAAAGTATGATTAATTATGAATAAACTTGACTTAACTTCTCTCTATAAGATCGTTTACTTAAGAGTGGTACATTAGGTTAAAATTAATTTCATCCAAAAATTGGTTTACAAAAATCATGTATGATAAGGGTTTATTACAAACCAAACATCCTGGGCCAATGGGTTGGAAGGTTGTGTGAGTCGAAAGACAATACATAATAATTGTTCGTGCGAGATATTGTATTAATTGCCTCAAAAGGAGTTTGGGAACAACTGTCATTGGATGATCAATTTAAGTTTTGAACATAAGTTCTGCAAATTAAAAACTAAATTAGTTTTATATATAAGGATAATTATAAAGTGTGAATACATATTATGTTGCAGTGAGAAATAACTGAAAATTACCAACTTCGTAGCAATGGAATTTCTTTAAGAAATTATTTGGTAGTAAAATGGATTTGGATACGAACAAAAATGAAACTGATTATGAGGGAGATGAGATTAATCAAAACCAAATGAACACAATGCATTAGAATGCCTAATAAATATTCTCGCACATTAAATAGAAATTATGAGTTTCTTATCAACATCGAGAATAGATAATCCTCGGTTGTCAATTAAGCCATTAAGAGTATTAACTCTACGATATGCTATGATATACAAATTCGAAAAGGATTCCAAGTATGTTACCAACATATGATTTTGATAGTTATACCCGAAGAGATATGATCCATTGGCTTCGAATGTGTCTTCTATAGCAAGATTAATGCAGTTGGAATATAGTGAGCAATGTTGATAAGAATAACATCGTAAATTTCGATTATTGAAATTCGTATAAAGATTCATCATTGAATGTGCTTAAGTCATTTTAGGTCTACTCACAAAATTATCGCTTAGCATGACATTGTGTTTTGGTACATATGTGCTAAAATGGAAAATTATAAATAATCATTTAGAATAGACTGTTTACATTCAACAGCCAAATTATCTTGAAGTCAATGGGAGCGATATTGAGTTTGTGGATTTTTGGATATGGGCCAAGAAATGAAATAATATCATTTTATAAGCATCAGAATTGTGCAAGTATTTTGATAGAAATATCGATTAGTTTAATTTTCAGTCAAAATGCGGAGGAAGCATGTGTTCATAGAAAGAACCAGTAAAAGGTACATAGATATTTCTAGACTATAAGTAAAGAACATATTACTGATTGTTAAATGTGTTTTTTATGTTAAATTAGTAATAGTTTTGTTGTTTAATAATTGATATTGGATTTTTAAATTATATCTTTTATAATAAGTATAAATTATATTGAGAATGTCCCAAATGATATGCACAGACACCATATTAAAATGTTTAATATGGAACGTGTAAGATGGATTCCTTATGTATTGACAATTAGAGTTATCATACACGTTGTATTGTTTACAATATCGTATTTTGCTTATGTATTGATGTATGAAAAAATTATCAAATCCGAATCAAGATCAGTAGATGGTAATTTAGAGCGTTCTCGAGTATTAACGAAATACTGGAGGATTGTCTACAAGAACAACAGACTCTTTGTAAAAGAGTGTTCATACTCGAACTTCATAAGTGCTATCGACTAAAATATTTAAATATTAAATTCATTTTCAACCCTTAATAATAATGTTTAAGTTGGAAAGGTTCCAAATAAAAGGCTATGGATGATTCAACAAAAGGCTAAGTACATTGCATTGAATAGCGCCGCAATAAAAGCAATGTACATAAATATAAATACATAAGTTTATAGCTAAGGAAGGGGTGATTCCAAGTATTAAGAATAGTACATCATTGTTATATTATAATAATAATGTGATAATAAAAACTCATAGATGTGGAGAAACGTACTCCCGATAGTTCCACAGGATAAATGTAGCTTATCAGCATCGGAGAGTATTGATTGAAAGAGTAGAAAATTAAACAACATAATAGATCCATTCGCAGAGGGTCGAAATTGATCAAATCTCATAAAAGTGATTGAAGCGATAGGATAGAGATTCCAAAATTGACCCTTGTGTAAGTGGGAGATTGATAGAGTTAAGGGTATGCCCCAGGGACAATTATGTAATTTGTTACATATACCTAACCCGATAATCTATCTTGTTCGAAATAAAAACTATTTTCTTTCTATTATATACTTGACATAATAAGTTATATTAATTAATTAATTTAATTAAAAGAATATGTTTGATATAAATCCATTAATGGTATGTTTGTGATAGTAGTTACAAGGTGTTGTAAGCATGAGTTATTTATCAAAATAAAATTAAACATTCTATTTTATATATTCCTAATCAAGTTATATCAAGATTGGATATCGATGCATCCATTTAGACTGGAGTATGTAACGCTCTCCAAATACTAGGCAGTGTATTACTCATGACTGCTGGGGGACCAAGAGGTTACGTACTAATAGTTATTGGATAATTATGGAATGACCCACTCAATAGTTTTCTGTTTGTTAATATAACTAAGGTCAAACAGAAAATATTGATGTGACAAAATTACATGGTTCTCTTGAATTGAGAATACTGTTGATCTTTAATGTGGAAGCTCCACTTTGATTATTGTTAAATTGTGGCACGTCATCCATCAAACGACTATAGTTGAGTCAATTGTAAGCATTGGAAGTGAAAACTATTCAAGAGAGGATTCGTCTCCTCAAATATATGAGGTTGTTATCACGGCCAACTTAAGTCAACTTAAAGTCGAAGTCTCTGGCTAGAGCAGTTCGGTTAATAATAATTGTTATTATTGAGCTAAGGACTTTATGTTCAGACTATAAAGTTGAATATGGATGATATTGGAAATTTGACCATAACCAAATTCCAAAGTGATACAATTTTGACGAGGTATAAATAATTGTCACTACTAAGTAATGCTTAGTAGAGTAAATTTGATTTTTACCAAAACCAAATAAGTGATAAATTTGGTCAAGACGTCACACCACCTGCTAAGTGACGGTGAATATTAATATTCGAATTGTTCAACATTAATCGCTAACTTAATTTACATCAAAGAGTCAGATAACCGAAACATTGAATTTTCCTAAATATAGCCAGGTTTAATTGATTTATAATTGTTATAAATTAATTAATATTTAAGAAATTTAATTGTAAAATTTTATCTGTATATTGAACAGTATTAAATAGCATGCATATAATAGTTATATAAAACTAATCGATATACGACATCGACAAACGTTCAAATTGGATATAAATGCAACAAATATTGTTCGGGTTTGAAATAGTTTTGAAGCCCAATCGTGGCTTGGTTTAGGTGGCTATATGGAAGCAAATTGAGGCCAGTCATATGATGTTTTAGGGGAAGAAGTTTTGAATTCAAAAGGGAGAAAACTGGTAAGAGAAAAACAAGAATTTATATCCTTGTTTCACTCTCTCATCCCTCGTTTATTTATTCTCTCTAACATTCACTTGTCTTTAGGCTTTTTTCCATCTCCTTTTACTGCTGTACCAGGGCATCATGACCCCTTTAAATTTCTAAAGAGTTCAAACATCAAAACATCAAATTACATGTCGATTCAATCATCGGTGGTAATGTTGTTCAGAAGTTAGCAACTTTTGGACTTGGAATTGGATTCAAGAAGCTAGATTCATTATTTCAAGGTGCGATTTCTAGGCTTTGGTGAAGGGTATATTTCCATTTATAATTTTATATATTGCATATATATTAATTATTATGTCATATATGCTTAGTTAGAAATTAAATATCACGAATCTGCATATATCAATGATGTCACTATAGGATGGTTTTTTTATGTGTATATTTGCATAAAAATAAAATAAAAAATATTTTTTATACATATATATGAAAGTAATGAATTTTAAATATAATTTTTAAAACATTAGAAAAATTACTTTGAATTGATTTAACATTGTCTGAACTACAAATATAAATGAAAAAATAAATAAATGTAATTATGTATTCAAATTTATTTTATTATGTTGCGTAAATTAATGTTACAGTGAAAAAAATAAAAAAATATTTTAGTATAAATTTTATATATACATATATATGCATTTAACATAACATGCATTAACTAGTATTGTGTGTGCGTGCCTATATATATACATACATATATATATATATATATATATATATATATAATAAAATTTACTTTACTATTTAGAGAATTAAAAAATGAATATATATATATACACATTTAATTTTGATCTTATGGCATTTTATTAAGATACATAGATTTTAATTATCTATTTATTATTTTAATGTATTATTAATATACATATATATAATACTTTAAAAAATTATATGATATAAATATATTTATGATATTTATATTTAATCATATATGTATGATATAACATATATATATATAATTTAAATATTTATATCCAAATTTATTTAAACTGTTTTACTAATTAAGCTAATTTGATATTTTGTAAATGCGTTTTGAGTTTCCAAATTATTAACTTATTCAAAATAAATTATTTATTTATGTTTATTAATTTTTTATTTAAATTTATAGTATATATATTTGATTTAAATTTATAGGTCCAAATTTGTTTTTAAACTGTTTTACTAATTAAACAAATTAGATATTTAAAATGAATTTTGAATTTCGAAGTTATTGACTTATTAAAAAAAACTTATTTTACTAAAAATAAATATTCAAAATTTTAAATATTACATATATATATATATATATATATATATATAAAATTTGAATTTGTTTTAGACAGAATTGTACGTATAAAGGGCCAATGTGTCAATTACAGTGTAGATCACAACACTTATATACGGTCACATTATACCATGTACATATTCATGTGTTGACGCACACTTACATATATGTGTGTAATTTGATACATATATACACTTTATTTATTACACATTTATACAAAATCAAATCTTTATATAAATTAATTAAATAAAATAAAGATTTTATTTATAATTATTTAGATTGGATCAAAATCATTTTAGACTTCGTAGGCCCAATAAGATCTAAAATGGTAAGTTTTTATGAAATTCACCAATTTGTCTAACCGTGTGTTGCCCAATTTCAACAGCTTTGTCCAACAAAGTTCGGTTGCTCCTTATTAAAACATCATTATGTATTATAGGGAGGAATGACCTTTGAGACTGAATCTTTATTCATATTGGGTACATACAGAACTCTTTTCAATATACTCACACATTCGATCAAATCGAATCATTTATGTTGCATGTTATATTATGTACTTTCGTTTTATATTCTATGAGCTTATCATTGACTTGTACATGTACACAAATACACATGTTCATCTCTGTGATAAATCATTGGTGAATATGACCAAGTACATGGAACCATTTTGGTATTAATATACTTACTATTGCATACATCTATATGTATCAATCCAAAGAGTTCATTAACTTTGATGATGCTCCTGCTAAATGGGTGCATAGCCTTTAATTGTTTGAGATATAATTAATTAATATCATATGATTCTATAATAAAAATTATTTCTCAAAACTACGTCTTAGTATATAATTCCAAAATAATTGTAAATAATTTTAAATACTTTTATATTTTCCAATGCATCAAATACTTCTACTACAGTTTTATTTCACAACAAATAATCATAATATTCTCATTTAAATAAAACTGTGACTATTCTCTAGTCATCACCAAAGAATAATATTATTTCATAAATAATGTGCAGTGCGTTTTACGAAAATAATTTTCCCAACTTGATGCAATCAATTTGTGTTACATGGCACTCTTGCATTACTTCTACTATTACTATAATAGTGTATTGAATTCAAAGGTCTATCATTCACCTAATATAGATTATTTAGTTCATATACTGCAACTATTTTATAATGGTGTTTCTTTGATCTAAGATCTTAAACTCAAAGAAATAAATCTCACAGAAAACAATTTTCTATATGAAAATACATTTTGGAATAAAAGTTGTATTTCTTATTCCAATGTTAAGCATCAATTATTAGTATTACAATTCTTGTTTTCAATGTTTCTTTATGAAGCAAAAGTAACTATTCACTCTCTTCATCCTAATTATACCTTAAATCGTAGCCACTCTTGTACATTCATTTTCTTTTCTAAGTGTCCCATTCAAAAGAAATCCCTTGCTATAATATCATAACGAACTCCTTGCACCTTACGTAAACTGATCAAACTGACGTTTAAGCAATCGAGTTCCTAGATCTATATTGTAGTTTTGGCCCTGTGTTACGTTTAACACAATATGATATTTATTGTAATTAATCAAATTCAATGCTCGATCATGCATTATGGTTTATTTGCTTATTACGGATGAACTAATTTCATTGAAAAATCATATATTACGAACTATGGTCGTTCATCCTATAAAACTTATATGTGATTATATATAGATAAAATATCCATGGTCTTGCTTTACTTTTGAGTTTGGAATTCATAGAATACAATACATGGCCTTGACTAAATAAACACATAAGCGACCAAATTACGAACGAATCACTACACCAAATTGATGATTTTGCAACATTTTATATTTGTAAATTTCTAGCACTTACAAATGTTACAAACTACTAACAGTTAATAAGTATTAGAATTGCTGAAAAAGCGTTGGTAAAAATAAACAATTTTCTATATAAACTTTACAACACATTATTTATGATATATATCACAAATAAGTGTTACAATGATTGATAAATTTGTAATAATTCATGACCAAGTGCACTTGTTTGTAATTTAGCATACGTTTCAATTCCCACACTTATCCATTCCCATTGCCATTTTTGGCCACACTTTTTTATTTCCAATTTAGGTTTCTCCTTCTCAGTGACTCTTTACAAATCAACGTCGCTTGAGGCGACCTAATGCTCTTCTCCATGATCAATGATGGCGAGGCTTCCGGCAGCTCATTTCTCACAGCTTTCGCGACATCAATCAGCTATACATCGATCGATGGCTCTCGCGATTTGTCACATCCAATTTAGGGTTAAGATTTGCATCTATACACACAATTCGGTGAAGCATTGACGATTCTTGCAACATCAGGTTCTACGCATCACAAAAATATGAGGTTTGATTTTGATTTTTGTATTTCAGATTACTGGATATTATTATTTGCATTGAAACCTCTAACTATCGGTTAGTGGCGAGTTTAAAGTTGAACGTAGAAGTCAATTAAGATCTATGTTTATACCAATTGAATGCTTTGTTTATATTTGATTTTGTGAATTTTTTATAGAACCGTTCTACAGCTGCAATATTAGTAAATATAACAACAGCCTTGATGAACATATTCTCTTGAATTACTGCTTTGATGAACTCATTCTCTTTGATGAACTTCTTTGATAAGTTTTCTGCTTTGATGAACTCATTCTGTTGAAAATATCCTCTTCTGCAGGAATGAATTCATCCTTTTCATTTGATTTACTTGAGATCTCATTCTCGTCATCAGAATCAGATGTTAAAACCTGAAACTTATTACTGGTAGTAGTTTGCATATTTATTTTCTGCTTACCCTTTGCTTTCCTTTTCTGTGTAGTGGTTGAAAAGTCATCCTGATTTTGCTTACCACTGTCTTTAGTTATGTGTTCCATGTTGCCTTTGTATGTGGTAGTGTCTGTTACATGTGGTTTTGAAGACGAAGTAGTTTGACCACTGTTGTGAGATTTGTTTGCATCATACTTTTTTGCCCAATTTGTTCATTTTGATCCTTTGCGGCCTCATTTACTCTAGGTTGTGAAACATGTGTGGCACGTTTATCCATCCGGTGACCAAAAATATCACATTTTGTGCACATATAAGGCTTAAAGTCATAGTCCACTTGAACACGACACAGATCACCCCTACTATCTTTTATCGCAACTTCTGTAAGGAAATGTGGATGTGGTTGTAATATTTACTAATATGCGAGTGTAATTAATTCTTCCCATACTTGCAGTGATATTATTCTTCAGCGTTCTACAGCTGCATTTTTGGATGCCAAATAAATCAAAAGAGCATTCTTATAATTTCTATGTTCGAAACTTTACGAGCTTTCATATTTGGCTGATTTTTTTAATGTTAGAAAAACAAGAATATAAATAAATCAAAAGATGATTTACATACAATCTTTTAGCCAGGTTCCTCAATGACATTATAATTTATTTTTTCACATTTTTGGTCAACTAGATTGTTTTGAGGTCCACTAATGATTTTAAGTTTTTTTTCTTTTTTAGAGTTGACCTATCAATTTGCTACTGGAACTTTTTGAGTAAGTGGAGGAAGAAAAGTTTATGTGAGCTGAATTGTTCAGGTATTGAATATAAATCCATTGTCTTGATGCGATGCGAACTATGTAATAGTCATCATGTATTCTAGTAATATGCACGAGTGGAATTATTCATTAACCATTTTATTCTAATTTTACCCGTATGATTGCATCATGGGTGAATTTGAGGGTATGCATCATTTTGTTTATCAAATGCATCGTATATTTGAATAACCTTAAGTATGAATAAACAACATTAAAGATCTCAGATCTTGGATATAAGTAAACAAAGAAAAATATTCAACTTTTGTAAACTAAAAAACAACCATCACGTCCAGACTGGTATTATTCAATTTTTGTCAAAGTAATCCACTACATCCCGACTGTAATCTTGGTTAAGAATCATTGTTGGTCCTTGTTTTGTTTTATAGTGATTAATAATTCGAGTTTTATTTTTATGTCTTGTACATAATTGATTTTTATATTGTTGTTACATAAATACGCAATGTAGTCAGAATTAGAACCTAAACTAAGGGGTCAAAAGAAACCGCTCACATATATTCTAATAAAATTAGGTTAAAAAAAAAAAGGCCTTGCCCATAAATTTTCTAGTAACACCTGCTCCTACAGACAATGCATTAGTTCATTTGCAATTGAACTGGGCATAGTGCCCAATTTTTGCAATTGAGCACCACTCGGTTTCAAATGTAACTGAACTGTGCACTACTCAGTTGCATTTGCAACTGGGCACAGTGCTTAGTTGGTGCAGCTGAACACTATTCTCAGTTGCATTTGCCACTGAACCGAGTAGTTTAGTTTAGTTGGAAATGCAATTGAACTATGCACAGTGCTATATTATTGCAACTGAGCACTGCTCGGTTCATTTGCAAATGAAACTAAGCACTGCTCAGTTGCGAATGCAACTGAACTGAGCACTGCTCAGTTGCATTTGCAATTGGGCACAATGCTCAGTTGTTGCAACTTAGCACTATTCTCAGTGTGCTGGGTTGCAATAACTCAGTTGCAGAATTTCAACAGAGCATTGTTCTCAGTTGCATTTGCACTGAACACGGTTTGTAATATTAGGTTCAGCACTTTGTAAAACAAATATTCCTCCGTCATGACATAAATTATTATAGAATTGTTCGTTCCTAGAGTATAATGCAACATGTTTAGCGTGAACACTACTATCAACTTTACATATTTTGAACGATAATTTATATAAAATCAAGACCCAAGTTTCCAAACACTGATCACTCTACATATTTTCTTATAATCTATTGAAGTTTTTCGAATTATCACTACTATCAACTTTACAAGAGATATCATCTTTGATCTTGATATACTAGTATTACAACACACTCCATGTTAGCAAATCTTTACCATCATGTTTATTGTTAACGATTGAACACTGCCAGCATGCAACAGGGTTTGCAAACCAAGCATGCAACCAATTTGCAAATCTAAGCGTGCAAACTTAGTTTGCAAAACTGAGCACACAAACCGAGCTTGCAAACTGAACACACAAACTAAGCATATAGCAAAATCGATGAAATTGGGTTTGCAAACTCAATTCGAAAATGCTAATTGAGTTTGATTAACATGTATTTTGCATACTAAGTTTGCGAATTCATAAATACAAAAACAATTAGAACCTGAGTTGTAACTCAGTCTTTAACCTTTTGATTTTGAAGGTATAGGTTTTTATCGAGTGTTTATATTAAATGCAGGAACTTGAAGAAGGACGCTTTGGATTGTTGTATTGGACGTTGAAGAATATTCAAAACCATTAGAATTTGGAGTGGATGATCGGGAATGGTTAGGTTAACCGTAAGTTAAAGTTTAAGTGTATTTTGAAAAAAAATTGAAGCATATGTTGTAATAATATCTGAATATATGACATTGTGGTATTTTAGATATGTAAATAATTATTTATGATATATTATACTACATTTGCAGAGCGTTTAAATTTGCATTGAATATGTATGATGAATTATTTGTGATATGGAAACCATTATTTGCAGAGTGTTTATATTTAAACTTTACGTTTAATTTTTGGCGTGTGTATATATATATGTTACTAAATAATCATTTTCCAACACTTATAAGCGTACCATATATTTTTGTACCAACATTACAAGTGTTACCGTATATTTACCAATACTTATAAGCGTTACCGTATATTTTTGTACCAACACTTATAAGTGTTACCGTATATTTCATTACCAACACTTATAAGCGCTACCGTATATTTAGGTACCAACACTTATAAGTGTTAGTAATACGTACGTTTGTAACACTTATAAGTGTTACAAATTTGGCCGCTCCATTCCTCACAGTCCACTAGTAACACTTAAAAAGTGTTACTAAAATTATTTGTAACACTTATATTTAGTAGTCGTAAAATCAGGCGCTTGCATGGGTGTTAAAACTTTAACATTCAATAAGCATTTTATAATGTGTGTATGTGTGTGTGTGTGTATTATGTCTATTTTTCAATCTTCAATTCATTTCAATTTGTATATTTTAATTGATAAACTTTTTATCAATCATACTAATGTATGACATTATATAACATATGTTCTTACAATATTGGAGCAACTAAATGTTTTCGTTTCATTTTTCTAATAAGGCTCCCACTAGTCTTTTTCATTTCTCCAACCCCTAAGCCAAAACACAGCAGTCTTTCAATTTTGCTAGTGGATGTCAGGACTTGTCCATCTTGGAATTTTGACCTAGAGTTTTTCTCAACAAGTTTTAGCTCTATGAACGATGGATAACTCCTTATCGGTTGTATCATGTACAACTCCTAACCCTTGGTTCCTTGTTCTAATTTTATTTCAACCTTGAGTTTGCTCAACAAATCAAGACAAAATTATTCACTTGTACCTACCATATAGGGGCAGCCTAAGTATAGTATATGTACCTCGAGTTTTCTCAATAAATACACATAGTTATCTTACCATATTTATTCAATATATTAATAATACTACACATAACATCCCTAGCTTGAGTTTCCTCAATAAAGAAGGAGTATGCAAGTAATTTATTAATATATGTGTGGTAGAGGACAACAATATATTAAAGATTTATAATCTTTAATATATTATGTTGAGTGATATCAACTTATGGGATAATGTACTTCTTATGAAATACTCTCGTGATTCAAATGTCAGATATATCGGAAATCACGGTATACGTACATTCACATATGTATTTATTCTTAAATTTTATTTAGGTTTTCTTAACGTTCCGCCTTTAATTTATACATTCATATTATATAAGTCTATTATTATATAAGTCTATTATTATATAAGTCTATTATTATATATGTGATATCTCAGAAATTTGGGCAATATAAATTTAATAATCAGTGTTATAAATTTAATTTGATTTGATAATTTTAATAACAAATTTGAAATTTGATTTAATAATCATGTTTTAATAAATATTAAAATTGAAAGATTTTATCTTTTTAAAGTAAATAAATTGTTTTCTGTTTATAATATATATATTTTTGTATATATTGTAAATTAATAAACTTTGATTTTTGAATTTAGTGAATGAATTGATTTTCTAATTCTAGTTTATTTTTAGTAAATTAAAATTTGATTTAAGAATTGGCTTTTCAAAGCAATGTAATAAATAATGTTATAGTTTATACTATGATAAATCTTATTTGTTTTAAAATTTTATTTAGCTTAAAAATATATGAATTTAAATTAGATAAATATAAAAGCTAAGTTTTACTTTATTTTACTTGGGATTTATATATATATATATAAGAATTTACAATGTAAATTACAAATGATCTTAATTGGTTATAATCTCTTTTAATAAATTATTTAATATTGCTTAATTTGTTATTTTTAAATAAAAATTATAATACTTAAATTCTTTTGAACATAAATAGATTTGTAGTAATAGGATTTGTTATTTTTAATTTTAATAGAATTATATATGCATTTATATATGTAATTTGATTATTAAAATTTGATTTGATAAATTAATTTAAAGTTTGAATTTAATGTTTTAAAGAATAAATACTTAAAAGTATTTGAATAGGCTTTTATTTATAAAATTATTTTGTTTTGTTTTTCTATAAAAGAAGAAATAAAATTCATTTATATATACATAGGAAATAATGAATTAAGATAAAGTTTTTAAAATTTTCAATTTAAATTAAAAATACTTAGAGTTACATGTGTAAGTCTCTTAAGACATTTAATTTACATGTGTAAGCCATTAATTAAACTAAGCGACAAGTGTTAAGGTAAGAGCTAGTGTATTCTTTAATTGTCTTTTTCTTTTATTTTAATTAAATTAAAATTTTGTTTATGTAAACATTTCTCCTCATTCTATTTTTTTTCTATTCTTTATGACTTAAGAAATCTTTAGCTGAAAATCATCTTCTTCAAACAACCTAAAACCTGAAATCATCAATCAAACCTGCATGTAACTTCACCAATGTCTGAAATCAATTTGCATCATCTTCAGAACCTGTAGCATTTCAATACATTAACCTGAAATTATTCTGCAAATTCAAAGACTACAGATCTTTGCATTTTTGTTGGAAGCCACTAGCCTGCATTTCTTTCTCTGGAAACAATGTTCCTCTAAAACCAAAACCATCTTCAAATTGAAATGCATGTAAACCTGAAAATAGCTCTTCAAAGTATAAACTGAAATCATTTGTAAATCCCCTCAAATTTGTTATCACCTCAAAAATCAAGCCTGCAGTCTTCATTCTGTTTTAAAAAAGAATCCAAACCTGCATATTCCTTTCTCTGTTTTCTCTGGGAAGCATGCAAGTGGATCTGGTAATTGCATGAATCAAGGAAACAAAGAAATTAATCAAGATTCAAGTATTCCAATAAGAAAAAGCAAGATGAAGTTTTAAAGCAAAAATTAAAAATAAAATCTGAAGCTTTGTGCTCTACCTCCATAAAACCCAGGTGAGTAACAATTTTTTTTACTAAATTAACTTAAGTGTTAATATAGTTGCTTGGTTATTCCTGAAGATAAGTTAGATGCATGCTATATTTCAAGTTTATTTCTGGTATATTATGTATGTTTGTAGATGTGTATGTTTACTGTGAATTCATTTTTCAGTGCCTAAGTTCCAGGTTTTAAGAATGTGCTTAAAACTCCATTGCAGATTGATCTAATCTTTGTTGAGGATTTATGATTAAATCAAATATGGTTATGTAATATAAATTTAAAGTTTAAAGTTATTAATTAATAAATAAATAAATAAAAGAAGGGGAAACTGTAGTGTTTCTGGAAACATAAGTCAATAGAGAAATCTTTTGAAATAAGAATTTAATCATCTAAATTCTTTGATTTAAGAATATAAACATGTTACATTATCAAAGATACGAATTTTAAAACTAAAATTTGAATTTTTAGTTTGAAAAGAATTTGGTATTTCTGGTTTAACCAGAAAACATGATTGGGGTTAGAACTGTCGTTCTAGATGATCTGGGTGGTCAGTGGCTTCTCTGGTGATGGAGGGGAGATAGGAGAAGCAGGGAAAAATATGGAGAAGTGAATTAATGCATTGAGAAAGAATTAATTTGGGATTGAAGTTTTTAACCCTAAGTTTACTGTTCATTTGAAATTTGGTCAACGTTGATTCTAGAAGTGACCGAGCCTTCCATAATTCAAGTAGGTGGTTGGTGGGGTGTGGAAGTAGTTGTGGCCGGAGGTGGAACTCCACCGATGATCGGAATTTGAGTATTGAAGAAATTTCCAGGTTGCGACATTGTTACAGTATTTTGAGCTCGAATGCTTAAAATCGATTTTTGGGTTTTTCAGTTGGTTTGATGATCGGAATGGAGTTGAGGGATGGTCGTTGACTTGCGTAGGGGGTCGCGATGGGTCGGAGAGGGTCGCTGCGGTAGTGCAGGTGCACGATTTTGAATGGTGTATCAGTTGATTGGGGAAGATGAGTTACCGGTGTTGTCTCGGGTTGTCTTATGTTTAGCTCGAAGTTCTTGAACGTTGGACTCGAAGTAACTAAGATAGGTCTCGGGTATTAAAATTTTGTTTCAGGGTTGGGTAAACCTGTCAACACAGGTTTTGTATAAACCTGGTTTTTAATTGATTTTAAGATGAATTTGAAAGAATTGTTCTCGAGTTGCTTGAGTCAGCTCGAGCTAGTTATTGAGGTTTAGTAATTGTTATGTTTCAAATTTTAAATTGGAATTTGAAATATAAAACAAAGATTTAAATTAAGTTTTAAATCTAATTTAAATTATAGATTCAAGTTGAATTGAATCTTAAAATTGGAAATGATTAAGTTTTTAAATTCAAAATTTTGCTTTAAAATAACTTTAAAAGAGTTTATTGTTTAAAATGTTTTTAAAAGAAATTTGAATTTAAATTTGAAATTGAAATATGACGTAATGTTTAAATAAAGTTTAAATTTGATTCAAATCTAATTTTGAATCTTTGGTTTAAAATGAATTTAAGTTTTATAAATTTAAGTATTTAAACCAAATTTGATTGAAAATGTAAAAATTTAAATGGTTTTAATTTTAAAAGAAATTTGTTTGACCTTTGTGAAATTTCTTTTATAATAAAATTTTTATTTAACAATTAAGGTTTGAGATTGAATTTAAACTTATTAAAGTTAAAAACAATTTAATGTTTTATATTTCATTTAATTATTAGGGTAATTAAATGAATAATTAATTTATTTAATAAATAAATGAAATAAATAATTACTTAAAGTAAGTATGGGTTAATCTTAAGGGTTTAGGATTAATTATTCTTTGAATAATTAACTTGTAATTAAGAATAATTAATTAAATAAATTAGTTTTTAATTAATGATTAATAATTAATTAAACAAGTAATAATGGATAAATTAATTTTTAATTACCACTTAATTATTTAATTAATTAGGGTTAATTAATGGATTAATTAATGATTAATTAATCTGTAATTAATAATGATTTAAAATAAGTTAATTATTTTAGAAATAATTAATGAATTGTTAATAGTTAATGAAGGACATTAACTATGAATTATTTAATAATTAATTAATGTGATTAATTTTAATTATTAATTAGATTAATTAATTTAAAAATAATAAATTGTGTAAGTTATTAAGTATAATTACTTATGGAAGTAATTAAGGAATTAATTACTTATTAATTGAGTTTAAATTTGATTAGTTTAATTTGTTTAATTTAGTTTAATTAATTTAAATTAATCGTTGGATGGTTTGTAAAGTATAATTACTTAATGTAATTAAATGAAGAGAAGT
Organism: Allium cepa; assembly: GCA_030765085.1. Lineage (NCBI taxonomy): Eukaryota > Viridiplantae > Streptophyta > Magnoliopsida > Asparagales > Amaryllidaceae > Allium > Allium cepa. Next base: position 169,170,948 of record CM060931.1, read on the forward strand.
TACTTAGGAAAGTAATCAATGAGTAATTACTATATGTAATTAATTGAAGGTGATTTGTAGATAAAAGTAATTTGAGTATAATTACTTGTAAATTTATCAAGGAATTAATTAGAGATAATTAATTAATGAGTAATTAATTTATTTGGTGAAGTAATTAAGGGTAGTTGATTACTGAATGGAGTTAATCAAGGGTGATTAACAGTTATGATTTAGATAAAGATTAATTACTTAATGCAATTAATTTAATTTGAAAACGTAATTAGAAGATCATTAATTATTATAATTAATGATGTAATTAAGATTGATTAATTAAGATTAATTAATCAATAATAAGTGATTAAAGGTAATTAATTTAGGTAATTAATTAATGAAGTAATTAAATGTTAATTACTGTATTTGGATAAATATAATTAATTTGAGAAATTAGTTAGTAAATAATTACTTGAATGTAATTAAGAGTTAATTAATCAGGGATGATTAATTAAAATGAATAATTGGATGATGATTAATTATTTGATTGATAATTAATTAATAATGATAAGCAAGGATGATATTGGTAAAGTAATTAATTTAATTTACTTTAAATTAATGGAATGATGTAATTAATTTAATTCATTTTAAATTAATTTTATTTGGGTGTGGTTAATCATTGCTTATATGGTTGGTTAGTGATTGTTTGCTTTGGATGGTTAGAATCTCAGATATAAGATAGATAATGTAGAGTGATTAGGATGCATTGATTGCATGGTGATGTTGATATAGATTATCTTTTTGGATAATGATAATATGGTTTATCTGATATGATGATAATGTTGATTGTCTGTTATGGATTTGTGATTTATCTATTTGGATATATAGATAATTGAATTGTTTTAAACCTTTAAAACAACTTGGCCTTAAAAGACACGCTTTGGATTCGATGAGACTGGGATCGGGTTTCCATATTTGGATATCCGAAAACCACATCGATCCAAATTAACGATAAGTCGTGAATCTAAGTGGAGCAAGTGAAGACTCGAGGTGTAAGGGCTATACGTCAGTATAACTCTGTGGGTGATTCTGTAATGAGTTTGACGGAATAGTACTTATAGATTCGAGATGTAGATTTAGAGTGCAAGGGTTATCGTCGTTAACTCTGAGGGTGATTCCAAAATGAGTGTAACGAGATAATGCCTTTGGTTTCGTTTGAACCCGGAACGAACTTGTATGGATTGAATGCTTTCAGAACATCGTCAGGTGGACGATGAGCATTCTAAGAGATGTGTTATCTAAAGGTAATCATAGCCTCAAGCCTCATCAACCGAGAATGGCTAAAACAGGGGAGGTGCAGCAAGGCTTCGTGGGTCGCACCCACTGGAGAGCAAGATTGATCCCTGTCTGGAGGTCCCTTTTTATTCGGCTTAGTGGGCAGTTGTCAGTGTACACCAACAGCAGGGTTGTCTTGTTCGGAACTATTCAGTAAGGAATGGGTCCGGCTTTGTGTTGCAGGGGAGTGGGAGTATTCCTCGGTACGTTGATCTAGGCCACGTACTGTGACGGGCGGTAGCCCAGTAGCCCTGCCATTGTATGGAATCCAAAATCCAATAAGTGCCAACGGTTTTGATTGTATTACCCACTTTTGTGGCTAGTAGCTGGAATTTAATGAATGTAACAATTTCGGCTATTTCTTATTTACTTGAAAACCCTAAACACTATTATAATATCACTGGATTTCCTATCAAATGTTTTGGTTAGCGTAAGGTAAAAAATTTTCCATGTTTATGTATGGGAAGTCTTACGTGATACCTTTCTTTTAAAAGGATTTTCAAAATTAAGCAACTTTAACCTGTTACTCACACCAGACCCATGTCTGACCCAGAGTTTCTTTTGTTTTCTTAAACTCTTGGGTACTCAAATTTTTACGAGTAGCCAAGGGATTCAGGTTAGCTTTGACGAATATTGGAGGAGTAATGGAGCAGGAGGCTTTTGCGTTAGATATATAGTATTCCGCTGTGTGATCTGTGATTGTCTCTGAGTTGTATTATATTGTAAATACTAGACAGGTGTTTATAACTGTCTAGTATGTGTTGTATATCTGTGTACTCTGATAGTGGTTGTAAACTATGTAATATTTTACGTTATTAATATAATTTATTCGTTCCGCTGTTGAGATTCTGATATGTTGTTTCTTCTTTTTCTCTTTCTTTCTATTCTCTATCCCTTTCTTTCTTCTTAGCGATGCGACTTCCTGGAGTTTGGAAGTTGGGTCGTTACAATATAAGTTTTATATTTCATGTTGCTTATATAGTAGTCGTATGTATAATATTATATTAATTAAATCTTGTTTAATTAATTTTAGATGATTAACCTTTTAATTAATATTATATTGTCATAATGTAACATTTATATTAAATATTTACTATATACTATAACCTTTATAGTATAACACATATATTATATATCTGTGTACGTTATTTAATTAATTAACCTTTTAATTTATTTATCTAATTAAACAATTTTAATTTTATTTATATTAATTTTGAAATCATTTATATACACACACACACACATATATATATATATATAATTGTAACGACCAAGAATTTCTGTCAATTAAAATTTGTATATTTAATTAATTTTAAAATATTAATAAGTGAAATTAAATAGTCGAATAATTTATTTTTCGAATAATTAGATTTAATTGGATAATTAAATCGATAATTTAATAGTTGAAATTACCGAAAAAAATTGAAAATTGGGTTAAATATAATTGAAAATGATTTGTAAAATTTTATTTAATCATGTTAGGGGTATAATGATGTTATAGGACTTTTAAAATTGAATCAGAAGTTTATTTGTGAAAATTGAATATTTTAATATTTAATTATCGACCGAAAAATAACCAATTTTCGAACAGTCTCAGAATTGGACGAAACTAGTTCCATTGGATCCGTAATAGTTTGTTATTATTGAATTTCAATTTTCGTAGCAATTGGAATTTTCATTTGACCGTGGCAGCTCGAAACGCATCGAAATTGTTTTAATATTAATTTGGCGAGTTAAAATAGTCATTTTTCAAACAGTCTCGGATTTCGACGAAACTAGTTTCATCGGATCTGTAATGTTATATTATTGTAAGATTTCAAATTTCGTGTCAATCGGATTTACCGTTTGTCCGGGACAAGCCAAAACGCATAGAAAATAGTTTAAATCGATTTAATATAAATCGATCGTTTATTGCCGTAACTCGCACAGATGATCGAATTAGCTTCTGAAACCTGTTCCATTGTGTTTGGAACGTAGGGTAAACCTTAGGAACGCCAACCGGCACGCTTCGTTTGGAGTTCGGAAAATCCGGGATGAATAGTGTTTTGGAATATTTTCTATAAAAGCCCTTCACTCTTCATTTTTGCAAAAAAATATAAACCTAACCCTAAAACTAAAGCCAGCCGCCACCCTTCAAACAATGGCCGAAAATCACCAATTTTCTTCCCTTCAAATCTCACAATCCATTAACTTTTAGCTAATTCTTCCAACTACAAACTTGTAGAGCGTCGAGAGATCTTCCACTTCAACGGTCATGATCTAAAATAACGTCACGGATTGTCGGCAATTTGCTTTGGAACGCGCAACGTTCGTTCACGTTTATCGAAGGGAGCATGCAACTGCGTGGGGCCGGACTTGGTGCGGAGGTCGAGATGGGGAAGGGCTTCATTGCGGTGGAGTTTGATCGTCCTCTCGACAAGTGGTGGAGGCGCGTGATTTAGGGTTGCACGGTTTGGTTGGGTTCGTGTTGCGTTCTGTAACGTGAGGGAGAAAGGGGAAGGAAGCATGCGGCCCAGATCTGATGTTGAGGAATGTGCGGCTTTGATGGAGCTTGGGTATTAAAAAAATAAAATAAATGTTGTAAATTCTATATATAAAATTGTGTAAACTTTAAAATTACATATCTTTTTGATACGAGGTCGAAATCGCACGAAACAAGTTGCGTTGGGTTCGTATGGACGAACACTACGCTATGAAACTGGATTGGAGTCGTTGGGAGCTAGTGAGAATTTCGGGTAAAATTAAACGCTCGTTTAATTTTATTCGAAATAAAACGCTGAAACGGAATTAAAATCAAGGTGAGAACTTCTCACTCAATCGAATTGTTTCGATTTAAATTTTAAATAGTTAGATTTAAAATTTCTTGATTGTATGTTTGAATGATGATTGTTATCCATTGATTGTTAAAATAAACATTATGCGCCGTTAGTAAGCGGAGGTTATTTATTAAAAACATATACCGCGAATATTTCACCGTATAGTGAAATTGGTATTATTTATGTACTTGGAGTTGATTTCCCGCATTATATAGCGGATGAGACCCTATTGCGCCGTCTATTAAGCGGATAATAATTTATAAATCCCATATACCGCGATAGTTCCATACTGGAATGGAATTGGTATTGTGCTAACATCTTTGGATGCAGGGAAACAGGTTGGAGGGATCCAACTGGATTCCTCAACTATATTGATTTATTACAGATATTGTGATATTTGTTGATTATGTCGATATATGATAATTGGATGTTGTGATTGACTATTTGGTGCTGTTGCATCATCGGATCCATTTTTGAAGTTTAAAAATAATGATTTTGATGTTTAAGGGATTTTTAAAGTGATTTTTGAAAGTATACGTTTTATTAAATTTTTGAATTGATTCATTTTAAATAATTAAAACGTTATAAAATTTTATGTTATTAAAATTAAGATTTTTGTGAAGATAACCAAAAGGTGATTTTTAAAATAAATAGATTTATAAAATAGTTTAGATTTGGGATTTTTGAATTTATTGTAAAAAGTTTAAATATAGGATTTATAAAATTTGATTATTTTATAAATCAAAATGATGAAATTATAAAGGAGTTTAAAGATGTTTTAAAATAATAATATATTTGAGTTATACAAAAGATTTATAAAAGTGATATTTATAAATTAAAATATTGGAATTATAAAACGAGTTTTTATAAATGTTAGGATGAAGTGTAAATGGATTTCATAAGTGAATGAAATTATAGAATTATAAATGGTGATGTTATAAATGGAATTTTATAAGCAGTAGATTTATAAAATTTGCAAAGTTATAAAATGAATAGATGTTTTAAAATAAAAGATTTTAAGTAATTAACTTATAAATCGTATTTTTGCATTTAAATTGAAATCTTTGATGAAGCATAAATGGTTTATAGATGAGATTTATAATATATATATTTTATAAATCGAAAATAATGGAATTTTAAAAGGAGTTCTGTTAATGTTGAAAATAAGGCTATAAATGAAATCTTATAAGTAATAAGATTTATAATTTGTGAAGTTTTAAAAAGAACGATTTTGTAAATAAATGAATTATAAGTATTTAACTTATAATATGGACTTTTGGTATATATTTGAGATATATAAATTGAATCGGATTAATAAAGGAGATTTATAAATCGAAGTTTATAAATAGAAATGGAATTTATAGACATTGTTTACAAATTCGAAATCCATGGAATTGGATAAATTGAATATAGAAATTTATTAAAAGGAGTATATTCGTGATTTTGGATAGCGAACTATTCTTTATATAAAATGTGTAGAAATATTGAAATTTGGTTAGTGAAGTATATTCACGATTTTGGACAGTGAATATATTATTAAAGAAAATAGATATGTTTTTGGGAAAGTGATATTATGAAATGAAGTTAATCGTTTTAAAGTTGTTTAAAAATGTAATGACTATCGAAACCATAGATTTCAACATTCATTGTTGAAATAGACGTTTTGGAGAAATAAGGAAATGGTGGACTATAACACTGTTATTATAGTAAATGATTTCCGAAAGGAAATGTTTTGTATAGTATTGGGATTTATATATCTATTTTAATTTTGAATCCTTATACTAGTGATTTTTGATCGTCGTAACGATGTTTTACGTAACATTCGTTTTGGCCCAAACAAATGTGTTTAAGCGCACGTTTTCCTTAAAGAATGAAATATATACTTAATTTCGATTTAAGTATATTGAATATTTTCCAAGTGTTGAAAATAAATGGATTTGTGAAATACTTATTATTAAATAAGTAAGGAAATGTTTTCCAATATGAAGTGAATGTTTTGAGATGTTATCTTTTAAAGATAAATTGAAAATGAATATTAGAAATCGATTTGGAAATCGTATATTCATAGATATTTTGGAATTGTAAATTCACTATGGAATTTATAGAAGAAAGGGAAATTTGTTTAAAAATAAACGTTGATTTATTTTTGAAGTGTGGGAATGAATTTACGGATTAGGAACGTAAATATAAAGTAAATCGGTAAGGATTTATTTAATTGGTTTAAATGAACCATTTTGAAATGAAAGTATTTCCGCGTAAGGAAAATGATTGAAATTTGTTTTCAAAAGTGGTAAAAGTGAATCTATTTTAAAATTATCCTGTTCTTTGCTTTTAAGATAAACTGTTTTAAGTTCTCACACCAGTCCCATGACTGACTCGGAGTTTATTGTTTTCCTTCCTAAACTCTAGGTGCCCACCAATTTCCACACGGGCAGTTAAGAGTCAGGTTTATCAGGATATTCTGGAATTCAGGAGTTGCTGGAGGCAAGTTGGATGGCATGGCGTATTCACTAGCATATAGTATTTCTTTTATGTGTTTGTTGTTGTACACTCTGATGATGTAATGTAATAACTGATATAATTCTTTGTTTAAAGATTATTCATCTTATCTACTATATGTTGTTCCGCTGCGATTGTGAGATTCTGTTATTATTTCTATTGTTTTTCTTTTTCTTTCTCTCTTCTTCTATCTTCTACCTCTTCTTTAACCCTAATGGTACGGTTTTTCGACCTTCGATTACTTGGCAGTTGATACAGTGTACGTATTGATGTCGGTTTTTCGAGCGTCGAAAAGTCGCGTCGTTACATTTGGTATCAGAGCTTATGGTTAAGCGACAACCATGGCTCTGTTGGGTATTGCTCATTAGAGATAGAGTCAGTAGTACTCTAGAATGAGTTTGAGTGTAATAATAGATACGAGCGTGTATTTGTTAGTGAATATAAAATGTTTTATATTGTGTTTGCTTATCCGTTGAGCTGTTTGTGAATTCTGGTCGGTAGATGGGACGCCATATTATCGATAGGGATTTCTAAACACTTAAACGAGGCATGTCGACATAGTATTATTTAAATTGGGTAAATGAAATAATTTTACCTCGATTATATTTTATATATAAAGGAATAATTTTTTAGAATTATTAAAGTGTATATGAACTGATTGTTTGGTTGTTGAATAAGTTAAATAAAAACAAAAGCTGTAAAAGAATGAATTGTATAAGCAAATGAATTATAAGTATGAAATTATAATTAAAATGATTTACACTTGTGAAATAATCTTATATATAAGAAATGAAATTATATAAGTAAAAGACTTATAAATGTGATTTATAATCTGAAAATAAAATTCCAGAGAAGTGTTTTGGAAGGATTTGATATTTGGAAACTTGTTTTGGAGAAATTAAAGCTCTAAACTCTTTTCGGTCGCTGGAAAATAATTCCGACGATGATCATGACATCATTGGTGTTCATTTTCGGGTTTCCAAAAGTGGAATTGCTGCCAAATTGTTTTAAATGAAAGTTGTTTGGAAAATTTTGAGTTTGGGTTTTGAAATTCAAAGGACAATTGAATTGGTTTCAAAAATATGAAATAAAAGGTTTGAAATTTTATCTTTTATAGATAAATTGAAAAGTGAATATTTGGAATTTGTTTCAAATGGTTAAGTGTGGAAAAATTATATATATCTTGTAAAGATATTTTTGGAAAATTTGAACAATTAGTTTAACTTGAAATTTTTCAAAAAGATTGAATCTTGAGTTAAATTGAGTTTAACTTCGACACCAAAAACAATATAAGTTGAGCTTTGAATTTCGGATAGTCGGTTTGGATTGTATGTCTAACATGGTGAATTGATGACATAGCAATTGATCTCTATTAAATATATATCTGTGGTGGCGGAGAATTTATTCTTTTAGCTATATACACCCTTCTCTAAGACGTACGAGCTCAGAGGTTATATATCGGTAGACATCAATTATGTGTTGAGAATTGATGATGTAACGTGAAATCCAAATCAAATGTGAAGTCGATAATGAATTGGATTATGAATGTGAATTGGGTTTGAGATAACCTTAAATTTTCAAATCGATTTAGAGGAAAATTTTAAATCGGTAAGGAGATGGAAAATTTAGAAATCCTCTATTTTTTATGGTATGGGATATTGTGGTTTTCGGAACTTATATATGAGATATGCAGTAAATTTGAAAACCATCAGTTTGGAAAGTCATTATTATGGAAATCCTATGTAAGTTTACATAGGTATGATATGTACGAAATGTGAAATGAAGTACTATATGTATATGACATTATGTTTTCTAAACCGAGGATATGGAAAAGTACCTTCCATTTAAAATTTGTGAAGGTGTTGGAACTCGGTATGAGCATCCATTTGAAATTCGTAGCTACGTAGAATTTCCATAAGTTGGAGTGTCCATTTGGATTAGAATCCCTCATGATGGATCATCGTGATGGGATCATGTGAATTGATGATAATGTATGCTAGCGTGATTTGAGGGGCGTGATGCCTACAGTTACAAGTGATTCCACTGGGATAGTGGCGCAACCGCCGTGTAAACTGCGATCTAGATGCCAAAGCGAAATTTGAGGGGCGAGATGCCTACGGTCACAAGCGATTCTACTGGGATAGTAGCGTAACCGCCGTGTGAACCGCGATCTATGGCAACAACCATGGCGAAATTCAAGAGATGTGAAATCTACAGATTACAAGCGATTCTACTGGGATAGTAGCGTAACCGCCGGGTAACTGTGATCCATGGGGGAACGTGCTTTCCATATCCATTTTTGAAAGATTTTTAAGTATTTTCACTAGGAGTTGAAGCAAGTATATTTAGTAATTGGAGATTTTTAGTCCTGCGCCTGGCCAGCGTATGCCTAATGTCTGTAGGAACGACAATAGACTTGTTAAACTTCGATTTAGTAAGTATTTTCAAAACTTTAAATAGCAAATCAATAGTCTGAAATTAAAATTACATAATTCCAACCTAATGAACTAAGGAAGAAGATCTTTGAAATATCTTGAAGGTCTACAGCTTTGGAAAAGATATAATATGCAAATCTCTAACATGAAGAATTTCAAGTTTAAATCTGAGTTTTGTAAGTCGAAAATTTTGGTAAAAGACTTTTGCTTCTTGATTGTAGAAATCAATAACCAAAAGGAGATAATGAACAAAGCTAGTGAGGTAAAACAAATGGAATGTTAATTAATTGGATGTAAATAAATTGAAATGAAACAATGAATATAAGTGTTAATTCATTAAAAGCCAATGTAATTGGAAGTTGAAAAATTGAATGAAAATCAATTTAATATAAATCAATTGAAAGTAAAAAAAAAAAGTGTTGAACCGAATTGAAAGTAAATTAAATAAATTTAGTTATGTTGAATGTACATTGGTTGTTATTTGATTGTTAATTGATTGTATATAAATTCAGTAAGTGTTAATGAAGTTGAATTGATAAATTTGAAGTTAAGTAATTGAATTCAAATTGAAAATGAATTTAAATAGAATTTAATTTGATTCAAATTGGAAGTGAACTAATGTAAATATAAATTAGTGAATATAAACTAATTGGAAATGAATAAATGAATGTTGATAAAACATCCAATGTTAATGAATCAAATGTGATCTAAATTTGAAAACCAATCCAATGAATATTAATGAGAATATGAATGTATATTGATTTGTTGGATGTTAGTTGGATGATGGTTGCATTTGTTGATTGAATGCATTGCTATGTTGACACATGTAGTTGTTATGTTGCTATATGTTGTATATTGATATTACTTTCATATATATACATGTTTCTCATGGTTTGTTGAGTATTTAGTAGGTGCGGATTGCGCTTGCTTCACATTTGGAGCTCGCTTTCGCGCTATATTAGCCGTATACGCTCGCCAATAAGATATAAGGTACATATCTCTGATTAAATATCGTACTTTTACACTTTTTTCCCTGCGGGATGCCTCATCACTTGATGAGGTGTATATTTGTGATATATATACTGTCATTTTTTTTTCGGATCGAGCCGCGCAAAGGAGACTCTGGCGAATTTTTCCGAAAATTTAAGGCGTTAGAAAATTTTTGAGAAAATTGAGAAATTTATTTTTGAAAACTAAGTTTGGATTCGGAAACTTAGTAAAGATCTTGTAAGAAGTTTAACTATGAATTTTGGGAAAGTTAAACACTTAAGAGATTTGAAAAATCCAATTTGAATGGTTTGTTTTGGAAAGTTAATGGATTATGTAACTTTTTCTTACTTGGTAATTTCGAGGACGAAATTTTTTTAAGGGAGGAAGTATGTAACGACCCAGAATTTCTGTCAATTAAAATTCGTATATTTAATTAGTTTTAAAATATTAATAAGTGAAATTAAACAGTCAATAATTTATTTTTCGAATAATTAGATTTAATTGGATAATTAAATCGATAATTTAATAGTTGAAATTACGGGAAAAAATTGAAAATTGGGTTAAATATAATTGAATTTTATTTGTAAAATTTTATTTAATCATGTTAGGGGTATAATGATGTTATAGGACTTTTAAAATTGAATTAGAAGTTTATTTGTGAAAATTGAATATTTAATTATCGACTGAAAAATAACCAATTTTCGAACAGTCTCAGAATTGGACGAAACTAGTTCCATTGGATCCGTAATAGTTTGTTATTATCGGATTTCAATTTTCGTAGCAATTGGAGTTTTTATTTGACCGTGGAAGCTCGAAACGCATCAAAATTATTTTAATATTAATTTGGCGAGTTAAAATAGTCATTTTTCAAGCAGTCTCGGATTTCGACGAAACTAGTTTCATCGGATCCGTAATGTTATATTATTATAAGATTTCAAATTTCGTGTCAATCGGATTTACCGTTTGTCCGGGGCAAGCCAAAACTCATAGAAAATAGTTTAAATCGATTTAATTTAAATCGATCGTTTATTGCCGCAACTCGCATAGATGATCGAATTAGCTTCCGAAACCTATTCCATTGTGTTCGGAATGCAGGGTAAACCTTAGGAATGCCAACTGGCACGCTTCGTTTGGAGTTTGGAAAATCCGGGATGAATAGTGTTTTGGAATATTTTCTATAAAAGCCATTCACTCTTCATTTTTGCAAAAAAATATAAACCTAACCCTAAAACTAAAGCCAGCCGCCACCCTTCAAACAATGGCCGAAAATCACCAATTTTCTTCCCTTCAAATCTCTCAATCCATCAACTTTTAGCTAATTCTTCCAACTACAAACCTGTAGAGCGTCAAGAGATCTTCCACTTCAACGGTCATGATCTAAAATAACGTCACGGATTGTCGGAAATTTGCTTTGGAACGCGCAACGTTCGTTCGCGTTTATCGAGAGGAGCACGCAACCGCGTGGGGCCGGACTTGGCGCGGAGGTCGAGATGGGGTAGGGCTTCGTTGCGGCGGAGTTTGATCGTCCTCTCGACAAGTGGTGGAGGCGCGTGATTTAGGGTTGCACGGTTTGGTTGGGTTCGTGTTGCGTTCTGTAACGTGAGGGAGAAAGGGGAAGGAAGCATGCGGCCCGGATCTGATGTTGAGGAATGTGCGGCTGTGATGGGACTTGGGTATTAAAAAAATAAAATAAATGTTGTAAATTCTATATATAAAATTGTGTAAACTTTAAAATTACATATCTTTTTGATACGAGGTCAAAATCGCACGAAACAAGTTGCGTTGGGTTCGTATGGACGAACACTACGCTATGAAACTGGATTGGAGTCGTTTGGAGCTAGTGAGAATTTCGGGTAAAATTAAACGCTCGTTTAATTTTATTCGAAATAAAACGCTGAAACGGAATTAAAATCAAGGTGAGAACTTCTCACTCAATCGAATTGTTTCGATTAAATTTTAAATAGTTAGATTTAAAATTTCTTGATTGTATGTTTGAATGATGATTGTTATCCATTGATTGTTAAAGTAGACATTATGCGCCGTTAGTAAGCGGAGGTTATTTATTAAAAACATATACCGCGAATATTTCACTGTATAGTGAAATTGGTATTATTTATGTACTTGGAGTTGATTTCCCGTGTTATATAGCGGATGAGACCCTATTGTGCCGTTTATTAAGCGGATAATAATTTATAAATCCCATATACCGCGATAGTTCCGTACTGGAACGTAATTGGTATTGTGCTAACATCTTTGGATGCAGGGAAATAGGTTGGAGGGATCCAACTGGATTCCTCAACTGTATTGATTTATTACAGATATTGTGATATTTGTTGATTATCATATCGATATATGATATTTGGATGTTGTGATTGACTATTTGGTGCTGTTGCATCATCGGATCCATTTTTGAAGTTTAAAAATAATGATTTTGATGTTTAAGGGATTTTTAAAGTGATTTTTGAAACTATACGTTTTATTAAATTTTTGAATTGATTCATTTTAAATAATTAAAACGTTATACATTTTTATGTTATTAAAATTAAGATTTTTGTGAAGATAATCAAAAGGTGATTTTTAAAATAAATAGATTTATAAAATAGTTTAGATTTGGGATTTTTGAATTTATTGTAAAAAGTTTAAATATAGGATTTATAAAATTTGATTATTTTATAAATCAAAATGATGAAATTATAAAGGAGTTTAAAGACATTTTAAAATAATAATATATTTGAGTTATATAAAAGATTTATAAAAGTGGTATTTATAAATTAAAATATTGGAATTATAAAACGAGTTTTTATAAATGTTAGGATGAAGTGTAAATGGATTTCATAAGTGAATGAAATTATAGAATTATAAATGGTGAAGTTATAAATGGAATTTTATAAGCAGTAGATTTATAAAATTTGTAAAGTTATAAAATGAATAGATGTTGTAAAATAAAAGATTTTAAGTAATTAACTTATAAATTAGATTTTTGCATTTAAATTGAAATCTTTGATGAAGCATAAATGGTTTATAGATGAGATTTATAAGATATATATTTTATAAATCGAAAATAATGGAATTTTAAAAGGAGTTCTGTTAATGTTGAAAATAAGGCTATAAATGAAATCTTATAAGTAATAAGATTTATAATTTGTAAAGTTTTAAAAAGAACAATTTTGTAAATAAATGAATTATAAGTATTTAACTTATAATATGGACTTTTGGTATATATTTGAGATATATAAATTGAATCGGATTAATAAAGGAGATTTATAAATCGAAGTTTATAAATAGAAATGGAATTTATAGACATTGTTTACAAATTCGAAATCCATGGAATTGGATAAATTGAATATAGAAATTTATTAAAAGGAGTATATTCGTGATTTTGGATAGCGAACTATTCTTTATATAAAATGTGTAGAAATATTGAAATTTGGTTAGTGAAGTATATTCACGATTTTGGACAGTGAATATATTATTAAAGAAAATAGATATGTTTTTGGGAAAGTGATATTATGAAATGAAGTTAATCGTTTTAAAGTTGTTTAAAAATGTATTGACTATCGAAACCATAGATTTCAACATTCATTGTTGAAATAGACGTTTTGGAGAAATAAGGAAATGGTGGACTATAACACTGTTATTATAGTAAATGATTTCCGAAAGGAAATGTTTTGTATAGTATTGGGATTTATATATCTATTTTAATTTTGAATCCTTATACTAGTGATTTTTGATCGTCGTAACGATGTTTTACGTAACATTCGTTTTGGCCCAAACAAATGTGTTTAAGCGCACGTTTTCCTTAAAGAATGAAATATATACTTAATTTCGATTTAAGTATATTGAATATTTTCCAAGTGTTGAAAATAAATGGATTTGTGAAATACTTATTATTAAATAAGTAAGGAAATGTTTTCCAATATGAAGTGAATGTTTTGAGATGTTATCTTTTAAAGATAAATTGAAAATGAATATTAGAAATCGATTTGGAAATCGTATATTCATAGATATTTTGGAATTGTAAATTCACTATGGAATTTATAGAAGAAAGGGAAATTTGTTTAAAAATAAACGTTGATTTATTTTTGAAGTGTGGGAATGAATTTACGGATTAGGAACGTAAATATAAAGTAAATCGGTAAGGATTTATTTAATTGGTTTAAATGAACCATTTTGAAATGAAAGTATTTCCGCGTAAGGAAAATGATTGAAATTTGTTTTCAAAAGTGGTAAAGGTGAATCTATTTTAAAATTATCATGTTCTTTGCTTTTAAGATAAACTGTTTTAAGTTCTCACACCAGTCCCATGACTGACTCGAAGTTTATTGTTTTCCTTCCTAAACTCTGGGTGCCCACCAATTTCCACACGGGCAGTTAAGAGTCAGGTTTATCATGATATTCTGGAATTCAGGAGTTGCTGGAGGCAAGTTGGATGGCATGGCGTATTCACTAGTATATAGTATTTCTTTTCCGCTGTTTGTTGTTGTTTGTTGTTGTACACTCTGATGATGTAATGTAATAACTGATATAATTCTTTGTTTAAAGATTATTCATCTTATCTATTATATGTTGTTCCGCTGCGATTGTGAGATTCTGTTATTGTTTCTGTTGTTTTTCTTTTTGTTTCTCTCTTCTTCTATCTTCTACCTCTTCTTTAACCCTAACGGTACGGTTTTCCGGCCTTCGATTACTTGGCAGTTGATACAGTGTACGTATTGATGTCGGTTTTTCGAGCATCGAAAAGTCGCGTCGTTACAATAATTATGTAAATTTAACATTTTAAAACAACTTAACATATATCATAATATATAATACATGTATGTATTTATTAATAACTTATTTAATTTATATATTTTATTAACTTCAGTAATAAATTTCATAAATTTCAAAATTAATCGCTTATTTAATTAATATATTTTATTAACTTCAGTAATAAATTTCATAAATTTCAAAATTATTTTATACCTAGTGTCAAACATTCTGAAATTTTTATTATATTATAACATTTATAATATGTAAATATTTTATTTTAAATTTAATTATTAAATTTAAATTTTATATTTTTAATTTTCATATAATTTTGAAAATTAGCCCACGGCCTAATTCAAATTGGGCATTTTCTATTGTAGGCAATCTTTGGCCTCACGTATCAGTTCGGGCCAAGCTAATGGCCAGGTAGGGCAGAGTACTTGATTATCCAAACCCAATCCTTCGACGCTACCTTTCTAGACACCCTACAATCTGGGCTATGAGCTTAATTACTTAACCCTAACTTGACTAATTTAGACTGCATAGGCTATTGGGCTTCGATACCATTATTGGAATTTGTCCAATCCGCAGCCGAAGTAATAGGTCAATTCAAAAATATTCCATTTTTGGATCTTTGTTGGGCATATTAAGTCTAATTTATTTGAAACATTTCTAATTTTTTAAATAAAATAAATATTTTAATTAAATTTATAATATATTTTTATATCATATAATTAATACTATATTACAAATATATATGTGTATCATATATACATATGTGTGTGTATATGCATGTGTCATATAGAATCCATGCAAGGTATAATATGTTCATGTACAAGTGTTGAGACTTATACCATAACTAACATGTTAGCTTATCTAATATATAAATATATTGTCTAAATGTATTTTATAACTTTATTTATGTATTAAAAATATTGTATATATGTATATATATTATTTCAAAACTTTTATAAATATATAATTTATGTATATGAAATTTATAATATATATGTGTGTGTGTATAAAATTATTTAAATTATATTAGAAATTTAAGTATTTATTTTGCAGAAAATTCGAATTTAAAATCAATTTTTTTAAAATATATATAATATATATAGCTTATAAAAAAAATTAATAATAAATATATATATAAGTATACTTAAATGAAATATATATATAAAGTACATAAAATAAATATATGCCTATTATAATTATCAATCGCTCTATTAGGTTAACGATGTGAATATATCATGGCAAAATTTAGTTTTTTCTAAATATTTATATATATTATTTCTTTGGAAATTAATAAATAATATATATGTATATATAATTATTTTAATTATGCCAAAAATCCATTAGTATAAAATTATTTGTATAAAATTTTAAAATTATATTTTGTATACTTAAGAATATATATTTGAATTATGAAGCTAGTATAATTCAATAATGCATATTAATTAATTTAAATAATAAAAATCATTTTTTTTAACATGATTGTCAAAGGAATATAAATATAAAAAATTATTATATATAAGTATATAATTAAACAACCATCTTGAACGTGATAATATATCGATATAATAGAATCGTCACATAACGACCAAATGATATATGATGTATAGATTATATAAATATTATTATATATGTAAATCAAAAAATTACCTTATCTCCAAAGCCTATTAGTACACCTTAAAACGATGAGATTAACTCCTTGAACTAGTTTCCAATCTAGCAAGGTGCTAGCTCATGAACCAATGACCACCAACTATCGAATAGCAACTGTTTTATTTATTTTGAACTTTAGAAATAGAGGAGGAGGTAGAGCATATTTTCAGCTAGAAATAAATGTATATGGAGGCTCTCAAAAAAGAAAAAATGGGAGTGGGTTGAGATGCTTTTATAGAGGAGAGAATGAAAAAATATGTAGGATCTAGACCCACATTTCTCTCTTACCTTTCTTTCCTCTTATCAATTCAAACCTTAGCCCCTTTAGCCAACCAATGGTCACCGCTTTGCTGGTCTATTATGGATGAAGTGTACATCCCCTATATAGGCTGGAAACTCATGTAAAGTCGGAACATATAATATTACATTTAAATCCAATTTAAACATGTATCGATATCGTATATCGATTAATATATTTTTTTTAGCAAAGCTAGCGAGGTTGACTGCACCCCTACTAGATTTTATTATGACTAAACAATAAAAAAGACATAAAACAAGCTATATGCCAAAAGAAAGAAAGAAAGAAAGAAAAGAAAAGGCAAGAAAGCTAAACAACAATGCAAACATGCACATGCATAACGAGTAAACAAGACTGGGACACATGACCAGCAACCGCAAACAAGCAGTTACCATACACGCAAACAGGAAGAGCATTGAGAACAAGAAATCACCCAAGGGACCCCAGAAACATAGGTACACATGCATGAACTCAGCAAACCAAATCTAACAGCACATGCACATGCAAAACATTCACATGCGTTACAAAGCAAAACTACCAAAGGAAACATGCATGTAAACAGCAGAAGATTCATAGGACAGCCAAACCCATTACCAGGAATAACCACTACTCAACCAATAAGCACTACTCAACCATGAGACACCATTGTCGAACAGACCCAGCCACTATCCATAGACCTAGGGCTAAGACTAATGACCGGTCTGGTGAGCCAAGAAGCTATGCAAGCTTCCCCTTAACCCAGAATTAATTGAAACCATCAGCTTATTCCACAGGAGCACAGAAGACATGCTCTTATCATGAAAATAACACCCATTTCTCTCTTCCCACACAACATACAAATATTTCTTAACGACTAAAAATACAATATCCCATTATTTCTCCCTCTACCTACTTGCCTTTCGAAGGATAGGCCAATCTGCAATCATTATGCCGGAGATACCATTCACACCAGATTTTTGCATTAGTGTGATCCACATACATTTTAGAAAATCAAACTTAAAAAAGAGACGATCAACGTGTTTAGGGGCCAAATTGCAAAACAAATACAAGGGTCTATAACCATACCAAAAGAAAGAAGCTTACCCTTGGTCATTAGTGCATCACTGATTTTCTTCCATAACATTACGCTGTCTTTGCTTGGCGAGTGATTTCTCCAGACAACTTTACTCCAAGTATAAACAGGCATATCATAAATCTTATAGAGGAGCAAATATACAGCACCAATGCTATGGGGTCTACCTTTCCAATATAGGGTTTCACACTGGCTAATTTCTATTTGGAGATTAGATAATCTGTTCCATAAGGCATTGACCCTCTAGTTGTTGGAATGAAGGGGATGCATCCTTCCATGATGAATATAGTCTACCACTTCTACATTAAGTCCAATCATGGTTTGATGAATGTCCTATTGTGACAACTATCTCGATAATATAAGGCCATAATCAGCCCAAGGATCACGCTAGAAACTGAACTGACTAAAAGAGGTCATAGAATATTTAATAAGATGGAGAAGAGCTCCTCGAAGACCAAGAATGCTGCGCCAAATCCAACTACTTCTATAACGACCTGGGTTTTGACGTCTGTTAATGAAGTAATTAACTAGTTTCAATTATTTAAAATTTAGTTCTTTGGTATTGGAAATATCTAAATTTATTAATAACTATATTCGAATTTTAAATATAAATTCATGGATATGATAAATATTTAAATTAATGTATATATAAACTCCACCATTTAAATTAAGATAAAATATCCATAAATATATATATATATAAATATATACAAGCTTTATGGCGTTTGATAATATATAAGTATATAAATGTATATATATGTATATATGCCCATATGAAATAAAATATAGGAAAGTTGTATAAATGTGAATATATATATATATAATATCAAAAATATGCATAAGAAATGTATATGAGAATATGTATAAGTATAAATGTATGTATATGATGGTAAAACATATGTAAGTAAATAAATATGTATAAATGTAGGTAAGCATACATATGCAAATATAGATAAATATGTAAATAGGGGATAGTGTGAAAATATATATGTACATATGTAATATGATGAAAATTACAAGTAAATGTGTGTGTGTGTGTATTAAATAGTGGAAATGCAAGTGTATATACAATGACAACAACATATATATATATATCTGTGTGTGTGTGTGTGTGTGTGTGTGTGTGTGTGTTCATATAAGTATTGTATGTGTGAATATGTGTATATATGTTATAAAAACCTTGCATATGGTCTAAGTGGTAGGATACACACACACAAGGGTATATATGGATAATCTTAAGGGAACATCATAATGGAAAATTTCATTTCAAGCTCACAAAATAGCAAATCAATAAATAAATCAAGTCAAGCTCTCATAGTATACAATCAGGTCATGCACACTATTAAATCAATACCTCTTTTCAATTAATCAAATCACTTTTTTAAAAAAATTGAATTGTTGTACATAGGAAGCTACAGCCCCTTCTCTCTGAAAAAATAACTCCGCCTTGCTTCATATTCTTTCATTCGAATAAGATAATAGAAGAGGATACAAGCTGCTAGCTAAAAAATTAAAGAAAAAAAATTAAAACCAAACACTCAAGCTACAACAAAAGAACAACAGAGGGAATCAGACCAAAGCAGTGCTCTGTTTCAAAGAAAGACTGTGAGTAGAACTAAACCTTTATATACTGTAATCTATGCTTGGACATGAATGTAGAGTTTGTTGATATGTAAGCTTGAACAAGAATATATATATATATATATATATATATATATATATGAATGTATATTAAGGATATAACCAGAACTAACCAAGTCCTATTCATTTTTTTGCTATATGTTGAAAACTGACATAATTAACTCTTAAAATCCCTTTCTCCCACTCTAATTAGTTTTAGGTTATGATGTAAAAAGAAAAATTGTTTTTTTATTGAACTTTGTTTTAAAATTTGTTTATTTGGAAATTATCAAGTGTAAAGGATAAACGATGAATTTTACAGTAAGTAACCTTAAATGGGAGAAATTCGAACATCATATTTCATGCCTTCACTTATATGAACATGATCAGCTTTGGAAATGATGACTTTTGGTGGGTGTTTCACGATTTTTAATTGCGTATGTGTTGAGATATAAGGGGATGAACGCCAAATTATGGTGAAGCCGACAAGGGTGGGGGACGGCGCTTGGCCAGGAGGAAGCTCGAAGGAGAGGGAGCATGGAAAAAATGGTGGTTTATTTTATAAACGGGCGTAATGGCCGATCGGCGAAAAGGTAGGGTTGAGTTGTGGTGGTGTTCGGTTATAGGGTAATGGCAACAGCGAAGGAGAGAGAGGGGCGTGCAGTTGTAGGGGAAAGGATGGAGGAAGTCGCGACGAACATTGTGGTGAGGTTTCGGGGTATACGGTGGTGGGTGGTGGCGTAGAGAGGCGAGGTGGGGGCTTGGTTTTGTTCGTGGGTTGAGTAGTAGTTCAAAAATTCGAACTGGGTCTCTGGTGGGTCATTGGGACGTGGGGGTGGTAGGTGATTGATGGAGATGGTCGGCGGCAAAGGACGTTGGTCGTAGGTGATGTATAGGTGCACGATGGTGCACAGTTTCGTGCATACAAAAATTTGAGTGTTGAAGAAAGAAGAAGGGAGTGGAAGAATACTGAAAGGAAGAAAGGAATGGAAAACAGGAAAGAATGGGCCGGATGGGAAGAATGGGCCGGAAGAAGGTAATATGAAAAGGAAAATAAAATGAAAAGGAAATAAAATTAAAAGAAAAAATAGGAAGTAAAGAGGGATAGGAAAAAGAGAGAAGGGAAAAAGAAATGAACTTTTGATAACTTTAAAGTTAAAACTCTATTTCGATTAGCATTTTAAATCAAATCAATGTGGAATTCTTTGCCTAGTAATCTTGTCTCCTAATATTTAATCTTAGTATATTTTGTGTAAAGTACACCTTAATTATCTATAATAATTAAAGTAAGTAATTAATTTAATTCTTAATGATTAAATTTTAGGTTAATAAAATAGGATTAGCTATTGCTCGAATTTTAAATTCTAACTAGCTAAGAATAATTTGTTTTACAATCCCTTTAATTTATGATTATCAAGGGTTAATAATATAAATGGTTTTAGTAATTAGAGTTGATGCAATCCTGATTTGCAAATTGTTTAATATTAACTATTTATCATTAAATTAAGTTAACGATCTATGTTTTGCCCTATTGTTCTTGATTTTATTTCAAGTATTCTGGTCTGTACATTTAACAGCCAAACGAATCGAAATATTGGAATAAAACATTGAAAAGTTTTACTGAAAATAAAAATCTATAAAAAAAATCCCATTTATGAATATTGTCACCTAAGTATAATTGCTTATTTTAATACAATCTACCCTTTAGATTTTACTGCAGGGTTCGAACAGACCGAAATCGGATATCAGTATTATCCGAAACCTCTTCGATTTGAGAATCACTACTAACCCTTATGGTTTTTTATTATAAAGTTTAATATGTTGGTATTGGATTAATTTAATAAATTCAATTATTTTAAACAAGTAATCGTACTTAGACATTATTATAATATCGATGTATTTCTGTTAAAGTGTTTTGGCTATAATTAGATAGAACTTGTCGTGTTGTGCGAGTTACCTTTGTTTAAAGGATTTTCATAGCTTAAGTACTTCAAATTAAGTGAGTTTACTCATGCTGGTTTCCAGCCTTATAAGGTGTTACTTTATTGTAATGCTTAGGTCATATGAGTATTACAGATTTTCAGGTTAGGATGCTTTGGAGTCCTGAAGACGAGCTGGATGGCAGAGACATATTGCACATATTGACTATATTCCGCTGTGTATTATAGGCTGTATTTTCAGCATTTAGGGACAAGTTATTATAACTGTCCAGATCTATTTATTGATAATTGTACTCTGATAACTTGAAAGTATATTGACAGTTACAGATTTTCTTGTATAAAACTATTATTGTATATTATATTTTGTTCCGCTACGATTTTGAGATTCTATGATGTTGTTTCTATTTCTTCTTCTATCTCGTTTTCTTCTTTAACCCTAACAACCTATTATTTCTGGCACTCTATTGCTCGGCACTCTATACGGTGAACGTATTAGTGTCGATTTTCGGGGTCGAAAATTGCCCGGTCGTTGCATGTGGTATCAGAGCTGAAGGTTAAGCGAGAACCTTAGCTTTGGTGGGGATTACTCATTAGAGATAGGGTCGGTAGTACCCTAGAATGAGCTGAGTGTATATATGAGGGCATACTTGTTATTTTCATATATAGTGATTCTAAAAATGATTTTAAAATAACTTTGATATAATATTATATTTTGATATAAAAGAAATAATTTTTGTAGATTATTATAGTATATCAAGGTGATTGGCTAAAATTGTTAAATAAAGTTATAAGATTTAAGTGGTAAAACAAATATAGCCAAATAAAAACTTGGGTAAGGATTAATTATACAAGTAAGTTAAGCTAGAAATGGATTCAAACCAGGATTTAAAATTTCGAAAATTCCAGAAGTATTTTTCAAGGTGTTCAAAACGAAATAAGTTACCCTGATTATATTTTTCCAGTAAATTATGATAGAATATATGGTGTGTTTGATTTATAGATATGATAATTATCATAAATTGGTTCTTGTGTCTTAATAAAGGATGCTTATTACAAATTAAACAATGATAACACATGGTGGAATGTTAAGGAACTGAATTATATGAGCTTAATTATATAAGCATAACTTATAAATTAAAAATGGATCTTAAGTGTAAGGTTTTGAGTCTAGTCCTAGAAATCTTGAAATGGTTTCAAAGTGTTTAAGAAGATAATAAATGATATTATTGAGAATATTTTTTGAATATAGAAATCCTTGTTTTAAAATAAGAGTTGTTGAAGTTGAATTTGTTCTAGATTAAAAACCAAGAATGGTTTAAAATTTAAAGTGTGATTTGATATGTAAATGGGATAAATATGTATATATATGTGGATATATGTGATTTCAATAAATTCTGGGAGTTGAGTTTTGGAACCCCCTTAAAACGAAAAGCATAACCCAAAGAAAAATAAGTTTTTGAACTTAGGAGTGGGAAGTGATATTAACAAGAATTGGGTTTGGAATGTAAAATTTAAATCGAGAAGTCTAAATGGATTAAAAAAATTGGAATTTAACTCAGGGCAAGTTAAATAAGTTTTGAACTTATAGCTTGAAACGGGAAATTTCAAGATGGGATTAAGATTTAACTTATAGAAGTTAAATGGGTTAAATTGAAAAAGAAGTTATGTGTGATTTCAAAGCGATGTTGAAATAAAATGAGTTTCAAATTTTGAAATTTTTCGGTGGATGCCATTGATTGATGATTTAGAAGATGTGATATCCCGGAATTTTTGCCAATATCAATTTAATAATCCGTGTTAAAATTAAATTGATTTAATAAGATTGTTAATAATAAATTTGAATTGATTTAATAATCTTCTTAAATAAATATTTAAATGGGTGATTTTATATTTTAGAAACTAATTAAATTGTTTTCTATTTATAATGTATATATATATATATATATGTGTGTGTGTATTGTAAATAGATAAACTTTATTTTAAATTTAATAAATAAAGGCAGGTTTTCTAATTCTAATATTTTTGGTAATTTAGAAATTTGATTTAATTTGATATTAAGCTATTAAATAAATAACCATATGATTTTAAAATACTCAAGATAAATTTAATTGTTTAAAATGATTCTAGCCAAAGTTTAAATTTAAACAAAAAGTTTGTTTTGTTCTTTTTAAATATAGTTGATAAAATAAGTAATTTATTAAATAAGAGACAAATTAATTTATGAATTATTTTAATTTAATAATGAGTTATATTTAAAAAATATTAACGATGTAATGTCTTTACAAATGGATTTTTAATTCAAATAGAAATTGTTATTTTAAATTTATATATATATATATATATATGGTTATTTTGAAAGAAAGCTATGAAAATTTAAAACGAAGTCTTTCAAAAATGTTTAAATAAAATAAATCTTATATATATTAAACATAAGTATAAAACAAATATATGGTTATAAAATAAGTCTAAATACATAAACATCCATGGTATTAAAATAAGTATAAAAATAATAATAGGTAAATTAAGTATTTTATAGTTTTAAAATAAAAGAGAGATAAAAAATATGCAATTGGGTTAGAAATAGAATTAAATGCTTAAATTAAAAATTTATAACAAATTAACTAAACCAACTTCATATATGTACAAGTAGGAGTAAAACAAACCAGGCAAGTAATATGTATGTAAAGTAGTATGCAAGCAAGTAAAAGAAAATAAACAAAGTATAAAAAGGATCTTGTATTTAACCTGCAAGTAACATATGCGAGGCAAGAAACAAGTGAAAATAAATATCTATGTACAAGACAAATTTGATAAAGTTGTAAACATAAAGTACTTAAGCATTTAATGTTTTCATTTCAGCAAACAATAAGGTCAATTCGAATTGTGCAAATGATCATTTCAGCCTCCAAAATAAGAGTCTTGCCTGATAAGTTAAAAAAAAAAAAAGACAAAGAAAAAATATCTGAACAAAACTAAAATGCCTATCCCAGTAAACACCTACCTTTTACAATCTTTTCTTCTATATATACATCTTCTATTCAGTTCATTCTCAAAACAATTGCAAACCAGAAATGAATTAAAGCCTGAAATTTTTCTTTCAAAAGTTCAACTAAGATAACCTGTAAAACAAAGCCTGTGATATTTTATCTTCAACCTGGAAATCAAGCATCTTCCCAACAACAATTGGCTTCAAAGTTAAAAGGATTTTTAGTGCAAACTTTCAAGCTTCAGAGCATTTCTATTTTTAAGAAATTAGGTCTTAAAAACATCTCAACAATTCAAGCTCTCAAAAACATTTGCAATTTCCAGGATCAACATTCAAAATCTGCTCTCTGTTTATTTTCAGGTGAGTAACATCACAAATTTAAATAGTTCAAGTTTATAAATTCTGTTGCATACTCATCTCTAGAAATAATATGTTTGTGAGTATATGTATAAGTATGTCTCTATGGATATATGTGAATATCTAATTGTGTGTACACTATGTTTATATATTGTGCTCTGTTTTGTATCCCAGGCTCAAGTTTGTATTTAAAAATTCCTTCCACATGATCTAGTTCTTGATAGGATCTGATTATCAAAAAAATATTGTTTGATTTAAACCAAATTAAAGTTTAAAAATCTAAGTTAGTTAAAATAAGGTTTGTTTGACTCCGGAAGTATTAAAATAACTAAGCATATTAAGTAAAATCAAAACTCAAACTTTTAAATTTATAAATTCAGTATTACAAACCGAATACTTCAACCAAAATATGATTTTTAACACAAGAATCAAGATTTCTAGTTTGGGATTAAAGGTGCAGTTTGGGTTTGAACTGGAAATGAATTTCTGAGTCTTTCTGGTGACCAAGTTGATCGGAGTGCTCGTGGTCTTTCCTGGAGATGGAGGAATGATCAGAGATGCTAGGAAAAATAGTGAATGGTGATGAAATTCACCAGGGAAGTTGCAGCAGTGGAATTCCTTTTAGAACCCTAGTTTTTGGCTGTGTTTAATTAATCGAGCATTATGGTGTGTATAGTGGATCGAGTGTGTCGAGGCTTGGGGTAACGTTAGCTTGGATGTTGAAGTAGGAATAGCCGAAGTGGCAGAACGTCAGGTGGTCGGAATATTGTAAGCGACGCGTTGACAGGTTTTGGGTGAGTTCCTGTTGATGGGTTCCAGGTTTAATTTGAACTCGAATACAAATTCGAGTTGAGTTAGAGACAATCTGGTGATCAGGTTATAGGTTTGGATGATGTTTGGTACGGGGAAGATCATCATTGATGATCGAAGATGATCATCGGCACAGTGCACATACACGGCGCACAGTTAATTGATGAAGTTGCTTTGGTGTTGGAGTGTTCGAGTTAATTGATGGGTTTGACTCGAAGAGTTTTGATGGTTTGCTCGAAGTAAAGAGGGATTTGACTCGAAGCAAATGAGAAGTGCCTCGGGTTGAATATTTGCTACAGGTTTTTACAGGAAACCTGTTATCCTATTTAAATTTTTTAAAATAAAATCTAAAAGCTAAGTTTAAATGAAAAGACAAGATTAAAAATAAGTTTAAATCCATGTTTAATCTGGTTCAAGTTAGTTTTGAATCTTAATTTAAAAATAAATAAAGTTTTTCTTAAATTGTTGTAACTATTTTAAAAAGGCTTAAGTAGTTTGGATTTAAAAGTGAAGTTTAAATTGTAAGTGGAGTTTAAAATCAAAGATTTAAATCTGGATTCAAATATAAATTTGAATCTTAGTCTTGAAATGAAAGAAAGTTTTTAAATTTAAATTGTTTTAACAAATTTGAATGATAAAGTGAATTTTTAAATTGATTTGAATTTAAAATGAAATTGGGTTTTAAATTCTTTTACATTATAAGATAAATAATTCTTTAACTTATGAAATTAAAGGGGTTTTTGAAATTGTTTTAAACTTGTTTAAGTTAAATTATTTTCATTTCAAATCTTAAATTTAAAATGAAAATTAAAGGTAAAATTTGAAAGTAAATTGTTTTAAATACCTTGTTAATGATAATTCGATCATTAATAAGAAAAATGTTTTTATCTTTAAATAAATGAAGATCTAATGTTTTGTAATTATTAAATTAATTAAAGTGGATAATTAATGATTTGGATTAATTAATTTAGTAATTAAGAGTTTAAAATTAGTTATTAAGGTTTAAGCTTATTAATTTAGGATAAATTAATTAGTAATTAAGAATCATTAATTAAATAAGGATTAAATTTTTAATTAATGATTAGTAATTAATTAATAAATTAATGAAGGATTAATTAAGTTACAGTTAACACTTAATTAAATTAATGAGTTATTAAAGATTATTTAAATTTGTAACTAATAATGATGAATCTTAGTTAATTACTTTAGAAAAGTAATTAAAGAATTGTAAATAGTTAATGAAGGTCATTAACTAGAATTATTTAATAATTAATTAATGTGATTAATTCTTAATAATTAATTAGATTAATTAATTTAAAGATAATCAATTGTGAATTGTTAAGTATAATTACTTAATGGAAGTAATTAAGGAATTAATTACTCATTGTAATTAATTCAGTTTAATATGAATGGTTTAAGTTAATTAATTAAGTTTAGTTAATTTAAATAATTATTTGATGATATGATAAGTATAATTACTTAAGGAAGTAATTAATGATAATTACTGGATGTAAATAATTGAGGATGATTTAATGATGGAAGTAATTGGAGTATAATTACTTTGTGAAATTAATCAAGGGATTAATTTAAAGAAAATTAATTAAGGAGTAATTAATTTATTGATGGTGTAATTAAGGGTAGTTAATTACTGAATGGTATTAATCAGGGGTGATTAATAAATGTGGTTTAATGGAAGATTAATTACTTAAGGTGATTAATTTAAATTTTATAATTAATTAAAATATAATTAAAAATCAATAGTAAATATAATTTAATTATGTAATTAAGGGTTGATTAAATAAGATTTACTTAATCAATAATAAGTGATTAAAGAGTAATTAATTAGTGTAATTAAAGATTTAATGTAATTAATTATAATTAATTTATAAAGTAATTAAAGGTTAATTTCTATGTTTAGTTAAGGATAATTAATTTGTGAAAATAATTAAAGGATAATTACTTGAGTGTAATTAAAGTTAATTAATCAAGGATGAATAATTAAATTGAATAGTTGGATGATGATAAATTAATTGATTGATAATTGATTAATAGTTATGTAAGCAAGATTAACAATGGTGAAGTAATTAATTTAATTTACTTTAAATTAATTAGAGATGTAAGTAATTAATTTAAATCATTTTAAATTAATTATAACTGATGTGGTTGCTTATGTACGGATGGATGATATTGTTTACCTTGAATGATTCGAGATCTCAAATATCAGATTAATGATGCTATGTGATATGTGTGCTTTGATTTAAATATGATGATAATATGGATTATCTGTTGTGATGATAATATGAATTATCTGTTTATGATGATAATGTTGATTATCTATTGTGATATTGTGAATTATCTATCTGTGTGTATATGGATAATTGAATTGAATTGTTTTAACTTTAAAACAACTTGGCCTTAAAAGATGGCGTTTGGATTTCGATGAGACCGGGATCGGGTTTCCATATTTGGACATCCGAAAACCACATCGATCCAAATTAAACGTTAGGTCATGAATTTTCAAGTGAAGATTCGGAGTGCAAGGGTTTTCGTCGTTAACTCTGAGGGTGATTCCAAAATGAGTGTAACGAAACAATGCCTTCGGTTTCGTTCGAACCCGGAACGAACTTGTATGGATTGAATGCTTTCAAAACATCGTCAGGTGGGCGATGAGCATTCTAAGAGATGTGTTCTCTAAAGGTAATCGCAGCCTCAAGCCTCATCAACCGGGAATGGCTGAAATAGGGGAGGTACAGCAAGGTTAGGTGGGTCATGCCTAAGCAGGACGAAATTTTCCCCTGTCTAGATGTCCCTTTTTATTTCGGCTATGTGGGAAGTTTTGAGCTCCAACTGCCGGGGTTATCTTGTTCGGGACTGTTCAGTAAGGAATGGTTCCGGCCTTATGTTGTAGGGGAGTTAGGGTGGCTCCTCGGTAGGGTGATCTAGGCCACGTACTGTGACGGGCGGTACCCCAGTAGCCCTACCATTGACGGAAACCCATTTTCCCTACGAGACCCTACGGTTTTGATTTGTATTACCCACTTTTGTGGCTAGTAGCTGGAATTTAATAGATGTAACAATTTCGGCTATTTTTTATTTACTTGAAAACCCTAGACCCTATTATAATATCACAGAATTTCCTATTAAATGATTTGGTTAGCGTAAGGTAAAAACTTACCCGTGTTTATGTGTGGGAAGTCTTACGTGATACCTTTATTTCAAATGTTTTTCAAAGTTAAGCAACTTTAACCTGTTACTCATACCAGACCCATGTCTGACCCGAAGTTTATTTCTGTTTTTCTTAAACTCTCGGGTACTCAAATTTTTACTAGTAGCCAAGGGATTCAGGTTAGCTTTGACGAATTCTGGAGGAGCAATGGAGCAGGAGGCTTCTGTGTTATATATTTATTATTCCGCTGTGTTGGCATCTCTGTGTTGTATTGTTTATTGAATTGTATAACTAGACAGGTTTTATAATTGTCTAGTATGTGATGTATTAATCGTGTAACTCTGATAGATATTGTATATTATGTAATACTTATGTGATTAATATAATTTATCTGCTCCGCTATTGAGATTCTGATGTTGTTTCTTCTTTCTTCTCTATCTTTTCTCTTTTCTATCCCTTTCTTTCTTCAAGATGATACGACTTTCTATGGTTAGAAAGTCGGGTCGTTACAGTTGGTATCAAAGCCAGGTTGAGCGAATACCTTGGCTCTTGAGTGATTTCTTTCTTGAGAGAGTTTTGTAATTTTGATATATATATATACACACATATATTTCTACCTATTTGTTGGGTTACCTGTTCGAGTTTTCCAATATAAGTTATAAAGGTAGATAGGGCAGTGGTGTGTGTAACACGACTACCAATGGTTGGAGTTTGAATGCTTGAGGTTAGAAGTGTATCTATCGAGGTTGTAGACCCAATACCGTCTCAAGTGAGTTTTGGGTGGTGTAAGGATTTCATTAATCTCTGAAGGAAACCTGTTAAGGTTCGGAGTTCATCTTTGAAATGTTAGTTTGGATGAGCTAGAGTTTGGATCTGTTGGTTGGACGGAAGCGAGTCATGATATCTTGATATCTCAGGATGTAGTAGCTGTGTGATGAGACACAGTAATTATGGATGTCTTCGAAGATGTTTCTTTGGAACAAGTTAAGAAAGTGTGTCTGCTTCGGTGTTGTGGCTGAGTTCAGTAGGGTGTTCTTGTTTAGTTTGAGGTCTGAGTTTCTCGAAGAGCTATGGATAAGAAGTCTTTGGCATCTGAGTCGGCAGTACAGCTCGGAGTGTTCTGTGTGCCGCCAAGGAGATCTTCTGGCTTAGCAGTTTTCTTGAGGTAATTTCAGAAGCAGCAGAGTGGTTCCATTTCTTCGATGGATTGGCTAGATAAGCGTAAGCTGTTCTAATTGGTAAAGAGAGAACAGTTTTTTTTTTGGAAAAGGGGCTGGATTGAACGCAAAAGTGACTTGCGATAACTGAGTGTTCTTTTGGGTTATCTGAATTTTTCTGGATGTCTTCAGGAGGTCAGAGATTTGTCCGCATCTAGAGAGTGAGTTTGGTATCAACTGGATTTCCAGGAGTGGTACCGGTGGTTCAGCTTGGTAATAGGATGGTTTTTGGAGAGAGAATTTGGTGAAGCAGCTCGGGTTTTGGAGGAACTTCTGAGTTTCTTTAGTGGATCTGTTGAACCATAGTTTTGAGATGTGTTGTCCAGTTTGTCCTCGTGATCACCATCAGCATTTTCATCTGCTCAGTCAGAGTTGCGCAGTGGAAGCATGGTGGCAGCTGTTTAGTTTGGGAGCAACTGGAAATTGCAGTGTTTTGGATTAGAGAGTTTCTACAGGAAATTTTTCAGGATCATAAGGCCAGTTTGGCGGGTGCACCTATTTTATCTTTTTCAGATAGGAAAAGTGAGATCAGTCTTCTGATTTTGGAATAGAGACCGTGTTCTAATTTTTGAGTTGATCTTGGAAAGATCATTTTGTTGGATTGTTTTTGGTTCAGTTTGTTTCTAATAGCATCAGCATGGGTTGAGCTGATCAGGTAGGATGTAGGCAGCCCAGGATCGTCAGAAGAGTTTTGTGAGTAAGAGACGAAGAAACTGGAATTCGAAGTTAGAGACTTCTTTGTTGCTGAGGTTTTCTCCGATCCATGGGAGCTATAAGATTGGGTAAGATTGGGAAGCTAGCTCTGAGATATTTAGATCTTTTTCTGTTGTTCTTCTTAGGATTAGTGTTTGGTCTTCGGGAGTGGGTTGCCAGTTTGGATAACTGGAATTCATAGTGTTTCACGTATCTCTGAGGGAGTTTTGATTGTTGAGTCAGACTTGTCTGTAGTCCGATATCCTGATTTGTTTTGTAGATCTAGAAGAGTGGAAGCTCTGTAGCTTAGTAGTATTGATTTTTGGATTCTGTAGACGAGTATTCTGGTATTTATACTTGGGAAACTTGAGAAAATTCTATCCAGAATTTTGTCTGGATAATTAGATTTGTTTGGTTGGATGAATTGGTTGTTATGGTTGTTAGCATATGATTGATATATGCTTGTGTTTTAAAATTAAATCTTCAATTGGATTATTAAATTACCTTTGTTTTAAATTTCGGGGACGAAATTCTTTTAAGGGGGGAGAAATGCGATATCCCAGAATTTTTGGCAATATCAATTTAATAATATATGTTAAAATTAAATTGATTTGATAAGATTGTTAATAATAAATTTGAATTGATTTAATAATCTTCTTAAATAAATATTTAAATGGGTGATTTTATCTTTTAGAAACTAATTAAATTGTTTTCTATTTATAATGTATATATATGTGTGTATATTTTGTAAATAGATAAACTTTGTTTTAAATTTAATAAATAAAGGCAGGTTTTCTAATTCTAATATTTTTGGTAATTTAGAAATTTGATTTAATTTGATATTAAGCTATTAAATAAATAACCATATGATTTTAAAATACTCAAGATAAATTTAATTATTTAAAATGATTCTAGCCAAAGTTTAAATTTAAACAAAAAGTTTGTTTTGTTCTTTTTAAATATAGTGATAAAATAAGTAATTTATTAAATAAGAGACAAATTCTTTTATGAATTATTTTAATTTAATAATGAGTTATATTTAAACAATATTAATAATGTAATGTCTTTACAAATGGATTTTTAATTCAAATAGAAATTATTATTTTAAATTTATATATATGTGTGGGGGGGGGGGTATTTTCAAAGAAGCTATGAAAATTTAAAATAAAGTCTTTCAAAAATGTCTAAATAAAATAAATCTTATATATATTAAACATAAGTATAAAACAAATATATGGTTATAAAATAAGTCTAAATACATAAACATCTATGGTATTAAAATAAGTATAAAAATAATAATAAGTAAATTAAGTATTTTATAGTTTTAAAATAAAAGAGAGATAAAAAAATATGCAACTGGGGTAGAAATAGAATTAAATGCTTAAATTAAAAATTTATAACAAATTAACTAAACCAACTTCATATATGTACAAGTAGGAGTAAAACAAACCAGGCAAGTAATATGTATGTAAAGTAGTATGCAAGCAAGTAAAAGAAAATAAACAAAGTATAAAAAGGATCTTGTATTTAACCTGCAAGTAACATATGCGAGGCAAGAAACAAGTGAAAATAAATATCTATATACAAGACAAATTTGATAAAGTTGTAAACATAAAGTACTTAAGCATTTAATGTTTTCATTTCAGCAAACAATAAGGTCAATTCGAATTGTGCAAATGATCATTTCAGCCTCCAAAATAAGAGTCTTGCCTGATAAGATAAAAAAAAAAAAAGACAAAGAAAAAATATCTGAACAAAACTAAAATGCCTATCCCAGTAAACACCTACCTTTTACAATCTTTTCTTCTATATATACATCTTCTATTCAGTTCATTCTCAAAACAATTGCAAACCAGAAATGAATTAAAGCCTGAAATTTTTCTTTCAAAAGTTCAACTAAGATAACCTGTAAAACAAAGCCTGTGATATTTTATCTTCAACCTGGAAATCAAGCATCTTCCCAACAACAATTGGCTTCAAAGTTAAAAGGATTTTTAGTGCAAACTTTCAAGCTTCAGAGCATTTCTATTTTTAAGAAATTAGGTCTTAAAAACATCTCAACAATTCAAGCTCTCAAAAACATTTGCAATTTCCAGGATCAACATTCAAAATCTGCTCTCTGTTTATTTTCAGGTGAGTAACATCACAAATTTAAATAGTTCAAGTTTATAAATTCTGTTGCATACTCATCTCTAAAAATAATATGTTTGTGAGTATATGTATAAGTATGTCTCTATGGATATATGTGAATATCTAATTGTGTGTACACTTTGTTTATATATTGTGCTCTGTTTTGTATCCCAGGCTCAAGTTTGTATTTAAAAATTCCTTCCACATGATCTAGTTCTTGATAGGATCTGATTATCAAAAAAATATTGTTTGATTTAAACCAAATTAAAGTTTAAAAATCTAAGTTAGTTAAAATAAGGTTTGTTTGACTCCGGAAGTATTAAAATAACTAAGCATATTAAGTAAAATCAAAACTCAAACTTTTAAATTTATAAATTCAGTATTACAAACCGAATACTTCAACCAAAATATGATTTTTAACACAAGAATCAAGATTTCTAGTTTGGGATTAAAGGTGCAGTTTGGGTTTGAACTGGAAATGAATTTCTGAGTCTTTCTGGTGATCAAGTTGATCGGAGTGCTCGTGGTCTTTCCTGGAGATGGAGGAATGATCAGAGATGCTAGGAAAAATAGTGAATGGTGATGAAATTCACCAGGGAAGTTGCAGCAGTGGAATTCCTTTTAGAACCCTAGTTTTTGGCTGTGTTTAATTAATCGAGCATTATGGTGTGTATAGTGGATCGAGTGTGTCGAGGCTTGGGGTAACGTTAGCTTGGATGTTGAAGTAGGAATGGCCGAAGTGGCAGAACGTCAGGTGGTCGGAATATTGTAAGCGACGCGTTGACAGGTTTTGGGTGAGTTCCTGTTGATGGGTTCCAGGTTTAATTTGAACTCGAATACAAATTCGAGTTGAGTTAGAGACAATATGGTGATCAGGTTATAGGTTTGGATGATGTTTGGTACGGGGAAGATCATCATTGATGATCGAAGATGATCATCGGCACAGTGCACATACACGGCGCACAGTTAATTGATGAAGTTGCTTTGGTGTTGGAGTGTTCGAGTTAATTGATGGGTTTGACTCGAAGAGTTTTGATGGTTTGCTCGAAGTAAAGAGGGATTTGACTCGAAGCAAATGAGAAGTGCCTCGGGTTGAATATTTGCTACAGGTTTTTACAGGAAACCTGTTATCCTATTTAAATTTTTTAAAATAAAATCTAAAAGCTAAGTTTAAATGAAAAGACAAGATTAAAAATAAGTTTAAATCCATGTTTAATCTGGTTCAAGTTAGTTTTGAATCTTAATTTAAAAATAAATAAAGTTTTTCTTAAATTGTTGTAACTATTTTAAAAAGGCTTAAGTAGTTTGGATTTAAAAGTGAAGTTTAAATTGTAAGTGGAGTTTAAAATCAAAGATTTAAATCTGGATTCAAATATAAATTTGAATCTTAGTCTTGAAATGAAAGAAAGTTTTTAAATTTAAATTGTTTTAACAAATTTGAATGATAAAGTGAATTTTTAAATTGATTTGAATTTAAAATGAAATTGGGTTTTAAATTCTTTTACATTATAAGATAAATAATTCTTTAACTTATGAAATTAAAGGGGTTTTTGAAATTGTTTTAAACTTGTTTAAGTTAAATTATTTTCATTTCAAATCTTAAATTTAAAATGAAAATTAAAGGTAAAATTTGAAAGTAAATTGTTTTAAATACCTTGTTAATGATAATTCGATCATTAATAAGAAAAATGTTTTTATCTTTAAATAAATGAAGATCTAATGTTTTGTAATTATTAAATTAATTAAAGTGGATAATTAATGATTTGGATTAATTAATTTAGTAATTAAGAGTTTAAAATTAGTTATTAAGGTTTAAGCTTATTAATTTAGGATAAATTAATTAGTAATTAAGAATCATTAATTAAATAAGGATTAAATTTTTAATTAATGATTAGTAATTAATTAATAAATTAATGAAGGATTAATTAAGTTACAGTTAACACTTAATTAAATTAATGAGTTATTAAAGATTATTTAAATTTGTAACTAATAATGATGTATCTTAGTTAATTACTTTAGAAAAGTAATTAAAGAATTGTAAATAGTTAATGAAGGTCATTAACTAGAATTATTTAATAATTAATTAATGTGATTAATTCTTAATAATTAATTAGATTAATTAATTTAAAGATAATCAATTGTGAATTGTTAAGTATAATTACTTAATGGAAGTAATTAAGGAATTAATTACTCATTGTAATTAATTCAGTTTAATATGAATGGTTTAAGTTAATTAATTAAGTTTAGTTAATTTAAATAATTATTTGATGATATGATAAGTATAATTACTTAAGGAAGTAATTAATGATAATTACTGGATGTAAATAATTGAGGATGATTTAATGATGGAAGTAATTGGAGTATAATTACTTTGTGAAATTAATCAAGGGATTAATTTAAAGAAAATTAATTAAGGAGTAATTAATTTATTGATGGTGTAATTAAGGGTAGTTAATTACTGAATGGTATTAATCAGGGGTGATTAATAAATGTGGTTTAATGGAAGATTAATTACTTAAGGTGATTAATTTAAATTTTATAATTAATTAAAATATAATTAAAAATCAATAGTAAATATAATTTAATTATGTAATTAAGGGTTGATTAAATAAGATTTACTTAATCAATAATAAGTGATTAAAGAGTAATTAATTAGTGTAATTAAAGATTTAATGTAATTAATTATAATTAATTTATAAAGTAATTAAAGGTTAATTTCTATGTTTAGTTAAGGATAATTAATTTGTGAAAATAATTAAAGGATAATTACTTGAGTGTAATTAAAGTTAATTAATCAAGGATGAATAATTAAATTGAATAGTTGGATGATGATAAATTAATTGATTGATAATTGATTAATAGTTATGTAAGCAAGATTAACAATGGTGAAGTAATTAATTTAATTTACTTTAAATTAATTAGAGATGTAAGTAATTAATTTAAATCATTTTAAATTAATTATAACTGATGTGGTTGCTTATGTACGGATGGATGATATTGTTTACCTTGAATGATTCGAGATCTCAAATATCAGATTAATGATGCTATGTGATATGTGTGCTTTGATTTAAATATGATGATAATATGGATTATCTGTTGTGATGATAATATGAATTATCTGTTTATGATGATAATGTTGATTATCTATTGTGATATTGTGAATTATCTATCTGTGTGTATATGGATAATTGAATTGAATTGTTTTAACTTTAAAACAACTTGGCCTTAAAAGATGGCGTTTGGATTTCGATGAGACCGGGATCGGGTTTCCATATTTGGACATCCGAAAACCACATCGATCCAAATTAAACGTTAGGTCATGAATTTTCAAGTGAAGATTCGGAGTGCAAGGGTTTTCGTCGTTAACTCTGAGGGTGATTCCAAAATGAGTGTAACGAAACAATGCCTTCGGTTTCGTTCGAACCCGGAACGAACTTGTATGGATTGAATGCTTTCAAAACATCGTCAGGTGGGCGATGAGCATTCTAAGAGATGTGTTCTCTAAAGGTAATCGCAGCCTCAAGCCTCATCAACCGGGAATGGCTGAAATAGGGGAGGTACAGCAAGGTTAGGTGGGTCATGCCCAAGCAGGATGAAATTTTCCCCTGTCTAGATGTCCCTTTTTATTTCGGCTATGTGGGAAGTTTTGAGCTCCAACTGCCGGGGTTATCTTGTTCGGGACTGTTCAGTAAGGAATGGTTCCGGCCTTATGTTGTAGGGGAGTTAGGGTGGCTCCTCGGTAGGGTGATCTAGGCCACGTACTGTGACGGGCGGTACCCCAGTAGCCCTACCATTGACGGAAACCCATTTTCCCTACGAGACCCTACGGTTTTGATTTGTATTACCCACTTTTGTGGCTAGTAGCTGGAATTTAATAGATGTAACAATTTCGGCTATTTTTTATTTACTTGAAAACCCTAGACCCTATTATAATATCACAGAATTTCCTATTAAATGATTTGGTTAGCGTAAGGTAAAAACTTACCCGTGTTTATGTGTGGGAAGTCTTACGTGATACCTTTATTTCAAATGTTTTTCAAAGTTAAGCAACTTTAACCTGTTACTCATACCAGACCCATGTCTGACCCGAAGTTTATTTCTGTTTTTCTTAAACTCTCGGGTACTCAAATTTTTACTAGTAGCCAAGGGATTCAGGTTAGCTTTGACGAATTCTGGAGGAGCAATGGAGCAGGAGGCTTCTGTGTTATATATTTATTATTCCGCTGTGTTGGCATCTCTGTGTTGTATTGTTTATTGAATTGTATAACTAGACAGGTTTTATAATTGTCTAGTATGTGATGTATTAATCGTGTAACTCTGATAGATATTGTATATTATGTAATACTTATGTGATTAATATAATTTATCTGCTCCGCTATTGAGATTCTGATGTTGTTTCTTCTTTCTTCTCTATCTTTTCTCTTTTCTATCCCTTTCTTTCTTCAAGATGATACGACTTTCTATGGTTAGAAAGTCGGGTCGTTACAGTTGGTATCAAAGCCAGGTTGAGCGAATACCTTGGCTCTTGAGTGATTTCTTTCTTGAGAGAGTGTATTTGTAATTTTGATATATATATACACACATATATTTCTACCTATTTGTTGGGTTACCTGTTCGAGTTTTCCAATATAAGTTATAAAGGTAGATAGGGCAGTGGTGTGTGTAACACGACTACCAATGGTTGGAGTTTGAATGCTTGAGGTTAGAAGTGTATCTATCGAGGTTGTAGACCCAATACCGTCTCAAGTGAGTTTTGGGTGGTGTAAGGATTTCATTAATCTCTGAAGGAAACCTGTTAAGGTTCGGAGTTCATCTTTGAAATGTTAGTTTGGATGAGCTAGAGTTTGGATCTGTTGGTTGGACGGAAGCGAGTCATGATATCTTGATATCTCAGGATGTAGTAGCTGTGTGATGAGACATAGTAATTATGGATGTCTTCGAAGATGTTTCTTTGGAACAAGTTAAGAAAGTGTGTCTGCTTCGGTGTTGTGGCTGAGTTCAGTAGGGTGTTCTTGTTTAGTTTGAGGTCTGAGTTTCTCGAAGAGCTATGGATAAGAAGTCTTTGGCATCTGAGTCGGCAGTACAGCTCGGAGTGTTCTGTGTGCCGCCAAGGAGATCTTCTGGCTTAGCAGTTTTCTTGAGGTAATTTCAGAAGCAGCAGAGTGGTTCCATTTCTTCGATGGATTGGCTAGATAAGCGTAAGCTGTTCTAATTGGTAAAGAGAGAACAGTTTTTTTTTTTGGAAAAGGGGCTGGATTGAACGCAAAAGTGACTTGCGATAACTGAGTGTTCTTTTGGGTTATCTGAATTTTTCTGGATGTCTTCAGGAGGTCAGAGATTTGTCCGCATCTAGAGAGTGAGTTTGGTATCAACTGGATTTCCAGGAGTGGTACCGGTGGTTCAGCTTGGTAATAGGATGGTTTTTGGAGAGAGAATTTGGTGAAGCAGCTCGGGTTTTGGAGGAACTTCTGAGTTTCTTTAGTGGATCTGTTGAACCATAGTTTTGAGATGTGTTGTCCAGTTTGTCCTCGTGA
Organism: Allium cepa; assembly: GCA_030765085.1. Lineage (NCBI taxonomy): Eukaryota > Viridiplantae > Streptophyta > Magnoliopsida > Asparagales > Amaryllidaceae > Allium > Allium cepa. Next base: position 169,209,227 of record CM060931.1, read on the forward strand.
TCACCATCAGCATTTTCATCTGCTCAGTCAGAGTTGCGCAGTGGAAGCATGGTGGCAGCTGTTTAGTTTGGGAGCAACTGGAAATTGCAGTGTTTTGGATTAGAGAGTTTCTACAGGAAATTTTTCAGGATCATAAGGCCAGTTTGGCGGGTGCACCTATTTTATCTTTTTCAGATAGGAAAAGTGAGATCAGTCTTCTGATTTTGGAATAGAGACCGTGTTCTAATTTTTGAGTTGATCTTGGAAAGATCATTTTGTTGGATTGTTTTTGGTTCAGTTTGTTTCTAATAGCATCAGCATGGGTTGAGCTGATCAGGTAGGATGTAGGCAGCCCAGGATCGTCAGAAGAGTTTTGTGAGTAAGAGACGAAGAAACTGGAATTCGAAGTTAGAGACTTCTTTGTTGCTGAGGTTTTCTCCGATCCATGGGAGCTATAAGATTGGGTAAGATTGGGAAGCTAGCTCTGAGATATTTAGATCTTTTTCTGTTGTTCTTCTTAGGATTAGTGTTTGGTCTTCGGGAGTGGGTTGCCAGTTTGGATAACTGGAATTCATAGTGTTTCACGTATCTCTGAGGGAGTTTTGATTGTTGAGTCAGACTTGTCTGTAGTCCGATATCCTGATTTGTTTTGTAGATCTAGAAGAGTGGAAGCTCTGTAGCTTAGTAGTATTGATTTTTGGATTCTGTAGACGAGTATTCTGGTATTTATACTTGGGAAACTTGAGAAAATTCTATCCAGAATTTTGTCTGGATAATTAGATTTGTTTGGTTGGATGAATTGGTTGTTATGGTTGTTAGCATATGATTGATATATGCTTGTGTTTTAAAATTAAATCTTCAATTGGATTATTAAATTACCTTTGTTTTAAATTTCGGGGACGAAATTCTTTTAAGGGGGGAGAAATGCGATATCCCAGAATTTTTGGCAATATCAATTTAATAATATATGTTAAAATTAAATTGATTTGATAAGATTGTTAATAATAAATTTGAATTGATTTAATAATCTTCTTAAATAAATATTTAAATGGGTGATTTTATCTTTTAGAAACTAATTAAATTGTTTTCTATTTATAATGTATATATATGTGTGTATATTTTGTAAATAGATAAACTTTGTTTTAAATTTAATAAATAAAGGCAGGTTTTCTAATTCTAATATTTTTGGTAATTTAGAAATTTGATTTAATTTGATATTAAGCTATTAAATAAATAACCATATGATTTTAAAATACTCAAGATAAATTTAATTATTTAAAATGATTCTAGCCAAAGTTTAAATTTAAACAAAAAGTTTGTTTTGTTCTTTTTAAATATAGTGATAAAATAAGTAATTTATTAAATAAGAGACAAATTCTTTTATGAATTATTTTAATTTAATAATGAGTTATATTTAAACAATATTAATAATGTAATGTCTTTACAAATGGATTTTTAATTCAAATAGAAATTATTATTTTAAATTTATATATATGTGTGGGGGGGGTATTTTCAAAGAAGCTATGAAAATTTAAAATAAAGTCTTTCAAAAATGTCTAAATAAAATAAATCTTATATATATTAAACATAAGTATAAAACAAATATATGGTTATAAAATAAGTCTAAATACATAAACATCTATGGTATTAAAATAAGTATAAAAATAATAATAAGTAAATTAAGTATTTTATAGTTTTAAAATAAAAGAGAGATAAAAAAATATGCAACTGGGGTAGAAATAGAATTAAATGCTTAAATTAAAAATTTATAACAAATTAACTAAACCAACTTTATATATGTACAAGTAGGAGTAAAAACAAACCAGGCAAGTAATATGTATGTAAAGTAGTATGCAAGCAAGTAAAACAAAATAAACAAAGTATAAAAAGGATCTTGTATGTAACCTGTAAGTAACATATGCAAGGAAAGAAACAAGTGAAAATAAATATCTATATACAAGAAAAATTTGATAAAGTTGTAAACATAAAGTACTTAAGCATTTAATGTTTTCATTTCAGCAAACAATGAGGTCAATTCGAATTATGCAAATGATCATTTCAGCCTCCAAAATAAGAGCCTTGACTGATAAGTTAAACAAAAAAATGATAAAGATAAAGAAAAAATATCTGAACAAAACTAAAATGCCTATACCAGTAAACACCTACCTTTTACAATCTTTTCTTCTTTATATACATCTTCTATTCAGTTCGTTCTCAAAACAATTGCAAACCAGAAATGAATTAAAGCCTGAAATTTCTTTCAAAAGTTCAACTAAGATAACCTGTAAGACAAAGCCTGTGATATTTTATCTTCAACCTGGAAATCAAGCATCTTCCCAACAATAATTGGCTTCAAAGTTAAAAGGATTTTTAGTGCAAACTTTCAAGCTTTAGAGAATTTCAATTTTTAAGAAATCAGGTCTTAAAAACATCTCAACAATTCAAGCTCTCAAAAACATTTGCAAGTTCCAGGATCAACATTCAAAATCTGCTCTCTGTTTATTTTCAGGTGAGTAACATCACAAATTTAAATAGTTTAAGTTTATAAATTCTGTTGCATACTCATCTCCGAAAATAATATGTTTGTGAGTATATGTATAAGTATGTCTTTGTGGATATATGTGAATATCTAATTGTGTGTATACTGTGTTTATATATTGTGCTCTGTTTTGTATCCCAGGCTCAAGTTTTTATTTAAAAATTCCTTCCACATGATCTAGTTCTTGATAGGATCTGATTATCAAACAAATATTGATTGATTTAACCCAAATTAATGTTTAAAAATCTAAGTTAGTTAAAATAAGGTTTGTTTGACACTGGAAGTGTTAAAATAACTGAGCATATTAAGTAAAACCAAAGCTCATACTTTTAAATTTATAAATTCAGTATTACAAACCGAATACTTCAACCAAAATATGATTTTTAACACAAGAATCAAGATTTCTAGTTTGGGATTAAAGGTGCAGTTTGGGTTTGAACTGGAAATGAATTTCTGAGTCTTTCTGGTGATCAAGTTGATCGGAGTGCTCGTGGTCTTTCCTGGAGATGGAGGAATGATCAGAGATGCTAGGAAAAATAGTGAATGGTGATGAAATTCACCAGGGAAGTTGCAGCAGTGGAATTCCTTTTAGAACCCTAGTTTTTGGCTGTGTTTAATTAATCGAGCATTATGGTGTGTATAGTGGATCGAGTGTGTCGAGGCTTGGGGTAACGTTAGCTTGGATGTTGAAGTAGGAATGGCCAAAGTGGCAGAACGTCAGGTGGTCGGAATATTATAAGCGGCGCGTTGACAGGTTTTGGGTGTTGATGGGTTCCAGGTTTAATTTGAACTCGAATACAAATTCGAGTTAAGTTAGAGACAATCTGGTGATCATGTTAGAGGTTTGGATGATGTTTGGTATGGGGAAGATCATCATTGATGATCGAAGATGATCATCGACACAGTGCACATACACGGTGCACAGTTAATTGATGAAGTTGCTTTGGTGTTGGAGTGTTCGAGTTACTTGATGGGTTTGACTCGAAGAGTTTTGATGGTTTGCTCGAAGTAAAGAGGGATTTGACTCGAAGCAAATGAGAAATGCCTCGGGTTGAATATTTGCTATAGGTTTTTACAGGAAACCTGTTATCTTGTTTAAATTTTTTAAAATAAAATCTAAAAGCTAAGTTTAAATGAAAAGACAAGATTAAAATAAAGTTTAAATCCAAGTTTAATATGGTTCAAGTTAGTTTTGAATCTTAATTTAAAAATACATAAAGTTTTTATTTAAATTGTCGTAACTATTTTAAAAAGGCTTAAGTAGTTTGGATTTTAAAGTGAAGTTTAAATTGTAAGTGGAGTTTAAAATCAAAGATTTAAATCTGGATTCAAATATAAATTTGAATCTTAGTCTTGAAAGAAAAGAAAGTTTTTAAATTTAAATTGTTTTAACAAATTTGAATGATAAAGCAAATTTTCAAATTGATTTGAATTTAAAATGAAATTGGGTTTTAAATTCTTTTAATGTCCTATTATAAGATAAATAATTCTTTAACTTGTGAAATTAAAGGGGTTTTTGAAATTGTTTTAAACTTGTTAAAGTTAAATTGTTTTCATTTTAAATCTTAAATTTAAAATGAAATTTAAAAGTAAAATTTGAAAGTAAATTGTTTTAAATACCTTGTTAATGATAATTCGATCACTAATAAGAAAAATATTTTTATCTTTAAATAAATGAAGATCTAATGTTTTGTAATTATTAAATTAATTGAAGTGGATAATTGATGATTTGTATTAATTAATTTAGTAATTAAGAGTTTAAAATTAGTTGATTAAGGTTTAAGCTTATTAATTTAGGATAAATTAATTGGTAATTAAGAATCATTAATTAAATAAGGATTAAATTTTTAATTAATGATTAGTAATTAATTAATAAATTAATGAAGGATTAATTAAGTTACAGTTAACACTTAATTAAATGAATGAGTTATTAAAGATTAATTACATTTGTAATTAATAATGATGAATCTTAGTTAATTACTTTAGAAAAGTAATTAAAGAATTGTAAATAGTTAATGAAGGTCATTAACTAGAATTATTTAATAATTAATTAATGTGATTAATTCTTAATAATTAATTAGATTAATTAATTTAAAGATAATCAATTGTGAATTGTTAAGTATAATTACTTAATGGAAGTAATTAAGGAATTAATTACTCATTGTAATTAATTCAGTTTAATATAAATGGTTTAAATTAATTAATTAAGTTTAGTTAATTTAAATAAAATTTTGATGATATGATAAGTATAATTACTTAAGGAAGTAATTAATGATAATTACTGGATGTAATTAATTGAGGATGATTTAATGATGGAAGTAATTGGAGTATAATTACTTTGTGAAATTAATCAAGGGATTAATTTAAAGAAAATTAATTAAGGAGTAATTAATTTATTGATGGTGTAATTAAGGGTAGTTAATTACTGAATGGTATTAATCAGGGGTGATTAATAAATGTGGTTTAATGGAAGTTTAGTTACTTAAGGTGATTAATTTAAATTTTATAATTAATTAAAATATAATTAAAAGTCAATAATAAATATAATTTAATTATGTAATTAAGAGTTGATCAATTAAGATTTACTTAATCAATAATAAGTGATTAAAGAGTAATTAATTAGTGCAATTAAAGATTTAATGTAATTAATTATAGTTAATTTATGAAGTAATTAAAGGTTAATTTCTGCGTTTAGTTAAAGATAATTAATTTGTGAAAATAATTAAAGGATAATTACTTGAGTGTAATTAAAGTTAATTAATCAAGGATGATTAATTAAATTGAATAATTGGATGATGATAAATTAATTGATTGATAATTGATTAATAGTTATATAAGCAAGATTAACAATGGTGAAGTAATTAATTTAATTTACTTTAAGTTAATTAGAGATGCAAGTAATTAATTTAATTCATTTAAATTAATCATAACTTATGTGATTGCTTATGTATGGATGGATAATATTGTTTACCTTGAATGGTTCGAGATCTCAAATATGAGATTAATGATGCTATGTGATAGGTATGCTTTGATTTAAGTATGATGATAATATGGATTATCTGTTGTGATGATAATATGAATTATCTATTTATGATGATAAAATTGATTATCTATTGTGATATTGTGAATTATCTATCTGTATGTATATGGATAATTGAATTGAATTGTTTTAACTTTAAAACAACTTGGCCTTAAAAGATGGCGTTTGGATTTCGATGAGACCGGGATCGGGTTTCCATATTTGGACATCCGAAAACCACATCGATCCAAATTAAATGTTAGGTCGTGAATTCTCAAGTGAAGATTCGAGTGCAAGGGTTATCGTCGTTAACTCTGAGGGTGATTCCAAAATGAGTGTAACGAAATAATGCCTTCGGTTTCGTTCGAACCCGGAACGAACTTGTATGGATTGAATGTTTTCAGAACATCGTCAGGTGGGTGATGAGCATTCTAAGAGATGTGTTCTCTAAAGGTAATCGCAGCATCAAGCCTCATCAACTGGGAATGGCTAAAATAGGGGAGGTGCAGCAAGGTTAGGTGGGTCATGCCCAAGCAGGACGAGATTTTCCCCTGTCTAGATGTCCCTTTTTATTTCGGCTGTGTGGGAAGTTTTGACCTCCAACTGCCGGGATTATCTTGTTCGGGACAGTTCAGTAAGGAATGGTTCCTGCCTTGTGTTGTAGGGGAGCTAGGATGGCTCCTCGATACGGTGATCTAAGCCACGTACTGTGACGGACGGTACCCCAGTGCCCTGCCATTGATGGAAGCCCATTTTCCCTACGAGACCCTACAGTTTTGATTTGTATTACGCACTTTTGTGCCTAGTAGCTGGAATTTATTAGATGTAACAGTTTCGGCTATTTTTTATTTACTTGAAAACCCTACACCCTATTATAATATCACAGAATTTCCTATTAAATGATTTGGTTAGCGTAAGGTAAAAACTTACCCGTGTTTATGTATGGGAAGTCTTACATGATACCTTTATTTCAAATGTTTTTCAAAGTTAAGCAACTTTAACCTGTTACTCACACCAGACCCATGTCTGACCCAGAGTTTATTTCTGTTTTTCTTAAACTCTCAAATACTCAAATTTTTACAAGTAGCCAAGGGATTCAGGTTAGCTTTGACGAATTCTGGAGGAGCAATAGAGCAGGAGGCTTCTACGTTATATATTTAATATTCCGCTGTGTTGGTATCTCTGTGTTGTATTGTGTATTGAATTGTATAACTAGACAGGTGTTTACAACTGTCTAGTATGTGATGTATTAATCGTGTAACTCTGATAGATATTGTATATTATGTAATACGTATGTGATTAATATAATTTATTCGTTCCGCTATTGAGATTCTGATGTTGTTTCTTCTTTCTTCTCTATCTTTTCTCTTTTCTATCCCTTTCTTTCTTCAAGATGATACGACTTTCTGTGGTTAGAAAGTCGGGTCGCCATAAAAGATTTGGATGTTTATTTGTTTAATATATCCTACTATCATTCTGTATTTTATTTACAGTATATAAAACTGTAAGTTAGATTATTTCGAATAAATTAAGAAGTGCATTGGAATGTTGTATATCCATTCCTGAAATTAAATGGAAACAAAACTTTATTTTGAAACTATTAAATGGTTTTGATTTTAAGAAATAAGAATCGAACTTATGAAAATGGAATCATTTTGAAATTAAATTTGAAATGTAAAATGAACCTGTCAACCGGAATGATTAAGATGGAATTTAAATTAATTCAAATTGGGATTGAATTGAATTAATTGGAAATGTAGTCGAAGTTGAATTTGTTCGAATTCAAAATGGAAATTGATTTGAATTGGCACGGGAATCGAATTTAATTTGAATTGAAATCGGGATTAAATCAATTTAAATGGAAGTGGAAATTGGAAATTGATTTGAATTGGAGATTGGAAATTTAACCAGTTGACTCTGAAACTATTTTCAAATAAATTATTTTGGTATAAATTGTCTTAATACTATCTTCTTATATATTCAAATTTATTTCGATTTTCCAAGCTATTTGCTATACAAACCATTCGTTTTAAAAAAAAATCAAACTATCTTATATTAACTATTTAACTATTTTAAAACTATTCAAGCTATTTTCTAAGTTTGAACTGGTCAGAGTGGAAATTGGTTATATTTAAATCATGGATTTAAATACTAATGGGGATAAGTTGAAGTATTAACCCCAATGGAAAATTGAAGCAACTCTGAATCAAAATCAAAATCGGAATATTAAGGTAAGAATGATTTTGAAGTGAAAGGGTATATTTTAAGTAAATATGATGATTTTAAAATAAAAGGTTGGATAGTATTATAACTGAAACTTACTTTGTAAGAAAGAAGTAATGTGACAAATAACTTTGAAGGGTAATCGAACTTGAAAATTTGATTTGGTATTAATGAGATTATAAATATTAGTTATATATTCAGACTTCCCTTGTTGAATTTATAATCAGAAGAAAGTGATCTTTGAAGGAAATTGAAATACTAAATAGAGTTTATATAAGTATGAAGTGGACTTAGAAGTTATTGATCCGAAAAAATTTCGAGTTGAAGGAATGATTTATAATTATATGAGAATGAAACTGAAAGGATTTTGGAACTCACTGATTTTAAAAAGGCTTTTGGTATAGTAAAAAAGTCAGTTTTGGAAATTTGTTAAACCAAATTTGAGAATTATCGATTTTGAAGATATCGTTTTTGTATAGATGAAGTTTATATGTTATGCATATAAAGAGTATGATTTGAAAGGTATTATATATGTATATAGTATGATATGTTTTCGAGAAAGGTATGGGAAAAAAGGCGCCTCCATTGAGAGTCGAAACTTATAATAGGAGATCCACTAGGTGGTTCTGCCTAGAACCCTAAGTGTGGGATCGATTTCACCCTAGAGGGAGGTGAATAGGGTGATACTATTAATTATAAAAATTTATTGCAAAAGTATATAACATAACTGCAATACAGATATAGTAGAATTATAGCAGCACATATAATAGCAGAATATTAAAAGCAGAAAACAGAAAACACATTTTTACCCAACTTCGGCAAAACCCTACCTATGTGTTGGCCCCAAGGTTTCTACTAGAAATTAAGCAGTCAGACGCATACACACGTAAACTCGCGACACCCATTATCGACTAACCTAACTCTACGCTCAAAACCCTGCCACAACTCAGCCACTTAGTTGTGAATTCTCAAACTACACTACCGTAGTTCGTCCCCTAGTCACCCGATTAGAATTTACAAAAGTTTAAAATAAAAATAGAAATAAAAAACAATAAACCCTAATTCTGAAAAATAAAAGCCCAAAGTAATAAGTTAAAGAAGCCGGCCCAAATAAATAAATCCCCTTTAGATTTTATATCATTTTCGGCCTGATTCCTTGCGTTGAGAAGAAAATATGGTTGCTTCCTTTTTTTACTCATTCGTTCTTCTTTGTTGCTCGTTTGTTCTAAAATTAGGGTTCCTGGAAAATTCGAAGAAGCCGACTGATTGTTGGTCGATTACAAAGGCTATTTCTCTGTTTTTCTTCGACAAACGACCATTTCTTCTATTCACACACGGCTCCTTCGATTTAATCGAGTTCGACTATAATAGTTGTGATTTATTCTTTTTTCTTTACTAGTAAGCTTGCTTGAACTCGATGTTTTTTCATGCCGATGATGGTTGGGTTTAAATAGAGATCAATTCCCTTGATTTTCGTTTGAATTGAATTCGTCTGATAATTTGCTTGCCATTCTATTTCGCTTGAGCGTATTCGATTTGTTTAGACTTGTTCAATTCGTATAATTCTGTGTCGCTTGATTATCATGGCTTTGTTCGATTACTTGGCCACCACAGCTTGTTTGTTTTGGTTTCGTTCTTTTTCCTATGATTTCGGCCACTTTGATTTTTACCACCTGGCTTTGACTTGTTCGGCGTGTGTGTTTTCATTCCTGTAGTGTTGCAGTTTGTTGAACTATGTCTAGTTTCAGTGTGCTTTCCACTTGAAATCTGTCTGTGTCATCTTGAAGTCTGACTGCATGTATATATGTATACATGTTGTTTCACACATGTATGTATGTTAGCTTGTGAGTTGCATCCCTGGTTTACATTGGAGTTTCATTGCTTCGAATTGCATACATATATGTTACTCGGTTGCACCGTCTACACTATGTTGATTGAAACTGATCTGTATATCATTGAACAGGTGCAATTCTGAACTATATACATATGTATGTATATGTGCCACTATTATCTTGATGTTGCTTTGCTGTATCTGTGATGGTCTCCGTTGTAATGTTGTGCTAACCTGGTTGAAGTTGTTGCATTGTACTTAAAGTCGTTAACTTGGTTCTCTGTATATTGATGTCTTCAACATGGCCTCCTTTATGTGATGAGTTGCTGTATTGTATATGAATTTGGTCTGCACTTCAGTAGAATGCATTACATTGTTCATATGTATATTAGTGCTCTAGTGCCAAATGAATTTGAATCTGCACCTGTATTCAGTTGGCTTGCTCACTGGTCTTCACTGTTGAGGCAGCTGCACCATGTCATTTGATGTTGTTGTCTTTGATCAAACTTTCAAGTTGACTAGTCTTGGCTTCTTGACACAGTCTTGTTTTGTGTAAGATTTTATGCATCATGTAGTAGCCTCTGTTTTCATGTGTACACATTGAATTTTGGTCGAGATTTTTCCATGAACTAGTTGTCTTTGATTTTGTTTTTAAAATAAGCTCTGAATATTTTTCTTGAGTTGTTTGTGTGCTTCATGGTTGATTTGGGTCTTCTTTGATATTGAACTTGATCATTTCATGTTGTACATTTGGATTTGCACCTATGTTTAATCCATCTTATAGCTCAGGTTTGACCTTGTGCTAATATCGTGATTTTATTTATACTTCACTTGAGTTGAACCCGGATTTTAATTGGGTTTGACCTTATGCTCACCCGTCCGTGTAATTTTATCAAGTGTATATCGGTATGCACGGCTTTTGGCATGTGCACTGATATAGTATGCATGTCACAAGCTATTCATGTATGATGAATTCAAATTTAAATGGTGACGAACCACCCAAATAATTGAGGCAAATAACATTTTCAAAATACACATTTTATTTTATACTGCAAAATATTTTCTTTTCAATTTTACTACGTTAGTGTTTATTTTGCAGATTGCTCAGATGCTGGATTCAATCTAGAATAAAGTTGAAGATAAATACGAGTGAATGAGCTTTATGTAGTGTAGACAGTTGCGTAAAATGAAATGTATTGTAATTGAAAGTTTATATATATAGTGAGAGCACAAATTTGTACTATTCAAAATTGTAATAAAATATTTGTTTGAATAAAATACCCTTTCAATTTAAATTTTGTGTTATTCATTTTATTCAGCAAATATTTATTTTATTTTACCAAAATAAAATAATGCATTGACAAATACATTTAAATGAATACACACACACACACACACACACACACACATATACATTTATTATCATCAAACAAAAATCATATACTTGCATAATCAACACTAAGGGCGGGGTCAATGAATTGGGATCTCAAAGGACGTCCGGAAAAAACTTGAGTTCCTGATGATCATTATTAGGTAGCGTAAGTCGAGGGGTGCTGATGCCTACTGTTACATTGGGTTTTACTGTGATAGCAACGTAACCTTTGCCGTAACTGTAATCTACTGCGTTCCATAGCGTAAGTTGAGTGGCAGTGATTGCCTACAATATACGTTTGATTTTGCTGGGAGAGCGATGTAATATCGGTAGATTGCGATCTATGTGGTTCCATAGTGGAATTCGTGTGGTAAAGAGTGCCTAAAGTCTACGTTGGGTTTAACTAGTGTAGACTACGATCTATGTGGTAAAGTTTCGTTTGACAGCGTAATTCGTGTGGTGCTGATGCCTACAGTTACATGGATTTTGCTGTGATGGCAACGCAACCCTGGGTGTAGCTGCGATCTGTTGCAGTTCCCATGGTGAAAGTCGAGAGGTGCGGATGCCTATGGTTTTCTTACGGATTTCGCTGGGATGGCGACGTAATCATCGTGCTAACTGCATCCCATGGGGGGAGTGATGGTTTCCATAGCATTTTTGAAAAGAGATTTTCAAGTATTTTCGCTAGCTGTTGGAAACGGGTCTACTAAGTACTTATAGATTTTCAGTCCTACACCTGATCAACGTATGATTAAATTTTTGTGTGAACAAGGATTGACTTGTTTGGACATCGAGTTATGAAAATTATTTTAATAAAAATAATTTCGTAAATACTATGTGATTTAAAGTGTTTTAAAATTATATAATAAAAGAGTAAGAAGTTAAAATGTTTAAAGGGTGATTTAATTAATAATAAACATCAAAATTCCAATTCTTGCTTCGTCCCTATTCGAGGATGAAAAGTTCTAAAGGGGGGAGGAATGTAACGACCTGGGTTTTTGATGCTTGTTAATGAGGTAATTAACTAGTTTCAATTATTTAAAATTTAATTTTATGGTATTGGAAATATCTGAATTTATTAAAAACTATATTCGAATTTGAAATATAAATTCATGGATATGATAAATATTTAAATTATATGTATATATAAACTCGACCATTTAAATTAAGATACAATATTTATAAATATATATAAATATATACAAGCTTTATGGCGTTTGATGATATATAAGTATATAAATGTATATATATCCATATATGCCCATATGAAATAAAATATAGGAAAGTTTGTATAATTATGAATATATATATATATATAATATCAAAAATATACATAAGCAATGTATGTGAGAATATGTATAAATGTATGTATATGATGGTAAAACATATGTAAGTAAATAAATACGTATAAACATAGGTAAGCATACATATGCAAATATAGATAAATAGGTAAATAGGGGATAGTGTGAAAATATATATGTACATATGTAATATGATGACAAATACAAGCAAATGTGTATATATATAGTAAATAGTGAAAATGCAAGTTTATATATAATGACAACATACATACATATATATATATATATATATATGTTCATAAAAGTATTGTATGTGTGAATATGTGTATATATGTTATAAAAACCATGCATAGGGTCTAAGTGGTAGGAAATATATATATATATATATATATATATATATATATAGACACACACGTAATGGTATATATATGGATAAGCTTAAGGGAACATCATAATGGAAAAGTTCATTTCAAGCTCACAAAATAGCAAATCAATAAATAAATTAAGTCAAGCTCTCATAGTATACAATTAGGTCATGTACACATATTAAATCAAAACCTCTTTTCAATTAATCAAATCACTTTTAAAAAAATGAATTGTTGTACATAGGAAGCTACAACCCATTCTCTCTATAAAAGTAACTTTGCCTTACTTTATATTCTTTCATTCGAATAAGATAATAAAAGAGGATACAGGTTGGTAGTTAAAAACTTAAAGGAAAAAAACTTAAAACCAAACACTCAAGCTACAACAAAAGATCAACAGAGGGAATCGAACCAAAGCAGTGCTTTGTTTCAAAGAAAGATTATGCGTAGAACTAAACCTTTATATACTGTAATCTATGCTTGGATACGAATGTAGAGTTTGTTGATATGTAAGCTTGAACAAGAATATATATATATATATATGTATGTATATGTATGTATGTATATGTATGTATATTAAGGATATAACCAGAACAAATCAAGTCCTGTTCATTTTTTTTCTGCTGTATGTTGAAAACTGATATACTTAACTCTTAAAATCCCTATCTCCCACTCTAATTAGTTTTAGTTTATGATGTAAAAAGAAAAATTGTTTGTTTTTGATTGAACTTTGTTTTAAAATTTGTTTATTTTGATTTTATCAAGTGTAAAGGATAGACGATGTATTTTACATTAAGTAACCTTAAATGGGAAAAATTCAAACATTATATTTCGTGCCTTCACTTATATGAACATGATCGACCTTGGAAATGATGAAGTTTGGTGGGTGTTTCATGATTTTTAATCGCGTATGTGTTGATATGTAAGGGAATGAATGCAGTTCGGTCTTTGACCAAATTACGGCAAAGCCGACGATGTTGGGGGACGACGCTTGGCTAAGAGGAAGCTCGGAGGAGACGGAGCATGGGAAAAATGGTGGTTTATTTTATATAAGGGTGTAATGGCCGGTTGGGGAAAAAATAGGGTTGGAGATGGAGTTTTGGTGGTGTTCAGTTATAGGTAATGGCTACGGCGAGGGAGAGAGAGGAGCATGCGGCTGTAGGGGAGAGGATGAAGGAAGTCGCGGCGAACGTTGTGGTGAGGTTTGGGGGTATACGGTGGTGGTTGATGGCATAGAGAGGTGAGGTGGGGGCTCGGTTTTGTTCGTGGGTGGAATAGCAGTCCGAAAATTCGAACTGGGCTTGGATAGCGGGTCTCTGGTGGGTTATTGGGATGCGAGGGTGGAAGATGACTGATGGAGATGGTCGGCGGAAAAGGACTTTGGTCGTAGGTAATGTATAGGTGCATGGTGGTGCACAGTTTCGTGAACTCAAAAATTTGAGTGGTGAAGAAAGAAGAAGGGAGTGGAAGAATACTGGAGGGAAGAAAGGAAGAGAAGAGAGGAAAGAATGGGCCAAAGGAAGCTAATAGGAAAAGGAAAATGAAACGAAAAGGAAAAGGAAAATAAAAAGGAAAGAAAAAATAGGAAGTAAAAAGGAAAGAAAAAATAGGAAGTAAAAAGGAATAGGAAAAGGGGAGAAGGGAAAAAGAAATGAACTTATGATAACTTAAAAGTTAAAACTTTATTTCGATTAGCATTTTAAATCAAATAAATGTGGAATTCTTTTTCTGTATAATCCTGTCTCTTAATATTTAATCTTAATTGATTTTGTGTAATGTAAACCTTAATTATCTATAGTAACTAAAGTAAGTAATTAATTTAATTATTAATGATTAAATTTTAGGTTAATAAAATAGGATTAGTTATTGCTCGGATTTTAAATTCTAACTAACTAGGAATAACTTGTTTTATAATTCCTTTAGTCTATGATTATCTCGGGTTAGTAAAATAAATGGTTTCAGTAATAAGAGTTAATAAAATCCTGATTTGCGAATTGTTTAATATTAACTATTTATCGTTAAATTAAGTTAACCATCTATGTTTTGCCCTATTGTTCTTGATTTTTATTTCAAGTATTCTGGTCTGTACATTTAATAGCCAAACGAATCGAAATGTTGGAATAAAACGTTAAAAAGTTTTACTGAAAATAAACATCTATAACAAACACCCATTTGTGAATATTGTCACCTAAGTATAAATTTTTTATTTTAAAACAATCTACCCTTTAGATTTTACTATCGGGTTCGAAGAGACCGAAGTCGGATATCAGTATTATCCGGAACCTTTTCGATTTGAGAATCACTAGTAACCCTTACGGTTTTGACTATAAAGTTGAATATGTTGGAATTGGATTAATTTAACAAATTCAATTATTTTAAATAAGTAGCTGCACTTAGACATTAACATAATATTAATGGATTTCTGTTAAAATGTTTTGGCTATGATCAGATAAAACTCATCGTGTTGTACGAGTTACCTTTGTTTAAAGGATTTTCATAATTTAAGTACTTCAAATTAAGTGAGCTTACTCACGCTGGTTTCCAGCCTGACTCGGGTGTTACTTGATTTTAATGTTAGGGTAAGACCGATTATTACATATTTTCAGGTTAGGATGCTTTGAAGTCCCGAAGACGAGCTAGATGGCAGAGATGTATTGCACATATTGACTATATTCCGCTATG
Source organism: Allium cepa (assembly GCA_030765085.1). Lineage (NCBI taxonomy): Eukaryota > Viridiplantae > Streptophyta > Magnoliopsida > Asparagales > Amaryllidaceae > Allium > Allium cepa. The sequence goes on from CM060931.1 coordinate 169,224,538, forward strand.
TATTATAGGCTATATTTTCAGCATTTAGGGACATGTTATTATAACTGTCCAGATTTATTTGTTGATAATTGTACTCTGACAACTTGAATGTATATTGGCAGTTACAGCTTTTCTTGTATAAAAACTATTATTATATATTATATTTTGTTCCGCTACAATTGTGAGAATCTATGCTGCTGTAATTTCTTCTTCTATCTCGTTTTCTTATTTAACCCTAACAACCTGGTATTTTGGGCACTCAATTGCTCAGCACTCTATACAGTGAACGTATAGTGTCGATTTTCGAGGTCGAAAATCGCACGGTCGTTACAGCTTCCTTGTTGGATTTCCATTGACCAGAAGTCTTTCTTTTGAATATGATACATCCAAGTCCACTCCTGTAACGACCTAGAAATTCTGTCATTTGAAATTCGTATATGTAGTTGATTTTAAATATTAACGAGTAAAATTTGTAAGTCGAATAAATTTTTATTTCCTATATCTAGATTAATTGGATAATTAAATCGATAATTTATATATGAAATTACAGAAATAATTGGAAATTGGGTATAATGTGGTTGAAATTGATTTGTAAAGTTGTATTAAATCATGTTGGAGTTAGAATGATGTTATAGAACTTTTAAAATCGAATTAAAAGTTAAATTGTGAAAATTGAATATTTTAATATTTAATTGACGAGTAAAAATAGCCATTTTTCAAACATTCTCGGATTTCGACGAAACCAGTTTCATCGGATCCGTAATGTTATATTATTGTATGGTTTCAAATTTCGTGTCAATCGGATTTACGGTTTGTCCGGGGCAAGCTAAAACGCGTAGAAATCGGTTCGAGTGAATTTTGAATTTAAATAGTCGATTCAAAAACTTATCTTCCAAATTTAATCTAATTGGCTCCCGATATATATTCCATTGCGTTCGGAATAGGGGTAAAACATTATAAATGCCAGGCGGCACGATTCGTTTGGAGTTCGGAAAAATTTCGGGTGAATAGTGCACGGAAATTTTCTATATAAGGCCCTGTATTATTCACTTTTGCACTCAAACCCTAATTAAGAAACCTAGCCGCCATTAATGTTTTCGAAGGCTAGAATTTCACCTTCTTCCCCTCTTAATCTCTTCTAATCCGTGAATAATTAGAGAAAACTTTCAACTACAATGTTGTAGATCCAGAGGAGAGCTTTAAATCTATACGGCTATGATTGTTTATAGTCAAGTAAATCGATGGGAAATTTCGTATAAAGCCGAGATGTTGCGCACGTTTTTCAATGCAAGGGGGGTGATCGAGTTCCTTGATGCTTCGGCCGGGGGTGGAGTGGGCTATGGCGCTTCGACTGGCGGAGCTTGATCGTGGTAGAAGTCGACAAGGGAGGTGCGACTATTAGGGTTACTCGGCGACTATTTGGGTTTGTTGTTCGATCGTGTTTACTGAAGGAGGAAGATGGGGATGTGACGGCATGGATCTAACAAGAAGGAAATGGATGGCCAAGATTAGCAGAGGTTGAAAATAAAAGGGAATTGTAAATTAAATTATATTATAATTTGTATAAAACTTTAAAATGCAATAACTCTTTCATACGAGGTCAGAATTTGACGAAACGAATTGCGTTGGCTTCACATTGACGAATACTACGCGATGGAGCTGGATTGGGAATGATTGGAGCTAGTGAAATTTTTTGGGTAAAATTAAACGCGCGCTTAATTTTATTCGAAATAAACGTTGAAACTGTTATTGAAAGCAAGGTGAGAACTTCTCACTCAATCGAAATTGTTTCGATTTAAATTTTAAATAGTTAGATTTAAAATTGCTTGATTGTGTTATTGAATAATAAATTGTTATCTATTGTTTTGAAATAGACCCTATGCGCCGTATAATAAGCGGATGTTATTTATTTAAAAACATATACCGCGATATTCCATCTTGATTGGAATTGGTATTATATATGTACTTGGAGTTGATTTTTCCGCATTATATAGCGGATGAGACCCTATTGCGCCGCATAATAGCGGATAATATTTTATATGAACCCATGTACCGCGATATTTCGTCTTGATACGGAATTGGTATTGTGCTAACATCTGTGGATGCAGGGAAACGAGTTGGAGGGATCCAACTGGATTCCTCCACAGTATGGATTATTTTACAGATATTTACGATATATTCTGTTATCATATGATATTTGGATGTCGTGATTGTTATATTTAGTGCTGTTGCAGCATTGGACCTATTTTTGGAGCTTTAAAAATGTTAAAGTAACGATTTTGAATTTAAAAGGATTTTAAAGTGATCTCTGAAAGTATACGTTTTAATTGAATTTTGGAATTGATTCATTTTAAATAAATAAATGTTAAAATTTTAATGTTATAAAATTTATGATTTTCGAGAAATATAGTTGAAAATTGATTTTTTTTAAATATGGAGTTAACGAATTTTATAAAATAGTATAGTATTGGGATTTTTGAATTTTTATAAACGGTTTATATAAAAGATTTATAAAAAATTAATATTTATAAATTATAATACTAGAATTATGAAACGAGTTTTTATAAGTGTTAAAAATGAAATATAAATGAATTTCATAAGTGAATGGAATTTATAGATATATAAATTGTGAAGTTATAAAATGAATAGATTTTGTAAAATAAAAGATTTATATGTAATTAACTTATAAATTGGATTTTTGGCATTTAAATGAGATTTAAATAGAATTTGTTAATTAAGGGATTTTATAAGTTAAAGTTTTTATAAAATAAATATAAATGGAATTTATAAACGTTGTTTTATAAATCCAAAATCGACTTATTTTGATAAGTTAATTATTATAGCCTATTAAAGGAAGTATATTCACGATTTTGGGACAGTGGATAATCCTTTAAAATAAAATGTGTAGGAATGTTGAATGGGTTAACGAAGTATATTCACGTTTTTGGACAGTGAATAATATATTAAAGAAATGTTTAGGAAGTGATATTTTAAATGGAATTAAAACGATTTGAAGTTGTTTAAAAATGTGTTAAGGATCGAAACCATAGATTTCAACATTCACTGTTGAAATAGACGTTTTCGAGAAATAGGGAAATGGTGGACTATAACACTGTTGTTATAGTAAATGATTTTCGAAAGGAAATGTTTTATATAGTATTGGGATTTATATATCTATCTTAATTTCGAATCCCTATACTAGTGATTTTGGGTTGTCGTAATGATGTTTTACGCAACATTCGTTTGGACCCAAATAAATGTGTTTAAGAGAATGTTTTCCTTAAAAGAATAGAATATATACTTAATCGTGTTTTAAGTATATTGGATATTTTCTAAGTATTGAAAATAAGTAGATTTGTGAATTACTTATTGTTAAATAAGTATTTGGAAATGTTTTCCAATATGAAATTGAAATGGTTTAGAGAATATATCTTTTTAAAGATAAATTGAAGTGAATATCTGGCAAGTTATTAATTTATGGAAGATTAATAAAAAGGGCCTAGTGATTGTAATGGTGCTGGATATTTGTTTGTTGGCCTTGATAGTTAAATAACCGACCATCAATATTTACCTTCAAATGGGTATTTGATGTTATTTGCTTGAATTTGAATGCTACAATTATTTTAAAATAAGCGCTCGTTATTCGGTTTAGCCGGGAGAGGACCTTTGTGTCATAAATCCCATTTCGAAAAATGATATGTCGTAATGGATAGCATTTGACGACCGGTGTTGAAGACCGGATATTTTTGAAAACGAAAGGATTACCGTCGAATGTTTCTGCATCGGTTGATCTCCGATATAGAGATTTTATCACCCTTTGTGATGGGAAGTCCGGTCGTGATTAGTGAATATCCGGATTGCAAGGGCTTCTTTGGAAGTGCCTTCGGTTCCGTTCGATCCCAGAACGAACTTGTATGGTTGTGTGTCTGACGTTACAATTTGAGATGTAAAGCTGGTTTCTATCAAATATATTTCTGTTGATGGCGGAGAATTTATTCTCTTAGCTTAACACCCTTCTCTGAGACGTATGAGCTCAGAGGTTATGTAGTTGATGGTTATTAGTGATACATTCCTAATTTGGTAATGTGGCATACGAAGTGCTGTTGAGCATTTGTTGATCAAAGCGTGGCTTTTGTATAAAGCATAGCTTTGTGGGCGAGACTTCGTCGGACCTCACACCCCGGAAATGGTCAAAACAGGAAAGATGCGGCAAGGTTATTAGGGGATCGCACCCCCTTAGTATGTCATTCCTTCTGGATAGAGGTGGTATTATGGTATGGAGCCCTGATATTTAACCTATGTTGTTGCTGCAAACATATTATTTTGTGGTTGTTGGTGAATCCCGGGATTTAGTTCGGTTACGACCGGGGGATGGCATATTCGTGTCAGTAGTTACCCAGCTAGGGGTAACCCGGCCTTGTGTTGGCAGAGATCCGGTTAGGTTCTCGGGGCGTCTTTCCAGAGGCGTTTCCATGTGGCAATGGGAAGTTCCTTGGCCTGACCATTGTTGGAAATCCAAACTCCAATACGCACCTTGTACGATTTTAGTTGTAGAACCTGCCATTTACTTATGGTGGTCACCACTGTTTAGATGGTAGTTATAGTAGGCATAGTTCGGAATGTCTATGTTGGCTAAGATTTATATCATTACTTTCAAAATGTTTTCCTACACACTCATAGTAATAATATCAAATAAATCTTTCTACGTATCAAGCATATTTAACTATCATAAGGAGAAATCTCCTCCGATTCTGCGTTTGCATTGTGTGTGTGTGTGCGGGAGGCCTTATGGTAATCTCATTTTCTAAAAAGCATTGGGAATCTAATTTAAAATATTTCTTTGTTTATTTTTAACGATAAACTGTTTTAAGTTCTCACACCAGTCCCATGACTGACCTGGAGTTTATTGTTCCCTTCCTAAACTCTGGGTGCCCATCAATTTTAACACGCGCAGTCTAGAGTCAGGTTATCAGGTCATTCTGGAATTCAGGAGTTGCTGTGGAGATCAGGAGCAAGCTGGATGGCATGGCGTATCAACTAGTATATAGTATTTCTTTTCCGCTGTTTGTTGTTGTAAACATTGATAATGTAATGTAATGTGATGTAAAGTAATAACTAATATAGTTCTTTGTTTTAATAAAGATGATTCATTTATCTATTATATATTGTTCCGCTGCAATTGTGAGATTCTGATATTGTTTCTGTTGCTTTTTCTTTCTTTCTTCTTCTATCTTCTACCTCTTCTTTAACCCTAATGGTACGGTTTTTGGGCATTCGATTGCTCGGCAGTTGATACAGTGGACGTATTAATGTCGACCTTCGGGAGTTGAATATCGCTATTCGTTACAACTCCACCCATAGGCTACCCTTCCTCGACAAAATTGCATTGACATGGGTACTGATAGCAGCTTCGTTCCAAGCATGCAAATTGATGATGCCAAGGCTGTTACAACCAGAAATTTAACCCATAATAATTAATTTGTTAATTAATTAAATAATAAAATAATTTTGTGAAATTATCAGAATTAAGCCATGGAAGTTGCACCATTGTGTCTGTGGTAATTTTTTTGTCAGTTTTCATATATAGAACGTCAAAAACCGAGCTAATATGACCAAGTTATAAAATAAACAAAATAAATAGAAATATAAAGAAAAAAAGAAATATATACATATATATATGCGGTCAATTCGACCGGTCGGTCGACCTGGGCAAGGGGGCAGTCGATAGCCCGGTCAACCCGCCTTGTAATTTGGCAGGCAAACGAACGTAAATTCGTTCGAACGAATTGGAGACGTCGGAACACGTCATTTTCTCCCTTTTGTTTAATCCAGTCCCTCCGTTTTTGCATCTGATGGCTCCCATTCAGCCAATGACGTGGTTGCATTCTATTCAATCTCCAAATCCAACGGTCCGAGATCCACTTCTACACATATAAATAGACCCCTAGACCTACACTTTTTCTCATTCTTGATTTTCTCCGCTTGGGTTCACCTTTTTTGGAAGGACCCTAAAAGGAATAATTTTCCAAGGAGAGAATCTTTTTAATAAAAATTATTTTACTACTCCAAGTAGATCCGGGAAGACCAAAGGAAGAGCTTAGGACCGGAGGTAAGTGATTGTAATTATTTTAAGATTTCTTTAAGTAATTTAAAATAATAGGGTTTCCAATAGTTGTAGTTTTACTATGATTTTTGGAATAGCCTTTTTTCGGTAATTATTTACAGTTTTTAATTATTTTCAGTCTATTCAGTTATTCCTTTCAGTAATTTTAGTATTATTTCTGTTAATTATAAATTATAACTGTTAAGCATTGCTTTTTATTAATTTATAGTCTATTTATAGTATTTAAGTTTATTTACTATTATTTATTTCTTATTTACATATTTTCGACGTTTTGGATTTTATGTAAGCATCTATTCTCTTCATTCCCCTTTTCTGTATGGATTAGAATAAATTGAACCCGAATATGGATTTTAAGTAAGAATATTAGATGAAGAAAATAAAACGTAAATGACAAAGACTGTAATAAATAATGGAATTGGACTGAAATTACGCCTAATTATAATTGGACTAATTAAGGATAATTAGCATAGTTATAACTTGGAATTATAACAAAATGAAGCAAAAGATGAAAGGAGCTTATTTTCACACTTAGACATTGGGTTAAGTAATAAGAATGATTATAATGTTGGTTATAATAAGAAAAAGAACAGAATGTGGATTATTTTAAGGCTTGGGATAAATTAATAAGCGTGGAAAGTAAAAAAAATGGTAAAAAAGGCTTATTTAAATAATTTATCTACGTTAATAGTAAAGATCAAAGTAGGACCTGTACCAAATAGCATTCCCTAGGGCACTCTTACGCTAAGAATGATAGTAATCGATCAAGCAGAAGTCCAAATCATGAGGATCTGGATAAGAGGTGCAATTAGGTATTGTTTGGATGAAGGACCGGTACTAACATCATTCCCCTATTTTTCTATGGACACACGGTGATCTCGCATTAGCTTGAAGTGAGATGAGGGGCATGCTATGTTGTATGTTAGAGGTAATAAGAAGACCCAATAGATGGAGCAAAAGGTAGCATGGGCGTGATGGCAGTTACATGTGCGACTTCCATTCGGGTGCTCGGTAATAGCTATGAGTTCCAAGCACTTAGTATGGTGTCTTAGTAGACGCCATTGCCTATTATGTAGGGAGCTATATATGTCGTTTGGATCCACAATAGTTGCTTTAAGCATCTTCCATAGATACCATTGGTTGTTGTGTAGTGAGTTATATAGTGGTTGGTCCACAGAAAGGTTTATGGAGTAGCAGGCCGATCAAAAAATGGTAGAATTAGGGTTTTGTCCTAATTATAGGATTAGAAATTCAGCCTAATTAAATCAGAACAAGTGCAAGCAATCAAAGTTAACCTATCTTGAGCAATATGTACTCGTATTTATTTCCAGATTATCTCTTTCCCATTTCCTTTGTTATCCTTATTTATTCTAGAACTGGTGTAGAGTCTATTACTTTTTCTTGCTTAAAGACTCTAGTAATTGCTATCATTCACCGGACTTTTAGTCTGACTTACTCCTCTATTTTCCTTTTTTCCCTCTTAGGCAATCAAGGAAGAAGCTAGTAGATTGCCGTAGCTTGGAGTTCTTCTTGGAGGAGACTTCTTCTATGTACTTCTTTTATTTTCACTTGTCGTTCTTGTATGCACTGGTTTATTTATGAGGGATATTACATACTCTGATTTTGAGACATTGAATTTTCATAAGATACGATGGCTTTTTGAATGTTGTAATTGACATGTGACTTATTTATAAATTGATTCTGAAGCTTTGTTTTAATAAAATATACTCATTTAGTTTCCGTTGTTTTTACCTATTTTTGTCTTTTGAATTTTAGTCTTTGTTAGTTTTGTTTATACCTACAATGCACCATGCCTTTTAATGTGTCCTTTTAAGTATATTAAGGGATGTTAGGTGTTTCACTTGCTGTCAGAGCCAGGTTACAGGATTCCAAAAATTTATTTTGAAAGTAAAGTATTAAAAGTACATTTCAGAAAAGAACTTTTGAAAATGATTTTAAGTATAGAAGAAATTTTATAAAAATCCCTTCATAAGTCTAGTTCAATCTCCCTTTGATTCTTTTCTAAACTACCTTTTCTATTCTTAGAATAGCTGATGCCCCAAACCTTCCCGAGGGCATTCCAGTCCTAGCCTGGTTTCGTAGGTACTTACAAGCCATGACTCCAAAGGTGCACGAGCCTGCGCCCAATCCTCCACCAGCGGGTGGGAATCCCATCAAACTACCTGACGCCATCAATTTCTCTAAGCTTTGTAAAGATTTTGCGAGTTTGGACGGGAAGACTTTTTCTGGCAAGGAGACTTTTATGGAGGTGATAGCATGGCTTAGGGACACAGAGAAGATTTTTAGTCTTTTGGGATTGGATGGTCAGCAGCGAGTTCAGCTAGCTGCTTGGGAGTTGAAGGATGAGGCACCTTATTGGTGGGAGGTGATCGAGTTGGAGGGAAGGAATATTACATGGTATGGATTCTGAGAGCAATTCAATAGGAAGTTTCTATCCCAAGCAGAAGAGAATGCTCAGTTGGATAAGTTTATCAATTTAAAGCAAGGGAGTTTGTCGGTTAAGGAGTACATCAATTAATTCAATGAGCTGTCTCGGTTTGGTATGGACTTGTGTGAACACGGTGCACAAGAAAGCTATGAAGTTTGCGAAGGGATTGAATCAACACTTTTAAGGATTATTGCTGGCTCATGTACCGATGAGAGCAACTTATGAATCTTTAGTTGAGATGGTGCTTATGTCAGATATGGTCAAGGAAGGAGAGTCTAAAGAGGAAGTTAAGTCAGAAGGTCCAAAGAAGAACAGGTGGGAAAAAAATAAGAAGAAGAAGAAAGGTAATGGTCCTCAGAAGCAGATTAAGAAAGGAACAAAATGCCATGTTTGTGAGAAGGTTGGACATATGGCCAAGGATTTCTAGAAGGAGAAGATGAAGGGTAAGTGCTATACTTGCGGGCAGGCTAGTCATATGAGTAGGAGTTGTCCCAAGGGAGCGAGTGCACCAGTTGCGTAGATTTAGGTGTTGGACACAGCACCTTCCAATAGCATTCCAGATAGAGGTAGGAAAGTCACAGTTGAAGGTTTGATTTCTATATCTGATTTTTCCTATTCGGACTTTATTTGATTCTGGAGCATCACACTCTTTTATCTCCAGCTCTCTAGTAGATTGTTTGCACTTGGACATATTGTTAGTAGTAGACCCCATTATTGTTTCAAACCCCATCAAAGGATCAACACACTTATCTATGATTTATAAGGATTTGAAAATCATTATCCTAGACGTAGAGTTTGACTACGATGCCTATGTTTTGGGATTCTTGGGGTACGTGCTGATCTTAGGATGGATTGGCTATCCACATACGGAGCTATCTTAGACTGTGAGAAGAGAGTCGTTGGACTTGAGACTTGCAGTGGTAGGACTCAGGAGGTATCTTGTGACCCGCAAGGGTCGGTCATGTTGAGTTTACTCTATTCCCTCATTCATCTTCATCAGAGTTAGATTTGGTTCCTATCATCAGAGATTTTGCCGACGTCGTTGAGGAGGTAAGGGAACTATCCCCTAAGAGAGAGATTGACTTCAGGATTTATTTGGCCTAGAATGCCAAGCTAGTAGCATTACCAGTGAGACGCATGGCACCTAGGGAGAGGAAAGAATTGAGTAAGCAGATTCGTGAGCTCTTGGAGAAGGGATTCATAGAGCATATCAGAGCGGGGAGCGCCAGTCATCTTTACCACTAAGGCGGATGGTTCTCTCCGACTTTGCATGGACTATAGGGAATTGAATAAGATCACCAAGAAGAACTGATATCCACTTCCTAGGATTGATGATCTTTTTGACTAGTTAGTAGGTTCTTCGGTTTTCTCTCAACTTGATTTAGCCATGAGATTTCATTAGCTTAGAGTCGCTGATGATAGCATAGATAAGACTGCCTTTAGGACACCAGACAGATTCTTTGAGTGGTCGGTTATTCCTTTTGGGCTAACCAATGCTCCAGCCTATTTCATTGACTTGATGAGCCATGTTTTAGGGATGCCCTAAGACAGTTTGTAGTGGTATTCATGGATGATATCTTGGTATTTTTCAAGAATATGGAGCAAGATGTTAATTTGGAAGAAGTTCTGTTTACACTTCGTAGTCATCTTTTGAGAGCTAAGTTTTCGAAGTGTCATTTTTGGAGAGAGGAAGTTTGTTTCTTGGGGCACATAGTCTCGAAGGAAGGTTTCGCTATTGACCCCACCAAGGTTGCAGTACAAGGTTGGAAGGCCCCCAAGAACGTTACCACGATCAGGAGCTTCCTAGGATTGGCAGGCTACTATAGGAAGTTCATTAGAGACTTTGCCAAGATTTCGGCATCACTCACACGCCTTACTAAGAAGAATAAGCTTTCGTATGGGACGTGGATTGTGAGGATTCCTTCACGAAGCTTAAAAGAGCCCTTACTAGTGCACCAGTGTTAGTTTTATATGACGGAGCTAAGCCTTTCACTGTATACACTGATGCATGCGGAATGGGTCTAGAAGCGATGTTGATGCAAGAAGGGAGGGTAGTGTGTTATGGTAGTAGGCAGTTAAGGACACATGAGAAGAACTATCATACCCATGATTTGGAGTTGGCTGCTATAGTTTTTGCACTTAATACTTGGAGGCACTATTTGTTTAGAGAGAGGATTGAGTTTTTACCGACCATAAGTATTTGAAGTACCTATTCTCGTCGATGGACTTGAACTTAACGCAACAAAGGTGGATGGAGTTTTTATCCTCGTATGATTTTGAGATAGCTTATACCACTGGCAAGGGTAATGTGGTTGTGGATGCATTGAATAGAAAGAAAGCAACCATTAGTCCTTTCTTTGTAGAGTGGAGGAGCTTGGAGTTTATTTCTACTTTTGATTTTAAGCCCTCTACGAACATTACTCCCGGAATGTTGGCAACCTTAGAGGTAAGGCCTACCCTAATGGATCAGATTGGCTCGAGGTAGCGGGAGGATTCAAAACTCATGGACATTATGGATAGGGTTAGCCGAGGAGAGGTTTCAAGACATCTCTAAAACTATTCCATTGAAAGTAGAGAGTGGCTTAGGAGAGACGGGAGGCTTTGTGTTCCATGCACCGGTGACTTGTTGAGAGCAGTTTTGGAGGAGGGGCACCATTCCCGTATGACTATTCATCCAGGCGGTGACAAAATGTATCAGGATATGAAGAGCATGTTCTATTGGGGTGGTATGAAGAAGGACATGGTAGAATTCGTAGCGGAGTGTCTCGTATACCAAAGGGTAAAAGCAAAGCAGCAAATGCCCGGTGGATTACTTCAGCCCTTAGATGTACCAGAATGGAAGTGGGACAGTATTTCTATGGATTTCATTGATAGTTTAACCCGTTCTAGGAAAGGTAACACTAGCATTTGGGTGATTATTGATAGATTGACCAAGAGTGCTCACTTCATCCCAGTTAAGAGTAAGCGTACGGCTTCATATTTGGCATCCTTGTATATTCAAGAGATAGTATGACTACACGGAGTTCCTTCTAGTGTTGTTAGTGATAGAGATCCCATTTTCACTAGTGAGTTTTGGAGAAGCTTACAAGAGGCATTAGGGATGCAACTTAGGTTGAGTACGACCTATCACCCCTAGAAGGATGGCCAAACGAGAGGGTAAATAGAATTCTTGAGGATTTATTGCAGATATGCATTTTGGAGAGATCTTCCATTGGTTGAGTTTGCGTACAATAATAGTTACCAAACAAGTATAGAAATGGCACCATTTGAGGCTTTATATGAGAGACCTTGCAAGTCCCCATCATGTTAGGTAGAGTCTAAGGAGAAGTTATTACTTGGACCCAATAAGGTTAGGGAGACCTCTGAGAGGGTGGAGTTGTTTCGGTGAAGGATGAAGACTGCTCAAGACAGACAAAAGTCCTATGCGGATAGGCGGAGGAGAGACTTAGAGTTTGATGTTGGAGACATAGTTTTTATCAAAATATCCCGGCTTAGGAAGGTGGTAAGATTCGGATCTAATGGAAATTTATCCCCTAGATTTGTTGGACCATTTCCTATCATAGAGAGAGCTGGGAAGATAGCTTATCGAGTGAAGCTACCAGATAAGCTCACAGGAGTGCACAACGTTTTCTATTTTTTGCACTTGCGAAAGTGCTTACATGACTCGACGGAGTTTGTAGAGCCTAGTCAATTAGTGGAGGTGGAAGTGGAGGTAGAAAGTGAAGCTTCTATTCGGCATATCCTCACGAAGATTGTTGGAAGAGATATCAAGCAACTAAGGAATAAGGATGTTCCACTGGTAAAGGTGCAGTGGTGAGAAGATGTTGCAGACGACACTTGGGAAGCAGAAGAGAAGATTCGTACTTCCTATCCTCATCTTTTTTATTGTAAGTTTTAGAATTTCTTTTTCCATCTTTAGATTTGAATAGGTTCCTTCCTTTATTATCCTTTGGGAGGGTAGAACTTAGGATTTAACCTACGAATGGTAGGATTTGATGTAAACATGTTAATAGAACATGTTATGAATGATGTATGCTAGTGGTTGCAAGTGTTTGCCAGTGGATGCTATGGACGCATATAGGTGCACTAGGCACTATTATACCTTAGGGATCGACCTAACTAGAACACTAGAGCATATGCATATGGATATTTATGCATTTTATTTCATTTCCATGGTTGTTATAAATGGATGAGTATCACATGATTGTTGCATTTTAATGATGTTTGTAGCATGCATATAGAACTATCAGCAATCATTAGGGAAATTTTGCATTCATTGGGATACACGGCACGGACATGATTGCATAAAAGGAGGTCAACTGAATCAGTGGACCGCCTAATCTTTTGCATTAGTTAGGGACATTTACACTACACTAATTGCATAAGTATCATAAAATGCATTATAAAAACTTAAGGATAATGGACGAATAGTTGATGATTGAGTAATTGGTTATAGAATTGAATGAAAACATTCAATACACTCTTCTATCCTTAGAGATTTCGAGGATGAAATTCCTTAAAGATTGGAGAATGTAACAACCTGAAATTTAATACATAATAATTAATTTTTAATTAATTAAATAATAAAATAACTTTGTGAAATTATCAGATTAAGCCACGGAAGTTGCACGATTGTGTCCGTGGTAATTTTCTGGTCAATTTCCATATATAGAACATCAAAAACCGAGCTAATATGACCAAGTTATAAAATAAACAAAATAAGAAGACATAACGAAAAAAAGAAATATATATACATATAGACACATATGGTCAGGTCGACCGGCTGATCAATCTGGTAAGGAACGGTCCACCGCCCGGTCGACCTGACATGTAATTTAGCAGGCGAACAAACATAAATTTGTTCGAACGAATTAGAGATGTCGGAACATGTCATTTTCACCCTTTTGTTTAATCCAGTCCCTCCGTTTTTGCATCTGATGGCTCCTATTCAGCCTATGACGTGGTTGCATCCTATTTAATCTCCAAATCCAGTGGTTCGAGATCCACTTCTACACATATAAATAGAAGCCTAGACCTAACACTTTTTCTCATTCTAGATTTTCTCCGCTTGGGTTCATCTTTTAAGGAGGGACCCTAAAAGGAATAATTTTCCAAGGAGAGAATCTTTTTAATAAAAATTATTTTACAACTCCAAGCAAATCCGGAAAGACCAAAGGAATAGCTTAGGACCGGGGTGAGTGATTGTAATTATTTTAAGATTTTTTTAAGTAATTTAAAATAATAGGGTTTTCAATAGTTGTAGTTTTACCATGATTTTTGGAATAGCCTTTTTCGGTAATTATTTGCAATTTTTAACTATTTTCAGTCTATTCAGCTATTCCTTTCAGTAATTTTATTATTATTTCTGTTAATTATAAGTTATTACTATAGAGCATAGCATTTTATTAATTTACAGTCTATTTACAGTATTTAAGTTTATTTACTGTTATTTGTTTCTTATTTACATCTTTTCGATGTTTTGGATTTTATGTAAGCATCTATTCTCTTCATTCCCCCTTTTTGTGTGTATAGATTAGAATAAATTAAATGCGAATATGGATTTTATAAGTAAGATTATTAAATGAAGAAAATAAGATGTAAATTATAAAGACTGTAATAAATAATGGAATTGGACTGTAATTACGCCTAATTATAATTGGTCTAACTAAAGATAATTGGCATAGTTATAACTTGGAATTATAATAAAATGAAGCAAAAGATGAAAGGAACTTATTTTCACATTTAAATCTTGGGTTAAGTAATAAGCATGATTATAGCATAGGTTATAATAAGAAAAAGAATAGAATATGGCTTATTTTAAGGCTTGGGATAAATCAAGAAGCGTAGAAAGTAAAAAAATTGGTAATAAAGGCTTATTTAAATAATTTATCTAAGTTAATAAGCAAAGATAAAAGTGGGACCTATACTAAATAGCATTCCCTAGGGCACGTTTATGCTAAGAATGGTAGTAATTAGTCAAATAGAAGTACAAATCATGGGGATTTGGATAAGGGGCGCAACTAGATATCGTTTGAGTGAAGGGCCAGTACCAACAGTATTTCCTCTATTTTTCTATGGACACACGATGATCTTTCATTAGCCTGAAGTGAGATGAGGGGCACGATATGTTGTATGTTGGAGATAATAAGAAGACCCAATAGGTGGAGCAAAAGGTAACATGGGCATGGTGGCAGTTACGCGTGCAACTTCCATTAGGATGCTCAGTAATAGCTATGAGTTCCAAGCACTTAATATGGTCTTAGAAGACACCATTGCCTTTTGTGTAGAGAGCTATATATGTCGTCCGAATCCACGGTAGTTGCTCTGAGCATCTTCCATAGATATCATTGGCTGCTATGTAGGGAGTTATATAGCGGCTAGTCCACAGAAAGGTCTATGGAGTAGCAGGCCGATCAAAAAAAAAAGTAAATTTAGGGTTACATCCTAATTACAAGATTAGGAATTCAACCTAATTAAATTAGAACAAGTGCAAGCAATCAAATTTAACCTATCTTAAGCAACATTTAATCATATTTATTCCAATTTATCTCTTTCCTATTTCCTTTGTTATCCTTCTTTATGCTAGAACTATTGTAGAGTCTATTACTTTTATCTTGCTTAAAGACTCTAGTAATTACTATCATTCATCAGACTTTTAGTCTGACTCACTCCTCTATTTCCCCCTTAGGCAATCAAGGAAGAAGCTAGTAGATTGTCGCAGCTTGGAATTCTTCTTGAAGGAAACTTCTTCTATGTACTTCTTTTATTTTCAACTGTTGTTCTTGTATGCACTGTTTTATTTATGAGGGCTATTACATACTTTGATTTTGAGATAATGAATTTTCATAAGACACGATGGTTTTTTGAATGTTTTATTTGGCATGTGACTTATTTATGAATTAATTTTGAAGCTTTGTTTAATTAAATGTACTCATTTTGTTTCCGCTGTTTTAACCTGTTTTTATCTTTTGAATCTTAGTCTCTGTTAGTTTTGTTTATACCTACAATACACAACGCCTTTTAATGTGTCCTTTTGGGTATATTAAGGGGCGTGGGGTGTTTCAAAGGCCACCCCTATTACATGGTCTCTCAAGCCTGGAAAAGGAAGTGGGAATCAACTTTCTAGCATATATAGTCCCTGCCCAGAAAAATCTGATCAAAGCTCCCCTGATCATACATAGCAGCTTATTTGGAAGAATGTAAGTCCTATCCTAGTAGACCATCATAGAATGACACACTGATTTAATAGGCACCAGCCTACCGGCTTGGGAAAGTAATATTGTTGGCGAAGCAGTCGATTTGCTAGTGATCTTAACATACAAAGGCAAACAATCAGCCTTGGAAACCCTAGCAGTGCAAAGAAGCAGCCCTAAATATTTCATGTCAGCAGACATAGGCTGAAAGCCCAACATTCTCACCAAATCATTACTTAAAGAGGGGTCAAGACCCGAAATGAGAATATGGGATTTGGAGGTGTTCAATTTTAGCCCGGTTGCCATGTAGAAAACTTTCAATGCTTCAAAAATACTTGATAAAGACCGCTCATAAGGCTTCGTAAATATCATTGTATCATCCGCAAAAAAGAGAGAAGATATCTTAAGATCCTTCCATTTAGGGTGGAGTTGAATTTCTTTTCCTCAAATTTATTTCTTAGCAAGCTTGTAAGGGCTTCCGTAACAATAATAAATATATACGACGAGATAGGGTCACCCTGACGCAAACCTTGCCTGCCTTTGAAGTATCCAAAGGATGTCCCATTGTAGTTGACAGAGAACGTAGTGGTGGACAAGAAAATGTACAATCAGGCTACAAAAATCTTAGGAAATCCCATCAACGACATGATTCGAACAATAGAGATACACTGAATGCTATCACACGCCTTTCTTAAGTCAAGCTTCAACACGGCTCTAGGAGAAACCTAGCTTCTACCATACCCATTTATTAGCACATGAGCCATCATTACATTAGCAAGAATGTTTCTATGAGGAATGAAGGCAGACTGATTCGCGGTAATGACAGAAGGAAGAACCAACACCAGTCTAGAAGCAAGAATCTTAGATATGCACTTATACACGAAGTTATAATAAGAAATATGCCTAAAGGAGGAAGCATTAATAGGAGGAGTAATCTTAGGGATTAGAACAAGGTTTGCTGAATTAACTTCTCCCAACAGTTTGAATTTAAAGTAAAAATTGTGGACAGTAGCTTAAAAATTGGCACAGACCAGACCCTAACTACTTTTAAAGAACACGACAATAAAACCATCCAGGCCACTGCAAGATTGAGCATTCATAAAGATAGAGCCTTTTTAATTTCGTCATCAGTTACAGGAGCAACAAGCATGGAGCTGAGGGACTTATTCAACAGAGGTAATGTCAGTTGATTAAGAATCTCAAGATCAGGCTCAAAGTTTGTTACATTACCTAGGTGATCAGAGAAGTAAGACAACAAGTACTGTCAATTTCCTCCTTAGCCGTAAGCAAAGCCTAGAATCATCCACAAAGTGTTGTCTGCTCCCTCCTTTTCTTGTCTTTAATGGAAGCATGAAAGAAAGTTGTGTTCTTATCACCCTCGATGGACCACTTTTGATGAAATTGATGCCTTCTCATGTTGGCCTTCTTATCAAGGGAATCAGAAAGTTGATGAAAGAGCTCAGATTCATGCTTGACCAAATCAGAGTTAGTAGGATTAGATTCCAAGAGGACTTGAGCCTGCAACAGCTGGGATTTAAGAGAATTAGATGGGACAGTTCCATCACCATACTTACACCTAGCCCACTTCCTTAGTGCATTCCTGGTTGTCTTTAGCTTCCTGCATATAATATACATAGGGTTGCCAAAGAAATTAGTTGACTAAGCATTAGATACTATGTTATGATATTCTGGGTCAGAAACCCAAGCTTTATGATTACAAAAGAGTGGTCAATATGCGTGAAAGTACTATGGCCATAACGACTCCTATTGTTCCAAGAGAAGGGAACACCAGAACATGCAACTGGAAGGAGATCAGAATCGAAGATAGAAGTATTTAGGGGAAGAATGTCTTTAGACATCAAAGGGATACCACCAAGCTTGTCATTTAAGGTAAAACAGCTATTGAAGTCACCAAGCACAAGCCAAATATGAGAGTCTTGGCAAAATGATGGCAGTAAGTTGAGAAATTTTTTCCTTAATGCGGCAGGATTTAGCATAAATTACAGTCAAATAGAAGGACAGTTGTAAAGGCAGGTAGATAGCATGAAGATGAATAAGTTGAGAATTGGAAAGGATTGTGTTGAGAGTGAACAAAGTGGGATCATGAGTAATCAAAATACGACCATAAGGTGCCATATTCAAGTTGTAGATCACGTCCAGTTTGGATTGATATATTTGGTAGCTTTGATGGTTGAGGGGAGAGAGAGTTTAGTTTCCAAAATCTTGAAAATTGAAATGCTATGATCATGAACTAAAGCTCTAACTTGATCAAGCTTAATAGGGTTATGAGCACCCCTCACATTCCAAGAAGCTATTTGGTGTGTCACTAAATAAACTATAATGATTAACAGTTGACACCTATCGTACTCCTTGTTGAAGGAGGGCCGGTTCTTGCTGAGTTAATCTTGGAGAGCAATTTTGATGCTCTAAGATATAAAGGACTGGCACAAAGCACAGAGGGGACATATAAAGGTGAGGGGAGGACCATCCAAGAATGGACCACACAAATGAGTAGGGTGAAGAAGCAGTTTGGAAAGGTGGAGGCATGGTGGATGAGGAAGGAGGAATGAGAGTAGGATTAACAGGAGACGAAGTGGAACATAGCAGCAACACATGCTTTTCTAAATCAAGAACAAATAGTTCTTCATTTGATAGAGTTTCATTGGAATTAGCACTTGAGCATGAGGAGAGTAGGGGTTGGAAGGGGATTGGATAGCAGATGTGGAGAACAAAATGTCACTCTCATTTGTACATGTATCAAAAGCGTGCACGTCAACATGCACACAAGTTTCAGCGTGCTCAACAGGTGTAATTCTGTCTTAAGTTACGGCCAACAAAGTAGATAAAGGAACTATCTCTCCCTCCTCAATATCATTATAGGAACCAAAATTCGGTTCATCATCATTACCCTCGTTTTGAAGACATTCAAATGGGTTGGGATGCAGGGCTAACCCAGGCAAACAAGAATATTTGCGGGAATGTCTTCGGGTAATTTGTGGGTATCAGGATCCAGAGTGTATGCAAAGCTAACTTCGGTCAAAATAGGAAGCAATCTGGGCCAAATTCGAGATCAACATGCTCACTACCCTTACTATGCTTAATTACAGTGTCAGCCACCACATTGATACCAGAATTCAAAACCTTTTCCTTCCTAAGAGGCAATTTTTTCCACGCTTTTTTTTGCAATTTCAATCTCATTCTCAACAACACGATTAGCAGCAGCAACTTTATTGACAGCAACAATTTTGTTTCCTATAGCTTAACCTCTTCCATTCTCCCTTGACTCAGTATTCCATTTCAAAGCCATACATCCTTGCCGAGAATGCCCAAAATCTTTGCACTTATTACAAATCAGAGGTTTCCAGAGATATTCAACTTTAACAACTTGCTGCGAGCCATCTAGCAATCAAATTAGGAATGCTTCGGGCAGAGCAATTTCAGCGGTTACTTCAACCATGCACTTCGCATAACCAATTCTTTCAATTTTTTCAATTGTTTCATCCATACATAGGAATTTACCCGGTCGAGTTGCTAACCAATTAATACCTAGATAAGACCAACAGTAAAGAGGAATATTCGAAATCTTTAGCCAAACAGGAATTAACTTATTGGTGCTTACACTATTGCTAATTGCTGGATCCCATGGTTTGCGATGAAGAGCTTGTTTCTCATAGCGATAGGATCCTCCTGAACAATCTTCCTTCTATCCTCCTTAGAGGAGAGATTTAAGAGGAATAGATGACCATCAGATTTAACATCAACTGTTCCTTTCAACTTCCACACTTTCTTCAGGTGATTCAATACTACCAAATATGGCAGTGGCTTGTGGAGGAAAAACCCAACAAGATGTTTCCCTCATATTGTAGAGCTTGCTTTCACAACCATAGCAGGTGGAACAATTGCATCTCCCTCAAAAACAAGAGGAATGTCGATCAGAACATATTTGCCAGCGTTGTGAGGTTTCACCTTGAAGAGGGAAGTCCAAGGAGACGATGAAGGGGCACCGCGAGGCGTAGGAGGGACGAACGTGGAGGGAGGAGGGCTAGGGAGAAAGGACAGGGAAGAAGAAGGCAAAGAAAGGAGGGAGGAACCAGGAAGCAAAGCAGATCAGGGCAAGGGAGGAGGAGGAGGATCGAGAGGGGGAGGGACGATGGAAGCAGAAGGCGCGGCGTACGAATAGTAGGAGGGATGGGAGGGGTAGGAAGAAGTGGGAAAGAGGAAGTAGGAGGTACGAATGAGGCCGCGAAAAAGAAAAAGTATATTTTTAACTATTATAAACATATTTAATGATATTTGTTCATCAAATCAAATAAAATTTTACAATTAATATTCAAAAATATTATTTTTTTTAATTAATTTATAAAAAATATAAATTAATTAAATCATTTGGTCAAAGGACTATTCAACGTTACACTTGTATGACTCATTAGGTGTACATTTGGTAAGCAATTAATATCGAACTATTTAAATATAAACGTTCACACATCACTTAGCTTGTGGTCTGACAATTGGGCCAAATTTATCGCTTACTTAGTTTCGGTAACATCCAATTTTACTTTATTAAGGATTACCCGATTGTGGCTATTATTTACACTAATTCTCTTTGTCAAAACTATATCATTTTGGACTTACGAAATTTGGTAATAGTAAAATTCCAGTATCATCTATATTCAACTCTATAGTCCAAACCAAAAGTACTTGTTCAACAATAATATTTATTATTAACCAGAATGCTTTAGCTAGAGATTTTGACTTTGGGTTGAGTTAAGTTGGCTGTGATGTTAACCTCATATAAATGAGGAGATGAATCCTCTCTTGAATAGTGTTATACTTCCAATGCTTCCACTCAACCCAACTATAGTCATTCGATAGAAGTCGTGTGATGATTTAAATATAATCAAAACAGAGCTTCAACATCGAAGATCAATGGTACTCTCAACTCAAGAGAACCGTGTAATTCTATCACATTGATACTTTCTATTTGACCTTTGTTATATTAACCAACAGAAAACTATCAGTATTTAACCCCTTGGTGCCCCTATTAGTCTTGAATAATACACTGCCCAACATTTCGAGGGTGTTACATACACTAGTCTCAATGGATGCATCAACATCCAGTCTCGATACATCTTGACCAGGAATATTTAAAACGTTGTGTTTAATTTCATTGTAATAAATTACTCTTGGCTACAACACTTTGTAACTACTACCACAAAACATATCACTTATGGATTTTTTATTAAATATACTTTTAATTAAATTAATTAATTAATATAACACATTATATCGAGTATATAATAGAAAGAAAGCACCTTTTATTTTGAACAAGATTTGTTATCAAGTTAGATATATGTAATAAATTACATAATTTCCCCTAGAGCATACCCCTAACTACATCAATGTCTGCTAGTTGATCAATGTAAGGCAATGGAAAGCTTTCTTTGGGGAAGGCTTTGCGGAGATCGAAGAAGTCTATGCAAGTTCTCCATATCCATTTGGTTTTCTGACCAGTACCGGGTTGGCTATCCAAATGGGTTATTTTGCCTTTTAGATGAAGCTATTGGCCAATGAATTCTCTACTTCTTCTTTAAGAGCTTGGTATCTTTTTGGGTAAAGTGGTCTATGCTTTTGACGAGTGAGGGTTGCCTCTAGAAGGATGCTCAATGCATGGAAAATGATATTAGGATCAATGTCAGTCATATTTTGTGCCTTCAGTAAAGACGTCTTTGCTTTGTTTCAAGAATTTGACTAGCTATTTTCAAACCTCTATTCTAAGCACAATTTCGATCTGAACGACATTGCTAGGGTCGGCACTATATATGGATATCAACTCAAATGGAGTAGCCTGCCTACCCTTAGTGTTTGAATCTCCCATATAGGGATCGAGCAAGCCATCATCAATATCAGAGTTTGTTTCCAAGAAGCAGTGTTCCAACGTGTAAACCATGTGCTCAAAGCCGTTATTTGCTAAGGCGAATGTTTGTGCTTGAGCTGCGGGTTAAGTTTTCCCCCGACTCTCACGGACAAGTCTGTCGGCATTGAGAGGGTAGGAGTTGCTGAGTTAGACGTCCTCGCTTGTCAATCGGCTGCAACTTGGTTATTCCATGTCATGGTGAGCTCTTTTTTTCTTTGGAGAATGGCTAAGGAGATAGGATTCTTGTCATCCTAGTCTTCATTATGGCTGGTGGTCCTGACACGAACCGAACTGCTATTTGGCATGAGGGTTCTCACGGTTGATATGTGGCCAATTGATGTAGCTTCACTGCTTTGGATGGTCCCAAGAGGAACCTCAGAGCCTATAGGCTCAGTTTTACTCTTGGGTGACACACCATCGGCATTGGTTTCTTCATGGCGAAGAATGATCCCGACACGAGTGGGAGCATTAACTAGCTCGAGCAGTCACCTGGGTGACACGTCGCTGATAGTGAAGACTTCATTAGGTGAATTATGTTTGGACCAGAGCACTAAGGGGATTGTGTGTCCTTGCAGGGGAGATGTTAATGTAGATGCCTCAGCTTTGGTGTTGAAGGCGTTATTAGCATGAACTAAAGCATCCACCAACTCGAGGGGTCTCTCAAGTAACTTGCCATCAAGCATTGCAAGCTCTTGTTGAAGCATGAGGACGCCCTTTTTTCTTGTCTGAAGGATATCCCAAAAAACTCCCTAACTTTTTGCCAGTTTCCTCTAATTTCACTGACCCTCCATTGGATAGGGAATTTCATGATGAGCCAATTGTAGGAGATTATTACATCTAGCTCTGCCAAGGCTGGTCATCCTATTTAGAGATTATAAGTAGATGGGCAATCAACTACAACAAAGTTTACCTATATCTTTATAGCAAGGGAATCTCGGTCAAAGGTAGTCATGAGGGAGGTAGTCCCCATCGGAATAATGCAAACACCCCCAAAGCTATAGATGGGCAAGGAGCAAGGGGTGAGGCTGGAGGTGGGAGCATGAGTACTTCACAAACATATTTGAACATTATGTTGATTGAGTTGCCCCATCCATGAATTCCCGGTGTACATTTGATTTTTCCATTGCATAAGTGATAACATGGGATCATGATAGGGTAAGAGACGACTTACATATCCTCGGAAGTGAGTGTAGTGAGCCCATTTGCCTTTAGCCTGGATGCTTTGGATGCTCTAATGAATAAATTTTGTTAGCCGAACCCACTTCTCTTTGGCACCGAGACCATGCTTCATGGATGTTCCAACGATGTATGGGCCTTCATAGATGGTCAAAATGTCAGTTATAGCTATGACATTGGGCGATTGAGGTTGAGATGGCTAGTTGTTGCGAGCTGTCCTTTGATCGACCTATTGCCAAACATACTCTATAAGCGCCCCTTCTCAAATTAGCCTTTCTATCTCGTCCTTTGGCACATGAAAATCATTAACGGAGTGGTCGTTGATTTGATGGAACTTGCAGTACCTTCCAATACCTCGAGGTTCTCTCTTCTCACAATTCTAGTGGTAACGGCCATTGGTATGGTACTCGGTCCATGGTTCAAAGATACATTCTTTTCTTATCTTGATCCAAAGTAGCATAATTAGTGTAGTTGGACTTATATCAGGTGCTGCCCTCTACACGCCTTTTGTTGTTGCTCTTCCAACCATTACCTCGAGTGTTAGTATTTTCATAGGGACTAGCTTTGTTAGAGCATCGAGCCTCGCCATCGCTATCTGAGAGATCAATGTCTTATATCCTCATGATGTGTTTTCCCATTGATAGAAATCAGTTAATGATGTGGTAAGCTGCTTTTAAAGCTCTTTCCATGTTCTTGACTTCTACCTTACCCCCAAGCATTGAACTGCAGTCAAGCTGTTCTTATCGACGCCCCTAGCCTGGGCGGACTCCTAGTTAAAGCGGTTCACATACAACCAAAGATTCTCAGTTTTCCCCTGCCTAATGTTACCTAGCTCACTAGCCATCATGACATGGGTTTTTGAAACAAAGAACCTGGTATAGAAATCTGTACGAAGATGGCTCCATGAGTGGATGCTTCCCAGTTGTAGATGCAGAAACAAGCGAAAGTCTAGTCCTGTGACCGTTGAAGGAAAGAGTATGTACTTCGCTGGGCCAGTAACCGGTCGGCCCAAGTGATGGAGTTGAAAGTAGTAAGTGGACTCACGGATCAGTACTCTTGTCATATTTGTCGATTGCCGATAGGATATACCACATATGGATGTATGTATCCACGATTTGCTAAAAGAATGTCTCTCCATTCTCATCGTGTTTCACCCTCGGCATCATGGGCTGCACTATGTTCAATTGTTGGCAGAAACAGGCCATCTTATCTTGGATGCCAAGGTATGCTAACTGTAGAAGTGTTTGGTTTGCAACTAGAAATGGACTTAGCCCGTGTTTTTATGGAGTAGGAGATCAGCTATGATGATATAGTGGAGAGTGACGATGATGATGGTGAACTAGAGTGGGGGATCTGCTCTTCCTGTGCACAAAGGGCAACCGTAAATGCCTGGCCCTCCCTTCTCTTGATCTAGGCTTGGAAATGCTCCTATAAGACTAGAAGTTGTTACCTTCGTATTAACAAGGATTTGACATGGTGTGAATGTTAAAAGAGTGTCAATTACATATTTATTACTGCTTTTTGACCAATTCTTTACACACGTCAATTACTTATTTGTTACTTTATTTATGCAGCAGAAATCTATGAAGATAGTCGAAACTGATTCCATCAATTATGCCTTAATTAAATGCTTTCCTTAATTATTTTCCACAATTAAGGTATTTTCTTCTATACCATTCAATTCACCAGAATTCAAAAAATAATGGTAAAATTTTCAAAATTTAGAGAAATTCAAATTACCTTTCTTTACCTTTAATAAAATTTTCAGATCAAAATATTAAATTTTAATATCTTTAAATATTAGTTTATACCCTAATTTATCTAATTTCAACTTAGAAAATTCACAGTAAAAAAATTTCTCATCTAAAAATTCTAATAATTAAAAACTAACTCTATTTCATTGTTGTAAACAACACACTATAATTTCAAACCATTTGGAAATGATTAGTTCATATTTACCTTGATCGTATAAAAAACAAGATCCCTTATTTCCCAAACATACATAGAACCATTCTATTATCATTAAAACAAGTTCATCTACATTTAAAACATGAAATGTGTATAATCCGAACCCATATAGGTTTGGAAGAAGATAGTTAAGTACCACTCACCTAGGTTAGAAAACTTGATTAAAATCTTTCTTTTCATTAGAAATAAAAGCTTTGATCTTTAACTGATTTTCTCCTCTTTCCTTCTTAGTAATGGTGGCTGGCCATGCTCATTTAATTTACTTTTGTGAAAAATGAAAATATGAATAAAGAGAAGGATGTGGCTAATGATAAAAGAATGAATTATTTTGAGTTCGGTTTAATATCCGTCCATGTTTGCTCTCATTAATTATTTTCCCTTATTATAAGATTCCTTTCACTAAAACATTCAAATTTATTCCTTTTATGTTTATGGCCAAATTTAATTTCTCTAATTATCATTTATTAATTGAATTGACCTTTTAAATGTCCCACACTTGATTAATCAAAATTTCCTTAAGTAATTTCTTTAATTAAATTCTTTTAATTATCGTTTAATAATTTCTTATTATTATTTTAACCTCATATTAAGACATTCCAAAATGTGGGGTGTTACACATGGTCCCTTTCTCATATCGGAGAATCTAATACTTGTGCCAAGGAGTACGTAATATATCATCTCGCCTACGCATATCTAACTATGCATGTGATTCAATTAGACCTTATTTTACCTCATGTGGTGTATGCTTTACATAATCAGTGGGTTCCTTTTGTCACAGGCTTAGAAAAGAGTAATCAATTTTAATAGTGACTTGCTTATGAAGACACAGAAGCATGTATATCATGAACTCATAGTATCAAAATAGTAGGTATTAAAAAATCCAAACAAACAGTTGACATCACCATAAACATATCCATCGGTGTAATATACAACACACCAAGTATGGTTGGGCCCTAGTCAGTATGATGTAACAAGTCAAGATTAACGATAGTTAGTAGATAGTTGATAACTATATTTTTTGTCAACCTTGGAATTATGATGATGTGTCGTGAAGAGAAAATGCCACTTGCTAATCGCTAGGATTAAGAGCAAAAACCTATGGAAAAGCAAGCATTTAAAGGTAAATAAAACAAGATATAGAGTGGTTCGGCAAAAGCGACCTATGTCTAATGTGAAGATTTATTACTATATGGCTCTCTTATAATTATAAGAGAACAATAAGAAATGAGCATAAAAAATGAGACATTTAACACTAACGAAGCAACTAGTCTTAAGGGTTTGCTGAGTGAAGGGTTGTGGCTTGAGTGCCATGACTAAAATTTCTGCATATTCCAGCCAACAACTTAGGATGGCTACACATTCGCTGACTAACAAATCAACCATCGAACAGAAAAAAAAACCACAACCCTTTCTGATGTTGCAATGCAGGAGTTCTTATAGTAGCTAAAACTGATGGTTGGATGGTTGAGATTACGTGGTAAAACATGCAAGAAACGCACCTAGCCGTAGGTCTTGCTGAATGGACTTGATAGAGATAGCTGGCTAAATGAAAGGAAAGTGTGATTAAGATGAATGTCAATAGGAGAACTTTACCAAACACATTTAATGCATGTGTATTGTGGCAGCATGTAGAGAAAGGGAACATGCTTCTTGTCAGGAGTGGGTAGACCTGGCGGTATCTCTTGTTGTCATGCTTCCATATAATAGAGTTAGGATTATGCCCTAGGGACAATTCTGTAATTTATAGTAAAATAATTACTCTGTAATCAATTCTCATTCGTAATAAAGGTATTTCTTTCTGTTATATATTTTGTTATAAATTATTAAATTATTAATTAAAATATTTTGATAGAAAATCCATAAATAGTGTGTATGTGATAGTAATTACAAATAGTTGTAACTATTGTGAGTCAGCGGAATATGGATCTTAAGGCTAAATTAACACTAGATGAGGGTGAATAGTGTTTAGTTGATAATATCAAATTCTTTAAGATTCTACTTGAAATGATGTAATCAACAAACACAGATATCTGGGCAGTGAGACACAACCTCCAAAATCCTGACCTCTGGATACAGTCGCTTGATATTTGGGCTAGAAGCATACCCACTAGATTTATGGGCTACGAAGCATACCCTATTTATTTTACTGGCTACAATAACACCCACAAGTATAGCAGTATGATTTGATAGTGTTTTACAAACTCATATCTTTGATATTGATTTCAATTGATCCTATAACTCTTGAATAGCACTATCTTGGTTTGAGTGAGACAAATCAGAGAGTAGACAAAGGAGAATAAAACTAACGATGATTGAATTTGATTTCGTTTGAATTTCAGAAGAGTTTGGGTGTATTTTGATTTAGAAATCAAGAGAGAGAAAAGAGGAGAGAAGAATAAGAAAGTTATGATTAAAAATTCTTTTGGAAGTTTGGTATATATAGGGAAATAATGGCCATGTCCATCCACGAAGAGATACGACAAAAAGACTCTTCCATTCAAATTTGAATTTTGAAAATTACGGCCACTATATGACATATAGGAAATGGATATATACTTTATAAAATTATTACAAAAATCCATTGCTTTGTAAAATAATTTGATACTTTATAGAATCATTTATATATAGTTTACACATTTTAATCAAAATAAAACTTAATAAAACTTTATAAAATAATTTTGAAAGATTTAACAAGAATATTTAATATAATGTAAATAATATATATAAAATCAATATAGTTATAAATTATTAAAGTATAAACAAAAATTCAATATATATATATAAACTTAAAAACACTAAAATAATATCTTTATAAGTATAAGAGATTGAAAATCATTTTGAGAAATATTTTGAAAAGATTATTTTAAAACTAGTATATTTGAAAAACAATTTAAAACTTATTTGAAATAGAGAGGGAGATCAAGAAAGTGTTATCGGGTGTTAATGAAAATTCTACGACTCTATAACTTATTTGGAATATCTTGAAATCTTCAATACTCATGAGTCTTTATTCTCC
This sequence comes from Allium cepa, assembly GCA_030765085.1. NCBI lineage: Eukaryota > Viridiplantae > Streptophyta > Magnoliopsida > Asparagales > Amaryllidaceae > Allium > Allium cepa. The sequence goes on from CM060931.1 coordinate 169,252,354, forward strand.
AACTCTTGAAACTCAATATCAACATCTTGAATCTACTCTTGATACTGTACAGTCATTATAACCAACACCTGTCTGATATCATGCACTATATACTATATATATAACTTGATAAAACATCAATATCCATATTTTATATAATTTCCTATAGTTGTTACCATCAAAACTAATACCCAAGGTACTAACAATCTCCTCCTTTTGATGATGACATCTCTGTATATAAAATATAATATAACTTCCCCTGGGTTATAAAACTCCCATTTAATCCATGCCTAGATTTTATATATTTCTCCCCTTTTATTATCAACAAAAAATAACCAACTAAAACTATAACTTTAACACTAACTATTGCTCCAATTCTAACTCTAACTACCCTAAGTAAAATATTATAGACTAATGACATATAATGATGATGAGAATGATTTATATAAGAACAATAAGTGATATGAGATATTCATGAAATGATAAGAGTGATGTATAAGAAATGATAAGTGGTAACACAAATCACTAATAGTAACCAAACCAGTCTATATATTCATTCAATATCACACCATAATCCAATCATATCTTAAAATGTACATATAAATAAGTAAAATAAATGTTAAATTAAAATAAATTAAATATAATACCACACAATCAAATTAACAAAGATTAGTGCTATCCTAACGTGATTTCCTAATGAACGGGGATTTTTGAATGGAAAAATGAGAACAATGAAGGTAAAAGTTCTCTTTTTTTCGATGAGATTTCCATCTCGACCGAAACATACTTATCCAATGCATCAGACTTTGTCATCTTCCTCCACGTGTTCTTCCTCTTCTTCTTCTTCCTCATCTTCCTCTCCTTCCTCGTCATCGCTGCCTTGAATGGGGTTATAAATGGTCAAATTTGTAGAATCGTCTTCAATAACTATTGAATTCATAGGATTATACAATAGATATTTTTGCAAAATACGAAGGATTGTACTTTGTTTCTCTTGCTCTTTGGCCATGCAAAGTTGTACAACTTTTATTTCAGTCAACATCTCCAGAACATTCTTTATTTCTTCTTCCAATTTAATAACTTTGGACATAGTAGTGCTATGGAAGGGGCCTTAGGTAGGAGAAGGGAAGGAAAATAATCAATTCCCTTCTATAGAATATTTGGGATAAGAGGAGGCTATGGTTTATTGGTTTCAGAAGTTTAAAACAGAGAGAATACAGAGAAATGAATAAGAAAGTCGAAATTTGGTTATTATATAACTGCCAATTTGAATTTTAGAGGGAAATTAAATAAGCAGAAAATACCGTTATATATTGACATATAGGGGTTAGGATATGTCGATATACATGTTATAATTTTGATTATTTTATTTTTCTTTATATTTTGTAATTTTTACTTCATTATTTTTATTTTTCCAATAAAGAACAAATTCTTAACTCTCTTCTTAACTTAGTAAAAAAATGTTTGATTCAATGGTTTTGTTAACATATCGACTATTTGATTTTCAATGTTTAAAAATTCAAGTTATATTATTTCTGTGTCAACATATCTATTAGAACATGGTGCCTTATATCGGTATGTTTAGTACTAGCATGATGAGTTGGATTTTTAGATAGATTGATCGCACTTGTATTATCAAAGTATATTGGTGATTTAGTCAAATTTAAAATCTTTTAATGTTTGTTGCATATAGATAACATGTGAACAGATTAATGCTACTAAAATATATTCTACTTCTGTCATACACAAAGATGTAGAGTTTTGCTTCTTACTAAACCAGAGACCAGAGAGTGTCCCAAAAGTCACTTGTACTTTTTCGGTCTGATTTGCAACCAGCATAGTCAGCATCACTACATAAATTAATTCAAAGGAGTTTGCTTTTGGGTAACAGAGTCCATACTCTAATGTGCTGTTTACATATCTCAAAGTTAATTTTATGGATTTTAAATGAGTTTCTTTAGGTTGAGATTGATATCTTGCACAGAGACACACACTACGCATTATGTCAGGTCTACTAGTAGTTATATAGAGTAGTGATCCAATCATTCTTATATTTAATTTTTGATCTACATCTTTTGAATTTTCTTCTTTGTTTAATTTTTCATTAATTGCCATGGGAGTTGTTTTACCACTTATATCTGACATATCGAATTTCTTAACTAAATCTTCCGCATATTTTTCTTGACTAATAAAAATTCTATTACTTAGTTATTTTATTTGTAATCTTAGAAAATAATTTAGTTCTCTTATATGACTCATTTCAAATTCCTTAGTCATTATTTTTGAGAATTTCTTATTAGTTTTATTATTGGTAGAACCAAAAATGATATCTACATATATTTGTATTAACCGAATATCATTTTTGTCTCTTTTAATAAAAAGTCTACTATCTACTTTGCCTATTTCAAAATTTGACTATAATAGATAGGATTTAAGTCTGTCATACCAAGCTCTTGAAGCCTATTTTAGACCACACAAAGCATTTTTTAATTTGTAAACATGATTAGGTAGTTTTGCATTTTCAAAAAGTGGGGTTTGCGCTACATATGCATCTTCTTTAATAAAACCATTTAAAAATGCACTTTTAATATCCATTTGATATAACTTAAAATTATTACGATTAGCAAAAGTGTGATAACCCGGATTTTTGAACATATGGTGCTGGGTAATTTACTGATTTTACTAGTGATCTAAATAAATCCTGATAATATAAATTTCTATTTTAAAACAAAATTAAAATATCAATGTCACCATTCATATATAAGATATTTATAGAATTATGTAATTTGGGATTTTTATAACTTTCTAATAAGTTATTATTGCCTTATTTAATAAATATTGTAGTGAATAAATTATTATTATTTTTTAAAAAAAAGTATATTTATATAAATTATTTATAAGTGACCAATTGGAAAACAATATCTATTTTCTTTAAAAAAAATATATAAAAATAAAAGAGAAAGTTAAACACATAAAACATAAGAAATATTAAAATAAGTCCTTAATATTGGTAAATGTATAAAACATGTAAAATACAAGTGGAAGCTAATGGTAACATATATTGGCATTTGTTAGCTTAATGCTAGCATGATGAATACAAGTGGCAAAACTTAATTTTTCTTTTTGAACTTAACTTAATAAAAGTAGAGAAAACATGGTTATGATTTTTCTTTTAGTTTAAACATTTTCTTTCACTTTCAAATATAGGAAATCAAAATCTAAAAAGAAAAAGAAAAGAAATCAAAATCAAACAAGATCAGTTCCAAATCCAAAATCTGAGCAAAGCAAAGATTAAAAACATATCCTCATGAACAGCCTTAAATCAATCCACTTCTAGAACCAGGAATCAAAGCCTGTAACCTATTTTTCTGAAATCTAATCATTAAAGCCTGCAAGCATTTCTTAAACCTGGGATCTATTCAAGAGCAAGCTCGAAATCAAGTTTTAGGTCATTTTCAACAAGTTCTTATAGAATGCAACTGCAGTTCTTAAATCAAATATCTACAGCAACTCAAAAGTTTTAAGAGTTCAGAAGTTTCTTTCAAAATCAAAAGCTGTTCAAAGTTTAATCAGTGCTCTGTTCAACTCAAAGACAGGTGAGTAAAATTTTCCTTGAAACAGATTAAATAAATAAATTCTGGAAAGCATGTGATAAATTGTAAAGGAAGTTGTAATTTGGTTTGCATGCTTGTGATTATATGTTCTATGCTTGAATTTCCCCTGTTAGATGTATCTGTATATATGTATACAGACAATCTCTGTGTATTGCAAGTTTAAACAATTTAAAAATACAATTTAAATCCTCTCATGCTATCAGTATTGGGCTTTGATCCTTGAAATAAATATGATTATAACAACATAATATAACATCTAAAATATTTTTCAAAGATTTTAAATGTTGTAATTAATCCAAATTAAGGAAAATACAGTGTTATGCTGAAATAGGTTAAAAATAAACCATTATAATTTTAAGTCTGGATTTTATAATTTGATTAGTAAGTGTAGGTGATGAATTTAGGGATTAAAAATATGTTTTTTAATCTTCGGTGTGCTGAGTATTTTGAATGTGAACAGAATTGACTTTATAGTCAAATTCCGGTGATGGTCGATGATCTGGTTGACGTAGTCGATACCTGAGCAAGATCGTGAGAGGGTGGTCATGGGAAAATTAATGACATGATTTTCTAGTTGCCATGTTGGTCGGACGAGTTAATGGTAGGGTTTGGTTTGCGTTTTTGGGAAGGGTCTGTTCCTTGGGTAATTCCGAAGTCGTGTTAGTGTTGAGTTGGACAAATGGTGGGGGAAATTGATGACGAAGGTTAGGCGAAGGAACTAGCTTAAGAAAGGCGTCCCTGGTGGTCGGAGATGGTGATGAAGGGTGAACTTAGGTGATAGGGTCTGGAGTTTATTGTGGCTGGACTGTTCAAATTCTTATTTTCGTGATGATTTGTCGATCGGTGATGTAAGGCGACTCGGTGAGAGACAGTTGACTTGTCGATGATCGGAGCTAGGCTTGATGCCGGTCGTTCGACGTGTGCAGGTGCACTGTGTCATGCGTGCAGGTGATCGAAGCATCAGGTTGTAGAAGGTAGGTTTCTGGGGAGGCTTTTGCTCGAGTACTTCGGGAATTCTGTTGTTTTTCTCGAGTGAAACTCTGAGTTTTGTTTGTGTGCGTTTTCTGGATTTAAGTTAGGGGTTTTGAACTTAAAAAAATGATGAATGATGGGTAGAAACAGGTTTGGTTGTGAAGTATCATGGAGCTGCTCGGGAACTTCTGTGTTAGGCTCTGGTTTCATCTCGGAAAGGAAGTGAATAAGGTTCGGGTTTTGGATTGTGATGTTCGATTAGAACAAAATAAATAAATAATACATTATAACCTTTGTTTGATAGGTTTGTTTTAAAATGAAATTTGAGTTTTGTAAATTAAGAAATGATTAAAAGTTCAGATAATTTTAAATCCTAAAATTTACCTTAGAGGTTAAGTTAATAGAATGATTGACAAACTAATGTAAAATTAAAGGGTAAATGGAATAAAGTATTGATCAATTAAATGACTAATAAGGAAATTAAATATGGATTAGATAATAATGAGTATGAGGGAAGTAAAGGATAATTTATCGATGCAAATGATTTTCGGAAAATTAATTTGAGTAATTAATTATGGAAAAATGTAATAAATGTGAATGGATGATAGTTAAATTAATTTGTGTAATTAACTAAAGGCTAATTACTTATTGTACTCAAAAGTGACAATTAAGGATTGACAAATCAAGGTTAATCAATTAAGGAGTAATTAAGTGATAATTAATTAAGAGGATTATTTCTTAATTATTATGAATAGTACTTAATGATGTAATTAAAAGAATTAATTACTCAGTATAATTAAGTTGATGTGGTTGATTTTAGTTAATTAATTCCGTTTAATTAATTAAAAGCGATCATGTGATGTTGAGTTAAATATAATTACTTAAGGTAATTAATGAGTTATAATTACTTAGAGAAGTAATTAGTGGCTAATTACTGGATGTAATTAGTTAAAGGAAATTAATTGATGGGAGGTAATTAAAGGATAATTACTTGTTCGAAGAAATTAAGTGTAATTTACTCAGTGTAATTAAAGGATTAAATAAATAATTATTCAAGGGGCTGGTTTAATTAATGGAGAAATTAAGGAAAGATAATTTCTGATTGGGATTAATCAAGGTTGATTGATTAAAGTAATTAAGTTAAAGGTTAATTATTAAATGGAATTAAAGAATAATTAACTAATGGAAGTAATTAGAGGATCATTAATTAATGTAATTAATGAAAATAGTCAATCTTGCTTATTAATGATTGAATGATGATGAATACTATAAATTGGTGATATCTCCGATATGAATTGTTTTGTGATATGCTATGTTGAATGGACGATGATAATATGATTACTTATCAATTATGAATTGCTATGTAAAAAGGTCATCTGATAATGGAAGTTGAGTAGTATTTAATTGAATAACTTGAATTCAGATGAAGTTGAATTCGAAGAGACCGGAGTCGGGTATTAGTTAATATCCGAAACCACTTCGATTCTTTGTAATTTGATATGTAAAACTAATAGACTGAAATGGAATGACTTAAGTGAATTTGACCATTTAATCTAAGTTTTGGCACTTAGAAAATGATGTATGAAATAAGTGATGTCTATAACTGCTTGTGAAGTTATAATTGATAAGTTACCCTGGGTTCATATAAGTTGTATTCTTTTGTATTCCTTGATTAGATGGTTTTACTCACGCTGGTTTCCAGCCTGACCCGGGTGTTACTTTGATGTAATGCTCGGGTCAGACCGAGTATTACAGTCTTGCAAGTAAGGACGTTCTGGAGCTCAGGAGGAGAGCTGAAGGATAGGAACGTATAGAGTGTTTATCCGCTGTGATATATATATTGTTATTTATATGGGACAAGTTATTTTTAACCGTCCAGTATTGTGAAATTGTTGTAACTCTGATGTAAAATGTAAATATACTGATACAGTTCTGCTTTGTAAACTGTTATTTATTTGCTATTATATTTTATCCGCTGCGAATGTGAGATTGTGTGTTTCTTTTCTATTCTTCTTCTTCTTCTTTCTCTTTCTTCTTTTCACTAACTATCTGGAAATTTCGGGATCGAAATTCCACCACGCTTCCGCTGCGCCACTCTGACCAATTTCTGGTGACATGCCGATCAATACTAGCCACCTGGATTTACACATGTCCCCTGTAATCAAAATCGAGGACACTCGGCACCAACTAAAACTCAATCCAGATCGAAAAACCTTCGCCGTCGACTACATTGACCACCAGCAAATCTCCTACTTCATCCACGGTTGCTTCCTAACCTCTAGTACCGTTTCCCCCTTATGCGAACAGACCCAATCTACCCTTGACGTCGCCAAAATTCCTAAATATTGACGATAAAAAGAAAAGTCGAAACCCTACATCGCCATACTGCCATCACCACGGTGATCTCTGATCGCTCCGGCCATTTTTCCCATCCTCATCAATCCACGAACTACCCTTGGCCTGAACCCCGTCCCTCAGTTCAACCCCGATTCATGGATATCGACCAAAACTCAAATTTTGATCAACTCGCCCATTCCTGACAACCCCAACTCTAGAATTTAAGAAATTTATTTCAAAAATTATGATTTCCAAATGTGAATCAAGTTATAACCCAGAAACATGAAACTTGAAAGAATTATTTTCTGAGTTTTAATTTATTTCAACTGGAACTTTCACCTCTCTGTAAACTGTCTGATGCTAATCCTTAAACTCATTTTTAAGAATAAGTTCAACTCATCCCAAACATATATTCCTTATAGATCAACACCTGAAATAGTTTATGTAAGAAGGAATTTGAGTTTTGAATGTGCTTAGGGTCTAAAAACTTAAGAACAGAGGTGCCCATACATATATACAGACATGCAGTTATATATACACAATTATAATTGTCAGGCATAACATATTAATTAATTAAAACATTTTTAGAATCACTACTTCCATGCTTTTGATATATATATATATATCTGAATATAAAGAAAATTTCCTGATGAAATTTACTCACCTTTTGAAAAGCAGAGGTTTTAAACTGGATTTGAAACATTTGCATTGCTTGACTTCCTTAAAACTGAAAAAGCTTTGATCTCTTTAAAATGAAAAGCTTTAGCTACCGTTTTTGATTAACACTGGAACAACTTTGATGATTAAGGCTTGTTTTTAGGTTGTTGCTTTTCTGGAGATGATTCAGGTTTTGATTCATGCATTTTCGAGTTTGCAAGGTTTTGGTTTGCATGAAAATTTCTGGTTTTTTTTTTCTTGGATATGAACACAGTTTCTTTTAATTTAGAACTGAGATTAGGGGAAAAATATTTGATGGAAAAGATAAAATTTTATATAAGTTAATTTCAGATTTTCTTAAAATTAAAAGAAAATTCAAATAATGAGACACTTGTCTCTTACCTTACTTAGTATGTTGACACATGTACTAAAGAGGTTTATAACTTTAACACTTGTCATTATTTATATTTACTTTATTTTTTTAAATGATATAAAAAGCTTTTCTTATTAAATTCCTAATTAACAATTACATTTATAAATTTATAATTGTTTTCTAAATTTTATATAAATACAATCTAAAATCATGATTTAAATGATCACATTATAATTAATTGGTTATTTATATTTAAAGATAACAATTTTATCATTTTATATTTATATTCACACCTTTCTAGTATTTATACATATAAAAAATTTCAAAAGAGAAGACTTTAAAAATCTTAATTATACATTAATATAATTATTCTTTGAATTTCAAACCTCAAATTCAAATTCAATTTAAATTGACTCATATACATATTTTAAATAAACACACATTACATGTGTTTTGAAAATAATAATTTTGCAAATTTTAAAATTATTATATTAGAAGATTATCAAATAAATATCTATCCCGGTCTAAATATTTATCATCAGATTATTTGTTTAATCCATAAATAAATATATATACCAAATGAGACGACCCGACCTACTCCCAGAAAATCGCATCATCTTGAAGAAAGAAAGGGATAGAAGAAGAAAAGAAAGAGAAAGAAAGAAACAACAACATCAGAGTACTCACAGCGGAACGAATAAAATATAATAAATAACATAAAATATTACATAGTATCTCATTACATCAAAGTACACAACTTATTCAACTCATATTAGACAGTTATAAACATCTGTCTAACTATACAACTCAAGTACAACAGAGACAGATACCAAACAAACACAGCGGAACCATAATATATCAACACGTCGAAGCCTCCTGCTCCATATCTCCTCCAAAATTCGTCAAGCTAACCTGATCCACTTGACTACTCATACATAATATGAGTACCCAAGAGTTTAATAAAACAGAAAATAAACACTCGAGTCAGACAGGGGTCTGGTGTGAGTAAACGGGTTAAAATTGCTTAAATTTAGAAAACCTTTGAAAAGAAAAGGTATCACGTAAGACTTCCCACACATAAACATGGAAAAGTTTTTACCTTACGCTAACCAAAACATTTGATAGAAAATCCAGTGATATTATAATAGTGTCTAGGGTCTTCAAAATAAAATACAGAAATAGATGGAATGCTTACATCTCACGTTCCAACATAGTTGGGCACAATCAAAACCGTACAGGCACTTATTGGATTTTGGATTCCATCAATGGCAGGGCTACTGGGGTACCGCCCGTCACAGTACGTGGCCTAGATCAACGTACCGAGGAGTACTCCCACTCCCCTGCAACACAAGGCCGGAACAATCCTTTACTGGACAGTCCCGAACAAGACCACCCCGTAGTTGGCGCGACCAACCACACACTAAGCCGAAATAGAAAGGGACCTCTAGACAGGGGTAAATCTCACTCTCAAGTGGGGGCTACCCACGAAGCCTTGCTGCACCTCCCCTGTTTTAGCCATTCCCGGTTGATGAGGCTTGAGGTTACGATTACCTTTATAGAACACATCTATCTTAGAATGCTCATCGTCCACCTGACGATGTTCTGAAAGCATTCAATCCATACAAGTTCGTTCCGGGTTCGAACGAAACCGAAGGCACTATCTCGTTGCACTCATTATTGGAATCACCCTCAGAGTCAACGACCATAGCCCTTGCACTCTGATTCGCCATCTCGAATCTATAAGTACTATTCCGTCAACTCATTACGGAATCACCCACAGAGTTATACTGACGTATAGCCCTTACACCTCGAGTCTTCACTTGCTCCACTTTGATTAACGACCTAACGTTTAATTGGAATCGATGTGGTTTTCGGATTTCAAATATGGAATCCGATCCCGGTCTCACCGAAACCAAACGCCATTTTAATGTCCAAGTTATACTTAAGGGTTTAAACAGTTTAACTTAGATTCAGGATGATGTAAACAAATAGATGAATCATATAATTACAAAAAGATAATTCATAACAACATTCATCTTCAAAAACAGCATATCACTTAACATATATATCCAAATCATCCAATATCAAACCAATATCAAACATCCAATATCAACCAATCATCCAATACCAATTTTCAAATATTGATCATCCAATATCAATCAATTAACCAATATTAATCAATCAATCCATATTAATCAACCATCCAAAACAGAATTGATTATTTCATAATCAATTGAATTATCATAATCCTTCTTCATTAATTATTATTCTAAAAAAAAATTAATCATCTCTAATGATTTTCCTTAATTAATCTTCCTTGATTAATTATATTTAATTACATTCAAGTAATTATCCTTAACCATATATAGTAATTAAATCTTTAATTACTATCATTAATTACAATAATTAATGATCATTCATTTACTTCTATTAATTAACTATAATTAATTGCATTAGACCTCAATTAATTACAATAATTAATCATTCTTAAATTAATTACTTATATTAATCAACCTTGATTAATATCATAAATCACATTAATTAATGATCCTTATTAATTAATTAATAATACTTTAAATAATTAACTTATAATTAATTAACCCATAAATCATAATCAGTAATTAACAATTTATAATTACTTATTTTAATTAATGAACTTCTTAATTAATTAATTTCTAATTTAATTATATTAATCCTTGATTAATTAATTCATCTCGGTCTGACCCGAGCATTACATCAAAGTAACACCCGGGTCAGACCGAGTATTACAGATTTTCAGGTAAGGACGTTCTGGAGCTCAGGAGGCAAGCTGGATGGCAGGGACGTGTGGAGGGTTTCCACTGTGATATTGTAGTATCTAGACATGATTGTTTTGTCCAGTGTTTATGTATATGTGTAACTCTGATGTAATAAAATGTAATTAACTGATATAGTTTTCTTTGTATAACTGCTATTTTATTTAATATTATATTTTATCCGCTGCGAATGTGAGATTGCGTGTTTCTTTTCTGTTTTTCTTCTATCTCTTTCTTCTTTCTCTTTCTTCTTTCCACTAACTATCTGGAAATTTCGGGATCGAAATTTTCGGGTCGTTACATTTGGTATCAGAGCAATATCTATATTCACGTTTTGTAAATAAGGTTACTCACAAATTCAGATGTCTGCATATTTATAGACATAATCTCAACAAGCAACCGATTTCCTCAAGTTTATTCAATGTTTCATTCACAAGCATTAATTTTAACAGCATTTAGCAAATTAAAGGTAGTAATCTACTCACCTGTTCAACCTAAAACAAAGGAGTCCAAGAAATTTTTGAAATCTGGAAGCTTGAACTGTTTTCTGATCTTGCTTAGAAGTTGAGTTGTATTAGTTGAACTAATTCTTCCTAGCTTGCCTGGGTTTTGAAATTATCTGGAAGTGTTTATTGTTGTTAAAATCCCCTTTAATTTGTTTACTGGTTTCAGATTTTCTTTTTCCTTATTTTAGAAGAACACAAACAACAGTGTCGAGCAAAAAGCAAACAAAAACCCTAACTCAATCGATTACAAACAAATTTAACATTGGAAAAAATCTTGAATATTTTTCCCAGCATCCTTATCATTCAAGAAAGCTTCACCCGAAAAATCAAATCGAATTATTTACTAAATCATCTACAGTTCACAGAATTTTCCAAAATGTTCAAACTCAGAATTCACTTGATTCCTTAAACTAAAATTCATGAAACTTGTATTAAAATTCATGATTTACAAACACGAATCCATTTATTCAATCTAAACTATAAATTCAATTCAGTGATTTTTAACATGTATTAGTTGTTTACTGAGTTTTCCATTTTTAATATTATTTGTAAATTGAAAACTACAGAAACTATATTTTAGAATTACCTTCAGCATTTACACAAATTCTTTCATTCAATCATCAAGTCCAATTACTGTTCTTTAGTGGAAGATTAAGATTAAAATCTGTTCAAAGAAACAGAATACAAAGTTCTGCAAATGAACATACACACACACTTGCAACATTTAATGAAACAGAGATAATTCATATAATTTCAAGTTATAGAAATTCAATACCAGACAATATCATCACATGCATGAAAATAAAAACAATTCAAACTATTTTTAAAGAAGTTTACTCACCTCTATATATATGCAGATCAGACTTTGATTCATTTTCCAGGCTTTGCTGATGAAGTTTAATCCATGCATGCTTTACAATTGTTGATTTTAATAGTTGAAATTGATATTGAACTTGCAGTAGATCATCTATTTGTATTACAGGTTGAAGTCCATTTCAATTTGCAGGTTGATTCTTTGTTTTAGTTGCAGCCTTAGTAAATTAATTAATGGTTAAGATTTAATTAATTAAATAATCAAGGTTAATTAATGAATAATCAATTAAGTAATTTAGATAAATTATTTTGTGATTAATTAAGAATTAATTAAGGTTAATTAATTATAAAAATGAATTTAAGTAGTGCTTGCTTGTGGATGATTGTTTGAATTGAATATCTGAATATGGTTGATATCTATTGAATGATAGTTGAGATATTCTGTGATGAGATATTTAAGTAGTGCTTGCTTGTGGATGATGAGATTAATTTCCGTAAATGGTTGAGAATAATTAATTTGTGTAAATAAATTAAAGGATAATAACTTTATGTAATTGAATGTAATTAATCAAGGATGATTAATTAAAATGGATAATAAATGGATGATCAATTAATGGTTTGTAATTAATTAATTATTTTTAAGTAAGCAAGATTAAAAGTGATTAAGGAAATTAAGTTGATTTAATTAGAAATGTGTGACTAATTAATCTTGCTTATGAATGATTGAATGATATTTCTGATATGAAATATTTGTGATATGATATGTTTGCCTTGAACAGTGATTATAGGGTTATCTGTCAATGATGAAGTGCTGTGTAAAAAGTGACATTTTGTGATTCAGGGTTGAATTGGGTTCACCTGAATAGTGTGGGATAAGTAGTATTGGATTCGAAGAGACCGGAGTCGGGTATTAGTAAATACCCGAAACCACTTCGATTAGAAATTTGCTAAAATTCTTTATATGTGATGTCAATATGTTGAATTGAAATAATATGGACCCTTGAACTAAGTTAGAATACTTAGAGTTTGAATTGTGAAATAAGCGGTTGAGCATAATGAGTAAGGAACTCGTATTGAAGTACGAGTTACCCGGGTTTTCTTTTATGGTTTGAACTTAGTATTTTGAATTATATGGGTTTACTCACGCTGGTTTCCAGCCTGACCCGGGTGTTACTTTGATGTAATGCTCGGGTCAGACCGAGTATTACAGATTTTTCAGGTAAGGACGTTCTAGAGATCAGGAGGCGAGCTGGATGGCTGAAACGTATGGAGTATTTATCACTGTGATATATTATTGTATAGTTAGGACATGTTGTTTAAAACTGTTTAGTAAATAGTAATGGTTGTAACTCTGATGTATAAATATAAGTATATTGATACAGTTCTTCTTTTGTAAACTGTTATTAATATTGGTTATTATATTTTATCCGCTGCGAATGTGAGTTTGTGTGTTTCTTTTCTGTTCTTCTTCTATCTCTTTCTTCTTTTCTCTAACTATCTGGAATTTTTGGGTTAGAAAATTTCGGGAACCTTTTAGAAATCAATTTATAAATAAACACATTTTAAATTAAGCTTTTAAATCTTTAAAACCTTTCCAAATTTATTTATTAAAGTTTAATACAACTTTATTTCAAAATCCACTTATTTTATTTTAAAACTTCCATATTTTAAGATATATAAACTTGTTTAAAACATAACTTTGAAACAAATTTAGTTTTGAATCTTGTTTAACCTTTGTTTTAAAAACTTTATTTCTAAAATCAAATTTCTTTTGTATTAACAACTTAAACACCTAGATCTAAAGCCTGAATACCAAATACCCGAGTAAACCCCACTAAAACCCGAGTAATCCTCTCCAAAAACTCGCGTCAACCCCGAAACTCAAATGAGTTTGACGAAATCTGGATTAAGTCAATTCTGTTCACACTCAAAATACTCAGCACACCGAAGATTAAAAAACATATTTTTAATCCCTAAATTCATCACTTACACTTACTAATCAAATTATAAAATCCAGACTTAAAATTATAATGGTTTATTTTTAACCCATTTCAACATAACACTGTATTTTCCTTAATTTGGATTAATTACAACATTTAAAATCTCTGAAAAATATTTTAGATGTTATATTATGTTGTTACAATCATATTTCTTTCAAGGATCAAAGCCCAATACTGATAGCATGAGAGGATTTAAATTTTATTTTTAAATTGTTTAAACCTGCAATACACAGAGATTGTCTGTATACATATATACAGATACATCTAACAGGGGAAATTCAAGCATAGAACATATAATCACAAACATGCAAAATTACAACTTCCTTTACAATTTATCACATGCATTCCAGAATTTATTTATTTAATCTGTTTCAAGGAAAATTTTACTCACCAGTCTTTGAGTTGAACAGAGCACTGATTAAACTTTGAACAGCTTTTGATTTTGAAAAAAACTTCTGAACTCTTAAAACTTTTGAGTTGCTGTAGATATTTGATTTAAGAACTGCAGTTGCATGCTATAAGAACTTGTTGAAAATGACCTAAAACTTGATTTCGAGCTTGCTCTTGAATAGATCCCAGGTTTAAGAAATGCTTGCAGGCTTTAATGATTAGATTTCAGAAAAATAGGTTACAGGCTTTGATTCCTGGTTCTAGAAGTGGATTGATTTAAGGCTGTTCATGAGGATATGTTTTTAATCTTTGCTTTGCTCAGATTTTGGATTTGGAACTGATCTTGTTTGATTTTGATTTCTTTTCTTTTTCTTTTCAGATTTTGATTTCCTATATTTGAAAGTGAAAGAAAATGTTTAAACTAAAAGAAAAATCATAACCATGTTTTCTCTACTTTTATTAAGTTAAATTCAAAAAGAAAAATTAAGTTTTGCCACTTGTATTCATCATGCTAGCATTAAGCTAACAAATGTCAATATATGTTACCATTAGCTTCCACTTGTATTTTACATGTTTTATACATTTACCAATATTAAGGACTTATTTTAATATTTCTTATGTTTTATGTGTTTAACTTTCTCTTTTATTTATATATAATTTTTTTTAAAGAAAATAGATATTGTTTTCCAATTGATCACTTATAAATAATTTATATAAATATATATATTTTTTAAAAAATAATAATTTATTCACTATAATATTTATTAAATAAGGCAATAATAACTTATTAGAAAGTTATAGAAATCCCAAATTACATAATTCTATAAATATCTTATATATGAATGGTGACATTCATATTTTAATTTTGCTTTAAAATAAAAATTTATATTATCAGGATTTATTTAGATCACTGGTAAAATCAGTAAATTACCCAGTACCATATGTTCAAAAATCCGGGTTATCACATTCCTTCCCCTTTGAATCTTTTCGTCCTCGAAAAGAACGAAACCAGAATTTATTAAATATTTTAAAACCAGTTAAAATATTCTTGGATTATTTTAAAATACTTAAAAATCTATATAATATTTTCAAAATAGTTTTTATAGAAAATAGCATTTTATAACTTGATGCTTCAACCAGTCCATCCTTGTTCTCGCAGAAATTCGGTCATACGTTGATCAGGCGTAAGACTGAAAATCTACAAGTGCTTGGCAGACCCGTTTTCAACATCCAGTGAAAATAGCTTGAAAATAATTTTTATTGAAAATATAGAAAACAGTTTTTGAAAATAGAGGATATATCTTTGGTGAGAATGCTCTGGAAATCATCACCCCCATCCATGGTCGCAGTTAACCCAATGGTTACGTTGCCATCCCGACAAAATCCACAGATAACCGTAGGCCTCCGCGCCCCTCGATTACACCATGGAACCCGCTACAGATCGCAGCTACAACTGGGGTTACGTAGCTATCACAGCAAAAACCCATATAACTGTAGGCATCAGCGCCCTCGAATTTTGCTGCCAAAAGAATGAAACTTCTCCACTCCACTTGACCATAGATCGCAGTCTACCGATGTTGCGTTGCCTTCCCGGCAAAATCAAGTGTAGACAGTTGACACTCATCCTCCACACGATTTTCGCTATGGTCCCCACAGTAGATCGCAGTGACATCGAGTTACACTGTCGTCACAGCATAACCCAAATGCCCCTGTAGGCATCAGCGCCCTCGACTTTCGCTACCCAATAATCCTCAGGAACTAGTTTGTAAAATAGTGTAAAATAGTTAGAAAATAGTTAAAATAATTACAGAAATTTTAGATAATTGCAAAATAATAGTAAGATAGTAATTAGTTTATAAAACAGTTGGAAAATTGTTAAATAGTTCCAAAAATAATTATAAAACAAGTATAAGATAGTTTGGCTTTTAAAATAAAGGTTGTATATATAATAAATAGCTTGGAAAAGTACGTTTATATTAAACAATTTATATTAAAAATAGTCCAGAGTCAAAACTACCCACTTCCCAATCTCCATTTTCATCAATTCAATTTAAATTTCCACTTCTATTTAAAATTGAATTAGGTCAATTTAAATGGAAGTGGAAATTTAAATTGAATTGATGAAAATGGAGATTGGGAAGTGGGAAGTTTTGACTCTGGACTATTTTTAATATAAATTGTTTAATATAAACGTACTTTTCCAAGCTATTTATTATATCTACAACCTTTCTTTTAAAAGCCAAACTATCTTATACTTGTTTTATAATTATTTTTGGAACTATTTAACAATTTTCCAACTGTTTTATAAACTAATTACTATCTTACTATTATTTTGCAATTATCTAAAATTTATGTAATTATTTTAACTATTTTCTAACTATTTTACACTATTTTACAAACTAGTTCCTGAGGATTATTGGGTAGCGAAAGTCGAGGGCGCTGATGCCTACAGGGGCATTTGGGTTATGCTGTGACGACAGTGTAACTCGATGTCACTGCGATCTACTGTGGGGACCATAGCGAAAATCGTGTGGAGGATGAGTGTCAACGGTCTACACTTGATTTTTCCGGGAAGGTAACGCAACATCGGTAGACTGCGATCTATGGTCAAGTGGAGTGGAGAAGTTTCATTCTTTTGGCAGCGAAATTCGAGGGCGTTGATGCCTACAGTTATATGGGTTTTTGCTGTGATAACTACGTAACCCCAGTTGTAGCTGCGATCTGTAGCGGGTTCCATGGTGTAAGAGGGGCGCGGAGGCCTACAGTTATCTGTGGATTTTGTCGGGATGGCAACGTAACCATCGGGTTAACTGCGACCATGGATGGGGGTGATGATTTCCAGAGCATTCTCACCAAAGATATATCCTCTATTTTCAAAAACTGTTTTCTATATTTTCAATAAAAATTATTTTCAAGCTATTTTCACTGGATGTTGAAAACGGGTCTGCCAAGCACTTGTAGATTTTCAGTCTTACGCCTGATCAACGTATGACCGAATTTCTGCGAGAACAAGGATGGACTGGTTGAAGCATCAAGTTATAAAATGATATTTTCTATAAAAACTATTTTGAAAATATTATATAGATTTTTAAGTATTTTAAAATAATCAAAGAATATTTTAACTGGTTTTAAAATATTTAATAAATTCTGGTTTCGTTCTTTTCGAGGACGAAAAGATTCAAAGGGGGGAGGAATGTGATAACCCGGATTTTTGAACATATGGTACTGGGTAATTTACTGATTTTACCAGTGATCTAAATAAATCCTGATAATATAAATTTCTATTTTAAAGCAAAATTAAAATATGAATGTCACCATTCATATATAAGATATTTATAGAATTATGTAATTTGGGATTTTTATAACTTTTTAATAAGTTATTATTGCCTTATTTAATAAATATTGAAATGAATAAATTATTATTATTATTTTTAAAAAAAAGTATATTTATATAAATTATTTATAAGTGATCAATTGGAAAACAATATCTATTTTCTTTAAAAAAAAATATATAAATAAAAGAGAAAGTTAAACACATAAAACATAAGAAATATTAAAATAAGTCCTTAATATTGGTAAATGTATAAAACATGTAAAATACAAGTGGAAGCTAATGGTAACATATATTGACATTCGTTAGCTTAATGCTAGCATGATGAATACAAGTGGCAAAACTTAATTTTTCTTTTTGAATTTAACTTAATAAAAGTAGAGAAAACATGGTTATGATTTTTCTTTTAGTTTAAACATTTTCTTTCACTTTCAAATATAGGAAATCAAAATCTGAAAAGAAAAAGAAAAGAAATCAAAATCAAACAAGATCAGTTCCAAATCCAAAATCTGAGCAAAGCAAAGATTAAAAACATATCCTCATGAACATCCTTAAATCAATCCACTTCTAGAACCAGGAATCAAAGCCTGTAACCTATTTTTCTGAAATCTAATCATTAAAGCCTGCAAGCATTTCTTAAACCTGGGATCTATTCAAGAGCAAGATCGAAATCAAGTTTTAGGTCATTTTCAACAAGTTCTTATAGCATGCAACTGCAGTTCTTAAATCAAATATCTACAGCAACTCAAAAGTTTTAAGAGTTCAGAAGTTTTTTTCAAAATCAAAAGCTTTTCAAAGTTTAATCAGTGCTCTGTTCAACTCAAAGACAGGTGAGTAAAATTTTCCTTGAAACAGATTAAATAAATAAATTCTGGAATGCATGTGATAAATTGTAAAGGAAGTTGTAATTTGGTTTGCATGTTTGTGATTATATGTTCTATGCTTGAATTTCCCCTGTTAGATGTATCTGTATATATGTATACAGACAATCTCTATGCATTGCAGGTTTAAACAATTTAAAAATAAAATTTAAATCCTCTCATGCTTTCAGTATTGGGCTTTGATCCTTGAAAGAAATATGATTATAACAACATAATATAACATCTAAAATATTTTTCAGAGATTTTAAATGTTGTAATTAATCGAAATTAAGGAAAATACAGTGTTATGCTGGGTTAAAAATAAACCATTATAATTTTAAGTCTGGATTTTATAATTTGATTAGTAAGTGTAAGTGATGAATTTAGGGATTAAAAATATGTTTTTTAATCTTCGGTGTGCTGAGTATTTTGAGTGTGAACAGAATTGACTTTATAGTCAAATTCCGGTGATGGTCGATGATCTGGTTGACGTAGTCGATACCTGAGCAAGATCGTGAGAGGGTGGTCATGGGAAAATTAATGACATGATTTTCCAGTTGCCTTGTTGGCCGGACGAGTTAATGGTAGGGTTTGGTTTGCGTTTTTGGGAAGGATCTGTTCCTTGGGTAATTCCGAAGTCGTGTTAGTGTCGAGTTGGACAAATGGTGGGGGAAATTGATGACGAAGGTCAGGCGAAGGAACTAGCTTAAGAAAGGCGTCCCTGGTGGTCGGAGATGGTGATGAAGGGTGAACTTAGGTGATAGGGTCTGGAGTTTATTGTGGCTGGACTATTCAAATTCTTATTTTCGTGATGATTTGTCGATCGGTGATGTAAGGCGACTCGGTGAGAGACGGTTGACTTGTCGATGATCGGAGCTAGGCTTGATGCCGGACATTCGACGTGTGCAGGTGCACTGTGTCATGCGTGCAGATGATCGAAGCATTAGGTTGTAGAAGGTAGGTTTCTGGGGAGGCTTTTTCTCGAGTACTTCGGGAATTCTGTTGTTTTTCTCGAGTGAAACTCCGAGTTTTATTTGTGTGCGTTTTGTGGATTTAAGTTAGGGGTTTTGAACTTAAAAAAATGATGAATGATGGGTAGAAACAGGTTTGGTTGTGAAGTATCATGGAGCTGCTCGGGAACTTCTGTGTTAGGCTCTGGTTTCATCTCGGAAAGGAAGTGAATAAGGTTCGGGTTTTGGATTGTGATGTTCGATTAGAACAAAATAAATAAATAATACATTATAACTTATACAACCTTTGTTTGATAGGTTTGTTTTAAAATGAAATTTGGGTTTTGTAAATTAAGAAATGATTAAAAGTTCAGAAAATTTTAAATCCTAAAATTTAACCTTAGAGGTTAAGTTAATAGAATGATTGACTAACTAATGTAAAATTAAAGGGTAAATGGAATAAAGTATTAATCAATTAAATGACTAATAAGGAAATTAAATATGGATTAGATAATAATGAGTATGAGGGAAGTAAATGATAATTTATCGATGCAAATGATTTTCAGAAAATTAATTTGAGTAATTAATTATGGACAAATGTAAAAAATGTGAATGGATGATAGTTAAATTAATTTGTGTAATTAACTAAAGGCTAATTACTTATTGTACTCAAAAGTGACAATTAAGGATTGACAAATCAAGGTTAATCAATTAAGGAGTAATTAAGTGATAAGTAATTAAGAGGATTATTTCTTAATTATTATGAATAGTACTTAATGATGTAATTAAAAGAATTAATTACTCAGTATAATTAAGTTGATGTGGTTGATTTTAGTTAATTAATTCCGTTTAATTAATTAAAAGCGATCATGTGATGTTGAGTTAAATATAATTACTTAAGGTAATTAATGAGTTATAATTACTTAGAGAAGTAATTAGTGGCTAATTACTAGAGATAATTAGTTAAAGGAAATTAATTGATGGGAGGTAATTAAAGGATAATTACTTGTTCGAAGAAATTAAGTGTAATTTACTCAGTGTAATTAAAGGATTAAATAAATAATTATTCAAGGGTCCGGTTTAATTAATGGAGAAATTAAGGAAAGATAATTTCTGATTGGGATTAATCAAGGTTGATTGATGAATGTAATTAAGTTAAAGGTTAATTATTAAATGGAATTAAAGAATAATTAACTAATGGAAGTAATTAGAGGATCATTAATTAATGTAATTAATGAAAATAGTCAATCTTGCTTATTAATGATTGAATGATGATGAATACTATAAATTGGTGATATCTCCGATATGAATTGTTTTGTGATATGCTATGTTGAATGGACGATGATAATATGATTACTTATCAATTATGAATTGCTATGTAAAAAGGTCATCTGATAATGGAAGTTGAGTAGTATTTAATTGAATAACTTGAATTCAGATGAAGTTGAATTCGAAGAGACCGGAGTCGGGTATTAGTTAATATCCGAAACCACTTCGATTCTTTGTAATTTGATATGTAAAACTAATAGACTGAAATGGAATGACTTAAGTGAATTTGACCATTTAATCTAAGTTTTGGCACTTAGAAAATGATGTATGAAATAAGTGATGTCTATAACTGCTTGTGAAGTTATAATTGATAAGTTACCCCGGGTTCATATAAGTTGTATGCTTTTGTATTCCTTGATTAGATGGGTTTACTCACGCTGGTTTCCAGCCTGACCCGGGTGTTACTTTGATGTAATGCTCGGGTCAGACCGAGTATTACAGACTTGCAGGTAAGGACGTTTTGGAGCTCAGGAGGAGAGCTGAAGGACAGGAACGTATAGAGTGTTTATCCGTCGTGATATATATATTGTTATTTATATGGGACAAGTTATTTTAAACCGTCCAGTATTGTGAAATTGTTGTAACTCTGATGTAAAATGTAAATATACTGATACAGTTCTGGTTTGTAAACTGTTATTTATTTGCTATTATATTTTATCAGCTGCGAATGTGAGATCGTGTGTTTCTTTTCCATTCTTCTTTCTCTTTCTTCTTTTCGCTAACTATCTGGAAATTTCGGGATCGAAATTCCCGGGTCGTTACAAAAAGCAAGTAAAATTCGCATAGCTTCTAATCTTTCTACGAGTGCAATGGTTTCATCAAAATATATTCCTTCTTTTTGAAAGTAACGTTGTACGACTAATCGAGCTTTATTTCTATCAACCTCTCCTTGTTCATTCATTTTTTATATACCCATTTAGTTCTTATTATGGATTTACCCTCAGGCCTTGGGACAAATTTCATACGTTATTTCTTGTAAATTGATTCAATTCCTCTTACATAGCAAGAATCCATAAATCAACAGTTGATGCTTCCTTTAGATTTTCAGGTTCAACAGTTGAAATAAAAGCAATGTTACTCAATTTATTTAGTTGATTTCTAGTTTTAACAAGAGGTTCAATATTTCCAAGTATCTTTTCTATAGGATGGTCTTTCAAGTATCTTGTTTATTTATTTGGATGTGAATTTTCTGAAGTATTATTATTTTCTTTTTCGGTAAATCTCATTATTACTAATTTCGTTTGGGTTATCAATATTTTCTTCTTCATCAATATTTAGATCATAAACTTTGAAATTTTCGTCAAATGAAACATGTAATGTCTCTTCAATAGTATTAGTTCTAGTTTTGAAAACTCTATAAGCTTTACTTCTACTTGAATATCCAATAAAGATTCCTTTATATGATTTAGCATCAAATTTATCCAAATTATCTTTAGTATTTAAAATAAACAACTACTACCAAAAACTCTAAAGTATGATACTTTAGGTTTTATTATTATAGAATAATTCATATGATGTTTTCTTAGTTAATGATCTTATTAAA
This sequence comes from Allium cepa, assembly GCA_030765085.1. Taxonomy (NCBI): domain Eukaryota; kingdom Viridiplantae; phylum Streptophyta; class Magnoliopsida; order Asparagales; family Amaryllidaceae; genus Allium; species Allium cepa. Next base: position 169,274,803 of record CM060931.1, read on the forward strand.
ATTCTATTTAGTATATAACATGCAGTATCAACTGCTTCAGCCCTAAAAATTTAGGTAAATAACTATCATTTAGCATAGTTCTAGCGGATTCTTGAATCTTTCTATTTTTACATTCTACCACCCCATTTTGTTGTGGTATTCTCGGAAATGAAAAATTATAAGTTATACCTTTTTTTATAGAAATTCTTAAAATTTTCGTTTTAGAATTTTCCACCCTGATCACTTCGAATAGTTTTAATTTTACTAATCATTTTATTTTGAATTCGTTTAAAAAAGATTTTAAACATTTCAAAAGCATCACTTTTAAGTTTTAGGAAAATCATCTAGGTAAACCTAGAATAATCATCTATAATTACAAATACATATCTACTGTGATTTATAGATTGTATCCGTGAGGGACCTAAAAGATTCAAGTGAAGAAGTTCAAGAGGTTGAGAGGTAAAAATCATTTTTTTTATTTAAAAGAACATTTTCTAAGTTTTCCTACTTGACATGTATCACATAGATTATTAACTTTAAATTTCATTTTGGGAAGACCTCTAAGTAGATCATTATTAGAAATTTTAGATATTAGTATGAAATTCAAATGATCAAATCTTTTATGCCAAATCCAAGAATCACTTGATTCATCCAAAAGATACAAATTATCATTTAAGATTTTCATACTTAATATATAGATGTTTCGTTTCCTAATTCCTTCAAAGATAATGTTTGACTCGTTATCTTTAATGTGAAATTTATTATTTTACGAATTTAATTTTGAAACCCTTATGACTAACACTCAACAGATTATGCTTTAAATTCCTAACTAACAAAATAATAAAAATAATAAGAGTTTTAGAATTACCGACATTGCCAATGCTAATCACATTTCATTTAGAGTTATCTTCAAAATTTACTGATATGTCATCTTTGTAAAATATATCTTTCAAAATCTCCAAGTTTCTAGTCATGTGTCTTGAGCATCCACTATCCAATATTCGTTCGTCTCTTTTGATCTGTAGAGTTTGATCATCGGATATTTGTTTATCAAAATCCATGCAACACATCTGTTCCTCCAAATCATACCTATTTAAAAGATCATATGATTTTTTATGATGGATAGATGCAAATGTATGAAACAACATTATGATGATTTTGCAAGTTATCTTTTCAAAAATAGTGTTCAAAATATTACCAAAAATTGCCATTGAAATTTAATCAGATTATAAATACTTTAAAATCAATGCACTGATACCAAATGTGAGTTAGTGGAACAGGGATCTTAAGGCTAAATTAACAACAGAAGGGGGGATGAATATTGTTTAATTGATTATATGAATTTTTTCAAATTCTTTAAGATTATACTTAGAATGATATAATTAACAATCATAGAATCAAAATGTGGATAAAAATAAATGCCGTAAAAGTAAAAAAAATGCACCAGGATTTTTATACTGGCTCGGAGTTATCCTATATCCAGTCTCATGCTATTACCTGCTGTGGATTTCTTTACAACTAGTAAATGCAAATACAATCTCGATTTCAAGGCTACAAGACACACCCTACAGAATCCCGACCTTTGGGTACAGTCGCTTGATATCTGGGCTAGAAGCACACCCACTAGATTTATGAGCTACTAAGTACACCCAATTGATTTTACAGGCTACAATCGCACCCATAAGTATAGCAGTATGATTTGATGGAGTTTTAAAGACTCAATTTTTTGATCTTAATTATAATTGATCCTATAACTCTTGAATAGCACTTTGATCTTGGTTTGAGTGAAAGAGATGAGAGAAATCAAAGAGTAGATAAAGGAGAATCAAACTAATGATGATTGAATTTGATTCTATTTGAATTTCGGTAGAATTTGGGTATATATTGATTTAGAAATTAAGAGAGTGAAAAGAGGAGTCGTTTGGAAGTTTGGTATGTACAGGGAAATGATGGTCATGTCCATTTGCGAAGAGATGTGACGAAAAGACACTTCCATTTAAATTTTAATTTTGAAAATTACGGCCATTATGTCAACATATAAGAAATGGATATGTCGACATATCCTTCACAAAATTGAAAAACACTTTATAAAAATAATTTTGAAAATTCGTTGCTTCGTAAAATAATTTGATACTTTTTAGAATCATTTATATATAGTTTAACATTTCAATCAAAATATAACTTAATAAAACTTTATAAACTAATTTTGAAAGATTTAATAAGCATATTTAATATAATGTAAATAATTTATATAAAATAAATATGGTTACAAATTATTAAAGTACAAACAAAAAATCAATATATATGTAAACTTAAAAGCGCTAAAATAATATCTTTATAAGTATAAGAGATTGAAAATCATTTTGAAAATATTTTGAAAAGATTATTTAAAACCAGGATATTTGAAAAACAATTTGAAAGTTATTTGAAATAGAGAGAGACGGAAACCAAGAAAGTGCTATTAGGGTTTAAACAAAAATTCTACGACTTTATAACTTATCTGGAATATCTTGAAATCTTCAATACTCGTGAGTCTTCATTCTCCAACTTTTGAAATTCTACATCAGCATTTTGAATCTACTCTTGATACTCTATGGTCTTTCTAATCAACATCTATCTAATATCTTACACTATATACTATATATATAACTTGATAAAACATTAGTATCTATATTTTATATAATGTCATATAGTTATTATCATGAAAACCAATACCTAGGGTACTAACAACTATGAGTATTGTATCACAATATTATAAAACACATCATTTTAAATGTTCCTAGTTAAGATACATCGAGACTGGATATTGATGTAACCATTGAGACTAGAGTGTATAGAGCTTAGCAAATGTTGGGTAGTGTATTACTCATGACTGTCGAGGACACCTAGAGGTTAAGTACTGATAATTATTGGATAACTTTGGAAAGACTCAATCAATAGTTTTATATTGTTTAATATAACTAAAGGCAAACAAAAAATATCGATGTGACTAACTAACATAGTTCTCATGACTTGAGAATACCGTCGATCTTTAATATAAAAGCTTCGCTTTAACTATAGTCTAATCATGACATAGCGTCCGTCGAGTGACTATAGTTGGGTGGAGTGGAAGTATTGGGTGCGAGACATTATTCTAGAGAGGATTCGTCTCCTCAGTTATATGGGGTTGATATCATGGTCAACTCAAGTCAACCCAAAGTCAAAATCTTTTACCAGAGTAGTACAGTTAATAATAATTGTCATTATTGAATCGTGAACTTTGTTTGGACTATAAGTTAAATATGGAAGATGTTGGAATTTTGGCTGTTACCAAATTCAGTAAGTCCAAAGTGACATAGTATTGATTAAGAGAATTAGTGTAAATAAATGTCATAACTGGGTAACGCTTTGATAAGTAAAATTGGATTTTACTGAAACTAAGTAACGATAAATTTGGCCAAAATATCACACCACCTGTTAAATGACATGTGAACGTTAACATTCAATAGTTCGATGTTAATCGCTGGTTAAATTTACACCTGATGAGTTACACAACCGAAATGATGATTTCTTTTTAGACCGAACGATTTAAATAGCTTATAATTATTATAAATTAGTTAAATTAATTAATATTAACGAAATATTGATTATAGAATTTTGAATATGATTTGAGGAATAAATATTATTGTATATATTTATAATAGTTATAAATATATCGATCAATACGCGATATCGACAAGCAATTAAATCAGACTTAATTAGTAATAATTATTTGTACCTAAATGGGCTATTAGAATAAGATATTATAGTGATATTTCACCACTAATAGTGATGTAGGAGGTGGATAAAAATGGGCTAGGGGTATTTCAAATGGATGGCTCAAATTTAGGGAGAATGGGTCAGTGAAATGTTTCACCTTTCTCTCTATTCTTTCCACTATAAAAGGACTCCAAAGCTACCAGTTCCCATCATTGCTGGCTGAATTTATCTATATAGGAGCTTCAATAAATTCATATCAAAGCAATTTCAAAGCAACAACTATTGGATATTCAACGGTCTACGATTCAAGGATTGGCAGTATACTGAATCGAGAAAAGTTCTGAGGAGGGAGATTCATTATTACAAGGTACACTTCAAGGCATTGGATTTGGTACATTTTACTATACAATATGAATTATGATTACTTATAATATTCTATTGTTTGTTTGTATATCAATATTATATTGTTAGTTAGGTGAGATTCTTAGAAGTATCAATGTTGTCACATAATAGATTGGTTATATTTCTATTTATTACTAAAAAAATCAATTTTTTATAAAGTTGATGCATACATAGTCGAATAAATTTATTTTAATTATTATTCTTTTATTAATTAATTTATATATATATACATACATACATACATATATATATATATATATATCACATAACATAAATGAAATAACTTATATTTAGTTATGTCATTACATCATGTTAATAATTGACCTTATATTTTATATATGCATATTTAGACTAATTATAATTGAGGTAACAACAAAGTATTTTTAATAATTATTCCCTATTATTTAATATTATTTAAATCAAAATACAAGTTGAATAATTCATACAAAATGATATATATTTCAAAAATTATATTTTAAATTTTATAAAATTATTTCATTATTGTATTATCTCTCGGCCAAACTCCCAAAATTTAGAAATAAAAATTTTTATTTTTAGAAAATCATTTATAAGTGCGACCAATAATAAATAATTAATAAAAAAATCTTTTTACTTAAAATAATGGAATTTTTTCTTAATCTTAAAATATCATATTTGAATTTTTGAAAATTTAAAATTTGTAAAATATATTATGAAATTAATTTTAATATTATTTTAATGCTTTTTGGCTATTTAATATATATATACTATTAATACAAAATTATATTTAAATATTTCATGTGTTGTGTATTAGATCTAGAATGCAGTGAAAATTTATAAAAAATATTTAATTTTATTTAGTATTCATAATTGATATAATTATATAAATATATATGTGTTTAAATACATATATTTATAAATATTTTAGATGTTATAAATATAATTATATATATACAATTTTTGTACTATAAAATATATGTGTATATTTTATTAAAAAACTTTATATATTATCTGTATATATATGCGCGCATATGTTTATATATTTCCATAGTCGTTTATTTAATTAATATCTAATACAATATACATATATAATTATTATTTAATATTTTACATATATACATATAAGTATATATCTATATTGTTTTAATATTTATTTAAATAACAATTTTATATACATGCATATATTTGGACAACATACAATACGTATAAGATGAACTAAAATATTCATTGCTACATAAATCACAACATCTATATCCTGCATGTTATGCCTTACATGGATTATTATGTTATATATGCACACACATACATATATCTATATCATACATATGTATACCATTATATTTAATTGAATATAAATAAAATAAAATTCTATTTATTACTTATAAATTTAAATGAAATAAGAGATTTTATTTAAACTAAATTTAGAAATGTTCTAAATAAAATAGACTTCATTGGTCCAATATAGATCCAATAAGAATTTTTTGAAATTCACCTATATCTTCTGCTATGGGCTGGCACAGTTCCAATAATGGTATTATTGCCCATAGCCTATGTTCCCATTAGAGTTATCTAATAATCTCACAGCCCAAAAGTTGTCCCTAATAGAAAAGGCCCAAATTTGAATTGGGCCTTGGTTAATTTTCAAAATTGTTTGTAAGTTTAAATAAAATATTTTAAGTTTAATTGTTAAATTTAAAACATGATATGAAATATTATAAAAGTTATAATATAATAAGTTTTCAGTATGTTTGAAAATAATTTAAAATAATCTCGAAACATTTATATAATTATTCATATGATTAATAGATTAATTAAATTAGTTAATTAATGGAACTATATATGTGTATTTTATATTATGTCATATGCCATGATATTTAAATTGTTTAAGATATTGTAAGTGTACATATATGTATCAATAATGATTTTCGAAATTAAAATAGTTTGGTTAAATGAATTAATTAAATATACATACATACATATATATATATATGATTATGGTTTATACTATAAAGGTTATAGTATACATACATACATACATGCAAAAGTTATGTTAAAATAAAATTAATTAAAACGTTAATTAATTAAACCTTATTAATTAAATCAAATTTAATTAATACAATGTTATACGTAAGACTATTGTATAAGTGATATGAAATATAAAGTGATATATAATAAATAAACATATATAAATGTATAAATTTAAAGATGGAATAATAATAAACCCTAAATAGACTTAAGGAATAAGTGCATACCTAACTGTATGTATACCATGATTTCCAATGTGTTTGACATTTGAATCACGAGAGTAATTCATAAGAATTACACTATTCCATAAGTCGATATCACTCAATTTTATATAGGTTGAAGATTATGAATCTTTGATATAATGTTGTCCTCTAATATATATAAAAAAAAATACTTCCATACTCCTTAGTTGTTGAGCAGACTCAAGCTAGGGATGTTATGTGTAGTATTATTAATATATTGAATAGACGAGATAAGATAACTGTATATATTTGTTAAGCAGATTCAAGGTACATATACTATACCTAAGCTATCGTGATATAGTAAGTACGAGTTAATAGTTTCATTTTGATTTGTTGAGTATACTCAAGGTCGAAGTGAAATTAGGACAAGGCACCGAAGGTTTAGGGGTTGTATATGATATAACTAATAAGGAGTTATCCATCATCCGTGGAGCTATGACTTATTGAGCGGACTCAAGGTCAGAATTCCAAGATGGACGAGTCATAACACCTACTAGTGAAGTCGAAAGACTTCTATGTTTCGACTTAGGGTTTGACGAAACATAAAAAACTATCGAGAGCTTATAGTAAAATGAAACATAAAGTTTAACCATACTAATATTATAAGAACATCTACTATGATTCATCCTAACAATCTACTACTTAAACTTGTAGAAAATTACAACTCCAAAATTATTTTCTAAAACATACAAACTTATCGGACCTAGCTATACCGACTGGCTAAGAGCAATTAAAATAGCATTGACTTACAAGCGCCTTTGGACTGCTATTACATGCGAACCTAAAGAAAAATTCACTGATGATGCTGACCCTAAAACAAGACTTGCTCATGAAAAATGGGTGTCATACCTAGAGATCACCTAAGTGTTCATGTTGTTTACGTTGGACAAGCCATTGTAGAGGCGGCACAAAAATATATTTGTCCATGAGATGCTCGATAGTCTAAAGGCCCTATTTGGTAAACATTCACCACAAAGTATAAGCTTACGAAGAAACTGTTCAATACCAAAATGACCAAAGGATGGAAAGTAGATGATTACATGCTAATGTTGAAGGGCTATATTGGTAGCTTACACAGTTGGACATACAAATAAGCAATGAACTACAAGTACTTAATCCTTGGTTCCCTTGATTCTTAGTATGAACTGTTCATATCGAATTATAACCCGAGCTAATTATATGTGAATCTTGTGGAACTCCTCAATATGTTGAGGTCAGCCAAGTCTACATCTAAGGATTAAAGTGCCATACTTGTTGTAAAGGGTACTACATCATCTTCGAAGAGTTTAAAGAAGATGAAAAGAGAAGATAAAAAGAACAAGAAAAGCAAGGAGATTGATGAGAAGGGTGAATGTCATCGCTGCCGCAAGAAAGGTCATTGGAAAAGGAACTGTCCCGACTACTTAAAAATTATTAGGGTATGGAAGCAAAACAGTTCTACAGCTCCATTGGGCATATTTATGATTCAAAATTGTTTTGTAATCAATAATATATCATTAGTTTTAGACGCTGGATCAGGTACTCATATATGTAACTCATTATAAGGGCTTAGGAACTGTCATCGCGTAGTAAAAGGAGAGATAAGGCTCTAAGTTGCTGATGAATCTATGGTAGATGCAACGGCAGTAGGAGACTATCGTTTAGTTTTGCCTAGTAGATTGGTATTAGTATTAAATAATTGTTATAATGTAAAAGACTTTATTTGTGAGATTATTTCTATTTCTAGACTATCCGAGATTAGATATATTTTATTGTGAAAATAATACTATGAACATTTGTTTGGATGGAAATAAAGTCTACGACGGTGTTCTTGAAAATGGCATCATGTGATTAGTATTAATTATGTGTTTTCTATGAATAATGAATCTAATAATATAATTGAGGTTATCTTTGGCAATATAGGCTAGGTCATATTAGTGAGAAACGACTATACAAATTGAAAAATGAAGGCTTTCTGTCGTCAATTGATTCCGAATCATTTGATACACGTGAATCGTATCTCAAAGGTAAAATTCTAAGAGCCCCTTCAGTGGGAGCATTGAAAGAGTTGATGAACTCTTAGGGTTAGTACATAGTGATGTAAGTGGCCCAATGCCTATATTTACCAGAGATAATATTTCTTACTTTGTTACCTATACTGATGATTTCTCGAGACTAGGATATGTGTATCTTATAAAGAATAAATTCGATGTCTATGAGAAATTTGTTGAATATAAAAATGTAGTAGAAAATCAAATGGGCCGTAAGATTATTGTAACAACCCTGTACTTTGTAATTATTTTATTGTATATTTTAATTATTTTTAATGTAAGATTTTGATTTAAAAACTTATTTTACTTATTTGAAATGATTAAATTTATTATTTAAATATAATCTTGATTTTTATATGAGTTATAATTCCAAAATTTTGTAAGTTGAATATTTGCCTGAAATGCTGATTTTGGTCAAAATAGTCAAACTGTGACTTTCAACTTAAAATTTTAAAAGTTTAAAATTTTAAATTTTTTCTTTTATTATGAAAGTACATAAAATTATAAAAACACCACTTTTCGTTTCGTTGAATTTGGATGTAAATTGTGAAAGTTATACCCTTTACAATATTGTGCGTATATAGGGTTATTTAACAATGACTATTTTAAATTGTATAAATTACTTCTTCTTCGTTATATTTTATTTTAATATGTGATAATATGTTTTATTATGTATATTTTGACTTTTAAATATTTTTAAATGATAATGGAATTTTTCCAAAATTTACTGTATTTATTTCCTATTTTTAAAGGCTGTTTTCTAATTTTCTACCATTTTCTTCATAAAAATTATATTTAATAATTTTTTTTGTGAATGAACTTTTTTTGTTATTTTATTTGTTATAAATATTTTACAAGTCCATGAAGATTTTCTAAAGTTCATTTGGATTTATTTCTAATTTTAAAGCCCAGTCTACAATTTTAAGCCATTTTCTTATTTTAATTATATATAATTAAAAAAAAAAATTATGCACTCGCTTTTATTTGCTGTGTTTTACTTTATTTTATTCATTTTACATGTATTTAAATTTAAGTAAATTTTTCCAAAGTGTATTGAAGTTATTTCTAATTCTTAAGTCTAGTTTTCATTTTTCTGTGCTATTTTTCTTATTTAATCATATCTAATTAATATTTAATTTTTAATATTTTGTTTATCTGTTATATTTTCGAATTTTAACTGAGATTTTAATTATTTTCAGTTATTTGGATGTATATAAATATATATGAGAAATTTGAAAGGGTTAAGAGCTAAGAAACGGAAAAAACGTTTTATCCGTTTCTTTTGCAGTTTCTTTTGTCATTAATACATCAATTCATCTTAGCCATTCCTTTCCCCATCCTTTGCAGCTGACTTCCTCTTGTCATTCACGAATTTTTGAATCCCCAAAACCCTAAAAATCATGGCCTCCACCTTGAAGAAAAAAATTAGGTAAATCCCTCTCTTCTTTCTATTTTTCTTACTTTTCTATGCAATTTTGCCTTGTTTCTCTTCTAAGTTTGGATCGGCCTCTTCTCCATAGCCAGCCACAAACTCCTACATCTCTTCCATGCCTCCAACACCATCTGCTCCACCAACCATGACCATGGCCGAGCCATCTATGGTGGCCAAACCCTTCAAATTGCAACCTACATGCCTAAAAACAATGTTTTTGACCATTGTTGCATCATTCCCTTCATCTCCACTTGTTGCCTTGCCTATATGATGTTAAACCTGACCTATATGATGTCATACCTGAGCCAAAGCATCATCATAGCCAAGCATAAGTGTCCCTTAGGCCAAGCATTGAAGTGGTTGAAGCAAGGTCCAATCTATCTTGTTCATTTCGCTTTGTATTTCAAAATTGTTTCAATGTTATTTTATGTTGAATGTTTATATATTGTCTGGTTTGTTTTGTTTTGGGTTGATGATACAAAATCATATCTTGGCTATCTTTCAACTCAAATCAAAAGTCGTGAAATTGTGCTTGTCGTGCCTTTGGAGTCGTGCTTGTATGTTGTTTTGGTCTCTAGCTTTGAAAAAGGTGAGTCTTTCTCACTCTGACATTTATACTTATGAAAAGTGAATTGATGACAAGTGTTTAGTAATATAAAATGTTTATGCAAGTTAATGATGATCATATGATATGATATGCCATGTTATTACCATGTTATTACCATGTTAAAACTGTTAATTTTCACCTGACATCTGATACATGACTGTATATTGTGATATTGACATTGTTCATATTATTTCTGTATATGATCACACTGCAAGTTCCCTGTTAGAAAAAAATGTTATGGGCTGAAATGATAGGCCTGAGTTATTTTATTTATTTATTTAAACTTGGGATTGCGGGTTTGAAATGATAGAACCTGGATTTTTACCTTTTAAAACTGCGGATTGAAATGATACATATCCGTATCACTTGACCTAGGTTAGAAAACTATATACAGACCCGTGGTATTCTATAAAGTGCTTTGAATATTTTAAGTATTTTAAAAATATAAAATTTTGAAATTTGATTTAAATAGATTTTGAAAGGTTTTAAAATAAATAAATTATGATTTTTCTATGTGTTAAAAATGTAATTTATGAATGGATTAACTGGATTTTGAAATATAACTTATGTTTGAAATTTGGAATTTTGACTAAAAATGATATTTAAGTTACATGAATAAAATGGACTTTAATTTTATTTGGAAAATGGTAAATATGATAAATTGATTTATATTTGAATTTAAGTGATTTATTAAAGAATTATTGATTTTCTATAAATTTAAGTGGTTGAATAAATGACTGTTGAAAATGAAATTTTAAAATATAACTTGACTTGAAATTGTGAAATTTGAGTTTTAACTAAAGATGTTAAATTAATTAAATAAACTGGAAGTTTAGTTAAATTTGTGAAATGGTAATATAAATCTGAAATGTTAAGTTTTAATTTATGAAAGAAACGTATAGGTTTTAATTTATGAAAGAAACGTATAGGTTTTAATTTATGAAAGAAACGTATAGGTTTAATTTATGAAAGAAACGTATAGGTTTTAATTTATGAAAGAAACGTATAGGTTTTAATTTATGAAAGAAACGTATAGGTTTAATTTATGAAAGAAACGTATAGGTTTAATTTATGGAAGAAACGTATAGGTTTTAATTTATGGAAGAAACGTATAGGTTTTAATTTATGAAAGAAACGTATAGGTTTTAATTAATGAAAGAACGTGTGGTGTTCTAATTAATGATAGGAACATGTAAATTCCTAATTAATGAAAGAAAGGTATAAGTTTTAATTAATGAAAGAAAGGTATAAGTTTTTAATCAATGAAAGAAACGTGTAAAGTCCTAATTAACGAGAGAACATGAAAGTTTTAATTAATGCAATAACATGTAAAGTTTTAATTAAGAAAGAAACATGTAAAGTTTTAAGTAGTGTGGTATTGATTTAAATTAATAAATGTTCATTATTGTAATAGGAATATAAAATTTAAAACGTACATTTGACACGTAGATTTTAATCAATGTAATGGTGTATTTTAAATTGATTAAAATGATAAATGTTACTTACTGTAATAATAAAATGTAAGTTGATAACGTACATTTGATAAGCAAGATTTAATTTATGTGAATGGCATACTTTAAATGATTAAAATAATAAAGTTTCTTTATTGTAATAATAATGTAAGTTAATAAGGTGCTTTTAACTTAACATAAGAATTTCGGTTTAAATTGTATATTACAGTAAGAAAGTTTATTTAACTATAAGGCTATGATAAATTGACATGTTAAATTTTAAGCTTATCAATACTTTGATTATATACAATGTAAAGTGGAAAATAGTACATTCCAAAAATGCTATGATTCCTTAAGGTAACATTTCCAAAATGCTATGATAATTTAAAGGAATATTTCAAGTTTAATAAATTTAAAGAAATATTCAATGATTTGAAAATTTGGGTTTTATTTGAATGATATAATATTGAATTATTTTTGAAATGGAAATTATACAATTGTGATATTGTTTTGAAATGAGCATGATATTTTGGTCTTGAAAGTATAAATTATTTGAAATAAATATCCATGGGTTATAATAACGATTGGTTGTTAAAGAGACCGGGATCGGATATTGTCTTATAGCCGGACAATACCGAAAACCACTTTAACAACTGTGTACGCGGTGGAGATTCCAGAATGAAGTAGGATGGTGGCGACGTTCTCGAGGTATGTTACGTGGACCCAACTCCCGTGAGTTGGCATATATGACTAAAACAGGAGCTATACCGGGCTACACAAAGGGTCGCACCCTTTCATCGAGCATGCTCCATCAGAAACTATTCTATTACTGTTGTGATTCGATTCGGTGGCGCCACTTTGATTTGGGGGTATTGTTCGAGGTGGGCGGAAGTTGCTGGCTTGCCGTTACCACCGGTCCGGGAGTGCAAACGGTGTATCCACCCTGGCATTGCCTCGCGTGCCGTGTCATATCCTTATATCGAGCCTACTACGATTTTGGTTTTAAAGATCCGACCGCGTTAAGGTTCACCATCCCCTTAACGCTATTTTCTATATGATTATACTTTACTGATTAGACACTACTGTATATAGCGTATATTACTACATAGTAAATAGTTTAACAGATCTTAGAGGATGGGCGGTCCCAAGCATCCTTTAAGTTACTGATGCATTTTGTTACTGTTCACTTGAGTTGATTTACAGTTTATAAGTATTTATGTCCTGACTCGAGGGTTTTGTGTTTTGCTTTACGCTCGGGTCAGATTGAGTGAGTTAGCATTCCAGATTCACCTTCGGCGTTGGAGCTTTCCTTGAAGATCCAGCCATCTATTTTGTTTCAGTATCCAGTGGTTCAGTGATGTATCTGATTTGTACCTGATGTATCCTGTTACTCTTCTGTTGTATCTTATTTAACTCTGATGTATCTCATATTTATATAGTAGCTTCATGAACTACCATCTCTTTTTCTTCCGCTGCATTTTTTTTTATACTCTGTGTCTGTGATCTGTGATTTTTATTTACTGTATATCCTGAGATTTTCCAAATTTTTATTTACAACGCGGTATTTTGAGCAATTCAATTCCGGCATGAGTATCTACCTATACACTTATAATGGATGCGAATGGTTGAAAATACCGGGTCGTTACAATTATGATCCTTCGATCAGATTGAGGAGGCAAGTATGCTGGAGGGGATTTCAATAATACTTAAAAGATAATGAGATTATCTTTTAGGTTACTCCACCTTATACTCCACAACATAACAGTGTGTCAGAGTGAAGAAACTGAACCCTTTTAGATATGGTTCGTTCAATGGTGAGTAAGGCAGAGTTATGTTTGTCCTATTAGGGATATGCGCTAGAAACCGCAGCACATATGTTGGACTTCTTACCCATTAAATTTATGCCCAAACACCATATGAGATGTGGTATAGTAAGAAACCCCAACTCAAACAGTTGAAGGTGTTGGGTTATCCAGCGTACGCTAAGAACATTGGTCCAAATAAACTAGGGGCAAGATCGGTACTGTGTAAATTATAGGATTTCCCAAAAACTTGATGTGAGATATATTCTACAATACCAAGGAATAAAAGGTCATTGTTTTTAACACACTGTCTTTTAAGAAAAGGAATTTTCATCTAAGGAAATGAATAGTGGGTTTGTAGACTTAGATGAGATCTAAAAAAATTAACACTGAAGCCAAAATAATAGGAGAACTAGGTTCACTCGTATACAGAAACACGCAACCAATTAGAAGGTCTAGTAGGGAATCTCGCACACCAGAGATATACTACAGTTTTCTCATAGATGGAGAGAAGGAGGACTCTGTCTTTGATGATGAAACTCTTCTATCCTTCCAACAATCATTGCAAAGTAAAGGCTCTACACTGTGGCTTAGAGCAATGAAATTCGAGATGGGTTCCATGTATGAAAACAAAGTTTGGACTTTGTCGGATGTACCTGAAAGGATAAAAACCATCGGTTGCAAATGGATTTTTAAGGAAAATGAAAATGCAGACAGGGAAGTGGAGATTTATAAGGCAATGCAAGTTGCAAAAGGATTTTTTCAAATTCAAAGTATTGATTATGATGAAACTTTCTTACCCATAGAAATGCCTAAATTTATTTGGTTCATGTTAGTCATCGATGCATTCAATGATTATAAAATATGGAAAATGGATGTAAAAATGGATTTTCTAAATGGTGATTTAGAAGAAACTATTTATATGTCACAGCCCGAAGGTTCTATGGCCAATGGGAGTGAGAGCAAACCTTGCAAATTGTTGAAGTCTATTTATGGACTTAAACAAGCTTCATAGAGTTGGAATAGGTGTTTTGATAAAGTAATCAAATAGTTCAGTTTTCATCAGAACACAGAGGAAGCGTTCGTATACAGAAAGGAATAGAGCAATTCTGTCGTATTCTTACTACTTTATATCAATGATCTATTATTGATTTATAATGACACTTCATCATTGCAATCAGTGAAAGCTTGGCTTTCAAAGAATTTCTCTATGAAAGATTTGAGAGAAGCAGCCTACATACTTGGTATAAGATCCGTAGAGATAGATTTAAGAGGCCATTGAGATTATCCCAACCCCTGTACATAGACATCATACTAAAAAGGTTCGGTATGGAGAATTCCAAGCGTGGAAATGTTCCAACGCAATCTGGAATTGTCCTTTCTAAGAAGAATGCTCCTGATACCGATGAGGAGAAGGATCGTATGAAGAAGATTCCCTACGCCTAGGCCATAGGATCTATAATGTATGCTATGTTATGTACTAAGCCATATGTGGCATACGCATTAGGATGCGTAAGCCGATATCAATTTAATTTCGGAGAAAAACATTGGACAGCTGTGAAATGTATACTTAGGTGCTTAAGAAATACTAAGGACTTATTCTCATATACGAGGATGAAGACCTCCTTATGAAGGGGCATAAAGATTCAAAATTTTAAAGTGACATAGATGATAGTAAATTGGTGTCGGATTATGTCTTTACGATTAAACAACGGAGTCGTTAGTTGGAAAAGTCCAAACAAAAAACAATTACAAATACCATGATGGAGGCTAAGTACACAACCTTCAATGAAGGAGCTAAAGAGGCAGTTTGGATGCACAAGCTTTTGAATGAGCTTGGAGTGATTTCAAATATGGAGAATCCTATTGCACTATTCTGCAATAATAATACAGTGATACAAATCGCAAGGGAACCAAAAGCACATAAGAAGTCAAAACATATTCTTCGTAAGTTTTACCTAATTAGAGAGTTTATTGAAAAGAAAGAAGTCGTGATACAAAGGGAAGATACTAAAGAAAACATAAGATATCCATTCACTAAAGGCCTGGCTCATTTAGCTCTCGAGAAGTTGATTGAAGGGATAAGATTGAGTAACTATAATTGAACCCAAGTGCAACTGGGAGATTGATAGAGTTAGGGGTATGCCCTAGGGGCAATTCTATGATTTATTATAAATTAATCAACTTTGTAACCAATTCCCGTTCGTAATAAAGGTGTTTTTTTTGTTATACATTTTGTTATAATGTGTTATAAATTATTAAATAATTAGTTAAAATATTTAATGGAAAATCCATAAATGATGTGTATATGATAGCAATTACAAATAGTTGTAATCATGAGTATTGTATCACAATATTGTAAAACACATCATTTTAAATGTTCCTAGTCAAGATACATCGAGACTAGATATCGATTATCCGTTGAGACTAGACAGTTTAGCGCTCTTCAAATGTTGGGCAGTGTATTACTCATGACTGCTAGAGACACCTAGAGGTTACATACTGATAATTATTGGATAACTATGGAAAGACTCACTCGATAGTTTTCTGTTGTTTAATATAACTAAGGATAAACAAAAAATATCAATATGAATAACTAAGATAGTTCTTACGACTTGAGAATACTGTCAATCTTCAATATAAAAGCTTCGCTTTGATTATGTCAAATAATGGCATAGCGTCCGTCGAGCGACTATAGTTGGGTTAAGTGGAATATTGGGAGTGAGACACTATTCAAGAGAGGATTCGTCTCCTCAGTGATATGGGGTTAGTATCACAGTCAATTCAAGTCAACCCAAAGTCAAAATCTCTTGCCAGAATTGTATGGTCAATAATAACTGTTATTATTGAATCAAGGATTTTGTGTTCGTACTATAGAGTTGAATATGGACGATGTTGGAATTTTGATCATTACCAAATTCAGTAAGTCCATAGTGACATAGTTTTGATGAAAAGAGAGGGTGTACATAAAAATCACAACCGGGTAATGCTTAATTAAGTAAATTGAATTTTACCGAACTAAGTAAGTGATAAAGTTGACCAAAATGTCACACCACTTGCTAAGTGATGTGTGAACGTTAACATTTGAATAGTTCGATGTTAATCGCTGACCATATTTACATCTGACAAGTCACACAACCAAAATGATGATTTCTCTTTGGACCAAACGATTTAATAAGTTTATACTTATTTTAAATTAATTAATGTTTATGAAATAATGATTATAAAATTTTCGAATACCATTTGAGGAATGAATATTATTATATATAAATATATCGATCGATATGCGACATTGATAAGCAATTAAATCAAATTTAATTGGTAATATTTATTCAGACCTAAATGGGCTATTTGCCCATGATATTGTAACGTCCCGAAAATTTTCGACTTTCGAAAATTCAACATCGATACTCACTTTATCGACTGCCGAGAAATCGAAGGCCGGAAACCCGAAATGTTATGGTTTAAGAAAAAGAAAAAGAGGTAGAAGAAGAGGGAAAATGGAGAGGAAAGAAAATAGAAAATAGAACGGAACAGAAAGAAAACAACAGAACAACATCAGAATCTCACAATTCGCAGCGGAACAACATATGATAATAAATGAATAATTTTTTAAACAAAGAACTATATCAGTTATTACATTACATCACATTTCATTACATCATATCATCAGAATGTACAACAACAACAACAAAACAGTGCAGCCGAAAAAGAAATACTATATACTAGTAATTACGCCATGCCATCCATCTTGCCTCCAGCAACTCCAGAATATCCAGAATATCCTGATAAACCTAACTCTTGACTGCCCGTGTGGAAATTGGTGGGCACCCAGAGTTTAGGAAGGAAAACAATAAACTCCGAGTCAGTTATGTGACTGGTGTGAGAACTCAAAACAGTTTATTTATCTTTAAAATCAAAATAGAGGAATATTTTTAAAGTCAATTCGCAATGCTTTTAAAAATGAGACTACCATAAGACCTCCCGCCACACACACAATGCAAACACAGACCTGGAGGAGATTTCTCCTTATGATAGTCAAAGATGCTTGATACGCATTTAAAAAGAACATTTGATATTATTATTAGTGCATCGTGTAGGAAAAATTCATTTCGAAAGTAGAATATAAATCTTAGCCAGCATAGACATTTCGCACTTATGCCTACTATAGCTACTATGTTCAATAGCAGGTTACCGCCACATTCCATAGCAGGTTATACAACTAAAACCGTACAAGTCTCGTATTGTTTCTTTGGATTTCCAACGAATGATCAGGCCAAGGAACTTCCCATTGCCACATGGAAACGCCTCTGGATGGACGTCCCGAGAACTTAACCAGCTCTCTGCCAACACAAGGCCGGGTTACCTTTATCACTAGGTAACTACTACACGAGTATGCCATCCCCCGGTCCTTTGGGACCTTTCACCGAGCGCTCGCAATCAACATCACACAATCATAAAGTGTTTTCAACATGAGTAAGTATCTGGGCTCCATACCATGACACCACCCTTTTCCAGAAGGAAATGCACATACCCTAAAGGGAGCTACCCCTCATAACCTTGCCGCATCTTTCCTGTTTTGACCATTCACGGGGTGTGAGGTTCGACGAAGTCACGTCCACAAAAACATACTTTATACAAAAGCCATGCTTTGGGTCAACAAATGATCATAGAAATGATCACCAGGATAGACGATCAAATAAATGATCCTTTCACAAATAATCAACACAATGATCATTTCACAGCAACACTCAGCATGTCACATTACCAAATTGGGAATATATCGCTGATAACATTCAACTACATAACCTCTGAGCTCGTACGTCTCAGAGAAGGGTGTTAAGCTAAAAGAATAAATTCTCCGCCACTAACAGAAATATATTTGAATGCAATCGGCTTTATATCTCAATTTGTAATGTCAGACATACAATCCATACAAGTCTGTTCCGGACTCGAACAGAACCGAAGGCACTTCTCACGAAGCCCTTGCAATCCGAGTATTCACAATCCCGATCGAATTTCCCATCACTTAGGGAATCTCTATACCAGGAGCTACCCAGTGCAGAGACAATCGATAGGTCATCCTATCGCTTTCGCAAATACCCGGTCTTCAACACCGGTCATCAAATGCAATTCATAACGACGTATCACATATTCGGAATAGGTTATACGACCCCATGGTCCTTTCCCGGTTAACTCGAATAGTGAGCGCTTATTCAAAAATAAGTGTGGCATTCAAATTCAAACAAATCACATCAATTGCCCATTCAAAGGGAAATATTGATAGTCGGTTATTGAACTATCAATTGATATGCACAACATCACCAGATTCCAAATAATTATCCAAATTATTTATTTTCCAAAATAAAATATCTTTACAAGATATATAATTTCAACACTTCAAAAATAAATCAATATTTATTTTTTTCTAAACCAATCCCACTTTCTTTTATAAATTCCATAGTGAATTTATATTCCAAAATATTTATGAATATGATTTCAATTATTCATTTCAATTTATCTTCAAAAAGATAAATTCTCAAAATATTCACTTTATATTGGAAAACATTTCCATACTTATTTAATAAGTAATTCATGAACCTATTTATTTTCAACACTTGGAAAATATTCAATATACTTAAATCGATATTAAGTATATATCTCATTCTTTAAGGAAATCATTCTCTTAAACATATTTATTTGGGCCAAAACGAAATGTTGCGTAAAACATCGTTACGACAACCCAAAATCACTAGTATAGGGATTCGAAATTAAAATAGATATATAAATCCCAATACTATACAAAACATTTCCTTTCGGAAATCATTTACTATAACAACAGTGTTATAGTCCACCATTTCCTTTTATTTCTCGAAAACGTCTATTTCAACAATAAATGTTGAAATCTATGGTTTCGAATCTCAACACATTTTAAAACATCGTTAGGTCGTTTTAATTCTATTTAAAACATCACATTCTAAACAATTTCTTTAACATACTATCCACTATTCAAAAACGTGAATATACTACGTTAACAAATTTCATCCTTTTATTCAATTTACTTCAAAGGATTATTCACAGTCAAAAACGTGAATATAACTCCATAAATAAGTTATAACAATTTTCTTATCAAAATAAGTCATTTGCGAATTTATAAAACAATGTTTATAAATCCCATTTCTATTTATTCTATAACACTTCCTTTTATACATTCCTTTATTAACCTATTCGATTTATAACTCAATTATAAAACAAAGATTCATATTATAAGTCAAATACTTATAAACGATTATTTTACAAAATCGTTTCTTTGAACTTCATAATTATAAATCTTATAACTTATAAGATTCAATTATTCATCCAAATATATTCTTTAATAATTTCACAAAATTTATAAATCTTACTATTTATAAATTTCATTTATAACTTCACCATTTATAATTTTATAAATTCCATTCATTTACAAAATTCATTTTCACTTCATTCAAACACTTATAAAAACTCGTTTTATAATGTCAATATTTCAATTTATAAATATCCATTTATAAACCCCTTAATATAAATCAATTTATATTATTCTTTTAAAAATGCCTTTAAACCCCTTTATAATTTCATCATTTCGATTTATAAAATAATCAAATTTTATAAATCCTATATTTTCAACTTTTCATAATAAATTCAAAAATCCCGATTAAACTATTTTATAAAATCATTAACCCCATATTTTCAAAAATCAACTTTTAACTATTTTTCTCAAAAATCATAATTTTTATAACATTAAAAATTATAACGTTTATTTATTTAAAATGGATCAATTCCAAAATTATTTTATAAAACATATACTTTTCAAAAATCACTTTAAAAATCATTTTAAAGTTCCAAATTTGGTCCAATGATGCTACATACCAAATAGTCAATCACGACAACAACGATATCATATATCGATATGATAATCAACGAATATCAAAATATCCATAATCCAATAAATACTATTGAGGAATCCAGTTGGATCCCTCCAACCTGTTTTCCTGCATCCACAAACATTAGCACAATACCAATTTCGCTCCAGTACGAAATTATCGCGGTATATGGGATTTAATAATATTATCCGCTTAATAGACGGCGCAATAGGGTCTCATCTGCTAAAAAATGCGGGGAATCAATAACTCCAATATATACATATGCCAATATATATATATTGCTATTATATATAATACCAATTTCACTGTTTATGAAATATTCGCGGTATATGTTTTTATTAAATAACATCCGCTTACTAACGGCGTATAATGTCTATTTTAACAATCAATAGATATCAATCATCATTCAAACATGCATTCAAATATTTTAAATCTAACTATTTAAAATAAAATCGAAACCGATTCGATTGAGTGAGAAGTTCTCACCTTGATTTCAATTTCGTTTTAGCGATTTATTTCGAATAAAATTAAACGGACGTTTAATTTTACCCAAAATTCTCACTAACTCCAAACGACTCCAATCCAATTTCATCGCGTAGTGCTCGTCCATACAATTCCAACGCAACTGGTTTCGCGCGTTTGCGACCTCGTATGAAAAAGTTACAAATATTTGAAGTTACACGATTTATACTTATATAAATTTACAACATTAATTTTGATTTTTAAACCCTTCACATCTAAGCCATTGGATCCATGCTCCCTGAATCATAGCCGTGCGCGCCCTCATCATCTTCATCACGCAAATCATCTCCAGGAATACACGCACAAACCGAACCCATACGTCGATACTAGGGTTTAAATTTGCTCCGCTTATACTCGACTAAACTTCATCAAACCACTTCCATTCGAACGCCCTTCGCAAGAGCTACCTCCACCACCAGCAGCACGAAGCTCGGCCACCTGATGCGCCTAGGGTTGCGTGCGCAACTTGCCACAAACGGCCCCCCATATCTCACAATTTATAGCTCCAATCCACATCTTAACCGTTGATCTTGTAGTTCTCTTCATGCTCTACATCTTTCATTTAGGAAGTTATTCGATTCGATGCATGGATTTTGAGAAAATGGAGGGAGAAGTTGGGATGACTTCGGCCATTCATGGTTGTAGGTGGCGGCTGCGTTATATTAGGGTTAGGGTTTGGATTTTTATAAATTTGTGAGAATTTAGGGTCTATTTATAGAGAATCGAACGACACTATTCATCCGGAAATCCCAAACTCCGATTCACGCGCCGTAACCAGCGTTTCTAGGGTTTACCCCACGTTCCGGACACAATGGAACAGGTTTCGGAAGCTAATTCGGACATCTGTGCGAGTTATGGCAATAAACGTTCAATTTAAATTAAACCGATTTAAACGATTTCCTAGGCGTTTTAATTTGTACCGGACAAACGGTAAATCCAATTGATACGAAATTTGAAACCTTACAATAATATCACATTACGGATCCGATGAAACTGGTTTCGTCGAAATCCGAGACTTTTTGAAAAATGGCTATTTTAACTCGCCAAATTAATATTAAAAATAATTCGATGCGTTTCGAGCTGCCACGATCAAACGATAGCTCCGATTGACACGAAAATTGAAATCCGGTAATAACTAACTATTACGGATCCAATGGAACTAGTTTCGTTCAATTCTGAGACTGTTCAAAAATTGACTATTTTCACTAGTCGATTTTAATATTAAAATATTCAATTTTCACAAATTAACTTTTAATTTGATTTTAAAAGTTCTAAAATATCATTCTAACTTCAATATGATAAAATAAAATTTTACAAATCATTTTCAATCATATTTAACTCAATTTTCAATTATTTCCATAATTTAACATATTAAATTATCGATTTAATTATCCAATTAAATCCAATTATTCAAAATAAAATTTATTTGACTTATAAATTCACTTATTAATATTTAAAATTAATTAAATACTCAAATTTTAATTATTAAAAATCCTGGGTCGTTACAATGGTGATATTTCGACAGTAATAGGGATGTAGGAGGAGGCTAAAAATCGGCTAGGGGTATTTTAGATGGATGGATCATATTTAGGACGAATGGGAAAGAGGTATAATCCACCTTCCACTATAAAAGGACTCCTAACTCTAATGTAAAAAGGACTTTTTTGGATGCCATTTTCCATCATTGCTAGCTGAATTTATCTACATAGGAGCTACAACAAATTCATCTTAAATCAATTACAAAGCAACAACTATTGAAGAGTCAATGGTTTACGATTCAAGGATTGGCGGTTTGCCGAATCAGGAAGAGTTCTAAGGAGAGAGATCCATCATTTCAAAGAGTGCTTCAAGACGCTGGTTTTGCTATGTGTTTACTATACCATATGACTTATGATTATCGTATAATATATATTTTTTGTTTGTATATTATTAATTAGGTGAAATTCTTATCAATATCAATGTTATCGCATATTAAATTGGTTATATTTATGTATATTATCAAAAATACCATTTTTTATAGATCTGATGTATACACGGCCGAATAAATTTATTTTAATTATTATTCTTTTACTAATATATATATATATATATATATGAAATAGCATAAATTAAATAACTTATACTTAATTATGTCATCGTGTCATGTTAATAATTGATCTTATATTCTATATGTGCGTACTTACATTAATTATAATTTTAGGCAACGACAAAGTATTTATAATAATTATTTGCTATTATTTAATATTTAAACAAAATACAAGTTGAATAATTCATACAAAATAATATATGTTTTGAAAATTATATTTTAATTCTATAAATTTTTATAAAATTATTTCATCACCATATTATCTCTTGGACAAAATCCTAAATTTAGAAACTAAAATTTTTATTTAAAAAAATCATTTATATGTACGACTGATAATAAATAATCAATAAAAAATTATTTCTGACTCCGAAAATTATGGAATTTTATTTATTAACCTTAAACTATCATGTTTGAATTTTTGAAAATTTGAAATTTGTAAGATATACTACGAAATAATTTTGGCATTATTTTAATGCTTTTCGACTAATTAATATACATACATACATACAAATATATATAATTTAATAATATAAAATTATAGTTAAATATTTCATGTTCTGTGTATTCAATCTAGAATCTAATAAAAAATAATAATAAAATAATTATTTTTATTTATTTTTCATAATTAATATAATTATATATATCTATATTTAAATTATTTTTTAATACTTTAGATACTATAAATATAATTATATATAGAGACATGTATAATATATGTATATAATTTTGTTACTGTAAATATACGTGTATATTTTACTTTAAAAGAACTTTATATATTATGTGTGTGTGTGTGTATACATGTATGTATATACATGTATGTATAGGGGTGTGTGTGTGTGTGTTTATGTATTTATATAGTCATTTATTTAATTAATATCTAATTCAATATATATATTATTAATATTTTACATATATGCAATACATATATTTTCATATATATATATATATATATATATATATATTATTTTAATATTTATTTAAGTGGTCCTCTCTTTTTGGACGTTAGTGCTTATGTAAATGTGCTGCCCTAAACTGCTGTTTCTGGGCTTGTAAGTCACCATGTTTGTCCTCAATCTGATTCGGCAAGTGACCTGCTTGATAACTCTTATGAGACTGGTTTGATTCCTATTGACCTAGGTCCTCTTTGGCCTAATTTTAAGTGGTCCTCTCTTTTTAGCATGTTGTCGAGAAACATGGGTGCTTATATTCCCCGCTTATTTGATCTTGTAGAGGAAAACAATGTTATGTTCCTATGGCCGAGGTGTTGTGTAAACCCTCATATTTTTAGTAAGATTATTTAGGATATTTATTCGGTTAAATTAAATAAAATAACGTGATGATTAGGGGATTGAGATTTGTGATTAATAGGGGTAGCATGCCATGATAACAAATGAACTAAAATAAAATGATTGAGTATAATAGGTGAGGACAAAATAGGAAAATGAGCATTCTAATACCCTAAACCCTTGGCCGTATATCCTTACAATCAAATCATTGGCAAAAATTAAATAAAGAGGTCGGCCACCATTAGAAGCAACTAGAGGAAGATAAAAGAATTAAGGGGAAGCTTAATCAACTTAGATCCATTCAAATATCAAACTCTTCAATCTCAAAAGCTAAGGTGAATAATGACTACATCTCATTTTCTAATTGTTTTCGGTTTTAAGGATAATCCGAAGTATTTTGCATGATTATGCCATGTTTTTGAATGATTCAATGTTTATATATGCTTGTTTATGATTTATGCTTGTTAATATAGATTTTATGATATGTATTGATATGAAAACCCTATTAAATGACATCCAAATGGCTTGCAATTTTAGGTATAGATCAGAAATGATATTTTAAAGATGGTTTTTAAATTTTCATAATTTTCTGAATTAATGTGGATTTTATATTAATTTTCTAGTGAAGAAAATGTTCATTTGGGTTTAAAATCTTTACAACTAAATAATATATGCTTTGGGTTTGAAATTAATTCGTGTTAGAAAATATATTAAAGCGATTTTATTGAATTTTTGTAGAATTCTCCTAAGTGTTTTGATGAATATATAAAATTATTTAAAGTACGCGAATTAAATGTTTTATATATTTATAAAAGAAGAAGTGGTATTTTATAAGTAAAATAAATTGTTTATTTCTGAAATATTGGCAGCATTTTCAGAAGAAAAAATTATCAACCAATAATATTTTGACAAGCAAGGCAAGTAGGTTGAAAAGAAATTCTTTTTAATGTAAAAATCTTTTTTTTCCATGCTTTTAGCATGTTTCACCACTTTCGGCACAGGAGTTCCGACCAAGTACAGCTACCTCCATGCCATCGAAACCAAAGCATATAGTATCAGTAACTTGGTACAGAGTGAATTGGACTAAGGCGGAAGGCACTTGGTCAAGACCAATGGTTCAAAAGGGGTCGAAGAGTTCCTTTGTTTTAAATTGAAAATGCAGCTGCTTTGCTTTCGAAGGGTATGCTTTTGACTTGGTTGGCTTTCGGCCGAGTCAAATATTTTAAAGGAAAGGTTTTGAATGGTTGCGCCTTTTGTTTTAAGTTAATGCTTTCGAATGAGGTCGAAACCCCTATCTGTCGCTTTTCTACCTTTCGACGCCTATGTTTCAGAGGGTATATACTTTGCATTTAAAACTTAACCACTTATTTAATGCTTTCAGAAGGTTGGTTTCGACACCATCACTTCTTTGCTTAGGAAATGCTTACGAAAGAGTGCTTTCGACTTAAATGTTTTATGACTCTTTTGTTCTATTGAAGTTAGAACCTAAACGGTTTTGAAAGAGATGATTTTAATGGTTTCAAAAGGTGTCTGCACATGTTTTACATAAACCCAAAGGTTTCGAAAGGATTAATGTCTTATGCTTTCGAAAGGTTTTAAAGAATGGTTTCGAAGGGGTGGTTACCCAATGGTTTCGAAGGGGTGGTTACCCAATGGTTTTGAAAGGTTTGAAAGGAAAGGTTTTTCCAATGTTTTCGAAAGCAATGTTTAAGGGTTTTAAAGATAGGATGTCTAAGGTTTCAAAACGTTCGAAAGGAATGGTTTTCAATGGTTTCGAAAGATTTATATGAATGGTTTCGAAAGGAATGTTTTAGCCTTTCGGCCAAGGTTATAAAGAAGGTTTTACTTGGTTTCGAAAGGGGTACTTTCAATGAATTTGAAAGAAGTACTTTCAAAGGTTTAAATATTTTCATTAACAAAGACTTGAGTAAAGTATTTATAACATGGCAATGTGATGTTGAGTAAAGCATAGAGTATATATACGTTCCTTGTTTAATATTGATGGTTTTAAATCAATTTGAGATGAAAAGGTTTTAAGGAAATTTTTAGGAAGATTACCCTAAGTAAAATGACACAGATATTAGAATACTAGATGGGATAGGTATATGGTCGTACCCTATACATTAGCTATTAGCCCCAGCTAATTTATTCCAAAATTCTAGTGTGTTGGGCTTTGTCATAGGTAAGACTAAAATTATGATTACAGACAGAAGGGAATACATGTTTGTATACAGATGGGTTGTTGGTGAGCCGGCAAAACCATTAGGTTCAGGTGACCCTGGAAGATGTTAAGTTAGGGATAGACCGTCCAAAAGAGGAGTATTTAACATATAGTTAAGGATAGAACGTCCAGAAGAGGAGTGTCTAACATGTATTAGATTATTTTGATTATATTTTCTGGTAGGCCCAAGTCAGCTAAAGGTTAGTATTTAGCCAAACAAAACTATAGTGTTCGAACAGATAGTTCATGCATCCCTGATATATATGTTTAAATAATAATGCTTTACAGTTTTTAACCTATTTTTGTTACAGGAAAGGATTTGCAAAAGATGTGTTTCAAAAGGATGTAAGTAAGAGGAAACCCGTTCCGCTAAGCGATGTGGTCTCACTTAATATCAAACACCAAGATGTATAGTATTATTCACACCAGGCTTTATGTTTGACTTGAAGTTTATGTTTTTCCCTTGAACTCTTGGTGCCCAAAATTGATTTGACTAGGCTGAGGGTTGAGGTTTACAGGTTTTTAGTAGGATGATGAATAAAGCTACCGAAGACGAGCAGGAGGTTGACGGATAGTTATTAGGTGTTGTTGTTTTACTTTGTTTATTCTGCTATGTTCTATTAAGTTTGTTATGACTATATAGTACTTTGGTCAACCAAGGAGGCAATTATTATATGTCACTCGTGGCGTGTTTATGTAATAATTATATTATATCTAAACTTGAGAAATGATTATGGGATTATGTAACTTGAATATGAAACATGTGTTTTGAAATGTAATCAGTAAAATGTTGTTTTTGGCAATCTGTGATTTTATTTCATATTCAAGTGCTGCTGATACTATAGATACCATTAACGTAGCCGTATTTAGTCGCCAGAAGTTAATACTATGGATGACTACAACATCTATTGCGCTTAGCTTTGGGCCTGTAGATAGGGGATGTTACAACTTGGTATCAGAGCATAGGTTTATGAAAAACTTTAAACTAAAATGGTTTTAAAAAAAATAATCCTAAGGAATTTGAGATCTTATCGGGTATGGGAAAACGCTACAGTAACGTACTTGTATTTTCTATGTATAAGTATACATTATATCTTTAGTTTCCTTTCTCTCTTCGGCTATTCTTCTATATGTCACAAGGCTTGAATATCGATATGGACGCTAGAAGTGGAAGGGTGAATCTTGGAGGAAGCACCACCATAAATGGAAATGCTAGACCAAATAATAGAAGGAACCAAGGTCAGTCACAATCTGGGAATGTTGTTGGTGGAGTCCCACAAGTGGATACGGGAGCTATGCATCAGTTTTTCATGAGTATGATGCAGACGGGTGTTGTTGTTGGAATGGTTGGAGGAAATGCCAGAGTAGGAGTTCAGGAAGCTCCGGTGGTCAACCATTATGCTATCTTGAGTAGAGATTGCGCTAGACTTAAAGGGAAGCCATTTATCGAAACCGAAGATGCCATCGAGGTAGAGAATTGGTTGCTGCATTGTGAGAGGATCTTTACAGACATGGGGCTCAATGATGAGAAGAAAAGAAGGCTTGGTTCGAGACAGCTTCAGGAAGCAGCTTTATTTTGGTGGAATAGTGTGATTGGTCTAGTTAATGAAGAGGAGATGACATAGGCTGAGTTTAGGAGAAGGTTTTAGGAGAGGTTCATGTCTATGATGGCGTAGTCTGCTTTGCTCAGAAAGTTTGCTAAGTTAGAGCAGAGGAGATGTTTATGTTGGAATATGCAAGAAGGTTCGAGGAGTTGTCAAGGTATAGGTATGCTATTGTGGATACCGTGTTGAAGAGGAATGAGAAAATCAATAGGGGGTTGAAGCCCGAGTCGGCAAGGGCAACATTGCCTCATATTAAGGATCCTTGTGATGTTGTAGTGGAGATGGCTTTAAGACATGAGGAGATGCTTACTTCTCTAGAACAGAATAAGACAAATGAAGTCCAGGTAGGGCAGAGTCGAAAAAGGAAGTTCTTTTATAAGAAGGGTGCTAAGAAAGGTGGAGCAGCAAAGAAGGAAAAGTTTAAGGTGGTGTGCTTCAAATGTGACAAGAAGGGGAATTTTGCGAATGAGTGGCATACTCGGAAGGCGAAGGAAGTGATCGGGAAGAAGAATATCAAAACTGCAATCAGATTGGTCATTATAAGAATCAACGCAAGGAGCCTGCTAAGAATGGAAAAGGCAAGATGTTTGCATTCGAGCTAGGTACATTAGGACCAACAGTGCAAGAGAAAGGAAAGGCAGTATTGGGAGGTACGCTTTAGATCCATGGTATGTTTGTTAGCGTTCTGCTTTATACAGGTGCATCACATTTTTTATACGACATTGTTTGGTAGATAAGCTTAACCTAGAACCCTCATGTCTAGTTACTTTCTTAAGGGTTTCAAATCCGATAGGAGGGTATGGGACCCTTGGGATGAAGTGTGACCACTTAGAGTTCGACTTGCTAGGTCATACCTTTGTTTGCATTTGCATGTGTTTGACTTTGTAGGGTTCAGAATTATTTTGGATATGGATTCACTAAGTAAGTACGATGCTAGGATAATTTGCCATGATAGGAAAATATCACTTAGAAACCCAGACTGAAGTGATCAGATTGTATATACCGTAGAAAACCCTAGTTGTGAAGTGAATGCTTTGTTGGGTTTTGCGGAGGTAGAAGACAAGTTGAGTCGAGTTTTCATGGTTAGAGAATTCATGGATGTCTTCGAGCCGGTAGTAGGATTACCATCGAAACGAGCCATTGGGTTTCAGATAGATTTGGTGCCTGAAGCAGAACCAGTGTGTAGGCTGCCAAGTAGGATGACGCCTACATAGATGAGAAAGCTAAAGGTTCAGTTGGTAGAATTGAAAAGCAAGAGTTTTATTAGACCTAGAAGTTCACCTTGGGAAGCAACCGAAGTGTGCCAAGAAGCCGGATGGATCATTGAGATTATTTATCGATTATCGTAAGTTGAATGAGAAGAAGACAAAGAATCGATATCCGTTGTTTAGAATTAACGATTTGTTCGATCAGTTGAGTAGAGCCAAGGTATTTTTTAGTTGGATATGGCAACATGTTTTCATCACATTAGAGTAGCAGAGGATAGCACTTCTTTGATGGTGTTTAGGACAGGGTATGGATCATACGTATGGTTAGTGATGTCGTTTAGACTAACTAATGCGCCGGCATTCTTTGTGGACTTGAACCGAATTTTTCAAGAGGACTTGGGTAGGTTCGTGTTGGTTTTTCATTGATGATATTTTGGTATACTCTAGAGATGAAAGGGAGCATGAAGTTCATCTTAGAATTGTACTTGAGATGCTAATTCATAATCAGCTGAAGGCGAAGTTTTTGAAGTATCGTTTTTGGAAAAAGAAAGTGAAGTTTCTTGGTCATGTAGTCTCAGAGAAAGGGTTGTCTGTAGATCCGACTAAGATTGAAGCGGTGAATAATTGGAAGAGACCTGAGACATTGACTGAGATAAAGAGTTTTCTAGGGTTGACCGGATATTATTGGAGATTCATTGCGGATTTTTCATGGATAGCAGCACCGATGACCAAGATAACATAAAAGGATGTGAAGTTTGTTTGGATCGATAAGTGTGAGGAAGCATTCCAGAGCTTGATACGCTTATTGACCCATGCACCGATGTTGGTAGTTCCAGAAGGGAATCAGGACTTGGTAATTTATACACATGCATATGGAACTGGATTAGGAGTTGTGTTAATACAGAGAGGTAGAGTGATCGTCTATACTTCTCGATAGCTTAGATCGCATGAAGTTAGATATCCAATGCATGATTTGGAGTTAGCTACGGTGATTTTTGCATTGAAGGTGTGAAGACATTATATTTTGGGAGAGAGGTTTGAGCTTTATATGCATCATTAGTCACTAAAGTACTTATTCTCTTAGAAGTAGCTGAATATGAGACAAAGAGGTGGTTAGAGTGTTTAGCCACTTACGATTTCGAAATTGAATATACACCAGGGAAAGGTAATAAGGTAGCAACGCACTTAGTAGAAAGCACCAGAATGTAGTGTTGGTAATGATAGCGGAGTGGAAAGATTTGGAAGCATTGTCTACTTGTAGAGTTCAGTAGAGATCTGAGGCAGGATCTAGTGAAGGAACTATTGTGTTATCTTGTTTAGAAGTTCGACCGATAATGATTGAAAGGATTGCTTCTAAACAAGAGGAGGATCCTATGTTGGATGAACGGATCAAGAAGTTGAAGGATGGAATAGAGAGCGATGACTTGAAGGATTTTAGTCTTGACTAGAATGGGCGGTTGAGAAATAAAGGAAGGTTATGTGTTCCGAATGTGCGAGACATAAGGAAGGAAGTTTTGGAGGAATTCCATCGTTCAAAGTTCACTATTCACATCCAGAAGGAACTAAGATGCATAAGAACATGAAGCGGAGTTTCTTCTGGGAAGGAATGAAGAGGGATGTTGCCTTATGGGTGAAGCAGTGTTTGAACTGCCAACAGGTAAAAGCCGAACGTCAGAAGCCAAATTGGATGCTACAGCCATTAGATATTCCGATATGGAAGTGGATTCCATTTCTGTGGATTTTATAGACGGGTTGCCGAGATTTAATAAAGGAAATGAAAGTATATGAGTTATATTAGATAGACTGACCAAGAGTTCCCATTTCATTCAAGTTAGGTCAACTAGGACGGCACCTCTTTTGGCTAAGTTATTTATGAAGGATATAGTTGGACTCATGGAATTCCTGTTAGTATTGTAAGCGAAAAAGATTCCTTATTTACTACCGATTTCTGGAAAAGCCTACATGAGACTTTCGGTACCGAGCTCAAGATGAGTACTACTTACCATCGCAGACAAATGGGCAAACGGAGAGAGATAACGAAATCTTGGAAGATTTGTTACCAGCTTGCATGTTAGACTTTGGCGGATCATGGGAAGACCATCCACACTTAGTTGAGTTTTCGTATAACAATAGTTATCATACTGGTATAGGGATGGCACAGTTTGAAGCTTTGTATGGAAGGCCATTGAAATATCCAATTTTTTGGTTAGAGACTGAGGATAGGATGGTTCTTGGTCCAGATTTTATTAGAGAAGCTGTAGAAAAGATTGATTTGATTCGAGCTAGAATGAAGGAAGCTCAATCTAGACAGAAAAATTATGCAGACAGAAGAAGGAAAGACTTGGAGTTCTCTGTTGGAGATCATGTTTTTATTAAGGTGTCACCGATGAAGGGTGTAATTAAATTCGAGACATTAGGAAAGTTGGCATATAGATTCGTAGGACCATTTCCTATTGTAGAGAGGATCGGGAAACTTGCATATAGAGTAGAGCTACCGAGCAGTTTGGCAGGAGTCCATGATGTTTTCCATGCTTCTCGTCTAAGGAAGCGTGTGAGTCTACTATGGCATTGACTATGTTAGATGACTTGGTAGTAGAACAAGACTTGACAATAGTTAGAAAGCCAATTCGGATAGTAGCGAGAGATGAGAAGAGGCTTAGGAACAAGACAGTCAGATTAGTGAAAATCCAGTGGAGCGATGATGAGAGAGACTGTGCTTGGGAGACTGAGAGCAGAATTAAAGATGCTTATCCTGAATTGTTTGATTATATGTTTTACCTTTTTAATTGAATTGTTGTGTACCTTATCGTAATTTCAATGACGAAATTCTTTAAGGAGGGGAGATTGTAACACTCCATATTTTTAGTAACATTATTTAGGATATTTAATCAGCTAAATTAAATAAAATAATGTGATGATTGGCGATTTAGATTTGTGATTAATAGGGATAGCTGTGCCACGATAATAAATGAACTAAAATAAAATGATTAAGTATAATAGGTGAGGGCAAAATAGGAAAATGAGCACTCCAATATCCTGAGCCCTTGGCCATGTATCCTCACAATCATATCATTTGCAAAAATTAAACAAAGAGGCCGGCCACCATTAGAAGCAACTAAAGGAAGATAAAAGAATTAATTGGGAGCTTAATCAACTTAGATCCGTTCAAATCTCAAACTCTTTAATCTCAAAAGTAAATATGAATAATGACTACATCTCATTTTCTATTTTTTTTTCAGTTTTAAGGATAATCCGAAGTATTTTGCATGACTATGCCATGTTTTTGAATGATCAAATTTTTATATATGCTTGTTGATGATTTATGCTTGTTTATATAAATTTTATGATATGTATTGATAAAAACCCTATTTAATGACATTTAAATGCCTTGCGATTTTAGATATAGATCAGAAATGATATTTTAGAGATGGGTTTTAAATTTTCATAATTTTCTGAATCAATATGGATTTTATACTGATTTTCTAGTGAAGAAAATGATTATTTTGGTTTAAAATCATTTAAGGCTAAATAATATATGATTTGGGTCTGAAATTAATATATGTTGGAAAATATATTAAAAGTGATTTTTTATAATTTTTGTAGAATTTTTCTAAGTGTTTTGATGAATATATAAAATTATTTAAGGTATGAGATTTAAATATTTTATATATTTATAAAAGGAGAAGGAGTATTTTGTAAGTAAAATAAATTGTTTATTTCTGAAATATTGGCAGCACTTTTAGAAAAGAAAATCAGCAACCAACAATATTTTGACAAACAAGACAGGTTAGTTGAAAAGAAATTCTTTTTAAAGTAAAAATCAGATTTCACATGTTTTTAGCATATTTCACCACTTTCGGCACATGGGATTCGACCAAGTAATGCCGCCTCCATGCCATCGAAATCAAAGCACATAGTATCAATAACTTGGTATAAAGTGAATTGGACTAAGGTGGAAGGCACTAGGTCGAGACCAAATGGTTCTGAAGGAGTTGAAGAGTGCCTTTGTTTTAAATAGAAAATGCGCCTGCTTTGCTTTCGAAGGGTATGCTTTTGACTTGGTTGGCTTTCGAAAGAATCAAATGTTTTAAAGGAAAGGTTTCGAATGGGTTGTGCCTTTTGTTTTAAATAAATACTTTCGAATGGGGTCGAAACCCCTAAATGTCGCTTTTCTACCTTTCGACGACAATGGTTTCGGAGTGTATACTTTGCTTTTAAAACTTAGCTGCTTCTCCAATTCTTTCGGAAGGTTGATTTGATACCATCACTTCTTTGCTTAGGAAACACTTGCGAAAGAGTGCTTTCAACTTAAATATTTTATGACCCTTTTGTACTATTAAAGGTAGAACCCAAACGGTTTCGAAAGAGATGATTTTTAATGGTTTTGAAAAGTGTCTGCACATGTTTTACTTGAATCCAAAGGTTTTTAAAAGGATTAATGTTTTATGCTTTCAAAAGGTTTTAAAGAATGGTTTCGAAGGGATGGTTCCCAAATAGTTTCGAAAGGTTTAAAAGGAAGGTTTGAAAGGAAAGGTCGAAAGCAATGTTTAAGGGTTTTAAAGATAGGGTGTCTAAGGTTTTAAAGCTTTCGAAGGGAATGGTTTTTAATGGTTTCAAAAGGTTTATATGAATGGTTTCGAAAGAAATGTTTTGACCTTTCGGCCTAGGTTATAAAGAAGGATTTACGTGGTTTCGAAAGGGGTACTTTCAATGGATTCGAAAAGGGTACTTTCGAAGGTTTAATTGCTTTCATTAACAAAGACTTGAGTAAAGTATTTATAACATGGCAAGGAGATTTTGAGTAAAGCATAGAGTATATATATTTTCCTTGTTTAATCTTGATTTAAAGGTTTTAAATCAATTTGAGATGAAAAGGTTTTCAAGGAAAATTTTAGGAAGATTACCCTAAGTAAAATGACTCAGATATTAGAATACCAGGTGAGACTGGTATAGGGTCACACCCTATACATTAGCTATTAGCCCCACCTAATTTAGTCCAAAATTCCAGTGTGTTGGGCTTTGTCATAGGTAAGACTAAAATTATATTACACAAAGAAGAGAATATATGTTTGTATACAGATGGTTTATTGGTGAGCCTGCAAAACCATTAGGATCAGGTGACCCTGGAAGATGTTAAGTCAGGGATGGACCATCTAGAAGAAGAGTATTTAATAGATAGTTAATAACAGACCATCTAGAAGAGGAGCTTCTAACGGGTGTTAGATTATTTTGATTATATTGTCTGGTAGGTCCGAGTCAGCCAAAGTTAGTAGTTAGCCAAACAAAACTATAGTGTTTGAACAGATAGTTCATTTGTTACCCAATATGTATGTTTATATAATAATGCTTTACAATTTTTAACTAGTTTTGGTTACAGGAAAGGATTTGCAAAAGATATGTTTTAAAAGGATGTTAATGAGGGGAAACCCATTCCGCTAAGTGACATAGTCTCACTTAATATCAAATATCAAGATGTATAGTATTATTCGCACCAGGCTTTATGTCTGACTCGAAGTTTATGTTTTTCCCCTTAAACTCTGGGTGCTCAAAATTGATTTGAGTAGACTGGTGGTTGAGGTTTACAGGTTTTTAGTAGAATGATGAATAAAGCTACCAAAGACGAGCAAGAGGATGACGGATAACTATTAGGAGTTGTTGTTTTACTTTGTTTATTCCGTTGTGTTGTATTAAGTTAGTTATAACTATATAATACTCTGCTCAACCAAGGGGGCATCATATATGTTGCTCTTGGCGTATTTATGTAATAATTATATTTTATTTGAACCTAGGAAATGATTATGGGATTAAGTAATTTGAATGCGAAACATGTGTTTTGAAAATCAGTAAAATGTTGTTTTTGGCGATCTATGATTTTGTTTCATATTCAAGTTCTTCTGGCATTATGGATACCATTAACATAGCCGTATTTAGTCGTTGGAAGTTAATGGTATGAATGACTGTAGCATCTGCAGTGCTTTTCTTTGAGCCTTTAGATGGGGGATGTTATATGTTGGAAGCTGGAGCTGATTTTTGGTTAGAGTGTTTAGTTGATTTCTTTCTTGAATCTAACCCTCCTTATCACCAAGTGCGTGACGGGTAGACTTCAAGTTCACTTTGATAACTGCATGTTCTTTTTTAAGCTCTCTAGAAAAGAAGAAAGGCTATGTGTTCTTGAGACATATACCTCTATTATAGTTGGGAAACCATTCATTATTACCTCGTGGAGTTCTACGGTGGACTAAGCTGAGGAACATATTCTCTTTATTTCAGTTTAGGCTCATTTCACTCATATTCTGTTTGTTCTGTGGTCCATGATTCGGCTAAATTGGTTAGCGAGTGTTGTTGGCAAGCTCAAGTGTTTCAATGTGAACACCGTAGCTTGGAATAGGTTGGTGTATGCTAAGGCTCTTATTGAAGTATCCCAGCAAGCATTTACCATCCAAGATCATGTTCGCATTGTTGAGGGGCATGTTTCTGTTATTGATGTCCATTACAATTGGAAGCCTGATATATGCACATCTTGTCACTCCTTCGGTCACCTCATGGAAGCTTGCATTTTGTAGTCCGAGGTTGTTCCTATTCCGCTTTCTGATAGGATCCCTCTTCCTCATCCTCCTGCCATGAAGTGGGTTCCGACGCCTGGTCCAGTTACCGTTCTCTCCTCTTTCGAGATTCTGCCTTCGATCTCCAATCATCATACTAATGTTATTACTGATGATACCTTGGTGCTCTTACTATGGTTCTTCCTTCTTCTAGCATTTCTTAGGATCCGTCTGACTTAACATAGCTTCATGGGACTTCTGAAATATGGCTTGACCTAAAAGATGGAAGCTTTTATAAGTTTGTTGGTGGTCTTAAAGAGGATAGAAGGCTATTTTATCATGTTAAGGAGGAAGATCTTACCCTTACGGTGCTTGGTCAGTCTGGTGATTTCAATCGCTCACTTCCTGAGATGACTCTTGGGATCGGAAATTCATTTATGGGCCTGATTCAAATGACTTTGTTCCTTCTTTAGCATTTATTTTTTCTAGGTTCCTTCATGTTATTGGGCCTGAATCTTTGAGTGAGGGGAGTGACTCAACCTCTTTGGAGGATGATTAGTTTTTGTTGTTGTTTAGTAGTTTGGTATTTTTCCAAACTCCGGCGTTTCATTTCCTTTGTTGTTCTGGTGCATGTACTGAACACTTGTTTTTCTCATTCATTTATACATATGGACGATCCATGTTAAATGTTGACTAGTTTTGCTAGAAAAATATTTATTTAAATAATAAGTTTATATACATACGCATATTTGGGTGACATACAATACATATAAGATGAGCTAACATGTCTGTTACGATGCAAATCCCAACATCTACATCTAGGCATGTTATACCTTGCATAGGTTATTATGTTACACATGCACACATATACATATATGTATATGATTCATATATATACACCATTATATTTAATTGAATATAAATTAAATAAAATTTTCATCTATTACTTATAAATTTAAATGCAATAAGAGATTTTTATTTAAATTAAATTTAGGAATGTTCTAAATAAATTAGATTTCATAGGCTCAATATGATCCAATAAAGGATTTTTTTTTTGAAATTCACATATATCTTCCACCGCAGGCTGGTCTAGTTCCAACACCGCATGCCTAGGTGGCAAGATGGGCTGAGTAAGTTCACTGACCGTTGGGACTATAAAAAGGATAGGGAACCATTAAGAACCGAAGGCATGTCGAGTAAAGCGAGGTATTACGAGACAACTTGCAATCCCCAGGAGGCTGCACTAAGACCGGATCAAATGACAGACCATACTGAGACGACCTTGAGCTATGTCGGTCGGCAAGGAGCTGGGAGAGATGCTTAAGCGGGCGGGCGGGCAAACTTAGTGTCAAGTTTAAAGCAGGCCAGCATGAGAGGACCGAACGTAAGTGAGATCAGGAGCTGTTCTTATGCTTTGCCGAGTTGCACTGTTCTTTGTGCCTTGCTGGATCGGCATGAGTAGACGGGCTGCTACGGGCCTGGGCTGGACCTAAGATGGTGATCTAGAGAACCTTTCTGACATGCCCTCGACCTTGGTTAGCCTGAGAAAAGCTAGCCTGGGTCTAATCCGGTCCAATCGAACTGGGTCGGGTAGGTTCAGAAGCCTTGGTCACTGTATCCTTACGAAAAAATTGAATAACAATAGAAAAGTGATTTTTTTTGATTTGATAAGAACATTGAACCAAGAAGATATAACAAAAATGCATGGATAACAGAGCCAACCATAGAATAACTTTATGTGTAGCGATATACTTATGTAAACAAGTCATACTAATAGCTCAAAGCCTAACGCATCCATTGTTTAGGCGAGGTAAATAAATCAAAAATATCTCAATGGACTCATAAATACCATCGAACATTAATTATACACCATCCACTATTTTGATCCAAATACTAGTTAGCATACAAAATCGGTTATAAAAAGTAGGGGTGGGCATGGTCGGTTAACCCATTCGAACGGTTAAAATTTTTGGTTAACCACTTGACTTAGTCGGTTCGGTTAACCATTAGACGGTTAATTGTGAATGAATGATACCGACCGAACCGTTCTATTTTAATCGCGGTTAACCATTTAATTTAAACGGTTAACCATCCAATTTAATCGGTTAACCATTTGCCAGTTAACCGATTAAATTGGATGGTTAACCGTTTAAAATAAAATGTAACTATTAAAATCTGGAGACTGAATAACTGAATAACTTACACGTTATAGTTCATAACTAAGTAACTCAAAGCACTCACAGTTACAGTTATACATTATACTATTATAGTTCATATTAAATACTACCGTTGAATAACACTACAGCTTACACTTATACAGTTCAGTGAAGTGAGTTTACAGTCACACTTCACAGAATCACAATACATATACATCATTGCAGTGCAGGCTACAGATATAATATATTAAAAGGCTACATTAGTAGTTTAGTACATTACAAGGCACTGACTGAAGGGCCGATTCCCGAACGCAACAGCTAGCTAGAGACTCAGAGAGCATTAGAGCAACTGGAAGAGCAAAAGCTACAACAAAACAGCAACCACAATTAGGATTTAGCCAATAGCCATGTAAATTGTAAAGTGTAACTGTAATGTAAACTGTAAAGTAAATTGTAAAGTGTAGTTCTGCAATGTAAATTGTAAAGTGTAAACAATAAGTTATAACTTACAAGGGTTGTGAGTCTGTGACTTCCTGTTAATACTTGAAACTGTGTTAACAAAATATTTATATAATTCATTCCTGCTGCTACTTGAAACTGTGTTAACTATTTGGTTGTTTGAAATAATCAAGGAAAGGACTTTTGTAACCTTGTAGAAACTAGCAACATTTTTTTGCATGCATTTGTACAATAAATTGCACCAACAAATGAATAAATAGGCCTGAATTGAGCTATAAAGGACTAAAGGAGGATTTTCTACTTTAGGAATGACAGAAATAATTGTTGCATTGAGACCAACGGAAAGCTTGTTTCTTTGAACAAGTATTGAATGGCATAATTGATATCCGGACAAATAGGCCGCTGGCCTATTTTCTAGTTTATGGACTTGTGATTATAGCCATATGTACAATTACAA
Organism: Allium cepa; assembly: GCA_030765085.1. Taxonomy (NCBI): domain Eukaryota; kingdom Viridiplantae; phylum Streptophyta; class Magnoliopsida; order Asparagales; family Amaryllidaceae; genus Allium; species Allium cepa. The sequence continues at coordinate 169,313,951 of CM060931.1, forward strand.
AGAAATACAACTTATTGTTTAATTATAGAAAGAACTACAATTCTTGTTTTGAAGTTATTGCTGTACATTGCACTTAATCACTTATATGTACAACCAAGTCAACTTATAGTTTAATTATAGAAAGAACTACAAGAAAGTTAAAGTAAAAATTATGAACCTGCTCGTAGGCCTAATGACATATGGATGGCGATCGATTCTCCGACAATGTTTCCACTGTTAAGAAGTTCTCGAACCACGTCCATGTAAAAAATCTGTAGCCAAATAACTAATAAGTGTACAAAATCTGTATCCAAATAACTAATAAGTTTGTGACTGTGTAATGTGTATTGTATGTAATGATTAAATGATAATAATTTACAAACTAAAGAAATATTACCTGAAAAAACTTCATCATAAAAATTCACATCGTCTAAAGGAACTTCAATTTGATGGTCTACAAAAATAGGTTCAGACCTAAGCCAATTTTGGGTAGTTACCAATGCCTCAACCATTCTTGGACTTAAAGTACTACGAAATGGATCTATAACCCAACCTCCGGTGCTAAAAGCGGATTCTAAAGTGACCGTGGATACCGGAATTGCAAGAAGATCTCGTGCGACCGAAGATAGAATATGATACTTTAGACTATTTATCTTCCACTATAATAAAATATCAAAGTTAATTTTTGGCAATTCAACCGACTCATTTAAATACCTATCCAATTCATTACTTTCATTATCTTGTTGTTGAACTTGTTTAAGATAACTATTCATTCTTCTAGAATAAGCACTACCACTACTATCAATACTTCCACTAATAAATGATGAACTATGTTGTTGTTCATCACAACTTTGCGTCCCAGATGTAGGATCGATGGCATAAAAATCAAAAAATCTAACTAGAAGGCATTTCACATCCGCTAATATATCTTCTACCACTTCTTTATCGTACATTTCTTCAATACATAACCTCAAAAATTGGAATTTATATCTAGGATCAAGCACACAAGTAATAAACAGAACTTTGTTCATGCTACAAATATTCCCCCAGTATTTATCAAATTTCTCTTTCATACTTCTTGCCATCGTGAAAGAGTAGGATCCATTTTTCCAATCAAATCTTGCAATTCTTCTTGAATTAAACTCAACTCCATAAAACATACATTTGAGGTAATCGATAAAGTGCTGCTGAACTTTAAAGTAATGTCATAAAAAAACTTCAAAAATTGGACAAAAAAGTCAGCATTTTTCCAATCTAGTGAATTCAGAGGTTGAGTTTCATTATTAAAGTAGGCAATATAAATACCATCGCTTTCTTTCATTTCATCAAAAACTTTCTTATATTTCATAGAAGTTTCCAACATAAAATATGTAGAATTCCATCTAGTTGGCACATCTAAAGCAACCGTAAACTTATTATCAATTGATAAATTAACACAAACCTCCTTAAATTTTGCCAATCTAGCCGGGGACGATCTTACAAATCTAACGGCGGTATGAATCCTAGCAATAGTGCTACTAATTCCTTTCAAACCATCATTAATGATTAAATTAACAATATGAGACAACAACGTATATGAAGGAATTCACCATTCAAAACACAACAATTGCATCCATCATAATCATTCAACGCATTTTCTACATAATTAATTGCGACTTCATTAGCACTAGCATTATCGACTGTGATAGACACTATTCTCTTAAGTTCCCACTTTTTGATGCAAGAAACCATAATTTTTCCAATGTTATCCCCTTTATGACTAGTGATCACACACAAAATTAAAAACCTTTTGTGCAATTTCCAATCGTTGTCAATGAAATATGCGGTTAAAACCATATAATTTACATTTTGACAAGAGGTCCATGTATCGGTAGTAAGACATACTCCATGCAAACAAGTAGAAAACATGGTTTTAAGATAATCTTTTGTGTCACCGTATAAGTTAAGAACATCCCTACAAATTGTTCTACGTGAAGGTACGTCAAAGCTAGGACACATTTTTCGACAAAAATCAAGGAACCCTTTACCCTCAACAAAACTAAAAGGAAGCTCATCAATAATTAACATCCGAGCAAGAGCCCTTCTACACTCATCTTTGTTAAATGTCCATGTAGTAAGGGTATTACTATGTAACGACCCGCTATTTTGGACTATTTGCATCCGCACATGTCAGACTTGAATAATTCAAAATACCAAATTGTTAATTTAAATTTGGCAAACCTGAGCATATACAGTAAATAAATAATCACAGATCACGGACAAAGAGTAATAAATGCAGCGGAAACAAAAGATAGTAGTTCATGAAGCTACTATATAAATAACAGAGTTAAATAAGTTACAACAGAAGTCTTGAATACAATAGTCGAATACAACATCAGAATACATTTCTAGAACCAACTGGATATCTGAAAGCTGGATAGATAGCTGGATCTCCAAGTGAAGCTCCAACTCTAAAGGTGAGTCTCGAATACTGGTACACTCAGTCTGACCCGAGCGTAAAGCAAAACACAAAACATTCGAGTCAGGATTAACATTCTTATATCAATAAATCCAACTCAAGTGAAATAACAATTGAAATACAAGTAACTCAAAGGATGTTGGAATAATCATCCTCTAAGGATCCGTTAAACTATCTACTATGTAGTAGTGTACGCTAAGTAGATAATGTCTATCAGTAATATAAGTATCAAAATAGTGTTAAGGCGTTACCATTATCCCCCTTAACACATTATATATAAGCGTTATAGTCTATACAGCAGTGTAAACTCCACCGTAAACTAATGGGATATCAGGGAGTACTCCATATGTATAACACAAAACAAATTCATAGTGGTCGCGTATATAGGGATACAAGTATGACAAGGCACATGAGGCAATACCCAAGGTAGTGAAACTACCGTTTGCCTGATCCGGACTGGTGAAAACGCATCGCCGCAACGATCGCAACACCGCGAAACAACACTCCCAAAATTCCAAGGGTGCACCAATCAATAACAAGTAATGAGTAGTTTTTGAAGTAGTCTGTTCGCTCGAAGTGGCTAACCCCATTTGGCCCGGCACGGCTCCTGTTTTAGTCATTTCCAATTTGACACAAGTGTTAAGGTTATCCATTATCGTTCTCTTTCTTCAGTCATCACGTACATCATTCCAACCACTTCATTCTGGATCACACTCTGCGTATAGTTATTAAAGTGGTTTTCGGTTTAGACAAAGAGTACGCCCATAACCGATTCCGGTTTCTTTAATAACTTTCGTAATTATTACACCGATTGGTCGTTAAAAATTTCTAAAACTAACACAATTTCAATTTAAATTAAAATTTGTAAACCAACATTCCATTTGTCTTTCTAATTCAATTCCAGAATTTACGTTTCGAAACTTTCAAATTACCATTCAAAATCTTATAGTTCAATTTCAATTTTTACTTAAACAATACAAATATTGATTCAAGTTCGTATATAAGTTTCATTCCAAAATCACTTAAATTAATTTAATTTAACATTCAAATCAATTTTAATTCATTGATCGATTTCATTCAATATTCATTAAGTAAATTTGTCATTCAAAATAATTTCTATTTAATTTCCAATTCATTTAATAAATTACTTAAGTTCAATTTCATTGTATCAAAACTTTAAATTTAATTAAATTAAATTCGTCAAATCAAGTTCTTTAAATTTCAAGTCTTACATTCATTCCAATAAATCACATTTTTATTTCTTGTTCAAGAAATTCAATGTCGCTTATTTATTAACTTAGTTTCAAATTTCAAAACTCAAATAAATAAAGAAACTCAATTTCACTTATTCAAGAGGTTCAATTTCACTTATTAAAGAATCCAATTTTATTTAATTATTAAATAATTCAATCCTATTTAATTATCAATAATTTCAAATCTTAATTATAGTTTCAAATTTTAATTATTAATAATTTCAGAACCTGATTATTTAATAATTCCAATCTTAATTATCAAATAACTCAAAAACTTAATTATTAAATAATTCCAACTTAATTATTAAATAATTAAATTTTAAAATAACGTTTTTCATCAACTACTATGTTAATACTTTATTTCAGAATATTAGATATTAACACTTTCCTTTCATTAAATTTCAAATTCTAACTTCATTTCAAAACCCTTTTATTTATCCAAATAAAAATTTTATTTTATTTTAAATCAAATTATTGACCAATCGGGTTTTATTTAATTCTCTATCCTAAGTCAAGTTCATTTGGATATTTATCAATTCAGCCCGATTCCATTTCAATCAAAGTTAAAGCATAGCAAAGGGAACTTGCAGTATGATAACAGGGATGGTGTCAAAGTAAATAAACAAGCAATAACAACGATCAATAACAATCCAATAATTAATTCAAATAATCTCGAAATAATCGTATTAATTCACATTGTTGTTTGTGAGAATTAATATAATTATTTCTAGAATCTACACTATCATTTCATGTAGATTAAAGATTATTACATTAATATTTATATGGTTCTTCACTTGTCATCTATTTACAATTTCATACATCATCAATTTAAACGACATACATTTAATGGTTCAAGGTGTAATTAACCAAATCCTACGTGTCAATTAATTTAACATTAAAGGGGTCATATTTAACTAATCAAATCTAACATATAAATCCATTATAAATTGTTAACTATCTTATATCAAATTCAATTGCATACTATTTATTCTGTTAACATAAACAATTTAACATCCAATATAAACATCAACAATCAATCAATTATCAGCCAAACTGTATTATCTTTGCATAAATAATTAACAGACAATGGTGTCAGATGTCACAGATGAACTGATACAGGTAATAACATATATAACAGTGTAAATAACTAAAAGCAGCATATTTCAATTGTTATTTCAATTGAAATCAAATTTAATAAATAAAAGAACATTAATCGTGAGTGATTGCTCACCTTTCGAGGCTAGATAGACTTTGACAAGGAAACGAGCAACGAATTTCACGCAACACTGGGTGGATACGATTCGATGAAGAAAAACAGGAACGACGGACGAAGCTGATAACAGAAATCGATAACGAATCAGAACCAGATTGATGAAGATAAATAGTATAAATGAATTTATATGTCTAACTATTTATACACATTGAAATCCAACATATATATATCCATTATATTTTTAAATTAATATATATATATACTTGTTAAATTGCCAGATACAAAAGATTTTATATATCATCTGTGGCAAATATCAACATATCGAATATATAAGTATATATACTACTGCTACGGGTATATATGTAACATAATAATAATAAAAAAAAATAACAATATAGTATACGTCAAATACTGCCAATGAGTAGACACGATTGTGCTTTTAAATGTACATGCGCAAAAGTTACTTTTACAATAAACATATTCGTACTTTTTTTATAACAAACTATATATTTGTTGTACACACGCAACAGCATATATATGAATTCTATTTATATATGAATTCTCTTCACTTTATATTTATGTACCCACACAACAGTACTGATTATTGTAATCTTTATAAACAAAGTTCATAACAAAACAAAATAAATATAAACAAAATTTGCAACCACACATATATAGATAGAAATAAACACGTAAACCATAACACTGAAAATATAAGTATGCAAACAAAATCTCAACAGAACTGTAGGTAAATATAAACTTTAATAAAATATTTATAAATAGCTGATGCGTGTAAACTTACCAAAATTTTCAACTATTTTTACACACTTCTTTCAGCATATGTATATTTTACTTATACTAGCATATGTATATAATAATGTACAAAACTTCTTTTATAATATAATATAAACTTACATACACATTTTCTATAAAAAAAAGATCAATAAGATTACAAAAGGATCAATTTTATAAACAAACTAAACTTTCAAATAACAACATAATATAACCCTCTACTACTAACAGAAAAGTATACATTTAAACTTATTTATATGTAAAAATGTTGGTATAGATATATAAAGACTTGGATAACTTTCATATAACAAATTATATAAATATAAAATCATATATATAAACTAGCCCAATATTGTAATCCAGATTTTATATTCGGATCTAAAAAAATGTAAAACATACTACATGTTAGTTCGACTTCAACGGAAAACAAGGCCAGAAGCTTGGTGCGCGAAGGAGGGGAGGCGCTCTGGGCTATTGAGTACTGTAACTCGCCGAGGAGATAAAGTCGGGTTGGCAGTGGGGTAGCGAAGCGGTTCGGCCAGAGGAAGAGCACGAGGCGGCTGCATCGGTCAGTGGGATTTTCTGGCGTTTGGGTTGGAGGTGGTGATCGGCTGAGTCGATGCGGTCAGGGAGGAGCGGATGCTGTTGGAATGGTGGAAGAAGTTTTGATGTACGACGGTTGGTGGCCGAGGCTAAAGAAGCGGTGGCGAGTTGAAGGTGGTGGGTGGCAAAGTGATGGCCGCGAATGGAAGTTGGTCGGCTAGGGGTTTGACTTGTTTTGATGGGCTCGGCGGTGAGGGTGACGAGCGGCAGCTGCGTCGACTGGTGGGGACGGTGGTGTGGGTCAGGTGGAGGAGACGCAGGTTGTGGGTTCGAGCTGCTGGTGCAAAGGGCTTTGGTAGGTTGTGACAAATTTGCATGGTGGAGAGAGGAAGCAGGGTGGAAGAATGAAAAATGAATTGGCACCGTAACTAAATGAAGGTCAGAGGCCAACAAATTTTTCTTCCTTGAAAACGTGGAATTGAAAAAAAATTAGATACAAATTTTTTGGGAATATGAAAAAAATAGGTAGCGTTTTAAATTCACTAGATGATACACGAAAAGACTTAAAAGGAAACAAAAAGGCTCGAAACGCGGAACCGCTACGACTGATCGTTTCACTGATTTCATCGTGTATCGGACTCCAAAAGGCACAAATGAATATAACGTAGAGATCAGCATGACCAGACAATCACAATGATATACGAATATTAGTGGTATAATTGAATTATAAAAATTCGAATTTTCTACTAGCAGAAAATGCAAGAAAAACACAGAAAAATAAGATCGACGGAGCTAAAGAAGTACGAATTTGGAAAAACGAAAAATGACATCTTGTTAAGAAGATGATTTAGAATTTTTCTATGTAAAAATATTTAGGTTTCGAAAGCGTTTTATTTTCATCGATTTTTTACTGATTAAATTGAAGTAAATTTACGCACGAAATAAACTTTCATATTTTCGGACGAAAATTTACCGGTTGCTATGTTTAGTAGACGCATTCCAAATATCAAATCTAAATTTCAAAATTTTATCGTTTAAAATTCCACAAAATTTCAATTAATGACGTTATTAAAACCGATTAAATCTACGGGTTGTTACACTCTCCCCCACACAAAAATTTTCGTCCCCGAAAAGGAAGGAAGTAGGAGAATAGAAATAACCATAAGAAAATAGACTTGAATTACATAATAAACAATTATTTTAAACCAAATAAATTTCAATTTAAATAAATTTATATTCAACAATTTGTTTTTTTATAAATTCAAGATTTTTGTTAAATTGATTTGATTTCACATTTATTAATGTTAGGTACAAAAGGTTTCTTTCAAAAGAAATTTAATTTAAATTCAATTAATTCAAGATACTCCCTTAAGTTGATTTAATTCAATTTATTAACTTTCAAAACAAAAAATTTCTTCTATTAATCACACCTATTATTTATTTAACTTATTATTCTATTTATCTCCATAAACATTTTATAATTAAAATTTAAGTGAATAACATTTATTATACGCACTCACATTTTATTTATAAAGACAATTTATATTATATATTATCCAATTTTCTTAAATTAACAATTTCAAAGATCATAAATTTGAATAGTCATTTATTACAATCATACTTTATTCGACAAATTTAATTCTTCTTTATTCCAAATTATTATTAAATTTATTCTACTTATATATCTTATCACATATAAATTAAGTATATTTACATTTACTGTAACTACTCAAATTTATTTAAAAATTCCTCAGATATCATTTTATGTTGTATAATATTCAATTACATAGTTAACTTTTGAAAATTTAGGTAAGCTATATATTATGCAATTGAGTATTATCCAGATAAAATTTTACAATTCATTTATTTCAAGTTAAGTATTATATTAAAAAAAATTGGCTTGATTTATAATTGAAAATCATACTTTAACCAATTTTAAGAATTAATTTTCGATTAGCTTCAAACAACATAGAGATAAAAATAAATAAACAAATAAATATATTCATAATATATCAAATAAAATTTAAAATCTTCAATATATATTATAAATTAAGTCATGTTTAAAGATTCAAATCAATTTATTTTTCCAACAAAAGTGTAGCAGGGCTATAGAATAGTCTCTCCACTTTGAAACTTGAAAATGAATGTCGATGATGCGGCCGCCATCACCGAAATTATTTTCCAACGACAAAGAGAAGAGCTCTAATTTAATCATTTAAAATTCTTTGATAACCATTCCTATTCGAAAATATTTTAAATAACATTTTAAACTTTAAAACCATAACTCGAAATTATCGGAAATTAAATTCTCAAATTCTAATTTATATTCACTTCAAATTCCAAATCAAATTATAACTAAGTTTTATAAATTTATTTATTTATATTATGCAATAGTCAATGGTTTACAAAATAATAAATGAAAATCAAATATTATTATTTTTGACAACAATTTCATTGATAAATTTAATTTCAGAGAAATTTACACTTATATATAATAACCATACAAAACCATTTTGTTTACCTAATTTGAAAACAATATTGTGTTAGTTTGCTCTGCTCAAGTGTTTTAGAAATTCTATCGATAGCGTTGATCAGACGAATCGATCGAAAATCCAAATCAACATTAACAACTTAAACAACACAATATATAAAACATTTTTAATGAAAATTTACAAATACGCTTCCTCGCTCGACGATACAAGAATGGATTCCAAAGCAGTATAGAGATTCAAATTTTTGATGGACACAAATCAAAGAGAATTTTGATTCGAATATAGGTTTGAAACAAAATAAGATGATTAATAATGAAATAGGAAGATGGATAAGCTTATCTAATTCACGGACTACCTTAACCAGATCGACCGTGACTTCAAGAATTAGATCGATGCAGAATTTCGAGGCAAATCTACATTTGATCTTAAGAAATAGAATTCAGGCACAACAGGAGATAGATAACATCGTAAACCGAGGATACGGAAATCTTCGGTAAATTGATGCTATTGCAAATGAGTTTCATCCCTTTACAAATCATTCGAAGTTTGGCGAGACCGCCGATTCATTATAAGGGTCATTTGAAGTGGAGTTATGGGATGCTCCAGAATTGAAAGAAGACGAATAGTGAGGGACACGAATGAATTTTGTCGCAGGGAACGTTCCAAAATTCAAAGGAATGGAGTCAAAAGGAAGAGATTGAAACTCGAATGAGAGTGATTCTGTAAATACATTTACCCTATATGTTAAGTTTTGCCTAGAGCTACCAAAGCTCTGATACCAACTGTAACGACCCGCTACTTTGGACTATTCGCATCCGCACATGTCGGACTTGAATAATTCAAAATCCCGAATTGTTAATTTAAATTTGGCAAACCTGAGCATATACAGTAAATAAATAATCACAAATCACAGACACAGAGTAATAAATGCAGCGAAAACAAAAGATAGTAGTTCATGAAGCTACTATATAAATAACAGAGTTAAATAAGTTACAACGGAAGTCTTGAATACAATAGCCGAATACAATATCAGAATACATTTCTAGAACCAACTAGATATCTGAAAGCTAGATAGATAGCTGGATCTCCAAGTGAAGCTCCGACTCCAAAGGTGAGTCTCGAATACTGGTACACTCAGTTTGACCCGAGCATAAAGCAAAACACAAAACACTCGAGGCAGGATTAACATTCTTATATCAATAAATCCAACTCAAGTGAAATAACAATTGACATACAAGTAACTCAGAGGATGTTGGAATAACCATTCTCTAAGCATTCGTTAAACTATCTACTATGTAGTAGTGTACGCTAAGTAGATAATGTCTATCAGTAATATAAGTATCAAAATAGTGCTAAGGCATTACCATTATCCCCCTTAACACATTTTATATAAGCGTTATAGTCTATACAGCACTGTAAACTCCACCGTAAACTAGTGGGATATCAGGGAGTACTCCATAGGTATAACACAAAACAAATTCATAGTGGTCGCGTATATAGGGATACAAGTATACAAGACACACGAGGCAATACCCAAGGTAGTGAAACTACCGTTTGCCTGATCTGGACTGGTGAAAACGCATCGCCGCAACGATCGCAACACCGCGAAACAACACTCCCAAAATTCCAAGGGTGCACCAATCAATAACAAGTAATGAGTAGTTTTCGAAGAAGTGTGTTCGCTCGAGGTGGCTAACCCCATTTGGCCCGGCACGGCTCCTGTTTTAGTCATTTCCAATTTGACACAAGTGTCAAGGCTATTCATTATCGTTCTCTTTCTTCGGTCATCACATACATCATTCCAACCACTTCATTCTGGATCACACTCCGCGTATAGTTATTAAAGTGGTTTTCGGTTTAGACAGAGAGTATTACCATAATCGATTCCGGTTTCTTTAATAATGTAGCGACCCAGAATTTTGAACAATTTAAATTTAAAATATTTAATTAGTTTTAACTATTTGAATAATGGTTTGGATTGAATTTCCATTATAACTTTGAATTTGGCGATTAAATTATAATATTTAATCTATTGAAAGTTGAATAAAGAAAATTTGAATCTTCAATTTTAAGCCGATTTAAAATATTTCAAAGGCTTGTAAAATCCATATTGATAATATTGAAGATAATTGAAGCTTCAGAATTGAATTTGAAAGTGATTTGATTAGTTTTGAAATTATATCGTTTAAATTGAATTTGAAAATAGCCTTCCGAGGCACAGTCTCGGAATTCGACGAAACCTGTTCCATTGGGTCCGTAATATTGAATTATTACCGGATTTCAAATTTCGTATTTTTCGGAGTTGATATGTGAACACACGGTGAGAAACCGCATTGAAATTTTAAAATGAATTCAATTTTAATGTAAATTTAAAATTTGGTCACATCAGTTGTTTTCTTCCATAATTTACGCCTAAAAATACGCCTAGTATCACGCCAGAGATCGTGTACATCATGCTCCTTTCGATTTTAATACTCCTCTCTTCCTTTCCAGTATTCAAAAGTTAAAAGAAAAAAAAGGGAATGGCTGCCGAGCAGTTAAAAGAAAAAAAATCAAGATGCGTCATTCGTTCGAAAATCAGATCGCGAGTGCCCTGGAGGATCGAGCTGGAGAGAGCAAGACGCAGGCGAAATAAGGGGCGTTCGAGCATACGATTTGGGGTTCGATGGATAGCCGAGAGTTGGGGGTCATTGCGAGTTCATCGCGCGTCAGGGTAGCCGATGTCGCGGGTGGAGGCAATCGAGTTCGACTCAATTTACAGTGGATTTAGGGCGGCAGCGGCTAGGGGTTGGCGGCGTCGTCGTTTGATTTTGGGGTTTGTGAGGCGGGCCTGAGTCACGAGGTGCGGCGGCGCTTGGAGGTTGGAGGGGATTCGCAGTTAGGTGGCGTGCGCTGGGTGGCTTCGAAGAGGCGAGGGCCGCAGGGTGTGGTCGGTCGGGGAAGCACCGTTGTTTCTTTTTCGTGTTTAGGTAATTTTTAAAATTTTGAAAACGTTTTCTTTATGTTTAAAACAAGTTTAAGCTTGAAAAATAATTATTGATTATTACCATTTATCAGTAATTAGCAGCAGGGTATAATACAGTTTTGTTTTAAAACATTCCGCTATATATAAAGCAGAAGGTATATTATCTCACTTATCAGATAATGACTGAAAGTAGTATAGATATAGAGGAAGAAAAAGAAAATAAAATAAGTGTACAAATAGATTGTAATCTACTAGATTTATTTTAAAGTAATAAATTGTGGTGGATAATTAATTTAACTTATTCATTTGATTTTAGTTACCAAAGGAATTTAGTTTTGAAATTTGTTAAAAGGAATTTGTTAGTTAAAGTAAAATCACGGGTTAATTAAATTATTAAATGGAATTTAATAGTTCGATTTATTCGAATATTAACAAAATGAATCCAATGTTTGTACAAGGTATAAAACAAGAAAAATCGAGAAGATGGAAACGGATTGCTAGTAAAAGCAAAGGTGAGAACTTCTCACTCAAAAAGGGTTATTTAAATTTTAAATAGTTAGATTTAAAATTTGTCGATTGATTGATTGTTTGCTTGATTGTGATATTAGATATAGTAGGATATATCTATATATAGCAATATATATATATATATATATATATATATATATATATATTGGCATATGTATATATTACAGTTGATTGATTTCCCGCATTGTATAGCGGATGAGACCCTATTGCGCCGCCTATTAAGCGGATGATATTTTATCAATCCCATATACCGCGATATTCCACCTTGAAGTGGAATGGGTATTGTGCTAACATCTGTGGATGTAGGGAAACAGGTTGGAGGGATCCAACTGGATTCCTCACAAATATTTATATGATTATAGATATTGTGTGATTATTGATTATCATATCGATATATGATATTTGTGCCATGATTGACTATTGGATGCTGTTGCATCATCAGATCCATTTTTTTTAAAAAGTTAAAAATAACGATTTTGAATTGAAAAGGATTTTAAAGTGATTTTTTCAAAGTATATGTTTTTATTTAATTTTTTGAACTTGATTCATTTTAATTAAATTAAAATTTTAATTTTTAAAGTTATAGAATTTAAGATTTTTGTGAAATATAACCAAAGGTAGTTTTTAAAAAAAATAGATTCATATAATAATTTAAAATTGGATTTCTGAATTATTATAAAGGATGAATATAGAAGATTTTATAAATTAATATTTATAAATAAAAATATTGGAAGTATAAACGAGTTTATTATGTGTTAAAATGAAGTATAAAATGGATCATTGAAAATTATAGATTTGTAAATTGTGAAAGTTATAAAATGAATAGATATTGAAAATAAAAGATTCATGAGTCATTAACTTATAAAATGGATTTTGGGCATTTAAATGAGATATTTATAGAAATTGTAAATAAAGGAATTTTTTTTTATAAGTTGAAATTGTCATGGAATATAAAAGAATCTTATAAGCAATAAGATTTGGAAGTTGTGAAGCTTAAAAAGAACGATTTGGTAAATGAATTAATGAATTATAAGTACTTAACTTATAATATGGACTGTTGGTATAAAATTGAGTTGTATAATTTGAATTGGATTGATAAAGGAAATTTATAAATCAAAGTTTATAAATAGGAATAGAATTTATAAACATTTGTTTATAAATTCGTAATCAATTGAATTTGATCAATTGAATATAAAAGTTTATTAAAGGAGTTATATTCACGTTTTTGAACAGTGAATATATCGTTAAATAAAATGGATATATTTTGGGAAAGGAATGTTTTAAATGGAATTTAAAACGATTAAAGGTGTTTTAAAATGCATTAAGTATCGAATACATAGATTTCAACATTTATTGTTGAAATAGACGTTTTCGAGAAAATAAGGAAATGATGGACTATAACACTGTTGTTACAGTAAATGGATTCCGAAAGGAAATATTTTTGTATAGTATTGGGATTTATATATCTATTTAATTTCAAATCCCTATACTAGTGATTTTGGGTTGTCGTAACGATGTTTTACGCAACATTCGTTTTGACCCAAGTAAATGTGAATAAAAGAACGTTTTTCCTTAAACAAATGAAATATATACTTAACTATGGTTTAAGTATATTGAATATTTTCAAATTGTTGAAAATAAATGAGATTTATGAATTACTTATTTTTAAATAAGTATGGAAATGCTTTTCCAATATGAAATGGAATGTTTTTAAGAATTTATCTTTTTGAAGATAAATTGGAATTGAATATTTGAAATCTATTAAAAACTGTAGATCAATAGATAATTTGAAATATAAATTCATTATGGAATTTATAAATGGAAAGGGAAATTGGTTTTCAAAATAAACGTTGTTTATTTTTGAGTATGGAAAATTATATATCTTGTAAAGATATTTTTGGAAAAATAAATAATTTGAGAAATTATTTGGAATCTGGTGATGTTGCGCATCTTTATTGATAGTTAAATAACCGACTATCAATATTTACCTTTAAATAGGTATTTGTTGTGATTGTTTGAATTGGATGCCACACTTATTTTTAAATAAGCGTTCACTATTCGGGTTAACCGGGAAAGGACCATGGGGTCGTATAACCCATTCCAAATTGTGATACGTCGTTATGAATTGCATTTGAAGACCGGTGACGAAGACCGGATATTTGTGAAAACGGATGGATTACCGTCGAGTTACTCTGCATCGGCTGATCTCCGATATAGAGGTTTTATCACCCTTAGTGACGGGTTGTCCGGACGTGATTAGTGAATATCCGGATTGCAAGGGCTTCTTTGGAAGCGCCTTCGGTTCCGTTCGATCCCGGAACGGACTTGTATGGATTGTATGTATAACGTTACAATTTGAGATGTAAAGCTGGTTTCTATCAAATATATTTCTATTGGTGGCGGAGAATTTATTCTCTTAGATTAACACCCTTCTCTGAGACGTACGAGCTCAGAGGTTATATAGTTGATGGTTACTAGTGATACATTCCCGAATTGGTAATGTGGCATACTGAGTGATGCTGTGAAATGATCGTTGAATGATCATTTGTGGTAGGATCATTTGTTTGATCGTTTATCTTGATGATCATTGCTTTGATCATTTGTTGACCCAAAGCACTGGTTTTGTAAAGCGTGGCTTTGTGGACGAGACTTCATCGAGCCTCACACCCCGGAAATGGTCAAAACAGGAAAGATGCAGCAAGGTTATTAGGGGGTAGCGCCCCTTTAGTGTATGTCATTCCTTCTGGATAGAGGTGGTATCATGGTATGGAGCCCAGATACTTAACCTATGTGGTTACTGCAAATTTATTACTTTGTGGTTGTTGGAAATCGGGGATCCTCGGATATAGATCGGTTACGATCGGGGAATGACATATTCAAGTCAGTTGTTACCCAGTTAGGGGTAACCCGGCCTTGTGTTGGCAGAGATCCGGTTAGGTTCTCGGGACGTCATTGCAGAGGCGTTTCCATATGGCAATGGGAAGTTCCTTGGCCTGGCCATTTGTTGGAAATCCAAAGAAACAATACGAGCCTTGTACGGTTTTAGTTGTATTACCTGCTATGGAATGTGGCGGTAACCTGCTATTGAACATAGTAGCTATAGTAGGCATAAGTGCGGAATGCCTATGCTGGCTAAGATTTATATTCTACTTTCGAAATTGTTTTCTACACTATGCACTAATAATAATATCAAAAATGATTTGATTTTGCGTCTTAAGCATCTTTGACTATCATAAGGAGAAACCTCCTCCAAGTCTGCGTTTGCATTGTGTGTGTGGCGGGAGACCTTATGGTAGTTTCATTTTCAAAAAGCATTGCGAATTTTCTTTTAAAATTTCCCCTATTCTTTGTTTAAAAGATAAATAATTGTTTTTAGTTCTCACACCAGTCACATGACTGACCTGGAGTTTATTGTTCCCTTCCTAAACTCTGGGTGCCCACCAATTTCTACACGGGCAGTCTAGAGTTAGGTTATCAGGTCATTCCGGATTCAGGCGTTGCTACAGATATCTGGAGGCGAGCTGGATGGCGTGGCATATTATCTATTATATATAGTATTTCTTTTCCGTTGTTTGTTGTTGTAAACTCTGTTAATATGATGAATGTAATATGATGTGATGTAATGTATAAAATATACAGTTCTTTGTTTTAATGAATATTCATTTATCTATTATATGTTGTTCCGCTGCGATTGTGAGATTCTGATATTGTTTTATTGTTCTTTCTGTTGTTCTATTGTTGTTCTTTTCTTTCTTCTTCTCTCTTTTTCTCTCTCCATCTACCTCTTTCTTCTTCTTTAAACCCTAACATTTCGGTTTTTCGGCAACGAAAAATCTCAAACGTTACATTTGGTATCAGAGCATATGGTTAAGTGACAACCTGCTCTGTTGGGTGTTACTCATTAGAGATAGAGTCAGTAGTACTCTAGAATGAGTGTGAGTGTAATAATAGATATGAGCGCGTATTTGTTAGTGAATATAAAATTTGTTTTATATTGTGATGATTGGTTTATTTAGTGGCATATGAACCTTCGTCGGCACAGTCTGTACAACTGGATCGAAGGGGTTTCTAAACACTTGAATAGAACAATTCGACACAGTATTGTTTTAAAAAAATAGGGTAAATGAAATAATTTTGCCCAAAACTATTTTTGTATATAAAAGAAATAATTTTCTGTAAGTTATTATAGTATATGAATGCATGGTTGTTAGATAGTAATGATATTAAACTATTACCATTGAAATTGAAATAGAATTGAAATCATTGTTATATGAAAATTTGAGATAAAAATAATAATAAGAAAATGAAATCCATATACAAATGAAATTTGAGAGTGTAAATTATAAATGTGATTTATAATTGGAAATAGAATTCCAGAGAAGTTTTTGGAAATGTTTTTGAAAGAATTTGGAAATTTTAGAAATTAAATTCCTTTTTGATTTGAAAATGAATTTCAAAGGTTTTTGGAAAATTGTTTTGGAAGGAATGAAAAGCTCTAAACTCTTTTTGGTCGCTGGAAAATAATTCCGATGATGACCATGGCATTATCGGTGTTCATTTTCGAGTTTCCAAAAGAGGAATTACTGCCAAATTGTTTTAATATAAAGTTGTTTAGAAAATTTGGGTTTGGTTTTGAAATTCAAAGGATGATTTGAATTGTTTTCAAAAATGGTTTTGAAAGGTTGAAAAGACTCTGGAATGCTATATAAAAATATTTATGGAATATTATTAAGTTGAAAATAAATTTGGAGTAATTAAAATGAATTAGAATTGAATTTGATTTAAGCAAAGCGAAGTATTGAAATGAAAATTAGTAAGCTAAACTAATTGAAGGAATGAAAGTAAATATGATTTGTAAATGAATTGAATCAAATGAAAATGGAAATGAAATTTAAGATTGTTTACAAGGAAATGAACTTGAGTTTGAAGTGAAATAGCTTAAGTAAATTCAAGATGAATATGAATATGGAATGTAAACAAAATTGAATGGAAAATATGAAATGCAAATTGAACTGAAGTAGAATTAGAATAAATTGAATTGGTATCAATTTGAATTAGTATAAACTAGAATGAATATGAATTCGTTTGGCTTAGAAACAAATAGAATTGAGATTATAAAATGAATTCAAATAAAAATTGAAATTGTAAATTGAATTCAAATGAAATTAAAATGCAAAATTGAATGAAAATGAATGTATAACTCCAATAGTAAAGTAAAGATGATATAAGAAGTATATATCGAAATTTCGTAAAGGAAATGTGCAAAATGGTTTGAATATTGTAATTGGATACTACTACTAGCAGGTTATACAGGTGTTATAAAGGAATTGGGATTTTGATTTCAAAGATCAAAAATTGAATTGCTCGACAAAAAGGTACGTATTTCAATTTCAGTATGGGATTTGATGATTTTCTTCTCCAGCCACTTTGCTTTCTCTTTTCTTTTTGATTCTGAGGGGCCGTGGTGCCATTTTGTAGTCGTACCGATCGAGCCGCGCAAAGGAGACGCTGACGAAATTTTTCGAAAATTTAGGGCGTTAGAAAAATTTTGAGAAATTTTGAAAGTTAAAATTTGAATTTGAATTTAAATTTGAATTGTGAGGTAAACAATGTTCTTTGAAATTTATAATTGAAGTTTGAAAGCTAGTTGAAATGATAGTTAATCTTTAATATAAAAAAGATTTGTGTTAGAAAGTTGATAAAACTATTTGAATTGTGAAAAATAATAAACGGTTTAGGATCATTCTCCTTAACTTGCAATTTCGGGACGAAATTCTTTTAAGGGAGGAAGATTGTAACGACCCAGAATTTTGAACAATTTAAATTTAAAATATTTAATTAGTTTTAACTATTTGAATAATGGTTTGGATTGAATTTCCATTATAACTTTGAATTTGGCGATTAAATTATAAAATTTAATCTATTGAAAGTTGAATAAAGAAAATTTGAATCTTCAATTTTAAGCCGATTTAAAATATTTCAAAGGCTTGTAAAATCCATATTGATAATATTGAAGATAATTGAAGCTTCAGAATTGAATTTGAAAGTGATTTGATTAGTTTTGAAATTATATCGTTTAAATTGAATTTGAAAATACCTTCCGAGGCACAGTCTCGGAATTCGACGAAACCAGTTCCATTGGGTCCGTAATATTGAATTATTACCGGATTTCAAATTTCGTATTTTTCGGAGTTGATATGTGAACACACGGTGAGAAACCACATTGAAATTTTAAAATGAATTCAATTTTAATGTAAATTTAAAATTTGGTCACATCAGTTGTTTTCTTCCATAATTTACGCCTAAAAATACGCCTAGTATCACGCCAGAGATCGTGTACATCATGCTCCTTTCGATTTTAATACTCCTCTCTCCTTTCCAGTATTCAAAAGTTAAAAGAAAAAAAAAGGGAATGGCTGCCGAGCAGTTAAAAGAAAAAAAAAATCAAGATGCCTCATTCGTTCGAAAATCAGATCGCGAGTGCCCTGGAGGCTCGAGCTGGAGAGAGCAAGACGCAGGCGAAATAAGGGGCGTTCGAGCATACGATTTGGGGTTCGATGGATAGCCGAGAGTTGGGGGTCATTGCGAGTTCATCGCGTGTCAGGGTAGCCGATGTCGCGGGTGGAGGCAATCGAGTTCGACTCAATTTACAGTGGATTTAGGGCGGCAGCGGCTAGGGTTGGCGGCGTCGTCGTTTGATTTTGGGGTTCGTGAGGCGGGCCTGAGTCACGAGGTGCGGCGGCGCTTGGAGGTTGGAGGGGATTCGCAGTTAGGTGGCGTGCGCTGGGTGGCTTCGAAGAGGCGAGGGCCGCAGGGTGTGGTCGGTCGGGGAAGCACCGTTGTTTCTTTTTCGTGTTTAGGTAATTATTAAAATTTTGAAAACGTTTTTTTTTATGTTTAAAACAAGTTTAGGCTTGAAAAATAATTATTGATTATTACCATTTATCAGTAATTAGCAGCAGGGTATAATACAGTTTTGTTTTAAAACATTCCGCTATATATAAAGCAGAAGGTATATTATCTCACTTATCAGATAATGACTGAAAGTAGTATAGATATAGAGGAAGAAAAAGAAAATAAAATAAGTGTACAAATAGATTGTAATCTACTAGATTTATTTTAAAGTAATAAATTGTGGTGGATAATTAATTTAACTTATTCATTTGATTTTAGTTACCAAAGGAATTTAGTTTTGAAATTTGTTAAAAGGAATTTGTTAGTTAAAGTAAAATCATGGGTTAATTAAATTATTAAATGGAATTTAATAGTTCGATTTATTCGAATATTAACAAAATGAATCCAATGTTTGTACAAGGTATAAAACAAGAAAAATCGAGAAGATGGAAACGGATTGCTAGTAAAAGCAAAGGTGAGAACTTCTCACTCAAAAAGGGTTATTTAAATTTTAAATAGTTAGATTTAAAATTTGTCGATTGATTGATTGTTTGCTTGATTGTGATATTAGATATAGTAGGATATATCTATATATAGCAATATATATATATATATATATTGGCATATGTATATATTACAGTTGATTGATTTCCCGCATTGTATAGCGGATGAGACCCTATTGCGCCGCCTATTAAGCGGATGATATTTTATCAATCCCATATACCGCGATATTCCACCTTGAAGTGGAATGGGTATTGTGCTAATATCTGTGGATGCAGGGAAACAGGTTGGAGGGATCCAACTGGATTCCTCACAAATATTTATATGATTATAGATATTGTGTGATTATTGATTATCATATCGATATATGATATTTATGCCATGATTGACTATTGGATGCTGTTGCATCATCAGATCCATTTTTTTTTAAAAGTTAAAAATAACGATTTTGAATTGAAAAGGATTTTAAAGTGATTTTTTCAAAGTATATGTTTTTATTTAATTTTTTGAACTTGATTCATTTTAATTAAATTAAAATTTTAATTTTTAAAGTTATAGAATTTAAGATTTTTGTGAAATATAACCAAAGGTAGTTTTTAAAAATAAATAGATTCATATAATAATTTAAAATTGGATTTCTGAATTATTATAAAGGATGAATATAAAAGATTTTATAAATTGATATTTATAAATAAAAATATTGGAAGTATAAACGAGTTTATTATGTGTTAAAATGAAGTATAAAATGGATCATTGAAAATTATAGATTTGTAAATTGTGAAAGTTATAAAATGAATAGATATTGAAAATAAAAGATTCATGAGTTATTAACTTATAAAATGGATTTTGGGCATTTAAATGAGATATTTATAGAAATTGTAAATAAAGGAATTTTTTTTTTATAAGTTGAAATTGTCATGGAATATAAAAGAATCTTATAAGCAATAAAATTTGGAAGTTGTGAAGCTTAAAAAGAACGATTTGGTAAATGAATGAAAGGATTATAAGTACTTAACTTATAATATGGACTGTTGGTATAAAATTGAGTTATATAATTTGAATTGGATTGATAAAGGAAATTTATAAATCAAAGTTTATAAATAGGAATAGAATTTATAAACATTTGTTTATAAATTCGTAATCAATTGAATTTGATCAATTGAATATAAAAGTTTATTAAAGGAGTTATATTCACGTTTTTGAACAGTGAATATATCGTTAAATAAAATGGATATATTTTGGGAAAGGAATGTTTTAAATGGAATTTAAAACGATTAAAGGTGTTTTAAAATGCATTAAGTATCGAATACATAGATTTCAACATTTATTGTTGAAATAGACGTTTTCGAGAAAATAAGGAAATGATGGACTATAACACTGTTGTTACAGTAAATGGATTCCGAAAGGAAATATTTTTGTATAGTATTGGGATTTATATATCTATTTAATTTCAAATCCCTATACTAGTGATTTTGGGTTGTCGTAACGATGTTTTACGCAACATTCGTTTTGACCCAAGTAAATATGAATAAAAGAACGTTTTTCCTTAAACAAATGAAATATATACTTAACTATGGTTTAAGTATATTGAATATTTTCAAATTGTTGAAAATAAATGAGATTTATGAATTACTTATTTTTAAATAAGTATGGAAATGCTTTTCCAATATGAGATGGAATGTTTTTAAGAATTTATCTTTTTGAAGATAAATTGGAATTGAATATTTGAAATCTATTAAAAACTGTAGATCAATAGATAATTTGAAATATAAATTCATTATGGAATTTATAAATGGAAAGGGAAATTGGTTTTCAAAATAAACGTTGTTTATTTTTGAAGTATGGAAAATTATATATCTTGTAAAGATATTTTTGGAAAGATAAATAATTTGAGAAATTATTTGGAATCTGGTGATGTTGCGCATCTTTATTGATAGTTAAATAACCGACTATCAATATTTACCTTTAAATAGGTATTTGTTGTGATTGTTTGAATTGGATGCCACACTTATTTTTAAATAAGCGCTCACTATTCGGGTTAACCGGGAAAGGACCATGGGGTCGTATAACCCATTCCGAATAGTGATACGTCGTTATGAATTGCATTTGAAGACCGGTGATGAAGACCGGATATTTGTGAAAACCGATGGATTACCGTCGAGTTACTCTGCATCGGCTGATCTCCGATATAGAGGTTTTATCACCCTTAGTGACGGGTTGTCCGGACGTGATTAGTGAATATTCGGATTGCAAGGGCTTCTTTGGAAGTGCCTTCGGTTCCGTTCGATCCCGGAACGGACTTATATGGATTGTATGTCTGACGTTACAATTTGAGATGTAAAGCTGGTTTCTATCAAATATATTTTTATTGGTGGCGGAGAATTTATTCTCTTAGCTTAACACCCTTCTCTGAGACGTACGAGCTCAGAGGTTATATAGTTGATGGTTACTAGTGATACATTCCCGAATTGGTAATGTGGCATACTGAGTGATGCTGTGAAATGATCGTTGAATGATCATTTGTGATAGGATCATTTGTTTGATCGTTTATCTTGATGATCATTGCTTTGATCATTTGTTGACCCAAAGCACTGGTTTTGTAAAGCGTGGCTTTGTGGACGAGGCTTCATCGAGCCTCACACCCCGGAAATGGTCAAAACAGGAAAGATGCAGCAAGGTTATTAGGGGGTAGCGCCCCTTTAGTGTATGTCATTCCTTCTGGATAGAGGTGGTATCATGGTATGGAGCACAGATACTTAACCTATGTGGTTACTGCAAATTTATTACTTTGTGGTTGTTGGAAATCGGGGATCCTCGGATATAGATCGGTTACGATCGGGGAATGACATATTCAAGTCAGTTGTTACCCAGTTAGGGTTAACCCGGCCTTGTGTTGGCAGAGATCCGGTTAGGTTCTCGGGACGTCATTGCAGAGGCGTTTCCATGTGGCAATGGGAAGTTCCTTGGCCTGACCATTTGTTGGAAATCCAAAGAAACAATACGAGCCTTGTACGGTTTTAGTTGTATTACCTGCTATGGAATGTGGCGGTAACCTGCTATTGAACATAGTAGCTATAGTAGGCATAAGTGCGGAATGCCTATGCTGGCTAAGATTTATATTCTACTTTCGAAATTGTTTTCTACACTATGCACTAATAATAATATCAAAAATGATTTGATTTTGCGTATTAAGCATCTTTGACTATCATAAGGAGAAACCTCCTCCAAGTCCGCGTTTGCATTGTGTGTGTGGCGGGAGACCTTATGGTAGTTTCATTTTCAAAAAGCATTGCGAATTTTCTTTTAAAATTTCTCCTATTCTTTGTTTAAAAGATAAATAACTGTTTTTAGTTCTCACACCAGTCACATGACTGACCTGGAGTTTATTGTTCCCTTCCTAAACTCTAGGTGCCCACCAATTTCTACACGGGCAGTCTAGAGTTAGGTTATCAGGTCATTCCGGATTCAGGCGTTGCTACAGATATCTGGAGGCGAGCTGGATGGCGTGGCATATTATCTATTATATATAGTATTTCTTTTCCGCTGTTTGTTGTTGTAAACTCTGTTAATATGATGAATGTAATATGATGTGATGTAATGTATAAAATATACAGTTCTTTGTTTTAATGAATATACATTTATCTATTATATGTTGTTCCGCTGCGATTGTGAGATTCTGATATTGTTTTATTGTTCTTTCTGTTGTTCTATTGTTGTTCTTTTCTTTCTTCTTCTCTCTTTTTCTCTCTCCTTCTACCTCTTTCTTCTTCTTTAAACCCTAACATTTCGGTTTTTCGGCAACGAAAAATCTCAAACGTTACAAATAACTTTCGTAATTATTACACCGATTGGTCGTTAATAAATTTCTAAAACAAACTCAATTTCAATTTAAATTAAAATTTGTAAACCAACATTCCATTTGTCTTTCTAAATCAATTCCAGAATTTACATTTCGAAACTTTCAAATTACTGTTTCAAAATCTTATAGTTCAATTTCAATTTTTACTTAAACGGTATAAATATTGATTCAAGTTCGTATATAAGTTTCATTCCGAAATCATTTAAATTAATTTAATTTAACATTCAAATCAACTTTAATTCATTGATCGATTTCATTCAATATTCATTAAGTAAATTTGTCATTCAAAATAATTTCTATTTAATTTCCAATTCATTTAATCAATTACTTAAGTTCAACTTCGTTATGTCAAAACTTTAAATTTAATTAAATTAAATTCGTCAAATCAAGTTCTTTAAATTTCAAGTCTTACATTCATTCCAATAAATCACATTTTTATTTCTTGTTCAAGAAATTCAATTCGCTTATTTATTAACTTAGTTTCAAATTTCAAAACTCAAATAAATAAAGAAACTCAATTTCACTTATTCAAGAGGTTCAATTTCACTTATTAAAGAATCCAATTTTATTTAATTATTAAATAATTCAATCTTATTTAATTATCAATAATTTCAAATCTTAATTATAGTTTCAAAATTTAATTATTAATAATTTCAAAACCTGATTATTTAATAATTCCAATCTTAATTATCAAATAACTCCAAAACTTAATTATTAAATAATTCCAACTTAATTATAAAATATTAAATTTTAAAACAACGTTTTTCATCAACTACTATGTTAATACTTTATTTCAGAATATTAAATATTAACACTTTCCTTTCATTAAATTTCAAATTCTAACTTCATTTCAAAACCCTTTTATTTATCCAAATAAAATTTTTATTTTATTTTAAATCAAATTATTGACCAATCGGGTTTTATTTAATTCTCTATCCTAAGTCAAGTTCATTTGGGTATTTATCATTTCAACCCGATTCCATTTCAATCAAAGTTAAAGCATAGCAAAGGAAACTTGCAGTGTGATAACTGGGATGGTGTCAAAGTAAATAAACAAGCAATAACAACGATCAATAACAATCCAATAATTAATTCAAATAATCTCGAAATAATCGTATTAATTCACATTGTTGTTTGTGCGAATTAATATAATTATTTCTAGAATCTACACTATCATTTCCTGTAAATTAAAGATAATTACATTAATATTTATACGGTTCTTTACTTGTCATCTATTTACAATTTCATACATCATCAATTTAAACAACATACATTCAATGGTTCAAGGTGTAATTAACCAAATCCTACGTGTCAATTAATTTAACATTAAAGGGGTCATATTTAACTAATCAAATTTAACATATAAATCCATTTTAATTTGTTAACTATCTTATATCAAATTCAATTGCATACTATTTATTCCGTTAACATAAACAATTTAACGTCTAATATAAACATCAACAATCAATCAATTATCAGCCAAACTGTATTATCATCGCATAAATAATTAACAGATAATGGTGTCAGATGTCAC
The DNA here is from genome assembly GCA_030765085.1 of Allium cepa. Taxonomy (NCBI): domain Eukaryota; kingdom Viridiplantae; phylum Streptophyta; class Magnoliopsida; order Asparagales; family Amaryllidaceae; genus Allium; species Allium cepa. The sequence continues at coordinate 169,338,962 of CM060931.1, forward strand.
AGATGAACTGATACAGGTAATAACATATATAACAGTGTAAATAACTAAAAGCAGCATATTTCAATTGTTATTTCAATTAAAATCAAATTTAATAAATAAAAGAACATTAATCGTGAGTGATTGCTCACCTTTCGAGGCTAGATAGACTTTGACAAGGAAACGAGCTACGAATTTCACGCAACGCTGGGTGGATACGGTTCGATGAAGAAAAACAGGAACGACGGACGAAGCTGATAACAGAAATCGATAACGAGTCAAAACCAGATTGATGAAGATAAATAGTATAAATGAATTTATATGTCTAACTATTTATACACATTGAAATCCAACATATATATCCATTATATTTTTAAATTAATATATATATATACATACTTACTTGTTAAATTGCCAGATATAAAAGATTTTATATATCATCTGTTGCAAATATCAACATATCAAATATATAAGTATATATACTACTGCTACGGGTATATATGTAACATAGTAATAAAATAATAATAATAATAACAATATAGTATACGTCAAATACTGCCAATGAGTAGACATGACTGTGCTTTTAAATGTACATGCGCAAAAGTTACTTTTACAATAAACATATTCATACTTTTTTTTATAATAAACTATATATTTGTTGTACACATGCAACAGCATATATATGAATTCTATTCATATATGAATTCTCTTCACTTTATATTTATGTACCCACACAACAGTACTGATTGTTGTAATCTTTATAAACAAAGTTCATAACAAAACAAAATGAATATAAACAAAATTTGCAACCACGCATATATAGATAGAAATAAACACGTAAACCATAACACTGAAAATATAAGTATGCAAACAAAATCTCAACAGAACTGTAGGTAAATATAAACTTGAATAAAATATTTATAAATAGCTGATGCATGTAAACTTACCAAAATTTTCAACTATTTTTACACACTTCTTTCAGCATCTGTATATTTTACTTATACTAGCATATGTATATAATAATGTACAAAACTTCTTTTATAATATAATATAAACTTACATACACATTTTCTATAAAAAAGAGATCAATACTGATTACAAAAGAATCAATTTTATAAACAAACTAAACTTACAAATAACAACATAATATAACCCTGTACTACTAACAGAAAAATATACATTTAAACTTATTTATATGTAAAAATGTTGGTATAGATATATAAAGACTTGGATAACTTTCATATAACAAATTATATAAATATAAAATCATATATATAAACTAGCCCAATATTGTAATCCAGATTTTATATTCGCATCTAAAAAAATGTAAAACATACTACATGTTAGTTCGGCTTCAACGGAAAATAAGGCCAGAAGCTTGGTGCGCGAAGGAGGAGGAGGCGCTCTGGACTATTGAGTACTGTAACTCGCCGAGGAGATAAAGTCGGGTTGGCAGTGGGGTAGTGAAGCGGTTCGGCCAGAGGAAGAGCACGAGGCGGTTGCATCGGTCAATGGGATTTTCTGGCGTTTGGGTTGGAGGTGGTGATCGGCTGAGTCGATGCGGTCAGGGAGGAGCGGATGCTGTTGGAATGGTGGAAGAAGTTTTGATGTACGACGGTTGGTGGCCGAGGCTAAAGAAGCGGTGGCGAGTTGAAGGTGGTGGGTGGCAAAGTGATGGCCGCGAATGGAAGTTGGTCGGCTAGGGGTTTGACTCGTTTTGATGGGCTCGGCGATGAGGGTGACGAGCGGCAGCTGCGTCGACTGGTGGGGACGGTGGTGTAGGTCAGGTGGAGGAGACGCAGGTTGTGGGTTCGAGCTGCTGGTGCAAAGGGCTTTGGTAGGTTGTGGCAAATTTGCATGGTGGAGAGAGGAAGCAGGGTGGAAGAATGAAAAATGAATTGGCACCGTAACTAAATGAAGGTCAGAGGCCAATAAATTTTTCTTTCTTGAAAACGTGGAATTGAAAAAAAATCAGATACAAATTTTTTGGGAATATGAAAAAAATAGGTAGCGTTTTAAATTCACTAGATGATACACGAAAAGACTTAAAAGGAAACAAAAAGGCTCGAAACGCGGAACCGCTACGACTGATCGTTTCACCGATTTCATCGTGTATCGGACTCCAAAATGCACAAATGCATATAACGTAGAGATCAGCACGACGAGACAATCACAATGATATACGAATATCAGTGGTATAATTGAATTATAAAAATTCGAATTTTCTACTAGCGGAAAATGCAAGAAAAACACAGAAAAATAAGATCGACGGAGCTAAATAAGTACGAATTTGGAAAAACGAAAAATGACTTCTTGTTCAGAAGATGATTTAAAAAATTTTTATGTAAAAATATTTAGGTTTCGAAAACGTTTTATTTTCATCGATTTTTTACTGATTAAATTGAAGTAAATTTACGCACGAAATAAACTTTCATATTTTCGGACGAAAATTTACCAGTTGCTATGTTTACTAGACGCATTCCAAATATCTAATTTAAATTTCAAAATTTTATCGTTTAAAATTCCACAAAATTTCAATTAATAACGTTATTAAAACTGGTTAAATGTACGGGTTGTTACATACTACCTTCACTTTCACTATTGCTTATAAAAGCTAAAGTTTTTTGTCTTTTATCGTTTTCTCGATGAATTGATTTACAAGCTGTCCTTGTATGATAGATTAAACGTGAAGTACCATTCACTTTACCATCACAAGCAAACCGTGCATGTTAATGATTGCAAATACACTTAAGATGTAAAGGGTTTACCGGATTCTCTTTAGTAAAATGTTCCCGTACCATAAATGATTTTCTTGTAGAGGCTTTGTGCTTAGGAGCTAATGGAGGCCTTCCTTCATCAATACGCACTACATCCGGTTCTTCTTCTTCATCAATGCCCTCAAGATTTGTTTCTTCCTCCACCCAATCTTTGTCCAATAAATCATCAGCTGCGCCATCTTGCACATGAAAATAATAGTATGAATATCAATCAGATTAAAACTAAAATTAACAATACATAATTCTGCTTGTGAGTTGTGAATCTGTGATAACAATACTTATAACAACATCAATACTTATTACATAATGCAAAACAGCAAGCAAAATTTCAAGCAAAACTTCAAGCAAAACTATACACTTTGCTTATATTTCAAGTTCAAGTTCATATGATTATAGCTACAAAACAGCAAGCATAACATTAACAATTAGCGCAAGCAGAAATCAGGATGTAAATACAAAACAAATTCATTGATCTCGATTCTTATAACAATTATCACAAGCAAAAATCATAATGTAATTATAACAATTATCACAAGCAGAAAGCATAACAATTATTATTTATCAGTTATCACAAACAGAAATCACTAAATCAGACTGTAGAATAGATTCATTGATTTACAAAACAGCAAGCATAACAATTATCACAAGCAAAAAATTCACTGATCAGAGATTCAGAATGTACATCAGATGTCGATGACTCGATGCCATGAAGTCTTGATGCCATGAAGTCTCGATGCCATCAATACTCACATGCTTTCTCTTTCTCACTGATGTCGATGCCATGAGGTCTCGACTCTCGTTGATCTCGAATCCTTGATGCTACGTCGACCGATAATCAATAATGGGTTGGAGGAGTCACGACTGTGAATCGACTGAGAGTCTGGAGTCTGTAGCTTTAGCCTTTAGTTTAGGAATTGGAATTTGGGAATTGGGATTGTGAAATGTGAATTCACTGAATTGAGGCGGCTGCTCTGTTACCTATTAGAGTCAGAATACTGAATAGTGAATAGATTTACTAATTTAGGCTAGGGCACGAAGTGGGTAATGAGTTTGCGTTTTGCAAGGAATTCAGGTGTACTGCTATTTTCTAATTTCTAATGCTAGTTAAATAATTGTTCGGTTAACGGTTAACCGACCGACCAAATTTTCGTTAACCGTTAACCGAACCGAAAATATCAGTTAAGGTCGGTCGGTTAACCAAAGATGTCGGTTAATTGATTTTGTCGGTTAAATCAGTTCGGTTTAGAACGGTCAAGACGGTTAAGTCGGTATGGTCGGTAAAATGCCCACCCCTAATAAAAAGTCCTCACTCAAAGTTCAAAAAGTGAAATAGGTGGTGTATTGGAATCTCTCTTGTAGATACACACCTAGCTCCAATCGCATGACCAGTCATGTGTAAGCCGTAGAAATTACATAAATGGATTTAAGTGTAACCTTGGTATGAGAGACCTAAGGAGTGTTGCAAAAAAAAAAAAAAAAAAACTCCAACAGCCACAAAGACCTATGTACATTAAATATATAACATATAATATTTCGTAGTAAATACAGACAGAGTAAATATATCTACAATATTTCACGGTTTAAACCATTTGGTTAGCATTTTGTAAGAGTTCACAGGTAATACCTAACTATTAACCTATCAACGAAGTGTAATTTGTTGTCTGGTCCGGTTCATTAAGACCCATCTCACGAGCCGGAGCATAAACAAAAAGACCAGCTCAAAGAAACGAGGGCTTCGCAAAAACAAGTACGATAGTCCACATTCTCTTTCTTCTTTCCCAATCAACAATGGCTCAGCGATCCAGAATACTTTTGAATTCTTTGATTTCATGCGCTAAATCATTCTCACCTCAATCCAGGAACTATGCCGCTGCTGCCGCTCAACCCCATTCGCCTGCAGTTTTTGTTGATAAGAACACGCGTGTGATTTGTCAAGGAATTACAGGGAAAAATGGAACCTTTCATACAGAGCAGGCTATCGAATATGGAACTAAGATGGTATGATTATAATGTTTTATTTCTTTCTGATCGATTTAGTTTTAGTTTTGTTTGAGAGATCTGCTTGGGTTTAAGTGTTAGATTGATAGGAAGTTGTTGGTGATACGTAAGAAGATTAATGCAATGATGTATAATGTAAAATTAAGTTGTCACAACTAGTTGCTTGAGGTTATGTGTATATTTAAGAATGAAGTTGAGACTTGAGAGTCATTTGAACTTTTTCTAAGGGAGTTTTTAGGTCTTGAGAATGCACATACACATACATAAATATATACATACATGTATGTATGCATGCCTGCATGCATATCTATGTATGCATTTATATATGAATGTATATATGTATGTGTATATAAAACTTGTGTTGCATTTGGCACTTTGGTTATATTTACTTTGACGTGATTAGACTTTATAATAAACAGAATTGTGGTATGAACTGAACAGTGTTTCACAGTAGGTAAAAGTCATGTGAAAAATTCATCAAATTTTAATTTGTGTAATGCTAAGGACATCATATTTTACCCTTTCTAATATTACCACATGATATTGGAAAGTGTTAAATAGGGTGCCATTAACACAACATAACCTATTATGCTAAGGGCACCATGTATTACACTTTACTTTCTAATACCATATGATGGTATTAGAAAGTGTAAAACATGGTGTCCTTAGCATTACACTTCAATTTTGGGGTTACGTATATGCTGGTTATGAAAATAGGCAAGTGATAAGATTAGCAAAGATGTTTCACTCAAACCTTTGGGAAGGGCGTGGAAAGAAAAACATTAATAATACATATAACTAGAGAGGTTTGAATTTCGAACAACCAAAAATTTATTTTAGCAAACGACTAGGATGATTTGGAAAAGGTTGCTGAAATCCTTTTCATTATGAGCAACTTGACCATTGAATGTACATTGTCGGCTAAGATGATTTGGAAAAGTCTTGACTTGGATGATTTAAAAAGTCAGCTAGGATGTAGAATGTAGATGTCCTTTTTAAAAGTATGAGAAACCTTTGAAGTTATGCTTCTTGGTTGCAGGTGTACTGTTGAAGTGAAGGCATTTATGATAGAAAAAGGGACATATTCTACAAAAGAGCTTACTAAATTACAATGGCTACTATATACACGTGTGTGTTGGGGGTTGGGGGGAGTGGGGAGGGGAATTGGTTTCACCTCATTTTTGCTACACCTCAAATCCTCTCCTATTTCAACCATGTTCCGATTTAAATAATTACACTTTCGCTCTTGTCACTTCATTCTATTATTTAATTCATAATATATGGTTGAAATTAAGGGGATTTGAGGTGCAACAAACATAAGGTGTAGTTGATCCTTGTCTATATATATGTGTATATATATATAGCCATTTACAAAATAAAAACAAAGGAAAAATTCTTATGCGTATTGTCATTTGTGGTAATTTTATTTTAATACAGATAAAGATGTATTGACTTGAATATGCAAAATGTTTGCCATACACTAGTTTGAGAGTAACTTAACATCTATAATGGTAACATTGTTAATATATATATATACATACACACACACACACACACACACACACATATAGCATATGTATAAATCAAAACAAGAACTCCAGGCTCAAGTGGCAAGTGATATGACGCCTTAGACTTAAGTTCTAGAGGTCATGTGTTCGAACCTCCGACACATCAAAACAAGTTCTCTGTTTGAATAAAGTACCACTTTTACTATAAAATAAAATAAATAAATAAGAATTCTAATTCTGTCAATTAGCAAAGCTGCTATTGCCTAAACCAAGGTTTAAGAACACAATTCGACTTAACCATTCGTTAGCAAAGATTCTAATTAGTGTCTAAAACAAGAATTCTGATCCTATCAATTAGCAAACATGCTAGTGTCTAAAACAAGGTTTGTTCTTGGTCTTTCAAGATTTCAAAACCAAAAACTTCAACTTAACCAGTCATTTACATTCTCTTAGGCCAAAACCTCAAACCTCGCTTTAGACTAGGTCCAAAATTACCCAAGTGTTAAATTAACTAGAGTAAATTTTTATAGATGCCTTTCTGCTTTCATAAAGCGTTGTTAGATATTATTGAGTTTTACTCAGCTGCTTAGTCATCATACTTAATTATTTATTTTCTTCTGGATAAAGGTTGGTGGAGTGACACCTAAAAAAGGTGGAACTGAACACTTGGGACTCCCTGTATTCAACTCAGTTGCGGAAGCCAAGGCAGAAACAAAAGCCAATGCATCAGTTATTTACGTACCACCACCTTTTGCTGCAGCTGCAATCATGGAAGCAATGGAAGCTGAGCTCGACCTCGTGGTTTGTATTACTGAAGGGATCCCACAACATGACATGGTAAATATATTTTATGCAATCTTGACTGCTATCAGCTATATACTCTAGGACAATTAAAGTAAAAGCTAGAGTTAAAAATGAGAAAGTTATAGAGAAGTTAGAAGTGACTTATAAATGAGAAACTAAAAAAAGGTATGTTTAAATGGTATGGATACATACAAAGAAGTCAAAGTGACGAACCGGTGAGGATAATGGAATATTTGAATTGAAGAAAAGGAAAGAGGAAAGACTTAAATTAACACGGGAAGAAAACATTTAAAATGATCTAAAAAGAATTGAATTTAAAATAGTGTTCTCTTTGAATAAATGACCACTTTTATTTTCAATAAAATAATATCGATAAATTTAACTAAACTTATGACTAAAGAGAGAAAACAATGGAAATTGAGAATTCATATTGTCGCCCTCAATCATTTGGGGAAAAAACAATGATGACGGTAGGAGGAAGTGGTCTACATTTGATTTTTTTTTTTTTTAATTGAAGTCTGAATTTGTAGTTCCATTTTCAAAGCGTTTTAGAAAAATAATCCGTTTGAAGTAGATAATGTAATAATTTATGTGACGTATTTTACATTTGATATTAGCATTCCTAGTTTTGATCCCTACTTATGCAAACTATGTTTGATATATTTGCTAAGAACCAACTTAATTTGTTTATGTTAGTTTCAATTATTATAACACTAACACAAGTTGATGTTTGATGTTAGCGAAAAAATAATAAATATAAACTTAAGCCATTCTGTTTTGTTGTTATTTTCATCATAAACACTTTAAATTTAATGTTCATTTTTTACTTTTTTCGACTCTTTTGTTTGCGCGAAATAAATTGGTGCTCATACTTTATTCTTGAATTTTGTAACTTTATCGACCATTTTTGCAAGCTGAGTACTGACATTGCTTTACCAACCCAATACCATATTAACCTTGGATCTAATGTCTGAACAAGTTGTGGTGAATTTATGTAATATGAACTCAACAATATTGCTTTGATTGTTATAATATGTATGGTATTTATGCAAGGGATAACAACTGATTATATTAATTTCTTCTTACCAGGTTAAAGTGAAAGCAGCCCTTAACAAGCAAACCAAAACTCGATTAATAGGTCCAAATTGCCCTGGTATTATTAAGCCAGGAGAATGTAAGATTGGAATAATGCCTGGATATATCCACAAGCCTGGGCGCATCGGAATCGTGTCTAGATCTGGAACTTTGACATATGAAGCAGTACAGCATCAAAATTTTATAATTTACAGTGCCATAAAGCATTTACTGTAGCTTCTTATACTAACTATAATTGCAGGTTTTCCAAACAACCGCAGTTGGATTGGGACAGTCTACTTGCGTTGGTATTGGCGGTGATCCATTTAATGGCACCAATTTTGTTGATTGCTTGGATAAGTTTCTCAAAGATCCACAGACTGAAGGTCTCTCCTCTCTCTCTCTCTCTATATATATATATATACATATACATACATACATATATATGTATATGTATATGTGTGTGTGTATATATGTATGTGTGTGTGTGTGTATGTTATGCCACAGAGAATCAGCCGTACGAATATAGATTTTTTTGCAATCATACAATTATACCCATTTAAACCCATATTCAAATTTAGAGGGCAGAGCTGAAGGGTATCTGTACAAATCTGTGTTATATAACATAGACATCTCTTTTCTCATTCACAAACACACATATGCATGCATGCATTGAAAAGTTTTAATCAGTCTTCGGAGGGCCCAAATTGAAAACCTCTAAATTTACTCTTGGTGTATCTTGGCACTTTACTATTGATCCTCAATCAGTAATATATGCATACATTTGATTTTTTTTCCTCATTTAATCGGCGGTATGTATTTCTCTTCATTGTTTTTAAAAAAATAAATCATGGTTTGCTTTGCACAATCCCCCCCTCCCCCCCAAAACTTTTTTTCTTCTTCTTTTGGGTATAGAAAAAGCGGGTAATATAAGTAACAAACATGGGCTTTTATCAAATGGAATGGGAAAATATAGCATGCATGTGAATAATTAAAGTATTTTTTGATTCTGGCAAAAGTTAAAATAATGTGAGTTTTATGATGCATAGTTTGAGAAGGATCAAGGAACTGGATTACTGAGTTTCTAATGGGTTTGGATGTTAGACATGGGATTTAAGGCTTGTTGATTATCATGGTGTTCTATTTTTCTGTGATAGATCAAAATACCGGTTTAGAGATTAGAGTTGGAACTGGTCCACGATGAATGATAGAAAAGAATAACCTAAGATATTTGACATTAATTCAAAAATAAAATGTAGCTATGTGAATAATCAAGGAAACGATATTCATATTTATTAGTGCATGATGAATGCTGTTTGTTCATATCAACACCAGTTGAATATCGCAAGTGTCATGGATGCCAGTTCCTCTTTTGACAGTCTAAACGTGGGAAAATGATGTCTAAATGTATGACATTTGTTAGCACGACTTATTTAGTATTGTAAGAGTTGGGAAAAAAATACACTACAAATTATCTAGATCCAGGGGAGTTTTCGAACATTAATTAGACATCATAATATAAATTTGAAGTAATCATATAATCAGTAACACATGATAGAGTTGAGAAGGGCGAAGTTGACTGTTCATGTTGTGTATACATACACATACACACACACACGTACATGCATACATGTACATACATACTATATGTGTGTGTGTGTGCACGTGCATACCTATACATACATATCTATGTGCGCACGCATGCGCTTTTTCTTTACATTGATTGCAGAAATATTTAATGGTTGACATTTTCACCTGCGTGCACATTTCAGGTATCGTTCTTATAGGGGAGATTGGTGGAACCGCAGAAGAAGATGCTGCAGCTCTAATTAAGGTTAATTTGGTGTGAATATGGTTATTACCAACTAATGCGTATACCTATTGAGTTCATTACACTCCGAATTTATGCTCTTTTATTTATTTATTTATTTGTTTGTTTGAATGTTGAATCAGGCAAGTGGAACAGAGAAGCCAGTTGTGGCATTTATTGCTGGACTTACAGCACCACCTGGCCGCCGTATGGGTCATGCTGGTGGTATGCGATTAAATTCTTAAATCTCTTTATCTGAACAGAACGGTTTCATATCTGCATCATTGAATGTCGTCAGCTGTAACTTCTATAGTTCTAATTAGAAAGATAATAACAAGTTTTTTTCGGGACACTTTTGTTAAAGCATTAGTTAACTTATAAGAGCAGACCACTTTGTTAAAAGAAGGCTCAAGCATGATTTAAAATCGCTTATATTTTTTATATCATCTCAAAATTATTTTAAATCATTAGGAAACCACTCGTACTTTTTAAACTAACATGGTATAAAATTGAACCAGTCAAGATGGGCACAATTTTTTTTTCTTTTTCTTTTTTGGTAATTAGTTCAAAAATCAGAGTGTATTTGTTAATTAGTTTGCTAAAGTGGTCCATATGGAGAGGAAAAAAGTCCTATTTAAAATTGCGTGTTTGCTATGACAAAATGTGCATAAAAGTAATGCATGTATCAAACTAGGATATATATATATGTATGGTTAATTGTATTCTTCTTATACAAGTTGGCGTATGTTTTCCATCCACTATCTTATTTTGCCCCGTATGTATAATCAGTTGTATTCTTCTTATAAAAGCTAGGATATATTTAAAATTGCTTGTTTGCTATGACTAAAACGTGCATAAAAATAATGCATATATCTAGCTAAGATATATGTATAGTCAACTGTATTCTTCTTATAAAAGTTGGCGGATGTTTTCCATCCACTATCTTATTCTACCGCATACGTATAATCAATTGTATATAGGATATATTTAAAATTGCCTGTTTGCTATGGCTGAAATGTGCATAAAAGCGATGCATGTATCAAGCTCAGGTATATGCATAGTCGATTGTTTTCTTCTTATAAAAGTTGGCATATGTTTTCCATCCACAATCTTATTCTACTACATCAAGAAACATTTTAAACTGTCACATATTGAGAAGTACTTTATCCAATGTTTCCAAAAACCTTAAGATCCTCGAGGTTGGAAGCCGGTTTCAAATTGACACTCTCATTTTGATATTGTTCTCAATCTGGGTTCAAAACTCATTCAACTTTCTACTTTGAAATAAAAACATATCAACATGCTTATTTGAATCTACAATATGAATCTTAAGTTTTCCAGCAAAAGATGGAATAGGTGGAAAATTTAAGTGTTTTCTGTTCAAAGAAGTACACTCAAGAATAAAAATCAGTTTCAAAGCTATAAATAAATCTTATAGAAAGAAAAATTGATGCTTTTACTCGTTACATACTGAAATGTCATTTTGATATCCTATGTAGAAATTTTTTTAGCATGCGCAAGCAAGCACATTAGAATGTGAATTTTTTAATCTATAATTCACAGCATAATTCTAGCTTTAGTTTAAAAAATAAGCTTATTCAAGAATTTATTCACAGTATAAATCTAGCTTTAGTTTAAAAGATAAACTTATTCAAAATTTTTGAAACCTGTTTTTAGAACCTTGCAATTACACCTTGAGTAAGAAAAATGCAGCGGTGTCTTCATTTAAGACATGGTATCTTTTCACGGTACAGTATGGTGTAGAGATTAAAGCAGACGATTGCAATTAAGACGAATGAAAATTGAAATTTATCATTTGTTATGTTGCAGCAATTGTATCAGGTGGAAAGGGTACAGCGCAAGACAAGATAAAAACATTAAGAGAAGCAGGAGTTACAGTGGTCGAGTCTCCAGCCAAGATCGGTACAGCCATGCTCGATGTATTCAAACAGCGTGGACTTGTACAGCAATAGAAGAAATTTTGCATCTTTTATCTTTGAATCTTGTTTGATTTTACAATATTATAGATGTGGCATGTGTCATCATGCCTTATTTTTTGGCTTTGTAACAGAAGAAAATATTGGGAAATTATTTCCGATATGAGGCTGTGTAAAACTTGTGAAAATAAGACGGCTCGAGATAAATATTTGATTGTTTTTGGTTGTAGGGTGCGCTATGTTATGTTTCATGTGTTATGGCAAAAACGATTCGACATAACAATGTTTGATGTAGTTTACGGTCGGGCTGTCAATGAATACTCAAAAAATTTGAAATTCGTCCGTATCCGCATTCGAAAAGCGGATAAGTATTCGATATCTGAAAAAATGATGTGGATACAAAGACATCCGCATTCAAAAATTATTCGTTCGGTTTTTTTTTGAGATTATAGTTCAAATTATGTGTATTTTGGTGCAGTGAAAGATATTTGTTTATTATTTTATTGTGTTAATAGTCTATATCATATGCACTTAATGTTTTTTAACTGTTCGAAACTATTTATTATATTATATTTGTTAATTTTTAACACTTCTATAATTAACGAGATTGAAAAATATTTATGTTAAATTAAAATTTTTTCGTTAGCGGATTGGATAATTATTTGATATCCATCCATATCCGCGGATATCCGATATCCAAAAACGATTTCGGATGCCGATATGGTACTATTCGCATCCGAAAGCATACGTGGATAGGCTCAGTTTATGCCGTTCTAAATTCAAGAAAAATGCACTGTTTCACAAACTGATTTAACTTGATCTTACCATAGCGTTCTAAAGAAAATGTGTGGTCGTTTCATACACTGCTGAGATAGTTTAATGGTTCATGCATTATGCGTTTACTCAGGAGAATTGTATGTGATTTCATGTTCTCTAATAATTGCATTGTGATGACTTGGCCGACACATTTCAACATTATTAGAAGGTCTTGTTAAGATTCCATTTATAAACCTTTTCATGTGTTTGGTCTTGTTTATATAGTTTAAAGGCATCAAACTATGGTAAGAGCATCTAGCACAGGATGGTAGATTTTTGGACGAGGTGACTGAAAAGAACGTTAATTTCTACCACTATTCCAGCAGTGAGTGAAAGGAAATCGGGATTTAAGAAAAACTAAAAATTGTGCAAGTTTCTACTGCTAAATGGTTTTCTGTTTTCAAAAAACGTTTATATATTTTTATATTTATTTCGATAAACAAAATGTTATTTAAGGTAGTAATCGGACTTTTCATTTCCTTTTTTGGACAATATTTCACAAGCGGTTTAAATTTCCCTGATGATAACATGAATGAATTCTTTTGAAGTTTTTTATTTATTAAAGTTAAATACTTGTAAGACTTGTAACTAATTAGTATATATAAAACTGATTCATATTTGAGATTATATAACTGATGGTTAATTCTGTAAATGGTGAGGTTACTAAATAAATTTGGTTGAGTGGGGTCCATCTTAACTCTCTAATTAATTTTATGTCACCTTCTTTTACTAATTATTGTCCTTTTGCACTAACTTTTTATATGATATTTCAACTACAAAATGAAAACCCAGCCATACAAGTTTGTATAAACATTCAATGTGAAGCAAATATTTATTTTTAATCAATTTTTTCTTGCTTAATCAACGTTTTGTACGGGGAAACTGCAACTACAGGGTAATATTACAAATTTGTAGTGGGTTTTGTTATCTATTATCATAATTTATTAATAAATTTTCAGTAATCCACAAAACTTGTTTGAATACAAATTTAAAATAGTTAGAAGTATTACATATCTTCTAGAGTGAACATGAAATTTCTTTTGTTTCGCCTGCACTGTTTAGAACTTCTGTGTATGTCACTGTCTATCAATTAACTTAGGTGACCGGCTCCCAGAGTCCCTTACCAGTACTTGGTCCCTCACCTCTCTGTATTTAAATCACATAAACTCCCAACCAAATCAAAATAAATAAAAAGAAAATCCCAGAAAATGGAAAAAATTACAAAGTTATGCTTCGCATTTCTCCTCCTCCTGAACCTTCTCTCGGTCTCAACCATAGCAGACGATACGTCGATACAAGACGAACTTGAGAAGTTCGGCCTGCCACCTGGTCTGATTCCAGACGCAGTCGAGTCACACTCCCTCGCACCGGACGGCCGCTTCAAAATCGGGCTCCGATCCACGTGCTACGTCCACTTCTCCCGCCTCGTCTACTACGACAAGACGATTACCGGTAAGGTGTCGTACGGAAAGATCACCGATTTGACCGGGATCCAAGCCAAGAAGCTGTTCGTTTGGGTCACCCTGACCGGAATGGAGGTCAAGTACGACAGCAACGAAATCGAGTTCCAAGTCGGCATCTTGTCGGAAACTTTGTCGATGTCGGAGTTTCAGACTGTTCCTGCTTGTAAGTCGAAGCTCAACGGCTGCGGTCGCGGTGCCATTGGTATTGCAGCTGTTGAAGAGGTATAATTATTTTGGGGCTCTTCCTGCTATTTACCCCACCCCCCCCCCCCCCCCCCCCCCCCGTTTTTTGTCTATGCATTTTGGACCTTTCTCCTATAGACTAGTCCATTCGAAGTGTTTTTTTTTGTTGAAATGTCAACCATATAAGATGAAACAAATAATTTATATATTCTTCCAAGTCTTTGACAAACATTCAAATATTCGAATATAAAAATTAGTAGGCAAACTGCTAATATTTTCTTACAACTTGCTAACTATATAGCCTTAAATTTTCTAACTTGCTTTAATAAATTCATGTTACAGCAAGTGTAATGATATTGTTTCTTTTGTTCAACCTTTCACAGGCTTGAGACATAAGTGTGCAAAAGTATGAGCTAAGCTGCCATCATGAAGGGCAATACTACTTTATATGCATCACTTGTGTACGTATATGAACAAGTCCAATGATATTATACTATATACATGTATCATAATATTGAGATTAAGTGCATGAAGATGTCTTTGTGTTTGCGATTTCGATCAACTTTGTTTCGGAATTTGCACTCTTCAATGGTTTAGAAAGGCACATGATACATGCCACTTATGTTCACTCCACCACTTTTCACCTTTGAATAGGCTCCCCCGTACACGCAAAAGCACTAAACAAGCCACAAAAGCTATTAAATACCGTAAATAATTCTTAAATAAAGGGCTAACCCTTTATTGTTTTATTTATACTCTTAAAACGACAAAGTGGTTGATGTTTTATTTGCCTGAGATTCTTTTGAAGAAGCTATTTTTATCCTGTTGTGTTTATCAAATTGTATCATCAATCCCAGTTACTTCTCTACCAACCGTTTAGATTTTACATGTTGCATGCATTCACTTTGTTGTTTTTGTTTGCAACGATTCTCAGCATTGTTTCGTCGTTCGTTTCATTTTACATGTGTCATTCAACATCTTGGCTAAACAAACACATTTGTGTTTGTTTGAAAAAGATAGGTCCACTTCACTAATCCACACAGCATCATCACTAACCATTAGATCTACACTTGGCATCCATCCGTGTTGAGTGAACAGTCGCACTTGGGTTTGTAGTAGATTTCACATTTGTCCTGGTATTGTTTACAAGATTTATTCAAAACTTTGTGAAATAAATTCATTTTTTACATATAGACCAAATGCTATTAGGGCAACTCTGTTTTCCCCACACGTCAAACCATCAAATGCTTTATGGACGATAAGCTATGGTATGGCTGATAACAAATGGGTTTCGAATAAAATTCAAAACGAAAAAAAATAAAAATTATGATGGAAATAAGTTGTATTTGGTTGAAATGAAGGAGAACGAGAACTTTATTTTGATAAATAAAAAATAGATGAACAAATAAATAGAGTTAATAATTTATTTGATGTGATTTTTTTATGGAAATAGAAAATAATAATATTTCCGAGCAAAAAATTTCGAAGTTAAATTATAATTTATTCTAAAAGATGAGTTTAGAAAATTTATATTAAAAAATGATTTTGAAAAGTCATATTATCATATATATTTTAAATTAAACGGGATAAAGGATAGTTCAAAGTAGGTAAATCATTATGAAACAAAGTCGTATGATTATCAAAATCGATATATTTTAAAATATAGATAAATCAATAGCTAAACGATGTTAAATAATTATTGAATTTAAGCATATATTTTATCTTATTAAAATATATGTTGTGTCAAGTATATGGTAAATTAATTTTAAATCATATAAAAACTTATTTTGGTAGATGGTAAATAATGATGATATTTGAATATGAATAAAAAAAGGATATGAAATGCGGAAAAAAAATTCTTTATATAGAGGCAATATTGTAAAATTTAGCTTAACTTAAACTCTTTAATTCCTTCTCTCTCATTCTACACCCGTTGTCCCTCTAACGTAATTCCCAAATTGGTAATGAGAAAAAATAAAACATGGACAAAAAGAGGAGGAGATGCGATCAGGTCAGCTGCTAAAGCGGGGAGGCGCGAGCTTCAACGAGCACGACTTGGAGAAGTTGCACAACCTAAGGGTGAGGTTGCGACTTGGTTGTTTGTTGCAATGAGGTTGGCGAATAGTTTTACCATTAATAATGAAGATTCAATCAATAGGATTTTCCACCGTGTCATTTTGAAAATTTGAAAATACCTTAAACAGTATCCCTTTATGACCATACATCAACACAAACTCATTATTGATTTGCGACCTCCACAAACACCTCATTCTCGACCACATCAACAGAATTTCATTATCGATTTGCATTCGACACCACCGACAAGACTGCTTGAAATAAAGGTGTTGTGACCACCAAAGCTTTTGCACTTATAACACACTTTCCACATTAAATTTTATTAAATAAAATGTAAATACATGTAACGACATGGAATTTCGAACATTTAGCATTTAAATAGCTGAATTATTTAATATTTGAATTTTAGATTTAATATGATTAAATCGATTTAGTAACCTAGTTAACCTCCTTTTAAAATAATAACTTATAAAGGTAAACTTGTTTTAGAAAATGTTTACTAAAATAAATAGTTCGAAGAAATATTGATATGTGATCGAAAATCGTTTTATCGATAGACGGCATCAAAACGCATGAAATTATCATCTCGGTGCACTGTCTCGAATTGTGACGAAACCAGTGTCATCGAGATTGGAATAATGAGTTGATGTGCTTCGACGAGTTTCGTGACGATCGGATGTACTGTGTGATCATACAAGCTCGAAACGTATTGCGATTTATTTGAGAAATTTAAAAAGAATATATATTTTATCATATAAACCAATCCTCCCACACGTTCGCTTTTCCACTCACTTTTCTTTCTTTAACGAAAAAACATAGCTGCCACCTTCAGTTAACTGTTTCGAGAGCTCCAGGCCACAATAGATGATGGCGTCGGATCTGTTGGACTCGAATGGAGGAAGGTTTCGAATCGATATGGTCGTTGTGGGGTCTAGTCATGCTTGGCCGTGTACGACATTTTGATGGCCGATGCTAGGGTTGAGTTTAGATGATGAAAAAGGAGGTATTAGGCAAATCCGAGGACATGCTCGTATTTCTCTTGACGACGTGCATCGGGGGGAGATAACCACTTGAACTCCGGTCGTGTTCTGTGGTGCGTGACATTTGTAGTCGAGAGGTAGCTTTGCTAGGTAGGTTTTTTTTTTGGGAGGGGGGGGGGGGGCGTGGAGTGGGGTCTTCAAGGTGGCCGAGTTGGGGTGTGTCACGGAGTGCACACGAAGAGAAGTGTGATGCAATCGACGGTTCACGATTTTGTCGAGTGGAGGAGGAGAAATCGAGGAGAGAGTATTCATGACCATGGATTGTTGTGCGTGTACATGTACACCGATATTGATTTGGAGGAGAAGGGATTTAAAAGTAATTAAGGTAATCGTTAATTGATTAATATTTTTGTTACGTATTCTTATAAAATTCATATCTCTTGCATACGAGGTCCAATTGAGACGCTGCCTTCGTCGTTACACTGGTTGTGAGATTATCCACGTCTTGGTTTGGCTTGGGCTTGTGTGATTTTGCTCACCATCGAATTGTATATATTGTGTATGATGTTTATTTGTTGAAAATATAATGTTTAAAATAGAAAACAATGCAATTTATTACTTTTGAATCCCTTCTTACTTTGTAAAGCAAGTGACAACATTATATGTAGATATTCTTTCTTATAACCCTCTAAAACATGCAACATGGCCATGACTTCTTGTTTACTTGTTTGATAATATTATATGTGAAGTTGAAGTGCGTTGTGAATGTTTGAAGCGAAATAGTTGCTATAAACATACTTTGAAATCCTTGTATTTGACATATGTTAATTCAGTTAAAATATGAATATGTTGTGAAAAAATATATTTGGTTGTTCCCTACACATGTTTGGTGTGTTTGACGTAAAGGAATTGATTTGTTATAGAAATTGTGAAACAAACATGTGGAAGTTAAAAACGAAAACGTCACTATGAATGCACTTTGAAAATGCCTTGCGTTTGGCAATTTTTAAAGTCAAATTTGAAAGACATCCTAGGGGTTTCTTTGCATTTTTAATAAGTACTATGAGTGTACTTATTGGTAGGAAAATATCAAGGCTTAAATATATTTTTAATAATTATCTATCGATTTTTAAAGTAAAGGGTTACAAATTATAAAACATGCTTTTATTGTTATTTTTTAAATAATATAAAGTAAGTATTTTTAAGTCGTATTTAAAATAAATGTTTTAAACTATAGTATAAGTATTTTTAAAGTATTATTAAATGTATATAGTTTTTAGAAAATTAGTTAAAGATTTTATTAAAGTAAAAAGCTTATTTAATATAATATCTATAAAATTATTTAGAATTTTATTAATTATATTAGCTTATAAATAAATTAGTATGCATATAAATATATACGTCGCTTTAAAAAGATTTTTAGTAAATATATAAGTTAGGAAAAAGTAAGTTAAGTCTTTATAAAAAATAAAGGAAGATTTTGATCAAAATACTTAAGTTAAAATAAACGGTTTTGTAAAGTTGAGTAAAAGTATATTAACTTGTTAAATTAGTGTAAATATAGCTAGAAATAAATTAGGGCTATAATTAAGGAATATAATTAGGAGTATAATAATGAATATTTTAAAGGTAATTATAAGTAGATGATTTTGGGTTATAGTAAATAATGTTTAAGTAACATTCGTTTTTAACTCTTATTAATTATAATAAGCAATATATAAGGACTTTAATAATGAATACTTTAAGGAAAATTATAAGTGAATAGTTTTGGGTTTGTTGTGACAATATTTAAGTAATATTTGTCTTTACCCTTGTAAATATAATTAAATCTTTAAAAAGCTGGTTTTAAAGGTAATGTTTAATATATGGAATGTTTTAGGTTTGTTATGACAATGTTTAAGTAACCCTTGTATTGAACCCTTATAAAAGAAATTAGATCTTTAAAAGAAAGTTTTAAAGATAATGATTAAGTGTGAAGTGTTTTGGGTTTATAGTAAATAATGTTTTGGTAACATTTGTTTTGAAACCCTTGAATAATATTTTAAAGTGGAAAAATATTGTTAAATGATTATGAATATATTCAGATATTTAATAATGAACTTTTAAAGACAATAACAAGTATGAAACCTTGTTTAAAAAGATGGAAAAAGTAAAAAATTTAACTTATAAAAGAGAAGAGGTTTATAGTAATAATGTTTTAGTAACATTTATTTATTTTCCCTCTTTGATTATATTTTAAAGTAGGTAAATCATGTTAATGATTTGTGAGCATATTTATACCATTTGAGATAAGTATATGAATACTTTTTGAAGCATGGAAAAGAAAATACGTGAATAGTAAAACAGAGCTATATAACTTTTATAAAGGGAATTCGAATCTTTATACAAGTTTTAATAAGTTAAGCTTTAATTATAATGAGTTTGATTAATAAAGGGAGTTCAATTAATATGCAGTTTAATTAATAGAGAAGTTTATTTAAATAAGGAAGTTTTATTAATAAAGGGAGTTTAATAAATGAAATAGATTTTATTAGATAAAAGGAGTTCTACTAATAAAAGAGGTCTTAGTTAATGAAAGAATAATTAACTAAAAAGAGGAATAAAAGTAGTTTATGTGATTTGATCGTGCTTTGTGTGTTTACTAGTTTTATGAAAAGTATTTAGTCGTGTACTTAGCACAAAAGCCGAAAAAATAGACTTGTTTCTATCTGTGAGAGTTAAGAATGATGATTCGAGTAGGGTGTAGAAGCAATAGTGCTCTGACCTACCAGGTTTCACTCTTAATCGATGGTAGTGGAAGTTGAGAAGTTCGGAAACATGATAAGTACACGAGACTTGTTATCCATATGCGATCATTTCATTGTTGTTGAATTTAAACAAATTATCTTGGAAAGTATCTAGAAGAAATACAGGAATTATACAGTACGATTATTCACTCGGTAATGATATAACCTACGTATAAACTATCTTGCTCTTCTAGGACAGACGATAAGGAAATCCACATGAGATGATTTCCACCTTTATGTATTGTCTTTTTACTTTTGGAAGAACGAGGTTGAGTTAACCGAAAATATAGCAACTGGTTTGGGAGTGCCTTGTAAGCAGGGGAGTGTGCTTATATGAGATGACTCGAAACCATAACTACTTCAAAACCATATATATGATCTATGCTTTGGAAGAAGTTTGCGATCTATTCAAGATGCTGGATTTTATGTGAAGATTCATAATCTATTCAAGATGTTGGAATCTATGTGGAGATTTGTAATCTGTTCGAGTTGTTGGAATCCATTTGGAGATTCATGATCTGTTCGAGTTATGGCTCATGTGTTGAGATGCTGAACGTGACTTCACTATCGGAAAATGACTAAAGACAAAGTAGGATGCATAATTCGGGGTTTAGCGAACCATGGGGGTATATCAACTTCATATCTAGAAACGTTGGGGCGTTGGACCTGTTATGTTTACCTTAGGGTGTATTTTATCTAGAGATATATGACGCTCGGAATGTACTTTCTGATCCTTGTCATGGAGATCCGCTTCGGTTTTTAAGCTGGAGGAGTCTTCGTGGAAAATCCATATGCGAACATGCGTTAGTGTTTCGATTGTATACCTATTCAATATTGTTGTGGTGTGATTAATGTAAGCATCAACAGCTATTTTCTGATTTATATTCTTCATCCTAGACATTATCTATTATATTATAATATGTACTTATTAGATGGTTTGCTCTTTTGAAGGGATAACCGTTACAACGGTCTCGAAGGGTGTCATTATATGTCACACATGTTTCTTAAGTTTCTCACATCTGAATTTTTTCTGACCCATGATTTTATTTTTCCCTTATTTTCATGGGTGCTCTTTCGAGCGGTTTGAGAAAGACATGTTTTCATTGATGTATATTGAGCTCTTGGATAGAAGTTGGATGTTTACGTACCATAGTATTCTTATTTCCATTTCTTTACTTTATGTATATTATTATTAGCAATTGTAAGAACAGTCTGTTATTACTGTCCATGCTGATGATAGTACTCTGATTAGTAACTCTGAAATGCTGTGTATATTAGAGTAGCTCAGTGTATTATCTTTTAATATTAAATGTTATTATTCCGTATGTGAGATTCTGATGTTTTTGTTCTCCTCTTTCTTGTTCCTTTTCTTTACCATAACGTTTTATCTTTCCGACACGTGGGTGCTTGATACGTGAATACTGTGGATATATTAGTGTCGACATTCGAGAGTCGAAAGGCATATCGCTACAACTGGTATTAGAGCTAAAGGTTGGCTTTGGTTGGGCATAACTCATTAAGAGATATGGTAATGGAATGCCATTTATAAGTTGAGTGTATTATATATATGAGGACATATATGTATTTGATATATATTAGTAGTATATGATTATAAGTTGATTGTGTAGTTGATTTATGTAGGGATTATCGATGTCCATTTATCTCTCATTTATTAGCTTAATAATGCTCGGCCAGTTTATGAGTATTGATTATTGTTTGTTTATTATTGTTTTGTGCTTAAACAGTTTGTACGTAATTTACATTTTTTGCTACATGGGTTGCGTAGATGATAATTGTGGAAACATTGAAACGAACATCTTGTGAATTAAGTTTCATAGTTTGAGTATAAGGCGTTTAGTGAAAATGTTGAGTTAAAAATTAACTTTAATAAAAGTAGTTAATTATAATCTAAAAGAAAGATAAGATATTTTTACGAATAAATATTTGTGAAAAGATTTTATATAAGAAATTGGTTTTATATAAAAATGGTATATAAAATATGGTTTATTACTAAAATAGGATTTAAACTGAGAATTTGAGAACTTAAATCCCACCGTTTTGAGAATTATTTTTGGTTTTTGAGTAAATAATAATAGTATTATTTGAAAGTATTTATGAATAGAAATATTTTAAAGGAGATAGAAAGTACTGAACTCGCTTCTGTCATTGGAAAATAATTCCAGTGATGACTGCAGCATCGTCGACGTTCATTTTCAGGTTTTTAAGTGGGGGATGCTACTATTACCAGTTTGCTACAAGTTGTTTTGGTAAAGCAGATTTTGATTTAATACCGTAAGTATGATGTGATATACAGAAGATATAAGTATATATTATTATTTCAAAATGATTTGAAATGAAATCAGTGTTTAGTTCTAAAGTTTTCTCGTTAAGTTATTTTATAGACCCATGTATCCTAACAGTTTTGTTTGTGCATCATGTTATGATATGTTGTTTGGTAGTTTTCATTGTTGAAATAAAACATAATTTTCAATGATTTTGAACAGTTGGGAACTTCCAAATTGATATAGAAATTGAAACTAAGTGTTTTTGTGAAAACATAAAAGATAAGTTTATGCGTCTCTTAAATTGAGAAGGTAGTAAGTTAAAACAAGTTCTAAATTTATAGAACATCCTTGTTAAGTAAAATAAATATGAATGTTTTGTATATACTCTTAGGATGTAGTAAAGTGTTATATGAATAAGAACTTAATTTATGGAATGTTTTATAAACAAAGATATGTTTTTTTAACATGTTTAAAAACTAAAGTAATGTTTTATGAAGTGGTTCATAAATGATTTTAATATTAAATGAAAAATAATTTATGTAAAAAATAAATATTAATTAAAAAGAAATTGGTGTAGTTAAAAGAAAATGGAATAAAGTGCGTGGGTTGTACGTAGATCATTTTTTCGCATGACTGTTTTTTTAATCTAGGATTTGAGTACATGATTTCGAGGTGGTTTTGCACCAGTTCGAACAAAGATTTTTCACTCGATTCTTGACGGCGAGCACTTGAAACAGATTTTTGATATGATTCTGAACTTTTTCGAACATATTGTAAGGCTATGTAAGGAGAATGGAGGTTTCTAATTAAGGAACTTGATCGGAGTCCGCACTAAAAAGATCAAGTGATCTATACTGGTTTGGAAGTGGAATTTATGCGATCGAGCGAATGATCAAATTTGATATTGCATACGGATGGTCCATATGCATTGTACCGGCTCTGATATGATTGAATGCTATGTTTTGTTGGCTTATGGAAAGTTTGGGAAATGATATTCGAATTTTTTGAGGTAGTATGAATAATCAACGAAGTAATAACTTGAGGCTGTTAAGCGAAGGGTAAATTTAGTGGTTTATTTATCATCCTTGTGCAACGAGAAAATTTATAAACCCGGACAAACTGTAAGCTATGTTTTTTAGTAATTGCGAATGCTGTTAAGTATTAATGTGTGATTTTTGCTTTTGTTTCTCATTTTGGAATTCCGAGGATGAATTATTCTAAGTAGGGAGAATGTAACGACCCGGAATTTCGAACACTTCGCATTAAATATTTGAATTATTTAAATATTTGAATCTTAGACTTAATGTGATTAAATTGATTTAATAATCTTGTTAACTCCCTTTCAAAATAATAACTAATGAAGGTAAATTTGTTTTAGAAAAACGTTTACAAAAATAAATAGTTAGAAGAAATATCGATAATGTGACTGAATCGTATTATCGATAAACGATATCAAAACGCATGAAATTACCATCTCGGGGAACCGTCTTGGATTATGATGAAAATAGTGTCATCTGGACCGGAATAATAAGCTAATATGTGCCAATGAGTTTCATGGCGATCAGATATACCATGTGATCGTACGAGCTTGAAACTTGTTGCAATTTTTTTGATAAATCCAAAAATATTATATATATTATTATATAAACCAACCTCTTATATTCCACTCTCACTTTTCTTTCTTTCTTCATCTCCTATAAACGAAAAAAACACAAGCACCACCTTCAATTAATTATTTCGAGAGCTACAGGCCACGATAAATAATGGCATCAGATTCGTTGGACTCGAATGGTAGAGGGCTTGAATAGGTATGGTCGTTGTGGGGTCCGGTCATTCTTGGCCATGTGCGAAATTTTGATGGCCCATGCTAGGGTTGTGTTTTGGTAACGAAGGAGGAAGTATTAGGCGAATCTAAGGGCATGGTCGTATTTCTCTTTGCGGCATGCATTGGGGGGAGGCAACCACTTGAACTCTGGTCGTGTACTATGCATGCGACATTTACAGTCGAGGGGGAGCTTTGTGAGGTCGCATTTTGGGGGGTCTTTGAGTGGCCAAATTGGGGTGTGTCATGGAGTGCACACGAAGTGAAGTGCGATGCAATCGACGGTTCACGCTTTCGTCGAGTAGAAGAGGAGAAATCGAGGAGAGAGGATTCACGTCCATGAGTTGTTGTGCATTTACACGTACATGTACAAGGATATTGATTTGGGGAGAAGGATTTAAAAATTATTAAAGTAATAGTTAGTTAATTAACATTTTTAATCGGTATTCTTATAAAATTCATATCTCTTGCATACAAGGTCTAATTGAGATGTCGTCTTCGCCATTGCACTCATAGTGAGATTATCTACGTCTTGGTTTGGCTTGGGCTTGGGTGATTTCACCCACTATTGAATTGTATGTTATGTATATAATGTTTGTTTTTTGAAAATATAATGTTTAAAATAGAAAACAATGCAAGTTATTACTTTTGGACCCCCTCCTTGCTTTATATAGCAAGGGAAAACACTATATGTAGTATATTCTCTCTTATAATCCTCTAAAACATGTAACATAGCCATGACTTGTTGTTTACATGTTTGATAATGTTATATGTGAAGGTGAAGTGTATTGCGAATGTTTGAAGCGATATAGTCGCTATAAACGCACTTTGAAATCCCTTGTATTTGAGACATGTTAATTTGGTTAAAATGCTAATTTGCTTAAAATGTTAATATATTGTAAAAATATATATTTGGTTGTTCCCTACAAATGTTTGGTGTGTTTGACATAAAAGAATTGGTTTGGAAAGTTATAGGAATTGTGTAGCAAACCTGTGGAAGTCAAAAGCGAAAAGGTCACTATAGGTGCACTTTGAAACTATCTTGTATTCGGCGATTTTTAAAGTCAACTTTGAAAGATATCCTCAGGGATTCTTCGCATTTTTAATAAGTACTATAAGTGTACTTTTTAACGAGAAAATATTAAGCTTTCATTATATTTTTAATAACTATTTATGGATTTTTGAAGTAAAAGGTTTTTAATTATAAAACAAGCTTTTGGTTGTTTTTTAAGTAATATAAAATAAGTATTTTAAGTGATATTTAAAAAATGTTTTGAACTACATTATAATTATTTTTAAAGTATATTTAAATATATACAGTTTTTATAAAACTAGTTAAAGATTTTATTAAAGTATTAAAAAGCTTATTTTATATAATATCTTTTGAATTATTTAGTTTTTTATTAATTACGTTAGCTTATAAATAAATTAGTATATATTATATATAAATATATACATCGTTTTATAAAGCCTTTTAGTAAATATATAAATTGGGAAAAATAAGTTAAGTCTTTTATAAAAAAAACAAAGGAAGATTTGGATCAAAATATTTATGTTAAAATAAATGGTTTTGCAAAGTTACATAAAAGTATTAACCTGTTAAATTAGTGTAAATATAATTAGAAACATAATTAGGAATATAATTAAGGAATATAATTAGTAGTTTAATAATGAATATTTAAAGGTTATTATAAGTATAATATTTTGGGTTGTAGTAAACAATGTTTAAGTAGCATTCATTTTTAACCTGATTAATTATAATAAGGAATATAATTAGGATTTTAATAATGAATGCTTTAAGGAAAATTATAAGTGAATAGTTTTGGCTTTATTGTGAAAATGTTTAAGTAACATTTGTCTTTGATCCTTGTAAGTACAATTAAATCTTTAAGAAGATAGCTTTAAAGATAATGTTTTAAATGTGGAAGGTTTTGGGTTTGTTGTGGCAAATGCTAACCCTTGTCTTAAACTCTCATAAAAGTAATTAGGTCTTTAAAAGAGAGTTTTAAAGATAATGATTAAGTGTGAAGTGTTTTGGATTTGTAGTAAACAATGTTTTAATACCATTTTTTTAAACCCTTGAATCATATTTTAAAGTGGAAAAATATTGTTAAATTATAAATATACTTAGATTTTTAGTAATGGAATTTTAAAGATAATAAAAAAATGAAATCTTTTATAAAAGATAGAAAAAGTAATAGTTTAACTTATAAAAGAGATGGGTTTATAGTAAAAATGTTTTAGTAACATTTACATCTTTGATTGTATTTTCAAGTAAATAAATCATGTTAATGATTTGTGAATATACTTACACCGTTTGAGATAAGTATATGAATACATTTTTAAGTATAGAAAAGAAAATACGTAAATATAAATACATGAATAGTAAAATATAAGTATCTTTTATAAAGGGAATTTAAATCTATATACTAGTTTTAATAAGTTAAGTTTTAATTAATAAGGAAGTTTAATTATTAATGGAGTTTAATTGATAAAGGAAGTTTAATTAATAAGGAAATTTAATTAACAAATGGAGTTTAATTACTCAAGATTAATTTAATAAAGAAGTTTATTTAAATAAGGAATTTTGATTAATAAAGAGAGTTTAATTAAATAAGGATTTAACAAATGAAAGAAGTATTATTAGATAAAATAAGTTTTACTAATAAAAAAGGTCTTACTTAATGAAAGATCGATCAACTAAAAAGGGGATTAAAAGTCCTTTATGTGACTTGATCGGGCTTTGTGTGTTTACTTATTCATGGAAAGTATTTAGTTGTGTACTTAGCACAAAAGCCAACAAAGTAGACTTGTTTCTATCTGTGAGAGTTAAGAATGATGATTCGAGTAGGGTATAGAAGCAATAATGTTCTAATCTACCAGGCTTCACTCTTAACCAAGGGATAGAGAATATGAGAAGTTCAGAAACATGATAAGTATATGGGACTTGGTTTCCATATGCAATCGTTTTATCGTTGTTGAATTTGACCAAATTAACTTGGAAGTATTTAGAAGAAACACATGAATTATACGGTACGATTATTCATTCGGTGATGATATATCCTATGTATAAACTGGACTTGCTCTTCCAGGACAAATGATAAGGAAATCCGTCCAGATACGAGATGATCGCCACCCTTATGTATTGTCTGTTTGTTTCTGAAAGAACCGAGGTTGAGTTAACCGAAAATCTATCGATTGATTTTGGAGCGTCTGGTAAGCAGGGGAGTGAACTTATATGAGATGACTCAAAACCGTAGCTAGTTCAAAACCATATACGTGATCTGTGCTTTGGAAGAGGTTTGTGATTTGTTCGGGATGCTAGAAGCTATGTGGAGATTCGTGATCTGTTCCAGATGCTAGAATCCATGTGGAAATTCATGATCTATTCGAGATGCTGGAATCCATTTGGGGATTCTTGACCTGTTTGTGTAATGATTTGTTTGTTGAGATGATGAACACAATTTCACTATGGGAAAATGACTAAAGATAGAGTAGGATGGATAATCACAGGTTTAACTAACCCATGTGGGTATATCAACTACATATCTAGAAATGCTTTCAATATGTTGTGCCCGAGAGTTGTTGATACTTGGTTTCACGTGGTTCACGAAAGTGTTCGGTCGTTGGGCCTATTGTGTTCACCTTATGGTATATTCTATCTAGAGATGTACGATGCTTGAAAGGTACCTTTTGATCCTTATCATGGAGATCCGCTTTAGTTTTTAAGCCGGAGCCGTCTCCGTGGAAAATCCATATGCGAACATGCGTTAGCGATTTTGATTATATACCTATTCAATATTGTCGTGGTGTGATGAATGTAAGTATCAATAGATATTTCTTGATTTATGTTTTTCACCTTAGACATTATCTATTATATCACAATATGCACTTATAATATGATTTAGCTCTTTTAAGGGGATAATTGTTATAACGGTGTCAAAGGGTGCTGTTATATGTCATACATATTTCTTGAGTTGTTCATACCAGACTTTTGTCTAACCCGTGAATTTATTTTTCTCTTATTTCCATGGGTGCTCTTTCGAGCAGTCTGAGAAAGGCAGATTTTCGTTGATGTTCATTAAGCTCTTGGAGAGGAGCTGGATGTTTACCTACAATAGTAATCTTATTTCCACTACATTACTTTATGTATATATATCAGCAATTGTAAGTACAAGCTGTTATAACTGTCCAGCTTGATGGTAGTACTCTGATTAGTAACTCTAAAATGCTATGTATATTAGAATAGCTCCATGTACTATCTTTTGATATTATATATTATCATTCCGCACGTGAGATTGTGATGTTTTTGTTCTCGTCTTTCTTGTTTCTTTTCTTTACTCTAACATTCTATCTTTTCGGCACTTGGGTGTTTTGGCACGTGAATACCATGGATGTATTAATGTCAACATTCGAGGGTCGATAAGGCATATCATTACAATACATTTAGCTATCAGATGCACATACTTACGATTTATACTAGTATATGCAAGGTATGTAGAATAAAACTTGCGCTCGCACTCACATTTATGCTGTTAAAGTTCAACTAAAGCCTTGCCAATGCCCCGCTAAAGCACTTTGAACCTACGCTTTTCAATTTAGCGCTATTAAATAGTAAATCCATTCAAATCCCGTTATTTTCCTTTAGGCTCGCTAATTCAAGGGTTTTTAAGATCCGCTTTAACTTTAATATAAAAAGGTAATTTTGACTAGTTCTCTTATAGAATAAATCAAAAAAAAATAGGATATAGATCAAATTTATAAAATAGAACTCTATTATTCACGAAGTATGAATTGCATTGGTCATGATATTCTTTGGTTTTGTTATGTAGAATTGAAAAAAGTTTTTTCCTACACAAATTGTGATGTCCTAATGTTT
This sequence comes from Allium cepa, assembly GCA_030765085.1. Classification (NCBI taxonomy): domain Eukaryota; kingdom Viridiplantae; phylum Streptophyta; class Magnoliopsida; order Asparagales; family Amaryllidaceae; genus Allium; species Allium cepa. The sequence continues at coordinate 169,368,136 of CM060931.1, forward strand.
TTGACTTCTAAAATTAGTAATAAACGCTATCAGTATTCACTTGCGTAGAAATCTGAAACATTAAAAACAGTGGACCTTTGGTTATATGATTCAAAATTCCAAACTACTAAAAAAGGAAAAACCTCACAACAGAATTAATGTCAGTTTGTATACATTACTTCGAAAAGTTCATAGGGATTCAATAAATGAAATTACATACACATTTTTGATATATTAATCATCATTAATCAATAATAAAGTAAGAGAGATAAACCGGGCTAACAGCTTGTAGATATGACCTATATCCAGACCTTTGCTTCCTCATTTGCTCATACCTGCAACTTTACAAATACATACATGCATACATGTACCGTAACGTGCCGGCTCTAGTGACTGAAATATTAAAGGGAGTTTACTGGCCGATAGCTCAGGTCAACGTGCACAAAAGAGCAATCTCTCATATACACTACTTTGGGTCAACATGGATACGTTTCACTACCTGAATATATGTGAAATAATATATATCTGAAATAATATGTATCTCATCTTGATGCAAGGTAATGTACACGAGTTCTAGACTGAAAAATATAGTATTAGAGAGATAAATAATAAATTCTCAACTAACAATACGAATGAATAAAAATGATGAACTTTATATCATACTTGTAACGCCCCAACTCCAGTGGCCGAAATATAGAGGGAGTTTACCATCCGATAGCTTGGATTAATGTGCACGGAAGAAGCGATCTCTCGTATACACTACTTTGGTCAGCATAGATACATAAGAAGAAGTGATTTCTCATATACACTACTTTGGATCAACACAGATATGTTTCAATACTTGAGTATATCTAAAATAATACATTTTGTGTTGACCTAAAGCAGTATACATGAGAGATCGCTTCTTTCGTGCCATTTGATCCGAGCCATCAATCGGTAAACTCTATCTAGTATTTCAGTCACTAGAGCCAAGGTAGTACAAGTCCTTCATATAGCTAATCCCAACTCAAATTAAACACATAAGTTTCATATATATATATATATATATATAATTTAGTAACATGATGTTGAAAGTCATTGAAATAAATTTGTTAGCATGCTAGATTTTATTTCAGTGACTTTCAACGTCATGTTACTAATGTATACATACATACATACATACATACATATATATATATATATATATATATATGAAAATTATGTGTTTAATTTGAGTTGAGATTAGGTACATGAAAGTCTTGTAACGCCCCAGCTCTAGTGAACGAAATATCAAAGCGAGTTTATCATTCGATAGCTCAAACCTATTGACATGGAAGAAGCGATCTCTCGTATACACTACTTTTAGGTTAACACAAATCCGTATTATTTCAGATATATTTAGTTATTAAAACGTATTTATGTGACCCAAAATAGTGTATATGGGAGATCGCTTCTTCCGTGCCCATTGATCCAAGCTAACGTACGGTAAACTCCTTTTGATATTTCAATCACTTGAGCCGAGGGTTAAATATACAATAAAGGCAAAAGACGATCAACTATGTTTAGATTGCACCTTATCCTATACACTCTGGCTATGGATTAAGAGCTATTGCATAGGGAAAGACTACATACGTACCCTTTCAGGATCAAGTTCATGTAGTTCTATTTCCTGCTCCTTCCGCATAAGATATTTGTTAGCACGTAACATCACATAACCGTAGAAATCATGTAACCAATGCAAGCAGAAAACACCATTCTACCAAGCCATCACAATCAACCATCATAATATGGGGTAGTAATAATAATGAAAACACACAACCATTAACATCAACATAGTTTGATAAACTCGATGTCAACCTCAAGCATCAAATAAATCAATAACAACAAATTCTGTTAAATGTATACTAATCAACAATACTAGTAATACAAACATTAACTCGTCAATTGTGTACTAACTCTCTATGCTAGCAACACAAACAATCAACTCATAAAATGCGTACTAACCCACTCTATTAGAACACAAGCACCAAATCATTAAATGTGCGCTAACCCACTATATTAGTAACACAAACATCAAACAACATAATCATAATTAACTACACATTGTGTAGTGATAGTGGCAAAATAACACATAATCCATTGTAATGCGATTCCATTTCACATAATTGTCATATATGATAATTTCAAAATAATTAAAACATAAGAGTTATAATAATTTAAATTAATCTATTTATGCTTATTATATAAAATCATTTAATTACTATTTATTATAAACACATTTATTTATTCTATCCCTAAACAATAATAAATTCTTGAAACAATAACATACTTTAAAAATCCTATTACTTTCAAAATATTACTTCAAATATCTTAAATGTTGCTATTTAATCAAAAATAGTAACTAACTTCAAATTACTTTTAAAATAATAATAATAATATTTCACATCAAATAATAATATAACTCAAACCACTTTATTATTTTCACAAACAATTTATTGCTATTTAAATCAAAAACAATAATATTTCGTTTTTAATCTCAAAAACTCATTTTATTGTTATTTATCCCAAAACATTAATAATTTAACCTAAAATACTTTGAAAGCACATTATTATTATTACCACCACCACGTTTAAAATATCTCTTAGTTTTATTACTAAAACAACGACAACAACAATAATTTTCCGTAAACTCTATAAAACAATTACATTATTATATTCTCAAAACGACAGAGCTTTTATATAAATCATAATATTATTTATTAGACCTCACATTACTTAACAAATAAAAATAAAGTTTCCAAAGTCACTTACAATAGATTTTTCGTTATTATTTATGAATTTCCCTGGAAATTCATAAATAATACCCTTACTAAAATTTTGACATTTATTTCGGTATTTTTTTTAAATCTTTGTTATTCACAAATTTTAATCAATTTTTAAAATAAAATTATTTTCCTTTTATTTATCTATTTTTCCAAAATCACACAGTTCCACCTATTTTCAACTAATTACTATTTCGATTTTAAATGAACAATTAATTACAATTAAATATCCATCACTCAATAATACAACAATTAACAATAAATAATCAAACCGAGACATAACATATCAATAGACCACAACAATCAAACAATTTTCAATAAAACATTGCACATATAAAAAAACGTAAGTGTTCATCGATGGATATTTATTTAATATTTTAAAATAAAATTAATTCATATTATTTAGTTGTACTAATGCACTTTTGCAAATAGCTCCAAAGCCAACAAATCAAATGTCAAATTGTCTGGAATTTCATCACGAGTCTAAAAGAATAAGCCGTACGTGAATCAAAGTTCATATGCAAAAGTTATTAAGGTAATAAGATCCCAAATGCGATATCGTAAATAAGTTGAAGTGTCTACATTAAATAATACTTAAACTAATTATACTCTTACCTCTCATCATGGTCACGCATGGAACACACACTTAACCTGATTTCCCACTTTGACCGCTGTTGATGGCTACTTCGCATCGCTTTTCTCCGATCAGACTTTACCACCATTATGCCCGTCGCCACCGCCACCGCCCGCGACCAGGATACGTCCACTTCTCCACCGCCACCTGAGGTTTTGCACTCTTTCGATTTTTCTTATCGACTAGGGTCGATCTGAGAAGATCGACCAATATGGATATGTTCCATTTGTTGTCCCCATCACTACTATCTTCTAGTTGTCGATTGGTCATTGTTTCACCGCTGAATCAAAAATTAACAATATAGATGGTCGAGACTATTTCATCAATTTCTAACCAATTAGAACATTGGATGGAAAAACGAATTCAAAACATCTCTTCGCCTTATCGAAATCTTTGAATTGACATATTATAAGGTATGATTCAAACACCTTGAATTTTAAATGATTATGGGTTAGGGATAGTGATCTCCCATTAGAGAATATGAAGGGGGAATTTCAAGATTAGTGAAGGAGAACTAATGTGTTAGCCACCTTCTAGGGTTTATAGATTGCGTGTGTGTGTATGCACTGAGTTGGGTTGAGTATGCAATCGTTTGGTCAAAAAATGGCTGTGTACCATATTTAACACTATAAAGCCTCTATTTTGCAAGATGTAACTCCGAATTTAACAATTTATTGTCGAATCTGATCGGCTCGTAAATACCTACAAAATGGTTGTAAATTTGATACCAAAATTAACCTTTAATTAAAATTGATTTTTAGTTAATTCTGTATTAACAACGCCAATTTTTTCATGTCTTCATGTTCTCATCTCTTAAAAAATTTTTGCCCTCGCAATTCCCTCAGTTAAATCCTTAACCAAATCAGCAAAGCATCATCATGTGTTTAATCACAAAATACGGAGAAGTATACTAATCGTAAAATAACTACCTCAAGAGTAACACATGAAAACTGTGTAACAAAATAAAGTATTACAAAGTAAAATTCATCCACAATAGTGAATGCAATTTTCTACACACATAAACTATAGCAACACATACATTTTCATACCCATACAATAAAAAGTATAACATGTAAAAGTAACATTCCATCAACAGTGGGTTAAAAAACCCTAATCATGGATCACCTCTGTTTATAAGTCAAATTATACATCTCAATAATACAACCATAATAGCGCATGACAAAAGCTTACAACAAAATTTAGGTTGGTCCAAACACGCGTGCATAGATATATACATACATTGGCAATAGGTATAGCTCATCAAAAATAAAGCTATCACACTAACATACCAACAAATAACACATGCGTGCTAACTCTTATGCTGACTACGCATCCAACATAGTATATGTATTCCCATTGATGAACTTCCTCGTAGTCTCTTCCTGAAAATAAATGGTGTACCATCTCATACTTACACCCTTTAAAATATTATGTGCACTACGCATGGTTACACTCTCAAAATGATGTACGTACCGTTTATGGCTACATTCTCAAATCGTATGTGTCTACTCATGGCTATATCCTTAGAATATATGTGTCTAGTCATGGTTACATCAATCCTCGATTCTCATACCCACTCAAATGGTCGGGAAGTCTAGATCCACTCAAACAGTCTCATGCCAGTGCCCTCAAACCCACTTAGATGATTGGGAAGTTTAGGTCCACTCAGAGATCTTGTACCAATTACCCTTGGATATATAATGGCATAAATGACCCACACAGATGGCTAATGACTAATCAATGTTGTGACTATGAAATGCTTGAATCTTTGCAAACATAGACGGTCTGGAATTGGACACACATAGACGTCTAGAAATATGGTACACACACTACCCTAGATGAGAATCTTCACTTACTACTACTTTACGACTATATATCAAAGCCTTTGGACATCAACGATAAACATAGACTGTACACATCGGAACCTACATTGTTCCAATCTTTAGATCACATCGAATATCTAATTCCACAGTCCTTATATAGTAGCTTCTCTATTTGATGATAGGTACCAATCAACTAAAATACCAAAGAGGAATCCATTAGCCATTGCTAGCGATGAGAGTTCTAATATATCTTCAAAACATTTACCAGATTTTCATTTTCAATTCAAAGCTTCCATATTCTTTTCAAGTCAAAAACTCTTTATCAAAATATCATTATCATTTTATTAAAAAAAAATTTAGAATATTATCATCATCATTTTTTAAAATCAACTTATTTTTTTTTGAGAAAACACCATTTTGTAGAAATTTCCAAATTGTATAAACTCCTTCAAAAATCAAAATAGAAGCTCTTGGTGGGTGGCAACCAACCTTTGAATTGTCGACCCTTAGCTGGTGCTGAAAAACAATTTGAAGTTGCCATGTACGTGGTATTTATAGTGGTTGAGACTAATGTTGGGACGACAGAGTTTATGTCATGAAAATAGTTGGAAAAGAACTGCGTCGTAGATCTGATTAAATAGGTTTGATGAGGGAGAACCGACGAAGTGAAGTGAATCAGCGATGGAGGTCAACATTAACAGGAAAAATCATGTAAGATATATGCCCTGCTCTTACTGTTTATATAATATTCATGCACAGTGGTAGCATGTTGCACAACATGCTCCATATCACAAGAGGACACCCTTTGTTGTACTTCTTTGTCAGCCTTGCCTGCATGCTGAGATAGCAAGGCGAGCTAGGAAATCCAAACTTTTCCCAAGGATATGGAAAGAGGTGGGAAACTACCAGGGGTAGTGCTGAAGGAGCAGGCCGAGCTGGGAAGATCTGGTTGCGCTACTTAGAAAAATATGAACCACAGCTGTAGAGGAGATGCATCGAAGCCGGGTTAGTAGGCCTTGCCCGAAGTAATCTAGAGACACATTGATTGACGAATGGGTTAAGGGAGGTGCTCGAGTAGATGGGTTGTTTGAGAGCCAACTGGTTATAAGAGATAGTTATAAGATGGGAGTCAGGCCGAGTAGTGCATATGAATTGGTTTGCTTGACGAGCTAGCTATTTTCATTACTTTGGGGTGCACTGGTTAGGGGCCTACCTAAAGTGCTAGGGAGAGGATAGGCCGATAGAGGTCTAACTTAGAGGACAGTTGAGGGAGATATGCTAGCCTATTTCTGATTCTTGAGTAGCTTGCGGTAGGCTGACCTAGGCCAAGTCGGCCAGACCGAGTCGGATTAAGATAAGAAACCTGATTAGCCTATCTTATTACTTATGAAAAATTTGAGTAACATTATGTCCACCAAGCCCGTGCCCTTGAGCAGGCACAGGCTTGTAAAATCTAAAAGACTCCATCGAATGACGATTCTGTTGTGCAATTCATGACTATCCACGTGGTCTCTCACCATTGGTTGTGATGATTTTCCTTCTCAAGATGCAGCAGAAGGGTATTTTCGTCCATGTGCATGGTCTGACACAACACTTATCATCTTTGAATGGTCAAAATTCTTTTGCCTTTTAAATTGCAACAATTGTGATTAAAGCGAGAGGCATATGAATACCCCCTTCCACTTTCACTCTAGGCCTATGGAGCTTTGACCATGTGATTTCTTCTATAGATTCGAACTCTACAAGGTTTTCTCTTAGTAAAAAAACAATTGGTTTCACATTCCTTTTCCTTTCCCATTTCTCTTGAGCGTTAGGCCTTTTAACAAACTTGTTTGATTTTCTCAAATTTAGCGGGGTTTAGAAAGGAGATAGCCTTCTTGGATGCCAAACTGTGTTTGTCGATAGCAGTTCAGACAGTGCTCTTGGATTTCGATTGCTTGAGATGGACTTTGCCTTTGGCTAGGACCTAGGTCACTTGGCCAAAGTTCCAACATTGATCGAACGTCGGCCTTGACTTACAAACCCGGGCAGGACCAAGGGACTTCCTTGCGTTGATGCTCCTATTTTCCCAATCTTGGTTCGATTTGGATGCCTCTGCATCCCTTTGGAAGGAGTAGCGGTTGATGGCTTTGATTCAGATGTTACCACTGAGGTCTTAGTCTGCTCCTTAGAGAGGCTTCATGAGAGGTCTTCGCGTTCTCTTGTGAGATTCGAAGTTGAAGGCTTTGGTGGTGGCAACACACTCCTCCTTCAACTAGTTCTTGATCGTTTTCCCTACCGGGTGCTTTTTGGGTGATGATAAGAGTGCGGGCTGGCCTAACCTGGAAGAGCAGTCGATGTGCTTCTTCTTCTTTATTCTTTTTTTTCAACTAATTAACGATTGAAAACAGTTGTAAGGCAACGAGGCAAGCATTGTGCCCCCGTGCACCATTGAACTGAATAAAATAGATTCTTTTTTGCGAGCTTATTGTTTGAGAAACTAAATGTTGTAGTTTATTCTTGCTTTCGACTTATAGGATAGTGTAATAGTCTTTTATGCTAGTCAGACCAAATTTCTTCGATTTTCTGCCCAGGCAGTTTAAGGGACTCGAGAGCGAGCGTTGACCTGCTGCCCGAGTGCTTGTTAAATACTGAAGCCAATATGCGATAGTTGAACCTCACTATATTGCTCTGTCGATGGGCGGTCCCAATTTGAAACTAAGCATTGTGGGGATTGAAGGTTCTCCTAAGTGACGCACTGCCCAGGCTTTCCTGTATTATCTTTAGGAAAAAAATCTATTTAATGTGTGCTAAGTAGCAAGATTGTCATGCGGTGGGATAGGCCTGGTTGTTTGTTCATACAAGCTGAGTGTATGCCAAAGGTCCAATGGCGTGTGGCATTGACATTAAGCGAATGCACATGCTTTCCCATAGGTTCTCTTAGGTGACAAGCAGTCGTGTGCATAGCGACAGATGGGCACTGGCTCCAACTCGAGCACAGGAGGCTTGATGGACCACCAGGGTAACGCGTCGCCTGTTGCTTAAAGGACCATAGGGCCTGGCTTGACCAGAATGGATGGCTGGCTCGAACACTCATGTATGACGAAGTGATAATGGTGAGATGGGCGGCTGTTGCCATGTTTAGAAGAACTTAACGGATAGAAATTTTTAAAAGAAAACTTATTTATATGTTTCTTTGATGGTAAGTGGTCCCAGTTTGAACCTAAACACTAAGCAACTGAATGTTCCCTAGGTGACATGTAATAAGTGGAGGCTGACCCAGTTTAGTTTTATGCGGGCACATTACGGTCGGACTTCGACATCACTCGAAGTTAAAACGATGGTTTGGACAATAGTGTCTCAATTTTTTCAAAGGATGGGTGGCATTATAGATGATGGGTACGGATTGTTGCGGTCGCGCATCCAGTCGCCAATGTGCCCTAGTGCCTAGAGGAGAGACATCTCACCCAGAATCCCAAGGAATGGGGAAGTCCCTAAATAAGGAAATAAATGCATAGTGATTCAACTTTGCTGGACAGCCTGGCAGTTCTTGACAAGGAAATTAATTCTCAGTAATTCATCCTTATGGATAGCCTATTGACCAGGAGGATAGTGAAGACACATGCGGTCCTAGGTGATGAAGGGTGGAGGTCCCCAATCAAGGTAATGAACATACGAAAAATCATCCTCGTTGGATTGCCTTGGCATTCCTCAATAAGGAAATGAATTCCCGATAATTCATCCTCGTGGATAGCCTATCGACTAGGAGGGGAGCGATGGCTCGCACGGTCCTGGGCGACGAAGGTCAACAGTCCCCAAACAAGGTAACGAGCACATGAAAACTCATCATTGTTGGATAACCTAGGAATTTCCAAATAAGAAAATGAATTCTCGGTAATTCAACCTCGTAGATAGCTTACCAGCTAGGAGGCAAAGCGATGGTTCGTGCGGTCCTAGACAACAAAGGGCGATGGTCCCCAAATAAGTAACGAGCACATGAAAATTCATCCTCCTTAGATGGCCTGGACATTCCTTAATAAGAGAATGAATTCTAGGTAATTCACTCTTGTGGATAGTCTGCTAGCTATGAGGGGAGTGATGGATCACGTGGTCCTGGACGTCGAAGGGCGATGATCCCCAAACAAGGTAATAAGCACATGAAAACCCACCTGCTGGATAGCTGGGCATTCCCCAACAAGTAAATGAATTTTCGGTAATTCATCCTTATGAATAACCCCCCAACTAGGATGGGAGTGGCGGCTCATGTGGTCCTAGCCGGAAAGGGTGGCGGTACCCAAATAAGATAATGAGCATATGAAAATTCATTCTCTTTATATAGCCTGGGCATTCTCCGATAAGGAAATGAATTCTTAGTAATTCATCCTCGTGGGTAGCTCGCTGACCATAAGGGGAGTGATGGCTCGCACGGTCCTGGGCGGTGAAAGTAACAAGCATATGACAATCCATCCTTGTTGGATAGCTTGGGTATTCCCCAACAAGAAAGTGAATTCTCGGTATCCTTATGGATAGTTATTGGCCAAGAGGGGAGCGACGACTCATGCGATCCTAGGCAGCAATGTATGACGGTCCCCAAACAAGATAATGTGCATATTGAAACTCATCCTCATGGGATAGCCCGGGAATTTCCCAACAAGGAAATAAATTCTTAGAAATTCATCCTCGTGTATAGCCTGCCAGCTAGGAGGAAAGCGACGGCTTGCATGCTTCTAGGCGACGGCTTGCATGCTTCTAGGCCACAACCCCAAATAAGGTAACAAACACATGAAAACCCCTCCTTGTTGGATGGCATGGGAATTCCCTGATAAGGAAATGAATTCTCGGTAAATCATCCTCACGCATAGCTTGCCGGCCAGGAGGGAAGGGGCGGCTTACATGCTCCTGGGCGACAAAGGGCAACTGTTGCAAATAAGGTAATGAGTACACGCAAACTCATCCTCGTTGGATGGTCTAGGCATTCTCTGATAAGGAAATGAATTCTCATTAATTCATCATCGTGGATAACCTGCCGGCCAAGAGGGGAGCGGCAACTTCTGCAATCCTAGGAGCGAAGGGTGGCGTTCCTCAAATAAGGTAATTAGCACATGAAACCTCATCCTTCTTGGATAGCCTAGGTAGCAATGCTGAACAATATGTGCTCTAAAGACTTCAATGCTCTCTTCCTAGAAGACCATATGCTCGGAAGCGAGCTTGAGAAAGTTGTTGGCTGCTAATATCCATGCCACTAGACATATAGACGAATGTCTGGTTGCTCTCAAGAACCATTAAGGGAGAAGACGGAGGAGGGATTCACTCGGCAGCTTGCGGGGGGGGGGGGGGGGGTGCTTTGGACATTGACATACGTGCAAGGTCTTAGGGATTTCCCAAAGGGGCGAGGCAACGATAAGATTACAATCTATGGTCATCTACCCTTCGGTTTAGCTATAAGACTAGTCGATTAGGACATCTCGTGGGGGCATGCTTAGTAAGTGGTTTGAGGCTTGTTCCTTGTGCTTGGGGTCTTTTCGATGATCAAAGGGTCAAAATGTTCTGCACTCGCAGTTTCCATAGTTCATATTGGATGTGGGATACTATGTCCGAAAAGAACTTGCATAGGAGGTTACAAACCACAATATCTTATGTTTATCTTATCTTCTAGCGCTTGAATGTTGACTGTATTTTTCGTCAATCTTGAAATTGCACCATGAAAAGCGAAGGTCACTTGCTAATTTTCAAGTTTAAAAGCTAAAATAAACATTTAATGGGTAAATTGCATAAGAAATATAGTAGTTCGACAGAACTGCCTACGTCCAATGTGAATTCCTCTTATTATACGACTCTCGTATGATTACAGGGAATTATAAGAGATACAACAAGGTAAAAGTGATAGCTCAAGGGTGGTGCTGCCATTACACTTAATGGCTTGTCGAGTTAAGAATTGTAAACGTGGGCTGTGAGAATCTACTGCTTAATGCTAAGCTGAGGACGTGGGATCACACATGGCTGATGGATCCCTTGATTAGTCAGCCCTTAGTGGGTGGGACTAACCTCTGAATAGTCGACCCTTCACGGGTGGTGATCAACCATTTAATAGTCGACCCTTGGTGGGCGGCGACCAACCTCTGAATAGTTGACTCTTCGCAAGTGGTGACCAATCTTTGAACAGTCGACCCTTGGTAGGTGATGACTAATCATTTTTATGTTTCCATGCATGGGGTATTTATAATGGTTAAAACTAACGCTGAGATGCTAATATGATGCCGTAAACCGATTAGAAAAGTGTTGCGTCGTAAATCTGATTAAATAAGTTTGATGTAGAACAACTGGCGAAGTGAAGGGAACTAGTGGAAGAGGTTAGCATCAATAGGAAAAATCTGCTAAGATACATGCCTTGCTCTTACTGTTCAGGTAATGTTCATGCACAGTAGTAGCATGTTGCAGAACATGCTCTTTGTCAGCAAAGGACATACTTGGTTGTACTTCTTTGTCGACCTTGCCTGCACTTTGAGGTGACAAGGCAGACCAGACATGCCAGCCTTTTCCCAAGGATATGGAAAGAGGTGGGAAACTACCAAAGGTAGTGCTGAAGGAGTAGGAAGAGCCGGGCAGGTCTGGCTGCACTGCTCAAAATGATACGGATGACCAACTATAGGGGCTGCATCGAAGTTAGGTTGATAAGCTATGTCCGAGGCAATCTAAGGACGAGTTAATTAGTGGATGGGCTGAGGAAGGTGCTCGATTAGTCAGGCTATATGAGAGACAGCTAGTTATAAGAGGGGGACGGACAATGGGAGCCTTGCCAAGTAGTGCAGATACCTTGCTTTACTTGATAAGCTGGCTGTTGTCGTTGCTTTAGAGTGCACTGGTCGAGCGCCGACCTGAAGGGCCATCAAGAGGATGGGTCAATAGGGGTCCAACCTGGATGGTAATTAAGAGATACTTTCTGGCCTATTTCTGATTATCGAGTAGCTTGTGGTATGCTAACCTAGGCCAAGTAGACTCGGACCAAAGCGGATTAAGCTAAGAAACTTTAATTAGCCAATCTGGTTACTTACGAAAAATTTGAGTAACAATATAGTACATATAACTTATATATATATATATATAATTACAAATATCACTTGGTTATTAATTAATTAAATTAATTCATAGCATTTTATAAACTTATTAAATTGTGTGGTTTTTCAGAGAATTCACAAATGGGGTTGTGAGACTCAAAGGTGTGATTAAGTCAGTGATTGTTATTGAATAATTCAAATATTAACGTACACACATCACCATAGCTAGCAGTGTAACAATTTAACCAAATCCATCGCTTAAAGATCCTTCTGGTAAAATCCAATTCACACTTTCTTATGCGGAACTTTTTAGTAATGATAATTTACACATGTTTTGCTCATCAAAACTATATTACTCTAGGATATATGAGATTTAGAATTGGTCAAAATTTCAATTTGATCCTCATTCAACTCGATTTGTCCAAAAATAAAGTCATTGTTTCAATCACAACATTTATTATTCATCGTGCTGCTCTGGCCAGAGATCTTGACATGGATTGACTAGTGTTGACCTCGATGCTAACCAATTAGAATCAAGGAGACGAATTTTCTATGGAATAGTGTTTCACTCCAAGTGCTTCAATTGAGACCCAACTATAGTTTCTTGGTGGATCACTATGCCATGAGTTGGCATTGAAGCTTTGTAATATTCTCAAGTTGAGAGAACTTCGTAATATCGCCATCTTGAGATTTTTGTTTGGCCTATTTTTTTTAAACAATAAAAAATTCTTGGACGAGTCATTCCAAGTTGTCCAATAATTACGAATAAGTAACCCATTTTTCCCTCAACAGCTATGAGTAATACATTGCATAACAATTGGAGAGCGTTACACACTCTGGTCTCAACGGATTTATCCATATCATTTCTCGAAACATCTTAACCAGGAATATTTGAACAAAATGTTATTTCATTTTGTGATTAGTTACTCAAGATTACAACTGTTTGCAACTATAACCGCATAACATTTTATTTAAGGATTTTCTTAATCATATAACTTAATTAACTCCTTAATTTTTTTTACCACAATATGACAATATATATAAGAAAACAAACACCCTTACTACGAAAAAGATTGACTACAGAGTAAAATACATGTTATAAATTACATAATTTCCCGTAGGTAGACCATTAACTCTACCAATCTCTCACTTGCACTTGGGTCAATTATGGAATCATAATCTTATTCCTTCGATCTATTCAGAACTGATCGAGATAGTCCCTTAGTGAACATATCTGCTATATTGTATTACTATTTACTTTGGCATCCAACATTTTTTCATCGTTGATAAACTATCTTTATCTTATGGAACTTTTGGAATATGTGTCCAGATAGCTCTAGTTTCTTTTACGATATGTATAGGGACATTGTTTTGACAAAATAAAGTCAAGGAATTCTTAGTATTTAGAATCACCCCAAGCCCAGTTATAAATTTGTCCATTTATATACTACTTTATTATAGCCACTTTCGTTTGAATCAACAACCAATGCTTGTCGAACATTTCTAACTCAAAGCTCCTTAATCAAGGTTGAGTATGAGTTTAGAACTGACATAATATACTTTATATCACTTATGAAGTTCGAGTCAGAATACATCTTCATAAGGAGTTCATTGTTTCCTTTAAAAATTCTCAAGTATTTTGTAAACACTTAAGAATACCGATAAATACCATTCAATGATTTTAATTCGTATTTGATATTTGTTCAATGAACCAAGTGCATAAGTGAAATGCAATTTATTAGAAAAGATGCCATATGTGGTAATTTCTATTGTCGATGCCTGAGGAATCAATCTCATAAACTTTACATTTAACATTTTAATATGGTGTTTATATATATTGTTTAGGAAAATACCAATATCCTTACTTATAGTTTTAGGAATATTTTAGTACCTTCTGATATTCTTTCTTATAGATACACGCTTCCTCTACATTTTGATCGATAATCAAACTATTTAATTTCTTTAGCAAAATATTTGCTCAATTTTGATGCTTGTCAAACGATACCGTCGTATCATTTTTTAGATCTTATCCAACTCTTACAACTTTGTTATCGGTCCTACTAACATCGTAACGTTTTGATTATCATGTGCATATAGTCTATTCTAAATTGTTATTCAGAATTTCTATTACCGAAATTCAAAGTCATATTCAATGGTAATTTTGATATGAATTAACTTAAGTACGTTAACTAATGAATTTATTATGCTAATTTTAATAATTGAAATTTATAACGTTATTCTCATCAATGTTGCTTACCATTATCCAACTGTAATGAAGGCACATCCACGGTCAATGGATCATATCTCTTTCGATATATATTACTAAATCATATTTTGATAAGATACTTGGAAATTATTCCAGATTTAAGCATCGTGCTATATGTTAGAGTCTACGCTCTTTATAGGTTATCGATAACCAAGGAAATTACTACTACTAGTAGTTCTTTTTGTCGATATTGATACGAAACTTATTATTTCTCTTTAACATGTGAGAATTCATATTAGACATTCTAATGAGTTGTGTCTGTTTAGGGTTCGGCTAATTTCTTTTCATCTTATGTAATCGGTTTCCATATTAGTGTATGGATCGTATCCAATACTTACATAAATCAAATTTAATGTTTAGTTTATAAAACTTATATTCATAACATAAATTAATCAGCCATTATTGTTGGTCCCAAACTCCTATGCGGTGGTTGACATAAGATCCCGTATGATCGAATTTCACATAAAGCCTTTTAACTCACACAACCTATCAACTCTTTGACCTAGGACCTACGAAGATTTCATGTTATGTGATGATCATCCTACGCCTTCGACATCCAATATATCTGTACAGTATGCTGCAATGGTGCCCGATTGATATAGGACGATATTTAGGGTTATAAAGTAATAAAACTATAACAAAATCTATCATATATTTCATGGCACATCGAGTAAAATATAATAATCATCACAGATATAAAATAAACGAGAAATAAATATAACTTAATGGACCACAGAATCAGAGCACACCGATTCAATAGAGTTATATAACATAATAATAGAGTTTGCATAACTAATAAATAAACTCAAATGTATCTCTAAAAAAATAAGCCAACACCGTCAAGGCTCCATAGTGTCGCATAATGGAATAAAAAATAATTAGCTCAAGATATAAGTATGAGAAAACATCGCCTCCTGTTAGTCTACCTGCACAACTCCATGTGCCATCTACACTTGCTATCTAGTTTACTCATTTAAGAGTAACCGAGATAATGAGAAGAAAGTATAAAACAAAAAACATTACATCAGTCTAGTGTGAGCGATAAACAATCTCAAAATACCATGAAAACTGATACAATAAAGAACATATGGATGAAGAATTATACCAGACCTGTCACTGGATCCAAAGCATCAGCACATAATAATATATGCTAATGTATAATCATCATAAAGGTGCAGTACATCCTAAGTACATTATAGGGTGTTTAGGCATCCATATCTACAATATCTCTCCTATGACATCCTTAGAGTGATAAACAAACATAATAAAAGTAGCATCCAACAAACAATCTTCACGTCACTCAGTGCTTTGGATACAAGAAAACTCAGAAGGCACCCATGTAAGCCAATGACTAATGGAAAAGTCTTGGTTTCACAGTACTCGAATCCACGCCACTTTGTACGGCCAAGAACTAGGCCATCTACATAAGTTCTAGAGTAATCCATCCTCATAAGGATCCAAAATCCATCATAATCTGGGTGGGCATCACCACATGCCGTGCTATGCGAGAACTTCTAGAAACCTCCGAATATCAACATCCCATCACATGTCTTCGAACTCATTATCGTTCTATTACATTCCATTTGTCCATAGTAGAACACATCATTGTTATACCCATTATCTCCCATCCTCGAACTCATCCTTATGGATCATCACGATGACTCCCATCCTTGATTGGTCTTCACCAGAACACCTCTAGACATTTCTCATAAGTTGTAGAATCCTCATATCATATTTTCAAAGTCATTACATCAAAGCATCACATCATTGCTCCTTCTTCAACTATCACTCTTCATCGTGCTATAATGTTGAAACAAAATGTTGAATGAACAAAAGAAAACAAAAAACACTATCACCAAGGCACCATCCAT
The DNA here is from genome assembly GCA_030765085.1 of Allium cepa. Taxonomy (NCBI): domain Eukaryota; kingdom Viridiplantae; phylum Streptophyta; class Magnoliopsida; order Asparagales; family Amaryllidaceae; genus Allium; species Allium cepa. The sequence continues at coordinate 169,384,544 of CM060931.1, forward strand.
GCCCTGTAAAACTTGTTCATCATTGGATGACCTTCGATCAGGTTTGTACCACCATGATTGGATAAGTCGATGTTGACATGATTTACATAGTCAATTTGGCCAAATTTTCACATAAAAATTATCCAAGTACAATCATCAACAAGTGAACCTGGACAGTTATAAAATCCTTAAATGCTGAATATACAGCCCATAATGCACAACAGAATATATTCAAATACGTGCAATACGTCTCTGCCATGCATCTCCTCTCTTAAGCTCCAAAACGTCATAACCTAAAAAATGTAATACTCGGTCTGACCCGAGCATTACAATAAAGTAAACCTGAGTCAGGCTGAAAACCAGCGTGAGTAAACCCACCTAATTTGGAATACTTAAGTTATGATAATCTTTTGAAAACAAAGGTAACTCGTATAATACGACGAGTTTATCTTATTATAACCCAATTTTTTTTACAGAAATCCATCGATATTATAATAATGTCTAACCACAGTTACTTATCTAAAATAGTTGAATTTGTTAAATTAATCCAATTTTGGTATATTAAACTCTAAAATCAAACCCGTAAAAGTTCGTAGTGATTTTCAAATTGAAGTGGTTTCGGATAACACTGATATCTGATCCCGGTCTCTTCGAATCTAAAAATGATAAATTTTAAAGGCCAATTTTTTTCTTTTTTTTTGAAAAACAGTTCATATTCAGAGTGTCGATATACATATATGGTAATCTATTACATATGTCTTCTTCCAAATAATGTATCAACGTTTATTATAGCATTTTAACCGATTTGGCTACTAAATGATACCGATAATGACAATTAAGAAAAATATTCAAGAACAGTAAACCAAATTATATATCATTAACCAATTTAATGATTAAAAGCTCATATTTAATGATTTACAATCAGAATTTAATCATCTTACATTAAACTGCGTCTATTTATATTTTTAATCCAAATTAATATTAAATTAAAGAAAATTATGAACAATTTGTTATTAGTTAATTAGGATCAAAACAACCCAATTAATAACTAGTTTTATTAATTTACATAAGATTAATCCAAACAAGGATTTAATTAATTTCTCTTTTTAATTATAATATAATTAAATTTTAAATTTTTGAAAAATTTATAACATTAGTAAAAATATAAGGTGATCGGACTGCAAATCAAAATGAAGTAGGAGATATTGTTTTGGTTATATAGGTTATTTAATAAAATAATTTCACATCGGCCCAAAAATACCTCGACCCGGCCCAAATCCTTTATATTACTTCTTCTCTTCCATTTCTTTCTCCCCTTCTTATTCTTCATCCTGTAAACATGAATGTGCACGCATATGTGAATGTACATATCATCTTCGACCAACCTCCCTAATCGCCGGCCACCCACACAAGTTGCCGCCGACCCCTACACTCTGTTTCCCCACCTCAAAACGCAACCTAAGCCGGTGTTCAAATTCGATCCTTAAACCCGAGCTGTATACAACCAAGCCCCACTAATATGTCACGCCACATCACCCATGGCTGCCGTTCGCTGCCAAACTTCACCCACTTCCTCGCCACAACCTACTCCATCGACTTCCCCTTATGCGCACCCTATCCATATGCTTTCCTCATCGCCATCAACGCCAAACTTGAAGCCACACCAACCCACCGCTAAACCCTACTTTGAGTTCGTCACGCTTTCCCATGCTACGGAAAAACCACCTCCCATTTTTCTTGGGTTCGTCATCACCTAACGTCCCTCCACGCCAAGTGTCGTGCCTCGAAATACATCCCTTTGCCAGAATTTGACAAAAAGCCCACCTTCGTTCATTTATCAATTCCTACCTCCACGCATATTAAAAAATCTTCAAATCAGCTTTAAAATTCATGTTTTCCCAACAACAACACCACCGTGCAATCCATTTACTAATTAATGAAATTTGATTTCATTCATTTCCAGGTCTTTTACTGTAAGATGTAATTTCCTCTCCCTACACTTGATGAAAACAATTTTAAAATAACCTATCTTCAAAAACAAAATTTTTTGGATTTGGAATCACACGTTAAGATCGATTCGAAGATGAGTAATTGATTTTTGAAGCTAGGGGTTTAACTTTTTAAACAAAATAAAACAGAATAGAGGAGTTTTGGAGAAGGTATACAGAGTTCTTGAGTTTAAAGTGACACTTTCCATGTTGATTCTATATATTCATACTTAACTTTCATATATACATGTCATACATCCAAGATTTAACTCAAAAATCACATTATATATCTAGTAAACAATCTAAAATGTTTACTCACGGTTTGTTTTTGAGTCTTCTTCCTTTTGTTTGTTTTGCTGCGGTTTGAACACTATCTTTCTACAGGTTTTTTCCTTAATCAATGGCAAATTGTTTTTTGTACATGTAAACAAGTACACAAAGCTAGACTATTTATAGATGAGGGAAGAGAGTGGGTACAAGAAGGCTGAATTTTGTTTGTAGGATTTTACATTTTTATTTTATTTTCTTGATTTGATTTCGTGTGAAAAGCTTTGTTTTTGCCTTGATTTGATTTATTTTCATGGATATGATCTTTTATGGCTTGACTTTGATTTTGTTTTGACATTGATTCAATGTTTTGCAAGCTTTGAATTAAATGCCCTCCATGATGATGTTTCTTGCACACATACATGTATACATCATATATATATATATATATACTCTTATGTATATTTTTATCATATATATATATATATTTATACATTTTCATATTTACAAATACTATAAACATCTTAACTTATGTGTATATATATATATATGTATTCATTTTATTTTCCGTCATGAAGCTTTTACATGTACATATATATATTCTATATGTACTATTTTACATAACATATATACATATAAATTTACTTACATATGTTTGTCATCCCGTATATATTTACATTTATCACCTTACTATTCATATAACATATATACATATACATATGCTTATGCATATTTTATCATTATATATTTACATATATATCTTCGCATTATTTCCTATTTACCTATATATTACTTCATATGGGCATACACACACACTTATATACTTATATATATATGTTTAAACCTCACAAACTTGTATATATTTATGTATACAAATATATGGATATTTTATCTTAAGTTTAAATGGTGGAGTTTATATACACATTTTTACAAAATTTATCATATCTAGAAATTTATAATTTAAAATTAAATATAGTTTTCAATCAATACATAAATTTAGTTATTTCAAATATTAGAAAACTCATCTATTCGACTTACACAAATAAATATTTCAATATCAAAATCGATTAATTTCCCCTATATCCGATGGCTGAAAATCCGGATCGTTACATTCCTCCCCACTTAGAATTTTTTGTCCTCGAAAAGGAACAAAATGAGAATTTTAATTTTGATGTGGATTATTAATTAATCATCTTTAAACATTTTGACACCCTACTCTTTTATTATACAATTTTAAAACACTTTAAATCCCATAGTATTACCAAATATTTTTTCATAAAAATATTTTTCATAACTCGATATCCAAACAAGTCCATCCTCATTCTCGCAGAAATTTAGTCATATGTTGATCAGGCGTAGGGCTGAAAATCTATAAGTATTTAGTAGACCCGTTTTCAACACCCAGTGAAAACACTTGAAAAATCCTTTTCAAAAATGCTATGGAAAGTATCACCCCCCTTCACCACCATGGGTTGCAGTTAACATGATGATTGCGTCGCCATCCCGATGAAATCCATAAGAAAACTGTAGGCATCCGCACCTCTCGACTTACGCCATGGGAACACCATAGATCGCAGCTACCATAAAGTTGTGTTGCTATCACAGCAAAACCGTAAGTAGTCTATAAGTAATCACGTACCCTCGAATTATGCTACCAAACGTAATTCTACCACATAGATCGCAGACTACACAAAGGTTGCATCACTACCCCTGTGAAATCCAATGTAGACTGTAGGCACTTGCTGCCATCCAAATTACGCTATGGAACCAAACCACATAGATTGCAATCTACCAATGTTAAGTCGCTATCCCAGCGAAGTCAAACATAGATTGTAGGCAATAACTGCTACTCGACTTATGTTATGGAACTGCAATAGATCGCAGTTACACAAAGGTTACATTGCCATCACAGCAAAACCCAATGTAACTGTAGATATCAGAACCACTCGATTTACGCTACCCAACAAATGATCATCAGGAACTCATTGAGTTTTGTCCGGACGTCCTCAGGGATACCAATTCTCATTGAACCCACCCTTTGGATTCTAAGGCAGAAACATCCAGTGGATCCGCTACTATAAATTTCGACTTTCATTAGGGTGCCTTCCCATACTCTTATCTTAAAACATATGATACTATATACATAGTACCTTTCAAAATCATACTCTTTATATTTATCACATATAAGCTTCGTTTATACAAAATTGATGTTTTCAAAATCCGGCTTAGCTAATTTCCAAAATTGACTTTTGCTAAAATCAAAAGTCTTTTAAAAAAACAATGAGTTCCAAAACTATTTCAGTTTCATTCTCACATACAAAAAAGATTATTTTTTCAACTCGAATAATATTCGGACCAATAATTCTGAGTCCACTTCATACTTATATAAATTCCATTTAGTATTTCAAATATCCTTCAAAGATCATTTCCTTTCGATTATAATTTCAGTGGGGGAGTTTGAATATATATCTACATTTATATTCTCATTAACGCCAAATAAAAGTTTCCAGTTCCTTTTTCTTTACAAAGTTATTTGCCACATTACTTACTTCTTATAAAGTAAGTTTCAGCTATAACACTATTAAATCTTCATCTTAAAATCATCACATTTTCTCCAAATATTATTTCACTTCAAAATCATTTTTATCTTGATATTCTGATTTCGATTCCAATTCAAAATTGCTTCGAATTCCATTTGGGTTATAACTTCAATTTATCTCAATTCGTATTTAACTCCATGATTTTAAGATAAACAATTTCCACTACGACCAGTTTGAATTTAGTAAATAGATTGAATAGTTGTAAATAGTTAAATAATTTGCATAACTTAGTTTGGGCATTAAAAGAATGGTTGTATAGTAAATAGCTTGGAAAAATCAAAATAATTTGAATATTTAAGAAGATAGATTTTAGACAGTTTATATTAGAATAGTTTGTTTGAAATAGTTTCAAGCTCAAACTGATTCAATTTTCAATCTCCAATTTAAAACAGTTTTCAATTTCCATATTAGTAATTTAGTAATTAAATTTTTTATGTTCAAACCAATATAAAAAGTGACTTTATATCAGACCGTATTTCTACAAAATATTTCACAACATCTATAAACTACAACACTAGCGAGTTCAAACATTACATCCATTTATCCATACAAAAGTCTTACAAAAGGTCATAACATAGACGCCTTAGCCACTACCTAGGGGTTAGACAAGAATAGAGTTCTAACATCCTTTGTAAAAACTTCCTTATGGGCTTCCTACCAACTTGCCGGTCCATGCAATCCATGACAAAGTGTCCCCACTTATAGCATTTTCCATAAAAGAACTCTACATTTCCATCTTTATGGATGACTTTCACATCTCCTGGGGGTATTCCACAACTATCTCTTTCTTCCGTCTCTTGGGAAAATCCCTAGCGATGTGTTCCGTCATTTTACAATGGTAGAAAATGGTTGATCCATCAATTGGTACTATGGGTTTACACTTCACCTTCCTCACTTTAGGGCAATGGTTTAGAAAATGTCCTCTCTTTTGGCGCTTAAAGCATAAAATCTCGGAGTGAAACCGTTTGACTTCTTCATTCTTTTCCTTTCTTGGTTTGCTGCACTTAGCTGCGTAATTCCATTTACTATGACACCTATAGCATATCGCAATATCATAAGGACCTGGTCCAGCCATTTCCCTCACCCATTTCTCATGTTTCAGTATTGCTTCTTCCCGTTCCTTACGTGCAGCTGCTCTCTGCTCCCTACGCCTTGCCTTCCATTCTTCTCCCTTTGCCATCTCTTACAACTTGGACTAGATTCTAGTGGGACTTCCTACCATATAATTAAAACCTCGATTAGTCAAATTTTCAGCTTTATTCTTATTTCCAAATATTCTTTTATTCGTAACCAATCATTTTATAATTTAGTCCACTAATTTGATAATCTGGTTCATTTTAACTTCCAGAATTTGAAACCCGTTTTATTTCATTAATCTCTTTGAAATAATTTATACGTACTTAATTTCTCTTGCACCCCTTATTAATTCTATACCATTTTTTTACAATTTAATCTATTTAATTTCCACAAATTTAATTTTAATCCTACTTTGAAATTTCCAATTTCAGGTTATGAGTTCAAAACTTATTTAACTTGCCGTGAGTTAAGTTCCCAAATAGTTTAATCCATTTAACCTTCACAATTTAAATGTTTACCTCCCAAATTTAAATTCTTATTATATCACTTCCGACTTGTAAGTTCAAATTCTTACTTTTCTTTGGGTTATACTTCTCATTTCGAAGGGGATTTCAGAATTCAAACATCAATATTTATTTCAAAACAACTTTGAAATCATATATATCCCCATATATATACATATCCCATTTACATACCAATCACACTTTAAATTTATACCAACCTGGGTTTCTATTCAAAACAATTTTTCTTTGGAATTTTCCAAAACAAATTTTCTATACCAAAATATTATAATAATATTACTTATTATTTCCCCAAACACTATGAAACACATTTCAAAATTTTCGGTCTAAGATTCATAATTTCCTAAATTTAAATGCATTTTAATTTGTAAGTCACATTTATAAATTTAGCTTATATAATTTCACTTCCATAAACATTTCACTTTGTCTCATCGTTATTTATTTTGTAATAACATCTTTTGTTAAGACCCAATCACTAATTTATGATAATAATCAATATTACCATACCTAGAAATCAAACACACATATTCCCATAATAATTTTCTAGAAGATTATTTCTAGATATAAAATATAATCAGGGTATGTGACGGTCCGCCCTTCATTCAATTGAAAGATGAGTCGTGAATTAGAAAGAAATGGGTAGAAAAGAAATAGATTGAAAGAAAGAATTGAAAACAAATCATAGAATCTCACAACGGAACACAATAAATATATAGTACACCACATATATCATAAAGTCACTAATACAGTACATTAGAGTCATAAATTTTACATACATCATACTAGAAAGTCACGGTGACTTGCCTATCCATTACAAACCAAAAGGGAAGACATAAACACTAATATAATGGAAATGGATATAGCTAGATACGCGAAAGCCACCTGCTCCAACTCCTCCTCCAAAATACGTCGAAGTAAACTTGGAATCACTTGACTACTCATAAAATTTTGAGTACCCAAGAGTTTAGAAAAACAAAAAAAAAACTACGAGTCAGACATGGGTCTGGTGTGAGTAAAATAGTTAAACTTATTTAAATTGGAAATCATTTGAAATCAAGGGTACCTCGTAAGACTCGCTGCACATAAACACGAACGGATTTTTCCCTTATGATAACCAAAACACTTTCATAGGAAATTTGGTGATATTATGATAATGTCTAGGGTTTTCAATATAAAATAGGAAATAGCTGGAATGCTTGCATCTCACGTTCCAACATAGTTGAGCACAATCAAAACGTACGACACTTATTGGGGATTGTGTTCTATACAATGGCAGAGCTACTGGGGTACCGCCCGCTACTGTACCTGGTCTAGATCAGCGTACCGAGGACCACTCCCGATCCTTTGCAACACACGACCGGACTACCCCTAATCTAGATAGACCGAATAAGATCACCCCGCTGTTGGGATCAACAACCGCCACACAGCCGAAATAAAAGAGACTCTAGACAGGGGCAACCTTATCCAACTTGGGAGCTACCCACTTAGCCTTGCTGCACCTTCCCTGTTTTAGCTATTCCCGGTTGATGAGGCTTGAGGCCATGATTACATTTTTAGAATGCTCATTGTTCTTTGATGATGATGGCCTGATCGCATTCATCCATACAAGTCCGTTTCGAGTCCGAACAGAACCGAAGGCACTATCTGCACTACACTCGTATTGGAATCACCCTCAGATTTAGTGACAAATAGCCTTTGCATTTTGAATCTTCATTCCGGATCTTCCCTTGAGATCTTCATGACCTGATTGTCCATTTTGGATCGATATGGTTTTCGGATAAAATGATATTCGATCCCAATCTCATTGAATCCAAACGCCATCTTTTAAGGCCAAGTTGTTTTTAACAAAAAAAATTCAATTTCAGAATGTCAACATTCAAATGGAAATTCCACTACAAATATCTATTTCCAACAAAATGTTTCATGTTTATATTTAACTGTTCAATTCACGGTACTTCATAACATAGAATAACTAAAAGAACATACTAGAGAAATCCAGACAATCCACCTAGCCTGTACTATTACACGATTTATGGTCAATGTTAACCAATCTCAATCCATCATCTTATTTAATTTAAAAGCAAAGTTAAATATTTTTTTGAAATCCTGTTTACTTATAATTAATTACAAAACTATTTATTTTAATTTAAATAAATTTTAGAAATTAATAAATATTAACCTAGGATTTTATTTAATTTAAGGTTTAAATCGTTTTATTTACATTAATAATTAAAATTAAATAAGTAAATTTCTAACTCACTCATGTGCGTTAGGTAAAATAGGCGATAGGAAAATTTTCAATTGTCTGCTGTTTTAAATTTTAAGAAAACAAGTGTTAAAAATTGATAAGTTTTATGTGAAACATTTTATATTTTTATTTTGTTAAAGCCCAACACAGCCCATTGGCCCAAAACCAACCCAGGGAAGATCTTTCCCTCTTCTTTTCCCTTTTTCTATTTTCCCTGCTACTTCTTCCCTTATCTCCCTTTCCTTTCACTTGCACCAAATCATGTTTTGCACATGGACACGACGATGAAGCCTCGCCGACCACCTCCCACCTCTCCTCCAAGTCGCCCCCGACCCACGCGACTTCTTCGGCCACCCAGTTTCCACGGCAACCTTCGATTTTGAAAACTCAACAGCAAACCCGTTTCCAGCGAACGAACCGATCAACTCCCTAACTTGTACCATCGTCTTCGACCACCAGAGTCTACCCCGCTTCGCTAGGAGCTTCGCCACTCACTCCCCCACCTTTTCCCCCATATCGCAACCTCCTATCCCCTCACCGTCGCGGCCATCACCAATTAACCGAACACGAGCAAATACGACACCCAATCCCTAAATCCTCTCCTTCCAACCACCACACCCCCAATTAAAATATCATACTATTTTTCCCGAGCTCCACTTCCACTTAGCTACCTCTGACCACAACCCCGACCCTCAATCATGACCAAATCGTCATAAATTGGTCAAAGACTAATTCCCACGTTCAACTTCTCCTATCCCATCAAATACAAAACTAAAAATTGTGAAACGACCACTAAAGTTCGTCATTTCACATGGCGAACAAGGTTATATAAACCAAAAGGTAAAACAAAATGTTCGAAATTTTGTCACACTGGGTTATCTTGCTGTAAATTTTACTTTCATTTCTCTTCACTGGATAAAATTTAATAAGACTAATTTTTAAACAAAGTATACTCAAGAACAAACAGTTTTCCTTTTTGCATGATATCCTATAACAGTTTAGAGGAAGAGATATGGGTTTTCAAAAACTAACGGTCCGTTTGTTTTCATTTTGTATTTTGAGTTTTGTGTTTTCATCTTGCATTGAGAAACATGAAGAAATAAGAGAAGAATATGTATAATTCTTAGTCGTCGCAACGACCAACGGACGACAAAGAAGTTGGATTGTTGTCCATTCTTTTCTTATCTCTCGAAACACGAAAAACAAATTAAACTTGTTTTTTATTTTACATGTTAATTTCATTTTTCAAAATTGTTTGTTTTCCAACAATTCATACAACGGACGCGCTATTGTATAGATGAAAACACAAAACTAAAAACGATAAGCCAAACGGGGCCTAAGCATGACAGAAAATAGAAAAAACAGAGTAGAATAGACTGTTGTACAGGTTTCGGTATATACATCCGTATACATATACATATATACATATATATGTATATATATATTATTTCTATGCAAGTAAACTTATCAAAACACTGCTACTTTTAACAAGCATACTCATAGATTAGTAAAAAAGATTTTAGTTTAAAATGTTTTACTCAAAGGAAATATGTTCTGAACAAAGAAATGTTTTTTAAAAGAAAACTTCTAGCTTTGTGGTTGATCCACTCTGTTTACTTGAGTGTTTGGATTTACTTTAAGTTGTAATGGAAGCTGGAACTTCCTTTTGTTTTGTTTGTTTGAATGAAAAATATGAAACAAAGTAGATGTATATATAGTGAGAAAGTAGGCTGCGTTCTTTTAGTACAGTAAGCTAAATATTTTGTATTTTTATTTTTCTTTTGCATTTTCTTTGATCTGAGGTTTTGCTGACCTGATTTGATTATTGTAAAAGAAGATTTGACAACTTGAAAGGCGATTTGATATAATATGTGCTTGAGGGAATGTACACTTAATGCCATGTCCCTTTTTTTGTTTACATGCATATATATATATATATATATATATATATATATATATATATATCTTCATGTACATACATACTACATACATATGTCTACAACATAGTTTTTGTCTTATTTCCCTTATACAAATACATATGCATATGTGCCTACCCTTGTGTCATCTATATAGTTTTACTTGTATGCTATAACTACAACAAATATAAGTATCCATTTATATGGATTTATTCCTACTTTTATACACATATATAAATTTGATATCAAAACTAAACATAAACATCTAATTATTCTATATGTAATTATATCTAGTACTAGAAAGGTAGAGTTTTTATTTTAAATATTTTTGGGAGATTTATTTTTAAGTTTTCAAACCATATATAACTTGCCAAATATATATGTATACGTAGATAAACTATTAATGGCCAGAATTTATTATTTGTTTTGAATGAAAAAATTTGTATTCGCTATATTTAAGTCCAAAAATTATCCAATAATAGTGTCAAAAATCCCAGGCCGTTAAGGGTAAATTTATTTCACTTTGAAAAACACTTCTGAATTTTCAGAATTTCAAACTCTGTTTTTGAGTCTACTTTTAGCTTAACTTATTTGTATAGCTCACTCTCATCCTTTCTATTTGGTTATATATATATTTAACCACTTAGATTTTATAATCTTATTTAGTTATAATAATTACAACCAATCATTATAATAATTTAGAATATTATTTCTTTTCATATCAAAATAAAATCTTATATAAAAATTATCTTAAAATCGTTTTTAAAATCATTATATAAGGAAATAACAAGTACGCTCTCATATAATAATCTCAACTCATTCTAGGGTACTACTAACCTTATCTCTAATGAGTAGTTCCACACCAGAGCCAAGGTTCTCACTTAACCTTCGCCTTCGATGCCACATGTAACGATCAGGTGATTTTCCACCCTCGAAAATTGACGCTAATACGTTCACTGTATATAGTGTCGAGTAATCGGGTGTCGGAAATACCAGGTTGTTAGAGTTTAAGAAGAAGAGAGACAGAAGAAGAAAAAGAAATAACAGCACAGAATATTACAATCATAGCGGAACAAAATATAATATACAACAACCGCATTTTTACAAAGAAAGTTATAACTATTAATATACATACAAGTTATCAGAGTGCAATCATCAACAAATGAACATGGATATTTGTAATAACTTATCCCTAAATGCTGAATATATAGCCCACAGTACACATCGGAATATAGTTAAATACGTGCAATACATCTCTGCCATCAGCTCGTCTCTTGAGCTCTAGAACGTCATAACCTGAAAATTATAATACTCGGTCTGACCCGAGCATTACAATAAAGTAACACCCGAATCAGGTTGGAAACCAGCATGAGTAAACCCACTTAATTTGCAATACTTAAGTTATGAGAATCTTTTGAAAAAAAAGGTAACTCGTACAACACGACGAGTTTTTTCTGATTATAACCCAAAACTTTTACAGAAATCTATTAATATTATAATACTGTTTAATTACAGTTGCTTATCTAAAATAGTTAATGTGTAAAAGTAATTCAATTTCGGCATATTAAACTCGAAAATTAAACCCGTAAAGGTTCGTAGTGATTTTCAAATCGAAGTGGTTCCGGATAACACTGATATCTGATCTCGGTCTCTCTGAATCTAAATGATAAATTTTAAAGGCCATTTTTTTTCTTTTTTTTACTAAAAAAACAATTCATATTCAGAGTGTCAATATATGGAAATCTATTACATATGTCTTCTTCCAAATAACGTGTCAATGTTTTATTCTAGCATTTTAACCGATTTGGCTACTAAATGACACCGACAATGACAATTAGTATAAATATACAAGAACAGTAAACCAAAGTATATTCATTAACCAATTTAATGATTAATAGCTCATATTTAATGATTTACAACTAGAATTTAATCATCCTACATTAAATTATGTCTACTTATATTTTTAATCCAAAGTAATATTAAATTAAAGAAAATTATGAACAATTTGTTATTAGTTAATTAGGATCAAAACAATCCAATTAATAACTAGTTTCATTAATTTACATAAAATTAAGCCAAACAAGGAATTAATTAATTTCTCTTTTTAATTATTATAATATAATTAAATTTTGGAAAAATTTATGACATTAGTAAAAATATGGTGTGATCGGACTGCAAAACAAAATGAAGTAGGAAATATTGTTTTGGTTCTAATAGGTTATTTAATAAAATAATTTCACATCGGCCCAAAACCACCTCGACCCGGCCCAAATCCTTTCTATTACTTCTTCTCCTCGAGTTCTTTCTCCCCTTCTTATTCTTCAGCCTGTAAACATGAACGTGCACGCATATGTGCATGCACACAGCATCTTTGACCAACCTCCCTAATCGTCGACCACCCATACAAGTTGCTGGCGAGCCCTACACGCTGTTTCCCCACCTGAAAATGCAACCTAAGCCCATGTTCGAATTCAATCCTCAAACTCAAGCCTGTATACAACCAAGCCCCACCAATATGCCCGCCACATCACCCACGACCACCGTTCGTTGCCAAACTTCACCTACTTGGTCGCCACAACCTCCTCCATTGATTTCCCCCTACGCGAACGCTACCCATTTGCTCTCCTCGTCCCTATTAACGCCAAACTCGAACCCACACAAACCCACCGCTAAACCCTACTTTGAGTTCATCGCACTTTCCCATGCTATAGAAAAAACCTCCTCCCAATTTTCTGGGGTTCTTCATTACCTAACATCCCTCCATGCCAAGTGTCGTGCCTCGAAATACATCCCTTCGTCGAAATTAGACAAAATGCCCACCTCCGTTCATCTATCGATTCCTACCTCCACACATATTAAAAAAATCTTCAAACCACCTTTAAAATTCATGTTTTCCCAACAACAACACCACCATGCAATCCATTTACTAATTAATGAAATTCAAATTTCGTTCATTTCTAGGTAGTTTACTGTAAGATGAAATTTCCTCTCCCTACACTTGATGAAATTTCATGAAAACAATTTTAGGATAACCTATATTCAAAAACAAATAACTTTGGTTTTGGAATAAAATGTTAATATCGATTGGAAGATGAGAAATTGATTTTTGAAGCTAGGGGTTTAACTTTTTAAACAAAATAAAACAGAGGAGTTTTGGAAAAGGTATACAGAGTTCTTGAGTTTAAAGTGATATTGTCCTTGTTGATTCTATATATTCATATTTATCTTTTATATATACATGACATAAATCCAACATTTAATGGAAAAATCACAATTACATATCTGTGCATGTTATATCCACAAACAATCAATTTTTTTTACTCATGGTTTGTTTTTGAGTCTTCTTCCCTTTGTTTGTTTTGCTGCAGTTTGAACACTATCCTTCTACAGGTTTTTTCTTCAAGCAATGGCAGTTTTTTTTTGTATATGTGAACAAAAAAAGCTAGACTATTTATAAATGAGGGGAGAGAGTGTGTACAAGAAGGCTGAAGTTTGTTTACAGGATGTTACATTTTTTATTTTATTTTCTTGATTTGATTCGATATGAAAAGTTTTGATTTTTGCCTTGATTTGATTTATTTTCATGGATTTGATCTTTTATCGCTTGACTTTGATTTTGTTTTGACATTGATTCGATGTTTTGTAAACTTTGAATTAAATGCTTGCTATGATGATGTTTCTTGCACACATACATGCATACATCATATACATACATACATACATACATACATATACATATATAGATTTTTCAAGTACATAAGTTTGACCATATATTCATATACATATGCTTATGTATATTTTTATCATCATATATATATATATATACATTTTCATATTTACAAATACTATATACACCTTAACTTATGTGTGTGTGTATATATTTTATTTTCCATCATGATGCTTTTACATATATATATATATATATATATATATTCTATATGTACTATTTTACATAGCTTATATACATATACATTTACTTACATATGTTTGTCATCCCATATATATATTTACATTTATTACCTTACTATTCTATAACGACCCACCTTTTTAGACGGTTTAAATCAACAATAAACCATACATGTCTAATTCAAACCATTCAAAAGGGAGCCTTGTTAATGAGCTAAATAAGAAAAGAAAACAAAATACAGAATCTTGCAGTGGAACGAAAAAATATAATAATGAAATAAACAGTTCATGAAGTTGTTTTATAAATATCATTTGATTACACTTTTACAATTCAAAATAGAGTTATACATACATCAAAAATAAACAAATAATGCAGCGGAACACATGATGCAGTAGAATAACTGTAATAAATAGTATAATCATCTCTGTCTTCATCCTCCAAAATAAAATGGTCTTCAATACACTAAAAATACTCAGGCTGACCCGAGCGTAAAGGAAAATAATACAGAGTCAGAACTAAAATTCTTATGCAAATTAAATCAAAATTAGATGTACTAAGAAATATGGATAGCTACATTTTTGAAGGTTCAAATTTTTAGAAATGTTATTGTTTCCATATTCAAAATACAATAAATTTCACAATAGATCCATACCCATAACTTACAAATTTAAAGAACAATTCCTAATTAAATTTCATAGTCCAAGAGATATGATTTATAAAAATGTTCCAAAGTTTCAACATTCAATTTTATGTAAACTAGCCAATGTTTCAAAATTTAATTTTGAAAACTTTCAAATAAGGAAACGACGGTTTATTTATCAAAATCATTTTCATGGTTCAAATAGTAAATCTAAACATACTAGTTTTTTTCCTCTCATGTAAATACATGAAATTCGTGGGTTTTATATTTTTATTCGGTTTTCAAATGATCGATATGAAAATTTATATGATTACAATAAACTATAGGGTGGTAACAAGGATATATCAAAATAAATGAACAAATACACATTCAATCACAATAGCATCTATCACAACATACAATCAACATTCAAATCAACCAATTCAACAAATCAACCAATTCAATAACATGTCACAGTAATTATTGGTCATCACATATTGGAGTTTAGCCATTCAAATTAAATATCAATTAAAATTCCAAATCAACAATCAAAAATTTATTACTATATAACCTGTTTAACTTGCAATAAATTTTTAGTATTTTGTGAGTGAGTTTAAATACTCACCTTATGGATTTTCCTTTTCTAGTCGGATTTGGATCCGCTGCTACTTCCTCCTTTTGAATTGTTTCCTTGCTATCTTAATTTTTTTAGCATGTTTTAGAAGAGACAGAGAAGTTTTTATAGATCTAGATTTGAAGAAGAGAATTTGGAAAAAATGAAAGAATGTTTGGACAAAAAGAAGAAAATTTAAAGAAGATGAAGAATTGAAAAAGAAAAAGAAGCTTTGAATAAGAAGAAGATAATTTGAAGAATAAGTAAAAAAATAAAACAAGAAATGAAGATAAAAAAAGAGAAGAAGGAGATTTGAAGAAGAAAAAATGAAAAAGGAAAGAGGAAGGTGAAGAGAGAAAAGAAATGAGACGGATGTTAAAAATGAAGCTACAGAAGATGAGATTAGAAAATGAAATGAGGCTACAGAAGGTGAAGGGACCACCTATAATATACAAACAAACTTTGGGCTCCAAATTCCAAAACTTACTCCAATTAATTCATATCAATAAACCCAAATATACATTGCATTATTTAATTCCATATCATTCGTTTTATGTTAATATATATGCATACTACATTAACACAATCAATTAATTAATCAACCAATCAATCTATATATTTATTAATGTTACTCAAACCAATTTCATTAATTAATGAATATATATCAATCTGTGGACTACAAAAATGTTTTGCTTTACGTTTTTAATTACTATAACGGTCGCGTTAATGCAATCAATTTACAAGTTTTAACCATATATAAAATGGAAAAATAAATATATGCGAACTTATGTAATTAATGTACAACTGTTAATACTAGGTACTTCTAATAGATTCCACAACATTTACACAACCATGAACCCTCTGATATATTTAAAATTTTGAGTATTAATGTGTGTGTGTATATTATTCTAAAATTAAATTTTTTCTGAAAGCATACTTATTCAAAATGAAAGTTTTATTTTTATATGTCTCAAAAATGCAATTATCTTAAACTAAATTTTCATTCCATATTGACACAAAAACGCAAGTTCCTATATTAACTCATTCATTACAATTTCATTTATGTTTCCTTTTAATTGAAACATTTCAATTAATCTAATTTCAATATATTTCGTACTAATTTCAAACAAATTATAATTATAAAACACTATTTTCTTTTCATTTATACCAATTCAAACATGTTTTATAAAATTTCCTATACAACAATATTTATACACTATTTACAATGCAAATGTTTTATCTTATTGAAAATCAACTTCTCCAAGATGAAATTCAAACAAAAACTTATGTTATTCTTTCATCAAAACATTCACTCCATCCATTATTCAAATTCAAGATTTGTTATTCCGATTAGAGACAAACATACAATTTATTGTTTCAAGTCAAAGCTTAAATTTCATTAAAATGTTTGTCTTAATTTAATTTAAAATGTAAGTTCTTATATTGAACTTATTTGTTACAATGCACTCGTCTTTTCTTTTCAATTAAAGGATTCCAACAACTCTTATTGCAGTTTATATTCAATATAAGATTTCAAATAAATTCTCATTATGCCACAACTGTTTTCTGTTCATTTAATACATTCCAACATTTATTTCTTAAATTATTCCATTCTTGTGTTAACATCTATTATTACAATCAATGGAACTTACATTCAAACAATTATTAAAATAAATTATATTCAAATCAAGATCATTAGATCATATTCTAATGCATAAAAATCTTTTACCTTATTTGAATTAGTTGTTCTATCATTTATTTAATATCAAGTTTTTATATTCTAACAAACTTTTTCCTTAATAAATCATAAAATCTTTATTTCTGACCATATTAAGTTCCAAAATCTTATTAAATTGAATATTTTTATTTATCAAAATTACGGGTCGTTACATATTCCATATAACATACATATATATATATACATATACTTATGCATATTTTATCATTATATATTTACATATATATCTTCACTTTATTACCTATTTACCTATATATTACTTCATATGGGCATATATACATACTTGTATACTTATATATATATATATATATATATATATATATATGTATGTATGTATGTATGTACGTATGTTCATTTTTAAACCTCACGAACTTGTATATATTTATATATACAAATATATGGATATTTTATCTTAAGTTTAAACGGTGGAGTTTATATACACATTTCTACAAAATTTCTCATATCCAAAAATTTATAATTTAAAATTAAATATAGTTTTCAATCAATACATAAATTCAGGTATTTCAAATATCAAAAAATCATCTATTCGGCTTTTAATAATAAATATTTCAAAAATTAAAATCAATTAATTTCCCCGATATCCGATGGTTAAAAATCCGAGTCGTTACATTATCGATATCAGATCTAGGTTTTAAAATGTTTAAACTTCAAAAATCATATCAAAAACTGCATTTTACCATATCAATAAACACAAAACGGTAAGGGAAGTAATATCAACCAGCTTATACGAAATTACCCAAATTTCAAGGAAAATTAAAGATTTAACAATAAATACACGAATCCTAAGGTCTCCCAAATAGTATATTTTCAATACCCCTTGCTAATACAACTTCAATCTACCAATTACGCTAATTAATCTAAAATAAAATGATAAATCTAGGTCTAACCTTGAATTATAAAGATCAGAGGTAATTAGGAGTGATTAGCGGCTGCTAGTGGAGGTTGGTATTAGTTCTGATCTTGAGTTGGGCTAATGTGCTATACTAATCACCTATTAATTACCTATTAGTCTGCTTAAATTCGGTTAGAACTTCAAATGGTCATAACTCCTAAACATAACTCCAAATTCCTAGTGTGACCACTCAACGGAAAGAGAAACAATCATCCTTTCCAATGAAAGTAGTTTCAAACCCTATTTCGGTTGCTGTCAAAGTTATTGGACTTATAAGATTTTCAAGATCGAAATCGTTCAATAATTATTATAAGAATATAAAATGGCACTAATTAACATTTTCCAAAGTTGTAGATCCATATGACTTCATATGAATTTGAATATAATATTTTATGATCCTCCGATACATGAAACACGGGTCGTTATACTCTCCTCCCCTTTAGGAATTTTGCCCCCAAATTCCCCAACTAAAGCATGAAAAATCAACCATAACTACCTTACATGCCTAACAACCATAAGTAATCATCTCAACCATCAAACATGCAACCATGCAATCATTTAATACATATACCTATCCTGTAATGCAAGATACTAAACTACCCTACATGATATCAAAAAGTGAAAGCAAAAGCGATAAATATGAGTTCTTACCAAGTAAAGGGCTCTGAGCAAGTAGTCCTCATGCTCTCCTCGATTTCCCACGTGCAATCGCTCTTGCTTTCACTATATTGAACCTTCACCAATTCCAACATCTTCCTTCTAAGCTGCTTCATATCACATCCGACAAAAGGAATGGGCTTATGAGGTCTTGAAGCTTTTGGTTCAACTTTCATATCATCCATCTAATCCAATGAAATAGTCATGCTTGAGCTGTGCACACACTTCCATAAATAAAACACGTGAAATACATTATGCATGTTTGCCATCTTCTGAGGTAAGTAAACTTTGTAAGTTTGGTTCCCAATCCTCTCCAGTATCGGAAAAGGGCTTACAAATATTTTTGCCAATTTCCTCTTGATACCGAACCAAACTACATTCTTCAGTAGGGAGATGAGGCTACAAAAAGGCTATTCCAATGCCCACCACCATCAATTATACATATCATAGTTCAATAAACACATCATCGTAATAAATAAGGCTATAAAAAACAAAACTATCATCTTAAAGTGTATATTATCCTCTAGAAAGGTGTCCCAAAAGTCAAGCTGGCTACTTCATCCCTGGACTTGAAATATCTCGGTCTAAGCCGAGTATTATGAAATAACACATGGGTTAGACTTTGTCGAAAGAGCAATGTCATAGTATATAGGGTGATATATAGTAAAATGAGTATCATACACATGTCACATAAATAAGCATCACCCAATAATATCGATTGATTGGCCGTAGGAGGTTTGTATATATAATGGTAAGATATGCAGACTCCAAGCTAGGAAAGCACAAAAATAACATAACAATAACCAATCCAATAACCAACACTCACATGATATTAGGGTAAGGGTAAAATCAGGTAATAGGATAACACATAGCTGGCCTCTAATGTCTCATATTTTCCTCGTCTCTCTAATGAGATTATGTCAAGAACAATCATCAAAAGTTAATCACCTAAGTCATCTAGATGGAAAACTGACCTACCGCAACACCACTCTAAGAAATACTAATGACTATAGTCCATTTCTTACAGTCCTTTTACTCCCAAAATCGCAACACATATATCAACCTGCTTGTTCACAACTCCTACTTACCATTGGAAACAGATTGTTGGTCCTAAATGACATCTAGGCAATGACTCTAATGAGAGTAGAAACATCAGCCTTAATACTTGCACGATTGATGACACGAATCCGAGGCGCGACCCCACAATCAAGACTGCTAGTATGGATCCTAACCCATCTATGTGTTCTAATCACACGCTCTCCATTGCAGCATGGACCCTGTAACGTTGATTCAAACACTCCCAACTCAACATGTCCCAATGAGAGTGGCATCACTCGGTTACTTTCAACTCATAATCAACCTCATTCCTTAAAGAGACAACATCTCTCGACTGTCATACCCAATAAGTGACCTTTAGACGATTCCCGACACCCTTAACCTTAATAAGTGACATATACTTACAAACACTAACCAATCAAATATCACTTGAGCGTCCCATACTACTCAGTGTAATCTAATCGTTTGTTATAAGCTCATAAACTAAACTATCAACTTTTTATTATTTCTCGATGATAAGTCCAATGAATAACCGAAAAAATATTATCAAAAGTCTTATACCAGTCAGTATTATAACTAAGTTTATTCCAATTCCTCGATATACCAAAAATGTAATTACACAACATCCAATTCCCATTTATAATTCCCACTTATAAAAGATGCTGTATATAACAAAAAATCTATTCATATATCCTGATATTTCAAGTAAAATTATAATTTTCTCTTTATTTATTTAATTCCAAAATCAAGGTTTTATTAATAATTTTCCAATTCTCTTCTTAATTAATTGAATCAAGGAAAATAAATTTTAAATTATGTAATAATTACTAAAAAAACCACTCTATAATTTTCTAAGATTTATTTGGACTTTTGAAATATTTTTTAAGCCGAACAACTAGTTTTTGTTTAAAATGAATAACAGTTCTCAAATTTTAGTTTTAGTGCAAACAAACTCTTTTTCCAAAAATAACTTTATTTCTAGAAAATGGATCCTTTTTTTAAAATATTTTTTACTTTTTATTTAAAATAACAATGTATGGGCCCAACTTGAACTAACACTCTAGGTCAGGTTGAACATGTGGTCGACTACTCATAATAGAGGCCTTGCCCTCTTCTATTCTAATCCACTTCCGGAACACAATACAACTTCTGATTCACAAACAAATTCAAGCGACGATCATCATCAAATGAACGCATTCTAAGATTTTAAATGTTTACAATTCAAGTGCAAACAAAAGTATATACACATTGCATTTAAACATAGGTATGTGAGTGGAATATCACTCACCTCAAGTAGATAGTATATTCCTTGCACTAGAAAGCTTAAATTACTTTTTCTTCCTCATTTTCTCCACTTGTTGTAAATTCCAAGGCACCCAAATCTTGAGCTAACTTCTTCTTTTCTAGTGGCGTAATTATATGTTAAGAAGGATATATATATTGATAATGGTATTTTCTGAGAATTTAATTTTATTTTGATGTTTTAAATTAAAACTAGGGTTCTAATTATTTTTCAAAGTGAAAAGTGAGCTACAGTATAATGAAAATGTATACTAGGTGGAAATTTGTAAGCTGTTGGGAAGGTTCTTGGATACTCAGGAGAATTAGAGAATGGAAAAATATCTTAAATGAGAGATTTGGTCCATATGGCCTCTTTAAACTCCTTATTTTATTTATTCTCTCCTCTTTTCTTTTCAAATTTATTTTTCTTCTTATACAAATTAGCTCTAATCTCCAAATAAAAATCATATTCCATAAGTGTTTAGCTATCAATCCATATTTTTATAATATTATTTTCCATAACTTACCCTATTTAGAAACTTATTTCCTTTATTTACTACTATAAGCCTATTTTCAAAAACAATTTTGTAAACTACTTCTCTAAGTGAAATAAAATTCGTTTTCCTTTAAAACAAATTCCTAATCTTATTTATTTATTTATAATATTTAGCTTTACAAAATTATTTAATGCAACAACCCAGAATTTCAAACACTTCATACTTAAATATCTGAATTATTTAAATATTTGTGTTCAAGATTTAACACGATTAAATATGATTTTATAACCTTGTTAAACGCTTTTTAATTAATAACTAATGTTAGAAAACTTATTTTTGGAACGTGTTTACAAAAATATACACTTTGGATAAATACTGAAAATGTGACCTGAAAATGTTTTATTTAAAAATCAACTTTTATACAATACAAGTTATGTAAATATGTTGCAACTTGAATAATTATCATATATAAACATATGACAAGAATTAAAACACATCTCTTTACTAACTAACGATTAATCAAACTACAGAGTTAATTAGAAAAAGTAAGCATGGACATTTAGTACAAAAGAACCCTTAAATCACTCCTTGATTTAAGGAAAGAATGCTTGTGTAAGAGCATGGTCTTACATGCTTAACTTCATAGCTAAGGAGGGGTTTATCCATACTTATCCATTCATTTCCTAAGGCTATAAATAATCATGCAAGGCCTCTTCATTTTATACAACAAATCCACTTCAATTACATACGTCTTCACTCCTTTCTCTTCTCCATTTCATGTCTTCTCCCTTAGGCCGTTGTAACATCCCGCCTTTTTGCACGCTTTAAATCGACGCACGTGCCAATTCAAAACATACAGAAGGGCGGATTGTTATGGGGTAAATAAATAAAACAAGGAAGAAATAAAACAAAATAGAATCTCGAAGCCGAAGGATAAAATATAATAATCAAATATACAGTTTATAAAGCTGTTTTACAAAATATTCGATTATACTTACACCATTTATCAGAGTTACACATACCAATAACAATGCAGCGGAATAGTATGAGTATAGTGGACTAATAATAATAATAATAAATCTCCGTCTTCATCCTTCAAAGCTAATGTCTTCGAAATACTGAAACGCTCGGACTGACCCGAGCGAATTGAAAACAAAACACTCGAGTCAGAAATAAAAGATCTTATGTGAGTTAAATCAAAAAAAAAATATGAGTGCAGTAACTCAAGAGATGCTCGGGATTTACATCTCCTAAGGATCCGTTAAACTATTTACTATGTAGTATATTTCGCTATTATAATAGTGTCTAACTGTAAAATAAACTTACTTTAAAATAGCGTTAAGGCTTTACATTTTCCACCTTAACACGTAATAGTGCCAATAGTCTATACAGTGCCTGCATATCTCCTGATCGGGAGACTACGAGAAGACACTCCATAGATATGACACAAATAGAAACTCGTAGTAAAGGCTCGGTATGGTAGGTGACACGACACAACTAGGCAATGCCAGGGTAGATATACCGATTACGCTTCCGGGTCGGTGGTAACGCGTAGCCGCAGCTACCACCCACCTCGGACAAAGTCCCCCAAATCAAAGAAATCAAAAGTGAAGGTGGCCACCGAATCAATCCAAAGTCAAAGTATAGTATCAAAGGGAAGTGTCCGATCAGAGGTGCTACCTCATTAACCCGTCGATCGCTCCTGTTTTAGCCACCTTATGCCAACTCACGGGAGTTGGGTCCACTTATTTACCTTACAGGAAACGCCGCCACCAACCTACTTCATTCTGAAATCTCCACCGCATACACGGTTGTTAAAGTGGTTTTCGGAGTTGGCAAAGAGTATGACAACTTCCGATCCTGGTCTCTTCAACAACCAAACGTTATTATAACACCGCGGTCTTTAAAAATAGTTTATGCTTTAAAACCAAAATATAATTATCCATTTCAAAACCCATAAATACGACTTCCATTTCCAAAACAACTCATTTTGATATTATTTTTATAGAAACCCAAATCAATAATATCATTTTTATTTCAAATATATTTCTTTTCCAAATTATATTGCTTTAAAATTTCTAATATCTGGAAACCAAACATTTGAATTATAACTTCCAAAACATAATACTTCGACATACAGAGCTTTAAAACCATAACTTATAAAACTTGAATGGTTTGGATATTCAAACAGTATACAGAATAAAATAGTTTGAATTTAAATTTACTTTATAAAATAATTTCCGCGACTTCACAATTTTATTCATTTAAAATTTTAGGTCTAAACCCCATAAATTTAGATTCACTTTAAGTTTCAATAAAACACTTCGATTTCAATATATTCAAACTTTGAGTATTTAACAATTTCAAAACTAAGGTTGGAAATTCTATTCAACAAATTTATTGTCCTA
This sequence comes from Allium cepa, assembly GCA_030765085.1. Lineage (NCBI taxonomy): Eukaryota > Viridiplantae > Streptophyta > Magnoliopsida > Asparagales > Amaryllidaceae > Allium > Allium cepa. The sequence continues at coordinate 169,408,829 of CM060931.1, forward strand.
TTATTTAGTTTGAAATATTCACAAAATAAATCCATAAAATAAAACTTAAATTTCTAACAATTAAATATTTCCTTCAATTTAGTTATACTAAAAATATTCATTTAATTTATCTTGAATAAAAATCCAGTTATAAATATCATACCATTAAAATTTCCAAGTTTAATAAGTTACACCAACTTGTGGAGTTTAATTTTTAAATAAGCTCAATTCCAAATAAATTTCCAATTTATTTTTCCAATCTTTAATGATTTGAACCATTTAAAACTCTATATATATACAATAGCTTAAACCTGTACTTAATAATATAAATTATCAAACTCCATTATTCAGCTTATTTAATTTCATTTAACAAATTTATACATAGCTTAAATTCAATAATTTAACTATATATATAAAATAAGATTTTATATAAGATCAAAAATTAATATTTATTAAACCATATCCTATTCAAACCATAGAAATCATTTTCAAGATATTTATATATATATAGACAGATGGTGTCTGTATATAATTTTCTACCCTATGGTCAAGTGATACGGATATCTATCATTTTAATCCGAAATTTAAAATAAAAATTAAATTACGGTTATATATCATTTCAAATCGCAATCCCGAATGAAATGAAATGCATAACAACTTGCAGTTTATATAATATAGAACACATCATCCGTCCACACAATATCAATCATCAACCAATTTATTGCAATCATCATCAAATTTAAACAAAACATCAATATAGAGCATATAAAATATAACAGGTATCAATGAACAGTTTATATTCAAAAATAGATTAACAACTATTTAACTAGCAGTTTATATGCAAAATAAGTAAATTTTAACTGTCAATTTATATGCAAAAATAAATAAACTTTAACTAGCAATTTATATGCAATAATAAAATTAAATGACAATTTAATTTAAATAAATGCAATTAACTAAGATGATGAATAAAAACATGCCAAAAAAACATAAATAAATTTCAAATCACATCGTATATCAATTTAACAAACATAAGAAATTTTAGAAGTTATGAGTGGGTTAAAACACTCACCTTTTGAATTTAAATTGAATTCAAATCCAATTTAAATCAAAAAATTAGATAGTCCTCAAATTCGTCGAAACCAGTACCAAAGTGTCCGGAATCCCAATACGAACCTAGCAGAGAAAACTGCGCGTGAATTGGATAACGTAAGTGAGAGTTATTCACGTTAGAATACTTGAAAATAAAATTAAATTTTAAACAAAACAAATTAAAGAAAATACCCATCCTCCCCAAGTAAGCAATGGCCTCCTTCACGCGCGTGTCTAGTAACCATAAACAAACCTTAACGCACGCGATACCCACCGTAGCCGCCAAGAACCACGCCTCCTTCCACCAATTTTTACGGCCACCACGATCCTCATCGTCCAGATCCAACAACGTCGCCGCCCTCCTCTCTCCAGGCCGCACGCAACCATGGCCGCGACCCCAACTCCGGTCTCCCCTCTCGCGTTCACCGCCGTCACGCTTTCTGGCCAATCATGGGGCACACGATTACCTTCGGGACCCTATGACCGTATCGATCTGCATGCCTCGCCAATCTCTACACCTTCCCGCTTCCTGATCGCCGAATCATGGAAGATCCACCGTCAATTCCGACGACCTAATATGAACGGCCGAGAGTTATTTATTTAATTCTGGACGCACCAAAACTCGAATCGAAAAACGAGCACCACCAGTGAATTTCGCGAGTAGAGTGCTTCAACATATATTTTTTTTCTGAAATTTTTTGAGGACTTTGAATTTTAGGCTTTGGATTTGATTTTTGAATTTGAAGTTGGATCTAGGGTTTGCAGCCATTGGAAGAAGAGGAGGAAGTGATGAAATTTTACGCGCAGACAAATGAGAATAGGCGGAGGCTAGGGTTTAGCAGGGTATCTATAGATAAATTGAAAAAATAGATGGATCGGGTTGATAAATATACGTGCTACCGCTAACGTGGCCCAAAAAGCCCGTTCTGACCCCGGAACGAAATTGGTTAAACCCATATATCAAAATAGGTGTTTTAAAATATTTTAAAAGCAATGGAACAGGTTTCACTTCCAAATTCCATCGTATGCAGAAATTATGCTGAAATCAATATTTTCAAACTGATTTCAGTTGATTTCAATTAAATTGATTTCAAGGCGTTTCAAGCCCATACGATCAAACGACAAGTCCGATCGATACGAAACTCAAAATCCTACAATAATTCACCGTTACAGATCCGATGAAACTGGTTTCGTCGAAATCCGAGTCCGTGACCAAAATGGCTATTTTTATATTAATTAAATAAATTTAAAATAAATAATTAAATCAAGTTTCTAATTTAAATTCTAAAATTTGCAATCTTTGTCACTTTATAATTCTCAAACATTTACAGTGATTTAACAATTTTTAAATGCCAATTTATTAAAGATTAATCAATATAAATCTTTAATTTCATAAATTCGAAATTATAGATAAATTTCCAAGTTCCCATTAAATTGAATTAACCCATAATTATTCCATTCATAAATTTCAAATAGAAGGGTTTACCATTGGATTTAAAAATTTTACCTAATTTTTTTCCCAATTTCAACTTAAAATTTTAAATTAACATAAAAATTAAATATTTGATTTCATTCATTTGCAATAAATCCAATTATTATAAATTAAATGAATTAACTCACCATTAAAAAATTCAAATTCTATAATTCATAAATTCCATCATCTTGATTTACTTATTAATTTATAATTCTTTAAACCAATTCCCATCTCAATTTAAAGTAACTTAATTCACCAATTATAGAATTTATTTCAATTTCTTAAAATAACTCCTTTATTATAAATTGAATCAAATTTATATTAATAAGTTTCCAATTAAACGGATTAGATTCAATTTCTTAGTTATTACTTTACATACTTCCCGTATTAATTTCTCAATTAATCATAATTATTAAAGTAACGCTTATTATCGATAACGACATTTTAATTACTCAACATTTAAATGAACGTTATTTCCAATAAGTTCATTGACTCATTTAATTAGGTAATTTATAATAGTTGTTATCCTACCCTTAACTTAATTTTCAAATAACGTACTACCTAAATTTACGATCAAATACCGTTACAATGTTTTATTACATTAAATCAATTTAATCCTTTCCTTTATCTCTCATATACAATTTCAATTAAATGTTGGCATTTATTTCCATACTACTGATTTATTCACTTATGTTCTATCCAAACATACATTTAGGTTTTATTTCCATAATTTATTCAATACTTACCTTCACTTATTTACAATTTAATTCCATTTATACAGTTGCAATTCTTTTTAGTTATTATTTCATTAATATTATTTCAAATTCTATTTCTTTCAGTATTAATTACACAAACATATTAAATTAGCAAATTATAATGTTTTCCACTATTCTTAAATTGAATTTCATTATAATTGTCCAAAATTGATTTTATTACCAGTGAAACATTTTATTTCTAACATTCGCTCCACTATAAATTTATAAGATCTTTATTTCTTTCTTCATTAAATTACAAAAATCAAATTAAATTAATAAATTAAATGGTCGAAATTTACGGTCGTTACAGCCGTGAGCATGAGGGAAACATAGCCTATGGCCGTGAGTTAGGGCGAGGGAGGAGGCTTTTGCCATGCGTTTTGGAGGAGGAAGGAAGTAATAGACGTGAGCATGGATGCCTTTCTAGGCATGGCCATGAGCAAAGATGGATGGGGGAAGGATAAAGTGTGGTTTTTGGTGGTGGAGGAGAGGTTTAGGTGATGTTTTAATGAATTATAAGGTGTTAAGGAAGTGTTATTTGAAAAAAATGTTGGTAGGAAGAAATTTGATAGAAATAACTGCGAGTTAATCTCACTTCGAATGAAGTTATTAACTTGATAATATTGCTTCTTAAATTGCTTGTTAATTGCATGTTAATATGTTTGCTATTATATATAATAATAGATACCAACAACTTAAAGTTATAACCTTTTATTGTATGCTTCCAACAGCATATGATTTGTTAAAGTAGTTGCCTCAAATAGAATGGAATTATATTATTTAAATTAAGCACATTAAACATCTAAAATGGACGTGATTATTAGTGCATATGTTAATACATGTTTAGCATTGATATGGTTTGAATTTGGAATCATATATGTGTATAAAATAGAATGAGACTTAATATTAAATTGAATAAGGAATTGTCAGTATAGCGATAGCTGTTATAAATGCACTTTGAATCCCTTAAACTATAACTTATAAAATGGCGATTTAATAACATTTCTTAATAATAACATGTTTGGTTATTATCTACACTTCTATAAGTATTTAGAAAAGAAAAGAATATATTTTGGAAAGTTATAGAAGAAGTAAATCAAAGTAACAAAAGATTGAAGTGAAAATGTCGCTATAGTGACACTTTTATAAATAGTCCATCTTTGAAATTAAAGCGCATTTTTGTAGAAAATTTCTTAGGGATTTCTTCACTAATTAATCAAGTAAATAATATATTTTTCTTATTGGGAAAGTTTTGAAGCCTAATTCATTTGATAGCTAGTTGAACGAAAAGCAAAAAGATATAGCGAAATAGTCGTTATAAGGGTAGTTCAATAAAATACCATGTTTTCAGAAAATTTTCTAAAATAAATAAAAATAATGCTTGGGGATTTTTCTTTATGGTTTTCAAGTATCCAAAATATACTAACAAATGTAAAAAGAACGGATCAAAAATCATTTATTTAAGCGTCTAAAACAAGGTGTAAAGTAGTAGCAAAATCACTTAAAACGGCAGCACGGGACTTTTGGCAGCACTTTCAAAGTGCTGTCTTTGCTTCTAAAACACTTCTTAGCTATTGTTTTAGTAGCATTTGCAGAAATGCTATCTTTTTTGTTTGAAATTATAAATTGTGTAAAAATGATATTTAAATTAAACATGTTTCTCTAATCTTTCTAAGGTTGTTTTCTAACTTATATTAGAGGGTTTTAAAATCGGTTTCATGTTTAAATATATTTTAGCATTTAATTGTGAATTTTTAAACTAAGTAGCTTTTAAAATAAAAACTTGTTTTTTTATTTTTTCCCAAATTATCTATTTTTACCTAATATTCTACATAAATAATTATCATATATTTTAAGTAGTTTTAAAAGTATTTTAACATATTAATAAGTATTTTAAAGGAATTTTAATCTATATAAGTTTTAAATATTAAATTAAATATTTTTAAAATATAATAAAGGGAGTTTGGATTTTTACACTTAAGTTAAAATAAATTATTAATAAGTGTGGATATGCTTTGATCTTTAAATAAACGTTTAAAGTTATTAATGGATAAGTAAATATTTTTGGGTTGTCGTAACACTACAAGAAAAATTGCTTTTAACAGCAATGGGGAACAGCGTTTAAAAGTTGATTGCTGTTGTTGAACCTTTTATATGTAGGAAAAACTAAAAACAACACAGTAAAACGCTGAGATTTTTATTCAGCAATTTGTGAAATGTCGTTCCCTCTAAAATTTTCATTACTGCGTAAATTAATTTCCCTCTTCTAGCCAAAATAAGAAACCTAAATCACCTACGCCTCCAAATCTTAATTGCTTCCCTCTTCTAGCCAAAAATAACTCACACAATCCACGTTTACTTCTCAATTCAGGATCAAAGTCAAACCAGGCGATTGTACTAAAATCACAATCACACAATCCACATTCGCGTCTCAATTCAATGAAATCGCACCTAAGAACCTCACTGCTGAAAATTGCAACTGCGAGAATCGGTCTTTGGAACTTGATGAGGTTGCGGTTGGCTGGACGGTGCTCGAAGAGGTGGAAATAAAGATTGGTTTTGTTGGCGAAGTTCATCAAGTTGAATAAGTTGAATTGGTGGAGATTGCTGAAGGTTGGTGGGTTCGAATAAGGGGATTTCGGTGAGGCAATTTGTGAAGTTGATGATGATAGTTTGGGGTCTGTTAGGTGGCAAGTTGCGGTGGGTGATTGGAGGAGTTCGCTCGATATTCGTAGGAAATTGATGAATCTGGGATAGTGGTACGTAGGCGAGCAAGCAGTGGTAAGTGGTGCTAAGGGAGAGATGATGGAATCGCTTTAGTTGGTTTGTCATTGGTTAACGGGACTACTGCTGTTGACGGTCGGGGTCACAGATAATTGCAGTGGTAATGGTGGAGGATTTGCTTAATGGTTGAGTTTGGTATCAGAAGTGAAGATGTTATGTTGAATGATGGTGGCGGCGTTGCTCTGGTATACGGCAGTGTGATTGAAGTGGTTGTGAACTTTTGATTATTGGAAGTAAATGTAGGAGATAGATTTTGGGGGGAAGGTGATGCAGAAGTTATTGAGGTAGACTTGCAGTTCCAAGTTTTGCAGAGGGGAGTGTTGATTGGCAGAAGCTAGGTGGTGCTGATGGTGGAAATGGAATTTAAACCCCACCAGTTGCACTTATGATTTTAAAAAATGCTTTGTCAATTTTTTCTGCACGTACAACAGGTAACCACTGATTTAGAGATTGCTAGGATATGCTTCTGTATTCTTAAACTGTACATTTGAATTTACATTCTCCGCTCTGCTAAATATTTGAATAGGCTGTCTATTTATTATGTAGTATCTTGGTCCAGCTTTTATTTTTCTAGATTAATTTCACATTTATCCTATTATTGTCACTCATTCCATTTTTATTTCTTTTTGGATTGCAGCACGGTGTAGTGTTCCAACTAGGGAGGCCAAAGGTGTTTTAGTTCAACAAGCTTTTCAAGTTGCCGTTTCTTTTCTCTTGTTCACGGTATGTTTTCGCCTTTGACATTGCATATCATTTACTTTTTGGGAAGTATTTGGATAAATCACATATTAATTTAGCAGACAGGATGTAGATTCTGGATCTCTTTGAAATCTGATTCATGAAATATTTCCAATTGTCTACTTTACATAACCTTTCTTGTTTTTACTTTTGATTAATTGATGTTATACAGTTCGAAAAAAACAATATCTGTATTGTTTCTTGATTCAACAATTTAAAAATTTACAGTAAAATTTTCTCTATTTGAAATTTAATTTGAAGTAGTCATAGATCTACATACTTAGTGAATTGAACATCATAAAGTAAAAGTTCACTTTATTTCAGCATTTGCTGAAGTAGTTCAAATACAACCTCCAATTGTTTACATAATGATGACGTGAATAATCATCTTAAGTTTATACTAAGTCACATGGAGATGTCCAAATGTTGCTTAAAGGCTACGCAAGTAGCTCAATCATGTTAACTAATATTTATTTTACATTAATTCTAATTCTACATGTAAAACCTTTCAAGATACCATGTAGATCCATGCATTTCATATAGTAAAAACCCAGTCGTTCCTAATTAGTTTTTGTGCTGAAGCACTTTCTCTGATGTCTTCATTCTTTTATTTATTTTATACAGATTTTTGAAAGCAAGAAAATTTGATATTGAGAAAGCAATAATCATGTGGGCCGAAATGCTCAGGTGGAGGAACGAATTTGGTGCTGACACTATTCTAGAGGTAATTATAGCTTATTTGCCTTTTTTACTTGCCAAGTTTGATTGAGAAGCACCAGTTTTTTCAAGCTTAGGAGATTCTGCTAACAGAGGGTTTTATACATACATGCATGCATGAATTTATTACTCTTAGACTTTTTCTTTAAAAAAATGCTTTACGAACTCATGTTTAATTCTTACACACGTTAGTAATTTTGGCACCTTTATGTTTTTATTTTATATGCAAATTGATGTGGAGCATAACTGATTCAAGTATTTTTGACGTATGTATACTTAGGGCTGTTACAGTTGATATATTCAACTTTCAAATCATGGTAACAATATGCATGATAACCATTACAAAACTAAAATGGTAATCTTTCAAAGCTCAAAATGGCAACCTTTTAGCTTTTACTGATGATGGTTATACTTTTCAAATTGATGGTTGGTCATATTGTTTGTAACTGTTATCAAAATTTGATATTAGCAGTCAGTTCATATAGTAAGTAGTTAATATCTCAAAAGTTCCTTATAACTTTGTTTATCTAGTTTTAAGGCTAGTGGTCATCCCTAATTAGTTAGAATATCAACTGAAGGAAAAATTCATCATTAAGGCTTGTTTGCTGAAGTATAATCGAAACAAAACATGCTTTTTCTACCACTGTGACAAAGGTTTGAAAAAGTGAACTGAAATGATCGTAAATCGAGCAAATTAACCTTTTTAGTAAATCATACCGTGAACTTGTTGCACCTATTCCTATGAGTATCAACAATGCAACTTCTATTGGAAACCAACTACAGTTCATTGCACATCGTCATCTAATTTGAATGAGCATGTTGGTATAACTAAACTGAACCTCTTTTAGAAAGGGAACGAGTCATCTAATTCAGCACCTATGGACATTGTTCCAAATTCAAACAGGCGTTCTGCATTCCATAGAAAAAGTAATTCAACTGTGTGTGTATATGTAAAATTTCATTCACATCTAATTCCTTTCTGTCCTAGAAACTGTCTCCAAAGATGCCATTTCAGCTTGCCTTGGATGTTATCCTGAAAATGTTGAGAGCTTGTGCTCACCATCATCGTCAAGGACAGGTAACAAGTTATGTATGTTATTTTTGAGATCATTTTATGCTTTTTCTTCTTCTATTAATCGTTGAATCCTGTAGCCAAATATAGTGGCACTTTATATTTAATATTATGGCCTGATAATTGAAACACAACTTTGCATGCACTAAACATTACTCAATTACTATTTCTCTCATATTTTTATTATTTGTTTGCTTATTAAACTACACATATACATGTATATATAACCGGTCCATTTTAATAATATATACATCAAATTACAGCTAACATAATAAAATATAAAAAATAAAACCACTACCTAATATTATAAAATTTAACCGAGTTAATTTTGTTTTATGAAAATTAAATTATATTATAAAAATTAAATGAGTCTAAAATAATAATATTAATTAACCAAGTTTATAAAAATCAACTAAGTTTTATAAAAATTCAATAAGTTTATAAAAATTAACCAAGCAGTATAAAAATATAACTAAATCTTCTATAATAATAATAATGTAGTTAACTAAGATATATAAATCTAATAAGTTTATAAAAATTAACTAAGTATTAGAAAAAAGTAAATAATAATTATAAGTTAACTAAGTTATATAAATATTAAATAAGTTTATAAAAACTAACTAAGTATTATAAAAAATTTCAACTCGGATTTAGTGAATTTAATGAACTTGGGAATTCGTGATTAATATATTGGTCAAAATTTCATAGATTAATTATGATAAAATTCAACAGCATGGTTTATGGCATAATTTCTCTTGTCTACCGATATCATCTTCCTCAAATTTTGAATAAACATTTTCTATGTTTTGAGCTCTTCAAAAACATTATTTTAGTGAAAACTAGATAATGAATATGGCTTGGTTTTTATTTTTTTAGCATGGCTGACAAACAAAATGACACTTGAGCTTTCTTTTGGTATGCTTTGCAACAGTTTCACCTTTCAAATTTTATGGCATATTTTAGTCAGGATTCGGTCCGATATTCTGTGAATATGTTATAGGAATACCATTAAAGTATCAATTAACCTAAGTTTTGCATTTATTGCAGCTTGTATGTTATTTCATTGAAATATCTGATTGTAGAGAAGAAGTTAGCGAAGGGGCATAATGTTTTTTTATTTTAACCATGTTAATATGTAAGTTCTGCAAAGTGATTGTCAAACAACTAGAACTAGAACTAAGTTAACTGAGTTTTATAAAAATTAACAAGTTTAATTTATAAAAATATAACATATAACTTAATCCTCTATAATAATAATAATGAACTAAGATTTATAAGAATAACAATAAGTTGACTATGATTTACTTCTTGACCCGATCACCACTTATAAGAATATCAATATCACTTAGTAGACAGTTCTTTTTCAAATGACCACCGGAGAAATATGAAGGCTGTCAACGACACTGATATACAATCCTATGCAATAGAGTAAATTTCATTTTATATAGGACATGTTGAAAATTTTAGTTCCAATATTCTTACTTTGTTTTAATTGTGCTTCAAAGGTTCGAATGTGCTGACTCCTTGTTACCTACTGCGTCAAGATTCCAAGTCTCTAGGTCGTAGGAGGTATGTTTCTGAACTATTATTTCAACATTTCATTTTATCAGAATCGTGCTCTGCAAAACATTTTTGAATTTTCAACCCAATGCAAGAATAAAAGAGCAGGCTATAAAGAGTATTTTTTAGAATAAAATTGAAAAGGACATAGATTCTGAATTCAATCAGGTTGGTGACTGACTGATTAATTTACATTTTAGGATTTTGACTGCAAATGTACCACTTGGTATTCAAATGCTGCTTCTCCATTATATCACTTTCACCACTCCGCACCACTACCTCACATCCTACTTGCATAAGCTTGACAGATATGCTTTTGCTTTACTCTACCTTCACTGTGATTGATGCATTATTCTTGCATCACAAGCCAAATTTCTACTCAGATTTTGGTAACGTTGACATACAACATCAATGTAATTCATTGTTATGTTTTTGACGAATTTTCTAAATATGCTATTCCAGCTAAAAATATTATAGGGAATAGAATTGGCAACTAGGTTGCACTATTCAATGTGAAAACTGAATTAGAGGGTGTGATGATATCCCTGACATTAGAATGTCTGATTTTGATGAAATACCAAGTGATCATACTGTGAATTTGGTGAGATGGTGTGATGTTATCCTTGACATTCTTCATTTGCAACTTAGAAACTATCTATATTCATTTCAGTTTTTGCTTGATTACAATAGTTGAGGGCTTCCATACATAGATATCAAGCTGGAAAGGCTAGATATGCTCGTTTTAGGCAGACCAACGACTTGTTGGTTGATTCAGGTTGGCACTGTAGCTTTTGCTTGCGATATATTAGTGAGTTATATTCGAAATGAAGGCTTATAACTATAACAATCAGATAAGGTTTTCTTATTTCTTGAATAATTAGAGAATTAATTTTAACAATATTTTTAACTAAGTTATATTTTTATAAAAATTAACTAAATTTATGAAAATTAATCTATTCTATTAAACTTTTATATAAAAATTAACTAATTTTACAAAAATTGACTTACTTTTACAAAATGCAAAGCAAGTTTTGTAAATTATACATTTATAAAATTAAACATATTTAAAAAAATTAACCGTGTTTACAAATTATTTATATATTTATACATTGCATTTGAGCAAGCTGCTATCATAAACAATTTATGTATCTACATTGAATTCAATTAAATTCAAAAAATTAAACATAAAGGTATGCAATAATAATCCATTTTTAAACTTATTTCTAGCTATGGTCAAAAAAAATTATGCACACGTCTATTGGATGTGCATGCATACTGGTATTAAATATAGATAAAATTGACAGCTCGATCTCTCTGCCATTACCACTAAACAATATTTCATCCTCAACCTTTAGAAAATAAGGAAGGTTCATGTGATCCAATACCATCTCTAGAATTCATTTTTTAATATCCCCTCGTTGGCTTTAACCAACATTTTGCTTTTGTTAGAAAATTTAAAGCCCTTAGCTGGGCTCTATAAATGCTGTAGCAGGCCCCCAAATATGGTGTTCTATAGTCGTGGTTACATAATATGTTTGTTAACTTTTAGAACTTCACTTGATTTGACCATTATGTTTTTACACTCTGTGTAGTAATTTTAATTTGCATTTATGAACTGTAATCTTTTTGTCTATAGCCATTAGCTAATAAAAATTCAAATTACTTTTTTCTTTTGAGTCATATTCTATTATTTATTGTCTGCTAATATGCATTTCCACTGACAGAGACATTAGTGCACTCCTCTCTTGAACCATGTCAAGATGCAGATTTCACATTTCCAGTAAACATTAATTTCAGTGAACACATAATCTATGTAAGATGCCGTCCCTATCTAAAAGATTTCATGGAAAAGGTTGCTAGCCTCTTTGAGATCACTATATTTACTGCAAGCCAAAGTATTTATGCAGATAAGCTTCTTAATATTCTTGATCGTCTGCTTCAAATTAGTTCTTCCTATTGCTCTCAATGCTTCAGTTCTATGCTTTATTGCAGCAGGTGTTTCAGGACATAGTTTAGTCTACTCTGATCATATTCACTATCTGTCTGGTACATTAGTTTAGCTAGTACTCTAGTCCAGTTCATCATATTGCCAGGTAAATTAACCTTGGGATGGATGCATACTACAATAGTGGGAAATTGATTATCCTCTTTAACCCCATGTACTAGCTTACTTATTAGATTTTATGTAATATAATCAGTAATATTGTTTTCTCTGAAGTTGTGATGGATTTGATGAGTTACCTATTTAAATAGCATGAACCAGCACAAGTCTCTAACTCGGAGCATTGTACTTAAACTTGCAGGCATTTGGGTTTCAGTTAGAAAATGGAATCCCAATAGAGAGCTGGTTTGAAGACCGGAATGATAAAGAACTGCTTTCATTACTTCCATTTTTGGAAAGCTTGGTAGGAGTTGAAGATGTTCGACCAATAATTGCCAAGAAATTCAACCTGCGTGAAAAGGTAGCTGCTTCCTCTTCTTCACTGTTGTCGCTTGACTTAAGAAGGCGATGGCCCAAAAAAAGACTACTTTCTGTACGGGTTCAAACTTGGATGACCGTATGTACTATTACTATTCTTGTAATTCAATTTCTTGTATCTTGACATTGGTTGTCTTGTTTACAGGCTACCATTGTTTTTACATTTTTTTTATGAAAACCTGAACCTGTACTAAGATGTTATAGAGTTTCGGAAGTAGATTTTCAAGTCATAAATTGGTTAAGGCCAAGTATAATTGTAATAGTGTAATATTTTATTAAATTTGGTTCAGTATCTATATTTAACGTAGCTCTGGTACTATCAATATTTTAGTGGAGATTTATAATCTTGGGAGTACCTTTCTTTTCTTTTTTATTCTTTTATATAAATAGAAGACAGCGTTTGACTAATGCTGTCAATGAAGAAACAACAGCGTTCAATTCGTGCTGTAATTATCTTGAAATAGTCAATAACATCGTTTTTTACATGCTGTCGAAATAGTTGATGATTCAATAATAGCGTTTAGAAAAAGCTGTTGTAAACAGTTAAAGTAGAATTAAAACATCTTCGACAACTAAATTATTAACGCTGTTGAAACATAATACAACACGTTTGAAAACGCTGTAAAAACATTATTGACAGCTTGTAAGAAACGCTGTCAAAGAGATGTTTCAATAGCGTTTATAGAAAAGCTGTTGTAAGTTCTGTATATAAGACAACATGTCGTTATTCAGCGTTTGAACTAACGCTGTTGTATCGTATTACAACGTTTATCAAACGCTGTTAAAAGCCTTTTGTGGTGTAGTGTAAACAGTGTTTTTAGCAACACTTGTTTTTAACCATTATTATTAATAATACTTAGGAATATAATTAGATATTTACTAATGGATATTTAGTAGAAAAATACACGTAAATATTTTGGGTTTGTTGTGAAAATTGTTTTAGCAAAACTTGTCTTTAACCCTTCAATATAAATAAACCTTTAAAAAGAAAGTTTTAACGATGAATGTTTTCAAAGTATAAAATGTTTGGGTTTGTTGTGACAATTGTTTTAGGAACACATGTCTTTAATCCTTAAGTGTAACTAAACCTTTAAAAGGAGAGTTTTAAAAATAATGATTAAGTAAAGTGGGTATGGGTTTGTAGTAAATAATGTTTTAGCAACATTTGCCTTAAACCGTTGAATTATATTCTGGAAGAAATATTATAAATCTTTAATAATAGAATTTTAAGATAATAACAAGTATTTAAGTCTTTTATAAAGAGATAGAAAATGTTATATATTTAATTTATAAAAGAAAAGGAGTTTATTATAACAATATTTTGGAAGTAATTATTTTAATATCTTTGATTATGTTTCAAGTAAAACTTGTTAAACGATTTGTGAATACACTTGTACCATTGGATAAAGTATATGAATACTTTTTAAGTATTAAAAGAATAAATGAATATTTAAATTTGTAAAGACCAGTATATATCTTTTATAAAGAGAAATCCAATATATTTATACAAGTATATAAAGGAAGTTTGAATTAGTAAAAGAGTATTAACTAATAAAGGAAGTCTTGATTTATAAAAGAAGTTTTATTGGACAAAAAGATGTTTTACTAATAAAAGGGGTTTTAATTAATAAAGGATAAATTAATTGTAAAGGGATTAAAGTCATTTATGTGACTTGATTATACTCGGATGATAAGTAACAACTATGTAATGACCTTAGTTTGGTTGTTTATGGGATGTTAGTACTAATATGCTTAACAATAAAAGTCGAACGAGTAAGCTCCACTATTTGTGAGAGTCAAAACTAATGTATTGATAGGGATGAAGCGATAGAGATCTAACCTATCAACATCCTTCTAGGTCGAGGTTAAGTAGAAAGATCAAAAACATGTAAATTATGGAACCTTGATTCCCATAGGCAAGCGTTCCAGACTCGACATTCGATTAGTCGACTACCAATCTTGACCAAACTTCGCTTCGGAAGTATACATAATGCTTTGCAGATTTATACCAATAAGAATCCCAGGGAGGAATATTGTTATGAAATGCCTCTAGCTTTTGATTACTTCTAAAAGAACCAGTTGAGTTAACCAGAAATTCATTGTTTGGTTTTGAAGAGTCTGGGATTGGTAAGTGTTTTATTTACTATATACTACTCCAAAACTATTATATGGATTCTATGATTTGGAAGTGGAATGATAGAAACCATGTGTGGTTCCGAAATCTGTTAAGATGATGGGATCCATGTGGGATTCATAATCTGATCGAATTTTGTTGAAAACTCATATGAAGAAGCCGAACGTAGCCTCGACATTGGGAATGACTAAATATAGAGTAGGATGCATGATCCCAGGTTCAGCTAACCCAAATAGGGGTACATTAACTTCATTATCTAGAGTATGCTTATTGATATGTTATGCATTGGGAGTTGATGATACTCGATTCATGTGTTATGGCGTTGGCTGATTGTGTTTACCTTATGGTATATTTTATCTAGAAGTATGTTGATGCTCAGAAAGGTAGTTGTTGACCCTTGTCATAGGTGATCGGTCTCAGTCTGGCTTATGAGTATACTGGGAGGCCTCCGTGGAAAATCAATATATAAGAACGTCCCTTAATGGTTTTGTTTGTATACTTAAATCTGCTGTCAAATGTAACCAATGTAATCAATTTGGCTAGGATTTCTATTTATATTAAACATCCTAGACAATATTATAATATCATAAAATTTTCCTATAAAATGGTTTGATTATCATAAGGTAAAAACCCGCCCATGCTTATTTGCTACAGGGTCTTACGAGATGCCTTTATTCTTTAAAGAGTTTTACAAATATAGTAATCCAAATTACTTGAGTTTTCTCACACTAGTTTACCAGGATGATTCAGATATTATTCTTCTTGTAATGCTCAAGTCAACCCCTTGTATATTTCCAGATTTCATTGATGATCGTTGGAGCTCTTGGAGAGAGAAGTGGGATGGTACCTATCTTGGATTTTATTTCCGCTGCGTACTTTGTTTGTTTTTATATCAGCGATTGTGAGGATGTGTTTTTATAACTTTCCAGGCTAATGATAGGTTAGTTTACTCTAATTATTATATCTATACAGTTGTCCTTCGTAAAAATATCATTTTCATATTATATGTCATCGTTCCGTTGTGAGATTTTGATATTGTGTTCACTTCTTTCTTGTTCATTTTCATTTTTTCTTTTATTTTACCCTAACGTTCTTCCTTTTCGGCACTTGGGTGCTTGGTACGTGAATACCGTGAATGTATTAATGTCGACATTTAGGGGTCGAAAAGGCATTGGTTGAGTACCGTAAGCTAAATATTTTGTATTTTTATTTTTCTTTGATCTGAGGTTTTGCTGACCTGATTTGATTCTTGAAAAAGAAGATTTGACAACTTGAAAGGGGATTTGACACAATATGTACTTGAGGGAATGTGCATTTAATGCTATGTCCCTTTTTTTGTTTACATGCATATACATACATACATACATACATACATACATACATACATACATACATACATACATACATACATAGATATATATATATCTTCATGTACATACATACTACATACATATGTCTACAACATAGTTTTTGTCTTATTTGCCTTATACAAATACATTTGCATATATGCCAATCCTTGTGTCATCTATATAGTTTTACTTGTATGCTATAACTACAACAAATATAAGGATCCATTTATATGTATCTATTCCTTCTTTTATACATATATATAAATTTAATATCAAAACTAAACATAAACATCTAATTATATTTCTATATGTAATTATATCTAGTACTAGAAAGGTAGAGTTTTTATTTTAAATATTTTTGAGAGATTTATTTTTAAGTTTTCAAACCATAACTTGCCAAATATATATGTATACGTAGGTAAACTATTAATGGCCAAAATTTATTATTTGTTTTGAATGACAAAACTTGTTTTCGCTATATTTAAGTCCAAAAATTATCCAAATAATAGTGTCAAAAATCCCAGGCCGTTAAGGGTAAATTTATTCCACTTTGAAAACACTTCTGAATTTTCAGAATTTCAAACTCTGTTTTTGAGTCTACTTTTAGCTTAACTTATTTGTATAGCTCGCTCTCATCCTTTCTATTTGGTTATATATATTTAACCACTTAAATTTTATAATCTTAATTATAATAATTACAGCCAATCACTATAATAATTTAGAATATTATTTCTTTTCATATCAAAATAAAATCTTATATAAAAATTATCTTAAAATCGTTTTTAAAATCATTATATAAGAAAATAACAAGTACGCTCTCATATAATAATCTCAACTCATTCTAGGGTACTACTAACCTTATCTCTAATGAGTAGCTCCGTACCAGAGCCACGGTTCTCACTTAACCTTCGGCTTTGATGCCACGTGTAACGATCGGGTGATTTTCCACCGTCGAAAATTGACGCTAATACGTTCACTGTATAGAGTGTCGAGTAATCGGGTGTCGGAAATACAAGGTTGTTAGGGTTTAAGAAGAAGAGAGACAAAAGAAGAAAAAGAAATAATAGGACAGTATCTTACAATCGTAGCGGAACAAAATATAATATACAACAACCGCATTTTTATAAAGAATGTTGTAGCTATTAATATACTTACAAGTTATCAGTGTGCAATCATCAACAAATGAACATGGATAGTTATAATAACTTATCCCTAAATGCTGAATATATAGCCCACAATACACATCGGAATATAGTTAAATACGACAATACATTTCTGCCATCCAGCTCGTCTCTTGAGCTCTAGAACGTCATAACCTGAAAACTATAATACTCGGTCTGACCCGAGCATTACAATAAAGTAACACCCGAATCAGGTTGGAAACCAGCATGAGTAAACCCACTTAATTTGCAATACTTAAATTATGAGAATCTTTTGAAAATAAAGGTAACTCGTACAACACGATGATTTTTATCTGATTATAACCCAAACAATTTTACAGAAATCTATTAATATTATAATATGTCTAATTACAGTTGCTTATCTAAAATAGTTGAATTTGTTAAATTAATTCAATTTCGGCATATTAAAATCGAAAATTAAACCCGTAAAGGTTCGTAGTGATTTTCAAATCGAAGTGGTTCCGGATAACAGTGATATCTGATCTCGGTCTCTTCGAATCTAAATGATAAATTTTAAAGGCCAATTTTTTTCTTTTTTATCAAAAAACAATTCATTTTCAGAGTGTCAATATATGGAAATCTATTACATATGTCTTCTTCCAAATAATGTGTCAATGTTTATTCTAGCATTTTAACCGATTTGTCTACTAAATGACACCGACAATGACAATTAATATAAATATACGAGAACTGTAAACCAAAGTATATGTCATTAACCAATTTAATGATTAACAGCTCATATTTAATGATTTACAACCAGAATTTAATCATCCTACATTAAATTGTGTCTACTTATTTTTTTAATCCAAACTAATATTAAATTAAAGAAAATTATGAACAATTTGTTATTAGTTAATTAGGATCAAAACAATCCAATTAATAACTAGTTTCATTAATTTACATAAAATTAAGCCAAACAAGAAATTAATTAATTTCTCTTTTTAATTATTATAATATAATTAAATTTTGGAAAAATTTATAACATTAGTAAAAATATGGTGATCGGACTGCAAAACAAAATGAAGTAGGAAATATTGTTTTGGTTCTATAGGTTATTTAATAAAATAATTTCACATCGGCCCAAAACCACGTCGACCCGACCCAAATCCTTTCTATTACTTCTTCTCCTCGAGTTCTTTCTCCTTCTCCTATTCTTCAGCCTGTAAACATGAACGTGCACGCATATGTGCATGCACACAGCATCTCTGACCAACCTTCCTAATCGTCGACCAACATACAAGTTGCTGGCGAGCCCTACACTCTGTTTCCCCACCTGAAAACGCAACCTAAGCCCATGTTCGAATTCAATCCTCAAACCCGAGCCAGTATGCAACCAAGCCTCACCAATATGTCGCGCCACATCTCCCACGGCCACCGTTCGCTGCCAAACTTCACCTACTTGGTCGCCACAACCTCCTCCATTGATTTCCCCTTATGCAAACGCTACCCATTTGTTCTCCTCGTCCCCATTAACGCCAAACTCGAACCCACACAAACGCACCGCTAAACCCTACTTTGAGTTCATCACACTTTCCCATGCTATAGAAAAAACCTCCTCCCAATTTTCTCGGGTTCGTCATCACCCAACGTCCCTCCATGCCAAGTACCGTGCCTCGAAATACATCCCTTCATCGAAATTTGAAAAAAAGCCCACCTCCGTTTATCTATTGATTTCTACCTCCACACATATTAAAAAAAATCTTCAAACCACCTTTAAAATTCATGTTTTCCCAACAACAACACCACCATGCAATCCATTTACTAATTAATGAAATTCAAATTTCGTTCATTTCTAGTTTTTTATTGTAAGATGTAATTTCCTCTCCCTACATTTGATGAAATTTCATGAAAACAATTTTAAGATAACCTATATTAAAAAACAAATAACTTTGGTTTAGGAATCAAATGTTAATATCGATTGGAAGATGAGAAATTGATTTTTGAAGCTAGGGGTTTAACTTTTTAAACAAAATAAAACAGAGGAGTTTTGGAGAAGGTATACAGAGTTCTTGAGTTTAAAGTGATATTGTCCTTGTTGATTCTATGTATTCATATTTAACTTTCATATATACAAGTCATAAATCCAAGATTTAATGGAAAATTCACAATTACATATCTATACATGTTATATCCAGTAAACAATCTAAATTTTTTACTCACGGTTTGTTTTTGAGTCTTCTTCCTTTTGTTTGTTTTGCTACAGTTTGAACACTATCCTTCTACAGGTTTTTTTCTTCAAGCAATGGCAGTTTTTTTGTATATGTGAACAAACAAAGCTAGACTATTTATAAATGAGGGGAGGGAGTGTGTACAAGAAGGCTGAAGTTTGTTTACAGGATGTTACAATTTTATTTTATTTTCTTGATTTGATTTGATATGAAAAGTTTTGATTTTTGCCTTGATTTGATTTATTTTCATGGATTTCATCTTTTATGGCTTGACTTTGATTTTTTTGACATTGATTCAATGTTTTGTAAACTTTGAATGAAATGCTTGCTATGATGATGTTTCTTGCACACATACATGCATACACCATATACATACATACATATATATACATATACATATATAGATTTTTCATGTACACAAGTTTGACCATATATTCATATACATATGCTTATGTATATTTTTATCATCATATATATATATATACACATTTTCATATTTATAAATACTATAGACATCTTAACTTATGTATATACATAGATATATATTTTATTTTCCATCAAGATGCTTTTACATAAACATATATATTCTATGTGTACTATTTTACATAGCTTATATACTTATACATTTACTTACATATGTTTGTCATCCCATATATATTTACATTTATTACCTTACTATTCTATAACGACCCACCTTTTTAGACGGTTTAAATCAACAATAAAACACACATGTCTAATTCAAACCATTTAAAAGGGAGCATTGTTAACGAGCTAAATAAGAAAAGAAAACAAAATACAAAATCTCGCAGCGGAATGACAAAATATAACAATCAAATAAACAGTTCATGAAGTTGTTTTATAAATATCATTTGATTACACTTTTACATTTCAAAATAGAGTTATACATACATCAGAAATAAACAAATAATGTAGCGGAACACATGATGAAGTAGAATAACTATAATAAATAGTAGAATCATCTCCGTCTTCATCCTCCAAAATAAAAGTCTTCAATACACTAAAAATACTCGGGCAGACCCGAGCATAAAGGAAAATAATACACCCGAGTCATAACTAAAATTCTTATGCAAATTAAATCAAAATTAGATGTAATAAGAAATATGGATAGCTACATTTTTGAAGGTTCAAATTTTTAGAAATGTTATTGTTTCCATATTCAAAATACAATAAATTTCACAATAGATCCATTCCCATAACTTACAAATTTAAAGAACAATTCCTAATTAAATTTTATAGTCCAAGAGATATGATTTATAAAAATGTTCCAAAGTTTCAACATTCAATTTATGGAAACTAGCTAATGTTTCAAAATTTAATTTTGAAAACTTTCAAATAGGGAAACGACAGTTTATTTATCAAAATCATTTTTATGGTTCAAATAGTAAATCTAAACATAGTTTTTTTCCTCTCATGTAAATACATGAAATTCATGGGTTTTATATCTTTATTCTGTTTTCAAATGATCGATATGAAAATTTATATGATTACAATAAATTATAGGGTGGTAACAAGGATATATCAAAATAAATGAACAAATACACATTCAATCACAATAGCATCTATCACAACATACAATCAACATTCAAATCAACCAATTCAATAACATGTCACGGTAATTATTGGTCGTCACATATTGGAGTTTAGCTATTCAAATTAAATATCAATTAAAATTTCAAACCAATAATCAAAAATTTATTAATATATGACCTGGTTTAACTTGCAATAAATTTTTAGCATTGAGTGAGTTTAAACACTCACCTTATGGATTTCCCCTTCTAGTCGGATTTGGGTCCGCTGCTACTTCCTCCTTTTGAATTGTTTCCTTGCTATCTTAATTTTTTTAAGCATGTTTTAAAAGAGACAGAGAAGTTTTTATAGATCTAGATTTGAAGAAGAGAATTTGGAAAAAATGGAAGAATGTTTGGACAAAAAGAAGAAAATTTAAAGAAGATGAAGAGTTGAAAAAGAAAAGGAAGCTTTGAAAAAGAAGAAGACAATTTGAAGAATAAGTAAAAAATAAAACAAGAAATGAAGATAAAAAAAGAGAAGAAGGAGATTTGAAGAAGAAAAAATGAAAAAGGAAAGAGGAAGGTGAAGAGAGAAAAGAAATGAGACGAATGTTAAAAATAAAGCTACAGAAGATGAGATTAGAAAATGAAATGAGGCTACAGAAGGTGAAGGGACCACCTATAATCTACAAACAAACCTTTGGGCTCCAAATTCCAAAACTTGCTCTAATTAATTCATATCAATAAACCCAAATATACATTGCATTATTTAATTCCATATTAAAACATTTGTTTTATGTTAATATATATGGATACTACATTAACACAATCAATTAATTAATCAACCAATCGATCTATATATTTATTAACGTTACTCAAACCAATTTCATTAATTAATGAATATATATCTATCTGTGCACTACAAAACTGTTTTACTTTGCGTTTTTAATTACTATAATGGTCGCGTTAATGCAATCAATTTACAAGTTTTAACCATATATAAAATGTAAATATAAATATATGTGAACTTATGTAATTAATGTAAAACTGTTAATACTAGGTACTTCTAATAGATTCCACAACATTAACAAAACCATGAACCCTCTGATATATTTAAATTTTTGAGTATTAATGTGTGTGTGTGTGTGTGTATTATTCTAAAATTAAATTTTTTCCGAAAGCATACTTATTCAAAATGAAATTTTTATATTTATATGTCTCAAAAATGCAATTATCTTAAACTAAATTTTCATTCCATATCGACACAAAAATGCAAGTTCCTATATTAACTCATTCATTACAATTTCATTTATGTTTCCTTTTAATTGAAACATTTCAATTAATCTAATTTCAATTTATTTCAATACTAATTTGAAACAAATTCTAATTATAAAACACTATTTTCTTTTCATTTATACCAATTCAAACGTGTTTTATACAATTTCCTATGCAACAATATTTATACACTATTTACAAAGCAAATGTTTTATCTTATTGAAAATCAACTTCTCCAAGATGCAATTCAAACAAAAACTTATGTTATTCTTTCATCAAAACATTCACTCTATCCATTATTCAAATTCAAGATTTGTTATTCCGATTAGAGACAAACATATAATTTATTCTTTCAAGTCAAAGCTTAAATTTCATTAAAATGTTTGTCTTAATTTACTTTAAAATGTAAGTTCTTATATTAAACTTATTAGTTACAATGCACTCGTCTTTTCTTTTCAATTAAAGGATTCCAACAACTCTTATTGCAGTTTATATTCAATATAGGATTTCAAATAAATTCTCATTATACCACAACTGTTTTCTGTTCATTTAACACATTCCAACATTTATTTTCCATTCTTGTGTTAACATCTATTATTACAATCAATGGAACTTACATTCAAACAATTATTAAAATAAATTATATTCAAATCAAGATAATTAGATCATATTCTAATGCATTAAGATCTTCTACCTTATTTGAATTAGTTGTTCTATCATTTATTTAAGATCAAGTTTTTATATTCAAACAATTTTTTTCATTAATAAATCATAAAATCTTTATTTCTGACCATATTAAGTTCCAAAATCTTATTAAATTGAATATTTTTATTTATCAAAATTAAGGATCGTTACATATTCCATATAACATATATACATATACTTATGCATATTTTATCATTATATATTTACATATATATCTTCACATTATTTCCTATTTACCTATATATTACTTCATATGGGCATATATACATACTTGTATACTTATATATGTATGTATGTATGTATATTTTTAAACCTCACGAACTTGTATATATTTATATATACAAATATATGGATATTTTATCTTAAGTTTAAACGGTGGAGTTTATATACACATTTCTACAAAATTTCTCATATCCAAAAATTTATAATTTAAAATTAAATATAGTTTTCAATCAATACATAAATTCAGGTATTTCAAATATCAAAAAATCATCTATTCGGCTTTTAATAATAAATATTTCAAAAATTAAAATCAATTAATTTCCCCGATATCCGATGGTTAAAAATCCGAGTCGTTACATTATCGATGTCAGATCTAGGTTTTAAATTGTTTAAACTTCAAAAATCATATCAAAAACTACATTTTACCATGTCAATAAACACAAAATGGTAAGGGAAGTAATATCAACCAGCTTATACGAAATGTCAATAAACTACCCTACATGATATCAAAAAGTGAAAGCAAAAGCAATAAATAGGAGTTCTTACCAAGCAAAGACCTCTGAGCAAGTAGTCCTCATGCGCTCCTCGATTTCCCATGTGCAATCGCTCTTGCTTTCACTCTATTAGACCTTCACCAACTCCAACATCTTCCTTCTAAGCTGCTTCATATCACATCCGACAAAACGAATGGGCTTATGAGGTCTTGAAGCTTTTGGTTCAACTTTCATATCATCCATCTAATCCAATGAAATAGTCATGCTTGAGCCGTGCACACATGTAACGACCCGAGATTTTTGATCCCGAATATTTCAGATAGTTAGAAAAAAAGAAGAAAGAGATAGAAGAAGAAAAAGAAGATCAGAAACATCAACATCTCACATTCGCAGCGGATAAAATATAATAATAAATAATAACAGTTTACAAAAGAATATTATATCCATTGATTACATTTTAATACATCAGAGTTACACACATACTCAAACACTCGACATATACAAATCAACATGTCTCAGATATACAATAGTATAATACTATGGAAACACTCCATATGTTCTTACCATCCAGTTCGCCTCCTGAGCTCCAGAACGTCCTTACCTGAAAATCTGTAATACTCTGTCTGACCCAAGCATTACATCAAAGTAACACCCGGGTTAGGCTGGAAACCAGCGTGAGTAAACTCATCCAACATGGAATACTAAACATGCAACTTATATAGAACCCGAGGCAACTCGATCCAATTTACAAGTTCACAATATGTTATAGACATAACTTATTGCACACATAAGTTTTCTAAGTTCCAAAGGTTTAGATTTAAAATAGTCCAATTCCTTTAAATCACTTCACTCCAGCCTATAGATTTCACATATCAATGTATAAAAATTCGAAGTGGTTTCGGGTATTTCCTAATTCTCGAACCCGGTCTCTTCGAGTCTCAAGTCATCCTAACCCAAGTTATCCAAATGAAATACACAACATTTCATACCAGAGATATCCACTCATTTAAAGCGTTCAATATCATTCAATCATCCATAAGCAAAGCTTGATCGTTACCAAAATTAATTTAATTAATTATAATTAAATTTCTAACCTCAACAACTTAGATTTCTTTACTTGTCATTAATTAATTTCAAATCAATTAATCAATCATCCCTTCATTATTCATCTTAATTAATCACCCTAGATTAATTATCCTTCAATTACATTCAAGTAATTATCTTAAATTAACTTCACAATATTAATTGTTCTTAACCAAAATAAATAAACAATCTTAATTACTTCATAAATTAATTAGCTATAATTAATTACATTAATCCTTGATTTCTTATGTTAATTAATTTCTCATAAGTCACTTATTATTGATTAATCAATCTTAATTAATCAGACTTTAATTACATCATTGATTATACAATTAATGATTTCTAATTACATTTCAATTTATCCTAATCTAAATTAATTACATTAAATAATTAATCATTAATTAAACCACAAATATTAATCACTCTTGATTTATCTCATCCTGTAATTATCTACCTTATTATTTACTTCATTAAATAAATTAATTACACCTTAATTAATTATCTTAATAAATCTCTTGATTAATTACACAAAGTAATTATATTTTATTAGTTACATTAAGTAATTACCTATCAAACCACCCAATGATTATTCTAATTTAATTAAACTTCATTAATTAACTTAATCCTTAATTAATTAATCCAAACCCTTAATTACTAAATTAATTAACCCAAATCATTAATTAAGTGAATAAATTCATTATCCATTTTTAGTTACCCTACTAATTTAATGAATCACAAATCATTAAGCCCTTATTAACTTTAAAATGAAAACATTTTCTTATTTATGATTTAAGTTTAAAACAATTTAAACCCCGAATACTTCGAGTCAAGCACCAATTAACTCGAGAACCAACCAAAACCAAAGTCACCAGATCATCAGTGCACATCCAATCAATTCAATCATCCAACCAATTATTTAAATTTAACCATTTTAAATTTAAATAAAAATCCAGAAGAGTGAGATTTACTCACCTCTAACTTTGTATGCAATCTATTTCCATTCCGGCTTGCTCCCTTTCAGATTTTTACCACATTCACTTCTGAAAATCATTTCTGATGATCATCCACATCAAAAAGTTCATCAACACATACTCTACTTCAGACATAACAGCCCCTCCTTCTTCTTACATATCCAAACAACTTTGTACACATACAATTCACACCACTCAACAACAACCTACCCTGCCATCTGACTTCTCCCACATCAACTCCTAGCTACTTATCATAACCACCATCACATACAAGCACACAACTGCCGTGACCATATCACAGAACTTAACGCAGTGCCTTCTTCTAGCATATCCAATACCAGTCAAGCATCACACTCCAACAACAACAGAAAAACTTACTGCATTACCTTCTTCTAGATGTCATGCAACCGCAACCTCACTACGAGCTCCACCCAAAACATTGCCAATTAAGACAACAACCATACTCGACTACTACCTCCATCGTGAACCCAACCCGGATCCCAAAACAAATTGAAACCCTAATTGAAACTGCAACCAACTCGCGCTTGAGAATAACCTCTACCTTGCCTGTGAGCGCCACTCGAGCTCGAGATCCCTAAGCCCTAATCGGTCGAACCCTAAGCCGCTTCCCCACGCGCACGCATGCCTCATCGCCATTACGAAGCCCTAGCCAAGCTCCAATTCATCGAAGGAAATGAAGACTCGCGATTCGATTACGTATATAAGTGAATAGGTTTTTGGTTTTTTGTTTGAATTGAAATAAAGGAGAGGAAGAAATGAATTTCGATCGGCAATTAATTCCTTTTGTTTTTCTTTGATTTCGGTTTGATTTTATCTTAAAAAACAAAGAGATATTTCCTAAAATTGGCTTCGAGTATAAGTTAGACCGTAATCACGTGACTAGGGTGATTCAATTTAGATTGTGAATTGATTTTATATAATTGAATATTAAAAATATCTCGTGTTTCATACCGTGAAATTTCGAACTCCTAATGAGGCGTGCGACCTGGTGTTCATAATGTTATACCCATATTTCGAACGTAATGGAAAAGGTTTCGAGCTCTAATTCGATCGTATGGAAAAGATAGCTTTTCGGACTCAGTTATTATATTAAATTTCGGTATAAATTCAGCGTGTTTATATATCGTACGCTCACACAACAACTCCAACACTACGAAAATTGAAATCCGATAATAATGCAATATTATGGACCCAATGGAAGTGATTTCGTCAAATTCCGAGACTGTGCCTCGGAAGGCTATTTTTAAACGTCAATTTAAACGGTATATTTTCAAAACTGAACAAATCACCTTTAAATTAAATTCCAAGCATTCTATTATCTTCAGTAACATCATCATAAATTTTATAAGCCTTTAAATTACTTTTAACAGGCTTAAAACTCTAGATTCAACATTATACCCAATTTCAAATTATAAAATCCAATAATTTAATTATCAAGTAAATAGTGATATTTGGAATTCAAGTTAAAATTAATCTTTCAAATATTTAAAATCAATTAAATATTCCAATTTAAATTGGTAGAAATTCTGGGTCGTCACAACACACTTCCATAAATAAGACACGTGAAATACATTGTGCATGTTTGCCATCTTCTAAGGTAAGTAAACTTTGTAAGCTTGGTTTCCAATCCTCTCCGGTATCGGAAAAGGGCTTACAAATATTTATGCCAATTTCCTCTTAATATCGAATCAGATTGCATTCTTCAGTGGGGAGATGAGGCTACAAAAATGCTATTCCAATGCCCACTACCATCAATTATACATATCATAGTTCAATAAACACATCATTATAATAAATGAGGTATAAAAAACAAAACTATCATCCTAAAGTGTATATTATCCTCTAAAAAGGTGTCCCAAAAGTCAAGCTGGCTACTTCATCCCTGGACTTGAAATATCTTGGACTAAGCCAAGTATTATGAAATAACACTTGGGTTAGACTTTGTCTAAAGAGCAATGTCATAGTATATAGGGTGATATATAGTAAAATGAGTATCATACACATGTCACATAAACAAGCATCACCCAATAATATCGATTGATTGGCCGTAGGAGGTTTATATATATAATGGTAAGATATGCAGACTCCAAGTTAGGAAAGCACAAAAATAACATAACAATAACCAATCCAATAACCAACACTCATATGATATTAGGGTAAGGGTAAAATCAGGTAATAGGATAACACATGGCTGGCCTCTTATGTCTCATATTTTCATCATCTCTCTAATGAGGTTATGTCAAGAACAATCATCAAAAGTTAATCTACCTAAGTCATCTAGATGGAAAACTGACCTACCGCAACACTACTCTAGGAAATACTAATGACTATAGTCCATTTCTTACAGTCCTTTTACTCCCAAAATCACAACGCATATATCAACCTGCATGTTCACAACTCCTACTTACCATTGGAAACAGATTGTTGGTCATAAGTGACATCTGGGCAATGGCTCAAATGAGAGTAGAAACCTCAGCCTTAATACTTGCATGATTGATGACACGAATCTGAGGCGCGACCCCATAATCAGGACTGCTAGTATGGATCCTAACCCATCTATGTGTTCTAATCACATGCTCTCCATTGCAGCATGGACCCTATAACGTTGATTCAAACACTCCCAACTCAACATGTCCCAATGAGAGTGGCATCACTCGGTTACTTTCAACTCATAATCAACCTCATTTCTTAAAGAGATAACATCTCTCGAATGTCATACCCAATAAGTGACCTCTAGACGATTCCCGACACCCTTGACCTTAATAAGTGACATATACTTATAAACACTAACCAATCAAGCATCACTTGAGCGTCCCATACTCCTCAGTGTAATCTAATCGTTTGTTATAAGCTCATAAACTACACTATCAACTTTTTATTATTTCTCGATGATAAGTCCAATGAATAACTGAAAAAATATTATCAAAAGTCTTATACCAGTCAGTATTATAACTATGTTTATTACAATTCCTCGCTATACCAAAAATGTAATTACACAACATCCAATTCCCATTTATAATTCCCACTTATAAAAGATGTTGTATATATAAAAAAAACTATTCATATATCCTAATATCTTTTATGAATTATAAGGTGTTAAGGAAGTGTTATTTGAAAAAAATGTTGGTAGGAAGAAATTTGATAGAAATAAAAGCGTGTTAATCTCACTTCGAATGAAGTTATTAACTTGATAATATTGCTTCTTAAATTGCTTGTTAATCGCATGTTAATATGTTCGCTATTATATATAATAATAGATACCAACTGCTTAAAGTTATAACCTTTTATTGTATGCTTCCAAAAGCATAAGATTTGTTAAAGTAGTTTC
This sequence comes from Allium cepa, assembly GCA_030765085.1. Lineage (NCBI taxonomy): Eukaryota > Viridiplantae > Streptophyta > Magnoliopsida > Asparagales > Amaryllidaceae > Allium > Allium cepa. Next base: position 169,437,939 of record CM060931.1, read on the forward strand.
CTCAAATAGAATGGAATTATATTATTTAAATTAAGCACATTAAACATCTAAAATGGACGTGATTATTAGTACATATGTTAATACATGTTTAGCATTGATATGGTTTCAATTTGGAATCATATATGTGTATAAAATAGAATGAGACTTAATATTAAATTGAATACGGAATTGTCAGTATAGCGATAGTTGTTATAAATGCACTTTGAATCCCTTAAACTATAACTTATAAAATGGTGATTTAATAACATTTATTAATAATAACATGTTTGGTTATTATCTACACTTCTATAAGTGTTTAGAAAAGAAAAGAATATATTTTGGAAAGTTATAGAAGAAGTAAATCAAAGTAACAAAAGATTGAAGTGAAAATGTCGCTATAGTGACACTTTTATAAATAGTCCACCTTTGAAATTAAAGCGCATTTTTGTAGAAACTTTCTTAGGGATTTCTTTACCAATTAATCAAGTAAATAATATATTTTTCTTATTGGGAAAGTTTGAAGCCTAATTCATTTGATAGCTAGTTGAACGAAAAGCAAAAAGATATAGCGAAATAGTCGCTATAAGCGTAGTTCAATAAAATACCATGTTTTCAGAAAATTTTCTAAAATAAATAAAATTTATGCTTTGCGATTTTTCTTTATGGTTTTTAAGTGTCCAAAATATACTAACAAATGTAAAAAGAATGGATCAAAAATCATTTATTTAAGCGTCTAAAACAAGGTGCAAAGTAGTAGCAAAATCACATAAAACGGCAGCACCGGACTTTTTGCAGCACTTTGAAAGTGTTGTCTTTCCTTCTAAAACACTTCTTAGCTATTGTCTTAGTAGCATTTGCAGAAATGCTATCTTTCCTGTTTGAAATTATAAATTGTGTAAAAATGAAATTTAAATTAAGCATGTTTCTCTAATCTTTTTAGGGTTGTTTTCTAACTTATATTAGAGTGTTTCAAAATCGGTTTCATGTTTAAATATATTTTAGCATTTAATTGTGAAATTTTAAACTAAGTGGTTTTAAAATAAAATTTTGTTTTTTATATTTTTTTCCCAAATTATCTATTTTTACCTAATATTCTACATAAATAATTATCATATATTTTAAGTAGTTTTAAAAGTATTTTAACATATTAATAAGTATTTTAAAGGAATTTCAATCTATATATGTTTTAAATATTAAATTAAGTATTTTGTAAATATAATAAAGGGAGTTTTGATTTTTACACTTAGGTTAAAATAAATTATTATATGGAATCAGCTAAAAATACATTGCTTTAATTAATAAGTGTGCATATGCTTTGATCTTTAAATAAATGTTTAAAGTTATTAATGGATAAGTACATATTTTTGGATTGTCGTAAACAATGTTTTTAGCAACACTTGTATTTAACCCTTGTTATTAATAATACTTAGGAATATAATTAGATATTTACTAATGGATATTTAGTCGAAAAATACACGTAAATATTTTGGGTTTGTTGTGAAAATTGTTTTAGAAAAACTTGTCTTTAACCCTTCAATATAAATAAATCTTTAAAAAGAAAGTTCTAATGATGAATGTTTTCAAAGTATAAAATGTTTGGGTTTGTTGTGACAATTGTTTTAGCAACACATGTCTTTAACCCTTAAGTGTAACTAAACCTTTAAAAGGAGAGTTTTAAAAATAATGATTAAGTAGAGTGGGTATGGGTTTGTAGTAAATAATGTTTTAGCAACATTTGTTTTAAACCGCTGAATTATATTCTGGAAGAAATATTATAAATCTTTAACAATTGAATTTTAAGATAATAACAAGTATTTAAGTCTTTGATAAAGAGATAGAAAATGTTATATATTTAATTTATAAATGAAAAGGAGTTTATTATAACAATATTTTGGAAGTAATTATTTTAATATCTTCGATTATATTTCAAGTAAAACTTGTTAAACGATTTGTGAATACACTTATACTATTGGATAAAGTATATAAATACTTTTTAAGTATTAAAAGAATAAATGAATATTTAAATTTGTAAAGACCAGTATATATCTTTTATACAGAGAAATCCAGTATATTTACAAAGTATATAAAGGAAGTTTGAATTAGTAAAAGAGTATTAACTAATAAAGGAAGTCTTGATTTATAAAAGAAGTTTTATTGGACTAAAAGATGTTTTACTAATAAAAGGGGTTTTAATTAATAAAGGATAAATTAATTATAAAGGGATTAAAGTCATCTATGTGACTTGATTATACTTGGATGATAAGTAACAACTATGTAATGACCTTAGTTTGATCGTTTATGGGATGTTAGTACTAATATGCTTAACACTAAAAGTCGAACGAGTAAGCTTCACTATTTATGAGAGTCAAAACTAATGTATTGATAGGGATGAAGCGATAGAGGTCTAACCTATCGACATCCTTCTAGGTCGAGGTTAAGTAGAAAGATCAAAAACATACAAATTGTGGAACCTTGATTACCATAAGCAAGCGTTCCAGACACGACAGTCGATTAGTCGACTACCAGTCTTGACCAAACTTAACTTAGGAAGTATACATAATGCTTTGCAGATTTATACCAATAAGAACACCAGGGAGGAATATTGGTATGAAATGCCTCTACCTTTTGATTACTTATAAAAGAACCGGTTGAGTTAACCAGAAATTCATCGATTGGTTTTGAAGATTCTAAGATTGGTAAGTGTTTACTTACTGTATACTGCTCCAAAATTATTATACGGATTCTATGATTTGGAAGTGGAATGATGGAAGCCATGCGTGGTTTCGAAATCTGTTGAGATGATGGGATCCATGTGGGATTCATAATTTGATTGAGTTTTGTTGAAAACTCATATGAAGAAGCCGAACATAGCCTCGACATTTGGGAATGACTAAATATAGAGTAGGATGCATGATCCCGGGTTCAGCTGACCCAAATAGGGGTATATTAACTACATTATCTAGAGTATGCTTATTGATATATTGTGCACTGGGAGTTGATGATACTCGATTCATGTGTTAGGGCGTCGGCTGATTGTGTTTATCTTATGGTATATTTTATCTAGAAGTATATTAATGCTTAGAAAGGTAGTTGTTGACCCTTATCGTAGGTGATCAGTCTCAGCCTGGCTTATGAGTATACTGGGGAGGCCTCCGTGGAAAATCCATTTATACGAACGTCCCTTAATGGTTTTGTTTGTATACTTAAATCTGTTGTCAAATGTAACCAATGTAATCAATTTGGCTAGGATTTCTATTTATATTAAACATCCTATACACTATTATATTATCATAAAATTTTCCTATAAAATGGTTTGATTATCGTAAGGTAAAAACCCGTCCATGTTTATTTGCTACAAGGTCTTAGGAGATGCCTTTATTCTTTAAAGAGTTTTACAAATATAGTAATCCAAATTTCTTGAGTTTTCTCACACTGGTTTACCAGGCTAATTCGGGTGTTGTTCTTCTTGTAATGCTCGAGTCAACCCCGTGTAAATTTCCAGATTTCATTGATGATTGTTGGAGCTCTTGGAGAGAGGAGCTGGATGGTACCTATCTTGGATTTTATTTCCGCTGCGTACTTTGTTTGTTTTTATATCAGCAATCGTGAGGATGTGTTTTTATAACTTTCTAGGCTAATGATAGGTTAGTTTGCTCTAATTATTATATCTATACAGCTGTCTGTTGTAAAAATATCATTTCATATTATATGTCGTCGTTCCGTTGTGAGATTTTGATATTGTGTTCACTTCTTTCTTGTTCATTTTCGTTTTTTCTTTTATTTTACCCTAACGTTCTTCCTTTTCGGCACTTGGGTGCTTGGTACGTGAATACTGTGGATGTATTAATGTTGGCATTTCGGTGTCGAAAAGGTATTCGTTACATTTAACAACTTTTAATATACTTTAAAAATCAATTCGTCCTTTAATATAATCCATACTTATTTAATAAAATAAATATGTACACAAATAATTTTTTTTTACTTTATAAAATATTTATCCATACATTTTCAAATTACTTCCATTTATCCACATTTTAGTATTTAAAACCCATTTTAACTAATTAAAATTTCATTATAAAATCCCAATTAATCAATTTTTAACCATGGGTTGCTACAAGATGTTTTGAGAGGGGATATCGATACATCCGTTGGGATCAGAGTACCTAATGCTCTATAAATATTAGGTAGTGATTTATTCATGGCCATTGGTGGTACGTACTGATGGATAACTATGAAATGACTCATTCGAGAGTTTTCAATTGGTTACCATGGTTAAACAGAGAATATCGAAGTGATGATATTACACAGTTCTGTCGACTTAGAATACTGTTAAACTTCGATGTCGACATTCCACTTTGATTATAGCAAAATTATGGAATGTCATCCGTCAAACGTCTATAATTGGGTCTGAGTTGATGCACTGGGAGAGAAACACTATGAAATAGAGAATCCATCTCCTCGGTAGTATGAAGTTAGTATCACAATCGACTGTAGGCAACTCAAAGTTAAAATCTATGACTAAAGTAGTACAATTAATAAGAATTGTTATTATGGAGCCAAAGACTTTGTGTTTGGATTAGAAAATTTGAATATGAACAACGTTGGAATTTTAGCCAAATTTAATAAGTCTGACCGTGATATAGTTTTGATAAAGAGAAATGGTCTAAATAATCAAAACTTGTAGGTACAGTTTAAATCGTGAAACTGGATTTTACCAAAATATGCATAAGCAATAAATTCCACCAAACTGTCACAACATTAGCTAGGGTAACATATAACGACCCAGACTCGACCTTCGAAAATCGGCACCGAATACGTCACTCGTATTCAAATGCCGCAGATTCAAACGTCGAATCTTGTTCGCCGGAGCTTATAACACATTAAGTATAACAACACACCAGAATAAATAAATAATATATCATTGATATACAACATTTAACACAATATCAAATACAACTGAATATTAATATACATCGAAGATACAAGAAATAGCAACGGAAAGAAACAACGGCAGAAGATAAAGCAAACTAGGTAACTGCAGCGGAAAGATAATGCCTTCAATGCTAAACTCCAAAAACTCCATCTCCAAAGCACCAATCCAGAGGTAGCTCGAACCCCCATCAAGTTGAACTAAGCAAGGTCAGTCCAAGTGAAACGAATGCTATTGGCAAATCCAAAGGCTGGATGCTATCGAATCTACACCTACTATTCGACTATCTGAAAAACCCCGTGTGGAAAATTGTGGGCACCCAGAGTTTAGGAAGGAACAATAAACTCCGGGTCAGTCATAGGACTGGTATGAGCGAACAAAAACCATTTTATCTTTAAAACAACAATAAAAAGAATTTTAAACATTTGAAATCCGCAATGCTTTTTGAAAAATGAAACTACCAAAAGGCCTCCCGCCACACACACCATGCAAACGTAGAATTGAAGCAGATTTCTCCTTATGATAGTCAAAAATGCTTGATATGCGAAAATCATTTGAGAAAATCATTTGATATTATTATTAGTGCATAGTGTAGAAAACCTTTCGAAAGTATAATATTAATCTTAGCCAGCATACAACCATTATTGTATGCCAACTATAGCTACCTTGTTCAATAGCAGGTTACCACCACATTCTATGGCAGGTTATACAACTAAAACCGTACAGGGGGCATAATGTTTCTTTGGATTTTCCAACAAATGATCAGGCCAAGGAACTTCCCATTGCCACATGGGTACGCCTCTGGAGGGACTCCGCAAGAACTTACCCAGCTCTCTGCCAACACAAGGCCGGTTTCCTCCCTGCCCGGGAGTAATACCTAAAGATATGCCACCCTCGGTCATTTACGACCTTTATCCAAGAGCTCTCAACCACAACTAATAGATTTACAGTGTCCACATGAGTTAAGTATCTGGGCTCCATATCATGATACCACCCTCTTCTAGAAGGAATGGACAGACCCTAGAGGCGCGACCCCTGCACCCATGCCGCATCTTTCCTGTTTCGACCATTACCGGGTTGTGAGGTCCTGATGCAGTCTTGTCCACAAAGCTACACTTTTTCACAAAGCCATGCTTTGATCAAAAAATGATCAGCAGCACTTCGTTTTACACATTACCAAATTGGGAATGTATCACTAGTAACCATCAACTATATAACCTCTAAGCTCGTACGTCTCAGAGAAGGGTGTTATACTAAGAGAATAAATCTCCGCCACCAAACAGAAATGTATTTGATAGAAACTAGCTTTACATATCAAAGTGTAATGTCAGACACACATTCATACAAGTCTGTTCCAGATTCGAATAGAACCGAAGGAACTTCCGAATAAGCCCTTGTAATCCGGGTATTCACAATCCCGATCGGACTTCCCATCACTTAGGGAATCTCTATACCGACGCGACTCAGTGCAGAGACAATCAACGGGTTATCCTTTCGTTCTCGAAAATACCCGGTTTTCACCACCGGTCTTCAAATGCTATCCATATCATCGTATCATTATACGGAATGGTTATATGACACAAGATCCTCTCCCGGCTAAACCGAATAATGAGCGCAATAGTTAAAAACAGATGGATAATGGGATTTCAGTTAAGTCATAATTTAAAACCCATAAACCTTCCTTTACATGGTTTAAATAAATTACCATTTACAAATCTTTAAACAAAAAGATTTACTTCACAAAGTTCACCAATATTTCACAAAGATTCATTTACAGCTTTTCAAAACAACTTCCTTTTCAAATTGGATTATCTCATCCAATTATTAACCCAAAGACTCAATTTATAGCTATCAAAACTATTTCCAAAGATCCATTCATAACTTTCAAAATAATTCCTATTTCAAATTTTTATATATAAAAGATACACTATTTAAAATCCTCTTCGATTTCAAAACAAAGTTTAACAATCTTTCACAACGGTTCATTCATAGCTTTCAAAACAATTCACAATTTCATTTAAAACTTGAAATCTTTCGATACAAATTGGAAATCCTTTCTTTAAATGAAAGCTATTATTATTTGAAAACAAATAGTCTTCGTTTCGGAAAAATCCAATTATATTTGCACGAGTTAAAGCCCTTGAGTTAAATTCAAATTTTCAAATCAATACCTTTAAAATGGCTTAGCCCATATATAACTTGTATAACATCTTTAAACCATAGTTTCCAAACATAGAATTCAATTTCAAATTTTGAATTCAAATTTAAATCAAATTATTTAAATTTCAAAACTAAATCAAGTTATCCAAAATAACTTTTACTTTTGAAACTACTTTTCAAAAGCTTTCAATTCCATTTCCAAAACTATTTTGGATTCAAAAATTTATCTTTTAAAACCATTTTAAAAATCTATGACTTAACCAATTTCCTCGTGCAATCCATATTTGTGTGTGTATGGTGTAGTCCAGGGGTTTTACACAAAAGTGCAACAACATCAATCATCACATCACAGATTAAAGCACATCAATATCGATAAGCGGTATATTCCAGTAACGCTTATTATCATTCACAGATTCATAGATATATATGCAAATGCATCACAGATAATATGTAAATACATTATAGATAAATAATATACACACATAGCTCAATCAAAACAATCCACATCACAGAATCATTATAGATCAACTCAAGGCATTCACACAATTCATACATCCATAAGCAAAATCAATTAATTATCCGATTAATTTAAATCAGATTAATTACTTATGAATAAACACTAATCATGGTTAATTAATATTAATTAATTACAAACCAATTTGATTAATTATTCTTTAATCATTTATTAATAAATTAATTAACCTTTAATTAATAACTAATCCTTTGATTAATTATTCTTAATTAATTATAATAATTAATTAGCTCTTAATTAATAATCATCCCTTAGTTACTTTCATTAATTAATTAACCTTTAATTAATTAATTATTCTCAAATTATTTACCTTAATTAATTAATCTCATTAATTAATTATTCTTTAAATTAATTAATTTTTAAACACTTGATTAATCAATCTTTAATCATTTATTATTCATCCTTAATTGCTTTTATTAAGTAATTATTTTTAAGTAATTAATCATCCTTAATTAATTATGAATTAATTAACCTTTAATTAATTATAATAAGTGGTTATTCTTAATCAATTTCATTAATTAAATAACCTTAAATAAATTATTCGTAATTAATAACATTCATTAACTAATCCTTAATTAGTTACCACTAACTAATCAATTACCCTTTAATTAATTAAAATGTGTGATTATCTCTAATCACTTATATTAATTAATCACAAATTAATTACATCGAGGAATTATCTTTAAAATAATCACATTAATCAATTATCATCATCTTTTAAATTAATTTCATTAAGTAATTTCTTAATACCTTTTGATTAAAACTTAATACACAAATCTCAATTTATAAATTAATCAACCTTTAAATAAAAATAGTATTTAAATTCAAAATCATTCCTTAATTAAGGTTTCTAAATATACTTATTTCCAATACTTGCTTAATTCAAGCATTATCAAATTCCATTTATAATACTTAGAAATATATTCATTATCATCATATAAATTATTTCAAAATTAATTAATTTTCAAAACAATTTAAAATATTTAACCTTAACTTTTTTTTCGTTGAAACCTGTTCATATTTTAAGTTTTAAACCTTGGTACAATATTTGTTTTATAATTTAAAACCTGGTACAGATTGTATTTTCAAAACTTTTAAAACCTGTTAAAACTTTAAACTCTGGTATCTAACCAAACGAGCCCGAGAACAACCTCCAGTGCTAACCCAAGCCAGATGCCCATACTCTTGAGTCACTCCCGTTCTTCTTCTCCTCCTTTTTCTTTTTAAAACTTAGTTTCGTTTTTAATTTAAAACCTGCTACTATTCGCTAAAGTACTCGTGAATGAACTCGAAGATAAACTCGCGCCAACTACAAAATTTCTCTAGTAACAACCCGAGATCACTTCGTCTTCCTCATTTTCAAGCAACAGGGATACGACCACCCACGTGTGCACGTGCACAACCAGCCGACGCCGCTCTGACCATCGCCGTAGCTTCCGTTACATCGCCAAGAGCCTCCTCTATCATCACATAAACCCAGATTGTTGAATACAGCATGGAATCGAAAATTAGCATATCGACTGAATACCGAAACCCATCGACCATCAAGAAAACGTCTTACATCTCCACCCACGATCACCGGAAATCACGCAACTCCACCCAGAACCACGCTACGACACACTCCATCAAATCCCCTTGGTGTGATCGAATTTAATCCACCATTGATGAAGCAGCGATTCGATTTTTGATCATGACCAAATTTGGTTATAAAACCCTAAATCGACATCGTTGCAATGCCTTGATCACTTATAAATTCAGTTAGTATTTTTCCATTAATTCTTGATACTCGAACTATCATCTGACCCAAGCACGACGAACTCCATTTCATCGATCATCGGAAATTTACAAAAATACATTTTCTGTTCAAGTTGCAATTTCCCACAATCTACCGCACTAAAAATCATGAATTTATTATCAAAATTCATCAATTTCCACTACGAATCAGGTTGTAAAGTCAAAACCCAATTTCCAGACAATTAATTTTTCTAATATTTATGATCTTACTGCAAATTACCTTTTTAATAAAATTTATTTAATATTTTTTGCTTGAAATTATTTTTAAAAACAAGTTCACATCCATATCATCATTTTATCTTCAATGATCTAGCTCTAATATTGATCATGGAAAGAGCAGTTTATTTTTATTTTTATTTATGGCTTTAATCCTATTACTAAGAACAGAATAGATATGCGCCATTCATTAATATATATGCACATCTATAACTTGTAAGCATTTGATATTTTCCACAACAAAACTTCAGCATGCAACCAGAGTATAACAGATTCCAGATAAAGGTTCATTTCATAAGCAACATTGGTTAGAGATCTGTTCACCTGATTAGGAAGACAGAGGAGAATTTAAGCCTGGAATGATATTTGAATTTGAAAAAACTGATCTGACTTTGGATCATGGCTTTATATTTGAGTTAGTTGCTTGTATATTGAGTTGAAACTGAACTTGACTCTGATTCACTTGAGTTTGAATCTGATCTTGAAGTAGTTGTTAAGGTTTTGAAGACTTGAAACAGATGTTGATTAATTTTTTTTGTTGCTTGGCTCTGGACTTGGATTTAATCAGAGACTTGCATTTGAGTTTGTTTTTGATCTGTTTCTTTTTCTGGCATTGATCTGAGCCTTTGCCTTTGTTTTTAATTGTTTTGCATTATTCTTTTACAGGCTTCAGTTTCCAGGTTATAAGACTTGAAACCTGACTTGATTTCCAGGTTGATTTCCCAGATTTTGTTTTGATCTCTGATTTGCACTTACAGGTTGCAACTGAAATCATTTGCTTTGATTTTCTTTTGATCTGGTTTTTATTTTCAAATTGTTGTTTTTCAAGTTGGAGAAGTTGTTAAAGAAAGTATGAAGCCTGGTTTTTAATTTTTCTTTACTATGCATGTTTACAAATTTTTGATTAAAAACAAAAAAAATTCTTTTGCCACTTGTCCACTTTCATTGCATTTGTAATTTCATTTGATAATCTTCTAACAAATGTCTTAGGTAAGTTAAATTATGTTTATATCCCCAATCAAACTATTTTTGTAAATTTCATTTTAACCCTTATTGCAAATATAATTTCATATACTAACGTATGTCTTTATTTTAAAATGTTTATGTTCTTATCTTTATACATATTCTTATTTGCACAAATAAAATTCATTTCAATTACTTTTCACATTCAGTCTTAATTTAGTTCAATACATTTACATATATACATTTATATATATTTTTCATTCATACATTTCTTATCATTTCTATTTGTACAACTTTTAAAGGAAAATAATGATTTAAAAATCTTGGTTATATGTATTAACAAATAATCACATTTATTTATATATGTGTATATATATAAGAGAATTCAATCTTAAAAATAAATCTTTTGAGAATTATTACATTAATTCTTAAATTACAATTTTCAAATATCAATATATTTAAATTTTTAAAAACTAAACTTTTATCAATCTTAAAGTTTTATAATTCTATTTATTTTCAACACATTTATTTTTAAATCCAATATTATTTATAAAATACTTATCCTTAAATTTCAAATCAAAATTTCTATTTATAATCTAAAATTAAAATCTTTTATTTACTCTGGAAATTTTCTGATTTATTCACAATTAAATTCACAATTAAATCCAAAATTTTATATTAATTATCAAATTAATTCTTAATTTTAATCCAGAAATAAAATTAATTAATAAATAAATTTGGCTTAAAAATTAGGAATGTTACAGATCCCCCCTTAAGAAAATTTCGTCCCCGAAATTTGCCAGGGAGACGACAAAGAATATAGAATGATGGAGAGGTGAATCACCAGATCAAGCTGAATATCTATTCTGCATTTGGCTTACCAAATCAGAATATCAACAATAGATATAAGAACGAATCCATTTAACTCTTCACAAGATACTCGGGTTATCTAGGTGCATGAAGTATGCAAGAGCACTGGATTGTTCAAAGGACAACTAACCACTCGTAGAATATTTCTGGTCCCAAAAGAATAAACAGATATATGGATGCAATCCCAAAATTTTTTAGTTTAGAACCCAAAGTATACCTATCAACCATAGCAACCAAAGTAACCAGTTCATCCAAACAAACAATTCTGATCCATCTGGAGTTTATGTCCCAAGCCAATTCATTCCCTGATTTTACCCAAAATAAGGACCTCCTATCAAAGCTTTTTCCTTGAGCTACTATGAAGCCATCAAAGAATTGAAATCAGATGAAGATCAAAAGAAGATTGATAGAGAAAGTTGGTTTCGCTGTTGCAGGGTATCGACCATTTGTAGTCGTACTTCCCTGTCCCCTATCTTGTCCTCTTCTTGCACTCACACTCACTATTAGTAGATAGCAAGAGAATTTACTGAGGCATACGAACGAATATCTTAGGGATATACTCATTCTAGGGTATACTTCACCCTATCTCTACTGAGTTGCTTAATGTGTTATACTCCTGAGCTAAAATTTCAACCTTCAGCTTTGATACCACTTATAACGACCCTGACTCGACCTTCGAAAATCGGCAACGAATATGTCACTCGTATTTAAATGCCGTAGTTTCAAACGTCGAATCTGGTTCATCAGAGCTTATAACACATTAAGTATAACAACAAGTGGAATAAATAATAATATATCATTGATATAGAACATTTGACACAATATCAGATACAACTGAATATCAATATACATTAGAGATACAAGAAATAGCAGCGGAAAGATAATGTCTTCAATGCCAAATTCCAAAATCTCCATCTCCAAAGCACCAATCCAGAGGTAGCTCGAACCCCCATCAAGTTGAACAAAGCAAGGTCAGTCCAAGTGAAACGAATGTTATCGCCATATCCAAAGGCTAGATGCTATCGAATCTACACCTACTATTCTACTATCTGAAAATCCCAACTCTAGACTACCCGTGTGGAAAATTATGGGTACCCAGTGTTTAGGAAGGAACAATAAACTCCAGGTCAGTCATGGGACTGATATGAGCAAACAAAAACCATTTTATCTTTAAAACAACAACAAAAAGAATTTTAAACATTTGAAATCCGCAATGCTTTTTGAAAAATGAAACTACTATAAGGCCTCCCGCCACACACACCATGCCAACGTAGAATTAGAGGAGATTTCTCCTTATGATAGTCAAAAATGCTTGATACGTGAAAACCATTTGATATTGTTTTTAGTGCATAGTGCAGAAAACCTTTCGAAAGTATAATATTAATCTTAGCCAGCATATAACCATTATTGTATGTCTACTATAGCTACCATGTTCAATAGCAGGTTACCACCACATTCCATGGCAGGTTATACAACTAAAACCGTACAGGGCGCGTATTGTTTCTTTGGATTTTCCAACAAATGGTCAGGCCAAGGAACTTCCCATTGTCACATGGGTACGCCTCTGGAGGGACGCCCCGAGAACATACCTAGCTTTCTGCCAACACAAGGCCGGTTTCCTCCCTACCCGGGAGTAATACCTAAAGATATACCACCCTCGGTCGTTTGTGACCTTTATCCGAGACCTCTCAACCACAATCATCACACAGTAATAGATTTACAGTGTCCACATGAGTTATCTGGACTCCATACCATGAACCACCCTTTTTCAGAAGGAATGGACATACTCTAGGGGCACGACCCCAGCAACATTGCCGCATCTTTCCTATTTCGACCATTACCGGGTTGTGAGGTCCTGATGCAGTCTCGTCCACAAAGCTATCTTTTTCACAAAGCCATGCTTTGATCAACAAATGATCAGCAGCACTTCGTATGCCACATTACCAAATTGGAAATGTATCACTAGTAACCATCAACTACATAACCTCTAAGCTCGTACGTCTCAGAGAAGGGTGTTAAGCTAAGAGAATAAATCTCCGCCACCAAACAGAAATGTAATTGATAGAAACCAGCTTTACATCTCGAAGTGTAATGTCAGACACACATCCATACAAGTCTGTTCTGGGTTCGAACAGAACCGAAGGCACTTCCGAAGAAGCCCTTGCAATCCGGTATTCACAATCCCGGTCGGACTTCCCATTACTTAGGGAATCTCTATACCGGCATGACTCAGTGCAGAGACAATCGACGGGTTATCCTTTCGTTCTTGAAAATACCCGGTCTTCACCACCGGTCTTCAAATGCTATCCATAACGTCGTATCATTATTCGGGATGGGTTATATGACACAAGGTCCTCTCCTGGCTAAACCCGATAATGAGCGCAATAGTTAAAAACATATGGATAATGGGATTTCAGTTAAGTCACAATTTAAAACCCAAAAGCCTTTCTTTAAATGGTTTAAACCAATTACCATTTACAAATCTTTAAACAAAATGATTTACTTCACAAAGTTCACCAAAATTTCATAAAGATTCATTTACAGCTTTTCAAAACAACTTCCTTTTAAAATTGGATTATCTCATCCAATTATTAACCCAAAGACTCAATTTATAGCTTTCAAAACTATTTCCAAAGATCCATTCATAACTTTCAAAATAATTCCTATTTCAAATCTTTTATATATAAAAGATACACTATTTAAAATCCTCTTCGATTTCAAAACAAAGTTTAACAATCTTTCACAAAGGTTCATTCATAGCATCCAAAACAATTCACAATTTCATTTAAAACTTGAAATCTTTCGATACAAATTGGAAATCCTTTCTTTAAATGAAAGCTATTATTATTTGAAAACAAATAGTCTTCGTTTCGGAAAAATCCAATTATATTTACACGAGTTAAAGCCCTTGAGTTAAATTCAAATTTCCAAATCAATACCTTTAAAATGGTTTAACCTATATATAACTATATAACATCTTTAAACCATAGTTTCCAAACATAGAATTCTACTTCAAATTTTTGAATTCAAATTTAAATCAAATTATTTAAATTTCAGAACTAAATCAAGTTATCAAACTAACTTTTATTTTTGAAACTACTTTTCAAAAGCTTTCAATTCCATTTCCAAAACTATTTTGGATTCAAAAATTTATCTTTTAAAACCATTTTAAAAATCCATGACTTAACCAATTTCCTCGTGCAATCCATATTTGTGTGTGTATGGTGTGGTCCAGGGGTTTTACACAATAGTGCAACAACATCAATCATCACATCACAGATTAAAGCACATCAACATCGATTAGCGGTATATTCCAATAACGCTTACATCATTCACAGATTCACAAATAGATATGTAAATGCATCACAGATAATATGTAAATACATTACAGATAAATAATATACACACATAGCTCAATCAAAACAATCCACATCACAGAATCATTATAGATCAACTCAAGGCATTCACACAATTCATACATCCATAAGCAAAATCAATTAATTATCCGATTAATTTAGATCAGATTAATTACTTATGAATAAACACTAATCATGGTTAATTAATATTAATTAATTACAAACCATTTTGATTAATTATTCTTTAATCATTTATTAATAAATTAATTAACCTTTAATTAATAACTAATCCCTTGATTAGTTATTCTTAATTAATTGCAATAATTAATTAACTCTTAATTAATAATCATCCATTAATTACTTTCATTAATTAATTAACCTTTAATTAATTAATTATTCTCAAATAATTTACGTTAATTAATTAATCGCATTAATTAATTATTCTTTAAATTAATTAACCTTTAAACACTTGATTAATCCATCTTTAATCATTTATTATTCATCCTTAATTGTTTTTATTAAGTAATTATTTTTAAGTAATTAATCATCCTTATAACCTTTAATTAATTATAATAAGTGGTTATTCTTAATCATTTTCATTAATTAAATAACCTTAAATAAATTATCCTTAATTAATTACATTCATTAACTAACCCTTAATTAGTTACCACTAACTAATCAATTACCCTTTAATTAATTAAAATGAGTGATTATCTCTAATCACTTATATTAATTAATCAATACTTAATTACATCGAGGAATTATCTTTAAAATAATCACATTAATTAATCATTAATCAATTATCATCATCTTTTAAATTAATTTCATTAAGTAATTTCTTAATACCTTTTGATTAATACGTAATACACAAATCTCAATTTATAAATTAATCAACCTTTAAATAAAAATATTATTTAAATTCAAAATCATTTCTTAATTAAGGTTTCTAAATATACTTATTTCAAATACTTGCTTAATTCGAGCATTATTAAATTCCATTTAAAATACTTAGAAATATATTCATTATCATCGTATAAATTATTTCAAAATTAATTAATTTTCAAAACAATTTAAATATTTATCCTTAACTTTTTTTCTTTGAAACCTGTTCATATTTGAAGTTTTAAACCTTGGTACAATATTTGTTTTATAATTTGAACCTGGTACAGATTGTATTTTCAAAACTTTTAAAACCTGTTAAAACTTTAAACTCTGGTATCTAACCAAATGAGCCCGAGAACAACCTCTAGCATCAACCGAGCCAGATGCTCATTCTCTCGAGTCACTCCCGATCTTCTTATTCTCCTTTTTCTTTTTAAAACTTGGTTTTGTTTTTAAATTAAAACCTGCTACTATTCGCTAAAGTACTCACGACTGAACTCGAAGAGAAACTCACACCAACTACAAAATTTCTCGAGTAACAATCCGAGATCACTTCGTCTTCCTCATTTTCAAGCAACAGGGATACGACCACCCACGTATGCACGTGCACAACCGCCCGACGCCGCTCTGACCATCGCCATGGCCTCCGTTACATCATCAACAACCTCCTCTATCATCACATAAACCTAGATTGTCGAATTCAACCTGGAATTGAAAATTAGCATATCGATTGAATACTGGAACCCATCGACCATCAGAAAAACGTCTCGCACCTCCAACCACGATCACCAGAAATCACGCCGCTCCACCCAGAACCACGCTACGACACACTCCATCAACTCCCCTTGGTGCGATCGAATTTAACCCACCATTGATGATGCAGCGATTCGATTTTTGATCATGACCAAATTTGAGTATAAAACCCTAAATCAACATCGTTGCAATGCCTTGATCATTTATAAATTCAGTTACTATTTTTCCATTAATTCTTGATACTAGAACTATCATCTGACCCATGCACGACGAACTCCATTTCACCGATCATTGGAAATTTACAAAAATACATTTTCTGTTTAAGTTGCAATTTCCCACAAACTACCGCACTAAAAATCATGAATTTATTATCAAAATTCATCAATTTCCACTACGAATCAGGTTGTAGAGTCGAAACACAATTTCCAAACAATTAATTTTTCTGATATATTATGATCTTACTGCAAATTACCTTTTTAATAAAATTTATTTAATATTTTTTTGCTTGAAATTATTTTTAAAAACAAGTTCACATCCATATCATCATTTTATCTTCAATGATCTAGCTCTAATATTGATCATAGAAAGAGCAGTTTATTTTTATTTTTATTTATGGCTTTAATCCTGTTACTAAGAACAGAATAGATATGCGCCATTCATTCATATATATGCACATCTATAACCTATAAGCATTTGATATTTTCCACAACAAAACTTCAGCATGCAACCAGAGTATAACAGATTCCAGATTAAGGTTCATTTCACAAGCAACATTGGATAGAGGTTTTCTCACCTGATTAGGAAGACAGAGGAGAGTTTAAGCCTGGAATGATATTTGTATTTGAAAAAACTGATCTGACTCTAGATCATTGCTTTATATTTGAGTTAGTTGCTTGTATATTGAGTTAAAATTGAACTTGACTCTGATTCACTTGAGTTTGAATCTGATCTTGAAGTAGTTGTTCAGGTTTTGAAGACTTGAAACAGATGTTCATTGATTTTTTTTGTTGCTTTGCTCTGGACTTGGATTTAATCAGAGACTTGCATTTGAGTTTGTTTTTGATCTGTTTCTTTTTCTGGCTTTGATCTGAGCCTTTGCCTTTGTTTTGAATTGTTTTGCATTATTCTTTACAGGCTTCAGTTTCCAGGTTATAAGATTTGAAACCTGACTTGATTTCCAGGTTGATTTCCCAGATTTTGTTTTGATCTCTGATTCGCACTTACAGGTTGCAACTGAAATCATTTGCTTTGATTTTCTTTTGGTCTGGTTTTTATTTTCAAATCTGTTGTTTTTCAGGTTGGAGAAGTTGTGAAAGAAAGTATGAAGCCTGGTTTCTAATTTTTCTTTCTATGCTTGTTTACAAATTTTTGATTAAAAACAAAAAAAATTCTTTTGCCACTTGTCCACTTTCATTGCATTTATAATTTCATTTGATAATCTTCTAACAAATGTCTTAGGTAAGTTAAATTATGTTTATATCCCCAATCAAACTATTTTTGTAAATTTTATTTTAACCCTTACTGCAAATATAATTTCATATACTAACATATGTCTTTATTTTAAAATGTTTATGTTCTTATCTTTATACATATTCTTATTTGCACAAATAAAATTCATTTTAATTACTTTTCACATTCAGTCTTAATTTAGTTCAATACATTTACATATATACATTTATATATATTTTTCATTCATACATTTCTTATCATTTCTATTTGTATAACTTTTAAAAGAAAAGAATGATTTAAAAATCTTGATTATATATATTAACAAATAATCACATTTATTTATATATGTATATATATATAAGAAAATTAAATCTTAAAAATAAATCTTTTGAAAATTATTGTATTAATTTTTAATTACAATTTCCAAATATCAATATATTTTAATTTTTGGAAATAAACTTTTATTAATCTTAAAATTTTATAATTCTATTTATTTTCAACACATTTATTTTTAAATCCAATATTATTTATAAAATACTTATCCTTAAATTTCAAATCAAAATTTCTATTTATAATCTAAAATTAAAATCTTTTATTTACTCTGGAATTTTTTTATCTATTCACAATTAAATTCACGATTAAATCCAAAATTTTATATTAATTATCAAATTAATTCTTAATTTTAATCTAGAAATCAAATTAATCGCTAAATAAGTTTGGCTTAAAAATCAGAAATTTTATATAATGTGTGACAATAGTGTTCAAATTGTTCGATATTAATCGCTGACTGAGTTTACACCTTTTGAGTCGCACAACCTGTAACAACGCATAATTTTGTAAATATTTTTGATTAAATTTTTATTTGAAAACTTTGATTTCTAAATTATTTAAAATTAAATATTTGGAATTTTTCCAATGTAAGTTTGGAATTTGTTTGTAATTTATTTTCCAAATACAATAAAATAAATATTTTCTGATAATTTTGTATTTTGGTCAACTGAAAGTCAAAGTTTGACCACAGTTGAAAATTTTAAATTTGAATTTTTTAATCCTAATCTGTTTATTTGAAAATGTAGTTTATTTTAATATTAATTCTGCTTTTTGTTTCGTTGAATTCTGATTTATACTTTTTGAATTAGATAAATTACAGTGTTTTATACGCAATAACTATCGATATTTTATTTTCTATTTTTCCTATGTTCGTTTCCCTAATTTATTTTGTATTTTGTATTTTTCATCTTTCTAATTTTATTTTGTTTAACTTTTATTTTATTTTTATTTTTGATTTTTGATTGGTTTGTCTTCGATAAATGGTTTAGGAAATTCAAAGGTCATAAGTTGCTCTTTCTTTAATTCAAAATGAGACTTTTCCTTTTCATACCATCTAAAACATCCCCTTAGACGTTCATTTTTCTTTTGGCCATGCATTTAACTTGTTACTCACGTACAAATCAAATCATTCAATCATTCTCATCTCCCATTTCACTTCTAGAAAGAAATCTATGCAAATAAATGGCTTGGAGAAATTTAAGAGACATAGGTTACATGCGTTAATTTTTTCTTTTAGTTGCCTAGCCTTTTTATTTCTTACCCTATCCATTCACCTATTCTAGCCGTGTATTTCCCTATTTAATCAAGCACAAAATATTCTCATTATCTCATTTCCTCATTTTCATTTGCAATTAAGAATAAATATATACATTTCTTTCTCCTTAACTTATGCCTTTCCGTTTCCTAGCATTTACCTCTTTGCTTGCCTTCCAAACCACTCCATCTATTAGCCGTGAGAAACTTTATCAATTCATGTACAAAGATTTATTTCCCACTTCTCATATTCATTTGCATTAAAGAATAAAATATATGAAAGTTTATTTCTCCTTAGTTTATGCCTTTTTGTTTCCTATCATTTACTCCTCCTTAGCCGTTTCTTTTTTTCCATCTTTAGCCATGTATTTCTTTTGATAACTCACGCATAAACAATTCTCGAAACTCCTCATTATCATTTGCGTGAAGAAAAATATATGTTCAAGCTCTAAAGTCATGGCTTCTCTTCTTTTCCATTTCTTTTCTCTTTTCTTTTCCTCTTTCTTTGTTTTGCTTCAAAGCTAGGCTCGGCCTCTTGCCTCTAGCCACCACCATGACCACCCCCATCAACCATCACCACTTGTGGGTTAGAGCAAAGGTTATGTCACTATATTTCATATTTTTCCATTGTTTAAGTTCTAATCTTTGTGTTGAGAATTATATTATTATATATGTGTATTTGTTTGCATACAGGAGTTGGATCTGACTCTTCATCCGCTCAAAAATATAGTCGGGCTTTGTCGTGCCTTTTCGTGCTTTGCGGAGTTTAGATTTGGGTTTGAATTTCAACTCTAGCTTTAAAAAGGTGAGTTTTATCACTCTAGACATATGTACTTATATTATTGTGGAATAATGACAAGTGAATTATTTATATTTATATGTTATGTCCATATATGCCTGTGATATCTTATATGATGTTAAATGTTGTTTATATATTTGTTACATCATCTAATATGTTATTATATGATATACTGTTCATTCTATTTACTGTATCTCACACTGCAAGTTCCTTATCACTATGGGTTGAAATGATACAAACCCGAACGGACATTAGAATAAGGAAAAATAATTATGAGCTGAAATGATAGGCTCAAATGATTTTTATTGTATTTATTTTACTTAGGATTGTGGGTTTGAAATGATAAAACCCGGATTTTTCTTTTAAATTACGGATTGAAATGTTACATATCTGTATTATTTGACCTAGGTTAGAAAATATTATATAGGCCCATGGTTAATATTTTTAAAGTAATATTTTTGTGGAAAAATGAAAATTTTAAGTATTTTGAATTCTTTGAATATGTGGAATTTTAACTCAAATTTGATTTAATGATTTGAAATATAAAGAGATATTGGTTTTCTATAAGTTTAAATTTTATAAGTTGATAATTGCTTTAACTTGTAATTTAAAGATCTTTAATTGGTTTTAAATGGTAATTCAAAAATCTTTATCGTGATAAATAATTTAATAATTGAGTTTGACCTAACATGGAAGTTCTAAATCTAACCTAGAAATTGTTATGAATTTTACTTTAGGAAATGGACATGTTTGTATAATAAATAATGTATTTTGAACTGGTAAAATGGAATACAGTTTTAATTGGACATTTTGCAATAAAATTTATTTAACTAGAAAATCATAGTTAATTGATGTCTTAATGAATAGATTTATGAAGAAAATTTGATTGCTATATTAACTATGATAAAATATTCTTTTGTGAAATGTTATGTTTTGTAAGATATATAGCTATGACTTTAAAATGGAAAAATGCAAGTTAAAACATACATGTGAGATGTAAGTTTAATTAATATTTTAATTGATTAATATAATAGATGTTCTTTACTGTAATAACTAAAACGAAAGAAACATGTAAAGTTTTAACTAATATAAGAAACATGTAAAGTTTTAATTAATGAAAGAAACATGTAAAGTTCTAATTACTGAAAGAAACATGTAAAGTTTTAATTAATGAAAGAAACATGTAAAGTTTTAATTAATGTAATATTGTTTAAAATAATAAATGCTCTTTACTGTAATAGAAACGTAAATTAAAACTACATTTGATAATGTAAGTTTTAATTAGTGTAATATTGATTAAAATAATAAATGCTCTTTATTGTAATAAATATGTAAATTAAAAACGTACATTTGATAATGTAAGTTTTAATTAGTGTAATATTGACTAAAATGATAAATGCTCTGTACTGTAATAAATGTAAGTTAAAACGTAGATTCGACATGAAAGTTTTAATTAATGTAATGGCGTATTTTAAATTGATTAAAATGATAAAAGTCCCTTACTGTAATAATAAAATGTAAGTTGATAATGTACATTTCATAGGTAAGTTTTAGTTAATGTAAATGGCATATTTTAAATAATTAAAATAATAAAGTTTCTTTATCGTAATAATAAATGTAAGTTAATAATGTACTTTTAACTTAACATAAGAATTTCAGCTTTAGATTGGATATAACAGTAACAAAGTTTATTTAACTATAAGGCTACGATAAAATGACCATGTTAAAATTTGTAAGTATTTATATAAATACTTTGATTATATAAAAGGTTAAAGTGGAAAGTATTACATTCCAAAAATGCTATGATTCCTTAAGGTTACATTTCCAAAGTATTGTGATTTTAAACAGTATGAATAACATTTCTAAATTGTTAGGATTTCAAAGTACTATGGTTTCAAAGTGTATGGTTTCAGAGTTGTCATAACTTGAAAGTAATATGATTTTAGAAATGAATTTATTGGAAATTGTATTTAATTAAGAATTGTCTTTATATCTATTAATTTGAAACTTGTTGAAATTAAAGATTTAAGAATATAACTTTATAAAGTGGCTTGTTTTAAGATAATTTAAAGGAATATTTCAAGTTAAATATATTGAAGGAAATATTCAGTGATTTGGAAATGTGGGTTTTATTTAAATGATATATTGGTTTGATTTTGAAATGAAATAATATAGTATTTAGTTTTGAAACGGATATTATTTTGGAAAGTAATGATATTTGGTTTTAAATGGTTTTGGAACAGAAATGTTTGAAATAAATATCCATGGGTAATAATAACGTTTGGTTGTTAAAGAGACCGGGATCGAAAGTTTTCATACTCTCTGCCAACTCCGAAAACCACTTGAATAACCGTGTACGCGGTGGAGATTCTAGAATGAAGTAGGATGGTGGAGACGTTCTATTGAGGTATATACGTGGACCCAACTCCCGTGAATTGGCATAAGGTGGCTAAAACAGGAGCGATTATGAGCCAATGAGGTCGCTCCTCTGATCGGACACACTCATTCGATATTATATTCTGACTATGATATTGATTTGGTGACCATTTTTGATTCTTTGATTTTGGGGGTGTGGCACGAGGTGGGCGATAGTAGTTGCTACGCGTTACCACCAGTCCGGATAGTAATTGGTATATCTACATTGGCATTGCCTAGTTGTGCCGTGTTACCTACCCTAGCGAGCCTTGTACGAGTTTGATTTGTGTCGTACCTATGGAGTATCTTCTAGTAGTCTCCCGATCAGGAGATATGTATGTACTGTATAGACTACTGGCACTATTACATGTTAAGGTGGAAAATGTAAAGCCTTAATGCTATTTAAAAGTAAGTTTATTTTACTATAGACATTATTATAATAGAGAAATAATTGTGACATCCCGGAAATTTGAGGCAATATCAATTTAATAATCTCCATTGAAAAATTAAATTGATTTGATAATATTTGTTAATAATATTTAAATTGATTTAATAATCTTCTTTTTAAATAGATATTTAACTGATAATTTATCTTTTAAAAGCTAATTTAAATTGTTTCTATTTATAATATATATATGTATATACTGGTATACATTATAAATAGGTAAGTTTTGTTTTAAATTTAATAGATAAAGCTATGTTTTCTAATTCTACTATTTTTGATAATTTGGAAATTTAATATTGAATAAATAATAATATGATCTTAAAAATACTCAAGGTAAAGTTTAATTTGTTTAAAATGGTGTAGCCTAGAGTTTAAATTAAATAAAAAGTTTTGTTTTGGTTTTTTTAAATATAGCTTGATAAATAAGTATTTATATTTTAAAGAGATAGTTTCTTTTGAAAATTTATTTTCAATTTAATAATGAGTTTTATTTAAACAATATTAATTGTAACGATCTGATAAATTTATGATATTTTTATAAATTTAATTTATATGTTTGCTAATTTAATCCAGTATAAAATTAAAGTCTTAGGATTTTAAAAGGATGAATGTAGGAGTTAGATAGTAACTGTAATTACAGGTAGAGATTTAAAAGGTTATATGACATAGATTTGAAAACAACTGAAAGTTGTGTTGTAGTTATAAGTCTTAATTTGTTGGTTTAATGGTATTAATGTAACAATAACTGAATTGGATTACATACACACAAACATTTGAAAAATTTATTAGGTGGACTAAATTGGTTAAAGTTCATAAGTTGTGCATTTCAATTTAGTAGAAATTCTAAACGATAAACGAAGATTTAAATAAACGCTAAATTAAAACTATGTAAAATGGTGACTTAAGGCCTAGTTATAGGAATTGGAATATAATCCAAAATTTAATTAATGATAGTAACGTAGTATTAGCTAATAAATAGATTTCAATGCAGTAACCAAATGAAAGAAATAGGAATGAATATATATATTGAATAGGAATGAATATATATATTGGTTTGAAATGAAATAAAAATGTGTCACATTTAGATGGAGTAAAATTTAAGAAACCTATAAATGTGGAATCAGTAAACATTTGTAAAAAAATATTGCCTAGAATAAAATTCATTTAATATAAGAATTCAAAGGTGGAAGATTTACATTTGGATTGAAAGGTATAATTAATTGAATTGGTGATTTGGGAATTTAATCCAAGGGTTACTCTAAAAATAAATACGGATAAAAAGAGGTTAAACTAAGGAGGGGCATTAATTGATTTTAAGGCTTATTTAATACGTTAATAGGCAAGACTCCGCATTCATACATTTATACAAAGCTAAATAGAAGCACAAGTGTGATATAATGTAAATAGATGGATATCAACCTTTATTTATATGTTAATGGGATTTAATTTCTATTGTATAAAAACCGCAATTTAATGAAGATTGAAATAGCTAATTCATACGTTAGTTGATTTAGCTGGAATATGAAGATATTTAATGGAATAGTGAAATCAAATGGGAATGGGTTTCCATTGTTCATTTGAATTCACATTCATCATAAAAACTTATTTGAAAACCAAAGGAATAATAAAGGAATCAAGACTTAATTAGTAATTTGGATTTAAGACATGGCAATTTGGATTTATTGCAACATTTAATACCATAGAATTTAGTAAAGCTTATTCAAATTTTAGTTGACCATTTGTGATATAACTTTTTGAAAACAAGACTTTATTTATGAATTGAGTATTTGATTCAACGAATGGTAATTACTTCATTTAAAAATGGAATTTAACGTAAATTTGTACGTTATTAAAGTTAAATGAAAGCTGTAAACATTTGACTTAGAGAACAATTGAGTGAAATCTTAACTAATGTAAACTTCATCATATTGACATCCATAACTGTGAATCATAGGAAGAAGGTAAATAAATGAACTTAACCAAACTATTTATGTTGAATATTGAAAATTTGAATAAATAAATAGTTAAGAAAATTAAGGGAATGGGAATAAAAATTTATTTATAATTTGGAATTTTAATTACGGTGAAAAGGGTTAACTGCAATTAAAAGTAAGTTGAGATGGAAATCAAGTTATTTATTTAATTTGGTTTAAGATGAGAGTGTATAAGTATAAGATTAGGTAATTTGTGAGAATAAATTTATAATTCCCAATTAATAAGAAAGTGCAGAAATTAAGATCTGTGATTTTTTTTGAAGCAAATGACTAAATGAAATGAAACCATGGGAATTTAAGTCTAAGAATTTCCAGTTGGAACAAAGTGACGAGAAATTTAAGTGCTGTAAATTGTTATTTATAGGCTAAGAAATTAATAATAAGAAAACGCAGAGGTTAACACTGCGAAATTGATATACTTATAAATTTTAATTCATATCCAAGCTTGCTAAATTATTTGAAATTGATTGGATTATGTAAGTAATGAAATTTGGCCAATATTTAAAGTTGAAAGAAAATTTGGATTTTATGGTTTATTTTAATTTATTTAATAAATATTAAAAATAGCCATTTTTGTCGCGGACTCGGATTTCGACGAAACCAGTTTCATCGGATCCGTAACGGTGAATTATAATAATGTTTCAAGTTTCGTAGTGATCGGACTTGTCGTTTGATCGTACGGACTCGAAACGCCTTGAAATTTACGCATTTTGAAATCAATGTGAAATTTTTGTTTTTTTGGCATAACTTCTTCATATGATCGAATTTGGTCGCGAAACTTTTTCCATTGCGTTCAGAATATTTTAAAACACCTATTTGGATATATAGTTTTAACAAATCCGACTCCGGAGGCATAGCGGGCTTTTTGGACCATGGTTTGTCACGCACGTTCGCGTATCCAGTCTAGCTACCCTACCTCTAGCCTATCTATAAATATACATCTATAAACCCTAGCTCCTTTCTTTTTCATTTGCTGTACGTTCATTTCTTCACTCTTTTCTCTTCTCCAAATGTATACATCTCAGATCCAATTCCAGATCCATCCACAGTTCAAAAATCAAAAGTCAAAACTCAAAAATTTCAGAAAATTCCAGAAAAAATATATGTTGAAGTATTCGATACGCGTAATATACTGGTGAAATTCATTTTTCAATTGGAGCTGTCGTTCATCCAGAATAAATTCAAACAGCCCCAAAACCGTTCATCATCGTAGCGCAAAACTTTATCGGATCGAGATTCTATTTCTGGGTTTTGGAGAGGGAACCGAGGGGAGCGCATCTATGTAATTTGTTTGGCAGTTCAACGGTTAGATCGTCGTAGATCTTCGATTTGGGTTTCAAAATCCTAGAATCATGCGTGCGCGTGAAGGGACGAAGGATTAGGTTGCTGCCTGCAAAGCGCGTGGGTGACGTGGCGTAATATTTTGAGAAGGTGAATTGTGTTCCATTTCTCATTTTTTTTTTTTTTATGTTTTCAATCACCATTTTTCGCCATAACTTTCTCATACGAAGTCGGATTCACGCGAAATTTTTTTTGTTAGGATCGTAATTTAATTCCGGACTCGATGACGCTGGTTTGGACGAATTCTGAGATGGGCGAATTTTTGGGTTTAAATCGGGTTTAAATTCGATTTAAATTCAAAAGGTGAGTGTTTTAACCCACTCACAATTACTAGAAGCTTTTATGTTTGTTAAATAAATTTTAGAAATGAATAGAAATTTATTTATGAGCTTTTGGCATGTTATTTCATCCATATCTGTTGAATTGCATTTATTGAATTTAGCTGTTAATTAAATTGATTAATTGCGTATTAATTTGCTGTTAGGAATTTTGTTTGCATATGAAATGCTAGTTAACAGTTATATAAATTATCTCTAAATATAAATGGTTAGATTAATAGTTGAAATTTAATTTGAATAAACTGACAGTTATTACCCGTTGCATATTATCGAACTAATATTGTTATTGATTGATATGGATTGATATTGATTGATGGTTGAAATTGGGTGATAGATGTGTTGTTGAATGGATGATTTATGTGGATATCATTAACTGCCAGTTAGCATGCATTTTACATTTTCGGGATTGTGGTTTGAAATGATAAAACCGCAAAGTTTTATTTTTAAATTGCGGATTGAAATGATAAATATCCGTATCACTTGACCATAGGATAGAAAATTTTATACAGGCACCGCGGTCTATATATAACTATTTTAATGTGATTTCTATGGTTTGGATTGAATACGGTTTATAAATCTTAAATTTTATATTGTATAAATATTTTATTCCATATTTATATACCTATGAAGTTAAAATTTAGGAATTTAAAGGTGGATAAATTTCTTTATTGAAATGGAAGAAATTTAGAAAATGGAGTTGGTAAATTTATATCCTATGTTTAAATGTAAAGTTGGAAATTTTAAGATATGATATTTGAAATTGGATTTTCCCAAAATAAATAGAAATGGATATTCTAGTAAAAATTTTGAATTGGAAAATTTATATATATATTTTACTAGAAATTGAAGTTTTATTTATTATGGATTTTATGTGAATGGTCAAGATTAATTAATAGAATATTGATTTTGAAAGGATAAAAATCCAACTTTAGTTGAAATATTAATGCTCAAAAATGGATATAAATATATATAAAATTGAAATGGTTTTGGGACTTGAGGTAATATTTTGGATTTTGGTTTAACTTTAAAAGAAGAAATATTTGGAAAGCCGTGTAATTTATTTCTTTATAAAGCAACAGTAAAGTTAAACCTTTTTAATTCGCATACCGTTGAATATCCAAACCATTTGAGTTTAAAAGTTATGGTTTGAAATTATGGATTTCCAAAAATATTAAGCTTTGAAAATATTCGATTTTCAGATATTATGAAGCTAAAGCCTTTTAATTTTTGGAAAGGAATTATATTTGGAATAAGTGGAAAAATATGGTTTTGGGTTTTGGAATGATATCGTAATATTATGGTTTTGAAATGGATTATATTCTGGTTTTAAAGTATAAACAATTTTTAAATGACCGCGGTGTTATAATAACGATGGGTTGGCAAAGAGACCGGGATCGGATATGGACATACTCTCTGTCGATACCGAAAACCACTTTGACTAACCGTGTACGCGGTGGAGTTCCAGAATGAAGTAGGTGGTGGTGACGTTTCCTGTAAGGTAAATACGTGGACCCAACTCCCGTGAGTTGGCATAAGGTGGCTAAAACAGGAGCGATTCTCAGGCCAATGAGGTCATTCCTCTGATCGGACGCTCCTCTTCGATATTATACTTTGACTTGGATTTGATTCAGTGGCCACTTCTATATTTTGATTTTGGGGAGTTAGTCCGAGGTGGGCGGTAACTGCGGCTACGCGTTTCCACCAGCCTGGATAGCAATTGGTATATCTACCCTGGCATTGCCTCGTTGTGCCGTGTCACCTACCATATCGAGCCTTGTACGAGTTTGGTTTTCTCCCGTAGCCCGTGTGGTATCCTCTAGTTGCTTCCCGAGTAGGAGGAGCTATGATATTGGATGGACTACTGGGACTATTACGTGTTAAGGTGGAAAATGTAAAGCCTTAACGCTATTTAAAAGTAAGTTTATTTTATAAATAGACACTATTATAATAGCGCAATATACTACATAGTAAATAGTTTAACGGATCCTTAGGAGATGTAAATCCCGAACATCTCTTGAGTTACTGTACTCATATTTATTTCTGTTTATTTAACTCACATAAGATATTCTAGTCTGACTCGGGTGTTTTTGTCTATTCAAATTCGCTCGGGTCAGTCCGAGCATTTCAGGATAGCAGGTTTAGCTTTGGAGGACGAAGACGAAGATTCAGCATTATTTTATATATATAGTATTGCACCACACACTCTCTATATTCCGCTGCATTGTTGTATTGGTATGTGTAACTCTGATGTTCATTGTATAAGTGAAATAACTGTTTTGTAAACTGTTTTGAACTGTATATTTATTATTATATTTTATCCTTCCGCTGTGAGATTCTATTTGTTTTATTCCTTCTCTGTTTTTCTTATTTACCCCATAACAATCCGCCCTTGCGTATGCTTTGAATTGGCACGTGTGTCGGTTTAAAGTGTGCAAAAAGGCGGGATGTTACAGTTGGTATCAGAGCTTTGGTTTAGCGATAAACCTTGGCTTTGTGGGGTTTGACTCTTTGTTAATAGGGTAGTAATATCCTATGGGAGTCACTGAGCGTATATATATGAGAGAGCGTACTTGTTAGTGTTATAAAAAGATTTTTATATTGTGTTAATCTGTTCCGCTTTGTATTTATAAATTCTGGTTGATGCATGGGACGCTATGTCATCAATAGGGATTTCTAAACACTTAATAGGACAGACCGACATAATATTTGTTTTTAATATAGGTGAATGAAATAATTTTGCCTATTATATTTTCTATATATAAAAATAGTTTTATAAAGATATATATATATTTGGTTGCTATAGATTGGGTGTTAGAAAATAAAAATATCTATAATAACTGAAGCTAAGTTGAAATTATGATAAATCAAATTGGAGATTTTAGAACTTAAGTGCGGGATTTTTCCAAATCTGCTTTCAAAGAATTTGTGAAATTTATTGATTTGGTATATAAGTATTTTCTTATATAAATATTTCGTATAAATTGGAAGAATTGTTTTAAAGGAGATTTTGGAAAAATTTAAATTCTGTACTTTCCTCTCTGTCGCTGGAAAATAAATTCGGTGATGACGGCCGCATCATCGACTTTCATTTTCGAGTTTCGAAGGGGAAAGGCCACTGTAGAAAATTCTACTGCAGATTTATTTTGAAATTTCTAAAATTTTCTTTTATTGTTCTAACTATAATTAGAGATATTGAGTTGTAAGAACTTATTTATCTATTATTTTGAAATAAATGGAAATTCAACTCGGTATTTAATTCTAAAATTTTCCGTTAACTAATTGAAAATTTTAGTGAAATAAAAGTTAGGTAATAAATGAATTGAAACCCCTAATTGAAATAAGAGAATTAATGCTAAGGATAAAGGAAGATAAATATTTTAACTTATGAATATTGGTAAAGACTTAGTGAATAATCAATGAATTAAAAGAATGGAGATTTAACTTGTATAAGGTTCAATTGCATTTTCTTTAACATAAATAACTTACCCAAAAATTAAAAGTTGAAATGTTAAATAAGAAACAAGAATTGAATATTTTACAAGTAGGAATTTAGAAAACGAAGTATTCAATAAACTACTGTTATAATAAGAATTAAATGCTATAAACTAAGGTTATAATTGAAATTTTACTGAAAATAAAGTTAAGAATTATTAATAGATGATATGAACCTTAGTATATAACATGAAATTCAAAATAAGAATTTATTATATGAGGATTCACTTAAGTATGTTTTATCTCCCCTATTCTAATATAATGGAAAGTAGGAAAATTGTAATGACTGCAATTCATAATTAATGAATGTTATTAATGAGAATTCAAGGGAAATCTTACAAGTGAAGATATTCAAAATATTTGTTGTTATTAATGAGAATTTATTTTATAGACTTAAGTAATAAAAGGAAACTTGAGTAATAAAAAGGAAATACAAATATAATGAATTTGGTGATAATTGGAAAATAAACTTGTAAGAAACAAAGGAATCCCTCATAAATGAAGGAAAGAAAAATCAAAACACTGAATTATGAAATAAATGTATAATGAGATATTTTGGTGTTGATTTGAATTGTTGGTTGATGTATGTTGTTGGGTAAGGAATTATGGAGTTGTTAGGTTTACAAATAATCTATCTTTGTTCCATCCAAGGCTGTTGAGCAATGGATGTACTTGATAGTTATTCTTCATTCGTACAACTTCAAAATTTGAACCCGAACAACTAATTGTTGTTTGATTTAATGATTGTTTGTTGTTTGTGATGTGTGCTGTTTGTTAAAAAGATTATGGTTGTTGCATTAATTGGATATGAATGATTGAATCCACCTAAACCTTTCACTGTAAAATAAATATTTAACCTTTTAGATTATATAAGTGAATACAGGTAATGGAAGCAACTGCTACGGCTTTTGGTTCCAAAATAATAAAAGCGTATTGCCCGACAAATAGGTACGTTTCCGGATTACGTTTAAAGCGCTATTTCATATATTTTCCCGTGCGGGATATTTTATTTTGGATATATATATGTAATATATTTGTATATTTGGATATTATATTTTCTCCAGAGTCCCTCCGTACAAAGGAGACTTTGCCAAAAAAAAAATTCGTAAATTTTGGACTTAGAATTTTTTTTTTTTAAAAAAAAAAAAAAAAATATATATATATATATATATTTTTTTCCAACTTTAATAACTCAAGTATTAAAGGATATAATGATTATAAAACAAGAATATTTCATTTAGGAGGATTAATCCAGGAAAATATTGTTTATAAATTAAAAATTGAAATAAAAAGTACTGTTTATTCTTCCTTCTCCCTTCTTTTTCCTTTTCGGGGACGAAAAGTTTTGAGTGGGGGAGATTGTAACGATCTGATAAATTTATGATATTTTTATAAATTTAATTTATATGTTTGCTAATTTAATCCAGTATAAAATTAAAGTCTTAGGATTTTAAAAGGATGAATGTAGGAGTTAGATAGTAACTGTAATTACAGGTAGAGATTTAAAAGGTTATATGACATAGATTTGAAAACAACTGAAAGTTGTGTTGTAGTTATAAGTCTTAATTTGTTGGTTTAATGGTATTAATGTAACAATAACTGAATTGGATTACATACACACAAACATTTGAAAAATTTATTAGGTGGACTAAATTGGTTAAAGTTCATAAGTTGTGCATTTCAATTTAGTAGAAATTCTAAACGATAAACGAAGATTTAAATAAACGCTAAATTAAAACTATGTAAAATGGTGACTTAAGGCCTAGTTATAGGAATTGGAATATAATCCAAAATTTAATTAATGATAGTAACGTAGTATTAGCTAATAAATAGATTTCAATGCAGTAACCAAATGAAAGAAATAGGAATGAATATATATATTGAATAGGAATGAATATATATATTGGTTTGAAATGAAATAAAAATGTGTCACATTTAGATGGAGTAAAATTTAAGAAACCTATAAATGTGGAATCAGTAAACATTTGTAAAAAAATATTGCCTAGAATAAAATTCATTTAATATAAGAATTCAAAGGTGGAAGATTTACATTTGGATTGAAAGGTATAATTAATTGAATTGGTGATTTGGGAATTTAATCCAAGGGTTACTCTAAAAATAAATACGGATAAAAAGAGGTTAAACTAAGGAGGGGCATTAATTGATTTTAAGGCTTATTTAATACGTTAATAGGCAAGACTCCGCATTCATACATTTATACAAAGCTAAATAGAAGCACAAGTGTGATATAATGTAAATAGATGGATATCAACCTTTATTTATATGTTAATGGGATTTAATTTCTATTGTATAAAAACCGCAATTTAATGAAGATTGAAATAGCTAATTCATACGTTAGTTGATTTAGCTGGAATATGAAGATATTTAATGGAATAGTGAAATCAAATGGGAATGGGTTTCCATTGTTCATTTGAATTCACATTCATCATAAAAACTTATTTGAAAACCAAAGGAATAATAAAGGAATCAAGACTTAATTAGTAATTTGGATTTAAGACATGGCAATTTGGATTTATTGCAACATTTAATACCATAGAATTTAGTAAAGCTTATTCAAATTTTAGTTGACCATTTGTGATATAACTTTTTGAAAACAAGACTTTATTTATGAATTGAGTATTTGATTCAACGAATGGTAATTACTTCATTTAAAAATGGAATTTAACGTAAATTTGTACGTTATTAAAGTTAAATGAAAGCTGTAAACATTTGACTTAGAGAACAATTGAGTGAAATCTTAACTAATGTAAACTTCATCATATTGACATCCATAACTGTGAATCATAGGAAGAAGGTAAATAAATGAACTTAACCAAACTATTTATGTTGAATATTGAAAATTTGAATAAATAAATAGTTAAGAAAATTAAGGGAATGGGAATAAAAATTTATTTATAATTTGGAATTTTAATTACGGTGAAAAGGGTTAACTGCAATTAAAAGTAAGTTGAGATGGAAATCAAGTTATTTATTTAATTTGGTTTAAGATGAGAGTGTATAAGTATAAGATTAGGTAATTTGTGAGAATAAATTTATAATTCCCAATTAATAAGAAAGTGCAGAAATTAAGATCTGTGATTTTTTTTGAAGCAAATGACTAAATGAAATGAAACCATGGGAATTTAAGTCTAAGAATTTCCAGTTGGAACAAAGTGACGAGAAATTTAAGTGCTGTAAATTGTTATTTATAGGCTAAGAAATTAATAATAAGAAAACGCAGAGGTTAACACTGCGAAATTGATATACTTATAAATTTTAATTCATATCCAAGCTTGCTAAATTATTTGAAATTGATTGGATTATGTAAGTAATGAAATTTGGCCAATATTTAAAGTTGAAAGAAAATTTGGATTTTATGGTTTATTTTAATTTATTTAATAAATATTAAAAATAGCCATTTTTGTCGCGGACTCGGATTTCGACGAAACCAGTTTCATCGGATCCGTAACGGTGAATTATAATAATGTTTCAAGTTTCGTAGTGATCGGACTTGTCGTTTGATCGTACGGACTCGAAACGCCTTGAAATTTACGCATTTTGAAATCAATGTGAAATTTTTGTTTTTTGGCATAACTTCTTCATATGATCGAATTTGGTCGCGAAACTTTTTCCATTGCGTTCAGAATATTTTAAAACACCTATTTGGATATATAGTTTTAACAAATCCGACTCCGGAGGCATAGCGGGCTTTTTGGACCATGGTTTGTCACGCACGTTCGCGTATCCAGTCTAGCTACCCTACCTCTAGCCTATCTATAAATATACATCTATAAACCCTAGCTCCTTTCTTTTTCATTTGCTGTACGTTCATTTCTTCACTCTTTTCTCTTCTCCAAATGTATACATCTCAGATCCAATTCCAGATCCATCCACAGTTCAAAAATCAAAAGTCAAAACTCAAAAATTTCAGAAAATTCCAGAAAAAATATATGTTGAAGTATTCGATACGCGTAATATACTGGTGAAATTCATTTTTCAATTGGAGCTGTCGTTCATCCAGAATAAATTCAAACAGCCCCAAAACCGTTCATCATCGTAGCGCAAAACTTTATCGGATCGAGATTCTATTTCTGGGTTTTGGAGAGGGAACCGAGGGGAGCGCATCTATGTAATTTGTTTGGCAGTTCAACGGTTAGATCGTCGTAGATCTTCGATTTGGGTTTCAAAATCCTAGAATCATGCGTGCGCGTGAAGGGACGAAGGATTAGGTTGCTGCCTGCAAAGCGCGTGGGTGACGTGGCGTAATATTTTGAGAAGGTGAATTGTGTTCCATTTCTCATTTTTTTTTTTTTATGTTTTCAATCACCATTTTTCGCCATAACTTTCTCATACGAAGTCGGATTCACGCGAAATTTTTTTTGTTAGGATCGTAATTTAATTCCGGACTCGATGACGCTGGTTTGGACGAATTCTGAGATGGGCGAATTTTTGGGTTTAAATCGGGTTTAAATTCAATTTAAATTCAAAAGGTGAGTGTTTTAACCCACTCACAATTACTAGAAGCTTTTATGTTTGTTAAATAAATTTTAGAAATGAATAGAAATTTATTTATGAGCTTTTGGCATGTTATTTCATCCATATCTGTTGAATTGCATTTATTGAATTTAGCTGTTAATTAAATTGATTAATTGCGTATTAATTTGCTGTTAGGAATTTTGTTTGCATATGAAATGCTAGTTAACAGTTATATAAATTATCTCTAAATATAAATGGTTAGATTAATAGTTGAAATTTAATTTGAATAAACTGACAGTTATTACCCGTTGCATATTATCGAACTAATATTGTTATTGATTGATATGGATTGATATTGATTGATGGTTGAAATTGGGTGATAGATGTGTTGTTGAATGGATGATTTATGTGGATATCATTAACTGCCAGTTAGCATGCATTTTACATTTTCGGGATTGTGGTTTGAAATGATAAAACCGCAAAGTTTTATTTTTAAATTGCGGATTGAAATGATAAATATCCGTATCACTTGACCATAGGATAGAAAATTTTATACAGGCACCGCGGTCTATATATAACTATTTTAATGTGATTTCTATGGTTTGGATTGAATACGGTTTATAAATCTTAAATTTTATATTGTATAAATATTTTATTCCATATTTATATACCTATGAAGTTAAAATTTAGGAATTTAAAGGTGGATAAATTTCTTTATTGAAATGGAAGAAATTTAGAAAATGGAGTTGGTAAATTTATATCCTATGTTTAAATGTAAAGTTGGAAATTTTAAGATATGATATTTGAAATTGGATTTTCCCAAAATAAATAGAAATGGATATTCTAGTAAAAATTTTGAATTGGAAAATTTATATATATATTTTACTAGAAATTGAAGTTTTATTTATTATGGATTTTATGTGAATGGTCAAGATTAATTAATAGAATATTGATTTTGAAAGGATAAAAATCCAACTTTAGTTGAAATATTAATGCTCAAAAATGGATATAAATATATATAAAATTGAAATGGTTTTGGGACTTGAGGTAATATTTTGGATTTTGGTTTAACTTTAAAAGAAGAAATATTTGGAAAGCCGTGTAATTTATTTCTTTATAAAGCAACAGTAAAGTTAAACCTTTTTAATTCGCATACCGTTGAATATCCAAACCATTTGAGTTTAAAAGTTATGGTTTGAAATTATGGATTTCCAAAAATATTAAGCTTTGAAAATATTCGATTTTCAGATATTATGAAGCTAAAGCCTTTTAATTTTTGGAAAGGAATTATATTTGGAATAAGTGGAAAAATATGGTTTTGGGTTTTGGAATGATATCGTAATATTATGGTTTTGAAATGGATTATATTCTGGTTTTAAAGTATAAACAATTTTTAAATGACCGCGGTGTTATAATAACGATGGGTTGGCAAAGAGACCGGGATCGGATATGGACATACTCTCTGTCGATACCGAAAACCACTTTGACTAACCGTGTACGCGGTGGAGTTCCAGAATGAAGTAGGTGGTGGTGACGTTTCCTGTAAGGTAAATACGTGGACCCAACTCCCGTGAGTTGGCATAAGGTGGCTAAAACAGGAGCGATTCTCAGGCCAATGAGGTCATTCCTCTGATCGGACGCTCCTCTTCGATATTATACTTTGACTTGGATTTGATTCAGTGGCCACTTCTATATTTTGATTTTGGGGAGTTAGTCCGAGGTGGGCGGTAACTGCGGCTACGCGTTTCCACCAGCCTGGATAGCAATTGGTATATCTACCCTGGCATTGCCTCGTTGTGCCGTGTCACCTACCATATCGAGCCTTGTACGAGTTTGGTTTTCTCCCGTAGCCCGTGTGGTATCCTCTAGTTGCTTCCCGAGTAGGAGGAGCTATGATATTGGATGGACTACTGGGACTATTACGTGTTAAGGTGGAAAATGTAAAGCCTTAACGCTATTTAAAAGTAAGTTTATTTTATAAATAGACACTATTATAATAGCGCAATATACTACATAGTAAATAGTTTAACGGATCCTTAGGAGATGTAAATCCCGAACATCTCTTGAGTTACTGTACTCATATTTATTTCTGTTTATTTAACTCACATAAGATATTCTAGTCTGACTCGGGTGTTTTTGTCTATTCAAATTCGCTCGGGTCAGTCCGAGCATTTCAGGATAGCAGGTTTAGCTTTGGAGGACGAAGACGAAGATTCAGCATTATTTTATATATATAGTATTGCACCACACACTCTCTATATTCCGCTGCATTGTTGTATTGGTATGTGTAACTCTGATGTTCATTGTATAAGTGAAATAACTGTTTTGTAAACTGTTTTGAACTGTATATTTATTATTATATTTTATCCTTCCGCTGTGAGATTCTATTTGTTTTATTCCTTCTCTGTTTTTCTTATTTACCCCATAACAATCCGCCCTTGCGTATGCTTTGAATTGGCACGTGTGTCGGTTTAAAGTGTGCAAAAAGGCGGGATGTTACATTAATAATGCAACATCTTTACAAATAGGTTTTAATATAAAAAGAAATTGTTATTTTAAATTCATTTATATATATATATATATATGTATTTTGGAAAGTTAGATTTGAAAATTTAAAATAAAGTAAACTTTATAAATATTAAACTTAAGTATAAATCAAATGTATGGTATTTAACATAAGTAAATGACTGAATAAAATATCTTTGAACTTAAAAGAGAAAATAAATAAATAAATTAAGTATTGTAACAAAGATTTACATAAGTTTGAAATAATAAGAAGTAAATTTAGTATTGATAATTTAAGTTTAAAAAATAAGTGTAATAATAACAAGCACTTGTATTAGAAATAAAACTTAATACATAAGTAAAATTTATAATTAATAACTAGGATAAACTAAGTCAAAACAAAGTAAAAATATATGCTTGTAATAGAAATGCAGAAGTTAATAAACCAAAGTGAAAGAAATCGAGGCAGATAAGATTAATGCAAAATGAAATATCTGAACATAAAGTACAAAAAAAAGATAATATGCAGGCAAGAAGAAATACAAAGCAAAATGATGTAGCTGTAAATAAAATATGCAGGCCAAAGAGAATGCAAAGCTAAGAAAAAGAAACATGTAATCATGTCTATACAATAGTTATGTTGGCAATTAAACAAAATAAAATAAATGTTAGTAGCTTGTAGATTAAGCTTCAGACAATTATAAACATCAAGTATAAAACAAAATAAAGTAAATAAAATATCTATGAATAAAATGATAATAGGAGACATTAAGTACAATATAACATATGTAGGCATATGAAAGTGTAGTCAACCTGTAAGAAATGCAAAGCAAAAAAATATCTTTGTACACAAAAGATAAGATTAGTGTAAACATATAGTACATTTGCATTTAATGCTTTCATTTCTTAGCACATAACAATAGTCATTTCGAGTTGTATAAGATCAACTCAGCCTCCTAATATAAAATCTTGTCATATACAAACAAAACATAATCTCTGAAAAGAAAATAATAATAAGATATTACCTGCAGCTTGCTAACCCAGTTATCACCTACCTGTAAACCCTCCTCTATATATTTGTATATCGTCTTGTTGTAATTCATCTCTAAAAAACATGATAACCTGAGAATAGTAACATTTCCATTTATACAAACTTGAATAATGTTTGCAAATCCAATAAAGACAAGAAGATTAAGGAAATGAAGCAAAACTACTTTCCAGTTTTCAAGTTCAACCTGTTTCAAACCAAAGGATACTCTGTTTATTTTTACAAGCAAGGTGAGTAACATTTTTTGTTAAACTCAAATATAAATATGGTTGCTTTATTTATATCTGAAATAAGTTTGTATGTGTATATATTTGGGAATATCTCTGTGTATTTTTGGATGTGTGATGCATATGTGTTTGTAAATACCTGAAGAACACCTCTGTTCTAAAATTTCAAACCCAGATTAGTTTAAAATCTCTACTGCTTGATCCACTTATTGTTAGGACTCAGGATCAAAATAAGACATGATTGTTTGATTACAAAAGAGATGTTAAAATTTTATTTAAGCTAAACAAAATTCAAATTTGCTCTGGAAAGATAACAAGAACAGTATAAACTCAAGATTTGGTAAAACCCAAACTTCATAATTACTTATTCAAGCATATAAACTAAAACACTAAACAAAAACTTGATTTTTAAAATTAAAATCACTATTTATAATTAAGTGTTGAAGGTGTAGTTGTGGGTTGATCATAATGGGTGAAAACTGTGATTTCTGGTGATCTATGCATTTGGAGGTGGTCGGGTTGTGAGAGGAGGTGGAGAAGCTTACTACGGAGATAGGAAAAATGGTAGTAGAGGTGGATGATCATTGTGTTGATGATGTTGGTGGTTTTCTGTTCTTAACCCTAGTTTAACTGGGCTTGTTTGTTCGATCAACTGCACGTCCTATGTTTGATCGAGTGTTATAAGATTTTGGGGATTTGTAGTGGGGTTGTAGTAGAAGCGGTGACCGGAGTTGGGTGGCCACCGTTGGTCAGAGCGTCGAATAAGTGACGTTGACAGGTTCGAGAGGGGAAAGGCTGATGTGGCCTGGTTTGGGTTTCGAACCCATTTTCGTTTCAGGTTGCCATGACGAATTTGGGTGGTCGTGACGTTGTCTGGAGGCGGTCGGCGACTTGTTGAAGCTCAGGTGGGAGGCCGGAGTTGGTTGGGGCCACGGTGCACGTGCACCGTGCCATTGAAGTGTTGGGTTGTTCTTTCGGTGTGCAGATTTTTTGACTGGGGAAAACACTCGAGTCACTCGAGTACGTGACTCGAAGTAGGGGAAAGGATGACTCGGTGCAGTTTGGTTCGCGTCGAGTAAATGTGTGTTTCAGGTTTTTGCAGAAACCTGGGAACAAAAATTTGACTTTTCAACAAAATGCAAATGAAACCTATTTAAAAATAGTGATGGATTTAAACAAAGTTTAAATCTAGTTTGAAGCTTGAATTCAAAGTTTTACTTGAATTCAAATCTGAAATAAAATAAAGTTTTAAAAAAAAAAATGAAATATGGGTTTTCTTTCAGGTTTAAAAACCTGACAATTTCAGGTTTTGAAATTCAATGGTAAAACCTGAAAACAAAATTTAAACTGTGCTTGAAATTTTAAAAGTTCAAAGTATAGATTCAAATGAATTTTTGAATCTAAGTTTTTAAAAAATGAATTGGATTGTAAATCAAGAATTAAAAATCAAATTATTAAAAAGCAAGTTAAACCCAAGTTTTAAATTCAAGGCTAAACTAATGGATTCAAGTATTTCTCGAATTCAAATCTGAAATTTTAAATCAGTTTTTAAAGTTAAATATATAAAACAGTAAAAAATGAAATAATTTTGAAAAGTAAATTGATTTTGGGTATAGTCCTTTTTATAAAGGAATTTTTGAATGGAAGGAAAATAAATGGTCTTAACTTAAACTTGTAAGTTAAAATATTAATGTCTTTTGGAAGTTTAAATTTAAATAAAGATTCATGTAATTGAATTTAAAAGCTTATCTTAAATAAGTTTCATATGCAAGTAATAAATGTCATTTACATTTATTTTAAAAAAGATATTAAATTGAATTTAAAATTTAGTTAATGTTAAATAACTAATCCTTTTGAATCTTAAATTCAAAAGTAGAATTTGAATTTAAATTTAAAATGTAATGTTGATGAAGTCATTAATAAAGAAATAATTTATCTTAAGAATAATAGGTTAATTAAGAAATGACTTATGTATTAATAATTTAGATCAATTTATAATTAGAAATTAATTACGAAAGTAATTTAAGGAATGTCATTAGTTAATGAAGATAATTAACTAAAGGTTATTAATTAATATATGTGATTAATTTTGATAATTAATTAGATTAATTAGATAACCTATGGTAAATTGTTAAATGTAATTACTTGATAAAAGTAATTAAGAGATTAATTACTTATTGTAATTAATTTTGATAAATGATTAATTTAGGTTAATTAATTTAGTTTAATTAATTTAAGAGAAATCATTTGATAAATTGATAAGTGTAATTACTTAGTTTATGCAATGGAGCATAATTACTTAAGGAAGTAATTAAAGTTAATTACTGCATGTAATTAATGAAAGATGACGTGTTAATAAAGTAATTTGAATAATTACTTTTGTAATTAATCAAAGGATTAATTTAAGGAGATAATTAATTATGGGATAATTAATTTATTAATATGAGTAATTAAGGGTGGTTAATTACTGTTTGATATTAATCAAAGGTGATTAATAATTGTGTTAAATTAAAGATTAATCATTTAATGTAATTAATTAAATAAGGTAGTTTATTTAAATCTAAATTAAAGATCATTAATTAGTAATTAATGATGTAAATTAAGAATTGGTTAATTAAGAAACAATTAATAATGTGGTGATTAATTGATGTAATTAATTAAGAATAAATGTAATCAATTATAAACAAAGTAATTAAATGTTAATTACTATGAATAATTTATGATAATTAATTTGTAAAATCAATTAAAGACTAATGACTTACTGTAATTAGAGGATGATTAATCAAAGGTGCTTGATCAAGATAAATATTTAGAGATTAATTAATTAATTTGATTTAAGATTTAATTAATGGTTGTATAAGCAGGATTTATAGATGAAGTAATTAATTTAATTTACTTTAAATTAATTAGAGATAGGAGTAGTTAATTTAATTCATTTTAAATTATTTACAAATCTTATGATTATGAATCATTGCTTATGGATGAATGATATTGATATTTCATTTGATGACATTAAATTCAGATATGACATTAATAATATCTATGTGACATGGATGCTTGGGTTAAGTATGATAATATTTAATTATCTGTTTGGATGATAATATTGATTATCTGTTTATGATGATGATGTGATATTATGAATTATCTATCTTTGTGTATTGAATTATATTGAATTAAACTGTTAAGACTAAATAGACAACTTGGCCTTAAAAGACACGTTTTGGATTTCGATGAGACCGGGATCGGGTTTCCACATTTGGAACATCCGAAAACCACATCGATTCCAAATTAACGATAGGTCGTGAATCTGAAGTGAAGATGGAGATTCAGAATGCAAGGGTTATCGTCGTTAACTCTGAGGGTGATTCCAAAATGAGTGTAACGAGATAATGCCTTCGGTTTCGTTCGAACCCGGAACGAACTTGTATGGATTGAATGCTTTCAACACATCGTCAGGCGGAAGATGAGCATTCTAAGAAATATGTTCTCTAAAGGTAATCGTAGCCTCAAGCCTCATCAACCGGGAATGGCTAAAACATGGGAGATGGAGCAAGGTTAGGTGGGTCATGCCCAAGCAGGACAAGGATATTCCCCTGTCTAGATGTCCCTTTATTTTTCGGTTGTGTGGGCGGTTGATTACAACAACTGTCGGGGTTTATCTTGTTCGGGACTGTTCAGTAAGGAATGGTTCCGGCCTTGTGTTGCAGGGGGTCGGGAGTGATCCTCAGTACGTTGATCTAGGCCACGTACTGTGACGGGCGGTACCCCAGTAGCCCTGCCATTGTATGGAATCCACAATCCAATAAGTGCCAACGGTTTTGATTGTATTACCCACTTTTGTGGCTAGTAGCTGAAATTTAATGAATGTAACAATTTCGGCTATTTTCTATTTACTTGAAAACCCTAGACCTATTATAATATCACAGAATTTCCTATCAAATGTTTTGGTTAGCGTAAGGTAAAAACTTTTCCATGTTTATGTGTGGGGAGTCTTACGTGATACCTTTTGTTTTCA
Organism: Allium cepa; assembly: GCA_030765085.1. Lineage (NCBI taxonomy): Eukaryota > Viridiplantae > Streptophyta > Magnoliopsida > Asparagales > Amaryllidaceae > Allium > Allium cepa. Next base: position 169,480,502 of record CM060931.1, read on the forward strand.
AAGGATTTTCAAAGTTAAGCAACTTTAACCTGTTACTCATACCAGACCCATGTCTGACCCGGAGTTCATTTTTGTTTTTCATAAACTCTCGGGTACCCAAATTTTTACGCGTAGCCAAGGGATTCAGGTTAGCTTTGACGAATTCTAGAGGAGCAATGGAGCAGGAGGCTTCAACGTTGTAGATATATATATATATATATATATATATAGTTCCGCTGTGTTGATATCTCTGAGTCGTATTGTTTGAGTTGTGTTGAGTTGTATTAACTAGACAGGTGTTTATAACTGTCTAGTATGTGATGTATTATCTGTATAACTTTGATTGATGTCGTATATTATGTAAATACTTATGTGATTATTATAATTTAATCGTTCCGCTGTGAGATTCTGATGTTGTTGTTCTTTCTTCTCTATCTTTTCTATTTTCTCATCCCTTTCTTTCTTCAAGACGATACGTCTTTCTGGGCGTAGAAGGGCGGGTCGTCACAGTTGGTATCAGAGCACTAGGTTGAGTGAATACCTAGGCTCTTGAGTGATTTCTTTCTTGAGAGAGCGTATTTGTATTTTTTATATATTATATATATTTATTTATTTATACCTATTGTTGGGTTACCTGTTCGGGTTTTCCAATAAGCTATAAAGGTAGATAGGGTAGTGGTGTGTGTAACACAACTACCAATGGTTGGAGTTTGAATGTATGAGGTTGGAAGTGTAATTGTCGAGACTGTAGGCCTAATACCGTCTCGAGTGAGCTTTGGATAGTATAAGGATTTCATTGATCTCTGAAGGAAATCTGTTAGGATTCGGAGTTCATTTTTGAAATGTAATTTGGATGAGCTAGAGTTTAGATCTGTCGGTTGGACAGAAGCCAGTCATGATATCTTGATGCATCAAGGTGTAATAGCTGTGTGATGAAACACAGTGACCATGGATGTCTCCGAAGATGTTTGTTTGGAACAAGTTAAGGAGGGGTGTCTGCTTTGGAGTTGTGGCTGTGTTTAGCCGGGTGTTTCTGTTGGTTTGAGGTCTGAGTTTCTAGAAGAGCTTTGGATTAGGAAGTCTTCTGGCTTAGTAGTTTTCTTGGGTAACTTCAGAAGCAGTAGAGTAGTTCCATTTCTTCGATGAGTTGGTCACATAAGTGTAAGCTATTCTGTTTGGTAAAGAGAGAGCAGTATCTTCGGAATTAGGAAGGATTGATCGCAAAAGTGACTTGCGATAATTTGAATGTTCTCTTATGTTTCAGAGATTTTTCTAGATGTCTCCAGGAAGTCAGAGTTTTGCTAACATCTGAAGATTGAGTTTGGTATCGACGGGATTTCAGAAGTGATACCGATGGTTCAGCTTAGTAATAGGATGATTTTCGAGTTGTGGAAGTAGCTCAGGTTTTGGAGGAACTTCGGAGTTTTATTTTTGGATATGTGAACTTTATTTTGGAATGTGTTGTCCAGTCTGTGTTTGACTTCAGCATTTTCATCTGTTTAATCAGAGTTGCGCAGTGGAAGCATGGTGGTAGCTGTTTTAGTTTGGAAGCAATTGGATATTGCAATATTTGGTTGGAGAGTTCTACAGGAGATTTTTCAGGATCTGAGGCCAGATTGGAGTGCACCTGTTTTATCTCTTCCGGACAAGAAAAGTGAGTTCTGTTTCTGATTTGGAATAAAGTTTGTGTTCTGATTTTTGGTCGATCTTGGAAAGATCATTTTGTTGGATTGTTTTGGTCCAGTTTATTTCTAGGAGCATCAACAAGAGTGGAGCTGATCAGTAAGGATGTAGACGATCCAGGATCGTCCGAAGAGCTTTGTGGATAAGAGACGGACGAATTTGGATTCCGAAGTTGGGGATTTAATTTTGGATAAGTGTTCGGTCTTCAGGATTGAATTGTCAGTTTGGATAACTGGAATTCGTTGTGTTTAACGTATATCTGAGGGAGTACGCGTAAGATCTATCTCTGGTTGTTGAATCAACAGTTCAGGGAGCTTTGGTTGTTGATTCAGACTTGCCTGTAGTCTGATATTCTGTCTTGTTTTGTAGATCTAGATGAGTAGAAGTTCTGTAGCTTAGTAGTATTGTTTGTTTGGATTCTATAGAGCGAGTAACCCGGTATTTATACTTGGGGAAACTCGAGAAAATTCTATTCGGAATTTTGTCTGGATAGTTAGATTTGTTTGTTTGGATGAATTGGTTGTTATGATTGTTAGCTTATGGTTGATATATACTTGTGTTTAAAATGTAAATCTTAACTAGATTATTAAATTACCTTTGTTTTAAATTTCGGGGACGAAATTCTTTTAAGGGGGGAGGAATGTGACATCCCGGAAATTTGGGGCAATATCAATTTAATAATCTACATTGAAAAATTAAATTGATTTGATAATATTTGTTATAATATTTAAATTGATTTAATAATCTTCTTTTTAAATAGATATTTAACTGATAATTTATCTTTTAAAAGCTAATTTAAATTATTTCTATTTATAATATATATATATATATGTATATATTGGTATATATTATAAATAGGTAAGTTTTGTTTTAAATTTAATAGATAAAGCTATGTTTTCTAATTCTACTATTTTTGATAATTTGGAAATTTAATATTGAATAAATAATAATATGATCTTAAAAATACTCAAGATAAAGTTTAATTTGTTTAAAATGGTGTAGCCTAGAGTTTAAATTAAATAAAAAGTTTTGTTTTGGTTTTTTTAAATATAGCTTGATAAATAAGTATTTATATTTTAAAGAGATAGTTTCTTTTGAAAATTTATTTTCAATTTAATAATGAGTTTTATTTAAACAATATTATTAATGCAATATCTTTACAAATAGGTTTTAATATAAAAAGAAATTGTTATTTAAAATTCATTTATATATATATGTATGTATTTTGGAAATTTATGATTTGAAAATTTAAAATGAAGTAAACTTTATAAATATTAAACTTAAGTATAATCAAATGTATGGTATTTAACATAAGTAAATGACTGAATAAAATATCTTTGAACTTAAAAGAGAAAATAAACAAATAAAATAAGTATTGTAACAAACATTTACATAAGTTTGAAATAATAAGAAGTAAATTTAGTATTGATAATTTAAGTTTAAACAATAAGTGTAATAATAACAAGCACTTGTATTAGAAATAAAACTTAATACATAAGTAAAATTTATAATTAATAACTAGGATAAACTACGTCAAAACAAAGTAAAAATATATGCTTGTAATAGAAATGCAGAAGTTAATAAAGCAAAGTGAAAGAAATCGAGGCAGATAAGATTAATGCAAAATGAAATATCTGAACATAAAGTACAAAAAAAAGATAATATGCAGGCAAGAAGAAATACAAAGCAAAATGATGTAGCTATAAATAAAATATGCAGGCCAAAGAGAATGCAAAGCTAAGAAAAAGAAACATGTAATCATGTCTATACAATAGTTATGTTGGCAATTAAACAAAATAAAATAAATGTTTGTAGCTTGCAGATTAAGATTCAGACAATTATAAACATCAAGTATAAAACAAAATAAAGTAAATAAAATATCTATGAATAAAATGATAATAGGAGACATTAAGTACAATATAACATATGCAGGCATATGAAAGTGTAGTCAACCTGTAAGAAATGCAAAGCAAAAAAATATCTTTGTACACAAAAGATAAGATTAGTGTAAACATATAGTACATTTGCATTTAATGCTATCATTTCTTAGCACATAACAATAGTCATTTCGAGTTGTATAAGATCAACTCAACCTCCTAATATAAAATCTTGTCATATACAAACAAAACATAATCTTTGAAAAGAAAATAATAATAATAATAAGATATTACCTGCAGCTTGCTAACCCAGTTATCACCTACCTGTAAACCCTCCTCTATATATTTGTATATCGGCTTATTGTAATTCATCTCTGAAAAACATGATAACCTGAGAATAGTAATATTTCCATTTATACAAACTTGAATAATGTTTGCAAATCCAACAAAGACAAGAAGATTAAGGAAATGAAGCAAAACTACTTTCCAGTTTTCAAGTTCAACCTGTTTCAAACCAAAGGATACTCTGTTTATTTTTACAAGCAAGGTGAGTAACATTTTTTGTTGAACTCAAATATAAATATAGTTGCTTTATTTATATCTGAAATAAGTTTGTATGTGTATATATTTGGGAATATCTCTGTGTATTTTTGGATGTGTGATGCATATGTGTTTGTAAATACCTGAAGAACACCTCTGTTCTAAAAATTCAAACCCAGATTAGTTTAAAAATCTCTACTGCTTGATCCACTTATTGTTAGGACTCAGGATCAAAATAAGACATGATTGTTTGATTACAAAAGAGATGTTAAATTTTTATTTAAGCTAAACAAAATTCAAATTTGCTCTTGAAAGATAATAAGAACAGTATAAACTCAAGATTTGGTAAAACCCAAACTTCATAATTACTTAGTTCAGGCATATAAACTAAAACACTAAACAAAAACTTGATTTTTAAAATTAAAATCACTATTTATAATTAAGTGTTGAAGGTGTAGTTATGGGTTGAGCATAATGGGTGAAAACTGTGATTTCTGGTGATCTATGCATTTTGAGGTGGTCGGGTTGTGTGAGGAGGTGGAGAAGCTTACTGCGGAGATAGGAAAAATGGTAGTTGAGGTGGATGATCATTGTGTTGATGATGGTTTTCTTTTCTTAACCCTAGTTTAACTGGGCTTGTTTGTTTGATCAACTGCACGTCCTATGTTTGATCGAGTGTTACAAGATTTTGGGGATTTGTAGTGGGGTTGTAGTAGAAGCGGTGACCGGAGTTGGGTGGCCACCGGTGGTCAGAGCGTCGAATAAGTGACGTTGACAGGTTCGAGAGGGGAAAGGCTGATGTGTTCCAGGTTTGGGTTTCGAAACCATTTTCTTTTCAGGTTGCCATGATGAATTTGGGTGGTCGTGACGTTGTCTGGAGGCGGTCGGCGACTTGTTGAAGCTCAGGTGGGAGGCCGGAGTTGGTTGGGGCCACGGTGCACGTGCACCGTGCCATTGAAGTGTTGGGTTGTTCTTTCGGTGTGCAGAGTTTTTGACTGGGGAAAACACTCGAGTCACTCGAGTACGTGACTCGAAGTAGGGGAAAGGATGACTCGGTGCAGTTTGGTTCGCGTCGAGTAAATGTGTGTTTCAGGTTTTTGCAGAAACCTAGGAACAAAAATTTGACTTTTCAACAAAATGCAAATGAAACCTATTTAAAAATAGTAATGGATTTAAACCAAGTTTAAATCTAGTTTGAAGCTTAAATTCAAAGTTTTACTTGAATTCAAATCTGAAATAAAATAAAGTTTAAAAAAAAATGAAATATGGGTTTTCTTTCAGGTTTAAAAACCTGACAATTTCAGGTTTTGAAATACAATGGTAAAATCGGAAAACAAAATTTAAACTGTGCTTGAAATTTTAAAAGTTCAAAGTATAGATTCAAATGAATTTTTGAATCTAAGTTTTTAAAAACGAATTGGATTGTAAATCAAGAATTAAAAATCAAATTCTTAAAAAGCAAGTTAAACCCAAGTTTTAAATTCAAGGCTAAACTAATGGATTCAAATAATTCTCGAGTTCAAATCTGAAATTTTAAATCAGTTTTTAAAGTTAAATATATAAAACAGTAAAAAATGAAATAATTTTGAAAAGTAAATTGATTTTGGGTATAGTTCTTTTTATAAAGGAATTTTTGAATGGAAGGAAAATAAATGGTCTTAACTTAAACTTGTAAGTTAAAATATTAATGTCTTTTGGAAGTTTAAATTTAAATAAAGATTCAAGTAATTGAATTTAAAAGCTTATCTTAAATAAGTTTCATATGCAAGTAATAAATGTCATTTACATTTATTTTAAAAAAGATATTAAATTGAATTTAAAATTTAGTTAATGTTAAATAACTAATCCTTTTGAATCTTAAATTCAAAAGTAGAATTTGAATTTAAATTTAAAATGTAATGTTGATGAAGTCATTAATAAAGAAATAAATTATCTTAAGAATAATAGGTTAATTAAGAAATGACTTATGTATTAATAATTTAGATCAATTTATAATTAGAAATTAATTACGAAAGTAATTTAAGGAATGTCATTAGTTAATGAAGATAATTAACTAAAGGTTATTAATTAATATATGTGATTAATTTTGATAATTGATTAGATTAATTAGATAACCTATGGTAAATTGTTAAATGTAATTACTTGATAAAAGTAATTAAGAGATTAATTACTTATTGTAATTAATTTTGTTAAATGATTAATTTAGGTTAATTAATTTAGTTTAATTAATTTAAGAGAAATCATTTGATAAATTGATAAGTGTAATTACTTAGTGTATGCAATGGAGCATAATTACTTAAGGATGTAATTAAAGTTAATTACTGAATGTAATTAATGAAAGATGATGTGTTAATAAAGTAATTTGAAAAATTACTTTTGTAATTAATCAAAGGATTAATTTAAGAGATAATTAATTATGGGATAATTAATTTATTAATATGAGTAATTAAGGGTGGTTAATTACTGGTTGATATTAATCAAAGGAGATTAATAATTGTGTTAAATTAAAGATTAATCATTTAATGTAATTAATTAAATAAAGCAGTTTATTTAAATCTAAATTAAAGATCATTAATTAATAATTAATGATGTAAATTAAGAATTGGTTAATTAAGAAACAATTAATAATGTGGTGATTAATTGATGTAATTAATTAAGAATAAATGTATTCAATTATAAACAAAGTAATTAAATGTTAATTACTATGAATAATTTAGGATAATTAATTTGTAAAATTAATTAAAGACTAATTACTTACTGTAATTAGAGGATGATTAATCAAAGGTGCTTGATCAAGATAAATATTTAGAGATTAATTAATTAATTTGATTTAAGATTTAATTAATGGTTGTATAAGCATGATTTATAGATGAAGTAATTAATTTAATTTACTTTAAATTAATTAGAGATAGGAGTAGTTAATTTAATTCATTTTAAATTAATTACAAATGGTATGATTATGAATCATTGCTTATGGATGAATGATATTGATATTTCATTTGATGACGTTAAATTCAGATATGACATGAATAATATCTATGTGACATGGATGCTTGGGTTAAGTATGATAATATTTAATTATCTATTTGGATGATAATATTGATTATCTGTTTATGATGATGATGTGATATTATGAATTATCTATCTGTGTGTATTGAATTATATTGAATTAAACTGTTAAGACTAAATAGACAACTTGGCCTTAAAAGACACGTTTTGGATTTCGATGAGACCAGGATCGGGTTTCCACATTTGGAACATCCGAAAACCACATCGATTCCAAATTAACGATAGGTCGTGAATCTGAAGTGAAGATGGAGATTCAGATTGCAAGGGTTATCGTCGTTAACTCTGAGGGTGATTCCAAAATGAGTGTAACGAGATAATGCCTTCGGTTTCGTTCGAACCCGGAACGAACTTGTATGGATTGAATGCTTTCAACACATCGTCAGGCGGGCGATGATGTGACGCCCCACCTCTATACCCACGCTAGCCAAGAACACCATGGAGTAATGCTGTCAACTAGCACGGAGAATAAGGCTGTTGAGGAGCGACCATCTGTGTAATTGCTTTGCGCGAGCACCGATATGTCAGATAGTATAACATGCATTTTATTTCAAGAGGAAATCCGACATACCGACACAAACTCAAAGCTACTACACAGTGGCTATACTGTCTTCGGAAACAAATATAGAAATAAACATAACACAAATCAGTCACAGATAATTCATATCACAAAGGCGGAAATAGATATGAATATATATAACACATAAAAGTGTTCATCAGAGTAGTGGTCAAGCAAGACCCACACTATCACAAGAGAATAGTTACAAGAACTACACAAAAGAATAAGTATACATCATGGAGTCTATATCTCAAATGTATACACCAAAATAAACTACTAATCTAAGTAGTAAGCCAAAAGTCCGAGAAATCAATCCCAAGAGAGAAGTCAAGCAGAAGCACCTGTAACATCTCGGTCTGACTCGAGTATCATTTAATAAGAAAATAATAAACGGATCAGTCTAACTATAAATATCAGATGAAACGATATAGAATAAGAGATATGACTAAACACATAATAATCACAATGCCAAGCTGTGATATATATAATTAGTTGAAAATATCAAGAGATTAATCAATGTCACCAAATCTACACAAGAATCAAAGAAACTTCATACTCCTTATTTCGTTCACCAAACCATAAATATTGACGATAATATCAATGTCAATCACAAAAGTCAATGACACACAAATTCCAGAATTCAATACACGAAATCCAGAAATCACAAAAGTCAAAGATGCACAAATTCACCAATGCACAAATATCGATAAGGCTTATCAATAGAAATCACGAAAATTGGTGAAGCACAAATTCTAGAAATCATCTCAAGAAATCCAGAAATCACAAAGGGGGGGAGGCCTATCACAAACGGGAGCATAAAGCTCACCAACACGTGTATCACAAACGGAATGCTAATTCCATGATTGCTAACCATCACAAATTGTGCCGAAGCTCCACAAACGGCCCGAAGACCATGGGTTGCTACCCCACCAATTTGAGTCGAAACTCCACAAAACGGGGTTTAGTCTCCCTCGCAGACAAAGAGACATCGCACATTGCTAGTCTAAATCACAAAGATGATCGTCATGATCAACGAGAAGTGTCAATTACACTAAGCTAGTAAATATATGAGTTTAGCTTCATGTCCCATAACCACTTGCTTAACTTAAATATTTACGAACAAACTGTAGATTTCCACTAGAAAATTGTCACAAGAGATTCAATCGAACAAGTCCAAGAATTAACCGACGAAGTAAACGTAAGCGTTTCATACCACTCATTTTACTAAGCCGTTTAATTAGATTTCTCATATGAGTGAGGTAAAGGTTTGTATATACTAATAGATTGGAAAACGATTTTATAAACGAATTTGGTATTAAAATAGTATTGAAATCGTTTGAGGAAAGAGTCTTGATATTTACTACTAGTATAGAAAACCTTTATATTTTTAAAGTGACAAATCAAAAAGAAGATTGTAAGAACAATCAATCACTAAAATTCACATTCGAAGACGTGAATAAAATCCAAAGTAACCGATAAAGAATCCATCGAAATGGATATTCAAAAATCCCTAAAAAGGATTCATCAAAGTCATAATAAATGATAACAACAAATAGGATCCTCACGAATCGATTTAAATTGGAATTCTCAAGCAAATAGGAAAATAGGCAAAACGGTGCTGATTCAGACGTCTGAAATCAAGGATTCAGACGTTTGAATCTGGAAAATAAATATTTTCCAAAGATAGAATTCAGACGTCTGAATCCTTGGATCCAGACGTTTGAAATAGGCACTTTTTAGCCTATTTCCTTTCTGGTTCCAAATGAACCAATTCAGACGTCTGAAACCATATATTCAGACGTCTGAATCTGGGAATAGAAATCTTCCCAGAACAATATTCAGACGTCTGAATATTACGTTTCAGACGTCTGAATGAATGGTTAAGGGCATTCCCTAAACCTAGGCCAAAAATGGCCAAACGAATATCGAAAACGATCGAACGAGCAAATGACGATGACTAAAGAATTACGTCGAACGACAACCCAGCCTAAACGGCTCTTCGATACGCCTCAAATATCAATGTCCAAATATCCATAAAAGGATTTTCATAAATTAGACCAAAACACCAAAAATTGGAATATACACCAAATCAATCCAAACCAAAATCAATTGCACAAGAATAAGTGTTAGGAATTCATACCTAACAATCGAAGATAATTATAGACTAAGATGTGAGATAAAAATCTCACCTTTTTACAAAATCAAACAAGAAGAAGCTTGAAAGCAAATGGAGAATCAACCTCTCTTCAACACAACCCAAATGAGCTTGAATCTATGCTCAAAACAAGAACATTCCCAAAATTAGGTTTAGGAATTTCTGAAATTGGTAAGAGAATAAGTTGGAGAAGAAGAAGAGAATGCTTACCAATGGGTTCTCTTGAATTTGGAGTTAGGAATTTGAGGTTGCAAGAGGAACTAGGGTTTTGGAGTTTTAATTTCCAATCTCTCCCACCATTGATGCTTTAGAACTGAAAAGAGAAGAAAATGAGGGTGAATGGGGAAGAGTGGCTCAGATTTGAGTATAAGTTAAACATAGGGCTGAGCCCAAACCCAAACCCAAAGTGAAAAAGGTCAAATTTTTGACTAACTCCAAATATATCAAAGTTTATACTCAAAAAGGTCGCAAACGGCATTTTGAACTCAATGGAGGTGGTCTCGAGTCCTAATTAGGCTGTTTGCAAAAAGTAGCTTTTCGGACTAAAATCCGACCAACGATAAAATATTTAAATAAAATATTTAAATATAAAATCGATAAATATGCGGGTTGTTACAGACTCCCCTCCTTAAAGAAATTGCGTCCTTGCAATATTTAAGAAGAAGATATGTAGTAACAACCATAAAAGCATATTCAACACAAAAGAAATTTGAAATAAGAAGTTCACCTCAAAGAGCACGAGAAAGTAAGTCCGGATGTGTTCGCTCGATGAACTCTTTAGATTCCCAAGAACAATCCTTAGGATTTGAAGACCATTGGACTTTAACAAGCGGGACATCTTTATTTCGAAGGCGTTTGACCTCCGAAGCAACAATTCGAATAGGATGCTGCTCATAAGTTAAATTAGGCGAAACTTCAATCTCTTCCACAACACCGGGCTCAAGAATAGAATCGGAATCTCGAAGACATTTCCGAAGCTGAGAAACGTGAAACACGTCATGGATAGCAGAAAATTGAGCCGGTAATAAAAGGCGATAAGCCATGGAACCAATACGTTCAGTGATAGGAAATGGCCCAATATATCGAGGCGCCAATTTTCCCGATCGACTGAAACGTACAACACCCTTCATTGGTGAAACACGAACAAAAACAGAATCTCCAACGGAAAATTCTAATTTCCTTCTTTGATTATCGGCATAGGATTTTTGTCTACTCTGGGCTTCTTTCATCCTATGACGAATAAGATCAATCTTTTCTGTGGAATCACGAATAAAATCGAGACCTAAAACCAGCTTCTCACCGGTCTCAAGCCAACAAGAAGGAGATCGGCATGGCCTTCTGTAGAGTGCCTCAAAAGGTGCCATACCAATACTAGATTGGAAGCTATTATTATAGGAGAATTCAACAAGGGAAATATGATCTTCCCAACTTCCCCCAAAATCAAGCACACAAGCACGAAGAAGATCTTCAAGTGTTTGATTCACACGCTCGGTTTGTCCATCGGACTGAGGATGATAAGCGGTGCTAAAATTGAGCTTCGTTCCCAAAGCTTTTTGAAGACTCTTCCAAAACCCACAAGTAAACAATGGATCACGATCACTAACAATAGAAGTAGGAACTCCATGCAATTTAACAATCTCTTTAACAAAGAGTTTGGCCAAAAGATGAACGGTTCGGTTAGACCGAACGGGAATAAAATGGGCGGATTTAGTAAGTCTATCAACAATCACCCATAAGCTACCATGACCCGATCGAGAACGGGGAAGGCCATCTATAAAATCCATGGAAATCTGGTCCCACTTCCAAATTGGAATTTCTAAAGATTGCAATAACCCACCTGGCCTTTGATGTTCGGCCTTAACGAGTTGGCAAGTCATGCAATGCTTAACGAAGTTAGCGATGTCAAGTTTCATTCCCTCCCAATAATATAGTCGCTTCATATCTGCGTACATTTTACTACTTCCGGGATGAATGGTAAATTTAGAACGATGAGAATCTTCTAAAACATCTTTACGAAGATCACTGATATTTGGCACGATAAGTCTACCAAATCTCCGAATGCCGCCACGAGAATCGATATCAAAGTCTTTCAAACCTTCAATATCAATTTTATCTTTAATATTTTGGCCAAGAAGAGCCAATTCAGGATCCAACCATTGAGCTTCAAGAATGCGGTCTAAAAGAGAAGGATGAGCCTCAAGGCTACATAAAACAAGAGATGAACATAAATCGGTAACACGGTCTCGAATTTCACAAGTGGATAAAAGCTCGAGATCGTTCCATTCGGATATCATCATAGAAACAATCGCTTATTGCTTTCGACTAAGTGCATCAGCAACGCGATTTCCCTTTCCGGGAGTATAAAGGATATCAAGATCATATGGTGCAAGAAATTCGAGCCAACGCTGTTGACGCAAATTAAGTTCCTTTTGGGAGAATAAATACTTCAAGGACTTATGATCGGTATAAAGAACAAATTTCTCTCCTAAAAGATAATGATGCCAAATACGAAGGGCGAAAACAATAGCCGCGAGCTCTAAATCATGAGTGGCATATCTAGTCTCAGCAGGCTTCAATTGCCTAGAAGCATAAGCAATAACACGTTCTCTTTGCATAAGAACGACACCCAAACCAACGCGACTAGCATCGGTATAAACAACGAAATCTTGATTCCCCTCGGGAATAACGAGAATAGGAGCATCAGAAAGAAGTTCTTTTAATTTCTAAAAAGAAGCTTCACATTTGTCCGACCAAATGTATTTAACACCTTTCTTCGTCAAGCTAGTGAGAGGCACGGCAATCTTAGAAAAGTCTTTGATAAAACGACGGTAATAGCCCGCCAATCCGAGAAAACTACGAATCTCTGTCACACTCTCCGGTCTCTTCCAATCTTGAATCGCTTCAATCTTTGAAGGATCCACGGAAATTCCGGATTCGGAAATAATATGACCGAGAAACTTCACACGAGATTGCCAAAAGTGGCATTTAGAAAATTTTGCCTTTAATTGATTACTCCTAAGAGTTTCCAACACAATCCGAAGATGTTTTTCATGCTCCTCCTCGGTTTTAGAATACACAAGAATATCATCGATAAAGATGAGAACAAATCGGTCGAGAAAATCTTTGAAAACCCGATTCATAAGGTCAACGAAATACGCCGGAGCATTCGTCAAACCAAATGGCATGACAAGCCATTCATAAGATCCATAACGAGTACGGAACGAGGTCAATGGAATGCTATCTTCTGCGATACGAAGCTGATGAAAACCGGTAGCCAAGTCCAATTGTGAAAAGACTCTAGCACCACTAAGCTGATCGAATAGATCATCAATCCGAGGTATAGGATATTTATTTTTAATAGTAAGATCGTTAAGCTTGCGATAGTCAACGCAAAGCCTAAGCGTACCGTCGGATTTCTACACGAAAATAGCCGAAGCTCTCCAAGGCGAGGAACTAGAGCGAATAAATTGCTTTATCTCTAACTCGGATAGTTGTTTGCGCATCTCTTCGTTCTCCTTATTGGACATGCGATAAGGAGGACGAGTAATAGGTTGAGCTCCAGGAATAAGATTAATTCTGAACTCAATTTCTCGCTTAGGTGGTAATCCTAAAACGGGCTCGAATATGTCAGAAAATTCACAAACGACGTGAATAGGAGAAATAATATCACCCTCATCATCATCATCGTCATCACGAGGATTTAAAGAATATAAAGATGCAACCAAGCTGGAATCTGAATCTTTAAGATTAATAGAAATCTGCTTAACAGATTGAGGATGTCGAAGATGAATAGTCCGCTCAGGACATAGGATATGAGCTTCATAACGGTTAAGCCAATCCATTCCCAAAATCATTCCAAAGCCTAAATAACGCATGACATGCAAATCGGCTCGGAAAGAAAAATCACACAAAATAATCTCGACATCTTTACACAATAAACTGATTGTCGCGGATCCACCAACCGGATTCGCAATTCTCAAAGAAGTCATTAAACACAAAACATCCAAAGAAAAAGTATCAACAAGTTCTTTTGATATAAAAGAATGGGACGCACCCGTATCAAAAAGAACTCGAATAGGATGATCACGAAATAAAATAATTCCATCCAGAATAGAATGAGAAATACCTTGGCCACGAGATGTGTTGCCAAGGGCTTGAGCAACATTAAGCTTTCCCTCTTTCCTGCCCTGAAGCTTGAGGCATAAGGATATAACATGACCGGGACCTTTGCAGTAGCGACAAGAGAGAGACTTTGGACACTTGTTCGCGTAATGGTCCTTCGAACCACAATTATAGCATTCCCCACGACCAAAGGAAGAAGTCTTTGCCACGGAGGTTGCTTGCTTCCCTTTCTTATTAGGATAGGGGCCTTTGAATTTGTTTGGCCTCTTCTTCTTGTTGTTGAAGCTTGGTTTGGAACCCACCACTTCAACATCATTCTCCCTATCCGCCTCTTCAAGACGAAGAGCGATATCAACGAGTTGGTTGAAAGAAACTTCTAATTTTAGAAGTAATGGCTTCTTGAGATTTTTGTTTAAGCCATAGACGAACCTCTGGTTCTTCTTTAAAGGGGTGTTGATGTATTCAACCCTATATTTGGAAAGCGACTCGAAGGAGGCGACGTAATCAGTCACGGAGGACTCACCTTGAACAAGGTCTATAAATCGTCGAGCCAATGTCACTTTCTCTGCTTCTGGTACAAATTTCAACTCGAAGCGTTCTCGGAATTGCCCCCAGGTGAGATCCGCTTCATTAATCTCAAAAATAAGAAGCTCGTACCAGTCCAATGCTCTTTCTCGGAGCATACTAGAGGCCACCTGAACTCGGTGAAGGTCAATAAGATTCATGCGAGAAAAGATTCGATCGCATGACCTTAGCCAAGCCTGTACTTCAATAACAGTTTCGGAACCTTTGAATGGCTCCCCACCCAAATTAGTGTAATCGCTGCACAAGCATGCAAATCCCGACTTTGGATGAGTAGGTTCCGGGTTAGCTCCAGCTGCTTGAGCATTTGTCACTTAATCAAGAAGCTGCTGAGCAGTCATAAAAACTCCATCCTGGGGTAGGGTACTAGATGGTACGGCTCTGGGGCGGCCTGGACTAGAGATTTCTCTTCCTTAGAAAGAAAGAAGAAGAAGAAAAAGGTTATTCACCAAATTCCATATCAAGCAATTCTTGATAGATAAAATAAGGAATCTAAAAGAAAATAGGATAGGACGGTACGTAGACTCGAATAAAATCCTAAAGCACGACTCCTAAGGTAGACTTAGGACGATGATCCTTGTTATATTATTCCATATTGTTCCGAAGTTTGGCTCTGATACTAAGCTGTGACGCCCCACCTCTATACCCACGCTAGCCAAGAACACCACGGAGTAATGCTGTCAACTAGCACGGAGAATAAGGCTGTTGAGGAGCGACCATCTGTGTAATTGCTTTGCGCGGGCACCGATATGTCAGATAGTATAACATGCATTTTATTTCAAGAGGAAATCTGACATACCGACACAAACTCAAAGCTACTACATAGTGGCTATAATGTCTTCGGAAACAAATATAGAAATAAACATAACACAAATCAGTCACAGATAATTCATATCACAAAGGCGGAAATAGATATGAATATATATAACACATAAAAGTGTTCATCAGAGTAGTGGTCAAGCAAGACCCACACTATCACAAGAGAATAGTTACAAGACTACACAAAAGAATAAGTATACATCATGGAGTCTATATCTCAAATGTATACACCAAAATAAACTAATAATCTAAGCAGTAAGCCAAAAGTCCGAGAAATCAATCCCAAGAGAGAAGTCAAGCAGAAGCACCTGTAACATCTCGGTCTGACTCGAGTATCATTTAATAAGAAAATAATAAACGGATCAGTCTAACTATAAATATCAGATGAAACGATATAGAATAAGAGATATGACTAAACACATAATAATCACAATGCCAAGCTGTGATATATATAATTAGTTGAAAATATCAAGAGATTAATCAATGTCACCAAATCTACACAAGAATCAAAGAAACTTCATACTCCTTATTTCGTTCACCAAACCATAAATATTGACGATAATATCAATGTCAATCACAAAAGTCAATGACACACAAATTCCAGAATTCAATACACGAAATCCAGAAATCACAAAAGTCAAAGATGCACAAATTCACCAATGCACAAATATCGATAAGGCTTATCAATAGAAATCACGAAAATTGGTGAAGCACAAATTCTAGAAATCATCTCAAGAAATCCAGAAATCACAAAGGGGGGGAGGCCTATCACAAACGGGAGCATAAAGCTCACCAACACGTGTATCACAAACGGAATGCTAATTCCATGATTGCTAACCATCACAAATTGTGCCGAAGCTCCACAAACGGCCCGAAGACCATGGGTTGCTACCCCACCAATTTGAGTCGAAACTCCACAAAACGGGGTTTAGTCTCCCTCGCAGACAAAGAGACATCGCACATTGCTAGTCTAAATCACAAAGATGATCGTCATGATCAACGAGAAGTGTCAATTACACTAAGCTAGTAAATATATGAGTTTAGCTTCATGTCCCATAACCACTTGCTTAACTTAAATATTTACGAACAAACTGTAGATTTCCACTAGAAAATTGTCACAAGAGATTCAATCGAACAAGTCCAAGAATTAACCGACGAAGTAAACGTAAGCGTTTCATACCACTCATTTTACTAAGCCGTTTAATTAGATTTCTCATACGAGTGAGGTAAAGGTTTGTATATACTAATAGATTGGAAAACGGTTTTATAAACGAATTTGGTATTAAAATAGTATTGAAATCGTTTGAGGAAAGAGTTTTGATATTTAGTACTAGTATAGAAAACCTTTATATTTTTAAAGTGACAAATCACAAAGAAGATTGTAAGAACAATCAATCACTAAAATTCACATTCGAAGACGTGAATAAAATCCAAAGAAACCGATAAAGAATCCATCGAAATGGATATTCAAAAATCCCTAAAAAGGAGTCATCAAAGTCATAATAAATGATAACAACAAATAGGATCCTCACGAATCGATTTAAATTGGAATTCTCAAGCAAATAGGCAAATAGGCAAAACAGTGCTGATTCAGACGTCTGAAATCAAGGATTCAGACGTCTGAAATCAAGGATTCAGACGTCTGAATCTGGAAAATAAATATTTTCCAAAGACAGAATTCAGACGTCTGAATCCTTGGATCCAGACGTCTGAAATAGGCACATTTTAGCCTATTTCCTTTCTGGTTCCAAATGAACCAATTCAGACGTCTGAAACCATATATTCAGACGTCTGAATCTGGGAATAGAAATCTTCCCAGAACAACATTCAGACGTCTGAATATTACGTTTCAGACGTCTGAATGAATGGTTCAGGGCATTCCCTAAACCTAGGCCAAAAATGGCCAAACGAATATCGAAAACGATCGAACGAGCAAATGACGATGACTAAGGAATTACGTCGAACGACAACCCAGCCTAAACGGCTCTTCGATACGCCTCAAATATCAATGTCCAAATATCCATAAAAGGATTTTCATAAATTAGACCAAAACACCAAAAATTGGAATATACACCAAATCAATCCAAACCAAAATCAATTACACAAGAATAAGTGTTAGGAATTCATACCTAACAATCGAAGATAATTATAGACTAAGATGTGAGATAAAAATCTCACCTTTTTACAAAATCAAACAAGAAGAAGCTTGAAAGCAAATGGAGAATCAACCTCTCTTCAACACAACCCAAATGAGCTTGAATCTATGCTCAAAACAAGAACATTCCCAAAATTAGGTTTAGGAATTTCTGAAATTGGTAAGAGAATAAGTTGGAGAAGAAGAAGAGAATGCTTACCAATGGGTTCTCTTGAATTTGGAGCTAGGAATTTGAGGTTGCAAGAGGAACTAGGGTTTTGGAGTTTTAATTTCCAATCTCTCCCACCATTGATGCTTTAGAACTGAAAAGAGAAGAAAATGAGGGTGAATGGGGAAGAGTGGCTCAGATTTGAGTATAAGTTAGACATAGGGCTGAGCCCAAACCCAAACCCAAAGTGAAAAAGGTCAAATTTTTGACTAACTCCAAATATATCAAAGTTTATACTCGAAAAGGTCGCAAACGACATTTTGAACTCAATGGAGGTGGTCTCGAGTCCTAATTTGGCTGTTTGCAAAAAGTAGCTTTTCGGACTAAAATCCGACTAATGATAAAATATTTATATAAAATATTTAAATATAAAATCGATAAATATGCGGGTTGTTACAGATGAGCATTCTAAGAAATATGTTCTCTAAAGGTAATCGTAGCCTCAAGCCTCATCAACCGGGAATGGCTAAAACAGGGGAGATGCAGCAAGGTTAGGTGGGTCATGCCCAAGCAGGACAAGGATATTCCCCTGTCTAGATGTCCCTTTATTTTTCGGCTGTGTGGGCGGTTGATTACAACAACTGCCGGGGTTTATCTTGTTCGGGACTGTTCCGTAAGGAATGGTTCCGGCCTTGCGTTGCAGGGGGTCGGGAGTGATCCTCGGTACGTTGATCTAGGCCACGTACTGTGACGGGCGGTACCCCAGTAGCCCTGCCATTGTATGGAATCCACAATCCAATAAGTGCCAACGGTTTTGATTGTATTACCCACTTTTGTGGCTAGTAGCTGGAATTTAATGAATGTAACAATTTCGGCTATTTTCTATTTACTTGAAAACCCTAGACCTATTATAATATCACAGAATTTCCTATCAAATGTTTTGGTTAGCGTAAGGTAAAAACTTTTCCATGTTTATGTGTGGGGAGTCTTACGTGATACCTTTTGTTTTCAAAGGATTTTCAAAGTTAAGCAACTTTAACCTGTTACTCATACCAGACCCATGTCTGACCCGGAGTTTATTTTTGTTTTTCATAAACTCTCGGGTACCCAAATTTTTACGGGTTGCCAAGGGATTCAGGTTAGCTTTGACGAATTCTGGAGAAGCAATGGAGCAGGAGGCTTCAGCGTTGTAGATATATATATAGTTCCGCTGTGTTGATATCTCTGAGTCGTATTGTTTGAGTTGTGTTGAGTTGTATTAACTAGACATGTGTTTATAACTGTCTAGTATGTGATGTATTATCTGTATAACTTTGATTGATGTCGTATATTATGTAAATACTTATGTGATTATTATAATTTAATCGTTCCGCCGTGAGATTCTGATGTTGTTGTTCTTTCTTCTCTATCTTTTCTATTTTCTCATCCCTTTCTTTCTTCAAGACGATACGTCTTTCTGGGCATAGAAGGGCGGGTCGTCACAATATTACTACATAGTAAATAGTTTAACGGATCCTTAGAGGATGGGCGGTCCCAAGCATCCTTTAAGTTACATGTACATTTATATTAAAATTCACTTGAATTGGTTTACATTGTATAAGTATGTATGTCTTGACTCGAGTGTTTTGTGTTTTACTTTACGCTCGGGTCAGACTGAGTGATACAGCATTTGAGACTCACCTTCGGAGTTGGAGCTTTGCTTGAAGATCTAGCTATCTATCTTGATTCCAGTTATTCAGTTGATTCTAGTGATGTATTTTGATTGTACTTGATTATCATATTTAGACTTCTGCTGTATCTTATTTAACTCTGATGTATATTTAAATAGTAGCTTCATGAACTACTTTTTCTTCACTTCCGCTGCATTATATTACTCTGTGATTTTGTGATTTATTCATTTGCCGTATATTCTGAGATTTGCGAAATTATTTTACAATTCGGTGTTTTGAGCAATTCAAGTCCGACATGTGTGGATGCGAATGGTTGAAAATATCGGGTCGTAACACAACCACAATGCTGTATACTCCAAAAAGCCGCACGATTTAACTAAGTTATAATTGTGATAAATTATTAAATTAATTAATATTCATGAAATATTACTTAGTAAATTTATTTGATTTAATTAAGTTAGTAGTTAGTAAAGTGAGTACATAAAAGTTATACATATTAATGTACGATATGGATAAATATTAAAAGTGGATTTAGAATTGATAAATGATGATTATCTTTGGAAATGTCTATAGAGCCCATATATTGTCTAGCCATACTTATGGGTGGGGAGGATATATTTTCTTGAAATGTTTGGATTGAATTGGAAAAGAGAATTAGTAAAAAAAGGAAATCTTGATTTCTTCCTTTTGCTCCTTCTTGTTGCGTACTCCACCTCTCACCACTCTTGGCCGTTAGTATAAAGTAGATTCTCCCCTTCATTTCCAAATAAATAATTAATCAAATTAAACCGGTTATAGAGGAATAGTGTTCATTTCTGTTAGTTACATTTTCTAGAGGTGCACAGGTTGGATCTAAGGAGTTTTGATTCAACATTCTTGGTGCACGTTCAAGGCTATAAATATTGTTGATTCCTATCCTATTTTCTGATATATATATACACACAATATTGATATAAATAGGTAAGTATAAACTGATATCTATTTTATCATAAATATATATGTATATAGATATATTTTCGCTTTCTGATTTCACAACTATATGCATATTCAACCAAATCAATAAAATCCTTGCATATTTTTAAATAATACCCATATACTTTCGACCATTAGAAAACATTTTTGAAGTTTAAATTGGTTTATAAATAATTATTAAATTAAATATGAATTTTGTGATTATTATATATATATATTTCACAAAAAAATGTCAATAAATATATACTTATATATTATTTTGAAAATATAAAAATTATACATATAGTTAATTACAAAACAAAATATATAATTTATAAATATGTCAATTTTTAAAATATATATATGTATATATATTTAAAAAACAAAAAAATTTATAATAAATCCACATAGATTTATATTCTTTTCGAATTAATTTTGCAATAAAATGCAAATGAATTTTATATTTGAAAAATACATATATATATTTGTTTTATATAAATCTAAAATATTTCTAACTAAAAAATTATATTATTTTATAAAATGTTTCAACCAAAATAAAAAAAATTCAATTTCTAAATATATGTGTTTTTATAAGTAAATACACTATAAATAAATTTTAAAATTAAAATGGAATTTTTTAAATGTTTAAATAAATTATATGTATATTTAACATATTAACATTTGAAATTTAAAGTTTAAACATGAAATAATTTTTTTTAGATCTAGGTTTGTTTTTAAATTTAAAATCTATCTTTAGATATTTTGGTTATTAACTTGAGTTATTTTTAATTGGTTAACACCTTTTCAATACAAACATTGTTTGAATATGTAAATGTGTATAATTTATATATGAATATATATATATATATATATATATATATATACACACACACATATATAAATGTATCTATAATAATAAATTAATTTTCGACAACAAACATGTATATAATGGTTCAAGGATCTCTATCTCAAGTGGTTAGAGTGTAGCACTTTAGGCAAAGGTTCTAAAGGTTATGAGTTTGAGTCCTTAAGTCATCATAAGGAGTGCTCTATTTGAATAATGTATCACTCTTGTTATAAAATAAATAGGTATATAAATGGGCAAATATGTCTGTCGTAGTGTAAACCTCAGCACTTATATATGGACGGATTAAACGATACAGATCTATATGTTGTTACGTGCACTATACACACACATATATATGTATTTGATACACATATGCATTATATATAAAAAAATCAAATCTTTTGAATAAACTATTTTAAACAAAATAATAATTTTATTCAAAAAAATTAGGCTGGACCTAAATTAATTTAGACTTTTTAAGCTCAATAAGATCTAAAAAAGGATTTTTTTTTTAAATTCACCAATTTACCCTACAATGTGCTAGCCTTGTTCCAATAGTTTATTCTTTATAATACATAAAATGAACAAAACAAATTTATGCAAATACAAAAAAATACACAAACAGAATAATTTCTAGATATTGATATTTAAGATTCGGGAGGATTTTTAATCCATCCTTTGTTAGGGCTAAAGATGTGATTAGTTGAGGTCACTTCCTATCCTTTAAGAAGTTCCTTATCAACATCCATGTCTTCATCTTCTATTTTCCCATATCTAATGTTCTCAGGAACACATGCATTATTTCCTTGGAGAACATAAGTGATAAAGCAGCAAAGAGATGTCAATTTCCTTTCTTATTCATATACCATCTGTTTTTGGTTCATTTCCAGATATTTTTGTTTTCTTAAAATGGTATGAAGTGCTCTCTTGAAATTTTGCAAAGTTTTCTCTTAGTTTTCACTCATATTTTCATTGGAAATCTCATTTCCTTTATTGATTTTTAGTATTTTTCTACGAAAAGAATGGGTTTGTTTTAGAGAAGAAGAAGACTTGTTTTTCTGATCTAAAATACTATTTTGATAGTTTTAAAATCATTTATAACCATTCCCACTGATTAATTAACTAACTAATTTAAATTTGAATATTTTAAAAGCTATTTTTATCATTGTATGTCGACGTATCCTTTGGTGTATCTCAACATATGGACATTTATTACTATTATGTCGACGTATAATCTTTGTATGTTGACATATAGACAATTATTAGCCAACTTAATTTTTCATTTTATTTTCTATTTTTTTTAAATATTTATTAATTTTTATGTTAATTTTATATATTTTCATAGAATATAATATGCATAACTACCGCAGTTTTAATATTCAACCGATGGATTTAAAGTATATAAAAAGACAATACAACTTACTACTAAAACGATCACTATAAAACCTACTTGCCTTTTAAAACTTACTACTAAAAGAAAATAAGATACAAGGTCTAGAAAGAAGTAGATGGAAATGGAGAATGGCCACCAAGTTTGCTTATGATTTTCCTAAAGAAATTATCCATCTTTCTTGAAAGTTTTGAGAACTTCTAACTAAAAGACCTCGTAAGTTTCTTTTGATTTTCAAGAAACTTTTCTTAATTTCTTTGTAAATCATAGTTGCATGGATTATTCTTTCTTTCAATACCTTCTGTTGAATATGCTAGTATATGATTTTTGTTTGATGATAATGAATATATATATATATTCATTTAAATGTATTTGTTAATGTACTATTTTAATTTTCACATAATCAAATAAATATTTGCTGAATAAAATAAATAACACCACAGATATTTTGTTCAAACAAATATTTATTACAATTTTGAATAGTATAAATTTGAGCTCTCACTAATACAAATTTCAAGACAATCATATCACAAATTTTCATTTACAAATGCACCTCACTACATTTCACTCATTCACTCGTATTTTATCTTCAACTATTCCAAATTGAATCCAGCATCTGAGCTATCTGCAAAAATGCACACTGACGCGGTAAAATTGAAAATAAAATATTTTTTCGGTGTAAAATAAAATGTAATTTTGAAAATATTATTCGCCTTAGTTATTTGGGTTGTTCGTCATCATTTAATTTTAAATTCATCATATACGAACAACTTGTGACATGCACAGTGTGTCACTGTACATGCCACAAGGTCGCGCACACCAATATACACTTGATAAAATTACAAGGACAAGTGAGCACAAGGTCAAACCCAATTAAAAGCCGGGTTCAACTCAAGTGAAAGGCAAATAAAGTCACGACACCAACACAAGGTCAAACCCGAGCTATAAGCTAGATTCAACACAAGTGCAAGTTCAAGAAAATAGATCAAGGTACATACAACACATCCTCGACCAAAAATTCGAATGTACACTTGAACCAATGGCCAGATTCAAACAACAAAAGTGCACTATAAATTGATACAAGACTTCAGACATGCGTACAACTCAACAGCCATAAGATTAAGTGAAGTATACAAGCAAAAGAATCAATATACAGTGAATCAAGGTACCAGACTCGAGCCAGCATAACAAGCATATGAAATCAATTACAAGACCATACATGAATCAAACAGCGAATAGTCAAGTATACAAATGGAGATGCAACCAAATCAGACGTCGCGACTAAATGCAAAGACTACATGGTGCAGCAGCCTCAACAGCAAAGACAAGCTATATGAAAACTAGCTCAACAATCATGTAACATGAAGAAGTCAACATATATGATCAGAGGACATCAACACTGTAAAGGAATTTTTACTGAAGTGATGAACCAATATACTATCCAACATATAGGTAGAGGTAGTGAATATATACATACATGAACATATATGTGCAGTGAAACTAGAGGCAACTGCAAGGCTATAACTTCAATCACGAATGCAGTAAACAACATGTATAGTGATATGTATGAAACTACAGGCATGAACACACATGTCGAACAAGACAAATTCAGAGACCAGGCACCAAGTATACATGAACCGAAGCATGTGCAAAGCAGCAACAAGCATGCAAATATATGTAGATGAACGAGGCGACATGTAGACATGTACTCAATGCAATACAATACAATACAACGTGAAGCAACTAGACTTCGAGTCGAGCAGTGACAATATACATGAAATCCAAAGCTAATGCATATATATATAGCAAATGCACAAGTATAGGCAGAAACAAAATCAAGTAGGAATTTTCAAAAATGACCGAAGTCAATTCTCAAAGCAAATGAAAAGTCAAAGTAAAATTCTCATCTCAAAATTATGTTCACAAAATCAAGTTTGCAAACCATGTCAAAGACAACTGCCGTTTCAAAACAAACTATGCTGAAGTCATCAGAAATTTATGGAACCAGAACTTCCAGATAATCACAATATCGTAGTGGCCAAGGAATCAAATCAGAATCAAAGCCATGAGAATCAAGAAATATACGAATATGAACAAGTCAGAAAAATCACAGTCATTCAAACATAATCAAGTGGCCTAACAAAATATCAAACGAGCGAGAAAATAGGAATTCGAATCATATATAAACCATAACATCATCGGCATACAAAAATCACTCGAGTTCAAGCAATATCACAGAGCATAGAATCAATTAGGAACTCGAGTCAAAGTCGAGTATAATATAAATCGAAAAAGAGACACACGTACCAATTCAAGCATCATTCAAACTCGACTTAATTTGAAGAAGCGGTGCGCAAATCAGAAGACAATTGATCGTCAAAGCAAGCACGGGAATCATTTCAATCGATTGACAGAAAGAGGCGCCTTCAAATTACCAAAGCCCTAATTTTATCAGAGAGGAACAAACGACTAGTGTAAAGGAACGACCTTAATTATAAACATAAGAAAAGGAGCGGGCCGAAATAAAAAAGGAGGAGAAATATTTTTAGGCTGTAAATTGGTTTAGGCTTTTAATTATTATAGAAGGATTTAGTTTAAAATTAGGGTTTTGATTTAATTGTTTTAAATTTGTATTTTCTCTTTTAAACTTTTGTAATTACTAGTCGTGCGACTAGGGGACGAACTACGGTGGTGTAGTTCGAGAATTTGCGACTCGAAGGCTGATTTGTGGCAAGATTTTGAGCGTAGAGTTAGGTTAGTCGATAGCGGGTGTCGTGAGTTTACGTGTATAAGCGTCTGACTACTTAATTTCTAGTAGAAATCTTGGGGCAGCACGTACGCATGGTTTTGCCGAAGTCAAGTAAACCTGTGTGTTCAATTTTCTGCTTTTAATATTCTTCTGTTATCTGTGCTGCTATAATTTTGCTAAATCTGTGTTGCAGTTATTTTATATAAACTTCCGCACTAATTTTTATAATTAATAGTATCACCCTATTCACCCCCTCAAGAGTGAAATCGATCCTACAAGTGGTATCAGAGCTAGGAACAAAAAGCCATTTTCGTTTTAAAAATTTGATTTTTCAAAAACCAACTTTTATTTTACAAATTTGAATTTTTTTTAAAATGGTTTCTTTTAATAATGATTTTACTGAGAGTTGGTCCAGTATTATTCCTCCTGTTTTTGATGGAACAGATTTTTGGAATTGGAAATTAGAAATGGAATTTTATTTAAAATATGTTAATGTTAAATGTTGGAATATTATTGAAAATGGGTGTGATAGAATAGATGAGAAAAATACTTTGATTTTTCCAAAATCTGTTGCCACTAACATCCATGGACCTATTAAAACAAATAGGTC
Source organism: Allium cepa (assembly GCA_030765085.1). Lineage (NCBI taxonomy): Eukaryota > Viridiplantae > Streptophyta > Magnoliopsida > Asparagales > Amaryllidaceae > Allium > Allium cepa. Next base: position 169,506,404 of record CM060931.1, read on the forward strand.
ACAAAAGTCTTTTATCGTGTAGGTGTGGTGGCAGACTCAGGAACAACAACAGTGCTATCTGGATTCTGGCTGTTCCAGACACACAAGGGCGACAAATCAAAGTTCCTTAGCCTAGTACAAAGGTGGCAGAATCACAATGGGCGACAACGAAATATTATAGTAAAGGGAAAATAGGTAATGGCATATGTGTCTTGAATGATTTATTAAATGTAATAATCTGCACCATAATCTGAATTTAAATCAGCCAGTTATGAAATGAATAATAAATGTTGATTCTGACTTATTCAAAATTAAATTAAATTTTTATGCCAAGGATACTATAAATTTTTCTGAAGACTTTGAATTAGTCCAAATAGATGTGTTTTGACTAATGATGATGTTTTTATTGATTACTGGTAACTCATGTTACAAGTGGATATATTTGTTCTGACACTATGGCCATTGTTTGTAAATTTGCATGTCTTCAATTCAGTTTCGTTTAAAAGCTATTAATAATGACTTTAAGATACTTTATTTCACACTTTAAGGTCTGGTCTATGATATCCAACTAATGATATTTTTTAATCTTGAGTCAAAGGAAAATTCAGATGCAGATAATATTGGTAATCTAGTTGATAGAAAAAATATTAGTGGAACGTGTTTTATGTAGAAACATTAATTAGCTACGTCACATTTCAAAGAAAATATCTGCATATTTTTCATCTCAAATAATTTTCAATTTGCAGACATTTTTCTTATAAAACCCTTCTAGAAAATTATTTTTGTTGACCGTGTTTCAGACTAGTCATTTTTGAAAAATTTGATTTTATAATTATTTTTGGAATTGATTGTAAATGACTACATTAACTAACTGGCTCCCTACTGATTATCAAAAGATAAATAATGATTGAAAAAGTGATTAGTGTTGATATTAATCATATATTATAACTTGAGACAGTATAGTTAGTAAATTCTTTAGAAATTTAAACAAGAGTTATAAAAACTTTTTTTGATAAATATTACATGAGCATTTCTATTTCTACCATATCTCTATCGACCACCACTCATCGTAATCCAATATGGTATGTCAATATGTGGTATTTTAAATGGAAAATTATGCGCTTTCATTTTATTATATATTTAGCAATAAAAAACATCTAAAGTATTCACTCTCATTTAAAAGTCCTCACGGTTATGCATGGGTGAACTACTTGAATTTTTTTGATTATGTGCTTCCATGCTCATTTAAAATTCCTCACAGTTATGCATGTATGGATGCATATAAAAGTTGATTATTAAATAGACAAGTTGATTCCAATCCCATTTAAAAGTCCTCATGGTTATGCGTGGTTAGAAGATACTTGAATTCATTTTCTATAAAAAATTGTGAATACTAATAATCTCATTTAAAAGTCCTAACAGTTATGCATGGTTAGTAGATATTCAAATTCCTGATATAAATATTCCATAAATAGGCACAACTATATGGTTTCATATGATGAGATTATCCCTATCATTCTAAAGTGGAATATGCATCAATCAAAGTATTTATGATTTTTGTTTGATTTTTTTTTTGAAATTTAATATTTATACTCGATTGAGTTTTAATGCTGCATTAATGTCTATCACTGTATCTCTATTTTTCTAATACTATTACTCTTTTGCAGATAACAAAAGGGGGAGAGAAAAGTTAAGATCTTGATAAATAAAGGTCAAATATTTTATTTAGTATTTTCTAAATGTATCTTGGTTCATTTTCATATTTTTATTTATTTTGATGCATATATGAATGGGAGCCTTGTGAAGAGAGGGAGCATTCAAATAGAGGGAGTGAATTGAATGATCATATATATTTAATAAATTCTAAATCTTAGATATATGTTTGTTATCATCAAAAGGGAGAGATTGTTGAATATGCTAGTATATGATTTTTGTTTGATGATAATAAACATATATATTCATTTAAATGTATTTGTTAATGTACTATTTTATTTTTCACATAATTAAATAAATATTCACTGAATAAAATAAATAACATAAAATTTAAATTCACACAGATATTTTATTCAAACAAACATTTATTTTGAACAGTACAAATTTGAGCTCTCACTATATACAAATTTCAATTACAATCACATCACAAATTTTCATTTACAAATGAACCTCACTACATTTTACTCATTCACTCATACTTTATCTTCAACTATTCCAGATTGAATCCAGCATCTGAGCTATTTGCAAAAATACACACCGACGCAGTAAAACTGAAAATAAAATATTTTTGCAGTGTAAAATAAAATGTAATTTTGAAAATATTATTTGCCTAGGTTATTTCGGTTGCTTGTCATCATTTAATTTTGAATTCATTATACACGAACAACTTATGACATGCACAGTGTGTCACTGTACATGCCACAAGGCCGTGCACACCGATATACACTTGATAAAATTACAGGGACAGGTGAGAACAAGGTCAAACCCATTTAAAAGCCGGGTTCAACTCAAGTGAAACGCAAATAAAGTCACGACATAAGCACGAGGTCAAATCCGAGCTATAAGCTGGATTCAACACAGGTGCAAGTTCAAGAAAATAGGTCTAGATACATACAACACAGCCTCGACCGAAAGTTCGAATGTACACTAGAACCAATGGCCAGATTCAAACAAAAAAGTGCATTATAAATTGATACAAGACTTCAGACATGCATATAACTCAACAGCCAGAAGATCAAGTGAAGTATACAAGCAAAAGAATCAATATACAGTGAATCAAGGTACCAGACTCGAGACAGCATAACAAGCATATGAAATCAATTACAAGACCATTCATGAATCAAACAACAAATAGTCAAGTATACAAATGGAGATGCAACCAAATTATATGTCTAGACGAAATGTAAAGACTACATGGTGCAGCAGCCTCAACAACAAAGACAAGCTACATGAAGACTAGCTCAACAATCATGTAACATGAAGAAGTCAACATATATGATCAGAGGACAAAAACACTGCAAAGGCATTTTTACTGAAGTGATGAACCAACGTACCATGCAACATAAAGATGGAGGCAGTGAATATATACATACATGAAAATATATGTGCAGTGAAACTAGAGGAAATTGCAAGGCTATAACTTCAGTCATGAATGCAGTAAACAATATGTACAGTGATATGTATGAAACTACAGGCATGAACACACATGTCGAACAAGACAAAGTCAGAGACCAGGCACCAAGTATACATGAACCAAAGCATGTGCAAAGCAGCAGTAAGCATGCAAATAAAAGTAGATAAACAAGGAAACATGTAGATATGTACTCGATGCACTACAATACAACATGAAGCAACCAGACTTCGATTCGAGCAGTGACAATATACATGAAATCCAAAGCTAACATATATATATATATATATATATATATATATATATATGTATGTATGATGCAAATGCACAAGTATAGGCACAAACAAAATCAAGCATGAATTTTCAAAAATGACCGAAGTCAATTCTCATAGCAAATGCAAAGTCAAAGTAAAATTCTCATTTCAAAATTATGTTCACAAAATCAAGTTTGCAAACCAAGTTAAAGATAACTGCAGTTTCAAATCAAACTATGCCGAAGTCATCAGAAATTCACGGAACCAAAACTTCCAGATAATCACAATACCATAGTGGCCAAGGAATCAAATCAAAATCAAAGCCGTGAGAATCAAGAAATATATGAATATGAACAAGTCAGAAAAATCACAGTCATTCAAATATAATCAAGTGGCCGAAAAAATATCAGACAAACGAGAAAATAGGAATTCGAATCTTATATAAACAATAACATCATCGGCATACGAAAATCATTCGAGTTCAAGAAAATATTATAGAGCATAGAATCAATTAGGAACTCGAATTAAAGTCGAGTATAATATAAATCAAAAAAGAGACACACATACCAATTCAAGCATCATTCAAACTTGACTTAATTTGAAGGAGCTGTGTACAAATCAGATGACAATTGATCGTCAAAGCAAGCACAAGAATCATTTCGATCGATCAACAGAAAGCGGCGCCTTCGAATTTCCAAAGCCCTAATTTTATCAGAGAGGAATGAATGAGTAACAAAAAGGAACAGATTTAATTACAAACAAAAGAAAAGGAACATGCTGAAATAAAGAAGAAGAAATATTTTTAGGCTGGCTCTTTGAAATTGCTTTGGGCTTTTAATTATTATATAAGGCTTTAGTTTAAAATTAGGGTTTTGATTTTAATTGTTTTAAATTTGTATTTTCTCTTTTAAACTTTTATAATTACTAGTCGTGTGACTAGGGGACGAACTACGGTGATGTAGTTCGAGAATTCGCAACTCAGTGGCTGAGTCGTGGCAGGGTTTTGAGCATAGAGTCAGGTTGGTCAATAGCGGGCGTCGCGAGTTTACGTGTGTAAGCGTTTGACTACTTAATTATTTAGTAGAAACCTTAGGGGCAGCATGTAGGCAGGGTTTTGCCAAAGCTGGGTAAATCTGTGTGTTCTATTTTCTACTTTTAACATTCTCCTATTATCCGTACTGCTATAATTCTGCTAAATCTGTGTTGTAATTATTTTATATAAACTTCAACAATATTTTTGTAATTAATAGTATCACCCTATTCACCCCTCCTCCTCTAGGGTGAAATCGATCATACACCTTCAATAGAGGTTTCTTCTTCTGCTTCTTTCTCTTCCTCTTCTTCTTCCTCTTCCATTTCCAATGCTTTGTTCCTCCTTCTCTTCCATTCTTTCTTTCATGATAACTTTTTGCCGCCAGTATTTCCTTTTTGTCTGCAAGGGTTTCATTTGGTACAAACTCATAAGGAATATGCATAAAGAAACATTTTTCCTATCGAAAAGCTTTCTTTTGGATGTGGGTTCATCAATTATGTTAGTTCTAAAATAATTAAAGATACTATTTAAATACACCCCATGATAAAGTATATGTTCATGTCTAGAAACTTCTTTGGCTACAAAGTCGAAAAGAATGACATGTTCCCAATTTATATCCCTTTTTGCAAAAATTAAAAACAAGGCATTGTAAACTCTCGATGTAAGATTGTTATAATTACCGGTATAGGGAGTTTTACTTTGTTAAAAGTCAACGTAAATTTTGCAAATATACTAAAAAATATATTATCATATTTCTATAATCAATTAAGGCTTTCATTGATTCGTCATCATTGTAAAGTCAATTCCTAAATTTTGAGTTAAGTTTAGGAGTTCTAGATAATGAAGCCATTGAATGATATAAGGTGAGTAAATAGGCATTGAATTAGTATATGCCAGTCAATAAAGTTTTTTTTTAATATTTTTAATTGATAAAAATGAGAGGGAATTTTAAAAGTTTGAAATCTAAAAGGATGTACCATATCACGTCGGCCCGTGTATGTTGACATATATGCCGAATAAATGCCAATTCATTTATTTTCTTTCTATCTCGATTAAATATGGTTTACTAGTTAACTATTATGCATATGTGTTATTATCTTTGTCTTATTATTTAAATAATCTATTTAACTTCTTTAATTGATATTTTAAATAGGTATTTTATTTTAATTTATATATTAATTTATTTATGAATCGTTTTTACTTAAACAAACTTTTACTTATATTTTTTTCTGACAAAATTGTACGTTTGTTTTTACAAACTTCTACTTCATTATGTATATTCAAAAACATATCTTATTCTTGAATTTATATATGATTATCTAATTTGAGTGTATTTTCAGTTTTTAATTTAAGTTAATTCATTTTCGTAATGAATTTCAATATGCATATACTATCATAAATATTCCTAATTATTAATAAGAAAGCAAATAGAGCTTAGGGTTACTGAATTATCCGAGCTTTGTTCTTCATCTGTCATAAAGCAAAAATCTGCATTTTCTACATCTGAACTTGTACTTCTTGTAATGGTGTCAAAATAATCCCAAGTTAGTGTGAATGTCTTTTTCCTCTTTTTGATTGAAACAGCGTTTGGAGAGTCATTTTGATTTATTTAGTGTTGGGCAGTCCATTTTCAGATGTCCAATCTTGTCACATTCTAAACACTTTATAGAACTTCTAGAGTTGTTGTTGTTGTCCATCCTTCTAAACTTGTATCTCTTTTTGTAATTTAGAAATCTTCAATTTTTTTTCCATAATGCTATCTCTTCATTGTCATTGTTTGACCCTAGTTCATCGGTTGTATCATTGAAAGTGAGTGACTTCTTTTCAATTTCTTGACTTTCCTTTCTTCCTTGTAACTAAATTTCATATGACATAAAATTACCTATTAACTCTTCTACTATTTTCATAATACCTATATCATTAGCCTCTTTTATTACTGATGTCTTTTGATCCCATTCACTTGAAAATGAATTTAGAATCTTTAAGACTTGATCTTCCATAGTAAAAAATTTGCTAGTGAAATTAAAGCATGTAATATATCTTGAAATCTAGAATACTTTTAAGAAATATACTCGTTTGATTTTATTTAAATAATTAAAAGTTATTGGTTAATGACAAGCATCATTGTCGTAGTGGTTAAGTGATTCAACTTTGGTGTGAGAGGTCACAAGTTTGAAACTCTCGTAGCATGATTAGAACATTTATTGACACATGATTTGTGGTTTGTTGTCGCAGTGACATATTGTATCTAAGTACCATTTCAAAAAAAAGTTATTGGTTAACATAGAATCTTGGTTTGTTCAACCTTACTAGTGCCTTTATGCATGACTTGTAATGTCCTCCAAATTCCATATGCACTTTTGCAAATAGTCACTCCGTTGAATTCATTTTTATCCATGGTGCATAATAAATTATTCATTGACTTTGTAATGTTGAGTGCTTGTGCCCTTTGATCATTAGACCATTGTGCATAATCAGTCCGGGGCTCGGTTTACTTAATTTATATGATATTCCATATATCTAAGCTATTAGAATGTAAATAAATTTTCATTCTACATGACAAATAAGCATAATTACTATCATTAAAAAGTGGTGGTCTAGCAGTAGACTGTCCTTCTACAAAAGTTTTAAATAGGGTATTTGTGTTACTAGCCGTTTAAACTTTTCAAAACTCAGATTATGAAAATTTGAAAACCATAAACTCTAATACCAAATGTGGGGTATGTGATGCACTACCCGATAATGTGTGAAATGGATCATAAGTCTAATGTAACATTAAAGGGGGTGAATATTATTTTTAAACTTATTATCAATTTTCTTTGTGGTTATCAAAATTAACGCTATGGAATCAGAACCACGGGTAAGTAAAAGTAGTAAAAATAAAGGAAAGTTACCAAAATTTTTAAACCGGTTAGGATTCTAATCCTACATTCAATTCTGTAAACCATACAAAATTTCACTATAACCAACTTTCAATTCCATGGGTGGAAGGATATACCCGTACAATCCTAACCTTCTAAGAGTGGCAAGATGCACCTTTACAAATAAATAGTAGAGTAATATTTATAAGAAATTGAATCTTTCGATCATAATTTCAAGTAGTCTTCAATACAACTTCCTAAAGCTTCCAATAGCAATATATCTTTGTTTTTTTTTGAGAAATAAGATAAGAACATAGAGTAAATGATACATAACTAAATGTAGACTTTCTGAATATTTAGTAAATTGCAAATCCATGAAAAAGTAGAGTGAAAGAGAGTGGATCCATAAAGTATAAGTATATATAAGCAATAAGACTTTTTTTTGCAAAATGTAAGATAGAAGAGAGTGGGAGAAATGGTGGAGACTTCTACTAAAAATTTGTTTTCTCGAGCCTTTATATAGAAGATTAAGAGAAGTGAATTTTCATGAAAGATGAAAGGAAATGCATGTTCATTTAAAATGAGAAGTTGCATCCAACGAGTGTCGACATACTTACAAGTATATATTTACATATCCTTGTTCAAAATTACAATTTCTTTATAAGATTTGTTTCAACTCTTTTAACTCGTAAAACCAAAATAAATTTTTATAAAATGATTATGAGGGAATAAAATGAAGAGTTTTAAAAGAGAGAATTTAAAGAATTGCTACAGGATCTTTAACAATCTAAGACTCAATATACTTCAAAAATGATTAACTACTGTCTTGTACTCTTCCAATCTTTGTTCCTTGAGTCTCCTTTTTTCTTTTAGCCATATCTTTGAATATCCTTTGTTCCTTTTGATATCCTTGAACTGCTTGATTCCTCTTGATCTCGTTGATTCCTCTTTAATCTTCCTCAATCTTCTTGATTCCTCTTAATTTATTTGGTCTTGCACACAAGTTCTTGTATTGCTCTACCTTGGTTAGTGTACTACATCTCTACTTGATTATCCTACAATATATTTTTATAGATTCATCTATTTCCTATATTATATTATACCAATACTTATGGTTCTAACACCACGAAGCTATTTCAGTACTTGTTCATTTTTATTAGAGATAGTTAAATGGAGTTTATTTATTTGATGTATAAGCTCTGTAACGACCCTGAAATTCAGACCCAGTTAAAAATTTTAAAAATTGATTATTTAGTGTAGTATTTCGAATTTTCACAAACAAATTCCGATGCTACTCAAACTTCATATTTGGAATGCGTCTAATTAAACATAGCAACTGGTAAATTTTCGTCCGAAAATATGGAAGTTTATTTCGTGCGTAAATTTACATCAATCTAAATCAGTTAGTAATCGATGAAAATAAACCATTTTCGAAACCTAAATATTTTTACATAGAAAAATTCTAAATCATCTTCTGAGCAAGACGTCATTTTTCGTTTTCCAAATTCGGACTTCTTTAGCTCCGTCGCTCTTATTTTTCCGACGTTTTACTGCGTTTCCTTCGGTAGAAAATTTCGAAATTTTATAATTCAATCGAATCACTGATATCTGTATACCGTTTTGATCGTCTCGTTGCGCTGACCAAAACGGTATATTTATTTGTGTCAATCGGATTTCGGCAGTGCCAACTATAATTGTTAACGGAGCGCAAACCAGTCCGTTACGCAGCACAAATCGGTACCCAACTTTCCAACGTTCAAAATTCTAGAGTCTATTCAGCTGTGTTGGGAACCCAAATAGCCATCACTTTGCAAAAACATCATTGCATTTCACTGTGCACACTGCTTTCATTTCACTGTGCACACTGCTTTCATTTCACTGTGCGCACTGCTTTCATTAATGCTTCTGCAGCTCACTTCATTATTGCACTGTTTCCTGCTTTCATACGTTATAAAAATAATGACAGATTGTACCAAAGATATTAACCATCTCATTTGCTTTGCAACTTTACCCTTATATATTTATTATTTAAATTTTCTTTCTTTCTGAAACCATTCCTTCTCCATCTTCTCTTCCCTTTATTCCCAATTCATTTTCTCACGTTCAAAAAAAAAAAAAATTTATAAATCCAAGCTATATTTTGTATCACATATAAATCTGAAGTCATATTCATTAGCACTTCCACTGTGCTCTTCATATAGCCTTCAGCACATCTCCCCGCCCACTCCCTCTTCATCTTCATGACTTCGGCCTCCCACCACCACACTCCGCCCACTGAGATGACAACCACTCCAGACCCGCGATGCCTCCAACCTCGCCAACTTCCATGCAAGCCAACCCCTTCATCTTCTCGACCAAGTGCTCCATCTCCTCCGCTGCGAAGCCACCATCGGCCTTAACCACTTTGCCTACTTCCCTCACTCGCTCAACCCTCGAAACTGCCTAGCGATCGCCACCTCACATCCCCGGCCTCAACAACCGCTCCACCACACACACTACCTCGGCCACTCCCAAGCGCAGCAACCCAGACGCCATTCCCCGCCATCAACCCAGGCGAGCCGATCGGCCACGCATCCTCTGCTCCGTCCACCTCATCTCCTCAGCAACCTTCCACCGAGCCGAGGCAGCACCCATCATCGCCTCGCTAACGCAATCCACTACTTGACGCGCCCACTGTTGCAGCCGCTCCTAGCCATCTCCTCCCGCCTTCGACTCCCAGGGCTCCTCCTTTGGCCCGCTGCTCTCCACACAGCCGAAGCCGCTGTATCCGCAGGCTTCCTTCTCGCATGTGCTTCATGTTGATCTCTTTTCTTAGTCGAGCTTGTGCTTCTCTATGATGTTTTACGGTATAGGTATATAAGTATGGATATTTTGTTTGTTTTTAAAACCATTGTCTTATCTGAAAGTACAAATATGTTAGAATTTATAGATTATATATATATTAGTTGTACAAGTTCAAAACTATCAGTATGAATTTTATTTTGCCTCTGCCATACCATTTATATACAAGTTATATTTTGGAAGTATAGTGTGTATATTATTGAAGTGGTTTTGGTCATTTACATGCTGCTGCATCCCTAGGTAGCTTTTGTAATATGTATATTGCATGCATAAAGTCTGTGTGTTGCATTGTATATTTTGGCATGTATAATCTATGCATATAGTCTGCATATGTTCATTTAATATGATATATAAGTTATATAACAGTATTATATGATAAAGTATGTTCACATATATGATAAAGTTTCGTATCTCACTCATGTTTTATCGGAATGGGTTGATTCTATTTTTAAAAAGGAGTTTAAGTTACGTAGTTTATACATGTCAAATTCCAGCAAAATCCGACATCGTTTGATTTGTGGTCGAGGATCTGGAAGTTAGACCCAGGCAGATATTCTTTTGTACTTAAAATTATTTTACACTGCTGCAAACACGACCTGAGTTCATGTTTGGCGCATCGTATCTCACTCATGTTTTATCGGAATGGGTTGATTCTATTTTTAAAAAGGAGTTTAAGTTACGTAGTTTATACATGTCAAATTCCAGCAAAATCCGACATCGTTTGATTTGTGGTCGAGGATCTGGAAGTTAGACCCAGGCAGATATTCTTTTGTACTTAAAATTATTTTACACTGCTGCAAACACGACCTGAGTTCATGTTTGACGCATCGTATCTCACTCATGTTTTATCGGAATGGGTTTATTCTATTTTTAAAAATGAGATTAAGTTACGTAGTTTATACAAGTCAAATTCCAGCAAAATCCGACATCGTTTGATTTGTGGTCGAGGATCTGGAAGTTAGACCCAGGCAGATATTCTTTTGTACTTAAAATTATTTTACACTTCTGCAAACACGACCTGAGTTCATGTTTGACGCATCGTATCTCACTCATGTTTTATTGGAATGGGTTGATTCTATTTTTAAAAAAGAGTTGAAGTTACCTAATTTATAAATGTCAAATTCCAGCAAAATCCGACATCGTTTGATTAGTGGTCGAGGATCTGGAAGTTAGACCCATGCAGATGTTCTTTTGTACTTAAAATTATTTTACTCTGCTGCAAACACGACCTGAGTTCATGTTTGACGCATCGTATCTCCTCCGTCTTACGTCGGAATCAAGTGATTCTTTGCAGTTTTGAAATACAAGTTTTGATCTTTATTCATACCAAATTTCAGGCCATTTCGATCTCGGTAGCACATAGAATTATATTGTTAAACTTTGACGTAGGACATGTTTTGTAATTGTTGCTATGTTGAATATTTTGATTGATTTCGGCAATTCCTATTTAACAGTTTTACTCGTCGATTCGTGCCAATCTTACTTTGCTCTGAGAATCATGCTTGGATTTGTAACTCCATTTCAGTATCCGTATCAGTGTGCGTGTCCGTGCCATCTCCTATTTTCTCTAGCCTCGAAAGGTGAGCAATCACTCACGATTAATATTCTTTTATTTATTAAATTTGATTTCAATTGAAACGACAATTGAAATACATTGCTGTTATTTATTGCACTGTTATTTATGTATCAGTTCACCTTTGACATCTGACACCGTTTTCTGCTATGTATGCAATAATAATCCTGTTTGGTTGATAATTGATTGTTTGTTTGTTGTTGACATTGGATGTTAAAATTGTAATTTATAAAATAATAAATATTATGAAATTGAATTCGGCGTAGGATAGTTAAAATTTTGAATCGACGTATGTGTTGAAATTGATTAGTTTAAGTTGGATAATATGACCCCCGTAAACGTTTAATAAATTGACACGTAGAATTTGATTATGTACACCTTGAAACGTTGAATGTATATTGTATAAATTGATGAAGTATGAAATTTAAATTTAATGACAAGTAAAAAACCATATAAAATAATAGTATAAAATCTTTAATCTACATGAAATGATAGTGTAGATTCTAGAAATGATTATATTGATTTGCACAAATAACAATGTGAATTAATACGATTATTTCGGGATTATTTGAATTGATTATTGAATGGTTATTGATTGATGTTATTGCTTGTTTATTTACTTTGACACTATCCCAGTTATCACACTGCAAGTTCCCTTTGTTATGCTTTGATTTTTAAATTGAAATGGAATCGGGTTGAAATGATAAATACCCAAATGAACTTGACTTAGGATAGAAAATTTAATAAAACCCGATTGGTCAATAATTTGATTTAAAATAAAATAATGATTTTATTTGAGTAAAGAATAAGGTTTGAAATGAAATTGGAATTTGAATTTAATGAATGGAAAATTGTTAATATTTAAAATCTGAAACAAATATTAACATAGTAGTTGTTGAAAGAACGATGTTTTAAAATTAATTATTGACAATAAAAATTTAGAATTATTCATTGAATTAAGTTTGAAATGATTTAATAATTGAGTTTGAATTTATAATTAAGTTGAAATTATTTAGTTTTGAAATTTTTAATAATTAAGTTGAAATTAATTAATAATTGAATAAGATTGAATTAATTGATAATTGAATAAAAATTGAATTCTTTGATAAGAGAAATTGAACTTTTTGAATATGTGAAATTTAGTTTCTTTGTCATTTGAGTTGAAAGTTGTAACTAAGAAAGTAAATAAATAATTGAAGGTGAATTTCTTTAACAAGAAATAAAATGCGATTTATTGAAATTAATGTAGGACTTGAAATTTAAGAATTTGATTTGACAAATTTAATTTAATTAAATTTGAAAGTTTTGATATAATGAAGTTAACTTAAGGGATTGAGTTAATGTCTTGGAAATTAAAAAGAATTGTTTTCGATGTTAAATTAACTTAACGAATATTGAATAAAATTGATAAATAAATTTAAATTGATTTGATTGTTAAATTTAATCAGTTTAAATAATTTCGGAATGAACTTTTGTACGAACTTGAATCAATATTTGAATTGTTTAAATATAATTTAAATTGAATTATAAGATTTTGAAACGGAAAGTTAGAAGTTCGAAACATAGATTTTGGAAATTGATTTTTGAAAGACAAATGGAATGTTTTACGAATTCTAGTTGAAATTGATTGTTCTGAAATATATTAAACGACCAATCGGTGTAATAATACGTAGTTATTAAAGAGACCGAGATCAGATATGGACATACTCTCTGTCGATACCGAATACCACTTTAATAACTATTATACGTGGAGTGTTGATCCAGAATGAAGTGGATGGTTTGGTGAACGCGTTGACTGATGAAAGAGAACGATATTGGATGACCCCTGACATGACTAAAACAGGAGCTGCGCCGGGCCATTGAGGTTCGCCACCTCTAGCGGACACACTTCTTCGATACCATATCTATTACTTTTGTGATTCGATTTGGGTGCACCCCTCGATTTGGGAGTGTTGTTTCGCGGTGTTGAGGTAGCTGCTGGCTATGCTCAACATCAGTCCGGATCACGCAACTACTAGTATCCTAATTGGTATCGCCTCATGTACCTTGTCATACTGATTATCCTATTCGCGACCACTACGTTTTGATTTGTACCTTGAGTATATGGATTGCCCTCTGGTGACTTCCGGTTTTGGGGAAACTACGGTCTTGTATATGCTTTTGGGAATATAAAATGTGTTAAGGGGGATTATGGTAACGCCTTAACGCTATTTTGATATTTTATATTACTGATAGACATTATCTACTTAGCGTACATTACTACCTAGTAGATAGTTTAGTGGATCCTTAGAGGATGGTTATTCCAAACATCCTTTGAGTTACTTGTATTTCGATTGCTATTTCACTTGAGTTGGATTTATTGATATAAGAATATTAATCCTGACTCGAGTGACTTGTGTTTTGCTTTACGCTCGGGTCAGACTGAGTGTACCAGTATTCGAGACTCACCTTTGGAGTTGGAGCTTTGCTTGAAGATCCAGCCATCTATTCTGCTTTCAGTATTCGATGATTCTAGTGATGTATTCTGATTTATATCTGATGTATCGTATTACTCTTTTGTTGTAAACTCTGATGTATCTTATATATTTACATAGTAGCTTCATGAACTACTATCTCTTTATTTCCGCTGCATATTATTACTCTGTGCCTGTGATGCTGTGACTATTTATTTACTGTATATCTCAGTTTTGCCAAATTTAAATTAGCAATTCGATATTTTGAATTATTCAAGCCCGACATGTGCGGATGCGAATAGTCCAAAATATCGGGTCGTTACAGTTGGTATCAGAGCTTTTGGTAGCTCTAGGCAGAACTTAGCATATAGGGTAAATGTATTTACAGAATCACTCCCACTCGAGTTTCAATCTCTTCTTCTTGACTCGTTTCCTTTGAACTTTGGAACGCTCCCTCGGTTCCAAAATTCATTCTCGTCCCTCATTATTCGTCTTCTTTCAATTCTGGAGTATTCCATAACTCCACTTTGAATAACCTTTATAATGAACCGGCGGTCTCGTCAAACTTCGAATGATTTGTAAAGGGGTGAAACTCCTTTACAGTAAGCATTGATTTACCGGAGATTTCTGTATCATCGGTTTACGATGCTATATATTCCCTGCTATACCTGAATTCAATTTCTTGAGATCGAATGTTGATTTACCTCGGAATTCAGCATCGATCTTATTCTTGAAGTTATGGTGGACCCGGTTAAGGTTGCCCGTGAATTAAATAAGCTTGTCCATCTCCCGATTCTGTTAATTGAATTACCTTATCTTCTGTTTCGAACTTATTATCGAATCAAAATTCTCTTTGATTTGATTTCCATCAAATTTGAATCTCTATAATTATTTTGAAATCCATCCTTGTATCGTCGAGCGAGAGCGTGTATTTTTATTTATAGTAAAATGTTTTATGTATATATATTTATTGTGTTGTTGAGTTGTTAATGTTGATTTGGATTTTCGATCGATTCGTCTGATCAACGCTATCGATAAGATTTCAAAACACTTAAACAGAGCAAATTGGCACAATATTGTTTCAAGTTTAGTAAATAAAATAATATTGAATGATTTTATTATATATAAGTATAAATTTTTCTCAAATTAAAATGTTAATGAATCTATTGTCCGAAAGGATAATATTGGATTTTCATTTATGTTTTGTAAACCATTGTCTATTGCATAATATAAATAAATGAATTTATAAATTTTAGTTATAATTAATTTGGGAATTGAAATGAATTTAAATTAGAATTTGAAGATTTAATTTCCGGTGATTTCAAACTTTGGTTTTAAAGTTTTAAGATTTATATTATTTAAAATATTTTCAAATAGAAACCGTTTCAACGAATTTTAGATGTTTAAATTTGAGCTCTTCTCTTTTGTCGCTGGAAAATAATTTCGGTGATGACGGCCGCATCATCGACATTCATTTTCGAGTTTCGAAGTAGAGAGATATTCTGTAGCTTTGCTACGGTTTGTTTTGAAAAATAAATTGATTTGAATTTCTAAACATGACTTGATTTATAATATATATTGAAGATTTTAAACTTGATTTGATATATTATGAATATATGTATATATATATATATATATATTTTATCTCTAAGATTGTTTGAAGCTAATCGGAAATTAATTCCTAAAACTTTTCAAAGGATGATGTTCAATTATGAATGAAACCAAATTCTTTTATATAAATCCTTAACTTGAAGTAACTGAATTGAAAAAAATTTATTTGAATAATACTCAATTGCATTATATCTAACTTACCCAAAATTTTCAAAAGTTAATTATGTAATTGAATATTATACAATATAAATGTTATCAAAGGAATTTTAAATAAAAATTTGAGTAGTTATAATAAATGTAAATATACTTAATATATATGTAAAAGGATATTAAGTAGAATAAATTTAATAATAATTTGGAATAAGGAAGAATTAAATTTGTCGAATGAAATATGATTATAAAAAAAAATGACTATTCAATTATGATCTTTGAAATTGTTAAATGTAGATAATTGGGTTGTATACAATATAAATGTCTTTAAAAATAAAAGGTGAGTGCATATAATAAATGTTATTCACTTAAATTTTAAAATTTTAAAATGTTTATGGAGATAAATAGAATAATAAGTTGAATAAATAATAGTATGATTAATAGAAGAAAATTTTGTTTTGAAAATTAATAAAGTGAATTAAATCAACTTAAGAAAATATCTTGAACAAATTAAATTTAAACTGAATTTCATTTGAAAGGAATCTTTTGTACCTAACATTAATATATGTGAAACCAAATCAATTTTATGAAAGTCTTGAATTTAAAGTCAAATTGTAAAATATAAATTAATTTAAATTGAAATTCCTATGGTTTAAATCAATTGTTTATTTTGTAATTCAAGTCTATTTCTTCTGGTTGTTTCTATTCTCCTACCTCCTTCCTTTTCGGGGACGAAAAGTTTTGAGTGGGGGAGAATGTAACGACCCTGAAATTCAGACCCAGTTAAAAATTTTAAAAATTGATTATTTAGTGTAGTATTTCGAATTTTCACAAACAAATTCCGATGCTACTCAAACTTCATATTTGGAATGCGTCTAATTAAACATAGCAACTGGTAAATTTTCGTCCGAAAATATGGAAGTTCATTTCGTGCGTAAATTTACATCAATCTAAATCAGTTAGTAATCGATGAAAATAAACCATTTTCGAAACCTAAATATTTTTACATAGAAAAATTCTAAATCATCTTCTGAGCAAGACGTCATTTTTCGATTTTCAAATTCGGACTTCTTTAGCTCCGTCGCTCTTATTTTTCCGACGTTTTACTGCGTTTCCTTCGGTAGAAAATTTCGAAATTTTATAATTCAATCGAATCACTGATATCTGTATACCGTCTTGATCGTCTCGTTGCGCTGACCAAAACAGTATATTTATTTGTGTCAATCGGATTTCGGCAGTGCAAACTATAATTGTTAACGGAGCGCAAACCGGTCCGTTACGCAGCACAAATCGGTACCCAACTTTCCAACGTTCAAAATTCTAGAGTCTATTCAGCTGTGTTGGGAACCCAAATAGCCATCACTTTGCAAAAACATCATTGCATTTCACTGTGCACACTGCTTTCATTTCACTGTGCACACTGCTTTCATTTCACTGTACGCACTGCTTTCATTAATGCTTCTGCAGCTCACTTCATTATTGCACTGTTTCCTGGTTTCATACGTTATAAAAATAATGACAGATTGTACCAAAGATATTAACCATCTCATTTGCTTTGCAACTTTACCCTTATATATTTATTATTTAAATTTTCTTTCTTTCTGAAACCATTCCTTCTCCATCTTCTCTTCCCTTTATTCCCAATTCATTTTCTCACGTTCAAAAAAAAAAAAAAAAATTTATAAATCCAAGCTATATTTTGTATCACACATAAATCTGAAGTCATATTCATTAGCACTTCCTCTGTGCTCTTCATATAGCCTTCAGCACATCTCCTCGCCCACTCCCTCTTCATCTTCATGACTTCGGCCTCCCACCACCACACTCCGCCCACTGAGATGACAACCACTCCAGACCCGCGATGCCTCCAACCTCGCCAACTTCCATGCAAGCCAACCCCTTCATCTTCTCGACCAAGTGCTCCATCTCCTCCGCTGCGAAGCCACCATCGGCCTTAACCACTTTGCCTACTTCCCTCACTCGCTCAACCCTCGAAACTGCCTAGCGATCGCCACCTCACATCCCCGGCCTCAACAACCGCTCCACCACACACACTACCTCGGCCACTCCCAAGCGCAGCAACCCAGACGCCATTCCCCGCCATCAACCCAGGCGAGCCGATCGGCCACGCATCCTCTGCTCCGTCCACCTCATCTCCTCAGCAACCTTCCACCGAGCCGAGGCAGCACCCATCATCGCCTCGCTAACGCAATCCACTACTTGACGCGCCCACTGTTGCAGCCGCTCCTAGCCATCTCCTCCCGCCTTCGACTCCCAGGGCTCCTCCTTTGGCCCGCTGCTCTCCACACAGCCGAAGCCGCTGTATCCGCAGGCTTCCTTCTCGCATGTGCTTCATGTTGATCTCTTTTCTTAGTCGAGCTTGTGCTTCTCTATGATGTTTTACGGTATAGGTATATAAGTATGGATATTTTGTTTGTTTTTAAAACCATTGTCTTATCTGAAAGTACAAATATGTTAGAATTTATAGATTATATATATATTAGTTGTACAAGTTCAAAACTATCAGTATGAATTTTATTTTGCCTCTGCCATACCATTTATATACAAGTTATATTTTGGAAGTATAGTGTGTATATTATTGAAGTGGTTTTGGTCATTTACATGCTGCTGCATCCCTAGGTAGCTTTTGTAATATGTATATTGCATGCATAAAGTCTGTGTGTTGCATTGTATATTTTGGCATGTATAATCTATGCATATAGTCTGCATATGTTCATTTAATATGATATATAAGTTATATAACAGTATTATATGATAAAGTATGTTCATATATATGATAAAGTTTCGTATCTCACTCATGTTTTATCGGAATGGGTTGATTCTATTTTTAAAAAGGAGTTTAAGTTACGTAGTTTATACATGTCAAATTCCAGCAAAATCCGACATCGTTTGATTTGTGGTCGAGGATCTGGAAGTTAGACCCAGGCAGATATTCTTTTGTACTTAAAATTATTTTACACTGCTGCAAACACGACCTGAGTTCATGTTTGGCGCATCGTATCTCACTCATGTTTTATCGGAATGGGTTGATTCTATTTTTAAAAAGGAGTTTAAGTTACGTAGTTTATACATGTCAAATTCCAGCAAAATCCAACATCGTTTGATTTGTGGTCGAGGATCTGGAAGTTAGACCCAGGCAGATATTCTTTTGTACTTAAAATTATTTTACACTGCTGCAAACACGACCTGAGTTCATGTTTGACGCATCGTATCTCACTCATGTTTTATCGGAATGGGTTTATTCTATTTTTAAAAATGAGATTAAGTTACGTAGTTTATACAAGTCAAATTCCAGCAAAATCAGACATCGTTTGATTTGTGGTCGAGGATCTGGAAGTTAGACCCAGGCAGATATTCTTTTGTACTTAAAATTATTTTACACTTCTGCAAACACGACCTGAGTTCATGTTTGACGCATCGTATCTCACTCATGTTTTATTGGAATGGGTTGATTCTATTTTTAAAAAAGAGTTGAAGTTACCTAATTTATAAATGTCAAATTCCAGCAAAATCCAACATCGTTTGATTAGTGGTCGAGGATCTGGAAGTTAGACCCATGCAGATGTTCTTTTGTACTTAAAATTATTTTACTCTGCTGCAAACACGACCTGAGTTCATGTTTGACGCATCGTATCTCCTCCGTCTTACGTCGGAATCAAGTGATTCTTTGCAGTTTTGAAATACAAGTTTTGATCTTTATTCATACCAAATTTCAGGCCATTTCGATCTCGGTAGCACATAGAATTATATTGTTAAACTTTGACGTAGGAGATGTTTTGTAATTGTTGCTATGTTGAATATTTTGATTGATTTCGGCAATTCCTATTTAACAGTTTTGCTCGTCGATTCGTGCCAATCTTACTTTGCTCTGAGAATCATGCTTGGATTTGTAACTCCATTTCAGTGTCCGTATCAGTGTGCGTGTCCGTGCCATCTCCTATTTTCTCTAGCCTCGAAAGGTGAGCAATCACTCACGATTAATATTCTTTTATTTATTAAATTTGATTTCAATTGAAACGACAATTGAAATACATTGCTGTTATTTATTGCACTGTTATTTATGTATCAGTTCACCTTTGACATCTGACACCGTTTTCTGCTATGTATGCAATAATAATCCTGTTTGGTTGATAATTGATTGTTTGTTTGTTGTTGACATTGGATGTTAAAATTGTAATTTATAAAATAATAAATATTATGAAATTGAATTCGGCGTAGGATAGTTAAAATTTTGAATCGACGTATGTGTTGAAATTGATTAGTTTAAGTTGGATAATATGACCCCCGTAAACGTTTAATAAATTGACACGTAGAATTTGATTATGTACACCTTGAAATGTTGAATGTATATTGTATAAATTGATGAAGTATGAAATTTAAATTTAATGACAAGTGAAAAACCGTATAAAATAATAGTATAAAATCTTTAATCTACATGAAATGATAGTGTAGATTCTAGAAATGATTATATTGATTTGCACAAATAACAATGTGAATTAATACGATTATTTCGGGATTATTTGAATTGATTATTGAATGGTTATTGATTGATGTTATTGCTTGTTTATTTACTTTGACACTATCCCAGTTATCACACTGCAAGTTCCCTTTGTTATGCTTTGATTTTTAAATTGAAATGGAATCGGGTTGAAATGATAAATACCCAAATGAACTTGACTTAGGATAGAAAATTTAATAAAACCCGATTGGTCAATAATTTGATTTAAAATAAAATAATGATTTTATTTGAGTAAAGAATAAGGTTTGAAATGAAATTGGAATTTGAATTTAATGAATGGAAAATTGTTAATATTTAAAATCTGAAACAAATATTAACATAGTAGTTGTTGAAAGAACGATGTTTTAAAATTAATTATTGACAATAAAAATTTAGAATTATTCATTGAATTAAGTTTGAAATGATTTAATAATTGAGTTTGAATTTATAATTAAGTTGAAATTATTTAGTTTTGAAATTTTTAATAATTAAGTTGAAATTAATTAATAATTGAATAAGATTGAATTACTTGATAATTGAATAAAAATTGAATTCTTTGATAAGAGAAATTGAACTTTTTGAATATGTGAAATTTAGTTTCTTTGTCATTTGAGTTGAAAGTTGTAACTAAGAAAGTAAATAAATAATTGAAGGTGAATTTCTTTAACAAGAAATAAAATGCGATTTATTGAAATTAATGTAGGACTTGAAATTTAAGAATTTGATTTGACAAATTTAATTTAATTAAATTTGAAAGTTTTGATATAATGAAGTTAACTTAAGGGATTGAGTTAATGTCTTGGAAATTAAAAAGAATTGTTTTGGATGTTAAATTAACTTAACGAATATTGAATAAAATTGATAAATAAATTTAAATTGATTTGATTGTTAAATTTAATCAGTTTAAATAATTTCGGAATGAACTTTGTATGAACTTGAATCAATATTTGAATTGTTTAAATATAATTTAAATTGAATTATAAGATTTTGAAACGGAAAGTTAGAAGTTTGAAACATAGATTTTGGAAATTGATTTTTGAAAGACAAATGGAATGTTTTACGAATTCTAGTTGAAATTGATTGTTCTGAAATATATTAAACGACCAATCGGTGTAATAATACGTAGTTATTAAAGAGACCGAGATCAGATATGGACATACTCTCTGTCGATACCGAATACCACTTTAATAACTATTATACGTGGAGTGTTGATCCAGAATGAAGTGGATGGTTTGGTGAACGCGTTGACTGATGAAAGAGAACGATATTGGATGACCCCTGACATGACTAAAACAGGAGCCGCGCCGGGCCATTGAGGTTCGCCACCTCTAGCGGACACACTTCTTCGATACCATATCTATTACTTTTGTGATTCGATTTGGGTGCACCCCTCGATTTGGGAGTGTTGTTTCGCGGTGTTGAGGTAGCTGCTGGCTATGCTCAACATCAGTCCGGATCACGCAACTACTAGTATCCTAGTTGGTATCGCCTCATGTACCTTGTCATACTGATTATCCTATTCGCGACCACTACGTTTTGATTTGTACCTTGAGTATATGGATTGCCCTCTGGTGACTTCCGGTTTTGGGGAAACTACGGTCTTGTATATGCTTTTGGGAATATAAAATGTGTTAAGGGGGATTATGGTAACGCCTTAACGCTATTTTGATATTTTATATTACTGATAGACATTATCTACTTAGCGTACATTACTACCTAGTAGATAGTTTAGCGGATCCTTAGAGGATGGTTATTCCAAACATCCTTTGAGTTACTTGTATTTCGATTGCTATTTCACTTGAGTTGGATTTATTGATATAAGAATATTAATCCTGACTCGAGTGTCTTGTGTTTTGCTTTACGCTCGGGTCAGACTGAGTGTACCAGTATTCGAGACTCACCTTTGGAGTTGGAGCTTTGCTTGAAGATCCAGCCATCTATTCTGCTTTTAGTATTCGATGATTCTAGTGATGTATTCTGATTTATATCTGATGTATCGTATTACTCTTTTGTTGTAAACTCTGATGTATCTTATATATTTACATAGTAGCTTCATGAACTACTATCTCTTTATTTCCGCTGCATATTATTACTCTGTGTCTGTGATGCTGTGACTATTTATTTACTGCATATCTCAGTTTTGCCAAATTTAAATTAGCAATTCGATATTTTGAATTATTCAAGCCCGACATGTGCGGATGCGAATAGTCCAAAATATCGGGTCGTTACAAGCTCTATAGCTATTTTCTTTGAATAATTATGAAGAACCTATTGCACTTTGATTCAGTTAGGTTCATTTAGTTATATTACTGTCTCAACAATTTTGTATTTATGTGTTTATTATATTTCAACCTATGCACTGTAAGATATATTACAAGTTCTACTTTGGGTTGCTACTATTTCACCTTGATTGTTAATCTGCGCCGGTAGGATACTGTTGCAGCACACTTTTTATGATATCTGGGTACAAGAGATGTATGGTGGTCATTACTTATTGTATTGTTTAGAACTATAGTAAAAATTTGTGAATTGGTTGAATGTAGGTGAAGATGCAGATTAAGGTATGGTTTCATTTCCACGAGTGTACCACTCGGGCATTATTCATTATAGTAGCATATTGCTAATCATGTAGATTAGTGATTTCATTTTCACAAGACTTTATGTGCAACAACCCTATTTTTATAGCATATTTTCTAGAAATTTAATTAATTAATTAGCGATTAGGAAAGTGGATTAAGTATGGAAAATTTCCATATTGTTTAAATTTGGAATTTTATAGCTTTGAATGGAGAATGTTTTATGACAGAAGGAATTCGAAGATTTAATTAAATTAGGAAAGATAAGGAACGAGAGATAAGGCTTTTATTTATTTTCCCTAACTCTCTTCCCCTCTCCATTATAATTTCGACCTCACTTTAGATGTAAAAAGACAAAAGAAAATGAGAACCAAGAGAACTCCATTAAATTCACAAACCAAAAAAATAAGAAGAAGGAAAAAGTTAGAAGAGGGAAGCTAAAACAATTATCTGCATACTACAACTAAAGAATGATGAATAATGTTAATATCCCTACTCTTTTTTATTTGCATTCATTCAGATTTGATGAGATCTAAATTTGTTATGATATTAGATCAAGTTTTTATTTGAGATAATCATTGATATGGATGAATGGTTATCGATTAATAAATTACGGAATTAAATAAAGGGGTTCCAAATTTAAATCTACGTTTGCTTTAAATTTTGTTGTGTTGTTAAAACATTTAGGAGATGGGTTTATAATACCGTAACTTTTCAATTTCATTTTGATTTTCTATGATTTTTCTAAGTTGAAAAAAATGTAAAGTTTCTGGTTTTAATTATTTAAATTATAAAAATAAATGATTTTACCTTGAAATTATTATAGGTGCTAAAAGATAGAGTATATGATTTTGGGAATTTTTTGGGTTTTTTTACATGCATTTTCTAATTAATATAAATTATTTGGTAAAAGGATAATTTAATTACAAATGGTAATTAATTTATTAATTATGTATTACTTAATACTTTAAGGGCAATATAAATTATCTTTGATTTTTCTGAAGTTAATTTCTATAAATATTTTGATTAACCAATAGAAATATGGCATATAATATGACTTATTGAAAAGTAATTACTTTTCAAAGGAAATAAATCAATTTTAAGAATAATTACAAAAAATGTTATTTTACTCTTATGATGGCTCAAGGAACTTATAAGCGCAATTGCATTATGATTTTAGGCTCACTATAGCCCATTGTTACCCTATATTTTTATACTTATGATTGCTATTTCATTTACATTTACGATAGATATTGTTTAATACTTATGATAGCTTTTATTTTATACCTAGGATGGCAATTTAAAGATGCGATAACACATTATTTTATAGTTTACTATAGCTATGTATTCGTTGTTTTACGATAGCTACTTAAAGGTTCAATAGCACATGGTTTTATGTTTTACTAAAGCTAAGTATTCTTTGTTTTATGATAGTTATTTAAAGATGTGATAGCATATGGTTTTATGGTTTACAATAGCCGAGTATTCTTTGTTTTACGATAGCCATTTAAAGATGCGATAGCATGTAGTTTACATTTTTACTATAGCTATGTATTCTTTGTTTTACTATAGCTATTTAACGGTGCAATAGCACATGGGAAGACCATTTGCACTTAGTCGAATTTCTAATAATAATAGTTATCAAACTAGTACATTGATGGCTCTTTTAGAAGCTAATTAAGTAAGGCCTTGCAAATCACTAGCTTGTTGGTTAGGGTTAGATGATAAAACAATGATTGGTTCAGATTTGGTGAAAGAACTACCAGAAAGATTGACTTAATCTGTGAAATGATGAAGGAAGCTCAATGCCGGTAGAAAAGTTATGCCATCGAAGGTGTTAGGACTTAGAATTCTTTGTTGGAGACTATGTCTTTGTGAAAGTACCACTAATGAAGTGTGTTATACGATTTGACTAGTCAGGGAAATTGGCACGGAGGTTTGATGGATATTTCTTATTATAGAGAGGATCATGAAACTTTCTTATATTATTAAGTTACAGTATAGTTTGGCAAACGTCCATAACGTTTTTCACGTCCCTCATTTGAAAAAGCATATATGTGAACTGGAGACTACTATTGTAGCAATGGTTTTAGAGGATTTAACAGTGGAGTCTGATATGACTATTATTAGGCAATCTATTTGTATAATGGGTAGAGATACGAAGGAACTTAGAAATAAGATGGTTAAGTTGGTAAAAGTCTAGTGGAGTGACAAGGAAAGAGACTATACTTGAGAGACTAAGGACACGATTCGAAATGAGGCCTATCCTAGGTTGTTTTGATTTATGTTCAATACGATTGTATAAAATGTTTAACTAGTAGTTATGCTAGTAATTTTTATTTTATATGTTCTTATGTCAAATGTATCATTAATGTGCTTAATTATTATACCTTATAAGAATTTTGATCATAAAATATTTGCAAGGAGGGGAGCTTGTAATACTCCTATTTTATGGCACATTATTCCAAAAATTTATTAATTGATAATTAAATAAATAATATGTGAAAGTGGATTAAATATGGAGGATTGCCACAATGTTTAAATTTTAAGTTTTTAATTTTTAATGGAGAATGTTTCATAAGGAAAAAAATTAAAGATTTAATTAAATTAGGGAATGATAACGAAAGAAAGATAATGACTTTATTTTGTTTCCCCTAACTCCTCCCCACTCTCTCTTATAATTTCATCCTTAATCTAAGAAAAACAAAAGAGAACTAGGAGAACTCTGTTACATTTCACTAAACAAAAGAAGAAGATGAAGAAGGAAATAAAGACCATTATCTCCATACTGCAACTAAAGAAAGGTGAACAGTATTAAAAACCCTAATATTTTTCATTTTTTAATTAAATGAGTTCCAAGTTTTGTTATGTTGTTAGATCATGTTTGTTTTAAGATAATCGTTGACATGGATGAATGGTTATCATTGTTGAAATTATGGAACTAAATAAAGGGTTTTTGGATTTTTAAACCAATGTTAATGATCTCCAATTGCTTTGGAATTTTTATAAGTTGTTTAAAACATTAATTTGAAAATGGGTTTTTAACTCAATATTTTTAAATTTATTTTGATTTTTTTATTAATTTTCTAAGTTGAGAATGTAAAATTTTGGGTTCTTATTATTTAAGTTATAAAAATAATTGTTTTATCATAAGAATTTTATATATGATAAAAGATCAAAAATCTAATTTTTTATGAATTTTTTCCATGTAATTGATATGAATTACTTGGTGAATGAGTAATTTAATTACAAATGGTAATTGATTTATTATTTATGGTATCAATTAGTACATTGGGCGTAAGAGAAATTATCTCTGACTTTTTTGATAAATTTCCATAATGATTTTAGTTAACCAATAAAAATTTAACATATAGTGTGATTTAGTGAAAATAATTGCTTTTGAAGGAAAATGGGTTTAAAGAATAACTACTAAAATGCCATTTTACACTTGTTATATCTCAAAAAATTCATCGTGTGATGGCAATGTGATTTTATGCTTACAATAGCCTATATTCTACTTACGATGGCCTATTTTATACTTGCGATAGCCTTATATTTTTATATTTACAATAGCTATTTCTTTTATATTTATGATAACCATTGTTTTATATTTATGATAGCTCTTGTTGTATACTTATGATAGCATTATTTTATAATAGTTATTTAAAGGTGCGATTGCACATGATTTTATGTTTTACGGTATCTATTTATCCTTGTTTTAAGATTCTATTTAAAGGTGCAATAACACATTATTTTACGTTTTATGCTAGCTAAGTATTCTTTTTTTTTGATAGTTACATAAAGATGCGATAGTATATGGTATTATGTTTTACAATAACCACATATTCTTTGTTTTATAATAGCTATTTGAAGGTGCGATAGCTCATGGTTTATTTTTTATTATAGTTATGTATTTTGGGTTTTACGATAGCTATTTTAAGAATGTAATAGTATAATGTTTTAAAAGCGTGATGGTACAAAATTACACTTACGATGGCATGATCATGTTAGAGGTGTGATAACACAATAATTTTGAGAAGTGCGATGACCTTACTTTTGTATAAACGTTAATACATAGTTGATACTGGGCTGGGATTTTCCTAGCAAAAAAAGGATTTTTGTTAAATTATAGATTTGAATAATAATGATTTTTAAAGAAGGAAAAGGAAAATTTAGCCTAATTTTACTAAGTTTATTTAGAATAAATTACAAGAATGTTTATGTATGGTTTATGTTTAAATCTCTATCATGGGAAGATATTAGAATGTATTGATATCTTCATATGTTCATTGATCGCTTATGTTGTTATTTATATTGATTATTGACATGCTCATAATCACATGTATGATATCACCCAATAATTACGACCCTTGGTATTATGAACTGATGAGTAAGGCTTATTCCATTAGTGGGCATGGTCAAAGTAAACTCCTATGCAAGCGAAACTACATTCAGGAGATCAGAAAGGTCAAATTGTGTTAAGATATCTAGAATTGATCGATAGAAATGACTCATTCGATGTTTTATTTGACCATACTTAAGAGTGGAGACATATGTCAGGGTAACACCCACACTTTGGCTGTTAATCCCTGGCTATTCAATCTGCACACTCTGCCCTGCCTTTAGTCCTTTTTACTGAACCTAATGAAGACTCTTATTCTTAGTTGATGTGGAAACCAAAAGTGGAAGCATTATATTTAGAGGGGGAAGCACCACACTAAATAGGAACGTTCAGCCAAATGCTAGGAAATGCAAACTGAACTACCAATGCTAATGCTGATGTAGGTGCTGGAGTGATACTATTTGGTATAGGGATAATGCACTAGTTCTTTACTAATATGATGCAAGCCGCAGCGGCGGTTGGGTTAATAGAAGGAAATGCTAGTAATGCGAGAGCTTCTATGCTTGAAGGTTGCTTATAATAAATATGTTGCATTTAGTAGATATTATATTAGTTTGGGAAGAAAACCATTTATAGGGATGGAGAATGCCATCAGGCAGAAGATTGAATTCATCATTATAAGAGTATTTTTGCTAAGTTGAGATTGAATGATGAAAGCGGAGGTTGGAATCTAAACAATTACCATGAGTTACTTTTTATTAGTGGAATAGTGTAATGGTGGGAGTGCACTGGAGGACAACCTTACTTTGTCAGACTTCAAGAATAGGTTTAAGGAGAAATTCTTGTCTGAAGCAACAAAGTCCACACTATCAGGAGGTTTTCGAAACTATAATGGGTAGATATGAATGTATCGGGATATGCAACCAAGTTTGAAAAACTGTTAAAGCATGGGTAGACCATTATTAATACTTTGCTAAAGAAGAACGAGAAGTTCATTTGGGGTTCGAAGCCTAAGGTTGCTAAGGCCACAAGGCACACCTTAGAGATCCATTTAATCATGTTGTGGACATGGCTATGAGGAATGCAGATTTACTTGCATCTTTTTGGAAGAATAAGTTTATGGAGACTATTGGTTTCCATGGCAAGAAGAGGAAGTTCTTTTATAAGAAGGAAGCTCTAAAAGGCAGAGTTCCAAAGAAAGGGAAGTCCAAGTTGACTTATTATAAGTGCAATAGGAAAGGGCGCTTTTCTAAAGAGTGTCTTTCTGGTGATAGCAAGAAGACTGCCAATACAAAAGTGGTAAGATGCTATCACTGCATTAAGATGGGACATTCAAGAAAAGATGTCCTGAAATGGTTGAAGTTGAGATGGGAAAGGTTCATGCTCTAGAACCTACATCTTCCAGACCAATTACATAATAGAAGGGGAAGGCTTTGTTGGGAGGTGCAATTCTTATACATAGCATACCTATTAAGTGTCATTTGATACTGGGTACCAGAATATTTTATCTCTAGATGTTTAGTACATAAATTAACCTTGAACCAACATACCTATAACCTCTTTGAGGGTTATGGATCCCAAAAAAGGTTATGTAATTCTTAAAATGAGATGTGACCATATAGAATTTGATTAGTTAAGTCATATGTTACCTGCAATTTAAATGTGTTTTATTTTGTGGAATTTTGGGACAATTCTAGGAATGGATTGGCTAGGCCTATATGATGCTTGAATATTTTGCTGAGGTAGAATGATATCCTTAAGGCATCATATTGCCACGATTGAATTATATGGTCATTAGAAGAACCGAGTTTTGATTATGTGCAATGTTGGGTGTTTTGGAAGGCATGAAGGATGAAATAGATCATTTTTTGTAGTATGGGGGTATGTTGATATCTTTAAGCCAGTTATGGGATTACCACTAAAACAAGCAATTTAGTCTTGAATAGATCCCCTACTAGGAGAAAAACCTATAAGTAGAATACCTAGCAGAATGATGCTCACCTAATTGAAGGAGTTAAAGGTGCAGCTGGTGGAGTTGGAAGGAAAGAATTTTATTAAACTGAGAAGTTCACCTTGTGGAGCTGTAAAAGTATTCGTGAAGAAAATGGATGGGTCAATAAGGTTATGGATTGGTTATAGAATGCTGAATGAGAAGACCATGAAGAAACGGTATGCTTTGCTAAGAATACTTGGCAACGGGTTTCCATTAATGGCTTTTCAAACAAGATAGTTCATATGAATGGTTAACTGTGCCCTTCGTATTGGCCAATGCACCTGCTTTCTTTGAAGACTTAATGAATTTGATCTTCGAAAATCATTTGGATAGATTTGTATTTGTGTTTATTAATGATATTTTGAAATATTATAAGAATGAATAAGACCATGAAGTTCAACCAAGAATAGTGCTAGATATACCGAGGTAACGTCGGTTAATGATGAAATTTTCAAAATGGCATTTTTGGGAAAGAGAATTAAAGTTCCTTGGTCATGTGGTTTCGAAGAACAAATTATCTGTGAATCCATCAAAGATTAAAGCCATTAATAGTTGGACGAGACACAATAGTGTAATCGATTTAGATGTTTCTTGGGGTTAGTTGGCTATTATCGGAGTTTCATTAATTTCTCTCCTATAATAGCCCGATGACTAAACTAACAACGAAGGACTTGACGTTTGTTTGAACCGATGAATGAGAAGGAGAATATTAAATGCTAAAACATTTATTGACTAATGCACCCATGCTAGTTGTGCCAGATGAGAATCAGGACTTGGTAGTGTATACTGATGCATGTGGAACTGGGTAGGAGCTGTGTTTATGTGGAAAGGTAGAGTCATTGCCTTTTCTTCTCGATACCATTGACCACATGAAGCTTATTACACTACTCATGATCTGGAGTTAGCAATGGTAATTTTTTCACTAAAAACATATGGAGACATTATCTTTTTGGAGAACCCTTCGAGTTATTTACCGATCATAAGTCTTTAAAGTATTTATTTTCTTAGAAGGAGTTGAATATGAGAAAACAAAGATGACTTAAAATTTTGGGAATGTATGACTTTGGAAATGAATATATGCTGAGGAAAGGAAATAAGATGGTTGATTCACATTGCAGAAAACATCAAAATATGGTATTGGTAATGTTAATTGATGAACGATTTAGAGGCGCTAACTTTTTTGTGGTGTTCATACGAGGTCGAGGGATAGTTCTACACAATGTACGTTAGTGATATCTTGTTTAGAAGTTCGACTGGAATTAATTGAAAGAACTGCTATGAAAAAAAGAAATGATTTATTGCTAATGAATGAATTAGGAGATTAAAAGTTGATACAGAGATTGATCATTTGAAAGACTTGACACTTGACCAAGATGATGGTTAAGAAAGAAAGGACGATTATATGTTCCGAATGTGGACAATCTAAGAAAGGAAGTTCTTAGAGAAGATCATCGATCAAAGTTTACTATTTACCCCAGAGGTACGAAAATGTATCAAGATACAAAGAGTAATTTGTTTTGAAAAATAATAAAGAGAGATATAAGTTTATAGATAAAGCAAAGTTTGAATTGTCAATAAGTAAAACCTAAGCATCAAATGCCAAGTGGATTACACCAAACTTCAAAAACACCACTATGGAAATGGGATTCCATGATGATGGCATTTATAGACCGGTTGCCAAATTCGAATAGGAGAAATGAAAGTATTTTGGTCGTAGTTGATAGACCGACCAAGAGTGCACACTTCATCATTGTTAAGTCGGCAAGAGCGGCACAAAATTTGGTGAAGTTGTTCATAAAGAACAATATAAAAATTCATAGGATACCTGTAGCACTATGATTGATCGGGACCCTTTGTTTACCAGAGAGTTCTAAAAGTGCTTGCAGGATGTATTAGTTACCATGCTGACTATAACAACCTAGAATTTAATCACTTCAAATATGGATATTTAAATACATTTTTAATAAATGGATAATGGATTTTATAACCAAAATAAAACTCTTTTAAATAATAATTAATAATGGTGAAATAGTTTTCAAAATTTGTTTACAAGAATGGTTAGTTCAAAGAAAAATAGAAAATGTGATCGAAAATCATTTTTCGAATTTTTGACTTTTCGTGATCTAAAAGTTGTTGGAAATGTTGTGAACTATATGGTATAAATATTCACTTTCATTTATAAATAAGTTAGAATACATTTTTTTACACGCACACATATATTTGTTTGTACTTTTAACTTAAGAAATATATTAAGTTAAGGTGTGACTTATTATGTAAATTTAACATGTAGCGGAGGTTATGTTCCTAACGTCATTTTGGTAATTTTATTTTAATCCATTTGTATTCATACAATATGCAAATTTTATTTTTTGTCATTCATTCTCACTTTTTAAAACCTCTCCAAAGCTTTTAAAACTTTCATGGCTTCCAAGTTGTAAGAATTTCATTTATTTTCCACTTTAATTTTTTTAAAATCCTTGTTTAAAGCCTTTCCCTCTCATTTCAACACTCCTCCTCCACAAAACAAGTTATACACACCCATACCTCCTCTTGGGAGAGCACTTCCATCCATAGGCCGAGTTCATACACCCCCTATCCGAACCTTTTGCTTGCTAAAGCCCAATAAAACTCTATTTTTCCAAACGCAAAGCGAAGATCTAGGTTGTGTACAAGTTATAGCATAAATTTGGTTTGTTTTCGTGAACTTTTGGTGAGTAAAGTTCACACCTGTAACTAATTTTTCTAAACTTATCTTATTGCTTGACTTTTTATCAAATATGATGTTTATTTGGGTAGAAATAGTCTTGACTTGAATGTATGTATATGTGCTTGGATGAGAAGTAATGTAGTTTGAAATTGGAAGTTTGAAAGTCAAGTTTAATTTGCAAGTTACAATCTTTACTTGTATGTGTTGGTTATGGCATGCTTATGTGTTTATGATGTTGTTGTGATATGATTATGTATGTTACGAATATAAATACATGATTGTATGCTAAGAAAGTTAGCATCTTTGCTAATTTAAGCGACATGGAATCTCTTGTGTAAAATTATAATCTCTGGTTTTAAATTTTAAAATATTTTCAAGTTTAAAACTTTTTTGGTTTTAAAGAACATACCTTTATGTTTTAGTAAAGTTTTTATTCAAGTGTTAAAGTTTTAAAGAAGACTAAGAAAATAAAATTTCAAGTTTTGGAAATTACGGTTGTATAGCACTAGTCGTTAGGTGCAGTTTGTGAAACGAACTCTTTTTTATTTGAAATTTAAATTTATTTCCATGTAAGTATCCTTTTAAAAAGAGCTTTCAAACGTACATTAAGTAATAGAAAGAAATTATTTATTTAATTATTTAATTAATGATTATTAAATTAATTAGTTAAGCAAGGTAATTATTACTTAATTATTAGTTAACAAAGGTAATTAGTACTTAAGTGTTAAATAAGTAAGTTAATTAGTTGACATTACATTTAGATTAACCTAATGTAAGTCAAGAAAAATACCCCTTTTAGTTGCTTAATACCTATTATTAAAAAGGGAGCAGATCCCATTTCTTTAAAAGTACTGGGCTATATAATACTTCAATCCGAGGCGAACCCTGGGTATATTTTTCCCTATCTATCTGCATATCCTTTCCTACGGGTCCTATGGTTGGCGATATCCCACATCGATAGTAAGTATATACAACTGCTAGGAGCCTCCAGGTAGCATACTTTTGTTGTGTAACTCTACCGACCTCGCATCCCAATCCACTAAACCTAACCAGTCATCCTATGCTTTAATGTTGTGCTAGGCCCTCTAATTCACTCTTGTTCTAATCGTATAACTAAGGCTGTATAACTTCCTACTATGAAACTTATATCGACTCATAGCATTTAATTTCGATCTTATATACTTATTTACTATATTTTACAAATGTCAATCGTTTGTAGTAAATGGCCATTACTATTCTAATTGGACAGTCTCTAATAACATTTATTTATTGACTCCAATTCAACCTATTATGGTTATTTATTTCTCCATAAATGCCATATTAAATCATTTAATCAGTCCCATCAGATACATTTATTTCCACATTTAATTCTGTAACTCCCTATTGACTACACATTTATTTTCCTATTACTTTTGGAATTACTATCCATTTTCCAGTTACACCTCATAATTCTATAATTTAATATGTTATTAGTAACTGATATGATATCGTCGTAAATTATGCTATATGTATTTTTATTTTTAATGGTAAGCGTGGTTATACGTGTATATATTTCTCATTCTAACTATTAATTTCTAAACTAGAACATTCCTTTCCATGTTTTAATTTATCATAGCTATCCTCCCTAAAAGGATCACCATTATAACTTTTCACAAAATTACCTAAAAAAATACTTTGCTCCGTTTTAAATTCCAAAGAATTATCTCTTTTCTTTTATTGAAATAGACAGTGTAAACTACAAAGAAGAATTTCCATAGTTTACACATATCTTTCATTTTTGGTATATTCTGTAACGACCCAAAATTTAACCACTTCAAAATATAATATTTAAAGTGATTTTAAATATAAAATATAAAAGGTTTTATGATTCAAACAACATTAGATAGGATTGGAAATAGAAATATACATAAAAATAGTAACATTTGCTTATATCGACAAAAGTGATAAAATCCTGATTTCAGAAAAGTAAGTTTAAATGGTTTAGTAAATTATTTTAATTTATTTATAATTGTTTATATTTTTAAATAACATTATACAAATTTATTTTTAAATTTGGTTTACATAAATAAATAGTTTAACTAAAACGTCAAAATATGACCGTAGAATATTTTGTCAAAAATCAACGTGTAGTCGATTTAAAGTTGTCGCAACATTGTTGCATCTTTATTTTAATATTCATGTGCACTTATATAAATGTATTAAGTATTAATTAAGTTTCTAATTGGGTTTACTGTTATTAAAACATAGTTAGGAAATTCTAGAATGTAATTAGGAAATGTAAACTATTAAAAACAAAACACGTCAAATCAAAAGAAATATCATTATCACTTTATGTTTTATTACTCCTTACGCGATAAAGACATAAAGTAAAGATTTTAAATATGATGTTATGTGTTGAAAATTAAGATTACTTTAAAAATAAGTAAAGGGTATTTTGGTCTTTTGTAAATACAATATTTTTATCTAAAGTTTTTTTTGTAAATACACACCCACTTTCTCACTTTCTTCCATACTTCTTCTTCTCAAAATTTTGGGCTTCTTCTCACTCTCTTAATGGCTTCCAATCTTATTGAAATAATGCCAAAATTTATTCCAAAAATATACTAAAGAAAGTAATCAACAAATCACCTTAAATATTCACCAAAACTCCTCCTCCTTCCTTCACAATCCACGACCCACCCCTTCGCCATCAAGCTGAGCCCAAACCCTCCTTGAAACTCACGGCCCAAAGCTCCAAAGACCTCCACAAGTAAAGTCAAGCTACCTAGATGTCTTAAAACAAGTGTTCGTGAGCTTTTGAGTTGAGTTAGAAAAGCTATTTTAATTTAAAAGTTAGTTCAATTTCCAAACAAGATGAGAACTCCTAATTTATATGTATATATTTGATTGTGATGTGTGATATGTTTGTTTGGATCTTGGTTATGATATTAATTTCCATATGTTGTTGATTGCATGAAAATATTGAAACAAGTCACGATATACACGACAATGATTCACATGGAAAACACTTTTTAAAATAAAATGAAACGTGATATGAAATCATTTATACCTTTGAAAACATATTTGAATATGCTTTAGAAATGATTCCTAAGTATTTAACTTTTCTCGGCAAAGTTTGGATATAAATCTCAAAATATGCCTAAAATTTGACGCGTCAGGTAACGGTAGTTCGTGTTTTCGTGTCAAAAGTTCAAAGAACATACGAAGTGGAATATAATTCGGGATTCTTCGAAGTAAGAATTTTCAGAATCCTTATATCCATATCTTTCATATAAAAAAAGAAAATCAATATTTCATCTTATATATTTTGAAATATGTCAAAATCAATTTTCAAGAAAAATCAAGTTTTTGCACTAAATGACCAAAGTTGAAAATTGATAAAATAATCATTTTAAAAATATGAAATAAATTCTAAAAATCTTTTAAAGTGTTTTAAAAGTGATTTAAGTTAAATAAATGGTTTTCTAAATGATATAAAAATCTTTTTAAAGAATATAGCTTTTACTACACATTTTGTAACACTATTTGCAACACTTTTCGCAACGCTTTTCAAAAACTTTTGAAGTAAAGGTTGGAACTAAATAATTCTTTCCCAAGCCTTAGGTAAATTTTTTTAATTAAATGATAAAGTATTTAAAATGAGATTTGAACAATTCAAATTATTTCAAAGGTGGTTAAAGAAATAGTTAAGTGATTTAAAAAGGGAAAATGAGTATGCGGAAACGACTGGTACATATGACACGCCTATGAGATCTATAAATAAAAACAAGGTGTGTAACTAAGGTTAGGAATGAAGCAACCAGTACCCTAAACTTATCTGGCCTCAGTTTTCTCTTTTAGGCGAGGGGTGGAACATATCGAAAGAAAAGCCCGGATGCTCAACTCGGATTTTATAGAAATAATCTTCTTATGCTCATTATTGAACTTGTCATATTCGTGGAATTTAAAAGGCGATCTCACCGTTATTCCGCCTGTAGCACTCGTTGAATACAGGTGTAACGACCCTAGATTTTAATTTAATTTAAATTGATAATTAAAAGAAATTTTGAATAAAAAATTATAAAATTAAATATAAATGGAAGCGAGTTTCCTCGATTCAAATAGAAAATATATAAAGTCATATGGTTTTAAAAATAAATATAGAAATATATATGTATATACATTAGATATGAATTGTAAATGAATGGTTTAATAATAATTGATAATAATAAGTATTACAATTGATGGTTAATAATAATTTGAATTTATAAATTTAATATAAAACAATAAATATTAAAGTAAAATAAATAATTTAAGTTAAAATAAAAGAGGAATAAAGTTAAAATAAAAGAGGAATAAAAAAAATAAGACAATAGAACAAATATTAACAAACAAATTAATCAAAGTAAGATATATAAACAAAGTAAAATAAGTATTAGCAATAAATGTTAAAGTTAAATTAGAATTTAATACATAAGTAAAATGAACTACAAGCAAAGTATAAAATATAAATCTATGTATGTACACTTAAACAATACAAGGCAAATAAATATTTCATGTAGCATATGAGTCGAAATGCAAACAAATGGGTCAAAGACTAATTATAATAACAACAATTAAAATATAAACTAGAAATACAAGACAATAAATGTCAAGTTAAACAAATAAATAAATATAGATATATATATATTCCAGTGTACAATATGAAAACAAGACTTAAGAAAATATATATGTAAGTACAAAGCAAATTGACTTGCTGTAAACAAAATGAGGAACACATATGCAATAGGCAAGCAAGAAAATAATAAGTAACCCAAGTGTTAACATAAGCATGAAGTATAAAGTAAGTAACTATAGCAAAACAAAGAAGTACAAGCAAAGAAAAGATAAGTATATAGGCTGTAGCTTATAAAACCAATACATAATATCATCTCAGCAACTAAAATATTGAGCATATCAGCCGTAATAAAGAAAAGTAAGGCAAAAGAACGTTGCCTGTAAAAATGCAAAGCAAAATCATCTCAGCCCATAACTATTGTACAAACAAACATTAATAATCCCTGTACAAACATTTTTCTCTACATGTATACCTCTATCCTATTTCATTCATTCACTAAAAGTTAAGCAAAACCAGAGAGAAAGAAAAAAAATATAAGAAGAAGAAGCTTTAGCCTGCAAAATTTCAAACTGCTGTTTCAACATAAACACAAATCAGTTCTTCTTTCCTGGAAATCAAGTGAGTAACCTCACTCTTAAATGATCAAGTATATATATCTGTTGAATATTCATCTTGAGTAAGTATGAAATGTGTAAATATCAATTCAATTCTATTTTGTACATATGCAAGTATGATATGCAATGCAGGTGAATTAACAGAGTACTCTCTGTATTTAGCTTCCAGGTTTTGCTTTGCAAAAGAAAGTTAACATAGAATTCAACTTTCACTTCATTAATTCATTATTAGACTTTGAAGTTTAAACAAAATAAGTTTGTTTATACTTAATTTAAGATCTGGAGAAGGTCATCAGTAAAATAAAGCTTTATAACATCTGAAAAATTTATTTTACAGGGAAAATCTTAACTTTATGATTTATGCGAATGTCATGAAACTTGAATTAAATTATATAACTGGATTTGTTATCAGAAGATAGGATTTTTCAATTAAAAATGGAAAATTTTCATCGAGTATGCGAAGGAAAATTTGTAGATGACCTGGAAATGATCTTTGATCAATTTCCGGCTATACGTTGAACTGGGGAGAACGAATTTGTGCATGAGGGTGGAGGAACCTACTGAGATGTTGGGAAAAATCATCGGAGTTGCTCTTGATCAGTGAGGTGATGGCGGTGTAGATTTTGGGTTTCTAAACCTAAAAAATTCTGATGCTCGAAAATTTGTACGCCACGGCCTCATACGAGTACCGAGTGGCTCGTGCCCTTGGGAAATGACGTCCAGATGGATGACGAAGCGAAGGCTGGAGTTGCGCGAATTCCAGTGGACGAGGCATCGAAGACGAGGCGCTGACAGGAAGAAGGGTGGTTCCAGTTTTTGTCTTCCAGGTTCAAGTGAAAGGCTCGAATTCAAATTTGCGTTTGAATCAATGATCTGAAGTTTGAAATTAAGTTAAAGTATGATAGCCGACTTGAAGAGATCATCGTTGGTGATCGGCGTGGACGAAGTCGTTGGTGCAGGTGCACATGTAGTTGCGTGTGCCAGAGTTTAAGAAGATGGGTTGAGGGTACTGGAGTAACTCGTGTAAAATGTGGTTTTGCCTCGGGTCATTCGAGTGTTTACTCGGAGTTAGTTTGTGTTGGCTCGAGAAAGTGGAGCATTTCAGATTTTTGCAAACCTGACTGTTTCAGGTTTTAAAACTCAGTTCAATTTTTTTGAAGCAGGATGAAATAGTGTTTTGAAATTTAAATTCAGAATTTGATCTAGGTTTTAAAAAGCGTTTGAATTCAAAGTTAAAGTAAAATTTGAGATGAAACTTTTGAATCTTAAAATTGAAAAAAATAAAATTTGGAATTTGAAACAAGGTTTTAAAACAAGTTATCAAATGTTTAAAACTTGAATTTACAAGTTAAATAGTTTATCTATTTTAAAAATCTGAATTTACATAGTTAAACAAGTTAATTTAAAAGCAATTGAATGTATGAGAAAAATTTGAATTTAAAATAGATTTAAATTGCATAGTTAAATTTGTAGTTATTTTAAATTCAAAAAGCTTTTGAAATGGAATTTAAAAGTGAATTTGAAACAAAATGTTTTCAAAAGTGTTTGAGAAATGATAATTGAATCAATTTTTTTTTTTAAAAAAAAAATTATTATGATTTCATCTCAAAGATAGTTCATTAAAATGTTAAGTTAAATTAATTAATTTGGATTTAATTAATTAAGAAAGTAAGGGTTTAATTTAATAAATTAAAGGTTTAAGTGAATAAATCAAGAATTAATTAATTTTAATCAAGAAATCATTAATTAGATAGGATTAGATTATTAGATAATGGTTAAGAGTTAATTAATAAAACAATTTAAGATTCATTAAGTTACAATTAACATTTAACCAATTAATAAATTAGGATTAATTTATGAATTATTTATAGTTAGTAAGTTTTTATAAAATATGGTTAAGGTTGATTAATCAAGTAATTAAGCAATAATTAACTCAAGGAAATGTAATAAATTAATTAAGTAATTAATTTGAGATTAACCAATATAAGTAAAAGGTTAATTAACTAATGAAAATGATTAAAGGTTTAATTTCTTAAATGAAATTGAAATTAAGGTTAAAAGATTATGAAATCAACTTTAAAGTTAATCTAATTAATTTATTAATTAAGAAGAATTAATTAAAGTGTTTGATAAATTAATTTATATCAAATTATTTGTAATTAATTTATAAATCAGGATTGGATAATTAATTCATAAGTAATAAATTTACTTGGAAATAAATTGAGTTGATTAGGATTAAAAAAATGATTTAATTAATCCTGCATATGAATAACTATTGAATACTTGACTTACTCATGAATGATTGTATTGTATGAGATGCCTCGAATTTACTGTCCTGACTGATCTGTGATATTTTGTTCTGTGGATTTAGATGTGCATAATTTATTCATTTATTTACATTTGTATATTATCTGTGAATCTGTGAATGTATGATAAGCGTTATAGTTTATATCGCTTATCAATTATATTTCTGTGTTTTGATCTGTGATGATTGAATGGTTGTGCACTATTGTGTTGAACCCCTGGACCACACCATACACACACAATTATGGATTTCACGAGGAAATCGATTAAGTCACAGATTTTAAAATGATTTTTAAAAGTTGAATATTTAAATTCAAATGTTTTGGAAATGGAATCGGAATAAATGTGAAAAGCTTTGGAATGGAATTTCAAAATAAAATTTATTATTTTTAAATTACTTGATTAAGTTTTGGAATTTAAATATTTGATTTAAATTTAAATTCAATACTTGAAATTGAATTCTATGATTTGAAATTATGGATTAAAGATGTTATATTGGTTATATAGGGATTAAACCACTTTTAAGCATTATTTTTAGGAATTTGAATTTAACCCAAGGATTTCAACTCGTATAAATGAATCAGATTTCCAAAATGAAAACCGTTGTTTTCAAATGATAAACACTTTTAGATAAGAACTGAGATTCCATTTAATTAGGGGAATTTCAAGATTGAATAGGGAAATGATTTTCCTAAGTTATGATTTTTTTTTTTTGAAAGCTATGAATTAAATCTGTTTATTTTTAACAGATTTAAATCGATGATTTGTTTAAATCAAATTGAAATGAAATTTGTTTTGAAGCTATAAGTTAAATCTTTGATTTAAAGATTTAACGAGTTAATCAAATTGAAATGAAAATTGATTTGGAAAATCTGTGAATGAATCTTTTGTTTAAAAGATTAAAATGTGAAAATTGTTTAAACCGTTAAAGGTTGTGAAAATGAATCTTTTTGTTTAAAGATTGAAATGGTAATTGGATTAAACCATTTGAAATAAAGTTTTGAATTATTAAGTTGTGACTTAATTGAAATCCCATTATCCATTTGTTTTTGAAATATCGTGCTCACTATTCGGGTTAGCCGGGAAAGGACCTTTGTGTCGTATAACCCATTCCGAATATGTGATTCGACGTTATGGATAGCATTTGAAGACCGGTGGTGAAGACCGGGTATTTGCCAAAGCGATAGGATGACCTATCGATTGTTTCTGCACCGAGTCGCGCCGGTATAGAAACTCCCTAAGTGATGGGAAATCTGATCGGGATTGTGAATATCCGGATTGCAAGGACTTCTTTGTAAGTGCCTTCGGTTCTGTTCGAGCCCGGAACAGACTTGTATGGATTGTATGTCTGACATTACAAATTGAGATATAAAGCCGATTTCTTTTAAATATATTTCTGTTGGTGGCGGAGAATTTATTCTCTTAGCTTAACACCCTTCTCTGAGACGTACGAGCTCAGAGGTTATATAGTTGATGGTTATCAGCGATATATTCCCAATTTGGTAATGTGACATGCTGAGTGTTGCTGTGAAATGATCATTGTGTTGATTATTTATGATATGATCATTTGTTTGATCGTCTATCCTGGTGATCATTTCTATGATCATTTGTTGACCCAAAGCATGGCTTTTGTATAAAGTATGTTTTTGTGGACGTGACTTCGTCGAGTCTCACACCCCGGAATGGTCAAAACAGGAAAGAAGCAGCAAGGTTATGAGGGGTAGCGCCCTTTAGGATGTGTGCATTTCCTTCTGGAAAAGGGTGGTATCATGGTATGGAGCCCAGATATTTACTCATGTTGAAAACACTTTGTTATGATTGTGTGAATTGATTACGAGCGCTCGGTGAAAGGTCCCAAAGGACCGGGGGATGGCATATTCGGTCAGTTGTTACTCAGTTAGGGGTAACCCGGCCTTGTGTTGGTAGAGATCCGGTTTGGTTCTCGGGGATGTCCATCCAGAGGCATTCTCATGTGGCAATGGGAAGTTCCTTGGCCTGATCATTCGTTGGAAATCCAAAGAAACAATGCGAACCTTGTACAGTATTAGTTGTAGAACCTGCCATGGAATGTGGCGGTAACCTGCTATTGAACATGGTTAGCTATAGTAGGCATACGATAATGGTCGTATGTTGGCTAAGATTTATATTCTACTTTCGAAATGAATTTTTCCTACACTATGCACTAGTAATAATATCAAATGTTTCTTTTAATGCGTATCAAGCATCTTTGACTATCATAAGGAGAAATCTCCTCCGATTCTGCGTTTGCATTGTGTGTGTGTGCGAGAGGCCTTATGGTAGTCTCATTTTTAAAAAGCATTGCGAATTGACTTTGAAAATCTTTTGTTGAATGTTTTAAAAGATAAACTGTTTTTGTTGCTCACACCAGTCCCACGACTGATCCGGAGTTTATCGTTTCTTTCCTAAACTCTGGGTGCTCATTATTTTCTACACGAGCAGTCTAGAGTTGGGTTTTTCAAATAGTTAGATATAGTGGATTATCTGGAGTTAGTTCAGGCTTTGGATCGCACCAGTCTTGCTGAGCTTGGTGATATGTTATTGGGGGTTCGAGCTTCTGCTGGATTGATTCTTGGAAATGGAGTTACAGATCTCGGAGTTCTCTTTTGAAGACTATCTTAGAGTTATTTGTTCCGCTGCTAGATGTTATTTATTTTCTTTCCGCTGCTGTGTTATTGTATCATACCTCTGATGTATATTGATATCTATTGGATCATCTATTGTATCAG
Organism: Allium cepa; assembly: GCA_030765085.1. Taxonomy (NCBI): domain Eukaryota; kingdom Viridiplantae; phylum Streptophyta; class Magnoliopsida; order Asparagales; family Amaryllidaceae; genus Allium; species Allium cepa. The sequence continues at coordinate 169,548,682 of CM060931.1, forward strand.
ATATTGTATCAAAGCTGTATATCAATGTATTATTCTTTTATTCCGCTGTGTTATTTACTTAATGTTGTTATAAGCTCCGGCGAATTGGATTTGAACGGTCGAATCTATGGCATTCGAATACGATTTGAAGTATGGATGTCGATTTTTGAGCGGGCAAAATTCGTCTCGTTACAACAGGAGTTGATTTTGACTAAAGTAGAATGATTTCTATAATCCTATTTGCTCAAAAAGATAATCTTTAAAAAAAATGATTTGAGAAATTTTCAAAAAGTAGTTTAAATGATTTCGTATTCACTAAAAGAATATTTTGAAAATATATATCTCTCGAAGATATTTTGGAAAAGAAATGAACAAACCGAAAAACAATAACCAAATTACATCATTTTTATCGACGATTGGATTTCGAAGGAACCAAGGTCGGATTTGGGTGATTCCTAACCGAAAATCACTTCGAACCAATTTACGTGTTCGAATATTAAAGATGTTTGAAGAAGGAGATATTGAGACGAATAATAACGAGGGACTACTTGTTGATTAATTGGGGATAAACTCCCTATTCACCATATTGTAGCAGTGGCCTCTTTGTTACAAAAAACCTCAAAACCACAAGGGCTTCTCGCAGTAATGGCCGAGAAAAGTGCCTTCGGTTTCGTTCAGTCCCAGAATAAACTTGTATGGATGAATGCCCGACCTTGCATTTCAAATCACAATGAGTGATCTCTATAGAAGTATATCAATTGGTGGCGGAGAAGACTCCTTCTCTTAGCTCAACACCCTTCCCGAGACATACAAGCTCAGGAAGTTATACGTTTGTAGAAATCAGTCGTGTGAAAGTGGAATGGCAATGTGGCATTCAAAGTGAAAGAAGACGTGCTTTGTGAAAAGGTAATCGTTGCCTCGAGCCTCATCAATTGGAAATGACCGAAACAGGGTTAGATGCAGCAAGGCTAAGTGGGTCATTCCTAATTGGGGTATGATCATCCCCTTCTAGATATATTTCTTCCCGCTGTGACGTTTGGGATGTCAATTAATGTGTTTTGTATGCTAGTGCGCGTTGGGATAAAGGTCGATAACGACCCGGGGATGATATATTTGGTACTATCTAGTTATAGAGATAGGCCGGTCTTATGTTGGTAGAGGATCTTTTGTGATGGTCCTCGAGACATACATCTAAAGGTGTACCAATCGAAAGGTAGTCCCTTCACCTGGTCATTTGCATGAAAATCCATTCTCCAATAAGAACTTGTGGTTTTATTTGTATTGGCGTAATAAATAGCCCCGAAATGCTATATAGGTTACCATTTCGACTAAGATTAATAAGTTTATTTGCAAATGTTTTCAAAGAAAGTCATTAAAAATAATATCCCAAAATTTTACGTAATAAAGAGTTTTGGTTATCATAAGGTAAAAACTCATTCCGTGTTTATGTGCGGCGTGGTCTTATGAGATTCTTTTTGTTTTAGAAATATCATACTTTGATTTCTCACACCAGTCCCATGATTGACCCGGAGTTTGTTTTTCCCTTTAAACTCTGGGTGCCCTATTATTTCCGGCAGCTAAGTAGTCAGGATACCTTAGGAGCATTTTGGAGCATGTTGGGGAGCAATGTGGAGAAATCTTTTCGGGCTATGAAGCTGAAGTACCTTATGTAGATATCAACCCATTTTCCGTTGTATTATGTAGTATGTATTTCCCAGCACATGTACGGATAGACAGTTATAACTATCCCACTGGATTGTATTTGACTCTGATCATTTATGTATAATTAAAATGTTGAATGCAATGTGAGATTCTATTACTATGTTATCTTCTATCTTTATTTTCTTTTACACCCTTGATAATCTGCCTCCCTAGTGCTTAGATTTATGGCATGTGAATACCGTGGATGTATTAATGTCGATTTTCGAGGGTCGAGGAGATGGGTCATCACATATTCCTTGCTAATTCAAATGATGCACTTTTTATACATATTTTTTGGAATCGGATAATTTATGGAAATTACATAGAAATAAATACAATTATATTGTACCCCAAGCCCAATAAATTAAAATACAGAAGTTCACATTCCATGTCAAATTAGGGTAATCTAAACAAACACTAACATTTTATAACCTAATTATAAATCTGGAATATATATTATAACTTTATCAACATTCAACTTTAACAAATTTAGGGACTAATTTCCAAATTTTCAGATTAGGATGTAAATAACATTCCTATTCCAATTACCTATTTTACAGAATATGCCAATATTCCTATACATTTATTCTAAGCCTACAACTCATTAAATCTTATATAGGCATAATAATTGAATAAAATTCAACGAGATAAATTCCAATGTTATAAATAAGAGGATCATTCAATGCACACCAACAGTACAACACCCTTATAACCCCTCGATTTCCACCACACAACCCAAATAAATAATGGGGCTAATGGAAAGAGAGAGTAAGCCCCATTATTAATGCAGATTGTGTGGCGGAAATCAAGGGGCAATGGGGGTGCTTCACTATTTGAGGTGCCAGTTAACGCTCCTCTCACTCAACTTTCTAGCTTTTCAAATCTCCAAAGTCCAAATTCATCACTTTACTTAACTCCTTTTTCATTCTAATCCAAAAGAATATGTACAACAAGGTATTAAATACTATTAGAATTGTAGATTTGAGAAGAGGTTTGGGGTTAATGAGAATATAGATTTATAGTAATGAAATTTACCTTCTTCCACTGTATTAGTTCGCTCTTTCTTTCCTTCTATTTTATTTTCCACCTTTCTCTCATTATATATGCATATAATATAGTATTTTATAATTAACAGAAATAGTGGAGAAGTGAAAATTGCAGCGCTTCGATGCTTTGATCAGAAAATATGAGAAGAGAAGTGAGGAGTTAGACCTGTATTTATAGATGCTCAAATTAATCGTATCCGTCAAATTAAAATAATTAAATCTGAGTCATTTGGCCAAGGTTCAACCATAGCTACCACTATACGATAGGTAGACCACACCCTATGGCGGTCGACCATCAGTGGATAATCAGCCCAAGGAGAGGGTCGACAGGTAGGATCCTGCATTTATTAATATTTATTTCCTTGTTCTTTTTTTAATTATTTTTATTTCGAAAAATTCAAACGCAGATAACTTCTTCATTTGAGCTTCGACCCCAAAACTACAGATATGAAAGTTGCTCAGAAAATCGCCATGAATGCAATGGTGCAAGTTTCATGGTCAGATTCTGTTACCGTTAATTTTATAGGATGTTACATTCTCCCCTTAAAAGAATTTCATCCTTGAAAATCCTCAAGGGTTAAATCATGTAACATGGCATCCAACCAAACTATGCTATCAAACCAATTAGTGTACAACCAATTTTTCAATCAAACGTGTACAAGTGCATGGTGTATCACAACTTATAATACATGTATGCATAATGATTCTACATTGACACCTCTTATATGAATGTATTCTTTATAAAACAATTTGAAAATATGATGCAAACAACCTATATATACTGGCTGTTCGATATGTATGCAAGTTTTTCAAAAATCAAAAATCATTTTTCATACAATAATTTCCACACTCTTACAAGTAAGAGTATGGTTCAACCAATTTTAAATTAATCTCAACCATCCAAAACTTAGCAAAAAAAAATTCTAACCTCCAATTTTTTTGGAAATCTAGTTTCCGTCGTCTACATTCCTATGCCAGAAAAGAAATTTAGAGGGAGAATTTCATGTTTCAACAGTTCTTTTGGATACCTATTTCGTTGAACTTTGAAACCTTCTCTTTTGCTCCAATTTTTCCAAGTAAAATTCACATAAGGATGTTTATTTTTGGATGTTAAAATGGAATTATCCTCAAAGCAAGTTTCATTTCACTATCAAAAAGGTATGGAAATAGAAATTCTTAAGCTAAAACAACATTTTCCTTGTTATTATTCAAACAATAAACTTCATATTCACTAACATATTGACTTCCCTATGTTAAGCATGTGGCACGAGAAAATTGGAAATTGTCATTTTTCGCCAAGAATCTTTCTTCGCCTTTCAATCAACTTGCGAAATAGTTCTAAAAAAATTGACTTTTCAACAGCATTTTAACACCAAATTTTTCCCAAAAGTACTTTGCCAAAATTTTCCAAAAGCATTTGCACCCAACTTCTCAAAAGCATTTAAAAAAATTTAAAACATTTGTCACTCGATCCTTAAAACAAATCAAGTCATATATTTGTTGAATATGCGCTTATATGATTTTTGTTTGATGATAATAAACATATATACATTCGTTTAAATGTACTTGTTAATGTACTATTTTATTTTTCATAAATTAAATAAATATCCGCTGAATAAAATTAAATACACAGAATTTGAATTCAAACTGAAATTTTATTCAAACAAATATTTATTACATTTTTGAATAGTACAAATTCAATCTCTCACTATACATATACAATTTTGTTTACAATACATCACAATTTCAATTTACATAAATTCCTCACTACATATCACTCACACTCGTAGTTTATCTTCAACTTCATTCCAGTTAGAATCCAGCATCTGAGCCACATGGCCGTGCACACCCGATATTCACTTGATAATGCTATAGGGACAGGTGAGCACAGGTCAAACCCAAATGAAAAGCCAGGTTCAACTCACGTGCAATATAAATAAAATCACGACACGAGCACAAGGTCAAACCGAGTTTTTAAAACTGGGTTCAACACAAGGCACAATAAAACTGAAGCATGGCAGATCATAAATGAAACAGCATCAAAGCATCAAAGCTTATACAATCAGACAACAACAGAATGCATCCAGATGACAGTGTGACAGTGCACCATCAAGAAACCACTGCAACGATGCAAACTGACTCGAAGTAATCCCATAAAGCAAACATAATGTCAAAGACCAGATAATAGTGAAGAACTATCCCACTAACAACATGACCAAAAGATCAGAGACAAGCTTATATATCAAAGTGCACGAGGGCAGTTATACCAAAATAAATGCAACAGTAAAAAGAAACAACATCAGCAGATACAAGACCAGAGAACTGCACAAGTGTAGCCTCGAACCAGAACATCAAAATATAGGTCTCAATATCAAAGAAACAGCATAAAAGCTTATGTATGCAGTGATAGACCAAGCTTCTACAAAGAAAATGTAAACATACGCAAGTGAAGCAACTCTGTCCAAACAGTGAACCATGTCATATACAGTGATGATACAAGCACTTGCAACAGAAAGTGGTGTAAATGCAACTCGAAGCAATGCACCAAGTCCATATGTACAGCAAGCTACAATCTCAATGAATTAGATGAACAAGACTCAAGTATGTATACAGAGAGTATACAACATGACAATGCATGCACAAATATGCAAACAAACCAATGAATGACCAAGTGCATCAGGAATATGCAATCGTCTCAAGATCATAATAATACAGAAAGCATATGCAAGGATCAAACAAATGGATGCAACAGTGGTATGGCGAAATCCAAGAACTCAACAATGTCTGGACACAACGTTTCAAAATCAAGACCGTGTGCATCAAGTAAGTCACAGATATCAGGAAAGCAAGAATTAGGAAAGTGATGAAGTCAAGTAAATGAATACGAACAAATTCAAGGGTCTCGGAATTCATATAAATACCACACCCAAAATCATCATAGGCTGTGTGCAAAAAGGAACAATCGAAAATTCAAGCAATTAAATCCTAAAAAGCAAAAGAGACGAACAAAGTACCAAAGTTGATTCGCAATCTCGAGGCAAGCATCCGATCATCAGAGAAGCAGCGAGCAACACGCTCGATCGAGCAAGGCAACACGCAAACCAGAGAATCGATCAACATAGGCGTGCTTAAGAAAAGCCCTAATTTGGATCGAAAAACTCAAGCCCTAATTTCAGAGTGCAAAGAGGAACGAAAGCAAGGCCGCAATTTTACAAAAGCAAGAAGAAAAAGGAACGGGCAGAAGAAACGAATTGGGCCGGCCTTATTTTAATATAAAAAGAGCTTTAGTTTATTTCAATTAGGGTTTTAATTTTAAAATTGTTTTTAAGTTTGTTTTAAATTTAAATTCTCTTTTAAGGTTGTATCTTTTGAATCAAATCTTGGTAAATCACCACCTAGGATTTAGGTTGTGTCAGATTGTCTAGTTAGGATTAGTTCACTGAGCAGGGTTTGCGAGTTTGCAAAACTCTATAGGCGGTAGCAGGGGTTGCGAGTTTGTAAGAGTGTTTGTAAGCGGGAGATTGTTTAATTCTAACAGAAATCTGGGAATGCAGCAGTAGGCAGGGGTTGCCGAAGCTGGGTAAATTTTGTGTGTGATTTACTTTTCTACAGTTTGTTTTTAATTCGAGAAAATTTGCTATAACCCTATTCACCCCCCCTCTAGGGTTAATCTAGAACCTACAAGTGGTATCAAAGCGAGGTATTTTTCTTTAACTCTAGAGTCATGAATCCACCAAATAATGCTTTTTCTGAGGGGCAATCTATTGCTAGGCCACCCATGTTTAATGGGAATGATTATGCTTATTGGAAAGTTAGGATGGGTATTTATCTTAGTTCTGTTGATTATGATGTTTGGGATATTATTGAAACTGACTATAAATCTCCCACTATAACTGTTGGTGATACTGAGATTCCTAAACCTAAGGATAGGTGGGATGCTAACGATAAGAAATTAAAAACTACAAATGCTAAAGCCATGAATGTTTTAATCTGTGCTCTTGATAAGACTGAATTTAATAGAATTTCTCATTGTAAAACTGCACAGGAAATTTGGCATACTTTGGAGGTGACACATGAAGAAACTTCTCAAGTCAAAGAGTCTCATCTAGCCCTATTCAGCAATGAATACGAGAACTTGGTGATGGACAAAGGCGAGAGCATAAAGGACATGTTTGGACGCTTTTCAACTTTGGTGTACAATGCTAGAGCGCTTGGGAAGGTATTCACTGAGGTAAAGCTTGTGAGGAAGGTGCTACGAGTCTTACCGATGAGCTTTGAGGCAAAAGTCACGGCAATACAAGAATCGAAAGATCTGAGTAAACTAAGCATGGAGGAGTTGATCGGCAACTTGATGACATATGAGCTTCAGCTAAAAACAAAGGAGGAATGCAACAACTCTGAATCAAAGAAGAAGACGATTGCCTTAAAGAGCAAAGAAGAGAGCGATGAAGTAGAAGAAGATCCAATTGAAGAGCTTACAATGGCTGTCAATAATCTTAGGAAATGGTCAAGATTCAGGCCACGCAAGAAGAAAACAAGTGGTAATAGGCCAAAAGATTCTGATAATTCCGATAATGAACTGACGTGCTTTAACTGCAAGAAGCCTGGCCACTTCAAACAACAATGCCCACTTCTCAAAAACAACAAAGGAAAGAAAAAGAAGAAGGCCTTTGCAGCGACTTGGGATGATGAAGAAGGAGAGGAAGTTTCGAATAATAGCTCAGAGGAGGCTAACTTGTGTCTTATGGCAAAATCAGATTCAGAAGCAAGCTCAAAGGAATCTAGTGAGGGAGGTGACTATTCTTATAAAGAACTTGCTTTGATGTGTTGTAATCTTACTAAAATAGTTGATACTCTTGAATCTAAAATTGAAAAAATGAAATCTGATAGGAGAGAACTTGTCCATGAAAGTTCTAGGTTAGAAACTGAACTTGAAAATATTCAAAACCTAGATTGTAAAAAATGTAAAATTTTAGATTCAGAATTATCAAGACTTAAGAATAGCTTTGAGAATCTTGAAAAAGAAAACTTGAGTGTTAAGGAAACCATTGACACTAGGAAAAAGGATTTTATAATTAGATGCACCTCACTTGTAACTGAAAACACAACACTAAAAACCAAAGTCCAAAATCTTGAGAAATCTCTGAATAACTTTTCAAGAGGAGAAAAATCATTCAACATGTTATTGGGAAATCAAATTTTCGCTAACAACAGAAAAGGACTAGGCTTTGGGAAAACACAAGCTGATGATAATGCAAAAGGTAAGAGTGTCTTTGCTAGATGTGAAATAATTGGACATCGTGTTGAAAATTATAGTTATAGGAACAAGAACACAAAATTTATACAAGTTTGGGCTCCTAAGAATTCTACAAACAAATTTCATGTCTATTGGAACAAGAATAAAAGGACTAAACAAGTTTGGTTTCCAAAGGGATTGTTTATTCACAATGCTTCTGCCACTAACAATCATGGACCTATAAAAACAAATAGGTCACAAAAATCTTTCGTCGTGTAGGTATGGTGGCAGGCTAAGGAACAACAACAGTGTTCTCTGGATTTTGGCTGTTCCAGAAACACAACGGGCAACAAAGCAAAAGTTCCTTGGGCTAGTACAAAGGTGACAGAATCACAATGGGAAACCACAAAAAATTATCGTAAAGGTAAAACAGGTGAAGGTATATTTATTTGATCGATATATTAAATGTGATAATCTGCACCGTATTCTGAATGAAATCAGCCAATATTGAGATGTTGTAAAGATGATGATTTTGATTCTGACTTGTTCAACATAGTTGGCCAATTATATTCTCTAGATTCTTAGATTTACTTCATATATATTAGTTTGGATTAAAAATAGTGTTTTGTTGGATGATAATATTTTTGGTTATAATACGGCTAACTCTATATTCACGGTTTTCTGATTATTTACACGGCTTCAATCCAAATTCAAGAGAATGCCATTTAAAATGCTGTTTGAGTTTTTATGCACACTTCATGGTCTGGTCTATCAAATTTAATTAGTGATGTTTTGAGTGAAAAAGAAATTCAGATGCAGATTACACTGGTAATCTAGTTGATAGAAAAATTACTAGCTGAACGTGATTTTTGAGGCATTTAGTAACTGCATCGTTTTTCAAAGAAAATATCTGCATATTTTTCATTTCAAATAATTTTCAAATAGTAGAAAATTTTCTCATATAACCCCTCGAGAAAATCATTTTTAATCATATTTTCAGATTAGTCATTGTGAAAAATTGATTTCTTAATTATTTTTGAATTTGATTTAAATGACAATTTTAACTAGTCTAACTCCCTAATAATTATCGAAAAGATAAATAGTGATTGAAAAAAGTGATGAGTGTTGATATTTTTCATACACCACTCAAGAGAGTATATTTTAGAAAAATTTCTTTAGAAATTCAAACAAGAGTTATAAAACTTTTTGTTGGGTAAAGATTCCATAACCATTTATGTCTATCATATTTCTATCGACCATCGCTTATCAAAAATTCAATATAGTTTATCGATATGTGGTGCTTTAAACAGGAATCATTCGTTTTTCATTTTATAAAACAAAATAAAATCCAAAGTATTCACTCTCATTTAAAAGTCCTCATGGTTATGCATGAGTGAATTACTTGGAATTTGTTATGTGCTTCCATGCTCATTTAAAAGTCCTTACGGTTATGCATGTATGGAATGTGTGTCAAAATTGATTTATTAAATAAACAAGTTGATTCTAATCCCATTTAAAAGTCCTCACGGTTATGCATGATTAGAAGATACTTGAATTCATTTTCAAAATTAAATTGGAATACTACTAATCTCATTTAAAAGTCCTAACGGTTATGCATGATTAGTAGATATTCAAATTCCTGATATAAGCGTACCACAAACAGATACAACTGTATAGTTTTATATGATGACATCATTTCCATTACTTCTAAAAGTGGAATATGCGCCTAACGAGGGTAGTTATGATTTTTGTTTGATTTTTTTTATTGAAATTTAATATTTATATTCAACTGAGTTTTAATGATTAATATCGATCACTTTATCTCTATTTTCTCTAACACTATTATTCTTTTGCTGATAACAAAAGGGGGGGGGAGAAAAGTTAAGATTTTGTCAAATAAAATCAAGCAAAGGTCAAATAATTTTTCATTTGCATCTAGGCTCATTTGTATATTTCTATTTGTATGCATATATGTAGGGGGGCATCGTGTAGAGAGGAAGCATTTAAATAGGGGGAGCAATTAAAGTATATCATTGATCAAATACATTTAACACAGTCAAAATCTTAAATATATGTTTGTTATCATCAAAAGGGGGAGATTGTTGAATATGCGCTTATATGATTTTTGTTTGATGATAATAAACATATATACATTCGTTTAAATGTATTTGTTAATGTACTATTTTATTTTTCATAAATTAAATAAATATTTGCTAAATAAAATTAAATACACAGAATTTGAATTCAAACAGAAATTTTATTCAAACAAATATTTATTACATTTTTGAATAGTACAAATTCAATCTCTCACTATACATATACAATTTTGTTTACAATACATCACAATTTCAATTTACATAAATTCCTCACTACATATCACTCACACTCGTAGTTTATCTTCAACTTCATTCCAGTTAGAATCCAGCATTTGAGCAATCTGCAAAAATATTCACTAACGCAGTAAAGTTGAAAAAGAAATATTTTTGCAATATAAAATAAAATATGGATTTTGAAAATATTATTTGCCTCGGTTATTTGGCTTGTTCGTCATCATTTACATTCGAATTCATCATACACGAACAATGTGACATGCACAGTGTATCACTGTATGCTACAAGGCTGTGCACACCGATATACACTTGATAATGCTACAGGGACAGGTGAGCACATGTCAAACCCAAATGAAAAGCCGGGTTCAACTCACGTGCAATATAAATAAAATCACGACACGAGCACAAGGTCAAACCCGAGTTTTTAAAACTGGGTTCAACACAAGGCACAATAAAACTGAAGCATGGCAGATCATAAATGAAACAGCATCAAAGCATCAAAGCTTATACAATCATACAACAACAGAATGCATCCAAATGACAGTGTGACAGTGCACCATCAAGAAACCACTATAACGGTGCAAACTGACTCGAAGAAATCCCACCAAGCAAACAAAATGTCAAAGACCAGACAATAGTGAAGAACTATCCCACTAACAACATGACCAAAAGATCAGAGACAAGCTTATATATCAAAGTGCACGAGGGCAGTTATACCAAAATAAATGCAACAGTAAAAAGAAACAACATCAGCAGATACAAGACCAGAGAACTGCACAAGTGTAGCCTCGTACCAGAACATCAAAATACAGGTCTCAATATCAAAGAAACAGCATAAAAGCTTATGTATGCAGTGACGGACCAAACTTCCACAAAGAAAATGTAAACATACGCAGGTGAAGCAACTCTATCCAAACAGTGAACCATGTCACATACAGTGATGATACAAGCACTTGCAACAGAAAGTGGTGTAAATACAACTCGAAGCAATGCACCAAGTCCATATGTACAGCAAGCTACAATCTCAATGAATTAGATGAACAAGACTCAAGTATGTATACGGAGAGTATACAACATGACAATGCATGCGCAAATATGCAAACAAACCAATGAATGACCAAGTGCATCAGGAATATGCAATCGTCTCAAGATCATAATAATACAGAAAGCATATGCAAGGATCAAACAAATGGATGCAACAGTGGTATGGCGAAATCTAAGAACTCAACAATGTCTGGACAACATAAATGCTCAGTGCAAGCTACACAAACCTCAAAGACCAGTGATGCAAACATGAACCACAATAATATGCAAAATCAAGCTTACAGCGAATGGATCAAATGAAGCATGTACGCATAGTATGAAGAACACTAAGGTTCAAGTGCAAAAGAAAGAAAGTGCCAAAGAAGTCAATGCCGTGTAAATCAATGATACAGGGATGAACGAAATTCAATAGTGCAGAGATGACCAAGTCAAAAATCAAATACGTATCTTTGAAAAAGTCAAAAATCAAAAGAGGAAAGTTTTTGCCGTATCATTCAAGGAAAATCGAACGTTTCAAAATCAAGACCGTGTGCATCAAGTAAGTCACAGATATCAGGAAAGCAAGAATTAGGAAAGTGATGAAGTCAAGTAAATGAATACGAACAAATTCAAGGGTCTCGGAATTCATATAAATACCACACCCAAAATCATCATAGGCTGTGTGCAAAAAGGAACAATCGAAAATTCAAGCAATTAAATCCTAAAAAGCAAAAGAGACGAACAAAGTACCAAAGTTGATTCGCAATCTCGAGGCAAGCATCCGATCATCAGAGAAGCAGCGAGCAACACACTCGATCGAGCAAGGCAACACGCAAACCAGAGAATCGATCAACATAGGCGTGCTTCAGAAAAGCCCTAATTTGGATCGAAAAACTCAAGCCCTAATTTCAGAGCGCAAAGAGGAACGAAAGCAAGGCCGCAATTTTACAAAAGCAAGAAGAAAAAGGAACGGGCAGAAGAAACGAATTGGGCCGGCCTTGTTTTAATATAAAAAGAGCTTTAGTTTATTTCAATTAGGGTTTTAATTTTAAAATTGTTTTTAAGTTTGTTTTAAATTTAAATTCTCTTTTAAGGTTGTATCTTTTGAATCAAATCTTGGTAAATCACCACCTAGGATTTAGGTTGTGTCAGATTGTCTTGTTAGGATTAGTTCAGTGAGAAGGGTTTGCGAGTTTGCAAAACTCTATAGGCGGTAGCAGGGGTTGCGAGTCTGTTAGAGTGTTTATAAGCGGGAGACTGTTTAATTCTAATAGAAATCTGGGAATGCAGCAGTAGACAGGGGTTGCCGAAGCTGGGTAAATTTTGTGTGTGGTTTACTTTTCTGCAGTTTGTTTTTAATTCGAGAAAATTTGCTATAACCCTATTCACCCCCCACTAGGGTTAATCTAGATCCTACAATATTAATGTAATCGAGATTTAGTTTGTGAGTTAATGCAAATGATTGACCCTAACATTGTGTAGTTAATCCTAGATTTGGGAAACCTTTCCTTTTTCTCTAAAAAATATTACATATAACTATATTTATAAATTTTATCTTTTAAGGAATATGGACAGTGACCTATGATTTCGCAACAAACATTCCCTGTCCCCCACTTGCTAAAATTAATTTTTTCCAAAATTCTAAATTTTTGGGATCTAAGCGTTCTATTTGCTAATTTAATGTCCTGACCTATTTTCTAAATTTCTAGCTTTAACTACTTTTATCACTAGTTTAGTGTTCTTATGAGATTTCCTTTTTTACACTATTTCCTTATATATATATATCTGTGTGTGTAACGGTTGTATATATATGTGTGTGTTTGTGTGTATGTGTGTTTGTGTATATGTGTGTGTAATGGTCAAAACTCATCTAGAAAATCAGCACCGAGATAAAATAAGAATGTGTCTCATATCATATCGTACAATTTTCTAATATTCAAAGGGTGACAACTAGCGATTATCACCCAAAAAACCTAAAAGAAAATGATTGCTGGATGCTGCCTTTCGTCATCAAATGGTGTTAATTATGTTGGGACCTTACCACTCCTTACTCAATTAAGATGGTCGTTTCTAGTATATCATTCAACTATCATCCATATGTCTTAACTTACCTACTTGGTTCCCAATAATTCCAATATTTCTATCACTTTAATTATTACTCCTGATTATGGGATAAGTTGTGCGTTCCCATTCTACAGCGGGTATAATATTTAAACTATGCACATTTAGAATAACTCTTTGGAAAAATTTTCTTTGTGGAATAACCTTCCTACCACCTATCATGCCTTCATTAACCTTTGAGTCAATCAACATCCCTTATGTGTGTTAGCCATCTTATTACCCTCTTCTCCAGTCATACTACTAGCTCCCCTTAATCAAAATCTCTTGATAGTATTCTCAAAATTTGCTATTTTTCTTTCCTCATCAATGATTCACCATGTGAGTATACCTTAGGACCCACAAAATTGTACTTTGATATCATCCTCCATTCTTTTGAGGGTTCTTCTTATGGCTTCCATACATCTCTAATAAAATATTCCTAGGTTCGTACCAATATCTATTATATTCAATATGGATTCCTTGTTGCTATCCTACAAGCATTCATAACTATTTTATTCATAGCTTAAATCTTTATCAACTCCAAAGTTGGTTCGGGTTTCACCACTCTTTATAAAATTAAAACATCACAACCTATAAGTATCCAATCCAAAACCTTTATCTTTGAAAATATAAACTTAGAAACATATTTATCAAATTCAAAAATTGCATGGTTTCCAAAAAGGAGCCATGAAAAATTTCTCTTTTCAAAGACTATCTACAGTAAAGATTTATTTCTTTAAAAGTAGGATTTTTAAACTCAAAACATTTATTTATGTTCAAAATCTCAATTGCCAAATTAAACCATTTTTTCCATAAACATCTTTCCTAATTAAAAAAAGAAAACTAGAGGAGACAAGGATAACTTCCATCTTATTATTTTCCTACTATTCATGTTGTTTCCGTTTTCAATTTTGGCTGAAATTCTGGTAGCATATGAGGAGGACTTCTAAAAGATACATTCAATTTCTACATCTATTTAAGAGTCTATCTAAAATATATGTGCAATTAGTACACATATCTAAGTGTTAACCCAAAAAATGGATCAACATCCTGGATTGAGTGTGAAAGCACCAGACCTATTTATCAATGCAAATAATATAGAAAAAGCACCAGTAAAATCGCAAAAAAGGTAAAAACATAAGAGATTTTTATGGTAGTTCTGTTGTTAATCAAGCTTGCGTCCACTTTATAGCTTTTATTGATCAATTGCGATCACAAAGGAGTTTGGATTATAATAAGATTCTTCTTTTCTAAGTTAGATCAAGCCACCATTGTTATAGATAACCGAAAGGATCTCCGTTTCCCTTTAATGGCTGTTGTGAGGGAGAAGAAGAATGAAGAAACAGTGACAAAGCTTCAGTAGAGATTGGAGCTGATCCTTTTTCTATTGCAGATGGGATGATATTTATAGGAGCAGGAGAGCACTTGGGCCAGAATCATTTTCACCAGAAGCCCGTATCCATCATGTAGAAGTTGCTTAGGAAAATTGGGTATCATAGGAACAAACTATTCGGATCGGTACCTATAGAATATTTGTATAATTTTTATACACTTTCTATTCTGATAGCTTTCTTGCTTGGTTGTGATGCTCTCCACTTAATTTCATAGCTTGTTTACGTTTTCCAATGGTGATTCACCCATGGATTTGACTAAACTGTAGTCTGAATCAGATAAGTCTTTACTTCTTGAACTCGGATGCTTGAAATGTTATCGAGCTTGGTAGATAAGCTTAGTGGAGACATATGAGTGTAAGATAAGTGAAATAGAGATCCAATAAAGCAATATTTTGGATCGGTACCGACCTAGTTTGATCGGATGGGTACTGATCTAAAATGTTAGCATAAAAATGGTCCAACTTCTTGAGGTCTTTTGTCCTGTATTTTTAGGCCTTCAGATCAAGTTTCAAGTCGTTTTGGTTCAACTTGAATGTTCTGACTCCTTTTGAATTCTACTGAGTTAAAAAATCTGTTAACATTTTCCCAGAGTACGCTTTTGTTGGAAACAAAGTGTGCTTTGGAACTAGGTATCTCTGGGTTTCAGCTTCAAGGAGTTTTGATGATTGTGTCGAACAACTTAGAGAAGTTTTCTGTGATACGCCATTTAGCCATGCAACTTTCAGTGTGGACCTTCATTGCTTGTGACTACGAAGCAATTTGGACTTGATATCTTCAGAATGCATATAAACATCAAGTAGGTTGTGTCGGAGGAGTTTGGAATAATTCGGGTGACTAATTTCGGGTCAGTACCGATCCAATAGGGTTGGACTGGTATCGATCCGAGTACTTGGAATTTTTTTGAGAAGTTATGCTTAAATTTTTTTATCGGTCGAACCTTTTCACTTCATTCCTTCCATTGCTTTCACTGATTTTGTTCATTTACTTGGTTGGTTGTCCATTAACCGCTTATTCTTGTTGGAGTTCCAATTTTCTATACCAGCAATACTATCTACACCTCGAAGATCACATAATGCTTTAGGTTGGTAGAGAAACTCCTTGTAATGACTCCGGGATGGTGGTGAAGCTAAGTTTTGCCTTAAATGAGTGTACTTGTTCCAGAGCCAAGTATTTCCTTCTTCTAGATCTATCTCTTCAAGGACTAGGCTAAGTTTCTATCATCGTTTTGGATTCTAGCATGACGATTTATTTCAAACTAGATGTAGTGGATGACTCCATTGTATCGCTTTTCCCATTTCTATACTTTCAATGATCCTGAAAAGAAAAGCTTCCCACGTTTCTCATAACGGATAAGTTCCAAGAAAGGTAATCTTAAAGTACTTTATGATTTATTTTCTTAGCGTGAGTGAGCTATCTACACAGGATGGTCCGTTCGTGGTGCTCGAGACACTGGATTCACTTTGCATAGATAACATACTACACTTGCCCTAGTCAATGCTCAGAACCCGACTGATCGAATTACGTCAACTTCCCTTGGATTCCCGACATTGGTTGTATAGGGATTTTATTCAAAGTAAAACATAGCTGACAATGTTGAATGCTAACTTTTATTGTTGAAAATGATTTTCCAATCATCAAATCTATAGTCTTGCAAAGGAACCTTCACTCCCTCGGAAGCTGGATCCTTCTCAGCTTAGGCTTCGCCTTTTATTCCCATTATGTCTGGATGATTGATTATGGCTAAATTGCAAGGCAAATTTACGATTGTGGAGCTTCACACCAGTCTATGTCTTAGGGGACTATTGGTTTAATTGCTTGATTCTAAACATTCCTTTTTCTTGCTGCTTCACCTCTTGTGTTCCTATGCAGCATACTTGTTTAATGTGATTCTATACATGTAAATATTGCTCCTATAGTCATTTTGGCATATTCTACTACATAGCTCTATCCAAAACTATGTGTAGCTTGGTCTAGCTAGTTCTGTGACTATTCCCGTTTATGCTCAATCGAGTTCGTTTGACAAAGTGATGGTCTTTATGCCTAAATCATAGTGTTGATTACTTTGAGTACCAAGTCCATATATTTTTAGGAGACTAGGTCCCCTAAGCATTACATTTGATTGCCCGAGTTTGATTGACAAGATAGCTCCTATCTTCGAGAACTTAGGACTTTGCTGTTTGATTCCAAGCTTTGATTTTTTAATGATTTCTGTGTCCTAAATGCAATTGAATTCCTCTAAGTCAACATCATCATCCAATGTTGTTCTAGATGTATTTGTTGGAAAGATGCGTCATTGCCATCTTTCTCTATGGTAAATTCTTCCAATTCTGGTGTTGAGATCTTTGTAATGCATCGGTTTCTGTCTTCTAGAAACTTGCATATGGATGACTCAATCTAGTGGATTTTCCTTTGATGCTTCGAATCTTAGGATAGCTTAGGGGTCTAGAATGTAGGGCTGAGGATTTGATCAAGCTCTCGCTTCTGTTCCCAAAAGTCAGTGTGCCGGTAGTCTCATTCTAGGGGTTTCTTCTTATCATTACCAATTTTTTGGAGATGGAATCTCCCTGCAATTTGAGGCCACTTGATCTAGTCAGATCGTCAGTAGGTCATCATCCTTTTCTTCTTTGCCGGGATTTAGTGATAGTTAATTTCTGAACATTAAATCCTTTATCTTCTTGATTAGAAATTTTGTTGCCAGAATGCTATATTTATTGAGACAGCGCCGTCATCTAACCAACCTTGCGGTTATTCATGCTTGGACTGACCAAGTATGCATTCGTCGCTATTCAAGGGACTAGATATTTTGAACACCTGCATTTAGGCATTCTTGAGAGATGGAAATTTGCAAGACAAAGATTCGATTGCCCATGGTCTGGATCCCAATCCTATTCTAGGGTTGAGGAAGTTTTATGATTTCATTTTTGACCTTTCGTGATCGTCTCCATTTATCCTTGGCTATGCATGCTTTTCTTGGTTGCTGACATCGTCATGGAAGTTCTGTTCATATGTCAGCTCCTATATTTGGGAATTGATAACCTATCTGCTTGGTTCGAAGCAATATTTCCTTGGGGCTGCGTATTTTTTGGCTGCATGTAAATTCTTTCTAAGTTGAATTCTGGAAATTTGGTTATGCACCAGCTTTCATCCTTAGAAATTAGCATACGAGCAATTCGATCCTGAGATTTCCTTTATCCGTGGCTTTATCCCGTACAGTGGCTAATTCCTACGATGTCAAGTTGAACCATTTGATTGGCCTATGAATGGTTATGTCTTCCTATCATCGCCTATCTTCGGGCAATAGTAGTTTTTCAAGGACAAGTGTAGAAACTCAGTCGAGAACTAACTTCTATCTTCGAAAGTTAGTGCATTGATGGTTTGCTATGGTGAGTGTTTCTCATAATCTTGTAGATTAAAGTTTTCCTGGCATTGCCGAGGCAACACTGGTACTTAATGAATAATAAATTTCTTGGCATTATCGAGGCAATGTCGGTACTTAAGGAATAGAAAGTTTCCCAACATTGCCAGGGAAATACCGGTACTTAGGATATAGAAGGTTTTCCAACATTGTCAGGGCGACATCGGTACTTAGGAAGTGAGAAAAGTCCTAGGCGTTGCAAGGGCAACACTGGCACTTACGAGGTTGGGATCGATTTTTCCCACTGACCCGGCGGCGCTTTTAATCCATTTGGTACCGGTTATGGTCTTCAGAAACTAGAACTTCGATGATTGGATTGTAGAAATCTTTTCTTATTGCCACCTATTTTTGGGAGTGTTAAGTCATGTTGGTAAGGATTGAATCATTCATCTGATCCTGTAGAATTGAGTAGATTCCTTTTAAACCAATGTGGTTGTTTTCTTAACGTAGCTTAACTCCGAGATACGCCATTTTCTAGAAGGGTTAGAGTCCCAGGCATCTCCTTTACTTTTCTTTATTTATAACCGTCAAATGCTCCATTTGGTGGTACAGGTTCATTACTTAACCAATTCCATGTTATTCTTGTTTATGTAGGGTTAAATTTCTTTTGGTCAATTTTTGTTGCAAACCGACTTCCATTTATGGAGCCGATTATTCCCAAATGTAAAATTCCAAGCGCTAATAGAAGATTAGATGCTGTGGGGCAAGTCATTACATTGCCTTCAGTATGCTTGCACTCTTCCCATCGCAATCATGGGTCGGAAGAGTTTAGTAATATTTTCCTTGAGTCTATGACAATCAAATTTTCTTGTTCCATACCATAAGTGATTTGTTAGGGCATTGACATTGTTGTGGATATCCGCCTTATTCGTTGGTTCTAATCTTCGGGAATCAATGGTTTAGCTTCTCAATTCTAAATGTTCTCTCCTTGTCGTTATCTATCTTCAGACAACGGTTGGTTTTCTACAAGCAAGAGTTGAGGTATTTGATTGGTACCTGCATGATTAATTACACCAAGTGAGGGTAAAGTCTAGGCCATGATAAATCTATTACGATTGGGAGTTATCTTTTCTGATGTTGCTAGTCTCCAAGTGGTGTCAGATTCCTAAAAGATGAGTTACTCCCTCCGAGCGTTGCCAATATTTGGTCTACGTCGGATTCTTGCAAGTTGGGGTTTGAGAACTCACTAGAGCACCTGCTTCCGCCTTTGGAAATCGATGCATCGATGACTTAATTCTGGAAACGTCTTCCGTCGTTTTCTATCTCTAGTCGACGGTAAGTTCCTCCTTTTATCACCTATTTCTGAGTAATGATAAATTTTAAGGAGTTTGATTTTCTTGTTGATATGATGATCTAGAGTTTTCGATGTTTCTAAGACAATATTGATGTCTGGCAGGTTGGAGCTGTTTCCCTTTTAATTCCGCAGTCATTCATCGTAGTTTACTGCTTACCTTAGCTCTGTTGCGATTGCCGGAATCATCTGTTTGGAATAACAGAATCATGGAGTCATTTTTCGTCCTGACCAAATGTTAATGTGTTATATGTAGATGCCCTCAATCAAAGTTGCATCGCAGCACCTATCTCTGGAAGCTCGTGACTTGAATGTCTTAACATTAGACATTTTGGTCAGAGATTAATTTTTTTTATCGAGATCTTGTTTTAGGAACTTTGCATCATTGCGGAAGCAATGTCAGTCCTTTTAGATGGGAGGGACCGACTCCTGTTAATCCTGTAATAAAAAAGTTTCCCAGTATGTCAAGACAACACTAATATTTAGAGAATTTTAACGGTCTGATGATGATGTTGAAGCAACATTGGGCAGTGTTTGCGCAGCTTATGATATTGTAGTTTATGAGAGTGCGTGGATTACGAGATGCGCGGCTTCTAAGAGTGCGCGGCTTACAAAATGCAAGGCTTATGGGATTGATACAAACTGTTGATCCAGGACAGTTTGGAACTGATGTAGCACGATCTAAAGGAGTTTCGGGTTTAACCCGTAAGGCGCGCACGACTTAGGTGAAGGAGTCATATGGGAAAGTGGCAACTCTTAACAGCTTAAGTCGTTCGTGCTTGATGAGTCGCACACGACTCAACGGCTCATCCATAAGTCGTTTACGACTTAACATGAAGAAGGATAAAGTTTCAGCAAGTAAAGATCTTGAGTCAGAGGAAGGACACGAGTTACGACTCAATGGGAGTTTAAATAGTTCTGGAGTGATGAGTCGTACACGACCTAACTGCATGGCCATGAGTCGTCCACGACTCATCAAGAAGCAAAAGGGAATTCCAGTAATTGAAGGCCATAAGGCGGAGACGGGTTACGACCTAGATGAGTCGTTCGGAGTTGACTCGGTTGAAGGGATCTGCCACAAGGAAGCTTGGGAGCTTGAGTCGTTGGAAGTATGTTGAGTCGGGAAAGTCTTGAGTCGGTCATGTATTGAGTCGGTGAAGTCTTGAGTCGGTCTTGTATTGAGTCGCGTACTTTCTTAAGTCGTATCATTTTGGGGTCGTGTATGTATGTGTTGTAATATAAGTCGTGAGTCGCTGTCTGTTGCATTTCCTTGAGTCTTAAAGCGTTGGAGTTGAGTTGTTTAAGCCGTGTGTTGGTGAGTCGCCGCTGTCCAGGTTGTGCCTTTAGGAGTTGGGTCGTGCTTGGGGATGAGTCGGTGCCGACTCAATGAGTCGTAAGTCACAAACGACTCAAGGACCAGGGTTGTAAACCTCTATAAATACGCGTGTGTTGTACATTTTTAAGAGGTTGATTTTTAAATAAAATTTCTTGTTGATTGCTTTGTGCTTTCTTCTCCAATTGGTAGTTGAGTGTAATCTCCTATCTCCACTTACGTCATTCGAGTGCGCTCGAATCCATGTTTGTTGAAGCCGATTCACGGAATCTAGTGCGCTAGATCAACGTGCCAAGAATCGTAGATCTTCTTTCTCGGCATCGTGCGCGATCAACGGGACGAAGATAGCTAGAATCCGGTATCTTTGGATCAACGGATTTGGGCCTTGCAGTATTCTCAACTCACCGATTGCTACATTCCATCGATTAAAGTTTGTTTCGATTTATCCGCTGCGTCAGTATTGGTATCAGAGCCATACTTAGCCAATCATAGCTAAGTTGATTCTTGGAACCAAGTATTTGAAGTTGAAGTTTGAAGTTGTGTTCGTTGTGTTCATCTTGAAGTTGCAACAAGTTCGAAGATTTTGATCCATCTCATTTTGGATCTAGATTTGGAGAAGTGTTTGAATTTGAAGTTAGGCCGTGTATACATGGGAAGTAGCCGAGCCTAGTGAAGGGTTTTGAAGTTTGAAGCCGTGACTTGAAGTTTTATATTGTTTGAATCATGCCGCCTAGGAGAGCTAACCGTCATCAAAATGTTGAAGCGTTGTATCGAAGAGAAGAAGCCGAGCTTATGGAACAACGTATTAATGAGAAATTTGATGAAGGCATTGGGAAGTTGGAGAAATTGATGAATGATTTGAATCAAAAGAGGAGATCACCAAACTCGAACCATGGAGGAAACCGAGTTTCTCCATCGGTTACGGAAGCGAGGAGGGTATCACCACATTCTTGTAGAGATAGAAGAGAAACGTCAATTTCATCACGAAGAGAACATCATGACTATACACATGAAGAGAGAAGAAGTCGCCGTGAATTTGACAATGAAGCATATAGAGAGGAAGAGAGACATAGTCAAAGAAGCATGCATGAACGGAGGGATGATAATGGTCGAGATCGATGTAGGCGTACTTTTGATTTTGATGAAGAGGGTGATAGAGCAAGTAATCATTATCGAGATCGAGATCAAATTCGAAATTCTTACCGGGATGTTGAAGATGATCGTCGTTGGGAATCGGGGATGAAGACGGAAATTCCAGAATTTAAAGGAGGGATGGTAGCAGAAGAATTTCTTGATTGGTTATCTAATGTGGAAGAGATCTTTGATTTTAAGGAGGTTCCTGAGCATAGGAAAGTGAAGTTGGTTGCTACTAGGTTGAGGGGGAGAGCTTTGGCGTGGTGGCAGCAAACTAAACTTACCAGGGAGAGAATGGGGAAGTCAAAGATAGAATCTTGGGAGAAGATGAGGAAATTGATGCGAGCTACATTCTTACCATACAACTATCAATCACTTATGTACCAGAGGTTGCAGAATCTGAGGCAAGGGACGAAGTCTGTTAGTGATTATACTGATGAATTTTACCAACTCATTGCCAGAAATGATATCATGGAAACGGAAGAACAGCTAACTGCCAGATTCATTGGGGGATTGAGAATGCAGATCCAGGATATGGTTAATATGTTTGATCCTAGATCTGTAGCGGAGGCACATCAGAAAGCGTTGGCTTGGGAGAAGCAAGGAAGGCGTGGAGGTGGTGTGTTTACTAATTCCAATAATCAAGCGAGGGGTGTTAGTGGAAGTTCTAATGTTCCTAAACCTGTCAATAAACCAGTGGTGAAGGAGGCTGAGAAGGCAAAGGTTAACAGTGTTTTCAAATGTTATAATTGTCAGGAGTTGGGTCACAAAAGCAATGAATGTCCGAAGCCGAAGAAGAGAGCAATGGTTGCTGAGATTGAGGATGATGGTGAGGAGGCAGAATGTTCAAATGCACCTTATGTTGAGGAGGAAGAAGAATTATCTGGAGATGAAGGTTGTAATCATATGATGAGAAGGTCATGTCTTACACCAAAGCAAGGGGAGGATTGTAGTTGGTTGAGGAGTAACATATTTCAGTCGACATGCACTATTCTGGGAAAAGTTTGCAAGTTCGTTATTGATGCTGGAAGTTGCGATAATATTATTTCTACCGAGGCCGTGAAGAAGTTGAACTTGAAAATTGAGAAACATCCTAAACCTTACAAGTTAGCATGGTTAAGGAAGGGAGGTGAAGTGAAGGTGTGTCGAAGGGCTTGTGTTAATTTTTCTATTGGGAAGAAGTACAAAGATGAAATTTGGTGTGACGTTATAGACATGGACGTATGTCATCTGTTGTTGGGCAGACCGTGGCAGTTTGATAGATCAGTTCAACATGATGGTCGTGCCAATAGCTACAGTTTCATGTTCGAGGGTACTAAAATTACTTTGGTTCCCAAGAAGCAAGAACAGAAGGAGAGCAAGCTGGAGGAGATTGAGGAATTGAAAACTTTATTATCCTTGAAAGAGTTTGTTAAAGAAGTTGAAGATGAGCCTGAAGTCTTTTTGTTGATTGGGAGAGAGAGCAGTGAAGAGGTTGAAATTCCTGAAGAAGCAAAGCCAGTTTTGAAAGAGTTTGAAGATGTATTTCCAGAGGAGTTGCCTAAGGAGTTACCACCATTGAGAGACATTCAACATCAAATTGATCTTGTTCCAGGAGCAGTGTTACCACATCGACCACATTATCGAATGAGTCCGAAGGAACATGAGGAGTTACGAAAGCAGGTGGAAGAGTTACTTGAGCAGGGACGTGTTCAGGAAAGCTTGAGTCCTTGTGCAGTACCAGCTTTGTTGGTGCCGAAGAAGGATGGAACATGGAGAATGTGTACCGATAGTAGAGCTTTGAACAAGATTACTGTTCGTTACAGATTTCCTATGCCGAGGTTGGATGATTTGTTAGACCAGTTGAGTGGGGCAACTATATTTTCGAAGATTGATTTGAAGAGTGGTTATCACCAGATTCGAATTAGACCGGGAGACGAATGGAAGACAGCTTTCAAGACAAGAGAGGGGTTATATGAATGGTTGGTAATGCCATTTGTTTATCAAATGCACCTAGTACATTCATGCGGGTGATGAATCAAATCTTTAGACCATTCATTGGGAAGTTCGTGGTGGTTTATTTCGATGATATTCTGATATATAGCAGGAGTATGGAGGAGCATGTTCTACATTTGAGGGAAGTGTTGATTATTCTTCGTGAGGAACAATTTTATGCAGCCACGAAGAAATGTGTGTTCATGACGAGAAGTGTGTTATTTTTGGGATATGTTGTATCTGAGAAGGGAATCCAAGTGGACCAGAGTAAAGTTGAAGCTATTAGAAATTGGCCACAGCCGAGAACTATCACTAAAGTTAGAAGTTTTCATGGATTGGCATCATTCTACCGAAGGTTTATTCCACACATCAGTAGCGTGATGGCTCCAGTTACTGATTGCATGAAGGGAAAACAGTTTGTATGGTCAGAGGAAGCGGGAGTTGCTTTTGAACGAATCAAAGAACTATTGACGACAGCACGAATTCTTGTTTTACTGAATTTTCAGTTGTTGTTTGAATTGCACACTGATGCGTCGAAGGTGGGAATTGGAGGTGTCTTGAGTCAGAATGGGAAACCCGTTGCTTATTTCAGTGAGAAGTTGTCAGGGGCGAAGATGAGATACATCACATATGACGTTGAATTCTATGATGTGGTGCAAACGATTAAACATTGGAGATATTATCTATTTCAGAAGGAGTTTGTTCTGTACACTGATCATGAGGCGCTGAAGCATTTGCAGGGGCAGGACAAGATTTTAGCGAGACATGCGTCATGGATCGCGTATTTACAGCAGTTTACCTTTGTTGTTAAGCACAAATCTGGGGTGACGAATCGGGTAGCTGATGCTTTGAGTAGAAGGAGTCATTTGTTAACAACATTGAAGGTTGAAGTGACGGGGTTTGAATTACTGCCCGAGATGATTGAAGAAGATCCTTACTTTGTGAAATATGTTGAGAAAGTGAAGGAAGGGAGTACTGATG
The DNA here is from genome assembly GCA_030765085.1 of Allium cepa. Taxonomy (NCBI): domain Eukaryota; kingdom Viridiplantae; phylum Streptophyta; class Magnoliopsida; order Asparagales; family Amaryllidaceae; genus Allium; species Allium cepa. Next base: position 169,573,619 of record CM060931.1, read on the forward strand.
AATTTATGATGATTGATGGATTTTTGTTTAAAGGAAATCGGTTATGTATTCCTGAGAGCAGTTTGAGAATGAAAATTATCAAGGAGTTGCATGAAGAAGGCCATGTGAGCAGAGATCGTACATTGCAATTGGTTTCTCAATCTTATTTTTGGCCGTCGATGAGAAAAGAAGTTGAAAGATTTGTGGAGAGATGCCATATTTGCCAGGTTTCAAAGGGAACAGCGACGAATGCAGGGTTGTATATGCCATTACCTGTACCATCTAAGCCATGGGTTGATATCAGCATGGATTTCGTTTTCGGTTTGCCTAGAACTCAAAGGGGAAATGATTCGATATTTGTTGTAGTGGACAGATTTTCGAAGATGGCACATTTTATTCCCTGCAAGAAGACAGCGGATGCAGTTCGAGTGGCACAATTATTCTTTAAGGAGGTGTATCGATTGCATGGTTTACCAGAATCTATTGTTTCTGATCGGGATACTCGTTTTCTGAGTCACTTTTGGTTAAGTTTGTGGAAGATGGTGGGAACAAAGCTGAAGTTTAGTAGCGCTTATCATCCGCAAACTGATGGACAGACAGAAGTTGTAAACAGGTCATTGGGAAATTTGTTACGATGTCTTGTACAGGATAATTTGAGAAGTTGGGACATGAAGTTATGCCAAGCAGAATTTGCTCATAATCATGCCAAGAATCGCAGTACGGGATTCAGTCCATTTTAGATTGTATATTCAAATTTACCAAGGGGGCCATTGGATTTAGCAGTAGTACCACAACCGAAGTTGACAGTTAAACGAGCTGCTGATTTTGTTGGTGAGCTGACTGAATGTCATAAAATCGTTCAGGAACGATTGGAGAAAGCGAATGAGAAGTATAAGAAGTCTGCAGATTTGAAACGACGAAATGTTGAATTTAACAAAGGCGATTTGGTGTATGCTGTGTTGACAAAGGATCGTTTTCCAGTGGGCGCTTATAATAAGCTGAAAGCCAGAAAAATTGGTCCAGTTGAAGTTTTGAAGAAAATCAATGAGAATGCTTATCGATTAAAGCTACCAGATGATGTTTATACTTCTGATGTTTTTAACGTCAAACATTTAATTCCATATCATGGAGGTGAGATTGTTGAGAAAGAATTTACAAATTCGAGGTCGAATTTTTCTCAACCAGGGGAGGATGATGTAGCACGATCTAAAGGAGTTTCGGGTTTAACCCGTAAGGCGCGCACGACTCAGGTGAAGGAGTCATATGGGAAAGTGGCAACTCTTAACAGCTTAAGTCGTTCGTGCTTGATGAGTCGCACACGACTCAACGGCTCATCCATAAGTCGTTTACGACTTAACATGAAGAAGGATAAAGTTTCAGCAAGTAAAGATCTTGAGTCAGAGGAAGGACACGAGTTACGACTCAATGGGAGTTTAAATAGTTCTGGAGTGATGAGTCGTACACGACCTAACTGCATGGCCATGAGTCGTCCACGACTCATCAAGAAGCAAAAGGGAATTCCAGTAATTGAAGGCCATAAGGCGGGGACGGGTTACGACCTAGATGAGTCGTTCGGAGTTGACTCGGTTGAAGGGATCTGCCACAAGGAAGCTTGGGAGCTTGAGTCGTTGGAAGTATGTTGAGTCGGGAAAGTCTTGAGTCGGTCATGTATTGAGTCGGTGAAGTCTTGAGTCGGTCTTGTATTGAGTCGCGTACTTTCTTAAGTCGTATCATTTTGGGGTCGTGTATGTATGTGTTGTAATATAAGTCGTGAGTCGCTGTCTGTTGCATTTCCTTGAGTCTTAAAGCGTTGGAGTTGAGTCGTTTAAGCCGTGTGTTGGTGAGTCGCCGCTGTCCAGGTTGTGCCTTTAGGAGTTGGGTCGTGCTTGGGGATGAGTCGGTGCCGACTCAATGAGTCGTAAGTCGCAAACGACTCAAGGACCAAGGTTGTAAACCTCTATAAATACGCGTGTGTTGTACATTTTTAAGAGGTTGATTTTTAAATAAAATTTCTTGTTGATTGCTTTGTGCTTTCTTCTCCAATTGGTAGTTGAGTGTAATCTCCTATCTCCACTTACGTCATTCGAGTGCGCTCGAATCCACGTTTGTTGAAGCCGATTCACGGAATCTAGTGCGCTAGATCAACGTGCGAAGAATCGTAGATCTTCTTTCTCGGCATCGTGCGCGATCAACGGGACGAAGATAGCTAGAATTCGGTATCTTTGGATCAACGGATTTGGGCCTTGCAGTATTATCAACTCACCGATTGCTACATTCCATCGATTAAAGTTTGTTTCGATTTATCCGCTGCGTCAGGAACTTCTCAACGTTGCCATTCTTCGGGAAACGTGAGAAGTTCATGCTTCGAGAGCATGGTTTCATGGCACAAAAAGTGATGCACGGCTTATGGGTGGTGTGGCTTATGAGAGTGTGCGACTTACGAAATGCACGGCTTATGGGATCGATACGATCCGTCGATCCGAAACAGTTTGGAACTTTGCGACATTGCCAATCATCGAGTAACATGAGGAGTTCGTGCTTCAAGAGCATGGTTCAATGGCTTAAGAAGTGAAGCACGAGGGTTTGGCCCTTCTCGATGTTGCCGGAGCAATGCCAATTCTTAGAAGGCTGGGATCGAGATTTCCCGTCGATCCAATGGTTTGAACTTCTCGACATTTCCAATCTTCAAGTAATGTGAGGAGTTCGTGCTTTAAGAGCATGATTCCACGGCTAAAGAAGTGAAGCGTGAGGGTTTGGGCCTTCTCGATGTTGCCGGAGCAATGCCAGTTCTCAAAAGGATGGGATCAAGATTTCCCGTCGATCCAACGGTTTGATTCAATTCGCTTTCTTCAACTCAAGGAGTAGATAGAGTGTACTTAGACATGGCTTGAGTAGTCCAAGCAGCTAAACAATGATTTTCGGGACGATTTGACTCCATCCACTCAGCAGGTTGCTTACATGAACAAGGTTTTATTGGTTCAAGAAGCTAAGTAGTTGTTGGTTCGGGTAACCATGGCTTGGATGATCCTTCCATGTTTTGGGAAGATGTGCATGACGAAACGAATCGGGATGCCATGGGGGAGAGATCTATAGCTGACCGCATAAAGATGGATATGAAGAAAGAGCCCGTGGGAGTTCAAGGCAAGACTCTTAGCTCTTGGTTCAAACTGCCTTCAAAGAGTGTGTCTTTAAATGGCAAATGGTCTAAGAGGAAGAGAAATCGGTCACCGCGAGTAGTAAAGGAGGAGTTGGGAAGAGGTAAGCAAGTATTATGCTTTTATTTTGTTTGTTGCACTAGCTTGGTCGTTAAGTACATAGTTTTCTAGAATTTTCGATCGAGTGTAACAAAAAGTGATATGATTAGTCTCGGCCTTCCTTATGGCTATTCAAGTATGTGTGGTGCCCCATGCGTAAGGCTATTCATGCGCTTGAACTGTATCCAGGATTTCTTCATAACCTGTCCGGTTGCCCCTAGTCCAGTGGGTGCGGTTATGTCTACTAGATGATTAAAGCCTACAAAAGCCTCTGTCTTCAGAGACTAATATATTAGGGATATGAGATAATTGGTTCTCCAGGATGCCGAATCTTGGCTTGATTCGAGTTGGCCTTTGATTGATCACAAGGTTGGTTCAGTTTTGTTTTCGTTTCTTTGGGCGACTTCAAAGCTATGGAATTCATCAATGTTTGCTTCTTCGGTCATTAGAAGTGATTCCATTGATTCTACGGAGTGACTGATGTGATCGTCGATTCATAGTCCCGGAGCATAATTTCATGGACTTCGGGGTATTTTAGATCAAATGACCGCTGGTCTATCGATTCGCCATTATGACACTGTAGCTCATGAAGGGCCTTCACGATGCTTTAGTTCATGAAGAGATTTTTGGATCAGATGACCGCTAATCTACCGGTTCGCCTCCACGATGCTTTAGTTCATGAAGGACATTCACGATGCTTTAGTTCATGGAGGGTTTTTTTGGATCAGATGACCGCTGATCTACCGATTTTCCTTCATGATGCTTTAGTTCATGAAGAACCTTTATGATGCTTTAGTGTGTGGGAGATTTTTGGACTAGATGACCGTTGACCTACCGGTTCGCCTTTATGACGTTTTAGTTCATGAAGGACCTTCGCGGCGTTTTAGTTCATGAAAGGTTTTTTTGGATCAGATGACCACCGATCTACCAGTTTGCCCTCATGATGCTTTAGTTCATGAAGTACCTTCACGGCGCTTTAGTTTGTGAAAGGTTTTTTTTTATGGTCGGATGTCCGACGACCAGGCGGTCTTGGAGTGATAATTCACCAAATCCAAAAAGAATTTCGATCGGATATCCGACGACCAGATGGCCTTTGATGTATGATTCATCAACTCCAAGAGGAATTTTGATCAGATGTACGGTGACCAAATGGCCTTGGAACGTTGACTCATCGACCACAAGAAGAGTTTTGGGGCTCAGCTAGTGAGAATACAGTTTTATCGGTTCCTGGAGAATAGGAGGTTGGATTTGTTTACTCGATGATCCTTTGGATAAGTCTTCTCGACACTACCGAAGCAATGCCAGTTTCTAGAAGAAGGGTTGATATGACCCGTCGATCCGGCGGTTAGTAAGCCTGTGTTTCTTATTCTTGGTTCAAAGGGCGCAGAAGTGTTTCCTTTGTCGATGTCTGCGATGCCCCGAAGTGTCTCGGTAACGCTCATTTGGAGAAGGAAAGCATATAAGGATGGATCATGAGGCATTGCTTTAGGTTGTTGCCCCATTCATCCGTAGCTAGATGGCCAGAGTGTTATTTGATAGTCATCATTTCATCAGTTGGCCGAGGCTTTTTTGAATACATTTTTCTTTCTATTGCATATGTCTTCAATCGATTATACCCCTTCGAACGACCAAGATGGATGTTTCGCTGACTGGTCAGCGAGTTCGGGTCCAGGGGCGAAGCGCCTTGGTTTTGGGGTTTCGGCGGCAACGCCAAGTTTACGGTATATGCTACGACACTTCCCGTAAGCTTGCTATTCGAGAGCTTGCTTGGACATGGCTCTATCGGTTCAAGCTGGTCTAGAGCGAATTATTTTCGGTGGATGCAATAATTTGGCACAAGTTGGCTTTGTCGGTTCCATTAATTTGGTGAGCGCATTACCTCACTAATGGTCTAGTCTTCTCCATTCATTGATTACTGGACCAATCTCATTCATTCGTTAAAAATGCATTCACTATAAAATTAGATGGACTTCCCCTCATCTCTTATCTCCTTATTAAACAAATCGACTTATCTCCAAAATCTTTGGATATAATAAAATCCAGGACTTCTTCTACAAACTGAAAAGAGGTTGCTGAGACAAGTTGTTGAGATTTTGGAAGTCGCGAATTTGCTTTGCAACCAGATGTTGTTTGACTGTCGATGATGCGCTGTCAACGAACAAGTTGACGAAGCCGCAACTTGATGAATGTTAATGCATGTGCGCTTGTTCTCCGACGTTCTTTGACACCGAATTGAAGTCTGATATGCCGTGGATGATGGGGGCAGTTGAATAGTGCTCCGATTCTAGGTATCTCCTTTATATCAATCTAATTATCGGTACAATTACCAAAGTTGAAAAGAAAATGAACTTGCTGACGTTGATGGGTAAATGTAGCCGAGTACTGCAATTTAATTGTTGTTGGGCGAATTCTCACCCATGGAATCACGAGACCAAGAGGCATCAGCTTCGCCATTTCCATCCGGTATCCGGGCCCATTCGGTACCCATACCCACGCCGAACCGTGCTCCATCCACCATCACCGGTCCAAGCAACCACCGGACCAATCCACTTCAAACCATCACCGAACCAACCTACCACCGGACCAAAACCCACCACCACATAACCAAAGCCTACCGAACCACCACCTGCCGAACCAACGTCACTCCATCCTCCTACTGAATCACCAAGACACCGGTCCAGAAGCCATGCCGAATCAACATCTCTCCTTACCAATGCCGGACCAGCTCCTCTCCCTACTAATGCCAAACCACAATCTTTCCACCCACTACCGAATGAACCTCCGGACCAACCACACCAAGCACGGCCGAACCAAGCTCTGCCGAACCAGAGGCGCCTGGCCAGATTGCTTCAGCCCAGGCCCATCAACAGCTATATACATCCAAGACCCCTGCCCCCAGCCTCACTCTATAAATAGAGGGGCAGGGGTACAACAATGGCAGACAAGTTTGAGAGCTCAAGCACGGAAGGAACTTTCAAACAACTTTCAGTTACTTGTAATCAAAGCTTTGTACTTGTAATCTGAAAGAAAAAGGATAATAACATATAAAGTGGACGTAGGCACGTTCTGGCCGAACCACTATAAATCTGTGTGTCTTTTACAGTTCAGTCCCTGCTTTTTACATATTTGCATAAGTCACCCAAATCATTGAAAACCACATAAAATCAACTAAATAATACGACTTGGAGGTGTTTGCCCATTTTTTGTGCAAACATTTTTGGTGCTTTCACTAAGAACTTCGAACCCGAAGCTTCAAGCTTCCCCCACTCAGCCTTCTTCCTAACAGCATCGCTGGGTGCCTGGACAACATGACTTCTAGGCAGAGAAAGGGAAAGAACATCGCAACTAGCAGCATTCTGGATCCAGTAATCACAGGTCAAGAGAATCATCCCATTCCAACAGCAGTTCCGAACGAGGATCAGACAAACCCGACAGCCCCTGCCACAGAACAACCGACAGCAATTACTAGGGCAGATCTAGACAGAGTTGTGGCTGAAGTAACTAACCGCTTCACATCCCAACAAGAAGCTTTGGTGGACCAACTCATGTCACGCTTAAGGGATGCTGAAGAATCCAACCGCGACACTGAATCATGGGGTGAATCCCTATCCGGAGGATCTGGGGGGCGACAAAGGTCTTCCTTCTTCGAAGAAGCTATCAACAGAAACAACAATGGTAGGAGCCGAGCCCGAACTCAGCCCGAACTCCGACCCGAGGAAACGCTTGGAACCGAACCCCGCAGGCGAGGTACCAGGCAAGGATCGGATGTAGCTGAGCCGGTCATGCTGCCTAGCCAGAGAAACACCAATGAACGGAGCCGAGCTAGAATCCAGCCCGAAGTTGACCCCGAGGAAATGCTTGAAACAGAACCCCACAGGGAAGATCAAGGCAAGGGCCAACTATAGCTGAACCTAGCATGCATCCGGACAGCCAAAGACAGCCGCTGGGAAACGTTAGGAGTGATAGACTATACCACCCCTACAGGCCATCCGGACAGAATCGACCCCGCATGGAAGAACCAAGCTCTTTCTTATCTTCCCCATATTCTGATGAGAGGATGGCACGATTGTTCAGAGAATGCGTCCAATGGGACCAAAGAGATCGTGGGATAGGTGCTAGGGTAACCAGCCCTTTCACTCGCGATATTGAAGTTGCCATCACCCCCCGAGAGTGGAAAATGCCGACAATGGAACCATACAAGGGAACCTCTGACCCCGTTGTTCACCTGAAAAGATACACACAACATATGCTCATGAGCGGGGCAACGGAAGGAGTATTATGCAAATGCTTTCCACTATTTTTAGCAGATCTAGCTACCTCCTGGTTCTTCCATCTACCCCAAGGATCCATCAGTTCATGGGAAATGTTGAAGGAGAAGTTTATCAGCCAGTTCCACATTCATGTGGAACAACCCAAGGATGCTTACTCCCTATCTACTATCAAACAGAAACCCGGAGAGACGCTGCAGCAATACCTAACCCGGTTCAATGTCGCAGCGACAGCAGTTCAAGATGCCGATGAGAAACTTGTCCTAATGGCCCTCTATAGTGGTGTGCATCCGGACACCAAGTTTGCTAGAAGACTAACTAAAGAAAAACCAGCTACCTTGCCCGATTTCTTCCATGAAGCTGGGAAGTACATGAGACTCGAAGAGGCTGCCACTGAAAGGCAGACAGGACCACAGGCTAAGACGACTCATGGAAACGCCCCCGCCGCAGCGACGGACATTCGGAGAAACGACTCCAGAGACAATGCAGGGGGCAAGAAGGGAGAAAAGCGCTTGTACCGACCAGGACCGAGATTTGACGCTTACACTCCCTTGAATGAAACACTCGAGAACATCTTCCTGGCCACCCAGGACGAACTTACATACAAGCGCCACCCGTACAAGAAAGAGTCAGATCGCGCAATCCAGGCCGGAAAATTCTGCCGTTTCCACGAGTCTCATGGGCACGATACCAATGAATGCCGCCATCTCCGAGACCTAATTGAAGAACACATCAGGAGAAAGAGGCTGGAACGCTATGTAAAGGGCCAGGACAGGACTCCAGCTCCCGCCAAGGAAAACCCAGGGCAGCTCCATCCAGAGATAGGCGGAGGAAATCGCAACACCAGCGGTTCCAGCCAAGAGAAGATAGTGGTCCATACAATATCAGGAGGGCCACACATCGTCGACAAGAGCTGGGCAGAAATGGAAAGATATGGAAACTCACTCAAAAGCGAGGGAGACTGCGTCAATTCTGTTATGGAAGAACACCACCCTAAATGGAAAGAGAGTGACGACATCACATTCAGTAGGCGTGATCTAGAGGGAAGACAGTACCCACACATGGACCCTACGGTCATCTCTGCCTGGTTCGGTCCAGCCAAAGTTTTTCAAATTTTAATAGACACTGCAAGTTCAGTAAATATCCTATTCAAGCATGCTTTCGACAAAATGAAGCTGTCGATGAAGGATGTATCTCCCTACAACAAACCACTACATGGTTTCACTGGAGATGCAAAGTTACCCCTCGGGCAACTGGACCTCTTTGTCGAAATAGGCAGCCATCCCCGCTCCGCTGTGCGAAAACAAACGTTCGTACTAATAGAGAACCATTCGGCCTACAACGCCTTCTTGGGAAGACCAGCCTTGTCCGACTTCCAAATTGTCCTAGCCCCATGGTGCCTGAAGATGAAATTTCCCACAGATAACGGAATAGGAGAAGTAGAGGGAGATCAAGACGCTGCTCGAGACTGCTATGTGACCGAACTTCGCAATAATCGCAGAAAAGATAAAGGGAAAAATGCAGAGACTACTCTCTGCATGCAAAGCTTGGAAGCATAGCAACTAAAGAAAGCCCCTCCTCTTCGATATACCAGTGATCCTTTCAACGAATTAGACCCCAGGGACAAAGAGGAGGAGGCCACCGCCGAGCCTGCAGAGGCTATGGAATTCGTAGCTGTAGACAAACATGACTCGAGTAGACTATTGAAGATCGGATCTCAACTAAAAGGAGAGTTAAAGGATCAACTCATTGATTTTCTTCGCCACAACATGGATGTATTTGCATGGACGCACGCTGATATGACAGGAATCTCCCCAGATGTAGCATGCCACGTACTGAACATCGATCCTACGAAGGTGCCAGTAAAGCAGAAAAAGAGAAGCATGGGGGCAGAACGATCAGCAGCCCTAGAGGAAGAAGTAAAGAACTTACTTGCCAATGACTTCATACGTGAAGCCATCTACCCGGAATGGACCGCCAACCCGGTACTGGTAAAGAAAGCTAATGGGAAGTGGCGAACATGCATTGATTTCTCCAACTTAAATGACGCTTGCCCGAAAGACTGCTTCCCACTCCCCCGAATCGACCAACTCGTGGACAGCACTGCCGGACACAAACTCTTATCCTTTATGGACGCATACTCAGGATATAACCAGATCCCTATGCACGCCCCCGATCAAGACCACACTAGCTTCATCACTGACCGAGGACTGTACTGCTACAAGGTAATGCCATTTGGACTTAAAAACGCCGGAGCTACTTATCAGCGCCTCGTCAATAAGATGTTTGCAGAACTGATAGGACGAACTATGGAAGTTTATGTGGATGACATGCTGGTAAAATCGAGGAAAGCCAACGACCATATAAACCACCTGGACGAGATGTTTCAAGTACTTCGCCAATATGGAATGAAGCTGAACCCTCTAAAGTGCTCCTTCGGGGTATCATCGGGAAAGTTCTTGGGATTCATCGTTCATGCCAGGGGGATTGAAGCAAACCCCGAACAAGTCCGAGCTTTACAAGATATCAAGACACCATCTACTCAAAGAGAGATGCAAAGCCTAAACGGGAAAGTGGCCGCCCTGAGTAGGTTCATCTCTAAAGCAACCGACAAATGCATCCCTTTCTTCGAAGCTCTAAAGAAAGACAAAGGAAAGTTCGAATGGACTGACGAATGCTCGACAGCCTTCCTTAACTTAATCGGACACCTCCAGAGACCACCGGTACTTTCAACTCCAAATGAAGGCGAGGAACTATACCTATACCTTGCTGTGCCACCACATGCCCTAAGCGCCGCGTTGGTGAGAGAAGGCAACCGCACGCAACGGCCCGTATACTTCGTAAGTAAGAGGTTTGCGGGGGCAGAAGTCAGATACCCTAAACTTGAAAAGCTAGCATACTGTCTGCTTATCACGTCGCAGAAACTGCGGCACTATTTCCAGTCTCATTCCATCAGAGTTTTAACCGATCAACCGCTAAGGCAAGTGCTTCATTGCCCCGACACTTCTGGGCGATTACTTAAGTGGTGCATCGAACTAAGTCAATATGATATCACTTACCATCCTCGCACTGCTATCAAGGAGCAAGCCATAGCTGATTTCATTGCCGAATTCACTACTAGCGAAGGTAAGGACCAATCTGAAATAGCAGAAGATGTCAAGTGGAATCTCTTCGTAGATGGAGCGTCGAACGAATAAGGCTCAGGGGCAGGTGTTGTGATAATCACCCCCAGGAGAAAGAAGCTGCACTGCGCCCTAAGATTGGAATTCGCTGCCACCAACAATGACGCAGAATACGAAGTAGTGATAGCCGGATTAGAACTTGAACTGGAAATTGGAGTCAGTTCTTTATGTCCCCATAGTGATTCTCAACTTATTGTAAATCAAATGCTAGGAGAGTTTCAGACTCGAGGAGAACGACTCACAGCATACCTAAGGAAGACCAAGCTGCTACTTAACCAACTGGATCACTATTTGATCAGACACATTCCTCGAGAGGATAATCAAGAGGCCGACGAACTGGCAAAGCAAGCCAGCATGAAGAACAACTCCTTTTCGGGAGCAATAGCCGTCTCAAAACAACTAGCCCCGAGCTTCGAACGGGAGGATCTGATAGCTGCGATTGAAGAAGAAACTTGGATGGCTCCTATCCGGAAATACTTACAAGATGGCGTGTTGCCCAGCGAGCGTAGCGAAGTTAGGAAAATCTTGAAGAAAGCCTCCCGCTACACACTGCAAGAAGGAATCCTCTACCGGCGTGGCTTCTCTAACCCCTTATTACGATGTGTCGCTGGAAGGGAAGCCAAGGAAATCTTATCCAACATCCACCAGGGAAGCTGCGGAGATCACAGTGGAGGGCAGACTCTGGCAAAGAAGATACTCCGATATGGATATTTCTGGCCCCCCTTGAACAAAGACGCCTTAGACTTCGTCAGAAAATGTGACAGATGTCAGAAATTTGCCAAAATTCCTCGACTACCGACAAATGAGATCACTCAAATGACTAGCCCTTGGCCCTTTGCAGTATGGGGAATTGACTTGATTGGTGAACTGCCAATGGGCCGAGGCGAAGCTAAATATGCTATAGTAGCAGTCGACTATTTCACCAAATGGGTGGAAGCGGAACCTCTAAATAAAATATCTTCGACAAAAATCATTAACTTCTTGATCAAAAATGTTCTGTGCAGGAACGGAGTACCACTCAAAATCATATCAGACAATGGACTTCAGTTTGACAGCGAGGAATTCACCGACTGGTGCCAAGAGCATAGGATTCACAAAAGCTTTTCATCCGTGGCTTATCCCCAGGCAAATGACCAAGTCGAAGCTGTCAACAAAATTCTCAAAACGCTGATCAAGAAGAAGCTTAAAAAGTCAAAGGGCGCTTAGGTGGATCAACTTCCTACGGCACTTTGGGCCTACCGCACATCTTTCAGAACATCAACAGGGCATACTCCTTTCTCTTTGGCATACGGATCGGAGGCAATGCTCCCAGTTGAGACTATTGTGCCTTCTCATCGTAGGATCCACTACAACTCAGAAGAAAACAAAGAACTCCTCCTCATGTCTTTGGATCTGATTGAGGAGAGAAGAAATGAGGCAGCACTCAAAGTAGCAGCTCACAAAAAAAAAGTGGCAGCACTATACAACTCCAAAGTCAAGCATCGCAGCTTACAAGAAGGAGATCTTGTCCTCAAGCGAATCTTTCCGCGCCCCAGGGCACTGGACCCCATCTGGGACGGACCATATGTAATTCATAAAGATCTCCACAACGGAGCTTATATTTTGTCAACAGTGGACGGAGAGGTGTTCCAGATGGCATGGAACATCCGATACCTCCGTCGATACTTTTCTTAACTTGTACTGCCCATATGAAGTGAATTAACAAAGAGAATCAGTGGACGTAGGCATTTTCGTGCCGAACCACTTTAAAAAAAACTTGGCTCTTGTTAACTTGTTCCTTTGTATCTTGGCTACTTGTTAAGCTTTATCCTTTGCTGTTGAACAAAATCCTTTGCAGATGACATTTCAATTCAAAGCTTCACAACACAACTCCACCTGGACAAAATCTAACAGGTACGCTACGATCCTATGCCCTCGTCAATGAGACACTTTGCTCCGGTATCCCTCTACCGCGAGTTAACTCATTGTTTGCCTCGGCCCTTAAAGCCGACTGTAATAAGCCGAGTATAAGCCACCGAGAAGGCCGATTATGCCATGGCAGCTCATTACAGCGATTCGGCTCGCCGGCAACTGTGAACCGACCATAAGCCCCAACATAAGGTGTGGCCAGCCAGGGGCAGTTCACAGTTGACGATCGACCCCCACGCTAGCCGGCCACAGTAAATCGAATAATACCCGCGATTACGGGCCATAATGGCCCGGATAGTTACTGTGCGCGATCGGCTCCGATGTGTCTTAAGTGCGGCTGTGGTAAAAAAGAAAACTCCCCGCAGAGGCGTAAGATGGGTGACAAATGTCTCCAAGACCCACAGCTAGGGAAAGTGACTACAAAACCCGTTTGCCACGAACTTAAGCACATCGACGGCCTTCCGTGACTGGAAGTTTTACTTTTCCTATATTTCCATTTCATTTAAAACTTTTCTCCTATTCTCCGTAACGGTGCTTGAAAGTACAGGACATGAAATAGGGAACGCTCGCTAATGGGAACAGAAACTTACAATCGGATGACGAGACACTCAACAGCATTCCATGCTTAGTCTTACAGGGCGCACAAAGTTGCCGTCCACAGCCGAAACATGAAGGGCGGTACCTTCTACTTTTATACATTAATGCATAGCTGCAGCTCATATTCACACATCACATTTACGTTGCAAAATGAGAAAATTATACTTTAAGCAAAAAACTTGGCATCAGGCACAGTCAAGCCACTAGTAACATGCATAGTTACATCACTTACACAGCACAACAAAATAGCGATAACATTCCAACATAAAGGAATCAGCTTATGTTATGAAATTACATAAAGTCATTCACCACAAACAATATTATTACAGTCACATCAATGTTTTCGACTAACATAAACAACAATAAAAAGAAATCAAAAGGTGGCCGAATCCGGACAAGGAACCAGCTGCATCCACGCTTCGCCCTCATCCTACCAACTCTCCAAGCCTACTTAGCCGCAGGGTTGGAGCTCCCAGCATGTTGATCGGAAGTCCCACCTGTCCAATTCAGAAGAGGAATTCATTAAACAAACAGTAAACGATCAAGTTATGAAAACCTGAAAAGAAAAGAAGGGGAAGCAAGGCTTGAACTCAGAACACTCAAGATGAAATGCACATTCATTACCAGCTTCAATCTTCTTTGCATTGACTACACATTTCAACATCATATACGAAATCACATGATCAGTCCTTCTGCGGTCATGAATAACCAATTGCACTACTTAGATGATCATAATCTTTGGAACGATATTGATGGTCTGCCCAGTGGATTTGATGATGCTCAACTAGATTTCAGTAAAGGATCATTCAGTGGTTTGAACAATGAAGTACCAGATTTGGATGAAATAATCAATGCCATTCCTCTAAACCATCCTTCAGATCCTCGTTTAGCTTCTCTGACCCTTTCTGAAGAGTTCAATATCATCTTCAACGACTTGAGTTATGTGATAAAGAAGTCCAAGTTGAGCTACAAGATATCTAATGATGATCAGAAGGAAGAATCAAAAGGCAAAAAAAAAAAGAAATAAGAAGAAATTAACGATGAACAAGGAAAAAACGGCCTTAACATTTGAACTAGTATCGAAGTACTTTTACTTGCCAATATCGCAAGCAGCGAAAGAATTAAACATAGGTCTAACTCTTTTGAAGAAGAAATGCAGAGAGTTGGGAATTCCTCGGTGGCCTCATCATCAAATGAAGAGCATGCAGACTCTCGTAAGGAATGTTCAGGAGAGAATGGAGAAGAAGGAGAAGAGAGACTCATGGACGCTCTATCATATGGCATAAGCCCCTGGCAGCACCATGAGCGCTCTATCAATCCCAAAAGAACGAGATATGGCGTCGAGCTGTTCCTCTTTGAGGGAGCTAGGAAAACAGTTGGGCGGGGAATTCAGAAGTTCCTGGGGACCATACCCATCCACTAATGACCTGCAACAGTCGGGTGGGGAATTCAGAAGTTCCTGGGGACCATACCTATCCACTAACGACCTCGGGGCAGGTCCATGTTGCACCGGTCCTGGTTAGGCTAGGGGCACGGAAGAAGACTCTTCTCTATCCTTGGACTTCTTTCTATCTGATCGAGTTTCCGCTTTGCGAGACATTTATCTGCGGCACAAGAAAAACATGGTATTAGAACAAGGAGTATGGGAATATAAATGAATAGTTATCAAGTTCCATTCGGTGGTCAAGTTTTCGAGTTTCATTCGGCATTAAAGGTTAAAGCTTCATTCGGCATTCCCAATAATCGAACTCATTCGGCAATTGTCCATTCGGCATCACCTGGATAATTTTCACTCGGTAGTAAAATTTTCAAGCCCATTCGGCGAAAAGAGAAACATACCTATTCGGCACGAGTTTGATTCGGCACGAGGTTGATTCGGTACAAGGTTGATTCGGCACTCAAGTTGGTTCGGCACTCAAGTTGGTTCGGCTCTCTCTGATTCGGTAAGGAATAATGAAGGGGTGTAACCCCTATTTATAGACGTACACAGGACAACCGAACCAAATGGTTCGGCACTCAAAACCGAATGTAGCTACACCAACTGGAAGAAAAACAAAGCGCGACACCTGCAAGCACGTGCCCCACTTTGGGGGGCAAATGTTGGGCGAACCCATGGAATCACGAGACCAAGAGGCATCAGCTTCGCCATTTCCATCCGGTATCCGTGCCCATTCGGTACCCATACCCACGCTGAACCGTGCTCCATCCACCATCACCGGTCCAAGCAACAACCGGACCAATCCACTTCAAACCATCACCGAACCAACCTACCACCGGACCAAAACCCACCACCACATAACCAAAGCCTACCGAACCACCACCTGCCGAACCAACGTCACTCCATCCTCCTGCCGAATCACCAAGACACCGGTCCAGAAGCCATGCCGAATCAACATCTCTCCTTACCAATGCCGGACCAGCTCCTCTCCCTACTAATGCCGAACCACAATCTTTCCACCCACTACCGAATGAACCTCCGGACCAACCACACCAAGCACGGTCGAACCAAGCTCCGTCGAACCAGAGGCTCCAGGCCAGATTGCTTCAGCCCAGGCCCATCAGCAGCTATATACATCCAAGACCCCTGCCCCCAGCCTCACTCTATAAATAGAGGGGCAGGGGTACAACAATGGCAGACAAGTTTGAGAGCTCAAGCACGGAAGGAACTTTCAAACAACTTTCAGTTACTTGTAATCAAAGCTTTGTACTTGTAATCTGAAAGAAAAAGGATAATAACATATAAAGTGGACGTGGGCACGTTCTGGCCGAACCACTATAAATCTGTGTGTCTTTTACAGTTCAGTCCCTGCTTTTTACATATTTGCATAAGTCACCCAAATCATTGAAAACCACATAAAATCAACTAAATAATACGACTTGGAGGTGTTTGCCCATTTTTTGTGCAAACAATTGTGCTAAACATGATGATGATAATAGTGGTTGATGATCAGAATTCGCGAATTAGCTACTGAAAGTGCTTGTGTTGTACGATGTTTTTGGTGATTGAAAACAACATATGTGCTTTGGTAATGGCTTCATAACATCTCTCATTTATGGGTATAGATTTTTTCTCCATAAACCTTTAAGTCTTCATGCCAAAATATGGATCTGGAGTGTGTGCACGGAAATCTAGGATATGCACAATGTCATCAGAACCTAATGAGTAGTTCGAAGAACCAAGCTCTAGTGGCATATCAGATGCCCCCCCATCTCCCAAATGAAGTGAGTTCACCATTTGGGGCTGGGCGTTGATTTAGATTTGCAAAAAAGTTGAAACCTGAATTGAAACTGGATACATCAGCGCTAAACTTCTTGTTTTTTTTCTTATTTATTGATGGTGAGATGATGTTTATGAGGAGGAGTCCTTTTTTTAATTGAACACAGAGCATTTTTGATATGAAAATTTTCGGTGAAACTTTTTTGTTGTATCCGATCATATGGATTCATTGCATTCGGTGTGCCGAATTAACGTTACCATACCGATTAACTTTGGGTTGATGGTTTTATTGAATAAATGGTTTGCACTCTAATCTTCCATAGGTAATCTATGAATTAATGATTAAATGGATAGTTGAATAAATGGTGTAGCCAGGAGCAGGTTTCCATTGTTAGCTTCAGTTTGGTGGGCGTCTGCTTCATCACCACCAATAGATGTTTCTACAGCACTTCCAGATGCAGATCTTTTCTTAGCCATAAGAACAACAAATCTCTAACTTCCTTCAAGCTAATTTTTCGGATTTAACTTCTAGATCAAAGCAATCCAAAATAGATAGCTAGATCTAAGCTTGGATTTCAGTTTCTCAGTGAAAACTCCAAAATGTTAACCAAAAAATAAATCAACAAGCCAGATTGAGTGTGAAAGAACCAACCTTATTTATCACGGCAAATAAAATTAAAAACGTAATAGTAAATCGCAGAAAAAGTAAAGAGACAAAAGGCTTTTATAGTGGTTCCGCTGTTAATGAAGCCTACGTCCACTTTATAGCTTTTATTGATCAACTACTGTTACAAAGGAGTTTGGATTACAATATGTTTCTTCTTTTCTAAGTTCGATCACACCATTGTAGGAGACAACCGAAAGGATTTCAGTTGCCCCTTAATGGCTGTTGTGAGTGAGAAAAAGAGTGAATAAATAATGACAAAGCTTCAGCAGAGATCTAAGCCGATCCTTTTTCTGTTGCAGATGAGATGGTATTTATAGGAGTTGGAGAGCACTTGGGCCAGAGTCGTTTCACCAGAAGCCTGTATCCATCATGTAGAAGTTGCTCAGGAAAATTGGGTATCATAGGAACAAACTACTCGGATCGACAGCGATCCGATTGCTCAGGAAAATTGGGTATCATAGGAAAAAACTATTCGGATCGGTATCGATCCAATTGGATTGGATCGGTACTAAACCGAATAGTTGTACAGTTTTTGCACACTTTCTATTCAGATGGCTTCCTTGCTTGTTGTGATGCTCTCCACATAATTTCATAGCTTGTTGACATATTCTGATGGTTATTCACCCATAGATTTGACTGAACTATAGTCTGAATCAGATAAATCTTTACTTCTTGAACTCGGATGCTTGGAATGTTACCAAACTTGGTAGATAAGCTTAGTGGAGATGTAGAATTAAGACAAGTGGGATGGAGATCCGATAAAGCAATATTTTGGATCGATACCCATCAAATTGGATCGGTACAGATCCGAAATGGTAGCATAAAAATGGCCCAAACTTCTTGGGGTCCTTTGTCTTGTATTATTAGGCGTTCCGATCAAGTTTCGAGTCATTCTGGCTTAATCTGAATGTTCTAACTCCTTTTGAATTCTACTAGGTTAAAATCCCGGTTAACGCTAAGGAATTTATCCCTTCTTCCTATCCTATTCCTATTGCTTTTCTCCTATATCATACCTAATTAGATTGCTGACCTTATTAAAGTCCTTAACGCTATTCCTACCTAAATTTCCTAATATTAACTCATCGCATTGTGTTCGCGTTTTGCTTTAGTTATTGAGATTTTCTTCATTAACATTAAAATAGATATATATAAATCTATTTTAGTTGTTATTTTCCATTTTTTTGTAAATGAGAATTTTCTGGGTTGCCTCGTGTACATCTCGAGATTCTACTGCTGAAATTTTAGGAAGATATTTGGTCGTCTACACCTATAAATACATGGTTCATTATTCATTTTGGGGTTCTTTTTTTTGGCTCTTCTTCTTCACTCTCTTCCCTTCCTCCATTAATTTTCTAAATCAAAAGCAACTGTTCTTGAATCATATAGTATAAATAATAAGATTGTTGGAGTGAAAGTAGGCCAGAGTTTGCCGAACCACTATAAAATCTACGTGGTCATTTACTTTTCTGCATTGAATATGTGATATGTGAACTTATATTATTCTCTGATTGGCATTGTTATTGAATTAGTGGTGCTTTCACATTACATGAGTGTTGGTGGCCATTTTTTCTGCCAACACCTGCCCTACTACTAAATGCCGGTCCAACAAAAATACCGACATAGCCTACCGACCTTCCACAGTTGGCATCTCGTTTAGAATAAAAAAATGTAAGTTGAGGAAAATGCTCCTTCGGTTATTTAATACCTCTTATTAAAATTGAAGCATACCCCATTTCGTTAAAAGTACTAGACCGTTTAATATTTCAAATCCGAGGTGAACCCTTGGTATATTTTCTCATACTTATCTGCAATGCATATCCCTTCCCCATGGGTCCTACAGTTGGAGATGTCCCATATCAGTAGTAAGTATACACAATTGTTAGAAGCCTCTAGGTGAAGGATAAACTTATGTTGTGTAACTCTACTGACCTCGCATTCCAACCCACTAAACAAAATCAATCATCCTAAGCTTAAATGTTGGGCTAGGCCAACTAATTCACGCTTGTTCTAATCCTATAATTAAGGTTGTATAACTTCCCACTATGAAAATTATATTGCCTACTAACATTTAGTTCCTAACTTTTATGCTTATTTACTACATTTCATAAATGTCAATTGTCCGTAATAAACGGTCATTATTATTCTAGTTGGACAATCTCTACTAACATTTATTTACTCATTATATTCAACCTATTATGCCATTCTGTTTCCCTATAAATGCTATATTAAATCCTTTAATAGATCTCATTAAACACATCTATTTCCTTATTTAATTCTATAACTCCATATTAACTGTGCATTTATTGCCCTATTAGTTTTGGAGTTACTATCTCTTTTCCACTTACACCTCCTAATTCTATAATTTAACACAAAATTAATATTTAATATGAATATCATCGTAAATTATGCTCTATATATATTTACTTTTAGTTGATAAGCACGAATATTAGTATATATATATTTCTAATCCTAACTATTAATTCCTAAACTAGAACATTCATTTCTGCGTTTTAATTAATCAGAGCTATCCTTCCTAAAAGGATTACCATTTTAACTTTTCATAAATTACCCAAAAATGAGACTTTTGCTCCGTTCGAAATTCTAAGGAACTCTCTTTTCTTTATTAATTGGACAGTATAAACTACTTCCATACTTTGCACATCTCTTTCATTCTTGGTATATTCTTTGTTAATTCAAATGATGCACTTTTTATACATATTTTTGGAATCATATAATTTATACATGGAAATAGATACAATTAAATTATATCCCTCTCCCAATAAATTAAAATATAGAAACTCACGTTGCAAGTCAAATTTGGGCAATCTAAACTAATACTAACATTTTACTACCCAACTAAAAATGTAGAATAAACTTAAAATTTTATCAACATTCATCTTTAACAAATTTAGGAATTGATTTCCAAATTTCCAGATTAGGGTGTAAACAACATTCCTATTCCAATTGCCTATTTTACAGAATATGCAGGCAACGTTCCTACATGTTTATTTTAAGCCTACAATTCATCAGATCTTATATAGGCATAATAATTAAATAAAATTCAATGAGATAAGTTATAGTGTTATAAATAAATTAAATAATTACCCACTCATCTTTCTAGCTTTTCATATCTGAATTCATCCCCTTACTTGACTCATTTTCCGTTCTAATCCAAAAGAGTATGTATAACAAGATATATACATAATATTAGAAATAAAAATCTGAGAAGAGATTTGGTGTTAAGGGAAATATAAATTTATAATAAAGAAATTAACTTTTTTTCTGCAGTATTGATTCGTTTCTTCTCATCTTATGCTTTATTTTCTACCATTCCCTAATTATATACATATAATATAATATTTTATAATTAATAGAAAGAACAGAGAAGGGAAAATGGCAAACCTTTGCTGCTTTGATAAGAAAATATGAGAAGAGATGTGAGGGGTTAAGCCTGCATTTATAAGCGCTCGAATCAATTGTATCAATTTGATTAAAATGATTAAATCTGAGCCATTTGGCCAAGGTTCATTTCCAGCCGCCACTATACGACAAGTTGACTGCTCCTCTATAAGCGCTCGATTAACCCAAGGAGGGGGTCGTTCGATGGGGTTCTGCGTTTATTAATATTTATTTTCCTTTTCTTTTTTTAATTATTTTCGTTCTAAAAACTTCAAATGCTGATAACATCTTCGTTTGAGCTCTAACCGCAAAGTTCCAAATATGAAAGTTGCTCAAAATATTGCCACAAATGCAATGGTGTAAGTTTCATGGCTAAATTTCGATATTTTCTCAAATCTCATTTTTGTGCCTCATTAATTATTTAGTAATTACCGTTAATTTTATGAGGTGTTATAGTTATATATCCTTTGTTTTCTGATAGCTATTTAAAGGTGTGATAGCACATGATTTAATCTTTTACAATAACTAAGTATTCTTTGTTTCACGGTAGCTATTTAAAGGTTGATAGCACACAGTTTGATGTCTTGCGATAATTAGGTAATATTTGTTTTACGATATCTATTTTAAGGTGTGATAGCACATTTTATGTTTACGATAGCAATGTTCCTTTGTTTTACGGTAGCAATTTAAAGGTGCGATTGCATTTAATTTTATGCTTTACAATAACTAAGTTGTAACACCTTGTATATTGATTAATAAATAATTTAGTAACTAATTATGAGAATAACGAAAATTAAAATGGTGGAAAAGGGACGGACATGCATGGAACATTTGTTCACTCATTGTGTTTGGGTGAATCAACTGACACTAGGAAAACCATAGTTGAATATTTACATTAATTTAAATTTAATGCAACCAATAGGAGAAAATTCATTCATAAGAAAATTAGATAGTGGACCAGTGGCCAAACTACTCTTTTATAACAAATATGACTACTTTCACCTTTTTATTTTCATTACACTCAAAAAAGTAAAAGAAAACAAAAGATTGAGTTCTTTCATGGTGGTTGCAGCCTAAACAAAAAGAAGAAAAAGATAAAAGCCGAGGAAACAAAGACTTCATCAACCAAAAGTATCAGTGAGAAATATACTATCTAAAACTTTTCTTCCTTGTACTCCTCATGGGCATATGATGATTTTGGCCTTTGATTTCGCTAATTGAATTGGTACGGGGAATTAAATATGGTGATAAGAGTATTTGATCAATATAATTAATCCTTCAGAGGAAAGATTTTCATAAATTAATTAAGATCCATATAAAGGGAAAATTAATTGGTTATGAAGAGTACTATACATGATTAGTTTAATTATAAAAAAACCGAAAACAAAATAGGTTGTTTCCGAAAGAAATTAATTCTAGTCGAAGGGTTAGAGTGGAGAAGCGAAAGGTAAATGGTGATGACTGGGAGGTTATTTAATTATAATTAATGGATGGTAGACCAAATCCACATTATATGGTGAACGTATCAGTATGGTGCTTAAAACGATAATAAGGACTAAGTCAAACCATCGAAGGTAATGGCTAGGGTTAGGGTTGGAGGTACTAATAAGAAAAGAGAGAAGGACATTACTTAGACCGTCGAAGGCAATGGTCGAGAAGTGCCTCCAACTATAGTAAATGAGGCAGTCGCACCTGTAGCCGGAATGGATATGAATGTTCTATTTTGAAAGTTCATTCCATAGTGATGTGAGAGATCTACTAGATATAGTTGAGCCGAGACCAGCAGCTAGAGTGGATTTATCAAAATTAATTCAGGACTACAGGAACCTTGAAAGGGAAATGTTTACTAATAAAGACCTGACAGTAGAAGTGCCAAATTGATTGAAGGTGGGAGAGTGCATCTTCAGGGATTTAAGGCTGAATGGTGAGAATAAGTAGTAGTTAGCTTTGAGACAGGTGCCTAAAGACATCATGGACTGGTGGAAGGCCATGATAGCCGAGACTCCTAAGGAAGAGATTACTTGGAAGCAATTCATGAATATATTTGAGGCTCGGTTTATTTTTGAGTCTTAGAGGAGTGTGTTGTTGAGGGAGTTCATCGGTTCCGACCAGAGGATCTTTCTTTGGTAGAATATATTCAGAAGTTCAACGCCTTAGCAAAGTATGGCTGAGATTTACTTAACAACCCAATAAAGAAGAATGAGAATTTTGTTAGGTGTTTGAAGCAAGGTTTGCATCACAAGGTGATGGTGCAACTGGCGACGCCTTTTAAATTTATTGTGGACATGGCGATGAGGTATGATAATTTGTACCAAGCCTAGAGGAGGGTGGATGTGAAGCCGAAGGGAGATCAGAAGAAGAGATTTAACCCTTACTAGAAGGTGAAGAAAGGGAAACCGCCATAGGGAAAGGCTCTGGAAGGAGAAAGCCAAAAGGGTCTTTTGGATATTATTTGTTACAATTGCAGGTAGAACGTGCACTATTCTTCAAACTGCTTACAATCAGCTGTAGCTGCAAAGGCCAAGTGTTTCAGCTATGATCAACCTGTCAAGGATTTCCCTAGACTGAAGCAGACGAGGCTGTTTGCCCTGGAAGGACCAAGAGTAGGATCTTCTATCATGGAGAAAGGCAAAAATGTCATGTTAGAAGTTATGATTTCCATTTTAAGCTATTTACTTAGAGTTCTTCTTTATACTGGAGCTACACATTCTTTTATTTCAAAGGATGTGGTAGATAGAGTGGGGTTGGAAGTTACCAACTTAGTTACTTCTCTATGTGAGTTAATCCGATTGGTGGATATGCCACTCTCGTGTTAAGGTGCACTGACCTAGAATTTATCCCATATGTCCATTTGTTTTTGTGCAACCCATTTGTGTTTAACTTCAAGTGGTATAAAGTGATTTTGGGTATGAACTGGTTAGTATAGAACAAGGCCAAAATTTATTATGCGGGGAGGATCATCGCATTATGGAACCCAAACAGAAGAGATATGTTTTTAGTTTCTTTGGACAAGTTAAAGAGAAGGTATGGAGTTTCGTTATGTGCCTTGGGAAGCCTAGAAGAAGAGGTGGTCAAATTTTTTATGGTTAGTGAGTTTGCTGATGTTTTTGAACCTGTGATGGGTTTGCCTCCGAGGAAGGAAATTTTGTTTCGCATTGACCTACTTCTTGGGGAACAACCTGTTAGCAGACCCCTTAGTAGGATGCTGCCAATAGAAATGGAGGAATTAAAGAAGAAGTTGGTGGTACTTGAGCATTGAAGTTTCATTAGGCTGACTAATTTTCCATGGCAGGCCTCGACAGTATTCATAAAGCCTTAATGGAATGCTGCTTCTAAAACTGAACCTGAAGTTCGGTACCCAACCCATGATTTAAAGTTAGAGCTTATGCATCCAGACAGTTGACAGCCCATGTGGTTTGGCACCCAACCCATGATTTAGAGTTAACTACAGTTATCTATACGTTAAAGATCTGGAGACATTACCTTTTAAGCGAAAGGTTTGAGCTATTTATGGGTCATAGTCCTTGAGAAATTTGTTCTCTCATAAGGAATTGAACATGCGGCAACAATTGTGTTTTGGCTATGATAGAGGCACTAGCTTCCTATGAGTGTAGTTTCAACCAAAGGCAAGTTCAAGTCAAAACTCGAGGATGTTGTCTTACTTAGAAGTTCATCCAATACTCTTGGAGAGGTTTGGCGATAGGCAGAGGAAAGATCCATTTTGCATTAAAAGGATCCAAGGCTTAAGGAGCAATGTTGAGACTGAAGGATGAAGGACTTTAGTATTGATAAGAAAGGCTGGCATTGGAAGAATGGAAGGTTGTTTATTACAAATAGTGGAGACCTTTTCAAAATCTAGTTTTTAACGAATGGCGTCGTTCCAAGTTTGCCATTTACCAAGGAGGCACTATGGTGTACCGAGACATTAAGCCAAGTTTCTACAGGGAAGGAATAAAAATAGATATTGGAGAATATGTGGGAAGGTGGCTCATATGCTGATAGGTTAAAGTACAACATAAGAAGCCAAGTGGTCTTTTAAGACCTTTAGAGGTTCCAGCATGGAAGTGAGATTCAGTTTCAATGGAATTTGTTGACAGTTTGCCGAGGATGAGAGATGGAAATGAGAGTATATGGGTTATATTTGATAGCTTAACTAAGACCGCCCATTTTATTCCTGCAAAGTCCACGAGGACGGCATCCAAGTTGGCTTAAACATATGCCAAAACTATTGTGAGACTTTATGGAATTCCATGTACAATAGTAGCATCCATGACCCATTGTTCGTTATAAATTTTGACAAAGCCTACAACGTGCTTTGGGTTCAAAGTTATGTATGAGTACGGCTTACCATCCACGGATATATGGCCAAACCCAGAGGGTCAATAGAGTATTGAATGATTTACTGAGAGCTTGTGCGTTACACTTCGATGGATCTTTGGAAAGTCACCTACACTTAGTGGAATTTTAATTTAATAACAATTATCAATCCAGTATAGGGATGACACCTTTTGAGGCATTGTGTGGAAGACCATATAATAAGTTGTTTTGAGATGGAAGATAGCATCGTATTAAGTTCGAATCTTAATAAGAGAAGCTTCAGAGAAAGTCGAATTGATTCGAAAAAAGATGTAAGATGCCTAATCAAGGCAAAAGAGCTATGTTGATAGGCGGTAGAGAGATCTAGAGTTTGATCTAGTGGATCACGTGTTTATGAAAGTGTCACTAATTGGAGGCACTATGAAGTTTGGAAATACTGAAAATCTGGCGTCGAGATATGTTGCTCTATTTCAAATACGAGATATGATAGATAATGTGGCTAATAAGGTTGAGCCGATGAGTGCTTTTGCAGGGGTTCATGCTGTCCGAGATCATAAGGATGTCATGATTCCAAGAGTTATGGACATTTTGGTGATTTAACCGAACAAGATTTATGTTAAGAAGCTTATTCTGATTGTAGACCGAGATGAGAAGATGCTTCGAAATAAGAAAGTGAGACTATTACGCATCTAGTGCAGTGATGACCATGTCGATTATACATGAGAGATGGAGGATAAGGTCAAGAGAACTTATACCGGGTTATTTGTTTAGAATATCATATATGTTGGTTGTGTTCTGTATGGACCATAAGTATGCATGTGTATGTGTGTGTGTATGAAAATTATGGTTGATTTTTCTATGTATTAGTAGATGTGCTAATATACCATGTTCAAGGGACAAAGGTGGTGAACTAATGTGTATAAATGTTGTATGGGCATTAAAAAGTCCGAAAGCCTTTATTGTATCTTAAATGAATTTCAAGGATGAAATTTATATAAGGGGAAGCCTTTAACACCCCATAAATAAATAAAATAACTAGTTATGAGAGTAAAAAACCGAAATGATGAAAAAGGGAAAGATATGCATGGAACATTTGTTCACTCGTTATGTTTGGGTGAATCAAGTGACAGTAGGAAAATCCTAATTGAAAATTTAACACAATCGATCAGAGCAAATTAATTCATAAGAGAATTAGAAAGTGGCTATATCGCCCAATTACTCTTTTAAAATAAAAATAAAAACTTTCCTCTTTTCATTTTTATTACACTCAAAAACTAAAAACTAAAGCTTGAGCTCTTTTATGGTGGTTGTGGCCTAAACAAGAAGAAGAAAAGATAAAAGCTAAGGAAACTAAAGACTTCATCAGTTGAAAGTATAGTGAGTAACGTATTCTCTAAATACTTTCTTCCTCGTATTTCTCATAGTCGTACGATGATTTTGGCCTTTACTCGGGTTTTCTGGTTTATATGGTGTGGGGAATTAAATGTGGTGATAAGGAAATCAGGATAGAAAACGGATTTGAGCAATAGAATTTATCCTTGAGAGGATAAATTTTCATTAAATAATTAAGGTCCATATAAAGGGAAAGTTGATTAATTATGAAGACTACTATACATGATTAATTTAACTTCAGAAAAAAAGAAAACAAATTAGGTTGTTTTTGAAAGAAATTAAGTCTAGTAGAAGGGTTATAATAGAGAATTAGAAGGTACATAGGTGATAACCGGGAGGTTATTTAACTAAAGAGTTTATTTGGTTAGAGGATGGTTGACCAGATCCACATTATCTATTGAGCATGTCAGTAAGGTGCTTAAAATAGTATAAAGGACCAAGTCAAACAAATCAGAGGTCTATGTAAATCTAATGTCAAATATTCATGGGTCTTGTCCCCAACATGAACCGAAGGGCCAATACCGAAGGAAGTAGAGCTGAATGAAATGTAAATAAACCAAAATCTTAAGGGTATAGATTCATGTATGGAATCTTAGGTTTGACAAATCGAATGTACAAATTAAGGGCTTAAGGCAATCGACGGTTAAGTAGGAATTGTGGGAAAAAGAAGGAACTCGAAAATTTAAAGATTTAATTTCATAAGTCACTAAAGATAGATTAAGCCAAGCTTCCTTAGTCATGAACGAGAGAATGGTGACTGCCAAGGATAATGTACACTCAGAAGATTGTATTTGTTAACCTACCTTTCTTCAAGGTAGTATACAGACGAATTTAACCCAACAGACTTCGAGGTTATCAAAGCCGATGACTGTAGAGCGACGACAATAGGACCCGGAGGAAATGTACAGATGGTTACACAAAGTCCGGTTTGAGCAAAATTGAAAGATAAACGATGCATGATGCTTGAAATACAAGTAGTAGCTTGGACAAGCAAGGGAACGGTATGCTACATCCAGATGGATCGGTACACTTCATGACATAGCCAATGGAAAGGGTCGGCATTCTTAATCTAGAGGGGTCGGCATTCCTAATCTAGAGGGTTCGGCATCCCTAACCTAGAGGGGTTGGCATTCCTAATCTAGAGGGGTCGTCGTGGGATGGAAGCATTACAGTGCTCGGCTTAGATAAAGGCAGAGGGATCGGCGTAGCCATTTGGAGCAAGAGGGATCAGCATACCTCGTTCTAAAACAGATGGCTTGGCATACTCATAGATAGGGGATCAGCATGATTAGATAGGTAAAATGGGTTGACATGCGGCATTTGGAAGGGTTCGGCATTCATAAGAAAGAGAGGGGTCAGCATGCTCGTACCTGGAGGGTTCGGCATGCGAGATAGGGATCAACATAGCATGTACGTTGATGGATTGGCATGCAAGGAAGGATCGGCATAGCATTGTGCAAGATGAAGGATCGGCATAGTAGAGGTCGACATGGAATTGGTCGACATAGTTCAAGGCAATATGGATCGGCATCCTCAGGGAGAGAAGGGATTGGCATTTCACATAAAGGAGGAAGGGTCGACATTTTCTTAGAGGAAGTGGGTTTGGCATTCAGTCTGAATGTAGAGAGATCGACATTGGTTTGGAGGTGGATAGATCAGTTTAGCTTGTTAGAAGGCAATGGATCGGCATGTTTCAGGAAGAGGGGTCGACATTGAACTAAGTGGAGGGATAATGATCGATAGTGCTATACGGATTGTTATTTTTGATCGAGTTGGACTTGACATTCGTTATGGTGGGCCAGTATAGGTGAGAAGGCCCTGTAGCCGAAGTTTCACCTATAAATACAGCAGGTTTGGCTTCGAAAAAAGGACCTTCACTCCGCTTCTGTTCATCTTCTACCTAGAGGTTAATCTTCCATTTTTATTTTGGAATCTTGGATTGTAACCATAATCAAATTTTAGTATAATAAAAAGGATTGTTCTGGAGTGGATGTAGGCCGGAATTAGACGAACCACTATAAATCTTGTCTTCTTTACTTGCTTTCATTTTAATTTTCTTATTCTTCATATTATATTCTCTACATCATATACTATTTGTGATCTGTAACTGGATATTGGTGCTTTCATGTGTTATTGAGTGTTGATGGTCAGTTTTGACGCCAACATTTTGATGCTTTCACCGAGAAAGCTTGCACTCAAGGATTTGGAAGTTAGGATCTTGGATTTGAAAGCTTGAGAAATTGGATTTGGGAAGCAATGGCTAGGCAATTGACAAGGAAAATGCTACCGAAAAGGAGCCGCATTGGAGGGAGTCAAGAGGCTTCCTCAGGAGCTGAAGCTAATCAAGCATCGATCTACATCACTAGGGATGAAATGGAAACAATGATGGATGCTACGTAGGAGGGATGCTGAAAAGAAAGGAGGAAATGATACAAAACATACTCCGACAGATTGCATAAGCTGGAGT
The DNA here is from genome assembly GCA_030765085.1 of Allium cepa. NCBI lineage: Eukaryota > Viridiplantae > Streptophyta > Magnoliopsida > Asparagales > Amaryllidaceae > Allium > Allium cepa. Next base: position 169,602,266 of record CM060931.1, read on the forward strand.
GCAAAACCAAGGAAATGGAGTAGCAGGGAATACTGAAAATATGGATCACGGAGTCGGAGTGGCAGGTGTTGAGGAAATCTAGAATCAGAACCATGGAAATGGAACTAATAGGCAAAGGAGTGGAGCGGAATGGCCGGGGCAACCCCCTGCCAACCTAGAGGGGTCGGCACCGATCCCTCAAGAGTGGTTAGTACCGATCCCCTATGGTTGAGGGGCATGCCCTCGGGTCTGGTTGATCGACATGCCGGAGGACCTGCGATCAATCCCGTGGAGCTAGGTGTTAATCAGAATTTGGATAACCGGCCGGAGGAGTACGTCCTGGAATTCCCTCGTCGACTCGGGGGGCAACTTGGGCATGATGATAGGAGACTATCGATGGAAAACAATGACAGGTTGCGGAGATGATAAGGCGAGCTATCCGTAGAGTATTAGTGAAAATGGATTTGGAGGATGTAAATAAAAGTCCATTTTCTCCAAATATCAGGCGGCTAGAAATCCGCCGGAGTTCAAACTACCAAATGCTTGAGACATATGATGGAAAAACGGATCCTGCTGTTCATTTGACGAGGTACATGAGACACATGGAAGTACTGGGAGGGCATCAGAGGAAGTCATGGCACGGTGCTTCCCCTTGTACTTAACGGATATAACTGCACTCTGGTTCAGACATTTGGAAAGCAGTTCTATTGGCACATGGATGGAGTTGATCGAAAGGTTTATGAGGCAATTTCAGGTCCACATTAGGAGACTCAAGAGTGTGATTACTTTAACATCAATGAAGTAATGGAAAGGAGAAGCACTCAGGGATTTCTTAACTAGGTTCAAGGCGGCAGTGGCTTCGGTGGATCGACCAGACCCATCGATGGTTTTGATGGCACAAGTGTCAGGGATTGCAGATAACTCGGATTTCAAGATATCATTAGAATGGGATCTGTTGGTAGATCTTAGGGAATTTTACAATGAAGTAGAAAGGTTTCTACGGTAGGAAGATGGAAAAGCCGATAGAGAGGGAAGAGAGGAAGTTGAGGTTTATGTGGTTAAAGGCGGAGATCCGCCCGAGTTAGATTCAAACAAGGATAAAGGAAAACGAAAAGTAGAGGATAGCTTTGATGGACCGAAGTGGCCATGAAGGAAGCCAAGATTCACTTCTTACACGGAATTGACTGAAACGTTAGAACGAATATAACTGGACACTAAGGGGGCAAATCCGCTATTGAAGGCTAATGAGGAGGGAGCCTACCAATAATGAAAAGAAATTAGAAAAATACTACCTGTTCCACGAGCTAGACGGACATAGTACAAATGATTATAGGCACTTGAAAGCCAAGATTGAGGGACATATCTGAAACAGTAGGTTGCTACAATGCATGAGAACGTAGGCAGCGACAGGAGAATAAGAGCGATCACCATCCACATCGAATGGAAAGTGCCTTGAATCGAGGCGTCAACTTGCCATCAATTGATCGGATTGTCAAGGATTAAGTAATAAACTCCACAATAAAATGGCTAAGTCACTTACACATATACGAGATCGCGAACCGTCCTTAAGCATGCTTTGAGACGACAACGAACCGTTACTCCCGGAGATACATGCACTTTGGTATTTTATTTTTTTATTTTTTTTCTTCCTCTTTTTAGTACTTGGACTTGGTTTTGTTAGTTAGATGTTTTGATTATAAAACTCACTCAGATGTGAAATCTGACACTGATAATTCTAAGTACCATCCGGACACTCACATTTCGCCTCGAACAACATACGATCTCGAACGATCACATTCTACCTCGAATGGCACCCGATCTCGAACAATCACATTCCTCTTCAAACGGCACCCAATCTCGAACGATCACATTTTGCCTCAAATGGCATACGATCTTGAACGATCAAATTCCCCCTCGAACGACACCTGATCTCGAATGATCACAGTCCACCTCGAACGGCACCCGAACTCGAACGATCACATTTCATCTCGAATGGAATACGATCTCGATTGATCACATTCTACCTTGAATGGCATACGATCTCGAACGATCACGTTCCACCTCGAACGACACCGGATCTCGAACGATCACATTCTACCTCAAACGGCACCCGATCTCAAACGATCACATTTTGCCTTGAACGGCACCCGATCTTGAACGATCACATTCTTCCTCGGATATACACTCGATCTCGTATGATCATCTTCGGCTTGGTACGGCTATGAGTATGACTAACGGTCCTGAATGGACGTTACTAACAATCAGGCAAGATTACTGGTTTTATCAAAGATCATCAACAGTTTTCGAACATCAGGCTTAAGGCAGTTCAAAACACGCCTTCCTATCGCAAGGCACGTTTTGGGGGGCAAAGTGTTAACCCGCCTTTCTTCAAGGTAGTATACGGGTGGATTTAATCCAACTGACTTCACGGTTATCAAAGCCGATGAGTGTAGAACAACGATAGTACAACCCGGAGGAAATGTACAGATGGTTACACAAAGTCCGGTTTGAACAAAGTTGAAAGATAAACGATGTAGGAAGCTTGAAATAAAGGTAGTAGCTTGGACAAGCAAGGGATCAGTATGCTACATCTTGATGGATCGGCACACTTCATGACGTAGCCAATGGAAGGGATCAGCATGGGATGGAAGCATGGCAGGGTTTGGCTTTGATAAATGCAGAGGGAATGGCGTAGCCATTTGGATCAAGAGGGATCGGCATACCTCATTCCAGAAGAGAGGGCTCGGCGTAGTTGGATACGATGACTCGGCGTACTCACAGACTGGAGATCGGCATGATTAGATAGGTAAGATGGGTCGGCATGCAGCATCTGGAAGGGTTCGACATTCATAAGAAAGAGAGGAGTCGGCATGCTCTTGCTTGGAGAGTTCGACATGCGAGATAGGGATCGACATAGCATGTAGGTTAATGGATCGGCATGCAAGGAAGGATCGACATAGAAATGCGCAAGATGAAGGATTGGCGTAGTAGAGGTTGGCATGGAAGGGTTTGGCATAGTTTAGGGCAATATGAATCAGCATCCTCAGGGAGAGAAGGGATTGGCATTTCACATAAAGGAGGAAGTGTCGGCATTTTCTTGGAGGAAGTAGGTTCGGCATTCGATCTGAATGAAGAGGGATCGACATTGGTTTGGAGGTCGATGGATCGGTGTAGCTTGTTGGAAGGCAATGGATCGACACGTTTCAGGAAGAGGGGCCGGCATTGAATTAAGTGGAGGGATAACGATCGATAGTGCTATGCCGATCGTTATTTTTGGTCGAGTTGGGCTTGACGATCTTTATGGTGGGTCCATGTAGGTGAGAAGGTCCTGTAGCCGAAGTTTCACCTATAAATACAGCAGGCTTGGCTTCGAAAAAAGGACCTTCAGTCTGCTTCTCTTTATTTTCTACCCAGAGGTTACTCTGGAATCTTGGATAGTAACTGTAATCTAATTTCAGTATAATAAAAAGGATTATTCTAGAGTGGACGTAGGCCGGAGTTAGCCGAACCACCATAAATCTTGTTTTCTTTACTTGCTTTCATTTTAATTTGCTTGTTCTTTATATTATATTCTCTACATCATATACTATCTTTGATCTGTGACTCGATATTGGTGCATTCATGTGTTATTTGATGTTGGTGGTCTATTTTGACACCAACAGTATTAAACTAAAACTAGTAACTTCTTGAGAAAAGTAAGATAATGACATCACTTAGGATGGCCGAGATCGGAATTCGAGACAGTGATGACAATATGACAATCAATAATCGTAAGTTGATTAGTTGGAACCTTAGCTTAATAAATAGCTAAGTAAAAAGCCTAATAAAGAATGGTTAGGTAGTAGATTCGATAATTGGCATAAATCCTTTATGGCAGTAAAGGAACAAAAGCAAAGGGGTAAGGCTTGTGTAGCACCTGCAACCAAAAGAGGAGTAAGGCTTATGTGGCATCTGCAATGGAAAATGTAAGTGTAAGGCCAAGATGCACAGCTGTTCGGACAACGTAAGAGACCGGTGTAAGGCCTAAGTGGCAGCCAAGTGAATGGTGTAAGACCCGAGGTTGAGAGTGGTAGTCTTGGCACTAAAGCGGAGTAGGAGTAAGGCCTAAGTGGCATCCGAAATACGAAAACATTGATATAAGGCCTTCGTGGAAACCATAACACTAAAGCAAAGGAGTAAAGCCTGTGTAGCGTCTAAAGACAGAAACCGCATGCATAAGGCTTTAGTGACAGCTGATTAAAAGTGCAAATATATATAACACATAAAGGCGTAATGTAACGACCCGGAATTTTGGTCGTTTGATCTTGAACGTTTTAATTCATTTTTAAATGTTGAATTAGAATTATTAATTCATTTTGAATAAGGAGATTTTGGTTAAATTTGTGAAATGGTTTACAATTTGAAATATAGCGATTAAAATGGATTTGGTGAATAGTAAATTAAGATTGAAATTGGGTAAATATGTGAATCTGGTGTTAAATGTGAATAGAAATGGGTTCAAAAGTTGATTTAAAACTCTATTTGATTTAGAGCGATGATAGTGGACTTTCGAATGGAATTAAAAGTCGATAAGTTAAAATTTTGGATTTTTATATTAATTTAATAGCTCGTCCTCTCGTCCTCTCATGTCCGATCCTGAAGACCATCCCATTGCCCCTATCTTACCTCCCTTCTTCTCCAACACCGCTGTCATACCTCCATGCTCCATTGTACTATCAACCTCCTCTAACCTTTCCCCCCAAGTTTCATCCAACCTGCCTCTCCAACGTCCACCTTGATAATATCTCATACCGGTATACCTGCCCCTGTGACCTCTACTGACCTAACTCCTATTCCTCTGGTCCCCCCCCCCCCCCCCCCGGTCTTCTACTCCCTGTCCCTCAACCTTCGAGACCACCAGATATAACTCCTCTGCCGCAGACCACTCCTCCTCCTTCCCCCAGTCAAGGTGAATGGAAATGGACTTCTTTATTTAAGCAAAAAGCCAGACATGCTGGGAAGTACATTCCCGTTGACTTTCTTCCTGAATATGAAGAAGATGTTCTAGTGCCTCCGCAGATCGTTCTTGACGCTGGTGCAGAGATCTGATCTGACACACTAGTAGGTTTCTTCTTAGACAAGCCGTTAACGTATACTGCTGTCATTCAAAAGCTCAGGATTATCTGGAAGCTTAAAGGCTCAGTAAAAGTTAAATCAGATGGTATTGTATTCCTATTCAACTTCTCATGTGATGAAGATAGATATAAAATTCTTCAGAGCGACCCCATTATAATGAATAATAAGATGTTCATAGTAAAGCCATATGATGCTGCTGTCAGTAATATTACTGGCTCAGTTACCTCTGTTCCAGTATGGGTTCATCTGTATAATCTTCCATTATATGCTTGGTCGCCTTTAGGGATCAATTGGTTGAGTAGTCATTTGGGTAGATTATTGTGTATGGATGAAATGACGGAGAAGCAAAATAGGTTGAGCTACGCTAAATGCTTAATACAAGTAAAACCTGACAAGGAGCTAGCAAATGAGTTTATGGTTAAACTGGTGGAAGGTGGCTTTCAGAAGATATATGTTGAGTATCAATGGAGGCCAGATGCATGTGTATTGTGCAACAAATTTGGGCACACAACTGAATGCTGTGATAATAAAAATTTGAGTAAAACCGACAAAGAAATTGATACAAGAAAGAATGGAGGAAAAGAAAACATAGTGGATACCACTGGAAATGTCCATGTCAATAAAAAAGTCAAACCCTTTCAAATGCAAATTTCAAGGAAATGGCAACGTGTTAATAAAAAGAAATTAGTAAAAGTTGTGTATGAAACAAACAACGAATAAAAAGGAGGAAGCAATGAAGAAAGAGTGAACGGAATAGATAGAACCAATGTTGATGATGTAAAGAAGGATGAGGAGGATGGTAGATATGAGCAGGGAAATGGGCAAAATGAAATGAGTAAAGTGATTAGTGTACATCTCAAACTGTTGAAGCCAACTATCCAACTAATCCTGAAGGAGTGAACAAGGAAATAGGAACAAAAAAAATTGAAAAAACAATTGTTGAGGATTTAGTTGAAAAATTACTGATATCTAATAAATATGAAGCACTAATTGGCTTGGAGGATACAGAAAATATAGTTGAAATACATGATGTAAGTAAGAATGCTAGTGGAGAGAGTAGTGATTCACTGTGTGATACTAGGGTAAATATAACTGGTACTGAAGGAAGTAATTTAAGGCAAGGAGAGCAGAGCAATAAAACACCGAGACAAGTAAAGACAGCACACACTATACAAGAGCAGCAAAAGGAAATCAATTCTAAAGGCAAAATAACAGTCAGTGAAGGAAATAATGAAGCTGGAACGATTAATGAGAGTGCAAATGTAGATGGAAAGAGCTCTAGTGGTAGAAAAGACAATAAGAGTAAAAGTAAGAACATCAAATACAAAAAAGCAACTGATATATGTGCAGTCATGCACAAGGGTGAAACAGCATGTACAACAAAACCAACCAATCCCCCAGTTACTGTCAAGCTACACAATGCAACTCCTCCTCACAGTTACTCCAATATAAAACCACCTGCAGCATACAAACCTCCTCCCAATTCATCTCCTCTCTCTTCCCCATCCATTCAGAATACCTCTCCACCCTTTTTCACTCAAGCACAAATGACAACTTGCCCTTTGGAAAATGAAACAGAAAACAAAGAAATCACACCTCTTTCAGCAACAATTCCAAATTACTTGTCCTCCACGCAGACAGTAACAAGGAGAATGAAGATTGAGCTACTTAATGCCAGAGTTCTCCAATGATGTCACGCATTGGAGCATGGAATATACGAGGGGCTCATCATGTCATCAAGCAAGATCAATGTAAACAGCTCATTACTACTCACCAATTATCGGTGTTGGCGATTCTTGAAACTAAATTAAATCTTCCCTTAACTATTAAGGCAGCTAATTACATAAATTCAGAATGGAAGCTAATCCACAATCTAAACGAATCTCCCTATGGAAGAATAATGATTCTATACAATCCCCTTCATGTTCAAATAACTCCTATCCTCTCCACTTCCCAACTATTACACTGTCATGCTCTAGATATCTCTGATAACACATCCTTCTATATCTCCTTTATTTACGCATCCAACTCTGCTGCCTCTAGAGCCTCTGTGCTTTCTGTCATTCCATCTCTGAGGCAGTCCACCGATCCATGGATTATATTTGGTGACTTCAACTGCTGTTATACACTCTCTGATAGAGTGGGAGGAAATCCGTTGTCCCTTACTGAAATTCAACCACTCAGTAATGTGCTTAATGATGCTGATCTTTTTAGTGTTAAAACTGTTGGTATGCAATACTCGTGGAATAATAAAAGAAAGCATGGTAAAAGGACCTTTTCAACGATTGATCACTCCTTCTCCAATCAAACTGCCCTAACCAAATGGCCCCTCCTTTTCAACCATCTCCCTCCTCCACTCCTTTCTGATCACTCCCCTTAAATTATCCATCTTCGTGGATTGGACAAGAGAGGAAAAGCAAATTTTAAAATTTTTAATTCCTGGGTTTTCGAACCTGACTTTAAATCTACTGTTTTAACTGCATGGAGCAAAAATAAGAATGGTAATCATTTATTTGTTTTGCAGGAAAAAATAAGAGAAATGAAAGATGTCTTGAAGCTTTAGGCATTTAAAATTTTTGGCAAAGGAGATAGAATGAGCACTACTATTCTGAATAAGCTTGTTGAGGTTCAGAAGGCAATATTGGATAATGTTCACGACGCAAGTCTTTCTTCTACCGAAACTACATTGTCTCAACAATACTATGATGCGTTAGCTATGGAGAGTGATATGAATAGACAAAAGTCGAGAATCAAATGGTGGGGAAAAGGAGACAAGAATAGTGCATACTTTCATGCCAGTCTCAAGAACAAGCAGAGGAGGGAAAATATTGCCACTGTCTATGATATGAATGATGTTCTCCAAACTACAGCTAAAGGTGTTAAGGAAGCTTTTGAACAACATTTCACATGCTTATATAGCAACACTAACAACTTTGTTCCTAATATTGATGAGATCCCATCTGATATCATGCCTAGACTTGATGAGGATAACTACAACTTACTATGCTCTGAAGTTACCCATGAAGAAATTGAAAAAGCAATGTTTTCTCTTAAACCTAACTCGTGCGGTGGCCCTGACGGGTTGAATGCTTATTTTTATACTACTTGTTGGCCGATTGTGTCTGCTGATGTTTACAATGCCATTACCCTATTCTTCAAAAAGAGTAAAATCTATAGGTCATTTAATTGTACCAATATTGCATTAATCCCAAAGCTCAAAAATGCTCATCATGTTAAAGACTACCGTCCTATCTCTTGCTGTAATACTTTATATAAATGCATCTCTAAAGTTATTGCTACTAGACTGAAGAATGTCCTTCCATCAATTGTTTCCAACAACCAAGATGCTTTTCTTCCAGGTAGGAATATTCTTGATCACATTCTCCTCGCACATGAGCTAATTAAAGGATATAAAAGTAAAAATGCTCCCCCGAAAGCAATGATGAAACTCGATATAATGAAAGCATTAGATATGCTACATGGGACAACATCGTATGTATCATGGGGTACATGAATTTCCCTCCTCATTTTATTGCATGGATTTATGAATGTATCTCTTCTCCAACCTATTCAATCAATGACAATGGTATGACTAAAGGATTTTTTAGAAGTAAGCAAGGCATTAGGCAGGGAGACCCTCTGTCTGCATACATTTTCATTCTGATCATGGAATTACTCACGAGAATGATAAGCAAATCTATACATCAAGGTAAAATTAAACTGCATCCTGCTTGTAAAGACCCACAAATCTCTGCTTTAATGTTTGCAGATTATTTGATTATGTTTTGCTCTCCTGACATCAACACTGTCAAAAACATAATGCTAACCCTTGAACATTTTTATACTATGACGGGGTTAAAGGTCAACGTCCAGAAATCTGATATCATTCTAGCTGGAGTTAACATAGCACAAGTTGATCAAATAACTCAAATTACTGGTTTATCTCGAAACCATTCCACTGTATCCTACCTAGGATTGCCACTTACAACATCCAAAATCACAACAAATCAATGTCTACCGATGTATGAGAAGATCACTGCTAGACTTAACTGTTGGACCACTAAGAATCTGAGTCAGGCAGGAAGATTGACCTTAATTAAGTCAGTTACTTTTGCAATGCAAGTGTTTTGGGCCAGAACTTTCGTTCTCCCATCCAAGCTAATTAACATGATTAGAAGTGCTATTATGCGGTTTCTGTGGTCTGGAAAAACTAATGGAAGATTTATAGCTCCAACTAAGTACAGTACTGTTGAGAAGCCTTTGAACAAGGGAGGTCTTGGTATAATAAATTTAAAACAGTGGAATAAGGCAGCCTTTGCGAGGCATGTTGGCACCTTGTTTAACTGCTCTGATAGTCTCTGGGTTGAATGGTCCCAAAGAAATGTGATAAAAAGCAGGAGATTATGGAACATGTTTAAACAGCAAAACATAAGCTGGACTTGGCAGAGTATTCACAAGATAAAGGAACTTTTTCTCCCTCTAATACAAATGAACACCAACCATATTTATAGTGTTAACTTCTGGGATGATCCTTGGCTTGACAATGGTTTCATTCTTCGAAGACAACTGACTTATAGTGAGATTCAACAAACTGGTATTCACTCTGAAACGAAAGTCAAAGATGTGCTCAATTATATTCAGGGGCTTCATACATTCTCTTCTAATCAGAGAATTCAAAAGATATGGGATAAAATCAAAAAGTTCACCCCGCTGCCTTCTACTTCTACTAAAATTGTCTGGGGTGAAAGAAAGGGTAAATTTAAAATTGGTGTGGCATATGATTTCTTGATGCAGAACAATGCAAATCCCAAATGGAAATGGTGGAAGAGAACATGGAATAAAGATAGTAGCATGAGAGAAAATTTAACTATGTGGAAGATTTTGAACCGTTCTATAATGACTAGGACTAAACTTGCGAGTTTCGGTATGAATGTCAACATTTACTGTTCCTACTGTTGTATGCAACCTGAGACTATTGAGCATTTATTTTTCGAATGTTCAGTAATAAAGCAACTGTGGACCGAAGTTATGATGAGCTTCAAAGCGACTGTCCACTGCATGATAATCAAGCTGAATGGGAACGTATACATGCAAAGACAGGTTACAAGCAGAAAAGTAAGAGAGTTTTTTGTGTTGTGTTGAAGAGTTTTATGAACGCGGTGTGGAGAGAACGTAATACTAGAGTTTTTAATGTCATCAATGCAAAAACTGATGCTAGACTCAGACTTTGGATCATGCATGAAATTGATACTTCCCTGAAGATGCTTTTCTCCTTCGACCCTGGTATTAGCATGGCTTTCAGTATGTAACTTGATTGTGTTTTTTCCTTTCTTTTCATTTGTATTTCCTTTGTGCTTGTAGCACCCTGTTTTTCTCTGTTTTCTTCGAGCTTTTGCTCTATGTTGTTGTATGTGTCCTGTTCTCTCTTGTGCTGCAATAAAATGGTCGGGGACCATCCAACCCCATCGGCCTTGCCAAAATTAATATACATAGTAATAGTGTAAATAACTGAATTTTGATTTAATATGAATCAGAATGATTTCTAATATGGATGTAAATTCTATTTGAATTATAATTGAGGTAGTAAGTTTTTAAAATTTGGTTTTTAAGTAATATCGTCGATTTTGAAAATCATTCGATTTAATCGACACGTCAAAATAGCCTTCCGAGACACAGTCTCGGAATTCGACGAAACTAGTTCCATTGGATCCATAATAGTGTATTGTTTTCGGATTTCAAATTTCATAGCGTTTGGAATTACCGGTTGGTCGTACGGGATAGAAATGCGATGAAATTAAATATCTAAAATTTAATATTTTAATTCAATTCGAAAAGCTATCTTCCACATACGATCGAATCAGGCTTCAAAACATGCTCCATTGCGTTTGGAATAGGAGTAAAACATTATAAACATCAGGCCACGTTTCATTTGGAGCTCGTCCGGAAAAGCACGTGAATTTGTGAAAATAATAATAAAATATTACATGCACGTGTGTGTGTGTGTGTGTGTATATACACACGTACACACACACATACATATGCTACGGGAACAGTAAGCCCTAGCCCTAAATTTTTACAGCCTCCTCCATCTAATTACAATGGACGAAATTCAATTATCTTCTCGTCCCAAAATTTCATCATCTATCCACTTTCACGACAGCTTCAACATGAAAATTGTAGAGCTCGTCAAGCTCTACAATATGAACGGTCATGATCGTAAATGATGAGGCGGATTGACTAAGATCTCGCCATGAAGGCACACGTTCAATCACATTTTTCCAAGCAGAGAGGCAACCGAGCTCGGCCAGCTCATGGTCGTGGGTGGAGGTGAGAGTGGTGCATGCATTAACATCGGTGGATCGACTTCCGGTCGTTGATAGGCGGCGCGACCATCAAAGGATGGTCACATGCTATGGGTTCGAATTATACCTGTAACGAACGCGTGAGAAGAAGCAAAACATGACCTTGATCTCATAAAGCTATATCGTGCAGCCTGGATTATAGGTTTATATAAATAAAAAAATTACTTATATAATTTATATTCAAACTTTAAAAATTTGTATCTTTGTCATACGAGGTCGAAATCGTACGAAATAAGCAGCGACGGGATCATGGCAACGAGCACTACGCTCTGGAACAGATCGAAGGACATTTGAAGCAAGTTAAAGTTTTAGGTTAAACTGAACGTGTTTGATTTAATTTAAAATTAGAACGTTTTGCGATTTGAAAAATCAAGATGAGTTAATCTTACTCAAATTCGGATTACTGCAATTAATTTCAAATAGTTAAAATTAATAAGTGATTGATCGTTGAATTGATAAATTATTACCGGTTGAATGTGATATTATATGTAGTAGTATATATATATTGGAGTGATGGATATTCCCGCATATATATAGCGGATGAGACCCTATGCGCCCCGCATAATAGCGGATGACCCTATATGCCACGATATTCCACCTCGAAGCGGAATTGGTATTTTTTGTTGTATTAACATCTGTAGATGTAGGGAAAACAGGTTGGAGGGATCCAACTGGATTCCTCAAAATGTTGAATTTTATTTCATATATAGTGATATATGTTTTGTTGGAGTAATCTGCGATAGATTATTGTGTGATTTGAATTGATTGGATGTTATGGCAGTTTTAGCCTAGATTTTGGTATTTTTAAATACTAATAATATATGGTTTGAATTAAAAGAATTTTAAAGGGATTTTTGAAGTAAAATATTTATATAGAATTTTGGGTTAACTAATTTGACAAAATAATGGTTTTGAAATTTGTACTTAACTAATTCAGGATATTGTAAATAGAGATTTTGCGATAAAAGTATATAAAAGGAATTTTAAATAATAAATTCTTAAGTGGTACTTGTTTAAATATAAAAGGTTTAAAATCGTGATTTTTTTTAAAAGATTGGAAGGATATAAGTGAATTTGAAAATAAGTATAAAATTGGTTATACTAGAGCTCAAGTAAGATTTCTAAATTTACGAAATGAAATTAGAATCGAGACAGTGGGTTGTTTTAAAAAGAGGATTTTTAATTATCAACTAGGTAACTTTAAAAATGTTGAAAATATTCCAGAAACTAGTTATTTAATTATTTTAAATTGTTTAAACCATATTTAATTATTGATTAGTTACCTTATAATGATTGTTAAAGATTTATTATTATTTAAGAATTAGTCAACATTGTTGTTTTAAAAGATAAATTATTAAATATTGATACGGCTTTGTATAATAACTTTTATTTAAGTATATTTGCCTAGATTAAACTTGGAAATTTATTTTAGAAACTTATAAGCATTATTTTGAGATAATTATTAAATAAAGTTTGTGGGAAGTAATGGTATTCCCGCATGGCGAAATCGGAGGTAGTGAGTGCCTGCAGTTAAGTCTTGAATGTCTATGGGATAGAGACGTAACCATTGAGCTGTGAATCCATGGTTTGGTGCCACAGTGGTACTTTCCATATTATTTTAAAGATTTCCAAATATCTTCAAAAAACAAAAAAAAGATTGTGGATATACTAAATTTGGTAAGAGAGTATATATTTTGGATAAAGAGAGTTAAATGATTGAAATTTAAATTGAATAAGATTTAGTGTTTTTCAGTGGAAAATGGAATCTTTGATTGTATGATTGTTTATTTGATAGTTAAATAACTGACCATCAAATCTGGACCCAAAATATAACTCTGGGAATATCTAGGAAAAATACAGGGATCATATGGTACAGTTACCGTTCGTGGTGCTATACTGTACATATAAAACTCATTTCGTTCTTCTAGAAATTTTATAAGAAAATCCGTCCACTAACGGTTAGGAGGTGATCTCCGATCTAATTTTCGTCTGTTTATTTCCTAAAGAATCGGGGTTGAGTTTACCGAAAGATATCGAACGTTGTTTCGAAGAGACCAGGATCAGATAAGTTATCTGAAAACCACTTTGATCCAATGAGTACGTTCTCGAAAGAAAAACAAGAGCATGGAGTCGAAGATGGAGCAATGAAGTGCAAGGGCTAATCGCTACTAATCCTGAGGATTATTCCAAAATGGATGTTGCAGGAATAGTGCCTTCGATTTCGTCCGGATCCAGGATGGACTTGTATGGATGAATGCTATCAGTACATTGTCATTGGAAAACAATAAGCATTCTAAGTGAAAAATTCCTTTAAAAGGTAATCGTAGCCTCTAGCCTCACCAACCGAGAATGACTGAAAAGCAAGGAAGATGCAACAAGGCTAAGTGGCTCGCACCCAATTAGGGTGTGTATATCACCTTTCTAGATAGCCTCGGATATTATTACTACGATACATGGAAGGAGCTCGGAAAAGGGTGGGAACACCCGGGGTGATAACATATTCAGTCTATCCAGGTTAGGGATAGTCCGGTCTTGTCCTGCAGGCGATCCTGGCGTGGTCTTTGGTACATTGTACTAGACATGTACTGTGATAGGTGATACCCCAATTCCTAGTCATTCATATGGAATCCGTTCTCTAACACGTGCCTTTACGGTTTTAGTTGTAGAGCCTAGTATGCTGAAATTTAATTAATGTAACAATTTCAGCTATTTGAATAACTATTTGTACTTAGACACTACAATAATATCAAAGGATTTGATATGAAATATTTTGGATATCGTAAGGTAAAAACACGTCGTGTTTATGTATGGCGTGGCCTTACGAGATACCTTTGATTTTCAAAGAATTTTGAAAACTTTAATAATTCAAATTGAGTGTGTTTTCTCACGCTAATTTTCCAAACTGACTCGGAGTTATTTTATTATAGTGCTCGGGTCAGACAGAGTATTACAGGTTCAGGTTAGGATGTTATGGAGCTCAGGAGACGAGCTAGAGACCGAGATGTATTCTCGTATTTGATTTTATTCCGCTGTAGTTTTTTGTTGAAACTGCTAGCAATTGTAAGGGCAGGTTGCTATAACTTTCGAGGCTGGTAATTATTGATTTCTGTACTCTGATGTGAGATATGTATATTACAATTTTGATTTGTGTAAAGAACTATTTATATTATATGTTACTCAGTCCGCTATGAGATTCTGTTTTGTTTAGTTTTGTTGGGCCAAAAATGGTCACAAACATCCAATTGTCGATGAAAACACCCGTTCACAATCACAGATCTCAGATCGCAAGTATGTAGAGAACACAAATATCAAGAACACTCAAGATGTCAAAGAAAAATAGTAGAAACACATGATTTATAGCGGTTCGACATTGTAGCCTACGTCCACTTTGAAAGGTTGCTGCTTTATTGATTTTTGTTCGCTGGTTACAATGAGTTACAACTGATTACAATATTACAATTGAAGTGTAGTGACGATTTCAGTAGAGTAGCAGCGTAGAAGAACCAGAAGATCCCCTTTTCTAAAGCCCTTGGGATGCTATTTATAGGTGTAGGCTGCAAATATCTCGCTTAGATCTCGAGAGACCTCTTCTTACACATGTGTGGGCCCACACGATCGATCCTAGGTGATTTTGACTCGCTCCATGATCGATACAAATGAATTTCGTATCGACCAAGATATTTTCCAATCGAGTCGAGATCGATCATGAACATTCTTTAGGTTGTAGGCAAGCTCCTGTGAAAATTTGGTGGCATTTGGACTTGTAGACTGTGAGTTATGATCGATGCAAGTTTGAGTTTTATGTAGGCTGTTTAGTTTGTATCGATCCCCTTCGTATCGATCTGACTCGTATTGCTTTTTGGGAAAGTGCTTGCAAGTTGACATGGCGCTAACTCCTCGGATCGATCCACTTTTCATGCCAAGTGACTAAGTCTTTCATTGGAGTGTATCTTGTTCGCATCGATCACCTCTTCCTTGTTCGCATCGATCATCATTGCACTGTTCGCATCGATCATCATTGCACTGTTCGCATCGATCATCGTTGCACTGTTCGCATCGATCATAGTTGCACTGTTCGTATCGATCCTTGTTGCACTGTGTGTATCGATCATCGTTGCACGTTTTGGGATCGATATGAATTGATTCCAATTGATGGATACGAAGTTGGGTGTACGTGATGGATGCGAACAGATGACAGTTGATGGATACGAATAGACAGAACTTGATGGATGCGAACAGATGGCTACGAACGGATGGAGGCAGTCGATGGATACGAACAGATGAAGCTTTATGGATGCGAACAGATGGAGTTGATGGATACAAACAGATGAATCTTGATGGATGCGAATAGGTGGAGGAAATTGATGGATACGAACTGATGAAGCTTGATCGATGCGAATAGATGGCTACGAACGGGTGGAGGCAATCCATGGATACGAACAGATGAAGCTTGATGGATGTGAACAGATGGAGGCAATTAATGGATACGAACAGATGAAGTTTGATGGATGCGAACAGATGGAGGCAATTGATGGATATGAATAGATGAAGGTTGATGGATGCGAACAGATGGAGGCAATTGATGGAAGCGAACAGATGAAGCTTGATGGATGCGAACAGATGGAGGCGAATGAATTGATTCCCTTTGCTTGCGTCGATCATATCTTGAGCATATGACATCGGATTGGCATGGAATTTGGAAAGTAAGTTTTCACATCTTTGCTTGTCATGTCTTGTTAATTGTAGCTTGATCCAAACTCGGACAAAATTTACCGACATCTATAGCCGATCTGTACATAACTGGCAATCGGGAGAACTGTCTTTGGTTTCTACTTAATCTTTTGGTATCATGGCCTTGCTAAAAGACGAGATAACAGTTTCTCCCCAAAACATGCCTTGCGATAGGAAGGTGTGTTTTGTAGTGCAATAAGCTGGATGCTCGTATCCTATTAATGATTGCAAAGAAATTGATAGTCTTACCTGACCATGAACGACGATCGTTCGAGATCGTATCTCATTCGAGGTGGTATGTGACCGTTCAAAGTCGGGTGCCGTTCACGGTGAATGTGACCATTCACGGTCGGGTGCCGTTCGTGGCAAATTTTCATCGTTCGCGATTGAGAGCCGTTCACGGCGAATTGTGACCATTCGCGGTCGGGTGCCATTCGATACGAATTGTAACCGTTCGCGGTCGGGCATCGATCGAGGCGAGTTGTGACCATTCATGGTCGGGTGCCGTTCGAGGGGAGTTGTGTGTGCCCGAGGGGTCTTAGTATCACTAATGTCAGATTTCATGTTCGAGTGGATTTCTGACTTGTTTGTTATGGCGGTTTATAGCCATCTTTGAGCATGCCTAAAGACCGTTCGCGATCCCGTACATTTGTAAGTGGCTTAGCCGTTATGGAATCACAAATAGCAGATTTACATTCAAAATGAGTCTTTCAACAAAAATGGCAAAAAAAACCAAATCCAAACTTGAGACATAGAAAAAAAGCAACATAGAGACGTCAAAGTGCAAACAGCTACACCGATGTGATTAGTAGTCATATTAGAGCATGCCTGAGGACCGTTCACGGTCCTATACATGTGTAAATGACTTAATTGTATTGGTGTGGAGTTTGCCACTTATTCGTCATTATTTCAATCAGTTGATGACAAGTTGATGCCTCGATCTTGAGCAGTTCCCAGTTGATGCAGGTGGTGGTCGTTCTTGCTCCACCATCGCGGTTCTCCTCCTCACGTACTGTAATAGCATGTCATTCCGAATACGACATTCTATCTCATCCCTTAAATGCCTACAATCATTGGTATTAGCCGCTTAGCTCACGGAATAAGCAGTACTTGTCTGATTTTCTCTCATTGTTTGTCGGATCCCTCCTAATTGGCTTTCGATAAGGAATCCGCCCCTTGGTGTCCTGGTAGATTTGTTCCAAAGTCTCGTTCATCTCCGTATAAGAGGTGAATCTCGGTTCCTTTCGCGGTCGTTTTGACTCATCGTCAACGTCCTCGGCTTTTCGTTTTCCTTTATCCTTGCCTGAATCTTTTCCCGACGGATCTCCGCTTTTGACTGCAAAAACATCAACTCCCTCTCCTTCTTCTGTCTCAGCATTTCCATCCTCTAATTGTAGAAATCCTTCGGCCTCATGATAAAATTCCCTTAGATCCATAGGTGGATCCCTTGTTAGTGAATTTTTGAACTCTATTCCATCAGCTATGCCAGATACAGCTGCCATTATGATCATGTATGGATCTGGGTGATCCACCGATGCTGCTGCTGCATTAAATCGAGTTAAGAAGTTCCTCAAAGATTCTCCGGTCTTCTTTCTTGGGCCTCGAGATATGAACTCTGAACTGCCTCATGAACTTCTCAGTCAACTCGGTCCATGTTCCAACGGAGCCGCTTTCCAATTGCCTAGACCATAATGCTGCTATGTCTGTTAGATACAATGGGAAACACCGGGCTACGACTTCCTCCAATGCCCTAGCACTTCCATATGTCTTATATATCTTGTCAAACGAACAGCTGGATCTGTCCTTCCATCACATGTCTCCAATGTCGGTAGCTTGAATTCAGGTGGATTCCTGGCCTTCCTAATTGCGGGAGCGAAGGGGCTCCTGTTAACATCTTTCAAATCTCTATTCACCAGTCCGCCTCTCATGGCTCGTCTGACCATCTTCTCCAATCTTTCACCGTCGCCAAGTTGTAGTCCTTTTCCATTGCCTCCGATCTACCCTTAAATGCGTGAAGGAATCCTAGAATCTGCTCTTTCGGACGGGCATCCATTCCTCTATTAATGTCGTGTTGAACTGCTCCACCTGGTATCCTACCTGAGGTTAGATCAACATGCTCCTGGGGAGTGCTCCCTAGCTCTGGGGCCGCTCCTAATGGTCCCACTCTGTTCTGGGTTCTGATTGCTCCATGCTTCTGATCTCCGTCTCTAGCTTTTCCTACCGTAGAGTTTCCTTTATTCTGCATTCCAGCTTGTCCAACTTGTTGGAGTAGGTTCGGTATCATCTCTTCTTGTCTTTTAAGCATTCCCTCTTGCATAGCTTCCATCATCATCTTCATCTCATCTTAGGTGATGAAGACGGAGGCTTGATTCGCTCTTGAGGAAGCCTCTTGACTTCCTTCATGCTGGCTTTATTCATTCCTTTTTCTTCTAGCTGATTGCCTAACCATGGATTTCCAGATCCAAGTCTTTAAGTCTTCATATCCAAGGTACAAGCCGTAGAATCGCTGAGTTCAACTCTCAGTGAAAGCACCAAAATGTTTGCAAAAAAAATGTTCACAAACACCCAATTGTCGATGAAAGCACCCGTTCACAAGCACAGATGTTGGATAACAAGTATACAGAGAACACAAATATCAAGAACACTCAAAATGTTAAAGAAAAGAAGTAGAAACACACGATTTATAGTGGTTCGGCGTTGTAGCCTACGTCCACTTTGAAGGGTTGCTGCTTTATTGATTTTTGTTCGCTAGTTACAATGAGTTATAACTGATAGCAGTACATTTGAAGTGTAGTGACGATTCAAGTAGAGTAGCAGTGTAGGAGAGCCAGAAAATCCCCTTTTCTAAAGCTCTTGGGATGATATTTATAGGCGTAGGCTGCAAATATCTCGCTCAGATCTCGGGAGACCTCTTCTTGCATGTGTGTGGGCCTGTGCGATCGATCCCAGATGATTTCGACTCGATCCGTGATCTGTACGAACGAATTTTGTATTGATCAAGATCTTGTCCAATCAAGTCGAGATCGATTGTGAACATTCTTTAGGTTGTACGCAAGCTCCTTTGAAAATTTAGTGGCATTTGGACTTGTAGATTGTGAGTTATGATCGATGCAAGTTTGGGTTTTATGTAGGCTGTTTAGTTCGTATCGATCCCCTTCGTATCCATCTGTTCGTATCGCTTTTTGGGCATGTGCTTGCAAGTTGACGTGGCACTAACTCCTTGGATCGATCCACTTTTCACGCTGGGGACTAAGTCTTTCATTGGAGTGTATCTTGTTTGCATCGATCACCTCTTCCTTATTCGCATCGATCATCATTGCACTATTCGCATCGATCATCGTTGCACTATTCGTATCGATCATCGTTGCACTGTTCGCATCGATCACCATTGCACTATTCATATCGATCATCGTTGCACTGTTCGTATCGATCATCGTTGCATGTTTTGGGATCTATACGAATTGATTCCAATTGATGGATACGAAGTTAAGTGTGCGTGATGGATATGAACAACAGACAATTGATGGATACGAACAGATGAAGTTTGATGGATGCGAACAGATGGCTACGAACGGATGGAGGCAGTCGATGGATACGAACAGATGAAGCTTGATGGATGCGAACAGATGGAGGAAATTGATGGATACGAACAGATGAAGCTTGATGGATGTGAACAAATGGCTACGAACGGATGGAGGCAATCGATGGATACAAACAGATGAAGCTTGATGGATGCGAACAGATTTCTACGAACGGGTGGAAGCAATCGATGGATATGAATGGACGAAGCTTGATGGATGCGAACAAATGGAGGCAATTGATGGATACGAACATATGAAGCTTGATGGATGCGAACAGATAGAGGCGAATGAATTGATTTCCTTGGCTTGCATCGATCATATATTGAGCATATGACCTTGGATTGACTTGAAATGTAGAATGTAGGTTTCCACAGCTTTGCTTATCATGTCTTGTCAATTGTAGCTTGATAGGACTCGGAAAAAATTCACCGACATCCATAGCCAATCTATATATAACTGGCAATAGATGAGAACTCTCTTTGGTTTTCATTTAATCTTTTGGGATCATGGCCTTGCTATAAGGCGGGATAACAAATTTCTTCTTTCTTCTACCTACTTTCACTCCCCTTAACAATCTGTTTCTCCGGGATTTGATCATTTGGCATGTTATATAATGAGCGTATTTATGTTGAAAGGGTGGGTCGTCACAGTTGGTATCGGTGCTTATATTGGCGATATATCTAGGCTTTAGTGGGGGTTACTCATTAAAGATAGGGTCAGTAGAACTCTAGAATGAGTTGAGTGTATTAATAGATGTGAGCGCATATTTGTTAGTGAATATAAAATGTTTTTATACTGTGTTGACTTATTGGTTGAGTGTTTATGAATTCTAGTTGGTATGGAAAGTACAACCGTATCGATAGGGGTTTCTAAACTCTTAAACAAGATAAACTGACACGGTATTGTTTTGAAGTGGGTGAATGAAATAATTTTACTCAAAACTATATTTTGTTATAAAAGAAATAATTTTCTGAAATTGTTATAGTGTATATATTTGGAATGTTTGGTAATCAAAACAAGATTATAAGATTGAAATGGTTTTATATGTAACCAAATAGAAATTGTATAAGTATGATTTATATAAAAGGAGTATAACTAAAGTTTGATTTAAACCAGAATTTAAAACCCGAAAATTTTGAAAAATGTTTTAAATTGGGTTTAAACTAAATATTCGGGAATTTTTAAACCTTGGAAATTTTGAAAATGTTTTCCAAACTATTTGAAAGGAAGAACGCTGATATTATTTTTGGAGATATTCCTGAAAAGAAATTGTTTTAAAATGGATTTTGGAAGTAAGGAAGCACTAAACTCACTTCGGTCGCTGGAAAATGATTCTGGTGATGACGGCCGCATCATCAGTGTTCATTTTCGAGTTTCTAAGTGATGGACTGCTACCGTAGGGATTGACTATGATTATTTGCTTTGGACTTGTTTGATAAAAATGTTTTGTTTTGGAAATTTCAAAAAGGAATTGTTTTGGCGAAAACCAAGTTATTTTGAAATCCGAAAGCATGATTTGATATACCAAAATGGGTATATATTATTTATGATTTCGAAATGTTTTGAAATAAAATCGGATGATTGGATTATGGGATTTCAGTTTAAATGACTTGTAAAGTCAGAGAAATCAGCTATTGAACTTATAATTTGGAGTTGATATAGATAAGAAAGGGAAGTGTGAACTCTAATCTTGGAATTAAAATTTCATTTGAGTAAGTTAAATGATTGATATGAGTTGAAATTTAACCTAAGATAAGTTAAATAAAATTGTATGGGATTGATTTGAATTGAATATCAATTTTGAAATGTAGAAGTTGTATAGCTTTAAACTATGATTCTTGAATGAAATGGTTAAACTTAAGCTATTAAGTGATGTGTATAATCCAAACTTATGAGTATAAAATGTAAATGGACTCAAGTAAATAATAGGAAATATTAAGTAAATAAGTTCTTGAACTTATGAATTGGGAAATGAAATGGTAAAACCAAAATGAAAATGGTTTGATATTATGGTAAAGAAATATGAATTCAAAATTTGAATTTTAAATAGAGGGTGAATAAATTCGAGGAAGTTCGAGGAGTTGTGAGTAAATGAATTATGAAGGATTATATAACTATAGTTATAAATATAGAATGTGAGTAAACTTAAGTGGAAATTCAGGGAGTTGTGAATAAATAAGTTGTATAACTTATTAAACTGAGAAAATGGAAAAATATGACCAAGTTAAATGGTTAAGCAATTGATAACAAGAAATGAATTCAATCTAGGAGTAAATGAATTAAATATGATTTTGAAATATGATTTTGGAGTATAGTTGGGGTATGAACTTAAGTTATAAGTTGAATATGAACTTAAGTAACGCTAACGAATGCTTATAATAGACCCGAGAAATAAAATTTATGAAATGGATTATAAATGAATTAGCTTAAAATGAAAAGTCGTTCACTATAAAATGAAGTGAATAACACTATGTAAATTAATTAAAGTTAATGGAAAGGATGTAAAATAAGTTGGAAGTAAAGTTAATAGAAATGTAAGTGCATGAACCTAAGCTAAATTGAATGAGAACCAATTTAAAAGGAATTAGAATTTGATTGCCATGGAAACTTAAGTGATTATTTATGAAACGATTTACAAATAAAATTAACATGGATTGGAATTTTGTTTAATACAACATGGAGCAAGCAAAGTTGGTGAATAATGAATGGAAATCAAATGGAAAATAGAAAAATTGGTTTAGAGTCAATTTAAAAAGGAATAAATTGAAGATAAAATGGATTTGCATATAATGAAAGTCAATAATGAATGGAATGCGAATAAATTGACTATGAATCAATTTGAAAATGAATAAAAGTGAATTTATGCAAGTAAAGCACATATAAATCAATTTGGAACATATATAAGTTTGTTGTAAATATGAATTGAATGCAATAGAATTGGTTGTAAATCATTTCAAATTGAATGAAATGATATATAGTCCATGGGAACGAAATTAAATTAGTGTTAGAACCTTATAATTGCTTGTAATATATGATTGGCATGTTCGGGTTATGAGACGATGTGTTTAGCTAGTTTAAGTAATGAAATGTTATAAAATTCATGTTATGAAACTTATTTGCTTATTTGAGTAAGTGCAAGTACGGGGAGCTGTTTGGATAAATTATGGTTGTGTATATGCATACAAAATAAGTCGCTCGCTTAAAAATGCTAAATAAAGGTAGGCCTACGCAATAAAATAAAGAAACGATAATATATTGATTTATATTTTGTTTTTCGACCGTGCGGATCGACATATATACTTTTATCTATCTTTTCATATTGCAAAAAAACTCTTCGTATGAAGGAGGCTCCGTCAAAAAAATTCATAAATTTAGGGTTTTAGAAAAATTTTGGGAATTTTTTGTTAACTAGAAAGGTTGATTTTTGAATTGTACTAGAAATCAAGGATTTGAATTAGAAATGGAAACAAATTGTTTTGGATAAAAACTAAAAGGGTTTAGAGAAGTGAATGTGGGGTTTTAAGTAAGTGAGTTTTAGAAAAGTTAATGGGTTTGGAGCATTTTTCCTACCTTAGCAATTTCGAGGACGAAATTCTTATAAGGGGGGAGGAATGTAACGACCCGGAATTTTGTTCGTTTGATCTTGAATGTTTATTCATTTTCAAATGTTGAATTTGAATTATTAATTCATTTTGAATAGAGAGATTTTGTTAAGTTTGTGAAATTGTTTAAAATTTGAAATATAGCAATTAAAATGGATTTGGTGAATAGTGAATTAAGGTTGAAATTAGGTAAATATGTGTTCTGGTGTTAAATGTGAATGGGTTCTAAAGTTGATCTAAAACTCTATTTAGGGTGACGATACTGGACTTTTGAATGGAATTAATAGTCAATAAGTTAAATTGGATTTTTATATTAATTTAACAGTGAAATTAATATATATATATATATATATATATATATAAAGTAATAGTGTAAATAATTGAATTTTGATATACTATGAATCGGATTGATTTCTAATATGGATATATATTCTATTTGAATTATAATTGAGGTAGTAAGTTTTTAAAATTTGGGTTTTAAGTAATATCGTCGATTTTGAGAAATCAGTTTATTTAATCGATGCGTTAAAATAACCTTCCGGGGCATAGTCTCGGAATTCGACGAAAATAGATCCATTGGATCCGTGATAGTGTATTATTTTTGGATTTCAAATTTTGTAGCGTTTGGAGTTACTGTTTGGTCGTACGAGATAGAAATGCGCTGAAATTAAATATTGAAAATTTAATATTTTAATTCGATTCGGAAAGTTATCTTCCACATACGATCGAATTAGGCCCCGAAACATGTTCCATTGTGTTCGGAATAGGGGTCAAACATTATAAACGCCAGGTAGCACGCTTCTTTGGAGTTCGTCCGGAAAAACACGTGAATTTGTGAAAATAATAATAAAATATTATATACACGTACACACACACACACACTAAGGGAACAGTAAGCCCTAGCCCTAAATTTTTATAGCTGCCTCCATCTAATTTCAATGGCCAAAATACAATTATCTTTTCCCCCTAAATCTCATCATCTATCCACTTTCACGATAGAGTTTCAACATGAACGCTCTCCAATATGAACGGTCATGATCGAAAATGATGAGGCGGTGACAAGGATCTCGCCATGAAGGCACACGTTCAACCATGTTTTTCCAAGCAGAGAGGCAACCGAGCTCGGCCAGGTCATGGCTATGGGTGGAGGCGAGAGTGGCGCATGCATTGGCATCGGTGGATTGACTTTCGGTCATTGATAGGGACGCGGCCATCAAAGGATGGTCACGAGCTATGGGTTCGAATTATACCTATAACGAACGCGTGAGAAGAAGCAAAACACAACCTTGATTTCCTGAAGCTATATCATGCGGCCTGGATTATAGGTTTATATAAACAAAAAAATTACTTATATAATTTAATTCAAACTTTAAAAATTCGTATCTTTGTCATACGAGGTCGGAATCGGATGAAACAAGCGGCGACGTAATCGTGCTGACGAGCATCATGCTCTTGAATAGATCTGGAGATGTTTGGAGCGGGTTAAAATTTTAGGTTAGAATGTTTGGTGAATTGAAAAATCAAGGTGAGCTACTCTCATTCAAATTTGGATTACTGCAATTAATTTTAAATAGTTAAAATTAATAACTGATTGATTGGTTGAATCGGTAAATTATTATTGGTTGAATGTGATATTATATATAGTAGTACATATATTGGAGTGATGGATATTCCCGCATATATATAGTGGATGAGACCCTATGCGCCCTGCATAATAGCAGATGACTCTATATACCGCGATATTCCACCTCGAAGCGAAATTGGTATTTTTATGTTGTATTAACATCTGTGGATGCAGGGAAAACAGGTTGGAGAGATCCAACTGAATTCCACAAAGTGTTGAATTTTGATTTCATATATAGTGATATATGTTCTGTTGGAGTAATCTGTGATAGATTATTGTGTGAATTGAATTGATTGGATGTTATGGCAGTTTTAGCATAGATTTTAGTATTTTTAAATACTAATAATATATGGTTTGAATTGGAAAAAAATTTAAAGGGATTTTTGAAGTAAAATATTTATATAGAATTTTAGGATAACTGTTTTGATAAAATAATGGTTTTGAAATTTGTACTTAACTAATTCGGGATATTGTAAATAGAGATTTAGGGATAAACTACAAAAAGGATTTTTAAATAATAAATTCTAAAGTGGTACTTATTTAAATGTAAAAGGTTTAAAAATCGAGATTTTTTTTAGATTGGAAGGATAGAAGTGAATTTGGAAATAGGTATACAATTGGTTATACTGGAGCTCAAGTAAGATTTTCAAATTTACGAAATGAAATTAGAATCGAGAAATCGAGCTTGTTTTAAAAAGAGGATTTTTAATTATTAACGAGGTAACTTTAAAAGTGTTAAAAATATTCCAAAAACTAGTTATTTAATTATTTTAAATTGTTTAAACCATTTTTGATTATTGATTAGTTACCTTATAATGATTGTTAAAGATTTATTATTTTTTAAGAATTAGTCAGCACTGTTGTTTTAAAAGATAAATTATTAAATATTAATAAGGCTTTGTATAATAACTTTTATTTAAGTATATTTGCCTAGATTAAACTTGGAAATTTATTTTAAAATTTTCAGCAAGTAATGGTATACTCACATGGCGAAATCGGAGGCAGTGAATGCCTGCAACTAAGTCTTAGATTTCTCTGAAAAAGAGACATAACCATTGAGCTATGAATCCACGGTTTGATGCCGCAGTGGTACTTTCCAGATTATTTTAAAGGTTTCCAAATATCTTTAAAAAAAGATTGTGGATATACTAAATTCGGAAAGAAAGTATATATTTTGGATAAAGAGATTTAAGTGATTGAAATTTAAATTGAATAAGACTTAGTGTTTTTCAGTGGAAAATGGAATTTTTGATTGTATGATTGTTTATTTGATAGTTAAATAATCGACTATCAAATCTGGACCCAAATATAACTTTGGGAATATCTAGGAGAAATACAGGGATTGTAGGGTACAGTTACCACTCGAGGTACTATACTGTACGTAAAACTCGTTTCGTTCTTCTAGGACGTTTATAAGGAAATCCATCCACTAATAGTTAGGAGGTGATCTTCGATCTTATTTTCGTCTATTTATTTCCTATAGAACCGGGGTTGAGTTTACCGGAAGATATCTAATGTTGTTTTGAAGAGACCAGTATCAGATAAGTTATTCGAAAACCACTTTGATTCAACGAGTACGTTTTCGTAAGGAAAACAAGAGCATGGATTCGAAGATGGAGTAGTAAAGTGCAAGGACTAATCCCTAATAATACTAAGGATTGTTCCAAAATGGTTGTAGTAGGAATAGTGCATTCGGTTCCGTTTGGAACCAGGGTGGACTTGTATGGATAAATGCTATCGGTACATTGTCATTGGAGGACAATGAGCATTCTAGGTAAAAAAATCCTTAAAAAGGTAATCGTAGCATCTAGCCTCACCAACCGGGAATGACTGAAAAGCAGAGGAGATGCTGCAAGGCTAAGTGGGTCGCACCCAATTAGGGTATGTTTATCACCTTTCTAGATACCCTCGGATATTATTACTACGATACATGGAAGGAGCTCAGAAAAGGATGGGAACCACCCGTGGTGATAGCATATTCGGTCTATTCGCGTTAGGGATAGTCTGGTCTTGTGTTGCAGTGGATCTCGGCGTGGTCCTCGGTACATTGTTCTAGACATGTAATATGACAGGTGATACCCCAGTACCTAGTCATTCGTATGGAAACTGTTTTCCAATACGTGCCTTTGCAGTTTTGGTTGTAGAGCCTAATATGTTGGAATTTAATTAATGTAACAATTTTAGCTATTTGAATAAGTATTTGTACTTAGACACTATTATAATATTAGAGGATTTGATATGAAATGTTTTGGTTATCGTAAGGTTAAAACCCATCGTGTTTGTGTGTGGCGTGGTCTTACGAGATACCTTTGATTTTCAAAGGATTTTGAAAACTTTAATAATTCAAATTGAGTGTGTTTTCTCACGCTAGTTTTCCAGACTAACTCCGGTGTTATTTTATTATAATGCTCAGGTCATACCAAGTATTGCTGGATCAGGTTAGGATGTTATGGAGCTCAGGAGACGAGATGGAGACCGAGACATATTCTCGTATTTGATTTTATTCTGCTGTAATGTTTTGTTGAAATTGCCAACAATTGTGAGGGAATGTTGTTATCACTATCCAGGCTGGTAATTATTGATTTCTGTACTCTGATTGAGATATGTATATTACAGTTTTGATTTGTGTAATGAACTATTTATATTTATGTTACTCAGTCCGCTATAAGATTCTGTTTTGTTTAGTTTCTTCTTTCTTCTACCTACTTTCATTCCCCTCAACAATCTTTTTTGGGACCCTCGATCGTTTGACATGTTATACAATGAGCGTATTTATGTCGATTTTCGAGGGTCGAAAGGACGGGTCGTCACCCTTAAGGCCTTAGTGGCAGGATTAAGACATAATGATATGTATATCTGCTGGAAAAGTATGTAAGGACTTAGGAATAGTCTGAGTAGGATATTTTGGTTTAGTTTAAATACTATTTCTGTGAATCGAATAAAAGGGCTACTTTCGGTTTGGGTCTTACGTTTTTTATTTGACATTTTATTATAAACATAAAACCTAGGCTTTATATTCAATTCCATTATTATTGCTTTCGTATAGTAAGGTGAAAGCCCGTTCTACATCTTGATGGCGTGGTCTTGCTATTTTTATGTGCAGGGTAATATATTATTCATGCCAGACTTTATGTCTGACCCGTGTTTTATTCTCGTTTCCTTATAAACTCACAAGTACTCATAAGAGTAAGTTGACTTTATGGACCTAGACAGGTAGCTTTTGGGAAAGGCCGAATAATGCAAGCTGAAGACAAAGCAGGAGGCTTGATTGTTATATTTTTGTTGTTTTGATTCTAATGTATCTAGTGTTCATGATCGTATATTCTTCATCTATGGTGGATGACATTAACAGCTCTGTTTTACTATATTTTTGACCATGCACAGACATGACTTTGGGATGTAAATATAATTGAACTAAAGTTTCAATGATGTGCTTGTTCTAGTTATATCCTCTTTATTTAATTAATACTGCATTATATAACTGAACTCATCTTAATCGCGAAAGATAATTCCAAAACAACTACAGCACAATGAGATTCCATCTTCGGGTCTCAGAATGAGGGATGTTACTTGAGTTTTCTTTGATTTACGATAGCTATTTAACATTGTGATATCAAAGGGTTTTATGTTTTACGATAGCTATATATTATTATTTTTACAGTAGCTATTTAAGGTGCAAGGCATATGGTTTTATATTTTACAATAACTATGTATTTTGCACCTTAAGATAGTTATTTTAAGGGTGCAATAGCACTAATGTTCTAAAGGCACGATAGTGCAAAATTTTATACTTGTAATAGCATGAGTACTTCAAAGGTAAGCTAGCACAATAATTTTAGAATGTGATAATCTTACTTTTATATGTACGATGGCACATGATTAACACTTGGCTAGGCTTTTCCTAGTAAACAAAATATGGATTTCTATTAAACTATAAATTTGGAACATCGCAACAAAGACAGTCATCAATAATGGCCGAAAACCACTATAAATGATAACTATAGTCGTTCAGTAAACATTACAACAAAGACAGTCATCAATAGTGGCCGAAAACCAATATAAATGATAACTATAGCGGTTGTAAACGCTGTACATCAATATGTTATTAAAAAATGGTTTATATACAGCGAAAAACCGCTATAAAAATCATATTTTATAGCACTTTGTGCATTATTGTAAGTTTTTTACAGCTCATGTTTTATATCGACATGTTATAATAGATATTGAACTATTCCTAACACAAAAAGGGGCTATAATTTTTCTAGTTTTTTATAACACTTTTCTTGTAAGCCTTCTAAAATGTTTTTTAAGTGCTATGGTTTATTTTTTGCTTTTTTAAAATCCATTGCATCCCTATAAATCATGATAATCAATACATATCAAAATGCTGCATTAAGAATATTTATAAAAATAAATCCATTTAGATAATGAAATGCGACGGCCCTGACTCGACTTTCGAAAATCGGCACCGAATACGACATTCGTATTCAAATGCTGTAGATCCAAACATCGAATCTGGTTCGTCGGAGCTTATAACAACATAAGATGAATATAAAACAGCGGAACAAAATGAATATCATGCATACATCACAGATACAACATCATAATATCCATTACTACATCAGAGTATTTTTTTTATACACACACCACAACTCCAGATAAACATCATAATAATACAACAGTGATCATATATCCAAAAAGTCTTCAAAGGAATGAAGCTATAGCGAACTTCCAAAAACTAAACACCTGAGATCCCAAAAACTTCTAAAATATCTCCAAAGAAAAAGCTCTAAAATACTGCTAACACCAGAACACTGAAACCTGCTACTAGGCTGCCTATGTGAAAATTATGGGCACCCAGAGTTTAGAAAAGAAACAATAAACTCTAAGTCAGTCATGGGACTGGTATGAGTAAACAAAAACAGTTGCTTTAAAATAAACTAGATTTATAAAAGAAAATCCAGTATGCTTTTGGAAAATGAAACTACTATAAGACCTTCCGCCACATACACAATGCAATCGCAGAATTGGAGGAGATTTATTCTTATGATGGTCAAATATGCTTGATACGATAAAAAAATTCTTTGATATTATTACTAGTGCATAGTGTAGAAAGCATTTCGAAAGTATAATATTAATCTTAGCCAGCATAGACATTTTGTACTATGCCTACTATAGCTACCATCTAAATAGTGGTGACCACCATAAGTAAATGGTAGGTTATACAACTAAAACCGTACTGGGTTCATATTGGAAATTGGATTTCCAATAAATGGTCAGGCTAAGGAACTTTCTACTTCCACATGGGTACGCCTCTGGCGGGACGTTCTGAGAACCAACCCGGCTCTCTGTCATCATAAGACCGGGTTACTTCTGTAACTAGGTAACTACTACTCGAGTATGCCACTCCCTGGTCCTTTGGGACCTTTATCAGAGGGTCCTCTATCATGAAGCAACAACCACACAATAAATGAGATTGGAGCTACCACATAGTTAAATATTTGGGCTCCATACCATAACATCATCTTTTTCCAGAAGGATAAAGGGAGCGACCCTCATAACCTTGCCGCATCTTTCCTGTTTCGACCATATCCGGGTTATGAGGTCCGATGAGGTATCGTCCACAAAGCTACGCTTTACACGAAATCCATGCTTTGATAACAAATGATCAACAAATGATCATCAACACACAGCAGCACTTAGCATGCCACACTACCAAATTGGGAGTATATCGTTGATATCCTTCAACTACATAACCTCTTAGCTCGTACGTCTCAGAGAAGGGTGTTAATCTAAGAGAATAAATTCTCCGCCACCAACAGATACGTATTTGAAAAAAATCTGCTTTATATCTCAAAGTGTAGTGTCAGACATACAGCCATACAAGTCTGTTCCGGGTTCGAACAAAACCGAAGGCACTTCGTCCAATAAAGGAAGAAGCCCTTGCAAATCCGGATATCCACAATCTCGATCGGACTTCCCATCACTTAGGGAATCTCTAAACCGGAGCAACTAAGTGCAGAGATAATCGATAGATTAGCCTACCGTTTTCGAAGACACCCGGTCTTCAACACCGGTCTTCAAATGCTATCCATTTCGACGTATCACTATTCGGAATGGGTTATATGACACAAAAGTCCTCTCCCGGCTAAACCGAAAAGTGAGCGTTAAATTTTAAAACATGTGGACATATCAATCAATCAGATTTATATTCTGGGTTCGATGTGGGTTTCGGATAACTAACTGGAATCCGACTCCCTGTCGCATCGAAGTTTAAATGTCGTTTTACGGGCAAAGGGGTTTTCACATCAATACAGAAACAAATCACAAATCACAGTGCAGTACAGAGCAATCTACATCACACAGTACCACAACCAAAACAGAAATATCAATCTAGTGCATAACAATAGTTAATTATTTACCAATCAAAGTGAATGTGATTTAATAAATTAACCACATAATTATTTTTATTGATTATCAATGATTAATTTTGGATAAATTGATTTATATTATAATTAACTTGATTAATTATTTCTTAATTAATTATTTTAATTAACTGCCAATTATAATTAATCAACTTAATTTATTTAATTAACAATTCTTAATTAACAAATTAATTAGACACTTAATTATTAATTTACCAATCTTAATTATAACTAGAGATTAATCATTCTTAATTAATTACCAAACAATTAATTAATAGTCATTATTTATGTTAATTAACATTTTAAAAATCTTCTTTAATTATTTCAAAATTAATTTATTTCTATTACAAAAAGCTTTAATGTTAATTGACTTTAATACTTATCTTAAATTAATTTATTTAGCTAAAGTATTAATTAAATTTCAAAACATTGTTAAATATTGCTGGGTTAATTAAAACTTGAAATTTCATTGGGCTAAACCCATTATTGAAACAAAACCCGAGCCTTCCCAGTGTTTACTCGATTGTTACTCGAGTTTCCTTCCTCCTTTCCCTGAGTTTCCCTCTCTTGCCTACTTCTTCTTCTTCCTTTCATTTTTTTCCTAGCTTAAGTCTAAACTTAACCCCACAGCTGAAACAACCCCATTCGAACACGAGAGAACTTTGAGTCAAACCATCTTTTACTCGAACGCTCCCTCGAGTCTCTTCCCAACCTAACTACCTGACACGAGACCGATGTCGTGCACGTGCACGGCGTCGCGCCGTCGTTCTGGTGAACGTCGCGAGCTTCAACAAGTCGCAAACAGTCCCTGTACTTGAGATTAAAGCTCGATTCGACCCAGATAACACGAAATCGAAACTTAGCCGTTAGCTCGAAAAAACTGCAAATCGACACCACTAACCAAAATGCCTCGCCGACGCATCTCAGACCACCAGTGAGGCCACGGCTTCGGCCACATCATGTCAATGCTCCATACTACCCTCCCCCATCATCACGTGCAACTCGATTAATCCATGGTGATGAAATCATCACGCGTCCAACCCACTACAATCTTCGAACTCAAACCCTACTTTGGATTCGTTTGACAAATTAGTGCATTCGAAAAATTATTTAGCAATTTTCTCATCATCACAGAAATTCAAACAAGCATCAAACCAAATTTCAATGTTTATTATTGGATCGTTCACCAGAAATTAGGAAAAATGCAAATTTGGTTTAAATTCGAACTGCTCTTAGAATATTCAAGTAAAAATCATCATATTGCTTTTAAAAATCATAACTTTGTATGTTCATTCAAGTTATGTGATCAAATCAAAATTTAACAACATTCAAATTTATCCAAAAATTCACCTTTTACTTTAAAAATCAAATTTACAGAATCAATGTTTTAATATCAAGCCTAAAATGAATTCCGTGCCTTAATTTAAGTTTAAACCAACCTACCATGTTTAAATTCCTAAGCTTAATAATGTTTTTATGAAGATGTTTTGATTTTTTCATTTACTTTACTCTGTAACCAGAGTTTCAAAAGAACAGTCATTTAAAGGTTCCCAGTAACTTAAAATACATACAAAACATATATATTTTTTCAAAATGTAGTAAAGCTCAAGATTTTATAAACTAGATATTTAGATTTCCATATATAAATAGGTTTACTCACCTAGTAATGTTGATGAACAGAGTTGCTTCTGTGTTTTGAAGAACTGCAGATGATCTGCTTTTAATTTTTTTCTTGTTTTGTTTTGTTAAATCATCTTGAGTTTGTAAAATATAATGATTCTTATGTTTTCTTTTCTTCCTGACTTTGCTATATTTTTGCTTTTGAACGAACTGAAACAAATATACATGTATATATAGAGAACAGTTTGGTACAGGCAGGGGTTTACTTGTGCAAACTTTTTCTTTTGATTAGATTTTTTTCTTGTTGACTAAGCCAAGTTTAATTCGGCTGAATTGATTTTGTGGTGTGCTAAGCAGATGGCATTTAATGCCTGTGTTCCCACCTTAGTGAACATGTAATCCTACTTAATTTTTGTAAGTACAATTTTGTTTTATTTAAGATATTTATCTTCTTGCCTACACTTCTGTTTCGTTATATTTTGTTTCCTTGTTTAAAAAAAATCTCATGCAAACTTGTATGTGTTTCTATGTCATTTTATAACTATATAATCTTATTACAACATACATTCCAACTTTCATTTCTATTCAAAGTTTAACTATCAACATTTAATTTGTACATATATTTTATTTTATTGTTTAGTACAAATTCTTGTTTGTTATATATTTTATTCATTATTATTATTATTTATTTAAACTTAAATTACCAAATATTTATTTATCCATATATCTTTGTAATATTAATATTAATAATAATCTATTTCTTTTGAAACTTCTCAAATTAAATTCAAAAATCTATACAAGTTACTGAATTTAACATTCAAAATTTTGGGATGTTACAAAAAAACCCCTTAAGAAAATTTCGTCCTCGAAATTTGAAAGAGAGTGAAAAGAAAACAAAGAATATACGAATTGAGAAAAATTAAGGAAATGGCTTACCAGTTTAAGCCGAGATATCCACTCTGCAATTTGGATATGATTTCTGCATATTATCTTCAGTTTCCCAAGTACAGTCCTTTGGATCGCCGCTCCACTGTACTTTAATTAGTTTCACAACTTTGTTTCTCAATCGCTTTTCATCACGATCTACAATCTTAATCGGTTCTCTTCTAACTGTTAAATTGCGAGTGATTTTGAGATCCTGCTGAGCAGCTTCTTCAATAATACTATCTGGATCGTGCACATACTCCCGAAGATTAGAAATGTGGAACACATCATGCACGCCAGACAACCAGCTAGGCAATTGCACTCGATAGGTTAAAGAACCGATCCTCTCCAGAATAGGAAATGGACCAATATACCACGGTGCTAGCTTACCAGTCTTTCCAAACCTCAATACTCCTCGCATTGGAGATACTTTAAGAAAGACAGAGTCTCCAATCTGAAATTCCAAATCCTTTCTTCTGCGATCATAATAGCTCTTTTGACAACTCTGAGCCGTTTTCAATTTCTTTCGTATAAAATCAACTTTCTCTCTGGCTTCTTTAATCATATCTAGTCTAAGGACGAGTCTATCACCTGCCTCAATCCAACATGCCGGTGATCGACACAGACGACCATATAAAGCTTCAAAAGGAGCCATCTCTATACTGGCCTGATAGCTGTTGTTATATGAGAACTCGACAAGATGTAAATGGTCCTCCCAAGAACCACCAAAATCAAGTATACAAGCACGCAATAGGTCTTCTAAAATTCGGTTAATTCTCTCAGTCTTCCCATCAGATTATGGGTGATAAGCAGTGCTGAAATTCAGTTTTGTTCCCAATGCGTCTTGAAATGCCTTCCAAAATCTACTAGTGAAGATTAGGTCACGATCACTCACTATGCTGCTAGGAATACCGTGGAGACGAACAATTTCTTTCACATACAATTCGGCTAAACTTGCAGTCATGTGGGTAGATTTCACTGGCAAGAAGTGGGCTGTCTTAGTCAAACGATCCACAATAACCCAAATTGCTTCATTGCTTTTCTAAGTACGAGGCAACCCATCGATGAAATCCATCGATACATGGTCCCATTTCCACTTGGGTACCTCTAAAGGCTGAAGTAAACCCGCCATTTTCTTTTGATCGCTTTTGATTTGTTGGCAAGTGACATAGCGACTCACATATATAGATATGTCTCTTTTCATTGTCTTCCACCAGAAAGTTCTTTTGATATCTCTATACATTTTATTAACTCTTGGATGGATGCTGAGTTTAGATTTGTGGCATTCGTCCAATACTTCACGTTTCAGCTTCGAAATATCAGGGACACAAATTCTACCTTTTAATCTTATAACTTCTCTACTATCCATCTCAAAACTAGTATCTTCACCTTGGCATATTCTTTTATAAATTCCTTGAAGAAATTCATCTTCTTTCTACTGTCTCGCAATCCTTTTGAGAAGAGTAGGAGCAATAATAAGATGAGCAAGAATAGCATGCTTTCTACTCAAAGCATCGGCAACAACATTGGCCTTTCCGGGTGTATATAGAATATCTAGGTCATAAGATGCCAGAAATTCCAACCAACGTCGTTGTCGCAGATTTAATTCTTTCTGGGTGAAGAGGTATTTCAAGGATTTATGGTCGGTGAATAATTCAAAATTTTCACCTAAAGAAAGAGGGTTCATTAAATATATTTATTAAGTTAAGTTAAATTTGTAAATTGTTAAGAAAGATGAAAAGATTCTTACCCAGAAGATAATGTCGCCATATTTTCAAAGCGAAGATAACAGCTACGAGTTTCAAATCGTGGGTTGGGTAGTTTCTTTCATGAGGACGTAATTGTCTACTTGCGTAGGCAATCACCTTCCCATTCTGCATTAATACTGCACCCAATCCATCACCGCAAGCGTCGGTATAAACAGATAATCCCTGATTTCCGTTGATAATAGCGAGAACAGGAGCGGTGGTTAATCTCTTCTTCAACTCCTGAAAAGCTTCGTCACATTTCGAAGTCCAATTGAATTTTACATCTTTCATCGTTAGCTTAGTCAACAGACTGGCTATCTTAGAAAAATCCTAAACAAACTTCCGATAATAGCCTACTAAACCCAAAAAGCTTTGAACTTCTTTCAGGGTAGTGAATTTTCTCCAATCAAAAATGACGGAAATTTTGCTAGGATCAATAGAAATTCCTTCTTCATTAACAATATGGCCAAGAAATTCAACTTCTTTGACCCAAAAGTGGCATTTGGAAAATTTTGCGAATAGAATATTCCTCCTCAATATCTCCAAAACGATTCTAAGATGCTCGGCATGCTCCTCTTCAGTCTTGGAATAGATCAAAATATCATCAATAAACACGAGCACAAATTTATTTAATACATCCCGAAACACACGAGTCATAAGATCTACGAAGTATGCTAGAGCATTGGTTAGTCCGAATGGCATGACTAACCATTTGTAGAACATATTAGGACCCCTGAAAGCGGTCAAATGAACACAATCTTCGGCGATTCGTAGTTGATGGAATCCCTAGGCTAGACCCATCTTTGAAAAGAAACGAGCGACGTGCAATTGATCAAATAGATCATCAATTCTCGGTAGTGGAAATTTATTCTTGAGAGTCTGCTTATTGAGATCGTGGTAATCTACACACAATCTCAAAGATCTGTCCGATTTAGAAACAAATACGACTGCTGAATCCCATTCAAAAACACTGGGACGAATTAACCCTATTGCTAGTAGATCATCGGTTTGCTAAACTAATTCAATCTTTTTCCTGGGTGCCATCCTGCGACTTGTGTGAATGACAGGATGAGCATTAGGTACTAGGTCGATTCTGAATTCTATTTCTTGATGTGGAGGCAAAGATTTCACTTCTCCGAACACGTCCGGAAAATCTCTAACAATGGGTATGGACTCCAAACTGGGTTCGGGATAACCCAAATTATACATTAATCCATCTCTTTTTGGACTAGGATCCTCACAAGAAATCTCGATAAAATTTCCAAATTTGGTTTTGATTGAAACCAATCGATTTTTACAATCCAATTTGGCTTCGTATTTTGCTAGCCAAACCATTCCGAGTAAGACTTCAAACTCGTTAAAATCAAGAACAAAGAAAACGATAGGGAATTGATAACAAGAATTTGAGATAGGAACATCTCTACATCAAAGAAAAAGATTCGCGAGACCTCCAACTGGATTCTTTACGCATATGGGCTCATCAACAAAATCAGGTTAAAGATTTAATTCATTAATGGCTTGCTGAGAGATAAAACTATGTGTAGCGCCCGTGTCAAATAGAACTCTAACAATGCTATCATAAATAATGAGATTACCTTCCAGAACTCCTTTCCCTTTTTCTGCTTTGGAAGATGCAGGTTGGTCTTTGACTGCGTACACCTTTGCTGTCTGAGCTCGCTTCATGACTGGGCGGTCTTTAACTTCATGTCCCACTTTCTGACAATAATAACATTTCCTGGGCTTCGCTTGAACGGTTTGATCTCTCTTTGGCTTCTTACAACTGTTTGAGTAATGGCCTTTTTCTAGACAATTATAGCAAGTGACATTCTCTGCAGTGCTTCCCTGAATGCTCTTCTTTTTCTCTTTACCCTGCCATGGTTTCTTGCCTCCAAATCACCTCTTCTTCCAATTTTGATTGCTCGAATTTCCTTTCTCCACCGGGGCTTCTTGCATATCAAGTGTGGCATATCTATATCCCATATCAACTAAATCTGGAAAGGATTTTTTAACATGACCAGTCATTCTTTCGTGGAATTTCTTATTCATCCCACGAATAAATCTTTCGTTCTTCTTTAAAGGTGTGTTTACCAATTCGGGACCAAAACGAGACAATTCATTGAATTTGTTTAGATACTCCTCGAATGACAAACTCCCATGTTTTAAGTCCATGAATTCCTGGTACATTCGAGAAATTCCAGCTGATGGCAGATAGCGCTTCTCGAATACTTCTTTGAATTTTTCCCAAGTAAACTCGTCTTCTGGCTTATTTACAGTGACTGTCTCCCACCAGGCTAAGGCTTCTCCTTGAAGTTCCCAAGAAGCTATAAGTCGCTTCTGATCGTCTTGCAGCTTTAGCCCTCTAAATATTTTCTCACGCGAT
This sequence comes from Allium cepa, assembly GCA_030765085.1. Taxonomy (NCBI): domain Eukaryota; kingdom Viridiplantae; phylum Streptophyta; class Magnoliopsida; order Asparagales; family Amaryllidaceae; genus Allium; species Allium cepa. Next base: position 169,640,357 of record CM060931.1, read on the forward strand.
CTGATCCATGCTTGAGCCTCAACAATCGACTCCTTGCCGGTGAACGGTTTGCCACCAAGCCTTGAGAAATTCTTATGTAAATCAGCCAGATTCGGCTGCTGCTGGATAGGTATTGCTGCTACTGCTGTTGGGGGATCTTAGTTAGCTGTTGTGGCATTCCCTTAACCCCTAACTCTTTCTCTTTGTCCGCTCATTCTTACTATCTGTAATTAGTAAGAAAATTGATTTAGATATTCGAACGAGATATCTTAAGGAATATCAGCAGTTAAAAGAAATAGACTAAGAAAATTTGGGGTTTCAGTCTTGGTTATACTCATTCTAGGGTATACTTCACCCTATCTCTAATGAACCATCTAATGTTTTATACTCCGTAGCTAAAGTTCTCACTCAACCTTCAGCTCTGATACCAAATGTGACGGCCCTGACCCGACTTTCGAAAATCGGCACCGAATACGACACTCATATTCAAATGCCGCAGATCCAAACATCGAATCTTGTTCGTCGGAGCTTATAACAACATCAGATGAATATAAAACAGCGGAACAAAATGAATATCATGCATACTCACAAATACAACATCATAATATCCATTACTACATCAGAGTATTTTTTTTATACATACACCACAACTCCAGATAAACATCATAATAATACAACAGTGATCATATATCCAAAATGTCTTCAAAGGAATGAAGCTATAGCGAACTTCCAAAAACTAAACACCTGAGATCCCAAAAACTTCTAAAATATCTCCAAAGCAAAAGCTCTAAAATACTGCTAACACCAGAACACGGAAAACTGCTACTAGGCTGCCCATGTGAAAATTATGGGCACCCAGAGTTTAGAAAAGAAACAACAAACTCCGGGTCAGTCATGGGACATGTATGAGTAAACAAAAATAGTTGCTTTTAAATAAACTAGATTTATAAAAGAAAATCCGATATGCTTTTGGAAAATGAAACTGCCATAAGACCTCCCACCACACACACAATGTAATCGCAGAATTGGAGGAGATTTCTTCTTATGATAGTCATATATGCTTGATATGATAAAAAAAATCTTTGATATTATTACTAGTGCATAGTGTAGAAAGCATTTCGAAAGTATAATATTAATCGTAGCCAGCATAGAAATTTCGTACTATGCCTACTATAGTTACCATCTAAACAGTGGTGACCACCATAAGTAAATGGCAGGTTATACAACTAAAACCGTACTGGGTTCGTATTGGGAATTGGATTTCCAACAAATGGTCAGGCTAAGGAACTTTCTACTGCCACATGGGTATGCCTCTGGCGGGACGTCCCGAGAACCAACCCGCCTCTCTACCAACACAAGGCCGGGTTACCTCTGTAACTAGGTAACTACTACTCGAGTATGCCACTCCCCGGTCCTTTGGGACCTTTATCAAAGGGCCCTCTATCACAAAGCAACAACCAAACAGTAAATGAGATTGGAGCTACCGCATAGGTAAATATCTGGGCTCCATACCATGACATCACCTTTTTCCAGAAGGAAATGACATACCCTAAAGGGTGCGACCCTTATAACCTTGCCGCATCTTTCCTGTTTCGACCATTTTCGGGTTGTGAGGTCCTATGAAGTCTCGTCCACAAAGCTACGCTTTACACAAAAGCCATCTTTTGATCATAAATGATCATCCACACACAGCAGCAGTTAGCATGACACACTACCAAATTGGGAGTATATCGCTGATATCCTTCAACTACATAACCTATGAGCTCGTACGTCTCAGAGAAGGGTGTTAAGCTAAGAGAATAAATTCTCCACCACCAACAGATACGTATTTGAAAGAAATCTTCTTCATATCTCAAAGTGTAGTATCAGACATACATCTATACAAGTCTGTTCCGGGTTCAAACAGAACCGAAGGCATTTCGTCCAATAAAGGAAGAAGCCCTTGAAAATCCGGGTATCCACAATCCCGATCGGACTTCCCATCACTTAAGGAATCTCTATACCGGAGCAACTCAGTGTAGAGACAATCGATAGGTTATCCTATCGTTTTCAAAGACACCCGGTCTTCAACACCGGTCTTCAAATGCTATCCATTTCGACGTATCACTATTCGGAATGGGTTATATGACACAAAAGTCCTCTCCCGGCTAAACCAAAAAGTGAGTGTTAAATTTTAAAACACGTGGACATATGAATCAATCAGATTTATATTCTGGGTTCGATGTGGGTTTCGGATAACTAACTGGAATCCGACTCCCTGTCGCATCGAAGTTTAAATGCCGTTTTACGGGCAAAGCGGTTTTCACATCAATAAAGAAACAAATCACAAATCACAGTGCAGTACAGAGCAATCTACATCACACAGTATCACAACCAAAACAGAAATATCAATCTAGTGCATAGCAATAGTTAATTATTTACCAATCAAAGTGAATGTGATTTAATAAATTAACCACATAATTATTTTTATTGATTATCAATGATTAATTTTGGATAAATCGATTTAAACTATAATTAACTTGATTAATTATTTCTTAATTAATTATTTTAATTAGCTGCCAGTTATAATTAATCAACTTAATTTATCTAATTAACAATTCTTAATTAACAAATTAATTAAACACTTAACTATTAATTTACCAATCTTTAATTATAACTAGAGATTAATCATTCTTAATTAACTTCCAAACAATTAATTAATAGCCATTATTCATGTTAATTAACATTTTAAAAATCTTCTTTAATTATTTTGAAATTAATTTATTTCTATTACAAAAAGCTTTAATGTTAATTAGCTTTAATACTTATCTTAAATTAATTTAATTAGCTAAAGTATTAATTAAATTTCAAAACATTGTTAAATATTGCTGGGTTAATTAAAACTTGAAATTTCATTGGGCTAAACCTATTTTTTAAACAAAACCCAAGCCTTCCCAGGTGTTTGCTCGATTGTTACTCGAGTTTCCTTCCTCCTTTCCCCGAGTTTCCCTCTCTCGCCTACTTCTCCTTCTTCTTCCTTTCATTTTTTTCCCTAGCTTAAGTCTAAACTTAACCCCACTGCTGAAACAACCCCATTCAAACGCGAGAGAACTTCGAGTCAAACCATCTTTTACTCGAACGCTCCCTCGAGTCTCTTCCCACCCCAACTACCTAACACGAGACCGACGTCGTGCACGTGCACGATGTCGCGCCTCCGTTCTAGCGAACGTCGCGAGCTTCAGCAAGTCGCAAACACTCCCTCTACTCGATATTAAAGCTCGATTCGACCCAGATAACTCGAAATTGAAATTTAGTCGTTAGCTTTAAAAAACTGCAAATCGACACCACCAACCAAATGCCTCGCCGCCGCATCTCAGACCACCAGCGACGCCACGGCTTCGGCCACATCATGTCAATGCTCCATACTACCCTCCTCCATCATCGCGTGCAACTCAATTACTCCATGGTGATGAAATCATCACACGTCCAACCCACTGCAAACTTCGAACTTAAACCCTACTTTGGATTCGTTCGACAAATTCATGCATTCGAAAAATTATTTAGCAATTTTCTCATCATCACAGAAGTTCAAACAAGCTTCAAACCAAATTTCAATGTTTATTATTGGATCGTTCACCAGAAATTTGGAAAAATGCAAATTTGGTTTAAATTCGAACTGCTCTTAGAATATTCAAGTAAAAATCATCATATTGCTTTTAAAAATCATAACTTTGTATGTTTATTCAAGTTAGGTGATCAAATCAACATTTAACAACATTCGAATTTATCCAAAAATTCACCTTTTACTGTAAAAATCAAATTTACAGAATCAATGTTTTAATATCAAGCCTAAAATAAATTCCATGCCTTAATTTAAGTTTAAACCAACCTACCATGTTTAAATTCCTAAACTTAATAATGTTTTTATGAAGATGTTTTGATTTTTTTCATTTACTTTACTCTGTAACCAGAGTTTCAGAAGAACAGTCATTTAAAGGTTCCCAGTAACTCAAAATACGTACATAACAAATTTTTTTTTTTCAATATGCAGTAAAGCTCAAGATTTTATAAGCTAGATATTTAGATTTCCATAAGAAAATAGGTTTACTCACCTAGTAATGTTGATGAACAGAGTTACTTCTGTGTTTTGAAGAACTGCAGATGATATGCTTTTAAAAAATTTCCTGTTTAGTTTTGTTAAATGGTCTTGAGTTTGTAAAATATAATGATACTTATGTTTTCTTTTCTCTTGACTTTGCTATATTTTTGCTTTTGAACGAACTGAAACAAATGTGCATGTATATATATAGAGAACAATTTGGTACAGGCAGGGGTTTACTGGTGCAAGCCTTTTCTTTTGATTAGATTTTTTTTCTTGTTGACTAAGCCAAGTTTAATTCGGCTGAATTGATTTTGTGGTGTGCTAAGCAGATGGCATTTAATGCTTGTGTTCCCATCTTAGTTAACATGTAATCCTACTTAATTTTTGTAAGTACAATTTTGTTTTATTTAAGATATTTATCTTCTTGCCTGCACTTCTATTTCATTATTTTTTGTTTCCTTGTTTAAAAAAAATCTCATGCAAACTTGTATGTGTTTCTATGTCATTTTATAACTATCTAATCTTATTACAACATACATTCCAAATTTTATTTCTATTCAAAGTTTAACTATCAACATTTAATTTGTACATATATTTTATTTTATTGTTTAATACAAATTCTTGTTTGTTATATATTTTATTCATTATTATTATTATTTATTTAAACTTAAACTACCAAATATTTATTTATCCATATATCTTTGTAATATTAATATTAATAATAATCTATTTCTTTTGAAACTTCTCAAATTAAATTCAAAAATTCTATACAAGTTACCGAATTCAAAATTTAAAATTTTGGGATGTTACAAATAATTAATAGAAAATATTAAATATAAAGATATAACACATTGTATTTAACAGAATCAAATATTCATACACATAAAATCCCACAATTTTAACTACATAATATTCTATTGTATACGTACACCTAAAACAAGTATCTAATTGTTTGCATTATAAAAGAAAAAAATATCTAAAATCTTTCATTCTCTCACATGTAAATGAAATGAATATCTCCATCAGAAATAAATATAAATATGAATAAGAATAAAATTTAAAAATGAAGTATCTACAATAGAATTTTTTTTTTGCTAAATATATCTTATAAAAAATATAAGTGTCTAAATTTTTGAAATTTTTTGCCAGAATCCCCTTTGCACGGTAATATCGGGAAAAATCCCAAACACAAGAAATAAGTATACACGGTCGAAACATGATCAGAATTACAATATATCAATCACAAACATTCATACGGGTAAACTATCAAAATATTTACATGTATATATCTTATAAAGTGTGTATGTCATATAGCATACACCCCTGTTAAACAATAAAACATACATTTCAGCAATATTAGCGAGTTCACTAACGTTTTCAAAGAAACATGAGCATGAAAAGAACCAAAAGCTAGTTAAGAGCCATCAAGTACACGCATTTAAATCAAACAAGCATATGAGCACATGTATTTATGAATTTATATAGCTAAACTCATAGAAGCAAGACTACCACTTTTAAACAAACATAAATCTTGTAAGTAAGAAACAATAATTCTAAATAAGAGCAAGTGTCCTAATAAAAGCAATAAATCAGAATGGTCGTGTGTATTATCATCTGCTAGGACAAGACTTAAGGCATTATCATTTATGTTATTAACTTAATTTGTTTATTGTTGTTATTATCGTCATCGTCATTGTTGTTAGTATTATTATTATAAACTTTATTGATTTTTATAAACTTAGTTTATTATCATTATAAAGTTAGTTTATTTTTATAAATGTAATTTATCAGAATTATTGTTGTTGTTGTTATTATTATTACTATTATAGAGTTAATTAATTTTTATAAACGTAGTTTATTATATAAACTTAGTCATTTTTTATAAAACTTCGTTATTTTTATAAATTTCACTGATCTTTGTTTGTAAACTTAGTCATTTTTTATTAAAAAATTAGACATTTATAAAATAAATTAGATGTAAAGATGTTGAATGCTTTATAATTTATTATTCTTGTTATTATTATCATTATAAGCTTAGTTAATTTATTTTAATTATAAACTTAGTTAATTTTACAAAGTTTTTTTTAATTCTTATTAAATTTTATTAATGAAGTTAATTTTTATGAACTTAGTTAATTTATTATTATTACTATTATTATTATTATATAATTTTAGTTAAATTTTATAAAATTTTGTTAAATTGGTTAATACTTTATCGTTATCATTATTATTGTTGTTGTTGTTATTCTAGACTTAGTTATTTTTTATGAAACTTAGTTAGTTTTATAATTTATTAGTATTGATATAATTATTAAACATAGTTAATTGTAATGAAACTTAGTTAATATTTAGTTTTTTAGTTGTTAATATTGCTATTATGATTTTTGTTTTTGTTATTGTTATTATTAGTAGTATTATTATAAACTTCCTTAATATTCATAAACATTAGTTAAATTATTATCATTGCCAACTTTGTGATTTATCATAAACATTAGATAAACTAATATTACTATTATTATTATAAAATTAGGTAATTTTTATAAATTTATATTGACAAAACATAATTGACGAAGTTAACTATATAATCTTAGTTAATTTATTTTGATTATAAATATATAAATTTAGTTAATTTTCATAAAACTTATTTTACTTGGTTAATATTTTATAATTTATTATTATCATTATAAACTTAGTTATGTAAATGTTAATTTCAAATCTACGCTTTGACGTTATACGAAAAAAACAATGGCGACAGGTTCTTGCTCTCGTTTTCAATTTTCCCTCTTTCTTCTCTCAATCGCCCTCTGTTGCAAGCAAATTCTATAGCTAGAGATCCAGAATCGTTTAATCAACGTTCTTTTGCCCAAGTGGTCAAAGACCGACCGTCATTTTTTCCTTCTCGGGTTCTGAGGCATCAAGCTTCCGCTAAAAGATGGATCGATTCTCGCACCAACAAACTTTATTGCTTTAGATGTGGTGATAGTAACCATTTCGCATCCCAATGTCGTGATCCCATCAGGTGCTTCCAGTGTGGCAAATTTGGTCATAAAAGCTTCAAATGTTCGTCTTTTCCTAGATCGTCGGTTTCTTCTGAGTTCTTGGTCGAGAATGGTTTCCAATTTGTGTTAAAGATTATGCTTTTGAAAGCGATTTTGATAGATCACTATGGCATTATCGTGTTGAAGGTTTTAACTACCTGGAAGATCTACTTCTTCATTTTAATGTTGTTAATGCCCCGAATATTGGTAAAGGTTACAAGGCTAGATTTGGCAACCCCGAACTATATTTTGGAAAAATCGATTCTTCATCGGTCTCTTCCTGTTCTTCTGGCCTTGTAATGGAGCATGGTTTCTTGTTTGTTTTAAAGTTCATCTACTTGAGAGGAATCTTAATAAATAATCTCAAGATAAAGCAATCAAAAGGTTTAAAGTTTTTGGATGATCTTTTAGATCATTTTAACAATGTGAATTCGCCAAACATAGATAAGGGCTTTCAAGAATTTTCTGGTGTCAAAGTGCAGACTGTTGAAAATACAGTTTCTTCTGTCAGTTTGATTGAAGATGAAGGTGCTTTTATCGAAACTTTTAGGAGCGAAGAATCTGTTTCTTCGGATCCTATTTTGTTTGACCCAGATGTTGTTCATTGTATGCCCAAGTTAGTGAATGAGGTTTACCATTCTAATCCGGTAAGTGATTTTACCATTCCAAAGTTTAAAAAAGGTTTACTCTGCCCTTGTAAATTGGGTTCTTTTAAGATTCCTATCTCCAACAAATTTGATTGCCTTGATTCTGTATTAGCTTCAGAGTGCTCGTTATTGTTTGATGTCAGTGATCCTTCCTCCTTTAATTTCTCATGCCTTGAATCAGTGCTGCCTCCTGTTCGTTCCTCAAATCATGATGTGCTGTCTCCAGTTCGTTTCTCAATTCAAGATGTAGGTGAAGGTGATCACTCTTATGTTGTAACAGCTTGTCTCTCTACTGATAATTTAGATTCATACTCCACGGATTGCTTTGCTACTTCCTGCTCTTTTTCTTGTGATCTACATTCCTTCATACCTGAGAGTGGCTTTAGTTCTCTCAATACTGTTGATAGCTGCTTTAATTTTGATGATTCTGATAGTAGACAGATTGACATGGAATTTGATTTACCTATGGGTACTGGTTCACTGTTTAATTTGATTTCTTCGATATCTGTTTTTGGTCAGAAGAGACTTTAAATGGGGTTGTAGTTCCTATTTCTACAGAGGTTTCTGATATTGATGATTTTTCTATGCTGAGACAATCAGAGTTTCTTCGAGATTGGTACTTAAATGCAGAATTGCTTCTAGATGTTGAGAAGGTTTCGGTTGTTGAAAATCATTTGGACCTTGATGTGTTCATGGCGGGTAGGATTGATGTGCCTGTTGTGCATGGTGCACTTGATTTATTGGATCAGGATGATCATTTAGGTGAACTGGATAGTAAGGTTTTGTTAGATGATATTACTTCTTCTATTGTTTCTTCGGAATTGGGTAATCAATTGGTGGATAGTTGCCTCAGTGATAAATTGGTTCCTATCTCTTGTGATTTTTGTGAAGTTACAGAAACTTCCTCTGTTGTTCATTTAAATGAGATTGTGAATCAGTTAGTGGATTATAAGGATCCTGTTGTTACTGTTGATTCTGGTGATTTAGTTAGTGTTTCTGGGTGTATTTTGTCTGGTCAGTCAGGTGAGACTGGTGGTGTTTCTGCACCTTCTTATTCTTCTTCGAGGAGAGGTAGACGTAGAAAATTTTCATCTTCTAGTGGGTTGGTTCGTCGTAGTGTCAGGATTCGTGGCAGTTGCTCTCAGCCTTCGGGTGAGTTTCCTGGTTCAACACCGTGAGTGGTGTTTCGGAATCAGGCTCAGGTACGCATTTTGATTTGGGTAGCTCTTATTCGTCTTATGCTCTTGGTGATTTATCTGCTTCTGATTTCAGTCGGTAAGCTAGTAGCTCTGCTTTTATTTTCTCTGACTTAGAGTTAGATCGTGAGTTTATTAAAAATAAGGAATTTGATGGGGCTAGATCTATGTGCTTATGAGAGTCGTTAGTTGGAACATTAGAGGTTTGAACGACCTTAATAAATGTGATAAAGTTAAAATATTTTTTAAAGACTTTTCTATTGATATTGCTCTTTTACAAGAGACTAAAATAGAATGTCCTGACTTTTGTTTTTTTAGAAGATTAGGAGGCTTTCGTTTTAGTAAATGGGTTTTTCTTCCTTCGGTGGGCTTTTCAGGGGGTTTAATGATTGGTTGGAGAGATAACCTCTTTAAATTAATGCAGTGTATTCAAAAGCAGCACTCTTTACATATTATTTTAATTAATTTAGCCGATAATTCTTTTTTAAATATTTCTAATGTTTATGGGCCTAAATCTAAAATAGATAGACGTATTCTCTGGAATGAATGTCTCGAGTTTAGATCTTTTGCCCCTGGATCTTGGATATTGGGGGTGATTTTAATGCTACTCGTTTTATTGGGGAGCGTTCTCCCCGGGAAGGAGATTATTCGGCAATGGAGGAATTCGATCAATTTATTATTCATTCTAATTTGATCGAAATTCCTCTTTCCAATAGAGCTTTTACTTGGAGCAATAATAGGGATTCTCCCTCTTTTGCTCTATTAGATAGATTTTTCGTTAGTGATGAAATTGAGGATAAATTTCCTATCTGTAGAGTGTCAAGTTTACCTTATACCCTTTCTGATCATTGTCCCATTATCCTTTCTTGTGATAGTCGTAGAATTATTTGTAGAGCCTTTAAATTTGAAAAAATGTGGCTTCTAGAACCTGGTTTTTCAAATTTAATCATCAACAAATGGTCTTCTATGAGTTTTTATAGTTTTAAGTTTTGTGACAATTCAGCCAAAGCTTTTGTGCTCAAGCTTACAAAACTCATGATTTTTCTTAAAAACTGGAATAAATACGTTTTTGGTAATATAAAAATTAAAAAAGATAATATTCTCAATGACTTGCTTAAACTAAATAAGATTGAAGAATCTAGACATTTAAGTTTAGGTGAGAGAAATGTTCTTAATAACTTAAAAGATGAACTTAATTCTATTCTTGAAAAAGAGGAAGTTATGTGGAAACAGAGATCAAATTTTCAATGGATTAATGAAGGTGACAATAATACCAAATTTTTTCATAATATAGCTAATAGTAGAAAATGTTGTAATACAATTAATTCCATTTTAGTTAATAATGTGGAATTAGTTGAACAACGTGACCTTAGCCATGCTTTTACTTCATATTACAAAGAAATATTTGGCAATAAAATTAAGCATAGGGTTAGTGTTAGATGGAATGATCTTTATCCATCCGTCTCTGACATTAATCTCTCTGATTTAGATGTTCATTTTACTGAAGAGGAAATCCGAAAAGCCATTTTTGATTTACCAGGAGATAAATCTCCGGGCCCGGATGGATTTCATATTTTCTTTTATCAATCTTTTTGGGAGGTTTTAAAATTAGACTTAATTTGTATGTTTAATGAATTTTATAATGGTAATCTCCAATTAGGTTGTTTTAATTTTGCTAACGTTATTTTATTACATAAAAAAGTTGGTGCTAATACTTTAAAAGATTTTAGGCCCATTTCATTGATTAATTGCTCAGTTAAAATTATTTCTAAAGTTTTAGCTAATAGACTTAGTTTAAAAATGAATGATCTAATTGACTGTTCTCAATCAGCTTTCATTAAAGGAAGAAATATTACTGATGGTGTAGCAGTTGTTCAAGAATATATTAATTTTTGTTGTAAAAATAATATAACTTGTGCTATTTTAAAATTAGATTTTGCTAAAGCTTTTGACTCGGTTGATTGGGATTTTCTTATTGATATTTCCCTTGCCAGAGGCTTTAGTAATAGATGGATTAATTGGATCATTAACTTGCTTAAAACGGGTAACTCTAGTATTATGGTTAATGGTGTTTTAGGTAATAAAATTCAATCCAAGAGAGGTTTAAGGCAAGGGGATCCTTTATCGTCCCTTCTGTTTAATTTAGCGGCTGATGTCTTTTCTAAGATTATTAAGAATGCTGTTAGCAATAATCTTTTGGGTTTTATTGGTAATGATATTTCTAGTTTTGGTTTGTCTGTCCTTCAATTTGCTGATGATACTTTGCTTTTTCCCTCCCATCTTCCTAGACATATTATTGCTCTCAAGTTTATTCTTTATAGTTTTGAACTTTTATCAAGTTTAAAAATAAACTTTGATAAAAGTTCTGTTTTAGTTTTAAATGATTTTGATAATGTAGAAAATTTAGTTGCTAATACTTTAAATTGTAAAACTATGAGTTTTCCATTCGACTATCTTGGTTTTGTTATCAGACCTTCAAAACTTAAGCATGATGATTGGTTAATAATCATTGATAAAATTAAAAATAGGATTACTAATTGGAATGTGAGATTCTTATCTAGAGATGGTAGATTGGTTTTGATTAATTCTGTCTTATCATCTCTCCCTATCTATTGGATGTCTATGCACCTTTTTCCTGACTGGGTGATAGATAAAATAGATAAAATAGATAAAATTAGAAGGGATTTCCTTTGGAGTGGTGAAAATCCTAACAATAGAATTAAATGTTTAGTTAATTGGAATACTGTGTGTAAGTCTAAAAAAGAGGGTGGTTTAGGAGTCATTAATTTACATAATATGAACCTGTCTCTTCTTGGTAAATGGTTATGGAAATTCAGAGATACTAGTGATAATGCCATTTGGAAGGAGACTATTTCTAAATTTTACTATAATGGTAGTTATAATCTCTATCATATTAGTCCTTCGATATATAGCAAATTATCTTATTTTTGGAAATCCATCTTAAAATGTAGTGATATTTTCAACTTAGGTATAATATTATTGTTCATTCTGGTAATAATACATCTTTTTGGCACGATAGTTGGATTTCCTGTACTCCTCTTAAGAATGAGTTCAAAGATTTATATGATATTTGTAACTTTAAATTTGCATTTATTTCTAATGTTTTTAACTCTGAAAGTGATCCTCCTTGGATTTTCAATTTTAATAGTATTTTAGTAGGCCCTACCCTTAGTCATCTTTATTTGCTTTATGCTAAACTAAATCTGTATAACATTGACAATGATAATGACCATATTAGTTGGGAGTTGGATAAGAGTAAGAAATATTCTTCTAATTCCTTTTACAGATTTATTAACTTTTCGGGGGTTTCTGCCAATAGTTTAAATTTATTTGGAAGTCAAATGCTCCTCCAAAATCAAAGATCCATATGTAGCTCATCATTCATGGTAAATTAAACACTATCGAATTTTTAAAAAAGAAAAATATTAACATTGATAATAAATGTTGTTTTTGCAACACATACTCTGGAGATATTAATCATATTTATTATGAATGTATGGATACTCATTTTATTCTTTTAAAGACCCTTAATATTTTTGAGTTTAATATTAGTTCTAGAGTTTTTGATTGTTTTTTCTATTGGAACTCTTTTAGATTTATGTTCAATAAGAATTTTAGATACTTGCTTGATACTTTATTCACTATTTCTTGTTGGTACATTTGGTTTGAAAGAAATCAAAGGATTTTTAATAATAAAAATCAACAATATAATAATTTGATAACTTTAATTTCGAATTTCTGTTTAAATTGGATATCTAATCCCAAATATAAATTAGCCAAAAATATTTTCTTTAAGGATTACCTTAACAAGGTTAGAAGTAATATTAACATATTCAAACTTAATATCAATAATTTTGCTTCTAATAATACTTATATTAATCCCTTTTCTGATTTAAATAATGTTCATATGTTGCATCATAATTCTCTTACTATTTTAGGCCCATAAATTAGTTTCTTGTCTTGTTTTTCTTTTATTACTTATATTTTCTCATTTTTCCTTTACTTTTTTAGAATTGTTTATTTTTGGTTCTAGATTATACTTGCTTTAATTTACTCTTTGGTTTTTATTCTTACATATATGTATATAAATTCTATTTATATACATATATGTGATTCATTCTAACTTGATTTTTTAGTTTTGTTACAGGTTTGGTTTAGATAGGTTGCTGGTTTTTCTCTTGTCTGGTTTGCAAGTTAGCTTGCAGCTTTATTCAGGTTGGCAGGATAGCTTTTCTCAGGGTTTCGGATTGCGTCTGGCATTTCTTTTTGTTTCTCCAGGTCTTCAGTGTGGAGTTTTTTCATTTTGGTCCACCTTTTGGAGTCCTTCTCTATGGATCTTCTGATGCATTTTCATTGAGTTTTGTACTATAGTATTTCAGATTTTTGATACCTCTAACACCCTATTATTGGGCGGTGGCCTTGCCGGAGCTCGGTATTAGGGTGTAATGGGCGATGGCTTTGCCGGAGCTCATTTGAGGGGTATCTTTTTTTTTTAGTTTTATAGTCGTGTCACCTGCCAGGCATATTGGCAGCTCCTTCTTTTTTGTTATATATATAGCGCTCCATGTGTGCTCTCCTCTTTTATTAGAGGATCACACATTTTTCTCAAAAAAAAATCATTATAAACTTAGTTAATTTTTGCAAAACTTATAGTTAATTTATTATTGTTTTTGTTATTATTATTGTTAATTTTGACTATTATTATTATATGAACTTGGTGAATTCTATTTTATTGTTGTTATTGTTATAAACATAATCAATTTTGACTTTTATTATTATATGGACTTGGTAAACCTTGTTTTATTGTTGCCATTGTTATAAACATAGTTAATTTTGATTATTATTATATGAACTTGTTAAATCTCGTTCATTTTTTATTATTCGACCCAAACAAATACTGGTAAAATAAATAAAATTAATCTGATATCTAAGAACGCCCAATCAAGTTATTATTATTATATAAATTTAGTTAGTTTTTGTAAAACTTAGTTTGGTCAATATTTTATAATTTATTATTATTATTGTTATTATTATTATTATAAACTTAGTTAATTTTTGTAAAATTTATAGTTAATTTATTATTGTAGTTGTTATTGTGATTGTAATAAACATAGTTCATTTTGATTATTATTACTACTATGTGAACTTGGTAAATCTTGTTTATTGTTTATCATTTGACATAAACAAATACTAGTAAAATAAATAAAATTTGATATCTAACGAATACCTAGCCTAGTTAATTTATTGTTATTATATAAATTTAGTTAATTTTTATAAAACTTAATTTGGTTAATATTTTATACTTTATTATTATAAGTATTATTACCGTTGTTCTTGTTCTTGTTATTTTTATTATTATTATAAACTTAGTTAATTTTTGTAAAACTTGTAGTTAATTTATTATTATTGTTGTTGACCTTGTTATTTTTTTGAGCAAAGCTTATTATCAATGTTATTCTTATAAACATAGTTAATTTTGATTATAATTACTATTATTGTTATTATTATATGAACTTGGTAAATCTTTTCATTATTTATCATTCGACCCAAACAAATACCAGTAAGTAAATAAAATTTGATATCTAACGAACACCAAGTCTTGTTAATTTATTATTATCATTATATAAATTTAGTTAATTTTTATAAAACTTGGTTTGTTTAATATTTTATACTTTATTATTATTATTATTATTATTATTGTTGTTGTTGTTGTTATTATTATTATTATTACTACTATTATTATAAACTTAGTTAATTTTTATAAAACATAGTTAATTTATTATTGTTGTTGTTATAAACTTAGTTAATTTTTATAAAACTTAGTTAACTTGGTAAATATTTTATAACTATTACTATAAACTTAATTAATTTACACAAACATTTGTCGTTGTTGTTATCATATACAATTTTGGTTAATTTTATTATTGTTATTGTTATTGTTATTGTTATTATATATAAATTTAGTTAATTTTTATACAACTTAGTTATCTCGGTTAATATTTTAAAATTTGTTATTATTATCAATAGCATTATTATTTTAAATTTAGTTAATTTCTTTTACTATTAGTAGCATTATTATATGCAGTAAAATACTTGAAATAAAATTATGTTAGAAATATGATAAAATGAAAGAGTATTTGCATTATCAAATCTACAGAATTGAAGTGCAATATAATTATTACTCCAATTCAAGTATATGGAGTACTGGTGTAAGAAAGTGGTTTGCAAATATGATTTGCATAATTTCAATATGGATAGAACATTTCTAAACTTATGCTACTATATTCTGCAAGCAATTACACGTCTAGACATATTTACCAGCAATAAAACAAACTATATTATTTTAGTGAATTAGTTAATGACCCCAATATCATAATTAAACATCTTATTATTAATTTTTAGTTTTGATTTTTCAAGGCTTGTGTCATCAAATACTAATCAAACAAATCAATTAGTTATATATGTGTCTTGCATAATAAAAGAACATTAATATATTCATTCATTGTTTTTTAAAGGTATCATTGATTTTGGAATAAGGAAAAATTTAGGTAAAGTTTGGTTTAAAAATAAATTTTGGATTTTTTTATTTTTAAATATGTATGTCAAGCATGAAAGGAGTGAAGTGATGACAGAGGTGATGGAAGGAAAATGGAAGGACGACGGAGAGAATGAAAGGACGAACAAAGGATGTATTGTTTCTCGTGCTTCTATCATTTTTCAAAACATGGAAAATATGAAGATTTTTTTTTCTATTTTGTGTATTAATTTTTTTTTCTAAATTGGTCATTTCAATAATATACATGAGCTTTGCGCATTTTTGTATGGACGAAAATTCAAAACTAAAAATAGCAAACCAAACGCGGTCTTAGCTTGGATGACCAGGGGATTCAAACATCAGAAGAAAATGAGGTAAGGGAAGAAGAATACAGTTCGAACAATGAAGATAAAAAGGGAATGAAGGAGAAAAAAGAAAATTCAGTAAAAAGGAGTGAAGTAAGAAGACGATGTTGACTATGATAAAGATATGTATAGCTCGGACAACAATAGTTTACATCGAGAGGAGAAAAAAGCTCAAGATCAAAAAGATTTAAATGAAAGGATAAAAGGACGTACGTCTAAAGTGGTAATGGAGGAAAAGGTAAAAAGGGAGACAAGCTTAAAGGAAATATATAATATGAAAAAAGGAGATGAAAGGCTTAGGAATAAATGCATAGAGAAGATAAAGGAAAACAGAAGCGTTATAACAGTGGCAGCTGTGGCATTCTCTATTGGGTTATACGTACCTCATATGTTAAAAGGAAACAGCCAAGAGGATAAAGCTGGTGAACATATATCCTCTATAACAATTTATATGTACTTAAAATAATATGTACTGATAAAGTCCTATGCATTGTATGCACTGTAACTTTCAATGAAATTTGCACGTAAGAAAGTATTTATACGAAATTGGATCAAAGTAATTATAGTGCAAGTGTGCGTTTATCAATTACACTCAGTTTCAGGCTATTTTGTTTTGTGTTTTTTCGTTCTCTGTATGCGTTATTACGACACGAGCTCGGATTTCATTAGGGAATAGAGTAGTTATCAAAAGCAGCATTAGTTTAGCATATGAACGGTGACAAGCACAAACTATGATTCTACAATGCACAAGGACTAGAGTATGTTTAATTAATTATTTATTTTAATACTATCCACTAATGCTTAAAAAAGTGCAAGAAACAAATAATATAATGATAAAATAGTTTTAAGCAATGAATATTCATTTATATATACAATGTAAATTATTAACATGACAAAATAGTAAACATATATTTAATATTACTTAGTATACCAACAATGTATATCAAACTTACTTTTCGCTCAATAGTTCATTCACTGATTTCTACGTAGCTAATAAAAATGAGATTCCTAGAATAAAGAAGAATACCCGAACAATGATGATTAACTTTTTTGCTTGCTACAATAGTGATTAACCAACCCCTATCTTACTGCAATATTGGTTCATCCCGTGCTTGGAAAATAAATAAAGAAATAAGACCATCTATACATATCTTGATCCAAGTTAGCCTTACAGATTTTAGTTGATCTGTGAAGGTTAATAGGTTCATAGCGACCCAGGGAAAGGCACGCTAATATATAGGCACTTAGTGAGATAGGCAGATATGGGAATGTGTAACCCTTAGACCCTATTGATTACCGCACTATTCATTTTGACCCATTTTGCATGACATTAAGTTACCATTCTATCCATTGTGTGTAGATGAATGTCATGTTTGACATTTAATTGAAAGATAAATGGAAGGGAAAACAAATTTCTCCAAACGGCGTGGTCTCATAATATATCTATTTAAATAGGGATAGATTAATACTTTTCACATCAAACTTTTTGTTTGACATGAAGTTTTTAGTTTTCCACTAAACTCTCAGGTACTCATTTGAATAGGTCGAGAATAGAGATTATCAGGTTAAGATGAATAAAACTTCTGTAGACGTGCGGGAGGCAAGTTAGTGGTAGTTTATATTTATCTACTTTGTGCAGTATAACTACTTTTCTGTAACCGTCGATAGTTATGGCTCTGATTATCCAAGTGCATCTTCATATATCACTCTTGGTATTATACTTGTATTTATAATATTTTATTTTAACGATGTACTCATGGGGTTTTGTACTTGTCATGTAATGAAATAAAAACGTTTCATGAAAATTTTCATAGTCTCATGCTCTTGATGTTGATGATACAGTAACTGTTCTTATTCTGTCATTGGAAAATAAAACTAAGAATGACTACATCATCAATAGTGTATTTTTGGGATCTTAAAATTGGGAAAGTTACATTTTCGCTGATCCTATATTTGTTATTTCTTTTGTTTTATATTCTTCGAGCAGGTTGACTTAGAGACGATCTCTACTAATTGGAGGCGATCTATAGAGCCATAGCTATATTACTGCTATGATTATATAAATTCATTTTTTGGTGCATTGACAGGTAAACCATATGTATTATATCATGTCACTCACTCATCTGCACACATCAGCCTTGCCAAACACTACAACCAGTGATAGAAAATCATTAGAACACAAATTATACATATAAGAAGAAAATGGAAAAGATAAAAAGAATACTGTTAGTGGGAGGCAGTGGCCACTTAGGGAAATATCTCCATCCTCGTATACCCATGAGGATAGATTATTACGAGCAATACGTGGTATTCCGGTATCTAATGATAGAGTTTGAGGTATGCCCTAGGATCAGTTATGTAATTTGATACATAAATCTAACTCGATAATCAATATTGTTCATAATTAAGGTATTTGATTTCTACCATATACTTTGTTATATAGTGATATAATTAATTTAGTAATTAATTCAAAGTATATTTATTGTAAAATCATTAAATAATATGCTATTTGATCATTATTACAAAGAGTTATGATCATGAAAAATTATAATAATATAGAATAATATTTTATTTTAAACACTCCTAGTCAATGTTAGAACTTCTCTTGCTGGATTTCAATGACAACAACTATACAGTTATATGGTTGTTGTCCATAAATGTATAACATTATATGGTTGGTGCCCTTAGTTATACAATAAATCTCTTGAAATTCATAAATCTATAAAAATGGTGTATAATAAATCAAGATATATTCATTTGTTTAGATGGATTATACATTAACATATATATTTCCATGTCCCATGTAAAGGGCAATATTGGATGTTCGGGGTCGGACCAAAAGTTTGCACTTCCAAGGCACTATTAATAAAGATTATAAAAAGTAACCTTTTTAGTGGATAATTATGATTTTTAACGAAGGAAAATGATATTTTATCCTAATTTTTCTAATTTTATATGGAATAAACTACAAGAATGTTTATATATGGTTTATGTGTAAATGGCTACAATGGGAATATATTAGCATGGTAATTGATATTTTTTATGTCCATTTATGTTCATTGATTAGTTATGTTGTTGTTTATATAATATTTTGACATGTTCACTCATACGATGACATACAATAATTATGACCTTTAGGGATTTGGAACTAATGACCAGTTGGGTTATTCTAATGGTGAATATGATCAGACCTAAACTTCCGTATGAGTAGAACTACATCCAAGAGATCGACAAGATTAGATTATGTTAGGCTACCCAAAATTGATTAAAAAGAATGGCTCATTTAATGGTTATCAAATAATACTTAAGGGTGGAGACTAGTGTCGGCTTGCACCTTGCACTATTGTCGTTAAACTTACGACTATTCAAGTCCTCAATTCTAATGCATAGGGCTCTGTCGATATTAATGCTAAAAGTTTGTAGTTACTCATCTGGAAATTGTAGCCGTGACACTCAAAATTATTTTTCTTCTTCTATCACAGGGATATTTTTGTATCCATAAGGGAATAAAAGACCATTTTTATTTTTTTTTCCTCTTGTTATGGGAGTAGCTTAGTACACTTATGAGAACAAAAGACCGTTGGATTATCTATTTATATCTTGATCCAAGTCAGCCTTACAGATTTTAGTTGATCTGTGAAGTTTAATAGGTTCATAGCGACCTAGGGAAAGCCATGCTAATATATAGGCACTTAGTGAGATATGCAGATATGGGAATGTGTAACCCTTAGATCCTATTGAATAGCACACTATTCATTTTGACCTATTTTGCATGATGTTATGTTATTGTTCTATCCATTGTGTGTAGATAAATGTTATGTTTGGCATTTAATTAAAAGATAAATGGAAGGGAAAACATAATTTTCTCAACGGCGTGGTATTATAATATGTCTATTTTAATAGGGATATATTAATACTTTTCACACAAAACTTTTCATTTGACATGAAGTTTTTAATTTCCCACTAAACTCTCAGGTACTCATTTGAATAGGCCGAGAATAGAGATTATCAGGTTATGATGAATACAACTTCTGTAGACATGCAGGAGGCAAGTTAGTGGTAGTTTATATTTATCTCCATTGTGTAGTATAACTGCTTTTCCTGTAACCATCGATAGTTATGGCTCTGATCATCCAAGGGAATCTTCATATATCACTCTTGGTATTTTATTTGTATTCATAATATTTTATTTTAACGATGTACTCATGGGGTTATGTACTTGTCATGTAATGAAATAAAAATGTTTTATGAAAATTTCATGGTCTCTGTTTGCTTAAAAATTGGACAAACACCTCTAAATATGATTTTCCTTTTTCTCTTTTAGCTAAGTTTCATTTGATTTGATTGACGTGGGGTTTTTATGTTCTAGCACATACGGAATGAATTTCAAGAAGTGCAGAGACTGTACACAAGTGCAAAGTTTGGACGGTGGATAAGGAAAGCAAATAACACGAGTTTTTATAGTTGTTCAGCCCGAATGTGCCTACATCTACTTTCCATCTTATTATTCTATCTTTGATTTGATTACAAGTACAAGATATATGTGAAAAGATCAAAAACTTCAAGTAGCCGAAGTGGTGGATTTTCAGTAGAGTTTTCTCTCTTTTTCTCCCAAAAATCCATCCACATTGTTGTTGAGGAGCTCCAGTATTCATAGAGTGGAGTTGTGGAGTGTGGAGGTTGAGATATAACTCTCTGAATCTGGCTCGACATTTTGGGCAGGAAGTTCGCGTTTGGCATTTGGTCAAGGAGCACGCTCTGCTTAATTTCTCTTAATGTCTAGTTCGGCGTTTTTCCTTGGAGCTTCTTATTTGTCGGACCAAACATTTGGTCCGGCATGTATGTGTACAAACCAAATGTTTGGTCCACTATTCGATATGTCAACCCGGACCAAACATTTGGTCCGGCATTTCGGAGAGTGCGGGCCCAAATATCTGGTCCGGCATGTCGGACCAAATGTTTGGTCCGACATTTTAGTGAATGCCGGACCAAATATTTGGTCCGGTAGTTCTGCCTTCTACGTCATTTCCCAACTCTGCTTCCTTACTTCCCTCTCTCTTTGCCTGTTGAAAAATCGAGCCAACACTTGCCCCCAAAGTATGTTGTGTAGTCACACAACATGCTTTGTTTGGTTCGACACTAAGTTTCTACAACCGGTTTGGAAATTTATGACTATTCGACTTCCCTTCCTCTTTCCTTTAAATACCGCTCCCTTCTTCTTCTTTTATTTTCCTACCTGAAATTTTTCAGTCTACTCCAGGTCGATTAAAACTTTTATTGCCTGAACTCCTGATATTTCTACTTCTACATTACTCATGGTAAGGCCTTCCAGATTCAATTTCTGTCCCAAGGCTTTTAAGGTTTAGGTTTTAGGGGAGTTTGGTATGTGTAGTGAGCGTGGATGGCCTTTGCTTCGAATTGAGGGAAGGAAGTGGGTGATGTAATTATAGAGTGACTCGGTGATGATGAAATTCATGTTTGGTGATGGTGGGGTGGTTGTGACTATGGATGGTGAAAGGGTTTTCCGCTGGCTTAGTATTTCCCTCCATTTCACGTGTAGTCACTCGGTTAGGCTAGGGCATGAGGCGTGTTTCTATGCGGTTGGGATGTAAGCGTGACTTGGCTGTAGGAGGGTGAGCTTTGGGCCAAAATAGTTATCACTTAGTGGGTTTGGTATGGCATCGTGGTGCTATTTGGTCTGTGGGATAGAGTGATGCCGAACCAGTTTAATTCGAGAATAGCGATCATAAGTATGCCGAGGTTGAGGAGGAGGTCCTTGGAACGGTAGTTTTAATTTTGTAGGGTTATATTTGGAGTACATTCTTGACAGGACCAGCGATAGGAGACTTTAGACGAGCATTTAAATTTCCATTTACGATTGCATATCTATTAGGGTGTTGGACCAATGTCTGCATTTTATTTCCTTGTGCAGGAAAATGACGTCTGGTCGTAAGCTTTGATCCAAGCATGCGTCATCTCAACCTGCTGATGCTGACGCTTCTTCTTCTGATGCTCCTACCGATCCTCCGTAATAGCCTAGCTATGCATACTCTCCTGTGGAGGGCTACGCTTCTAACTAGACATCGGTGATGCCTTTCGAGTCTTATCCAAGCGTGCTGACAATAGAGAAGCTTGATTCCATAGCCACAACATTCGGGATTGTTTGTCGGGACATGCTACTGCCCGGACCAAATGATACGGCATGCTCTCCCCTAGAGGGATACATGGCATATAGTAAATATCACTTATGTGTGGTGCAATTCGTCCGCTCACCCGCTGGGATGCCGGCTTTGTGGTCTATTCAAAAGTTTCTCTGCTGCAGCTTCAACCGAACTCCTATGCTATGTGCTTGTATCTAATATTTTTGAAGTGTTATTAGAGAGCCTCTACCCAGAGAGAGGTCACAATGTGAGAAGTTATCGAAAGGGGAGCCCCTTCATCAGCCTAGAGTCAGCTCATAAATTCAAACCCGTTCTTGACTTATACTCGAAGTTTAATATGTTTAAGAAGGAGTACTTCTTTGTGCGTGACGATGCCGTCCCTCATCATGTTTTCACTTCTGGGTGTAAGTTTTCTTCATATTCTCTTCCAAGTTTTTTGTCGACTTGGTTCCTTGATGCTCCATAATTTTAGGTTGCGTGAAGGCAGCAAAGGATGAAGGTTTGAAGAAGATGGGTAAGGAAATCTTAGCTATCCTTGAGGCTAAGAGGGAAGCCTCATTCCTGCTTCGTGACACAACCCTTCGTTTTTACAACCTAATCGGCCTCGGTTAATCCACGTTCAAGATCAAGCCAAGCTCAGTAGAGAAAGCAAAGGGAGTTGAAGGAGAAGGGGGAGATGCTGGAAAAGGAAAGGAACCATAGGAAGAGGGTGAAGGGGCCGATACCCCGAAGAAGTTGAGGCGTAAGAAGAGTACGGTTCGTCCTCCCCGTTCAGGGAAATCTTTGCGCATATGGGACTCGCCTTCTCTTGATGATGGGGAGAGTTCTCATTTGGAGGGTGATAGTGAGGATGATGAAGGTTCGAAGGGAGATTCCAAGGTGACAGAATCGGAGGCCCATGCTTCTCATGATGTGGAGATTATTAGTAGCAAAGGTTTGGGTGCAACTCCTATGAAAATGTCGAGGTTGTACGATAGTGGCCTGAGTAGTTAGATCGACCCGAGCCGGTACCTGGGCCAACTTTCATCACCAGTCCCTCTTATAGCCACAGGTGACTTGAGTGGAATGTCGGTTCTTCCAGTGTAAAGCAGAGCGGGAATTAGCGAGGCATTCGGTCTATCTCCAGGTACTTTCGATTTTTGCATGGATTTTGGGTACTTCTTGAGAATTTTTTACTTTTAGATAAGTCTCGGGTCTCCATTTTCTCTTCAGTCCAATGATGTCCACTCACCGTGTGTTCTTCCTCTGAGTGGAGTCCCGTCCCAGCGTATTCCCCACTTGATTGAGACCCCATCTCGGCCTCTTGATCTAGTCTACCCTAAGGGTTTGTAGTAGCTTGTTGTGTCTTAGTGTCTTGAGCATTTCATATTTTTATGCTTTCTCGCTTTCTTGGATCTAACGTTGTTGCCCGTATTCCAGGGAAAAGGAGAATCCCAAAGAGGAATGAAGTCTCCAGGCGATTTAAGCGGTTCAAACGGATGAAAATGACTTTCGTTTCTTCCAAGGTGACTCTTCAATAGGAACAAACTGTACAAGAGAATATTAGGGAGAGCCGGTTAAGCCTAGATAAGGGAGAGAGTCGTGAGTCGTCCTAGAAATAGGCAAGGTCCTTGGGTAAGGAAGCCACCTTCCCTGGCTCCCAAACTTCCTTCGGCCGTTGCCATCACTATCCGATGGGTTCTAAAGTGCACAAAGTGCCGGATGAGTCGGGAGAGGCCAATTTTGATTTTTTTTCCGGATTATATAGGACCAACGCGGAATCCCTTTGGGAGTCATCCTGATTTAAATCCCAACTATGCGGGTTTTCGAGCGGTGGATCCCTTTTACCTTGAAATCCCTTGGTCCGGATCCTAGATGGGGCGAACAATCTTGATTTTGCTAACTTGACAACAAGGATGGTCCAGATTACAGATGAAACCAGAAACATAGTCGATTATTAGTCTCGTTTGGCCAAAGCCAGCGAATAAGTAGGGAGTGCCAATGTGCAGTTGCGTCTAGAAATGGAGGACCTTCCCAAGGCGCTCAGGGAGAAAGAGGCTAAGTTAGAGGAAGTCGAAGCATCCTGCGCCCCAGAGATAACGAAGGCCAAGGAAGAGGCAAGGAAGAGGCTGCTGACCTATGTAGATGCAGATTGACATGGCTATCAGTTCAGTATATGAGGCTCGGCAGAAGGATCTGGAGCGAATCCACTCCCTCAAGGGAAAAATGAAGAAATTGAAAGAGGTCTTAGCCGAGCTAAGGGAGTCTCAGGGTTAGTGGAAAAAGGTGAAAGACTCATATCAAGCTGAGATCGACATGTTAAAGGTGGAGCATGCTCAGTTGTGGGGAGATAAGGAGTAGTACATGAATAAGTTGGTGGCCCTCCAGACCGAAGTCGATAAATTCAGCGACTTTTGCGACACTGTCAACCAAATGTTGAAGGATACTTATTTCATGTTCTACGAATATAGGAACCTTCGGTGAATGGATGACTGCCCTCAGTTGATGGCCGGGATCCATTCTTGACTTATCGAGGAGACTAAGGTTGTAGTCGCGTAGGAAGGAGGGGCAGTGTACAACGTTGGGACGGTGAACAACCAGTTCACAGTGGATGAGACCAAGACTATAGCCAAGGGGTATGAGTTACTGGCTGAGGTCGAGCACGATGAGGGCGGATAGGATATCGAAGGGCTTGGTGATCCAAGTCACATTGCCATAGGTATCTCGCCTTTTTACTCTAGCTTTGTCATTACCTATTCTGGATTGCAAAACTTATAATTATTTTTATTTGCCTCGTGTAGGGGTGCCTCCGGGACAAGTTGGGCCTTTACGAAAGGAAGGCGAGCCCTCGGGCAATCAGAGTTCTCGAAGGACATGGTTGGAGGGAGCGGGCCAAGCAGCATGGATAGCCCCTCCTTATTATCCAAGGAGATTTCTTTCTCCCTTTCCTGCATGCATTTTTGAAGCATGTATGGACATTCTGCACATGTACGTAAATATAAGCGATAAGCTTTGTATGAGAAAAATTTAACGATGTACTGTTCAACTTCTGTTATATATATATATATATATATGTATGTATGTATGTATATGTTTATGTAGGATGACTTTTGTGATGCATGTTTTTTTTTATAGTTTTCTCTGTCTATTCGTGAACTGTTTACGACTTAGTTAATCGTTATAGTGTTTAGAGATATAGAGAACCATAGAAGTGTTGCTATATCCAAGGCCGATTGCGAACGATAACTACCCGGGCTAACACCCATGTCGTGAGTATTATTCGATTTATCATTGTCGGCGTGTGTAGTGTCGATCGTCAAGTGCGAACTACCCCTGGTTACGGCCATGCCTTAATCGTGAGGTATATAATCGGTTCGCAATGGCCGGCAAGCCGAACGCAAATGATGAATTGCCTTGGCTATAATTTTTGCCTAATTCGTGGCTTATGATCAGTTCATCATTGCCGGCATAGGGGTGCCGATCATCAGTAGTGAATTTCTAAGGTTTATTTCATACCCTTTATTGTTCCTATCATATTTTCACTGCTGCGAGTGAGAGTCTGCGATTGTTCGCAGTAGGAACGGTCATCGGACAAAATAATTAAACAAATGAACACTTAAATAAGATAAGTAATACGAGACACCAGATTTTATAGTGGTTCGGCCAAAATATGCCTACGTCCACTGTCTTTCTTTTATTGCTTTAGTACATGCTTCTTTACAGCTCAAGAGAAGTAGCGACGGAGATGTCGGAGATTCCATGCTTTCCTAAACACCTCACCATCTACCGTTGATAAGATGTAAGCTCCAATATAAAGGTCTTTATGCACAATGAATGGTCCTTCCCAAATTTGATCTAACGCCCCAGGTCGTGGAAAGATTCGTTTGAGAACCAAGTCTTCTTCTTATAGTGTTCGAGGCTTCACCTTGGAATTGTATTACCTTGCCACCTTTTGTCTATAAGCGGCTGGTTTAAGGGTGGCATCATTTCTCTTCTCCTCGATCAGGCAGAGTGATATGTTTAATAGCTTCTTATTTTCTTTCGGATTATAGTGTATTCTTCGGTGTGAGGGGACAATTGTTTCGATGGAGAGCTTGGATTTGGCTTCGGATTATAGTGTATGCCAATTCGGATTATAGCGAATCGCTGCGTCATTACTTTAGCTAAGACTGTCTTATATATTTCTCATTTCCCACAAATAAGCCATTTTAGAATATCGAAGGCATTGTAAATAGGCAAAACTTGCCCAACTTTTATTAATAAAATTGCTTTGCTTTCTGAATGAAAATAAAATTGTATTCACAAAAGTAACATGCTGAGTCGATGGGGTCAAATCGACTCAAAACTATTCAATCGCTAATTAAGATAGTGGAATCATGCTTAAGTACTCCCATTTTCCCGCCCATTCGATGAAAAAAATCAACTCAAACCATTGGATCAACGGAACTCGATCTCTGCCTTCTAAGAATCGATGTTGCTCCAACGACATCGGGAAGGCCCACCCTCAAGTATGCCTTATTTACCCATCGAGTCGATGAAAGAAAATTGACTCAAACCGTTGGATCGATGGAACTCGATCCCTGCCTTCCCAAAATCGTTGTTGCTCCGACGACATCGGGAAGGCCCAAATCAAAGCCACACATTTCATAAGCCACACATCACTTCTTTGTTATCAAAATTGCAACCATGCAAGCCTTTATCCCACTGTGTGCATTTCGCAAGCCGCACACTACTACTTAAATTAGCAAAATTGCATCCAAAGACGAGGAATTCTCGTATTGCAAAAAATCGCATACCACCCCTGGAGCTAAGAAAATAGCACTCTAATGAGCAATATGTGTGCATGATAGCCTGAACGTCAGCATCGCGACGAAATAACTTAACAAATAATCAAGAAATTGGTATTCCTTCGACATTGTAGGTCTCTTAAGTATGTAAATCACTTGAGTGCGTAAAGCAGTCGCCGTGAAGCCGCTAAAGATCTTCACGAATATCTCAAGCCAGAAATCCCCAAAGATAGGAGTTTCAGTGTACACCTGACTGGGGCATCCGGAAGACTACCAGGGGCACCTAGTCTCGTACCAAGTGTACAGAGTGAAGAGTTCTATGAACTAGAGGCAACACACCAACACTCAACCAAAGAAGCAAATACTTCGTAGTTCTATTACTCCAAACAAAGAATCTTGGAAGTAATTATGGGACTAAATAAAACTGTGATTAATAAAAAGTGGCATAAGTGCATGAAACATTAATAAGTGATAAAATAAAGCTACAATCAAAATTTCAGTAGTTTTATAACTTATAATGTTTTTGATGTACAACAACAAACACTGGGGGCTGTGTGCGCACAACATCGGCAAGGAATAGGAAAATACAAACACCATTGTTGCATCAACAAGAAGTAATGCTAAGTGTAGACTCTGCACTTGTACGAAAAGCAACCAAAAAAACAAAAGGAGCAAAAGACAAATCAATACTTCTTTTCACTGCTTCCCCAGCCGCCTTTTCCACCTCTGATTGGCAACTTTTTAGGTTTTTCCCTTCCTAAGGTAATCTTGCTCTCCGAAACATGGCCACTGGCGGACCTTCCTTTGCCTTTATGCTTGCGGGATCTGTGAGAACTCTTTGATGATCTCTTTTGTTCTTCAACCTTCTCCTTCTTCACCGCTATCATCTGTTACTCGATTGTCGGCCGCTCAGTCTCTGCTTTGTCTTTTGACTAGCTTGATCCGCCTGCTGTCATGTATCAGCAGCTGCCAAGCCTTCCTCTTGAGATACAAGGGGGCTATCCAAACCATGCAGCACTTTAATTTTCTCAAAGTGCAAACCGGGCTACGAGCCAGATGCAGAGATGACGGTTGATGCCATTAGAATAGCGACAGACCTAGCATCGTGACGGGGAGGTCACTCTACAGGAAGAGAGGATTGATCCATAATATTAGAATAAAGGGTGGCCATCTAAGTAATTTCATCAAGCGTAAATTAAAAGTCTTCAAGCATAGGAGAGATTAGAGAATTACCTATTGTGGGGTCCTGCTCGTGCGCCACGACTTCAAAACCTTCGCTATTGCCTTCTTTTGATGCCTACACAATTATTGGAGAAGTAGAAACGATCTTCTCAGCATGGTGATGCGAAGACGACTCACAGTGCCTAAAGGGAAATGCCTGAATACAGCCTTAACGGCGGCTACAGCATCGATAACATCTTGTTCCCCTCCAACTTCAAGATTTCCTAGCCCTCTACTAAAGCTTGGTAGGATTCTTCGTTCACGTGCCTGATCCAACTCCTGTTCAGTGTAACCGCCACCCATGTCTGAGAATCGGGCCAGAATCTCTTCCTAGACAGCAGTAAGCGTACGAGGGAACAGCGGACTCAAGTAACTGAGGCTCCCTTGATGCAGCATGGAATTGACATAGAAGCCCAAAATAGTAGCATCCAAGCCTTCCAATTTCTTCATAAAAGTATCTTAAAGCTCTGAAAAACTGGCTTCCGTGCTAGCTTTCTCTACCTCTAGCTGATTTTTCTCAGCCCAATGTTGAAACTTGTTCGCGAAGAGAAGCAATTTCATGGGCCTGGTCGGCGATGGTTTTCTTCTCCATCTCAACTATTGTCTCGCTTATCCTTAGCCTTTCTTTCAAAGCCGCCTCATCAGTATGACACTTCTTTATTTCATCCCTAAATATAAGTGTGACTTATCAGTGGATTCTTTTAGCTCCTTAGACAAAGAAGCACTCTTGTTCTCCTTCTTGAAGGCATCATCCCTCTCTTTCTTCAGCTTCTCAATATCCACGTCACGATCCAAAAACTTCCTCTCATACTCAAACTTTTCATACTCAAATGAGAGAACTTCTTGGTAAATGTTCCAATTAATAGTGTATAGCTACATGCACAGTCTTTCCCATCCCTCAGCTTGCTCCAAACCGCTTTAAATCGTATGGAGATGGAATGAATAAGATTCGGCACAAACCGACTTCAAGTTGGGTTTGTCGAAAACAACTCCCCTTAAGGACAAATCAGGGAATGCAACTTGTAGGTATGGAGGACCGGCCAGGTGAATGTAAGGCACACACCTATAAATTGAGAGAGAGGCGGTCGTAGCATCATGAATGGAAGAGGTCACAACATCAGAAACATGAACGGTTATCCAGTAGAAGCAGGAAGTTGTGAAGCGGGTTCCTGGCCTTGGTCTCTTTTCAATCTCTTTCACGGATTTTCCTGCTCAATTGGGCTCCTTCTCTTCTCATAGCCGCTTCCTCTATCATGGCCTCGCTCTTTCTTAGCATGGCGATGCTCTTCCATCTTCCTATTCTTCCTCTTCTTCCTCTCGTCGTCAGTCTCCCGAGGAGAATGGTACCTGGAAGAGTGTCTCTACGAACGTTGAGACTCTAGTACCCGATCTTGATCACTATAAAATCCACGTGATACGACTCCTGCAACAAATAATAAAATAGCTTTAAGAAAAAGGCATTCAAAATCAACCTAGAAAATAACAATAATATAAAGGTGTGATTCTAGTGAAGTGTGTGTTGTCCTTTGATGACCCCAGTAGAGTACACAAACCAGATCAACCAACGACTAATGTCAGAACATTGATTCCTGTAAGGAAGATCCGAGTAAGCTCGGAAGGCAACCATTCCGAAGTGAAGTCATCCATCAAGTCACCCATATTCACAAAAATGCAGCTCATGTCTCCCAAGTCAATATCTTCACCTTCCAGCAAGGAACTAGCAGTATATTTATTCTTGGGAGAAGCTTCTTCAATATGTTCTTTCAAAGGAGGTGAGGGAGTATGTTCGAGGCTTGGCTCTAAGGCCTTGATGCCTAAGTGGACATCACCCTAATCAGTGTCAATATCCCAATATATTTTTTCTTCATTTAGAAGGTGCACCTTACTGATCTCTCCTTCGTCCTTCGCTTCAACCAGTGTAGCCTTGCCCGTTCGTTGAACATACTGTCCTTCTTTCTCCTCCGAGATTGATGGCATTTTGAGCGGACTGTCGACCCCGACTTGAATGTGGATCTCTTCAGAAATCCTTTCTTACCCATCGGATGGGTAATTTTCTTCTTCCTCCTCCTCATCACCATTTTCACTATAATCATAGGAAGAGGAAACAGAATGGGTCTAGGTTTTGGAGTGGGAAGGAGAGCTAATAAATCAAACATACCTCCTAGGATGTAAAAGCCCACATCGACAGAGATTTTCATCTATGAGCAAGAACCTGATTGAGCGCTCTTGAGCATCGACCGCTTTTAGAGCGCTAAGAATAGTGCCAGTGCCGGATCCTTGTTAATATTCAGAAGAACTATAAGGAATATACGATCGTTCAGAAGACTTGTAGCAATTAAAGGAAGTTCCAAGCATGGTGAAAGAAACTTACCCACCGTGGTCCATAGACGTGTGAATCCCTCCGGACATTTAGCGAAAAAGAGTTGATTCTTGAATGAGCGAACCTTGCTGGAAAGATCAAGTATAGGTTTCTGGCTAACTGCGCCTTAATATAAATGAGTGATGGCTTGGCCTCACAGATACTGCAACTCGGCGAAGCTCGAGGCACGATTATGCGCCCACATGAACATAACATATAAGAACCTCAACATGGTGTACACATTTGGAAGAATTTGGAATAGGGCCAAGCCTATATTCTGAAGCATTGTAATTAAGAAATGGGTAAACAGGGGCACTACACCATATATACACATATCAGTGGCAAGCCACGTATCCAAAAAGTGGCCTATGGGAAAATTCCCCTCTTGATGACAGAAGCACGTCATCTTCGAGATCCCATATTCCAAGAAAATGCTTCGCAACATCTTGTGTGTAATGATTGAAGGGGCTTTCTCTGGAGGATCAATCAAGATTCTGATGTTAGGAGGAGTGTGATCAACAACGGGCCAACTTGAATCAGACGACCACATTGACCCAAAATTATGAAAGCAGCAGACCCAACTAGGATCGAACAAGACTCCGCTTTAGAGATAGGTGAGCTTCCCTCAAATGATTTGCGCCAAGAAGATTTGCACGTCATTCTATATAAGAAACCTTGTGCTCAAAATGGTCAAGTACGCCAAATCCCTAAACTATAGACCCTAGCGTAGTTGATACTTGAAATTCGAAAGATAATTAATGTGTACCAACTACCGATCGAATTCTAAGTATTACTGTGGGTGTGTGTGATGTGTAATCTAAGTGAGAATGGGTTCGCTGTCTTAAATGCTATGAACAAAACATTTCGTATAGATGGCTTATTCACACCGGAAAGAGCGATCCGTATCACCTGTTATTTTTTTCTTCTATACTTACCCATTATTGATCAACATTCAATAATGGACCGCTATCTGGAACGATGCAGAAAGCCCTTTCTATTCTAGGTACACCGACTGCGCAATGATAGGATTAATCCAAAGTGAGCAACTATAGATCGGTTGGTCCGAATCGAGTAGAGAATTCTCAACATAAGTCAATTTTAGTTCTCTGGAAAGTGATAACAGCATAAGCTACATACAATGCACTACCTTAAGCTATTATCACCTCCTAGAAAAACCATAGAAAAACCAAAATCAATCTGCAAGGCACTGTGCCAGGATCGACTGTGTAACTCGGTGCAAGTCTATTCTGACTCTATGGATGAAGATAGCGAAACATGTCGAGCCTCGAGGCAAAAACCTAGCTTTGTTCCGTGAGGAGTTCAGGACTCGATTTACTATCTTCTTCCATAAAGTCATAATCATCTCGAACCTTCCACTATATGCGTCTCTAAAGCAACTTCAACACCAATCGCTGATAATGCACCAAGATCCAAATCACCAAACTTCGAAATGGTGAAGACTGATCTGATCTTTGATGCAAGGTAATCCAAACTAAGGTATTGATGGGGCGGATCGATAACACCTCAAATTAGAGGAAATCATGACAAAAGAGCAATGGCGGCAGCTTCTGGGGCGATGGTTGATGGCGCTGGAAGCAAAGAACGATGACAGTGCTCTTGGGTGGACAAAGCAATCTGATCGGTAGGCTAGGAAATAGACGAGATTGGATTGTCTAAAAGGCAAGGAGTTGGATCGAGTAGAAAAGATATGAAGTGAGGGGATCAGCTCGTGTAAAAAGGAAGAAAGAAGATCGCAAAAATTATAAAGTGTCGGGGTTGGTATCGATCCGATCCAATTGGATCGGTACCGATCCAAATTTACCCCTCCAAATAATCTCAAATCTTCCCCGTGCGACCTACTCAACATTCATATTTATTCTTGAAATTATCAAATCAAGATCACTCCGCAATTACGGATAATAAATATCCCCGCTAAGGACCGGAGAGTTAGTCGGTGTGTCATAGGTAGCTTTTTAAGATGACCAGTTACAACAAATGAAACTCCCTAAAACAGAGACCCAGAGACAAGCAATTCCAGAGCACACCTTATTTTAAACGAAAGCGTACTCTGAGGAGCAAATTCTAACCGGATTTTTGACCTAGTAGAATTCAAAATGAATTGCAACATTTAGATTAAGCCAGAATGACTCAAAACTTGACTGGAATGCCTAAAAGTACAAGACAAAGGAACCTTGAATGTTCGACCAAAAAACACGCCAACACTTTGGATTGTTACCGATCTGATCCAATTGGATCGGTATTGATCCAAAATACTGGCTTGTGGTTCCTCCAAAACACTTGCATTATGTTTCTACCTCTCTACTAAGCTATCTATCCAGTTTGGTAACGATCCAAGCATTCGAGTTCAAGAAGTAAAGACTTCTTCGATTCAGACTATAGTTCAGTCAAACCTATGAGTGAACCATCATCAAAACATGTCAATATGCTATGAAATTACACGGAGAGCCTCACAAACCAATAGGGAAGCCAATTCGATAGATGTTGTGCAGAAATTGCATAACTCTTTGGATCGATACCGATCCGATCCAATTGGATCGGTACTGATCCAAAAAGTTAGCTCAGAATCACTCTCAACCTTTTGTGCTTCTTCCTACGGATGATTACAGGCTTCTGGTGCAATGGTTTCGACTAAATTGCTCTCTAAATCCTATAAGTACTATCCTATCTTCAAAAGAAAAGGAGGTTCCTAACATGATCTCTGTTGAAGCTTTTCTATTTTTTTTCCACTCTTCTTCCACATAAAAGCCATTGAGTGGAAATTGAGATCCTCCCTTTGTTTCTAACAATGGTGGCTTGTTCTAACGTGAAGAAGAATTATATTGTCATCCAAACTCTCTTGTCACGGCATTTAGTCAATAAAATCTATAAAGTGGACGTAGGCTTAATTAACAGCCGAACCACTATAAAAATCTCTCGTCTCTTTACCTTTTCTACGATTTACTGTTGCTTTTTTATTTCATTTGCCGTGATAAACAGGACGTGTGCTTTCACACTCAATTCAGAGTGTTGACCCATTTTTTGGATTAACAATTAACATTAACAATTACTTAGCATTTAAGTAAGTTAACATTAATCAAAAGATGAAAGAAACTATACCCAACAAACATATAAGGTAGAAAATTATTGAATTTTAATAACAAATGTTAATTAAGAAAATAAATAATGACCGGTCGACCCATATCTCAGGTCGGTCAACTGTTAATGGTCGACTGGTAAGGGACAATGGCTGACCGATTGGGGATTTTGTCTATGAATTTTAACATGGTCAAATGGCCTGGATTTAAAATAAATTAATCTAACGGCTATCATTGATTCAAACCACTATAAATGCAGGCCTAATACCTCACTTTACTTCTCATATTTTTTGAAACAATGATGAAGCTTTGCCGTTTTCTCTTCTCCACAAAGTCTTATTCCTAAATAAAAATTATAGTTTATATATATATATATATATATATATATATATATATGTATAAGTCAAGAATAACAGTGGATAATTGAGAAGAAGAATAGGTTTGAATCAAATCGTCAAAATCAAGGTAAATTATAAATCCAAATTGGAATTTAGTTTAAATCAGATTCAAATCTCTTCTCAGATCCGGATTGCTGATATATATATATATATATATATATTCAAATAGATAGAAAAACTAGAATAACAGGGATTAGATCTGGATATTTGGAAAACCAAAAAGGTGAGTAGGAAGTTATATATTTTTATGTAATATTGGATTTATATCATTGTAAATCTATTCCCGTATTCCTAAATGTAATTTTGGAGTTATAGTATAAACCCTACATACATATTCTATGATTGATAACTTGGATTTAATATTACACATACTTGAATCAAGAAAGTATTGGGCAGTAGTAGTAACCGAGTTTGATAAATTATATAGCAGTTCTAGATTTTTCGGTTAAATGGTTTAGGAAAATAAATGTAAATTAGAAGTCATCATAACAAATTATAGTAATTTAAGTAGTACTTTAATTCATTGGAATGTTGGGTGTTACAGTGCAAATTTTTATAGATTATCAAGTTTAGATTCACAAATAAAAATGTATCATTTAAAATAACAAGGAATATGCCTACAAGAAAAGGATGTATAAAATAGGGATACTTACCGTATTTTGTACCATCCATTTCAATAACTACAAAACTGTAATTCCTCGTAATTTCAAACGTAACACAAATTCCCTTCTGGATAAGATATAGAGATTTATAGTGTGAACCTTTCCTTTTGAAGGAGATGTAATTCTAATCATTAAAATGCAGAAAACCCTAAGTACGAATGAAAGAACTTAAGTTGTGATAACAATAACGGATTAAAGTGTAAAATTAACATAATTATATGCAATAAGGACAAGATGTGGGTCATGATGTAATGGATCTTAAAGCTACTGTAACACTAGTGGAATGGTGAATAGTGTTTTATTACTTTTATGAATCTTTCTAATTTTGTTGTAATTTTAAATCAAATCACAGATTATCAACATAGATCTATACTAATCAAGCAGAATCACAAAAAATATAAAAGCAATCACAAAAAGTAAAATAAAAGAGACGACACTAGGAATTTTATACTGGTTTGGACTAACCAATCCTATATTCAGTCTCGTACAATACTGTATAGATTTCTTTTCAATAGCCTATTTTAACTATGTAGCAAGCAACCAGAATACAGTTACGATTTCAAGGCTATGAGATGCACCCTCCTATCTCACGAGTCCGGATTAAACACTCTTGATTTACCATGCAATGAGATCACCCATTAGATATAAACGGGCTACTAAGCACAACCACTTGATTTGAACAGTCAATAAGCGCACCCAAACAAATAAGGGTAGAGTTTTTGATTTCCGAATAAAAACGGTTGTACTTAAGATACAAGATATCCTATAGCCCCTATGATAGCAGTTTGATCTTTGAGTTTGTAGCGAGAATATTTCCAAAACATTTAATAATTTGTAGAGAATCGATCTAGCAGCGTATGGGTTGATTCTTTGTAATTTTAACGAATGTAGTAAGTAACTTTCAAGAAAGATTTCAAGGGAGTAAGGAGTAAGAAGAAAGTAAGAAAAAATAGTTAGAAAAATCATTTACACTTCCCTTTATACAATAAATGAAAATATACATCCATTTACGAATAGGCAAAAGACACTTCTTTTCATATTTAAAAGACAAATTAATATTCATTTATCGACATATCTAAAAGGGATATGTCGATATACCCTTGGAAAATTTAAAAATGATTTTATTTTAAATTGTTTCCGGACTTCTATATTTTTGTAAAATAATTGAAACATGGTTTTTTAAATACTCTGAACACATAAAAACTTTTATAAATTATTTGTAGAAATATATTTTGAATTTTAAATAATTTATTTTGATGAAATATCAATGATAAGAAATTTGTGATAAAGATCAGAATATGCTATTAGGGGCTTTAACAATTTATTCTAATAACCTATAACTATAGACTGAAGTCTTGAGCTCTTCAAATCTTTTTTATTAAACTCATGAGACTTGATCATCTCTAAATCTTGAACTCTAGTCTTTATACTAATCAGTCTTCAAGCTTAATCATTCT
Organism: Allium cepa; assembly: GCA_030765085.1. Classification (NCBI taxonomy): domain Eukaryota; kingdom Viridiplantae; phylum Streptophyta; class Magnoliopsida; order Asparagales; family Amaryllidaceae; genus Allium; species Allium cepa. The sequence continues at coordinate 169,676,338 of CM060931.1, forward strand.
ATATCGGTGTAATATTATGCAATATATACTATACAACTTGGTTAAACATTAATATCTATATTTATATGGTTGATGTCATCAAAATTAATATATGAGGTATTAACACAAGATATAAATCAAATAGTAAATGATAAAAAGGTAGGCATGTAATAAAACAAATAAAGGCAAAAAGTATATAAAATACACGGGTATAGGGGAGTTCACTAAACAAGAGAGGATAGTAAGGGTTAAAAAGGGTAGAAATAAAGATCCAATTACAAGAGAAGAAATTAATTGTAAAAGATATTTAAATCTTTTTAGTTCAAGGAAAGCGGTAAATGATATTAAATCAAGATTAATGAAATAAGTAGTTAAATAAATAAATATAACTGAATATGAGTAGTTAAACATTGGAGGCGTAGTAATGAAATAAGAATGATAATATATACATATGTATATGTAGCCTCAAGTGTACATTTATAACGCGCATGAATTATTATAGTTAGCTAAAGCTTAGATAAGAATGACATAGTCATCAAAATGGGTTGGAATGCGAGGTCGGTAGTGTTACATAGTAGAAGCCTACCTATCGCAAAGGGTTACCAACAGTTGTGTATACATTATATTGATGTAGAACATATCCAGTTATAGGAACCATGGAATTATACATTCGGGTATAGGTGAAGGAATACCCAAGTAGAGTTTGCTTCAATCATTTAGGAGGTAGTACCTTGATTGCATTAGACAATCTAAATGGGACGGTGAGTAAGACTTGACGCTATGTTAGTGCGTTGGGACCATATTAGAGAGTGGGAGCTATACATAGATCGAGAAGCGGTTAACGAAAAGACGAGGATTACATCGAATAGGCTATACCTCCTACTAGTGTATATCACATTTAGGTCATGCACCATCATAGTTATTTGCTAGTTTGTTTGTTAGGAGGAATGGCTAGATACCCAAAAAGGTCTTTCGAACGATTGGGTTATCTAAGGAGACAAGCCTCAATAGCCCGTAGAGCTAAGTTCATAATATGAAGCAGTTAGGTAAGTCCCGAGGACGAGGTAGAATATGGCTAAACTATTATGACATTGATATTAGGCAACACAGGAGTTCCTTGGTATGCACGACGATAAGGACGTGATATTATGTTGACGATGGATCCTTTCGAGGTGTTGGGTTACAGTTACTGGCGGAGATGGTATCTTGGAACAAAGGAGGATTGTGGTACTTACACACACACGTATCTAGTTATGGCCTACTTTGGGTAGATGGGCGTATCATATGCGTATATAGAGTCAAGACGATTATGTGAAATAAAAGACATAACTTGTGATGGAAGGCAATTGGCATAAACTAGTGTTATGCATAAAGTTTATAATTTACCAATCACCGGAACAACATTCTGACCCCCTTTCTCATTATAACTCACGAGATAGCTTTAGAGGGATAGGACTGGTGCAAGACTGGAACACCGGAAGGAAAGATTTTCTTATGCATGTTTATCACTGACAAGGACACTTGATCTCAAAAGTGTCAACCTTGGTCAATAACTATATGTTTTATTAGACTTTACTGCTCCACTATGAGTTTATATTAGTAATGTTCTAACATGTATTTTGTTATTTAGAGGATAGCAAAAACCAACGATCCGTACTTTGGTGGATATAGGTTTTCGATTTAGATAAAATGCAGGCCCATTGGAGTGTAGGTTATCATGGGTTATGTAGGGTTTTTATTCCATTATAGATTCTAATCCATGCAACAAGGGAAATAGGTAAAAGGGGTTATTTGAATTTTGCATTGGTAAGAGATACTGGCGGAAGATATTTGTTCCTAGATCACATTATATATTCAAATAAATAACCTCCACTCTCTTTTAATCCTTTTTCCCTCATCCCCCTCACTCTTACCTGCATGCTCCCCTTACCACCTCAATTATTTTATAACCACCAATACATATATCAATCAAACAAATAAAAGAGAAAAATAAGCATAAGGACAAACTTCAGAAAAAATTAGGCTGTAGGACAACATGGTTTTTAGGCTGAAGGACAATGTTAATCATAAATAGCGTTTTTATAACGTAAGTTGGATATAATGATAGCTATAATTATCATTTTGTTTAGTGCAAAAGTTGAATATAATGCTAGTTATAACTAGCATTCTATCCTTCGGTCCGAATATAAAACTTGATGTACGTCAGCCTAAACTTTTTCCAAAATTTTTCCTTCTTCCTAATTCCCCCAAAACAAATCTGGTGTTTGCATGCCCGTCTCTTGCAAAAGAGGGTGTAGACCTATGAGATCAAAGGGAACTGTTCAGATCAAAGTGTGTTTCTTTAGCTCCATCTCAAGGTATAATTCAACTCTATACTATATAATCATATATGCATATTGCTTATGATATATCGTCTTTTTCAAATGTATTAGGTTAGAAGTTTACATCCATATTATTTATACGTATATGTTATTTAATCTATGTGTTTCATATGATCATTACAATTAGAAATTGAATAGAAAAATTACGCACACACGCTCAAAGTTTATCTTTGATATAAAGGCCCAAATTGATTTTGGGCCTTGAGCTAATTTTCAAAATATGTTTTGAGAATCTAAATAATATTTTATACTAAAAAGTTAAGTTTAAAATATAAATAAAATTTTATAAAATATTTTCAATTTTTTTTGGAAAGTAGTAAATTGTTTTTGAAATTTTATATCAATTAATTAGATTAATTATATAAATAAATAATTAAATTAAAGCATAGATATAACGATATATATATTTATTTATCTTAAAATATTTAAGGTAAATAATATTCAAATTTCAAAATTAATTATAATTTTTATTAAAATTATTAGTCAATAAATACATAATATATACATGTATAATGATACATGTTTATGTATATATAATCGTCATAAATGTTGAAGTCAACAAACATTATAAATGTTTAAAATGACTAAAATAAAATTAATTATTAAATTAATTAATAAAATCAAAATCAAAATTAAGTATGATTTAACTAAATAGTGTGAAACTGTAAGAAACCTAAATTAGTATGTAAGGAATAAATACATACTTATAGTCCTATACCACGATTTCAGATATCAAACACTTGAATCACAACGGTATTTCATAAGAAATACATTATTCAATAAATCGATGGTACTCAAATAAATATTAAAGGTTATGAATCTCTAATATAAATATTGTTCTCTACCTTTCATATACTAATATATTACTTGCATACTATTGACTCATTGATATTCTTCAAGCTAGAGATATTATATGTAGTACTATTAATATATTGAATAACACATATATATGATATTCCATAAGATACATGCATTTATACTTAGGCCATCGCAAAATAGCTGGTGTGAGTGAATAATCTCTTTCAATTTATTTGTATTTCTCGAGGTCAAAATGAGATTGGGATAAAGGCTATAGGTTAAAAGTTGTATTTGATAAAAGCGATAAAGTTTATCCATCGCTTGTAGGCCTATGATTTGTTGATATACCTAAAAGTCAAAATCCAAAGGCAAGGGAGTTCTAACACCCATGAGAGAAATCAAAAGGTTTCCATGTTTTCTCTTAGGTATTTTAGAAACATAAAAGTCTATTGGGAGCCTTATTAGAAAATGAAATTAATACATTTAACCTTTCTAATATTGTAAAAATATATGCTATATAAAATTTAAATAATCTACTTTAATAAATTTGTGCAACTAATAGAATGATAAAATGTTTTTTAGCTAATATATTCAAATGAACTGAATAAAAATTGACATAGAAATATATAATATACTTATCAGTAAATCTTTTGACATGATATCAATTTGACACTCATGCAAGAGCCAAATTATGCAACCACTATATGCATTTGTACATTGGTCACTCAAGTGTTTATTTGCACAAATTGTGTATTGTATTTTATGTGTTTTGAACTCTACAATAATACAATAATATGGATGTTTTGATCTACATTCAATCAAATATAAATAGTATATGATGAATAATCATAATGTATGAAACTTCGATAAAATTAGTTCAATTAAAATAATTAAGTAAACCATGATGCAATATCATGCATTTGATTGCAGTAAAGGCCAAGAACTACAATATGGGTCTGAGTATTGAATCAGTGAAATGTTAGTTTGATCAGTTTACAAAAATGCAACTTATTTGAGATCTTTAAATGTTAGGGATGACTAAATGCATTTTATTTAACGAGTTCATTACGGTCTTGTTGTGAGGGTTTCCTTTTTAATGGTTCAACCATTTGAAAGGAAACCGAATGTACAAGAGTGAGTGAATGTAACTTGTGGCATAATTTGAATAAGGGGAGTGAATGGTCAATTCTGCTTCATCGAGAACATTACAAACGAGAAATATATAAAATACTAAAAGATTCTTATTATTGAATGTGAAATATGATTTTTATTCCAAATGTATTTTCATATGGATATTTTTTTCTATGAAGTTGTTTCTTCAAGTTCAAGATATTTGATTTGGGGTTCACAACTGTAAACTACTTATAGTGTATGAAACAAAATTATGTAATAAGTGGTTGAATGGAGATTTTGTATGTTACTATAGTAATGAAGGAAATAGTGGATGTATGCCATATGACACTTCTAAATGGACGCATCAAATTACAAAAATTGTGGTCTTAAATATAACAAATATTATTTATAAAATAATAGCTAGTTTTCAATATTGTCTGTAAATAGACGTATTTTTATTTCAATATGATTATTGTGAATATTAATTATAATATAACTATAATAGCAGTGTTTGTTTCATAAGAAATTGGTGCATTAGAAAATACAGAAGTATCAGAACTTTTTACAATTATTTTATATATAAACTAAGCCATTGTTTTGAGAAATAAGTTTTTAGTCATATGATTATGATCATATGGAACTAGCGAATTGTATCTCAAACAATTAAGGGCAAAACATTCATTCAGTGGGAGCGACATAAGAGTTGGTGAACTCTTCGGATTGATACATACAGATGCATGCAATTGTAGGTCTAATGATACCAAAACAGTTCCACATACTTTATTAAATTCAGCAATGAATTATCCCAGACATAAACATGGCTATTTGATACACAATAGCATATCAATGATAAGTTCATAAAATATAAAATAGAAATAGAAACACAACATGCAATAAAATAAAATTTTGATTTGATGGAATAGATGAATGTACTGGAAAGAGTTCCAAAAGTGTCTTAAAATGAATAAGATCCGATCTCCAAAGTTACTCCTCTCTATGACACATAATGATTATTCGATAGGGAGTAATCGAACTATGTTAGATAAAGTACGACCAGCTATGTGTGAAGTTAAGTTAACTTCTTTCTACAAGGTAGTATACTTAAGAATTATTACATAAAGTTAAAATTAATTTCATCTAAAGCATAGTTTATAATGTCATATAAGAAAGGAGTTGATAACAAACCCCTACTTATCCTAGATCAAGGAGTTGACATGTTATGTGGGTCGAGAGGTTGCACGTAATACATATCTACAACTAATAATGATAATTCAATGAACTATTTCAACTATGTCTTTCTGGATTTCCACAAATAACCTTTGCCTAATCTAGTATTGATAAGGGATCTTATGTGGACCACCCAAAGAAGTTTGAGACTGATTAATATTGATTGATCAACTTATGGTCCATAAGTATTATAAACTTTAAATTAAGTTAGCTGATATCTATGTAATTCATAAAATGTTTTTGAATACCCATTTTGTTACATTGAGAAACAATTGTTGTCTCAAGAATTTCCAACACCATGGCGAACGAATTTATTATAGAAATTTTTGATGGTAAAATATATCTGGATACGATTCAAAGATAAAAATGATTAAGAGGGATGAAACAAGATTAATTAAAACTAATCAGACACAACATATTATAATGTCTAATAAGTATTCTCGTGAATTGAAGAGAAATTATGAGCTTTATATCGATGTTTTGTAGTTAAAGCTTTTAGCGGTTCCATAACGGTGGATGTGCAAAAAGTTATAGCGGGGATATAGCGGAAAATAGCGGAGGTGCAAAAAGCTTTACAAAATAAAAATCCAAATATTTAAGGTTAATTTATTCTAATTCTCACATCATTTATGTTGGAAAGACAAATGTTGTTTAATCTTATATAACAAAACCGAAGAATATATTGGTTTATATGGACTAGACTTGGTGACTACAATAGACTTCTAATTTATATTAAGCACTTATGCCTTAAAATTAGATCTTTAACCTAAATTTTTTGATTTTTTAGAAGAGAACGAGTCAAATCAACTTTTGTATGTTAATGTTGCAAAATCAAGTGCTAAAAAGCCCTGATTTACCGAGTGTAGCAGAAAAATAGCGGGGATTAAAGATCTACTGTTCAATAGTGCTAAATTGAAATAGCGTAGTGGTTGAAGAGCACCATGCGCTATAGCAGGGAGTTTGCGGGGCTTTAACTTCGTAGTATTAATGTTAAGAAAATAACTTCATAATTTGTCAATGAGCTATTAAGAGTATTGACTTTGCCATATGATATGATACATATGTCTAAAATAAGATTCCAAGCACATTATCAAAATATAATTTTGATAGTCATACTCGAAGGAATATGATCCATTGGCTTTAAATGTGACGTTGAGAATAAAACAAATGCAGTTGGAAATATAGTAAGAAAAATCGATATGAATAATATCGTAAATTTCAATTATTTAACTTAACGTAACATATTCAACATTCAACATGATTTAATTTAGATTTTACTTGAAAAATTATCGCCAATATGATTTTGAGTATTGGTACATATGAGTATTGGTACACATATGTTGAGACAGAAAATTCTACATAATGATTTAGAATAGACTGTTTGCACATAAAAACCAAAGTATCTCGAAATTAATGGGTATAATACTGAGTTTGTGAGTTTCAGATATGATCCAAGATCTAATATGAAAGTATAATTCGATAAGCAATAGAGTTGAACAAGTAATTTTGATAGAGATATCAAATAGTTTGATTTTATGTCAAAATACAGAGGAAGCGTGTATCTATAAGAAAGAATTATAAAGGTATTAAAATATTTCTAAAACTATAAGCAAAGAACAAACTTATAGTTATTGACGATGTACTTGTGTTAAAATCATTTTAGTTTTGTTATTTAATACTTGATATAGGATTTGAAAATTTATCTTTTATAATCAGTACAAAAAGATATTGTGAGTGTCTAAAACTATATGCTTCGACATAATATTAAAATGTTTAATATGGAGCATGTAAGATGAATTCCTTACGCATTGGCAATAAGAATTATCATACATGTTATATTGTCCATAATGTCACACTTTTCTTATATATTTGATACATTGAGCGAGTATAGAATCCAATTTAAGATCGATGTATGGTAGTTTAGAGATTTTTTATGTATTTACAAAATACTAGAGAATTTTTTATAAAAACTATAAACTCCTTATGAAGAATTTCTCGGACTTAAAATTTGTACATCATTCCTAAAATCATGTTCAGTCTTAAGTTAAGAACTTTGAGTTGAAAATATTAAATAATAAGTAGTGGTTGATTCAACCAAAGCGCTAAGTATACTACCTTGATTAGCACTACAACAAAATAAGTATAAGCAAATGCACAAATTTATAATTGAGCTAGGGATGGTTCCAAATATTAAGAAACTCATGACATTATTATATGATAACAAAGCTACGATACAGATCATAAAAGAATCTAGAGCTCACAAGAAGTCGAAAAACATACTTCAAATTGTTTCACCGATAAAGGCGGTTTATCAACATCGAAGAGATTTGATTGACATAGTAGATAGTTAGAAAATATAGCATATCTATTCACTTAGGGACTATTCTGATCAATTTTGAGAAAAACTATCAAAGGAATGAAAATGAGATCCCATAATTGAACCCAAGTGCAATGGAAGATTGATAAAGTTTTGGGGTATGTCCTATGGGAAATCATGTAATTTGTTACATATATCTAACTCGATAACCAATCTTATTATTAATAAAGGTATTTGATTTCTAACATATATTTTGTTATATAGTAATATAATTAATTAAGTAATTAATTTGAAGTGTATTAATTAGAAAATCCCTAAGTAATATGTATGTGACAATTGTTACAAAAAGTTGTAACCATAAGAAAATTAACACAATATAGAAAAAAATATTATTTATATGTTCTTGGTCAAGATGCCTTGAGAAAGAATATCGATGCGATGATTGAGATCAGAGTGCGTGATGCTCTCTAAATGTTGGGAAGTGTATTACTCATGGCTGTTGGAAGAAATAAGGGGTTACGTACTAATAGTTATTGGATAACTATAGAATGACTCAATTAAGTTTTCATATTGGTTGATAAAAACTAGGTCAAATAGGAAATATCAAGTGATGATATTATACAGTTCTCTTGACTAGAGAATATTATTGGACTTCAATATGAAAACTCCATTTCGATTATGGTTAAATCGTGGCATAGCTTCCATTGAACAACTATAGTTGGATCTAAGTATAAGCATTGGAAGTGAAAACGCTATTCAATAGAGAATTCATCTTCTCAAATTCCTGATGTTATTTTCATGCTCAACTGTAGTCAACTCAAAGTAAAATCTTTTTCTAGAATAGTACGGTTAATAATAAATATTATTGTTGAATCAATGATTTTATTTATGGACTAATCAAGTTGAATAAGGATGACATTGGAACTTTTACTAAAACCAAATTCCATAAGTCCTAAAGTTATGTAGCGTTGACGAAGAGAATTGGTATGATAATCATCCTTTAGACAAATAAAATAATATTATTTTCATAGGCAGGCTGAATTATAGTGGCCATACCACTTTTACAACAATTCTTACAGGTGTGAGGCAAATGCCCCTTAGCAACGACACATAAACATAGTATAGTATAGGAGCAAGACTACGTCGTCTCGACTACTAAAAAAGAAAACCTACTAATCCCTCTCCACAAAGGAGGAACTAGTGTTGTCCTCGGATGAATTAGACCAAATTACATTGACATACTCACTAAACAAATTAATAACGCTAGATTCATTATCAAATGACTCCTTACGCAAAATGTAGCTCTTGTCCCAAATTTCATCATGTAGAATTTCATTGTCATGTTCCCCATATTTACCTTCAACAGTAAGAGACAGTGTGTCAGATATGTGATAGAACAAAGATTTATGCTCACCTTCATCCTCGAAAACATACTTAAAGTATGTATTAAACATTGAGAGTAGCGGAACTACATATCTTCATAGCCTTAAGTCTTCTCTACTGAATTCCAAGCTATAGGACCAGATATGAAGCTAGTGCAAGAGCTAGTTACATCAGGCAGATCAATGTCGTGTCCAATGCCTACAATGAAAGCAGATGACTTTTGTACAGGTTCCCAAATACTTTTTTTACCTTTGGAAGTAGAATCTTACGAGGACCAAGGAGATTAAAATCAAAATTCTCAATATTAGAAAAAAGAGAGGAGTTTGGGGAATGCTAGCAAGCTATCACTAAATGACAAAAATACACAATTAGAGTATATGTGGTTTTTCGTCTATAGCTAATACCAGCCTTTGCAACCTACATAGCGACAAGTTCTACTAAAAGAACAGGCGGTTACAACCTATTTGGTTAAATTCAATTGGAGCCTATGCATAAACTAAATTATCCTCTTAACTGTAGTCTTATCAAAACATACTAATTCACCAACCAAGTTTGCCAACCAATTTATACCCACCATAGATTACAAAACAGAGGGTATATTCGAGAATTGCACCCATACGATATAACTTGTTCATGAGTTGAATCCATTGAGGGTCTCTAATTAGTAACAATAAAAGGCTTTCCCAAAATGACAATGTGGTCAGATTCAAGAATACAAAGTTTTTCATCCAAGCAAGAAAATGCAAAGAATAAGGAGTTATCATATCGCATTGTGATTCTAATTTTATCTTCCAAAGCTTCATTAGGTGGGATTTGACAACCCAAAAGGGTGGGCTATCATAAAAATGAAGCCGACTAAATATTCTTGCTAATATGCGCAATTCCTACCTACACTACTTTAGACGGAGGAATACTGATCCAGTAAAGACTTCATCTCAAAATCACTAGAGAGATATATGCCTGCATTGCGTGTTTTGAATGCGAATAGAGAAGACCATAATTTAGGCTCTTTGGGTACATGGACTTTGACAGGCTACAATACTGGTACAGAATAAGAATTGTTGTGAAACTCATTAAATTCGGTAGTATGTTTGGACAAGTAAATAATAGGAAACTCGTGAACATCTTGTGCATTAGATGTATCATCAATAACATGTACAACATTAATATCCACTTCCCTTGAAATGTCAACTGCAACGGAGACAAGTATTAAAGAATTAAAAGGGGGGATAAGCTCCTTATTACCTAAATCTGTATGTGGCTCTACCCTCTGAAACGAAACACTAGTTGCAACAAAAGCTGCGGAATTCATCACTTGAGAACCAAAATCGAGAAGGGTGGAATCAAAAACAAGTGGCAGAAGACGTACTATAGAAAGGCTCGGACATGGTGAATCAAATAACATGGTGGTAGGAAGTTGAAAATAGTCCATTAATGAAGAGGCGGGCCCAACATAAGCCTAGCCCGATAGTGCGTGAGAGGAAGTCGAGCGGACCTCAACGATGCCACTAACCTAGCTTTCAACATTATGTTCTTTACCTTAAAATTCGAAAGATGAGTTAAAGAGGTGGAGAGGGTTGAGGGGATGTGAGGGAAGATGAGAAAAAATTAGAGAGGAAGAGTAGATAGAGGGAAGATTAGGGAGGATGTGGGTGAGATCTGAGAATTGTCGCCATTAAATTGTTTTTGACTTTTAGTGTTTTGGTATAAATAATTGTTACAAAAAGGTATTATGTGATAACCCGGATTTTTGGACATCTGGTAATTGGATAATTAACTGATTTTAACTATTGAAACACTATTTTTTAAGTTGAACAAATAAATATGATAATAAATATTTATTTGATAATCTCCTGATATAATTGGCAAAATTTATCTTTTCAAAAACAAATAAGATATGTATTTGTTTATGTGCATATATATAAGTAGATTGTAAATAAAATTTTGATTTGAAATTCAAAAAAAAAAATCTTTAGAATAAATTGGATTTAAAACTCTATATTTTGAAACTAATAAAAAAAATTTCTAATTTTAATATAAATATATATGTATAAGGAAATGCATCTATTAAAGTTGAAAAATATAATAAATATTTATTTATTTAAAAGTACAATAGTTTGAAATAAGAATTGAATAAAAGGATTATATACTTTCTTTTAAAGTTTTATATATAAATGAATATAGTTTGAATATATATATAACATATATATATATATATATATTTAAATATAAAACATTTAAAACATATGTTAATATAATACTTAAATTAATTAAAGACATATAATATGCAAAATTACAAGTGTAAACAAGATAAAATACATTTAAACATTCGTAACAATTATAACATGCATTTAAATAGATGTAAGAGAAATACATCATGAGATTAACAAGTGTTAACAAGTTTATCATGCACAAATACAAGTATCATTTTCTTTTTCTTTTTAAATTAATGAATAATGAAGAACAAAGTTATAAATACATATCTTTCTACTCCTACTAGCTAAGATGATTATTTGTAAGCAATGAAGTAAATCAAATTGCCTCACGACTAGCTAAGATGACATTTGAACATTAGTATTTAAAGCGTATAAGTATTAATCCCTCGCCAACTTCACACCTTTGAGTTGCAGATCAAAGTTACTAGGTCTTCGAAACACTGCTTAATTTAATTGATTTATAATAGTTATAAGAGGTAATTAGTTTAAAGGAAAAACTTTAAACTGATTTTTAGATCTATGACCCATGTAACACCCCATATTTTTAATAACATTATCAGGAAAATTTAATTAGGTAAATTAAATGAAATAATGTAAAATGGATTATGGGTTGAGATTTGTGATTACATTAATGGGTGGCCATTCCATGTATACAATGAACTAAAGATGAGATAAAATGGAATAGAGAAGAGATAAAATAGAAAGAAGAGTATTCTTATACCCCAAACCTTTAGGAATTCCTTTAACGTTCATTTTATATTCACTAAACAAAAAAACAAGCTAGAGGCTGACCACCATTAAGAGAAGCAAAGAGGATATTTCTAGAGGAAAAGCTTAGGCAGCTTAATCAAGATCAAATCTCAAAGCTAAGGTGAATAATGACTACATCTCATTGTTTTAATTGTTTTGGTTTAAGATGAATCCGAAGTATTTTGCATGATTATGCTATGTTTTTGAATGACTAAATATTTATATATGTTTGTTGATGATTTATGCTTGTTCATATAAATTTTATGATATGTTTTGATGTAAAAACCTTATTAAATGACATCCAAATGCCATGCGAATTTGATTTAGATCAGAGTTGATATTTTAGATATGGGTTTCAATTTTCATAATTTGTAAATTAATTTGGATTTTATATTAATTTTCTTGTGAAGTAAATGATAATTTGGTTTAAAATTATTTATGGTTAAATAATACATGATTTGGGTCTGAAATTAATATATGTTAGAAAACATATTAAAAATGATTTTCAGGAATTTTTGTAGAATTTTCCTAAGTGTTTTGATGAATTATAAAATTATTTAAGATATGGGATTGAAATGTTTTATATATTTATAAAAGGAGAAGGGGTATTTTTTAAATAAATTAAATGGTTTATCTCTGAAATATTGGCAGCACTTTTAGAATTTTTTTTGCAACCAATCGGATTTTGACAAATAAGGCAGGTTAGTTAGAAAGACTACTTTAAAAAGATAAAAATCGATTTAAACATGCTTTTTTAAATGTTTTTCCATTTTTGGCACCTCGCTTCCGACTTAGGTGGCTTTCGACTAAGCTCCTCGCCTCCATCATCAGCAAAACCAATGTGCCTGGTATCAAGACTTAGTGTGTAGCGAATTGGACTAGGCAGAAGGTATGAGGTCGAAACCAGGGGTTCCAAAGGAGATCGATGTGTTGTTTTGTTTTAAATGAAAGATGCGTCTGCTATGCTTTTGACTTATTTGGCTTTCGGCTGAGTCAAATGTTTTAAATGAAAGGTTTCGAATGGGTTGCGCCTTTTGTTTTAAGTAAATGCTTTTGAATAGGGTCGAAACCCCTAGCTGTCGCTTTTCCTACCATTCGAAGTAAATGGTTTCTGAAGGTATACTTTGTTTTTAAAAGAAACTTAAACACTTCTCCAATGTTTCGAAAGAGTGGTTTCAACACCATCACTTCTTTATTTAGGAACTGCTTTCGAAAGAGTACTATCCACTTAAATGGTTTTAGTGACCCTGTTGCTCTATTGAAGGTTGAATTTAAATGGTTTCGAAAGAGATGATTTTAAATAGTTTCGAAAGGTGTTTCCACATGTTTAAATTGAAACCAAATGCTTTAGAAATGTTAGAAGTTTATAAAGATGTTTATGCTTTTGAAAGGTTTAAAGAATGGTTTCGAAGTGGTAGTTCCGCAATGGTTTCGAAAGGTTTAAAAGGAAAGGTTTTCCAATATTTTCGAAAGGCAATGTTCAAAGGTTTAAAGAAGGAGGTCTACGGTTTTTAAAGCTTTCGAAAGGAATAGTTTGAATGGTTTCAATTGGAATGTTTTGGCCTTTAGACCTAGGTTATAAAGAAGGGTTTTACTTGGTTTCGAAAAGGGTACTTTCAATGGTTTCGAAAGGGGTACTTTCAAAGGTTTAAATGTTTTCATCAACAAAGATTTGAGTAAAGTATATATAACAAGGCAAGGTGATTTTGAGTAAAACATAAAGTATATATTTTCTTTGTTTAAGTTTGATTTAAAGTTTTTAAATCAATTTTGAGAGGAAAAAGGTTTTCAAGGAAAATTTTGGAAAGATTACCCTAAACGACTCAGATATTAGAATACCAAATGGGACTGGTATAGGGTTGCGCCTTATACATTAGTTATTAGCCCAACTAATTTAGTTCAAAATTCCAGTGTGTAGGGCTTTATCACAAGTAAGACTAAAATGATGATTACACACATAAAGGAATATATATTTGTATACATATAGGCTAAGGGGGAGCCCGCAAAACCATTAGGATCAGGTGACCCTAGGAGAAGTTAAGTTAGGGACAGACCGTCCAAAAGTGGAGTGTCTAACAGGCGTTCGATTATTTTGTTTATATTGTCTGGTTGGCCCGAGTTAGCCAAAGGTTAATAGTTAGCCAAACAAAAATATAGTGCTCGGATAGATAATCCATTTGTTACCTGATATGTATGTTCACATGATAATGTTTTATAGTTTTTAACCAGTTTTGGTTGCAGGAAATGATTTGCAAAAGATATGTTTTGAAAGGATATTAGTGAGTGGAAATCCATTCCACTAAATGGCATGGTCTCACTTAATATCAAATAACCGAGATGTATAGTATTATGCACACCAGGCTTTTTGTCTGACTCAAAGTTTTTTTTCTCCTTAAACTCTTGGGTGCTCAAAATGATTTGAGTAGGTTGAGGATTGAGGTTTACCGGTTATTAGAAGGTTGGCGAATAAAGCTTCCGGAGACTAGCAGGTAGCTAATGGATAGCTATTTAGGAGTTGCTATTTTATTTTGTTTAATTCTGTCCTGTTGTATTAAGTCATTTATGATTATGGGATCATGTAATGGAATATGAAACATGTTTTGTGAAATGTAATCAAAAAAGTCATTTTTGTGAAATCTGTGATTTTGTTTCATATTCATGTGTTTCTGATATAATGGATATCATTAACATTACCTTTTTGGTCACCGAAAGTTAATACTATGGATGACTGCAATAGCTATAGTGCTTATCTTTGGGTCTCTAGATAGGTAATGTTAAAACTTGGTATTAGAGAATAGGTTTATGAAAAACTTTAAACTAAAATGATTTTTGGAAAACATAATCCTAAGGAATAAGGGATAAGATTGGGGTATGGGATAATGCTATAGTAACGTACTTGTATTTGTTGTATATAAGTATACGCCGTATCTCTATTCTCATATCTCTCTTAGGCTATTCTTCTATATCTCACGAGGCTTGAATACAAATATGGACGCTAGAAATGGAAGAGTGAATATCAAAGTCCTTGGTTAGAGTACCAAGGCCGGTGAATATAAAACTCCTTGGCCGGAGTGCCGACGCCGGTGAATATCAAAGTCCTTGGCCGGAGTACCGAGACCGGTGAATACACAAGCCCTTGGCCGGAGAGCGAGGCCAGGGAACATACAAGCCTTTGAACGGAGAGTCGAGGCAGGAATGGTATAACGCGACCCGACGAGGTCTACGGATTCAAAGACTAGACCCGATGAGGTCATGTGTTTGGCTATTGGTTATTGATGGATTAGAACTCGGTCGTCGAGTTCAGATGGATATGGATTTGGCTAAGGAATTGGTTATTGGATTCAGAATCAGATGTCGATTGGAGCAGTAGTAGGTTCAGAGAACGGTACAGTGATGTTACTTGGATAAAATGGATTGGATTTTGAATCGGAAAGTACGGATGTGGATGACATACAAACTTCGAATATCGGGTTCGAGGCTATTCAAAACACACCTTCCAATAGCAAGGCATGTTTTGGGGGGCAAATGTTAACCCGCCTTTCGGCAAGGCCACAGACAGGCGGATTTAACTAAGTCAACTTCTCGTTTATCGAGGCTGGAGTATAATGGATTCGGTTTAAAATGTAGATGTTCACTTGGATATGTTGTTCGGTCGATAAGTGGAGAGGTTACATGGCTCGGTCTGGAAGTCAAGGGTCGGTTGGCCCTGGTAATGTCGCTCGGCATTGAGGATTCGTCATTGTGGCTCGGCATTGTTGCTACGACTCGGCCTTGGTGAGGTGGTTCGACTAGGGTCACTCGGCATTGCAGGGAAGTCAGGGTCGCTCGGCATAAGATAGTGGTACGGCAGATACCGCTCGGCATTGTACCTCGCATGTCATCGTACATCGCCCGACATTGTACGTCATTCGGCATTGGGTGTGGCTCGGTATGGTTTAGGTAGGCTTTAATGGACTTCGTGGTTCGACATTGGGGAGTGCTTCGCTTTGGAATTTGGGTGGTTCGGCACTCGATGGTGGGTCATGTTACTTCGAGTCGCGGAGCATATCACTATTGGTCAGTACCATGGTTAATTCGGGTTGGCCTACGAAGGACTTGAGGTCTGTTGACGTGAAGGGTGTGAACTTGGTTGAAGTCTTAATGGGCCTGTATCACTTAAGAAGCCCAACTACCTGGTTCTGCCTATAAATACAGCACGTAGGGTTTCTGAAAAAGGGATCTTCTTCTCTTCGGCTCTCCATTTTTCTACTTTCTAAGGTTAAGTCTATTCTGCCATTCTGTAACTGTAATCGTTTATTACATCAATAAAAAGTAAATTTTTGGAGTGGACATAGGCCGGAGTCGGCCGAACCACTATAAATTCTGTGTCTTTACTGCTTTCTTTTTAATTCTTACCACTCTTCATAATTATAATCTCTGCATACATTCTACATGTGGTCTGTGATTGTGATTTGGTGCTTTCATCTGGATTTGGGTGTTAGTGACCAATTTTGATGCTAACAACTATTATGTTTAAAATATTCAAAATGATATTTTAATATAGAATTTTAATTACAAAGTCCACTAACATGTTTATAATATGTAAAATTGTATTTTAATGTACAATTTTAACTGTGAAATCTGCTACCATGTTTATAATATGCAAAAAAATAGTTTACTGTGGCATTTTAATTACAAAGTCCAATAACATGTTTAGGGTATGCAAAATGATGGTTTAATCTAGCATTTTATTTATGAAGTACACTAGCATTTTAGCAAAGTGGTAGCATTTTATTTATGATATCTGCAGTGTTCAAAATAAAGTCAGTCAACATTCAATAAATAGGTAAAGAAGCAACTGATGCATTATGTTTTATGCATATTTTATCATCTTGCAAAACATATGAGTAATTTAGTCTAATCAAAATCATATAATTTGCAGATTCTAAAAGGAAGTTTACCCCAGCTCCTTTGAAATTTAGAAACATTCAATTATGCTATTACAAATGCATAAGCTAAAACGATAACAATACCGAATATAACATTCAATTATGCAATACACGCATAGAATTATAATGATAAGTTCATATAGCATTTCGTTTCTCAGTTCATTTCAACATAGTAAATCGTCGTCGTTAGCTTTAGCACCACCAACAACCTTCACCTCCACTCCACCACTTCTCATTTGAACTTGGCCATTGAAGTCGCTGTCGAAGTCACAGTTGTCATCGAAGTCGTGTCGAAGTTGTCGCCACCACTTACACTCCCCTGCCTTTGCTTGAACGAGCTCCGCCTTAACCTGCGCCGTCGTCGCCTATTCTTATGATGCCACCTTGTTTGTTCTTATGATGCCGCCGCTTGTTATTGTCATTTGAGAACGAGATTGAAGAAGACGAAAAGATTTAAATTTTTTGTAATGATTTTTCTTCGGCCCAAATTTTAAACTCCGCGTCCTTCAGACATAAAATAATAGCCGCTTCCTTCATTCCAAAAACCTAGCTATATTTTTTCTTGAGCCTATTTTCCTATAGTTATAAATTAATTAAATTTAGTTAAATTAATTATTATATATTTAATATTAACTATTATTTTAGTTATTGTATGGGATGTGTTTAGTAAAATGGAGTTGCCTCTATAAATGTTTGATGCGCCAGTAGAAATTTATTGCGTGCGTATATAAAACTAGTACACATGTATATCAGTATATGATATCGACAAAAATTTAATTAAATTTTAAGTTGAATAGATTGTTATTGGGTTAAGTGAGGTTTTTTCATTAAGGACTCTAATCCCTGTGGCAAGAAAAGGGGGAAAATGGACTATTTGGTTTTAGAATTTGTAAGAGGCATTGGTTCAAGATATGTGTTCCTAGACCTCACTATATATTCAAATCAATAGGCATCACTTTCTTTTGATCCTTTTTCCTTCCATCCTCCCTCACTCTTAGTCACATTATCTACTTCCCTCTCCATCATTTTATTACAACCAACACATGCAATCAATCAAATAAATTAAAATCCAGTGTTTGCACACCCATCTCTTGGAAAGAACGGTGTAGATCTATGAGATCAAAGGGAACTGTTCAGATAAAGGTGTATCTCCGTGGTTCATCTCAAGGTATAATTTCAATCAATAGTGTATAATCATATATCTGCATTGCTTACGATATATCACCCTTTTCATCTGTATTATTGATAGTAGTTTATATCAACTTATTTTATATATATTTGTTATTTAGTCTGTATGTTTCATATGATCATTACAATTAGCAATTGATTAAAAAGATTATACACACATACACACCCCTGATTTTCATTCTTCATACAGTGGCACGAACCACTCTAAAGCCGGCTAGCTTTGCCAAAAAAAGTGTACAGTGATATACGTATAAATTATTTTAAATCCCTTTGATCATATTCATTAATTAATTAAATCAAAGAAATTAAATAAAATTAGTATTCATTTAAATTTATTAGATTGGATTTAACAAATCATATAGGCTTCATAAGCCCAATAAAGATCAATTAAGGATTTATTTTTTTAATTTACCCATTTAACCCATTGTGATTGTGCCTAGTTCATTCATCCACTTCTAAAGAAACTTCTTTAAAACTACCTATAAGTGGAAGAGGTCTTGTTAGTGATGTAAGATGGATGTTGATACATATATTTATATGAGATTTGATATATCATTTACACTATGTGTATGATATTGAATCTAATGAAAATTGATATGTTATGCATCTTTTCCTCAACATTCAAATGTTGGTATTATATTTTATATTCTTCCACTACGAGAATTAGTCTATTGAGATAGATATGCTCTATGATATTTTATATGTTTTATATATCTCACCCATAAAGGAATATTATCCTTGACAACATTGGGGAATCTGGTTGCTTAGTGCATGGATTATGGATGTTATGTGTAACAACCCGCTCCGGAACAGGTCAATTCCAACCCAGAAAAGGTCCATCAAAACTTAGACCCATTCTAAAGCTGGCCGTTGATTGGTTGGTAAAAGTAACAAAACAGAGCTATCTATCAATTCTTTCAGAACTCACAGCGAAAGGAATAAAATATAATAATAGTAGCCATTTATTTCAAATCATTTCAAATGTCAAAAACATTACATAATATCAACCATTACAACATTTTGTTCAAAAATACATTTCATGGGGTACAATAAAAAAAAGATAGATACTAACCGCCACAAGCTTCACTCTTTCCATCTTCAAGTATCACCAACTCCTTCTTTAACCTGTGTTGTAATGAGGAGGGAGTCACAACAGCAAGTTTCTAGTGAATAGAAATCTCGAGCCTTACTATTTCAGTACTTAGGCAGTATAATTTAAATAAGAATATGTCTTACATAATTAAACCATTTAATACTTCGTATAACAAAAGGAGGCGGGTTCTCAAATAACCACTTAATTCCTTCCATTCTTGTAGTAAGTTCCTAATCTCATAACGCATAAGTTATGTCATAAATGTCTAACAATGCGAAAGATGGTACCCAACCACTTAATACCTTTTATTTGAAAATAGGCAGACTCTGGCCAATTAAGACCTTAATTGGGGTAGCCCCATCATTTAATACCTATTCCAAAGGCGAACATCTCATTGGTGACTATCTAGCTGCATCGCATGAAATCCCTTGAGCCACTTAATTCTTCTTTATGGAAAGGAGGATCCTCAATCGACCACTTAATACTTTATCCCGAAGCGGACTCCTATCGAGATACCACCTATCATGCGTAATGACTAACCCCTTGGCCTTTTAAGTACTTCATTTGATGAAAAGAAGCGGGCCTTCAAATAACCACTTAATACCTCAAGAGCCCGAAGTAGAAGCTTCATATTATGACCACTCATAATGACGTCTCACATTAGTCTGACTATTCGTAGGAGCTGGTAGCCAGATTAGATGGACAGATTTACCCTATAGAATTTGGTACTAACCTCGCATTAATAAATACTTATCACATGAGATGTCTCACATCAGCCGCAAAGTCATACTGATGGTAGGAAGAGTAGCTGGGCAGACTTCTGTGTGCCTTTTGATTGACCTCGCATCCATATGACTTAGCCATAATTTAAGTACTCTCTATATATAATACTCATCTCACTGTTTCATAATTAAGGCCTTATAAGGAATCTTCCTTCTTATGCCTTAAATAATTAATTACTTTCCTAATGTAAATTTAATGATAATTAATACTTAATTAACTACGAAATTATACGTTTATTATGGTAATTAATATATAAATAAATACGAGCTTATTATTCTATCCGTGTGGAGATTACGCCCTAACTAACGTTAAATGTCAATTTCTTTTTAACCATAATAATATAAATCTTTCCATTTTATCATTAATATCTGAATTCTGATATCCATAATAAGGGATTATAATACCCATAACAAGGATTCAATACTCATATTCAAAATTGCAATAAATAGACTTGTATATAGAATCTTAATCTAACTTATCTCATATTAAAATAATAGAATAAACCAAAAATGGAAATTGCATTTTAGTCAATTCTACGCTTTATTCAATTTCTTTTATATGAATTTAGATAAGGGAAATTCTATTAAATTTTATAGAAATAAGCGTGTAAACTATGAATAAAGATTCATGCATTACACACCTTTTCTCAATTAAATCCCTTAATCAGATCCGGAGAAAATGAATAAGAAGTGTAATAGAAGGTAAAATACATAAACCATAAAAATCCACAAATCTCCATTATTTTAATACAAAACAATTAAGACTCCAATCCTAAGAATTGACATTTCGCTTTAGGGGAATTTTGGGGATTTTTAATGCCATGTTTTCGTAATCCAAAACTCTTCAAAGCATATATCAAATCCAAACTATACTATTCAACTGCTAAAATAGAAAAACTTAGATTTCCACTAATAGTTGGTCCTTAGCTTTATTTTTTTTGGATTTGCAACGCATTATAATCTCCTTTAGATCTCTTCTTTTTAATATGTATAACAAGGGATTTGTATATATATTAGATTCAGAAAGGTTGGAGGAGAAGAGGTTTATAAATTAAATAATAAACAAATAGGTATATGTGATTTTTTACTTGAAACTCTAGTTGTGTTTTCTGAGTCTAAGAAGAGATGAACTAATAGAGCTTCGCTAATATTCCTAAAATATTTGTGAATGAAAGTGGAAAGGGTAGGGTTCTATTTATAAGGCTTGAAACGTACCAAAATCGTATGATGAAACTTGGTTAAAAGCAAATAAATCTGAAATGTTCATTAGCTAAAACCCCTAGCCTCCACTAAATAGGAGCCGTCAACTGCCCCTATACCATCGGTCAACCGCTAGGGGTCGACCGGTAGAGGTCAGGGGATTATCCTCTCTATTAAATTTGAGAACATAATTTTTTTGTTTCCGTTGCTTATTATTTTATTCCTTAATTAATTTTTAACGTTAATTGTTAACTTTAACGTTTATATAACCCCCAAGTCTAATCACGGTTAATTTTTTAAATTCAAACTTTAAATTTAATTACTTATTTGAATTTGAATTAAACGAATTTAAATCTGAAAACTTCACACGCTCATGATTTCTTCTTTTGAGCTCCATTTTTAGCATATTATACATGAAAACAGATTGAAATTTCACCACGAATGCAATGGAATTACTTTTATAGTCAAATTCCAACATTTATAAAAATTTAAAATTTTCAATTTTATCCCTACCTTATTAAAATGAATTTCTCTTAATTTACTTAATTATGGTTGATTTTTCGGAGTGTTACATTATGGGGGGAGGGTCGTTAGATATGTTATATTATACTAGGAACCATATGACTTATGCATTTAGTGCATGATCGAATCCAAAATAAAATCATGGGATAGCTGGTAGTGATATTCAAACTCATGTTATTATAGTGACATCGACAACATTATATCAATCTAGAAGTTTGAATTCAACCTTAGTAGAGGGAATGTAGTTTGGAAAGGTTCCAAATAAGAAATTATAGCATATAAAACTATGAGGTTCCAAATATCGCCTTAAATGATGGCGCAAAGGATGTTTTATGCAAATTCATTTGAGTGTTAATGGGATTCCAACCATTGAAGATCCAAAGCTGGTCTATTTTGATTTCAGTCATGTAATGAGATTATGAAAAGAACTAACTCATAGAAATTGAGATGCATTCATAGTAAGTAACACATGATAAGAGTTTTCGTTTGTTATGGAGAATTAGTCACTAAACAAATAGATACTAAGGTTATTATTACATATTCACTCCCTAATGCTTTTTCTCAATCTACTTTAGGAAGACTGATAAAAAGGTATGGTTTGAGGCATTATAATTGGCCTTGAGTACTAGTGGGATATTGATAAAGTTGAGAGTATCCCTAGGAAAATTATGTAACTTTAATCATATAATTGTACACCTAAATCTTATGTACGTGTCTTGTTTGAAATGAAGATATGTTTTTTTAGTCTTTATTTAGGTTGTATCAACATATAATTATCATTAAATGTTGATGATTAATATTCATACGTACAAAAAGAAACCCTAGGAGTAATTATTTAACCAACTATAGTTACGAATGTGTTTGTAATCATGAATAATGAATCCTTATATTTAAATGATTGCTTATCCATAAATATTTCTAGTCAAGATGATTCGAGAAGGGGATATCGATTCGTCGGCGAGATTTGTGTTCCTAATGGTTTCCGTATGATGAATGGTAATTAACTCAGAATCGTAAAGGACACCAAGAAGTTACGTATTTATAGTTGTTGAGGATAATTATAGAACGACTCATTGAGATCCTTTTACGGGCTAGTTATAACTAAGTCAAAAAAGGGGATCTCACATGATGATGTGCGGTGGCCTTTTGACTTGAGAGTACCGTGGATCTTGTTTTTTGAGGCACTGCTTCGATGATAGTTAATCACATGATATGAGCTCGTATAAAGACCTAGTTGGGTGCGAGATTGGATACTCTATGTGAAATACTACTCAAGAGAAAATATATCTCCTTAGATATGGGAGGTTAATGTCACTATAATTGGTCTTTGATGATTATACATCAAAGTCCCAAGTCACGCCTATGAGTCTCACAACAGAGAATTATAGCTTGGACCTAAATGCTATAATACGAAAGTTTATAATTGTTATAAACTATTATAGAGATGATATATATATATATACATACATATATATATATAATAGTTATGTTTATATATATATATAATATATATATATATGTTTGTATGCATGCATGCATGTATATATAAGTATGTATGTTAATAATTTTATTTTTAAAATCACCAAAATTAATTGTGTCAAATACGTATGTTTGTTGTATATATTTAATTTATATGGGTAGTTTTATTAATCTAAAAGGTAATTAAGTATATATATGTATGTATGTATGTATAAGTATGTATATATGTATGTATGTATATGTATTATGTATTATGTATTTTATGCCATGTATTAGTCAGTTAATATGTGTTAGTTGATTTTAATATAGATAGCCTTGTAAAGAAGAAAGGACATGTCAAAGTGTTTGGTCCAAGTGGAAAATAAGTGAAAATTAAATTTTAATCATACATTTGGTGTAATATTGTATATATTAATAATCAAATTAAGCGTAAATAAATTTTGAATTTGTTGGAAAAGAACAATATATTATTAAGTAGATCTAAAAAATGGTAATCAATAGAAACCTTAGTCCTTCCTCTTCTACCCAACCGCATGTTGTTACTCCTTCCACGCCTCTAGATCGGAGCATGCCTACCCTATCACCAGGCCCTGACGCTGATGGTTTTACCGCCGTCATGTCCAAGCAGATGCAAAAAGCATTTAAAAATCAATAATGTGGAGAATCCTCTGCTGATAGAGTTACGTATAAAAGAATTCTTCATGTTCCACGTAGACCTTTTAATCATCAAGCATTTACCTCCTCGTTTCCTTCTTTCCTATTCATCCCAAAGCCTCGACTTCAGCCCTCCTACAAAGTAATAAACCTACACCAGTTTCTGTGATGTCCAACATAACGTGGAAGATGGTGATAACAGAGGATGACATCCCCATGTCTACCCCTTAAAAGTTTTACAACCTGATGGATTTCAGTCAGAAGCGCTGTGTTAAGATGACAAATTCGACGGTGGATGCAGCCAAAAGATATTGGAAGAACTTAACCGCCATTTACGTGGTCGGTTTGCATCTGTATTATCATTACTTCAGAGATTATATTGAAAGGGTTTGACAGCCCGTAGGAGATTTCTTCATTAACACCAAGAAGGATGGATTTTACAACACTAAATTTGAAAACAAAGATGACTATGAGAGAACATTAGCAGAAGGGCCTTATTTTTACAACAGAAAGCTCACGATGATGAAATGATGATCACCAGAGATTAGCTTAACCAACGAAATGCTTCAAACGATCCTAGTTTGGGTATGCCTCTCAGGATGAAGGCTGGAATTTTGGTCTCAAGAAGACATTAGTACAATAACATCAGTATTGGGTCATTCGATTGAAATGCAGCATTACGCCAAAGGTATAATTAAAATATCATATGTTAGGGACCAAAGGAATGATTAAAAGTAACAAGACCGAAAATAATAAGGTGTTTTCTCAACTTGTTGAATACGGATGGCGGCCCATGGTTTTTCAATATTGTTATTGCTTTGGTCAACCAGCAAAGTTCTGCACTTTTGAAAAAGCGTGGGTTACCAAAGCAACAACATTGCAATGCCATCAGAACAACAATATGGACACCAGACCATAAAGTGTTGCATGCAAAAACCAAGTTCCAGTAGATAACAACAATCAGAATCTGAATAGCAAAGGCGCACAACACACAGAACAACAGGCAGACAATGCAAGCAGCAATTTAGCACAATAATTAGAAAATGACATGGATTTGGAATGTTCAAAAAATATCTCAGGTTTAACCACAAATTCTCAAGACAATACTGAAGCAACACAATCACAGAGAGACACTAATCAGAATATTACATCTCGATGTCAAAATTCAGTCTTAGCTTATACAAATTCTAGTGAATTAAATGATGCATGCACTCAGGTAAATTCAAATAATTTACCTACCCCACCTCAAGATTTACAAACTTCTACAAATAACTGTTGGAATAATTCGGCATTATGGGGCCATATATTTTAATATTTGAATGTATGGGCTATCTTGGGATTAAGTTTAATTATGTGATCTATTTGGAATAAATACAACAAGACTTAAAGGGGTATATTCGTCATGTAAATTTATAATGTGTGGATACCTGAGTGACAATTTTAGTTTGTTGAAGGGTCGAACTGAAAAATGTCACACACTATATATATGGGGTTATGGTCCCCAAATTACACAAGTCTTATCATATTCTCTCCACCCTCTTCTAAAGAGAATTTTCAGATCTAAGCTTGTGTCAATTTGGAAGATCTAAAACCTAGTTGATCTTCTTTTTGCAAACATCAATGGATTCAGGTACGACTTCTGCTGAACTATTTAATCTCATATATTTGTTTCTCGATAGAATCAATATAGGTTGTATGTATTCAGATCCAGAATTTATTTATTTATTACAACAAGTGGTATCAGAGCCACCCATCATTGATTTTATTAAGAAATTATTTGGTTTTAAGAACATATGAAATTAGGGTTCTTAGATTTACAATTTTCGGTTGATTCACCTGATCCACTTATTTCGTTCTGATTTGTGAATGCTTCAATTATGGTGATTCAAAACATGTTAATAAACAGTATTATACATGGATCGATAGATTTAATGAAATATTGGATTCTGTTGATTTGACCAAAAGTTTCCTGAAATGATAGCAATTTGGATTTAATTGAACCGTATCATTGGATTTATGATCTAAGAATTCATCTACATCTTTTATAATAATTATACCATGACATGTTTGTGGTTTTGTTTTCTCCTGCAAAAGCATAAATTTTTATTTTATTTGGTTGGTTTTTTTTTAAGCATAAAATAGCAACAGGCATTGTTGAAATATTGGCCAAGCTTTTACTATTCATTACTTTTGTACACTATGAATCAGCACATTAATTGATGCTGTCAGATTTGACTTTTTTTTTTATTTATTGTTACTACTTAATATGTTTCACCTTCTATTTTGAATGGTAACAGTTAAATAAAGTACACAATAATCTGATACTAATTATTATTGCAAGTATTATTCATTTATGTATTATTACAGTTTCCTTGATGTCAAATTTGACATTGATATTTATGGCAAATTTATAAATGAAGGAGTTAAAATAAATTCATATACTATTTGGCGTCTTTTGCAAATTGATTGTGAATATCCTACATTACAAGTGAACTAATTGAAATAATATGTCACCAAAGTGACCTCTCTTATTTTAGTTGCTCATAAAAAATGTTTGATATTTGTGTGTATTTATTTGTGCGAATATTAGTCGGCCCAAAGGAAGGTTAATATCTGGCCAAATTAGATACACATGTGTGATGATAAATATGTAACAATTATAAAGTTTTACAAGAAAATAATTAATCGGCCTCAAAGGAAGATTTTTATTTGACTTGAATTTATTGTTAATATTTGATGATTACAACTAGAATACCACTTACAGTTAATATTACTGTCCAAAGACTTGATATTAATGTTGTGCTAGGTATCTTGAGCAAAGGCTTACCAATTATTTTAAATTTACTACAGTTATTTTATAATGTAAGCATATTTGATTAATTTAAAATTACAGCTAATTTGACTACGGTATCTGCCAATCTGAACAACATTCCTATTCTGACTGAAACAAACTTTAAGGATTGGAAAGAGAACATATTGCTTGTTCTTGGCTGCATGGATCTTGACCTTGCACTTAGGATAGATGAACCCACCCCTCTTATGGATGAAAGTTCTTCTGATGTTATAAAGAATTTTAAGAGGTGGGATCGTTCAAACCGCATGGGTCTAGTGATCATAAAGCGTGGCATTCCAGAGGCATTTAGGGGTGCGGTACCTGAAAAGATAACCAATGCTAAAGATTTCCTTGCTGAGATTGAAAAACGTTTTTCTAAAAACGATAAGGCGGAAACAAGCACGCTTTTGCAACGCTTGATTTCCATAAAGTATCAAAGAAAAGGAAACATAAGGGGGTACATTATGGAAATGTCTAACACTGCTTCAAAACTTAAGGCACTTAAGCTTGATCTTTCAGATGATTTGCTCGTGCATTTGGTATTAATCTCTCTTCCTTCACAATACAACCAGTTCAAGATCAGTTATAACTGTCAAAAGGAGAAATGGACTCTTAATGAGCTCATTTCGTATTGTGTACAAGAAGAAGAGAGATTGAAGTATGATAAGGCTGAAAGTGCTCATTTAGCATACACCTCTAAGGGAAAAGACAAAAGGAGAAAGAAGGATAAAGAAACTGCTAAGGGTCCAACTGAAAAGAAACAACAAAAGGAGACTGATGGTTGTTACTTTTGCAAAAAACTGGACATTTGAAGAAAGATAGTGCCAAATACCACGCATGGCGTGTTAAGAAAGGTACATTTTTTGCTTTAATCTGTTCTGAAGTAAATTTAGCTACAGTACCTGGAAACACTTGGTGGTTAGATTCTGGTGCTTCTACTCGCATAAGTGTTTCTATGCAGGGTTGCCTGAGCTACCGAAATCCAACTGACGCTGAAAGATACATCTATGTGGGTGATGGAAAATCGGTAGAAGTGGAGGCTATTGGGCATTTTAAGTTGTTATTAAGAACTCAGTTTTATTTGGATTTATTTGATACTTTTGTTATACCGTCATTTAGACGGAATTTGGTTTCTGTTTCTAAGTTGGACAAATTTGGTTATTCTTGTTCATTTGGGAATGGTACTTTTAGTTTATCAATGAATTCAACTCTTATTGGAACTGGTTCTCTTAATGTTTATGATAACTTATATATGCTTGATGTTAATACCTCTTATAATGAAGCCTTGCATGTAGAGTCACGTGGTACTAAAAGAAAAGCTAATAAGGAAACTTCAGCCACATTGTGGCACAAGCGCTTAGGTCATATATCTAAAAAAATAGAATTCAAAGGCTCGTGTCAGATGGCATTTTGGAATCCGTTGATTTTTCAGACCTTGATGTCTGTGTAGAGTGTATCAAGGGAAAACATACCAAACATAAGAAATAGGTGCCAATAGAGCAACTGACGTCTTAGAATTAATACATACAGACATTTGTGGGCCATTCCCTGAGGCATCATGGAATGGTCAATAATATTTTATAACATTCATAGACGACTACCCAAGATATGGCTACCTATATCTTATTCATGATAAATCAGAATCCTTAGACATGTTCAAGAAATTTAAGGTAGAAGTTGAGAACCAACTCAACAAAAGGATTAAAACTGTCAGATCTGACCGTGGCGGTGAATATTATGGTAAATCTGACAGATCAGGTGAACAATGTCTAGGACCATTTGCCAAATTCTCTGAGGAATGTGGAATAGTCCCATAATACACTATGCCAGGTTCACCTAGCATGAATGGTGTTGCTGAGAGACGACGCCGGACTCTTAAAAACATTATAAGGAGTATGATCAGTCATTCTACCTTATCAAAATCACTCTGGGGAGAGGCATTAAAGACGGCAGTTTATATCCTTAATAGAGTACCCACTAAAGCAGCTACTAAAACACCTTATGAGCTCTGGACAGGCAAACAGCCTACTCTAAAGCATTTTCACATTTGGGGATGTCCAGCTGAGGCAAGGCCATATAGGCCAAATGAAAGAAAATTGGACTCCAAAACAGTGAGTAGCTACTTTATTAGTTATTCTGAGTGATCTAGGGGCTATAAATTTTATGATCCCATACTGAGGAAAATATTTGAGACGGGAAATGCAACATTTTTTGAGGATGTTGAGTTGAGAGGGAGAAATGAAGTAAGGAACATTGTTTTTGAGGAGGAATCATCATCTATGATTCCTACTACAGTTACTTCTTCAGACAATGTGCAGATTATTGTTCCTGTCATTGATCAAGAAGTGAATCCAGAACCCCAACAAAACAATGTTGAAGAAAATCCTCTTCAAGTTGAAGTTAATGTTCCACAAGAACAAATTCAACAACCTCAAAATGAATTGCCATTAAGAAGATCCACTAGGGAAAGAAGAAATGCTATTCCTGATGATTATGTTGTATTTCTTCAAGAGTTAGAGGATAATAATGGATTGATGGAATATGATCCTATCAACTTTCACCAAGCCATGCAAGATATTAATTCTCAAAAGTGGATTGAAGCTATGAATGAAAAGTATAAATCAATGCAAGACAATAAAGTTTGGGATCTTGTCCCTTTACCTGAATTATAACTGAATGTTGAAATTTAATTTAAATTGTATAAGTAAAGTAAGATGAACTGAAGAATTGTTCAAAGAAACTAAAAGAAGAAAAAGTTTGCAAACTAACTTTTATTTGAGATATAAAAATAAATTAGTAAGTAAAACTAATAAAGAAAATGGTTAATTAAATATGGGTTGAGATAGGGTGAATCAAAATTCAATATTCAAAGTTTGGAAATGAATTGAATTCAAGAAAAATTGGGAAGAAGTATTTATATTTGAAATTAATTAACAAAGTGAAGCAAATTAAAAATTTTATGGAATTGTAAAGGCAAATTGAATAAAATAGATATAAACTCCAATAGTGAAGTGAAAACAAATTTATGAAAGAAGTATATAAAATAATTATATTAAACCTAAGAAATGAATGGTAAGATTCTTAAGTAAATTGGTATTGAGGAAAGTTATTCCAAATGAATAATTGAATGGAAATTTAACTAATGTTGGGACAAGGGAAAGTGAGAATAAGTGAATAACAATCAAATAAATGTGAATAAAAAGAAAATCGATATAATTGTTAATCAATTGGGGCAAATACGTAGAATGTACGTATATTATTTTATTCGCATAGCTATTTGATCCGGATTCGAGCATAGAATTTCGAGGTAATTTTACCGATCCGAGTTGGAATTTTTCACTCGATTTTCAACGGCGAACCTGGATATGGAGTTTTGATTGATTCTATAAATTCTCTATCATAGTTATGACTATGCAAAGAGAATGACGGTTTCTAATCAGGAAACCAGATCTGAGTCCGCACTAGAAAGTCGGGTGGACGATACTAGTTCGGAAGTGAGATTGTGTGATCGAGTAAGCGATCAGATTCGGTATTGCGTACAAATGATATAGGTACATCGTACGGGCTTAAGTAAAACAAATATTGAAAATGTGTAAAAGAAGTCAACAAAATATTTTTTGAATGTTGTGATTGGATATTATTGCTAAACAGGATATGCAGGTATGAAAAAGGGAAAGGGGAATTGGTTTTGATTTCAGATAATAAATTAGAATTGCCAGGCCAAAAAGGTATGTGTTTAAATTTCTGTATGAAATTTGATTGGATTTTTGGATCTAGCCACTTGGCTTTTTGTTTTCTTTTTGGATTTTGGAGGCCGTAGAGCCATTTTGTAGTTGTACCGAGCTAGCCGCGCAAAGGAGACGCTGGCAAAAATTTTCAAAAATTTAGAGAGTTGGAAAATTTTTGATAAAATTCTGATAATTTTAAATTTGATTTAAAATTTAAATTTGAATGATTGAGTAAGTAATATTGTTTGAAACTATGGGAAAGGTGGGAAAGATTAGTAAGAATAGTAATGGGTCTTTATAAAAGATAATTGGTAGGATGTTGAATTGTTTGGTTTTGGGGATAAATAAAGGGGTATTGGACCATTCTTCCTAACTAGTAATTTCGGGGACGAAATTCTTTTAAGGGGGGAGGAATCTGACGACCCGGAATTTTTAAGCAATTTAAATTGGAATATTCAATTGATTTAAATATTCAATGGAATAATTTTAACTTGAATTCAAATATCACTAATTAATTGTTAATTAAATTATTGAATTAAATAATTTAAAAATCGGGTAAAGAATGAAATCTGGGATTTTATGCCTGTTAAAAATAATTTGAAGGCTTGTAAAATTTATATTGATAACACTGAAGATAATAGAAGTTGTAAAATTGAAATTAACAGTGGGTTGTTCAGTTTTAAATTTTTTTATAGTTTGAACTGAATTTAAAAAAATAGCCTTCCGAAACACAGTCTCGGAATTTGACGAAACCAGTTCCATTGGATCCATAATATTTTATTATTATCGGATTTCAATTTTCGGAGTGTTTGGAGTTGTTGTGTGAGCATATGTTATATAAACGCGCTGAAATCTATATCGAATCAAATTTAATAACTGGGTACCTAAACAAGATATTTTGAATATAAAAATATTTAATTTTAAATCAGCTGCTACCTGTAATCCCTTAAGCCAAAAAATCTCTGTTGTAGCCGACACGCAGAAACAATTTTCACGCGAACGTCTTTCACTGTTTCCTTGATATCCCTTTTTTATGCAACCCTATCATTCTCGTACCTTTGGTCACCCAAAACGAAGCTTTAACCTAATCAAAGCAATTGAAAAAAAATGCGGAACAGGGGGGAACTGTGTGCTCGAGCACGCGAGGAAATCGCGTCGTCATCATCGATGGCCGCGAGTTGTGGATTCAAGGGGCCTAGGGTTTCGCATTACAGATTCTGGAAGTCCTGTGCTCGAGCTCGAATTCGAGCTGCAGTGTGAGGCCGAGCGCAAAGTGTGAGGCCGATCGCAAGTAGGGATTGCGGCGGGTTTGGTTGTGGACTTGTGGACTTCGAGGCTGAGTGCGTGCGGGTTGGTAGAGGAGTCAAACAAGCCGGGGTTCGATCGAGAATCGAGCTCGACAGCAGGTGGTGGAGGCGTGAAAAGCTCGCCTGGATCTCGATCCAGCGACGTGGTGGAAGGAGGCCTTCTCGCGATGGTTGAGGAGTATTTGGCAGTAAGGTATATGTTAACAATTTAATTTCAAATTTGAATCTGATTTAAATTACATGTATATATAGGTTAGAAAGGAATATTTGGTAATTATTTTTCAATTTAAAGATTTATACCTATATATATATATATATAGGATAAGCAGTGAATAGATATATATAAAATGTTGAGAATATATAGGAATTTAAAAATGTTTAAAGTTTATGTAAAGTGTAAAGTAGAAAACTTTGTCTGGTTTGAGAACGATTTTTGTAAATGAAGTATACTGTTTGAGTAATCATGTGTTAACGGATAGATAAAATTTCTATTTATTTACAGAAAAGAAATATGCATTCATGTTTAAAATATAGATAAAAATAGGAAATATGAATATAAAGAAGATTTTGGAGAAAAAAAATAGATAAGGATTTAAATGTTAAAAAGAATTTATAAAAATTAGATTTTTAAATCTATATAAATGAATTTTGGTTTTTAAGTGGATGAGTTTTAAATATATATATATATATATATATAAATGTAAGATCATATCACAAACTAGTTTTTGTTAATAATATATTAAGGAGATTAACTAGAGTAATTGACTTATTTTTATTACTTTGGGTACCAAGAGATTTTTATAGGGAATTATTAGTTGAGAATTAGATAAATAAATGGAAATTAATTGTTTGGTTAATTCAATAGTAATAAGTTGTTTTGGTTAATTCAAATGTCAATAAATCTTGAATTATTTATTCAAGGTCAAAAACCATGAATCAAGGCAGGATTGAAGCGGATTGCAAAAGAAATAAAAAGTGAGTTAATCTCACTCAGTTAAATAAATTTAAATGATTAAATTTAAATAATTGTTTGAATGGTTGAATTGATTGATGTGCTATAGTATGGTATATTCTGGAATTGGCATATTATATTATGCTAACATCTGTGGATGCAGGAAAAACAGGTTGAAGGGATCCAACTGGATCCCTCAATATTTATTATTTAATATTCTCTGTTGTGATTACTTGATATTCTATGTTGAATATATTGGAATATCGAATGATATGATTCGATTGGATATATATATTGGTTATAATGAATTGCCAAAAATATATAAATTGGATTTTGGAAAGAAAATAAAGGAAGTAAATTTGTAAATGAAATAATCTTGGAAAATTTAATAAATTGAGAATGAATTGAAAAAGAAATAGAAGTATGTTAAATACTAATAAATAACTTCGAGTATGAAAAGAAAAGAGTTTGAATAAACAGAAATTAATGAATTGTGAAATTATGTGATATGAACTTAAATGAATAAAGAATTACTTTAAAACTTAAGGTATTAAATTTATTTAAAGGAATAAGAAGTAAATTGAGAAATCTAAATTGGTATTTCAATTAAAAGTATTTTAAATCATAATTAAGGAATAAAATATGAAAGTAAAAGATTTTCAAATAAATGAAGTAAATTGGAAATCAATTTGAAAATTGACTTAAGTGTTTGAAATTGGATGTTTGGAAGAATAAATTCAAGGTGGGAATTTACTAAAGGAATGAGAAAATTTGTTTAAAAATAAATAGTGATTTATTTTTAAAGGTTGTGAAGAGAAGTATATTTCTCTGGATAGCCAAGTACGTTTTCAAAGTAAGTTTTTAAAAATAAAACAAAGGTTTTAATGTTGCTTTACAGAGTACTTTCTTGGAAATTTATTATTTCTAAATGTTTAAATTCTAAAGTAAATATTTATTCAAATCTATTACCGTAGTAATAATTTATAAAGAGTGACTTAGTAGTTCTGTTTAAAAGCAAAATCCTAGTTTATATTTATAAAGTAACCTTATCTTCAAATATTCTTATAGTATATATTTTTAATCAATTATTAAAGTAGTTTTAATTCAAATATTTTAAAGTAAATTCTAAAGTAAATAATTTGTTAATCTATTATCGTAATAATTATTTAAAGAATGATTTGGTATTTTGTTTAAAGAAGAAAATCTAATGTATAATTATAAGGTAACCTTATTTCTAGAGTATTATTTTAAATTAAGCACTAAAGTAATTTTTCTATATTACAGGTTAAATATATTTTACAATGAAGTGTTTTTAAATTATTTTAAAAATCTAAAGTTTTGTGCTTGGTGATTCCAGTGGAAATAGAAATACTTGGAATTTATTCTGAGAAAGGCAGATAGTTTTGAAAACTGTTTCAAGGAGTTTGAAAGGTGAAAATATATCTTGTGAAGATATTTTTGAGATTAATAAATAATTTGGGAAATTATTTATTGTGGGATGGATGTTGTGAACATTAATTGATAGTTAAATCACCGACTATCAATATTGGACAAATGCGTTGATCGTTTCGAAGAGACCGGGATCGATATTTATTTCTCGCAAACCAATTCGATCCGGTTTGTACGTTTTCGTGAAAAACGAGTTTGGATTCGAAGATGGAGCAGAGAAGTGCAAGGGCTAATCGCTACTAATCCTGAGGATATTGTTGAATATGCGCTTATATGATTTTTGTTTGATGATAATAAACATATATATATTCGTTTAAATGTATTTGTTAATGTACTATTTTATTTTTCACAGATTAAATAAATATTTGCTGAATAAAATTAAATAACACAGAATTTGAATTCAAACAGAAATTTTATTCAAACAAATATTTATTACAATTTGAATAGTACAGATTCAAGCTCTCACTATACATATACAATTTTGATTACAAATTCATCACAATTTCATATTTACATTTAAGCTCACTACACATCACTCATTCACTCAATTCGTATTTTATCTTCAACTTCATTCCAGTTAGAATCCAGCATCTGAGCAATCTGCAAAAATATTCACTAACGCAGTAAAATTGAAAAAGAAATATTTTTGCAATATAAAATAAAATGTGAATTTTTAAAATAATATTTGCCTCAGTTATTTGGGTTGTTCGTCATCATTTACATTTGAATTCATCACACACGAACAATGTGACATGCACAGTGTATCACCGTACATGCCACAAGGCCGTGCACACCGATATACACTTGATAATGTTACAGGGACAGGTGAGCACAAGGTCAAACCCAAAATAAAAGGACGGGTACAACTCAGGTGCAATATAAATAAAATCACAACACGTGCACAAGATCAAACCCGAGCTATTAGCTGGATTCAACACAGGGCAGTTGTACAGGCTACGACTTCAAGCATGCAAGCAAGATGGTGATCAATATGCAGTACAGTGAAGTACAAAACAAGTGCATCACAAACCAACAAAGGAAAAACTAGGCAAGATCAAATGCCATCAAGCAAGCAAGACCAAAGAATGATTAGACTACATGAACACTATAGATGAACACTATAGGCCGAGAACTAGACCAGGTAGTACAAGTATCAAGACCAGAAAAGATGCAAACAAAATATGCAGTGCATACTCAAGTACATCAGGTCATGAAACCAGCATCAAGTCAAGTCAACCAACAATGGAAGCAGTGTGCAAATAGCAGGTCGAAAAGTACTCAGGGATGAACACAAAAATGTACAAATCAAAGAACACATGACCAGACACGCATGAACATGAAGACCACAAAGGCAATGCACCAGTGAAACAACTCAGCAATTAATTTAACCAGGAACAAGACTTAAGCACCATCAAAGTTCAAATCAAAGAGATAGTCGACCAACAGCTACATGAATCAACAGCATATCAAA
The DNA here is from genome assembly GCA_030765085.1 of Allium cepa. Lineage (NCBI taxonomy): Eukaryota > Viridiplantae > Streptophyta > Magnoliopsida > Asparagales > Amaryllidaceae > Allium > Allium cepa. Next base: position 169,712,088 of record CM060931.1, read on the forward strand.
TGAACTAATGAACACATGAACTACAACATAAATGCAAGCTGCTGAATTCCAAGAAGGGAAACTACAACACCAAGTATACATATGACAATGCTCAATGCACAGTGCAAACAAATGTACCAAGTAAAAGACACAGCAGTGACAAATCAAGTGCATAAAGATTGCATCAAGATGCAATCATACATATATGCAGAGTCAAGGCAGCATGAAGTATGCAAGCTCGACTAACAGGTCCAACCTCTTCATCAAGCAAACCATTGACTCAAGTACACTAGTGAAACAAGTGATATAAGACAAAATGCAGACAATCAATACACTACATGTACAACAGGTAATTGAAGATGCAGTGAAGCATGTACATAGGTAAACAGAAAATACAAACCGTAATAACACATTGCAACTATAACATGAAACCAAAAGAAAACAGCAAGTGGAGAATGTATCACGAGTTCAACATAATTTAACCAGATTTTGAATTTAGATAGACCAACACTAAGGTTCAAGTGATATCAAGACTCAGTGCAACAGAGAGTATGCAACATGACAGTAAGCAGTGGTCTGTAATCGAACATGAAGCAGAGATGAACAATGTAAATGTTGAAGTCGTGGAAGCATACCGAAGTCAACGAAAAATTCACAGTATCAATATCAAGTTCGTACCAAATCAAAAAAACATCAAGACGAAGTCAATGTTGAACAAGTCTGAGACGTGGTGATAAAGAAACGAACAGTTCAGATTTAAAGCCGTGAGAACCAAGTATACGAATTTTATTAAGTCAAATAAATCATCAACGTTCAACAAAAATCGAATGGCCGAAAGCATGATATTGAACAAATCAGACGAACGCAATTCTAGGGTTACAAACCCTATATAAACAAATCATCATCGGCAATCTCAGCATCGAGTTCAAGCATTCAATCAGAAAGAAAAAAAAGGATAAATTACATACCGAAGTAAATTCTGTGTCGTTCTATTTCTGCATTTTATTATTCTGTTATTTTTCTGTGCTGCTATTAATCTGTGATCTGTGTTGAAATAATAAACTTCCGCAATTAATTTTTATAACTAACACTATCACCCTATTCATCCTCCCTCTAGGGTGAAATCGATCCTACAGATATTTCCAAAATGGATGTAGTAGGAATAGTGCCTTCGGTTCCGTTCGAACCCGGGACGGACTTGTATGGATGAATGCTTGCGAAACATCGTCAGGGGGACGATGGGCATTCTAAGGGATATGTTTCTAAAAATGTAACGCTTAGCTTCAAGCCTCATCAAATGGGAATGACTGAAAATCAGGGGTTATGCAGCAAGGCTAGGAGGGTAGCACTCAAGCAGGGTGAGGTCATTCCTGTCTAGATGTCCCTTTTTATTTCGGCTTAGTGGGCGGTTGCTGATCCCAACCGCGGGGTGATCTCACTCGGGATTATCCAGTAAGGGGTAGTCTCGGTCTTGTGTTCAGGGGAGCGGGCGTACTCCTCGGTACGGTGATCTAGGCCCCGTACTGTGACAGGTGGTACCCCAGTGCCTAGTCATTAGTTGGAAATCCATTCTCCCTATGAGCCTTGTACGAGTTTTGTTTGTATTACCCACTTTGTGGCTAGTAGCTGGAATTTATTAATGTAACAATTTCGGCTATTTTATAAGTATTTGTATATAGACCCTATTATAATATCAAAGGATTTCTATAAAAATTGTTTTAGCTATCGTAAGGTAAAAACCCGACATGTTTATTTGTGGCGTGGTTTTACGAGATGCTTTTGTTTTCAAAGGATTTTTGTAACTTTAATAATCAATTGGGTGTGATTTTCTCACGCTGGTATTCCAGACTGACTCGGGTATTATTTAACTATAATGCTCAGGTCAGACCGAGTATTATAGGATACAGGAAATGCTGTGGAGCTCAGGAGACGAGCAGGATGACGATACATACTCCCGTATATGTTTATGTATATATTCCGCCGTGTTGAGTTGTTGTGTATCTAGTTGTATTTTATTGATATTGAGTTGAGACTAATGTACTCTGATGATGTAATGTATAACAGATATATTTGATTTTTGAGTGAAGATCATTTATTATCTATTATCTTTTATTCCGCTGCGATGGTTAGATTACTATTTTCTTCTTCTACCTCATCTTCTTTAACCCAAATGGTTCGTATTTCTGTACAACTTGAGTTGATTTATGTACAATAGTGTTGACTCAAGGGGTATGGATTTACGGGTCGTTACACTTGGTATCAGAGCGAGGTTGGTGATAACCTTGGCTCTGGTGGGAATCACTCATTGAAATAGAGGCAATAGTACTCTAGACTGAGTTTGAGCGTATTAATAGATATAAGCATGTATTTGTTAGTGAATATAAAATGATTTTATAATGTGTTGATTGGTTTATTGAGTAGTTTATGGGTTCTGGTCAATACGAGTAATTAACGTTATTGATAGGGATCTCTAAACACTTGAATAGAACAATTCGACACAGTATTGTTTTAAAGTAGGGTAAATGAAATAATTTTACCCAAATTATTTTTGTTTACAAAAGGATATAATTTTTGAAAAGCATTATAGTACTTGGATGCTTGATTGTTAAGGAATGATAATATGAAATTATTAACACTATTGTGTAGAAATTGAAAACTTATAACCAAGTTGAAGAATAAATTTATATAACAAAGTGGAATTTGAAACATAGATTATAAATGTAATTTATAAATTGAAATAAACTTTATATACAAATGTGATTAATTGGGAGTAGGATTCCAGAGAAATATTTGAAAATAAATCGGAATGGATTTCAAATTTGGAATTTTGGGAAAGGTTTAAATCCCTTGGAATTTGAAAGTGGTTTTCAAAGATTTTGGAGAAATAATAGTGGTATTATTTCGGGAATATTTTTGAATTGGAATTGAATATGGAGAGATATGAAAATTTAAAATATTTGAAATGTTTTAAAGAGATAAAAGCACTAAACTCTTTCGGTCGCTGGGAAATAATTCCGATGATGATCGCGACATCATCGGTGTTCGTTTTCGAGTTTCCAAGAGAGGAATTGCTACCTGAATATTTAAATTGGAATTGTTTGAGAACTGGGTTTGGTTTTGGAATTCAAAGGGATAATTGAATTTGCCAAAGAATTTTGGATGTAGTTGATTCAAAAGCGATTTTGAAATTTTGGAAAATTGTTTAAACTCTGGAATCTTATTTAAAATGTTTATGGAATAATAAAAATATATTGGCTAAATAAAAGGATATAATTTCGAGTTAAAAAGTAAAATGTGAATGAGATTGATTGTAAATAGATGAAATATGAATATAAATAAGTTGTGACTTATAAAATTTAGAAGTGAATAAATAAGCCAAAATAAAATTATTTGAATTTTGAGAAGTGAATGAAAAAAAAATTCAAAATTTAAATTATAAAATATTGACCTCCAGTAAAATAGTTAAAGTGGTTTTGAGATAAAAATCAAATATTGGGTAAAATTTTAAATAGACTACTTGATTAATTAATGGAATATGGAAATGGAACTCAAATTGGTTAATAAAAATTTGAGTTGTGAATAAATGATAGAATTTGAAAGTGAAGCTTGAGTTATTAATAGAAATTCAACTTAAGATTATAAGTGAATTAAATTTGAGTTGAAGTTGAATGGAATTGAATTAACATAAAAATGACTTATATTGCAACTAAAAATCTAAGAAGAGATAAATTGGAAATGGCCTCGTTATAAAATGAAAGGAATTCAGAAATAAATTATTGAATGTGAATTAGAATTCATATGGATTCAATGAAATATACTAATTTAATTTAAACGAATGGAACTGGCAATGAACTCAAATTAAACAAAATAGAGTTGAAATAGTGATAGTTTGAGTGGTAAATAAAATTCAAGTGAATAAAAATAAAATTGAAATGATTGCAAATGAATATAGAATGCAAAATAAATTGAACGGAATCAGGTTAAATGAAATCAAACTAAGTATAGATTGAATTGGTATTAATTTAAAATAGTTATAAACTGGAATGAATATTCTTTTAAGTAAATATCACTGAATTTGCATAAAAATAATTATCGTTTGACGTAAACGAGATTATGTAAATTCTATGGGTTAACAGAAGCCAATGAAGTTGGTTTTTGATTCAATTGTAATAAATATGGGTTTGTTGGGATGAAAAATAAATTGAATGTAAACAATGGAGTGTAAATGAGTTCAGCTTGGATTGTTGGTAAATGAAATTAGTAATTGAGTTAATTAACTTAAGTTATATTAATGAGAACTTGACTTCGAATAAAAATGGGAGTAGATTGCTTTTGGAAATCAATTCAATTTAAATGAGTTTGCTTGGACCTAAAATGAATTTATGTTAAGTAAGAGAGTTGTGAAATCATTTAAATTGAACAGGATGGTTTGAATATTGTGTGGAAGAATTCAAAATAAGTGTCGAAATATTTCATATGTGCTTATGGAAGTATATAATATGCAGTGTTTATAGAATCCATGTTTTAGTTATTTATAATAAAGTGAAATGTTAATAAACTTTGTATATTTGACACTGACGTGTTTAAATTGAGTAAGTACAGGTTTTTGGAAGCCGTTTGACTGGTTTTGTCCGCGCTAAATGCTAAAATAAATAAGCTGTTTGCTTAAAATGCTAAATAAGGTACGCCTACGCAATACAAATAGGAAATATGAACTGTTTTTCTATTTTCCGACCGTGTGGGTCGATGTATATATATTTATATCTCTTGTCAAATTGCAAAAGCTCCTCCATACAAAGGAGACTCTGCCAAAAAAATTTCGAAAATTTTGGGAGTTAGAAATTTTTTGAATCTTTTGAAATTTCCACTAACGACAAATGGTTTAAAATTTGTAAGCAAATAGAATTATAACTGAATGTTGACATTTAATTTAAATTGTATAAGTAAAGTAAGATGAACTGAATAATTGTTCAAAGAAACTAAAAGAAGAAACAGTTTGCAAACTAACTTTTATTTGAGATATAAAAATAAATTAGTAAGTAAAGCTAATAAAGGAAATGGTTAATTAAATATGGGTTGAGATAGGGTGAATCAAAATTCAATATTCAAAGTTTAGAAATGAATTGAATTCAAGAAAAATTGGGAAGAAGTATTTATATTTGAAATTAATTAACAAAGTGAAGCAAACTAAAAATTTTATGGAATTGTAAAGGAAAACTGAATAAAATAGATATAAACTCCAATAGTGAAGTGAAAACAAATTTATGAAAGAAGTATATAAAATAATTATATTAAACCTAAGAAATGAATGGTGAGATTCCTAAGTAAATTGGTATTGAGGAAAATTATTCCAAGTGAATAATTGAATGGAAATTTAACTGAAGTTGGGACAAGGGAAAGTGAGAATAAGTGAATAACAATCAAATAAATGTGAATAAAAAGAAAATCAATATAATTATTAATTAATTGGGGCAAATACATAGAATGTACGTATATTATTTTATTCACATAGCTATTTGATCCGGATTCGAGCATAGAATTTCGAGGTAATTTTACCGATCCGAGTTGGAATTTTTCACACGATTTTCAACGGCGAACCTGGATATAGAGTTTTGATTGATTCTATAAATTCTCTATCATAGTTATGACTATGCAAGGAGAATGACGGTTTCTAATCAGGAAACCAGATCCGAGTCCGCACTAGAAAGTCGGGTGGACGATACTAGTTCGGAAGTGAGATTGTGTGATCGAGTAAGCGATCGGATTCGGTATTGCGTACAAATGATATAGGTACATCGTACGAGCTTAAGTAAAACAAATATTAGAAATGTGTAAAAGAAGTCAATAAAATGTTTTTGTGTGATTGGATATTATTGCTAAATAGGATATGCAGGTATGAAAAAGGGAAAGGGGAATTGGTTTTGATTTCAGATAATAAATTAGAATTGCCCGACCAAAAAGGTATGTGTTTAAATTTCTGTATGAAATTTGATTGGGTTTTTGGATCTAGCCACTTGGCTTTTTGTTCTTTTTGGATTTGGGAGGCCGTAGAGACATTTTGTAGTTGTACCGAGCTAGGCGCGCAAAGGAGACGCTGGCGAAATTTTTCGAAAATTTAGAGAGTTAGAAAATTTTTGAGAAAATTCTGATAATTTAAAATTTGATTTAAAATTTAAATTTGAATGATTGAGTAAGTAATATTATTTGAAACTATGGGAAAGGTGGGAAAGATTAGTAAGAATAGTAATGGGTCTTTATAAAAGATAATTGGTAGGATGTTGAATTGTTTGGTTTTGGGGATAAATAAAGGGGTATTGGACCATTCTTCCTAACTAGTAATTTCGGGGACGAAATTCTTTTAAGGGGGGAGGAATCTGACGACCCAGAATTTTTAAGCAATTTAAATTGGAATATTCAATTGATTTAAATATTCAATGGAATAATTTTAACTTGAATTCAAATATCACTAATTAATTGTTAATTAAATTATTGAACTAAATAATTTAAAAATCGGGTAAAGAATGAAATCTGGGATTTTATGCCTGTTAAAAATAATTTGAAGGCTTGTAAAATTTATATTGATAACACTGAAGATAATAGAAGTTGTAAAATTGAAATTAACAGTGGGTTGTTCAGTTTTAAATTTTTTTATAGTTTGAACTGAATTTAAAAAAATAGCCTTCTGAAACACAGTCTCGGAATTTGACGAAACCAGTTCCATTAGAACCGTGATATTTTATTATTATCGGATTTCAATTTTCGGAGTGTTTGGAGTTGTTATGTGAGCGTACGTTATATAAACGCGCTGAAATCTATATCGAATCAAATTTAATAACTGGGTACCTAAACAAGATATTTTGAATATAAAAATATTTAATTTTAAATCAGCTGCTACCTATAATCCCTTAAGCCAACAAATATCTATTGTAGCCGACACGCAGAAACAATTTTCACGCGAACGTCTTTCACTGTTTCCTTGATATCCCTTTTTTATGCAACCCTATCGTTCTCGTACCTTTGGTCACCCAAAACGAAGCTTTAACCTAATCAAAGCAATTGAAAAAAAAATGCGGAACAGGGGGGAACTGTGTGCTCGAGCACGCGAGGAAATCGCGTCGTCATCATCGATGGCCGCGAGTTGTGGATTCAAGGGGCCTAGGGTTTCGCATTACAGATTCTGGAAGTCCTGTGCTCGAGCTCGAATTCGAGCTGCAGTGTGAGGCCGAGCGCAAAGTGTGAGGCCGAGCGCAAGTAGGGATTGCGGCGGGTTTGGTTGTGGACTTGTGGACTTCGAGGCTGAGTGCGTGCGGGTTGGTAGAGGAGTCAAACAAGCCGGGGTTCGATCGAGAATCGAGCTCGACAGCAGGTGGTGGAGGCGTGAAAAGCTCGCCTGGATCTCGATCCAGCGACGTGGTGGAAGGAGGCCTGCTCGCGATGGTTGAGGAGTGTTTGGCAGTAAGGTATATGTTAACAATTTAATTTCAAATTTGAATCTGATTTAAATTACATGTATATATAGGTTAGAAAGGAATATTTAGTAATTATTTTTCAATTTAAAGATTTATACTTATATATATATATATATATGTAGGATAAGCAGTGAATAGATATATATATATATATAAAATGTTGAGAATATATAGGAATTTAAAAAATGTTTAAAGTTTATGTAAAGTGTAAAGTAGAAAACTTTGTCTGGTTTGAGAACGATTTTTGTAAATGAAGTATACTGTTTGAGTAATCATGTGTTAACGGATAGATAAAATTTCTATTTATGTTATTTACAGAAAAGAAATATACATTCATGTTTAAAATATAGATAAAAACAGGAAATATGAATATAAAGAAGATTTTGGAAAAAAAGTAGATAAGATTTTAAATGTTAAAAAGAATTTATAAAAATTAGATTTTTAAATCTATATAAATGAATTTTTGTTTTTAAGTGGATGAGTTTTAAAGATATATATATATATATATATATATATATATATAAGATCATATCACCAACTAGTTATTTTTAATAATATATTAAGGAGATTAACTAGAGTAATTGACTTATTTTAATTACTTTGGGTACCAAGAGATTTTTATAGGGAATTATTAGTTGAGAATTAGATAAATAAATGGAAATTAATTGTTTGGTTAATTCAATAGTAATAAGTTGTTTTGGTTAATTCAAATGTCAATAAATCTTGAATTATTTATTCAAGGTCAAAAACCATGAATCAAGGCAGGATTGAAGCGGATTGCAAAACAAATAAAAGGTGAGTTAATCTCACTCAGTTAAATAAATTTAAATGATTAAATTTAAATAATTGTTTGAATGGTTGAATTGATTGATGTGCTATAGTATGGTATATTCTGGAATTGGCATATTATATTGTGCCAACATCTGTGGATGCAGGAAAAACAGGTTGGAGAGATCCAACTGGATCCCTCAACATTTATTATTTAATATTCTTTGTTGTGATTACTTGATATTCTATGTTGAATATATTGGAATATTGAATGATATGATTGGGTTGGATATATATATATATATATATATATATATATATATATATATATTGGTTATAATGAATTACCAAAAATATATAAATTGGATTCTGGAAAGAAAATAAAGGAAGTAAATTTGTAAACGAAATAATCTTGGAAAATTTAATAAATTAAGAATGAATTGAAAAAGAAATAGAATTATGTTAAATACTAATAAATAACTTCGAGTATGAAAAGAAAAGAGTTTGAATAAACAGAAATTAATGAATTGTAAAATTATGTGATATGAATTTAAATGAATAAAGAATTACTTTAAAACTTAAGGTTTTAAATTTATTTAAAGGAATAAGAAGTAAATTGAGAAATCTAAATTGGTATTTCAATTAAAAGTATTTTAAATCATAATTAAGGAATAAAATATGAAATTGAAAGATTTTCGAATAAATGAAGTAAATTGGAAATCAATTTGAAAATTGATTTAAGTGTTTGAAATTGGATGTTTGGAAGAATAAATTCAAGGTGGGAATTTACTAAAGGAATGAGAAAAATTGTTTAAAAATAAATAGTGATTTATTTTTAAAGGTTGTGAAGAGAAGTATATTTCTCTGGATAGCCAAGTACGTTTTCAAAGTAAGTTTTTAAAAATAAAATAAAGGTTTTGATTTTGCTTTACAGAGTACGTTCTTGGAAATTTATTATTTCTAAATGTTTAAATTCTAAAGTAAATATTTATTCAAATCTATTACCGTAGTAATAATTTATAAAGAGTGACTTAGTAATTCTATTTAAAGGCGAAATCCTAGTTTATATTTATAAAGTAACCTTATCTTCAAATATTCTTATAGTATATATTTTTAATCAATTATTGAAGTAGTTTTAATTTAAATATTGTAAAGTAAATTCTAAAGTAAATAATTTGTTAATTTATTATCGTAATAATTATTTAAAGAATGATTTGGTATTTTGTTTAAAGAAGAAAATCTAATGTATAGTTATAAGGTAACCTTATTTCTAGAGTATTATTTTAAATTAAGTACTAAAGTAATTTTTCTATATTAAAGGTTAAATATATTTTACAATGAAGTGTTTTTAAATTATTTTAAAAATCTAAAGTTTTGTGCTTGGTGATTCCAGTGGAAATAGAAATACTTGGAATTTATTCTGAGAAAGGCGGATAGTTTTGAAAACTGTTTCAAGGAGTTTGAAAGGTGAAAATATATCTTGTGAAGATATTTTTTAGATTAATAAATAATTTGGGAAATTATTTATTGTGGGATGGATGTTGTGAACATTAATTGATAGTTAAATCACCGACTATCAATATTGGACAAATGCATTGATCGTTTCGAACAGACCGGTATCGAGATTTATTTCTCCAAAACCACTTCGATCCGGTTTGTATGTTTTCGTGAAAAACGAGTTTGGATTCGAAGATGGAGCAGAGAAGTGCAAGGGCTAATCGCTACTAATCCTGAGGATATTGTTGAATATGCGCTTATATGATTTTTGTTTGATGATAATAAACATATATATATTCGTTTAGATGTATTTGTCAATGTACTATTTTATTTTTCACAGATTAAATAAATATTTGCTGAATAAAATTAAATAACACAGAATTTGAATTCAAACAGAAATTTTATTCAAACAAATATTTATTACAATTTTAAATAGTACAAATTCAAGCTCTCACTATACATATACAATTTTGATTACAAATTCATCACAATTTCATATTTACATTTAAGCTCACTACACATCACTCATTCACTCAATTCGTATTTTATCTTCAACTTCATTCCAGTTAGAATCCAGCATTTGAGCAATCTGCATAAATATTCACTAACGCAGTAAAATTGAAAAAGAAATATTTTTGCAATATAAAATAAAATGTGAATTTTTAAAATAATATTTGCCTCAGTTATTTGGGTTGCTCGTCATCATTTACATTTGAATTCATCACACACGAACAATGTGACATGCATAGTGTATCACTGTACATGCCATAAGGCCGTGCACACCGATATACACTTGATAATGTTACAGGGACAGGTGAGCACAAGGTCAAACCCAAAATAAAAGGACGGGTTCAACTCAAGTGCAATATAAATAAAATCACAACACGTGCACAAGGTCAAACCCGAGCTATTAGCTGGATTCAACACAGAGCAGTTGTACAGACTACGACTTCAAGCATGAAAGCAAGATGGTGATCAATATGCAGTACAGTGAAGTACAAAACAAGTGCATCACAAACCAACAAAGGAAAAACCAGGCAAGATCAAATGCCATCAAGCAAGCAAGATCGAAGAATGATTAGACTACATGAACACTATAGGCCGAGAACCAGACCAGGTAGTACAAATATCAAGACCAGAAAAGATGCAAACAAAATATGCAGTGCATACTCAAGTACATCAGGTCATGAAACCAACATCAAGTCAAGTCAACCAGAACAATGGAAGTAGTGTGCAAATAGCAGGTCGAAAAGTACTCAGGGATGAACACAAAAATGTACAAATCAAAGAACACATGACCAGGCACACATGAACATGAAGATCACAAAGGCAATGCACCAGTGAAACAACTCAGCAATGAATTTAACCAGGAACAAGACTCAAGCACCATCAAAGTTCAATTCAAAGAGATAGTCGACCAACAGCTACATGAATCAACAGCATATCAAATGAACTAATGAACACATGAACTACAACACAAATGCAAGCTGCTGAATTCCAAGAAAGGAAACTACAACACCAAGTATACATGTGACAATGCTCAATGCACAGTGCAAACAAATGCACCAAGTAAAAGACACAGCAGTGACAAATCAAGTGCATAAAGATTGCATCAAGATGCAATCATACATATATGCAGAGTCAAGGCAACATGAAGTATGCAAGCTCGACTAACAGGTTCAACCTCTTCATCAAGCAAACCACTGACTCAAGTACACTAGTGACACAAGTGATACATGACAAAATGCAGACAATCAATACACTGCATGTACAACAGGTAATTGAAGATGCAGTGAAGCATGTACATAGGTAAACATCAAATACAAACTGCAACAATACATTGCAACTATAACATGAAACCAAAAGCAAACAGCAAGTGGAGAATGTATCACGGGTTCAACATAATGTAACCAGATTTTGAATCTAGATAGACCAACACTAAGGTTCAAGTGATATCAAGACTCAGTGCAACAGAGAGTATGCAACATGACAGTAAGCAGTGCTCAGTAATCGAACATGAAGCAGAGATGAACAATGTAAATGTTGAAGTCATGGAAGCATACCGAAGTCAACGAAAAATTCACAGTATCAATATAAAGTTCGTATCAAATCAAAAAAACATCAAGCCGAAGTCAATGTTGAACAAGTCAGAGACGTGGTGATAAAGAAACAAACAGTTCAGATTTAAAGCCGTGAGAACCAAGTATACGAATTTGATTAAGTCAAATAAATCATCAACGTTCAACAAAAATCGAATGGCCGAAAGCATGATATTGGACAAATCAGACGAACGCAATTATAGGGTTACAAACCCTATATAAACAAATCATCATCGGCAACCTCAGCATCGAGTTCAAGCATTCAATCAGAAAGAAAAAAAAGGATAAATTACATACCGAAGTAAATTCTGTGTCGTTCTATTTCTGCATTTTATTATTCTGCTATTTTTTTGTGCTGCTATTAATCTATGATCTGCGTTGAAATAATAAGCTTCCGCAATTAATTTTTATAATTAACACTATCACCCTATTCACCCCCCCTTCAGGGTGAAATCGATCCTACAGATATTTCCAAAATGGATGTAGTAGGAATAGTTCCTTCGGTTCCGTTCGAACCCGGGACGGACTTGTATGGATGAATGCTTGCGAAACATCGTCAGGGGGACGATGGGCATTCTAAGGGATATGTTTCTAAAAAGGTAACGCTTAGCCTCAAGACTCATCAAATGGGAATGACTGAAAATCATGGGTTATGCAGCAAGGCTAGGTGGGTAGCACCCAAGCACGGTGAGGTCATTCCTGTCTAGATGTCCCTTTTTATTTCGGCTTAGTGGGCGGTTGCTGATCCCAACCGCGGGGTGATCTCACTCGGGATTATCCAGTAAGGGGTAGTCCCGGTCTTGTGTTGCAGGGGAGCGGGCGTACTCCTCGGTATGGTGATCTAGGCCCCATACTGTGACAGGTGGTACCTCAGTGCCTAGTCATTAGTTGGAAATCCATTCTCCCTACGAGCCTTGTACGAGTTTTTTTTGTATTACCCACTTTGTGGCTAGTAGCTGGAATTTAATAATGTAACAATTTCGGCTATTTTATAAGTATTTGTATATAAACCCTATTATAATATCAGAGGATTTCTATAAAAATTGTTTTAGCTATCATAAGGTAAAAACCCGACATGTTTATTTGTGGAGTGGTCTTACGAGATGCTTTTGTTTTCAAAGGATTTTTGAAACTTTAATAATCAATTGGGTGTGATTTTCTCACGCTGGTATTCCAGACTGACTCGAGTATTATTTAACTATAATGCTCGGGTCAGACCGAGTATTATAGGATACAGGAAATGCTGTGGAGCTCAGGAGACGAGCAGGATGATGATACGTACTCCCATATATGTTTATGTATATATTCCGCTGTGTTGAGTTGTTGTGTATCCAGTTGTATTTATTTATGTTGAGACTGATGTACTCTGATGATGTAATGTATAACAGATATATTTGATTTTTGAGTAAAGATCATTTATTATCTATTATATTTTATTCCGCTGTGATGGTTAGATTCCGATGTTGATTTCTATTTTCTTCTTCTACCTCATCTTCTTTAACCCAAATGGTTCGTATTTCTGTAAAACTTGAGTTGATTTATTTACAATAGTGTTGACTCAAGGGGTACAGATTTGTGGGTCGTTACAGTAAGAAGCCCATTGGTTGTAAATGGATATTTAAAACCTAGAGGGATGAAAAAGGTAAAGTGGAAAGATATAAGGCTCGTCTTGTAGCAAAAGGTTTTACTCAAAAGGAAGGCATTGATTTCAAAGAGACTTTCTCTCCGGTTTCATCGAAAGACTCTTTTAAAATAATTTTGTCACTTGTTGCACATTTTGACCTTGAGTTGCATCAAATGGATGTTAAGACTGCATTTCTCAATGGAGACATTGAGGAAACAATTTATATGGTGCAATCGGAAAACTTTGTGGTCGAAGATCCAAAGAATATGGTTTGCAAACTAAAGAAATCCATTTATGGACTCAAACAAGCTTCTCGTCAATGGTACCACAAATTTCATAATGTAACTACCTCTTTTGGTTTTGAGGCAAACATCATTAATAACTGTGTATATCACAAGTTTAATGGGAGTAAATTTATATTTTTAATTTTATATGTTGATGATATATTGCTTGCCGGCAATGATTTAAATATGCTGCACGAAACTAAGAGATTTCTTTCTAATAATTTTGAAATGAAAGATCTTGGTGATGCCTCTTTTGTATTAGGGATCCAAATACATCGTGATCGTTCACGAGGCATTCTTGGATTGTCACAAAAGAACTATATAGAAAAGGTGCTTAAGAGATTTGGCATGCAAGATTGTAAACCAGGTGATACCCCTGTCGCTAAAGGAGATAAGTTTTGTCTCAAACAATGCCCTAATAACATCCTTGAAGTTAATGAAATACAGAAGATCCCTTATGCATCTTCTATAGGGAGTCTAATGTATGCTTAAGTATGTACGCGTCCGGATATTGCGTACATTGTAGGAGTGTTAGGCAGGTATCTTAGTAACCCTGGAATGGATCATTGGAAAGCAGCAAAAAGGGTTATGAGGTATCTTCAAAAAACAAAGGACCGTATGCTTACATATAGAAGATCAGATCAGTTGGAGATCATTGGGTATTCTGATTCTGACTTTGCTGGATGTCCGGATAGCAGAAAATCCACTTCAGGATGCATATTTATGTTGAGTGGAGGGGCTATATCATGGAAGAGCATTAAGCAAGCGCTTATAGCTTCTTCCACTATGGAAGCAGAGTTTTTGGCTTGCTATGAGGCATCTAATCATGGAAAATGGCCGTGAAATTTTGTCACTGGGCTGCGCATTATAGATAATATTGAAAGACCACTAAAGTTGTTTTGTGACAATAGATCAGCGTTATTATATTCTAATAACAATAAAAGCTCAAGTAAGTCAAATTACATTGACATCAAGTTTCTAGTTGTGAAAGAAAGAGTGCAAAATGGGTTAATATCCATAGAGCATATTGGGACAAATTCCATGTTAGCGGATCCACTTACAAAAGCATTACCACCCAAGGTCTTTCATAAGCATGTTGCTAAAATGGGTGTATCTTTTATGTAAGAATATTTTGGTTTAGGGGGAGTTTGTACTAAGTCATTTCTTTTGTGACATTGCTCTATATTTTGATTGTGGATCTGCTTCAGTTTTTTTGATCAGAAATAAAGTTTTTTTTAATTGCACTCAAATTATTTATATATGTTTAGATTTTGATCTCATTAAAGTAAAGTAGGACCAGTTGGAAATAGACATGTAAAGATCACATTTCATGTAATTTCCATGCTACACATACATGATTGATCTATGTCATTTGATTGTATTGATATACGTGACCATTGATGGGTTTAGTTACACTAACGATAATGAAAACCGCTTTGATCCTATGTTAACACAATCAATGGACGAGATTGTTTTGGATATACCATATTGTCAAGATAGCTATTTAAGAGCTCATAAAGTTAAATACATTCTATAAGGTTACATATGTGGCCCAGGGGGAGACTGCTGGAATAATTCAGCATTATGGGGCCACATATTTTAATATTTGAATGTATGGACTATCTTGGGATTAAGTTTAATTATGTGATTTATTTGGAATAAATACAACAAGACTTAAGGGGTATATTCGTCATGTAAATTTATAATGTGTGGATACCAGAGTGACAATTTTAGTTTGTTGAAGGGCCGAACTGAAAAATGTCACACACTATATATATGGGGTTATGGTCCCCAAATTACACAAGTCTTATCATATTCTCTTCACCCTCTTCTAAAGAGAATTTTCAGATCTATGCTTGTGTCAACTTGCAAGATCTAAAACCTAGTTGATCTTCTTTTTGCAAACATCAATGGATTCAGGTACGACTTCTGCTGAACTATTTAATCTCATATATTTGTTTCTCGATAGAATCAATATGGGTTGTATGTATTCAGATCTAGAATTTATTTATTTATTACAACAATAACATACAGGCTAGCTATACAAATATAATGAAAATTAATGTGGATCTTCATAACGCGTCTGATCAATCTTTGAATGCTTCAACAAACGAGGCACAAAACCAAAGCACCACCGTGGAGAAAACTACAACAAATATAGCAGATGGCATAGGAATGCATACTCGATCTAAACAGTCCAGAAAACAGAGAAAAAAAGACGTCCCTTTTGAATTTACTGCATCCCATAATGTTGAAGTGGTTGAAAACCTTGCTTGGCAAAACATTGTCACATAAAGAAATGGATAAATGAATGAAACATTCTCCCCTTCAATTGAATTGGGGAGAGAACTAATTGATCTTGGCCAATGAGTTGCATAATTTGGAATGTTACGGGTCTAAATTCCACATCCAAACAGTTAGATATAGCAAGTGTAATTAAAAAAAGGCAAGGTTCTCTTGTAGGGATGTTAGAAAATAAACTAACAGAAAACAAAATAAGTGATGTAACTAGAAGACTGGAAATTCACCTTTAACTTGGATGAACAGAACAAAAACAGAATATTGGTCATCTGCGATGACAGGATATGGTCTTTATCGGCTCTGCGCAACAATGAACAGTATATAACTAACTTATTACAAAACATATTGGGTGTGTCATTCTATTGCACATTCGTATGTGCTCATAATCTACCCAAAAAAAAGATTAGAAGCCTGGGATTACATGAAACAATTTTCTGATTTTAACTTACCATGGGTGATAGCAGGAGATTTTTATGCGACATTTTACTGCAGGGATAGAATTAATAATGGCATATATAGGTCAATCCCAAACGAGGAATTTGTTAATTATATTGGTTGGCTAACTTATTGGAACCGCCAAGCATGGGAGACTAATACATTTGGCGAGGGGCGCTAATATGACTATTTGTAGCAAGATTTCTAGATTATTCATTAATAGGGAGTGTTTCGACAAATTCCTGAATTTTTCTGTCAATTTTGCTGACCATTCAATGAGGGATCATACACCATTCAATGAGGGATCATACACCTATCACTTAACTTAGTTACCATGCCTCAAAATAGGAAAGGCACACCTTTTAGATACAACTGCGGTTACCGACGACATTACTGCTATTCCTACTGCTGCTCTTGTTTCTGTGCAACCGCGATTGTCTGTTGTTTGAGATGAATCCTGGATGATTCTTTTTTTAGGTTTGTTTTCGATGATCTTCAAGACCTTAGATGCCTTCGTTACATTATATCTGGTGATTCCTTAGTTCTCGCTTCGGATGGTCATCTTGCTATCATGTTAGCTGATGCTTCTTAGGACGGATCGTTTATATACTCCCCTGATTCTGTGAATTATGACCCTAGCCTTGCTGTGTTGTTTCACCTGTTTGCTCGTATTATTGGGATTGTTCCTGAGTTATCTACCCAGGGGATATCGGACAATGGTGTTCCTTCCCCTTCTGTGGAGACCTAGTCGTTAGGATATTTATAGTAGTTGTGGCGCCCCTGCCACAATCATGTGCTGTATTTTCTTTTTTAGTAGTTAAGGTGCTCTATCTTACTCCTGTCCTTAAATGTTTTATTACATTCGTAATAAAAAGTTGACGATTCACTATAAAACCGGCTGGCCTTGTCAAAAAAAATTTATGGCATCACAAAGTAGATTACCACAATATAGTCAATCTGGAATAGAGGGTGTGGGTATTGGAAACCCCCACTTTCAATTGTTGACAATGTTAAAGAAAACAACAGAGCGACTTCGAAGTTGGAGTAAAGATCTTTTCAATAGGGATAAATTGGTAGAAGCCCTTAGGGCTGGATTGAACGCTGCATACACTAGCTTACATAATCAACCAAACAATGTGAAAAATCTTAGAACTATACAAGCAAAAAGTCGACTAGCTTTCTAATATCTTGCATAGGTAGGCTATAGAGAATTTACAAAGATCAAAAATAAAATGGATGACGCAAGGAGATAAACATCTCAATTCTTTCACTTTCGGTTTTTAGACTTGAAAGCTAGAACATTCAAAAATATGACTATGGATGAGAAAGGAAACCAAACCACTTTGAACGAAAATTTAAAAAGGAAGCCCTTCACTTTTTCACTAGTCTATTTAATTCTCCATTTGTAAACAATAATACCCTACAAATTGCTTTTAAAAAAATTCTTAAAGATAATGCAAGGAACGCTATGGATAGGCCTTCAGAAATGGAAGAGGTAAAAGACGCATGACGACAACAGCTATTCAGGTCTGGATGGTTTCAGTTCAAAATTCTATAAATTGCACTGGGAACTAATGAAGAATGATGTCTTCCAAGCAATGTTGGGCATTCAGTAAACATATAAGATTATCAAGGAAATCAATGATACATTTATATGCTTAATCCCAAAAAGTGTGAACCCACAGATTCTATCACATTACAACCAAATATCTTTATGCAATGTAATATATAAAACTTTTGGCAAACTAGCTCTGTAATAGGATGAAGCATTATCTTAACAAGTTGATATCTATAAATCAGAATGCGTTTATTCTAGATAGACTCATTATAGAAAACTCTCTTCTAGCATATGAAACATTAAGAGGAGAAAAGATTTGAGATATATTGATATCAAGTGTTTGAGAGAAGAAACTGTAAACAAATGATGTTGTAAATCTTTATTGAAATGAATGAATCGATTACAATGATTTCTCTGTTGTAAAACTTATGTACAGAGCAGTTTCTTTTATATACAGTAAATGGGCCTCTGAAGTAGTGATAGCCCATACACTTTATTATATGAAGACAAATAAAAACATAATGCTCAGCATGTCCTACCGCACACTCTCTCTAATTCCTCCCCTCAAACCAATATTAGGTTTAGGGTTACGCAAGTATTTCTGAATCATGGCGGCGCATGAATTTCCTCACTGCAAGCCTACTCCTTTAGTGTTAAGCTTCGGGATTCCCTTCTTAGCATCAGATTCTGGTATTAATTTGAGAAAGTTTGCCTGCTCAGATGATTTTTCAGATAATTTTGGCTGAGCTTCCTTCTTCTTGTCGAAGTCAGTCTTTGTGAGACCTGCCTTGTTTTCTACCCTCAGGTCGGCACGAAACTTTACAAAGTTTCTTGCTGACAAGGCCTTGGTAAGCATATCCGCTCGTTGGTAAGTTGAAGGTATGTGCCTAATTTGTAAGTTTCCCTTCTGAACTTGCTCACGAACAAAGTATAGGTCGATCTCAATGTGTTTTGTTCTTGCATGTAAAATTGGGTTGGCTGCCATGTACACAGTGCTTTGATTATCACACCATAATATTGGTTTGGTTATTGTGTTGATTTGTAGTTCTTTGAGTAGAGATTGTAGCCATATTATTTCTTCAGTAGCACTTGCAACACTCCTATACTCTGCTTCTGTGCTTGATCTTGATATAGTGGTCTGTTTTTTTGAGCACCAAGATACTGGATTGTCACCAATGTAGATGCAGTATCCTGTTACAGATCTTCGGTCATCGATGTCTGTAGCCCAATCTGCATCCGCATATGCTACAATGTTTAAGTTACTGCATGCCTTTAGCAATAATCCATAATCCATTGTTCCTTTAAGATATCTGAGAATTCTTTTCACAACCTTTAAGTGTTCTTCATGGGGTTCCTGCATAAATTGAGAAACTTTGTTAACACTGAATGATAAATCTGGCCTGGTAATAGTAGAGTATTGTAGTGCTCCTACAATACTTCTATATTGTTTAATGTTTAATATGGATTCTCCCCTATTTTTAGACAGTTGCTGGCTGCTGACCATAGGTGTTGGTTGTGGTTTTGCCTCATGCATCTTTGACTTGATAAGTATCTCTTTAATGTAGTTTCTCTGACTTAGCAATATTTCTGTTTTTGATATTCTATTGACTTCAATTCCTAGAAAATAGTTGAGATTGCCTAGATCTTTGATAGAGAATTATTTGTTGAGATATTGTATGATATTTGTAATCTCTGCATTATCATCACCTGTTATGATCATATCATCAACATATATCAGAATATAAGTAATATGACTGTTGTAGTTTTTGAAAAATAAAGAGTTATCAGATTTGGTAGATTGATAGCCTAGAGAAGTCAGTGTGGCCTTCAATCTATCAAACCATACTCTTGGTGTCTGTTTTAAGCCATATATGGCTCTGTTTAATTTGCAGACTTGACTGTCATTTTGTTTGTACCCCTGTGGCTGTTCCATGTAGATTTCTTCTTGTAGAATGCCATTTAGGAATGCATTGTTGACATCCAGTTGCCTTATATCCCAATTTTTATTTAAGGCTATTGTGAGCACAACTCTGATAGTTGTGGGTTTTACCACGGGTGAGAATGTCTCACTTAAATCAAAGCCGTATTGCTGAGTATATCCTTTGGCAACCAGCCTTGCCTTATATTTGGACACTGTTCCATCTGGATTTATCTTTAGTTTATATGTCCATTTGCATCCTATTATGTTCTTGTTTGCTGGAGGAAGCACAAGACTCCATGTTTTATTCTTCATCAATGCTTGATATTCTTCATCCATTGCTGTTCTCCAGTTTTCATCTTTATGTGCTTGCTCAAATGACTCTGGTTCTTTTGTATTTGTTGTTGCTATGTAGATTTTTGGCTTGAATATTCCTCTTTTGGATCTGGTGATCATGTGAAGACCTGTTCTGGTTGGTAATTCAGTATCAGTTGGTATTGAATTGTCACCACCACCAGTGTTGTCCAGAGATTGCTCTTGTAATCTGTCTGTATTAATTCTTTCACCTTGATTGCTTGATGTAGATGATGATTGAACAGGTATATCAGGTGGTTCTTCTGATCCATGACCTGGTTCAGGCAACACAGTGTGTTGTGGTTCAGGAACACCTGCATCCTTCAAGTTCCAAGTTTCAGAGTATACAGGTATATGTGATATTGATGTTTTTGGATTGTATATCTTCTGAGTAGTTCTTATATTTGCTGAAGCAAAAGGAAATACCTTTTCATTAAATACTACATGTCTACTAATAAATATTTTTCCTGAGTTGTCCAAGCATTTATAACCTTTCTGCTTGGATGCATAACCCAGAAATGTGCAAGGTTGTGATCTGAAATCTAGTTTGTATCTATTATATGGTCTTAGATAGGGATAACACAGACACCCAAATGTTCTCAAATCATCATAAGTAGGTTTGACCCCTGTGAGTTTCTCAACTGGACTTGCTCCATTTAGTACTTTATTTGGTAGTCTATTGATCAAGTATACTGAAGTACTAAATGAGTCTGGCCAGAATTTCAGGGGTAGAGATGCATGAGCAAGTAAAGTTATTCCTGTTTCTACAATGTGTCTGTGTTTTCTCTCCACTAGACCATTTTGTTCAGAAGTATATGGACATGTGATTCTATGTATTATGCCTCTGTTTAAGAAAAACTTGTCAAGTGATTTGTATTCACTACCACCATCACTTTGAATAACTTTGACTTTATGACAAGTTTGTCTTTCAACTTGAGTAATAAAATGTATAACAACATTATAAGTCTCTGCCTTGGTTTTTAGAAAATATATCCATGTATATCTAGTAAATGCATCAACAAAGGATATGTAGTACCTATATCCATAATCAGAATTAATGGGTGCAGGACCCCAAAGATCAGTTGTAATCAATTCCAATGGCATTTTGTATTCAGTAGTGGAATTAGCAAATGGTAATTTATGACTTTTGCCCATTTGGCAATAAGTACAAACATATGGCAAAGTAGGATCATCAAAAGAAACTTTAACCTCTTTTAAAACCTGTTTTACAACATTTGCATTGGGATGTCCCAACTTGTAATGCCACTGATCAAACACACTGTCATCATTCCCAACAGTAGATGTTTCACAATTATTAGTACATTTTACTTTCTCAACAGTATTTCTGCAGTTAGTCACAGTGAACTTGTACAATCCATTCACTGCATCACCCTGCAAAAGTTTTTCACCAGTTAGTATGTCCTTAACTAAACAATATTTGGGATAAAACTAAAATTATACATTATTATCAAGTGCAAATTGAGAAACACTCATAAGATTTTTCTTAATTCTTGGTACCCTTAGCATATTGTTGAGATATAACTGCCTTTTTCCTTTAATGTAGGCATTACCTATATGAGTGATCCCAATAGACTTACCATCTCCTATAAATATTGACTGTTTACCTCTATACTATTTGTTGCCAAGGTTTAAGTTGTCAAGATTGTTTGTTAAGTGATTGGTTGCACCTGAATCTGGATACCATGCCTCATCTTGTATATGTTCTGATCTTGTTGTTTCATCTTGATATTGATTGCCATTACTCTGTTTATTTGATTCTTGCTGAGCTTGTGCTATGTTTGCACTGTGATTGCCATTCCCTTGACTATTTGAACTTTGTCCTAGAACATAATTGGCGTTGAATCTGAAATAGCACTTTGGTGCAGTGTGGCCAATTTTCTCACAGATCTGGCACTTTGGTCTGTTGTTGTTGTTGTTACTCCATCTTCCCCTGCCTCTGCCTCTTGCTGCAGAGTTTCCCCTTTGATATTGCTGGTTGTTATGATTTTGATTTCTGTTCTTGTTATTATTTGAGGCAAAGTTGATGGACATATCACTGTCTATTGGTTTCTTAAACTCCAATCTTCCTTCATGTGCAAGAAGAATTGAACTGACATACTCAACAGATGGTAAATTTTCTTGAGAAGATATTACTGCAACCACAGATTCATATTCATCACTTAAACCAGTTAGGATAGTTAATACTTGCTCTGTATTTGAGACTTTGTGCCCTGCTGCTTCAAGCATATCACATATGTTTTTAACCTTTCCCAGATAGTCTCTCATTGTTTGATTCTCTTTTCTGACATTCTGTAATTGTCTTTTGTAATGCATTACCCTTGCTGCAGATTGAGTGTTGAAAATTCTTTCCACTGTCGACCAAATTTCATTTGCAGTTCTACATCCAATTACTTGAGGCAATAGTTTGACATTTATTGATGAAAGTAGCCAAGAACTTATAAGACTATCTTGTCTTTGATACTTCACATATTCTTCATTGTCGACTGTTTTATTTTCTGAATCAGTAATGAACTTGGGAGGGGGAGCAGTGGTGCCAAGAATGAATCCTTCTAGCCCATATCCTCTTGCAGCAGTCTCAACTCGAATTTTCCAAAGAAGATAATTATCTTCTTCAAGTTGTGCGGTGATGAGTTGAATTTGAGGACTAATTGTGGCTTTCAACAGGCTCTCTGCTGCGGCAGTTGATTGCTGTGATGGATTAGATGTGTTAACAGAGGTTTCAGAATTGCTATCAGCCATGATGAAATATCTTGAGTCAAGAACTTCTTAAAGAGATCAGATAAGGAAATCAAGAACTTATTTCTTCAGAATCTAGGTATGATGCAACTGGGTTTATATGATGATTTTCCAATCTGATAAACCAGTGGTATGGCACTTGCCTTCTTTCTGTTTCTTTTGATGAGTTTCTTGATTGAAATTTGATTTTCTTCAAACCTGAGTTGATCAGTGATGGAGACTCAGTGCAGCCAGAGTTTTCTAGGCGAGGCACTAGTCTTTTGAGATCAATTTATGTACCCAGATGATGATATTGCTTCTGATGGGTAATATGTCTCCAAATGATGAGACTCTCTCTGATGGAGATTAGTATTCTCTTCTTGAAATGGATCTTGATGCAGTTTTGCTTTGCTGTGCTCTGATACCAAGAAAAGATTTGAGATATATTGATATCAAGTGTTTGAGAGAAGAAACTGTAAACAAATGATGTTGTAAATCTTTATTGAAATGAATGAATCGATTACAATGATTTCTCTGTTACAAAACTTGTGTACAGAGCAGTTTCTTTTATATACAATAAATGGGCCTCTGAAGTGGTGACAGCCCATACACTTTATTATATGAAGACAAATAAAAACAGAATGCTCAGCATATCCTACCGCATACTCTTTCTAATTCCTTCACTAGAGGGTTCAATAGAAAGTCGACAAATAATATGTTTATGGAAGTTGATTTACATAAATCATATGACAAAATTATCAAGAAACTCATATATCAGATGTTGCTAAACATGGGCTTCTCCGACAAGTTTTAAACATGATATATGAATGTATATCCACTGCGACATTCTTAATCCTTATAGATGCAAGCCCCCTATGATTCTTTAGTAGTATAGAGGCATCAAGCAAGAAGATCCACTGTCCCGTTCTTTTTTTGCCACTACAATGGAATATTTTTTGATTTTAATACATATGGAATACTACAAGGACAAAATCACCCTTATTTATTCTATCAAACCAATTCTTACTCATCTTTTATACGCTGATGACGTTCTAGTTTTCACTAAAGCATGTACCAAAAATTGCAGAAAATATTGCAAACATCATGAGAGTCATAAAAGAGTCAGTAGGTTTAGATATGAACGAATAGAAAATCATGCTTTATTTTAGAAATAGGGCACAACTCAAAATCCAAATCATTGAGAAACTAAGACTGTGTTTGGTTTTCCATTTTTTGTTTTGGGTTTTCGTCCATACAAAAATACGCAAGACGTATGTATATTGTCGAGAACGACTAATTTAGAAAATGAAATTAACATTCAAAATAGAAAACAATTTTTTTTTATTTTCATATTTTGAAAAATAATAGAAATATGAGAAACAATCCATCCTTCCGTTGTCCTTCCATTCCCTCCATCATTCCTTCATTTTCCTTCCATCGCCTCCGTCATCACTTCACTCCTCTTATAATTGGCATACATATTTGAAAACAGAAAACCCAAAATTCATTTTTAAATCAAACGCTACCTAAATGCCCAAAGTGGAAATCTACCAGTCACCTAACTGGGGATTCCACTATCCTACAACAAGCTGCAACCAAGCGATTTTGGAGTGCTAATGGATAAAATCCATGAGATATTCAATAATTAGGAGGAAAAAAGATGCTAAATGTAACTGGTACAATTATGCTAATTAAGTCTATGATATATCCTCTGATCATATTATGGACTCAGCTCTTTTAGTTACCAGCATCAATCATAAACAAAATCACTTTAGTAAGTTCAAACTTTGTTTGAAAAAATAAAAGCCATAATATGTTAACAAGACGGAGGAATGGGATTAAGAAAGTTACAAGATATAATGAATGCGACCGCTTTGAAACTCATGCGGAGATTCATTCAAGGTGAATGTTTATGGGCCCAATGAATGAACAACAGATACTGTCACAACAAGAACTTCTGGAACATTAATGTAGATAATAACGCATCATACACATGAAAACTACTGCTCAAGACTAGACCAAAGGCGAAGGACACAATTGCAAGGTAAATAGTTAATGGAGAGAACACATATCTTTGGTTTGATCCCTGGATCAACAGGAAGTCAGCAAATGAGTTGTTGGGAAGGGACTATATCTCGATCATTGGAGGCCACAATAGGAAAGTTTCTTCTCACATCTCTGACGGGCGGCAAAGAGAAGACAACCACCATTTTCCCCTTCACATAACTCAACAAGCACTCAAGATACCATTGGGGCAGAATCAAAATGAGATTACTGGGTTTGGAAATTGCAAAGTGTTGGAAAATTCTCGTTTAAATCGGCATGGAACTATGTCAGAGAAAAAGCAATGAACCGAAATGGTGTAATCACATTTGGAATATGGAATGCTCACTGAAAATGTCAATCTGTATGATGCTAGCAAGGACAAAAAAATTACATACCAAAGCAAACATATCCAAATGGAATTCAACAATAGACGTTACATGAGTGCTTTGCAGACAAGAAATTGTAATGCACAATCATGTTTTTTTCTACTGCAGCTACTCAAGCATTATATGGAAAACAACTCAATGCAAACTACAACTATTGTGTTCTAACAGTAATGGCATTGAAGGTATCTTTAAGCAAATTTTCAGAAACAAGAATACTAACAATTCACTTAGATACTGCTACGACTATGTTAGTGTGGCACATATGGACGATCGAGAGTGTTTTAGGACATTGCAACTCTAGTCAACATACTTACCGATTAGTGATTTTAGATTGTAGACAAATGTTAAACACGCAGGTGTCAAAGTGGATGAAGTGAAAGAAAAAGCACTTATCTTTAGGAAATTTGAAATCAATTCCCTTCCATCCTGTTAAATTACGATCGTTGATCTCAAGAATGTGCCATCAAAAGAGGAGTTCACTAATTTGTCGAAGATAGTGGTATTAGATCCGAGATTGGGGAGGAGCAGCACTGATTCATGATAGGCCTTAGGTTTAATCAACTCACATGATCCAAGTGCAGCAGGAAGATGGGGATAATTCAACAAACAGTTTGGAAGTGGCAGAAATACAAGGCAATTCATCAAACATCTTGGTGCAGATTGTTCCCACAATCATCGGTGGCGAACCAGGGGAGGTGCGGTCGACTCAAATCACCATAGTGGTCTGCTTGACTCCAGGAAGATGGGAAGCCTCACAATTTGGTCCAGAAACTGTTAGTTAGTGTGTGCACGTGCTCATGTACATGTGTACACAGCTGTGCACTATGACTAAGTCAGTTTGTTGAGTTTGAATTAGTTATTTGATCAATTCAAAGTCTGAATAAGTCATGTATCAAGATGTGAATGAGGTTATAGATGTATATAAATAGTATGAGTGAATCAATTGTAAAAAACAAGTTAAGATGAATTAATAAGAATTTTTTTTCATTTACTTGATAAGTTCTGTCATATACATTTATCTCATAAGCAAACATATTACTACCATGCAATCTTTCTTTCTTTAATATTACATATTGTTGTAACTACCTAAAACAACTGCTGTCTTCACTCTTCAAGAGTTCAATCCTGCAACCTTCGTTTTCCATTATACAAACTTCACCTGCTACAATCATGGTTAGAACCAGGCCAAGAAAAGATGGCCATAACACATTGGTATTAGAGCCGGCAAGGCCAGGAGATCAACCAGAGCAAACTGATGATGAAAATCAGACTGACCAAGACGATGAAACCATTGAGGGAAACAGACAAGAGCAGATTAGTCTAAAAAATTCCCTGGCCATCATAGAATTGCAACAAACTTCCCTAAATCTTCAAGAAACTAACCAACATATGAATGTCAAGATTGATTGCATCAGCGAGGCACTTACTGCTATTACCAGAGAACTGAGAGAACTCAAAAACCAAAGGGAAACTGGAAATAAGAAAGGAAAAGCTAGTAATCAATCTCAATCACGAATTCAACCCACGACAGTACCTCCATATGTCCCAGCACCCCAAAGACATTACCAGAGGCCATATCAAGAACCTGCAGTATAGGAAATATCCCACCCAGATTCCAATTCTCCAGCAAGAAATGGTCATAGTCCCCACAATGAGACAACAACAAGAAACCCCTCTCCAAAGCTTTTACAGAACATAGTTATTAAATTAGAATTTCCCACCTATGATGGAGATAGTGGAGTGACAGAATGTCTTAGCCAAGTGGAGCAACTCTTTACTTATCATAACACACCTAAAAATGAATGGGTACCCACGTGTTCATTTCATCTTAAAGGAAAGGTACATCTTTGGTATGTGTGGCTAATCAAGAAAGTCAAGAATTATGATCAATGGGTGATTTTTAAAGAAGAGTTATTGATAAGATTTGCACCATAAGAATTACAGCGACCTTATGGGGCTATCTCTAACCTCAAACATACTACAACTGTCAGGCAGTACCTCAAAAATTTCAAACAGCTACAGGGTTTATGTGAAGCACTTCCCGATCAATTCCTGTTGGAGAAATTCATTGATGAGTTAAATGAAGAAATCAGGTATGACGTTCTATCACTTAACCCTATTGATTTTAAAGAGGTGGTTAGTTTACCAAAGGTGTTCGAATGCAAAAGAAATTGCAAGAAAAAGAGTAAGGTCAATAAACAGCCCAGAAACTTCACTCAGAACAATTATAATAAATCAACAGCAGTGGCAAAGTTAAATGTGGAATACACTTCTAAAAATAAAGGCCTCACACCTCAAGAAATCCTTGAAAGGAGAAGGAAGAACTTCTGCTTCGGATGTAATGAGAAATGGCATCAAGGAAACATATGCAAAAATAAACTAGTATATATTCTGGAGGGAATTATGTCACCGCACGATTCAGATATGGATCAAGAATTAGATAATGATAACAGACCACATGAGGAACCAGATAGATCATAGGAAATGAGTTCAGAAAGTGAGCAAAGGGAAGAAGCCTTTACCATCACAATTAATGCAATATGTAGCTTACCAACCTTGTATACCATTAGGGTGCAAGGTTATCTCAATGGACATCCTATCCATATTCTTGTGGATTTAGGATCTACTCATAGCTTCATTAATTCAGATTTGGCTAAGAGAATGGGATTGCCAGTGCAAGAAACTCAAACATATACTGTACAAGTGGCTAATGGAGATAAAATACAACGCAGTGCATCATGCAAAGGTGTAGCCTTCAAGTGTCAAGGATGCTAGATGCTTATTGATTTGTTGTTAATACCTTTAGAAGGTTGCCAATTGGTGTTGGGTGCTCAGGGGATGAAAGAACTTGGAGAAATCTCATTCAACTTTGCAAAGCTACAGCTGAAATTATAGTATAATGGTAGGGAACACATATGGCAAGGAATCATGGGTGGCAACAAGGTAGTTGACGATAAAAACATTGTTAAAGAAAGTACTAAAGGTCAGTTATCACTGTTGCTATGTTCAAAGGAAGTACATATGGGAACGGTTAATAATAACCAGGCCATACCTCCAGAAGTACAACATGTTCTTCCATAATACCCTACAGTTACTAATTCTGCAACCACCCTACTACCTTCCAGGAAATATGATCATAAGGTACCCATTGTACCTGATGCTAATCCAGTTTTCTTAAGGCCATATGGACACTCCTATCATATTAAGAATGAATTAGAAAAACTCGTTAAGGAAATGCTAGAGGCTGGAATCATTCAACCAAGCACCAGTGACTATTCATCTCCAGTGGTCATGGTAAGGAAAAATGACGGTACATGGAGAATGTGTGTGGATTATAGGGCACTCAACAATCAAACTCTCAAAGATTAGTTTCCTATTCCACTCATTGATGACTTGCTAGATGAATTGTATAGTTCAAATTATTTCACTAAACTTGGCTTGAAATTTGAATATCACCAAGTTAGAATGCATCCTAATGACATGTATAAAACCGCTTTCAAAACTCACGAGGGGCATTATGAATTCCTTGTCATGCCTTTTGGCCTATCTAATGCACCTTCAACTTTTCAAGCATTGATGAATGATGTTTTTAAACCATATTTAAGAAAGTTTCTTTTAGTATTCTTTGATGATATACTAAGTTATAGACAGATATGGTCTGAGCATATGCACCACATAGGTCCGACTTTACAGGTCTTGAAGGACAACCACTTGTTGATCAAATTAACAAAGTGCTCATTTGCTAAAGAGCGGATCACTTATTTGGGCCATATTATATCAAAAGAAGGAATTGCTGTAGACCCAGAGAAGATCAAATCAATTAAAGAATGGCCACAACCAAGGAATATAAAGAGTTTGAGAGGATTTTAGGGCATCACTAGTTACTATAGAAATTCATAAGGAACTATGGATTGATTGCCAGACCACTCACCAAATTATTGAAGAAAAATGCTTTTCACCGGGATAAAAAAGCCACCGAGGCCTACAACAAACTCAAGCACTGTCTAATGAAACCACCCATACTATGCATGCCTGATTTTAACGAGGATTTTATCATTGAATGTGATGCCAGAGCTGTAGGAATTGGAGCTTTGCTAACTCAAGAAGGAAGGCCCATTGCTTATCTCAGCCAAGCCTTGAATGGAAGAAACCTGCTATTGTCAACATATGAGAAGGAATTGTTAGCATTTCTACTGACAACTAAGAAATGGTCACAATGATGGGAAGAAGGTTTTTTATAAAAATGACCATCAAAGTCTCAGACATCTGCTATCTCAGAGGTTAACAATAGGAATACAAGAAAAGTGGCTAGCAAAGTTGCATGGATTTGACTACAAGGTTAAGTATAGGATGGGGAAGGACAACATTGTAGCTGATGCACTCTCTAGATGCCAGAAGAATAAGATAACAATATAATACAATGCCAAGCAGTGACCGTAATGGAAGGCAGTTGGATGCAAGAGCTAAAAAATTACTTGGAGCAGTCAGAATATATGAAGGAAATGAAGCAAAAATTGGAAGCAGGCAAGCTCAATACATCCAAATATTTCTTGGTAGATGACTTGTTATATTATAAAAAGAGAATATTATTGGATCATAATTGCATAGAAATAATACAAATCATACTCCACGAATATCATTCAACACCGTTAGGCGGCCATGCTGGAATTAAGAAAACAAGGCACAAGTTAAAGCAAGTTTTTTACTGGAAGGGAATGAGATCAGACATTGAAAAGTACTTAAGAGAGTGTGATGTATGTCAAAGGAATAAGCACGAAAATATCTTAATTCCTGGTCTATTACAGCCACTACCTATACCAGGTAAGATACGGTGTGATGTATCAATGGATTTAATAATTGGGTTACCCAAAAGTCATAGATTTACAGCAATATACATAGAGGTGGATAAATTGTCCAAATATGCACATTTCTTTTGCCTACAACACCCCTATACTACAAAGGAAGTTGCTAAAATATTTTTTAATGGAGTATTTAAATTGCATGGCATGCCATAAAGTATAATAAGCGATAGAAACTCAAAATTTACAAGCACTTTTTGGCAAGAGTTGATGAGATTACAAGAGTGTACATTAAAGATGAGCTCAGCCTATCACCCACAATCAGATGGGAAAACCGAGGCTGTCAATAAGGTATTGGAAGATTACTTGCGTTGCTTTGTGTGCCACAAACCTCAAGCATGGTCTAACTGGCTCACCTTGGCTGAATATTGGTATAACACCAGTTGGTAGAGTTCTATCAATATCACACCATATTAGGCAGTCTATGGAATACCACCACCAACCTTACTATCTTGTATACCCAGAACAGCAAGAGTACCACAGGTGGAGCAAGAACTGTACTCTAGTTTTTGAAAGACAGCTTGCAACTCACACAAGAGAGAATGAAGAAGAAAAGTGATGCCAAGAGAACAGAGAGGCGATATAAGGAAAGGGACTGGGTATATGTAACAATCCCGGCTTTAAGCCAAATTAAATTTAGTAATTAATATTAAATTTTGGGTTAAAATTGTGAATTAAATTGAATTTTTCCAAAATAAATAAAGATATGTGTTGTTTATTTGTATACATGTATATAAATGGATTTTTAATTTGAATCTTGGAATTGAAATTCTAAAATAGATATTTTGAAAAATAAATTGTATTTAAGAACATTATAAACATTATTAAACTCTTGGGTACTCATATTATGTATGAGTAGTCAAGTGATTCAGGTTATCTCTTGACGAATTCTGGAGGAGCTTTGGAGCAGGAGGCTTCAGCGTGTAGATATATGGTTAGAGTTTCCGCTGTGTCGATATTCTATGTTGATTGTTTTGTATTGTATTAGACAGAAACGATATAACTGTCTAAGTTTGAGTTATTTAATTGTGTACTCTGATGTATATGATATTATGTATATGTTCTATATTATATTTAAATCGTTCCGCTGTGAGATTCTGATGTGTTGTTTTCTCTTTCTTCTCTTTCTTTTCTTCTTCTATCCCTTTCTTTCTTAATTAGTGATGCGATTTTCCGGGAGTGGAAAGTCGGGTCGCTACAGTTGGCAATATATAAAATAGAAAACAAATTTCTATTAGTTTATAATGTTCTTAAATCCAATTTATTTTTCAAAATATCTATTTTAGAATTTCAATTCCAAGATTCAAATTAAAAATCCATTTATATACATGTATACAAATAAACAACACATATCATTATTTATTTTGGAAAAATTCAATTTAATTCACAATTTTAACCCAAAATTTAATATTAATTACTAAATTTAATTTGGCTCAAAGCTGGGATCGATACAGTATACCTCAAATTACAACCATATAGGCAAACCACAGTAGCTTAAAGACCACCAAGTTGTCTCCAAAGTATTATGGGCCATATAAGATTGTACAAAAAATTGGGAAGGTAGCATACAAGTTGGAGTTACCTATTAGGGAAAAAATTCACCCAGTATTCCACATATCACAATTAAAAAAGAAGGTTGGCCATGGCATTATCATACAACATGATGTTCCTGCATTTACCGAAGAGGTAGTTAATGAACCTGAATCAATACTGGATAGGAGGATTTTTCCTAAAAACAACCACGCAGTTACACAAGTATTGGTGAAGTGGAAGTAAAGAGATGTGGATGATTCGACATGAGAGGACTATTGGGATTTGGTGAAGAGATACCCTGCCTTTGACCTTGAGACAAGGAAAATTTTTGAAGAGGGAAGGAATGTTAGGCCTCAGGTTCAATCAACTCACATGATTCTGGTGTAGCAGGAAGATGGGGATAATTCAACAAACAGTTTGGAAGTGGCAGAAAAACAAGGCAATTCATCGAACACCTTGGTGCAGATTGTTCCCACAATCATCGGCGGTGAATCAGGGGAGGTGCGGGCGGACTCAAATCACCATAGAGGTCTGCTTAACTCCAGGAAAATGGGAAGCCTCACAGTTGGGTCCAGAAACTATTAATTAGTGCATGCACATGCACATATGCACGTGTACACAGCAGTGCACTGTGATTAAGTCAGTTTGTTGAGTTTGAATTAGTTGTTTGATCAATTCAAAGTCTGAATTGTAGTGAATTTGTTTTAATTTGAGCGAAAGCGGTTTATTTGTTTAGATTCTAGTATTACCTATTTAGATACCAATGACACTTAAAAAGAATTATGTAGTCTCATAGAAAAATAATAGAAATAAGAGACACAGAAGATTTAACGTGGTTCGGATATGAATATCCTACGTCCACGGAGACCCAACAACTTTTTATTTCACCAAAGAAAAGAGTACAAAAGAGAGAGGAAAGAATAATGGTGGATACTACACTTGCTTGTACATATGAAGATGAAATTCCTTCATTTTAATAGACTTGATAATGAAGGGTTGCTTGAAGATTAAGCCAATCAATTTCCCGATTATCCAGATATCTTTCCAATTTGCATGATTTGATTTTAGTACAAATAGATGGCGTAATCTTCGTTTTCATATCTTTCCTTTATTCTCCATTCCTAATCATTTATTTCTTCATATAGCAAATATACATTGACTAATTAATTGATTGACTAATTAATTAGTTTCCTTCAAAATATCCTTCCATATATCAGCCAAATTAATTGATTTGATTGAATCAATTCATCAATTTCTTTCCTTTTTAACAAATATTTGAATCATCCAAATTCAACACTCCACCTTGGATTCAAATATAACAATCTATCTTCATCATCTTATCATCAAGCAATCGATATATAAGTTGTTGGGTCTAGCGTCTCATGGCGCTCAAGTAACAGGTATCAAACTGATCAAGTTTGAGCAATGCTCAAACTTGTCCTTTGAAACTGACTTAGTCATTATATCTGAAGGAATATCCAAAGTACTCACCTTCAACAATTTGATCTTGGTTCGTTCTTCCTCAAGCATAATAAAGAAACCTCTAACATCAATGTGCTTCGTCCGTGAACTATAAGCTTGATTTTCTACAAGATGAATCGCATTTTGACTGTTTGAAAATAGCTTTACTGTCCGCTGCACCATTAAAAGATCATCCAACAACTGAAGTAAGTATAATCCTTCCTTTGTTGCTTCTACAATCAATATCAACTCTGCTTCGGTAATCGATAAAGCTACGATAGATTGCAGCTTCGATCTCCATGAAATCTAGCCTATGCCAGTGTAAAAACACAGCCCGACACCGACTTCCTAGCATCTCTATCCCCAGCATAATCAGAATCACAGTATCCTCTAAGAAAGATGTCACCATCCATCCATCATATAACAAGCCAACCGAAGAAGTGCCTCGAAGATATCTAAGAATCCACTTCACAGCTTGCCAATGCTCTTTGCATGTATTAGACATATATCGACTCACAACACCCACTGCATGGGCCAAATTTGGTTTTATGCACACCATCACATACATAAGATTGCCAATGACACTAGAATAAGGTATATCATCCATATACCTCTTCTCTTCTTCCGATGAGGGAGATAAGTCTTTTGACAACTTAAAATGAGAGCCTAATGGAGTGCCAACCGGTTTAGCTTTCTCCATTCCAAATCGAGCGAGGACCTTCTCGATGTACTGCACTTGAGTGAGTCTTAACTCTCTCCGCTTCCTATACTTGCTTATCTCCATGACCAATATTCTTTGTGCCTTTCCCAAATCCTTCATGTCAAACTCTCTACTGAGCTCTGCTTTCAACTCTCTACTTTTGACCATACTTCGAGATGCAATCAGCATATCATCAACATATAATAACAAATAAATCATATCACCATCACATCTTCTGAAATAAACACACTGGTCTTTGAAACTTCTGGAGTATCCCTGTGAAAGCATAAACTTATCAAACCTCTTATACCATAGTATAGGAGACTGTTTTAGTCCATATAAAGATTTGTTGAGTTTGCAAACATAGTCCGGCCTGCTACTATCAATGAACCCTTCCGACTGCTTTAAATAAATCTCCTCATCCATATCACCATGCAAGAATGCATTTTTGACATCTAGTTGCTCTAATTCCATATCATAATGAGCAACTAATGCCAAAAGAATACGAATAGAAGTATGCCTAACCATTGGAGCAAAGATATCATGATACTCTACCCCTTTCTTTTGAACATACCTCTTTGCGACTAACCTTGCCTTGTAGCTGAGATTACCATTTTCACCGTCTTTCACTCTATAGATCCACTTGCACCCAATAGCTCTCTTGTCGGTGGGAAGAGGCACCAAATCTCAAGTATGATTTCTCTGTAATGATTCAATCTCCTCCTCCATAACAACTAACCAACTGGAACTGTTAACTGATACGATAGCTTCTCTATAGTCACAGGGCTCATCATGGACAACATTCAAAGCATATGTTTCCATATCATCGAAGTTAATATCTTTGATGCTCAATCCAATAAACTCACCAAGCCACTTAGGCTTTCTTCTTTGTCTGACAGGCCTAGGTTTTGAATAAGCTCCACCTTGAGTTTGATCCTCTGTACCAACATTGGTATTATCCTCATCAACCAAGGTGTCATCGGAAATACCATTTGAACGTCTATGGAAAGAATCAACAGATGACTTGCTTTGTGTCTGGTATTCTTCACATGTCCTCTCATTGTCATCCGATGAGAAAGGCTCCACCTTCAACATAGCCTTCTCATCAAAAGTCACATGCTAATAGGACACCACAACCTATATCCCTTCACTCCTCTCCTATAACCTAAAAAAATACACTTGCGAGCTCTAGGTTCCAGCTTCCCTTTGCTCTCATACACATAAGCTGGGCAACCAAACACTCTGAGAAATGAATAGCTAGCAGGCTCTCATTTCCATACTTCTTCAGGGATCTTCATATCTATGGCAGTGGAAGGCGTGCGTTGATGAGGAAAGCTGCCATAGATAAAGCTTCAGCCCAAAATCCCTTCTTCAATTTAGCAGTCAGTCTAAAGCATTTTGTTCTCTCCAATAATGTCTGATTCATCCATTCTACAACTCCATTAGACTGAGGGTCGCCTGGTGTGGTGTAATGCCTCTTAATGCCTTCAGACTCACAGTAATCGATGAATTCCTGTGATACAAATTCACCGTCATTATCTGAACGGAGAACTTTCAATTTCTTCCCTAACTGCTTCTCAACCATAGATTTCCACTTTCGAAATTTGGCAAAGGTTTCACTCTTTGACTGAAGAAAGTATACCCATACTTTACGAGAGAAATCATCTATAAATGAAACAAAATATCTGGCTCCACCTAAAGACCGACAAGGGGAGGGACCCCAGACATCTGTATGAACATACTCCAAGGCAGCTTTTGCTTTATGCTCTCATATACCAAAATAAATCTTTGTCTGCTTTCCAAGAACAAACTCTTCACAAAAACCAAGTTTTGAATGATGAACTCCATCAATCAATCCTCGTTTTCTCAACTCATCCATGCTGCGCTCACCGATGTGGCCCATCCGTAAGTGCCATAATCTGAAAGAATCTGAATCAACCGATGTAACAGAAGCCGATTCACCAATTACAATAATGCCCTTTAATAGATAAAGATTTCCTGTCCTCACACCTCTCATAACAATCATGGAACCTTTCGATATCTTCAGTTTTTCTCCTTCCACTACAATCTTCAAGCCAAGTCTACTCAATGCCCCAACAGAAATCAAGCTCCTCCTCAAATCAGGTACATGTCTAACATCGGTGATCATACGAATAACACCATCAAACATCCTAATCATCACGCTACCAACACCCACCATACGGCAAGAAGCATCATTACCCATCAGAACTTCTCCTCCATCAATTTCACGGAAAGTGGAAAAGCAGTTCCTATCAGGTGTCATATGATAGGATGCGCTAGAATCAATCAGCCATAAGTTTCTCTTCCCAAAAGAGCCAGAAGCTGTAAATACATCGGTCTCACTTTCTGTATCTAATTTCTTTGCTGTAGAAGCTGAGGCTTTCTTTGGATCTTTTCTTCTACCTTCAAGCTTGGGACATTGTGCTATGAAGTATCCTGGTTTCTTACAATAATGACAAGTCAAATTCTTAGGCCCCCTAGACTGAGACCGTGAAGAATTTCGTCCTCCTCCTTTCTTTGACCTGCTTTGGCTTTTACCTCTCTAAACAGATAAGCCTTCAGTATCACTATCCAAGCTAGTGCTTGCCAATCTACCTCTTAATAATTCATTACGAAGACCGGCCTTTACATCAGATAGGCTAATTTTACCGTGGCCATAAATCATGGAATTAACAAAAGCAGTATACTCCTTAGGCAAGGAACATAAGAGGATCATAGCTTGAGCCTCTTCGGTAATATCAACTTCCGTTGCCTTCAGGTTCATAATCAAAGTCGTCAAAGCATCTACATGCTCCATGAGATCAGCTCCAGGCTTCATCTTGAACGAATAGAGTTGTTGCTGAAGAATAATTCGATTAGTGAGAGACAATCTTGATATGCATCCGATAATGCATCCCATAGTTCCTTCGTCGTCTTCTTCTGAGAGAATTCTCTAAGAACTTCATCTGAAAGGCTCAACTGAATTATTGTGAGAGCTTCGTCTTCCATCTCTTCCAAATCAGCTGCATCAATACCTTTCAGTTTCTCAGGCGCAGAAACAACCTTATAAGTCTTCTCCTTCTTCAATACAGCCTCCATCTTCATCTTCCAAGTACCAAAATCTCATTTCCGTCAAAACGTGTTACTCCATAATTGACACCAGATCTACCAACAGACTTACTAGAATATCCATTAATATCCAAACAGAAACAATAACACTAGCTCTGATACCAAACTGTAGTGAATTTTTTTAATTTGAGCGGAAGCGGTTTATTTGTTCAGAATCTAGTATTGCCTAATTAGATACCAATGACACTTAAAAATAATTATGCAGTCTCATAGAAAAATAAAAGAAACAAGAGACACAGAAGATTTAACGTGGTTCGGAATATGAGATAAATGTATATGACAAAACTTATCAAATGAATGATAAAATTCTTATTAATTCATCTCAACTTGTTTTTTTTACAATTGATTCACTCTTACTATTTGTATACATCTACAACCTCATTCACATCTTAATACATGACTTATTCATGTTGAATTTGGATGATTCAAATATTTGTTAAAGAGGAAAGAAATTAATTAATTGATTCAATCAAATCAATTAATTTGGCTGATATATGGAAGGATATTTTGAAAGAAACTAATTAATTAGTCAATCAATTAATTAGTCAATGTATATTTGCTATATGAAGAAATAAATGATTAGGCATGGAGAATAAAGGAAAGATATGAAAACGAAGATTACACCATCTATTTGTACTAAAATCAAATCATGCAAATTGGAAAGATATCTGGATAATCGGAAAATTGATTTGCTTAATCTCCAAGCAACCCTTCATTATCAAGTCTATTTAAATGAAGAAATTTCATCTTTATATGTACAAGCAAGTGTAGTATCCACCATTATTATTTCCTCTCTCTTTTGTACTATTTTCTTTAATGAAATAAAAAGTTGTTGGGTCTTCGGGACCAAAACTGAATGCCACCCTAAGAAAGTCACAACTTTTTTTTTCTTTTCTATGACTAGATACCCAAAATAATTCAACACACATGTTAATGGCCGATTGTGGTGATCTTGCTTTGTATTTTGACTATGGTGATCTTGCTTACTGGGATATACATTATGTTGCCGATATATAAAGCTGAAAAACCAAGCAATTAGATGTTGACAACTTATAAAAGGAATATATACATGCATGTATGTACATGTTCAAATATCAAAGCTATTAGATAAATCAATTAAACACTATCAACTGTTCGGCTGTACATGTTCATGGGTAACAAAGCATCTTCGACCATAAGGCACCGCCATTAACATCTACTCTTTGGCTACTATGGACCGATCAAGGGATAATTTCATCTCCATATTTTTTAGAAGTACCGGTCAGCCTAACCAACAACCGCATGGCCATAAGCCACCGCTCCTTCATAGCACGATCGGCTATTCATAACCAATCTCCTTTTATTTTCATCTCTAAATTTTCGAAGAGCACTAGTTGGCCTTACCCACCACCGCAAGGTCATTAGCAACCGTTGCTTCTTTGTATTGGTCGGCTATTCATAACTGATCTCCTATTAATTTCATCTCCAACCCTTTGTCATTCACTATTCGGGCCTACTCAACCTCCACTGTTTTCAAAATCTTCGGCTGTTGTGACCATGCTCTTGTTACTTATTGCTAAAAGAACGAACATTTGGCATTGCTAAAAAAAATTGAGCATGCAAAGGCTAATCTATTTCCAACATTCGACCGTGCTCTTGTTAATTATTGTTAAAAAAAATAAACAATTGGCATTGTTAATAGAATATTTATTTTTTAAGGTTTTGGGTTTGAATTTTTATAGAAGTACGTGTTATTTTGAGAAGAAGAGTTACGGTTATAAAAGGCTGAATGAAAGGATATAATGTGGTGGCCAGAAGTGCACACATGTGCACTTCTCTTTTATTGGCTTTACAAAAGAAAAAAATTGATATAGCTAAACATTATATATAAACAATGTGGGGTGGGGGTTAACTTTAACTTTAAATCGATGTGTTGATCCTAAATGTTTAGAGTAAGATCTTAAGCAAACAAAGGATTTATTTATCATGTTAAATAAAATATATAAAGAGGCCCTTTGTAAAAGGAAAGATATCTTAATAAACATTACCTAAAAAATTATCACATAGAATATAAACAAAAATATATTTTTTCGATAACAATTAACTAAATAACATATATATAACTTATTCATTTTATTTTAAAAAACTTTAAATGAATAGGGAAGTAAGTAAATAAATAAGTATAAATATATATACACACGCATCTTAAATATGGTCGAATATAATTAGTGTATGTATATGAATATATATGTGTGTGTGTGTGTATGTATATATTTGTACATATACAATTGCCTTTATAATATGAATTTATATTAAATACCAAATATATGTGTATATAGTGTTTGCTATTAGCACGTGCGCGCGCACAAGCGCACACGAGGGCACAGGTGCATGCATGCATGCACACACACATATGGTTGTAAATCCGAAATATATATATATATATATATATTTGGTACATTTGCTAGAAATTAAACTAATACATATGTTGAGTATATGGATACTCATATGATATAATTATACTTATTTGACAAATGATTATCAGATCAAATCAAGACCGAATCATAATAAATATGATTTAATTTATTTGGTCATGTATTCATAATAACACATAATTAATCCTTTTGCAGATTTATTAAAAGGATTTTTTTTAAATCAACCATTTTACTTTGCTATATGACCTTCTAGAACCAATTCTAGCATGAGATCTTCAATTTTTAATGAAAACATTAAAAAAGTGTTAATCAAAAACTTGATTTAACACCCCAAGAAGGTTATGAAGAATAAGCTACTCAATATGTAGTAGTCGATTGTAGTTTTAGGTGGAGTTAGCCTCTAATCTATGTAATTCTTAAGTTCTAACTTCATTATCTCAAATCCAAATCGATAAAATAAGAAAAATACACAAATAGGAGAAGGAAAAAAAACAAAGCAATAATTTATAGTGGTTCGGTGTTTTTCTAAGTCCCCTTTATTATGATTTTATTATTTTTTCCCACTAATAACTAGAGGTAAATACAACCACAATCTTGAAATCTTAGCATAATTGGAGATTAAAAATGATAGAGCTTCCCCTTAAAGAAAAATAGTTTGATCCCTTTCTAGATGAATGTATCCTTGTATTTTAGGCATATAGAGGTAAGTTTAGCCTTAAAGTCTAGATCTTCTCTGATCTTTTTCCAAAATATCTCCATTTCCTAATTCATTTTTGTTGGAGAAATATTAGGAACAAATTTGATTCTACCCATATATTGGTATCAATCCATGCATGGTTGATACCAATCGATAGACTCGAGTGAATCCTTTTATCTTGCTTTATTTTGTTAATTGATCCATTATTACTTCATGCTTTATCCTTGTTCCATGTTTCAAAGCTTGGATTGACGAAAGATTTGCTGAGAATAAATGATTTGATGGATCGATATATATCCAGGCGTGGATTAGATTGATTGATGTACATAACATATTTCGAGATATGATACAATTTCCAACAATCTTTGGCATGCACAGTTCATTACTTTATAACTTTCTCTACATGAACCTTAGATTCTTATCATAGTATCTAGTGTACTATAGAACTCAACTTGTTTCTACTAGAATTTGGCGCTTTGAACATTCGTACCCATTATATTATCCATTGTAACTCAAACTCATGCTTCTGTAAGAGATAAATAATGTGTTTGAGTAAATTTAGCTTGTTTCTTTGATCTACTTGCATCCACTTCAATTCTTCAATTCTACCAATATTGTCATTGACAAGGCTTCTTATTATCCACTCGATCAAGCAAACCTCTTACTGATCTCCCTTTCTTCTTTTCTTGTACATTTCAAAACTAATTGTTAATTGGGTTTCTTGCACCTCTTCGTCGTCTTCTTCTTCGACTTCTTTATCTTCTTCAACTTTCTCAAGTTTTTCAATTGTTTCTTCATCTTCATCATCTTTTTTCTTAAGTTAGACATCATTTGCATTTGAACTGATATTCATTACAGCAGATTGTCTATTAAGTTTCGCATAACACTCTGTCATGAATCGTCATTTCTTGAGCACTAAATTGATGCTATTAAGGTTGTTCAATTTGTGTCATCATTGACAATGATGAAGTATGATCTTTGTATTAAGAGTAATTTTGTTATTGTTGAGAATTGTATGATTGTCATATGATTATTGTTAAGGTGTGATTTAAGGGAAATATAGTTAAGGTATAAACTTTGGAGCATTACGAAAACACTGTTAACTAGGATGAATATTTTGGTATACTTGTTGAAGAAATATGTAATTATATTGATGTTATTGGTGTATGAATTAATATTGATTAGAAGGGGATATATGATGATATTCAAAAGGGATATTGTAACAGCCCGCCATATACGATGTCCCAACCCACGCTTAAAAATGGCACTAACATCGCGAATGCCATTGACGAAAGATCATTTTGAGGTAAAATATAAAATAGATCATAGATCTATTTATAATAATCTACACTTCCTAAAACTCATAGAGGAAGTAATAAATAAAATACTGAAAAATATCATAATCCCCTGTAAATAAAACAAATTGTAACAAATAATCTCTAGTTACACAATATCTTTGAATATTGAAAAGGAAATTGTCTGAATATCTGGAAGATATCAAATAAATAAATAAATAAATAGCACATAGCTAACAAATGCATGTCTCCATCGTACCCTTGCATCTTTGAAATCACCATCAATTCTTTCTACCTAACTATTAAATTAAACAAAAAGGAGAAAGGAATAAAGAGTGGCGGACATATGTCTGGTGAGTGATACAAATTATATAATCATGTAATACTAATAAGTAAGTAAAACAACACTTATGCTCGAAAGTCATACCTTAACTTATATCACATACACCCAACAAGTCAACTAAACATGATACGATACTATAGTGATATCATGTGCTACGATCTCACTAAATTCTACCATAGTCTAATCGTACGCATATTGTTGAGCGCAAGGTCTCAACTCGTTTGTCGAAAAAACTACAACACAATTGGAGCCAAAGTACCAACTCACTGTTGCCAAAACATTTGTGCACTATTGAGCTCAATATCTCAACTCGTGTGCCGTAAATTTTTTGACAATATTGGGCTCAAAGTCCTAACTCGTCATTGCCTAACGTATGTACACTATTGACCTCAGTGTTCCAACTTGTGTATTGAAACAACAACACTATCGGGCTCAAAGTCCCAACTATCCATCACCTAAATGTATGCACACAATTGAGCTTAAAGTCCTAACTTATGCGAAGCTAACTGCGAAATTTTAGGCTTAAAGTCCTAACTCACCGTTATTGGACATTACCGGTCTAATCGAAGTGCGCCTGGCGCCTACCATATACCATATTTTTGTGCTTAAAGTCCCAACTAATTTGGCGCATACACAACACTATTCAACTTGAAGTCTCAACTAGCCCTCGCGAAAATCGTACGTAATTATCGCGGTCCGCTCCATGCTAGCCTTAACGATCTAAGACACTATTGGGATCAAGCCTAAAACTTATCATCAATCCACCATTTACAAAGCAATTAGATTAAGCCTCAACTCGTCATTGCTAAAACTTTCCTTATCTTTCCACAATATACCAAAATGCCCTAATAGAACCCTTCCAGATAACAAATCTACTAAAATAAGACATTTTTTGAAGTATCTCAAAGCACAACAAGCAATACACCACGTTCCTCGTCTTTTCATGATCCCGATGCTTTGAACTGTACATAAAACAGAGTTTGTATACGAGAATTATAAGCATTTGAAGATAAGGGAATTATCATATTATTTATTTATAATTTGGTTATTCTTTTTCTTTCTTCATTTATGCTTCTTGCTAAAGTAAAAAGAAAACCAAATCTCTTTAGACTTCAATAATTGCCGGTGTTCTAACCCTTGCACCGTGCTCACAACCCTTGCATCGATGATCCGATCGCCACCGTCGGCCTCCCCATACTGAACCTAGACGAAACCCCTGACCTTGGTCGCCTTTGAAGCCACCAACCCCTCCAGCCAATATTTTCTACTAAGATTCTGGCAACCATGCTCTGATTCAATATAATCATAGACCACCGTAAGCACTAGTTCATCCCCCTCTACACGCCATACTTCCTAATCGCCATATCGTTGTCATTTTACCATTGGATCAAAAGGAACTGTCCACATTTATCGAACTTATGGCACGCTTTCTGACCAATCCATGCCCCCAATCAACAAACGAACACAATAGTGATTCATGTCATCAAGATCAATAATTTTGATATATAATATGTATAATTCAAAACAACTTTTCATTTTGCACTTTTTAATTAGAGTGCAATTAAATTGTTTAATTACAATCGATAAAAATTCCCTTTTTAATCTCTAATCATGGAATACCATATCCTAATTGTGTGTATATAATAAA
The DNA here is from genome assembly GCA_030765085.1 of Allium cepa. Taxonomy (NCBI): domain Eukaryota; kingdom Viridiplantae; phylum Streptophyta; class Magnoliopsida; order Asparagales; family Amaryllidaceae; genus Allium; species Allium cepa. The sequence continues at coordinate 169,755,621 of CM060931.1, forward strand.
GGATTACTTTTTAATTATCAATTACATCATTCAAAATTTGGTTAAGATCATAAGTAGGGAATTACTATGTTTTATCAACATACACACAAATAGGATGAGTCCCACACACCGATTAGCCATGCATTCACTTTAATTTGACATAAATTCCTCTTCTCTTTCGCTTTCCAAAATTTTCATTCCTTCAAAGTTTCAAATTTCTTGATAGCGTTAATTTATTTGCATACCTCTCTCCACGATAACCAATTTCATAATTAATTTGTATAATTCAAATTTGATTTGGAGATTTGATAAAGAAGATGGAGATTAGTGTAATGTGTTTAGGTCAAAATTGGACTAGAGAATTGGGTTTATGTTTCTATTTATAGACTGGAAATAACACATATTTAGACTCGAATTTCTTAATCAATATATTATGAAAATGCCACTGGTCTTAACTTCTTCTAATTTCTAGTACGTTTAACCAAACTCAGCAAGTTATATATGTTTTCTAACTATAAACAACATTATGGAACAATAAGATATATCCCAAAGCCTAATTCCAGTTCATGTAAAAATTCTCTATTTTGTTTTTTATGTAATGATTTTACCCTTTTAATTTAATTATTTAATTACATGAAAATACGAGGTGTTACATTCTTCCCTTTCCTCTTAAAAGAATTCTGTCCGCAAAATTTTCGTCTTGAAATTTAACAGGGTAGACAATGCAACTCGCTTTATAGCATACAATCATCGCTGCACCTATCTAACATCCATCATACAACACAAGCAAAAACACAACTAAGGGTAGATAGTATGTATGATAAAACAAATATAATAATATGATGTGAGCTGAGTGCAAATGTAACTAAATAGGCTTCCTATATTAATGCATATGTAGTGACAGCCAAAAATGTACGCAGACATCCTAATATATGCATATATATATATATATATATAACATTATATATGTATGCACTTCCATTCATGCATGTACAACAACTATATCGAAAAGGAAGTAAAAATGCTCATAAATAAGCAATAAGTAAACATATGATAAAGAATAATAAACAGTATAGATATGCATAATCTTTTGATCTAATTTAGAACATACAAAAGTATAGATATTTAACACAGTAAGAACTAAAATGGTATAACTTAAACAAAGCAACCATAACAACCATAACACGTCATAAGGACTTGCATACAAACAAATCTTAGCATCCATGCTTATGTTAACTAGCTAACTAAAGCAACATTCAAACTTACAAAAGATTAAATGAGAAAACTAACCTATAGAATAACCACAAGAGGACCTTATTGGAAGAGAGTTTGTGATGCGAAACTTGGATTCTCTCTTCGAGTTCACTTGTAATCCTATCCAAACCTTTTCCTCGCTATACTTAGACCAATTCCATTTCTCCATTTTTATGTCATATCACATCAAGCTCTAAGATGTAAATACATATACAGAGTATTCTAGACTATGCCTTAATATTCACCTTATCAAACTGACTAGGCTTTTCCATAACTGCCAAATAATCAATGTATGTTTACAAATGGGATATACAAGATGCATGTGAGCACCCGTAACTTTTCAAGAAGCCACACTCAAGCATGCTGACTCCCCTATTCCTTATAAAATCAGTGCCCAACATCTAATGGCACTAGCTTTCCATGTCCATCACCTATACCATGCCATCGCAATGCGAACACTTTCTATGCATGCCTATCCTATGTGTTTTCCATTCCTTTGCATACAACTTCAACTTTTGTTGAGGTATTTCTAATCATATAATGTCCAAATATATCTTTAACTTAAACAGACTTCGCTAATAACATATCTCCATCATCAAATACCTTACAACATGCTTCGCCACTTGCTTCATCATCCTCAATCAACGAATAACTCTCTTCGAATTCTTTGATATGTCTCACTAAACTCCTTTAAGTCCATAGATATCACAACATGATAACAGATGGTGTCTTACCTTTAAGTGGACTAACAGTTAGGATTCTTAATGAACCCCATATTCCATCACACTTTAATTAAGGATATCATATTGTAACACTCCACCTCTATACTTATACAACCAAAGAGTATTATTAGGTAATACTATCGGATAATATAGAGAATGAGGTGATATTGGGCTATCGCATGTGAATAATCCCTCAGGCTAACACTGGTATATATTTCCAAAATCATAAACTACTCACTTATATGTACTCCGTCTCGGCACAAAGAAATAAACACGCGTGTTTCTAGGATATAAGAATACATAATATAAAGTAAATTATAAAGAACACACAGTCATCCATACAATGATAACATATAATAGTAAATATACACGATTCTAAGTGAGATATAAAATAGGTTAAACTCCCATTATCTCAAAAATATACAATGTATAAATCCAATACATACATCTCAACATCATGAATATACATGAAGCTATAAAAAAGATAATACTACACTAATCAACTAAAATTCTAGCCTACGTCTACGCCCAATATACACAAACTGGTCACTTGTCTCTGAACCTAAAATTTCTCGGACGGACCCGAGTATCATATAAATAACACACAGGGAAGATTATGTATAAAATATAGATGTCAATGTTTAATAACAACTGACTTGGAGAAAACAGAGTATCACAAGTGGAATGTAAATTTCTAAGTAAATCAATGTCGATTAAAACCATGCACCCAAAACATTGCCCATAGTAAATAACAGTCCAATAACTCATCAAATGTCACAAGAACAATATAGGTGAAAGCATCCATAAAAACCAAACTACTATATATAAACACTTGCACAATAATGTATATCTCGACCAATAACCTTGATGTGAGATAATACTCTCGGTCATATGGTCTTGAGAGATGTTGTACAACATAGCATGCATACTCAATTATATAACACAAATATACTATCACACACCAACACAATACAGCGATCAATCTCGACCAACAATTCTTATGAGAGGGAACACTCTAAACTGAATGGCCCTACGAGATATGAAAAAAATCATACAAAAAAGAGATCTCTCAGCCAAAGGCTCTTACGAGAGAATGAAAGACAAGCTCTCAGCAAGTCTCTAATGCCATAGATAGAAAACGTGCAGCTGTCTCGGGTTAGGCTATCTCAAATGATAGACGGACATGCAGTTAGTCTCTAATGTCAAACAATTATTGTCTTCAATAAGGTGATAATATCAAATAACTCATATATAAAAGATCAATCTAAGTCATCCATATCAGAGACTGATGTACCGTAGCATAGCTCCAGGAAATGCTAAAGACTATAGCCTGTTTCCTACAGTCCCTTAATTACTCCCAGAATTATGACACTTGTATCCATCGCATGTAAAAAATGCACTGCCGAACTACGCCGAGCATTGGCCATGATTTCTACTTTCTTTTGGTGATGGACTGTTGGTCCTTAAGCGAGGCAGTGGCTCTAATGAGAGAAATAACTCATAACCTACAAACTCAACAAGGTGACATCACGGATCTAGGGCACGACATCGAAATTAGGACCGCTAGGATGGACAACTAGCTTACTTGGTGGGTCTAATTCATGCGCTCTCCATAGTGGCATGAACCCTATGACGTAGATTCCCAACAAATACTCTTGACTATATAAGTCCTAATGAGAGTAATAACTAGTGCTCTCGATTCTAGAAGTCCTGATGAGAGTGACAACAACTACTCTCGACTCGATAAGTGTTATTAGGGGTGATAACTATTGATACTCGCGACTCATCGAGTTCTGATGAGAGTTTATCAAATACTCTCGACTCTAGGAGTCCTAATAAGAGCGATCTCAATGTAACATTTCCTCGACTACTAGCCCTAAGAGTAGATAACGATACTCGACTAGTTAGTCCTTAGAGGATGCAACAATATACTCTCATCGTGATGAGTCCTAATGAAAGCATCACAATATAATAGTTACTCGACTACTAGCCTTAAGAGTAAATAACAATATCACTCGACTAGTTAGTTCTAAGAGGATAAATCTATAAATCCCAGCATATCTCTTGCTTATAACCCTAAGCGAATGAGATATCTCACGACTGCTAAGTTCTAAGGAATCAGCTACAGACGATATCACAATTTCCTAACCCATCTCCAGAATATAAGTGACATCTACTAACAAAAAGTTATCAAAAAAATATCAACTCAAGTGCCCCGTATCACCTGGTATCACTCATCTGTTTACTCAATGCTCGCAAATTACACTCATCATCGCACAATTATTCTATATAATAAGTCCAAAGAATAACCAGGAAAATATTACCAAAAATCCCATACCAAGCATTATTATAACTCTATTTATTATATTTTCTCGTTACATAGAAATACAAATCAATCAAAACATATAATTCTATTATTTATTAACTCAGAAAGGGGTTTAAAATAAAATCTCCATTCTCGGAACCTTCACTTTAATTGCAAAAAGAATAATATTAATTTTCAATGAGGTTTAAATAATAAAATCTTATTCTTTTCGATAATCTTTATGTAAACCTCTGATATTTTTACAAGGAAATCTATATTTTAAACGTTTATTTAATCCCAAATCCCTTAAACCACCTTTAAAAATAATTCACAACTTCAAAATTCTTCTTAGATATTTTAAAACAATAATACTAAGGAAGTTCAATAATTTGTAACTTCCTTTAAACAACAAATCTAAATAATCCAACTTTCCCAATAAAGATTTTTAATTTTAAAATTATTTCTTAAAAATATAATATAAAATTCCTAAAATTAATATCTCAAAACACTTATTTACTTCCTAACATTTTTAAACCATCTGTTTAAAATAATTTGGTACAAAAGATAATACTTTCAAAATTATCGTTAATAAAATTAAAAATATATTTTTGCTAATAATAATGATAAATCATAATCAAACTAATTATTTTCCAGAACATTATTTTATAAAACTTATAGTTCATTAAATTTCCCATAAAAACAAACTTATCACTAAAAAATAATATAAATTATACATATCTTTTTTCAAAATCTTAAACTATATTTATCGTTATAAATAAAAATATTTATTCAAAGTCCCCTAATTTAAAATAAATTTCCAAACATCTCCACTTCCCTAAAGAATTTTTTTTCACACAATCCTCCAAATATTGCACTTCTATATTACTTTATCACTAACAATATTTTCAATATTAAATAAAATCATTCCAAATATATACTAGTTATTTCTAAAATAATTTATTACTTTCGAATATTTCCGTTTTAATTTATTCTCCTTTCGGTCAGTTTCTAATGTGATCTCGTCATAGTAATAATCAATTAAAAAATGCAATTCAATATATACAAGAGCGTAGATGTGAGTAAAATTTTTTACTTACCTCATTCTCAAGCAAAATCTCTTATCGTGCGTGAAATCGTGGACACACTGCTCTAATCCCACTACGTCACAACAGCCACGCTATGCCTTGTGTAACAACCCGTACCCCAGCGGGCCTAAATTTTCCCTAAATTAAAAACCCTAAATCAAAAACCCAAGTCCACCAAAGTATGGATCGTTGGTTTGGTATCCAGCAAATAAAACAAAAGAATGCATATCAGAGCTCTATCAAAATAACTTGCAGTGGAATAATTCATATTATATTAGATCACATAAGTACTTACCACAGTTTAATACTTCCAAAATCAAGTGTCCTTGTCAGCACCGAACATGTCCAAGAACCAGTACCTATCCTTCAATCTATCCCGTGGGTCATAATAAGGAGGAGGTCAGAACAGAATTCTAGTGACTGGAAAATTATACATCTTATACATAACACCAGCTTATGCCTATTATTCGCTATTTCATGTTATGTCTGATCATCTTATTAGTCGTTTCGACTCCATCTCTATGTATGAACATCTCTCGTCTATATCCCATAGATTTATATCTATAGATATAACTATGTATGTATCCCATAGTCCCATAATGGATCTAGATACTGTCCCCACTAGTATCTCTTATTCAACACCTCGTAAGGATCCATCGCCCACTGTATCACGATCTCGCCATTATATATCTCGAGGAAATCTTATAGTGTGCACCGCCGACCTTTCCTCCATTAGGTCGTGTTCTCTTTGAGGATTTTCTTCTTTGTTTGCTTCCTATTACGTGGACTCGGCTCCACAAACCACCCTATCCATGTTTTGAAGGAATCTCATTATAGGTTAACTAGCCCTGCCTTATCAACCAAACTAACAAACAACTATGGCGTTGCATTACTCAATTGAATCAACCCTGGTAGGCAGCGATGATCAATTAGCTGTAACCATATCCTTCCCGTTGATCGCAAGCAACTAATGGTAGACTTGGGACCAATGCCACTCCTACCCCTTGCTTTTTAAACCGGTACTACACGATGTTGCATAATATCCGGTCCTCACCACTATCTGTTTAGATTGCCTAATGCAATCAAAGCAATACCTCCTTTAACAAATTTGATGCATACCTTCTTTGACTGTGCGAGTCAAACCTCGATGTCCGTCTAGTGGACTACGCAATTTCCTATGTTTACGAAGCTACTATTTCAAGCAGAGTCATAACCTAAGGGTATCCCTTCTCTGTACACAAGCGTATACTATCCATGGGGTCCTGTGGTTGGATATATTTTCATATTCCAACTGACTCTAATAACCTTATGGCATTTACTTTTTATAATTTATCTCTATTAAATTATAACTATCCTCACCCTTCATAAACGCATATCTGAGGTTACATATATACATACTTAATATTCATGTATATTTATTCTTCTTACACTTTCTTTATTGCCCCAATGTCTTTTATGTTCGACTTCAAGTCTTCATTTAATTATGCATTTATCTTTTTCTTCCTCAAATTCATTTGCCATTTTTTTAATTTCTTAATATTATTGCCTTTTTGCTTATTGGCTCCAACTAACATTTCTATTCCCACTTCATTTTCTATTCTTTTTCTTGCATTTTCCTCAGAGCCTCTTTCTTTCATTTCAATTGATATACGTACTTTATTCGTGACTTAATGTTTAACTTTTGGAATTTATTACATTTTAATACATTGGAACTAAATTTCTATTCAATATATGTTAACGTAGTAAACTTTCATATCTTATCAAAAGAGGAGATGTTTGTACGGTATTTATATACAAGTATTTCCATTTTAATTTCTCTTAGAATAGATAGTACAAAACATGAAAATTTTCCTTATTTTGTACGAATCTTCTTTTTATCAAATGGGCATTCCTTGTTATTCCAATCATTGCACTTTTCTTTATTTTAAACTTGATAATATGCGAAAATCTACTTGCAACATTTCAAGTTCCAGTGCATTAAAATATCACAAAAACTTCAAATAACTAAATGAAGTTTACTTCAACTTAATTTATGTCCGTTAAATAAAAACAAGTTCCTAATCATTACGCATTCAATATGATTTTATTCATTTCAAATTGTTGCCAAAATATCAATTAAATCTATTCATTACAAAACTACAAAATTAAATCTAATCATTATGTAGTTACATAAATAAACTAATCATTACGCAATTACAGAATTGAATATAATCGTTACGCACTTGCAATTACAATTCTAATCTTTATGCATTTGCAATTATAATTCGATTCTTAGGCTTATAGGAATAGATCTGCAACAATATAATTTATTATATAAAAACATATAATATTCCCACTCATCTTGCTTTTAGCTTTCCCATTCCCCAAATCTAGATCCATTCCCTTTTTATTTGGCTTCCTCTTGCTTCAAACCAATAATAAAAAAGGTATACTTCTATTAAAATTATAGATCTGGAAGAAGAATTGAACTTAGATTTTAGATTCAAGTTTACCTTTATTTCCACTCTAAATCAACCATAATCTCTATTTCAATTATGTTTTACAATCCTTCAATTTATTGCACCTACTAGATTGATTTTATTTTGATTTTTAAGAAGATTTAAGGTTAGAGAAGAGATCGGAGTTTGACAGCATTTTGTTACAATAAATTGATATAAGAGTTTAGGTTCTTAGGTTAGGCTTGCTTATATGTGACGCCCCACCTCTATACTCACACTAGCTAAGGACACTACTGGGTAATGCCGTCAACTATCACGAAGAATAAGGCTGTTGAGGAGCAACCAGCTATGTAATTGCTTTGTGCGAGTAACGATATGTCAGATAGTATTACATGCATTTCGTTTCAAGAGGAAATCCAACACATTAATTACAAACTCAAAGCTACTACAAAGTGGCTATGTGGTCTTCGGAAACAAATATAAAATAAGCATAACATAAATCAGTCATAGATATTCATATCACTAAGGCAGAAACAAATATGAATATAACACATGAAAGTGTACATCAAAGTAGTGGTCATGTAAGATCCACTACATCACAAAAATATAAGTACAAGTGCTAGACAAAAGAATATGTATACACCAAGGAGTTTCTATCTCGAATGTATAATAACAAAAACAATTAAGCTAAAATAGTTAGCCAAAAGTCAGAAGCTAGTCTCTGCTAAGAAGTCAAGTGGAAGCACCTTAAATACCTCGGTCTGACCCGAGTATTATTTAAGAGGAAAATAATAAACGGATCAATCTAGATATAAATATCATATAAATGGAGATAGGATAAGAGATATGATGAAAACATATGATAACAATAATGCCACACTTTGAAAGTATACATTAGATAACAACAAAAACCATACAATATCTCGAATATTCTCAAACACCAAAAAGAATGTCATATTCATTAACATATTCACCAAACCACAAATATTGATAAAAATTATCAATGTAAATCACAAAAATTGGTGAAACACAAATTCTAGAAATCATCAATTAGTAATCCAAAAATCACAAAGGGGGAGGCATATCACAAACGAGAGTATGAAAACTCATCAACAAGTGCATCACAAACGGAACGCTATTCCATGGTCGCTAACCATAAATTTTGAGTCGAGGCTCCACAAACGGCCCGAAGACCATGGGCCGCTACCCCACTAATTTTTTAGCCGAAACTCCACAAACGGGGTTTAGTTCTCTACACAAACAAAGAGACATCGCACATCGCTTGTCTAAATCACAAAATGATCATCATTGATCGATAAATGTAAATTACACTAAGCTAGTAAATAAATGAGTTTAGCTTCATGTCCCATAACCACTGGCTTAACTTAAATATTTACGAACAGATTGTAGATTTCCACTGGAAAATCATCACAAGGTTTCAATCGAACAAGTCCAAGAATTAATCGACAAAGAAAACGCAAACGTTTCATACAATTTGTTTTGCTAAGTTGTTTAATTAGATTTCTCATACAAATGAGGTAAAGGTTTGTACATACTAATAGATTGGAAAACGGTTTTAAAAACGAGCTTTGTATTAAAAGCAGTGTTGAAATTGTTTTTATGAAAGAGTTTGAGTATTTACTACCAGTATAGAAACCTTTGTATTTTAAAATGACAAATCACAGAAAACGATTGTAAAAACAATCGATCACCAAAAATTCACATTCGGCGACGTGAATTAAAACCTCAAAAATCGATATCAAATCCAATCAAATGGATATTCCCAAAAATCCAGAAAAGAATTCATCAAAATCGATAATAAATGACAATAACTAATTGGATCAACAAAAATCGATAAGAAATGGAAATTCGCACAAAAATAGGCAAAATGGGCAAAAACAAACTGGACCAGACGTCTGGTTGGTTCGGCCAGACGTTTGACCTGGGTTCTGCCATTTTCTTCTTTTTCTTTTTTTCACTAAAGGCAACCAGACGTCTGGAATAGCTAACTAGACGTCTGGTCAAGGTCTCTGCAATTTTTTTCTTCCTGCCATATTTTTTTTATCTGTTGCCCTAACCAGACGTCTGGACCTTCCAACCAGACGACTGATTGCCAGTTCCGGGCAACAGTTTGCCTGGGCCAATGATGACCAAATTGATTCAGAAGCGATCGGACGTGCGACGGAGGCTAGAGATTTATGCCAAGCGATAATCCAGCCGTATAGGCTCTTCGATACACCCTAAATAACATGTCCAAACACCCAAGATATGATCTTTAATGATTTTAACTTCAAAACACCAAAATTAGAAAATTCACCAAATCAATTCAAATCAAAAGCAAATGAACATGAAATAGATGTTAGGAATTTATACCTAACAACAATGAAAGCTATAGACATAGATGTGAGTTCAAGAACTCACCTTTAAAACTAAAAGACAAAGAATGAGAGGCTTTAAAACAAAGCAAGACCAATTCCTCTTCAATATACCTCTAGAATCTTCAATCTATTATCAAAGGTGAAGTTTTTCCTAACTTAGGGTTTAGGAATTTCTAAGAATTGAAGAGAGATTGAGATGGAGAAGATGAAGAAGATGCTTACCTAAGCTTCTCTTTGATTTTGGAGCTTGAATCTGAATTTCCTAGTAAGCCAGGGCTTAGGAATTTTAATTTCCTATCTCCTCCCCCATTTTTCGTTTAGCTTGAGAGTGTTAGGAAAATAGAATGAATGAATGAAGAGGAATGGAGGGGAGTTAGGGTATTACATGAGTTAGGCTCTCTTGTTAGGTTATTGGGCTGAAATCCAAACCCAAAGCCCAAAAGAAAAATAGAAAAATTCTACTCAACTCCAAACATATCGATGCTTATACTCAAGAAGGTCGCTAACGTCATTTTGGACTCAATGGAAGTGGTCTCGAGTCCTAATTAGACCGTTTACAAAAAGTAGAATTTCAGACTTTAATCCGACTAACGATGAAATATTTAAATAAATCATTTAAATATACAATCGTAAAATATGCGGGTTGTTACAGACTCCCATCCTCAAAGAAATTGCGTCCACGCAATACTTAAGAAGGAAATAAAGAATAACAACCATAAAATCATATCAACATAAAAGAAAATTTTGAAGTGAGAAGTTCATCTTAAAGATCGCGAGAGAGTAGGTCCGGATATGCTCGCTCGATGAATTCTCTGGATTCCCAAGAACAATCCTTAGGATTCGAGGACCATTGTACTTTCACAAGCGAAACATCTTTATTTCGAAGGCATTTAACCTCCGTAGCAATGATACGAACAGGATGTTGCTCGTAAGTCAAATTAGATGAAACTTTAATTTCTTCAATAACACCGGGCTCAAGAATAGAATCGGAATCCCTAAAGAATTTCCGTAGTTGAGAAACGTGGAAAACGTCGTGAATAGCAGAAAATTAGGCCAGTAATAAAAGACGATAAGCCACAGAACCAATACGTTCGGCGGTGGAAAATGGACCAATATATCGAGGTACTAATTTTCCCGATCAACCGAAACACACAACACCCTTCATAGGTGAAACACGGATAAACACCAAATTCCCCATAGAAAATTCCAAATTCCTTCTTCGGTTATCGGCATAGGATTTTTGTCTACTCCGAGCTTCTTTCATCCTATGACGAATAAGGTCAGTCTTTCCTATGGAATCATGAATAAAATCTGGACCTAAAACCATCTTCTCACCGGCTTCAAGCAACACAAAGGAGATCGACATCGCCTTCTATAGAGTGCCTCGAAAGGTGCCATATCAATGCTAGATTGGAAGCTATTATTATAGAAAAACTCAACAAGAGAAATATGATCTTCTCAACTTCTCCCAAAATCAAGAACATGTGCACGAAGAAGATCTTTAATCGTTTGATTCACATGCTCGGTTTGTCCATCGAACTGAGGATGATAAGCGGTGCTAAAATTAAGCTTCGTTCCTAAATCTTTTTGAAAACTCTTCCAAAATCCACTAATAAATAATGGATCACGATTGCTAACAATAGAAGTAGAAACTCCATTCAATTTAACAATCTCTTAAACATAAAATTTGGCCAAAAGAGATACAGTCTGATTAGACCGCACGGGAACAAAATGGATGGATTTTGTTAGTCTATCTACAATCACCCATAAACTGTCATGATCCGAACGAGATCGAGTAAGACCATCAATTAATTACATAGAGACTCGATCCCACTTCTAAACGGTAATGTCTAAAGGTTGCAATAACCCATCAGGCCTTTGATGCTCGGCCTTAATGAGTTGGCAAGTCATGCAACGCTTAATAAAGTTAGCAATTTCAGATTTCATTCCATCCCAATAATAAAGTTGCTTCATATCAGCGTATATTTTACTACTACCAGGATGAATGGTAAATTTAAAACGATGAGAATCTTCCAAAACGTCTTCACGAAGATCACTAATATTTGGATCGATAAGTCTACCAAATTTTCGAATGCCGCCACGAGCATCGATTTCAAAGTCTTTCAAACCATCAATATTTCTATCCCTACAACTTTGGCTAAGATGAGCCAATTCGGGATCATGCTTTTGAGCATCAAGAATGCAGTCTAAAAAGATGGATGAGCCCTAAGGCTATACAGAATAAGAGATGAACATGAATCAGATTCACGATCTCGAATCTCACAAGTGAATAAAGTCTCGAGATCATTCCATTCGGATATCATCATGGAAACAACCCCTTGTTGCTTACGACTAAGAGCATTGACAACATGATTTCCCTTTTCGGGAGTATAAAGAATATCAAGATCATAGGATGCAAGGAATTCGAGCCAACGTTGTTGATGCAAATTAAGTTCCTTTTGAGAAAACAAATACTTCCAAAATTTATGATCGGCGTAGAGAACAAATTTCTCTCCCAAAAGATACCAAATTCTAAGGGCGAAAACAATAGCCATGAGCTCTAAATCATGAGTGGAATATCTAATCTCGGTAGGCTTTATTTTCCTAGAAGCATAAGTGATAACATGTTCCCTTTGCATGAGAACGGCTCCCAAACCAACATGACTGGTATCGGTATAAACAATAAAGTCTTGGTTACTCTTTGGAATCACAAGAATATGAGCATCGGAAAGAAGTTCTTTTAATTTCTGGAAAACAAATACTTCCAAGATTTATGATCGGTGTAGAGAATAAATTTCTCTCCCAAAAGATAATGACGCCAAATTCTAAGGGCGAAAACAATAGCCGCGAGCTCTAAATCATGAGTGGCATATCTAATTTCGGCAGGCTTTAATTGCCTAGAATCATAAGTGATAACATGTTCCCTTTGCATGAGAATGACTCCCAAACCAACACGACTGGTATCGGCATAAACAATAAAGTCTTGGTTACCGTTTGGAATCACAAGAATAGGAGCATCGGAAAGAAGTTCTTTTAATTTTTGAAAAGCAGTTTCACATCTGTCTAACCAAATATACTTAACTCCCTTCTTTGTCAAACTAATAAGAGGCACGGAAATTTTAGAAAAGTCTTTTATAAACCGGCAATAATAGCCCACCAATCCAAGAAAGCTATGAATTTTCGTCACACTCTCCAATTTCTTCCAATTTTGAATCGCTTCGATCTTTGAAGGTTCCACAAAAATTCCGGATTTAGAAATAATATGTCCTAAAAATTTCACACGGGATTGCCAAAAGTGGCACTTAGAAAATTTCGCTTTCAATTGATTGCTCCTAAGAGTTTCCAACACAATCCGAAGATTTTTTCATGCTCTTCCTCGGTTTTAGAATAAACAAGAATATCATCTATAAAGATGAGAACAAATCTATCGAGAAAGTCTTTGAAAACTCAATTCATAAGGTCAACGAAATAAGCTGGAGCATTCGTTAAACCAAATGGCATAACAAGACATTCATAAGATCCATAACGAGTACGAAACAATGTCAAAGGAATGCTATCCTCTGCATTACGAAGCTGATGAAAACGGGTTGCTAAGTCTAACTGTGAAAAGACTCTAGCACCGCTAAGTTGATCAAATAGATCATCAATCGGAGGCAAGGGTATTTATTCTTAATGGTAAGATTATTAAGCTTGCGGTAGTCAATGCAAAGCCTAAGTGTACCATCAGATTTCTTCACAAAAATAGCTGAAGCTCCCCAAGGAAAGGAACTAGAATGAATAAATTGCTTCGCTTCCAATTCGGATAGATGTTTACGCATCTCCTCATTTTCCTTATTGGAAATACGATAAGGAGGATGAATGATAGGTAGAGCTCCAGGGATTAGATTAATTTTGAACTCAATTGCCCTCTTAAGGGGTAATTCTAAAACAGGCTCGAATATGTCGGAAAATTCACGAACAACGTGAATGAAGGAAATGACATCTTCCTCATCATCATTATCGTCATCATATGGATTTAGTGAATATAAAGATACCACCGACTTGGAATCTGAATCCTTAAGAACAATAGAAATCTGCTTAACAGATTGAGGATGTCGAAGGTATATAGTTCTCTCGGGACATAGGATGTGGGCTTCATAACGATTAAGCCAATCCATTCCCAAAATCATTCCAAAGCCTAAGTAACGCATAACATGCAAATCGGCTCGGAAAGCATAATCACATAAAATAATCTTGATATCTTTAGAAAATAAATTGAGTGTTGTGGATCCACCAATCGGATTCGCAATTTTCAGTGAAGTCATCAAGCACATAACATTTAGAGACAAGGCATCAACAAGTTCTTTTGATATAAAAGAGTGAGATGCACCCGAATCAAAAAGAACTCGAATAGGATGATCATGAAATATAATAATTCCATCAAGGATAGAATGAGAAATACCTTGACTAAGAGAAGTGTTACTAGACGCTTGCACAACATTTAGTTTTCCCTCTTTCTTGCTTTGAAGTTTGGGACATGAAGATATATAATGACCTGAACTTTTGCAATAACGACAAGTAAGGGGCTTCAGACACTTATTTCGTAATGGTTCTTAGAACCACAATTGTAACACTCTCCATGACTAGAAGTAGGAGTCTGTGCTACTGAAGTTGCTTGTTTCCCTTTCTTGTTGGGATTAGGGTTGAACTTAATAGGCATCTTCTTGTTGATGTTGAAGTTTTGTTTGGCACCCACAACTTCAACATCACTTTCTTTATCAGCTTCTTCAAGTCGAAGGGCGATATCAACAAGCTGATTGAAAAAACTTCTATTTTCAGAAGTAATGGATTTTTGAGGTTCTTACTCAACCCATAAATAAACCTCTGATTTTTCTTCAATTGGGTAGTAATATACTCGACCCCATAATTAGAGAGAGATTTAAAAGATGCGATGTAATCCGCCATAAAAGATTCACCTTGAACAAGGTCAATAAAGCATCGAGCTAAAGTTACTTTTTCAGCCTCCGGCATAAACTTTAACTCGAATCTTTCCCGGAATTGCTACCAAGTAAGATCCGCTTCATTAATTTCGAAAATCAAAAGCTCATACCAATCTAATGCTCTTTCCTGGAGCATGCTAGAAACCACTTGGACACGATGTAGATCAATAAGATTCATGCGAGAAAAGATGTGATGGCATGTTATAAGCCAAGCTTGGACTTTTATAACGCTTTCGGAACCCTTGAATGACTTTCCATCCAAATTGGTATAATCACTATACAGATTTCGGATGAGTAGGCTCAGGAATAGGTCCATCAGCTTGAGCATTCTTTAATAGATCTAAAAGCTGTTGGGCAGACATGATTACTCCATCCTGAGGAGTAGCACTGGATTGACCGGAGATGGGACGGACAGGTCTAACCATTTATCTTCCTTAAGATAGAAAGAAAGAAGAGGAAAAAGGTTATTCTTAGAATGAATATCAAACAAACTTGATTGATAAAACAAGGCATCATAAAAGGAATAGGATAGAACGGGTCCAATGACTCGAATTAAATCCTAAGCCACGATTCCTAAGAGAGAGTTGGGACAATGATCCTTGCCAGATTATTCTACATTGTTCTAAAGTTTGGTTCTGACACTAAGCTGTGACGTCCCACCTTTATACTCACACTAGCCAAGGACACTACTGGGTAATGCCATCAACTAGCACGAAGAATAAGACTGTTGAGGTGCCACCATCTGTGTAATTGCTTTGTGCGAGTACCGATATGTCAGATAGTATTACATGCATTTCGTTTCAAAAGGAAATCTGACACATCAATTAAAAACTCAAAGCTGCTACACAGTGGCTATGTGGTCTTCGGAAACAAATATAAAATAAGCATAACATAAATCAGTCATAATTATTCATATCACTAAGGCGGAAATAGATATGAATATAACACATGAAAGTGTACATCAAAGTAGTGGTCATGTAAGATCCACTACATCACAAAAATATAGTACAAGTGCTAGACAAAAGAATATGTATACACCAAGGAGTCTCTATCTCGAATATATAACTATATGTATACCACATAGTCCCTTAATGGAACTAGATACTGTCCCTACTAGTATCTTTCATTTAATGCCTTGATAGGATCCATCGCTCATTGTATCACGATCTCACCATCGTATATCTCGAGGATATCCCATCGTATGCAGTGATACCTTTCCTCTATTAGGTTGTAGCTCTTTGGAGATTTTATACCATGTCTGTTGCCTATTACGTGGACTCGGCTCCACAAACCACCCTATCTATGTTTTGAAGGAATCTCATTATGGATTAACTAGCCCTGCCCTATCAACCAAACTAACAAACCATGGCATTGCATTACCTAATTGAATCAACTCCGGTAAGAAGCAATGATCAACTAGGTGTAACCCTGTCCTCCCATTGACCACAAGGGACCGATGGTAGACGCAAGACCTATGCAACCCCTACCCCTTTCTTTTTAAACCAGTACCACACGATGTTGCACAGTTTTCGATCCACACCATCGTCCGTTTAGATTGCCATACCTACTTTGGCTATGCAAGTCTAGCCAGAACATCCGCTTAACGGTCTGTCCAATTGCCTATGTTTACGGAGCTTCTGTTTCAAGCACAGTCCTAAGGTATCCCTTCTCTATACCAAGCGTATACTCTCCATGGATCATATGGTTGGATATGTTTTCATGTTCCAACTGACTCTAATAACATTTTTCCATTTACTTTTTATAATTTATCTCTATTAAATTATGACTATCCACACCCGTTATAAAAGCATATCTGAGGCTACACATATACATATTTAATATTCATGTATATTTATTCATCTTACACTTTCTTTATTGCCGCAACATCTTCTATGTTTGACCTTAGGTCTTCATTTAATTATGCATTTATCTTTTCCTTCTTTAAATTCATTTACCGCTTCATTTTCAATTTCTTAATATCATTGCCTTTTTTTTGGCAAGGCCAGCCGGTTTTGTAGTGGACCGTCCACTTTTTATTACGAACGTAATAACAACATAAAGTACATGAGTGAGGTAGAGACACCTTAACTACTATGGAAGAAGAAAAAAATACAGCACAGAGTGTGACAGAATGCCACAGCTACAATAATAACTTACGAAGACTAAGTCTCCTCCAAAGAAGTAGAACCACCAACGACATCTTCCACCAAGGAAGAGACCAAGGTGCCGTCCCCAAGAAGACCAATAAAGGGGCGAAATAGGAGGGCAATACGAGGATCATAAATCACAACATCAGAGGAGTAAATAAAAGATCGATCCCAGGTAGTATCAGCAAGCATGACAGAATTTAATTCGGCATACGATCCATCCAAGTCAAGAACCAATGAATCTCCAGAAGGTCTATAATAAAGGCGTCGTAGGTCCATGAGATCAGCAAAAGCATATCTAAAATAGGATTCGTCCACGGGGTTGAAATGCAAATCAGATCGGCGATCAACCCAACAACTCTCAGACTCAACCCAAATAATTGGCGGCTGAGGCGAAGCAAGATCCTAAACAGCAATGGAGTCAACAGAAACAACACTAGGGACAATGGAAGCAGAAGGGGAAGCCGGCAGAGCAGAAGCAGACAGCGAACCAGGGACAGAGATAGGAGCTACAGGAGGAGGAGCAACCAGAGAGACTTTGGGAACCCACTTCCTGAGCGAAGGCGGAGGCAGAGGGATCTTAGGCGCATCAATAGAATCAGCAGAATGCGTGCAGGCAGATACTAAGTGGCCAAAGGAGTGACAGGAAGAACAAATGTCTGAGACCCACCCATAACGAACACGGACATCCACCACATGGCCAACAGCTAGCTGTACAGGAATAGAGGAAGGGAGAGGCTTAGAGGGGGTAATCTCAATCAGAGCTTTAGCGTACACCAGTTTTTCACGTGCTACTGTATTAGCATCAAAACATCTTAATTTACCAACATTGCAAGCAAGCCAATTCAAACCAAGCAGCGGCTGAAGAGCAGAAGGAATCTGAGAAAAATAAACCCAAACTGGGATAGAAAGGACTTGTTCACGGGCACTAGCTACCGTTGGAGACCAAGGAGTAATTCTCAACTAATATTTGCCTTTTTTTCTTATTGGTTCCAACTAATATTTCTTTTTCCATTTCAATTTCTATTCTTTTTCTTGCATATTTCTCAAAGCCTCTTTCTTTCATTTTAATTGTATTCGTATTTTATTTGTGATTTAATGTTTAACTTTTAAAATTTACTACATTTTAATATATTAGAACTAAATTTCCATTCAATGTACATTAACACATTAAATTTCCATATCTATTCTATTATATAAGAAAGTGAATTTAGAATTCTTAGTATTCTTATCTCTCATTCACCCTCAGAATAGTGCATTCTCCTTAATTTTTGATACAATTTTCCTTTTAGGCCCTTTAAAATTTTTAAATATTCACAAAACTACCATCAGTTACATAGCAATTAATGTTATCATTAATCCTTCTGATAAAATATTCTTATGTACAATTTTTTCTTTTGATAAACACATAATAATTATTTTTTATAATCTAACATAGATCTCTTTCGCTTCTCCATGTTATCGCTATAGTTTTTTCATTCCCCATTTGTTTACTATCTTTTTTTACATTCCTTCCATTTAAATTTTTTCCTCATGTTATCTCTTCCCCTTTTTTAATTTCATATGTATATTATAATTCAATGAAAAACTATTTCCAACCTAAATCAACTTGAAAATTCTATCCAAATAGTTTTTTAGTCAATCCCTTTAATTTTCTTATCTAATCTATACTATACTATTATTATTGAGTTAGATTTCAAGAGCACACATGCCTCCTTTATATTTTGTTAAATGAACAGTAACGTTTTTAATTTATTTCTATTCCAAACTTTGAAGTGTGATAATTTTTTCTACATTAATTGGATTTAAGAATCATTTTCACTATGAAATATCAAATTTAATATGCTTTCTAATGATATCCATTATTGATAGCCGAAAATATAATTTTTAAATTCATAATTTTGTATAGCAGTTTTAACTGCATTTATATAATCCAATTATTTTGTGTCACCGCTGTGTATCGCATTTTTGTAACATCATTATTATGATGATCATAAACATTATAGTAGTTTTACCTAGATTATTATAATGCATTTATTATCATTTAGCATATTTGAAAGGAATACTTTTTTTTGAATTATACAATTATGGTTGCCTTTGAATATTATAACTGCATTATGTAATAAAGTAATAGTTTTGATTGTGTTTGATAGTTTATTCAAACTTAATGCAGTTACAATTTAACCCCATCAAAAAATGGTATAATAATTTATAGGCATTTTTTGTATTAATTTAACCACATTAGCATTTTTTTAACTGCATTTACTATTGATGATTTTGACTATATTTGATAATTTTATTCAATTTTAAAACAGTTATAAATTAATGAAATTAAGAAAATGCAATTATAATTTACCAGCAAGTTTTGGGTAAATTTAACTATATTTGAAGATTTTTAACCACATTTATGTAATGTAGTAGTAAATTTGGCTACATTTTAGGAATTTATTCAATCTTAATACAGTTAAAATTTAACTACAATAATAAAATGCAGTTATAATTTAGTGACAATTTTGAATAATGCATGGTAGAAATTGAGTATTTCAACTATAATTATGTGATGTAGTAATAATTTTGGTGGTACATGATGATTTATTCGAGCTTACTGTAGTTAAAATTTAAATGCATTAAGCAAAAGCGATTATTATTTTGCAGTATTTTTGAAATTAAGCAATAATTATTGCATCTGAATTTTTTAACTGCATTTGTGTGATGCAATACTAATTTAGCTGTAGTAATCATTTTGTTTGATGTTAACGATAGTATTTTAACTGCATTATGAAAATATAATTATAATTTTAAACGCACATCAAATATGAATTGACTTTAAGTGCATATTTATTAATTTTGTACATGCTAATTTGAATGATGCAATTATATTTGCATTTTGAATGATGCGGTTATAAATACAATATCTATATGAAAGGCTACAATTTTTCCATAAAATCGACGATTGAATATTTACATATGAATAACATATATCATTTAAAAGATCATAAATACATTGATTTAATGGTGAAAACTGTTTGCCAATCTGATGTTTTTAGAAAATGTTAGTGTTTTGAATATTTGAAAGGGGTTTTAGACCATAGGTCATATTCTCAATGTCCATGCACAAAAAGTCCCTACTAGTAAACCTATGTAAATTAGGTCACTGTTTTGTTATTTTTTAACCAAATTGTCCCCTTCTAGAAAATCGGTCCAGCATTCAAATCAGAGGCAAAAGTAGCATAAATTATTCAAAAACTAAAAGTAGGGACCAAATTTTCATAACTTTTTCGGGAGGGACTTTTTTTCCATCATCTTCCAATTCTAGGGACTTGGTAGCCGTTCCTTATATTTGAAATCTATATAAGTATGAAGTGTTAACATGGGTATAAGAATAGCAGTTATTAGTAAAGGATATCAAAGGAAAGTGACCTGATTTGCATAAATTATCGAAGAAGGATATTTTGTTTATTTACTTAAAATATGCAGTGATGACTTTAGTTTATAATGCTTCGTTCGTTTATCTATGTAATTTTCTTATTTTTACATTCATGACTTTCTAACGTATTAGTATGCTAAATTGGTGTTCGCAATTTCTAGTGTCAAAAGATTTTGTCCCCCTAAATTCTTTAATGATTGATAGAAAATTGTTAGAAGTATTTAGCATAGAATAAACTAGTGTATTATATGTACAAATGCATTTTTTTCTCTTAAACAGGTCGAAGATTAGTAATCTACTAAGTCGAAGATTTCATTTAATTATCAATGTACATTTGGTTAAGATCACCAGATTTTTTAACGGGTATATCGAATTGCTTCACGATAATGTTATAAGACTATTAATTGTTAGGGATTTCATTGTTTTAATTTTGTATGTTAGAATTAAAAGTGTAATGTGGTTTTTTCTCTATAAACTACTATAAACCTATAGCTTTCTAATGGTTTTTGGCATCATTATGTCATTGCTAATTTAATTCGCAACATCAAAAGCTCATATGGAAAAATGATCGTCACTAAAAAGTTAGTGGTTTCGTTATGATGCCAATTTAGTGATGCATAGTGATACTAGAAACATTTGTGATACTACATAGATATCGAAATTCTAATGCAATGGAATTTATGCTTACATTGATTGTCAAGCTTTCAATGAAATTATATGAACTTATGAGCTTAAAATTTAGGAAGATGTATTAAATTCCAACGTAAATGTCTGCCATGTAAAAGTATATGTAGGAAACCATCATAAGATAAGGTATTCGCCATTTTCTCTCTAAGCTTATTTGTTCACGTTTTGAAATAATTCACTCAGATTTAGGACTTCATGTTCTTGAAGGATCCAACGCGTTCAAACTAAAACTCTTTGATGAAAGAAACCGAAGATCGAGGAAAAAAGTAATCCACGAATCATTATGGAGCTAAAAATTGATTATTATCAAAATCAGTTAAGACTTTCTCAATTCAAAATTCATGAATCAACAACCATATGTTTGAGTAGAAATCAATTATTCACCAATACTTAATAACACTTAATTTTCCAAGGTACTCAATTCTAATAGATTAAAAAACATAATGTCATTCCAGAAAATAAGGTATCTTCATTAATAGGATAATAAATGGCTGCATGTATGAAATAGTTAACTGCCAGTTTTAGTTTCAATTGCATTTTAAAAATTATCGTACCTCGCATATTCAATTTTAACGTGGGATATATTTGTATAAATTCTTATCAAATAACCAATTTTTCTGATGAAATGACATGATAACATGTTTTTCATTGTTATTAAAACTTAAAGTTTTAATTATCCTAAATTAATAGATTGCACGAAGAAGTAGATATCAGTAAATTCGATCGACTAATGTCCTTCTAATAGATAAGTAGAAGTATCATTCACATGAAGAAAAAGCTTGTGTGAGTATCACGTCACTAATGCTTTAGTGAGTTGTAATGCTACAATCGGAATTCAACAATAGTTTCGATGGTTTTTGTTTCATTCTTCATTACCTTCGTAGGGATAAGGTGGCTTAACGTTTGATTTTTTATGTAATATGTAGTACTCTTTGAACTTAAAATGATTTTGTTTGTTGTTTTCTAATATAAGACATTTGTTTTAAACTAGCAAACTAGCGCTATCATTAATTTTCTCTCTTTCCTTAATCGTTTAAAAGTTTAAGCTCATACCCAAAAAATATTATTTTTGACATTCAATTTTACATCTTCGAAATAGTTGCACTGCTTTTCTAATATTTGCTGAGAAAGAATCAATGAGATTATGAATATTATCATGGACTAAAAATGTAATTTTTCATAGAATTAAATAGCTTTCTATTATTTTCTACAATTTTATATAGATTTGTTGTAAATAGTCACCTTTTTCTTTGTTGCATTTACATTACAGATCAATCCTTCTACAAATAACCGTGTGCGAAGCACAGGTTCATGCTAGTTATAATTTGATAGAATTCATCATTAGTTCTTCAATTTTTATTCATACAAAAATTATCATTTTTTATATCTTGCAGAGATTGTGTTTCTATCTGTGGCTTTCGGTGTTATAATTTCACGGAAAAATTATCTAAAAGCCACAGAAAACCTTGGCTTATTGATTTATCAAGTTGGATTTAATGGTTTGGTTTTTATTTTATTATCTTTATTTTCATTTAATTTAAGGTTGAATTTTTTGTTTTAGCCCTAAATATATGATTTCAGATCTTTACTTCAAATTTTATGTCCTAAAAATTGTTTTCTTCCTGTATCTGTTACAATTTGTATGGATGCGAATTATGTTTTCTTTATACTTTTAGAAGTTTATTGGATTTATTAATGTACAGATATCACGTAGTCTTCGGTTCTTTTATAAAATCTATAATACATAAAGCTTGACTAATTTTTATTATTAAGCTCTCTAATTATATCGACGTTCATCTTATTTGTATTCGTTCAGTGTAATTATCGTTTTCAATTCCTTCATTCATTTCATAAAGAATAATTAGCTTACTAACATATAGACGTAATAATCTTAAACTTTTTTTATACACAAGAGGTAGTATGCTAAATTAATTTGATAATTTGGTAATATTTTTATTTTATAATCCTATCGTTTGATGTTATAATCGAATCCAATCAAATTTTCTAAAAATTAATATGATCATATTTATGGCAAGTTACATTCTTAAGTTAGCATGAAAAAGAATTAGTATATAATGAATTTGCCAATCTGTTTTGTGTTTGTATAGTACGATCATGATTTCATTTCCTTCATAAATTTATAGGGCACAATTAGTTTACTAACACATTTACATCAAAGAATTTTTAATCGAGTATAATCTGAGATAAAATTGATGTTATTTCCATTTTGAAGTATAAGTATTTAAGAAAATAAAGTCAGGAAAATATCATTTATGAAGTAAAATAATAGTAAAATACTAAATTTCTAAGTTAGATTTTGAGAAAAGTAAGTTGAAAGTTGTAAAAACTCGAAATTTTCGATCCAGAAAATTCCGGATAGTTAGGAAAGAAGAAAAGAGATAGAAGGAAAAGAAGAAATAGAAACAACAAAACTCAGATTCTCACATTCGTAGCGGATCAAAATATAATATCAAATAATAACAGTCATACAAAGGAAATCTGTACCTGTCAAATTACCTTTTAATATATCAAAGTTACAACATATACACAAACACTGGACAGATACAACTAACATGTTCCAGATACAAATCAATAATACTCAACGGGTTACACTCCATACGTTCCTTCCATCCAGCTCGCCCCCTGAGCTCCAGAACGTCCTCACTTGAAAATTTGTAATACTCGGTTTGACCCGAGCATTACATCAAAGTAACACCCGGGTCAGGATGGAAACCAGCGTGAGTAAATCCATCTAGCATGAAATTCTAATGCATAAAACATATTTAAACCCGGGGTAACTCGTGCCTTATTACAAGTTCTTAACTTTCCATAATCAACTTCATGTCTTACAATCATATCTAAGCATTACTACTTAGATTAAATGACCAAGTTTACATCATTTATTTCATTCTAGCCTATTCATTCCAAAACCAAAACCATAAAGAAATTATTGCAGATTACAAATCGAAGTGGTTTCGGGTATTTTGCTGATACCTAACCCCGGTCTCTTCGAATCCAATATTATCTTAAAAACAAAGCTGTTTAAGTATAAACAATTCCATTTATATCCAGAATTACATATTTACTTGGCAGTTCATTTCAGATAGACAATCTGTATTTAAACAGCATACCTCATAACATCACAATCAGACACTAGGGATAACCAATAACCTAAGACATCCAATATCCTTTAGTTATCTATAATCAAGATTAATTGGTCACTTTATTTCTGCTTAACTAAATTAATCAACTCATTCATCTTTAATCCATCTTACTGGATCATTAATTAATTATAACTCAATTAATTAATCATCCTTAACTATTCCTTAATTAATTTCCTTAATTAATTCAATCCTTTAATTAATTACACTAAGTAATTAATCCTTAATTACTTCATTAAGTAATTATTATTAAATACAAATCACATTTAGTAATTACCCTTTTAATTACCCTCCTTAATGAATGTCATTAAGCAATTATCCTTTAATTATAAATTAATTTCATTAAGCGATCATTCTTAATTAATCGTCTTTAAATTAATTACTTTAATTAATTAATCACATTAATAAATCAATCCTTTAAATTGATTACACAAATTACTTAATTAGTTAATCTTTAATAATTAATTAATACTCTCTAATTACAATTTAATTTATCTCTAATTAATTAACTTATAACCTTTAATTACAAATTAGTTGATCCTTAATCATTAATTATTTAAATAAATAAATTACTCTTCATTACCTTATTAATTATCAAAACTTTAATTAGAAAATCATTTCCTTTATTAAATACCAAATTACATATTTGGTTTAACCAGTTATCAACCACTAAATTTTATTAAAAAAATTTGGTTTTTAAATAACTTAAAGATTAACTTAAAATTTTAGTTAACAAACTTATAATTCCTAATCATGTATTGAAGAAAACTATTGCTATATATATATAAGACTTTTATCTAAGGAAAGTTTAACTAAATTTCATTTTAAATTTCAAAACTTTTCTTTTCAAAAACTTTTAAAACATGATTAATAACTTGCTTAACTCCTGCTTCGGGATCAACCCGACAAGTGCTCAAGTCCTGTCTCGAGTGCCTTCATCTTCTTCCAATTTTTAAACTTAGTTTTGTATTTAAAAAACTGTTATGATAACACATACGAACTCGAGAAACACTCCGAGTTCATCATCTTCCTTCCCGAGCTTCGACCTGAGGAAACTTCATTCCCAAATCAACATTGTGCATTGATACATTGACACGACGTGCACCCCCTCCGATCATCGACGACGATCCAGACCTCAAAATCACCTCCGATAAATCATCGATCATCTCTTCTTTCGATCCAAACCACCCAGATTCCATTATAAACCCAAAATCGAGATCCTTTGATCGAACTGGAACCTGAACTCCGACCAAGAATCTTCCTCATCCTCACTGCTCCGACCAACTGAAATCACTAGCCTCTAACCATAGCCCCGCCGAAAACCCACGTTTCCATTCCCCAACCTTTGATGAACCCCGATGCCCCAGAGACGATGCAGCGATCAAGTTTTCAGCTTCGACTAAAACTAGGTTTTATACCTAGTTCCTCGCCGCGACGCCGCCTCGGTGGTTAATAAATCCACCACACATTTTTCCTAAACTCGCCAAATTTCCCTCTACCACCAGCAGAGACCCCGATCACGCACATTATGCCGATTACCGGAATTTGGACGAAACACCATTTGCGTTCAACTCAAAAATCCTCGACATCCACTATCTTAAAAATCACCATATTACTTTTAGAATTCATCAATTTCTTAAACAAACTCGATTACAAAATCAAAGCATATAAATTTGAAGATCAAAATTCTGACATTTATTTGTTCCTCACTGTAATATTTAATTTCTGAGATATTCGCTAAACATTTTTACTTGAATCAAATTTTAAAAAAATGATGTTGCTCAAATACAAACAATTTTTACTCAGAAATCAAGGCCTAAAAATCATTTGAGAGGAAGATTTGAATTATTGAATCAGGTTTCAAACCTGTAATGTTTAAAACAGAGGCTTGTTAGCCTGTTCCAGACTTGAACACTGATTCTAACACACACATATATACATAAAAATCATTTCTTTAACATCATGCATGCATGATTCATATCATATTTCAAGGATTCACCATATGCCAATTCAAGCAATTTTAGTTTTTAAGAGTTTTACTCACTTGTATTTTGAAGATAGAGAAGTAGCTTGAGACATGAAACTGGAATTCGCTTTTGATTATTGAAACTGGTGTTTGATTTGATCTGTAGCTTGGTGTTTGATCATGTTTGATATCTGAGATAAACTTTGCTTTAAGCTCCAGTTTGGATTTGGAATTTGCTTAGCTTCAGGTTTTAAAATTGTAAAGAGTGTTTGCTTGATTTTTTTTCTCTTTCCAGGTTTCATTTCTCTAGCTTGTACATTTTTGCTCAAGTTTTGCTTTAACACTAAATTTATGATTAAAAATTTTTAGGAACAAATTGCCACTTGTAATTTGTAGGTTATAATTAACTCCCACTTGTAAAATTGCATGCACTAATAATTCCACATGTTTTTATATTAATATGTGTTATCTTTATATACAAAGTGCATAATTTTAAATAAAAGAAAGTGTTTTTAAACCCTTGTTGAATCTTATTTTAGGCTATCATATTTTGAACTACTAAATATTTATTAATCGATGTAGGTATCTTTTTATACAAATCATAATTAGTTCAACAAATTTAAAAAGAAAGCATAATAAACTCTTTTATTAAATCCTATCTTAAGTCTTTAAGCTATAGTGCTTTAATAATAAATAAATATAGATACTATTCTAAGTGTTAAAATATAGAATTCAACTTTAAATACCTCCTGAAAATTATTAAAACATAACTTCCAATTCAATACATATACCTATATTATATATTATGGATAGAAAAATTATTAACTAATATTGTCAAACTTCAATAATTATATTAGGAGATTATTAACTAAATATTTATCCAGATATTTTATTTTCAAATTCATTTACATATCCAGATATCTTTTATTATCAGAATTTTTGTAAGTTCAATTGAATAAACCAATTAATTATCCAGTTACCGGATGTCCAAAAATCCGGGTTATTCCATTCCTCCTTCCTTTGAATCTTTTCGTCCTCGAAAAGGAACGAAGCCAGAATTTATTAAAATGCTTAAAATCAGATAAATTTTCTTAGATCATTTTTAAAACACTTCTTTAAAATCTATATAACATTGCCAAAATAGTTTTTATAAAAATACTTTTATAACTCGATGTTTCAACAAGTCCATCCTTGTTCTCATAGAAATTCGGTCATACGTTGATCAGGCATAGGACCGAAAATCGATAAGTACTTGGTAAACTCGTTTACAACACTCAGTAAATATATTTGGAAAATAATTTTATTGAAAATATAGAAATCATTTTTGAAAATAGAGGAAGTATTTATGGTGAGAATCTCTGGAAATCATCACCCCCATCCATGGTCGCAGTTAACCCAAAGGTTACATTGCCATCCCGGCAAAATCCATAGATAAATGTAGGCACTCCGCGCCCCTCGATTACGCCATGGAACCCGCTGCAAATCGCAGCTACAACCGGCGATACATTGCTGTAACGACCCGCCATTCATACCGCAGAATGACGCATCTTTAATAAGAAAGAAGGGATAGAAAACAGAAAAGATAGAGAAGAGAGAAGAAACAACATCAGAATCTAAACAGTGGAACGAATAAATTATATTAATAACATAAGTATTACATAGTATACAACAACTATCAGAGTTACACAGATTATACATCACATACTAGACAGTTATAACACCTGTCCAGTTATTACAACTTAATACAACATCAACAAATAACTCAGAGATACCAAACACAGCGGAACACTATACATATCTACAACGCTGAAGCCTCCTGCTCCATTTCTCCTCCACAATTCGTCAAAGTTAACCTGAAACCCTTGGCTACTCGTAAAAATTTGAGTACCCAAGAGTTTAAGAAAAACAAAAATAAACTCCGGGTCAGACATGGGTCTGGTGTGAGTAACAGGTTAAGGTTTCTTAACTTTGAAAAACCTTTGAAAACAAAAGGTATCACGTAAGACTTCCCACACATAAACATGGAAAAGTTTTTACCTTACGCTAACAAAAACATTTGATAGGAAATCCAGTGATATTATAATAGGTCTAGGGTTTTCAAGTAAATAGAAAATAGCCGAAATTGTTACATCTATTAAATTCCAGCTACTAGCCACAAAAGTGGATAATACAATCAAAACCGATGACACTTATTGGATTTTGGATTCCATACAATGGCAGGGCTACTGGGGTACCGCCCGTCACAGTACGTGGCCTAGATCAACTTACCGAGGATCCACCCTAAATCCCTTGCAACACAAGGCTGGAACCATCCCTTACTGGACAGTCCCGAACAAGACAACCCCGTAGTTGGTGCGCATTCCAACTGCCCACACAGTCGAATAAAAAGGGACCTCTAGACAGGGGGAAATCTCGTCCTACTTGGGCGACCCACTTAGCCTTGCTGCACCTCCCCTATTTTAGCCATTCCCGGTTGATGAGGCTTGAGGCTACGATTTCCTTTATAGAACACATCTATCTTAGAATGCTCATCGTCCACCTGACGATGTTCTGAAAGCATTCAATCCATACAAGTTCGTTCCGGGTTCGAACGAAACCGAAGGCATTATCTCGTTACACTCATTTTGGAATCACCCTCAGAGTTAACGACGATAACCCTTGCACTCTGAATCTTCATCTCTAATCTGAAAGTACTACCCTGTTAAATATTGGAATCACCCTTAGAGTTTAACAACGAATAATCCTTACACCTCGAGTCTTCACTCTTCACTTGAGATTCACGACCTATCGTTAATTTGGATCGATGTGGTTTTCGGATATCCAAATCTGGAAACCCAATCCCGGTCTCATCAAAATCCAAAGCGTATCTTTTAAGGCCAAGTTATTTTAAAGTTCAAAATAATTCAATTTCATTATCTATATACACAGATAGATAATTCACATACCACAATAGATAATCAACATTAACATCACAAACTGATAATCCATATTATCATTATCAAAAGATAATCCATATTATCATTATAATGCAACCAAAGCATCCATATCACACATCATCACTTATCTCATATCTGTGATCTTAAACCATTCAAGGCAACCAATATCATCCATCCATACATAAACAATGATCTGTAATCACACCATCTATAATTAATTTAAAATGAATTAAATTAATTGCTTCCATCTCTAATTAATTTAAAGAGAATTAAATTAATTACCTTTATCATATAAATCTTGCTTACATAACTATTAATTAATTACAAATAAATTAATTAATTATTCTCTAATTATCCGCCCTAATTAATCACCATTGATTAATTATCCTTTAATTACATTCAAGTAATTATCCTTTAATTAATTTTACAAATTAATTACTCTTAACCAAAAACAGTAATTAACTTTAATTATTTCATTAATTAATTAACTATAATTAATTACATTAATCCTTAATTAATTACCTTTAATCACCTATTATTGATTAATTAATCTTAATTAATCAATCCTTAGTTACATCATTAATTTATTAATTAATGATCCCTAATAACATTTTAATTAATTATCTTCTTTAAATTGATTACATTAAGTAATTAATCTTAATTAAGCCATAATTATTAATCACTCTTGATTAATCAGATTCAATAATTAGCTACCCTTAATTACTTCATTAAATAAATTAATTATTCCTAATTAATTATCCTTAATCAATCCCTTGATTAATTACACAAAGTAATTTAAAGCAAATTACTTCCACTATTAAATCATCTTTAATTAATTACGTCCAGTAATTACCATTACTAATTACTTCACTAAGTAATTACACTTCATTAATTACATTAAGTAATTATTATCAAATCATCTAATGTTTAAATTAATTAAACTTAATTAATTAACTCAAACAAATTACATTTAAACTTAATTAATTACATTAAGTAATTAATTCCTTAATTATTTTCATTAAGTAATTAAACTTAAACAATTTCACAAATGATTATCATTAATTAATTAATCTAATTAATTATTAAAATTAATCACATTAATTAATTATTAAATAATCTTAAGTTAATGACCATCATTAACAATTCTTTAATTACTTCCTAAAGTAATTAACATCAATCGTTATTGATTACAAATTAATAAATTTTTAATAATCCATTAATTAATCCTAATTATTTAATTAATTAAGTGTGAACTATAACTTAATTAATTTTTAATTACTTCATTATTTAATCTTTAATCATTACTTTAAAATCTAATCTTATCCCATTAATGATTTCTTAATTACAAATTAATTATTCTAAGAATAATTAATCTTAAACTTTGATTAACCAATTTAAAACCATTAATTACTTTAATTAATTATCCATTTCATTAATTAATTAAATAAATTAATTATCCATTTAAATTACCTTAATAATTTAATGAATTACAAATCATTAAATTCTAATTTACTTTAAGATAAAACATTTCTTACTTTATCAAAGCATTTAAACAATTTGCTTTAAATTTACTTTCAAATTTCATTTTAAATTTAAGATTTAAAATGAATACAAAACTAACTTTAACAAAGTTTTAAAAACAATTCAAAACCTTTTTAAATTACATGTTAAGAGAAATACTCATTTTATAAAAGAAGTTTTAAAAGAATTTAAAACTAATTTCATTTTTAGATTCAAATCATTTTAAAAATACACTTTAACATTCAAAGTTGTTTAAATCTTTTCAAATTTAAAAACTTCCCTTTTAAAAAAAAATGGAAGGCAGATTAAACTTTGATTCCAAGTTAAACTTTATATTTTAAAACCATTACATTTTAAACTTCATTTTAAAATTCAAACTACTTAAACATTTTTAAAGTAGTTTAAACAATTCAAATTTTAAAAAGCTTTATTTTATTTTTAAATCTGAGATGCAAAATAAACTTGAATTCTAGATTTAAACTTAGATTTAAACTTTGTTTTAAATCATTGCTTTACAATTTAAATTTCAGTTTAAAATTTTAAAACTGAAACAGGTTTGGAACCTGTCACCAAAACATAACCCGAGCCCAATGCAGTTTTGCTTCGAGCCAAAAATCAAAAGCTTCGAGTTTAACACTCGAATTTCTTGAGAAAACTCGAGTAACTTTTCCTCTGCTAACCAAAAACTTCACCAGAGAATAAAGTGCACCGTGCACATGTACGGTGACTTTAATCACCTCCGACCATCTCCGATGGCCTTCCCTCATCGGCGACCAACTCCACATCCAAACACGATCTACAGATTCATCCTTCCAAACCTTCGAAATTGAATTCGAGTTCAAAACCCCCAAACCTGGAACAGAAAAACAGGAATCACCACTAAACCTGGAACATGCCTCGTCCCCGACCTTCCGACCACCGGAATAGCAGCGACTCCGGCCACATGTTCGTCAACTACCATGCTATCATCCCCTAAAAACTCGTTGAACTCGATCACTCCTACAGGCCGTGCCGACCAAATCAATTAGCCAAGTTAAAAACTAGGGTTACAGATTTCAAAAATCAACCACCATCACCACAAAGCTCTGATCAACATTCTGGCATTTTTCCCCTACCCTCTGATCATCAGACTACCACATAGAACCCCTTCCTCCCAGACCACATAGATCATCAGAAAACCCCATATTTCCAGTTCATCCCAGATCTGTACACTCATCCCATCATTAAAAATTATGATTTTAGTTTCAAAAATCATGTTTTAGGATAAGAATTCAGTTTACATTCCTGAATTAATAAATTAAGATGTTTGAATTTTTACTTAGATTAAGTTTGCTAGTTTTTCTTGATTCCCAAAGATATTTCCAATTTATTTTAACTTGAATAAATATTAAACTAAATTTTGAGATGGAACAAACAAGTTTCATTTGAAACTTAAGTTTTAAACAGAGACTAAATCAAGAGGTTTTGAATTTAAATCAAAACCAGAACTCAAATCGGGGAACAGAGAAGTTACAAATATTCAAATGCATACATCATACACCAGGAATTCAACAATATACATACACAAACAGACTTATAAATATACACAATGCAATATTTACCACAACAATAACATGCAACCATAATTTCACTTTAAGTTTTAAAAGTGAAGTTACTCACCATTTTGAATAAGGAAGACAACTTTCCAGATTTGGAAAAAACAGTTTGATGAAAAGCTTTTGAAAACTTTGAATCTTGCAGTTGAATGCTCTTTGATTTGAAAATGCAGTTTCCAGAGTTAAAACTTTGTACTTGATTTGAAGATGTAGGTTCATGCAGAAGATAATTCCATATTGAAGAAAATATAGGCTTGTATAGATTTCAAATTGCATTTGAAAAATGTACAGGCATGCACGTTTGAAAATGTTTTTACAGGGTATAGATTTACAGGGAATTGATTTGAAAATGTTACAGGGAAAATGATCTTTTGATTTGGATTTTGGTTTGTGAAATGGTTTCAGGGATTATAGATGGATTTCTGGTTTTTGATCAGATTTGAACTTGGCTTAAGATTTAGAAAAATAGAAAATGAAAGGGAAGGGAAGGATATTTATAAATATAAAGGCTGAAATACTTATAAATAAATAAAAAGATAATTTTGAAATGCCACTTGTCCTCTAATTTAACATTTGTCATTTGATATGCTTAACAATTTACACATGTTTTTTTTAAAGTTAATTATTATTTAGTTAGATGTTAATATAAGATAAATGTAAACTTATGTTTAATTAATTAGTTAATATGTACTTATTTACATGTAGATAATTTTAAAATAAATAAATCCAATTATATTTATAAAATAAAAGTTTATACAAATGTTTTAAAATCAAAAACAATTTAAGTATCTATACTTTGAATTTCAAAACTCTAAATTCAAATCCAAATCAAAATTCAAAAATTCAATTTGAAATAACAAACTATTTTTATTAAAATCGATTTTGCAAAAACAATACATTATTATTATTATTTAAAAATAAATCATTATCAAATTAAAATAATTTATAAAAGAAATTATCTCTTTATTAATAAATTACTTATCTTATCAAGCTATATTTTAAAAAGAAAACAAAACAAACCTTATTGTTAATTTTACGTAAATTTAAACTTATGCTAAAATCAATTTAAATAATTACCTTAACAATATAAAACCATATAGTTATTTATCTAAATAGCTTTTAAAAGTTTAACTTTAAATAAATCATAATTCCCAATTTACCAAAGATATATATATTAGAAAACAAGATTTATTTATTAAATTTAAAACAAGGCTTATCTATTTACAATATATACATTTTCTATATACATTATAAATAGAAAACAATATTAGCTTTTAAAAGATAAAATCTATCAATTAAATATTTATTTAATTGGATTAATAAATTAATTCCAATCTTATTAACAAAGAATATCAAATCAATTTAATTTTTAATTCAGATTATTAAATTGATATTGCCTAAAATTCTGGGTCATCACGTTCCTCCCCCCTTAAAAGAATTTCATCCTCGAATTTAAAACAATAGGTAATTTAATAATCTCATTAAAGATTTTATTTTAAAACACAAGCATATATCAAACATATGCTAACAACCATAGCAACCCATTCATCCAATCAAACAATCTAACTATCCAGAAAAAATTCTGGATAGAATTTCCTCGAGTTTCCTAAGTATATATACCGAGATACTCGCTCTACAGAATCCAAACAATCAATATTACTAAGCTACTGAGCTCCTACTTATCTAGATCCACAACTGAACATGATATCAGACTACAGACAAGTCTGACTCAACAACCAAAACTCCTGAGCTGCTTGCTCCAAACTAGAGATAGATCATACACGTACTCCTTCAGAGATACGTGAAACATATCGAATCCCAGTTATCCAAACTAGTAATTCAATCCTGAACCAAACACTTATCCTTACAAGAACACAGAAAAGATCCAAAACATCTCGGAGCTAGCTTTCCAGTCTTACCCAAAACTTATAGCTCCTTTGGTCAGAGAAAACTTATCCAAAATCAAATCCTCGACTCCAGAATCCAAATTCTTTCGTCTCTTATCCACAAAATTCTTCAGACGAACATGGCTACCAACATCCTTCCTGATCAGCTCAACCCTCATTGATGCCTCGAGAAACAAACTAGACCAGAAACAACCCATCAAAATGATCCTCTCAATATCAACCAAAAATCGAGAACACAAACTCTACTCCATAAATATCAAAATACTGAATCATACT
Source organism: Allium cepa (assembly GCA_030765085.1). Lineage (NCBI taxonomy): Eukaryota > Viridiplantae > Streptophyta > Magnoliopsida > Asparagales > Amaryllidaceae > Allium > Allium cepa. Next base: position 169,790,384 of record CM060931.1, read on the forward strand.
TCCCCTTATCTAGAAAAGACAAACAGAAACACCCCAAACTGCTTCCGCTTCACAACTCTGATCTGGAGTAGAAGAGAATGCTAATGACGAACACAAGCACAAACTGGACAAAACATTCTAGAAAAAATATGGTTCCACAAATCCATAAAGAAAAACTCAGAAGTTCCACCAAAAATCTGAGCTGCTTCATCAAACTCTATCTCTAGGAATCATCCTTCAACTAGCTGAACCACTGGTTCCACTCCTGGAATCCTAGTCGATAAGAAAACTCAGTCTCCAGATGCAGACCTCTGACTTCCCTGAAGACATCTGAAAAAACACTTATAACCCAATAGAACACTCAACCATCGCAAGTCACTTTTGCGATCAACCTAACCTAATTCTAAAGAAAAATTGTTATCTCTTTACCAATCAGAACAGCTTATGCTGGACTAGCCAATCCATCGAAGAAACGGATCCACTCCGCTACATCTGAACTCTACCTTCAGAAAAACTACTCAGCCAGAAGACCTCCTGCCAGCACCCAGAATACTCCGAGCTGCACCGCTGACCTAGATGTCAAAGACTTCCTAATCCAAAGCTCTTCAAGAAACTCGGACCTCAAAGCCAACCACCACATTCTGCTGAACCCAGCCAGAACACCGAAGCAGACACACTTCCTAAAAATTATTCCAAAGAAACATCTTCGGACACATCCATAATCACTGCATCTCATCACGCAGCTACAACTTCCTAAGGTATCAAGATACCATCACTCGCTTCTGCTCAGCAGACAGATCCAAACTCTACTCATCAAATTCTGCACTCCAAAGATGGACTCCGAACCTTTTAAAGGTTTCTTTCAGAGATCAATGAAATCCTTACACCCTAGCAAAGCTTACTCGAGATGGTATTAGGTCTACAGTCTTGACAAATACACTTCCAACCTCAAACATTCAAACTCCTTCCATTGGTTGTAGTCGTGTTACAAACACCACTACCTTATCTACCTTTATAACTTATATTGGAAAACCCGAACAGGTAACCCAACAGATAGGTAGAAATAGAATATATATATATTACAAATACGCTCTCTCAAGAAGAAATCACTCCAAAGCTTAGGTATTCACTCAACCTAGTTCTCTGATACCATTGTAACGACCCGCCATTCATACCGCAGAATAACGCATCTTTAATAAGAAAGAAGGGATAGAAAATAGAAAAGATAGAGAAGAGAGAAGAAACAACATCAGAATCTAAACAGCGGAACGAATAAATTATATTAATAACATAAGTATTACATAGTATACAACAACTATCAGAGTTACATAGATTATGCATCACATACTAGACAATTATAACACCTGTCTAGTTATTACAACTCAATACAACATCAACAAATAACTCAGAGATACCAAACACAGCGGAACACTATACATATCCACAACACTGAAGCCTCCTGCTCCATTGCTCCTCCATAATTCGTCAAAGTTAACCTGAATACCATGGCTACTCGTAAAAATTTGAGTACCCAATAGTTTAAGAAAAACAGAAATAAACTCCGGGTCAGACATGGATCTGGTGTGAGTAACAGGTCAAGGTTGCTTAATTTTGAAAAACCTTTGAAAACAAAAGGTATCACATAAGACTTCCTACACATAGACATGGAAAAGTTTCTACCTTACGCTAACCAAAACATTTGATAGGAAATCCAGTGATATTATAATAGGTCTAGGGTTTTCAAGTAAATAGAAAATAGCCGAAATTGTTATATCTATTAAATTCCAGGTACTAGCCACAAAAGTGGGTAATACAATCAAAACCGATGGCATTTATTGGATTTTGGATTCCATACAATGACAGAGCTACTGGGGTACTGCCCGTCACAGTATGTGGCCTAAATCAACGTACCGAGGATCCACCCTAAATCCCCTGCAACACAAGGCCGAAACCATCCCTTACTGGACAGTCTCGAACAAGACAACCCCGCAGTTGGTGCGCATTCCAACTGCCCACACAGCCGAATAAAAAGGGACCTCTAGACAGGGGAAAATCTCGTCCTACTTAGGCATGACCCACTTAGCCTTGCTGCACCTCCCCTGTTTTAACCATTCCCGGTTGATGAGGCTTGAGGCTACGATTACCTTTATAGAACACATCTATCTTAGAATGCTCATCGTCCACCTGACGATGCTCTGAAAGCATTCAATGCATACAAGTTCGTTCCGGGTTCGAACGAAACCAAAAGCATTATCTCATTACACTCATTTTGGAATCACCCTCAGAGTTAACGACGATAACCCTTGCACTCTGAATCTTCATCTCAAATCTGAAAGTACTACCCCGTTAAACTCGTATTGGAATCACCCTCAGAGTTTTAACAAAGAATAGTCCTTACACCTCGAGTCTTCACTCTTCACTTGAGATTCACGACCTATCGTTAATTTGGATCGATGTGGTTTTCGGATATCCAAATCTGGAAACCCGATCCCTGTCTCATCGAAATCCAAAGCGTATCTTTTAAGGCCAAGTTGTTTTAAAGTTTAAAACAATTCAATTGCATTATCTATATATACACAGATAGATAATTCACATACCATAATAGATAATCAACATTAACATCACAAACAGATAATCCATATTATCATTATCAAAAGATAATCCATATTATCACTATAATTCAACCAAAGCATCCATATCACACATCATCACTTATCTCATATCTGAGATCTCAAACCATTCAAGGCAACCAATATAATCCATCCATACATAAACAATGATCTATAATCACACCATTTATAATTAATTTAAAATGAATTAAATTAATTGCTTCCATCTCTAATTAATTTAAAGTGAATTAAAATTACTTTTATCATATAAATCTTGCTTACATAACTATTAATTAATTACAAATTAATTTATTAATTATTCTCTAATTATCCACCATAATTAATCACCTTTGATAAATTATCCTTTAATTACATTCAAGTAATTATCCTTTAATTAATTTTACAAATTAATTACACTTAACCAAAAATAGTAATTAACCTTAATTACTTCATTAATTAATTAACTATAATTAATTACATTAATCCTTACTTAATTACACCAATTAATTACCTTTAATCACTTATTATTAATTAATTAATCTTAATTAATCAATCCGTAATTACATCATTAATTATATTAATTAATGAACCCTAATAACATTTTAATTAATTATCTTCTTTAAATTAATTACATCAAGTAATCAATCTTAATTAAGCCACAATTATTAATCAATCTTGACTAATCACATTCCATAATTAGCTACCCTTAATTACTTCATTAAATAAATTAATTATTCCTAATTAATTATCCTTAATCAATCCCTTGATTAATTACACAAAGTAATTTAAACCAAATTACTTCCACTATCAAATCATCTTTAATTAATTACGTCCAGTAATTACCATTACTAATTACTTCACTAAGTAATTACACTTCATTAATTACATTAAGTAATTATTATCAAATCATCTAATGTTTAAATTAATTAAACTTAATTAATTAACTCAAACAAATTACATTTAAACTTAATTAATTACATTAAGTAATTAATTCCTTAATTACTTCCATTAAGTAATTAAACTTAAACAATTTCACAAATGATTATCATTAATTAATCAATCTAATTAATTATTAAAATTAATCACATTAATTAATTATTAAATAATCTTAAGTTAATGACCATCATTAACAATTCTTTAATTACTTCCTAAAGTAATTAACTTGCATCAATCATTATTAATTACAAATTAATAAATTTTTATTAATCCATTAATTAATCCTAATTATTTAATTAATTAAGTGTGAACTGTAACTTAATTAATTTTTAATTACTTCATTATTTAATCTTTAATCATTACTTTAAAATCTAATCTTATCCCATTAATGATTTCTTAATTACAAATTAATTATTCTAAGAATAATTAATCTTAAACTTTGATTAATCAATTTAAAACCATTAATTACTTTAATTAATTATCCATTTCATTAATCAATTAAATAAATTAATTATCCGTTTAAATTACCTTAATAATTTAATGAATTACAAATCATTAAATTCTAATTTACTTTAAGATAAAACATTTCTTACTTTATCAAAGCATTTAAACAATTTGCTTTAAATTTACTTTCAAATTTCATTTTAAATTTAAGACTCAAAATGAATACAAAACTAACTTTAATAAAGTTTTAAAAACAATTCAAAACCTTTTTAAATTACATGTTAAGAGAAATACTCATTTTATAAAAGAAGTTTTAAAAGAATTTAAAACCAATTTCATTTTTAAATTCAAATCAATTTAAAAATACAATTTAACATTCAAAGTTGTTTAAATCTTTTCAAATTTAAAAACATCCTTTTTTAAAAAAACTGGAAGGCGGATTAAACTTTGATTCCAAGTTAAACTTTATATTTTAAAACCATTACATTTTAAAACTTCATTTTAAAATTCAAACTACTTAAACATTTTTAAAGTAGTTTAAACAATTCAAATTTTAAAAAGCTTTGTTTTATTTTTAAATCTAAGATGCAAACTAAACTTGAATTGCAGATTTAAACTTAGATTTAAACTTTGTTTTAAATCATTGCTTTACAATTTAAATTTCAGTTTAAAATTTTAAAACTGAAACAGGTTTGGAACCTGTCACCAAAACATAATCCGAGCCCAATGCAGTTTTGCTTCGAGCAAAAATCAAAAGCTTCGAGTTTAACACTCGAATTTCTTGAGAAAACTCGAGTAACTTTTCCACTGCTAACCAAAAACTTCACCAGAGAATAAAGTGCACTGTGCACATGCACGGTGACTTTAATCACCTCCGACCATCTCCGATGGCCTTCCCTCATCGGCGACCAACTCCACATCCAATCACGATCAACAGATTCATCCTTCCAAAGCTCGAAATTGAATTCGAGTTCAAAACCCCCAAACCTGAAACAGAAAAACATGAATCACCACCAAATCTGGAACATGCATCGTCCCCGACCTTCCGACCACCGGAATAGCAGCGACTTCGGCCACATGTTCGTCAACTACCATGCTATCATCTCCCAAAAACTCGTTGAACTCGATCACTCCTAGGCCATCTGACCAAATCAATTAGCCTAGTAAAAAACTAGGGTTGTAGATTTCAAAAATCAACCACCATCACCACAAAGCTGTGATCAACATTCTGGCATTTTCCCCTACCCTCTGATCATCAGACTACCACCAGATAGAACCCCTTCCTCCTTGACCGCATAGAGCATCAGAAAACCCCATATTTCCATTTCCATTTCATCACAGAACTGCACACCCATCCCATCATTAAAAATTGTGATTTTAGTTTCAAAAATCATGTTTTAGGACAAGAATTCAGTTTACATTCCTGAATTTATAAATTAAGATGTTTGAATTTTTACTTAGATTAAGTTTGCTCAGCTTTTCTTGATTCCCAAAGATATTTCCAATTTATTTTAACTTAAATAAATTTTAAACTAAATTTTGTGATGGAGCAAACAAGTTTCATTTGAAATTTAAGTTTTAAACAGAGATTAAATCAAGAGGTTTTGAATTTAAATCAAAACCAGAACTCAAATCTGGGAACAGAGAAGTTACAGATATTCAAATGCATACATCATACAACAGGAATTCAACAATATACATACACAAACAGACTTATAAATATAAACAATGCAATATTTACCACAGCAATAACATGCAACCATAATTTTACTTTAAGTTTTAAAAGTGAAGTTACTCACCATTTTGAAGAAGGAAGACAGCTTTCCAAATTTGGAAAAAATAGTTTGATGAAAAGCTTTTGAAAACTTTGAATCTTGCACTTGAATGCTCTTTGATTTGAAAATGCAGTTGCTAGAGTTAAAACTTTGTACTTGATTTGAAGATGCAGGTGCATGCAGAAGATAATTCCAGATTGAAGAAAATATAGGCTTGTACAGATTTCAGATTGCATTTGAAAAACGTACAGGCATGCATGTTTGAAAATATTTTTACAGGGTATATATTTACAGGGAATTGGTTTGAAAATGTTACAGGGAAAATGATCTTTTGATTTGGATTTTGGTTTGTGAAATGGTTTTAGGGATTATAGATGGATTTCTGGTTTTTGATCAGATTTGAACATGGCTTAAGATTTAGAAAAATAGAAAAAGAAAGGGAAGGGAAGGAGATTTATAAATATAAAGGTTGAAATACTTATAAATAAATAAATAAAAAGCTAAATTTTGAAATGCCACTTGTCCTCTAATTTAACATTTTTCATTTGATATGCTTAACAATTTACACATGTTTTTTTTAAAGTTAATTAGTATTTAGTTAGATGTTAGTATAAGATAAATGTAAACTTATGTTTAATTAATTAGTTAATACGTACTTATTTACATGTAGATAATTTTAAAATAAATAAATCCAATTATATATATATAAAATAAAAGTTTATACAAATATTTTAAAATCCAAAACAATTTAAGTATCTATACTTTGAATTTCAAAACTCTAAATTCAAATCCAAATCAAATTCAAAAATTCAATTTGTAATAACAAACTATGTTTATTAAAATCTATTTTGCAAAAACAATACATTATTATTATTATTTAAAAATAACTCGTTATGAAATTAAAATAATTTATAAAAGAAATTATCTCTTTATTAATAAATTACTTATCTTATCAAGCTATATTTTAAAAAGAAAACAAAACAAACCTTATTTTTAATTTTACTTAAATTTAAACTTATGCGAAAATCAATTTAAACAATTACCTTAACAATTTAAAACCATATAGATAATTATTTAAATAGCTTTTAAAAGTTTAACTTTAAATAAATCATAATTCCCAATTTACCAAAGATATATATATATATATATATATATATATATATATATATATATATTAGAAAGCAAGATTTATTTATTAAATTTAAAACAAGGCTTATCTATTTACAATATATACATTTTCTATATACATTATAAATAGAAAACAATTTATTAGCTTTTAAAAGATAAAATCTATCAATTAAATATTTATTTAATTGGATTAATAAATTAATTCCAATCTTATTAACAAATATTATCAAATCAATTTAATTTTTAATTCAGATTATTAAATTGATATTGCCTAAAATTCCGGGTCATCACATTCCTCCCCCCTTAAAAGAATTTCGTCCCCGAAATTTAAAACAAAGGTAATTTAATAATCTCATTAAAGATTTTATTTTAAAATACAAGCATATATCAAACATATGCTAACAACCATAGCAACCCATCCATCCAATCAAACAATCTAACTATCCAGACAAAATTCTGGATAGAATTTCCTCGAGTTTCCCAAGTATATATACCGGGATACTCGCTCTATAGAATCCAAACAATCAATATTACTAAGCTATTGAACTCCTACTTAACTAGATCTACAACTGAAAATGATATCAGACTACAGACAAGCCTGACTCAATAACCAAAACTCCTGAACTACTTGTTCCAAAACCAGAGATAGATCATACACATACTCCCTCAGAGATACGTGAAACATATCGAATCCCAGTTATCCAAACTGGCGATTCAATCCTGAAAACCAAACACTTATCCTTACAAGAACACAGAAAAGATCCAAAACATCTCGGAGCTAGCTTTCCAGTCTTACCCAAAATTTATAGCTCCTTTGATCGGAGAAAACTTATCCAAAATCAAATCCTCGACTCCAGAATCCAAATTCTTTCGTCTCTTATCCACAAAATTCTTCGGACGAACCTGGATACCAACATCCTTCCTGATCAGCTCAACCCTTGCTGATGCCTCGAGAAACAAACTAGACCGGAAACAACCCATCAAAATGATCCTCTCAAGATCAACCAAAAATCGAGAACACAAACTCTACTCCACAAATATCAGAAGACTGAATCATACTCCCCCTTATCCAGAAAAGACAAACAGAAACACCACAAATTGCTTTCGCTGCACAACTCTGATCTGGAGTAGAAGAGAATGCTAATGACGAACACAAGCACAAACTGGACAACACATTCCAGAAAAAATATGGTTCCACAAATCCATAAAGAAAAACTCAAAAGTTCCACCAAAAATCTGAGCTGCTTCATCCAAATCTCTCTCTAGGAATCATCCTTCGACTAGCTGAACCATCGGTTCCACTCCTGGAATCCTATTCGATAAGAAAACTCAATCTCTAGATGCAGACAAACCTCTGACTTCCCTGAAGACATCCGGAAAAACTCTGATAACCCAATAGAACACTCAACCATCGCAAGTCACTTTTGCGATCAACCTAACCTAATTCTAAAGAAAAACAGTTCTCTCTTTACCAATCAGAACAGCTTATGCTGAACTAGCCAATCCATCGAAGAAAAGGATCCACTCCGCTACTTCTGAACTCCACCTCCAGAAAAAATGCTCAACCAGAAGACCTCCTGCCAGCACCCAGAATACTCCGAGCTGCACCGCTAACCTAGATGTCAAAGGCTTCCTAATCCAAAGCTCTTCGAGAAACTCGGACCTCAAAGCCAACCACCACATTCTACTGAACCCGGCCAGAACACCGAAGTAGGCACACTTCCTATATCTTGTTCCAAAGAAACATCTTCGGACACATCCATAATCACTGCATCTCATCACGCAACTACTACTTCCTGAGGAATCAAGATACCATCACTCGCTTCTGCTCAGCCGACAGATCCAAACTCTACTCATCAAATTCTGCACTCCAAAGATGGACTCCGAACCTTTTAAAGGTTTCTTTCAGAGATCAATGATATCCTTACACCCTAGCAAAGCTTACTCGAGATGGTATTAGGTCTACAATCTCGACAAATACACTTCCAACCTCAAACATTCAAACTCCTTCCATTGTATTAGTTGTGTTACAAACACCACTACCTTATCTACCTTTATAACTTATATTGGAAAACCCGAACAGGTAACCCAACAGATAGGTAGAAATAGAATATATATATATATATATATATATATATATATATATATATATATTACAAATACGCTCTCTCAAGAAGAAATCACTCCAAAGCCTAGGTATTCATTCAACCTAGTGCTCTGATACCACTGTAACGACCCGTCATTCATACCGCAGAATGACGCATCTTTAATAAGAAAGAAGAGATAGAAAATAGAAAAGAGAGAGAAGAGAGAAGAAACAACATCAGAATATAAACAGTGGAACGAATAAATTATATTAATAACATAAGTATTACATAGTATACAACAACTAGCAGAGTTACATAGATTATACGTCACATACTAGACAGTTATAACACCTGTCTAGTTATTACAACTCAATAAAACATCAACAAATAACTCCGTGATACCAAACACAGCGGAACACTATACATATCTACAAAGCTGAAGCCTCATGCTCCTTTGCTCCTCCACAATTCATCAAAGTTAACCTGAATCCCTTGGCTACTCGTAAAAATTTGAGTACCCAAGAGTTAAAGAATAACAGAACTAAACTTCGGGTCAGACATGGGTCTGGTGCGAGTAACAGGTTAAGGTTGCTTAACTTTGAAAAACCTTTGAAAACAAAAGGTATCACATAAGATTTCCCACACATAAACATGGAAAAGTTTTTACATTACGCTAACCAAAACATTTGATAGAAAATTCAGTGATATTATAATAGGTCTAGGGTTTTCAAGTAAATAGAAAATAGCCGAAATTGTTACATCTATTAAATTCCAGCTACTAGCCACAAAAGTGGGTAATACAATCAAAACCAATGGCACTTATTGGATTTTGGATTCCATACAATGGCAGGGCTACTGGGGTACCGCCCGTCACAGTACGTGGCCTAGATCAACGTATCGAGGATCCACCCTAAATCCCCTGCAACACAAGGCCGGAACCACCCCTTACTGGACAGTCCCGAACAAGACAACCCCGGAGTTGGTGCGCATTCCAACTGCCCACACAGCCGAATAAAAAGGGACCTCTAGACAGGGGAAAATCTCGTCCTACTTGGGCATGACCCACTTAGCCTTGCTGCATCTCCCCTGTTTTAGCCATTCCCGGTTGATGAGGCTTGAGGCTATGATTACCTTTATAGAACACATCTATCTTAGAATGCTCATCGTCCACCTGACGATGTTCTGAAAGCATTCAATCCATACAAGTTTGTTCCGGGTTTGAACGAAATCGAAGGTATTATCTCGTTACAGTCATTTTGGAATCACCCTTAGAGTTAGCGACGATAACCCTTGCACTCTGAATTTTCATCTCGAATCTGAAAGTACTACCTCGTTAAACTCGTATTGGAATCACCCTCAGAGTTTTAACAGCGAATAGTCCTTACACCTCGAGTCTTCACTCTTCACTTGAGATTCACGACCTATCGTTAATTTGGATCGATGTGGTTTTCGGATATCCAAATCTGGAAACCGGATCCAGGTCTCATCAAAATCCAAAGCGTATCTTTTAAGGCCAAGTTATTTTAAAGTTTAAAAGAATTCAATTTCATTATCTATATACACATAGATAGATAATTCACATACCACAATAGATAACCAACATAACATCACAAACAGATAATCCATATTATCATTATCAAAAGATAATCCATATTATCACTATAATGCAACCAAAGCATCCATATCACACATCATCACTTATCTCATATCTGAGATGTCAAACCATTCAAGGCAACCAATATCATCCATCCATACATAAACAATAATCTATAATCACACCATCTATAATTAATTTAAAATGAATTAAATTAATTGCTTCCATCTCTAATTAATTTAAAGTGAATTAAATTAATTACTTTTATCATATAAATCTTGCTTACATGGCTATTAATTAATTACAAATTAATTAATTAATTTTTAATTATCCACCTTAATTAATCACCCTTGATTAATTATCCTTTAATTACATTCAAGTAATTATCCTTTAATTAATTTCACAAATTAATTACTCTTAACCAAAAACAGTAATTTACCTTTAATTACTTCATTAATTAATTAACTATAATCTTGCTTACAATTTACACATGCTTTTACTAAAGTTAATAAGTATTTAGTTAGATGTTAATATAAGATAAATGTAAACTTATGTTTAATTAATTAGTTAATATGTACTTATTTACATGTAGATAATTTTAAAATAAATAAATCCAATTATATTTATAAAATCAAAGTTTATACAAGTATTTTAAAATCCAAAACAATTTAAGTATCTATACTTTGAATTTCAAAACTCTAAATTCAAATCCAAATCAAATTCAAAAATTCAATTTGAAATAACAAAGTATTTTTATTAAAATCTATTTTGCAAAAACAATACATTATTATTATTATTTAAAATAACTCATTATCAAATTAAAATAATTTATAAAAGAAACTATCTCTTTATTAATAAATTACTTATCTTATCAAGCTATATTTTCAAAAGAAAACAAAACAAACCTTATGGTTAATTTTATTTAAATTTAAACTTATGCTAAAATCAATTTAAATAATTACCTTAACAATTTAAAACCATATAGTTATTTATTTAAATAGCTTTTAAAAGTTTAACTTTAAATAAATCATAATTCCCAATTTACCAAAGATATATATTAGAAAACAAGATTTATTTATTAAATTTAAAACAAGGCTTATCTATTTACAATATATACATTTTCTATATACATTATAAATAGAAAACAATTTATTAGCTTTTAAAAGATAAAATCTATCAATTAAATATTTATTTAATTGGATTAATATATCTTATTAACAAAGATTATCAAATCAATTTAATTTTTAATTCAGATTATTAAATTGATATTGCCTAAAATTCCGGGTCATCACAGTTGCTATCACAGCAAAAACCCATATAACTGTAGGCATCAGCGCCCTCGTATTTCTCTGCCAAATAAATAAAACTTCTCCACTCTACTCGACCATAGATCGCAGTCTGCCGATGTTACGTTGCCTTCCCGGCAAAATCAAGCGTAGACCGTTGACACTCTCCTCCACACAATTTCCGCTATGGTCCATAGTAGATCGCAGCGACATCGAGTTACAGTGTTGTCAAGCATAACCCAAATGCCTCTGTAGGCATCAGCGCCCTCGACTTTCGCTACCCAATAATCCTCAGGAACTTCAGTTTGTCCGGACTTCCTCATAGGATCCACTTTAGAACCTCCCCCCTTTGAGGCTCAATGCAATACCAACCTATCGTACTCCTGAGAAGTTCATTTCTAGGGAGCGCCTTTTTCTCTAGAGCCATTTTCAAAAGACTTAATACTATACACATATAGTATCTTCCAAATCGTACACCTAGTATGAATGCCATATAAATCTCCTTTTCTCAAAATCGATGATCCCAAAATCGATAATTCTCAACTAGGCTTTCCAAATCTCCAAAATTGATTTTTCCCAAAAATCAAAAGCCTTTCCAAATCCATAGGTTCCTAAAAACCTTTTCTCAAATCATTCTCATAAAATCCTTCATATATATAGATATATATAACTTTGGATCACTTCATACTTGTATAAATTCCCTTTTTATACTTTAAGTACTTTCAAAATCCTTTTCTTCTGGCTACGGATTCAACAAGGGAAGCTTTATCATATATATAAAAAAGATATATAACTTTGTTTATTCCAAATCAAATATTCAAACTTGATTACTCTATAAAGTCACTTACCATATTACTTACTTCCATAAAGTAAATTTCTACCATAGAAATATCCAATTTCCAATTTATTCATATATTTCACAAATATAATCTTCAATTTCAAAATCATTTTTACGGTTCTTATTCGCAAATTTTTCAATATCAATTTCATTCAAACCCGTACGATGTACACATATCATCTGTACGCTATATCAATCCGATCGCTCACTTGATCATACAATTTCACTTTAGAACTAGTATCATCCACCCGACTTCCTATTACGGACTCAGATCTGGTTTCTTGATCAGAAACCGTCATTTCCTTGCATAGCCATAACAATGATAGAGAATATCTAGAACCAATCAAAAATCCATGTCCAGATTCGCCATCGAAAATCGAGTGGAAAATCCCAACTCCGATCGATATATTATCTCGAAATTCTATGCTAGAATCCGGATCAAATCATTATGCGAATAGAATAATATACGTACATCCTACGTATTTATCTTCATTGATCATTAGCTAAATCAATTCTCTTTTCTATTCACATTCCCTTAGGTTCTTATTCATTTATTCACCATAGCCTCAATCCGCATTTGGATTATCACCTCAATTCTTATATCAATTGGGTATTTAATCATAAACAGTTTGCACTCTGACCAGCTTAAATTTAGAAAATAGCTTGACGAAATTTAAAAAATAAAATAGATAAGTAGTTGAAAAATAATTATTAGTTTGTAAAATAGCTGTAAAATTGTTAAGTAATCGTAATATATTTATAAGATTGTTAAATAGTTAGATAATCGTAAAATAGTTGTAAAATGGTAAGTAGTTATTAAGTAGTTGAAAAATAGTAATTAGTTTATAAAACAGTTATAAAATTGTACTTAATAGTTAAATATTTCCAAAAGTAGTTGTAAAACAAATATAAGATAGTTTGGGTTTAAAAATTTACATTAAAATAATTTATTTGAAATCAGTTCAGAGCCAAACTGTTCGATTCCCAATTCCATTTCCAATCAATGCCAATTTCCAAATAACTTTCAATTTCAATTCAAATTAAGTTAACTTCCATTCCCGTCCCAAATTAAAATCAACTTCCCATTTGAATTTAAACTCATTCAACTTCAATTTCATTTCAAATTAATCCAATTCAAATTTTCCATTTGAATTTTTAACTTATTCATCTTCAATCACAATTCTAACTAATTCAAATCAAATTCAATTTGAATTAATTCAATTTAAATTTCCACTTCCATTTAAGTTGACTCAATTCCAATTTAAATAACTTCAATTTCCACTAAACTTGATTTAACCCCAATTCAAGTTGAATTAACCTTAATTTTATTCCAAATTCAAATCAAATTCCATTTGAATTTTAAATCTATTCAACTTTAATTACAATTCCAAATTATTCAAATCAATTTGGACTAATTTCAAATTGAACCCACTTCAATTTCAAATCATTTCAATTCCTATTTGAATTAATCCCAATTCCAATCTCCAATTATACAGATTCGAGTTAAATTTTCAAATGTTGATTTAATTCCCTTAAATCAAATTAACCTTTACTTTTAAATCAACAACTTAAATCTTTAAACCATTAAATTTTGAGTCCAAATTTCAAAATTCCATTTTAAATTATCTTTACTTAACTTATTTCAAAGTTCAAATAAGAGTTTAAAATAATTTTATCTTCAAAATTCAATTTATTACCCAATTTTATCTTCCAATTTTGAAACCGATTCTTAAAAAAATTAAATTTCCAAGTTCCTTTTGAACATTTAAATCTTAATTTCAAAGTAATTTCATCTCCTTAATTTCAAATTAAAGTTTAATTTCCCTTTTATCTCAATAATGGATATATTACCACACTCCATTTCTTCATTCATTTAAACAATCCAACTCACAGTTTAAAGATTATTAATAACAATAGGATAATATTATTCAAATTATTTTAAAACATCCATCCATTTCCAATTTCCAGATCTCAAACCCACTTTGAGATCACATAAACTCCCAATTCAAATCTACCATTTAACTTTCCAAGTTAAATCTCAATTTCATTTTGAAATTTCCAATTCAAGTTGTCTGTTCTAAACTTATTTAATTTTCCCCAAAATTAAATTCACTTTAATTTAATCTAAATAACTTTACTAAATTTGAATTCCCATTCAAATTTTAAACTTCAGATTAATAATCTTCCCACTTATGTTTAAAAACTTACTTCACTTTGGGTTTCACATCACATTCCAAGTAAAATTCAAAACTCAACCTTAGAGTTTATTTCAAATCACCTTTGGTTTTTAATTCAAAAAGATTCCTTTAAATTTTCAAACAACTCTCGTTTGAAACAGGACCCTTCATTCAAATACGTTAAATAACATTATTTATTATTTCTCTATCACTTTGAAACAATTCTCAAATTCTGGACCCAGATTTAAAACTTCACAATTTAGATCATCTTCAATTCCAATTTATAAGTCATATTTGCCTAAATGTTTTACCTCCCTAAAACATTTCATTTTGCCTACTCAAATAATACACATTTTATTATTAAAACAACAATCATTTATGATAATATCTGTAACAACCCGGGGTTTCGTATCGATTGATTATCGTTGTTTGAAGATAAAAATATCGGGTTGTTAATTGCTATTGAGAGTGTCGAATTCGGTTTAAATTCTTTTGAAATTTGTTAAAGGGATTTGTGATAATTAATTGTTGTCAAATGACGATTAGATTGGTTTGTTAATTGATGATGGAGTTTTTAAATCAGCTGCAATTCATTCGAAATTTGGTTAAGGGTTATACGGGTTTTAAAAATTTGATCTTGGCCCATGTTTTAATCATTTGGTTGTGCTTTGTCATAAACCCGTCCCCCATTTCTCTTCGACACTATTAAAAAAAAACCCTAAAAATCAAAATACAGAAGCGAACGAAAATGGCGGCCGTGTTCTTCTCGTTCGTCCCCTTTGCGAATTAGGGCTTCTTCGATCTGAAATTGGGAATTTTTGAAGCTGCGCCTTTAAGCTGATCGAGCATCTCCTCTTTGCTCACTTTGGCCGCATCTTCTTTGACGAGTTCGCCCTTGCTTCGTTAAAAGGTGAGTGAATCCTTCACTTACATCTAATTCAAGCCTTTAGTGATTGCTAGCTTCTTCAAATTCCTGATTTTGTTGCTTGATTAACTAATTTCACGGCTTTGAAATTGTTGATTTCTTGTTGACTTCGGTCACTTTGATTTGTTAAATCGCTTAGTTTGGTGTTGATGTTTCCTCTGATATTTGTCAAAATTCGTATGATTTGATGATGGCTCGTTCATCACGGTGGTTGTTTTTTTTTTTGGCTTCGGTCATGTATGATATTGACACTTTTATTCAGCTCTGTAATGAACAGACTTTTACCTGCTGCTGCACGTCTTCGACGTCTTTGCATATTGGCTTCGTCCGTTAGGCACTTGATCTACTTGCGGCCTTGACTCTGTTATACTTTGTATATATCTGCGGCCATGACCCTTACTTCTACACTGTACCAGAGAGTTGTTTATATACATGCCGCATTCATGGGTGATAGTTTGCAATGTTGTTTCGTTTATTATGTGTATTTCCTGGTTGCCCCAGAGTTTTCTTGCATCGAGCTCTGCATAGTGCTTATGCATTGAGTCATGTTGCTATTAAGGTTTTGTATTATTCGATTTTGATAAAATTGCTATTTGACTGTGGTCATTTTTGAAACTTGCTGCTTGATTTTGTTTTGTTCGAACTCGCTATTCTCTGATCAGTTAGCACTTTGCCTGTACTCTAGTCGTTGCTGGTCCTGTTTTACATGATGAAAATATGTATGTGTATACTTATATATACATACATGTATATTTGTATTTAGTGATGGTTCTGGTTCACTGGTGCATCCCTTAAGTTGTTGGCATCTGCGTTGCCTGCGTTCTTTATTCTTGAACTTGATAGTTGGACCTGTTGTGTTCTATACTCGATACTGTCTAGGTTTCTTTTGAATACTCATTCCACTGGCATGTTTTATTTGTGGTCAGTGATCCTGTAGTTGGTGAGTTACATCTGTGGTGCACTTGTGTTGTTTGGATATGGAATACCTATGCACTTCACTTGTACCATTCTGTCTCTTGTTGCCAATTACTTGTTGTAGTAGTTGCACTGTGCATTTATATGCCCCTCGTCCACTTGTTTTGTTTATCTCTGATCATGGTTGGTTTGGTGATGTATACACTGTATTCGTGTCACAGTGATCATTATGTAGTCCCATTGGAGCTGTACACATAGATGTGTTGTGGTTTAGTTGCTCTACCATACTTCATTCTGCCGTGCTTTCTTGTTTGAACCTCTGCCTTGTGCACTTGGTCATTCGAGCTGAGTACTGCACATTCGAGTTTGCTCATGGGTCGATTTCGGCCTGTTCTGTTTTCACCGAGTAGTTGCTGTGCATTGTACACACCACTGCACTGCTACGTTTCACTGTTGCATGTCTATATGTATTTCTTTGAACTGTGCAACGTATACTCTCTTGACTGGTTTCCAGTTCTGCTATATGAGTGCCTTTTTGTTGTTTCGCTTGTGTTGAACCCTATATTCGGGTTTGACCTTGTGTTGATTTCTATTTCATATACTGAAGTGGCGAGGCAGTGCACGCGTGTGTGTACTGCAGCCACATAGCATTGATTTTATTGATATTTCAATTACTTTTGATCCATTGATCTTTTGCGTATTTCATATGCCGTATTGGCGAGGCAGTACACGTTAGCGTGTACTGCAGCCAATCGGTTTTGATGTTGTCAAGTGACATTTCAATTATTAAATTGATTTGATTTAATTTAATCATTTTGTGTTAATTGCCAATTAGGCAATTCTGATGTTTTCTTTTAAATATATCTTCATTGATATTCTGTTCATTCATCTTTGTTGATATTTTGAATCTGCTGATTTGTTGTTTAACACTATTACGTGTTATATTTACCGTTACCCGATTCTCTTCTAGAAGGGTCGGATAGACGGAATTTACTGTGACAGTCGTCTATTCATTATTTAATTATTATTGCTTCTGTGCACTAATAACTGAGTTTGAATTAGACTGACCCGTGTATTATTTTCTTTTGAATTTAATACTCGGGTCAGACCGAGTATTTACCGGTTGTTGATATCTTACTTTGGATTGCTGCTAGAGCTATGAAGTCTCTTCATATCTTTTGGAGTAGTCGTTGTCATTTTAGTAGTCAGTGAATTTGTATAGGATGGTGTATATTCATGTATATTATTCACGATAATGTACTTGTATATGTAACTTTCAGAGTCGACAGTGTAGTTGTATCATATGTATTGTATCACATGTATATCAACTGACATCAGTTATATATATATGAGACTTCTGTTATATTTGTGTTCCGCATTTACTTTATCTGTGTTATTATTATATATATTGTCCTAAACTATTATGAACCATCGTAGTTCGTTTTATACTAGAATTGGGTATGTCGATGGGAGTAAATAAATAAGAGATGAAAAATAAAAGTATATACCACTCCTATCGAGATAACCAATACTAGTGTAAGGCCTAACTACGGATGGCCGCTCCTATCCAGCCTTATTCTTCATAATAACAGACAGTATTTCTTTTAATACTCTTTATTATTGTGAGCATAGAGGTGGGGCGTTACAGTTGGTATCAAAGCTTGGGGTTTATGGACATAATATAAAACATAACTTAGATGGAACATGTGTTACAACTATTAGTCGATGTTTTATATGTGCTTTGAGTCAAAACTAAAGTTTTGAAATTTTGATGAAATTTTTAAATAGCTTTATTTAAAAATAATGGTTGATTTGAGTTTTGATGATTGATTGATTTGTGCTTTGTTTATCAGAGTGCGCAGCGAAAGTAGTGTGACTGCTTCGCTGAATACAGATGATAATTATTTTGATTTAAAAATCAAAATATGAAATTGAAATAAATTTCATTTGTTGTTTACATAGCTGTGTTTATTTTGTTTTCTTTAAAAATTTCGAATCCGATTTGAGGATTCGAAGCGATTGCAGCTATGTGGTTTTGTTGAAATCTTTGCTGGTTTCCTTTGATGCTAATCACATGTTGATTAGATTTTTGCTGATTTAAAATATCTTCATTGAAGATATAATTGAATGATTTCTTTGTTCATTTTGTAGTGTACGTGCAAATTTGAGTTGCACGTTACTGCACTAATTTTACGTTGAACCGATGCTTGGTTATGAAACGTATTTTGTTGCCGTTATTATTATAACGGAAGTTTTACACCAATGCTATATTTTGAAGCGCGGTGTTTTGTTGACGTTTTTGAATGAATGAAAATTCACTGGTATTTTATTTTGATGCGAATTATTTTGATGAGATTTTGACGTTTAAAATTTACTGTCGCTTTGACTTCAGTAACCGTCAAATTTTAAAGTGGATTTTCAAGCGGTTATCCCGCAATGCTGATTTTGAGATTAGTTTTATGTTGTTTTGAGAAGTACCATTTCTTTGTTGAAGTTGCTACTTATGTTGCTGATTTATCACGTGATTATAAAAAGCGTTTTAAAATAAAAATTGTTTTCAAAAATTTTCAGTTTACGTTTTCAAAAGAATGAGAAAGAGATTTAAATGATTCAGCAAAATCGAGGACTATGAACCCTTTCTTTTACTGATTCACTTAATTCCGGACTTATTCGTTTGAGAATGTAGATTAATACTTTTATGAAATAAATAAAATTGTTTTCAGAAGTTTTGCATTTTGCGCTTTCAAAAGAATGAGGAAGCGATTTAAACGTTTCAGAAAAATCGAGGACTATGACCCCTTTCTTTTACTGATTCGCTTGATTCCGGACTTGTCCGTTTGAGAATGCGAAATGTTATTTTTGAATACACCATTTTGCACTTTCAAGGAAACGATGAAGAGAATCAAACGATTTAGTAAAACTCGTGGTATGGGACATGAGCGTTTGCTATTTCGGTTAATTCCGGACTCGTTAATTGAAACATTTGTTGTTTGATGATTTTGATGATTTTACACGTTCAAGGAAACGATGAAGAGAATCAAACGATTTAGTAAAACACGTAGTTATGGGACATGTGCGTTTGCTATTTCGGTTAATTCCGGACTCGTTAATTGAATATATGTTGGACCTTCGGGTCATATGTTGGGCCTTCGGGTCAATACCAGTACCGGACCTTCGGGTCATTTGTTGGACCTTCGGGTCATATGTTGGGCGCCAAAATTATGTTGGGTACTTGGTAGGCTTCGGCCATATGTTGATGCACGTGCGGCGTAGCTAAAACTCGCCATCTGATGGGATCGATCCAACCTTTTATGTTGATTTTCTAGATTATCTTAATTGATTTCTAGATATTTGTTGTTTCCAATTATCTGCAGGTAATTGGATATTTGTTGATATGAGTTCTGATTATTGTTTTTGATAATCGGATATTTGTTGATATGAGTTTTGATTATCGTTTTTGATAATCGGATATTTGTTGATTTGATTATCGTTTTTGATAATCGAATATTTGTTGATATGAGTTCTGATTATCGTTTTTGATAATCGGATATTTGTTGATTTGATTATCGTTTTTGATAATCGAATATTAGTTGATTTGATTATCATTTTTGATAATCGAATATTTGTTGATTTGAGTTCTGATTATCGTTTTTGATAATCAGATATTAGTTGATTTGATTATCATTTTTGATATTCGAATATTTGTTGATATGAGTTCTGATTATCATTTTTGATAATCGGATATTTGTTGATTTGATTATCGTTTTTGATAATCGAATATTTGTTGATATGAGTTCTGATTATCGTTTTGATAATCGGATATTTGTTGATTTGATTATCGTTTTTGATAATCGAATATTTGTTGATTTGATTATCGTTTTTGATAATCGAATATTTGTTGATTTGAGTTCTGATTATCGTTTTTGATAATCGGATATTAGTTGATTTGATTATCATTTTTGATAATCGAATATTTGTTGATATGAGTTCTGATTATCGTTTTTGATAATCGGATATTTGTTGATTTGATTATCGTTTTTGATAATCGAATATTTGTTGATATGAGTTCTGATTATCGTTTTTGATAATCGGATATTTGTTGATTTGATTATCGTTTTTGATAATCGAATATTAGTTGATTTGATTATCATTTTTGATAATCGAATATTTGTTGATTTGAGTTCTGATTATCGTTTTTGATAATCGGATGTTAGTTGATTTGATTATCATTTTTGATAATCGAATATTTGTTGATATGAGTTCTGATTATCGTTTTTGATAATCGGATATTTGTTGATTTGATTATCGTTTTTGATAATCGAATATTTGTTGATATGAGTTCTGATTATCGTTTTGATAATCAGATATTTGTTGATTTGATTATCGTTTTTGATAATCGAATATTTGTTGATTTGATTATCGTTTTTGATAATCGAATATTTGTTGATTTGAGTTCTGAGATATTAGTTGATTTGATTATCATTTTTGATAATCGAATATTTGTTGATATGAGTTCTGATTATCGTTTTTGATAATCGGATATTAGTTGATTTGATTATCGTTTTTGATAATCGAATATTTGTTGATATGAGTTCTGATTATCGTTTTTGATAATCGGATATTTGTTGATTTGATTATCGTTTTTGATAATCGAATATTTGTTGATATGAGTTTTGATTATCGTTTTTGATAATCAGATATTTGTTGATTTGATTATCGTTTCTGATAATCGAATATTTGTTGATTTGATTATCGTTTTTGATAATCGAATATTTGTTGATATGAGTTCTGATTATCGATTTTGATAATCAGATATTTGTTGATTTGATTATCGTTTTTGATAATCGAATAATTGTTGATTTGTTGATGTGATTATCGTTTTTGATAATCCAATATTTGTTGAATTGATTATCGTTTTTGGTAATTAGATATTTGTTGATTTGTTGATTTATTGATTTGATAATTTGAGAATTCTGATTATCGCTTGTGATAATTAGATATTGAGATTTAATTATCGCTTGAGATAATTAAATATTTGTTGATTTAAGATTTAATTATCGCTTGAGATAATTAAATATTTGTTGATTTGAGATTTAATTATCGCTTGAGATAATTAAATATTTGTTGATTTGAGATTTAATTATCGTTTTTGATAATTGAATATTTGATTGATTTAAGATTTAATTATCGCTTAAGATAATTAAATATTTGTTGATTTGAGAATTCTGATCATCGTTTTTGATAATTAGACCTTTGTTGTTTTCTGATTACCGTTTTGGTAATTAGATAATTGCGGTTTTGCGATTTGTGGTTTGGGTTTTATAATTATCCTTGTTGATAATTAGATTTTGCTGTTTTCTAATTATCGTATCGATGATTAGATATTGCTGTTTTGTGATTTCTGTATTCTAGTTATCTAATTGATAATTGAATATTGCTGATAATTGCATTTATTCAGTTTTGCCGTTTTCTGATTATCTAATTGATAGCTGGGTTTTGTTGAGAATTGGGAATCTCTTTATGAAATTAAAAGATTTCTTTGGTGTTTGTATTCCCGACCTTATTTTTCTAGCTTAACCAGTTTATGTTAGAAAAATAAATTGTTATTGACGACTTTATTTATAAAAATTGCGGGGACGCAATTTTATAAGGAGGGGAGTCTGTAACAACCCGGGGTTTCGTATCGATTGATTATCGTTGTTTGAAGATAAAAATATCGGGTTGTTAATTGCTATTGAGAGTGTCGAATCGGTTTAAATTCTTTTGAAATTTGTTAAAGGGATTTGTGATAATTAATTGTCGTCAAATGACGATTAGATTGGTTTGTTAATTGATGATGGATTTTTTAAATCAGCTGCAATTCGTTCGAAATTTGGTTAAGGGTTATACGGGTTTTAAAAATTTGATCTTGGCCCATGTTTTAATCATTTGGTTGTGCCTTGTCATAAACCTGTCCCCCATTTCTCTTCGACACTTTAAAAAAAAAACCCTAAAAATCAAAATACAGAAGCGAATGAAAATGGCGGCCGTGTTCTTCTCGTTCGTCCTCTTTGCGAATTAGGGCTTCTTCGATCTGAAATTGGGAATTTTTGAACCTGCGCCTTTAAGCTGATCGAGCATCTCCTCTTTGCTCACTTCGGCCGCTTCTTCTTTGACGAGTTTGCCCTTGCTTCGTTAAAAGGTGAGTGAATCCTTCACTCACGTCTAATTCAAGCCTTTAGTGATTGCTAGCTTCTTCAAATTCCTGATTTTGTTGCTTGATTAACTAATTTCACGGCTTTGAAATTGTTGATTTCTTGTTAACTTCGGTCACTTTGATTTGTTAAATCGCTTAGTTTGGTGTTGATGTTTCCTCTGATATTTGTCAAAATTCGTATGATTTGATGATGGCTCGTTCATCACGGTGGTTGTTTTTTTTTGGCTTCGGTCATGTATGATATTGACACTTTTATTCAGCTCTGTAATGAACAGACTTTTACCTGCTGCTGCACGTCTTCGACGTCTTTGCATATTGGCTTCGGTCGTTAGGCACTTGATCTACTTGCGGCCTTGACTCTGTTATACTTTGTATATATCTGCGGCCATGACCCTTACTTCTACACTGTACCCGAGAGTTGTTTATATACATGCCGCATTCATGGGTGATAGTTTGCAATGTTGTTTCGCTTATTATGTGTATTTCCTGGTTGCCCCAGTGTTTTCTTGCATCGAGCTCTGCATAGTGCTTATGCATTGAGTCATGTTGCTATTAAGGTTTTGTATTATTCGATTTTGATAAAATTGCTATTTGAATGTGGTCATTTTTGAAACTTGCTGCTTGATTTTGTTTTGTTCGAACTCGCTATTCTCTGATCAGTTAGCACTTTGCCTGTACTCTAGTCGTTGCTGGTCCTGTTTTACATGATGAAAATATGTATGTGTATACTTATAT
Source organism: Allium cepa (assembly GCA_030765085.1). Taxonomy (NCBI): domain Eukaryota; kingdom Viridiplantae; phylum Streptophyta; class Magnoliopsida; order Asparagales; family Amaryllidaceae; genus Allium; species Allium cepa. The sequence goes on from CM060931.1 coordinate 169,814,008, forward strand.
ATACATACATGTATATTTGTATTTAGTGATGGTTCTGGTTCACTGGTGCATCCCTTAAGTTGTTGGCATCTGCGTTGCCTGCGTTCTTTATTCTTGAACTTGATAGTTGGACCTGTTGTGTTCTATACTCGATACTGTCTAGGTTTCTTTTGAATACTCTTTCCACTGGCATGTTTTATTTGTGGTCAGTGATCCTGTAGTTGGTGAGTTACATCTTTGGTGCACTTGTGTTGTTTGGATATGGAATACCTATGCACTTCACTTGTACCATTCTGTCTCTTGTTGCCAATTACTTGTTGTAGTAGTTGCACTGTGCATTTATGTGCCCCTCGTCCACTTGTTTTGTTTATCTCTGATCATGGTTGGTTTGGTGATGTATACACTGTATTCGTGTCACAGTGATCATTATGTAGTCCCATTGGAGCTGTACACATAGATGTGTTGTGGTTTAGTTGCTCTACCATACTTCATTCTGTTGTGCTTTCATGTTTGAACCTCTGCCTTGTGCACTTGGTCATTCGAGCTGAGTACTGCACATTCGCGTTTGCTCATGGGTCGATTTCGGCCTGTTCTGTTTTCACCGAGTAGTTGTTGTGCATTGTACACACCACTGCACTGCTACGTTTCACTGTTGCATGTCTATATGTATTTCTTTGAACTGTGCAATGTATACTCTCTTGACTGGTTTCCAGTTCTGCTATATGAGTGCCTTTTTGTTGTTTCGCTTGTGTTGAACCCTATATTCGGGTTTGACCTTGTGCTGATTTCTATTTCATATACTGAAGTGGCGAGGCAGTGCACGCGTGTGTGTACTGCAGCCACATAGCATTGATTTTATTGATATTTCAATTACTTTTGATCCATTGATCTTTTGCACATTTCATATGCCGTATTGGCGAGGCACTACACGTTAGTGTGTACTGCAGCCAATCGGTTTTGATGTTGTTAAGTGACATTTCAATTATTAAATTGATTTGATTTAATTTAATCATTTTGTGTTAATTGCCAATTAGGCAATTCTGATGTTTTCTTTTAAATATATCTTCATTGATATTCCGTTCATTCATCTTTGTTGATATTTTGAATCTGCTGATTTGTTGTTTAACACTATTACGTGTTATATTTACCGTTACCCGATTCTCTTCTAGAAGGGTCGGATAGACGGAATTTACTGTGACAGTCGTCTATTCATTATTTAATTATTATTGCTTCTGTGCACTAATAACTGAGTTTGAATTAGACTGACCCGTGTATTATTTTCTTTTGAATTTAATACTCGGGTCAGACCGAGTATTTACAGGTTGTTGATATCTTACTTTGGATTGCTGCTAGAGCTATGAAGTCTCTTCATATCTTTTGGAGTAGTCGTTGTCATTTTAGTAGTCAGTGAATTTGTATAGGATGGTGTATATTCATGTATATTATTCACGATAATGTACTTGTATATGTAACTTCCAGAGTCGACAGTGTAGTTGTATCATATGTATTGTATCACATGTATATCAACTGACATCAGTTATATATATATGAGACTTTCTGTTATATTTGTGTTCCGCATTTACTTTATCTGTGTTATTATTATATATATTGTCCTAAACTATTATGAACCATCGTAGTTCGTTTTATACTAGAATTGGGTATGTCGATGGGAGTAAATAAATAAGAGATGAAAAATAAAAATATATACCACTCCTATCGAGATAACCAATACTAGTGTAAGGCCTAACTACGGATGGCCGCTCCTATCCAGCCTTATTCTTCATAATAACAGACAGTATTTCTTTTAATACTCTTTATTATTGTGAGCATAGAGGTGGGGCGTTACAATATCCAAGATTATCATATCTGAAAACCAATTCATCATTATCTTATTCTGAAACTCTTCTCCAAATTCAAGATTTTAATTTCATTTTGAATCCATCTCAAACTTATCTTTATTCAATTTAAATTTAGTTGTATTACTATTACCAGTTATATTTAATTCCAATGATTTAACAACTAACTACCTTAATATTTATTTTTAAAACCATTTAAAATCTTTATATAAGAAAATAACAAGTACGCTCTCATATATATGTGCACTCAACTCATTCTAGGGTTCCACTTACCCTATCCTTAACGAGTAATCCCACCAGAGCCAAGGTTCTCGCTTAACCTTTAGCTCTGAAACCAAATTGTAACGAACCGAAATTTTTGATCCAGAAAATTCCAGATAGTTAGGAAAAGAAGAAAAGAGATAGAAGGAAAATAAGAAATAGAAACACCAAAACTCAGATTCTCACATACGCAGCGGATCAAAATATAATATTAAATAATAACAATCATACAAAGGAAATCTGTACCTGTCAAATTACACTTTAATATATCAGAGTTACAACATATACACAAACACTGGACAGATACAACCAATATGTTTCAGATACAAATCAATAATACTCAGCGGGTTACACTCCATACATTCCTGCCATCCAGCTCGCCCCCTGAGCTCTAGAACGTCCTCACTTGAAAATTTGTAATGCTCGGTCTGACCGAGCATTACATCAAAGTAACACCCAAGTCAGGCTAGAAACCAGCATGATTAAATCCATCTAACATGAAATTCTAATGCATAAAACATATTTAAACCCGGGGTAACTCATGCCATATTACAAGTTCTTAACTTGCCATAATCACCATCACATCTTACAATCATATCTAAGCATTACTACTCATATTAAATGACCAAGATTACATCATTTATTTCATTCCAACCTATTCATTCCAAAATCAAAACCATAAAGAAATTATTGCAGATTACAAATCAAAGTTGTTTCGAGTATTTTGCTGATATCCAACCCCGATCTCTTCGAATCCAATATTATCTTAAAAACAAAGCTGTTTAAATATAAACAATTCCATTTATATCCAGAATTACATATTTACTTGGCAATTCATTTCAGATAGACAATTTGTATTCAAACACTATACCTCATAACATTAAAATCACATACCAGGGAAAACCAATAACCCAAGACATTCAATATCCTTTAATTATCTATAATCAAGATTAATTGGTCACTCCATTTCTGCTTAACTAAATTAATCACCTCAATCATCTTTAATCCAGCTTACAAGATCATTAATTAATTATAACTTAATTAATTAATCACCCTTAACTATTCCTTAGTTAATTTCCTTAATTAATTCAATCCTTTAACTAATTACACTAAGTAATTAATTATTAATTACTTCATTAAGTAATTATTATTAAATAAATCATATTTAGTAATTATCCCTTTAATTACCCTCCTTAATGAATGTCATTAAGCAATTATCCTTTAATTATAAATTAATTTCATTAAGTGATCATTCTTAATTAATCATCTTTAAATTAATTACTTTAATTAATTAATCACATTAATAAATCAATCCTTTAAATTGATTACACAAATTACTTAATTAATTAATCTTTAATCATTAGTTAATACTCTCTAATTATAATTTAATTTATCTCTAATTAATTAACTTATAACCTTTAGTTACAAATTAATTAATCCTTAATCATTAATTAATTAAATTACTCTTCATTACCTTATTAATTATCAAAACTTTAATTAGAAAATCATTTCCTTTATTAAATACCAAATCACATATTTGGTTTAAACATTTATCAACCACTAAATTTTATTAAAAAATTTGGTTTTTAAACAACTTAAAGATTAACTTACAAATTTTAGTTAACAAACTTATAATTCCTAATCACATATTGAAGAAAACAATTGCTATATATGTATATATATATATATATATATATATATATATATATAAGAATTTTATTTAAGGAAACTAAATTTCTTTTTAAATTTCAAAACTTTTCTTTTCAAAAACTTTTAAAACATGATTAATAACTTGCTTAACTCCTGCTTCGGGATCAACCCGACAAGTGCTCGAGTCCTGTCTCGAGTACCTTCATCTTCTTCCATTTTTTAAACTTAGTTTTATATTTAAAAAACTGTTATGATAACACACACGAACTCGAGAAACACTCTGATTTCATCATCTTCCTTCCCAAGCTTCAACCTGAGGAAAACTTAGTTCCCAAATCAACACTGCGCACTGATACACTGACACGACGTGCACCCCCTTCGATCATCGGCGACGATCCAGACCTCAAAATCACCTCTGACAAATCATCTCTTCTTTTGATCCAAACCACCCAGATTCCATTATAAACCCAAAATCAAAATCGAGATCCATCGATCGAACCGGAACCTTAATTCCGACTGAGAATCTTCCTCGTCCTCACTGCTCTGACCAACTGAAATCACTTGCCTCTAACCACGGCTCCGCCGAAAAACCACGTTTCCACTCCCTAACCTCCGATGAACCACGATGCCCCAGAGATGATGCAGCGATCAAGTTTTCAGCTTCGACTGAAACTAGGTTTTAAACCTAGTTCCTCGCCGCGACGCCACCTTGGTAGTTAATAAATCCACCTGACATTTTTCCCCAACTCACCAAACTTCAATCTACCACCAGCAGAGACCCCAATCACCCATATTACGCCGATCACCGGAATTTGGACGAAACACCATTTGCGTTCAACTCAAAAATCCTTGACATCCACTATCTTAAAAATCACCATATTACTTTTAAAATCCATCAATATCTTAAACGAACTCGATTACAAAATCAAAGCATATAAATTTGAAGATCAAAATTCTGACATTTATTTGTTCCTCACTGTAATACTTAATTTTTAAGATATTCGTTAAACATTTTTACTTGAATCAAATTTTAAAAAAATGATGTTGCTCACATACAAACAATTTTTACTCAGAAATCAAGGCCTAAAAATCATTTGAGAGGAAGATTTCAATTATTGAATCAGGTTTCAAACCTGTAATGTTTAAAACAGAGGCTTGCTAGCCTGTTCCAGACTTGAACACTGATTCTAACACACATATATGTACATAAAAATCATTTCTTTAACATCAGGCAGACATGATTCATATCATTTTTCAAGGATTCACCATATGCCAATTCAAGCAATTTCAATTTTTAAGAGTTTTACTCACTTGTATTTTGAAGACAGAGAAGTAGCTTGAGACTTGAAACTGGAATTCGCTTTTGATTATCGAAAGTGGTGTTTGATTTGGTCTATAGCTTGATGTTTGATCCTACTTGATATTTGAGATGAACTTTACTTTAAGCTCCAATTTGGATTTGGAATTTGCTTAGCTTTAGGTTTTAAAATTGTAAAGAGTGTTTGTTTGATTTTTTTTCTCTTTCCAGGTTTCATTTCTCTGGTTTGTACATTTTTGCTCAAATTTTGCTTTAACACTAAATTTATGATTAAAATTTTTTAGGAACAAAACTGCCACTTGTAATTTGTAGGTTATTATTAACTCCCATCTGTAAAATTGCATGCATTAATAATTCCACGTGTTTTTATATTAATATGTGTTATCTTTATATACAAAGTGCATAATTTTAAATAAAAGAAAGTGTTTTTAAACCCTTGTTGAATCTTATTTTAGGCTATCATATTTTGAACTACTAAATATTTATTAATCTATGTAGATAACTTTTTACAAAAATCATAATTAGTTCAACAAATTTAAAAAGAAAGTGTAATAGACTCTTTTATTAAATCATATCTTAAGTCTTTAAGCTATAATACTTTAATAATAAATAAATATAGATACTATTTTAAGTGTTAAAATATAGAATTCAACTTTAAATACCTCCTGAAAATTATTAATACATAACTTCCAATTCAATATATATACCTATATTATATATTATGGATAGAAAAATTATTAACTAATATTGTCAAACTTCAATAATTATATTAGGAGATTATTAATTAAATATTTATCGAGATATTTATAATTCAACTTTTATTATATTTTTAAATTCATTTACATATCCAAATATCTTTTATTATTAGAATTTTTATCTGTTTTATTGAATAAACCGGTTAATTATCCAGTTACCGGATGTCTAAAAATCCGGGTTATTACAAAAGTTTAGTTCTAAATTTGTGTTCTATAAACTTAATTTTTATTTAAATATTTTATTTTGTTATATGCAACCTTGATCTATTTTTTGTAATATTAGATATTCCATCTTAATTGACTTACGATAATACATTTTTCTATAGTAATGCTTCTTAGACCATGAAACGTTAATGAATAACATGCTTTTTCCTATTTAATGCATAATTAACACTAAATACTTGAAGATCTTATGGAACATCTTAGCAATTAGTTTTCATTTTCTATGAAGATTGTTTATGTAATATTATTTTGATTTTTTACAAGGTGGGTTAATAATAATGTTTATTGAGTAGTTAACTTCAAACAAAAATAATTGTATTGAAAAAGAATAAATTGTTGCTAATTTCATTTAATTCCAGTTCAAACTAATTTGAGAATTATTACAATTAACTCTTTTTTATTAATATTTAATCTAATTAGTTAATATTTACATACTATATCCCCCATCCCCGTTCATGGACACTGCAAACGTTAATCAAAAATAGGTTAATAAGAATTATGTTCGACTTATCTTAGATAATTCGAACATAATTGATAGGTTAGCGATTTAAGGATCTGCGTTTAGACTCTACAGAATGTAGCGTTTTTACAAGATGTATTAATCAATGTCCGACTTTTTCGAGATAAGCCGGATGTAATTCCATTTTTTTGAATTTTTTGAAATTTTACCCAAATAATTAATAATGTCTTCTATTCAATACGATGCGTTAATTGATTATAATTAACTAATAATTATTGCAGATATAAAAGAACTATACATCGCATAAATTCTTCATATCCAACCTCTATTCTCCGACCTCTATTCCAATTTCTCCAAAAATGCCACAACCTCCAACCTCTAACCCAAATCATAATTGTCTGCTAGTGCATCCTAATTTTTATTAATGTTAATTGTCTAATTTTAGTTCAATATAAAAAAATTTATGAATTAAAACTAATTTTTAATTTTACTTCATTTTATATTTCTAAAATATACCTTTATTAAATCATATTGTGTAACTCTTATTCATATTATTTGAAACAAACAAGGATAATGTTTAATTAGTTGGAATCAAGTCGAGTTTTTTAAGAAGCTTAATATAGTAACAATAATACAATGGGTGTTATATACATAATTATTAGTTAAAAATTTATTGCATGATCTATAAACCTAAATGATACTCTGATATAAACGGTACAAATTTGACTACTTATTTTATATATTACATATAATTCTCATGTCATATTATGCTATATGTATTAATGAACACGATGTTCAAATACTATTATAATATTTTCTCTTATTTAATTTGTATAGTACAATTTCAAGATGTGTAATAGTGAAAATGTTGTTTCATTAAGCCAAATTTAAATATTATCTCACTTTGAGCATAATTTCTCTACTCTAGGTTTAGAACACTGTTATCAAACAAAATTGTGCACATATTTAGATTTATATGTTAAACATAAGATAAAACTATGTTGAACAAATGTGAATTACATTTGAAAATTAATTAAATGACATGCTTAGTAATGTTGTGCTTACCAAGTTAGGAACAATTGATAGTTGATGTAACATTTGTTGCATAAAGTCATTGTGCTCTAAAATATTAATTATACTATATATGCTTCAAGATTATTTAATTGGATTTATCAACCCCTTTTCGTTAGCATTATTCATGAAGAAGATAATCTAATATTTTACATACCATGAATATGTGCTTTCATATTCATATACTATAAAAGCTAAAAAATACACCGCTAAACAAATAATATAATAAACCCCGCATGTGTAGCATGTGTTCGCGCTCGTCTTATCAAAAGAGGAGGTGTTTGTGTGTTGTTCGTACTTACAAGGGATTGCCTTTTTACTTTCTCTAAAAATAGATAATACAAAACACAGAATTTTCCTTTTTTGTACATCTCCTACTTTTTATTTCATATGGGCATTCCATGTTAATCCAAATGTCACACTTTTCTTTATTTTAAACTTGATAATATGCGAAAATTTACTTGCAACATTTCAAGTTTAATACATTAGAATATCACAAAAAGCCCAAATAACAAAATGAAGTTACTTCAACTTAATTTATGTCCGCCAAACAAACACAAGTTCCTAATCATTACGCATTCATTATGATTTTACTCATTTCAGTTATGGTCAAAATATCAATTAAATATAATAAATAAAACCAATCATTACGTAATTAAAGAATTGAATATAATCATTACACACTTGTAATTATAATTCTAATCATTACGCAGTTGCAATTATAATTCAATTCTTAGGCATATATGAATAGATCTACAACGATATAGATATAATCTTATATTATATAAAACCATATAATATTCTCATTCACCTTGCTTTTAGCTTTACCATTCTCTAGATCTAGATACGTTCCTTTTTTATTCGACTCCCTCTTGCAACAAATCAACAATAAAAAGGGTATACTTCTATTAAAATTACAGATCTGGAGAAAGAATTGAATTTAAATTTCAGATTAGAATTTTAGATTCAAGTTTACCTTTATTTCCACACTCTAAATATAACCTATTCTTTTATTCAAATACCTTCTACCATCCTCCAATTTATTGCACCCTACTCGTTTGATTTTATTTTTATTTTTAAGAAGATTTGAGGTTAAAGAAGAGTTAGAGTTTGATAGCATTTTTTTTACAGTAAATTGATATTAGAGTTTAGTTTTAGGTTAGGATTGCGTATATAAGGGTTTGCATTGAATTAGGAACATTGATTTGGGCTAGAGAAATATTTAGTTTAAATTTGAGCATCCATCAATTAATTTTGCACGCAAGCAAAATAATTAAATCAATCAATGCCGCACATCAGTTAATTGAAAATCACACCCGACTTTGACATAGGTCAACCGCCCATAGACATTGGTCAACAGCTAACCGTCGACCTTGTGTCTTGTTGGTCGACCTGTGTATGTTTTGAACGTTAATTTATTAACGTTGTTTAATTTGTTTAGTTTATTAACTCTGTTAGTTGATTCTATCAATTTTTTTCTCTATTAATTGATCTTCTTCAATTCTTACATATTATGCAAATTCTCTAAGATTTCAATTTGAGTGTTAAGGATTATTAACATCTAATTAGTCTTAATTGATTTTATTACCATATATACATATATAATTATTTTCGACGTTAAAACTTCAAACATTAATAACTTTTCAGTTTGAACTCCGATCGGAAAACATTATATGTGAAAATTGATCAGAAAATTGCACAAATATAATGGTGTATGTTTCGAAGCCAAATTCTGTTGTTTACAAAAATTTCGTTTTCCACTATTTACTACTAATTAATTAAATTTCATTTTGATAAACTACCATAAATACACGGAGTGTTACACCTTGTCATGCCTCTTTACTCGCATTCAACAAGCCATGCATCTTATCGTTTAGACTAGCTTGGCCAATCACCGTGGCGCGCTACAAGATGCTTGCGTTACATCAAGTTGAGTGTTCTAGCTCGCGACTCCACCCATGAGCCGCCTGCTCCTACCATCACAGTCGCACCACGATCATCGCTCTCACTCTCCCGCAGTCGTCGATCCCTTGGCATCACATCTTTTTTTTCTTCTCAAGTCGCGATTACAGTTAGAAGATTAAGGCTAAACTGAAATGAAAGGGAATGAGTTTCGGCTAGTGAAAGAATGTGGCCAAGGAAGTCTCTAGAGAAAGAAAGAAAAAAGGAAATTAAAAATAGGCCTTAGGTTGGTTGCTTTGGGGCTTTAATTTAATTCAACTTATTTTTAGTCAGTTCCTTATGCATTTAGACTTTTATTTGATTGCAAATTCATCCCAGTCCGATTCAAATTAATTTACACTTTAAAACTTTTTGAATTGAATTTAAAACACATTATTCGATTTTAATATATTATTTGAAAAGAATCTATAAACTTAATTCAATTAATTAAATCAAAATATTTTATTAAATAGAATTTAATAAACTAAAAAAATATTTTTAAAATCTTAGTTATCAAATTTCAAATTAAAATGATTTTATTTTAATAAAATTTATTTATTTTAATGGCGCAGAAATCAGGGTCGTTACAGACTTTTCCTTTAAGAAAATTGCATCCTTCCAATTTCCTATAAGGAAAGTTCTAATACAACTCAAACCCCGATTTTTTTCGTATTCTACAAACTCCTGACAACTAAACAGTCCTCTATGTGTTTTCTCTCTAACACATCTTATCGTATGCTATAATTTGATATATACTTGGATAATGACTTTTTATTTTTGCATATGATAAATTTTGTGAAATTTTTTTTAAGTGTCGAATTTTTCGAAAATTTTCAACACATTTTTCTTTTTACGGAGAGCGTTCAAAAATTCAAGACACGATATATCACAAATAATTTATATACATCCTAACACAGGGCATCCCAAACATGGGAAAACAATATAATATCTCAAAACATATCAAAAAACGTAAAAACATATCTTAACCTTGCATTTTAAGCATGTTTTCTTAATTTTTTTGCTAACATAAGTGAGCATGTGCCTAAATCATCCTAATAGTCATCTTCATGCACCTATTTCAACTTAAAGAAACCATCTAAGATCATGTTTATAAATAAAAAAAGAACTTTTTCATTCATATAACAAAAGAACAAGGTTGCTTATTTACTTTGATGACTTTACATCTAAGTTTTAGGTGTCGTAAACACAAAAATTATTAATGTTTTCAAAAGCAAAATTGTAGTACAATCGATTAGCTTTCCAAACTATCTTTCGGATCACAAAAATATAGAGTATATCAAAAGTTATGATGGGTTCACTAATCATTTCAATTTCTGAAATGATAAAATGAAATGTAGGTCTACTTATCAAAACGATGCTTTTAGCCTGGAAATCTTCAAAATTTTGCAAACCTATGCAAATAAAAGTTGTTTCTTATTTCTCAGCTTTCTGGAATGGGTAAGATCGTTGAAATCGGATAAACTGTTTAAATGTTATGAGCAAAACAATTCAGTACTATTTTATGAAGTTTGCATTTTGGACAACGAACTCTTCTTTTATTAGCTCACATTTAAACCATGGTATCTCAAAAAATTTGCAAAGTAATTAACATGAAAGTTGTTCTATATTAAAATATCTTTTAAAAAGGAAAATTTTTCATCAAAATCGGACCAACCGTATGAAATTTACGATTAAAACAATCAACGCTCTTTTGGATAGTTCACATTTTCTGAACAGCGAGATACGTCCTTATCAATTCATGTTTAAATCATGGCTAAACTCAAAATTTTGCATTGCCTTTCAAACAACAATAATTCTCTAATGACGTAGCTTTTTAATAAAATCAAAAGGGTCAAAAATAGATTAGCAGTTTGAGATCTAAGATCAAATATAATCAGTATTTTAAAAGTACTACAAGACGACTTTGCTTTCAAAATATACTACCATTTTTTTTGAAATTTTTCCCATACATTAAAACTAACATTTCAATACTTTCATCAAATCCTTTCATACTAGTAATTTTTTGCTTGCTTCCTAACCCATTATTGTACACAAAATTTCTTTTGGATATTTTTACTCATAACTAAAATTTCAAATCATAATATTTTTGTATTGCTTATTATAAAATTTCACTTACCACCAAAATTCATGAAACCAATCGTTTATTTTGAAAATTCATGGGACACCTTTCCATCTCAAAATTTCTTCCACTGGTTTTGTAGAATTTCTCTAAATATTCTTTTTCGAAGTATATAGCTCTAAAAGTTTCACCAAAATATGGTTTTTGTAACAACCCTGTATTTTCTGATTATTGTAATTGTATATTTTAATTATGCTAACTTAAATTCCTAGTTTAAAAACTTTATTTTATTTATTAAAATGAATATATTTTGTTATTTAAAATATAAATGTTGATTTTGATGTGGATTAGAATTTCAAACATGCATAAATTGAATATTTCCAGAAAATGTGAATTTTGGTCAATCTGGTCAAACTTTTACTTTTAAATTTAAATTTTAAAAGTTTGAAATTTTGAATTTTATCTTTTATTATGAAAGTAAATAAAATTTCAAGAACACTGCTTTTCGTTTCGTTGAAATCCGAATAATATTGTGAATGTTATGCTTTTTACAAAATGGGTGTAAATTGTTTTATTTAACACTATTGTTTATTTTAAATTATATAAATAATCTTTTTAATTGTAATATCTTATTATAAATTGTATTATATGTTATGTTACATATATTTTTACCTTTTAAATATTTTTAAAGTGATGTTTGAATTTTTCCAAAGCTCATCGAATTTATTTTCTACTTTTAAAGGTTAGTTTCCATTTTTCTGCTATTTTCTTCATTTAAATTATATTTAATTAAAATTTATTTATTCATTTTTATGTATGCATTTTATTTTTATGTCTTTATCTTTATTTATAAATACTTTTCATGCACATACAATTTTTCCAAAGTTCATTTCATTTATTTTCAAATTTTCAAGCCTAGTTTACATTTTCTTTGCTATTTTCTTAATTTAATTATATTTAATTAATATTTATTTATTTATTTTTGTTTATTTACTATATTTTCATGTTTTTATCTGTATTTATATATATTTTACATGTATTTAAAATTTAAAAAGAAATGGTGGAAATTTGAAAGGTTTGTGACTCTTTATTTGCTCAAGCCTTTTTGTATTCTGTCTTTTCATTTCTCAACCAACATCTCTTCAATTGGCTGCCTTAACTCCACTCTTCAGCTGACATTCCATTTTCCTTTTCACGTGAAAACTCTTTCTCATCTTCCCCCTAAAAATCACGGCCATGTATGGAAAAAAAAAAACAATGGCTTTTCTTTCACATTTTTCCCTCTTCTTCACTGATTTAGCCTTCCTCTTCTTCATGTTTGCTTGGCCTCACCTCTCTCCTTGCTGACAACCATCCTCTCCACCATCTACAGCAGCACCAACACCCTCTCCTCTGACCACCACCTCTAGCCATGACCATTAGATGAAGCCACCACCTCAAATTTGCAAAGCACTTCACCAAAACAATGCTAGCCAAGCCTATACTCCACTATTGCCTTCATAGTTGCCTTTGGCCACCCCTTAGCCGCCACCACCATCATCTACTTCACCTCTGGCTGCCTTTTTCACTACTGTCCAGATCTGACCTGACATGAAGACCCCATGGCCGAGCCTATATGTGGTCATAGCCGAGTCAAAATGCACCAAAAACTTCACATATTTGCCTTGAACCCATGTATGCTTCATGTTGTAACTCTTCCACCACCTTCATCCACTTGTAACCTGACCTTTATGGTTGCTATACCTGACCCAAACCAGAGCCTAGTGTGGTGAGATCAAGCCCATTTGATCATGTGACAAGCTTATGTTGCCGTGTGCAAGTCTTTTGCTTCTAAGGTTTGGTCATCTCTCTTGTTTTGCAACTGTTCTGCAAACTAAAGTTGCTGATTGTATTTGTATGTCGATATCTATATTTATGCTTATGTATGTTATATTTTGTGTTGTTTACAAGGGTCTCCATCAATCAAAATCAAATCGTGCTTGTCGTGCCTTTGGAATCGCTCTTGTGCGTGTTGTTTGTCTCTAGCTTCGTAAAAGGTGAGTCTTTCTCACTCTGACATTTATACTTATGAAATAGTGAATTGATGACAAGTGTTTAGTAATATAAAATGTTTATGCAAGTTAATGATGATTATATGATATGCTATTCCATGTTGTTACATGTTAAAACTGTTACTTATAACCTGACATCTGATATATGACATTATATTGTGACATTGACATTGTTTATATTGTTTACGCATATATTCACACTGCAAGTTCCCTGTTAGAATAGAATCACTATGGATTGAAATGATACATACCCGAACGGACTTTAGAATAAGGAAAAATAGTTATGGGCTGAAATGATAGGCCTGAGCGATTTTTATTGTATTTTATTTGACTTGGGATTGCGGGTTTGAAATGATAGAACCCGGGTTTTCTTTGTAAACTACGGATTGAAATGATATATATCTGTATCACTTGACCTAGGTTAGAAAATTATATACAGACCCCGTGGTATATTTTTAAATGATTTTTATTAAAATCTATATTATTTTTTTTAGTATGAACTTTTGATTTAAAAATATTATATTTTATGGTTTTAGATAATTAAATATTAAGTCTTGAAATTGTGAATTTAAGTACGTAAATTTGAAGTAATTGAGATTTTAGACTTTAAATTTTATTTTAAAATGTAAATAAATAATGAAAATTAAATTTAAAGTTTTGAAATTGTATTTGAAGTAAAATTTTAAGTTTTATTTAATTTATATGTTAATAAACAGTGAATTTTGACTTAATAAATGAATGGAGTTTTTAAATTGAATATTTGATTAAAAATTTTGTTGTGTTAAATCATATGTTAAAATGATTTTAAATGTGAAATTTTGAAGTCTAGAAATATGATTTTTAAGTTATAATAAAATTTTCGAGTTTTATTATTATTTTTTGAAAAGCTAAAATGAAATCTGGAATTTTATAGCATTTTCAAATTGTTGTAGTCTTTTGACAGCATTTTTAAATGCTATTGTTTTGAATCTAACAATGTTTGAAATAACTAAATATCTATTACGGCATTTTATAAATGCCGTTATTCTTGAAATAAACCATTTTTGGAAGCTATAAGCTACGAGAGCACTTTATAAATGCCGTCGTTGCTATAATTTGACAATGTTTGAAATGTTATAGATTTTAACACTGTTTGAGTTATATTTTAAAGTGTTAAATGATTTAACTTTTGGAAATTGATTAATTGTGAAATTTAAGAAGTTTTGAACATATTTTAATATTTAAATTTGAATTTTTAAGGAATTTAAATTTGAATTTGAATTTAAATAGGGTTTACTTGGTTACGTGTTAAATGGAATGAAATGTAATGAGACAAATGAATTTTTGAATGGAATTTTTAATGTATTTTGTAATGATACTTGAAATAACAAATGAATGACTTATTTGATTTAAAAACGATATTTAAATTTGAGTATTTGAATTTGAATTCAAATGATGATTTGATAATAAGGTTTGGAAATGATTTGATATTTATTTTGATAAAGAATATGAATTGGAATGATATGTACTTTTGATAAATGAATATTTGAAGTTTATATTGGTATGAAAGGATATTTAGTTTAACTGTAAATTGAGTTTATTTAAGTAATATTGGATTTATGAAATGAATATTTCAAAACTAAGTAATAATGAGACTAGATTTGAGATATATGAAATTATAAAATTTAGTTTTTGAAATGCGGGATATTAAAGCTTTGAAATATATTAAAAGTTGAATAGTTTAATTTGTGGATCAAATCTATATTTGAAATTGATATGATTTGAAATGGTTATCGGGAAATTTAATTGAAACTGATGGTTTGAATTTAATTAAGTTGGAAATTGAAAATTTGGGATTAATTGAATGAATTGTAAAATGTAAAGAATTAAATGAATATCCCATGATTTCAAATGTATGATTTTGAAATGTTATGATTTTCAAAGTGTAATTGTTTCAAGTATTTTTGGTTTCGAAAGAGTTATACTTTGAAAATATTATGATTTTGAAATGAATATATGTTTGAAATGTTTTTTGGTTTCGAAGTATAAACTATTTTGATTGAATAAATAGTTTTGAAATAAAAAATGGTTTTGGTTTCGAAGTATAAACTATTTTGAAAGAAATATTAGTTTGAAATGAAATGATTTGATCTTTTTGAAGTATAAACTATTTTGAAATGACCACGGCGTTATAATAACGTTTGGTTGTTAAAGAGACCGGGATCGGAAGTTGTCATACTCTCTGCCAACTCCGAAAACCACTTTAACAACCGTGTACGCGGTGGAGATTCCAGAATGAAGTAGGATGGTGGCGACGTTCTTGAGGTATATTACGTGGACCCAACTCTCGTGAGTAGGCATAAGGTGGCTAAAACAGGAGCGATCTCGGGCCAAGTGAGGTCATTCCTCCGATCGGACACATTCCTTCGATACTATACTCTTACTGGTGATTGATTAGATGGCCATCCTCCGATTTTGATTGGGAGTGTGTTCCGAGGTGGGCGTATGTGGCTGCTGCGTTACCACCAGCCCGTGTGCGTAATTGGTATATCTACCCTGGCATTGCCTTGTGTGCCGTGTCACCTACCATACCGAGCCTTTACTACGAGTTTGTTTTTATCCCGTAGCCCGTGTGGTATCCTCTGACAGTCACCCGGAGTGGAGATGGCATGATATTGGATGGACTACTGGGACTATTATGTGTGAAGGGTGATATGGGTAGCCCGGAACGCTATTTAAAAGTATGTTTATTTTACTGTAGACATTATTATAATAGCGCAATATTACTACATAGTAAATAGTTTAACGGATCCTTAAAGGATGGGCGATCCCAAGCATCCTTTAAGTTACTGATGCATTTTTGTTACTGTTCATTTGAGTTGATTTATAGTTCATAAGTATTTATGTCCTGACTCGAGTGTTTTGTGTTTTGCTTTACGCTCGAGTTAGATTGAGTGAGTTAGCATTCAAGTTTCACCTTCGGAGTGTTTGATGTGATTTTTTGTTTGATGATAACAAAATATATATCAATATATATATGTGTTTGCAGTTTGGACTATATACAGAAAGGAAGAAATATTCATATTGAATAATTATACTATTGCACAGAATTTATATAATTCAACCAGTATTTTTTTTTATTCAATATAATATTTTATTACAACACTTAAACAATACAAAGTTTTCAGCTCTCTCTATATATACATACACCAGTTCATACATTTTACACTACAACACCCAACACTCAGTTTTTCACTCTGTCTGCACATCTACATCTATCTGCATTATCCAGCTCCACTTCTTGTCCTGTCTCCTGTGTACCTGTATAATTAGCAACTACAACAGTAATCTGAAAACAAACAAATTTGAATTTGCAAAAATAGAAATTTGTTTGTGTCTCAGATACATGGGTTATTGTAATCATCTTTGATTGTGTAATATCTGTGCATATCAGTGTTCTTACAGATAATCGTGAGTGGCTGCAATACACACATGTACATTTATACACGTGTGCACTGCCTCGCCAACTCGTGTGCGTTATCAACAAAAGTAATCAATACTTCAATGAATTCAACATGAAGCAGTGCAAACTCCCGAAGACACAACAGTGAAGGAAACTGCATCACAACAGCTTGAAAAAGTGTATACAACATCAAGATACACAAAATATGGAAACTGCACCAATGCAAATCAAAACAGAGAGTATATATATAGTGATGCATAGCAACTGCATAGCAGCTACACAACAAAGCAATGACCAGAACACAAGTACAAACAAATAAATGCAGTGTGAAGTGATGTAACAGCAATTACAGGCACTCAACAAGGTGAAGCAGTGGTAAATCAAAGTGTGCAACTCGAAAATGGATACAAGTGACTCAGACCAAATGCAGTGACATACTACAACAAACAAAGTCTCGACCAAAATCAGTAACTCAATGCAAATACAACAACAGAGCACAATGCACAAAAGTCACAAACAAGGTCAAACCCAAGATAGGTTCAACTCAAGGCAACTTGAAGCATACAAGGTCAGACAAACCACTGCAACAGCAAACACAGTGAAGCCAAAGTGCAGTGCAACCACAAAGAAGTCAGTGGCAAGCTACAAACACCAAGTGCAACAGCAAACACATCATGAAAGACCACAAAATGCTACAACTTCAAACAGACAGTGCACATGTGAATCAAGTGTCCAACCAGAAGCACAACATGACCAAAAGTATACAGTAATGCAACATGGAGTGTGCAAGTACAATTCGAATTAAACAGTTTCAAGTTACAACAAAGAAGTCAGTGGCAGCTCCAAAATCAAGATCAACAGAACATGAAGCAGTTCAAATCCAAGTACAAACCCAAGAATATATGCATACACACATACATATGTATGTATGCACATATATATAGTAAACAGGTGAATGTGCAGTAGGGAACACAAGACAGTGGCAAGTACAAGTCAGTGCAGAAATCAAGCCGAAGTTAAAGAACAAATTCGTATCTTTTGATTAAGTCAAAGAAATCTAATTTGGAAAGAAATCTCTGCATCAAATTTCTCGAATTCATATATGGTCAGTATTAATTCAAATAGGGGCCGAGACAACAAATATAGGAAGAAATTTTCGAATTAATTAATTCGAAAACAAATATGGACAGCAATAATTCGAAATCAAATCAAGAAAGGAATACTCCAAATCCAGAACAAATTCAGGAAAATAATCAACGACGTGTAGAAATCAAATCTGACAGTGGTTAATTAGGGTTTCAACCCTATAAATACACCCCAAGAAATCCTCATAGAACACAGAACAATCGAGTTCGAACAAGCCAAAACCAGAAAAGCAAAAGGAGAAAATACATACCAAAACAAATGACGAACTCGATCAAGCAGCAATAAGCAACTCAGAGGAATAATCGATCGACAAAGAGAGGAGCCAAATCAATCATACGATCAACTGTCGGCTGCTTATTTCAAAGCCCTAATTTTCGTAAGGGAATAAAGCCCTGATTTGCAAAGGAAGCCGCCATTGTCATGAAAGGAATCGGGCCCATTTTTTTTTAGAGCAAAACAAACAAAAGGAGATAACGGGCTAGAGTAAAAAGGGAAGAACAATTGGGCCGGCTTGTTTATAAAGGGGCTTGTTTTTTTTTTAATTAGGGTTAAAGGGGTTATTTGTTCTTTTAGTTGTTGTTTAATTTTTTTTAAATTTGTTTTTATTTGTCTGATCTTTTCAAAACAAAACATGGTAAATCATCACCTAGGGTTTAGGTGTTATCAGATTGTCTAGTTAGAGTTAGTCCAGTTAGCAGGGTTTGCGAGTTTGCAAAACTCTATAGGCGGTAGCAGGGTTTGCAAGTCTGTTAGAGTGTTTGTAAGCGGGAAACTGTTTAATTCTAATAGAAATCTGGGAATGCAGCAGTAGGAAGGGGTTGCCGAAGCTGGGTAAATTTTGTGTGTGATTTATTTTTCAGCATATTTATTTCTGTAGTTTGTTTCTGTGTTTAATTCGGAAAAATTTGCTATAACCCTATTCACCCCCCCTCTAGGGTTAATCTAGATCCTACACGGAGTTGGAGCTTTCCTTGAAGATCTAGCCATCTATTTTGCTTTTTGTATCCAGTGATTTCAGTGATGTATTCTGATTTATACCTGATGTATCTTGTTACTCTTCTGTTGTATCTTGTTTAACTCTGATGTATCTTATTTTTATATAGTAGCTTCATGAACTACTATTTCTTGTAAATTCCGCTGCACTATTAAATACTCTGTGTCTGTGATCTGTGATTATGTATTTACTGTATATTCTGAGATTTGCCAAATTTTATTTACAACGCGGTATTTTGAGCAATTCAAGTCCGACATGTGCGGATACGAATGGTTGAAAATATCGGGTTGTTACAATTTTACTTCCAAAAAACCTTTTATTAATTTCAAACTATTCATTATCTTATTATAATAGTACTTATTCTCATACATATATGTATATTCTCACATCAAAATTTTATACATATCTTCACATCATATAATTTACTTAAGCATTATTTCAAAATAGGATTTCTCTCATCAAAATGTTTCATATCATTTCTTGCACCATCACTTATCCCCATTCAAAAATATAGCTCCACATATATCTTCAAAATAGTAATTCTTTATTTTCTAAAATATTAAACTCGTTTCAAAATATTTTTCATAACATTGTCTTCATTTTCAAAATGTTTTATTCTTTTTAAACTAATAAATCTCCAATTTCCAAACCATTGCTTTATTTTTAAAACTTTAAATATTAACTCCTTGAAAATATTAATTTTTTTAAGATAACTCAAAATTTTACTTCTTTCCAAAACACTATATTATTTCCCAAAACTTGTGTCCATATGTCTCATCCTAGTGTTTAAGAATTCCTATCGATAACGTTGATTAGGTACATCGACCGGAATTCTTAAATCACTCAACGGACAAATTAATATGAAATCAGCTTCAAAATTTTCTTTAAATAAATGTATTTAAATATTTTCACATGGAAAACAATTGTTTACAAAACAAGAACGTTTCTAATATTTTGTAAAAATATGCACTTTCAATTGAAAACGTTCCATTCGCAAAATATGCTTGCTTTAAAGAAAAATATTATTCTATCTTCAAACAAAATCTTTTTTTCTTTCCAAAATTATTACTAATATTCATCATCGAAAATTTTAATTTCTTTCAAATTAATATTTAACTTATCTTAAACTATTACTTTTCCAAAATCGCAAATATCATCCGAAAATTTGATTTTTAATCACTTTATGAAAGGTTATCACTACTTTATTGAATTATGCTCGTTTGAGTAAAAATATTTATTTTCAAAACTCGTATATACATTAAATCCAACAACCATTAACAACAGTACAACCAATCATACGTCATTCATCCATAATATCAAACAAGTATTTACAATTATACACATATTTCAAACAAACAAACAAATGCCTCCAACGAAAAACTATCAATCGATTTCTGCTGCGCAACTTTGTTAACTATCGGATCACATCATTCATATTCAAGCCACAAAGGTCTAACATTCATCATTTATACGGACACAACTGACTGGACTAACCACTTCTACCTTCACAACCTTCATCGGCTACTCTGTATCCCACATAGAGACTTACACTTAAAAAAGGTGGAAGAAATATATTATATAATAAGAAAATTATAAATACATCCCCAGATGATTACCCCAATAATCATCGTATATTTCTACTATCACTTAGGTATAAATAGTAATCTACCAAACACCAACGAGGACAGGGACTCTAAGTCTCATCTAAGACCAGGACTTGTGTCACCTTTATATTGTCCTTAACCCGCTCCGATACCAAATGTAACACCCAACCTTTATACCCATACAAATAAAGAGTATTACTAGGTAATGCTATTTGATAATATGGAGAATGAGTCGGTATTGGGCAGTTGCACGTGAATATTTCCTTGTGCTAAAACTTGTATGTATTTCAAAAATCATAAACAACTCACCTACACATACTCGGTCTAATCACAAAGCAATAAACACATGTTTCTAGGATAGAACAATTAATAATATAAAATAAATTATGGGAAACATAGAGTCATCTACGCAGCGATAACATATAATAATAAATATACACTAGTCCAAGTGAGATATAAAATAGGTCAAACTCCCACTATCTCAAAAATATACAATGTATAAATTCAATACATACATCTCAATATCATGAATATACACAAGGCTACAAAAATAGATAATGCTACACTATTCAACTAATAGCCTAGTCTCTATCTATGCCCAACATACACAAACCGGTCACTTGAACCTGAACTTGAAATATCTCGAACTGACCCGAGTATTATATAAATAACACACATATCAGACTATATCTAAAATATAGATATTAATATTTAACAACAATCGACATGGCGAAAATAGAGTATCACAAGTGGAATGTAAACTACTAAGTAAATCAATGTCGATCAAAATCATGTACCCAAGACATCACCTATTGTAAATAATTGTCCAATAACTCATCAAATGTCACAAGAACAATATGGGTGAAATAGCGTCCATAGAAACCAAACTACTATATAATACACTATATACAGTAATGTATATCTCAATCACTAACCTTGATGAGAGACAATACTCTCGGTCGTGTGGTCCTCAGAGATGTGTTACAACATAACATGCATAATCAATTATGTAATGCAAATATACTATCACACACTAATACAATACAGTGATCAATCTCGACCAACAGTTCTTATGGGAGGGAACACTCTCAACTGAATGGCCCTACAAGATAGAAATAGTAAATCATACAAAAATGAGATCTCTCATCTGTAGGCTTTTGCGAGAGAATGACATACAAGCTCACAACATGTCTCTAATATCATAGATAGATAACACGCAGCTATCTCGGCTTAGGCTTCTTAAATGACAAACGGACATGCAGTTAGTCTCTAATATCAAACAATTATCATCTCTAAAGAAGTAATAATATCAAATATCTCATGTATAAACGATCTACTTAATTCATCCAGATACGAGACTAACGTACTACAGCTCAACTCCTAAAAATGCTAATGACCGTAGATCCTTCCCTACAGTCCCTTAGTTACTCCTAGAAACGTGATACTCGTATCCATCGTATGTCATAAGCACGCTACCGGAGTATGCCAAGCATTGGCCATGATTCCTACTTCCCCTTGGTAATGGACTATTGGTCCTTAAGTAACGTTGGGGAAATGACTCTAATGAGAGAAATAACTCTCAGTATACAAACTTCATAAAGTGACGTCACGGGTCTGGGGCGCGACCCCACAATCAAGACTACTAGGATGGACAACTAGCGTATCCGATGGGTCTAATTCACGCGCTCTCCACAGTGATGTGAACCCTATGACATAGATTCCTAATAAATACTCTTGACTATATAAGTCCTAATAAGAGTAATAACTAGTAGTCTCGAGTCTAGGAGTCCCGATAAGAGTGATAACAACTACTCTCGACTCGATATGTCCTATTGAGAGTGATAACTACTGATACTCTCAAATCGTCGAGTCCTAATGAGAGTTAGGTCAAATACTCTCGACTCCAGGAGTTCTAATGAGAGTGATCTCAATATAACATTTCCTCGATTACTAGCCCTAAGGTTATACAACGATACTCGACTAGTTAGTCCTTAGAGGATGCAACAAAATACTCACAATGATATGAGTCCTAATGAGAGCATCAAAATATAATAATTACTCGACTATTAGCCCTAAGAGTAAATAACTATATCACTCAACTAATTATTACTAAGAGGATAAATCTATAAATCCCAGCATATCTCTAGCTTATAGCCCTTGGAGAGTGATATATCTCTCGACTACTAAATTCTAAGGAGTCACCTCAGTACGATATCACAATTCCCTAACCCATCTCTAGAAGATAAGTGACATCTACTTACAAAAAGTAATCGAATAAATATCGGCTCAGAAGTCTAACACCACTTGGTGTCACTCGTCTGTTTACTCAATGCTTGTAATTACACTCATCATTGAATAATTTTCCATATAACAAGTCTAAAGTATAACCGAATTAATATTACCGAAAGTCCCAAAACAAACAGTGCTATAACTCCATTTATTCTAATTCCTTATTACATAGAAATACAAATCAATACAATTCTATAATTTTTTGATTCGAAGGGGGGTCTATAATAAAATTGCTATCCTCGAAACCTTCACTTTAATTTAAAAAAGAATAATATAACTTCCAAAGAGGTTTAATTTATAAAATCTAATTCTTTTCTATAATCTTTATGTAAAACCTCTTATATTATTATAAGGAAATCTATATTTTAAGCATTCATTCAATCACAAATCCCTTGAACCCCCTTTAAAAATAATTCACAACTTTAAAATACTTTTCAGATAATTTAAAACAATAATACTAAGGAAGTCCAATAATTTATAATTTCCTTTAAGCAACAGATCTAAATAACCCTACTTTCCCAATAAAGATTTTTAATTTTAAAATTATTTCTCAATATAAAATATAAAATTCCTAAAATTAATATCTTAAAACACTCACTTACTTCCAAACACTTTTTAACTTTTATTTAAAATAATTTGGTACAAAAGGTAATACTCTCAAAATTATCCTTAACAAAATTAAAAATATATTTTTGCTAATAATAATAAAGCACAATTAAACTAATTATTACCAAAACACTATTTTATAAAATTTGTAGTTTATTAAATTTCACATAAAACTAAATTATCACTAAAAAATAATATAAATTATAAATATCTTTTTTCAAAATCTTAAAATATTATTATCGTTGTAAATAAAAATATTTATTCAAAGTCCCTTCATTTAAAATAATTTTTGAAAAATCTCCACTTCCCAAAGAATTTTTTTCCACACAATCCTCCAAATATTGCACTTCTATATTATTTTTATCACTAATAATATTTTCAATATTAAACAAAATCATTCCAAAAATTTACTAACTATTTCTAAATAATTGATTACTTTCACATATTTTCGTTTTAATTTATTCCCCTTCCAATCAATTTCAAATGTGATATTATCTCAATCATAATCAATTAGGAAATGCAATTCAATTTCAGATTAACAAACAATCCATCATTAAATAATCAATAAATTATAGAAAATAGGGTCCAAGTCATATTAGTGAGTTATCAGAATATAACTCACCCCAAACAATGTCGATATACCCAATCAAGGTTTCAACACCATTTCACAATTCAGACAATATCAATCGATGACAATCAATTTCATTCAAATCAAATTCAAAAAATACAACATATACTAGAGCATAGGTGCGAGTAAGAAATTTTAATCACCTCGTTCTTAAGCAAAATCTCTAATGTGTGCTTCATTGCTCCATCTCCAACCATCCGTTATCGTCATGCGTGAAACACCGGACACACAGCTTTAATTCCACCACGTCACAACAGCCATGCTCCGCCTTGCCATGCCTCTTCACATGCGTTTAACTCTCCACTCACCTCGTCACTTAGACTAGCTTGGCTAATCACCATCGTGCACCTATAAGATGCTAGCGTCACATCAAGTCGAGCGTTCCAACTCGCAATCCTATCCATCACCGCCTGCCCCTACCATCACGGTTGCACCACGGTCGTCGCTCCCCTTTCCAGTAGTCGTCGATCGTTTGGCATTGCGTCTTTTTTTAATCTCATGTCATGATTATAATTAGAAGATTAGGTCTAAACTGAAATGAAGGGGAATGGGTTCGGGCTTGTGAAAGAAGGCGACCAAAGAAGTCTCAAGAGAAAGAAAGAATGAAGGAAATTAAAAATGGTACTTGGACTAGTTGCTTTGGGGGATTTAATTTAATTCAATTTATTTTTAATTATTTCCTTATGCTTTTAAATTTTTATTTGTTTGCAAATTCATCCCAATTCAATTCAAATTAATTTACATTTCAAAACATTTTATATTCATCGTAAAACAGTTTATTCAATTTCAATATATTATTTGGAAAGAATCTATAAATTTAATTCAATTTTAAAATCAGAATCTTTTATTAAATAGAATTTAATTAACTAAAAATTTGTATTTAAAATTTTATTTATCAAATTTTGAATGAAAACTATTTTATTTAAATTAAATTTATTTATTTTTATGGCGTATCAATTAGGGTTTCAACTAAAAGGATAAATAAAAAAACTAAATGTAACTAACAACGAACCAAATAAGTCATAAATAAAAAAATATAAGGCGTCATTTTATACTAACCTAAAATTCAGCCTAGTAGTTTGTGCGTTTTTCACTTGTTTTTCATGTGCATTGCGCACTAAAAATAGAATATGCACAAAAAGTCACTATTTCAGAAAATTGACTTAATAAGATAGTTCTTTTAACCAAAGTGATGACTGAAAAGAACTAATCTTCCCTCTTTGTCCATTTTTCTTCCAAATCATAAAACCTCGCCTTACTTAAAATCACCTTTGTACCTTAGTACGTGCAAGTCAAGACATTTTTTTAATGTCTTGAAATCATACAATATTTGATACCTCAAAAATAGTATCAACTCCACATTCTTGTGAACTCCTGTAAACTAACATACGACAAGAGTACCTTTATGTACATTGATGTTCTCTAAAAGTACTTTACATATAATTTCTCAATGATATCTTCTCTAACATTGAGCCCAAATTGACTCACTTCCAAGTTAGAATACATGATGCAACCCAATATCAAATAGTGTCGCATCATACTAACTTAAAAATATAACGCTTAGTCCCTAATAGCATAGCCTCCATAAAATCCATGAACTTCATATAAGAACATCAGAGAATGGATCAATGCCCTAACATAGTGGACATGACATCGAACACCTATCACATTCAATTATTCATACATGATATCAAGATCACACCCTAATGGCACACACCCAAATGCTAAAGCACGACCAAAATGTAAGAGATTTCCCTCTTTGGGTACTCTATATATAATCATAACTCAAGGGAAAAATACTCATGTATAACACCATATCCCAAGAGCATTTACTGTGAAATAACAACCAACATGTGGGTGTACCATAAACCAAAACAAACATATGTGTCTTAACTCTAACTGGTAGATCTGTATGACAACACACTCCATAAACAAATATAGTCGTCCTCTATCATCGACCGTCTCTTCTATTATTCAACATTTTAGGAATACTTCACTCTCTCATGCATGACATAATTTTCATTTGTATTAATGCCGCTTCTCTATGGTTTTACGATAAAATATTTTAGTTCTTACTTTAATATTTAATAGTATTTATCCAAATCTCATCTCTCAAGTCATCTTGCGTCAAGATCCTATAATTTAAACCCTATTTGGATAAAATGACACAAAATTGTACTTAACTCTTATCATTATGGAAATATTCAATTTGGTACTCTACCCTTCTAATTCGAATGTCGATTAAAAACGCTACCAAATTTCTATGCTAATTTTTCCTTTGTAATTTTAAATAGTAGCAAGTCTTTAGTGCATTGACTTGTAGCGACCCGACTTCGTAACACCAGAAAGTCGCATCTCTAATTAAGAAAGAAAGGGATAGAAGAAGAAAAGAAAGAGAAGAAAGAAACACAACAACATCAGACAACTCACAGCGGAACAAATAAAATGTAATATATAACATATACATAGTATTATATACATCAGAGTACACAACTATGCATCTCAATTTAGACAGTTATAACATTTCTGTCTAATATACAATACAAGGACAACTATACAGAATAAAACACAACGGAATCTCTAACTATATATCTACACGCTGAAGCCTTCTGCTCCAAAACTCCTCCAGAATTCGTCAAGGATACCTGAATCACTTAACTACTCATACATAATATGAGTACCCAAGAGTTTAATAAAACAGAAAATAAACACTCGGGTCAGACATGGGTCTGGTGTGAGTAAACGGGTTAAAATTGCTTAACATTAGAAAAACCTTTGAAAAGAAAAGGTATCACGTAAAACCTTCCACACATAAACATGGAAAAGTTTTTACCTTACGCTAACCAAACCATTTGATAGGAAATCCAGTGATATTATAATAGTGTCTAGGGTTTTCAAGTAAATAAGAAATAGCCGAAATTGTTACATTCATTAAATTCCAGCTACTAGCCACAAAAGTGGGTAATACAAAAAAAACCGTAGGATCTCATAGGAAGAATGGGTTTCCATCAATGGCAGGGCTACTGGGGTACCGCCCGTCACAGTATGTGGCCTAGATCACTGGACCGAGGAGCCACCCTAACTCCCCTGCAACACAAGGCCGGGACCATCCCTTACTGGACAGTCCCGAACATGACAACCCCACAGTTGGCGCGCGATTCCAACTGCCCACACAGCCGAGTAAAAAGGAATTTCTAGACAGGGGAAAATCTTGTCCTGAAACGGGCGCTACCCACCTAGCCTTACTGCACCTCCCATGTTTTAGCCATTCCCGGTTGATGAGGCTTGAGGCTACGATTACCTTTATAGGACACATTTATCTTAGAATGCTCATCGTCAACCTGACGATGTTCTGAAAGCATTCAATCCATACAAGTTCGTTCCGGGTTCGAACGGAACCGAAGGCACTATCTCGTTGCACTCATTTTGGAATCACCCTCAGAGTCAACGACCATAGCCCTTGCATTCTTAATCACCATCTCGAACCTGTAAGTACTATTTCCGTCAAACTCATCACGGAATCACCCCCAGAGTTATACTGACGAATAGTTCTTACACCTCGAGTCTTCACTTGCACTCCACTTGGATTAACGACCTAACGTTTAATTGGAATCGATGTGGTTTTCGGATTATCCAAATATGGAAACCCGATCCCGGTCTCACCGAATCCAAACGCCATTTTAATGTCCAAGTTGTACTTAAGGGTTTAAACAGTGGATATTCAGAATATCACTTAACATAAATGAATGATTCACATTACGAAGATAGATAATCCACTATTATCACATTCATCCATACATATCACAAAACATCATATCACATAACAAAGAAATCCAAATCATGCATTATCAACCAAACACCCAATATCAATCATCCAATATAAATCGACCATCCAATATCAATCAATTATTCTATAAGCAAAATTGATTACCTCTTAATCAATCGGATTACCTAAACCACCTTCATTTATTTATTCCAAATAAATAAATAAATCATCTCTTAATGATCTTCCTTAATTAATCTTCTTTGATTAATTATCTTTTAATTACATTCAAGTAATTATCCTTAACCATACACAGCAATTAACCTTTAATTACTTATCATTAATTACAATAATTAATTATCCTTCATTTACTTCCATTAATTAACTATAATTTATTACATTAAACCTCAATTAATTACAATTAATTAATCACACTTTAGTTAATCACTTTTATTAATCAATCTTGATTAATACATTCATTATATTAATTAATGATCCTTATTAATTAATATTTCCTTTAAATAATTAAATTATTAATTTATAATTAATCATCTCATTAATCATAAACAGTAATTAACAACTTGTAATTACTTATCTTAGTTAATTAACTTCTTAATTAAATATGTTAACCCTTGATTGATTAATTTAATTAACTAATCTTTAATTACTTCATTAAGTAATTATTAATCAATTAAAAATAATTAATAAATCCTTAATTAATTGCTTTATTAATTAATTACACTTAGTAATTAATCTTAAATTTTATCACATTAATTAATTAATTAATCACATTAAGTAATTAACTAAAATTAACTAAGTAATTAACCATTAATTACTTAACAAGTAATTATCTTCTAATTACTTCATTAATAAATCTTGATTACCCTCTTAATTAATTACTTAACAAATAATTACTTTCATCATTAAATAATTCTTAATTCATTTATTAATTAATTACTCCATAATTAATTAACTTCAAAACAAATAAATTAATCAATTTCCTTAATTGATAACATTAAGCGATTATCCATTAATCACTTCCACTTAATTACTCCTATGAGTAATTACCATTAATTACTTCCATAAGTAATTTCCATTCTTAATTACATTCAATAATTAACCATTCATTACTTCATTAAGTAATTACACATAATTAATCCATAATTAAGTGATTATTTAAAATTAAATAAACAATTAACTAATTATTTAAAATTAATTAAATAATCAATTAATTAACTTATTATATTTCAAAATCCTTAATTAATCAAGAAAAACATTTATCTTAATTAATCTTTACTTATTAACAAATCATATGTAACTAAGTATTCTTAAGTTCGTAACAAAGATAAATTAACCATATTTATTTTCATAAATTAATTATTTGAAATAAATCAAATTTTAGTAACTTAAAACAAATTATCCTATTTGGATTTTCAAAGTCATAATAATAACCTTATTTGAAAAGAAGACATTTAGAAATCATTTTTAAAATTTAAAATACTTAAATTATCTAATTTTAAACTTATTCAAATTAAATAAAATTTGAAAACTTTAGTTATTAAAACCTTATTTTAAAACTTTACTTAAGACTTTGATTTAATACCTTAAATTCAAAATACTTCTTTTAAATTGAAATTCAACATTTAATTAGATAATTATTTTCAAAAAGAAATCCTATTAAAACAATTTAAATTTGAAATAAATTCAATTATCACTTTTAAAGGTTTGATTTATATTTATTCCAACATCAAGTTAAATTGCAACTTAACGTTATTACAGAACTAACCAGAAAAACAAAACACGACCAAAACAACTCGAGTTAACTCTGCAACTTCATCTCTACACAGAACTAACCCGAAACACACGACCATCAAAACTCGAGAAAAACATGGAAATTACTCATGCCTACCGCGAAGACAACCCCCAGCACCAACTTCTTCGAGTCAATCTCGATGAAAACATGACAGCTGCTCCGAGTAAAGACCTTCTTCCCCAAAACAAAATTCTACCTGATCCAATCCCGTGCACACAACAACACATGTGCACGTTGCACGGAAATCCCAACGACATCGAGCTTGCCTCCGGCCATCACCAAGTCGACGGCGACCACGTCGTGCCCCACGACCAACCGAAACCCCATAAACATTGCCAAATCAAAATACGACCAAACGAAGCAAATACTACAGAAACATCGATCACAAAACCCCCACATCACCGACACCACGACGCCATTCGACCCTCGCCGTCCTCACCACAGAATCGCCACGTCACGAGCTTCATTTTCCCCCATATGCGCACGACTCCGGTATCCTATCCAAGTCGCGATGCTACAACATTCAAGCCAAACAAAATTGTAAGCTTAAACCCTAGTTTGATCAGATTCACACACCACAACTAATAGAAAAATTCCATAGCATTTTTCCCTTAATCCTTGATACAACAACAAGCTTCACCCAGAATTTCAACTCAAATCAATGCGTGGATAATCGGCAATTCACAAAAATCCCAATTTCGCATCAACCCAAAATTCTCATTAAATACCCAATTAAAAATTATGAATTGCATGTTAAAATTCGTGATTTTCAAACAAGAATCCATTCCTATAATGCAAATTTGAAATTAAGCAAATTGATTATTGTGAAAAATGGGTTTTTCACCGTTGTTTTACAAATTCGAAATGAATACTTATTATAAATTCTTGGAATGATTTTTGGTAGTGAAGTTACATGATTCCAATCATTTCTTGTTTACAAATCATAGACTAGTAATGATCAAAGAATGAGATATTAAATTTTAAAAGGAAAAAAAATCAAATCTGATAAACAACAGAACACACATTCCATTTACAGGCATTTAAACAAACATGCATTCATGTACACTAGTATTCATCATCAAGCAAATTTCATTGCATGCATCATCATTCAATCTCAGATTAAATTAAAACTGTTTTTAAAACAAAATTTACTCACCTTATTATATTGCAGAGCACAGCAGAGCCGTTTTCAATTTATTTCCAGGCTTGAACTTTATTTGAAAAATACTTTGATGTGCTTTGCTGTTGAAGTTGATCCTTTATCATGCTTCAATTTTGATTAAAACTTGCTGTTGAACTTGATGAATTGCATGTTGAAAATTTGCAGGTTGATTTGATGTTGCAGCTTGATTGTTGAGAAGAACTTCAAATTTGTTTTTCATTTGAATTTGCAGGTTTGTAAATTGATGTGAAGAGCTTCATTTTATTGCAGATTTTACTTATAGATTTGCTTTTGGTTTTTAATTTCAGAGTGAAGAAAATAATTTCTGTTTTGCCATTAATTGAAAGAGGAAACAAATTTATGTTTTGAGCTAAGAAAGAAAACAAAGGAAAATGAAAGTGTTATGTAAAACTAGTTTTTCTTCTTAAAAATATTTATAAAAATTAAGATCAATATATTGCCACTTGTTAATACTTGGACAAATGTCAAATGCAAATCCCTTAGCTTACAAGTGTTATTAAAATGTGTTAATATGGTTACACATGTACATAAGTATTTTAACTAAAATTTTATTTAATTTAAAATGTATTATAATCTTAATTATTTAAGTTACTTTATAAATAAATACTTATGTATGAATATACAAGTTAAATCTTTAAAAAAATTATTATGAAACTAGTAATAATATAAATATACATCTATAACCATTTTATTTTAAACATTTTAAAAGAAAGACAAGATAAACATTGATTAAATCCTTATTTAACTATCATATTTAAAATAAAAAATTATCTTATATTTTGAAAACAAATGAATTAATCTTTAAATCATCTTTTGAAAAATATTTATTTTTAAAACAAAGCTTTAAATTACAATATAAATATATAAATTATCAATAGATTAAATTAAATTTCAAATAATATCAAATTATAACATATACGTACATATATATTACAATTTGAAAATTAAATCTTTTATTTAAAACAAAAGATTTTCTATTCATAATATATATCTAATATATATATTATAAATAGAATAAAATTTTATTAGCTTTGAAAAACAATTCTTATCAATATTGCTAGATTAATAATTTATTAACCTTTAAAAGATTAAATTTACCAATTTAAACTAAAATTATAAAGAAAAATTATCAAATCAATTTAATTATTAATACAGATTATTAAATTGATATTGCCTAAAATTCCGGGTCGTTACAATCCTCCCCCCTTAAAAGAATTTCATCCCTGAAATTTAAAAGCAAAGGTTAACCCAGCAAGGATTTTAATCTCAAGCAGCAAAGCATAGCTATCATCCAGTAACTAACATCCATAGCAATCAAACAATCAAACCAACCTAACTAATTATCCTGACACAAACCAGAATAAATCTCTAATACTATCTAGAGTTTTCCAAGTATAAATCATCGGGAGACTCGCTCTACAGAAACAAACTACACCACCAAAATCCAGAGCTCCCCTCATCTCTAGATTCATCAATCTGAACAGAACATCAGACTATACTCAAGTCCAGAACAACTTCCAAATCCAACTGAACTACAGATTCAACAACCAACAATGAATCATACACGTACTCCCTCAGAGATACGTGAAATGCAATGAATTCCAACTATCCAAACTGGCAATTCAATCTTATCCTATCAAAAACACAGATAAGAAATTTCAAATGCCTCAGAACTAGCCATCCAATCTTATCCAATTACTGCTCTCTTAACCAAAGAAATCTTAACAATAATGAAGACTCCAACTTCGAATTCCAAACTCCTTCTCATATCTGCATAACTCAACAGACAATCCTGGGCTGCCAATCTTCTCCTGATCAGCTCAACCTATGATGATGCTTCCAGAAACAACTAGACCAAAGTAAACCAGTTTTTGGATCCTATCCAACAGAAAAATCTTCCAAAATCCGTCGAAATTCAGAACACAAGCTCTACTTCTCAAGCAATAACAAACTGAACTTGCTTCATTCCTTGCACAGCTGCTACCTCGCTTCCGCTGCACAACTCTGATTCTGGAATAGATGAGAATACTATTGATGAACATGAATACAAACTTATCCAATATATCAGGGAAACTTTGTTCATCAAATCCATAAAATCTTAGTGACACATCAGACTCGGTCACACAACCTTACAGCAAAAATCCAACTCAAAAACAAGATCTAACCAATCCAAATTCCAAAAATTCCTGAGCTGCTACACCAACTCTTCCTCTCGAAAGACCATCCTACTACCAGGCTAACTACCAGAATCGCTTCAGGAACCAAAATAATATGGAACTTAACTCCAGATGCAGACAAACTTCTGATTACATCAGTAGCTTCTACTACCACATGAGAATTCTCAGTCCCAAACAAAAGATTGCTCAAAATAAATTCCAAACTAATCGCAAGTCACTTTTGCGATACAACCTAGTTCAGATTCCAAAGAAACTGTCCTGTTAACGCTAAAATTCAAACGCTAACACCTCGGTGTATGAGTTATAGTTGTGAAAGCACCACCCGATAGCTCGGGAACAGATTACAAGCAGATAATAGCAGAAAAGCAGTAAACAACAACAATTTTATAGTGGTTCGGCTTAAGGGTATAGCCTACGTCCACTTTAAGTACTTTTATTAATGATCTCGTTACAAGCTGATACAATTCTTCCCAAGTACAATATACTTTGAATTACAAGAGACTTAGAACAAGTAGCCTAAACTTCGATGAAGATGAGAGTTTTCGGATCCATGTTGGATGCATGTGATCTCTCCTTGAAGTTGTTTGTAGCGTTCTTAGTGTTTTGAGAGCTTCAAGTGTTAGATTGGTTCGGAATGCAGCAGAGTATCGGCGCTTGAAGAGAGTGTGCCCCAAAAAGGTCCCTTCCTAGTTGGAGCTAGGGTCGTATTTATAGGCATTTCTCGGAATTAGGTCATGACTCGTACACGACTCATGATGAGCCATAACCCGTTCACGACTCATAGTAGGTCGCGGCCGACCTACTGGGTTAGCTCACCGCTTGGTCCAAAGCTAGGCTCCCATTTAAATGAATAACACAAGTCCTGAGCCGTTCACGAGTTAACCAGTGCAACCTTCCTTGATGTTAGTATGAGCCTTACACGACTCATCATAAGTCGTATGTCGTCAACGAGTTATCTCATTATAGCACGGTATTGAACTTGTCTCTGAAGTCTTAGGTCGTATCACCTTTATGTCGCATACCTCTTAAGTCGCAGACTTCCATAAGTCGTGACATTCCTCAGGTCGTTAATGTCTTAACTCGCAAGCCTTCCTTAACCCGTAAGATTCCTTAAGTCGTAAGGTTCCTTAACTCGTAAGGTTCCTTAACTCGTAAGGTTCCTTAAGTCGTACAATCTCTCCTTGGGTCGTTGAGTCGTAGATCCTTCCTGAACCGTTAAGCACCTTAAGTCGTGGCCTGTTAACTCAAGGACTTGCAGAGTCGTGAGGTTGTTGAGCCGGGGTCTTGATGAGTCGTCCTTCCCTCTACATGGATGAGTCGGGATTAGTTGAGTAAATGAGTCGGTTCAAGTATCAGCGGGGTTAACATTTGCCCCTTGAAGCACGCGCCTAAGTCGTAGGTCGCGTGCTTCGACTTATCTTAACCCGCATGTGCCGACTCATGTCCTACTACCTTAGTATAAAAGGCATGAATCGTCACTTTTATCTTCTTCTTCTCATACCAATCTCCTAAATCGCATCTGCCATTAACACTTCTCCGAGCTTCCCAAGACGATTTCAACTCAATCCACCTTCAATTTTTTCGGGCATCACACTACGTAAGCAATCCTGCTTTCCTTCCGATTGTCGATCATCACTGGCTCATTCGTTTAATTTTCCACTTCCGGTTCGTCCCTTCGAGCTTTACGAGTTTGGTTGGATTGATCGCCGATGAATTTGGGCTTGCCTGATTTGTCTTGTGGCGATTCGTCATTCGAGGCGACTCTGTATCGTGATAGGATTAAAGTTGTTATTTTTGGAGATGCCATCGGGTTAACGGGTTATGGGTTAGGATTTGGAGATAGGACTTGGAGATCTTCTTGCTGCTTAGAACTAGAGTTTTTTCTTTTCACCACGACTCACGATTCAGAGCGCTGCCGGCTCAAAACACCAACGACCCAAAATTAAATCGACTCATCCTAGCTTGCCCCCCAATCCTTAGGTCGTGGACGAGCTAGCCAGAGAACCGATGATTTGTCTTGACCCGTAGGAAAAACTCTTGAGTTGTTGGCGAGTTAGCACTTAAGGCGCTGCCGAGTTAGCATTTGAGTTGTGTATAATTTAGCTCTTGAGTCGTCTACGACCTAGCACTTGAGTCGTCTACGACTTAGCACTTGAGTCGTCTACGACTTAGCACTTGCACTCCTAAACTCTGCTTGAACTTTGAACTGCTGCTTGAATTTCAAACTGTTGAACTCTGCTGCATTCTTTTACAGATTACTTTGACTTGTAGGTTAACAATCTGTTTAATATGATATTTACAGAAAATTGAGACGAATATACTGCCATCGACCGCCCACATCAAATGACAGATTAGTTAATAACAGATAATTAATTTAAATAAATTGTGTGAACGAAGTGCTATCGATTTCAAGTAGAATATTAAAGCAACACTGAAATAGTCAATTGAAACTGACCAGCCTGCACTAATATTATGCTTGAACTTTAAATTAACAAGTTCTGAAATTACCGTAGTCGATCAATCGTCGACCAGTTTAATTCCAGTTATATTTACTTGTTATTTTTATCAGTTTTGCACGACACTTCACACTTTTAGGAAACGTGCACCTTCATATTTGAATATCCAGTTGCTTGTGTAGAATGACTTCTCAGGAAGAAGATGCAACAGTTCAGACTGGAGAGGCAACTGTTCTTCCGGCTCCACTAGTTAATCCTCCCGAAAGACTCCCTACCACACTATCATACAAAGTTTTTCGCCAGTTGTGTACTCAGTTTGGCATTGCTGAATCAGATGCCATTCTTCCTAAGAGAAGTAACACTGCTGACATAGCACCTTCTGGCTTTGTGACAGTTAACCGACAAATGTGCCTAAGTGGGGGCGTTCCTCCTTTCAATGACTTTTTCCAACAACTTCTTCATCAATTGGCCATTGCTCCATCCCAGCTACACCCCAACGGCTACGCCATTCTAATGGGGTTGTGTGTGCTATTTAGGAGAACACTTGATCGACTTTCGAGCTTTGATGAAATTTGTTACTTATGCTCCTTTACCCGGACCAAAGATCATCCTTCTATTACTGTTGTGAGAAGCGCCCGAAACCGCAAATTAATTGTTGGCCTTCCTGACACTGCTCATGGGTTTCTAACCCAGTTCTTCTTCGTTCGTTGTCCCCCGGGGTTTTATGCTGTGTGGAGGGAAGGAAGTAAGATCATCCATCCTTACTTCGTTTGTTATCTGTCCTTTGTGAGACTGACCTGCTAAGTGTTAACTCTGCTTCTTTTTATTTTCAACGCTGCCTCTTCCCTCTAGGAATCCCAGTCACAAGTCGACTTTTGAGAGGCTTAAGGCCGTGCCGGTTGAGGAGAGAGATATTCAATTTCTGTCGAAAGATGAATTTTTGCATCAGTACGGACTTTTGCATACTTCTCGTTCTACACATCCTCATGAAATCCCAGACTCCCCAGCTAGAGCGTTGGATGCCTCAGTTTCTACTAGCACATCCATATCAAAAGGACCTGCTCCTGAGGCTTCGCTAGTGAAGTGCTCCACTTCTGTTGATGCTGCGGGGCCATCTGACAAACTTGCCCCGGTTATCGAGGAAGAAGAGCCTCAGGAATCTTCCCATCATTCACAAGAATCTGGTGAAAAAGCTGAGAAATCCAGTCCTGTTAAGCAGAGCAGGGACGATACTTTCGAAGGACTGAGCGACCTCTTTGCTACTTCACAAGAGATCTTTAAAGACGATCCTATCACTGCCGGGATTTCTTCTTCAGTAGTTGAAGCTACTTCTATTTTGCAACAGTCGCCGTCGACTCAAGAGTTGACGCTAACTATTACACCCACAACTACTCCCCAATTAAAGAGTGGTTCGTAGATTGATGCGCGTAGTTTGCACATCACACACACTTAGAATTCCTGGCACTTTTATGCTCTTTTTTTTTATATTTGAAAAATTCTCAAGTTTTGTTTCCTCTTTTTTTTTTATTTTAGGTTCTTCAATGAGGCGAGCCAGCTCGTATTATAATGACTTTCAGCGATATGGGAAACGCAGCCAGTATGGCTATCAATCCTATCCTCCTGTTCATAGAGAGACTGATGAAGAAAGGGCTGCCCGGAAGGCTCGGGAAAGACGTGATTATGAAGAACGCTTTGGAAGACCATATAATCGACATGATTCCTCCCACAGAGAGAGTGACTCCCTTAAACGCAAATCTCATGATGATAGAGGGAACAGTCACACAACTGATGACTCGAGCAAACGGGCCAAAGTTATTGAGGAGCCAATGCCTGCGCCTTCAGAGAAGATTACTGCTCCTACTTCTTCTCAATCTCCTGCCCCTTCCCCTACTGATATCCAAGCAATCATCAATAGGCCATCTTACCAAGTTGGACCAGGTCCAGCCACTCTTCAAAGCCGATTTCCTAATTGGTGTTTAAAAGGAGTTCGCTTTGACCTCGATCTGGTTCCCATAGATAAAAGTGCTATGTTACGGAACCTTGATGCAGTCAGAACCGATATTGAGAGGATGTCATCTTGGCAGAAACTCGTTGATGAGCTCCAAAGGGTGAATAGGGCCAATCTCGAAGCTATGCTTACCATGGAGAACGACAAAACTGAATGGCAAAAGATCCTTAAACAGCATGATGCAGAAATGAGGAGTATTGCCCATTATAATAAGAAACTTGAGGCAGA
This sequence comes from Allium cepa, assembly GCA_030765085.1. Classification (NCBI taxonomy): domain Eukaryota; kingdom Viridiplantae; phylum Streptophyta; class Magnoliopsida; order Asparagales; family Amaryllidaceae; genus Allium; species Allium cepa. The sequence continues at coordinate 169,851,989 of CM060931.1, forward strand.
AGTTGGGAAACTTAAAGAGGAGCTTGCTACTTCTTCCACTTCTTATTCTCAAAGGGAGAGTGTGCTCCTTCAACAGGTGCGGGATGCTCATGCCGCGCAAAGGGATGCTGAGGCCAAGGCTGATGGGTTGGAGCAGATTATAGAGGGCAACCGTACTGATATTACTCAGTTACGAGGACAAACTGGCCTTCAGGCTGCAGAGATTGAAAAATTGAAAGCCCAGTTATCCAAAGTCGAGAGAGAGCGGGATGAGGCTGTTGCGGGTAGAATTGCAGCTGAAGAGGCCCATGAAGCTACCAAAGCTGATATTGGCTCGACACTATTTGATTTCTACTTGCATTGTATATTAGGGCGTGGCAGTCTTGCATTCCTGGGCCCCAAGTATGAGATTACCCTGGCCGAAGTGTGGGAGGCCGCACTAGATATGTTTAAAGGGGCCGGATACACTGAAGAGGAGTTGGAGGTGCACTACTTAGACTTTGAGGCTCGCGCAGTCCTTGCCAGAGGGAAGGAGCAACTTGCCAGATCGCGGGTTGAAATAGTGGGGGAAGAGCATCAAGAAAAAGAAACAAATTTGACTGCTCCTGTCCCTCCTTCAACTTCGGCCGATGCTGGCATTATTGGCTCTAGCTCTTATGTACCGATCCCTGCTCAAACTGATACTGGGGCCAAAATTACTCAAGCCACAGATGAATCGCAAGAGAGTGCTGAAGCTCCGAACTATGAAATTGACGTAATAAAGACAACTTCTGCAGGTAATTCCACTGTAAATTTCGCTCAAGTGGATTGCTCATTTATTTCACATGGGTTTAATGAGCTCCTTGACTATTTTCTCAACCTTGATGAGCCTTCATCTCCTCTCTTTACTGACTTTAACCTCTTTTCTTCTGTAGAGAAAGTATCAAGCACCGCTCAGATTTCTCCTCCTCCGGTTATCCCTCCTCCGTCTCCCTAGGTGGCTCCTCCTCCCGCTTCACAGCCCGGGTCGCAAGAGGAACAAATAGAGGCCCTTCATGGTTTAGACGATCCCATCGCTTCGCAAGAGCATAGAGACGAGGGACTTGAGGGAGGTGAGATATCTCCGGAGCGGACTCCTTCTGATGACATAACTTTGTCTAAACTTGTCACTCCAGGAAGTGAGTCTTCCTCAAAGAGGAGGAAAAAGCACGGAACGTCAAAGAGGAGGGGGAAGATAATCACTGTTACTGAAGAGGAGCCAGAAGTTGGACCAGCTGCGCCTACCCCTCCTTCTTCCCTTGTGCCAACTGACCGACCTGAAAAGCTAATCATTCGGCCGGGAAAAGGGTCCAAAGGTAGTAAAAAGAAGTGAAGATTTTAGCTTTTTGCCTTTTGTATGTACTGGTCGAGAATTGTGCGGGTACCGGCCCCCGCTTTTCTTTATTTTGAAACCTGTACCTGCATTTCAATTGAATAAAATGATCCTTTGTTTGTACAGACTTCTGTTTGAATTTGAGAATGCATTTATTATTCATTTTTGCACAAGTTTATTTATATGATATTGCAGCGGGCTTATGGTATGTTGTTTGAGTATTACTTTACTGATGCAGCTATACTATTATACCATGTTGCCCCCATACCTTAAGCTTGCTGCAATATTTTATACTTCGAGGGGACTTGCACTCTTATTTGCTAAAGAATAATTATTTTATTCTTTAAAGAAAATTTTTGTAGAGTACAACTCCCTTCGTATAAGTTTCTACGCTTTGTTGTTCGAAGAAATCACTTTTTTCTTTTGCTTATGTGCATATTTTACCAAGTGAATTCTTCTATGTGGTAAAGCGGATCTCTGAAGGGTACTTTAACTTCTTTTTTTTTTTTTTTTTTTGAAGATCATTTTCCAGAGTAGGTAAATTACTCTTCCTTTGAAAGTTAAAGTACGCTTTTGATGAGGATTTTTTTTTATATACAAAGTTGTACCTCTGAGGAGGGATTTTTCACGTTTCAACACTTGGAAGTTTTATTTCAATCTCGGTGAAACGTGTACCTCCAAAGAGTTGTGCCTTTGAAGAAAGCTTTTTCACGTTTCAACACTTGGAAGTTTTATTTCAATCTTGGTGAAACGTGGGCTTCCGAAGAGGTCTTTCTTCTTGATTGTGCCTCCGAAGAGGTCTTTCCTTTGAATTGTGTCCCCGGGAGGGGGTTGTACCTCTAAGGAGGGATTTTTCACGTTTCAACACTTGGAAGTTTTATTTCAATCTTGGTGAAACGTGTACCTCCAAAGAGTTGTGCCTTCGAAGAAAGCCTTTTCACGTTTCAACACTTGGAAGTTTTATTTCAATCTCGGTGAAACGTGGGCTTTCAGGAAGGTCTTTATTTTGTTTTTGCATTTCAACTTTGGTGAAGTGAAATTCCGAAGAGCGGTTGTTACACTTCAACTCCTGGCGAAATGTGCCCCCGAAGAGGGCTTTTATTTTGTTTACATTTCAACTCTGGTGAAGTGAAATCCCGAAGAGCGGTCATAACACTTCAACTCCTGGTGAAAGGGGCCTCCGAAGAGGGCTTTTATTTTGTTTGCATTTCAACTCTGGTGAAGTGAAATCCCGAAGAGCGGTCATAACACTTCAACTCCTGGTGAAATGTGCCTCAGAGAGGGTTTTCATCGCCTGGAAGTTACTCTCTCATGGTTGGAGGGTCATGACTCCTCCAATCTTTTTTTGTTGAGTAGAGAACTTTCTTTTTTATGGCGTATGACCCATTAGAAGTCTTTATCCTCCGAAGAGTTGTGTCTCCGAAGAGGACTTGTGCTGCCGATGATGGCTTTGGTTGTTCCTCTGTTCACTTGCTTATGCCTTTTCAATGATCCTCTGCCCCCCCCCCCTTTTTTTTTTTTTTTACAAGTAACTTGTTTAATCCAAGGAAGTGCGCTTCATTGTCAGGCAATTTCATGAGAACGAGCACTAGCTTCTTAATTGGACGTTTGTTTGTTCAAACGATCTCAATTTATTAGCAAAGACCCGTTTCTGTCGAAATCATAGGCCGTTCAATTGAAGTACTTCCTATCTAGGATTCGAATTCAGGGCTTTTGTGACTTGAAATTTGGCGAGAATCACTTGGTCTTTTTATGTGCAAGTTTCACTTCCATTGTCTGCAAAAATTTAAATCGACATTTTAGCAATACATTCTATGTACTTTTTATATCGAAAATAAAGCAAACATGTAATAATAATAAGGAACACAAGATTTATAGTGGTTCGGCCAGGAAATTGGGCCTACATCCACTTTATATTCTTTCATTATTTACTTGCATCAGTTTTACAATTGCTTTCAATTACAAGAATCATACATTCATAATTCTTTTTACAATATTTCAACAAAATTTTCAAGTAAAGTATGGACGCAAATGGTTGCTGTTCCATGCCCTTGGAATTTGATCTCCTTCAACAGTGGTGAGTTTGAATGTGCCGTCAAGAAGCTTTTGACCTATTACATATGGTCCTTCCCAATTTGGCCCAAACACACCTGTCGCTGTCATAATTCTTTTCAGGACTAGGTCTCCAATCTCAAAGCTGCGTTGGCGAACTTTGGAATTGAAATGTCTGGCTATTCTTTGCTGATGAGCTGCAATTCTGAGATTAGCCTCATCTCTTTTTTCATCAAGGAGATCTAGCGCTTCAAGCTGTAGCTTTTCGTTTTCTGCTTGATTGAAATGGATTCTTCTGTGTGAAGGGACTTCTATTTCTACCGGAATCATTGCCTTTGACCCGTATGCCAATGAAAACGGGGTGTGCCCAGTCGCAGTTTTGTGAGTGGTTCTGTATGCCCATAGTGCCAGTGGTAGCTTATCGACCCAACCACCTTTTGCTCTTTCAAGTTGCTTCTTGATGGTTGACTTAATAATTTTGTTCACGGCTTCCACCTGCCCGTTTGCCTGCGGATGAGCTACTGCTGAGAAGCTTTTCCGGATTTTGAATCGCTTGCAAAAATCTTGGAATTCTTCACTTTCAAACTGAGTTCCATTGTCTGTAATTATTTTTTGAGGCACACCGTATCTGCAAATGATGTTTTTAGTCACAAAACTTATCATCTTCTTTGAGGTGATAGTGGCCAGTGGTTCAGCCTCTGCCCACTTAGTAAAATAATCTACAGCAACAATGGCATATTTAATTCCAGATTTGGCAGTTGGTAACGGTCCTACAAGGTCGATTCCCCATATCGCAAACGGCCATGGACTGACCATCTGTGTGAGTTCAATGGAAGGAGCTCTAGGAATTTTGGCGAATCTTTGACATCTGTCACATTTTCGGGAATACTCCGCTGCATCTCGATTAATTTCTGGCCAAAAATATCCGTACCGGAGAATTTTCTTTGCTAATGTTTGGCACCAGAATGATCACCACATTCTCCTCCGTGTACCTCTGCTAAGATTGCTTTAGACTCTTCCCTGGATACACATCGAAGTAATGGCATTGAGAATCCCCATCTGTATAACCGGCCATCCTGGATTACGTATCGAGAGGCTTTTCTCAGTAGCTTTTGTCGTTCTTTTGAGTTCCCTGGTAAGGATCCATTGAGCAGATATTCTATTATCGGAGTCATCCATGATTCTTGCTCTTGAGACATGCTCATGATCCAATCAATGTCCATCTCATCAATGCTAGGAGTCGACAGGACCTCCACTGGAGTTAGCCCCAGAAATTGAGCTTCGCCTGTGCTCGAATACTTCGCGAGAGAATCTGCTTTCATGTTTTCTTCTCGAGGAATGTGGCTTATCATGTAATGATCGAAATCACCCAGGAGTTCCCAAGCCTTTGACAAGTAGGCGGGCAGATTCCCCCCTTTTGCTTGGAATTCCTTTTTGACTTGGCATACAATAAGCTGAGAATCACTGAATATCTGTAGCGCTCGGATGTTTAATTCTTTAGCAATCCTTAAGCCAGCGATAAGGGCTTCGTATTCTGCTTCATTGTTTGTTGAAGGAAATTCCAATCTTAGTGCATAGCATAATGATCGACCTTCCGGAGTCTCAAGTACAACTCCGGCTCCAGAACAGTAGTCGTTTCTCGCACCATCGACATATAACTTCCACTGGATAGGGGAATTGTCGACCGTTTCTTCCTCACTGTTACCCTTATCTGTAAATTCTGCAATGAAATCCGCTAAAGCTTGTCCATTGATTGCTTTCCGGGGATGATAAGTGATGTCTTACTGACTGAGTTCAATATTCCACTTTAGAAGATGACCCGAAGTTTCAGGGCGAAACAGGACTTGCTTTAAAGGTTGATCAGTGAGGACTCTGATAGGATGAGCTTGAAGATATTGCCTCAATTTCCTAGACACAATTAGTAAGCAATAGGCGAGTTTTTCCAACTTAGAGTAATTCATCTCTGCCCCAGTGAGTCTTTTGCTGATATAGTAAACTGGATGTTGAATCCTTTTGTCTTCCCGTATCAGCGCTGCACTTAAAGCATGAGATGATACTGCCAAGTATATAAGAAGATCCTCGCCATCGCCAGGCCTAGAAAGTATTGGAGGCGTCTCCATATGGCGAATCAATTCATCAAAGGCTTTTTGGCATTCGGGAGTCCAATCGAAGTTTTTCTTTCCTTTCTTTAGGGCGTCAAAGAATGGGATGCATTTATCTGTGGCTTTGGAAATGAACCGACTCAAGGCGGCAACTTTTCCATTGAGACTTTGCAATTCCTTCTTTGTTCTAGGAGCTTTGACTTCTTTCAAGGCATAATTTGAGCTGGACTAGCCTCAATGCCCCTAGCACTGACGATAAACCCTAAGAACTTTCCAGACTCGACCCCAAACGTGCATTTCGGAGGGTTAAGCTTCATTCTGTATTTCCGGAGGACTGCGAACATTTCTGCTAAGTGTTCAATGTGATCCGCTGCTTTCTTAGACTTTACTAACATGTCGTCGACGTAGACTTCCATAGTTTTGCCCAATTGCGGTTTGAACATAGCATTAACAAGTGTTTGGTAGGTTGCCCCTGCATTTTTCAATCCGAAGGGCATAACTCTGTAGCAATAAAGACCAACATCGGTGATAAAGCTCGTGTCCTCCTGATCCGGTTCATGCATCATGATCTGGTTATATCCGGAGTAGGCATCCATGAAAAATAACAATTCATGCCCCGCTGTTCCATCTACCAGTTGATCGATCCTGGGTAAAGGAAAGCAATCTTTGGGGCAGGCCTTGTTCAGATCTGAAAAATCGATGCACACTCTCCATTTTCCATTAGCTTTCTTAACCAGCACAGGATTTGAAACCCAATTCGGATATGTAGTTTCTTTGATGAAGTTATTTTCCATGAGTCGATCAATTTCCTCTTTTAATGCTGCTGACCTTTCTGGACCTTGGGTTCTTCTTTTCTGTTTTACTGGTGTAAACTTTGGGTCAATATTCAGAGCGTGTACTGCAACTTCTGGAGATATTCCACACATATCAGCATGAGTCCAAGCGAAGACATCCAGTCTCTCCATCTCACCCCAGCTCTTACCAGCTGGGTGAGGTCCTCCTATAATGACATTGATAATGGGCCTTCCAGATTCATGCCCCGTAGCTTTCTCACCTATCCTAGGCTGATGAACAGGAGCCTGTTGCCCCTGACTTGATGATGCAGGATTGTTGCTATTCTTTTTCACAAATTGCTGCAGCTTGTTTTCTCTTAGCAATTCTTCAATCAGATTTTTCAACTGGCGGCATTCATCGGTCTCATGACCGGGTTGATTATGGAAGCGGCAGAACTTCCCACTTTGTATAGCCTTTTTCCCGGTCCTCAAAGGGATAGGTTTAGGAAAATCAACAGAATCTTTAGTGGCAAGGTAGATGTGCTCCGGCGTATGTGATAATGGAGTATACTCTGATGGCTTGAAGGATCGGGGCTTCTTCAGATTACCCTGTTTCTTTCCATTATTACTCTCCCTTTTTTGCCCCACCGATTCATTCTTGCGTGGAGCGACAGTGTTATCTTCAACTTTCTCCAACACTGCCTTTACTGGTAAAGGACGGCTTTCCAGGCGTATGAATTCATCTGCCTTTTTGTAGAACTTTTCGAGAGAGGTTGGCTCCTTCATGTTTAGCCATTTCCCAAATTCGCTCGACTTATCAATAGCCCTCATCAGATAAGTCAGTATCATTCGCGGTTCTGCATTGTCCACCTCAGCTAACGCTATATTAAAGCGGTTTAAGAAAGATCTGATAGTCTCTCCTGGACTCTGCTCCAAACTTGATAGTGACATGATATCTTTGGCTTTTGAGGCATATAGTCTGAACTGCTCCTTGAACTTCCGGGTCAAGTCAGAAAACTGATCGATAGATCAGACGGGCAGCTTGGTAAACCAAAGCAGAGTTACGCCTTCGAGATACACAGGGAAATATCGGCACTTTATTTCATCCGAGGCTCTGGCACCTGTCATGTGCCAATCATACTTGTATAGGGATTCATTCGGATCACTTGTCCCCTTATAAGCTGGAATGGTTGGAGGGACAAACTTCCTTGGGAATTCAGCCTTTAAGATTTTCTCAGTAAATGGAGTCTTACTTGGGGCGAAACCCCATTCTTTCTCGTCTTCAACCCTCTGCATACTCTCTTTCATAATTTGTCGGACCATTCCAGAAAGATACTCCTCATCATGTCGAGTTCTAAACCCACCAGCCTCTGGAAGTGTTTGTTCGAAGGGGCTAGCAGCCCTTTCAGGAGCATTTCTTTCTTCAGCATCATGAAGGTTGCCAGCAAAATTCCTCTCATTACCCGCTGGTTGACGGTTTACCCCAAGCAGATCGTTCAACCTATTCAGAATTAGGGCATTCTGGGCATTTTGAGCCTCGAGTTGTGCATTTTGGGCATTAATCTGTTGGTTCAGCCCTAAAATTGCAGCATCCAGCTCTGCCTTTGTAACTCCGACAGCTGGAGTGGCTTGATTCGATATGGGGGAAGCAGAGGTTCCCTCTTGAATATTCCCAGATCTGACAGATCTACTCTTCCTTCCAGGAGCCATAATCTCGGATAGACTTCTGGTTTTCAAGGAAATTCTCTCTACAAACCTCTGTGAAGCAATGATGATAACTTGCCTGAGTTCGAGTTCTCAGTGAAAGCACCAAAAATGTTAACGCTAAAATTCGAACGCTAACACCCCGGTGTATGAGTTATAGTTGTGAAAGCACCACCCGATAGCTCGGGAACAGATTACAAGCAGATAATAGCAGAAAAGCAGTAAACAACAACAATTTTATAGTGGTTCGGCTTAAGGGTATAGCCTACGTCCACTTTAAGTACTTTTATTAATGATCTCGTTACAAGCTGATACAATTCTTCCCAAGTACAATATACTTTGAATTACAAGAGACTTAGAACAAGTAGCCTAAACTTCGATGAAGATGAGAGTTTTCGAATCCATGTTGGATGCATGTGATCTCTCCTTGAAGTTGTTTGTAGCGTTCTTAGTGTTTTGAGAGCTTCAAGTGTTAGATTGGTTCGGAATGCAGCAGAGTATCGGCGCTTGAAGAGAGTGAGCCCCAAAAAGGTCCCTTCCTAGTTGGAGCTAGGGTCGTATTTATAGGCATTTCTCGGAATTAGGTCATGACTCGTACACGACTCATGATGAGCCATAACCCGTTCACGACTCATAGTAGGTCGCGGCCGACCTACTGGGTTAGCTCACCGCTTGGTCCAAAGCTAGGCTCCCATTTAAATGAATAACACAAGTCCTGAGCCGTTCACGAGTTAACCAGTGCAACCTTCCTTGATGTTAGTATGAGTCGTACACGACTCATCATAAGTCGTATGTCATCAACGAGTTATCTCATTATAGCACGGTATTGAACTTGTCTCTGAAGTCTTAGGTCGTATCACCTTTATGTCGCATACCTCTTAAGTCGCAGACTTCCATAAGTCGTGACATTCCTCAGGTCGTTAATGTCTTAACTCGCAAGCCTTCCTTAACCCGTAAGATTCCTTAAGTCGTAAGGTTCCTTAACTCGTAAGGTTCCTTAACTCGTAAGGTTCCTTAAGTCGTACAATCTCTCCTTGGGTCGTTGAGTCGTAGATCCTTCCTGAACCGTTAAGCACCTTAAGTCGTGGCCTGTTAACTCAAGGACTTGCAGAGTCGTGAGGTTGTTGAGCCGGGGTCTTGATGAGTCGTCCTTCCCTCTACATGGATGAGTCGGGATTAGTTGAGTAAATGAGTCGGTTCAAGTTTCAGCGGGGTTAACATGTCCTCTCTTTACCAATTAGAACAGCCTTAAGCTTTTCCAAACAAGGTTAACCTTTCAAGAAAACTTTCACCAACTGCCCGGACTGTTGAAAGAAGAACCACAAAGATTCCTGAACCATCGGAGAAATGAGCACACTGCTGCTTCCAAACTCTACCTCGATGATACTGCGAAGCAAAAAGACCTTCTCGTCAGCACATTGAACACTTCGAGTTGCACTACTACCACAGCCAACCAAAAACTTCTAATCCAAAGGCTTCTCGAAAACCAAAACTATCAACAAACCACACAACGAACCTTCGAGATGGCAGACAACCTCTCAAGAAATTCGGCTCCAAACCAAACATCAACATCTCGCTCTCCTTAAGGAATGACAAATGAGACCATGCCGAAGCGAAGCAACTTATAGCCTTAGTCTCATATTCCAAAACAGCCAACCTCCTTCCAAAAGATCCAGACAACTTCTACACAGACGAATCTTCCCTGTAACAGGTAAAGACTGCTCCTCAACCACTTCTAAAACTGCTTCAAGAGAAAACATCTTCGGAAATATCCATGGATACTGCATCTCATCACGCAGTTATCAAGATATCATCACTTACTTCTGCACTTCCGACAGATCCAAACTTACACTTTAAAGATAAACTCCGAATCTTTTAAAAAAAATTCCTTTGGATATCAGAGAAATCCTTACTCCAAACTGCAAATCTCGCTCGAGACGGTATTAGGTCTACAGTCTCGACAAATATATTTCCAACCTCAAACATATGGACCTCTTCCATCAGTGGTAGTCGTGTTACACACACACACACCACTACTCCATCTACCTTTAAAACTTATTTTGGAAAATCCGAACAGATAACCCAACAAATTAGGTATATATATATAAATTACAAGTACGCTTTCTCAAGAAAGACACCATTGCAGAGCCAAGGTATTCACTCAACCTAATGCTCTGATACCAACTGTAGCGACCCGACTTCCTAACACCAGAAAGTCGCATCACTAATTAAGAAAGAAAGGGATAGAAGAAGAAAAGAAAGAGAAGAAAGAAACACAACAACATCAGACAACTCACAGTAGAACGAATAAAATATAATATATAACATATACATAGTATCATATATATCAGAGTACACAATTATACATCTCAATTTAGACAGTTATAACATTTCTGTCTAATATACAATACAAGGACAACTATACAGAATAACACATAGCGGAAACTCTAACTATATATCTACACGCTGAAGCCTCCTGCTCCAAAACTCCTCCAGAATTCGTCAAGGATACTTGAATCACTTGACTACTCATACATAATATGAGTACCCAAGAGTTTAATAAAACATAAAATAAACACTCGAGTCAGACAGGGGCCTGGTTTGAGTAAACGGGTTAAAATTTCTTAACTTTAGAAAAACCTTTGAAAACAAAAGGTATCACGTAAGACTTCCCACACATAAACATGGAAAAGTTTTTACCTTACGCTAACCAAACCATTTGATAGGAAATCCAGTGATATTATAATAGTGTCTAGGGTTTTCAAGTAAATAAGAAATAGCCGAAATTGTTACATTCATTAAATTCCAGCTACTAGCCACAAAAGTGGGTAATACAAACAAAACTGTAGGATCTCTAGGAAGAATGGGTTTCCATCAATGGCAGGGCTACTGGGGTACCACCCATCACTGTACGTGGCCTAAATCACCATACCGAGGAGCCAACTTAACTCCCCTGCAACACAAGGCCGGGACCATCCCTTACTGGACAGTCCCGAATAAGACAACCCCGCAGTTGGCGCGCGATTCCAACTGCCTACACAACCGAGTAAAAAGGGACTTCTAGACAGGGGAAAATCTTGTCCTGAAATGGGCGCTACCCACCTAGCCTTGCTGCACCTCCCATGTTTTAGCCGTTCCTGGTTGATGAGGCTTGAGGCTACGATTACCTTTATAGGACACATTTATCTTAGAATGCTCATCGTCCACCTAATGATGTTCTGAAAGCATTCAATCCATACAAGTCCGCTCCAGGTTCGAACGGAACCGAATGAACTATCTCGTTGCACTCATTTTGGAATCACCCTCAGAGTCAACAACCATAGCCCTTGCATTCTGAATCACCATCTCGAACCTGTAAGTACTATTTCCATCAAACTCATCACGGAATCACCCCCAGAGTTATACTGACGAATAGTTCTTACACCTCGAGTCTTCACTTGCACTCCACTTGGATAAACGACCTAACATTTAATTGGAATCGATGTGGTTTATCGGATTATCCAAATATGGAAACCCGATCCTGGTCTCACCGAATCCAAACGCCATTTTAATGTCCAAGTTGTACTTAAGGGTTTAAACAGTAGATATTCAGAATATCACTTAACATAAATGAATGATTCACATTACACAGATAGATAATCCACTATTATCACATTCATCCATACATATCACAAAACAGCATATCACATAACAGCATATCACATAACAGAGATATCCACATCATCCAGTATCAACCAATATCAATCATCCAATATAAATCAACCATCCAATATCAATCAATTATTCTATAAGCTAAATTGATTAACGCTTAATCAATTGGATTACCTAAACCTTCTTCATTTATTTATTCCAAATAAATAAATTAATCATCTCTTAATGATCTTTCTTAATTAATCTTCTTTGATTAATTATCTTTTAATTACATTCAAGTAATTATCATTAACCATATACAGTAATTAACCTTTAATTACTTATCACTAATTACAATAATTAATGATCCTTCATTTACTTCAATTAATTAACTATAATTAATTACATTAAACCTCAATTAATTACAATTAATTAATCACACTTTAATTAATCACTTTTATTAATCAATCTTGATTAATACATTCATTATATTAATTATCCTTATTAATTAATAATTCCTTTAAATAATTAAATTATTAATTTATAATTAATCATCTCATTAATCATAAACAGTAAATAACAACTTGTAATTACTTATCTTAATTAATTAACTTCTTAATTAATTGTGTTAACCCTTGATTAATTAATCTAATTAATTAATCTTTAATTACTTCATTAAGTATTTATTAATCAATTAAAAATAATTAATAAATCCTTAATTAATTGCTTTATTAATTAATTACAATTTTAATTAATTACACTTAGTAATTAATCTTAAATTTTATCACATTCATTAATTAATTAATCACATTAAGTAATTAACTAAAATTAACTAAGTAATTAACCCTTAATTACTTAACAAGTAATTATCTTCTAATAACTTCATTAATAAATCTTGATTACCCTCTTAATTAATTACTTAACAAATAATTAATTTCATCATTAAATAATTCTTAATTCATTAATTAATTAATTAATTAATTACTCCACAATTAATTAACTTTACAACAAATAAATTAATCAATTTCCTTAATTGATAACATTAAGCGATTATCCATTAATCACTTCCACTTAATTACTCCTATGAGTAATTACCATTAATTACTTCCATAAGTAATTTCCATTCTTAATTACAATCAATAATTAACCATTCATTACTTCATTAAGTAATTACGCTTAATTAATCCATAATTAAGTGATTATTTAAAATTAAATAAATAATTAACTACTTATTTAAAATTAATTAAAATTAATTAAATAATCAATTAATTAACATATTATATTTCAAAATCCTTAATTAATAAAGAAAAACATTTATCTTAATTAATCTTTACTTATTAACAAATCATATGTAACTAAGTATTCTTAAGTTCGTAACGAAGATAAATTAACCATATTTATTTTCATAAATTAATTATTTGAAATAAATAAAATTTTAGCAACTTAAAACAAATTATCCTATTTGGATTTTTAAAATTTAAAATACTTAAATTATCTAATTTTAAACTTATTCAAATTAAATAAAATTTGAAAACTTTTGTTATTAAAACCTTATTTTAAAACTTTACTTAAGAATTTGATTTAATACCTTAAATTCAAAATACTTTTTTTAAATTGAAATTCAAAGTTTAATTAGATAATTATTTTTAAAAAGCAATCCTATTAAAACAATTTAAATTTGAAATAAATTCAATTATCACTTTTAAAGGTTTGATTTATATTTATTCCAACATCAAGTTAAATTTGAACTTAACGTTATTACAGAACTTACCAGAAAAACAAAACACGACCAAACAACTCGAGTTAACTCTACAACTTCATCTCTACACAGAACTAACCCGAAACACACGACCATCAAAACTCGAGAAAAACACGGAAATTACTCGTGCCTACCCAGAAGACAACCCCCAGCACCATCTTCTTCGAGTCAATCTCGATGAAAACACGACAGCTACTCCGGGTAAAGACCTTCTTCCCCAAAACAAAATTCTACCTGATTCAATGCCATGCACACAACAACACACGTGCACGTTGCACGGCAATCCCAACGACATCGAGCTTGCCTCCGGCCATCACCAAGTCGACGGCGACCACGTCGTGCCCCATGACCAACCGAAACCCCATAAACATCGCCAAATCAAAATACGACCAAACGAACCAAATACTACAGAAACATCGATCAAAAAACCCCCACATCACCGACACCATGACACCGTTCGACCCTCGCCGTCCTCACCACAGAATCGCCACGTCACGAGCTTCATTTTCCCCCATATGCGCACAGCTCCGGTATCCTATCCAAGTCGCGATGCTACAACATTCAAGCCGAACAAAATTGTAAGCTTAAACCCTAGTTTGATCAGATTCACACACCACAACCAATAGAAAAATTCCATAGCATTTTTCCTTTAATCCTTGATACAAGAACAAGCTTCACCCAGAATTTCAACTCAAATCAATGCGTGGATAATTAGCAATTCACAAAAACCTCAATTTCGCATCAACCTAAAATTCTCATTAAATACCCAATTAAAAATTATGAATTGCATGTTAAAATTCGTGATTTTCAAACATGAATCCATTCCTATAATGCAAATTTGAAATTAAGCAAATTGATTATTGTGAAAAATGGGGGTTTCACCGTTATTTTACAAATTCGAAATGAGTACTTATTATAAATTATTGGAATGATTTTTGGTAGTGAAGTTACATGATTCCAATCATTTCTTGTTTACAAATCATAGACTAGTAATGATCAAAGAATGAGATATTAAATTTTAAAAGGAAAAAAATCAAATCTGATAAACAACAGAACACACATTCCATTTACAGGCATTCAAACAAACATGCATTCATGTACACTAGTATTCATCATCAAGCAAATTTCATTGCATGCATCATCATTCAATCTCAGATTAAATTAAAACTGTTTTTAAAACAAAATTTACTCACCTTATTATATTGCAGAGCACAGCAGAGCCGTTTTCAATTTATTTCCAGGCTTGAACTTTTATTTGAAAAATACTTTGATGTGCTTTGCTGTTGAAGTTGATCCTTTATCATGCTTCAATTTTGATTAAAACTTGCTGTTGAACTTGATGAATTGCAGGTTGAAAATTTGCAGGTTGATTTGATGTTGCAGCTTGATTGTTGAGAAGAACTTCAAATTTGTTTTTCATTTGAATTTGCAAGTTTGTAAATTAATGTGAAGAGCTTCATTTTATTGCATATTTTACTTTTAGATTTGCTTTTGGTTTTTAATTTCAAAGTGAAGAAAATAATGTAACGACCCAGAATTTCTGATAATTTGAATTTGAGTATTTAATTAATTTTAAATATTAATAAGTGGAATTTTTAAGTAGAATAATTTATTTTTCGAATATTGGATTTAATGGGATAATTAAATCGATAATTTAATAGTGAAATTCCAAAAATAATTAAATATTGGGTTAAATGTGATTGAAAATGATTTGGAAAATTTTGTTTTATCATATTAAAGTTATAGAAATGTTTTAGGACTTTTAAAATTGAATTTGGAATTTATTTGTAAAAATCGAATATTTTAATATTTAATTATCGACTGAAAAATAGCCAATTTTTGAACAGTCTCAGAATTGAACGAAACGAGTTCCATTGGATCCGTAATAGTTAGTTATTATCGGATCTCAATTTTCATAGCAATCAGAGTTGTCGTTTGACCGTGGCAGCTCGAAACGCATCGATATCGTTTTAATTTTAATTCGGCGAGTTAAAATAGCCATTTTTCAAACGGTCTCGGATTTCGACGAAACCAGTTTCATCGGATCCGTAATATGATATTATTGTAGGATTTTAAATTTTAAGTCGTTCGGATATATCGTTTGTCCGGTACAAGCCAAAACGCCTAGAAATCGTTTAAATCGGTTTTAATTTAAATTGAGCGTTTATTGTCGTATCTCACACATACGATGGAATTAGCTGCCAAAACCTGTCCCATTGTGTCCGGAACGTGGAAAAACTTTAGAATCGCCTGTCGGAACGTAAGGATTGGAGTTCGTTTGCATAAGTTATTGAAAAGGAGAATTTTATTATTAAAATAATATTTATAACATATACATTCATTTATATCTTCACTAAACCCTATATGCTCAAGCTAGCCGCCAGTTTATGGTTAATGGCCGAAAAGCAACGATCTTCTTCCTCATTTATCTTCTAATCCGTGCAACGATTCGCGAAACCTTCAACTAGTAAATTGTAGAGCACTCTGAGATCTCGGAATCCAACGGTTATGATCGTTTAACTCGAAGCGGATTGGCGGCAAATCGAGCTGGAAGCACGAAAGTTGCGCACGCAATTCCATGCGCTGGGGTTGACCGAGTTGACTGCTCTTCTGGCCGTGTGTAGCATATGTGATGAGCTTCGATATGGTGCCGATATGATGGGGTTTCGTCGATGTTTGTGGTGTGCGTGATTTAGGGTTTCTTGATGATATGGGTTACGTGCGTTCGAAAATTGCTACCTGGAGGTGGAATCGCGTTTCAAACGGGAGGAACAAAGGTGGGGGGGCCCGCGCGTGTGGGGGGAGGTGAGATGAATATTTTTTTCTTTTTTTTAGTTTAAGTTTAAATTTCAAATCGTGTAACTTCTAAAAGCCATAACTTGTTCATGCGAGGTCCGATTTAGACGAATCAAATTGCGTTGGAATCATATGGACGAGCACTTCGAAATGCAACTGGTTTAGAGTCAATTGGAGCCCATTTGAATTTCGGGTAAAATTAAACGTTCGTTTAATTTTATTCGAAACGAACGCGAAAACGGAAAATAAAATCAAGGTGAGAACTCCTCACTCAATCGAAAGGTTTTGTTTAAATTTTAAATAGTTAATATTGATTGATAATTGTTGATTGATTGTGGTAGTAGATATAATAGGATATATATTATATATAGCAATATATATATATTGGCATATGTATATATTGAATTTGATTTCCCGCCTCGTATAGCGGATGAGACCCTATTGCGCCGCCTATTAAGCGGATATTTATAAAATCCCATATACCGCGATATTCCACCTCGAAGTGGAATTGGTATTGTGCTAACGTCTGTGGATGCAGGGTAACAGGTTGGAGGGATCCAACTGGATTCCTCACATATTTATTTGTTTATAAATATTATGTTGATTGTTGATAATCATATTGATATATGACACTTATTCCCGTGATTGACCATCTGATGTTGTTGCATCATCGGATTCAAATTTTTAAAAAAATTAAAATAACGGTTTTGAATTTAAAGGGGTTTTAAATCGATTTTTCAAAGAATATGGTTTATTAAAAATTTTGAATTGATTAAATTTTAAAATAAATAGATGGATAAAATTTTATGTTTTAAAAATTTATATTTTTATAAAATATAACTTAAAAGAAATTTTTAACAATAATAGGTTTTTATAAAATAGTTAAATTTGGTTTTTGGGAAGTTATTATTATTAATGGTTTATATAAAGGATTTTATAAATGGATGTTTTTAAATAAAAATTATTGAAGTTATAGGATAAATTTATAAAGTGTTAAGTTGATGTATAACATGAATTTCACTAGGATTTATAGATTAATAAATGTGAAATTTATAAAACGAACGGTTATTGGAAAAATTTAAGTTTATAAGTTATTAACTTATAGAAATGGATTTGGGCATTAAAAAGGGGAATTTTATAGAAATTGTTAATAAATGAAGATTTCATTAGTTGAAATTATTATAAGCCATAAAGAAATCTTGTAAGTGATAAGATTTTAAATTGGTGAAGTTCAAAAGAACGATTTGGGTAAATAGATAATATTATAAGTATTTAACTTATAATATTGATTTTAGTATATAATCGAGTTATGTAAATCGAATTGGACTAATAAAAGGAGATTTCTAAAACGAAGTTTCATAAATAGAAATGGGATGTATGGACATTGTTATAAATCCGAAAAATCAATTTAATTTGATAAATTGAATATGGAATTTGTTAAAGGGGTTGTATTCACTATTTTTGAACGGTGAATGTATTATTTTATTAAATGAACGTGTTTTTGGAAAAGAACGTTCTAAATGGAATTTAAAACTAATTAAAGACGTTTTAAGATATGTTAAGTATCGAAATCATAGATTTCAACATTGATTGTTGAAATAGACGATTTCGAGAAATAGAAGGGAATATTTTGAATAGTAGTGGATTTATGTATCCATTTTTTTATTTCAAATCCATATACTAGTGTTTTTGGGTTGTCGTAACGATGTTTTACGCAACATTCGTTTTTAACCCAAATAAATGTGAATAAAGGAATGTTTTCTTAAAGAGAATGGAATAAATACTTAACTGTGATTTAAGTATATGGAATATTTTCAAATCGTTGAAAATAAATAAATTTGTGAATTACTTATTTTTAAAATAAGCATGGGAATGGTTTTCTAATATGAAATGGAACGGTTTTTGTGAATTCACCTTTAAGGTAATTGAAAGCAAATAACTTGAAATCGATTTGGGAATCGTATGCTAGTAGATGCTTGGAATTTAAATCCACCTTGGAATTTATATATATATGAAGGGAAATTTGTTTAAAAATAAATATTGATTTATTTTGAAGTATGAAAATGAATTTACGGATTTGGGACGTAAATTTAAATTAAATCGGTAAAGATTTATTTGATGATTTGAAATTTGTTTTCAAAGGGTATAAAGGATGAAAAGTAATTTGAAATTAGTTTTCAAATGGTTAAGGTGATTTGAAATTAGTTTTCAAATGGTTAAGGTTATTTGAAATTGGTTTGCAAATGGTTAATGTAATTTGAAATTTGTTTTCAAATGGTTGAGGTGTTTAATTTGAAATGGGTTTTCAAATGGTTAAGTGTGGAAATTATATCGTGAAGGTGTTTTGGTAAAGCAAATAAATTGGGCAATTATTTGGAAATTGTGTATATATATCTTGTAAAGATATTTTGGGACTTAATAATTTTGGAAAAATTATTTGGAATCTGATGATGTGGCGCATCTTTATTGATAGTTAAATAACCGACTATCAATATTTACCCTTGGATGGTATTGATTGTGTTTGTTTGGAATTGAATGCACACTTATTTTTAAAAATAAGCGCTCGCTATTCGGTTTAGCCGGGAGAGGACCTTTGTGTCATATATCCCATTCCGAATATGCGATACGTCGTTTGGATTGCATTTGAAGACCGGTGTTGAAGACCGGGTATTTGTGAAAACGATAGGATGACCTATCGATTGTCTCCGCATTGTTAGCTACGATATGGAGATTTCCTTTGTGATGGGAAATTTTATCGGGATTGTGAATACCCGGATTGCAAGGGCTTCCTTGGAAGTGCCTTCGGTTCTGTTCGAACCCGGAACAGACTTGTATGGTTACATGTCTGACATTACATTTTGAGAGATAGAGCAGATTTCTTTCAAATACATTTCTGTTGGTGGCGGAGAATTTATTCTCTTAGCTTAACACCCTTCTCTGAGACGTACGAGCTCAGAGGTTATGTAGTTGAAGGTTATCAGCGATATTTCCCAATCTGGTAATGTGGCATGCTGAGTGCTGCTGTGTGATGATCATTGGTTGATCGTTTGGATATGATCATTTGTTTGATCATTTATCTTTGTGATTATTGCTTTGGTCATCTGTGGACCCAAAGCATGGCTTTGTTGCACAAAGCGTAGCTTTGTGGACGAGACTTCGTCAGGACCTCACTCCCCGGAAATGGTCGAAACAGGAATATGCGGCAAGGTTATGAGGGTCGCGCCCTTTAGGGTATGTCATTTCCTTCTGGAAAAGGGTGGTATCATGGTATGGAGCCCAGATATTTACTCATGTGGAAACACTATATCTATTTCTGTGTGGTGTTGTTGGTATCGAGCGCTCGGATAAAGGTCCCAAAGGACCGGGGGATGACATATTCGTGTAGTAGTTACCTAGTTACAAAGGTAACCCGGCCTTGTGTTGGCAGAGATCTAACCGTAACGTTAGTTCTCGGGACGTCCCGCCAGAGGCGATCCCATGTGGCAGTAGGAAGTTCCTTAGCCTGACCATTTGTTGGAAATCCATTCATCCAATACGCGCCCTGTACGGTTTTAGTTGTAGAACCTGCCATTTAACATGGCAGCTATAGTAGGCATAGTATCATGGTACCTATGCTGGCTAGGATTTATATTATACTTTCGAAATATTTTCCACTATGCACTAGTAATAATATCAAAGAATTTTTCTCGTAGTAAGCATGTTTGACTATCATAAGGAGAAATCTCCCCCATGTGTGCGTTTGCATTGTGTGTGTGCCGGGAGGCCTTATGGTAGTTTCATTTTCCAAAAAGCATTGCGGATTTCAAAATTTAAACTTTCTTGTTGCGTGTTTAAAGATAAACTGTTTTGAGTTCTCACACCAGTCACATGACTGACCTGGAGTTTATTGTTCCTTTCCTAAACTCTGGGTGCCCACTATTTTCCACACGGGCAGTCTAGAGTTAGGTTATCAGGTTATTCTGGATTCGGGAGTTGCTGTGCAGATGTTGGAGGCGAGCTTGGATAGCGTAGTCTATTATCTATTGTATATAGTATTCTTTCCGCTGTTTTATTGTTGTACACTCTGATGATATGATGTATTGTGATGTATGTATAAAATGTATAGTTCTTTTGTTTTAATGATATTCATTTATCTATTATATGTTGTTCCGCTGCGATTGTGAGATTCTGATATTGTTTCTCGTTCTGTTACTTGTTTTTCTGTTTTCTCTTCTCTTTCTTTTCTTTCTTCTTCTACCTCTTTCTTCTTCAAAAACTCTAACGGTTCGATTTTTCGGCAACGAAAAATCGCGATCGTTACATTTGGTATCAAAGCATATGGTTAAGCGACAACCTGCTCTGTTGGGTATTACTCATTAGAGATAGAGTCAGTAGTACTCTAGAATGAGTGTGAGTGTAATAATAGATATGAGCGCGTATTTGTTAGTGAATATAAAATTGTTTTATATTGTGATGATTGGTTTGTTGAGTGGTATATGGATTCTGGTCGGTATAGTCTGTACAACTCTATCGATAGGGATCTCTAAACACTTGTGCAGAACAATTCAACACGATGTTGTTTTAAATTGGGTAAATGAAATAATTTTACCTTGATTATATTTTGTATATAAAGAAAATAATTTTTCAAGAAATTATTGATGTGTTTATATAATTAATTGCTTGGTAGTTGTAAATAATAATAGATATATATATAAGATAATCAAAGTTGTTGAATAAGCTAATAAAAGCAACAATTGTAAAAAGAACAATTGTATAAACTAATGAATTATAAGTATAAAATTATAATTAAAATGAGTTACAATTGTAAGATAATCTTGTATATATATAAGAAGTGAAATTATATAAGTAAAAAGATTTATAAATGTAATTTATAAATAAAAGGAAATTTTGAAAGAATATTTAGCATTGATTCACTATTGTTACTGGGAAATAATAAGGATGATGACTGCAGCATCATCAGTATCATTTTCGAGTTTCTATGTGATGGATTTGCTACAATAATGAATTTAAAATTGAGGTTTTGTTGAAATAAACAAATTTGAAATTAAAATTCAACTTGAAATTGTCAAATATAAGTGAAAAAAAAGGGGTTTTGAACTTATAATATGAGTTGGAAGTTGAATAATAAGTTGTATAACTTATAGAATGAGAAAATGTAAGTAAAACCAATTATTGAAGTGGTTAAACAATTAAGTTAAGTAAAATGAAATACGAATTTGATTGTTGATATGAATTTGACTTAAGTAAAAGTTAAATAGAATTTACTTTAGAATTGGAAACCGAATTGGATTGATAAGTGGAAACTTAAGTTTATTTGAACAAATTATGTTAAATGGAATAGAGTTTGAAATGAATTAGGAGAATACTTAAGTTGAATAGTGGAAGTAAATGTAAATGTAGTTGAATGGAATATAACTTGAATAATGTTGAAAGAATTGATGTTGATATCAAAATAAAATGAATAAAGTGAATTAATGAAATCGTTAAATGATGTGAACTTGAGTTATATAAATGAAGTCCAATTTTATATGTAAAAAGAATTGGCAACTGAATTAAAGTATGGATTGAATGTTAATTAATCGAATGTGAATAAGTTGATATGAAATGATGTATGTAAGTGTAAATTCATTTCGAGCTAGTTGAATAATTGAATGAAAATCAGTTGAATGTTAAATCAATTGGAATTAAAACTGTTGAACCAAATTGAATGTAATGAGAGAAAAATTAATAATTTGGTTTTATTGGATATACATTGGTTGTTAACTTGTTGTTGGTTGATTGTATGTAAATTCATTAAGTGTTAATGAAATTTAATTAGCGCATTTGAAAGCTATGTAATTGAATTCAAATTGAAAGTGAAGTAAATAAATTTGAATAGAATTGAATTTGAGTTGAGTTGAAAGTGAACCAATGTGAATTTAATTAGTGAATGTAACTAATTGAAACGAATGAATTGAATATGCAACTTCAATAATAAACCAAAAATGTATAAGAAGCATGTATTGGAAATTTTGAACTTGAATTGGCAAAATAGTTTGAATGTTGGAATTGGATACTACTACTAGCAGGATATACAGGTATATAATGGATTGGAATTTTGATTTTGAAGTTAAAAATTGAATGACTCGACAGAAAGGTACGTATTTCACTTTTAGTATGAGAATTGATGATTTCCTTCTCCAGCCACTTGGCTTTCTCTTTTCTTTTTGATTCTGAGGGGCCGTAGTGCCATTTTGTAGTCGTACCGATCTAGCCGCGCAAAGGAGACTCTGGCGAAATTTTTCGAAAATTTCGGGTGTTAGAAAATTTTTGAGAAAATTTTGAAAGTTTGAAATTTGAATTTAAATTTGAATTGTTGAGTAAACAATGTTGTTTGAAACCTATAATTGAAGTTAGAAAGCTAATTGAAATGATAGTAAATCTTTAATAAAAAGATTGGTGTTAGAAGGTGGATAAAACTATTAGTTTTGGAAAAATAATAGACGGTTTAGGAATCATTCTCCTTAACTTGCAATTTCGAGGACGAAATTCTTTTAAGGGGGGAAGATTGTAACGACCCAGAATTTCTGATAATTTGAATTTGAGTATTTAATTAATTTTAAATATTAATAAGTGGAATTTTTAAGTAGAATAATTTATTTTTCGAATATTGGATTTAATGGGATAATTAAATCGATAATTTAATAGTGAAATTCCAAAAATAATTAAATATTGGGTTAAATGTGATTGAAAATGATTTGGAAAATTTTGTTTTATCATATTAAAGTTATAGAAATGTTTTAGGACTTTTAAAATTGAATTTGGAATTTATTTGTAAAAATCGAATATTTTAATATTTAATTATCGACTGAAAAATAGCCAATTTTTGAACAGTCTCAGAATTGAACGAAACGAGTTCCATTGGATCCGTAATAGTTAGTTATTATCGGATCTCAATTTTCATAGCAATCAGAGTTGTCGTTTGACCGTGGCAGCTCGAAACGCATCGATATCGTTTTAATTTTAATTCGGCGAGTTAAAATAGCCATTTTTCAAACGGTCTCGGATTTCGACGAAACCAGTTTCATCGGATCCGTAATATGATATTATTGTAGGATTTTAAATTTTAAGTCGTTCGGATATATCGTTTGTCCGGTACAAGCCAAAACGCCTAGAAATCGTTTAAATCGGTTTTAATTTAAATTGAGCGTTTATTGTCGTATCTCACACATACGATGGAATTAGCTGCCAAAACCTGTCCCATTGTGTCCGGAACGTGGAAAAACTTTAGAATCGCCTGTCGGAACGTAAGGATTGGAGTTCGTTTGCATAAGTTATTGAAAAGGAGAATTTTATTATTAAAATAATATTTATAACATATACATTCATTTATATCTTCACTAAACCCTATATGCTCAAGCTAGCCGCCAGTTTATGGTTAATGGCCGAAAAGCAACGATCTTCTTCCTCATTTATCTTCTAATCCGTGCAACGATTCGCGAAACCTTCAACTAGTAAATTGTAGAGCACTCTGAGATCTCGGAATCCAACGGTTATGATCGTTTAACTCGAAGCGGATTGGCGGCAAATCGAGCTGGAAGCACGAAAGTTGCGCACGCAATTCCATGCGCTGGGGTTGACCGAGTTGACTGCTCTTCTGGCCGTGTGTAGCATATGTGATGAGCTTCGATATGGTGCCGATATGATGGGGTTTCGTCGATGTTTGTGGTGTGCGTGATTTAGGGTTTCTTGATGATATGGGTTACGTGCGTTCGAAAATTGCTACCTGGAGGTGGAATCGCGTTTCAAACGGGAGGAACAAAGGTGGGGGGGCCCGCGCGTGTGGGGGGAGGTGAGATGAATATTTTTTTCTTTTTTTTAGTTTAAGTTTAAATTTCAAATCGTGTAACTTCTAAAAGCCATAACTTGTTCATGCGAGGTCCGATTTAGACGAATCAAATTGCGTTGGAATCATATGGACGAGCACTTCGAAATGCAACTGGTTTAGAGTCAATTGGAGCCCATTTGAATTTCGGGTAAAATTAAACGTTCGTTTAATTTTATTCGAAACGAACGCGAAAACGGAAAATAAAATCAAGGTGAGAACTCCTCACTCAATCGAAAGGTTTTGTTTAAAATTTTAAATAGTTAATATTGATTGATAATTGTTGATTGATTGTGGTAGTAGATATAATAGGATATATATTATATATAGCAATATATATATATTGGCATATGTATATATTGAATTTGATTTCCCGCCTCGTATAGCGGATGAGACCCTATTGCGCCGCCTATTAAGCGGATATTTATAAAATCCCATATACCGCGATATTCCACCTCGAAGTGGAATTGGTATTGTGCTAACGTCTGTGGATGCAGGGTAACAGGTTGGAGGGATCCAACTGGATTCCTCACATATTTATTTGTTTATAAATATTATGTTGATTGTTGATAATCATATTGATATATGACACTTATTCCCGTGATTGACCATCTGATGTTGTTGCATCATCGGATTCAAATTTTTAAAAAAATTAAAATAACGGTTTTGAATTTAAAGGGGTTTTAAATCGATTTTTCAAAGAATATGGTTTATTAAAAATTTTGAATTGATTAAATTTTAAAATAAATAGATGGATAAAATTTTATGTTTTAAAAATTTATATTTTTATAAAATATAACTTAAAAGAAATTTTTAACAATAATAGGTTTTTATAAAATAGTTAAATTTGGTTTTTGGGAAGTTATTATTATTAATGGTTTATATAAAGGATTTTATAAATGGATGTTTTTAAATAAAAATTATTGAAGTTATAGGATAAATTTATAAAGTGTTAAGTTGATGTATAACATGAATTTCACTAGGATTTATAGATTAATAAATGTGAAATTTATAAAACGAACGGTTATTGGAAAAATTTAAGTTTATAAGTTATTAACTTATAGAAATGGATTTGGGCATTAAAAAGGGGAATTTTATAGAAATTGTTAATAAATGAAGATTTCATTAGTTGAAATTATTATAAGCCATAAAGAAATCTTGTAAGTGATAAGATTTTAAATTGGTGAAGTTCAAAAGAACGATTTGGGTAAATAGATAATATTATAAGTATTTAACTTATAATATTGATTTTAGTATATAATCGAGTTATGTAAATCGAATTGGACTAATAAAAGGAGATTTCTAAAACGAAGTTTCATAAATAGAAATGGGATGTATGGACATTGTTATAAATCCGAAAAATCAATTTAATTTGATAAATTGAATATGGAATTTGTTAAAGGGGTTGTATTCACTATTTTTGAACGGTGAATGTATTATTTTATTAAATGAACGTGTTTTTGGAAAAGAACGTTCTAAATGGAATTTAAAACTAATTAAAGACGTTTTAAGATATGTTAAGTATCGAAATCATAGATTTCAACATTGATTGTTGAAATAGACGATTTCGAGAAATAGAAGGGAATATTTTGAATAGTAGTGGATTTATGTATCCATTTTTTTATTTCAAATCCATATACTAGTGTTTTTGGGTTGTCGTAACGATGTTTTACGCAACATTCGTTTTTAACCCAAATAAATGTGAATAAAGGAATGTTTTCTTAAAGAGAATGGAATAAATACTTAACTGTGATTTAAGTATATGGAATATTTTCAAATCGTTGAAAATAAATAAATTTGTGAATTACTTATTTTTAAAATAAGCATGGGAATGGTTTTCTAATATGAAATGGAACGGTTTTTGTGAATTCACCTTTAAGGTAATTGAAAGCAAATAACTTGAAATCGATTTGGGAATCGTATGCTAGTAGATGCTTGGAATTTAAATCCACCTTGGAATTTATATATATATGAAGGGAAATTTGTTTAAAAATAAATATTGATTTATTTTGAAGTATGAAAATGAATTTACGGATTTGGGACGTAAATTTAAATTAAATCGGTAAAGATTTATTTGATGATTTGAAATTTGTTTTCAAAGGGTATAAAGGATGAAAAGTAATTTGAAATTAGTTTTCAAATGGTTAAGGTGATTTGAAATTAGTTTTCAAATGGTTAAGGTTATTTGAAATTGGTTTGCAAATGGTTAATGTAATTTGAAATTTGTTTTCAAATGGTTGAGGTGTTTAATTTGAAATGGGTTTTCAAATGGTTAAGTGTGGAAATTATATCGTGAAGGTGTTTTGGTAAAGCAAATAAATTGGGCAATTATTTGGAAATTGTGTATATATATCTTGTAAAGATATTTTGGGACTTAATAATTTTGGAAAAATTATTTGGAATCTGATGATGTGGCGCATCTTTATTGATAGTTAAATAACCGACTATCAATATTTACCCTTGGATGGTATTGATTGTGTTTGTTTGGAATTGAATGCACACTTATTTTTAAAAATAAGCGCTCGCTATTCGGTTTAGCCGGGAGAGGACCTTTGTGTCATATATCCCATTCCGAATATGCGATACGTCGTTTGGATTGCATTTGAAGACCGGTGTTGAAGACCGGGTATTTGTGAAAACGATAGGATGACCTATCGATTGTCTCCGCATTGTTAGCTACGATATGGAGATTTCCTTTGTGATGGGAAATTTTATCGGGATTGTGAATACCCGGATTGCAAGGGCTTCCTTGGAAGTGCCTTCGGTTCTGTTCGAACCCGGAACAGACTTGTATGGTTACATGTCTGACATTACATTTTGAGAGATAGAGCAGATTTCTTTCAAATACATTTCTGTTGGTGGCGGAGAATTTATTCTCTTAGCTTAACACCCTTCTCTGAGACGTACGAGCTCAGAGGTTATGTAGTTGAAGGTTATCAGCGATATTTCCCAATCTGGTAATGTGGCATGCTGAGTGCTGCTGTGTGATGATCATTGGTTGATCGTTTGGATATGATCATTTGTTTGATCATTTATCTTTGTGATTATTGCTTTGGTCATCTGTGGACCCAAAGCATGGCTTTGTTGCACAAAGCGTAGCTTTGTGGACGAGACTTCGTCAGGACCTCACTCCCCGGAAATGGTCGAAACAGGAATATGCGGCAAGGTTATGAGGGTCGCGCCCTTTAGGGTATGTCATTTCCTTCTGGAAAAGGGTGGTATCATGGTATGGAGCCCAGATATTTACTCATGTGGAAACACTATATCTATTTCTGTGTGGTGTTGTTGGTATCGAGCGCTCGGATAAAGGTCCCAAAGGACCGGGGGATGACATATTCGTGTAGTAGTTACCTAGTTACAAAGGTAACCCGGCCTTGTGTTGGCAGAGATCTAACCGTAACGTTAGTTCTCGGGACGTCCCGCCAGAGGCGATCCCATGTGGCAGTAGGAAGTTCCTTAGCCTGACCATTTGTTGGAAATCCATTCATCCAATACGCGCCCTGTACGGTTTTAGTTGTAGAACCTGCCATTTAACATGGCAGCTATAGTAGGCATAGTATCATGGTACCTATGCTGGCTAGGATTTATATTATACTTTCGAAATATTTTCCACTATGCACTAGTAATAATATCAAAGAATTTTTCTCGTAGTAAGCATGTTTGACTATCATAAGGAGAAATCTCCCCCATGTGTGCGTTTGCATTGTGTGTGTGCCGGGAGGCCTTATGGTAGTTTCATTTTCCAAAAAGCATTGCGGATTTCAAAATTTAAACTTTCTTGTTGCGTGTTTAAAGATAAACTGTTTTGAGTTCTCACACCAGTCACATGACTGACCTGGAGTTTATTGTTCCTTTCCTAAACTCTGGGTGCCCACTATTTTCCACACGGGCAGTCTAGAGTTAGGTTATCAGGTTATTCTGGATTCGGGAGTTGCTGTGCAGATGTTGGAGGCGAGCTTGGATAGCGTAGTCTATTATCTATTGTATATAGTATTCTTTCCGCTGTTTTATTGTTGTACACTCTGATGATATGATGTATTGTGATGTATGTATAAAATGTATAGTTCTTTTGTTTTAATGATATTCATTTATCTATTATATGTTGTTCCGCTGCGATTGTGAGATTCTGATATTGTTTCTCGTTCTGTTACTTGTTTTTCTGTTTTCTCTTCTCTTTCTTTTCTTTCTTCTTCTACCTCTTTCTTCTTCAAAAACTCTAACGGTTCGATTTTTCGGCAACGAAAAATCGCGATCGTTACAAATAATTTCTGTTTTGCCATTAATTGAAAGAGGAAACAAATTTCTGTTTTGAGCTAAGAAAGAAAACAAAGGAAAATGAAAGTGTTATGTAAAACTAGTTTTTCTTCTTAAAAATATTTATAAAAATTAAGATCAATGTATTGCCACTTGTTAATACTTGGACAAATGTCAAATGCAAATCCCTTAGCTTACAAGTGTTATTAAAATGTGTTAATATGGTTACACATGTACATAAGTATTTTAACTAAAATTTTATTTAATTTAAAATGTAATATAAGCTTAATTATTTATGTAACTTTATAAATGAATACTTATGTATGAATATACAAGTTAAATCTTTAAAGAAAATTATTATGAAACTAGTTATAATATAAATATACATCTATAACCATTTTATTTTAAACATTTTAAAAGAAAGACAAGATAAACTTTGATTAAATCCTTATTTAACTATCATATTTAAAATAAACAATTATCTTATATTTTGAAAACAAATGAATTAATCTTTAAATCATCTTTTGAAAAATATTTATTTTTAAAACAAAGCTTTAAATTACAATATACATATATAAATTATCAATAGATTAAATTAAATTTCAAATAATATCAAATTATAACATATACGTACATATATATTACAGTTTGAAAATTAAATCTTTTATTTAAAACAAAAGATTTTCTATTCACAATATATATCTAATATATATATTATAAATAGAATAAAATTTTATTAGCTTTGACAAACAATTCTTACCAATATTGCCAGATTAATAATTTATTAACCTTTAAAAGATTAAATTTACCAATTTAAACTAAAATTATAAAGAAAAATTATCAAATCAATTTAATTATTAATACATATTATTAAATTGATATTGCCTAAAATTCCGGGTCGTTACATGACTATTCTAGCTGGTTAGTATAATTAAGTCAGGCTTTATAGGCCATGCAATTTTTTTTTTCTAACTTCAACCCAAATTTCTGAGTTTAAGTGAAAATCGCATATTTTCATTTTATTTTTAAATCAAAAACCAATGAGTTCTAACTTCTTTCTTTTATTTTCAAAAACTATCAAGCTTCTAAATCCATAAAGTTGTTGGCTAAAGTTCAATAAACGTTTAATAAAAATCATAAAATGTTTTTTCAAATTAAATTCTTTAAATTCTACTTCAACATACTTTTATAAAGTTTCATTTCAGACATTTCATGTTAAATAATTTCATAGAAAATCATAACCAAAACATATTTAAATTTAATCACTTCATATCTATTTGCAAGTTTCCTTATAAAAAATTTAATATAATTTAAATTTTCAATGCTAGTTTCCTTTCAACAATCTTAAAAATATCCCTACTTAAACATATTTAACTTCCAAAACTCAATTCTTCATAGTTTTACCAATCTAATATCAATTACTCAAAATATAATTAAATTTGGAATAACTTTGGTTATTTTTTGAAATACTCATACTTAATTTTTTTACAACATCATTTCATACAAATTATAACCAATTTGATCATATATATAAACAACTTTATTTAATAATTAACCAATTTCCAATACCATTAAATAATATATCATGTATATATAAAACTATATTTTGTTAAATTAATTTTTTGCTACAAACCATATTCAGATCTGACTTGGTAATAATTTCCAAAATATTAAATTATTCTAATTCATATTTTCAAGAGTTATACCACAAATTCTTCAATTTCTACTCAAAAATACAAACATATTGAAATTGAAAATTTCTACAAGTTAAAATAATATTTTTAAATCCTTTTTTAAAGTTCGGATTCTAACCAAAATGTTATATTTTAACTTAAAAATATAAACATGTAAAATGTAACATTTTAAAATTTTCTTTAGAAATGTTCGCGCAAGTGTAAAGAAAATGTAATATTTTAAAGTTATTTTTCTCTTAATAAAAGACAGTCAAAAAATGTGATTTTACTTGTCAATTTACTTTAAAAGGTTTTTTTGTCAATAGAAATGTATATTGGAAGGAAGATGAAGATAGTGTGCGGCTTGGATCTAAGGCCACGAAATTAACGGCTTGATGCTGATTTAGGTTTAAGAAAATATAAAAAATGTTGTAAATTTTATATTATAAATTCGTGTAACTTTAAAAATTCCTATCTTTTTCATACGAGGTCGAAAACGCACGAAACCAGTTGCGTGGGGTTCGTATGGACAAGAACTACGCTATGGAATTGGATTGGAGTCATTTGAAGCTAACGAAAAATTTGGGTAAAATTAAACGTCCGTTTAATTTTATTCGAAATAAAACGCTGAAACAGAAATAAAACGCTACAAATTGCTATCGGAAAATCAAGGTGAGAACTTCTCACTCAATCGAATCGGTTTCGATTTTAATTTTAAATAGTTATATTTAAAATTCTTGAATGTATGTTTGAATGATGATTTTTATCTATTGATTGTTAAAATAGACATTATACGCCGTTAGTAAGCGGAGGTTACTTATTAAAAACATATACCACGAATATTTCACAGTACAGTGAAATTGGTATTATTTATGTACTTGGAGTTGATTTCCCGCATTATATAGCGGATGAGACCCTATTGCACCGTCTATTAAGCGGATAATATTTTAAATCCTATATACCGCGATAATTCCATACTGGAACGGAATTGTTATTGTGCTAACATCTTTGGATGCAGAGAAACAGGTTGGAGGGATCCAACTGGATTCCTCAACAGTATTTATTTGATTTCAAATATTGTGATATTTGATTGATTATCATATCGATATATGATGTCGTTGTTGTCGTGATTGACTATTTGGTGTGTAGCATCATTGGGCCAATTTTGGAATTTTAAAAGGATTTTTAAAGTGATTTTTGAAAGTATATGTTTATAAAATATTTTTGGAATTGATTCATTTTAAATAAATAAACGTTATAATTTTAATGTTACAAAAATTATGATTTTTGAGAAATATAGTTTAAAGTTGATTTTTGAAAATATGGGGTAAATGAGTTTATTAAATAGTTCAATTGGGATTTTTGAATTTATTGTAAAAAGTTCAAATATAGGATTTATGAAATTTGATTATTTTATAAATCAAAGAAAATGGTGAAATTATAAAGGAGTTTAAAGACGTTTTAAATAACAACATGAATTGATTTACATAAAAGATTTACAAATTGATATTTATAAATTAAAAGTATTTGAATGATAAAACGAGTTTTTATAAGTGTTAGAATGAATTGTAAATGAACTTCATAAATGAATGAAATTTATAGAACTATAAACGGTGCAGTTATAAATGGAATTTTATAAGCAGTAGGTTTATAAAATTTGTAAAGTTATTAAAAGAATAGTTTTGGGTAAATAAATGAATCTTATAAGTTATAAGATTTATAATTTGGGAAGTTTAAAGAAACAATTTTGTAAACAAATAAATTATAAGTATTTAACTTATAATGTGAACTTTTGGTGTATAATTGAGTTATAAATTGAAAATAGCTTAATAATGGAGATTTATAAAAGGAAGTTGTTATAAAATAAATAAAAATGGAATTTATAAACATTGTTTTATAAATCCGCAAACGGCTTATTTTGATAAGTAAATTGTTATAACTTATTAACGGAGTTATATTCACGTTTTAGACAGTGAATAATCCTTTAAAATAAAATGTACAGAAATGATGAAATTGGTTAACGAAGTATATTCACGTTTTTGAATAGTGAATAATATGTTAAAGAAAATGTTTTGGATGTGATGTTTTAAATAGAATTAAAATGATCTAACGATGTTTTTAAAATTGTTTTAAGATTCGAAACCATAGATTTCAACATTCATTGTTAAAATAGACGTTTTCGAGAAATAGAAGGAAATGGTGGACTATAACACTGTTGTTATAGTAAATGATTTCTGAAAGGAAATGTTTTGTATAGTATTGGGATTTATATATCTATTTTAATTTCGAATCCCTATACTAGTGATTTTGGGTTGTCGTAACGATGTTTTACGCAACATTCGTTTTGGCCCAAATAAATATGTTTAAGAGAATGATTTCTTTGAAGAATGAAATATATACTTAATTTCGATTTAAGTATATTGAATATTTTCCAAAGGTTGAAAATAAATAGATTTGTGAATTATTTATAAATAAATAAGTATGGAAATGTTTTTCCAATGTGAAATGAAACGTTTTGAGAATTTATCTTTTTGAAGATAAATTGAAAATGAATATTTGAAATCGTGTATTCATAAATATTTTGGAATGTAAATTCACTATGGAATTTATAAATGAAAAAGGGAATTTGTTTAAAAATAAACGTTGATTTATTTTTGAAGTGTGGGAATTAATTTACTGATTTAGAACGTAAATATAAATTAAATCGTTAAGGATTTATTTAATTGGTTTAAATGAACCATGTTGAAATGAAAGTATTTTCGCATAAGGAAAATGATTGAAATTTGTTTTCAAAAGTGGTAAAGATGAAAATTGATTTGAAAATTGTTTTCAAATGGTTGAAGTGTGAAAATTATATATCTTGTAAATATATTTTTGGGAAATAAATAATTTGGAAAATTATTTGGAATCTGGTGATGTTGTGCATATCCATTGATAGTTCAATAACCGACTATCAACATTTACCTTTGAATGGGTATTTGTTGTGATTTGCTTGAATTTGAATGCCACACTTATTTTTAAATAAGCGCTCACTATTCAGGTTAGCCGGGAAAGGACCTTGGAGTCGTATAACCCATTTCGAATATGTGATACGTCGTTGTGAATTGCATTTGAAGACCGGTGTTGAAGACCGGATATTTTTGAAAATGGAAGGATTACCGTCAAATGTTTCTTCACCGAATGGCCCCGGTATAGAAATTCCATATGTGATGGGAAGTCCGGACGTGATTAGTGAATATCCGGATTGCAAGGACTTCTTTGTAAGTGCCTTCGGTTCTGTTCGATCCCAGAACAGACTTGTATGGATTGTATGTCTGACATTACAAATTGAGATATAAAGCTGATTTCTTTCAAATATATTTCTGTTGGTGGCGGAGAATTTATTCTCTTAGCTTAACACCCTTCTCTGAGACGTACGAGCTCAGAGGTTATGTAGTTGATGGTTATCAGCGATATATTCCCAATTTGGTGATGTGACATGTTGAGTGTTGCTGTGAAATGATCATTGTTTGATCATTTGTGATATGATCATTTGTTTGATCATTTATCGCCGTGATCATTAGTTTGATCATTTATTGACCCAAAGCATGGCTTTGTACCAAAGCGTGGCTTTGTGGACGAGACTTCGTCGGACCTCACACTCCGGAAATGGTCAAAACAAGAAGGATGCAGCAAGGTTATTAGGGGTAGCGCCCTTTAGTGTATGTCATTCTTTCTAGATAGAGGTGGTATCATGGTATGGAGCCCAGATATTTAACCTATGTTGTTGCTGCAAACTTATTACTTTGTGGTTGTTGGAAATCGATGATCCTCGGATGTAGATCGGTTACGATCGGGGGTTGACATATTCGTGTCAGTAGTTACCCAGTTAGGGGTAACCCGGCCTTGTGTTGGCAGAGATCCGGTTTGGTTCTCGGGACGTCATTCCAGAGGCGCTTCCATGTGGCAATGGGAAGTTCCTTGGCCTAACCATTTGTTGGAAATCCAAAGAAACAATACGATCGTGTACGGTTTTAGTTGTAGAACCTGCCATCTAATATGGTAGCTATAGTAGGCATAATATAATGGTACCTATGCTGGCTAAGATTTATATTCTACTTTCGAAATGATTTTTTCTACACTATGCACTAATAATAATATCAAAATTGTTTTGATTTTGCGTAGTAAGCATCTTTGACTAACATAAGAAGAAATCTCCTCCAAGTCTGCGTTTGCATTGTGTGTGTGGTGGGAGGTCTTATGGTAGTCTCATTTTTAAAAGCATTACGAATCTATTTTAAAATTTTCCTGTACTTTGTTTTAAAAATAAACTGTTTTGAGTTCTCACACCAGTCACATGACTGACTCGGAGTTTATTGTTTTTCCTTCCTAAACTCCGGGTGCCCACCAATTTCCACACGGGCAGTCAGAGTTAAGGTTTATCAGGATATTCTGGAATTCAGGAGTTGCTGGAGGCAAGATGGATGGCATGGCGTATTACTAGTATATAGTATTTCTTTTCTGCTGTTTTTTGTTGTTTGTTGTTGTACACTCTGATGATATAATGTAATGTAATGTGATGTAATGTAATAACTGATATAGTTCTTTGTTTAAAGATTATTCATTTATCTACTATATGTTGTTCCGCTGCGATTATGAGATTCTGATATTGTTCTGTTGTTTTTTTTCTGTTCAGCTTTATCTTCTTTTTCTATCTTTTCTCTCTTCTTCTACCTCTTTCTTTTCTTTTAAAACCCCAAGAATTCGTATTTCCGTTCATCTTGAGTTAATCAATGGAGATTAGTGTCTATTCAAGGAGTACGGATTTGCGAGTCCTCACATCTGGTATCAGAGCACATGGTTAAGCGACAACCATGGCTCTGTTGGGTATTACTCATTAGAGATAGAGTCAGTAGTGCTCTAGAATGAGTTTCAGTGTAATAATTGCTATGAGAGCGTATTTGTTAGTGAATATAAAATTGTTTTATATTGTGATGATTGGTTTGTGGAGTGGTATATGGATTCAGGTTAATACGAGTAATTAACGTTGTTGATAGGGATCTCTAAACACTTGTACAGAACAATTCGACACGATATTGTTTTAAATTGGGTAAATGAAATAATTTTACCTTGATTGTATTTTATATATAAAGGAATAATTTTTCAGAATTATTAAAGTGTATGTAAGTTGATTGTTGGGTTGTTGAAAATGTAAGAATATATATAAGTTATTTAAAAGATGTTTGAATTATCTAAATTAAGGAATTATTGTATAAGTAAACCGAATTATAAGAATTAAAATTATAACTAAAGTGATTTACAATTGTGAAATAAACTTATATATATAAGAAGTGAAACTATATGAATATATTCATGAATATGAGTTGTAAATGAAAATGAATTTAAGGTTAAATGGAAATTTACTTTAGAATGGAATCTGAATTGGATTTATAAGTGGGAATTTAAGTTAAAGTAAAACCAAATAATGTTTAAAATGGAATATAACTTAAGAGATGTTGAATGAAGTTGATTTTGGTATCAAAGTAAATTAATAAAGTTAAGAGATAAATATAAACTTGAGTTATGTAATGAAATTCAACTTTTGTAATTGAATTGAATTAATGGATTGAATGAAAAATCAATTTAATTAAACCAATTGAAAGTAAAGGTGTTAAACCAAATTGAATGAATATAAAGCAAAGGAATTTGGTTGAAATTAATATACATTGGTTGTTATATGATTGTTAGTTGATTATATATAATTCATTAAGTGTTAATGAAATTGAAAGCTAAAGAAATTGAAATCCAATTGGAAGTTAAGTGAATCTTAAATAGAATTGAATTTGATTTGGGAGTGAACCAACTTGAATATGAATTAGTGAATATAAACTAATTGAAAATGAATGTTAGTAAAAACATCCACTTTTAATGAATCAAATGTGATTAAATTGAAAACCCATTTCATTGAATATTGATGAGAATATGAATGAATATTTATTGGTTATGGATGTTAGTTGAATGCTAGTTGGATGATAGTTGGTTGATGGCTGAATATATTGCTTTTACTGCATTTGCTATGTTGGCATTTATAGTTATTATGTTGTTATATGTTATATATCGATACTATTGTCTATATACATGTTTCTCATTTGTTTGTTGAGTGTTTAGTAGGTGCGGATCGCGTTTGCTTCGCATTTGGAGCTCGCTTTCGTGCTATATTAGCCGTATAAGCTCGCTAATAATAAATAAGGTACATATCTCGGATTAAATATCGTACTTTTACACTTTTTTCCCCTGCGGGATGCCTCATCACTTGATGAGATGTATATTTGTGATATATATTGCCAATTTTTTTCTGGATCGAGCCGCGCAAAGGAGATTATGGCGAATTTTTTCGAAAATTTAAGGTGTTAGAATATTTTTGAGGAAAATTGGGAAAATTTTGAAAACTATAACTTTGATTTGGAGTTGAAAGTTAAACAATAGTAGTTGTTTTTGAAAAGTTAACTAAGTATGATTTGAAAACTTAGTAAAGTATTGTAAGAAGTTTAACTATGGATTTTGGGAAAGTTAATGGATTTTGTAACTTTTTCTTACTTGGTAATTTCGAGGACGAAATCCTTTTAAGGGGGGAAGTTTGTAACGACCCAGAATTTCTGTCAATTAAAATTTGTATATTTAATTAATTTTAAATATTAATAAGTGAAAGTTATAAGTCGAATAAATTTTATTTCGAATAATTGGATTTAATTGGATAATTAAATCGATAATTTAATAGTTGAAAATATAGAAATAATTGAAAATTGGGTTAAATATGATTGAAATTGATTTGTAAAATTTTATTTTATCATATTGGAGTTAGAACGATATTTTGGAATTTTTAAAATTTAATTTAAAGTTAATTTGTGAAAATTGAATATTTTAATATTTAAATCGACTAGTGAAATTAGTCAATTTTCGAACAGTCTCAGAATTGGACGAAACTAGTTCCATTGGATCCGTAATAGTTTGTTATTATCGGATTTCAATTTTTGTAGCAATCGGAGTTTTAGTTTGACTGTGGCAGCTCGAAACGCATCGAAATTGTTTTAATATTTATTTGGCGAGTTAAAATAGCCATTTTTCAAACAGTCTTGGATTTCGATGAAACAAGTTTCATCGGATCCGTAATGTGATATTATTGTTTGGTTTCAAATTTCGTGTCAATCGGATTTACCATTTGTCCGGTGCAAGCTAAAACGCCTAGAAATTTGATTTACCGATTTAATTTAAAATCGAACGTTTATTGCCATAACTCACACAGATGATCGAATTAGCTCCCGAAACACGTTCCATTGTGTTCGGAACGCGGGATAAACCTTAGGAACGCCAACCGGCATGCTTCGTTTGGAGTTCGGAAATTTCCGGGATGAATAGTGTTCGTCGTTTTTCTATAAATGGACCTAGATTTTCTAATTTGCAACACAACTAAAACCTACCCTAAATTTGCTTTAGCCGCCTCCATGTATACTAATGGCCGAAATTTTATCACCTTCTTCCTCAAATTTCTTTCAATCCATCAGTTATTAGCCAAAGTCTTCAACTAGAGAATGACAGAGGGCATCGAGATCTATAATGTGAACGGTTAAGATCGTGAATGGAGCAAGGAATCGACGGCATATCGAGCTGGAACCGTGGCCGGTCGCGCATGCATTTCTAGGCCATAGTGGGGTCGAGTTTGACCGCACTCACGGTGAAGATGGAGCTCACGAAGGCCTTCGAGATGATGGGTCCTGATCGTTCTGGAAGTCGTCGTGGAGGTCGTGAAAATTGCTTGAACGTTGGTGGCTTATGGGTTAGGTGCGTGCACAGTTACTGGAAGGAAGATAAAGATAGCGTGCGGCCTGGATCTTAGGCCACGAAATCAACGGCTTGATGCAGATTTAGGTTTAAGAAAATATAAAAAATGTTGTAAATTTTATATTATAAATTCGTGTAACTTTAAAAATTCGTATCTATTTCATACGAGGTCGAAAACGCACGAAACCAGTTGCGTTGGGTTCGTATGGACGAGCACTACGCTATGAAATTGGATTGGAGTCATTTGGAGCTAACGAAAAATTCAAGTAAAACTAAATGTCCATTTAATTTTATTCAAAATAAAACGCTGAAACGGAAATAAAACGCTACAAATTGCTATCGGAAAATCAACGTGAGAACTTCTCACTCAATCGAATCGGTTTCGATTTTAATTTTAAATAGTTATATTTAAAATTCTTGAATGTATGTTTGAATGATAATTGTTATCTATTGATTGTTAAAATAGACATTATACGCCGTTAGTAAGCGGATGTTACTTATTAAAAACATATACCGCGAATATTTCACAGTATAGTGAAATTGGTATTATTTATGTACTTGGAGTTGATTTCCCGCATTATATAGCGGATGAGACCCTATTGCGCCGTCTATTAAGCGGATAATATTTTAAATCCTATATACCGCGAAAATTCCATACTGGAACGAAATTGGTATTGTGCTAACATGTTTGGATGCAAGGAAACAGGTTGGAGGGATCCAACTGGATTCCTCAACAGTATTTATTTGATTTCAGATATTGTGATATTTGATTGATTATCATATCGATATATGATGTCGTTGTTGTCGTGATTGACTATTTGGTGTGTAGCATCATTGGGCCAATTTTGGAATTTTAAAAGGATTTTTAAAGTGATTTTTGAAAGTATACGTTTATAAAATATTTTTGGAATTGATTCATTTTAAATAAATAAACGTTATAATTTTAATGTTATAAAGATTATGATTTTTGAGAAATATAGTTAGAAGTTGATTTTTGAAAATATGGGGTAAATGAGTTTATTAAATAGTTTAATTGGGATTTTTGAATTTATTGTAAAAAGTTCAAATATAGGATTTATAAAATTTGATTATTTTATAAATCAAAGAAAATGGTGAAATTATAAAGGAGTTTAAAGACGTTTTAAATAATAACATGAATTGATTTATATAAAAGATTTATAAATTCATATTTATAAATTAAAAATATTTGAATGATAAAACGAATTTTTATAAGTGTTAGAATGAATTGTAAATGAACTTCATAAATGAATGAAATTTATAGAATTATAAACGGTGAAGTTATAAATGGAATTTTATAAGCAGTAGGTTTATAAAATTTGTAAAATTATTAAAAGAATAGTTTTGGTCAAATAAATGAATCTTATAAGTTATAAGATTTATAATTTGGGAAGTTTAAAGAAACAATTTTGTAAACAAATAAATTATAAGTATTTAACTTATAATGTGAACTTTTGATGTATAATTGAGTTATAAATTGAAAATAGCTTAATAAAGGAGATTTATAAAAGGAAGCTGTTATAAAATAAATAGAAATGGAATTTATAAACATTGTTTTATAAATCCGCAAACGGCTTATTTTGATAAGTAAATTGTTATAACTTATTAATGGAGTTATATTCACGTTTTAGACAGTGAATAATCCTTTAAAATAAAATGTATAGAAATGATAAAATTGGTTAACGAAGTATATTCACGTTTTTGAATAGTGAATAATATGTTAAAGAAATGTTTTGGATGTGATGTTTTAAATAGAATTAAAACGATCTAACGATGTTTTTAAAAATGTGTTAAGATTCGAAACCATAGATTTCAACATTCATTGTTGAAATAGGCGTTTTCGAGAAATAGAAGGAAATGGTGGACTATAACACTGTTGTTATAGTAAATGATTTCCGAAAGAAAATGTTTTGTATAGTATTGGGATTTATATATCTATTTTAATTTCGAATCCCTATACTAGTGATTTTTGGTTGTCATAACGATGTTTTATGCAACATTCGTTTTGGCCCAAATAAATATGTTTAAGAGAATGATTTCTTTGAAGAATGAAATATATACTTAATTTCGATATAAGTATATTGAATATTTTCCAAAGGTTGAAAATAAATAGATGTGTGAATTACTTATAAATAAATAAGTATGGAAATGTTTTTCCAATGTGAAATGAAACGTTTTGAGAATTTAACTTTTTGAAGATAAATTGAAAATGAATATTTGAAATCGTGTATTCATAAATATTTTGGAATGTAAATTCACTATGGAATTTATAAATGAAAAAGGGAATTTGTTTAAAAATAAACATTGATTTATTTTTGAAGTGTGGGAATTAATTTACGGATTTAGAACGTAAATAAAGTAAATCGTTAAAGATTTATTTAATTGGTTTAAATGAACCATGTTCAAATGAAAGTATTTTTCGCATAAGGAAAATGATTGAAATTTGTTTTCAAAAGTGGTAAAGATGAAAATTGATTTGAAAATTGTTTTCAAATGGTTGAAGTGTGAAAATTATATATCTTGTAAAGATATTTTTGGAAAATAAATAATTTGGAAAATTATTTGGAATCTGGTGATGTTGTGCATATCCATTGATAGTTCAATAACTGACTATCAACATTTACCTTTGAATGGGTATTTGTTGTGATTTGCTTGAATTTGAATGCCACACTTATTTTTAAATAAGCGCTCACTATTCGGGTTATCCGAAAAAGGACCTTGGGGTCGTATAACCCATTCTGAATATGTGATACGTCGTTATGAATTGCATTTGAAGACCGGTGTTGAAGACCGGATATTTTTGAAAACGGAAGGATTACCGTCCAATGTTTCTTCACCGAATGGCCCCGGTATAGAAATTCCATATATGATGGGAAATCCGGACGTGATTAGTGAATATCCGGATTGCAAGGACTTCTTTGTAAGTGCCTTCGGTTCTGTTCGATCCCGGAACAGACTTGTATGGATTGTATGTCTGACATTACAAATTGAGATATAAAGCTGATTTCTTTCAAATATATTTCTGTTGGTGGCGGAGAATTTATTCTCTTAGCTTAACACCCTTCTCTGAGACGTACGAGCTCAGAGGTTATGTAGTTGATGGTAATCAGCGATATATTCCCAATTTGGTAATGTGACATGCTGAGTGTTGCTGTGAAATGATCATTGTTTGATCATTTGTGATATGATCATTTGTTTGATCATTTATCATTGTGATCATTACTTTGATCATTTGTTGACCCAAAGCAAGGCTTTGTACCAAAGCGTGGCTTTGTGGACGACTTCGTCGGACCTCACACCCCGGAAATGGTCAAAACAGGAAGGATGCAGCAAGGTTATTAGGGGTAGCGCCCTTTAGTGTATGTCATTCCTTCTGGATAGAGGTGGTATCATGGTATGGAGCCTAGATATTTAACCTATGTTGTTGCTGCAAACTTATTACTTTGTGGTTGTTGGTAATCGAGGATCCTCGGATG
Organism: Allium cepa; assembly: GCA_030765085.1. Lineage (NCBI taxonomy): Eukaryota > Viridiplantae > Streptophyta > Magnoliopsida > Asparagales > Amaryllidaceae > Allium > Allium cepa. The sequence goes on from CM060931.1 coordinate 169,893,238, forward strand.
TAGATCGGTTACGATCGGGGGATGACATATTCGTGTCAGTAGTTACCCAGTTAGGGGTAACCCGGCCTTGTGTTGGCAGAGATCCGGTTTGGTTCTCGGGACGTCATTCCAGAGGCGTTTCCATGTGGCAATGGGAAGTTCCTTGGCCTGACCATTTGTTGAAAATCCAAAGAAACAATACGATCTTGTACGGTTTTAGTCGTAGAACCTGCCATCTAATATGGTAGCTATAGTAGGCATAATATAATGGTACCTATGCTGGCTAAGATTTATATTCTACTTTCGAAATGATTTTTCTACACTACTCACTAATAAAAATATCAAAATTGTTTTGATTTTGCGTAGTAAGAATCTTTGACTAACATAAGAAGAAATCTCCTCCAAGTCTGCGTTTGCATTGTGTGTGTGGTGGGAGGTCTTATGGTAGTCTCATTTTTAAAAGCATTGCGAATCTATTTTAAAATTTTCCTGTACTTTGTTTTAAAAATAAACTGTTTTGAGTTCTCACACCAGTCACATGACTGACTCGGAGTTTATTGTTTTTCCTTCCTAAACTCTGGGTGCCCACCAATTTCCACACGGGCAGTCAAGAGTTAAGGTTTATCAGGATATTCTGGAATTCAGGAGTTGCTGGAGGCAAGATGGATGGCATGGCGTATTACTAGTATATAGTATTTCTTTTCCGCTATTTGTTGTTGTTTGTTGTTGTACACTCTGATGATATAATGTAATGTAATGTGATGTAATGTAATAACTTATATAGTTCTTTGTTTAAAGATTATTCATTTATCTATTATATGTTGTTCCGCTGCGATTGTGAGATTCTGATATTGTTCTGTTGTTGTTTTTTTCTGTTCAGTTCTATCTTCTTTTTCTATCTTTTCTCTCTTCTTCTACCTCTTTCTTTTCTTTTAAAATCCTGAGAATTTGTATTTCCGTTCATCTTGAGTTAATCTATCGTTTTGGTATTATGATTCTAGATATCATATGAATCAATTTATTACCCTTTGTTTTAGCATGTTAAAATTTATTATGATTGTTTTAACTGTTAGCTTTCTAATTTGGTGTAATATCACTTGTAGACAAATGGAGGGCAAAGCCACAAAAGCAGTCAAGAAGGCCGCTAAGATCTTGAAAGCTTCTCCTTTTACTAAGAAATTGGCTAATCTTCTTAACAAATCATTCATCATCACCCAAGAAGAGGTAGATTCCATCCTTAAGCGATTTGGAATTATAGGAATAGAATCTATTCCTGTCGTTCCTTCTGATATAATCGATAATCCTTTACTCCAATCCACATATGGCATTCAACGTATCTTCTCGAGCTTTGGCTTAAGATTCCTGGAATGCCTGAATATTTTTTAGTTCAGTTATATCCAAACTCATACCCTAACTTAACTTGTTTGGAGCTTCACACCAGGAAGACTAAGCTTCCCTCCTTAAATGCTGAAGTTCTTCGCTAAATAGCTTGTCGTACAAAACTCATCAAGCAATTGGGTAACCCATTATATCGCATTCATCCCCTCCCTAAGAGTTTAATTGCCAATGCTATCAGCAAAACCAAGGATTGGGAGACTCAATTCTTCTACATCAAATGCTACTCTTGGATTAGGGGAACTTTTTTTATTGCGACTAAGTTTCTATTTCCTATTACCTATGTTATGTTCATCATTTTTACAATGGGTATTTCCTTTTAGATCCGACTCCTAAACAGTTAAGCCCCACTAATAGTGAAACTGTTCGATCCTTTACTGTGGCATCTAAGAGCATGGGTGATTGACTTACCCTCTTGACGGAAGCAAATCTCCATCAATACTTGCTGATCCAAAATAATCATATCATACTTGGAGAATCCCTAATGATGAAAGGAAACACTAAAGGGAAACTATCATGGTTACTAAAAATAGAAATGTTTTCTTCACCTCTTCTCCTATTCAACTTGAGCCCACCAATAAATTTCAATGTAGCTAATACTGAATTCCTAACGTTATCATCTTGTTAACTTCTATTTTCGTTTAAGAATCGTCCGCCCTTGTCTTTGCTTATAAAGAGGTAAGGGTTAAAGATAACTTTCCTAAAAAGAGGAAGAATAAAGATAATGCTTCGTCTTAGTTAAGCAAACCCATTTCTATTAAGGACTTCGTTGCTAGGGTCATTGAAGCTTTAGAAGAAGAAGAAACAAGTAATGATTTTTTATTGATATTCCTTCTCCTTCTCAAAGTAAAAGCCCAAACTTGTGGATGACTTCACTCTTGTTACTATGGAAGAGAACAGATATATAAACATCGATTCGAGTCCTAACAGGTGAATTTGGGTAAAGCTCCGGAGCAACCAAAGGAGGCTCAACTCCTAAGTCTCTTCTAAATATTACTTTTCCCTCCTCTCCAACAGCCATCAATCGCACGTGCGCTGATCTTGGTATATTTTTTACTTCGTACGATTCTCTTCCTTCAAAGGGTGAGATTCGGCATCCTATGACGAATTTTGATGAACATATTCAAGTGGCCGTTCAATCTCCTTCCATATCTTCTCTCGGATCATCGCATCCTCTAGCTTATTCTAATGATCAACTTTTCATCATTTTTAAACAGCTTATATCAGTATGTATTTCTGTTTACTTGGTTAATTTCAACTTTATAGACACAGTTCTGACTGAAACTTGTTATACGTTCTAGGTTGGAAAACATATGTTTCTCCTCCGAGAAGCTTCTCAAGGGCCTTCCAATGAAGTAGCTAAACTTAAAGAAAAAAAATCTCTTTTCTTAACAATGGTATGATTGATGTCACTGTGGCAAGAGATGAGGTCATTCTTAAAATGAATAAACTTGCTTCCTCTTTTGATGAGGAAAACAAAGTTAAGCAATTATTATAAGAAGTGAAAAAATTGAAGGCTGACCTTGAGAAGGCTAATAAATTCACGGTAGACCTCAATAAGGTGATGGAAGAAAAGTCTGAGCTAGCTAAGAAGAACAAATCGCTAGAAGATAGGCTACAAAGGAAGACCAACATCCTAGGTTATTCAAATAAAATTATTATTGAAGCTAAGAAGATAGTCACTTCCTTTCTCAATATTTCTTTTCCTAAAATCACTTAAAAGTGTAATAAAGACGTTTTCTTTGTGGCATATGCTAATAATATCTGAAAATGCCCAGATATGGACTTTCCATCCCTTCCAGATTGGAATGAGAAGTTTACAAGAAAATTTAGTCCTAAGAAAAAGAAGGACAAGAGGACTCTTCAGGAAGAATTTCCTGCTGAAGAGGAAATTGGTGCCAAAAAATGGTTACATTTGATGATCCTCCAATTGATGAAGAAACAAACTCTGATAGGAAGGAAGATGATGATTATGATAAAGGTGATGATGATCATGGTGATAATGGTGATGACAACGATAACAATAACAATGACGACAATGGTGTTGGTGATGGGGAAGGTCACCCTCGTCCGTCAGACGAAACTGATGGACTAGGAGATGTTAACCAGGACTCAGTAGTCCAAGACATAAAGGTCACTTATACCTCTGATCCTTCAAGGAAGGATTCTCTACAGAATGGTAGTGCTCCCCTAAGTCACAAATCCAAAAGGAAGGAGCATATTTCCTCATCTAAAATTCCACCTTCTCAGGTGTGAATTTTTATACTTAAATGTTTGAAATTATCAAATAGTTCTTAATTAATACATTAATCATTTTAGTCGAGGAAAAGGTCAAAATATCGTTATGAAGTTATGCTCGAAAAGAAACAGATGGAAATAGATCAACTGAATAGGGAGTTGGATAGACTGTTGAAAGAGTATAACGATTTTTCCAAGAAATATAATTGTCTTGCCGCTAATGCATCAAAATTAAGAGTTTTTTAAAGAAAGGCAAGTTGCTTCATGGATGAAGAAAGCAAGCCATCATCCGGAGAGACTTTTGACAGAGAATGTAGAGCTCATGACCCTCTTCTGGATGCTAATTGATGATAGGAATGCCTTGGAGGAGTTTCTCTATAGAGTTTACTTCAGGGATAAATTTCTTGATTTCTCTTATTTAGGCGACAATTGTGGGGGTTTACTTAGACGCCTTCATCGAAGATACTAAGATGAATATGGGTTCGATTCTCATCCCGGAGCATGTTGGATTCTCCTAGGAGTTGCTTCTATCCCTCTCTCTTCTTGTTCTTTTCCTCTTGAAAAACTTAAATACAATAAGAAGAGATTTATTTCTGAACTATATAAGAAATCAATTTTGTATGAATACGAATAATTGTATAGTTGTACTCTGTTACTAAAGTAGCTTATGAATTCTATCGTTTTTGTTTTTCTATTATTAATCTAATTCATCATATCATATAGATTAAAGAAACTTCAAGCAGTCCTGCTCCTATGCAACTCTTGAGTAAATTTGTCAAGTTAAAGAAGGAATATTAAGGAGAAATCTTTAACTCTTAGAATATCACAGTTAGTGAAATACTGCTTTCTTAGAGATCTGCAAGAATTTTACATGTGATATCCTCATTTTCTCTTTGATTTATTGGGTGATGAGAAGGATAAATTGCCGAGTGAAATTCGAACTTATTACAACAAATTGTTATGCGAACATGTCAGCTCTCCAATCGAAGAATGGGACTATCATCGATTACCTCCCATTAACACCCTAGAAGGGATCAAAGCTGCTTTTGATTTTGCTCTTACCTTATTTGTTCGGTCATTTAAAATGGCCAAAATTGATGTTTTAAAACTAAAGAATTAGTTGAATGTTCTAAAATAGAACTATGATGTAATTTGAATTTTCTTATCATTTGTAAATTTTATTGTGATAAATGAAAGAGAAGATTTTCCATGTATTAACTTTTCTTTTATTTATCCTGATTAGGAAAATCGACTAGCATTTGCATCTGATTCTCTAGATGTTTTCTTACGGGTGATCGAGATTAAAGATAGACTAATAGCTGATATTGAAAAGCGATGATTTTCCCAAAACGCTCCAGCTTTATGGTTTTCAAATAATCCAGAGGCACAAGAATGGGATAGGAAATACTTTCAATTAAGGTTGATTTTTAGAGGTCCAAAGGAATGAACTTCTAGCTTGGAAGGGGAAATTGAAGAGAAAGACAAAGGAGTCCGATAGTTGAAAGAAAAGATTGAATCAATCTTAAAATCTAGACCTACAGTTGAGATTTACACCAAAATGGCTAGATTACAACAACAAATAAATGATCTTGAAGTGGAGCTTTTGAAAAGTCAAGTCTACTGCCAGTCATTAGAGCTTATCGCAAGTGGAAGCGAGTTTAGCCTTCCTACTCCTACTCCCATTAGAATAACTAGATCTCGATCTTTGGCTAGTCATGAATTTCCTATTTTGCTAACTCCCCCTCTGGGTCTAACTAAAAGTGAGATCTCCAAATGGAGAAGACAAGTTAAATTTGAGTGCATGCAATATTTTAGTAAGAAATATAACAAAAAAGTATCGCAACGTCTCAATGACTATAAAAATCAAGTTGAAAAGCTTGGGCACGAGAAGTACATTCTTAAATAGGAAATTGAAGAACTAAAGATCATGGTTCAAACTTTTAAAGGAGCCAATAAGACTCTGCAACGTGCTTTAAAAATTCAAATTGATTCAATTGATGATGCAGATACTATTTGAAGAAAGGAAAATAAAATTGAAGAACTTTTAAGCGTGACCATTCGCCACATTACTGATTCTTTAATTGCTAAAGATATGGCCAGGATAACACAGAGCTTTGAGCCTTAACAACGAATTACTTTAAACACACCCTTCTTTTTTTATAATTTCTGTACCTATGCCTTTGCACATAATGTATTAGATTGTAAATGAATCTATATTTGAAAGTATGTTACCTCGAATGTATCATATGCACTTTTCTCTTTTTGAATTTGTTGAATTATCTAAGATGCATTATCTACTTTTCAAGATTTCAAGTTTTTGCCAATTTGTTTATTGAAAGGAACATAAGTTTGACTGACTAAGCGTTCATCATTTCAGTAGATCATGATTTTTATCCTGATGTTAGAGTTTGCTTCTTCATTTATAGATAGTCCACAACTTGTTTAGTAATGGAGATTACCATTTAATAAGAAAGTTGAATTCCAATCTGAATTTAAAAGATTGAGCGGTAATTTAAAGAAGTTCCACTGTTAGAAAATCCTTCTGATAACGATTTGAATGGAATCCTAGAGAACCATTCTGGTTACAATGTGAATAGAGGACCGAAAAATTCATCTAGCGGTAGGAACAGAAGACCGAAAAACTCATCTGGCGGTAGTAACAGAAGACCAAAAAACTCTTTGGAAGTAAAAGATCGGAAAACCCATCTGGTAATAATAAAGGAAGATCAGAAAACCCATCTGGTAATTAATAAGGAAGACTAGAAAAACATTGGCTAATTAATAAGGAAGACAAGAAAACACATCTGGAATCTGAAAATTAATTTTTCTTTGGAGCATAAACGCTCATAATTGATAGATCTTCCTATAGAAGATTATTTTTGATCCATTCTTTAGGATAGAGTTTGGTTTTCTTTTGAATTTGATTAGCAGTATCTTAGGTGATAATTGTTGTTCGGTGCGTTTGGTTTACTATTTGAAGCAGAACCAAAGACTTACCCAACCTCCCTCTAGGAGGTGCTTTAACAAGGCCTTGAAAAGGATACTAAAGGCTTGTTCGGTGCATTTGGTTAGCTTTTCTTAAGAAAAACCAAAGACTTACCAGACCTCCCTCTAGGAGGCACTTCAGCGAGGCCTTTGATGATGGAACCACAGGTTAATTGAGTGCTCGGCTAGGTACCGAAGGCTTACTCCATCCTCCCTCTGGGAGGCACCTTGGCCACTCCCCGTAGGCAGGACCTTGGGCTTGTAGAAACTTTGGATAGGTCGTTTTCAAGCGGGACAAAAGATTACTCTCACCTCCCTCTAGGAGGCCCCTTAATCAGGCCATGGAGACAGGGGCTTATGCTCCAGCTAAGCCATATGGCGGGACTCGAAGGCTTATTTGGCGCTTTGACCAGGCTATCTCAAGCGGGACCCAAGGTTTACTCCGTCCTCCCTCTAGGAGGAGCTTTGACCAGGCCATTTTGGCGGGATCAAAGGCATTTTCCTTTATCTTTGGAGTGTGTTTTCCTCCTTAACCATTTAGATGCACTTATCTCTTAGAAAAAATCTTATTTTATAGATAACTCGTCTAACATCTTCTTGCAAATTCATTAAACTTCCCCTGCCCTAGAAAATGGTTAATCAAGCCTTCCAAGCTTCGATATTAGTTTGTGCTATGTCCATTTGAGCGATGGTAATGGCAGTACAATCCTTCGAGGTTATTCATTCTTTGGTTGTTTCTTTTGGGAAGGCCAGTAGTTAAGTTCGTCTTTGGTCAGGAGATAGATATTCTTATAGGAAGTAGTATGAGAGAAATTCTTGGAAAGTCGTAATCTTTTGGAAGACGATTAATTCTTAGCACTTTTGTTATAGGGATAGTTTGGCTCACATCCGTGTTAAATTTCAAAATAGAGAAAACATCCTCCCCAAACTAAACTACCGTTTCTAGTCCCTGTTTTCAAATCCGACTATGCCAAAAGACCCAAATACCCTTTACGTTTGTAGCATTTCAAATGCGTATAACTTTCTGTAGAAGCATCGAATTAGCATCCCGTTTTCACCAAAAAATCATAATTTTATGATCTTTAAAATGAGGTCCAATGTTGATACCAAAAAATTATGTTTGCAGCAAGGCTGCAATTATTCCATATATTTGCAGAAAATTCTGCAATTTTTGAACCTTATCGATTTTTCTACCAAATGTCAGCAATTATTCCATATAATTGCAGACTTTTACGCAATTATATGGAATAATTGCAGACTTTTATGCAATTATATGTAATAATTGCAGACTTATCTTCTATTATTCTATATAGTTGCCGATTTTTCTATAATTATTTAGTTTACTTGCCATTTTGTGCAATTATATGAAATGAGTATCAATTTTTCTTCAAATATCAGCAATTATTCCATATAATTGCAAACTTTTATGCAATTATATGGAATAAATGCAGACTTTTCTGTAATTATTCCATACAAATGCATAATTTTATGCAATTATATCGAATAATTGCATAAAACTCTGCAATTATTCCAAGTAATCATCGAAAAGTGCAACTATACCATATAATTGCAGACATTTCTACAATTATTGCATATAATTGCTGAATTGTCTGTAACCATACTATATAATTGCAGATCTTTCTGCTATTATTGCATATAATTGCGAATAACTTGTCCTGCTGTTGTTTTTACATATGAACAATGTCGCTCATTAGAAAGATAATAAAATTTGTAATTTAATGGTGAAAACAGTTTGTTAATCCGTGGTTTCTATAAAAAATTATTGCGTTGTAAAGATTGACAATTAATGGGGTGCAAAATTTAATTATGAATGTGAGAATAACATCCACATATGAAGAAACAATGTTCAACAATGGAGCAGAGGGGTATTTTTAGAAAGAAAATTACAGTATTTGAAAATAGGAATGTAATTTATATCATTTTTTGGGAGGATGTTTTGTGTATTAAATTTGATTCTAGGGATGTGTCCCTTATTTTCACTTTGTTATATGTGATGGGCTCTTTAACTTCTATAGCAAACTTTTTTTCAAAGAGCTTTGAGTTCCGTTCAATTTATAGGAATGACAAAGCACATTCCCCTATCTCTTAGTGAATTGATCGAAATATTTTGTTGTCTCTCTTTCAAAAACTGTTCCCCTTGCTTGGAGCTGGATTTCTTTTCTCACCTTCATAAAAATGTGATCCTTTTTATACTGCTTCCATACAACGATGGTTGGTGTTGGCCCCACATGGATTCAAGCTCCATTTTCTGGATCATAATGAGTTATCTGTCTTTTCTTCCATAACTTGTGGTGCCATAAGCCTTAATATTGGCTCTTCATGAAGCCCGGGATCATTTGTAATTTGGTAAGTTGGCCTAGCCATTTGAGGCTCGGAGGATCCTTGTTTGGAAATTTTAACATAATTGATTGGCATGACTAAGCAAAACTTAGTTGACGCGATTAATTGATGTTAAAAATCAAAAGAGGTTAGCTTCGAATGGGATATGTTTAGTAAGGGCAAGTCCTTTAAGCCCTATTTATGCAAGCTAAGGTAGTTCCACTTAGGGTTTTAACAGAGATGGAGGTTCGGGCCCTCCCTCTAGCATCAAAATGTTAACGAACTTCTTCGTTGACCCCAGAAGTATAAGGAAAATGGATTTGGCTTAGCTAAAGTTATCCTAGACTAAGTTGCTAGGATAGAGTATGCACCATATCAAATCCATGAAAGTCTTATGCATATTCAGCATCAAAGCTAAAGCCATATCGCATGTCATATAAGAGTCAATAGTTCAAATCATGTAGAGCAATCAAACTCAAGACTATGGATGCTTTTGGAATTCGAAGCACATTATGATGTAAGATTCAAAAATGCTTTGGAACTTGAAAGTAAGCCACAAGTCAAGTAATTTTGTTCTTATTCCAAATAACTTTGAATGTAGAATGTCTTATGAGCCATAGGTCAAGTGCTACAATCGGCTCTAAATTCCCAAATCAATTTAGGGTTAAAAGATTTAAAATGTAAAAAAGAGACAAGAATGATTCGCGCCTTCTTCATACCCCATAGTCCGTATATATAGGAGTTGTGGGATGCGGCATGGTTGCTATGTGCCTATGTAACACGATTGACCTCCAGCATTATCCATGTTAATGGCGCACGACGTCATACTTTAGCATCCACTCGCTCATTAGTGAACTTCAGCGCTTAACATGCATCCTGCCTTGATAGTCTTCATTGGTGACGTTCAATATCAATATCGTATTGAGGCTATGCAGCCTCCTTTGAAGGTTGAGGAAGTGCGGCATAACTATGGCACGACATCAATAAGCGGTGACATTGATAAGTGGCGACATTGGTAGTAATTGGCATTGACAACAAGTGTCATTAATAACAGACGACATTGGCAATGAGCGGTATTGATAATAAGTGGCATTGATAACATGCGGCATTGATAATAGGTGGCATTGTCATAAGAGGCATTGATAACAAATGACATTGATAATAGGCGGCATTGATGATAGGCAGCATTGATAGGAGATGACATTACTTTGAAGGGTGACATTAGAATAAGGTGACATTGAAGAGATGCGTTATTAATCCAGAGTGGCATTGATTCTTCTAGCAACATGAAATAAGTGCTCCATTGATGGAAAACGACATTAATATGATGTCACATCAATGCTATATCATGTTGTTATAACATTGATGGCTTTTGGCATAGATATTTTCAGCGTCGTTTTTCCTCACTAATATAAGGCATTGTTTCCAGTTTCTTTGGCACTATATCACTCATCCAATCTTATAAGCGGTATGCGACATTGATGGCATCCGGTATTGCTGGCTTCGTTGATGACCTACAAAATTTCCTATTATTCTATTATTCTTTATTGATGAAGGGATTGTATATTTTCAGCATTGATTTTTCTTCATACATTCGACACTACTTAAATTTGAGATCATGGCTATGCCGTATACCTTCGGGATTAATAATGATAGTAACAATAACTAACAAACTTCAATTTCTATATTTTTTACTAAAAGCTCAAATATTATTATTTCTAACTTTTTAGGGAAAGCATTTCAATTAATTTAACAACTTTAAGTGGAGTTGATGGCATAACTTACAAAAGTCCAACTAGGTCTTGTAATTTAATAAGGCTTAATTGTCTCCATTATGCCTTATCAACATCACAACTATTTTCTATGGATCCAATGGAACCGCTCTTCTTCTAATTCATCCTTAGTCCTAATATTTACTCTATCGCTAGTTGGTGTAAAAAGCCTCTATTAGCAATTTTCTTATGGAGTCTTTTATAACCAATGTGATGGATTTATTTTCCACCTCAAAGTTGCTTTTAATCTTAACATTTCTTTAACTCATAGTTTACCACTATAAAGGATAAGCCAAAAACTACCTCTAAGAGTCAAAATACAATGCATGTGGTGTATAAATAAATACAATATAATATTAGAAAAATACAAATACGCTCTCTTATGCCCCTTAATTTAGTAGGAGTTGCCTAAACTAAGTTTTAATGCCAAATGTAACAACCCGCCATCTATGACGTCCCAACCAATGTTTAAAAGTGACACTGACATCGCGAGTGCCGTTAAAGATGGGTCATTTTGAGGTCAAATATAAAATAGATAACAGAGCAATTTACAAATATCTACACTTTTTGAAATTCACAATTGAAGAAATAAATAATACTAAAAAAATACCATAATCCTAGATAAATAAAACAAACTATAATTGAAAGTCTATACACAATATCTCCAAATATTAAAAGGGAGATAGTATGAATGTACAGGAGATATCAAATAGATAAATAGTACATAGCTAATAAATGTGCATCTCCATCATAACACAACATCTTTAAAATCACCATCAGTCCTTTTTACTACCTATCATAGTAATTAAAAAGGAGAAAGGAATAGAGTTGATCAAGCATACGTCTGATGAGTGATACATTTCACATAACTGTATAATACTAATAAGTTAGTAAAAAAGCATTTGTGATCAAAAACCATTTCACCTACACCCAATAAGTCAGCTAAAAAAGATACAATACTATTGTGACATCATATCCTAAGGTCTTACCAAAGTCTATCTTAGGTTTAATCATGTGCACACTATTGAGCTCATGGTCTCAACTCGTGTGTCAAAACAAATACGACACGATTAAGCCCAAAATCATAACTCGCCATTGCCTAAACATATGCACACTATTGAGCTCAAAGCCTAACTCGTGTGCCAAAAAAACTACAATATTATTAGGCTCAAATTCCAAACTCATTATCACTTAACATATGTACACTATTGAGCAAAGTCCTTACTCATGTAGCAAAAGACTACGATACTATTGGGCTCAAAGTCACAACTCGTCGTTGCCTAAATTTATGCACACTATTGTACTCAAAGTCCTAACTTGTGTGCTACTAACTATGACACCAATGGGCTTAAAGTCCTAACTTGTCGTCGCTAGACGTCACTGGCCCCGCTAAAGTGCACATGATGCCTACCACATACCACACAATTAAGATCAAAGGCCTAACTTTTATGGCTTTACATGACACTATTGATCCCGAAGTCCTAACTCGCTGTCGTAGAATTCGTACGTGATTATTGGGTTTAAGTTCATGCTAGTCATTTGCCTAACGGTCTACGACACTTTGGAATCAAGCCCAAAACTTGTCATCACTCCACCATTTACGAAGCTACTAGATCAATCCCCAACCCATCATTTCTAAAACATTCTTTGTCACACCACAGCATACCAAAACGCCCTAGTAGAGCCCTCATATATAACAAACCTAATAAAATAAGATATTTTTCTAAAGTATCTTAAAACATTACAAATAACACACCAAAATGTTCCCCATCTTACCACGATTCTGATGCTGGGAAACACGTGTGAAATGGAGTTCGTATACAAGAGTTATAAGCATTTCAGGATAACTTTATTATCGTAATTATTTAGTTTATAATTTTATTTTATTATTTTTTCTTTCTTCGGTTATGCATCTTGCTACAGTAGCAAAGAAAACCCGATCTCTTCAACTTCCCTCACTGTGTTCCAGCCCTAGCAACATGCCTACAACCACCGCATCGATGATTTAACACCATGATCGACCTTTCCACATTGAGCCGAGCCAAAACCCCCTACGCTGGTCGCCTCTAATGCTACCAATTTCGATGCGAGTGCCAGTATTTTCTAATGAGATTTTGACTACCTCGTTCCAATCTGAGTTGATCGAAGACCACTGTGAGCACCGTCTCAACGCCTTTACAAGCCTATACTTCCTAATCACCATATCATTGCCATTTTACTATTGGATCGAAATAGATAGTAACATATCCATTTTGAGACTCGAAAATGTACACCGATGATGTTGTAGTCGTCGCCAAAATTATTTTCAAATGATAAAATGGGATCATTATTTTTTCACAACATTAAGTAAACAGAGTAGCTAAATAATTTCATTACATCAAAATATCTTTACAAGAATGACTTTACATATTTATTAACCGAACTCCTCCACGTAGGGGTAAATATGATAAAACATAAATATAGTATCATGCCCAACATATAAAGGTGCTGGCATGAACATTAGCAAATTATAAACTATGATTTGACATAGTGAAAATTTTAAAATAACTTTTATTTGCAAAATAATCCTTCCGCTTTATTTTTGGAGTCTTTATTTGTCTTTTCCAAAAGCTACATATCTATATCGTAAACTCAGTTTACCCAAATGAGTACCATAAGTTTATGAGAAAGAATAAAACCATGGGTAAAAAAAAGCCAGGTATGAGTAATACTTTAACCTAACAACAAATCATACAGTGAGACCATGCCGCTAAAGCACGGAACAGGTTTTCCCCTTACTATTTATTGGAACTAGGTCAGCCCGCAACAAAAATAATTGGTAAATTTCAATATTTTTACCATTTTGGAACTTTATGGACCTATGAAGTCTGATTTAGTTAGAAAAGTTATAAATTTCTTTTTAAATTAAATCATCATGTTATTTAAATTTATAAAATGGTTTTATATTATTTAATTAATGTTATAATATATACACACATATAAGTGTGCATGTGCATGCGTGTGTGTGTATCATATACACACATATGTACGCATGCATGTGCACGTATGTAATGTATCAATCTGCGCAAGGTATAACAACTCCGTATATAGGTGCTGAGATTTACACCTCAACGGACTGTTGTCTCATCTAATATATAAATATATTATCCAAATCTAGGTTTATATATGTATTTTTAGCAAAGCTAGTCGACATTATAGTGGGCCGAGCCACTGAATATATAATGGTAAAATAGGTGTTATGCACATGCAAAGAACAGCTAATTGGGAAAGAGCCTAAACCACAAAGAAAAATAAAGCATAGGAGCTAGGAAAAAGAGCCTAAACTATATATAAAAAAAGACTACGCACCCTCCAAGGAGGAACTGCCACTGCCAACATCAGTCGACGGGCCTATAACATGAACATACGTAGAGATAAAAGAAGCTAGCTTCAGATCATAACCTTCAGACGTTGGCGAGTAAATAAATTTCCTATCACAACTGACATCATAAAACTTACTTTTGTTCATTTCACCTATCTCACCAATCCTAGTAAGGGATAGACCCTCACCATCAATGTGATATATAAGACAACGATTTTCTCCCTCCACGTCACTAGTAAAGGCATAATATGTGTCAGTCTCGGGCGAGCACCGCATTTCAGAAGGAACATGAATCTGGGCCCGCTCCTTAGAATTCCAAGTAATTGAATATTCAGGCAGAGCCTGGGCCGCACTAACAGGAACAATAGAATCGGTCAAAAGAGAAGTTTCAGGCTCGGCCTGGGCTATACCCACAGGGGCAACAAGAGAAACACCAGCAAAAACAACAGCATCGGTCAACATAAAAGTATCAGGCCTAACCGTGGCCGCACCATCAAAGGCAGTAATAGTAGGAGCATCACCAACAGAAGCAACAAAAGAAGGCGATATAGAGGGGGTAGGTGTAACTTTCGGGACCCACTTCCTGACAAGAGGACGAGGAAGCAGAACCCATGCAGATAGTGGAACAAGGTTGGCAGAGGCAGATCTAGGACAAGCATCAAAAAGGTACCCAAAGGACTGGCAGGACGAACAGATCTATGGTTTCCAACTGTAGCGCACTCTGACCTCAGCAATTAGGCCAGCAGCAAGTTTGACTTTCAAAACAGAAGGCAAAGGATTGGCAGGTGTTATTTTGATAAGGATTTGGCATAAACTAGTTTTTTTCTGGCTATGGTGTTAGCATGATAACATATCACCTTACCAATAAGGCCTACAAGCCAATCAATCCCGATCAGGGGTTGAAGAACAGATGGAATGTGAGAAAAGTAGGTCCAGACAGAAGTAGAAAGAACCTGATCCTTAGCCCTATCAATAGAGGGACTCCAGGATGTAATAATAAAAGGTTTCCCTTCAATAAGAATATGATCAGCCTCTAAAATACGTTGTCTTTCATCACTACGTGAGAATTGGAAATAGAACATTGCATTATCGTAACAAACATTTAGTCCCCCTTTAGGCTTCCAAACTCGGCTACATCGCACCTTAACAATCTGATAGGCCGGATTGGAGTGGAGGAAAAAACCCACCAAATAATCCTTCCAAAAATCAACACCAGCCTCTAGCACTTCCACCATGGAATCATAACAACTTCTATCTCTAACTTTATCAAAGCTATGGGTAGAATGGACACCACCATTATTTGGCAGTTAGAGAACAATGACTTCCACTTTAGAAGAGCCCTGGGTGGAGAACCAACCTCAGTATTAGGCCCAGAATGACAAGGGAATAAACTTGGATAAGGAAATTTTAGCTGGGAATTATCACAAGTACTTGGTAGGCTGCTACATGCCAGACCAATATCACGTGAACTGATACTGTTATCCACAATAACAGGTGTGATAACATCTCCGGCAACATCAGATACAATTGATGCAGCCAAAACAGATGAAGCACAACCCTTATTGTTGATATTCTCAGAATCATCACAACCCAATTCTACCACAACAAGCAACTCAACTTCCACTTGCAACCAAGGATCACAACAATTAGCAGCTAAGAAAGGAGATGGAGGATGCTCACTTGCTTTCGAAGGACTGCCAAGCAAAGGCACAGAGGATAGTGGCGGTATGTCATTCAAAAGCCTAGAAATTGGATTAGCATATACATTCACAGACGAGGGAGGCGCGGGCACAGATCTAATAATCGAAGTGGAAGCAATAGATTGCGACCCAACGTCACTGGATAAAGGAGGAGCAACATTGAAAAGAGAGCCAATGCATACTAGAGAATGATCCAGATCAGCAACGAGCGCTTTTTATTAACCATAGGATGAAGCGCAGACACATTGAAACAATGTTGGTCAGGCGAATGAAGAAACAAGCCATTAACAATCACCAACGAAGAAGCCATTTTTGAATTTTTATGTTTTATTTTCATGAGACTCTTTAACTATGTTTATTATAAGTTACAAATATATATTATAAACTAATATTTTATAAATTCAATTTTGTATGAATAAATAAATAAATGTAAATATATATATATATATATGTATATATATAAGTATGAAATATTAATTATATGTGTGTGTATAACAATAAGAATATACTTAAATCGTTTATAAATTAAATTAAATACTATTTTGTTAAAAAGCGAAGAGTGTGTGTGTATATAATTAAACATATGTGTATGTATGTATGTATATTAAATAAATATACGTAATAAATAATAATTATAGACTAATACTTATAAAATACGCAGTGTAATATATATATAGGGGGGTGTGTGTGTGTGTGTGTATTTATCAGGTCATGTGCACGGTTTATATTTTTTTAATTTTTTTAAAATATATTTTAATGTAAATATCTGTACAGATATTATTAAAATGTTGATAAAAATTATTTTTGAAACATATTTGAATTTTAATTTCTTAATAAAATTCTAAATGATATTTTGCAATTTTTAATTTAATATTTTATTTTAAAATTAAAAATCAGTTTTAAAATCTATTTTTTGTTTTAGGCCAATAAATAAATAATTTAAATTTTTATTTTTTTATTTTTGAAAAAACACATGTTATGTATAAATTTAATTTTATAAAATATAAAACATATATAATATATATAAATCAATATAATTAATTTATATGCTTAATTGATTTAAATATCATTTAAATAATAATATATATATATATATATAATATTTTATTTCTACCGAAAATATTATACCCATCAAATTTTATATATAAAATTATATAACCATGTTTTGTAAAAGTTTGATGTAGTAATTAAACTATAAACTCTCTTATAAGTGTTGTATATTAAAAAAAATTAATAATTTAAAAAAAAAATTAAGTCGAGCTGCATATAGGTGTACACATGAAAAATTCTTTTTTTATATAAAAGTATATATAAACATACAACCAATCTAACTGTGATAAATTATTTATATATTGGAATCGTCACCAAACTAATTGTACAATATATATGATATAAACATTATGTAAATATTAATATTCATAAATTTGTTAAGAATATACCTTATATCCAATGTCTGTAAGTAAACCTTGAAATGATGAGATTTGCTCCTTGAACTGATTTCCAATCCAGTAGAGTGCTAATCTCTGAATCGAAGACCACTAACTATCGAATAGAACTGTTTTTACTTTGATTTGAACATGAAATGATGGAGGATGAGAGAGATATGGTTCGGCTTGAAAAGGATGTGAATGGAGGCTCCAAAAAGTATGAAATAGGTAAGGGTTGAGATGTTTATATAGAGAATGAAAAAGTGATGTAACGAAACGTATTTTTGATAGCTGAAAATACTCAATTAAATGAGAATTTAGAAATTAATATTCTTGGTAACTAAAATTTACTATTT
The DNA here is from genome assembly GCA_030765085.1 of Allium cepa. NCBI lineage: Eukaryota > Viridiplantae > Streptophyta > Magnoliopsida > Asparagales > Amaryllidaceae > Allium > Allium cepa. The sequence goes on from CM060931.1 coordinate 169,910,791, forward strand.
ATAAATGAAAAAAACATATTAGAATATAATTAAATAATGTTGATTAATGAAACTGACAATTATTTTAATGTAATTTCAATCAATTTAAATAATTTTAAGTTTAACAAGGAATAAAATAAATGATGTATTAATGGTGTGGTTATATATTATTTAATTGAAATTGGTGTAAACATCTATAAGTAAATTTATACTCCTTGTTTGTAAACAATAAATGTATTGATGTGTTCAAATTATTTGAATGTAACAACTGTTCATTTCTCATCTTATTTTCAAATCCATGTTGGAATTTATTTGGGAATCAATGCAATTAGATGTAATTAAATGTTATAGTTAATATAAGGAAAGATGTTAGCCATAGAGTTTGAGTGAAATAAAACAAAAACTTATGTTAATAGATTACATAAGGAATTGTTTATTTAATATAAAAGACTTTTAAATCAATTATTATGAATAAGTATTAATTTAATATAGAATAAAATGGATAAGTTTAGTAAAGGTGTAAACATATGTCTATTTCTTTGAAATGTGTATTAGCTTACAGATTTATTATAGGGATGAGAAACTATTAAATGTATAACTCCTATTTGTATCCAATAATGTATAAATATGTTTAAATGACTATTAGATAGGAAATAATTGTCCTGTTTCTCTTTACATTTACTTAGTCTAATTTGAAATTCACCTTTGTAATCAACTGAAATTGATGTAATTGAATAATTTCAATTAATAGGAAAGAGGGCACTAAATTATAAATTAATAGGTGTAATTAAATGTAGCTTATGTTTGTGAAAATATAAGGAAAGTTTGATTTAATGAAAATAACATTTATATCAAATAAAATGAATGTTACATTTGTGAATGTAGGTTTAATTTCATTAAAATAAAGAATAGAATGACTAATTTAAAGGAAGAAATATATGTTTATTTGAACTGTTTTTTAGCATATAGATTGATTACAAGAATAGGAAAATAATTTATTTCAGTAAGTTATTTATTACTCTATTATATAAATAACAAATTTATAAACGTGTTTGAGTAACTAAAGAAAATAATTGTTCTATTTTTCATTCATTTTAGTTTGTCTCTTTTAAAATTTAACTTTGTAATTAATTGCAACTACTGTAACTGAAATATTTCAATTAAAAGGAAAGAAAACAATGATTGCAATTAATAAATTTAATAAAAGAAACGCACGTTTTGTGTTGAACAGAAATGGCGCTTTAAAGGAAATAAAAGATCATTTTTGAGAAAAAAAAAATTGAACCTTTTCATTTTTAAGGTAAGTATAATTTTATTTATTATGTGTTGAAAAAAAATTAAATGTGTACAAATTAAGTACTATTTGAGTTAATGAAATTAATTTGGTTACGTTTCAAAAATTGAATTTCAAAAGATTGTGCGATGTATATGGTCCCTTTATTTCTTTTGTTATTAATTATTGCATGTACATTTTAAAATAGTTACCTCATTATCAATACTTGATTCGTTTATTTCTCCTTCTGTTTAGTACCGAGCCTAGACTTTTAGGCTATATTTAATTCGTGCCATCTCATTTTTAATTATACAAAATTTCATTTTCCTCTGGTTTGCTAACTTTCTCATTCCTACATACATTTTCTTACGTATTATTAATGCCTGAAGCTTTCAAAACAAAAACGTGACATTCATTTTTGACCCTCCACCTTCATTTCCTTATTATTAAATAACCTGCAATTTTATTTCTTCATTTACATTTTGTTTCTCCTGACACCTCAAATTCATTTAGTTCAAATTGTTCTTTGCTGAAGGTATATTCTTATCATAAAATTGTTCACATTTTAAACTTGTCCCTTCATTTTTTGTCACCACCTCATTTCCTATGTTTAGGTCTCCATTTCAAATCTTTCTTTCCTCAAATCATTTAACGTGAGCTTGCTTATTCAAAACTCTCTTTTTTGTAAATTCAAAATCTTTCTTTTATGAAACATGAGTTTTATTTTTTTTCATTTTCCCTACAGTCTTGCCCTCGTCTTAGTTTATTCCTCCATCTTGCCTGAAGCCTCATCTTGAGAAAAATGTAAGTATTAAACTTTGTTTATTTGTGTACCAATTATTATTTTAACAATATTTCTTGTAACATGAATATCTTTTACATATAAACTACGATTCACGCGCGATTTCTTCTGTTAGATTCATATTTAAATTTCGGACAACATGAAATTGATTTGGCTGAATTTGGAGACTGTTAAGATTTCGCGCTTCTGTTTGGATTTTTACGGGCTAAAATCAAAGATGATTGATTTAACCCACTCACGTAATACTAATTCTTCTTAGGTTAGTTGAATTGAATTTATGAAGCGATGAGAATTTTATTTGTTGTTGTTTGGTAGTTTAAATTGACACTTAGTTGAAATTTAATTTTATACTGAATTAAATTGACGTCTTAATTATCATTGAAATTAACTGCTAGTTAAGCACCATCAATGGTTGTTTATTTATTTTGGATATATCCCAGTTATTACCTATTTATTATTTGACATTATATAAATTCTCAATTGTATTATGGAAATGAATTAAGAAATAGGTTCAAATGGCATATACTTAAGACACTTTGATTTGGATTAAAATTACATATATCCATCCATGTAATTAAATTGATATAAATAATCACATGGCCATAGAGTAGAAAATTATATACAGACACCGAATTGTTAAATTAAATGTTTCTAAAATCTTGAATTTGGATTTTGATTAAATGACATTGTTTAAAGTAAATAAATTATGGATTTATATGAATTGAATTATTTTCTTATTCAAGCTTTGAAATGTTGAAATTGAAATTGGTAAAAGAAATTGTTTTAAAGAGTTGAATTGGAAATGTGAAGTTATAATCGATATATGACTATAGTTTTGACAATTGATTTTTTTAAGTTTGAGCCTTAAATTTAACAATGAAGTCAAATTGATTTAAGGGGTTTGAATCAGTAAATTGAAATTGGACTTGAAAACGATATGAACTAAAAAGGTTTAAAATAAGAATTAGATTGAAATTTAAATCATTGAATTGAATTGTTGAATAGAATTTTAAGTTAAAAATGAATATTTTGAAAATTGAAGTTAATTCGAATTGAAGTTGAAATCAAGTTGATTTGAAACTAAATTGAAATTAAGTCAACTGAATTGAAATATTAGAAATTGAGTTTTGTTGATTTGAAATTTGGACATGGGTCCAGATTTGTTGAAATGGAAGGAAACAGTTTGATTGATATTATTTTCAAAATAAATTATTTTAATATAAACTGTTTGAAATCGCTTTTTTTATACTCAAATTATTTTGATTTTCCAAACTGTTTTACTATATAAACCATTTTCAAAACTCAAACCATTTTATATTAAACTGTTTTAAATCTCTAAATTATTCAAAATATTTTCTAAAAATTCAAACTGTCAAAGTTGGATTGTTTATATTTAAATCATTGATTTAAATGTGAATGTGGTTAAATGAGGTCATAACCAAAGTTGGAATTTGAAATGATATTTTCAAGTGAAAATGAAATATTTTGAGTAAATATGGTATTTTGAAATGAAGTGATATTTTGAAGTGAATATGATATTTTAATATCAAATATGAATCGTTTTCGAAATGTAAATGAACTAACTGGTGTGAAAAATGACTTTTGGTTGTTAAAGAGATCGAGCCTCTTATTGGCATACTCTATGTCAATATTGGAACCACTTTAACAACTGTGTACGTGGTGGATGTTATCCAGAATAAACTGGCTGAATTGGAGGCGTTTGCTGGATTTGAAGCAAGAGAACGATGATGGATGACCATGACACTTGTGTTAATTGGAAATGACTAAAATAGGAGCCTATGTATGGCCAAGGGATTTGCAACCTTTAGGGCCATCACCCATTCGTATTATTATATTGATTTTGGACTTGATCGGTGCACCTTGATTAGATTTAGGCGCGGTAGACTCGGTGGGCGGTCGTAGCTACGATGCGTTACCACCAACCCGAAAAGGTAATTTGGTAGAATCCTATCTTGGGTATTGCCTCACGTGCCTTGTCATACTTTTATCCTTATATGCGACCACTACGATTTTGTTTTAGTTTTGTCTTATCACATGCTTCCCTGGCTACACTGGTGATGTCAAAGGCAAATTGTAGGACAATGCATAAAAATATGTTAAGGAGGATTAGTGTAAAGCTTTAATACTAGAAAAAATATTTATTTTATTGATTAGACACTACATATATAGTGTATCTTACTATAAATAGATAGTTTAACGTATCCTTAGGAGATGGAAAATCCCATAACATCCCTTAAATTATTGCACGCACGTTATACACTGGATAGGAGATGTAAAATCCCGTAAACATCTCTGAAGCTATTACACTCATATTTACTTGTTGTTGATTTAACTTACAAAAGGACTTTTAGTTCTGACTCGAGTGTTTTGTCTTTTTATTACGCTCGGGTCAGTCTGGGCTTTTCAGTGTTGTAGACATTATTTCTGGAGGACAAAGACGAAGTTTGGTAAATTATATTATTAGTATCATTCCACTGCATTATTTTGGTATATTTTTCGATTGTACTCTGATTATATTGTAAAAGTTGTGTAATCAAATGTATACTGTAAAACAACTTCATGAACTGTTTATTTGGTTATTATATTTTGTCATTCCGCTGCAATGTTTTGTTCTCCTTCTTTTCTCTTATTTTCTTATTTACCCCATTTACAATCCTCCCTTTGAATGGTTTGAGTTAGATATGTGTGGTTTATTGTCGATTTAAACCGTCCAAAAAAGTGGGTCGTCACAATTGAAAAGTTAGGATCCGAATTTTTGCCTATTCTCCCTGCCTTATCTCCATAAAACTAGCCCACCAAAATGCCATCATATGGCCACCTGTCATGCCCAATTACAGCCGAATCAATCAGACCCCCATATGGGCTTTAAACCCATTTAAAACCCATAAAAATATTTTGCAATTAAATCTAGTTTAATGAGTATCAATATCGTATATCGATTAATATATTTATAAATATTACAAATATATTTAATAATATTTATTCACTAAATCAAAACATTTTTTTGTAATTAATATTTCATAAATATTAATTTATAATAATTACAAATTTATTAAACCGTTTGGTCAAAGGAGTATTCATCGTTTTGGTTGTGTGATCCCTTAGGTGTAAATTTGGTCAGCGATTAATATCGAACTATTCGAATTTAACTTTCACACATCATTTAGCGTGTGGTGTGATATTTTGGCCAAATTTATCACTTACTTTGTTTCGGTAAAAACCAATTTTACTTTATTAAGCATTACTTGGTTGTGACTATTATTCATACCAATTCTCTTCGTTAAAACTATATACCTTTGGACTTATGAAATTTGGTAGTGGTCAAAATTCAAATATCATCATATTCAACTCTATAGTCCAAACACAAAATCCCTGGTTTAATAATTAAAAATATTATTAACTGAACTACTCTGGCAGGAGATTTTGACTTTGAGTTGACGATGATACTAACCCCATAAAAATAAGGAAACGAAGCCTCTCCTGAATAGTGTTTCACTTCCAATGCTTTCACTCGACGCAACTATAGTCACTTTATGGACGTCGTACCATGATTTAACTATAATCAAAGCGAAAATTTTGTATTGAAGGTTAACAATATTCTTAAGTCGAGAGAACTATGTAAATTAGTCACATCGATATTTTCCATTTAACCTTAGTTATATTAACTAATAGAAAATTATCGAGTGATTCTTTCCATAGTTATCGAATACCTATCAGTACATAACCCCTTTGTTCCTCCAGCGGGCATGAGTAATACACTACCCAACATTTGGAAAGCATTATGTACTATAGTCTCAATGGATGCATCGATACCCAGTCTCGATGTATCTTGACTAGGAAAATTTAAAATGATACAATGCTCATGATTACAACTATTTGTAATTACTATCACAAACACACCATTATAGATTTTCAGTTAAATATATTTTAATTAAATATTTAATTATTTATAATACATTATAACAAATATATATAACAAAACGAAAAACAAATTTATTACTATGAGAATTGATTATGAAGTTAATTAATTTAAGTAAATTACAGAATTGCCTTTAAGGCATACCCTTAACTCTATCACTATCAAATCAGCATTAATTACATCATACTATGTAATAAACATCACACCATAATCAAATGCAAGTCATCAACCATATCATAAATGTATATTTTACTTTCACAACATATTTCGACTAGTTTCTTTAGTCAGTTCATTTTAAATTACCCTAAAGGTCTTTATTCTTAGTTTTTCATTTTTATCATGAACACCTATTTAGGTTGCCATACGGCCCACATCACTATTATCGAATATAATATTGTGTTTAGATGTAGGGTTTCCATTAAAGCCTTCCTTCAAAGTTATAGAATATAATGTCATGCTTAGATATATGGTTGTCACTATGAATTTACATCCAAGTTACCGAATATAATGTCATGTTTAGGCATATGGTAGCCACCAAGGCCTTCCACAAAAGTTATCGAATATAATGGCATGTTTAGGCATATGGTTGCCACTAAGTCCTTCCACAAAAGTTACCAAATATAACGTCAGATTTAGACATACTATTTACACCAAGACCTTACACCTATATTTTGTCATCTTAATTGACACTACTTATCATTTCATAGCTTTCTTAAGATTAGTCAATTTTCTCTCTTTAGATAAGTTATTTCATTTTAACCTTTTATTCTCCATAGCCATTTCATCTTTATTAAATTCTCAACCATCACTTTGAAATATCCTTCAAAGTGTTGCAAAATGTTCATTAATTTACTTAGAAATTCTTAGCATCATTAGCTATCACATGTTAACATTACATGTGTGACGCCCCACCTCTATACCCACGCTAGCCAAGGACACTACAGGGTAATACCGTCAACTAACATGGAGAATAAGGCTGGTTAGGAGCGACCATCTATAGCCTTGCTCTAACTATCTATTGAATACATCGACATAGACGTAAAAATAATGTCGATATACCCGATGACTACTTAAAACAAAACCATAGGTGGTTGGATCTATCAGAACAGAATATAACAACTCAAATGTAATATACATCACAGAACAGTAGATCATCATATACACATATACAGATACATAACAGAATTTACAAAACAATACAAGTCAAGTGGTATAGCAAACCACAATATACAGACGAGTCAATAGAATACATATCAGAGTTACAACAAAAAGGACTACACAAAAAGCTATGACAAAAAGAAGCTAGCGAAGTAGTCCATGCGGAAGCAAAATAGGCTAAGTCCAAAAGCACCTAACCTGAAACAACTCGGTCTGACCCGAGTATAAAATACACGGGTCAGTCTAGCTAAACAAATCAGTTAGATAAACTGAACAACAATAAACCTGCAAGGTTACAAGTATAACAAATATCTCTAAAGGAGACAACACAATCATCTAACAAAAGACGAATCATAATAGAACAAGCCTCATATCATCGGCAACACAAATAAACAATGGATATGAATATCCCAAAGCAATCCATAAAGGCAAATAACAAATACCAATAAGGTATAAAAGTTCCACAAGGTAAACGCTACGCATCATGTGGCTCAAAAAGACCAACACCGAAGGGCGTTACCAAGGGAATATACATATCAATGAAACGTCATAAAATTGCTCGAGCTCGGTACTGTATAAACAAGGATCCATGAGCCCGAAGACTCCAAACCCAATATCACTCGAGCGGCTCATAAAGACCTAACTCCGAAAGAGATACAATAGGGCAACCCAATATCACCCATGCCGCTCATAAAGACCAACATAGAAAGCGATACTATAGGGCAACAAACCCGAAGGCACAAACCCGAAGGCACATACCCGAAGGCAACAAACCGTAGTGGTGAAGGTCAGAGACCCAGTACTGGACACCACTAACTGGCGGAATGTGTCACAACTCTCGAAAAGGAATCCGAAAAGTGTTAACGTATGTCCCATAACCACTCGTTCGCACTAAACGGTTTACTATCCGTCAGCCACTTTCACACTCAAAGCAGTACAAAGTTTACCTCATATCATCGATAAACCAAACCCGAAGGTTAAAACGATCAATCGAATAGGTCGGGGACTAATCGGGAAGACAAACGCACAGATTCATGGTCCGTGTTTTACCTAACCATTTAATCTTCCTTCCACTTCGCTCGAAGTGCGAAATTGTGTGTGTTTTAAATAGAATTTATAATCGGAGAAACGAACTTTTAATACAATTTGAAGAAATAATTTATTAAAACCCGTGAATGAATTCAAAAAGGAATTATCAAGGTCAAATGTGCATAAGCAACTAATTGGAATCAATATGCATCGATCAATTTGGAAAATTAAACGAACAAGGCAAATTGGCCAAAAACAGCATATTCTGACGTTTGAAAGAAGGGATTCAGACGTCTGAATCTGTAAATCAATTTGTTTTTCAAAACAGAATTCAGACGTCTGAATCCATACTTCCAGACGTCTGAAACAGGCAATATTTTGCCTATTTCCTTTCTGGTTGAAATTTAGGCAATTCAGATGTCTAGAAATATAAATTCAGACGTCTGAATCCGGGGATGAAAATGTTCCCCAGAACAATATTCAGATGTCTGAAATAAGGGTTTCAGATGTCTGAAACTCAATGTTCAGGCATTTCCTGAACCTGGGCCAACTATGGCCAAACAAATCGAAAGCGATCGGATGCGTGTTGATTATGGGCTTACGTCAAACGACTACCCAACCTTAACGACACACCCAAACACTCCGAACAACATAAACATCATCCATATAAGGTTTACATAGATTTAGCTTCAAAAATCATAATTTGGCAATTTCACCGAATCAACCCAAATCAAAAGCAAATGCACATGAACAAGTGTTAGGAATTCATACCTAACATCAATGATATCAAAAGAAGTAGATGTGAGTTCAAAACTCACCTTATATCACAAAAAAAAGAAGAAGGAGTTCAATTTGCAAGGAGAAGACCAACTAATCTATTCTGTGCTTATCATATTTTGTTCTGAACTCAGCTCTGATACCACGCTGTGACGCCCCATCTCTATACCCACGCTAGCCAAGGACACTACAGGGTAATGCCGTCAACTAACATGGAGAATAAGGCTGGTTGGGAGCGACCATCTATAGCCTTGCTCTAACTATCTATTTAATACATCGACATAGACGTAATAATAAGGTCGATATACCCAATGAATACTTAAAACAAAACCATAGGTGGATGGATCTATCAGAACAGAATATAACAACTCAAATGTAATATACATCACAGAACAGTAGATCATCATATACACATATACAGATACATAACAGAGTTTACAAAACAATAAAAGTCAAGTGGTATAGCAAACCACAATATACAGACGAGTCAATAGAATACATATCAGAGTTACAACAAAAAGGACTACACAAAAAGCTATGATAAAAAGAAGCTAGCGAAGTAGTCCATGCGGAAGCAAAATAGGCTAAGTCCAAAAGCACCTAACCTGAAACAACTCGGTCTGACCCGAGTATAAAATACACGGGTCAGTCTAGCTAAACAAATCAGTTAGATAAACTGAACAACAATAAACCTGCAAGGTTACAAGTATAACAAATATCTCTAAAGGAGATAACACAATCATCTAACAAAAGATGAATCATAATAGAACAAGCCTCATATCATCGGCAACACAAATAAATAATGGATATGAATATCCCAAAGCAATCCATAAAGGCAAATAACAAATACCAATAAGGTATACAAGTTCCACAAGGTAAACGCTACGCATCATGCGGCTCAAAAAGACCAACACCGAAGGGCGTTACCAAGGGAATATACATATCAATGAAACATCATAAAATTGCTCGAGCTCAGTACTGTATAAACAAGGATCCATGAGCCCGAAGACTCCAAACCCAATATCACTCGAGCGGCTCATAAAGACCTAACTCCGAAAGCGATACAATAGGGCAACCCAATATCACCCATGCCGCTGATAAAGACCAACATAGAAAGCAATACTATAGGGCAACAAACCCGAAGGCACAAACCCAAAGGCACATACCCGAAGGCAACAAACCGTAGTGGTGAAGGTCAGAGACCCAGTACTGGACACCACTAACTGGCGGAATGTGTCACAACTCTCGAAAAGGAATCCGAAAAGTGTTAACGTATGTCCCATAACCACTCGTTCGCACTAAACGGTTTACTATCCGTCAGCCACTTTCACACTCAAAGCAGTACAAAGTTTACCTCATATCATCGATAAACCAAACCCGAAGGTTAAAACGATCAATCGAATAGGTCGGGGACTAATCGGGAAGACAAACACACAGATTCATGGTCTGTGTTTTGCCTAACCATTTAATCTTCCTTCCACTTCGCTCGAAGTGCGAAATTGTGTGTGTTTTAAATAGAATTTATAATTGGAGAAACGAACTTTTAATACAATTTGAAGAAATAATTTATAAAAACCCGTGAATGAATTCAAAAAGGAATTATCAAGGTCAAATGTGCATAAGCAACTAATTGGAATCAATATGCATCGATCAAATTTGGAAAATTAAACGAACAAGGCAAATTGGCCAAAAACAGCATATTCAGACGTCTGAAAGAAGGGATTCAGACGTCTGAATCTGGAAATCAATTTGTTTTTCAAAACAGAATTCAGACGTCTGAATCCATACTTCCAGACGTCTGAAACAGGCAATATTTTGCCTATTTCCTTTCTGGTTGAAATTTAGGCAATTCAGACGTCTGGAAATATAAATTCAGACGTCTGAATCTGTGGATGAAAATGTTCCCTAGAACAATATTCAGATGTCTGAAATAAGGGTTTCAGACGTTTGAAACTCAATGTTCAGGCATTTCCTGAACCTGGGCCAACTATGGCCAAACAAATCGAAAGCGATCGGATGCGTGTTGATTATGGGCTTACGTCAAACGACTACCCAACCTTAACGACACACCCAAACACTCCGAACAACATAAACATCATCCATATAAGGTTTACATAGATTTAGCTTCAAAAATCATAATTTGGCAATTTCACCGAATCAACCCAATTCAAAAGCAAATGCACTTGAACAAGTGTTAGGAATTCATACCTAACATCAATGATATCAAAAGAAGTAGATGTGAGTTCAAAACTCACCTTATATCACAAAACAAAGAAGAAGGAGTTCAATTTGCAAGGAGAAGACCAACTAATCTCCCTTCTACTCTACTAGCTTCAATCTAAGATCAAACAAGTATTTTTCCTAAGTTTAGGTTTAGGAAATTTCTGAGATTGACGAGAGAAAGAGATAGAGAAGATGAAGAGGAGCTTACCTATGTCTTCTCTTTGATGTTGGAGCAAGAAATCAAGTTACAAGAGGAAACTAGGGCTAGCAATTTCTATTTCTCTTTCCCTTCCACCATTTTCAGTTTTGCCAAAGTTTGGAGGAGTGGAATGAGAGAATGGATGAAGAGAGGGCTGAGTTAGGGGTTTAAACTAACAAATGGGCTAAACCCAAACCCAAAATCCAAATAGAAAAGTTGCAAAAATTCACAAACTCCAAACATATTGAAGCTTACACTCAAAAAGATCGCAAACGCCATTTTGGAACCAATGGAGGTAGTTTCGAGTTCCAATTCGGCCATTTGCAGAAAGTAACATTACGAACCTAAATCCGACTAACGATGCTATATTTAAATAAAACATTTAAATATAAAATTGTTAAATATGCGGGTTGTTACAGATCTCCCCTCCTTACAAAATTGTGTCCCCGTAATTCCTAGAGACGATATTTGTAACAACTACATACATACAACATGCAAAAGAAAAGAGAATAAGCTGGGGATGAAAAGTTATACTCACCGTTCACAAGCTAAGATAGAAAACCCGGATAAGATCACTCAATAAACTCTCTGGTTTCCCAAGTACAGTCATTGGGATTAGCGAACCATTGAACCTTAACGAGCGGCACGTTCTTATTTCGAAGGTGTCGCACCTCTGTGTCAAGTACGCAAATAGGTTGCTGTACAATAGATAAGTCCGGTGAGATCTCAAGCTCTTGCAAATCAGGAGAGGTAATAACAGAATCCGACTCCCGAAGACACTTCCGAAGTTGCGAGACGTGAAATACGTCATGAATGCCAGATAAATGAGCTGGAAGTGAAACTCTATAAGCCACAGGGCCAATACGTTCAATAATAGGAAATGGTCCTATATAACGAGGAGCCAATTTCCCAGTCGTACTGAAACGCATAACCCCCTTCAAAGGAGAAACACGAATAAAAACAAGATCACCAATCTAGAACTCGAGAGGCTTCCTACGGTTGTCAGCATAGGATTTCTGGCGACTCTGTGCCTCTTTCATTCTCAACCGAATAAGATCAATCTTCTCGGAAGAATCACGAACAAAATCTGGACCAAGAATAAGCTTCTCTCCTGATTCTAACCAACAAGAAGGTGATCGACATGGCCTTCCGTATAAGGCTTCGAAAGGAGCCATACCGATACTAGACTGAAAACTATTGTTGTAGGAGAACTCTACAAGAGGTAGGTGATCCTCCCAACTTCCACCAAAATCAAAAATACAAATACGGAGAAGATCTTCCAAAATACGATTCACCCGTTCAGTCTGTCCGTCAGACTGCAGATGATAAGCTGTAGAAAAATTAAGCTTTGTTCCCAAAGCTTGCTGAAGACTCTTCCAAAAATGACTCGTGAATAAAGTATCACGATCACTCACAATAGAACTAGGAACACCGTGAAATATCATGATTTCCTTGACATATAACTTAGACAAATGCGAAGCAGTCCTATTAGACTTAATAGGGACAAAATGAGCAGACTTGGTGAGGCGATCAACAATAACCCAAATGCTAGAATGGCCAGATCTCGAACGAGGTAGGCCGTCAATGAAATCCATAGAAATCTGATCCCATTTCCACAATGGAATCTCAAGAGGCTGAAGAAGACCAGAAGGACGCTGATGCTCGGCCTTAAAACGCTGACAAGTTATGCAATTACTCACATAACTCGCCACATCGCGTTTCATGCCTTCCCAATAATAAAGACGATGCATATCGGCATACATCTTACTATTACCGGGATGAATAGTATACTTAGAACGGTGACAGTGATCAAGAATTTCATGCCTAAGCGCAAGATCAGAAGGCATAAAAAGACGGTTCTTCTTATGAAGACACCCATTAGAATCAATACTAAAATCCCGCAACGCCTCATCACAAGATTCAGACTCACAAAGCTGAATAAGATGCAACAAATCAGGATCACGCCGCTGGGCATTGGTAATACGATCCAATAAAATAGGTCGAGCTCCCAAACTAAATAATAGAATAGGAGAATCAGAAGATGAACCTCGATCACGAATTTCACAAAAAGATAGAGTCTCAAGAACATCCCATTCGGCAAGCATCATAGAAATAACAGCCGAATGTTTGCGACTAAGCGCATCTGCAACACGATTACCCTTACCAGGGGTATACTGGATATCAAAGTCATAGGAAGTAAGAAACTCGAGCCAACGCTGTTGTCTCATATTGAGTTCCTTCTGAGTAAACAAATACTTCAAAGATTTATGATCGGTATAGAGAATGAAGCGCTCGCCCAATAAATAGTGTCGCCAAATCTTCAAGGCGAAGACAACGGCGGCTAACTCAAGATCATGAGTGGCATAGCGAACTTCATTCGGACGCAGTTGCCTAGAAGCATAAGCAACTACCCGATCTTTCTGCATAAGAACAGCACCGAGACCACTACCACAAGCATCGGTGTAGACTACAAGATCATGATTCCCTTCGGGAACCACAAGAATAGGAGCATTAGTGAGAAGTTCCTTCAACGTCAGAAAGGAAGCTTCACACTTGTCGGACCAATCAAAACGAATGCCTTTCCGAGTAAGGCAAGTGAGAGGAAGCACAACACGAGAAAAATCCTTAATGAACCGACGGTAATAACCCGCCAATCCAAAGAAACTACGAATCTCATGCACATTCTCAGGCTTCTTCCAATTCTGGATGGCTTCGATCTTTGAGGGATCGACAGAAATGCCATCGGAAGATACAACATGGCCTAAGAACTTAACCTTATTCTCCCACAAGTGGCACTTGGAGAATTTGGCTCTAAGCTGATGATGACGGAGGGTACTCAAGAAAATTCTCAAGTGATTAGCATGCTCAGCTTCAGACTTAGAATAAATAAGGATATCATCAATGAACACAAGGACGAACTTGTCGAGATATTCTCGGAATACCCGATTCATGAGATCAACAAAGAAAGAAGGAGCGTTCGTCAAACCGAACGGCATAACGAGCCACTCAAAAGAACCATAACGAGTGCGGAAAGCGGTAAGAGGTATACTATCCTCTGCGACTCGTAACTGATGAAAACCTGTGGCAAGGTCTAGCTGAGAAAAGACCTTAGCACCACTCAATAGATCGAACATATCATCGATCCTAGGCAATGGATACCTATTCCTAATGGTCAACTCGTTAAGTTTGTGATAGTCAATACAAAGCCTAAGAGTCCCATCAGACTTCCTCACAAAGACAACCGCGGATCCCCACGGAGAAAAACTGGACTGAATCAACTGCTTGGACTCAAGCTCTAAAAGCTGCTTCTTGAGTTCCTCATTTTCCCTTGTAGACATCCTCGTAGGAGGACGACTAACTGGCTGCGCGCCTGGAATGAGATCAATGCGGAACTCAATCGCCTGTTAGGTGGCAAACCCGAGACAGGATCAAAAACATCAGAAAGGTCACAAGCAATAGGAATACAAGATATATCATCATCATCTCACGAATCAAGAGAATATAAAGCCATTTCGGAATTATCCACATCCCGAAGAATAAGAGATAGCTGAGTAGGCGAATCCGGATGTCGAAGATACAAAATTCTCTCCGAACAAATAATCCTGGCATCATATCTCACTAGCCAGTCCATGCCCAAAATAATATCAAATCCCAGACAAGAAATAACGTGCAGATTCGCACGAAAAGAAAAACCACATAAAACAATCTCAACATCATCACAAAGCAAGCTAAGGGTTGCAGATCCCCCAATAGGATTCGCAATCCTTAAAGAAGTAATCATACAAGAAACATCCAAAGATAAATCATCGACGAGCTTCTTCGATACGAAAGAATGTGAAGCACCCGTATCGAAAAGAACTCGAATACTGTGGTCATGAAATAAAATAGGACCTTCCAAAATGGATGGAGATATACCTTTGGGTTGAGAAGGACCTTTAGAAGCCTTGGTAGTATAAAGATTGCTAGACTTAGCACCAGCCGGAACAGTAGGGCAAGCTGAAATATGGTGACCTTCCTTCTTGCAATAACGGCAGAAGAGAGGCTTAGGACAAGCTCGAATAACATGATCCGGAGAACCACAATTGAAACACTTTCGAACGAAAGGTGTTCCGGAAGACTGAGGCTGAGAACTAGGACCACCAGTCTTCTTCTTCTTAGAAGGAAAAGACCTGAACTTCTGAATTGGAAACGGCCTCTTGTTGGGGTTCTTGGAAACCTCAACATCAACATCACTATCACACTCCTTCTCGACGGTCTCGAGATGAAGTGCCGAATCAACCAACTCCTCAAAAGAAAGTTTAAGTTGGAGCAACAAAGATTTCTTAAGATATTTCTTAAGACCAAAAACAAACTTCAAATTCTTCTTATAAGAAGTGCTGATGAATTCAAGACCATACTTAGATAAAGCCTCGAATGATGCAACATACTCAGAAACAGAAGATTTCCCTTGCTTCAACTCAAGGAAGCGACGGGTCAATAAAACTTTTTCAGATTCAGGAACGAACTTGACTTCAAATCGCTCCCGAAACTGAGTCCAAGAAAGAGTAGACTCATCAATCTCGGCTACAAGAAGCTCATACCAATCAAGAGCACGCTCTTTTAATAAGCTAGAAGTTACAAGAACTCTATCATGGTCAGAAAGATCCATACGAGAGAAGATACGCTCGCACCTGCGAAACCAAGCTTGGACTTCAAGAACGGATTCAGAGCCTTTAAACGGCTTTCCTCCAAGATGAGCAAAATCACTGCACTGACGTGCAAAGGCAGACTTGCGAGGTGGAGACACTCGAGGAGGAACTGGAGGCTGAGTGCTCCTAAACAACTTCATAAACTGATCGGCAGACATATAAACGCCATCCGGATGTGTGCCACTGGATTGCCCAGCATCCGAACGTCGTCCCCTGCCTCTTCCAGCCATACGCTGAAGGTAAGATAAGAACAAGATTATTCACAAGGTAGATATTGCAATATGGAATACTACGGAATAAAATGCATTTCTAGACGTATTCCCAAACTCTATCTAACCTTGATGGAATAAAGAGACACAATGATTCAAAGATTTGTATCACTTGTACACTTTGATGTACCATAATATGTGCATCTATTCTGTGTTTATCATATTTTGTTCTGAACTCAGCTCTGATACCACGCTGTGACGCCCCATCTCTATACCCATGCTAGCCAAGGACACTACAGGGTAATGCCGTCAACTAACATGGAGAATAAGGCTGGTTGGGAGCGACCATCTATAGCCTTGCTCTAACTATCTATTTAATACATCGACATAGACGTAATAATAAGGTCGATATACCCAATGAATACTTAAAACAAAACCATAGGTGGATGGATCTATCAGAACAGAATATAACAACTCAAATGTAATATACATCACAGAACAGTAGATCATCATATACACATATACAGATACATAACAGAGTTTACAAAACAATAAAAGTCAAGTGGTATAGCAAACCACAATATACAGACGAGTCAATAGAATACATATCAGAGTTACAACAAAAAGGACTACACAAAAAGCTATGATAAAAAGAAGCTAGCGAAGTAGTCCATGCGGAAGCAAAATAGGCTAAGTCCAAAAGCACCTAACCTGAAACAACTCGGTCTGACCCGAGTATAAAATACACGGGTCAGTCTAGCTAAACAAATCAGTTAGATAAACTGAACAACAATAAACCAGCAAGGTTACAAGTATAACAAATATCTCTAAAGGAGATAACACAATCATCTAACAAAAGATGAATCATAATAGAACAAGCCTCATATCATCGGCAACACAAATAAACAATGGATATGAATATCCCAAAGCAATCCATAAAGGCAAATAACAAATACCAATAAGGTATACAAGTTCCACAAGGTAAACGCTACGCATCATGCGGCTCAAAAAGACCAACACCGAAGGGCGTTACCAAGGGAATATACATATCAATGAAACATCATAAAATTGCTCGAGCTCAGTACTGTATAAACAAGGATCCATGAGCCCGAAGACTCCAAACCCAATATCACTCGAGCGACTCATAAAGACCTAACTCCGAAAGCGATACAATAGGGCAACCCAATATCACCCATGCCGCTGATAAAGACCAACATAGAAAGCAATACTATAGGGCAACAAACCCGAAGGCACAAACCCAAAGGCACATACCCGAAGGCAACAAACCGTAGTGGTGAAGGTCAGAGACCCAGTACTGGACACCACTAACTGGCGGAATGTGTCACAACTCTCGAAAAGGAATCCGAAAAGTGTTAACGTATGTCCCATAACCACTCGTTCGCACTAAACGGTTTACTATCCGTCAGCCACTTTCACACTCAAAGCAGTACAAAGTTTACCTCATATCATCGATAAACCAAACCCGAAGGTTAAAACGATCAATCGAATAGGTCGGGGACTAATCGGGAAGACAAACACACAGATTCATGGTCTGTGTTTTGCCTAACCATTTAATCTTCCTTCCACTTCGCTCGAAGTGCGAAATTGTGTGTGTTTTAAATAGAATTTATAATTGGAGAAACGAACTTTTAATACAATTTGAAGAAATAATTTATAAAAACCCGTGAATGAATTCAAAAAGGAATTATCAAGGTCAAATGTGCATAAGCAACTAATTGGAATCAATATGCATCGATCAAATTTGGAAAATTAAACGAACAAGGCAAATTGGCCAAAAACAGCATATTCAGACGTCTGAAAGAAGGGATTCAGACGTCTGAATCTGGAAATCAATTTGTTTTTCAAAACAGAATTCAGACGTCTGAAACAGGCAATATTTTGCCTATTTCCTTTCTGGTTGAAATTTAGGCAATTCAGACGTCTGGAAATATAAATTCAGACGTCTGAATCTGTGGATGAAAATGTTCCCCAGAACAATATTCAGATGTCTGAAATAAGGGTTTCAGACGTTTGAAACTCAATGTTCAGGCATTTCCTGAACCTGGGCCAACTATGGCCAAACAAATCGAAAGCGATCGGATGCGTGTTGATTATGGGCTTACGTCAAACGACTACCCAACCTTAACGACACACCCAAACACTCCGAACAACATAAACATCATCCATATAAGGTTTACATAGATTTAGCTTCAAAAATCATAATTTGGCAATTTCACCGAATCAACCCAATTCAAAAGCAAATGCACTTGAACAAGTGTTAGGAATTCATACCTAACATCAATGATATCAAAAGAAGTAGATGTGAGTTCAAAACTCACCTTATATCACAAAACAAAGAAGAAGGAGTTCAATTTGCAAGGAGAAGACCAACTAATCTCCCTTCTACTCTACTAGCTTCAATCTAAGATCAAACAAGTATTTTTCCTAAGTTTAGGTTTAGGAAATTTCTGAGATTGAAGAGAGAAAGAGATAGAGAAGATGAAGAGGAGCTTACCTATGTCTTCTCTTTGATGTTGGAGCAAGAAATCAAGTTACAAGAGGAAACTAGGGCTAGCAATTTCTATTTCTCTTTCCCTTCCACCATTTTCAGTTTTGCCAAAGTTTGGAGGAGTGGAATGAGAGAATGGATGAAGAGAGGGCTGAGTTAGGGGTTTAAACTAACAAATGGGCTAAACCCAAACCCAAAATCCAAATAGAAAAGTTGCAAAAATTCACAAACTCCAAACATATTGAAGCTTACACTCAAAAAGATTGCAAACGCCATTTTGGAACCAATGGAGGTAGTTTCGAGTTCCAATTCGGCCATTTGTAGAAAGTAACATTTCGGACCTATATCCGACTAACGACGCTATATTTAAATAAAACATTTAAATATAAAATCGTTAAATATGCGGGTTGTTACAACATGACTATCATTTGTTAATGAAGTGATGTCGCTTGGTGATTCTATTTAGCTTTCGCATGTTGACGCTGAGCTAACATATGTTGAATGTTTTATTGCTATCGCATGCCAAAAACCTATCACATGTCAAAAGCTATTGAATGTTAAGGAGCATTTGGATCAGTATACATATCGCATGCCAAAAACTATCGAGTGTCAAGGAGCTATCACACACCCATATCTATACTTATCACATGCCAAAAGATATCGAGCACCAAGGAGCTATCACATGCTTATATCTATCGCATACCAAAAGCTATCGAGTGTTAACACTTGAAGGTTATTGAGATTGACACTTCAAAACTACCGCATGTTGACAATTTAAGTCATCATATATTAATGATTTAATTTATCATGGTTTATCTTCTTAGATTTATCGAGTGTCAAGGCTTATATAAGCTATCACACGCTAAGTAAAAAAGCTATCATGTGTTGATATTGCTTAGCTATCGCATGTTGATATGGCAATCTTGTGATTAAATGGAAAATTGCTTTATTACCATTCAAAGAAATTAATTTAGACCAAACTCCGTTATATGTCAAATTATCATTATTCAACCTGAGCATTTGCATTTCTCTTTTCAGGATTCATAGATTGCATTACTAATTAACTACTTAATTTTCCATTAGTAATTAACCCTTCACTTTACCAAATAATTCATGTTAATTCAAAAAATACATCGAAAATATCAAAAATAAACCAAAAATCTAGTTAACCACCTTTATCTCGTATAAAAATCCAAAGCCAAAATAATTATTTTTCATATTTTAAATATGTAAATCCGGTAGTTAAATGTTTTCCCAACTTAGAAAATTTATATTAAATATAAATTAATTTTAAAAACTATGAAATTGAAAACTCATCTTCAAATTAATATTATAAACATAATACAAAATTTTCAAGTGAATCGGAGAACATTTGATTCACGTTTTGGCTTAAACTCATCGAATATTATTAACATTAAATTCCCAAACATGAAAAAAGGACATCTATCATTCGTAAACTTGTTCATTAGCATTCAAAGCATTATACTTACATAGAATCCTAATCTAAATGGGTTTGGAAGGTTTTAGAGGAAGTGTTACTCACCTAAGTTTAACAAAAATTGGTTAAATTTTTTTCTTTATTCTTAATGATGGAAGCCCTTTCTTTTTACTTGATTTTCTTTGTTTTTTCCTTGGAAAATATATTCAGCCTAATCTTTGGATTTTCTTTTATTTTTGAGTGAGGGATAGAATGAATGAAAGGTTGGGTTGTTGGGGGTTCCTAAATTGAACTTTGGGCTAAAATCTCATTCCAGCATATTCTTATTAATTTCCCTTGACTCTTCATCTTACATTCACTCTTCATCCTTATCAACAAAATTATATTACTTGGTTATTATCTCATAATATATTTTATTAATTTATTTATTTAATTCGACATATCATGGAACTCCAAAATATGGGGTGTTATAGCCTCTCCACCTTATAAGAGTTTCGTCCTCGAAATTGAGACAAGGCGAGATAATAACCATCGTCATTCATTCAGTGTACATACGGTACAACAATTACACTAGTTCTCTATTAATGTAGTTTATCAATCAACAATCGTAATGCATTAGTGCCACTGCTAACACATACCAATATCATATTACTAAATCATACTTATGTCACTACTAGTTTACATAACAAAACATACATGTCTAATCATACATGTCAAAAATATTGGGATGGATATTCCAAATCTTATTATCTACCTCCCAAGCACAGTCATTGATATCGTCACTCTACTGGACATGAAAAGTTTGATAACTTTATCTCTTAGCACTTTTGTATTATGACCTATGATTCCCTTCGGTCGTTTAACGTAAGTGAAATTTGGGTCGATAGATAAGTCTCAACTACCTTTGGTTCCACAACTAAACTAGAATCATGCACGCATTTCCTCAAATGTGATATGTGACAAACATCCTGTACACCCACTTAACTACTTGGTAACTCAAGTCAATAAGTGAGTTTGCAAATTCTTTCTGTCACTGGAAATAGTCCTACATTCCTAGTTATAGAGTTAAGGGTATGCTCTAGGGGCAATTATGTAATTTGTTACATTTATCTAACTTAGTAATTAATCTTGTTTAAAATAAAAGGTTTTTTCTTTCTATTATATACTTGATATAATGTGATATAATGTGATATATTAATTAATTAACTTAATTAAAAGTATATTTAATAGAAAATCCATAAACAGTATATTTTGTGATATTAGTTACAGAGTGTTGTAACCGTGAGTAATTTATAACAATGAAAATAAATAAACCATTTTAGTGTTCCTAGTCAAGATGCATCGAGACTGGATATCAATGTACCCGTGGAGACTAGAGTATGTAATGCTCTTCAAATGTTGGATAGTGTATTACTCATGGCTATTGGAGGCACTAAAGGGTTAAATACAGATAGTTATTGGATAACTATGAAATGAATCACTCGATGGTTTTCTGTTGGTTATTTTAACTAAGATCAAACAGAAAATATTGAAGTGAATGATTTACACAGTTTACTCGACTTGATAATACCGTGGATCTTCAATAAGAAAGCTCTACTTTGATTATGGTCAAATCATGGAAATGCATTCTATCGAGCGACTATAGTTGGATCGAGTGGAAGTATTGGAAGTGAAGCACTATTCAAGAGAAGATTCGTCTCCTCAGTTATATGAGGTTAGTATCACGATCAACTCAAGTTAGCTCAAAGTCAAAGTCTTGGGCCAGAGCATTTAATTTAATAATAATTGTTATTATTGAACCAAGGACATTGTGTTTGGACTATAGAGTTGATTATGGATGATGTTGGAATTTTGACCATTACCAAATTCCATAAGTCCAAAAGTGATACAGTTTAACGAAGAGAATTAGTGTAAATAAATGTCACATCCGAGTAACGCTTAATAAAGTGAGATTGGATTTTACCGAAACTAAGCAAGAGAACATTTTTGCGATAATATTACACCACCTGCTAAGTGACTTGTGAACGTTAACATTCGAATAGTTCGATGTTAATCAGCGTTCGAATTTGCATCCAAGAGTTACATAACTTAAATGATGGAATCTCTTTAGACCAATATTTATGAAATGTTAATTATGAAATTTGAATATGATTTGAGGAATAAGTACTATTGTACATTTATAATAGTTATAAATATATCAATTGATATGCGATATCGATAAGAAATTAAATTATATTTAATTAATAATATTTATTTGGGCTTAAAATGGGTTTAAAGCCCATGAAAGGGGCTACAAATTTCAACCAAAAAGGACGAAAGGGGAGGCTAAAAATGGGCTAGGGGTATTTTAATGGATGACTCAAATTTGGGAAGAAAGGGTAAGAGATACGATCCACCTTTCTCTCTATTTCTTCCACTATAAAAGGACTCCTAACCCAAATGCAAAAAGGTCTTTTTTTGCCTCCTCTATCATCTTATGGTTGAAATTTATCCCTCTATATATTTCCTCAAAACTCAAATCAAAATCTATTTGACAGCAAAGGGTCTGTGGTTTTAGGACTAACAGTCTAACGAATCGAGAAGTTTTTATAAGGGAGGAGAACTCATCATCGCGTGGACTTGAGGGAATTATTTTTACGTAAGTTTAGTTTGTATAACCTCTGTATATTATTCATGTATATATGTATATTGCTATTACTACATTGTCAGTTAGATGAGATTCCTTTATGTATTGTTGTTGCCGCATATTGAATGGTTACGTGTATATGTCTATAAAATAAAATAAAAATTATAATTTTTCCATAAGGATCTATACACACAGCCGAAATTATTATTTTTAATTATTTACATGTTATTAGTACACACACAGATTACATATTAACTGATTTAGTTATATGACTTATATTAAACTTTATGACTACGTCATGAAAATAATTGTTTAATATTTTTAAAATGTAAATTTATAACAAATATAATTTTTAGTAACTTGAAATAACTTTTTGGTAATTATCTAGCAATATTGTTATTATTTATTCATTATACAAATTAACAAATTCATATAAAATAAATTATACTTTGAAAATACGTTTTTATATTTTTTTAATATTAATATGGTATCTCATAAGCTCTTAGTGAAAAAATTAACTTTTTTAAATCATTTTAATATTTTTAAAAATTATTTTTTATTCGAAAAAAAAGCATATAATTAATAAAACAATATTTTGACTTAGAAAAATCTGAAAATTTTTGTTAAGCAATTTAATAGTATTCCTAATTTTCTAAAATTTTAAAATTAGAAATATTTGTTACATATATATTTTCTATCTTTTATTTATTATTGTTTGACCAATAAATTCTTAAAATGTGTGTGTATATATATATATATGTATGTATATTAATATAGTAAAATTATATTTAATTTCGTAATTATTGTGTATTTTGTTTGGAATAGAAATTAAAAGAAATATTTATTTTAGAATTTTGTAATTATGTAAAATATTATAAATCATATTTACATTTAATGATTATATATATATATAATTATGTTACTTTAATACATTTAGATATATGTATGTATATTTAAAAAAATTATATTATATATACATATATATGTTTATTTTCTTTCTTATATTTTAATATTATATATATAATATTTTCTAATGATATATGTACGCACACATTACTTGAATATTTATATGCAAGTATAATAATTGTAAACATATACAAATATTAACATATAATACATATATGATGAGCTAATGTATATGTTGCGATGTAAATTCCAACATCTGTATACGGGCATATTGTACTTTGCATGGTATATAATATTTTTTGGCAAGGCCAGCCGGTTTTATAGTGGATCGTCCACTTTTTATTACGAACGTAATAAAAATTTGAAGTACAAGAGAAAGGTAAAAGTACCTTAACTACTATGAAAAAGAAAGAATACAGCACAGGAGTGTGATAGACATATCACAACTACTATATGAATATCGAAAACAACTACTTCTCCGAAGAGGTAGCAACACCATCATCCACTAAATCCTGAGTAGACTCCAAAGGGACATTTCCCAACAGACTAGCATAGGGGCGGAAATGGGAAGCAAGACAGGGATCATAATCCACAGAATCAGAAGAGTACACAAAGGAACGATCCCAGGATGGATCAGCAAGCAAAATAGAATTTGATCTCGAAAAATAACAGTCCAAAATAAGAGCTAATGAGTCACCAGACGGTCTATAATAAAGGCATCTAAGGTCTAGATGATCATCAGAAACAAATCTAAAGAAAGAATCATCTAGGGGGTTAAATCTCATGTCAGAAATATGATCAACCCAACACCTCTCATCATCATCCCAAAGAATAGAGGGACAAGGCAGACTAGGAACAGGTACAGCACCAGGAGGCTAAACCGGAATAGCAGAAGGGACAATAGAAACAACGCTAGGTACCACAGAAATGGCATGGGATAAAGGCCGAGCAGGCGATAAGGCAGTCTGATCGTCAGTACATGTAGGCGGATCAGGGACAGAAATAGGAGCGGCAGGAGGAGAAAACCCCAAATCAGGCAAAAGAACCGCCGGGGGGCAACCTGAGAGGCAGAAGAAGGAACCTTAGGAATCCAAATCTGAAGCGGAGGACGAGGCAGAGGAATCTTTGGTGGAGCCGCGATGGAAATGGAGTGCAGGTAGGAGGTTGCCAGGTGGCCAAAAGAGTGACAGGAGGAGCATATATCTGGAACCCAACCATAGCGAACACGAACCTCCGCAACATGCCCAACAACAAGCTGCACTGGAATAGAAGCAGGGAGATGCTTAAATGGGGATATCTCAATAAGAGCCTTAGCATACATTAATTTATCTCGAGCAACCGTATTAGAGTCAAAGCATTTCAATTTTCCGACATTGCAGGCTAACCAATTTAACCCAAGTAAAGGCTGAAGCGCAGAGGGGATTTGCGAAAAGTACACCCAAACAGGGATGGATAGCACTTGCTCTCGAGCACACGCCACTGTGGGAGACCAAGGCGTAATAATAAAGGGTCTACCAGCAAAAAAGGACAGCTCAGCACCTAGAACTTGCCGACGATCCTCGAAAGAGGAGAACTTGAGATAATACATGGAGTCGATCAGCTTAACATGCAAATTACCACGCAGCTTCCTTGTCTCTCCTAAAACCGAGGACGGATCACGAAGACGGTGATTTGGTTCCAAAAAAAAAACCAACCAAATATTCAGACCAAAAGTCAACTTCAGCTTGCATCACTATTGGAGGAGGGATCATCACTCCATTCTCTTCGACAATTTCAAATTCAACAGGGTTGTAATCACCCGCATTTCGTGGCAAAGAATTGAATAGGGACGACCAAGCTTTGGGGCAGGCCGACGCAGGAGCAGCAGGACCAACATGATCCTCCATATGGGGCATAACGGGAGATGCAACTAACTTGAAGATTCCAAACTAATGTCATAGTTAAAAGGGCCAAAGGTCTTAGAGGCTTTTAAACAAGTAGTTGAAGAGCATAGGCCTAGAAACATCTGCCTGAACCAATCCCACATTTCCACCAAACGTATCACAAAAACCTCCCTTACCGAACACAGCATCAGAAACATGCTCTCCCATTTCACAATTTGAATTCATATGCATTCTCACATCAACAACAGGAGGAGAAGGTAAAAACTGCGTACCAGACGTCGCCGTAGGCGAAACAACACCATCTGCAACCTGAACCCTAGGACACGAGATCGGGCGAGGAATAGGAGCAATGGAGGAGAGATTACTAGCTAGTAGAGGCGGAAATTCAGTGGTCGATTGAAGGTTAGGATTTGTAATCTCGGCAACAGCTGCATACCATTGAACAGATGACCAAATCTGGACGAAGAGAGAGAGAGAGCGGGGGGGAGCGATGGAGAGGAAGGAGAATGGGAAAAGGACATAGGCAGAAAGAGATGGGACGAGGCAAAGAGGGGGGTTCACGGAGGAGATAACTATAACGTGAAATGGAAAAATCGCCAGCAAGAGGTCGCCATTTACAACATACAGAAGTGTTCACGGAGGATATATGTGGTATATAATATTACACGTGCACACAGATATACATATGTATATGATACATGTGTATTGTTTTATATAAATTGAAAATAAATTAAATAAATTTCCATCAACGATTTGTAAATTTAAATAAAATATATGATTTTATTTAAAATAAAATTTAAAAATATTTTAAATAAATTAGACTTCGTAGGCCCAATTAAGATCAAATAGGGGTTTTTTTTTGAAATTCACTCATATCTTCCATTGTGGGCTGGCCTAATCCCAACAATGATATCGGAGCCCAATAGCCTACGTGGTCTAAATTAGTCATGTTAGGATTAACTATTAAGCTTACAGCCTAAAAGTTATCCCTAATAGTAAACACACAAATTTAAATTGGGCTAACTTTCAAAATTGTTTGAAAATAAAAATATAAGATTTTAAATTTAAAAGTTAAATTTAAAATAAGATATTCAAATATTATAAAAGTTATAATACAGTAAAAAGTTTTCAAAATGTTTGCAAATAAATATTAGTTTCAAATTTTAAAATTTATTAATAAAATTAATAAAATAAATTAATTAAATAATTTAATTTATTAATAAATAAATATTTGTATTATATATTTTATGACATATGTTATATTTTTTTAAAATGTTTAAAATAACATAAGTATACATGTATGTATATGAATTGAATTTTGAAATTAATATAATGTAATTAAATTGTTTAATTAAATGAACTAATTAAAAGTTAATTAATTATATAAATTAATTAAACGTTAATTAATTAAGTATATTAATTAAAGGTTACTTAATGAAAATACATAGATATAAGATATATGTGTAATACTATAAAGGTTGTAGTATGCAATAAATATTTAATATAAATGTTATATTAAAATAATATAAAATTAATTTAAATGTTAGTTAATTAATAATAATAATAAAATTAATTAAATAATATTTAATTAATGTAATATTATACATAAGACTATTATATAAGTAGTATGAAATATAAAAGTTATATAATAATACAATTTACATAATATGAATGTATAAACTAAACGTGGAACATTAAAGAAACCTAAACAGACTTAAGGAATAAATACATATGTATTGTATGTATACAGTGATTTCAGATATGTTTGACACTTGAATCATGGGGGAATTTCAGAAGAAGTATATTATTCTATATGTCGTTATCACTCAGTATAATATATTGAAGATTATGAATCTTCAATATAATGGTGTCGTTTTTCATATATATATATATATATATATATATATATATATATATTAAATTATTTGCATACTCCTTAGTTTTTGAGAAAACTTAAGATATGGATGTTATGTGTAGTATTATTAATATACTGAATAGATGATGTAAAATAACAGTATGTACTTGTTGAGCAAACTCAAGGTACATATGTTATGCTTAGGCCGTCGCGATATGGTAGGTACGAGTGAATAATCTCTTTCAGTTTGTTGAGAAAAACTCAAGGTTGAAATGAGATTAGCACAAGGAACAATGGGTTGGGAGTTGTATGTGATACAACCGATAAAGAGTTATATATCGTTCATGGAGCTATGATTTGTTGAGCAAACTTAAGGTCAGATTTCCAAGATGGACGAGTACTGACACTCGCTAGTGAAGTCAAAAGAATTCTATGTTTCGCTTAAAGTTTGGTGAAACATAAAAGACTGGTGGAATCCTTACTAGAAAAATGAAATGATAATATTAACCTATCTAATATTGTAAGAACATATGCTATATAATATTATAATAATCTACAATGATAAATTTATGCATTTAAAATGATTGATAAAACGTTTATCAATTAAGATATACAATTAAATTGAATTGAACATTGACAAATAGAAATATAATATATACTTACTAATGCATTCCTATTGCGTGTTAACGTTTCTACAGCCATGTAAGTGCTTAATTTTACAACTGCTTATTACGTTCGTAACTTTGTCGCTTTCGTGTTTGTTTGGTCGAGACCATATATTGTGTGCTATGAGTTTCGAATTCTAAAAGAAATACAAGATTATGAATATTTGATCCATATACTATTGCATATAAATGTTATATGGGGAGCGGTCATAGTTCGTAATGTACAATACTTCAATGAAGTTAGTTCATTTGAAACAACAAAATAAATAGTACTATAAAATTGAGTATTCAATTTGACTGATTACAGTAGAAGACCATATTGTGTTAATTGTAACATAAGACCAAAACTACAATATAAATTTAAGAATTCGATTACTAAAATGCTAGTTTGATCAGTTTACATAAAGTGCATCATATTTGATGTCCTTAAATGTTAAGGGTGATCAAATGCATCTTTGTAAAGAATTTTTTATAATGATGTAATAAGAGATGCTTTGACCATTTGAAAGGAAAATGAATGTATAAGAGTAGATGTAATTCAAGGTACAGTTGAGTAAATAGTCACTTCTGCTTCATAAAGAAATAGCGGAAATGAGAATTGTAATAATAATGATTGATATTTAACTTTGGAATAAGAAATATGATTTCTATTCCAAAATGTATTTTCATATAGAAAATTGTTTTCTATGAGATTTATTTTTTTGAGTTCAAGATGTTTGATAACCCTTCACTGTAAATTAGTTGTAGCATATGAAATAAATAAATCTATACTAAGTGAATGATGGACCTCCAAATTCAGTATGCTGTTATAGTAATGGCAGAAATAGTGGAAGCATGCCAACGGCACTTATTGAGTGCATCAAGTTACGAAAATTGCTCTCGTAAAACATACCAAGCATTATTTATGAAATAATGACTGCTTTTTGGTGTCGATTGAAAAATAGACATAGCTATATTTCAAATGTGAATATTATGAATATTCTATATGAAATAAAACTATAATATATTATTTGTTTTCATAACAAAAGCGATGAATTGGAAAATACTAAAGTATTTAATGTTATTTACAATTATTTAGGAATTATGGACTAAACCGTAGTTTTGAGAAATAATATTATTATATGATTATGAATTATAAAATACTACGTAATTATATCTCAAACAATTAAGGGAAATGTACCTATTTATTGAGAGTATCATAGGAGTTGATGAACTCTTCAGACTGATACATATTGATGTATGCAATCTCAAGTCTATTATTACTAAACAGTTCCACATACTTTGTTATATTCACAGATGAGTTATCATTGATATGGACAGGTGCAATGTCTCAGTCTCGTGCCTTCGCTCGTCTACGGGGTTCTTCAACTTATCACCAGCCTAGCCGAGACTCTAAATCTACATGACGTAGGGAGAAGGATGATGGACGAGATAAAGATTATTATTCGAGGGAGCCATCTTCCTCATCTAAGCAGAAGTCCCAATTCTATGCTTCTCATTATGACGAACACCCTAACCCTCCTGCTTGTAGCGAGAAAAATCTTCGTATCGTGGCCCTCATGCTGCCGCACCTAACGGGAAACATTTTGGCTCATCTAGTTCAAGGCAGTCACATGAGCACTGCTCCTGCAAGCATCCACTTGCCACTTCTAATCCACTTCCACCGGTCGCTGCTCCCGATTCTACTACGGTAGAAAAGTTAGCTGAACTTAAAGCTACTTTTCCGAAAATATGCTTGGTCTCAAATTTCTCCCGTCCATACATGTCATTCCTGGACATGCCAAAGAGAGCTCATTAGCATGCACGAATGATGTATTCGTTCAGCATGAATTCTTCATTCATTTGGTTGACAAAGTTTCCAAAGTCTCTATAGAGCATCAGCATGAAATTGACTATCTCAAGTTGGAGACCATCCACGACAAAGATATCATCAAGCATCAGGACGTTGAGTTGCTTGAATACAAGACCCAACTTGCAAAATCGACAAGAATGCAAAAGAGACAGTAGAGGCGGTAAGTCGCTTGGAGACTTCTCATAAGAAGGCACTCGACGCGGTGCTTCAACGCAGTGACATGCTTGCTTTAGAAAAGGATTCCTTGCAGAAGGAGAAAGTCTCTATAGCTTGCCGCATTGAAGAGCTCGAAGAATTGTTAAAGAAGGAGAAAGAGGAGAAAATTCAGGCGCAAGAGGAGTCATAGAGATACTACGAGGAAATCATCGAGGCAAGGAGCTTAAAAACAAAGTTCGACAAACAATTCACCAAGATTGAAGCTTTGAAGGAAGAAGCTCGGGAAGAGGGTAGAAAAGAAGTGCTTGAACAAGCTAACTCTCGGGTGGAGGCTGCCATTGAGTCCGGTAGGAATAAGATTAAGGACTTGTTATATCCACTAATTATCGAATATAACACGATGGTCCTTCTCCACCATGACTTAAGCTTTCTTAGCGAGGGATATCTTGATTACTTGCCGAAGCTTTGGAGCACATAGTCAGGATAAAGAAAGAAGAGTTGGGAGAAGTAGAATTCAATGAAGAAGAACTTGTGATAAAAGTGCTTTAAGGAAGTGAACCGTCCAATCTGGCCGTCGCTAAACTTCAATTTTTAAAGGCTCCAGCACTGACTAAGGAAGGAGAGGGTATTGTTGATTCTTTTGGAACAGATCCTAAGGGTTCCTCTCCTATCCAAGTAGCCGGACCATTATCTTCTCACGATTAGGAGAAAAACCTTGGCTATGATCCAGACAGGCCTGGCTTCAGACCACATATGCTATCTCGCATTCTCGAAGGAAGCACTCTATTGACTATAGAAAGTCAACCGGACGCTGGTATCATACTAAACTTTTTCAAGTTTGAAAAGTTTCTATTCTCCGTGCATAATGTCTTTAAACTAATGTCCATGCTTTAACAATTATTTGTAGATTTTCTAGGCCCTGATCAGACTCCTAGGAGCAGTGTTGGCACGGAGCAGCAGGAGAAGGCGACCGAAGTCCCAGTCACTGTTGATATCTCGGGGCCTGATGCTCAAGTCATCGGTGCACTTGATGAAGATAAGCCCGAAGATTCGCCTCCTGCCGATGAATCGAAAGATGTAATGATCACATGTGCTTCGGAGCACACTACCAAAGCCAGCATGAGGGAGCAGATCAAGGAGGAGGAGAAGTCAAAGTGTAAAGTTAAAGGCGAGCCTGTTGAGATGGAAGTTGAAGATCTTGACCTTACGCCACTGCAAGTTATTCCACAAGGCGGGACGATTCCACGCAAAATCCCTCCTTCTACTTCAAGCATTCCGGCCAAGGGTAGCAAAGGGTCCCGGAAGAGAAGCTCAACCGACTCCACTCCTGAAAGATTAAAGAGGGAGAGAGTCGAAGAAGTAGTCATTACTTCATGCCATTATACATAGTTTGAATAATTATTTCTTTTCTTAGTCATAGGTGTTCGGGTATGAATCCCGATTTTTTTTAAATAACTTGTACTGGAATTTTGGGACTTTGAATAAAAGTTTTTGCATTCAATTAATCATCGTGCGAATCTTTATTTTGGTAGTTGAACGATTACTTTCCATACTAATGTAGTTCTAATTATTGATTGCAAATTTCGTTAACAAATTCGCCGTCTTCATCTCAAGGCCTCCCTGTGGTCATTGCTTTAAGTCGTAAAATATGCTGAGCCAGAGCTGTATTGAGCTATCATATCCAGTCTTCAGTATTTTGTATTCCTCCCATCGATTTTAGGTCAGAGTTGATGGGATAGAGAACAGTTGGAATCCATTCATCCGTCCGTTGGAGTTTAAATATCAGTCCGTGCTCTAGGGACTTAGAGTTATTTTAAGAGCGGTTCACGCTCGATTTATGTTTATAACAGGTCCGTGCTCCAAGGACTTACAGTTTTCTCATGGGCGGTCAGTATCCACCCGATTTGTTTATACTTTGGTTCGCTCTCAGGGGACATAGAGTTTTTTCATGGGCAGTTAGTATCCGCCCAATTTGTTTATACTCCGGTCTACACTATGGGGACTTAGTTTTCTCGTGGGCAGTGGGTACCCGTCCGATTTATGTTTATACTCTAGTCAGCACTCTGGGGACTTAGAGTTTTCTCGTGGGCAGTCGATATCAACCAGATTTATGTTTATACTCCAATCTGCACTCTGAGACTTAGAGTTTTCTCGTGGGCAGCCAGTATCCGCCCGATTTATGTTTATACTCCAGTCCGCACTCTGGGGACTTAGAATTTTCTCGTGGGCAATCGGTATCCGTCCGATTTGTTTATACTCAGGTCCGCACTCTGGGGACTTAGTGTTTTCTTATGGGCTGTCGGTATCCACCTGATTTACGTTATACTCCATTCTGCACTCCAGGAACTTAGAGTTTTCTCACGGGCGGTCGGTATCCTCCCGATTTATGTTTATACTCTAGTCCGCAGTCTGAGGACTTAAAATTTTCTCATGGGCGATCAGTATCCACCCGATTTATGTTTATACTCCAGTCCGCACTCTAGGGACCTAGAGTTTTCTCATGGGCAGTCGGTATCTGCTCGATTTATGTTTATACTCCAGCACTATGGGGACTTAGAGTTTTCTCGTAGGCAGTCGATATCTGCCCGATCTATGTTTATACTCCTGTCTGCACTCTAGGGACTTAGAGTTTTCTCATGGGCGGTCTGTATCTGGCTAATTTATTTATACTTCTTTTGGTCGCCTGGATTTAGCTTCATTCCCACGGTTTGGGCAAGAATTTTTCAATCTCCGGGTTACCAGCCACATTTGTCCCCTATTGCATGACCCATCCTTTGGATCATTCGTGGGAATTGTTAATCAAGCAAAGTAATAAAGCTCATCTCGTTCGATCCCATCGGGGATTAGTATG
Source organism: Allium cepa (assembly GCA_030765085.1). Lineage (NCBI taxonomy): Eukaryota > Viridiplantae > Streptophyta > Magnoliopsida > Asparagales > Amaryllidaceae > Allium > Allium cepa. The sequence goes on from CM060931.1 coordinate 169,943,809, forward strand.
ATTTATCAATTTCAAACTCTGGGAGCCTATTCACATATCACATATATTGATATCAATCAGTTTCATTATGTAGTTAGCATAAAATGCAATGACAATCATATAAGCAAAAGAAGTTCCAGTCTTTATTCATTAAATGGAAAAGACAACCTATTATGTCTTATTACATATTTTGAGAAATCAAATGCTAAAGCAAATATAGAAAGTAAATAGAATTGAGATGCAAAGGAAATGTTCTAAGTGAAATAACATGTAAATGCTTGTTATTCCATGCTCTTGGAAGTGTAATGTCATCGACAGTCCATAGCTTGAAAGTTCCTTCTCCAAGCCTATATTCGAGGACATACGGTCCTTCCCATGTCAAATTCATGTGTGACGGGACCGAAAAAACCCGTTTTAGCATGAGATCGCCAACTTCAAAAGTTCTCAATTGAACTTTAGCGTTGTAATATCGGGCGACTCAATGTTGATGTGCAGCTCTCTCAAATCGAATTCCTCACGCTTCTCATCTATAAAGTCCAAGGATTCCAAAGAAGATTTTTGTTCATTTTGGGGTCATAGTAAGTCACTCAATGAGAAAGGGCTTTGAGTTCCACCGGAATAACAGCTTCAGAGCCATAAGCAAGAGCAAATGGGGTATGGCTAGTCATGGACTTGTGAATGGTTCTGTAGGTCCAAAACGCCATAGGAAGTTCATCCACCCACTTGCCAGTAGTCTTCTCCAAACACTTTTTTAGATAGACTTGATAATTTTGTTTACAGCTTCAACCTGTCCATTTGCCTGAGGATAAGAGACCACTGCAAACCTCTTTTCAATGCAATATCTCTGACAAAATTCATTAAATTCAACACTATCGAGCAGAGTCCCATTATCTGCTATGATAGTTCGTGGATGACTGAAGTGATATATGATGTTTCGAACAACGAAATTGATTACTTTCTTGGTTGTGATTGTGGTTAATGGTTCCGCCTCGGCCCATTTGGGGAAGTAATCAACCATGACAATAGCATACTTCGCACTGCCTTTAGAGATTGGCAAAGAGTCGATGATGTCAATACCCCACATAATGAATGGCCATGGACTGACCATTTCCGTGATCTTTGTTGGCAGAGCTCTCGGGATGTTCACATATATCTGGCATTTAACACATCATCTCACATAATTAGCAGCATCTCGGCTTATAGTTGGCTAATAATATCCGTAACGGAGTATCTTCTTTGTCAGAGTTTGCCCCCCAGTGTGATCGCCACATTCTCCCTCATGAACTTCTTTCAGAACATGTTCTATTTCGTCATGAGCGATACACCGGAGTAATGGAACAAAAAACCGTTTTCTATACTTAGTTCCATCTTGCATAATATACCGTGAAGCTTTGCGAAGGATTGTTGCTTTTCGTTTCTCCTTTCAAGCAAGATTCCATGCAACAAGTAAACTTTAAATGGAGTCATCCACAATTCCCTCCCGGATTCCGCTTATAGTATTTGATCAATTTCCATTATACTTTGGGTATGTAATATCTCGACCGGGACTAAACCCATATGTTGTGCATTGCTAATACTAGCAAACTTTGCGAATGAATCAGCCTCTGTTTTGCTCACTTGGGATATATGAACTGTCATGGTATTCGATATTCGCCAATAACGCCTGAACTCGATAAGGTACGGGGCAAGTCGTTGCTCCTTCTTTGATAGTCCTCTCTTACTAGATACACCGCCAATTGTGAGTCACAAAAGATTTCAAGAGACTTCATTCTGAGCTCTTTGGCAAGTTTAAGTCCAGAAATCACCGCTTCATACTCAGCCTCGTTGTTTGTGGAAGGAAAATCAATCTTCAAAGCATAGAAAATCGACCGGTTCTCGGGGGTCACAAGCACAATTCCAGCTCTAGAACAGTGATATTAGATGCTCCATCAGTGCACAACTTCCATCGCATGGTAGAGATTCCGCTGCCTTCAGAAAACTCGTCTTGCATGGTAAATTCTGCTATAAAATTTGCCAATGCTTGACCCTAGATAGCTCTTCGGGGAAGATATGTAATGTCGAATTGGATGATCTCGATCTTCCATTTAAGCAATCTTCTAGATGTCTCGGGTCGTTGTAAGGCCTGTCGTAACGGCTGGTCGGTGTAAATGTTAATCGGATGTGCTTGGAAGTACGAACATAGTTCCGTGATGCGATTAGCAAGCAGTACACCATTTTATCTATCTTCGGATAGTTCCTTTCTACTTCTGTTAATCACTTGCTGACATAATACACCAGCCTCTAAATTTGGTTCTGCTTGCGAATCAAGGCGGCACTTGTAGCATACGCTGGTACTGCCAAATAGATGTACAACTCCTCATGATCTACCGGCTTTGACAAGACAGGGGTTCTCTCCTAATGATTCACCAGAGCTTGAAATGCATCTTCATAATCTCATGTCCATTCAAAGTTTCTCTTTCCGTTCCTAATCAATTCAAAGAAAGGAATGCATTTGTCATTGCCTTATAGATAAATCGACTTAAAGCAACAACCTTCCCATTCAAACTTTGCACTTGTTTAATAGTTCTTGGTGCTCGAATATCTCAAATAGCCTGAATCTTTTCTGGATTAACTTCAATTCCTCGAGCATTAAAAATAAAGCCCAAGAAATTTCTGGATGCAACACCGAATGAGCATGTCAAAGGATTGGTCTTCATGTTATAAAATCAAAGGATGTCGAACATCTTTGCTAAGTCAAAAATGTGGTCATTTGATCTTCATGACTTCATGAGCATATCATTCACACTTCAATTGTCCTCCCAATCTGATCTATAAACATTTGGTCAACTAAGCGTTGATAGGCTGCCCCAGCGTTCTTCAATCCAAATGGCTTCACCACGTAACAGTATAATCCAACATCCGTCACAAAGCTGGTGTGTTCCTGATCGTGGATATGCATCATCATTTGGTTATATCCCCAATACGCATCCATAAAGGATAACAATTCATGCCCTACAGTTGAATCAACTTGCTGATCAATCCTTGGAAGGGGAAAACTATCTTTAGGACACGCCTAGTTCAAGTCTGAATAGTCAATGCACATTCTCCACTTCCCACTCACCTTCTTCACCTCCACGGGATTAGATATCCATTCAAGATAAAGGGCATCGCGAATAAACCCGTTGACTTTCAGTTTATCCACCTTCTCTTTAGGAGTAATGGATCTCTCCAGATCCATGCCTTGCCTTTTCTGTTTAACCGGAACATACTTAGGATAAATGTTTAATGCATGACATGCGATAGCAGGCGAGATCCTACATATGTTAGAATGAGTCCAAGCAAATACAGCCAAATTCGCACGGAGAAAAGCAGCAGATTCTCTCATTATTGATGGACTGTGCTACGATCCAATCTTCAAGACTCGTGATGGGTCGTCGTGGATGACTGTTATATCAATCGTCAACTCAACCAACCCCGCCTTGGTCTCCTTAGGTTCCTCTTCATCATACCTCGAATCTATATCTCTATGGAACCGACTGTGGTGCCCAAGCTAAGGCCTAGGCGCCATTTATCAATCTTCAGTAACTTGGATGCATATAGATTTGTCCACACCCTTTCCCTTCTCCTTAGGCTGAGCTTCTCTCAACTCAGCCGCATAACAGCAACGTCCAGTCGCCTAATCACCATGTACCACTCATACTCCATTATCAGTCGGAAATTTCAAAGATAAACACCACAGGGCGAGACCAGTCCAAAATTCAACTGGGGCCGGTCAGCCCAAAAAAACATTGTACAACGACTCAACATCCAAAACAATGAACGATAGGATCCCCACTCTCCTACATTCACCTTCACCCAACTCAACTGGCAACTCCACATATCCAACTGCCTCTGTCGCCACCCCCATTGAAATCATGTATACGAGCTTTATATGATTTCAACTCTTTAGCGTCCATTCTCATTTGATCATAAGCCTTCTTGAAAATTATGTTTATCGAACTTCCATGATCAATCAAAATTCTTCTCACCAGAGCAGGGCCAATCATGGCAGAAATAACCATCAGATCAACTGTTGGAGCCTCTACCCTATCCGCATCCTTACTTCTGAACACTACATCATCAGTCATCGTACGTTGTTGCTTGGTCGGAGTTCCATCCTTCGTATTTAAACAATACTCAAAATCCACATGCCTCATCACGTTGGTGTAGCTCTCCATTTCATCCCAACTCATATCCATAGGATGTTGTCCTCCAACTATCGGGTTTGTCACTAATCATCCTCTAGTCCACGCAAGCTCCTCAGCCCTACACGGGCCTTGTCCTCGATTGGGGTCAGATGTCCCTTGTCCGCCATCCTGTAGAGTTTTCAAGAACTGTTGCAGCTTCTTTTCCCAAATTACCTTCGCGATAGCATCCTATAGATGTCTGCACACATTCGTATTGTGCTTGTAAGACTCATGAAATCGACAATACTTTCTAAAAAAATTCTATGCCATGGTTGACTCCTTTGCACGTGACTTCTTGTATTGAAAAGTACTACAGGTGAATCAGTAAATATTCTCCAGGGCATTTAGATGCATGTAGTTGTCATACATAGGAATCCTAGGCTTTGATCTTCCAGACTCTCTCTTCCGGTCTCGAATCCCTTCACCATATCTCTTATGTTCATTCGACTTGTTCTGAACATTAACATGTATCTTACCAAAAATCTCATGAAGCTGCTTCATTGCAATGTTGCTTTGTACCGCTTCCCCTCTCGATCCCACTGCATTGCTTTTTCTAGAGGACCTAGCCTCTTCTTTCCATATAAACTGAGCCGCCTTTGAATAGAAGTGTTCCAACGTAGCCGGCTGTTTTCCAACTAGCCAATCACCAAACTCAAATTCCGGATCAATCCTCTCGTCGCAACCATTAGTGTAGCATGGTCATTTGGGTTACTGACTTATGTAGCAGCGATATGTAATCTTTCCAAACAGTCCTTCGACAATTCCCCTAGAGCCTGGATTACGCTGGATAGTGACATCACATCTTTAGGATGAGTGGCATGAATTTGGATCTGCTTCACAAACTTTGTTGCTAGTACATCAAACCTTGAAATTGATTGTGGGGGTAATCTTGTAAACCACATCGTTGCAATCCCAAAGAGGGTTATAGGAAAGCATCTACATTTGGTTGTGTCATTGGCTCTTTCTGAGGCCATCAACCATCCATACCTCATAATGTGCAGCCTAAGGTCGATTTTTCCTCTTAGGCGGGCGTCAAAGGAATGTTGAACCTTCTCGCGTACTCCGTATGTAAAACGTTGTCAGTAAACGAGGTATGGCTCCTCGAAATTCCCCAATCATCATTCGTCAAACCTTGGTTCTCCCTCACTAGTTGTTTGATCATCGTCGATAAGTCCGGTGTTTGGATGGGTCGTGCCAAGTGGTGGTCGCGCTCCACATCATGTGAATGGTCCAATCGATGTCTACGAGCGATTTCATGCCTCCATGGTCTATCATCCTCTTGATGTGCACACTGAGAATTCATCTTGTCGTTATTTCAAAGGGGTAGTTGGTTAGCATTCAAACGGACTCCTGCATCCAAGCCTCCAGAAACAGCTTTGGACCGATTCCCCAAGTGCAGCTAGGGAACCCCTCCTCTAGAGGAGGGATCGGCACCAATCTATCCTGGCAGAGCATTTTAGTTTGCTAAGCGATGCTTCGATGTCCCTGCTTGCTCTCCTTCAACCCTGCGATGCCTACGCCTGTGTTATTCATCTCATGATGAGGTTGAACTCTCCGACACCGAGTAAGAAGCAAGATCCCTTCTGGCACTACTATTGAGTAATCTGATTCATTAGGTTAGCATTAGTCTCGATCTGCTCGTTTGGCTGCCTACGGCTCTCCATTAACTCCCTCATCAAGTTATTGAATTCAACTCTAGTTATAGAATCAGCGGGGTTCTGGACTTCAGCAAGCTCCACGTTCAAATTTGCAGGCTGGTTTCCTTGAGATCCTTATTGAATACTGGCAGTTTCGTTTGCATCAGCATTATCGGAAGTTGATCTGGTATGCCTTACCGTTCTAGATTTCTTTGCTAAGATTCTAGTAAATCTGAGTAGTATTTGCAAGCTTTTAAAGATGCATCTAGATCTCCTTCGGGGGATTTTCTCAATCCAGTAGAGGTAAAAGGGATCCTAATGCGTTGAGAATTATATTTCTCACTGAAAGCACCAAAATATTTGCAACCAAATTGGCCACAAACACCCAAGAATGATTTGTGTAGTGAAATAAATGAAGAAACTAAATTAAAAAAGAGGAATATATCAAATTAACAAGAAAATCACACTAGAAAACAAGAACAACAGGATTTATAGTGGTTCAGCATTGATTGCCTACGTCCACTTTGAATATTCTATTTATTGATTCACAATAATCTTGATTACAGTAAGAAACAACAAAAGACAAGAGAATAATGGAGGAAGTTGATTACAATAATTGTGCTATTTAACCAACAACGAAAAGCTCCTCAGAATGACCCCCTAGGCATGTATTTATAGGTGTAGGTGACCACAGATCTAACTGGAATTTCGGCAACATGACCTCCTCATCCATATAGGCCCATCATATGGAGCCCTAGGCCCAAATCTTAATTGAGAGGGATCGGTACCGATCCCTTCATATGTTGAATTTGGGGTAGTGCTCCCTATGGTAGCTTCCTCATGCTCGAATATGATGGTATCTCAAATGTCATGATGATTGAATGTGTGAAGCTCAAGTTTTCACTTGATTTTTGGTCCGAATCCCCATTTATGTCATTGCTACCAATCTCTCCAATAAGCTATTCCAATCCCTAACGCTCAGAGCATTACGTCGATCCCTCTGGCTTCATAGATATATATATATATATATATATATATATATATATATATATATCCATCCTGCTTAATAAATGTATGCTGAACCCTCTTGCTTTAGGTTATTATGCCGATCCCCGGCCATTCGCATATAACCCTTAGTTTTCACCATAACATGCCGATCCTTCCTATGTCACAACACTACACCGATCCATTTCGCATCAAAACGTTATCTCGATCCCTCCTGTTTTAGGATTCCGATCCCTAAATCATTAATAAGCCGTGTTGAACCTTTTGCACTTCCACCTATGCCGATCCCTTTTTCATACTACTCGATCGCTATGTAGACCCCTCTAGCATTCCATCTATGTTGATAAATGACTATGTCAATCCCTATTCCATCCAAACTAATTTCCATATTTCTGACACCCTGCATTGTCTGTCTATTAACACTGTTCAATCTGGGCATCATGTAACTGTCTGAACTCCATTTCTAGGTCCTGTAGCCGCTGCTTCACGGTCATCCTTCTTGACAACCGTCAAGTCTATCTTTCATGACCAGTCCACTGTAGCTGGGTCAGGGTACGCGGTAACAATTATCAATCAAAATGTAGGGGAAGCGTGTGCTCATAAGAAAGAACGTCAAACGGTACATTGATATTTCTAAACTGTAAGTAAAAAACATATTATTGATTTAACAATGTACTTGTATTAAAATCAGCCGTACTTGTATTAATACTCGACGTTGGATGTGTAATCGATGTCTTTTATGGTGAGTATAAAAGATATTGGGGATGTCCGAAATCCAAATGCAAAGACACCTTATTAAATTGTTTAATATGGAATATGTGAGACGAGCTCCTTATACATTGGCAATAGAAATTATCATACATGTTACATTAACTATGATATCGTGATTTGTTCATGTATTTGATACATGAAGCAAATATCAAATTCAAATTAATATCACTAGTGGAAATTTTGGGTGTTCTTGTGTATTTGCGAAATACCAGAGAATTGTTTACAGAAATAAGGAAATCCATATGAAGGAGTTTTCAGCCTCAAAATTCAAAAGTGATATTGGGTATAATATGTCAAAAATTCAAAATAAGAATCTTTAAGTTGGAAATGTTCCAAATAAAAGAGATTGTGTCTGATTCGTTGACTTGAATAGCACCACAATAAAAACAATATATATACTTAATAAACGCATAAATTTATAGCTGAGCCGAGGGTGATTCCAAATGTTGAAAATCCCATTACATTGTTATATGATAACAATGTCACTATATAGTTCGTAACAGAACTAAGAGCTCACTAGAAGTCCAGAGACATACCCCGGATTGTTTCTTATGATAAAGGTAGTCTATAGGCGTCAAAGAGAGTTAGTCGACAGAGTAGATGATAACATAATAGTATACCCATTCACTAAGGGATTGACCCAATTGGTTTTAAGGAAACCGATTAGAGAAGTTGGAATAAGGTTCCATGATTGACCCCAAGTGTAAGTGGAAGATTGATAAAGTTAGGGGTATGCCCTAGGGGCAATTATGTAATTTGTTACATATATCTAACTTAGTAATCAATATTATTCAAAATAAAATATGTTCTTCTTTCTATTATATACTTGATATAATGTGTTATATTAATTAATTAATTTAATTGAAAGTATATTTAATAGAAAATCCATAAATGGTGCATTTTGTGATAGCAGTTAAAAAGTGTTATAACCGTGAGCAATTTATCGCAATGAAAATAAATATATCATTTTGAAGTTCTTAATCAAGATGCATCAAGACTCGATATTGATGTATCCGTTGAGATTAAAGTATGCAACGTTCTTCAAATGTTGGATAGTGTATTACTCATGGCTGCTAGAGGCACCAAGGGGTTACGTACGGATAGTAATTGGATAAGTATGGAACGACTCACCCTCTGTTGGTAAATATAACTAAGGACAAACAGAAAATATCGATATGGCTGACTTACTCAGTTCTCTCAATTTGAGAATACTGTGGATCTTCAATATGAAAGTTTCGCTTTGATTATATTCAAAACATAGCAAGGTGTTCCATCGAGTGACAATAGTTAGGTCAAGTGGAAGTATTGGAAGTGAAACACAATTCAAGAGAGGATTCGTCTCCTAGTTATGGGAGATAACGGTCAACTCAAAGTCAAAATATCGGGCCAGAGTATTTCGATTAATAATAATTGTTATTATTGAACCAAGGACTTTATGTTTGGACTATAGAGTTGAATATGGACGATATTGGAATTTTGGCCATTACCAATTCCATAAGTCCAAAAGTAATATAGTTTTGATGAAGAGGATTGGTGTAAATAAATGTCACAACTGGGTAATGCTTAATAAAGTGAAATTGGATTTTATCGAAACTAAGTAAGCGACAAATTTGACCATAATGTCACAGCACCCGCTAAGTGACGTGCGAACGTTAACATTCGAATAGTTCGATGTTAATTGCTGACCGAATTTGCACCCAAGAGTTACACAATCGAAATGATGAATCTCTTTAGACCAAATGATTTAATTAGTTTATAAATGTTAAAAATTAATTAATATTTATGAAATACTAATTATGAAATTTAATATGATTTGAGGAATAAATATTACTGTATATTTATAATAGTTATAAATATAATAATCGATAGATGATATTGACATCGATAAGCAGTTAAACTAGATTTAATTAATAATATTTATTTAGGATTGAAATGGGTTTAAAGCCTATGAAAGGGGCTTCAAATTTCGGCCAAGAAGGATGAAAGGAGAGGCTAAAAAATGGGCCAAGGGCATTTCAGATGGATGACTCACATTTGGGAAGAAAGGGTAAGAGATACGATGCACCTTCTCTTTATTCCTTCCACTATAAAAGGACCTTATCCCTATGCATAAAGGGCTTTTTACTGCTTTCTCTATCATCCTATGGTCGAAATTTATCCCTCTATATACTCCATCAAAACTCAAATCAAATCAATTCAAATCAAAAGATATTTGATAGCAAAGGGATCTGCGATCTAAGACTAGCGATCTGACGAATCGAGAAGTTTTCTAAAGGAGAAGAACTCATCATTGCAAGGTGGACTTGAAGGCATTAGTTTTAGATAAGTGTTTAGTTTGTATATATGATGTATTAGCTCTGTATAAATGTATACTGTTCACGTTTATACATATATTTCTATTACTGTATTGTTAGTTAGGTAAGATTCTTATAGGTATTGTTGTCACCACATATTGTTTGGTCATGTGTATATGTTTATAAAATAAAGTAAAAATTATAATTTTTCCATAAGAATCTAATACACACAGCCGAAATTATTAGTTTTAATAATTTATATTTTATTAATTAATATGTATATGTATACATAGATTAATATATTAACTGATTTAGTTATATGACTTATATTAAACTATATGACTATGACACATAAATAATTGACCTAATAATTTTAAAATGTACATTTACATTAAAAATAATTTTTGGGTAATTATCTAATATTTTTATTATTATTTAATCATTATATGAATTAATAAATTATGTTTCGAAAATTCATTTTTGTATTTTTAAAAATTAATAAGATATCTCATAAGCTCTCCGTCGAATTTTTTTTATATTTTTAAAAATTACTTTTAATTCGACCGAAAAGCATTCAATTAATAAAAATATATTTCTTTGACTTAGAAAAATCTGAAAATTTTTCTTAGGCTATTTAATAGTATTCCTAATTTTCTAAAATTTTAGAATTAGAAATATTTTTTACATATATATTTTCTATCTTTTATTCATTGTTGTTTGACTTATAAATTCTTAAAATATATATTAATATAATAAAATTATATATGCATTTTTAATTGCTGTGCATTTGATCAGGAATAAAAATTAAAAAAACTACTTATTTTAAACTTTTATAGTCATGTAAAATATTTTAAATCGTATTTACATTTAATAATTATATTTATAGATACATACATATATATATACATATGTATGTATATATAATTATGTTACTTTAACACATTTAGATATATGCGTGTATATTTATAAAAAAATAATTAAATTGTATATTATATATATATTATTTTTTATGTACTATAGTAATATATATATATATATATATGTATATATATATGTAATGCTTTCTAATAACATATACACACATACACATTACTTGAATATTTATATACACATATAATAATTGTAAACATATACACATATTTGGAAAACATACAATACATATAAGATGAGCTACCGTGTTCATTGCGATGTAATTCCCAACTTCTATATACGTGCATGTTATATCTTGCACGGTATATCATGTTACACATGCATACACATATACATATGTATATGATATATATGTATACTTGTATATAAATTGAAAATAAATCAAATCAATTTCAATCAACAATTTATAAATTTCAATGAAATATATGATTTTATTTAAATTAAATTTAGAAATGTTTTAAATAAATTAGAATTCATAGGCCCAATTAAGATCCAATAAAATAAAAAATTGAAATTCACTCATATCTTCCACTGCGGGCTGGCCCAGTTCCAACATCTAGGTGCTAGTTTCTTCGCCTTCCCAAAGCGTAACACCTCACATCCAAGAAACTTTCACAAACTCCTAGTCATCTACCACGAACTCAAGCGCTTTTCTCCTCTTATCGGAATAACTCTTCTGCCTTGATTGCGCTACCTTCATTCTAGCATGAACCGGTTCAACCTTTTCAATGGAATCTCTTACAAATTGGGCCCCAACATAAGCCTTTCTTCCATGTCCAACCAATAAATAGGTGAGTTGCACGGTTTACCATAAAATTCCTTAAACAACATCTCGATACTCAACTGGTAACTGTTATTGTAGGCAAACTCTACCAGATGCAAATGATCTTCCTAAGATCCTCCGAAATCTAAAACACATGCCCTCAGGAAATCTTCGAGCACATGGTACACCCTTTCTATTTGACCATTAGTCTACAGGCCATGATCATGCTCAATTCTGTAGCCAATGAAGTCTAAAACTTCTCCGTAACTTACTGATGAAAAATGGGTCTCTATCACTAATAATACTGCTTGGAACACTATACAATCTCACAACATTTTTCATGTATAGCTTTGCCAAACTAGTTGTTAGTCTTGTCGACTTCACCGAAGTAAGCCATTCTTAGTCAATCTACCGACCACTACCTAAATGCTTTCATTTCCCATTCTCGATCCATCTAAAAAATCCATGGATATTGAATTCCATTTCCAAGTCGATACTTCCAAAAGTTGAAGTAAATCGCTCGGTTTCTGATATCCGGCCTTTACCTACTGACATGCGAAATACCTCTTCACACATTCACCAACTTCCTCCTTCATCCTTCCCTAAAAGAATACTCTCTTCATGTCATGATACATCTTCATGCCCTCGGGATGAATCGTGAATTTAGATCGATGACTTTCTTCCATGACCTTCTTCCAATGGTTTTCTACATTTGAAACACACAACCTTCCTTTCTTCCTCAGTCATCCTTTTGAGTCTATCTTGAATCCTTTCAAATCATCAACATCGGCTCCTATACTCAATTTCCTAATACTCTTAGCTAACAATAGTCTTCTATTTGCTTTACTCAAATCCTATCTATAAGGGTCGGATGTACTTCCAAACTTACTATCATTCCTGGAGCTCGACTAGATCCTGCATTAGTCCTAAAATGCATCCCATCGGACGCCAATGTTTCTAACATCTTCCATTCTTCAATCATGACTAACACTTCATTTTGATGCTCTCTCAAAACATCTACAACCTTGTTCCCTTTTTCTAGCGTATGCTCTGTACCAAAGTCATATGTTGCCAAGAATTCTAACCGCCTCCATTGCCTTATATTCAACTCTTTTTGGGAAGATAAATACTTAAGGGACTTATGGTCCATATACAATTCAAACTTCTCTCCTAAAAATAATGTCTCCAAATTTTTAGCAAAAAGCTACTGCTGCCAACTCCAAGTCACAAGTCGAATATCTAACTTCATGCAGTCTCAACTGCCTTGATGCATGAACTATCACTCACCCTTTCTGCATCAGTACCACTCTCAAAACTGTTCCACAAGCATCAATATACACTACCAAATCCTGATCTCCTTCGGTTATGATTAAGATAAGAGCATTCATCGCTAACTTCTTCAACTACTAAAATTACCCTTCACATTCTATCAATACACACGAATTTCTCGTTCTTTCTGGTCAACTTAGTCAAGCGTGCTGCTATACAGAAGAATTTCTTGATGAATCTGCGGTAATACTAGTTAACGCAAGAAGCTTCTTATCTTTATGGCCATCTCCAGTTTCTTCCAACCATTTAATATTTCAATATTTGATGGATCTAATGCTAATCCACTCTCCTACACAATACAACATGCCCGAGAAACTTAACTTCTTATTTCCAAAAATAGCATTGGGAAAACTTCGCCTTCAATTTTTGTTGTCTTAACGTCTCTAATAACAATTTAAGATGGAATTCATGCTCTCCTTCATTTTTAGAATACACCAAAATATCATTGATGAATGCTAACGTAACTCTATCCAACTAACCGTGAAAGATTCGGTCATAGATTTATAAAGAATGCAGGGGCATTGGTCAGTCTAAATGACATCACTAACCCCTCGAATGAACCATGTCTTGTTCTAAACGTAGTTAATGGAACATTAGCTTCTGCTACCCTCGGTTGATGGAATCTCATTGCCAAGTCTAGATGTGAGAACACTGTAGCTCCACTTAACTGATCAAACAAGTCATTTGTCCTAGGTAATGGATAATGATTCTTCACTGTTAACTCACTCAACTTTCGATAATCAATATACACCCATAAAGATCCATCCGACTACTTTACATATATCGTAGGTGCTTCCTATATTGAGCTACTCGGCCCATTGAAACTTTTGTGCTTAAGTTCCACAGACTGCTTCTTCAATTTTTCCATCTCTTTGGGTAGCATTCTGCTAGCTGGTCTGCTACTGTGCAGTTAAAGCCCCTCAAAATCCTTGCTATAGCGCTCTTCGGTCGCCATGCCTTTTTAATTTAATGCTATTAAACAGTAGACCCACTTTAAGCCCCGCTATCTTCTGCTACACCCGCTAAACCAGTGCATTTAAGCATCCTTTTTAGTAACATTAATATAAAAGGCTTGATTTGACTAATTCTCTTTTAAACAAAATAAAAAACTTAGGGTAAAGATCTAATTTTAAGGCAAAAGTGCTCAACATAAGTTAGAAATTTAGCATAGTCACCGAATATGGAATGCATAAATCATGATATTCTTTAGTTTTGTTACATAAGATTAAACAAAAAAATTTTCTACACAAGTGATATGAGAATGAGAATAAATTAACTTTAAATGTTTGATTTTATATCTAATGAAGCTTTTTGCACTTCTGTTATTTTCAACTATATCCCCGCTTTATCCCCACTGTAACTTTTTGCACCGCCTCCGCTATAGAACTGCTAAGTGCTTTAACTGCACAAATCTACTAACATGTTGTGCACCTGATATCAATTCTATTCGAAATTCGATCATTCGTTTTGCCAGTAATACAGTTACCGGTTCGCAAACATTTATAAATTCCTTAGCTACTAATACCTTACTTATCTCTTCCTCCATACGTCAATTCTGACTTCACATTCATTACATCAAATGCCACCATGATCCTTTTTCCATCACTTAAATTTCATATAACGGTGACTCTATTAGCAGAAATGATCCTAGCACCATTACGTTCTAACCAGTTTATACCTGAAGTTACTCATACCCCGTGAGATAAGACATATAGGTTGTAAACAAACAAATGACCACATAAATCAAACATAAGATTAGTGGACCTTCATCCGAGAATTTCAAACCCATCGATTGGACTAACCAAACAAAAAAATGTAACTAAATAGGTAGTATCTAACTCCAGCTTATCGATTACATCGGGTGGCACCCATATCAAATAGAACTCTAACTAAAAAGCTAGAGATCAAAACCATACCTCTTAGTACAACATTCATTCCTTTTTCTTCAATCATCGATCTGGTTGAAGGTCCTTACAAAGCTAAGAACTTTGACTGCTTTAATTCTAGACAATCCTTCTTCTGATTCTTGGGTTTATCAAAATAAATTATTTGATCTTTGTCCACATGAATCATAGTGTCCTCTTTGCCTACAATTATAGTAGGTCACATCAACAATATCTTTCTATTCCCCTCCACCCTAAGGTTTCCTTTCCGTCGTTGGCCCTTTTTGCCTTTCTGATAAGGAGTAAACTACATTTTCATTTCATCCTGAGGCCAACTGTTTTACAAACATCCTATTCATTTATAGGATGTCATAAAGTCACCCTACATATCGATTCTTTTTTTAGCTTTCTCTGCCTGATGCCTCATCTCTCGGTGTACATCAGCTCATACGTCCTCGGCTTAATCCTAGAATAAATTTATCCACCTTCTTTCTTAGTGTCCTAATTAGATCAACCTCATGCTTAGACAAAGCATTGAACTTCTACACATATTCCGACATCATCAAACTTCCATATTGCAATCAAAAACTCTCGAAACAATGCTAACAACTCTATATAGGAAGATATTGTTCTTCAAACATCTTTCTGAACCTTTACCACGTAATCTCTTAGTCGGAATCTCCACTCTCACTGTTCCCCAGCAGACGCTTGTTAGTCCTTTGAACTATCTAGATGCTAACTTTACCTTTTAGGTACAGTCGGTTCTAAGTATTCACAAATCCTTCAATGCATCACTAGATAATAACTAGTTTCCAAAGCCTACTTCATCCCATCAAACATTTCTCCTCTTAGGTTTTGGAAATCCTTATTCATTTTAGCGAATCTTCCCAAACTAACTACATCGGGCCTCTTAGTACATTCTAGGCCTACGGTGGTACTTGCTGCACTAAATTTGCCAAAAAATGCTAAAAAAAGTGCATTCGCATCCATGTTTCCTACAGTCGGGGCAAGCATTTCAATACTGGCTTCAAAATAAACTTTGAGATTGCCTCCCTCTTTGGCCATTAGTCTAAGTACTAGTGTTACCCCTACTAGTGTTTATCTTCCCACCTCCTAGGTCAAAAGTCCACTTTGCAGATCCATCATTCTCTCTACATAAGCAAGCATTCATAAGAAACAAAAGTAAAAGAAAGAACAGTAATAAAGGGGTGGATTTATCCATATATATATATTTGTATCTAAATACAAGTACGTTATATATAGCGCATACTCTCCCCAAGCTGTTCATTTTTTGTTACTTAGTTCCTACTTAGTTTTTTTCTTTCACTTAAGTGTCTCCTAATCTAAGCGCAGATACCAAGTTATAACATCCCTTATTTCGAAACCCGAACATGAACACTAATAATGTTGCATTATCACCAAAATTATTTTCAATTGACAAAGTGGGATAGTTATTTTTTCACAACATAGTACACTTAAATAATTACATTACATCAAAATGTCTTACAAGAATGACATTACATATTCATTAATCCAACTCGTTCCCACATATGAGTAAATAAAATAAAGCATAAATATATTATCATGCCCGACATATAAAGATGCCGACATGAATGCTTAACTAGTTATAAACTCTAGTTTTACACAATGAAAAATTCAAAATTACTTTTATTTGCAATAAGCTTACCGCTTCATGTTTTCGAAAAGAAACCTGTATATACCATAAACTCAGCCTAATTGAATGAGTACTCATGAGTTTATGAGAAAGAATAATAATACGAGTCAAAGATACAGTCTGGCATGAGTAATACTTTACCATAACAACAAATCATATCGTGAGAGCATGCCTCTAAAGCACAGAACGAGTTTTCTCCTCGTTATCTAAACAACATCAATTACATCATACTACGTATTAAACATCAAAAGATGATCAAACATAATTCATCAACTGCATCATAAATGTGTTTTATTTCACAACATATTTTGGCTAGTTTCTATAATCAGTTCATTTAAATTGCCACACATGTCTTATTCTTATTTTCTCATTTTTATCATGAACGGATAATTAGGTTGTCACTAAGGCCCTCATCACCGTTACCAATTACAATGTCATGTGTACACGTAGTTGCCACTAATGCCTTCCTCTAAAGTTACCGAATATAATGTCATTCTTAGATATATGGTTACCACTAAAGCATTATCCCCAAGTTACGGAATATATACGATTTCCACTAAGGCCTTCCACCAAAGTTACGGATATAATGTCATGTTTAGACATATGGTTTCCACTAAGGCCTTACACCCTAATTACTGAATATATTGTCGCGTTTAGACATACGATTGTCACTAAATCCATCCACCAAAGTTACTGGATATCATTCGTGTTTAGACATACGATTGTCACTAAGGCCTTCCACCAAGGTTACCGGATATAATGTCATTTTAGATATACGGTTTCCTCTAAGGCCTTACACCCGAGTTATCAGATTTAATGTCATATTTAGACATACGATTGCCACTAAGGCCTTACACCTATATTTTATCATCTCAATTTATACTACTTTTTATTTCATAGTTTTCTTAAGTTTAGTCTTTTCCCTCTTTAAATAAGTTGTTTTATTTAACTTGGTTTTCTCTAAGGTCATTTAATCTTTATGAAAATTTCTGCCATCACTTTGGAAGATAACCTCCAAAATGCTACAAAAATTTCATTCATTTAATTAGAAATTCTTCGAACCATTAGCTATTGCATGTTGACATTACATGACTATCGCATGTTAATGAAGTGTCAACGCATGGTGGTTCTAGTTAGCTATTACATGTTGATGCTAGGTTATCGCATGTTGAATGTTATATTATTATCACATGTCAAAACCTATCGCATGTCAAAAGCCATCGAATGTCAAGGAGCTACCGCGTGCTTATAATAATTGCATGCTTATAAATATTGCATACCAAAAAAGATAAAGCTATCGAGTGTCAAGGAGCTACCGCATGCTTATACTTATCGCATGCCAAGTGTCAAGGAGCTATCGTATGCGTACACCTATCATATGCCAAAAGCTATCGAGTGTTGATACTTTAAGGCTATTGCATATTGACTGTAACGATCCGCAAATATATCACTTTAACAAATGTAATTATTTTATAATTATAATGATTTTTATAACTCATTTCAAATAGTTATAAAGTAATAATTTAATATAAATTCTACAAAGATGTGTACTTAAATCATAAGAAAAATTCGTTTCACTTTATCGATATAACAACGATTTCGGAAATATTTTTTAATATTAATTTATATGGTTTTATAAATGAAATATGATCATTTTAATTAGTTATTATAAGAAATTTATTTTCAAATTTTATTCACAAATATATATATATATATATATATATATTAACTAAAAAAAGAAAATATGACCGAGAATCAAAATAGGGATTTGTAACGATACAACTTATAAAAGTTGTGCAACATTGTGGAGATATATAACATACACATACACATGTACATGTGCATACATGAAAACTTATTCACACACACATAAACATACATATACACATATATTTGAGTATATAAATATTATATAAAATAAATAAGTAATTTTTAGTTTTCTTACTTCTCAAGTATGCAAAAGTCAACATATGTATGCATTAAAGTGATGGAAGTGATGGGCACATTGATGATATGATTCTAGCTGTGCATAAGAGGGGAGGAAGTGATGATGAGGATGCCTGCGATGGTGATGTATGCGTAGATATCTTTTACTCTTTTCTTTGCCTATAAATACCATACACTCACCTCTTCATTTTCATTCATCATCCTCTTCATTTCCTAAGCTCTCTCTCCATACTTTCATGGCTTAGAACCTAAAGGAAATGATGCCAAAATATTTCTCAAAAGGAATTTAAATTTATAATATATACTTTTATACACTTAAGAACCTCAAAATGATTCCAAACCTCCACTCTTCCTCTCTACATTCATGGCCTCCACCTCCTCCATTGAAGGTCGAGCCTTCTTCTTCTACCCTAGGTCATGTGTTCCTCAAGCTATCCCAAGCTTAGGCCAAGTCACCTAAGAGCTTAATTCCAAAGGATAGTGAGCTTTAGAATCCAAATAACGGAGCTATAGCAGATTTTTAGTCAGTTGTTTTAACCCAAGATGAGAAATGCTAAACTATAGTAATATATGCTATTGGATGATGTATATATTTGGATATGACTGTTGATGATGGTTGTTTAATATGAATGTTGAATACACACACACACACACACACACACACACACATATATATATATATATATATATATATATATATATATATATGCATGTCACGGAAATACACGTCGATAAGCACAAAGGAAATCACTTTCCCTTTATTTAATGAATTGATGTATATGGAATGTTAAACCTCTTTAAAATGGTTTGAAAATGAGTTTAAAATGTTTTATAAACATATGAAATTTTGTGAATTTTAAAATATCATTGAAAATTTAGCCAAAAATAGGTGTGTCGCATAATGGCAGTACGCGATTTCATGTCATAAAAGTTAAAACGAGCATATAGAATGGAATTTAGCTCGGAATTCTTCGAGATAAGAATTTTTGAATAATTATATCCAAAAATTCTAAATAAAGGAAGAAAATCAAGTTTTCGAGAAGTAGATTATGAAATATGAGGAAAATAAGCTTTTTGAAAAATCGCGGTTTTGCAGTTCGAAATCCATAAGAGGATTTCTTTAAAATTAACATTTTAAAATTGTTTAAAATATGAAATAAATTCTATAAATCTATTAAAAAAAATTAAAAGTGATTTTAGTTATAAAATGAATTTTCAAATTATAGAAAAGTCGTTTTGATCAATATAGATTAAAAAGCACTTTTCCACGACACTTTTCTATAACTTTTGAAATATAGTTTTAAATGTAACTGTTCTTTTCCAAATCTTTTGTAAATATTTTTAAAATTATTGATAAAGTATTTTAAAGATTATTTTGAAGGACTTATGGAATGGATAAATTTTAAATGATTTAGAGTTGATCAAATAACTTGACCACCTTATGGGTGTTAGAGAGATAATGTTTTGGCATGAGTTTGGAAAACCAGTTTCCTGCTCTCCCTGGCCATCAGGACTGGCTCGATGGAGGGGATAGTAAATTTGGTTTGCTCGAATCAATATTTTCCTAAGTAAAAAATGAAATGATCTTAAATTTATTCCTAGTTAAAAAAGGGTTTAAAGTATCAAAGGATTTTGATAAGAGACGTTTAATGATTCCGTATATACCATAAAGAAGTGTTTTAAAGTTATATATCTCTAAGAGATAATTTTTGATAAAATAGAATGAATAAATCAAATATTATTCGCCTATCTACTTGACATCTTTTATCAATGATTAGTTCGAAGGAGCTGGGGTCGAATTTGGTTAATTCCTATCCGAAGACCACTTCGAACCAATTTACATATTCGAAGTGAAGACATGAATATGATTTGTATGATGGAATGTAGGACTGCTTATCACTGACCCTCAGGGGAAATTTCCCATATCATATTATGTGGAGTTGTTCATTTATGATCTTCGATGCAGGGACTTCTCACTACTAATCCTAGGGGCAACTCCCGACAGGTTGTGGTAGGAGACTTCCTTCGGTTTGTCCTGTTCTTGGACAACTTGTATGGACAAACATATGACGTTGCATTTCTATCTGCATAAGCGATCTCTATGAATATATCATTTATTTGGTGGCGGAGAAGGCAACTTCTCTTAGCTTAACACCTTTCCTGAGACATAGGAGCTTAGGAGTTATACGTTTATAGAAATCATTTGTTTGACCACGGAATGGCAGCGGCATTCAAAGTGAAATGTGCAATGTGAGAGGTAATCGTTACCTCAAGTCGCACACTCGAAAATGGCCGAAACACGTTAGATGCAGCAAGCCTATGTGGTTCGCAACCATTAAGGTACAATAATCCCTTTCTAGATATATTTCTACCTGCTATAACGTTAAATTATTTTGTCAACGCTAAGAGACGTTTCGGGTTGGTCGGTAACGACCGGGGTGATGACATATTCCATACTATCTAGGAAGAGGTTGGCTGGTCTTGTGTTGTTAAATGACCATTAGTTGGGCCTCGGTACATTCCTCTAGAGATGTACTGCCGGAAGGTAGTCTCTTCATCTGGTCATTTGCATAAAACTCATTCTCTAGTAAGTGCTTGCTATTTTGTTTGTAGAACCCACTTTGTGGCTAATATGCTCGAATTTAATCAATGTAACAACTTCGGCTAAGATTAATAGGTTTATTTACAAATGTTTTCAAACAAATGTCATTAAAAATAATATCCCATATTTTTACGTAATACAGATTTGGTTATCATAAGGTAAAAACCCGTTCTGTGTTTATGTGCGGCATGGTCTTATGAGATACCTTTTTGTTTTCAAAAATCATAGTTTGAGTTCTCACACCAGTCCTATGACTGACCCGGATTTTATCTTGTTTCCCTTTAAACTTTAGGTGCCCTATTTTCCGAATAGCCAAGTAGTTTGGATCCTGTTAACAGTATTTTGGTAAAGCATTCTGAAAGAGTTTCTAGAGCATGGAGCTGGGACATATTATGTGGATATCTGTCTATCTTTTATTTTTCGCTGTGTCTAAGTTATGTTGTACCAGCAAGCGTGGAGGTAGGCAGTTATAACTGTTCCTGGCTGGATTAGTTCATACCATAACTCTGATGTGCCCTAGTGAGAGTGGTTGTGTGTACTATCTATTTATATAATATTTAAACGAAATGTGAGAATTTGTGTTCCCATCTTCTACTTTTACTTTACTTTACCCCTAATAATCTGCCTCTTTGGCACTTGGATTTACGGTACGTGAATACCGTGAATGTATTAGAGTCGATTTTAGAGGGTCGAGAAGATGGGTCGTCACATTTGGTATCGGAGCTGAAGGTTAAGCAAGAACCTTGGCTTTGGTGGGGTATGACTCATAATACATAGGGTTAGTAATAACTTAGAATGAGTTTAATCTTTAAGAGTGCACATTTAAAACCCTTATCCAAATAGAAAAATCAAGTTGTGCTTAATACCCATGCCCCAAGATAATTTCGCCTTTGTATTCTAAAGTTATCTTACTAAATTCAGGTAATATGACACGAGTACTCGTATGAGATAAAGATAGGAAAATAGCAGCACCACAACAACCAATGGTCGAGCTCCAACCGTTGTTGTATAAGAAGTAGCTCCTATACAACTCTAGGTTAATTTTCCTACCCTATGCGCAAAAAATTGTCAACTTGGGGGAAAACCATTCAAAGGCACAAAAACTATCATTGAAGGCTTGAATTAAATCACGCGAAAGAATCGTTAAAGCATTATATACTAGTAATGAGAAAAGGAGGTTTTTGGCCTCGTGGCAACTACAAGAAGGGGCTTTGGTTTGGTGGGAAACTATTACCCTAAATGATTCAGAAGACACTTTGTCTTAGGAAAGGTTAAAGGAAGTCTTAGAGGAGAAGTACATTCCAGCATCTGGGAAATCTCGTCTTTACAGAAGCTTTATGTATCTAAAGCAGGACGAAATGACTGTTGAGGAGTATGCAAATAAGTTCAATGAATTATCTTATTTTGGGCCAGGTTTGATTGATAGGCCTTTAAATAAAAAAGAGAAGTTTATTTTCCGAGATGAACGAGAAGTATCATAGTAAGATGACTGCTCATGTAAATGGGTCGTTTATAGACTTGGTGGATATGGGATTTCGTTATGAAACATTAAATAAGAAGAATATATGGTAGCTTAGACCAATAGCAACTCTAATAATTAGAAGAAGAGGAAGTTTAATCACAATGAAAGAAGCCAGGGCAAGGCAAATCTGTAGGAGGATCGCAAGGTAACTGTTTAAAGGATGCTACATGTTATAACTGACAACAAAAGGGCCACCTAGCAAATAATTGCAAGAATCCCAAGGTATACAGGCCACCACCAAGAAACTGCTATAATTTTCATCAACCGGGGCACATGATAAAGAATTGTCCAATTATGAAGAAGGGAGAGCAAGCTAAAGTTTATGATATAAAGGATGAACCTTCAACCTCCCAGAATGTGAAGGGAAAAAGAGTTTTGGAAGGTAATATTTTTATCAAATATGTTTTAGTTAGATTATTATTTGATACAGGAGCTTCTCATAATTTTGTTGCTAAAGAAACCGTATATGGATTAAAACTTGACCCTGAATTAGTTAACACCCCGATCTGCGTGACAAATCCTATAAGTGGTACAACTAACCTTTGCATGAATTGTGAAAAAGTCCAAATTTCTCAGTTTTCCCATAAATTCCATTTTGACCTATTTGTCTTGGATTTTATTGGATTCGAAATTTACTTGGTATGGATTGGTTGACTGAAAATGAAGCAATTCTAGACTGTGTAAAAAGAACGGTTTCAGTAAAAACGAAGTTAGGGAAGTTTATAGAAATATCTTGTGAAGATCCTAGTCCAAAGAGGGATAGTTTTCTATATACATTAGATTCATCCCAAAAATGATTAGAGACAATACCTGTTGTTAAAGAATTTCCAAATGTCTTTGAAGAAGTAAAGAGTTTACCCCCACATCGAGAAATCGAGTTTTGTATCGACTTGATTTCTGGTTCAAGGTCAATTAAACAATCTGATCGAAGGATGGCTCCAAAGGAGAGGGAGGAGTTAATAAGACCTGTGAAACGACATAGAATTTCACTACTTTGATTAGTGAATATTTATTTAATTTTAAAATTTCAATATGTAGGTTTTATAATGAAAATAAAATCATTTAATAAGTTAATAATGATGATAAAATCATTTCCAAAATTTGTTTACCAAATTAAATAGTTCATAGAAAAACAGAAAATGTGATCGAAGAACGTTTTTCGAAATTTCGACCTTTTGACACCAGAAAGTTGTCGGGAACGTTTTTTCATCTTTGTGCACCATATACACACATATATAAGAGCTAATTAACTAAATAATAATATACATAAGGATAAATTATTTTATGTTAATTTTGCTTAGCAAACGATGTGACGATTCATAAATTTAAAAATAATAATCTTATATATATATTCCTCTCTTATCATATCTTAGATTGTAATCATTAACCATCATTATCTCATGTCAC
This sequence comes from Allium cepa, assembly GCA_030765085.1. Taxonomy (NCBI): domain Eukaryota; kingdom Viridiplantae; phylum Streptophyta; class Magnoliopsida; order Asparagales; family Amaryllidaceae; genus Allium; species Allium cepa. The sequence continues at coordinate 169,967,758 of CM060931.1, forward strand.
ATCTTAGCTTTAATTAACAATTATATATATATATATAAGAAAGTGATGTGACTAAACATAATAATATATATAAAAGAAAGTGATGTGACTAAACATAATAAATTAATATATATATATAAAGAAAGTGATGTGACTAAACATAATCATATGTATATGTATATATATAAAAGAGCGATGTGATTAAACATTATAATTATACATATATATAAAAGAGAGTGATGTGACTTGACAAAATGATGAGGTATGAAATTCTTGCTTATAACTAGCCTATATATTTCTCCATTTTTCCTTCTCTTTCCACCAACCTTTTCTTTCTCATTCCTAACTCACGTGGAGTTTATCTTTTATTCAAAATGTGCGAAATTTTAATGGCTACAACATTCTAGTTGACCACCTTTTCAAATTTCTATCATAGCTATATCAAAACACCTATTATTTACAAAGAATTTTTTTTACTAAGGATTTCAAGTCCAAAAATTACCCTTCTTCTTTTGATCATAACTTCTTCAAAACAAATCAAAAATGATGATTATGTTTTTGAAATAATAAAGGAAAGAAATCCCTATAACTTTTCTTTTGACCACTTTTCCATATTCCTTGAGTTAGTGGTCCAAAACCAGCAGAAAAATGACTTAATTTTGTGTTTATTTTCGACAAATAGATGATAACCCGAAGCTCCTCTACCTTTAAGCTACTACCCTACAACCAGCCCCATACCTCTGGCTGAGCCTACATACACCTGGGCCAAGCCCATTTTGAGGGTTCCTAGCACCTAAAGCTTTCATCTTTCAAAGCTAGGGAGTCGTTGACAAATTTAGCTTAAGTTCAGGTGGCTTTTGCGAAAGTTTGGTGAGTAAACTACTCGTTTTTTAATGAAAATGGTAATTTTATTTATGTCATTATATATGGTGACTATATAGTGTAGAAGTTGAATGATAATCATGTGGTTTGATTATGATTTGGATGGTTGATTTTAGTTTGATTTGGTTATGGGAATTGATGTTGCATTATAAAGTTAGTAAGCATGTATATATGGATGTATACTTGCTATCTATGACGAGTATGGTCGGTATTAGTAATATGTTGATTGTAAAACATAAGCTATGACATGAGGTTGGTGAAAGAATTTAACTACTTTGTGCAATCGTGACGGTTATGAGATCCGGTTGGAATCGAAGTTTATTTTCGAAGTTTAAAGTTTTGAAATGGATTAAAATTTGTAACTTTAGTTTTAAAGTATTTTTAAAAAACGTTCTAAAGTATGTTTCAAATCATGAAAAAGTAAGGGTTTACATAGTGGTTTGCCAAGAATATGTTAGAGCGAACTACGCAAACAGCGATAGTCGCTATAGATACAGTTCGGTAAAGGTTTGAATTTCTATTTCAAATTTGTTTTATTTTGAAATTAGTTTACTAAGTTTTCAAACTTAATTAGTAAGATTAAAAAGTAATTAAGTTGTAATAGAACCAATTAATTAGTTAAAAGGTAAATAGCACCTAATTGATAATTAAGAAGGTGATTAGAGGTTAATCATCACTTAAGTTAAGTTAACGACTATTAATTGATTTATAAAGTTTTAATTAGTGATTAATGGGGTTAAGAAGTAATTAAGTTAGGATAATTATTTAATTAAGATTAATGGTTATTTATTTATTTAATGGGTTATTTAATTAGTATTTAATTAATTAGGGTTTAACTCTTAAACATTTTGGTTTAACCTTAACCAAGTTGCATTAGGAAGTTAATTAGTACTTAGTTAAGTTCATTAAGCCTAATTAGTTTTTAATTATGATTTAATCTTGACTTAAATTGGATTAATTAAGATTTAGTTAGAGTTTAAGCTAATTAAATATACTTTGTAACATCCAGATATTTTGGACCATTCAAATTGATAATAAAAATAAATATGTAAGACTTGAATCGTTCAAAACAACGGATTTTTAATAAATTGAGGGCAAATAAAATCAATCACAGAATAACAGACACAGAATAGCAGAATATCTCACAGCCGAATAAATAAACGTAGTAATTCATGAAGCTACTAAATACGTAGTTTCAAAACAAATACATAATATCATAGTCCGAAAGCAAATACAACTGGAAATCCAAATACATAAGTCCACTAATACATAAGCGAATGACTAAAGGGAAATAACTGAAATAGGAAATAATAGACAAACAGCTAAATCTCTTGCAGATCTCTAGCTCCAAAAGATGAATCCAAAGCTGTGATACTCAGGCTGACTCCAGCATAAAGTCAAACAAAACACTCAAGTCAGGACATACATAATTATAAAATTAAATCAACTCAAATGAACTATATCATAAAGTGCATCAGTAACTTAAAGGATGCTTGGGATCGCCCATCCTTAAGGATCCGTAAAACTATTTAAATATGTAGTAATATACGCTATATATGTAATGTCTATCAGTGAAGTAAAGTATTAAAATAGCGCTAAGGAGTTACCTATATCCCCCTTAACACGTTTTATGAATGTCGTAGTCTATACAGTACTGCAAACTCCACCAAACCAGTGGGCTATCAAGGGGCACTCCATAAGTACGACACAAACCAAAATCATAGTGGTCTCGATAAGGTAGATGACAAGGCACGCGAGGATATACCCTGGGTAGGATTCTACCAATTTACACTTTCGGGCTGGTGGTAACGCACAACCGCAGCTACCACCCACCTCGTACAATACTTCCAAAATCAAAGTTGTGCACCAATCAAATCACAAATTAATAGAATGGTATCGAAGAAGTGTGCCAGATCGAAGGAGCTACCTCACTTGGTCCGTCAATTGCTCCTATTTTAGTCATCTTATTTAGGCTCATTTTATACCTCAATGCAGCAACGTCGTTAAACCATCCTACTTCGTTATGGATTCTTCACCGCATACATAGTTGTTAAAGTGGTTTCGGAATTGGCAGAGAGTATGACAATATCCAACTCAAGTCTCTTTAACAACCAAACGCTTACATTTTACAGGCCGTGGTATTTAAATTTTATAAAGTATTTAAAATTAATAAATCATAATTATTTTAAATCTATTTTAAAATATTTCGCTTCATTATATTTTAGATTTTAAAACAATATTCTCTCATTTCACCGTAACTCTATTTATTACATTCAAAATCACATTTTTTAAACTTGAAATAAAATCTTATTTAAATCCTTTAAATCAGATTTAATTACAATTCATTCTCTACTCAACTCAATTTCAATTTATTCATTTAAGTTAATATATAAAATCTCTACTTATTATGTTATATTAAACTATATTATATTAAATTGAAACTGTATTGTTATATTAAAAGGTATATTATTATATTTAATTAAAAATTATATTATTAAGTAAATAAAAAATATATATTATTATATTAAACTAAAGACTATATTATTAAGTAAATAAAAAATTTATATTATTATACTAGGTTAAAAATTATATTAATAATTTATATAATTAAAGTAAATAAATTATAAGTTAAAATCATAAATTTCCTTCTTAAACCATATATTAACTTAAAAAATATATTAAACATATAAAATATTATTATATAAATTTCAATAAAATCATTGAGTTCAAAAATCAAATTTATAAATCCAAACATACTTAATTATTTTAGAAATACATTGAAATTAACCACGGTGTCCGTATAAAATTTTCTACCCTATAGTCAAGTGATATGGACATATATCATTTCAATCCGAAAAATTTAAATTCTCGGGTATATATCATTTCAACCCGCAATCCCAAGTAAATTTCAAAAAAAACAATAAAATCGCTTGAGCCTATCATTTCAGCTCATAACGATTTTCTCTAATCTACAAGATCGTTCAGGTATGTATCATTTCAACCCATAATGAGGGAACTTGCAATGTGATAACAACAAATATGATAAACATAACATTAGTTACATAACGTGTCATATAACAATAATAGGGTCCATTATCATGTGTGATAATATAACATAATCATATATATAATTACCAAGCATATATCTACATCTCAATAACAATTCACTTTATATCAGTTGACTAACAATATAAGTATGAAAGTCCTAAGTCATTGCTCACCTTCCTTGGCTAGTGAATAAATGACTACGACTATGAACGAGACACGAACAAGCATGAACAAGCATGAAAAAAACCAAAGCCCGAATACGAATGTGAACAAATCCAATATCCAAAGCTTTGAATTTTTTTATATGAAGAGAGGAGGCAAAGTGTTTGGGCTAAGGCAAGATGGCTCGGCCAAAACAAGGAAAGGCTCGGCCAAGGTGGTTAGGCACAGTCTAGGGGTTAGTGGGCTCGGTCTATGGTGTAGAGGGGTTCGATCTATAGTATGAAGGGGTCGGCCAAAGGAGAAAGGAAGAAAGGAGGGGGTTGTGGCCGAGGCTAAAGGGGAGAAAGGAGGGCCAGGCAAGGAGGAAGGGGGAAGAAGGGGACGGGCGAAGCAAGAAGGGGAAAAGGAGGAAGAGATGGCTGAACTAAGAGGAGGGAAGGTGGAGAGGAAAGGGAGGCAAAGTGGAGAATGGAAAGGCTAGGGGAGAGAGAGGATTTTGGATTTAGGGATTTAAGGAATTGAGATGGAGATGATGTATACTGTAATTTTCTGTTTCAGGAAGAAGAATGAGAAGGAAGAGTCGGTAGGAAATAAAAGTACGTACTCTTCTTTCTCAACAGGTATGTCTATTCAGGAAAGGATACGTACCTGTTTAGGAGACTATTAGGATTCCAAGCCCAACAACTAAGCCTAACAGGCCAAGCCCATACAAATCAAGCCAAAACAAATCAAGCCCAATCTCTAAACCCAAATAAAAGACAATAAAAAAAACACAATGAATAATTGCGTGTATTAAGCTGAAAATTGTAGATTTAGAGATGTAGGAATCAGATTTTGACGAAACTAAAAGTGGAGAGAAGATTAGAATTCAGTCTAGTTTCATAAAAAAGAATAAAAATTTAAATTCCAAATATAAATTTTCAACCAAAAGTCAAACTTTGACCAAGTCTGGCCAAAATTTGAAATTCAATTTTTTTTCGATTTCATTGAATTTGGAAAAATATTCTACTCTATATCCCAAAATTTGATATTTAAATTCAAATTTATCAATTTTTAAAATAATTTAAATCAAAAATTCAAATAAAATTTCTTTAAAAATACGAACTGAATTTATGGTCGTTACATACTTTTAACTTTTCAAAGGTGATTTTAAACTAAACAGAACATGTTTTAATCAATTTTCTTTTTCAAAGTAACTCAATTCTATATCAAATGATCTCTTGTCTAGACCCTTAAGTAACCCATACGATTAGAAGAATTAAATGACATCCATTAGCAGAACAAAACATCATTCTGCTATAGTGTAAGTGATTTGATTGTGTGGACATGTGCTAAGCAGAATAAATCCTCGTTCTGCTATAATTTGATTGAATTGTTTGACATCTATTTAGCAGGATAAATCACCATCCTGTTGTTAAGTTATTTGAACTTGTATATGCCAACTAGTTATATTGACGTATTGTTCCCTAATTAGATATAAATTGTATTAATGGTAGCTTATGTAAATAATTGTTAAGTGACTTGGGAATCGAATTGAAATTGAATGGTAACTTAAACTAGTACCAATGGATTTCTATCCTCCTTTTGAATTTGTAAAGTGTGTTTTGAATTAACTTAAATTCTTTAATCAATTTAGAGTTTAAAATTTATAAATGATTTCCAAGTTATGCTATTATGTTGTAAAGTTACTTATAAGTAATAACTTATTTATAAAAAAAAGTTTTTACTGAAGGGTTACTTTAAGTGTTTTACAAATGATAATTATAAAGGAGTATAGAAAGGTTTATAAAACAAGTTTTAAAAATAGGAAAAAGGTTTATAAATCATTTTAGAGATTTGGAAAGAGGTTTATAAACTAACTTAAAGGTTTATAAAAATGGGTCATAGCTTTATTTTGAAAGTTATAGGTTAATTGAAATATGATGAGCTTTTAAAAAGGGAATTTTTGATAAAGGATAAGCAGAATGTTTTATTTGAAAGAAATGTTTGGTTGTTTAATATAGAATTTGGAAAGAAGAAAACTTTTAAAATATACTTATACTGATAAGGTAAGTATACGATTTTGTTTCAAGGCATGAAAAGTAAAATGTTTTGGTAATATACTTATAACATTGAGATAAGTTCCCAAGTATAAAAGGAAACGTGAGGTGTTTGGGAATAGTGTTTTGAAAAGATCTTTTGATCAAGTTTTATTAAATGGTTTTATTAATTAAAGAGAATTAATAAAGGCTTAGTGGATCCCATATGGAAATTAAATCATGATTGGATGTTTGTTTATTTGATAGTTAAATAACCAACTATCAAATCTGGACAAAAAATAACTTTGGAAATATCTAGGAGAAACATTAGAATTATGTGGTACAGTCACCGTCTAATATGCTATATTGTACATATAAGCTTGTTTGTTCTTCTAGGACAAATGATATAGAAATCCATCCACAGACGGTTAGGAGGTGAACTCTGCTCCTGTCATTTGTCTGTTTATTTCCTAAAGAACCGAGGTTGAGTTTACTGGAAAATATTGAAAGTTATTTCGAAAAGACTGGGATTAGATATGTTATCTGAAAACCACTTCGATCAAACTCAAGCGTTTCGAAATGAAGACATCTTGAAGCATGGGATCGAAGACGGAGCAATTGAAGTGCAAGGGCTGCTTGCTACTAATCCTGAAGGTGGTTCCAAAATGGATATGGTAGAAGTAGTGCCTTCGGTTTGTTCTTATCCTGGACAACTTGTATGGATGAATGCTGGCACTACATTATAGCTTGGAGGACAGTGTTAGCATTCCAAGATGGATAGTTATTTAGAAAGGTAAAGCTTAGCCTTAAGCCTCACAAATGGGAGGAATGGCAAAAGCAGGGCATGTAGCAGAGCTATGTGGTTAGCTACCATTAGGAGCGGTCACCCCGTTCTCAATGTCCCTTTTAGAGTTGGTCTGCGCATAAACACCATGGTAGTATAAGGCCTCCGTGTCAAGGGTTTGAGGTAATCTGTTATGCCATGTTAAAGGAGCAGCCGACTTTGTGTTAGCATTAGTGCATTTTCTAGAGGTGTATCATCGGAAGGTAGTCCCTTACTTTGCCATTGTTGGGATCCAATCTTCAATACGTGCTTTACGGTTTTGATTGTAGTGTCTAGTATGTTGTAATGTGAGATGCAAGTATTTTAGCTATTTTATCTGTTTATTTAAACTTAGACGCTATGATAATATCACTGGATTTTGATATAAAATGTTTTGGTTATCGTAAGGTAAAAACACATCCATTTTTATGTGATGTGCGGTCTTACAAGATACCCTTTGTTTGAAAGGTTTTTAGATGTAGAAGTCAGTTTGGTTGTTTCTTGTTATCGAGTTATACTCGCGTTGGTTTACTAGACTGACCCGGACATTATTCCATGTAATGCTTCGGTCGAACCGAGCATGTTTTCCCAGGTTTAGCTGGATATTTTGGAGTTGGAGAGGAGCTGGATGGTCAAGGCATATTCATGCATATTTTTCTTCCGCTGTATTATAAAGTATGTATGTTTGTCAATGTAAGGATATGTTTCTATAAATGTCCAAATTTTGGATAAGTCTTGTGTACTTTGATGTTATATGAATAAAGATGTTTTCATTTTATAAAGATCATTATTGTATTATATATTATTTGCTACGTTGTGAGATTCTATGTTGTTTAGTTTTTTCTATCTTCTACCTTCTTCTTTCACCCTAACAAATCGGTATTTCGGGCATCTGAATGTTCAGCATGTGATATAGTGGACGTATTAGCGTTGATTTTTTAGGCTCGAAAATCAGGTTCATTATATTGGTAGGGTTAACTCATTAGAGATAGGGTAAACGACATCCTAGAATGAGTTTGAGTGTATATATATGAGTGTGTATATGTTAGTGATTATCAAATGTTTTACATTGTATTGATTTATCGGTTTAGTGGCTTATGTACTCTGGTCGATATAGGGTGTACAACTGTACCGATAGGGGTTTCTAAACACATAAATTGGGAAAATTGACACAGTACTGTTTTGGAATTGGATACATGAAATAATTTTACCCAGGTTATATATAAAAGAATGATTTTCACAAATAGAGTAATATAGTTGGTTGAGGTGTTAGGAGATAATAATATGTTATTATTATTATCATTTAGTGTTTCTTTAATCATGCTCATCTAGTTGAGCATTGACTAATGTTAGTATGTTCCCTTTTTAAGATATGGGTTGGGTAGATAAGGATTGGGAAAATATGGAAATGAACACCTTGTGAATTAAGTTCACAATTCGACTAAAAGGCATTCGATGTTAATGTTGAGGTAGAATTTGATTTCAAAGTTAGAATATTTTGGGATAAATATTTAAAAATGGTTTGATAGAAGTGATTTATAAAATCGGTTTATAAAAATGTATCATTTAAGTTGGACAAAATTTAGGTTGAAAACTTGAGAACCTAAATCCCGGTGCTTTTGATAAATGATTTTCAGGTTTTGAAAAATAATAATAATAATATTTGAAACCAATTTATTTTAAGTATACATTTTTGGGAATAAAAGTGTAAGTAAGAAGTGTTATCTTTGGATTGGTATGGGGAACAAGTCTTGATTTTTTGTGATGATCAGAATAATCTTCTAAGTGATGATCAGATGTTTGCCTAGGTGAACGTTGTGGGGTACTAAATCAATATTTCTCTTTATCATTGTACAATCGAAACAAGTTCAACCCGAACAAACCCAAAGTGAGTTGGTGATATATGTTGTTGGAAAATGTAAAGTATTGTTCCAAAAATGAGAATTTGAAAATAAAAGGAATATTTTTAAGTTAAACAGTTCGAGTGGCTCGAAAATAACTTAAAATTGGGAAAGAGTTGTGTTCAGATTGTAAACATTTCTCTTGAGTATTACACTTCTTAGTAAGGGAATATATGATACTGTTTGGGGATGCCCAGTTCCTTAGTATCATTTTGGAGTCACTCGGGCTATGTCTATATATTTGTATGTTTTAAAGTATAGAGTTCCATTTCAAAAAGATTTTGAAAATAAAGTTGGGTATTTAGATCTTGAATTTTCTTAGGAAAATAAAAGCAAAATGGAATAATGGAATCAGATAAGGATATATGATCTTAGGATGTAGTGGAGTAACATCCAAGTTGAACCAATGTAGTTTATGAAAAGTTTTCATAAATAATTTGGTGGAAATAGAATTGGTATTAGGGGAAAAAAAATCAAGAAAGTGCATAAGTTGGACATAGATCATTTCTCTTTCCATATAGAGTGATCCAAGATTCGAGTACATGGCTTTGAGGAGTTGCACCGTTCCGAATAAGGATCTATTACTCGACCTTTGACGGCGAGCACTTGATGAGGGTTCTTGGTGTAGGACCAAGGTTTCTATCATAGCTACAACTATATAAGGAGAATAGAGGTTCCAAATAAAGAAGCCTGATAGGAGTCCGCACTAGAGAATCGGGTGAGCGATACTAGTTCGGATTGAAAGTTATGTATTCGAGTTGATATCAAATCAGATTTTGCATAAGAATGATCTATGTACATCATACGAGCTGATGTATAGTGTTAAGTGCTTTCTGGGATAGGTTAAGGTGTAATTTTGGGGGCAAAAATCTTTTAAAGGGGGAAGAACGTAATGATCCAGAATTTCATTGCTTTGGTTAATGAATATTTGTTTAATTTTAAAAATTTAATTGTAGGTTTAATAATGAAAATAAACTCATTTAAACAAATTAATAATGATGATAAAATCATTTTCAAAATTTGTTTTCCAAACTAAATATTTCGTAGAAAAATAGAAAATGTGACCAAAGAACATTTTCGGAAATTTGGACCTTTCGACATCAAAAATTTGTCGGGAACGTTGTTCGTCTTTGTGCACCATACATACACATGTATAAGAGTTAATTAGCTAAATATTAATATACTTAAGGATAACTTATCTTATGTCGATTTTGTTTAGCAAGTGACGTGACGAATCATAAATTTAAAAATAATAATCTTATATATAAATATATATTCCTCTCTTATCACATCTTAGATTGTAATCATTAACCATCATTATCTCTTATAACGTCTTAGCTTTAATTGATAATTATATATAAAAAAAAGAAAGCGATGTGACTAAACATAATAATTATACATATATATATATAATAAAGTTGTGTGACTAAACATAATAATATATATATATATATATATAAATACAAAAGAGTGATGTGATTAAACATAATATATATATATATATATATATATATATATATATTTATATATAAAAGAGAGTGATGTGACTTGACAAAATGATGAGGTGTGAAATTCTTGCTTATAAATAGCCCATATGTTTCTCTATTTTTTCTCCTCTTTCCACCAACCTTTCCTTCCTCACTTCTAGCTCAAATGGAGTTTTACTTTCTTTTTTAAAACATGTGAAATTTTAACGGCTACAACATTCTAGTTGACCACCTTTCCAAATTTCTATCATAGCTATGTCAAAACAACAATTCTTTACAAAGCAATGTTTGTACTCAGAATTTCAAGTCCAAAAATTACCCTTCTTCTTTTGATCATAACTTCTTCAAAAAAATGAGTCATTCTTTTCTTGAAATAATAAAGGAAAAAAATTCCTACACCTTTCCTTTTAACCACTTTTCCATATTCCATGAGTACCCCAAAAACCAGTAAAACAATGACCTAATTTTGGGTTCATTTTCGACAAATCGATGATAATCCGAAACTCCTCTACCTTCAAGCTACTACCCCCATCCACCCCCACACCTCTGGCCGAGCCTACATGCACATTGTCCATGCACATTTTGAGGGTTGCGAGCACCTAAAGCTTTCATCCTTCAAAGCTAGGGAGTCGTTGGCAAGTTTAGCTTAAGTTCGGGTAGCTTTTGCGGAAGTTTGGTGAGTAAACTACTCGTGTTTTTTTACTGAAAATGTAACTTTATTTATGTCACTATATATGGTGACTATATAGTATAGAAGTTGAGTGATAATCATGTGGTTTGATTATGATTTGGATGATTGATTTTAATTTGATTTGGTTATGGAAATTGATGTTGTATTATAAAGTTAGTAAGCATGTATATATGGATGTATACATAGTGATTAATAGGGTTAAGAAGTAATTAGGTGATAAATAATTATTTAATTAAGATTAATGGTTAATTCGTTATTTATGTAATTAATGGGTTATTTAATTAAATAGGGTTTAACTCGTAAACAATTTGGTTTAACCTTAACCAAGTTGCATTAGAAAGTTAATTAGTACTTAATCAAGTTCATCAAGCTAATTGGAGTTTAATCATGATTTAATTTTGATTTAAATTGGATTAAATAAGATTTAATAAGAGTTTAAGCTAATTAAATATACTTTTAACTTTTCAAAGGTAATTTTAAACTAAACAAAATGTGTTTTGATCAATTTTCTTTTTCAAAGTAACTCGATTCCATATCAATTGATCTCTTGTCTAGACCCTTAAGTAACCCATATGATTAGGAGAATAAAATGACATCCGTCAGCAGAACAGAACACCATTTTGCTATGGTGCAAATGATTTGATTGTGTGGACATGTGTTAAGTAGAATAAATCCCCGTTCTGGTATAAATTGATTGAATTGTTTGGACATCTATTTAGCAGGATAAATCACCATCCTGTTGTTATGTTATTCGGACTTGTATATGCTAACTGGTTATATTGACATGTTATTCCCTGATTGGACATGAATTGTATTTACATATATAGTAGCTTATGTAAATAATTGTTAAGTGACTTGGGAATCGAATTGAAATTTAATGGTAACTTAAACAAGTACCATTGGGATTGCTAAGCCTCCTTTTGAATTTGTAAAGTGTGTTTTGAATTAACTTAAATTCTTTAATCAATTTAGTGTTTAAAGTTTATAAATGATTTCCAAGTTATGGTATTATATAGTAAAGTTATTTATAAGTATTAGCTTGATTATAAAAGGGGTTTTTACTGAAGGGTTACTTTAAGTGTTTTACAAATGATATTTATAAAGGAGTATAGAATGATTTATATAACAAGTTTTAAAAATAGGAAAAAGGTTTATAAATCATTTCAAAGATTTAGAAAAAGGTATATAAATTAAGTTAAAGGTTTATAAAAATGGGTTATAACTTTATTTTGAAAGTTATAAGTTAATTGAAATATGATGAGCTTTTAAAAAGGGAATTTTTGATAAAGGATAAGCAGAATGTTTTATTTGGAAGAAATGTTTGGTTATTTAATACGTGATTTGGAAAGAAAAAACTTTGAAAATTTGTAAATATACTTATACTGATGATAAGTATATGATTTTGTTTTAAGGCATGAAAAGTAAAATATTTTGGTAATATACTTATAACAATGAGATAAGTTCCCAAGTATAGAATGAAATGTAAGGTGTTTAGGAATAGTGTTTTGAAAAGATATTTTGATCAAGTTTTATAAAGTGGTTTTATTAATTAAAAAGAATTAATAAAGGCTTAGTGGATACCATATGGAAATTAAAAAATGATTGGATGTTTGTTTATTTGATAGTTAAATAACCAACTATCAAATTTGGACAAAACGTAACTTTGGAAATATCTACGAGAAACATGAGATTAATATGGTACAGTTACCCTCGAAGGTGTTATACTGTACGTATAAATTTGTTTGTTCTTCTAGGATGATGATATGGAAATCCATCCACAAATGGTTAAGAGGCGAATTCCGCTCTTTTCATTTGTCTATTTATTTCCTAAAGGACCGGGGTTGAGTTTATCGAAAAATATCAAAAGTTGTTTCAATGAGACTGGGATCAGATATGTTATCCGGAAACCACTTTGATCCAACTCAAGCGTTTCGGTATGAAGACATCTTGAAGCATTGGATCGAAGATGGAGCCATTGAAGTGCAAGGGCTGCTTGCTACTAATCCTGAGGGTGGTTCCAAAATGGATGTAGTAGAAGTAGTGCCTTCCGTTTGTTCTTATCCTGGACAACTTGTATGGATGAATGTTGGCACTGCATTACTACCTGGAGGGCAGTGTTAGCATTCCAAGATGGATTTCTATTCAAAAAGGTAAAGCATAGCCTCAAGCTTCACAACTGGGAGGAATTGCAAAAGCAGGGCATGCAACAGGGCTATGTGGTTAGCTACCATTAGGAGCGGTCACCACATTCTAGATGTCCCTTTCAGAGTTAGTTTGCCGCAAACACCACGGTAGTATAAGGCCTCAGTGTCAAGGGGTTGAGGTAATCCGGTCTGCCATGTTAAAGGGGTAGCCGACTCTTTATTAGCATCAATGCATTTTCTAGAGGTGTATCATCAAAAGGTAGTCCCTTACCTTGCTATTGTTGGGGTCCAATCTCCAATACGTGCATTACATTTTTGATTGTAGAGTCTAGTATGTTGAAATGTGAGATGCAAACATTTCAGCTATTTTATCTGTTTACTTTAAACCTAGACGCTATGATAATATCACTAGATTTTGATATAAAATGTTTTTGTTATCGTAAGGTAAAAACCCATTCGTTTCTATGTGCGGTGTGGTCTTACGAGATACCCTTTGTTTGAAAGGTTTTCAAATGTAGAAATCAGTTTAGTTGTTTCTTATTATCGAGTTATACTCACGCTGGTTTACCAGACTGACCCGGGCATTATTCCATGTAATTGTTGGATCAGACCGAGCATGCTTTCCCAGGTTTAGCTGGATACTTTGGAGTTGGAGAGGAGTTGGATGTTCAAGACGTATTAAAGTATATTTTTCTTGCACTATATTATAGAGTATGTATGTTTGTCAATGTAAGGATAGATTTCTATATTTATCCGAATTTAGGATAAGTCTTGTGTACTCTGATGTTATATGAATAAAGATGTTTTCTTTTTGTAAAGATCATTATTGTATTATATATTATTCACTATGTTGTGAGATTCTATGTTGTTTAGTTTTCTTCTATCTTCTACCTTCTTCTTTCACCCTAACAAATCGGTATTTCCGGCACTTGAATGTTCGGCATGTGATACAGTGAACGTATTAGTGTCGATTTTTTAGGGTCAAAAATCTAGTTCGTTACGATCTAGTCATTCCAGTGGGGGATCGGTAGTGGTTTTTGTTGCCAAGTTGGATGGATCTTCAAGGTTGTGTGTAGATTACCGAGATCTGAATAAAAAAAGATTAAGAACATCCTCTGCCCCCAAACAGATGACTTGTTTGATCAGTTACATAGTGCTAGGGTATTCTTGAAAATGGATCTAGCCACGTGATTCCATCAACTAAGAATCACAGAAGAATGCATCCATCTAACTGTATTTAAAGGTCTGAAAACTTTCTTTGAGTAGTTGGTTATGCCTTTAAGGCTAAGGTTATGCCTTTAAGGCTATGTAATGCACCCACTTATTTTGTATACCTTATAGATAGAGTATTTAGAGATGTACTCACTAAATTCATGTTAGTCTTTATCGATGATATCCTTATCTATTCTAAGACAAAAGACAAACATGAAAGGCATCTAGAAATTTTGTTGTAGATATTGAGAAATAATGTGCTTAAAGCCAAATTCTCAAAATGCCATTTTTGGGAGAAGGAGGTAAGATTTCTTGGAGATACAATGTCAAGGGACAGGATTTTAGTAGATCCTGTAAAAGTTGCAGTGGTTTTAAAATGGAAGCAGCCACAAACTCCTAAATAAATTTGTAGCTTCTTAGGTTTGGTAGGGTATTACAGAAGATTCATTCAAGACTTCTCAAAGATTGCCTAACACCTTACGAAGTTGACCATGAAGGATGCTAAATTTTTCTGGACTCCTAAATGTGAAGAAGCATTCGAGGAACTCAAAAGGAGGTTAACAGCTACTCCAATTCTAACAATTATAACTGGAAATAGTGGACTAACCATTTATACAAATGCTTGTGGGGAAGGAGTTGGTGCAGTTCTAATGCAAGAAGGGAAGATGATCGCTTCTGCAAGTAGACAGCTAAAAACTCATGAGAAGAATTATGCAACACTCGATTTGGAATTTTTAACTGTGGTGTTCGCATTAAAAATACGGAAGCATTATTTGCTGGGTAAGAATTTATTTATAGCTTATTTTAATAAAACTTTGAATTGACCTTAGTAAATAGAAAATTCCTTTTCGAATAGGTGAAAATTTTAAGCTCTTCACGGATCATAAATCTTTAAAATATCTTTTCACTTAGAAACATTTAAACATAAGACAGCAAACGTTGGCTAGAATTTCTTGCATCTTATGATCTGGATATTCTATATACACCCGGGAAAGCCAAAGTAGTAGAGATGTGTTGAGTAGGAAGAATGCTATTATTTCTTATTCGTTAGTAACTACAACTCTTCTGGAAAGAATTACCAGCAAGCAAAAATAAGATGGATTCTTCAAGAAGATTATTAAAGATATATACAAAGGGCAGAAATCAAGCTTTAAAGCAGATAACCGTGGAGTATTGCGGTTGAATGGGCAAATTTGTGTTCTGGATATGGAAAATCTTAGACAAGAGGTGTTTATGAATGCCACAATTCCAAACTTAACATTCATACGAGAATTAACAAAATGTATAAAGACATGAAACACACATTTTGGTGGAGAAGTATGAAAAGGGACGTATCCATTTATGTTAGCCAATGCATGAATTGTCAATAAGTCAAGAGCGACCAACAGAAAATTGTAGGGTTACTTCAACTTCTAGAGATTCCAGCTTGGAACTGGGATCAAATATCAATGGATTTCATTGATGGCTTACCTCAAAAGAGGAAGGGAAATGAAGGTATTTGGGTTATCATAGACCGCTTAACTAAAAGTGCACACTTCATTCCAGTAAAGTCAACAAGGACTTCTGCAAGCCTTGTAGATCTATATATATATATATATATATATATATATATATGAAAGAGATTGTCTGATTGCATGGAGTTCCAAGCGGTATAGTAAGCAATCGAGATCCTATCTTTACTAGTCAGTTTCGAAAAGCAGTACAAACAGCTTTGGGAACAAGGCTGAATATAAGCACTGCCTATCACCCCAAACTGATGGGTAGACGGAGCATATATTCTAGACTTTGGAGGCTCGTGAGAAAATCGTTTGCATTTAGTGGAGTTCTCTTGTAACAACAGTTATCAAGCTAGTATCAGCATGACATTGTATGAAGCTCTATATGGTCCCCATGCATGTCACCAGCATGTTGGATCGAGACCAGAGATCGGTTAATACTTGGTCCTGATATGATACGAGAAGCTTCAGAGAAGGTTGATATGATTAGAAAGAAGCTAAATGAAGCCGAGAGTAGATAGAAAAGTTATGCAGACTAAAGGCGTAGAAATCTAGAATTCTCAGTTGAAGATTCGGTATTTTTGAAAGTCCCTTCGATGAAAGTAGTGGTGAGGTTTGGAAGGGCTGGGAAGTTAGCACCTCGATATATTGGACCTTTTCCTGTTCTCAAACGAATTAGCCCACTAGCTTATCGAGTGCAATTACCTGAAAGGTTGTCAAGAGTGCACAATGTCTTTCATGTATCTCATTTGCCGAAACATGTCCATGACCCAGCGCAAATCATAGAAACAGCTGCTCAGGAAGACTTGGAGGTGGAATCAAATTTGGTAATTATTAGACGGCATGTTCGAATCGTTATCATGATAAGAAACGATTAAGGAGGAAGGTGGTAAGGTTAGTCATAGTTCAATAGAGTGGAGATGCTGAGGATTGCACTTGGGAAATGGAGGATAAAATGAGAAAGGCATATCCTGAGTTTAGGATTGATGTATAGACTGTATAAATCATATCGTTATAGTGTACTCACCGCCTGTGGTGTAGTCACTTATCTATACTCTTGTATATATTCTATCATATCGAATATATTTCCTTTTGAGCTATTTTCTTCTTATCTAAATTTCAAGGACGAAATTCTTTTAAGGTGGAAAGTCTACAACAACCCGCAAATATATCATTTTAATAAATGTATTTATTTGATAATTATAATGATTTTGAAAACTCATTTCAAATAGTTATAGAGTAATAATCTATCATAAATTTTAAAAAGATGTATACTCGATTTGAAGTCATAAGAAAAATTCGTTTCGCTTTACCAATATAACAATGATTTTTGAGATAATTTTTAATATTAACTTATATGGTTTTATAAATGAAATATGATCATTTTAATTAGTTAAAAATGGTAAGAAATTTATTTCAAATTTTATTTACAAATATACATATGTATATTAACTAAAAAGAGAAAATATGACCGGGAATCGAAATCGGGATTTGTAACAATACAACGTATAGAAGTTGTGCAACATTGTGGAGATATATAACGTACACATACACATGTACATGTGTATGCATGAAAACTTATTCATATGCACATAAACATACACATACACATATATTTAAGTATATAAATATCATATAAAATATATAAGATATTTTTAGTTTTATTACTTCTTAAGTATGCAAAAGTCAACATATGCATGCCTTAAAATGATGGAAGTGATGGGCACATGGGTGATATGATTCTAGCCGTGCATAAAGAGGGAGGAAGTGATGATGAGGATGCATGTGATGGTGATGTACGCATAGATATTTTTTACTCTTTTCTTTGCCTATTAATACCATACACTCTCTTCTTCATTTCCTAAGCTCTCTCTCCATACTTTCATGGCTTCCAACCTAAAGGAAATGATGCCAAAATGTTTCTCCAAAAGAATTTAAATTTATAATACATACTTATATACACTTAAGCACTTCAAAACGATTTCATAACTCCACTCTTCCTCTCTACATTCATGGCCTCCACCTCCTCCAATGTAGACAGAGCTTTCTTCTTCTACCCTAGGTCGTGTGTTCCTCAAGCCATCCCAAGCTTAGGCCAAGTGACCTAAGAGCTGAAGTCCAAAGGATCGTGAGCTTAAAATCCAAATAGCGGAGCTATAGCTGATTTTTAGTTAGAAATTTAAACCCAAGGTGAGAAACTCCTAAACTATAGTAATATATGCTATTGCATGATGTATATGTTTGGATATGATTGTTGATGATGGTGTTTAATATGAATGTTGAAAATATATGCATGTCACGGAAATACATGTCGATAAGCACAAAGGAAATCACTTTCCTTTATTTAATAAATTGGTGTATACGGAATGCTAAACCTCTTTAAAATGGTTTAAAAATGAGTTTGAAATATTTTATAAACATATGAAATTTGGTAAATTTCTGAAGATAATTGAAAATTTAGCCAAAAATAGGCGCGTCGCGTAACGGCACTTAGCGATTTCGCGTCATAAAAGTCAAACGAGTATATAGAATGGAATTTAGCTCGAAATTCTTCGAGATAAAAAATTTCTGAACTATTATATCCATACTTTCAAACAAAGGAAGAAAATCGAGATTTGGATAAGTAGATTTTAAAATATGAGTAAAACAAGCTATTTGAAAAATCGTGGTTTTGCAGTTTGGAATCCATAACAGGATTTCTTTGAGATTGATATATAAAAATTATTTAAAAATATGAAATCAATTCTAAAAATCTTTGAAAATGTTTTAAAAGTGATTTGATGAATATAGCTTAAAAAGCACTTTTCCGCAACACTTTTTTATAACTTTTGAAATATAGTTTTAAACGCAACCATTCTTTTCCAAATCTTTTGTAAATGTTTTAAAATGATTAATAAAGTATTTTGAAAATTATTTTGAAGGGTTTATGGAATGATTAAATTTTAAATGATTTAGAGTCGATCAAATAACTTGACCGCCTTATGGGTGTCAATGAGATGGAGTCTATGCTTGAGTTTGAAAAACTAGTTTTCTCCTGTCCCTGGCTATCCGAACTGGCTCGATGAAGAGGATAGTAAATTCGGTTTGCTCAGATCAATATTTTCCTAAGTAAAAAATGAAAGGATTTCAATTTTGTTCCCAGTTTAAAAAGGGTTTAAAGTATCAAAGGATTTTGATAAGAGAGGTTTAATGATTCCATATATACTAGAAAGAAGTGTTTAAAAGTCTTATATCTCTAAAAAATATTTTTTGATAAAAAGAATGAATAAATCAAATATTATTCATATATCTACTTAACCTCTTTTATCGATGATTGGTTCAAAGGAATCGGGGTCGGATTTGGGTAATTCGTATCCGAAGACCACTTCAAACCAATTTATGTATTTGAAGTGAAGACATGGATATGATTTGGAAGATGGAACGTAAGACTGCTTGTCACTGACTCTCGAGGAAAATTTCCCATATCATATTATGTGGCAGTGGTTCTTCATTTAAGATCTTCGATGCAAGGACTTCTCGCTATTAATCCTAGGGGTAACTCCCGACAGGACGTGGTAGGAGAGTTCCTTCGGTTTGTCCTGCTCCTGGACAACTTGTATAGATGAATATCTGATGTTGCATTTCTAGTTACATAAGTGATCTCATGAACATATGATCTGTTTGGTAACGGAGAAGGCAACTTCTCTTAGTTTAACACCCTTTCCTGAGACGTACGAGCTCCGAAGTTATACGTTTATAGAATCAGTTGTGTGATAATGGAATGACAGTGCATTCAAAGTGAAATGTGCAATGTGAAAGGTAATTGTTACCTCAAGCCTCACATCCAGAAATGGCTGAAACAGAGTAGATGCAGCAAGGCTATTCGGTTTGCAACCATTAGGGTATGATCACCCCCTTCAAGATATATTTCTACCCACTATAACGTTTGGGTTTAGATTATTGTAGTGAATGCTAAGAGACGTCACGGATAGGTCGGTAACGACCGGGGGGATGACATATTTGGTGCTATCTAGAAAGAGGTAGGTCGATCTTGTATTTGTAAAGGACCATCAGTTGGGCCTCGGTACATTCCTCTAGAGATGTACTTCCAGAAGGTAGTTCCTTCACCTGGTCATTTGTATGGAAACCCATTCTCCAATAAGTGCTTCCATTTTGTTTGTAATACCCACTTTGTGGCTAATATGCTGGAATTTAATCAATGTAACAAATTCGACCGAGATCAATAAGTTTACTTGCAAATGTTTTCAAAGAAATGTCATTAAAAATAATATCCCTTATTTTTACGTAATAAAGATTTGGTTATCATGGGGTAAAAACCCGTTCCATGTTTATGTGCGGCGTAGTCTTATAAGATACTTTTTTTGTTTTCAAACATCGTATTTTTAGTTCTCACACCAATCTCATGACTAACCTAGAGTTTATTTTGTTTTCCCTTTAAACTCTGGGTGCCCTATTTTCCGAGCAGCCAAGTAGTCAGGATCATGTTAGGAGTATTTTACTGAAACATTCTGGAAGAGTTTCTGGAACATGGAGCTAGAGCATCTTATGTGGATATCTATCTATCTTTTATTTTCCGTTGTGCCTAAGTTTTGTTGTACGAGCAATGTGGGAGTAGGCAATTATAACTGTTCCCGACTTGGTTAGTTCATACCATAACTCTGATGTACCTTAGTGAGAGTGGTTGTGTGTACTATCAATCTATATATAATTTAAACGAAATGTAAGAATTTGTGTTTCTATCTTCTACTTTACTTTACCATTGATAATTTTCCTCCCAGACACTTGGATTTACCGTACGTGAATACCGTCGATGTATTAGTGTCGATTTTCGAGGGTCGAGGAGACGGGTCGTCACATTGACACTTCAAAGTTATCGCATGTTGACAATTTAAGCTATCGCATGTTGATAATTTAAGCTATCACAGGTTAACTTCTTAGAGCTATCGAGTGGGTTGTCGCATATTAAGTTCAAAAGTGATTACAGGATGATGTTACTTAGCTATCATATATTGATACGACAATCTCGTAATTAAATGAAAATTGATTTATTGCATTTCAAAAGATATACTTTAGACTAAACCCTGTTATATGTTGAATCACCATTGTTCAACCAGAGCATTTGCAGTTCTCTTTTTAGGAATTATTAATTACTTTCCTAATTAATTACTTGATTTCTTATTAGTAATTAACCCTTCACTTTAGTAAATAATTCATGTTAATTCGAAAACACATAGAAAAAATCTCAAAAATTCACCAAAAATGGATTAATTGACTTTTACCTCATATAAATATTTCAAGCCAAAAAAAATATTTTTCGTATTTTAAATAATTAAATACCAAAATTAAGCATTTATCCAACTTCCAAAATTCATATTAAATCCAGATAAATTCCAAAAAGTATGAAATTAAAAGGCCATCTTCAAGTTAATATTCTAAACATCATATAAAAATTTCAAGTGAATCAGAGAAGGTTGGATTTATGTTTTGCATTAAACTCATCAAAAATCATTAACTTCAAGTTCCCAAGCTTATCTATCATTCATAAACTTGTTCATTATCTTTCAAAGCATCATACTTACGTATAATCCTAACCCAAATGGGTTTAGAAGGTTTTATATGAAGTGTTACTCACCTAAGTTTAGTAAAACTCGACTAAAAGTCCTCTTTTCATCTTAGAAAGAAAGTTCTTTCTTTTTACTTGATTTTCTTCTTCATGGAAAATTTAACCGGCCCAATATTTGCTTTTTATTTTATTTTTGTGTGAAAAGAGAGAGAATGAAACGTAAGACTGTTAGAGGGTTAGTAATTTGGGCTTTGGACCAAAATCTCATTCTAATCTATTCTTATTAATTCCTCTAGCTATCCATCTTGAATTCACTCCATATTCATATCAATGGAATTGTCTTACCGAATTACTATTCCATAATATGTTTTAATTAATTATTTATTTATTTAACTCCTCGTGTCATGGCACTCCAAAATATAAGGTGTTTAATTATCTATTACATCATTTACAATTTGCTTTAAGATCATAAGTGGTAAATTACTACGTATTATCAATAGTCGTGCATCCTC
Source organism: Allium cepa (assembly GCA_030765085.1). NCBI lineage: Eukaryota > Viridiplantae > Streptophyta > Magnoliopsida > Asparagales > Amaryllidaceae > Allium > Allium cepa. The sequence goes on from CM060931.1 coordinate 169,989,676, forward strand.
TTCAATTTGATGTTGATTCTTTTTCTCCTTTGTTGTCCATAATTTCCATGCCTTCAAAACTTCAAATTTCTTAACATCGTTGATATATTTGTGCAGCTCTCTCCGTGATAATCGATTTCATATATTAATTTGTATAATTCGGATTTGATTTGGAGAATTGATGAATAAAATGATAAAGATTAGTGGTAAAGTGTTTAGGTCAAAGTAGGATTAGAGAGTAGGACTTACATTTCTACTTATAGGCTGAAAATAACACATACTTAGCTTTAAACCTCACAATTAATATATTACGAAAATGCCATTAGATTTTACTTCTTTTTTTAGTCCATTTAATCAAATTCAGCAAGTTATGTATGGTTTCTAGTTGTAAACAACATTCCGAACACAATGGGATAGGTAACAAAACTTGATTCCAGCTCCTGTAAAAATTTATTATTTCACTCTTTACATAAAATCACGATTTTACCTTTTAATATAATTGTTTAATTATATAAAATTATGGGGTGTTAAAGATATGATACGTTCGCTGGTTATGATTAGGTAGGCAAACCATCCATCTTTTATTTCACCTTTTTGCTATTGGATTTTTCGACGTAGTTTGACATAGTTGTATAGTAGAAGATTGTGTAGTAGAAGAATGGTTGTGTTATAACCAAATTTTCTACCGTCTCAGAAGAGACTCAAACTGATGGAATGGACTACAAATGATGAAGAAATGAGTCGAGGAGCCTGGAAGATGTCAACATTGAAAAAAGCAAAGATTTGGCCAAGTTTCAGGAATACAAATCAGGTTGCCACCGACATGCTTTCACCGGCATGATACACTCCAACATGGTTAGAACCATCTAGAATGATGATATGAAGAAACTCAAAAGTTTGAGGTAATTTTGAAGAACCAAATCAGGTCGGTACTGACATGATTTTCATCAACACGATTCACTCCAACATGATTAGAACCATCTAAAATGATGATATGAAGAAACTCAGAAGTTTGAAGGAATTTTGAAGAGATAAATCAGGTTGGTACCGATTGGATTTGATTAGTACCGATCTAATTTTGAGATTTGGGATGACAATAGATGAATGAAGGAAACCTAAATATGAAGAGAAAACGAGCTACGGATGTAGAAATTCAAGTTGGCACTGGCCTGAGTCAGGTTGGGCCATTTTTGATTACCACTGACCTGAAAAGAAGACTTGATTTGGCAAGAGGTCGATGGGGAAAGCTAAGGCATGGGAAAAAACTCGAAGAATAATAGAAAAGTTCGATAGATACCGACTAGAAGTGGTCAATATCAAGTTGATTCTGTAACGACCGTAAAATTCGGTAATTAAATTTCTTAATTTAAGAAGATTTTGGTAACTTAATGTTGAAGGAAATATAAAATTAAGTGAATTATTAATGGAAATAATAACTTTGATAAGATTGGTAAGTTAATTTTAATGACTTGAATGTAACAGTATATATGTAAGTTAATTGTTAATAACTTGGGTGTAATTCCAATAAGTGAAACAATGTAAATGTTAATTATATTCTTATTGTAATAAAAGAATGTTACCAAGGTTAAGTGATTAATTTGATTAAGTTTTGATAATTTAATATTTAAGGAATGGAAAAATTTTAGTTAAATTAATAAGATTTTGTAATTTATTTAGAAAGAAATAAAACCTTATAAGTTATAAATGGAATAATATTGAAACAAATAAAATTTGAAGATGAATAATGAATAATAACTAGGGTGAAGTATAACAATGGTTATTAAAGCTAAAACCTGGATAGATTGAATGAAACTACAATAAATGAAATAGTGTAAATGTTATCACTTAGTTATAATGGGAATATGAGAAAAACAAGTGTAATTATTGAATTAATTTGTGAAATATTATTATAGATAGTAGCTGTTTGTGAAGAATAAATATACAAGTATTATAAAGGATATAATGGTGACAAATAGTTGTGTTACCAGTTAATTCACCAAGTACCAATAAAGATAATTAAATGTACTTTAATGATAATTAATAAAATAACGGAAAGGGTGTATGTAAATTTAAAATAGAAACGTAAACTTATTTTAAGGTAGTAATTGGTGTAATAGAAAGCATGAGACCAAGTAAGTAAATTTATTGGGAATATTAAATGTAATTGGATGTAGATTAATGGAATAGCATTAATGCAAACTAATTTAGCGCAATCACTATTAATTGAAACCTATTGCAATAAATAGAATTAAATATTACGTTAGGGTGGATTTAAGGTAATATTTGGTAATAATGTATTGTTGTGGTTTATGAATGAATTGATAATTAAAATTAAAGGTAGTGATGCTAATATAAATTGACTATAATCAAGTTGAATGAAATCCCAATAAAGGAAGAAATACAAATGCTATATTTGGCAAAGGTTTCAATACTAATGGAAATTATAGCTAATACACAATAAAGAAAGTAAGTTGAGTATATTTATTTAATATAATATAAAAACCAGCATTAACTATATTATTTGAAATTGGTGGATGTGATATAAAGATTTAAATCAAATAAAAACAATTTGTTGAAATAAACATTCCATAATTGGACTAATTGCAAATGAATGAAATTAAATATTTAATTATTCGTTAGTTGAAATTTTAGTTGAAATTAGAGAATATTAATGTTGTAGATCTTGAGTCCAAAGTTAATTTCATCCATCTAGCCTCAATGAATTGAATAATAGAATGAAAAGTAAATTAATTGGAATTATTGTAAATTAAATTATAATTTCTGAATGTAAGGAAAATGAAGGTTAACGCCGAAATTGATGAATGAATCAACGTTAAATTGACATTTAAATTTGTTTAAATCATTGTAAATGATTGAGAAATATAAAAGTGATAAAATTTGTCACTTACATAATTGAAAGTTAAAAATTGGGTTTAATTAATTAATTATTTATTTAGTTAATTAACTGGAAAATAGCCATTTTGGCCGCTGACTCGGATTTCGACGAAACTAGTTTCATCGGATCTGTATCGGTGAATTATTGTAGGGTATCAAGTTTCGTATCGATCGGACTTGTCGTTTGATCGTACGAACGAGAAATGCCTTGAAATCGATTTAATTCAAATCAGTTGAAATCAATTTGGAAAATTTTGATTTTATAATAACTTCTTCATACGATGGAATTTGAACTTGAAACCTTTTCCGTTGCGTTTAAAATATTTTAAAACATCTATTTTGATATACGGGTTGGCCCAATTTTGTTCCGGAGCCAGAACGGGTTTTTCGGGCCATTCATCGTTCAGCGCGTTTAATCGGGTCCATCTATTCTATTTTCAACTTTGTCTATAAATATCCAGTTATAAACCCTAGCCTACTTCTATTTCTCATTTTTCTGCACATACATTTCAACTATCTCTCCTCCTCAATGGCAGACAAACGAATTCTAGATCCAAACACAAATCAAATTCAAATCCAAAGCAAAAATCTCAAACTTCTCAGAAAAATTTGAAAAAAATATATATCGAAGATCTCAATGGTACGAACCTACGTCTGCTATTTGTTTTTTGAGATAGTGACTGGATTGATCAGAAATCACGGTCAAAGTCAAAAATTGGGCGTTTGATTTCGGCATCAATCCGTGAATTGATTGAGGGGTTTCGTAGCGCTCGTTGCGTGGAGTAGATCGATGGGGGTCGCAACCTGTATTATGGTCAGAGGCGTTGGGAATTCGTCGTTTAGGGTTCGAAACCCTAAATGCTAGGTGGCGGCGCACGCAACTTCTGGTGATCGGACCGGTGGGGATGGGTGGACTTTGGCATGGCGAACTCGATGGCGGTGGTCGGCGTTGGTGCAGTGGTCAGAGACGCGAGTTAATTGCAGTCAAAGGCTCGGTCAACGGATTGTTTTGGTTTCGAAGGTATCTGGGGTTTGCGTGATTTGGGAAGAAGGTGACGTGGTTTTAGCCTATTCGTTGCTTATTTTATTGTTTATTCAAATTTCAACTTGCTCTAACTCGTATAACTTTCACGTACGAGGTCAAATTCACGCACGGTTTTCTCCGCTAGGTTCGTATTGAAATTTCGGACATTTATGGTGCTGGTTTGAACGGATTCTGAGACTGTGAAATTTTGGGTTTAAATTGGATTTAAATAGCATTTAAATTCAAAAGGCGAGTGTTTTAACCCACTCACAACTTCTAAAATTTCTTATGTTCGTTAAATTTAATTTATGTTGTGATTATGAATTTATTTATGACTGTTTTGTATATTCTAATCTTCATCTCAGTAAATTGCATTTATTTAAATTAAATTGTTATTTAATTTATTATTGAATATAACTGCCAGTTAATTTCCTGTTATATATTATCAGTTATATATTGATATTGATTGATCGTTTGGATGATGATTGTGATGGATGTATGATTTTATCATGGATGTTGTATTGTATATTGTTATAAACTGCAAGTTGTTATGCATTTTATTGCATTCGGGATTGCGGTTTGAAATGATCTATAACCGTATTTTAATTTTTAATTACGGATTGAAATGATAAATATTCGTATCACTTGACAATATGGTAGAAAATTATATACAGACACCGTGGTCTATATATATAAAATTATTTGTAATGATTTTTTTATGGTTTGAAAAGAAATATACGGTTTAATAAATGTTAAATTTTGTTATTTGAATATTATTTTATATATATAGTTAAATTCTTGAATTTAAGCTATGTATAAATTGGTTTAATAAAAATAAGTTGAATAACGGAATTTGATTATTTTATATTATATGGTTAAGCACCTATTTAAGATATTGTATATATATAGAGTTTTTAAATGACATGAATGAAATTTAAGTTGGAAGATAAATATGAAATTGGTTTGAATTGAATTATTAAAGAATTGTACTTGAATAAATTTGATTTGAAATATAAACAAAAATGGAGATTTTAAAGGGTATGATTTTACAACTTGATTAGGTTTGAAGTGATTTAAATGAATATAAAGTGGAGACAAATGAATATATCAATTTAAATAAATTAAAGAATATCCAGTTGTTTGAAATTAAAAGTTTTACTTAAATTATATCGGATTTATTAAGTAAACATTTCAAATCTAAATAATAGTAATTGAATTTGATATTGTGATGACCCGCCCTTCTACTCCCAGAAAGACGTATCATCGTTAAGAAAAGAAAGGGGTAGAAATAGAAAAGAATAGAAAGAAAGAACAACAACATCAGAATCTCACAGCGAAACGGAACAACATATAATACATCACATAACTATTACATAGTTTTACATATATCAGAGTTATACAATATCATACACATGACAGTCATATGTACATCTGTCACTACATATATCCAAAATACAGCATACTTTAACTACATAGCGGAACTAGATAGATATATAGATACGTCTGGAACTCCTGCTCCAAGCTCCTCCAGAAATCAAAGTCCAAAACATATCACTTGGCTACTCATAAAAATTTGAGTACCCAAGAGTTTATGAAAAACAAAATATAAACTTCGGATCAGACATGGGTCTGGTATGAGTAAACGGTTTAAAGTTGTTTAACTTTGAAATATCATTTGAAAATAAAGGTATCACGTAAGACTCCCAACACATAAATACGGGTAAGTTTTTACCTTACGCTAACTAAAACATTTTATAGGAAATCCAGTGATATTATAGTAGTGTCTAGGGTTTTCAAGTAAATAGAAAATAGCCGAAATTGCTACATCTACTAAATTCCAGCTACCTGCCACGAAAGTGGGTAATACAAATCAAAACCGTAGGGTCTTGTAGGGAAAATGGGTTTCCATCAATGGCAGGGCTACTGGGGTACCGCCCGTCACAGTACGGGGCCTAGATCATCGTATCGAGGATCACTCTCGATCCTTTACAACACAAGGTCGGAACCATTCCTTACTGAACAGTCCCTAACAAGATAACCCCGCGGTTGTAGCTAGCAACCGCCCACACGGCCGAAATAAAAAGGGACGTCTAGACAGGGGTGTATCTCATCCTACTTGGGCATGACCCACCTAACCTTGCTGCACATCCCCTGTTTTAGCCATTCCCGGTTGATGAGGCTTGAGGCTACGATTACCTTACAGAACATTTCTCTTAGAATGCTCATCGTTTGCCTGACGATGTGCTGAAAGCATTCAATCCATACAAGTTCGTTCCGGGTTCGAACGAAACCGAAGGCATTATTTCGTCACACTCATTTTGGAATCACCCTCAGAGTTAACGATAATAACCCTTGCATTCTGAAAACACCATCTCGATCTTCACTTGAGAATTCACGACCTAACGTTTAATTTGGATCGATGTGGTTTTCGGATAATCATAAATGACACCCGATCCCGGACTCACCGAAATTCAAACGCCATTTTAGAGGCCAAGTTGTTTATTAGTTTAAACAATTTAAATTCAACAATTGAATTCACATAGCATATCACAGATAAATCATACAAAATCATCATAGATATATCAAGAGCATATCACAGAAACATCACAGAATATATCACCAAGTAATTATCACAAATCAGATATCCTACTTATATAACATTCATAAGCAAACATATTTAAGTCTTATTAATTCAATTTGAAATCAATTACTTGAGAATCTCATAACCCTGTTTAATCAATCATTAATTAATTATCTATTCCACTTCAAATCATTTAATTAATAAATCATTTCTTAATCAATTATTAAGTCTTAATTACTTAATTACTTATCCTTAATCATTAATTAATAACCTTAATTATTAATTAATCAAACTTAATTACCCATTTATTAACTGCTAATTAATTAATCATTTATTAATTCGTAATTAAATTCCTTAATCAATTAACTGCTAATCTTACATTAATTAACTTAAGTAGTTAATTATAATTTATTAATCACTTAAGCATTAGTTTACCAATCTTTAATTACAATTATAAAGTAATTATTCTTAATTACTTTCTAGAAATAATTAATTTAATTTTAATTATTCAACTTAGTTAACATTTAAAAGTCCTCTTTAAACTTTGAAAATCAAATTATTATTAACTACAAACTTAAGTGTTAATTAACCTTATACTTAACTTACATTAATTACTTAATTAAAATATTAACTAAGGTTAAAACATGGTTAAGCATTAACTAAGGTAATTAAAGCTTGTGTTAAAGTTTTAACTTTAATTGTTAAACACTTATTTGAATTTACAGTGCTTTAAAGCTTGATGAAAATCTGTTTACTTAACTTTACTTTTAAATACAATACTGCAGTTTGAAGAAACCCGAGACTTCCCCTATTAAAACTCATGTAGCACTTCGAGTTACCCACCTATATCACCTGAGTCATTCCCTGTACGCTCTTCTTCTTCTCTTTTTTTTTCAGTAAGTTTAAATTTAAAACTTAAGTATAAATAGCATCAGGTTCATACTCACGCACTCGATCAAAACCCCGAAGCTACTAACCTCAAAACTCGAGCAAGACTCGAGACGCAAACCCTCACGACACTAACACCATCTCCTCCACGCCGTACACATGCACGGCGACACGACTCGACTCCGACGAACACCAACGCCTCACGCAAATCACAAATCACACAGATACTCGAAATCCAAGTTCGAATCACCTTCAACAATTACAAATCGAAATTTAGTCATTTGTTCGAAAATACTGCAAACTTGACCACTAACTAAAACCACTAGCCACCACCGCACAAACCACCGGAGTCGCCCATATTTTGTCCACACCTCGACAACAGTCTAAGCAACCCTTTCCTAGAGTTACGCGAAGCTCGATCACGTGAAGAACACAAACTCGCCTTGTTACAGACATGAACAAGAACTCCAACTAAAACCCTAATATGATCTCGTATCTTAATTTCACGCAATAGAAAAATCTTCCGATAATTTTCACGAAATCACAGATGCTTAAACTTGCTTCATCCCAAATTTCAATATTTATTAATGATTCGATTGTCAGGAATTCAGAAAAATGCAAACTTTATTCAATTACAAACTGCTCTTAAAATACTTAATTAAAAATCTTCGTTTTTGTTTTAAAAATCATAAATTTCAGTAAGGATTCAAGATATAATCTTGAATTAGCTTCTTGTAACAATCGAGTTTATCAATTAATCACTTGATTACCTGTAAAACAGTATTACACTAGCATACTTTTACAAAGATGTTTTAAACAGCTTTACAAAATCTTAGTTTTAGTTTAAATACCTTGTTTGATTGAAAAAATAACACTTATCAAGGATTAACAGAAAATAAATTTGAGTTTTGAACAAAATATTCTCCCTGTATCAATTAAACAGAGAAGCATATGCAACACAGGATCATATTCAAGATTAAAACATATACCATAAGATCACAGAATCTCCCTAACTGTTTAATTAAACTTAAAGCTTAAAGAATTATGTTTACTCACTTGCAAAGTTGCTGAACAAAGAATAATTCTTGTTTCCCTTATGAGAACCTGTAGCTTTGAAACTGTCTTTAATTTCTGTTTTAAGTGCTTTCTGTTTTTGGTTTGAATAAAAATTTGAGCTTTGTTTCTTTTTTTCTTTTTTCTCAGGTATTACTAAACGAACTAAAAAGCAGATGTATTCATATATATAAAAGATAACAGGGTGCTTAAGGAAGGTATTATCTGTTTAGGTTGTTTTCTTATTTTTGTTTTAACTTGGCAGATTTTGTATCTGAAATGTAAAGATTTGTAAACACTTGAATTGACAAAATTTAGGCTTGAGCAGATAGCATTAAATGTTTAGGTTTCCTAATTAGTTTACATGTTATAATTATGATTTGCTGTAGATAGATGTTTGTATGAAGACATACATATAGCAAGTAGGGTTTGGCTTGTGAATGAAGATATTCTTGTATTAAAATGTTTGTTTTGTTATTAACTTCCAGTTTGAATAATTTATACATATATGTGTCAGGTTTTACTTTATACCTTTGGCTTTGTTTATGACGATATTTTTGTATGTAAATATTTGTTTTCAGGTAGACATTTGGTCTTGCATATGAAGATAATTTGTATATAAATATTTGTCTGGTATTATGTTATACTTGTTTTTATTTCATTCTATACTTTGTGTTTCACTTAAAATTGTTATAGTTGTTTATACAATTGTGTTTGTCTGATTTTATTTTATTTTATACTTTGTGCTTATTTTAGCTTTATACATTTGTGCTTTCAATTTTCAGTTTATGTTGTATGTTCACCAAAATAGCTTAATCCTCGTTTTCTTTTATTTTTATTCCTATTTTATATTTTAACTATCGATATTTAAATCATATTCATAAGTTTTACTTACTTATATTTATATTTTATATTTTATATTGATAGACATTGATTTTATTTTAAACATTATCATCCATATATATTTATCAAATGTTAATAGGGTAAAGTATTTTAATTCAATTATATAAGATAAATTTTATTATAAATATTAATAAGAGGTTTATTTTAAATTTTCAAATCAAATTTCCTTTTCAAAAGTACAAATCTATATAAATAAATGGCAATTATTCCAAAAGTCATATTCATTTTAAAATGATAGGTTTACATTTTATTTAATTAGATTAAATATTTATTAAAATAAATAGGGGCAAAAATCCAGGGTCGTTACATTCCTCCCCCCTTAAAAGGATTTCGTCCTCAAAATTTAAAACAAAGATAATTCAAAAGCTATTATATCAACCATCCAAACATACATATCATTCATACATTAGCAAACAACCAAACAATCTATCCTAACAAACATCACTAGTTATCTGGACATAAATCCGGTTAAGCTTTCCCAAAACTATCCAGGGTTTCCCAGGTGTAATTCTGAGATCCTCACTCCACTGCACTTGACAAGCTTCACTACTTTACTCCTGAGTTGCCTCTCGTCTTGATCAACAATCTGAACTGGATTCCTGACCACAGTCAAAGTCGGCTCAACCTCCAAATCTTCCTAGACTACTGGTTCTACAACTAATGATGGATCATGAACAAATTTCCTTAGATGTGATACATGGACTACGTTATGGATTCCAAACATCCGTTTGGGAAATTCAATCCTGTAAGCTACAGCACCAACTCTTTCCAATACCCGAAATGGACCAATATATTTCGGGGCAAGTTTTCCCGTCTTTTCGAATCTAATAGCTCCTTTAATCGGGGATACTTTGACAAAAACAAAATCACCAACCTCAAATTCCAATTGTCTTCTTCTCTTATCCGCGTACTTCTATTGACGGTCCTGAGCAGCTCTCATCCTTTTCTTGATAAGCTCAACTTTAGCAGATGCTTCACGAATCGAATTTGGACCAAGCACAAGATGATCTTTCGACTCTATCTAACAGAATGGGGATCTACACGGTTTTCCATACAGAGCTTCATAAGGAGCCATCTTAATACTCGCTTGGTAGCTATTATTATAGGAGAATTCTACCAAATGAAGATGGTCTTCCCACGATCCACCAAAAATCCAAAACAAAAGCTCGCAGCATATCTTCTAGAATACGATTCAGTCTCTCCTTCTGTTCGTTTATCTGAGAATGATAGGCTGTACTCAATCTCAAACTCGTTCCCATAGCTGATTGCAGAGCCTTCCAAAATTTGCTGGTGAAAATAGGATCACGATCACTGACTATACTGACAGGAACACTATGCAATCTAACTATCTCCCTCAAGAAAATCTCTGTTAGAGAAACTGCAGTACGAGTTGCTTTATCCGGTATAAAATGGGCGCTCTTAGTTAACCGATCGACAATAAACCATATACCATCGTTTTCTTTCTTGGTTCTAGGCAAACTGTCGATAAAATCCATCGAAATCATTTCTCACTTCCATTCTAGGATCTCCAAAGGTTGCAACAATCCGGCTGACTTCTGTTGATCTCCTTTGACATGCTGACAGATAGCATAACCATTAACGAAAGCAGCTACATCCCTTTTCATGCTCGACCACCAGAAAATCTCTTCTCATATCTATATACATCTTAGAGATTCTTGGGTGAATATTCAGTTTGGAGCGACGACACTCAGCTAAGACTTCTTACCTCAATCCATCTATATTAGGCACATACAAACGACCATTAATCCTCAAAACACCTTGATCATCCACCTTGAAATCAGAATATCGACCGTCCTTAGTTCTAAGAATTAGTTCCTCAAAAGATCTATCCTCCATTTGCTTACTTATAATTCTATCCTGGAGAGATGAAACAACTTCCAAAAGAAACAAAACTGTATTCCTGCTAAGAGCATCAGCCACAACATTCCCCTTTCCTGGGGTATACAAAATATCCAAATCATATGATGCCAGAAACTCGACCCATCGCTGCTACCTCAGATTAAGATCCTTTTGAGAGAAAAGATATTTCAACGGTTTGTGATCCGTGAATAACTCAAACTTCTCTCCCAAGAGATAGTGTCTCCAAATCTTCAAAGAAAAAACAATGGCTAACAACTCAAGATCGTGCGTAGCGTAGTTCCTTTCATGTGGCTTTAATTGTCGACACGCATACGCAACTACTCTTCCATTCTGCATCAAAACTGCTCTCAGTCCAACTATACAAGCATCTGTATATACTTTAAATTTGCTCTTCCCATCCGAAATAGCTAGCAATGGTGCACTAGTTAGCCTTGTCTTCAATTCTTGAAAAGCTTCTTCACACCGGGGTGTCCATTTGAATTTAGCTCCTTTCCTTGTCAACTTAGTCAGATGTGAAGAAATCTTGGAATAGTCTGATAAACTTCCTGTAGTAGACAGAAATCCCCGAAACTGCGAACTTCCATCGGTGACTTCGGTTGCTTCCATTCCAGAATAGTCCCAACCTTTGCTGTATCTACAGAGATACCTTCACCAGAAACAATGTGCCCCAAAAATTTGACTTCTGATTTCCTAAAATGGCACTCAGAGAACTTCGCCTTCAAAACAAGCCTCATTAGTGTCTCCAACACTATCCTCAAATGCTGCTTGTGCTCTTCTTCCAACTTAGAAAAGACCAGAATATCATCGATAACCACCAAAACAAACTTATTCAGTTTTCAAAAATCCACACAGAACCTTAGCGATCCATCCGATTTGGTGACAAACACTACAGCAGAACCCCAACAAGAAAAACTGGGCCCAATCAATCTCTAATCCAAAAGATCCTGAGTCTGCTTAACTAACTCTTCCCTCTCTCTAGGAGCCATCCTCCTACTAGGTTGAATCACCGGTACTACTCCTAGAATCAAATCAATTCGAAACTCTACCTCTCGATGCGGAGGCAGACACTTAACTTCCTCGAATGCATCAGGGAAATCTTGGACCACATCGATATCTTCAATCTTCTCTTGAGAAGTCTCCACTCCATGCAAAAGACTACTCAAGTGAATTCCAGAATTATCACACGACACTCTGGCAATTCTACCCAAATCGGTTTCCAACGAAACTATTCTCTCATCACGATTCAGATCAACCTTATACTTATCGAGCCAATCCATCGAAGAAATGAATCCACTCTGCTACTTCTGAAATTACCTCAAGAAAACTGCTAACCAAAAAATCTTCTCGACGGCACACAGAACACTCTGAGCTACAATGCTGACCCTGATGCCCAAAGACTTACTATCCAAAGCTCTTCGAGAAACTCGGACCTCGAACCAAACAGAAACACCCTACTGAGCTTAGCCACAACACTGAAGCAGACATACTTCTTTAACTTGTTCCAAAGAAACATCCTCAGAGACATCCATAGTCACTGTGTCTCATCACACAGCTACTATATCCTGAGGTATCAAGATATCATGACATGCTTCCGTCCAACCGACAGGTCCAAACTCTAGCTCATCCAAACTTACACTTCAAGGATGAACTCCAAATCTTAACAGGTTTCCTTCAGAGATCGATGAAATCCTTACACCTCCAAAGTTCACTTGAGATGGTAATAGGCCTACAGTCTCGACAGATACACTTCCAACCTCAAACATTCAAACCCCAACCATTGATAGTCATGTTACACACACCACTACCCTATCTACCTTTATAACCTATATTGGATAACCAGAACAGGTAACCCAATAAATAGGTAGAAATATATGTATGTATGTATGTATGTATGTATGTATGTATGTATGTATGTATGTATGTATGTATGTATGTATGTATGTATGTATGTATGTATGTATCAAAATTACAAATACGCTCTCTCAAGAAAGAAATCACTCAAGAGCCTAGGTATTCGCTCAACCTAGCGCTCTGATACCAACTGTGATGATCTAGGCTTTTCAACCATTGACGGCGGCTCACTCGACTGGTAGGCTTTTCAACCATCGCAGCCCCGCCGTGGCTAACAGTGATACCTCGGGTTTGCTTTTATGGCCAGCCTCTCGATTCGCAACCAACCCCAAAAGGCCTTATACTACCCCCGGGGACATGTAGGGGTAAGAGTGTCCCGTTCGCCACCTAACGCAAAGCGAAAATCCCCTTTCATGCTGTAATATAGCAAACCCGATCCCGGACTCATCGAAATCCAAACGCCATTTTAGAGGCCAATTTGTTTATTAGTTTAAACAATTTAAATTCAACAATTGAATTCACATAGCATATCACAGATAAATCATACAAAATCATCATAGATATATCAAGAGCATATCACAGAAACATCACAGAATATATCACCAAGTAATTATCATAAATCAGATATCCTACTTATACAACATTCATAAGTAAACATCTTTAAGTCTTATTAATTCAATTTGAAATCAATTACTTGAGAATCTCCTAACCATGTTTAATCAATCATTAATTATTTATCTATTCCAGTTCAAATCATTTAATTAATAAATCATTTCTTAATCAATTATTAAGTCTTAATTACTTAATTACTTATCCTTAATCATTAATTAATAACCTTAATTATTAATTAATCAAACTTAATTACCCATTTATTAACTGCTAATTAATTAATCATTTATTAATTCGTAATTAAATTCCTTAATTAATTAACTGCTAATCTTACATTAATTAACTTAAGTAGTTAATTACAATTTATTAATCACTTAAGCATTAGTTTACCAATCTTTAATTACAATTATAAAGTAATTATTCTTAATTACTTTCTAGAAATAATTAATTTAATTTTAATTATTCAACTTAGTTAACATTTAAAAGTCCTCTTTAAACTTTGAAAATCAAATTATTATTAACTACAAATTTAAGTGTTAATTAACCTTATACTTAACTTACATTAATTATTTAATTAAAATATTAACTAAGTGTTAAAACATGTTTAAGCATTAACTAAAGTAATTAAAGCTTGTGTTAAAGTTTTAACTTTAATTGTTAAACACTTATTTGAATTTACAGTGCTTTAAAGCTTGATGAAAATCTGTTTACTTAACTTTACTTTTAAATACAATACTGCAGTTTGAAGAAACCCGAGACTTCCCTTGTTAAAATTCATGTAGCACTTCGAGTTACCAACCTATATCACCCGAGTCATTCCCTGTACGCTCTTCTTCTTCTTCTTCTTCTTCTTCTTCTTTTTCAGTAAGTTTAAATTTAAAACTTAAGTATAAATAGCATCAGGTTCATACTCACGCACTCGATCAAAATCCCGAAGCTACTAACCTCAAAACTCGAGCACGACTCGAGATGCAAACCCTCACGACACCGACACCATCTCCTCCACGTCGTATACGTGCACGGCGGCACGAATCGACTCCGACGAACACCAACGCCTCAGGAAAATCACAAATCACACACATACTCGAAATCCAAGTTCGAATCACCTTCAACAATTACAAATCGAAATTTAGTCATTTGTTCGAAAATACTGCAAACCTGACCACTAACTAAAACCACTAGCCAACGCCGCACAAACCACAAGAGTCACCCATATTTTTTCCACACCTCGACAACACTCTAAGCAACCCTTTCCCAGAGTTACGCGAAGCTCGATCACGTGAAGAAGACAAACTCGCCTTGTTACAGACAAGAACAAGAACTCCAACTAAAACCCTAATATGATCTCGTATCTTAATTTCACGCAATATAAAATCTTCTGATAATTTTCACGAAATCACAGATGCTTAAACTTGCTTCATCCCAAATTTCAATATTTATTAATGATTCGATTGTCAGGAATTGAGAAAAATGCAAACTTTATTCAATTACAAACTGCTCTTGAAATACTTAATTAAAAATCTTCGTTTTTGTTTTAAAAATCATAAATTTCAGTAAGGATTCAAGATATAATCTTGAATTAGCTTCTTGTAACAATCGAGTTTATCAATTAATCACTTGATTACCTGAACGGTATTACAGTAGCATACTTTTACAAAGATGTTTTAAACAGCTTTACAAAATCTTAGTTTTAGTTTAAATACCTTGTTTGATTGAAAAATTAAAACTTATCAAGGATTAGCAGAAAATAAATTTGAGTTTTGAACAAAATATTCTCCCTGTATCAATTAAACAGAGAAGCATATGCAACACAGGATCATGTTCAAGATTAAAACATATACCATAAGATCACAGAATCTCCCTAACTGTTTAATTAAACTTAAAGCATAAAGAATTATATTTACTCACCTGCAAAGTTGCTGAACAAAGAATAATTCTTGTTTCCCTTATGAGAACCTGTTGCTTTGAAACTGTCTTTAATCTCTGTTTTAAGTGCTTTCTGTTTTTGGTTTGAATAAAAATTTGAGCTTTGTTTCATTTTTCTCAGGTATTACTGAACGAACTAAAAAGCAGATGTATTCATATATATAAAAGATAACAGGGTGCTTAAGGAAGGTATTATCTGTTTAGGCTGTTTTCTTATTTTTGTTTTAACTTGACAGATTTTGTGTTTGAAATGTAAAGATTTGTAAACACTTGAATTGACAAAATTTAGGCTTAAGCAGATAGCATTAAATGTTTAGGTTTCCTAATTAGTTTACATGTTATAATTATGATTTGCTGTAGATAGATATTTGTATGAAGACATACATATAGCAGGTAGGGTTTGGCTTGTGAATGAAGATATTCTTGTATAAAAATATTTGTTTGTTATTAACTTCCAGTTTGAATAATTTATACATATATGTGTCAGGTTTTACTTTATACCTTTGGCTTTGTTTATGAAGATATTTTTGTATGTAAATATTTTTTTTCAGGTAGACATTTGGTCTTGCATATGAAGATAATTTGTATATAAATATTTGTCTGGTATTATGTTATACTTGTTTTTATTTCATTCTATACTTTGTGTTTCACTTAAAATTGTTATAGTTGTTTATACACTTGTGTTTGTCTGATTTTATTTTATTTTATACTTTGTACTTATTTTAGCTTTATGCATTTGTGCTTTCAATTTTCATTTTATGTTGTATGTTCACCAAAATTGCTTAATCCTCGTTTTCTTTTATTTTTATTCCTATTTTATATTTTAACTATCGATATTTAAATCATATTCATAAGTTTTACTTACTTATATTTATATTTTATATTTTATATTGATTGACTTTGATTTTATTTTAAACATTATCATCCATATATATTTATCAAATGTTAATAGGGTAAAGTATTTTAATTCAATTATATAAGATAAATTTTATTATAAATATCAATAAGAGGTTTATTTTAAATTTTCAAATCAAAATTCCTTTTCAAAAATACAAATCTATATAAATAAATGGCAATTATTCCAAAAGTCATATTCATTTTAAAATGATAGGTTTACATTTTATTTAATTAGATTAAATATTTATTGAAATAAATAGGGCCAAAAATCCAGGGTCGTTACAGATATATATGGAATTATCAAAGAACTAGTTTTGAAATGGTGGAATATTTAAAGCTTTGAAATATATGAATTGAAATATTTTATTTGGAGGTTCAAATAGGTATTTGGAATTTATTTGTTGAATTTAAAAAGCTATATTTTTTTATAAAGTAATTTAATATTTAAATCATTTAAGTATTCGAAGTTATATTTCAAAGCTATGGGGTTCAAGGTATATAGATTTGAAAGTACTATGATTTTGGAAAAAGGATATATTTCGAAATAAAAATGATATCTTATTGATTTGGGTTTTTAAAACGGAAATGATATCGTATTTATATAGTTTGAAATGGATATTATATTCTGGTTATGAAGTATAAATTATTTTGAAATGACCTAGGTGTTATAATAACGTTTGGTTGTTGAAGAGACCGTGATCAGAAGTTGTCATACTCTCTGCCAACTCCGAAAACCACTTTAACAACCGTGTACGTGATGGAGATTCCAAAATGAAGTAGGATGGGGGCGACGTTTCCTTTGAGGTAAATACGTGGACCCGACTCCCGTGAGTTGGCATAAGGTGGCTAAAACAGGAGCGATTGACGGGTTAAGAAGGTAGCACCTTTTATCGGACACATCCCCTCGATATTATACTCTGACTTTTGGATTTATTCGGTGGCCACTTTTGATTTCTTTGATTTGGGGGTGTGGCTCGAGGTGGGCGGTAGCTACGGCTATGCGTTACCACCGACCCAGAAGCGTAATTGGTATATCTACCCTGGCATTGCCTAGTTGTGCCATGTCACCTACCTTAGCACGCCTTATACGATTTTGTTTTGTACCATACCTATGGAGTGCCCTCTGACAACACCCAGTACGGGGGATATTACGGTACTATATAGACTATGGGAATATAAAAGTGTGTTAACGGCTATATGGGTAACCCCTTAACGCTATTTTCAATATATTATACTATACTTTAGACACTATTATAATAGCGTATATTACTGCATGGTAAATAGTTTAACGGATCCTTAGGAGATGTGAATCCCGAGCATCTCTTGAGTTACTGCACTCACGTTAGACACTGGATAAGAGATGTCAAATCCCGTAAACATCTCTGACGCCGTTACACTCATATTATTTATCGATGGTTTAACTTACATAAGATCTTTTAGTTCTGACTCGAGTGTTTTGTCTTTTCAATTCGCTCGGGTCAGCCTGAGCATTTCAGGATTTGAAGACCGTATTCTGGAGGACGAAGATGAGGATTTATTATTATATATTATAGTATTCCACTACTTTCGCATTGTTCCGCTGCATTATTATTGATTATTCTCTGGTATGTGTAACTTTGATATTGTATTGTATAAGTAAAGAAAATCAAATGTTTGTAAAACATCTTCATGAACTGTTTATTTGATTATTATATTTTATCGTTCCGCTACAAGATTCTATTTTGTTTTTTTCTTTCTCTACTTTTTCTTATTTACCCCATAACAATCCCCCCTTCTGTATGGTTTAAGTCTGACGTGTGTGGTTTATCGTCGATTTAAAACGTGCAAAAAGGCGGGGCATTTACATCTGGTATTAGAGCTTTAGTTTAGCGATAAACCTTAGCTTTGTGGGGTTTGACTCTTTATTAATAGGGTAGTAATACCCTATGATGAGTCATTGAGCGTATATATGAGAGAGCGTACTTGTTAGTGTTATAAAAAAGGTTTTATATTGTGTTAATTAGTTCCGTTTTGTATTTATAAATTCTGGTTGGTGCATGGGACGTTGTTACATCAATAGGGATTTCTAAACACTTAATAGGATAGACCGATACAATATTTGTTTTGAGTATAGGTGAATCAAACAATTTTGCCTATTACATTTTCTGCATATATAAAATAAATTTTTATAAATAATATATATTTGGTTGCAATATTTGGTTGTTAAGTAATGAAATTTATAAATAATAGTTGAAATAAGATTGAAAATAAAATAAATAAAATTGAAAATTTTAGAACTTAAGTTCCGGGGTTTTGAAAATTTCTTTCAAATGATTTTGGAATATAATAATAATATTTTAGAAGTATTTTTTGATATAAATATTTCAATATAATTTGAAAGAAATGTTTTAAAAGAAATTTGGAAAAGAAATAAGTTATGTACTCCCCTTTCTGTCGCTGGAAAATAATTTCGGTGATGGTGGCCGCATCATCGACATTCATTTTCGAGTTTCGAAGTGGGAAGGCCACTGTAGTAGTTTTACTACAGATTTATTTGGATAAACAAATATAAATTTTAAATTATTTTAAATATAATTGGATATATAAGTTGTAAGGATATACATTTATCTATTATTTAAAATGATTTGAAATTTAACTCGGTATTTAATTCTTAAGTTTCCGTTAGTTAATAGTTTCTATTATTGTAGAAGATGGAATGTAACTAATTAATAATTAGAACCTCTAATGAAATAATAGATTCAATGCTAAGTTATAAAGGAAATCAAAAGAAATTGAAATGTGTAACCTATAAGACAAAGGATATTATTATTGAACATTAAATTAATTAAAGGAAATAGAATAAACTTGTATAACTTTCAATTACATCCTTAAAAACATATATATAACTTACCGAATATTAAAAGTTGAAATGTTTAATAAGAAGTTGTAATGGAAATTGTACAAGTAAAAGTAGGTAATGAAAGTGTTCAATAAATTGCTTTTATTTATAGGAATTGATGTTATAGAGTTATAAACTTAAGTTGTAATTAAAATGTTATTATAATTAAGTATAATAGAAATGTAAGCACTAAATAAATAAATGAAATTGAGAAATGCATAAATGTAATGCAATAAAAAGAAACTTACATGACCTGAATAAATGAAAATGAATAAACATAAGCAATAAATGAAAATGAATGGAATTAATAAGAATAAACTTAATTTGTATTTGAAATCGTTGTTTGTTTGGTTTATGGTTGTTTGGGCAAGGATACTTTAAAATTGTTTGAATATGGGAATAATCTGTTTAGTTTCATCTAAGACTGTTGAGTAAATGGTGCGCTTAATAGTTTATTTTTCATTCTGTACAATTTAAGGTTTTTATACCTGAACAACTATTTGTTTGTTTGCTATGGATGGTTGATTTTATTTGGCTTCATATGGTGGTTGTATGTTGTGATTGCAAGTGATTGTTGTTTGGATTGATTTGGTTGTTTATGGTTGAAGCAACTTTAAATATTTCATTTTATATAATTATTAACTCTTTTAGATTATATAAGTGAAATGCAGAGTGTGGAAACAATTGCTACTGCTTTTTTTTCCATAAAATAAGCGTTAATTGCCCGACAAATAGGTACGTTTTCGGATTATGGTTTTATAGCGATATTATATTATTTTTCCCGTGTTGGGATATATATTATTTTGGAAATTATATGTTATATATTGTTATACATGATATTATATTTTCTTCCGAGCCTCTCCGAATAAAGGAGACTCTGCCGAAATTTTCCAAAAATTTTGGACTTAGAAAATATTTTGAAAAATGTTTTCCAAACTTTATTAATTTGAGTATAAAAGATTTAATGGTTATAAATTGGTTTATTTTATTTAAATTAATTGATTTTGTAAATTTATTTATGTATAAATCTAATATTTTAAGTAAGATATATTGATTTCTTAATTCTTCTTTTTCCTTCTTTTTCCTTTTCGGGGACGAAAAGTTTTGAGTGGGGGAGAGTGTAACGACCCGTAAAATTAGGTAATTAAATTTCTTAATTTAAGAAGATTTTGGCAACTTAATGTTGAAGGAAATATAAAATTTAGTGAATTATTAATGGAAATAATAACTTGGATAAGATTGGTAAGTTAATTTTAATGACTTGAATGTAACAGTATAAATGTAAGTTAATTGTTAATAACTTGGGTGTAATTCCAATAAGTGAAACAATGTAAATGTTAATTATATTCTTATTGTAATAAAAGAATGTTACCAAGGTGAAGTGATTAATTTGATTAAGTTTTGATAATTTAATATTTAAGGAATGGAAAATTTTTAGTTAAATTAATAATATTTTGTAATTTATTTAGAAAGAAATAAAACCTTATAATTTATAAATGGAATAATATTGAAACAAATGAAATTTGTAGATGAATAATGAATAATAACTAGGGCGAAGTATAACAATGGGTATTAAAGCTAAAACCTGGATAGATTGAATGAAATTACAATAAATGAAATAGTGTAACTGTTATGACTTGGTTATAATGGGAATATGAGAAAAACAAGTGTAATTATTGAATTAATTTGTGAAATATTATTATAGATAGTAGCTGTTTGTGAAGAATAAATATACAAGTATTATAAAGGATATAATGGTGACAAATAGTTGTGTTACCAGTTAATTCACCAAGTACCAATAAAGATAATTAAATGTACTTTAATGATAATTAATAAAATAACGGAAAGGGTGTATGTAAATTTAAAACAGAAATGTAAACTTATTTTAAGGTAGTAATTGGTGTAATAGAAAGCATGAGACCAAGTAAGTAAATTTATTGGGAATATTAAATGTAATTGGATGTAGATTAATGGAATAGCGTTAATGCAAACTAATTTAGCGCAATCACTATTAATTGAAACCTATTGCAATAAATGGAATTAAATATTAAGTTAGGGTGGATTTAAGGTAATATTTGATAATAATGTATTGTTGTGGTTTATGAATGAATTGATAATCAAAATTAAAGGTAGTGATTTTAATATAAATTGACTATAAACAAGTTGAATGAAATTCCAATAAAGGAGGAAATACAAATGCTATATTTGGCAAAGATTTCAATTCTAATGGAAATTATAGCTAATACACAATAAAGAAAGTAAGTTGAGTATATTTATGTAATATAATGTAAAACCAGCATTAACTATATTATTTGAAATTGGTGGATGTGATATAAAGATTTAAATCAAATAAAAACAATTTGTTGAAATAAACATTCCATAATTAGACTAATTGCAAATGAATGAAATTAAATATTTAATTATTCGTTAATCAAAAATTTAGTTGAAATTAGAGAATATTAATGTTGTAGATCTCGAGTCCAAAGTTAATTTCATCCATCTAGCCTCAATGAATTGAATAATAGAATGAAAAGTAAATTAATTGGAATTATTGTAAATTAAATTATAATTTCTGAATGTAAGGAAATTGAAGGTTAACGCTGAAACTGAAGAATGAATCAACGTTAAATTGACATTTAAATTTGTTTAAATCATTGTAAATGATTGAGAAATATAAAAGTGATAGAATTTGTCAATTATATAATTGAAAGTTAAAATTGGGTTTAATTAATTAATTATTTAATTAATTCATTAACTGGAAAATAGCAATTTTGGCCACTGACTCAGATTTCAACGAAAACAGTTTCATCGGATCCGTATCGGTGAATTATTTTAGGGTTTCAAGTTTCGTATCGATCGGACTTGTCGTTTGATCATACGAACGAGAAACGCCTTGAAATAGATTTAATTGAAATCAATTGAAATCAATTCGGAAAATTTTGATTTTAGCATAACTTCTTCATACGACGGAATTTGAACTTGAAACCTTTTCGTTTGCGTTTAAAATATTTTAAAACATCTATTTTGATATACGGATTGACCCAATTTTGTTTCGGAGCCAGAACGGGCTTTTCGGGTCATTCATCGTTCAGCGCGTTTAATCAGGTCCATCTATTCTATTTTCAACTCTGTCTATAAATATCCAGTTATAAACCCTAGCCTACTTCTATTTCTCATTTGTCTGCACGTACATTTCAACTATCTCTTCTCCTCAACGGCAGACAAACGAATTCTAGATCCAAACACAAATCAAATTCAAATCCAAAGCAAAAATCTCAAACTTCTCAGAAAAATTTGAAAAAAATATATATCGAAGATCTCAATGATACGAACCTACGTTTGCTGTTCGTTTTTCAAGACAGTGACCGGATTGATCAGAAATCACGGTCAAAGTCAAAAATTGGGCGTTTGATTTCGGCATCAATCCGTGAAATTGATTGAGGGGTTTTGTAGCGCTCACTGCGTGGAGTAGATCGATGGGGGTCGCAACCTGTATTATGGTCAGAGGCGTTGGGAATTTGCCGTTTAGGGTTCGAAACCATAAATGCTAGGTGGCGGCGCACGCAACTTCTGGTGATCGGACTGGTGGGGATGGGTGGACTTTGGCGTGGCGAACTCGATGGCGGTGGTCGGCGTTGGTGCAGTGGTCGGAGACGCAAGTTAATTGCAGTCAAATGCTCGGACAACGGATTGTTTTGGGTTTGAATGTATCTGGGGTTTGCGTGATTTGGGAAGAAGGTGACGTGGCTTTAGCCTATTCGTTGCTTATTTATTGTTTATTTAAATTTCAATTTGCTTTAACGCGTATAACTTTCACGTACGAGGTCAAATTCACGCGCGGTTTTCTCCGCTAGGTTCATATTGGAATTCCGGACATTTTGACACTAGTTTGGATGGATTCTGAGACTATAAAATTTTGGGTTTAAATTGGATTTAAATTCCATTTAAATTCAAAAGGCGAGTGTTTTAACTCACTCACAACTTCTAAAATTTCTTATGTTCGTTAAATTTAATTTATGTTATGATTATGAATTTATTTATCACTGTTTTGTATATTCTAATCATCATCTCAGTAAATTGCATTTATTTAAATTAAATCGTTATTTAATTTATTATTGAATATAACTGCCAGTTAATTTCCTGTTATATATTATCAGTTATATATTGATATTGATTGATTGTTTTGGATGATGATTGTGATGGATGTATGATTTTATGATGGATGTTGTATTGTATATTGTTATAAACTGCAAGTTGTTATGCATTTTATTGCATTCGGGATTGCGGTTTGAAATGATATATGACCGTATTTTAATTTTTAATTACGGATTGAAATGATAAATATTTGTATCACTTGACCATAGGGTAGAAAATTATATACAGACACTGTGGTCTATATATATATATATAATTATTTGAAATGATTTTTTTTATGGTTTGGAAAGAAATATACGGTTTAATAAATATTTAATTTTGTTATTTGAATATTATTTTATATATATAGTTAAATTCATGAATTTAAGCTATGTATAAATTGGTTTAATAAAAATAAGTTGAATAACGGAGTTTGATTATTTTATATTATATGGTTAAGCACCTATTTAAGATACTGTATATATATAGAATTTTTAAATGACTTAAATGAAATTTAAGTTGGAAGATAAATATGAAATTGGTTTGAATTGAATTTTTCAAGAATTGTACTTGAATAAATTTGATTTGAAATTTAAATAAAAATGGAGATTTTAAAGGGTATGATTTTACAACTTGATTAGGTTTGAAGTGATTTAAATGAATATAAAGTGGAGATAAATGAATATATCAAGTTAAATAAATTGAAGAATATCCAGTTGTTTGAAGTTAAAAGTTTTACTTAAATTATATCGGATTTATTAAGTAAACATTTCAAATCTAAATAATAGTAATTGAATTTGATATATATGGAATTATCAAAGAACTAGTTTTGAAATGGTGGAATATTTAAAGCTTTGAAATATATGAATTGAAATAGTTTATTTGGAGGTTCAAATCGGTATTTGGAATTAATTTGTGAAATTTAAAAAGCTAATTTTTTTTTAAAAAGTAATTTAATATTTAAACCATTTAAGTATTCGAAGTTATATTTCAAAGCTATGGGGTTCAAGGTATATAGATTTGAAAGTACTATGATTTTGGAAAAAGGATATATTTCGAAATAAAAATGATATCATATTGATTTGGGTTTTTAAAACGGAAATGATATCGTATTTATATAGTTTGAAATGGATATTATATTCTGGTTTTGAAGTATAAATTATTTTGAAATGACCGCGGTGTTATAATAACGTTTGGTTGTTGAAGAGACCGGGATCGGAAGTTGTCATACTCTCTGCCAACTTCGAAAACCACTTTAACAACCGTGTACGCGGTGGAGATTCCAGAATGAAGTAGGATGGTGGCGACGTTTCCTTTAAGGTAAATACGTGGACCCAACTCTCGTGAGTTGGCATAAGGTGGCTAAAACAGGAGCGACTGACGGGTTAAGAAGGTAACACCTTTTATCGGACACATCCCTTCGATATTATACTCTGACTTTTGGATTTATTCGGTGGCCACTTTTGATTTCTTTGATTTGGGGGTGTGGCTCGAGGTGGGCGGTAGCTGCGGCTATGCGTTACCACCGACCCGGAAGCGTAATTGGTATAACTACTCTGGCATTGCCTAGTTGTGATGTGTCACCTACCCTAGCGCACCTTATACGATTTTGTTTTGTACCATACCTATGTAGTGCCCTCTGACGACGCCCAGTATAAGGGAGACAAGGGAGATTACGGTACTGTATAGACTATGGGAATATAAAAGTGTGTTAAGGGCTATATAGGTAACCCTTAACGCTATTTTCAGTATATTATACTTTACTTTAGACACTATTATAATAGCGTATATTACTACATAGTAAATAGTTTAACGGATCCTTAGGAGATGTGAATCCCGAGCATCTCTTGAGTTACTGCACTCACGTTAGACACTGCATAGGAGATGTCAAATCCCGTAAACATCTCTGACGCCGTTACACTCATATTATTTACCGATGATTTAACTTACATAAGATCTTTTAGTTCTGACTCGAGTGTTTTGTCTTTTCAATTCGCTCGGATCAGCCTGAGCATTTCAGGATTTGAAGACCGTATTCTGGAGGACGAAGACGAAGATTTATTATTATATATTATAGTATTCCACTACTTTCGCATTGTTCCGCTACATTATTATTGATTATTTTTTGGTATGTTTAACTCTGATATTGTATTGTATAAGTAAAGAAAATCAAATGTTTTTGTAAAACAGCTTCATGAACTGTTTATTTGATTATTATATTTTATCTTTCCGCTGTAAGATTCTATTTTGTTTTTTTTCTTTCTCTACCTTTTCTTATTTACCCCATAACAATCCGCCCTTCTGTATGGTTTAAGTCTGACGTGTGTGGTTTATCGTCGATTTAAAACGTGCAAAAAGGCGGGGCGTTTATAGATTCGCTATTTGGAGATCGTGCTGGATAACTCGATCTTCATGCCTAAAAATTTGAATCTTGAAGTTGTGATGTTTTCAAACCTGGATGGCGAGATTGCAGCAAGGATTTTCCTATAAATAGCAAACTATCTACAACTAGAAGAGGACTTTTTGACACTTTGTTTCTTTTCTATCTTCTTTTTTCCTAAACACTCTCAAACTCATGATCTACTAGATTGTGGTCAGAGTTGATTGATAATCATTGTATTCCACAGAAAATCAATCAAATAATAAGATTAAAGTGGATGTAGATCAGGGTATTTGTCAAACCACTATAAAAAAAAATGTTTTTGTGTTCTTGTTTTCTTTTGATTTTTGTTTGTTTGATTTGGATTTATATATTTTAAGATGTGCCATTTTCCAGCACAACATGGTGTGTGATGAAATGGTTGTTTGTAGAGTGATTTATAAGTTAAGGGAAAAAACCATTATAGTGGACGTTGGAAAGGAGAAAAAACGACAATGTTCACTGTTTTATCAGAAGGATAAATAGATTGTCGGTCTATTGTAGAATCAAATAAACAGCAAACACAACGTTGATTTATTGATCAGCCAGCAGACTGTTTCTCCGGCCACAATCAACCTTGTGACTACTTAACAGAACTAAACAAAACAAAACCACATTTAGCTGTGACTTGTTCAGTGCCAAAGAGGATATGAACAAGTCATTCAAAGCCATTATTGAAACGCTCTTCTTTACTCGTATTTTCCTTCTTGCGGCAAGAGAGGACTATTATACCTCGTTGACAAAATAAACTGGACGCATTGAACAAGGATTCATTTGGACATATAGATAAAATACTTAATGGTCTAGAACTTTTGGTGCATAATCAAATCCGATAAATTGCAACGGTTGTTATGGACCAGTAAATTTATAATCTAACGGTTTTGATTTCTGGATGAACATAACTTTGTTTCCGAATCCAATTCCAAAACATTACAAGGAAGATGTTGGAATATTTGTATGGAAAAACTGAGAAAAAATGGAATCAGCTTGACAATGGAACGACAATCATCAATTACATGTGCTTGTTATATAAAACATATAAAATATGACTAAACCAACGTCACGTATATTTCTTTTTTTATTTTTTTCCTTTTCTTTGAACTAATGTAAATCAATCATTTTCTATCCAAGCAAGTAAATCTTGTATGCATAAAATCATGGTCAATGTGTAGCAAGAGGATGATATTTTGTATAGTCAATACCATTCAATCGAACACAGCACAATATCTGCTCTGGCAATTCCTCTGAGCTGTTTCCCTGTTTCATAGAAAAAAAGATTATTAGGTCGGGTAATTCGGATTAAATTGAGGAAAAAAAAGATCAAAATGGATAGTCACCTGAATGGTTAATCCGACATCCAAGACACATAACTTCAGCCTATCTAAAAATGTTTCGAACCCTTTTCTTGAAATGTAGCTGAATCTATGCATATCCAGAACTATCTCAAAGTAATTCTCTCCCTATCGAAATATGTAGAGAGGTTAGTTCTCACAATAAAATAGGGTTTCCCTGCTGAATACATGTTTCTAAGTTGCATATGAAACATTCTGGATGCAAAATGAATAAATAATTTGTATACAATTTAGAACAACCCTGAATTCTTTGACGATTTGTCATAAAGCAAAAAAATGTTAAAACTCATAACCTTTGAAAGCATAAAGCACAACGCATAACAATCATGATTTTAGTAAGGCTGGTTCTATTCTCAACCCGCTTTCCATTAGATAATTGTCATACTTCACTTTTTCATTTTTGTCCTCATTTCATTCCGAAAATTCTCTCACTTTTCTTAAACCTCGTTCAAATATGACGTGGTTATTTCACGAACCACGCTCGGTCCAAACGTGGTTATCATACAAACCTCGCTCGACCTAAACTTAGTTATGATACAAAAATTGCTGGGTCAGAACGAGGTTATTATACAAACCTTTACAAACATTGCTTGGACCGAGTTTATTTTCATGGTTGTTTCTTCTGAACGTGATCATATTGTAGTCTGAAGATATGAGCAATTTTAGAACATTTGAAAATGAATAAAGTACTAGGATGTGAAAGGAGGAAAACAGAGTGAGAATAAAACTAGCCTTTTAATAATTTCTTATAATGACGTGTAAATAAACAAAATAGAAAATAATGGGTCTCGTAACTGAACACAAAAATCGGACCACATGCATGGGCATTGGTGGTAAAGACCACGCATCGGCCCTGGATATACAATAGCAGGATGTAATGACAAGTCCCTAGACTTCAGTAACAGAAAATTAGTATAGTCAGAGAATCATAAACAAGCAATAAATATATAGTTAAGACCAGTCCTCTGTAAACAAATGGTTAATACCAATCCTCTTTCAAATAAATATAACTTTGTGACACCTTTTTTTTTATAAGAATAAATAAATAAAAGATTAAAAATAATTATGACAAGAGGAATGCTAAACACGCCCTCATTAAAGAGAGTGTAGGTGTACATTGTACTTGCGAAATGATTGGTGGGGTAGGCAACCTTGTTGAGAACATACTTTCTTCTTATTGGTTAGGAAGTAATTACTTAAGACATACTTTGTTGGATTTATCCACCAATTTAGGTTTATAGCAGTTTGTATGCACAACAAAATATTGAAAACCCACCTAATGTAACCAAAAGCGTCGTAAACAAAATTAAAAGAGTGTCTCATACCGAGTAAAAAGCATGTTGAGGACGAGATAGGATTGGCTTTTCATTGTACTTATGCATTAATGCTCTTTCTGCTGTATTTAAAGGAAGATCATCGATATTTACTACACGTCCAAGTATTTTAAGCCTCTCCCTAAAGGGAACAGTTGTTTCTACAGGAAAGCTTTTGATCTTTTCAACTTCATCGTCAATCAACCTCTGTTCACAAAACAAATTTCAATTACTTATCTCATATATACAGTTCATACACTGGTATACATAAGTTAAAAGTATGACTATAAAAAAATAAAAAAATAAAAAAAATCTTCCCACTTAGGCTAGTACCCACTTCATATTATGCACACCGTAATCACAATTGCTGAGTAAAAGGTTCACATTTTTACTCAGCAATAATGATACATTGACGAGTAAAGAAAAGAAAAATACTGCACTTGGCATCCTATAGGTAATTCGAAGTGTGGGCAAAAAGGAAGAATTTTACGGGATGTATATAGTAATACTAAAGGAATCTTCAAGAACAGTGAAGAGACCTACAAGATAAAAGCAAAGCATAAGGGGGAAATAAAGTGTAACAGAATATTGGTAATCTTACTTTAATATTATTTACAAAATGAGATGGTAGTTCCTTCGAACAAGTCTCGGAGAGTCTGAAATACAACACAAAGCTAAATCCTTCACCATCTGTTATGTTCTGAAATATTGCCGCAGGATATAATGGAATCTGAAAAGGCACATCATCTGGGTCAATCACCGTCTCGTAATTTTATGGTATTGACCAGTTATTTTGTTAGAGGCATATGAAACTGTAGCAGTGGTACATAATTTCAAATGTTAGACCATTACAAATTAGGAAGTTTATAACTATTCATTTTGTTCATAATATATAAATTGTTTAAAAGCCCCTAAATTGTATCATTATTACAACTAAAAATCAGTACAACTGGTGCTGATCCTTTTTTTCTGATTTTGTTATGTCACATGTTGTTATTTGTTCATCTAAATCGAGTTGTGCCAATTTGCATACCTGCACGTTAACTACAAGAAGAGGCGGGAGATCAGAAAAGGAATCTGCAGCGGGAAGTTCTATAAATCGAGCAATATGATTAATTTTCTTTTCAGACAAGTAAACATCAACACCATATGGGTAGTATGCTGCATGATTTTGAGCAAGTATTTTCTTCTTGTCCCTGAAATACAAAATAACAATCAACATTTCACTTGGATGTAAAGGTTAACCATATCTCGAGTTTACTTTAAAAGAAACTTTTGTTTTTTCAAGACACAATACAAAACTGATACCTTAGATAATTTTCTCCTCGCACCTTGAATGTTCCTGGATCGATATATGACCAACTATCGTTTGTTACTTTTTCAGCTAGGTAGAACGGAATCTGAGACCCTGCTAATGGCCTTCGAAGAAGTGACTTTGATGAAACTACAAAATCAATACAATCAGTCAGGTATTATGTTATGGGTAACTAAGAGTAGTCGGCTTTAAAATGTGTGCTTACTAAAAGAGGATGAGGGAAAAGAGCACGAATAAACCGAGAAAGAAAAACAAATGGCATGTACACAGTTCACACAACAGAAACTCAACTATGTTTAAAGTATCACATACAGCACAAAGCCAGGTGCTCTTATTTTACAATGGTGGAGACTGTTGTTTCCACTACTGAAAGAATGACACCAAATTCTCCTTTAGGTGCGTCATTTTGAGACTTGCTGTTTAAATTGTTTAATTTCCTTTTGAAAGATTTTATACACATGCTTATATACATATATTTATGTTTGTATATATAATTATTGAGGAAAAGATCCACAGTCCCACAACTTTTAGTCCATTCATAGCCCATCCATAATTTGGATTCAAAAAAAAATAGTGGATGGAATTTCCATTACAAATATGTATATTCCATTACAAATGTGTGTGTGTGTGTTTACTAGTGGATGATAATGATGATATTAAATATAGATTGGACATGCCATAATAACCCCTTCATAATAGCTATTGGATTCAAATATTATCATTATCACCAGTAAATTTTTAGTCCATTTGTAGCCTCTCTCTCTCTCTCTCTCTCTCTCTCTCTCTCTCTCTCTCTCTCTCTCTCTACACACACACACTCTATGATAATTTAAGTCCATTTGTAGTACCCTGGTACAACTGCAAGGTGTCTAGAGTGAGGGTATGGACTATAGATGCCTCATTGTTTGAATCTCCAAGACATTAAATATCATCATTATCATCATCTACCCAATGCACCAAGTCCCGCTTGAGCTTGGAATGGGAAAATTGCACCAAGTCCTGCTCTATCAGTGAAGTGATTGTTTCCAAAACTTGATCAATAAAATCCAACATCCACAACAACCAAATTCAACAGTGCATGAATAAAGCTTGCAGTAAGCTTACAAATTCAAAGCAAATCACGCCACATATAACAAGTATTATACTAGATATCGATAAAACAAAATGTTCAACTAATTGGTATAGATTAGACATCAAGCATTGAGGAAAAACCTAGACAATAAATATCGATTTTTAGGTGTACACGCATTTACAAAAATATAATACCCTGTTTCTTTAGCACATCTCTCTTTTTGTGTGTGTGTGAGAGAGAGAGGGATCTACATCCCATCACTTTTGTATACCCGATTTGTGCTCAATTTATTTTTTGATATATAAGGTTATCAAAGTTTAATACATTTTTCTCATCAATATCGCTACAAAAAATAATCGCATTCAGATATCTCTTGCCCACTAAAATTAACATATTCGAATTAGTGAAAGCAATAAATATTTCTAATGTATAGCATATTACATAATAAATTTTGATGGGCTAAAATATAGAAATAAGATAATTTTTTTGCGGTGATGATGTTGATAATAATTAGATCATGGTTGCAAAAAAATCTCAAATTTTGATAGCCCTAGATATCAAATCAATAAGTTGAGCACAAACCTGGGATGTTAAAAGATAATACATAAAAGGCATTCCAAATACGATGGAAAATGTTTCAAGTTCATATTCATTTACTTTTAAAAATCAACTTTTAAGTTGTTCATTCAAACCGATACCTTTCAACCACTTACGTAAATACAATGAGAACAGTCAAAATATATTGTGTTGGATTTTTTATGTTTTTCTATCTCATAACCTCTCTCATACGCACATACAAATGTATATTTATGCACATACACATGTGTGTGCGGGTGATGACTGAATGACTATTCTTCTTATGGTACTCCTCTTTTGTTATGCGTTAACAAGTTTTCAAATTAGGAAACTCAAAATGATTATAAACTTTGGGAATATGTTTTTATGTAATTAAAAACCATATTGAACAAAATGACATGCTTGAATGGTAGTATTTCCAGAAATAACATTCAAAATTAAAGGTTAAATTCAACGATTAATAATAAACATTTTGAACATACTAGAAATTTTTGAATACTCTCAAAAATTGAGTAGATGGTACTTTGTAATGTAGATTTAACCTCCATAAAGTTTGCTTTCGTTTCAAAATTGTAGTTCTCAAAAAAAATAAAATAAGGTGTAGTGTGATGAATGAGCTGATTATACATAGATACGTACATACATATGTGTGTGTGGGGTTTGTGAGTGTATATAATTACAATACTTGATTTGACCACACACCCCCAAACTTTCCTTATATGTAAACGATGTCATGAGTTCGAATCTTCATAATGCTGAAAGTTAACACATGCTTTCAATTGCAAATTCACATACACACATACAAATGTGTGTATGTACATATGTGTGTATGTACGAGATCGTGAGTTTGAATTTCAAACCCAACAAAAGTAATAATATTCTTTTTCTTTGTATTTTTTAGTTTATTTTTATCGAAACTATATTTTACATTAATAATTTGTATGAGATCAACGGTTCAAATTTTAATCCCACCAAAATATGCAAATGAGATGTAATGCATGTGCGTGCGAAGCAAAATTATTAGTACAAATGATATATGCTCTGCATATACAATTGAAAATAAATAATACATGGACTATGCACATGAAACACATAATAATTGGTACATACGAAACGTGAACTAGAAATTAAAAAGCTTAAATGTCAATTGCTAACATCATTTCATTGGTCCAATATATGTAAAATATCAACAACCAAAATGATATAAACATAGTACGATGGTTCAACGTATATTAAACATTGTTGTAATAATTGTTTGCTCTACATTTTCATGTTTACACACCGAAATCAATAGGAAAAAGATTATATAGGCAGAGTTGAAAACATTTTCATAGAATATTTTGATGTAACTCACAATGTTAATCTAATGATTTAACTATTGTTTAATTTATTATACTTAGCTTAAAGTTTATCATTTTTTGTTAATTGTAAAAGAGAAAAACTAATTTGATTGAAATCAATTGTGAATTAGACTAAATATCATATTAATATTTTTGTTAGGCTGTGAGTACTTTGACGCATACGTTGCAGCGGTGTATAAGATAATATTTTTGAACACGATACACATTTAACTAATATAATCAAACTTTCATATGTAATTTTGTTGCTTTTGATTAGATACAATAATATATACACAGAAATGATTTCAAAATGTTAGATTCTAGATTAAAAAACATAATACTGCAAATTTATATACATAATCTATAATTTCATTTGTAATAAAAACAAATCGAATTTTTTTCATGTATGATAAAATATTGGAATATCATATAAATTGTCGCTTAAAAAATAATTTTGTTTAAGATCAGTTGAAATTGTCTTTTATTTCAAATATTAAAAAAATCAAAAAATAAGGTAAAACTATACAAAAATCAAAATAAAGAATGTAATAGATATACCTTTGAAATACACGAAAAATGCATACAAGTTTAATGATACTTGAAAAAGAAAAACGTTTAAAAAAATGAAAACTAGAATGAAAAATATATGCGAAAAATTGTAATAGCTGAAATCGAACATATGGCCCTAATAATATTCCAATGTTTATAAATAATAATAGGAATTGAAATTTGTCATGACTGAGATTCAAACTTGCGACCTCATCCGTATATATAAAGAATACTTTAGAATTTTCATGGTTGAACCAAAGAATTATTAGTTTATTCCAACTATTAATAAAAAAAATTATACACTATATTTTTCATATATGTTTATTGAAACTATCTATTATACATATCTTTAACAATAAATGCAACAGAATCATGTCTTCTTGATTTGATTGCAAACTTCCAAAAATGTCCTTGTATGCAAATAAGATAAAAAGGTAAATCTCACTAAACACAAAAATAAATAAATTTATATTCAATTAAAAATCCAAATATATAAATAAGGTCCCAACAAAATTGTTTAGATACTTTTTTATTATATTTTCCAGTTTATGTTCATTCACATGCAAGATTAGAATTAATTATATCATTTTTCAGACATATTTTTGTATGCACATACATCGCACATGCCAAAAATCTAGTATACAAATTATAATACTTTTGGTGTCACTTTTTGTATAAACACAATATTCTCAAGAAGCCCCTATGTGTATGCAAATGATATCATCAATTCGAATCTCAATTTATACACACACACACACACACACACACACACACACATCCATCCCTTTTTACATTTTATGGGGGGAATGAGTTCGAATCCAATCATGAAAAAAATACTTCTTTATAGTTTATGAGGTTACCGGTCGGAATCACAGCTCTAAAAAAAATGTTTTTCACGGATTTATTTTACAAACACTAATACTTTGGCACCTGGAACCCCTGTGCATATATAAACATGAACAATGATATCATAAACCGAATTTCCATTTCAAAAATTAAAATAAGATTAGACATGTTGTAATGGAATGAATATAAATTAAATTGTATATTAGAATGAATAGGATATGAAAATATTATGAAGTTAAAATAGGATATGAACAATTTTTTAGTAAGTATGAATTTTATTTTCAAAAATAATTTCATAAAGGTTAGTTCAAGTAATCTAAAAAAGTTTCACCATTTTTAACTATTTGCTTTGCGTAATAGATAGATAATAATAATATTGTTTATTTAACTCTCTATTTTGATAACAATAATTCTGTTATGTAGAACTTTTCACGTAGCATGTGACAATTGTACTTACGATTGCATCATAGAGCGTTATATTACCTTGCACGCATGGATAGTGTGTTGTTTGTACTTCCCCCCACACACATGCACGCGCATGCACACAGAAAGTGTGAAAATGCACATCCTCTTTTCTTCAAATCCCTCTTAAATCCCCCTCAAGCTTGATGTATTTGAACATGAAAATGCAAAAATCTTTTTCCGATACAATTTTGTTGCTATCGTGCACAATTTTATGTAACTCTGGAACTTTTGAGTTACTCAAAAATATAAATTGAGATAGCCATAGAATGTTTTGTTTTAATTGTCAATTCTAAATATATTTTTTTATTGAATTAGTAGTACCTAAATGATTAGAAAATTTATAAAGATGGTCTTGATTGCAAATGAATTACATCTCAAAATTTTGATCTATTTCGATAATTTTGGGGACAAAAAAAGAAAAGGTGAAAGAGGATGCACGCACACACATATACACGCATGGACACTGTTAGCGACAAAATTAGTCACTAACACCCAAACGTCATTGAAAGCATTAAATTGCTGTTATAGATCACAAACAGAATGTATATAGAGCGTATGAATGTGAAGAACAATAAAAATTAAAAAAAACAGTAATAACACAGGATTTATAGTGGTTCGGCTAACTCCGGCCTACGTCCACTCCAAAAATTTCCTTTCTATTGATATCCGAATCAATTACAGTTACAATCCAAAGTTTTTAAAGCGATAATGGTAGAGTAGCCTTAACAGGGAAGAAGAAGAGAAGCAGAATAAAGATCCCTTTTCTGAAGCCACATATGCTGTATTTATAGGCAAAACATGAGTTACTGGGCTTCTTGAGTAGTTCAGGCCCATCAAGACCATAGCCGAGCCAACATCCTTCATCACGACCAACCCACAAGGCTGAACCATGCATAGCTGACCCACTATTGCCGAACCACATATGTCCGATCCACATGCTCCAATCCTCTCGAGGCTAAAACCATTCATGTCGAACCACTCTGTCTCATCCTTTTTTACCAACCTCATGTGACCGAGTGACACATACCGAACCATGCATAACTGATCCACCTTAGCTGACCAAGTTTAGTCGACCCATATATGCCGACCGACTTATTCCCTTCCATGCCGATCGACTCTAACTTGACCGAGTCAGAAATGCCGATCCAGATCACCACCGAGCTACGTCCGCCGACCCACTCGGGCCGAACCACTCGTGCTAAACCATCAATGTCGAACCATATCTGGCCGACCTGCCTTAGCTTTTACACCATGACGAACGACATGGTCTTCCTTCCTTTGTCCGATCGACCCTCCTTAACCGATCCACTCCACTGTGGATCCACTCCAATGCCAATCCACTCCAATGTCGACCCACTCTACGCCGAGCCGTAGGCTTCCTGCCGATCCACTTCAATCACCGATCCACACCATCCTGCCGAACTACTTCCTTGGACCGATCATATATGACCAACCCATTCCATTGCCGATCTCGTCGAGTCCGAACCATACCATCAAGAACGAACCACGCCATCCTGACCGAACCAAACCATCATGACCGAACAATGCCACCAAGACCGAACCATACCATCAAGACCGAATCACACTATCCTGACCGAACCACCTGGCAGAACTCCAATAACCGAAGCATGCTATGTTGAACCCCGGCTTCGTAATCATATTTATCATCCGTGATTGATCGTCTATCCATCCAGTTGACTCAAACCCGTCGTATTCCAGCCTCGAAAAACGAGCAGTCGATTTAGTTAAATCCGCTTGTCCACGGCCTTGCCAAAAGACAGGTTAGCGTTTGCCCCCCCCAAAACATGCCTTGCTATCAGAATGTGTATTTTGAATAGCCTCAAATCCGACATCCGAAGTTCATATGTTATCCATAGCCATATTTTCCGATTCATAATCTAATCTATTTTATCCAAGTGTCATTGCTGTATCCTTATCCAAATCTATGACTTCTCTGAGTCGATATCCAATTCTTATCTAGTAACCAAATCCTCATCCAATTCCACATCCATCCAAAATCAACTAACCGAATCCACGATCTCTTCGGATCATTTTATCCAATTCAAAGACCTCTCCGGGTCCTGTAGTCCAAATTAGAGACCTTTCCAGGTCCAAATCCTAAGTCGGGACCTCACCGGGTCCTAAAATCCATATCTAGTACCTCATCGGGTCCAAATCCTAAACCCAATCCGAATCCAATAGCCGAGCTCCAATACATCCATACCCAATAACCAATAACTGAATCTATGATCTCTCCGGGTCAATATCCAAATCCAGGACCTCTCCAGGTCCATGCCCAAAACCTTAGTTGTTCATAACCAATATCCAAATCCGTAACTTCTTTGGGTTCTTGCCAAGCGTAATCCACACTCGGCGATATGTGTCTAGCAATGCCTTGGTGTTCTTGGTTCAGTATCCCTGAACGCTGAGTAATGCCGTGGCTTAAATTCTAAGCCGAATCCTGGTCGCTGCGGATCCTTACCAAGCATAGTCCATACCCGACGACGTGAAATAGTAATCGGCAGATAATAGGGGCTTAAATCCTAGGCCGAATCCTGATCTCTTCGGACCCTTGCCGAGCATAGTCCATGCTCGATGACCTGAAATAACAAGTGATAGATAATATGAGGCCTAAGTCCTAGGCCGAATCCTTGTCTTTCCGGACCCTTACTGAGCATAGTCCATGCTTGACGATCTTTTAGCCAAAATCCAGAGGAAAATCCAATCAAAATCCAATCCGAAATCCAAATCCAACCAGAAATCCAAATCAAAAATCCTAATCAAAATCCAAATCAAAAATCAAACATCCAAACCGAAATCCAAACCAGAAAACCAACAAAACTAGGAGTTCAAACCAAACTCCAAAACCAAAGCGGAAAAAGCAAGTGTCCAAACCAAAATGAAAAAATAGATTTCACAAACCGAAGCGTCTCGGTAAACCATCATCTCAGAGAATGCCTAGGGATTGTCTTCGTCCCTATACATGAGTAAGTGACTTAGCCGTCTACTCAGAGTTTGCTACTTATTCCAAACCATCATGATTAGTTGATGACCAACCGACCACCATTCCTGGGCCTTGTGCCATCGTCGTTCAGGGTAGGCGGTTGCTGCTCCTGTTCCACCGCCTGATTCCGAGTTTCGATATATTGTCGCAACTGGTCATTCCTTACATGCTCCTCAATTATATCCTGTAGATGTCAACAGCCGCTAGTATCTTGCCCGTCCATGTCATGAAAGAGACAGTGTCTTCCTGATGCCCTTTCGCGTTCTGAGGGTTCCCTCATTGTCGTCCTTCGATAAAAAAGACGATCCGGTGTATCCAATAATATCTGCTCCAATGTTGCATTCAACCCTATGTAAGTGGAGAATTTTGGTTCTCTTCATCGCTTCCTTTTCCCTTTATCCTTTTTTTTACCTGAGCTTTCACCGAACGGTCCTCTATCCTTAACCATGTTTACTTCCTTTGATTTCATATCCAAACACGCATCCTCTTGTCGAAGAAATCTCTCGGCTTCGTGAAAGAATTCCCCGAGATCCATTGGTGGGTCCCGTATCAACGATACTTTAAAATCTGAATTATCTCTGACTCCTGACACCAGCGCCATCAGAACCATTGATGGATCCGGCCGATCCACCGAAGCAACTGCTGCATTAAACCGAGTTAAGAAAGTCCTGAGCGATTCATCTGCCCTCTGCTTAGCCGACGTCAGTGTCATCACATTCTTCGGCCTTTTATGTGAACTCGAAACTATCTCAAGAACTTATCCACCAATTCTGTTCATGTTCCAATAAATCCATCTTCTAACTGTCTGAACCACATAGCAGCTATATCGGTCAAGTACAGAGGGAAACACCAAGCCATAACCTCCTCTGATGCCCCCAGCACTTCCATTTGCCTTGTGTATCTCATCAAGTAGTCAATGGGATCCGTCTTACCGTTGTATACTTTCAGAGTGAGTAGCTTGAAATCGGAGGGATTCCTAGCCATCCTAATGCTACGGGTAAACGGATTTCTGTTTACTCCCTCCAAATCCCTATTTGTCAGACCTCCCCTAATAGTTCGTCTGATGATGTCAGCCAATCTAGTGTTACCTGCCAAGGGTTGGCCCCATCAACATTTCCTAAGTGCCCTCCATGTCCTTGAGGGAGTTCCGATACATACTCCTCGTTACGCACTCCTGTATTTGTGTTGGCGCCGAGCTGCGCAGCGTCATCTGGTATCCCTTCATGGGTTGGTACGGCATTACCTAGTGGCATGCCCTCATATCTAGGTCCTCCCGGATTGATAATTGTTTGCTGATTGGGAGCTGTCCCCTGCCGAACCACTCCATCTACTTGCCGGTTGAGTCCCTCTGATCCAGCTCCATGGGTCTGAGCTCCTGCAGTTCCTACTTGTCCAAATTGTCTGAAAAGTGCCTGCATCATTTCCTCTTTCCTTTTCAACTGTTCCTGCATGGAATTCATCATGACATGCATCTCGTCCCTAGTGATGTAAATGGAGGCTTGA
Organism: Allium cepa; assembly: GCA_030765085.1. NCBI lineage: Eukaryota > Viridiplantae > Streptophyta > Magnoliopsida > Asparagales > Amaryllidaceae > Allium > Allium cepa. Next base: position 170,028,929 of record CM060931.1, read on the forward strand.
TTAGCTCCAGAGAAAGCCTCTTGACTTCCCTCTTGCCGACTTCTTTCCATCATCTGTCTCCTGGTTGATTGCTTTGTCATAGTCTCCAGAATCCAAGTTCCTAGGTCTTTAAATCCAAAATTCAAGCTTCTAAATCCCCGAGTGCTAGCTTTCTCAGTGAAAGCACCAAAATGTTAGCGTCAAAATTGGTCACTAACACCCAAACGTCGTTGAAAGCATCAAATTGCAGTTATAGATCACCAGACAGAATGTATATAGAGAGTATGAATGTGAAGAACAACAAAAATTAAAAAGAAAGCAGTAATAACACAGCATTTATAGTGGTTCGGCTAACTCCGGCCTACGTCCACTCGAGAAATTTCATTTCTATTGATATCTGAATCAATTACAGTTACAATCCAGAGTTTTTAAAACAACAATAGTAGAGTAGCCTTAATAGAGAAGAAAAAAGGAAGCAGAATGAAAATTCTTTTTCAGTAGCCCCACATGTTGTATTTATAGGGAAAACCTGAGTTACTGGGCTTCCGGAGTAGTTCAGGTCCATCAAGACCATAGTCGAGTCAACATCCTTCATCACGACCGACCATTAAGGCCAAACTACGCATGACCGATCCATTATTGCCGAACCACATATGACCGATCCGCATGCTCCAATCCTCTCGAGGCCAGAACTATTCATGCCGAACCACTATGTCTCGTCCTCTTTGACCAACCTCATGTGACCGAGTGACACATACCGAACCATGCATAACCGACCCACCTTAGCTGACCAAGTTTAGCCGACCCACATATGTCGACCGACTTATTCCCTTCCATGCCAATCGGCTCTAACTTGATCGAATCAGAAATGCCGATCCAGATCACCACCGAGCTACGTCCGCCGACCCACTTAGGCCGAGTCACTCATGCCAAACCATCAATGTCGAACCATATCTGGCCGACCTGCCTTAGCTTTTACACCATGGTCGAATGACATGGTCATCCTTCCTTTGTCTGATCGACTCTCCTTAACCGATCCACTCCACTGCCGATCTACTCCAATGTCGACCCACTCTACGCCGAGCCCTAGCTTTCCTGCCGATCCACTTCAATAACCGAATCCACACCATCCTGCCGAACTACATCCTTGGATCGATCCTATATGACCGACCCATTCCATTGCCAATCCCATCGAGTCCGAACCATACCATCAAGACCGAACCATGCCACTGAGACCGAACCACACTATCCAGACCAAACCATGCCACCAAGACCGAACCATACCATCAAAGATCGAACCACACCATCCTGACCGAACCACCTGGCAGAACTTCAATGACCGAACCATGCTACGCCGAACCCCGGCTTCGTAATCATATTTATCATCTGTGATTGATCGTCTATCCATCCAGTTGATTCAAACTCATCGTATTCCAGCCTCGACAAACGAGCAGTCGAATAGTTAAATCCGTCTGTCCACGACTTTGCCAAAAGACGGGTTAACATACACATATACATATTTAGGTATATGCCCTAGTATATCACAAACAGTAGAAAAATGAGGGTTCAAACTTTTGATTTAATCAAAAATATAAATTGAAATAAGCCATAGAATATTTTATTTTACATGTCAGTTTTAAATGTAATGTTTAATGAGTTAGTGGTTTCTAAATGATTCAAAAATTTATAAAGATGGCCTTGATAACAAATAAATTATATCTTAAAATTTTAATCTATTTTGGTAATTTTGGGGATGAAAAACGAAAAGGCGCAAGGGGACACGCACACACGCATTTTACTATACATATAGATATATGCCCGGGTATATCACAAATGGTAGAAAAAGAGGGTTCAAACTTTTCTAAGTTAAAACTAAACATAATAATTGAAACTCACACAATGTAGGCAGAGCTTCTGCGGACTTGCTCTTAGAAAGAAGTTTAGATGTTGCTTTCTTTGGTGAATTTAGAGGACTTGAAGTAAAAGATTCTCTCTTTTCTATGATGGGAGTGGTGGCAGTAATACATTGTAAGCAATTATTCTGAATAATATTGCCACAACTGACAAAAACTTCCTTATCGTCCTCGTAAAATCTATTGGATATATCTTCACCAGTCACGGGTTCTTTTGAACCACTCAAAGATTTATTAGATTGACCTTGATTACATGCATAATTCTCTGATGAAACACTGGAATTTCTTTTAGTAACTTCTTTGCAAGATGAAGTACTGGATATTGATTCACCTTCAGAACTATGTGAATGATACATCTCTGCAATAATATCATAGCAAAAACAAAGGATAAGAAATATAGTTAGCTTTCAGCCCTTTATACAATTTCCAATTAGTAATCCATTTGCTTACCTTCATGCAAACTATGGAAATCTTCCTCACTGTCGGACTCCACAACTGTAACAGTTTCAAACCATTCTTCCTCTAAGCTTCCTTGTCATTGTCAAACCAATAAATTTGTTTTAAAGGAAGTACAATGGCATAATCAATTAATTTTTGCAAGATACAAAGTGGAATGACTAAACCATGAATTGCTGTACCTAGTTACTTAGGAGGTGAAGGATGCGATGTAATGTACAACACTACCTAATAGACAAGATTTCAACACATATACAAAAGTGCCCAATGGGCTTTTTTAATAATATTCGTCAGTTGGATATTTTTTTAATACTGTTTTTTTTCCCCTAAATAAAAGAGAACAAGGAGAAGCTTCTTGGTGTAGTACAAAGATAGTTTTGAAAAAATTCTCCATCAACTAGGTATAAAGTATACATGTAGAGTTATGAAATATGTTAGATCCTATGTACCAAAATTCCACTAGACAAATGGCATGTTTATGAAATACTTTACTTAAAAATTTATGATAATAAAATAAGCCAGAACAAACAAAAGGAAAAAAAAAAAACAAAGAACCAGGAATTTATACATGAAGATGCCATTCCTACCATACAAGATATATTCACTTCCCATATCCCTAAGAGGACAACTAGTAAGTAGATTAAATTATAATTAGGCTGTCTCCCTGTAAAAGGGAAAAGTGGTGTGCGTCTTAATTAAGGGTTAAAAAAAATCACCAATAAGAGTTTATGAATGAAATTTTGTTATTGGGAACAGCTAAATTGTTTAGGGGAAGACTGGAATATGCTTGGTCGTCAACATCCTCAAAGGCAACAAACCAACTTCAGTCCAGTAAACTTTATCTGGATGTCTCATACAAGGTTATGTGGATTTCAGTCCGATGAACATTGCTATTGAAGTAGATAGGTGTTAAAATTTTAACTGCAATCAATGGCTTAAATGCATGGGGGAAAAACTCAAAATTTGTCATATTAGAAATTATCTCTATCAGATAATATATATCAGCATATTAAAATAAAACAACAATGTACATCATTTTTAACCAAAAAAAAAAAAAAAAAAAACATACAATGGACTCCTAAAAAAATATACGGTAAAAAGACAAATGTATTCGGTAGAATATCTAAACAAATGTTCACATAGGAGTGTAAGCTTGGTTCTTTGGGTTTCATATGGTTAAAGAGTTTTTGTAAAATTTATTTCGCTACTTAATGCTACACTAATAAGATTAGCATAACATGGGATTTATCATAGTTTATTCGAAGAAGAAGAAAAGATCACTATTCAGATTATTTTGTACAAACATAAAGATGCTAGTCCAGCACCATTGTCCAAGGGTTGGACATCCTGGTTTTAGTCCGTGAGATCATAGGTTGCGCAATGCACATACATATGTTACTTGTAGTATGGTATATACGACGTAAGACTTGTTATACAACTATGTACTACCACCTGAGTAGCAGTTAAAAAAAAAAAAAAACACTAACATATTCGTTGAACATGCCAATAAACAATCAAACTGTAATCCAAATTTGAATATAAACATTGAAAACTTTGTACTTTAATATATGATGATCAAAGAAAATAGTCGGAGAAGTTAGAGGCTAATGAAGATTTGATCTGGAAATGATGGAAAGTAAAAGGTTCAAAATTTCGAAATAAAAACATGCCATCTAAACTTTGAATGCATGCAATAATAAAAAAGAAAAAGAAAAGAACACAAAATACATTTAATTTGGGTGAATTATATAAATTCATGAGTGTCAAAATCAAGGTTCGAGATCTTGGTTTCGGCCTTTTGTAATTTTAAAAATTTCGACCTGATTTGTAAATTTCGAAAATTTCGATTCTAGTTTCGGTTTCGGATCTTGTTATTTATTTTTCATATAATTATACATGTATTTGTTTAATTTATTGAAACAAAACGTATAATTTAAACTTAATTGAAAAAGAAGGTATACACAAACAATACAGGTTAATTAAAAATATTTAAAACACTAAAAAATATTCATTCATTACTTCATTTTCAACCTTTTTAGTTACATTATTTATATATATTTTGTGAATTTGTATGTTTTCCAAGTTAAAATTTCATATTTTGGATATTTCAATATTTGAAAATTCAAATTAATTTCATTTTTGAGTTTTTTTTATATAATTTGAAGGTCAATAGGTTTTTTTGTTGAACCGGAATTTCGGTTCGGTTTCGTTTCGGCCCCTACTGAAACCTAAACGGAACGACCGGAATCTCGGTGTTTTGGTCGAAACCTCAAACCATGGTCAAAACCTTATCGTACGCTCCTATCCAGTATGATACTTGTGTGAGCATGACATTTTTGCCTACCTTTTTTTTTAAAACGGCTTGGAATCAACTTTTATTACAAGAGCAAAAAAGGAATAAATAGTTGGTTATGAAATAAAAATTAAAAAAAAAACAGACAGAAGCTAAAATCAAAGAAGTAGCTATAAATTATTTTAAAATTTGCTTTGCAGACGGAAGTGACATGTAGATGCTATTTAACATGCTCAACCTGAATTCACCCAAAATACAAATAAATAATCACATGATCGGTGCTGGGTAGCAATATTTCCACTATTTGTATGATTTTCCCTGGTAATATATATATATATATATATATATATATATATATATATATATATATATATATATATATATATATATCCGATTAACTGCATTTCGCAGCTTACAAACTAAATTCACAGTGTGACTACCAACTACCTACTGCTTATAATCCAATTGTTGTAATATTCTTTGAATTCAGGTGATAAAATGTGTAACAAATTGAACTGTCCTGAGTCATGACTCAAGAATTAAACTGACATATGTTTATCTAAGCTAACTGTGTCTGCATAAATTTGTAGTAAATTTAGTTGATAAAATGTGTAATATATTGAACTGCTATTATTCGAATTTTTAAATGATATTTGTTGATTTAAACTACTTAATTGAATAGGTACGCAGTAATGGTAGATAATTCTCAATTACAATTACCCTGCATTTTCAATCAAACAACCAGCAATGTCCAACACCACAGGAACCTCCTTATCGAATCAAAGATCAATTCAAACTAGCCATAACATATGACTAAATATCGGTATCCAGGAAAAATATCAAAGCAGCATCCAAAACCTTACCACTTCGCAGACGAGAATCCTCAGCCGCCGCCACGTGTCCATCTACAACGTAGCCGGTCGTCTCCATGGCCATGACCTTTTTCCTCCTCCCGACCCTCCTCACCAGACTCCGCTTCTTCCTCCTCCCACCGCCGATTGAGCCCCGGCGAGAAACGCTGTTATCCGGCTTCGACACACACGATCCCATTAAACCTCAAGGAATCGTGTCAAACGATGACTAAAACCGATTAATTACTGAACCATTTATACGTAATTAGATTGCTTTTGTTTGCCTTTTAATTTGGCGTGAAAGGAAATAAAATAAAATGGCGTGAAAGAAAAAATATAAAATAAAATGGAGAAGTGCCTTTGAGCAGTTGAGTTAGGTAGAGAAAAAGAGCTGCTGGCTGCAGCCGGCCGATTTACGGACACGTGGCGAAAGATGAGCGGATTATCACCACATGGCGGCGGGGGTTTTTGGGGCCGGTCTGTGTGAGGATGTGGAACGGATTTGTTTGATTGGCTGTACTTTCTGTTTGAATCAAATTTAGCGATTTGGCATGCAGTCAATGGAAGAAGGCGCATGTTTGTGTTATTGAGTGGTGGCACGTGTGTTACAAGCACCTAAGAACAAATTGCATAATCCAAGTTGATATTTTATGTCCACAAAAGACAGATTTGAAAATAATACTGAATGTGCAACCCAAGTCAATGATATGGATTGTATTGCTTACTTGGTATTAGATTTCAAATGGTATTATATATATATATATATATATATATATATATATATATATATATATATATATATATATATATATATCGTTGCTCATTTTTTGAGATGGTAGTCAAATCTGATAGAACATTTGTTTTAAAATTACTTTTTTTTACCACACAGTTACGAAGATATGCAATATATTGTTGGCTAGTTCTATTCTTTCTCCGTTTTCTTCTTTCAAACTCCTTCGTCTTATAAATTTTTTAATATTTCAAAATTGTCCATATTAAAAACACAATAAAATCACATTAAAGAGAAATAATCATGGAAATAGGTTATAAAAACACTGTTCATGTAAAAACATCGCTCGATCCAAGCGGGGTTCTTGTAATAACCTCACTCGAACTAGGGAGATTCGTATAATAATCTAGTTCGGAATCGAGTGAGAGGCTTGTAAAATTAGCTTATCCGGACCAAACATGGTTCATGGAAAAAGCTAATATTTTTGGTAAACAATGACATTTCTGAAATTTAAAAATGGATATAAACACATTACTAGTTCAGCATGTTTATTTTTTGTGGCTCAAATGTATAATTAAGTATAGATCACATAAATATTTTATTTCCGTGCATCATAAATTGAATGAACGATCAGCTTTATATGATGAAGTTTTATGATTAGAATTTATGTTGTATATTTTTATGCAGTTTCTTGTATTAAATTTTCGTCAATAAGATCTTTCTTTCTCTCTTATAATGTTGTTGATTAGTTCTTGACCAAAAGATAGCGTTTCTATTAGTTTTATGCTTGAAAATGATATTGTTGGCAATACATCTTCCATATTTGATATACGTATGCCACCTTACTTTACCTTTTTCCTTAAGTCTTTAGACAATACATGTTCCAATAAACTGAAATACTAATTTAGAATCAATTATATCATGTTTTATGACATAAGAAAGAAAAGTTCAAATTTAATGAGATAACGTCCCTATAAAATCAAAAGGTGAAAACTTCATATAACGCACAATGGAGAAACACCAAATCATAAAATTTAATGGTTAGAATTTATGTTGTACATTTTTCTTGTACGTTTTCATATTAATTTTATATATCAATAAAACCTCTCACTAACTCACGATGATCAATTATTGACAAAAAAGATGATGTTTTATTAGTTTACTAGGTCTGAAAAGATAGTGAAAACGGAGATTCATTTACCAGATTTGATTATATACATGGATCTTTATTATAACATTTTCCTTAAATATCTAGACCACAACCACAATTACTTAATATAATAATTTATAATCAATATTTTACCATGTCTTCATTTGATGGGAAATTTAAAAAATTAATCCCTTTAACTCTAAATAAATTAATATTATTCAATAAGTTATAAATTATGGTAATTTCTTCTAATATTTCCCATACGCACGCTAATTCTTTTGCTAACTTTTAATGTTGCATCATTCAATTTTTGTCTAAGATTCGTCCCAATTAGTAAGTATTGGCTGGATATTTAAATTTATTAAGGGAAAACAGGTCGGTACAATGAGCAATTTCTTCATTTTAAGTCACTTTTTTACGGTTTTCAAACTTTATTTCTGTTTATAATCTCATCGTTAACTTTTAATTACATTTTTATTTTTTATAAAATTTTGGTAAACTGACGGTGGTTTTACTCTGATTTCAGGATTTACAAGATGGTTGGATTATATATCAATTTTTATTTTCATAAATTATTGCGTTTTGTTATACATACCAGGAAAAAGGTGTAGTTTTTTCAATTTAATTACCATTTATTTATCTGTTTTATTTAAAATAAAGCTATGTTAAATATCTAAATATATGAATAACATTAAATACAAATTTACATGAGTGATGGATGCATAAATTAAGTCGTTGGATCACATAATGAATAGATAAATTGATTTTTTTATTTCAATTTGATTGCTTTTGATCTATTGGACAAATAGACATGTTCCATTTTTATTTTATGTTGTTCCAGGTCATGGTTGATTGTTAAGATGATGTTAATGTGGAGATTTTAGCCCAACAATGAATTCAGAGCAATCATCTTAAGTTGTGTTCTATTTACAATAGGGTTCTGCATATAATTAGTTGTTTCTATGTAATTATTTTGTTGTTTCTATGTAATTAATTGGTCTTTTCCATGAAAGTTGGCATATTTTCGATATTATTTATTCCCTCTAATGCATGCACGTTAACTCAATTTTCCTTTTCAGTCAAATATAAAATTTTGTATTATTATGAAATATTTGCTCTGTTGGCTCTTCATACTCTATCATTTTAGGACTTGATCAATGTCCATTAACGTATAAATTTTACACGGTTTATTCATCCTTTTAATTTGAAAGATAAGAATCATATTTTTCAGCCAATGTACAGTCGATGGTCAAACAAAAGGTCCTTCAGGAACTAATCTCTATGTCATTCCCATGTTAGTGTTATCCCCAAGGATCCCTACACAGTTAGAATTAAAAAGAGATAAGAAATGAAGAAAAACATTAGGCAGTCGGTTTTCTTCAAAACAAATCTTTATTAATTTCATCAAAAGATTACAAAAAAATTACAAAGCCCAACCCTAAAAGTTGAAAAAAAAACCTCAATCCTCAAAACTTTTGAATAATAATTCTTTTCCTCCTTATAGTACAATGAAATATATACAAGCCTATTTATAGTAGTATAATGTAATCCCAACCATTGGATCAAAAATTTCAGTTGGAAACTCCAAAACACCTTAAAATGATAAAGTTACCCTTGGAAATTCAAAACTAACTTCTCTAGAAAAAGCCGATCCATTCGAATGGAAAAAGCTATCAGTCGACCAGTTCCAGTCGATTGAAAGTGGTTTCCAGTCAATTGAAAAAGCAAAGCTTTTATCAGGTTGAAAATTACTCAAACTTCGGTTGTAACGATCCACATTTTTGGACGGTTTAAATCGACGATAAACCACACACGTCAGACTTAAACCATTCAAAAGGGAGGATTGTTATGTGGTAAATAAGAAAAAGAAGAGAAAGAAAGAAAACAAACCATAGAATCTCACAGAGGAATGACAAAATATAATAATCAAATAAACAGTTCATGAAGCTGTTATAAATAACATTTGATTACACTTTTGCAATACAAAATCAGAGCTACATACAACAGAAATAATTAACAATAATGCAGTGGAATAACATGATGTAGTGGTATGAATATAATAAATAGTAATAGTATAAATCTTCGTCTTCGTTCTCCAGAAAAGCAGTCTTCGATACACTGAAAAGCTCAGACTGACCCGAGCGTAATGAAAAGACAAAACACTCGAGTCAGAACTAAAAGATCTTATGTAAGTTAAATCAAAAGTAAGTAAATATGAGGGTAACGGCGTCAGAGATGTTTACGGGTTTTGACTTCTCCTATTCAGTGTCACGTGAGTGCAATAACTTAAGAGATGTTCGGGATTTCATCTCCTAAAGATCCATTAAATTATCTACATCCACAGTATAATACACTATTATAATAATGTCTATAGTAAAGTAAAGTATTAAAATAGCGTTAAGGCGTTATCCATATTCCCCTTAACACATTTTATATAAATGTCGTAGTCTATATAGCACTGTAAACTCCACGTAAACTGATGGGCTATAAGGAAGCACTCCATACGTATGACACAAACCAAACTCGTAGAAGGCGCGATCGGGCATGTGAACATGGCACTCGAGGCAATGCCATGGTAGGATTCTACCATTTGCACTCCCTAACTAGTGGTAACACAAGCAGCTACTACCGCCCACCTCGGAAAACACTCCCATAATCAAATCGAGGGGTGACCACTAAATCAATCACAAAGTAATAGTACGGTAATGAAGAAATGTGCCCGATCGTAGGTGCGACCTCACTTGTCCTGGTATAGCTTCTATTTTAGTCATACCTAAGCTGACTTACGGGAGTCAGGGCTACGTAAATACCTCCTACAGAATCGTATACCAAACCATCCTACTTCATTTCTAGAATCTCCACCACATGCACAGTTGTTAAAGTGGTTTTCGCTATTGACAGAGAGTATGACAATATCCAATCCCGTTCTCTTTAACAACCAAACTTTTATTACACAACGAATGGTTCTTTTACATTTCCAAACCATTTCATATTGATATCAAAATGTCATATTCAATTCAAACCATATCACTTCGGGAATAATATTCACTTTCGAAATCATATTTTCAAAATAGGTTAAACTCTCATTTCAAAATCATCATGTTTACTCAAAATCTGTTATTTAAATCTCTACTTAGGTTATTACATCATTTAGTCGTATTCTACTTAAAAATTAAGGATTTAAATATAAACTTCCACTTTACAAAACCTGAAATTCAGAAAATAGTTTAGATAGTTTAAGTTAGTTTTAAAAATAGTTTAAGATAGATTAATAGATTAATATAGTTTAAAATAGGTTAAAACGGATTAATATAGTTTTATATAGATTAAAATGGATTAATATAGTTTAAAATAGATTAAAATAGTTTAATATAGTTTAAACTAGATTAAATAGATTTAAAATAGATTTAATAGTTTTAAAATAGATTAAATAGATTTAAAATAATCTAAAATGGGTTAATTAGGTTAAAATAGATTAAATTGTATTAAATAGATTAAAATAAATTAAATTAGTTTAAATTGATTAAATTAGTTCAAATAGTTCAATATAGCTTAAATTAGTTTAATAATTTGAAAATCTTAATAATTAGGATTTGAAAGTAATATATTTTGAAACAGTTTATATTAATTATAATAAATTTGAAATTAATATCAAATTGAACTATTTCTTTCATTTCAACACATCTGGACCACGTCCAGCTTTCAAATTTCAATTTAGGTCCTTTAAACAATTCTTTTAAACCAATTCCAATTTCACATTTAAATCTCGGATTTTCAACAATATTTCAACTGATATAAATAAAATTTTATTTCAAAATATCATTTAACTGATTCAAAAATTAAGGATTTAAAATCATTTAATTTAACCAATCTGGTTTTTCTATCCTATGGTCAAGTGATACCGATATTTATTATTTCGATCTGCAAATATTTTATACTTACGGATATATATCATTTCAACCCGCAATCCCAAAATTTCAATTCAATGAAAATCGCTTAGGTTTATCATTTCAACCCATAATAATTTTCCCTTATTCTATATGATCGTTCGGCGTGTATCATTTCAACGCATAAGGAACTTGTAGTGTTATAACAATATAAAATATAACATTCAGTCATCCAATATCAACAATCAAACATCCATCACAATCATCATCCAAATCAACCAATAAACATCAATAGATAACTGATTATTATTAACAGATACTAAATTAACAATTAAATTCAATATTACATTAAACGATGATTAAATGCAATAAGAGTCAAATTTAACTAGAATGACAACTTAAACATACCAAGCATCAACCAATTATTTTCTAATCATATCATAAATTTAATTTAACAAGCATAAGATAATTTAGTAGTTGTGAGTGGGTTAAAACACTAACATTTGATTTCAAATTGATTTGAAATTCAAAATAAGGCCCAAAATTCAACAGTATCGAAATTCGTTCAAAGTAGTTTCAAAATGTCCGGAATTTCGATACGATCTCAGCAGAACAAAACGCGCTGAATCCGACCTCGTATGCAAAAGTTATTAACATTAGAAGATAAACGATTTTAAAATAAATGAAATAATTAAAGTTGTTTACACGTCATACCCTTCGTTCTCTGACACGTGTGTTCCATATCGGAAACCCTACGGGCATATCAAGATCGAACAAATGAAGCCACCGCTACCTCCCTAGTTTGACCGTCCATGCGATAGCCTATGACCAAGACCACCTCGATTCAGACCGACCACTTCGACCTACACCTCCGGTCGTAACCCCCACCTAGGCATGCAAGTCTCCGGCTCCACCTAGCTCCTCCACCGTCGCCGCCACTTAAGGAATTATCTGGCCAACACACGACCTCCTTGACACGAATGAATGGCATGGATGGCCTCCATTCGTCGAGCTCAACGCCATGACGTCTCTTGATCGTCGTTTCGACGAAGATCCACCGTTGAATAATCAAAACCCTAAAATGGACGGCTGACATCCAGCCTCAATTTTTAAATAATAGTGCTTCGACTGGAAAAAAATTGCAACTCTAAGTTGTGCTCGTCGAGAGCTTCGAATCGGTATATAATTTGATATGGTTTGGAGGAGTTTGATTTTGAAATTGGTTTGGAAATTGGATTTCAGAGTTTTGTAATTTGAATTGGTTTCTGCCATTGAGAAAGACGATAGACTGATAGAATTATATATACATAAATGAGAAAATAAGAGGCTACTAGAGTTAAAATAGAACAATTTATATCAACCAAGTCCGATAAGAAAATAAACACATCGAATTAGTACGAACGACGACAACTCCCCGAAAAGCTCATTTCGCTTCTGAAACGAAAGCGGGTCATCCCATATATCATAATAGATGTTTTTGATATTTTTAAACTCAATGGAACAAGTTTCAAATCCTAATTTCATTGTATGAAGAAGTTAGCTTAAAAATCAGCTTATTTCAAATTGATTTCGATCGAATTTAATCAAATTGATTTCTATGTGTCTCGAGTCCGTACGATGAAACGACATATCCGATCGCTACGAAATTTAAAATCTTACAATAACTCACCGTTATGGATCCGATGAAACTGGTTTCATCGAAATCCGAGATAGTTTCGAAAATGGCTAATTTCATGTTATTTAAATAATTAGTATTAAATTGATTAAATCACTTTTTAATTTCAAATTTAATAACTAACAATTTTTATTATTTTTCATTACTCAAACATTTACAATAATTTAAAACCAATTTACATATCAATCCAGCGTTAAATATTACACTAATTGCAGTGTTCAATTTCAACTCCGATTAAATTCAATTAATTATATATTTTTATCCAATAAATTGATATTTCAATCTTTTTATTCAAATTGTTACTCTATGGGCAAAGTTAACATTGTTTTGTATTTTATTACATTAGTACTTTCCAATTATCATCTTTTACCATATTAGTTGCAATATTTCAATTATATTGAAATTTTGTCGATTTATACATCAATTATAATTTAAAATCCCAATAAATTGATTTATCTTGGTTTCAGTCTTTTTATTAAATCATATTGCCTTATGAATATAATTGACATTTCTGAACATTTTATTACAATCACATTGTACAGTTATCAACATAACCCATATTAACGTAACATTTAATTGCAATTGATTTCCAATTTAACTCAACATATTAAATAAATTGGTAACATATAATGATTGTCACCTTTGCTAAATTTAATCACATTTATGAGTTTATTATCTACGCAAATGTAGTAATTATTTACACAACACCAATTTATTAAATTACAATTTATTACATACTATTTCATTAATTAATACAACATTTAAATAATTAATTACTCTTTTAATCCAATTATCAATTAATACACATACTATTGGAAGTAATTCACAATATATAACCAATTATAACTTTTTAATCATTTCAATAAATTGGAATTACATTTAAATCAGTTATCAGTTACCTCAAATTAATACTATCACATTCAATTATAGTTATTTCTTATTATTAAATCTTAAATTTTAAATTTTTTCATAACATTAAACCCAAAAACTTATTTAATAAATTTAATCATTGAAAATTACGGGTCGTTACATTGATCGACTTGTGGCTCCATCAATCAACTAGAAATAGTTCCATTAGGTTGGTGGAAGCCACCAATTATCTGAAAGCCTGTAGTTAAAGCTACAGGCTTCTGTCTCTCTCTCGCTTCTCCATTCCTTTTCTTCCGCATCATTGCCTTGCCACACGGCACTCCTTCTTTAATCTAGAAATATTATGTCACATAACCTAACAATCTCCGCCTTAATACTATATTTCCATAAAGTCATCCAAAATCCACCTACAACATCAAGCTCCAAGCAATCTCTAATATTACCTTGAAACAAACAACTACGGCGAAAAAAACATAACCAACCTCCAATCACATAATTATGGATTCTCGTTAATTGAATATGCATATCTTCAGTAAATTAGAACCGTTTATAGTGCAACAAAGGCCTCCATGCTGGCTTTGTTGTTTTCATTGCTGGCTTCACCTTGATTCAAACAAATTCACCCATCCAATATTAATTTGAGTTGAAAATTTGCAGTCTTTTTCTTCCAACTGTCATATTGAAACAAAATTCTTCTTCATTTCTAGGGCATGGCTAACCCCCGTGACTTTAACTGCCATTTTGTCATACATTTTCAACCTAACCGAACCTATACCCTTTACGTCAACATCTCCACCATCAGTGGACTTCAGCTTGTTTTCTTGCTCTTTATAATCAATGAATGCTTCTTTTTTTGTTACATATATGGAAACATGCATTCGAATCAAGCACCCATTCATTCCCTTTTCTTCCATCATCACAAAGCGCATCATTACTAATATCAAAATTCACCTCATCGTCACTTCCTTCCTCATGGTTTTCTTTGACTTCCTCAAATGCTTTCATCTTTTCTTTATCCCTTTTTAACCTGTTGTAAAATATCAGTGAATGATCTTGTTTTTTCACAACAGTACCAACTAAAATCTCTTTTCATGTTTGATCAATTTGATCATCTTTCAATATTTGGATGACTACCCCCTCCTTGCAAGATACATCTCTTCAATCAGATTTCCTTTTCCGCTTTCTCCTTTAACCTTTCCTTCTATTAGGTTCTTCCTCACCATCTCCTTATTTAGAAACTACTAATTATTGATCTCATTAAAACAACTGTTGAATATGCGCTTATATGATTTTTGTTTGATGATAATAAACATATATACATTCGTTTAAATGTATTTGTTAATATACTATTCTATTTTTCACAGTTTAAATAAATATTTTTTGATAAAATAAATTGCACAGAATTTGAATTCAAACAGATATTTTATTCAAATAAATATTTATTACATTTTTGAATAGTACAATTTCAAGCTCTCACTATAACTATACAACTTTGATTACAATTACATCACATTTCATATTTACAGTTGACATCACTACATATCACTCACACTCATATTTATCTTCAACTGCATTCCAGTTTGAATCCAGCATCTGAATAATCTGCAAAAATATTTTCAAACGCAGTAAAATTGAAAAAGAAATATTTTTACAATTCAAAAATAAAAGATAATTTTGAAAATATGATTTGCCTCAGTTATTTGGGTTGTTCGTCATAATTTAAATTTGAATTCATCATACACGAACAACTTGTGACATACACAGTGTATTACCGTATATGCCACAAGGCCGTGCACGCCGATATATACACTTGATTGATTTACAGGGACAGGTGAGCACAGGTCAAACCCAAATGAAAAACCGGGTTCAACTCACGTGCAATAACATAAAAGTCACAACTCTCAGCACAAGGTCAAACCCGAGTTTTAAAACTGGATTCAACTTAGGTGCAAATCAAAAAGTATACACGAATGCTATGTTCAAACATGACACAGTCTCAAACATGAAACAAGGTGCACCAGACCAGGTTACAAGATGATCAAGGCAGACTACAAGTTCAAGTGGATAGTGCAAACAATAATCAAGTGATCAACAGAACATGGACTGCAACAATCAAGCAAATGTAGAGAACAAGCTACATGAATGCAACATTTACAACATTGCAGCAATATACAGATGAACAAATGATCAAGTGCAACTGGAAACAAAAATGGATGCAAACTACAAATACATGATACTGTTCAATATCCAAGACTCAAGAATGCATCACTATGACACAGTTACAAGCTAGAATGCACACTGCACTAATCCAGACCAAAGCAACCTTATCTATGCTCAATATACAGTGCAAACACATCAAGTAAATGACACAGTATACACAAGTGAAGCCAAAAGAAATCAATCCAGTTCCAACACAACTGAATCAAGTAACCAACAGCTAGTGCTATCAAATGAACCAATGACATGAACCATGCAACAATTCAAATCAACACAGCAACAAACTCAGCAATAATATGGAGTGCACCAGTGATGCAAGAAATGCCCAACACAAATGGCTAGGGAAATACTCAATGCATGCAACAATGTGCACAGTTCAGAAAGGCAATACACAAGTGACCATACACATATATACATACAAGAATGTATGTATACAGATGGTCAGACCAAACAAAAACACAGTGGCAACATCAAAATACAGGCCAGAAGCTTAAGTACACCAGGTACACCAGTGTGCCAGAAAAAGAAAGGATGGAAGTAGTGATACAAGTATGCAACAACAAGAAAACCAGTTCAACGAGTATGACACAGCAACCAGGCAACAGTGACTCAGATGTACAACAAGTCCAAATACAACAATATGCAGAAGCAAGATCAACTCAGTGGTGATGCAGTGCAACATCTACGACAGCAAACACTTCAATGATCAAACAGGGGACGAATAACCAAGTGCATCACTGACCCAACAACAAAGACAACAGCCAGTCAAATGAACAAGGAGCATGGCACAATGCAAACTACAATATTTGCAACACAACATCAGTAACTACATGCGCAGTAAAGAGGGCCAGAGAATTTGAATTTATGAAATCAAAAAAAAAAATGACCGAAGTTAAAGTCAGAAACGATCAAGTCGTAGTCATCACGAAAATGAATCAAAGCCGTGACCACCAAGCAATGAATATACAGGAATTGAAAAGGTCAGAAATCATCAGCATCGTTCAAGAATAATAAAGTGGCCGAGATGAAGAATTTGACAAATTCAAATATAATTATACGACGCAAATCTAGGGTTACAAACCCTATATAATCAAATTCACATCATCGGTATCATCATCGAATTCCAGAAAGCATAAAATCAATAAAGCAAAAGCAAATAATTACATACCGAATTAAGGAAAGAATTCGATCAACGAAGCAGCCGAAGTGAGCAACAATCGATCAAGGCTACATGTGAATAATCATCGAATCAATCAACATATTGTCGGCACTTCGAAAGCCCTAATTTGAATCACGAACGAAAGCCCTAATTTGGATTGAAGGACAAAGCCGCCACTATCTCAAAACAACGAACGGAGCAAATAAAAAGAAAAAGGATCGGGTTGAAGAAGTGAATAGGGGCCGGCCTTGTTTTATTATAAGGCTTTAGTTTATTTTTAATATAGGGTTTAATTGTCTTTTAATTGTTGTTTAATTGTTGTTTTTATTTTTCAAATCAAAAGTTTGTAAATCACCACCTAGGGTTTAGGTAGTGTCAGATTGTCTAGTTAGAATTAGTTCAGTGAGCAGGGTGTGCGTGTTTGCAAAGCTCTATAGGTGGGAGCAGTGTTTGCGAGTAATCAAAGCTCTATAGGCGGGAGCAGAGTTTGCGAGTAAACGAAACTCTATAGGCGGGAGCAGGGTGTGCGAGTCTAGTAGAGTGTTTGTGAGCGGGAGCAAATGTTTGCGAGTCTAGTCGAGTGTTTGTGAGCGGGAGCAAAAGGGTATGCGAGTCTAGTAGAGTGTTTGTAAGCGTGATACTGTTTAATTCTAATAGAAATCTGGGAATGCAGCAGTAGGCAGGGGTTGCCGAAGCTGGGTAAATTTTATGTGTGATTTACTTTTCAGCATATTTATTTTTGCAGTTTATTTCTGTGTTTAATTCGAGAAAATTTGCTATAACCCTATTCAACCCCCCCCCCCTCTAAGGTTAATCTAGATCCTACAAGTGGTATCAGAGCCAGGCTTTTTGTTTTTAACTCTAGAGTCATGAATTCACCGAATAATGCTTTTTCTGAGGGGCAATCTATTGCTAGACCACCCATGTTTAACGGGAACGATTATGCTTATTGGAAACTTAGGATGGGTATCTATCTTAGTTCTGTTGATTATGATGTTTGGGATATTATTGAAACTGGCTATAAACCTCCCACTATAATCATTGGTGATACTGAGATTCCTAAACCTAAGGATAGGTGGGATGCTAACGATAAGAGATTGAAAACGACAAATGCTAAAGCCATGAATGCTTTGATATGTGCTCTTGATAAAAATGAATTTAATAGAATTTCTCATTGTACAACAGCACAGGAAATTTGGCACACTTTGGAGGTGACACACGAAGGAACTTCTCAAGTCAAGGAGTCTCGTCTAGCCCTATTCAGCAATGAATACGAAAACTTTGTAATGGACAAAGGCGAGAGCATAAAGGATATGTTTGGACGCTTTTCAACCTTGGTATACAACGCTAGAGCGCTTGGGAAGGTCTTCATTGAGGTAGAGCTTGTGAGGAAGGTGCTACGAGTTTTACCAATGAACTTTGAGGCAAAAGTCACGGCAATCCAAGAATCGAAAGATTTGAGTAAGCTAAGCATGGAGGATTTGATTGGCAACTTGATGACATATGAGCTTGAGCTAAAAGCAAAGGAAGAACGCAACAACTCCGAACCAAAGAAGAAGACGATTGCCTTAAAGAGCAAAGAAGAAAGCGATGAAGAAGATCCAATTGAAGAGCTTACAATGGCTGTCAATAATCTTAGAAGATGGTCTAGATTCAAGCCACGCAAGAAGAAAACAAGTTGTAATAAGCCAAAAGATTCTGAAAATTCCGATAATGAACTGACGTGTTATAACTGCAACAAACCTGGCCACATCAAACCAAAATGCCCACTTCTCAAAAACAACAAAGGAAAGAAAAAGAAAAAGAAGGCCTTTGCAGCAACTTGGGATGATGAAGAAGGAGATGAAGCTTCGGATAGCAGCTCAGAGGAGGCTAACTTGTGTCTTATGGCGAAATCAGATTCAGAAGCAAGCTCCGAGGAATCTAGTGAGGCAGGTGAGTACTCCTATAGAGATCTTGTTTTTATGTGTCTTGATCTTACTAAGGTAGTGGATACTCTTGAATCTAAAATTGAAAAACTGAAATCTGATAGGAGAGAATTTGCTCGTGAAAATTTTAGGTTAAAAACTGAACTTGAAAATATTCAAAACCTAGAATGTAAAAAATGTAAGATTTTAGATTCAGAATTATCAAAACTCAGGAATAACCTTGAGAATCTTGAAAAAGAAAACTTGAATCTTAAGGAAACCATCGAAACTAGGAAAAAGGATTTTATAAATCGATGCACCTCACTTGTCACTGAAAACACAACATTAAAAACCAAAGTTCAAAATCTTGAGAAATCCCTGAATAACTTTTCAAAAGGAGAAAAATCTTTCAAAATGCTTTTGGGAAATCAAATTTTTTCTAACAATAAAAAAGGGCTAGGTTTTGGGAAATCACAAGATGATGATAATGCAAAAGGTAAAAGTGTCTTTGCTCGATCTGAAATAATTGGACATCATAGTCATAGGAACAAGAACACAAAATTTAATCAAGTCAATTAAATGCGTACAATTTGTAGAAAATTTGGACACAATCAAAATAATTATTGGTATAGACCCAAACACGTGAAAACTATACCAATTTGGGTTCCAAAAGGCACAAATATAAAATCTTTGAAAGTCAAACAAATTTGGGTGCCAAAAGGAACATATATAAATAGTTTTGGGTCTCCACAAACATATTTTTCATATTCTGCCACTAACAATCATAGACCTATAAAAACAAATAGGTCACATAAATCTTTCATCGTGTAGGTGTGGTGGCAGGCTAAGGAACAACAACAGTATTCTCTGGATTTTGGCTATTCCAGAAACACAACGGGCGACAAAGCAAAGTTCCTTAGCCTAGTACAAAGGTGACAGAATCACAATGGGCAATCACGAAAAATTATCGTAAAGATAAAACAGGTAAATTTGTTTTGAACGATATTTTAAATGTGATAATCTACACCATAATCTGAATTAAATCAGCCAATATTGAGATGAACAAAAGATGATGATTTTGATTCTATGATTTTTTTTCAAAATATTGACCAATCATCTTTAAATAGAATTACTTGGAGTAATTATGATGGTTGACTGATTCAGACTTACTTGATATGATCCTACATGACTTGTTCTTATTTATGACCTTGATTTGTGCTTAAATGATGACCAATCAGATTTTCAACTTTGAACTAATCCATATAAATTGTTCGATCAAACGATGGTATTTTATTGTTCTTTGATTACTCATGCTATACGTAGATATATTTGTTTTTGACATTTTGGTCACTGCTTGTAAATTTGCACCAAATTTCATGTGTAAAGCTGTTAAAAAGGATTTTAAGAAATTGTTGAAACTTCAAGAAATTGTTTTTGATTGACTGTTGATTACTCATGAAAATAACTGTTTTTGAAACTGACACTATGATATTTGGTTGATTGTTAACACGGTCTCAATTCAAATTCAAGAGAATTTCATTTAAAAATTGTTGAAAACAATTATGAGATAATTTGTTGAAATTTCGCAATCTGGTCTTTGACATCCAACGAGTGAATATTGAGTGAAACTTAAATTCAGATGCAGATTACACTGGTAACATAGTTGATAGAAAAATTACTAGTGGAACGTGATTAATTTTTGAAACATTCATTTGCTGCATCGATTTTTCAAAGAAAATATCTGCATATTTTTCACTTGAAATAATTTTTCAAATAGTAGAATTTTTTTTAAACCCCTTCAAGAAATTCATTGTTGACCATATTTTCATATTAGTCATTCTTATTTGATTTTAAATGACAAATTTTGACTAATCTAACTTGCTAATGATTATCGAAAAGATCAATAGTGATTGAAAAAGTGATGAGTGTTGATATTTATCATATATTATAACTCAAGGCAGTATATTTAGAAAAATTTCTTTAGAATTTCATAACAAGAATTATAAAAACTTTTTGTTGGGTAAAGGTTCCATGATCATTTCTATTTCTACCATCTTTCTATCGACCATCGCTCATCAAAATCATATATAGTATGTAAATTTGTGGTAGTTTACAAAGGAAATTATTCGTTCTTCAATTTATTATTATAAAGGAAATTATCTGTGCTTCAATTTATTATATTCTTCAATAAAAATAAATATCCAAAGTATTCACTCTCATTTAAAAGTCCTCACGGTTATGCATGGGTGAATTACTTGGATTTTTGATTATGTGCTTCCATGCTCATTTAAAAGTCCTCACGGTTATGCATGTATGGAACGCATATCAAAATTAATTGATTTAATAGACAAGTTGATTCTAATCCCATTTAAAAGTCCTCACGGTCATGCGTGGTTAGAAGATACTTGATTTCATTTTTTAAATTAAATTGGAATACTACTAATCTCATTTAAAAGTCCTAACGGTTATGCATGATTAGTAGATATTCAAATTTCCTGAAATAAATATACCACAAATAGACAGAACTGTATGATTTTTTGATGATTTTATCCCCATCACTTCTGAAAGTGGAATATGCGTCTGACAAGGGTAATTATGATTTTTGTTTGAGTTTTACTGAAATTTGATATTTATATTCATTTGAGTTAAATGTTTGATTCATGTCTGTCACTTCATCCCTATTTTTATAACACTGTTATTCTTTTGCTGATAACAAAAGGGGGAGAGAAAAGTTAAGATTTTGTCAAATAGAATCAAGCAAAGGTCAAATATTTTTCCATTTGCATCTAAGCTCATTTATATATTTCTATTTGTATGCATATATGTAAGGGGGTATCATGTAGAGAGGAAGCATTCAAATAGGGGAAGCAAATTGAACGATCAAATACATTTAATACATTCAAAATCTTAAATATATGTTTGTTATCATCAAAAGGGGGAGATTGTTGAATACGCGCTTATATGATTTTTGTTTGATGATAATAAACATATATACATTCATTTAAATGTATTTGTTAATATACTATTCTATTTTTCACAGTTTAAATAAATATTTGTTGAATAAAATAAATTACACAGAATTTGAATTCAAACAGATATTTTATTCAAATAAATATTTATTACATTTTTGAATAGTACAATTTCAAGCTTTCACTATAACTATACAACTTTGATTACAATTACATCACATTTCATATTTACAGTTGACCTCACTACATATCACTCACACTCGTATTTATCTTCAACTGCATTCCAGTTTGAATCTAGCATCTGAATAATCTGCAAAAATATTTTCAAACGCAGTAAAATTGAAAAAGAAATATTTTTGCAATTCAAAAATAAAAGATAATTTTGAAAATATGATTTGCCTCAGTTATTTGGGTTGTTCGTCATACTTTAAATTTGAATTCATCATACACGAACAACTTGTGACATACACAGTGTATTACTGTATATGCCACAAGGCCGTGGACGCCGATATATACACTTGATTGATTTACAGGGACAGGTGAGCACAGGTCAAACCCAAATGAAAAACCGGGTTCAACTCACGTGCAATAACATAAAAGTCACAACTCTCAGCACAAGGTCAAACCCGAGTTTTAAAACTGGATTCAACTCAGGTGCAAATCAAAAAGTATACACGAATGCTATGTTCAAACATGACACAGTCTCAAACATGAAACAAGGTGCACCAGACCAGGTTACAAGATGATCAAGGCAGACTACAAGTTCAAGTGGACAGTGCAAACAATAATCAAGTGATCAACAGAACATGGACTGCAACAATCAAGCAAATGTAGAGAACAAGCTACATGAATGCAACATTTACAACATTGCAGCAATATACAGATGAACAAAATGACCAAGTGCAACTGGAAACAAAAATGGATGCAAACTACAAATACATGATACTGTTCAATATCCAAGACTCAAGAATGCATCACTATGACACAGTTACAAGCTAGAATGCACACTGCACTAATCCAGACCAAAGCAACCTTATCTATGCTCAATATACAGTGCAAACACATCAAGTAAATGACACAGTATACACAAGTGAAGCCAAAAGAAATCAATCCAGTTCCAACACAACTGAATCAAGTAACCAACAGCTAGTGCTATCAAATGAACCAGTGACATGAACCATGCAACAATTCAAATCAACACAGCAACAAACTCAGCAATGATATGGAGTGCACCAGTGATGCAAGAAATGCCCAACACAAATGGCTAGGGAAATACTCAATGCATGCAACAATGTGCACAGTTCAGAAAGGCAATACACAAGTGACCATACACATATATACATACAAGAATGTATGTATACAGATGGTCAGACCAAAAAAAAAACACAGTGGCAACATCAAAATACAGGCCAGAAGCTCAAGTACACCAGGTACACCAGTGTGCCAGAGAAAGAAAGGATGGAAGTAGTGATACAAGTATGCAACAACAAGAAAACCAGTTCAACGAGTATGACACAGCAACCAGGCAACAGTGACTCAGATGTACAACAAGTCCAAATACAACAATATGCATAAGCAAGATCAACTCAGTGGTGATGCAGTGCAACATCTACGACAGCAAACACTTCAATGATCAAACAGGGGACGAATAACCAAGTGCATCACTGACCGAACAACAAAGACAACAGCCAGTCAAATGAACAAGGAGCATGGCACAATGCAAACTACAATATTTGCAACACAACATCAGTAACTACATGCGCAGTAAAGAGGGCCAGAGAATTTGAATTTATGAAATCAAAAAAAAAATGACCGAAGTCAAAGTCAGAAACGATCAAGTCATGGTCATCACGAAAATGAATCAAAGCAGTGACCACCAAGCAATGAATATACAGGAATTGAAAAGGTCAGAAATCATCAGCATCGTTCAAGAATAATAAAGTGGCCGAGATGAAGAATTTGACAAATTCAAATATAATTATACGACGCAAATCCAAGGTTACAAACCCTATATAATCAAATTCACATCATCGGCATCATCATCGAATTCCAGAAAGCATTAAATCAATAAAGAAAAAGCAAAAATTACATACCGAATCAAGGAAAGAATTCGATCAACGAAGCAGCCGAAGTGAGCAACAATCGATCAAGGCTACATGCGAATAATCATCGAATCAATCAACATATTGTCGGCACTTCGAAAGCCCTAATTTGAATCACGAACGAAAGCCCTAATTTGGATTGAAGGACAAAGCCGCCACTATCTCAAAACAACGAACGGAGCAAATAAAAAGAAGAAGGAACGGGTTGAAGAAGTGAATAGGTGCCGGCCTTGTTTTATTATATAAGGCTTTAGTTTATTTTTAATATAGGGTTTAATTGTCTTTTAATTGTTGTTTAATTGTTGTTTTTATTTTTCAAATCAAAAGTTTGTAAATCACCACCTAGGGTTTAGGTTGTGTCAGATTGTCTAGTTAGAATTAGTTCAGTGAGCAGGGTGTGCGAGTTTGCAAAGTTCTATAGGCGGGAGCAGTGTTTGCGAGTAATCAAAGCTCTATAGGAGGGAGCAGAGTTTGCGAGTAAACGAAACTCTATAGGCGGGAGCAGGGTGTGCGAGTCTAGTAGAGTGTTTGTGAGCGGGAGCAAATGTTTGCGAGTCTAGTCGAGTGTTTGTGAGCGGGAGCAAAAGGGTCTGCGAGTCTAGTAGAGTGTTTGTAAGCGTGATACTGTTTAATTCTAATAGAAATCTGGGAATGCAGCAGTAGGCAGGGGTTGCCGAAGCTGGGTAAATTTTGTGTGTGATTTACTTTTCAGCATATTTATTTCTGCAGTTTATTTCTGTGTTTAATTCGAGAAAATTTGCTATAACCCTATTCACCCCCCCCCTCTAGGGTTAATCTAGATCCTATAACAACTCCATATAAATTTGAGTTTAATGCAATAATAAGTGCTTTCCAACTCACTGGTAATATACTCATCAACGTCATGGCTTGGGTCTATGATAAAATCAGGAGTATGCCTTAGGGGTAATTATGCAATTTGCTATATATATATATATGTCTAACTCGATAACCAATCTTGTTCGTAATAAAGGTGTTATATTTTTATAACTACTTTGTTATATTGCGATATAATGAATTAAGTTGTAATTTAAGGTATATAATAATAAAATCCATAAATAATATGTTGTGATATAATTATTATAAAGAGTCGTAACCATGAGAAAATTATCACTATATAAAATAACAAGTCATTTAAATATTTCTAATTAAGATGTTTCAAGACATGATACCGATAAATCCATTAAGATTACAACATACCAAGTTCTCCAAGTATTAGGCAGCATGGCTGCTGGAGGCACCAAGGGGTTACATACTGATAGTTATTGGATAACTATGGATCGACTCACTCAAGAATTTCCTGTTGGTTAATCATAACTAAGGTCAAATAGGAGATCTCGAAGTGACGATGTTACATAGTTCCCTCAATTTGAGAATACCGTGGAACTTCAACGTGGATACTCTGCTTTGATTATAATTAAACTATGACATGATAATCCATCAAGCGACTATAGTTGGGTCTGAGTTAAAGATTTGAAAGTGAAACACTACTCGATATAGAATTTTTCTCTTTAGTTATAAAGGAGTTAGTATCACGTTTAACTGTAGTCAATTCAAAGTCAAAGTCTTTAGCCAGAGAAGTACAGTTAATAATAATAGTTATTATCAAAACATGGACTTTGTGCTTGGACTAACCAAATTGAATGTGGAGAATATTGGAATTTTGACCGAATGCAAATTCCATAAGTCCTAAAGTGTCATAGTTTTGACAAAGAGAATTATTGTAAATAATCATTACTACCAGCTACCGCTTATCATAATGAAATTGGATTTACAGAAAATATATGTTAGCGGTAAATTCGACTAAAATGTCACAGCAATAGCAAAAGTGATGTGTGAACGTTAATATTCGAATTGTTAAATATTAATCGCTGGTTGAATTTACACCTTTGAGTCGCACAACCGTAATGATGAATTCTCCAAAAAAAACACATTATATAATTAAACTATAAAAAATGTTGTAAATTAACTAAATTAATTAATATTTGAAAAATATTAATTATTATTTGATCTATTTGATGTTTTGGACTTATTTGCAATTATCTGAATGTATTTATAAAAGTTATTTTTACGCACAATGAAATATGATATTGGTGAAACTTTAAACGGGTTTAAATTTAAGATAATTACATGGAGGGATTTATGAATTTTTTTCTTCATCGGATGGTATGTACTTTCTACCAAACATGTGAAGATAGAGGAGTGGAGAGAGAGTGAAAACTAAAGGAATTGATTAGGGAAGTTCTAACTAAAAAATTAGAAAATATTTCGTTCTTTCAATAAAAACAAATCTACCAATTCATTTCTTATAGTTTTTGTTTTTATATTTACCTTTTACCTTCTCTCCTCCTAACCTTCCATGGTAGAAAATCGAATGAACTCTTTTCAAAATTTTATCAACTCTAAATCAAATGCAAACATCAAATAAAAATGAAATATAACTGGTTCATCTATCTCTTGCAAGGATTGGGTATGGATTTTGGAGATCTAGGAGTTATTATTCATTTAGGTGTGAATCCAAGGCTAGGATAATTGTTTAAACTTTTTTTAATTACGTATGAAATCTTGATAACGTAGTTTAGACTGTTCTGCTTTACAACAATTTTATATGCACAATTGTTGTCACCTATAACTGTTTAAACACACACACACACTCCTTTGAACCTTTTATTTGTTGTAAATATTATTATTGGGGTTCGGTATTAAATTAAAAAAATTGGATTGAGCGAAACTATGTAATATATATGTATATTTTAAATAATTATAACATTATTCCTATATGCATATATCAAACTTGTGTATTTTAAAATGGCTTATGTCTTTTAAAATTATAATAAAATTATTTTATTTTTAGCTACTAGTTTATTTTTCAAAATTATATGTGTATGTGTGTGTCTATATATATATTACATATTTAAAATAACTTTAACTATTTTATAATTTTCAGTGTGATACTTAAAAGTTACTTACTTCAAAATTATATATTTATAATTTCGATCTATTTAATTGACTTAGTCTATTTTATTGACTTAGTCAAACCTATTAAAATATTTTAAATTGTTCATTTTATTTAATATATAAATTAGTGTTCATATACACATATACATACATACATACATACATACATATATATACATATATATACATATTTGTATATATATACACATATACAAATTTACATACAAGTTTAAAATGTGTTGAAAGAAGCTAAAAAAGATATCCACCTTTTCTTCTCTTTAATTGTCATTTAAGTGCCTTTTATTCTTTCTCTAATCTCACTTAAGTTCACTACCACCCATTTAAATTTGAATCTATTTATAACTCAATCAAATTTGTTCAAATATTTTAAATTGTTTATTCCATTCGATACATAAATTAATATTGATATGTGTATATTCATACATATATTTACATATAAGTTTAAAATGTTTTGAAAGCAAGCTAAATAAACAGTAAATGAATGCCATAGGATTTCCATCATTTCCCCTCCTTAATTGCCACTTAAATACCTTTTACTCTTTCTTTGATGCCACTTAAATTCACGGCTAACCATTAAAATTTGAATTTATTAAGTTAATCAAATCTATTAACATATTTTAAATTTTTTATTTCATTTAATATATAAGTTAATATATATAAGTTTAAAATATTTTGTGACAACAATTGCACATATAAATGATGAACGTATACGTTATATATTCAAATCCCAACATCTATACATATATATGCATTAACTATGTATATCGTATGCCATGTTGCAAGGACTATATACATATTAGTATATTTGATATACTGATAATAACTTGTCTTATATATATAGGGTCCTATGATTCACGCAAGCACCTCGAGGCCGCTTGAAATGAAACCTCTTTTAGACAAGTTAAGTAGAATAAGATTTTATTTGGAACAATATCAGCTTCATTGGCCAAATATATCCAAATATAGAATTTTTTTGAAATCTACCCATTTCTACCTGGCTCGGGTCCTTCAGTAATATCAGAGCCCAATAGTATATGCGGTCTAAATTAGAAAATTAGGGTTGACTTATTAAAGCCTACTTATTTAGCAGTGATCTAGAAAAGAAGTGTTTAAAGTTGGATTTGGGTAATCAAATACTCTGTCATACCTGGCTACTGGTCTAGCCTAAAGGATGATGTAAGCCTAAATGTTATCCTTAATGTAAAAGTGGCTAATTTTCAAATCCAGTTTGCAAATTTGATATATATTTTAAATTTAAAAGTTAAGGTTAAAAAATAAAATGAAGATTTTGTAAAATGAATTCAAATTCTTCAAAAAGGTGAAATTTATAAATTAACTTTAAATGTTTAATTAAATAAATGAATTTATTAAATAAGGTTAATATATATATATATATATATATATGCATACTAATGTGTGTCTAAACAAACTATAAATGTTATAGTTAATTATTTATCTTAAATAGTTTAAGACGAGTAATATAAAATTTTAGGAATTTTATATAAAATAAATAGAATATGATCTGTTTAATTTAACTAATAAAAATTAAAATTAATTAAATATGAGTTAATTAATGAGTTATTTGTATATTATATAAGCTAATTAAATTATAAAGTTATAAATAAATTAAAACTTTTATATCTGTAATGTATAAAACTTGAGGAGAACTGGAATAAACCCAATTGAGGTTTAAGGAACAAGTACATACATTTTTGTATGTATACCATGATTTCATATGTGCTCGACACTTGAATCATGAGAGTATTTCATAAGAGATACATTGCTTCTTAAATCAATCCCTCAATGTATATATATTAATGATTATGAATCTCTAATATATAACTTATCCTCTGCCGTGTGTGTGTGTATTAATAGATTACTTGAATACTCTTTAGTTTTTAAGCAAACTCGAGCTAGGGATGTTATGTGTAGTACTGTTAACATACTGACCAAATGAGGTAAGATACATGAATGTATTTGCTGAGCAAACTCAATGTATCTACATTATACTTAGGTCGTTGTGAAATGGTAGGTATGACTGAATAATCTATTTCGATTTGTTGAGAAAAATCAAAGTCAATATTGAGATTAGGACAAAGACCACAGATTAAGAGTCACATGTGATACAACCTATAAAGTTATCCATCGCTTGCGGGCTTATGATTTATTGAGCAAACTCAAAGTCAGAATCCCAAGAGAAGCAAGTCCTAACACTCGCTAGAGAAATAAAATAATTTATGTGATTTTCTTAGGGTTTTGAGAAATATAAAATTCTAGTAGGAGCCTTTTTATGAAATGAAAACATTTAACCTTCGTAATATTGTAAGAATTATGTTATACAAGTCGAAGTAATCTATTTTGATAAATTTGTGCAACTAATATAATTGATAAAATGTTTATTAGTTAAATTATATAATTGAACTGAATTAAGATTGATATAGAAATAAAAAAATACTTATCAATAAATCTTTTGACATGCTGTCAATTCTAGACCAATGCACAAGCCAATTTACAAAAACAATAAAACTTTCTTACCTTAGGGCTTATGAATTCATTTCTTTGATACGATATATTGCCATTTATGAGTTTTGAGCTCTTAAGCAATGCGAAAATATGGATATTTGATCCATATTCGATCACATATAAATGTTATATGATAAACTGTTGTTATTCATAATGTTTGAAACTTCGATGAAATTATTTTATTTGAAATAAGCAACTAAATCATAGTGCGAAATCATGTATTTGATATGATTATTCACCAAAAGGACCTTGTTGTGTTAGATATATGTTTGCACCAAAAGTTAACACAAAGACCCAATAGAATGAATGTAAGGAAATAAATGAAGAAATCTAAATTAAAATAGAGGAAACAAGCAGAAAACAAATTAAAAACAGATTTATAGCGGTTCAGCTTGAATGGCTTCGTCCACTTTGATGAAACAGCTTTATTTATCACTTGAATTTCTAAGTACAAGAGGGATTGGATCGAAATCCATAAATAAAATAGAATATAAGCAAAATAACAGCGTAAAAGTCTTTTAAATGAGCTATGAACTGTATATTTATAGGGGATAGACAACTGAATATCTTTCTGAAAACTTGCCGACAGATTCTCCATATGTAGATGAAGTCACCCAGAAAATTTCGTAGCCCAATTTCCACCGTATAACGATTGGCACTAATTGGTCCTCCTGGACACATGGCACGCTGGACCGGTCTATGGGTCCCCCTCCATGTCAGTTTCATGTTTTCAAAGCTGTTTGCATAGTTACTTTCAAGTTTTTAGAGATATCGATCGATTCCCGTTGAGTTGAACTGTTGGTTGATGTTGTGCATGACCATTATGATGCGATCTGATCCCCTAACTACGGGAAGGTATAAGTACCAATCCCTTGCCTAGCAAAGGCACTAATCCATGCTTAGAATATTACAGAGAGTCTATCTCTTAGTCTCGCTTGATTGTTGCTTCATATTGTTGTTTGTGCTTGACTCTAGACTCTATGATCACCTCTATAGGCTGCTTGCTTTTTCTATCATTGAGTCTAACTTATCCAATTAGTTTGGATATAGTTGGGTCAAAAGGTCGGATAACACATTCTCCCTAATGTATGCATTGTTTCAAACATGACATGCTTTGAATCAAAGTAAGTTAGAGTTGCTGAAAATGATTCTATTCAGCTCTCTGAATAGTCAGTATCCTTTCGTCGAGTCAACTTTTCGAAGAGTCGTATCTCTCTCTTTTCGTTGTAATGCTTGGTCGATATTAATCATTATAAATCTGGTGTGTAATCCCTAGTCTTTGTCTATCCTCGGTTCCACCAAGCTTGGTGGTTAAGCATGTAGGCCTCTGCTATCTATAGTGACTTCATTTTTAAGAAATCTAGGTGAGAACATAATTTCTGTCGATTCAAGAAATCTAAGTCAACCTCTGCTGCTACAGATTAATCTAGCTCTTTGCCTTTAGAAAATTTATTTGAGGGGCCGTCGGAAATCCCAATTCTAGATGATGTTAGGAATTACGGTTTCGCCAATTTTAGCCTTAAGGGCTCCAAATCTCCTATTCGATTCAGCGCTGACGTTCCCCCAACGTTCCCCCAACTAGCATGCGAGAGATCACTCCAGCTAGCAAAGCTCCAGTAAATGGTATATTGGGGGGACACTAGGATACTCACAATCACGTGCACTGCACCACATGACACTTATCTGTTCTCTGACTCGTGGCTACTTACTTTTTGTTGATTGACCTTTAACTCTAGTGATTCTTATACACTTTCATTTCGATTGCATGCTTGATAGGATGCCCCTGCAACTATGATCGCTTGAAGTGATCAGCATACTCCCAACCATCTTATTTTGGGCCCAATCAAGGTCCGACCCTGATCAAGATAGAAAAGGTCATGAAGGAAGAGGAGATCAACACTGAAGCCACCAATCCAAGGATTTATTGTCCAGGCATAAGTCAAAATCTCAGTCTTCTCACCACAAGGATGGCTGTCAACAATTCACTATATATAGTAGTAGCAAGTCGCTGCCTCATGCTCCTACTTTGGCTGCTATTCCTGAGCAACATTCGGGTTCATCCAGCGCACGTCGATCTTCGAAACGCCAGAACGCCGGTCTCGTGCAATAGGTCTTGATACATCATCCCACAGGCATGGGAAAAGTCCCTTTGCAGCTCCAACTGTTCTTGATGCCACTACTGTAGAAAATATGGCTGATGTCAAGGCCATTTTTACTATGTTGTGTTTTGATGAGCTCATGTTCGTTCCTCTTATGCATCCGATTCCTCCAGATGTCAGGGAAAAAGTGCTTGCTTATGTTAATGATGTATACATCCTACATAACACAATGCTTCATGTGGCTGAGAGGATTTCTAAGGTGTCTATGGAGAGAAAGCACAAGATAGGATGCTTGACTCTTAAGGCAATCCATGATAAAGCCATCATCAAGAACTTGGATGAGGAGGTCAAGCTGTTAGGTGCAAAGATGGTTAATGTCGAGAAAAGAGCCAGTGAATCCTCTAAAGCAGTTGAGCGTTTAATGGTAGTGCACCAAGCTGAACTAGAGACTACCATTCGTCGCAGTAGCACTCTAGCCTTTGAAAAGGATGTCTTGCAAAAGGAGAAGGATGCTTTGAAAAAAGACAATGATGTCTTGGCCCTTCGTACTAAACAGCTTGAAGAGGAAAAGTGATAAAAACTTGAGGCTCGGCTAGAGTCTCTATGATACTACGAGGAGACCGTCAAGCCTTATGAAACTTAAATAGAGGCTAAAAGACAACTTTCGTAGATAGAGGCCCTTAAGAAAGAGGCTAGGGAGGCTGGTCGGACGGAGATAAAGGATGATTTTTCGATCTGTTGCTGATATATTACAATACATGTGTCTTCATGAATCGCAACCTTCGATTCCTTGGAGAGGGCCGGGGTATCCCGAATCGCTTGTTGAAGTTAGAGACCATATGTTAGATCTGAAGAAGAAATCCCTCAGTGGTGCTAAAATGGATGAAGAGCAGCTCATGCGTGAAATCTTACACGATGAAGATCCCGATGAACTTAGGGCTACTCGGCTCAGTTTACTTAGTGATCCAACGACAACCGGAAAGATAAAAGATGGCAGTGAAACTTCGGGATCTGGTTCCCAAGACCCTTCTACTACTTAAGCAACTGTTGCTTTAATTTCTCATGCCTTGGGAAAGGATGCGGGCTATGATCCAGATCAGTCGGGGATGCATAAACCTTTTGGGCAGTCTTCGATTTTTAGAAGGCGACACTCTAGCTACGATCGAAGGCCAATCTGATGAAGATATATTTTTTACTTCTCTGATGTTCGAGAAGGTTTACATCTCACGCCCGATAGTTATGGGCTTACCCATTAGTCTTCATGAAATTCAGGTCCATCTACATCGGTTAATGCTCCCAGTGATGATGTTATCCTGGGATAACAGACGTTGACCATGGGGTCCACTACAGCTGTCACTGTGTAGATGGCTCATACTGATCAACCTGCAGAGACTCCCATCCCGAATGCTAAAGTCATAAGGGCTTGGAATGAAGAAAAGAATGATGATCAGCAGGGCTAGGATGAAATAGGGGGCATTGTAATGATTCATGCCTTTGAACACATTGGAAAACTTAGCATGAAGGTGCACATTAAAAAGAGGAGCTAGATTTGCAAGTCATGAAGGAGAGTGTTAAAGTGGATATAACTCTGCTCTAAGTTATACTGCTAAGCGGTGTCACTCCAGAGGAGGTCGACCTTATGTATCCCAAAGTGAGATAGCTTCTACTCCTGTCACTAAAAGCATTTCTCCTAAGGGTGGAAATGGAAATAGAGGGTTGAAAAGGAAAGGACGAGGTAGTAGCTCAGGAGAGTCTACCTAAAGAAGCCCAAAAAAGACGAGAAGTAGTCGTCGAATCGGTTTGGGTAGTGTGTAGCTAGGTAGCTTGTTTTCCTTTTGTTGGCCGTAATTCTGTAGGTATGAACCCTGGTTTTGGCTTTTATTTTCTCAAATAAACTTGTTACATGGTTTGCAAGTTTTAGTATGTAAATAAAAACTCTTTCATTTTTGTTCAGCTTTCGTACAAAACCTATTTAATTATTCGAGCTATTACGTTTTCCAATAAGTGTACTTCTAATTCATTGCTCGTCATTTAAGTTGCCATGTCTTTCGGTCGTCCGTTCCTTCGGGAGTCAATCCAACAATTCCATCTCAAGGCCTCCTTTCGGTCGTGATCTTAAGCCGCATCAAACATTAGGTGCAAGCCATAGTGTTATGTTGTCGTGTTTGGCAGTTAAGTGATCATACTCATGCATCTAGTCTTGGGTTGGCGGAGTTAGTTCATGGATGCTCAGGTCCCATCCATTATGAGTTTATACTTCTCTTGTTGGGTTAATGCCAGAGTTGGAGAATGAATGGTGAATCACACTCATTCGTTTTGTTTATACTCTTATCTACACTTGGGGATTAAAGTTAGTCGATAAGTGGTTAATCATGCCCGTTTGATGTTCATTATCTAGCCCACAGTCTAGGGACTGAAGTTGTTCTAGGAAATGGTCGAATTACATTTCCTTCGATTAATTCCCTAGCCCTAAAGTCTGGGGCAAAAGTCAAAGCATGGTCGGCCATATCATGACCACTTTTACTTTACATCCTTCCTATCAAATCGAAAGATGGAGTTAATTAACAAATGGTCGAGTCACATCTGTTCTTTGTTTTATACTCATCCTGTCGAATTATAGGAGAGAGTTAATGGATGAACGATCGAGTCACGTTCATTTTGCTCAATTGATTATTGACCCAAGTACTTGGTTGGCACCAGACTCTGGGTTCTTGTTTATTTATATTGGGCATATGTAGATGTAAGTTGGTCGCATATTACAACTATTATATTATGCACAAACAATTCATGGATATGGAGAAAACTTCAAATTTTATTGCAAATTGAATTGGAAGCGATAGAGTCTGTCCTATTATATGGCTTTGAATTCAAATGCAAAAGCAAACTCTAAATGAAATACAATTAAATGAAACAAAACTAAGTGATACAGCATCATAAATGCTTTTTATTTCATTCTCTAAGGAGTGTGATGTTGGATCATAGGTTTTGATTGGTGACATGACACAACAATTCACGAATCTACGACTGTGACAATATCCGGACTCATCGACTCAATATATGGTTCGTATAGTTATTAATTTTAACAAGCGTCAGTAACTATACATAGAGTCTAGTTAGTGCTTTGTTAAAATCTTTCCTCAAGATTCATTACTCACAAATTTAATTAAAACTTGCATTCATTTTTAATCAAATTCAAATACACACATATATATTTCGTTGCACTAAAATGTAGTACTCAGTCGACTAACTAAGTGGTACCAGTCAACCAAGTTAGTGTAAAAAAAATCATATTACATGGACCAGTCGACTAAACACCCTGGTCAGTCGAATGAGTCTGTGCATGACTCATGTGCACTTTTGAATTCAGTCGACTGACCTTGCGTATTCAATCAACTGGCCTGTAACAGTCAAGTTTTTTTTTGAAAAGTCACTTTCATTTTCCAAGAGATATTTCCTTTCTGAAGAGTTGCAACCAATATATTTTCATAGAGAACTTTTTCCAGCAGTTGTAACTCATCGTATACTACAAAAGCACAAAAGTTTCAATGATCTAATCACGTAATTTTCTAATATCTCTTGATCTATAGTGCTTTACAATCTTTATTTCTTTGTTTACAAATCTCTATACAATCATTGCTTACGATTCCATTTCCCTATCCTTCAAGCAATACTAATCTCCCTATTCTTCATACACACACAATTATACGCATCATTCTTGAAGAAAAGATTATACGAAGTGTGTACTATAACTGAAAAATCTGTGTTATTTAGAACGCACAAAGTCAAGTTAAATCCAGTCTGTAAGAAAGTCCTGTTCGGTTGCTCAGGCGATCAAGTCCTATTTTGTTGCTCAGACAGTGTAATATCTTTTCCTCCAGGTTAAGTGAGCATTGCTAGCTTTAATTCCAGAAGGATTTTGGGCCTGAACGTAGAACGGGAGTTCAAACCAGTATAAATATTACTGGTATCATTTTACTTTACCACTATTATTTTCTGCACTAGTTATTTATTATTTTCCATGTTACTTGAACCTATTGCACAGTCACTTTCATTTGGTATCAGAGCAAGGCCATCATATAACTGTAACATAATTATCTGATTTTTTTAATATGGAAAACAACACCATTGTAACTATCACTACCTTTCTAGTAGGTCAATCTACTACACGACCACCTCTATTTAATGGAATGAACTATAACTATTGGGCTACTAGAATGAGATTCTATATACAAGTAAGTAGTTATGAAACCCGAAACAATATGCAATCTGAATATACCATGCCTACTACTGAATATTCACAATGGTTTGACACATAAAAATTAGATGCTACTGCAAATGCTAAAGCTATGAATATGTTATACCGTGCGTCAGAAAAAAAAATGAGTTTAATAGAATAAGCATATGTAAAACTGCTCATGAAATTTGGCGTACACTTAAAGTTACACATGAAGGTACTAACAAAGTCAAGTAGAGTAAAATTGCTATGCTCAAAATCAGTTCCATAATTTTAATACGAAGCAAGATGAGACTATAAGTGAAATGTACTCTAGATTTCAAGATATATCATTCTTCGATAGCATTAGGAGAAACTTATATAGATTTTGAAATTGTTTCAAAAATTCTCAACTCACTAATGGATGAGTGGGAACGAAAAGCCTTAGCAATTGAAGAAGCCAACGACGTTTCAACCATAAAAATGGAGGATTTGATAGGAAATCTAATATCTTATGAAGTTAATCTCCAAGCTAAACGAGTACAAGCTCAAGTTAAGAAGAATATAGCATTGCAGGCAGAAAAAGATGAATCAGATTTAGATGAAGAAGATATAGCGTTCATTCCTAAGAATTTCAAAAGGCTTTTGAAATTTAGAAAGAGCAACAAATTCAAAAATAACAAGAATAGCTCAAGTAACAATAATAACACCAACAAACCATCATCATCTGCTCTAGAATGTTATGAATGTCACAAGAAAGGCCATATCAAGAAAGACTGTCCTAAGAAAGATAAAAATAAGCATAAGAAAGATAGATTCAAGAAGAAAGCTTTCTCTGTCACTTTGGACGATTCAGAATCATCATCATCATCAGATAGTGACTTGGACAGTGATACAAAACAAGCCAACGTTGGTTTAATGGCCACAAAAAAGGAGGTAAGTGATCTAACTTTTGATGATTTATTGGAAATAAACTTAGAATTACTTGATAAGCTAAAAGACATCAAAAGAAAATATAAAGAATCTCCTGAAAAACTAAATAGAATTGAAATTGAAGTAGATATGCTAAGAGATGAGAAACAAATCTTAGAAGAAGAACTTGAAGTTACACAAGAATCTTGTTCTAATATGACATCTCAACTCTCTATGTTAAGTCAAGAGATAGAAACACAAAAAGAAAAGAATGATGCTCTATTAATTATAAATCATCATCTTAAAGCAAATGTCAAGATTTTAGAATTAGATAACTCTAGCCTTAAAACAAAGTTGGATGATATTACTAAAAATGTCACCAATTTTAATAAAGGCGGAGAAAATCTTTCCAAAATTATAGAAAATTCTCAAACTGCCTCAAATAAAAGAGGACTAGGATATAAGCAATCTTCTAAAGTTATTCCAAAGAAAAAGAATTTTTTTATAAAAGGAATAATAATAAAGTTGAAAAACCTAGTTCAAAAGTTTCAAATTTTTCTAAGCAATTAAAATTTGGGTTCCTAAAACAAATAATTATTTGATTAGAGATAAGTATATAAAATCTTTTATAAAAAATGTTCATAAAAACAATGATTTCATTTTCTAAAGTAATTCTGAACCCTCTTGGGTTTGGCTTCTAAGACCTAACTCTTAGGACTCTAATATTTAAACATTGATGATGTGTTCTTGTTTTGTATGCTAAATTTCTGAGTTATCATCATTTGTATCTTTGTTATATGCTATGCGTCTTTGTCATTGTTCATATAATATTTTCTGCTTTGAGAACTCTCCTTTTTGTCGATGAAAAAGGGGGAGGAAAGATTAAGTATTTATAGGAATATATTGCATAGATTCAGGGGGAGAAAACTATAGTACAGTTGCAGGAATATATTCAGAGGGGGAGATAGATTAACAAAGCTTATCAAAGATTTGTTTGTAGCAAATGGAGTTGTTATCATAAAAAAGGGGGAGAATATTGGATTATAGGTTTTGATTGCCGACAAGACACAACAATTCATGAATCTACGACCACGACAACATCTGAATTCATCGACTCAATATATGGTTCGTATAGTTATAAATTTTAACAAGAGTCAATAAATATATACATAGAGTCTAGTTGGTGCTTTGTTAAAATCTTTCCTCAAGATTCATTGCTCACAAATTCAATTAAAACTTGCATTCATTTTTAATCAAATTCAAATACACACACATATATTTCATTGCACTGAAATGCAGTACTTGGTCTATTAAATAAGTGGTACCGCACGACCGAGCCAGTGTAAAAAAAATTATATTACATGGATCATTCGACTAAACACACCTGGTCAGTCGACTGAGTCTTTGCATGACTCATGTGCACTTTTGAATTCGGTCGACCGACCTTGCATGTTCAGTCGACTGACCTACAACAATCAAGTTTTTTTTGGAAAGACACTTTCAATTTCAAAGAGATATCTCCTTTCTGAAGAGTTGCAACCAATAGCTTTTCGTAGAGAACTTATTCCAGTAGTTATAACTCATCATATACTATACAAACACAAAAGTTTCAATGATCTAATCACCTAATTTTCTAATCTCACTTGATCTATAGTGCTTTGCAATCTTGATTTCAATATTTACAAATCTCTATACAATCATTGCTTACGATTTTATTTCCATATTCTTCAAGCAATACTAATCTCTTTATTCTTCATACACACACAATTATACACATCATGCTTGATGAAAAGATTATAGGAAGGGTGTACTACAAGTGACAAATCCGTGTTATTTAGAACATACAAAGTCAAGTTAAATCCAATTTGTAAAAAAGTCTTTTTTGGTTACTCAGGTTGTGTCCTTCTTTATTGCTCAAGCGGTCAAGTCCTGTTCGATTGCTTAGGCAGTGTAATACATATTTCTCCAAGTTAAGTGAGGGTTACTACCTTTAATTCCAGAAGGAGTCTGGGACTAGACGTAGAACGAGAGTTCGAACCAGTATAAAAATTCCTAGTGTCATTTTACTTTACTGTTATTATTTTCCGCACTAGTCATTTATTATATTCCATATTACTTGATCCTATAGCACAGTCACTTTCATGTGATGCCATCGATAGTCACTAGCTTGAAAGTTCTGTCTTTAAGCTTCTGATCGATGACTTATGGTCTTTCCCATCGTACCCATGTTTGAGTGGCTAGGAAAAATCCGTTTCAGGACAAGATCGGCAATTTGAAAGGTCCTGGGTCAGACTTTAACATTGTAGTACTGGGCGACTCGGTATCGGTGTGCAGCTGCCCTCAAGTCAGCCCTTTGTGCTTCTCATCAACTATGTCTAGAGATTCCAAAAGGAGATATCTGTTGGTTCTGAGGTCATAGTAAGTCACTCGATGAGAAGGGACTTCAACTTCAATGGGAATCACCGTTTTAGAGCCATAAGCAAGGACGAATAGAGTATAGCCAGGCGTGGACTTGTAGGTGGTTCTGTATGCCCATAATGCAGATGGGAGTTCATTAACCCACTTGCCTCTAGCCTTTTCCAAACACTTCTTTAGAATGGACTTTATGATTTTATTAACAGCTTCGATCTGTCCATGAGCTTGAGGGTGAGCAACTTCCATAAATATTTTCTCAATACGATGCCGACAATAGAAGTCTTTAAATTCAGTACCGTTGAATTAGGCCCTGTAATCAGATAGGATTGCATAGGGAAGACCAAAGTAACAGATGATATTTCGAACAACAAAGTTTATTACTTTCTTCATTGTGATCATGGCCAAAGATTTATCTTCACCCCATTTAGTGAAGTAATCGACTCCTATGATGGCATACTTCGCACCATCTTTGGAAATCAGAAAAGAGCTAATGATGTCAATACCCTAAGTAGAAAACGGTCAATCCACGACCATTTGAGTGATTTTCGTCGACGGGGCTCTCGAAATCTTTGCAAACATCTAGCACTTATCCCATCGTTTAGCATAATTAGTTGCGACTCAATTGATAGTTGGCCAAAAATAACCATAGTGGAGTATCTTCTTCACCAGGGTTTGTCCCGTGGTGTGATCGCCACATTCTCCTTCATTGTTTTCTCTTATACTTGCTTGATTTCATTGTTGGTGATACACCGAAGTAGGGGGATGGAGAAACCCTTCCTATACATGACTCCTTCTTGAAGGATGTATCATGAAGCTTTACGAAGGATCTGTCGTTTTTCATTCCTCCTTTTAGGAAGGATTCCCCTTTGCATATAGTCTTTAATTCGAGTCATCCATGACTGCTTCTCGGGATCCGTCTCTAAGACCAAACCAATCTCCATTTGGTCAATGCTTGGAGCATTAAGTACTTCAACTGGGACCAAGCCCATTTGTTGTGCATCCCCGAAACCGGCCAGCTTGGCCAGCAAGTCGGCTTTTTCATTATGTTCTTTGGGAATGTGTGTAATGGTGTAATGCTCAAAAACAGTTAGCAGCTGTTGGACCCGGTTGAGGTAAGGAGCAAGTCGTGCTTCTTTGGTCGGATATTCTCCCCTGACTTGGTTTACTACTAATTAGGAATCATAGAAAATTTGCAATGCCTTTAATCCCACCTCCCTAGCAAGTTTAAGCCTAGTGATCAAGGCTTCATATTCAGCTTCATTATCCATTACAGGGAAGTCAAGTTTTAGAGTGTAGTGGATCGAGAATTCTTCAGGAGTTATTAGTATGACTCCGATGCCAGAATGTCGATCGTTGGATGCTCCATCCATGTACAGCTTCCATCAGATGGTAAGTTCTCTACTGCTCTACATAGATTCATCTTATGCAGTGAATTTAGCTACAAAATCTACCAGTGCTTTCCCTGGATGGCCCTCTGAGGGAGATAAGTGATATCGAACTGGCTCAATTCGATGTTCCATTCAAGTAATCTTCTAGACGTCTTAGCTCGCTGTAGGACCTATCGTAATGGCTGGTTGATGAAGACGTTAATGGGATGAGCCTAGAAATAAGGGTAGAGCTTTCTTGAAATGATCAACATGTAGTACACGAGCTTTTCAATTTTATGTAGTTACTTTTAGCACATGTCAATCACTTGTTAACATAATAAATTGGCCTCTGGATCCGATCCACTTCACATAACAGTGAGGCACTTATGGCATGTACCGACACTGCAAAGTAAATATACAAGTGTTCATGATCCAATGGCTTGGATAAGAATAGGATCTTTCTAAGTAAAGTAACAGAGTTTGAAATGCATCAATGCAATCCCGCGTTCATTCAAAGTTCCACTTCCCTCTTCCGATCAAGTTGAAGAAAGGTATGCACTTATAGGTGGCCCTGGAGATGAATTGACTCGGGATGGCGACCTTACCATTTGGGCTTTGCACATGCTTAATTGTCTTTGTATTTGAATATCTTTAATCGCTTGAATCTTCTCGGGATTGGTTTCAATTCCATGAGAGTTGACAATGAAACCTAATAATTTTCTTGACGCAACGCCGAAAAAGCATTTCAAAGGGTTATGTTTCATTCCATATATCCGGAGAACATTAAACATCTTCGCTAAGTCATCAATGTGGTCGTTTTATCACCGTGACTTTACGAGCATATCATCTATGTGTACTTCCATTGATCGCCCAACCTAGTCTTTCTGCATCTGGTTAACTAGTCTCTAGTAAGTAGCACCAACGTTCTTTAGTCCAAAAGGCATCACAACATAGTAGTATAGTTGCAGGTCGGTAATGAAGCCGGTGTGTTCCTGGTCTAGGACATGCATCAGGATCTGAATGTATCCGGAGTATGCATCCATAAATGAAAGCAGTTCATCTCTGGTGGTTGAGTCTACCAATTGGTTGATCCTTGAAAGTAGGAAGCTGCCTTTCAGGTACGCCTTGTTCAGGTTTGATTAGTCGACGCTTGTTTGCCACTTTTTATTGGCTTTCTCATAAAAACTGGGTTGGATACCCATTTTAAGTAGAGGGTGCCATGGATAAACCCATTATTTTTGAGTTTATCCACCTCCTCTGTAAGTACAACGGATCTCTCTGGATCCATGTTGCGTCATTTTTTCTTCACCGAGACATGCCGAAAGTCGATATTCAATGCATGGCTTTCGCTGAGCGAATCTAGGCATATGTTGTGATGATCAGCGAGATCCCACAAATGTCAGAATAGCTCCAAGCAAACAAATCAATATTCTCTTAGAGAAAACCATCTAATTCTTTCATCATCGTTGCATTAAGCTATGATCCGATCTTTAGGAACTGTGATGGGCCGTCATGGCTGACCGTGGTGTCGATCGTCAGCTCAACGGGTGCAACCTTAGTTTCTTTGGGCTCCTCTTCTTTATCTCTATGATCTATCTCTTTACAGAACCGACTAGGTTCCCGAGCGGAGACTCGAACGCTGATCGCTAAGTTTCATTAGGTTTGATGCAGAGAGGCTTCTTTATATCCTTTCCTTTCTCCTTTCACTGAGTGTCTCTCAACTTAGTCATATAACAGGCACATCCACTCACTTAATCTCCATGGATAATCTCCACTCCATTCTCTGTCAGGATTTTGAGTGTCAGACACTAAGGGGGATAGCTTCCCTGAATTTAGCAAGGGTGGTCGACCTAAAAAAACATTGTACGGAGTGTTCGCATCCATCATAACAAACGGCAACGCCCACACTTTCCTTCAGTTGTCGTCTTCTAACTTCACCGGTAGCTTGAAATAGCCTACCATTTCAGCTGAAATACCATTAAGCCATAAATATGAGCTTTGCATGGTTTCAGATCTTCGGCTTTCAGTAACATGGTCGTATGCCTTCTTGAAAATGATATTCACAAAACTTCCACAATCAATCAGAATCTTTCTCACCAAGGTAGGAACGATCATGGCCGAGGTCACCATTAGGTCGATCATAGGGGCCTCCACCTTATTTGCATCTCTGCCTCGAAATATGATATCATCTATCATAGTCGTTGCTGCTTTGTTGGAGCATCGTCCTCCATGTTCGAGCAACAATCAATGTCAACATATCTAATGTCGTTTACGTAACATTCCAGTTCATTCCAACTTTTATCATCTGGATATGGTCCTCTAACAATGGTATTGATAACTAATATGCCTCTCGTTCGTCGAGATTCCTCATCATTGTGCGGAGCTTGTCCTTAATTGGGTCGGATGTCCCCTGCCCGCCATGCTGCGGGGCTTTAACAAATTGCTGCAATTTTCTTTCTCGAATTAACTTCTTAGTTACATCATAGAGGTGGCAACACTCGTCTGTGGTATGTCCATAACTTTCAATCTACAATACTTTTCTGACTATCTCTGCTTCTCCTTCGGTTCTTTCGAAGGTGATTTCCTTTACTGCATATTGTTACAATTTGATAGATAAACATTCTCTAACGACGTATTCAATGGCATGTATGTATCAAACAATGGGATTCTCTTCTTCCCTCCTTCAGAATCCCATCTTCGGTCGCGGTTTCTATCACCTCCTTTCTTTTGCTTATTCAGTTCGTTATGAATATTGGTTTGAAATTTCTCAAAACTATCACTTGACTGCTTCACTGCCACGTTACTTTGTACTCCCTCGGCGCTTGGGCCTGCAACATCTCTCTTCCTTTTTCACTTTGCCTCCTCCTTTCTAGAAACTGAGCCGCCTTTGCAAAGAAACAGTCCAATATAGAAGGAGGCTTTCCCGCAAACCAATCACCAAATTCGAAATTAGGGCCAACTCCCCTAGTTGGTGCCATGAGTATTCCATCATCATTCTGAATATTGACTTCTGTAACAGCTGTATTAAACCTTTCCAGAAATTCTTTCTATGACTCCCCTGGTCCCTGGACCAAGTTGGAGAGTGACATTACATCCTTGGAGCGAGTCGTGTGCGTGCGGAACTACTCTAGGAACTTCTTTTCTAACTCATCAAATGAAGAGATTGGCCACGGTGGTAGTTGGTGAACCACATCATCCCAACATTTTTCAAAAAAATGAAAAAAAATACCTACACTTGACTACATCAGTGGCTCAGACAGAATCCATGCGTCATTCGCACTTCAAGAGATGCTCCTTGGGATTGATTTTTCCTACATATGCAGACATCGTAGGCGTATGGAACCTTCGTTGATATTCTGCATGTAGAATGAATGGAATATGACTTCAGGAGAGTCCCCAATCATCATTAGTCAAGCCTTGACTTTTCTTCACTAGCCGTCTCACCATGACTATTAAGTCTAGTGTTTAGAAAGTTGGTGTCAGGTGGTAGTCAAGTTCTACCTCACGCAAGTGACCCGATCCACGCTGTTGGGCAGTGCCATATTGCCTTGGCTTCTCTTGCTCTTGATCCATTTCCTAAGCAGCAGTTCTATTGTCGTCCCTCGGCTGTGATTTAACCACTTTCACCTGAGTTCCAATACCTTAATAGATCGTGGAAACTCCGAGTGAGCTCCTCCAGCTACTTGTTGACTACCAGCATGATTCGAGGGTTCGGTGCAAACTAGTGCCGATCGACCATAGGCGATCGTCTGATTCCGTCCCGATGTTCCAACAGCATACCATTTTACGGCGTCTGTTT
Source organism: Allium cepa (assembly GCA_030765085.1). Lineage (NCBI taxonomy): Eukaryota > Viridiplantae > Streptophyta > Magnoliopsida > Asparagales > Amaryllidaceae > Allium > Allium cepa. The sequence goes on from CM060931.1 coordinate 170,073,412, forward strand.
CTATGACAGTCGTCAGATGAGGGTGAGTTCTCTGAGCTTGAGTATCGAGAAGGCTCCCTCCTTGTCTTTCCACGCTTATCTTTCAACCGGTTCATCAGGTCGATGTTAGCTTGGATTTGTTGGTTGATCTGCTGATGACTATCCATCGGTTCATTCATTAGGACTTCAAAGTCTATTTTGGTGACATAGTCAGCTGAATTCTAGAGATTGACAGCAACTGGTTGTACGCTCTGATGAATCTGATAAATGATATTATATTCACTACCTTCAACAGCATGGAAAGTAGTAGATTTTCCTCTAGTTATGGCTAATAGCTTCTTTTTAAGTCTTCTTTAAATTTAAGAAAAAATTGAAACTTGTTGGTAGAAATCTGGATCTATCTCACGAATATGGGAATTCACAAGTAGATGATGAGATCCAATCAACCTGAGAATTCATTCCCAATGAAAGCACCAAAATGTTTGAACTAAAAGTTGGCACAAACAACCAATAGAATGAATGTAGAGAAATAAATAAAGAAATATAAATTTAAACAGAGGAAACAAGTAGAATACAAGTAAAAAATAATGATAAACAGATTTATAGTGGTTCGGCGTTCAGTGCCTATGTCAATGAAATAACTTTATTGATCACTTGAATTTCTGAGTACAAGAGGGACCAGATCGAGAACCATAGATACAATAGAGTACAAGAAAAATAACAACATAAAAGATCCCTTAAATGAACTATGAACTCTGTATTTATAAGGGTAGAAGACCTAATATCTTCCTAAAAATTCATCGATGGAATCTCCAAATGTAGACAAGGTCACCCAAAAAATTTAATGGCCCAATTCCTACTTTATAGTGATCGGCACCGATCGGTCCTCTTGGACACATGGTTGCTGCGACCAGTCTAGTGGGTTATCCTCCATGTCAGCTTCATGTTTCCATAGTTTCTTTCATGTTTTTGGAGATATCGATCGATTTTCATTGAGTTAAATTGTTGGTTGATGTTTTTCATGACCATTGTGATGCGATCTGATCCCCTACGTAGAGGAAGTGATAGGTGCTGAGACCCTGCCTACGTGAAGGGATAAGTGTTGAACCCCCGCCTAAGGGAGGTAGTAACCATACTTACGAAAAGTCTATCTCTTGGTCTCGCTTGATTGTTGCTTTATATTGTTGTATGTGCTTGATCTCTGGACTCCATGATCCACCTCTCTAGGCTGCTTGCCTTGTCTATCATCGAGTCTAACTTGTTCAATCAGTCTGGATACAATCGGGTCAAAAGGCCGGATAAAAATATAGCATTAAACCTAGAGCTACAAGATGTACCTAGGAATTTGATCGTGGAAATGGTAGTTTGATCGGTTTACGTAAATTGCAAATTGTTTGATATCCTTAAATGTTATGATAACCGAATGAATTATTGTAAAGAGATGTAATTGTCTTGTAGTAAGGGTTTCCTTTTGAATGGTTTGACCATTTGAAAAGGAAAGTGAACATACAAGAGTGAATGTAACTTAGGCACATTAGGATGAAGAGAGCGAATGACCACCTTGCTTCATAAAGAGACATTGGAGATGAGAATTGTATGAAATAATGAAAGATGCTTAATATGGAATGAAGATTATGATTTATATTCCAAATGTATTTTTATAGAGAAAATTGTTTATGCAAAAGTTATTTCTTCGAATTCATAATATTTGATCTTAAATTCTCGACTGTAAACTAATTACAATGGTTGAATTAAAATTCCATAATCAGTGGTTAAATGGAGCTTTGTATTTTGTATGCAATTGTAATAATGACAAATATAGTTGGAGCATACCATAAAACACTTCTTAGTGGACACGTCATGTTACAGAAAATTGTTTTCGTAAACATACCATATATTATTTGAATATTGGGTAAAAACAAACATAATTTTATTTTGATATTATTATTGTGAATATTCATTATAAGATAAAGCTATAAAAATGTTATTTATATCATAACAATACGATGCATTAAAAATAAAGAAGTACACAAAATTTTACAATTATGCTAGAATTATGGACTAAGCCATAGTTTTGAGAAATAATTCTTTAATCGTATGATTCTGAACCATAATAATACAGGTGTATCGTGTCTCAAATGACTACGGACTAAGCATCCATTCAATGGGAGCGACATAATAGTTAGTGAACTCATAGGATTGATACATATAGATGTATACAATCATACATCTAACGATGCTAAGATGGTTCCACGTACTTCATTAACTTCATTACACATGTAGTATGTCTATGATAAATTCATAGAGTACAAAATGGAAGTAAATTACACAACGTGCAAAAGAAAATAAATTTATTCAATTTGATTGAATAGGAGAGTGTGCTGGAAAGGAGTTCCAAATGTACCTAAAAAAGAACAAGATTCATACTCAACATTCACTCCTCCCTGAAGTACATAATGATGTACCGATAAGGAGTAATCATACTTCTTTGGATAAATTATGATTAATATTGAGTGAAGCCGAGTTAACATTTTCTATAAGGACATGTACTCAAAAGGAAGTACATAATTTGAAAATTAATTTCATCTAAAACAAAGTCTAAAATATCATATAAGATTAGAGTTAATGAAACAAACCCCTATATATCGTATGTTAAGGAGTTGACAGGTAATGTGAATCGGGAGAGTGCACATAATACATGTTCGTGAGGAATCTTCTGTGAACCACCCTAAATGAGTTTGGAACCAAACAATATGATTGACTAATTATTTTATAAACATAATTTTCATAAACTTAGAAACCAAAATAATTTCATATATATATATATATATATAATTTATAAAATATTTATGAATAACTATATGTTACACTAAGAAACAATTTTTTTTTCCAGAAACACTAATTTCATGATGAAGGAATTTCTTTTAGTGATTATTGGTAGTGAAATGGATGTTGTATATGATCCAAAGATAAAACCGAATACAAAGGATGAAGTGAAATTAACCAAACCTAAATGGACATAACTGATTAGAATGTCTAATAAGAGCTCTTGCACTTTAAAAAAGAAAATATGATTTTCTTATCGATGTCGAGAAAAGAATTTCCTTGGTTGTCAAGAAGTCATTAAGAGTATTAACTCTACTATATGAAATGATGCGCAAATCTAGAATAGATTCTACGTACATTACTGGCATATTATTTTATTTTTTGTACCTAAAGGGATATGATCCATCAGTCGTAAAAGTATCTTCAAGAAGAAGACCAAAGCAGTTGGAATATGGTAAGCTAAATTGATGTAATAATGTTGTAAATTTCAATTATTGAAATTGACGTAATAGATTCTTTATTCTATGCACATAAGTTAATTCAGATTTTATTTACAAAATTATCGCTTAATACGATTACGAGTTTTTATATGTGTATATTGCAATAAAAAAATGTAAATAATGATTTAGAATTTGCCATTTTTGCTTAATAACTAAAGTGTCTAGAGGTTAGTAGGATCGATATTGAGTTAGTGGGTTATTGGATAGGACCCAAGAATTGATATAAGAGTTTCGACAAGCATCGAATTTAGAAAATATTTTGATAGGAACATCAAACAGTTTGAATTTTAATCAAAATGTAGAGGAAACATATATCTATAAGAAAGAACAAGAAAGATGCCAGAATATTTCTAAAAACTATAAGTAAACAGCAAACTTGTCACTTGTAATGATGTGTCCATGTTAAATTCATTATTGTTTGGTTATTTAATCCACGATATTGGATCTGAAAGGACATCCTTTATAATCAATATAAAAGGTGGTTGGAAATATCCCAAATGATATACATAGACACCATATAAAAATATTTAATGTGGAGCATGTAAAATGGATTCCTTATGCATTAGCAATAAGAATTATACTCATGCTTTTTATGTATTTGAGACATAAAGAAAGTATCAAATCAAAATTAAGATCATTAAATGATAATTTAAAGTGTTCTCGAGTGTTTACAAAATACTAGAGAATTGTTTATATAAACAACGAGCTCCTTATGAAGGAGTGCACAAACTCAAACTTCATAGGTAATATTGAGTATGGTATGTCAATCCTAAATCCATGTTCAACCTTAAGTTAAGAACATTAAGTTAGAAATGTTCCAAACAGTAATTAATGGCTTATTTAACCAAAATGCCAAATACATCACCTTGAATAACACTGCAATAAAAGAAGTACAAATAAATACGCAAAATTATAACTGAACTAGGGGAGATTCCAAATGTTTGATAATTCCATGACATTATTACGTGATAACAATGCTGCGATATAGTTCATAAAAGAACCCAAAGATAACTAGAAATCCAAAACATATCCTGAAGGGTTCCATGATAAATGCAATTTATCAGCATCAAAGAGAGTTAATTGACAGAGTAGATAATTAAAACCATATAACATACTCATTCACTGAGAAACTGACCCAATTAGTTTTTGAGAAAACTGATCAAAATAGTTGGAATAATATTCCATAATTGACCTCATATGCAAGTGGGAGAATATAGAGTTAGAGGTATGCCCTATGGGAAATTATGTAATTTGTTACATATATCTAACTCGTTAACCAATATTATTCATAATAAGGGTGCTTGATTTTTATACTTTGCTATATTGTGATATAATTAATTAAGTAATTAATTCAAGGTGTATATTTAGAAAATCTGTAAGTAGTATTTTATGTGTTATTTATTACAAAGAATTCTAACCATGAGAAAATTATCACTATACAAAATTACATGTTATTTTAAATATTCCTAGTCAAGATATTTTGATATAGGATATCGATACATTCGTTGAGACTAGAGTACGTAACGCTCTCCAAATGTTGAAAAGTGTATTACTCATGACTGCTAGGGGAACCAAGGGGTTACGTACTAATAGTTATTAGGTAAATATGGAATGACTCGCTCGAGAGTTTCCTCTTGGTTAATTATAACTAAAGTCCGAAAAGAAATCTCAAAGTGACGATGTTGCACAGTTCCCTCGACTTGAGAATACTATGGAACTTCAATGCGGACACTACATTTTGATTATAGTTAAATCATTGCATGGCGACAAGTCGAGCGAATATAATTGGCTATGAACTGATGCATTGGAAGTGAAACAATATTTAAGAGTGAATTCGTTTCCTCGCTGTAAATGGGTTAGTTAAACGGTCAACTGTAGTAAATTCAAAGTCAAAGTCTTTGGCCAAAGCAGTACAGTTAATAATAATTGTTATTATTAAACCATGGACTTTGTATTTGAACTAACCAAGTTGAATGTTGATGATACTGGAATTTTGACCAAAAACCAAATTCCATAAGTCCTAAAGTGATATTTTGACAAATAGAATTGGTGTAAATAACCGTTACTATTAGGTACTGCTCATAATAGTAAACTAGATTTTACAAAAAAATATGTGTAAGAGGTAAACTCGACCAAAATATTACACCACTAGCTATGGTGAAGTGTGAATGTTAATATTTGAATTGCTCGACATTAATCGCCGATTGAATTTGCACCTTTGAGTCGCATAATGGCGGTGATGCATTCTACAAAATACCATGCAATTTAATTAATTTATAAAATTTTATAAATTAATTAATTTAATTACTATTTTATAAATATTAATTATTGTTTAATTTATTTGATGTTTTGGAGTTGTTTACAATTATTGGAATGCATTTATAATAATTGTATTTACTCGCGTCGATATACGATATCGGTGTAACTTTAAATCGGTTTAGATTGAAGACAATTTCATGAAAAGATTTGTGGAAATTTTGTTCCATTTGATGGCATGTATTTTCTACTAAACATGTTAAGAGAGAGGAGTGGAGAGAGTGAGAGATAAAGAGAGGAAATTAAGGAGATGATTTGGGAAGTTTTCATTAAAAGAATGCAAAAGGTTTCATTCTTTCAATAAAAACAAATCCACTAATTAATTTCATGTAGATATTCTTTTATATTCCCCTTTTCTCTTTTCTCCTTCTTATCTTCTATGAAAAATAAAATGAACATTTTTAAAATTTTATCAACTTCATATCAAATTCAAACGTCGAATAAAATGACAAGTGAGTGATTCATCCTCTCTTGTACGAATTGGGTGTGTACCTTAGAGATCTAGGAACTACTCTTCATTTAAGGACTGAAGCCTAGGGTACTTCTTAAGGTAGTTTTCTAACCTCAATTTTTAACTATATGTCACACCTTAATAGTGTTGTCGGATCCCTTATATTTTACAATGAATTTATATGTGCAAATGTTGTCACTTATAATCGTTTGAATGTGTGTGTGTGTGTGTGTGTGTGTGTGTGTGTGTTTGTGTGTATTTTTGAATCATTCATGTCTTATAAATATTATTGTTAGAGTTTTGCATTAGTTTGAAACAAATGAATGAAATTATTTAATATGTATATAATTTAAATAATGATAACTTTGTTCTATACGTACATCCCAAATTCGTGTATCATTAAATGATTTATGTATTTTAAAATAACCATAAAATTATTTATTTTTGGCTATTTATTTATTTAACAAAAACATATGCATATATATTTTGCATATTTAAAATATCTTTAACTATTTTATGGTTTTCAATTTGATACTTAAATTATTAGCTCAAAAAAATTTGATATTTTGGATTTTAATTTTGAATCTATTTTATTGACTTAGTCAAATCTATTCAAATACATAAATTATTTTTGAGACATAAATGCATACGCACACATGCAAGTTTAAAATGTTTGAAGAAAAAGTAAATGAAGACTAAATGATCTCCACTATTTCTTTTCCTTAATTTCCACTTCAATACCTCTTACTCTTTCCTTAATGTTGTTTAAATGCACCATTACCTATTCAAATTTGAATCTATTTTATTAACTCAACGAAATCTCTTCAAATATTTTAAACTTTTTATTTCATTTAATTCATAAATTAATATATATGTGTATGTAAAATGTTTTGAAAGCAAGCTAAAGAAAGTGTAAATAAATGCCATAAGATTTCCACCTTCTCCTCTCCTTAATTGCCAGTTATATCTCTTTTACTCTATATTTGATGCCACTTAAATGCACACTAACTATTCAAATTTAAATCGATTTCACGGACTTAGTCAAATCTATTCAAATGTTTTAAATTATTTACTTCATTTAATACATAATTTAATTTATACATATACACTCATCTATATATATATATATATTCACATATAAACTTAAAATATTTTGTGACAACCATTGAACATATAATGGGGAATATATACGTTAAAGGTGCAAATCCCAACATTTATATTCTACATTAACTATATACATCCTATTTCATGTTGCGTGTGCAATGTACACATACGGTTGTATTTGATATACTCATAATAATATGTCTAGTATGGATTAAATAAACCCTCTTTGTTAAAAATTAAATAAAGTAAGAAAAAATATATTAAACCGAATGTAATAAATCATGTAGAGTTCATAGGTCTAATAGATCCAAAGCTATTTTTTTTGAAATCTACCTATTTTACCTGCTTCGACTTGCTTGGTTCCTTCAATCTTATCATTAATATTGTAATTCACATCCATCGGTTAATTCATAACTGCATGAAAATCTTTAAGACGCTCTCCAGTTGACATATATTCTTTATGATAGAGTTGGGGGTATCCCTAGATGCAATATGCAATTTGTTACAAATACCCAGCTCGATTACCTAAAATTTTCATGATAAAAATATTTGATTCTAACATATACTTTGTTATATAGTTATATAATTAATTTAGTGATTAATTCACAGTATATTGCTTAGAAAATCCTTGAATAATATGTTACATGATAGTAGTTGCAAAATGTTATAATCATGAAATTTTGTCACATTGCATAGTAGCATATTGTTTTAAATATTTCTGGTCATGATGTTTTGAGAGAAGATATCGATACATTCGTTGAGAACACATAACGCTGTCCAGATGTTGGACAGTGTAACGGCTGTTGGGGGCACTAAAGAGTTCGGAACTGATATTTATTAGATAAATATGGAATGATTCATTTGAAAGTTTCTTGTTGGTTAGTAACAACTAGGGTAAATATGAAATCTTGAGTGAAGATATTACAAAGTTCTCTTGACTTGAGAATATTGATGAATTTCAATGTAAAATCATCACTAAAAGGTACCGCTTAAAATGTAAACACTACACCAGAAACAGCTTTTCACAGCATTCGACAAACGCTATAATATGATACAACAACGTTAATAGAAACGCTGTATAACGACATGTTGTCATAGGTACAGAAGTTGTACCAGCAAAGAGAAAACGTTGTCAAAAACATCATTTGACAACGTTTATAATGAGTTGTTAATAGTATTTTTGTCGCATTTTCTAGAATGTTCTTTTAAACTTTCACGGCATTAACATTTTGCTGTGAAAGATGTTTACGGCTTTGCTTCCGTTTTCCTTAGCAATTTAAGACGAAATTTACAAGTTGCTATCAAAAGCATATGCATTTGTGTTTTGCATTTTCAACAGCAATCTAAACGCTATTACTAATTTTTACAACGCAGAACGAACGCTGTTATTAAATCTTAGAAGTATTGATAGCATAGAACGAACACTGTTATTAAATCTTAAAGATACCGACAACACCAATTGAACATTGTTGTAACATCCCCGGATTTTAGCCCAGTCTAATTTGATAATTGAATTAATTTTTGAAATTAAAATTGTGAATTAAATAGAGTTTTCCTAAAATAAAAATAAAATATTAGTTGTTTATAGATATTAATTTTAAATTTAATTAAAAATTTATTTGAAGATTTGAGAATAAAATATAAATTGTGTTTGAATTTTCAAAATTAATAGATGTATGTTTATTTATTTATATGGATGGGTTATCATTTGAAATTTGATTCGAAGTCAGAATATAAATGTATTGAAAATAAATTTGATTTGGAATTCAAGAATGAATATTTTAGAAATAAAATTTGATTTATTAAATTTTTATTTCCAAAGACTAATATATATGGATATATGTGTATAATTATTTATTTGTAATGAATAATCTCATACTAGTCCCATGACTGACCCGGAGTTTATTGTTCCCTTCCTAAACTCTAGGTGCCCACAATTTTCCACACGGGCAGTCTAGAGTTGGGTTTTTCAGATGGTAGATATCGATTCAGTAGCTTTCAGCTTTCTCTTTGTAATTCTTTGGAGACTTTGGATATTGAAGCCTTTGGTTAGGACGAATGACCGTGCTTAGCTTGGTGCAACTTGATGGTGGTTCGAGCTATCTATGGAGACTGCTGATATTAGTGTTTCTTCTGGAGTTTCAGGTTCTAGATGTTTCCGCTGCTAGTTCATTGGTGTTTCCACTGTAGCATTTCATTGTACCTCTGATATTGATCATTGTTGTATACTTGGATACTGTATCATTGGAGTTGTATATGATATTCATTCTTTTCTTCCGCTGTGTTGTTATACTTAATGTGTTATAAACTCCGGCGAGCCAGATTCGACGTTTGAATCTGCGACATTCGAGTACAAGTGAAGTACGGATGCCGATTTTCGAAGGTCGAGTCCGGACCGTCACATTTTGGTATCAGAGCTGAAGGTTGAAACTTTAGCTCAGGAGTATAACACATTAAGTAACTCATTAGAGATAGGGTGAAGTATACCCTAGAATGAGTATATTCCTAAGATATCCATTTGTATGCCTCTGTAAATTCTCTTATTATCTACTGATAGTGAGTATGAGTGCAAGAAGAGGACGAGATAGGGGACATGGAAATACCACTTTATATGGTCAATGCCCTGTAACAACAACGGAAACAATCTTTTCCTATCAATCTCTTTTGTCCATCATCTTTACTCAATTCTTTGATGGTTCCTGGTAGCTTCAGGAAAAAGCTTTGATATATTTGCATGGGACACAAATTCCAGATGGGTCAGAATTGTTTGTTTGGATGAATTGTTTGCTTTGGTTGCTATGGTTGATAGGTATATTTTGGTTGTTTAAACTAAAAGTTTTGGATTGCATCCATATATCTGTTTATTCTGTTGGGTCCAGGTATATTCTACGAGTGGTTAGTTATCTTTCGAACTAACCAATACCCCTGTATATTTCGTAGTTCTGGTGACCCGAGTATTTTGATTCGTTCTTGTATCCATTATTGATATTCTGATTTGGGAAGCCAAATGAAGAATAGATATTCAGTTTGATCTGGTGATTCATCTCTCGATCTTTCCATATTCTTTGTGGTCTCCCTGCTTTCAAATTTCGAGGACGAAATTTTCTTAAGGGGGAATCTATAACATCCCCGGATTTTAGCCCAGTCTAATTTGATAATTGAATTAATTTTTGAAATTAAAATTGTGAATTAAATAGAGTTTTTCTAAAATAAAAATAAAATATTAGTTGTTTATAGATATTAATTTTAAATTTAATTGAAAATTTATCTGAAGATTTGAGAATAAAATATAAATTGTGTTTGAATTTTCAAAATTAATGGATGTATGTTTATTTATTTATATGAATGGGTTATCATTTGAAATTTGACTCGAAGTCAGAATATAAATGTATTGAAAATAAATTTGATTTGGAATTCAGGAATGAATATTTTAGAAATAAAATTGGATTTATTAATTTTTTATTTCCAAAGGACTAATATATATATGGATATATTTATATATATAATTATTTATTTGTAATGAATAATTTTATTTCAAATCATTTGTTTTAAATTGTATAAGTACAAAATAGAATGTAAGGAAACAAAACAGATAAACATATCACATAATTATGATAAAGTAAGGATTTAAAACTAAAATATAAACATATGAAGGTATAATTCATAATTAATAAGTAAAAACATGAACTTATTTCATAAATTAAAATAAAGCAAAGGGATAAACATAAATCTATAAATAAATTCAAGACAAGGATATAAACATAAATTTTGTCTCAAATGACATTTGTAAAATATTTACTCAAACAATTAACAAGTGTTTACCAATTTAAACAAGTGGCAAACATATGTTTTATCTCAAACTAAATTTTAATTAATGTGTATAAGAGAAAGAAATAACCAAGTTGCTTATTTTTCTCTTCTCCACTTTTCAAACCTGTAAATAAACCAGATCAAACTCATCAAAAGCCTAAAGCCTACATATATTTCAAAAATTTGGTCAAGGCAAACATTAAGAATCCAAGGTAGTAAAACCAGGCTGCATGTTTTTCTTGCGTTCATCGGCATTCTCAAATTCAAAACCGGCAATTAAAAACAAAACAAAACCTGAAAAGAAAAATTGAATCAAAACTTCAACCTGAAACCAGATCAGAAGCAAACTTGTGGAAATCAAACATTTGTTTCAACTTCAATACATCAAAGCTTTCGACTAAAACAATTTCAGTTTTTAAGAGATCCAAAAAACAAAACCAGAAATGATCAAAGCAAAACAAAGTTCCAGGTTTAAATTCTACTTCAACGCTCTGTGCAAACAGGTGAGCAAACTATTCCCCTTTGATCTCAATTCTGTTTATATCTTGATTGTGTGCCAGATTCTTGTGATTGAAATCATGAGATAAAGTATGATGCATGGATGTGAATATATATTTGAATATGCATATCTGTGTATTTATCGAGACATCCCTGTTTCGAAATATCCAGTTTTAAAACAATTTCTAAATCTGATTTCTTTTCATATAATCAATATTAAACCATGATTTCTGAAGAAAAATTATTTAAAACAAGGAAACATTATTTTTAAAAATGATATCAAGGTGAAATGTTTGGTAAATAATTAGAAAAGGTTAAACTACAGTGAAATTCCTTTCTAAACAGAAAATTCAATGAATTCAATTTTGAATTTTGATCCCATATTTAGATTTATGCTAACAAATAATGATTTTTGGTAGTCAAATTATTAATTTTAAGTTTGTAAATGCCAAGAATTTTGAGTTGAATGAATAATGGGGTTTTGGTCAATTGCCGATGATCGACGAGGATTCGTGGCTCGGGGTTGTGGCCAAAGGAGGTTTAGATGGTGGCGAATGCAAGAAAATTGGTGGTTGAATTTATAGTGGAATGTGGCGACGACATTGAGGGTTGGTAGGGTTTAAGGTCGACGAGGTTTGAGTAAGGATTTTGTCGACAGTGGTGATCGATAGGTGATCGGTCCAGGGGGAGATGGAATTGGAAGGGGTGGCGCTGCCGTGCACAGAGTTTTGCGATTGATGGCGGCTCGTTGTGATGGGGCGAGGCGATCTTTCTGATGGTGGTTTGGGCATAGGAAGTGGTCGAGTTGAAAAATCTTGTTTTCTGATGTAGTCGCCAAAGCTGGGTGGTCATGAAATTTGTATGGGTTACTGACGATGTGGAGGTGATCGCGGTGATGGCCGGAGCGTCGCCGTGCGACTGTGCACGTGCACCAGTGTCTTCATGTATCTGGGTGATTTTGGGATCGGAGAAGAAAAGCAATGGCTCCGGTTTTTGTTCGTAATGAACTGTGTTCGACTCGAAGCATAATGGGTTCGTGTGATTGTTTGAGCCGTGAAGACGAAAGGGGATAGCTCGGGTTCGTTTCAAAGATGGGTCGCGTAAAGACCCGAAGTTTTACTCGAGAAAGATTACTTCGGGCTCGAGTTGATACCTGAAGCAATTGAAAGATTAAACAGTTTTAAGTTTAAAAGAAAAGCAGGTTTAAAATTTAGATTAAATCTAGTTTAAATAATTTTATGATGGTGTTTTTCAATTTATTTGATTAAAAGAAGTTATAACTTGCTTAACCTAATTTTGTTAAGTTAAATGTTTATTTTATTACTTGATTTAATTTATAAAAGGTTATTAAAGATAATTACTTTATGTAATGATTAAGTGAAGTTAAATTAATGACAAGTAATTAAAGGCAGTTAATTACTTAAGGACAATTACTTATTTAAAAGTAATTAATGATCAAAGTTGATTAATCAAGTGATTAAAACTAATTTGTGATTATTAATATAGGTGATTAGAGATAATCACTTATTAATTAGCGATGATTAATTTAATGAGGTTAATTAATTTAAACCACACGATTTATTCATCTTAATTAAAGATGTTTGATTGTTATTGAATGTTGTGTATTGGATTGATATCTATGTAATGTGATTAGGATGCTAGGTAATATGAATTGCTTTGTGCTGAGCTGTGATATATGTGATGAATATATTGCTGTGTGAATATGAAAAACATTTGGCCCGTAAAACAGCATTTGAATTTTGATGTGACAGAGAGTTGGATTCCAGTTGGTTACCCGAAACCCACATCGAATCGTAATGGTAAATCGTTGTAATAGATAAATTTACTTTATTTGTAAATCTGTGCACCCATATAAGCGTTATAGATTATACCGCTTATCGATATTGATTTGATTGAATCTGTGATGATTAATGTTGTTGTACTATTGTGTAAAACCCCTGGACTACACCTTACACACACAAATATGGATTTCACGAGGAAATCGGTTAAGTCACAGATATTTAAATTTAATGAAATGGTTTTTAAAGTTGAAATTTGTTTCCAAATGATTTTGAAAATGCAATTAGGTTGAATTTGAAAAGGCTTTTGAAAAGGGATTTTAAAGATTAAAGTTATTTTGAATAACTTGATTAAGTTTTGAAATTCAAATAATCTGATTTAAATTTAAATTCAAAATTTGAAATTGAATTCTATGTTTGGAAATTATGGTTTAAAAAGGGTATTCAAGTTATGTGGGTTTTAAACCATTTTAAAAGTATTGTTTTGGGAATTTGAATTTAACCCAAGTTTATATTTAAAAAGGCTTTAACTTTTGCAAATCTAATTGGATTTTTCCGAGATGAAAACTATTTGTTTTTCAATTAATAATAGCTTTCATATAAGGAAAGGGTTTCTAATATGTGTTGAAAGATTTCAAATCGAATTGAAATAGTTTTGAAAACTGTTAACTAATCTTTGTGAAAGATAGTCAAACCTTGATTTGAAATTGAAGAGCATTTTAAATGGTGTATCTCTTATATAATTTTTTTGGAATGGAATTGTTTTGTGGAAATGATTTTGAATGCTATGAATTGAATCTTTGATTTAAAGATTGGATGAGTTAATCCAATTTTAAAGGAAAATTGTTTTGAAAAGGGCTATGAATGAATCTTTGTTAAGGATCGGTGAAGTTTGTTTTCAAACTGAAAAGGGATCTGAAAAGCGTATCTTTTGTATAAAAGATTTGAATTGGAAAGATATTAATGAATCTTTGTGAAAGATTGGTAAACTTTGTGAAGTGAATCTTTTGTTCAGAAGATTCGTAAATGGTAATTTGTTTAAACCATTTGAAAGAAAAGTTTTGGGTAATAAGTTGTGACTTAACTGAGATCCCATATCCATATGTTTTTAAATATTGCTCTCATTATTCGGTTTAGCCGGGAGAGGACCTTGTGTCATATAACCCATTCCGAATAATGATACGATGTTATGGATAGCATTTGAAGACCGGTGGTGAAGATCGGGTGTTTGCAAGAATGATAGGATGACCTATCGATTGTCTCTGCACTGAGTAGCTATGGTATAGAGATTCCCTAAGTGATGGGAAGTCCGATCGGGATTTTGAATACCCGTATTGTAAGGGCTTCTTTGGAAGTTCCTTTGGTTCTGCTCGAACCCGGAACGGACTTGTATGGATTTGTGTCTGACGTTACACTTTGAGATGTAAAGCTGGTTTCTATCAAATACATTTCTGTTTGGTGGCGGAGATTTATTCTCTTAGCTTAACACCCTTCTCTGAGACGTACGAGCTCAGAGGTTATGTAGTTGATGGTTACTAGTGATACATTCCCAATTTGGTAATGTGGCACACGAAGTACTGCTGATCATTTGTTGATCGAAGCATGGCTTTGTGAAAATGCGTAGCTTTGTGGACGAGACTTCGTCGAGCCTCACAACCCGGTAATGGTCGAAACAGGAATGTTGCGACAAGTTTTTAGGGCTCGCACCCCTAGGGTATGTACATTTTCTTCTGGATGAAAGGTGATATCATGTTATGGAGCAAAGATATTTAACCTATGTGGTTGCTACAAACTTATTTCTTTATGGTTGTTGGTTGAGAGGCGTCTGGGATAAAGGTCGGTAATGACCGAAGATGGCATAACTCGTGTGTTAGTTACCTAGTTACAGCTTGGTTAAAGCGTGAGGTAGCGTCGGCCTTGTTTAGCAGAGATCCGGTTAGGTTCTCGGGGGCATCCTTCTAGAGGCGTTCCATTTCGGTGTGGGAAGTTCCTTTGCCTGACCATTTGTTGGAAATCCAAAGAAACAATACGCGCCCTGCATGGTTTTAGTTGTATAACCTGCCATTCTTAAATGGTAGCTATAGTAGGCATACGATGAAATGTGGTATGCTGGCTAAGATTGATATTATACTTTCGAAAGTTTTTATGCACTATGCACTAATAATAATATCAAATGGTTTTCGCGTATCAAGCATTTTTGACTGTCATAAGGAGAAATTTCCTCCAAGTGTGCACTTGCATTGTGTGTGTGGCGGGAGGCCTTATGGCAGTTTCATTTTCGAAAAAACATTGCGAATTTATTTTTATAAAGATAAACTGTTTTTGTTTGCTCATACCAGTCCCATGACTGACCCGGAGTTTATTATTCCTTTCCTAAACTTTGGGTGCCCACAATTTTCCACACGGATAGTCTAGAGTTGGGTTTTTCAGATGGTAAATATCGATTCAGTAGCTTTCAGCTTTCTCTTTGTAATTCTTTGGAGACTTTGGATATTGAAGCCTTTGGTTAGGACGATTGACCGTGCTTAGCTTGGTGCAACTTGATGGTGGTTCGAGCTATCTATGGAGATTGCTGATATTAGTGTTTCTTCTGGAGTTTCAAGTTCTAGTTGTTTCCACTGCTAGTTCATTGGTGTTTCCGCTGTAGCATTTCATTGTACCTCTAATATTGATCATTTTTGTATATTTGGATACTGTATCATTGGAGTTGTATATGATATTCATTCTTTTCTTCCGCTGTGTTGTTATACTAAATGTGTTATAAACTCCGACGAGCCAGAATCGACGTTTGAATCTGCGGCGTTCGAGTAGAAGTGAAGTACGGATGCCGATTTTCGAAGGTCGAGTCCGGACCGTCACAATTGTCTTTTTTTTTTTTTTACAACATTTATTTTTTGTTGCGTTATCACTTTATTTAAGTACATATATATCATCAAACTGTATTTTTGAATATATTTCAAGCAGCAACATAACATGTTCGAATCAAACTAAAAAAGTATCATATAAACACGTAACTATTAATATTCACATAAACTATTTAACACAATATTCATAAACAAAAATAACATTTATAAACCAAGTTTATATAATATCCATGAACAAAATAACACCAAACCAAGTGCGCACAATATCTGTTAAACAAAGACACAACATTTATAGACAAAGACATAATATCCATAAAGCAAGTTTGCATCATATACTAACCACAAAATGCACAACCAAAAGTTTCTTATGCGTTGTATGGAAGAAGAATATGTAATCTTGTACAATTTTGCACCAGCAGTCTTTAATTTCCTGCAATAGTCTTTAATTACCTATAATGAAGAAATTTAAAAGCAAGTGATTAGATAAAAATTTTAATAATACATCTAAGTTGGAATTACTTAATAGTTATGATGCAACAGTTTTACATAATAAAACATTTCACTTTTTTTCCAAACATAGAAGGTAGTTTTTTGAATTAATACTTTCTTGTTCAAATTATTAGATTTGATTACCATCTATGCGTTATTATTATTATTATAATCATCATCATCATTACTAGTTATTGCCAAAATATTTCCAGAGTTTTCATTGTATTTTAAATCGATCAGAAGGTATTATTATTATTTTTAAACTATATACTAAAAATAATTGTATGTCCCTTCCCATTTTTTGTTAGCTTGCACTACCACAGGAGTAAATCCAACACCATAATAAGTCACAATAACACCTAAAAAAATCACACGAAACTCCTGAACAAATAAACAACTTTGGCATTTCTATATCCTGACAGTTTAAAGACTTGTGGGCCATTTTAGATTTTTGGCCTCTTGCTAAATTTTGTTCTATAACATAAAAAAGAACACCTAACAAAATTTAACAAATTTATTAGAATGTTGTAATATATATTAGAAATATGGTTGCATATGCTAAATGGCAAAGTACATTATTGTAATCTCCGTTGCATTTGAAGTCTGTAAATAGAGCTCATTTATATTATAGATATATCTGTATAAATAAAAATGTATTTTCTCTTTAATAGTTTCTATTATTGTTTATTTTATAATACGTTATCAGCATAATACTCTTTTCTATTTTAAAAGTAGTAATTTCAGTACACCGTATGTACTATTTCAGATATAATATAACATACACGGTTCATTTCCATTTACCTAGTCAAACCTCTAGATATTTTTATATCAATTATGTACTACCTAGTACTTAGCTTGGAACTATTCTCTAGCCATAACTCAGCATATATAATAAGTTCTATTATATGTCTATTTCATACAAAAAAGTTCATGTATCTTTTTTTTAACAGCAAAATACTACTAGTTATTATCTTTCAGTTTTCATAAAAGGTAAATGAATGCAGCACATCTCTCTATGTATATTATTATTTAACTTTTAGGTTCTGACTCTGAAATACACTCTTCGATTTTTATATTATGCTTTATATTAATTTTACTAAGAAGTCACATGGTGCTTTATTTGTATGTTTTGTCATGTACTTGGTTTTGTATACATTATATTCATATATACATATATATAATCTTGTAGATCAAGGTATGACTTAATTTTATACTTTTGTTTCATTTTTTTACAAGCTACCGTGATGGGCAACATTATATTATATCCAAGTACACTCATATATTTCTTTGATAGATGGTTTGATGTTATAGATTTTACTGTTTATATATATATATATATATGTGTGTGTGTGTGTGTGTGTGTGTGTGTGTGTGTGTGTGTGTGATCAAAACTTATTTTTGAACCAAATTTCTTCTTTCTATTTCAATAAACAATATATTAAAAATCAAATACTTCCTTTAAAAATTATTAAAAGAAGCATTTAGCAATAATTACAAAAGTTATTGCATTTCTCTAAATAAAAATCATATTTCACTCATATTTCTCACAAACACCCAAGATAAAGTTTTAAAACCTTTATTTTCATATTTTATTTCTAAAATCCATTGTTTATTCTAAATAAACAATTTAAGTCTCCAATTTATTTTAATTCACAATATTAAATCATAAACATCGTTATAATTTAATATTTATAGGTAATCACCAAAACCAGGGTTGTTACAGACTCCCCCATTATAAAAATTATGTCCACGCAATTTCTAGAGAAGAGTTGTATTCAACACAAAATATTTCATCAGTCAAAAGAAATAAATAGTTTGAGTTTAAATATTCTCACCATCACTATGAAAAGATAGAAAATCAGGGTACGATCGCTCGATAAATTCTTTGGTTTTCCAAGTGCAGTCGTTGGGATTAACCGACCATTGAATTATCACGAGCGGCACGTCCTTATTTCGAAGGCGTCTCACCTCCGAAGCAAAAATGCGAATAGGCTGCTGCACAATAGATATGTCAGGTGAGATCTCAAGTGTTATCCCGCTTTTTGGCAAAGCCGTGATACCAAAAGATTGATCGAAAACAAAAGACAGTTCGTCTCAGAGATTGGTTATACTTCACTTTGCTATGGATATCGATGAATTTTGTCCAAGTCCGGAACGGGCCAAAATTGATAGGACATGACAATAAAGATCGTATGAGTCGTCATTTCAAATTTCAAGTCAATCCGAGGTCGTATGCTCAAGTTATGATGGATCCAAGTTAAGAGGGATGGACATTGCTCAGTTCGAACCCATCACCTTTCGTACGTTCGAACCCATCTAGTTCGAACCCATCATGTTCGAATCCATACGAAGAGATGGCGTTCGAATCCATCAGCTAACATTTTCCTTCGACTCCATCCAACTGAAGCCATCCCTGCTTCGACTCCATCGGCCTCGACACCATCACAGTGACTCACCTTCGAATCCATGAACTAAACCTTTACTCCGAACCCATCCGGTGTCCTTCCTTCGAATCCATGAAGTTCGAACCCATCATCCTAGCAGTAGTTCGAACCCACGAGACATGGCCGTGCCTCGAATCCAGCAGCCATCATGTACTTCGACTCCATTACATTCGAAACCACCACCTTCGAATCCATTCAAGCCCACCAGCTTCGAATCCAAGCCGCTTCGAATCGATCTTGTTCGAATCGATCGAGTTCGAACCCACGAGTACACCTTAGTTCGAAACGGTCGCATTCGAACCCAGGGACATTCACTTGTTCGTACCCACCAAGTCAGCTAACTTGGGTGACGTGTCGCCCCACGATACGAACGAGGCGAAATCCATGGGTGCGAAGCGGTCAACTCGGAGACAAAACAGGATCGATTCGAGGAGCACGCGCCACGTCACTGCAGAATCACGTGTGTACATGGATTCGAAGGCATGGTTTCGAATTGATCGATTCGAACTCTACAGCCGACCGAGCAACACTATTTCGAACCGATCATATCTCCTCAACCACACATCCAAATGCAACCAAATTTTCACAGTAGCTTCGATATGAGGTAAAGATTGTTCCTGCCAAGTTTCAGCTCGATTGGACCATTTCTTGATGGGTTCGAAATGACTTCGAATCGATGTCAGATCGAGACGAAACTTGGTGGGGTCGGTCGCGTGGGCCCACTCACGTGCCAGAAGAGGTCTCCCGAAGTTTCAGCCAGATCTGGGCCTCCAACGCCTATAAATAGCACCCTGAAGCCTTCAGAAAGGGGATCATCTTCCGAGAACTTCTGCCATTGAACGCTGAGACTCTGCCGGATTCAAATCTATTCATCAGAATCACTGTTGTATTCAGATTTCAAAGCTATTATCAATTGTAATCCGCTGTAATCGATTGAATCAAGCAAAGTAATAAAGAGAAATCCTTCAAAGTGGACGTAGGCACGAACGCCGAACCACTATAAATCCTGTGTTTGTGATTGTCGTTTGCGAATTACTGTGATTTATTTACCTAGAGCTGAATTCTATATTGATTGTTACTGAGTTATGTGTTGATTATTATCAAGTTGAATACGCAAACGGGTGCTTTCGTGATATTGGGTGCTTGTGACCAATTTTGGCGCAAACATTTTGGTGCTTTCACTGAGAACGCTAACTCAGGAGTTCTACCAATTGATAGCAAATTCAAAGAGAGTTTGAAAGTTTAGATTTGAGAAATTATGACGAGACAATCGAGTAGAAGGCCAAGGCCAGAGAGGAGTGAACAACAAGGGAGTCAGGAGGCTTCATCGGGAGCGAACCAACCATCAATCTACATCACTAGGGACGAGATGGAGACGATGATGAAGAAACAACAGGAGTTGATCCAGAGTTTATTTCAACGGATAGGACAGCTTGGAGCACAGAATAGAGGAGCCAATGGAGTCCAGAACGAAGCAGGACCATCCAGCGTCGCACCCGGATTAGGGGGCACACCCATGGAGAACGTTGGTCCAATTTCGGAGGGAGAAAGAGGAGTATCTGCGCAACCTGGAGACAGCAGAGGAATGAACGCTCAGTCAAGGGGGCAGATTTCAGAGTTCCCTCGCGAACTCAGGGGGGCAGGATGAAAGTAACGAACGAAGATTACATCTCGGAGACACCGACAAGTTGGCAGAAATGGTTAGGCGAGCAATGAGAGGCGGTCTGGTGAACAAAGACCTAGAGGATGTTAATAGGAGTCCTTTCACTTCGGCAATTAGACGAGCTGGAAACCCACCGGATTTCAAATTACCATCGCTGGATATGTACGACGGGAGAACGGACCCCACGGTCCATCTGACGAAATATATGAGGCATATGGAAGTGCTGGGGACATCAGAGGAGGTCATGGCCCGGTGCTTTCCACTGTATTTGGCGGATATTGCGGCATTATGGTTCAGGCAATTGGATAGCGGATCCATTGGAACATGGAGTGATTTAACTGAGAGATTTATGAGGCAATTCAGGGTTCACATTACAAGACCCAAGAATGTGATGACGTTAGCAACTTTAAAACAGAGGGCTGGAGAAACATTGAGAAGTTTCCTGACACGGTTCAATGCGGCGGCAGCTTCGGTGGATAGACCGGATCCATCCATGGTTATGATGGCGGCTGTGTCCGGAATAGCAGACGGAACGGAATTCAAAAACTCATTAACTAAGGATCCACCCGTAGATCTGGGAGAATTCTACCATGAGGCGGAAAAGTTTTTACGATTAGAGGATGCGAATGCAAAAAGAGAAGAAGGAGATGGAATAGAAGTTTATGCACTCAAAGATGAAAATCCCCCTAGAAGGGACTCGGACAAGGATAAAGGTAAAAGAAGGATTGAGAATAACGGAGACAGATCAAAGCGGCAACGGAGGGAGCCGCGATTCACCACCTACACTGAGCTGAGCGAGAGCCTGGAGCGAATTTATCAGGATACCAAGGAACAGATTCCGTATCGAAGGCCGATGCGAAGGGACCCTACCTCTGACGAAAGGAAATCAGATAAGTTCTGTGTATTCCATGAATTAAATGGTCATAACACTAACGATTGTAGGCACCTGAAGGACGAGGTGGAAGGGCATATCAGGAACGGTATGCTCCTTCAATATGTAAGGAGGCGAGCTCCTATGGCGGAACCAGAACGACCACCGTCCACATCAGCTAGAGGCGATCCTGAATCAAGGCACCGTTTGGTTATCAATTGAGTGAGATAACGATGAACAAGTTGTAAGCTTCCACTAACGCAATTAAATCATTTACACATGTGCGAGACCGCGAACGATCTCCAGGCATGCTCTGAATGATCATTGACCGCTTCGTAGTGGGAACTTACGCGTCGACATCCATGCTTTGCTTTCATATCATTTCAATTTGAACATTTAGACTTTGTTTGTTTGGACATTGTTTTAAAAACTCACCCGTGTAATAGATATTTGATTCTGATAACTCTGGAATGGCTAAGCTACTTACACATGTATGGGGTCGCGAACGATCCTTAGGCATGCTCTGAGATGGCGATGAACCGCCCTGACAAACGATCCGGGATCTCACCCGAACGTGACCCTGGCATCGATAACATCAAGCCCTCCCGGGCACACAATTCGCCTCGAACGGCACTCGACTTCGAACAGTCACAACTCAACACACCTCAAATGGCTTGATCGCGAACGGTCGTCACTTGAGGTCCAACACCCGACCGCGAACGGTCACAAATTTGCCTCGAACGGCACACGATCGCGAACGATCACTTTCTGCCTTGAATGGCACCGACCGCGAACGGTCAAGGTTCACTAATTATAAAATTCGACCTCGAATGGTCACCATTCGCCTTGAACGGCACTTGGTCGCAAACGATCATCAATTGCCGTGAACGGCATCGACTGCGAACGGTCCCATTCAATCTTTTGCCATGAATAGTATCGACCGCGAACGGTCCTATTCCATCATTTGCCGCGAACGGCATCGACCGCGAACGGTCCTATTCCATCCTTTGCCGCGAACGGCATCGACCGCGAACGGTCCCGATTCACCTCAAACAGCATACGATCTCGAACGATCGACGCATGGATTCATACGCTCGACCGCGCACAGTCGCACTTCACCTCGAATGACTCGATCACGAACGATCGTCATTTGAAGTTGAGCGCTTGACCACGAACGGCCGCGCTACATCCCAAATGGCTCGATCCCGAACGATCGTCATTTAAGGCCATATGAAAACTATCAAGTTCTTTGCAGGTTGATGATCGGATACGAAACTCGAAGCATTACAAAACACACCTTCCTACCGCAAGGCATGTTTTGGGGGGCAAAATGTTATCCCGCATTTTGGCAAAGCCGTGATACCAAAAGATTGATCGAAAACAAAAGACAGTTCGTCTCAGAGATTGGTTATACTTCACTTTGCTATGGATATCGATGAATTTTGTCCAAGTCCGGAACGGGCCAAAATTGATAGGACATGACAATAAAGATCGTATGAGTCGTCATTTCAAATTTCAAGTCAATCCGAGGTCGTATGCTCAAGTTATGATGGATCCAAGTTAAGAGGGATGGACATTGCTCAGTTCGAACCCATCACCTTTCGTACGTTCGAACCCATCTAGTTCGAACCCATCATGTTCGAATCCATACGAAGAGATGGCGTTCGAATCCATCAGCTAACATTTTCCTTCGACTCCATCCAACTGAAGCCATCCCTGCTTCGACTCCATCGGCCTCGACACCATCACAGTGACTCACCTTCGAATCCATGAACTAAACCTTTACTCCGAACCCATCCGGTGTCCTTCCTTCGAATCCATGAAGTTCGAACCCATCATCCTAGCAGTAGTTCGAACCCACGAGACATGGCCGTGCCTCGAATCCAGCAGCCATCATGTACTTCGACTCCATTACATTCGAAACCACCACCTTCGAATCCATTCAAGCCCACCAGCTTCGAATCCAAGCCGCTTCGAATCGATCTTGTTCGAATCGATCGAGTTCGAACCCACGAGTACACCTTAGTTCGAAATGGTCGCATTCGAACCCAGGGACATTCACTTGTTCGTACCCACCAAGTCAGCTAACTTGGGTGACGTGTCGCCCCACGATACGAACGAGGCGAAATCCATGGGTGCGAAGCGGTCAACTCGGAGACAAAACAGGATCGATTCGAGGAGCACGCGCCACGTCACTGCAGAATCACGTGTGTACATGGATTCGAAGGCATGGTTTCGAATTGATCGATTCGAACTCTACAGCCGACCGAGCAACACTATTTCGAACCGATCATATCTCCTCAACCACACATCCAAATGCAACCAAATTTTCACAGTAGCTTCGATATGAGGTAAAGATTGTTCCTGCCAAGTTTCAGCTCGATTGGACCATTTCTTGATGGGTTCGAAATGACTTCGAATCGATGTCAGATCGAGACGAAACTTGGTGGGGTCGGTCGCGTGGGCCCACTCACGTGCCAGAAGAGGTCTCCCGAAGTTTCAGCCAGATCTGGGCCTCCAACGCCTATAAATAGCACCCTGAAGCCTTCAGAAAGGGGATCATCTTCCGAGAACTTCTGCCATTGAACGCTGAGACTCTGCCGGATTCAAATCTATTCATCAGAATCACTGTTGTATTCAGATTTCAAAGCTATTATCAATTGTAATCCGCTGTAATCGATTGAATCAAGCAAAGTAATAAAGAGAAATCCTTCAAAGTGGACGTAGGCACGAACGCCGAACCACTATAAATCCTGTGTTTGTGATTGTCGTTTGCGAATTACTGTGATTTATTTACCTAGAGCTGAATTCTATATTGATTGTTACTGAGTTATGTGTTGATTATTATCAAGTTGAATATGCAAACGGGTGCTTTCGTGATATTGGGTGTTTGTGACCAATTTTGGCGCAAACATCAAGCTCTTGCAAATTAGGAGAATCGACGATAGAATCTGACTCTCGAAGACACTTCCGAAGCTGAGAGACGTAAGACACGTCATGAATGTCAGATAGATGAGCCGGAAGTGAAACTCTATAAGCCATAGGGCCAATACGTTCAGTAATAGGAAATGTTCCTATAAATCAAAGAGACAATTTCCTGACGATTATCCGCACATGGTCATTAATAGAGAACTCGAAAGGCTTTCTACGATTATCCGTGTAGGTTTTCTGACAGCTTTGTGCCTTTTTCATTCTCTGACGGATAAGAATAATCTTCCCTGAAGCTTCACGAATAGTGTAACGGCACGGAGGTTTCAGTCCCGAAAATTTCGAATAGTTAGGAAAAGAAGAAAAGAGATAGAAGAAGAAGAAACAAAAACACAATACAGATTCTTACATTCGCAGTGGATCAAAATATAATATCAAATAATATCTATTTACAAAGGGATACTGTATCTATCAATTACATTTTAATACATCAGATTTACACACATACACTGGACATATACACATCAACATATCTCAGATACACAGAAATATCTCATAGCGGAAACACTCCATACGTTCCTACCATCCAGCTCTCCTAAGCTCTAGAATGTCCTTACCTGAAAATTTGTAATACTCGGTCTGACCCGAGCATTACATCAAAGTAACACCCGGGTCAGGCTGGAAACCAGCGTGAGTAAACCCATATAATTTGAAATACTAAGTTCAAACCATAAAGGAAAATCCGGGTAACACGTACTTCACTATGAGTTCCTTACTTGTTATGCTTAACACTTATTTCACAACTCAAATTCTAAGTATTCTAATTTAGTTCAAGGGCCCATATTATTCCATTTCAGCCTATTGACATCACATATAAAGAATTATTGCAAATTTCTAATCGAAGTGGTTTTGGGTATTTACTAACACCCGACTCTGGTCCCTTTGAATTCCATGTCATCTTAATTCAAGTTGTTCAATGAAATACAATTCAAATTTAAACACAGGATGTCACTGTTTTAACCCAGTATATTATCCCACATAGCATCACACATCACATACCAGAGATATCAACTAATCTAGGGTACACAATATCATTCTATTAGTCATAAGCAAGATTTATCAATCATAGCATCTCTAATTAATTTAATTAACCACAATTGAATTAAATCAATTACTTTAATTACTTTTAAATCCTGCTCATTAATTAATTATAAACCAATTAGTTTATCATATAATAACCATCCATCTTAATTAATCCTCCTTGATTAATTATTCTTTAATGGCATCAAGTAATTAATCTTTAATTAATCACATAGATTAATTATCCTTAACCATTCACTTTAATTAACCTTTAATTAATTAATGACATTCATTAATGATCCTTAATTAATTACTTCCATTAATCAACCTTAATTGATCACATACAGTAATTAACTATCCTTCAACTACTTACATTAATTAATCCTTTAAATTAATTACACTAAGTAATTCATCCTTAATTACCTTCATTAATTACTTTCATAATGTAATTCACTTAATTAATACTTAATCCAATTCAAGTTTATCCTTAATTAATAAACCAATTAATCATCTTAAATTAATTAATTCTAATTACTAGTTAATGATCCCATCATTAACTATCCATTAAATTCCCATTAATTACTTACCCTAAGTAATTATCTTTAATTAATCTCATCATTAATTAATTACACCAATAAATTTTATTAACTGATAAACCTTTTAATTAATTCACTAATTAATTATCGAAAAATAATTCAGACTTAAATTAAGTTGAAGGTAAATTCTTTATCTTTATACTATACTTAATTGTATTATTAAATTTCCATTGAAACATTTGCACATCAATTATAAACATCCAATTGACTTTTGAAATCTTTAAAAGCTTTCCAAAGTTATTTAATAAATTTTTAAAACAACATCATTTTGAAAACCTACTTTTTTTTAACCTTTAAAACTTATCTTATTTTAAATATATTTAAAACTTGTTAAAACGCTTATACTTGGAAACAAATTAGTTTCATAAGTAAAAAAAACTTGTTTACTTATTTTTAAATCTTAAAAGCATTGCCAAAATCAAATTCTTTTGTTTTATAAAACTAGAATGTTTCCTGTAAAATTCTTAAATCCTGCTCATCACAAAAAAAACCCAGCAAGCATCCACAAAACCCAATTAAAACCCAAAACTTCGCACTACATCCTCTACTTCGAGAAAAAACTCACGCATCCACGAGCTTAAACCCGAGTCCAACTTCACCCACCATCATCTACTGATACGCCGTGCATGCATGTACCTTCACCGGTAAACCACAACGCTCCGACCATCGACGTCGGCCCCTTCATTTCTTCGGTGATCCTTGCGACCAAACACAACCCTCCAAAACCCTCAATTAGATCGAGAATCGAAATCGACCAAAATCCCATAGGCTGTAACAAACCTCATCGGAAAATTCCTTCCCTCCGACGATCCCTAACACGAGACACCATGCCACCTTCACCGTAGCCTCGCAACGTCTCCCAACATCTTCAGTTCGACTCGCGATCGACTCCGAATGCCACTGGGCATCGCGAAACCCATTTGAACACGGTTGACACCACCAGGAAGAAAAACCCTATCTCGATCATTTCTGGCCATCACGATCTTTGATAAATCACGATAGTATTTTTCCGATGATCTTCGATTTCCCCTCGACCTTGAAGCCCAACCTTGTTTCCCAGTTTGTCGTTGATCAACGGAAATCAACTAAAATAGTCGATCTGTTCAACTCAAGAAACCCAACCAATCTCCAAACTAAAAATCATGATATATACATCAAAAATCATGATTATCTATAGTGAATTCAATTCTGCAATCAATTCTTAAAATTGAGTTGATAAAATTTTGACCCAAATACAAATTCCATTGTAAATTTGAAATTTCCGAGCAAAATATCCATTTTAAATTCCAGTAATCATTTTTAGGTGTAATGTTACATGATTTTGAACACTTTTCATTTACAAATCAAAAACTACCAGTGATTCAATACTGAGATAATGAATTTAATTAGAAATAAACATCATGTAATCACAACAGAGACTATATCAAGGCAACACCCAGGAAATAAACACTGATATACATGCATACATCCATTTCCACTCAGATACTCAGGCCAACACATGATTTCATATACATATCAAAGTGAAATCGAGGATTAAAAGCTGTTTATAAATTTTATGTTTACTCACATGTGTTAAAGAAGAGCAAAGAACAAATACTGTGTTGAAAAGCTGCTAGCCTAAACCCTTTGATCCTCTTGTTTATTTAGTTGAATTGTATTTGAGTTTGTAAATGGTGATGCTTATATTTTTTGTATTTCTGGTTTGCTGTGTTTTGAACGAGTAGGAACTAGATGTATGTATATATAAAGAGAAAAGGGTTTTACTTGGTAGGTGTTTGCTGTACAAGATTTTCTTCTTTGTTTTGTATTTGATCAGAGAATTTTTTTTTCCTTCTTTGGTTAGATAAGATTTTTTTTCTGAAAATGAAATGATTTATAACATTTTTGAAATGACCTCTTATTGTGCTTGAGATAGTAGTAATTAATGTGAATGTCTCCTTACAAGTTTACATACTTATCCTATATATTTTTTATATATACAAAGATATTTTGTTTTTGCCTTGCATATACACATGAATTTCTATAGTATATTACTAGAATTACCTTATGTGCTTAATGTAAAATTGTTATAGTTATTTTTATAGTTTTAACTTATGTTGCATACACACAATAACCATTTAAATACTTATTTCTAACATAAATCCCTATTTTTTTTATATTTCTATTTTAAGCTTAACTATCAAACACTTTATTTATATCCATATACTTTTATACTTATATTTAATATTAAAAAGATTGATTTTAATTTATGCATTTTTATCTAGATTACATTCATATATATATATATATATATATATAGATCAAATGTTAATAAGGTAGAGCTTTTAAATTTATTTCAATGTGAATAAGATAGTTTTTATTTTAAATATTTTTGAAAGATTTAAATTTTCAAATCATAATTTCCTTCACAATATATATATATATATATGTGTGTGTGTGTGTGTGTGTGTGTGTGTTAAATGTCCAAAAGTCTTATTCATTTTTAAAATGACAAGTTTGAATTTTATTTAATTAGATTAGATGCTTATTAAAATAATATTGCCAAAATCCCGGGTCGTCACATTCCTCCCCTTTTGAACCTTTTCGTCCTCGAAAAGGAACGAAGCCAGAATTATTAAAATGCTTAAAATCAGATAAATTTTCTTTGGTCATTTTTAAACTACTTTAAAAATCTATATAATATTACTAAAATAGTTTTTATAAAAAATACTTTTATAACTTGATGTTTCGACAAGTCCATCCTTGTTCTTACAGAAATTTGGTCATACGTTGATCAGGCGTACGAGCGAAAATCTATAAGTGCTTGGCAGATCTGTTTTCAACATCCAGTGAAAATACTTTGAAAAATAATTTTATTGAAAATATAGAAAACAAATTTTGAAAATAGAGGAAATATCCTTTGTGAGAATGCTCTGGAAATCATCACCCTCATCCATAGTCGCAGTTACATCCTGGGTTACGTTGCCATCGCGGCAAAAGTCCATGTAACTGTAGGCACTCCACGCTCCTCGATTACCCGTGGAATCCACAATAGATCGCTGTTACATTCCAGGGTTACGTTGCCATCACTGCAAAAGTCCATGTAACTGTAGGCATCAGCGCCCTCGATTTTTGCTGCCAAAATGAAACTTCTCCACCCCCACATAGGTCGAAGTCTACCGATGTAAAATAAAACGTAGATCGTTGGCTCTCAGCGGCACACACGACTTTCGCTATGTTACCATACGTCGCAGTCTACCGAAATAAAATCAAACGTAGACTGTTGGCTCTCAGCAACAAACACGACTTTCGTTATGGTCTGCAGTAGATCGTAGTGATATCGAGTTACACTGTCGCTACAGCATAACCCAAATGCCTCTGTAGGCATCAGTGCCCTCGACTTCCGCTACACACTACACAAAATCCTCATGAACTAGTTTTGTCCGGACTCCTCACAGGATCAACTTTAGAACTCCCCCTTAGGGATCAAGGCAGTACCATCCTGTGGCACTCCTGAGAAGTTCATTTCAAGGGAGCGCCTTTTTCCTCAGAGCCATTTTCAAAACACTTTATACTATACACATATAGTATCTTCCAAATCATACACCTAGTATGAATCACATATAAAGCTCCTTTACACAAAATCGATTATCCCAAAATCGATAATTCTCAAACTAGGCTTTCCAAATTCCAATATTGATTTTACCCAAAAATCAAAAGCCTTTCCAAATCCAAAGGTTCCCAAAAACTTTTTCCAAAATCCGCATAAGATCCTTTATATATATATATATATAGATATAATTTTTTAAAAAAAACTTTGGATCCTTTCAAACTTGTATAAAACTCCTTTTATACTTCAAACACTTACAAAATCCTTTTCTTCCGGCAATAGATTAAACAAGGGGAAATTTACCTTATATGACAAAGATATACAACTTTGCTTATTCCATATCAAATATTCAAATTTGATTACTCTTTAGAGTCACTTACAAAATTACTTACTTCCACAAAGTAAATTTTTACCATAGAAATATCCTATTTCCACTTTACTTCATCATATGTTTCACAAAATACACCTTTCATTTCAAAAACCATTTCACATTTCTTATCCACAAATTTCCAATATCAATTTCATTCAAATTCGTACGATGTACACATATCATTCGTATGCTATACCAATCCGATCGCTCACTCGATCACACAATTTCATTTCCGAACTAGTATCGTCCACCCGACTTCCTAGTGCGGACACAGATCTGGTTTCTTGATCAGAAATCGTCATTCTCTTTGCATAGCCATAACTATGATAGAGAATATCCAGAACCAATCAACAGTCCATATCCAGGTAAGCCGTCGAAAATCGAGTGAATAATCCCAACTTAAATCGATATACTATCTCAAAATTCTATGCTCGAATCTGGATCAAATCACTATGCGAATAGAATAGTATACGTACATCCTACGTATTTATCTTTATTGGTTATTAGCCATATCAATTCTCTTTAAATTCACACCCTTAGGTTCTTATTCCTTTATTCACCATTGCCTTAATCCCCATTTGGATTATTACCTCAATTCTTATCTCAGTTGGGTATTCGATCAATAACAGTTTGAACTCCGTCCAACTTAAATTTAGGAAATAGCTTGAAAAGTTTAAAATAAATAAGTAGTTGAAAAATAATTATTAGTTTGTAAATAGCTGTAAAATAGTTAAGTAATTGTAAAATAGTTGGAAAATAGTCAAATAGTTATAGAATTAATTGCAAGATAGTTGTAAAATAGTAATTAGTTATAAAGTAGTTGAAAAACAGTAATTGGTTTATAAAACAGTTGAAAAATCGTTAAATAGTTCCAAAAATAATCGTAAAACAATTATAAGATAGTTTAGGTTTTTAAAGAAAAGTTGTATAGTAAATAGTTTGAAAAATAGATTTATAAAACTTTATCTCAAAATGATTTATTTAAAATTAGTCTAGAGCCAAACTGTTTAATTCCCTATCAACTCAATTTAAATTTCCGCTTCCACTTAAATTGACTTAATTCAAATTTGAATAACTTCAATTTCCCTTGAACTTGATTTATCCCCAATTCAAGTTGAATTAACCTCAATTTCTTTCCAAATTCAAATCAAATTCCATTTGATTTAAACATATTCACTTCAACTACAAATCCCAAATTATTCAAATTAATTTAGACTAATTTCAAATTGAATCCACTTCAATTTCAAATCATTTCAATTTCTATGAATTAGTCCCAATTCCCATTTTAATTTGAACTCATTAAATCTTCGATTTTATTTCAAATTAATCCAATTCAAATTTTCCATTTGAATTTTTTACTTATCCATCTTCAATTCTAAGTAATTCATACCAAATTCAATTTGAACTAATGAAAACTAAATTTCAACTTTAACCCATCTCGAATTGTATAAATTCGAGCTAAATTTCCAAATGTTGATTTAACCCCTTAAATTAGATTAACGTTTATTTTTAAATCAATAATCCAAATCTTTAAACAATTTAATTCTGAGTCCAATTCTCAATAGATAAAGAAAATTTTATATTATATTGTACTACCATAAAATATTCCATACATTAATTGACTACATACTAGTAGTTCATACATTACATACATTTATCCAAAATAAGAGTCTTACAAAAGTCATAAATCTAGATGCCTTTCTATTACCTAGAGGTTTGGAAAGAACAGAGCCCTAATATTCTTACAAGAATCCTTTCTATGGACTTCCTTCCAAAGGGCAAAGCCCGAACATACACTTCACAACAGGGTGTCCCCACTTATAACATTTACCACAAAATGTTTCTATCCTGTCATCAATCTGGATAACCTTCACGCCTCCAACAGTACGTTTCCTAGCTTTACTCCTCTTCTGCCTCTCAGAACTATTCCTAGCAATGTGTCCCGTCTTCTTACAATGATAGCAAATAGTCGACTCATTGACCGATTCAATTGGTTTACGCTTCGCTTTTCTCGCTTCAAGGCAACGATTTAGGAAATGCCCTTTCTTATGACACTTAAAGCATAAGATCTCAGAGCAAAACCAATGGAATGTACCCTTCAATTCCTCCCTTGTTTTACTGTACTTGGCTGCGTAACGACCTTTATTGAAACATCTGTAGCAGGTGACATTATCATAAGGTCCTGGTTCAGCCCCTTCCTTAACCTATTTCTCATACTCTTGAATTTCTTCTTCTCGATCCCTACGTGCAGCTGCTCTTTGCTCTCTGCGTCTAACCTTCCATTCTTCACTCCTAGTCATCTCTCTCAAAGACTGAGTTCTAGAGGGACTTCCTAACCTATAAATTAGACTTAATTAGAAGAATTCAACTTTTACTCTTATATATATCAGTTTGCTTACCAAGTTATACCTTATGTTTTAACACCTTTGGTTTTTAATTCCAAATAAAGTTTTCAAACAACTTCTTATTTCAAAATAAGATTACCTTCAAAAATATTCTGAATAATATTATTTATCATTCCTTCTAACAGTTTGAAGACAATTTCAAATGTTTTTAAATCTTAGGATTCTAACTTCAAAATTTAAAACCCCGCTTCAATTTACAAGTCATATTTATCTAAAAGTTTACTTCCTTAACACATTTCATTTTACTTTATCATTATTAGGAAACAAACATCCCAGTATTTGTTAAAATAACAATTTTATTTTATTTTAGTTTGAAACCAAATCTAATTCTAATTCTCCTTATATGAATGGTACATTCTATTCAATTCCTACTTGGATATATATATATATATATATATATATATATAAATTTACCACTTAAATTCTTATTTAATTTCAATAATTTAACATCCCATTACCTTAAATTTATTAGAAAGAAATATTGCCTTATATATCAAAATATATTCTTATATAAAATAATTTAAAATCTTTATAAGAAAATAACAAGCACGCTCTCATACACACACACACACACACACACACACTTAACTCATTCTAGGGTACTATTGACCCTATCCTTAATGAGTATCCCCCACCAGAGCCAAGATTCTCACTTAACCTTCTGCTCTGATACTAACTGTAACGGCCCGGAAATTTCGATCCCGAAAATTCCGAATAGTTAGGAAAAGAAGAAAAGAGATAGAAGAAGAAGAAACAAAAACACAACACGGATTCTCACATTCGCAGCGGATCAAAATATAATATCAAATAATATCTGTTTACAAAGGGATATTGTATCTGTCAATTACATTTTAATACATCAGAGTTACACACATACACAAACACTGGACACATACACATCAACATATCTCAGATACACAGAAATATCTCACAGCGGAAACACTCCATACGTTCCTGCCATCCAGTTCATCTCCTGAGCTCTAGAACGTCCTTACCTGAAAATCTGTAACACTCGGCCTGACCCGAGCATTACATCAAAGTAACACCCGGGCCAGGCTGGAAACCAGTGTGAGTAAACCCATATAATTTGAAATACTAAGTTTAAACCATAAAGGAAAATCCGGGTAACACGTACTTCACTATGAGTTCCTTACTTTTTATGCTCAACACTTATTTCACAACTCAAATTCTAAGTATTCTAATTTAGTTCAAGGGTCCATATTATTCCATTTCAGCCTATTGACATCACATATAAAGAATTATTGCAAATTTCTAATCGATGTGGTTTTGGGTATTTACTAATACCCGACTCCGGTCTCTTTGAATTCCATGTCATCTTAATTCAAGTTGTTCAATGAAATACAATTCAAACTTTAAACACATGATGTCACTGTTTTAACCCAATATATTATCCCACATAGCATCACACATCACATACCAGAGATATCAACTAATCTAGGGTACACAATATCATTCTATCATTCATAAGCAAGATTTATCAACCATACCATCTCTAATTAATTTAATTAACCACAATTGAATTAAATCAATTACTTTAATTACTTTTAAATCCTGCTTATTAATTAATTATAAACCAATAAATTTATCATATAATAATCATCCATCTTAATTAATCCTCCTTGATTAATTATTATTTAATTGCATTAAGTAATTATGTAATATCCCAGAATTTCCAGAAGTTTAAAATGCTGATAATCGCTTAATTTAATTATTTGAAATTGATAAAACTGTTATTTTCAAAAATAATTAACCAAGTAATATTTTAATTATTGTTATAAATTGGTTTTATATTAAGAATAATTATTTTGTATTGTGTAAACCAATTCTAAATTGGTATATTGTTTTCAAAATTTATAAGTATGTTTAAATGCATTTATATCTGTGTATTTTAAATTGATTTTAAAATAGGATATATTATTTGTAAATAACAATGTGCTTATTTAAAAATTAATATTCATTTATTTAGAATGATTTTAGATTTGATTTTTTAAAATTTGACTTTAATATGAATATAAATTTGGAATTCAAAGAAATACTCACATCTTAAAATAGTATAATAAAATAATTTGGTTTTAAAATATATAGATAATATTTTAATTAGAAATAAGATTTTGTTTTATTTTTCTTTTATAGAAGTTTATCGAAACAAATTTGATTTGTGTTTATTTAATAAAATGAATACAAAGGCTTTTTAAAATAGTATTTAAAATAAGTTTGAAATGTTGTATATAATTTTATTTAGATCATATTTGGTTTCATTCTTTTCAAAGATTATACTGATATAAATTAACATACATTTATAAATGTGTAAGTGTATTTGTTTATTTGATATTTAATAAGAAAAGCATTTTTAAAATTTAGAAAACACATTAGTAATTGGGAAAATAATTTTTAAATGCTTTTAAATTTCTTTAGAATTAAAAATAAACTCAATTTGACAAATGTTTTGTTTTAAGACACCATGTTAACAAGTGTTACAAACTTTGTGTAATTAAAAGACAAGTGTCCATTCTTTTTTATATTTTCTCTTTAATTTTTAAAATCTGAAATTTACTTATATAAACCACTTTCTTCCTCTTCACTTTTCTTTTTCTAATCTCAGTTCATAATCTAAAAACCTTCTCAAGCCTAAACCATTTCTCAGTTCAAATTTATACCCTGCATACATCTTCAAAATTAAGAAGAAGAGAAAAAAAGGGCTGTTTCCAATATTCTCAAACCAAAATAACTTCTATATCAAAGACTGTCAACAAACCTTCAAAGCAAACCTGTAACAGGATATAGATCAAATCCAGACCTGAAATTTCCCATGCCTGCATTTGCTCTTCAATTCAAAGTAAATGCTCAAGTCATTAAACCCTGTAACATTAACTCTCTGTTTACCAAAAGCCTGAAGTATCCCCAAATCTGCAAAATATTTTTAAGAGCTTGATGCAAGTTATCAACCCAGTTCTACACTTTCAATGTCTGCCTCAATTTTTCAAGTGCATGCATGTTTCAAACTCCAGTTTTTAAAGCTTCAAGCTCTGCCAAAAGTTGCTTTTGTTCTCTGCATCTCCTAAAAATAAAGGTGAGTAAACATTTTTATTAAAACTTAATTAGTTAAGTAGCTGATTGCTATGAGTTTATGATGATATTCATATACATATAAGTTTGCTCCTGTATAGTTATAATGTTTAATATGTTGGTTATGCTTTGAAACTGTGCATGTTTGTTTGCCTTGATCATCTCTGTTTTTGACTTACTACAGAGTTAAGTTTAAATCTAAACTTCAAGCTATTTTTGTTAAACAACTATTAGAACATAGATTTAAAACAAAATAAGTAGTTTAAGTTTAAAATTTAGAACTAAAAGTAAAACTAAGTTCTGAAAATTTAAAGTTATTTGGAAAAAAAAATGCAGTAAACAATTTATCTTCAACGTTTGGAAACAAGTATTTAATTTGGTTAAAACAATTACATGAATCAAAGTATCATTGGAAGTTATGAATTGTGAAAAGAGATTCAAATTTTTTTAAAACTGTATTGAGCTTGTATTTGGGTTTTTAGTGCAGATGGGGTTTTGATCTATAACTGATAATCTATTCATTTGGATTGCTTGAAAATCTTCATGGAGTTAGTGTTTGCATCTGTGAGTATAGGAAAAATAGTAGAAGAATTTATAAATCACTTTGATGTTTGAATTTGTCAGAGATTTAATTTAAACCTAGTTTTTGGGTTCATACTGTTAATTGATTACTGAATTTCCAATATTGCATCGAGTTGAATTATATTTGGGGAGAAGCTTGCACGGTGAGTCAGCAAGCTAAGGCCGGGGTTGTGGCGTTTAATGATGATCGGAGGCAACGATCTTAGGGTTTTCAGATGATGGGTTTTTGGGTTCAGTTCACCTGATATGCTTGATTTTGAATTGAGGCTAGAGATGGGATTCTGTTGATCGTAGGTGGTTGTAGGATGGAAGAGGGACTTGTCGGGGTAGTCGCCGTTGACCGGAGGAGGTCCTGGTGTAGGTGCAGGTGCACGAGGTGGTGGTGTCTGCAGATTGGGTTTTGTTTTGGGTTGGGTACTGGGTATAGCTCGGGTAGTAGGGGAGGAGACTCGGGGGAAAACACGAGTAATTTTGGTTGAGGCTCGGGAATGAACTCGTGATTGTCTGGTTTGGCTGAGTGGGTTTCAAAAAATGTTATGTTAACAGTTTTTAAGGATTTAAAATCCTTGTGCTTTGTTTCTTAGATTCCAGTAAGGGTTGAACCCAATTTGAAGTGTTAAAAAATATTTCAAATTTAAATAAATAAGTTTTAAACTTTATAATAGTTTAAATTAAAATAAAATGCTTGTCTTGAATTGTTTTTATAAACAAACTTGTGCAATGTTTTAAATAACTTAAGTAACAATCTTAATATTATTCAAATCTTATTTTGAAATATAAAAGAGAATTTTAAGTAAATGTTATATTTAAATTAATTAGTGAAAATGATTTATTAATTAACAATTAAAATTTAAGATAATTTATGAACTTGAAATTAGGATTGTTAATTTATAATTAAGGAAAGTAGTTAATGATTCCTTTCTAATTTAATTAAGTTAAATAGAGATTTCAAGATTTATTTAAGATAATTGTTTTATCTTAAATAATAATTAAGCATTAATAATTTGAAATTAGATAGTTAATTAAGAAACTTTAAGTTAATTAATTAATTTAATTATTATTTTAAAATGGGTTAATTAAGTAATTAGTTAAGTATAATTATTTATTTAATTAACTATTAATTAAGATGATGATTTAATTAATGACAAATGATTAATTAGATTATAATTACTCACTAATTAAGTAAATAAGGGTTAATTAAAATAGTAATTAATTAATAAGGGTTTTATTAAGTTTTAATTGGGTTTCTTAATTAATAATTAAAGGATTATTAAAATTTAATGCTAGTTAATTAAGAATTAATTAACTATTTTTATTTAAGGTTAATTAATTTTCATTAAGGATTAATTAAATATATTTATGGGTTAATTAATTTGCAATTAAGATTTATTAATTAATAATTAAGTTTATTAATTAATGATTAAGAGTTGATTAATTAGTTAATTAAGTTTAATTAATTAATTATAAAAGTAATTAGGGATTAATTACTTTGTATTAAATAACTGATTAATAATTAAGGATTAATAATTAAGGATTATTAATTAATAGTTGAAGATAATTAATCTATTAATTAAAGATTAATTTGGTTAATGAGTAGTTAAGGATGTATTACTCAATGTTAATTGATGAGATAAGTGTGATCAAGTAAGCTAATTAATTTGTTAATTAAATATGGTCACTTGATAAAGGATTAAGTATGATTACTTAATAAGTTTGATAAGGATAATTACTTACGATAAGTAATTGATAATTACAGGAGTAATTAGGATAAGGTAAATTACTGATTGGAAAAATAATTTTAAATTGGGTAATTACTTGTTAAAGTAATTAAAGGTTTATTACTTAGTGCAATAAATCAAAGAATTTATAAGTAATTAAAAGTAATTAAGAATAACTAATTACTGATTATAATTGATTTATTTAAGTAATTAAATCAACATGATTAATTAATATAATTAATTAAGCCATAATGTAATTAATTATAATTAATTAATTAATGAAGTAATTAATTAGGATTCATTAATTGATATGATTAATGAAAATAATTATGGATTAATTACTTTATTAAGAGTTAATTAATCAAGGTTGATTAATTGGAATGATGATTAATTAATTGGTTTAATTAATGTTATTTAAGCAAAATTTATTGTGATGAAGTAATTAATTTAATTAATTTTAAATTAATTAAGTGATTAGGTAATTAGTGTAATTCACTTTAAATTAATTAGAGATTAGAGATAGTTAATTTAATTCAGTTTAAATTAATTATATTGTAGTATGAGTGAATCATTGCTTGTGTATGAATGGATGACATTGATTGTCTTGAATGCTTTGTGATCTCAGTAATGAGATAAGTATGGTTGTGTGATATGAATGCTTGGTTGCATTGTGATGATTACATAGATTATCAATTGGGATGGTGATATAGGGACTACCTATTTTGATATTGATAATGTAGGTATCTGTTATTTGATAATGCTGATCATCAATTATTGTTCTGTGAGTTATCTATCTGTGTGTATATAGATACTGTATTGAATTGTTTTAAACCTTTAAAACAACTTGAACCTAAAAGACACGCTTTGGATTTCGATGAGACCAGGATCGGGTTTCCATATTTGGATATCCGAAAACCACATCAATTCCAAATAATGTTAGGTCGTGAGTCAAAGTGGAGCTTTGTGAAGACTCGAGGTGTAAGGGCTATACGTCAGTATTACTCTGTGGGTGATTCCGTAATGAGTTTGACGGAATTAGTTCTTATAGATCCGAGATGGTGAATTAGAGTGCAAGGGTTATTGTCGTTAACTCTGAGGGTGATTCCAAAATGAGTGTAACGAGATAATGCCTTCGGTTTCGTTCGAACCCGAAACGAACTTGTATGGATTGAATGCTTTCAGAACATTGTCAGGTGGACGATGAGCATTCTAAGTTATGTGTCCTATAAAGGTAATCATAGCCTCAAGCCTCATCAACCGGGAATGGCTAAAACAGGGGAGGTGCAGCAAGGCTTCATGGGTCGCACCCACTGGAGAGTAAGATTTACCCCTTTCTAGAGGTCCCTTTTATTTCGGCTGTGTGGACGGTTGAATAGCTACAACCGTCGGGGTTGTCTTATTTGGAACTGTTCAGTAAGGAACGGGTCCGGCATTGTGTTGTAGGGTATCGAGAGTGGTCCTCGGTACGGTGATCTAGGCCACGTACTGTGACGGGCGGTACCCCAGTAGCCCTGCCATTGTATGGAATCCAAAATCCAATAAGTGCCAACGGTTTTGATTGTATTACCCACTTTTGTGGCTAGTAGCTGGAATTTAATAAATGTAACAATTTTGGCTATTTCGTATTTATTTGAAAACCCTAGACCCTATTATAATATCATCGGATTTCCTATCAAATGTTTTGGTTAGCGTAAGGTAAAAACTTTTCCATGTTTATGTGTGGGAAGTCTTACGTGATACCTTTTTCTTTCAAAAGGTTTTTAAAGTTAAGCAACTTTAACCCGTTTACTCACACCAGACCCATGTCTGATCCGGAGTTTATTCTGTTTTTCTTAAACTCTTGGATACTCAAATTTTTACGAGTAGCCAAGGGATTCAGGTTAGGATTTAGGTTGGCTTGACGAATTCTGGAGGAGCAACGGAGCAGGAGGCTTCTGCGTATAGCTATAGAGTATTCCGCTGTGTGTTCTCTGAGTTGTTGTATTGACTTGTATAACTAGACATGTGTTTATAACTGTCTAGTATGTGTTGTTTTAGCTGTGTATCTCTCATGTATATGATACTATGTAATGTATTATGTGATTAATGTAATTTATTCGTTCCGATGTTTAGATTCTAGTGTGTTGTTTCTTTCTTCTTCTCTATCTTTTCTCTTTTCTATCCCTTTCTTTCTTTAAGATGATGCGATTTTCTGGTGATAGAAAGTCGGGTCGTCTCACTTGGTATTAGAGCGTTAGGTTGAGTGAATACCTAGGCTCTGTAGTGGTGTCTATCTTGAGAGAGAGTACTTGTAATTTTTATATATAACTATATATATATATATATATATATTTCTACCTATCTGTTGGGTTACCTGTTCAGGTTTTCCAATATAAGTTATAAAGGTAGATGGGGTAGTGGTGTGTGTAACACGACTACCAATGTTTGGAGTTGAATGTTTGAGGTTTGAAGTATATTTGTCGAGACTGTAGATCTAATACCGTCTCGAGTAATCTTTGTAGTTTGGTGTAAGATTTCATTTGATCTCTGAAGGAAACCTGTTATGGTTCGGAGTTCATCTTTGAAGTGTAAGTTTGGTTGCGCTCGTGAGAGCGGATTTTTGAGAGTTTGGATCTATCGGTTGGGCAGAAGTAATTGATGATATTTTGATACCTCAGGAAGTAGTAGCTGCGTGATGAGATGCAGTGACTACGGAAGTCTCTGGAGATGTTTTCTTTCGAGACAAGTTTAAGGAAGTACGTTTGCTTTGGAGTTGTAGCTGAGTTCAGCAAGATGTATGTGTTTAGTTGGAGGTTCGAGATTCTCAAAGAGCTTTGGATAAGAAGTTCTTGGCATCTGTGTTAGCGGTGCAGCTCGGGAGTGTTCTGTGCTTCAGCAGAAAGATCTTTTTGGCTTAGCATTTCCTGGAGATGGAATTCAGAAGCAGCAGTGAGGATCTGTTTCTTCGATGGATTAATTGGTCAAGGATAAGCTATTCTGATTAGTGGAGAGAGAACAGTATCTTGGATATTGGATTGGTTGATCGCAAAAGTGACTTGCGATGGTTTGATGATTATCTCAGATAGTCTTTTGCTTGGATTTGTGGCATATTTAGAGGATGTGAGAGTTATGGGATTGTTGAAGATTTTTCTTTGATGTCTTCAGGAAAGTTAGAGTTTTGCCCGCATTGGAGTGTGAGTTCTAAATCGACTTGATGTCAGGTGTGATACCGGTGATTCAGTTGAGTAGAAGGTTGTCTCCTAGGTTGGTTGTTTGGTGTAGCAGCTCTGCATCTCTTAGAACTTCTATTGAACCTTATTTCTAAGATGTGATGTTTAGTCTATGCCTGTGTTCTTCTATGGCATTTTCATCTGCTCTAGATTAGAGTTGTGCGGCGGAAGCAAGTTGGCTGTTGTTCTTGAGTAGAAGCAAATGGATGTTGCAGTATTTTGGATTAGAGAGTTTCTACTGAATTTATTTTTTAGAATCCGAGGCAAGTTGGCGAGTGATTCTGTTCTGTCTTTTCCAGATGGGAGAAGTTGTTTTCTACTGTTGATAGTAAAGTTTGGTTTTGATTTTTGGATTGATCTTGTGAGGATCAGTTTGTGAGTCGATCCAGTTTGTTTGTAGAAGCATCAGCGAAGGTTGAGCTGATCGGGAAGGATCTGTTGGCAGCCCGGATCATCGGGTAAAGTTTTGAGGCTAAGTAATGGAAGAATTTGGAATTCGAAGTTGGAGACTTCGATGTTGTTGAGGTTTTCTCTGGTAAAGGGAGCAATGAGATTTGAGGTGAGCTCCAAAGTATATTGGATTCTTCTGAGTTTTGTAGGATCAGTGTTTTGGATTGAGGAGTTGAATTGCCAGTTTGGAAAATTGGAATTCAAAATTATTTAAAGTTTCTCTGAGGGAGTACGTGTTTGGTCATCACTGGTTTTGAGACCAGTAGTTTTGTGAGGTTTTTGATGTTGATCAGACTTGTCTATGGTCTGGTATCTTGTGTAGATTTTAGATCTAGCTGAGTAGGAACTCAGTAGCTTAGCAGTATAGCTAGTTTGGATTTAGTAGAGCGAGTATCCCTGTGTCTGTACTGGGGAAACTAGAGATAATTTAGGAAGTTTATCCAGATCTGTGTCTGGATAGTTAGTGTTGTTTATTTGAATTGGTTGTTTGGATGAAATTGTTTGTTGATTTATAATGTATGGCTGTTATGAATGTTTGAATTGGTTGAAATAGAATAAAAACTTTGGATTATCTTTGTTTTAAATTTCGAGGACGAAATTCTGTTAAGGGGGAGGATTGTAATATCCCGGAATTTCCAGAAGTTTAAAATGCTGATAATCGCTTAATTTAATTATTTGAAATTGATAAAACTGTTATTTTCAAAAATAATTAACCAAGTAATATTTTAATTATTGTTATAAATTGGTTTTATATTAAGAATAATTATTTTGTATTGTGTAAACCAATTCTAAATTGGTATATTGTTTTCAAAATTTATAAGTATGTTTAAATGCATTTATAACTGTGTATTTTAAATTGATTTTAAAATAGGATATATTATTTGTAAATAATAATGTGCTTATTTAAAAATTAATATTCATTTATTTAAAATGATTTTAGATTTGATTTTTTAAAATTTGACTTTAATATGAATATAAATTTGGAATTCAAAGAAATACTCACATCTTAAAATAGTATAATAAAATAATTTGGTTTTAAAATATATAGATAATATTTTAATTAGAAATAAGATTTTGTTTTATTTTTCTTTTATAGAAGTTTATCTAAACAAATTTGATTTATGTTTATTTAATAAAATGAATACAAAGGCTTTTAAAATAGTATTTAAAATAAGTTTGAAATGTTGTATATAATTTTATTTAAATCATATTTGGTTTCATTCTTTTCAAAGATTATACTTATATAAATTAACATACATTATAAATGTGTAAGTGTATTTGTTTATTTGATATTTAATAAGAAAAGCATTTTTAAAATTTAGAAAACACATTAGTAATTAGGAAAATAATTTTTAAATGCTTTTAAATTTCTTTAGAATTAAAAATAAACTCAATTTGACAAATGTTTGTTTTAAGACACCATGTTAACAAGTGTTACAAATTTTTGTGTAATTAAAAGACAAGTGTCCATTCTTTTTTATATTTTCTTTTTAATTTTTAAAATCTGAAATTTACTTATATAAACCACTTTCTTCCTCTTCACTTTTCTATTTCTAATCTCAGTTCATAATCTAAAAACCTTCTCAAGCCTAAACCATTTCTCATTTCAAATTTATACCCTGCATACATCTTCAAAATTAAGAAGAAGAGAAAAAAAGGGTTGTTTCCAATATTCTCAAACCAAAATAACTTCTATATCAAAGACTGTCAACAAACCTTCAAAGCAAACCTGTAACAAGATATAGATCAAATCCAGACTGAAATTTCCCATGCATGCATTTGCTCTTCAATTCAAAGTAAATGCTCAAGTCATTAAACCCTGTAACATTAACTCTCTATTTACCAAAAGCCTGAAGTATCCCCAAATCTGCAAAATATTTTTAAGAGCTTGATGCAAGTTATCAACCCAGTTCCACACTTTCAATGTCTGCCTCAATTTTTCAAGTGCATGCATGTTTCAAACTCCAGTTTTTAAAGCTTCAAGCTCTGCCAAAAGTTGCTTTTGTTCTCTGCATCTCCTAAAAATAAAGGTGAGTAAACATTTTTATTAAAACTTAATTAGTTAAGTAGCTGATTGCTATGAGTTTATGATGATATTCATATACATATAAGTTTTCTCCTGTATAGTTATAATGTTTAATATGTTGGTTATGCTTTGAAACTGTGCATGTTTGTTTGCCTTGATCATCTCTGTTTTTGACTTACTACAGAGTTAAGTTTAAATCTAAACTTCAAGCTATTTTTGTTAAACAACTATTAGAACATAGATTTAAAACAAAATAAGTAGTTTAAGTTTAAAATTTAGAACTAAAAGTAAAACTAAGTTCTGAAAATTTAAAGTTATCTGGAAAAAAAAATGCAGTAAACAATTTATCTTCAACGTTTGGAAACAAGTATTTAATTTGGTTAAAACAATTACATGAATCAAAGTATCATTGGAAGTTATGAATTGTGAAAAGAGATTCAAATTTTTTTTAAACTGTATTGAGCTTGTATTTGGGTTTTTAGTGCAAATGGGGTTTTGATCTATAACTGATAATCTATTCATTTGGATTGCTTGAAAATCTTCATGGAGTTAGTGTTTGCATCTGTGAGTATAGGAAAAATAGTAGAAGAATTTATAAATCACTTTGATGTTTGAATTTGTCAGAGATTTAATTTAAACCTAGTTTTTGGGTTCATACTGTTAATTGATTACTGAATTTCCAATATTGCATCGAGTTGAATGATATTTGGGGAGAAGCTTGTGCGGTGAGTCAGCAAGCTAAGGCCGGGGTTGTGGCGTTTAATGATGATCGGAGGCAACGATATTAGGGTTTTCTGATGATGGGTTTTTGGGTTCAGTTCACCTGATATGCTTGATTTTGAATTGAGGCTAGAGATGGGATTCTGTTGATCGTAGGTGGTTGTAGGATGGAAGAGGGACTTGTCGGGGTTGTCGCCGTTGACCGGAGGAGGTCCTGGTGTAGGTGCACGAGGTGGTGGTGTCTGCAGATTGGGTTTTGTTTTGGGTTGGGTACTGGGTATAGCTCGGGTAGTAGGGGAGGAGACTCGGGGGAAAACACGAGTAATTTTGGTTGAGGCTCGGGAATGAACTCGTGATTGTCTGGTTTGGCTGAGTGGGTTTCAAAAAATGTTATGTTAACAGTTTTTAAGGATTTAAAATCCTTGTGCTTTGTTTCTTAGATTCCAGTAAGGGTTGAACCCAATTTGAAGTGTTAAAAAATATTTCAAATTTAAATAAATAAGTTTTAAACTTTATAATAGTTTAAATTAAAATAAAATGTTTGTCTTGAATTGTTTTTATAAACAAACTTGTGCAATGTTTTAAATAACTTAAGTAACAATCTTAAT
Organism: Allium cepa; assembly: GCA_030765085.1. Lineage (NCBI taxonomy): Eukaryota > Viridiplantae > Streptophyta > Magnoliopsida > Asparagales > Amaryllidaceae > Allium > Allium cepa. Next base: position 170,118,394 of record CM060931.1, read on the forward strand.
ATTATTTCAAATCTTATTTTGAAATATAAAAGAGAATTTTAGGTAAATGTTATATTTAAATTAATTAGTGAAAATGATTTATTAATTAACAATTAAAATTTAATATAATTTATGAACTTGAAATTAGGATTGTTAATTTATAATTAAGGAAAGTAGTTAATGATTCCTTTCTAATTTAATTAAGTTAAATAGAGATTTCAAGATTTGTTTAAGATAATTGTTTTATCTTAAATAATAATTAAGCATTAATAATTTGAAATTAGATAGTTAATTAAGAAACTTTAAGTTAATTAATTAATTTAATTATTATTTTAAAATGGGTTAATTAAGTAATTAGTTAAGTATAATTATTTATTTAATTAACTGTTAATTAAGATGATGATTTAATTAATGACAAATGATTAATTAGATTATAATTACTCACTAATTAAGTAAATAAGGGTTAATTAAAATAGTAATTAATTAATAAGGGTTTTATTAAGTTTAAATTGGGTTTCTTAGTTAATAATTAAAGGATTATTAAAATTTAATGCTAGTTAATTAAGAATTAATTAACTATTTTTATTTAAGGTTAATTAATTTTCATTAAGGATTAATTAAATATATTTATGGGTTAATTAATTTGCAATTAAGATTTATTAATTAATAATTAAGTTTATTAATTAATGATTAAGAGTTGATTAATTAGTTAATTAAGTTTAATTAATTAATTATAAAAGTAATTAGGGATTAATTACTTTGTATTAAATAACTGATTAATAATTAAGGATTATTAATTAATAGTTGAAGATAATTAATCTATTAATTAAAGATTAATTTGGTTAATGAGTAGTTAAGGATGTATTACTCAATTTTAATTGATGAGATAAGTGTGATCAAGTAAGCTAATTAATTTGTTAATTAAATATGGTCACTTGATAAAGGATTAAGTATGATTACTTAATAAGTTTTGATAAGGCTAATTACTTAAGATAAGTAATTGATAATTACAGGAGTAATTGAGATAAGGTAAATTACTGATTGGAAAAATAATTTTAAATTGGGTAATTACTTGTTAAAGTAATTAAAGGTTTATTACTTAGTGCAATAAATCAAAGAATTTATAAGTAATTAAAAGTGATTAAGAATAACTAATTACTGATTATTATTGATTTATTTATGTAATTAAATCAACATGATTAATTAATATAATTAATTAAGCCATAATGTAATTAATTATAATTAATTAATTAATGAAGTAATTAATTAGGATTCATTAATTGATATGATTAATGAAAATAATTATGGATTAATTACTTTATTAAGAGTTAATTAATCAAGGTTGATTAATTGGAATGATGATTAATTAATTGGTTTAATTAATGTTATTTAAGAAAAATTTATTGTGATGAAGTAATTAATTTAATTAATTTTAAATTAATTAAGTGATTAGGTAATTAGTGTAATTCACTTTAAATTAATTAGAGATTAGAGATAGTTAATTTAATTCAGTTTAAATTAATTATATTGTAGTATGAGTGAATCATTGCTTGTGTATGAATGGATGACATTGATTGTCTTGAATGCTTTGTGATCTCAGTAATGAGATAAGTATGGTTGTGTGATATGAATGCTTGGTTGCATTGTGATGATTACATAGATTATCAATTGGGATGGTGATATAGGGACTACCTATTTTGATATTGATAATGTAGGTATCTGTTATTTGATAATGCTGATTATCAATTATTGTTCTGTGAGTTATCTATCTGTGTGTATATAGATACTGTATTGAATTGTTTTAAACCTTTAAAACAACTTGAACCTAAAAGACACGCTTTGGATTTCGATGAGACCAGGATCGGGTTTCCATATTTGGATATCCAAAAACCACATCGATTCCAAATAATGTTAGGTCGTGAGTCAAAGTGGAGCTTTGTGAAGACTCGAGGTGTAAGGGCTATACGCCAGTATTACTCTGTGGGTGATTCCGTAATGAGTTTGACGGAATTAGTTCTTATAGATCCGAGATGGTGAATTAGAGTGCAAGGGTTATTGTCGTTAACTCTGAGGGTGATTCCAAAATGAGTGTAACGAGATAATGCCTTCGGTTTCGTTCGAACCCGGAACGAACTTGTATGGATTGAATGCTTTCAGAACATTGTCAGGTGGACGATGAGCATTCTAAGCTATGTGTCCTATAAAGGTAATCATAGCCTCAAGCCTCATCAACCGGGAATGGCTAAAACAGGGGAGGTGCAGCAAGGCTTCATGGGTCGCACCCACTGGAGAGTAAGATTTACCCCTTTCTAGAGGTCCCTTTTATTTCGGCTGTGTGGACGGTTGAATAGCTACAACCGTCGGGGTTGTCTTATTTGGAACTGTTCAGTAAGGAACGGGTCCGGCTTTATGTTGTAGGGTATCGGGAGTGGTCCTCGGTACGGTGATCTAGGCCACGTACTGTGACGGGCGGTACCCCAGTAGCCCTGCCATTGTATGGAATCCAAAATCCAATAAGTGCCAACGGTTTTGATTGTATTACCCACTTTTGTGGCTAGTAGCTGGAATTTAATAAATGTAACAATTTTGGCTATTTCGTATTTATTTGAAAACCCTAGACCCTATTATAATATCATCGGATTTCCTATCAAATGTTTTGGTTAGCGTAAGGTAAAAGCTTTTCCATGTTTATGTGTGGGAAGTCTTACGTGATACCTTTTTCTTTCAAAAGGTTTTTAAAGTTAAGCAAATTTAACCCGTTTACTCACACCACACCCATGTCTGACCCGGAGTTTATTCTGTTTTTCTTAAACTCTTGGATAATCAAATTTTTACGAGTAGCCAAGGGATTCAGGTTAGGAATTGGGTTGGCTTGACGAATTCTGAAGGAGCAACGGAGCAGGAGGCTTCTGCGTATAGCTATAGAGTATTCCGATGTGTGTTCTCTGAGTTGTTGTATTGACTTGTATAACTAGACATGTGTTTATAACTGTCTAGTATGTGTTGTTTTAGCTGTGTATCTCTCATGTATATGATACTATGTAATGTATTATGTGATTAATGTAATTTATTCGTTCCGCTGTTTAGATTCTAGTGTGTTGTTTCTTTCTTCTTCTCTATCTTTTCTCTTTTCTATCCCTTTCTTTCTTTAAGATGATGCGATTTTCTGGTGATAGAAAGTCGGGTCGTCTCACTTGGTATTAGAGCGTTAGGTTGAGTGAATACCTAGGCTCTGTAGTGGTGTCTATCTTGAGAGAGAGTACTTGTAATTTTTATATATAACTATATATATATATATATATATATATATATATATATATATATATATATATTTCTACCTATCTGTTGGGTTACCTGTTCAGGTTTTCCAATATAAATTATAAAGGTAGATGGGGTAGTGGTGTGTGTAACACGACTACCAATGTTTGGAGTTGAATGTTTGAGGTTGGAAGTATATTTGTCGAGACTGTAGATCTAATACCGTCTCGAGTAATCTTTGTAGTTTGGTGTAAGATTTCATTTGATCTCTGAAGGAAACTGTTATGGTTCGGAGTTCATATTTGAAGTGTAAGTTTGGTTGCGCTCGTGAGAGCGGATTTTTGAGAGTTTGGATCTATCGGTTGGGCAGAAGTAAGTGATGATATTTTGATACCTCAGGAAGTAGTAGCTGCGTGATGAGATGCAGTGACTATGGAAGTCTCTGGAGATGTTTTCTTTCGAGACAAGTTTAAGGAAGTATGTTTGCTTTGGAGTTGTAGCTGAGTTCAGCAAGATGTATGTGTTTAGTTGGAGGTCCGAGATTCTCAAAGAGCTTTGGATAAGAAGTTCTTGGCATCTGTGTTAGCGGTGCAGCTCGGGAGTGTTCTGTGCTTCAGCAGAAAGATCTTTTTGGCTTAGCATTTCCTGGAGATGGAATTCAGAAGCAGCAGTGAGGATCTGTTTCTTCGATGGATTAATTGGTCAAGGATAAGCTATTCTGATTAGTGGAGAGAGAACAGTATCTTGGATATTGGATTGGTTGATCGCAAAAGTGACTTGCGATGGTTTGATGATTATCTCAGATAGTCTTTTTCTTGGATTTGTGGCATATCTAGAGGATGTGAGAGTTATGGGATTGTTGAAGATTTTTCTTTGATGTCTTCAGGAAAGTTAGAGTTTTGCCCGCATTGGAGTGTGAGTTCTGAATCGACTTGATGTCAGGTGTGATACCGGTGATTCAGTTGAGTAGAAGGTTGTCTCCTAGGTTGGTTGTTTGGTGTAGCAGCTCTGCATCTCTTAGAACTTCTATTGAACCTTATTTCTAAGATGTGATGTTTAGTCTATGCCTGTGTTCTTCTATGGCATTTTCATCTGCTCTAGATTAGCGTTGTGCAGCGGAAGCAAGTTGGCCGTTGTTCTTGAGTAGAAGCAAATGGATGTTGCAGTATTTTGGATTAGAGAGTTTCTACTGAATTTATTTTTTAGAATCCGAGGCAAGTTGGCGAGTGATTCTGTTCTGTCTTTTCCAGATGGGAGAAGTTGTTTTCTACTGTTGATAGTAAAGTTTGGTTTTGATTTTTGGATTGATCTTGTGAGGATCAGTTTGTGAGTCGATCCAGTTTGTTTGTAGAAGCATCAGCGAAGGTTGAGCTGATCGGGAAGGATCTGTTGGCAGCCCGGATCATCGGGTAAAGTTTTGAGGCTAAGTAATGGAAGAATTTGGAATTCGAAGTTGGAGACTTCGATGTTGTTGAGGTTTTCTCTGGTAAAGGGAGCAATGAGATTTGAGGTGAGCTCCAAAGTATATTGGATTCTTCTGAGTTTTGTAGGATCAGTGTTTTGGATTGAGGAGTTGAATTGCCAGTTTGGAAAATTGGAATTCAAAATTATTTAAAGTTTCTCTGAGGGAGTACGTGTTTGGTCATCACTGGTTTTGAGACCAGTAGTTTTGTGAGGTTTTTGATGTTGATCAGACTTTTCTATGGTCTGGTATCTTGTGTAGATTTTAGATCTAGCTGAGTAGGAACTCAGTAGCTTAGCAGTATAGCTAGTTTGGATTTAGTAGAGCGAGTATCCCAGTGTCTGTACTGGGGAAACTAGAGATAATTTAGGAAGTTTATCCAGATCTGTGTCTGGATAGTTAGTGTTGTTTATTTGAATTGGTTGTTTGGATGAAATTGTTTGTTGATTTATAATGTATGGCTGTTATGAATGTTTGAATTGGTTGAAATAGAATAAAAACTTTGGATTATCTTTGTTTTAAATTTCGAGGACGAAATTCTGTTAAGGGGGATAATTTCCAGAAGTTTAAAATGCTGATAATCGCTTAATTTAATTATTTGAAATTAATAAAACTGTTATTTTCAAAAATAATTAACCAAGTAATATTTTAATTATTGTTATAAATTGGTTTTATATTAAGAATAATTATTTTGTATTGTGTAAACCAATTCTAAATTGGTATATTGTTTTCAAAATTTATAAGTATGTTTAAATGCATTTATAACTGTGTATTTTAAATTGATTTTAAAATAGGATATATTATTTGTAAATAATAATGTGCTTATTTAAAAATTAATATTCATTTATTTAAAATGATTTTAGATTTGATTTTTTAAAATTTGACTTTAATATGAATATAAATTTGGAATTCAAAGAAATACTCACATCTTAAAATAGTATAATAAAATAATTTGGTTTTAAAATATATAGATAATATTTTAATTAGAAATAAGATTTTGTTTTATTTTTCTTTTATAGAAGTTTATCTAAACAAATTTGATTTATGTTTATTTAATAAAATGAATACAAAGGTTTTTAAAATAGTATTTAAAATAAGTTTGAAATGTTGTATATAATTTTATTTAAATCATATTTGGTTTCATTCTTTTCAAAGATTATACTTATATAAATTAACATACATTATAAATGTGTAAGTGTATTTGTTTATTTGATATTTAATAAGAAAAGCATTTTTAAAATTTAGAAAACACATTAGTAATTAGGAAAATAATTTTTAAATGCTTTTAAATTTCTTTAGAATTAAAAATAAACTCAATTTGACAAATGTTTGTTTTAAGACACCATGTTAACAAGTGTTACAAACTTTGTGTAATTAAAAGACAAGTGTCCATTCTTTTTTATATTTTCTTTTTAATTTTTAAAATCTGAAATTTACTTATATAAACCACTTTCTTCCTCTTCACTTTTCTATTTCTAATCTCAGTTCATAATCTAAAAACCTTCTCAAGCCTAAACCATTTCTCAGTTCAAATTTATACCCTGCATACATCTTCAAAATTAAGAAGAAGAGAAAAAAAGGGTTGTTTCCAATATTCTCAAACCAAAATAACTTCTATATCAAAGACTGTCAACAAACCTTCAAAGCAAACCTGTAACAAGATATAGATCAAATCCAGACCTGAAATTTCCCATGCCTGCATTTGCTCTTCAATTCAAAGTAAATGCTCAAGTCATTGAACCCTGTAACATTAACTCTCTGTTTACCAAAAGCCTGAAGTATCCCCAAATCTGCAAAATATTTTTAAGAGCTTGATGCAAGTTATCAACCCAGTTCTACACTTTCAATGTCTGCCTCAATTTTTCAAGTGCATGCATGTTTCAAACTCCAGTTTTTAAAGCTTCAAGCTCTGCCAAAAGTTGCTTTTGTTCTCTGCATCTCCTAAAAATAAAGGTGAGTAAACATTTTTATTAAAACTTAATTAGTTAAGTAGCTGATTGCTATGAGTTTATGATGATATTCATATACATATAAGTTTGCTCCTGTATAGTTATAATGTTTAATATGTTGGTTATGCTTTGAAACTGTGCATGTTTGTTTGCCTTGATCATCTCTGTTTTTGACTTACTACAGAGTTAAGTTTATATCTAAACTTCAAGCTATTTTTGTTAAACAACTATTAGAACATAGATTTAAAACAAAATAAGTAGTTTAAGTTTAAAATTTAGAACTAAAAGTAAAACTAAGTTCTGAAAATTTAAAGTTATCGGGAAAAAAAATGCAGTAAACAATTTATCTTCAACGTTTGGAAACAAGTATTTAATTTGGTTAAAATAATTACATGAATCAAAGTATCATTGGAAGTTATGAATTGTGAAAAGAGATTCAAATTTTTTTTAAACTGTATTGAGCTTGTATTTGGGTTTTTAGTGCAAATGGGGTTTTGATCTATAACTGATAATCTATTCATTTGGATTGCTTGAAAATCTTCATGGAGTTAGTGTTTGCATCTGTGAGTATAGGAAAAATAGTAGAAGAATTTATAAATCACTTTGATGTTTGAATTTGTCAGAGATTTAATTTAAACCTAGTTTTTGGGTTCATACTGTTAATTGATTACTGAATTTCCAATATTGCATCGAGTTGAATGATATTTGGGGAGAAGCTTGCGCGGTGAGTCAACAAGCTAAGGCCGGGGTTGTGGCGTTTAATGATGATCGGAGGCAACGATCTTAGGGTTTTCAGATGATGGGTTTTTGGGTTCAGTTCACCTGATATGCTTGATTTTGAATTGAGGCTAGAGATGGGATTCTGTTGATCGTAGGTGGTTGTAGGATGGAAGAGGGACTTGTCGGGGTTGTCGCCGTTGACCGGAGGAGGTCCTGTTGTAGGTGCAGGTGCACGAGGTGGTGGTGTCTGCAGATTGGGTTTTGTTTTGGGTTGGGTACTGGGTATAGCTCGGGTAGTAGGGGAGGAGACTCGGGGGAAAACACGAGTAATTTTGGTTGAGGCTTGGGAATGAACTCGTGATTGTCTGGGTTGGCTGAGTGGGTTTTAAAAAATGTTATGTTAACAGTTTTTAAAGTTTTAATTTAAACAGTTTTTAAGGATTTAAAATCCTTGTGCTTTGTTTCTTAGATTCCAGTAAGGGTTGAACCCAATTTGAAGTGTTAACAAATATTTCAAATTTAAATAAATAAGTTTTAAACTTTAAAATAGTTTAAATTAAAATAAAATGCTTGTCTTGAATTGTTTTTATAAACAAACTTGTGCAATGTTTTAAATAACTTAAGTAACAATCTTAATATTATTTCAAATCTTATTTTGAAATATAAAAGAGAATTTTAAGTAAATGTTATTTTTAAATTAATTAGTGAAAATGATTTATTAATTAACAATTAAAATTTAAGATAATTTATGAACTTGAAATTAGGATTGTTAATTTATAATTAAGGAAAGTAGTTAATGATTCCTTTTTAATTTAATTAAGTTAAATAGAGATTTCAAGATTTATTTAAGATAATTGTTTTATCTTAAATAATAATTAAGTATTAATAATTTGAAATTAGATAGTTAATTAAGAAACTTTAGGTTAATTAATTAATTTAATTATTATTTTAAAATGGGTTAATTAAGTAATTAATTAAGTATAATTATTTATTTAATTAACTGTTAATTAAGATGATGATTTAATTAATGACAAATGATTAATTAGATTATAATTACTCACTAATTAAGTAATTAAGGGTTAATTAAAATAGTAATTAATTAATAAGGGTTTTATTAAGTTTTAATTGGGCTTCTTAATTAATAATTAAAGGATTATTAAAATTTAATGCTAGTTAATTAAGAATTAATTAACTATTTTTATTTAAGGTTAATTAATTTTCATTAAGGATTAATTAAATATATTTATGGGTTAATTAATTTGTAATTAAGATTTATTAATTAATAATTAAGTTTATTAATTAATGATTTAGAGTTTATTAATTAGTTAATTAAGTTTAACTAATTAATTATAAAAGTAATTAGGGATTAATTACTTTGTATTAAATAACTGATTAATAATTAAGGATTATTAATTAATAGTTGAAGATAATTAATCTATTAATTAAAGATTAATTTGATTAATGAGTAGTTAAGGATGTATTACTCAATTTTAATTGATGAGATAAGTGTGATCAAGTAAGCTAATTAATTTGTTAATTAAATATGGTCACTTGATAAAGGATTAAGTATGATTACTTAATAAGTTTTGATAAGGCTAATTACTTAAGATAAGTAATTGATAATTACAGGAGTAATTGAGATAAGGTAAATTACTGATTGGAAAATAATTTTAAATTGGGTAATTACTTGTTAAAGTAATTAAAGGTTTATTGCTTAGTGTAATAAATCAAAGAATTTATAAGTAATTAAAAGTGATTAAGAATAATTAATTACTGATTATAGTTGATTTATTTAAGTAATTAAATCAACATGATTAATTAATATAATTAATTAAGCCATAATGTAATTAATTATAATTAATTAATTAATGAAGTAATTAATTAGGATTCATTAATTGATATGATTAATGAAAATAACTAGGGATTAATTACTTTATTAAGAGTTAATTAATCACGGTTGATTAATTGGAATGATGATTAATTAATTGGTTTAATTAATGTTATTTAAGCAAAATTTATTGTGATTAAGTAATTAATTAAGTGATTAGGTAATTAATATAATTCACTTTAAATTAATTAGAGATTAGAGATAGTTAATTTAATTCAGTTTAAATTAATTATATTATGGTATGAGTGAATCATTGCTTGTGTATGAATGGATGACATTGATTGTCTTGAATGCTTTGTGATCTCAGTAATGAGATAAGTATGGTTGTGTGATATGAATGCTTGGTTGCATTGTGATGATTACATAGATTATCAATTGGGATGGTGATATAGGGACTACCTATTTTGATATTGATAATGTAGGTATCTGTTATTTGATAATGCTGATTATCAATTATTGTTCTATGAGTTATCTATCTGTGTGTATATAGATACTGTATTGAATTGTTTTAAACCTTTAAAACAACTTGAACCTAAAAGACACGCTTTGGATTTCGATGAGACTGGCATCGGGTTTCCATATTTGGATATCCGAAAACCACATCGATTCCAAATAATGTTAGGTCGTGAGTCAAAGTGGAGCTTTGTGAAGACTCGAGGTGTAAGGGCTATACGTCAGTATAACTCTGTGGGTGATTCCATAATGAGTTTGACGGAATTAGTTCTTATAGATCCGAGATGGTGAATTAGAGTGCAAGGGTTATTATCGTTAACCCTAAGGGTGATTCCAAAATGAGTGTAACGAGATAATGCCTTCGGTTTCGTTCAAACCCGGAACGAACTTGTACGGATTGAATGCTTTTAGAACATCGCCAGGTGGACGATGAGCATTCTAAGTTATGTGGCCTATAAAGGTAATCGTAGCCTCAAGCCTCATCAACCGAAAATGGCTAAAACAAGGGAGGTGCAACAAGGCTTCGTGGGTCGCTGACGCAGCGGATATTATGAAAACAAATGTAACTGTGAAAAAAGTAGCAATCGGTGGATTGAAGATACTGAAATGCCCAAATTCATTGATCACAAAGATACCGAATTCTAGCTATCTTCAACACGTTGATCGTGCACGATACCGTGAAAGAAGATCTACAATTCTTCAAACGTTGATCAAGCGCACTTGATACCGTGAATTGGCTTCAACAACCGTTGAATCGAGCGCACTCGATTAACCGAAAGTGGAGATAGGAGATTACACTCAACTACCAATTTAAGATGAAAGCACACAACAATCAAACAAGAATTTTATTCAAAATCAACCACCCTTGAAATTACAACACACTCGCTATTTATAGAAGTTTCCAACCCCTGACCCTTAAGTCGTTGCCGACTTAACTCCCCTTAAGCCGTTGCCGACTCATGACTCACGACTCAACTAAGTCGTTGTCGACCTAACAGATACTACTCGCCTCAATTTCAACACAGCACATATATACAACACATACGACTTAGACAAGGTCGTTACCGACCTAATTACATCACAATACCTTCACACGACCTAAAAATAAACGCAACTCAATATTAGTTGACCCACGACTTACAACTTACCTAAGTCGATAGCGACTCGTCTCACAACACAGTGCGTGCCTTATCACATAGGCGACTCAAAGCAATTACATCTCAACAGCCTTCGGCCGACTCAACTACATGCCGACTTACGACATATGGGGCGACTCAAATCAGCAGCGTCAAGTGTTGCCTCTTCCTTTAGCCACATTTCCTTAGGTCGTTGCCGACCTAAAACCGAAGCTTCCTGCGACTTAAGACCTTCCTCCCCTGGTTGACTCATGCACGACTTAAGACTTAAGTCCTTAGGTCGTTGCCGACCTAAAACCGAGGCTTCCTGCGACTTAAGACTTAAAAACAAAACTTTCTTAACTCGAGAGCAACCCAAGTCTTCCTCCTTTAGTTGTGTACGACTTATCCCCTGAGCTGCCTCATCCTCCCCAGGTTGAGAAAAATTCGTCCTCGAATTTGTAAATTCTCCAACATTAGATTGTTCATCTCCATAATATGGCAAAAGGTACTTAACATTGAACACGCCAGAAGTGTACACATCCTCCGGCAGCTTCAACTTATAAGCATTTTCATTAATCCGTTTCACAACTTTTACAGGACCCATTTTCCTGGCTTTCAACTTGTTATAAGCGCCCACTGGAAAACGATCCTTGGTTAACACAGCATACACCAAATCATCCTCGTTAAATTCAACATTTCGTCGCTTTAAATCTGCAGTTTGCTTATACTTCTCATTGGCTTTCACCAATCGTTCCTGAACGATTTTATGACATTCAGTCAATCCATCAACAAAATCTATAGCTCGTTTAACCGTCCCCTTCGGTTGTGGTACTGCTGCTAAATCCAATGGTCCCCTGGGTAGATTTGAATACACAATCTGAAATGGACTGAATCCCGTACTACGATTCACTGCATAATTATGAGCAAACTCTGATTGGCATAACTTCATGTCCCAACTCTTCAGATTGTCCTTCACAAGACATCGCAACAAATTTCCCAATGATCTGTTAACAACTTCTGTCTGTCCATCTGTTTGCGGATGATAAGCGCTACTAAATTTCAGCTTCGTTCCAACCATCTTCCACAAACTTAACCAAAAGTGACTCAGAAAATGAGTATCCCTATCCGACACAATAGATTATGGCAATCCATGAAGTCGATAGATCTCCTTGAAAAATAACTGAGCAACATGAACAGCATCCGCCGTCTTCTTCCAAGCAATAAAATGTACCATCCTCGAGAAACGGTCCACCACAACATATATAGAGTCATTCCCCCTTTGAGTTCTCGGCAATCCCAACACGAAATCCATACTAACATCCACTGAAGGTTTTGTAGGAACAGGTAAAGGTATATACAAACCCGCATTTGTAGCTGTCCCTTTCGAAAATTGACAAACATGACATCTCTGAACAAACCTTTCAACTTCCTTCCTCATCGATGGCCAATAGTAGGATTGAGAGATTAACTGCAATGTTCGGTCTCTACCCACATGTCCTTCCTCATGAAACTCCTTTACTATCTTCATTCGCAAGCTACAATCCGGTACACACAATTGATTTCCCTTAAATAAGAAACCATCAATCAACACAAATTCATCAGTATTTCCCTCCTTAACTTTCTCAACAAACTTCTTAAAGTAAGGATCTTCTTCAATCAGCTCTGGCAATAATCTAAAACCTGTCACTTCAACTTTCATTATCGTTAATAAATGACTCCGCCTACTCAAAGCATCAGCCACGTGATTCGTTATCCCTGATTTGTGCTTCACGACAAAAGTAAACTGCTGCAAATAGGAAATCCACGATGCATGTCTTGCCGAAATCTTATCCTGCCCTTGCAAATGCTTCAAAGCTTCATGATCTGTGTAAAGAACAAACTCCTTATGGAACAGATAGTGTCTCCAATGTTTCACTGCTTGCACTACAGCATAAAACTCAACATCGTATGTACTATATCTCATCTTTGCCCCTGATAACTTCTCACTGAAATATGCAATAGGACGCCCCTACTGACTCAACACCCCTCCGATTCCAACCTTAGATGCATCAGTATGTAGCTCAAACAACAACTGAAAATCTGGTAATACAAGGATCGGTGCTGTCGTTAAAAGTACTTTGATTCGTTCAAAAGCAACCCCTGCTTCCTCCGACCAAGAAAACCGCTTTCCTTTCATACAATCAGTAACTGGTGCCATCACGCTACTGAAGTGTGGAATGAACCTTCGGTAGAATGATGCCAATCCATGAAAACTTCTAACTTCAATGATAGTCCTCGGTTGTGGCCAATTTCTGACTGCTTCAACTTTATTCTGATCCACCTGGATACCTTCTCCTGACACAACATATCCTAAAAATAAAACACTTCGAGTCATGAACACACATTTCTTCGTAGCTGCATAAAATTGTTCCTCACGAAGAATAATTAACACCTTTCTCAAATGCTCTTCATGCTCCTCTGTACTCGCACTATAAATCAGAATATCATCAAAGTAAACAACAACAAACTTCCTAATGTACGGTCTGAAAATTTGGTTCATCACCCTCATAAATGTGCTCGGTGCATTCGATAGACCAAACGGCATAACCAGCCATTCATACAATCCTTCCCTTGTCTTGAATGCGATCTTCCATTCGTCTCCCGGTTTAATTCGAATCTGATGATATCCACTCTTCAAATCAATCTTCGAAAAGATAGTAGCCCCACTCAACTGATCTAGCAAGTCATCCAATCTTGGCATAGGAAATCTATAGCGAACAGTAATCTTGTTCAAAGCTCTACTATCGGTACACATTCTCCATGTTCCATCCTTCTTTGGCACCAACAAATCTGGTACTGCACAAGGACTCAAGCTTTCCTGAACACGTCCCTGCTCTAACAACTCTTCCACCTGCCTCCTCAACTCTTCATGTTCCTTCGGACTCATACGGTAATATGGTCTATGCGGTAATACTACCCCTGGAACAAGATCGATTTGATGTTGAATTTCTCTCAGCGGCGGTAACTCCTTAGGCAACTCTTCTGGAAATACATCCTCAAATTCTTTCAAAACTGGCTTCGCTTCTTCTGGAATTTCAACCTCTTCACTGCTCTCATGCCCTATCAACAAGTACACTTCAGGTTCCTCTTCGACTTCCTTAACAAACTCCTTCAAAGATAATAAGGTTTTCAGCTCTTCAATCTCCTCCAACTTGCTTTCCTTCTGTTGTTGCTTCTTAGGAACTAAAATAATCTTAGTACCTTCAAACATGAAACTATAGCTATTAGCACGACCATCATGTTGCTGCTCTATCAAACTGCCATGGTCTGCCCAACAACAGATGACACACATCCATGTCCACAACATCACACCATATTTCATCTTTGTACTTCTTCCCAATTGAAAAATTAACACGAGCTCTTCGTCCAACTTTCACTTCACCACCCTTCCTTAACCATGCTAGCTTGTATGGTTTAGGATGCTTCTCAGTTTTCAAGTTCAACTTCTTTACTGCTTCTGTAGAGATAATATTGTCACAACTCCCAGCATCAATGACGAACTTGCAAACCTTTCCCAGAATAGTGCACGTGGACTGAAATATGTTATTCCTCAACCAACTGTTTCCTCTTCTTGCTTCGGTATTAAACAAGACCTCCTCATCATTAGATTACATCCTTCATCTCCTAACGCAATATCTTGTTCATCCTCCTCAACTGGGCTAGAATAACCTTCCCCAACATCCTCACCTTCAATTTCAGCAATCATAGTTCGTTTCTCCGGCTTCGGACATTCATTACTCTTGTGACCCACTTCCTGGCAATTGTAACATTTGAAACTGTTGTTGACCTTCGCCTTCGCAACTTCATTCACAACTGGTTTACTGATAGATTTAGGAACATTAGAGCTTCCACTAACACCCTTCACTTGATTGTTGGAATTAGTAAACACACCACCTCCACGCCTTCCCTGCTTCTCCCAAGACAACGCTTTCTGATGTGCTTCTGCTACAGATCTAGGATCAAACATATTCACCATATCTTGAATCTGTATCCTCAACCCTCCAATAAATCTAGCAGTCAGCTGTTCCTCTGTCTCCATAATGTCATTTCGAGCAATCAGTTGATAAAATTCATCAGCATAATCATTAACAGTCTTTGTCCCTTGCCTTAAGTTCTGCAACCTCTGATACATAAGTGATTGATGATTGTAGGGCAAGAATGTAGCCTTCATCAACTTCTTCATCTTCTCCCATGATTCAATCTTCGACTTTCCCATTCTCTCCCGTGTAAGTTTAGTTTGCTGCCACCATGCTAAAGCTCTACCCCTCAACCTAGTAGCAACCAACTTCACTCTTCTATGCTCAGGAACTTCTTTAAAGTCAAAAATCTCTTCAACATTTGACAACCAATCAAGAAATTCTTCTGCTACCATTCCACCCTTGAATTCTGGAATTTCCATCTTCATACCCGATTCCCATCGACGATCATCTTCTACATCCCTATATAAATTTCGAACTTGGTCTCGATCTCGATAATGAATGCTAGCTCTATCACCCTCTTCATTAAAATCAAATGTATGTCTATATCGATCTCGACCATCAACATCCCTTCGATCACGCATGTCTCTTCTACTATGTCTCTCTTCATCTCTATATGGCTCATTTTCAAACTCTCGTGGAGTTCTCCTCTCTTCATGTCCATAGTCATGGTGATCTCTTCTTGACGAAATTGATGTTTATCTTCTTTCTCTAAAAGATTGCGGTGATACCCTCCTCGCTTCCGTAACCGATGGCGAAACTCTGTTTCCTCCATGGTTCGAGATTGGTGATCTCCTCCTTTGATTCTGATTCAAATCATTCATCATTTTCTCTTACTTTCCAATGCCTTCATCAAATTTATCATTAATGCATTGTTCCATTTGCTCGGCTTCTTCTCTTCTATACAACGCTTCAACATTTTGATGACGATTAGCTCTCCTTGGTGGCATGATCGAACTTTACAAGACTTCAACAAATACTTCAACACAAGTCCAACAAGCACGACTCCAACTCGATTTGGCTCGGCCTCAACACCTTTCCAACTTTGTTCCAAAATGAAATGGATCGAAAGCTTCTAATCTTGTTGCAACTTCAAGATGAACACAATGAACACCAACTTCAAACTCCTTGGCTCCAAGACTCGTCTTAGCTATGATTGGCTAAGTCAAGCTCTGATACCAAAAAAACTGACGCAGCGGATATTATGAAAACAAATGTAACTGTGAAAAAAGTAGCAATCGGTGGAATGAAGATACTGAAATGCCCAAATTCGTTGATCACAAAGATACCGAATTCTAGCTATCTTCGACACGTTGATCGCGCACGATACCGTGAAAGAAGATCTACAATTCTTCAAACGTTGATCAAGCGCACTTGATACCGTGAATTGGCTTCAACAATCGTTGAATCGAGCGCACTCGATTAACCGAAAGTGGAGATAGGAGATTACACTCAACTACCAATTTAAGATGAAAGCACACAGCAATCAAACAAGAATTTTATTCAAAATCAACCACCCTTGAAATTACAACACACTCGCTATTTATAGAAGTTTCCAACCCCTGACCCTTAAGTCGTTGCCGACTTAACTCCCCTTAAGTCGTTGCCGACTCATGACTCACGACTCAACTAAGTCGTTGCCGACCTAACAGATACTACTCGCCTCAATTGCAACACAACACATATATACAACACATACGACTTAGACAAGGTCATTACCGACCTAATTACATCGCAATACCTTCACACGACCTAAAAATAAACGCAACTCAATATTAGTTGACCCACGACTTACTACTTACCTAAGTCGGTAGCAACTCGTCTCACAACACAGTGCATGCCTTATCACATAGGCGACTCAAAGCAATTACATCTCAACAGCCTTCGGCCGACTCAACTACATGCCGACTTACGACATATGGGGCAACTCAAATCAGCAGCGTCAAGTGTTGCCTCTTCCTTCAGCCACATTTCCTTAGGTCGTTGCTGATCTAAGTCCTTAGGTCGTTGCCGACCTAAAACCGAAGCTTCCTGCGACTTAAGACCTTCCTCCCTTGGTTGACTCGTGCACGACTTAAGACTTAAGTCCTTAGGTCGTTGCCGACCTAAAGCCAAGGCTTCCTGCGACTTAAGACTTAAAAACAAAACTTCCTTAACTCGAGAGCAACCCAAGTCTTCCTCCTTTAGTTGTGTACGACTTATCCCCTAAGATGCATCAGTCGCACCCACTGGAGAGTAAGATTTACCCCTGTCTAGAGGTCCCTTTTATTTCGGCTGTGTGGACGGTTGAATAGCTACAACCGTCGGGGTTGTCTTATTTGGAACTGTTCAGTAAGGAACGGGTCCGGCTTTGTGTTGCAGGGGATCGAGAGTGGTCCTCGGTACGGTGATCTAGGCCACGTACTGTGACGGGCGGTACCCCAGTAGCCCTGCCATTGTATGGAATCCAAAATCCAATAAGTGCCAACGGTTTTAATTGTATTACCCATTTTTGTGGCTAGTAGCTGGAATTTAATAAATGTAACAATTTCGGCTATTTCGTATTTATTTGAAAACCCTAGATCCTATTATAATATCATCGGATTTCCTATCAAATGTTTTGGTTAGCGTAAGGTAAAAACTTTTCCATGTTTATGTGTGGGAAGTCTTACGTGATGCCTTTTTCTTTCAAAAGGTTTTTAAAGTTAAGCAACTTTAACCCGTTTACTCACACCAGACCCATGTCTGACCCGGAGTTTATTTTGTTTTTCATAAACTCTTGGGTACTCAAATTTTTACGAGTAGCCAAGGGATTCAGGTTAGGATTTAGGTTGGCTTGACGAATTCTGGAGGAGCAACGGAGCAGGAGGCTTCTGCGTATAGCTATAGAGTATTCCGCTGTGTGTTCTCTGAGTTGTTGTATTGACTTGTATAACTAGACAGGTGTTTATAACTGTCTAGTATGTGTTGTTTTAGCTGTGTATCTCTCATGTATATGATACTATGTAATGTATTATGTGATTAATATAATTTGTTCGTTCCATTGTTTAGATTCTGATGTGTTGTTTCTTTCTTCTTCTCTATCTTTTCTCTTTTCTATCCCTTTCTTTCTTTCTTTCACTACACCAGAAAAGACTTTTGGTAGCGTTGAAAAAACGCTACCATAACTTATGGTAGCGTTTTAGAGAACGCTGCTATACGACATGCAACTAAAAGTCTAAAACTTTTTGTTGCGTTGTAGTAAACGCTACCAAAAGTCACTTTTAAATGCAACTATAGGTATTTTCTGTAGGATTTAAAAAACGCTACCAAAAGTCACTTTTAAATGCAGCTATTGGTTTTTTCTGTAGGGTTAAAAAAACGCTACCATAAGTCTTCATTTGTTTTGTTGCATTTTTTGTTTATATGCTTTTTTTTATTTTCAGTAGCGTTTTTAAAATGCAACTGTATAATTTTTATATTAGTTTACATTTGTTTATGTAGCATTTCTATAGATATTCAAACAAACAATTAAATCACATAATTAGTATATACAAACAATCAATCATATGATCATCATATTCAAATAATTGCAGAAACATGCTAATCTTACAATCAAATATAATATCCATAATCAATTCGATAGTAGTTTTTCAACAAAATAAGTCACATACTACAAGCATTCACAGACAAGTTTCCACAAATGGTACTAACAAAATACGACAACATATATAACAATTAAATTCATGTTCGTTGCTTGATTACCAATAGTTCTTTGTTGTCGACAATCTTCGCTTCGAAATAGCTTGATTACCCACTGTTTCTAACTTCACTTCATAACAGCCTCTATGATCCACAACTACTCCATAACAGCCTACAAAACACCAAGCTTCACAACAAACCAATCTACCCCTATTCTTTCAACAGCAATTCCCCCTTACCATCCAAAACTTCTTCTATTCGTCATCCACCAGACTCTATCAAACTCCAATAGACCTCTCCCACTCCTCCCCTCATATCACAACTCCTTCCGCTGCCTCGACCATCTTCAACGCAGCACGGCTTTCATTCCATTCCTTTCACTACCAAACACTACAATCACCTTCACAACCAACATTCACCAGAAAAAAAAAACAAAAAAAAAACCTGTTGCCCTTAAACTCATTGCCTCTACCACACCCAGCTACAACCTTTGCTTCAGTACAACCCTGCACTCCCCTCTGCCTTGTGCTGCTGCTCCTTTTACTTGTGAAAATGATTTCTAAATCTTCATGATTTTGTGTGACCCTTTTGTTTTCCTGCATACTCAATCTCCTCCCATAAGACTACCCTTTACTTAGTTCCTTAGTTTCTCACTTCATAACAACCTCTTCCTCCAAACTCACGAAAATTATTAAGGAATCTCAAATCTCACCAAACTCACAATTTACATAAGTAAAAGGAGTAGCAAATAGGCCAAATTATTAAGGAAATTCGTATGTTGTGTACAATAGCATGTGCTGTTACTTTAGCCTTGCAATGAGAAGTCAGGCTAAAACAAACAAATAGTTACCTGAGGAGTTACTTTAGCCTTGCAATGAGAAGTCGAAATGTTTGCTCTAGCCTTGCAAGAAATCCTCCTAAATGAAGCAAAATATAATTATGATATGATCACTGACCTGTACATATACACAAAACATCAATAATTTACACTGCATATATTTTCTTCATCATAACACTAGTTCTATATGATGCAAATTATAAAGTAAATATGCTAATTGATCAGACTTATTATACTTTTTGATCTGAAGTTCTAGGTCTCTATTTGTGAACCGAATAGGTAGAATACGCATACACACCAGGCTCACATGTTCTGTCCAGAACAGGCTAGTCCTCTCTACTTCACTTTGCCATGACTATTCAGATCCGACTTGGAAAATAGATTCGCCAAGCTTCAACTCTCAGCCTCAGCCATGTTGCTTTAGTTATAAAAGCTTTCAGTCTAGTTCATGTCTTTTGATCATCGCTGTTTCAGGGTGTTTCTTAAAAAACAAAGACAGCAGCGTGTAGCTACAGATTGTGGTAGGATACTTCGCTGCAGCTGCCATTTTTAAAAGATATGTAGCGGTTACCCTGATATTATAGTGGAACAGGTGGAATATAATCTTCTATTTAGGAATCTGTCTACAATCACTCTTTTGTGTATTGTTATAAGTGTGTTACCTTTTGTATATCCAAATATTGGAATGATGGTAGTATGTACTTTTTGCACAGTCATTTATAAATCCATTTTGCAGTTATCTTTTTTTTCTTCAGGTATATAAACGTGCAAGTCCAAATTACTCCATTTTAGAAATGTATGAATGCTATAATCAATAGCCAAAAACTATAGAAATTATTACAGTCATTCTGCTATAAAATTAACTGTAGCCTTTTGTTAATATTAAATTATAGATAACATCAATAGCCAAAAACTAGGGAGGAATTTTTGTCAAATTCTAGCTAATAGGAATAAAAGCAGTAAGACTTTAAGACTGGCATACTTCCTATTACTTCTACATACCAAGTTGAGATAAATAATTAGATAGTAGATTCATGTCAAACATTAAAGTACATGGAAAGAAATTTGTTGGTATTCTTGCAAGTTTTTGTCACTCGTGCATTTATTCATTGGTCAGGGTTCTAAATAACTCACCAAAGGATTAAATTTATTTGAATCGCTACGAAGACTGTTCATGGCATCTCGCATGACAGCAAGTTCAACAACTTCTGGAGCTTCTATGATATCCTATTAACAAAAAAATTATTATTAAATCAAAACTAGTTGGGATTTTCACCAAAAAAGAGAAGTTATTTGAGGCCTTTTTGGGTCAATATCAAACAACAGAATTAATAAAATTAATTAATCAACAACATGAATAAATATTTACCGGTAAAATGTCCAGTTTTGTATAATTTCGAGAGACATTCATACGCTTATGAATGTTTGAAAGAAATACCATTTTGAAACAAAAATAATTATTTAGAGAAGAAATTATCAAGGGGCACCTACAAACACTAAATTATCAAATCTCAAGTTTATCAGGTTTACTTAGTAAAACACCCGTATTTTTGGATTTTATTTCATCTTTAACTAGAATGTGAAATAGAATAATTTCAAGGTGCATTTCAAATCTAGGAACTATCCTTTATATTCATGAACTTAACCGAGAATGAACATTTACTAGATCAATGTAAATTTGTTAACTATACTTCCTATATACATTACACTAGCGTAATAACATTGAAACAAATGGTTCTTTTGTTGATTTAAAACTATGACTTGATTGATTAAAAAATTTCTTTCATATGTAATGCCAATGATTAGCTTTGGGCATACTATTATGTTTACTTTATTTTCAATCCATAAAAAGGAAATGTCAAATACAGTGGCTTTTCACTTAACAGATTGCTAATATGGAAGAAACTAGGCATAGAACTTTCTTGTAATCATATAGCATTTTCATGGCATTAAAGGGAAAATGAATTAAAAACCTACTAGTTGTAGTTGACAGTTTGTATCCACAGACACATCACTTTCCAACCTTGATACCTCATGAGTCCAACATTAATTGCCTGCAAATTGTATAATATCTATACCTACAAGAATATGCCGCCGCATCACTATTACAACTCATAAGCATCTTAATGAAATATATAAATCAGTAAAAAAGCAGAAAGTATCTGAAAATATTGAAAAAAACAAAACTTAAAAAAACTAAACTTATCCTTAAAGCCCAATCTTGAAGAATCACTGTCACAACTCAGATCTTAGAAAATATACATATTACAAGTCATCCTTAAAGCCAATCTTGAAAGCTAATTATACAACTTATAATATTGAAAAAGGTTAAATTAAAAAAGCAGAACTTTGCCAGCTTTGTGACTACATTTATATATACCAGAAAATGGCACTACCAAAATACATGCCTATTTTAAGAAAATATACATGTATGAAGAATACAATGTTAACAAAATAAGCATATGCATTATATTTTGAT
The DNA here is from genome assembly GCA_030765085.1 of Allium cepa. Lineage (NCBI taxonomy): Eukaryota > Viridiplantae > Streptophyta > Magnoliopsida > Asparagales > Amaryllidaceae > Allium > Allium cepa. The sequence goes on from CM060931.1 coordinate 170,140,214, forward strand.
TGAATCTCTAGAAGTAATAAATATTGAAAGTCCTAAATGTAAAGTTGCTAAAGTGAGAACTCCCAAAGCCTCATCATAACACACACATCCCCCATACACATACATACTAAGTTTTTAGAACAGGCAATTATTGATGGAAGTAAGTTTAAACCCATGCAAGAAATGGCGAATTATGTGAAAGAAGTAGCAAATAATCCTGTGGATTATGCTAAGTTTCATGCATGGAGAAGATGCGGCATATTGGTTAACATAGGTAGGGTTCGTAAGGCCAGTCTTTATAATTTGTCCTACATAATATATGAGTTTGGTAGTAGGAAAGGTTGTAGAAATGCTATATCATTTATGGTTAGTAATTCGATACATCATTCTCATGTTTATTAGTTTTCTACTATATAATTTTATATGAGGGCCTATATATGTGTTTAACATGTACCACTCATTTTTTCTTGCAGATGGAATACAAGAAATTGCATATGTGTTTAACATGTACCACTCGTATTTTCTTGCAGATAGAATATAATAAATTACATGGAAATAATATTATATTAGTTTATATATTTATGCCTTGGTAAGCTATAATATCCTTTTATGCATACTTGATAGTGCCGGTGAATGAGAAATACTTGCATATTGTGTTCTTAAATTGTGCATCATTGCAACTTGTTTGAAAATGAAATGAGTTTGGATTTTATTCTATGAAGAAATAGAGCTTTCATGTGTATGAAAAAAGTTGAAATAGTTTGATTTGCCATTGGAAACATGCATTATTTGTATGTAACAGGTTTAGATACAAACATGTTGATCAGAATTTGTTAGATCAAAACTGTGATGCAAGGTTTGATCTTTTGATAAGTTTATGGATGTATGTATTTGTGTAATAAGCTGAACTTGTAAACTTATGAATTATATGGCTGCATGGATTTATTTGATGCAAAATAACAATAATGATGAAAAATGACTAGATGAGTAGGAAAACAAAGAAAAACGCAGTTTCCCTCAGGTGGAAATAAGCTAAGCTATATTTAGGACTTTATTATGCGTCATGCATTTCATTGTAAAAATCATATACTTTATTATTATTATTACTTCATGTTATTCTGGCTACTTTTTAAGAGTTGAAGCTTTCATACAATAGCTGTTTGACTATGGTTTGTAGTCTTACTGCATACATAATCTCTTGTCTTGGGATGCAGTATCAACTAAAAAAAAGCCATGTAATGATAATGTAAACAGCTGCATACCTACATGTGTGTAAGATACATAAGGAGAGTATCCTCACATAAGCTCTAGTAAACTTAGAACAGTTATATAACAACATAAGTCGGTTTAGGCCACATCAGCTTAGCTATATATCAAACAAGAACGGATTGCATCAAATTAAAAACTGCAAATTAAGCTCACCAAACTTCACTAAATCATATGCGTTAATATCATGGCGTCGGTTGGATTTTTGGCAATTTCCATCCAAAACAAAACATATTTGTCCTAGAACTAATGCAAATAAATTAACAGAATTATAAATAGAACAACCAATTCTTTCTACACATTTTTATAATTAACAAAATTTGAACGGGACAAAATATAGACCGCATCAAGTTAATTCTTACCACTTGTTTTTGGACACACTGATCGATTATAGAAAAAACTTATCAAAGACTAGCATGCATAGGGATAAATGCAGTTGTAGCTTGAGATTAAGAAAACTACACAGTTCTATACTTGAATCTATAATTATATATTCAATTAAATTCATAAAAAGCTATGTTAATGAAAAAGCAACAAGTATAAAATCCCTTTGGCAATTAAAAGTTAAATGGTTTAGTTTTTGTTAAAAATGCTCCTGCTTCTATTAAAAAAATTGATTCTAAAAATATAAAACAAAAAGGTAACCTGTAAATATACTTACTTCTAAGTCATAAGTGAAAATAACAATGATAGCAAGAGTCGAATCTACTTATTAGAAACAAAAAGCAAAAATTATGTGACTAGGACTAAATTAAAACTAGCTTTTAAGAATCATTTATTTTTCAGTAACTTTCATAATGTATTTATGTGTATGTTTCATTTTCAAAAGAAGGTTAATGCAATATCCTTTAGTTTGGTCATTATTTAAAACAACTAATATTTCTATGACCTTTCGTAAAGAGAAAATGTGATAAATTATATGCTCTAGACCTCATTTTTATGGTGCGATAAATTTTTTAATCTTATGATACAGGAGACAAAATGGCTTACCTATACCTTGCAAATGAGAAATTAAATGAAGAATATTTAAAATATTTTCCAATCGCTAAAGCAATTTGTATACACGTTTAATACTGATACTAAAGATTATCTTGGAAGTGCAAGTGATAGAAAGCATTCAATATATATGGAAAAAATGATCAAAAATTACCAAATACCAATCCAGACTTAAAATTCTACAAACACAATCAACCTGTAGTTATTTTTCAGTTCAAAGTTTAGATCTAATCTACAATCCAAATTACTAAACACCAATCCTCTCTTCATACGGAATTATTTAAATTTACACTCCACTTGCTAACTGGAGCTATAATTCCTCCAAGCTATGCAAACTTACTCCACAATTACTTTAATTTTCATCAAAATACTAATTTACAACCTAAACTCAACCCACTAGTCAAAATTGCATAACTATGTAATACTTACCAGAAGCACGTAGAGTGTATCGTAGCAGGTGGTGAGGTCAATGGTGTTGCAGATTGGAAAGCCGATGAAACTTCACTCCACGATCTAATCCCTTCATGCTCAGGGCTTGTAGAGGAGTTGATCGACTTAGGGCTTGTAGAGAGGAGACAGACTTAGGGTTTATGTAGAAATGGGAGTAGATCGACCGAGGAGTGAATAAATGAAGTAGAGAAGAGTAGAGTAATGGAGGGAGTAGCGCGGCGATGGAGGAAACATGAGGCGAGACAAAAAAAATTGAAGTGGAGAGGGGAAAACGAAGTGGATTTGGGAATGAGAGGGAATAATGTTTTATTGGCGGGGAAGGGCGCTAAATTTTGACAGCAGCGAAAAAGCAAGATATACATGTAAAATATAAGTGTAATATAACAATGGTTGCACTTACATTTCAAACGCTACTAATAAATGCAACCAATTGGAAGTTTTCTTGTAGTGTTTAAGATGATGCGATTTTCTGGTGATAGAAAGTCGGGTCGTCTCAAATTAATCTTTAATTAATCACATAGATTAATTATCCTTAACCATTCACTTTAATTAACCTTTAATTAAATAATGACATTCATTAATGATCCTTAATTAATTACTTCCATTAATCAACCTTAATTGATCACATACAGTAATTAACTATCCTTCAACTACTTACATTTATTAATCCTTTAAAAGTATTACACTGAGTAATTCATCCTTAATTACCTTCATTAATTACTTCCATAATGTAATTCACTTAATTAATACTTAATCCAATTCAAGTTTATCCTTAATTAATAAACCAATTAATTGTCATAAATTAATTAATTCTAATTACTAGTTAATGATCCCATCATTAACTATCCATTAAATTCCCATTAATTACTTACCCTAAGTAATTATCTTTAATTAATCTCATCATTAATTAATTACATCAATAAAGTTTATTAAGTGATAAACCTTTTAATTAATTCACTAATTAATTATCGAAAAATAATTCACACTTAAATTAAGTTGAAGGTAAATTCTTTATCTTTATACTATATTTAATTGTATTATTAAATTTCCATTGAAACATTTGCACATCAATTATAAACATCTAATCGACTTTTAAAATATTTAAAAGCTTTCCAAAGTTATTTAATAAACTTTTAAAACAACATCATTTTGAAAACCTACTTTTTATTAACCTTTAAAACTTATCTTATTTTAAATATATTTAAAACTTGTTAAAACGCTTATACTTGGAAACAAATTAGTTTCATAAGTAAAAAAAACTTGTTAACTTATTTTTAAATCTTAAAAGCATTGCAAAAATTAAATTCTTTTGTTTTATAAAACTAGAATGTTTCCTGTAAAATTCTTAAATCCTGCTCATCACAAAAAAAACCCAGCAAGCATCCACAAAATCTGATTAAAACCCAAGACTTCGCACTGCATCCTCTATTTCGAGAAAAAACTCACGCATCCACGAGCTTAAACCTGAGTCCAACTTCACCCACCATCATCCACTGGTACGCTGTGCACGCATGTACCTTCACCGGTGAACCACAATGCTCCGACCATCGACGCCGGTCCCTTCGTTTCTCTAGTGATCCTTGCGACCAAACACAACCCTCCAAAACCCTCAATTCGATCGAGAATCGAAATCGACCAAAATCCCATAGCCTGTAACAAACCCCATCGGAAAATTCCTTCCCTCCGACGATGCCTGACACGAGACACCATGCCACCTTCAGTAGCCTCGCCACGTCTCCCAGCATCTTCAGTTCGACTCGCGATCGACTTCGAACGCCACTGGGCATTGCGAAACCATTTGAACACGGTTGACACCGCCAGGAAGAAAAACCCTATCTCGATCATTTCTAGCCATCACGGCCTTTGATAAATCACGATAGTATTTTTCCGATGATCTTCGATTCCCCTCGACCTTCAAGCCCAACATCGTTTCCCTGTTCCTCGTTGATCAACAGAAATCGATTAAAATAGTCGATCTGTTCAACTCAAGAAACCCAACCAATCTCCAAACTAAAAATCATGATATATACATCAAAAATCATGATTATCTATAGTGAATTCAATTCTGCAATCAATTCTTAAAATTGAGTTGATAAAATTTTGACCCAAATACAAATTCCACTGTAAATTTGAAATTTCCGAGCCAAATATCCATTTTAAATTCTAGTAATCATTTTTAGGTGTGATGTTACATGATTTCGAACACTTTTCATTTATAAATCAAAAACTAACAGTGATTCAATACTGAGATAATGAATTTAATTAGAAATAAACATCATGTAATCACAACAGAGACTATATCAAGGCAACACCCAGGAAATAAACACTGATATACATGCATACATCCATTTCCACTCAGATACTCAGGCCAACACATGATTTCACACACATATCAAAGTGAAATGGAGGATTAAAAACTGTTTATAAATTTTATGTTTGCTCACCTGTATTAAAGAAGAGCAGAGAACAAATACTGTGTTGAAAAGTTGCTAGCCTAAACCCTTTGATCCTCTTGTTTATTTAGTTGAATTGTATTTGAGTTTGTAAATGGTGATGCTTATTTTTTTCTTCTGGTTTGCTGTGTTTTGAACGAGTAGGAACTAGAAGTATGTATATATAAAGAGAAAAGGGTTTTACAGGGTAGGTGTTTGCTGTACAAGATTTTCTTCTTTGTTTTGTATTTGATCAGAGATTTTTTTTTCCTTCTTTGGTCAGATAAGATTTTTTTCTTCTGAAAATGAAATGATTTACAACATTTTGAAATGGCCTCTTTTTGTGCTTGAGATGATAGTAATTAATGCAAATGTCTCCTTACAAGTTTACATACTTATCCTATATTTTTTATATATACAAAGATATTTTGTTTTTGCCTTGCATATACACATGAATTTCCATAGTATATTACTAGAATTACCTTATGTGCTTAATATAAATTTGTTATAGTTATTTTTATAGTTTTAACTTATGTTGCATACACACAATAGCCATTTAAATACTTATTTCTAACATAAATCCTTTTTTTATATTTCTATTTTAAGCTTAACTATCAACACTTTATTTATATTCATATACTTTTATATTTATATAATATTAATAAGATTGATTTTAATTTATGCATTTTTATCTAGATTACATTCATATATATATATATATATATATACACATAGATCAAATGTTAATAAGGTAGAGCTTTTAAATTTATTTCAATGTGAATAAGATAGATTTTATTTTAAATATTTTTTAAAGATTTAAATTTTCAAATCATAATTTCCTTTACAATACATACATACATACATATATATATATATATATATATATAAATGGTAAATGTCCAAAAGTATTATTCATTTTTAAAATGATAAGTTTGTATTTTATTTAATTATATTAGATGCTTATTAAAATAATATTGCAAAATCCCGGTTCGTCACAAATAGAATCGGGGCCTACAATAAGCTTCTCTCCGGATTCCAACTAACAAGAAGGTGATCGACACAGCCTTCTATATAGGGCTTCGAAAGGACCCATACCGATACTAGACTAAAAGCTATTATTGTAGGCATGGGTCAGTCCAAGTTGTTTCAGGTTAGATACCTGCTTTTGGACTTTTCTTTTATGCTTCCGCTTGGATCTGCTTATCTTGTTTTGTGTTGTTTTGTAGTCATTTTGTTGACTCTGATATGTATCTATATTTTTGACTCATTGTATATAGTGTGGTCTTCATACCACTTATGATGTATCATTTCGTATTGTACTTGGATGTATTAGTGTATATGTGTATGTATATATATATATCTGTTGTATGTTGTTTTGTGATGTGTTATGCATTCTTTATTGTATTTTGTTCTGATATATCCATTAGCCACTGTAGTTTTGTATTAAGCATTTACTGAATATGTTGATCAACTTGAGAAAGAAAAAACAAATTAGACCATTAATCGACATATTTAATAGATGTTTAAGACAAAGCTATAGATGGTCGCTCCTAACCAGCCTTATTCTCTGCATTAGCAGACAGTATTGCCCAATAATACTCCTTTTTAATGTGGGTCTCGGGGTGGGGCGTCATCCAAGCTGTGACGACCCACCTCGAGACCCACATTAACAAAGAGTATTACTGGGTAATACTTCCTGCTAATGCGGAGAATATGATTGTTTAGGAGGGACCATCTATAGCCTTGTCTTAAACATCTATTAAATACATTGATAAATGCTCTAAAAAATTTTCTCAATCAAGTGGATCGACATATTCAGTAAATGCTTAACACAAAACTATAGAGGCTAACGGTTCTATCAGAACAAAATACAACAACAGAATGCACATCACATCACAAAACAGCAAACAGACATATATATACATATACACTGATACATCCTAGTACGACACAAAATGATACATCATAAGTGGTGCAAGGACCACACTATCCACAAAGAGTCAAAACAATATACATTTTAGAGTCGCGCAACAACAAAACAACAAAAAGATGATAAAAAGACATCCGAGACGGAAGCAGCAAAGCAAATTCCAAAAGCAGGTATCTAACCTCGGTTTGAACTGAGTATATAAAAATACACTGGTCAGTCTAGCTAAAACATATGATTAGTATGATAAGTGATAATATGAAGCATAAGGTAAAGGGGTGATAATAATTCTCGAGTGAGAAGAAGTAATAGTAAGAACATGTCATTATTTCAAGTGAGGTAGTATCACTAAGTATAAATCCTCAAAAGAGGTAAACTCATCGATAAAATCAACTATGTATCATAAATTCCTCATATCATCGGCCTAATCCCAAGAGAAACTATAATGGTTTCTCTGAACCATACTCCTAAATAGGAGAAATCTCAAAACTCCAAAATTCGCCAAAATGGCAATCACAAATATGTTCTCAAAATAGAGAAGTCTCAAATCTTAAAATACGCCATAATGGCAATCTCATATATCTCCAAAAAGGAGAGTTTAAATCTCAAATAAACATCATAGAATGGCAAACCCCAAATCTCAAATATAGAACTCAATAAGGAGTTCAAATTCCAAAGATGTAATCGCCACATATAATGTATCGAATGGCTCAAATGGCCAATAACGTAAAAAGGCGATACACTTGGAAAATCATAAAGAAATCAATGAAATCATCTCAAAGATGCCACGTGCTTATAAAATGGCCGAAGCCCGCCAAGTACTATTCTCTCAAAATAAGGTGCCACATCTCAAATGGGAAAACATCCCCAAGGACAACATCCCGAAGGACAAATATGTCTCGAAGACAAATATCCTTAAGGACAACATACTAAAGGACAATACATCTCAATGGACAAACATCCCAAAGGACAGCATCCCGAAGGACAAATGACCTAAAGGTCCAGTACTGGCAATACTTGAGAATGTGTCACAAACTCTCAGATAGGAAGCCGAAAAGTGCTAACCGTGCGTCCTATACCACACGTTCTCACTTAACTGTTTACTAAATGCTATTTAATGCCACACCAGAATATAAAATCAGTAATCTGAAATATTTTCCCATCACATTGGTAAATATGACCTGAAGGTCAAAACGTTCAAACAGACAAATCAGGAATTAACCGAAAAGGTAAACGCACGTGTCCCATACCATGTTTTACCCAATCATTTAATTCTCCTTCTCATACGCTCAAATGGTGAAAAACGTGTTTTTTTATATATATACATATATATATATACACTATACTTTTAGAAAATCGGGTTTTTAGACGATTTCGAGAAATATTTGGAAATCGCTGATTTTGGAAATCTCTTTATAATAAGAAATATTTGTATTTTAATGATTCAGAATATTTATAATAATATATAAAAATATCTTATTAAAATGATACTTGTTTATATTTGAAATTCTTTTAAAATTAATTTTTAAAACACGTGTAATGTGTACACGAAATCATAGAAACTCATGAAAACGACACATAAAAATTTGAACAGAAATTCACAAAATCTAATTTACAGTTTGGTGAAAATTTTGGCTTCTTCATTGTAGAAATAAGCCAAAGGAAACAGAAGAATCATAGCTCTAAAAACTCAAACGAAAGTTGCATGAAACCACTTTGAAAATTCACTAGAAACTAAAGCCCGATGCAACAAAACATTGCCAGTACCCAATTTTGTGCATGGTTTTGACCTAGTTTTAGGTTGTATCTGGTGATGGTTTTTCAACCAACCCGAAGTACAACATTTGAACATCAATTGGGAAAAAAATGACGTGAAAATAACCTAAAACAAGGAAGTTAAAAAATTTCAAAAATGGACTCATAGCAGATTATATCAACTGTAAACACTTCCAGGCAATAAAACATTGCCTGCACCCAACTTTGAGCATCAGTTTCAATATGCTACAAGATTCAGAAAGGCTCCGAGCTTGACATGCATAAATATTAACACTCATACTCTAGATTGAGATAAGAATTACCCGATTCGGACCAGAATTGAGAGAGATGTGGGGACTGAAAGATGGACTCATAAAGATTTCAGTAATAATACACACTACCAGGCAATAAAACATTACCCGCACCCAACTATGAGAAGATATCGATATGCTATAGGGTTCAGAATGGCTCCAAGCTTGATATCCTCGAAGTAGAACGATATATCTATGAACTGGAAAAAGATTCATTGAATTCCAACATGAGATGACAAAGATAAGAAATTTCAAACATGGACTCGGACCATGTTAGATTCTACCTAGGTCTGAAATCTTCTCCGGGTTCAATTTTTAGACATGATTTGGTTAGCTTAATTACCTCGGAATGGTCTAAAAATTTACATACATGAAATAAAATATGTATGCTACTAATAAAAGAAAGGATCATGCAATTTCATTAAGAAACGACGGAGATATCGATCTTCAAACATTGACCCAAACACTGTTTTACCCACTATGTTAGCTGAAACAAATTTCAGCTACAACAAGTCAATTTAAACCTTCAATTCAATCAACCACAACAAAAGAGCATAGATAAGTATTTAAACTAGATTGTGTGAGTGTAACTACTCACCTTTGTGATTTTGAAGGGCAAACTGAGCAAACTTGAAGGAAGATGTAAGCTTCTGCCTTGAGAGAGCTTCAAGAGACTGTAAAATCATAATACATGACATGCAAGCAAGAAGAAAACAATTATAAACAATCAATTGTTGCAAAATCCAATTTTGATGAAATAGAATAAGTTTTGGAGTTGATTACCTAAGAAATGTAACTTTAATTTGATAAAACAATGCAGGATTAAGCTAATTTGGTGATTTTAAATTCTAGGTTTGAAAGAGGGTTGTTTTCTCTTTTCTAGTTTTTGTTTTACTGTGAAAAGAACGTACAGTACATGGAGAAGAAGAGAAACCCTTCTCTTTACAGACTAGGTTAGGAAATGGGCTTGGACCCAATAACCAATTAAGACGTTAATTTTAATTATCTCAAAACACGTATACACTCATGTTTATAAATCAAAACATCATATTTTCTCAAAATTCCAACACAATAAACTTATACAAACATATTTTCATATTTAATAAAACATTTGACAACTAATAAAAAGAATAATTTAGTTATAAAAACATTTTTATTATCAAAAACTCTTATTTTTAAATAAATACCCAATTTATGCAAATATTTACATAAAATGCTATATATAGCACCAAAAATTACACAAAAATTATTTTCTTGTGTAATAAAATGCAATAAATCATTTTAACCTTATTTTATAACTAAAAATTATTTTTAAATGAAATTCTCCTTTTTATTTATAATAGTAACATATTAAATCAAATACTTCTTTTAAAAATCAATAAAAGAAGCATTTGGCAATAATTACTAGAAAATTATTGCATTTTCACTAAATAAAATCATATTTCACTCATATTTCTCATAAACAACCAAGAAAAAGTTCTAAAAACTTTATTTTGTCATTTTATTTATAAAATCCATTGTTTATTTAAAATAAACAATTTTTAATCGCCAATTTATTTTTATTTCTCAATATTAAATTATAACCACCGTTATAATTAATATTCATAGGTAATCACCAAAATCACGGTTGTTAAAGCTCCCCCTTATAAAAATTGCATCCTCACAATTTCTAGAGAAAAGCTTTATTCAACACAATTATTTCATCTAGCAAAGGAAGATAGATAAGTTCGAGTTTAAAATTTCTCGCTCTCAACACAAGATGATAGAAAACCAAGATAGGATTGCTCCATAAGTTCTATGGTTTTCCAAGTGTAATCATTGGGATTAGCGGTCCATTAAATCTTTACGAGAAATGCATCCCTATTTCGAAGGCGTTTCTCCTTCAAAGCATAACACAGATAAGATGTTGCACACAAAAGATAAATCGGGTGAGATCAATCTTTCGAAAGCCTCACGAATAGAGTCGGAGCTTAGCACAACTTTACCCCAAACTCCAACCAACTAGATATTATCGACAAGACCTTCCGTATAACACTACGAAAGGAGCCACATTGATATTGGATTGACAACAATTGTGGTAAGAAAACACAACAAGAGATGAGTTCAGAACAAAATATGATAAACACATAACAGAACATACATTACGATGCATCAAAGTACAATATAAGGGTTACATTTCTCTTAATCGCCATTTCCTTAGCCTTTTTGTGTCCTTTGGGGTAGATATAAGTTTGGAATGTGTCTACGAATATATTTTATTCCATAGTATTCCTTAATTGAATTAAATATATCTTATCCTATGAATAATCCTTATCGTGATTATTTTGTTCTCGTTCTCTTCGATACGGGTGTCTGACACATATTTGTATCGAAGGAGCTTGTTGATACCGTTGGATGTTTCTTATCTTGTTACTTCTTTGAGGATTGCAAATCCTATTGAGGGGATCCGCAATACTTGGCTTTTTGTGTAACAATATCAGGGTTGATCTTTGTAGTTTTTCTTTCGTTGTAAATCTGCACTTTAGTCATCACCATGGGTTTAATATGATTTTTGGGATGGATTAGCTTACTTGTTATCATGTCCGATCCTGTGTTTTGAAAGGATCCTATATTTTAGGCATCCAAAATCGGCATCTTGTTCTTCGGAATGTTGATGATAATACCGAAGTATCTTTATTTGTTCTTGAGTTTCGAGATGACGATGATGATATGTCTTGAATTCCAGTTGTTTGTGATTGTGTTGATATATGTGAGTATGTTTCGGGTTCGCTACCCAATCGGGCAATTGAATTCTGTGTTGACCTCATTCTTGGTTCTTAGCTTGTTAGTCATCCTTCCATGAGGATGTCCACTTAGGAAATAAGAAACTCTAAAAGTAATTGCTGAAGCATGAAGCCACATAATTCATTTAGTCCAGTCTTCATCGTGAGGTGCCACGGCCATTTTTGTTAAGAAATCTCATGGTATTCTTAGGCTTTGCATCCATTTTCGCAAGATTAACAAGTTCACCATTAGAACGAATTGTTCGTCGACGAAAATTCTATTGGTTTAGAAAACTATCGAACGAATTTATAATAAAAATATCCGCAAGCGCATGGCATACAATTTTAGTACGTGGAAAGTACAGGTCGATCCATAGGAAAATGTTAGATTTTAAAATTCTATTCAATCAAATTAACAAAAGATTTGAGAATTGTTTAACTACTAAAAATTGCAAAACTAACAACTACAAACGTGTATGAAAACTATGAGAATAAAGTGACAATTTAGAGATAAATACACTCTCTAGATCACATAGTTCAACACAATATGAAATTATGATCTCTCTTTTTTGGTCATTAGTGAGTTTAATTGATGCGTTTATCATAAGTATAGCCTATTTGTGCTATTAACTAACTCAACATAAGCCATCTAACTATAACACACCCTTAAACCACTTACCAATTCTCATGAAAAAGGACAACAAGTTGAAAGTGAAATCTATTTTAAGCATGGCCTATTGACTATTAATTAGAAATATAGAACATCAATTTTGATTTCTACATTCACTTCATTACCATAATCATATGTAGATAAAGAGTTAATTTGTGTTTAGTGATTGTTTAAGCATAGCCTATTTGGTGTCAACTATATAGGCTATCAAAATCAAAGTAAAAACAATAAGTTAACCACTTCAAGCATTGTCATTAAGCATAAAAAGAGAGTAATAATTATCAAAATGTTGAAGCTACATAATTAGAGAGCTTCATTACTCCTAAGCTGATGGAGTTTAGCCTCTCATATTTGTTATCAAATCAACAAATGTAGCTTGCAACATAAAACAAAAAGAAGAGGAAATGAAAGCTAATGGAAAAAGAGAACTAGTCTAATTGCATCAAATAAAATATACACTACTAGCATGAAAAAAAGAGCATGTAAGTAAAATTTAACACTAATTAACATTGAATGAAAGAAAGGAAAATTACATGAAATAAAAATGGCTAAGTAGCCATGAAAAGAGAAAGAGAGATTTCTTTTATTTTTGATCCTAAACTAAACTAAAGAGAAGAGAGCCTAAAAGAAGAGAGAGATGTTACATGAAGCGTAAAGGGTATTTATACAAGTTAGAAACCCTAACTCACTTTTTTGGGAACTACCCAAACTACGCCCTTAGGAAGTGTGGTGGCAAAGTAATCATTAGCATCAAATAATCATCATTTAAGTGTGAATGAAGCTTTAATGGCCATTAGCATATGTATTAGCCTCTAATTTGTATATTAAGATAGGTGGGTAGGTGGGGTCCTCCATGATCCATGAAATGAATTATTTGCATCTTCATTCCTTTTTATTCACTCTTGTGTATGCATATACCTTCATGAAACCACTTGTATATGAAGCCAAATTCCTACAAAATAATATAGAAATTTCCAATTAGATTTTCTCAAATTAATATATGCAAAAAATGACTATTTTGCCCTTAGATGAAGATGAATATTTGATGATTTGAATTTTGGTTTCAACATGTTAAAACACCCAATATGATCATTTACTTAATTTAAATAGATTAAATATGGTGGTAAAAATATGCATATTTACGTGCACATCACGAGTATCTATTGCTTATGATTGATAATATATTCGATCTATTGAGTGGTGTTAGGATCTTTCCTCAGCTTGACCTTGCACTGATTTCATCAGCTATGAGTTGCGGAGGATAGCGTTCCTCTTACCACATTCCGCACTTGTACGATTCTTGTGAGTGGCCTATTATACCGTTCGGTTGGGGAAACACTCTAGCTTATTTGTCAATCTTGTGAATCGAATATTCTGGGAATATCTCGATGAGTTATTCTTGTGTTCTTTGGCTTTAAGTTAAGCAACTATTTGAATTCCTAAATCTTTCATAAAAGATATGTTTTTAAGTGAAATTGGATTTTATGTATTGTGATAAGCAAAGAATATTTTGTAAAGTATATATGAGGCATTTCTTTTTATAGAAAATGATTTTTGTGTTGGGTTGTCCATCAATTGCTTTTAGAATTCTGGTCGATCGCCTAATCAACGTTATCGATATGAATTTCCTGAACACTATGATGAGACAGTCAGATATGGTAAACTGAGTTTTAATAAGTAAATTTTGGAATTAATTAATATGGTTTGAGAATTAAATTTTATTTTTAATTTGTAATGCAACCATTTAACCCTAGTGAGTGTTGATGAGTGGCGAGGCAGTTTTGATCATTAGATCAACTCTACAGCCAATCGACAGGGCCATTCCTTATAAATCAATGGCGAGGCAATACCCGTGTATTATTTGAACATTTTGAAATTGTATATGCTAATTTTAAACATTTAGCATGAGTTTGTGAGCTAATTTTGTTTATAATTTTGGTTGTATTAAAAATTTGTTGGTGTGAATTTGTAAAATTCTTTTGGAAACAAGTTTGAATTAATTATCGACTTTAATTAGTTTTATGTGGATAATTAGCTGGAAATTCAATTTTTGTGACAAAGTAGGATGTGAATTTGATTTTTTTTGGTAAATGAACCATTTAGGTAGTATAATCACTTTAATTGCGAGAATAAGTTTAAACTTTATATATATATATATATCACAAAATTTGTTTTATGGATAATCAACAATCATTTCTTGATAATGGAAGAGATTATTATGTCTTTCAAAATGGGTTTTCTTAGTTAATTGCTTTAATGTTGGATTTTGGAAAGTAACGAAATTTTTCCAACTAATGAATTGGTTCTTTTTATCATGGTTACAAAGAGTTGATCATAATTTAGTATGTCTTAGCTTTTCGAGGAAAAAGAATATCATTTAATAAATGATTTCGCAAAAGCTTGTTTGAAATATAATTTGAAATTAAAATGGTTTAGGAAAATTTCAAGATTTAAATTAATTTGAAAGATGAAATTTGGTTTGAAAAAGTGTTGTGATAAAATAAGGATAACTTGATATTTAGTACTCCAAATGAGTTCAAACTTTTTGTAAATGGAAGAGCTTTTAGAAAGCTGTAAATTTTCTTTTTAGCACATTGGAAGATTTTTCTTTTTATCCTATCTAAAATAATTTTGAAAGTGAATAAACATTTATGTCTTATAAATTTCTAAAATTTGTGAAAGTAAATTTTGCATAACTTTCAAACCGTGAATCCAATTTTGATGATCTTTATATCACTGGAAATCTTAGACTTAGTAGAACAACTTTTACATAATAAGGGTTCTTTGATTTTATTGTTTGCTATGTCAAAACTTGCTTTCTCTACAGCAGATTTGAAACTGAAATTGACTTTTTTTTAGTGGCCACGTGTATTCTACCCATTTAGTGAATGTAATTAAGTTGATGTTTTTTATAAGTAAATGTTTCAAATCATATATCGTGGTAGGATTTAAGAGTGGAATTTTTTTTTCACTGTAAATGAAGAGTTTGGGAACTAAATTGGATTTTTGTAAGAGGTTTTAAATTTTTCCTAAATGTTGAGATCTGAGAATTTGATTACGAAGAAAACATATTTTGAAACCCTTGAAAATATTTGTTTAGTAAAATTGGAGTATAAAAATTCATTCCTTGAGTTTGTCTTGCCTTTGTGCAATTATCTAGCGACTTGCATTTATGCAGTCGTTTTGGGTTGGTCGTATTGAAAAAACTATCGACCACTTATTCAGTTTTCTTACCTCAATTGTTATCAATCTAATGTTGGCGTGGTTCTTTTCGTAGTGATATATGGAATGTTCTGTCGACAAATATCTAGTTGGTTGGAACTGGGATAAAATTACGTTGAATCCCGACTCTATTCGAGAAGCTTATGAGAAATCAATCTCACTCAATTGTTCTTTTGTGTGGCATCCTATCTGTGTTCTTGTTTCGAAGGTGAGACGCCTTCAAAATCATGATGTATTGCCCATATAAATTAAATGGTCCGCTAATCCCAATGATAGCACTAGAGAAACCATAGAATTAATCGAGCAATCTTATCTTGATTTTCTATCATCTTGTGGTAGGGTGAGAAATTTTGAAATCGAACTTATCTATCTTCCTTTGCTTGATGAGATAAATAGTGTTGAATACAACTCTTCTCTAGAATTTGCGAGGACACAATTTTTATAAGAAGGGAGTCTGTAACAACTTTGGTTTTAGTGATTACTTATAAATATTAAATTATAACGGTGGTTATAATTTAATATTGAAAAATAAAAATAAATTGAAGATCTAAAACTTGTTTATTTGGAATAAACAATGGATTTTAAATGTAAAATGTGAAAATAAAGTTTTAGAAACTTTATTTTGGTTATTTGTGTTAAAAATGAGTGAAATATGGTTTTAATTCAGTGAAAATGGAATAATTCTAGTAATTATTTCCAAATGCTTCTTTTATTGACTTTTAAATGAAGTATTTGCTTTAACATATGTATATTTTAAATAAAAAGATGAAATTTTGTTTAAAAACAAGTTTTGGTTGTAAAAATGATGTTAGAATGATTTATTGCGTTTTATTGTACAAGAAAATTATTTGTGTGATTTTTGGAGTTAAAAATGGTGTTTTGCGTAAATATTTGAGTAAGTTGTGTATTTAATTAAAATAAGAGTTTTTAATAATAAAAATATTTTTATAACTAAAATTATCTTTTTATTAGTTGTAGAATGTTTTATTAAATATGAAAATATGTTTGTTTAAACTTATTGTGAAGAAAACTTGTGTAAATATGTTGTTTTATTAATTATATAAGTGTATATTTGTGTTAAGTGACAAATTTGATTTTTACTTAGGCTCTTTAATTTTTAACTAGGTCTTAGCCCATTTATGTTTTTCCTTCTCTTATAGAGAGATGAGAAAACATCTTTTCTTCTCAAGTACAGTACGTTTAAAAAAATTTTACAATGAAAACCAGAAAACCAAAAGAAGAAACCATTCCTCTTTTAAAAACCCAAGCTTCAATCTCCAAATTAAGTCAAAAATTTGTTGTTTTTATCAAATTAAAACTTCATTTCAGCATGTAATCAACTCCAAAAACAAAATTATTTCATCAACATTCGATTTTGTGATATTGGGTTGTCTATAACTTTGTTCAACTGTGTTGCATGTCTCTGTTCTACTTATTTACAGGTTATCGACGCTTTCTCTTGCCAAAAGATTACAACTTCCTTCAAGTTTGTTCAATTTTCTCTTCAAAATTGCAAGGTGAGTTAGTAACTCACAATTTCTAGCGAAGCTAAGCTTCCAAAACCAAAATCCATGCAATATTCAGCCTCTGTTTACTGACTCATGTAGTTGTTTTGTTTCTGTGATAAACTGGTTTTGGGTTGCTACTTTGTATGACCGTATCTTCTAATTCCAAAGTTGAAATTCGTTGATTCTTTTTTATTTTAAAGTTAAAGTTCTCTACCATATGCGTACCAATTTTCAATTCAATCTGAGGTCGTCTGGTGCTCTGTTTCATGCCTGTAAGTTGAACTTGAGATGGCTTTCAGGCCTGTACACATTTCCATTTTCTGAGCTGCTACAAATAGGGCCTGAATCCATGTTTAAGAGAGCATATCCTTTTCATTTCCTGCCGTAATTCACTGATTTTTTTATTTAAAAGTTGAAGTTTTCTACTATGTGCATACCAATTTTCAGTTCAATCCGAGGTCGTTTGTTCCTCTACTTCATGCTTGTAAGTTGAACCTGAGATATTTTTCAATCTGTACACTTCTGTTTCTGAGCTGCTGCAAACATGGTCTGAGTCTATTTTTGAGAGGTATATCCTTTAAATTTCCTACCAGGATTCATCGATTCATTTTCTATTTGAAAGATAAAATTTTCTAATATGTGTAAACCAATTTTCAATTCAATCTGAGGGCATTTGGTCCTCTGTTTCATGCCTATAAGTTGAACCCGAGAGGGTTTTCAAACCTGGGTAGAATTCAACATGGCATGTCCATGTTTGAAATTTCATATCTTTACCATTTCATGTCGGAATTCAATGTCTTTTTCCAGTTTATAGATAAAGTGTTCTACTTTGTGTATATCAAATTTCAGACCATTACGAGGACAGTAAGCCATTCGATTTATATTTGAAAGTTGAACCTGGAGAAAATTTTATGCATGGATATTGTTTTTGCCTGTGCACTTTTTTAGTTCTGCCGTGTTTTCGCATTCGATTTCCGACTTCTGCATCTTGTATTTGTGACATTTATGAACTTTTTTAAAGGCCATGAAGCCTATCAATAGGCGAGCTAGAATTTTGGTGAATTTGTGGTTCAAAATGAATCGATTTTGAGATGTTTTCGAATGTTAGTTTTGGTGTTTTTCGATGATTTTTCTTTGATTTCAAACGGGTGTTTTAAATAATTCTGAGATGAATTTTGAAATAAATTAGATTTTGAAATAATTATTATATAATATTTATAATTTATTTTCAAGCTATAAAAACTATATATTCTCTATAATAAGGGATTTTCAAAGATTATTTTTCAAAAATGATTTCGAAAATTATTTTAAAAGCTTGTTTTCTCAAACAAATTATTTTCTATGTAAAATACACTTTTTGCACTATTCAAGCGTATGAGAAGGAGAATTAAATGGTTTAGTAAATACATGGTATGGGACACAAGCGTTTACTTTATCGGTTAATTTTTGACTTGTCCGTTTAAACGTTTTGACCTTCGGATCGTATTTGCTGATGAGATGAAGCAAATATTTTTACTGATTTCTGATTGGCTATGGTTAGTAAACCGATTAGTGAGAATGTGTGATTTAGGGCGCATTATTAACACTTTTTGGATTCCTATCTGAGAGTTTGTGACACATTCTTGAGTTGCCAGTACTGGACCTTCAGGTCATTTGTCCTTCGGGATGTTGTCCTTCGGGATGTTTGTCTAAGAGACGTATTTTTCCTTTAGGATGTTATCATTCGGGATGTTTGTCCACTTGAGACATGGCGCCTTATCTCTAGAGAACAATACTTGACGGGCTTCGGCCACTTTATAAGCACGTGCTATATCTTTGAGATGATTTCATTGATTTCTTTGTGATTTTCCAAGTGGATCGCCATTTTACATTACTGGCCATTTCAGCTGTTCGAGACATTATATATGGCAATTACATCTTTGAAAACTGAACTCCTATCGTGTTAAATATTTGAGATTTGGTTTTACCATCTTTGGTGTTTATATGAGATTTATAATCTCCTTTTTAGAGAGATATATATATGTGTTTGCCATGCTTGGCGTATTTCGAGATTTGCGATTTCTCTATTTTGAGAATATATTTGTGATTGCCATTTTGGCGAGTTTGAGTTTTGAGATCTCTTATTTAGGAGATATTGTTTAGAGAAACTGTAACGACCCGGAATTTTGACAGTATGTTTTAATAAATATTTAATCTAATTTGAATAAAATACAAGCTTTTTGAATTTATAAACTAATAAGATCTTTGATATTTAACAGTTATATATGTGTTTGTAAAAGAAAGTTTTGATTTGAAAATTTAAAATAGAATGTTTCAAAACCATTTAAAAACAAAATCTGTCTTATTCACTAAAATCAAAGATTCTATATTGTTGATATTTAATCTAATATACATATAAAATGTAATTGAAATAATGATATTTAAAATTAGGCAACCATATCAATATTCAAATATGAATATTAAACTTAAGTATAAAACAATATAAGTGATTATAAACATAAACATACAAAACATATGCATAAAATATAATTATGAACATAAGAGATAAATATTAAATATACAAATAGAATGTTATAAGTCAAATGCTTGAAAATTTAATTACAAATAGAACAAAGTTTAGAAACTATGCTAACAATATTATAATAAGCTTACCCAAAATATATAAGATAAGTTAGCCCAAACATTTACCTGTGAAATACATTTATACAAAACAAAACCTTTAACAAACATAATAGCATGTTGCTGTGTAATCATGTGTGCAAAGGAGTCAAAGTATACAAATCAACTACAAAATGTACTTATTCATATGCAAAAATATCTTGTACAGAGAAAACAAAGTATTCACAACATTTAAATACAAATATTTTTACACATATACCAATATCTTTGTACAAACATAAACAAATATCACCCAAAATTAATTAGATGTAAACATATTTGAAGACATGCATTTAATTAGCATGACATTTTGTCAATTCCAGTTGCAAGAAAATCCTTTCAGCCGAGATTTATAATATCATTTCAATTTTGCAGTGTATTTAATACAAAGTCTTGTATGGTCAAACATGTAGGCTGTCCATTTATAACCTACTGTCCAAGCCACTTCTATTTATACAACATATTATTTGTTCGTTTGCAAAACTTGAGAAGCTAACTGAGATAAGAAAAAAATAATAATATCTTGTCTTTACAAACTCAATTCAACATCAAGGCAGAAGGATTTTCAAGGATTCAAATGCAGCCTTTCAACAAGATCTTTCCTTTCTGTTTCAACTATTATTAGGTGAGTAAACGAAAACTTTTAAGTCTTAAGTTTGATCTGTATGTATGATGTATTGGTAATCATATGTTGACATATGTATTTGTTTTACCATTCTGTGTTCTTATATGAGTACTCTGTAAGTTGAATATACAGTTTCTTTAGGTTATAGAGTTAAGTAGATGATCAAATTATAAGATATCTCCACTCAATCATTTATAGGCTTATGTTTTAAAACAAAGTAAGTTGTTTGAATATAAATCAAGTTTTTAAAACTTGTTTCCAAATTGCCAGTGAAGCTTATCAACTATTCCAGTTGATTTATAGGTCAACCAAAAATCCTATGTTGAATTCAAGTATATTAAATTACCAATTCAACTATATAGCTTGAATCTACATGTAGAAATAGGATTTTTAAAACAAGAATGGAGATTTTTAGATGAGTCTATAAGGTGTAGTTTATAAATGAACAAAAATTGCTTTTTTGTAAATCTCTGGAGATTCAACAAATCTTAAATGTTGAAACTCGTTGTATAGCTAGCTTGATGATTTTCGATTATAGGAAAAATGCTAAAGAAAATTTCTAATGCAAAGATTGGTTGATTGGATCGAAGGTAGAGTTTGGTTCGAATTTTATTTTGTGTTTTGTAAATGCGTGATTTCGCCACCATAACGTGATCGAGCTGCGCGAGAGTATGGGAGAGGGAGGATGGTCGTGTTGACAGGGCGTGGACGAAGTATGGGCGATGCCGATGATCCCTGCAGTGGTGGCAAGGCGATTTTCCGGGTGTTTGTTGCATTTTTTTTTTTGAGCAAACAGTAAATTTTTGAATTCGAATTTTTGGTTGCAGTTTGAGTTTGGATTACGAGCTTGGTGATGATTTGTGACTTGTTGACGTTGTCGTTGCTCGCCGAAGAAAGGAGATGCCGCCGTGCACGTGTACGGCGTGGAGGCGGTGAGTGATGTCAGTTTTCATTATTGTCAATTTTTCTCGAGTCGTGCTTGAGAGAAAATGGAGGGGGCTTGGGGTTGTGTTCGAGTATCCTGTGCATATGTTTGCTTCCTGATGTTAATTTACCTTGTTAAAAACTTAAGTTTCAATTTAAAACATACTGTAAATAAATAAATAAAAAGAAGGAGAGAAGAAGGAGGGTGTGCGTACAGGTAAGGCACAGTGATTTTGAGGGTTAACCCGAAGTATCGCACGAGTTTTGAATAAGGGAGTCTCGGGTTTGACAAAATGCAGTTTTGCATTAGTGTTGAGGTTAAATTAAAGTTTGGTTTTCCATAAATTCTTAAGTATTGTGAAGACTTTGGATTCAGATTATGATATTTTAATTAATACGTAACGATGTTTTGAAACACTTAATTATTATTTTAATTAAGCAATTAATCTAAGTAAGTACAAGTTAATTAACATTTAAGTTGCATAGTTAATAATAAATTGATTTTCAAGTTAAAGAAAGTTCCTTTTTAAATGTTAATTAAGATGAATAATTAATATTAATTAATTATTGTCGGAAGCAATTGAAAGTAATTACTTTATTAATATAATTAGAGATCGAATAATAATTAAGAAATAAGGTAAAATTGTAATTAACTACTTAAGCCAATTAATAAATGAAGTAACCATTAATTAATCAAGTAATTTAATTATAAATAAATAGTTAATTAATTAAGTAATTTAATTAAGAATTAAGGATTTAAAAATTGATTAATTAAGTAATTATTAGTTAAATAATTAAGTTTCATTAATTAATAATTAAGGTTATCAATTAATGAATAAGGAATAGTAATTAAAGATAAACAACTTGATTATAAAGTAACTAATTAAATAAATGAAATAAATAATTAATTGAATAATTAAGATTTAATAGTTGGTTAAGAAATCATTAATTAGATAATTTGAAACGAAATAGGTGATTAATTGTTAATTAATGTTTAATTAAACATAGTTAAGTGGTTAACTCTCAAGTAATTAATTCTAAATTAAATTAATTACAAATAAGAATTAGAGATGACTGCTTATGGATTGTGCGCAGAATATCTGATTTGTGATATTTATTTGATGATATTCTGTGATGTTCTGTGATATGCTGAGTTATATCTATGATGATTGTGTATGATTCATCTGTGATAAATGCTATGTTAATTCAATTGATGAATTTAAATTATTTAAACTGTTTAAGTTAATTAGACAACTTAGCTTTTAAAATGGCGTTTGGATTTCGATGAGACCGGGATCGGGTATCCAATTGATATTCCGAAAACCACATCGATCCATATTAAACGATAGGTCGTGACTTATCAAATGGTGATCGAGATGGTGTATTCAAAATGCAAGGGTTATTGTCGTTGACTCTGAGGGTGATTCCAAAATGAGTGTGACGAGATAATGCCTTCGGTTTCGTTCGAACCCGAAACGAACTTGTATGGACTGAATGCTTTCAGCACATCGTCAGGCGGACGGTGAGCATTCTAAGAGATTTGTCCTGTAAAGGTAATCGCAGCCTCAAGCCTCATCAACCGGGAATGGCTAAAACAGGGGAGATGCAGCAAGGTTAGGTGGGTCATGCCCAAGCAGGACAAGATATTTCCCCTGTCTAGATGTCCCTTTTTATTTCGACTGTGTGGGCGGTTGCTAGCTACAACCATGGGGTTTATCTTGTTCAGGACTGTTCAGTAAGGAATGGTTACGGCCTTGTGTTGTAGGTGGTCGAGAGTGATCCTCGGTACGGTGATCTAGGCCCCGTACTGTGACGGGCGGTACCCCAGTAGCCCTGCCATTGTTGGAAATTCATTTTCCCTATGAGACCCTACGGTTTTGATTTGTATTACCTACTTTTGTGGCTAGTAGCTGGAATTTAATCATGTAACAATTTCGGCTATTTTCTATTTACTTGAAAACCCTAGACACTATTATAATATCACTGGATTTTCTATGAAATGTTTTGGTTAGCGTAAGGTAAAAACTTACCCATATTTATTTGTGGGGAGTCTTACGTGATACCTTTATTTCAAATGTTTTCAAAGTTAAACAATTTAAACCGTTTACTCATACTAGACCCATGTCTGACCCGGAGTTTATATTTTGTTTTTCATAAACTCTTGGGTACTCAAATTTTTATGAGTAGCCAAGTGATAGGTTTTGGACCTTGTTTTTCTGAAGAGCTTGGAGCAGGAGTTTCCAGACGTATGTAGCTATCTACCTAGTTTCGCTGAGTTAGTTGATGTATGCTGTATCTCTGATGTATATAGTGACAGATGTATGTATGACTGTCATATGTATTGATATTGTATAACTCTGATATATGAAAACCTATGTAATATTTATATATTATATTATATTTTGTTCCATTCCGCTGTGAGATTCTGATGTTGTTATTCTTTCTTTCTCTTTCTTTTCTATTTCTATCCCTTTCTTTCTTAATGATGATACATCTTTCTGGTAGTAGAAGGGCGGGTCGTCACACTTGGTATCAGAGCATTGGTTGGTGATAACCTTGGCTCTGGTAGGAATTACTCATAGAATAGAGTTTGTAGAACTCTAAAATGAGTTTGAGTGTATTAATAGGTATGAGTGCGTATTTGTTAGTGAATATAAAATTGATCTTATATTGTGTTGACTTATCTGTTGAGTGTTTATGGATTCTGGTCGATGTGAGGAACGCCATTTCATCGATAGGGATTTCTCAACTCTTAAACAAGGTAAACCGACATAGTATTGTTTTTAAAGTAGGGTAAATGAAATAATTTTACCCAAAATTATATTTTGACATAAAATAAATATTTTTCTGAAATTATTATATATATATATATTTGAATGTTTGGTTGTTAATACTACAATTGAATAAAAATTTAAAATTGGAATGGTTTATAACCAAATAAAATTGTCTAAGTATGGCTTAAATAAAAAGGAATATAATTAAAATTAGATTAAACTAGAATTTAAGTCCTGGGAATTTAAAAGGCGTTTAAATGAATTTAAACAAAAGGATTTGGGAATTTAAAAATCTTGGGAATGTTTGAAATGTTTTTCCAAAGATTTGAAGGCAATATTGGAGTATTGTTTTAGAAAATATTATTGAATGGAAATTGTTTTGGAAAGAATTTGTGGAAGTAAGGAAGCACTGAACTCACTTTAGTCGCTGGTAAATAATCCTGATGATGATGGCCACATCATCAGTATTCATTTTCGAGTTTCTAAAGTGATGGATTGCTACCAGGGTAGTTGGTCATGATATTATTTGGGGTTGTTGGGTATACAAGTTGTTTTAAAAATTTCAAAAGGGAAATTTTGTTTTGGTGAAAACAAGTGTTTGGAACTCGAAAATTCGATTTGACATACCAAGTGGGTATGTGTAGTTATCATTTCAAAATGGTTTTGGAAATGAAAACCGGGCAATTGAATTCTAAGAAATTCTACTTAAATAATATGAAAAGTTTAAATGAACCAACTATTGAACTTATAAAGTAAAGTTGATATTAATAAGAAGAAATTGGGAATTTTAATCCGGGGATTGAAATTTAACTTAAGTAAATGAAAATGAAGAAAATATATTTAAGTTTAACCTGAGATAAGTTAAATAAAATTGAAATTGAACTTGAATTAAATTGGATTAAATTGAACTAAATTGTAAGTGTGAAATGAAAATTTATACCTTAAGATAGTAAGTGTTATATATATATAATCTAAAATTGTGGTTATAAGATGAAATGACTCAAATGAGCAATATAAGCTTTTAAGTAAATAAATAAGTTTTGAGCTCATATATTGAGAAATAAAATTTAAAAAGAATGGTAAGTAGTTAGATTTAACTGAAGTTGAGTTGTAATGAAACTGAATTTAAATGAATTCAGTCGAGTTATAAATAATATTGAATGGAATAAAATTCTTGTGTAAATAAATAAATGTAAACCATGTAAGCCTTGAATTTGGTTAAAATAGAATTGGAATGAGTTGTAAACAAATCTAATTCAAGCATAAATTGAATAACCTTATTATGAATAAATTCGATAATGAATTGTTAATGTAAATTAAAATTTAAGAATGGATAAAAGAATAAACTAATCAAATAAATTAGTAAATAGGTGGAATTTGATTAAAGGAAAATCAAAGATTTAAATGGAAATTGGTGGAATAGAATAAACTTAAGTTATTGGGTGAAACAGTTGAAGAAAATAAATAACTTAAGTAAATTGTGAGATGGTTATTTAAAACATTGGTTGTCGTGTTCAATAAAATGGTTTGGAATCAAACCTGTTGAACTGAAAGAAATGCAATGTAAGGATTGTGAATAAATTAATTGGGATGGAATCAAGTGTAAATTGAGTTGGAATCAAATTTAAAATTTGTTATAAAGCTTAAGTAATTATTTATTCACAATGATATTGTCAAACTGCATATGAAAATGGGTCGTTTGAAGTAAATGAGATTAGATAAAATTTTATGAATTATTGGAAGCAAAATAGGATGATTTTGAATATGAGTTTGTTTTGCTCAAATGGATTATATATAAGCAAGTAAGTTGTAAATCACTTAAACTGAAGGGAATGATTTGAGAATTGGTTGGAAGTAATTGTAATAAGTGTTGAAACTATACATATATGCTTATGAAAATATGTAATGCTAAACAAATGAAGACTATGCCAATGAAAACTAGTGGATGAAACCAATTTAAAAATAATAATATGAATCGGTTATAAATGGAAGATAGTCAATAAAATTCAATATTCAGAGTCAAGATAAATTGAATTCACATGAAATTGGAAATTCAAATTTGAAACAAGAAGATATAAAGGTTAAAGTGGTAGAGTAATAATGTGAGAGATATATAATGCTTATATTAAACTTAAGAAATGAGTGGTGAAATTCTTGAGTAAATTTAATATTGAGAAAATTATTCCAAGTAGATAGAAATCAAAATAATGTGAATAAAAGAAATTGATATAGTTGATAATTAATGGATATAAATACGTAGGATGTACGTATATTATTTTACTCGCATGACAATTTGATTCAGATTCGACCACAGAATTTCGAGATAGTTATATCGATCCGAGTTAGGATTTTTCACTCGATTTTCGACGACGAACTATGGATATGGATTTTGATTGATTCTAGAAATTCTCTGTCAAAGTTGTGATTATGCAAGGAGAATGACAGTTTCTGATCAAGAAACAAGATCTGAGTCCGCACTAGGAAGTCGGGTGGACGATACTAGTTCGGAAGTGAAATTGTGTGATCGAGCGAGCGATCGGATTGATATTGCGTACGAATGGTATATGTACATCGTACGGGCTTGATTGAATAGAAATTGAAATTCTGTAAAGAATTCAATAAAATTTGGAAAGAGTTAACACTGTAGATTTCAGTATTAAATTGCTAGAACGGATATCTGGAATTCATAATGTATTTCATGTATCCCATTAGGGAATTTGTTCATGATTCATCATTAATTGTTAAACCAGTAATTCTGGAATTTGGAAGTTGAATCAAATTTGACTATGGTCAGGAATCCAATTCGGATTGTTGATCATCGAGAATGAACTCTCGATAATTTGAGGGAAGCTTATCCGAACTTGTGTTCAGATAGCTAGTGATGTTTGTTAGGATAGACTGTTTGGTTGTTCGCTAATGTATAAATGATACGCATATTTAAATGGTTGATATAACAGCTTTTAAATTATCTTTGTTTTAAATTTCGGGGACGAAATTCTTTTAAGGGGGGAGGAATGTAACGACCCGGCATTTTGACAGTGTGTTTTAATAAATATTTAATCTAATTTGAATGAAATACAAGCTTTTCGAATTTATAAACTAATAAGATCTTTGATATTTAACAGTTATATATGTGTTTGTAAAAGAAAGTTTTGATTTGAAAATTTAAAATAGAATGTTTCAAAACCATTTAAAAACAAAATCTGTCTTATTCGCTAAAATCAAAGATTCTATATTGTTGATATTTCATCTAATATACATATAAAATGTAATTGAAATAATAATATTTAAAATTAGGCAACCATATCAATATTCAAATATGAATATTAAACTTAAGTATAAAACAATATAAGTGATTATAAACATAAACATACAAAACATAAGCATAAAATATAATTATGAACATAAGAGATAAATAATAAATATACAAATAGAATGTTATAGGTCAAATGCTTGAAAATTTAATTACAAATAGAACAAAGTTTAGAAACTATGATAACAATATTATAATAAGCTTATCCAAAATATATAAGATAAGTTAGCCCAAACATTTACCTGTGAAATACATTTATACAGCACAAAACCTTTAACAAAGATAATAGCATGTTGTTGTGTAATCATGTGTGCAAAGGAGTCAAAGTATACAAATCAACTATAAAATGTACTTATTCATATGCAAAAATATCTTGTACAGAGAAAACAAAGTATTCACAACATTTAAATACAAATATTTTTACACATATACAAATATCTTTGTACAAACGTAAACAAATATCACCCAAAATTAATTAGATGTAAACATATTTGAAGACATGCATTTAATTAGCATGACATTTTGTCAATTCCAGTTGCAAGAAAATCCTTTCAGCCGAGATTAATAATATCATTTCAATTTTGCAGTGTATTTAATACAAAGTCTTGTATGGTCAAACATGTAGGCTGTCCAGTTATAACCTACTGTCCAAGCCACTTCTATTTATACAACATATTATTTTGTTCGTTTACAAAAATTGAGAAGCTAACTGAGATAAGAAAATAATAATAATATCTTGTCTTTACAAACTCAATTCAACATCAAGGCAGAAGGATTTTCAAGGATTCAACTGTAGCCTTTCAACAAGATCTTTGCTTTCTGTTTCAACTATTATTAGGTGAGTAAACGAAAACTTTTAAGCCTTATGTTTGATCTGTATGTATGATGTATTGGTAATCATATGTTGACATATTTATTTATTTTATCATTCTGTGTTCTTATATGAGTACTCTGTAAGTTGAATATACAGTTTCTTTAGGTTACAGAGTTAAGTAGATGATCAAATTATAAGATATCTCCACTCAATCATTTATAGCCTTATGTTTTAAAACAAAGCAAGTTGTTTGAATATAAATCAAGTTTTTAAAACTTGTTTCCAAATTGCCAGTGAAGCATATCAACTGTTCCAGTTGATTTATAGGTCAACCAAAAATCCTATGTTTAATTCAAGCATATTAAATTACTAATTCAACTATATAGCTTGAATCTATATGTAGAAGTAGGATTTTTAAAACAAGAATGGAGATTTTTAGATGGGTCTATAAGGTGTAGTTTATAAATGAACAAAAATTGCTTTTTTGTAAATCTCTGGAGATTCAACAAATCTTAAATGTTGAAACTTGTTGTATAGTTAGCTTGATGATTCTCGAGTATAGGAAAAATGCAAAAGAAAATTTCTAATGCAAAGATTGGTTGATTGGATCGAAGGTAGGGTTTGGTTCGAATTTTATTTTGTGTTCTGTAAATGCGTGATTTCGCCACCATAACGTGATCGAGCTGCGCGAGAGTGTGGGAGAGGGAGGATGGTCGTGTTGACAGGGCGTGGACGAAGTATGGGCGATGCCGATGATCCCTGCGGTGGTGGCAAGGCGATTTTCCGAGTTTTTGTTGCAGTTTTTTTTGAGCGAACAGTAAATTTTTGAATTCGAATTTTTGGTTGCAGTTTGAGTTTAGATTACGAGCTTGGTGATGATTTGTGACTTATTGACGTTGTCGTTGCTCGCCGGAGAAGGGAGATGCCGCCGTGCACGTGTACGGCGTGGAGGCGGTGAGCGATGTCAGTTTTCGTCATTGTCAATTTTTCTCGAGTCGTGCTCGAGCGAAAATGGAGGGGGCTTCGAGTTGTGTTCGAGTATCCTGTGCATATGTTTGCTTCCTGATGCTAGTTTACCTTGTTAAAAACTTAAGTTTCAATTTAAAACATACTGTAAATAAATAAATAAAAAGAAGGAGAGAAGAAGGAGGGAGTGCGTACAAGTAAGGCACGGTGATTTTGAGGGTTAACCCGAAGTAGCGCACGAGTTTTGAATAAGGGAGTCTCGTGTTTGACAAAATGCAGTTTTGCATTAGTGTTGAGGTTAAATTAAAGTTTGGTTTTCCATAAATTCTTAAGTATTGTGAAGACTTTGGATTCAGATTATGATATTTTAATTAATACGTAACGATGTTTTGAAACACTTAATTATTATTTTAATTAAGCAATTAATCTAAGTAAGTACAAGTTAATTAACATTTAAGTTGCGTAGTTAATAATAAATTGATTTTCAAGTTAAAGAAAATTCCTTTTTAAATGTTGATTAAGATGAATAATTAATATTAATTAATTATTGTTGGAAGCAATTGAAAGTAATTACTTTATTACTATAATTAGAGATCGATTAATAATTAAGAAATAAGGTAAAATTGTAATTAACTACTTAAGCCAATTAATAAATGAAGTAACCATTAATTAATCAAGTAATTTAATTATAAATAAATAGTTAATTAATTAAGTAATTTAATTAAGAATTAAGGATTTAAAAATTGATTAATTAAGTAATTATTAGTTAAATAATTAAGTTTCATTAATTAATAATTAAGGTTATCAATTAATGAATAAGGAATAGTAATTAAAGATAAACAACTTGATTATAAAGTAACTAATTAAATAAATGAAATAAATAATTAATTGAATAATTAAGATTTAATAGTTGGTTAAGAAATCATTAATTAGATAATTTGAAATGAAATAGGTGATTAATTGTTAATTAATGTTTAATTAAACATAGTTAAGTGGTTAACTCTCAAGTAATTAATTCTAAATTAAATTAATTACAAATAAGAATTAGAGATGATTGCTTATGGATTGTGTGTAGAATATCTGATTTGTGATATTTATTTGATGATATTCTGTGATGTTCTGTGATATGCTGAGTTATATCTATGACGATTGTGTATGATTCATCTGTGATAAATGCTATGTTAATTCAATTGTTGAATTTAAATTATTTAAACTGTTTAAGTTAATTAGACAACTTGGCTATTAAAATGGCGTCTGGATTTCGATGAGACCGGGATCGGGTATCCAATTGATATTTCGAAAACCACATCGATCCAAATTAAACGATAGGTCGTGACTTATCAAATGGTGATCGAGATGGTGTATTCAGAATGCAAGGGTTATTGTCGTTGACTCTGAGGGTGATTCCAAAATGAGTGTGACGAGATAATGCCTTCGGTTTCGTTCGAACCCGAAACGAACTTGTATGGACTGAATGCTTTCAGCACATCGTCAGGCGGACGATGAGCATTCTAAGAGATTTGTCCTGTAAAGGTAATCGCAGCCTCAAGCCTCATCAATCGAGAATGGCTAAAACAGGGGAGATGCAGCAAGGTTAGGTGGGTCATGCACAAGCAGGACAAGATATTTCCCCTGTCTAGATATCCCTTTTTATTTCGTCTGTGTGGGCGGTTACTAGCTACAACCGCAGGGTTTATCTTGTTCGGGACTGTTCAGTAAGGTATGGTTCCGGTCTTGTGTTGTAGGGGGTCGGGAGTGATCCTCGGTACGGTGATCTAGACCCCGTACTGTGACGGGCGGTACCCCAGTAGCCCTGCCATTGTCGGAAATCCATTTTCCCTACGAGACCCTACGGTTTTGATTTGTATTACCCACTTTTGTGGCTAGTAGCTGGAATTTAATCATGTAACAATTTCGGCTATTTTCTATTTACTTGAAAACCCTAGACACTATTATAATATCACTGGATTTCCTATGAAATGTTTTGATTAGCGTAAGGTAAAAACTTACCAGTATTTATTTGTGGGGAGTCTTACATGATACCTTTATTTCAAATGTTTTCAAAGTTAAACAATTTAAACCGTTTACTCATACCAGACCCATGTCTGACCCGGAGTTTATATTTTGTTTTTCATAAACTCTTGGGTACTCAAATTTTTATGAGTAGCCAAGTGATAGGTTTTGGACCTTGTTTTTCTGAAGAGCTTGGAGCAGGAGTTTCCAGACGTATGTAGCTATCTACCTAGTTTCGCTGTGTTAGTTGATGTATGCTGTATCTCTGATGTATATAGTGACAGATGTATGTATGACTGCCATATGTATTGATATTGTATAACTCTGATATATGAAAATCTAAGTAATATTTATATATTATATTATATTTTGTTCCGTTCCGCTGTGAGATTCTGATGTTGTTATTCTTTCTTTCTCTTTCTTTTCTATTTCTATCCCTTTCTTTCTTAATGATGATACGTCTTTCTAGTAGTAGAAGGGCGGGTCGTTACAGAAACCATTATACTTGCTTTTTGGTTTTCGCCGATGATATGAGGCGTTTATTATGCTTAGTGTTTTATCGATGAGTTACCTCTTTCGAGGATGTACACTTTGTATTTACCTCATTGGAAGTAGTGACATGCTCATACTATTGTTTCTTCTCATTCGAGAAGATACCTTGCCCTTTACCTTATGCTTTATATTATCACTTATCAAACTAATCTGATGTTTTAGTTATACAGACCTGTGTATTTTATATACTCGGGTCAGACCGAGTTATTTCATGTTAGATACCTGCTTGTGGGTTTACTTGATGCTTCCGCCTTGGATATCGGCTTATCTCTTTTTCATGTAGTTTTATAGTCTTTACTTTTGAGGAGTTAGTTGACTCGGCACTTCACCTTGAAGCAATCGAGAAAGAGAGGGATGACAGTGATGAGATTGAGGTTTGTAAGAACCCCAATAAGAAGAAGTTTCCTTTCGATAATTCCAAGTCCTTTCCTCACAACAACAAGAAGAAGTCCATTGGTTCTAGTTCTCAGCCTCGTGGAGCACCTCCTACTCAGAAGGGGTATTTCAACTGTGGCTCATCAGATCATACGATCTGTGACTGTCCTAAGCCTCTGATTTGCCGCTATTGCAAGGAAGGTCATCGAGTTTTGTCCTATTTCTCTGAATAGTACCAAGTCTGGCAAACTGAATGTGGTGGATGCTTTTGGAGGTTCTTCTCAGCGTAGAGGTACTTCTCCTTCTATTCTTGAAGGTTTTATTTTATTCCATGGCTGATCTATTCGAGTCTTCTTTGATACGGGTGTGTCGCATTCATTCGTATCAAAGGAGCTCGTCGATGCTATTCCTTTGGATGTTTCTTGCCTTGTTACTTCATTGAGGATTGTGAATCCTATCCGGGGATCTGCAACCCTTGGCATGCTTCGAGAGGATGTTAAGATTATTTCGCTCAACCCATGGCATGATTGCGAATCCTATCGGGTCAGACCGAGTTATTTGAGGTTGAATACCTGCTTTTGGACTTTGATTTGATGCTTCCGCTTAGATATCTTCTTATCACCTTTTGTTGTTGTAGTTTTTTGATTGACTCTGATATGTATATTGTTTTGACTCATTGTATATATTGTGGTCTTCATACCACTTATGATGTATCATTTTGTATTGTACTGGGATGTATCAGTGTATATGTATATATCTGTTGTTTGTTGTTCTGTGATGTGTTGTGCATTCTGTTGTTGTACTTTGTTCTGAAAGATCCGTTAGCCACTGTATTTTTGTATTAAGCATTTATTGAATATGTCGATCTACTTGAGATAGAAAAAGATTAGAGCATAATCAACATAGTTAATAGATGTTTAAGACAAAGTTATGGATGGTCCCTCCTAACCAGCCCTATTCTCCGTATTAACAGACAGTATTACCTAGTAATACTCTTTGTTAATGTGGGTCTCAGGGTGGGGCATCACAGCTTGGTATCGGAGATAAGTGCAGAACAAAGTATGATAAACATAGAACAAAACATGTATTACGATACATCAAAGTACATTATAAGAGTTACATTTTCCTTAATCATTGTATCCTTAGCCTTTTTCTGTCCTTTGGAGTAGATATAAGTTTGGAATATGTATAACAACATATTATATTCCGTAGTATTCCATAATTGAATTAATGATATCTTATCCTAGGAATAATCCTTATCGTGGTTATTTTATTCTAGTTCACTTCGGTACGGGTGCTTGACACACATTCGTATCAAAGGAGCTTGTCGATACCATTGGATATTTCTTATCTTGTTACTTTTTTTAGGATTGCGAATCCTATTGAGGGGATCTGCATTACTTTGCATGTTGGGTGAAAATATTGAGGTTGTTCTTTATAGTTTTTCTTTATGTGAAAACCTGCAAATTAGTCATCACCTTGGGTTTAATGTGATTTGGGAATGGAATGGCTTATTTGTTATCGACCCCCAATCCCATGTTCTAAAAGGATCTGATATTTTAGGCATCCTAATTCAGCTGATTAGTTGTCTCCTATTCTTCGGAATGTTGATGATAATTCTGAAGTATCTTTATTTTTTTCTTATATTTGGAAATGATGATGATGTATCCCGTATTCCAGTTGTTGTGATTTTGCTGATTTATGTGAGTTCGTTTCAGGTTTGTCACCCAATCGGGCAATTGAGTTTTGTATTGACCTCATTCCTAGTTCTTAGCTTGTCGGTTATCCTCTCACGAGGATGTCCACTAAGAAATGAGGTGATCAATTGAATTTAATTGATGTTGTTGTTCTTGCCTCTTTCGAGATATCCTCTTAGGATACTCAGTTGTTGATATACTTTGTGATATTACTTCACTCGAAGTAATGATATGCTGTTAGTGTTACTTCTTTTCATTCGAGAAGATACCTTGACCTTTCCCTTACCCTTATATCTCATTGATTGCTTGTTTGGTCAGTCGAGACGTGCTAGGGTCTTCCCTCATCTTGACCTTACACTGATTTACATCAGCTACGAGTTGCGGAGGATAGCATTCCTCTTACCGCATTCCGCACTCGTATGTTTCTTGTGAGTGACTCGTTTTACCATTTGGTTTGACGAACACTCTAGTTTATTTTGTCAATCTTGTAAATTGAGTATTCTGGGAATATCTCGATGAGTTCTCCTTGTGTTCCTTGATGATGAGTGTATGCAACAATTTGAACTTTCAAATCGTTCAAATAAAAGATATGTTTTTAAGTGAAATTGGATTTTGTTTATTGAGATAAGCAAAGAAAATTTTGTAAATTATATACGAGCCATTTCTTTTTATAGAAAATGATTTTTGTGTTGGGTTGTCCATCGAGTGCTTTAAGAATTCTGGTCGATGTGCCTGATCAACGTTATTGATGGGACTTTCCTAAACGCTATGATGAGACAATCAGACATGGTATATTGAGTTTTAATAAGTAAAGTTTTGAATAAATCAACATGATTTGAGTATTGAATTTTATTTTGAATGACATGTGCAGCCATAGAACCATAGTGATGGTTGGATGAGTGGCGATGCAGTTTTGATCATTTGGTCAACTTTGCAGCCAATTGGTAGGGTCATTTATTATAAACCAATGGTGAGGCAATGCCATTATATTATTTGAAATTTATGAATATGAAATTTGTTTTGATAATTGGTTGTCTGAAAATTTAGGAATGCTAATTTTAAACTTTAGCATGAATCTGTGAGCAAGGTTAGTTTTAAGTTTAGTAGTGTTAGAGATTTGTTGGTATGGATTTATAAAATTCTTTTGGAAATTTAATTTTGCGACAAAAAGGAAATATGAATATGAATTTATTCATTATTTATAAGTTGCTATATTAAGAATTTGAAATTTTTCATGTGTTGAGAATTGAGAATTTGATTATGAAGATAATGGGTTTTGAAACTCCAAGAATTTTTGATTGTAAATTAAAATATAAAATTTGTTCCTTGTTTTATCTTGCCCTAGTGCAATTTTCTAACGACTTGCGTTTATGCGGTCGTTTGAGTTTGGTGGTTTTGAAGAAACCATCTCTCGTTGGGTTTTCTTACCTCAATTATCGCCAATCTAATATCGATGTGGTACCTTTGTATGGTCATGTCGATAATTATCTTGTTGATTGGAGTCCGGGATAAAGTTTTGCTAAATCCCGACCCTATTCTTGATGCTTTTTGAAGAATCGTTTTCACTTGATTTGTCTATCGTATAGCATCCAACCCGTGTTTTGCTTCGAAGGAGAATTTTAAACTCAAGCTATCTAATTTCTTTTGCTTAGTGAAATAATTTGTGTTGAATACAGCTCTTCTCTAGAAATTGCGAGGACGTAATTTTTATATGGGGAGTCTGTAAAAACCCTGGTTTTGGTGATTACCTATAAATATTAAATTATAACGGTGGTTATAATTTAATATTGTGAAATAAAAATGAATTGGAGATTAAATTTTTTTTTTATCTAGAGTAAACAACAGATGTTAAATGTAAAATGTGGAAATAAAGTTTTAAAAAACTTTATTTTGGTTGTTTGTGTTAATAATGAATGAAATATAATTTTTATTTAGTGAAAATACAATAATTCTTGTAATTATTGCCAAATGCTTCTTTTATTGATTTTTTAAAAGAAGTATTTGATTTTAATATGTGTATATTACAATAAAAAGGTTAAATTTTGTTTAAAAATAAGCTTTGGACATAAAAATGATGTTAGAATGATTTATTGCATTTTATTACACAAGAAAATAGTTTGTGTAATTTTTAGAGTTAAAATTGGTGTTTCATGTAAATATTTGTGTAAACTGGTTATTTATTTAAAAATAAGAGTTTTTGATAATAAAAATATTTTTATGACTTAAATTTTATTTTTATTGGTTGTAAAATGTTTGATTAAACATGAAAATGTGCTTGAATAAATTTATTATGTTGAAACTTTGAGAAAATATGTTGTTTTATTATTAACATGTGTTATAGTAATAAATTTAATTTACTTAGGCTAATTTTCTTGTCTTGGGTCCAAGCCCACTTAATAAAACAAACCAGACAAGAAAAGAAAGGAAGTTTCTCTCCTCATTTTCTCATGTACGTTCTCTTTTCATCTTACAGTAAAAAGAAAAACAAAGAAACCCTTCCTCTTTTCCAAACCTAAGCTTCAATCTCCATTTTTCTTCAAGTATTTGCAGATTTTAATCAAACTAAAGCTATATTACTCAGGTAATCAACTCCAAAACTTGTTCTATTTCATCAAATTTAGACTTTGCAAAGGTAGATTGTTTGTAAATGGGTTTTCTTGCTTGCATGTCGTTGTAATGTTGTTTTATAGGCTCTTGAAGCTCTCTCAAGGCAAAAGCTTGCAACTTCCTTCAAGATTTCTCTAGTGTGCTCAATCAAATCTTCAAATTCGCAAAGTTGGGAGCTAAATTCACATCATCTAGCTGAAGCAATGAGATGAAGGTTGAAAATGCTAAGAAATTGCTTGCTTTTTAGTTTACAGTAAAAACAGTTTTTAGTTGCTTCTTTATACAACCATATCTTCTTATTCCTATGTCAAAATTCATCGATTCTTTTTTTTGAAAGTTAAAGTTTTCTACTATGTACATACTAATTTTCAATTCAATCTGAGGTCGTTTGGTCATCTGTGTCAGGCCTGTAAGTTGAACCCGACATGGTTTTTAGGCCTATACACATTTCTATTTTCAAAGCTGTTGTAAACATGGCCTAAGTCCATGTTTGAGACAGCGTATCTCTTTCATTTCTTGTCGAAATTCATTGATTCTTTTTATTTGAAATCTAAAGTATTCTACTATGTGCATACCAATTTTCATTTCAATATGAGGTCGTTTGGTCATCTGTTTCATGCTAGTAAGTTGAATCCGAGACGGTTTTCAGACCTGGGCAGAATTCAACATGGCCTGAGTATGTTGTTCTACTTTGTGTGTATCAAATTTCAGACCATTCTGAGGTCATTAAGCCATTCGAATTATATCTGAAAATTGAACCCAGAGAAGATTTTAGACCTGGGTATTGATTTGGCTTATGCACTTTTTTGTTCTGCCCTGTTTTCCTGTTCGATTTTCGACCTCTACATCTTGTATTTGTGACATTTATGAACTATTTTGAAGGCCATGAAGCCTATCAATAGGCGAGCTAGAATTTTGGTGAATTTGTGATCCTAAATGAATTGATTTTGAGATGTTTTTGAATGCCAGTTTTGGTGTTTTTCGATGATTTTTCTTTGATTTCGAGCATGAGTTTTCTATATAATTTTGAAATGATTTTTAAAATAAATTGGCTTTTGAAATAATTTTTATATAATTTTTGTAAGTTATTTTCAAGCTATAAAAACTATATATTCTCTATAATAAGGGAATCTCAAAGATTGTTTTCCAAAAACGATTTCGAAAATTATTTTAAAAGCTTGTTTTCTCAAACAAATTATTTTCTATATAAAATACATGTTTTTACACTATTCGAGCATATGAGAAGGAGAACTAAACAGTTTAGTAAAACATGCGGTATGGGACACGTGCGTTTACCTTTTCGGTCAATTCTTAACTTGTACATTTGAACGATTTGACCTTCGAGTCGTATTTGCCGATGAGATGAGGCAAATATTTTTACTGATTTTCTAGTGTGGCATTGGCTAGCTGTTAGTAAACTGATAAGCGAGAATAAGTGGTTTGAGACGCACTATTACCACATTTTGCGTTTCTATCTGAGAGTTTGTGACACATTCTCGAGTATTGCCAGTACTGGACCTAGGGGCTCCTTTGTCCTTGGGGATGTTTGTCCATTAGGATGTATTTGTCCTTGGGGATGTTTTCCTTTAGGATGTTTGTCTTCGAGACGTATTTGTCCTTCGGGACGTTTGTCCATTTGAGACGTGGCGCCTTATTTTGAGAGAGCAGTATTTGGTGGGCTTCAAACATTTTATAAGCACGTGCTATCTTTTGAGATGGTTTCATTGATTTATTTGTGATTTTCCAAGTGTATCGCCTTTTTACATTATTGGCCATTCGAGACATTATATATAGCGATTACATGTTTGGGAAATTGAACTCCTTATCGAGTTCTATACTTTGAGATTTGGGTTTGCCAACACTTGCTGTTTCTTTTGAGATTTCTAATCTCCTTTTTAGATATATATGTGTTTGCCATTTTTGGCATATCTTGAGTTTTGATGACAACAACCTTATATAGTTATTATACTTTACTTTATAAAATATATACTAACATTTCCATATATATATATATGTATGTATGTATATAGGAAGTATATGCAGGTATCATCGAAGACTAACCAGTATAAAGACTCAAGCATCAAGATGAAGATTAGAGATTCAAGGTTCAAGACTCTAGAGAATCAAGATTTCAAGATCTCAAGATAAGTGTCTAGTATTTTGTTAAAACTTCATAATAGCACTCTCATCTTTCTTCTAATTTTCTTTTGGGATGGAACCCAATTTCTATCGAAACCAGTGGCTTACAAACCCACGACAAGTAGCTTACAAACCTACGACAAGTGGCTTACAAACCCACGAAAATCAAAATCATTTAAACTACTTTGTACAAGTTCTCGAGTCCTATGGAGGAGCTCTGTAGGAAGGTTCTTGCAATTTCAGTTTGAATAGATTTTTCAAAATGTTTTAGCTTTCAAAATCATGTTCTCAAAAATATTTTCAAACTTTGTTTTAGCCTTGAAATATTCCTCTATTTTGATTTTAAAAATTTCTATTTTTAAAACATCAAAACTTATTCTAATTTTAAATATTACTTATATAATCGACAGTCTATATCAATTATATATATATATTTAAAATAATGTTTTATATTCATTCTCTATCTCAAAATATTGTTTAAACACTTTACTTTGCTTCAGAGAAGTTTCAACTTGTTTTAAGTTCAATTGTCTTTACAAAACAACATTTCTATAACTTTGAACTAAGGGATGTCGACATAAGGGGATACCCCATGTCGACATGGTGACAGTTGGATTCAAAATTCAATTTTCAAAAAGAAGTGTCCATTTGTTCGAAAACCTTTCGCCAATGGTTATGACTGTTGTGCATCTATATAAAGGCTTCCAAAACGAATTTTTTTAACAACTACTTTCTTATTTTCTTCACTCTTTCTTCTCCACCATTCCATATCCATAAAACTTCATATTTTCAAGATCATGCCATCATTCTGCCAAATTCTCAATAGGAAATCATTTAGATACTCTCTCTATTTGATTCTCCATCATTCTACTAAAGATCAAAGTGCTATTCAGAGTTATAGAATTAATTTGTATTCAAAAAGTCCATAGAGTCTATCCATTCAAAAGGATTGTTATTAAGAAGTATTAGGGTGATCTTGTGTCCCGTAAATCAAGAGAGTTTACCCCAGACTCGGAGATAGGAGGGTTCCTCGAGGCCTTAGAAATTGAGGGTTGTAATTTGGATATTGGCTTATAAAAATCTGTACAAGGATATTGCCTTGGTACAGGACTGGATGTAGGAGGATTCCGAATCAGTATAAAATCCGGTGTGTTCTTTCCTTTTACTTGCTTTACTTTACTATTTGCATTTGTTATATGTTCTGTGATCATTCTGTGTTAGAATTCTGTTTAGATTTGTGTTGAAAGTTTTAATTTAGTCATATAGTTCATATATTCTTTAAAACACTATTCACCCCCTCTAGTGTTATTTCTGCCTTAAGATCCTTAATCCGCATCCCTAACAATTGGTATCAGAGCATTGGTTTTCATTGTTTTCATAATCTGAAACTTGAAAAATATAAAAATGCATTTTGGGAAAATTGTGTTAAAACTGTTTTGAATCTATGCATTTCATCAAAGTATCATAAGTCTGCATATAGTTATTTTGAAAAATCAAGTTATCTACCGAATTGGTGTGTTATGCAGGGACAGACATGTTATATGGCTTTTGACGAATCAACACCCAATGGACAAACTATGCAAATTGAGAAAGATAAATGGATACATGATAGTGGCTGTTCGAGGCACATGACTGGAAATCCCAAGATACTCAAGGACATTACTTATCAAGATGGTGGATTAGTCAATTTTGGTGACAACTCTAAAGGATATGTGGTTGGCGTCGGCAATGTCGGTAACTCTAAAACTTTACTTATTTCTGATGTTTTATTAGTTAGGAACTTAAAACATAATCTGCTTAGTATAAGTCAACTTTGCGATAAAGGTTTTAAAATTAAATTTGGAAAAGATAAATGTCACATTGAAGATGATAAGTCTAATATAATTTTTGAAGGTATTAGGAAGAAAAATATTTATATCCTTAGTATGAAAATTTCAAATGATAATCTATGTCTTTTGGCTAATACAAGTGACCCTTGGATTTGGCATAAAAGATTTGGCCATTTGAATTTCAAATTATTA
Organism: Allium cepa; assembly: GCA_030765085.1. Classification (NCBI taxonomy): domain Eukaryota; kingdom Viridiplantae; phylum Streptophyta; class Magnoliopsida; order Asparagales; family Amaryllidaceae; genus Allium; species Allium cepa. The sequence continues at coordinate 170,180,970 of CM060931.1, forward strand.
TCTAGGATATCAAAACTTGACTTAGTTAGAGGTCTACCTAAGTTAAACTTTAAAGTAGATAGTATTTGTGATGCTTGTCAATTAGGAAAACTTAAGAAAAGTTCATTTAAATTAAAAGATGCTATTTCTACCTCTAGTCCTATAGAATTACTTCATTTAGATTTATTTGGTCCATCTCAAGTTTAATCAATTAACCATAGTAAATATGTTTTTGTTATAGTAGATGATTATCCAAGATATACTTGGACAATCTTTTTAAAACATAAAAGTGATTCTTTTGAAATATTTAAAAACTTTTCTAAAAGAATTCAAAAACAACATTCTTTCAAAATTAAAACTATTCGAAGTGATCACGGCGGTGAATTTGAAAATGAAAATTTTGAGAATTTCTGTACTCAAAAGGGAATTACTCACAACTTTTCATTTCCAAGAACTCCACAACAAAACGGAGTAGTAGAACGTAAGAATAGAGCGATTCAAGAGTGTGCTCGTACAATGCTTTCTGATAGTAATTTACCTAAACATTTTTGGGCTGAAGCAGTTGCTACAGCTTGTTATATATTAAATAGAATTTTAATTAGACCATTAACAAATAAAACTCCATATGAATTACTTTATAATAAGAAACCTATAGTTGCTTATTTTAAAGTCTTTGGGAGTAAATGTTTTATACTTAATACAAAAGATAATTTAGATAAATTTGAACCAAAAGCTGATAAAGGATTCTTTATTGGTTATTCTAATAGAAGCAAAGCATTTAGAGTTTTTAATTTAAAAACTAATACTATTGAAGAAACTATGCATGTATCTTTTGATGAAAATCTTAAAGATATTGTACAAATAGATGATGAAGAAGATTTTATAAATTTAAATCAATCTAATGAAACTATTAGTGAAATAAATCAACCTAATAAGAGATTTAAAATATCAAAAGATCATCCTATAGAAAATGTTTTAGGAAATATTGATTCTGTAGTAAGAACTAGAAATCAATTAAGTAGTATGAGTAATGTAGCCTTTATATCAACAATTGAACCTAAAAATCCAAAGGAAGCATCGTCTGATGATTCATGGATTCTTGCTATGTAAGAAGAATTGAATCAATTTACCAGAAATGATGTATGGGAACTTGTTCCTAAACCTGAGGATAAAAGTATAATTGGAACTAAATGGGTTTATAAAAATAAAATGAATGAACTCGGTGAGGTCGTAAGAAATAAAGCTCGTTTAGTCGCGCAAGGTTATTGTCAAGAAGAAGGAATTAACTATGATGAAACCTTTGCCCCCGTAGCAAGATTAGAAGCCATAAGAATTCTACTTGCTTTCGCTAATTATAATAATTTCAAATTATATCAAATAGATGTTAAAAGTGCTTTTCTAAATGGTTTTGTAAAAGAAGATGTTTATGTTGAACAACCTCCACTTTTTGAAGATAATAAATTTCCAAACCATGTATACAAGTTAAAGAAAGCTCTATATGGTCTAAAGCAAGCTCCTAGAGCCTGGTATGAAAGACTAAGATCTTATTTACTTCAATCTGGTTTTGAAATTGGTAAAGTAGATACAACACTTTTTATTAAAAGAAATAATCAAGATATTCAACTGGTTCAAATATATGTAGATGATATAATCTTTGGATCAACTAATAACATAATGAATAAAGAATTTTAAGATATAATGACTAAAGAATTTGAAATGAGTCACATGGGAGAATTAAGTTTCTTCTTAGGGCTTCAAATTAAACAACTAGAAAATGGAATCTTCATAAGTCAAGAAAAATATGCTAAAGACTTAATCAATAAATTTGGTTTAAGCACCTCTAGTGGGAAACCAACTCCAATGTCAACAAATGTAGGTTTAAGTAAAGAAGATAAATCAAAAGATATTGATCAAACTTTATATAGGGGAATGATTGGTTCGCTACTCTATATAACAGCGAGTCGTCCTTATATTATGCATAGTATTTGTCTCTGTGCAAGATACAAATCGCAACCTAAAGAAACTCACTTAAAAATTGTTAAAAGAATTTTAAGATATGTAAAATACACTTTAGATTATGGTTTATTTTATTCTAAAAATAATACTTTTGATTTAATATCATATTGTGATGCTGATTATGCTGGTTGTAAATCAGACCGAAAGAGTACAAGTGGAACTTGTCACTTTCTAGGACATTCACTGGTTTCCTGGTTCAGCAAGAAACAAAATACTGTTTCCTTGTCAACAACTGAAGCAGAGTATATATCTGCTGCTCTGGCCTGTTCACAAGTCATATATATGCAACAAACTTTAAAAGATTTTGGAATTAACATAAGTAAATCACCGATATATTGTGATAATACTAGTGCAATAAATCTATCTAAAAATCCAACTCATCATGCTAGAACTAAACATATTGATATAAGACATCATTTTCTTAGAGATAATATAACTAAAGAAATAGTAGCTCTAGATTATATAAATACCGAAAAACAAATTGTTGATATATTAACTAAACCATTAACCGAACAGAATTTTACTAAATTTAGAAGAGAATTAGGTATTTGTTCAAAATCTGAAATATAAAATAATATAATATATTAATCAATAAAAATTCAAAATAAAAATTACATTTTTTTTGAAGAACATGTCGACATGCCCCATCTCATGATGTCGGCATACCCAACAAAAATTTGAAAATTGAATTTCCCTCCAAAGTTAGTTATTTGGTTATTTATCTATTTATTTCGTTTTCTCTCCTCTTTCTTCACTATATTCTCTGTAAGTAACTTCTGAAACAATAAAATAATGGCCTCCTCTTCTACTAATGAACCCACTTCACCCACATCTCCTCATTCTGGTCCATTACAACGAACTACGCATGCTCGAGTGATCAAATTGCAAGAGAAGATGAAAGATATCCTTCAATTGATGACTGAAATTCAAGTAAGTCAACTTAGGATGGCTAGAGAACAACAAAAGGCAAGGGAATATTATTAGGAATGTACAAAAATTCCTTATGGATAACCATACAAATCCTATTAATATTGAAGACTCTTCACAAGCCATGGAATCCGAGGAAGAAGAACCTTGGAAGAACCACAAGAAGACCAAGAGGAAGATCAACCTTTACCTTAACCCGAAGTCCCTATGAATACGGACGAGAGCGTTATTTGCGTTGGTGAGATCCTTGTTGATACTAATGGAAACATAATTGAACAACGTGGAAACTTTTGTCTCCACTACCCCAATTGTTCGATTCATAAGTCTCCTATAGTTAAGGATCGCCATTAAAGCGTACTTTCATTTTATTCTTTGTTTTAAATTATTTTGTTTGTTCGTGTTTATGTATGTTCTTATATATGTTGTAATAACTAAAATGTGTTCACTTATGCTCGTTGTTTCATGCTTGTTCTATACATATTATTTGTTCATACTAATCATTCTTGAATTCTTAAGTAGTTAATAGTTTTTGTTGATGAAAAAGGGGGAGAAAGTTATAAAAATATATGTGCTTGGTGTAAGAGGGAGTCATGGAGTAAGGGGGAGTTGTAGTTTTAAGAAGAAATCACGGAGTAAGGGGGAGTTATGGTATGGTAAGAATATTTTATAAATAAAGGTTGTCATCATCAAAAAGGGGGAGATTGTTAGGAACTGAATTGATGATGTTTTGATGACAACAACCTTATATAGTTATTATACTTTACTTTATAAAATATATACTAATATTTCCATATATATATATATATATATATATATCTATATGTATATGTATATGTATATAGGAAGTATATGCAGGTATCATAGAAGACTGATTAGTATAAAGACTCAAGCATCAAGATAAAGATTAGAGATTCAAGATTCAAGACTCTAGAGAATCAAGATTTCAAGATCTCTAGATAATTGTCTAGTATTTTGTTAAAACTTCATAATAGCACTCACATCTTTCTTCTAATTTTCTTTTGGGATGGAACCCAATTTCTATCGAAACTAGTGGCTTACAAACCCACGACAAGTAGCTTACAAACTTACGACAAGTGGCTTACAAACCCACGAAAATCAAAATCATTTAAACTACTTTGTACAAGTTCTCGAGTCCTATGGAGGAGCTCTGTAGGAAGGTTCTTGCAATTTCAGTTTGAATAGATTTTTCAAAATGTTTTTAAATCCGTTTTCAAAATGTTTTAGCTTTCAAAATCATGTTTTCAAAAATATTTTCAAACTTTGTTTTAGCCTTGAAATATTCCTCTATTCTGATTTTAAAAACATCTATTTTTAAAACATCAAAACTTATTCTAATTTTAAATATTACTTATATAATTGACGGTCTATATCAATTATATGTATATATTTAAAATAATGTTTTATATTCATTCTCTATCTCAAAATATTGTTTAAACACTTTACTTTGCTTCAGAGAAGTTTCAACTTGTTTTAAATTCAATTGTCTTTACAAAACAACATCTCTATAACTTTGAACTAAGGGATGTCGACATAAGGGGATACCCCATGTCGACATGGTGACAGTTGGATTCAAAATTCAATTTTCAAAAAGAAGTGTCCATTCGTTCGAAAACCTTTCGTCAATGGTTATGACTGTTGTGCATCTATATAAAGGCTTCCAAAACTAATTTTTTTAACAACTACTTTCTTATTTTCTTCACTCTTTCTTCTCCACCATTCCATATCCATAAAACTTCATATCTTCAAGATCGTGCCATCATTCTGCCAAATTCTCAATAGGAAATCATTTAGATACTCTCTCTATTTGATTCTTCATCATTCTACTAAAGATCAAAGTGCTATTCAGAGTTATAGGATTAATTTGTATTCAAAAAGTCCATAGAGTCTATCCATTCAAAAGGATTGTTATTAAGAAGTATTAGGGTGATCTTGTGTCCCGTAAATCAAGAGAGTTTACCCCAGACTCGGAGATAGGAGGGTTCCTCAAGGCCTTAGAAATTGAGGGTTGTAATTTGGATATTGGCTTATAAAAATCTGTACAAGGATATTGCCTTGGTACAGGACTGGATGTAGGAGGATTCCGAACCAGTATAAAATCCGGTGTGTTCTTTCCTTTTACTTGCTTTACTTTACTATTTGCATTTGTTATATGTTCTGTGATCATTCTGTGTTAGAATTCTGTTTAGATTTGTGTTGAAAGTTTTGATTTAGTCATATAGTTCATATATTCTTTAAAACACTATTCACCCCCCCTCTAGTGTTATTTCTGCCTTAAGATCCTTAGTCCGCATCCCTAACATCCATTTGATTGTTTTGACCTCTGGGTCGTATTTGCCGATGAGATGAAGCAAATATTTTTACTGATTTCTAGTTTGGCATTGGCTAGCGGTTAGTAAATCGATTAGTGAGAATGTGTTGTATGGGACACACATTAACACTTTTTTGGTTCCTATCTGAGAGTTTGTGACACATTTGCCTAAGAGACATATTTACCAGTACTGGACCTTCTGGTCATTTGTCCTTCGGGATGTTTTTCTAAGAGCCGTATTTGTCCTTCAGGATGTTGTCCTTCGGATATTTTTCTAAGAGACGTATTTGTCCTTCGGCATGTTGTCCTTCGGGACGTTTGTTTAAGAGACGTGGCGCCTTATTTTTAGAAAACAGTACTTGGCAGGCTTCAGCCATTTGTGAGCACGTGTTATTTTCATGATGATTTCATTGATTTCTTTATTATTTTCCAAGTGTATCGCCTTTTTACATTATTGGCCATTTGAGCCGTTCGAGACATTATATATGGCGATTACATCTTTGGAATTTGAACTCCTTATCGAATTTTATATTTGAGATTTGGGTTTGCCATCTTTGGCATTTATATGAGATTTATAATCTCCTTTTAGGAGATGCATGTATGTGTGTGTGTGTGTTCGCCATTTTTGGCATATTTTGAGATTTGTGATTTCTCTATTTAGAGAATACATTTGTGATTGCCATTTTGGCGAGTTTGAGTTTTGAGATCTCCTATTTAGGAGATATGGTTTAGAGAAACCATTATAGTTGCTTTTGGGATTTCGCCGATGATATGAGGCATTTATTATACTTGGTGTTTTATCAATGAATTACCTCTTTCAAGGACATACACTTAGTGGAATTACCTCATTTGAAGTAGTGACACGCTCTTACTATTTTTTTTTCTCATTGAGCGGACACTTTACCCTTTTACGTTATGCTTCATAGTATCATTTATTTAACTAATATGATATTTTAGCTAGACTGACCCGTGTATTTTTATACAAACGGGTCAGACCGAGTTGTTTCAAGTTGGATACCTATTATTAGACTTTTCTTAATGCATCCGCCTTGGATATGCTTATCTCTTTTTATGCAGTCTTGTAGTTGTTTTTTAATTGACTCTAATATGTATCTATATTTTTGACTCGTTGTACATAGTGTGGTCTTTATACCACTTATGATGTATCATTTTGTATTATACTGGGATGTATCAGTGTATATAGTAAGATACAACGAGTCAAAAATATAGATACATACCAGAGTCAATCGAAAAGACTACAAGACTACACAAAAAGAGATAAGCAGATCCAAGGCAGAAGTATTAAGTAAAGTCCAATAATAGGTATCTAACCTAAAACAACTCGATATGGCATGAGTATATAAATATACATGGCTTAGTCTAGCTAAAACGTCTGATTAGTAAGATAAATGATACTATGAAGCATAATGCAAAAGGGTAAGTTATCCTCTAAAATGAGAAGAAACGATAGTACTACTTCAAATGAGGTAATTCCACTAAGTGTATGTACTCGAAAGAGGTAATTCATTTATAAAACACTAAGTATAATAAATGCCTCATATCATCGGCAAATACGACCTGAAGGTCGAAATGTTCAAACGGACAAGTCAGGAATTAACCGAAAAGATAAACGCACGTGTCCCATACCACGTGTTTTCTCGTAAAGATTTAACGGACCGCGAATCCCAATGATTACACTTGGGAAACCATAGAATTTATCGAGCAATCTTATCCTGATTTTCTATCATCTTGTGTTGAGAGTGAGAAATTTTAAACTCGAGCTTATTTATCTTCCTTTGCTAGATGAAATAAATCATGTTGAATACAGCTCTTCTCTAGAAATTGCTAGGACGCAATTTTTATATGGGGAGGAGTTTGTAACAACCCTGGTTTCTGTGATTACCTGTGTTATTAAATTATAGCAGTGGTTATAATTTAATAATAGAGAAATAAAATAAATTGGAGATATAATTTTTTCTAAAATTGTTTATTTTAAATAAAAAATGGAATTAAGTTGAATAATGGCATTTTGTCGATTTGGAGATTATTTGAATTAAATTAGTAAAGTAAAATAGTTTAATTCAATATCATTTATGGATATATATATATATATACACACACACATACACATATAATGTTGAAAATAAAGTTTTAAAACCTTACTATGTTAGTTTGTAACAAAAATGAGCATTATATGGTTTTGATTTGGTATAATGGAATGGTTTTGCAAATTATTTCCAAATGTGATTTTTATTGATTTTAAATAAAGTATTTGAAATTTAATATGTTTTATAATGTTAAATAAAAAGGTGAAATTAGTTTTAAAAATAATATTTGGGTGAGAAATGATGTTAATATGGTTTTTTGTATTTAGTTATATAAGAAAAAGATTTTTATGTAATTTTTGGTGTTAAAAATAGCGTTTCATGTAAATTACAGTGTAAATTGAGTATTTAATTTATAGTGGAGTTTTACTAATGAAAAATAATTTTTATAGTTTAAATAACTTTTGTTTGTTGTAAAACATTTTTTTATGAACATAAAAATATGTTTGTACAATTTTTGTAGAGTTGAAATCACGTAAAAATAAGTTGTTTTGGATATAAGTGTTTTTGAGATAATTAGAGAATTAAGCTGTTTCTTTTTCTTAATTAGGTTTAAGCCCACTTAGCATCTTAACCAAAAGAGAAACTCCTTCTTCTCAAAAATATTATGCGTACGGGATTCTCAAAGTAGAAAAACAATAAAGAGAAAGAGCTGAAACTAAATTTCCTCTTCAAAACCTAAATTCAATTATCCAAATTCTCCAAAGCTTTGCTAAAAACAATCAGACGGAGGCTAATTATTTCAGGTAATTCATCTAAAAACCAAAATCAATTTCATCCTTTTCAATTCTCAGGAGTTTGATTATTTGTAACTTTTCTTTTTGTTGTATGTCCGTTCTTTTGCAAGTTTCAGGTTCCTACAGCTAAATCTGAGGCCGAAGCTCCTATCTTGCTTAGGATTGCTCAACACTTTACTAAGATGAGTTGGTAACTCACAATTTATAGCTAAATCAAAGCAATACAAGCTATAAACTGTGCAAAATATATTTAGTAAACTATTTCTGCAGTTGTCAATTCTATGTGAAAAATCTGTTTTGGTTGCTACTTTGCATGACCGTGCTTTCTTATTCCTATGTCGAAATTCGTTGATTCTTTTTATATTTGAAAGTTAAAGTTTTCTACTATGTGCGTACTAATTTTCAGTTTAATCTGAGGTTGTTTGTTCCTTTATTTCATGCTTGTAAGTTGAACCCGAGGTGGTTTTCAGGCACGTACACACTTTCGTTTAATGAGCTGATGCAAACATGGCCTGAGTCCATGTTTGACACAGCCTATCCTTTTCGTTTTCTATCGGAATTCATTAATTCATTTTTTATTTGAAAGTAAAAGTTTTCTACTATGTGCATACCAATTTTCAGTACAATCCAAGGTCGTTTGGTCACCTGATTTGTGCTTGTAATTTGAACCAGAAAGGGTTTTCAAGACCTGGGCAGAATTCAACATGGCCTAAGTCCATATTTGAAATTTCATATCTTTACCATTTCATGTCGGAATTCAGTGAATCTTTTTTCATTTCATAGATATATTTTTGTACTATGTGTTGTCAAATTTCGGACCATTTCGAGGTTACTAAGCCATTCGAATTATGTCTGGAACTTGAACCCAGAGAAGATTTCAGACCTGGGTATTGTTTTTTAGGCTTGTGCGTTTTTGTGTTCTGTCTTGTTTTCTAATCCATTTTCCAACTTCTGCATCTTGTTTTTATGATATTTCAAAACTATTTTGAAGGCCATGATGCCTATCAATAGGTGAGCTAGAATTTTGGTGAATTTGTGATTCAAAACGAATCGATTTTTGAGATGTTTTCGAATGTCGGTTTTGGTGTTTTTCGATGATTTTTTTTATTTCGAGCACAAGTTTTTATAAATAATTTTGAAATGATTTTTAACATAAATTGGCTTTTGAAATAATTATTATATAATAAATTATTTTTAAGCTATAAAAATAATATATTCTCTATAATATGGGAATTTCAAAGAATGTTTGTCAAAAACGATTTTGAAAAATTGTTTTAAAAGCTTGTTTTCTCAAACAAATTATTTTCCATATAAAATATATGTTTTTGCACTATTGACAAAGACAAACATCCCGAAGGACAAATACGCCTCAATGGACAAACATCTCGAAGGACAACATCTCGAAGGGCAAATGACCCAAAGGTCTGGTACTTGCAATACTCGAGAATGTGTCACAAACTCTCAGATAGGAACCTGAAAAGTGTTAACAGTGCATCCCATACCACACATTTTCACTTAACGGTTTACTAACCGCTAGTCAATGCCGCACCAGAAAATAAAATCAGTAATCAAAAATATTTGTCTCATCTCATCGGTAAATACGACCCGAATGCCAAAACGTTCAAAGGGACAAGTCGAGAATTGACCGAAAAGGTAAACGCAAGTGTCTCATACCACGTGTTTTACCCAATCGTTTAATTCTCCTTCTCATACGCTCAAATAGTCCTAAAACGTATAGTTTTATATATATAATATACTTTTAGAAAATCGAATTTTTAGACGATTTCGAAAAATATTTGGAAATCACTGATTTTGAAAATCTCTTTATAATAAGAAATATTTGTAGTTTAATGATTCAGAATTATTTATAATAATATAGAAAACTATCTTCTTAAAATAATACTTGTTTATATTTGAAGCTCTTTTAAAATCAATTTCTAAAACACGTGTAATGTGTACACGAAATCACAGGAACTCATGAAATTGACACATCAAAATTTATACAGAAATTTACTAAATCTAATTTACAATTTGGTGAAAATTTTGGCTTCTTTGTTGTAGAAATAGGCCGAACGATGTTATCCCGCTTTTTGGCAAAGCCGTGATACCGAAAGATTAGTCGAAAACAAGAGACAGTTCGTCTCAGAGATTGGTTGCATTCCACTTCGCTATGGATATCAATTAAATTTGTCCGAGTCCGGATCGGGCCACAATTGACAAGACATGACAAGCAAAGCCGCGAGAGCCAACGTTTCAAGTTTCAAGTCAATCCGAGTTCATACACGCAAGATATGATCGATTCAAGATGGAGGAGATAGCCCTTGTTCGAATCCATAAGATGTACCCTAGTTCGAATCCATGGCCAGAAATCATGTTCGCATCCATCGGTTTGTACCCATCTACTTCGAATCCATCAAGTTTGGAAGTCCTTCGAATCCATAAGCCCAACCTTCCTTCGAATCCATCAGGTGGCCAGGCTTCGTATCCCTCCCATTACCTTCCTTCGAATCCATCGCTGTAACACATGATGGAATCCATCATGTTCCCCCTGCTTCGAATCCATAGATGTTGCTGACCTTCGAATCCATGAAGACACCTCTCTTCGAATCCAACCAGTGTTGTCGTTTCGTATCGATCAGCTGAAGTGAGATATGATCGATACGAACGAGTCTCAGTTCGAATCCATGCGTAAGTAAAGCCTTCGAATCGATTAAGCCAAAGCGGCGAAATTCAAGCGACGACTCTACCAACTCGGCAAAAAATGTGGATCGACTCGAAGAATGCGCGCCACGTCAACCTACTAGCGCGTGCTTGGATCGATTCGAATCAATCGATTCGAACTGATCGATTTGAACGGAGCGAAAAGTCCAGGAAACGCTAATTCGAATCAATGATATCTCGCGATCTACAAGTCCAAATGCTATGAAATTTTCACAGGAGCTTGTATACATGTTGAAGAATGTCCACGCCAAGTTTCGCCTCGATTGGATGAATTCTTGATCGATTCGAACGTACTTCGAATCGATCCCAAAGTGGGCCCAAATTCCCTGAGGTTGGGCTCGTGGGCCCCCTCACGTGCCAGAAGTGGTCTCCCTAAATTTAGGCGAAATATCAGCCTCCTACATCTATAAATAGAGCCCTAGGTCATTCAGAAAAGGGGATCAGAATTCTGAAGCGCCAAGACTCTACCGGATCCAATTCCATACTTCATTATCACTGTTGTAATCAGATTTGAAAGCTATCACCAATTGTAATCCACTGTAATCGATCGGAATCATCAAGAGAATATCAATAAAGTCAATTGTAATCCGCTGTAATCGATCGGAATCATCAAGAGAATATCAAAAAAGTCAATTGTAATCCGCTGTAATCGATCGAAATCATCAAGAGAATATCAATAAAGTCATAAACTTCAGAGTGGACGTAGGCAAGATCGCCGAACCACTATAAACCCTGTGTTTGTGATTGTTATTTGTGAATCATTGTGATTGCTATTGCTTAGATCTGAGTACTACATTGATTGTTGCTGGTTTGCGATCGTAAACGGGTGCTTTCACGATATTGGGTGTTTGTGGTCAATTTTGACGCAAACATTTTGGTGCTTTCACTGAGAGTGAACTCAGGAGTTCTACCAATTAGAAGTTGATTCAGAAAGTTTGGAAGTTCAGATTTGAGAAATTATGACGAGACAATCGAGCAGAAGGCCAAGGCCAGAGAGAAGTGAACACCAAAGAAGTCAAGAGGCTTCTTCGGGAGCGAATCAAGCATCGATCTTCATCACTAGGGACAAGATGGAGACAATGATGAATAAACAGGAGGAGATGATCCAAAGTTTGTTTCAACAGATAAGACAACTTGGAGCACAGAATAGAGAAGCGGATGGAGTTCAGAACGAAGCAGGACCATCCGGTGTAGCACCTGGATTAGGAAGCACACCCATGGAGAACGTTGACCCAATTTCAGAGAGAGAAAGAGGAACATCTGCACAACCTAAGAGTAGCAGAGGAGTGAACTCTCAGTCAAGGGGGCAGATCCCAGAATTCCCTCGTGGACTCGGGGGGCAGGTCGAAAGTAGTGAACGAAGATTGCATCTCGGAGACAATGGCAGGTTGGCGGAGATGGTTAGAAGAGCTATGAGAGGCGGTTTGGTAAACAAATATTTGGAGGATGTTAATAGGAGTCCTTTTACTCCAGCAATCAGGCGAGCTAGGAACCCACCGGATTTCAAGTTACCATCGTTGGACATGTATGACGGGAGAACGGACCCCACGGTTCATCTAACGAAGTATATGAGGCATATGGAAGTGCTGGGGGCATCAGAGGAGGTTATGGCCCGGTGCTTCCCATTGTACTTGGCGGATATTGCAGCATTGTGGTTAGACAATTAGAGAATGGATCCATCGGAACATGGAATGATTTAATTGAGAGATTTATGAGGCAATTCAGGGTTCACATTACAAGACCCAAGAATGTGATGACTTTGGCAAATTTAAAGCAGAAAGCCGGAGAGACTTTGAGGAGTTATCTAACGCGATTCAATGCAGCAGCAGCTTCGGTGGATCGAGTAGATCCATTTATGGTGGTAATGGCAGCTGTGTCCGGAGTAGCTGACGGCACAGAGTTCAAAAATTCATTGACCAAAGATCCGCCTGTGGATCTAGCAGAATTCTACGACGAGGCAGAAAAGTTTTGCGATTAGAGGATGCGAATGCAGAAAGAGAAGAAGGAGAGGGAATAGAAGTTTATGTGCTTAAAGACAAAAAGCCTTTCGAAAAGGACTCAAGCAAGGATAAAGGAAAAAGAAAGGCTGAGGATTATAATGACAGGTCAAAATGGAGGGAGCCGCGATTCACCACTTACACCGAGCTGAATGAGAGTCTGGAACGAATTTATCAGGATACCAAGGAGCAGGTTCCGTATCGTAGACCAATGCGAAGGGATCCAACTTCCGACGAAAGAAGATCAGATAAGTTTTGTGTATTTCATGAATTAAACGGTCATAACACTAATGATTGTAGGCATCTGAAGGACGAGGTAGAAGGACATATCAGGAACGGTATTCTCCTTCAATATGTGAGGAGGCGAACTCCAGTGGTGGAACCAGAGCGACCACCGTCTACATCAGCTAGAGGCGACCCTGAATCAAGGAACCGTTTGATTATCAATTAATTAAAATAACGATGAACAAGTCGTAAGCTTCCACTAACGCAATTAAATCATTTACGCATGTACGAGATCGCGAACGTTCTCCAGGCATGCTCTGAATGATCATTGACTGTTTCGTAGTGGGAACTTACACTTTGACATCTTTGCTTTGCTTTTTTTTCGTGTTGATTTGGACATTTGAACTTGGTTTGTTTGGATATTTCTGTTTTAAAATTCATCTGTCGAATAGATATTTGATTCTGATGATTCTGAAATGGCTAAGCTACTTACACATGTACGGGGTCGCGAATGGTCCTTAGGCATGCTCTGAGATGGCGATAAACCACCCTGACAAACGATCCAGGGACCCACGCGAACGTGAGCCTGGTATCGGTAATACCAAGCCCTCCCGGGCACACTTTCTCGCCTCGAATGGCACACGATCGCGAACGATCACAACTCGCCACGAACGGCACCCGACTTCGAACAGTCACAACTCGCCTCGAACGGCACACGATCGCGAACGGTCGCAATTCGCCTCGAACGGCACGACTCGCCCCGAACGGCACAACTCATCTCACTTCAAATGGCTCGATCGCGAACGGTCGTCATTTGAGGTCAGCCATTTAACCGTGCACGGTCGCACTTCACCTCAAATGGCTCGATCCCGAACGATCGTCATTTGAAGTCAGGCGCTTGACCATGAACGGTCGCACTTCATCTCAAGTATCCCGATCCCGAACGGTCGTTATTTGAGGTCGCATAGAACTGTAAATTCCTTTGTAGGACATCAACAGGATATGAACATCCAGATCATGGCATTACAAAACACGTCTTCCTACCGCAAGGCATATTTTAGGGGGCAAATGTTATCCCGCTTTTTGGCAAAGCCGTGATACCGAAAGATTGGTCGAAAACAAGAGACAGTTCGTCTCAGAGATTGGTTGCATTCCACTTCGCTATGGATATCAATGAATTTTGTCCGAGTCTGGATCGGGCCACAATTGACAAGACATGACAAGCAAAGCCGCGAGAGCCAACATTTCAAGTTTCAAGTCAATCCGAGTTCATACACGCAAGATATGATCGACTCAAGATGGAGGAGATAGCCCTTGTTCGAATCCATAAGATGTACCCCAGTTCGAATCCATGGCCAGAAATCATGTTCGCATCCATCAGTTTGTACCCATCTACTTCGAATCCATCAATTTTGGAAGTCCTTCGAATCCATAAGCCCAAACTTCCTTCGAATCCATCAGGTGGCCAGGCTTCGTATCCATCCCATTACCTTCCTTCGAATCCATCGCTGTAACACATGATGGAATCCATCATGTTCCCCCTGCTTCAAATCCATAGATGTTGCTGACCTTCGAATCCATGAAGACACCTCTCTTTGAATCCAACCAGTGTTGTCGTTTCGTATCGATCAGCTGAAGTGAGATATGATCGATATGAATGAGTCTCAGTTCGAATCCATTCATAAGTAAAGCCTTCGAATCGATTAAGTCAAAGCGGCGAAATTCAAGCGACGACTCTATCAACTCGGCGAAAAATGTGGATCGACTCGAAGAATGCGCGCCACGTCAACCTACTAGCGCGTGCTTGGATCGATTCGAATCAATCAATTCGAATTGATCGATTCGAACGAAGCGAAAAGTCCAGGAAACGCTAATTTGAATCGATGATATCTCGCGATCTACAAGTCCAAATGTTATGAAATTTTCACAGGAGCTTGTATACATGTTGAAGAATGTCCACGCTAAGTTTTGCCTCGATTGGATGAATTCTTGATTGATTCGAACGTACTTCGAATCGATCCCAAAGTGGGCCCAAATTCCCTGAGGTTAGGCTCGTGGGCCCCCTCACGTGCCAGAAGTGGTCTCCCTAAATTTAGGCGAAATATCAGCCTCCTACATCTATAAATAGAGCCCCAGGTCATTCAGAAAAGGGGATCGGAATTCTGAAGCGCCAAGACTCTACCGGATCCAATTCCATACTTCATTATCATTGTTGTAATCAGATTTGAAAGCTATCACCAATTGTAATCCGCTGTAATCGATCGGAATCATCAAGAGAATATCAATAAAGTCAATTTTAATCCGCTGTAATCGATCGGAATCATCAATAGAATATCAATAAAGTCAATTGTAATCCACTGTAATCGATCGGAATCATCAAGAGAATATCAATAAAGTCATAAACTTCAGAGTGGACGTAGGCAAGATCGCCGAACCACTATAAACCCTGTGTTTGTGATTGTTATTTGTGAATCATTGTGATTGCTATTGCTTAGATCTGAGTACTACATTGATTGTTGCTGGTTTGCGATCGTAAACGGGTGCTTTCACGATATTGGGTGTTTGTGGTCAATTTTGACGCAAACAAAGGATACAAAGAATCATAGCTCTAAAATTCAAACAAAAGTTGCATGAAACCACTTAGAAAATTCACCAGAAACTAAAGCCCCATGCAATAAAACATTGCACGTATCCAATTTTGAGCATGGTTTTGACCTAGTTTTAGGTTGTTTCAGGTGTTGGTTTTTCAACCAAACCAAAGTACAACATTTGAACATCAATTAGGAAAAAAATGAAATGAAAATAACCCAAAACAAGGAAGTTATGAATTTTCAAAAATGGACTTATAGCAAATTACACCAACGGTAAACACTTCCAGGCAATAAAACATTGCCTGCACCTAACTTTGAGCATCAGCTTCGATATGCAACAGGGTTCAGAATGGCTCCAAACTTGACATGCACAAAGACTAATACTCATACTCTAGACTGAAACAAGAATTACCCGATTTGGACCATAACTGAGAGAGATAAGACAAGTCAAAGATGGACTCATAACAAATTTCAGTAATAATACACACTTCCAGGCAATAAAACATTGCCAGCACCCGAATTTGAGCAGTGGTTCCGATATGCTACAGGGTTCAGAATGGCTCCAAACATGACATCCTCAAAGTAGAACAATATATCCATGAACTGGAAAAGGATTCACTGAATTGAAATGGCAAAGATATGAAATTTCAAACATGGACTTAGACCATGTTGGATTCTGCCCAGGTTTGAAATCTTCTCCAGGTTCAATTTTCAGACATGATTTGGACAACTATATGACCACGAATGGTCGGAAAATTTACACACATGAACAACAATATGTAGGCTACTAACAAATAAAAAGAATCGTGCAATTTCATTAAGAAACGAGGTAGATATGGGTTCAAACATTGACCCAGACACTGTTTTACCCACCATATGTTACCTGAAACAAATTTTAATTACAACAAGTCAATTTAAACCTTAGATTCCATCAACCACAACAAAAGAGAATAGATAAGTGTTTAAACTAGATTGTGTAAGTGTAATAACTCACCTTTGCGATTGAGAAAACTAAGCAAACTTGAAGGAAGGTATAAGTTTATGTCTTAAGAGAGCTTCAAGAGACCGTAAAATCACAATACAGGAACATGCGAGAAATATAATTTTAATTTGCTAAAACAATGAAGGATTGAGCTAATTTGGAGATTTTAAATTCTAGGTTTGAAAGAGGACTGTTTTCTCTTTTCTGATTTTTGTTTTACTGTAAAAAGAACGTACTATACATGGAGAAGAAGAGAAACCTTCTCTTTACAGGCTAGGTTAGGAAATGTGCTTGGACCCAATAACGAATTAAGACTTTGTTAATTTTAATTATATCAAAACACATATATACTCATGTTTATAAATCATAACATCATATTTTCTCAAAATTCCAACACAATAAACTTATACAAACATATTTTCATGTTTGATAAAACATTTTACAACTAATAAAAAGAATAATTTAGTTATAAAAACATTTTTATTACCAAAAATTCTTATTTTTAAGTAAATACCCAAATTACGCAAATATTTACATAAAATGCTATTTTTAGCACCAAAAATTACAGAAAAATTATTTTCTTGTGTAATAAATGCAATAAATCATTTTAACCTCATTTTATAACAAAACTTGTTTTTAAACAAAATTCTCCTTTTTATTTATAATAGCAATATATTACATCAAATACGTCTTTTAAAAATCAATAAAAGAAGCATTTGGTAATAAGTACTAGAACTATTGCATTTTCACTAAATAAAATCATATTTCTCACAAACAACCAAGATAAAATTTAAAAAACTTTATTTTCTCATTTCATTTATAAAATCCATTGTTTATTTAAAATAAACAATTTTAAATCTCCAATTTATTTTTATTTCTCAATATTAAATTATAATCACCATTATAATTTAATATTTACAGGTAATCACCAAAAATAGGGTTGTTATAGACTCCCCCTTATAAAAATTGCATCCTTGCAATTTCTAGAGAAGTGATGTATGCAACACAATTATTTCATCAAGCAAAGAAAATAGACAAGCTTGAGTTTAAAATTTCCCACTCTTAACGCAGGATGATAGAAAACTAAGATAAGATTGCTCGATAAATTCTATTGTTTCCCGAGTGTAATTACTGCGGTTAGCGAACCATTGGATTTTTATGAGCAATACTTTATGATTTCGAAGGCGCCTCGCCTTTGAAATAAGAACCCATACAGGATGCTACACAAAAAATCATTCGAGTGAGATTGATTTCTCATAAGCTTCTCGAATAGAGTCGTGATTTAACATAATTTTATCCCGGATTCCAACCAACTAGATAATTATTGACATGACCTTCCGTATGTCATTACAGAAAGAGCTACACCCACATTTAGATTGACAATAATTGAGGTAAGAAAACTCAACAATAGTAGGTGGTTTCTTCAATACCACCAACCCAAATGACCGCGTAAATGCAAGTCGCTAGATAATTGCACAAAGGCAAGACAAACTCAAGGAATGGATTTTTATACTCCTATTTTACTAAAAAAATATTTTCAAGGTTTTCAAAATCCATTTTCTTCATAATCAAATTCTCAAATCTCAACATTTTTATAAAAAATTCAAAACCTCTTAGAAAAATCCAATTTAATTTCCAAACTATTCATCTGAAGTGTCTAGGTAAAAGTGTCTGAGTCAATGTTTGAAGACTCATATCTCCCTCGTTTCTTAATGAAATTGCATGATTCTTTTTTTTGTTAGTAGCCTGCATATTGTAGTTCCTGTATGTAAATTTTCAAACCACTCTGAGGTCATTAAGCTGTTCAAATCAGGTCTGAAAATTGAACCCAGAGAAGATTTCAGATCTGAGCAGAATCCAACATGGTTAGAATCCAACACGGAGAGGATTTCAGACCTGAGAAGAACCCTGTAGCATATTAAAACTATTGCTCAAAGTTGGGTGCAGGCAATGTTTTATTGCTTGGAAGTGTGTATTATTACTGAAATCTGTTATGAGTCCATCTTTGAGTCCTCATATCTCCCTCAATTCAGGTCCGAATCGGGTAATTCTTGTTTCAGTCTAGAGTATGAATGTTAGTCTTTGCACATGTCAAGTTCGGATCCATTCTGAACCCTATAGGATGTCGAAACTGATGCTCAAAATTGGGTGCAGACAATATTTTATTGCCTGAAGTGTTTACAGTTGTTGTAATCTGCTATGACTCCATTTTTGAAAATTCATAACTTCATTGTTTTGGGTTATTTTCATGTCATTATATTTCCTAATTGATGTTCAAATGTTGTACTTCGGGTTGGTTGAAAAACCATCACCTGATACAACTTAAAACTAGGTAAAAACCATGCTCAAAATTGGATATAGGCAATGTTTTATTGCTCAGGGCTTTAGTTTCTAGTAAATTTTCTAACTGATTTCGTACAACTTTCTTTGAGTTTTTAGAGCTATGATTCTTCCGTTTCCTTCGGCTTATTTCTACAATGACGAACCCAGAATTTTCGCCAAATTGTAGATTAGATTTGGTGAATTTTATGTAAATTTTTGTGTTTCCTTTTCATGAGTTTCTATGATTTCATGTAGATTAAATGTAAGTACTTTGACATAAACCTGAGATAATTTATTCATTACTCGGCTTAGTTGACATTTTCCATTTGATGTTTTACTATAAATCCTTTTCTCTATGCTTTCTTTTGGATGGGTGACGAGATTCATATTTTCCACTGTGTCTTTAGCAATGTTCATAGTTAGTGAAAATTCATTATGAATTTAATATTAGTATTTAGTGCACATGGTTCTCCCAGTTTGACATGGTAGCATACTTCAAATTAGTTGTTATTGATAATTAATTTTTACATGCATTTTCAATATTCATATAATTTTTCCAATGATGTATCTATAGACAACGTTTAATTCTTATTATATATAGTATAATAAAAAAAATCTCTCTCTTCTTTTCGTTAACAGTTCATAACATGGCAAACATAGCTAAGCTTTAATTCAAAGGTTTGGACATATCCGGAGACAACTATTTATCATGGATACTAGATGCTGAGATCCACTTGCTATCTCAATGCTGAGAGAATACCATTAAAAATGATAATAATATGTCCCAGTAGGATAAAGCAAACACTCTGATATATTTAAGACGTCACATCTACGATGATCTAAAAACATAATATTTAATGGAAAAGGATCCTCTCCACTTATGGAACTCCCTGTAGGAGCGTTATGACCACCAGAATACGGTCATACTTCCAAATAACAGGCAAGAAGGGTTGAACCTAAGGCTTCAAGACTTCAAATATGTAAGGGAATATAATTCTGCAATGTTTAGAATTACTTCTAAACTGAGATTATGTGGAGAAAAGCTAGATGATGCACAAATGCTCGAAAAGACATCTTCAACATTTCATGCATCAGCATATTCCTACAGCAACAATATTGATATATCATTTTACAAAATATTCTGAACTCATAGAATGTTTATTAATCGCTGAGAAAAACAATAAATTGCTTATTAAAAATCATTCCTCAAGACCAACTGGTTCGGCTGCGTTACCATAAGTTCATGCTAATTTTTCCTACTCCAGAAGAGGCAGAAGTCGAGGTTGAGGGCATCGCCATAGCCGTAGACGTGGATATAACTCCAGTGGAGGCGGTTATGGTGGTTTTGCCAAATTACTCTCAAATAATCAAATTAAGAGCACACGTCCCTGACCATCAGATTAAATCAATTCTACTAGATAATGCAGAAGAGTTTACTTCTCAAGTATTTGATGATTATTGTCTACCATTGGGAATTGAAGCTGAACATCCAGTAGTTCATATTCACACTCAAAATGGTCTAGCAGAATCATTAATTAAGCATTTGCAACTTATTGCAAGACCGTTGCTTATGCAATCAAAGCTAACTATTTCAGCTTGGGGTAATGCAATTTTGCATGCATCAAAATTGATTAAAATTAGACCAATGGCTTATCATCAATTTCACCATCACAACTTTTTACCGGATCCCAACCAAATATTTCACATTCACAAAAATTTGGTTGTGTTGTGCATGTGCCAATTAGTCCCTCATTTATACTAAATTGGGTCCTCAACGTAGATTGGGAATTTATGTGGAATTTGATTCACCCTCGATAATTCGTTATCTTGAACCTCTTACGGGTGATGTCTTCACTGCAAGATTTTCAGATTGTAAATTTGATGAGACAATCTTTCCACCGTTAGGGGGAGGAAAGACCGTTCCAATAGAACGGCGTGAAATAATATGGAATAATCCATCTATGTCTCACTTGGATCTGGTGCCAAATAATGCCTATATGAGGTACTAAGAATTTTGCGTCTTTGGAATATCGCAAATCAGATGCCATATCATTTAGTGATGCTACGAAAATAACTAAATCCCACATTCTAGTATCAAATGCACCAGCTAGAATTGAAATCCCAAAAGGACCAAAAGCAGCAAATGAATCTAAAGCAAGACAAAAACGTGGAAGACCAATTAGTTCAAAAGACTTGGCGCCTAAAAAAAGAAAGTCTAACGATAAATCATCAACTGATAAACCTTTCGAAACGGTTACAAATGATCCAAAAGATAACTTAAATGAAAATCCTAGTTCTCTTAAAAATGCCGAAGAAACTATTATCCGAGAAGAAATCATATAAGCTTCCAAAAATAAAATATTACCTAAAAATAATGACATCCCAATATTTTATACAAACTATGGAGAAATGAGGGATTGAAGTAAAATAATAATTGATGGTGTATTCTCATTCGCAATAGCTACTGAAATAAACGAAAGTCGTGACTATAATGAGAATAATGGTAACGAACCAACTAGCATAAATAAATATCGAAAAAGACATGATTGGCCAAAAAGGAAAGATGCTATCCAAGTTGAGCTAGGTTCACTTTAAAAACAGTGTATTTGGACCAAAAGAGAAAACACTAGAAAATGTTAAACCGGTAGGTTATAAATGGATATTCATTATAAAACGAAATGATAAAAATGAAGCTGTGAGATACAAGGCATGACTTGTCGCATAAGGTTTTCTACAGAGACCAGGTTTTGATTTTAAAGAAACATATTCTTCTATTATGGATGTTGTTACCCCGCCTCTTGGTCAAGGCCGGGATATCAATATGTTGGCTAAAAAGGATGGATATCAGGATTGGAGATCAATTGAAAACAAGGCTATAATCAATACCATCAAAATTGGACCAAGCTGGGAATGATAAACAAGGCTCGATGAGGCTACATATCAAATTTCAGGCCAATCGGAGTTCGTGTGCTCAAGTCATGGATGGATCAATGTTCATGGAAAATCAGCTCGTATTGATACTTTCGTATCGATCGAAGTAGACTTGGTCGTATGCTTTGAATTGATGGGTTTCGTATCGATGCAATGCGCATCGAATGGATGGATATGGCAAGGCATGTTGGCACACATTGTATCGATCAAAGCTTAGATCGATACGAAGGAAGCAGGACTTGGATGGATACAGACTTGATAGATACGAAGTCATATGCTTCACCAGGACACTAGGGATTGATACGAAGATAGGTGTAGGGGAAGGATACTAAAGGTAGCATTCAAGGATCGATAGGAAGGCATATGTGAATCAATTCCAAGAACAAAGTTCTGGATGGATACAGAAGATTTAGGAACCATTTTCGTATCGATCGAGCTCGTATCGATTGATACAAAGGAAACGGTCAACACGAAACACGAATCACAGCATGAGAAGTGGATCGATGCGAAAGCTATGGACATGTGATGATGGGTATGAAGACTCAGATCGATGCAAAAGTGATGGATAATGTAGCGAACTGCAGTTCTGTACCCCTTGAGTTGACAATAATTCTTCCTCATTCAACCCAAATTTTACGAAAGAGCGAATAACTAGGGTAAAAGAAGAAAGAGGTAGAAGAAGAAAATAGAAAACAACATCAGAATCTCACAATCGCAGTGGAAACAATAATAATATATATTAGCAGTTTTGAATACAAAGAAATCTGTACTATCATATATACATACCATTATCTAAGTACAACAAACAACATCACTTTGGACAGCTTATTATCTGTCCTTACACAGCGGAAATAATAATTCAAGTACGCGAATACGTCTCGTCATCCAGCTCGCCTCCTGAGCTCCATAGCATCCTATCCTGTATCTATGATACTCGATATGATCCAAGCATCATAAATAAAACAACACCCGAGTCAGTTTGGAAAATCAGCATGAGAAAACCACACTCAATTGGATTGTTGTATTTTCGAAAATCCTTTGAAAACAAAGGTATCTCGTACGACCACACCACAAATAAATATGCCGGGTTTTTATCTTATGATAACCAAAACATTTTTATCAAATCTATCTGATATTGTAATAGTGTCTATAGAAAGTAAAATAGAATCTAGCTAAAATGCTTGCATCTCACGTTCCAACAATGGTTGGGCATAATCAAAACCGTACAGGCGCTTATTGGAGATTGGATTCCATATAACACAAGACAGGAGCTACCCCTTACTGGATAGTCCGAATAAGATCATCCCGCAGTTGGCATTAGCAACCGCCCACTAAGCCAAATAAAAGGGACATCTAGACAGGGATGGCCTTACCCTAATTGGGTGCTTCCCACTTAGCCTTGCTGCACCTTCCATATTTTAGTCATTCGTGGTTGATGAGGCTTGAGGCTATGCGTTACCTTTTTAGAACACATTTCACTAGAATGCTCATAGTCCTCCTAACGATATTCTGATAGCATTCGTCCATACAAGTTGCCCTGAGTCCGCACAAACCGAACCTTCGTCTTTATCATCTTCACGGTCTTCATTCGCAAACATTCAAACCGGATCGAAGTGGTATTCGGATAATTAAATCTGATCCCAGTCTCTTCGAAACGATCAGCACATTGGCCAATATTGATAGTCGGTTATTTAACTATCAAAAAACATTCACAAACAACCATTAAGCCTTAAATAATTCTCTAAACTATTCATCTCAAAATACCTTCACATGATATTATTTTCATACTTCACATTTTGAAAATAGTTTTTCAAATCTCTTTTTAATCTTATGGAACAAATTCCAACCTTTGTCCATTACTTAGCATATTTTTCCCACTTCATTAGTTGCTTAACACTTGGAAAATATTCACTTTTATTTCCATATTTCTTTCCTCAAAAATATTTACAATTTCGTTTGTAATTTCCCAACTCGTTTTACACAAATTCTATAAACCCTAGAATTTCTTAACTTATCTCCTTTAATATTTCCAATGACTCTTATGCTTGCTTATAATTCCCGTTTCACTTCTTTCCCTTGTGGATTTTATTTTACCCCCATAGTTCACTTATCTCATGCTTTAGAATTTATTTAAGTTCCTCTAAAACTGCGTCTAAAATCTTATTTGATTTGCTAAACTTAGCTTCCTATCTCAAGAGGATTTATAATCGAATTTTAAAACATTTAAAAACATATATAACTATATAACTATAAAATATGAATAATGGTTTTATTTTCAAATTTTGGTTTAAGGTAAAAACAAACTTCGAAATATTCTAAATCCAATAATATTTTATAAAAGTTGTATAGTATAATAGATTTAAAAGTTCACTTTAAAACAATTTTACTTTACTGGACAAAAAGTCTATCTTTAGAAAATCCAATATCCACCAATTCAATTCATAAATCCCTCTTGATTCGTATTACATCGACTATATCCAAATTAATCACCATTTCTCTTATTTGAAATAATATTCCACTATTTCTTTTCAAACAATTCTCCTTGCTCGATATAAGTTCACACCATTAACTTATATTTTCCACGTATCCACTGGTACCATTTTATCTTATTTATAAACCTTGTTTATAAATTTATAAACTCCTTTGAATTTTCCATTTATTTATAAAACAAATTTTATTTATAATTCCATTTTATAATTTTATCCCTTAATAAAACTCCATTTTATTTCAAATCTATTTATCGATTCAGATATCTCTTAAAGCCCTTAATATATATTTTCAATTTCAAATCTTCACTTAAACCAATTTACAAATGATTAAGTATAACCCAAGTCAGTTAATATCTTATTTTATTCTACTAAATTCCCTTTAAAATAAATCCAATTTTCAATATAAATAAATTTCTTTCAAATTCCCCTTTTTAAATTCCTTCACTTTAATCATTTACGGTATTTAAAAATATCAAATTCAATCCCCAGGCTATTTAACATTTTATAATTCAATTCACACAATCCATATCAATTTATCAATGCTGTCAGATATCAACATATATATAAAGAAAAATTTGAGGAATCCAATTGGATCCTTCCAACCTGTTTTTCCCTACTTCCACAGATGTTAGCCAAGAAATAAAATACCAATCCCACTTCGAGGGGGATATCGCGGTATATAGGGTCATCCGCTATTATGCGGAGCGCCTAGGGTCTCATCCATTATATAATGCGGGAACATCAATCACTCTAACATATATACTACTATATATAATATTTAACAGATAATAATTATTTAATTCAACCAAACATCCAATAATTTAAATTTAAACATTTAAATTAATTCTGGGAATCCAAACGAGTGAGAAAATCTCACCTTTGATTTTATTTGCAGTCCACCTCGGCTTCGACTTAATTCACAGTTTTTGACCTTGTATAAACATTTTATGGTTTATTAATATTTGAATTGATCGAACAATTAATTACTATATATTTAATTTAAACTAATAATTAAATTTTAAAATAATTATCTTTTAATAAAATATTTTCTAGTTACCAAAATGGTTACATAAGTTAACTAAAAAAATTAATCACTATAATAAATTAGTAAATTGTATTTTATTTTCCATTTTTCAAACAGCAGAAAGAAAAAATCCATGTAGGTTTTAAAAATCAAATTTCTATATAAACCCTTATATTTTCCAAAATCTTATATATTCATATATTTACTGTTTCCTATGCATATATATATATTTAAAACAGAACTGTTTTATATTCCTTACTGTATATGTTTGTAAAAATAATAAACATGGTTTTAAAATCCCTCCTCTGTATATATGTACATGTATAAATATAAATCTGTAAATGAAAAGTAGATAGTAAATATTCTTTACTGTAAATATTTTTTCCTCTTTACTGTATATATGTGTGTGTCTATATATATGTATGTATAAATCTTTAATTTTAAGAACACACGGTCTTGCTGTAAATCAATTACTGTGTTTTATTTATTTATTTTTTCTGACCTACATACATACATATATATATATATATATATACATATACATATATGTATATATATTAAACACAAAAACAAAACAAAAAACTTATACCTTACTGCCCATTCGAAAACAGCAAGCCCCAGACTCCGACCGTGGCCTATCTTCATGTGAGACGAACCACCCACGCGCACACACCACTGCACACCATCGCCATCGCTGACATCAGTGATGAACCCCGCCTGTTATCGCGAGTGCCGCCATCGCCTTAAACCCTCGGGCTTCCCTATGCTCGCACTACCGTCGTCGCTAACCATAAGCTTCTCGATTCCATCATGAGATTTTAAGCTTGACCATTTTTCCTTTTTTCACTGCTTTCGATTTGAATTGAAAGAGAATGGGGGAAATAAAAGAACGAACGTGATTTATAACAGAGACCGCCATTTTTTTCCTACGTTGATTCGATTTGGGAAAAAGAAGAAGAAGTCGCGTGATTTAAAGAAAGGAAAAGATGCCTTGCGTGCGATGAAGGATGAACAAGATGTAAAAGCCGCGCTTGAATGCCTGCTATAGAGAAGGCAAAAAGTTACGATGGTGAAAGGAAGCGAGCTGATGGAAGAGAATCTCGGCTGAAGGAAATTTGACATGTCAGCAATATATTATATTTAAATTTTGATTTAAAACTTCTCGAGTTACACAACTCAAAATTTTGACCTCCTATCAAGGCATGCCGCTAGGCGTTTATAATGTTATACCCCTATTCCGATCGCAATGGAAAAGGTTTTGAGTCCTAATTCAATCGTATGGAGAAGATAGCTTTTTGGACCCAGTTATTATATTGAATTTTCGATATAAATTTCAGTGCTTTTACATATCGTACGACTAAACGATAACCCCAAATGTTACAAAATTTGAAATCCGATAATAACACAATATTACGGATCCAATGGAACTGGTTTTGTCGAATTCCGAGATTGTGCCTCGGACGGCTATTTTAAACGTCAATTTAAACGATATATTTTTGAAACTGAATAGACCACTTCCAAATTCAAATTTAAAGCTTGCATTGTCTTCAGTATTATTAATATAAATTTTACAAGCCTTTAAATTATTATTAATAAGCTTAAAACTCCAGACTATTCCTTTATATATAAAAATATAATCGAGGCAAAATTATTTCATTTACCCAATTTAAAATCAATATTGTGCCGAATTGTTCTATTCAAGTGTTTAGAAACCCCTTCGGCTCAGTTTCGAGGCTGTGCTGACGAAAGTTCATATGCCACTCAATAAACCAATCATCACAATATAAAACAATTTTATATTCACTAACAAATACGCACTCATATCTATTATTACTCTCAAACTCATTCTAGAGTACTGCTGACTCTATCTCTAATGAATTATACCCAACAGAACCATGGTTGTCGCTTAACCATAAGCTCTGATACCAAATGTAACAGTACGGATTTTCGTTCTCCGAAAATTCAACATCGACACTCACTTTATCGACTGCCGAGAAATCGAAGGCCAAAAACCGAGATGTTATGGGTTTTTAAAAAAGAAAAGAAAAGAAAGAAGAGAGAAAAAGAAAAATAGAGGGAAAAGAAGATAGACAATTTTTAGAAAACAGAGAAAGAAAACAGAGAATTTGAAAAATGAAAAAAAACAGAAGAAAATAGGACGGGACAGAAAGGAAACAACAGAACAACATCAGAATCTCACAATTCGCAGCGGAACAACATATAATAATAAATGAATAATCTTTAAACAAAGAACTACAGTTATTACATTTTATACTTTACATTTTATTACATCATATCATCACATCAGAGTGTACAACAACATACAACAACAAACAATGCAGCGGAAAAAGAAATACTATATAAACTAGTAATACGCCATGCCAATCCAGCTTGCCTCCAGCAACTCCTGAATATCCAGAATATCCTGATAAACCTAACTCTTGACTGCCCGTGTGGAAATTGGTGGGCACCCAGAGTTTAGGAAGGAAAACAATAAACTCCAAGTCAGTCATGTGACTGGTGTGAGAACTCAAAACAGTTTATTTATCTTTAAAATCAAAATAAAGGAATATTTTTAAATTCAATTCGCAATGCTTTTAAAAATGAGACTACCATAAGGCCTCCCGCACACACACACAATGCAAACGCAGAATCGGAGGAGATTTCTCCTTATGATAGTCAAAGATGCTTGATACGCATTTAAAATAACATTTGATATTATTACTAGTGCATAGTGTAGAGAAAATTCATTTCGAAAGTAGAATATAAATCTTAGCCAGCATAGACATTTCGAACTATGCCTACTATAGCTACCATCCAAACAGTGGTGACCACCATAAGTGAATGGCAGGTTCTACAACTAATACCGTAAAAGTTTCGTATTGGGAATTGGATTTCCAACAAATGGTCAGGCCAAGGAACTTCCCATTGCCACTGAGAATGCCTCTGGATGGACATCCCCGAGAACCAAACCGGATCTCTGCCAACACAAGGCCGGGTTACCCCTAACTGGGTAACTACTGACACGAGCACGCCATTCCCCGGTCCTTTAGGACCTTTTCAACCGAGCGCTCGATATCCAACATCACACCATAATAAATAGAGTGTTTTCAACATGAGTAAGTATCTGGGCTCCATACCATGATACCACCCCTTTCCAGAAGGAAATGCACATACCCTAAGGGGAGCTACAGCAACCCCTAATAACCTTGCCGCATCTTTCCTGTTTTGACCATTTCCGGGATGTGAGGCTCGACGAAGTCACGTCCACAAAAACATACTTTATACAAAAGCCATGCTTTGGGTCAACAAATGATCAACACAATGATCACTAAGATAGACGATCAAATAAATGATCCTATCACAAATAATCAACACAATGATCATTTCAGCATCACTCAGCATGTCACATTACCAAAATGGGATATATCGCTGATAACTTCAACTATATAACCTTTGAGCTCGTACGTCTCAAAGAAGGGTGTTAAGCAAAGAATAAATTCTCCGCCACCAACAGAAATATATTTGAAAGAAATCGGCTTTATATCTCAAATTGTAATGTCAGGCATACAGTCCATACAAGTCTGTTCCGGGATCGAACAAAACCGAAGGCACTTCTTACGAAGCCCTTGCAAATCCGGGTATTCACAATCCCGATCGAATTTCCCATCACTTAAGGAATCTCTATACCAGGTGCGACCCAGTGCAGAGACAATCGATAGGTCATCCTATCGCTCTCGCAAATACTCGGTCTTCAACACCGATCTTCAAATGCAATTCATAACGACGTATCACATATTCGGAATGGGTTATACGACCCCATGGTCCTTTCCCGGTTAACCCGAATAGTGAGCGCTTATTCAAAATAAGTGTGCATTCAATTTCAAACAATTCACATCAAATACCCATTCAAAGGGAAATATTGATAGTGGGTTATTGAACTATCAATTGATATGCATACATCACCAGATTCCAAATAATTTTCCAAATTATTTATTTTCCAAAATATCTTTACTAGATATATAGTTTCAACACTTCAAAAATAAATCAATATTTATTTTCATACAAATTCCACTTTTCATTCATAAATTCCATAATGAATTTATATTTCAAAATATCCATGCATATATGATTTCAACTATTCATTTCAATTTATCTTCAAAAAGATAAATTCTAAATATTCACTTTATACTGGAAAACAATTCCATACTTACTAAATAAGTAATTCACAATCTTTTATTTTCAACACTTAGAAAATATTCAATATACTTAAACCGAATTAAGTATATATTTTATTCTTTAAGGAAATCATTCACTTAACATATTTATTTGGGCCAAAACGAATGTTACGTAAAACATCGTTACGACAACCCAAAATCACTAGTATAGGGATTCGAAATTAAAATAGATATATAAATCCCAATACTAAACCAAAACATTTCCATTCGGAAATCATTTACTATAACAACAGTGTTATAGTCCACTATTTCCTTTTATTTCTCGAAACATCTATTTCAACAATAAATGTTGAAATCTATGGTTTCAATCTCAATACCTTTTAAAACATCGTTGAATCGTTTTAATTCTATTTAAAACATTCACATTCAAAACATTTCTTTAACGTCTTATTCACTATTCAAAAACGTGAATATACTATGTTCACAAATTCCATTATTTCTATTCTTTTTAACTTAAAGGATTATTCACTGTTTACAACGTGAATATAACTCCATTAATAGGTTATAACCATTAACTTATCAAAATAAGTCGTTTGCGAATTTATAAAACAACGTTTATAAATTCCATTTCCATTTATTTCATAACAACTTCCTTTATAAATCTTCTTTATTTACCTATTCGATTTATAATCTTAATTATAAACCAAAAGTCCAAATTATAAGTCAAACACTTATAATTTATTTATTTGCAAAAATCGTTCCTTTGAACTTTACAAATTTTATAAACCTATTGTTTATAAAATTCCATTTATAACTTCACCGTTATATAATTCTATAAATTTCATTCATTAATGAATTTCATTTTCACTTCATTCAAACACTTATAAAGACTCGTTTTATAATGTCAATATTTCGATTTATAAATATCTGTTTATAAATCTCTTAATATAAATCAATTAATATTATTCTTTAAAACATCTTTAATTTCCTTTATAATTTCATCATTTCGATTTATAAAATAATCAAATTTTATAAATCCTATATTTAAACTTTTATCATATATTCAAAATCCAATCTAAATTATTTTATAAAATCATTAGTTCATATTTCTCAAAAATCGACTTTTAATCGTATTTCTAAAAATCAGCTTTTTAACTATATTTCACAAAAACCATAATTTTTATAACTTTAAAAATTATAACGTTTATTTATTTATAATGGATCAATTCCAAAAATATAGTATATTCTCAAAAATCACTTTTAAAATCATTTTAAAATCCCAAAATCTGGGTCCAATGATGCTACACACCAAATAGTCAATCACGACTAACAACGATATCATATATCGATATGATAATCCATCAAATATCAAAATATCTGAAATTAAATAAATACTGTTGAGGAATCCAGTTGGATCCCTCCAACCTGTTTCCTGCATCCAAAAACATTAGCACAATACCAATTTCGCTCCAGTACGAAATTATCGCGGTACATGTTCTTATTAAATATTATCCGCTTAATAACGGCGTAATAGGGTCTCATCCGCTAAACAAATAAATGCGGGAAATCAACAACTGCAATATATACATATGCCAATATATATATATATTGATATTATATATAATACCAATTTCACTGTTTATGAAATATTCGCGGTATATGTTTATATTAAATAACATCCGCTTACTAACGGCGTATAATGTCTATTTTAACAATCAATAATTTACAGTCATCATTCAAACATGCATTCAAATATTTTAAATCTAACTATTTAAAATAAAATCGAAATCTATTCGATTGAGTGAGAAGTTCTCACCTTGGTTTTAAATTCCGTTTTAGCTTTAATTTCGAATAAAATTAAACGCGCGTTTAATTTTACCCGAAATTCTCACTAACTCCAAACGACTCCAAACCAACTCCATCGCATAGTGCTCGTCCATACGATTCCAACGCAACTGGATTTGCATTTTTTCGACCTCGTATGAAAAAGATATGATTTTTATAAGATTACACGATTTATAAACATAATTAATTTACAACTTTTAATTAAATTTTAAACCACAACCCAATATCTGCCGTCCATCCCTAGCCTGCAGATCACGGCCGCTCCCCTATTTCTCCCTCCCATCTTCGTTCCTAGGCAAGAAGGAACGTGAAAACCCAAACACGCACAAGTTTTTCTGATGGCCGACCCTCCTTCATTTGACTAAACGTTGATCGAACTACGCCATATTGAAGACGACGTCGAGCCCCACCTTCAGATGTAGACCGGCCCCACTCGGTGAACCACAGCCCATGAAAAACGAGCCAAAACACGGGACCTTTGAAGTCGATTTGCCGACTATCCACTCAAAATCTTTTGATCATAACCGTTCAATCCATAGACCCCGAAGTCCTCTACCTATCTCTAGTTGAAAATTTGCCGAATGGATGCGTGGATTAGAATATAAATGGGGAAGAAGACTGTTGTTTTTCGGCCATTGATGGCTTAATAGGCGGCCGGCATTAAAACTAAACCCTAGCTTATATTTTCTTTTTTATTTATTTGTGAAGAGATGGGCTATTTATAAGGAACCGTTCGACACTATTCATCCCGGATTTTCCGAACTCCGATTTAGACGCCGTAACCAGCGTACCTAGGGTTTATCCCGCGTTCCGGACACAATGGAACAAGTTTCGGAAGCTAATTCGGAAGTATGTGTGAGTTATGGCTGTAAACGCTCAATTTAAATTAAACCGATTTAAACCGATTTCTAGGCGTTTTAATTTGTACCGGACAAACGGTAAATCCAATTGACTTGAAATTTGAAACCTTACAATAATATCACATTACGGATCCGATGAAACTGGTTTCGTCGAATTCCGAGACTTTTTGAAAAATGGCTATTTTGTCTCGCCAAATTTAAATTAAAAATAAATCGATGCGTTTCGAGCTGCCACGATCAAACGATAACTCCGATTGACACGAAATTTGAAATCCGGTAATAACTAACTATTACGGATCCAATGGAACTGGTTTCGTTCAATTCTGAGACTGTTCAAAAATTGGCTATTTTACAGTCGATTATTTAATATTAAAATATTCAATTTTCACAAATTAACTCTTAATTCGATTTTAAAAGTTCTAAAATATTTCTATAACTCCAGTATGATTAAATAAAATTTTACAAATCATTTTCTATCATATTTAACTCAATATTCAATTATTTCCATAATTTAACATATTAAATTATCGATTTAATTATCCAATTAAATCCAATAATTCAAATAAAAATTTATTTGACTTATAAATTCACTTATTAATATTTAAAATTAATTAAATATTCAAAATAAAAATTCTGGGTCGTTACAATCTTTCCCCCTTAAAAGAATTTCGTCCTCGAAATTACAAGTAAGAAGATTACAGAATCTATTAACTTTCCAAAAATTATAATTAAACTTCTTTCAAATCTTTACTAAGTTTTCAAATCATACTTAGTTATCTTTTCAAAAAAAAATTATATCATTTAACTTTCAACTTTAAAACAAAGTTTAAAGTTTCCCAAAATTTTCCCAATTTTCTCAAAAATTTTCTAACGCCTTAAATTTTCGGAAAAATTCGCCATAGTCTCCCTTGCGCGGCTCGATCCGAAAAAAAAAATGACAGTATATATATCACAAATATACATCTCATCAAGTAATGAGGCATCCCGAAGGGAAAAAAGTGTAAAAGTACGATATTTAATCCGAGATATGTACCTTATATTTTATTAGCAAGCATATACGGCTAATATAGCGCTAAAGCGAACTCCAAATGCGAAGCAAAAGCGATCCGCACCTACTAAACACTTAACAAACAACATGAGAACATGCATATATGCAAATAGTCTCAATATACAACATATAGCAACATAATAACTATATATGTCACATAGCAAATGCAACAATAGCAATATATATTCAACCATCATCCAATTACCATTCAACAAATTCATAACCAATATATTCATTCATATTCTCATTAATATTTAATGAATTGGTTTTCACTTTAAATCACATTTGATTTGTTTACATTGGATTTACTAACATTCATTCTCAATTCTAATTAGTTTCAATTTGTTAACATTCACTAATTAAATCCCATTTACATTCAATTCTATTCAAATTTATTTACTTTCAATTTGAATTCAATTACATAGCTTTCAATTTCATTAATACTTAATGAATTATATACAATCAACTAGCAATCATATAACAACCAATGTATATCAATTACAACCAAATTTCTTTGCTTCACTTACATTCATTTTGGTTTAATATCTTTACTTTCCAATTGGTTTTATTAAATTGATTTTTCATTCAATTGATTCACAATTCAATTCAATTACAAAGTTGAATTCTATTACATAACTTAAGTTCATATTCTTTTAATCCACTTGATTATTTACTTCGATACCAATATCAACTTAATTCAATATCTCTTAAGTTATATTCCATTTAACTTTAAATTCACTTTTATTCACAACTCATATTTTATATAGTTTCACTTCTTATATATAAGTTTATTTCACAATTGTAAACACTTTAATTATAATACCAATTCTTATAATTCTTTTGCTTATACAATTATTCTTTAATTTAGATTATTCAACAACTAAACAATCAACTTATATACTCTAATAATTCTGAAAAATTATTCCTTTATATATAAAAATATAATCGAGGCAAAATTATTTCATTTACCCAATTTAAAATCAATATTGTGCCGAATTGTTCTATTCAAGTGTTTAGAAACCCCTTCGGCTCAGTTTCGAGGCTGTGCTGACGAAAGTTCATATGCCACTCAATAAACCAATCATCACAATATAAAACAATTTTATATTCACTAACAAATACGCACTCATATCTATTATTACTCTCAAACTCATTCTAGAGTACTGCTGACTCTATCTCTAATGAATTATACCCAACAGAACCATGGTTGTCGCTTAACCATAAGCTCTGATACCAAATGTAACAGTACGGATTTTCGTTCTCCGAAAATTCAACATCGACACTCACTTTATCGACTGCCGAGAAATCGAAGGCCAAAAACCGAGATGTTATGGGTTTTTAAAAAAGAAAAGAAAAGAAAGAAGAGAGAAAAAGAAAAATAGAGGGAAAAGAAGATAGACAATTTTTAGAAAACAGAGAAAGAAAACAGAGAATTTGAAAAATGAAAAAAAACAGAAGAAAATAGGACGGGACAGAAAGGAAACAACAGAACAACATCAGAATCTCACAATTCGCAGCGGAACAACATATAATAATAAATGAATAATCTTTAAACAAAGAACTACAGTTATTACATTTTATACTTTACATTTTATTACATCATATCATCACATCAGAGTGTACAACAACATACAACAACAAACAATGCAGCGGAAAAAGAAATACTATATAAACTAGTAATACGCCATGCCAATCCAGCTTGCCTCCAGCAACTCCTGAATATCCAGAATATCCTGATAAACCTAACTCTTGACTGCCCGTGTGGAAATTGGTGGGCACCCAGAGTTTAGGAAGGAAAACAATAAACTCCAAGTCAGTCATGTGACTGGTGTGAGAACTCAAAACAGTTTATTTATCTTTAAAATCAAAATAAAGGAATATTTTTAAATTCAATTCGCAATGCTTTTAAAAATGAGACTACCATAAGGCCTCCCGCACACACACACAATGCAAACGCAGAATCGGAGGAGATTTCTCCTTATGATAGTCAAAGATGCTTGATACGCATTTAAAATAACATTTGATATTATTACTAGTGCATAGTGTAGAGAAAATTCATTTCGAAAGTAGAATATAAATCTTAGCCAGCATAGACATTTCGAACTATGCCTACTATAGCTACCATCCAAACAGTGGTGACCACCATAAGTGAATGGCAGGTTCTACAACTAATACCGTAAAAGTTTCGTATTGGGAATTGGATTTCCAACAAATGGTCAGGCCAAGGAACTTCCCATTGCCACTGAGAATGCCTCTGGATGGACATCCCCGAGAACCAAACCGGATCTCTGCCAACACAAGGCCGGGTTACCCCTAACTGGGTAACTACTGACACGAGCACGCCATTCCCCGGTCCTTTAGGACCTTTTCAACCGAGCGCTCGATATCCAACATCACACCATAATAAATAGAGTGTTTTCAACATGAGTAAGTATCTGGGCTCCATACCATGATACCACCCCTTTCCAGAAGGAAATGCACATACCCTAAGGGGAGCTACAGCAACCCCTAATAACCTTGCCGCATCTTTCCTGTTTTGACCATTTCCGGGATGTGAGGCTCGACGAAGTCACGTCCACAAAAACATACTTTATACAAAAGCCATGCTTTGGGTCAACAAATGATCAACACAATGATCACTAAGATAGACGATCAAATAAATGATCCTATCACAAATAATCAACACAATGATCATTTCAGCATCACTCAGCATGTCACATTACCAAAATGGGATATATCGCTGATAACTTCAACTATATAACCTTTGAGCTCGTACGTCTCAAAGAAGGGTGTTAAGCAAAGAATAAATTCTCCGCTACCAACAGAAATATATTTGAAAGAAATCGGCTTTATATCTCAAATTGTAATGTCAGGCATACAGTCCATACAAGTCTGTTCCGGGATCGAACAAAACCGAAGGCACTTCTTACGAAGCCCTTGCAAATCCGGGTATTCACAATCCCGATCGAATTTCCCATCACTTAAGGAATCTCTATACCAGGTGCGACCCAGTGCAGAGACAATCGATAGGTCATCCTATCGCTCTCGCAAATACTCGGTCTTCAACACCGATCTTCAAATGCAATTCATAACGACGTATCACATATTCGGAATGGGTTATACGACCCCATGGTCCTTTCCCGGTTAACCCGAATAGTGAGCGCTTATTCAAAATAAGTGTGCATTCAATTTCAAACAATTCACATCAAATACCCATTCAAAGGGAAATATTGATAGTGGGTTATTGAACTATCAATTGATATGCATACATCACCAGATTCCAAATAATTTTCCAAATTATTTATTTTCCAAAATATCTTTACTAGATATATAGTTTCAACACTTCAAAAATAAATCAATATTTATTTTCATACAAATTCCACTTTTCATTCATAAATTCCATAATGAATTTATATTTCAAAATATCCATGCATATATGATTTCAACTATTCATTTCAATTTATCTTCAAAAAGATAAATTCTAAATATTCACTTTATACTGGAAAACAATTCCATACTTACTAAATAAGTAATTCACAATCTTTTATTTTCAACACTTAGAAAATATTCAATATACTTAAACCGAATTAAGTATATATTTTATTCTTTAAGGAAATCATTCACTTAACATATTTATTTGGGCCAAAACGAATGTTACGTAAAACATCGTTACGACAACCCAAAATCACTAGTATAGGGATTCGAAATTAAAATAGATATATAAATCCCAATACTAAACCAAAACATTTCCATTCGGAAATCATTTACTATAACAACAGTGTTATAGTCCACTATTTCCTTTTATTTCTCGAAACATCTATTTCAACAATAAATGTTGAAATCTATGGTTTCAATCTCAATACCTTTTAAAACATCGTTGAATCGTTTTAATTCTATTTAAAACATTCACATTCAAAACATTTCTTTAACGTCTTATTCACTATTCAAAAACGTGAATATACTATGTTCACAAATTCCATTATTTCTATTTTTTTTAACTTAAAGGATTATTCACTGTTTACAACGTGAATATAACTCCATTAATAGGTTATAACCATTAACTTATCAAAATAAGTCGTTTGCGAATTTATAAAACAACGTTTATAAATTCCATTTCCATTTATTTCATAACAACTTCCTTTATAAATCTTCTTTATTTACCTATTCGATTTATAATCTTAATTATAAACCAAAAGTCCAAATTATAAGTCAAACACTTATAATTTATTTATTTGCAAAAATCGTTCCTTTGAACTTTACAAATTTTATAAACCTATTGTTTATAAAATTCCATTTATAACTTCACCGTTATATAATTCTATAAATTTCATTCATTAATGAATTTCATTTTCACTTCATTCAAACACTTATAAAGACTCGTTTTATAATGTCAATATTTCGATTTATAAATATCCGTTTATAAATCTCTTAATATAAATCAATTAATATTATTCTTTAAAACATCTTTAATTTCCTTTATAATTTCATCATTTCGATTTATAAAATAATCAAATTTTATAAATCCTATATTTAAACTTTTATCATATATTCAAAATCCAATCTAAATTATTTTATAAAATCATTAGTTCATATTTCTCAAAAATCGACTTTTAATCGTATTTCTAAAAATCAGCTTTTTAACTATATTTCACAAAAACCATAATTTTTATAACTTTAAAAATTATAACGTTTATTTATTTATAATGGATCAATTCCAAAAATATAGTATATTCTCAAAAATCACTTTTAAAATCATTTTAAAATCCCAAAATCTGGGTCCAATGATGCTACACACCAAATAGTCAATCACGACTAACAACGATATCATATATCGATATGATAATCCATCAAATATCAAAATATCTGAAATTAAATAAATACTGTTGAGGAATCCAGTTGGATCCCTCCAACCTGTTTCCTGCATCCAAAAACATTAGCACAATACCAATTTCGCTCCAGTACGAAATTATCGCGGTACATGTTCTTATTAAATATTATCCGCTTAATAACGGCGTAATAGGGTCTCATCCGCTAAACAAATAAATGCGGGAAATCAACAACTGCAATATATACATATGCCAATATATATATATTGATATTATATATAATACCAATTTCACTGTTTATGAAATATTCGCGGTATATGTTTATATTAAATAACATCCGCTTACTAACGGCGTATAATGTCTATTTTAACAATCAATAATTTACAGTCATCATTCAAACATGCATTCAAATATTTTAAATCTAACTATTTAAAATAAAATCGAAATCTATTCGATTGAGTGAGAAGTTCTCACCTTGGTTTTAAATTCCGTTTTAGCTTTAATTTCGAATAAAATTAAACGCGCGTTTAATTTTACCCGAAATTCTCACTAACTCCAAACGACTCCAAACCAATTCCATCGCATAGTGCTCGTCCATACGATTCCAACGCAACTGGATTTGCATTTTTTCGACCTCGTATGAAAAAGATATGATTTTTATAAGATTACACGATTTATAAACATAATTAATTTACAACTTTTAATTAAATTTTAAACCACAACCCAATATCTGCCGTCCATCCCTAGCCTGCAGATCACGGCCGCTCCCCTATTTCTCCCTCCCATCTTCGTTCCTAGGCAAGAAGGAACGTGAAAACCCAAACACGCACAAGTTTTTCTGATGGCCGACCCTCCTTCATTTGACTAAACGTTGATCGAACTACGCCATATTGAAGACGACGTCGAGCCCCACCTTCAGATGTAGACCGGCCCCACTCGGTGAACCACAGCCCATGAAAAACGAGCCAAAACACGGGACCTTTGAAGTCGATTTGCCGACTATCCACTCAAAATCTTTTGATCATAACCGTTCAATCCATAGACCCCGAAGTCCTCTACCTATCTCTAGTTGAAAATTTGCCGAATGGATGCGTGGATTAGAATATAAATGGGGAAGAAGACTGTTGTTTTTCGGCCATTGATGGCTTAATAGGCGGCCGGCATTAAAACTAAACCCTAGCTTATATTTTCTTTTTTATTTATTTGTGAAGAGATGGGCTATTTATAAGGAACCGTTCGACACTATTCATCCCGGATTTTCCGAACTCCGATTTAGACGCCGTAACCAGCGTACCTAGGGTTTATCCCGCGTTCCGGACACAATGGAACAAGTTTCGGAAGCTAATTCGGAAGTATGTGTGAGTTATGGCTGTAAACGCTCAATTTAAATTAAACCGATTTAAACCGATTTCTAGGCGTTTTAATTTGTACCGGACAAACGGTAAATCCAATTGACTTGAAATTTGAAACCTTACAATAATATCACATTACGGATCCGATGAAACTAGTTTCGTCGAATTCCGAGACTTTTTGAAAAATGGCTATTTTGACTCGCCAAATTTAAATTAAAAATAAATCGATGCGTTTCGAGCTGCCACGATCAAACGATAACTCCGATTGACACGAAATTTGAAATCCGGTAATAACTAACTATTACGGATCCAATGGAACTGGTTTCGTTCAATTCTGAGACTGTTCAAAAATTGGCTATTTTACAGTCGATTATTTAATATTAAAATATTCAATTTTCACAAATTAACTCTTAATTCGATTTTAAAAGTTCTAAAATATTTCTATAACTCCAGTATGATTAAATAAAATTTTACAAATCATTTTCTATCATATTTAACTCAATATTCAATTATTTCCATAATTTAACATATTAAATTATCGATTTAATTATCCAATTAAATCCAATAATTCAAATAAAAATTTATTTGACTTATAAATTCACTTATTAATATTTAAAATTAATTAAATATTCAAAATAAAAATTCTGGGTCGTTACACTATCATCGTTAGCCATGATCGATCTCAATTTGTTTGGAGTGATTCTTGATCGATACGAAATCCATATGGATCGATCCCAAACCACTCTAGATCGATCATGTGGGCCCACCTGCACGTGAGAAGTGGTTCTCTGGGTTCGGGGCAGATATTACCAGATCTACTCCTACAAACAGCAACTCCATGACGGTTGAAAATGGGGGATCTTCTTCTTCGTTTGGGGCTAAACTCTGCCATTTTGGTTATTGGTATTCAAAGTGTAACGATCCAGGATTTTGGACATTTGAAATCGAAATATTTAATTGATTTAAAATATTTAAAAGTTAAGTTTTAACTCTAATTTAAAATGTAGCTATTTAATTTATAATTAAATTATTGAGTTTAATAATTTGAAATTGGGTAAAATATTGAATCTTCAGTTTTGAGCTTGTAAACAATAATTTGGAGGCTTGTAAAATTTATATTAATAGTACCGAAGATAATGAAAGCTTTAAATTTGAATTTAAAAGTGATTTGTCAAGTTTGAAAAATATACCATTTAAATTGAATTTAAAAATAACCTTCCGAGGCATAGTCTCGAAATTCGACGAAACCAGTCTCACTAGATCCGTAATAGTGTATTATTATCAGATTTCAAATTTCTTTGTGTTTGGAGTTATCGTATGGCCGTACGGTAGGTAAACGCGTTGAAATCTATATCGAAAATCTAATATAATAACTGGGTCCAAAAATCTATCTTCTCCATACGATCGAAGTAGGACCCGAAATCTTTTCCATTTCGTTCGGAATAGGGGTATAACTTTATAAATGCCTGGTGGCACACCTCGATAGGATGTAAAAAATTTAAGCTTTGAATTGAAGTCGATTTAAATTTGAATTTATATATATATATATATATATATATATATATATATATTTGGACTGGTCAAAAGGGGCATTCACATCCACACATTTACCCTTTAATTCAAATGACACTGTAGCAAGCTTATGCAGACACGGAAGGCAAAACACGTGTCTCCTGCCTTTTCAGATCACGTACAGATGTTCCCTTCGTTCCTTTTAAAAAAAAGAAACTAAAGCCAGTTATTTAGCTATTCGAAAATTAGAAATGGTCGAAGGATTTTTTTTCTCTTCTAAGTTAAAAATCGCAGCTCTCCTTTCAAATTTACGATTCAAAATCAAACAAGTTCGTTCAATAATGAAAAGAGAGAAAGGAATCACGCGTCCTTCTGCTGTTAAACCAAATCGATTCTGAGGTTCGTAAGGGGAATCGCGTACGTAGGCGCGTGTGTCGGGGAGGCATGAGGCAGTGGGTTGGAGCGGTGCAGTCGCTTGGTGGTTCGTAGGGGTTTGGGGGATAGTCGACGAGGCTCAATGTGGTTTTCGCGATGGTTTAGGCTGCATTGATGGTTAAGGTTCGACGAAGACGACTGGTCGCGAGCAGGTGATGGTCGAGGTCATGATCTCGTGCGGAGAGTTCGAGAAGAGCTTGTTGTTTTGGTTTTCCTAGACGCTAAGGTAATTTAATTAATTGTTAAATTTGTATTACACTTTTAATTTAAATCGTAGGATTTTATTGTTTCATTATCAAAGATTTAGCAGTAAAAGAAAATATAGGAATATGCAGAAAGAGAAATATTTTTCAGTAAGGTTTATATATGCAGATTTTCAATTTATATATATATATATATATATATATATATATATATTTATATATACAGAAAAAAAATTCATTTTAGTTAGGTATAAAAAAACATTTCTATTTGAATATATATATATAAAGGTTTAAAACATAAAATATATACATGCATAAGATTTGGAATATAAGGGGGTTTATATAAAATTTAGATTTTGAAGCCTATATAAATTACTTTTATATGCAGTTTAGAAATGAAAAACATATACATATACGCATTTTTAAATCTACCAGTTTATTTTACATAATGTATATTAGTGAATAATTTGTTTAATAAAATGATTTAATTTATTTTTGTTACAAAAGGGTTTTTTTAAAAGGGAAATTACCAATTTAAATTAAATTGTTATTTAATTAAATTATCTAACGGTAATTGATTATTCGATTAGTTCAAATGTTAATAAACCATACAGTGTTTATACAAGGTCAAAAATAGTGGAGAGGCAAGCCGGTTTGGAGTGGATTGCAAACAATAAAATCAAAGGTGAGTTAATCTCACTCACATCTGGATTATTAGTTAATTTAAATAGTAAAATTATAATTATTGGTTGATTGCTTGAATTGATGATTTATTATTAGTTTGGACGAGATATATTATATATAGTATATATATTGGAGTGATTGATATTCCCGCATTATAAAGCGAATGAGACCCTATGCGTCCCGCATAATAGCGGATGTCCCTTTATACTGCGATAACCCCTTCGTAGTGAGATTGGTATTTTTAAATTGTGCTAACATCTATAGATGTAGGGAAACAGGTTGGAGTGATCCAACTAGATTCCTCAAAATATTGAAATTTATTTTCATATTCGGAGATATATTTGTTTGATAATCCATGATAGATTATATTGAAATTGAAGTTATTGATTGTTTGGTTTGCTGAATATATTTGGGTATATTGAGATATCAAAATATAAAGATTAGATTTTTGAAGGAAAACAAAAGAGAGAATTTTTAAGTAAAATTATTTTAGGGAGTTGGATAAATTAAAGGAATGAAGTTGGAAAAGAATAAGAAGTTGATTTTTTTTTTAAATCCTATCGAATAAATTCCGAGTATGGGAAAAAGATTTTTGAATAAATGGTGATAGATGAATTTTGAGAACTTAAGTTATATTGTTTAAAAGTTGAAGAATTTATTTTAAATTCAGGATTTAAAATTGTTTGGGAGAAATAAAGGGAGAATTTTGAAATAAAGTATGAAATTAATATTTAAGATTTTAAAAACTAATAAGGAGTGAATATGGAATTAATGGGTTTTGAAATAAATTTGGATAAGTAGAGGAATTTATTTTAAAATGGAGTTGGTTTTGGAAATCGATTTGAAAACCGACTAAATGTTGAACCTATGATTAAAGGAGAATGAGATTGTGAAATTTATAAACAGGATTTGTAAATAAAGTGAAATATTTATCAAAGGGTACTTTGGAAGTATAAATTCAGGATGGGAATTTATAAGGAAATGGTGATTTTTTTAAAAATAAATAGTGGTTTATTTTTAAAAGTGTGGAAAGGAAAATTTACGGGTTTTGGACGTAAATTAAACTGAAAATAAATCGAGAAGGATTTATAAATGATTAGATGATTGTATTGGAATGGAACTTGTATTTCCCTAAAAAGCCAAGTATATCTTCAAAGAAAGATTTCCAAGTATAAGTTAGAGGTTTTAAAGTGGTTTTAAAAGAATGTTTTAGAAAGGAATTATTATTTAGTGGTTTTAAAACTTTTAAAAGTAAATATTTATTAAGTTAATTATATAAGTAAATTATTTTAAAGGTTTAACTAGTATTATGATTTAAAAGATAATTATTTAATATTTATACCTTATAAAATAACTTTTATTTTAAAATAATTTTGGCTTAAGTTTTACATGAGAAATTATTGTAAAATTTCATAACTAGTATTTTAAATAAAGTGTTTTAAGTAGTTTTAATTTTAAGTGTTTTAA
Source organism: Allium cepa (assembly GCA_030765085.1). Lineage (NCBI taxonomy): Eukaryota > Viridiplantae > Streptophyta > Magnoliopsida > Asparagales > Amaryllidaceae > Allium > Allium cepa. The sequence continues at coordinate 170,224,755 of CM060931.1, forward strand.
AGTATATATATTTTTGGATAAAGTGATTTAAATTATTTAAAAATCTAAAATATTAAGACTTGCTGATTTTCAGTGGAAATAAAACAATTGGGTGGAAATTTATTCCGCGAGAGAAAAAGTGGTTTGAAAACTATTTTTAAAGGGTTGAATTGTAGAAAAATATCTCGCGAAGATATTTTTAAATAAATAATTTGAAAAATTATCAAGGCTTGATGGTTGTTTGTGGATGTTATATGATAGTTAAATAACCGACTATCAATATCGGCCAATGCGCTGATCGTTTCGAAGAGACTGGAATCGGGATTAATTTTTCGAAAACCACTTCGGTCCGGTTTGAACGTTGCGAATGAATATCGTGAAGATGATGAAGACGGTGATTCGGTTTGTCCAGACCTAGGGAAAATTGTATGGATGAATGCTATTAGATTATCGTCAGGAGAACGGTGAGTATTCTAAGTGAATGTGTGCTAAAAAGGTAACACTTAGCCTCGAGCCCCATCAACCGAGAATGGCTAAAACAGCGGAGGTACAGCAAGGCTAAGTGGCTGGCAACCAATTAGTGTAAGGTCATCCCTATCTAGATGTCCCTTTTATTCGGCTGTGTGGGCGGTTGCTGATCCCAACCGCGGGATGATCTTATTCGGACTATCCAGTAAGGGATAGCTCCGGTCTTATGTTGTAAGGTATTGGGAGGAATCCTTGGTACTCTGATCTAGGCCAGGTACTATGACGGGCAGTACCCCAGTAGCCCTGCCATTATATGGAATCCAATCTCCAATAAGCGCCTATACATTTTTGATTGTGCCCAACTATGCTGGAACATGAGATGCAAGCATTTCAGATAGGTTCTATTTTACTTTCCATAGACACTATTATAATATCAGACGGATTTGATAAAAAATATTTTGGTTATTATAAGGTAAAAACCCGACATGATTATGTGTGGCGTGGACTTACGAGATACCTTGATTTCAATGGATTTTGAAAACTTTAATAATCCAATTGAGTGTGTTTTCTCACACTGGTTTTGCAGACTGACTCGGATCTTATTTTACTATAATGCTCGGGTCAGGCCGAGTATTATAGAATACAGATTCTGGATGGACTGCAATGGAGCTCAGGGGATGCGCTGGATAGCGAGACGTATCACACGTACTTAATGTATATTCCGTTGTGCAGTATAAGTTGTATAGTCACCTTTTGTGAGGACAAGTTAATATAACTATCCAGTGTTTGGCTACCGATTATGTTGTATTCTGATGATGTAATTTATAAAACAGATATAGTTCTTTTTGTATAAAAATCTGTTATTATCTATTATATATTGTTCCGCTGCGATTGTGAGATTCTGATGCTGTTTTGTTTTCTCTTCTTCTACCTCCTTCTTATTTAACCCTAACGGTTCGTATTTCCGTTCACTTTGAGTTGATCTGATGGAGAATATTGTCGACCCAAAGGGGTACGGGTTTGCGGGTCGTTACACAAAGATTGTAACTGTAATCACGGTATAAAGGAAATATGAGATCAATTCAAAGTGGACGTAGACTGGAGATAACTGAACCATTATAAATCTTATGTCTTCTCTTACTTTCTTTCATTTTAATTTTTTTATTTCTTCATTTTTACTCTCTACATCATCTAGATCTGATATCTGTGTTTGAATATTGGGGATTTGTGTAAACACTTGTGCTTTCACAACATTTGGGATTTGTGACCAATTTTGGCGCAAACAGATGTCATAACATTTCGATACTTGATAAGCCTTGTAGTTTCTGAAAAACTAGATTTAAGATTAACTGATGTTGTGATAGCTTATCTTTACGGTGAATTTGATTCCAGTATTTACATGAAGATCCCAGATGGTATAGGTTGCCTGAAGAAAAATCAAAGTCGATGTACTCAATAAAACTGAGACGATCACTATATCGTTTGAAACAATCTGGAAGAATGTGGTATAACAATCTTAGTGAATATTTGGTAAAAGTTGGATATAAAAACGATCTCGTTTGTCCATGTGTCTATTATTGTCTAGTATACCAAAACAGAGACTAAGTAATAATAAACTCGTCTCACAAGTTTACAAATCAGATTTCCACTCCTTTTGAATTCCATATTAGTTATTTTTAATAATAAGTATGTTGTAATTAATTACAACAACAAACTAACAACTATAATAATAATAACTATAGCGATAACTCAAACATTGTACTATTTAAAGAAATAGTACAACGTAGACGAAAACGATATATATATATAAAAACATATTAATCAACTAGAAATCTAACCGGTTGAAGAAAGAAATTTCGTCTGAGGCTTGTCATAACAAATTTCTTAAGACTTTATTCAATGTCTCTCAAGATACAACATACATAAGCTTCTCAAAATCATGATGTGTATGATCTTCTGTACGATAATACTGATTATGATTTTAAGAAATGAAGATAAAGGAGAGATAACTTGGTTTTTAAAAATTAAGTGTGGAAAGTGATCATGTTTTCACCTTATTTATAGCCGAATTTCCAATGGATACACCCATTGAGAAAAGTAGCATCCCTTCATTTGCAACGCAAAAAAGTGTTACTGTTCGTAATAGCCCCATCAGTTCGTTTGCAACGGTTCAGAAGCATTGCTTTTCGTTGTAACGGTCATCTAAAAAAATCACGTCTCTTCATCAGTTTGCAACAGTCACATCCGTTGGAAAATCCGTATCTTTTTAAACACACTTCTGTTTTAAAATCAGTCCATTTTTTATGTAGCAAAAATATACGACACAGCCAAATCTCATTGGACCCGCACCTGACCCGACCCGGTACAGTCGATCGATCGAACGGGCGGGAGGCAGCGCGTGTGCGTGTGTTAGTCCATGGTCATGTAGGTCCTCCCCCTCGCACAAAATTACATGACTCTAAGGGCCAATATAGGGATTGAGAGTACGCTACATAAACAAGAAAATGGACTTATTTTTGGCAATGTGGGATATATCTCATTCACTGTTTTTGAGAATTCTAACAATCCCCCACATGAATGACGATATATGTCTCCCCCACACAAAGTGTAATATCACACAGTTTATATCAAAATAATTCTATATCGAGGATAAGTAGATATTTTACTTTGAATTTTCCCTAGTTAAAAATTATCGGATATACTTGGTTAATCGATGAATTATTTCATCTTGAACCGTCAGCCGTTAATGTATAACCATACAATATGATTTACAAAGCATTATTTCCCTTCACATCCAATCTCTTGGTTGTGTTCATTTTGGTCCTGAACAATCTTTGGTTTTGCGAGTGTTTTTAGAGAATAAAAGCCTTTAATATTCTCATAGAGCCGACCTAGCTCACATTAACATAGGTGATCACAACCATTAAGAGTATCCTATATATATCCCACTTGTTATTTTCAAGATATGGTAATCATTAAAAAATCATAGTTTTATCCTTTTAATACTTCTATAGGCATGCATTTATGTTGTGCACCATAGGAATGGAGTAGGACTAAGTCCAAACAAATGCATTACGTCTTGAGTTATTTAGAACTGGTTTGCCTATTGATCATAGTCCGTGGGATCTCCAGTCGCTAAGACAGGTTTCCGTATAAGATAACTCACCTTGGTTTAGACTTTTAAACCCTTTCCCCTCGATGCGCAGTTAATTTTCTCTCTTGATAAATCTTTAGTAAATGAATCCGCTAGGTTATCATTTGTTTGCACATAATCTGTGGAAATAATTCCATTTGAGAGTAACTGCCTAACTATGTTATGGCGTCGACGAATGTGTCGTGACTTTCCATTATACACAATGTTTTGCGCTCTGATTAATGTTGCTAGGTTATCACAGTGTATGCATATGGCCAGTACAGGTTTAGGCCAAAACGGAATATCTTCTAAAAAGTGACAAAGCCATTCTGCTTCTTCGCCTGCTTTAGCTAAAGCGATGAACTCCGATTCCATAGTGGATCGAGCTATGCATGTTTGTTTAGTAGATTTCCATGACACTGCTGCTCCTGCTAAGGTAAATACATAACCAATCGTTGATTTTGATTCCTCTGAATCAGCAATCCAGTTTGCATCACTATATCCTCCTAAGACGGTAGGATATTTTCCATAATGTAAGGAATAGTTTGTGGTATTTTCTAAATATCCATGCACTCTCATTAGTGCTTTCCAATGTCCATTCCCTGGGTTGCTTGTATACCTGCTTAATCGACTTACTACATAAGCTATATCTGGTCTTGTGCAATTCATGAGATACATGAGGCATCATATTACACGAGAGTACTCCAGTTGCATTACACTCTCATTAGTGATTTTATGCAGTACTTTCGATGGATTATACGGCGTTCGTACTCCTTTAATTCCAAAATTTTAAAAAATTTCAATCACTTTTTTTACATAATGTGACTGAGATAATTCAATTCCATTAGGTGTTCTTATTATTTTGATTTCCAAAATAACATCTGCAACCCCTAAGTCTTTCATATTGAAATTGTTGATTAACATTTTCTTAGTGGTCTCTATTACCTTAGTATTTGGACTGAAGATTAACATCATCACGTATAATTGTCCAATTTTTTTGTAATAAACACATTTATTACATTCATTTGTACAAAAACCATTTTTCATCATGACACTACCAAATTTTGCATGCCATTGTTTTGGAGATTGTTTTAGTCTGTATAATGATTTGACTAATCTACATACTTTGTTCTCATTCCCTTTGGATATAAAACCCTCAGGTTGCTCCATGTAAATCTCCTTATCGAGATTTCCATTTGAGAATGCCGTCTTTACATCCATTTGACGAATCTGTAGATTGTAGATGGATGCAATAGCTATTAACATTCTTATAGAGGTTATCCGTGCTACTGTGAATATGTATCGAATAAGTCTACATCTTCTTTTTGACGATATCCTTTTGGCTGCCAATCTTGCTTTGTATTTGTCGATGGAGCCATCTGGTTTCATCTTTTTTTGAAGATCCATTTACAACCAATTGGTTTTATTAGAGGTGGAAGATCAACTATTTCTCAAGTTTTATTACTCAGAATTGAATCAATTTCACTTTGGACTGCTTCTTTCCAACATGAGAATTCAGAAGCTGATATTGCTTCCTTGTACGTTTGAGGTTCGTGTTCTAACATAATGTTAAAATTTCGAACCAAATGTCTTGGAAGTTCTTGCCCTTACGCTTCTTCTTGGTTCAACTTTCTCAATTTCATGATGAGTTTCATTTTCATGTGATTTACTCAATTCTTCTCTTGTCCTTTTGGGGACATTATTTCCTTCATTTCTTTTGTGCGGAAACACATCTTCAAAGAATGTGGCGTCTCTTGATTCCATGACTGTATTTACATGAATATCAGTTATATCAGACTTGAATATCAAAAATCTGTAAGTACTATTATTTTAGGCTGGCCCTAAATAGTAACAATCTACTGTTTTTGGTCCAAGTTCGACTTTCTTGGGAGGCGGAACTGAAACTTTTGACAAGCACCCCCACACTTTGAGGTATTTAAAATTTGGTATGTGTCCTTTCCATAACTCATATGGAATTGTTCCTGTTTTATTGTGAGGAACCTTGTTTAATATGTGATTAGACATATTTAAGGCTTCCCCTTACAAGTTCGTCGGTAGGCCAGAAGTTAAGAGCATCGCATTAATCATATTTTTTAATGTTCTATTCTTTCTCTCGGCTATACCATTTGTTGTGGTGAATATGGTGCTGTTGTTTGATGAATTATACCATTTTCGGTACAGAATTGTTCAAATGGTGATTCATATTCTCCACCTCGATCAGATCTCAATATCTTGATCTTTTTATTTAACTGATTTTCTACCTCAGCTTTGTACTTCATAAACGATGTAATTGCTTCATCCTTGCTATTTAAAAGATGTACATAGCAATATCATGTATAATCGTCAATAAAGATAATAAAGTACCTTTTCCCACCTCTTGTAGGTAATGATTTGAAATCACATAAATCAGTATGAACCAAACCTAGTGGTTTGGTGCTTCTATCAACTGTATGAAATGGTTTTTTGACCATTTTTGCTTCTACGCATGTCTCACATTTGTACTTTTTATCTACTTAAAATTTCGGAATTAATCCCAATTTTTATAGTTTTTTCATTTTTCGAAAATTTATGTGTCCTAATCTATCATGCCATAGTAAAATTTCATGCTCATGCAAATAAGAAACTTTAATTTTATTAATAGCATAATCAGAATACATAGTTTTGTTGCCGGCAACGGCTACATTTGCCTTAAATAGGCCATCACATAAATATCTCATTCCTATATACATTCCAGCTTTGGACAGAACCATCTTGTCTGACTCGAAGACCATTTTGAATCCTTTCTTTGATAGCACTGGACCAGAGATGAGATTCTTGTGTATGTCTAGAACGTGGAGCACGTCATTCAACTAGATAGTTTTTCCAGAAGTAAACTTGAGAAGTACTATGCCACTGCCTTCGACCATGAAAACTGTAGAATTACCCATATAGAGTTTTTCTTCCTGATAGAATTTCTGGTATGTAGAAAACATGGATTTGTCAGAGAAAACATGACGAACAACACCTATGTCCACCTACCATTGGTTAGGCTTCTAAACAAAATTGCATTCAGATATAACTGTTGAAAAATTAGACTCGTCTACTTCCTTGTTATCCACCATATTTGCCTCTGAGTTGCGTTCCTTCTTGTATCTGCGATCTCTAGCGGCGTGTCCTGCTTTTCCACAAACCCAACACTCACCATTAAACTTCTTGGTTCGTTTTTTGGGTTTGTTTTCATGCGCTTTTCTCTTCTGCGGGAATTTCTTCTTCTTGTTTTTCTTGAAATGCCCTTTATTCTTTGACTCTTTTGCCACAAATGCCTCTTCGCTTTGTTTTGTCACTCCGCAGTTATCAGACTCAATTTTTAGTCTGACAATAAGATCTTCTAAGAAAATCTTCTTTTTCTTATGTTTTAGATAATTGCGGTAGTCTTTCCAGGATGGTGGTAATTTCCCTGTTATCGCTTCAACAAGAAAGGATCCTCCAACTTTATGTCTTTCTGCTTCAAGTTTATGAATTAAGAGTTGGAGTTCTTGCACTTGACTAGTTACAGATTTGGCATCGACCATTTTGTATTCCATAAACTTATCTACGATGAACTTCTTTGAACTGGCATTCTGCGTTTTGTATTTATGTGCAAGTGCAGTCCATAAGGATTTTTATGTCTGGTGTGGCTGATATACTTTATATAGTACTTTATACAGACAATTCAGAATGTAGTTTCGACACAGAAAGTCTGAATGCTTCCATGAGTCAATTTCGAGAAAAACAGCAGCATCTTTTTCTCTAGTTTGTCTATCTTTAGGCTTTAGTTCATCCTCCTCGATGCACTTCTGCAGCCCTAACGTGGTGTGATAAAACAACATTTGATTTTGCCATGTTACGATGTCATCACCATCTCCTTCGAACGGATCAGGCCTGTTGTGAGTAGTAGCCTTTGTTGATAGTTCAACTGTTACCATCTCGGTTAAAGTGAAAACAGGAAAGTCTTAAGATGTTATCGTCTAGTATATCAAAATAGAGACTAATCAATAATAAACTCATCTCACAAGTATACAAATTAGATTTACACTACTTTGGAATTTTGTGTTAGCTATTTTTAATAATAAGTATGTTGTAATTAATTACAACAACAAACTACCAACTATAGTAATAATGACTATAGCGATAAATCAAACGTTATACTATTTAAAGAAATAGTACAACGTAGAAACGAAAATGATATATATATATATATAAACATATAAATCAACTAGAAATCTAACCAGTTGAAGAAAGAAATTTCGTTCGAGGCTTATCGTAACAACTTTCTTAAGACTTTATTCAAAGCTCCCAAGATACAACAGACGTAAGCTTCTCGTAATCGTGATGTATATGATCTTCTGTATGAAAGGACTGATTATGATTTTAAGAAATGAAGATAAAGATGAGATAACTCGGTTTTTAAAATTTAATGTGGAAAGTGATCAGGTTTCCTCCTTATTTATAGTCGTATTCCCAATGGCTACACCCGTTGAGAAAAGTAGCATCACTTCATTTGCAAGGTCAAAAAGTATTACTGCTCGGAACAGCCTCGTCCTTCGTTTGCAACAGTTAAGAACTGTTTCTTTTCGTTGTAACGGTCATTTGAAAAAAATCGCGTCTCTTCATCAGTTTGCAACGGTCACAACCATTGCAAAATCCGTATCTTTTTAAACACACTTCTGTTTTAAAATCATTCCATTTTTTAGGTAGCAAAAATATATGACACATCTCATTGGACTCGCACCCGGCCCGATACGGTTGGTCGGACGGGCGGCGGCGCGCACGCATGTCAGTCCATGGTCATATAGGTCCTCCCCCTCGCACAAAATTATCTGACCCTAAGGGCCAATATAGAGATTGAGAGTACACTATATAAACAATAAAATGGACTTATTTTTGGCGATGTGGGATATCTCATTCACTATTTTCGAGAATTCTAACAGTGCCTTTATAAAGAATTCGGTAAAGGGGTTTGCTATTTTAGCAGTTTATGTTGATGATATAAATTTGATTGGGACTCCAGAAGAGATTGATGAAACAATAAATTACTTAAAGAAAGAATTTGAAATGAAAGAACTTGAAAAAAACTAAATATTTCCCGGTTTACAAATCGAGCATAGTTGTAACAACCCTAGATTTTGACTATATATATTTAAATTTGACATTATTTCATTTTGAAATTATTTTAAATTTTTTTATTTGTGTGATATCATTTCTAAACATTTTTAAAATGATAATATAATTTTTCCAAAATTTACTGTATTTATTTCCTATTTTTAAAGGTTGTTTTCTAATTTTCTGCCATTTTCTTCATTTTAAATTTCTTTATTTTATTTTAAATTTGTTTTATTTGTGAAAATTCATCTCTAAATATTTTTAAAATAATAATAGAATTTTTTCAAAAATTACTGTGTTGATTTCCTATTTTTAAGGGCTGTTTTCCCATTTTCTGCTATTTTCTACATTAAAATTTTATATTTAAATTAAATTTTAAATATTTATTTTGTGAATATATTTGTATTTTATGTTATTATTTATGTTTAAAAATACTTTACAAGCTTATATGAATATTCTAAAAATTATTTCATTTAACTTCAAATTTTGCTAGTCTAGTTCACTGTTTTAACTATTTTCCTTAATTTTACTTTACATAATTGATAAATATTATATATATTTGTATATTTGTTAAAAATTTCGAAATCTTATCTGATATTATTATTATTTCAGCTACATAAATTTATATAAATAATAAAAGGTAAATTGAAAGGGTTTGTGACCTTTTGTTTCCTATGGCTTTTGATTTTCCCACCTTTTCACATTTTAACTTACTTTGCCATCAATTAGCCATAACTACTCACATAATTCAGCTGTCTACCTCCATTCTTCATTCACGTACATCTTTTTCCTCCTTCCTGAAAAAAATTTCAACCTCCTCTTGATTGAGAAGTTTGGTAAAATTCTATTTCCTTTTATCTTCTTTTGTTCACTTATGTTGATTTTTCTAGTTTGATTTTTGCACTTGCTTCACCTCATGTAGGTTCAACCATGCCACCTAGCTGCCTAGCCACCTCCACCACCTGACGACACACCACCAGCACCTCCTCCTCACCAGCCACCCAAGCCATGAACCCCCTTTGGTGATGCATATCCGCAAAAGTTTCAAAACACCCTTCATATTGACCTAGCCGAGCACTAGCTTCCACATCCACCACTTCCACCAACCATGGCCGCCCCTACTCCACCACCACCACCTCCAGCACCCACGGCCACACCACTACAGTGGACCCCACTCCTCTGGCCGTGACACCTAGGGCCTTGGCCGAGCCCAATTCATGGCCCAACACCCATGTGTATGCATGATTTTGTGTTCTTGCCTTCACCCACCTTTACACCATCACTCAAACTCATGTTAGGCCGACCTTAGCAACCCAGACCTGACCCTAAATCATTGTCTTAGACCTGTACTCAACCTCTAGCCGAGCCTATGAGGTGTCGGAAGCAAGTGCAAAGCATTTCAGCTTTGTTTTATGAAGTTATTTCTAGCATCGTTTATCGTATTTTTGGTCTGAAACCTTATAATTGTTATATTGTTTGTTTGATTTGTATTCAAGGGAATTAATCCTTGGCTCCTCTATTTCGTATCTGTATCGTGCTTTTGAGCTTGTGTAGATCCCGTTGTGCAATTCGTCATTGTGTCATCAGCTCAAAACAGTGAGTAAATCTCACCAAACTAATATGTACTTATGTAGTGATAAACTGACATCATCTGAATCTGTAAATGCATATCATCCCGTTATAACTGCTATATCATATTCATATGATGTTCACACCTATATTTACACCTATTATATCATATGTTACTATTATTTCATGCTATTCTGTTACTTTTATCAGTTTATCGCACTGCAAGTTCCCTGTAGACTAGAATCACTATGGGTTGAAATGATACATACCCGAACGGACTTTAGAATAGGAGAAAATCGTTATGGGCTGAAATGATAGGCCTGAATGATTTTCGATTATTTTCTTTTACTTGGGATTGTGGGTTTGAAATGATCAAACCCGGTTTTTCTTTGTAAATTACGGGTTGAAATGATATATTACCCGTATCACTTTACCTAGGCTAGAAAATGAAATACAGACCCGTTGTTAAAATATGTTTTTCTAAAAAAATTAAAATATTTTAGAAATGTAAATATTATAATATTTTGATTAGATTTGATTAAAAATTATTTTTGTAAAGCATTATTGATTTTCTGAAAATTTATAAGTGAAATAAATAAAGGGTAAAGTTAGAAATCTGAAATGTAAGTTATTTTGGAAATTATAATTTGGTAACAAATGGAATTTAAATTAAATATGAAAATAGGATAAATTTATGATATTTTGAATCAAATGAATTTAAAATGATTTTGTAATACATTAATGATTTTTGAATAAAGTTAAATGTGAAATGAATGAATATTTATGTTGAAATTTTGAAATATAACTAAAATTGGAAATTTGTGAATTTGGCTTAAAAGTGAATTTTAAGTTAAGTAAATAAAAATGAAATTAAGTTATATTTTAAAATTTTAAACTTAAGTGTTAATTTAAATTTAATTTAATGAATTTGAAATTTTATGTTGGAATTTAATAAGTGAATTATTATTAAATTTTGATTTTTGAATGGAGATTTAACTTTATAAAATCATGAATATAAGGGTATTTGAATGATTGTTTTAAAAGTGAAATTATATGATTTTATAAGTTAAAAATGATTTAAATAAAAATATAATTATTTGTGAAATTATACTGAATATTTGAAGTTAATTAACTGCATTTCAGAAATGCTATTAATTCTAATGTAAATGATAACACAACATTTGTAAATGCTGTAGTTGATAATAATGAACCAAATGGCTAAGTTTAATTAAAGGATATCATAGCATTTTTGTAAATGTTATAATTTTTGAATTTAACTAAGTTTTATTTGAAACTAATGTAACCCTATCACAGCATTTTTTTATGCTATCTTTTGTTAAATTGAACTGTTTTGAATGTAACTTTCTGTAGCAATTTCTAAATGCTGCGAAAGCTGAATTTTCATCTGTTTTAATAAATTAAGTGGATAAATAAATTTTGAAATACTAAAATTTTGTAAATTTAATAATTTAATTATTAAATATAATAACTTCATTTTGTGATTTAAAATGAAGTAATTTGTTTTGAAATATAAACCTTTTTGAAATGTGTTTTGTAATGGTATTTAAATTAAATAAAAATGAATGTGGTTTGGAAGATATTATATTTTTGATATTTTGAAATGGATTTTGAATGATATTGAATTTTGAAATGATATTTGATTTTGAAGTATAAAATACCATTTCGAAATTTTAACCACGGGATGTATTTAATTTATAGTTTAACTGATTCTTAAAGGATGGGCGATCCCAAGCATCCTTTAAGTTATTGTGTATTTCTACTACAGTTCACTTGAGTTGGTTTACATTATATAAGTATATATTGTCCTGACTCGAGTGTTTTGTGTTTTGCTTTACGCTCGGGTCAGCCTGAGTATTCACAGATTTGGATTCTCTTTCTGGAGCTGGTCTTTGCTGGAGTTTCTGCTTATCTGCATTTATATCTACTCTCTGTTTCAGTTGTTCTAGTTTATCTCATATATTAGTGAACTTCTATGTATTTGGGATTTCTATTATGTTGTTTTCAGACTGTATTATGTATTTGGTTTGAGACTCTGCCGTAGTAGCTTCATGAACTACTATGTATTTTATATTCCACTGCGAGGTATTCTGTTTGTTCTATATCTGTGATTCTGTGATTGTATTTCATTTGCTCTAAATTTATTTACAATGCGGTATTTCGAGCAATTCAAGTCCGACATGTGCGGCTGTGAATGGCTGAAAATATCGGGTTGTTACAGTTGGTATCAAAGCTTTGGTTTTAGGCAAACCTTAGCCTGCGGAGCAAAAACTCATTAAAGATAGGGTAGAAATACCCTAGAATGAGTGATATCAGTCTCAGAATCCTTTCTTTGTGAGAGAACGTATTTTCGAAGTATAAAATGATTTCCAAATGATTTTTAAAGGATTTTCAAAGATTATTTTGGTATAAAAATTTTCTTATTTTGGAATCAATATTTTTTTGAACTTCATTACTTCTGTATCCACCTTGTTAGAAATATCTTGGTTAGGATTCTTATTGATTAAGATTCCTTGAACTGTGGAACGCTCCCACTTGTTCTGAAATCCAGTCTTGTCTTCCCTATTTTACCCTTTTGATTTTGGCATTCCGTAACTCCACTTTAGAATGACCTCTATAAGAGTGGTATTCCGTAAATCTTCGAATGATTTGTAAAGGGGTAAAACTGCTTTACAATTAGCATTGATTCACCAAAGATTTCTGTATCCGCGGTTTACGATGCTATCTATCTCCTGCTCTACTCGGATTCTATCTCTAGCGATCGAATGTCGATTTGCCTTAGATTTTCCCATTGGTTATATTCCTGAAGTCACGGTTGACCGGTTAAGGTCGCCCGCGATTTATATAGGCTTATCCATCTTCTATTTGGTAATTAAATTATCTCATCTTCATTTGACTTTATCTTCGAACTAGAATTCTATTTGATTAGAGTTCCTCTAATTTTGAATCTTTGTTTGTTTGAAATCCTTCCTTGAATCATCCTTTGGAAATTTGTGTTTGGTTGTATTTTGAAATTGTGCATACATCAAAATTATTAAGAATGACCTTATTTTGTATATAAAAAGTGAAATGTTTCCGATAAGGATTATATGCCTTTTAAAATGAAAATTGGAAGCTTTGAAAGGATTTGAAATTTTGAAATTGATAAGAAACGTGATTTATACAAAAAAGATTTATTACTGAAGGGTTTTGAATTTGAATTTCGAGGAATCGAATTCCAGTGTTTTGAAATCGGTTTTAAGATTTTGGAAAATATATAATAATAATATGATTTAAAGATATATTTTTTCAAATAAGAAATGTTTCAAATGTATTCGAATGAATTTCAATGATTTCTAAGGAATTTCAAAGAAGTTTTTCAAAGTTAATTGAAGTCCAGAACTCACTTACGTCGCTGGAAAATAATTTCGGTGATGAATGCATGCATCATCGATATTGATTTTCGAGTTTCTGAGTGAGGGAGAGGCCACTCTAGTAGCTTTGTTATGCGAGTGATTTTGTGAAACCAATTTTGATTTCAGATTTCGAAGTATGGTTTGATATTCGAAAGATAGATCCGTACATATATATATTTGAAATGATTTAAAGTAAGTCGGTGTTCAGTCCTCGAGATTCAGATTTGTTTTGTTATAACCTTATCTATTGGAATTGATTTACTGATTTGTTAGAGATTTCCCACTCTTGGATTTGAAAATATGATTTCTTCGACTATTTTGAAGGTCTGAGCACTTCCAAATCAACTTTAACTTTTCAGAGCTAAGAAATTTTGAAAGGTATAAGGTATTTGATAAAGAATATAAGTTTAGTTTGTACGTTTTAAGTATGAAATAATATGATTTGTATAAGTTGAAACTGTTTTGTTAAGTAAATAAATAAGACTATTTTGAATTATACTAATACGAAATTTAGTTTTGAAATGTTTTGGAAAAAAAATTAGTCTTCAAATGTTTGAGAAAATTTTGGTTTAAATGTTTTAACTTAGTAACATCTTTATAAAACTATGTATTTAACAAGTTGGAATAGATACATAAGTTGTACGTATGTTGTTTTATTCGCATAATTAATTTGATCCAAGTTTGAGTACACAAGTTCGAGGTGAATTACACCATTTCGTGTTAGGATTTTTCATTTGAGTCTTAATGGCGAACATTTGATATGGATTTTGGGCTTGATTCTAGAATTCTCTATCATAGTATATGGCTATGCAAGGAGACTGAAGGCTTCTAGTCAAGAAACCATATCGAAGTCCGCATTAGGGAAGTCGAATGGACAATACTAGTTCGAAAGCGAACTTGTGTGATCGAGCGAGCGATCGAGTGTAATGTTGCGAAATGATGATATATGTACATCTTATATCCTAATATCATTGGTATACTTGACGCTGAAATTGAAAGTTGTTGGGTTGGATATCTTTGTAATTTAATTGGAATTTTTCTTTTATGAAAAACCACTATCAAATTTAAAACCATTTTTCAAAACTATTTTTCTTTTTCTTAAACTAACTGTTTTATTCTATTTTTCATAAAAACTATTTTATATACAAAACTATTCTTAATTAAAAATCTTTTAGTAAGCAAAGATGTTCAATCCCATATGGCTTTTCATGTAGCGAAATTTATTTTTTGAAAATTTTGATCCTTATATAAGATGAACTTTATGTAAGTATAAAATGATTTTGAAAACCATTGATCTTGATAAATCTATAATTGAAGCTTATATTAGTATGAAAGGATATTTGGTTTACCTGTAATTTGAGTTTATTTAAAAGTAATGGATTTATGAAATAAATATTTCAACACTAAGTAATAATGAAGTAAAATTTGAGATATATGAAATTATAAAATTTAGTTTGAAATATGGTATATTTAAGATTGAATAGTTTATTTTGTAAATCAAATCTATATTTGAAATTGATAATATTTGAAATGGTTTTGTTGGAAAACTAAATTGAAACTGATGGTTTGAATTGAATTAAAATTGGAAATTTTAGATTTTGGTTTAATTGAAAAAAAAATTGAAATGTAAAGAATTAAGGGCATGTTTTATGATTTCAAATGTATGATTTCAAAATGTTATGATTTTTTTCAAAGTGTAATGATTTTATGTATTTTGGTTTCAAAAGATTTATAACTTTGCAAGTATTATGATTTTTGAAGGTGAATATATGTTTGAAATGTAAATGAATTTGTTTGACCTAAATTTTGTTGATCTGGAAATTTGGATTATTTTCTAAATCTATTGTTTTAAGAAACTTTGAAACTGAATATATGTAATTTGGAAGAAATGATTGGTGAAATCATATATGATTTTGAAACTGAATTGATATTGAATAGTTTGAAATTGGGAACCTTGATTTACTAAATACTTGATTTGGGAGTTATCGAACGTATATAAATTGATTTGTATAAGTATGAAGTAGATTTGAAAATGTTGAATTGAAAAGGTACTCAATTTGTAAATTGAAATCTTATATAATCGAAATCTATATAAGTGTGATTTGATATACTATTGTTTTGGAAAGTATTTGATTTGAAATGAAATCTTATATATAATGGACTTTATATAAGTATGATATTTGAAAGTGATTTTGAAAGGTACTATATGATACATATTTTCGAAGTAAAGATATGGAAAGTGCCTTCTGCTTGATATCCTCTTTGTGGCCACACTTTGGATTCATTCTATCGATATTATTCTCTCTCTTTGATTTGGGTTTTCCGGATATGATACTCGAGTGTCCATCTAATTCCACGGCGATCCCCGTGGTCTTATGATAGCGACTACATAGCGCAACTGCCTGGCTGAGCTGGCTTGGGGGTACGGATTATTTCCTGGGGGATCCAGCCGTAACCATTGTGTATCCTGCACTCTATGTAGGTCGCATTAGTAGCGCAAATGCCTGGCTGAGCTGGCCTGAGGGTACGGATTGTTTCCTGGGGGATCCAGGCGTAACCATTGTGTATCCTGCATTCTACTCGTCATCATGACATAACTCGCAGGGCTGAGAAAGCTTACGGATACGGATTGTTTCCTGGGGGATCCAGACGTAACCATTGTGTATCTGTGATCCATGGTTAGACAACTGTTTTGGTTTGGTTGATTTGTTTGGATTGTACTTTCCATATCTTTTTTTTAAAAGAGTTTTCAAGTATTTTCATTGGGTGTTGAAACAAGTCTACTAAGTACCTGGAGAAGTCTAGCTTTGCGCCTGATCAACGCACTGTCAGAATCTGCAGGAACGAGGATAAACTTGTTAAGACATCGAGTCATAAAAGTATTTTGATAAAGTATTATATAAAGAATATTTTGATCAGTTATTTTCCCTTCTAAAAAATTAAAATGTTTTAAATATTGTTTACTTTGAACCATCAGATTTGAATCAAATGACTATTCATCATACCAAAAAAAAATTATTAAATTGAAATGTATAATGGTTCAAATAACGGTTCATCCTTGTCTTTCAACCTGCTTTACCTCCTAGCTATCTTTCTTTTCCCTACCTTCTTTCGGGGATGTATTCCAACCTATTGCTCTTTCTTGTTGTTTCTCCGCTTCCTTCCTTTTCGAGGACGAAAAGATTTGAGTGGAGGAGAGTGTAACAACCCTAGATTTTGACTATATATATTTAAATTTGACTTTATTTCATTTTGAAATTATTTTAAATTTGTTTTATTTGTGTGATATCATTTCTAAATATTTTTAAAATGATAATATAACTTTTCCAAAATTTACTGTATTTATATCCTATTTTTAAAGGCTGTTTTCTAAACTGCCATTTTCTTCATTTTAAATTTCTTCATTTTAAATTTCTTTATTTTATTTTAAATTTGTTTTATTTGTGAAAATTCATCTCCAAGTATTTTAAAATAATAATAGAATTTTTCCAAAAATTACTGTGTTGATTTCTTATTTTTAAGGGTTGTTTTCCCATTTTCTGCTATTTTCTGCATTAAAATTTTATATATAAATTAAATTTTAAATATTTATTTTGTGAATATATTTGTATTTTATGTTATTATTTATGTTTAAAAATACTTTACAAGCTTATATGAATTTTCTAAAAATTATTTCACTTAACTTCAAATTTTGCTAGTCCGGTTCACTGTTTTAACTATTTTCCTTAATTTTACTTTACATAATTGATAAATATTATATATATTTGTATATTTGTTAAAAATTTCGAAATCTTATCTGATATTATTATTATTTCAGCTACATAAATTTATATAAATAATAAAAGGTAAATTGAAAGGGTTTGTGACCTTTTGTTTCCTATGGCTTTTGATTTTCCACCTTTTCACATTTTAACTTACTTTTGCCATCAATTAGCCATAACTACTCACATAATTCAGCTGCCTACCTCCATTCTTCATTCACATACATCTGTTTCCTCCTTCCTGAAAAAAATTTTGGCCTCCTCTTGATTGAGAAGTTTGGTAAAATTCTATTTTCTTTTATCTTCTTTTGTTCACTTATGTTGATTTATCTAGTTTGATTTTTGCACTTGCTTCACCTCATGTAGGTTCAACCATGCCACCTTGCTGCCTAGCCGCCTCCACCACCTGATGACACACCACCAGCACCTCCTCCTCACCAGCCACCCAAGCCATGAACCCCCTAGGTGATGCTTATCCGCAAAAGTTTCAAAACACCCTTCATATTGACCTAGCCGAGCACTAGCTTCCACATCCACCACTTCCACCAACCATGGCCGCCCCTACTCCACCACCACCTCCAGCACCCACGGCCCCACCACCACAGTGGACCCCACTCCTCTGGCCGTGAAACCTAGGGCCTTGGCCGAGGCCAATTCATGGCCCAAAACCCATGTGTATGCATGATTTTGTGTTCTTGCCTTCACCCACCTTTACACCATCACTCAAACTCATGTTAGGCCGACCTTAGCAACCCAGACCTGACCCTAAATCATTGTCTTAGACCTATACACTACCTCTGGCCGAGCCTATGAGGTGTCGAAAGCAAGTGCAAAGCATTTCAGCTTTGTTTTATGAAGTTATTTCTAGCATCGTTTATCATATTTTTGGTCTGAAACCTTATAATTGTTATATTGTTTGTTTGATTTTTATTCAAGGGAATTAATCCTTGGCTCCTCCATTTCGTATTTGTATCGTGCTTTTGTGCTTGTGTAGATCCCGTTGTGCAATTCGTCGTTGTGTCATCAGCTCAAAACAGTGAGTAAATCTCACCAGACTAATATGTACTTATGTAGTGATAAACTGACATCACCTGAATCTGTAAATGCATATCATCCTGTTATAACTGCTATATCATATTCATATGATGTTCACACCTATATTTACACCTGTTTTATCATATGTTACTGTTATTTCATGCTATTCTGTTACTTTCATCAGTTTATCACACTGCAAGTTCCCTGTAGACTAGAATCACTATGGGTTGAAATGATACATACCCGAACGGACTTTAGAATACGAGAAAATCGTTATGGGCTGAAATGATAGGCCTGAATGATTTTCAATTATTTTCTTTTACTTGGGATTGCGGGTTTGAAATGATCAAACTCGGGTTTTCTTTGTAAATTAAGGGTTGAATGATATATTACCTGTATCACTTTACTTAGGCTAGAAAATGAAATACAGACCCGTGGTTAAAATATGTTTTTCTAAAAAAATTTAAAATATTTTAGAAATGTAAATATTATAATATTTTGATTAGATTTGATTAAAAATGATTTTTGTAAAGCATTATTGATTTTCTGAAAATTTATAAGTGAAATAAATAAAGGGTAAAGTTAGAAATCTGAAATGTAAGTTATTTTGGAAATTATAATTTGGTGATAAATGGAATTTAAATCAAATATGAAAATATGATAAATTTATGATATTTTGAATCAAATGAATTTAAAATGATTTTGTAATACATTAATGATTTTTGAATAAAGTTAAATGTGAAATGAATGAATATTTATGTTGAAATTTTGAAATATAACTAAAATTGAAAATTTGTGAATTTGGCTTAAAAGTGAATTTTAAGTTAAGTAAATAAAAATGAAATTAAGTTATATTTTAAAATTTTAAACTTAAGTGTTAATTTAAATTTAATTTAATGAATTTGAAATTTTATGTTGGAATTTAATAAGTGAATTATTATTAAATTTTGATTTTTGAATGGAGATTTAACTTTATAAAGTCATGAATATAAGAGTATTTGAATGATTGTTTTAAAAGTGAAATTATATGATTTTATAAGTTAAAATGATTTAAATAAAAATATAATTATTTGTGAAATTATACAGAATATTTGAAGTTAATTAACTGCATTTCAGAAATGCTATTAATTCTAATGTAAATGATAACACAACATTTGTAAATGCTGTAGTTGATAATAATGAACCAAATGGCTAAGTTTAATTAAAGGCTATCATAGCATTTTTGTAAATGTTATAATTGTTGAATTTAACTAAGTTTTATTTGAAACTAATGTAACCCTATCACAGCATTTTTTATGCTATCTTTTGTTAAATTGAACTGTTTTGAATGTAACTTTCTGTAGCAATTTCTAAATGTTGCGAAAGCTGAATTTTCATCTGTTTTAATAAATTAAGTGGATAAATGAATTTTGAAAGACTAAAATTTTGTAAATTTAATAATTTAATTATTAAATATAATAACTTCATTTTATGATTTAAAATGAAGTAATTTGTTTTGAAATATAAACTATTTTGAAATGTGTTTTGTAATGGTATTTAAATTAAATAAAAATGAATGTGGTTTGGAAGATATTATATTTTTGATATTTTGAAATGGATTTTGAAATGGATTTTGAATGATATTGAATTTTGAAATGATATTTGATTTTGAAGTATAAAATACCATTTCGAAATTTTAACCACGGGATATATTTAATTTATAGTTTAACTGATTCTTAAAGGATGGGCGATCCCAAACATCCTTTAAGTTATTGTGTATTTCTACTACAGTTCACTTGAGTTGGTTTACATTATATAAGTATATATTGTCCTGACTAGAGTGTTTTGTGTTTACTTTTCGCTCGGGTCAGCCTGAGTATTCACAGCTTTGGATTCTCTTTCTGGAGCTGGTATTTGCTGGAGTTTCTGTTTATCTACATTTATATCTATTCTCTGTTTCAGCTGTTCTAGTTTATCTCATGTATTAGTGAACTTCTATGTATTTGGGATTTCTATTATGTTGTTTTCAGACTGTATTATGTATTTGGTTTGAGACTCTGCCGTAGTAGCTTCATGAGCTACTATGTATTTTATATTCCGCTGCGAGGTATTCTGTTTGTTCTATGTCTGTGATTCTGTGATTGTATTTCATTTGCTCCAAATTTATTTACAATGTTGTATTTCGAGCAATTCAAGTCCGACATGTGCGACTGTGAATGGCTGAAAATATCGGGTTGTTACAATAGTACTAATGGCATACTTATTCATCAGTCAAACCACAATGAGAAAATTCTGAAGCGTTTTCAAATGGATAAAGCATATCCACTTAGTATGCTTATGGTTGTCTGGTCTTTGGATATTAAAAAGGACTCTTATCACCCAATAGAAGATGATGAAAATGTACTTGATACAGAAGTACCATATCTCAGTGTCATTGCTGCATTATTATATTTAGTCCAATGCACGAGACCAAATATTGCATACTCAGTAAATCTTCTAGCAAGATACATTTTAGCACCAACAAAAAGACACTGCAATGGTATAAAACATATCATGGGATATCTTCGTGAAATGACAAATTTAGGCTTGTTTTATTCTGAAATAGGTAATAACCCAAATCTAGTTGGCTATGCTGATGTAGATTATCATTCTTATCCACATAAAACAAGATCACAAACTGGGTATGTGTTTAGTAGCAGTAATGCAGCTATTTCATGATGATCTACGAAACAAACGTTGGTAGCAACATCATTCAATCATTTTGAAATACTAGTACTACATGAAGAAAGTCGAGAATGTATTTGGTTAAGATCATTAATTAAGCATATTCGAAATACGTGCCAGCTCCCTTCAGCTACAGAAGGATCAACTATTATTTATGAAGACAATGCAGCTTTCGTAACTCAGATTCGGGTAGGTCACATTAAGGGTGATAGGACGAAACGCGTTTCTTCTAAGTTTTTCTTCACACACGAACTACAAAAGGACAGCAAAATACAGATGAAACAAATTCAGTCCCAAGAAAATCCGGCAGATCTATTCACAAAGGCACTTCCAAAATCAACGTCTCAGAAAATGGTGTATAAAATTGGTATGCGTCGGCTGCATCAATAGACTAACTGAATAATGCGTTATAAATCAGAGGAAGCATTAAAAAGTATGCTGTAGTGTACTCTTTTTCCTTCACTAATATTTTTCCCACTGGGTTTTTATTAGTAGGGTTTTGATAAGACATTATCTTGATCCAGAAGTGTCAACCCTGATGATAACTTTGTAAAATATGTTACTTGAAGATGAAATAAAATTACACTCTTTTCTTATGATTTTTCCACTGGTTTTTCATAATGTAGACTCTCAATGAGACAATCATTTGTATTACAGATATAACTGCATGAATAAAAATGTATTCTCCGATTAATAGTTTCTATTATTTTTATTTTATAACCCAGAAATCAATTTCACTGCTACCTTATTTTTACAACTAATAATATCCGGATTTCGATTACTGCAGTCAAAACAGTTTTACGCACCGGAGAACCGAAGACTAATGTATCTTCGGTAATTAGCCTAGAGGAGAAGAAGACGAACAAATGAGTTGTTAACATACCAAGGAGAATATAATCAAATTCAACGTGAATGGTGCTGAAGATTTAGGAAACACCGAATTTCACCATACTGATCAAATTCAGATCTAAGAGTTGATGACCAACTATGTCAGTCTCGTTGATTCAGATTTGAAGCAGCTCAAAATATTTGGTTTGACAAATGCACCATCAATGTTTCAAGCCCTTATGATTTCTATTTTTAAAAAGATTCTGAGGCTATTTGGAAAGATTATTGGGATATAATAGCAATATTTCCTACACTAAGCCTTGAGACAAGGTCAATTTGTAGAGAGGGGGGATTGTCAGGCATTCATACAAACATCTGACGATGACAAACATTTACAAGAAACCAACAATGCAGATCGTAGATGAACTTGATGTTATTACCAAGCACTCAGGAGTGATGAAGAAGCATGGTGAAACAACCAGAATTATGAGTTTATCAGCAGATGATTGAGAATGAGATGTTGGCTGCATGCACGTGCACAAGCCATGGGCCGGTTTTGATTGAGATTTACGTGTAACTGGGCCCCGACTCTAACTGCTTATTCTTTCATCAAGTTATCACCATCATCACTGTTCTGCCTGCAAGTCCCACTTGCCTGCTACAACATCTACTGCAGCAGCTCTCCTTCTTACTTACACATCCCACCTCAAAACTACCTCACTGTCCTTGCCACTGCAGCACGTATTCATGTTGAAGCGCTATATTTTCCACTTGCTAGCTTCACTTATGCACAACAATTTTGTATGACTATATTATATCTGATCCAGCAATCTTCGTCTTCACTCATGCAGTCATAATTGTCACCACAAGTTGATTATTTTATGATCCACCATGCTCAGCTACATCTACATTAATGATCTAATGTGCTTAGTACGAAGGCATATGCAGTCAACAATAGCACTTCCGTTTTGTCGAACATGATCATCAAGCCATACAAGCTTCTGTCATGCTTCTAGCCCATTTTAGCTAGATCCCATATGCAGCTTCTGTACACCATTCTCATCCACATACAACCTTCATTGAACACACACTCAGCATTGTCCTCAAGTTGGCAGCTTAGCGCCACCTCTTTTCTTCCATTCGGTATCTATTTCCCACAAGCTTAAATTTGAATGCCTCGCGACATAAAGACCTTTTATTTCCTGTATCCACTCTGATTCTCCTATCCATTGTCTAACAAATGCTACTCCAAAAATGGTCAACACCATTCCTTTTTTTTTAACTAAATTATTAAAAGAAAGTATCGATTGTATGGGACACTGAAGCTAACCTTCGATACTTTTGCTAAAATGAAACCATTATGAGAATATTTATGAATATAAAGTATAAACCCTGTTTATGTTGTATTTTTGGTTACACTAAAACTGCAAGTAAAACAAACAAAAGTATATTTTGACTATGTATGTATTTCTTTACAACAAATAAATTAACAGCACTTTCATTTGCCAAAGTATAACCAAATGCTGTAGTCATTTTGAGTGGGAGCTCAAATGGATGCAAGGCAGAACATGAGCTCTTGCCTTTAAATGGCCCCACATTTATATTTCTAGATAATAGCTATCCAAATCTTTAAGTTTTTTTCTACATATTGGCACTAACGAAATAGTGGTTTATTAATGAGTACATGTCAACATATCATGGTAAGAAAATCAAACTTCACAAAATATAAGAATTCAGTGTTGGAATTCCTTAAGAAATTGAATGAATGGAAATATACAAAGTCCCACATTGCCTAATTGTTGAGAGCTATATTGGTTTATATATGGCTTTCTCATAAGTAGGTTGGGGGCTTGGGGCTCTCAATTGTATGCTTCGTTATGAGAAAGGAAATCATGCATCTCCACCACACATGCGTGCCGCCACCGACTGAACCAGGCTTGGATCTAATATGATACTCGTATTTTTACTGCAAATTGGACCGGGCTTTCTGACAGTTGCAGGCCATACGAACAGATGTGGATCTGTTCGGAAGCGGACGCAGATTGAATAGGCGCAAACAGTAGCGGGTGCAACCCGTTAGAAGCAAACAGAACAGGTACGGCCGAACGCGAGCGGGTGCGACCCGATTGAAGCAGATACGGCGCATACAGTACCAGGCGGTGCGAACTGTTGGACGCGAGCAGATGCAAACCAGTAGCAGGCAGGTGCGACCCGTTAACGAACAGCAGCGACCAAAAGGCAACGGGTGTGACCCGTCAAGCGGACGCGACTGTTTGAAGGTATGCGGACGAAATTATAAATAGAAGAGAATACTGATCACATTCTCATCCCATTCCAATCTAATTTCTTCTGCTTCTTTGCTCTACTGCTCAATATTCCATATATATCACATAGTTAACATACTCATTACAATCTCGTGCAGATTACATCTGTTGTATCTTGGGAGAATTTTGAAATAAAATTCTTAAGGAAATTGCTACAATAAGCCTCAGACGAAATTTTCTTTATATACTGGTTAGATTCTCTGTAATCTTTCCCGTTTATAAGTTGTACTATTTCTTACAATAGTATAACGTTATTGTTGTAATTTATTTACAACGTAACATATAGTTACAATTATCTAATACAGAATTCCAGCGCAGTGGAATTCTAATTGATAAACTTGTGCGACGAGTTTATTTTAGCGTGCCATCTCTTTTAGTACACTAGCCATATAACATCTTAAGAATTTTACTGTTTTATACTAAAACAGATATGGCAACAGTTGACAACATGAAAATGGATAAGTCCACCTTTTCAGCGGTTATTTCTAAATGCAATTTGGTTCAGAACCCTAACAATGGTGGGTTGACATAGGAGCTACTCGTCATGTTTGCTCTGAAAAATCCATGTTTTCAACATACCAGAAATTCGATCAGAAAGAAAGACTCTACATGGGTAATTCTGCAGTTTCCATGATCGAAGGCAGTGGCACATTTATCCTTAAGTTCACTTCTGGAAAAACTGTCAAATGAATAACGTGCTTCACGTTCCAGACATACGCAAGAATCTGATCTCCGGCTCAATGCTATCAAAGAAAGGATTCAAAATTATGTTCGAATCAGACAAGATGGTTCTGTTCAAAGCTGGAATGTATATCGGAAGGGGTTATTTATGTGATGGCCTATTTAAGGCAAACGTAGCCGTTATCGGCAATAAATCTATGTATTTTGATTGTGCTATTAATAAAATTGTAGTTTCTTACTTGCTTGAGCACGAAATTTTACTATGGCACGATAGATTAGGACACATAAACTTTCGAAAAATGAAGAAATTATCAAACTTGGGATTAATTCCAAAATTCCAAGTAGATAAGAACTACAAATGTGAGACATATGTAGAAGCAAAAATGGTCAAACAACCATTTGAATCTGTTGACAGAAGCACTGAACCATTAGGTTTGGTACATACAGATTTATGTGATTTTAAATCACTACCTACAAGAGGTGCGAAAAAGTATTTCATTACTTTTATTGACGATTATACGCGATATTGCTATGTATATCTTTTAAATAGTAAAGATGAAGCAATAACAGCGTTTATAAAATACAAGGCTGAGGTAGAAAATCAGTTAAATAAAAAGATCAAGATATTAAGATCTGATCGAGGTGGAGGTATGAATCACCATTTGAACAATTCTGTGAAGAAAATGGAATAATTCATCAAACAACAGCTCCATATTCACCACAACAAAATGGTGTAGCCGAGAGGAAGAATAGAACGTTAAAAGATATGCTTACTGCAATGCTTTTAACTTCTGGTCTACCGACGAACTTGTAGGGGGAAGCACTAAATATGTCTAATCATATATTAAATAAGGTTCCTCACAATAAAACAGGAACAATTCCATATGAGATATGGAAAGGACACAAACCAAGCTTTAAATACCTCAAAGTGTGGGGGTGCTTGGCAAAAGTTCAAGTTCCGCCTCCCAAGAGAGTCAAACTTGGACCAAAAACAGTAGATTGTTACTATCTTGGGTCAGCCCAAAATAGTAGTGCCTACAGATTTTTGGTATTCAAATCCGATATAACTGATATTCATGTAAATACAATCATGGAATCAAGAGATGCCTCATTCTTTGAAGATGTGTTTCCGCACAAAAGAAATGAAGGAAATAAGGTCCCAAAAAGGACAAGGGAAGAATCAAACGATTCGCATGAAGATGAAGCTCACCATGAAATTGAGTATGCTGAACCAAGAAGAAGCGTAAGGGCTAGAACTTTCAAAACATTTGGTTCGGACTTTTTACATATGTATTAGAGCAAGAACCTCAAACATACAAGGAAACAATGTCATCTTCTGAATCCTCATGTTGGAAAGAAGCAATCCAAAGTGAGATTGATTCAATTCTAAGTAATAAAACTTGAAAAATTGTTGATATTCCACCAGGAATAAAACCAATTGGCTGCAAATGGATTTTCAAGAAGAAAATGAAAGTAGATGGCTCTATCAACAAGTATAAAGCCAAATTAGTAGCCAAAGGATATCGTCAAAAAGAAGGAGTAGACTTTTTTGATACATATTCGCCGGTAACACGAATAACCTCTATAAGAATGCTAATAGCAATTACATCCATCTATAATCTAGAGATTCATCAGATGGATGTAAAAACAGCATTCTTAAATGGAAATCTCGATGAGGAGATTTACATGGAGCAACCTGAGGGATTTATTTCCAAGGGAAATGAAAACAAAGTCGGTAGATTAGTCAAATCATTATACGGACTAAAACAAGCTCCAAAGCAATGACACGCAAAATTTGATAGTATCATGATGAGAAATAGTTTTCGTATAAATGAATGTGACAAATGTGTTTATTATAAACAACTTGGACAATCATATGTGATGATCTGTCTATATGTGGACGATATGCTAATATTCGGTCCAAATACTCAGGTAATTGAGACCATAAAGAAAATGTTGATCAACAATTTCGATATGAAAGACTTAGGAGTTGCGGACGTTATTTTGGGAATCAAAATAATAAGAACACCTAATGGAATTGAACTATCTCAGTCACACTATGTAGCCAAAGTGATTGAAAAATTCCAAGAGTATGGAATTAAAGGAGTGAGGACACTTTTTAATCCATCGGAAGTACTGCATAAAAACACTGATGAGAGTGTAATGCAACTGGAATACTCTCGTGTAATAGGATGCTTAATGTATCTGATGAATTGCACCAGACCAGATATTGCTTACGCGGTAAGTCGATTGAGCAGGTATACAAGCAATCCAGGGAAGGAACACTGGAAAGCACTAATGAGAGTGCTTGGATATTTAAAAAAATACCACTGAGTATTCCTTACACTATGGAAAATATCCTGCCGTCTTAGAAGGATATAGTGATGCAAACTGGATTGCAGATTCAGAGGAATCAAAATCAACAAGTGGTTATGTCTTTACCCTAGCAGAGGCAGCAGTATCATGGAAATCTACTAAACAAACATGCATAGCTCGATCCACTATGGAATCAGAGTTCATCGCTTTAGATAAAGCAGGCGAAGAAGCAGAATGGCTTCGTCATTTTTTAGAAGATATTTCATTTTGGCCTAAACCTGTACCGGCCATATGCATGCACTGTGATAACCAAGCTGCGCTAAGCAGAGCGCACAACTTTGTGTATAATGGAAAGTCACGACATATTCGTCGACGCCATAACACAGTTAGGCAGTTACTCTCAAATGGAACTATTTCCAAAGATTATGTGAGAACAAATGATAACCTAGCGGATCCATTTACTAAAGGTTTATCAAGAGAGAAAATTGACTGCGCATCGAGGGGAATGGGTTTAAAAGCCTAAACCAACAAGAGTTACCTTATACGGAAACCTATCCTAGCGACTGGAGATCCCACGGACTAGGATCAATAGGCAAACCAGTTCTGAGTAACTCAAGACGTAATATATTTGTGTGGACATAGTCCAACTCTATTCCTATGGTGCACAATATAAATGCATGCCTACAGAAGTATTAATAGGTTAAAACTATGTTTTTTAATGATGACCATATCTTGGAAATAACAAATGGGGTATTTGTAGGATACTCTTAATGGTTGCGATCACCTATGTAAGTGTGAGCTGGTTTGGCTCTATGAGAATTTTACAAGGCTTTAAATTCTCTATAACACTCGCAGAACCAAGTAGTGTTCAGGACCAAAATGAACACAACCAAGAGATTGGATGAGAAGAGAATCAATGCTTCGTAAAGCTTATTGTCTGGATATACAATAAAGGCCGACGGTTCAAGATGAATAATTCACCGATTAGCCAAGTAGATCCGATAAGTTTTTACTAGGGAAAGTTCAAAGTGAAATATCTACTTATCCACGATAAAGCATTATTCCATATGTACTGTGTGATATTTCGCTTTGTGTGGGGGATATGTATATTATCATTCATGTGGGGCATTGTTGGAATTCCTTAAGAAACTGAATGAATGGAAATATACAAAGTCCCACGTCGCCTAATTGTTGAGAGCTATATTGGTTTATATATGGCTTTCTCATGAGGAGGTTGGGGGCATGGGGCTCCCAAATGTATGCTTCGTTGTGAGGAGGGAGATCATGCATCTCCACCACACACGCGCGCGCGCCGCCGCCGTCCGTCCGACCGAACCGAACCGGGCCGAGCCGGGCTCGGGTCTAATATGATACTCGTATTTTTACTGCAAACTGGACCGGGCTTTCTGACAGTTGCAGGCCATACAAACAAATGCGGATCTGTTCTGAAGCGGACGCGGATTGAATAGGCGCAAACAGTAGCGGGTGCGACCCGTTAGAAGCAAACAGAACAGGTGCGGCCGAACGCGAGCGGGTGCGACCCCATTGAAGCAGATACGGCGCATACAGTACCAGGCGGTGCGATGCGAGCGGATGCGAACTGTTGGACGCGAGCAGATGCAAACCAGTAGCAGGCGGGTGCGACCCGTTAACGAACAGCAGCAAGCAAAAGGCAACGGGTGCGACCCGTCAAGCGGACGCGACTGTTTGAAGGGATGCGGACGAAATTATAAATATGAGAGAATATTGATCACATTCTCATCCCATTCCAATCTAATTTCTTCTTCTTCTTTGCTCTACTGCTCAATATTCCATATATATCACACAGTTGACATACTCATTACAATCTCGTGCAGATTACGTCTGTTGTATCTTGGGAGAATTTTGAAATAAAATTCTTAAGGAAATTGTTACGACAAGCCTCAGACGAAATTTCCTTTATATACTGCTTAGATTCTCTGTAATCTTTCCCGTTTATAAGTTGTACTATTTCTTACAATAGTATAACGTTATTGTTGTAATTTATTTACAACGTAACATATAGTTACAATTATCTAATACAGAATTCCATCACAGTGGAATTCTAATTGATAAACTTGTGCGACGAGTTTATTGTAGCGTGCTATCTCTTTTAGTACACTAGCCATATAACATTCAGTACATTTTCATTTGTTGTGAGCCATCTCATTTACTTTAGTTTCAATGGTTAAGCTTAAAAAAGAGACACATGAAGACTATGGGAAGAGGAGAACCAAACTGGGAATCCGTGAATTAAGATGCAACTCCTATATTAAAGGAAAATAGATTCATGCCACAGGCCTATATATGCTTAAGCCTGCACTTATGCTGATCGGTGCCTGAAATATTACATATGACACATAAAAATTAAATTTGGCAGTGGTACCTCTATCATTCTAGGTGCAAAGGAAGCATACGTAATAAGATCGTTGAACCATGACGACAAAGATTACACGATAACATTTTTTTAATTGCAAGTGATGATGGATGACATGAATTAAAAATTGTAGGTGAAATATCCCATCAAAAAGTTTATATCTAACAAGATATGCAACTCCTTCTCAAATGTACTTTCTCAGCCTCCTCCTTTTTATGTGAAGTTGATGGATAATGTATTATGTGGATATAAACAAGACGTACAACATTATAAGTAGATATCAGTGAAATTATACATGTATATGTGAGCGTGCTTGTTAATAAATAGATATTTAAATATAGATAAGTAATTTCAAGTTATATTGTCCAAACATAGCATGCATGACACTTTTCAGGGATAAGAGAAAAGAGTATTTAGGCTGAAAGTATAATTTCTGTCATAAGCATGCACACATGATATAGGGAAGTGAATGTGTCTGTCACCATATTATGCATACTAATCGTACTGAATTTTAACTAATGCACCAGACA
This sequence comes from Allium cepa, assembly GCA_030765085.1. NCBI lineage: Eukaryota > Viridiplantae > Streptophyta > Magnoliopsida > Asparagales > Amaryllidaceae > Allium > Allium cepa. Next base: position 170,255,011 of record CM060931.1, read on the forward strand.
TAAGCATGCAATAAAAATGTATATAATACAAGTAGATACCAATGGAGATTCTCAAAAGTTGGAAGAGGATTTGGATTTAAGTCGATAAAGCTTCTTACGGCCAACTAGTGATCATCTATATTTTATACTAGCATATGAAATCAGATGAAATTATACTTATTATTTTTAATATATATTTTATATAAACAAGATGTTGTAAAATTGATGTCGGTTTTCCCCTAGGAACACATTACATAGCTGTTAGAGGATATTGCTATAGAATCATTCATCTATTTTCTGGTTCAGTGTCCACTTAAGATAGAAATAATTCTATTTATTCCCTCAGTCTGACGGTCAAAATAATATAAATGAAAACTAAAATACCTTTTTTCTTCTTTGCTTCCTGATGCTTTAGCTTATTTGATGTCATAACGAGACTGGAAAATCAAAAGGTTAACAAAATCATTTAAGGGAATTAAGTGAGTACTCCATTACCAGTCCAATTTTTTCATGCTAGCTAATTTTCCTTAAAAAGAAATATTATTTGTCATTCAATACATTCATATTTATAAACATCTCATTTGCTTATCCAGTAGTTAAGGGAAAGTAATTATACAACCTTTGTAATAATTAATTGTAACAACTAAATATGCCAATCAAGTTTGAAAAGCCAAACGAACAACACATATAACTCTTATCCATTATTTGTAGGATCTGCGTAACAACATAGTGGTGAGCTGATGCCAGGAGAAATGTTTGGTAATTAGAAAAACCATCTGAATAGAAAGCTGCATCTACTTTAGTTGGGTGTTAAGTGAAAATTTATTTTTCAAGGTAAATTACTACATAATTATCTTCTTCTTTTTTATCACAATAAAAGCATAAATAGTACAAAATACTACATGATTATGTTCCAAATAAAAGATGGCTTTAAACATTATTGTATTCAGTCGGAGTAACTGTTGAGAATTTTTTTTTAAGGTTCCATTTCCATAAGATAAGCAATGTTTTTTATATTGGCTCGCCAAACCTATCACAACACTCCTCATTTGTCCTGCCTTGAAACAGACTGCATAGAAAACTATACAGGCGGAGTTACTTTAAACATTACTGTAAACGGTAAAAACATATTTGTATACAATTTTGTATATAGTTTAACAGTATATTTTTATTGAATTTTAGAGAAGCGGAGAGAATATGATGAATAGTTAATTTTATTGTAAATTTTTTTCTCAGATTCTAAAAGCTCTTTGTACATGATTATATATAACTTAATTCTACTAGCCGTTGCTTATTTCCTTAATTATAATTTTACTAGCCATTGCTTATTTCCCAAATTATAATTCTGCTGGCCATTGTTTATTTTCAAAATTATAATCGCCTAATTACATCATAATTACAACAAAGTAACAAGTATAGCTAACAGCTATATAATGAATGCTAGCCTTTTATTTATTTCCTATTTTCAGCCAAGATTAAGTATTATAAAGCTATCATTCTTATTTCTCAACAATCCCACTCAAGTTGGGTTCGAAAAATTTATAGAACCCAACTTGTCAAGTACGTTCAGAGGGTTGGTTTTGTCGAATGTTTTTGTAAAAATATCTTGGTTGCTCTTTGCTTTTGATAAATAGAGTTTATATTTTTTCCAATTGCACTTTTTCTCTAACAAAGTAACAATCGATCAAAACTAGACCAGCCCGCAGCGGAAGAAACAATTGAATTTCAAAATTTTTACAAATTTTGGATCATTAATGGGCCTATGAAATCAAGATATATTTCGATTTATCTAAGTTTCTTTTAAATAAAATCAGTTTTTATTTAATATCATATTTTGTTTTATCAATTTAATTCTAGAACAATCAAAAATGGGATATAAAAATAAGGTTTGAATATATCAGATATATTCATCCTTAATTGTGTGACAGAATAGTTAAACATAAGACAAGTATGATCAATTGATAACATAATGTATATAAATAAATACTAATAATTTTAAAGGCAATCACATAAGAGACAAAAGGGAAAGAATAAAAGATGAAAAAAATGATTGATTCATCTTTCCCCTTTTGACAAACTTGATTTATGCATCACTCAATTAACAATCAATGAATCATTATGACATAAGAACAAGAAAACCAACAATAATTCATATGCATATGATACAGCCTCATTTAGAATTGTTTGATATTAATAAAGCATTTAAATTATACAAATTGAAATATAAATATTAAGTTTTATATGTAATATACATATAGATGTAATTATTTGTGTAAAAAGATTAACCCAAAACAACTTAATTAATTCAAAAGAAATCATATTACATTTAAATTTTTGAATGTATTTATGAACTTATGTAGACTTAAATTAGTTAACAAAATATATATGTATACAATTAAATCAAGAGATACAACACATATGAAAAATGTTTTTTATCTTAAAGTGAAACACACTAAACTGAGCAATATATTAACAATCCTTTGTATACTTAAAGAAAGATATTAGTCATTTCAAATATGTAAATGGATTTATAAATTTATTATAATCAATTTATTATGAAAACATCATTCAATCATGTCTGAGTTTCAATTACAATAAGGTGCAGACAATAAGAACAAATAAACTTTTAAATCTAAGGAGATTTAACCTATATAAGTAAATAATTTTTTTTCTATTATTACTATAAAACAAAAGGTGATACATAATGAACTAAACAATATGTTAAAATCCTTTAAATACTTAAAGGATTATAATTGTGATAACAAATAGGGTAACAGATTTAAAAATTTATTTTAATCAATTTATCATCAAAACATCATTTAATCATATGTAAGTTTCCATTATAGTATAAATGCAAATAATAAGAATGTATAAACATTCAAATCAAAAAATTACACTTTGATTTGAAGACTAAACATAGATCTAAAATTAAAATATCTTTTAATTGTATACAAGTTTCAGTTTTGATTTATCTAATTAGAAAAAACCAATCAATTCATACAATAAACAATTCAAACTACATAAACCATTTTTAAATCAAATGAGACAATATTGTACACATATAAATTATGATTGGACATATCTACTATAACCTTAATATTGGATATATCTATTTTAACCTTAATAGTGTATACTATAACCTTTATAATATAATACATATATCTTATATATAAATATTTTTATTTAATTAATTAATCTTTAATTAATATATTTAATTAAACAATTTTAAATGAATTATATTAATTTCAAAGTTTATCTTATATACATACATGTATACTTATGCTATCTTAAACATTTAAAATAAAATAACATATATCAACATATATAATACATGCATATAAGTATTAATCTATAAACTCAATTAATTAATTTGTTTTATTAGTCTTATTAATAAATTTTAAATTTTGAAATTAATATTTAAATAATTTCAAACATTTTAAATTTTTCTGTAATATTATAACCAATTATAATAAACATGGTTTTATTTTAAATTTAAAATCTTGTATTAATTTTCAAAACTATTTTAAAAATCAGCCCGAGACTAAATTCAAATTGGACCTTTTTAATCAGGGGCAACCTTTGGACTCACTTCACCTTTCAGGCCAGGCAGATAACCAGATAGGACATGGTACTTGATTACTCAATTCCATTTCTAGACATCACTTTTCTAGACACAGTAATAAGTGTGCAAGCTTAACTAGTTAAACCTAAAATGACTAATTTAAACCGCATACGCTATTGGACTCTAATACCATTGTTGGATTGGGCCAGAAAGCAGTGGAAGAAATGAACGAATTTACAAAATTTACCCTTTTTGGATCATTAATGGGCCTATGAAGTCTAAATGTTAAGAGACCTTTGAAGTCTAAATGTGTTTAGGTCTTATCAAAATTCCTTTTAAATAAAATCATTATTTTATTTAATACCATATTTTATTTTATTAATTTAATTCTAAAACAATCAAGTTGAACCTAAAATGACTAATTTAGACCGCATAGGCTATTGGACTCTAATACCATTGTTGGATTAGCCCAGAAAGCAGCGGAAGAAATGAATAAATTTAAAAAAATTATCATTTTTGGATCATTAATGGGCCTATGAAGTCTAAATGTTAAGAGGCCTATAAAGTCTAAATGTGTTTAGATCTTATCTAAATTCATTTTAAATAAAATCATTATTTTATTTCATGCCATATTTTGCTTTATTAATTTAATTCTAAAACGATCAAGAATGGTATATAAAAATAAGGTTTGAATATATCAAACATATTCATCATTAATTATGTGACAGAATAGTTAAACATAAGACAAGTATGATCAATTGATAACATAATGAATATAAATAAATAATAATAATTTTAAAGGCAATCACACAAGAGACAAAAGAAAAAGAAATAAAAGATGAAAAAATGATTGATTCATCTTCCCCCTTTTGACAAACTTGATTTATGCATCACTCAATTAACGATCAATGAATCATTATGACATAAGAACAAGAAAAACCAACAATAATTCATATGCATATAATACCGCCTCATTTAGAATTGTCTGATATTAATAAAGCATTTAAATTATACAATTTAAAATATAAACATTAAATTTTATATGTAATATACATATAGATGTAATTATTTGTGTAAAAAGATTAACCCAAAACTACTTAATTAATTCAAAATAAATCATATTACATTTAAATTTTCTAACGTATTTATGAACTTATGTAAACTTAAATTAGTAAACAAAATATATATATATATAATTAAACCAAGAGATTCAACCTAATATGAAAAAAAAATTAAACAAAAGTGGAACACACTAATTGAGCAGTATATTAACAATCCTTTGGATACTTAAAGAAAGATATTAGTCATGTCAAATATAGAAACAGATTTATAAATTTACTATAATCAATTTATTATCAAAACATCATTCAATCATGTGTGGGTTTCAATTACAATAAGATGCAGATGATAAGAATAAATAAACTTTCGAATCTAAGGAGATTCAACCTATATGAATAAATATATTTTTTTCATTATTATTATAAAAAAAATGATACATACTGAACTAAGCATATGTTAAAATCATTAAAATGGTCAAAGAAGGATAATTGTGATGTCAAATAGGGTAACAAATTTAAAAATTTAGTGTAATCAATTTATTATCAAAACATCATTTAATAGTATGTAAGTTTCTATTATAGTACAAATGTAAATAATAAGAACATATAAACATTCAAATCAAAAGAATTACACTTTGATTTGAATTTTTAAACATAGATATAAAGTTAGAATATTGTCTAATCATATACAAGTTTCGGTTTTGATTTATCTAAAAAAAACCAATCATTTCATGCAATAAATAATTCGAACTACATAAACCATTTTTAAATCAAATGAGACAATATTATACACATATAAATGATGATATTTAATTTTATTCATTAAAACATTATATCAAAATTATTAGAATAACAAGATCATACCGTAATTCCAAAGCCTTGAAGGACACCTTGGGACGTCGAATTTTTTCTTAGTCAATGAATCGTACCTTGAGCGATGAATCAAATCTCTTGGATTTCGAAATCAGCTTCAAAATGTTGCAGGGATCAAGAGAAAAAACCACCTTGAATTTATTTGTTTTGTTTGAATTTATTTTATGAAACTTTTATTTTCATGGAGACCATTAAGTGAGAGAACGAAGCTTAAGAACAAAGAAGGAAATTTGTCTGACTAAAACAAAATGTGAATGAGGATGAGAGAGAGTGCATGTGTTTTAAAAGAAAACAATAAAACCTTTTGAATTTCCTCCTTTAAAACCTTCTTTATTTAATCCAAAATTAAATTACCAAATCCTCTTCCATCTTATTCATATATTCAACATGATGAAAGAAAGAGAAAATGACAAAACTCATTTCATAAATGATATATAAATGATTCATAAAAAGAAGATTTATTTTCATTCTTTTTTTAATTTCTCCTTTAGATTTTCAAATGAAATTTGAACCATATCCCTTTTTTCATCATGCAGGTGGGCCTCGATGAAAATTTTCAAAAAGCACTTTGAAATTATTCAATTTAAATCCAATTTAAATATTCTATTGATATCAAATATCAATATGCGCATTTATAACTTTTATAAACGTACTTTACAAAGTAATAATTCAAACAAATCAAATGAATTTTAATAATTAGTATTTCATTAATACTAATTATTTACAATAATTTAAAAATTAATTAAATCGTATGGTTCATTTCGAATATTCATCATTGCAATTCTATGACTCAAAGGTGCAAATTCAGTCAATGATTAATATCGAACTATTAGAATATTAATGTTCACATATCACTTAGCAGGTGATGTGACATTTTAGCTGAATTTATTGATTACGCATCCTTTTGGTAAAATCCAATTTTACTTATTATAAGCGGTACTTGATAGTGACAATTGTTTACACCAATTCTATTCATCAAAACAATATCATTTTGGATTTATGTAACTTAGTAATGGTCAAAATTCTAGTATCATCCACATTCGAATTTATAATCCAAACACAATGTCTTTGGTTCAATAATAACAATTATTATTAACCGTGCTCTGGCCAAATGCTTTTGTGAGAAATGCGGATTACGAATCTTAAGGCTAGAATTAACACTAGAGGGGGTGAATAGTGTTTTAAGGAATTACTAATTCTTTTTGGGTTTATATTAATTTGAACACAAATGTATGCAATATTCACACACAGATATGATCACAGAATCAAATACAGATGCAGAAATAAAGTAAAAGCAATAAAGGAAAGAACACACGGGATTTTATACTGGTTCAGAGTTACCTTACATCCAGTCCCGCACACAAGTATGGATTTCCTTTCAAAATCAATTCTTACAATTACACCATCGATTTCAAGGCCACGAGGTACACCACTTCAGATTCACAATACTCTGGATAGAGATACTTGATTTTACGGGCAACAAGTTCATCCAATTGATTTCCCAGCCTACAATCACATCTTTTCTCGCTTGATTGATTTTACAGGCTATAATCACACCATTTCTCACTCAATTAATTACAAAGAAGTCTATAACTCTGAAGAGCACTGGAATTTTGTTGAGATAGTGATAGAGAAACTAGAAACGATCAAGTTAGATTCAATGGTGATTTCAGCAGAGTAATGGTAAAAATGTATATAAAGAAATGGGGAAGAAGAAGAGGAGTGAAATCAGAGAAAATATACATGTAAATTCGTTTAAAACAGCCCCTACTTATAGTAGAACAACAGCCATGTCCATTCGTGAAAGGATATGATGAATAGACACTTTCTTTGAAATTCAAATTTTTGAAATAAACTACCACCTTGTCGACAAGGGTCCCTAGGGGTTTTCGACAGGCCTAAGTAATTTTTGGTAACATGTTTTTCTTTGAAAATAACTTCTTTCTTGTATTAAAACTATTTTTAGACTTTATAAATATACTTTCTATAGTTAAAATACATAAGTAGGTATAGAGAATAATATTTTGGTATAAATGAAATTTTACTATAATTTTATATTTAAATCTAAGTATAAATATTAAAAGTTAAATATATTAAAAGATAGTTTAAAACTAAGGATAATTTGATTTTGAAGATAAAGATTATTTTAGGCTATAAGTATTTTAAAACCAGGATATATGTTTTTGATCTTTTTAAAAGGAAGATTTTGAAATCATTTTGAAAACAAGATATAATTTTGTAAAACATTTGAATAAAAGTTAGTGGATACAAAACAATGTTCCACTATATTTTTTGTATGTTCCATCCTACTTAGTGTTCCATCCCTTTAACGAGCTCGAAGTAGATTCCATTCCATGAATAAATTGGATTTAAAGATGTCAGTGCTTTTCTAGGAGTTTTAACAAAATTCCTAACTAAATTACTTATATTGAAATCTTGAACTCTTGATAATCTTGATACTCATGAGTCTTCAATCTTGATATTTCAGTCTTGAATCTCTATATTGTACAGTCTTCATTCTTGTTACATGCATGGTTAAATCCTACATATACATATATATATATATATATATATATATATATATATATATATATATATATATATATATCTAAACTATAATGTTAGTATTTATATTTTATAATATTATTCTAAGGTTGTTATCATCAAAACCATCTTCTTAGGGACTAACAATCTCCCCCATTTTGATGATGACAACTTTTGTTTATAAAATATTACTTCTATCCTAATAACCCCCCCTAAAACTAATAACTCCTCCTTAATCTATGCCTTACTATCCTATTTTATGCTTCTCCCCTTTTGTCATCAACAAAAACTAACTCCAAACTATATAGCTCCCCCTAAAACTAATACTATATGACATGTGATTATAATGATAGTGTTATCATAAATAATTAACACTTAATTCTAAAACTAAAACTTAGTCCTTAATAACTAACTATCCTAACTAAGAATCCATATATGATAGTACTTATAATAGTGATAATATAAGAACACAAACCATTTATTAATTATATATTGTTATATTTACATTTGTGTAGAAAACATAAGTAAAATCATATAACGATAAGAAAGAGAGAGAGAAAACTAATGTGCATCCTTGAAAATGGGAGATCTATGAACTGAACAATTTGGGTAGTGGAAACAGAAATTTCCACGTTGTTCGATTAGATTTCCATCCTTGTCAAAGCACACTTCAACAACGCAAACAATTTTGTCGTCATCTTCAGCGTGCTTTTCTTCCATGAGGGCTTCTTCTTCCTCGTTGTCCTCTTGCACTTGATCTCCTGAAGATTCTTCATCACTCAAGATGGGATTGGCGTGATTGTCCATTAGAAACTTTTCTAAGTTTCTAAGGATTTTGCCTTGCCGTTCTTGTTCTTTGGTCATTCTGAGTTGCACTACTTGAATTTCAGTCATTAGTTGCAATGCTTCCTTCAAGGAATCCTCCATTTTCATCACTCGTGCAAGCATAGTTCGTTGAAATGGTCCAGTGGAAGGAGAAGGGAAAGAAAAGGCTGAATTTTTATTTCATTTGGAGGAGGAGGCCATTGTTTTATTGTTTTCAGAAGTTAGATTAGAGAAAGGACAGAAAGAATGAACAAAATTTTGAAATAAGAAGAATATACAACCACTTATTTGAATTTCGGTGGGAAAATTTCAAAAGAAAAAAATCGTTATATGTTGACATGAGTAAGCGAGGGTTGTCGACATGGTACCTATATTTTTACTATTTGATTTATTTTAATTTAATTTTTTTAATTATACTTTGTTATTTATATTCTATATTTCAGTTATTGAACAAATACCTAATTCTCTTCTTAATTTAGTAAATAAAGATTCATTTAAGGGTTTTGTTAAGATATCAGCAATTTGGTTCTCGAAAATGATATAATCGACAGTAATTACTTCCTTACTTATATTATCTCTAAAAAAATAATGTCTTATATCAATATGTTTAGTTCGAGCATGATGAGTAGGATTTTTGGATAAATTTATTGCACTAGTATTATCATAATAAATTGGTGATTTCGAGATATTTAAACCAAAATCTTTTAAAGTTTGTATTACTTGAGAACAAGCCAAAGCAGCAGAAATATACTCTGCTTCAGTTGTTGATAAAGAAACTATGTTTTGCTTTTTACTAAAATAGGAAATCAGAGAATCCCCCAAAAAGTGACAAGTTCCACTTGTACTTTTTGGTCTGATTTACAACCAGCAAAATCAGCATCACGGTAAAATATTAATTCAAAAGAATCATTTTTAGGATAAAATAAGCCATAATCAAGGGTGTGTTTAACATATCTTATGATACGTTTTACAGCTTTTAAGTGGATCTCTTTAGGTTGGGATTGATATCTTGCACAGAGACAAACACTATGCATGATATCAGGTCTACTAGCAACGATATAGAGTAGTGATCCAATCATTCCTCTATATAATTTTTTATCTACATCTTTTGAGAGATCTTCTTTACGTAGGTACTTATTGGTTGTCATAGGAGTGGGTTTTCCACTTGCATTAGTCAAACCAAATTTATTAACTAGTTCTTTAGCATATTTTTCTTGACTGATAAAGATACCATTATCTAATTGTTTTATTTGCAATCCTAGAAAGAAGTTTAATTCACCCGTATGACTCTTCTCAAACTCTTTTGTCATTATTTCAGAAAATTCTTTATTCATTTCAAAATTAGTTGATCAAAAAATAATACCATCTATGTAAACTTGTACTAGTTGAATATCATTTTTATTTCTTTCAATAAAAAGAGTATTATCTACTTTACCAATTTCAAAGTTTGATTGTAATAAGTAAGATCTTAGTCTATCATACCAGGCTCTAGGAGGTTGTTTTAGACCATATAGAGCTTTCTTAAGTTTGTAAACATGATTTGGTAATTTTTCATTTTCAAAAAGTGGTGGTTGTTCAACTATACTTCCTCTTCTACAAATCCATTTAAAAAGGCACTTTTAACATCCATTTGAAATAATTTGAAATTATTATGATTTGAGAATGCAAGTAGAATCCTAATGGCTTCTAATCTAGTACGGGAGCAAAGGTTTCATCAAAATCTATTCCTTCTTCTTGACATTAACCTTGAGCGACTAATCGGGCTTTATTTTTAACAACCTCACTGTGACGCCCCACCTCTATGCTCACAATAACAAAGGTTATTATAAGGAATAACGTCTGCTATTGGAAGAATAAGTCTTGTTAGAAGCGACCATCCGTAAGTTATGCCTTATACGAGTATTGATTACATCGATAAGAGTTGTGAAAATTACTCCCAAAGATATAAATTCAATCCAAATCTAAAACGAAACTACAGTTGCTAAAGAAATATCTAGAACAACTCATAATAACAACAACACTGATAGTATAATCACATCAGAATAGAGATATCAGATATATAGCAGAAGACAAGTCTGGAATACATGCTACAACAATCGATAGTTCACATGAACCAAATGTACATAAACATATACATCAACATACATAAGACGAGAAACAAATAACCAAATGTACTCCTCAGAGGCTAGACAAAAGATGATGTGAAATCCCAAAAGCTGAAGCTGCTACAGAATCAGAGATAGTGATTGTTATCCCAACTTTTGGCAAAGTTGAGATACTCAGAATTTACTAAAAATCAATGATTATTATTCTTGAATATCAACCATGCATTGCAGGATAACCATGGATATCGATGAATTTTGTCCGAGTCCAGATTGAGCCACAATTGATGGGACACGGCGAGAAATACCATAGAGGTCAGCATCTCAAATTTCAAGTCAATCGGAGTTCATACGCTCAAGTTATGATCGATTCAATTTGAAGGAAAAGGCCCGAGATTCGAACCCATCAGGTTTGAAACCATCACCTTCGAACCCATCAGGTTCGAACCCATCAACTTCGAACCCATCGGGGCGCCTCGGGTTCGAACCCATCAAGTTCGAACCTACCAAGTTCATAACAATGGACCTCGAATCCATCGGAGAGTAGCTGGTTCGAATCCATTAAGCATCGGTCGTTCGACTCCATCGATAGGTCTTCGTTCGAACCCATCGTTGGAACCCTATTCGAACCCATCCAAGAAGCTTCGTTCGAATCCACTGGGTCAGCTAGCCATGGTGACGTGTCCTTCATTGGTTCGAATGCGCCGAGATATTAGGAGTCGAAGCGGTCAACTCGGAGTGAAGACCGGATCGGTTCGAGATTTGCGCTCCACGCCGCTGCGAAGGCACGTGCCACCATCGGTTCGAAACCATCGGTTCGAATGGATGGTTTCGAACCAAACAGCCATGCAGAAAACGCCATTTCGAATCCATGATATCTCGCAATCCACTGATCCAAATTCAACGAAATTTTCACAGTAGCTTCCATACATGAAAAAGATTGTTCCTGCCAAGTTTCAACTTGATTGGACCATTTCTTGATGGGTTCGAAATCACTTCCAATCGATGTCAGATCGAGTCGAAACTTGGTGGGGTCGGTCGCGTGGGCCCACTCACGTGCCAGAAGAAGTCTCCCGAAGTTTGAGCGAGATCTGGGCCTCCTACGCCTATAAATAGCACCCTGAAGCCTTCAGAAAGGGGGACTTTTGGGAGCTTCCACCATTGAACGTCCAGACTCTGCCGGATTGAATTACATACTTCATTATCATTGTTGTATTCAAATTTTAAGGCTATCATCAACTGTAATCCGCTGTAATCAAGAGTAATCAGCGAAGAACATCAATAAAAGTTAAAACCTTTGAAGTGGACGTAGGCCGGAGATAGCCAAACCACTATAAATTGTGTGTTCTCGTTCATAATTTCTATTTTACTGCGTGTTGCTTGCTTAAATCTGTGATTTGTATTTGGATATTGCTGATTTATATTCCAACACTGGTGCTTTCACAATACTTGGGGGTTTGTGACCAATTTTGGCGCAAACACTTTGGTGCTTTCACTGAGAAGAACTAGCACCCGCTACATCAGATTCAGAGTCCAGATTCAAAAGTTCGAAGAAATCCGATTCAGAAACAATGACTCAACAAACAAGACAAAGAGTTGATAGAAGCCAACAGGGAGGAAGTCAAGAAGCATCCTCAAGATCTGGAGAAGGACAAGCTTTCGTCTACATCACTAGAGATGAAATGGAGGCTATGGCTAATTCATTACGCGAAAGCATGATGAAGGCTCAACAGGAGATGTTGCAGAATTTCCTCGAACAAATGGGACGGCGAATATGCAAAACCTTGGGCCAACTACAACAACTGCGAGTGCATGGCAAGGAGTCAGGATTACAGAAGCTAACGAAGGTCAGGTTCAAGACCAGAATGCAGGAGTTGAAGGTGATCAACAAGGACTTGGGGGCAGACCCTCAGGGTCCGGTACTGGAAGACCAATAGACGGAGCTCAACAAGCTGGAGTCAATACATATGCTAACGAGCCGCCAGAAGAATACGTACCAGAATTCCCTTCAAGGCTCGGGGGGCAGGATGGGAACTTGACAAGGGGGAAACCCCTAGACGGAGACGAGAGAATGATTGGCCTAATGCGATGAATCATGAGAGGAGGACTACCTAGTGGAGGGCTGGAAGAAGTTAGTCGGAGTCCGTTCACTCCGAACATCCAAAACGCAAGGAACCCTTCAAAATTCAAACTACCAACGGTAGAACCTTATGACGGGAGGTCATACCCGACCATGCATATTACCAGATATATTAGGCACATGGAAGTGCTGGGGGCATCCGAGGAAGTGATGGCATGATGCGTCCCTCTATATTTGTCGGATTTGGTTGCACTTTGGTTCAGGCAACTAGAGACGGGATCAATCAGAACATGGAGCGAGCTTGTAGACTGCTTCATGAGACAGTTCCGGGTCCATGTGACGCGACCCAAGAGCGTGATGACTTTAGCTTCGATCAAGCAAAGGGCCGGAGAGTCGATAAAAGATTTCCTACTAAGATTCAATGTAACAGTGACTTCTGTAGATCGCCCGGATCCATCGATGATTTTGATGGCGGCGGTGGCAGGAGTCGCGGAAGGCACCAAATTTAAAGATTCTCTGACTGAAGATCCACCGCAGGATCTTGGAGAATTCTTTCATAAAGCTGAAAAGTTCATCCGATTAGAAGAATCACGAGCCGAGAGGCTGGAAACAAATGTTGCGCAGAGCGAAGGAACCTCCAGAGAACAGCCCGGAGCGGACATGGGAAAGAGGAAACAGGATGACAGACATGATGGTCCTGATAAACGGAAGAAATTCCGAGAACCAAGGTTTAGGCAGTACACAGATCTGACTGCAGGCCTAGAAAGAATTTACACTGAAACTCGGGGGCAACTCCCCTATCGAAAGCCACATATAAGGGATCCCACTGAGCGGGAGCGCAGGACTGGAAAATATTGCCTATTCCATGAGCTGGATGGACACATCACAGATGAATGCCACCACCTAAAGGATGAGGTGGAAGAACATGCCAGGGGTGGTAGATTGCCGCAATTTGTCAGAGAACGGACTGCGGCGGTAAGGCCTGAACAACTACCGCCTCCACCTAACAGGAATGATCCTGGATCGGGATCACGACTCGTCATCCACTGATTAAAGATGGCAAGGGCCAAGTGCAGGATTTGAACTTCGGTCGAATAATTCTATTTAGATTTGTTTTCAAAATAAACGGTTACTCCACTTACACATGCACGGGAACCGGAGAGATCCCTAGGCATGCTCTGAGATGGAAAAAGACCGATATGCCCGGAGAGGCAGTGTTTAGCTTTTTCTGATGTTTGAGATTGAACATCAAGAACTCGAATTTTAATAAATAAATTAGAATCTCTTGCAATAAACCTTTTGACCAGAGAGTCAGAAGATGAACGTTAAATACCAACATCAGAATGATCGCTTTATGACCCTACCCGGAGAGGCGGGGTCCGGAGTGCAAGAAGTGAGTCGCTTCACCGGAGAGCGACAGGATCAACTCACTTAAGCGCTGTTTCCCCTTCACCGGAGAGTGACAGGATGGGATCCAGCAAGAGCCCGGAGAGGCTATGATCGGTCTCGAACGACCAAGACATCGCTTAATGTTCAGATACGCTGAACCGGAGTGCAAGAAGTGAGTTGTTTCGCTGGAGAGCGACAGGATCAACTCACTTAAGCGCTGTCTCCCCTTCACCGGAGAGTGACAGAATGGGATCCAGCAAGAGCCCTGAGAGGCTATGATCGGTCCAGGACGACCATGGCATCGCTATACGTCCTAACCAGGACCAGAGTGCAAGGGATAGAAGGCAACGCCAGAGTGCAATAGGATCTTTCTATTCAATCACTAAGTCTAGAATGGACTTAGTAAGGGTTCAGAGTAGCCATTAATAGTCCGGAGAGACTACGGAACTTCACGAATGCTGATTCGGCTTCGAACAGCCATAAACTTGAATGATAATACTGCAGCTATGAATGAAACATGGATTTACTACATTCGATTTAAGACCGTTCAAAACATACCTTTTACAAAAAGGCATGTTTTGGGGGGCAAAGTGTTATCCCAACTTTTGGCAAAGTTGAGATACTCAGAATTTACTAAAAATCAATGATTATTATTCTTGAATATCAACCATGCATTGCAGGATAACCATGGATATCGATAAATTTTGTCCGAGTCCATATTGAGCAACAATTGATGGGACACGGAGAGAAAGACCGTAGAGGTCAGCATCTCAAATTTCAAGTCAATCGGAGTTCATACGCTCAAGTTATGATCGATTCAATTTGAAGGAAAAGGCCCGAGATTCGAACCCATCAGGTTCGAAACCATCACCTTCGAACCCATCAGGTTCGAACCCATCACCTTCGAACCCATCGGGGTGCCTCGGGTTCGAACCCATCAAGTTTGAACCTACCAAGTTCATAACAATGGACCTCGAATCCATCGGAGAGTAGCTGGTTCGAATCCATTAAGCATCGGTCGTTCGACTCCATCGATAGGTCTTCGTTCGAACCCATCGTTGGAACCCTATTCGAACCCATCCAAGAAGCTTCGTTCGAATCCACTGGGTCAGCTAGCCATGGTGACGTGTCCTTCATTGGTTCGAATGCGCCGAGATATTAGGAGTCAAAGCGGTCAACTCGGAGTGAAGACTGGATCGGTTCGAGATTTGCGCTCCACGCCGCTGCGAAGGCACGTGCCACCATCGGTTCGAATGGATGGTTTCGAACCAAACAGCCATGCAGAAAACGCCATTTCGAATCCATGATATCTCGTAATTCACTGATCCAAATGCAACGAAATTTTCACACTAGCTTCCATACATGATAAAGATTGTTCCTGCCAAGTTTCAACTTGATTGGACCATTTCTTGATGGGTTCGAAATCACTTCCAATCGATGTCAGATCGAGTCGAAACTTGGTGGGGTCGGTCGCGTGGGCCCACTTACGTGCCAGAAGAAGTCTCCCGAAGTTTGAGCGAGATCTGGGCCGCCTACGCCTATAAATAGCACCCTGAAGCCTTCAGAAAGGGGGACTTTTGGGAGCTTCCACCATTGAACGTCCACACTCTACCGGATTGAATTACATACTTCATTATCATTGTTGTATTCAAATTTTAAGGCTATCATCAACTGTAATCCGCTGTAATCAAGAGTAATCAACGAAGAACATCAATAAAAGTTAAAACCTTTGAAGTGGACGTAGGCCGGAGATAGCCGAACCACTATAAATTGTGTGTTCTCGTTCATAATTTCTATTTTACTGCGTGTTGCTTGCTTAAATCTGTGATTTGTGTTTGGATATTGCTGATTTATATTCCAACACTGGTGCTTTCACAATACTTGGGGGTTTGTGACCAATTTTGGCGCAAACAGTGATCAACCTGAAATAACTCGGCCTGACCTGAGTATTATTTAAAAGAAAATAATAAACGGATCAGTCTAATTTAAACTCAGAAATAAGTGTATGATAAACAACACTTAAACAAATAATTATAGTCTCGAATGAGACTATTCAGCATAAATAATCCGTATAGTTTAAATTAAGAAATCTCAATTTAAACTCCATCAAAATCGATTTTCAAATTCACAATTGAATACAAAACAGCAATACGCAAATTTATAATCTTAGATGAGATTATACATAAACTCAACTTCCAAATTCATAATAGATTTCAAAGCAGCAATTCACAAAATCTAGAAATCAAAATAGATAACTAGAAAATCAGCAGTTGAAAAATCTAGAAATCAAAATAAGATAACTAGAAAAATCGGCATAAAGGTGGATCGATCCCAGCAGATGGCGAGTTTTAGCTACGCCGCACGTGCATCTCAGATAGCCGAAGCCTACCAAGTACTATAGTTTTTGGCGCCCATCAGATGACCCGAAGGTCCGCAGAGTGACCCGAAGGTCTCGTACTGGTAATTGACCCGAAGGTCCATCAGATGACCCAAAGGTCCAGCAGAGTGGCTCGAAAGCCCAATAAAATCATCAGAATCATCAAACAACAGCAAATGTTTCAATTAACGAGTCCGAAATTGACCGAATTAGTAAAAGCGTGGTTCCATACCCCGCACTTTTTCTAAATCGTTTAAATCTTTTCATCGTTTCCTTGAAAGTGCAAAATTGTGTATTTTGTATAAATAAAATTTACGTTCTCAAACGGACAAGTCCGGAATTAACCGAATCGGTAAAAGTAAGGGTTCATAGTCCTCAATTTTGCTGAATCGTTCAAATCGCTTCCTCATTCTTTTGAAAGCGCAAACCGTAAATTTTTTGGAAACAATTTTATTTTAAAAAGATCTTTCAAATATGTGATTAAAACAATAACATCTGTAGCAATTTCGATTTCGACGAGGAAATTGCATTTCAAAAAACACCGTAAAAATGGATACCAAATCGGCGTTGCGGGATAACCGCTTGATAATTCACTTTAAATTGAAGGTTGCTGAAGTCAAAATAATAGTAAATTTTCGTCAAAAATGTCGTCAAAAACAACTCGTTTCAAAAATGTAACATTGGAGCAAAAATTTCGTTATAAAAATTACGGCAACAAAATACGTTTTAAACGTAAAACCGGTTCAACCTAAATTAATGCCCAGTGGTTCACACTATTACTTGAACTTCGTTTCACGTGTACACTCTTTTTATGTAAATTATATAACATACAAGCAATGGATATGCAAAAACTACGCCCTAGACATGCACATGAAAACAATTAATTGCCTGTGTATATGGACCTAGCACGCAAACACTAATATACGGGTATGGGCATTTTCTAGTGAATTTCAACATGCAATATTCATAGGCATACGAAGAAAATGAATTGACTTAAAGAAATTAAACATGCAATATCCAAAGCAATGGATAGTCTCTGGGTTTTGAACTCACTTGCATATTATACTAATGTATGCACCTGAGCAATGTTATGTATACTACTAGTTACACTCACATATGCTTGAAGGAAATGAATTGACTGGCCTACTCTCGTGCATACCTAAATACATGCGCGTATGAAGAAAACAACTCAAATACCATGCCCCTATGCTACCTCATTTTGCACGCATGCTGAAGGAAGTATAAAATCGCTTGAACTATATTTATTCTAAAACATGCGAGCCTAGACCCCTACGTGACAGGCAGAATTGGAGGACGTGCGAAGGAACGAATTGATGCACGCAACATACTAATCAATAATCCAAGTATAGAGGCAAAGCAAGTACCAAACTATATGACTCAAAGGACTAGAACATCTACAGAAGGCCACGCCTGTAGACAGCCTTCAATATTAAGTGATAATAACTTATATATAAGTATGCACACTTTGAAATAAAAATCCAAGGGCCTAGAACCTGATTCTAGTGTACACAAAAATTTAAATACGAGCAAAGTTTTTCCTATGTTCTGAAAATCCAGGTACGCAAGCAACCCATAAACGTGAAGCATTTTTGGCCAGCAAGAGTATAAAGTTTTCATGCATATGAAGTAAACTGTAATTTTTCAGCTAAATGGATGCACATAACAAAATATAAAACAGAAAAAGATCTGACTATAGTTTACACAGGCATACGAGCAGTTTGGTGCTATCCAATTGCTAACAGCCGAAACACAGTTCAAATAGAGGGTGAGTTTGCACTCAATATAAAGTTTTCTTCACAACTCGATTGCTACTGGAACCACCTGGAGTTATTTAGAGATCTGCCATTTATGTTTCACTAAGCTTTTGAAAATAAGAAAAAGTGTTGCAGAGGTTTGATACTGAGAACAAGTCAAAAAGCGGACTTTGAAAGGAATGTTTGTACACTTGCATTAACTCTACAACGTGCTGTCTACTACTGCATTAAATGAAAATTGTGCTTCAGATA
Organism: Allium cepa; assembly: GCA_030765085.1. Taxonomy (NCBI): domain Eukaryota; kingdom Viridiplantae; phylum Streptophyta; class Magnoliopsida; order Asparagales; family Amaryllidaceae; genus Allium; species Allium cepa. The sequence goes on from CM060931.1 coordinate 170,273,827, forward strand.
TGATAAGCACACGGCTAAAGATAATGATAGCCACATAGTTTAAGTGTTAGCTTTTTCACAATTTGGCACAAAAATGTGTTCAAAACTTTGGTTTTGAAAAAGGTGACCACAAGCAAAAGATGAAGAAAGGAATAATGTAAAGTGTTTTGCTTGTAAAAATGTGACAGCACAAACAATGTTTCAACTGACTTGGCAACAGATTTTTTTTCAATTTTAAAATATTTTCTCCGACAGCAATCCAAAAATCACGGTCGTTGTAGATTTTAAAAATGTTTATTAGGATAGTGATTTAGAAATCACGGTCGTTACAGACTCCCCCTTATAAAAATTGCGTCCCCACAATTTTCATACTAGAAGCAGTCAATAACGTAAATAATTTATCACAACAAAGATAAAAATAGAAAAGATGGATAAGAATGGTGGATAAGAATGCTCACCCCCACCCGAAGAGGAGAGAAAACCGGGATAAAAATGCTCGATGAATTTTTTGGTTACCCAAGTGCAATCTTTGGGGTTTGCGGACCATTGAATCTTCACGAGCGAAACTTCTTTGTTCCGAAGACGTTTCACCTCCGTAGCTAGCACACGAATAGGATTTTGCACAATAGACAAGTCGGGTGAGATCTCAAGATCTTGCAACATATGAGGATCAATAACAGAATCTGAATCTCGAAGGCATCGATGAAGCTGTGATATATGAAATACGTCATGAATTCCCAAAAAATGAACAGGTAGCGATACACGATAAGCAACTGGGCCAACACGTTCCGTAATAGGAAATGGTCCAATATAACGAGGAACCAATTTCCCGGAGCTACTAAAACGCACCACACCCTTCATCGGGGAAACACGAATGAATACAAGATCGCTAACAGAAAATTCCAAAGGCTTCCTACGGTGATCGGCATAAGATTTCTGTGTATTTTGAGCCTCCTTCATTCTCTGTCTGATAATATCAATCCTCTCAAAAGAATCACGAATATAATCGGGGCTGAGAACTAACTTTTCCCCCGATTCCAACCAACAAGATGGTGATCGACACGGTCTTCTGTAAAGAGCTTCGAAAGGAGCCATACCGATACTGGACTGAAAACTGTTATTATAAGAAAATTCAACTAGAGATAAGTGGTCTTCCCAACTACCACCAAAATCAAGAATGCAAGCTCGAAGGAGATCCTCTAAAACTTGATTGACCCTTTCAGTCTGACCGTCAGACCATGGATGATAAGATGTACTAAGATTGAGCTTAGTGCCCAAAGCTTTCTGAAGGCTCTGCCAGAAACCACTAGTAAAAAGCAGATCTCTGTCACTAACAATAGAACTAGGCACTCCATGAAGTCGAACGACTTTTTTAATAAACAGCTTAGCCAACAAAGGAGCAGTCTGATTGGACTTAATAGTAATAAAATAGGCTGATTTAGTCAATCTGTCAACAATCACCCAAATACTGGTATGGCCCGACCTCGAACGAGGTAGACCATCAATGAAGTCCATGGAAATCTGATCCCATTTCCATAATGGAATTTCAAGAGGCTACAAAATACCACTGGGACGCTGGTGTTCTGCTTTAACAAGTTGACAAGTCATGCAACGACTTACATAACTTGCAATATCACGCTTCATACCCTCCCAATAGTATAAGCGTTTCATATCTGCATACATCTTACTACTACCCGGATGGATAGTATACTTAGAACGATGACAGTCCTTAAGAATGTCATTTCTAAGATCAGAAACATCAGGCGCGATCAACCTTCCCTTCTTCCAAATACAACCATGAATATCAATATCGAAATCCTTTAGATCATCACTTCGGGATTCCGATTTACAACTCTGAATAAGATAAGCAATGTGGACCTATTTTTTGGGCATCGGCAACACGATCCAACAAACTAGGACGAGCTTCCATGCTAAATAAAAGTATGGGAGAATCAGAAACTGAAGGACGGTCTCTAATATTACAAAGAGATAAAGATTCCAAAATATTCCACTCTGCTAGCATCATGGAAACAACAACCTGCTGCTTGCGACTAAGCGCATCAGCAACTTGATTACCCTTTCCAGGGGTATACTGAATATGGAAATCATATGCAGCAAGAAATTCGAGCCAACGCTATTGCCTCATATTAAGCTCTTTATGAGTAAATAAATATCTCAGAGATTTGTGATCTGTGAAGAGAATAAAATGCTCGCCCAATAAATAATGTCGCCAAATCTTTAGAGCAAATACTGTAGTGGCTAACTCCAAATCATGGGTAGCTTAACGAATTTCGTTAGGCTTTAGTTGTTTAGAAGCATAGGCAACTACTCTATCCTTTTGCATGAGAACAGCACCGAGCCCAAAACCACTGGCATCGGTATAAACAACAAGATCATGATTCCCTTCAGGAACCACTAAGATAGGAGCATGAGTAAGGAGATCCTTTAACTTCAAGAAAGAATTCTCACACTTATCCGACCAAATAAAAGGAACAGCTTTTCTCATGAGAGTGGTAAGCGGTAAAGCAATACGAGAAAAGTCCTTAATAAACTGACGATAATAACCCGCCAATCCAAGAAAACTACAGATCTCAGTAACAATCTCGGGCCTCTTCCAATTCTGAATAGATTTGATCTTGGCAGGATCGACAGAAATACCATCGGAAGAAACAATATAACTTAGGAACTTCACCCTATTCTCCCAGAAGTGACACCTGGAGAATTTGGCATAAAGCCGATGCTGGCAAAGGGTGCTCAAAACAATCTCTAAATGCTGAATATGATCGGCTTCAGATTTGGAATAAATAAGAATATCATCAATGAAAACCAAGACGAACTTAACGAGGTATTCCCGGAATATCCGATTCATAAGATCTACAAAATAAGCTGGAGCATTCGTCAAACCGAATGGCATAACAAGCCATTCGAAAGAATCATAACGAGTACGGAATCCGGTGCGAGGAATACTATCTTCCGCCACTCGTAACTGATGAAAACCGGTAGCAAGATCGAGTTGAGAGAACAGCTTAGTGCCACTTAATTGATCGAATATGTCATCGATCCTAGGTAATGGATACCTATTTTTTATAGTGAGCTCGTTAAGCTTGCGATAATCAATGCAAAGCCTAAGAGTACCATCTGGCTTCTTAACGAAGACAACGGCGGCGCCCCAAGGAGACGAGCTAGAGCGAATAAAATGCTTGGCTTCCAACTCAGATAATTGTTGCTTGAGTTCCTCGTTTTCCTTAGCAAACATCCTCGTGGGAGGACGACTGACAGGATGGGCACCAGAGATAAGATCAATACGGAACTCAATTGCCCTCTTCGACGGAAAACAAGAAATAGGCTCGAAAACATCAGAAAAATCACAAACAACCGAAATATTAGCAATGATATCCTCCGATTCGAAGGAAGAAATGAGAGCATTAGAAGTATGATCCACGTCTCAAAATATAATAGATAACTGCTCGATAGCATAGGGATGCTTGAGATACTAAGTTCTTTCGGGACATAGAATTTGAACTTCATAACAGACGAGTCAATCCATACCTAATATCATATCAAAACCAAGATGATCCATAACATGCAGATTCGCATGAAAGGAGAAACCACGAAGAATAATCTCAACATCAACACACAACAAACCAAGAGTAGCGGATCCACCAATAGGATTTACGATCCTCAGAGGGTCACAAAGAGTAACAATATCCAAATGAATAATATCAACAAGCTCCTTTGACACGAATGAATGTGATTCACCCGTATCGAAAAGAACTCTAATAGAACGGTCACGAAATAAAATAAAACCTTTCGAAACAGAAGGAGTAATACCTTTGGGCTGAGAAGAAACACCAAAAGCTTTAGCAACATTAAGCTTCCCAGATTTGAGACCCCTAGAAGCAGTAGGGCAATCAGAAATCCAATGACCCTCTTTCTTACAATAGCGGCAAATGCGAGGCTTAGGACAATTACGGTGAAGATGATCCAGAGAACCACAATTATAGCACGCCCTCTGAACAGAAGGTGCACTACTAGGTTGAGAACTAGAGGTAGCTTGCTTCTTCTTTTTCTGGTTGGAAGAATTAGGCTTATGAAACGGAAACCTCTTCTTGTTGGGGTTCTTAGAAACCTCAACATCATCACAACTATCACGTTCCATTTCAACAGCTTCAAGACAAAGAGCCGAATCAAAAAGCTCCTCAAAAGAGAGCTTAAGCTGAAGCAAAAGAACTTTCTTCAAATACTTCTTCAAACCATCAACAAAACCAAAATTCTTCTTACGCGGAGTGTTAATGAACTCAACTCCGTATTTGGATAAGGCCTCGAAAGATGCAACATAATCATAAACAAAGGACTTTCCTTGCTTCAACTCAAGGAAACTACGAGCAAGATTAGCCTTTTCTGATTCAAGAACAAACTTAAGTTTGAATCGTTCCTTAAACTGAACCTAAGAGAGAGAGGACTCATTAACTTCCGCAATAAAGAGCTCATACCAATCAAGCGCACGCTCTTGCAACATACTAGATGCTACGAGAACGCGATGATGATTCGAAAGATCCATCTGAGAAAATATGCGCTCACAAGTGCGCAACCAAGTCTGAACCTCCATTACACTTTCCGATCCCTTGAAAGGCTTGCCTCCTAGGTGGGAATAGTTACTACACATGCGAGCGAAGGCAGACTTCTGATTAGGAGCCGCGGGAGTAGCAACAGGAGGCTGAGTACCCCGAAATAGCTCCATAAACTGATCAGCTGACATATAGACTCCGTCTGGATGAGAACCACTAGACGAGCCTGCAGAAGAACGCTTCCCTCTACCTCTTCCATCCATAGGTTGAGAGACAAAAGAACGTAAGGATTAGTTAAAACAATACACAATTGATAAGAAATTTAACAAATGGAATACTACGGAATATAAAATTTATTCCTAGACGTACTCCACATGTTAAAGTGGAAAGAATAGATTAGATAGGCATGAATAAAACCCCCGAATAGTTGTAACACATGTTCCATTCTGTTTCTGTTCTTTGTATATTATAATTTGTTCTGAATTTCAGCTCTGATACCAAGCTGTGATGCCCCACCTCTATGCTCATAATAACAAAGGTTATTATAAGGAATAACGTCTACTATTGCAAAGAATAAGGCTTGTTAGAAGCGACCATCTGTAAGTTATGCCTTAGACGAGTATTGATTACATCGATAGGAGTTGTGAAAATTACTCCCAAAGATATAAATTCAATTCAAATCTAAAACGAAACTACAGTGGCTAAAGAAATATCCAAAACAACTCATAAAAACAACAACACTGATAGTATAATCACATCAGAACAGATATATCAGATATATAGCAGAAGACAAGTCTGGATTAAATGCTACAACAATCGATAGTTCACATGAACCAAATGTACATAAACATATACATCAACATACATAAGACGAGAATCAAATAACCAAAAGTACTCCTCGGACACCAGACAAAAGATGATGTGAAATCCCGAAAGCTGAAGCTGCTACAGAATCAGAGATAGTGATCACCCTTAAATAACTCGGCCTGACCCGAGTATTATTTAAAAGAAAATAATAAACGGATCAGTCTAATTTAAACTCAGAAATAAGTGTATGATAAACAACACTTAAACAAATAATTATAGTCTCGAATGAGACTATTCAGCATAAATAATTAGTATAGTTTAAATTAAGAAATCTCAATTTAAACTCCATGAAAATCGATTTTCAAATTCAGAATTGAATTCAAAACAGCAATATGCAAATTTTTAATCTTAGATGAGATTATACACAAACTCAACTTTCAAATTCATAATAGAATTCAAAGCAGCAATTCATAAAATCTAGAAATCAAAATAGATAATTAGAAAATCAACAGTCGAAAAATCTAGAAATCAAAATAAGATAACTAGAAAAATCATCATAAAAGTGGAACGATCCCAGCAGATGGCGAGTTTTAGATACGCCGCACGTGCATCTCAGACTATAGTTTTTGGCGCCCATCAGATGACCCGAAGCCTACAAAGTACTATAGTTTTTGGCGCCCATCAGATGACCCGAAGGTCCGTAGAGTGACCCGAAGGTCTAGTACTGGTAATTGACCCGAAGTCCATCAAATGACCCGAAGGTCCAGCAGAGTGGCTCGAAAGCCCAACAAAATCATCAGAATCATCAAACAACAGCAAATGTTTCAATCAACGAGTCCGAAATTGACCGAATTAGTAAAAGCATGGTTCCATACTCCGCACTTTTTCTAAATCATTTAAATCTTTTCATCGTTTCCTTGAAAGTGCAAAATTGTGTATTTTGTATAAATAAAATTTACGTTCTCAAACGGACAAGTCCGGAATTAACCGAATCAGTAAAAGTAAGGGTTCATAGTCCTCAATTTTGCTGAATCGTTTAAATCGCTTCCTCATTCTTTTGAAAGCGCAAACCGTAAATTTTTTGGAAACAATTTTATTGTAAAATAATTTTTAAAATATGTGATTAAAACAACAATATCTGTAGCAATTTCGACGAGGAAATTGCGTTTCACAAAACATCGTAAAAACGGATACCAAATCGGCGTTGCGGGATAACCGCTTGAAAATTCACTTTAAATTGACGGTTGCTGAAGTCAAAATAACAGTAAATTTTCATTCGTCAAAAACAACTCGTTTCCAAAATGTAGCACTGGAGTAAAAATTCCGTTATAAAAATAACGGCAACAAAATAAGTTTTAAACGTAAAACCGGTTCAACATAAATTAATACCCTGTGGTTCACACTATTACTTGAACTTGGTTTCACGTGTACACTCTTTGTATGTATATTATATAACATACAAGCAATGGATATGCAAAAACTACGCCCTGGACATGCACATGAAAACAATTAATTGCCTATGTATATGCACCTAGCACGCAAACACTAATATACGGGTCTGGGTAATTTCTAGTGAATTTCAACATGCAATATTCATAGGCGTACAAAGAAAATGAATTGACTTAAAGGAATTCAACATGCAATATCCAAAGCAATGGATAGTCTCTGGGTTTTGAAATCACTTGCATATTATACTGTTGTATGCACCTGAGCAATGCTATGTATACTACTAATTACACTCACGTATGCTTGAAGGAAATGAATTGACTGGCCTACTCTCGTGCATACCTAAATACATGTGCGTACGAAGAAAACAACTCAAACACTATGCCCCTATGCTACCTCATTTTGCACGCATGCTGAAGGAAGTATAAAATCACTTGAACTAGATTTATTCTAAAACATGCGAGCCTAGACCCCTACGTGACAGGCAGAATTGGAGGACGTGCAAAGGAACGAATTGATGCACGCAACATACTAATCAATAATCCAAGTATAGAGGCAAAGCAAGTATCAAACTATATGACTCAAAGGACTAGAACATCTACAGAAGGCCACGCCTATAGACAGCCTTCAATATTAAGTGATAATAACTTATAAGTATGCTCATTTTGAAATAAAAATCCAAGGGCCTAGAACCTGATTCTAGTGTACACAAAAATTTAAATATGAGCAAAGTTTACTCCTATGTTCTGAAAATCCAGGTACGCAAGCAACCCATAAACGTTAAGCATTTTCGGCCAGCAAAAGTATAAAGTTTTCATGCATATGAAGTAAACTGTAATTTTTCAGCTAAATGGATGCACATAACAAAATATAAAACAGAAAAAGATCTGAATATAGTTTACACAGGCATACGAGCAGTTTGGTGCTATCCAATTGCTAACAGCCGAAACACAGTTCAAATAGAGGGTGAGTTTGCACTCACTATAAAGTTTTCTTCACAACTCGATTGCTACTGGAACCACCTGGAGTTATTTAGAGATCTGCCATTTATGTTTCACCAAGCTTTTGAAAATAAGAAAAAGTGTTGCAGAAGTTTGATACTGAGAACAAGTCAAAAAGAGGAGTGTTGAAAGGAATGTTTGTACACTTGCATTAACTCTACAACGTGCTGTCTACTACTGCATTAAATGAAAATTGTGCTTCAGATATGAAAAGTACACGGCTAAAAATAAATATAGCCGCATAGTTTAAGTGTTTGCTTTTTCATAATTTGGCACAAAATGTGTTCAAAACTTTGGTTTTGAAAAAGGTGACCGCAAGCAAAAGATGAAGAAAGGAATAATGTAAAGTGTTTTGCTTGTAAAAATGTGACAGCACAAATAATGTTTCAACTGACTTGGCAACATATTTTTTTTTCAATTTTAAAATATTTTCTCCGATGGTAATCCAAATATCACGGTCATTATAGATTTTAAAAATGTATATTACGACAGTGATTTAGAAATCACGGTCGTTACACTCACCTTGTTCATTTTTTTATGAACCCATTTGGTTCCAATTATAGTTTTATTTTCAGGTCTAGGAACAAGTTCCCAAACATCATTTCTAATGAATTGGTTTAGTTCTTCTTGCATAGCCAAAATCGATGAATCATCAGTTGATGCTTCTTTTAGATTTTTGGGTTCAATAGTTGATATAAAGGCTACATTGCTCATTTTACTTGGTTGATTTCTAGTTGTAACAACAGATTGCATATCTTCTAGTATATTTTCTATAGGATGATCTTTTTAAAGTTTAATCATTTTATTAGGATGATTAATTTGATTATTAGTTTCAGTTGACCATTGATTTTGAGTGATTAAATTCTCTTCATCATTTATATCTTCAAAATTTGCGAGACTTTCATCGAATGAAACATGCATTGTTTCTTCGACGGTGTTAGTTCTTAAATTAAACACTATGTATACTTTACTTCTATTAGAATATCCAATAAAGATACCTTTGTCAGATTTAGGACCAAATTTATCTAAATTATCCTTTGTATTTAAAATAAAACATTTACTTCCAAAAATTCTAAAATAAGATACCTTAGGTTTCTTTGTGTGAAGAAGTTCATAAGATGTCTTATCAGTTAAAGGTCTAATTAAAATTCTATTTAAAATATAACAAGCGGTAGCAACTGCTTCTGCCCAAAAATATTTTGGTAATTTTCTATCTAAAAGTATAGTTCTCGCACACTCTTGAATCGTCCTATTTTTACGTTCTACTACTCCGTTTTGTTGTGGAATTCTTGAAAATGAAAAATTGTGAGTTATTCCCTTTTTATTGCAGAATTCCTCAAACTTTTCATTTTCAAATTCACCACCGTGATCACTACGGATGGTTATAATTTTTACAGAAAGTTGATTTTGAATCCTTTTTGTAAAGTTCTTAATACATTCAAAAGTATTACTTTTATGTTTCAAAAATATTGTCCATGTAAATCTAGAATACTCATCTACAATTACAAAAACATATTTACTATGATTTATTGACTGAATTTGAGATGGACCAAATAAATCAAGATGAAGTAATTCAAGAGGTTTTGAAGTTGAAATCATATCTTTTAATTTAAAGGAACTTTTTCTAAGTTTTCCTAATTGACATGCACCACATAAACTGTCTACTTTAAAATTCATTTCAGAAAGACCTCTTACTATATCATGTTTTGACTGTCTAGATAAGAGTTTGAAACTCAAATGCCCAAATCTCTTATGCCGAATCCAAGGGTCACTTGTATTTGCCAAAAGACACAGGTTATCATTTGAAACTTTCATACTAAGAATATAAATATTCTTTTTCCTAATTCCCTCAAATATTATGGTTGAATAATTATCTTCAATGTGACACTTACCTTTTTGAAATTTAATTTTATATTCTTTATCGCAAAGTTGACTAATACTTAGCAGATTATGTTTCAGATTCTTAACTAGCAAAACATTAGTAATAATAGGAGTTTCAGAGTTACTGACTTTGCCGATGCCAATCACGTATCCTTTTGAGTTGTCTCCAAAGTAAACCAGTCCTCTATCTTTGTATATTATATCATTCAGCATATCTGGATTGCCAGTCATGTGTCTAGAGCATCCACTATCGAGTATCCATTTATTCTTTTTGATCTGCACAATTTGTCAATTGTGGATTGATTCCTCAATACCCATAAAACATGTTTCCTGCACATCATACAATTTTGGTAGACAAATTGAATTTGAATATTGATTATATGCAGACTCAAGAGACAATGATGATCTGAATATTTCTAAACTAGTATTAACAAGTTTTTAAAACATAGCCATTTTAAAAGCTTTTTCAAAAATCATATTATGAAACTTTGAAAACCTCGCTTTGATACCAAATGTGAGAAATGCGGATTACGAATATTAAGGCTAAAATTAACACTAGAGGGGGGTGAATAGTGTTTTAAGGAATTGCTAATTCTTTTTGGGTTTATATTAATTTGAACACAAATGTATGCAATATTCAGACACAGATATGATCATAGAATCAAACACAGATGCAGAAATAAAGTAAAAGCAAAAAAGGAAAGAACACACCGGATTTTATACTGGTTCGGAGTTACCCTGCATCCAATCCCGCACACAAGTACAGATTTCCTTTCAAATTATTTCTTACAATTACAGCCTCGATTTCAAGGCCACGAGGTACACCACTCCAGACTCACAATCTTCTGGATATAGATACTTGATTTTACGGGTAACAAGTTCACCCAATTGATTTCTCAAGCTACAATCACACCTTTTCTCGCTTGATTGGTTTTACAGGCTACAATCACACTTTTTCTCACTCAATTAATTACAAAGAAGTCTATAATTCTGAATAGCATTGGAATCGTGTTGAGATAGTGATAGAGAATCAAACCAGAAAAGATCTACTTAGATTCAATGGTGATTTAGGGAGAGTAATGGTAAAAATGTATATAAAGAAATGCGGAAGAAGAAGAGGAGTGAAATCAAAGAAAATATATATGTAAATTCGTTTAAAACAACCCCTATTTATAGTAGAACAACAGCCATGTTCATTCGTGAAAGGATATGACGAATAGACACTTCCTTTGAAATTCAAATTTTTGAAATAAACTGCCACCTTGTCGACAAGGGTCCCTAGGGGTTGTCGACAGGCCTAAGTAATTTTGGTAATTTGTTTTTCTTTGAAAATAACTTCTATCTTATATTAAAACTATTTTTAGACTTTATAAATATACTTAACTATAGTTAAAATACATGAATAAGTATAGAGAATAATATTTTGGTATATATAAAATTTTACAATAATTTTGTGTTTAAATCTAAGTATAAATATTAAAAGTTAAATATATTAAAAGATAGTTTAAAACCAAGGATAATTTGATTTTGAAGATAAAGATTATTTTGAGGCTATTAAAACTAGGATAGATGTTTTTGATCTTTTTAAAAGGAAGATTTTGAAATCATTTTGAAAACAAGATATAATTTTGTAAAACATTTGAATAAAAGTTAGTGGATACAAAACAATGTTCCACTAGATTTTTCGTAGGTTCCATCCTACTTAGGGTTCCATCCCTTTAACGAGCTCGAAGTGGATTCCATTTCACGAATAAATTGAATTTTAAGATGTCAATGCTTTTCTTGGAGCTTTAACAAAATTCCTAACTAAATTACTTATATTGAAATCTTGAACTCTTGATAATCTTGATACTCATTAGTCTTCAATCTTGATATCTTCGGTCTTGAATCTCTATACTGTACAGTCTTCATTCTTGTTACCTGCATGGTTAAATCATGCATATACATATATATCTAAACTATAATGTTAGTATTTATATTTTATAATCTTATTCTAAGGTTGTTGTCATCAAAACCATCTTCTTAGGGACTAACAACTTTGAATTTAAATTTACATCAGTTGACCGTGATTCCAACCTCATATAACTGAGATGACTTTCTCTTGAATAGTGTGTCACTTCAAATACTTTCACTCCGTCCAAATATAGTCATTCGACGAACGTCGTGCTACGATTTAACAATAATCAAAGTAGAGCTTCCACATTAAAGATCAACAACATTCTCAAGTCAAGATAACTGTGTAAATTAATCACATCGATATTCTATGCTTAACCTTAGTTATGTTAACCAACATAAAACTAATTTGGTTTTAGTTTACAAAACTTATGTTCAAAATATCAATATGTCATCCAATGACAGTCCTTCTTAAAATCCTTTTGGGGAGATTCATACAAGATCCCTCACGAACAACTATTGCGTACAATCTTTCGAATCGCAAAACCTGACAACTCCTTAGCCTAGAATATGTTTGAGTTTCTTATAAATCCTTATCTTGTATAATTTTCTAAATTGTTATTTAGATGAAACAATATTAACCTTATGTACTACTCTTAAATACACAAAATTGTAAAAAAAAAAACCAACTCAACTTTACTTATAAGTAGTCATACATTATCCAACAATATTTGATTACTCCTTGTCGATGGATCATTATATATCACATGGAGGAGTGGCTTTGGAGATTGAATCTTTATTCATTTTAGGTATGTTTGAAACGTTTTCCAATATACTCACTTATTTGATCAAATCAAATCATTTATATCGCATGTTATTTTATTTACTTCTGTTTTATACTCTACAAGTTTACTATAGACATACCACATGTGCATCAAATTCACATGTCCATGTTGATGATAATTCATAGGTAAATGTGACAAAGCACGCGAAACTGTTTTGGTATTAATAAACTTACGAATACATACATCTATATAAATCAATCCGAAGAGTTCATCAACTCTTATAATGCTCCTACTAAATGAGTGCATAGCCTTTCCATTGTTTGAGATATAATTAAGAAATGCCATATGATTCATAATCATATAATTAAATTATTTCCCAAACTACGGCTTAATCTATAATTCCAAAATAACCGTAAATAATATTAGATACTTCAGTATTTTCCAATGCATAATTTTGTTATGAAAAAAATAACATATTATAGTTTTATTTCATAATGAATATTCATAATATTCACATTAAAATATAACTATGTCTATTTTTCAGTTGGCATCAAAAAATAATCATTATTTCATAAATAATGTTCGGCATGATTTACAAAACCTATTTTCGTAATTTGATGCAACCAATAAGTTTATATGAGATGCTCCCACTATTTCTGTCATTCCAATAATAGCGTACTGAATTCGAAAATCCATTATTCACTTAACGTAGATTATTTATTTCATATACTTTAATTAGTTTACAGCGGAGAGTTTTTGATCAAATATCTCGAAATCAAAAAAATAAATCTCAATGAAAACAATTTTCAATATGAAATACATTTCGAAATATAAATCATATTTGTTTTTCCAATGTTAAGTGTCAATCACTATTATCACATTCATGTTTCTGATGATTCGTTATGAAGCGGAAGTGATCGTTCACTCTCTTCATTCCAACCGTACTTTAAATTACATATACCCTTGTACATTCGTTTTCCTTTCTATATGGTCAAACCGTTCAAAGGAAAACCCTACAACAATATCACGACGAACTCTTTACAAAAGCACAATCTATTATCCTTAAATTATAAGGATATTAAATATTTTCCGCTTTACGTAAGCTGATCAAACTAACATATCAGTGATCGAGTTCTAGATTTATATTGTAGTTTTGGTCTTATGTTACATATAACATGATACGACCCTTTTGTAATCAATCAGGTTGAATACTCGATCTTGCACTAAGATTTATTTGGTTTTTCAAATGACCTAATTTCATCGAAATATTATACATTATAAACTTTGACCGTTCACCATATAACATATATATGCAATTGTATATGAATCAAAATATCCATAGTCTTATATTGCTTTTAGAGTTCGAAACTCATAAAATGCAATACATGATCTTGACCAAATAAATGCATAAGTAACCAAACCACAAATGTTTGTAAAATCAGGCACTTGCATGGGTGTCGAAACAATTAACATGCAATAATCTTTTATTGGTAAGTATATGTTATATTTCTATTTGTCAATCTTCAATTCATTTGTACATCTTAATTAATAAACATTTTAGCAATCTTATTAAATGCACAAATTTATCATTATATATAATTATAACATTATTTAACATATGTTCTTAGAATATTAGAAAGGTTAAGTGTTACCATTTCATTTTTCCAATAAGGCTCCAACTAGGCTTTTATCTTTCTCCAAACATTAAGGTAAAACATAAAAGTCCTTCGACTTCGCTAGTGGGTATTAGGACTCGTTTGTTTTGGTATTTTAACCTTGGGTTTGTTCAACAAATCATGACCACATAAACGATCGATAATTCCTTATCGGTTGTATCACGTACAACTCTCAACCCATTTTTCTTTGTTCTAATCTCATTTCAACCTTGAATTTGCCCAACAAATCGTAAAATATTATTCACTCGTACCTATCACACCACGATAGCCTAAGTATAGTATATGTACCTTGAGTTTCTTCAACAAATACATATAATTATCTTACCTCATCAATTCAATATGTTAATAATACTACACATAACATGCCTAACTTGAGTTGCTTAACAACCAAAAAGTATACAAGTAATTTATTAATATATATGGAAGAAGACAATATTATACTAAATATTAATAATCTTCAGTATATTATATTGAATGACATCGACTCATGGATTAAAGTATTTCTTATGAAATACCCTCGTAATTCAAATGTCAAACATAAGAAATCACGATATACGTACATTTATGTATGTATTTATTTCTTAAGTCTATTTAGGTTTCTTTAATATTCCACTTTTAGTTTATACATTCATATCATATAAGTTTTAGAGCTATATAACTTTTATATTTAATATTACTTATATGATACTCTTATGTATAATATTTTATTTAATTAAATCTTGTTTAATTATTTTAAACTAATTAAATCTTTAATTAATTTTATATTAGTATTCCAGTACAATATTTACATTGGACATTTCAACTATAACCTTTATAGCGTATATTATAACCTTTATAATATAATACATATATCTTATATATGCGTACTTTTATTTAATTAATTAACCTTTAATTAATATATTTAATTAAATAATTTTAAATTAATTTTATTAATTTCAAAATTTATCTTATATACATACATGTATACTTACGTATCTTAAACACTTTAAAATAAAATAACATATATCAATATATATAAAACATACATATAAGTATTAATTAATAAACTCAATTAATTAATATTTTTTATTAATCTTATTAATAAATTTTAAATTTTGAAATTAATATTTAAATAGTTTCAAATATTTTGAAATTTTCCTTACATTTTCAAATATTTTAAAAATTCCTATTATATTATAACAAATTATAATAAGCATGTTTTTATTTAAAATTTAAAATCTTGTCTTAATTTTTAAAACTATTTTGAAAATCAGCCCAAGAACCAATTCAAATTAGGATTTTCTAGCAGGGGCAATCTATGGGCTCACTTCACCTTTCAGGCCAGACAGATAATCAGGTAGGACATGATACTTGATTATCCAATTTCAATCTTAGACATCACTTTTCTAGACATAGTACTAAGTGTGCAAGCTTAATTAGTTAACCCTAACATGACCAATTTAGACCGCATAGGCCATTGGACTCTAATAACATTGTTGGATTGAGCCAGCAAGCAGCGGAAGAAATGAATAAATTTCAAAAAAATTATCATTTTTGATCACTGATGGGCCTATGAAGTCTAAATGTGTTTAAATCTTATCAAAATTCCTTTTAAATAAAAGCATTTTTTTTATTTAACACCATACTTTGTTTTACTGATTTAAATCTAAAATAATCAAGAATGGGATATAAAAATAAGGTTGGAATATATCAAATATATTCAAACTTAATTGTATGATAGCATAGTTAAAGATAAGACAAGTATGATCAATTGATAACATAATGTATATAAGTAAATAATAATAAGTTTAAAGGCAATCACATAAAAGACAAAAAGGAAAGAAATAAAAGATGACAAAGATGATTGATTCATCTTCCCCTTTTTAACAAACTTGATTTACGCACCACCCAATTAACAATCATTGAATCGTTATGACAAAAGAATAGGAAAAACCAATAATAATTCATATGCATATGATACTGTCAGAATTGTTTGATATTAATAAAAAATTAAATTATACAATTTGAAATATAAACGTTAAGTTTTATATGTAATATACATATAGATGTAATTGTTTGTGTATAAAGATTAACCCAAAACTACTTAATTAATTCAAAATAAATCATATCACATTTAAATTTTCTAATGTATTTATGAACTTATGTAAACTTAAATTAGTTAACAAAATATATGTGCATACAATTAAATCAAGAGATTCAACCTATATAAAAAAATGTTTTTTAAAACAAAAGTGAAACACACTAAAGAAAGAGATTAGTCATGTCAAATATATTAACAATCCTTTATATACTTAAAGAAAGAGATTAGTGATGTCAAATATGGTAATGGATTTATAAATATATTATAATCAATTTATTATCAAAACATCATTCAATCATGTGTGGATTTCAATTACAAGAAGGCATAGAAAATAAGAACAAGTAAACTTTAAAATCTAAGAAGATTGAACCTATATGAGTAAATAATTTTTTCTATTATTAATATAAAACAAAAGGTGATACATAATGAACTGAGCAATATGTTAAAATCCTTTAAATAGTTAAAGAAGGATAATTATGATATCTAATAGGGTAATAAATTTAGAAATTTATTTTAATCAGTTTATCATCAAAATATCATTTAATCATATGTAAGTTTCCATTATAGTACAAATGCAAACAATAAGAACATATAAACATTCAAATCAAAAGAATTACACTTTGATTTGAATGTTTAAACATAGATATAAAATTAAAATATTTTTTAATCATATACAAGTTTCAGTTTTGATTTATCTAAATAGAAAAAACCAATCAATTCATACAGTAAACAATTCGAACTATATAAACCATTTTTAAATCAAATTAGACAATATTATACATATATAAATTATGATACTCAATTTTATTAATTAAAACATTATATCAAAATTATTAGAATAAAAAGATCATACCTTAATTCCAAAGCCATGAAATACACGTTGAAGCGTTGAATTTTCTCTTTATATGTAGTCAATGAAACGTATCTGGAACGATAAATCAAATCTCCTAGATTTCAAAATCAATCTCCAAATGTTGCAAGGATCAAGAGACAAAAACAGGGTACTTTTGGCACATGTCCTTATTAAGTTTTAAAATTCACGAAAAGTCCTTCACTAAATTTCAGTGTAAATTAGGTCTCTGCTTTTTTATTCACTTTTATTGCAGAGCATGATGCAACTTTTCATAAAATTTGCTGACATTTTCGCAACTTTTCTGTTCACTGTGAACATAATGTATTAAAGTTACTGAAATATCAGCACTTATTTATAAAAGTTGTTGACATTTCAGCAACATTTATGTACACTGTGAACACAGTTTATGAAAGTTGATGAAATATCAGCACTTATTTATAAAAGTTGCTGACATTTCAGCAATAATTTTCTTCGTTTTCAAAAAACAGGGACCCGATTTACAATGAAACTTTGACAGGGAAAGTTGCTGAAATATCAGCACTTATTTATAAAAGTTGCTGACATTTCAGCAATAATTTTCTTCGTTTCCAGAAAACAGGGACCTTATTTACAATGAAACTTTGACAGGGACCCGTTTTACAATATGAAAGTATGACAGGGATGCCTCCCTAATTTCCACGACAAAAACAACCTTGAATTTATTTGTTTTGTTTGAATTTGTTTTACGAAAATTTTATTTTCATGAAGGCCGTTAAGGGAAAGGACAAAGCTTAAGAAACAAAAAAGACAAAATTGTATGTATTAAAAAAAGGTGAATGAGGATGAGAGAGAGTCAGTTTTAAAAGAAAACATTAAAACCTTTCACTTTCCTCGTTTAAAACCTTCCTTATTTAATTCTAAAATTAAATCACCAAATCCTCTTCCATCCTCTTTATATATAATCAGCATAATAAAATAAAGAGAAAACGACAAAATTTATTTCATAAATGATATTTAAGTGATTCATAAAAAGGAGATTCATTTTCTTTTTTTTCTAATTTCTCTTTTACATTTTCAAATCACATTTGAAACATATCCTTTTTTCATCATGCATGTGGGCCTTAATGAAAATTTTCAAAAAAACACTTAGCAATTAATCAATTTAAATCCAATCTAGATATTTTATTGGCATCAAATATTGATACACGCGTTTATAACTTTATAGACCCACTTTATTAAGTACTAATCCAAAAAAATCAAATGGAGTTTAATAATTAATATTTCATAAATACTAATTAATTTAATCAATTTACGACAATTTGTAAATTAACTAAATTGTATGGTTCATTCAAAGTATTCATTATTATGATTGTGCGACTCAAAGGTGTAAATTCAGTCGGCGATCAATATCGAATTATTCAAATATTAATGTTCACACATCACTTAGCAGGCGGTGTGACATTTTGGCTGAATTTATCGCTTACACGTTTTTTGATAAAATCCAATTTTACTTATTACAAGCAGTACTTGATGGTGATAGTTATTTACACCAATTCTATTCATCAAAACTATATCAATTTGGATTTATGGAACTTGGTAATGGTCAAATTTTCAATATCATCCACATTCAACTTTATAATCCAAACACAAAGTCCTTGGTTCAATAATAATAATAATTATTAGCCGAACTGCTCTGACCAGAGACTTTGCCTTTGAGTTGACATCAGTTGACCAAGATACTAACCTCATATGACTAAGAAGAAGAATCCTCTCTTGAATAGTATTTCACTCCCAATGCTTTCACTCGACCGAACTATAGCCGTTCGATGGACATCGTTCCACAATTTAACGATAATCAAAGTGAAGCTTCCACATTAAAGATCAACAATATTCTCAAGTCGAGATAACTATGTAAATTAGTCACATCGATATTCTATGTTTGACCTTAGTTATATTAACCAACATAAAACTATCGAGCGAGTTGTTCCATAATTATCCAACAACTATCAGTATCTAACCCCTTGATGCCTCCGGCAGTCATGAGTAATACACTACCAACACTTGGAGAGCGTTACATACTTTAATCTCAACAGATATATCCATATCCAGTCTTGATACATCTCGATCAGGAATATTTAAAATGGAATATTTATTTTCATTGTGATAAATTGCTCACGATTATGTAACTACTATCATAAAGCATATCATTTATGAATTTTCTACTAAATATACTTTTAATTAAATTGATTAATTAATATAAGCACATTATATCAAGGATATGTATATAACATAAAAAAAATACCTTTATATCGAACCAAATTGGTCAACGAGTTAGACATACGTAATAAATAACAAAATTACCCTTAAGGCATACCCCCAACTCTATCACAACTACCTCTATATGTTTTGTCCTCTCATGAAAGAAAGAATTGGATATAATATGACATGCAGTTTGATTATCACAATACATTTACATTATTTTTGTATACTCTATTTTCGTGTCACTAAGTAATTGCTTAATCCAGACAAGCCCACTTGCTATGGATTCTATCGCTCAATATTCTGCTTATACACTCAATCTTGTTATAACATTCTGCATCTTCCTTTTCCAAGTAATCAAGTTACCACCTACGAATGTACAAAGCCCTGTGGTTGATTTCCTGTCACAGTTTTCAACCCAATCTGCATCAGAAAAACCAACCACATCATTAAAATTGTTTTTCTTCATCCAAATTCCTTGACCTGGAACGCCTTTAAGATATCTCCATATTCTGTTAATTGGACTCAAGTGGCTGGTACATCAAGCATGCATAAATTGACTTATGACACTAACTGCAAAGACAATATCAGGTCTAGTTGTTGTAAGGTAAATTCTGATATTGCCCTATGTCAGATAATGACTCACCATTTTCAAATTCAAATTTTATATTCGCCTTCATAGAAGTATAAACTGGTTTTGCTTCTAATTTACCAGTCTCTTTTAACAGATCAATGACATGTTTTCTTTGAGATAGAAATAATCTTTTACTTGAGTGGGTTATTTCTATTCCAGAAAATATGTAGTTTTTCAAAGTCTTTGATGTCAAATTCCTTTTTAAATATTGTTTAACCCTATCAATTTCCTCATTATTATTTCTAATGATGATAATGTCATCAACATAAACCGAAAGTAGTGGTATTTTGTGAGCGCTTGATGAACATAAAGGAATCAACGGTATTTTAAAAAAAAATTAATCTTTAAAAGATAAAAGTTTAGCTTGACATACCATGCTATTCGAGATTGCTTTAGACCATACACTGTCTTTTTTAATTTACACACCAGTGATAAGTTTGTGTCACTTTAATAGCCTGAAGAAAGAGTCATATAGACTTCCTCTTCTAAATTTTCTTAGAGGAGCACATTCTTTGCATCTATTTGGAACAAATTCTATTCCAAGTTGGTGGCTACCGATGGAAAATTTCTAACTGTATTTATTTTTTCTACTGGTGCAAAAGTCTTTTGGTAGCCAATACCATACGTTTGAGTAAATCCCTTGGTCCCTAACCTAGTTTTATACCCTTCAATAACACCATCACTATTGTATTTGATTTTGTATACTCATTTGCAATCTAAGAATTTTTTTTTTATTTTTGGTAAATTGATAATATCTCATGTGTTATTTTTTTCTAAAGCTTGAAATTTTGCGTTCATAGCCTTATGCCAAATCGGGCTTTGATTGGCTTCACTAAAGTTCGTTTGTTCCATTTGGTTAGTGATGTTACTTAAGTAGGCTCAATATAAAGGGGACACCTTGTTAAATAAAAACTTATACTTAATACATCATATGTCGAGATACATAATCACTTAATTTGATGGAAGGTCGAGTTCATCTTGTAGATCTTCTTTTTAGCTTTTCTTCTTGAGTTGGTTCTTCATAGGTTAGTTCTTCACTTAACCGATTTATCTTTTCTTCTCCCCCTGAACGCATTGGACTTTTTTCTTCGATATTTTCTTCATTTGTATGATCAACATTTTCTTGATTTTTTTTCTTTAGGAAACATGAAATTAATTGGAGACAATATAACCAATTTACTTTGTATATTTTCTTGTTCACTTTTTTGATAATATGGTTCATTTTAAAAAATGATACTTCTCATGAGATATAAAGTTATGATTTTTTAGATCATAACATTTATATCCCTTTTTGAGATGGGTATCCTAAAAATATTGCTTTAACGGTATTTTATCTAGCTTGTCATGTCTTTTTATGTGTACGAAACTTGTACATCCAAAAATTCTTATATGATCAATATTTATTTTCCTATCCTTGAAAATTTCTAAGGAACTCATATTTTTAAGCATGACACTTGTCAATCTATTTACAAAGTAAGTCGCAATTAGCACAGCATCTGACTAATAAGATCTTATAACGTTAGTTTTAAAAAAGAAGCGATCTAGTGACTTCAAGTAGATATTGATTTTTATTTCTGAAACTCCATTTTGTTCAGGTGTATTAATTTTGTAGAATCAATATTTACTAGAACAAAATGGAATTTTAGAAAGAAAAATCAATATAATTTTAAGTATGATGATTTTTACCTAATATATAAACGGAGTAGAAATTGGAGCAACATTATGAAGTAATAATAGGTATCCATATTCCCAGATGTAATAGTAAAATTGTCTCCTTGTTCTCATGTTTTTTATACCATCTTCCTAATGTACTTTTAATCATTTTCTTTTGGTTCATTTGAATGCATGAACTAATTTATTGTTGTTTCATAATTAAATGACAAATCAAAGTAAATCATGCTAACCGACTAACTTAATTTTCAGATCCAATGGTAATTACTATAATGGTCAAAAATATATTTAAAAGATTTACTTACTTTGTTTTTACATGTTCGATGAATATCAAATGAAAACACTATAAGTGAGATCGATAAAAGCTCTTTAGTGAATTTTATTTCAGTTTCTGAATATAAATCATGGCTTATCTATGATCATTAAGTGATACAGGAGAAAGAAATGGGGAAGGAAGAAAGAAAGAAATGAATGCAAATAAATAAATAAAATCTTTGAATGAGTAGTGAGGAAAATTCCATTAAATGTCAGGCTTAACTAATCTTTTATGATTTCACCCCCATTAACTTGTGTGGCTGCATGCGTGCATTTATATTAGATTAGCAGCATATGAATTAAAACTTACGTAACCAAAAATGAAAATTGGAGATGGCAATAATACATGTGGGATTAAAGTTAAACATTTTAATGTTAAAACATTTAGCTTGTAATGCACACGGAAAAACAAAAACACGATGTAGGCTTGTAGCCAGGGATAAAATTCATGAACTAGCATTTAGCTTCGTGTTTAGATACAAATCATTTTTTTATTTTTGAACCAACACCAAGCCACCATTTTATATTGATAACAAAAGTCTTTTTTATCTTTGATGATTGTAAGCTCGGAATAATTTACCATTATATTGAAAGTTGTTGCATGAAGGAAGGAGCCTTTATGTTTTCTTTTAGTTATCTATATAGTTGCAACTTGAACACAGTAAGAAAAAACGTATATAAATACAAATATAGAATGCATACTATTCCTTTGAACTACACACACACATCTACATACACATATATTTACACAATGTGACACACTTATGCTACTTGTAATGAATAGGAAAACTAATGGGGTACTCAAAAGAAGGTGTCATTGATGCTTTTCCTGCACAAGCACACATGCACACAATGTGCTATATCTATGAAAGGCATGTAACACGTTGAAATGAACAACATGTTGAACTACAACTATTATTGGGATATACACTGTTGGACATTCATAATCATTCGTTTTAATCACATAATTATATGGTTAATACGCCAATTTTAGTTAGCCTTTCATTATGGTTAATTGTTAAAAGTTATTATCATGGTGAATTGGAGAAAGGTAAGCAAACATATAACAAATAAACTTAATATAAATTGTTTCAAAGTATAGAAAATGTTGAAATTCAAACTGTAAAATTTGATGAAACACAAGTAATATTAAATGGTAGAAACTGATGTTAGATACTCAAAACTGAGATTGCAAATCGACAATGGCAGCAAATAGAAGGATAAATTTATATGATATGACACTGGAAACTTTGGGTGCTACAAGTAATCGTCTTAGCATAGCACAAAATTCACCATAGCTCAAAATCAGTGGTCAAAATACACCTCCAGATTGTCGACGTTGTAGTGGGTGTAACATAAAATTTATTAACAATTTAAAAAAAAAACTGTGGATAACTACTTGCATTATATGTAGAAATGCACATCTAATTAGAACTATCTCCAAATATGGTTTTTCAACCTCACACTTAAAAAATATGTATTTTATAAGTTCTCTTAGATGAGTTTAGTTCTTATCAATTTCATAAAATAAAACTTCAATGTAAATTTAAAACCATTCAGTCAACCCAAAAAATAATTCCTAGATTCACCGGTATGGAGTATCTAATGTTTTGTTTGGTTTTGTTTCAAAAATCATTGCAAGATTTCAAATGCCGCACAGAAATTTCTTAATTCTCAATCGAAGAGGTTTTGGTATACCGAAAGAAAAGTTTTATCGTGTTGATACAATATATATGTGAGTAGGAATACTCTTCGTGGTGGCCAAAACGTCTTATAACTGGATAACATAGGGTACAACCCACTAAAATATGCATCCATGCACTGACTACGCATATAAAAAGCTGAATGATGTACTACTTGACTTAATTATTTTAAGCTATAATAAGCAGGCCTCAAATCAAATAAACTTAATTGTTTTGCCTCTTCTCATGAAATAAATATCAAGAATAGAGAATCAAAATAACAACTGGCACTAGCAACATATGAATTTTGATAGAGGAAAATTAAAAAAGGAAGATTAAAAACGCCTTTTAAGCTAGAAATCAGTGTTCTGTAGACTACCTAAAGTACATTAACACATTAATTAGTAATATCTATTACTACATAACATAACTCCTACTAATATGCCATCTATTACAAAGTCAAAAGACATGGTATTTGAAAAAAAGATACACTTTTTGCAAAATCATTTTTAATATTTAGGCCCAAATTAATATTATTTTGCCTAAATTAATATTATAACATATGCTATTTTGAACCGCTTTAACATGAGGAAATAAATTTAGGACATATTCTTAAACTTATTACGTTAACCATAAACAAAAACTAAATGATGGATGTGCAACCTATTTTCTCTCATATCGTCCTACATCAACAAGCAAAAAAGTAGGACACTTGCATAAACCAACTGCTTCATTTAGCATGTTCATCACTAATTGATTCTTGCATAATAACACTATTTTGTCCTAAGCATATTTATACATGATTCGACCAAAAAACATATGTTCAAATGAACAATTCAAATATTTTTCTTAACTATATTACACTATCATAAGATCGGCTCTACATCAGGTAAGATTAACACATCATCAATCAATCAGTATAGTTGCAACGTCACAAAATACTAAGACATTAATTCTAAACCATCCCACCCAAGGTATTATGAAAGGATATACATGTTAACATATGAATAAGAAATGACTGTAATCAAGCATTACTTTTAATATGGCACAGGAGTGCCATTTAGTACAATATCGATGAGCACATGTAGTAATTCCTTTTTCAGCACTTAATTTCAGTAACTTTTTTAAATCAAGCAATTGCACACAAAACAATTTCACAACAAAATCCATGCTACGCTCAAATATGTTTTTGTTTTAAATTTGCACAAAGTTACAGAATAACTATGATGTATCCTAGGGAATAGTGGTACATCGCCTGATTATCTTGCAGTCGAATCCTATTAGCTTGAATCAACCATGTTAATAAATCAAGGAAAAAATAGTGTGTGTAATTTTCAATGGTTATTAAGTATAGTATAATTCATAAATCCTTGCTAAATGCAAATGAAAGAAACTGTTAACTCTATACGCGTAAAAATAGTACCTTTATTTGCTGAATAGGAAAGTGGGAGATGCTATTCGAATTAAGGAAAGGAACTAAACTCGCCACTGAGCCAAATATTTTTGGAATATGATGTGGGTAAGGCGGGTGAAGGAGAAATAAGGAAGAGGGTTTCTAGATTAGGAAGCACCTTGTAATAATTTAGCCAGGATGGAGGATAATTTGGCCGGGATGGAGGATAACTTGGAGTTAGGGTGTGTGCACAATGCAGCAATAGTTGTGAAATTAGGGTGGGTTCTAGAATGAGGCCATGTGATGTCCCTGTAGAGTTCTCCATTGGTTTTAATTTGTTCTCTGGAGAATACATAGCAAGCAATCTATACACGTTGTGTTGCATTGCTATCAGTAGCAATATTTCTTGTAGTGAAAATTGCATTTTACAGACATGTTTGTAAGCAATGAATTAAGTCAAACTATCACAACACTAGTTAAGATGACGTGTGAACGATGGTGTTTAAATATTAATCGCGGCTAAATTCACACATGTGAATCACATAACTGAATCTATTCAATCTTTAAAACACAGCTTGATTTAATTGATTCATAACCGTAATAAATAAATAAATATTTATGAAATAGTAATTATTATTGTATTTATTGTATAGGGTATATTTAGCAAAATGGAGTTGTCTCTATAATTATTCAAGGTGCTATTAGTAATTTATTTGTTATGTATAAAAAAGTTATATATCCTCGTATATTGATATACGATATAGATAAAAAGGTAAATAAAGATTCAAGTTAAATAAATTTTAATATGGGTTGATGGGGTTTTTAGTCCATTATGGACTCCTGAATGGATGGTCAGGAAAGAGGGACAAAGGAGTTCATTGGTTTTTTATCAGTAAGAAAGATTTAAGCATATATTTGTGTAGATCTTGCTATTTCTTTAGATCAATATCTCCTCCCTCCTTGACCGTGGCTGCCAATGCCCTCTACCCTCTCTTTGTTTTTCATCTCAAACACATCTCATTAAGAAAATACTATTCAATCCGGTGTTTGTGTGCCTGTCTTTTGCAAAGGAGGATGTAGATCTGTGAGGTCAAAGGAAACTACCTAGATTGAAGCATGAATTATAGACACATCTTGTTAGGTGATTTTTTTATTATAGTTGTTTGATGTATTTACATAAGATGTTGATGAAATGGTAGTATTAATTATCACTACTTTGATATGTATGTTAATGCCACATGAAACCATATTTTGTCCTTGATTTTAGATGATTATAGACTCTAAAATATTGTTGTAATCCAAATTTTAAAAAATTATTTAAGTGTGTGTGTGTGTATTCGACCATAATATACATACATACACACACACACACATATATATATATGAATTTTAAATTAAAATATATATCACAAAAAATTTGTTTATTAAACAACTATTTTATACATAGATATATTCTACTTGTACTAATATAAATGTAATTTACATATATATTTTGCTTTTGGAAAAAAGGTCAATTTTTTAAATTCATGACGCTTTTAAATTATTTTAATATTTTAATAATATTATAAAACTAGTTTGGTACACTTCACCAGAGAAGGTATTTTGAGCACCGAAAAAACGCTACCAAAATTTTTAGCAGCGTTTTGTTAAACGCTGCAACACGACATGTACTAAAAGTCTAAAAGTTTTTGTTGCGTTGTAGTAAACGCTGTCAAGAAAAACATATTGTAATGTTTTTGAAACCCTACAAAAGTCTTTTATAGCTTTTTATTTATCCTACTATATACTTTTGTCTCTTAGAATAAGTTTTTTGTGTAATTTACATTTTAACACTTTAAAACGCTACTGAAACTTATGGATCGTTGTGTAGCATATTTTAAACCCTCCTATTTATTGTTAATGGCTTGTATCATTTCCGACAATCGATTATATATAATAGTCATATTAAGACCAACAATCAATCACATAATTATCATATTCAAGCCAACAATTAATCACATAATTATTATTTTCGAACCAACATCAATAAACCATATAATCATCATTCTCAAATATTTGAAAAAACACGTTAATAGTATAATCAAGTATAATATTCATAACCATTTCAATAAAAGCATTTCGACAACATGAGCGAAATCACGTACCACAACCGTTCACAAACAAGTTTACGTAACTAGCACGAACAAAATATTACAATATATATAACAATCCATTGCTTAACTACCGACAATTCTTCGTTACAGCTGTTCTTCACTTCGGAAACTTCTCTTCAAAATTCCAATGCCTGCAGAAGTGAAAACACAACATAGTTAATTATTTATAAAACTTTATTAAATTAGTTATATTATTATTGTTAATAAAAATTAGTTAACTTAAACTTAATTGATTTTATAAAATCTGTTTAATTTTAACAAAACTTAGTTAATTTTTTTAACTTGGTTAATTTATTATTTTTATTACTGTTATTATTATTATTAAAACTTGGTTAACTTATTATTATTATTATAATTTTAGTTAATTTTCATAAACTTAGTTAATTCATCATCATCATCATCATTTATCGAACTTTGTTAAATTAGTTATATTATTATTATTCATAAAATTTAGTTAACCTAAACATGGTTAATTTTATAAAACTTGTTTAATTTTAACAAAAATTGGTTAATTTTATTAACTCGGATAACTTAGTTAATTATTATTAAAGCTCGGTTAACTTAATTATATTATTATTATTATTATAAACTTATTTAATTCATCATCGTCATCGTTTATAAAACTTTGTTAAATTAGTAATGTTATTATCATTTATAAAATTTAGTTAACTTAAACTTGGTTAATTTTAATAAAACTTGTTAATTTTAACAAAAATTACTTGATTTTCTTTAACTTGGTTAACTTAGTTAATTATTTATTGTTGTTGTTGTTGTTAAAACTTGGTTAACTTATTATTATTATTATTATAAATTTAGTTCTTTTTTATAAACTTAGTTAGTTCATTATCATCATTATTATTTATCGATCTTTGTTAAATTAGTTATTTTATTGTTATTTATAAAATTTAGTTAACTTAAACTTAGTAACTTTGATAAAACTTGTTTAATTTTAACAAAAACTATTTAATTTCATTAACTTGGTTAACTTAGTTAATTTATTATTAGTATTATTAAAGCTCGGTTAACTAAATTATATTATTATCACTATTATAAACTTGGTTAATTCATCATCATCATTGTTTATAAAACTTTGTTAAATTAGTTATATTTTTATTATTTATAAAATTTAGTTAAGTTAAACTTAGTTAACTTTATAAAACTTGTTTAATTTAACAAAACTTATTTATTTTTTATTAACTTGGTTAACTTAGTTAATTAATAATATTACTATTATTATTAATGTGACGACCCGAATTTTCCATCGTTTGCTTTTGAATATTTAAATGGTTTAAATATTGGATGTGGAATATAAATTGATTTTTTTGATATGAAGATTTTGGTTTTTAATTGTAGAATGAATTTAAATTTCAAATATATCAATTTATAGTAATACAGAAATGGTGTGTAACGACTTGCTCTTTTGAACCATTCACATCCATACATGTCAAACTTGAATTGCTCAAAATATCAGATTGTTAATTTGTATTTGGAAAAACTCAGCATATACAATAAATAAATCAATCACAGAATCACAGACACAGAGTAATATATAATAAGCAGCAGAATAGATAAATAGTAGTTCATGAAGCTATTATATAAACAACAGAGTTTGAAATAAACTACAACAGAATATCTCAAATACAATATAGTCTCGAATACAAACAGATGACAAGTCTGAACCAAACAACTGGATAGCTGAAGGCTAAATAGATACAGATGGATCTCCAAGTGAAGCTCCAACTCTAAAGGTGATTCTCAAATGCTATGACATTTAGTCTGACCTGAACGTAAAGCAAAACACAAAACACTCGAGTCAAGATTAACATTATTATATTAATAAATGCAACTCAAGTGAAATGTCAACTGAAATACAAGTAACTTAAAGGATGTTTGAGATTTGCATCCTCTAAGGATCCGTGAGACTATCTACTATGTAGTAATATACGCTATTATAATATGTCTATAGTAAAATAGAAGTATTAAAATAGCATTAAGGTGTTACCCATATCCCCCTTAACACATTTTATATATTCCCGTAGTCTATACAATGTCGTATGCTCCTCCGTAAACTGAAGGTTTACCCAGAGGACATCACATAGGTATGGTACAAAACAAACTCGTAGAAGGCGCGATAGGGCATGCGACAAGGCACTCGAGGCAATGCCAGGGTAAATATACCATTTGCGTATCCGGACTGGTGGTAACGCATAGCAGCTACTACCGTCCACGTCGTGACACACTCCCAAATCAAAGGTGCACCCAATCAAATCACAAAAGCAATAGAATGGTATCGAAGAAATATGTCCGATCGGAGGAATGACCTCACTTGGCTCCGCATAGCTCCTGTTTTAGCCGCATCAAGCTGACTCACGGGAGTCGGGGCTACGTAAATACCATATAGAATCGCCACCAAACCTTCCTACTTCATTCTGAAATCTCCACCTGGTACACTGTTGTTAAAGTGGTTTTCGGTATTTGCAGAGAGCATGACAATATCCGATCCCGGACTCTTTAACCACCAAATGCTTATTTCACACCATAGTCATTTCAGTTCAAATAGTTCATACTTCATATCAAAATATCATATTATTTCAAAACCATATCAATTCGATATCATTATTCACTAAAAATAATACTAATATCCAGAATCGTAACACTTTCAAAATTTATAACACTTTCGAAATCATAACACTTTGAAATCATAGCACTTTTGAAACCATAGCAATTTCGAAATCAATAACACTTTCAAAATCATGACACTTTTGATTTAAACAGTTTAGATATTGAAAATAGTATGTAAAATAAATAGTTATAAAATAAAATAGTTTATATATTAAAATAATTTATATATTAAAGTAGTTTATATATTAAAAATATTCGATAAAATGAAATAGTTTCCTCCAATTTCTCATTTCGATTCAAATCAGCTTAAATTCCAAAATTTCAATGTAAATCAATTCCAATTTAACCATTTAAATTTAAAGGTCAAAGGATTCAATTCAAATTCTCAATAACTATTTCAATTTTTATCGATTTCAAATCCAGGTTTTGAACTATCACTTCAATTCCAATAAGATTCAAGTTTAAATATTCAAAATTTACAATATAAATTTCATTTATATTTCAACATTTTCACTTTCATTTTATTCAAATTGGAAAGTATTCACTTAATCACTTTAATAACAATTATTTGAAATCTCAATCTATAAATTTAAATCAATATTAAATATTCAATCTCAATTTTCTTTAAAATTGAGAATATTCATTAAATCACCTTTTCTCGAATCAAGTTATAAAATCATAATTTCAAAATCTCAAAATCAATAAGTTCAAATAAATTCTTATTTAAATTCGATTATTAACCAATTTAAATTCCAAGTCAACATTAATTTATCTTCCCAACCTTTATTGTTAAAGTTATAAAATCCATTTTCAAATATTTATATAAATTTAAATAAATATTTAAACATATTTTAAACCGACTAAGTTAAACTTATATTAAATTAAATCTTATTATTAAATGTGTTTTGTATTAAATCTATTTTTATATATTTTTAAAATAATAAAATTATAAGAAAAATCTTGAAAATTATATTTTCAAAACTAACTTATAAAATTTAAAATTTCCAAACACATTAATTTAAAATCTAGAATTTTTTCATATGTAAAAATAACCTATGTATATTATATTTTAAAATCAATATTTATTAGAACCATATATTTCCTTTCAAACTTTGAAAATCATTTCAAAATATAGACCAATGGTGTCCATGTATAATTTTCTTCTTATGGTCAAGTGATACGGATATTTATCATTTCAATCCACAAATTAAATATTTACGGGTGCATATCATTTCAACCCGCAATCTCAAAAATTGAAAATGAATGAAAATCGCTTGATTTTATCATTTCAACCCATAACGATTTTTTCCTATTCTACAAAGTTGTTCGGGTATGCATCATTTTAACCCATAGAGAAATCTAAATTAATAGGGAACTTACAGAGTGAGAACAGTGATGATAATAATATAACATATCAACAACAGACATATATCATCAATAACAGATAAAATATAAATAACAGATCATGGTGTTGGATGTCACAGGTGAACAGTTACAGATAACGGCATATCATATATATAGCAATTAAATAACTAGCAACAACATATTTCAATTGTCGTTTCAAATGAAATCAAATTTAATAAATATAAGAATGTTAATCGTGAGTGATTGCTCATCTTTCGAGGCTAGAGAAAATAAGACAAGCATACAGATAAGTAACAGATCAAAGCAACTAACTACTACGATCAAATCTAGACAGCGGTGAAATCAAAAGCAAGGCACAATGGAGCTGGGTTTGATGGAAATCAAGTATATATCATATTTTTAAATTCAATATTCAGTTTAAAACACATTTCAAAATAAATTTTTTATATATTATTTTTAGATCATTATTTCTTTTCATAATTTTCAAATAAATATTTAACGTATTCTGTTCATATAAGAGTTATTAAAAATCTATTTTAAAAGAATGTTAGACCTTGAATAAACGTTTAAAACACATAATATGTGGCATACAATATAAATTTTTTAACTTATAACATATAACATATACTACTTGGCATGGGTGGCCTAAGATGATCTTCATTTCAATAAATATTTACTATATTAAACTGATATCATTGAAAATTGAAACATATGTAAAATAACCTCACTATAGATTTAATATATACAAACTTTATATGAAATAAAGTAAATTGAAAAATAGGTGCTAGTTAAAATATATATACATATATATAAACTTTATATATGTAACCAGGTGGAACACAATGAAACCAGGCCTGGACTATTATGATCATATATATAATCCTCCTTTGAAAATCATTAAAATGTACTATAAACGAACAAACTTGTTTGATACATAAATAAAACTGCAATAACCTATATAAATACAGGTTATATCTACAGATCCAACCTTATTATAAAAACCAAGTAAACTTACTTTATAAAAATTTATATACACTTAACAGGTCAAATAAGACTTATATATATATATATATATATAACTTGTATGACTCATACATAAACCCAACAGAATATATATAGACAGATACATATAAAACTTGTGTGTGTGTGTGCGTGTGTGTGCGTGTGTGTGTATATGTGTGCGTGTGTGTGCCAACGGACCAATATATACACATATACACATATCCCTCGTAAATAAATACAGTATATATGAATTATATATATACATAACAATATAGAAAAACATACATATATTATAATACCACATATATATACTCTTTATACATGACCGATGAGGGGAGGAAGGCACGAGAGTGCAAGGCTGCTGCGGTATGGAGGTGCCAGGTGGCGGTGTAATTGCTTGGCAGTGGAGGAGGAGGGACCGGACGAGGAGGAGACTGTTCACGCGGATGATGAGGAACTGGATGAGGAGGAGGCTGTTCACGGAGAGGAGGGGACAAGGTCAAGGAAGAGAGAGAAAAGGCGGAGAGGGTTTGGGCTTGGCACTGACAGAGGCGATTCGAGGGGATAGGGGTCGGTGCGCGATAGAGGGAGGTTAGTCGGGGAAGAAAGGGAGGGTGAGGTGAAAGGCACGGTGGGAAAACAAGATGAAGGTTTGGAAGAGAAAGAGGGGGAGGCCGAGCATGCTACAGAAAGCATACCATGGAGGAGGAAAAGAAAGAAGAAGAAAAAGAAGAAAAAAATGTTCAATACCCACGAGATGAATTTATTTCTTTCGTATATATTGTTTTCCAAGTGAACCAAGTTTATAATTGAATTTGGGCACTTTCCATTTTGAATCTAAAAAAATGTACAGATACGATTAACCATTTTGTGGGTTCAGCCAAGTACCTGACATTGAAACACGCAAATTAATATACTAAGGAGATCGGAACGATAAGACGAAATAATGGTACACAGATATCAATGATATGACCATCCTATCAAAAGTCAACATTCGGTACCAAAAATGGTGCAATTTCATCGAAAATAAGATAAACGGGGCTGGCGAAGTCCATATTTGATAAAACGAATTGTGACTTCTTACTCATAAAATGGTTTACAATTTTATTATATGAAAATATTCAGGTTTCGAAAATATTTTATTTTCCTCAAATTAACTGATTTTAAATTGAAAATTACAAAACAAAATAAACTTCCATATTATCAAATGAAAATCTGACATTTGCTACGTTTAAATAGACGTATACCAAATATCAAATTTTTAATTTCAAATTCAAAATTTTAAAATTTCACAAAATTCAGTTACTTATGTTATTAAGACCGTTGAAATTTACGGATCGTTACATAGTGAATAATTGAAATTTGAGCTGATTATGAATTGAAATGATTTCTAATGTTGATATAAATTTTATTTGAATTAGAATTTAGTTAATAAGTTTTTTGAACTAAAATTTCAAGTGATTTCGTCAATTTTTGAAATCAACACATTAAAATAGCGATTTGGGACATAGTCTCAGAATTCGACGAAACTAGTTCCATTAGATCCGTAATAGTATATTGTTATAGGATTTCAATTTTCGTAGAATTTGGATTTACTGTTTGGTCGTGTGATCTGAAAACGCCTAGAATTAATTTAATTGAATTAATTTAAATAGTCGATTTAAAAAGCTATCATCCACATACAATCGAATTAGGTCCCAAAAATTATTCCATTACGTCCGAAATAGGGACATAACATTAAAAACGCCAGACGGTATGCCTCAATAGAGGTTTACGTTGAGCGAGATATTTTGAATACCAAATAATAAATTTCAAATCGTAGCCACCCTATAGCAGACCTAGCCCATCCTAACTCTAAATCAAACTGACCTATACCGTACGAGCTGCCTCCTCCTCCTTCTTTTAAACAATCACGTATCTCCTTTCCTCTTTCAAAAAATGAAATCGAAAAAAAAAATTCGAAATCTATACGATTGTTAAAAAAATGGAAGGAGTCGTGATCGATCAAATCGCTATGGCATTCGGTGATAGGCGGCGATGTGGGCGAGGCATTGACGATGATTGGACTAAGATTTGGGTCGCATTTTGGTTTAGGAAAGCGGAGCTAGGTGCAGCATAGGGTCAGGCGCGGTCGAGTGGGGGTTCATGGACATGGGCGAACTGGTAGACGATGCAAGGTGGACGCATGCCTGGAGGCGCGACTTGGGGAGGAGCTGCGACTGGGCAATCGCGTTTCCTGTAGCAAGCAGAAGGGAGGGAAGTGGCCGCGTTTGTGGGGTGGTGCGGTCGACCGTTCAAAGTGAGAACAGGCCAGGAAATGGAACGGCGACTTCGATGCTTACGTGCATGCTAGAGGTAAGTAGCAAGTTTTCTTAAGGATTCAATCAAAGTAATTAAATTTGTTAATTACCAAAATTAGTGAGATTATTTTATTTCAATTAATATTATTTCTTATAAAAAAATTATAACGTTTTCATACGAGGTCCAAAATGATAAAACAAATCAAGTAGGTTCGTAAGTGGGAAATCTATGCAATAGTTATTTGGGACGATCGGCAAATTAAAACCAAAGTGAGTAAATCTCACTCAATTTAGTTAACTGTTTAAATTTATCGTAATTAAAATTACTGATTCGTTGATTGGATGAATGGGTTTATTATTATTAGTGAATTCCACGTTTGTGTTTGTATCAGTATATATATTAGTAGTTGGATATATTTCCGCCGATTGGAGCAGATGAGATTCTATACGCCCGCATAATAATGGATGACCATATATTACCGCGATATACCGTCTCGAAGCGAGACTGGTATTTTATGTTCTATAACATCTGTGGATGCAGGGAAGCAGGTTGGAGGAATCCTATTGGATTCCTTAAAAATATATTGATAGATTTTCATATATAGAAATATATGATGTGATTGGATAAGTCTGTTATGGATTGATGTGTGGTTTGTTTATTTAATGCTATAGTAGCACCGGCCTTAGATTTTGGTATTTTAAATATCATAAATACCATTTTTGAATTTGAAAGAATTAAAAATGAAATTTTGGATATAAAAATATTTATACTGGAATTTGGATTATTTTAAAGGGAATTGTTTTGAAAAAAAACAAAATTTTGATTTTGGGTTATAATTAACTATTCGTAAAATGGTTTAAAGTTGAGATTTTTATAATTATTATATGAGGATTTTCAACAATGAATTTTTAAATGATGTTTCTGAAATATGGATAAGGAGTTGAATCCGTACTTAAAATAGATTCGAAAAATAAATGGATTTATAAAATAATAGATTTAAAATTTAAATTTGTAAATGAGGATGTTCTATAAACAAGTAAAACCGAAAATGAGTTTAATAAATTTATAAACAATGTTATTAATAAAGTGAAAGGATATTAATTGACAAATTGGAAATATAAAATTCATAGTGTGAATTTATATCGAGAAATAAAAATTGGTTTTTGGAAGAAAAAAATAGTGGATGCTATTTTTGAAATGTGAGGATGATTATGAAATTGAAA
This sequence comes from Allium cepa, assembly GCA_030765085.1. Lineage (NCBI taxonomy): Eukaryota > Viridiplantae > Streptophyta > Magnoliopsida > Asparagales > Amaryllidaceae > Allium > Allium cepa. The sequence goes on from CM060931.1 coordinate 170,309,395, forward strand.
CGTAGTTGATATCATATGAATTGAGAGGGATTTATAAATTTGAAATTGGTGATATTGGATTTTAAACATAGATCTTTGTCGAGAAATTAAAATTGTTTTAAAATGAGATTTTATTTATAAAACTATATGGTTAAGCTGTTTTAATATTGAAATACTTTAGAAAGTGGATTTTTAAAATTCTTAATACTAATTGAAATAAATTCTAATTTTTATAATTAGCTTTGCAATTCGATTAGTTTATTTAAAAATTGAATTGAAAATGAGTTAATGATTTTATTTAAAATGCTTTAATATTTTAAACTATTACTTAAACGTGTTTTGAAAATATATTATTATTCTTTTAAAAACAATACATATTATATATGTAGAGAGTTTTGAATGATTGAAATTTGTTTATAGATCCTCTTGAGATTCTTAGTGGGGTTTATTTAACGTATGTGCTTTTTATAAGGGAAATTTGTAATGGAATTTCGGAAAACTTAAGTAAATTTCCAAAGTGTTTAAATACAGAAACTACGGAAATGAATTAGAATTCATGAAAGAAGTTAGAAATAGGTAGTTGCGATTGTAGACACGTGTAACCGATTTTGGAAATTTTAAAGGAAATTAATTTATGAATTTTCGGGGACTTATAGAATTCTTTATAAGTGAATTAAGGGATTTACTAGTAAATTGAAAAGGAATTTGAAAAATAGGAAATAGATGGAATATTTTCCTAAGTATTGGGAATAGAATGATTTTAGAGGAAAAATAAACTTATTAAATATTTTCTAAGTACTGGATTAAAGGATTTGAAATATTTTGACTACGAGATTGTTATTATAGAAATATATTCAAGGCATTTAATTATAAATGGAATTGGAAATATATTTCTAAGTACACATATGTTTTGAAACTTATGATGTTGTGAATATATGTATACTGGAATTGTTTTCTATTATTGAAATATTAGAAGAGGTTTGGATATATATCTTTGTAAAGATATTTTGAAATGAATATTTTGAAAGGTTTGTAATATGGGCCTAGTGACTACTTATGTGTGAAATTGGATAGTTAATTAACCAACTATCAAATTAGGCAAATTCGTTAATTGTTTCGAAGAGACCGGGATAGGATTTAATTATCCGAAAACCGCTTTGATCATATTTGTGCATTGCGAATTGTGATATCTCGAAGATAATAGATATGGTGATTTGGAAGGAGATTTGGTTTGTTCAGACCCAGACAAATTATATGGATGAATGCTATCATTGCAACGTTGCCTGTAAGGCAGTGTTAGTATTCCAAGTATGAATGTCATTCTAAAGGTATAACGTAGCCTCAAGCCTTATCAATCGGGAATGACTAAAACAGGAAAGATGCAGCAGGACTAAGTGGGTCACACCCAATTAGGGTATGTTATCACCTTTCTAGATACCCTCGGATATATATCTTAAATTATGGACATGGTTGTGCATGGAAAAGAGAGCGCTCGATTAGGGTGGAAACTCCTAGAGTGATAACATACTCGGTACTATCCAAGTCAGGGGTAGGCCGGTCTTATGTTGACAGGGATCGTTAGATATGATCTTGGTACATTTTTCTAGAGATGTATTGCGGCGGGCGGTACCCTAGTAGCCCAGTCATTGTATGGAATCACATATCCACTATGAGCCTGTATGGTTTTGATTGTGCCCAAGTATGCTGAAGCGTGAGATACAAGCATTTCAGCTATTTTCTACTTTATTTTCTATAGACGCTATTATAATATCAGATGATTTTGACATAAAAATGTTTTGGTTATTGTAAGGTAAAAACCCGCATGTTTATGTGTGACGCGGTCTTACGAGATACGTTTGTTTTTCAAAGGATTTTTGAAATAGTATTAATTGAATTTGAATGTGTTTTCTCACGCTGGTTTTCCAGACTGACTCGATTGTTATTTTATTATAATGCTCGGGTCAGACTGAGTATTTTAGTTTAGGTTGGGATGCTATTGAGCTAAGGAGACGAGCTGGAGGAGGCTCAGACATATTCCACGTACTCGATTATATTCCACTGTGCGTGTAGACTGTATAGTCAGCACTAGTGAGGACAAGTTATAATAACTATCCGGAATTGATTTAATGATTGTTGTACTCTGATGATAATATGTATAAAAATAGTTATAGTTCTTTTAGTATAAAGATATGTTATTATCTATTATATATTGTTCCGCTGCGATTATGAGATTTTGTGTTATTGTTTTTATTTTCTTCTATCTCTTTCTTCTTCATCCCTAATGATTTGGTATTTTCAGCACTCGATTGCTCGGCATGTTATACAATGAATGTATTGATGTCGATTTTCAAAAGTCGAAAATCCCGGGCCTTTACATTTGGTATCAAAGCTGAAGGTTAAGCGAGAACCTTGGCTTTGGTGGGGACTACTCATTAGAGATAGGGTCAGTAGTACCCTAGAATGAGTTGAGTGTATTAATAGATATGAGCGCATATTTATTAGTGAATATAAATTGTTTTGTATTATGTTGACTTATGTGTTGTGTGGTTTACAAATTCTGGTCGAATAGTAGGACGCCACGAAATCGATAGGAATTTTTAAACACTTGAAAGAGTAAACCGACACAGTATTGTTTTGAAGCGGGTAAATAAAATAATTTTACCCAATTTATATTTTGATATGAAGGAAATAATTTTCTAGAAATTATTATAGTGAATTTGTGTGATTGGTTGTTATTGTTATAATCAAAGCAAGATTATAAATTTTGAAATGGTTGTTGTTGTTATTATAACCAAATCACTATTGTTCCTCGATTTTCTAACTACCACCATATCCAGATATCGATGAAATATGGAAGAAGCTAGTGGATCTGCCTTCTTAATGCTGCCCACAACAAACAGACAGGCTATCGACATCGGGTACAATGACTGCTATCGGCATTAGGTACAGTGTGGATCTACCTTCGTACTACTTTGAACATTAATTTTAGTTTTATTTTTGGTTGATTTTTTTTAGTTTCAGTTAAAATTGTTATCAGCTCTTATTTGGGTTCTTTTTTATCTATGTTTCAATTCAAATACATATGAAAGATGTGTCTACCCTTGACAATTTGATTTAGTTCTGTAATTTTTGATATAAGTTCCTATCATTTTCTAGATATTATTTCATTAATAGTTTTAATTTATATATCATCTTTTACTAGAAATTTTTTTAATATCTTTTTATTCATAACTTCAAAGAATTTAAGAACTCTGTCGGAATATAAGTTCAATTTTATGCCTTGTACGCAATAAATAAAATATTCAAGAACCCTTTTAGGACATAAGTACAGTATGTGACAAGTAACAATAAATTTAAAACGTACTTAGTTGAAAAGATATGTTTTGGATACAATCACCTTTAAAGAATAGGCCTGCAATCCCTATTGTCATACCAAGAAAGAAATAGTAAAGTACTTGGATGACAAGCCACTATTACATTTTGAAACAAGTTGCCAAGATGGAAGGGAATCACTGGATGCATGGTTTCCGTATTATTGTGGTCTTTTTATAGTATTTTTCAATTCATAGTCCTTCTTTAACCAGTAAATTAACTTTGCTAATTCATGCTATTAATTTAAAACAATAAATTGATGATGGTAAAACCTATACTGGATGGTCAATGGTAAACTAATATTGTCTCTTAAGTTAAAATTTTATAGTAGTACAGATGTAATTTTAGTTGCTTGCTTATCGACCAATTTTAGTTGCTCGATGATGGATCATAACCATTCAACGATTACATCCTATATTAACTTTGACATATGGGAAGGCTTTTGTATATTAAACTGGTAAATATTAAAAGTGCATCATTCCCTAACTCTGAAACAAAGGTAATATAATAAGAATTTAACTTCTGATGAAACATAGAAAATGAAAGGTCATAGTGCTTTCCATGCTTAAGGAGTTGTTTATGCATGTCAGCATCCTTTTAAACTATTACTCATATGATTTGTGGGGGTTTTTGTGTTTTCCTTTTCATGGTCTGGTCTAAGTTGAATTGTACTTGCGAATAGTTAATATATACTCTGTTTTAGATAGATCTTCAATGCAGTCTATTATTTTCATGGTTTGATGAATATCTTTCATGTTTTTACTTATTTATTTTTTGTTTGTATCTGAAATTCTCTCTCAGATAACATGCTATTTTCTCAAAATACCTTTGATGTTGTGCAGTCATTTTTTTGCAAGTTGCATATAAATAATTGTTGTAGTAAAGTATTTATATAATAATTGTTGTGCTGCCATATTCCCGTACATAAGCTTCTATAGAATTATTTTTACATATAAGGAAAACAAAAATCCGTTGAAACTATTGCAATTAGCTTCTTTGAAAGAATGTATTCCTTGCGTTGTTATTGATAAGTTAACTTGGTTATCATATTAGTGATCCCTATTTCATTAACTACTTTTTTTCTAGAAACCCAGGCATTGCATCATCCTTTGAACTCAGAGGCATGGGCCATGAGGCCATTGATAATGTAAAAGAGCAAACCACTTAGTTGAAGTGAAATTTAGCGAACACAACACTCTTTGCAATGTAAGTTTTTTGGAATAACTAGAAATAGTGTGAACTAACTTTTTCTTATACCTATTCATCAGTAATATATCATGAGTTAGTTTCTCATTTTCGGAGTCATGAATTAACTGATAGGTGAAGCTAATGCCATATATTATTCCAAAATAGGAGAGCATAGTAAGTATTGTATGGTAATTATTAATAATTGGTATATTTGATATCTTTAAGTTCTTAAGACTTGCCATGATCATTAATGATTTCAATATTTGAACTTTTTTGCACTTCTTACATGCATATTTTCATCATAGATGTAACATAGCAGTAATCCAAACATACGCAATAAAGAAATAACAATGTAGATTATCCATTCATATTGAGCTGAGGTGTATTTACCTTTTACTTGTTGATAATTTAAATTTAGCATGGTATTATACTATACTTTTGGTGTTGGTGTTGTTGCCTCTATTAATTGATTGGACTTGAAATGGCTCTTGAATTTAGCAAATCTTAATGATCACCCTTTCAACTTAAGTTCTCTCAAACGAGTTTTATTTAAAATTTATGTGCATGTGCCATACAAGGAGTTGTGTCCTAAGTGTTTTTAGCCTTCTTTTGGCTAATACATTTGCCCAAAGGTTTACTTCAAAGGGTTTCTCCTCTATGCATGTATGATGATTGTTTTTGAAAAAAAAAAATACATAACCATTTCTTTTATTTTTTTAGAGGAGAAGTTTTAAGTTATGTAAATTATAACGACAAAAACAGATCCGATGCAATATTAGGTATGACCCTGTAGTTATAATGTGAAATAATGGAGACGTATTCAACGTATGCAGTGATCCGAGGCATATATCTCACTTGGATCACAATCAGAGACGTCCACACCTCCAAAGCAAGATCCCACCGTTGATTTTATATCTCTTATGTATTTGGGCCTGACCACTTATTTAGCCCATTCTGTAATAACTTTATATAAATAGCAACTGTAGAATTCATTGTAATATATCAGTGAAAGTAATAAAAAGACGTTTCTGTTTCAATCTTTCTCTGCAAACAATTTATGTCAAATACTTTGCTTTCTGCAACAATCAAATTTTAACATGGTATCAGAGCACACAAAGGCTTAACAGCCATTCTATCAATTGATTACATCCCATCAGAATCTATATCATCACTTGGGGAACTAATCTTCATCAGAACCTGGGCTCATCATCGGAAGAAATTAGTGAATCCAGTGCCGTGCCAAACAAACAGTGGCTGCATCAAGGTTCACCAATACATCTCACAAGAAAATCAATCAAAGAAAACCCAGAAAACAAAGAAATCAAGAAATCAAGAATCATCTCAAAACAAAGAAGGTGCCATCCTGTACAACAATCAGATCTAAAGAGATCATCATTCTGTTATACGGTTGCATCAAAATTCACTGTGAGAAAGTTCTGGACTTAGTACCTTTTGTTTTCTGAATTGAATTGAATTTTTCTTGTTGCTCTGCATTTCTCTTTTCTGTCTGTATTGGATCTTGCTTCTTTTGATACCATCATGGGTGACGAATCAAATAATCAACCCAGTATAGCTAGTTCTGCTAATGAAAGCAGTAACAGTGAATCCAATCTTGCAATAGAAAAGCTCATCAAATCTATAATCAGCCCACAAAGCAATCTTGTTACAGTCCAATTGAATGAAGACAACTTTCTTCTCTGGAAATTGCAAATAGAAACTGCAGTTCAAGGATATGGACTTGAAGGCCACATTCTTGGAACCATCTCAATTCCTCCCAAGTGTGTAATTGATCAAGAAAACAAAATAATAAGTAATGATGATTACATCAGATATCACAGACAAGACAGGTTAATCTGTTTATGGCTTCTGTCATCAATAAGCCCAAATCTGCTAAATCATGTCATTGGATGCAAAAGTGCAAATGACATATGGACAACTATTGAGAAAATATTCAACACACAATCAGCTGCCAAAGTTATGTACTACAAAAGACAACTGCATAGCATAAGAAAAGGCAACAATACTATAAGGGAATACATCTTCAAAATCAAAGCAATATGTGATTCATTAGAGGCAGCAAATCACAAGATCTCAGATTCTGAACGTATTCTAATCATACTGAATGGACTAAGTGAAGAATATGAATCAGTTATTACTGTAATAGCATCACAAAAGGACCTACCATCACTTGATGATGTGTATTCTATATTACTTTCTCATGAAGCAAGAGTTGATAACAAAAGACCACAAGAATCAGAACTTGCAATCAACTACACAACTGCATCAAGAAACAAAGCTCAAAGTAATAACAAGACAGATCAAAGTATACAAAGAGGAGGAACACAGAGAGGAGGATACTCAAACAGGTCAAGAGGAAGAGGCAGATACATCAACAATAATAGACCAAAATGTCAAATCTGTGAAAAAATTGGACACACTGCCATAAAATGTTATCTGAGGTATTCAAATCAGAACAACAATCAAAAAGGTGGGAACTACAGTGCAAACATAGCTCAAGCAAGTTCAAGCAGTCAATTAGATAATAGAGACCACAACTCCAATGAAAACAATCAATCAATAAATGATGACTGCTGGTATCCAGATTCCGGAGCTACCAATCATATAACCAATAATCTCGAAAATTTAAATCTTGGCAATAGAGAATACAAAGGTAAAAAATCCATTTGTATGTGTAATGGTAAGTGTATCAATATCTCACACGTGGGTGATGCAGTTATTAAAGGAAAAAAACAGTTATTCCTACATAACTTACTAAGAGTCCCAAAAATAAAAAAGAATCTCATAAGTGTGTCTCAATTTGCTAATGATAATAAAGTTTACTTTGAATTTTTTCCTAAGCGCTGTGTTGTTAGAGACATACTAACTAAAGACATTTTATTACAGGGTGATGCAGAAGGAGGACTGTACAGATTTAGATCTGTAAACTGTGAACATCACAGAGATGGCAAAAATTATTGTAATCATTGTGAAATGAAAAACAATGACAATGTTTTTGATTTGTGGCATTTCAGACTTGGCCATCCTAATGTAAAGATTGTTAAGCAAATTCTTGCTGAAAATAACATACTCTATAACAATATATCAGTTCCATATGTATGCACTCACTGCCAAATGGGAAAAAGTCACAAATTACCATTTGGTAATTCCACTACTGAATATACTAAACCACTTGAGCTCAGTGCTACTGATCTTTGGGGACCTGCACCAATACATTCAGACTATGGATATAAATATTATATATCCTTTATTGATGCACACACAAGACACACTTGGATATATTTCTTAAAAAATAAATCTGACACACATGATGTTGTAATAAACTTCATCACAATGATTGAAAAGCAGCTTGACACACATGTCAAGACTATACAATCTGATGGAGGAACTGAGTATAAATCCCTTAAGGAGTACTTTAAGACAAAAGGTATAGTTCATCGATACACTTGTCCTTATACATCTGAACAAAATGGATTAGCTAAAAGAAAACATAGGCATGTGGTTGAATCAAGACTCAGTTTACCGAGTCATGCAAATCTACCACTAAAATTTTGGCCAGAAGCCTTTAGTACTGCTGTTCATCTCATTAATAGGCTACCAACCAAAATTTTAGATGGTATAACCCCCATTGAAAAATTACAAGGGGAAAAACCAAACTATCATAGTTTAAAAGTATTTGGATGCCTATGCTTTCCATGTTTACGACCTTATAACAGCAATAAACTAAATTTTAGGTCAAAACAATGCACATTCCTAGGATACACCTCTAATCAAAAAGGGTATAAGTGTCTTGATGACAATGGAAAAATCATTATCAGTAGACATGTTGCATTTAATGAAAAGGTTTTTCCTTTTAAAAATGCTGAAGTAAGAACTACAGCAAAGGTACACAATCCAAGAATATCTATACCTGAGCCACCTGTAATATCTGAAGACAGGAGTACAGTTGAGCTAAGGAGGACTACTGACCATCATCAGTCACACACATCTACTTCTGCCCAGAATACATAGTGTGAAGATGATCTCAGTCATGCCATCAACCCACCTACACACTCAACAAATGAGGAAGATCGATATCACAATTCAGAAAATAATACTATTCAAAGCAGAAACACTGAATTACCTCAAACCGAAGCTCCTGTCAGGCCCAGCCACCACATGATCACCAGAGCCAAGAGTGGGATATTTAAACCCAAGGCATATATGGCCAACATAAACTTCAGTGAACCATCCACTTTTGATCAAGCTGCAAAAAATAAAAACTGAAAAGCAGTTATGGATGAAGAGTACAATGCTCTCATAAAAAATAAAACATGGAATCTTGTATGTCCACCTGCACACAAAAATATTGTGGCTGCAGATGGACATACAAAATAAAAAGGAACCCTGATGGATCCATCAACAAATACAAAGCAAGATTAGTGGCCAAAGGATATACTCAACAATATGGGTTTGATTTTACAGAGACATTTAGTCCAGTAGTCAAACCCACTACTATAAGGCTAGTTATCACAATTGCCTTACACAAAGGATGGAGTATAAGGCAATTAGATGTTAACAACGCCTTCTTAAATGGCAAACTTGAAGAAGAAATCTATATGAAGCAACCACCAGGATATGAACAAGACTCAAGTCTTGTATGCAAACTTAACAAGGCAATATATGAGCTAAAACAAGCCTCGAGAGTTTGGTTTGATAGATTGAAATCAACTCTGATGTCAATAGGATATCAATCTATCAAATCAGACACCTCATTATTCATTAAAAGCAATTCTCTTTCTGTCATTTACATACTAATCTATGTTGATGACTTAATTGTCACAGGTAACAATCAAGATGAAATCAACAAAGTCATATACTATCTAAACAAAGAATTCTCAATCAAAGACCTAGGGCATCTCAATTATTTTCTTGGAATAGAAGTTCTCAAAACACCAAATTCAGATATCATCTTATGTCAGAAAAAATACATAGCAGAATTACTTGCTAAAACCAAAATGGAAGATGCTAAACCTATGACCACTCCCATGATTAGTCATCAAAATTTTTCAAAAAACAAGGGAGAGGTCATAGATAACATCAAACAGTACAAAAGTGTTATAGGGGCTTACAGTATGTCACTATAACACGACCAGATATCACTTTCAGTGTTAACAAACTTTCTCAATTTATGCAGAATCCTTTAAATGAACACTGGAAGGGAGTAAAAAGAATCCTGAGATATCTTAAAGGAACAATCAATCATGGACTATTATTTAAAGCAAGCAGAAATCTCAACATCACAGGCTATTCAGATTCAGACTGGGCTACTGATCCCGACGACAGAAAATCTACTACAGGATATTGCATATTTGTTGGGGGAAACTTAATATCATGGAGTTCAAAAAAACAACCAACTATCTCTCGATCTAGCACTGAAGCCGAATACAGAAGCATAGCTAACGCAACAGCAAAAGTAATGTGGTTACAATCAATTATTAAAGAACTACAGCTAGACACAAACATCAAAGCAACTCTATGGTGCGACAATCAAAGTGCAGTCTATATGACAGCAAACCCTATAATGCATTCCAGAACCAAACACATCGAAATAGACTTGCATTTCGTTCGAGATCAAGTCTTAAAGGGAAATCTACAAGTGAATCATTTACCTGCCACTTACCAGATAGCCGACACCTTAACCAAATCCCTGTCAAAGAGGAGTTTTCTGCAGTTCAAAAAGGATCTCAGAGTGGTAGAGAGTCAAGCTTCATCCAGTCACGACAAAGTCGAATTTCAAAAAAGCTCAGACCTGAACGAATCAAAGCTCAAACCACAACGTTCCCCAGAAATAGAGAACCAAAAGAAGAAGAAATCTGAAAGGCATCAACTTTTTCACATCTCAACTCAGTATGATCTGAAGCCGCAATTACAAACTTCAAATCAGTACAAAGATCGATCTAGAACCTTCACGTGATCCACCGGCCTTTTCTCATTCTCATGTCTACAGGGATTTGCTGGGATTTACTGCGAACCCTAACCCTAATTCTGAAGCTAGGGTTCGAAGGGGGGAAATAATGAAGACATATTCAACGTATGCAGTGATCCGAGGCATATATCTCACTTGGATCACAATCAGAGACGTCCACACCTCCAAAGCAAGATCCCACCGTTGATTTTATATCTCTTATGTATTTGGGCCTGACCACTTATTTAGCCCATTCTGTAATAACTTTATATAAATAGCAACTGTAGAATTCATTGTAATATATCAGTGAAGGTAATAAAAAGACGTTTCTGTTTCAATCTTTCTCTGCAAACAATTTATGTCAAATACTTTGCTTTCTGCAACAATCAAATTTTAACAATGTGATATTAGATAGATCATACAAGAATTTTGTACAGAGAAAAATGATTGGGCAAGACATTTATGTTTCGTTATTTAATTTAAGTTTTGTTATTTTTATTCCAATTTGCTTATTTTTTGGAAGAGTGGCATATGAAATATGTAAATTCCTTTTCCCTAACATGTTAGTAAATTATAACTTATTTTTTGTACTATAAAGCATTGATTTTTGATATTTCCAATTTTGTGAAACTAAAAGTTATGTTTGTATTATAGTACACATCAGCATATTTAATGATGTATATTTCTTTTATACAAGGTATATTTTTATTGTTCTATAAGATTTTGAACTGAAGCTTATTTCCACTACGTAGGAAGGATATTACAACTTTTCTACTCCTTTTATTTCATTTTGCTCTGCTCGTTTCAAACCAAGGACTTGATTCTTAAATTTACTACATTGATCCTTCTTTTGAGTTCTTTGTTTCGCTATAAATTACAAAAATATGTAATATTATTTAATCCATTCAATTTTACCAGTACTATAATATTGTATCATGATGTATATTATTATTTGTGAGGCAGATCAGTAAATGTCTCGAGGTGGGGCTATCTTTGTTTTTCAATATTTGTAAAATAACATTTGATTAGGTATGAGATTCATTTTCTCACCACAATTTTATTCGATTAATAAATTTTATTTGATTGCTAAATTTAATTTGATTATTAATATCATATTTCTCTTAGGTGATTGCTTACAACTAATTCTTCATAGTGAAAAAAAAATTGCTTGACCATTATACGCATCATTTTTAATTGAATAAATTTTATGTGATCGGTTTTTGAGTTCATCCTTCTAAGTTTCGATCCCATTAACTAAAAAACAACAAAGAACATGCTATTTTACATGCCACATAATTAGTGATGTCATTCAGTGTGCCCTTTGCAATTTCATGACTAACCTATTGGAAAGTATCATAATATTTTGGTTCTAAGTTAATGTTTAATTATGGTAAGATATTTTTTTCCTTTAGAATGTATTTAAGTTAAGAGTAAGTATCGTTTTGCACATCCATTCTTTTTACACAAAGGAAAATTAGCTAATGGTGAAGAATTTTCCATAATTACCCAATAAGTATAATAAATAAAGAATATGTTTTTTTTTTGTTTATTGCACAAACAATTCATGAATAACAAGCCTTTATCGTCTACATTCTTACACTACTAAAATGGTGAATTTTTCTATAGTGCATAATTTTTGTTAAACAAAATATTTTTATGAATCTCAAATTTATTTTATCGGACAATTGTTGGTATTATCTACCTTATAATCAATTGGCGTTGCAAAGAAAACTAAAAACGTTAAAACTTAATCAGACTTTGGAAATATTGACAGACTAATGTAGAAGGCACATGTTTCTTTTCAAAGTTTATGCCTCCCTAAAGTTCCTTTTCTAATATGGATCAACCTGATTGATAGGTTTGATTATTTCTCATAATGCCCAAAAGATGTGACAGGCTAGGATTGGTTAATTCTAAAGCTGGATATCATTTATATGCAAAAATGTAAGGCACGTGCTTAAAGGTAAAAGTGATCCAATTTTTGATTACAGGAAATTGCCAATCTTCTTTGTATTCCTTATTTGATAGCCATGGTGCAAGTAGTATTACCTAGGATTGAGAATATATATTGCATATTTTTTTTTTTAAGTCACCTCCTCTATGACTAATTTTGTAAGAACAAAAATACTAAAGTAATAGTGGTTGAACTTTCTACAATTAATTCGATCGCAAAACCATTTATTTATTTAACAAAGTTCAATAAATAATTTTTTTTAAAAACATTTTGAGAAAAATCGACAAAATAAAATTGAATTTTATACACTTTACAGTTCCAAATCTATTTAGCATTATCAAGATGAGTCCATAAAGTTGGATAAAAAAAGCTTTCAATGATTATTTTGTAGCATACATCAATCGATATATGCTGGAAACATCAATTCAACTGACTGGTGCATACCATAAATTATTACGGTCTTGATCAAGACAATTGTATGTAAATTAGAACAAAAAATCAATAGGAAGATACTATATGTAGATTTATGCTTTATAGTGATGCTTGCTTTACTGAAATTCGACCTCACATAAGCTTTAGCTCATAAATTTGGTATTTATTGATTTTACAAGTTCAACTGAAGTAAACATTTTCTATAAGTTTACCGCTCTAGCCAAAGATATGAAAATAAACAGAAAAATTTAAAAGCCGATGACATTAAAAGGACATAAAAATGCTTGGGAGGTTGCAATATAGAATAGAAAACATCATTTGGACCTTCATCATTTTTTGCTTACTTTGAAACTTCAACGAGTAAGTATGTGAAGCACAATGTTTGAGATAATATATTTAGATCAATGGACCTTATTATGTTTATCTTTTACGCTGAAATTAAAGGAAGATCTAATAGATTAGGCATATTACATCAATTTTAATGTTTAATTTTGAATAGACTTTCCATTATAAATAGCTATTTTCTATTAACTACTTTTAGTACTATATGGAAATATTACCGTGCTTAGTTATAAAAACAAACTGACATATATGAATTTTCATGTCGTGCTTTGTAAATTGTAAAGATTGGATTTTACTTCTCCATGAAATAAGCTTTTTTACAACCCATTTTTTCTGATTGCAATCATCTTGCAATGCATCGACATCTTATGTATTTGTTGACCTTGTGATATCCATCCATGTTTGTATTTCTAATAAATTATTTTCATATAGCATTTGAACGACTGTATTACCATTACCATTGGCATATGGAATATGTATGGGAAAACTTGGAAACAAAGATCTGCTTTTATTATTGCTCGAGAGGAAGAGCTTTATAATATTTTTAATTCATGACATGTCCTTGTATTGAAAACGTGCACAACAAACATGTTTTCTTTAGTTACACCCTAACCTACCACCATATCTTCCAAAGGCATGCTTTCATATATGTGTGGGTGTGGTACATTATTTATAAGGAAGGCATGCTTTTGCATTTAGTAGTAATCTTTATAAATATTTTACAGCTATTATTTATGGAAGGCCGTATAGTATTGAACATCCTTTTAGTGTTATGCTTTACACATCATTTTTTATATAATATCGTCATACGTACATATGATTACCGATTTCAAATTTATATTGCTTATTATTCAAACAACGTCATGTTATAATAATCGAATTTCTCTTTTAATGTTTACTACATTAAAGTCAAGGCTATGATACCCAGTAAACATTTTTTTTTACCATAACTGGATCTCGCTGTGTAGTAAAGATAAAATTTTATTTAATGGTGTCACTTTTAATAATACAACCGAAAGGCCCTTCCAGTTAATGATTGTGCATGTCATGCTTTAAACAAGTTCCTCCAAAGGAAGGAAACTGTTAAATCCTATAATATGATAAGAATTTAATCATTTCTCTATTGGATTTTCTTCAGCATGTTTGTGTGTCTTGATAATGAGAGTATCCAGTATGATCGTTTCAGTTGGAACACTGCTAATAACTAATTCTTACTAAAACTCTTACGGCTGCTATGGAAGCAGGTAGATAGTTGGTGGTCCTCTGAATAGCATTTCCATTTATGATTCATGAAGGTTTTGAGTTAGTGAAAATATTTTTTAGGTTGTTTATTTTATGCTTTAAAAATGTTCACCTATTTAACCATATGCATTTATGGTTGATTCTAAATATTTTAGAAGTTTGAATTAGAGTTATCCATTAACATAAAATATAGGCTTTGTCAGTGATAATTTTTTTATAGATGTAAAGTTTTGAAATGGTCGTAGATCAAAAAGAGAGTTTTGGGTAAGTATATGATTATTTATAATGGTTGTATGGGGCATTGTAGAACAATTATTTTACGGAATAAAGATTACGTACTATCATTGTACTACAACGTGTGCAGATTTATATAGTCATCAACTCTTAATTTATACATGTAATTTATGCTATCATTGTTTGCTGAAGGTTGTAATATTTAGTTTTACATGGTTTTGTACAATTTACTAAAGTTACAATAACGTGTGAATATGTTCTGATCCAAGGGCCTGGAGATGATTTATTGCCTATTCGTTCACATTTTCTGTAACGACCCAGAATTTCTATCATTTGAAATTCAGATATCTAATTTATTTCAAA
This sequence comes from Allium cepa, assembly GCA_030765085.1. Lineage (NCBI taxonomy): Eukaryota > Viridiplantae > Streptophyta > Magnoliopsida > Asparagales > Amaryllidaceae > Allium > Allium cepa. The sequence goes on from CM060931.1 coordinate 170,324,466, forward strand.
TATCAACAAGTAAAATTTGTAAGTCGAATGAATTATATTTCGAATATTTAGATTTAATTGAATAATTAAATCGATAATTTAATATTTGAAATTGCGTAAATAATTGAAAATTGGGTTTAATGTGATTAAAAATGATTTATAAAGTTATATTAAATCATATTGGAGTTAGAACAATGTTTGTAAACTTTTAAAATTGAATTAAAAGTTAAATTATGAAAATTGAATATTTTAATATTTAATCGACTAGTGAAAATAGTCATTTTTCAAACAGTCTCGGATTTCGTCGTAACCAGTTTCGTCGGATCCGTAATGTTATATTATTGTAAGATTTCAAATTTCGTGTCAATTGGATTTACCCTTTTTACAAGGCAAGCCAAAACGCATAGAAATTAGTTTAATCGATTTAATTTAAATTTGATCGTTTATTTCCGTAACTCGCACAGATGATCGAATTGGCTCTCGATACCTATTCCGTTGTGTCGGTCACCGCGCGAGATTTGGAGTTCGGAAAATTTCGAGTGAATAGTAATTTGAGAAATTTCTATAAAAGGACTTGTTTTATTTCATTTGCAAACATCACAGCCCTAGGGTTTCATAGCCGCCGGCCTCAATGTCAATGGCCGAGAATTCACCTCCTCCTTCCTCTATTTTCTTCTAATCCAAGCATCAATTCAAGAAACCTTCAACACGAAAAATGTGGAGCATCAAGAGATCTTCAATTCCAACGGCTATGATCGTGACAACGTTGTAGATCAACGGCAAACTGCTCGAGTTCGGCCGTCGTTCGCACATGGTTTCTGAGATTTGGATGAGGCCGAGTTTCACGTTATTCTCGGAGGTGATGGAGTTGACGACGTGTTTCGACGTGATGGCGTTTGATCGATGTCTCGATCAACATGGAGATCGCGTGATTTAGGGTTTTGGGGGGCCTATATGTGTTCGGTCGCGATTCATTACCTGGAGAAGAAGGAAAGCGTGCAACGGCCGAGATCTGCAATGGGAAAATGGACGGCCCTGATTCGTTGTGGGTTTAAAACTAAAATAAATTTGTAAATTTATTATATTAAAATTTGTATAATGTTTAAAAGGCTATAACTTGTTCATACGAGGTCAGAATTGCGCGAAATAAATTGCGTTACAATCGTATGGAGGAGCACTACACATGGAGCTGGTTTGGAGTCGTTTGGAGCTAGTGAAAATTTCGGGTTAAACGCACGTTTAATTTTATTCGAAAAACAAACGCTACAACTGTTATCGGAACTCAAGGTGAGAACTTCTCACTCAATCGAATTGTTTCGATTTAAATTTGAAATAGTTAGATTTAAAATTGCTTGATTGTGTGACTGGATGATAGTTATTATCTGTTGTATTGACATAAACCCTATACGCCGTATATTAAGCGGATGTTATTTATTAAACACATATACCGCGATAATTCCAAATTGAATGGAATTGGTATTATATATGTACTTGGAGTTGATTTCCCGCATTATCTAGCGGATGAGACCCTATTGCACCGCATAATAGCGGATAATATTTTATAAATCCCATATACCGCGATATTCCGTCTTGAAGCGGAATTAGTATTGTGCTAACATCTTTGGATGCAGGGAAACAGGTTGGAGGGATCCAACTGGATTCCTCAAATATTTGAATTTGTTTCAATATTGTGTGTCGATCTATGTATAGTCTGCTTGATTATCTGTGATTGAAATCGTTAAAGGCTAAAAATTTAGCCAAATATATTTTTGATATCGTTAGATGCCGAAAATAAATAAAAATTGGATTTTTGAAAATTTAAGTTGAGAATTTATAATAAAACTTATTTTTGGGAATTGGATTAACTCAGATGAAGGAATTTCTAAAATGATAAAGTTTTATTTTTATCTTATTGAATAAAATTCCGAAATATGGTAAAAAGGCTTAATAAATGGATTTTCGATAATATTATTCAAAGGTTAATTTTTTTTTCAAAATATGGATTTTAAAGAGTTGGAAATAAAAGAATTTGTATTCTTTAAAAAGGAAATTATTTTGAAAAGAAATAAATTTAGAAATCCATTTGGGAATTGATTTTGGTAATTGAAAATAGATCTTTTGGAAATCCATTTGGAAATTTATTTGGTGTTTTGAAATGAATTTGGAATCGATTTGGAAAATAATCTGAGGTTTAGTAAAAACTGATTTCAATGAATAAAATTCACTTAGTGTTTAATTTCTTGGAAAATCAATATGGAATTTGATTTGGTGTTTTTGGAAATCAATTGAAAACTGATTTGATGTTGAAAGTGAATAATTGAAATCGATTTGAAAAATCGTATAAAAAGTGAATATTTGGAAATGTAAATTCAGAATGGAAATTTATAAGGGAAATTTGTTTTAAAAATAAACATTGATTTATTTTTAAAAGTGTGGAAATAAATTTACGGATTTGGAACGTAAATTTAATAAATCGGTAAGGATTTATTTAATTGGTTTGAACGAACCATTTTGAAATGAAAGTGTATCCTCTCTGGAAAGCCGAATAAAATTTCTAAATAGCTTTGAAAAAATATATTATTCATATATATAAAATTCTAGTATTGGTTTTGAAGATGATACTTTGAAGAAATTTACCTCTTAAATTATTTTAAATCCTTTAAGTAAAGATTTACTAAATTGTTTATAGAAATGATTATTTCTAAGGTTTAATCAGTAATTGTTTTAGAAAATAGTTATTTAAATAGTTATACTCTATGTACAAATTTTATATTGAAAAATTAGTTTGGGTTTAAGTTTATATAATATAGGTATAATATTTTATAACTAATATTTTAAGTAAAGTGTTTAAAGAAAAATAGTTTTATTTAAAAGTGTTTTCCACATATATTTTTGGATAGGAAATTTTCAATTATTTTAAAATATTTGAACTCGGCGGATTTCCAGTGAAAATGAATAACTTTTTGTAAGTGTTTTCCGCTTAAGGAAAATGATTTGAAATTTAATTTCAAAAGTTGTAAAGGTGAAAGTTGATTTGAAATTTGTTTTCAAATGGTTGAAGTGTGGAAATTATATCTTGTAAAGATATTTTTGAAAATAAATAATTTGGAAATTATTTGAAATCGGGTGATGGTGTGAATATTGATTGATAGTTAAATAACCGACTATCAATATTGACCCTTAAATGGCTATTTGTTGTGAATTGGTTGAAATTGAATGCTACATTTATTTTTAAATTATTGCGCTCGTTATTCGGATTACCCACTCCGAATAGTGATACGACGAAATGGATAGCATTGAAGACCAGGTATTTGTGAAAACGATAGGATGACCTATCGATTGTCTCTGCACCGTTAGCTACGGTATGGAGATTTCCTTTGTGATGAGAAATTCGATCGGGATTGTGAATACCCGGATTGCAAGGGCTTCTTTGGAAGTGCCTTCGGTTCTGTTCGAACCGGGAACAGACTTGTATGGGTACGTGTCTGACATTACATTTTGAGATATAAAGCAGATTTCTTTCAAATACATTTCTGTTGGTGGCGGAGAATTTATTCTTTTAGCTTAGCACCCTTCTCTGAGACGTACGAGCTTAGAGGTTTTGTAGTTAAAGATTATCAGCGATATAATCCCAATTTGGTAATGTGGCATGCTGAGTGTTGCTGTGTGATGATTATTTATTGATCATTTGTTGATCAAAGTGTGGCTTTGTGAAAAAGCGTAGCTTTGTGGACGAGACTTCGTCGGACCTCACACCCAGGAAATGGTCAAAACAGGAATATGCGGCAAGGTTATGAGGGTCGCTCCCTTTAGGGTATGTCATTTCCTTCTGGAAAAGGGTGGTGTCAGGTATGAAGCCCTGATGCTTAACCTATGTGGTTGCTCCAATCTCATTTTCTGTGTGGTTGTTGCTTTGTGATCGAGGGCCCTCGGATAAAGGTCCCAAAGGACCGGGGGATGAGATATTCTTGTAGTAGTTACCTAGTTACAAAGGTAACCCGGCCTTGTGTTGGCAGAGAGCTGGTTAAGTTCTCGGAACGTCCCGCCAGAGGCGTATCCATGTGGCAGTAAGAAGTTCCTTAGCCTGACCATTTGTTGGAAATCCAAAGAAACAATACGAGCCCTTTACGATTGCAATTGTATAACCCGCCTCCTCACGAGGTAGCTATAGCTGGCATAATATAATGGTACCTATGCTGGCTAAGATTTATATTATACTTTCGAAATGTTTTCGTCACTATGCACTAATAATAATATCAAAAATGATTTGTTTTGCGTAGTAAGCATCTTTGACTATCATAAGGAGAAATCTCCTCCAATTATGCGTTGCATTGTGTGTGTGCGGGGAGGCCTTATGGTAGTTTCATTTTCCAAAAGCATTGCAGATATTTTTCACTTTCCTTGTTGTTTTTTTAAAAGATAAATAACTGTTTTAAGTTCTCACACCAGTCCAATGACTGACCTGGAGTTTATTGTTCTCTTCCTAAACTCTGGGTGCCCATCATTTTGCACACGGGCAGTCTTGAGTCAGGTTATCAGGTCATTCTGGATTCAGGAGTGCTATGGAGCTCAAGTGGCGAGCTGGATGGCGAGACGTATTACTTGTATATGATATTATCTTTCTGCTGTAGAATTCACTTGTAAGGACATGTTTGTATAACTGTCCATTGTTTTGTTGTGTTGTATATTGTTGTTATACACTCTGATGATAATGTAATGTAATAAGTGAGATAGTTCTTTGTTTTAAAAATTATTCATTTATCTATAATATGTTGTTCAGCTGCGATATGTGAGATTTTGATATTGTTTCTGTTGTTCTTCTTTCGTTCTATTTTCTTCTTCTTCTACCTTTTTCTTCTTCTTAAACCCTAAGGGTTCGGTTTTCCGGCATTTGATTGTTCGACAGTTGATACAGTGGACGTATTAATGTCGACTTTCGTGAGTCGAAGAATTGGGTCTTCACATTTGGTATCAGAGCATATGGTTAAGTGACAACCTTGGCTCTGTGGGGAATTACTCATTAGAGATAGAGTCAGCAGTACTCTAAAATGAGTTTGAGTGTACAAATAGCTATGAGCGCGTATTTGTTAGTGAATATAAAAAAATTGTTTTGTATTGTGTTGACTTATCGAGTGATTGTTTATAGGTTCTGGTCGATGCAGTCTAGCTAACTGTCGTCGATAGGGGTTTCTAAACTCTTAAACAAGATGAACCGACACAGTATTGTTTTAAAAATAGGGTAAATGAAATAGTTTTACCCAAAACTATTTTCGTATATAAAAAGGAATGGTTTTCCATAAATTATTATAGTATACGGATGCTTGGATTTTAGGAATTGATAATATTAAAATTATTGTCGTTGATTATTAAATAAGAAATTGAAATCGTAACTCCAAAGTTAAGAAATAAATCCAGATACAAATGAAAATTGTAAATGTAAATGTGATTTATAATTTGAAATGGAATTCCAGAGAAGTATTTGAAATATTTTGAAAAGAATTTGAAAATTTTAAAGATTTGGAAAGTTTACATCCTTTTTGGTTTGAAAATGATTTTCAATGATTTTGGAGAAAAGTGTTTTGAAGGGATGAAAGCTCTAAACTCTTTTTGGTCGCTAGAAAATAATTCCGATGATGATCGCGACATCATCGGTGTTCATTTTCGGGTTTCCAAAAGAGGAATTGTTGCCAGATTATTTTAAATGAAGGTTGTTTGGAAAATTTGGATTTGGTTTTGGAAATTCAAAAGATAATTTGAATTGGTTCAAAAAAAATGGTTTTGAAAGGTTGAAAAGACTCTGGAATCCTATTTAAAATATTTATGGGGATAATAAATGAGTTGATAACTTATACAACTTGAATTTTGATAGAATAAATTTAACTTAAAGGATGGAGTTAAATTAAAGTAAGTATAAGTGAATCAATTAAATAACGTGAATTTGAAGAAAGGTCTAAAGAGGCTAAGGAAAATGATTACTTAAAGAAAATTTATTAAGTTGAAAATAAATTTGGAGTAGTAATAAATGGATTGGAATTGAGTTTGAATTATGGAAATAAAATTGTGAATGAATGAATAAATTTACAATTGCAATTAAATGAAAATGAGATTGAATGTTGAAATTCAGTTTAAATTTGTAAGAAAATAGAATAGAATTGGAATTGGATTTGATTTGTGATAAATAAAGCGAAATATTAAAATAAAATTAGTAAGTAAAACTAATTGAAATGAATTAAATTCAATAATTATAAATGAAAGATGAATTGAAATTCATACGGAATTTGAAATCCAGTTTAAATATAAGTGGTTATAAACCAAAATAGTGAATTGAAAATAAATTTTGGGAATGAACAAAAAAATAAAACTGGAATTGAAACTGAATGTTGAAAACAAATTTGAATAAAATGAATTGGAATTTGTAATGAATTAGTAAATGAAACTAATTTAAAATAATGCTATAAATCAGTTGTGAATGAAAGATAATTGATAAAATTCAATATTTAGAAAGTAAACTGAATCCAAATAGAATTGAAATTGGAAATTGAATTCAAATGGAATTGATAATGTGATATTGAATGAAAATAGATATTATAGTTCACAGGATATACAGGTGGATTAAAGGAAATTTGGATTTTGATTTCAAAGATAAAATTGAATTGCTCGAAAAAATGTACATATTTCAATTTCAGTATGAAATTTGGTGATTCTCTTGTCTAGCCGCTTGGCTTTTTGTTTTTTTTGGATTTGAGGGCCTGTGGTGCCATTTTGTAGTCGTACCGAGCCAGCCGCGCAAAGGAGACGCTAACGAAATTTTTCGAAAATTTAGGGTGTTTGAAAAATTTTGAGAAAATTTTGAAAGTTTAAAATTTGAATTTAAATTTAAATTTGAATTGTTAAGAAAACAATGTTGTTTGGAACCTATGATTGAAGATGGAAAGTTAGTTGAATTAATAATGAATCTCAAATAAAAAGATTTAGGTTAATAAGTTGATAAAACTATTTGGATTGTGAAAAATAATAAACGGGTATTGGATCATTCTCCCTAACTTGTAATTTCGGGACGAAATTGTTTTAAGGGAGGAAGACTGTAATGATCCAGAATTTCTGTCATTTGAAATTCAGATATTTAATTGATTTTAAATATCAACAAGTAAAATTTGTAAGTCGAATGAATTATATTTCGAATATTTAGATTTAATTGGATAATTAAATCGATAATTTAATATTTGAAATTGCGTAAATAATTGGAAATTGGGTTTAATGTGATTAAAAATGAATTATAAAGTTATATTAAATCATATTGGAGTCAGAACAATGTTTGTGAACTTTTAAAATTGAATTAAAAGTTAAATTGTGAAAATTGAATATTTTAATATTTAATCGAGTAGTGAAAATAGTCATTTTTCAAACAGCCTCGGATTTCTACGAAACCAGTTTCATCGGATCCGTAATGTTATATTATTGTAAGATTTCAAATTTCGTGTCAATCAGATTTACCGTTTGTCCGAGGCAAGCCAAAACGCATAGAAATTAGTTTAATCGATTTAATTTAAATTTGATCGTTTATTTCCATAACTCGCACAGATGGTCGAATTGGCTCTCGATATCTATTCCATTGTGTCCGGAACGCGTGTAAACCCTAAACGCTGGTCACCGCGCGAGATTTGGGGTTCGAAAAATGTCGAGTGAATAGTTATTTGAGAAACTTCTGTAAAAGGACTTGTTTTATTTCATTTACAAACATCACAGCCCTAGGGTTCATAGCCGCCGGCCTTATTGTCAATGGCCGAGAATTCACCTCCTCCCTCCTCTATTTTCTTCTAATCCAAGCATCAATTCAAGAAACTTTCAACATGAAAAATGTAGAGCATCAAGAGATCTTCAAGTCCAACGGCTTTGATCGTGAACAACGTTGTAGATCAACGGCAAACTGCTCGAGTTCGGCCATCATTCGCACATGGTTTCTGAGCTTTGGATGAGGCCGAGTTTCACGTTATTCTCGGAGGTGATGGAGTTGACGACTTGCTTCAAAGTGATGGCGTTTGATCGACGTCTCGATCAACACGGAGATCGTGTAATTTAGGGTTTTGGGCGGCCTATATGGGTTCGGTCGCGATTCATTACCTGGAGAAGAAGGAATGCGTGCAACGGCCGAGATCTGCAATGGGAAAATGGACGTCCCTTATTCGTTGTGGGTTTAAAACTAAAATAAATTTGTAAATTTATTATGTTAAAATTTGTATAATGCTTAAAAGGCTATAACTTGTTCATACGAGGTCGGAATTGCGCGAAACGAATTGTGTTGCAATCGTATGGACGAGAACTACGCAATGGAGCTGGTTTGGAGTCGTTTGGAGCTAGTGAAATATTCGGGTAAAATTAAACGCACGTTTAATTTTATACGAAAAACAAACGCTACAACGGTTATCGAAACTCAGGTGAGAACTTCTCACTCAATCGAATTGTTTCGATTTAACTTTTAAATAGTTAGATTTAAAATTTCTTGATTGTGTGATTGGATAATAGTTATTATCTGTTGTATTGAAATAGACCCTATACGCCGTATATTAAGCGGATGTTATTTATTAAACACATATACCGCGATAACTCCAACTTGAATGGAATTGGTATTATATATGTACTTGGAGTTGATTTTCCGCATTATATAGCGGATGAGATCCTATTGCGTCACATAATAGTGGATAATATTTTATAAATCCCATATACCGCGATATTCTATCTTGAAGCAGAATTGGTATTGTGCTAACATCTTTGGATGCAGGGAAATAGGTTGGAGGGATCCAACTGGATTCCTCAAACATTTGAATTTGTTTCAATGTTGTGTGTCGATCTATATATAGTCTGCGTGATTATCTTTGTGATTGAAATCGTTAAAGGCTAAAAATTTAGCCGAATATATTTTTGGTATCGTTAGATGCCGAAAATAAATAAAAATTGGATTTTTGAAAATTTAAGTTGTGAATTTATAATAAAATTTATTTTTGGGAATTGGATTAACTCAGATGAAGGAATTTCTAAAATGATAAAGTTTTATTTTTATCTTATTGAATAAAATTCCAAAAAATGGTAAAAAGGCTTAATAAATGGATTTTCGATAATATTATTCAAAGGTTAATTTTTTTTTCAAAATATGGATTTTAAAGAGTTGGAAATAAAAGAATTTGTATTCTTTAAAAAGGAAATTATTTTGAAAAGAAATAAATTTAGAAATCCATTTGGGAATTGATTTTGGTAATTGAAAATAGATCTTTTGGAAATCCATTTGGAAATTTATTTGGTGTTTTGAAATGAATTTGGAATCGATTTGGAAAATAATTTGAGGTTTGGTAAAAATTGATTTCAATGAATGAAATTCACTTAGTGTTTAATTTCTTGGAAAATCAATATGGAATTTGATTTGGTGTTTTTGGAAATCAATTGAAAACTGATTTGGTGTTGGAAGTGAATAATTGAAATCGATTTGAAAAATCATATAAAAAGTGAATATTTGAAAATGTAAATTCAGAATGGAAATTTATAAGGGAAATTTGTTTTAAAAATAAACATTGATTTATTTTTAAAAGTGTGGAAATAAATTTACGGATTTGGAACGTAAATTTAATAAATCGGTAAGGATTTATTTAATTGGTTTGAACGAACCATTTTGAAATGAAAGTGTATCCTCCCTGGAAAGTCGAATAAAATTTCTGAATAGCTTTGAAAAAATATATTATTCATATATATAAAATTCTAGTATTGGTTTTGAAAAGGATACTTTGAAGAAATTTACCTCTTAAATTATTTTAAATCCTTTAAGTAAAGATTTACTAAATTGTTTATAGAAATGATTATTTCTAAGGTTTAATCAGTAATTGTTTTAGAAAATAGTTATTTAAATAGTTATACTCTATGCACAAATTTTATGTTAACAAATTAGTTTGGGTTTAAGTTTATATAATATAGGTATAATATTTTATAACTAATATTTTAAGTAAAGTGTTTAAAGAAAAATAGTTTTATTTAAAAGTGTTTTCCTGATATATTTTTGGATAGGAAATTTTCAATTATTTTAAAATATTTGAACTCGGCAGATTTCCAGTGAAAATGAATAACTATTTGTAAGTGTTTTCCGCTTAAGGAAAATGATTTGAAATTTAATTTCAAAAGTTGTAAAGGTGAAAGTTGATTTGAAATTTGTTTTCAAATGGTTGAAGTATGGAAATTATATCTTGTAAAGATATTTTTGAAAATAAATAATTTGGGAAATTATTTGAAATCAGGTGATGCTGTGAATTTTGATTGATAGTTAAATAACGGACTATCAATATTGACTCTTAAATGGCTATTTGTTGTGAATTGGTTGAAATTGAATGCTACATTTATTTTTAAATTATTGCGCTCGTTATTCGAAATACCCATTCCGAATAGTGATACGACGTAATGGATAGCATTGAAGACCGGTGTTGAAGACCGGGTATTTGTGAAAACGATAGGATGACCTATCGATTGTCTCTGGACCGTTAGATACGGTATGGAGATTTCCTTTGTGATGAGAAATTCGATCGGGATTGTGAATACCCGGATTGCAAGGGCTTCTTTGGAAGTGCCTTCGGTTCTGTTCGAACCGGGAACAGACTTGTATGGGTACGTGTCTGACATTACATTTTGAGATATAAAGCAGATTTCTTTCAAATACATTTCTGTTGGTGGCGGAGAATTTATTCTCTTAGCTTAGCACCCTTCTCTGAGACGTACGAGCTTAGAGATTTTGTAGTTAAAGATTATCAGCGATATACTCCCAATTTGGTAATGTGGCATGCTGAGTGTTGCTGTGTGATGATTATTTATTGATCATTTGTTGATCAAAGCGTGGCTTTGTGAAAAAGCGTAGCTTTGTGAACGAGACTTCGTCGGACCTCACACCCCAGAAATGGTCAAAACAGGAATATGCGGCAAGGTTATGAGGGTCGCTCCCTTTAGGGTATGTCATTTCCTTCTGGAAAAGGGTGGTGTCAGGTATGGAGCCCTTATGCTTAACCTATGTGGTTGCTCCAATCTCATTTTCTGTGTGGTTGTTGCTTTGTGATCGAGGGCCCTTGGATAAAGGTCTCAAAGGACCGGGGGGTGGCATATTCGTGTAGTAGTTACCTAGTTACAAAGGTAACCCGGCCTTGTGTTGGCAGAGAGCTAGTTAAGTTCTCGGGACGTCCCGCCAGAGGCGTACCCATGTGGCAGTAGGAAGTTCCTTAGCCTGACCATTTGTTGGAAATCCAAAGAAACAATACGAGCCCTTTACAATTGCAATTGTATAACCTGCCTCCTCAGGAGGTAGCTATAGCAGGCATAATATAATGGTACTTATGATGGCTAAGATTTATATTATACTTTCGTAATGTTTTCATCACTATGCACTAATAATAAGATCAAAAATGATTTGTTTTGCGTAGTAAGCATCTTTGACTATCATAAGGAGAAATCTCCTCCAATTCTGCGTTTTCATTGTGTGTGTGCGTAAGAGGCCTTATGGTAGTTTCATTTTCCAAAAGCATTGCGGATATTTTTCACTTTCCTTGTTGTTGTTTTAAAAGATAAATAACTGTTTTAAGTTCTCACACCAGTCACATGACTGACCTGGAGTTTATTGTTCTCTTCCTAAACTTTGGGTGCCCATCATTTTCCACACGGGCAGCCTAGAGTTAGGTTATCAGGTCATTCTAGATTCAGGAGTGCTATGGAGCTCAAGTGGTGAGCTGGATGGCGAGACGTATTACTTGTATTTGATATTATCTTTCCGTTGTAGAATTTACTTGTAAGGACATGTTTGTATAACTGTCCATTGTTTTGTTGTGTTGTATATTGTTGTTATACACTCTGATGATAATGTAATGTAACAAGTTAGATAGTTCTTTGTTTTGAAAATTATTCATTTATCTATTATTTGTTGTTCCGCTGCGATATGTGAGATTCTGATATTGTTTCTGTTGTTCTTCTTCCGTTCTATTTTCTTCTTCTACCTTTTTCTTCTTCTTAAATCCTAAGGGTTCGTTTTTCCGGCATTCGATTGTTCGGCCGTTGATACAGTGGACGTATTAATGTCGACTTTCGTGAGTCGAAGAATCGGGTCTTCACATTTTCCCTTTAATTAAATATGTTGTTCGCCATATTATGATGTTAGTTTCCTATATACCGATAATAATTATATATTTTCACTTAAACCCAATAAACACAACAGATTTTCCTTACTACGGATAACCTATTTTTAATCTCACTAATATGGTTGCTTTTTGTAAAGTCGCATTATATTTAGCGAATATGCATGTATACTTTGAATCTTGATGTATTATTGATATATTCTAAGTCATGGAAGATACTATTAAACTATAGCTTTAGCCATTCCACGTATCTTTATGTTTTACTCAATGTTTTTCATATTTAACATGATTGTATTTACCTTTATTTTCATTTTGCCACAACGAGTCACGGTGGGTGGGAATTGTCATCGTCACTACTGCAACGAAAATGGCACAGAGGCATTTGTTTGTGCATATCCATCGATTATTCATTAATTATTTTCTTGGGCTAAAGTTTATATATTCTGAAGTCATAGATTTTTTTCCAAAACCATTTGCGTTAAGGCATCATTTGCATATAGATGTGTAAGAGTCACTTTTTATAAATTAGTATCTTTTGTTATTAACATTATTTATATTTGTTTTGTGTATATATGATAGATTTAGGGAACGGTTACTTAATGTGGAGTTCAAATAATGAACATAGGAAACCAGTTCCTACAGACGTATGGCCACCGTATGTTGGCTAAATGTAAAGTTACAAGCATCTTCGTATTGCTTCGAATAACTACATTAAAATATGTTGCTTTTGTTCATAATGGTTGCATGTCAAACAGTTTATTCTACCAAGAAATTATAATTGAAACCAACAAATATAATTAGGAAAATAATTTAAGCTTGAGCATGGAAAATAAAATTGATCCTCAAAATGAGAGAATGAAGCACCGTAAAATTTTGATAAAATATTTTATTTTAAATAAAAATTCATTGCTTCGGTTAATTTTTTTGCTCCATTTTTTCTATGAAAATTATCCAAGTTTAAAAAAAAATCGTAACAAAAACATCGGTGATTATATCACAAACATACTGAAATTTTTTAATATTTTTCTGTTCTTTGAACTGTATTTTATCGAGCAACTTAAAATAAAAAATTTGAAATAATTTCGTTTAAGTCATTTTTCTCAAAATTTGATCCAAGTGAAATTTCCAATTTAATTAGAACCATAATGATACTTCTATAAGAAAACAAAGAAAGATGCACTAGTAATCTAAAAACGAAAATTTTGCTACAACCGTGTGCGAAGCACGGGTTCGCAATAGTGTATATAATATTTAATAACTTATACAATATCATAAACATTACATATATTATTTAATTTTATCATATTAATTTCCGATAATAAATTTAAATTTTTAATTTTAATTATTATTAAAATAATTAAAGTCAATATTGGGATATTTTAAAACCAAAAAGTTTGGATCTTATATCTAGTTATTAAACTTAAATGTTTACCATCACATATAATTTTTTTTTGAAAATTCAAATCTAAAATTTAAACTTATTCAAATTTCATAAAATATTTCCTAAATGATAAATTTATATATTAAAATTACGATTTTGAATTATACATATATGTATGTGTGTGTGTGTGTATGCATGCATGCATGTGTGTACATATTTTATATATAAAATCATTTCAAGCTAGTTTTGTAACGATCTAGAATTTGACCACTTTAAAAATACTATTTAAAGTGATTTTAAATATAAATTAGGCAAGGTTATATGATTCAAACAATATTAGATAGGATTCAGAAAGAGAAGTATACACAAAAATAGTAACATTTTCCTATATCGACAAAAGTGACAAAATGTTGATTTTAGAAAAGCAAGTTTCAGTGGTTAAATAAATTATTTTAATTATTTATGAGTGTTTATATTTTTAATAGAAATATATAAAATTATTTTTAAATTTGGTTTACATGAATAAATAATTTAATTAAAACGTCAAAATGTGACGGTAAAAAATTTTGTCGAAAATCAACGTTTTGTCGATTAAAGGTTGTCGCAACGTTGTCGCACATTTATTTTCTTACATAGGAACATATATTCAAATAGTATAAATATTAACTAATTCACCAATTAAGTTTACTTTTACAAAACATACTTAGAAAGTTCTAGAATATAGTTAAGAAAAAGTAAGCACAAAAAGACAAAGAAGTCATTTCAAAGCAAAAAGTAAACATCAACTCAAACCAAACATAATTATTATATTCTTTACTTAATATTTAAGTGAAAATAACATAAAGTAATGATTTGAAATATGATGTTAAGTGTTGAAAAAAATAATGTTGTTTAAAAAGTAAGTAAAAGGTATTTTGGTCTTTTATAAAATATTATTTTAATCCAAAACTTTTCTATAAATATGCATCCACTTTTTCACCTTTTTTCACTTTTTCTTCTTCCTTTTTCATGCTTTTCTTCCACTCTCTGATGGCCTCTTTTCTTTTCTTTTCCTGACTAGCGTTTTCAAAACCATATCAAACAAAGCCAAAACACTATCAAACTTTGCAAAAGACCTTCGAATATCACCAAAACATGGTTTAACATCGAAGAAGTGAAGAAACGATGGGGAAAGGAGAGGACCAAGGGGAACCCGAGCTTATTGATGTTGTTGGAATGTTTGGCCAAGATTAAAGAAGAAGGAAAGACTTGTGGTCGAGAGCAAGTGTAAGTGAAGTGATGGCCGAGTACAAGAAAGCGAGGTGGAGTTGTTCAGGTGATGATTTGGTGAAGATAAGAGGATTTAGTGAAGTGTTGGATTAAACGAATGTTGATAGAAAGTTAAATGATTTGGTTAAAGGTGACTACTCAAATCTTAGTTTTATTTCAATACAACTTAAGTTGATAATACACATATTAAATTAGAAATCAATATATTGAATATTGACTGATATTAGATGATAATTTGGTTGATATTATGGCTGATTATATGTTTGTGGTATGGATGATAACATGGTTTGATAAATGATAAGAGAAATTCATTAAGTATAGTTAATTCAATGAAAATCAAATCTAAATAAATGTGTGTATAGAAATTATTTAGCCTTTTAATGATTTCAAAATAGTCTAAAAAGATTGAAAATGATATTATAATAGTATGATATTATAATATGAAATGAAAAATGAGTTTGAAATGATAAAAATATTGTTTAAAATAAGTCTAAAATGATTTAGAAATGTTTTATAAACATTTAAAAGTGTTTCCAAGAAGTTTGAAAAGAAACTGAAAAACAAGTCAAAATTATGCGCTTCGGGTAACGGTAGTTCGCGATTTCGCATCATAAAAGTTAAATGAGTGTACAAGTAGAATATAGCTTGGAATTCTCCAACGTAAGAATTTTTTGGTCTATTATGTCCATATTTTTCGAACGAAGAAAGAAAAGCCGGATTTCATTAAGTAGATTTTGAAATATGTCCAAAAACAATTTTCTAAAAACATCGTGGTTTTGCAGTTCGAAATCCTAAAAGAGATTTTTTATAAATGATATCATTAAATTATTAAAATATGAAATAAATTTTATAAATCTACGAAAATGGTTTAAAAGAGATTTGGAGTGGAAAATATGAATTTTCAAATATTAAAAAGTTGTTTAAACCAAATAAGCTAATATATCACTTTTTGCAGCACTTTTATGTTGCGGATTCTGTAACCTTTTGAATATAAGTTTAAACTTAACAATTCTTAAATAAATATTTTTTGAATGATTTTAAAGGAATAATTAGTTAATGTAAAGATGGTTTGAAAGTTTTAATAAGAGTTTGAATAAATGACTAAGAGAAATTGTTTGTATCACTTAAGTAAAAAAAAGGGTGAAGAATATTGAATGGAATAACAAACTGAGTATGCAAAAAGTCTAGTACATTTGTCCTGTCCATGAGATCTGAAAAGATAAAATAAGGTGTTTAACTAAGATTAGGGATGAAGCAACCAGTGCCTTGAACTTACCTGGCCTATATTTTCTCTTTTCAGGCGAAGGGTGGAATAGATTGAAAGGAAAGCCCAGATGCTCTAAAAGATCAAATTTAATTTTTTTCAAGATAAAAAAAAATTTAGAATCTTAATTGATCACTTAACATTTTTTCATCAATGATTAGTACGAAGGAACCGGGATCAGATTTGGGTGATTCCTATCTGGAACACCGGGGTCGGATTTGGGTGACTTCTATTCGAAAACCCCTTCAAACTAATTTTTAAAATAAAACATATTGAAGACAAATATCATTGAAGAGGAAGATATTCATAATGTAGGATTACTTGCTATTAGTCCATGGAGGTGAAATTTACCATATTTGAAGAGGCAGTAATGCTCTACTATGAAGATCTTCAACTTGCAAGAATATGGTTTCAAGTTAAGAAAGAAATCTTTGATTAAGTTTAATAAATGATTTGGGAATATTTTCCCTAAGTTAAAAGTTATAACTTGAATATAAGAAATCTTTGATTAAGATTTAATAAACAATTTGAAAAATATTTTCTCTAGGTTAAAATTTATAACTTGAATATAAGAAATATTTGATTAAGATTTGATGAATGATTTGGAAAAGTTTTCCCAAGTAAAAGAGAACATGGTTCGAAATTATTACAGGATTTAAGTAAGGTTTAAATAAATTAAATGATTTAATAAATGAGGCTTAATGTTCCATATACTCTTGAAAAGAAAATGAAATAAATTGAAAAGAATTTATCTGAGAAAGATATTTGATTTTATAAAAGATGAAGTAATTGATTGATGATTGATATCCACATATGAACTTAGCATCTTTTAAATTGGTAATTGGCTTTGAAGAAATTAGGGTCAGATTTGGGTAATACCTATCTAAAAGCCACTTCAAACCAATGTATACGTTCAAAAGTGAAGACATGATGAAGATGATGATTATTGAATACCGTGGAAACTTTATAGCGTGAGGACTGCTTGTTGACATGCTCTGGGTCACCCCTATTATAGAGTTATTTATAGTAGTGGTCTCCTCATTGTGGAGATTTTTCGGATTGCAAGGACTACTCGCTACCTATGGAAGTAGGAGAGTGCCCTTGGTTTCATTCAGTCCCAGAATGAACTTGTATGGAGGAATGTCTAACATTACATTTCTGAGACACAACCTTGATTTTTACAAATGTACATCTGCTTGGTGGCGGAGAAGGCAACTTCTCTTAGCTTAACATCCTTCTCTGAGACATACGAGCGTAGAGGTTGTATGCTTGTGGGAGTCAAATAGTGATCAAAGGAATGACAGTACAGCAATCAAAGTGGAACCTAATATGATCAAAGCATGGTTTTGTATGAAAAACATGGCTTTAAAGAAATTGAGCGTGGCCTTGCTAGCCTCACATCCCGGAAGATGATATGGGATATTATATGGTCCGACCGACATAAATTCGAAAAAAGTGAGTATGTTTGGTGATATCTAATACGGTGCGCCCTTTGGGGGATGCGTCCCTCAAGGCATTTATTGCCCCATTTTGATAAAGTGGTTAGCTTGAGAAAAAAAGGAAACTACGGGTTATCAGTGGTAGTATAGTAAGTACAGTTCCAAATGACTAGTTTGAGAAAAGCGATTAAGACACCATGGAAACTATGTTTGCTATGCGTGGATTGGAGAAAAGCGCACTAGTTCCCTATCATGTTGGAAATCCAATCCTAATTCGAGATTTACGTTTTTGATTTTATTCCCAAAATAGCTGTAATGACTTGCAAACATTTCAACTACCCCTTCTGGTATCATATATTCCGTTCGGTATATTCCGTTGACCCAGTCCGGAAATATTACCTTAGACTTAGTCCGGGTATTGGTACCTTATTTGAATAAGTTTATTTGAAAAGTATTTTCAAAAGAATGTCGTTAAAGATAATATCAAGTGTATTTTGGTATGATGTGTTTTGCTTATCATAAGGTAAAAAGCCGTCCGTATTTATGTGTGGGCGTGGTCTTATAAGATACTCTTTCTTTTCAAAGGATTTTATTTAAAGGCTGATATATGACACTATCATCTATTATTGAGTTTTCTAACGCTGGTTTATCAAGCCTGATCCGGGTATTTTAAATACTCGGGTCAGATCCGAGTAGTTTCAGGTTTAGTTGAAGACGGTTGAAGTTTCCGAAGGAGAGCCGGAGATCTTCATCATCGTAAGGACATACTCTATTATCCGCTACATCTATTGCATTTGTTTTGTTGTTTTTAGCATTTGTAAGGACATAAGTTTATAATTGTCCAGGCTGAATTTAGGTTAGATTCTGATATTATATTTTAAAATATTCCGCCGTAAAGAATATTATTGAAATAATATATGCTATTCCATTCGTGTGAGATTCCGTTCTAACCTTATTTTCTTTCTGCCATTAAAATTCTGCTTATTCATGCAATTTGAGTTAGATATGTGTGGCTTATTATCGATTCAAAGGATACGAAAAAACGGATCGTCACATCTGGTATCAAAGCTAAAGGTTAAGCAAGAACCTTGGTTTGGTCAAGGTAAGCCTCATTAGAGATAGCGATAGTAATACCCAAGGATGAGTGACTCATTAGAGATAGGGTTAGAACACCTTAGAATGAGTTTGAGTGTATTATATATGAGTGCGTGTTTGTTAGTGACAAAAAATGTTTTGTGTTGATTTATTTGTTAAGTGATTTATGGATTTTGATCGATATGCCCGATCACCGTTATCGTTGAGGATTCCTAAACATTTAAACAGGACGAACCGATGCACTGATTTTGGGAAATTGGTAAATGAAATAATTTTACCTAGGATTATATTTTGAATATAAAGTATATATTTTGAAAATTATATAGTTAGAAATCAAGAGTAGTGAAATTTAAATATGAACATATTGTGATTAGAATTTCATAGTTTGACTGTAAGATGTTTCATAAAGATAATCGATTGGCTCGAAAATAAACTAAAAATGAGCAAGAGATGTGTGCGGATGGTAGACACTTCTCCTAAGTATTGCTCTTCTTGTTAAAAGGATATATGATATATGATACTATTGATTAGTAATTTTTGTAAAAGTGTTTAAACCAAAGATAAATTGGGATCGCTGATTGTTTAAACAAAGCGGAATTTCTGACGATTTTGGACAGTCGAAAATTTTCGAATCATACCTAACTTAAAGCTAAGAAATTTATGAAATTTTTTGGTAAAATATTGTGAAATACTTTTAATAAATGAAATAAGATAAGGATAATTTATAAATCAGATTTACAAAGAAAAAAAGAGAGAGTTAAGAGTTCGAGGATTTAAATATAGGTGGTTTCGAAATTTATTTTTTTCCCTAAAGCTAGAAAATTAACAATAGTATTAAATAAAAAATAATTTTTATAAACTATGAATTTGAGTATAGTAAATTACAATAAAGTTTAAATTCGTTAGACAAAGGATTTAAGTAAAACCAATTTGCAATTTGTGATTTGTATATATTCTTAGAATGTAAAGGTGTATCATACAAATATGGATTTAAGTCATGAACTATTAAGTAAAATAATGACTCCTCAAAAAGTAAATTATAACTTGGAAAATGTTTTATTAATGAATTCTAGCATTAATTAAGATTTTGGACTTAAGTCTTTAAAAGTGATTGATTTGCATAAGTTATAAGATGAAATAAACTTAAGTAATATTTTTACGAAATGATTCATAAACATTAGTGCTATATACTGAGTTAAAGATTTTGGGAAAACTTTTTTATAAAGATAAATTATCTTTTGAGTGAAAAATAGTTTCTTTAGAATATTTTTCTTTATTAAAAATATTTGAAAATATACAATTAAAGAGATTATATAACGAAGCACCTTTATAAAATGTTTAAATTTAAGATAAAAGTTTATGAAGAGTTTTTGAAAGTTAATAAATACATATATTATATACAGATCATTTCTTCACACAAATGTTGATCTAATATTCGAGTACGGAACTTTGAAGTGTTCACACCGTTTCGAAAAAGGATTTATCATTCGATTATTGACGACAAACATTGATGAGGGTATGTGGTTAGATACTTTAGTTTTCTATCATAGTTGAGAACTATGTAAGGAAAGCAAAGGTTTTGATCTAGATGCCTCATCAGAATCCGCACTAGAGGATCGAGGGATCGATAGTAGTTTGAAAATAAAGTTGTGTATTCGAATAGGAGAATCTGTGTATATTGTATGCAATTAAGTTGAAAGATAAATGTTTTAGGCAAACTTTTGTTTTGGGTAATTTCGAGGACGAAATTCTTTTAAGTAAGGGAGAATGTAACGACTCAGAATTTGACCACTTTAAAAATACTATTTATAGTGATTAAGTATAAATTAGGTAAGTTTATATGATTCAAACAATATTAGATAGGATCTGGAAAAAGAAGTATACACAAAAATAGTAACATTTATCTATATCGACAAAAGTGACAAAATGCTGATTTCAGAAAAGTAAGTTTCATTGGTTAAATAAATTATTTTAATTAATTTATGAGTGTTTACATTTTTAAATAGAAACATATAAAAAAATTAAATTTGGTTTACATGAATAAATAATTTAACTAAAACATCAAAAAGTGATCGTAAAACATTTTGTCAAAAATCAACGTTTTGTCAATTAAAAGTTATCGCAACGTTGTCATACCTTTATTTTCTTACACAGGAACATATATTCAAATAGTATATGTATTATATAATTCACTAATCAAGTTTTCTTTTACTAAACATACTTACAAATATTAGAATATAATTAAGAAAAAGTAAGCACAAAAAGATAAACATATCATTTCAAAGCAAAATGTAAACATCAAATCAAACCAAACATAATTATTATATTTCTTACATAATACTTAAGTGAAAATGACATAAAATAATGATTTGAAATAAGATGTTAAGTGTTGAAAAAATAAGGTTGCTTAAAAAGTAAGTAAATGTTATTTTGGTCTTTTTACAAAATATTATTTTAGTGCAGAACTTTTTTATAAATAAGCATCCACTTTTTCACTTTTTTTACCTCTTCTTCTTTCTTTTTCAAGCTTTTCTTCCACTCTCTAATGGCTTCTTCTCTTCTCTTTTTCTTACTAACCTTTTCAAAATCATATCAAACAAAGTCAAAACAAAACCAAACTTTTCCAAAGACCTTAGAATATCACCAAAACATGGTTTAGCATCTAAGAAGTGAAGAAATGATGGAGGAAGTGGAGGATCAAGTGGAGGCCGAGCTTATTGATGTTGTTGGAATGTTTGGCCAGGAGCAAAGAAGAAGGAAAGACTTGTGGTCGAGAGCAAGTGGAAGTGAAGTGATGACCGAGCACTAGGAAGTGAGGTGGAGTTGTTTAGGTGATGATTTGGTGAAGATAAGAGGATTTAGTGAAGTGATGGATTAAATGAATGTTGGTAGGAAGTTAAACAATTTGGTTGGAGGGATCCAACTGGATCCCTCAAAATTATTGAAATTATTTTCATATTCAGTGATATGATTTGTTTGAATGATCTGTGATAGGTTATAGTGGAATTTGGGTTTATTGGATGCTATTGTATTACCGGTTAGATTTGGGTATTTTTAAATACCAATGATAAATGTTAAAATTGGGAAAGAAAATTAAAAAGAGGATTTGAAGTAAAAATATTTAGAGTGAAATTTGTATTAATTTAAAGAGATGGATTTGGGAAAAATAAATAAATTGATTTTTAAACTGTACTCGATCATCTCGGAATTGGGAAGATAGAGATTTTGGGATAATATAGATAAAATGGTTTTAAATAATAAATATTAAGTGGTGTTGGTTTAAGTGTGAAAGGATTAACTTAAAAATCGAGATTTTAAATAGTTTGGAAAAACAGAAGGAAGATTTGAAAATAAAATATAAAGTTGATATATTGGATTTTGAATAAGATTTTAAATTATAAAAAGGAAGTGAAATCTGAATTTAGTTGGATTCTGGAATATAGTTGGGTTATTTGGAAAATTGATTTAAAAATGGAATTTAATTTGGAAATCGATCTAAATCGACTAAGTATTGTGAAACAGTTACAAACGGGAAATGAGACTATAGAATTTATATACAAGGCTTATAAATAAAGTGAAGTAATTATCAATGGATAAATTGGAAATATAAATTCATGGTGAGGATTTATAAGGAGATGGGTAAATCGGTTTAAAAATAAATGGTAGATTTATTTTTAGAAACGTGGAAGGGAATATACAGAATTTGGACATAAATCAAATTTGGAATAAATGGAGAGGGGTTTTTAAATGTTAACCGGCTATAGTGAAATTGAAATTGAAAGGTATACTTTATTGAGAAGTTAAGTTGGTGTTTAAAAAAGGAGTATTTTTAATTATTAGCTGGGTAATTTTAAAAAGTGTTTTTATAGAATATTTCAGAAAAATTAATTATTCAGTTATTTAAAATTGTTTAAAGTATATTTAAATATTAGTTCAGCTAGTTTATAATGAGTCAATTTTTATTTAATAATTAATCAGTATTATTATTTTCAAGAATAAACTATTCAATATTAATATTTTATATAATAGCTTTTATTTAAAAAAGTAGTTCGCCTAAAGTTTAACTTGGAAAAATTGTTATAGAAATGTCATAAGTATTATTTTGAAAATCTTTAAACAAGTTTTGGGGAAGTATTGGTATACTCGCATGGCGAAATCGGAGCCAGTGAGTTTTCGGAGTTAAGTCTTGGATTTCTCTGGGATAGAGACGTAACCATTGAGCCGTGAATTCGTGGTTTGATCCTCAGTTGTACTTTCCGTATTATTATTATTTTAAAAAGGGTTTTCAAATATATATTTGAAGAAAGGATAGTTTGTAAATTTACTAAATTCGATAAGATAGGTATATATTCTGGATAAAGAGATTTAATTTATTAAAATTAAATAAAAATGATTTGGTTGAATGATTGTTTATTTGATAGCTAAATAACCGACTATCAAATCTAGACCCAAAATATAATTTTGGGAAAATCTAGGAGAAATATGAGAATTATATGGTATAATTACCATTCGAGGTGCTATGCTATACGTATAGATTCGTTTCGTTCTTCTAGGGCTTTTATAAGGAAATCTGTCTACTAACAGTTAGGAGGTGATCTCCGATCTTATTTCATACATTTATTTCATAAAAAACCGGAGCTGTATTTACCGAAAATATCGAACGTTGTTTTGAAGAGACCAGGATCAGATAAATTATTCAAAAACCACTTCGATCCAACAAGTATGTTTTCGATGTGAAAACAAGAGCATGAAGTCAAAGATGGAGCAGTGAAGTATAAGGGCCAATCGCTACTAATCCTAATGATTTTTCCAAAATGGATGTAGTAGGAATATGCCTTCGGTTCCATTCGGACCCAGAACGGACTTATGTAGATGAATGCTATTAGCACAATGTCATCGGATGATAATGAGCATTCTAAGTGAAAATTCCTTAAAAAGGTAATCTTATCTTCTAGCCTCATCAACCGGGAATGACTAAAAAGCAGGGGAGATGCTGCAAGGCTAAGTGAGTCGCACCCAATTAGGGTATGTTTATCACCTCTCTAGATACCCTCAGATATTATTACTATGATACATGAAAGGAGCTTGAAAAGGGTGGGAACACCCAGGGTGATAGCATATTCGGTCTATCCAGGTTGGGGATAGTCCGGTCTTGTGTTGCAGGGGATCCCAACATGGTCCTCGGTACGCTGTTCTAGACGTGTATGAGACAGGTGATACTCCAGTACCTAGTCATTCGTAATCCATTCTCCAATGTGCGCCTTTATGGTTTTGATTGTAGAGCCTAGTATGCTAGAATTTAATTAATATAACAATTTCAGCTATTTGAATAAGTATTTTTACTTAGACATTACTATAATATCAGAGGATTTGATATGAAATGTTTTGGTTATCGTAAGGTAAAAACCCGTCATGTTTATATGTGGCGTGGTCTTACGAGATACCTTTGATTTCCAAAGGATTTTGATAACTGTAATAAGTCAATTTGAGTGTGTTTCCTCTCGCTGGTTTTCCAGACTATCTCGGCTGTTATCCTGTTATAATGCTCGGGTCAAATCAAGTATTATAGATACAGGATAGGATGATATGGAGCTCAGGAGACGGGCTGGATGGCGAATACGTATTACACATATCTAGTTTATATTCCACTATGTGTTGTAGGTTGTATATTCAGCTTTTGTGAGGATAAGTTATAATAATTGTCCAGTATTGAGTTGTTGATTTATTATACTCTGATGATGTAATGTATAAATAACAGTTGTAGTTCTTTTTGTATAAAGATCAGTTGTTATCTATTTTATACTTGTTCCACTGCGATAGTGAGATTCTATTGTTTTTGTTTCTATTTTTCTTCTTATACCTGTTTCTTCTTTTCCCTAACGATCTGATATTTTCGGCATTCGATTGCTTGGCATATAATATAGTGAAAGTATTGATGTCAATTTACGAAGGTCGAAAACTTCGGGTCGTGACACTTGGTATTAGAGCCGAAGGTTAAGTGAGAACCTTGGCTCTGGTGGGGGTTACTCATTAGAGATAAGGTCGGTAGTACTCTAGAATGAGTTTGAGTGTATTAATAGATATGAGTGCGTATTTGTTAGTGAATATAAAATTATTTTATATTGTGTTGATTGGTTTCTTGAGTAGCTTATGGATTCTGGTCAATACGAGTAATTAACATTATTGATAGGGATCTCTAAACATTTTAATAGAGCAATTCGATGTATTATTTTGAAATGGGGTAAGTGAAATAATTTTACCCAAATTATTTTTATATATTAAAGAAATAATTTTTTAGAAATTATTATATTATATATGTTTGCTTGGTTGTTAGGAAATGATAGTATTAAGCTATTATCTTTGGTGTTGTGTGGAAATTGAATAAAAGTTGATGTTGTAACCAAAAGTTAAGAAATTAATTCATATAACAAAACGGAATTTGCAAATATGAGTTTATAAATGTGATTTTTAATTTGAAATGAAACGAAATTTTAGAGTATATTTGAATATAGATTTAAAATGATTTAAAATTTAGGAATTTGGGAATTTAAATTCCATTGATTTTGAAAATGTTTTTCATAGTTGTGAAAATAATAGTGATGTTATTTGGAAATATTTTTGAACTGAAAATGGAACCTATGGAGATTTGGAACAAAAATATTTAAAAATGGTTTTAAAAGGAAATAAAAGTGCTAAACTCACTTCGGTCACTGGAAAACAATTTCGGTGATGACTGCATTATCGTCGATGTTCATTTTCGAGTTTTCAAGGCACAAATTGCTACCTCAAAGATTTGAATTGGAGTATGTTTGCAAAATTGATTTGATCTGAAATTCAAAGAATAATTTGATATACTAAAGGATTTTGGATATGTATGATTTCAAAAATGATTTCGAAATATTAAGTAATTGTTTAAAACTCTAGGGTTTGATCTAAAATGTTATTTGGGGAATATGATAAAATAGCTTGATAACTTATAAGAATTTGAAATCTATTTGGAATGGAATTTAACTTGAAAAGAGTTAAATGGAAACAAGTGTGATGATTGAATAAATTAGTAAAGTAAATAAATTAAATGAAGTGAATTGGAAGAAATTGGTGAATGGAATATAAATAGTTGGAAAACTTATAAAATATGGAATTTGATTTGGAATGGAAATTAACTCGAATTAAGTTAGATAAAGAGATTTTTGAGAAATTAAGCCTAAGTACGCAAAATGGAAATGGCTATTGGAATAGAATTTATTAAGTTGGAATAAAATAGAAAATGGAATAAATTATTTAATTAGTAAGTAAATGGAATTGAAATTGAATATTGGAATGGAATATTTAACTTAAGTTATGTTAAATAAAGTGAAATAGAAAATTTAGTTTGAGTTGGACTAAATGAAATAAAAGTTTGGAAATAAAATTTGATTGAGATATGAAATAAATTAATGAATCAAATATGGGTTGAGATAGGTTGATAAAAGTCAATATTTAAAATTGGAAGGTAAATTGAGTTTAAATGGAATTGAAAATTTAATTTAAATGAAAATGGATACAAAAGCTTAGGTGGTGAATGAAAAATAAATATAAGAGGTTGTATAAAATATTTATAATAGACTTAAGAAAGTTAATGATGAAGTTCTTAAGTAAAATTGGTATTGGTAATATACTAAGGTAATATTTGAATGAGGATTAAATAAAAGGTGTGTAAAAGGATAATTGTGAATAAGTGAATGGAAATGTAGGTAAATGTGAATAGGAAGAATTGGATATAGCTAATAATCAATTGGAAATTAATACGTAAGTTGTATGTATATTATTTTATTCGCATAGCGATTCGATGCAGATTCGAGCATATAATTTCGAGATAATTTATATCGATTTGAGTTAGGATTTTTCACTTGATTTTCGATGGCGAACCCTGGATATGGACTTTTGATTTATCCTAGAATTCTCTATCATTGGTATGGCTATGCAAGGAGAATGACGGTTTGTAATCAAGGAACCAGATCTAAGTCCGCACTAGGGAGTCGTGGGAACAATACTAGTTCGGAAGTGAAATTGTGTGATTGAGTGAGCGATCAGGTTTGATACTGCGTACGGATGATATATGTACATCATGCAGGTTTAAGTAAAGCAAATATTGAATTTTTTGTAAAAAACAATAAATAAAACGATTATGAATTGTATGATTGGATATTAGTGGTAGGTAAGGTATAGGTAATTAAAAGCAAAAGATAAATTGATGTCTTCGATTTTAGAAGTAAAATGCAATTGCCCGACAAAAAGGTACATGTTTAAATTGTGTATGAAATTGATGATTTTCTGATTGCGTCACTCGCTTTTTGTTTTCTTTTGATGATTTGGGCCAGTTGAGGCATTTTTGTAATTTTTGGATCTAGCCACGCAAAGGATACACTGGCGAAATATTTCGAAAATTTAAGGAGTTAGAAAATATTTGAAGAAATTTTTGATAATTAAAATTTGATTTGGTTTTAAATTATAATTTTAAATGATTGAGGGGATAATGTAAGTTGTAATCATAGATGAATTTGGAAATTAGTAAAAGTGATAGTGTAATTTCAATAAAATTATTTTCGAGAAGATGTTTGAAACTGTGTGGTTTTGGGGAAATAGTTATTGGGTTTTGGACCATTCTTCTTACCTAGCAATTTCGAGGATGAAATTCTTATAAGAGGGGAGGAATGTAATGATCCAGAATTTTGGATATTTAAAATTAGAATATTTTATTGATTTTAAATATCTAAAAGTTAAAATTTTAACTTGAATTTCAAATTTAACCATTTACTGGATAATTTAATTATTGAATTTAATAATTGAAAATTGGGTAAATTATTGAATCTTGAGTTTTAAGCTTATTAAAAATAATTGAAAGGCTTGTAAAATTTATATTTATAATAAGGAAGATAATAAAACTTTTTAAATGGAAATTAAAAGTGATTTTTTCAGTTCTAAAAATATATTGTTTAAATTGACGTTTAAAAATAGCCTTCCGGGGTATAGTCTCGTAATTCGACGAAACATGTTTCATTATATTATTATAGAATTTTAAATTTGTAGCATTTGGAACTAAGGTTTGTCATACAGCTTATAAACACGCTGAAATTTATATTAAAAATTCAATATAATAATTGTGTCCAAAAGCTATCTTCTCCATACGATCGAATTAGGACTCGAAAACTTTTCCACTACGTTCAAAATAGGGGTATAACATTATAAATGCCTAGCGGTATACCTCAATAGGAGTTCAAGATTTTAAGCTATGTAAAACAAGACATTTTGAAATTTAATTAATTTATTTTCCAGTCAAAATTATTCACATCAGCTTTTTGCCCTTTTCCAAATCACTGTACTTGACCTTTTCGATCAAGCTTCCCTCCTTTTAAATCACATCCTTGTTCATTTTATCATCACAAGCTATAGTTCACAGAAGAAATAAAAATGGTCGAAACATATAAAAGGAAATTTCAAAAAAAAATTATATCTCATAATCCACTCAATAAAAAAAAATCTCAAACAAATTCCTAAATTCATATTTCTCTATTCTCTTTGATCTGATATGTATATTGGATGCCTGGGTGATGATTTTGATTGATCAAATTTAATGTCGTGGCGAGTGGAGAACTAGGATTGCGATTCTGCTAAGCTATGGTAGATGGGAGGCCGTGAGGATTGGGGACATGGATTCGAAGGGGTGAAGCGCATGTTCTAGTGTAAAATCGTGGCGCTCGGTGGCTTTTGGGATGGTGCGACTTCACTGTAGCATAGGAAGTCTTATCAGGTCACATTTTGGAATAGGGCAGGGGAGGCAATGTCATGGTGTTGGTCGAGATGAGGAGGTGGAGGGCGATGCGTGGGTGGCCTCGTCGGGTTGAATGGTGGGGCAGAGGTTCTTGCACGTGCACGTTGTAGGGATTGGCATGTGTGTTTGCGTACGGGAGATTTGGAAAGGGGAAGAAGATAATGATGGTGGGTTCTTTTGATTTGTGGGGAGTTGGGCCGTGGGCTGAATCAAAAAAGGGAAGGAGAGAAGGACGGGCTGGTTTGTTCTGGTGGGATGGTGGTATATCTTTCGAAATTTAGTTATATATAAATTTTTAAGCTAATATATTTTAAAATGTAAAATCTTATTTTAGTCGTATCTCGTTCGTTTTAGATCCGAATCCGACGCAGTTAGTCGCGTTGGGTTCGTATTAACGAAATCTTGGTTATGGAACCAGTTTGGATGAAATTAAAAACTGTTGAATTTTCAGATAATTTCAAACGCATTTGGATTCAATTAAAAACGGAACGCAAAAGTGACAGAAATTCAATGTGAGTTTACCTTACTCAATTTTGGATTCCTACAATAATTTTAAATAGTTAAAATTAATTATTGGTTGATTGGTTGAATTTGATAATTTTTATCAGCTGAAAGGGATATTATATATAGTAGTATATATATTGGAGTGATCGATATTCCCGCATATATATAGCAAATGAGACCCTATGCGCCGTGCATAATAACGGATGACTCTATATACCGCGATATTCCACTCGAAGTGGGATTGGTATTTTTATAATTGCATTCACATCGGTGGATGCAGGAAAATAGGTTGATGGGATCCAAATGGATTCCTCAAAAATGTAGAAATTATTTTCATATTCAGTGATATGATTTGTTTGAATAATCTGTGATGGGTTATAGTGGAATTTGGATTTATTGGATGCTATGGTATTACAGGTTAGATTTAGGTATTTTTAAATACCAATGATAAATATTTAAAATTAGGAAATAAATTTGAAAAGAGGATCTGAAGTAAAAATATTTAGAGTGAAATTTGGATTGATTTAAAGAGATGGATTTGGGGGAAAATAAATAAATTGATTTTTAAATTGTACCTAATCATCTTCTCATAGGGATGATAGAGATTTTGGGATAATATAGATAAAATGGTTTTAAATAATAAATAAGTGATGTTGGTTTAAGTGTAAAAGGATTATTTTAAAAATCGTGATTTTAAATAGTTTGGAAAGATAAAAGGAAGATTTGAAAATAAAATATAAAGTTGATATACTAGATTTAGAATAAGATTTTAAATTATAAAAAAGGAAGTGAAATCTGAATTTAGTTGGATCCTAAAATATAGTTGGGTTATTTGGGAAATTGATATAAAAATGGAATTTAATTTGGAAATCGATCTAAAATCGACTAAGTATTGTGAAACAGTTATAATCGGAAATGAGACTATGAATTTATATACAAGGCTTATAAATAAAGTGAAGTAATTACGAATGGATAAATTGGAAATATAAATTCATGGTGAGGATTTACAAGAAGATGGATAAATCGGTTTAAAATAAATGGTAGATTTATTTTTAAAAACGTGGAAGGGAATTTCCAGAATTTGGACGTAAATCAAATTTGGAATAAATCGAGAGGGGCTTTTAAATATTAACTGGCTATAGTGAAATTGAAATTGAAAGGTATACTTTATTGAGAAGTTAAGTTGGTTTTTTAAAATAGGAGGATTTTTAATTATTAACTGGGTAATTTTAAAATGCGTTTTAAAGAATATTTCAGAAAAACTAATTATTTAGTTATTTAAAATTATTTAAAGTATATTTAAACATTAGTTCAACTTGTTTATAGTACGTCAATTTTTATTTAAGAATTGATTAGTATTATTATTTTCAAGAATAATTATTCAGTATTAATATTTTATATAATAGCTTTTATTTAAAAAAGTAGTTTGCCTAAAGTTTAACTTGTAAAATTGTTATAGAAATTTCATAAGCGTTATTTTGAAAAAATTTAAATAAGTTTTCAGGAAGCATTGGTATACTCACATGGCAAAATCGGAGGCAGTGAGTGTCCGCAGTTAAGTCTTGGATTTCTTTGAGATAGAGACGTAACCATTGAGTTGTGAATCCATGGTCTGACACTGCAGTGGTACTTTCCATATTTTAAAAAAAAAGGGTTTTTAAATATATTTTTGAAGAAAGGATAGTTTGTGAATTTACTAAAATTCGATAAGATGAGTATATATTCTAGATAAAGAGATTTAATTTATTAAAATTAAATAAAAATGAGACTTGGTGTTTTCAGTGGAAAATAGAATATTTGGTTAAATGATTGTTTATTTGATAGTTAAATAATCGACTATCAAATCTGGATCCAAAATATAACTTTAGGAATATCTAGGAGAAATACGGGAATTATATGGTACAGTTACCATTTGAGTTGTTATGCTGTACGTATAGACTTGTTTCTTTCTTCTAGGGGGTTTATAAGGAAATCCGTCCACTAAAGGTTAGGAGGTGATCTCTGATCTTATTTCATCTGTTTATTTCCTAAAAAACCAGGGTTGAGTTTACCAAAAATATCGAACATTGTTTCGAAGAGATCGGGATTAGATAAGTTATCCGAAAACCACTTCGATCCAACGAGTACATTTTCGATGTGAAAACATGAGCATGAAGTCGAAGATGGAGCAGTGAAGTGCAAGGGCTAATCGCTACTAATCCTGAGGATTTTTTCAAAATGGATGTAGTAGGAATAGTGCCTTTGGTTCCGTTCGGACCCAGAACGGACTTGTATGGATGAATGCTATCAATACATTATCATCGGAGAACAATTAGCATTCTAAGTGAAAATTACTTAAAAAGTAATCATAGCCTCTAGTCTCATCAATCGCGAATGACTGAAAAGCAGGGGAGATGCAGCAAGGCGAAGTGGGTCATACCCAATTATATTTATCACCTCTCTTGATACCCTCGGATATTGTTACTACGATACATAGAACGAGCTCGGAAAGGGTGGGAACGCCCGGGGTGATAACATATTCGGTCTATCCAGGTTAGGGATAGTCCAGCCTTGTGTTGCAGGGGATCTCGGCGTGGTCCTCGGTACGCTGTTCTAGACCAAAATTGTGATAGGTGATACCTCAGTACCTAGTCATTCGTATGGAATCCATTCTCCATACATGCCTTTTACGGTTTTGATTGTAGAGCTAGTATGCTAGAATTTAATTAATGTAATAATTTCATCTATTTGAATAAGTATTTGTACTTATACACTATTATGATATCAGAGGATTTGATATGAAATGTTTTGGTTATCGTAAGGTAAAAACCCGTCGTGTTTATGTGTGGCGTACTCTTACGAAATACCTTTGATTTCAAAGGATTTTGATAACTTTAATAATTCAATTTGAGTGTGTTTCCTCACGCTGGTTTTCCAGACTGACTCGGGTGTTATCTTGTTATAATTCTCGGGTCAGACCGAGTATTACACATACAGGAAAGGATGTTTTGGAGCTCAGGAGACGGGCTGGATGGCGAAGATGTATTACATGTATCTGGTTTATATTTCGATGTGTGTTATGGGATGTATATTCAGCTTTAGTGAGGATAAGTTATTATAACTGTCCAGTATTGAGTTATTGATTTATTGTACTTTGATGATGTAATGTATAAATAACATTTATTGTTCTTTTTTTATAAAAATCAATTGTTATCTATTATATACTTGTTCCATTGCGATTGTAAGACTCTATGTTGTTGTTTCTATTTTTCTTCTTCTACCTCTTTCTTCTTTTTCCCCACGATCTGGTATTTTCGATATTCGATTGCTCGACATGTAATACAGTTAATGTATTGATGTCAATTTTCGAAGGTTGAAAATCTCTGTCATGACATACTCCTTATTTTTTATCTTCCCATAAGCCCTCATTTTAACCTTGCGTTGGTTTGCTAAACCTACTTCCCTTCTACTTTGTTAGATTTATCCTTAACAAATGAATTTTCTTCCTCAACCAAGCCCTCAAAGGTAGCTGCAGTGAGTACATGGCTCAATGAAATATCTTTTATAGATGGATTTAACTCTTTAGCAAACTTTTTTGCCTTCTTCATCAGTGTGTTAATGAGGTCATGAC
The DNA here is from genome assembly GCA_030765085.1 of Allium cepa. Classification (NCBI taxonomy): domain Eukaryota; kingdom Viridiplantae; phylum Streptophyta; class Magnoliopsida; order Asparagales; family Amaryllidaceae; genus Allium; species Allium cepa. The sequence continues at coordinate 170,356,967 of CM060931.1, forward strand.
CTTACTTTACTAACTAGTTGAGCTCATAGACATATTCCTTAACACCGCGGTCTCCTTGCTCCAAATGGATGAACTTCACTAATTCCATTCTTGATTTGGCCTTTGGAATAAATTTAGCCTCAAAACACATCTTGAAATCAGTCCAAGTAACGCAACCTTATTTGTTTTAGCAATGAAAATACACAGACTCTGGAAATCCTGGCATAACTTAGGAAAATCCAAAGTTAGAGGAGGATTAGGGACTATCTCATATGCTGGTGTTGCAAGTCCTCTGTTGGGGTTGATTTCAGCCTGGTTTTTAGTATGAAGATACCAACGGAACCATGCTAAGTCATTCATGCCCGGAACCTCGACTACTTCACCAGAACTATTTCTAGTTTGACTACTCATTCTCACTTATATGTAAATGGGAATCATAAGCAACTTTCCTTGGATGGTGTTAAGCATTACTGGAATTTGAGGGTGTGCTTGTGTTATATTTATATGTGCAAAAATTTTGAAAAATATACAAGTATGCTCTCTCAATTCACGCTCTCAGTTCATGCAATCCCTAAAAAAAAAATCATAAATCTCAATCTAATACCAATTGCGACAACCCGCAACTCTAGACACACCGATCCAAAGTCCAAAAATGGCCTTTGAGCTAGTGTAATGCCAAAAAGTATAAATTGTATGTTTAAGTTTTACATGATTCAAAGACAAATAAATTTGTAGCACATTCTACAGTTTCATATCTCGCAACAGAAGGAAATAAAATATGATATTGAAAATAATTCATAGTAACATGTCTCAAAATAACCATGGTACATAAAACCTTTGACATAGATAAAATGTCTAAAATAATATCATAAATAAGTCTTCCTACTGTACAGATGGTATATCGAAGAAAGGTTGTAAATAAATAAACCTATGACGTTATGTTGCCATATCCATGCATACATTTCTATATCAACTCACTTGCTACCCTATCGTTCTGTAATGGTTATAAAAAAGGAAGAAAAGGAGTAGGTCAGATAAACTCTAGTGAATGAGTTGTATCACTAGTGTGTGTTATTCATAAGTAATTAACTTCGTTTATAATCTACGTGACTTAGGGTGTTCATTTGTGTCTATAGACTATATGTGTATGTATGTATGTATGTATGTATGTATGTATGTATGTATGTGTATGTATGTATGTATGTATATATGTATGTATATATGTAAAGAACTACATAATTAACTGCAACAACCCATTACCAAATCTAACCGTCACCCTAAGCGTACTTATCTTTGAATAAACGTCCTTAGTGATGGACCACCAAACTAATACGATGAGTAAACAATATCTATAATCGCAAGTATACGATCTGATAGTCAACGTGCCCTACTGATGATACTCCATAATGCCTAGGCCCACTTTCCCCTAAAGCATTGGGTAATCCACTCACTATCATTCATTATCCTCTACACAACATAGGGCATACGCACACAAGTTCCCTAAAAAACATCGAGTAACCTCTCTTTATGTACCGATATCCTATTTCTAAGCACTACACGGGGCATACACACAATGCCTAGGCCCATTTACCCCAAAAGCATTGAGTAACTTCCCATTAGCATTCATAAATATGCATAACACTCGGTATACGCAATGTTTAGACTTAATTGTCCTAAAGAAATCGAGTAACCTTTATTAGTGTTGTATGCTCTAAACCATACAATCACTATAGAACTGCATGCTACATCACATGCCATGCCTTATAACTTCATGAAGTGTGAACTTAGGACGTTCCTAGGTGTGATACTTTTCTCTCATTGCACGACTCCATTTAGTTCCATGGACTCCCCCAAAATCGAAGAAGGGAATGAGACCCTTGATTCGTGCTACTTGGAATGCATCAGGTCGAAGTTTGACCTAGGAATTTTTCCAGCCATTCAGACGTTTGAATTTTAATTCAGGTGTATGAGCTTCCATAGAGAAATCTGACCACAGGTATTCAGACGCCTGACTCTATTTTCAAACATTTGATTTTGATTTCAGACGTTTGAAAATAAATTTAGCGGTTGCATCGGGTCAGAAATGAACCGATTTTTTTTCCATTTCTCATTTTATAAAATCCAGATATCTGAAAATTTATTTAGATGTCTGAATTAGGTTTTCCAGGTCTAATATTATCTGTGTTGTTTTGGCTTCTTTGTGAAATTCAATATACATGAAAGGGTTAGTTTTTAACTGTATTTTGGGGTCAATTTCTATTTTTTTACATGCAAGTTTAGCTATTTGATTTCCATGACTGTAGACAACCTTTCAATAAACTACTATGTACTTTCAATTAAAAACCTATGCATATTTCAAAGTTAATATAATCAATTCAAGGTAAATAAAAAGGGTATTCTATTATTTCATTTATCCAAATCAACCCAATTTTATCGTATAAAAATTCTATAGATTTTAGGATGTGGTAAAAGAATATCATATATGATAAGGATATAAAGAGTGTTTCTCCCTTTACAATCTTACCTTTTATATTATTTGCTTAGGCTTCAAGTAATCCAGATATAAATATAGGTTATCTATTATCAATTAAGTCATCATTAAAGATGTAACCTTTATTGGTTACTCTTTTCTTCTTCTTCTTCTTCTTCTTCTTCTTCTCCCTTTCCTTTTTATCTGTATATTATATTTTGCTTTATTACAATAATTTCAAAATGGTATCAGAGTAGGCTTCGATCTTGCTGGAAATTTTATGGTTTTATTTACCAATGCGTTGACTTTATCTTCTTTTTCCTCTACCCTTAAAATTTTCCCCAAGCCTTTCTTCATCGGATTATTCCTTTCTCCAACAAATTGCAATCATCCACATCGACAAGCTCGTGTTCCTGTTTATAACTGCTATTCAAAATTCATACTTCTTTTCTGATTGGCGTCACTTTCCAACAATGATAATAATGAATTTCGATTGGAATTCCGATCCCTTGGGAATCCCCTAATTCTATTTTCCCTATTTTCCAGATTCTGACTCCTGATTTCTAATTGGAATTACTCTTCCAATCCTGATTAGAATTCCACTGCTAATCCGATAGGAATTTATCATTCCCATTTTCTCTTCTCAAATTCCAACTTTGGATTTTTGATTCAATAATATCGTCTTTTTAGATAGTCGCCTACTAATCAAGCTAAGGCTTGTATTTGATGATATTCTATAGTAGCATTTGAATATTGGTTTCACATTCTTTGGATAGCTTGGATGACATTATTGTTTGAGGGTTCTTCTTTGATTGTTTTGTGCATTTGCAAATATTGGTTGTTGTGCACCATGAGTTTGATGGGGGATGTTAGAGAATACATATATATTTGTGATGTTAGAGATTACTGCATATTTAGGATGTTAGGAAATATTATATATGCTAAGAAATGTGTTAAGAATATTTTAGGATTTGTACTTTCCAAATTATTATATTTTCATATTATTTTTCTATTATATACTTATTTGGGTTTCAAATATTACAGCCGACCATGTACTATAGAGCAATTTATTAAGTCGTTAATAAAGATTATCCTTTAACGGTTATTCTTTTCTTTTTCTTCTTCCCCACTTCTTCTTCTATATGTTATATTTTGTTTTATTCAATAATTTCGAGATGGTATTGGAGCAGGTTTCGATCCTGCTAGAAATTCTTTGATTTGATTTATCAAAGCATTCTTTCTTCGTATCTCCCAAAACCATTTCCTAATCATGCATGCCTCAACTTGGATTCACAACACAGATCCGACTATTCATCCTCGCCATCAGCAAAATCCAGTTCCACCCCAGGAAAATCTACAACCAACATCCTAAAACCATGATCTCCCACACTCCTCCTCAAATCACCCATTCTCCTCACCCTTACCTCCATATCCTTTATTGTTTAATAAAATTAGATAGAAGGAAATAAGGGAGAAGAAGTTCATTATTTATAGAGTTTGGTGTTATTGCATAGAAGAGAAGGTTTTTGACAAAATATTTTAAGTTGTGAAGGTATATATATGTTATAGTTCTCAAATCATGTCTCTACGCCTTGCGAAACAATATATGACTGATGTTCACATTCTAGATTCCAGTTTTTCTATGATTAGCGTCAGCCTTACAATTGACAATAATAAATCCTTATTAGAATTACTCTTTCAATCCCATATGAATCTCATTATTCATATTCTCTTTTCCTAGATCATGGGTTTGATTTCTAATTGGAATTACTCTTTCAATCCTGATTGGAATTTCGGTTCCAATCCCATGGGAATTTCTTATTCCCATTTTCTCTTTTCGAATTTCCACTTTGGATATTTCATTCATTATTGTCATCTTTTTTAGAAAGTTGCCTACCAATCAGATCAAATTTTGTATTCAAAGTTACTCTCTCTAGCAGCACTTGACTATTGGTTTCACACTATTTAGATGACTTGGATTGCTTTGTGGTTCTTCTCTGATTGATTTTCTTTGGCAAACTATGGATGTTATGCATCTTGAGTTTGAGGGGAGATGTTAAAATAATATCATATGTGTAAAAGGATATAATGAGAATATTTTAATATTAGTGTTTCCCTTGCATAATATTACTTTTTATACAATTACTTAGGCTTCAAGTAATCTACATAAAAATAAAGGTTACGGATTATCAATTAGTCATCAAAAAAGATGTAACCTTTATTGGTTACTCATTGCTTCTTCCTCTTCCCCTCTTCTTCTTTTCCTGTATGTTATATTTTATTTTATTTCAATAATTTCAACCGGTGAATTACACTAGTCTATCTTTTTTTCCATTTCAATAATCATTTTTATTCAATTATCTCTTAGGGCTTTTCCATTATTTCTATCCTTTTTGATTCATAACTAAAATTGTCAATCAAATAAACTCTAGTTTCAAATTATTACTCCAAATTCAAAAATTATATTTTTATTTAGGTAGACTATAAAGGAAATCAACTACTTATGAATCATCGTAACATTGTAATCAATTCACTCGCCTTGAAAAGTCGTTCGTAGAATTTCCTTTTCTAATTTGACTTGAATCCGATGCTTCTTTTTCTTGTCCAGTTGTTGATTTGGGTTCTTCTTCCTTCAATTTGAATGTCTAACTCTTTGGTTCGTCACTTCTTTCTCTCTCTCCCCCTCTAATTTGATTTTTTTTTTTAGAATTTGGAAGGAGGATTTCAGAAATTGGAACTTAAGTCAAGAAATTTTAGAGGAGGAAGAGAAACAAAAGAACATATGTAACTAGAGAGGCAGTGATTAGGATTTAGAATGAAAGGAGTGAAGGTCTGGGTTCTATTTACAGTCGAAAATGGGTTATTAGTTCCTAAAATCAATATTTACGGAAATACCATTAGGCTTAGTTTTCGCTAATTTTGACCTGTTTTATAAAATTTAACAAGTTATATATGTTTTCTAATTATAAATGGAATTTCGTACATAATGGAAAAAGTCTCGAGGCCTAATTTCAACGTTTATCAAAATATATTGTTTTACCCTTTTATGTAGAATTATATTTTTTTTTACCCTTTTAAATATTTTAGTTTATTACTAAAATTCTTGAGATGTTACACAGTTTAAGATGAGCACCTTGTTTTGAATCCAATAGACTTCATTTTATTCGGTACATTTTAAAATCACATAATTCATTTAAAATTATTTACTTTTTATATTAATTCTCTTACTACATGTAAAATACATTCAAAACCAAACCTTAAATTATACAATCTTATATTTTATAACTTTTTTGAATAAGCATGATCTTTATTCAAATTTCATTTGGTTTGTTTTATAAATATAAATTTTATTTGTAAGCACCACTTTTAAACACTTATTATAACATTAATAACAATTAAGGAAAATTAAAAATATAACAACCAAAAGGTCTATATACATATACTTAGTATAAGGTAAATCAATAGTTATGGAGCTCCTCACTTTATTGATTAATAAAGCTGTAGGCAATAAAGATTTTGCACTACATCATAAATGTAAATACCCTAGAATTACAGCATTAATGTTTGCAGATAATTATATTCACCAACCCTACTCAGAAATCACCATTATGCATTAATAAGATCCTGAATTTTTTTTCATTACTGGACTGCATATTAACCTTTAGAAGTCTAGCTTATATGTTGCAGGTGTTTGTTCACAGCAATGTGAAAATTCGCATGCCTTAACTTCACTTCCTTCTATGTTGGAAAGCATGTCTTATTTAGGTATCCTATTATCTTCTAGAAAGATTGGGTACTCTATTGAACAAATAACTAGAAATATGAATAATTGGGTGAATAGATTTATCACATAGGCTAAAAGACTGATTATAATCAAGGTTATTATTCATGGTGTGATTGTATATTGGAGTAGGGCATTTTTATTACCTGTTAAGCTTATTAATCAAATGAGGCAAGCTATGAATCATTTCTTGTGGACAGGTAATACGCACTCAAAAACGTCAGTCCTTCTTACATTTAATAAAGTTGAAAGTGCTCAGAGTCATGATAGTCTTGGATTAAAAATATAAGGCTGTGGAACAAGGCTTTATTCTCAAAAAAATTTGACAACTTATTGAATAATAAAGATAATCAGATAATGTATGGGTGAAGTGGGCCAGGAAGAATCATCTTGGCGGTAATTTTTTTTGGATCATGGAACCTTCTCCTTTACATGGTTGGATATGGAGAGGTATTTTGCAACTCAGAGATTTGTTACAACTCAGAATTTGTTATCTCCTACAAGTAAAGCTAAGTTTTGGTATGTTCCTTAGGCAATGCAAGATGTATTATTAGTTAAAGAGCTCCTTTATGAAGAAAGGTGTCAATCTGGAATTCCTAATGAAGCAAAAACTTGTGATTACATATAGGAAGGGGTTATATCCTTGCCTTATAGTAGTAACGAGAGAATTAGAAATGTTTGTTCCAAATTTCGAGGTATAAGACTCATAGTTGGTAATGATAATTATGTTTGGACCGTCAAGCATGAGCACCATTCCTTATTTATTCTCACAAGGCTCTGGCAGTTACTAATCATGAAAGAAAGTTCAGGTGGAACAAGAGAATTTGGAACACTTAATAGCTCGAAGAGATTGAACTTCATTCTTTGGAAAGCGATAAGAAATGGTAGGCCTGTCAAATGGGTTGGGTTGGGTCAAAATGGGTTGGGTCGAATTCGATCCAACCCATTTATGACCCATTCTCTTTTACCCATTTATGACCCAACCCATTTATGACCCAACCCACTTAATAAGAGGGTTACCCATTTGACCTATTTAAATATTTAAATTTAATTTGACTAATAAAAAACAAATAAATATAAAATAATTCTAATTCCAAGTTTTATGTTTTGAGATCCAACAAAAATTTAAAGTTTTAATTCTAGTTTTCATCAAAATTCAAATATGGGGATGTGGTAACTTATTATTTTCTAAGTACAACTGTCGGTTTCCTTGGAGAACTACAATGTGCGTTCACACCATAAAGTGACCGAGTGTTCCATACTATCCGTAATTTAGGTGGTAGTTAATCGGTCGAAGTCCCGCCTGATTCTGAGTTAGAACGAAGGAGTTATTGCAGTCTGAACAAAAAATAGCGGCTTCTGCACTAGGCGGAGTTCAATATGCAGATGTGGCAGGCTGTTATTTTTTATGTACAACTGTCAGTCCCATTGGAGAAATATAGTGTATGTTCACACGATTAAGTATCCAAGTGTTCCATACTGTCCGTAATTTAGGTGGGAGTTGATCGATCGAAGTCTCGCCTGATTCCGAGTTAGAACGAAGGAGTTATTGCAGTACGAAAAAAAATAGCGGCTTCTGCACTAGGCGGAGTTCAATATGCAGGTGTGATAGCCTGTTATTTTCTAAGTACAACTATCAGTCCCCTTGGAGAACTACAGTGTGCGTTCACACGATCAAGTATCTGAGTGTTGCATACTGTCCGTAATTTAGGTGGGAGTTGATCGATCGAAGTCTCGCCTGATTTCAAGCTAGAACGAAGGAGTTATTGCAGTCCGCACAAAAAAATAGCGGCTTCTGCACTAGGCGGAGTTCAAATATAGGGATGTAGTAGCCTGTTATTTTCTAAGTACAACTGTCAGTCTCCTTGGAGAACTATAGTGTGCGTTCGTAAGATGAAGTATCCGAGTGTGCCATACTATCCGTAATTTAAGTTGAAGTTGATCGGTCGAAGTCTCGTCTGATTCCGAGTTAGAACGAAGAAGTTATTGCAGTCTGAACAAAAAAATAGCGGCTTTTGCACTAGGTGGATTCAAATATGGGGACGTGGTAGCCTGTTATTTTCTAAGTACAATTGTCAGTCTTCATGAAAAATTATAATGTATGTTAAAAATTCTTATTTTTTAAATTTATATTAAAATTTAATACTTTTAATAAATGGGTAAATGGGTTACCCATTTATAGCCCTTGTAAAAATGGGTCAACCCAACCCATAACCCATTTTATGATATTCATAAATGGATTGACCCAACCCATTTATAAGTAGGGTAAATGGGTTGGGTTAATGGGTTGGGTCAAATTTTGACAGGTCTAAGAAATGGACTGCACAGTTTTTCCAATCTACAAAGTAGGGGAATGACTGTGGATAATGAGTGTTTATTTTTTAAAAATCATGAGGATATAATTCATCCGTTCTTTGGGTGTTAGCATATTTATGATACATGGTGCTTGATTTTGAAGAAAGGAAATTTGCGTCAGCCTGAGAGGGATAGTAAAGTTGAGTGGAATCAAATTTTCAAAGCTATTAGATGGAGAAACAACGAAACTAAAGTTTTCTTAATGTTTTGGAAACTTTCATTACTGAAGTTTGGTTTGAAAGAAATGCTAAGCTTTTTGAGAATAAGGAAGAGTTAGTATGGTCCATTATCAAACTATAATACATGAAATAAAAAAGCGTTTATGCAATTCGAGAATATTTTCTAAGGCCGGTGTGCATCAGATGTAGGATTAAGGCATTGTCTTTATCTAGCAGCTATTGTGTAGCATAGTGTTTATTTTATTTTTTCTTTTTTTTCCCTTTTTTCTCCTTTTTTCCCTTTTTTTCTCCCTCTTGTTTATCTATCTGTTTATTCGAGTTTTGTAATTTGTTTTGATTTTTATGGGTATGTTTATGCCCATTTATTTCTAATAAACTGGAAAGGTCTTAGTCAACCCTGCTAGCTTTTCTAAAGAAGAACTATAATTCTATCATAATATATTTTTTAATTCAATCATTAACTTCATGAAATCCTGCAATATACATACATACATACATACATACATACATACGTGTGTGTGTGTGTGTGTGTGTAGACACATGCACATATATATGCATACTACTTTTGGATCTCTCCTAATCTTTTTGTTTTTCTCTTACTTTTAGGATTTATATCCTTATTTTCTTAACGATTCATGTGCTTATTTGCTAATTTACCCTTTTAAAATATCTCATTTAACAAGATTTAATATACAATTATAATAACATGTCTCTTTGACTTTCCTATTTATTAGTTTTACCCATTCTATTCAAATCTATTTTATTTCTATATGAAGCTTAAATCTAGGCAAAAGTTTCTTTATTATCATTGAATGTAAAATCTCTATTCTATTTGTCTCCATCTTCTATTATGTTCTCTCTTTAATGTTCTATTTATTAGTTTCTTTATTATCACTGAATAATATGCCAGATTCCCAGTTAGATGTATTGTTCTTTTACTGTTGCAATTCACTATTATACTCCCATGGATAAAGCCTGAATGACACAACAATCGCTTCAAGTCAAGTGCCTTCTATTAGCCATCAACTCTACTCAAAGAAAAAAGGCATGAAAGAAGATAAGAAAAGTATCGGCTTCTACTGAAATGGGTTTCGACAAGGATCATGAATAAAGGTTCTGAAGGTATTGGGAAAGCTTTCAAAGGGGTCGTAAGCTACAAGCACCCTCACAAGTGGTAAACCATGTACACGCCTTCGAAAAAGAGGAGAAAGGTGCAACAAAGCTATCCATCCGCCTCTTTAAGACCTTCCGACACAGACAGAAAGCTTCGAAACCCCACTTTCAAAGGCAATGAATGTTAATCTCCCATATGCATGCCAATCCTATGACGCCCCACCCCGAGACCCACATTAACAAAGAGTATTACTGGGTAATACCGTTTGCAAATGCGGAGAATAGGGCTGGTTAGGAGCGACCATCTATAGCCTTGTCTTAAATATCTATTGAATACATCGACGATGACATATACATACATACATACATACATACATACATACATACATATATATATATATATTTACTCAAGTGGATCGACATATCCAATAAATGCATAACACAAAGCAATATGTGGCTGTAGGATCTATTAGAACAAAATACAACAACTCAAATGCATAACACATCACTGAACAGCAAACAGTTATACACACACACACACGCATATATATACTGATACATCCAAATACGATACAATTAATACATCATAAATGCTATGATGACCACAATATACACATGAGTCAAAACAATGAATACATATCAGAGTTATACAGAATAACTATAGGACTACAACAAAAAAGACAAGTTGAAGTCCAAGGCGGAAGCATCAAGTAAAGTCTGAAAGTAAGTATCTAACCTGAAACATCTTGGTCTGACCCGAGTATAAAATACACGGGTCAGTCTAGCTAAACATATCAGTTTATATGGATAAGCAGTAATGGAGGAATAAAGATAAGGGTAATGATCTTCTTAAACAGAAAGGAACAATACTGAGTATAAGCATGAGAATATGTATGGTATGGTTACTTCATGTTATGAATGGTATCACTACACAACATATAATCTCAAAAGAGATAGAATAACCTTAAAACACTAAATGTAGCGAGCCTTATATCATCGGCATTTCATAAAACATCTCATATGGTTTAAGGGAAATCCTAAACCCACCATATCGGCAGCCCCAAAACATGCATAAAGAGATCCCATCTCAAACACTCCATATCTCCAGAGAGGAGAATAAAATCCCAAGTAAACGCCAAAAGGCAAACCTCATATAATGCCAGTGTAGGCAACTCAAATCTCAAAAATAGAACTCCCAAGAGTTCAAATTCCCGAAATGTAATCGCCACAAATATATCGAATGGTTCAAAGGACCAATTCCAAAATAGGACGATACACTGGGGAAATCACAAACATCAATAAAATCATCTCAAAGATATAGCACGTGCATATGACCGAAGCCTGCCAAGTACTACTCTCAAAATAAGGCGCCGCGTCTCTTAGACAAACATTCTGAAGGACAAGTAAATACGTCTCGTAGACAAATATCCCCTAGGACAACATCCCCAAGACAAATACATCACAATGACAAACGTCTCTTAGACAAACATCCTGAAGGACAAATGACCCGAAGGTCCAGTACCGGCTTATACATCTCTTAGAAAAATGTGTCAGAAACTCTCGGATAGAAACTCGAACAGTGTTAATGTGCGTATCATACCACACGTTCGCAATAAACGGTTTACTAATCGTCGGTAAATTTCACACTCAAAGTAGTAAAAAGTTTACCTCATCTCATCTGTAAACTCGACTTGAAGGTCAAAATGATCAAATAGACAAATTGGGAATTAACTGATAAGATAAACGCACATGTTCCATTCCACATGTTTTACCAAACCATTTAATCCTCCTTCTCATTCGCTCGAAATGTGCAAAAAAGTGTGATTTATATATACAATATTTTACTTTGGAAAACAAGCTTTGAAAACCAGTTTTCGAAATCATTTTGAAACCCGTATTTGAAAATTCCCTTATTATAGAGAATAAATCGATTTTTCACCTGGGTAACATTCGTAAAATATTATAGGAAAGATATAGGAACACAGGGCCACAACATACGCACCTGGGCCGACAAAGAGGTCGACACAGACCAGAGGCCAGGTCGACCTGGATGGTGCTCGGTCGACCTCCATGTCGACCCAGGACATGGATATTGTTTCCAGGATATTTTCTGCCTCGTACTGATTTTCCAGCTTGAGTTTAGCATAACAAACGAGCTCAGTTTTCAACAAAAATTTACAGAGATGTAACTCAACATGCAAGCTACCAAATGCAAGAAATGCGACAGCATTACGTTGCCGAAATCACAGGATACAAGGTCTCAAAGTAGCAACAGAAACTAGATTATAACAAAGAAAATTAACTACAAGAAAACAAGGAACAGAAGCAGATTTTCAAAATTTTCAAGCTTTGGCACTTCTATTTTGCTAGATTGTGAGTTTATACAACTCACCTTGCTGTTAAATGCGAACACCTAGATTTATGAAGAAAGATTGAAGCTTTGGTGGAAGAATTAGTCTCTAATAACCTGTACAGTAAAAAGAACAGCATGCAAAAGAAAATTTTCTGTAAATTAGAGAATCATCTTTGAAATTAGGAATTGGATGGAATTAAAAGGTTTGGAGTTAGGTTACTTGTTGACTAACACTCTAGATTGAAAAAGATTTTAATTTGTGGAGTTGACTTGAAGTTTTGAGCTTGAATTTGGAAATTTAAGAGGTGGATTATTGATTTCAATTTTCTGGTTTGAGTGTACTGGAACTTGTTTTCCTTTCTCAATTATCTGGTAAGTGCTAATAGGCCAAATGGACTTAAGATTAAAAGAAAATCATTTAGCCAAAAGAATTAACTCACTTAATCAAATATACACACATACTACACTATATTATAAAATAAAATGCATTACTCTTCCAATTTTTATACAAGAAAAGTATGTGAACTTACATACTTATAAAATAAAAGGTTTTCCACCATACAAGAGATTAATTTATACCTTTAAAACATTTTTATTTTGTAAAATCCTTTATTTTACAAAAGCACCCTATTTTACATAAATAAATGTATAAGTCCACATTTTAACTTCTAAAATTCCACAAAAATTATTTTCTTACTTAGAAAAATATAATAAACCATTTCAAACTCATCTTTATAATTAAAACTCAATTTTACACCAATTTCCATCTTTTTATTTAATTAAACAACCTTTAAAAATAACATACTTCTTTTAAAAATTATTAGAAGAAGTAATTGACAATAATTATTAAAATTATTGCATTTCTCTAGATAAAAAATCATTTTCCATTCATTATTAATCCAAACAAATAAATAAAGTTCCAAACTTTATTTTCACAATTTTATTTCCAAATTCATTGTTTACTCCAAATAAATAATTAAAATTTCCCATTTTTATTTGATTTACAATATTAAATTATAACTACCATTATAATTTATTATTGACAGGTAACCTCCAAAACCAGGGTTGTTACAAAACCTTTCGAAACTAAAGGTTTCATCCTTATAACAACTCTTTCAAAAGCATACACAAGCCATTCGAACCGGTCGAAGCAAACGACATTAGGGGAAGGTTCAACCTAAACTCACAGGCATGCATTCGAAAGCTACTCAACATCATCGAAACCATTGGTATTTCAACATCTTCGACGCCCCTATGGATAACCTATCGACAGAGTCGGAGGCTCCTACTTTACTTCCAATGGCAACAAAGCAACATGAAGAGAAAGGCACTTTGAAGACCTTTCGACAACATCGAAAGGTGTTTTGGAAAAAGCAGGCGAAAAGAGATATTCAAGGATTAACAAAGGCAAAAGGTTGATAAAAGACCCTTTCGACTTAGTCGAAAGGTTTGAAGAAGGATAAAGAAAGCGCAAGTGTAAATCAAAGAACTCAAAAGAGATGCCTTTCGGTAGTGTCAAAGGAAGACAAGACCTTTCGAACAAGTAGAAAGGCATAAGGTGACATATAAAAAGAGATCCTTTCGACCGAGTTAAAGGCATATGTGTGGAAGGGGACCGACCTGCATCTATAAATAAGACCCAAAGGGTCCAGTTTTGAGGACGAAATTTTGAATCCTAAATTCACTTCTTTTACTCCAATTTCTTAGCTGCAATTAAATTGGGGATAAAGCTCTCTTAATTGTAACTCGTTTTGGATTATTAGTAAAGAAGAAATGGCTAGTTCATTAAGGATTTTGATGACGAGGAAGATCATTTAGATCATTAGCTAGTCTAATGATCCATTGCACATGATTCTAACATATTTCCTTAACTTGTTTTTGTCTATGCAATGCATAGGATCAACTTGGGTATATACAATCGAAACACATCATCATCAAAACCAACGTAAGGCAATGAAAATAAGAACGATGATGAGGTTTCGACATTGGTGAGTTTATGAAACTGGGGGATATCCAGGTCGATCTTATACAGAAAAACAAAGTGGAGCTTAGGCAGTTACAAACTAGACCTGTTTCGAAAGAATGGAACTCCTCTTGACCTGATCGAAAGGGGTGTTCCGAAGGGGTCCCAGTTTATAATTAATAACGACTGATTAGAGAGGAATTCATTTGTAAGAGGTTTATCCACAGCTACATCTGCAACCCTTTTGATGGGATATCTCAACCAAAGTAGAAAAACCACTGGAGTTGAGAGTGGCAATGTCATATTAATAAAAGATGCATTCCTTTCGACATGGTTGAAAGGGCCAGGAAAATCCTTCCGACATGATCGAAAGGAATGAGAAGCCAAAATGGATAGTTGGTTCCGAACCACTCAAAAGAAAGGTTTCGAGTAGGATGCTACTTCCTTAGCCTGCATTTCCAAGCTAACTCCTTAAACCCTTTCGACTAAGTCAACTCAATCGAAAGGAAGGTTTCGAAAGAAGAGATCTTCTCAACAATTGGTTTCTTTTGAACTCATTTACCATCCATATAGCTTAAGGGATGTTGAAAAGTTTTCTTGTTAACACTTTTGGCACTAGAAGGAGGTCCCAAACCTCCAACCATGTGGTTATCATATAGACTAATTTTGGATCATTTGATTTGGTGCAGGAAAATGAGATCTAAACAACTAAGCCGAATAGAGGAAGGAGTTATCCATACAATCACTCTTGAGGAGAACATAGCTCTGTCCTTTAATTTAGATAGTTTTGTTCAAGGACAGCCTTCGTCGCCAACTCAACAAGATAAGAATACTGCAAAGATCAAACACTTGGAACAGAAGCAGCAAGAGATGCAAGAGCTACTTAAAATGGCACTACCTCAGAAACCTTCAAAGACACCAAAACCAACTCAAAGGGATGAGGTGGTTTTTCCCAGAAAGAACCTAAAAGCCAACTCTAATGAATATGAAAGCATAAGTTCTAACATCCTCCAAGAAGGAGGACCACCCTCAATCAAAAGCTAATCACCAAAGGAGAGTTCTCGATAAGTCGCTTGAATAATCCAGAAGCTCAATGTCAAAGGAGTATTGTTCGGACCATAAAAATTATCATAATGTTGAGGATTATCTAAAATATGCAGTGGAAAAGGCAATAAAGAATGCTATGAACACGAAAAGGGAGAGGACTATGTATGAAAATTCTAACGATAATGAAAGTGTGCCGCCCTTTACTGATGAGATCATGGCTATAGCAATCCCAGCATATGTGAAAATGCCAACAATGAAATACCATGGGATTACAGACCCGGACGATCATTTAATGGCTTTCGATTGCCAAATGGATTTGTACAATGCATATGGAGTCGTCGGATGCCGATTATTCCAGGTCACTCTCCAAGGAGCTGCAGGAAAGTGGTACAGATAGTATCGAGAGAAAACTGTCTATTCATGGATGCAGTTCTCTTATGAATTCTCTACCAGTTCTGCATTTGCCAAGACACCATGATAGATTATACAGTCTTGGCCAAGATTAAGCAAAGATAGGGGGATCCTTGGGAGACTATCTTAGGAGATTCAACGCTGAAGCTCTAAAAGTCAAAGACATGAATGATCGAGACAAGCTTATTGCAGTTCATTTCGGCTTGATAGAAAACACTTCCTTCTAGAAGCAGCTCTTTGTTAACGGGTATAAAGATTTACAAGATTTCCATTTCCAGGCTGACAAGTTCATTCGGATGGACGAGCTTTACTATGCTAAGTGGAAAACTATCCTTAAGAAAGAAGGGGGAGATTTAGCCAAGACCGACAACACAAAAGAACAAGATGGGAAGAGCCAATCGCTAACACAGTCACTTTAAATAAGCCACTATCTTACGTTTATATTGTGGCCAAGGAAAGAGTCAAATTTTCAACCTCCTTTAAGGCCAAGAATAACCCTGAACAAATGAGGGGAGGGGATTATTGTGCTTACGACAAGGCCACCGGTCACAAGATCGATGAGTGCAGGGTTCTAGCTGGAATTATCAATAAACTAATCCGTGAGGGTCATTTAAAGTAGTTCATTTAGGATAAACAAAAAGCTCAACAGTTAGGGGATGGTCCACAAAAATACGGTTGGCAATACTACAAATATATTGGAAGATGAAGACCCCCTGAGCTTAATCCCGCCAATAAATCAAATCCACGTAATTCATGAGTGTCGCATCCCGCGGGGAAAAGCAAAGTAGTTCGAAATAGGTACATCAAAGAGGCAAAAGAAGGCATCTTCTCGGTCCAAGAAGAGCCCCCACTAAAGAATCCACGTCTCAGTATTTAAATACCAAACCTTGTTGTCACTCCTCAAGAGCTGAAAAAAGGGGTTCACCATTCTCATAATGATCCTTTGATGATCACTGCTCAAATTGGATTATCCATCTTATCCAAAATTCCGGTTGACACAGGCAATGCGGTCAACATAATCTTCAAGCACGCCTCCAATCAGATGAACATTCCCGAAGACAAGTTGGAGCCTAGCATGGAACCCATCTTTGGGTTCAATAACAAAGGATCAATGCCGGTGGGGCAAGTAAAGCTGCTTGTGCAAATGGGGGTGCCGCCAACCTGCAGAACCTTCAAGACTATTTTTGTGATAATCAGCCAGCAACTAATACTACAATGCCTTCTTTAGTAGTCCGGCTCTCAATGAAATAGATGCATTCGCCTCCTCTAAATATCTCATGGTAAAATTCTCGACAAAAAGTGGATAAGGGACCGTCTGAGGAAAGAAGTTCAGCTCTCGAGAGATGTACATTGCTACTCTTGATCAATATAAAAAGGAGTATTCCACTTACTTTGATTCTTCTACTCTTTTACAGCCTTCGGATGATGGATTTTTACGTCCAACATTTGAAGCAAAAGTTAAAATCAAGAAATATAACAAATGTATGTATGAAAGGTACATTCCTTTAGGAGGCAAAAGAAAGAGAGTTGATGCTAACTTCGCTGAAGTAAGCCCAATTATCATATAATTAAATTGTCGAGGGGAAACAAAAAGGATAAAGCCTATAGAGGATGTTAATGAAGCATACAGATTCAGATGATGCTACTAAAGTGGTCATGCTAGGAAAGGATTTGAATGGTGACTTGAAGAAGGATTTAATCCATTTTCTCAAAGTCAACAAAGATGTATTTGCCTGGTCACATTTTGATATGGTGGGGATTGATCCAACGGTCATGCATCATGCAATCAACATTAATCCAGAAGCAACCCTCATTAGATATAAAAAAAGACAGTTAGATAAGGTACAATCAGATGCTTTGAAAGAGGAAGTTAACAAACTCCTTGAGAATGGATTTATCTGCAAAATATACTACCTAAAATGTTTAGTCAGTCCAGTTTTGGTAAAGAATTCATATGGCAAATAGAGGACTTGCATTGCAACATGGACTTGAACGCAGCGGGTCTGAAAGATTCTTTTCCGTTGCCGCGAATAAATCAGTTAGTGGATGCAACAAGCGGGCAAAAGTTGTTGTCTCTTGTGGATGCCTATTTAGGGTATAATCAAATGCCGATGTTCAAACCAGATGAGGAGCACATTAACTTCATAACCGAGTGGGGATTTTTTTGTTACAAGGTAATGCTATTTGGGTTATAAAATGCAGGAGCCACATATCAAAGATTGGTCAATTGAATGTTTAAAGAGCGAATTGGCTGAAACATGGAAGTTTATGTGGATGATATGCTGGTAAAGTCTGGTGACGTCGAGAATCATCTTTAAAATTTAGAAGAAATGTTCAGGATATTGTAGAAATATCAAATGAAACCTAACCCATAAAAGTGTTTTTTTGGAGTCCATTCTGGAAATTTTTAGGCTACCTTGTAAGTGCTCAAGGGACCAAAGCTAGTTTCGATCAAATTCAAGCCATTAAGGACATGGCCGAACCCAAAACCAGCAAGAAGGTGATGATTTTAAATGGAAGGGTGGTTGTCCTAAGTAGATTCATTTCTAAAGCTACTGATAAGTGTACACCCTTCTTTGATGTAATCAAGAAGAAGAACTTTGAATGGGGGAAGATTGCAGGAAAGCCTTTCAGGAATAAAAAAGCCATCTATAAAAGCTATTGAGACTTTCTAGTCCCGAGAGTAGGGAAACCTTAAATCTATATATGGCGGTCTCGAAACACATGGTCAGTTCAGTGTTGATTAGAGAAGGGAGTGAGGCACAACTTCTAGCATATTATGTGAGCAGACGCTTGAAGGATGTGGAAGTTCAATACCCGGTGATTGAAAAGTTAGCCTATTGCTTGATTCTCACAAGTCAAAAGCTTAGAGCATATTTTCAAGCACATTCGATCAAGGTATTGACCAATTTTTCCCCTAAGCAAGTCTTTACCAAACCAAAAACTTTAGGAAGATTGGTAAAATGGGAAATCGAGCTCAGCCAACATGACACAGAATTTCAGCCATGAGTTGCAATCAAGGGGAAAGCATTTGCAAACTTCATTAATAAGTGCACTAACTTTACTAAGGAGCAATCAAAAAAGGAATAAGATCAGAAGCCCATGTGGAAATAATTCATTGATGGGGCATTAAATGAAAAGGGGTCGGTGTTGGGTATGTAATCATAACATCGGATGGACATCGTTTACATTATGCCATGAAATTGGGATTCCCCGCAACAAATAATATGAAGATTATGAATCTATGCTAGCGGGATTAACCTTGACATTAGAACTCAAGATTCCACGAATTCAGATCTTTAGTGATTTCTCAGCTAATGGTGAACCAAGTGAAACAGATATATCAAACAAAGGATCCCAAGTTATCTTTATACGTGAAGAAGATATTAAGAATGCTTACTTTGTTTCAAGACTTTTCAATACACCAAGTCCCAAGAGTGGAAAATCCATAAGCAGATTCCCTAGCAAACTAGCCAGCTCAAGGGGAGCCCCGGATACACGTATTGTTCCAGTGGGATACTGGGAATTCCAAGTATTGGAGAGGAAGCGTCCGAATTGGGAAGGAACTATTAGTTCTGACAAGGTCTCAAGCTAAATTACAAGGGGAAGAGAGAAGAGAAAGTGATAGAGAAATATCATATGAAAGGGTTGACCAACCAAGATTAAGGTAATATCTATGAGGACATCTAGATGTCACCCATCGTTGAATACCTTGTTAAAGGAATACTGCCATCTAACAAAGGTGAAGCAAGGAAAATTAGGAGACAAGCTCCAACCTTCATAATGATGGATGGAATCCTCTATAATAAGGGATATACTCTTCCCTATCCAAGATGCGTAAGCCTGAATAAAAAAAATTGATGGCTGAGGCACACGAGGGATTCTGTGGAGATCATTCAAGTGGAACAATTTTGGCAAAGAAAATAACGAGGCAAAGATTTTATTAGCCTCGTATGGTAAGCCAAGCCATCGAATATGTGAGAAGATGCGAAAAAGGTCAAAAATATTCAAAGATTTCCAGATTCCCCCCAAGTCAATTAATTCCAATTGCAAGTCCATTGCCCTTTAACGTATGAGGAATAGACTTAATCGGCCCATTGCCAATCTGAAAAGGAGGAGCAAAGTACGCTGCAGTCGCGTAGACTATTTCACTAAATGGTTCCAAAGATTACTTCAAGGAAGGTACTCAGGTTTGTTATTAAAAATATCATAACTAGATTTCGAATTCCCCAAAAGATAATTTCTAACTATGGGACACAATTTGAGAGTGAAGAAATCTCTCGCTTTTGTCATAATAATGGGATTATTTAAAGCTTTTCATCCATCGCACATCAAAAAGTGAATGGGGCAGTTGAGGCTGCAAACAAAACCATAAGACAAATCTAAAAAAATCGATAAGCAAAGCAAAAGGAATCTTAGTAGAATAACTACCACTTGTGTTGTGGGCTTATCGAACATCCACCAAAATGGCGACCGAACATACTCCCTACTCTTTGACATATGGGTGTGAAGCAATGTTACTAATCGAGATTGAAATACCCTCACGTTGAAGAATCACCTATGCATTCGATATGAATCAAGAGCTAAAAGGAGAATCCCTAGATTTGATGCATGAATTAAGAGATGAAGCAGCGGTAAGAACCGTTGAGTATCAAAGAAGAATCTCAAGGTGCTGCAACTCAAAAGTGAGAATCAGTCACTTCATGAGGAGATTTGGTACTCTAAAGAGTGATGGAAAATACCAGAAACTCCACAAATGGACCCCTAGGACCAAACTGGGAAGGACCATTAATCATTTGCAAAGTAATCCCCTAGGGAGCTTACAAATTATGCCGACCAGTTGGCAATATGGTTCCGAGAACATGAAATGCCAAACATTTGGGGCCATATTTTCCAAAGACGAATGAAAAAAGTATCTCTTTCTTCAAAAGGAAAGTCTACATAGTTGGAACATAAATACTCCTTATATTTGGATACTGCCTAAGATGGTAGCCTAAATAAGATGGTAGAAAGCCTCTCTCCACGCCGATTTTGCTAGGGCGGAGCACCTCCTGGAGGGAGGGCAGGGTAAGCCTTTATCCGTGCCATAAGATGGTAAGATTAAAGCATCGGATAAGCCCTTAGTTGCGCCTCTGGTCAGGTCAAGGCACCTCTTAGAGGGAGAGTAAGCCTTTATCAGCACTATAAGATGGCCACGGTAAAGCATCGAACAAGCCCTTGTCCGCGCCACGCTATGGCTAGGGCAGTGCACCTCCTGGAGGAAGGTTGGAGTAAGCCTTTATGCGTGCCACGCTATGGCTAGGTTAAAGCACCGGATAATCCCTTGACCGCGTCTTTGGCCATGCCAAGCCGCCTTCTAGAGTGAGGTTGGGTAAATCCTTAGTTCCAGCCTCTAAGAACGAGCTAACCAAGAGCAATGGACAATGGACTAAGATTTTCAAGCCCAAGAAGAGGCTCATCTAACAATGGACTAAGATGTCCAAGCTCAAGAGGAGGCTCATCAAACAATGGACTAAGATGTCCAAACCCAAGAGAAGCTCATCAAATAATGGACTAAAATGTCCAAGCCCAAGAGGAGGCTCATCAAATAAGAGACTGAGATGTCCAAGCCTGAGAAATGACATATTCGATTATGGACTAAGAAGTCTAAGCTCAAGAGGCAGCCAATCAGATTACTGCTATATACAGGGCCCCAAAGAATCTATGCGTGTCAAAGAAGACAGAATCTAAGAAGTAAAGCAGAACTCCATCTATTAAATACCTGAATATGGGTTTTGGGTCTTTCATATCTGAATTTCTTCAAGAAATACCTGAATCTGGGTTTTGAAACATTATTAATCACTCATGATCTTTATACCCAAATCTGGGTTCCAGAATTATTACTCAATTTCATTTTAATGCCCTAAACTGGGCTTTTCGTTTCTATTATAAAGACAATTGCAATGGACTTCGTCCGACATGTGCCCTAATCTAGGCCAAGGATTTCTATTATGACAACGTTTACTATGGATTTCTGCCTGCCCAATAAATTCGTTAATCTGGGATGGAGATTCCTTTACAAAGATAATTGCTAATACTCTCTAATTGTCCGACACATGACCTGATTTGGGCTTGTGATCTTGATATGAAGACAATTATTACTAATTTCTAGTTAATCTACCATAAATACCCGAATTTGGGTTTAGGAATGCCAATCAAAGGACTATTTTTGATATTGCTATCTGGATTCTGGATATCTCATCATTAACTTCTAAACTTCGCAAGTTAATACCCTAATTAGGGTTAAATTTCATCGTTTCCTAATCCTTATCAAATCCAAAACCTGAGGTATAAAAGTAGAAGAGTTGAGGTTGCTACAGACAACCAGATATTTCAAACTAGTCTTCTTGATACCTAAATTAGAGTTAATGTTTTATAACTCTAAAAGATGCTCACCGACATCTGAATGAAGACTTTTGGATCATTCAAATCTCTAGGAAAGTTTCCAAATATATATTAAAGTGGATGGGTTACAAAGTCTATTTTCTGATAGTAACTTATAGCCCCTATGGTTATTTCTCACAAGGAGTTCATAGACTACATTTATTATATGCATTAATGGCTATCAATTATAGACCTCATATCTTTTGGATCGGGATTATAATCAACTAGCTCTCTATTATAGAGGCGTTAATATGCTAACTTATCATGAAGCATGCATATAAATATGATAATGAGCTAGCAATAGAAAATATCACTTTGAATTTTGCAGGAATAATAAAGTTAAAAAGAGCGAGAAAGTTATGAAATTTTTGTCCTAAAGAACAAAAACTTCTTTCATACAAGGAGGGTGGAAAAATGTTAGCCATAAAATCTACTCAAAGAACAAAGGCATGAAAGAAAATAAGAAAAGTACCAGCTTCTACTAAAGCGGGTTTTGACAAGGATCATGAATTAAGGATCCAAAGGCATTGGAAATCTTTCTAAGGGGTTGTAAGCAGCAGCCACCCTCACAGGCGATAAACCATGTACACGCCTCGAAAGAGATGAGAAAGGGGAAACAAAGCTATCCATCCGCCTATTTAAGACCTTCCGACACAGATGGACAACTTCGAAACACCACTTCTGAGGGCAATTGTAACGACCCGAAATTTTCTAACCCGAAAATTCCAGATAGTTATGAAAAAGAAGAAAGAATAGAAGAAAAAGAACAGATACACCAAACATCTCACAATCGCAGCGGATAAAATATAATAATAAATAATAACAGTCTACAAGAGAATATTATAACTGTCAGTTACATTTAATATACATCAGAGTTTCACATTATATACCGTCACTGAATATTTACAATTATCATGTCTTAGATTAACAATAATATAAATACAGCGGAAATACTCTATACGATATTACCATCTAGCTCGCCTCCTGAGTTCAAGAACGTCCTAACCTGAAAATCTGTAATACTCGGTCTGACCCGAGCATTATACCAAAGTAACACCCGGGTCAGGCTGGAAACCAGCGTGAGTAAACCCATCTAACATGGAATACAAAGCATACAACTTAAATAAAACCCGAGGTAGCTTATCTCAATTTATCCAATTCACAATTTGCTATAGACAAGACTTATTTCACATATAAATTTCTAAGTACCAAACTTAGATAAAATAATCCAATCCACTTAAACCATTTCATTCCTGCCTATTGATTTCACAAATCAATTTATAAAAATTCGAAGTGGTTTCAGGTATTTCTCAATACTCGACCCCGGTCTCTTCGAATCCTATCCCAAGTTATCCAAATGAAATACATAATATTTCATATCAGAGTTATTAACTCCTTCAAATCATCCAATACCATTCAATCATTCATAAGAAAAGCTTAATCACATACCAATCATTTCTATTGATTCTAATTGAATTTCAAGCCTTAATCACTTAGATTCTTCCATTAATTAATTCCCAATTAATTAATCAACCCTTCCTCATTCATCTTAATTAATCACCCTGGATTAATTATCTTCCAATTCCATTTAAGTAATTATCTTTAATTAATTTCACGACATTATTTATTCTTACCAAATCAATGAGTAATCTTTAATTACTTCACAAATTAATTAACTATTATCAATCACACTAATTCTAATTACTTATATTAATTAATTTCTCATGAGTCACTTATTGATTAACTCCTCTTAGTTAATCAATCTTTAATTACATCGTTGATTATATAAATTAATGATTTCCAGTTATGTTTTGATTTGTTCTAATCTAAATTAATTACTTTAATTCAACCCCAATATTTATCATTCTCGATTAATCTCAATATGTAATTAACTATTCTTTTATTTACTTCATTAATAAATTAATTATTCCATAATTAGTTATCATAATTAATTCTCTTGACCAATTTCACTATGCAATTATATTTTATTAATTACATTAAGTAATTATTTATCACACCATCAAATGATTGTTCTGAATTACTTATACTTAGTTAATTAACATACAAATTAATTAATTATCCATTTCAATTTACCCTACTAATTTAATGTATCACAAATCATTAAACCTTTAGTAACTTTTAAACGAAAACATTTTCTTATTTATTATTTTAAGTTTAAAACAACTTAAAATTCCCAATACTTCGAGTTAAGCAACCATTAACTCAAGAACCATCCAAAACCAAAATCACCAGATCATCAATTCATAGTGCATATCAAATAAATTCGAACATTCAACCAAATATTTAAATTTAACCATTTAAAGTTAGATAGAAATCCAACAGAGTGAGATTTACTCACCTTTGATTCCTGTTTCGCAACCCACTTCATTCTCGATTTATTTCCACCAGTTTCAGACCTTGTATAAACATTATGGGTCTTATCAATACTTGAAATAATAATTAAATTATCAATTACCATTTAATAAAATTTGATTTACCATTTATTTTATTCAAACCTATTTTCCAATAATAAATAATTATTTCTTTTCTTTTGAAACCCATATATTAATAATCAATTTATAGTTTTCAAAATCTAATTTTATATAAATATTCAACACTTTAAAATTTCCTTCTTTCTAAGCTCTTATCTACATAAAACTTCACTTACCTAAGTAAATTATAGCATGCCACTTATATTTATTCATACTTGTATAAAAGTTTCACATACTGGTATTTCTTCTCTATGAATTTTTCTTTTCTGTGTAGATATATATATAAATAAATAAAACAAAAAGAACATATACTCACCTTGTCACTGAGCAAGAGCCCCCCCTTCCAGTCGCGACCGAAACCACGCAACGAAAATCGCAAAGCAACCCTATAGCCACACGAGCCCCCCATCGAAACTCGCTCCTCCTTACGCGGCCCACACCCCTACGTTGCTACCTCAACTACTCGCCGTGAATCCCTAAATCAGACGAACTCGAGCACCCCATAGCGACAAGAACGCTCGTTCCTCCCCTTATGCCCTAGCCGCTGCTTCCAAGCATCGGCTCGCCTCACGATATCGGCTCGCACGCCTAAAAAGATGGAACTGATTTGCTTGAAATCGAGGAGTCAGCTTGATTAGATTTAGAACTAAGGGGATGGAATGAAATATTGAGGTGTCGGCCATTTTTTTTATTTAGGGATTTCGAATTGATTTTGAATAGGAACGAGAATAGAAGAGGAGAAGAACGAGGTCCTGTATAAATTTTTGTTGTTCTTTACTCTTATATCGGCCATTATTCTCTTTTTTTTTCCGAGTTCGATCCCTTGCTTGAGAATAGAGAGAGAGGAACGGCTGATAAAATAGATTTGGGTAGCTTCTAGCGTACGCATTTATTAAATAATTTAATATTTAAAAATATCTTGTTGCATAACGCGAAATCTCGAAACCCGAATCAAACATATCGACAAATGTTCATAAGGTTATACCCGCATTCCAAACACAACGGAACATGTTTCGAAAGATAATACAATCATATGCGTGAGTTACGGAAGTAAACGATCAATTTTAATTTAAATCGATAAAATAAATCTAAGCGTTTTGAGCCGCCAGGGTCAAACGACAACTTCGATTGCTATGGAAATTGAAATCCGATAATAACTAACTATTACGGATCCAATGGAACTGGTTTCGTCGAATTCCGAGACTGTGCCTCGGAAGGCTATTTTCAAGTTCCAATTTAAACGATATATTATTAAAACTGAACAAATCATCTTTAAATTAAATTTCAACCATTCTATTATCTTCAGTATCGTCATTATAAATTTTATAAGCCTTCAAAAATTTTTAAACAGGCTTAGAAATTTCAGATTCAACAATTTACCCAATTTTCAATATTTAAACTATATAATTCAATGATTTAATTATTAAGTAAATATTGATATCTTATTCAAGTTAAAATTAACCTTTAAATATTTTAAAAATCAATTAACTATTCAAATTTAAATTGCTAAAAATTCCGGGTCGTCACATTCCTCCCACTTTAAAAGAATTTCATCCTCGAAATTACTGGTTAGGAAGAATGGCCCAATACCCGTTTACTTTTTCCAAAAATTCACAATTCAACATCCTACTAACTATCTTTTATTAAAGACCCACTATCACCTTAAGCAACTTTCAACCTTCTATAGTTTCAAACAATACCCTTTTGCTCAATCATTTTAATTTTAATTTAAAACCGAATTTTGAATTATCAATATTTTCTCAAAATTTTCTAACTCTCTAAATTTCCGAAAATTTTTGCCAGTGTCTCCTTTGCGTGGTTAGCTCGTTACTACGACAAAAGGCCTCTACGGGATCCCAAATTCCAAAATAAAACAAAAGCCAAGTGGCTAGATCAAAAAAGAACCCAATCCAATTTATACGGAATTAAAAATACATACCTTTTTGTCGGGCAATTCACATTTATCTTTTAGAATCAAATCCAATTTTCTTTCCCCCTTTTTATACTTGCATATCCTACTTAGCAACAATATTCAATCGTAACCTTACAAATCATTTTATACATTCTCTTATATATATGTTTTCATATTTACGTCTATTCAATTTTTCCGTTTTAATATGAATTCAACTTACTTCAATTTTGAATATTAAATTTTTATTTTCCATTTACTGCTAATCCATTTCAGTTTCATATTTAAAATCGTTTAATTGTTTAACAAAAATTTTCTAACTCTCAAAATTTTCGGAAAATTTTGGCAGAGTCTCCTTTGTACGGAGGAGCTTTTGCAATTTGACAAGAGATATAAATATGTATACATCGACCCACACGGTCGGAAAAAGCAAAAACAGTTCATATTTCCTATTTTTATGGCGTAGGCGTACCTTATTTAGCATTTTAAGCAAGCAGCTTATTAATTTTAGCAATTAGTGCAATCCAAATCCACCCAAACGGCCTTCAGGTACCTGTACTTACTCAACTTAAACATATAAGCACTATATATATGAATTTTATAACATTTCTCTTATTTAAACAACTGTAACACTTCAATTCTAAAAGAAATGCATCCAAAATAACTTCCACAAGCAATTTATATGTTTTCAAAACTAATTCAATTGCTTTCAACCAATTTATATACCATTTCATTTAATTTTAGTGGTTTGGAACTCAATTCCTTACATTCCATTGATTTTTAACCCAAACAAGCTCATATTCACTTCAAATGATTCAGAACCACTTTTATTTAATCTCTATTGACTCATAGCATTTTAATTACTTTCATTTACGCCGAACGACAACCATTTTTATGCAATTTCGACGATATTCGTTTAATAGAATATCTATTTTAGTTTATAACTACTTCAAAATAATTTTCAACTCATTTTATATTTAATACCATTTCATTTCTAATTTATTCACCCACCATTCATTAGCTCGACACATTTCATTCTTGTATACTACTAGCCATTCCCAAATTAATTCAATCCAAGCTTTATTTAATAGGTTTTCACCCTTATTCGAAGCCAAGCTTCCATAAATTTTAAACTTAAGTTAATTTACTTTAATTTATTCCAACATCAAACTTAAGTTTACTTCTATTTGATCCTCATTTAATCAACTTCCATTATATTCAGTTAGCCCATCAATTTTAAATTTTAATTTTAAATTCACCTTCTCAGTTTATCAAAATAATATTTAACCACATACTTATCTCATTTATACTTCAAATTAATATACACCAAATTTAAGTCCAGTCTGGTAATCTAATTCCAATCACAATTTTGATTTAGTTTTTATTCTATCAGACTTCATCCATTTATTATTTAACTCAATTAACCCATTTCAATTTTTAATTCAATTACTTAATTCGTTGTCGAATTTATTTTATTAACATAAGGCCATTCTCAATTTATTTCTATTCATTTGGATTT
This sequence comes from Allium cepa, assembly GCA_030765085.1. NCBI lineage: Eukaryota > Viridiplantae > Streptophyta > Magnoliopsida > Asparagales > Amaryllidaceae > Allium > Allium cepa. The sequence goes on from CM060931.1 coordinate 170,384,961, forward strand.
TGTTTTGCAACTCAAACTATTTCTATCACAATCACTTCTCCTATATCTAATTGACTTGCAAATTTCATTAAATATTATTCAAATCACCTTTGAATTTTATTTGTAATTCAAACCATCACATTTTTCAATCCAACTCTATTTTATTCTTATTTAACGACATATCCTCTTATTCAATCCATTATCAAATCTAAGTCGAATTCCATTAAAATTCGAATTCATTCCCAAACCCATTATCAACTTACAATCCATTTATTTTTCCCAAGTCAAATTTTATTAATATACTCAATTAAATAATAACTTAGCCAATTAGCTTATTTCAACTTCTAAATCAATATTCGATTTTAATTATAAATTCACTTCATTAGAATTCCAGTTTGGATTTTCTTGATATTCCAAAATGCCAACACCTTTATTTAAAAAATTTAGAAATGCTTTAAATTCACATCATACTATTAAAATAGCTCTTTATAAAAATACTTTTATAACTCGATGTCTCAACAAGTCCATCCTTGTTCTCATTGAAATTCAGTCATACGTTGATCAGGCGTAGGACTGAAAATATATAAGTACTTGGTAAACCCGTTTTCAACACCCAGTGAAAATACTTGGAAAATGATTTTATTGAAATATAGAAAACAGTTTTTGAAAATAGGGGAAGTGTCTTTGGTGAGGATGCTCTGGAAATCATCACCCCCATCCATGGTCGCAGTTAACCCAATGATTACGTTGCCATCCCGACAAAATCCATAGATAATTGTAGGCCTCCGCGCCCCTCGATTACACCATGGAACCCACGACAGATCGCAGCTACAACTGCGGTTACGTAGCCATCACAGCAAAAACTCATATAACTGTAGGCATCAGCGCCCTTGAATTTCGCTGCCAAAAATGAAACTTCTACACTCCACTTGACCATAGATCGCAATCTACCGATGTTGCGTTGCCTTCCCGGCAAAATCAAGTGTAGACTGTTGGCCCTCATCCTCCACACGATTTTCGCTATGGTCCCCACAGTAGATTGCAGTGACATCGAGTTACACTGTCGTCACAGCATAACCCAAATGCCCTTGTAGGCATCAGCGCCCTCAACTTTCGCTACCCAATAATCCTCAGGAACTAGTTTTGTCCGGACTCCTCACAGGATCAACTTTAGAACCCCCCTTGGGGCTCAAGGCAGCACCACCCGATGGCACTCCTGAGAAGTTCATTTCAAGGGAGCGCCTTTTTCCCCAGAGCCATCATCAAAACACTTTACACTATACATATATAGTACCTTTCAAATCATACACCTAGTATGATAGCATACAAAGCTCCTTTACACAAAATCGATTATCCCAAAATCGATAATTCTCAAACTAGGCTTTCCAAATTCAATATTGATTTTACCCAAAAATCAAAGCCTTTTCAAATCCAAAGGTTCCCAAAACCCCCTTTTTTCCAATTTTATATATATATATTCAGATATGTAAAATTTTAAAAACTTTGGATCTTTTCAAACTTGTATAAAACTCCTTTTATACTTCAAACACTTCCAAAAACCATAGAAATATCCAATTTTCACCTTTATTCATTGTATATTTCTCAAAATATTCTTTCGTTTCAAAAGAATCATTTCACTTTTCTTATTCACAAATTCCCGATATCAATTTCATTCAAATCCGTACGATGTACACATAACCATCCATCCGATATACCAATCTGATCGTTCACTCGATCACACAATTTCACTTCCGAACTAGTATCGTCCACCCGACTTCCTAGTGCGAACTCAGATCTGGTTTCTTGATCAGAAACCGTCATTCTCCTTGCATAGCTTTAACTATGATAGAGAACATTCAGAACCAATCAACAATCCATATCCAGGTTCGCCATCGAAAATCGAGCGAAAAATCCCAACTCGGATCGATAAACTATCTCGAAATTCCGTGATCGAATCTGGATCAAATCACTATGCGAATAGAATAATATACGTACATCCCACATAATTATCTTCATCGATTATTAACCAAATCAATTTCCTTTCTATTCACAATTGCCTCAATTCCATTGAATTATCACTTCAATCCTTATCTCAGTTGGGTATTTAATCAATAACAGTTTGAACTCCGACCAGTTTATGTTTAGAAAATAGCCTGAAAATTTCAAAAATAGATAAGTAGTTGAAAAATAATTATTAGTTTACAAAATAACTGTAGAATAGTTAACTAATTATAAAATAGTTCGAAAAATAGCTAAATAGTTCTAGAAATTTTAGATAATTGGAAAATAGTTGTAAAATAGTAATTAATTTGTAACATAGTTGGAAAAATAGTAATTGGTTTAGAAAACAGTTGAAAAATGGTTAAATAACTCCAAAATAATTGTAAAACAAATATAAAAGAATTTGGCTTTAAGAAAGAAAGGTTGTGTATATTAAATAGCATAGAAAAAATAAGTTTATATTAAAACAATTTATTTAAAATAGTCAAGAGTCAAACTGTTCACTACCCCAACAATTCAATGTACACTTCCATTTAAATTGATCCAATTCTAGTTTGAATAACTCCAATTTCCATTGAAATTTATTTAATCCCAAGGCAACTTCCATTCTAATTAATTCAAACTAAATTCATTTGTACTAATGGAATTTAAATTTCAACTTCAACCCATCTCGAATTATATAAATTCGAGTTAAATCCTCAAAGGTTGGTTTAACTTTTTAAACCAAATTAACTTTTATTTTAATGTTTTTAGTCTATTTAATTTCTGAGTCCAATTCTCAAAATTCCAATAAATTATTTTTATTTATATATTTCAAGGTTCAATACAATTTTATTTGTTTTCAAAATTTAATTTATTATTCAGTTTTATCTTCCAGTTTGAAGCCAGTTCTTAAACAAGTTTATTTTACAATTCATTTATTCAAATTTATTTTATTTATACGATACCATTCTCAATTTAAAGATTTTTATTAACAATAGGATGATATCATCCAATTTATTTTAAAATGTCCATCCGTTTTCAATTTTAAATCTCAAACCCGTTTTGAGATCACACAAATTCCCAATTCAAATCAACCATTTAACTTTCCAAGTTAAGTTCCAATTTCATCTTGAAATTTCTCAGGTTGCTTGTTCTACATTTATTTAACTTTCCCAAAGTTAAATTCCAATTTTACTTAATCCAATCAACCTCATTCAATCCTTAAACTTCACAATAATAATCTTCCCACTTAATAACTTATATCACTTTGGGTTTTTACATCACACTTCAGGGAAAATCAAAACTCAACCTCTTAGAGTTTATTTCAAACTATCTTTGATATCATGTATATCCATACATATATACATATTTATTTCTTGGTCCTCCCAGCCATGTTTTACAATTTTAAACTACCCTTGGTTTTAAATTCAAATCAAATTTCAAACAACCCATTGTTTCCAACAAGTCCCGGTTATCCAAATAATACTTATTTATTATTTTTCATTACTTTGAAACAAAATTTTTGAATTCTGGGACCAGATTTAGAATTTCATTTTCAATCCGTTAAATTTTAATTTGTTTTGTATTTCTATTTCTACTTAATTTAATTCCAATTCAAGATTTCAATTTGGTTGTATTATATTACTCCTTAATTTTAATTTCAATATTTTAAAAACCAATCGTCTTAATATTTATTCGAATGAAATATTCCTTTATATACAAAAATATACTTTTATATAAAATCATTTAAAATATTTATACAAGAAAATAATAAGTACGCGCTCATATATATATATATATATATATATATATATATATATATATATATATTCCCAACTCATTTTAGAGTACTACAGACTCTATTTAATGAGTAGTCCCCACCAGAGCCAAGGTTCTCGCTTAACCTTTCAGCTCTGATACCAAGTGTAACGACCCGAAATTTTCTAACCCGAAAATTCCAAATAGTTATGAAAAAGAAGAAAAAGATAGAAGAAAAAGAACAGATACACCAAACATCTCACAATCGCAGCGGATAAAATATAATAATAAATAATAACAGTCTACAAGAGAATATTATAACTGTCAGTTACATTTAATATACATCAGAGTTTCACATTATATAACGTCACTAAATATTTACAATTATCATGTCTCATATTAATAATGATATAAATACAGCGGAAATACTCTATACGATATTGCTATCCAGCTCGCCTCTTTATCTCCAGAACGTCCTAACCAGAAAATCTGTAATACTCGGTCTGACCCGAGCATTACACCAAAGTAACACCCGGGTCAGGCTGGAAACCAGCGTGAGTAAACCCATCTAACATGGAATTCAAAGCATACAACTTAAATAAAACCCAGGGTAACTTATCTCAACTTATCCAATTCACAATTTGCTATAGACAAGACTTATTTCACATATAAATTTCTAAGTACCAAACTTAGATAAAATAATCCAATCCACTTAAATCATTTCATTCCTGCCTATTGATTTCACAAATCAATTTATAAAAATTCGAAGTGGTTTCGGGTATTTCCCAATACCCGACCCCGGTCTCTTCGAATCCTATCCCAAGTTATCCAAATGAAATACACAATATTTCATATCAGAGTTATTAACTCCTTCAAATCATCCAATACCATTCAATCATTCAGAAGCAAAGCTTAATCACATACCAATCATTTCTATTGATTCTAATTGAATTTCAAGCCTTAATCACTTAGATTCTTCCATTAATTAATTCCCAATTAATTAATCAACCCTTCCTCATTCGTCTTAGTTAATGGCAATGAATGTTAATCTCCCATATGCATGCCAAAACTTTCAGAACTAAAGGTTTCACCCTTATAACAACCCTTTCAAAGCATACACAAGCCTTTAGAGCTGGTCGAAGCCAATGACATTAGAGGAAGGTTCCGCCTCAACTCACAGGCATGCATTCGCCAGCTACTCAACATCATTGAAACTATTGGTACTTCAAAATTTTCGAAGCCCCTATGAATAACCTATCGACAGAGTTGGAGGTCCATACCTTTACTTTCGATGACAATAAGGCAACATGAAGAGAAAGGTGCATTTGAAGACCTTTTGACAACAACGAAAGGTGTTATGGAAAAACAGCGAAAAGAGATACTCAAGGCTTAATAAAGGCGAAAGGTTGATAAAAGACCCTTTCGACTTAGTCGAAAGGTCCGGAGAAGGATAACGAAAGCACAAGAGTAAGTCAAAGAACTCAAAAGAGATGCCTTTCGGCAGCATCAAAGGCGGACAGGGTCTTTTGACCAAGTCGAAAGGCATGAGACGAAATATAAAAAGGGGTCCTTTCGACCGAGCCAAAGGCATAGGCATGGAAGGGGGCCGACTTACATCTATAAATAAGATCCAAGGGATCCAATTTTGGGGACCGAATTTTTGAATCCCGAATTCATTTCTTTTACTCCAATTTCTTAGCTGCAATTAATCCTCTAGAAACCCTGAAATCAAATTAGGGATAAAGCTTTCTTTATGGAAACTCATTTTGGGTTAATAATAAAAAGAGATAGCTAGTTCATCAAGGATTTTGACGACGAGGAAGATCATTTAGATCATTAGCTAGTCTAATGATCCATTGCATATGATTCTAACATATTCTCTTAACTTCTTTTTGTCTATGCAATCCATAGAATCGACTTGGGTATATACAGTCGAAACACATCATCATCAAAACTGACATAAGATAATGAAAATAAGAATGATGATGTGGTTTCGACATTGGTTAATTTATGAAACTGGGGGATATCCAGGTCGATCTTATAAAGGAAAAACAAAGTGGAGCTTAGGCAGTACAAACTGGACCTGTTTTGAAAGAATGGAACCCCTCTCGACCTGATCAAAAGGGGTTTTCCTAAGGGGTTACGTGTTTATAATTAACTCGCCATTGTTTAGAGAGGAATTCATTTTAAAGGGAATTATCCCCAGCTACATCTGCAACCTTTTCGAAGGGGTTCCCCAACAAAAGTAGCAAAGCAACTGGAGTCGAGAGCAACTATGTCATATTAATAAAACATGCATTCCTTTTAACATGGTTGAAAGGGCCAGAACAAGGCTTCGGCATAATCAAAATGAATAAGAAGCCAAAATGGATAGTTGCTTCCGACCCACTCAAAAGAAAGGTTTTGAGTAGGTTGCTACTTCCTTAGCCGACATTTTCGAGCTAACTCCTGAAACCTTTTTGACTAAGTCAACCTGGTCGAAAGGTAGGTTTTGAAGGAAGAGATGTTCTTAACAATTTGGTTTTGTATGAACTCATTTATCATCCATATAGCTTTCAGGATGTTGATAGGTTTTCTGGCTAGCACCTTCTTAGCTACTTTAATGATGCTATCAATTCCGCCTCTGTAGTAGACAATACAACTATAATCTGCAACCTTGCTCTCCAACTAATAGTTGCCTTTCCAAGTTTAAAGATGTAACTTAAGGTTGACTTTCAACAATCTCTATCTTCGGCATAATCAGAATCAAAAAATACGACCAAATGGAAATCTTTCTCACTGCTGCCAAAAACAACCCATGATCTGTTGTTCCTCTAAGATACCTCAAAATGTACTTTTCTGCTTCACAACATGGTTTCCCCTAATCAGATATATAGAGACTAAACAAACCAACTGCTAGTGAAATATACAGTCGTGTGCAAACCATAGCATGCATCAAGCTTTCAATGGCACTAGCATAAGGTACCTTCTCCATATAATTTTGTCTTCATCTGAGATCGAAGAGCCCTTTAGAGTTGAACGGTAAAATCATGGCAGTGTCGATCGCTTTTGTTTTCTCTATGTTGAATGAAGCAAGAACTTTGTGGATATATACTTTATGTGTCAATTTCAACACCTTTATCTTTCTCTGTCTCTTTGTATTTCTATCCCTAAAGGCTTCTTTTCTTCCTTAAGGTCTTTTATCTTGAATTTTGCCTTTAGCTTTAGTTTTAATCAATCAATTTCAACTTTGTCCTTGGAAGCTATTAGCATACCATCCACGTACAGGACTAAATATATCTAGTTACCATCATTCATGTGCTTAAAATAAAAGAAATCATCTTTAACGCGTATATCAAAACCAAAAGCAAGTATAAAAGATTCAAACCTCTTGTACCATTGCTTAGGCGACTGCTTCAAACCATATAGAATTTTTCAACTTGCAAACCCGTTCCTCCTTCCCATCCACTACAAATCCTTATGGCTGCTTCATATAGATGGTCTCCTCTAAGTCCCCTACAAAAAGGTTGTCTTTACGTATAATTGTTCCACCTCCATGTCATGAGTTGCAACTATAGCTAGCAATATTTGGATAGAAATATGTCTAACAATCGGAATAAATACCTCGTCATACTCCATCCCCTTCCTCTATGCAACCCTCTTTGCAATAAGTCTAGCCTTGTATCTCTCATCGTCCTTCACCTTATATGCTCACTTGCATCCTATGGATCTACTTCCTTGAGGGGGTGGTACCAATTCCCAAGTTCAATTCTTCTTTAATGAATCCGTCTTCTCCTCCATAGCATTCATCTATTTCAAGCTAACATTCAAATTCATGGCTTTTTCAAGTTCGAAGCCTCATCTTGCACTGTATGTAGTGCATAGTTAAACTGATCATCTAGGCTAAGATTCACATAATTCCAGTCTTTATACCTATTTGGTGGCCTTCTAACTCTAGAGCTAGCACAAATAGGTGTAACTTCGCCTAAGCTTCTGTCAACTCCACCTTGAGCTGGATTATCTCCAGCTTCACGACCATCACCGTCATTGTAACGACTCGGGCTTTTTTTCGTTTGATTTTTAATATTTAAATGGTTTAAATATTAAATTGGAATTTTAATTGAGTTAATAATTTTTTAAAACTAGAATTTCAAGCGATTTCGTAAATTGTCGAAATTGTCGATTAAATTAACGCGTTAAAATTGCGATCTGGGACACAGTCTTGGAATTTGACGAAATCAGTTCCATTGGATCTGTAATAGTGTATTATTATTGAATTTCAAATTTTGTAGCGTTTGGAGTTATTATTTGATTGTACGGGATAGAAACGCGTTGAAATTAATATCGATATCTAATATAATAATTAGGTCCAAAAAGCTATCTTCTACATATGATCGAATTAGGACTCGAAACCTTTTCCATTGTGTTTGGAATAAGGGTATAACATTATAAATGCCTAGCGACATGCGTTGATAGGGGTTCGAAGTTTTGAGTTGTGCAAATCGGGATATTTGTAATTAAAAAATAATTTAAATTGTTTAAGGTCAATCACATCCGTATTCTCTCTAATCAGATGTGCCTTTTCTCTTCTACCTTACACAATCCCTCTCCTTTTTAAAAACATCATGCAACAGTACATTCGAAATCAAATTGAATAAAAAAGGAAAAAAGAAAAACGAAATCGCGCCATCCTTGATTTTTTTCCTTCCAAATAAAATCTCGAGTTTCCTTTTCATTCTCCATCCTCTGTTCGATTACTTTTTCTTCCTTCAAATGTTTAAAAATAGAAGCCACTAGAATTCAAAAAAAGAGATGAAAGCAACCACATTCAAATTGGCAGAGGGAGAGGGGTGCGCGACCGCACGCGTGCTCATGGAGCCTAGTGGAGGAAGGTGGATGTCGAAGCAGGAATCACGATCGACGTTGGGTGCATCGCGTGGGTGGGTCGAAGTGGTTGAGGCGATTAAGGGTTAAAGTCGATGTCGTGATCGACCGTGGGTTGTGCAGACTAGAGGGAGTCGAAGTTACATAAGATGGGGAGATGCTATAGCGTACGAGGCTGAGTGGGTTGCACGAGGTGGTGGAGTGATCGCGGCCACAGGGGGCGGTGGCGGTGATGGATTTGAGATCGCGAGGGAAGTAATATCGCGATATCCTATAGCTGGCCTAGAAATGTTCATGATAGAGAAGTAATCGTGTTGCCTAGATTCAAATTAGCTGGATTAAGGGTAATTAAAAAATTTATTCTGTAATTAATTGAAAATTCATTATATTACTGAATCCAAAACCTATAAATATTGTATTATTTTCATACGAGGGATTTGGCTCATAGCTGTGAAGTCTACGGAATGTAATTTGTTTGGAGATTTTTTGGAGACAAGCGTAATTTTTAAAATTTAATTGGATGATGTTCAATTAAATTTAGAATTAGGATTAGATTTGCTTCATTACAGCATGATAGGGGGTTCTCGCTTCATGTTTGGTGACGAGCAAGAGAATTTTACCCCTACATGTCTCGGAGTGGTGGGTTGCAGTCGAGAGGCTGGCTGTAAAAGCAAATTCGAGGTACCAGTGTATGCCACGGCGGAAAATGGCCGCTGTCGATGGTTGAAATGCCTAGACCGCTACAATCATTATTAGAGAAATTTTGTGGATTTTCATGTGATGTGTCAATGGCTGCAATTACTCTAACTTCTTTTTGAGCTCTGAATCTACTAGGCTGATATGTGAGAATAATTTCCATCTTCTTAGGTCTTTCAGCTTTTGAATCTATCAAATTAGGTGGATTCTCCTTTGGCTTGAATATGCCTTGATAAGATCTAGCCTCCAACTTGTCATTTTTGTATGGTGAACATACATAGGGATACTAAATATATGAAAATAACTAATATGTATAGATGTACCTTTCCACCTTTCCTTTAAAATCTTCCCACTAATGGATGAGCACATAATTTGATTGATTATATATTCTGCGCTAGATAAAGTTTTAGCCCGAAAATCTCTAGATAAACTCGTTGTCAATTTCAAACAACAAGCTTTCTCCAATAGAGTCATATTCATCTTTTCAGCAACTCTGTTTGATTGTGGATCTACAAGTGCAGTGAAATGTCTCTATATTTCATGTTGCTTATAGAAATCTACGAACTCCTTAGAAACAAACTCACCGCCATTATTGGATCTTAGCACCTTCAACTTCCTTCCTACTTTATTCTCTACCAGTGCTTTCTAAGTTTAAAACATCTCAAACGAGTTTGACTTAGCTTTTGTAATGATCTGCCCTCCTAATACCCTAATCAACATCTAATGATAAATTTGACTCTTAGATACCACAAAAGATAGTCTTCAGTGTAAAATAAAACAAAAACAAAGTACCAATGCATATCGATAGAATCTCATAGCGGAATGATAATATATAATATAGTGAATATATATGAATATAATAGGATAAACAATATATAAGAGACTGTACTCATGGAAGTAATTGATAAATAAATATCGATATAAAAAGTCAAAAAATATCCGATACAACAAGTCTCATATATAAATAACATATTTGTCGTGAACTACTACAATATCAAGTATATATCCATGGTACCGACATCGCCTCCAAAGTGCTCCAATTGCCTCGAAAGTGTATCCCCAAAAGCACATGGCTCCCAAACTACTCAATAAAGTACCCAAGAGTTGTCATGACATAAAAAAACAAGGATAAAATGCAGGTAGAACTAAAGCCTGGTGTGAGGGGAAACAACTCATAATACTGTATATCAAAATCATATACAAATAAAACAGGAAAAATTCTAAGGTGTAGCTGGTCCTCTCCACAGACGTGGCTCAAGGATAGTCTTGACTACCCATAAATGAGTAAGGTAAACCCCTCTTAAAGGTAGGTAATCAAACCATAACCCGCTCTTCACCTACAATTAACGAGTTCACAAAACTAATATAATATGACTGGAATGTAACAACATACTATGATAGGGGTAATTGAATGTAGTACTACAGGATTAATATAAACATCACAATTTAAGTCTAACACTCAATGTTCAATAATAATAATCATTATAACATGCAAAATCATGATGATTAAGAGACACACAGAGAATAAGTTGATACCATCATTGCTGATAGGTGTGGTCCTCTATGGAGACTATCCATTTCAATGATCTCTATCGAAGCATCCTAAATGCAAAACAAATATAGAAATATAATAATGCTACCAACATAGCATCTTCATAACCAAAACAAAAATATAGATATCTATAATTGATACCCATCCCGAGTTGCCATTAGCTACCAAAGAGACCTATTGAGAGCCACAACTATGTCATGGACTTCCGTAGAAATCAACACATCAAAATAAGTTTGTCTGTAGGTATTTTTATAGCCCTTGTCCATACAACACAACCATATATGACCTACTCTAGATTGGCATTCCAATATCACTATGCCCTTGCTCCAGAACCGCTTCTACAGGTCATGTGTCTTGATGGTACAATGGATTCCTTTTTTAAAACCGATTATCTATGAATTGACAATCCAGATTCAAGCCACCCCATGTATCATTTCCTGCTCATATACACAACACCAAAGTACTGTCGTCCCTATATGGATCGTGATTCGTTCTTATTGAGCCTTACACTACTCGATCGCACCAATTCAGGCATACCAAACCAATAATATAAATCGCCCAAATTGTGTATCTATACTTTTGTGTGTGCATATATCACTTGAATCACACACACACACACAGATATATATATATATATATATATATATATACAAAATATATTTCGTCCACTATTTGGTAACCCCAAGTCGGGCTTATCGAAACTATGTATATGCTTAGATTGGGTATCAATAAAGCAAGTCGAATTACCATTAGATAACAAAGAGAACTATCGAGATCCACAATTATATTGTGGACTCCCTTGAAACTGATACCCTGAAAGAAGTAGGCATATAGGTCCTTTCGAAGCACCCATCCACATAATGCAACAGTATATGACCTACCTTAAATTGGTGTCCCAATCTCTCCGCCCATGCTCCGTAACCACGTATGCAAGTCGTGCGTCTCAATGGTGCAATGGATTCCTTACACCAATTGATAGCCCCAAGTCAGACATGCCGAAACTATTTATAAACACTTTAAACCGCATATACATACCATCTACACTATAGATCTTATGTACCTCTTTTACAACAAGAGCAGGCCATTTAGACACGAAACCAAGCGAGTAAACATCCCAATAGCACATATTTTCTTCGATGTACCTGATCATATACTCAACAAAGAGGATCAAACACAGTTGCAGCATTAAACCATGGATTTAAGCATGTTAAATCCTATATGGCAATCATCTCCAATAAATATGCTATATCAAACCATGTAACATGCATCTCAAATAAGCATGTTATAAAAAACTGTGGAACAAACACCTACAATACAATAAGCATTTCAAATAAACATATTACAACATATTATCTAATGCAATAGGCATCTCCAATGCATCAAGCATCTCAAATAAACATGTTATGAAGACTATGAAGTAGGCATTTCTAATCAATATGTTACCATTGAATATAACAAACACACTTGTAAAATCACAAGAACGAAAAAGAAAGCTCTGTACCATGCTTTCTTACATTTAAACAAAAGAAAAGGAAGACAAAATTTTCCTTAAGTAATTGGAGGCATACTAATACAAAGCTCCACCAAATTTGGACAAGCTTTACGACATTGGTTCATAGCCATGTATCCATATTCTCAAAAAATGAATAGGCCCTCGAGATCTACAGCCACTTCCGATTCACTTCCACTTTTCCTAAACGACTCATCACGACAACGTCACTAGAATTACACACTTATATAAATAGAATACACACAATATGCAGGTAAAATGAATTAACAACGAGTAATCAACAAGCAATAATAAACAATAACAACCTACGACGACAAATTAATAAGCAACAAAAATCAATTAACAGTTGACTAATAAAATAAAGTATCGATTGATAATTAATAAAAAAATGAACAATCAATCAAAAATCAAGCGACAAAAGGCAATTGATAAGCAACAAAAATCAACAAACAATTGACTAATAAAAATAAACAATCAATTAATAATTAATGAACAAAAATGAACAATCAATCAAAAATCAAGCAACAAAAAGCAGTTAATAAGCAACAAAAATCAATCAATAAAAATAAAAAATCAACCAAAATCAAGCGACAACGATTGCTATACAAACTTCCAATCATTTAAAATGAGCTTATAACAACACATATGGTAACCCATAATAGTCATAACGTGCGTAAAACTATAAACTCACATGAGTCTGAATCAAGTGCTCATCTTTAAAAATAGAGTGAAAAAGCCTTGCCCAATTAGTGCAAATCACATAGAAACCTCATGCTCAAACTAAGAATTAGGAGCTGGTATGTGAATGAACCAATCCGTAGAAAATATTTCTTCGGTTCCTGGGTTAACCCCACCACCAAGGGTTTTCTAACACAAGAACAAACAACTTATAACATGAATGACCCTATAAAAAATGCATATAGGTCATTCACACGGTCTTTGCTCATTATCGGGCATTCGATAAATCCTACTTGGATGCAATTCCAAGTAACGCTTCATCGACCGACTCCGTTCAACTCGAAAGGTTGCATTGAGTTTAAATGGCATTACTCTCTATCGATGCACTACTTCCAACACCTACCGTAGCTACTAGAATGTTTGCAGGCAGCAGAACAACCCTTGTGGTCTCCGAATAGCCTCTGAACCAATAAGGCATCTAAGAATGCCTAAATTGCAGTCTCTCGTGCACCTCGTCGGTTCATATAAATAACCTTAAACAAATATACCTAAGCCATTAGCAGCTGAATAAATCAAAATTCAGGTGACAAGTGGTGTACGCAATATTATATAGTAGAAAAAAAACAAATATGCTCTCTCAACGTATCTCCATCTACTAAGTTGCTTAACTCAAACTGGTCCGCTTGGTCTTGAGTGTTGAGTCTAAGCTCTAATAACAATTGTAATGAACCACCCTTCATAATACCTTAAATCAATATTTAAGGACAATGATTGACTCCTAAATACCATAAAAGACAGTCCATCGGGGTAAAATAAAAAAACAAAGCACCAAACCACGACACAATGATAATTACTTATAAGGGGCGTTAATATAATATACTGAATATACATGAACGTAACAAGATAAACAATATATAAGAGACTGTACTGATGGAAGTAACTGATAAATAAATATCAATACAAAAAGTCAGAGTACAACATCTGATACATCAAGTCGCATGTATAAATAACATATCTCATGTACTGCTACAACATGAAGTATATATCCAAGGTATCATCTTCGCCTCCAAAGTGCTCCAACTTCCTTGAAAGCACATCCTCAAAAGCAATTAGCTCTAAAACTTCTCAATCGGTTACTCGAGAGTTGTCATGACATAAACAGATAACACAAAATGTGGGTCATACATAAAGCCTGTTGTGAGGGGAACTAACACAAAATACTATATATCAAAACCATATATAAATAAAATAAGAAGTTCTACGGTGCAGCCGGTGCTCTCCATAGATATAGCTCAGAGATAATTTGGACTTTCCATAAAAAGTATAGTAAACCCAACTCAAAGGTAAGAAAATTATACAAAAACCTACTCTTCTCCTATAATCAACGAGTAAGCACAACTAATATAATATGCCTGAAACGTAATAACATGCTATGATAGGGGTAATCCAATGTAACAATGTAGAAGTAATATAAACATCACAATATAAGTCTAGCACACAATATCTAACAATAATAATAATCAGCCAACCAATATAACATGCACAATCATAATGATAAGAAACACATAAAGAGAAAGTTGATACCTAACATTTTCGATGGGTGGAGTCCGCTACGAACACCAATTTATTCAATGATCTCTATCGAAGCATCTTAAATGCAAAACAAATACAGCAATATAACGATGTTACTAACATAACATCTCCATTCCCAAAATTAAAATACAGATACTATAACCGATACCCGTTATGAATTGTCATTAGCTACCAAAGAGACCAATCGAGAGCCATAACTATATTATGGACTCCTATGAAAACAAACACTTTAAAATAAGTTTTCATCTAGCTCCTATCATAGTACCTGTCGGTACAACGCAATAGTATATGGCTTACTCTAGATTAGCGCCCCAATTTCTCTCTACCCTGCTCTGGAACCACATCTATAGGTCGTGCATCTCAATGGTACAATGGATTCCTTTTTTAAAATCATATCATTCAATTTACTATGGATAGACAATCTAGATTCAAGCTTACCCACGTACACCCTTTCTGCATATATACACAACACCAAAGTATCATCATCCCATGTGGATCGTGATTCATTCTTATAGTGCCCCACAATACCCGACTACCTCAAAGTTAGGCATACCAAACCAATATATATATATATATATATATTACTTGAAATACATATTTATATATGTTTGCAAATATGTTTTGTTCACTATTTGGTAACCCCAATTCGGCATACTAAAACTATACATGCGCTTAAATTGTGTATCGATAAATCACATCAACTTGCCACTAACTATCAAAAAGACATATCTAGAGCCACAACTATATTATGGAATCCCCTGAAAACTAACACCTCAAAAGAAGTTGGCCTGTCTGTCCTGTCGTAGCACCCGTCCATACAATGCAACAATATATGACCTGCTCTAGGTTGGCATCCCAATCTCTCTCTGTGCATAAACACAACACATATCATGCATATTAACATACATAAAAAAAATACACAACCAAAATAATAAATCTATCATCTCGATATCAATAAAAATTCACATATAAAACCATATAGACGATTCAAGAAAATGCATGTTATTTAGGAATCAACCTAACAATTATATTTTCTTTGTATTATTTTATAGAAATCTCAAACTTATATAAAATAATGCACTTGCCTATCAATCATACTGTTAGCATCAAAATTGGTCACTAACATCCTTAGAGAGATTGTGTAGAGAGATTAATGAAGAAAGTAAATTAATATAAAGAACAATATGTAAATTTCAGTGTAGAGAACAAGAACACCAAATTAATAGTGGTTCGGCGTAACTGCCTACGTCCACTTTGAAGTTGATTTCTATTGATTTCCTTGATAGTTGATTACAGATACAATCCGTTTCTAATTACTTGAATACAATTACAAAACAAAATATTAAGTCTTAAGTGAGTGTTGAATGCGGCAGAGTTTCCCTAGTGTTCCCAAGAAACCGATCCTTTTCACTGTGCCTCTGCCTCTCTATTTATAGACGAAAGTGGGTTGGACTTCCCTGGTGGGCCTGGTAGCTGGATATCACGGCCCAAATGGAGTAAACTCTGTGTGCTGACCCGAACATGCTGAACGGCCAAATGCCGATCCATCATCTTCGAGCTGAATGATGCGGTGTTACGTGGGAAGAGTAGGCCGAGCAATCAATCGAAGCCGGACAAGATTAACAGAGTGCCGAACAATCTTTGGTTGTCGAATGTTCTCGGGAGGCTGAACAATCTCTGGATGTCGAATGATCTTATGCCGAGCGTCCTTGGTATGCCAAACAATCTTATACCGAGCGTCCTTGGTATGCAGAACAATCTTATGCCGAGCATCCTTGGTATGCCGAACAATCTCCTCATGCCGAGCACAGCGAAGCCGAATGCTCTGAGCGTCGTGGGAAGCATTTGCACCGAATGATATTGGAAGCCAAACCAGTGACTTGGCCGAACGATGTTTGTACGCAGAGCAGAGCTTAGGCCGAACGATACTTTGGCCGAACGTTACCCAGGCCGAACTATATCTTGGCCGAATGATTCTTAGGCCGGCCAATAGTTTGGCCGAACGATAGTTTGGCCGAACAATGTTTGGGCCAAACGGTAGTTGATGCCGGACAATTCTGCCATGTCGAACATTCTCCCATGCCGAACGTTATTCCATTTCGAACGTCTCCCAATGCTGAATGCTCTGCCATGCCGAACGTTCCATAGACGCCGAACGAACTTGGGTGCCGGTCGCTGATCGATCCAGTTGAGCCGACCAGTGGAAATACCGAATACTAAGTTGCCTGGTCAAATCCCCAGGAAACACTTGCCCCCCAAAGTGTATCGCGTAACCGAATGTGATACGCTTTGAACTACGAGTCCTTTGTGCTCCGCTTCGAACCTTGGACGATTACTCTTGGAGGTTGTTTTCTTGTGAGTACCAGTTGGGATGGTGTGTGACGAACGTAACGCGAATTCCCAACGATACAACCGAAGCCGAACATCCCATGCACGCCGAGCGAAATGAAAGCCGATGCCGAACGATGCTGCTTTGACCGGTTCTACCAGTCATTGTCGCTTCGACTTCTTCTTCTTCCCTATAAAAGTCAGCACGTTATCTTCTTCTCTTTCCACTTTTTTACCTTCGCGACCTTGTACTTGCTGACCTGCCAGTTCACAGCCTCCAAAGATTCAATAATCCTTTCCAAGTCTCGATCTACTAACTAGGTATCGATTCTTCTATCTAAATTCTTTCCATAACTAATCAAGTTCATAGAGGGACCATAGCCGGTAGGTGTATGAAAGAGTCGAACCTCGGTTTAAGATATTTTTAGAGTTAAATGATGAGGAGGAAAGGTGAAGTAACTAGAGACGAGCATACAACGGAGCTGTTGGGAGTTGTATTGTGATTCGGCATGGTTCCGTTGTGCCAAACGAGATTGGAGGAAAAAAGAATAGAAGAGGAGAAGAAGGTGGTTACGATGCCGTACGGCATGGACTGGCATGACTCGCCGAACGACCTGTCCCTGTTGTTCGGCATGGTTGGAGGAAGAGAGGAAAAAATGAAACCGTAGTTAAGGTCGGAGTGCCGAGTGTTGGGGCTTGGCATAACTTTTTGGTTCGGCTTGACTCGTCACATGCCGAGCAGTAGGATGGAGGGTTGGGGCGGAAGTATGAATTAGGTAGGATGCCGAACGTTACTTTGGCCGAGCAGAACTTAGGCCGGTCGTTACTTAGGCCAAACGATAGCTTGTCCCGTCGACAGTTAAGCCGAACAACATTTAGACCGACCAATCATGACTGCCGACCCATATCTCAGCCGAACAACACACAAGCCGAATAATTATAAATTATGAACCATGTTTTACAGGCCGAACACTTATGGATGTCGAACCACTTTTTAGTCAAAGAGAACTTAGGCTGAACGATAATTTGCCTTGCCTAATCATAAAAAAAACAAGGGCAGAGACTCCAGCATAATAGCATATTGAACTGATCCGGACTGATAATTTAAATTGGCAAGAACAGATAAAAGCTTTCAACTTGTAGTGCCAATGCCCGAGTCCAAAATTGAAAGCATCGCAAGGCTGGTTTTCGGAGACGGTCAGTGATGACGGTATTCGAAGGCGACAGTCCCAAGCTCGACTTTATATCATTAACTCTGTGACTCATAATCTTTTAGCACTTACACACGAATGATCGCACTAGTTCACACACCACACGGGGGGAATTCTTGTGTTGTTAATTCTGACGTCGATTGTTTTTCGAGTATAGTTCAATTAGGTACTCTGCAGGATTCAATATTTATTGGAAATGTCTAAGAGATCTAGCTCCGCCACGATTTCAGATAGACCGGGACCGTCCACCCAACAAGAAGTCGCGGATGTTTCAAATCCGTCAACCTCCCATGCACATAACTTAGCCCCCGATGCTTTGGAGGCAGCAATTCTCTTGGATAATCCTGCTGATTCACAGGCTTCGAAGGTCAATGAAGTTGCGCTCCGGCGAATATGCTCCATCCATGGGATCCCTTTTGACGACGTGTTGGTTCCCTCGGGCACGATCGTCCACACTTGCCCCCGGTTGGATATACGACGTGTAATAAATTCATGTGTTGGGTTAGCAGCGTGCCACCGTTCAGTTTATTTCTTCGGGATGTGCTGCAGTACATTGACATTGCCTCGTCGCAATTGCACCCGAACGGCCATGCTTTCATCTATGGCACCTATATCCTCTTCATGACCGCCCTCTCTAGGCCTCCAACTCCGGGCGACATCAGATACATTTATATGATCAAGAAGCGGAGAGATAGCCCCTCTTTTGTGTTCCTCGACCCGCAACACAAATGCCAGATTTTAACCGGGGCGTGGAACAAGTTTTCCCTGTACAAACAGGAATGGTTCTATGTGCATTGCCCTCCTGGTTTCATGAGGAGATGGGTTGATGGAAGTAATTTTTCTTCTTGAAACGATACCCATGTTTGGTCGAAGCTATGCCTTTTCTAACTCTTGTTTCATCTTCTCAGGTATCAATCCACGTTCTGACGGCCGTGGATATTCTGAGGCTGTTGAAGCTATTAGAGGTCTTCCCATCGAAGAACGAGACATCCGAACTCTTATTTCAAATGATTCACTATCGAGGTTCGGACTGTTAGCAGAAGGTCGTCGGGTAAGACTTCCTGAGGGCGTCTCCATACCCAAGCCTGCATCTGGTAAAGGGAAAAAATTAGCCGAGTCGTCATCACGTCGCACCCTTGATGCACAGGAAGAGGGGGAAATTCAAGGGAATGAAACACCCGAAGCACAAGGTGAGAACTTGGGTCCCGCTCAGGATCCGATAGTCGAAGTGCACGATATCGAAACGTCATCCTCCCCTTCAAAGAGGAAAAAGGGATTGACGTACAAGATTAGGAAGGAGAAGGTTGGCGGAACTTCAAAAGTTACGCTCATTCCAACGGAGAAAGAGGCCTCTTCACAGCATGTAGAAAGTTCTTTAAAGGGTTTATCGAACCTCTCCATTCCCGATGACCTGCTCAATTATGACTTCGACGATCCGGAAGCATTTCAACTTCACTCGCCCATTAGAGGCGATGCGGGCGCTCTAGCCCAGAGTCAGGGTGAGAAAACTCCCATTAGTAAAGCAACTGGTCCGTCGGGGGGAAACACTAGGACATGCACAAAAACTTGCACTTCAATTTGCACTTAGATTTTCGTCGTCGCGCTACTCTTCTCATTGCCAACTCTTTCTCAAATTTTGCACAGGTGGCATGGGACGTACACACGGCATTGATCGCCTCCGCTGGTCGTCTGTTTTCTATCACTCCGGGCGTGACTCGGGTTCCGGGAGACGTCGGGACAGTGACGACGATGGCGATAGGGATTATCATTCCCGGGACTCATCATCTTGGAAGAAAACATACTATCAGCCCAAGTACCACCATCATCCCTTTTCTCATTCGAAACCAAGCAAAGACAAGCGCGGCCATAAGGGGTCGCAATCCGATGCCTCTCGAGATCAACACTCTGACTCCTCTACCACTCAACAGTCCCGAGATCCTCACAGGAGAGCCGAACTTTCAAAACCGTCTCCTCCTGCTCCTGTAACAGACCCAACAGTATCGAAGAGGCTGGCCGAGCTTAAAGATAAATTTCCTAAAATCTGCTTCGACGGCCTAAAATTCATCCCGGCGATTCATCCTATCCCATGTCATGTCAAGCAGAGTTCCATTGCCTGTACCAACGATGTCTATGTTCAACATGACGCGTTTGTTCACTTGGCTAAAAAACTTTCCGAAGTCTCCGTAGGGCGCCAACATGAAATTGATCGCCTGAAGCTTGAGGCTATCCACGACAAAGACATCATTAAGGCTCAGGACAAAGAAATCGCAACTTACAAGTCTGAACTTGAAGTCGCCCACCAGAGCACCAAGGACACTGCGGAGGCCGTCACTCGTCTGGAAGCAACTCACAAGAAAGAACTCGACGAGGCGGTTCAACGCTGTGGGGCTTTGGCTCTAGAGAAGGACTCGGTTCAAAAGGAGAGGGACACATTCAGCCACCGAGTCAA
Source organism: Allium cepa (assembly GCA_030765085.1). NCBI lineage: Eukaryota > Viridiplantae > Streptophyta > Magnoliopsida > Asparagales > Amaryllidaceae > Allium > Allium cepa. The sequence continues at coordinate 170,405,561 of CM060931.1, forward strand.
GGAACTTGAGGAGCAACTCCGTAGAGAGAAGGAAGAGAAAACGGCAGCCCAAGAGGAGTCACAATGATACTGTGATGAGATCGTTGCCACTCGACTCTTGAAAGAAAAACTTAAGGGTGAGCTTTCCAGAGTCAAGGCGTTAAAGAGTGAGGCCCGTGAAGAGGGCAAGAGGATAAAGTCCATTGATATCGACTCGCGTCTTGTGGCGGCTAGAGAAGAACGCAGGGAGGAGGTCAAAAATATGTTTGACCCGCTAATTTCTGAGTTCAACGCCCGCGTTCTCATGCATCGAGACTTGACTTTCTTAGACGAGGGTTATCTTGAATCTCTGGCCGAGGTGTGGGAGACTTTAATCGAAATCAGAAAGGCCGAGCATGGTACCGAAGAGATTGACGAGGGAGCCTTGATAAAAGAGTTCCTCAAGGGAAACGAGCCTTCGGACTTGTCTATAGCTAAAGCTATATATGGCAAAGGCTCCCCCTCAAAAGGGAAAGAAGTTATTACTGGTTCATCCGGGTCCGTGCCTCCATCTCATGCGCCTACTCGACCGGCCGGTCGGCCGATACTCGATCCATTTGAGCAGCATATTAGTTACAATCTGGAGGACCCCGGCCTTGGCGTCCATATTCTGTCTCCCATTCCAGAGAGTGAGACCCCCTTGACGGCCGAGAGCCTGCCGGAACCTGGTAGATAACTCTTCACTTTAAGATTTCAAATGTCATTATTCTTTATGAAGGACTATTGTATTCTAATGCTTGTTTATCATGCTTTTGCACAGATCGTTCTGATCCCGGGCCCACTCCGAGGAGAGATGTCGCCAAGGAGGTGGAGGAAAAGATAGGTGAGGCCACTCAGGCAGGAGAGGCTCCTAGGCCAGATGCTCAGGTGATTGGGGCGCTGGATGAAGACAAATCTGAGACTTCTTCTCCCATTGAGGGGAGTTATGAAGTAGAGATCACAGGCGCCTCCGAATACACATCTGAGCTGAGTATAAAGGAGCGGCTCGAGAAGGTGAAGAGAGAGACGATCGAGATCAAGGTCGAGCCTCGAGTTGTGGACCCAGACGATCCCTTGCGCAAGCCATTGAAGGTCATTCTCCCTGACAGGTCTAAGCCTGTGGATGTTCCCCGTACTTCCGCAGCTGCTACCCCTCCATCAAAGAAGAGCACCAAGGATAAACACACAGGGGAGGAGCCGTCCGAGAAGGCCATGGAGGTGAGGAAGTCGAAGAAGCACAAGAAGTGACCATTACTCTTGTTCAATGAGAGTTAGTTTAAGTTATGTAATTACTCTACTTTCGTAGCTTTTGTAAATAGATTGTCTACTCCGAACTTTGTAGTAAAAACTTTGTCTGAATAAAGTTTAGTTCCTTTTTTTCTGTCTTTCAAAAGGCTCTTATCATTCAATTTTTGTATGATTGTGATTTAAATCCGAGCTGTTGGGAATAACATGGACGTCTCAGTTCACCTTCATATAGCTCGGAGATTCTTCAAGAGTTGTTCATTCTTCCTTCTGCACTTCAAGCACTTAGAATATTTTTTAGTCCACACATCGGGGACTTAGAGTACTCCAGTCCGCGCTCTGAGGACTTGGAGATTTGAGTCGATTATACTCGAGTCCGCACTCTAGGGACTCAGGGTACTCCAGTCCGCACTCCGGGGACTTGGAGATTTTGAATTGTTTATACTCGAGTCCGCACTCTGGAGACTTAGAGTACTCCAGTCCGCACTCCGGGGACTTGGAGATTTTGAATCGTTTATACTCGAGTCCGCACTCTGGGGACTTAGAGTACTCCAGTCCGCACTCCGGGGACTTGGAGATTTAGAGTCGTTTATACTCGAGTCCACACTCCGGGAACAAAGAGTACTCCAGTCCGCACTCCGGGGACTTGGAGATTTTGAGTCATTTATACTCGAGCCTGCACTCTGGGGACTTAGAGTACTCCAGTCCGCACTCCGGGGACTTGGAGATTTTGAGTCGTTTATACTCGAGTCCGCACTCTGGGGACTTAGAGTACTCCAGTCCGCACTCTGGGGACTTGGAAGTTTTAAATCGTTTATACTCGAGTCTGCACTCCGAGGACTTAGAGTACTCCAGTCCGCACTCCGGGGACTTGCAGCTTTTGAATCGTTTATACTCGAGTCCGCACTCCAGGGACTTAGAGTACTCCAGTCCGCACTCCAGGGACTTGGAGATTTTGAATCGTTTATACTCGAGTCCGCACTCTCGGGACTTAGAGTACTCCAGTCCGCACTCCGAGGACTTGGAGATTTTGAATCGTTTATACTCGAATCCGCACTTCGGGGACTTAGAGTACTCCAGTCCACACTCCGAGGACTTGGGAGATTTTGAATCGTTTGCGCGTGTTCGTACGTCGGCCAGAATAATATGGTTTCGTTTGCCTGTCACATGATCACCATACGCAGAGACATTAGTAATTATGGAAAAGATGGCTTCAAGCCTTTATTAATGAAAGCAAGCTGAATTATCTTACTACATGCCAAGAACTAGAATAATGGCATATTGGAAATAAATGCAACTAATACATGAAAGAAATAGACTAAGTATAATAATGCCGCAAGTGCTCGCTGTTCCATGCTCAGGGGAGTGTCGCACCATTGACGGTCATTAGCTTGAAAGTTCCTTCTCCAAGCTTCCGCTCGATGACGTATGGACCTTTCCATGCGGGATTCATATAAGACGGGATCGGCAAAACTCGTTTCAAAACGAGGTCTCCCACACTACAAATTCTTGGTCGGACCTTTTCGTTATAATATTTTGCGACTCTATGTCTGTATGCGGCCGCTCTCAAATTGGCCTCTTCGCGTTTTTCGTTAATGACGTCCAATGATTCCAATAAAAGATTCTGGTTCGACTCAAGGTCGTAATAAGTTACCCGATGTGATGGAACTCCAAGTTCCACAGGTATGACAGCTTCCGTGCCATATGTCAAAGCGAATGGAGTGTGGCCAGTCGCGATCTTGTGGGTGGTCCTGTAGGCCCAAAGCACTGTTGGAAGTTCATCCACCCACTTTCCTAATTCAAAACCGAACACGAAAATTTTGTTTCATTCCTTTTCCGGAGGTTTTTTCAATATGGACTTGATTATCTTGTTTACGGCTTCCACTTGTCCGTTGGCTTTCGGGTGAGAAACCGCTGCAAACTTCTTTTCAATGCCATATTTCTGGCAAAATTCTTTGAACTCCTTGCTTTCGAATTGAGTCCCATTGTCTGTAATGATGGTCCATGGAAGGCCGAAACGGCATATGATATTTCATACGATGAAATTAATAACCTTCTTGGTGGTTATTGTGGCCAGAGGCTCTGTTTCTGCCCATTTAGTGAAGTGGTCGACCGCAACTATAGCATATTTCTCTCTACCTTTGGCTATGGGTAAAGAACCAACTAGGTCAATTCCCCACATTGCAAATGGCCAGGGACTAACCATTTGCGTGAGTTCCGTCGGCGGAGCTCTCGAGATTTTTGCATATATCTGGCATTTATCACATCTTCTCACTTAGTCTGCAGCATCTCGATTCACAGTTGGCCAGTAGTATCCATAACGGAGGATCTTCTTTACTAAGTCTACCCCCCAGTATGGTCGCCGCATTCTCCTTCATGGACTTCCTCCAGGACTCGTTTTATCTCAGCATGGGCAATGCATCGGAGTAGTAGGGTCAAGAATCCCCTTCGATATATTATTCCATCACGTATTACATAACAAGAAGCCTTACGAAGGACTTGTCGTCTTTCGCTCCTTTCCTTGGGTAAGATCTCGAATAGCAAGTACTGCTTGATTGGGATCATCCACGATTCCTCCTCGATTTCTGTTTTTAACACGAAATCTACCTCCATCATACCTATACTCGGAGCATGGAGGGTCTCAACAGGAAATAATCCCATTTGCTGTGCGTCGCCTGTGCTTGCGAATTTTGCCAGTGAATCGGCTGCTCTGTTTCGCTCACGCGGGACATGTGAAATATCATAATACTCGAGATTCGCTAGCAGCTCCTGAACTCGAACCAAATATAGGGCAAATCTCTGCCCCTTGCTTGGTAGTCTCCTCGCACTTGGTACACGACCAGCTGCGAGTTGCTGAAGATTTCAACCGATTTTACTCCCAGTTCTTTGATAAGTTTCAAGCCGGCGATCAACGCTTCATATTCGGCTTCGTTATTTGTTGTTGTGAATTCGAGCTTCAAAGCATAGCAGACTGATCGGTTCTTAGGATTTACAAGAACTAAGCCGACCCCTGAACAACGGTCGTTAGATGCCCCATCGGTATACATCTTCCATCGAACGGGAGGTATGACATTGTGGTCGTTTAACTCGCCTGTCATAGTAAATTCAGCAATGAAGTCAGCTAGTGCTTGTACTTGTATGGCCCTTCGCGTTAGGTAGGTAATGTCGAATTAACTTAAGTCAACATTCCATTTAAGCATTCTCCCGAAAGTTTTTGGTCGTTGGAGTATCTGTCGCAAAGGTTGATCAGTGTAGACACTGGTCGAGTGTGCCTGAAAATACGGGCGAAGCTTGCGTGACGCAATCACCAAGCAATAGGCTAGCTTTTCAATCTTTGGATAATTTCTTTCTGCCCCCGTCAAACGTTTACTAACATAGTACACTGGCTTTTGAACTCGGTCTTCCTCACGGACCAAGGTTGTACTGATGCGTGCTGGGATACAGCCAAGTATATGTACAACATTTCATGGTCTATTGGTTTCGACAATACTAGGGGACTTTCTAAGTGCCTTATAAGATCTCTGAATGCTTCCTTACAGTTAGATGTCCACTCGAAATTCCTCTTTCCTTTCTTTATGACATCGAAGAAAGGAATACACTTGTCTGTGGCCCTGGATATGAATCGGCTCAGCGTGGCCACCTTTCCGTTCAAGCTTTGCACCTGCTTTATGGTTCTGGGCACTTGTATATCACGGATGGCTTGAATCATCTCCGGGTTAGCCACGATTCCTCGTGCATTCACAATGAAACCCAAAAACTTTCCCGACGCTACGTCGAATGAACACTTTAAAGGATTGATCTTCATTCCATATTGTCTGATTATGTCAAACATCTCCGCTAAGTCTCGGATGTGGTCGTTTGACTGCCAAGACTTCATGAGCATGTCATACACATAAACTTCCATCGTTTTACCAATCTGGTCTTTGAACATCCGATTCACCAGACGTTGATAAGTTGATCCCGCGTTTTTCAATCCAAAGGGCATCACTACATAGCAATACAACCTAACGTTTGTGACAAAACTGGTGTGTTCTTGGTCTGGGAGGTGCATCGGGATTTGGTTATATCCGGAGTATGCATCCATAAATGATAGTAACTCATGCCCGGCAGTTGAATCGACCAGTTGGTCAATCCTTGGCAATGGAAAACTATCCTTCGGGCATGCTTTATTTAAATCAAAATAATCGACACAAGTTCTCTATTTTCCATTCGCTTTCTTTACTAGCACCGGGCTAGAAACCCATTCAGGGTAGAGGGCGTCGCGGACGAACCCATTGGCTTTGAGTTTGTCCACCTCCTCTTTGAGAGCCGCGGACTCTCTGGGTCTATGCCTCTCCTTTTCTGTTTCACAGGAACATGTCTTGGGTCTATGTTCAACATATGACTCGCAATAGTAGGAGAAATCCCGCACATGTCAGAATGTGTCCAAGCGAAAACATCAAAATTCGCTCGGAGGAGGTCGGTAAGGTTCTCGGCCATCACGGGGTCGAGTTGTGATCCAATTTTAAGAATTCGTGACGGGTCATCCCGGTTGACTGGAATATCAATTGTTAGTTCGGCCGGTGCTGCATTTGTTTCCCTAGGCCCCCCATCATCGTCTCTCGGATCTATGTCTCTATGGATCCGAGAATGTTGCCCGAGCCAGGGCTCGGGCGCTACTTGTCAATCATCAGCATTTCGGATGCGGACGGAGCGGCCCGCAACCTTTCCTTTCTCTCTACGCTGAGCCTCTCTCAGCCCAGCCACATAGCAGGCATGTCCGGTTGCCTGATCGCCGTGTACCACTCCAATACCACTGTCTGTGGGAAATTTTAACGTCAGACATCAAAGGGCCAATGCAGCCCTAAATTCTACCAAGGCTGGATGTCCTAGAAATACGTTATATGGAGAGTCAACGTCCAACACTATGAATGGTATGATCTGTACTCTCCTACACTCGCCTTGCCCCAGTTCAACTGGTAACTCCACATATCCCACTGCATCCGTTGCTGCGCCGTTAAAGCCGTGGATTTTTGCTTTAGACGGTTTCAAATCCTTAGTCTCCAGTTTCATTTGGTTGTACGCCTTCTTGAAGATGATGTTAACGGAACTTCCACAATCAATTAGAATTCTCTTCACAAATGCCGGCCCGATTTTCGCAGGTATGACCATCGGGTTGATGGTAGGGGCCTCCACTTTATCTGCCTCTCTGCTCCTGAATACAATATCATCATTCATCGTGCGCTGCTGCTTTGCAGGGGTCCCATCTTCCACATTCGAACAGCACTCATACTCTGCATGTCTTAAAGAGTTAGCATATCGCTCCATCTCGTGCCAATTCTTATCCCTAGGATGAGGTCCGCCCGCAATCGTGTTGATAACCAATCTACCCACAGTTCGAGCAGGTTGTTCTGGTTGGCGTGGAGCTGGCCCACGTCCGGGGTCCGATGTCCCTTGTCTTCCGTCTTATGGGTCTTTGACGAACTCCTGCAGCTTCTTCTGTCTAATCAGCTTTTCTATAGCGTCATGGAGATGTTTGCACTCCTCTGTGTTGTGCCCATAAGACTCGTGAAAGCGACAGTACTTCCCAGTCTGCTTCTGTTCCTCCGTTGATTCCTTTGGGCGTGGTTTCCTATACTGAAAAGTGTTGCAAGTTGACAAATAGATGTTCTCAAGTGATGCGTTGAGCGGGATGTATTCATTGTAGGTCGGGATCCTTGACTTCCATTTTCCCGTCACTCTTTTCTTTCTGGGATTTCCACCTCCGAATCCTTTAGATTGCCCAGGCTTGTTTTGGACGTTGGCTTGAGCTTTTCCCGAATCATCGTCGGTTTGCTTCATGGCGACGGTACTCTTTATGGTCTCCTGAGCAGGCCCTGGTGCCTTGTCTCGTCTTGTCCATCGGGCTTCTTCCCTTCTTATGAACTGATGAGCTTTCGAGTAAAACCGTTCCAGCGTGGCTGGGGGCTTTCCCGCCAACCAATCTCTGAATTCAGAGTCCGGATCCACTCCACGCAATACCGCCATCAAAATTGCGTGGTCGTTTGGATTGCTCACTTCGGTAGCAGCAACATGAAATCTCTGCAAGTGTGCTTTCAACGACTCTCCCGGAGCTTGGATTACGCTTGATAAGGACATCACATATTTTGGACGAGTGGTGTGTATCCTGAATTTCTCTATTGCCAATTCATCAAAGCTGGATATAGATCGTGGGGGAAGTCGAGTAAACCACATGGTGACAATTCCGGACAGAGTGATTGGGAAGCACCTACACTTGGTTGCATCATTAGCTCTTGCAGAATCCATCATCCATCCATACCTCATCACATGCCGCCTCGGATCAGTCTTCCCTTCGTAGGCTGGGATAGTCGACATATTGAACTTCTTAGGGTACTCAGCCTGTAGGATACCATCCGTAAAGGGAGTATGGCTTCTGGACACTCCCCAATCTTCATTGGTCAAGCCTTGGTTTTCTCTCATCAACATCCTGACCATAGATGTTAAGTCCAGAGTTTGTATGGAGGATGGAAGGTTGGGTTTCGTTCCACGAGACCGTGCGGGTTGATGTCCCGCCTGATTTGGGTCTTGGAGATTCGGGTGTTCGGTCTCTTCGCGGGCTTGATTCCCAATGCCTGCTTGTGTACCTTCATCCTTACGGCGTCTACACCTAGGAGGTTCGTCAGCTGACGTTGAACTATCAGATTCAGAATAAGGGGCAGGGTTACCTCCAGCATTCTGGCGTTGTTGCTGAGAGAGATGAGTCATGAGGTTAGTGTTGGCTTGAATCTACTCAGCAAGTTGCCTTCTACTTTCCTTGAGTTCTCTTATCAAGTCGTTGAACTCTGTTCGGGAAACGACTTCCGCTTGGCTTTGGGTGGAGGGCCCTGCACCTCTTGTTGCTTGCTGATTTCTAGGTCCAAATTGTACGCTAGCAGTTTCGTGGACATCTATGTTATGGGAGGCCGATCTGGTTTGTGGTCTTCCCATGGTAGAGTTGTTGGTTATAACTCTGAATAGAATCAACAGATGCCTTGTCAATGATCTTAGATCTCCTCTGGGGGATTTATGCAATCCAGTAGCTACAAAGCAGATCCTAACAGCCTGAGAATTCAATTCTCAGTGAACGCACCAAAATGTTAGCACCAAAATTGGTCACTAACACCCTTAGAGAGATTGTGTAGAGAGATTAATGAAGAAAGTAAATTAAAATAGAGAACAATATGTAAATTTCAGTGCAGAGAACAAGAACACCAAATTTATAGTGGTTCGATGTAACTGCCTACATCCACTTTGAAGTTGATTTCCTTGATAGTTGATTACAGATACAATCCGTTTCTAATTACTTGAATACAATTGCAAAACAAAAGATTAAGTCTTGAGTGAGTGTTGAATGCGGCAGAGTTTCCCTAGTGTTCCCAAGAAACTGATCATTTCACTGCTCCCCTGCCTCTCTGTTTATAGATGAAGGTGGGTTGGACTTTCCTGGTGGGCCTGGTAGCTGGATATCACAGTCCAAATGGAGTAAACTCTGTGTGCCGACCCAAACATGCCGAATGGCCAAATGCCGCTCCATCATCTTCGTGCCGAATGATGCGGTGTTACGTGGGAAGAGTAGGCCGAGCAATCAATCGAAGCCGGACGAGATTGATAGAGTGTCGAACAATCTTTGGTTGTCGAACGTTCTCGGGAGGCCGAACAATCTGTAGATGCCGAACGATGTTATGCCGAGCGTCCTTGGTATGCCGAACAATCGTATGTTGAGCGTCCTTGGTATGCCGAATAATCTTATGTCGAGCGTCCTTGGTATGCCGAACAATCTCCTCATGCCGAGCACCGCGAAGCCGAACGCTCTGAGCGTCGTGGGAAGCATTTGCACCGAACGATACTGGAAGCCGAACCAGTGACTTGGCCGAACGATGTTTGTACGGCGAGCAGAGCTTTGGCCGAACGATACTTTGGCCGAACGATACTTTGGCCGAATGTTACCCAGGCCGAACTATATCTTGGCCGAACGATTCTTAGGCTGGCCAATAGTTAGGTCGAACGATAGTTTGGCCGAACAATGTTTGGGTTGAACGGTAGTTGATGTCGGACAATTCTTCCATGCCAAACGTTCTCACATGCCAAATGTTATTCCATACCGAACGTCTCCCAATGTTGAATGCTCTGCCATGCCGAACGTTCCATAGACGCCGAACGAACTTGGGTGTCGGTCGCTGATCGATCCAGTTGAGCCGACCAGTGGAAATGCCGAATACTAAGTTGCCTGGTCAAATCCCCAGGAAACACATACTATATCTTATTTTCACTTAGTTCTTCTATTTAAATTAAGTTTAGCAACAAATAAGGCCTCAAAATATTATATAGCTCATGCACATAATTTCTTTATACATACATACATATATGTATATGTATATGTATATGTATATGTGTATGTGTATGTATATGTATGTATTTGTATGTATATGTATATGTATACATACATACATACATACATATATATATATCAAACCATTCGTTTGGGTCTAAAGTTAATAAATCATGTTATTACAATGTTCGGGATTTATAGCCTTAATCAAGCCTTATTAATAATACAATACTTCTTTGAAAGTTCTAACTTCTCAAATCCCTTTATAGAAATTCAATAGTTATTTAATTATCGATTTGCACTGTAATAAACCAATATCAAGGCTAGATAATCTTCAAGGCCATTTTTGGTATACAAGTTTAATCCACCTAAATTATTATTTTTGCCTTATAGCTTATTTTAAAGGTCGTACTTCTAATTTTCAATTAGTAATAAAATATATAATAATATTTTTATCATATGTATAACAACAAATTAGAGTTTTAATTAATTTATAACCATGTTATAAATTAATATCAACTCCGTCTAATTTAGTTCAATACGAATAGAACACACTATTTATATATACAAGATCTCAATGATCAATTATCCCATATATCCATAATAAAACATATAATAATATTTCTATCACTGATCTAACTATATATTAGTATAAATTAATATCAACTCTGTCTAACTCTATTCAATATGAATATAATACCATACACATATACGGGATCTTAATCAATTATCCCAAATATCTACTAAACTAATCCAATTAAATGGGGAAATTTTATATATATATATAATTACGGGTATCATACCGAAATATAAATTTAGAATTATAATCTCGCTCACTTGAACTAAAAATTTCCTAGTATTCGAATCTAGCCTAAGTTTATACTGTGTCATACGTAATCTCCCTACGAGTGCAACGGCGAAGACCGCGTCTTTTTTAGATCTAATATGCAAGAGATATGAATTAAATATGAAATGAGATAATATATTCTTTTAATTAATTATAATTAACTAAATTAGTTACCTCCTTGGCCCTAAATCCTTCTTCCCCCAAATTGCTATGCACACATGCACAAAGAACCCACACCTGCACATGGTCCTACCTTGATTTCTCCCTCTAAACTCGATGAATCACCAATTGCATCACACTTCACTTTGCGTGTACATCAAAACTGACCCAATTTCCCAATGCTCCACCCCTTAACAAAATGCAACCTGCATATTCTGCCCCCACGGCCAAAATGTTGCGACAGTAGATCTTCGATCGGAACTCTTTGTGATGATGTGGAAAAGAAGGCATGGCCAAGTGAATAAAAATAGCACCCCTCATTGCACTCAACTCCTCCCTAAACACCGACTATTTCCAACCCTAGTCCATGCAATCCAAAGAGGAACTCGGCCAGGTCAGGGTGCACCTAACAATGACCCTATAGACTTAAATTCCTCTCTTTGCCAAGTCCAACATATCCGACTTCGCCAATTTTTGTGGGTCAAAGCTCCTGATTTAATTAAATGAAGGAGGTAACTTAAAGTTTTAATGAGCAAGAGAAAATGGAAGGGAAAAGAAAGAAGAAGATATTTTCAAGGGAAGGTTATATATATAACTATATATAGTTATATATGTTTTTATGTACGTATATATTGATGTTTAGAATAAATCACCATATATTTTGAGCTCGAATGATCATACAATGAATCAGATCGTCACAAAACTCATCAGGGCACATCAACCCATTTTTCTGGTCCCGATGGTTGAATTTCACCACTATCCAAGATAATAACCTGGGATGATAATTCCATGCATTTCGAGGTCATTTTATTCATCGAATCACCTGATTCCAAAAATTCTTCAATCCTACATTTCATAATGAAGCCCTCATTCCAGATACATAAGCCGTTTTTCAAGATCACACTGGACTCGACTATGCACGTATTTTACAAAATACGTATAAAAATACATAGATGGTAAAAATGCTGAAACTACAAATATAAATATATTTATATTTATTTTGGTTTGCAACATCGATGCAGACTCAATGGAGGTGGTCTCGAGTCCCAATTCGCCCATATGCGAAAAGCTAGATTTTAGACCTTCAATTAATTAATAATCCGATATTTAAATTAATTATCCAAATATCTAGTTGTTAAAAATGTGGATTACTACAGCCTTCAGCATGAACACCCAAACCTTTCTAGAGTAGTCATCGATATAAAAAATAGCTAGCTCCTCCAATAGAAGCTGTGGTTACTGGTCCTCAAACATCCACACGGACATACTCTAGTGCTCCTTTGGACTCATGTCTACTAATACTAAAAGAAACATTCGTCTGCTTTCCCAATACACACTCCTGGCAGAATTCCAAATGGTTAATGCTTTCGCTCTTGATCATCTTTCTAATCGTTTTTTTATTTGTTCAAAGAAATCTAATATCAATATTTCATTTGTTTTTAGATTTATGTGACACAAATGAAAAACAATGAAAATAGTTCCAAATAAAATGTTGGCTATGTAATAATTGTGTATAAAAAGTTTAATGTAAATTAAAATTTAATAACCCCATCAAATCTTTACTTTTGTATAAAATTCCTCCCTATCTTTTATTTCCCTTAACTACACCGCTCCCTCATTTAAGTATTCCCTTAAAATAGTTTTCCCATTTTACAATCATTCTATTCAATCCAATTATACATATTTATGCATTTCGATTCCTAAGTAAACATATTTTTATACCATCTAAAATAATTTTCATGATCCCATTTTTCTGTTCCTCCAATTTATTTTTTCATTTCAATCTCGAACTTCACACAAACTCAAAGGAGATTCACAATTTCTAATGTATATATTAAAGTTGGATCTTTCTTAGATCTTGCCTATTTTTTTCCTTCTTTCGTACTCTTTGGTCTCAAACTTCATAAAATCTCAAAATGACATCACAATTTCAGTTATACAAATCAATCATATGAAATGATCACATAATCTTATGGTAATTTAGATTTGAACCTAGAGTATAGTTAACTCTCTTTCCCACTCCATTAACTTGACTATTTATTACTGTATAATTCGTTCTTTATATTTCATCTCTATAAACAATTTTCTTTAAATTATTATAGGTACTCGCTTTTTTATCGAAATTGCATTTATTACCATAAAAGGAAACTCTGTACGATATTTTAGTTACGAAAGTATAACATACTAGTAGTTTATTTTATTTTATTTCTTTTTCTAAGTAAGAACAGCTTTGTATGATGCATTTTTATAAATTAAGTTTGGATCATGGTTTTATACACGTCATTAAAATATGAAAGTGAATTCGATAACCTTATTTTATATGTCAAAATTTTATAATGTCAAATATATTAAACTAATTTGTTTTTTTATGTAATTTGCAGGCTTATTTATGAAACATTTATTCTTTAAATAAGCCCAATATATTCGTTGGTAATTATAGTGAAATATAAAGAATGTTTTAAGTTAAATTATTTGTGTTGAAACTCTTACAAATTATGGATAATGTCTAAATTATATCTTGATATTAAAATAAATCGACTTGAAATTTTGTCATAATTTTTTGTTCTAAAGTTTCTCATTTGAAAGTTTTTAATAAATTCAAGTGTAATGGTTATTTCAAAAACATTGAAAGGAATTCAACAGTTTATTGTTATGTATCAGAGATTAATATTAACTATAATAAACTAATTTACTTTTATGCAATTTGGAGGCTTATTTTTTTAATATTTTGTTCTTCGAGTATGCCAAACCCATTTGATGGTAGTTAGGGAGTGAAAATAAAGAAGGATAAAAATTAGATTATTTATATTAAACCTCCTAAAGAAATTTGGACAGTGTCTAAATTGTATTTAGATACTAAGAAAAACTAAAATAAGTCGGCCTATTTTTTATGGTTTAGTAGGTTTTCCACTCTAAAATTTCTTAATTCACGAATGTTAGTAGATTCAAAGGTAACTATTATTTTTGAAATATTGGAAGTGAACTCAATAGTTAATTAATTATATACCGAAGATTATGTCAAATATGCTAAACTAATTTACTTCTTTTGCATAATTTTGAGGCATATTTTTGAATCTTTTGTTCTTCCAAATATGCCTAAACTTTTGATGGTAGTTAAATTCTTTACATTCAACCTCTCGCAAAAATACGAATAATATCTAGGTATATCAAGTTATTTAAAAAAAATAAAGTAAACCAACTTGAAATTTTGATGGTTAAGTAATTTTCTACTTTAAAAATTTTCATTTGTCTAATTTTTAATAAATTCAAGTTTTATGCATTGTATTACTTTTAAGGGCGGTTGGGGTTCAGATTCCAAGGTCATTAGTCTAGCCTATTTTATGTTTTGTGTATTTTATTCTACCGTTTATACCTATTTAGTTCAGTCCCCAAGTAAAACTAATCTATTTTCTCAACTAAAATAAAATATCTAATCATTTGGCCCATCTTTCATTTTCATTTCAATCTTGAGCTTCTCATGAATTTTAATTGACATCATAATTTCAACTTCATAATTAAATCATTAAGAAGGGTCGGTTGCATAATATGAGTTAGGATTTCAACTTTCAACTTTAATTACATCTAACTCTCTTTATCACTTGATATATTATATTTTATAACTCTTTGTACAATTCATTTCTTATATCCATCTGAATGAACAATTTGTTTTAAAGCATAATAATAGATCATTGTATTTCATCCAAAAGTTATTATACACAAAGAATAGTTTATAATGAACTCTATATTTAGTGGTGTAATATACTTAAAATTCATTTTCTCCTTTCTTTTTCCCACTAAATAACTATAATGGGATATTTAGATTTAAGGATGCATTTTAGAAAAAAAATAGATCTAAGGTCAATGAAATTTAATAGTTAGACTAAGGATGAAGTCCTATTTGATTATGTAAACCTAAAGTTTAATTTAATTACTCATCTTCACTAAATTATAACCTTCAGTTTTAAGCGCATCTTATAAAGGTACTGAACAGTTATCCACAAAAATAAGTATTTAGTAACCCAGAATCTTTCGGGTGATTACCAAAAAGGGAAATGGAGCTAAGTCGGTATGATATAACGTACTCTTTAGGGATTGAAATAAAAGGCCAAGCACTAGCTGGTTTTATGATAGAATGCATAAGTTCATTGAAGAGAGGGCGGAAAAGGGAAAAAACTATAAATAGAAGTGATATTTATTCCTCGATGGCACTTCCAATGAACAAGGATCTCGTGCCAGATGCATGATAATAACACCAGATGGAAACTATTTGCATTATGCCATGAAGTTGTGCTTTTCTACAATAACAATGTCGTTAAATACAAGTCGATGATAGCTGGGTTAACTTCAACACAATAATCAAAATTCCTAGAATTAAAATATTTAGTGATTCTTAACTAATAGTAAATCAGGAGAACAAGAGATACCAAAGAAAGGATGAAAAAAATCCAAGATTCTACCCATTAGATGTCAAGATAAGAAAATGCTCATGCATACTCTTAAGAAAAATTAGCTAATTCTCGAGGAGCTCCTCAAGCGAAAATTTTCCCGATAGGGTTCCAAAATGATCCTAGCATATAACCAAGGGAGGAATCAAGTAAAGAGATTTTGGTAACAACACGCTCTCGAACTAGCCAACATCAAGCATTCGAAAATCAACGCGGAAAAAATAACGATCAAGTATGAAATCAAAATGGCCCAAATACATGAACAAATGACAATATTCGAGAGGATCGATATAAAAAAAACTGGATGATGCCCATGGTGGAATACATAGAAAGTTGGATATTGTCACAAGACAGAAATAAGGCTAAGAAAGTAATGTATCAAGCGCCTTCGTTTATAATAATAAACGGTGTATTATATAAGAAAGGATATTCAATTCCATATTTGTGGTGTATAACGAGAGAAAAGGGAATAAAGTTGTTAATCAAGATGTATGAAGGATTTTATAAGGACTAGTCTACTGGAATGAAATTAGCTAAGAACTTGATGGAAAAAGGGTATTATTGGCTTCAAATGAGTAGGGATGCGCTATCCTACGTGAAAAGGTGTATGGCAAATGTCAACAATTCCTAAGAATTCCTTGATTATCTCCGAGTTAATTAACACATGTAATAAGCCTTGGCCTTTATAATGGATTGAATTAATTGGCCCTTACTGATAGCAAAGGTGGTGCCTAATTGTGGCTATTGTCATCAATTACTTTACAAAATGGGTAGATGATAATCCATTGTCTAACGTATAACCACAAATAGAGTCTAGAAGTTCATCATTAAATAGTTATAACTCGCATTGGTTACCAAACAAGTGTATTTCACATAATGGAACCTAGTTCTAAAGCGAGGAATTCGTCTATTTTTGTGACAGAAACATAATCATAAAAGCTTTTAGTTGGCAGCCCATCATAGTAGAGGAGTTGAGGCTACAACTAAAACTATTAAAAAAACACTCAAGTATGACTTGATTGGTCTAATGGAAATTGGGTAAAAGAACCCTTCATGGTTTTATGGTACATCGAACTTTAACCAAGATAGTCACCAGACATATAATATTCTTCTTGACGAACGAATTTGAAGCTATGTTACAAGTAGAAGTTGAAATTCTTTCGTGATTGAGAATTGCCTACGCACATGGACCGAATCAAGATTAGAAAAGGGGATCTTTAGATTTATTCAATGCATTGAGAGGTGAAGCTGACTTAAGAATGACAGAGTATCAGCATAGAATATTCAAAAACCATAACTCAAGCGTAAAGGAAGGGTATCCTAAAGAGAATAATTTTATGCATTGAAGAGCAATGGGAAACACACAAACCCAGCATATGGACCCCTTAGATCAAACTAGGGGGTCCCTTAATCATCCGTGAAGTCATTCCTCATGGGACCTACCAATTAAGTAAATAAGATGGTAATATCATATCTATAACATGGAATGTTAAAACATTTAAGACCATACTTTCATTGTTAGTGAATGTTGAATCGAAAACCATCATAATAGTCCATGGGGAATCATAGGGTAGATGCAAGGAATTATTCTCAACCATCTGAAATATATCTAGATATGGGATTATTCATAAAATATGAAATATATCTAGATACGGTGGCAGAGATGGAAGATCTCATTTACGTTCTTATGGAAAAATGAGAAAATATATTAAATTACTAAACAATTGGCAATAAATACAACTCCGAATTGATCTTTGAAAGGAGGATTTCAAAACATGAAAGTAATCCTGATTTTGTACTCGATCTTTTAAAAATCGATTTTAAAAAAAAAACTTATTTTGGTTTAATGGTTGAGAACCATCCTAGGAAGATACTTTCCAAAAATCATTTTCCTAAAACTTTCTTTATTTATCGGCTAAGAATTATGCCGAAGGATCTTTGAATACATCACTTTTCAAATTAAAAAAAATCATGGTTTATCACCTGAGAACTATGTGAGGAAAGGATCTTTACAAAAACCAATTTTCAAAAACCTTCTTGGTTTATTAGCTAAGAACCGTGCATAGAAACGATCTTTGAATAAATAAATTTCCAAAAGAATCTTTCTTGTTTTATTTGCTAAGAACCATACCATCAAAGAATCTTTAACTAAGTCAGTTTTCAAAAACATTTCTTAGTTTATCGACTAATAACCATGCTGAGAGAGGATCTTTAAATAAACTGATTTCCAAAAATCATTTTTGGTTTATAAGCCAAGAATTGAGTTCCTAAAACCTTTCTTGGTTTATCAGCCAAGAATCGTGTCAGGAAAGGATCTTTACAGGGATCAACTTATTCCCATAGTCCATGGTTAACCCCCCTGCGACTCTTGGTTGAAGATACACCGAGTTTGACAAAAATCCTAGTCTGACATTGTCAGAGAGGTTCTTTAGGAAAGGAAACTCTTGCAGTCATTAGTGTAAAGCCTTTAGACCTGTTCCAAGGCACCTAACAATGGGGTTAAAAGCCCTTAGACGTAAGTGTTAAGGCAACTGTTCAAATGTCCATAAGAGGACATTGAGAGCGGTCCAAGAAAACCTTCGGCCTTGCCGCTCGTACCCGATCAAAGAAACCATATAGAAAAGAAAGTATGAATTGAAAATAATCAAAGAAAGATCGTCAAATATGGAAAATTTCATTAATTGAAGGTTGGTCAAAGAGTCGTTTGTAAAATATGGTGACTAGGAAATTGTGAAAAAGTTGTCAAAATATATCAAATTGTACCAACCAAGGATTGGTCAGGTATATGAAAATTTTGTGAGGTGTAAAACCCACCAAGTCTAACGACCTAGCATTAATTAAGTGTTCACTTTTAGGAAGGGTCTGCAGTTGGTCTTAAGCTGCTAAAATCAAAATAGAATAAGGTATCTGTCCATATAGAAAAAATATTCTAATACTAATCAGATTTTTACCCATACAACTGATGAAATTGCAGGATTAATAAGAGACCAAGTCAGAAAAAAGCATCCAAAAGGGAAAAATAAGTTGTAATCAAGCAACGAGTGCAAGGAGGAAATCATGTTTAGAAGTAAAATTCGAAAGCATCAAAGAGTTTCCTTAAGCTAAAATATAAACAAACTCATCAAGGGGAATTGCCATACCTAATTTTTACAAAAGATAAAGGAATAGAAAGACCAAGGACAATATGAGATTAACCAAAATAGATTCACTATCGAAGATACGAATTATAAACTATAAAGAGCTACCAGATATCTGAGGTATAGAACTGCTGAAGGTATGAAGTGTAAGTGCTACTGAGTTATAAAGAGGAAAAGATACCGAAGAATAAACAAGGAAAGCTATCGGAGTTTAGGTTGAATTTTCGCTTAATATTTACCATTAAGGGAAGATCATGCCACATTTCCTTTTCTCAAATCAAAGCCTAGATTTCCATATTTAGATTGTAATTAAATTTGGATATTAGCATAAAACATAGTAAAATTGTATTAAAGTGAATGTAGTTAAATACCAAACCACCAAATTATTGTCTTGTATGCTCTTGCTTTGCTCGCAAATTTCTTCTCTTTCTTGCAAAATTTTCTTATTCTACATACCTTGATTTGAGATTCTGAAATTAGAACTCATAAACCATGTATAACAAAGGCTCAATTCACACTAAAATTTTAATCAACGATTACATACTGAATAAATATTGGTTCTTCATAGCCTTATCGAATGTCGACTAGGACAAAAAATTAGAACTGAAAACCGCAAAACAGAATTGACCCCAAAAAACCCGAACCACATCCGAGCTCGATGGTCACTTCTATTTTAGACCAATATTTTGGCTGATGGTGTCAAAATAAATATTGGAATTATTTTATTTCATAATTCCAAACAATTCAAATTAAATATGATTTAATAATTTAATACTGGCAATAATATGAAGAAAGTATTTTCTTTTAAAAAGTTAATATTTGAAATAAAATTTTGAACATTTTAACACACGTAGATAGATACATTACGCATATCCATAAAAATAACTCACAACAACCTTATGCGATTCTTGAGTGAGAAACCAAGTGACCTTAATACCAATAGACTTGAAAACTTCCTAAAATCGTAATCAAAGCAGAGTCATGGTTGAACTAGTGGTTGGCCGAGTGAACACCTTCCTTCAAATGTTACTCATGAATGGGTCGGCCCCTCTTTTTCCCCTCCATGAGTACGTCCTCTAGCCCTCCCCTAATCTATTCAAAAACAACATTCTGACAACCCCCTTCCCCCCTAATAATTAAGAAATTCTAATGATACACCACTAAAATACATCATTAAAAAATTTCATTAATAGTGAAGATGATAACGCCCAGGATAACAGATAATGCATCCATCTGTTTATAAAAGAAAATGTTGCTAATACACATGATCTATAGTAAACATTTCAAAATTGACATTAACAAATCATATGCTTAATGTACTTTTTACTCATTTTTGTTCCAAAAAGATATACAATACTCAGTAACTTTGGATTAGACGAAGCGATGGACCTTCTGAAAAGCACTAATTTGAACTTTCAACATTTTCAATAAAATCAAGGAAAAAAGAAAGACAGTTAATTGCATAAACAAATAATCCTAATTCATAAAAAAAAACATCGGAAAATGACACATACCATAAACCTTTCATCAAACATGAACGAAAATTCCAAAAATTCAAAAGCAACGCATAAAAGAGTTCTCGGATGCTTCAGAACTCCCCGTAAATAACACAGAATAACAAATAAATTTCTACTTTTTGTCTTCCTTTTCTGCTTCAGCGGCTTTTTTAAGCCTCTTTCCATGGTGGCGTTTATTGGTCCTTTCAAGGCGCAGTTTCTGGTAAGCTCTGAATGTCCTCATTTCTTCGTTTATTTTGACAAGATCGACAACTGGTTTCTCTGTAAGGACAGGCATGAATGCCCCTTTCACTTGAGTTGCTGATGCAAGTTCTTCAGCGTTTGAATCACCATTCTAATATGACCATATAAAAAAATTCAGTCATCATAAACACGCGCACGCACACAGTGTGTGATACAACATGTTGGAGTGTAAACATTATTTAAACCAGTACTTTACCACATAAGATGCATGTGTATGTAGAAATGAATACAGTACACCGAAACAATACTTTTTTTTACTGAATTATGAAATAAGATCGTTAGAGTCGTATATATAAAAAAACAAATCAGAAAACACTAATTTCCATAGGTTTAAGGTACATTGTAAGAGAGAGAGAGAGACGATTGATTAAAAAATTGAAGAAAAAAAACTTTCTTTCCTGACAAAAGGATTACTGGGAAAATATAACATTTCACTTTCAAAAGATATAATCGCTAAATCTTGATTTATACAAATTAAATATTATATATACATGCTGCATGTATTTTTATATTGACTGTAGTGAATAAGAAATCTAATTTGAATACAAGAAAACCATCAATATTGAGCATTGTAACAACCAATAAAGTGTTGGATGACTGATACTGAATTAGGTGTGCCCAATATCTCATGTGCATCATTGCATATATGAAGTGTATTATGAATGCTTATTAATCAGCTGTGGTACATTGTGTGAGACATGACATAAGTACAGACTATCATCCATACAGGCTATCAATTTCAAGCAGTTCAAATATTTTTTACAGCATTGCAGCTATATGTACATATGGATATGATCATCAATACATTATATGATTGTACAACCAATGATGATAGATCAGCATATTTAACGAAAAAACAAAAACTGTAATTGACTGTGTTGTTAACTGAAGCAAAGATCAACTCTAACATTGCAAAATTATCAAATATCATTTCAAATCAAGGTGTTAAAATGCATGTGTAATTTAATCATAAAATCCTGTTCCTAACTATTCTCATATTTGATGAGCACATGAGCAAATGATAAACGTGCATTAAATATTTTTCAATTTTGCTGATACTATAGTATGAATCATGTCAATGCAAACAAAGTTGTACATAAACGTATGGTCATAACAGTAAATTTACCTTGAATTTGCCAGGGTGTCTAGGGAAAACTAGAAGCTTAGCAGTGTATTCCTTTAGCCTCTGAACATTGGCTTGCATCCCCTCCAAGGACCTATTTCTGCGCCTGTGATCCACTGATATGCCAACTGTTCGTGCCCATTTCCTTTTAACTCCAGCCAACTACAAAGTTATGCATTTTGTTTGTTATAGGCACATGAACAAATAGATAATGCATGCATCTTTGTAATTTTAACATGTTCTATGATAAATTTAACAGCTCACCATTGTATTAGAAAATGATTGTTAGCTAAACTCAAAAAAGGACGAAGGAGAACATATACTATACATGCAAATATTAAGCAATAAACAATGTTAGTACCCTAGGTGTTCTTTCTCTCAGATAGTTGTGAAAGATAGCTAAGACGTATATCTTAGATTTGTATAGACTAGCACATTGAATTTTAAGATAATCATTAATAGAACTAAAGTTAATACAAAAACGGATATTTGCAATGTTATATAGTGTGGGCGTAGCTAAAGGAACAAAACAAATCAAAACAATAGGAGTACATAGACACCTTCAGTCATGTATACTCATATTAACAATGAAATATATCACTAGGCTAAAGAAAATCGACGGATGAATTCACTATTAGCTTGTTTACATGATTAGACATCTCTGTTATTTGTATTGCTTCCTAAAAACGCACAAAATTCATTTAAAATATTGATAATGATGACTAATATGCATAACAGGTAACTTTAAGATGCGTTGTCGAGAAAGACAAGATTAAAAGAGACGTGGTTAAATTTAAATTCATGCCTTGAGTTCTTCTAGACTAAATCCTCTGCCTTCTCTAACTTTCATGTTGTATTTCCGGGTTTGACAATGAACCACAGGGCGTAGTGGACCAGCTGTAGGCCTTGGGAAAACTTTGACAGCTTTTTTCTGTCTTGCTGCATCAACAATGTAGCATTAGTAGATTTAATTATTTTACATCACTGATGGCCATTATTTTATTTCTAAGAAATTGAAGAAACTAAGGATTTCTCATGCATATTCCTTACCAATCCTTCTCCTAGTTTTTCTAGCAGGCTGATTAAACCAGGTCCTCACATAATTCTGCCAGTGCTTCTTGAAATGGCCGTTAGGGATAACATTGTTGTGCTTCATTTCTTACCTAAGATCAAAATTGGCAATGAAAATTTGCATCTAAGAATTTTTGCATGATAAAAGTTTTACGAGGCATATTGTACATTGCGAAACGCACAAGAAGAATAAGAACATCTGTCAGATTTTTTTTCTATTTGGATAACTTCACTTTGTCAGAAATATAAACAGGTAGCTATCATGTTGCATAAAATTAATCAACGGCAAGCTAATATAATCAAAATCCACTATACATTAGCATCTACTATATTTCCATTCTTAAGTATTTAACATGTATAGTCATTTGCAAAAGTAAAAGATCTATGTGAAAATGTTATCACGTTATATGCATTTATATAGCATCACCATCTAATCCGTCCAAATTCACTTGATTATTGTTATTTAGCATCACTATAACGTCTTTATCTAAAGCTGAACTTTCCAAAACCTAAAATTTCATTTGAATGAGACATGTTGCCAAAGCAATCGAGAGAGCTTATTGAGTTTTGCAAATTACATCAACATTTGCAAACCTTAAAATCTAACAGCTCGTTGAAAAGTAGGAAATGGGAGGAGAAACGGAGCATACCTGATGCTATGGATTGAAGATAACCCTAACTTAGAAATCGGCGGCTGTTTTTCTTATAACCATTCAACTAGGCAAAGTGGACCTTCATTTGATTATGGGCTCAATAAGTTATGGGCCACGGTACCCGATGTTACCGAGTTGGTGGGCCCTTCTTTTTAACATTTGAGAAAGTCCTACGCTTTTGTTAACGTGTACAAACCTGCTGCATAGAAATTATAGCACTTTATATGACATGTCTCCAACAGCAAAATACTCTGCTCGTTGTAGCCCCTTTATATTAAGGCTAATGTTCGGTTTGTAATTAAGCTTGGTAATTTGCTTAGATAAATAAGGAAAATTAGAACATTTCTCTCCTTTCTAAACTTATTTATTTTACATTCTTCCATTTTAGAAGCTATTTTTTACGTTTCTCATTTTTGAATTTCTTACTCTTTTTTACATTTTTCATTTTCAAATTTAAAAGTTTCCGTTCCGACGTGTATTATGGCGGTTATGAGTTATGAACGTATATCGTAACAACGCATTTTAAGCTTAGTAAAATTATCTAAATACTCTCGTGAATTTCAACTTTTAAAAAAAAATATGAATGTAATTTGTAAAAGAAAATTGGAAGGTACCCAATTCTAATTTTTTATAATCATAATAATGTATGATGTTTGCGTAAAAAATGGCCGCAAACATCCAAAGTCGTATGAGTCGGTTGATTTTATGTTGTTTTTAGTGATTTGGGTGATTTATGCAAATATATAAAAAGCAGTGACTAAACTGTAAAAGACACACAGATTTATAGTGGTTCGGCCAGAACGTGCCTACGTCCACTTTATATGTTATTCTCCTTTTTTCTTCAGATTACAAGTACAAAGCTTTGATTACAAGTATCTAAAGTTGTTTGAGAGTTCCTTCCAGGCTTGAGCTCTCAAACTTGTCTGCCATTGTTGTACCCCTGCCCCTCTATTTATAGAATGAGGTAGGGGGCAGGGGTCTTGGAAGTTTATAGCTGCTGGTGGGCTTGGGCTGAAGCAATCTGGACTGGCAACTTTCTGGTTCGGCGAAGCTTTGGTTCGGCGATTAGTGGGAGAGGGGTTGATTCGGTGGTCACCTGGTTCGGTTGTTTGGTGGTGGTTGATCCGGTGCTTGTTCGGTCCGGTGATGGAGGAGAGGTGATGGAGGAGAGGTGTTGGTTCGGCATGGAAGTGGAGCGGTAGAGGTCATCTGGTTCGACTATGCAAGGATGGAGTCTGGTTCGGCAGTAGCTTTGGATGGAGCCTGGCTCGGTAGTTGTTGGTGAAGGAGGTTGGTTCGGTAGTACGTGGCTGGTTCGGCTATGAGGTGGATTCGGCTAAGGGGAGAAGGGACGGTCCGGCAATGTTTGGACCGGCATTACTTGGGAAATGCCGAATGAACTTATTACTTGGGAAATGCCGAATGGGAATGCCGAATGAGTTTGGCAGAATGGAAACTTTGGTGGTGAATGCCGAATGAGTCTTGAGTGTTGGAGCACCGAATGAACTTTATATGTGAACCTTGAGTGAAACCCTTGACTTATGCATGCTTGCTTGCTTCTTCTTGGCTTGATCGTGGTGGAGACGCGCTCAACGTCGATATTCCAGTTTTGTCCAAAAAATGGGATAACACTTTGTCCCCCAAAATATGCCTTGCGGTAGGAAGGCGTGTTTTGTAATGCCTTGAGCTGGATGTTCATATCCTGTTGACAACCTGTAAAGAGCTTGATGTTTTATATGGCCCCAAATGACGATCGTTCGGGATCGAGCTATTTGGGATGAAGCGCGGCCGTTCATGGTCAAGCGCCTAACTTCAAATGACGACCGTTCGCGATCGAGTCATTCGAGGGAAAGTGCGACCCTGCGCGGTCAAGCGCGTAAATCCATGCGTCGATCGTTCGGGATCGAGTCATCTGCAGTGAAATGTGACCGTTCAAGGTCAAGCGCTTTACTTCAAATGACGACCGTTCGGGATCGAGTCATTCGAGGTAAAGTGCGACAGTGCGCGGTCGAGTGGGGACCGTTCAAGGTCAAGCGCTTAACTTCAAATGACGATCATTCGTGATCGAGTCATTCGAGGTAAAGTGCAACAGTGCGCGGTCGAGTCTGTAAGTCCACGCGTCGATCGTTCGAGACCGAGCTATTTGTGATGAAATGTGACCGTTCAGGGTCAAGCGCCTATCTTCAAATGACGATCGTTCGTGATCAAGCCATTCGAGGTAAGGTGCGACAGTGTGCGGTCAAGTGGCGGTCCTCAAATGGCGACCGTTCGCGATCAAGCCATTTGAGGTAAGGTGTAACAGTCAGTGATCAGGTGGCGGACCTCAAATGACGACCGTTCGCGATCGAGCCATTTGAGGTAAGGCGAGTTGTGCCGTTCGAGGCGAGTTGTGCCGTTCGAGGCGAGTTGTGCCGTTCGAGGCGAGTTGTGCCGTTCGAGGCGAGTTGTGATCGTTCGCGATCGGGTGCTGTTCGAGGCGAGTTGTGACTGTTCGAAGTCGGGTGCCGTTCGAGGCGAATTGTGACTGTTCGAAGTCGGGTGCCGTTCGAGGCGAATGAGTGTGCCCGGGGGGGACTTAATATTATCAGTGTTGGAGTCATTGTTTGGGGGAATTTTTCGAATCAAAGACTTCGGCAGTTCGTTGCCATGCAATAGGTGCTCGTGGACCGTTCGCGATCCAACGGGCATACAAGTAAATAATTTTTCCATGGAGTTACAAATATCAAAGCAATAATCATACGAGTTCCACAGTAGGAACGTTCAAATCAAAATCAAAGCGGGAGCAAGACGAAGATGTCAAAGTGTAAACTCTTACTATGGTGCGGTCTATAGTCATTCAGAGCATGCCTATGGATCGTACGCGATCGCTCACATGTGTAAATGATTTAACCGTGCTAGTGAGAGGTTTGCGACTTGTTCATTGCTTTCAACCTGCCCCCGAGTTCATGAGGGAATTTTACCTGCCCCCTGGCTGGGCGTTCATTCCTTACCAGGTTGCTCAGAGGCCTCTATCTTACTCTTTGGGATTGGATCAACTGGCTCCAAGTGTGGTGCCCCCATGCGGGATCGATGCCTGATTGATAGTCGTCTGCTGATTGGGGGTTGCCCCCTGCTGAGCCATTTCATCTGCTTGCTGCCACCTGGATCTGAGTTCCGGCATTTCCTGCTCGCGTAATGTTGTCTGAGAAGAGCTTGCGTCACCTCCTCTTGTCTTTTCATTATGACTTCCATTTCCTCTCTGGTGATGTAGATGGATACTCCTTCTGCTCCATTTCTAGAAGAAGTCTCTTGATTTTCCTTCATGTTCACATCTCTCTGGCCTTTTGCCTTCTACTATTTTGCCTAGTCATTGTCTTCCAAATCCAAACTTCTATCCGATGCAGCGGGAGCTGGTTTTTCTCAGTGAAAGCACCAAAATGTTTGCGTAAAAAATGGCCGCAAACATCCAAAGTCGTATGAGTCGGTTGATTTTATGTTGTTTTTAGTGATTTGGGTGATTTATGCAAATATATAAAAAGCAGGGACTAAACTGTAAAAGACACACAGATTTATAGTGGTTCGGCCAGAACGTGCCTACGTCCACTTTATATGTTATTCTCCTTTTTTCTTCAGATTACAAGTACAAAGCTTTGATTACAAGTATCTAAAGTTGTTTGAGAGTTCCTTCCAGGCTTGAGCTCTCAAACTTGTCTGCCATTGTTGTACCCCTGCCCCTCTATTTATAGAATGAGGTAGGGGGCAGGGGTCTTGGAAGTTTATAGCTGCTGGTGGGCTTGGGCTGAAGCAATCTGGACTGGCAACTTTCTGGTTCGACGATTAGTGGGAGAGGGGTTGATTCGGTGGTCACCTGGTTCGGTTGTTTGGTGGTGGTTGATCCGGTGCTTGTTCGGTCCGGTGATGGAGGAGAGGTGATGGAGGAGAGGTGTTGGTTCGGCATGGAAGTGGAGCGGTAGAGGTCATCTGGTTCGGCTATGCAAGGATGGAGTCTGGTTCGGCAGTAGCTTTGGATGGAGCCTGGCTCGGTAGTTGTTGGTGAAGGAGGTTGGTTCGGTAGTACGTGGCTGGTTCGGCTATGAGGTGGATTCGGCTAAGGGGAGAAGGGACGGTCCGGCAATGTTTGGACCGGCATTACTTGGGAAATGCCGAATGAACTTATTACTTGGGAAATGCCGAATGGGAATGCCGAATGAGTTTGGCAGAATGGAAACTTTGGTGGTGAATGCCGAATGAGTCTTGAGTGTTGGAGCACCGAATGAACTTTATATGTGAACCTTGAGTGAAACCCTTGACTTATGCATGCTTGCTTGCTTCTTCTTGGCTTGATCGTGGTGGAGACGCGCTCAACGTCGATATTCCAGTTTTGTCCAAAAAATGGGATAACATATGACAAAATTTTCATATTTACCATGTGTTTGAGATCCGATGTCATTCAAATAACCATCCAGCATTCGAGCGCTTATTTTGTAGACGTTGAAAGTTTGAAGTTCATTTAATAGACGTTTGATTATCAAATGCTAATTAAAGAAGTGTTTGAATTTCAACCATCTTTTAACGGTTAGTTTTAACCCAACCCCATAAATACTTCACTTATAATTTTGAAAAGCTATTACATTCTACACCACTTCTACCATGCGACTATCATATCTTCCACAAACTTCAGTACATAATACATCTATGTCATTTGGATTGTTCACACAAGCATCAAATATGAAGAATTTCGTATTTGAAGACGATCAAGGGCAAAGTGAAGCCCCTCTTAACTTCCGATTCTTTTGCTCCAAGGCAAAGTGAAGAAGTTTATGATTTATATTACATATATTGTCATTATTCTAAATACTTGTTGAAGGGAGATGACCAAAGCATCGAGAGTTTTTAGGAAAATGTTACGGATAGTTACAACATAAAACATGTCGATAAGTTGAGAACCATGTCGCAAGTTTAATTTAGAAAAACTATTGTCAAACTTCGTTCTACGAATCACATATTTGCGAAATTAAGCTAGCGAACCATGGTGATATGGAGAAGTCGAGTTGCTATGTTTCTCAATCTTCCACTTTACGTAAATTCAATTTTTCTTGTATTCGTTTGATTTATTTTCGTAATTAGAAAAAAATTGCGAATGACGGATTCCTAAGGATATTTATAAGGGGAAATGACATTAAAAAAACCTCACTATTACCACTTCGAAATTTTTACGGTCTGTTAACTAGTCAACCAATATAGAATGCAGATAACCTAAAGAACCTAAGAGATGTTCAAACCGAAAATAAAGGAAAAAAATAAATCCTCAAAATCAGCATTCTATTATAGTCTAAGGGACTCATCGGGTAGTGGTACGAACTTTGAGGATGAAAATGACATGAATGTACTTAATGAGAGGACTGATTATGAATCTAGACCAATAGGATTTAAACAAAGAAGAACAACAAGATCATGGAAGTTTTGGATCAACTAGTCATTTAAATACTAATGGCAGATGCTAATAAATATACAACAATAATTTAGGAAATCAAAGATACATTCATATAATAGAAATACAATAAAGCATTCATAAGAGATCGATAGAATGATACATTCTTAATATAATGATCACTCGCACCTTAC
Organism: Allium cepa; assembly: GCA_030765085.1. Classification (NCBI taxonomy): domain Eukaryota; kingdom Viridiplantae; phylum Streptophyta; class Magnoliopsida; order Asparagales; family Amaryllidaceae; genus Allium; species Allium cepa. The sequence goes on from CM060931.1 coordinate 170,433,949, forward strand.
TCATATCTACTAATACTACATCCAATAAATAGTGATCTAAGTTAGTTCCTTAGCAACTTTATCTCATTGGTCAGTTTCGTAGTGAAGTCAATAGCTCTTTGATAGTGAGGTTCATCGAACCAGATATTAAACATGCATCTGCATTGAGGATAGTGGAAGAAACGACATCTAATATCCCTATATCCAATTGTCACTATGCTAGTGCGAGTTACATAGCCATAGTCGTAAAAAATGATAGAGTTGGGGTTATATCTTAGAAGTGGTTCTATACTTTATTGTAAATTATTAACGCTGTAATAAAATCTTATCCGAAATAAAATTTGTTCTTTTCTATTATATACTTGTCATACCATGTTATGTTATGCTAATTAAGTTTTTATTTAATTATATTTAATAGAAATCCTTAAATGATATATTATGTGAGATTAAATACAACGAGCTGTAATCATAAGAAATTTATCATATTAAAATTAACATACTTTTGAGTAAAATGAGTGATCCTATTAAGTAGGAGAGCGCACATATAATTTTATTACACACTCAAAAATGGTGTTGTTAACAGCCTAATAGGTAGCAAAAGCCCCCCTACATAAATAAGAAATGGAAAAATAAACACCCCCAATCCTAAACACTAAAGAACTAACAAAACAACTAAGATCATAGGAGTAACTGATCTAATAAGCATCCAATGGAGCATAGTATGGTATAGGTCCTAGATCGGAGCGTTGGGCACTGCTATGAGTATAATAAGCAACCCTGTCTGCCAAAATAGGAGCTTAGATCAATCAGCATGAGTAACTGATCACCGACAATGTCAGGACATACTCGATCCAATCTATAGCAACCTACTAAACCTGAAAACACTCAACCAAGGAGATAGGTCAAGTACACATATGTATGTGACCAGGTAAAAGAAGAACAAAAGAATGAGACCCAGTGGTCGAGCAAATATAGGGTAGATGAGTTGTCATCTACGTTATACAGAACTACGAGTTTGATGCTTATTGCCATATTATGTCTCCTCATGTTGTGAACAATTTTTGATTTTAGGTTGTCATTCGGCTTTTTACCCTTTTAAGAAATTCCATGAATGGTATTTGTTTAGCTAATTTGTAACTAGGGTTTGTGGTCCGATCATAAATAAATGAAGTAACAACGTGAATAGATATCCGAAGGAGCATCACCGTTGAACAATCTTTGGTTTCTTTCCAACAAGAGATACCAAAAGGTAATTAAAAATATTGTCTCCAGTAAGATTCTATAATAAGGGCAGATTAAAGTCTGAGAACATTCTAGTAAAGATCACAGTTGAAATCTCTATTAGCTATATTAAATTCAAAAATATGGGGCAATTTATGAGAATAGATTTAGTTATAGGGCAATTATAATATAAATGTGTTATATTTTCTAGTTCTGGCTATAGAAAATACCTTTTTTGTCCAGAAGGAGGTTGTTTTTCTATAAAAAATTCAATTGTGTTTAATTTATTGTGAAGGGTTAACCACATATGTAACTTTGATTTTGGAGGGGGGATTATCTTACAAATTAATTTGAATGTCATTTACTTGGTTCCAGAGAAATTTATGAATTTGTAAATTGAGTTTGAGGAGTAGATTTTATTATTTTCCCAACACCAAATTTTAGCGTCGCTTTCATTATCTAAGTTGTAGAATTCAAGCATTGTACTAAGTGTTACAAATCGACTAAAGGTAGTGCCTACAAGGACGCGGTTGAAGTTAAAAGTTCCATGGGAATTTGTCATAGGGTCTAGAGACCTCAGAGATTAAGGCACATTTGAAGTTACAAATACCATAAAGATCCTTGAATTGCACTTTCAAAAGAATAGCCGCGATCCAGCTTTCATGCCAAAATGAAGTATTATTACTAGAATAAACCATGTGACTAATACAAGGTTAAAAATGTTGAAAAAAAATTTAAATGGATCTCCAGAAGTAAGACTTGTTGTTGGGATTAGAAGAGATATGATAGAAGTTATAAGTTCTCCCATTAAATTGGTTAGAGATCATTTCTTTCCAAATTAGGTTTTTGTTGTTGTTATTAAATTTCTAAAGCCATTTTCCCAGTAAAGACACATTAAGATTATGATTCCTAAGCCTCCGTCATCTTTGGATTTGCAAATGGTTTCCCAATTGACAAGGCAGTTAATGCTACTGCATGAACTGTTACCATTCTATAGGAAATTTTTTCTACTTCTGTCCATTTCGTAAATTACCCATTTTGGAAAGAGGTACTAAAACTCCCAGTATATGGGAAGTTCTGATAAGACCGGGTTTATGAAGACAATTATGCCAAACGTAGAAAGAAGTCTATTATTCCAATTTGAGAATTTTTGCTTAATTTTATCTATGATCACTTGTCAATCCACCTTCGTTAGCTTTGTTGGATTAATTAAGAAACCTAGGTAGTTGATAGGGAACTTCGTAGTTTTACAGTTGAGGGTATCGGCCACAAGAATTTCAACCTTATATATATATCATTCGACATTAAAACCGAGCTCTTGACGAAATAAATTTTAAGCCCTGAAAGCATTTCAAAGCTATACAAAACAAACTTAAGCACGGTAATATGGCGAGGTAGATGTGAGGAAAAAAAGCATGGTATCATTAGCGAACTGAAGGACAAAAAGACCGCTGCTAGTGATATCATTGCCTAAGATGTTTAGAATCTTGTTCGTAATAGATAGCTTAAAAATTCTAGTGAAAAAGTCAATTATGAGGTTAAAAAGTAGGGGCGACATGGGTCCCCTTGCCTAAGGCCGTGTTTAGATTGTATTTTATTACCTAGGATTCTATTAGCTATTATACTAGAATTTTCGGTTTTGAGCAAAGTCATGATCAAGTTTACCCATCTAATACTGAATCCCTAGCCATTTGTAAATCTTTAAGAAAGAACCAGTCTGCTGAGTCGAAGGCTTTAGCAAAATTTAATTTTAAGAAGGTGCGAGTGATATTATTTTTGCAACAATAATTGATAAATTCTTGGACTACCGCAACTCCATCAATGATGTTTCTGCCCTTAATGAAAGCAGATTGGGTAATATCAATTAGATTTTTCATTTTTTTCGCTTAGCCTATTTGCTATGACCTTAGAAATAATTTTAGAGAGAAGTTTATTAACGAGATAAGCCTAAAATCCTTAAGTCCAGTCGCTCCCACTTTCTTGTGGAGCAAAATTACGTTAGCAAAATTAAATTTATCCAGTTGTAAATTGTCATTGTAGAATTCTTCAAACATTTTAATAAGGTTATATTTTAATACATGCCAAAAAAATTATAAAATAGAATAGGGAATCCATATGGTCTTGGCGATTTATCGTTGGGCATTCCATGAGTGGCCCCCAAGATCTCATCTTCCGTAAAAGGCCTATCAAGATCATCTAAAGCTATCCTAGAATTTTTTTGGTGTAAGTCATTCCATTTTGCTTTAATTATGTGTCCATTGATAAATTGAAAGATATCTTTGTAGTAGTTAGTGAAGGCATTATTAAGTTCATATTGGTTGGAAATTTCGACAATATTTATACAGAGGGAATTTATAGCATTGCTACGCTTGCGACTATTGCTTATAATATGGAAAAACTTAGTATTCTTGTCACCCTCTTCCATCCATTAGATCCTAGACCTATGTTTACACATTATTTCTTCTTGCCTAATTACCTTATAAAGCTCTTCCTTAAGGTTCGAAAGCACATTTTGCTCTAAACCATTTAGAATTCTTAGTTCTTCCACCTTATTTAATTTAAAATTTTGGAAAGTACGCCAAAACCGTCCTTGTTCCATTTTTGAGAAAAAAATATTAGATCCCTAAGCTTACTGACAAAAAATTTAGCAATGTCTCCAGAATATTTATTATCATCGTAACTCATAGAAATCCACTTATTTGTAATTAAGGTAGTGAAATTGCTTTCTAGTAACCATATCTTTTCAAATCTTAAGGTATTTGAATATGATGTTGACTTTCACAGTAGATAATAATAAGACAATGGTAAAATGCACAAATGGAAGGCCCTTAATGAGCAAGGCTAGGAATCTATCTTCATTTCTTCGCTTATGAAAAAATGACCTAGGAGCACCTGAGAGGGGGATTCTCTTGAATTTGACCAAGTGAACCTCCTATTACTAAGGGGCAATTCAATGAAATTACCATTGGTAATAAATTGATCGAATTCGTCCATAGCGAAAAGATCGCCTTCTCTGGGCAAGCGTTTACCTAAAAAACCTAGTCACGTTCAAATTAACATATTTTTTTAAATATTTCTAATCAAGATGTTTTGAGATAGGATATCGATACATCCGTTGAGACTAGAGTACGTAACACTCCTAAAATGTTGGACAGTGTATTACTCATGGTTTTCGAGGGTATCAAGGAGTTACATAATAATAGTTATTAGATAACTATGGATCACTCACTTGAGAGTTTTCTGTTGGTACTATAACTAAGATCAAATAGAGAATCTCGAAGTAATGACATTACACATTTCTAGTTGACTTGAGCATACTATTAAACTTTAATGTGGACAATACACTTTGGTTATAGTCAAATCATCACATGAAGTCCATCAAACGACTATGGTTGAGTCTGAGTTAAAGCATTAAAAGTGAAATGCTATCTAATAGAGAATCTGTCTCTTTAGTTATATGATGTTAGTATCACGACCAACTTTAGTCAACTCAAAGTCAAAGTCTCTAGCCATAACAATTTGGTTAATAATAAATTGTTATTATTGAACCAAGGATTTTGTATTTGGATTAAACAAATTAAGTGTGGATGATATTTGAATTTTGACCAAAACCTAATTTCACAAGTCCTAAAGTGATATGGTTTGACAAAGAGAAATTATGTACATAATCATTACTGCCAGGCATTTCTTATAATAATGAAATTGAATTTTACCAAAAAAAATTGTAAGCGATATATTCAACCAAATTATCATAACATTAGCTACGGTAATGTGTGAATGTTAATATTCGAATTGTTCGATGCTAATTGTTGACTGAGTTACACATTTGTGTCACACACTACAGTATTGAATACTCCAACATACCATATGATTTAAATAAATAACTATTATAAACTAATTTAATTAATTAATATTCATGAAATATTAATTATTAAATTTTATTTGATTTTTTGAATAAGTATTTAATAAAATGCATATATAAAAGTTATATACGTACGTATCGATATTTTATATCGATTAATATTTAATTGGATTTAAAATGAATAAATAATGATTGGATTTAAAAAAATTATGGGTCCATTCAGCCCATATCATGATTGCCCATAATAAGGGTGTAATACACCGTATATGGAGGCCAAAAGCTAAGCGCTATAGATGTCGCAGGCATCCATAGTATTAACTTCTAGTGACCAAATACAGAATGCTAATGGTATCCACAATATCAGAGTCACACAAATATGAAATAAAATCATCACAGATTAAAACAAAATTTCTGATTACATTTCAAAACAATATTTCATATTCAAATTACGTAATCTCATAATTGTTTTCCAGGTTCAGATCAAATATAATTATCACATAGATGCGCCAAAAGTGACATATGAAGATGCCCACTTGGTTGATCAGAGTACTATATAGTCATAACTGACTAAATACCACACAACGGAATATAACAAAACAGCAACTCCTAAAAAGCTATCCGTTAGCCATCTGCTCGTCTCCAGAAGCTTTATTCGTACACCTACTAAACCTGTAAACTCAAACTCTCAGTCTACTCAAATCAATTTTGAAAGCCCAAGAGTTTAAGGGAAAAACATAAACTTAGAGTCAGACATAAAGCCTAGTGTGTATAATACTATTACATCTCGGTTTACTGATATTAAGTAAGACCACGCCGCTTAGCGAACGGGTTTACCCTCACTAATAGCCCTTTAAAACACATCTTTTTGCAAATCAAAATTCTGCAACCAAACTGGTTAATTGAACTGCTATATAAGACTTGGTAAAATTTGTCGAAGAAGGTGAGATAGAGAAACCCTATAAAACTTGATTTTTAACTTAAAAAGGTAATTCTTTTTAACTAACGTGCTCAATTGTCATCTTATAATTGGTTGCCTTTACTTTTCCAAAATATTTTTTGAAAGGTGCTGCCAAAATTTCGGAGATAACAATTTAAAAACTTTTGTAAATAGCTCATTCTCCTTTTATAAATATATAAAACAATTAAGTCTCATACCTTAAATAATTTTATATATCTATTAAAAAAACTTAGGAAAATTCTATAAAAATTCACATAAATCTCTTTTAATATTTTTTCTGACATATTCAAATTTCAGACCCAAAACATATACATAATTGCCGAAATTAATTTTTAAACCCAAATAACCCTTTCCTTTACTAGAAAATTAATATTAGTTCCACATTAATTGAAAAAATTATGAAACTAGAAACCCATTTCCAAACTATCATTTCTGACTTTAACTAAAATTCACAAGGCGTTTGGTTGTCATATGATAGGTTTTTCAATCCAAAACATGTTATCAAATCAATATGAACAAGCATAATTCATCAAAAAGCATATATATGTATAAATATCAATCAATACATGGCAATATACTTGCAAAAACTATCAGGTTTGATTCTGGCAACTGAAATTATAAAACTATGAGATGTAACATGTTACTCACCTTTAGCTTTGATGTTAAGGTGATGAGATTGATTGTTGGATTTGAAGTTAATTAAGCTTTCCTCTTGATTTAGCTTTTTCTTCTCCTTGCTCCTTTTAATGGTGGTCATCCTCTAAGATTTTTTATTTTTGATTATGAACGTGAGAAATGTTATGGTATGAAGGATTTAGGGTATAAGAATGTAGCTTATTCCTATATTGCCCCTTATCTAATTTCCCTCTCTTATTTCATTTTAAATTCTATTTAACTCTTTTGTTCAACCAGGCACGCTACCCCTTTCTTATACAAATCTCAATCCCTTAACCATTTAATCTTTATATTATTCTGTTTAATTTAGCTAATTAAATCTCCTGAATAATGTTATCTAAAATAGGGGCGTTATAGACTCCCCGCCTTAAAGAATTTCGTCCTCGAAATTACGGTAAGGCGCATATGAAAATCAATCAAAAAGGTAAAACATACAATGAACAAGCCATGATAAGTACCCCGAATCTTGCTCTTAGTTTCCCAAGTGCAGTCTCTCTCGTCATCATTCCATTGGACTCTGACTAATCTGACTATCTTGTTCCTTCACTTCTTCTCGTCTCTCGCAACTATACCAACTGGTTTCCTAACTATAGTCAAATTCGGCTCTACTACTAAGTCGTCTAACACAGTCGGTACTATAGTAGTATCTAGATCTCGAATACATTTACTTATTTGAGAAACCTGAAAAACATCTTGGACTTCTACCAAACTACTCGTAACTCTACTGCATGTATGACCGATCCTCTCTACCATATGAAATGGTCCAACGAATCTCGATGCTAACTTTCTCAGTCTCCCAAATCGGATCACCCTTTTCAATGGTGATACCTTGACAAAACCTAATCTCCAACAAAGAACTTCAAGTCTTTTGATCGTATATCCGCATAGCTCTTCTACTTAGATCGAGCTTCCTTCATCCTTGCTTGAACGATCTCAATCTTTTCTATAGCTTCTCTAACCAAATCTAGACAAGAACTAACCTATCCCCGGTTGCAACTAACAAACAGGAGATTTGCATGGCCTTCCATACAAAGCTTCAAACGGTGTCATCCCTATACTAGCCTGATAACTGTTGTTATATGAAAATTCGACTAAATGTAGACGGTCTTCTCATGATCCTCCAAAATCCAGTATACAAGCTCATAACAAATCCTTGAGATTTTGTTTACCCTTTCCGTTTGTTCATCTGTCTACAAATGGTAAGAGGTACTCATCTTGAGCTTGGTAGCCAAAGTCTCCTGTAGACTGTTGTAGAATTCGTTAGTGAATAAGCAATCTCTATTGCTTATTATACTACTAGGAATTCCATTAAGTTTAACTATATTCTTCATGAATAAATTAGCTAAAACAGGTGCCATCTTGGTTGACTTAACTGGAATGAAATGGGCACTCTTGGTCAACCTGTCCACTATAAGTCATATGCTTTCATTTCCATTATTTAACATTGCAACTCATCTATAAAATCCATAGAGATAGAATCTCATTCCATACCGGGACATCTAATGGCTAAAGAAACTCACTTGGCTTCTAATGTTCAGCTTCTGCCTATTGACAGCTCAGACACTGCTTCACCCATAAGCCTACATCCCTTTTCACACCTTCTAAGAAGAAACTTCTCTTTATATCCTGATACATCTTAGTTCCTCCTGGATAGTGGACTTCGAACGATGGCATTCTTCAAGAACCTCATTCCTTATGTCCCTCACATTTGGAACACATAATCTTCCTTTCTTTCTCAACCGTCCATTCTGGTCAAGACTAAAATCCTTCAAGCCATCGCTCTCTGTTCCATCCTTTAACTTCCTAATCCGTTCAACTTACACTGGATTCTCCATCTATTTAGAAGCAATCTTTTTTATCATTATTGGTGAACTTCTAAACAATTCAACACATCAATTTCTCCACTAGACTCGGCTTCGGATCTCCACTGCGCTCTACATAACGTCAATGCTTCTAAATCTTTCCACTCAGCTATCATCACTAACACTGCATTCTGGTGTTTCCTGTTAAGAGCATCTACAACCTTGGTACCTTTCCTCGGTGTATACTCAATTCCAAAGTCATAAGCAGCTAAAAACTCTAACCATCTATGTTGTCCCATATTCAGCTCATTTTGAGAGAATAAATACTTCAGTGACTTATGATTCGTATACAACTCAAATCTTTCTCCCAAAAGAAAATGTTTCCACACCTTCAGTGCAAAAATCACCGCAGCCAATTCCAAATCATGCTTGGATATCTAACCTCTTGTGGTCTAAGTTGTCGAGATGCATAGGCAATCACTTTACCTCTTTGCATTAACATAACCCCTAATCCAGTTCCACATGCATCAATGTAAACTACCAACACAGGTGCAATGGTCAATAAGTGTTTCAATCTCTGGAATGCTTCCTCACACTTACCAGCCCAAATAAACTTCACGTCCTTTGTTGTTAGCTTGGTCATCGGTGTTGCTATCCGCGAAAAGTCCTTAATGAACCTCCGATAATACCCCGCTAATTCAAGGAAACTCTTTATCTCAATCACCATCTCGGGTCTCTTCCAACTATTCACCGCTTCAATCTTAGTCGGATCTACTGACAACACTTTCTCTAAGACTACATGACCAGGAAACTTCACTTTCTTCTTTCAGAAATGACATTTCGAAAACTTCGCCTTCAGCTGATGCTGCCTCAACGTCTCAAGCACAACTCTAAGATGAACTTTATGCTCTTTCTCATCCTTAGAGTATATCAAAATATCATATATTAACACCAACACGAACCTATCCAAGTGCTCTTGGAAAACCCAGTTCATCAAATCCACAAATAATGTCAGTGCATTAGTTAGTCCGAATGACATTACCAACCATTCATATGACCCATATCTAGTTCTAAATGCCGTGAAAGGAATACTATCATCGCCCACTCTAAGTTGATGGAATTCGGTCGTCAAATCCAACTGGGAAAATACATTGGTTCCACTCAACTGATCAAACAAATCGTCAATTCCAGGCAATGGATATCGATTCTTTATTGTCTTCTCATTCAACATACAATAATCGATACATAACCTTAACTATCTGTCTGACTTCTTAGCAAACACTGTAGCCGCTCCCCAAGGTGAACTACTTGGTCTAATAAATTTTTGCCTTCCAAATCTACCAACTGCACCTTTAATTCCCTCATCTCGGTAGGTGTCATTCTGCTTGGCGGTCTACTCACTGGTTCTGCTCTAGGCACCAATTCTATCCGAAACTCAATGGCTCGTTTTGGTGAAAAACCTACTACCGGCTCGAAGACATCCGCGAATTCTCTAACAACAAAAAATCGATTCAACTCGTCCTTTAACTCCACAACACCCAACAAAGCATTACCTCAAAACTAGGCTTTTTAATGGAGTATACTATCCGGTCACTACAATCAGGGTGTCTAAGTGATATTTTTCTATCTTGGCAAAATATCCTAGATCGTACTTACTTAACCGATCCATAACCAAAATAATTCCAAACCATATGAAATTAAACACATGCAAACTGCAAACACAGGTATGACCTAACAAATCAAACTCTAGGTGGTCAAACTTCATCCCAAGTGTCGCATACCCTCCTATCGAATTTGCAACCCTTAAGGAAGTAACTAGGTATGAGGATTCTAGGTTAAGCTAACCTACCAAATAATGAGATATAAAAGAATGTGATATGCTAGTATCAAACAATACTCTAACTGACACGCCATGAATCAAAAGCATACCTCCTAACACTGCTTTTCCTTTCTCCTGCACCATTGGTCTCGAGGTAGCTGGTTCTAGTGCATACACTTTGCATTTTCCATCCTTGGCTAGCTCCTTGGATTGGTCTTATAATGCCCAACTTGATCGCAGTTGAAGCACCTCGCCTCTTTCTTCTCAGCATCTTTCTTTCCTTTGCCTGTCCGGCACTCAAGGGCACAATGCCTCTTCTTACGCACTTGTAACAGACCACTTCTGACTTTCCCTTCTTTGCGGCTCCACCCTTCTGAGCCCCTTTCTTATGAAAGAACTTTCTTTTTTGTTCTTCCGTATCAAGACTTCCTTGGCCTATTCTTTTCATGGAAAGCTTGCATTTCCTCATGCCTTAAAGCCATCTCGACTACAACATCACATGGGTCTTTGATATGTGATAACATGGCCTTAGCAAGCTCTCGCTTCAGCCCACGAATGAACTTATCGTTTCTCTTAATCACGGTATCAACTATATCGTAGCCATATCTTGCTAGCTCCTCAAAAATCCTTGCATATTTAAGAAGATCATATCCTCCTGCTCAACTTAGCAAACTTCCTGAGCAGAGTGGACTTAGTAATCTCAAACATGAATCTATCCTTGAACCTTCTCTTGAACTCAGCCCATGTCATATTCCCCTCATTAACTCCAACTGTAATGTTGTTCCACTAGTACAGCGCTGTTCCCTGTAGCTGCCTCGAATGAAGTCTTCTCTTATGCTCACCATTGAGCCCCACATCAGCAAATATCCTTTCGCAATGAAGCAGCCAATTCTCTACTTCAATTTCATCCCCGGTACCAATGAACAACTTTCTTCGTAGCCGAGCATAATCTCTATTCAAAATGGCATAGTTATTCACCACCGGAGTTCTCTGGTTTCCTCCTCCAGCATTACCTCCAACTACTCCATCATCAATTCCATCTTGCATCATATTCATGAAAAACTGATACTTAGCTCCCATGTCTACCTGTAGAACTCCAACACCCACATTTTCAGCTTGAGCGTGACCTTGGTTCCTTCTCGTATTTGGTCTGGCATTTCTATTTGTTATGATGTTTTCCCCTCCAAGGTTAACTCTTTCTCTTCTAGTATCCATATCTGTATTCGAACCTCATGAGATACATAAGAATAACCTAATAGAGATAGGAGACTAGAGATAAAACATATACTTATATATAGCAAATACAAGTGCGTTATCATAGCGCTATCCCATACCCTGATCTTATCTCTAATTCCTTAGGATTATTTTTTCAAAAATCATTTTTAAGTTAAATTTTTTTATAAACCTATGCTCTGATGCCAAGTTGTAAAACCCCGTATCTAGAGGCCAAAAGCTAGGTGCTACAAATGCTGTAATCATCTATAGTATTAACTTCTGGTGACCAAATGCGGTAATGCTAATGGTATTCATAACATTAGAGTCACATGAATATGAAATAAAATCATCATAGATTAAAATAAAATTTCTGATTACATTTCAAAACAATATTCCATATTCAAATTACATAATCCCATAGTCGTTTCCCATGTTCAGATCAAATATAATATTACATAGATACGCCAAGAGCGACATATAAAGATGCCCCCTTGGTTGATCAGAGTACTATATAGTCATAACTGACTTAATACAACACAACGGAATAGAATAAAACATCAACTTCTATATAACTATCCGTCAGCCACATGCTCGTCTCCGGAAGCTTTATTCATTCACATACTAAACCTGTAAACCCAAACTCTCAATCTACTAAAATCAATTTTTAGCACCTGATAGTTTAAGAGGGGAAACATAAACTTCGAGTCAGAAATAAAGCCTGGTGTGAACAATACTATTACATCTCAATTTACTAATATTAAGTGAGACCACCCCCTCGGTAATACCCCTTTAAAACACATCTTTTTACAAATCAAAATCCTACAACCAAATTGGTTAATCAAAATGGTTATATCAATAATAGCAATATCCTTTATGCTAATAAAATAAGTAATAAACCATTTGTCCAAAAAGCTGTAGTTTTGTTTGGCCAAGTACTAACCTTTGGCTGACTCGGGCCTACTAGACAAAATGATAAATATGATCTAACATTTATTAGATAAGTCTTCTGGACAATATGTCCTTAACTTACATCTCCAAGGTCTCCTGATACTAATGGTTTTATGGGCTTACCAATAACCTTTATCTGTGTGTGTGTATTCCTTTCTATGTGTAACCATCATTCAAGTCTTACATGTGACTAAGCCCTACACATTGGAATTTTGGACTAAATTAGCTAGAGGAAAATAACTAATGAGTTGGGAACAACCCTACACCAGTCCTATCTGGTCTTCTAATCTGAGTTATTTTTTTAGGGTTAACTACCCATTAAATTTTACTTGAAAACCTTTTCAAAATGATTTAATCCCTTTAAATCATTAAATTTATTTAATCCCTTAAATCATACTTAAACAAGTAAAATATATTGTTGCTTTACTTACATCTTATTGCCATGAAATATGCTTTACTCAAAACATTGTTGATGAAAACATTCGAAACCTTTGTTTAAAACCTTTAAACAATCTCATTTGAAACCCATGAAAGTACCCCTTTCAAAACAAATGAAAGTACCCCTTTTGATACAAGTAAACTACATTACTTTATAACCTTAGGCCTAAAGGCCAAACATACCATTCGAAACCATTGAAAGCATCTTCTTCGATAGCTTTATAAACCTTAGACATCCTCTTTTAAAATACTTTAATTACGCCTTTGGAAACCATTGGAAACCTTCCATTTAAACTAAGGTAAACCTTTCAAAAAGACCGAGGAATCACCTGCATATATTTATACCTTTCGAAAATACCTTCGAAACCTTTACTTACCACCTATCGAAAGTACTAAAGTATTCCACTTAAAACAAACCTTTCGAAAGTATTAGGTTCAAGTATAAACGTGTGGAAAACCTTTCGAAACTATTCCTTTCGAAACCTTTGGGTTTAACTTTCAAATAATAAAAGTGTCTTAAAACAACCAAGTCGAAAGCCACTCTTTCGAAAGCTATTTCCTAAGTAAAAGAAGTGTTGTTGAAACCAATCCATTCGAAAGCATTAGAGAAGCGACGTTACTTTTAAAACAAAGGGTCCCCTTCGAAACCAATCTGGGTCGAAAGGTAGAAAGCGGCAGTTATGGGTTTTGACCCCTCCGAAAGCATTTATTTTAAAACAAAGGCACAACCTCATTCGAAAGCCTTCTTCCTTTGAAATCCATTGACCAAGTTGAAAGCCATCTTGTTCAAAAGCAAAAGAGGCACATTTTCTTTTAAAAGCAAAATAAGGCTTCGACCCCCTTGGAACCTCTTGTTACGACCCTATACCTTTCGCCTATCTCCAATCCACTATGTACCAAAGCTTTTAATACCATGTGTATTTGTTTATATCGGGTTGGAGGCGGAGGAGTAGAGTCGAAAGGTGGTTGCCAAAGAAGATGAGACAGCGGAACCCTACAAAACTTGATTTTTAACTTAAAAAGGTAATTCTTTTCAACTAACCTGCCTACTTGTGATCTTATAATTGGTTGCTTTACTTTTCCAAAATATTTTCTGAAAGGTACTACCAAAATTTCAGAGATAACAATTTAAAAACATTTGTAAATAGCCCATTCTCCTTTTATAAATATATAAAACATTTAAGTCCCATACCTTAAATAATTTTATATATCTATTAAAACACATAGGAAAATTCTATAAAAATTCACATAAATCTCTTTTATTATGTTTTCTAACATATTTAAATTTCCCAAAACATATACATAACTGCTGAAATTAATTTTAAACCTAAATAACTGTTCTCTTCACCAGAAAATTAATATTAATTCATAATAATTCATAAAGTTATGAAACTTGAAACCCATTTCCAAATTATCATTTTCGACCTTAATTAAAATTCGCAAGGCATTTGGTTGTCATATTATAGGTTTTTCAGTCCAAAACATGTCATAAAATCAATATAAATAATCATAATTCATCAACAAGCATATATACATATAAATATCAATCGAAACATGGCAATATACTTGCAAAACCTTCCAGATCTGATTCTAGAAACCGAAATTACAAAACTATGAAATGTAACATATTACTCACCTTTAGCTTTGGTGTCAAGATGTTGAGATTTGATTCTTGGATTTGAATTTAATTAAGCTTTCCCCTTGATTTAGCTTTTCCTTCCCCTTGCTCCTTTTAATGGTGACCGACCTCTAATATTTTTGATTTTTGATTATGAGCATGGGAAATGTTATGGTATGAAGCGTTTAGGGTATAAGAATGTAGTTTATTCCTATATTTCCCCTAATCTAATTTCCCTCTCCTATTTCATTTTAATTTCCATTTAACTCTTTTGTTCAACTAGGCACGACTACCACTTTATTATACAAATCTCAATCCCTTAACCATTTAATCCTTACATTATTCTATTTAATTTAACTAATTAAATCTTTTGAAAAATGTTATCTAAAATTAGGGGTATAACAAGGGGAGAGGTGATTTTTTGAATGAATAATCTTTTTTTTGAATCGACAAAGAGAAGAACTAAATAATGAAATCTAGATCTCCACCTTTTACTATTTTTTATTACCTATATATAAGCCACACATCCTCTTTCCTTTCACTTAACTTTGAGCCTCACCTCGACCTTTCCTTTAGCTCTACGTACAAGGGAAGATTCCCTTCATTTCCAAATCAATATAATCATATTAAATTTATTCCATGTAACGATATTCTCTTGCACTCATTGCACTTTCTAGAGGAGTTTAGATCATATTTAAAAGGAATTATATTCAATATTCAAGGTGTTAATCCTAGGCTTCATATATTGGGAAATTCCAAACTCTTTTAGATCGTATTGTTCATCTATATTAGTATGCAAGTATAGATTATATCCTTGTCATAACTACGAATTTATATATAATTACTTTCTAATTTTAAATACACACACACACTTGTGTGTTTTTGGATGTATTTGTAAACACGTATATTTCAATTGATTTAAAAAAGTTATGCACACACAGAGACTATTTAGTCATTTTATATTAAAAAACTGAAATTAAATAATTATTAAAATTAAAATATAAATTTTGTAATTGGTATATATACATATAATACACACACACATATATAATATACATACATACATATACATATACATATATATATCTATTAATTTATATTCATATACATATATTTTTGAAAAAATTATACATACGCACATAGACATATAGTTTCAAAATTTATACGTATTTTTAAACCTTTTCAAATTGTTATGTATGTTTAAAAAACTTATATAAAAAATTCTTTATACAAATCTGTATGGATTTGTATAATTAAAAAAAGCTTATACAAATTCGTACCAATTTGTAAAATAAAATAAATTAACTTAATAAAAATGTTTCGACCAAAAAGAAAAATTATAATTGTTAACATATATAATTTATCTTTTCTAACTAATAGTTTATAAATAAATATTTTTAAATCAACATATAAAATGTATAGACGGTTATTTAAAATAATAATTATATATTACATATTTATTTAAGAATATCAACATTTGAAATTTAAATTTAAAATGAATTTTTTTTCTTCTAGATCTAGATCTGGTTTTTAAATTTAGTACCACCTTAAGATATTTTAAATATTAATTCTAATCTTTCGGATTGTTCAACATTTCAAACAAACAAAATTAATACGTATGAATATTATATACACACATAAACACATACATGTGTGTGTATGTGTGTATATAAATGTAAATATGTATACAAAGGGACAAATGTGTTTGTCGCGTTGTAAATCTAAGCACTTTTATATGGGCACATGAAACTAAAATAAATATTTATTTATATTTAGATTTGATCTAAAATGATTTAAAACGCATATGCCCGGTAAGATTAAAAAATGGAATTTTTTGAAATTTACCTATTTATCCCACTACGACCTGGTCCAGTTCCTTCAATGGTATCAGAGCTCAATAGTCTACACTATCTAAAGAATAGTTTTAGAGATAACTTATTAAAGTCTACCCGTTTAATATGATGTCTAGAAAGGTAGTGTCTAAGGTTGAGTTGTTTGATAATCAAGCACTATATGCTGTCTGGTTACGGCCTGGCCCGAAGATGAAGTAAGCCCAAAAGTTATCCAGAATATAAAGGCCCGAACTGATTTTAGACCATTGGCTAATTTTTCAAATCTATCTTGAAATTATAAATAATATTTTAAATTTAAAGATTAAGTTTAAAATATGCAACAAAATTATATTAAATGTTTTTCAAAAAAGTTTTGAAAAAAAATAATTAATTCTGAAAATAATTATTATTATTAAATGGATTAATTAAAAGTTAATTAATTAAATTAAAAACATATATGATGATATATGTACATTTAAAAGTTCTTTTATACTATTGATTACATGGCTTTTGTTTGAGATGTTTGATGATTACTTATGATTGGTAAGCATGCGGGACAACTATGGTTGCTTATACTTTGGTTCGTTTAGGGATTTCGGGGGTGAAATTTCTAAACAAACAAAAGTATAACCAACTATATTTTTCCCGAATTTTTATGTATCAAATGATCATAAAATATTTTAATTTTATTTCTATAAGGTCGTATGATTCTATAATTTTGGAAAATGACTTTTAGGGACATTTTATAAGCCTACGATTTTTCCAAAATTTTATGCTACCATTTTGACCATGAAATTTTTTTGGGCTATAACTTCTGATAGGATTTGAATCAGGGTATCAAACTAATTCCATTTCTTTGGATGTTGGTTCCCATTATGTAAAGTGGTCATAATAGAAAAACAGACTTACAGTTAGGAAGTTATATCCATTTTAAATTTTTAGCTGTTGGCCATGTAATTAATTAAGCCCATTAGTAAGACCATTAGTCTAATTCAAGAATCACTATGAATAAAGAGTTGGAGAGTCAAATTAAAACTTTTCTCTCTCTTTCAAATTAGCTCTAAAGCTCCATTAACCTCAGATTAACTCTTTAAATCAAACTGAATTGAAGATTAATGATTAGATCATCAATTAAAAGATAGAGATGATCGATTTGGTCAATTTACATTACTTTTGGTTGTTGTCCATATTAGATCTACACTCAAATTGGTTGAATTTGGTAATTGTTGAGTGATTTATGACTTCTTGCTATCCTATGCATGTTTATATGATAGAATTATGGATTTTAACATGATTTTTCATCTAAAAAATCCTTTTTTAACTTTAATCACATGTTAACATATGTTTATGATTGAGAAACTATAATATTATTTATTGTAATAGCCTTGAAATTCACCTTGTTAATATTCGTATGTTCATTGATTGTTCTGATCTGGATTAGAATTTGTTTGATTTCTATAATTCTATGAACTACTTATTTGAATGGATGTAATTGCATGGTATTCTATGATTCTGTGGTGTACTTTGATGTTGTTTACAAGTGTTTTGAATGGTAGAAAGATATATTGGTAAATTTGGTAAATCAGAGGCAAAGATAATTGGAATTGGACAAATGTTCGAAGGAAGGCTCTAAAGTATGGAAAGAGCTTAAGTGTTCAAGTCTCAGGTTCCAATTCATTAAGGGAATGAGTCGGTATCGACTTGTTTATTTTAGTACCCAGCTATTTTAGTTGGTATAACAAGTTGGCGGTTGGCATGGTTAGATAGAGCATGGCTAGAGGGGATTGTTCAAGGCTTGATGCAAGGAATTGGTTAAGCGTTGGATAAGAGACCAAGTTATTTTCTAGAACTTGAAGTGGGTGATTTAGAGTGAGGACCAAGTTGTTTGGACGGATAGGTTGGGGTCAAAGCATCTAGGCATGGAGTACTAGAAGCAAAGAAACAGGGGAAAAAATATAGCCAATGGTTGGCTAAGGAAACAAATCGGTGCCGACCTATTTAAGTCGGTACCAAGTTTTTTAAGTCCAAGGAAAGTGAAACTTCTGAGGGATGAAGTAGAGATCCTGTAGATCGTGTTGGAGGTGTTGGCTCATCCGCGTTAGGATGATGATGTAAAAGCATGATAAAAGCTTTGTTCTTTAGTTTGTGACTCATGGTAGGAGTAGGTACCCAAGATACCTGCTTGATAAAGGAGGGAGCTGTAGAATGAGGAACATGGTGGGTTCCTAGATAATGGAAACTTGATTAAGCAACAGAAGGGGTCATAATCCGAATGGAGCAAAGAAGCGATTGGGTGTGAATGTGCTAAGAAAGCATCGATACTCGGTGTGTTTTCTGCTGTACTCGAAGCGGAGGTATTGTAAGTGGGAATGCCCATGGATCATGTAGGGGTCTTATACCTTAGATCAGTGGCTTTGGGTCTAATGTCTAGCTTAGAGCTATGAGACATGTATTGAGCTTTAGGCAGTGTGATACGGGAGTACAAAGAAAATCAAGATTTCCATTACTCTCTAACAATAAGGACGCCATGCGAGTTATCATATATTCAAGGCATATGGACTAGGGATAGTGAATATTACTTGTTGTGGTTGCTTTCGTTAGTGGGCTATCACTCGGGGTTATCATTGGGAGTAGGTACTAGAGATAGGGATATCTGGACATCCATTATCTATGTTGTACAATACCTTTATGATATTTTAGAGTAGCATATTATAGTATTATGTCTAATCTTTGGTTGCAAGGACATGTTAGGTATGGTTCATGTACTCTTGTTCCTTACCACTGTATAGTATTTTGAGATTTATTTACCGCTCACGCCAGACTATTGTCTAACCCAAGGTTTTATGTTTTGCTTCTTATTATCTTGGACACTCTTAAATGAGTAGGCAAAATAAAGGGTCAAGGTGAAACAGTATCTGTTCGGAGGACGAGTTGGAAGGAACTATCTCATATTATATATATATATATATATATATATAAATTTCTATGATTTTCCACTAGCAACATTATAGTGCCTGTACAGTGCTTACTTATTTATATTCATTGAGACAGTTTATTTGAATTGATCATGTTGTATACTCTATGACATTTGATGTATAACTCTGTGAATATTATACCCAGATGATTAGTTCGCATTGTTATTACTGTCTTTTTTTGTTGCACCTGCGATATTATATTTTATCCATGCACTATGATATATACGACATGTTATGTGTTGTATTCATCATTATTCATCTTGATGATCGTCCTATATCAGTTGGGCTTGATGGCAGCAAACTACTTATATACTATTAGTATTGGTTATATGGGACGATTGTTATAGCAACCTCTTGGTACCCCTAGTAGCTATGAGCAATACACTACCCAACATTTGGAGAGTGTTATATACTCTAGTCTTAATGGACGTATTGATTTCCAGTCTCAATAAATCTTGACTAGGAATATTTAATAAGTATGTTTATTTTCATTATGATAAATTGCTCATGGCTATAACACATTGTAACTTTTACTACAAAACATACCATTTATGGATTTTCTATTAATCTATTAAACTATTAATTTAACACATTATATCAAGTATATAATAGAAAGAAAAACTCCTTTTATTACAAAGAGATTTTATTATAGAGTCAATAATATATAGTAAAATACATAATTGCCACTAGTTCATATCTAATTCTATCATTCTCTCATTTGCACTTAGGGCCAGTTATGGAATCTATATCTCATCCCCTCGACTAGTTTGATAAGAACTAATTAACAGTCCCTTCATGAATGGATTTACTATGTCGTTTTAATTCTACCAACCAACTCTCTCAACGTTGATAAACTATCTTCATCACGTGGAACTATTCAGAGTATGTTTATCGATTTCTAGTAAGCTCTTAACATTACATTGTTATCACATAACACTGATTAGTATTCCCAACATTCGGAATCACCCCCAGCTCAATTATAAATTTATGAATTTATATTTATACATTGCTTTTATTAGGGCACTATTCAAAGCAACGTACTTATCCTTTTGTTGAATCGACCACAACCTCTTATTTGGAACCTTTCCAACTTAAAGCATCTTAATTAAGATTTTAATATGAATTCAGCATTGATATATTATTATCGAAGGCACTTATGAAGTTCGAATCTGAATACTCCTTCATATAAGGAGTACGTTGTTTCTACAAAAAGTTCTTTTGTAATTCATAAATATTCTAGAATACTCTAAACTCAATTAGCCACATACGATATTGTATACAATAAATCATGTATGGTAATTTCTATTTCCAATGCATAAGGAATCCATCTTACACGGTCCAAATTAACATTTTAATATGGTATCTATGTATGCAATTTGGGACATTCCCAACGTTCATTATACTTGTTATAAAATATAAATATATAATTTACGAATCCAATATCAAGTATTAAATAATCAAATTAGAACTGAATTTAACATAAGTACTCAATGGTATATTGTTTACCTATAGTTTAGGAATATATATGTACCTTTAAATATTCTTTTTTGTAGACACATGCTTCCTCAGCATTTTGACTGAAATCAAACTAATCGATATTTCTATCAAAACACTTGCTCAACTTTGATGCATGTCAACCAATACTTTCATATCCATTATTGAATCATATCTGAAAACCCACCAACTCAATATCGCTCCTGCTGACTTCGAGACACTTTGGTAGTTATGTGAAAATAGTCAATTCTAAATCATTGTTTATAATTTTTTGTTAAAACACATATGTAACAAAATGAAAAGTCGTACCATACGATAATTTTGTGAATAAATCCCAATTAAATTGAGCACGTCGAATGATAAATCTCTTACACTAATTTTAATAATTGAAATTTACGATGTTTATTCTTACCAATGTTGCACATTGGGTACCAATGGTAGTAATATCTCTTGAAGACACTTTTACGGCAGATGGAACATATACTTTCAGGTGCAATATGAAAATAATATTTTGATAACGTACTTGAAATTCTTTTGGATTTGTGTACTGTACCATCTGGCAGAGTCAATACTCTTAATGTTTTAATTGAACTATGAGGATTATTTATTCTCGATATTGATAGGAAACTCGTAGTTTCTCTTCTATGCCCAAGAATACTTATTAGAAAATCTAATATGATGTGTTCGTTTAGCTTTAGTTAATTGCATTTCACCCAACGTAATCAGTTTCATCTTAAGATTGTATCCAAATCCATTTTACTACCATAATTTCTAAAAGAAATTCTTTTGCCATAAAGTTGGTGTTTCAAGAAATGATAATTGTTTCTTAGTGCGATGAAATAGGCATTTATAAACATTTTATGAACATAAAATGAATTTGATTTCAGTTTACGATACTTATGTTCAAAGCATAAATTGGTCATCTAATTACGATCGTTTTCAAACTCCTTTTGGGGCGATCCATACAAGGTCTCTCACATACAATTATTATGTGTAGTCTTTTGGCTTGCACACCTACCAACTCCTTAACATAGGATGTGTTGGGGTTTCTTATAAACTCTTGTCTTTTATGATTTCATAAACTATTCTTTAGATGAAATTTACTTTATCCTTATGTACTACTCTTTAGCGTATGATCTTACAAACAGAAGTTAATTCAATTTCACTTATCATCAATTATACTTTGTTCAACAAAGTTCAACTATTCCTTATAATACATCATTATGTATCATAGGGAGTAGTGACTTTTGAGATAGAGTCTTTATTCGTTTTGGTTATATTTGGAATCCTCTTCAATATACTCAATTATTCGATCAAATCAAATCATTTTATTTTCTATTCCATGTAATTTCATTTACTTCTGTTTTATATTATTATGAACTTATCATAGACATTCTACATGCGTATTAAATACACATGTTAATATTTTTAATAATTCATCGGTGAATTTGATGAAGTATGTGGAACGGTTTTGGTATTATTAGATTTATGATTGCATACATCTATATGTATCAATTCGAAGAGTTTATCAACTCTTATGCCGCTGCCACTTAATGGCTGTTTTTTCCTAAATTGTTTGAAATATAATTCACTAGCACCATATAATTCATAATCATATAATCAATGAATTATTTCTCAAAACGTGGCTTATTCTATAATTCAAAAATTATTCCAAATATTTTTGTGCTATCCAATGATCACTTTTGTAATGAAAACAAATAACACTATTATGTTTCGTTTAATTATGGATATTCAAAATATTCATATTGAAATAAAACTATTTCTATTATTTAGTCAACACTGAAAAATAGTAATTATTTCATAAATAATTTTTGGTATATTTTACAAAAATAATTTATGTAAATTGATGCGATCAATAAGTGCTATATGACATGCCCCACTTATTCCGCCATTACTAAATTAGAAAATGAAATATGAAGCTCCATTCAACCACTTAATATAAGCTATTTATTTTACTTACAATAACTAACTTACAACTGAGAATTTTCAGATCGAACATCTTAAACTGAAAGCAATAAATCTCATAGAAAACCATTTTCTATGTGAAAATACATTTGGAATTGATATCACATTTCTTATCCCTTGTTGCATATCTATTATTATTTTATAATTTTTGTCTCCATTGTCTTTCCGTGAAATGGAACTGACCATTCACTCTCTTCATTCCAACCGTGGCTTGGGTTACATCCACTCAAGTTCATTTAATTTCCTTTATATACGATTGAATCATTCAAATGAAACCCTCACTACAATATCATAATGACCCTTTCTAATGACCGGTCTTCAATTGTAATTCATAACGTCGTATCACTATTCAGAATGGGCTATATGACACAAGGTCTTCTCCTGGCTAAACCGAATAATGAGCGCAATATTTAAAAATATATGGATATGGGATTTCAGTTAAGTCACAATTTAAAAATCCCAAGCTTTTCTTTTTAATGGTTAAACAAATTACCATTTTAAATCTTTTAACAAAAAGATACATTTCACAAAGTTCACCCAGTTTCACAAAGATCCATTCATAGTTTTCCAAAACAATTTCCATTTCAAGTTGGATTAAATCAATTAAACCTACTTTCAAAACACGTTTCCAAAGATTTATTCATAACTTGGAAAACTATTTTTATTTCAAACTTGAATTCCTTTTAACACAAGCTGGAAGTTCATTTCTTATGTGAAAGCTTTTATTATTTGAAAACAAATAGTTTTCGTTTTGGAAAAAAATCCGATTTCATTTATACAAGTTAAAATCTTTGTGTTAAATTTAAAGTCCTAAAATAACACTTTTAAAATGGTTTAAACCCCAAATAAACTTGTATAACCCTTTAAATCATAAATAAAATTTAATTTCAAATTTGGGATTCAAATTTAAATCAAATTTCAAAATAAATTAAGTTATTCAAAAATAACCTTTTACCTTTGAAATCCCTTTTATAAAGCCTTTTTATTTTAAACCCAATCCATTCCCAAAACCATTTGGATTCAAAACTCAAATTTTAAACTATTTCAAAAATCCGTGACTTAACCAATTTTCCTCGTGCAAACCATATTTGTGTGTGTATAAGTGTGGTCCAGGGGGTTTTACATAATAGTGCACAACATCAATCATATCAATATCGATAAGCGGTATAACCCACAGCGCTTATCATCTTTCACAGATTCATAGATAAAGTAAATTAATCAATCATAAAGATTCACTAATACGATTTCGATGTGGGTTTCGGATAACCAACTAGAATCCGACTCCTTGTCGCATCGAAATTCAAATATCGTTTTACGGGTCAAGGGGTTTTCATATTCATACAAAAGTATATTAATCACAAATATAATAGCTCAGCACAAAGCATTACATCGCATCTCATCACATCACATACCAAATATATCAATCTGTCATACATCAATCAATAGCAATCAGACATCTTTAATTAAGATGAATAAATCGTGTGGTTTTTTATTTATCAACAACATAATTACTTTCATTAGAAATTTTTAATCAACGATTAATTATCATTAACTACAATTAATTAAGTCTTAACTACCTTCATTAATTAATCATTTCTTTGATTAATTATCTTAATTAATTAACCCTAATCGTAATTAATTAAACCTTAATTACTTTTACTAATTAACCTTTAATTGATTACTTTAATTAATAAATCCTTAATTATTAATTAAATCTTAATTATAATTAATTATCCTTAATTGATTATTCTTAATTAATTACCCTAATTAATTAACAACATTAATAAATTATGTTTTAAAGTAATTAACCCTTAATATTTGATCAATCTTTAATCTTTAATTATCTACTCTTAATTACTTTTATCAATTAATTACTTCTTAATTAATTAATAATTAATTACAAATTAACTAACCTTATTGATTTATTAAATTAATCATAGTATTAAGTAATTAATTAAGTAATTACCTTTCTAAATAATTATATTAACAAATCCTTAATTACTTAATAAATTAAAGATAAATCTTTTTATCTTTATTTATCACTTCGGCCATCTTTTGGAATTTGTTTAATAAACCATCTTCATTACATTAATCTCTTCAAAAGATTAAGGTTAGTTTAAATAACATTCTACCTTAATCTCCATTTTAAATTACATTATTTACTTAATATAACTAACTATAAAATAATGTATCCAAATCAAATAGATTAAAATTTTATTACTTTGAAAATATATTACTTATATACTTAAGTAATCCAATCTTAACTCATAATCATCAATTTGAACACATGTTTGAAAATGTTTAAGAGTTTGATAAATTTTAAAATAAAAACTGTTTTATATCTCTTGCTCGAGACCTGCGTTGAGTCATGCGTGAGAAAATTTCTCGTTTGCTTCGGGAAAAAACCTGATAAACATCGAGCTGTACCCTTTTCTTCTTCTTCTCTTCTCTTTTTAAATCACGATTTTTTTTTTAAATTCAAAACTGTTAAAATCAATCGCGTCCCTCCTCTACTTCGAGCCAACACTACGATTTTCACAAGCACGACTTTGAGCAAACCTTCATCTTCCTCACTCCCAAACTTCAAGCCACAGACATCAATGACACTGGTGTACGTGCACACGAATGCTGACCATCTCCGACCAACACCTCTGCCACAACCAAGTCGACAACGACCCCAGCAGCCACTACGACCACCCAACCTTTTGAATTGCCCACGAACTCGAATTTTGAGAAATTCGACCACCCACTGGAATAGAATTTCGTTTGAAAGAATCGCCTCTGACCACCAACTCCCCTATCCCCTATCTCGTCCTCTTCTCGCACTCATACTCACTATCAGTGGATAGTAAGAGAATTTACTGAGGCATTCGGACGGATATCATAGGGATATACTCATTCTAGGGTATACTTCATTCTATCTCTAATGAGTTACTTAATGTGTTATACTCCTGTGCTAAAGTTTTTACCCTTAGCTCTGATACCAATTCTAACGATCCTGACTCGACCTTCGAAAATCGGCACCGAATACGACACTCGTATTAAAATGCCGCAAATCCGAACAAGGAATCTGGTTCGCCGGAGCTTATAACACATTAAGTACAACACAGCGGAAGAAATGAATAGCATATATCATATACAACACTGATACAATATCCGATACAATATGATACAACATAATGATACAATGGATATCAATATACATCAGAGTTATGATACAAGACACTAGCAGCGGAAAGAAAAGATAACACCAACAGCAGAACAAAATCTCCAAGATAGTCTTTAAGAAAGAACTCCGGTATCGGTAATCTCCATCACCAAGGCATCAATCGAATAATAGCTCGAACTCGCAATCAAGATGAAGTGAAGCAACTCGATCCAAATGCGATTGCTAAATCCTAAGGCTGAAAGCTATCGAATTTACACCTACCATTTGATTATCTGAAAAACCCAACTCTAGACCGCCCGTGTGGGAAAATAGTGGGCACTTAGAGTTTAGGAAAGGAATAATAAACTCCAGGTCAGTCGTGGGACTGGTATGAGCAAACAAAAAAAAACATTTGGTCTTTTAAAAACAAACAAAAGAATTTAAAATAAATCCGCAATGCTTTCGAAAAATGAAACTACCATAAGGCCTTCCACCACACACACAATGCAAACGCATACTTGGAGGAGATTTCTTCTTATGATAGTCAAATATGCTTAATACGAGAAAAATTCTTTGATATTATTACTAGTGCATAGCGGAAAATCTTTTGAAAGTATAATATTAATCCTAGCCAGCATAGGTATCATGATATTATGCCACCTATAGCTACCACCTAAGGTGGCAGGTTATACCATTGCAATCGTAAAGGGATCATATTGTTTTGTTTGGATTTCCAACAAATGGTCAGGCTAAGGAACTTCCTACTGCCACATGGGTACGCCTCTGGCGGGACGTCCCGAGAACCTAACCGGATCTCTGCCAACACAAGGCCGGGTTACCCTTGTAACTAGGTAACTACTACTCGAGTGTGCCATCACCCGGTCCTTTGGGACCTTTATCCGAGCGCTCAACACCAACAATCACAAAGCAATCACAAAGTAATAGATCTGCAGTATCCACATGAGTGAAATATCTGGGCTCCATACCATGATACCACCCTTTTCCAAAAGGGAATGACACACCCTAAAGGGTGCGACCCTCATAACCTTGTCGCATCTTTCCTGTTTCGACCATTTCCGAGGTGTGAGGTCCTGATGCAGTCTCGTCCACAAAGTTATGCTTTATACAAAAGCCATGCTTTGATCAACAAATGATACACAATAGCACTCAGTATGCCACACTACCAAATTAGGAGTATATCACTGATAAATATCAACTACATAACCTATGAGCTCGTACGTCTCAGAGAAGGGTGTTAAGCTAAGAGAAAAAAATTCTCCGCCACCAAGCAGAAATGTATTTGATAAAGATCAGTTTAATATCTCAAAGTGTTGTGTCAGACATAGAACCATACAAGTCTGTTCCGGGTTCGAACAGAACTGAAGGCACTTCCAAAGAAGCCCATGCAAATCCGGGTATCCACAATCCCGATCGGACTTCCCATCACTTAGGGAATCTCTATACCATAGCTACTCGGTGTAGAGACAATCGATAGGTTATCCTAACGTTCTCGAAGACACCCGGTCTTCAACACCGATCTTCAATTGTAATCCATAAAGTCATATCATTATTCAGAATAGGCTATATGACACAAGGTCCTCTCTTGGCTAAACCGAATAATGAGCACAATATTTAAAAATATATGGATATAGGATTTCAGTTAAGTCACAATATAAAAATCCCAAGCTTTTCTTTTTAATGGTTAAACAAATTACCATTTTAAATCTTTTAACAAAAAGATCCGTTTCACAAAGTTCACCCATATTCACAAAGATCCATTCATAGTTTTCCAAAACAATATCCATTTCGAGTTGGATTAACTCAATTAAACCTTTAAATTAAAGATTTAACTTATAGCTTTCAAAACACGTTTCCAAAGATTTATTCATAACTTGGAAAACTATTTTTATTTCAAACTTGAATTCCTTTTAACACAAGCTGGAAGTTCATTTCTTATGTGAAAGCTTTTATTATTTGGAAACAAATAGTTTTCGTTTTGGAAAAAATCCGATTTCATTTATGCAAGTTAAAATCTTTGGGTTAAACAACACTTTTCAAATGGTTTAAACCCCAAATAAACTTGTATAACCCTTTAAATCATAAATAGAATTTAATTTCAAATTTGGGATTCAAATTTAAATCAAATTTCAAAATAAATTAAGTTATTCAAAAATAACTTTTATTTTTGAAATCCCATTTAAAAAGCCTTTTTATTTTAAACCCAATCCATTCCCAAAACCATTTGGATTCAAAACTCAAATTTTATACTATTTCAAAAATCTGTGACTTAACCAATTTCCCTCGTGAAACCCATATTTGTGTGTGTATAAGTGTGGTCCAGGGGGTTTTACACAATAGTGCACAACATCAATCATATCAATATCGATAAGCGGTATAACCCATAGCGCTTATCATCATTCATAGATTCATAGATAAAGTAAATTAATCAATCACAAAGATTCACTAATACGATTTCGATGTGGGTTTCGGATAACCAACTGGAATTCGACTCCACATCACATCGAAATTCAAATGTCGTTTTACGGGTCAAGGGGTTTTCATATTCATACAACAGTATATTAATCACAAATATAACAGCTCAGCACAAAGCAATACATCACATCACATCACATACCAAATATATCAATCCATCACACAACAATCAATAGCAATCAGACATCTTTAATTAAGATGAATAAATCGTGTGGTTTTTTTATTTATCGACAACATAATTACTTTCATTAGAAATTTTTAATCAATGATTAATTATCATTAACTACAATTAATTAAGCCTTAACCACCTTCATTAATTAATCGTTTCTTTAATTAATTATCTTAATTAAGTAACCCTAATCGTAATTAATTAAACCTTAATTACTTTTATTAATTACTTTAATTAATAAATCCTTAATTATTAATTAAATCTTAATTATAATTAATTACCCTTAATTGATTATTCTTAATTTAATTACCCTAATTAATTAACCACATTAATAAATTATGCTTTAAAATAATTAACCCTTAATATTTGATCAATCTTTAATCTTTAATTATCTACTCTTAATTACTTTTATCAATTAATTACTTCTTAATTAATTAATAATTAATTACAAATTAACTAACCTTATTGATTTATTAAATTAATCATAGTATTAAGTAATTAATTAAGTAATTACCTTTCTAAATAATTATATTAACAAATCCTTAATTACTTGATAAATTAAAGATAAATCTTTTTATCTTTATTTATCACTTTGGCCGTCTTTTGGAATTTGTTTATAAACCATCTTCATTACATTAATCTCTTCAAAAGATTAAGGTTAGTTTAAATAACATTCTATCTTAATCTCCATTTTAAATTACATTATTTACTTAATATAACTAACTTTATAAAATAATGTATCCAAATCAAATAGATTAAAATTTTATTACTTTGAAAATATATTACTTATATACTTAAGTAATCCAATCTTAACTCAAAATCATCAATTTGAAAACATGTTTGAAAATGTTTAAGAGTTTGATAAATTTTAAAATAAAAACTGTTTTATATCTCTTGCTCGATACCTGCGTTGAGTCATGCACGAGAAAATTTCTCGTTTGCTACGGGCAAAAACCTGATCAACATCGAGCTGTACCCTTTTCTTCTTCTTCTCTTCTCTTTTTAAATCACGATTTTTTTTTAAATTCAAAACTGTTAAAATCATTCGCGTCCCTCCTCTACTTCGAGCCAACACTACGATTTTCACAAGCATGACTTCGAGCAAACCTTCATCTTCCTCACTCCTAAACTTCACGCCACAGACACCAATGACACTGGTGTACGTGCACATGAACGCTGACCATCTCCGACCAACACCTTTGCCACTACCAAGTCGACAACGACCCCAGCAGCCACTCCGACCACCCAACTTTTTGAATTGCCGATGAACTCGAAATTTGGGAAATTCGACCACCCAATGGAACAGAATTTCGTTTGAAAGAATCGCCTCTAACCACCAACTCCGGTTGCTGAGTTTGCGTCACCATGACTAGAGCCTCGCTGTTCAACCACTAACTCATCCCCCACGGTCCGATCAACTACGATGCCATGGCGTTGGCGAAAACTTCACAGGAATTGCCCTGACCCAAAACTATACAAAAACCCTATTTCACCTCCGATGAACTACCTCAGCCATCAATAAAACTCCTAACAATTTTACCCTCGTTCCCCGCCACATAAACTTCTTTCACCATTGACTTCGACACCTAGCTTGATGACAAACACTAGGAAAAGGTCGAAATCTTTTTTGTGTTCAACCAATTTTTTTTCACAATTTACTATTTTAAAAATCATGATTTTTATCTCAAAAATTTTAATTCTTGAAGACAATTCAGATTGTAATCCTGAATTTATCAATTGCTCGCATTGAATTTTTGATATATATATATAATACATATATTTATAAGTTTTTACTGGATAATTTGATATTATCATAGGAATACCTAGTAATTTCTCTTGAAATTATTTTTTAAAAATTGTATTACATTTATACAATCTAATTTCCTTAAGCCACCATCACCTATAATGTTTTTTTTTCTTTAAGAGAATTTGCATCTTTATTTTAGGGGAGATTAGCCTGTACATTTTTCAAAGACATGTTTTTTTTGCCTGGAACAAAACTACACAGACTCACCTGTATTCTAACAGCCATGCTAACAATCATTATAACATACTTAAGTAAATAATCCAAACATCACAACAAATTCAAGGGTTTCTCACAGATTCACAGGCATTGGATTCAAAGAACTGTTTTTTTTAAAAGGTTAAAGTTGCTCACTTGGGATATGTTGACAGAGGAGCCAGAGAAAAAACAGAGTGCCTAGGCCTGGAATATTTTAAACATTGGAAGTAGACTTGATTTAGCTGAAATGATGTTGTTTTTGTATTCTTAAAAAAAACCATTTGAATCTGAGGCTTGCATGCTTGATTGCTGAACAAAGACAGAAATTTTGTTTTGATTTCCTTTCAAATGGAAACTGGCTCTTTGCTTTACTTGTTAATCTGCTTTTGATTTTGTTTCAATTGCTTTAAACTTATGCTTCATCACTGATATCAACATTAAATTCGAATCTTTAAGAAAATTTACTTACCTTTATTTAACTCCAAAGAAAACTGCACTGCTTTTGCTCAAATCTCTCAAGTTTTTGATTTTCCATAATTTAATTTTTCTTCTTTACTTTGGCTTGAACTTTGAAAACTTTTAATCTGAAGCTTTGTTTACTCCCAGATTTGAGAAACTCTGGTCTTTGCCTTGATCCAGATTTATTTTTCTTTTTTAAACTTCCAGGTTGATTTTTTTTCCAGATTGAATTTTGTTTTGAGTAGACTTGCATTTGATTTTTGATTTCCAAGCTATCTTGATTTTGAAACTTGTATGAACTATAGATTAACTGCAGGCTTGAAAACTAGAATGAAGATTTTGCTTAAGCTTGATTCCTTTGAGACAGATCTTGATTTTTTTCTGCTATCTTTGTTTTTCTGGTTATACTATTCTCATCATTTTCTTTTTCTTGGTTGTTGAGATTTTAGATACTCAAATCTTTTTACTGTATTTTCAGATTTTGGGAGGTGTTATAGGATTTAAATATGGGGAGATGGAGAGTTTTCTATAATTTTTTAATCCTACTATTTAATTCAACTAAATATCTTGAATGCCATGTGTAGGAAGAAATGATTATGAGATCTAACACTCATACAATTTTATACTTTACATATGTATATCTAATATTTATAATTTTACAAAGACAAAAGAAAAAAAATTTAATAAATTTTTATATCATATCTATTTTATAGATAAATATACTTCTTTATTCTTTTTTGTGTATATATATAGACACACACAATGTTAAAAGCATTGTTTTTAGCCAACATTTACATTATATAAATTTTACCTCAATGGTTTTAAAAGCCAAATGTTTATTTTAAAAACATTTATTTCAAATGTAGATTCAAATTCCCAATTCATTTGAATTAAAATTTATCTATATCTATTTACATATATTCATACTTTTTTTATTATCTATTTTTGTACAACTTTATAAAAAGAAAAGAATGGATTTAAATACTTTGGTTTCATATTAACAATTGTTACATTTATTTATATAAGAGAATTAAATCCTAAAAATAAACCTTTTTGAAATTTATTATATCTTCCAAATATATTTAATATTTTAGAAATCAAACTATTATTAACTTTTTAAAGCTTGTAATTTCTATTTTATTTTTAATACATTTTATATTTATTTTTATTTTTAAATTCAATATTTGTTTATACATAGTTTATTACTTATTTTATTTGTTTTGAGATTTTTCTCAATTTTTTTTGAATTAAATTTCAAAAGTTTAAAATATATTATTAATTTATATTGACAAATTTTAGGAGGTTGTTTTTTTTATTTATAAGATATTAAATATCCAATTTCAAATCCATAGTTAAATTTTAAAAATCAATGTCCAAATAAATAAATATCCTATTTAACTTGAAAAATTCAAATTAATTTACAATTTTATTCAATTATTTTAATTATCAATTTAAATTAAATTGAAAATTGAGATCGTTACAAATTTCTCCCCTTAAAAAATTTCGTCCCTGGAATTTGCTAGGGAGACGAGAAAGATTAGATGATAGATAAAGAAATATCTTTCCAAATCAAACTAGATATCGATTCTGAATTTGGCTTACCAAATCAGAATATCAACAATATGAGAACAAACTCATACAATTGTTTCACAAGATATTCGGGTCCATCGGTCTACGTATATGCAAAGGTATTGATTAGTTCGAAGGGATAACTAATCACTCGTAGAATATATCGGATCCTAGAGGATAGATAAATGGATTTAGTCTTCTACAATTTATCAAACACTAGATATGGATTCCAAATTCAGGTCGGAATACCCCAAAGTATATAGCAACTTGTCCCTCTTCGGACTTTGATATACACAAGAAATCATAATAGAATTTTCAAATTTGGTTTTAATTGATATCGTTTTATTAATACAACCCAAATTTAGCTTCATATTCCATTAACCAATTTAACTCAATTTAAAATTTCCAATTTATTTAAAATTTTCAATTTCAATTTCAAATTCAAATTCATTAAAGTTTAGATCGAAAAGTTGATAAGAAACCGATGAAGATACGAAGTAAGGGTTTCTACAATGATTCGTAGGGCCACCATCACACCGAAACTTCTTTTTGGAGTTGGTACGAAGCAATCAAAAAAAAATTTGGAATCGAATCAAAGGATATTGATAGAGAAAGTTGTTTCCACTATCGCAGGGTATTGACCATTTGTAGCGTTACTCCCTTGTCCCCTATCTCGTCCTCTTCTCGCACTCATACTTACTATCAGTGGATAGTAAGAGAATTTACTGAGGCATTCGAACGGATATCATAGGGATATACTCATTATAGGGTATACTTCACCCTATCTCTAATGAGTTACTTAATGTGTTATACTCCTGAGCTAAAGTTTTTTACCCTTAGCTCTGATACCAATTCTAACGACCCTGACTCGACCTTCGAAAATCGGCACCGAATACGACACTCGTATTCAAATGCCGCAAATCCAAACGAGGAATCTGGTTCGCCGGAGCTTATAACACATTAAGTACAACACAGCGGAAGAAATGAACAACATATATCATATACAACACTGATACAATATCCGATACAATATGATACAACATAATGATACAATGGATATCAATATACATCAGAGTTATGATACAAGACACTAGCAGCGGAAAGAAAAGATAACACCAACAGCAGAACAAAATCTCCAAGATAGTCTTTAAGAAAGAACTCCGGTATCGGTAATCTCCATCACCAAGGCATCAATCGAAAAATAGCTCGAACTCGCAATCAAGATGAAGTGAAGCAACTCGATCCAAATGCGATTGCCAAATCCTAAGGCTAAAAGCTATCGAATTTACACCTACCATTTGATTATCTGAAAAACCCAACTCTAGACTGCCCGTGTGGGAAAATAGTGGGCACTTAGAGTTTAGGAAAGGAATAATAAACTCCAGGTCAGTCGTGGGACTGGTATGAGCAAACAAAAAAAACATTTGGTCTTTTAAAAACAAACAAAAGAATTTAAAATAAATGCGCAATGCTTTTGGAAAATGAAACTACCATAAGGCCTTCTGCCACACACACAATGCAAATGCAGACTTGGAGGAGATTTCTTCTTATGATAGTCAAATATGCTTAATACGAGAAAAATTCTTTGATATTATTACTAGTGCATAGCGGAAAATCTTTTGAAAGTATAATATTAATCCTAGCCAGCATAGGTATCATGATATTATGCCACCTATAGCTACCACCTAAGGTGGCAGGTTATACCATTGCAATCGTAAAGGGATCATATTGTTTTGTTTGGATTTCCAACAAATGGTCAGGCTAAGGAACTTCCTACTGCCACATGGGTACGCCTCTGGCGGGACGTCCCAAGAACCTAACCGGATCTCTGCCAACACAAGGCCAGGTTACCACTGTAACTAGGTAACTACTACTCGAGTGTGCCATCCCCCGGTCCTTTGGGAGCTTTATCTGAGCGCTCGACACCAACAATCTTAAAGCAATCACAAAGTAATAGATCTGCAATATCCACATGAGTGAAATATCTGGGCTCCATACCATGATACCACCCTTTTCCAAAAGGGAATGACACACCAAAAGGGTGCGACCCTCATAACCTTGTCGCATCTTTCCTGTTTCGACCATTTTCGGGGTGTGAGGTCCTGATGTAGTCTCGTCCACAAAGTCACGCTTTATACAAAAGCCATGCTTTGATCAACAAATGATACACAATAACACTCAGCATGCCACACTACCAAATTGGGAGTATATCACTGATAAATATCAACTACATAACCTGTGAGCTCGTACGTCTCAGAGAAGGGTGTTAAGCTAAGAGAAAAAAAATCTCCGCCACCAAGCAGAAATGTATTTGATAAAGATCAGTTTAATATCTCATAGTGTGGTGTCAGACATAGAACCATACAAGTCTGTTCCGGGTTCGAACAGAACTGAAGGCACTTCCGAAGAAGCCCTTGCAAATCCGGGTATCCACAATCCCGATCGGACTTCCCATCACTTAGGGAATCTCTATACCATAGCTACTCGATGCAGAGACAATCGATAGGTTATCCTAACGTTCTCGAAGACACCCGGTCTTCAACGCCGGTCTTCAATTGTAATCCATAAAGTCGTATCATTATTCGGAATAGGCTATATGACACAAGGTCCTCTCTCAGCTAAACCGAATAGTGAGCACAATATTTAAAAATATATGGATATGGGATTTCAGTTAAGTCACAATTTAAAAATCCCAAGCTTTTCTTTTTAATGGTTAAACAAATTACCATTTTAAATCTTTTAACAAAAAGATTCGTTTCACAAAGTTCACCCAGTTTCACAAAGATCCATTCATAGTTTTCCAAAACAATTTCCATTTAAAGTTGGATTAACTCAATTAAACCTTTAAATTAAAGATTTAACTTATAGCTTTCAAAACACGTTTCCAAAGATTTATTCATAACTTGGAAAACTATTTTTATTTCAAACTTGAATTCCTTTTAACACAAGCTGGAAGTTCATTTCTTATGTGAAAGCTTTTATTATTTGAAAACAAATAGTTTTCGTTTTGGAAAAAATCCGATTACATTTATACAAGTTAAAATCTTTGGGTTAAACAACACTTTTAAAATGGTTTAAACCCCAAATAAACTTGTATAACCCTTTAAATCATAAATAGAATTTAATTTCAAATTTGGGATTCAAATTTAAATCAAATTTCAAAATAAATTAAGTTATTCAAAAATAACCTTTTATCTTTGAAATCCCATTTAAAAAGCCTTTTTATTTTAAACCCAATCCATTCCCAAAACCATTTGGATTCAAAACTCAAATTTTAAACTATTTCAAAAATCTACGACTTAACCAATTTCCCTCGTGCAACCCATATTTGTGTGTGTATAAGTGTGGTCCAAGGGGTTTTACACAATAGTGCACAACATCAATCATATCAATATCGATAAGCGGTATAACCCATAGCGCCTGTCATCATTCACAGATTCATAGATAAAGTAAATTAATCAATCACAAAGATTCACTAATACGATTTCGATGGGGGTTTCGGATAACCAACTGGAATCCGACTCCCCATCGCATCGAAATTCAAATGTCGTTTTACGGGTCAAGGGGTTTTCATATTCATACAACAGTATATTAATCACAAATATAACAGCTCAGCACAAAGCAATACATCACATCACATCACATACCAAATATTTCAATCCATCACACAACAATCAATAACAATCAAACATCTTTAATTAAGATGAATAAATCGTGTGGTTTTTTTATTTATCCACAACATAATTACTTTCATTGGAAATTTTTAATCAATGATTAATTATCATTAACTACAATTAATTAAGTCTTAACCACCTTTATTAATTAATCATTTCTTTAATTAATTATCTTAATTAAGTAACCCTATTCGTAATTAATTAAACCTTAATTACTTTTATTAATTACTTTAATTAATAAATCCTTAATTATTAATTAAATCTTAATTATAATTAATTATCCTTAATTGATTATTCTTAATTTAATTACCCTAATTAATTAACCACATTAATAAATTATGCTTTAAAGTAATTAACCCTTAATATTTGATCAATCTTTAATCTTTAATTATCTACTCTTAATTACTTTTATCATTTAATTACTTCTTAATTAATTAATAATTAATTACAAATTAACTAACCTTATTGATTTATTAAATTAATCATAGTATTAAGTAATTAATTAAGTAATTACCTTTCTAAATAATTATATTAACAAATCCTTAATTACTTAATAAATTAAAGATAAATCTTTTTATCTTTATTTATCACTTTGGCCATCTTTTGGAATTTGTTTAATAAACCATCTTCATTACATTAATCTCTTCAAAAGATTAAGGTTAGTTTAAATAACATTCTATCTTAATATCCCTTTTAAATTACATTATTTACTTAATATAACTAACTTTATAAAATAATGTATCCAAATCAAATAGATTAAAATTTTATTACTTTGAAAATATATTACTTATATACTTAATTAATCCAATCTTAACTCAAAATCATCAATTTGAAAACATGTTTGAAAATGTTTAAGAGTTTGATAAATTTTAAAATAAAAACTGTTTTATATCTCTTGCTCGAGACCTGCGTTGAGTCATGCGCAAGAAAATTTCTTGTTTGCTTCGCGCAAAAACCTGATCAACATCGAGCTGTACCCTTTTCTTCTTCTTCTCTTCTCTTTTTAAATCACGATTTTTTTTAAATTCAAAACTGTTAAAATCATTCGCGTCCCTCCTCTACTTCGAGCCAACACTACGATTTTCATAAGCACGACTTCGAGCAAACCTTCATCTTCCTCACTCCCAAACTTCACGCCACAGACACCAATGACACTGGTGTACGTGCACATGAACGTTGACCATCTCCGACCAACACCTCTGCCACTACCAAGTCGACAACGATCCCAGCAGCCACTCCGACCACCCAACTTTTTGAATTGCCGACGAACTTGAATTTTGAGAAATTCAACCACCCACTGGAACAGAATTTCGTTTGAAAGAATCGCCTCTGACCACCAACTCCGATCGCCTGAGTTTGCGTCACCACGACTGGAGCCTCGCCGTTCAACCACTAACTCATCACCCACGTTCCGATCGACTACGATGCCACGGCGTTGGCAAAAACTTCACGGGAACTGCCCTGACCCAACACTATACAAAAACCCTATTTCACCTCCGATGAACTGCCTCGACCATCAATAAAGCTCCTAACAATTTTTCTCTCACTCCCCGCCACGTCAACTTCCTTCACCATTGATTTCGACACCTAGCTTGATGACAAACACCAGAAAAAGGTCGAAATCTTTTTTGCGTTCAACCAATTTTTTTTCACAATTTACTATTTTAAAAATCATGATTTTTATCTCAAATTTTTTTATTGAATTTATCAATTGCTCGCATTGAATTTTTGATATATATAAGTTTTTGCTGGATAATTTGATATTATCATAGGAATACCTAGTAATTTCTCTTGAAATTATTTTTTAAAAATTGTATTACATTTATACAAACTAATTTCCTTAAGTCACCATCATTTATAATGTTTTTTTCTCTTCAAGAGAATTTGCATTTTTATTTTAGGGGAGATTAGCCTATACATTTTACAAAGACATGTTTTTTTTTGCCTGGAACAAAACATACACAGACTCACCTGTATTCTAACAGCCATGCTAACAATCATTATAACATACTTAAGTAAATAATCCAAACATCACAATAGATTCAAGGGTTGCTCACAGATTCACAGGCATTGGATTCAAAGAACTGGTTTTTTTTTTAAAAAAAAGTTAAAGTTGCTCACGTGGAATATGTTGACAAAGGAGCCAGAGAAAAAACAGAGTGCAAAGTTTAGGCCTGGAATATTTTTGAACATTGGAAGTAGACTTGATTTAGCTGAAATGATGTTGTTTTTGGATTCTTAAAAAAACCATTTGAATCTGAGGCTTGCAAGCTTGATTGCTGAACAAAGACAGAAATTTTGTTTTGATTTCCTTTCAATTGGAAATTGTCTCTTTGCTTTACTTGTTAACATGCTTTTGATTTTGTTTCAATTGCTTTAAACTTATGCTTTATCACTGATATCAACATTAAATTCGAATCTTTAAGAAAATTTACTTACCTTTATTTAACTCCAGAGAAAACTGCACTGCTTTTGCGCAAATCTCTCAAGTTTTTGATTTTCCAGATTTTAATTTTTCTTCTTTACTTTGGCTTGAACTTTGAAAACTTTTAATTTGAAGCTTTGTTTACTCCTAGATTTGAGAAACTCTGGTCTTTGCCTTGATCCAGATTTTTTTTTAAACTTCCAGGTTGATTTTTTTTTTCCAGATTGAATTTTGTTTTGAGTAGACTTGCATTTGATTTTTGATTTCCAAGCTATCTTGATTTTGAAACTTGCATGAACTACAGATTAACTACAGGCTTGAAAACTGGAATGAAGATTTTGCTTAAGCTTGATTATTTTGAGACAGATCTTGATTTTTTTTCTGCTATCTTTGTTTTTCTGGTTATACTATTCTCATCGTTTTCTTTTTCTTGGGTGTTGAGATTTTAGATACTCAAATCCTTTTACTTCAGATTTTGGGAGGTGTTATAGGATTTAAATATGGGGAGATGGAGAGTTTTCTATAATTTTTTAATCCTAGTATTTAATTCAATTAAATATCTTGAATGCCATGTGTAGGAAGAAATGATTATGAGATCTAACACTTATACAATTTTATACTTTACATATGTATATCTAATATTTATAATTTTACAAAGACAAAAGAAGAAAAAAAAAAAAAATTTTTATATCATATCTATTTTATAAATAAATATACTTCTTTATTCTTTTGTGTGTGTATATATATATACAATGTTAAAAGAATTGTTTTTAGCCAACATTTACATTATATAAATTTTACCTCAATGATTTTAAAAGCCAAATGTTTATTTTGAAAACATTTATTTCAAATGTAGATTCAAATTCCCAATTCATTTGAATTAAAATTTATCTATATCTATTTACATATATTCATACTTTTTTATTATTATCTATTTTTGTACAATTTTATAAAAATAAAAGAATGGATTTAAATACTTTGATTTCATATTAACAATTGTTACATTTATTTATATAAGAGAATTAAATCCTAAAAATAAACCTTTTTGAAATTTAT
Organism: Allium cepa; assembly: GCA_030765085.1. Classification (NCBI taxonomy): domain Eukaryota; kingdom Viridiplantae; phylum Streptophyta; class Magnoliopsida; order Asparagales; family Amaryllidaceae; genus Allium; species Allium cepa. The sequence goes on from CM060931.1 coordinate 170,473,766, forward strand.
TATATCTTCCAAATATATTTAATATTTTAGAAAGCAAACTATTATTAACTTTTTAAAGCTTGTAATTTCTATTTTATTTTTAATACATTTTATTTTTATTTTTATTTTTATTTTTAAATTCAATATTTGCTTATACAAAGTTTATTACTTATTTTATTTGTTTTGAGATTTTTCTCAATTTATTTTTAAATTAAATTTCAAAAGTTTAAAATATATTATTAATTTATATTGACAAATTTTTGGAGGTTATTTTTTTATTTATAAGATATTAAATATCCAATTTCAAATCCACAGTTAAATTTTAAAAATCAATGTCCAAATAAATAAATATCCTATTTAACTTGAAAATTCAAATTAATTTACAATTTTATTCAAAAATTTATTTTAATTATCAATTTAAATTAAATTAAAAATTGGGATCGTTACACCCTTTACAAAAATGCATTCTGACATCCTTAGCATTTAAGGATAGCAAATAATTGCATTTTACTAAACTGATCAAACTGACTTTTCATAGTTAATTTATAATAATCTTATGTATAATCTTATGTTAGTTAAGTATTATTTAATTAAATTAATTATTAATCAATTAACATTTTAGTTAGTTTTATTTTTATTCATTTAAACATTTTAAATTGAATATGTACTTCATAACATTTATACGCATATATCATACATACATATATACATGTTTATGTATTATGTTAATTTTATTTTAGTTAATTTATTTAATTAAAATAATTTTGGTTAATTTTAATTAATTTTGAAAATTATTTATATACTACCTAAATATTTTAAGATAATGTCACATATATCGACATATATGTTGTTTGATTTAATTAATTAACTGTTAATTAATTAAATATTTATTTAGTTCAATTAACATTTGTAAAATCATTAGTCATTTTAAATTTATCAATTTACATTTAAAATATTATTTCTATTAAATTTTCATTTATCCCCTTAAACATAAATTTAAATTTAAATTTAAAATAGATTTTGAAAATTAGCCCAAGACCAAAAATCAATTTAGGCCTTTATATTGGGGATAATATTTAGGATAACATCATCCTTACAGGCCATGCGAATTGCTAGGTAGGGAAGAGTACTAGATTGTCCAAACCCAATTTAACAACCCAGTTTTAAGTAGTAATTAACTAAAGTTAATAATAATGATTTAATTGATTAAAATGGATTTCTAAATAATACATGGATATATTTTTGAGATTTATTTAATAAATGGGCTTAAAATGTAAATATGCAGCAGTTAAATTATAGTAAGAGAAAACATGGGAATAATATTTTGAAAGGTTATATTTGGAATAAATAAAGTTTATTTGAACAAGAAATAATTTATAAAGTGGAGATTTGAATTTATTTGGGCCAAATAAATGAATCTTAATATATTGAGATAACATCCAAAAATTTGAATCGATTTGAATCTTAATTTATTTGGGTCAAAATGATCGATTTGAAGTACGACAGTGCTAGATTGATAGGTTGACCCTCATCGGTCGACCAGTGGCGCCTTCGGTCACCTACCATCGTGTGTGCATATGCATTATATTAAATAAATAAATATATAATATATATAAATAAAAAATATATCTAGAATATGTTTATAGTATATAAAATTAAGAATTAGTATAAAATGAATTCAAGAAGAATTTTTTTATTCAACTAGGACTTAATTTGTTAAAAATTATTAAATTATTGAAAGAAAGTTTCTATTTGGTTTACAATACTTAGAAGTTCATAGAATTTGTGAAAAACAAGAAATATAATCTAACTAATGTTAGTATTTTCAAGTGAATTTTGTGATTAATAAGTTTAAATAGAAGTATGTTACATATTTATATGTAATTAATAAAAAAGAACATATATATTTACTACTAATAAAAAGAATTATTTGAATAGATTTGTACGGTGTATTTTTGAAATTTCAAATATATCATTTTTTATATCTTCCATGTGCATATCTCATATTCACGTTTTTCTTCCTCTTCCCAAAACTACATAACGCCGATTTCACTCTCTCTCCCAGTTAAAAATAAATACATCGATTTTCTCGCCTGTTCACCATCGACAAAGATTACTGATTATCCACAGAATTGGCTCAAATTTTGCCCCGAGCCGCGGCGCCTGACGACTCATCTGCTAAATCAATTCCCAGTGAGTGTGACAGCAGCGATGATTAATAACTGCTCCCTAAATCGCCTGTGCAGCTACACGATTATGCTCAACCATCATTGATATGATATCCAATAGGCTTCACTTCCAGGTACTTTATTCTCCACTGAAACTTCGGTCCTTTACTCTCCACTGCAACTTCGGTTGCTTAATTCTGCATTAAACCTTCCTCTCTTCATCATTTCACACCATGTCTTTTTTAAATGACTTGGCATAGTTCGGAGGTTATTACCTGTAAAAAATTTTACAGTTCACCTGCAAAATCAATAACAATGGAAATAATTCTAATGTTCTATTGTTATGTGCTAATCGAGCTAAAAGTCGGCTTTATTCCAGTTTTGCAGTGCTTACATAGCATCATTATTACCGTCACTACTGTTATTACTGAGGTGAACAATGGAATTTTTATTACGTAGTGTCATCATCAGTTTCTAATAACCTACTGTTACGCAGTTGCATATTCAGTTTCTAATTCTGTTATCATTCCGTGTCATCATCAATTTCAAATGACTTGATAGAGTTTGGAGGTTATTGCCTACAAAACTAGAATTCTCTGCTAGCATTCCATGTCACTACTATTATCATTCCATTTTCTTATCACTTCATACTTTGTCATCATCAGTTTCTGCACCGATCTTAATGTTTTATTATCATGACCTACATGCATCAAAAGAAATTTTGTATTTTCTGTTATTTCACAGAGGGTATGAATTATGAATATCTTCCTAGAAAGGAGATAAATCCATAAAGTTAATTTCATATCTTTTTTATGATAGAGTACTATAAGTTTCAAACTTTCTACTTTATACGGCTTGATTATGCATGTACACTCAATATGTTTGGAAGATTCTTTATTGTACAATTTAGTACTTTGAACGCAAACACTCAAATTTTTGCTATTTTTAGAAAATTTCAACTGTGACTGTAGGTAGAACAATGGAGACCAATTAAGTGTATTGCTTGGATGGTGGTTGAGCTTATGTATAATCTTTATGTCACTTAATGCTATCATTGATCAAAGATTTTGTAATCAATTGGATCCACTGTAAATTTTAGTTTCTTTAAAAATTCTCTTCGACAATACATTTCAGCAAATTAAAAAATTGCAAATAATGCTGAAATCAAATTTTTAATCCAATTTTCCTCTAAAAATGATTAAGTTTCAAATATTGAGAATAAACGGATTCAGATAAAGCAAGGGAAACAGTTACATAATAGACGGGCTTAATTTACACGAGTTAGTAAAAGATGCCGCACGTTTTATATTTTAGTTAGTGCTAAGGTACATGAACTGTTATCATGATAGTTTTCTTTTTCCCTCAATTTCAACAACACAGATAATGATAACAATAATCTAACAAAAAATATGATAAATCTTTTATGGTTTATCAAGTACAAGTGATTTAAGAAATTATCAGTATATTGCGGTTCATACATCTCTAAGCATGATTGATCTATATAGAACTTTATAGAAAAAAGAGATATAACCGAAAATGCATGGATAAAAGATGAGGTAAACCAGAACCGACCCTATGAAAATTCCAAATATACTTTATGAATTTAACACAATTTACTCTAAGCATGATTTATTAGGGTAGTCGTAGTAATATGATTCCTCAATATATGGATGGCAAAAACTCAAGTTGAACATTTAAGTGGTGATTAGCTGTTCATACATCTCTACTGTTGGAAATACTAAATTGGTACATTGCCCTATATTTGCTACTCTTTAAACTGAGATCATGCTTAGATATTGATATCGATGGGGAATTAGTAAACATATGTTTTAGTTGTTTCAATTTTGTAATTTTGTTAACATTTTAGACTGCATATCTTCATTTGGTGGTATCTAAAGGTCAAATTATAGTGGAACTACAAAAAAGTAAAATATGTCATATTGCTTGATATTTTTCTTCCTTGATTTTACTAGGTAGCATGCATATTTTGTTGGAGTAAATTAAGTGACGAATCTCTATGTTTTGTTATTCAATGTGTAATCAAGTTAGAAATATAACATCCAAATGAACCGATTAACTATAGTTATATTTTGTGCATTTTACTATTTTATTTCTTGGTACAATTCGATCACCCGTTGTGTTTAAACTTTTATATCGATTGGTTCTATTTATGCAGTGTACGTGTGAGATAGTAATTACACCATATTAGTGAGTGCTTAGATACCGTAATCAATTATATATACTCTATATAATCAAATGTGCTTTATTTTCACTGCGTTAGTTACAGAAAATGGCAAATATGAAGAACGGTTTTAGTAAATTTAAGATCAATATTGGTGATAAATGATATTTTTGACTTGACTAATTCTATATTTGCATTTGCAGGTAGACAAAGGCAGTCCAAGATATTATATTGCATCATTTACTACTGCAGTGTTACAGTAGGCCATTTTTAGGTACTTTTTAAATTGTTGTATTTTTTATAATTACTACCACTGCTGCAAATTATCACCGGCATTGCTTTTGTGTTTGCTTATTCTTTTGATGTTGCATATTGCCCCTGTAAATTAAGATTAACCTAAATTGACATTAATTTCTATTTAAACCAAAATTTAATCACTCGCACATAACCAAAATTAAAATGAGGTTTTTGGTAATTTTTCTCTGTCAGCTCTATATATTTGTTTTACATATTCACATACCTTTTCATGGTTTTGCTAGAAAATTTGATTGTATTTATCATATTTACTTACGCATATTTAATGTGATGTTGTTTACCTTTAATTATTTGAAATTAGATACATTCAATGAAATTACAATTCAAAATTAAGCTTCATTAAAGCTATGATACAAATAGTTAGATGTTTTTAATAACCTTTTGATTGTGTAGATCAAAAGGTTAAATATATTAATCTGAATATTTCTTATATACAGAATCAAGCATGCTTTAGTTTTTATATTATTTAATAAAATCCTCAAATTAATAATCCATTGTTTTCTATAAGTATATAACGATTGACATGATATTTTGTGATCAATAATATGATGTCTTTTACATTTATCTATTTGAAAGTGGATAGCATTCCATGCAAATCAACCTATTGGCATCCCACCCCCAACCAAACCCCTCCTCCCCAACACACACGCACATACACATTTTTGGAATTGATTTATAGTTTGAAATATTGTAGGATCGATTTCACCCTAGAGGAGGTGAATAGGGTGATACTATCAATTATAAAAATTATTGCGGAAGCTTATAAAATTATTTCAACACAGATATATCAAAATAATAGCAGCACAGATAATAGCAGAATAAATACAGAAATAAAACGACACAGAATTTACCCAGCTTCGGCAAAACCCTGCCTACGTGCTGCCTCCAAGGTTTCTACTAGAAATTAAGCAGTCAGACGCTTACACACGTAAACTCGCGACACCCGCTATCGATTAGCCTTAGCTCTACGCTAAAAACCCTGCCACAACTCAGCCATTGAGTTGCGAATTCTCGAACTACACCACCGTAGCTCGTCCCCTAGTCACACGACTAGTAATTACAAGAGATTAAAAAGGAATACAAAATTGAAGCAATAATAAATCAAAGCCCTAATTTAAACTAAATCCTTATTAATATAACTCGGCCCAAAATATTATCACTAAAAAATGCAGCCCCGTTATCTCCTTTATTTTGCTGCTCTATTTTGCTCTGTAAATAATGTCAGCCTGGTTTCCCTTTTTCTTTGCTCGAAATTAGGGCATTGAGAGATTAGAAGCCGCCGTCTTTTATTATCTCGATCGAATGATAATTTACGTCCCTTAGCTTTGTTGATCGATGCTTTCTTCTCTTTGCGCTCGGTCATGGCTGCTTCCAGTATTGAGTTCGAATCAACGAATCTGGTATGTGAATTGTTACTTTTGCTTTACTTTCGTAGCCAATGATGAATGGGTTTATATAGGGTTTGATTCCCTACAATTTCGTTCGACTGATAGTTTTCTTGACTTCGTCTCGGCCACTTGATTATGTTTTGATGTTGATGATTTATCTGACTTTGTCAATTTCGTATAATTTGATACTTGATTGACACGACTTTGAATTGTTGTGATTGATATCTTGGCCATCACGGTTTCAAATTTTGACAGTTCGATTTCGTTCATTTTTCTATTGACTTCGGCTTCTCTGCCTTGTTCAAAACTGATACTTGCATATGACTTCAGTCACTTGATTTTGTGAAAATATGAACTTGTTCGACTTTGTTTCTTGGTTATTGATTTTGTGTCTTCGGCACTTGACAATATGCATGCTTCGAGCTCGGACACTGCTGTGAACTTGCTGATGCTGTTTCATTTGATATAGATATGTATTTGTATTGTTTGCTTGTCTTTGATCATTTGTGTTAGACTGAATTTGGTTTCACTTCGAGCTACATTTTGAAATCTCCTTTGTCTTTGTTCGAACTTGTATCCTGCACAAGTATATGTATATACATATATACTCATGTATGTATATAATCAGTCACATGTTGCTTGTAGTAATTGTAGTTTGGTCTTGGTTTTGAAGTCTCTGATTAACTTGATTCATGTCATGCTTCTGTTTAGTATTGGTGCACTTGATTTCTTCACCTCATTGTACATTTGCTTGAGTCAGATTCCTATTCATTTGGGTCGAGCATTGATGTGAACTGTGCTTGCATCTACAGTGTTGTTTCATTGAGTTTGGTCATTTATTGTAGCTTGTCTGGTTGTCATTGTGTACATGTTCATGTATTAATTTTGAAGTCTGACTGCTTATATACATGCTATTTCACATATGTATGTATCTGATTTTGTTTGAAGTTGCACTGGTTGCCTTCTTTTGGCCTTGCTCATTGATCATTTGATCCATAGCTGTTTCTTGCATTTTTGTTCATCAAGTCTGCACTGTTCTGTCCATTTGTTTTCAGTTGAACTTCATGTTCATATATATATGTATACAAATGTGTGTACATTTTGTTCTTGTTAGTTGCCTAGTCTGGTATGCATGTGCACTGCTCACTGGTCTGATCATGCTACTTGTATGTGGTCTTGTTGACATTGTCTGCATTGGACTTGTATGCTTGATATGCTGGCTCGAGTCCGGTACCTTGATTCACAGTTTGAATTCAAGTGTACATCCGAGTTTTTGGTCGAGGCTGTATTGTATGGGCTGTATTTGAATCCTTGTGCTCGATAGTTTTGTGATATTTTGTAGTGCACCTAAGTTGAATCCAGCTTGTAGCTCGAGTTTGACCTTGTGCTGATATCGTGACATTATTTTTATTGCACTTAAGTTGAACCCGGCTTTTCATTTCGGTTTGATCTGTGCTCACATGTCCCTATAATTTTATCAAGTGTATATATTGGTGTGCACGGTCTTGTGGCATGTACAGCGATACACTGTGCATGTCACAAGTTGTTCGTGTCTGATGAATTTAAATTTAAATGATGACGAACAACCCAAATAACTGAGGCAAATAATATTTTCAAAATACATTTTATTTTATACTGCAAAAAAATTTCCTTTTCAATTTTACCGCGTCAGTATTTATTTTTGCAGATTGCTCGGATGCTGGATTCAATCTGGAATAAAGTTGTAGATAAATTATGAGTGAATGAGCGATATGTAGTGAGGTGCATTTATAAATGATAAATTGTGATGTAATCGAATTTGTATTGTCATTGAATTTGTATATATATAGTGAGAGTTCAAATTTATACTATTCAAAATTGTAATAAATATTTGTTCGAATAAAATATCTGTTTGAATTTAAATTTCGTGTTATTTATTTTATTCACCAAATATTTATTTAATTATGTGAAAAATAAAATAGTACATTAACAAATACATTTAAATGAATATATATATATATATATGTTTATTATCGTCAAACAAAAATCATATACTCGCATATTCAACAATCTCCCCCTTTTGATGATAACAAACATATATTTAAGATTTTGAATTTGTTAAATGTATTTGATCATTCAATTCGCTTCCCCTATTTGAATGCTTCCTCTCTACACAAAGCTCCCACTTCATATATGCATACAATTAAAAATATGCAAATGAGCCTAGATGCAAATAGAAAATATTTGACCTTTACTTGCTTTTATTAGACAATATCTTAACTTTTCTCTCCCTCTTTTGTTATCAGCAAAAGACTAATAATGTTAGAAAAATAGAGATAAAGTGATAGATACTAATATAACATTAAAACTCAATTGAATATAAATATTAAATTTCAATAAAAAATCAAACATAAATCATAAATACTCTGTTAGGCGCATATTCCACTTTTAGAATGATGGAAATGATGTCATCATCTAAAACCATACAGTTGTGTCTATTTGTGGTATACTTATATCAGGAATTTGAATATCTACCAACCATGTATAACCGTTAGGACTTTTAAATGAGATTAGTAGTATTCCAATTTTATTTTTAAAAATGAATTCAAGTATCTTCTAACCACGCATAACCGTGAGGACTTTTAAATGGGATTAGAATTAACTTGTTTATTTAATAAATCAATTTTGATATGCGTTTCATACATGCATAACCGTGAGGACTTTTAAATGAGCATGAAAGCACATAATCAAATATTCCAAGTAGTTCACCCATGCATAACCGTGAGGACTTTTAAATGAGAGTGAATACTTTGGATTATTAGTTATTTATTTAAAATAAAATAAAATGAAAAACGAATGATTCCTGTTTAAATCACCACATATTGACTGTAACGACCCGTTAAATTAATAATATTAAATGAATTGAATTAATATAATTTCTAATCTAATTGAGAATAAATGTAGAAATTTGGTATAGTAGTTGTAATTTAGTGTAACAATAAAATTTTATGACAATAGATTTGGATAATGTAGATTGTCACAATTTGATTTAAAGTTAAATATAAGAAACTGATATAAGGGTTGAATTAGTGAATATCAATAAAAAGATTAAGTAGAATGGAATTCATTTAATATAAAATAAATAGTGGAAGACTTACATTGGATTGTAAAATGGATAGTAACTAAATAAAAGGTGACCGCTGAATAAATCAATGCAATAAGTGTTGATAAGGAAATTTAATGAATGTTGTCAATAATAAATGGACTTAAGATAGTAATAAAATTTGTTTTGCCTATGTAAATTTTATGTATTGATAAGCCATAATTAAATTTGAAATTTGGTAGTAAATAGGGGATAAGTTGACTAAGGCAATTAGTAATTTAATAAATGAATGCATAGTAAGTAAGTGGAAATGTATGCATAAAAATATTTTCATATATGGGATAATTACAAAAGTTTACCCATTTATCTAATGTATATAATTGAATCTAAATTTAGGGCAACATTTTGTTATTGATGGTATAAGTGAATTTGAATAAAAGATAAGAATTATGTAGATTTAACATGTATTGAGTATATAGCTAAGAAGGGCATTCGATGTAAATGAATCTAAATTAATGTGTCTAGTCAATAAAGGAGAACTTTAAGGGAATAAATATAAATGAATGTATTTGGGGAATGGAGTCCTTTTATATGTTGAATAGTATAACGTTGTTATTAAGAATGAACGTTACTTTAGTAATTATTAATATGGTAACGGAAGAGTGTATAAATTTTATAGTAACGTAAAAACGTATTGTAAGATAATAATTAAGTGTAGACTTATAAAATATATTTATGACAACAAATTTTGTAAGTTATTTATTCTAATTAGTTGTTAAGTTTTATTTATGTGTAAGTTAACAATATTACAATTCAATTGAATACAGTAATTTATGCAAACAAGGGATGAACATTTGGAAGTATTACTGTAGTGATATATATATAAGAAACGGTAACTTTGTAGTTGGGGAATAATTGATTTATTTGTGAGTTGTAATCAAATAAAGTCAAATTTATTAGAATTTATTGCAATTTATGGGATTAATTGCAGTAACCTTTGAAGATTTATTCACTAAAATAATTGACGATGGAAATTATATGTAAATTTGCTTTTAGTTAATTTAAAATATCCAGAGGGCTAGAAATGACACAAATCTACTAGTTTAGAAATTTACAATAAAAAGTGGTAAGTAATTTTTCTAAATATTTAGATAGTAGGAAGATGTAGATTTAGATGGAATTTATTATTTAACTATTTCATAAGTTGAGATCTAAATTTAGAATTGAGATTTTTAATGTATAGATATTGAGCCAATGTTAGTTAAATTTGAATAATAGAAAGAAAGTGAATTTAATAAATTTAATCAAACGTATAATGTTGAATTTATTAAAAATTGGAATTTAACCTTTAAGTAAGGATTAACATCTAAATTGATGAATAGAACAACTATGTATTGACACTTGAATTGTTTAGAATTGGAGTAAATAGTTAAGAATATTTAAAGGGAGAAAATTTGGTCAATTTTTGAATTTAGATGTAAAAATTGGATTTTTATAATTTATTTAATTTATTTAATGAATATTAAAAATAGCCATTTTGGCCACGGACTCGGATTTCGATGAAACCAGTTTCATTGGATCCGTATCGGTGAATTATTATAGGGTTTCAAGTTTCGTATCGATCGGACTTGTCGTTTGATCGTACGGGCGTGAAACGCCTTGAAATCAATTTTAATAAAATAAATTTGAAATCAATTTGGAAATTTTGTTTTCAGCATAACTTCTTCATACGATCAAATTTGGACGTGAAACTTTTTCCATCGCGTTCAGAATATCTTAAAGTACCTATTTGGATATATAGATTTAATAAATTCGGTTCCGGAGGCATAGCGGGCTTTTTGGGCCATAGTTTGTTCCGTACATTCACTTATCCGATCCATCTACGCTATCTCTAGTCTACCTATATAAGCACGGTTATAAACTCTAGCCCCATTTTATTTTCCCTTTTGCTGTACGTTCATTTCTTCATCTCCTTCTCCTCCTCAAATGAATGCAAACCTAGATCTACCCCAATCCAAATTTCAGTGAAAATCCAAACTCTCCAGAAAAATTCCACAAAAAATATATGTTAATCTTCTCGAAACACGTAATCCCATGGTGAAATTCGTTTTTCAGTTGGAGTTACCGTTTACCCAGAATAAATTCAAACAGTTCGTGGCCGTTCATCAGCGTCGCATCAAAGTTCGCCTGATCGAAATTCTGTTTCTGGGTATTGTAGTATGGACGATGGGGAGTGCATCCATATAATTTTTGCGGCAGTTCGACGGTTAGATCGTCCGGAATTTGTGGTTTAGGGTTTCGAATCTAAAGGTGGGCGGCAGTCTCGTGGCCGATTTGGAGCGACTAGGGTTTGTCGTGGGGGTTTATGGAGGCGGCCTGGCCTCAAGGGTTGGTCGGCATGGCTGCGGTAGGTGGTGGAAGCGGGGGCGATGAGGTTTTGATGGCAGGGCCGTGCAAATTGCGTTGGGTTTCCCTGTAGCGTGCGTTCAAGGGTGACTGTCTCGCGTGCGTGAATCAGGTTGGAGCAAAGTGAAGTGATGACGTGGCAGGAGTGTAGGTGAGTGGTCCATCTTTTGTTTATTTTTAATTTGAAATTCAAGTGCAATTTTCGACATAACTCTCTCATACGAACTCCGTTTCACGCGAAATTTCTTTTGTTAGGATCGTTATTAAATTCCGGATCTGTTGACGCTGGTTTGGATAGATTAGGAGACCGTCGAATTTTTGGGTTTAAATTGAATTTGAATTCAATTTAAATTCCAAAGGTGAGTGTTTTAACCCACTCACAACTACTAGAAGCTTTTATGTTTGTTAAATTAATTTTAGAAATGAATAGAAATTTATTTATGAGTATTTGGCATGTTTATTTTATTCATATCTGTTGAATTGCATTTATTAAATTTAACTGTTAATTTAATTAATTTATTGCGTATAAATTTACAGTTAAAATTTATTTGTTGTATACGAACTGCTAGTTAACAGTTATATAATTTATTACTGAATATAGACTGTAGATTAATAGCTGTTAAATTTAATTTGAATAAAATTGCCAGTATTACCTGTTATGTAGTACCAAAAATAATATTGTTATTGATTGATATTGATTGATGATTGTGATTTGGATGATGGATGATGTTGATGAATGGATGTTTATTGTATATCATTAAATTGCAAATTATCATGCATATTTCATTTCATTCGGGACTGTGGTTTGAAATGATATATAACCGCAATTTTTTATTATTATTTGCGGATTGAAATGATAAATACCCGTATCACTTGACCATAGGATAGAAAATTATATACAGGCACCGCGGTTTATATATATAACTATTTAAATGTGATTTCTATGGTTTGGATGGAATACGGTTTATAATAATCTTAAATTTTATATTGTATAAATATTTTTCTTCCATATATATATATACATATGAAGTTGAAAATTTTGAAATTTAAAAGGTGTATAAAAATCTTTATTAAAAATGGAAGAAAATTAAGAAAATGGAGTTTAATAATTTATATCATATGTTTAAATGTTAAGTTTGGAAATTTTAAGATATGATATTTATAATTGGATTTTTCCCAAAATAAATTGAAATGAATATTCTAGTATAATTTGAATTGGGAAAATATATATATTTTATTACTAGAAATTGAAGTCTTATTATTTATGGATTTTATGTGAATATTCAAGACTAATTAATAGAACAATTGATCTGTTGAAAGAATAAAATCCAATTTTAGTTTGAAATATTGTTACTCAAAATGGATATACGTATATATAAATAAATTGAAGTAGTTTTGGAACTTGAGAGAGATAATATAAATTTTGGTTTAGACTTTAATAAAAAATGTATTTGTAAAGCCATGAGAACTATTTTCTTTACAAAGTAACATTTAAGTTAAACCATTTAATTCATATACCGTTGAATATCCAAACCATTCAAGTTTTAAAAGTTATGGTTTTAAATTATGAATTTCGAAATATTATGCTTTGAAAAGATATTTGGCTTTCAGACGTTATAAATTTTAAAGCATTTGGATTTTTGAAAGGGTTTATATTTGGGATAAAGGATATCATATTGTTTTGGGTTTTAAAATGACATCGTATTCATAATTTTAAAATGGAAATGTTTATTCTGGTTTTAAAGTATGAGCTATTTTTAAATGACCGCGGTGTTATAATAACGATGGGTTGGCAAAGAGACCGGGATCGGATATGGACATACTCTCTGTCGATACCGAAAACCACTTTGACTAACCGTGTACGCGGTGGAGATTCCAGAATGAAGTAGGTGGTGGCGACGTTTCCTGTAAGGTAAATACGTGGACCCGACTCCCGTGAGTTGGCATAAGGTGGCTAAAACAGGAGCGATTCTCAGGCCAATGAGGTCATTCCTCTGATCGGACCCTCCTCTTCGATATTATACTTTGATTTTGGATTGATTCAGTGGCCACTTCTATATTTTGATTTTGGGGAGTTAGTCCGAGGTGGGCGGTAACTGCGGCTACGCGTTTCCACCAGCCTGGATAGCAATTGGTATATCTACCCTGGCATTGCCTAGTTGTGCCGTGTCATCTACCATACCGAGCCTTTACTACGAGTTTCTATTTGTGTCGTACCTATGGAGTATCCTCTGGTAGCCTCCCGATCAGGAGGTATTACGGTACTGTATAGACTATTGGCATTTTACGTGTTAAGGTGGAAAATGTAAAGCCTTAACGCTATTTAAAAGTAAGTTTATTTTATAAATAGACACTACTATAATAGCGCAATATACTACATAGTAAATAGTTTAACGGATCCTTAGGAGATGTAAATCCCGAGTATCTCTTGAGTTACTGTACTCATATTTATTTCTGTTAATTTAACTCACATAAGATCTTTTAGTTCTGACTCGAGTGTTTTTGTCTTTTCAAATTCGCTCGGGTCAGTCCGAGCGTTTCAGGATCGAAGATTTTAGCTTTGGAGGACGAAGACGAAGAATCCGTATTATATTATTTATAGTATTGCACCACACTCTAAATTTCCGCTGCATTGATTGTATTGGTATGTGTAACTCTGATATTCATTGTATAAGTAAAATAAATATTTTGTAAACAGTTATCATGAACTGTATATTGATTATTATATTTTATCCTTCCGCTGTGAGATTCTATTTTGTTTTATTTCTTCTCTATTTTTTCTTATTTACCCCATAACAATCCGCCCTTGCGTATGCTTTGAATTGGCACGTGTGTCGGTTTAAAGTGTGCGAAAAGGTGGATGTTACAAGTTGGTATCAGAGCTTTGGTTTAGCGATAAACCTTGGCTTTGTGGGGTTCGACTCTTTGTTAATAGGGTAGTAATACCCTATGGGAGTCGCTGAGAGTATATATATGAGAGAGCGTATTTGTTAGTTTTATAAAAGATTTTGATATTGTGTTAATCTGTTCCACTTTGTATTTATAAATTCTGGTTGATGCATGGGACGCTATGTCATCAATAGGGATTTCTAAACACTTAATAGGACAGACCGACATAATATTTGTTTTTAATATAGGTGAATGAAATAATTTGGCCTATTATATTTTCCATATATAAAAATATTTTTATAAAGATATATATATTTGGTTGCTATAGATTGGGTGTTAGGTAATAAAAATATTTATAATAATTGAAGCTAAGTTGAAAATTTAATAAATCAAATTGGAGATTTTAGAACTTAAGTCCGGGATTTTTGAAATCTTCTTTCAAAGGATTTATGAAATATAATGATTTGGTTTATAAATATTTTCTTATATAAATATTTAGTATAATTCGAAAGAATTGGTTTAAAGAGGATTTTGAAGAAAATAAGTTTGTACTTTCCGCTCTGTCGCTGGAAAATAATTTCGGTGATGATGGCCGCATCGACTTTCATTTTCGAGTTTCGAAGGGGAAAGGCCCCTGTAGTAAATTCTACTGCAGATTTATGTTGGAAATATCTGAATTTGTTTGTTTTAAATATAATTGAGATATAAAGTTGTAGGAAACTAATTATCTATTATTTCAAAATAAATTGAAATTTGACCCGGAATTTAATTCTAAAATTTTCCATTAATTAATTGTTAAATTTTAGTGGAATAAAAAAAGTAAGTAATAAATGGATTGAAAACCTCTAATAAGTAAGAGAATTAATGCTAAGTATAAAGGAAGTTAAAAATTTAAATTATAAATAATGGTAAAGATTTATTGGAAAATCAATGAATTAAAAGAATTGAGATTAAACTAGTATAAGTTCAATTGCATTTCTCTTTAAACATATATAACTTACCAAATATGAAAGGTTGAAATGTTAATTAAGAGATTTGAATAGAATATTATGCAAGTTGAAATGTTGGAAATTTTGGATTATTCTATGAATTGCTATTATATAAATAAGAATTTAGTGGTATAAACTTAAGTTATAATTGAAATTTTACTGAAAATAAGTCAAGAATTATTAATAGGTGATATGAACTTAAGTAAATAAAATGAAATTCTTTAGTAAATAAGGATTGATTGTAGGGTTATTAACTTAAGTATGTTTTAAATTTCCCCTATTCTAATATAATGGAAAGTAGGAATAATAAATAAATGACTGTAAACCCTAAGTAATAAATTAATAAAATTCCTTTATTTATAAGAATGAAGGTTATAAGGTTAATAATTTAGGTGTAACTAAGAAAGTTACTGTAATTTAATATAATAGAAACGTAAACATTAAATAAAGGAATAAATTAAGTGTAAGTAGAGGGTTACTGTAATTAAATATAATGGAAACTTCAACATTAAAAAAATGAATGAGATTAAAGGTAAGTTGAAATTGTAATTTATAAAACAAATATATATTAATTAAAGGAATGGAGAAGAAACTTGTAAATTTTCACTTACATTCTTAAAACATACATAACTTACCATATAATAAAAAGTTGCAATGTTAGTAGGAAAATGTAAGGGGAAATCTTACAAGTGAAGAGTAAGGTAATAAAGGTATTCTATTAATTTGCTATTATTAATGAGAATTAATTGTATAGACTTAAGTTAAATTGGAAATTTTACTATAAGTAAAGGTAAGTAGTATAAATAGATGATAGAAACTTTAGTAAATAAATTGGAATACAAATATAATGAATTTTGTGATAAATGGAAAATGAAAATTTGTAAGAAATAAAGAAATCACTCCATAAATGAAAGAAAGAAAATCAAACCATTGAAGCATGAGATAAATGTATAATAAATAAATTTGGGTGTTGGTTTGAATTGTGTTGTTTGATTTATGTTGTTGGGTAAGTAATTTGAAGTGGTTAAATGAATAAGTATCTATCTTTGTTCCATCTAAGACTGTTGAGTAAAGGATGCACTTGATAGTTAATTTCATTTCATACAAATTTCAAGTTTGAACCCAAACAACTATTTGTTTGATGGATTAAATGGTTGCTTTGTTTGTGTATGTATGTTGTTTGTAAGGTTGATGGTTGTTGAATTGTTTGGTTGATTAATGATTGAATCCACTTGAATAGTTCACTTTAAAATAAATATTTAACCTTTTAGATTATATAAGTGAATACAGGTGATGGAAGCAACTGCTACTGCTTTTGGTTCCAAAATAATAAGCGTATATTGCCGACAAATAGGTACGTTTTCGGATTACGTTTAAAGCGCTATTTTTCCCGTGTTGGGATATAATATTTTGATAATATATGTAATATATTTGTATATTTTGATATTATATTTTCTCCCGAGCCTCACCGTACAAAGGAGACTCTGCCAAAAATTTTCGTAAATTTTGGACATAGAATTTTGTTGAATATTTTCCAAACTTTAATGATTTAAGTATAAAAGGTTGTAATGATTATAAACGGGTATATTTCATTAAAGGAAATTAATCCAGTAAATTATTATTTATAAGTTAATATTTGAAATAAGATGTACTGTTTATTCTTCCTTCTCCCTTCTTTTTCCTTTTCGGGGACGAAAAGTTTTGAGTGGGGGAGATTGTAACGACCCGTTAAATTAATAATATTAAATGAATTGAATTAATATAATTTCTAATCTAATTGAGAATAAATGTAGAAATTTGGTATAGTAGTTGTAATTTAGTGTAACAATAAAATTTTATGACAATAGATTTGGATAATGTAGATTGTCACAATTTGATTTAAAGTTAAATATAAGAAACTGATATAAGAGTTGAATTAGTGAATATCAATAAAAAGATTAAGTAGAATGGAATTCATTTAATATAAAATAAATAGTGGAAGACTTACATTGGATTGTAAAATGGATAGTAACTAAATAAAAGGTGACCGCTGAATAAATCAATGCAATAAGTGTTGATAAGGAAATTTAATGAATGTTGTCAATAATAAATGGACTTAAGATAGTAATAAAATTTGTTTTGCCTATGTAAATTTTATGTATTGATAAGCCATAATTAAATTTGAAATTTGGTAGTAAATAGGGGATAAGTTGACTAAGGCAATTAGTAATTTAATAAATGAATGCATAGTAAGTAAGTGGAAATGTATGCATAAAAATATTTTCATATATGGGATAATTACAAAAGTTTACCCATTTATCTAATGTATATAATTGAATCTAAATTTAGGGCAACATTTTGTTATTGATGGTATAAGTGAATTTTAATAAAAGATAAGAATTATGTAGATTTAACATGTATTGAGTATATAGCTAAGAAGGGCATTCGATGTAAATGAATCTAAATTAATGTATCTAGTCAATAAAGGAGAACTTTAAGGGAATAAATATAAATGAATGTATTTGGGGAATGGAGTCCTTTTATATGTTGAATAGTATAACGTTGTTATTAAGAATGAACGTTACTTTAGTAATTATTAATATGGTAACGGAAGAGTGTATAAATTTTATAGTAACGTAAAAACGTATTGTAAGATAATAATTAAGTGTAAACTTATAAAATATATTTATGACAACAAATTTTGTAAGTTATTTATTCTAATTAGTTGTTAAGTTTTATTTATGTGTAAGTTAACAATATTACAATTCAATTGAATACAGTAATTTATGCAAACAAGGGATGAACATTTGGAAGTATTACTGTAGTGATATATATATAAGAAACGGTAACTTTGTAGTTGGGGAATAATTGATTTATTTGTGAGTTGTAATCAAATAGAGTCAAATTTATTAGAATTTATTGCAATTTATGGGATTAATTGCAGTAACCTTTGAAGATTTATTCACTAAAATAGTTGACGATGGAAATTATATGTAAATTTGCTTTTAGTTAATTTAAAATATCCAGAGGGCTAGAAATGACACAAATCTACTAGTTTAGAAATTTACAATAAAAAGTGGTAAGTAATTTTTCTAAATATTTAGATAGTAGGAAGATGTAGATTTAGATGGAATTTATTATTTAACTATTTCATAAGTTGAGATCTAAGTTTAGAATTGAGATTTTTAATGTATAGATATTGAGCCAATGTTAGTTTCATTAAATTAACATCAATAAATTTGAATAATAGAAAGAAAGTGAATTTAATAAATTTAATCAAACGTATAATGTTGAATTTATTAAAAATTGGAATTTAACCTTTAAGTAAGAATTAACATCTAAATTGATGAATAGAACAACTATGTATTGACACTTGAATTGTTTAGAATTGGAGTAAATAGTTAAGAAAATTTAAAGGGAGAAAATTTGGTCAATTTTTGAATTTAGATGTAAAAATTGGATTTTTATAATTTATTTAATTTATTTAATGAATATTAAAAATAGCCATTTTGGCCACGGACTCGGATTTCGATGAAACCAGTTTCATTGGATCCGTATTGGTGAATTATTATAGGGTTTCAAGTTTCGTATCGATCGGACTTGTCGTTTGATCGTACGGGCGTGAAACGCCTTGAAATCAATTTTAATAAAATAAATTTGAAATCAATTTGGAAATTTTGTTTTCAGCATAACTTCTTTATACGATCAAATTTGGACGTGAAACTTTTTCCATCGCGTTCAGAATATCTTAAAGTACCTATTTGGATATATAGATTTAATAAATTCGGTTCCGGAGGCATAGCGGGCTTTTTGGGCCATAGTTTGTTCCGTACGTTCACTTATCCGATCCATCTACGCTATCTCTAGTCTACCTATATAAGCACGGTTATAAACCCTGGCCCTATTTTATTTTCCCTTTTGCTGTACGTTCATTTCTTTATCTCCTTCTCCTCCTCAAATGAATGCAAACCTAGATCTACCCCAATCCAAATTTCAGTGAAAATCCAAACTCTCCAGAAAAATTCCACAAAAAATATATGTTCTCGAAACACGTAATCCCATGGTGAAATTCGTTTTTCAGTTGGAGTTACCATTTACCCAGAATAAATTCAAACAGTTCGTGGCCGTTCATCAGCGTCGCATCAAAGTTCGCCTGATCGAAATTCTGTTTCTGGGTATTGTAGTATGGACGATGGGGAGTGCATCCATATAATTTTTGCGGCAGTTCGACGGTTAGATCGTCCGGAATTTGTGGTTTAGGGTTTCGAATCTAAAGGTGGGCGGCAGTCTCGTGGCCGATTTGGAGCGACTAGGGTTTGTCGTAGGGGTTTATGGAGGCGGCCTGGCCTCAAGAGTTGGTCGGCATGGCTGCGGTAGGTGGTGGAAGCGGGGGCGATGAGATTTTGATGGCAGGGCCGTGCAAATTGCGTTGGGTTTCCCTGTAGCGTGCGTTCAAGGGTGACTGTCTCGCGTGCGTGAATCAGGTTGGAGCAAAATGAAGTGATGACGTGGCAGGAGTGTAGGTGAGTGGTCCATCTTTTGTTTATTTTTAATTTGAAATTCAAGTGCAATTTTCGACATAACTCTCTCATATGAACTCCGTTTCACGCGAAATTTCTTTTGTTAGGATCGTTATTAAATTCCGGATCTGTTGACGCTGGTTTGGACAGATTACGAGACCGTCGAATTTTTGGGTTTAAATTGAATTTGAATTCAATTTAAATTCCAAAGGTGAGTGTTTTAACCCACTCACAACTACTAGAAGCTTTTATGTTTGTTAAATTAATTTTAGAAATGAATAGAAATTTATTTATGAGTATTTGGCATGTTTATTTTATTCATATCTGTTGAATTGCATTTATTAAATTTAACTGTTAATTTAATTAATTTATTGCGTATAAATTTACAGTTAAAATTTATTTGTTGTATACGAACTGCTAGTTAACAGTTATATAATTTATTACTGAATATAGACTGTAGATTAATAGCTGTTAAATTTAATTTGAATAAAATTGCCAGTATTACCTGTTATGTAGTACCAAAAATAATATTGTTATTGATTGATATTGATTGATGATTGTGATTTGGATGATGGATGATGTTGATGAATGGATGTTTATTGTATATCATTAAATTGCAAATTATCATGCATATTTCATTTCATTCGGGACCGTGGTTTGAAATGATATATAACCGCAAATTTTTTTTTTATTATTTGCGGATTGAAATGATAAATACCCGTATCACTTGACCATAGGATAGAAAATTATATACAGGCACCGCGGTATATATATATAACTATTTAAATGTGATTTCTATGGTTTGGATGGAATACGGTTTATAATAATCTTAAATTTTATATTGTATAAATATTTTTCTTCCATATATATATACATATGAAGTTGAAAATTTTGAAATTTAAAAGGTGTATAAAAATCTTTATTAAAAATGGAAGAAAATTAAGAAAATGGAGTTTAATAATTTATATCATATGTTTAAATGTTAAGTTTGGAAATTATAAGATATGATATTTATAATTGGATTTTTCCCAAAATAAATTGAAATGAATATTCTAGTATAATTTGAATTGGGAATATATATATATTTTATTACTAGAAATTGAAGTCTTATTATTTATGGATTTTATGTGAATATTCAAGACTAATTAATAGA
The DNA here is from genome assembly GCA_030765085.1 of Allium cepa. Classification (NCBI taxonomy): domain Eukaryota; kingdom Viridiplantae; phylum Streptophyta; class Magnoliopsida; order Asparagales; family Amaryllidaceae; genus Allium; species Allium cepa. The sequence continues at coordinate 170,494,816 of CM060931.1, forward strand.
ACAATTGATCTGTTGAAAGAATAAAATCCAATTTTAGTTTGAAATATTGTTACTCAAAATGGATATACGTATATATAAATAAATTGAAGTAGTTTTGGAAATTGAGAGAGATAATATAAATTTTGGTTTAGACTTTAATAAAAAAATGTATTTGTAAAGCCATGAGAACTATTTTCTTTACAAAGTAACATTTAAGTTAAACCATTTAATTCATATACCGTTGAATATCCAAACCATTCAAGTTTTAAAAGTTATGGTTTTAAATTATGAATTTCGAAATATTATGCTTTGAAAGGATATTTGGCTTTCAGACGTTATAAATTTTAAAGCATTTGGATTTTTGAAAGGGTTTATATTTGGGATAAAGGATATCATATTGTTTTGGGTTTTAAAATGACATCGTATTCATAATTTTAAAATGGAAATGTTTATTCTGGTTTTAAAGTATGAGCTATTTTTAAATGACCGCAGTGTTATAATAACGATGGGTTGGCAAAGAGACCGGGATCGGATATGGACATACTCTCTGTCGATACCGAAAACCACTTTGACTAACCGTGTACGCGGTGGAGATTCCAGAATGAAGTAGGTGGTGGCGACGTTTCCTGTAAGGTAAATACGTGGACCCGACTCCCGTGAGTTGGCATAAGGTGGCTAAAACAGGAGCGATTCTCAGGCCAATGAGGTCATTCCTCTGATCGGACCCTCCTCTTCGATATTATACTTTGATTTTGGATTGATTCAGTGGCCACTTCTATATTTTGATTTTGGGGAGTTAGTCCGAGGTGGGCGGTAACTGCGGCTACGCGTTTCCACCAGCCTGGATAGCAATTGGTATATCTACCCTGGCATTGCCTAGTTGTGCTGTGTCATCTACCATACCGAGCCTTTACTACGAGTTTCTATTTGTGTCGTACCTATGGAGTATCCTCTGGTAGCCTCCCGATCAGGAGGTATTACGGTACTGTATAGACTATTGGCATTTTACGTGTTAAGGTGGAAAATGTAAAGCCTTAACGCTATTTAAAAGTAAGTTTATTTTATAAATAGACACTACTATAATAGCGCAATATACTACATAGTAAATAGTTTAACGGATCCTTAGGTGATGTAAATCCCGAGCATCTCTTGAGTTACTGTACTCATATTTATTTCTGTTAATTTAACTCACATAAGATCTTTTAGTTCTGACTCGAGTGTTTTTGTCTTTTCAAATTCGCTCTGGTCAGTCCGAGCGTTTCAGGATCGAAGATTTTAGCTTTGGAGGACGAAGACGAAGAATCCGTATTATATTATTTATAGTATTGCACCACACTCTAAATTTCCGCTGCATTGATTGTATTGGTATGTGTAACTCTGATATTCATTGTATAAGTAAAATAAATATTTGTAAACAGTTATCATGAACTGTATATTGATTATTATATTTTATCCTTCCGCTGTGAGATTCTATTTTGTTTTATTTCTTCTCTGTTTTTTCTTATTTACCCCATAACAATCCGCCCTTGCGTATGCTTTGAATTGGCACGTGTGTCGGTTTAAAGTGTGCGAAAAGGCTGGATGTTACATTGACATATTATATTGGATTATGATGAGCGATGGTCGATAGAAATTGATAGAAATGGAAATGATCATGGAATTTTTTACCAACAAAAAAATGTTTATAACCCTAGTTTAAATTTCTAAAGAAATTTACGAAATATACCGTCTCATGTTATAATATATGATTAATATCAACATTCATCACTTTTTCAAACACTATTTATCTTTTCGATAATTAGTAGGGAGTCAGATTAGTCAATGTAATAATTTAAAATCAAATCCAAAAATAATTATAAAATCAATTTTTCTAAAAATGACTAATCTGAAAACAAAGCCAAATATGATTTTCTAGAAGGGGTTTTATGAGAAAAATGTCTGCTAATTTGAAATGAAAAATATGCAGATATTTTCTTTGAAAAACAATGCAGTTACTAAATGTCTCAACATAAATCACATTCCACTACTAATTTTTCTATCAACTAGACTACCAGTGTAATCTGCATCTGAATTTCTCTTTCACTCAAGATTATCATTAATTGAATGTTATAGACCAAACTGTGAAGTCGCAAAAAAATCTTGAATGAAATTCTTTTTATTTTTAATTAAAGCCGTGCCAATAAACAAATCAGTGAATATAGTGTCAAATTTAGAAGCCTTAGGAAAAACAAATATATTTACGTGCACCGAGATTAATAATCAGTCGATAAGATACCATCATTAGTCTAAACAAATTTATATGAAGTAATTCGAAGACTCTAGAGATGCATGCAGTGTTCTCGGTATGAAAAGTGTAATTGGCCAACAATTTTGAAAAAATCAGAATCATTATCATCAATTATTTCTTTATCAATAACTGGCTGGATTAAATCAAATTAAGGTGCAGATTTTCACATATATCGTTCAAGATATCTTTACCTGTTTTACCTTTACGATAATTTTTCGTTGTTTTCCCATTGTGATTTTGTCACCTTTTGTATTAGGCTAAGGAACTTTGATTTGTCGCCCATTGTGTTCTTAGAACAGCCAGAATCCAAGTAACACAGTTGTTGTTCCTTAGCCTGCCTCCACACCTACACGATGAAATATTTTTGTGACCTATTTGTTTTTATAGGTCCATGATTATTAGTGGCAATTGATTTTGAAAAATAATTTTGTGGAGACCTAAAAACATTTATATATGTTCCTTCTGGCACCCAGATTTGTTTAACTTTGAGAGATTTTATATTTGATCCTTTTGGAACCCAAATTGGAATCGTTTTCACGTGTTTGGGTTTATTCCAACAATTATTTTGATTATGTCCAAATTTTATACAAATTGTGCACATTGAATTGACTTGATTAATTTCATTTTTAATATTTTCAGATTGATTATATACAAGTCCTCGTCTAACTGTATTAATAGTTTGTTTCCCCAATAGCATATTCAATGATCTTTCACTTTTGGAAAACTTTCATAAAGTCGTAGACAATTGTCGGACTTGTGTTTTGAGAGATTCATTTTCATTTAATAATTGTGTGCACCTTTTAATAGTTTTCTCGTCTAGTATTTTCATTTTCTTTCAAAATCAGAATTTCATTTTCAAGTGATTTAATTTTAATATCTGATATTTTAATTTCTTCTTTGAATGTTGGACACTTATCACACTTAAGGATCCTACTTTGATAGTTTTTAACTAATTGATCAGGTTGTTTATTTAAATCTATCAAAATATATTTTTGTGATTCAAATTTGGCATATTTCTCCCTAAGTTATTCAAAACAGCCATTTAATTCGTGAATATATAAGTAATTCTGAGTGAGTGAGTTTTAATACCTCGCTTGGCTCATCATCGTCGCTATCAGTTATACTACCTTAAAGGCACATATCTGCTTTCTCACTTTCACTGCTAGTACTTTTATTATCTTCATCACTTGTATTCCACGTGGCCGCAAAATTTCTCCTTTTTGATTTCTTTTTAAAGTCGTGTGGTTTTGAGGACAATTGGGCTTGATGTGTCCAGGTTGGTTTCACTTATGAGAGATGATTTATTGCTGTTCTGTGTTATCGAGAACTTCGATTATTCTACTTTCTAATTTTTGATTTGGAGATGGATTTCCGTATTTGTGGTTCCACCTTTTTAATCTCTTTATTACCATTTCCAAATCTATTGTTCCATCATCATCGTCGTCGTCATCACTTTCAGTTATTCCTTTGAGAGCTATTGATTTCTTTCGAGTATCTCCTCCTTCACGCTCTTCCTTGAATTTCATTTCTAGCTCATAAGTGGTGAGATTTCCGATGAGTTCTTCAACTTTGATTTGTTTTAAATCTTTCGATTCTTGAACGGCAGTCACTTTTGCTTCAAAACTTCGTGGGAGGACTCTGAGGATTTTTCGGACTATTCCAATTCCATGTATGGTTTTTCGAGAGCTTTTGATTTGTATACGATATTGGAAAGCCGTGCGTACATCTCTTTAACATTTTCTTCCTTAGCCATTGTGAAATTCTCGTATTCGCTACTCAGCATGGCAAGGTGAGATTCTTTGGCTAGAGGTGTTCCTTCGTGAGTTACTTCTAGTGTATGCCATATTTCCTGCGCAGTTAGACAATGTGAGACACGATTAAATTCAAATTGATCTAATGAATAAATAATCGAATTCATAGCTTTGGCATTAGCATTTTGTAACTTATTTTCTAGATCTGTCCATTGATCAAATGGTTTTTCAATTTCTTGATTATTTACAACTATAGTGGGTGCTCTATAACCTGTCTCAACAATATTCCAAGCACCAATGGTTTTCAGAAAAATTTTCATTCTATTTTTCCAGCAAGCATATTCACCATTGAACATTGGTGGTATAACTATAGACCGACCCTCAGCAAAAGCAGAATTAAAAGAAGCCATTTTAAAATTTCAATTTTTTAAAACAAAAATTGGTTTTTGAAAAAAAATCAATTTTTTAAAACAAAAATAGCTTTTGAACCTTGCTTTGATACCACTTGTAGGATCGATTTCACCCTAGTGGGGGGGGGGGTGAATAGGGTGATACTATCAATTATAAAAATCATTGCGGAAGCTTATAAAATTATTTCAACACAGATATATCAAAATAATAGCAGCACAGATAATAGCGGAATAAATGCAGAAATAGAACGACACAAAATTTACGCAGCTTCGGCAAAACCCTGCCTACGTGCTGCCCTTAAGTTTTCTACTAGAAATTAAGCAGTCAGACGCTTACACGCGTAAACTCGCGACACCCGCTATCGATTAGCCTTAGCTCTACGCTAAAAACCCTGCCACAACTCAGCCATTGAGTTGCGAATTCTCGAACTACACCACCGTAGCTCGTCCCCTAGTCACACGACTAGTAATTACAAGAGATTAAAAAGGAATACAAAATTGAAGCAATAATAAATTAAAACCCTAATTTAAATTAAAGCATTATTAATATAACTCGGCCCAAAATATTATCACTAAAAAATGCGGCCCCGTTATCTCCTTTATTTTGTTGCTATATTTTTCTCTATAAAAAAATGACGGCCTGGTTCCTCTTTTTCTTTGCTCGAAATTAGGGCTTTGGGAGATTAGAAGCCGTCGTCTTTTATTATCTCGATCGAATGATGATTTACGTCCCTTAGCTTTGTCAATCGATGCTTTCTTCTCTTTGCGCTCGGTTATGGCTACTTCCAGTATTGAGTTCGAATCAACGAATTTGGTATGTGAATTGTTACTTTTGCTTTACTGTTTTTGCTTCCTTGAACTCAATGATTTCGTAGCCAATGATGAATGGGTTTATATAGGGTTTGATTCCCTACAATTTCGTTCGACTGATAGTTTGCTTGACTTCGTCTCCGCCACTTGATTATGTTTTGATGTTGATGATTTATCCGACTTTGTCTATTTCGTATAATTTGATACTTGATTGACACGGCTTTGAATTATTGTGATTGATGTCTTGGCCACCACGGTTTCGAATTTTGACAGTTCGATTTCGTTCATTTTTCTGTTGACTTCGGCTTCTCTGTCTTGTTCAAAACTGATACTTGCATATGACTTCAGTCGCATGATTTTGTGAAAATATGAACTTGTTCGACTTTCTTTCTTGGTTATTGATTTTGTATCTTCGGTACTTGACCATATGCATGCTTCAAGCTCGGCCACTGCTGTGAACTGCTGATGCTGTTTCATTTGATATAGTTATGTATGTGTATACATGTATTTGTATTGTTTGCTTGTCTTTGATCATTTATGTTAGACTGAATTTGGTTTTACTTTGAGCTACATTTTGAAATCTCCTCTATCTTTGTTCGAACTTGTATCCTGCACATGTATATATACATATATACTCACGTATGTATATAATCAGTCACATGTTTCTTGTAGTAATTGTAGTCTGGTCTTGGTTTTGAAGTCTCTGATTAACTTGATTCATGCTATGCTTCTGTTTATTATTGGTGCACTTGATTTCTTCACCTCATTGTACATTTCCTTGAGTCAGATTCCTATTCATTTGGGTCGAGCATTGATGTGAACTGTGCTTGCATCTGCAGTGTTGTTTCATTGAGTTTGGTCATTTATTACAGCTTGTCTGGTTATCATTGTGTGCATGTTCATGTATTCATTTTGAAATCTGACTGCTTATATACATGCTATTTCACATATGTATGTATCTGATTTTGTTTGAAGTTGCACTGGTTGTCTTCTTTTGGCCTTGCTCATTGATCATTTGATCCATAGCTGTTTCTTGCATTTTGTTCATCAAGTCTACACTGTTCTGTCCATTTGTTTTCATTTGCACTTCATGTTCATATATATATATATACAAGTGTGTGTACATTTTGTTCTTTTTAGTTGCCTAGTCTGGTATGCATGTGCACTGCTCACTGGTCTGATCATGCTACTTGTATGTGGCCTTGTTGACATTGTCTGCATTAGACTTGTATGCTTGATATGCTGGCTCGAGTCTGGTACCTTGATTCACAATTTGAATTCAAGTGTACATCCGAGTTTTTGGTCGAGGCTGTGTTGTATGGGCTGTATTTGAATCCTTGTGCTCGACAGTTTTCTGATATTTTGTAGTGCACCTGAGTTGAATCCAGCTTGTAGCTCGGGTTTGACCTTGTGCTGATATCGTGACATTATTTTTATTGCACTTGAGTTGAACCCGACTTTTCATTTGGGTTTGACCTATGTTCACCCGTCCCTATAATTTTATCAAGTGTATATATTGGTGTGCACGGTCTTGTGGCATGTACAGTGATACACTGTGCATGTCACAAGTTGTTCGTGTCTGATGAATTCAAATTCAAATGATGACGAACAACTCAAATAACCGAGGCAAATAATATTTTCAAAATACATTTTATTTTATACTACAAAAATATTTTCTTTTCAATTTTACTGCGTCAGTATTTATTTTTGCAGGTTGCTCAGATGCTGAATTCAATATTGATTAAAGTTTTAGATAAATTACGAGTGAATGAGCGACATGTAGTGAGGTGTATTTGTAAATGATAAATCATGATGTAGTCGAATTTGTATTGTCATTGAATTTGTATATATATAGCGAGAGTTCAAATTTGTACTATTCAAAATTGTAATAAATATTTGTTTGAATAAAATATCTATTTGAATTTAAATTCTGTGTTATTTATTTTATTCACCAAATATTTATTTAATTATGTGAAAAATAAAATAGTACATTAACAAATACATTTAAATGAATATATATATATGTTTATTATCATCAAACGAAATCATATACTCGCATATTCAACAAATATCTCTAAGATGGTATGCAAAGATACTTTGATGTTATTTTTATGCTTCCTAAAGAGCAATGCTATGCAAAATTTGATGTTCTTAATAACCTTTCAGTTGTTGCTGATCGAAAATTAACTATTTTGATTTATTTTTTTATATACAAGATCAAGCATCTTTTAGCTTTATATCTTTCCATAAAGACACAAAACATAACATGAGCACAACCAATGATAGTGCATGTACAGAGAAAAGCTAATTCGCTATCAAATGAGTTTGTACTCTACTCCTACCTTTAAGCCTATAAGTCAAACTTTTACCAGTTATAGGTTGTAATTAATTAATAACATGCATTATTCTAAATACGTGCCTAAATAAATATGTTGAGACTATAAGAATATTGCATGAATTGGTTAGACAATAAAATTCAAATGGCAAATAATTTGAATTGGTAAGTATTGATGATTTACATCCTCCTACTCATGTTAATTCTTTTATCTCCCGTTAAATGCTACAATTCAAAAAAAATTACATGTTGCTATTCAAGTAAATTATTTAAGATTACTTCCCGTTTTACTTGATCTCTATTTGCCTACTATTTTACTAAGCATACTAACGTTTGTAACAATTGGTTCAACAGTAATTTTTTATTATTTTTTGTTGACATGTGAAATTACGTAGGTTTGGTTACTTTCACTACTTTATCATTAATTTGGATGTTTGGAATGCGTGTGTTTGTGCACACATGTTACACGCGCGTGTGTGGGGTGCACGATAAACAATACATTAGAAATAAGAAGTTAGAAATATGTTTGTATATGGATTATCAAGGAGGAATTTTGAAATTTCTAATGGCATAATTTGTTTAACATTACATATTTATTGAGGTTTTTAGTACAAAACTTAAAGAAGACATCCTCTATTATATTGGTTCCCCAGCACAAATATTACAAATGAAGAGGGATTAAAAAAATTATGCTAAATCCATTTTCTTCATGATGATTATTATTGGCTGTAATTTGATTTTGCAACTTTCATTTAGATAAATAGAATAGTCTCTATATTGTAATGATATGATTTTGCATACAATATTGATTTGTCTATTGATTCATATATTACGTTTTGCAGATATACTATTTTATTTCATAATGCTTTGCAAACCGTTCAAGTTTGTTGAGCAACTTTGTTATATGGTCCTATTCTATAATGGTACTATTCCGCGGAAGGTGCTTGACATGAGATTGATATCAGGAGTCCATTATCTTGCAAGTTAAGTTCCCTTCTCCTGATGGAAACAAATTTAGTGTCTTTCAAAATCTTCAGTTCCCTCTTTCCTTAGTTTTTCATCTTTTCAGGAATCGGTTCTTACATCATTATACATGATTTGATATTGATGATTTATTTGGCATGTTGCAGGGACATTAGTGGGATTATATTTTTAATCGCCATAATACGTAGGAGTAATTTTATGTGTGCTGGATTCTAATATTTTATGGCGCTATTCTTGCTGGTTGGATTTTTAAATTCATATTTTTTTGATGTTCTACCAAAAAAGCGAAAAAGGTTAAAAAGGATAATGCCAAAAAGCATAAAGGGGAGTAAAAGAAATTTCCTACTAGGACTACAATTTGTTATTGCTTATGTTCTATTAATAATTATTGGATGAATCATGTTGGTTCTTAAAGAAGTTAGTGAAAACATTATATATATAGTTAGTTAGTTAAAAATTCAGTTCTTACATTTTAACGTTATCCTTTTGCTATTATTTTTATTGACTTGCAGCAAGTACCGGTAATCATGGATTTTTTCTGGCATTTTTTCCTATGGACAATGTACGACACTTTGTGCAAATACTAAAGGCAGTTGGCTTTGTGCTACCAACTACTAGCTCTTTTTTTTAACTTTTTACACTGCAGTCAGCGAACAAGTGTCAGGACCACCAAAGCACGTTGGGTGGTTGACCGTCAACTGCGGTGATCGAAAGCACGAAGTGCAGTGCCTTTAGTACCACACTAATGTTAAATGTATAAATGATTTTCAGTTTCAAAAATCTTGGTAATGACCATTGATAAATTACGATTTTCTTTTTAATAACGGATAATCAAGATTCCATTTGTAAACTCTAAAAGGTAGTATATATTGTATTCTCGATACAATGAGTCAATTTGTAGTTTGGGTATCCTACTGACAATCTAACTTTCTATTGTATGGTCTAATTTATTTTCAATAGTTAATTTATGATTTATTAGAATAGTGGTGAAGCTAAAAACAATTATATGCAATGTTTTACATCTTTAACAAACCCACTGTCAAATTTAATGCTTTTGTGGAGTAGGAAATGATGACGATACTTTATGGAATAGGCAATTTAGTTTTTCCTTCATATTTGTTATTGGTCAAATCAGAAGACCTCTTCTTTTTGTTTTTTTTTTGTTTTTTTCATTTCAAAGTTTTAATTTGTCAATGCTAATTGTTTTTTGTCAATTGATGTTCTAATTTGTCATACTTTATATAATACGTGGTAATGCTACACAAACGCGTTATAGAACTAATCCAGTTTGTGATTTTATGCATGTCCGCCTGGACGTGCATATATACTAGTAGCTAATAATTTAAAGGTTATTTTAGTATTCAATTTAATTGTAGAATGGTTTTATGCATTTCCAGTGTTCCTATCTTGGCATTATGAGTTTGGATGTTGTGGATGATTCATTGTCTGATGATTTGTATAAAATAAATATGTGAGTTTACGATGTAATGTTTTATTCGAAATTTAGTATTTCAATATATTTAAAAGTTACTAATTATTGAAAATAAACCTATTTTGGTTTTAAGTGAGTATTCAAAAGCTATATATATATATATATATATATAATTTTTTATATTAACTTGATTGGTTATTTTTACATGATAGGTGATGACATCCTTCTATATGATTTCGTAATATTTGATTACGTGTGATGAGAAATTTGAATAAATAAAGTTATAATCCTGTTTGGTATGAGACTTTTGGCAATACTTATCCGATTATTTTTTGGACTCGTTATATAGAATAATGTAGGGATAGAGTGAAGTTTATAAATCATGAATAAATGATTGAGTATCATGCAGGGATATGGGATGTTGATGTGATATTTATTTGGTTATTCATTACTAGTAGATGACACTCACATAATGGAAATAGTGATATGGGTGTGAGGTGATACATGTATTGATAAGTAAGGCTTCATGCTTGTATCCAGTAGGTAAGGCTCCATAACTAACAATGTGTAAGCGTTCATGTTTATATTTATTGGTATTATATGCTACTATCACAACTTACTCCTTTTATTGGCATTGGAGAGGAACAAATGCTAGCATCCATCCTAGCGGCCTAATCATAGGGCCATGCCCTAGATTTATGACACCCAATATTAACATAGCTATGTACTTTCGCTTCATGCATTTACCCATGTATCACCTAAGCCAACAGACTGTTACCTATAAGGGCCTGAGTCGGGTTGTGACTTTAAGTCCTCACATTGATGAGCACACTGGTGGATATGTGTCATGATACCGTGGAAGTAATCAAAGACTGTAGATACCATATGACTCTAGAGCTGGCTTCATACTATCAATCTCCTTTTTGGTTTTAAAAGAGTGATAGATTGGCATATATTATTGTTACACCTCACTTAAGTGTAGATATGGTTTAGGCGACCCATATATATACATACACACATACATACACATATAACTCTACTTGGGACTTCATGTCTGTTGTATAGTCATTCCCTATCATAATATATTTTGATTTATTCATATATAAGAAGATGAGATTATAACCAGATAATTGTCTAGAGTATAGTGGATTCTCATATATTTTATCATACTAATAGGCATCCTATCTTATTCTATCTATTGATGATGATGTTCTTATTAATTGAGATTGAGTGATATATTTGGGAAAAGCTTGTGCTAGCCCGAATATACTTGGTCATGTCTCATTTATAGATAGTTTTTGGATTTTGATGATGATTTTGTATATGGATGATTCACCCAGTTTTTTGTTGATTCCATGATTTCTGATTTGATGTGCTTCTATATGGGTGATGACATCATTATACATGGTTTTGTGATATTTGATGTTATGTAATGCGTCGTTGATTATTTGTGATATTATAATTATATACTGTATATATTAATATTTAAAATTATATTATGGATGTTGTCTAGAGTTATCCTGATGATGTTATCATATTATATACTCCATACGTATTGAGTTGCATATGTACATTAATCCTTGATTTGACATAGTCTGACCGTGTGCTATTTACGGAATACTTGGGTATGTCCGAAACATTTTAGATACAGGGATGATGAGACCACCTTCTTTTATCTAGGCAAAGAGGAGGCTAGCATATAGTACTATTGCATCTCACCTTGGTATTATATAGTCTCATGTGTGTAGATTCTTTTATTGTATATTGGACATACCTTATATATTTATTATGATATATTATCGTTGTGATTCTAACTCTGTATACTCTATTATTTATTATGTATTATGTGTTATTCTATCCTAGATGCACACATGTTTATTGCTTTGTGATGATAGGTGAGTTATTTATTCAATATTTAAATATGTACCAGTATTATCCTAAGGGAATATTCATGTGTGTACCCCATGTAGCCTCATTCTCCATATTATCCAAAAATATCATTTAGTAGTACTCTTGGATAATATTATATAAAGGTAGGGTGTTATAAATTGGTAGTAGATGAAGTTTAGAATAATACATCATATAGAAGAGATACAAGTTGTGGCCTTTGACAAGACTTAGAGTCTCTATCCCCTTAGGTTGTTGAGTAGTTACCCTATAATAAGAGATAGTAGTTATATGTATGTTTGATGATTACTAGGGTAATTTTCTAGCTATGCAATTAAAGCCCCGCTATAGCCCTGAAATGTCCTCGCTATAGCCCTAGCGCTCCTCAGCCGCTACTTTTTTAATATAGCGCTATTAAAAAGTATATCCGCTTTGGCCCTATTATTTTCTGCAACCCCTACTAAATCAAGGTATTTTTCCATCCACTTTAGCCACATTAATATAAAAAGGTTGATTTGATTAGTTCTCTTACTAACCAAATCAACCAATTTAGGGTAAAGATCTAATTTTAAGGCTTGAGTGCTCAATATAAGTTAAAAATCCTCACAAAATATGGACTGCATAAATCATGGCATTCTTCGGTTTTGTTATATAAGATTAAACAATAATTCTTTTTGCTAGACAAATGATGCGAAAATGAGAATAAATTAACTTTAAGTATTTGGTTTTATATCTACCGAAACTTTTTGCACCTCTGATGTTTTCCACTATATACCCACTTTATCCCCATTGTAACTTTTTGCACCTCTACTGCGATGAAAGCGCTTTAACTGCATTGAGCCAACATTATCAATAAGAATTCCAAAACGCCGAGATAAGACATTTGAACACATCATTTTGAAAGGATTCAAATGTTTTGTTAAGAATCCCAATGTTTTAAAAAGACTAAAATTTTTGAAGGATTAAATGTTTTGAATAATTATAGAATGATTTTTATGAAACAAATTTTATGACAAATTACTTAGTAGATTTTGAAGTTATAAAAATTTATTGGACACATTTATTAGATGATTTACTTTGGTACGAAATATGGTTGTGGATTTGAAGTATTAAATATTACAAACAGGTTTACAGCATTATATATGGTGCATTTATATATATTTGAAGAACTCTAATAAAAAGATATGAATGTGCATAACTTAAAGGTCTAACAATTTTAAATGAAGTTTGTATATAAATAAATGTAAAGATATATAGATAATTAGTTGCAAATTTATTAATGGAAGGTATTCGAAGAAAATGTGGTGAATTTTGTAAAATGGATTATGATTTTTGAAGAATGTTTTAAAAGTAATATTATGAGTTATTTTGAAACATTATAGTTTTGAATACTTTAGTTATGAAAGTATGAGATATTATTGAAATTATATATATATATATATGTATATATAGTTTTGATAAAGTATTTAAAAATTGATTGAAACAAAGAAGAATACTATTTGAAAAAGTATTTTGATAATTACTATGAGATGAAGGATAATTAAATATCATATATATAATGTATGTTGAGATGAATTGTAAGGTATTCTTGAATTATTGTGAGTGATTTAAATAAGTTTTAATAGATATTACAATGTGAGTATAATGATGCACAGTAAGAATGGAAATTTAATTGATGCATATTTGTTTGCAATAAATTATAATTTATTTATGTTTGAAATAAAATTATAGAGTTTTGAATACTTCAGTTTACAAGAATATGAGATATTTTATTTAACTTAAGAATTTTAATTTGTGTTAATATGAGATGTCATGTATAATATTCTGAAGTGATATTTTGGATTACGAAAGATTTTACTAGGACAATGTATTGATGAGTGTTAATAATATTACTATATTAAAGTGATACACACGCACATGTATTGTACAAAATATTAAATGGATTTGGAAAGTTAGTATAAAAGGAAACTTTGTAAATGTGCAAAATTTAAAGTTTCAGAATATTTTAAATGGAAGGAAATTTTTATGGAATGGATTCTTTAAGGCAAAATATGTAACGATCCTGCATTTTCGACCCAATTTAAATTTTAAATCCATTATTTAATATAAAAATTTCAAATTTATATACGTTCTTAATTAACGTACAAACTTCATACATAAGATGCGTCTAGTTAGTTATGGATATAGGAAAAGTTTCGTCGCAAAATAGTGCAATAAATTTCGTTCGCATTTTGATTGTATATCAGTTTCATTTTAAACTGTGAAATATTTATCTTTCGAATCCAAATATTTTTACACGGTAATGTTGTAAAAATTTATCTCATTTAGACATCACAATTCGTTTCGTCTAATTCCATCGTCGCCTGCTTCATTTAAATTGTTTTGTCAAACGAACGATTTAATCGGCGTAAATTTCGAGTTTTGATGAACTATCGTATCGCAATTATCTGTGTACTGTTGGAAGCGCCTCGTCGCGCTGATCAAAATGGTATGTTCATTTGTACAAATCGGAGTTCGTCGTAGATCGTCGCGTTAATTTAACCATTCCAAACGGACCGGTAAATGCATGTTCAGCCCTGTGATGCACAGCCCATATCCATTTAAATTTGAAAAAAAAACTTTAGCTGATAGAAATTAATATGGGTAGCCGGCTGATGGGGGTTAGCTTGGAAAACTGGAATGGCGTTTTGTGAGTTACAAGGAGAAATAACTGTGCAAATACAATTCTCAAAATTTATAAAATATAAACGGAGGAGACGTTTAACTGTGCAATCAGAAACGTACGTGAACAGGTACAACTTCCCTTCTTCTTCACCTTTACTCCTTCTTCTTTCTTTTCTATTTTTCCTTCACTGTTAAAAATAATTGCAAAAGAAAAATATGAACCAGACCGTACACTGCCTCCACCATTCCTCTCCTCCACGCGTGAACTCCACCTCACCTACTCCGACCGACACCGTTCACCGCCTTCGCCCACGCCTCGCCGCCAGTACGCGCAATCTCCCAGGCCACAACACCGTCCAGTCGCCCCTCCTCTCCCCACATACGCACGGCCGCGCCACCCTCCGTCTGACGCGCGCACGCGCACGCGCACCTACCCAGTCGCACCCTCCATTCGCCTGCCCCACGCCTCTCTCAGTCGTCCCCCTTCCTCCAGAGCGCGCCACGCCCATCCACTGAACCATGATCCAGCCGCACCCCTCACCACGCGCAGACGCACGCAACCTTCCCTTCCCAGACCCGATGCACCGCACGCCTCCAACGTCCCACTGTCTAGCCGCGCATCACTTCCATTTCACGAGCCTGTGCAGTGCATGCATATGTGTGCAAAAATGTGTGCGTGGGTATGAATGAAGTGCAGCCTTGTGTCCAATTGTAGAAGTGATGAAACCCCTGTTTCTAAAAGAGTAACAGGCTTGCGTTATAAAAAGAAGAGAAAAAGTCTTCGTTGTTATAAAAAAAGAGGGGAATGAAGTGTATGGTTTGCTTTATAATGGAGGAAGTGTTACTATGTTTAATTTGCAGAAGAGAATATGTACGCAATATATATTTTGGTTGCTGAATAATAGTAACCATTTCCTTTCCTGTTGTGTACAGCAGCAACCGGTTGAAGTTCCACTTTGCAGCAGTACCAAAAGTTCTCAGCTTTCTTCCTCTTCTTCGTCGTTGGTAAGCGCATATATATAAATTTATAAAAATATATATATGAACGTCCATTTTGAAATTAATACCATCTTTCTTATGTCGATGGTTGCAGTTCCATTGTTCGCGTTTGAGTTGTGTTCAACCAATTCCATTCGTGCTTCGTCGTTCATTCTCTAACCACGAAAGGTGAATTAAATTTCACGACTTATATTCTTATACAATGATAATCAAGTTTGGTTGATAAATGATTGATTGCTTGATGTGACATTGAACGTTAAAATTGTTAATGTATGATGTGACAAATAATATACGATTGAAATTGACATAGGATAGTTAACAATTTGAGATCGATATATGTGTTCAATTTGATTAGATAAAATTTGTATAATATGACCACTTTAAATGTCTAATTAATTGACACGTAGAAATATGGTTAATTACACCTTGAACCATTTAAATTTATGTTGTATAAATTAATGTAGTATGAAATTGAATAAGTAGAAATCAAGTGTAGAATTGCATAAAATAATAAGTGTAATAATCTTTAATCCTCATGAAATGATAGTGTAGATTCTAGAAATAATTATATTAATTTGCACAAACAACAATGTAAATTAATATGATTATTTTAGGATTATTTAAATTAACTATTGGATTTTTATTGATTGTTGTTATTGCTTGTTTATTTACTTTGACACCATCCCAGTTATCACACTGCAAGTTTCCTTTACTATGTTTTGATTTTGAATTGAAATGGAATCGGGTTGAAATGATAAATACCCAAATAAAACATTTACTTAGGATAGAGAATTAAATAAAAATCCGATTGGTCAAATAATTCGATTTAAATAAATAAATAAAGATTTTATTTGAATGAAATAATAAGGATTTTTAAAAGAAGTTTGAAATTTGAATTTTAATGAAATTTAAATGTTATTATTTAATAATTTGAAACAAAATATTAACAAAGTGTTGATAAAAGAATGTTGTTTAATTTCTTAAGTTAAGTTTTGAAATTATTTAATAATTAAGTTTTGAAATTATTTAATAATTAAATAAGATTAAATTATTTAATAATTAAATAAAATTGAATTCTTTAATAAATGAAATTGAACTTCTTTAATAAGTGAAATTGAACTTCTTTAATAAGTGAAATTGAGTTTCTATAATAATTAAGTTTTGAAATTTGTTTAAATTAAATAAGTAAATAAGTGAATTTGAATTTCTTTAATAAGAAAATAAAGTGTGATTTATTTGTTGAAATAAATATACGACTTGTAATTTAAAGAATTTACTTTGACGAATTTAATTTAATTAAATTTGTAGGTTTTGATATAATATAGGTAAACTTAAATTGATTTAATGAATTGAAAATTAAATTGAAATTATTTGAATGTTAAATTAAAGAAATTTTAATGATTATTGGATGAAATCCATCAATGAATTTAAATTGATTGGAATGTTAAATTAACTTAATTTAAAAGATGATGAAATGAAACCTGTATATGAATTTAATTAAATATTTGAATTTGTTTTAATTAAAATTGAAATTTAATTATAGAGATTTGAAAGTGAAAATTTGAAAATTTTGAAATGTAAATTTTGGAAATTGATATTGAAAAACCAATGAAATGTTGGCTTTCGAATTCAAAGAGAAATTGAAATTGATTTGGGTATTGAAATATATTAAACGACCAATCGGTGTAATAATTACGAAAGTTATTAAAGAAACCGAAATCGGTTAGGGACATACTCACTGTCTAAACCGAATACTACTTTGATAACTATACGCGGAGTGTGATGCAGAATGAAGTGGTTGGAATGATGTATGTTGATGATTGAAGAAAGAGAACAATAATGGATGACCTTGACACTTGTATCAAATTGGAAATGACTAAAACCGTGCTAGGCCAAATGGGGTTAGCTACCTCGAGCGAACACACTTCTTTGTAAACTACTCATTACTTGTTATTGATTGGTGCGTACCCTTGAATTTGGAGTGTTGTTTCGCGGTGTTGCGATCGTTGCGGCGATGTGTTCTCACCAGTCCAGATCAAGCAAACGGTAGTTTCACTACCTTGGGTATTGCCTCATGTGCCTTGTCATACTTGTATCCCAACACGCGACCACTAAGTTTGTTTTGTAAGATATTTATGGAGTACTCCCTGATATCTCACTAGTTTACGGTGGAGTTTACAGTGCTGTATAGATTATAATGCTATATAAATGTGTTAAGGGGAACAATGGTAATGCCTTAACACTATTTTGATACTTTATTTTACTATTAGGCATTATCTACTTAGCGTACACTACTATATATATAGATAGTTTAATGGATCCTGAAAGATGTTATTCCATTCATCTTTGAGTTATTGCTATTTCAAATTTGAACCTATTATCAGTATAAGATTATATGTCCTGACTCGAGTGTTTGTTTATGCTTATGCTCGGGTCAGTCTGAGGATTTCTGTTGTTGTGCTGCTTGGGAGCTGAAGACGTGAAGACTATCATTTATTTTTATCTTTATCAGTATTGCTCTTTTCTATTTGGATATTATCGGACATCTATGTATTTCTTTTCACTATTTGCTTGAGACATTGTTGTATTTACTTAGGAGCTTCATGAACTACTATTATGACATTGTTGTAATTCCACTGCATTATTCTATTATGTTGTATCTTCTGTGATTCTGTGATGATTCTCATTTATATACACACACACACACACACACACACACACTCTCCATTAGTGATTCGTGTTTTCTACTATTTAAGTTGACATCTGTGGATTATTGTCAATTTAAATGGTACAAATATACAGGTTGTTATAGTTGGTATCAAAGCTTTGGTTCCCGAAGACCTTAGCATGTGGAGTTTTAAGCTCATTAGAGATAGGGTAACCATACCCTACAATGAGGAGAATCGTTTCAGAATCCACATCCTTTTGATTCCGTCCTCCTTGTTGAATTCAATTGATTATAATTTCCTTAAGTTCTATAAATCTCTATCTTTGATTCTAAAATTGCTTTTGGTATTCCAGGATGAGTACCAGAAGGAACGCTAGAGGTGGGGGTAGAGGAAATGCTCCCAAACCACGTGCCCCAGCTCCTGCAGTCAAGT
The DNA here is from genome assembly GCA_030765085.1 of Allium cepa. Lineage (NCBI taxonomy): Eukaryota > Viridiplantae > Streptophyta > Magnoliopsida > Asparagales > Amaryllidaceae > Allium > Allium cepa. The sequence goes on from CM060931.1 coordinate 170,513,455, forward strand.
TCTCTACTCTTAGCAAGGAATACACCTAGCTTGGCGGCATCAAATTCACTGGTTCCGAGAGCATCATTGGAGCGCAACAGTGGCTGAGGAGCCTGCAAAGGTTCTTTACTGGGCTTGAGATTACTGACGTGCAGAAGCGTCAATTGGCCGCTTGGCAGCTTCAGGATGCGGCACAGGATTGGTGGGAGTCAGTCACATCCCGTACCGATGAAGAAACTATCACCTGGGCTCAGTATATGTAGAAATATAACTGAAATTTCATCCAAATAAAATTTCTTCCATCTTGTTAAATTTTGGCTAATCTTTATGTCTCTTGTAAATAGGGACTCCTTTACGGCTCAGTGGATGCCAACAGCCAGAAAGGCCCAACTTTATCGATCATTTATGGACCTCAAGCTAGGTAACATGACTTTCTCCGAGTATGAAAGGAAGTTTAACGAACTCTCCAACTTCAGACCTAGCTTGATTGATACACCACTGCTGAAGAATGAGAAATTCATCCATAAAGCATGTCCAAAGTATTACCATCTCCTCCCAGCTCATGTCCATGGCACTTTCACCGAGTTGATCGATTATGCTCTTAGGCATGAGGGAAAACCGAAGGGAACATCAGCCACCAAGGCTCCAGTTACTCAGCCATCTTCTAGTCAGACTGGAAAGAGAAAGCCAAATTTTGAGCAACAGAAGAAGAACTGGCAGAAGAAATCCGGGCTTGGCTATTCTCAGAAGAAGCTCATTGACATATCCTCTATCACCTGTTTCAACTGCAATCAGAAAGGTCAATATGCCAGTAGTTGCCCATCCCCAAAGGGAGCAGCTATTCCGCCACCGGCTCAGATAGCCAAGAGGGATGTATGTCACATTTGCTTACAGCCAGGACATTTTAAGATGTAGGATCGATTTCACCCTAGAGGGGGGGGGGGTGAATATGGTGATGCTATTAATTATAAAAATTATTGCGGAAGCTTATAAATTTATTTCAACACAAATATATCAAAGTAATAGCGGCATAGATAATAGCAGAATAATAAATACAGAAATAGAATGACATATAATTTATCCAGCTTCGACAAAACCCTGCCTACGTGCTGCCCCAAGATTTCTATTAGAAATTAAGTAGTCAGACGCTTACACACGTAAACTCACGACACCCGCTATCGACTAGCCTTAACTCTACGCTCAAAACCCTGCCACAACTCAGCCACTGAGTTGCGAATTCTCAAACTACGCCACGTAGTTTGTCCCCTAATCACACGACTTGCAATTACAGTGGTTTTAAAAGAGAAATTTAAATTTAAAACAAATTTAAAACCCTAATTTAAAAATTAAGCCCAAATTATAAACAAATAAAATTATTATAATGGTCGGCCCCCTTTTGTATCTTCAGCCCGTTTCTCTTTTATTTACTCAGTTCCTTTCTTTCGTGAAAATGGTGGTCGTTCTTTGTTTGTTCTTCTTCGATCTGTAATTAGGGCTTTGAAATGCCGACTTTAAATTGATCGATCGAATTGAGATTTCGCTCTCTTGCTCTATCGATTGATCGTCTCTTCACTTGGCTCACTGCTCCTTCGATGATCGAGTACGATCTTGCTCTGGTATGTAATTTGTGGTTTTGCTTTACTATTTTTGCTTACTTGAACTCGATGATTAAAACTGCCGATGATGAATGGGATTTTTAGAAGTCGAATTCCTATATTTTCTTTCATCTGATAGTTGTTTGATTTCATCAATACTATGCTCGGCCATTCGATCTTCGTTTAGATGCTCGAGATGACTACTAACTTGTTCCAATTCGTATACATTTTGCTTGGTTGACACAGTTTCGAAACTTGATCATCACGGCGTTGATTTGCTTTGACGATGTTGATTTTGTTCTTTAGGCCATTCGTTTTCTTGGCTATCACGGTTTTGAATTCTTTTTGCATTTGACTTTGGCATTTTGATTTTTGACCCACAGCTTCTTCTGATGCTTGTAGATTGACTTCGATCATTTTTGAACCTTTCGGACTTTTCTCTGTTGATATTGGCTTTGACTTTGTTTGACAGTGTTTATTTCCTTTGTGCTCGACTCTGGCCATTTGTGTTTATCCCTGTAGCATACTCGACTTGTAGCATTGCTTTGAACAGTGCTTTGTTCGAACATGTATACAGCTGCTTTCATTTGTATGTGTGTATATTGTTGTTGTTGAGCCACCAAGTCAGTTTGCATTCGTTTCACTTGGGTTCTAAATATTAAGGCTTTGGGTTTCTGGTATTTGACATTGTTTATGTTTTTGGTTTGTCGTCGCCAGCTTTTCCTAGATTGTGCTTTTGTGCCATAGTTTTATTCTCTGGTTTGATGAAGTTTCATGTTGCCACCTCTAGTTTGCCTTGAACTTCAACCGTGCTCGAGTCTGGTTCACGTTGTATTTGCATGCTTAGGTTGTAACTGCAATCATATGTATGCTATATATTTGCTCTTTGTAGTTGTTGTCTTGAGTTCTAGACTTGTTGTGGTCTGGAGCTCGAGTTGCATTCATTAGTAGCTTATCACACATGTATATATTAAGTTATATGTTGCAGACTTGAATCAATTACATATGTGAACATGTTGACCTTATGTTACTGTTGGACTTCTTGTATACATCACTATTTAAATGTGAATTGTCTTTACCGTGCCTTACACTTGTAGTCAGGTCTACATGGAGTCTGGTCTTTGTGTCCACTGCTTTATTTTGTTCTGGACTGAGTCACTTGTATCAGTAGTGTTGTAGTGTTGTTTTGAGATGTAACCTGGTTCAGGTTGAAGTTGCACTGGGTTTGAACTTAGTCTTGGTTCATTGCAGTATTGTGTTCACTTGATTACTGAACTGCCTTTATATTGCTTCATGCCTCTGAGTTGTGTGTTCATGCAGTTGAACTACTCTGGTTTCATGAAATGTGGTTGTAGTTGAGTTTGAGCCATTTGTTTCAGCTACCATGTATATACATACATCTATGTATGTATGTATGTGTTGTATTTCCTTGTAATCTTCATTGCACTGTGATTCCTTTAGCCTGTTTTCATTTTTCCTGTACTCTAGCCTTCTTCTGTTGCAAGTGTTCATGTACAGTTGTTTTGATCATTTTATTGTACTTATATTTTTGGACTGCACCTGTGTTGAATCCAGCTTCGGGTTTGACCTTGTGCTCATGTCGTGACATTATTTTTATTGCAATTGAGTTGAACCCGGCTTTTGATTTGGGTTTGACCTGTGCTCACATGTCCCTATAATTTTATCAAGTGTATATATCGGAGTGCACGGCCTTGTGGCATGTACAGTTATACACTGTGCATGTCACAAGCTGTTCGTGTATGATGAATTCAAATTTAAATGATGACGAACAACCCAAATAATCCGAGGCAAATATTATTTTCAAAATTACATTTTATTTTGTACTGCAAAAATATTTTATTTTCAATTTTACTACGTCAGTATTTATTTTTGCAGATTGCTCAGATGCTGGATTCAAGTTGAAGATAAAACACGAGTGAATGAGTGAATTGTAGTGAGGTCCATTTGTAAATTAGAAATTGTGATGTAATCAAATTCGTATTATAATTGAAATTGTATATACATAGTGAGAGCTCGAATTTGTACTATTCAAAATTGTAATAAATATTTCTTTGAATAAAATATTCATTTGAATTTATATTCTATGCTATTTATTTTATTCAGCAAATATTTATTTAATTATGTGAAAAATATAATAGTACATTAACAAATACATTTAAATGAATATATATATGTTTATTATCATCGCTCAAAAATCATATAATCGCATATTCAATAATCTCCCCCTTTTGATGATAACAAACATATATTTAAGATTTTGAATTTGTTAAATATATTTGATCATTCAATTTTCTCCCCCTATTTGAATGCTTCCTCTCTACACAAAGCTCCCTCTTCATATATGCACGTAAATAAAAATATGCAAATAAACCTAGATGCAAATAGAAAATATTTGACCTTTACTTGATTTTATTTGACAAAATTTTAACTTTTCTCCCCCCTTTTGTTATCAGCAGAAGAGTAATAGTGTTAGAAAAATAGAGATAAAGTGATAGATATTAATACAACATTAAAACTCAATTGAATATAAATATTAAATTTCAATAAAAAATCTAAAAAAATCATAAATACTCTGTTAGGCGCATATTCCACTTTTAGAACGATGTGAATGATGTCATCATACAAAACCATACAGTTTTGTCTATTTGTGATATATTTATATCAGGAATTTGAATATCTACCAACTATGCATAACCGTTAGGACCTTTAAATGAGATTAGTAGCATTCGAATTTTATTTGAAAAAAAATGAATTCAAGTATCTTCTAACCACACATAACGTGAGAACTTTTAAATAAGATTAGAATTAACTTGTTTATTTAATAAATCAATTTTGATATGTGTTCCATACATGCATAACCGTGAGGACTTTTAAATGAGCATGGAAGCACAATCAAATTCCAAATAATTCACCCATGCATAACCGTGAGGACTTTTAAATGAGAGTGAATACTTTGGATTTTATTATATTATATTATATTTTTTATTAAAAATATAAAATGAAAAACTAATGATTCCTGTTTAAAGTACCATATATCGAAGAACTATATAGAATTTTGATGAGTGATGGTCGTTAGAAATATGCTAGAAATTGAGATGGTCATGGAATTTTTACCAACAAAAAGTTTTTATAACTCTTGTTCAAATTTCTAAAGAAATTTACTAAATATACCGTCTCAAGTTATAATATATGATTAATATTAACACTCGTCGCTTTTTCAATCATTATTTATCATTTCAATATCATTAGGGAGTCAGATTAGTCAATACAATCATTTAAAATCGTATTCAAAAATAATTATTAAACCAAAATTTCCAAAATGACTAATCTGAAACAAGGTCAAAAATGATTTTCTAGAACGTTTTTTTTTTAAATGTCTGCAATTTGAAAATTATTTGAAGTGAAAAAATATGCAGATATTTTCTTTGAAAAACGATGCAGTTACTAAATGTCTCATCATAAATCACGTTCCACTAGTAATTTTTCTATCAACTAGATCACCAGTGTAATCTGCATCTGAATTTCTTTTCACTCAAACTTATTATTAGTTGAATGTTACAGACCAGATCATGAGTTGTGCAAAAAAAATACCTCAAAATCATTTTTAACAAATTTTTAAATGAAATTCTCTTGAATTTTAATTGAAGCCGTGTAAATAATCAAAAACCGTGAATATAGAGTCAGCCATAAAACTACCAAATTTATTATCATCCAATAAAACACTACTATTAATCCAAATTAATATATATGAAGTAGTTCAACTAGTGACTTTTATAGTGTTCTTGGCATGAGAATATAATTGGCCAACTATTTTGAATAAGTCAGAATCAAAATCATCATTTATTTCATCATCACATTATTGGCTGATTTAATTCAGAATACGGTGCAGATTATCACATTTAATATATCGTTCAAAATATACCATTACATGTTTTACCTTTACGATAATTTTTCATGGTTGCCTATTGTGATTCTATCACCTTTGAACTAGGCTAAGGAACTTTGCTTTGTCGCCCGTTGTGTTTCTGGAACAGCCAGAATCCAGATGACACTGTTGTTGTTCCTTAGCCTGCCACCACTCCTATACGATTAAAGATTTTTGTGACCTATTTGTTTTTATAGGTCCATGATTGTTAGTGGTAGAATATTTTGAAAAATAATTTTGTGGAGACCCAAAACTATTTATATATGTTCCTTTTGGCACCCAGATTTGTTTAACTTTGAGAGATTTTATATTTGTGCCTTTTGAACCAAATTGGTATAGTTTTTACGTGTTTTGCTTTATACCAGCAATTATTTTGATTGTGTCCAAATTTTCTACAAATTGTGCACATTGAATTGACTTTATTAATTTCATTTCTAATATTTTCAGATTGATTATATCCAAGTCCTTGTCTAACTGTATTAACAGTTTGTTTTCCTAATAGCATATTCAACGATTTTTCGCTTTTTGAAAATTTATCTAAAGTCGTTGACAATTGTTGGACTTGTGTTTTGAGAGATTCACTTTCGTTTAATAATTGTGTGCACTTTTTAATAGAATTCTCTCTTCTTGTAGTTTAACTCTCTTTCAAAATCAGAATTTCATTTTCAAGCGATTTAATTTTGATTTCTGATTTTTTTAATCTCTACTTCGAATGTTGGACACTTATCACACTTAGGGCACTTGTTTTGATAACTAATTGTTCAATCTGTTCGTTTACTTCTATCAAACTATCTCTTTGTGATTCAATTTTAGCACACTTCTCCCTATGTCCTTCAAAACAACCATTTACTTCGTGGAAATATATAAGTAGTTGTGAGTGAGTGAGTTTTGATACCTCGCTTGGCTCGTCATCGTCGCTATCAGTTATATTACCTCGAAGGCACATATCTGCTTTCTCACTCTCACTGCTAGTACTTTGGCTATCATCATCACTTGTATTCCACGTGGCTGCAAAATTTCTCCTTTTTGATTTCTTTTCAAAGTCGTGTCGGTTTTGAGGACAATTGGGCTTGATGTGTCCGAGTTGGTTGCACTTATGACAAATGATTTTCGTTGTTCTGTGTTATCTAAAACTTTGATTATTCTGCTTTTTAATTTTTGATTTAGAGCTGGATTTCTGTATTTGCGATTCCACTTTTTAAATCTCTTTATTACCATTTCCAACTCTACTTCTCCATCATCATCGTCATCATCATCACTTTCAGTTGTTCCTTTGAGAGCTATTGATTTCTTTCGAGTATCTCCTCCTTCACGCTCTTCCTTGAATTTCATTTCTAGCTCATAAGTGGTGAGATTTCCGATGAGTTCTTCAACTTTGATTTGTTTTAAATCTTTCGATTCTTGAATTGCAGTCACTTTTGCTTCAAATCTTCGTGGAAGGACTCTGAGGATTTTTTGGACTATTTCCAATTCCATATATGATTTTCCGAGAGCTTTTGATTTGTATACGATACTGGAAAGCCGTCTGTACATCTTTTTAACATTTTCTTCCTTGGCCATTGTAAAATTCTCGTATTCGCTACTCAGCATGGCAAGATGAGATTCCTGTGCTTGAGGTGTTCCTTCATGAGTCACTTCTAGTGTGTGCCATATTTCCTACGCAGTTAGACAATGTGAGACACGATTGATCTAATGAACAAATAATCGAATTCATAGCTTTGGTATTAGTATTCTGTAACTTATTTTCTAGGTCTGTCCATTGATCCTTCGGTTTATTTATTTCCTGATTATTTACAATTATAGTTGGTGCTCTATACCCTGTCTCAACAATATCCCAAGCGGAAATTATTTTCAGAAAAATTTCCATCATATTTTTCCAATAAGCATATTCACCATTGAACATTAGTGGTCTAACTATGGACCGACCCTCCGCAAAAGCATTATGAAAAGAAGCCATTTTAAAAATTCAATTTTTAAAACAAAAATTGGTTTTTGAAAAAAAATCGAATTTTTAAAAACAAAAGTTGACTTCTAAACCTGGCTCCGATACCACTTGTAGGATCGATTTCACCTAGAGGGGGGTGAATAGGGTGGTGCTATTAATTATAAAAATTATTGCGGAAGCTTATAAAATTATTTCAAAACAAATATATCAAAATAATAGCAGCATAGTTAATAGCAGAATAATGAATGCAGAAATAAAACGACATAGAATTTACCCAGCTTCGGCAAAACCCTCACTACGTGCTGCCCCCAAGGTTTCTATTAGAAATTAAGCAGTCAGACGATTACACACGTAAACTCGCGACACCCGTTATCGACTAGCCTTAACTCTACACTCAAAACCCTGCCATAACTCAGCCACTGAGTTGCGAATTCTCAAACTATGTCACGTAGTTTGTCCCCTAGTCACACGACTAGTAGTTACATCGGTTTTAAAAGAGAAATTTAAATTTAAAACAAATTTAAAACCCTAATTTAAAAATTAAGCCCAAATTATAAAAAAATAAAATTATTATAATGGTCGGCCCCCTTTTGTATCTTCAGCCCGTTTTTCTTTTATTTACTCCATTCGTTTCTTTCGTGAAAATGGCGGCCGTTCCTTGTTCGTTCTTCTTCGATCTATAATTAGGGCTTTGAAATGCCAACTTTAAATTGATCGATCGAATTGGGATTTCACTCTCTTGCTCCGTCGATTGATAGTCTCTTCACTTGGCTCAAGGCTCCTTCGATGATCGAGTTCGATCTTGCTCTGATATGTAATTTATTGTTTTCCTTTACTATTTTTGCTTACTTGAACTCGATGATTAAAACTGTCGATGATAAATGGGATTTATAGAAGTCAAATTCCTATATTTGCGTTCTTCTGATAGTTGTTTGATTTCGTCAGTACTATGCTCGGCCATTTGATCTTCGTTTGGATGTTCGAGATGATTACCGACTTGTTCCAATTCGTATATATTTTGCTTGGTCGACACGGTTTCGAAACTTGGTCATCACAGTGTTGATTTGCTTTGAAGATGTTGATTTCGTTCTTTAGGCCGTTCATTTTCTTGGCTATCACGGTCTGGATTTCTTTTTGCATTTGACTTTGGCATTTTGATTTTTGACCCAGGCTTCTTCTGATGCTTGTAGATTGACTTCGGTCATTTTTGAACCTTCTGACTTTGCTCTGTTGACATCGGCTTTGACTTTGTTTGACAGTGTTTATTTTCTTTGTGCTCTACTCTGGCCATTTGTGTTTATCCCTATAGCATACTTGACTTGTAGCACTGCTTTGAACTGTGCTTTGTTCGAACATGTATACAGCTGCTTTCATTTGTATGTGTCACGACCCAAAATTCAGCGTTCAGAAGTCGACGTCAAATACCTCACTTGTAATCGTCTGCCGGAGATTTGAACGTCAAATTTTAGTTCGGATGTAGCTTATAACAACATCAGATGAATATAAAACAGCGGAAACAAAATGAATGTCATATATCAACACAGATACAACATGATACAATATCTATTACAACATCGATCCCAAATATCAGAGTGATACCAATATGATACAACAATAATACGACAACAGAAACTTCAACAAGTTTCCAACATACTTCAAATTCGACAAGGTCTTCAAAACTCCAATACTTCAAAAGGTTTCCAAATCCAAAGCTTCCAGAAGGCTTTAAATCCAAGCTAGCTCCAAGACACGGACAAGACAACCCTGGCAGTTGTCGCGAACCACCCACACAGCCGAATAAAAAGGGACTTCTAGACAGGGGTATATCTCGCCCTCCAGTGGGAGCTACCCACGAAGCCTTGCTGCACCTCCCCTGTTTTAGCCATTCTCGGTTGATGAGGCTTGAGGCTGCGATTACCTTTATAGAACACATCTATCTTAGAATGCTCATCGTCCACCTGACGATGTTCTGAAAGCATTCGATCCATACAAGTTCGTTCCTAGTCCGAACGAAACCGAAGGCATTATCTCGTTACACTCATTTTGGAATCACCCTCAGAGTTAACGACGATAACCCTTGCACTCTGAATCTTCATCTCCACTTGAGATTCACGACCTATCGTTAATTTGGATCGATGTGGTTTTCGGATATCCAATTATGGAAACCCGATCCCGGTCTCATCGAATCCAAAATGCCATCTTTTAGGTCTAAGTTGTTTTAAGTTTAAAACAATACAATTTAATTATCTATATACACACAGATAGATAATTCACATCATCACAATAGATAATCATCACCACAGATAATCCATATTATCATTATCAGAAGATAATCCAAATCATCATCACAACGCAACCAATGCATTCATATCACACATCATTACTAATCTCATATCTAAGATTCAAACCTTTCAAGGAAATCTATACCATCCATATATAAACAAGGATTAATAATCACACCATATAATTAATTTAAAATGAATTAAATTAATTACATCATCTCTAACTAACTTAAAGTAAATTAAATTAATTACCTCAATCTATAAATCCTGGTATTATAACAATTGATTACAAACCAATCAACTAATCAATTAATCACTAATTAATCATTCTTGATTAATTACCCTTGATTAATCATCCTTCAATTATACTCAAGTAAAAAATTTCACAAATTTATTTTCCTTAATCAAATATAGTAAGTAACCTCTCATTACTTCATTAATTAATTCATTATAATTAATCACATTAATCCTTAATTAATTACATTAATTAACTACTTTAATCACTTATCATTAATTATTTAATATTAATTAAAAAACCTTAATCACATCATTAATTATATTAATTAATGATTCTTAATTACAGTTTAAATTAATTAACTTCATTAAGTAATTAACCCTAATTATTAATCACCTTGATTAATTATCTTCAATAATTAATTATTCTTAATTACTTCATTGGGTAAATAGATTACCTCTTCATTAATTATATTTAATAATTAATTATATTTATTAATCATCCTTGATCAATTTTATTGGTAATTAATTACCCTTAATTAATTGCATACTTAAATATTTTCCAAATAACTTAATCAATCAATGCTTAAATTAATTACACCAAGTAATTAATTATTAATTTCTTTCACAAAGAAATTATCCTCCATAATAATTTCACAAACAATTAACCTCAATTCTTCCATACTTCAAATAAATTACATTCTGTAATTACTCATCTTAATTACTTCCCTAAGTAATTATTAATCTCTTATCAACCCATCAAATGATTATTTTAAATTAATTAAACTTAATTAATTAATTTAAACTAATCAAATAAATTAATTAATTACAATGAGTAATTAATAACTTTAATCACTTTACAAAGTAATTATACTTAACCAAATTGTATAATGATTATCAAATTTAATTAATCTAATTAATTTAATTAATTATCAAAATTAATCACTAATAATTAAAAATAATCCCAAGTTAATGACCTTCATTAACCTATCATCAATTTTCTTAATTACCTTTCCTAATTAATTAATTTAATTTAATCATGATTAATCACAAATTTATTAATCTTTAATAATCATTTAATTAATCACTAATTATTTAATTAATTAAGTTTTTAACTTAATTAATCTTAACCTCTTGATAAATTAATTTCCAATCATAAATTAAAATCATAACTAAATTAATTAATGATCTTATTCCCAAATTAATTAATCTTAATTAATTAACCTCAACCTTAATTAATAAATTTAAAATCATTACTTAATTAATTAAATAAATAAATTCATTATCCATCTAATTACCTTATTAATTTAATAAACCAAAAACATTAAATCTTTGATTTTTTTAAAAAATATAAACATTTCTATTTAATGATTTCACTATCATTAACAAAAAAAATTTAAAACACTTACCTTAAAATTTGTTTCCAAATTTCATTTTAAAATTTAAATTTAAAATGAAAACCAAACTTTAACTTTAACAAAGTTTTAAAAACATTTAAAACCTTTTTAAAACTTCTACTAAATAATTTCTTACACTATAAAGAAGTTCAAAGGATATTTAATACAATTTCATTTTTAAGATACAAATCATATCAAAAGTTGTTTAAACATTTAAAATATTTAAATCTTCCCTTATTTTCAAATCATGATTCAAATTTGATTTGATTTCCAGATATAAAGTTTATATTTAAATCTTTTACTCCAATTTTTAAAACCTTACCTTTAAATTCAATTTAATTAAACTCCTTTAAAGTTGTTTAAACATTTTAATTTGAAAAAATTTGAATTAAATATAAAAACTGGAATTCAGACTCAGATTTAAAACCATACTTTTAAATTTAAGTTTTAAATTCTTGTTTAAAACTGCATTCAGATTTAAAACAAATTTCTTGAATTGAAATGTACAGGTTTCTCTGAAACCTGAAACCAACAAAATACTCGAGCCTCCCCTGATATTGCTTCGAGTAAAACCTGATTCATCTTCGAACCAAAAACTCGAATTACTCGAGTATTACCCGAGCACAAAAAGACTGCAAACCCAACAATCCACCCTGACACATTCTTCTGCACCGTGCATATGCATGGTGGTCTTGGCCACCTCCGGCCATCACCAAAATATCAAACAAGTGGACGCTTGCCCAAAGATCATCAACGATCATCCAAAACTCCACAAACATCAATAAATTGAATTTTGGTTTCCAATTCAGAACCTGTAACAAATAATGGAACCAGATCATCATAAAACCCCAACTTGGAAAACTGTTCGTTCCTCCTCCTCCGGTCATCGAAGGCTTAGCACCGCCGTCCAACACCTCTTCGACAACCAAGCAGCCACCACCCGAAAAATAGTAGCACTCGGTCACCTGTAGCCCTCATGCCGATCAAAACAATGTAATGCCCCAAAACTAGGTTTAGGAATCCATTTGAACAATCATCTTTACCACAGTGAATTTCCACCACCACCCTCCTTTTTTCCTACACCACTGACCCCTAATCCATCACCAGAAGCAACCATGACCACCCTGACCCTTGAGAGCATCAGCAAAAACCCCAAAACCAATTTCCAGTAAAAACAAAACTGCTCTCTTCAATTCTACCCTTGAAATTTGTAATTTGATTTTTAGAAATCATGATTTGGAATAAGCATTCATAATTTAACCCTGAATTCATGATTTCAAGAGTTTGAATTTTCCCAAAATTTAAACTTCACTACTTATTTTAGTTTACAGAGAAAATTACAATTAATTTTAACTTAAATACAATTTTTAAGTTTTCTTTATAACCAAACAATCAGATATTATTTGAATCTTAAATCCTAACATAAAATTGTTTAAAAGAAAATGGATTTTTATTAAAATCTTTACTTCTGAAGTTAAGTACAGGAAAGAGCAGATACACAGCACATACATTCAAACATTTATATGCATATATTCAGCAATGCATTAAAATCATATACACAGGCAAACTAACCAACATGCAATTCAGATAAACATACACAAACATACTTATTTAAGCAACAAACTTATATTTAGATTTTTAAAAGTGTTACTCACCTGAGACAATGAGGACAGAGCCTATAATTTGAAAACTGTTTTGAAGGCTTCTTAGAATTTGATAAAAACTTGGGTGTTTGCTGATTTAAACTTGCATGCAGGTCCAAGTTCCAGATTGTAGAGGCTAAACCCAGATTTTTAAAGAAATGCAGGCTAATGGGACTTGAACTTGCTTCAGATCTCAAGTTTTAAAGAATACAGTTGCATGCTTTTGGAGTTTTGAACTTGAGGTTTTGTTTACAAGTTAGATGCAGTTTTGCATGAAGAGATGACTTTAGACAGATGAAAGAAAAAGCATATTTGAATAGGCTTGAAAATGCAGGCTTTAACAAATCCATATTGCAGAGTTACTTGCTTTGATTTTGCATTACAGATTTTAGGTTTGATTTTGAAAAAGAATTATAGGATATTGATTTGAGTTTTGAGAATTTGTTATTGATTTGTTTTCACCTGAAAACATAGCTTCTTACTTTGAAAAAAATGAAGATTAGAAAGAATGAGATTCAAAAAAAACATGATTAGATAAGTGAAGTTGATTTATTAAAAATTAAAAGAAAATTAAAAATAAAAGACACCTGTAAAAAAAAGAAATAACACTTGTTACACTAGTCATTTAATTCACATACACTTGTCATTATAACCCTTAGTTTAATAACATGTGTCTTGAAATTAATTTTATTTATTTTTATTTAATTTAAAGTAAATGAAATTCTCTTTATTTATTAAATACATATATATGAAATATTTTCATAAATAAATGTATATGCATCACTTTTTAAAGGAAATGACATAAAACAATTTATATAAAGATGAAAGCCTACTTACAACATTTATATATGTTTATTAATTTGAATTTCAAAATTAAATTCAATTTCAAATGCTATTTATACATTTAAAAATTCCAATTCTAAAACTAATTTACCAACATATTTTAATTTTAAAATAATAATATTGTCTTTTAAAATCTATCTATACTTATATATTTATTAATATTGTTTGAAAATAAAATATTTATTAATTTAAATAATTTATAAAAGAAATTATACATTAATGTTCAATATATAAATGGTATTTTAAATTTTCATATATAATTCCAAACTATATTTATTAAGCTATATTCAAAAAGAAAATAAAATAAACTTTTGTTTATCTTATTTAAGATTTAAACTATGCTTTAAAATATATTTAAACAATTTAAAACAATTTCTTTAAGTATTTTAAACCAAATAGTTATTTATTAAATAAAATAATAATCTCCAAATTATCAAAATGAATATCAGAATTTAAAAACAAGATTTTATTTGTTTATTAATCTACAAATCAAAACTTATCTATCTACAATATATATACATACATATATATATACATTATAAATAGAAAGCAATTTATTAGCTTTTAAAAGATAAAATTCACCAATTAAACATTTATTTAATTGGATTATTAAATCAAGTTAATTTTTATTAACAGAATTTTATCAAATCAATTTAATTTTAAATACAGATTATTAAATTGATATTGCCAAAATTTCCGGGATATAACATTCCTCCACTCTTAAAAGAATTTCGTCCTAGAAATTTAAAAGCAAAGGTAATTTAATAATCTCATTAAAGATTTAATTTAAAACACAAGCATATATCAATGATATGCTAACAATCAAGCAATCAATTTATCTAATCAAACAAATTTAATTATCCAGACAAAATTCTGGATAAAATCTTTTCGAGTTTTCCCAAGTATATATATACCGGGATACTCGCTCTACAGAATCCAAACAATCTAATCTACGAAGCTACAGAGCTTCTACTCATCTAGATGTACAGAACTAGACAAGATATTAGACTACAGACTAGTCTGACTCAACAACCAAACCTTCCTGAACAGCTTGTTCCACTTCCAGAGATAACTCACACACGTACTCCCTCAAAGATACGTGAATCTCATTAAATCCAATTATCCAACTGGCAATTCAACTCTTGAAAACCAAACACCAATTCAACCAAAACACAGAAGAGATCCAAAACAAATCTCCGACTCCGGAATCCAAATTCCTTCGTCTCTAATCCACAAAACTCTTCGGATGATCCTGGGCTGTCTACATCCAAACCGATCAGCTCAACCCTTGCTGATGCCTCAAAAAGAAACAAGCTGGACCAAAAACAATCCATCCCAATGATCTCCTCAAGATCAATCCAAAACCAAATACGCAACTCTACTCTTCAAACATCAGATGAACAAACTCACTTCTTCTAAGAAAAGACAAATCAGAAACATTCCTAAACTGCTTCCGCTGCGCAACTCTGATCTCGAATTGAAGAAAAATGCTGATGATGAACATGAGCACAATCTGGGCAACACATCCCAGAATATGGTTCAACAGATCCATAAAAGAAAACTCAGAAGTTCCACCAATCCTGAACTGCTTCACCAAACCTTATCTCGAGAAACCATCCTTTTGCTAGCTGATCCATCGGTAGCACTCCTGGAATCCGGTCGATAAGAAAACTCAATCTTCCGATACAGACAGACCTCTGACCCCTCAGAAGATATCTAGAAAATCTCAGATAACCCAAGAGATCACTCAAACAATCGCAAGTCACTTTTGCGATCAACACAGACCAATTCCAAAAGAAAACTGTTCTCTCTTTACCAAACAGAACAACTTACTCTTAATTAGCCAATCCACCAAAGAAACGGGCCCACTCTGCTGCTTCTGAACTCCACCTCAGAAAAACTGCTAACCAGAAGTCCTTCCTGCCAACACAGAACACTCTGAGCTGCTCTGCTGACTCTAAAGTCAAAGACTTCCTAATCCGTAAGCTCTTCGAGAAACTCGAACCTAAAAATCAAACACAAACAACCAGCTGCACTCAGCCACATCACCGAATCAGACACACTTCCTAAAAATTGTTCCAAAGAAAACATCTTCGGAGACATCCATATTCACTGCATCTCGTCATGCAGCTACCACTTCCTGAGGTATCAAAATACCATCACACACTTCTGCCAAAACGACAGATCCAAACTCAACTCATCCATCTTCAAAGATAAACTTTGAACCTTTACAGGTCACCTTCATAAATCGATGAAATCTCTACACCACTGCACAACTCACTCGAGACGGTATTAGGTCTACAGTCTCGACAGACACACTTCCAACCTCAATATTCAAACTCCAACCAATAGTAGTAGTTGTGTTACATACCACTACCTTATCTACCTTTATGACTTATATTGGAAAAACCTGAACGGGTAACACAACAGATAGGCAGAAATAGCATATATATATATATATAATTACAAATACGCACTCTCAAGATAGACACCACTCCAGAGCCTAGGTATTCACTCAACCTAATGCTCTGATACCAACTGTCACGACCCGTCTTCCACTAACCAGAAAGACGCATCATGAATTAAGAAAGAAAGGGATAGAAAGAGAAAGAAAGAGAAGAAAGAAGAAACAACACAGAATCTCGACAGCGGAATGAATAAATTATATTAATATTAGAAGTATTACATAGAATACAACACTATCAGAGTTACACAGATTATGCATCACATACTAGACAGTTATAAACACCTGTCTAGTTATTACAACACAGTATAAACAACTCAACAAACGACTTAGAGATACCAACACAGTGGAAAACTAGACAACTATAACGCAGAAGCCTCCTGCTCCATTTGCTCCTCCATAATTTGTCAAAGCTAACCTGAATCTCTTGGCTACTCGTAAAAATTTGAGTACCCATGAGTTTAAGAAAAACAGAAATAAACTCTGGGTCAGACATGGGTCTGGTGTGAGTAACAGGTTAAAGTTGCTTAACTTTTGAAAAACCTTTAAAAAGAAAGGTATCACGTAAGACTTCCCACACATAAACATGGAAAAGTTTTTACCTTACGCTAACCAAAACATTTGATAGGAAATCCAGTGATATTATAATAGTGTCTAGGGTTTTCAAGTAAAATACAAAAATAGCTGGAATGCTTACATCTCATGTTCCAACATAGTTGGGGACAACTAATACGTACGACACTTATTGGATTTTGGATTCCATAAAATGGCAGGGCTACTGGGGTACCGCCCGTCATAGTACGTGGCCTAGATCACCGTTCCGAGGAGTACGCCCGCTCCTCTGCAACACAAGGCCGGAACCTTCCCTTACTGGACAGTCCCGAACAAGACAACCCCGGCAGTTGTCGCGAACCAACCGCCCACACAGCCGAATAAAAAGGGACTTCTAGACAGGGGTATATCTCGCCCTCCAGTGGGAGCTACCCACGAAGCCTTGCTGCACCTCCCTTGTTTTAGCCATTCCCGGTTGATGAGGCTTGAGGCTGCAATTACCTTTATAGAACACATCTATCTTAGAATGCTCATTGTCCACCTGACGATGTTCTGAAAGCATTCGATCCATACAAGTTCGTTCCTAGTCCGAACGAAACCGAAGGCATTATCTCGTTACACTCATTTTGGAATCACCCTCAGAGTTAACGACGATAACCCTTGCACTCCGAATCTTCATCTTCACTTGAGATTCACGACCTATCGTTAATTTGGATCGATGTGGTTTTCGGATATCCAATTATGGAAACCCGATCCCGGTCTCATCGAATCCAAAATGCCATCTTTTAGGTCTAAGTTGTTTTAAGTTTAAAACAATACAATTTAATTATCTATATACACACAGATAGATAATTCACATCATCACAATAGATAATCGTCACCACGGATAATCCATATTATCATTATCAGAAGATAATCCAAATCATCATCACAACGCAATCAATGCATTCATATCACACATCATTAATAATCTCATATCTAAGATTCAAAACTTTCAAGGAAATCTATGCCATCCTTATATAAACAAGGATTAATAATCACACCATATAATTAATTTAAAATGAATTAAATTAATTACACCATCTCTAATTAATTTAAAGTATATTAAATTAATTACTTCAATCTATAAATCCTGCTATTATAACAATTAATTACAAACTAATCAACTAATCAATTAACCACTAATTAATCATTCTTGATTAATTACCCTTGATTAGTCATCCTTTAATTATATTCAAGCAATAAATTTCACAAATTTATTTTCCTTAATCAAAAATAGTAATTAACCTCTAATTACTTCATTAATTAATTCATTATAATTAATTACATTAATCCTTAATTAATTACATTAATTAACTACTTTAATCACTTATCATTAATTAATTAATCTTAATTAATAAACCTTAATCACATCATTAATTATATTAATTAATGATTCTTAATTACAATTTTAAATTAATTAACTTCATTAAGTAATTAACCCTAATTATTAATCACGTTGATTAATTAGCTTCAATAATTAATTATTCTTAATTACTTCATTGAGTAAATTAATTACCTCTTCATTAATTATATTTAATAATTAATTATATTTATTAATCATCCTTGATCAATTTTATTGGTAATTAATTACCCTTAATTAATTGCATACTTAAATATTTTCCAAATAACTTAATCAATCAATGCTTAAATTAATTACACCAAGTAATTAATTATTAATTTCTTTCACAAAGAAATTATCCTCCATAATAATTTCACAAACAATTAACCTCAATCCTTCCATACTTCAAATAAATTACATTCTATAATTACTCATCTTAATTACTTCCCTAAGTAATTATTAATCTTTTATCAACCCATCAAATGATTATTCTAAGTTAATTAAACTTAATTAATTAATTTAAACTAATCAAATAAATTGATTAATTACAATGAGTAATTAATAACTTTAATCACTTCACAAAGTAATTGTACTTAACCAAATTCTATAATGATTATCAAATTTAATTAATCTAATTAATTTAATTAATTATCAAAATTAATCACTAATTAATTAATAAATAATCCCAAGTTAATGACCTTCATTAACCTATCATCAATTTCCTTAATTACCTTTCCTAGGTAATTAATTTAATTTAATCATGATTAATCACAAATTTATTAATCTTTAACAATCATTTAATTAATCACTAATTATTTAATTAATTAAGTTTTTAACTTAATTAATCTTAACCTCTTGATAAATTAATTTCCAATCATAAATTAAAATCATAACTAAATTAATTAATGATCTTATTCCCAAATTAATTAATCTTAATTAATTAACCTCAACCTTAATTAATTAATTTCAAAATCCTTACTTAATTAAATAAATAAATAAATTAATTATCCATCTAATTACCTTATTAATTTAATAAACCAAAAACATTAAATCTTTGATTTATTTTAAAAAATATAAACATTTCTATTTAATGATTTCATTATCATTAACAAACAAATTTAAAACACTTACCTTAAAATTTGTTTCCAAATTTCATTTTAAAATTTAAATTTAAAATGAAAACCAAATTATAACTTTAACAAAGTTTTAAAAACATTTAAATGCTTTTTAAAACTTCTACTAAATAATTTCTTATATTATGAAGAAATTTAAAGGATATTTAATCCAATTTCATTTTTAAGATACAAATCATATCAAAAGTTGTTTAAACATTTAAAATATTTAAATCTTCCCTTATTTTCAAATCATGATTCAAATTGGATTTGATTTCCAGATATAAAGTTTATATTTAAATCTTTTACTCCAATTTTTAAGACCTTATCTTTAAATTAAATTTAATTAAACTCCTTTAAAGTTGTTTAAACATTTTAATTTAAAAAATTTTGAATTAAATTTAAAAACTGGAATTCAAACTCAGATTTAAAACCATACTTTTAAATTTAAGTTTTAAATTTTTCTTTAAAACTGCATTCAGATTTAAAACAAATTTCGTGAATTGAAATGTACAGGTTTCTCGAAAACCTGTAACCAACAAAATACCCGAGCCTCCCCTGATATTGCTTCGAGTAAAACTTGATTCATCTTCGAGCCAAAAACTCGAATTACTCGAGTATTACCCGAGCACAAAAAGACTGCAAACCCAACAACCCACCCTGACACATTCCTCTGCACCATGCATATGCACGGTGGTCTCGGCCACCTCCGGCCATCACCAAGGTATCAAACAAGTCGACGCTTGCCCAAAGATCATCAACGATCATCCAAAACTCCATAAACATCAATAAATTGAATTTTGGTTTCCAATTCAAAACCTGAAACAAATAATGGAACCAGTTCATCATAAAACCCCAACCTGGAAAACTGTTCGTTCCTCCTCCTTCGGTCATCGAAGGCTTAGCACCGCCGTCCAACACCTCTTCGACACCCAAGCAGCCTTCACCCCAAAAATAGTAGACTCGGTCACATGTAGCCCTCATGCCGATCAAAACAATGTACTGCCCCGAAACTAGGTTTAGGAATCCATTTGAACAATCATCTTCACCACAGTGAATTTCCACCACCACCCCCATTTTTTCCTACATCACTGACCCCTAATCCATCACCAGAAGCAACCATGACCACCCTGACCCTTGAGAGCATCGGCACAAAGCCCAAAACCAATTTTTAGTAAAAACAAAACGCTCTTCAATTCTACCGTTGAAATTTGTAATTTGATTTTTAAAAATCATGATTTGGAATAAGCATTCATAATTTAACCCTGAATTCATGATTTCAAGAGTTTGAGTTTTCCCAAAATTTAAACTTCACTGCTTATTTTAATTTACAGAGCAAATTACAATTAATTTTAACTTAAATACAATTTTTAAGTTTTCTTTATAACCAAACAATCAGATATTATTTGAATCTTAAATCCTAACATAAACTTGTTTAAAAGAAAATGGATTTTTATTAAAATCTTTACTTCTGAAGTTAAGTACAGGAAAGAGCAGATACACAGCACATACATTCAAACATTTATATGCATGTATTCAGCAATGCATTTAAAATCATATACACAGGCAGACTAATCAACATGCAATTCAGATAAACATACACAAACATGCTTATTTAAGCAACAAACTTATATTTAAAATTTTAAAAGTGTTACTCACCTGAGACAATGAGGACAAAGCCTATAATTTGAAAACTGTTTTGAAGGCTTCTTAGAATTTGATAAAAACTTGGGTGTTTGCTGATTTAAACTTGCATGCAGGTCCAAGTTCCAGATTGCAGAGGCTAAACCCAAAATTTTAAAGAAATGCAGGATAATGGGACTTGAACTTGCTTCACATCTCAAGTTTTAAAAAATTCAGTTGCATACTTTTGGAGTTTTGAACTTGAGGATTTGCTTACAAGTTAGATGCAGATTTGCATGAAGAAATGACTTTAGACAGATGAAAGAAAAAGCATATTTGAATAGACTTGAAAATGCAGGCTTTAACAAATCCATATTGCAGAGTTACTTGCTTTGATTTTGCATTACAGATTTTAGGTTTGATTTTGAAAAAGAATTATAGGATATTGATTTGAGTTTCGAGAATTTGTTATTGATTTGTTTTCAGCTGAAAACATATCTTCTTACTTTGAAAAAAATGAAGATTAGAAAGATGGAGATTGAAAAAAACGTGATTACATAAGTGAAGTTGATTTATTAAAAATTAAAAGAAAATTAAAAATAAAAGACACTTGTAAAAAAAAGAAATAACACTTGTTACACTAGTCATTTAATTCAATTACACTTGTCATTATAACCCTTAGTTTGATAACATGTGTCTTGAAATTAATTTTATTATTTTTATTTAATTTAAAAGTAAATGAAATTCTCTTTATTTATTAAATACATATATATAAAGTATTTTCACAAATAAATGTATATGCATCACTTTTTAAAGGAAATGACATATAACAATTTATATAAAGATGAAAGCTTACTTACAAGATTTATATATGTTTATTAATTTGAATTTCAAAATTAAATTCAATTTCAAATGCTATTTATACATTTAAAAATTCCAATTCTAAAACTAATTTACCAACATATTTTAATTTTAAAATAATAATATTGTCTTTTAAAATCTATCTATACTTATATATTTATTAATACTGTTTGAAAATAACATATTTATTAATTTAAATTATTTATCAAAGAAATCATACATTAATGTTCAATATATAAATGGTATTTCAAATTTTCATATATAATTCCAAACTATATTTATTAAGCTATATTCAAAAAGAAAATAAAATAAACTTTTGTTTATCTTATTTAAGATTTAAACTATGCTTTAAAATATATTTAAACAATTTAAAATAATTTCTTTAAGTATTTTAAACCAAATAGTTATTTATTAAAATAATAATCTCCAAATTATCAAAATGAATATCCGAATTTAAAAACAAGATTTTATTTGTTTATTAATCTACAAATCAAAACTTATCTATCTATAATATATACATCATAAATAGAAAGCAATTTATTAGCTTTTAAAAGATAAAATTCACCAATTAAACATTTATTTAATTGGATTATTAAATCAAGTTAATTTTTATTAACAGAACTTTATCAAATCAATTTAATTTTAAATACAGATTATTAAATTGATATTGCCAAAATTTTCGGGATATCACAATTTCCAACAAATGGTCGGGCAAAGGAACTTCCCATATAAAATGAAACGCTTCTGGAAGGACGTCCCCGGATCCTAACCGGATCTCTGCTACACAAGGCCGGGTTTCCTTTGTATCTAGGTGACAACTGACACGAGTATGCCACTTCCTGGTTGTTACCAACCTTTATCCGAAGTGCT
The DNA here is from genome assembly GCA_030765085.1 of Allium cepa. Taxonomy (NCBI): domain Eukaryota; kingdom Viridiplantae; phylum Streptophyta; class Magnoliopsida; order Asparagales; family Amaryllidaceae; genus Allium; species Allium cepa. The sequence goes on from CM060931.1 coordinate 170,536,182, forward strand.
TCTCAACCGACAACCACAAAGAAATAAGTTTGCACCAACCACAAAGTAAGTATCTGAGCTCCATACAATGATACCACTCATAATCTAGAAGAAAATGGACATACCCTCAGAGGAAGCTATCTCCAAATAACCTTGCTGCCACGATTCATGTTTTGACCATAACCGGGTTGTGAGGTTCGACGAAGTCTCGTCCGCAAAGCTACGCTTTTCACAAAGCCATGCTTCGATCAATAAATGATCAGCAGCACTCAGCATGTCACACTACCAAATTTGGGAGTATATCACTAATAACCTTCAACTACATAACCTCTGAGCTCGTACGTTTCAGAGAAGGGTGTTAAGCTAAGAGAATAATTCTCCGCCACCAATAGATATGTATTTGAAAGAAATCAGCTTTATATCTCAGTTTGTAATGTCAGACGTACAACCATACAAGTCTGTTCCGGGTTCGAACAGAACCGAAGGCACTTTCGAAGAAGCCCTTGCAATCTAGGTATTCACAATCCCGATCGAACTTCCCATCACTTAGGGAATGTCTATACGGTAGCTACTCGGTGCAGAGACAATCGATAGGTCATCCTATCGTTCTCGCAAATACCCGGTCTTCACCACCGGTCTTCAAATGCTATCCAAACATTGAATGACATATTCGGAATAGGTTATACGACACAAAGGTCCTCTCCCGACTAATTCGAATAGTGAGTGTCAATTTTAAAACATGTGGATGTCATTCACAAAGATTCACCCATTCGATGTGGGTTTCGGATAATCAACCGGAATCCGACTCCCTGTCGCATCGAAATTCAAATGCCATTTTACGGGCCAATGGGTTTTCACAAATCATACAGCAGTAATACAAATATCACAGCTCAGCTCAAAGCATTCAATATTACATAACATCACATCACATTACAGGAATATCAATCCAACATACAACAATCAAGGAAAATCAAAGCATCTTAAATTTACATAAATAAATCATGTGGTTTAAATTTATTTATTACATAGTTACTTTCATTAGAAATCTTAAAACAATGATTAATTTCAATTAATTACAGTTAATTAGATCTTAATCATTTTCATAAATTAATCACTTCTTAATTAATATCAAATTTATTTATCTTAATTATAAATTAACCTAAATCTTAAATATTAATTTATTTAAACTTCATTAATTAATTAATTAACTAAGATTATTTCTTAAGAGGTTATATTAACAAATCATTAATCGTTTAAGTAAACCAAAAGATAGTCGAATTACTTTGATTTTCTTTTTAAACCTGTTCAATAAATTTCTTTTATCACATTTTAAAGGTTAAGATTTAGTTCTAAACAACATTTTACTTTAATTTTCCTTTAAATTGCATTATTTATTTAATATAAATAACCTTATAAAAATATTATATTAAAACTAAATAAACTAAAATTAATTTCTTCAAATATTTCACTTAAGTCTTACATTAGCTTAAAATTTCAAATCAAATCATTACTTGAACTAATTTTAAAAGTGTCTTAAAATTTGAAAATTTTTTAAGTAAAAAAAACTGTTTGTATATTGGTCTCGAGACCTGCTTCTGGTCACGCATGAGAAAAACTCGTGTTTGCTTCGGGTTTCCCAGGAATTCAACCCGAGTACTATATTTTCAAACCATATTTTCAAAATTTTGTTAAGTTTAAAACCCAACCCGATACAACACCAAACCAACCGAGCTCGTCTTCGAGTTTCTACCCTTACTCCACGAAGTTTGCTTTAGGTCATTCCTTTCTTCCCCAAACTCGAACTCAGATGCATGCGATCGACACCGTGCACGTGTCTAGGCGATTGGATGGTCGCCGACCATCCCCAAGTCCTCCGGTACGTCAGCCAACATCACAACGACCCTCTCCAACCATCAAAACCCTCTCGCCTGCCTCGAATCAAAATCGAGCTACTCGTTACCAAACCAAAACCTACCCAGTCGCTCAACTTCACCTCGCTCCACCACGACACACCACCAGAACCCACGCGCCTCCGGCCAAAAGCACTCCAACCCCTCACGAACCCATCAACCTTGGTGCGATTACTTGAATCGCGATGTCGACTACGACATTTTCTCGCGACTTTGAGCTTCAACACACAGGGTTAAACCCTAATTACACCTAGTCCCCAAAATTCTTGCAATAGATAATTTTTTCAACATTTTTCCTAACATTATTAAGTTCCAAACTAGCTTCAAGCGAAATTACAACATCCAATATTTCTTTGATTTCCAGAAATTGATCAAAAAGCCTATCCAATTCATTATGAACTACTCAAAGCATACACACTAAAAATTCCCATTTTTGTTTTAAAAATCTTATCTTTCAGTCAGGATTCAAGTTATAAATTTGAATTAGCATTTTACAAAAATCAAATTTATCCAAAATAATTCTTGTTTGCCTGTAAAACTTGATCCCAGAGCATAGTTCACTATTTTGCTTTTTAAACAAATTTAAAAGTCCTGATTTAAGTTTAGACATCTTGTTTTGTTGAAAAATTAAAGCTTTATAATGATTTGATGAAGATAATCTGAGTTTTTGGAAAAATATCCAACCTGTAACAAATAACAGAGGAGGATAATATACAGAGCAACCCAATGATCGACCCAAAATTTTATCCAAAATTAAAGCATATACAAAAATCATATTATCAATGAATGTTGTACTGTTGTTTTATTAATCTTAAAGCCTTTTTTTAATTGATGTTTACTCACCTGAATTTCCTTGAAACAGAGAGCACTTTCCTTCTTGTTTTGAAAGACTGCAGATAATCTGCTTTTAAACCCTTTTTTCTGTTTTTTTGAGTGATATTTGAATTCTTGTAAGATAATGATGCTCTTTTTTTTTCTCTTCTTTAGGTTTTCAAAGTTATGGTTTGAACGACTGAAGACAGTATGGTGTAAATATAGAAGAGTGTGTACAGGTGATACAATTTTGTTGACCTACACCATGCTTTGATTCAGATGATATCTTGCTTGATGTTACTAGAGGTAATGGCATTAATTTCCTTGGTCCTTTCTTAGGTTTACATGTATTTTTTTCTCTTGCAAGTACATTATGTATACATTCTTATTTCACTCTTGTATTTGCTGTTGATTATTTCCTGGTTTATACAGTTCCACTTGCAAACTTAAGTTTTCTAAAAATTTCATACAGGTTTATATGTATTTCTAGGCCATTTTTATAACTATATGATTTTGTTACAACATACTTTCCAAATTTTATTTTTATTCAAAGTTTAAACTAACAACATTTTCATTTGTGCATGTTTTATTTTATTGATTAATACTAATTTTTGTTATATATTTCGTTTATTTATCATTTATTTAAAAACTTAAACTATCAAATATATATATTTATACATACATTTTTCTTTTATTTAATATTAATAATATTTCATTTTGTCTTTGAAACTTCTCAAATTTATTCAAAAATTTAAATAAGTTACAAAATTAAATTTAAAAGTTTTGGGATGTTACAGTATGTGTATATTGTTGTTGTTGAGCCACCGAGTCAGTTTGCATTTGTTTCACTTGAGTTCTAAATATTATGGCTTTAGGTTTCTGGTATTTGACATTGTTTATGTTTTTGGCTTGTGGTCATCCTGCTTTGCCTAGATTGTGTTTTTGTGCCATAGTTTGTATTCTCTGGTTTGATGAAGTTTCATGTTGCCACCTCTAGTTTACCTTGAACTTCAACTGTGCTCGAGTTTGGTTCATGTTGTATTTACATGCTTAGGTTGTAACTACAACCATATGTATGCTGTATATTTTCTCTTTGTAGTTGTTTTCTTGAGTTCTGGACTTGTAGTGGTCTGGAGCTCGAGTTGCGTTCATTAGTAGCTTATCACACATGTATATATTAAGTTATATGTTGCATACTTGAATCGATTACATATGTGAACATGTTGACCTTATGTTACTGTTGGACTTCTTGTATACATCATTGTTTAAATGTGAATTGTTTTTACTGTGCCTTACACTTGTAGTCAGGTCTACATGGAGTCTGGTCTTTGTGTCCACTGCTTTATTTTGTTCTGGACTGAGTCACTTGTATCAGTAGTGTTGTTTTGAGATGTAATCTGGTTCAGGTTGAAGTTGCACCGGGTTCAAATTTGGTTTTGGTTCATTGCTGTATTGTGTTCACTTGATTACTGAACTGCCTTTGTATTGCTTCATGCCTCTGAGTTGTGCGTTCATGCAGTTGAACTACTCTGGTTTCATGAAATTTGGTTGTAGTTAAGTTTGAGCCATTTGTTTCAGCTACCATGTGTATACATACATCTATGTATGTATATATGTGTTGTATTTCCTTGTAATCTTCATTGCACCGTGTTTCCTCTAGCCTGTTTTCATTTTTCTTGTACACTGGCCTTCTTTTGTTGCAAGTGTTCATGTACAGTTGTTTTGATCATTTTATTGTACTTATATTTTTGGACTGCACCTGTGTTGAATCCACCTTCGGGTTTGACCTTGTGCTCGTGTCGTGACATTATTTTTATTGCACTTGAATTGAACCCGACTTTTGATTTGGGTCTGACCTGTGCTCACCTGTCCCTGCAATTTTATCAAGTGTATAAATTCGTGTGCACGACCTTGTGGCATGTACAGTTATACACTTTGCATGTCACAAGCTATTCATGTATGATGAATTCAAATTTAAATGATGACGAACAACCCAAATAACTGAGGCAAATATTATTTTCAAAATTACATTTTATTTTTTATTGCAAAAATATTTTATTTTCAATTTTACTGCGTCAGTATTTATTTTTGCAGATTGCGCAGATGCTGGATTCAAGTTGAAGATAAAACACGAGTGCATGAGTGAATTGTAGTTAGGTGCATCTGTAAATTAGAAATTATGATGTAATCAAATTTGTATTATAATTGAAATTGTATATATATAGTGAGAGCTCGAATTTGTACTATTCAAAATTGTAATAAATATTTGTTTGAATAAAATATTCATTTGAATTTATATTTTGCGTTATTTATATTATTCAGCAAATATTTATTTAATTATGCGAAAAATATAATAGTACATTAACAAATACATTTAAATGAATATATATATATATATATTTATTATCATCAAACAAAAATCAAATAATTGCATATTCAACATAAGAAACATTGCCCAACTCAGAAGAAGGGTACCCCATCAGGAGTTTTTCTATTACCACACCTACCCCGGAAGTTCAGGATGACCAAGGTACATTACAGAGCACTTTTATGTTACATACTTTACCTGTTAGAGTTCTATTTGACACTGGAGCAACACATAGTTTCATATCTATTGATTTGTGTAATAAACTTGGATTGGAACCCATTCTTTCATCTACTTTCTTGTGTGTATCAAATCCCATTGGAGGACCCACTCATCTCAAAAGGGTATGCAAATATGTCACGCTTATGTATGGCATGCACCGTTTCACTGGGGATTTCAATGTCCTTGGATTCGAGGCATTCGATATCCTATTAGGTGTTGATTGGCTACGAAAGTTCGAAGCTGTTATCTCTTGCAAAGCTCAAACCGTCTCTCTAATTGACAACAAGAGTATACCTTTAGTTATTGAAGGTAAATCACCTTAAGAATGTGCTGGAAGTTTCATATTCTCTCTTGACTCCCATCCGAATGATCTAAGCTCTATCCCGGTTGTTCAACTCTTTTCTGATGTGTTTGGAGAAGTCAATTCTCTACCACCTCCGTGGGAAATCGAATTCCACATTGACCTTATACCCGGTGCTCGACCAGTAAGTCTCCCTTCCAGGAGAATGGCTCCAAAAGAGAAGGCAGAATTGAATGTTCAGATTGAAGATTTATTTGCTAAAGGCTCGATACGGCGAAGTTATTCAGAATGGGGAGCTACAGTTGTATTCGTCACAAAGTCAGATGGTTCTCTCAGAATGTGTGTGGACTATAGAGAGCTAAACAAGCTCACACACAAGAACAGATATCAAATACCCCACATTAATGATCTATTCGACCAGCTCCATGGAGCGAAAGTTTTCTCTCAGCTTGATCTGGCTACCGGCTTTCACCAACTTAGAATCGCTGTGGAGAGTATTCTTAAAACAGCATTGCGCACTAAAAATGATTTCTCTGAATGGCTGGTTATGCCGTTCGGTCTTACTAATGCTCTAGCTTATTTCGCCGACTTGATGAATAGAGTTTTCCGTGATGTTCTTAACAAGTTTGTTCTTGTTTTCATCGATGATATTCTCGTCTTCTCTAAAGATGAGAAAGAGCATAGCTCACATTTGGCTTTTGTTCTTGAAACTCTTCGCAGTCATTAGCTTAAAGCCAAGTTTTAGAAATACCACTTTTGGAGAGATGAAGTTCGATTTCTTGGCCATATTATCTCGGAAAATGGGATTTCGGTTGATCCAGCTAAGATCGCCGTAATCAATGTAAGTTCTATCCTTACTTGTCATTTCTATCCAAACATCTTATCCCTATCTGAATTCGAATCCTTTAAATTTGCAGGATTGGGAGACTCCCAAAACTCCTACAGATATTCGTAGTTTCTTGGGCTTGGCAGGCAATTATCGTAGATTTATAGAAAATTTTGCTCGTATTGCCGCACCGCTCACCGCACTGACCAAAAGAATGTCAAATTTAATTGGAGTGAAAAGTGCGAAGCAGCTTTCAATGAAATGAAGCGAAGGTTGACCTCTGCTCCTGTTCTCACAGTTATTGACGGAAGCGAAGGTTTGAACGTCTATACTGATGCCTGCCGTGATGGACTGGGAGCAGCCTTAATGCAGAAAGGAAATATTATTGCATATGTGGGTCATCTGTTAAAGACCCATGAAGTAAATTATGCAACTCACGATTTAGATCTTCTTGCGGTTGTATTTGCTCTTAAGCTATGGAGGCACTATCTATTGGGAACCAAATTCGAATTATTCACAAACCATAAGTCATTGAGATATTTCTTGTGGAAGGAATGTTATTCCATCTCGTCGTCTCCCCAGCCCTTATGGATCGCATTATAGCTAAGCAATATGAAGACACCTTGCTCTATCGTATCAAAGAAATAGTTCTCGGTAGAGTTGGAAATGCTAACAGTAAAATAGGTGCACAAGTCGATAGTAATGGGGTCTTGAGAATTGACAATAGAATTTATGTTCCCAATGTTGATGGTCTAAGACAGGAAGTGATGAGAGAAAACCATCAATCTTCGCTTTCATTTCATCCAGGAGTCACAAAGATGTATCAAAATATGAAGAAGTTATATTGGTGGAGTGGGATGAAGCGTGATATTTCTACCTATGTTAGTAGATGCACAACTTGTCAACAAGTTAAAGCTGATCACAGAAAGATGGCAGGTTTGCTTCAACCTCTAGAGATTCCAGGTTGAAAGTGGGAGCAGATTTCTATGGACTTTATTGATGGGCTATCAAGGACTAGAATGGGTAACAAAGCATCTGGATGATTGTCGATAGACCGAAGAAATCTGCTCATTTTATTCCAGTCAAGACCCCTCGTACTGCTTCGAGTTTGGCCGAGATATACATGAGAGAAGTTGTTAAACTTCATGGTGTACCATCTTGTATCGTATGCGATAGAGATCCTATTTTCACTAGTAAATTCTGGAAGGCATTTCAGGATACTTTGGGCATTAAACTGGATCTGAGCACAGCTCGTCATCCTCAGATAGATGGCCAAACTGAGAGGGTGAATCAGATTTTGGAAGACCTTTTCCGGGCTTGTATTATAGACTTTGGTGGATCCTGGGAAGACCACCTCCATTTGGTTGAATTCACTTATAATATAGTTATCAGGTAAAGAAATAAAATTTCAAATTTAAATAAGTATATTTGAATTGGAATTAATTTTCTTTAATAAATCAAGCAAGCATTGGTATGGCACCGTTCGAAGCCTTATACGGACGGCCATGCAAATCGCCAGCTTATTGGATTGAGTTTGGTGACCGATTAGTGCTTGGTCCGGAAATAATTATGGAAGCTTCCGAATAAGTTGAAGAAATCAAGAGGAAGATAAAGACGGCACAAGATAGACAAAAGTGCTACACTGACAAAAGGAGGAGAGATCTCGAATTCAGTGTAAGAGACAAAGTATTTCTCAAAGTGTCGCTTCTGAAGAATGTTGTTCGATTCGGAAGGAAAGGGAAGCTTGCTTCCAGATTTGTGGGTCTGCTTGACATTACGAAAAGGGTTGGAATCTTGGCCTATAGAATCGCATTACCAAAAAAGTTTGCCGGTGTGCACAATGCGTTCCACGTCTCACATCTCCGCAAATTTGTGCACGATCCATCTATGACCATCCCCACTGCTCAGTTGGAAGAGTTAGTTATCGAGCCTGACTTGACCATTGAGCGGAAACTACTTCGGATAGTCGATCGTGAGACGAAGCAACTTAGAAGGAAGTCGGTCAATCTCGTCAAAGTTCAGTAGAGTGTAGATGACCGAGATTGCACATGGGAAACCGAGGATAGTATTCGAGATTCAAACCTCGAATTACTAATTTCGGGTATAACTCAATTTTCTTAAATCTATCTTGATTTTTCTGCTTGTTCTTTCCTACTTCTCCCGTCTCGTTCCTTTTCGGGGACGAAAAGTTTTGAGGGGAGAGATTATAACGACCCTGAATTTCTGACCCAATTTAAATTTTAAATCCATTATTTAATACAAAAATTTGAAATTTATATACTTTTTCTCAATTAACGTCCAAACTTCGTATATAAGATGCGTCTAGTTAGTTATGAATATAGGAAAAGTTTCGTCGTAAAATATTGCAATAAATTTTGTTTGCGTTTTAATTGTATATCAGTTCATTTTAAACTGCGAAAAATTTATCTTTCGAATCCAAATATTTTACACAGTAATGTTGTAAAAATTTATCTCATTTAGACGTCGCAATTCGTTTCATCTAATTCCATCGTCATCTGCTTCATTTAAATTGTTTTGTCAAACGGACAATTTAATCGGCGTAAATTTCGAGTTTTGATTAACTGTCGTATCGCAATTATCTGTGTACCGTTAAAAGCGCCTCGTCGCACTTATCAAAATGATATATTCATTTATACAAATCGGAGTTCTTTGTAGATCGTCGCGTTATTTTAACCATTCCAAATGGACCGGTAAATGCGTGTTCAGCTCTGTGATGCACAGCCCGTATCCATTTAAAGTTGAAAAGAAAAACTTTAGCTGATAGAAATTAATATGGGTAGTTGGTTGATGGGGGTTAGCTTGAAAAACTGGAAAGGCGTTTTGTGAGTTACAAGGAGAAATAACTGTGCAAATACAATTCTCAAAATTTATAAAATATAAACGGAAGAGATGTTTAGCTGTGTAATCAGAAACGTATGTGAACAGGTATAACTTCCCTTCTTCTTCACCTTTACTCCTTCTTCTTTCTTTTCTATTTTTCTTTCACTGTTAAATTTTTTTTTTTTTCGAAATAAAAATATGAACCAGACCATACACTGCCTCCACCATTCCTCACCTTCATGCGCGAACTCCACCTCACCCACTCCGAACAATGTATAATTGACGGTATCGGTCAAGCAATCATTAACGGTATGATTGACCCACGCCTTCAAGTTTGGTTTTTCAAGCATTAACGGTATGATTGACGGTATCGGTCAAACATTGGACGTTAAAATTGTTAATGTATGATTGACCCACACCTTCAAGTTTGGTTGATAAATGATTGATTGTTTGATGTGACATTGGACGTTAAAATTATTAATGTATGATGTGATAAATAATATACAATTGAATTTGACGTAGGATAGTTAACAATTTGAGATCGATATATGTGTTGAATTTGATTAGATAAAATTTGTATAATATGACCCCTTTAAATGTCTAATTAATTGACACGTAGAAATATGGTTAATTACACCTTGAACCATTTAAATTTATGTTGTACAAATTAATGAGTACGAAATTGAATAAGTAGAAATCAAGTGTAGAATTGTATAAAATAATAAGTGTAATAATCTTTAATCTACATGAAATGATAGTGTAGATTCTAGAAATAATTATATTAAGTTGTGCAAACAACAATGTAAATTAATATGATTATTTCGAGATTATTTAAATTAACTATTGGATTGTTATTGATTGTTGTTATTGCTTGTTTATTAACTTTGACATCATTCCAGTTATCACATTGCAAGTTCTCTTTACTATGTTTTGATTTTGAATTGAAATGGAATCGGGTTGAAATGATAAATACCCAAATAAAACATTTACTTTAGATAAAGAATTAAATAAAAACCCGATTGGTCAAACAATTCGATTTAAATAAATAAATAAAGATTTTATTTGAATGAAGTAATAAGGGTTTTTAAAAGAAGTTTGAAATTTGAATTTTAATGAAATTTAAATGTTATTATTTAATAATTTGAAACAAAATATTAACAAAGTGTTGATAAAAGAATGTTGTTTAATTTCTTGAAGTAAGTTTTAAAATTATTTAATAATTAAATAAGATTGAATTATTTAATAATTAAATAAAATTGAATTCTTTAATGAATGAAATTTAACTTCTTTAATAAGTGAAATTGAGCTTCTTTAATAAGTGAAATTGAGTTTCTATAATAATTAAGTTTTGAAATTTGTTTAAATTAAATAAGTAAATAAGTGAATTTGAATTTCTTTAATAAGAAAATAAAGTGTGATTTATTTGTTGAAATAAATATACGACTTGTAATTTAAAGAATTTAATTTGACAAATTTAATTTAATTTAATTTTATTTGTTAGGTTTTGATATAATATAGGTAAACTTAAATTGATTTAATGAATTGGAAATTAAATTCAAATTGTTTGAATGTTAAATTAACTAAATTTTAATGATTATTGTATGAAATCCATCAATGAGTTTAAATTGATTGGAATGTTAAATTAACTTAATTTAAAAGATGATGAAATGAAACCTATATATGAATTTAAATAAATATTTGAATTTGTTTTAAATTAAAATTGAAATTGAATTATAGAGATTTGAAAGTGAAAATTTGAAAATTTTGAAACGTAAATTTTGGAAATTGATATTGAAAGACCAATGAAATGTTGGCTTTCGAATTCAAAGAGAAATTGAAATTGATTTGCTTTTGAAATATATTAAATGACCAATTGGTGTTATAATTACGAAAGTTATTAAAGAAACCGAAATCGGTTAGGGACATACTCACTGTCTAAACCGAATACCACTTTAATAACTATATGCGGAGTGTGATCTAGAATGAAGTGGTTGGAATGATGTACGTTGATGACTAAAGAAAGAGAACGATAATGGATGACCTTGGCACTTGTATCAAATTGGAAATGACTAAAATAGGAGCCGTGCCGGGCCAAATGGGGTTAGCTAGCTCGAGCGAACACACTTCTTCGTAAACAACTCATTACTTTTTATTGATTAGTATGCACCCTTGAATGTGGAGTGTTGTTTCGCGGTGTTGCGATCGTTGCGGCGATGCATTCTCACCAGTCCGGATCAGGAAAACGGTAGTTTCACTACCTTAAGTATTGCCTCATGTGCCTTGTCATACTTGTACCCTTATACGCGACCACTGCGTTTTGTTTTGTATTATACGTATGGAGTACTCCCTGATATCCCACTAGTTTACGGTGGAGTTTACAGTGCTGTATAGATTATAATGCTATATAAATGTGTTAAAGGGAACAACGGTAACGCCTTAACACTATTTTGATAATTTATTTTACTGTTAGGCATTATCTACTTAGTGTACACTACTATATATATAGATAGTTTAACGAATCCTGAAAGATATTATTTCATTCATCTTTGAGTTATTGTTATTTCAAATTTGAACCCATTATCTATATAAGAATATATGTCCTGACTCGAGTGTTTGCTTATGCTCGGGTCAGTCTGAGGATTTCTGTTGTTGTGCTTCTTAGGAGCTGAAGACATGAAGACTATCATTTATTTTTATCTTTATCAGTGTTGCTCTTTTCTATTTGGATATTATCGGATATCTATGTATTTCTTTTCACTATTTGCTTGAGACATTGTTGTATTTACTTAGTAGCTTCATGACTACTATTATGATATTGTTGTAATTCCACTGCATTATTCTGTTATGTTGTATCTTCTGTGATGATTCTCATTTATATGCATATACTGCATTAATGATTCGTGTTTTGTACTATTTAAGTTGACATGTGTGGATTATTATCAATTTAAATGGTACAAATATACGGGTTGTTACAGTTGGTATCAAAGCTTTGGTTCTCGAAAGCCTTGGCCTGTGGAGTTTTAAAGCTCATTAGAGATAGGGTAACCATACCCTAGAATGAGGAGAATCATTTCAGAATCCTTATCCTTTTGATTCCATCCTCCTTGTTGAATTCATCCGATTAGAATTTCCTTAAGTTCTATAAATCTTTATCTTTGATTCTACACCTACACACATAAAGAAATTTGGGTTTGGATCATATTTTGAAAGTCTAAAGAGTTGTAAGTAGAGGTAGAAGGCGGAGCACAACATACATCCAACTTTTGATTACTCATGAGACTACGTTTACATCGCATAATTGTATATGTATGTTGGAATTGAAATGTTGTTTGGGTTAATATAGTTATATGCATCAAATTGCCGAGATAACAGCCAGAAATAGGATGAATGATGCTGGAAGTCGATCAAAATGATCTCCTGGAACACGATAAGGGTAGGTTGACCGATTAACCCCTACCGGTGGTCGACCGATGATGCCTTTGGTCACCTATCTACATGTTTGTGTTATATTCAATACAAACACACATGTATATATAACAAAATATCTATAATACGTTTATAGTAAATAAAAGTAAGAATTGGTGTAAAATGAATTTAATAAAAAAATTATTTAAAATTATAGTAGTTAATGTATTAAAAATTATTAAATTATTGAAATAATTTTTTTGATTTAGTTTTGATTAATTATTTAAAAGTTCATAAAAATTATGAAAAATAAGAAATATAATCTAATTAATATTTTAAGTATTTTCAAGTGAATTTCATGATTAATAAGTTTAAATAGAAGTATGATATATATATATATATATATATATATATATGATTTAAGAAAAAGAATATAGTTAATGATCTAAAGCTAATTCTAACATTCAATTTAATTCTAAAATGGTTATTATGCATCTCTATTGTTCCCATCTTTTTTATTTTGAGTTTGGATGTTGTGGATGATTCGTCATTTGATAATTTGTATAAAATAAATATGCAATTAATGAAGTAATGTTTTATTCAAAATTTAGTAGTTATATATATTTAGAAGTTAATAATTTATTAAAACTAAATTTATTTTGATCCTAAGTGATTATTCAAAAGTGATATATAATTTATATACATATAATTTCTGAAAATTAGGTAATTTCTAACTAATGATTCAAGTATTTTAAAGTAATATATGTAATAAATAATATTAAATAAGGATATCTCTTATATATTTGATGGATGAAATTTTATCCTGCTTTTTAATTTTTTATCTCTTCCATGATTATTTTGGAAGATATGAATGATTCACCATTGACATTGACTTAATTGTGATTTTGACGTGATATAATGATGGCATCCTTTTATATGATCTGACAACATTTATTTCTGTATGACAAGAAATTTGAATAAAGGGAGTTATAATATCGTATATTATGGTACTTTCGGTAGTACTTCTCTGGTTATACTTTGGACTCATTATATAAAATATTATAGGGATTGAGTGAAGTTTATAAGCTATAAATAAACGATTGAGTATCAAGCGGTGGTATAGGAAGTTGATGTGATATTTATTTGGTTATCCATTGCTAGTAGATCACACTCACATGATGGGAATAATGATATGGGTGTGAGGTGATACACATAATGGAGAGTAAGGTTTCGTTCCTATATTTAGTGAGTAAGTCTCTAGCAAGGCTTTGTGTCTATATTTATTGGTACTATTTGCTGCCATCACGATGTACTCCTTTTATTGGCATTGGAGAGGACCACATGGCTGGCATCCATCCTAACGGCCTAATCATAGGGTCACGCCCTAGATCCATGACACCATATTTACATAGTTGTGTGCTTTCGTTTCATGAGTTCGCCTCTGTGTCACCTAAGCCAGTAGTCGCTTACCTATAAGGGCAGGAGCCGAGTTATGATTTTAAGTTCTCACGTTAACGAGCATACAGATGGATATGTGTCATAGTACAGTGGTGACAACCGAAGACTGTAGAGTCTGTATGAGTTTAGAGCTGGCTTTATGTTATCAATCTCTCTTCTGGTTCTAACGGAGTGATATATTGACATATATTACCGATACACCTCACCTAAGTATAGATATGGATCGAGCTACCCAAGGTTAGGTGACTTACACACACATATATGATTCTACTTTGTACTTTGTGTCTGTCTACAGTCTTTTCCCAGTATGGTATATTCAAATTTATTCATATATGAGGAGGTGAGATTACATCTAGATAGGTGTCCAGAGTGTAGTGGATTCTGATATCTTTTATTATACTAATAGGAAGCCTATCCTATCCTATATTAATGATGATGTTCTTATTAATTGAGATTGAGAGATACATTTGGGCAAAGCTATGTGCAAGTCCGACTATACTTGGTGATCTCCCATTTATAAATGATTTTTGGATTTTGATGATGACTTCTGAATATGGACGATTCACCCATTTTTTCTTGATTCTGTGGTTTCTAATTTGATAGGCTTCTATATGGTAATGATATCATTAAACATGGTTTTGTAATATTTGATGCTATGTTGTGCATCGGTGATTGTCTATGACATTATAATTATATATCATGCATACATTATTGTATAAAATGATATTATGGATGTTTCTAGAGTTATCTTGATGACATTATCACATTACCCCATATATATTGGTTTACATATATACATTAACTCATGATTTAGACATAGTATGACCCATGTGTTATTTATTTAATACTCGGGTCAGTCCGAGACATTTCTAGTACAGGGGCGTCGAGACCAGCTTATTTTATCTGGGCATATAGGAGGATAGTATATAGTATTGTTGTATATCATCTTGATATTATATAGTCTCATGTATGTAGATTCACGTGTTGTATATTGTACATACATTATATATTCACCATTATATATTATCGCTACGATTCTATAACACCACGTAATTGACGTTAGTTATTTAATTAGTTTGTTAGTTAATTAGGCTCCAAAAATGGAATTTATGCAAACGATTAAACTTGACCACGAAACTTTCACCATTAGGATTGTGGTAAAATTCTAAGCAGCTTCCATATTTAAAGTTCTGGGATCGGAGTCAAAATGAAGAAGTTATGGATGAAAAATGAACTCAGAATGAAAATAGTTAGAGTATAATATACTAACGCTTATTTATTATCGGAACCCACTGGTTGACAAGTCAATTGCAATTGGTCGATATATAGCGGATGTCGATGCTTTGGAGCTGCCGACCGGTTGGGCAACTGGCGGCTAAGGTTAGCCATGGCCTAAACGACCCAAATTTAGTATTTTAAATCTAATGACTGAGATTGACTCTAGCGCCTATAAATTCAGGTTTAACCCTCTCCTTTCTTCTCATATTTTTCCGAGGCAATAGCGAAGCTCTGCCATTTCTCTTCTCCTTCAAATTATAAAATATTAATACAAATTGGGGAGGAATAGATATTAGAAGAAAAGGAAGGGAATCAATCAACAGTACGCATATTTGAGGTAATACACACACACACACACACATATATATTTGTGTGTGTGTATATCAGCATTTTTGTATCTATTTTCTCTCCTAATTCCAAATCACTTCTCAGACCCAAAATTCTAACATATGTATATACCATTTCTATACATATTTCTTGGATTAATAGGGATTTGGAGATGAATCAAAGGTTCTACTTCAAATATAGAGATTTGGATCGCTTTTAAAATATAAGTGGGAAATTTATATATTGTTTATGATTTCGAATCTACTCCATGAGCATACGTCTGATTTTTATGCCTAAATCAATCTTATTTGTAAATTGCAGGCTCAAATTAGTGTAGAAAACCATTGCCTACATATTCTTATTTTAGATCTGATTTGAAATATTGTTACACCTTGATATGGAAATCAGTCCTAAAGATTTTAATTTAGAATGATGTATAGATTTATTCCCAAAGAATTGGCCGGGCAACTTAGTACTCGGCGTACCAAGGGCGTTCGGCCTGTAGGAGGGTCGGCACCATAGCATTCGGCATCATGTTACGCTCGGCATCTAAAGAACGTTCGGCCTAAGACATTGCTCGGCCAAAGATAGTGCTCGGCCAGAGACTTCGTTCGACCAAAAGCATCGTTCGGCCAAAGGCTTCGTTCGGGCAGAAGCCTCATTCGGTCAAGATGGTGTTCAAACATCAAGCTCCTCGTTCGGCACCCAGACCATTCGGCACCAAACCGTTCGACATCAAGGAGCGTCCGGTATCCATGAAGGCTCGGCATTGTCATTCGGCCTCCCGAGACGTTCGGCCATCAAGAATGGTTCGGCAATCAAGGATGGTTCGGCATTCTCCCCAGCACGCCCTGTCCAAACACTGCTTGGCCTACTCTTCCCCACAACAAACGTGTCGTTCGGCATAAAGAAAATGGATCGGTACTCGACCGTTCGGCATGCTCGGTTCGGCGTATAGGACTTGTCCTATTTGGACCGAGTTATTCAGCTACCAGGCCCACCAGAGAAGTCCAACCCACCTTTGTCTATAAATAGAGGGGAGAGGGCACAAAAAAGAGGGAGAGATTTTAGAGAACATTGGGGAGACTCTGCGATTTTCAAGACTCATTCCAGACTTATTTCTTTTACTTTGCAATTGTATTCTCGTAACAAAAAATGGATTGTATCTGTAATCACCCATCAAGGAAATCAATGGAAATCAACTTTAAAGTGGATGTAGGCAGTTACGCCGAACCACTATAAATTTGGTGTTCTTGTTCTCTGCATTCAAATTTACACTCTATTATCTTTTTTAATTTACTCTTTTCATTAATCTCTCTATAAAATCTTTCTAAGGGTGTTGGTGACCAATTTTGGTGCTTTCATTGAGAGCTTGAATTCTCAGGCTATTAGGATCTACTTTGCAGCTACTGGACTGCATAAATCCCCCAAAGGGGATCCATAATCATCTATAAGGCATCTGTTGTGAGGACCCGCAAATCCGTACTCCTTGAATAGACACTAATCTCCATTGATTAACTCAAGATGAACGGAAATACGAACTCTCAGGGTTTTAAGAAAAAGAAGAAAAAAAGGAAAAGAGGTAGAAGAAGAGAGAAAAGATAGAACAGAACAGAAAGAAAACAGCAGAACAATATCAGAATCTCACAATCGCAGCGGAACAACATATAATAATTAAATGAATAATCTTTAAACAAAGAACTATATCAGTTATTACATTACATCACATTACATTTCATTACATCATCAGAGTGTACAACTATCAAACAACAATAAACAGCGGAAAAGAAATACTATATACTAGTGCCGCCATGCCATCGGCTTGCCTCCAGCAGCTCCTGAATTCCAGAATATCCTGATAAACCTTACTCTTGACTGCCCATGTGGAAATTGGTGGGCACCCAGAGTTTAGGAAGGAAAATAATAAACTCCGAGTCAGTCATGTGACTGGTGTGAGAACTAAAACAGTTTATTTTATCTTCAAAAACAAAATAGAGGAATATTTTTAAAGTCAATTCGCAATGCTTTTAAAAATGAGACTACCATAAGGCCTCCCGCACACACACACAATGCAAACGCAGAATCGGAGGAGATTTCTCCTTATGATAGTCAAAGATGCTTGATACGTATTAAAAAGAACATTTGATATTATTACTAGTGTATAGTGTAGGAAAAATTCATTTCGAAAATAAAGATATAAATCTTAGCCAACATAGGCATTTCGCACTTATGCCTACTATAGCTACCATCCAAACAGTGGTGACCACCATAAGTGAATGATAGGTTCTACAACTAAAACCGTACAAGATCGTATTGTTTCTTTGGATTTCCAACAAATGGTCAGGCCAAGGAACTTCCCGTTGCCACATGGAAACGCCTCTGGAATGACGTCCCGAGAACCAAACCGGATCTCTGCCAACACAAGGCCGGGTTACCCCTAACTGGGTAACTACTGACACGAATATGTCATCCCCCGATCGTAACCGATCTACATCCGAGGATCCTCGATTTCCAACAACCACAAAGTAATAAGTTTGCAGAAACAACATAGGTTAAGTATGTGGGCTGCATACCATGATACCACCTCTATCCAGAAGGAATGACATACACTAAAGGGCGCTACCCCTAATAACCTTGCCGCATCCTTCCTGTTTTGACCATTTCCGAGGTGTGAGGTCCGACGAAGTCTCGTCTACAAAGCCACGCTTTGGTACAAAGCCATGCTTTGGGTCAACAAATGATCAAAGTAATGATCACAAAGATAAATGATCAAACAAATGATCACATCACAAATGATCAAACAATGATCATTTCACAGCAACACTCAGCATGTCACATTACCAAATTGGGAATATATCGCTGATAACCATCAACTACATAACCTCTGAGCTCATACGTCTCAGAGAAGGGCGTTAAGCTAAGAGAATAAATTCTCCCCCACCAACAGAAATATATTTGAAAGAAATCAGCTTTATATCTCAATTTGTAATGTCAGACATACAATCAATACAAGTCTGTTCCGGGATCGAACAGAACCGAAGGCACTTACAAAGAAGTCCTTGCAATCCGGATATTCACTAATCACGTCCGAACTTCCCATCACATATGGAATTTCTATACCGGGGCCGTTCGGTGCAGAAACATTCGACGGTAATCCTTCCGTTTTCAAAAATATCCGGTCTTCAACACCTGTCTTCAAATGCAATTCATAACGACGTATCACATATTCAGAATGGGTTATACGACCCCAAAGTCCTTTCCCGGTTAACCCGAATAGTGAGCGCTTATTCAAAAATAAGTGTGGCATTCAAATTCAAACAAATCACAACAAATACCTATTTAAAGGTAAATATTGATAGTCGGTTATTGAACTATCAATGGATATGCACAACATCACCAGATTCCAAATAATTTTCCAAATTATTTATTTTCCAAAAATATCTTTACAAGATATATATTTTTCACACTTCAACCATTTGAAAACAATTTTCAAATCACTTTTCATCTTTACCACTTTTGAAAACAAATTTCAAACATTTTCCTTACGCGGAAATACTTTCATTTCAACATGGTTCATTTAAACCAATTAAATAAATCCTTAACGATTTACTTTATATTTACGTTCCAAATCCGTAAATTAATTCCCACACTTCAAAAATAAGTCAACGTTTATTTTTTTAAACAATTTCCTTTTCTTTTATAAATTCCATAGTGAATTTATATTCCAAAATATTTATGAATACACGATGTCCATTATTCATTTTCAATTTATCTTCAAAAAGATAAATTCTCAAAACGTTTCATTTCACATTGGAAAAACATTTCCATACTTATTTAATAAGTAATTCACAAATCTTTTATTTTCTACATTTGGAAAATATTCAATATACTTAAATCGAAATTAAGTATATATTCCATTCTTTAAGGAAATCATTCTCTTAAACATATTTATTTGGGCCAAAACGAGTGTTGCGTAAAACATCGTTACGACAACCCAAAATCACTAGTATAGGGATCCTAAATTAAAATAGATATATAAATCCCAATACTATACAAAATATTTCCTTCGGAAATCATTTACTATAACAACAGTGTTATAGTCCACTATTTCCTTCTATTTCTCGAAAATGTCTATTTCAACAATGAATGTTGAAATCAATGGTTTCGAATCTTAACACATTTTAAAAACATCGTTAGATCGTTTTAATTCTATTTAAAATATCACATCCAAAACAATTCCTTTAACATATTATTCACTATTCAAAAACATGAATATACTTTGTTAACCAATTTTATCATTTCTATACGTTTTATTTCAAAGGATTATTCACTGTCTAAAACGTGAATATAACTCCATTAATAAGTTATAACAATTTACTTATCAAAATAAGCCGTTTGCGGATTTATAAAACAATGTTTATAAATTCCATTTCTATTTATTTTATAACAACTTCCTTTTTATAAACCTCCTTTATTAACCTATTTCAATTTATAAGTCAATTATATACCAAAAGTTCATATTATAAGTTAAATACTTATAATTTATTTGTTTACAAAACCGTTCTTTTAAACTTCCCAAATTATAAATCTTATAACTTATAAGATTCATTTATTTACCCAAAACTATTCTTTTAATAACTTTAAAAAATTTATAAACCTACTGCTTATAAAATTCCATTTATAACTTCACCGTTTATAATTCTATGAATTTCATTCATTTATGAAATTCATGTACACTTCATTCTAACACTTATAAAAATTCGTTTTATAATTCAAATATTTTTAATTTATAAATATCAATTTATAAATCCTTTATATAAATCAATTTATACTATTATTTTAAAACGTCTTTAAACTCCTTTATAAATTTCACCATTTTCTTTGATTCATACAATAATCAAATCTCATAAATCCTATATTTTAATTTTTTATAATATATTCAAAAATCCCAATTTAAACTATTTCATAAAATCATTAACCCCATATTTTCAAAAATCAACTTTTAACTATATTTCTCAAAAATCATAATTTTTATAACTTCAAAATTATAACGTTTATTTATTTAAAATGAATCAATTCCAAAAATATTTTATAAACGTATACTTTCAAAAATCATTATAAAAATCCTTTTAAAATTCCAAAATTGGCCCAATGATGCTACACACCAAATAGTCAATCACGACAACAATGACATCATATATCTATATATGATAATCAATCAAATATCAAAATATCTGAAATCAAATAAATACTGATGAGGAATCCAGTTGGATCCCTCCAACTTGTTTTCCTGCATCCAAAGATGTTAGCACAATACCAATTCCATTCCAGTACGGAATTATCGCGGTATATGGGATTTAAAATATTATCCGCTTAATAGACGGCGCAATAGGGTCTCATCCTCTATATAATGCGGGAAATCAACTCCATGTACATAAATAATACCAATTTCACTGTACTGTGAAATATTCGCGGTATATGTTTTTAGTAAATAACATCCGCTTACTAACGGCGTATAATGTCTATTTTAACAATCAATAGATAACAATCATCATTCAAACATACATTCAAGAATTTTAAATATAACTATTTAAAATTAAAATCGAAACCGATTCGATTGAGTGAGAAGTTCTCACCTTGATTTCAATTTCGTTTTCAGCTTTTATTTCGAATAAAATTAAACGGAAGTTTAATTTTACCCGAAATTTTCGCTAGCTCCAAATGACTCCAATATAATTTCATAGCGTAGTGCTTGTCCATACGATTCCAACGCAACTGGTTTCGTGCGTTTTTGACCTCGTATGAAAAAGATATGAATTTACGAAGTTTACAAGGATTTTTAATATAAAATTTACAACATATATTTATATTTTCAACCTTGCTTCAATCATCACCGTTCATTTTCACTCCTAGCAATCCTGGCCGCACGCGCACAACCCTTCTCCCTCACGCGTTGATTCACGGCTACCATCGAACCCAACAACGTGCTCGAATTCATCAAGGCCGCAACCACCAACGATGACCGGAACCAAATCAAAGACTACCATTCGACAGCCCCCTGCGTGCTCCACCTCCACCATGAACCACGTGGCACTCGGCCTCCCCTTGCGCGTAGAAATGCGTGCGAACGCAAACCCTTTCGGCCACCAAAACTCCCTCCAGGTTGCGAATTATCCAATCACTACCGTTGGATCTAAAGATCTCGAGGAGATCTACAACTTTGTAGTTGACATCTTTTTTAATTAATGTGTAGACTGAGAGAAAATTGGAGGAGAAAACCATTGTTTTTCGGCCATTAATTTCATAGCCGGCGGCTGAAGGAGTTAGGGTTAGGTTTTCTTGCAATTTGTGAAAATGGAGGGGCTTATATAGAAAATTGCCCAATTTACTATTCACCCGGATTTTCCGAACTCCAAACGAAGCGTGCTGGTTGGTGTTCCTAAGGTTTATCCCACGTTCCGAATACAATGGAACGTGTTTCAGGAGCTAATTCGGTCATCTATGCGAGTTATGGCAATAAACGTTCGATTTTAAATTAAATCGGTATATCAAATTTCTAGGCGTTTTAGCTTGCACCGGAGAAACGGTAAATCCGATTGACACGAAATTTGAAACCATACAATAATATTATATTACGGATCTGATTAAACTGATTTCGTCGAAATCCGAGACTATTTGAAAAATGGCTAATTTCACTAGTCGATTTAAATATTAAATATTCAATTTTCACAAATTAACTTTTAATTCGATTTTAAAAGTTCTAAAACATCATTCTAACTTCAATATGATAAAATAAAATTTTACAAATCATTTTCAATCATATTTAACCCAATTTTCAATCATTTCTGTATTTTCACATATTAAATTATCGATTTAATTATCCAATTAAATCCAATATTCAAAATAAAATTTATTCGACTTATAAATCTCACTTATTAATATCTAAAATTAATTAAATATACGAATTTTAATTAACAAAAATTCTGGGTCGTTACATCTGTTGATTCTACTCAGAGTTACAACCAACAACTCTACCATGAGAAGACCACAAACTAGATCAGCCTCTCAAAATGTAGATCCCCACGAAACCGCTAGTGTGCAACAACTGGGAACTAGCAATCAGCAAGCGATTCGGGGTGCAGGGTCCTCCCACCAAAACCAAGCAGAAGTTGTTTCCCGAGCAAAATTCAATGACCTGATAAGAGAACTTAAGGAAAGTAGAAAGCAACTTGCTGAGTAAATGCAAGCCAACGCTGACCTCATGGTTCAGCTTACTCAGCAGCAGCATCAGAATGCTGGAGGAAGCCCTGTCCCTTACTCTGAAGATGATTGCTCGACTTCTGCTGATGAACCTCCTAGGTGTAGATTCTGTAAGGATGAAGATGCACGTGCAAGTGCTACTGATCGATCTACTAGAGACCAAGACAAAAATCGGACGGGATATCAACCTGCACGGTCCCGTGGAACGGAACCCAACCCCCCATCTTCCATACAAACCCGGATTTGATGGCTATGGTCAGACAATTGATGAAAGAAAACCAAGGTCTAACTAATGAAGATTGAGGAGTGTCTAAGAGTCATACTCCCTTCACGGATACCATTCTACAGGCCGAATACCCAAGAAAGTTCGGCATGCCCGCCATTCCCGCCTACGAAGGGAAGGCTGACCCCAGGCAGCATGTGATGAGGTACGGATGGATGATGGATTCCGCAAGAGCTAATGACGCAACCAAGTGTAGGTGTTTCCCAATCACCTTGTCCAGAATTGCCACCATGTGGTTCACTCGACTCCCACCATGATCTATATCCAGCTTCGATGAATTAGCAATGAAATTCGTAGAACAATTCAGGATACAAACCACTAGTCCAAAGGACGTGATGTCCTTATCAAGTGTAACTCAAACTCCGAGAGAGTCATTGAAAGCATACCTGCAATGGTTTCATGTTGTTGCTACCGAGGTGAGCAATCCTAACGACCACGCGATTTTGATGGCAGTAATGCGTGGAGTGGATCCGGATTCTGAATTTGAAGATTGCTTGGTGGGGAAGCCCCCAGCTACGCTGGGACGTTTTTATTCGAAAGCTCATCAGTTCATAAAAAGGGAGGAAGCTCGGTGGACAAGGCGAGATAAGGCGTCAGGGCCCGTTCAAGAGTCTGTGAAAAGTAACGCTGTCGTGAAGAAAACCGGAAATAACCCCGGAAAAACTCAAGTTGACATCCAGAACAAGCCTGCGCAGTCTAAAGGATCCGGAGGTGGAAACCCCGGAAAGAAAAAAGAGACAGGGAAATGGAAATACACCCCGTTGAACGCATCTCTTGAGAATATCTATCTATCAACTTGCAACACTTTCCAGTATAGAAAGCCACGTCCAAAGGAATCGACAGAAGAATAGAAGCGGACCGGGAAGTATTGCAGTTTTCACGAGTCTTGTGGGTACAACACAGAGGAGTGCTGACACCTCCATGATGCCATAGAAAAACTAATTAGATAGAAGAAGCTACAGGAATTTGTCAAAGACCCACAGGATGCCAGGCAAGAAACATCAGACCCTGGACGCGGACCAGCCCCACATCAACCGGAACAGCCTACTCGGACTGTGGGAAGGTTGGTTATTAACACGATTGCTGGCGGACCTCACCCTACAGACAAGAACTGGCCGGAGATGGAGCGATATGCTAACTCCTTAAGACATGCGGAGTATGAGTATTGTTCGAACGTGGAAGATGGGAATCCTACAAAGCAGCAGCGCACGATGAATGACGATATCGTATTCAGGAACAGAGATGCGAATAAGGTAGAGGCTCCTACCATTGACCCAATGGTCATATCTGCGACCATCGGGATGACATTCGTAAAGAGAATTCTAATCGATCGCGGAAGTTCCGTTAACATCTTCTTCCGGAAGGCATACGACCAAATGAAGCTGGAAACCAAGGATTTGAAACCATCCAAGGCCAGAATCCATGGTTTTAATGGCGCAGCAACTGATGCAATAGGATATGTGGAGTTACCAGTTGAATTGGGACAAGATGAACGCAGAAGGGTGCGAATCCTACCAATCATAGTACTGGACGTTGATTCCCCATACAATGTATTCTTGGGCTGTCCAGCCCTGGCGGAATTTAGGGCAGCTTTGGCCCTTTGGTGTTTGACGTTAAAATTTCCAACAGACAGGCGGGTTAGAGTGGTACATGGCGACCAAGCAACCGGCCGTGCATGGTATGTAGCTGAGCTCAGGGAGGCACGGCATAGGGAGAAAGGAAAGGTTGCGGACAGCCCTGTCCGCATCCAAGGTTCTGACAATTGACAACTAGCGCCCGTGCCCTGGCTCGGGCGGTATTCTTGGATCCACAGAGTCAAAGATCCGAGAGACGATGATGGGGAACCCAGGGAAACAAATGCGGTACCGGCTGAACTAACCATCAACATCTCAGTTAGCCGCAGCGACCCATCACGAGTTCTTAAAATAGGATCACAACTCGACCCCATGGCAGCTGAGAATCTTACTGGCTTCCTCCGAGCGAACCTTGAAGTTTTTGCTTGGACGCATTCTGATATGTGCGGGATTTCTCCTGCAATCGCGAGTCATATGTTGAACATAGACCCGAGACATGTTCTTGTGAAACAAAAAAGGAGAGGCATGGACCCGGAGAGGTTCGCGGCTCTCAAAGAGGAGGTGGACAAACTCAAAACCAAGGGGTCGTCCGCGACGCCCTCTACCCTGAATGGGTATCTAACCCGGTGTTAGTAAAGAAAGCGAATGGAAAATGGAGGACTTGTGTTGACTACTCCGACTAAAACAAGGCATGCCCAAAGGATAGTTTCCCCCCGCCAAGGATTGAGCAACTCGTCGACTCAACTGCCGGACATGAGTTACTATCATTTATGGGCGCATACTCTGGTTACAATCAAATTCCGATGCACATCCCGGACCAAGAACACACTAGCTTTGTCACAAACGTGGGATTGTATTGCCATGTAGTAATGCCATTCGGATTGAAGAACGCAGGAGCGACTTATCAACGCCTGGTGAATCGAATGTTCAAAGACCAGATTGGTAAAACAATGGAAGTCTATGTGAATGACATGCTAGTGAAGTCACGGCAGTCGAACGACCACGTCCGAGACCTAACGGAGATGTTCGGCATACTCAGGCATTATGGAATGAAGATCAATCCATTGAAGTGTTCATTCGGCGTAGCATCAGGAAAGTTTCTGGGATTCATTGTGAATGCCCGGGGAATCGAGGCTAACCCAGAGAAGATCCAGGCTATCCGAGATATACAAGTACCCAGAACCATAAAGCAGGTGCAAAGCCTGAATAGAAAAGTGGCTGCGCTGAGTCGATTCATATCCAGGGCTCCAGACAAGTGTATCCCCTTCTTAGACATTATAAAGAAAGGAAAGAGAAACTTCGAATGGACATCCGATTGCGAGGAAGCATTCCAGGCTCTGATAAGGCACTTGGAAAGTCCCCCGTACTGTCCAAGCCGACAGACCACGAAACGTTGTATGTGTACTTGACGGTATCCCAGCACGCTATCAGTACAGCCTTGGTCCGCGAGGAAGACCGGATTCAGAAGCCGGTTTACTATGTTAGTAAGTGCTTGACAGGGGAAGAAAGAAATTATCCAAAGATTGAAAAACTAGCCTATTGCTTGTTGATCGCATCACGCAAACTTCGCCCCTACTTTCAGGCACCCTCAATCGGTGTCTACACTGACCAACCCTTGCGACAGGTACTCCAACGACCGAAAACTTCCGAAAGAATGCTGAAATGAAATATTGAGTTAAGTTAGTTCGATATTACCTATTTGCCGCGAAGGGCCATACAAGGACAAACACTAGCCGACTTCATTGCTGAATTCACTATGCTAGATGAACCAAGTAATCACAGAACCGTACCCCCCGTTCGATGGAAGATGTACACCGATGGGGCATCTAACGACCGTTGCTCGGGGGCAGGTATAATCCTCGTAACTCCTGAAGACCGATCAATCTGCTACGCTTTGAAGTTCGAGATTGCAGAAACAAATAATGAAGCCAAATATGAAGCATTGATTGCTGGCTTGAGACTTGTTATCGAACTGGGAATGAAGTCACTCGAAATCTTCTGTGACTCGCAGCTGGTAGTATATCAAGTGCGGGGAGACTATCAAGCGATGGTGCAGAGACTCGCTTCTTACCTTGCTTGGGTTCAAAAGCTGCTGGCACGTTTGGAACACTACGACATCTCACACGTCCCACGCGAACGAAACAGAGAAGCCGATTTGTTGGCAAAATTTGCGAGCACTGGCGATGCACAGCAAATGGGATTGTTCCCTGTTGAGACCCTCCATGCTTCGAGTATAGACGTGATGGAGATAGATTTCGTGTTAGAAACTGAAATTGAGAAGGAATCATGGTTGACCCCAATCAAGCAGTACCTGCTACTAAGGGATTTGCTTGAAAAGAGAAGCAAAAGACGCCAAGTCTTCCGTAAAGCTTCACGTTATGTAATACAGGATGGGATAATGTACCGGAGGGGATTCTCGACCCCCTTACTCCGGTGCGTAGCCCATGATGAGATAAAACGTGTATTAAAGGAAGTCCATGAAGGAGAGTGCGGCGACCATACTGGGGGGCAGACATTAGCAAAGAAGATCCTCCGCTATGGATACTATTGGCCAACCGTGAATCGGGACGCTGCAGACTATGTGAGAAAGTGTGACAAATGCCAGATATATGCAAAAATTCCAAGAGCACCACCAACGGAACTCACACAAATGGTTAGTCCCTGGCCATTTGCAATGTGGGGGATTGACCTAATCGGCTCTTTACCCATAGCCAAAGGAGACGCGAAATACGCAATAGTAGCGGTCGATTACTTCACCAAGTGGACAGAGGCGGAACCTTTGGCCACGATCACAACCAAGAAAGTCATTAATTTCGTTGTACGAAATATCATATGCCGTTTTGGCCTTCCACAAACCATCATAACGGACAATGGAACTCAATTCGAAAGCAAGGAATTCAAAGAATTTTGTCAGAAGTATGGCATCGAGAAATGGTTTGCAGCAGTCGCTCACCCGAAGGCGAATGGACAGGTAGAAGCCGTAAACAAAATAATCAAGTCCATATTGAAAAAGCGTTCGGAAAAGGCTAGAGGCAAGTGGGTAGATGAGCTCCCGCCGGCGCTTTGGGCCTATAGAATTACCCACAAGACCGCGACTGGCCACACTCCATTCGCATTGGCATATGGCACGGAATATGTCATACCCATGGAACTTGAAGTTCCATCTCATCGTGTAACTCACTACGATCCTGCGTCGAACCCGGATCTCTTATTGGAATCATTGGACTTTATTGATGAAAAACGCGAAGAAGCCGATTTGAGAGAAACCTCATACAGACAGCAGGTCGCCAGATATTATAAAGAAAAAGTCCAACCGAGAATCTTTGACATGGGAGACCTCGTTTTGAAACGAGTTTTTCCAGCCCCATCTCATATGAACCCTGCATGGGAAGGTCCGTACATCATCGAACGGAGGCTTGGAGAAGGAACTTTCAAGCTAGCGACCGTCGATGGAGCGACACTCCCCCGAGCATGGAACAACGAGCACTTGCGACGTTATTACACTTAGTCTATTTCCTTCATGTCGTAGCTTCATTTCTAGTTCTTGGCATGTAATAACACGATTTAGCTTGCTCTCATTAATAAAGGCTTGAAGCCATCTTTTTTATGAATGATTAATGTTTCTGCATAAGATATTCTACAGCAAGCGATTAAAATTATATTGTTCTGGCTGGCGTATGAATGCTATAAACGAATAAAAATCTCCAAGTCCCCGGAGTGCGGACTGGAGTACTCTAAGTCCCCGGAGCGTGGACTCGAGTATAAACGAATAAAAATCTCCAAGTCTCCGGAGTGCGGACTGGAGTACTCTAAGTCCCCGAAGCGCGGGCTCGAGTATAAACGAGTAAAATTCTCCAAGTCCCCGGAGTGCGGATTGGAATACTCTAAGTCCCCGGAGCGCGGGCTCGAGTATAAACGAGTAAAATTCTCCAAGTCCCCGGAGTGCGGACTGGAATACTCTAAGTCCCCGGAGCGCGGACTCGAGTATAAACGACTCAAAATCTCCAAGTCCCCGGTGTGCGGACTGGAGCACTCTAAGTCCCCGGAGCGTGGACTCGATTATAAACGAATAAAAATCTCCAAGCCCCCAGAGTGCGGACTAGAGCACTCTAAGTCCCCGTAGCGTGGACTCGAGCATAAACGAATAAAAATCTCCAAGTCCCTGGAGTACGGACTGGAGTACTCTAAGTCCCCGGAGCGCGGGCTCGATTATAAACAAGTAAAATTCTCCAAGTCCCCGGAGTGCGGACTGGAATACTCTAAGTCCCCGGAGCATGGACTCGAGTATAAACGACTCAAAATCTCCAAGTCCCCGGAGTGTGGACTGGAGTACTCTAAGTCCTCGAAGCGTGGACTCGAGTATAAACGAATAAAACTCTCCAAGTCCCCGGAGTGCGGATTGGAGTACTCTATGTCCCCAGAGCATGGACGAGTATAAACGAATAAAAAACTCCAAGTCCCCGAAGTGCGGACTGGAGTACTCTAAGTCCTCGGAGCGTGGACTCGAGTATAAACGAATAAAAATCTCCAAGTCCCCGGAGTGCGGACTGGAGTACTCTAAGTCCCCGGAGCGTGGACTCGAGTATAAACGAATGGAAATCTCCAAGTCCCCAGAGTGCGAACTGGAGTACTCCAAGTCCCCGGAGCGCGGACTCGAGTATAAACGAGTAAAATTCTCCAAGTCCCCGCAGGACTGGAATACTCTAAGTCCCCGGAGCACGGGCTCGAGTATAAACGACTCAAAATCTCCAAGTCCCCGGAGTGCGGACTGGAGTACTCTAAGTCCCCGGAGCATGGACTCGAGTATAAATGATTAAAAATCTCCAAGTCCCCGGAGTACGGATTGGAGTACTCTAAGTCCCCGAGGCGTGGACTCGAGTATAAACGAATAAAAATCTCCAAGTCCCCGGAGTGCGGACTGGAGCACTCTAAGTCCCTGGAGCATAGACTCGAATATAAACGAATAAAAATCTCCAAGTCCCCGAAGTGAGGACTGGAGCACTCTAAGTCCCCGGAGTGTGGACTCGAGTATAACGAATAAAAATCTCCAAGTCCCCGGAGTGCGGACTGGAGTACTCTAAATCCCCGGAGCGTGGACTCGAGTATAAACGAATAAAAATCTCCAAGTCCCCGCGGACTGGAGTACTCTAAGTCCCCGGAGCGTGGACTCGAGTATAAACGAATGAAAATCTCCAAGTCCCCGGAGTGCGGACTGGAGTACTCCAAGTCCCCGAAGCGCGGACTCGAGTATAAACGACTCAAAATCTCCAAGTCCCCGAAATGCGGACTGGAGTACTCGAAGTCCCCAGAGCGTGGACTCGAGTATAAACAGTAAAAATTCTCCAAGTCCCTAGAATGCGGACTAGAATATTCCAAGTTCCCGTTGTGCAGATTAAAAAATGATTCTAAGTGCTTGAAGCATGGGAGGAAAATAAATAACTCTCAGAGAAATCAGCGGGCCGTGTGAAGACAAACCAAGAAGTCTGTGGTACGCACAACAGCATGGATTCGAATCGCGATCACAAGGAAAACTGAATAATAAGAATCATTTGAAAAGACAGAAAGGGAAATTAAACTCTATTCAGGAAAAGTCTTCTGCTACAAGTACTCCAAAATTCGGAGTCAACAGTCTATCTACAAAAATTACAAAAAAATAAATCATTACACGACTTAAATTGATTCTCGTTGAACGAGGACAATAGTCATTTCTTGTGCTTCTTCAACTTCTTCCTAGACGACTCTTCCCCAGAGCGTTTACCCTTAGAACCTTTCCTTGATGGAGGAGTAACAACTGAAGAAGTAGGGGGAACGTCCGAGGGCTTGGACCTGCCAGGAAGGATGACCTTCAATGGTTTGTTCAAGGGATCATTCAGGTCCACCTCACGCGGCTCAACCTTGACCTTGGCGGTATGTCTCTTCTCTTTTTCGAGTCGCTCCTTCATGCTCAATTTAGATGTATGCTCAGAGGCGTCGTGACTTCTACTTCATAACTCCCAGAGGAGGAATCGGACTTGCCTTCGTCAAGCTCCCCGATCACTTGAGCATCTGGCCTAGGAACCTCACCAGCATGAGCACCCCCACCGGATTTTTCCACCTCCTTGGCGACATCGCTCCTCGGAGTGGGATAGGGGTCGGAACGACCTGCACAAAATCAAAAAAGATGAGCATTAGAATGCAATAGTACTTCACAAAGAATAACGACTTTCAAAATCTCAAAGCGGAACGTTATCTACCAGGCCCTGGCAAACTCTCTGCCGTCAAAGGAGTTTCGTCCTCTGGGATGGGAGACAAAACATAAACGCCTAGGCCGGGGGCTTCCGGATCATAGCCAATGTGCTATTCGAAGGGATCGAGTATCGGCCGTCCGGCCGACTGGGAAGGCACGTGAACAGGAGACTCGGCCCCGGATGGACCAGCGACAACTTCTTTCCCTTTTCTAGAGGGGGAGCCTTTTCAATAAAGGGCCTTGGCCGCTGATAGGTCCGAAGGCTCATGTCCCTTCAGAAATTCTTTCATCAAATCCTCCTCTTCAACCTCCTCGACACCGCGCTCGGCCTTCCTGATCTGGATCAAGGTTTCCCATGCCTCGAGCAATGATTCAAGATTGCCATCACCCAAAAATGTTAAGTCACGGTGCATGAGCACATGGGCATTGAATTCGACAATGAGAGGGTCGAACGCGGTTTTGATCTCTTCTCTACCTTCCTCCCTGGCTGCCTCAAGACGGGAATCGATGTCCGTCAACACCGTCTTCTTGCCCTCTTCACGGGTCTCACTCTTTAACATCTCATCCCTGGAAAGCTCGCCCTCAAGTTGTTCTTTTAAAAGCCCGGTGGTGACAATCTCGTCACAGTATCGCTGTGACTCTTCTTGGGCAGCCGCTTTCTCCTCTCTCTTTGCGGAGAAGCTCTTCAAGTTCCTTGACCCGAGTGCCGAGCGCATCCCTCTCCTTTTGAATGGAGTCCTTTTCCAAGGCCAAAGCCCCACATCATTGAACCGCCTCATCAAACTCTTTCTTATGAGTTGATTCCAAGCGAGTGACGGCCTGAGCAGTATCCCTAGCACTCCGATGGGCGGCCTCGAGTTTAGATTTATAAGTGGCGATTTCTTCGTCCTGGGCCTTAATGATGTTTTTATCGTGGGTAGCCTCAAGTTTCAAACGGTCTATTTCATATTGGCGCTCCACAGAGACTTCGAAAAGTTTCTCAGCTAGGTGGACGAACGCGTCATATTGAATATAGACGTCGTTGGTACAGGCAATGGTGTTCTGGTTAACATCTCCGGGTATAGGATGAATCGCCGGAAGGAACTTCAACCCATCGAAGCAAATCTTGGGAAATGTTGCCTTAAGCTCGCTCAGTCTCTCTGATACTATGGGATCCGATGCAGGAGCAGGAGGAGACGGCTTTGCAAGTTCGCCCCTTCTATGAGAATCTCGGGACTGTCGAGTGGAAGAAGAATCAGAGCGTTGATCTCGGGGGATATCAGACTGCGACCCCTTGTAACTAGGCTGATCCTTGCTTTGCCCCGAATGAGAAGGGGGTGTCGGTGATGCTTGGGCTGATAATACGGTATCTTCCGAGATGATGAGTCCCGAGAATGACGGTCCCCGCCACCATCACCATCTCTACCTCGACGTCTCTCGGGACCCGAGTCCCGTCCGGACGGATGAAAAATAGAAGAACCACGGAGACGATCGAATCCGTGCGAGCGTCCCATGTCACTTGCATGAAATTTAAATAACAACGAGTCAGCAAGGAGAGATGTGACAACAAAAATTTAAGTGCGAATTGAAGTGCAAATGTTCGTGTGTGTCCTAGTGTTTCCCCCCGACGGACCAGTAGCCTTGCTAACAGGAGTTTTCTCTCCTTGACTTTGGATCGGAATGCCCACATCGCCTCTGAGGGGCGAATGGAACTTGAATGCCTCCGGATCGCCAAAATCATAGTTGAGCAGATCTTCCGGAATGGAGAGGTTCGAGAGGCCCTTTAGTGAGCTTTCAACATGCTGTGAAGAAGCTCCTTCTCTACCGGGATGAGCGTAAATTTGGAAGTTCCGCCAACCTTCTCCTTTCCAATCTTATATGTCAACGTCTTTTTCCCCTTCGAAGGGGAAGATGACGTTTCAATATCGTGCACTTCGACCGGCGGATCCTGAGTAGGACCCACATTCTCACCTTGTGTTTCAGGTGCTTCAACCTCTTTGATTTCCCCCTCCTCATGTGCGCCGGGGGTGTGGTGTGACGACGATTCAGCCAACTTTTTCCCTTTACCGGATGCGGGCTTGAGGATGGAGACGCTCTCAGGAAGGCTCATCCGAAGGACTTCTGCTTACAGCCCGAACCTTGACAGTGACTCATTTGAAATGAGGGTTCGGATGTCTCGTTCCTTGACGCGAAGAGCCCTAATAGCCTCAACAGCCTCTGAATAGCCGCGACCCTCAGGACGTGGGTTGATATTTGAAAAAATGAAACAAGAGTTCGAAAAAGCATCGCCTCAACCGAAATATGAGCATCGCTCTAAAAAGAAGACTTACTTCCTTCAACCCATCTCCTCGCGAAACCGGGGGGCAGCGCACGTAGAACTATTCCTATTTGTACAAGGAAAACTTGCTCCACGCTCCGGTTAGAATTTGGCACTTGTGGTGCGGCTCGAGGAACACGAAGGAGGGGCTATCTCTC
Organism: Allium cepa; assembly: GCA_030765085.1. Taxonomy (NCBI): domain Eukaryota; kingdom Viridiplantae; phylum Streptophyta; class Magnoliopsida; order Asparagales; family Amaryllidaceae; genus Allium; species Allium cepa. Next base: position 170,569,704 of record CM060931.1, read on the forward strand.
CACTTCTTGATCATGTAAATATATCTGATGTCGCCGGGAGTTAGAGTCCTGGAGAAGACAGCCATAAAAAGGAGGTAGGTCCCATAAATGAATGCATGACCGTTTGGATGCAGCTGCGATGGGGCGACATCTATGTATTGCAACACATCCCGAAGAAACAAATTGAACGGAGGCACGCTGCGCACCGAGCACATAAACTTATTGCAGGCGGTGTATCCGACTGGGGGCAGGTGTGGACAATCATGGCCCGACGGAACCAGCACGTCGGCAAAAGGGATTCCGTTAATCGAACATATTCGTCGGAGCGCGGCTTCGTTAATCTTCGAAGCCTGTGAATCGATCGGATTATCCAAGAGAATCGTTGACTCCAGGGTATCAGGAGCGAAATCATGAGCGGGGGAGGTCGACAGATTAGAAGTGTCTACGCCTCTTGTTTGGAAGACGGCCTGGGCCTGTTTGAGATAGTGGCGGAGCTGGATCTTTTAGACATCTTCAATAAATAGCGGATCTGATAAAACACCTGTGTGAACTATACTTGAAAAATGATCGATGTCAGAATTAATAACACAAATAATCCCCCCACGTGGTGTGTGAACTAGTGCAATCAATCATGTATAAGCATTGAAAATTTGGAAGTCGCAAGGTTACTGATATAAAACTAAGCTTAAAATCATCGCCTTCGAAGATCGTCATCGCTGATTGTCTCCAAAAGCCTTCCTTATGGCGATTACAATTTCAGGTTCAGGAAACGTTAGAGGAAGTTATCCGGTTACATCGAATTAAGTTCAGGTTTATATCTGCTGGGAAGGTTATTAGTCCAAATTAGTTCGATATACAAGTATGCTGGAGTTCCTGCCCTTGTTCAGATATGAAATTGGGCAAGGCAATTGTTTGATCGGTTTAAGTTATGTTCGACCAATAGAATACGGTCGGCATTTATGTTTTGTTCGGCCAGGTATTGTTCGACCGTGACATTGTTCGGCAGAGTATCGTTCGGCCTAACTACAGTTTGTACTGGTTAGCGCTCGATAGAGTATCGTTCGGCCAAAACACCATTCGGTTGAAACAACACCCAGCCTCCCCACTAACTCATGTTTCCTACCTAACCTTCCATCCCATCATTCGGCCTATGGTGTGCCGTGCCGAAAGATGGTTACGCCGAGCTTTAACGCTCGGCACGGCATTTGATTTTTCCTCTCCTCCACCATTCTTTTTCCTAAACCTCGTTCGACACGAGGGAACCGTGCCGAACCACAGTATCTCATCCAAACAAACCCTATGAATTATCATCCCTGACCACTTCTCTCTGCCTCACATCGTTTGGCCTTGGAGATATCCTAATCAGAGTTTGGGTCCTCCACCCACGTAGCCCTTCCGACCACAATTCTGATCCATGGACTTGGGCTACTAATCGAGACCTTTTTAATCAGGAAAAGGAGTCGGATAAAGGGATTTTACCTAGTTCGTGGATCGAGCTTTAGAAAGGATTGGGAGGACTTTAGAATATGATGATAGGGGTGGTTCGAAAGTTCAAGGTTGCAGAAGTGAAAGTAGGAATAAAGGAGGAAGAAGAGGATGTTGGGTTTTATTAAGGAGAGGGAGAAGATGAAGAGACTGTGACTGGTTCTACCGGTCAAGGCAATATCGTTCGGCTATCTCAGTTCGTTCGGCCTGGGCTAACATGGATCGTTCGGCACTCGTCTTCGGCTGGGTTGTTCGGCATACGAAGTCACTCGGTGTAACGTGGATCATTCGGCCTTCGACACTGCGTTCAGCCAGGAGAATTATACAACCCCCAAGAGTGACGATCCAAGGTTCAGAGCGAAGCATGAAGAATATGTAATACAAAGCGTATCACGTTCGGTCACGCGATACACTTTGGGGGGTAAGTGTTTCCCAAGGAATTGGCCGGGCAACTTAGTACTCGACGTACCAAGGGCGTTCGGCCTGTAGGAGGGTTGGCACCATAGCGTTCGGCATCATGTTACGCTCGGCATCTAAAGAACGTTCGGCCTAAGACATTGCTCGGCCAAAGATAGCGCTTGGCCAGAGACTTCGTTCGGCCAAAAGCATCGTTCGGCCAAAGGCTTCGTTTGGCCATAAGCCTCGTTCGGTCAAGATGGTGTTCAAACATCAAGCTCCTCGTTCGGCACCCAGACCGTTCGGCACCAAACCGTTCGGCATCAAGGAGCGTCCGGTATCCATGAAGGCTCGGCATTGTCATTCGGCCTCCCGAGACGTTTGGCCATCAAGAATGGTTCGACAATCAAGGATGGTTCAGCATTCTCCCAAGCACGCCCCGTTCGAACACTGCTCGGCCTACTCTTCCCCACAACAGACGTGTCGTTCGGCATAAAGAAAATGGATTGGTACTCGACCGTTCGGCATGCTTGGTTCGGCGTACAGGACTTGTCCTATTTGGACCGAGTTATTCAGCTACCAGGCCCACCAGGGAAGTCCAACCCACCTTTGTCTATAAATAGAGGGGCAGGGGCATAGAAAAGAGGGAGAGATTTTAGAGAACACTGGGGAGACTCTGTCATTTTCAAGACTCATTCCAGACTTATTTCTTTTACTTTGCAATTGTATTCTAGTAACAAAAAACAGATTGTATCTGTAATCACCCATCAAGGAAATCAATGGAAATCAACTTCAAAGTGGATGTAGGCAGTTACACCGAACCACTATAAATTTGGTGTTCTTATTCTCTGCATTTAAATTTACACTCTATCTCTGTTTTAATTTACTTTCTTCATTAATCTCTCTACAAAATCTTTCTAAGGGCGTTGGTGACCAATTTTGGTGCTAACAGAAATATTGTTACACCTTGATATGGAAATCAGTCCTAAAGATTTCAATTTAGAATGATGTATAGATTTATTCCATATCAAGGGTGATATGATTTTGAATATTGCCTTATTTATGTTGAATTGTAGATTTTCCAAAGTTTAATTTGTGGAAAGGACATCCGTTTGATTTTTATATATTGGTTTATTTCTCCACTTTTCATAGAAAAAACGACGCTTGATTTAATAAGGAATATATGCAAATAAAAAAGAAGAGATGTGTAAAGTACATATTTATTCTCCATAGTTTATACTATCTATTCCAAATAAAAAAATCCATTCATTCTTCTAATTTCAAATGGAGTCAATCTTTCCCTTGGTCATCTTTTTATTTAAACTAATTTATGTAAATTAAAATGGAAAATCTTCCTAAGGAATCTAATTCCAACAAATTAAATATGAAAAACATATTCTAGTTAAATATTGATGACTAGAATATATTTCGGGTAGGCTTAGGTAGTTTATATGTATTTATTGCATTAATAAATTAGAATAACATCTGTTTATACATTATTTATGCGTAACGTTCACTTAGGATGAGTTATTATTAGATAGAATGGGAAAGCGAATAGGAGAAATTAGAAAGGGTGGTAATTCCTATTAATGGGCAATAAAGTTAGGAGTTGTCAATAATTAATAGAATATAAAAGATTCTAACACCAATAAATGGACAATAAATGTGAATGAATAGGGGATTACAATTAATTAATATGGCACAGAATGTAGTAACTCCAATTAATAGGAAAATAAATGAGGAATGAACTAGGAGTTACAATTATTAGGCGTAAATGGATTAATAGGAATGATAAAAATGGAATAGTTATAAAAGTTTACTAATTAGAAACTAGTAATTATACATAAATGTCCTAGGAAATGTCCGTTAGGATTGTTATGGAAAAATTAACATTTACGAATTATTAGAAGAGGATTTATGGGTGCTTAAGTATTTAAGGTAAATCTTGTTGCCTTAAATAAAAAGGGGATTAGTAAACTAAGTCTAATATTCAACCTAGGAATAATACTAAAACATAGGATGTATGATCTAAATTTTTTATAGGCTTAGGATAGTTATTTAGACTCAATAGGTTAGAATGAAGGTCAGTAGAGTCTCATGATGAAAGATTTCTCTTCACTTAGAGGCTACCAGTAGTCGTGTGCACTTACTACTGATGTGAGACATCACCAAACTGCGACTACGCGAGAGATAGGACATACTTTAGGGTTAGAGGTATTAAATGGTTGTTTGAGGGTCTATCTCTTTTCTAAATAAAAAGTATTAAATGGTCCAAATTAGATGATTAAGAGCGGCGAGGGATTTCTCTAGAGGGGTTCGCTTCAGGTTTGATGTATTAAGCGACTGTAGGGTCTACCTATCTCCTTAAAAGAAGTATTAAGTAACCTTGTGAGATTCCAAATTAATAATTAAAAGCAATAATGGATATCTCAAGAAGGGTACGCTTCAGGATTAGGGTCTTAAACGATAATTAGATTATTGGATGTACCCCTTTCCTATAAAAGAAGTATTAAGTATGCCAATGAGGTTCTAAGCGATGTCAGTAAGACAATCCCAGTGAGGAGTCTGCCTCAGGGTTAGGTATCAAATGGCAAAGGCCTACCTATAAATAAGTGTTAAATGGTCAGGAGCCTGCCTAGTCTTTATTAATAAGGTATTAAGTGGCTTGGGTACAGTCTCTCACTAAGACTTTAATAACGATAAATGCGTTAACAGTATGGCTAATATATATTACGAAGCCTTCAATAGTAGTAAAAAGTATCTACAACTAGGACCAATAGACCAACGATGACGATACTAGGAATCCACCTTAGAGATAGGTCTTAAATGATGGGGTCTGCCTCAACTGAGTTCCTAAATGGCCAAAGTCTGCCTATATCTCTTTTCAAATGTTAAGTAGTTGATAAACTTGAGGATAGTAGGTTCCCGCTTCATATTTGGAAGTATTAAGTGGCTAATGAATTTGAAAGTATTCGATGGTTATATGCTTGTCGGTATTTCATACCTTGGGAAGGGTAGGTGGATAAACTGTGCATGCAATACTAGTATTAGGTTTGGCTAACCTTAAACTAGTAGACATAACAATTAAATGAAACCAATCGGTATATATTTATGTTATGAATACTGTATAGATTTTTCAATCACTAGAACATTGTCCTGACCCACTTCTCATTACAACCCACATGATATATATAGAGGAAAATGTCATTGGAGCTGGATGTGATTAAGTGTTGGAGAAGTCTTCTTATCTCTCATTCTTGGTGCAATTTGATATCCTTCCAAGGTAGTAGCCATAATCAATATTTATATCTTATAATTGTTTCTGCAATGAGTTTAGATTTTTATCAATCAACGATAATGCTCATGCTTATTTGCAAGTACCAAATCCAAAAATCTATGCTTTGATGGACTTGGCTTTCGATTTTTATTGAAATTTAGGCTCACATAAGTGCGGATCATTACATTTGGTATCAAAGCTTAGGTTGCAGATCAGAGGAATTAGGATAAATTGAGAGAACATATATGTAGTTTCTTATCTTTTATTATTATATTTTTACGCTAGACTCTAAGAATTCCGGCTTTAGAAATAGTTGTAGCTCCACTTCGTAGGAATGGGCAAAGTAATTGTGGGTTGGAAATATCTTAGAATTAGGATTTTCACACCGACTCTGAAGTACCTTTGGAGTGTTGGCAATACATAAGGCATTGATGATGAAAAGCATGAGCACGGCATATGGAAAAATCCCAAAAGCTTAAGGGTGTTCGACTTGATGGTTGAGATCTAGCCACCTTGTGATTTTGAATTTTTATGACGACTTGCAGTCGAAGATATACAATTATTACAGAGAAGTGGGAAATAGATTTCTATATGTCGCAAACATCCGAAAACCAGTTTTGGCTAGGGAATGTCCATCAGTCACCTTTAGATGGCAAATCGAATCTGGAGAAATTTATTCGATTCCTTAGTCTAAACATATGAGAGAAATTTTATAAAATATATTTTGAAAACACCTTAGATTTTTGGAAACAGGGTTCGAAGGATTTCTTTTTCCAAGGATTTATTTTGAATATTTTGTTCTAGGAAAGTTTTAAAAATTTAATTTTCAAGAAACACACATACCACTAAGTTTGGTTGTGTTTAGAAATTTTTGGTTTATGAAGGAGTAAGTTTGAAATCTTTAAATATTTATATATGTGTGTGTGCATGTGTGTATATATCGATAAATGCTTAATTTTGATTTTTGGCAGGAAAATAGTTTTTCGATTTGAAAATGAGTTTCAAATGGTGAATATTTAGCCTAATGATTTCCTGTTTTCAATTTTTTCAATAAATTTTATCTCTTTAGGAGACGAAAAAAATAGGAATGACTTTTAATTTTGTTGAGGTATAAAGTTCAGAATTATTGTTCTACCTACCAGCTAGTGGAAGAAATATTTCTGTGTGAAGTATGTAGGAAATAGCAGTTGGAATAATTTTCGGTTTTTTTGAAATTATTATTGGTTGATGTATAAGTTAGAAGCTCTACGACATATTAGAGGAATGGTTCAGAAGCTAGATGATAGGCTTTGACACTGCCTGATGAGGACGGGATTTTTCGGATAGTACCGAATCGAAGGAGTCGACGCGAAATGATTATTATCATTATTATTTAATTCGACCATAATTGGGTCCAGGTTTAACCAATGTCCAAATTTCGACCATAGGTTGACCAACTAGTGGTAAACCTAGAGTGGTCTACTAATTGGTGAGTTTTGGCATAACTTGATCCTGGAATGCGATAATAAAAGCCGTGTTCGAATTCTCCTAATCGCATTCATTCGTTCCTCCTTCCTTAACCAACCTAACCCAATCTTCATCCTCCTCCTCCTCCTCCTCCAAAGTAGCAGCCTCTCACTACTCCATTATAGCACTAGGAGACGCCATTTTCTCCCTCTCTAGGAGCAGCGGCCTCGCCAATTCCCCCCTCATAACGGTTTTTGCACGTTAGATCTTACCCCACCACTAGTCCAGATTTAAACCATATTTCTTCTCTTCGATCACTTCTTAGCCTAAGACACCTTCCCACAATATCGATTCTTCCTTGTGCCATTCTGGTCTCACCTTCAAGAGGACGCTAGGCTAAATCGGAATGAGCAGAAAGTTTCACTGCTTTTGGCTGGAAGAGCTATCCGTCGTGGTAGAATTTGTATCGATCCTCTACTTTGAGACTTTTGAGCGGGAATGTTACCCGCTGCATCTGCCTTTTCGATACAGTGTTGGTGCTAAATTTTGATGAAGGAAACAATTTGATTTGTTCAAAGGTGAAGGGAGTCTAGATTGAGCACACCAATGGGGATCTCATCGAGATTTTGGTGGCTTCCACAAAGGACACGGACTTGGATGATTTAGAAGTGATCGACCTTGAGCTCTTGCAATGAATCTTTTCCTAGGATGTCGATTTTTGGAAGACGTTCGACTGCTTGTCTGGTTGTGTGTATCATTCACACAATATCATCCCAAAGACAAGAAGTTACAGTCGGATTTATCCCATGGTGCGGAAGACCACCTATGCTATAATAAGTGGCATCACCGTCAAATAGACACACACCCATATGGTTAATTTTGCTGATCAAGGAGTCGATACTCCATAGAGTTAATTCAGTATTTCCACCTATCCACTCTTGTCTTTAGGAAATATAGAAGAATCTGTATAGAGAGGAAGTTTAGAAAAAGGTTTCTTCTGCCATCGTTAGATCTTCCTTTAGGAAGATGGCGATTCTGGAGCCGCCGCAACATCAGCAGTGCCAACAATACAAGATTGGATGTATAGCCATAATGCTATGAGCATTCAAGTGTCGTAGCAATGGATCGAGCACCGGCCACGAAGTGAGACATTCTCGTAGCCTGTAGGCGATGTTTTAGAATTTACAGTGTTGTCTTTTCCCTTCCACCATTTGTTCCTTTATAGGTTGTTTGGGTTGTAACTGTTAGTTGTTTCTTGTAAAAGGCACTCACGATGTTATGAGCTCCTATTTATTTACCGTGTTATTGTTTCTAGACATGCAAACCGCTTTTATATATGCATAGTGGAGAAGTAGTATAAATCCAGAGATCTCATAAGACACTTAACTAATAGTAATTGCAATATAAGGCTAGGACTTTAGAATAGTTGGAAAATTTTAGCGAAGGACATCTTAAAGCTGTTTTTATATCGTGGGCCATTTCTCGTACTCCTGCTCCTTAAAAGATAATTTTTTTGAATAATAGATGTGATGAAATTTCTAATAAAATGTTAATTTTTATGGGTTAAGGCTAGATGTTGAATGTTAGAATCTAGTTTATGTGTTTAGCGTATAACTGACTTCCGACTATGCTGAAGAGTGGCTTGAATTATCAAAAAAAAATTGAGGAGAAAAATATGTATTTTTCAAAGTTTCGTTTGAAAAATAAAGTTTTTTATTTTTTTAAAATTATTTTTGATGCACGGATAATTTATGCCGTCTTTAGTTTTATGTTTGTAAAGTAAAACATAAAGCTTATTTTTTATGCAGCACGAATATTGATGAGTGGATGGAGATGGTTCCTATTACATTCATTGCTAGAAGCGTTATGTTCGTAAAATAATATCCTCCATCCACAACTATGTAGAAACAGAAGAAGAATATTGAAACTAAGAAAAAGACATGAATAAACTCATGATAATGTAGCATATAGGTAGGCTACATACAGTTATGCATGATACAACTAGCTAAATTATCATGAACCTCATCCATCTCTTATGGATATAAGAACAACCGTTTACAAAGTACTGTAATTAAGAGATTGTTTCAAAACATTAATCCTATAATTACTTAACATTAAATATGAAGGAAAAAAACTAAAGTGATACCTCATGTAAATCGATGCTTCGGTAGTGGTTTTGTACTATATCATAAATATACCTCATCACATAATATACACAATCTCTTGATCTAGATTGTTGAGGACACTATATCAATATTACAAGATAATATAATAGTCAATTTAAAATGAATTTACATCCCAAACGTCATTGAAGTTTTTTTTATTAGGAAACAAATCATCTTAACGGTCTTACATTTCAAGGTAGTTCCTAGAGACCTGCCGCCCTATGCTTTATAAGTTTTAAAGGTCCTACACATGCAAGAGAATTTTAAATAATAACTTATAAGTGATTACTGAATACTTCGTCCAAATTGGAAATTGAAAAAAAAATAGTAATCAAAATCTATAACATATTTTAAATGTTATCTTCAGGAAAAATAACCGAGTATGGTTACTAATTTGGTTTAGTTGTGACTATGGTGAATCTGTAAATCAGTTCAAAACTAACATTACTAAATTTGGTTAAGCTATAGCCATTGCAAATTTTAAATCAGTTAAACTAATATAAAGCAGATGAATTCTATATTGAACCGAGCACAAACAAATAAGACATGCTTAAACCTCTTACTCTTGGTATAATTCAGCTTATCTTATACAATTTGTATCACCATGTATTGGAAAAGCAGTAAAATGAGATGTGACTATGGATGGTAACTACATGAGATATGAAGTTTATATGTAACAAACATTTTATACATATCCAGCTAGTGTGAAGAAAAAAGGTAGTCATGCAATAAAAAAATTCATTAAATTTATATGAACTTAAATAGCTCATTGCACTTGAAAACTAATTTATCTAGTCTTGTTGGCTTCTCTTCGACGGTGTACTTTTAAATAATTATTACATAGTAAAAAAAAAATTCCAATGAAGCCTAATTTAGCTATGCATATTGTAAAATGTATGATGCATGGATCACTAAAATTCCCTAAGCATAATACATTGTGTATCTCAGCATGTATGACTAAAATACATCCTCATTATTCATGCTTTAGGCACATGATGATTTTCTTCCATGACACATTAACTATTATGAAAGTTAAAAATTAAGCGTACATATTGAAGTTTATGGAAAAAATAATAATAGTAAAATATAAGATTATTAACTCATCAAATTTAACCATTATACTTTGATTTAGTAACAGAAATTTAATGAAAAATGTTTAATGTGTTACCTTCACTTAATTTAGTATGGATACTATATAGATCACATTTTTTTAGACTAGTAAGTTTTAATCCATCCAAGTGGATGCATATGAAGCATAAACATTTCGGCCTATCTAGAAGGACATCAATTTTAGTTACCAACCTTAAATTGACCTAGTTATTTAGAAAAGTAAAACAACTCCAAACTTACTCGGTTAACACTATATTCAATAAATATATAATATATTCAATAGAACTAGTTTTATAACATTTCAAAGATATATAATATATTCAGTGGATCTCCATATTAATGGTTTTACCAAGTTAATCGACATACATCCGTCGTAACCAAGCATTACTCCAACTATAATTGATATTAGCACCTATGTATCAAGCAAAAAAGATATCAAAAAGAAAATAAATACAACGTACAAGTTCGCTTATGGATTAATTTCTAGTTTACATTTGTGTTTGGCCTGGGGATCTAAAACATAAACCTTGTTCTGTTCTATATGGAAAATAAGCAGTAGACAATGTTGCCTATATTATAAGATTTATACGTAGTTAAATCAGCAGTAAATTTGTAAACTAGTTACTAAGTTTAATGTTCATACTCTCCATAATGTGGGGCTAAGAGTAAGATCTTCAATTGCGACACATGCCATGCGTTAGAGTTATGTATATATTTGCCCCATCTAGATATTTACATACTTGGAAAAGCTTATGGGGACACATAAACCCAATGGTCTCCACTTCAAGGTCATTGCACCTATGATTTAACCACCCACACATTGTTTAAACATATAACCAACATTATTGAGCATGTTAGCAAGTTCATTATTATTCTTATAAGTTCATTATTATCCAAAGAAAGAGGACGTGATAATAATTCTTGTAATAACATACATACATATATATAAGTATGGAAACAATAATCACATGATTTAAACTACAACCATGATCCATTTAACCAATCCATACGAAGGAATTGGATAATGTCATCCATGGTGATACGAATGTCAAAGTTCTCATCGTACGTAAATAAATCCTATACACATGAATTGCATTGATGACATTATCATTGGATGGCACTTGAACCATTAGGGTATTACCATATTTGCACTCATTTAATTTCTATTATGAAGTATTTCTCTTTATTGACGGACTGGAAAGTGGAGGACGGTCAGGTTAAATTGGTTCAGCTAGGGTGAATAAAATTTCTCATTTAATTTTTGCCAACGAAATTCTAATCTTTGTGAAAACTACCGTTCTAGGAGCCTACGCTATTAATTTTTTTTCAACAATATGTATTTTTGTTTGGGAATGCAGATTAATTATGATAAATCACTAACATTCTAAGTATACAATAGGCTAGCCTTCCAGTCAAGGATTTAGGAATTCGCACTGTCTAATGTTAATTTGAGAAATAAGGATTTTTCTCCTTTGTTTGACAAGATAAAACTCAGAATAGAGAGGTGGGAAGCTTAGTTACTTAGTCTTGCAGGTAGACTTGAATTAATCAAAGGATTTATCCCCATGTAAGCTTTTGAATGCATTGTTTTCAGATACCTATGGGATCTTAATTTGGTTAAAAATATAATTTAAACTTTACCTGGAAAGGAAAAAGATGTAAAGTACCTTGGGAAAAAGTTTGTACGCAGAATATTGAACGTAGGTTAGGTTTCAAAATTTTCACTATATTGTATATCTCGGTGGGTCTCAAACTAGTGTGGAAAGTTATCAATCCACAGGGTATATGGGCAAAGCTGACGCATTCCAAAAATATTAAGGAAGGTTCTTATTGGGAGACCAAGCTAGAGATGATGCAACAGGTACATGGACATTTTTGCTGAAACTTAGGCCTATTATTATGTCTCGTGTTAAGAAACAAATTATTCATGGTAAAACCACCTCTTTGTAGTTTGATCCTTGGTTACAAGGAAAGAAGATAGTTAATAGGCTAGGGGTTGGCACCATTTTGGGAACTCAAATAGAGAAACTTCTAGTTGAGGATATTATAGATTATGGAATGTGGAGTTGTGATAATTAATCTTCAACGTGAAGTGGAAATGGAAAGTATGATTACAAGTAGTGCAAATGCTTACTAGGTGTGCTTATGTACCAAAAGTGGGCAGTTTATGTCAAACAAGTTTGGGAGTCGATTAGAATGAGATTCAACCATCAATTGTGGGCTAGTGTTTGGAAGAAAATCCATACACCTAAAATTGCAATGTGACTCTACGGAGCTATTAACAACTACCATCCTAATAAGACTAAAATCATTCAACATCATATAGTTATAATCCCAATTTGTGTTCTTTTCAAAGAGATGGACGAGGACATCGACCATCTGTTTTCCAAGTGCAAATTTTTAGTTAAAATACGTCAGTGGTGTCCATCTATGTAACGACCCAGAATTTCTATTTATTAAAATTTGTATATTTAATTTAATTTAAATATTAATAAGTGAAATTTATAAGTCGAATAATTTATTTTCGAATATTGAATTTAATTGGACAACTAAATCGATTATTTAATATTTGAAATTACAGAAATAATTGAAAATCAAGTTTGATATGATTGAAAATGATTTGTAAAATTTTATTTAATCATATTGAAGTTATAGAGATGTTATAGAACTTTTAAAGTTGAATTATTGTGAAAATTGAATATTTTAATATTTAATTATCGACTGAAAAATAGCCAATTTTCGAACGGTCTCAGAATTGGACGAAACTAGTTTCATTGGATCTGTAATAGTTTGTTAATATCGGATTTAAATTTTCGTAGCAATCGGAGTTTTCGTTTGACCGTGGCAGCTCGAAACGCATCGAAATTGTTTTAATATTAATTTGACGAGTTAAAATAGCCATTTTTCAAACAGTCTCGGATTTCGACGAAATCAGTTTCATCGGATCTGTAATGTTAAATTATTTCGTGGTTTCAAATTTCATGTCAATCGGATTTACCGTTTGTACGGGGCAAGCCAAAACACACAGAAAATTCGTTTAATCGGTTTAATTTAAAATCGATCGCTTATTGCCGTAACTCATACAGATGATCGAATTAGCCTCCAAAACACATTCCATTGTATTCGAAACGTGGGGTAAATCTTAGAAACGTCAGCCGGCACGCTTCGTTTGGAGTTCGGAAAATTCGGATGAATAGTAATTTGGGCAATTTTCTATATAAGGACTTCATAATTCACAAATTGCTCAAACCCTAGGTTAAATGTTTCCAGCCGCCACCTAATATTTCTATGGCCAGAAACTCCTAATCTTATCCTCTTAATCACTCTCAATCTGTAGACAATTAGCAAGAGCTTTCAACTAACAAATTGGAGAGCAAGAAGAGAGCTTCAGATCCATACGGCTACTTCGTCGAATTGTCGACCAGAGACGAAAAATTTGACCCGCGTTTGCGTGCGTTTCGTGCATGTTTTCCAATATTAGGGGGTGGTCAAGCTGGCCAACGTTCTAGCCGTGGGTGGTGGTCGTGGTGAGCTTCGTAACGAGGGTCTCTGATCGTGTTTTCGTGCATCCTGTTGGTCGCGACTTGGAACCCCAGGCAACGTGAGATGGGTTATCTTTGGGTGTATTTGCCTGGAGCTTGGAACGAGAGGGAAGAAACATAGTCACGGCCTGATGCAAAGGAGTGAAATCCAACGACCAGGATTTGCTTTGGGTAAAAAAAATAAAAATAATGTTGTAAATTTAATTATATTAAAAATTTGTATAACTTTAAACGTGTATAACTTTTTGATACGAGGTCCGTTTTGGACGAAGCCAGTTGCGTTGGAATCGTATGGACGAGCACTATGCGATGTAACTAGATTGGAATCATTTGGAGCTAGCGAAAATTTCGGGTAAAATTAAACGCTCGTTTAATTTTATTCGAAATAAAACGCTGAAACGGAATTTAAATCAAGGTGAGAACTTCTCACTCAACCGAATCGGGTTCGATTTAAATTTTAAATAGTTAGATTTAAAATTGCTTGATTGTACGTTTGAATGATGATTGTTATCTATTGATTGTTAAAATAGACATTATGGACCGTTAGGAAGCGGAGGTTATTTATTGAAAACATATACCGCGATAATTCCATCTTGATTGGAATTGGTATTATATATGTACTTGGAGTTGATTTTTCCGCACTATATAGCGGATGAGACCCTATTGTGTCATCTATTAAGCGGATAATATTTTATAAATCCCATATACCGCGATATTCCGCTTTGAACGGAATTGGTATTGTGCTAATGTTTGTGGATGCAGGGAAACAGGTTGGAGGGATCCAACTGGATTCCTCACCAGTATTTATTTGATTACAGATATTTTGATATTTGTTGATTATCATATGATGATATATGACGTTTGTTGTCGTGATTGACTTTTGGGTGTTGTTGCATCATCGGATCCATTTTTAAAAGTTTAAAAATAACGATTTTGATTTTAAAAGGATTTTTCAAAATATACGTTTTATTAAAATTTTGAATTGATTCATTTTAAATAATTAAAACGTTATAAATTTTTACGTTATAAAAATTAAGATTTTGTGAAATATAACCAAAAGGTGATTTTTAAAATAAATAGATTTATAGAATAGTTTAAATTTGGATTTTTGAATTATTATAAAGGATGTATATAAAAGATTTTTAACATTGATAATTATAATATATATATATATAATATTGGAATTATAAAACGAGTTTATTAAGTGTTAAAATGAAGTATAAAATGGATTTCATTAAAAATTATAGATTTATAAATTGTGAAGATTATAAAATGAATAGTTGTTTTAAAATAAAAGATTTATAAGTAATTAACTTATAAACTGGATTTTGGGCATTTAAATGGGATATTAATAGAAATTGTTAATAAAAGAGATTTTATAAGTTGAAGTCGTTATAAAATATAAATGAATCTTATAAGTAATAAGATTTAAAATTTATGAAGTTTTAAAGGAACGATTTGGTAAATAAATGAATTACAAGTACTTAACTTATAATATGGACTTTTGGTATGTAAATTGAGTTGTAAATTGAATTGGTCATTAAAGGAGATTTATAAATCGAAGTTTTTATAAATAGGGATGGGAATTATAAATGTTGTTTTATAGATCCGAAATCAATCAAGTTTGATGAACTTAATATAGAAGGTTATTAAGGGAATTATATTCACGATTTTGGGTAGTGGATAAATTCTTGAAATAAAATATGTAGAAAATGTTGAAATTTGGTTAGTGAAGTATATTCACGATTTTGGACAGTGAATATATTAATTAAGTAAAATGGATATGTTTTGGGAAAGTGACATTAAAAATGAAGTTAATTGTTTTAGCGATGTTTTTTAAAACGTGTTAAAAATCGAAACCATAGATTTCAACATTCATTGTTGAAATAGACGCTTTCGAGAAATAGAAGGAAATGGTGGACTATAACACTGATGTTATAGTAAATGATTTCCGAAAGGAAATGTTTTTGTATAGTATTGGGATTTATATATCTATCTAAATTTCGAATCCCTATACTAGTGATTTTGGGTCGACGTAACGATGTTTTACGCAACATTCGTTTTGACTCAAATAAATGTGTTTAAGCGCATGTTTTCTTTAAAGAATGAAATATATACTTAATTTCACTTAAGTATATTGAATATTTTCCAAGTGTTGAAAATAAATGGATTTGTGAATCACTTATTATTAAATAAGTATGGAAATGTTTTCCAATATGAAGTGAATATTTTAAGATTTTATCTTTTAAAGATAAATTGAAAATGAATATTAGAAATCGATTTGGAAATCGTATATTCATAGATATTTTGGAATTGTAAATTCACTAGGGAATTTATAAAAGAAATGGAAATTTGTTTAAAAATAAACGTTAATTTATTTCTGAAGTGGGGAATAAATTTACGGATTTGGAACGTAAATATAAAGTAAATCGGTAAGGATTTATTTAATTGGTTTAAATGAACCATGTTGAAATGAAAGTATTTTCGCGTAAGGAAAACGATTGAAATTTGTTTTCAAAAGTGGTAAAGGTGAAAAGTGATTTGAAATTTGTTTTCAAATGTTGAAGTGTGGAAAATATATATCTTGTAAAGATATTTTTGGAAAGTAAATAATTTGGAAAATTATTTGGAATTTGGTGATGTTGAACACGCCTATTGATAGTTAAATAACCGACTATTAATATTTACCTTTAAATAGGTATTTGTTGTGATTGCTTGAATTTGAATGCCACACTTATTTTTGAATAAGCGCTCACTATTCGGGTTAGCCGGGAAAGGACCTTGGGGTCGTATAACCCATTCTGAATATGTGATACGTCGTTATGGATTGCATTTGATGACCGGTGTTGAAGACCGGATATTTGTGAAAACGGAAGGATTACCGTCGAATGTTTCTGCATCGGCTGATCTCCGATATAGAAATTTATTACCCTTTGTGATGGGAAGTCCGGTCGTGATTAGTGAATATCCAGATTGCAAGGACTTCTTTGTAAGTGCCTTCGGTTCCGTTCGATCCCGGAACGGACTTGTATGGATGTGTGTCTGACGTTACAATTTGAGATGTAAAGCTGGTTTCTATCAAATATATTTCCGTTGGTGGCGGAAAATTTATTCTCTAAGCTTAACACCCTTAGAGGTTATGTAGTTGATGGTTACTAGTGATATATTCCCAAATTGGTAATGTGGCATACGAAGTGCTGTTGAGCATTTGATGATCAAAGCACGACTTTTATATAAAGCGTGGCTTTGTGGACGAGACTTCGTCGGACCTCAATCCCCGGAAATGGTCAAAACAGGAAGGATGTAGTAAGATTATTAGGGGGCAGCGCCCCTTTAGTGTATGTCATTCCTTTTGGATAGAGGTGGTATCATGGTATGGAGCCCAGATACTTAGCCTATGTTGTTGTTGCAAATTTATTACTTTGTGGTTGTTGGAAATCGAGGATCCTCGAATATAGATCGGTTACGATCGGGGAATGACATATTCGTGTCAGTAGTTACCCGGTTAGGGGTACTTCGACCTTATGTTGGCAGAGATCCGGTTAGGTTCTCGGGTCGTCTTTCCAGAGGCGTACCCATGTGGCAATGGGAAGTTCCTTGGCCTGACCATTTGTTGGAAATCCAAAGAAACAATATGAACCCTGTACGGTTTTAGTTGTATAACCTGCCATGGAATGTGGCGGTAACCTGCTATTGAACATGGTAGCTATAGTAGGCATAAGTGTGAAATGCCTATGCTGGCTAAGATTTATATCTTTACTTTCGAAATGTTTTCTACACTATGCACTAGTAATAATATCAAATGTTTCTTTTTAATGCGTATCAAGCATCTTTGACTATCATAAGGAGAAATCTCCTCCGATTCTGCGTTTGCATTGTGTGTGCGTGCGGGTGGCCTTATGGTAATCTCATTTTCTAAAAAGCATTGCGAATCTATTTTAAAATTATCCTATTCTTTGTTTTAAAGATAAACTGTTTTAAGTTCTCACACCAGTCACATGAATGACTCGGAGTTTATTGTTTTCCTTCCTAAACTCTGGGTGCCCACCAATTTCCACACGGGCAGTCTAGAGTTAGGTTATCAGGATATTCTGGAATTCAGGAGTTGCTGGAGGCAAGCTGGATGGCATGGCGTATTCACTAGTATATAGTATTTCTTTTCCGCTGTTTGTTGTTGTACACTCTGATGATGTAATGTGTTGTAATGTAATAACTGATATATTTCTTTGTTTAAAGATTATTCATTTATATATTATATGTTGTTCCGCTGCGATTGTGAGATTCTATTATTGTTCCAGTTGTTTTCTTTTTCTTTCTCTCTTCTTCTATCTTCTACCTCTTCTTTAACCATAACGGTACGGTTTTCCGGCATTCGATTGCTCGACAGTTGATACAGTGGACGTATTGATGTCGGTTTTCGAGCGCCGAAAAGTCGCGTCGTCACATTTGGTATCAGAGCATATGGTTAAGCGACAACCATGGCTCTGTTAGGTCTTACTCATTAGAGATAGAGTCAGTAGTACTCTAGAATGAGTTTGAGTGTAATAATCGATACGAGCGCGTATTTGTTAGTGAATATGAAATTGTTTTATATTGTGATGATTGGTTTGTTGAGTGGTATATGGATTCTGGTCAACACGAGTAATTAACGTTGTTGATAGGGATCTCTAAACACTTGTGCAGAACAATTTGTCACGATATCGTTTTAAAAAAGGGTAAATGAAATAATTTTACCTTGATTATATTTTGTATATAAAGGAATAATTTTTCAGAATTATTAAAGTGTATATAAAATTGATTGTTTGGTTGTTGAAATATAAGATATATGCAAGTTAATAAAAGTTTTTTGAATAAGTTAAATAAAAACAACAGCTGTAAAAGAATAAATTATATAAACAATTGAATTATAAGTATGGAATTATAATTAAAATGATTTACACTTGTGAAATAATCTTATATATAAGAAGTGAAATTATATAAGTAAAAGATTTATAAATATGATTTATAATCTAAAAATAAAATTTCAGAGAAGTGTTTTGAAAGGATTTGATATTTTGGAAAATTATTTTGGAGAAATTAAAGTTCTAAACTCTTTTCGGTCGCTGGAAAATAATTCCGATGATGATCACGACATCATCGGTGTTCATTTTCGGGTTTCCAAAAGAGGAATTGCTGTCAGATTATTTTAAATGAAAGTTGTTTGGAAAATATGAGTTTGGGTTTTGAAATTCAAAGGATAATTGAATTGGTTTCAAAAATGGTTTTGAAAGGTTGAAAAGACTCTGGAATCCTATTTAAAATATTTATGGGAATGATAAATGAGTTGATAACTTAAACAATTTGAATTTTAATTGAATAAATTTAACTTAAAGGATGGAGTTAAATTAAATGAAGTATAAGTGAATCGGTAAAATAAAATCCAAGTGGTAATTGTTGAATATAAGTTGTATAACTTATAAAATGAGAAAATGTAAGTGAAACCAGTTATTAAAATGGTTAAACAATTTGTTAAGCAAAATAAATCTGAATTTGAATAAGTGATGAAAATTTGATTTTGGTAAAAGTTAAATAGAATCGGAATCTGAATTGAATTTATAAGTGGAAATTTAAGTTAAATTAAATAAATAAATTGAAATGGAATATAACTTAAGTGAAGTTGAATAAAGTTGATTTTGGTATCGAAGTAAATTAATTAAGAGAAGTGATCAATTGGAACTTGAGTTATATAAATGAAATTCAACCTTATATTGTTAAAGGAATTAGCAATTGAATTGATAAATGGATGGAATGTAAATCAATTGAATGTAAAAAAAATTGATATGAGATAATGAATGTAAGTGTTAATTCATTAAAAACTAATGTTATTGGAAGTTGAATAATTGAATGAAAATCAACTTAATATAAACCAATTGGAATTAAAAGTGTGGGACCAAATAGAATGTAAATAAAATAAATTTGGTTATGTTGAATATACATTGGTTGTTATATGGATGTTAATTGATTGTATATAAATTCATTAAGTGTTAATGAAATTGAATTAGTGAAATTAGAAGCTAAAGTAATTGAATCCAACTTGGAAGAAAATGAACTTGAATAGAATTGAATTTGATTTGGAAGTGAACTAAAATGAATATAAATTAGTGAATGTATACAAATTGGAAATGAATAAATGAATATTTGTAAAGTCCAATGTTAACAAATCAAATGTGATTAAAATGAAAGCCAATTCATTGAATATTAACGAGAAATGAAAGAATATTGATTTGGTTATGGATTTTTTGGATGTTATTGGATGATAGTTGTTTTAATGGTTGCATTTGTTGTTTTGTTGCATTTGCGATGTTGACACATGTAGTTGTTATGTTGCTATATATTGTATATTGATATTATTTTCATATATGCATATTCTCATTGTTTGTTGAGTGTTTAGTAGGTGCGGATTGCGCTTGCTTCGCATTTGGAGCTCGCTTTCGCGCTATATTAGCCGTATATGCTCGCTAATAATAAATAAGGTACATATCTCGGATTAAATATCGCACTTTTACACTTTTTCCCCTGCGGGATGCCTCATCACTTGATGAGACGCATATTTGTGATATATATACTGTCATTTTTTTTCGGATCGAGCCGCGCAAAGGAGACTCTGGCGAAATTTTTAGAAAATTTAAGGCGTTAGAATAATTTTGAGAAAAATTGGAAAAGTTTGAAAAGATAACTAAGTTTGGATTTGGAAACTTAGTAAAGATTTTGTAAGAAGTTTAACCATGAATTTTGGGAAAGTTAAAACTTAAGAGATTTGTAAAATCTAATTTGAACGGTTTGTTTTGGAAAGTTAATGGATTTTGCAACTTTTTCTTACTTGGTAATTTCGAGGACGAAATTCTTTTAAGGGGGGAAGTCTGTAACAACCCAGAATTTCTATTTATTAAAATTTGTATAATTAATTGAATTTAAGTATTAATAAGTGAAATTTATAAGTCGAATAATTTATTTTCGAATATTGGATTTAATTGGATAATTAAATCGATTATTTAATATTTGAAATTACAGAAATAATTGAAAATCGAGTTTGATATGATTGAAAATGATTTGTAAAATTTTATTTAATCATATTGAAGTTATAGAGATGTTATAGAACTTTTAAAGTTGAATTAAAAGTTAATTTGTGAAAATGAATATTTTAATATTTAATTATCGACTGAAAAATAGCCAATTTTCGAACAGTCTCAGAATTGGACGAAACTAGTTTCATTAGATCCGTAATAGTTTGTTATTATCGAATTTCAATTTTCGTAGCAATCGGAGTTTTCGTTTGACCGTGGCAGCTCGAAACGCATCGAAATTGTTTTAATATTAATTTGACGAGTTAAAATAGCCATTTTTCAAACAGTCTCGGATTTCGACGAAACCAATTTCATCAGATCCATAATGTTAAATTATTTCATGATTTCAAATTTCGTGTCAATCGGATTTACTGTTTGTCCGGGGCAAGCCAAAACGCACAGAAAATTCGTTTAATCGGTTTAATTTAAAATCGATCGTTTATTTCCGTAACTCGCACAGATGATCGAATTAGCCTCCGAAACATGTTCCATTGTGTTCGAAACGTGGTAAACCTTGGAAACGTCAGCCGGCACGCTTCGTTTGGAGTTCGGAAAATTAGAATGAATAGTAATTTGGGCAATTTTCTATATAAGGACTTCATAATTCACAAATTGCTCAAACCCTAGTTAAATGTTTCCAGCCGCCACTTAATATTTCTATGGCCAGAAACTCCTAATCTTTTCCTTTTAATCACTCTCAATCCGTAGACAATTAGCAAGAGCTTTCAACTAACAAATTGGAGAGCAAGAAGAGAGCTTCAGATCCATACGGCTACTTCGTCGAATCGTCTAGTAGAGACGAAGAATTTGACCCGCGTTTGCGTGCGTTTCGTGCACGTTTTCCAATATTAGGGGGTGGCCGAGCTGGCCAAAGTTCTGGCCGTGGGTGGTGGTCGTGGTGAGCTTCGTAATGAGGGTCTCTGATCGTGTTTTCGTGCATCGTGTTGGTCGCGACTTGGAACCCTAGGCAACGTGAGATGGGTTATCTTTGCGTGTATTTTCCTGGAGCTTGGAACGAGATGGAAGAAACATAGTCATGGCCTGATGCAAAGGAGTGAAATCCAACGGCCAGGATTTGCTTTGGGTAAAAAAAATAAAAATAACGTTGTAAATTTAATTATATTAAAAATTTGTATAACTTTAAACGTGTATAACTTTTTGATACGAGGTCCGTTTTGGAAGAAACCAGTTGCGTTGGAATCGTATGGACGAGCACTACGCGATGCAACTAGATTGGAATCATTTGAATCTAGTGAAAATTTTGGGTAAAATTAAACGCTCTTTAATTTTATTCGAAATGAAACGCTGAAACGGAATTTAAATCAAGGTGAGAACTTCTCACTCAACCGAATCGGGTTCGATTTAAATTTTAAATAGTTAGATTTAAAATTGCTTGATTGTATGTTTGAATGATGATTGTTATCTATTGATTGTTAAAATAGACATTATGCGCCGTTAGTAAGCGGAGGTTATTTATTAAAAACATATATCGCGATAATTCCATCTTGATTGGAATTGGTATTATATATGTACTTGGAGTTGATTTTCCCGCACTATATAGCGGATGAGACCCTATTGCGTTGTCTATTAAGCGGATAATATTTTATAAATCCCATATACCGCGATATTTTGCTTTGAACGGAATTGGTATTGTGCTAATGTTTGTGGATGCAGGGAAACAAGTTGGAGGGATCCAATTGGATTCCTCACCAGTATTTATTTGATTACAGATATTTTGATATTTGTTGATTATCATATGATGATATATGATGTTTGTTGTCGTGATTGACTATTGGATGCTGTTGCATCATCGGATCCATTTTTAAAAGTTTAAAAATAACGATTTTGATTTTAAAAGGATTTTTCAAAGTATACGTTTTATTAAATTTTTGAATTGATTCATTTCAAATAATTAAAACGTTATAAATTTTTATGTTATAAAAATTAAGATTTTGTGAAATATAACCAAAAGGTGATTTTTAAAATAAATAGATTTATAGAATAGTTTAAATTTGGATTTTTGAATTATTATAAAGGATGTATATAAAAGATTTTTAACATTGATATTTATAATAAAAATATATATAAATATAATATTGAAATTATAAAACGAGTTTATTAAGTGTTAAAATGAAGTATAAAATGGATTTCATTAAAAATTATAGATTTATAAATTGTGAAGATTATAAAATGAATAGATGTTGTAAAATAAAAGATTTATAAGTAATTAACTTATAAACTGGATTTTGGACATTTAAATGGGATATTAATAGAAATTGTTAATAAAGGAGATTTTATAAGTTGAAGTGATTATAAAATATAAATGAATCTTATAAGTAATAAGATTTAAAATTTATGAAGTTTTAAAGAAACGATTTGGTAAATAAATGAATTATAAGTACTTAACTTATAATATGGACTTTTGGTATGTAAATTGAGTTATAAATTGAATTGGTCATTAAAGGAGATTTATAAATCGAAGTTTTTATAAATAGGGATGGGAATTATAAATGTTGTTTTATAAATCCGAAATCAATCAAATTTGATGAACTTAATATAGAAGGTTATTAAGGGAATTATATTCACGATTTTGGGTAATGGATAAATTCTTGAAATAAACTATGTAGAAAATGTTGAAATTTGGTTAGTGAAGTATATTCACGATTTTGGACAGTGAATATATTAATTAAGTAAAATGGATACGTTTTGGGAAAGTGACATTAAAAATGAAGTTAATTGTTTTAACGATGTTTTTTAAAACGTGTTAAAAATCGAAACCATAGATTTCAACATTCATTGTTGAAATAGACATTTTCGAGAAATAGAAGAATATGGTGGACTATAACACTGTTGTTATAGTAAATGATTTTCGAAAGGAAATGTTTTTGTATAGTTTGGGATTATATATCTATCTAAATTTCGAATCCCTGTACTAATGATTTTGGGTCGTCGTAACGATGTTTTACGCAACATTCGTTTTGACTCAAATAAATGTGTTTAAGCGCATGTTTTCTTTAAAGATTGAAATATATACTTAATTTCGACTTAAGTATATTGAATATTTTCCAAGTGTTGAAAATAAATGGATTTGTGAATCACTTATTATTAAATAAGTATGGAAATGTTTTCCAATATGAAGTGAATATTTTAAGATTTTATCTTTTAAAGATAAATTGAAAATGAATATTAGAAATCGATTTGGAAATCGTATATTCATAGATATTTTGGAATTGTAAATTCACTAGGGAATTTATAAAAGAAATGGAAATTTGTTTAAAAATAAAAGTTGATTTATTATTTGAAGTGGGGAATAAATTTACGGATTTGGAACGTAAATATAAAGTAAATCGGTAAAGATTAATTTAATTGGTTTAAATGAACCATGTTGAAATGAAAGTATTTTCGCGTAAGGAAAACGATTGAAATTTGTTTCCAAAAGTGGTAAAGGTGAAAAGTGATTTGAATTTTTTTTCAAATGTTGAAGTGTGGAAAATATATATCTTGTAAAGGTATTTTTGGAAGGTAAATAATTTGGAAAATTATTTGGAATTTGGTGATGTTGAACACGCCTATTGATAGTTAAATAACCGACTATCAATATTTACCTTTAAATAGGTATTTGTTGTGATTGCTTGAATTTGAATGCCACACTTATTTTTGAGTAAGCGCTCACTATTCGGGTTTGCCGGGAAAGGACCTTGGTGTCGTATAACCCATTCCGAATATGTGATACGTCGTTATGGATTGCATTTGATGACTGGTGTTGAAGACCGGATATTTATGAAAACGGAAGGATTACCGTCGAATGTTTCTGCATCGGCTGATCTCCGATATAGAAATTTATTACCCTTTGTGATGGGAAGTCCGGTCGTGATTAGTGAATATCCGGATTGCAATGACTTCTTTGTAAGTGCCTTCGGTTCCGTTCGATCCCGGAACGGACTTGTATGGATGTGTGTCTGACGTTACAATTTGAGATGTAAAGCTGGTTTCTATCAAATATATTTCCCTTGGTGGCGGAGAATTTATTCTCTTAGCTTAACATCCTTAGAGGTTTTGTAGTTGATGGTTACTAGTGATACATTCCCAAATTGGTAATGTGGCATACGAAGTGCTGTTGAGCATTTGATGATCAAAGCACGACTTTTATATAAAGCGTAGCTTTGTGGACGAGACTTCGTGGGACCTCACTCCCCGGAAATGGTCAAAATAGGAAGGATGCAGCAAGGTTATTAGGGGTAGCGCCCCTTTAGTGTATGTCATTCCTTCTGGATAAAGGTGATATCATGGTATGGAGCCCAGATACTTAACCTATGTTGTTGTTGCAAATTTATTGCTTTGTGGTTATTGGAAATCGAGGATCCTCGGATATAGATCGGTTATGATCGGGGAATGACATATTCGTGTCAGTAGTTACCCAGTTAGGGGTAATCCGACCTTGTGTTGGCAGAGATCTGGTTAGGTTCTCGGGTCGTCTTTCCAGAGGCGTACCCATGTGATAATGGGAAGTTCCTTGGCCTGACCATTTGTTGGAAATCCAAAGAAACAATATGAACCCTGTACGGTTTTAGTTGTATAACCTGTCATGGAATGTGGCGGTAACCTGCTATTGAACATGGTAGCTATAGTAGGTATAAGTGTGAAATGCCTATGCTGGCTAAGATTTATATCTTTACTTTCGAAATGTTTTCTACACTATGCGCTTGTAATAATATCAAATGTTTCTTTTTAATGCGTATCAAGCATATTTGACTATCATAAGGAGAAATCTCCTCCGATTCTGCGTTCGCATTGTGTGTGTGTGAGGGAGGCCTTATGGTAGTCTCATTTTCTAAAAAGCATTGCGAATCTATTTTAAAATTATCCTATTCTTTGTTTTAAAGATAAACTGTTTTAAGTTCTCACACCAGTCACATGACTGACTCGGAGTTTATTGTTTTCCTTCTTAAACTCCGGGTGCCCACCAATTTCCACACGGCCAGTCTAGAGTTAGGTTATCAGGATATTCTGGAATTCAGGAGTTGCTGGAGGCAAGCTGGATGGCATGGCGTATTCACTAGTATATAGTATTTCTTTTCCGCTGTTTGTTGTTGTTTGTTGTTGTACATTCTGATGATGTAATGTGATGTAATGTAATAACTGATATAGTTCTTTATTTAAAGATTATTAATTTATATATTATATGTTGTTCCGCTGCGATTGTGAGATTCTGTTATTGTTCCAGTTGTTTTCTTTTTCTTTCTTTCTTCTTCTATCTTCTACCTCTTCTTTAACCATAACGGTACGGTTTTCCGGCATTCGATTGCTCGGCAGTTGATACAGTGGACGTATTGATGTCGATTTTCGAGCGTCGAAAAGTCGCGTCGTCGCAATCTAAATTAAGTTGTCCTAATATCATTGGCAGTTAGTTTGATATACTTTCTGAAATCATCTTTATGAAGAATCAGTTTTCTAATTGCGGTAACGATGTAGCTAATCTAGTTTTATCTACAACTGTGTGGTGTGTTTGGAATGAACGTAGTATCAGAATCTTCCAATAGAAATTTCGCACCGAGCAGTAATTATGAAATCAAATAAAAGACTTTATTGCCATCAGAATGACTAAATCCAAATATTCTAATAATAGTAGCTATATTGACTAGATTATCAGTAAAGAGTGCGAATAAGAGATTACCAGATAAGCGAGTTAGGGTTTTTATCTCTCTGAATACTCACTAGCAATGTCTTTTGCAAGGAGGTATGATTTAGCACCTGTTTTAAGTTACATACTTTTTTCTGCTGCATTTTATTCCACGGGATTAGCTAGTGTCATGAGATAGTGAATCTAGACTTTTTAAAGCCGAATCTCTGCTTTTGTTTGAAAGTTCATTACTGATACGTATTTGGAAGGCTCGTCTGTTTGACTTTTAGGCATAACACTCAT
Source organism: Allium cepa (assembly GCA_030765085.1). Classification (NCBI taxonomy): domain Eukaryota; kingdom Viridiplantae; phylum Streptophyta; class Magnoliopsida; order Asparagales; family Amaryllidaceae; genus Allium; species Allium cepa. The sequence goes on from CM060931.1 coordinate 170,596,130, forward strand.
CTCTTTATTGCTGGTAATAATTTGGGACTATGAGACCAGCTTATTTTATCTGGGCATAGAGGAGGCCAGTGTATAGTATTGTTGTATATCGTCTTGATATTATATAGTCTCATATGTAGATTCATGTGTTGTATATTGGACTTACCTTGTATATTTACTATTGTACATTATCACTGCGATTCCGACTCCGTGTACTATGTTATCTATTTACTCATGTATTATTCTTACTACTACAAAGCAGACATTTTCTTCGGCTGTTTATTCCTTATTGCTTCGGTTCAACAACTAAAGCAAATGAAAATGACGCAACATGCCTAAACCTATTGCTTCAGTTGTACAACCGTAGCAAAAGAGGATCTTTTGCTTTTGTTATTACTAACAACTAAAGCAAAAAAGACAGTCTTTCGCTTAAAAAAGATGCCTCTTTTGCTTCGATTGTTACTAACAACCGGAGCAAAAGACCCCCTTTTTGATTCGGTTGTTAGTAACAATCGAAGCATAACAGTGCTCCTCACAAATCAAAAGAATGCTCAAATAGGTAACAACATGAATGTATATCATAATAAACAATTATCATAGGCAATTTTATAATAATGTATAATCAAACTAGATGGCAAATATAAATTGGAAAATATAATACCAAAATAAATATGGTTCAATTATAGTGTTCATAATCCGCATAAAATAAGGATTCATACATTCATTTTTAGTAATGTAATTTTGATATTCTGTACAATCATTAAGAAGTAATATAATCCAAACTTTTAAGTACACCAACATAGTTATGTAATACTCATTAAATCATAATAGATGTGCATTCCATAGACTCCATCCTTCTAGAGCCTGAGCAGATTTTTTGCAATTCATAAACTCCATCCATTTGTTGTAGTAAAGCAGCAATTATATATGCTTCATGAACATATATTGCAATCAATATCCCATAATACCGCTAAAAAGAAAAAAAGAAAAAATTGTTAGCATGTAAAAAATGAAGAAGACCCAGTCAAAACATCACACACATAAGCAGAAGCCATAACAGGACTAATAACAATACTAGCCGTATTTCTTGGAGAAACATCTTGAGTTTTTGGTAAGATATAACACTTCATCCCATAACATACAAAAAATTCAAAACAATGTTCGAAAAACTACAAACCGTGATTAAAAAGGTAAACAGAAAAGGCCGGGAGAAGGAAGCAATAGCAGTCATTATAACAAAGAACCACAACCTATAAAGAAAAAACTTAGAGAATTGAAGAGAGAGCTTCAAGTATGGTTAGAATAAAACGTGCTACTACAGGGAGAGCTAAAGAGAGAATCTGCAGATGTTGGTAGTGTGCAACAAGAAATATTTGGAACTTCAGAAGCATGTTCAGAAGCAAGTATAGAAGATGATGTAGTCTAATTTAAACCATATCAAGCGGCCAAATTTGAAGGAGAGCCATTGAACACGCAGAAGGAGAACAACAAATAACAATGTTAAAAAGGAATTAAAGATGGGTTTACAGCATATGCATGAGCTGCATGTTGAGATTAGGAAGACTATTTCTAGACTGCATAAAAATAATGATTTACCTGAAGTAGCAGAAGTAGCAATGTGAAGTTTGCTCAATGCTCTTCGAAGATTAAAGGAAATCTTTTTTATTTAATGCCAAGCCTAGGAAGAAAGAATCTACATTTGCTTGTATTAGAGCATTGTAAAAACATAGTGCAAGCAACCGCCCTCCATAATTTAGTAAGAAGCAGGTATCTACCATTTTATCTAAAAAAATCAGAACAATTTAGTTTTGGAAAATTTATTTGTATATTTTTTAGTAGGATATATATATATATATATATATATATATATATATATATATATATATATATAATCTTGTAGTTACAGTATATTTAGAAGAGATATATTGCATCTAAAACTTGCATTATAGTTTGTGAGCAGTGCCGGCCCAACGGAAACAGTTGCCCTAGTCGAATATACGGTAAAAAAATTGAGCTTATCAGTAAATAAACAAAATGAATAATTATGAGAATTGAACCTTGGTCAAGAACTAAGCAAACTGAAGTGAAACCACCAAGCTACACTAACAATTTGTTTAATGTTGCCCTTATTGATATTTACATTTGTATTTTTCAAATTTTATTACAAGAATTTGTTGCCCTCTTTGGCGATATCAGAGGTGTTGCCCTAGGCGGAAGTCTCAGCAGACTACCCCTAGGGCCGGCCCTGTTTGTCAGTAAGGGGTATTTGATCATCAGATAAATTTAAGTAATGGTGCGAAATAGAGGATAATAAACCATTTTGAACATGAATTTAATCAAATAATTTACGGTTTTTGATCATTTAGGGATAATGCAGGTACCAGTTTGTTTTATTTTTTTCTATGCTATGTTCGGTTCTATGTTGTAAAGTAACACATAAAGCTTATTTATTCTACAGTGCGAGTATTGATGAGTGGATGGAGATGGTTCCCATAACATTCATTGCCGGAACCGGCTACATGCCGTTAAATCACACAAATCATGCACATGGTAAGAACAATCCAACTTCAATGTAAAATAAATAAAAAATGGCGACAGCAGCTTTCTCTTTCCCTGTACATCTCTCTTAATCTCACATCCGTCTCTCTCAATCTCACCTTCTCTCTGTTCTAACTTTCCCAATTCTTATTCTTTTTGTGTTTCTTCATCTAATCGTTCCTACGCTCAGGTCGTTAAAGAATCCAAGTTTTCCCCAACTTTCTTATCAAAAACCTTTATCCAAGAATTGGGTCAATTTCAGAAAAGGGAGGAGAATATGTTTTCGATGCGGGGATTACTCTCATTTGGCTAAGGATTATCACGATCCAGTTAGATGTTTTGGATGCAGTTTCTTGGTCATAAAAAGTTGAATGTTCGAAGAAAAGTGGTTCTATCCCTGATAGGCGTAATAATCTATCCCTAATCATTGTTTCCTTGGTAAAAATTACAGAAAGAAATTTGGTGATCAAGAGGATTATTTTAGGAAATATGCTTCTTAAATTTGGATGGTGATGAATCGGCCATGGATATATTGCCAGTTTCTAATGAGAATGATGGAATTTTGAATATTTTTAAAGGTGTTAAGGAAGTTTCTGATATATCTGTTACAGTTCAAAGGGAGGAGTTTAATTTTTATGATCCATTGTTATTAGACCCTACTATTTTGCATTGTAGATTGGATCCTCTTTCTCTGAAAACCAATGATACAGTATATGATAATGAGTATGCAATCAATCCAAAGGAAGATTATTGTTTACATTTCATTTGCAAGAGTTGACCAAAGATTTTGTTTATGTTCATCGCAAAAAATCCAAAGCTAAATCAGGTGACGTGGGGAGTTTTGAATTGGTCACTGCTAACTGTTTTGATTATCTTAAGTCGTTGAAGGATTCAAGAGAGAAATCTGATTTATTGAATACCCAATTTAATGATGTTAATATTGTTGTTGTTCCTTCATCTGTTGAACCTTTGGTAAGTGAGGACAAAGTTGTAAATACGATCCATGAGTGTAATGTATCTTCTGACTGTTCGATCTAAGATGTTGAGGGTAGAGATGTAAACAAGGTGGCTGATATAGGAGTTTTTGAAAGTAGCTTTAATCAGATCATTGCTTCTCATTTCTCTGATGATAGGTAAGTTTCATCTGATAGTTTGGAGGAAGATAATATTCTCTGTGAAATCAATGAATTATGTATTGATGTGCATAAGGATACAGATTCTTTAGGAGATGGTATACACAAGGTTAATCATATTGACCGTCTTAAGTCATTGGAGGTTTTGGAAAAGAAATCTAAATTGTTGGATGATACAGATGTGAATATTATTGATCATTCATCAGTTGAACCTCTGGTATATGGAGATAAAGTTGTGAATAAGGTTGATGAGTGTAATTCTTCTGACTGTTCGACTGAGGATGTTGAGGGTAGGAATGTTGATATGGTGGCTGATGAAGGAGTTTATCATGTTTCTGATGATAGGAATGTGTCATCTCACTTGTTGGAAGAGGATGATGTTCTTTGTGAAACTACTAATTTATGTGGTGATACACATAAAGATACTGATATGCACAGGGTTAATGATATTACTTCAAATAACTTGATTATTAATGGTATTTGATTTTGTGATATGGTTGAAGAATTAGACTGAACGATGGTGAATAGATTGACATGATCTAGTTACCGTTGGATGGGAATGATATACACAAGGATAGTACATTGGATAGAGATATAAACTGTGTTAATGATGTTGATAAAGAAGAAGTAACGGCTGTAATGGTGGGCAAAGAGATGCAGTCTGTTGTAATGGAGAGCTCTAATATTCTTCTCGCGTCCAAGGAGTTATTGCATGCAGCGGTGGGAAATGATGTGAATTCTGGTGTTTTTGCGAATGATGATCATAAAGAAAAGGATATTGTTCAGGGCGCATCATATTTTTCTACAGAATTTGATAATGAATGTGATACTGTTATCAAAACTTCACATTTGACTTCATCAACAAAGAGCAGCGTAGGAAATCAGTTGCCGTCAATGGTGTTGTTCGTCGTAATGGCAGGGTCCGTAGTAGTCATTCTTTGATTATGGGTGAGTGATCTAATTCAAGTGCTAAGAGTGGCACTACAAATTCAGGCCCAGGTATGGATTCTGTTTTGAGTAGTACCTATTCTTTCAATGCCCTATGTCGTTTATCCATCAATGAGTTATGTCAGTTGCTAGGGATGTCACATTTGTTTTTACTAATGATGAATTAGATACTGCTTACATTAGGAGTAGGGAAATAGAGAGGGTTGGATTATCTGATTTATGAGTATTATTAGTTGGAATATTGGAGATTTTCATGCTTTAATTAAATGTGATAAAATTAGAGCATTTTTTAAATATTAATTTATAGATATCGCTCTTTTACAGAAAATGAAAATAGATTGTCCCGATCTTAGATTTTATAGAAGATTAGGTGCTTACCATTTTAGACATTAGGCTTGTTTACCTTCAATTGGAGCTTCTGCGGGTTTACTTATAGGGTGGTGTGATAATTCTTTTAAACTTCTTCAAACTATTCCTATGCAACACTCTTTATATATTATTCTCATTAACCGTAGTGACAACTCTTTATTAAATATATCTAACATTTATGGTCCAAATTCGAAAATTGGTCGTCGGGTCCTATGGAATGAATGTCTAAAATTTAGATCATCCACTCCTGCATCTTGGATTATAGGTGGTGATTTCAATGTTACGCGTTTTTTAAGGGAAATGTCACCCTGGAAGGGTGATTTTTCTTCTGTGGATGAATTTGATCAATTTATTATTAAGACTAATTTGATCGCACTACCACTAACTAATAGAGAATTCACTTGGAGTAATACTAGGAATCACATTCTATGGCTCTTTTAGATAGATTTTTTATCAGTGATGAAATTGAAGATAAATTTCTTATTTGTAGAGTTACTGGTTTGCTGTATACGTATTCTGACCATTGCCCTATCATTCTTACGTGTGATCATCATAAAATTGTTAATAAAACTTTTAAATTTGAAAAAAATATGGTTATTAGAATCTAATTTTCCCAATCTAATTAAAAATAAATGGATATCAATGAATTTTTATAATACCAGAAATGTACATAACTCAGCAAAAAGTTTTGCTTTAAAACTTATAAGGCTTAGAAATTTTCTTAAAAATTGGAATAAGAGTGTATTTGGCAGTATTAAAATTAAAAAAGAAAATTTACATTCAGAAATGCTTAAAATTAATAAAATAGAAGAAATTATACAAATAAATTTTGGAGAGCGTAATGTACTCGCTAATTTAAAAGAAGAACTTAATTCAATTTTATAAAAAGAAGAGGTTATGTGAAAACAGAGATCTAGAATTCAATGGATTAATGAAGGCGATAATAATACAAACAAGTTACATAATACAGCTAACGGTAGAAAACGTAGCAACATAATAAATTCTATTATTGCGAATAATGTTGAATTGGTCGATCAAAGGGATCTAAATAAGGCCTTTACCGATTACTATAAGGATATTTATGGTAATAAGAACAAGCATAGAATAAATGTTAGATGGAATGAACTATATTCTATTAAGTCCAGAATTAATCTTGATGACTTTGATAATTATTTTTCTAAAGAAGAGATTTTAAAGGCTATTAATGATATGCCTAGTGATAAAGCCCCAGGTCCTGATGGTTTTCATATTTTATTTTACAAGCTATTTTGGGATGTAATAAAATTTGATTTAATTAGCATATTTCATGAATTTTATAATGGAAAACTACAATTAGGAAGATTTAATTTTGCGAATGTCATTCTGTTGCATAAAAAAATTAGTGCTAATAATTTGAAAGATTTTAGATCAATTTCTTTAATAAATTGTACTGTTAAAATCATTTCAAAAGTTTTAGCCAATAGACTTAGTATAAGAATGAATTAATTAATCGATTGTTCACAAACATCTTTCATTAAGGGTAGAAATATCACGAAAGGAGTTGCTGTTGTTCAAGAGTACACTAATCACTGTTGTAAGAATAACATTACATGTGCGATTCTAAAACTCGACTTTGCGAAAGTTTTTGACTTAGTAGATTGGGATTTTCTAATTGATATGTTACCGGCTAGAGGTTTTAGTCGTAAATGGATTAGATGTTTCTTAAAACCGGTAATTCTATTATAATGGTTAACGAAATTTTAGGGAATAAAATACAATCAAAACATGGCTTATGACAAGGTGAACTTTTATCACCTCTCTTGTTTAATTTAGTTACAGATGTTTTCGCTATGATAATTAAAAAAACTGTCAGAAATGGATCTTTAGGATGCGTTGGTAGCGAAATTTCACGTAATGGTCTCTCTGACCTTCAATTTGCGGACGATATCTTATTATTTTCTTCTCATTTACCTAATCACATCATCACCCTTAAATTTATTTTATATAGCTTTGAACTTCTTTTAGGACTAAAAATCAATTTTGATAAAAATTCGGTTTTAGTTTTAAATGACATTGATTAGGTTGAAGATTTTGTAGCTAATACGCTTAATTGTAAAACCATGAATTTCCATATTGGTTATATTGGGTTTTTAATTAGACCAACTAAACTTAAACATGATGATAGGCTAATTATAATAGATAAAATTAAAAATAGAATTTCTATTGGAATGGGAGGTTTGTATCGAGAGCGGATAGATTAGTTCTTATCAATTCTGTTTTATCTGCACTTCCGATTTATTGCATGTCTATGCATATTTTCTCAAAATGGGTGATTAATAAAATTGATAAAATAAGAAGGATTTCTTATAGAGCGGTAGTAATCCTAATAGTAGTCTAAAATGTTTAGTAAATTGGAAAACCGTTTGTCATTCGAAAAAGGAGGGAGGCCTAGGTCTTATTAAATTACGTAACATGAATTTGTCTTTATTAAGAAAGTAGTTGTGGAAATTTAAGGATATAAATGATAATTCTATTTGGAAGAAATTATATCTAAACATTATTATAATGGTAATAATAATTTATACCTAATTAGACCTTCGGTTAACAATAAATTGTCTAACTTTTGAAAATCAATTTTAAAATGCCAAGATATTTATAACCTTGGTACTAATACGATTGTTCATTTAGGAAATAATACAACTTTTTGGCATGATCGTTGGATATCAGTCATTCCTCTTAGGGTTGAATTTAAATAGTTCTTCGAAATTTGTATGGAATTTCAGGTTTAATAGAATCTTAAAAGGTACAGCTCTCAAGCAATTCTCTTTATTATGTGCAAGGTTGAATTTATACATCATTGATAATGAAAATGATGTTATTAGTTGAGAATGGGTAAAAGTAAGAAATTCACTTCTAATTCTTTGTATAATTTTCTTAATTTCTCAAGAGTTACTAATAACACTTTTAATCTTATTTGGAAAACAAACGCACCACCAAAAGCTAAGATTCATTTGTGGTTAATCATGCACGGGAAGCTAAATAGCATTGAATTTTTAAAAAGAAAGAATTTGCCAATTGATAATTAATGTGCTTTTTGTAACTTGTACTTTGAAAATATTAATCATATATATTATGATTGAATGGATACTTGCTACATTCTTAATAGTACTCTTAAATTTTTTAACTTTATTCTTACAACTAAAGTTACTGATTGAGATTTTTGCTGGAATAACTTAAGATTAAGTTAAAAGGGTAAATAGATTTTTACTAGATACTTTGTTCACTATAATATGTTGGTATATTTGGTTTGAGAGAAACTAGAGACTATTTAATAATAATAATAGCAGTTATACTAATAGATTGGTAATTACAGTAGCTTCATTTTGTTTCAATTGGATCTCAAATTCAAAATATAGATTGGTTAAAAATAATCATATTAGTGAATATCTTAACAAGGTTAGAAAAAACATGGAATTATCTAAACTAAAAAAACAATATTTTTAACATTAATAATTACAACATTGACATTTATTTAAATTTGAATGAAGATTCTGATTATCGTAATATCCTTTTGATCAAAGGAGCATAATGTTAATATTTTTTAGATTTTTTAAAATCTTTTATAAGTATATAATTACATATTTTGTTAATATCTGTGCCTTTTGATTTTGTGTTCATTACCTCATAATTCTTATATATATGCATATTAGTAGTCTAATGCTTGTTATTGTTTCTCTGCTATCTTATAGTTTTAACTTTTTTTTTCATTAATGCATATATGTGTATTTGATTTTATTTATATACATATATATGTATTATTCTCATATTTTTATTTAGTTCCATCTGTAGGTATAGTTTAGGCTAAAAATAGTGCTAGAATGTTATTTGTAGGGTTTCAAGATTGTGTTGCCAGGATGCTGGACTGCTGTTCGTATGATCGTTATTAGGAGATATTTCATATTTTTGATCTAGATCATTCTCGCTAGCCATGAGGCATTTCCCTCTCTAGTGGAGCTGCTTGTGGATCTTTTTTTCTCTTGGATGCATCATGGTTTATATTGGGTACTTCTAACACTTTATTATCGGACGGTGGCGTTGCCGGAGTTTGATACCGAGGTGTATTGGGCGGTGGCCTTGCCGGAGCTCATTCAAGAAGTTACATGATGTTGTTATCTTAGTTTTTCTATGTTATGATTTGTCACCTGCCATGCATATTGGCAGCACCTTTTCTATTGGTGTTACACACACACACACACACACACACACACATGTGATCTCCTCTACTTTAGAGGATCACACATTTCTCTCAAAAAATATTCATTGTTGGAACCGATATGTTTGTAAAATAATATACTTCATTATCCTCCAACTATAACTTCATAGAAGCAGAAGAATACTAAAAGTATGAAAGAGACATGACCGTGGCATATAGGAAGACTACATCTGCATGATATAACTAGTTAAATTATCATGAATCTCGTCTATCTCTTGTTGGCTATAAGAACCATCTTGTAAAAAGTACTACGATTAAGAGATTGTTTCAAAAATTAATCATATAATTACTTCACATAAAATATGAAGGCAAAAAACTAAAGTGGTACCTCATGTAAATCAATGCTTTGATGGTGGTTTTTCACTATACTATAAATATACCTCATCGCATAATATACACAATCTATTGATATAAATAGTTGAGGAAACTATAACAATATTACAAGATAATTTAATAGTCAGTTTAAAATGAATTTATAGCCCGAACAACATAAAAAAAAATTGTTAGAAAACAAATCACCTTAACAGTTTTCCATTTCAAGGTAGTTCCTAGAGACTTGTTGTCGTATGCCTTACATGTTTTAAAGGCACTGTACATGCAAGAAAATGTTAAATAATAACTTATAAATGATTACTGAATACTTCATCTAATTTGGAAATTGCAAAACAATAGTAATCAAAATCTATAACATATTTTAAATGCTATTTTTAGGACATATAATTGAGCATGCTCACTAAATTTGATTTAGTCGTGACTATGGTGAATATGTAAATCAGTTCAGAACTAACAATTCTAAATTTGATTAAGCTGTGGCCATAGCAAATTTGTAAATCAGTTATACTAACAAAAAGTACATGAATTATGTATTGAATTAAGTACAAACAAACAAGACATGGTTGAACCTCTTAGTCCTTGTATAGTTTAGCTTATTTCACATAATTTGTATTACCATGTACTGGAATAAGCGATAAAATGATATGTGACTATGGATGGTAATTACATGAGATATGAAGTTAATATGTAATGGAATTTTTACACTATCCAACTAGTATGAAGAAAAAAAGCAACAGTGATGCAATAAAAAGATTCATTAAATTTATAAGAACATAAATAGCTCATTACACTTGGAAACTAATTTATCTTGTTTTGCTACTCTTCAGCAGTGTTCTTTTTGAATAATTATTACATAGTCAAATAAAATCCAATGAAGCCTAATGTAGCTATACATATTGTAAAATGTATGATACATATACCATTAAAATTCCCTAAGCATAATATATTGTGTGTCTCGGCATGTATGACTAAAATGCATACTATTCGTGTTTTAGGCACATGATGCTTTTCTTCCATGACGCATAAAGTATTATGATAGTCAAAAGGTAAGCATACATATTGAAGTTTAATGTTTAATGTGTTCCCTTCACTTGATTCGGTATTGATACTTTATAAATCATGTTTTTTTCAGACTAGTGAGTTTGAATCATCCAAGTGGATGCATTTAAAGCATATACATTTTGGTCTAGTTGGAAGGACATCTTTTTCAATTACTAATCCCTTAGATGACCCAGTTATTTAAAAAGGTAAAATGACTCCAAACTTACTGAAGTTAACACTGTATTCAATAGATTTATAATGTATTCAATATAACTAGTTCTATAACATTTTCAAAGATATATAATATATTCAATAGATCTCTAGATTAATGTTTTTAAACAGTTAATCGATAGATATTAGTCAGAACCAAGCATTGCTCCAACTATGATTGATATTATCACCTATGTGATCAAGAAAAAAAAGATATCAAAAAGCAAATAAATGTAACATATATGTTCACTTATGGCTAAAACTTTTAGTTTACGTTTGCATTCGGCCTGGGAACCCAAAATATAAACCACGTTCTTTTCTACAAGAAAAACAAGCAGTAGACAATGTTTCCTATATTATAAGATTTATAGGTCGTTAAAATAAGCAACAAATTTGTAAACTAGTTCCTAAATGTTTAATGTTCATACCCTTCATAGTGTGGGGGCTAAGAGTAAGCCATTAGATTGTGATGCACACCATGCGTTCGAAATATATGTATATGTCGCGTTTGGATATTTCCGTACTTGGAAAAGCTTATAGGGACGCATAAACCCAATGGTCTTCACTTCAAAGTCATTGCACATATGATTTAACTACATACACATTATCTAAGCATATAACCAACATTATTGAGCACGTCAACAAGTTCATTATTATTCTTATGAGTTTATTATTATCAAAAGAAAGAGGGTGTGATAAAAAAAAATCTTGTAATAACACACACACATAGGGGAAAAAAAAATACTCACATGATGTAAATCTGCTACCATGATCCATTCAACCATGCCATACTAAGGAATTGGATAATGCCATCCATTGTTGCAGCGACCTGTATTTTCAACTATTTTAAATTATTAAATTTATTTGAACAAAAATGGTTATAAATAAAATTTAGTGGTTTATCAATGTAGTTTATTGAATTTGAACTTGAATAAAATTTTGAAATAACCAATTTTGAAGATTTAGGCAATAACAAGTATTGGAATGAAATTTTATATATTGATGTGTTTATAAGCAATAGCTTGAATTGAATAATGAATGTTGAATTACTGTAAAAGGAAAGTGGTTGCTTCGTTATTTGAATTCGTTTTAAAAGTAATTTTTATAAGTTAAATAACTTATATTTCAAGTATAATGATTTAATTGATAATTGAATTGTTTAAATTTAATCCTGAATTTAATGTGAATGAAAATGATTTCAAAAGTTGATTATAATTTTATTTAAATAAGAATGAAAATTGTTAACTTTTAGAATTGAATTTAAAAGCGATTAAATTGATTTTGGAAATTTCTCGTTTTAATTAACGTGTAAAAATAGTCTTTTAGGCATTGTTTTGGAATTCGACGAAACCAGTTTCAATAGATCCGTAATAGTGAATCATTACAGAATTTCAAGTTACGTAGCGACCATACTTATCGTTTTGCCATGCGAGCTTGAAACGCGTAGAATATAACCAAAGGAATTTAATTAAAACAATTTGATTTTGAAAAGCTATCTTATAAATATGATAGAATTGGCTTCCGAAACTAGTTTCATTGTGTTCGGAATAGGGGTATATCATGTAGAACGCCAGGTGGCACGCTTCGTTTGGAGTTCGAAATTTTCATGGACAAATCGGGTCGGAAATATATATAAAAGGCCGTTATAATCTCATTTCGCCAAATGCTAGTTATAACGCAGCCGCTTATCTTATCATTTAATGGCCGAAAATGGCCGATCTTCTCCTCTTATTTTTTCATAATCCTTTTAACGAAATTAAACGACTCCAAAGGCAAATAAGGAGAGCTCGATGAGTTCTACACATCCAACAGTTGGATCGTGCCGGAAGCATTCGAGATCGCTAGAATTTGGCCGGGAAGCGAGCACAGTTTTAGGGTTTTGGGATTCATAATTTTGGATCCGCGCATGCGCGCACTTACGTCCGCTACTGACAAGGCGGCCATGGAGGCGGAGGGGCGCATTGCTAGGCGGCGCAACAACAATTGGGTGCGGCGGCATTATGATTTCTGGCGCACGATGTTTAAGAAAGAAAAGAAAAGAGAGAAGCGGTAATGCGGGCCTGGACCTGGGTATGAATGAGAGAAGGGTAGGTTTTTTTTATTATGTTAGTTTATGTTTGTAACGACCCGTAAATTTCGTGGATTTAATTTGGTTGAATTAATGAGTTTTGTAATTAAATTTAGTAGAAATAAAAACTTTATAAACAAATATTGAAATGAACGCTAAATTAAAATATATAAATGGTGACTTAAAACCTATTTACTAGCAATTTGAATAAATTTCAATAGATGAAATGGGGTAAGTATTTTACCCAGGTATAAATTTCATTTAAAGGGAATTAACTAATATGTTAATGTAAATTAAGAAAATATTGGAATAAATGATAATTTCATTCATACTTGTAAGCAGTTATTATAAGTTGCATGTTGAAATGGGTGATTTAATTGGAATTTAAAATTTAATTTAAATGAAAAATATATAAAGGTTTACAATAACGGAAATTTAGGTAATAAGGTTAGAACAAGTTGATAAGTAATAACCAAAATAAAGGAATAGTATTAATGTAAATAAAGTGAAACTGGATATAGAGAAATAAATATAAGCATTTAATAAATTAATTAATGTGGATTTCAATAAATGGTAATTGAATAAAAGTCAACGTTCTTTAAGTAATCATATTACTTGCTGGAAAGTAATACGTGATTGATTGAATGTGATTACGAAATATAAAATTTGTGTATACACGGGATTTTTAACGGTGATTGCTAAGTAATAAACCTATAAAGGCATGTAAAGGAAATAGGTAACAATCTATATGTTGTTTATTTCATTTAGTACGTTAAACTAAAATTTGGGAATCAGATCTCAATTAAGGGAAATTAAGTTGTACGTTAATTTGAAATAAAATCTAATAAATATTACATTAATAAGGAATGTAATACAAATGGTTAGGGATTGTCGAATTTGGTAAAATGGAATTGGACTTAGGAAATTTTGTTAACTTAGTTTAAAACCTCAATTTATACGCGGAATTGACAAGATTCACATTTTTATATAACCATTGATACAAATCTAAGATGTATATAGAAGTATCAGCGTAATGAAATATAAACGAATGTTAAGTATGCTTATAGGATAAAGATCGTTTGAATAAAAAGAATGAGAATCAACATTTAATTATTTATTTGAATTTAAAATTACGATAATATGATTTATTGCAATTAAATGGACTTAATATTTAAAAATTACGTAAATATAAATTTAGATGAAATTTGGAGATATCTACGTAATAGAGTATGAATCCAATGGTAGTCTCATCTATTGGATATTAATAGATTGAATAATTGAATGAAAGTCAATTAAAGGGAATTATTGCAAATTTAATTTTTAATTTGTGGATATAATGAAATTGAAATTTAACGCTGAAATGAATAAATTAGTTAACTCTAAATTTACATGTAGATTTGGTTTAATTAATGTGAATGGTTAAGGAAATAAAGGTGTTAAAGATTGTCAATTTCAGAATTTAAATAGGAAATTTGATTTAATTAATTTATTTTAGTTTATTTAATTAATATAAAAATAGCCATTTTGGCCACTAACTCGGATTTCGACGAAACTAGTTTCATTGGATCCGTAACGGTGAATTATAATAGTGTTTCAAGTTTCGTAGTGATCGGACTTGTCGTTTGATCGTACGGACTCGAAACGCCTTGAAATTTATGCAATTGAAATCAATTGAAATTGATTTGAAAATATTGTTTTTAGCATAACTTCTTCATACGATAGAATTTGGACTTCAAACCTTTTCCATTGCGTTTAAAATATTTTAAAACACCTATTTTGATATACGGGTTTAACCAATTTCGTTCCGCGGTCAGAACGGGCTTTTGGGACCACGTCAGCGGTAGCACTTATATCTATCAACCCGATCAATCAATTTTTCAATTTGCCTATAAATACCCTGCTAAACCCTAGCCTCCGTCTATTCTCATTTATCTGCGCGTAAAATTTCATCAGCTCCTCTTCTTCTTCAATGGATGCAAACCCTATATCCAATTACAATCCAAAATCAAAGTAAAAAAATTCAAAGTCCTCAGAAAAATTCAGAAAAAATATATGTTGAAGCACTCGAAATGCATAATCTGCTGGTGCAATTCGTTTTTCAATTCGAGTTATCGTTTGCTCTGAAATTAAAGGTTTATCCATGGCTTTTCATCATCGCCGCGACCAACTTCGTCGGATCGGGAAACCCTTTCTGGGTTTTGAAGAGAGTCCCGAGGGGACTTCATCTATGTAGTTTATTTCGCGAATCGACGGTTGGATCGACGTGAAAAATTGATTAGGGTTTAAGTAAACAAGACGACGGCTGGGTTCTTAGGGGTGCGTGCGGCCTCCATAGGGTCGACCTGAGGTGGCACGTCGTTCTGGGGGCTTGTAGGAGGAGTGGCCGGCCGTGGGTTGTGCAAATGGTGGTCAAGGATGGTCACCGTTTCGTTTTGGGTGAAGCTTCACGTGAACAGGGAGGGTTGCGTGCTTGTAGTACGTATGGAGTGAAGAAGGAATAATGCTGACGTGGAGTGGAGTTGAATGTGTTCACTTTTATTTTTTTATTTTTTTGAATTTCAATCACAATAATCGCTATAACTTCTACATACGATATCCGTTTTACGCGCGGTTTTTTTTTTTGTTATGATCATATTGAAATTCCGGACTTGATGACGTTGGTTTGGGCAAATTATGAGACGGTCAAATTTTTGGGTTTAAATTGGATTTGAATTCAAAAGGTGAGTGTTTTAACCCACTCACAACTTTCAAGTTTTCTTATGTTTGTTAAATTGATTTAAGATATGAGTAGAAATTTATTTATGACTTTTTTGCATATTTTATTCATCATCTCAGTTAAATCGCATTTATTTAATTTAACTATTAATTAATTTTATTATTGCCTATATATTGACAGTTAAAATTTATTTATTTTGCATATACACTACTAGTTAAACAGTTATTTATTTATTTATTTATTTATTTTGAATATAAACCGTTCGTTGATACCTGTTATATTTTATATGCTCTATTGATGTTTGTTTAAATTGATGATGATTGCAATAAATTGGTTGATGATAGATATTGGGCGAATGGATGATGTGTTCTATATTATATAAACTGTAAGTTATTATGCATTTTCATTTCATTCGGGATAGCGGTTTGAAATGATATACAACCGCACTTTTTATTTTTAAATTGCGGATTGAAATGATAAATATCCGTATCACTTGACCATAAGATAGAAATTTTATACAGACACCGTCGGTCTATATATAATTATTTTGAAAATGATTTCTATGGTTTAGATAGGATACAGTTCAATAAATATTAAATTTTGATATTATATAAATATTATTTTATATATACATATATAGTTAAAATTTTGAATTTAAGCTATGTATAATCTGTTAAATAAAAATGAGTAAGTTGGAAAAATGGAGTTCGATAATTTATATTATATGTTTAAGTACAGGTTTAAAATCTTGTGCATATATATAGAGTTTTAAATGATTCAAATCAATTAAGATTGGAAGATAAATTGGAAATTTATTTGGAATTGAGCTCATTTAAAAATTTAACTCCATAAGTGATGTAAACTTATTAAAATTGGAAATTTTAAAGGTATGATATTTATAACTGGATTTTTATTCAAGATAAATTAAATGAATATTTCTAGTATAAATAAATTGTAGGAAATATTAAATTGTTAGAAATTTGAGTCTTATTTATGGATTTATTATGTGAATGTTTCAAACTAAATAATATGACCATAAATTGTTAAATAGAAATTTTCAACCTTAGTTTTGAAATGGTTAAATACTCAAAGTTTGAATATATTGAAATCGAAGTGTTTTATTGAAACTGGAAGTGAATCTAAATTTATGTGGTTTAGACTTAATTTAAAGTGAATAAATGGTAAAGGCGTGGAAATTATTTACTTTATAAAGTAATTTAAAATCAACTGTTGAATATCCAAAGCATTCAAGTTTTAGAAGTTATGGTTTTAAAGCTATGAATTTCGAAGTATTATGTTTTGAAAGTTATAATTCAAATGTTTGGTTTCCACGTATTATAAATTTTAAAGCAGTATGATTTTGGAAAAGAATTATGTGAAATAAAAATGATATTATTGATTTGGGTTTTTATAAAAATAATATCAAAATGAGTTGTTTTGGAAATGGAATTGATGTCGTATTTATGGGTTTTGAAATGGATAATTATATTCTGGTTTTAAAGTAGAACTATTTTAAAGACCGCGGTGTTATAATAACGTTTGGTTGTTGAAGAGACGGGGATCGGAAGTTGTCATACTCTCTGCCAACTCCGAAAACCACTTTAACAACCGTGTACGCGGTGGAGATTCCAGAATGAAGTAAGTTGGTGGCGGCGTTTCCTGTAAGGTAAATATGTGGACCCAACTCCCGTGAGTTGGCATAAGGTGGCTAAAACAGGAGCGATTGACGGGTTTATAAGGTAGCACCTTTGATCGGACACTTCATTTCGATACTGTACTCTGACTTTGGATTGATTCGTTGGCCACCTTCACTTTTGATTTCTTTGATTTGGGGGAGTTTGTTCGAGGTGGGCGGTAGCTGCGCGCTACGCGTTACCACCGACCCAGAAGCGTAATTGGTATATCTACCCTGGCATTGCCTAGTTGTGCCGTGTCACCTACCCTAGCGCGCCTTATACGATTTTGGTTTTGTACCATACCTATGGAGTGCGCTCTGACGACGCCCAGTACGGGGGAGATTACAGTACTGTATAGACTATGGGAATATATTATGTGTTAAGGTGGAAAATGTAAAGCCTTAACGCTATTTAAAAGTAAGTTTATTTTACAATTAGACATTATTATAATCGCGAAGTATACTACATAGTAAATAGTTTAACGGATCCTTAGGAGATGTAAATCCCGAGCATCTCTTAAGTTACTACACTCATATTTATTTCTGTTTATTTAACTTACATAAGATCTTTTAGTTCTGACTCGAGTGTTTTGTCTTTTCAATTGCTCGGGTCAGTCCGAGCGTTTCAGGATTTGAAGATTTAGCTCTGGAGGACGAAGATGAAGATTTATATTATTATTATTTATACTAGTGCACTACACACTGTTCTGCTGCATTGTTATTGGTATGTGTAACTCTGATATGTATTATATAAATGGTTTTGTAAATAGATTTATAAACTGTATATTTGATTATTATATTTTATCCTTCCGCTGTGAGATTCTGTTTTCTTTTTATTTCTTTCTTGTTTTTCTTATTTACCCCATAACAATCCGCCCTTCCGTATGGTTTGAATTGGCACGTGTGTCGATTTAAAGCGTGCGAAAATGCGGGACGTTACAATGTTAATTAAATTTTTAATTATCAAATGTTTATAATTGCATATCTTTTTCATACGAGGTCGGATTCGAGCGAAATGAGTCGCGTTACGATCGTATCGACGAAGGCTACGACATGGAGTTGGATTCGTATTTATTTTACTCTAAAAAATTTCATTTTCAAATAAAGGTGAGTGTTTTATACCAATCACGAAATACTAAAATAATTTTATGTTAGTTAAATTTAAAATCATGAAGTGATTTATTTTACTGACTGTTGCTTGGTAATTTAAGTGACATTTTAATTGACATATGAATTGAACTGATATGAATTTAAATTGGTAATTCAATTTGAAAATGAGTTTTTAGTTAGACACCCGATATTGATAACTAGTTAATGATTGTGATATTGGCTGTATTGAGTGTTGATTATGATGGATGCCTATTGATTGGTATTTTGGATGTCTGGATGTTTATTTATTTTATACATTCTTGTTATCACCATGTAAATTATTTGACAGTATATAAAACTATTATTTGAATTATTTCAAATAGATTAAGAAATAGATTGAAATGATATATACCTATGACATTATTTTGGGTTGAAATGATATATATATATATATATATATATCCATCCCTTAAATAAAAATAAAAATAACTGATCACTGGGCCATAGGATAGAAAATTATATAGGAACACCGGATTGGCTAAATTAAATGATTTTAAATTCTTGGATTTGAATTTATTCAAATGATTTTGTTTTATAAAAATAAAATTGAATAGAAAAATGGAAATAAAATTAATTTCAAATTCGATTTTTAAAATGTTAGAATTAAAATTAGTTAGACGAAATTGTTTAAAAAATAAAATTGTAGTAATAATTGGAATATGATTGCAGTTATGGAAATTGATTTGTTTTAAAAGATTTGAACCTTAAATTGAATATTGAAGTTAATTTGATATGAGTGATTTAAATCGGTATATGGAAATTGAACTCGAATTTATAAAATTGAAATGGTTTAAAATCGAGAATTGAATTGAACTTTAGACCATTAAATCGAATAGTTGAAACAAATTTGAAATTGAATTAATATAGGATTGAAATTGATTTGAATTGAAATCGAGTCAATTTGAATTGATTTGAGATTTAAGATGATCTGAATTGGAAGATTTGAAATTGAATCGATTTGATTTAAATTTACACCTGAATCCAAATTTACTGGAAATGGAAAGAAACAGTTTTGAGTTTGAAATTATTTTCACAATGAACTATTTTCCTACAAACTATTTTAATTTTATTTTTTAAATTTCCAAATTATTTATATTTTTAAATCATTTAATACACAATCTATTTTAATATCTAAACTATTTAACTTTTGAACTACTTAAAACTATTTAAATATTTTCTAAAATTCAAACTGGTCGAAGTGGGAATTGTTTATATTTAAATCGTGGATTTAAATGCAAATTGGGTTAAAATGAAGTTATAATCTAAATTGAAATTTGAAATGATTTTGGAAGTAAAATTGAGAAATTTGAATGAAATGATATTTTCAAGGGAAATTGACATAATTGAAATAAATATGATATTTTGAAATGAAGAATATTATTACGAATATGATATATTGATATCAAGTATGAATTATTTTCGAAATGTAAAAGTACTAACCGATGTGTAAAATGATGTTTGGTTGTTAAAGAGACCGAGGTCTATTTTTTGCATACTCTCTGTCAATATTAGAACCACTTTAACAACAATGTACACGGAGGAGACTCCAGAATGAAGTGGTTGGATTACGTTTGCAGATTTGAAGAAAGAGAACGATGATGGATAGACTCCGGCACTTGTGCCAATTTGAAATGACTAAAATAGGACGGCTTGACAGGGCCAAGTGGGCTAGCTACCCCTACCGAACATCCGTTCTTCGATTTTTCTTTTTGGACTTGGTCCATACAATTACCTTGATGTTGGTTTTGATTGGTGCACCTTGATTTTGGGATAACCTCCCTTTGACTCGATATGGGATGGATGGACGTGGTGGGCGGTCGTGGCTACGATGTGTTACCGTCGGCCTTACGATCCGAACTAGTAGTATCCTACCTTGGATATTGCCTCACATTCCTTGTCAAACATTTATCCTTATACGAGACCACTACGAGTTTGGTTTAGTGTTATCGTATCACGGCGTGTCCCTATCCCCCTACGTGCTACGGGGGCGTTATATGCAAACTGTACGACAATGATTAAAATCGTGTTAAGGGAACCTTAATACTAAGAAACATATTTATTTTATTGATTGGACATTATATATATATCACGTATTCCACTACATATAGATATTTTGAGGGATCCTTAAGAGATGGAAAATCGCGTAACATCTCTTGAGTTATTGCACGCACGTTATACACTAGATAGAAGATATAAAAACCCTGTAAACATCTATGATGCTATTACACTCCTATTACATGTGATATTGATTTGACTCACATAAGAACATTTTAGTCCCGACTCGTGTTTTGTCTTTTCATTACGCTCGGGTCATCCCTGAGTTTTCAGCGCATTGAAGATAATTTTTTTGAGGGCGAAGACTTGGTATATTATATTACTAGTATTATTCCCTACATTATCTTGTTCTGCTGCATTGTTTTATTTAGTTATGTTGTATATGTATATATATAACTCTGATAGATGTTGTGATATCCCGGAATTTCAAGGAATTTAAAATGTGATAATCATCTTAATAAATTAATTAAAATTGGATAAAATTTGTTATTTTCAAATATATATATAACCAAAATAATTAATAACATGATGATTTCAAACATAGTTATAAATGGATTCTTGATAGAATAATTATCTACAAATTTAATTCGTAATGTTTTATAAATAAATTTTTAAATGAAATAATTATTTTCAAATATAGTTGGTGTTGATTTATAAATGAATTCTAAAATAGAATTATTATTTTTGAGTTAATAAGGAGTTTATATATATAATTAAGATTAATTTTAAAAATAGATTTTATAAATAAAGTTATTATTTTCAAATTAAATTAGTGTTTGTTTAAAGTCAGTGTAAATTTGAATTGATATTAAATTTGATTTCAAATTGAATTTGAATTTCGATTTAAATTTGAATTTAAATGAATATTTATATCTTAAAGGTATTTTGATTTAAAATAATATATGAATGAGTTTGGTTTAAAATAAGATTTATTTCCTTAAAAAGAATTTATTAAGAAAGGTTTATAAAATTGTGAAATAAATACAAAAGACTTATTTTTAACATTTTAAAATGGATTAAAAATATTTTGTATGATTTTATTTAAAATATAATTGGTTTATACTTTATTTTCTTTTAAAGATTTTATTTTTATAAAATTTAGAAAGCATTTATTTATTTAGAAATGTATTTACTAATTTAGAAAATTTATATATAAGCTTTTAAAATCTCTTAAAGATAAATAAAATGTAATATTACAAGTGTAGGTTAATAAAGCTTAAAAATACACATGTGAGTGAAGTAATCATAGGTTGTGACAAGTGTTAGTAATTGAAACAAGTGGCAAATTTATTTTTATTTTTCTTTAAATTCCAGTTAAATCCTAAATCACATTATTTAAAACTAACTCTTCTTTTCCCATCTCCTTTCTTATTTCATTTCTAAGAAAACTTAACCATGTTCTATCTTCACAACCAAAATTTCTTTTGCATCAAATCTGAAAACTATTTTTTCCAAACCAGAAATTCTGTTGCATTAAAACCTGAAACCAGATCAAAGCTTGAAAACACCTCCTCAAACAAATTAGTATATCACTCCCTCAAACCAAAAATCCACCTCTATTTTTAATCTTTTCAAATCAATGTAAACTCAAGTGAAAATCTGAAGACTGAAAGTGTTAGACTAAAACCAGATCAAACCTGAAATATTTCCAAAGCTTTGTAATCTTTTCGAAACCTGTAATCACCAGAGAAAGTCTTAAAAGCTTCGACCCAAAGTCTGAATCTTTCCAAAGGCCTGTAAATCAAGCCTGTAGCAGATTGCCAAAGCAACTTAACCATGTTGCCGGTTTCAATTCTGAATTTTTGCAAGGCAATTCAAAGCTTTCAGTCTTAAAATCCAAGCAGTAGCTAAAGCATGCAGTTTTAAAAAAAGAAATTATCAAAAGCATCGGCAAATCCAAGTTTTTCCAGTTTCAAACTGTCAAGCTTCAAACTGTTTTCTTCTGCAACATTCAAAACTTCCAGCCTCTGCCTTTTAAAAAAGTATGTGAGAAAACCTTTTAAAATTTAAAACTAAGTAAGTACATATTTGTTCGTTTGTGAAATTTGTGGTGAATGATGCTTTGTTGTGCATACTTATGTGGTATTTCTGTGTTTATGAATTTATGTGGGTATGCATGCCTGAAACAAGAAACTCGACAACTTTAAATTTTCAAAAATCAAGATCTAAACCTTTAAATCCTATTAGAATTAGATATTCAAACTAAGTTTTTTGCATTTGTAGGATCTAAATTTTTTAAAAATAGTTTAAGAACATTCAGTTGGAATAATATTTGGAAAATGGAAAGAAGACAGTATATAAATCAAGTTTCTGCTTTTCAAAAATCTGGTGAGTAAACATCTACTTAAAAATTTAAGTAAATCATAATCTGTTGCTTGTGAAAATTTCTAAGATTATTGATGCATGCTTATAAATATTTAAGTGGTAGTTCTGTATGAAATTTGAAGTATATGTTTTGATATAAATGTGCATGTCTGTAAATATTTGTTTCTTCCCTGTTTTTTTGATACTGGGTTTAAAAGCTAGATCAAATCCTCATTCTTATTATATGTTCATTGATAAACTTTGTATTTCAAATAAATTAGTTAAGTTTAAACTTTGTCTAAGATACAAAAATATGAACAAACATTTTAAGATTGGAAATTACTAGTATCTAGAAATAACAGTAGAAATTCCTGTGAACATGATAAATCAAATGTTTGAATTTGATAATCTAATTCCATAACTTGAATATATTTTGAAAATGAAGATTTTTGAAACAAAAATCAAGATTTTTAGAAGTAGAATGGATGAGCATTTCAGAGATGACTGGATTTGGGTTTCTGAGCAACTGTTGATGGCCTAAGGGTCTAGAAGGGTCGAGGCTTTGTCTAGTGGTGGAGGACTGTGCAGTGAAGCAGGGGAAAAATGGTAGGAGGGGTTCTTGACCACCATGGCGTTGACGGAGAAGCAGGAAAGGGTTTTAACCCTAATTTGTATGTGATTGGGTTTTTGGTCACCGCGAGTTCTATGGGTGATCGAATGGCTTGGAATTTGGGGTAATCGTAGCTTAGGGTGTCGGCATGGCGTAGCCGGAGAGGTAGCAACTCCGATGATCGAAGTAGTGGCTGCGAGATAGTTTCCTGGCAACGATTCTGGTTGCTGTTCTTCTTCCACACTCGATTTTGTTTTGATAGTTATGAACGTGTTTGGATGGTCGAGCGATGATGTTGGGGTGATGGATGGAGTGTTGCCGTCACCAGAGGTGGTCATCGGCGTCGGGGTCGACTGTGCAGGTGTACAGGGAGGGGTGTGTGACATCTGATGATGGGTGTTGGTTTTACTCGAAGCATTGCTCGAGAGTTTGGGAGGAATACCCGAGAGTAAACTCGAGTAGATTTAGGTGTTTATAAGCTACAGGTTTATTAACTTTATAATTTTAATTTTAAGTTTTAAAATGGGCAGAATGTGTTTTGACTCGGGGTTAGGCCCGAGTGACCTACGGGTAAAACCCGAAGTAACTGATTAAAACAGTTTTCAGAATATTTTAAAATCAAATCTTTTTGTACTTGAAGTTAAATCTAGTTTTAACTTCTATATAAACTTACTTCATATATAATAAGTATTTCTTAAACAATAGGTTATGAAGTTTTAAAAGATGTTTAAATTAAATTTTGTTAAATAAATTTTAAAGTCATTTTTAAACATTAGTTTAAAATGTAAGTTAAATTTTTTTAGAAAGGTAAGTTTTAAAATACAACTTGAATTAGTTTTTGAAACCTTTACTTGATAATGTTGTAAGTTTTTAGGAAGTTAAGCTTTGATAACTTTAAAATTATCAAGTGAATAATTATTTATTTTAGAACTTAATTGATGATGTAATTAAGTAAAGATAAATTATAATGTTAAAATGTTTTTTTAAGTGCTAATGTTAATAAAGGTATTAATGATATAATGTCTTGTCTTAAGATGATTAAAGGTTTAATACCTTGAGATAAACTAGGTTAATTGTGGAAATTAAATATAATTAATTAATTTGAATTATTTAATCATAAAGGATTAATTAAGAAATTAATCAAGAGTAATTAATTAGTTTAATTTATAATTAATTAAGGGTTATTATTTAATTAATTAAAAGTTAATTAATTATAATTAAGGATTTTTAATTAAAGGTTGTTAATTAATGATCAGAGATTAATTAATTTAGTAATAAAGAATTAATTAATCAAGTAGTTAAGATTTGCTAAATTTAGTAATTAGAGAGTTGTTAATTAAGTAATTAGAGGTTACTTAATTAATATTTAAGATGTACTTAGTTTGTAATTAAGTTTATTAAATAATGATTGGGTTTTATTAATTAATACTTAGTTTGTAATTAATTAATTAATACTTAGTTTGTAATTAAGTTTGAAATCTAATTACGATAAGAATTGTTTGCAACGAATACTTTATGAACTCTACTTCACGAAGCGTTCGATAATTAAATCGAATTGAAATCTAATTACGATAAGAATTGTTTGCAATAAAAAAAGATGCAATTAACGGAGTGTTTTCATAATAAGTTAATGAAATTGTATAAGTATATTTATAATATAGCTTATAAATAGAAAGGATTTAAAAGCTGAGAATTTTAGAATTTAAATCCCGTTTCTTTCAAAATTATTTTCAAAGCCTTCAAAGTTAGTAATAATATTATTTGAAAGTGTTTTGACTAGAAATATATTTTGAAAAGATTTTTGAAAGAAATAAAAGTATTGAACTTGCTTTAGTCGTTGAGAAATAATTCTGGGGATGACTGCAACATCACCAGTATTTATTTTTATGTTTCCGAGTGACAATTGCTGCCAATTTTTTTTTTTCCGGTTAAAACAAATTTTGATTGTGAAAACATATTCCAAGTATGATTTGATAAATATATGAAAATAGTTTATGAACTTATAAATTGAAAATAGTATGAATAAGAAATAAGTTTATAACTTATGAATTTGGATGGGAAAGTAAGACCAAATTTTAAAAACGGTTGAACATTTCGGTTAAGTTAACAAAAGAAAATTTGAATTTGAGATATAAAATAAAAGAATTAACCTAAGAAATGTTAAATAAAATGATTTAGCGAAATGAAGTAAATAAAATGAAGTTTAACCCAGGGCTTAAATGGAAGTGAATTGTATTTGAAATGAATTAGATAAAATAATGAAATGAAATTTTAAGTGAATAAGTTATATAACTTATAAATTCGAGAATTATTAAGCTAAAAACAAATTTTAAGTTTGTTGAATGTGAATGATAAGAAATGAATTTTTTTAACTTAAATAAAGCTAAATAAACTATGTAATGGATTAAATAAAATAAAGTTAAACTTACTAAAGATTAAATGAATTGAATCGGATTTGAATGGAACTAGATGAATAAGTAAAGTAAATTAATTCCACTTAAGCTATAAGATGAATTGATAAAATGAATACAAACTTGAATTATAAAGTGAAATGCAATTTAGGCTTCAAAGAAATTGAATGAGAATAAATGGGTGTAAGTAAAATTTATGTGAGTAATTGAATTTGATTTAAAATTGGATGTAAATAAATTGAATGCAATTGGAATGATTTTTAATAAACTGAGTTAATTAATTGGATACGAAATAAGTGAATGTTAAATAAAGAAATGTTATACACTTAGTTAATATTCTAAGAAATGTTAAATGAATAATCTGAGTAGTAAAAAGAAATACTATTTATATATGAACTTAAGAGAAGGTAAACAAATAATAAATCAAATCGTATCTTTGTAAATTGTTTGTAAAATAAAATAATAAGTTTGCAAAATGATGTTTTAAGATTTAGTTGTAGCTTTCTGAGATAATTATAATTTGAATAATATTGTGTAAAAGAAGATACATTTGTATAAAATGATTATAAACTTAAGAAATGATTAATAAAATAAGAAAGTTGAAATCTGAATTATGAAATGAAATTTTACTTAAGTTAAGTTGGATGAATTGATGAAATAAGTTAGTGAAATGAATTATAAGATTAAAGTTGAATGAAATTGATTGTGATAAAAAGAAAATTTATTAATATGAATTTTAGTTATAAAACAAAATTTACTTAAGTAAAGATAATGATATAATTAATGAAATGAACTAATGAAGTGAATCAATGAATTAATATGAACTTAAGTTATGAAATAATAATAAACATGAGTTGCATTTTATAAAATGTTTTCAATAAACTTAAATGGTTTATAAATGATGTTGGTATTAAAGAGAATATACTAAGTGGTAAAGAATTAAAATCTAACTCAAATAAGGTTAAATGAAATGATTTATAAAATGGTTCAGAAATGGATTTATATGAAATGTGTTAAACATAAAGGGGAATAATTGAAATTTGAATAAAATGAATGTAAATACAATAGATGTAAATAAATTTGAAGCAAACAATTAGATGTTAATAAAAAATTAGATGTTAATAAAGAATGAATGTTAATAAGAATGATAGTTTATATATTAAATATTGACATTGGAAATGTAAATTGCGGTAGTTATGAATTAATTGGATGAATATTAATGGTTGAATGGTTCCTTTTGTTGCAAATCATTGTTATAACTATTTTGATTGCATGTGATTGTTATTGTTGTGTATTAGTGCTTGTGCTTATGATTTGGGTTCAGAATTCATGGTATATGGAAACTCATACATGTTTCTATATCTTTTATATGTAACTAGTATTCTAATTTTAGTTGAGATAGGTACAAGCGAAGACCGTTTGGACGTATATGCGGATTTGATTTGCTTTTGCTTGCTTAATATGAGCGGACTCGCTCATATTATTAATAATAAAGCACATATCTTGGATTACATACCATACTTTTATATTTTTCCCTACGGGATGCCTTATCATTGAGATGAGATGTATATTTTTGTTATATATCTGTATTGTAAAAAATTTCGATCGAGCCGCGCAAAGAAAACGTTGCCGAAATTTTCCATAAATCCGGATGTTAGCAAAATTTTGAGATTTTTAAATTTTATAACTTGTTTTATAAATAAGTTGTAATTATTGTAAAGCCAGTATTGGAGTGGCATAGCGGAAGCGTAGTAAAGGCTTTACAAGCAAGATTTCAAAGTTTTGTAAGTTTATTATTTTGACAAAAATATATCAAAGGCTCGATTCTTTACTTAACTCCTTTTCGAGGACGAAAAGTTTTGAGTTAGGGAGGTTGTAACGATCCATATTTTCAACTATTTTAAATTATTAAACTTAATATAATTATTTAAAAAAAATGGTTAGAAATAAAAATTTGATGGTTTATTATCGTAGTTTATTGAATATGAACTTGAATAAAATTTTAAAACAACATATTTCGAAGATTTAGGCAATAACAAGTATTGAAATGAAATTCTATATCAATAGCTGAATGTTGAATTACTGTAAAATGGAAGTGGTAGTTTTAATACTTGAATTTGTTTTAAAAGTAAAATTTATAAGTTAAATAACTTATATTTCAAGTATAATGATTTATTTGATAATTGAATTACTTAAATTTAATATTGAAATTATTTAAATAATTGAATCCTGAATTTAATGTGAATGAAAATGATTTCAAAAGTTGATTAAAATTTTATTTAAATAAGAATAAAAATGGTTAACTTTTAAAATTGAATTTAAAATCGATTAAATTGATTTTGGAAATTTCTCGTTTTAATTAACGTGTAAAAATAGTCTTTTGGGCACTGTCTCGGATTTCGACGAAACCAGTTTCATCGGATCTGCAATAGTGAATCATTATAGGATTTCAAGTTCATAGCGATCGGACTTATCATTTGGCCGTGCGAGCTTAAAACGCATAGAATTTAATTAAAATAATTTGATTTTGAAAAGCTATCTTCTAAATATAATGGAATTGGCTTCCGAGAATAGTTCCATTGTGTTCGAAATAGGGGTATAACATATAGAACGTCAGGCGGCATGCATCGTTTGGAGTTTGGAATTTTGCGAATAAATCGGGTCGGAAATTATAAAAGAGGCCATTATAATCTCATTTTCGTCAAACCCTAGTTATAACGTAACCGCTCCTCTTATCGTTTAATGGCCAAAAATGGCCGATCTTCTCCTCTTGTTTTCTCATAATCCATTCAAGGAAATCGAACGACTCCAAAAGCAAAGATGGAGAGTTCAACGAGCTCTACACATCCAATGGTTGGATGGACCCGAAAGCATTCAAGATCTCCGCAATTTGGCCTAGAAGCGAGCGCAATTTTTAAGATTTTGGGATTTGTGATTTTGGATCTGCATGTGCGCACGTTCGCGTGCACTAGTGATGCGGCGGCCACGGAGGCGGAGGGGCACGTGGCTAGGCGGCACGACGACGAGTGGGTGCGGCGGCTTGGTGGTTTCTGGTACGCGATGTAAAAAAAAGAAAAGAAAAGAAAAGAGAGAAGTTGGAACGCGGGCCTGGACCTGGGAATGAACGATAGAAGGGCAAGGTATTGTTTTTGTTCTCGTAGTTTATGTTAATTAAATTTTAATTATCAAATGTTTATAATTGCATATCTTTTCATACGAGGTCAGATTCGAGGGAAATGAGTCGTGTTGTAATTGTATCGACGAAGGCTACGATATGGACTTGGATTCATATTTATTTGACTTTGAAAATTTTTCAGTTTCAAATAAAGGTGAGTGTTTTATGCAACTCATGAAATACTAAAATATTTTTTATGTTAGTTAAATTTCAAATCATGAAGTGGTTTATTTTTATTGACCGTTGCTTGGTAATTTAATTGACATTTAAACTGACATATGAATTGAACTGATATGAGTTTAAATTGACAGTTTAATTTGAAATTGAAATTGAATTTTCAATTGGATACCCGATAGTTAATGGTTGTGATATTGACTGTTTTGAATGTTGATTGTGATGAATGCCTATTAGTTGATATTTTGGTTGATTGGATGTTTATTTATTTTATATATTCCTGTTATCACCCTGTAAATTATTTGACAGTATATAAAACTGTTATTTGAATTATTTCGAATAAATTAAGAAACAGGTTGAAATGATATATATCTATGACATTTATTTTGGGTTGAAATGATATATATATATATATATATATCCCTTAAATTAAAATTAAAATTAAAATAAATGATTACTTCACCATAGGATAGAATATTATATACGGAAAACATATTGGTCAAATTAAATAGTTCTAAATTCTTGAATTAGAATTTATTTAAATGATTTCGTTTTATAAAAATAAAATTGAATTGAAATATGGAAATTGAATTAATTTTGAATTCGAATTTTGAAATGTAGAAATTAAAATTAGTTAAACGAAATTGTTTAAAGAATGAAAATTGAAATTTGAAGTTATAATTGGAATATGATTGAAATTATGGAAATTGATTTGTTTTAAAAGATTTTAACCTTAAATTGAATATTGAAGTTAATTTGATATTCGATATTCTGAAATTGAACTCGAATTTATATAAATTGAAATGGTTTAAAACTGAAAATTGAATTGAAATTTAAACCATCGAATTGAATAGTTTAATCGAAATTGAAATTAAATTGGGATTGAAATTGAAATTGATTTGAACTGAAATCGAAATTGAGTCAATTTGAATTGATTGATGATCTAAATTGGAAGATTTGAAATTGAATCGGTTTGATTAAAATTTGGATTTGAATCCAGATTTATTGGAAATGGGAAGAAATAATTTTGAGTTCGAAATAATTTTCACTGTAAACTATTTTCCTATTAACTGTTTTAAAATTCGTCTTTTTTAAACTTCCAAATTACTTAAATTTTCAAATCATTTAAACTATTTAACTTTAAGACTATTCAAACTATTTTCTAAAAATTCAAACTGGTCAAAGTGGGAATTTTTTATCTTTAAATCATGGATTTAAATGCGAATTAGGTTAAATTGAGGTTATAACCTAAATTGAAATTGGAAACAATTTTGGAAGTAAAATTGAAAAATTTGTATGAAATGGTATTTTCAAGCGAAATTGACATATTTGAAGTAAATATGATATTTTGAATTGAACGATATTTTCGAAATATATATGATATTTTGATATCAAGTATGAATCGTTTCCGAAATGTAAAAGTACCAACCGATATTTAAAATGACGTTTGTTTGTTAAAGAGACCGGGGCCTCTAATTGGTGTACTCTTTGTCAATATTGGAACCACTTTAACTACTGTGTATGCGGAGGAGACTCCTGAATTAAGTGGTTGAATTTGGCGTACGTTTGCTGAATTTGAAAAAAAAGAATGACGATGGATAGACCCTGGCACTTATGCCAATTTGAAATGACTAAAACTGGACGGCTTGACAGGGCCGAGTGGGCTAACTACCCCTAGCGGACATCCGCTTTTCGATTTTCTTCTTGGACTTGGTCCATTCAATTTTCTTGATGTTGGTTTAGTATTGACTCGAGTGTTTTGTCTTTTCATTACGCTCGGGTCAGCCCTGCGTTTTCAGTGCATTGACGAATATTTTCTAGAGGACGAAGACAAAGATTTGGTATATTATATTACCAGTATTATTCCCTACATCATGTTGTTCTACTGCATTGATTTATTTAGTTCCGTTGTATATATATAACTCTGATAGATGTTGTAAAATTATAATCAAATGTATAGTATAAACAACTTCATGAACTGTTTATTTGATTTTTATATTTTCTCATTCCGCTGTGAGATTCTGTATTTATGTTGTTCTTTTCTTGTTTTTCTTAATTAACCCCATTGATTATCTGTGTTTCGGATTGTTTGAGTTGGACATGTGTGGATTACTGTCAATATAAACCTTCCAAAATGTGGATCTTCACAGTGATATGGATGTCCAAATTTTCATCGTACGTAGATAAATCCTTATTCACATGATTTGCAATGATAACATTATCATCTGATGGCACTTGAACTATCAGGTCATGGAAATATCTGCACTCATTTAATTTTTGTTATGGAGTATTTCTCTTTATTGTTGGACAAGAAATTGGAGGACGTTCAGATTAAACTGGTTTAGGTTGGGGTGAATAAAATTTCTCATTTAATTTTTGCCGATGACATTCCAATCTTTGTGAGAGCTACTATTCCAGGAGTCTACACTATCAAAGAAATTTTCTACAACATGTATTATTTTTTGGGATTGCATATTAATTGTGATAAATCCAATATCTTCTTTGGGAACGGGGTTGAATTTACAGTAGAAATCACTAACTTTTGAATATTCAATAAGGTAGCCTTCCAGTCAAATATTTGGGAATCCCACTGTCTATTGTTAATTTGAAAACTAAGGACTTTGTTCCTTTGAATGACAAGATAAAACTCAGAATAGAGGGGTGGGAAGATAAGTTTCTTGGTCTTGTAGGTAGACTTGAATTAATCAGAGGAGTGATTTATCCCCTTGTAAGCTTTTGGATGCATTGTTTTCAAATACCCGTGGGAACCCCCAGTTTGGTAAAAATTATAATTTTAAACTTTATCTGGAAGGAAAAAGATGTAAACTTCCATAGGAAATAGTTTGTAAGCAAAAATTAAAGGTGGGTTAGGTCTAAAAATTTTCACTGGATTGAATATCATGATGGGTCTCAAATTAGTATGGAAAGTTATCAATCAGTAGGGTATATGGGCAAATCTGATACATTCGAAATATATTAAGCAAAGTTCTTTTTGGGAGGCCCAAGCTACATGATGCAACAGGTACTTGGAAATTTTTGCTAGAATTGTTGGAACTTTAAGTTAATTAATTAAAAAATAAATAAAAACATGTTAATGGTTATATATTTATGTGCCATTATTATAATTGAGCCATCGCAAATGTATAACGAGAATATATATTTATGATCCATTATTATAATTGATTCGTTGTAATTGTATAACGATCATATATTTATGAGTCATTATTATAATTAAGCCATTGCAAACGTACTACAGTAATATATATTCATGAGTCATTATTATTAAGCCGTTCCAAAAGTTAATGGTATTAAAAGTTTATTTTAAATAACAATAAATTAAAATCCATTAACATTTCCCCACTTCAGTAACACATACAATTTCCATTAACATTTCCCCACTTCAATAAGGTAGCCTTCCAGTCAAGTATTTGGGAATCCCACTGTTTATTGTTAATTTGAAAACTAAGGACTTTGTTCCTTTGAATGACAAGATAAAACTCAGAATAGAGGGGTGGGAAGCTAAGTTTCTTGGTCTTGTAGGTAGACTTGAATTAATCAGAGGAGTGATTTATCCCCTTGTAAGCTTTTGGATAAATTGTTTTCAAATACCCGTGGGAACCCCCAGTTTGGTAAAAATTATAATTTTAAACTTTATCTGGAAGGAAAAAGATGTAAACTTCCATAGGAAATAGTTTGTAAGCAAAAATTGAAGGTGGGTTAGGTCTAAAAATTTTCACTAGATTGAATATCATGATGGGTCTCAAATTAGTGTGGAAAGTTATCAATCAGTAGGGTATATGGGCAAATCTGATACATTCGAAATATATTAAGGAAAGTTCTTTTTGGGAGGCCCAAGCTACATGATGCAACAGGTACTTGGAAATTTTTGCTAGAATTGTTGGAACTTTAGTGAATTAATTAAAAAATAAATAAAAACATGTTGATGGTTATATATTTATGTGCCATTATTATAATTGAGCCATCGCAAATGTATAACGAGAATATATATTTATGATCCATTATTATAATTGATTCGTTGTAATTGTATAACGATTATATATTTATGAGTCATTATTATAATTAAGCCATTGCAAACGTACTACAGTAATATATATTCATGAGTCATTATTATTAAGCCGTTGCAAAAGTTAATGGTATTAAAAGTTTATTTTAAATGACAATAAATTAAAATCCATTAACATTTCCCCACTTCAGTAACACATACAATTTCCATTCTACTTATTTAAATGATAGACAGCCAGAAGAGAAATTGTGAATAACAGACAATTTTTCTTCTTTCTTCTTTGTCCTCTATGTTTTTCTCTCTTTAAGAAACTTTACAAACAATAAATTAGAGAGTGCTATATTCAGAACAATTTGATGTAGTGCAAACAGCAAATTAACCAAATTTCAGAGGCTATTTTATCCTAGGAACAAAGCAGTTGATAGATAGCTTTGCACTTTAAGGCTAAGCTGCGAATCATCTTAAAGAGAGCGACCTAGTCTGCGACTCGGCGAGAGAAAAAGAAACTGCAGATTCAGATTGAGGTAGACCAATTTTAAGACGATCGTGGCTTCATCGCTGACAACTCTACTACTCCGATGTCGATGTTTGAGGTTCCAACTGTATCTATTACATCGTTTAGATTTGAAGTCTTGCATTCCAAACAATGGCATCAAAAGATGGAGTTTTTTCTGACTACGCGAAAGGTAGCATATGTGCTGACGACCAAAGAACCAATCTGCTTGGAGAAGCAACAAACGATCAAAAAAGGCTTTGAAGGACTGAATCGAACATGACTACCTCTGCAAAAATTATGTTTTTAATGGCTTGTGTGATGATCTATATGATTACTACAACTCAGACAAGTCAGTAAAGGAGATCTGGAACGTGCTGCAAAAGAAATATGATACCAAGAAAGCAAGAGTGGAAGAATATGTTGTTAGTCACTATTTGAAGTTTCAAATGACGAATAAAAAATTTATGGAGGTGCGGTCTCACAAGCTCCAGAAAATTATGCATGGATCATCTCCGAAATTATGGCTTTAGATGAACGATTTCATGTTGTTGTGTTAATTGATAAATTACCCCTTAGTTGGAAAGATTTTTAGAATAATCTCAGGCATAAGACTAAGGAGCTTTCTTTAGAGAGTGATTATTCGTCTTCGTATCGAAGAGGGGGCCAGAAAACAGGACTAGAAAGAAGAGGTGCTTGTTGTGTTTACTAACAACACTAAGAAATCTACAAACAAGAGTCTGAAACCAAGTGCGAAAATTTTAAAAATCAAAATCGCAACCTGAATCAGAACCACAACAGTCAACATCAAAAGAATCAACATAATAATCCTCTAAAGAATGGTACTGGACAGTTGTTCTTATGTTACAATTGTGGCAAACCAAGCCATATAACATGAATGTGTCGAAATTGGCCAAATCTTGCATTGTAGGCTGACCTGACTAAAGAAGCCCTTGTGGCTATGGTTAATGAGACCAACCTAGTCGGTGGATCAGAAAGGTAGTGGATAAACACTAGTGCTTCTCACCATGTCTTGCTATGATCGTGAAATGTTTAAGACATATAATACTACTAATGACATGAAAGTGATGTTGGGAGATTCTCATACTACTACTGTTGCTGGAATTGAGACCGGGCAGTTAAAGTTTACCTCTGGAAAGAATTTATTGATGAAAGACGTAAAGCAGACTCCAGATGACGAAAAATTTAGTATCTGGTTTCTCTTTAAATAAAGCAGGTTTTACTCAAACTATTGGATCTGACTTGTACACCATCACTAAAATGGTTTTTGTTGGTAAAGGATATGCTGTAGATGAGATGCTTAAGTTGAATGTTGAAGTTAATGGTTCTATTTATATGTTGTGTGATTTTAATATTAGGCATACTAAACTTTGTCATGTTAATAAGCGACTAATTCATAACATGAGTAACTTAGGCCTAATCCCCAAAAGTTTTCATAAATGATTCAAAATAATATGTATATTGTAGCTAAGCTAAAATTACTAAGACCCCACGTAAATCAGTGTTTAAAGAGTCAGAACCTTTAGACTTAATACACTCTGATATATGTGAACTTGATGGTACTCTAACCAAAGATGACAATAACTACTTTATTACTTTTATTGATGATTGCTCTGATTTTACTTATGTTTATCTCATGAAGAGTAAAAGTGCATTAGATATGTTTAAATTATTTGTCACTGATATTGAAAATCAATCTAATAAGAAAATCAAAGATTTCGAAGTGATAGAGGAACATAGTATGAATCTAATTTATTCATTGAAGTTTATTAACAACATGGCATAATTCATGAAAGAACTGCACCATATTCGCCTGAAATGAACGGTAAAGCTAAAAGAAAAATAGGAATCTTACCGAATTGGTAGTAGCTGTTTTATTAACTTCGGATGCAGCATCTCACAGGTAGAGGAAAATTTTATTAATTATTTTTTATGTCTTAAACATAATTCCTAAATCTAATAGCAAAATTTCACCTTTTGAGATTTAAAAAAATAATCATAAAACAACCTTATCTTATTTTAAAACTTGGGGATGCTTAATATATGTTTGTATTCCTGACCCTAAAGAATTAAATTACCAAGTTGAGCATAGGAATGTGTTTTCATTAGTTAACCCCTTAATAGTAAAGCATATAGATTTTTATGATTTGAATGCTCGAGTTAGAATTGAGTCAAATGATGCTAATTTCTTTGAAAATAAATTTCCTTCTAAACTTAGGAAAAGTAGGGGCACTTCTATCATTAATAATCCAATAATCAGAAATAATGAAGATAATACGGGAAGTGAATCTGAACTTAGGAGAAGTAAAAGAGCTAGGATAGCTAAAGATTTTGGTCCAGAATATTATGCTTATGCACTAAAAGAGAACCATGCTAATCTAAAAGAAGCTCTGTCTTCTTTAGATTCAGATCTCTGGCATGAAGCTATAAATGATGAAATGGAATCTCTTGAGTCTAATAAAACTGAAAATCTAGTTGATTTACCTCTAGGTTGTAAAACCAAAGGTTGTAAATGGTACTTAAAAAGAAGTTGAAACCTAATGGTACAATTGATAAATATAAGGTGTTATCCTGCCTTTTAGCAAGGCCGTGATATCAAAAGATTAACTGGAAACCACAGTTCGTCCCGAAGATTGATTGTACGCAGGCTCGCTATGGATATCGATGAATTTTGTCCAAGTCTGAATCAAGCAACAATTGATAAGACATGACAAGCAAAGCTATGAAAGCCAGCGTTTCAAATTTCAAGTCAATCCGAGTTTGTATGCTCAAGATATGATCGATGCAAATTTGAACGTTGTTCTCGTTCGTATCCATCGGGTTTAGTGCACTTTGTATCCATCGATTCGTGGGCCTTGTTCGTATCCTCAAATCATACATTGTTCGTATCCATCGAGCATGCCTCACTTCGTATCGGTTCGAGGTTGTCTCACTTCGCATCCATCACCACCGGCTAATTCGTATCCATGGGAAATTGTCGCTTCGTGTCGATCATTCCTTGTACTCGTATCGATCCACTCGTCCATGTATTTCGTATCAATCGACCATTGATCGATAAAAAGAGCACATAATGGTTCGATATGAATGTCACCTCTTTTTGATCGATACGAGAAGGCTGTTGAATCGTCAATACGAAATAAGCATCCTAGGAACGATACGAAGAATGGTGTCCATTAGGTCGATACGAATGAGGCGTGAACATTGGAGGGACTCGGTCGATTCGACATCGAGAGTGGATCGATCCTAAAAACAAGTGCCACGTCAACTCATAGACACGTGCCCCGATCGATACGAACAAGAGTGATGCAAAAGGGATGGATACGAAATATACAACCTACCGAAAACTCTAATTTGCATCGATCATAACTCGCAATCCACAAGTCCAAATGCTATGAAATTTTCATAGGAGCTTACGTATGGCCTAAGGAATGTCCATGCCAAATTTCGACTCGATAGGATCAAGTCTTGATCGATACAAAATTCGTTCGTAACGATCACGGGTCGAGTCGAAATCACCTGGGATCGAGGCGTGGGTCCACTCACGTGCCAGAAGAAGTCTCCCGAGATCTGAGCGAGATATTCTCAGTCTATGCCTATAAATCTCATCCTAGAGCCAATAGAAAAGGGTCTTTTTTTATGTTTCTACGTCAAGACTCTACAGAATTCATCTTTTCACTTCAAGGCTATTGTTGTACTCGAAATTCATCACTGTAATCAATTGTAATCAACAAGAAAACATCAATAAAGTGATCAACTTCAAAGTGTATGTAGGCCGGATTGCCGAACCACTATAAACCCTGTGTTCTTTACTGATTTCTTTTGAATTTTCTGAGTGTTCTTCATTTTTAACTCTCTGCATACTTGTTATCTGTGATCTGTGATTATGAACTAGTGCTTTCATCGATAATTGGGTGTTTGTGACCAATTTTGGCACAAACATAAGGTTCGTCTTGTAGCTAAAGCATTTAGACAAAAATAAAACATTGACTTCTTTGATACGTTTTCACCTGTTACAAGAATAACATCAATTCGAGTATTAATTTCTCTTGCTTCACTATATGATCTAATAATTCACCAAATGGATGTAAAAACTACTTTTCTGAATGGTGAATTAGAAGAAGAGATTATATGGACCAAACGATTGTTTTGTTATACCTAGTCAAAAGAATAAAGTTTGTAAATTAGATAAATTTCTATATGGACTTAAACATGCACCGAAACAATGGTATGAAAAATTTGACAATCTACTTATTTCACATGGTTTTAAAGCAAACAAAAGTGATAAGTGTATATATTATAAATCTGATAATATCGTTTGCACTATCATATACTTATATGTTGATGATTTACTTATATTTGGATCAAATATTCATGCTATAAATCATGTTAAGTCCATACTATGTACCAATTTTGATATGAAAGATCTTCAAGTGTGATTCTTGGTATTAAGATGACTAGGTTTGAAATGGAAATTTCTTTGAATTAATCTCATTATATTGAGAAGATGTTAAAAAAATATAATTATATTGAATGTAAACCTACTAGTACACTATATGATCCAACTGTAAAAGTATTTGAGAACACTAGTAAATGTGTAAGACGGTCTGAATATGTGAGCATCATTGGCAATCTTCGGTATGTCGTTGATTGTACTATACCCAACTTTGATATGCCATGAGATTATTATGCAGGTTTACTAGCAGACCTAGTATACAGATTGGCATGCTACTGAAAGGGCCATGAGATACTTTAAAAGAACTATAAACCTTGGATTACACTATTAGATGTTTCCTGCTGTCCTTGAAGGATGCATGATGCAGACTTAAATACTTTATCAGACGATTCCAAAGGTACTAGTGGATATATTTTCAGTGTCGCAGAATGTGTTGTTTCTTAGAAATCTAAGAAATTAAATATCTTGGTTGAATCACTAGGAATCGGAAATGGTAGCACTAGCTATTGCTAGTTAGAAGCAAAATACAGAAGAAATTTACTAGCTGAGATCCCTTTATGGGAAAAACTTATATCGGCTGTGTTGATCCATTGTGATAGTATCGTGGCTATTGCAAAAGTTGAGAACCGTTATTACAACGGTAAGAGACAACAAATTCATTGTAAGTATAGTACTATAAGAGAGTATATCTCTTTAGGATATGTAAGAGGTGGATCATGTAAGCACCGATGAGAATTCGGCGAATTCTTTGACGAAATGACTGGACAGAGAGAAAGTCCTTTCTACATTTAAAAAATGGGACTGTTTCCCTTAGATTTTTGAGTCACACACAATGTTAACTCGACCTAACGACTGAAAATCCCAAGAACTAGGTTCAATGGGTAATAACAAGCTGTAAAGTGATATGAGTTGAACATGCTATTTTTATATGCTTAGAAAAATGCATTCCTGAAGTGGTTAGAGGATGAGTTAGTAGAAACTTGTGGTGAGATCTATACTCTAAATGGAGTGGAATACCTACCTTCAAGAGTACTCTTGATAGACTCACCTGTGTGGATGTGGAAATATGGCCGTTTTCTATGGAATTTGGGCAAGATTCCTATAGCATTTACTAAAATGGGATAGACGTGCATATGCACGGGCTTAGTTGATATCACTTTAGGAAGGTTATGTGTGATTTGATGTCAAGGATAGATTTCAAGACTATTAGTCACACTAGTAAACTAAATCATACTCACTATGCAAAGGTTCAAATCAAAAGATACCTTTTGTTTATGCACAATCCTATATTTTCATAAATTGCTTGAATTTTTTTTAATAATTCAAGTAGGGGATTGTTGAAAATATAAATGAATTAATAAATAATAACAGGTTAATGGTTATATATTTATGAGCTATTATTATAATTGAGCCGTTGCAAACGTATAACGGTAATATATGTTCATGAGCAATTATTATAATTGAGCTATTGCAAATGTATTACGATAATATATATATTCACGGGCCATTGTAAACGTTAATGGTATTAAAAATTCATTTTAGATGACAGCAAATTCGAATCCATTAACATTCCCTCAATTCAATAACGCATATAATTTACGTTCTTCCTATTTAAATGATAGATAGGCATAAGACAAAATGTGAATAATAGACAATTTTTCTTTCTTCTTCTTTGACCTCTGCATTTCTCTCTCTTTAACCAACTTTACAAGCAATCAAATTAGAAAGTGTTATATTCTAAACAATTTGCAGTAGTGCAAATAGCAAATTCACCAAATTTCAGAGGCTATTTTATCTTGGATACAGAGCGGTTGATAGATAGCTTTGCACCTTGAGGCTAAGTCGCGAATCGTTTTAAAAAGAGCGACCCAGTCTATGACTCGTCTAAAAAAAGACGTTACATATTCAGATTGAGGTACAACAGAAACTTAGGCATATTATTGTCTCTCGTGTTAAGAATTGTTGATGGTAGACTTCTTTATGTTTTGATCCATGGTTAGAAGAAGGGAGGATGGTTAATAGGCTAGGGCCTGACACTATTATGAGAACACAAACAAAGAAACTTTTAGTTGGGGATATTATAGATAATGAATATGGAGATGTGATAAGTTCAGTTCTTTATTCAGTCTTCAACATGAAGTGGAAATGGAAAGTATGAGTACAAGTAGTGCGAATGGTTATTGAGAATGGTGGTGTACCAGAGATGGTAGTTTGTGCTCAAACCTAAGTAGTTAATATCGGTATCAGGTATGTATCAGTCAAGTACCGATATAAGATATTTTAGAATATCGTGTTAATACTGGATAATATAGACAAAATATCGAACATATGTAAAAACATGTTATAAACGATATTTTACTATATTGTAATGTTATACTAATGTTAAGTTTACAAATATTTGGACCAATAATGCTGAATTACTATCAAAGATAGTTATATATGGTTTATAAATTAAAATATGTTTCTGGGATATTCTATCAAATACAAATCATAATACAGGGTCATAAAAATTGCGAAATTCGTATAATGTTCGTCTTTATTATTTTCTTTATTTTTGTACTATATTCATTGTTTCTTCATTAATCTAATCATCTATATTACTGTTCTTTATTTTTCATATTTATAGTTTCTTCGTTTTGATTTTAGCTTAGTTTATCGAATACGCAACGTTGGCTTGATACCAGTTACTACTTCAGCTCGTTCCTTATCGATATATTAACTATATAACTTTACAGCTCTTCAACTTTTAGTTCTTGGTACATGATAATAACTAGCAAAAGAATTTTCCTAAATAAACTTACCGATTAGAAATGGTGAACAAAAAAATAATAAAAGGAGAAGTAGCAATTTCATGATCATGTTTTTAGTGGTAAAATCTTCATGGAAATAAAATATATAAAATAATGAAATTAGTAGAGTTTTCTTTATTGAATGACTAATGAAGAAGAGTGAAAGTGTATGGTTAGAATTGAAAAATTAGTGCACTGCAATTTCTAATATGGTCTATGTATTATCATTCACGTATACAAAAAACAAATATTGAGAATGTTAACATATTTATTTGTAAACATATTTTTCTAACACAAACAATAATGGATGATAATATTAAAATATATTAGGTATTTTTCACTAAATATCGAGCGATATATCGACAGATATTAGACAATATATAAGTAACGATATTTTAAATAATATTTTGAAAAAATATCGACTTAGGAGTGATATGAGATATATCAGTGATATATCGGCAACGTTATCCGATATTAACTACATAGGTTCAAACAAGTTTAAGAGTCGATTAGAATGAGATTCGACCATCAATTGTGGGCTACTAATGTTTGGAAGAAGATCCACATACCTAAAATGGCAATGTGTCTCTATAGAGTTATTAACAATTACCTTCCTACTAAGACTAAACTCATTCAGCATCGTATAACTATTAGCGCAATTTATGTTTTGTGCCAATAGATGGACGAGGATATCAACCATCTATGTTTCAAGTGCAAATTTTCAATTAAAATATGGCAGTGGTGTCAATCTAAATTAAGTTGTCCAAGTATCACTGGCACTCGGCTTGATTTACTTTACGAAATCATCTTTATCAAGAATTAGTTTTCTAATCACAGTAAAGATGTAGCTAATCTAGTTTTATCTACAACTACGTGGTGTGTTTGGAATGGACGTAATATCAGAATCTGTGAACAGAAATTTCACACCGAGCAGTTCTTTTGTAATCAAATAAAAGACTTTGTTGCCATTAGAATGACTAAATTCAAACATACTAATAATAGCAGCTATATTGACTATATTATCAGCAAAGAGTGGGTGATAAGAGATTACCAGATCATCGAGTTAGCGTTTTTTATCTTTTTAAATACTCACTAGCAGTGTCTTTTTCAAAGGGGAGGAGGTATGATTTAGCACCTTTTTTAAGTTGCATACCTTTTTATGTTACATTTCATTCTACAGGATTTGCTATTATCATGAGATAGCGGAGGTAGATCTAGACTGGTTGAAGCCGAATTTCTACTTTTGTTTCAAAATTCATTACTGATACGTACTTTGAAGGCTCGTTCCTTGACTTTTAGACATAAAACTTATCTCTTTGTTGTTGGTAATAACTTGGCGATGTCGGACTGCTCTCCTGATCTAAGCCTCATCTGGTTGCCATAGTCCTCCAGAGTTGTTTTGGTGTTGCTTTCTTTAGGAAATCCAATCTACGGTTTCGATGACAACAACTATACAATGGAAATCGACTATACATATATATTTATATATACAAGTACTTGCTAGAACAACAACACTAGAAAGACAAGAATGAGGCTCAAAGGACACTACAAGAGACTACAAGTCAGTCGGTATAAGGAAGTAAAGAAAGGTGCACAAAAACTGACATGCACCATATCGGACGTCTGGTAATAGCACTCAGACGTCTGATCCTCTAACATATTCAAAAAATATATAGTATCAAACGTCTAAAACAAATACCAGACATCTAAATTCGACCTCGAACTTCAGATGCCACATGTGAATGGACATCTCCGCTTCTCTTCACCACAACTTTTCACCATCAATAGAAGCAACCTTAGAGGATTCATTAATGGATGTAACTACTCAAGATACCTATCTACAACTATATGTAGCATCAAGAATCAAGAGAACAAACACTTACTTCACTTACTTACGCTTTCTAATTCTATATTCTTGATCTCTGCACTCTAGCAATCTTTACTTGTATTCACTCTTCCATATACTCAGTTCTTCATAGATAATATTCCTTAGAAATATATTGGAAGCAATTATACTAATTAGTCAAACATCCATGTTATATTAAAACATACATTTGACAAGAATAACTCATTATAACCAAGTCTATTCCTACGAATGAAGCGAGGGTTTTTGATAGTCGAATTCCAAAGGTGAGCTTCAGAACTCGAGGTAGAATGGAAGGTCCGAACCAGTATAAAATTTTGGTGTGCTTATTCTGTATTTACTTAGATTAATATTATTTTAGCTGCATCATATATTTTGTCACATATACTTGCATATACACTACACGATCCACCCCGTAGACTTTCAATTGGTATCAGAGCAAGGTTTGATCAAAGTACATAATACGTATTTGAATCACTTCAATATGACAAGTATTTTTCAAGAAGGCCAATCCATAGCATGTCTCCCACTTTTCAATGGTTCTAATTATGCATATTGGTCAACACCTGTGAGAATTTTTATGAAAGCTAATGGATTAGAAATTTGGTCGGCCACTCAAATAAATATGAAGCACCTGACACTGCTATGAACACATGGAATGATGCACAAAAAACCGCGGCTTCTAATAATGCCAAAGCTATGAATGTTTTATTTTGTTCATTAGATAAGAATGAATTTTCACATGTCTTGTTATGTAACACTGCATATGATATTTGGCGTACCTTACAAGTTACACATGAAGGCACGAACAAAGTTAAGCAACATAAAATATCAATTTTACAAAATAAATTTTCATCATTTAAAATGAAACACAACGTATCTATAGTGGACATGTACTCCAGATTGTAAAGTATTTAACACGATTTAATGGCGCTAGGAGTTAAATTCACAAATTTTGATTTAGCATCTAGAATACTCAATTCTTTAACTCCAGAGTAGGAAAGAAAAGTATTAGCTATCGAAGAAGCTAATGACCTCTCAACACACTTAGTTGAAGAATTGATAGGAAATTTAATGTCCTATGGAGCTAATCTGCAGGCAAGAAAAGAACAAAATTCGAAGAAGAAAAACATAGCATTTCCAGCAACAAATGAAGACTCCTACTTAGACGAAGAAGAAATCGTATTTATTGCCAAAAACTACAAAAAATTCAAGAAGTTTAGGAAAATGATCATATTTTAAAAAGGAGGAAAATCAAGCTCAACGAATCAAATTTCAATCAAATGCTATA
This sequence comes from Allium cepa, assembly GCA_030765085.1. NCBI lineage: Eukaryota > Viridiplantae > Streptophyta > Magnoliopsida > Asparagales > Amaryllidaceae > Allium > Allium cepa. The sequence goes on from CM060931.1 coordinate 170,640,205, forward strand.
AATGTGATCAATTTGGACATATGAAGAAAGATTGTACCAAGCTCAACAATGATAAAAAAAGAACAAATTTGAAAAATTCAAAAAGAAGAAAGCTTTCAAAGTAACATGGGATGACTCGGATTCTTCATCATCATCAGATAGTGACAGCGATAGTGACGGAGAACAAGCTAATGTATATTTTATGGCATAAACTGATGAGGTATGTCCCGAACTTAGCTATGATGAATTATTAGAGCTTAGCATGGAATTAGATGATAAATTTAGACAAATTAAAAAATTGAATAAAGAACACATAGCCAAAATAAATCGATTAGAACTTGAAATAGGAATGTTAAAAGATGAAAAAAATAATTTTAGAGGAGAGACTAGGATTATCTCAAGAAAAAAATAAAAGTAGTTTAGTTGAATATGAGACTATATCTATCGATTTTGGAAAAGTTAAACTAGAAAAGGATAATTTGTTAAAAGAAAATATCAACTTGAAAAGTAATATAGAAACACCGAAAATTGAAAATTTGGAATTAAAAGAAAAATCACATAAAATTACAAATAATGTTTCAAAATTTAATAAAGGAAAATAAGATTTGGAAAATCATATCAAAACTTCAAAACCTTCGGGTAATAGAAATGGAATAGGATTTAAAAATATTCCTAAACAAAAGGGAATAATATTAAGAAGTATAGTTTTATTTATCAAAAGACTAAAAGATCACTAAAGTCTAATATGAATACCAAAAACATAAAAAATTTGGATTCCTAAGACGAATAATAATATTATTAGGAAAAAACATATTAATAATTTTCTAGATAATGTAGTCTATAAAAAAATTATGTTCATACAGTACCAAACCATCTTGGGTGTGGCTACGTGATCCTCCTAACATCTTGGACCCTAACAAAGTATATAGGTACCGATTAAATCATTTTTATCTTGCAGGTACCCAAAATAAAAAATAAGGAGAAATGGATACTTGATAGTAGCTGCTCCAAGCATATGACCGAAAATGCAAAAATGCTATCAAATATAACATATATCGATGGTGGAGCGACAACTTTTGGAGATAACTCAAAAGGATACGTCGTTGGCATCGGAGAAGTCATCAACTCTGGTATTTCTAACTCTCCTATTATTACAAATGTTTTGTTAGTAGAAACTTTAAAACACAACCTACTTAGCATTAGTCAATTATGCGATAAAGGTTTTCAAATTAATTTTGAAAAAGATAGATGTAATATTTTCGACAATAACAAACAACTTATCTTTGAGGTTTTAGAAACAAAAATATTTATGTCTTAAATATAAATATAGATCGAAATTCAAACTTATGCTTAACCGCCAAACATGACGATCCATGGTTATGGCATAAACGATTCTGTCATATTAATTTTAAATATATTAATAAATTAGCAAAATAAGAGCTAGTTAGAGGTTTACCTAAAATAAATTATGAAGTAGAAAATTTATGTTACGCTTGTCAAATCGGTAAACTAAAGAAAAACACTTTTAAATCTAAAAATAATATTTCTACAAAACAACAGTTAGAATTATTACATTTAGATTTATTTGGTCCAACTCAAGTGCGATCTATAAATCACAACAAATATGTTTTCGTTATAGTTGATGATTTTTCAAGATATACATGGACCTTATTCCTAAAACATAAAAGTGACACTTTTGGTATGCTTAAAATTTTTGCTAAAGAAAATTAAAACTCAAATGGATTTGAAAATTAAGAATATTCGAAGTGATCACGGTGGAGAATTCGAAAATGATCTTTATACTAATTTTTGTAATAAAAAGGGTATAAGTCGTAATTTCTCTTTTCCACGCACACCACAACAAAATGGCATAGTAGAAAGAAAAAATCGTACTTACAAGAATGTGCACGAACACTATTAAATAGTAGTGGTTTACAAAAATATTTTTAGGCCGAAGCTATTGATAAGGCTTGTTATGTTTTAAATCAACCATACGACCTATGACTAAACATACTTGCTTCGAAATGTTTTTTGAAAGAAAACCTAAAGTATCATACTTTAAAACTTTCGGATCAAAATGTTTTGTATTAAATACAAAAGATAATTTAGAAAAATTCGACCCAAAGACCGATGAAGGAATCTTTGTTGGATATTCGGATCGTACTAAAGCATATAGAATTTTTAATAAACGTACTAACACAATTGAAGAAAGTCTACATGTTTCATTTGATGAAAATTTCCTTAACAATCATACTAATGACGATGAAGAAACTATTCCTATAACAAATACAACAAACTCATCTAATAATGAGACAATTGCACAAAACAATACTCTAGTGTCACCCCCTAGAATTCTAAAAGATCATCCAAAATATAATATCATTGGGGATCTCAATTCCATAGTAAATAGAAATCAACTTAACCAGATAAGTCATATTGCATTTGTACCAAATTTTGAACCAAAGAATTATAAAGAAGCTTCAAACGATGTTTTTTGGATAATAGCCATGTAAGAAGAATTAAATCAATTTAAACGTAATAATGTTTGAGAATTAGTACCAAAACCAAAAATTAATCAGTTATTGGAACAAAATGGGTATTTAAAAACAAAGAAGGTGAAAACAGAAATATAGTTAGGAATAAAGCACTTTTAGTCGCTCACGGTTATAATCAAGAAGAATGAATGAATTATGACAAAACTTTTGCTCCAGTAGCAAGACTTGAAGTCATATGTACATTACTTGCTTTTGCAAGTCATCACAATTTTAAATTATTTCAAATGGACGTCAAAATTGTTTTTTTAAATGGTTTTATTAAAGAAAACGTATATGTTGAACAACGTCCATTATTTGTTTACGAAAAATATCCCGATCATATTTTTAAATTGCACAAATCCCTATATGGTTTAAAGCAAGCCCCCCATGCCTGGTACGAACATCTTCAGAATCATTTAATTGCATCCGGTTTTCAAATAAGTAAAATAGATACGGCTTTATTTATTAAACGAGAAAATAATGACATCTTAGTTGTACAAATTTACGTAGAAGATATTATTTTTGGTTCAACTAACGAAAATCTTTGCACTCAATTTTCAAATATCATGAAAAGTGAATTTGAAATGTCTCACATGGGTGAATTAAATTTCTTTCTAGGTTTACAAATAAAACAACTTGAAAATGGTATTTTTATTCATTAAGAAAAATATTGTAACGATTTATTACGTCGTTTTGGAATGGATAAAACTTCAAGAAAACCAACACCAATGAGTACTAATGTTCACTTAGAAAAGGATGATAATGGAAAAGATTTTGATGAAAAAATATATCGTAGTATGATTGGCTCCTTATTATATTTGACGGCTAGTCGACCCGACATTATGATGAGCGTATGTCGTTGTGCCCGATTTCAAGAAAAACCAAAAGAGTCTCACCAAAGAGCTGTTAAACGTATCTTACGATAATTATCTAGTAATAGAGAATACGGTTTGTTTTACCCTAAGGGATCACTGTTTGAACTTGTTTCATATAGCGACGCAGATTTCGGTGGATGTAAAACAGATCGTAAGAGTACTAGCGGAACGTGTCATTTTATCAGACAATCGTTGGTTTCATAGTTTAGCAAAAAACAAAACTGTGTCTCTTTATCCACTTATGAAGCCAAATATATTTCAGCGGCCTTAGCATGTGCACAAGTGATATACATGCAACAAACACTTAATGATTTCAGAAAAGTTATCGATAAATCACCAATATATTGCAATAATATAAGTGCAATAAATTTATCGAAAATCCTGTAAATCACTAATGTACTAAACACATAGACAATGTAGAAAAAGGAATTATTACATTAGAATAAGTAAATACTGAGAATCAAATAGCAGATATTTTCACAAAACCACTAAATGAACAAACTTTTGTCAAACTACGACACGATTTAGGATTATGTTCTCTTAATGATCTTATCAGCTAATTCTAAATTTCATTCATTTTATTTTTTGGTTAAAAAGTTTTAATGCACAAGCAAAATCTTTTAACACTGCCCAACAATATCTTTAGAATGTTTGTTTTCTGAAAATAACTATTGTAACCTTTTGAAACATGAATAAATAGCTCCTCCTTATAAAAAATGCAGATTTTATATTGCTTTCTTTTAAAACAAACAAAAGCAAAACAAAAACATGTCTTCCGACAACTCTCGTCTCTTTTTTCCAACACCAACCTCGGATAATTTAGCGGATACCCCTCATCGACTTCCTACTCCTACGCCAGGTCAAGATTCGACCTATAAGTGGTCATCCTATCATACGAGATTCACTTCCGACAAAAAACGGTCCAAACGATCTCTATTTGTCTCTTCTAACACCAAGGTGAAAATCGATGATATACATCATTACCAAAAGCAACAAATGGATTTACAACAAGAATTATACTTCGAACAAAAAATCACTGCGAGACGACTGAGTTTTCTAGAGCAAGTAGCGATCAAATTTTGTAATTCACGAAAAAAGGATATACGTGAACCACTTCAGATTCTTTGAAATCCTTTGGATCCTTCTATCTCTTATCGTACACATTGGGATCCTCCACCTAAGCAATTCTCTGGTTCCCTAAAAACCAACGAACGTGGAAATATTTGGTCTCCACTCAAGCCATGGAAGGATACCAAATCTGAAGATCGCAATGCCCCATCTTCATCTAAATAAATTTGTTTGTTTTCATTGTATTTTCATCTAATTATATTTGTATTTGTTTTCAAAAATATTAATATTATGTTTCAATAAAATCGATTCCTCGAAAATCAGGCAAAACCTTCCAAAATAAGATTATTTTTAGACATACTGGAGATTTCAGAGGTCTGATTAATGCCATCAGACGTCTAACACCCTTGTATCACACCATTTTTTAATCCTTTACATATATCAGACATCTGATATAAACAACCAAACGTCTGGAAATTGTCTCTGCCTCATACAAAATACAAAAGGATCTATTTCAGACGTCTGAAGTTGTGACCAGACGTCTGAACAAAGTCTTTGCCTTCTTAACATAAAAATCAGGCCATTTTCAGACATCTGACATTATATCCAGACGTCTTACAAAACTCTCTTTTTCTTATAATTATACCTATTCCAAACTTCTGCCAATCACACACAGACCTTTGACAATGTTTACTGTCTTCAGACTAGGGTTAAATCAGATGTCTGATTCACTTTCCAGACGTTTGAAATTCAATCGACACCTATTCGTGACTTTAAAACAGCTGTTTTTCCCAAATTTACAATTCACATTTCATTTCGATTTCATGGCGCCCAAAACTAAAAACCATAGAGTTTCTAAGAGAAAACAAGAACAAGCTACATCCTCCAACCTACAAGCATGCTCCGATGATCAGATTGAGAAGTGGATGAATCGAGTACCTCATTCTATCAAAAGATATGAAGATATCCAAACGAAAAAGCTACACATAGTTCCTTTCTATAATTTTCTTAAATTCCCTATGTATGATTTGGATGAGATGTGTGAAAATGCTAGGTTACAAAAGTTGATTTCCTTCAATTCGAATAATGTCCATATCGATCAGCTTGCAATATTCCTTTTCTACGCTAATCTAGATAGCACTGTCATATGGAATACCAATAATGATGATAATTGGCTTTGGTCGAGTGTTTACTGCAACACTGTTCGACTTACTCTGGGAATTATAGGCCGTACCCTAGGTTATTCCGACTCCGGAGAAGATTTGTATGACATCCCTGATATGCGCCTCAAACCAAGAAATAATATTGCCCATCAAAATTGGGAAGATGAAATGCCATGATTTGCTTCAAAATACTTATGACCTAAGGCAAGACTACTCACTAGGATGTTTATCAACACAATCATTCCTCGACTTGGCAGCCATGAGCAAATAACAGAATTGAAGCACAAAGCTCTATATGCTATCTTTAGTGGTACGAGCGTAAATTGGACGAAATTCAAATTTGACGAGCTTAAACATTATTGGACTCGATCACGTCCATCAATCATTTACCCTACCTACATCATGGCTTACTGCAAGCCCACAACATTCCATCATATTTATCGACTTTTGAGGAGATTGCCCCCAAGTACGCCTCTACAAAATTCTTCTCTCTTATGCACTTACCAAAAAATCTCCCGGATTTTATTTCATTTGTAGAATGGACGCAACATCGTCGACATGCTGGATAAGCTAGGCCTCAACCCAAAAACAACCACCACAACCATCACAAAAAGAAGAACAACATCACGAATGCACTCCTCCTCCTCCTGCACCTTTTGACAATCCAGGCCAAGACGACATTTTGAAAACTTACACTGAAACTAATCCAAATGAAAGCATTCGAAATTTAACTCTCCAAAATCAACTTATCTTATCAAGAAATTAAATATTATTGGCTTAGCGTATCGATCGCTTCGAAACAACATTTGCTTCTCGCCTAGCGATAGTTGAAACATTGCTTTCAACAACATTATCTGTTCTAAAAGAGATTCTCCAATGAGTCTGTGACCCTACACCACCTTCGGAAGATTGGCCAACTCCAACACCTTCTCCTCCTCCTTCAAAACATTCTAAACTTTTTGAAGAGGAAGAAGAACCTCTAGAACATACTCCAAAATCTCATAGAATACAAGTTAGTTCTTCCAAGAATGAAGATGAAGGAGATGATCAAGCCAAAGCTTCCCCCAAAAATCCTTAGATATTTTTATAGGTTCCATCTTTTGTATTGTAATGGAATCAAAAATTTATGCATATTCTTGTATTAATGCTTTTTGATAATGCCAAAGGGGGAGAAATAATGGTAAGCACATATTCAGGGGGAGATTTATTAAATTATATCTAAGTACATTGTATAGTTGTCATCACCAAAAAGGGAAAGAATGTTAGGAAATCCAATCTACAGTTTCGATGACAACAACTATACAATGGAAATTGAATATACATATATATTTATATATCTACAGGTACTTGTTTGAACAACATTACTAGAAAGACAAGAACGAGGCTCAAAGGACACTACAAGAGACTACAAGTCCATAGGTACAAGGTAGTAAAAGAAAGGATGCGCAAAAACTGACATGCACCATATCAAACTTCTGGTAATAGCACTCAGACGTCTGATCCTCTACTATATTAAAAAAAATATAGTATCAGACGTCTGAAACAAATATCAGACGTCTGAATTCAAACTCGAATTTCAGAAATAAACTGCAACCGTCACATGTGAACGGACATCTCCGCTTCTCTTCGCCACAACTCTTCACCATCAACAGAAGCAACCTTATAGGATTCATTAATGGATGTAACTACTCAAGATACCTATCTACAACTATATATAGCATTAAGAATCAAGAGCACAAACACTTACTTCACTTACTTACACTTTCTAATTCTATACTCTATTCTATATTCTTGATCTATGCACTCTAGCAATCTTTACTTGTATTCATTCTTCCATATACTCGGTTCTTCATAGACAATATTCCTTAGAAATATATTGGAAACAACTGTACTAATAAGTCAATCATCGTTATATTAAAACACACATTTGACAATAACAATTCATTGTAACCTAGCCTATTCCTTCGGGCTAAGCGAGGGTTTTTGATAGTCGAATTTAGAAGGGCGTCTTCGGGACTGGACGTAGGACGGAAGATCCGAACCAGTATAAAATTCTGGTGTGCTTATTCCATATTTACTTAGATCAATATTATTTTAGCTGCATCATATATTTTGTAACATATACTTGCATATACACTACACGATCCACCCCGTAGACTTTCAATTTCCTCCTTTAGGTTGCTGATTGCTGAGACTTGAGTTGTAAGAGATTGAGCCGCCATTTTTATTCTTTTTTGGAAAGAGGATATTAAAGTGAAGATATGCTTTGTTTCTGCGGCTTGTAGTGTTGCTATGAAGTTAAGCACATGTCTGTGCTTTATCATTTGTGAAATGATCGTTGGGCTATTGGGCTGAGTTTTTCTTCGGCATGTAGATATTTAATTTGGGTTATTGTCCAGGTATTGTCTGACTTTGAGTTTGTTGATTGTATATAGTGGGCACTGCTGGCCCTTTTGTACAATATGGTTTGGGTTTTATATAAAGGAAGTTTGAATCTCGTTCAAAAAAAAATCTGCAGCTCATCTTTTAAAGTTCCAAGGATCTCTTCATCTATGATTATGTTACACTTTGAAGACTCATTTTTCGTTATATTCATGACCTTTTCATTATTATTCATAACCTCAGTAGCACACTCTTCCACTTGGTCTTTGCACACAATAGGTTTAGCCTGCACAAAAAAAAAATTGTAGATAAATGAATGATCTTATGACGTTATTGTACACAACAAGATAGAAACATCAAAGTTAAAAAAAACAAAATATCAAAGTTGTCTTCTTTATCGTATCATTATCTGTTAAAAGCATAAGACTTTTAGGTCATTGAACAAAACTACCAAACGCTTCCCTTATCATGATATGATATTTAGTTGGAACCGAAAGTGGGGTTCCTTCATGAATAAAGTCCACCACACCAATCCTAATCTTTTCATGATCAAACAAGATTTGTTGACTATGACATCGATCTTCGAGCCTAAGCAGGATGTACCATGTCGCGACCCACTATGACAATTTTGGAGTCGTAATTCATATCTAAACGACACTTAGTTATTTCTAGAATGGCAAGTACGAAACCAACATTTTTCATTTACATATGTCAAATGAATCGAATCGTATGCATTTGCAAAAATAAACTTTTGAATTGTTTACTTACAAGTCTACATAAGGATCCGTCTTTTGGGTTTTGTTTGCATATTGTAATTTGCCTGACTGTACTGATTGACAACTACTACGATGACTAACTGATGGTGTGTTGTCGATTTTCATATAATTGGGCATCTGCATACTCATCCCGTTCAAAATGTTTGCAATTTTTTGCTCAACCATTCTTTCTACCATAGACTCGAATATTTAGCTCACTTTAACATCTATTTTCTAGGTGATAAGATATAGCTCATATGTTGATATTACACCGCTTGGAATTTTAATTTTCTCTACCTTCTCAAATATGTCTTGATACCGACCGTCCCAACAATTCTTCTAACTCGACCCGGATGCTTTTTTTTTCCAAGAGCGCGATTTAAGACATCATCATGCCTATTTGAAACATATGTTCCTTTTGATGACTTTTCTTTCCAATCATTCTGTCAACGAAAAAATATCTTTCTCAATAGTTTATCACTACTTTTTCAAGATATTACCAAAATAAATAAAATGCGTGGAAATTAGTCTACCACTTTATCTGTAAGTATCTTAGTTTTCTCATTAAGATTGCATAATTTCCATCGGCTTCTTTTTTGATCTTGCCAAAATAAAATTAATACGATTCAAAAAAGTTTCACTTGGTAATGTGATCGAGAAATTATGGCATTCAATTATCCATTTAGCCTTCTTCCCTACTCATCCAACTTGCCCCCAAATAGTGAGGATGCTCATTTTATGTCTGATTCTTCTTAGCCTTCTCACTTTGGTTGAGGAACTCACCATCGCTACGATTTATGTTGTACATCTAACTGTAATCCATGTGCAAATGCTAAAGACACACTGTACAAATAAAAAACACCGAATACCAAATACAACCAATATCTAATTTTATCGTCTATAATTTATTATCCCTTTAGTTACCGAAAGGCTAGATGGAATTTAGAAAGGAACTATAATATTTAAAATGAAAATAAAATGGCTTGAATATACTCATGATTGATTGAGAGACCCTGAGAATCTCGATAGTCAAAACAACACCAAACAAAAATATAGTAAAAATTTTCAAATTAAAAATATCAGCATAACATAAACTAAAAAGTTCGATAAAGATATCTATAAATATTAAAGATATCTATAAGTATTGGCGTATACAACATGTGGATGATGTGTAATTGGAGAGAAGTATTTTATCAAATTTATTGCCATTCATACCGATTTACTATATTATCAATAGATATTTAACAAGGATTTATCGAATAAAAACAGTTGTACAATCAACATCAGTAACGTAGTTTGATTTGGTTACACAACTCATACCATAACGAAATGATATGACAAGGAAAACGAGAAGGAAATGAATACTGACAATTAAACTTTTTCTCTAACTAAAATTACATGGATGTTCATAACAAGCAAGCAAGCAAGCAAGCACATATGCATGGGAGATTAGTGTGAAGGAATTGCTACATGAGGGCATAATTGGGTTGTTTACATGTTAGTCGGGTGGTTACTGACAAGCACATATGTGTGTGTATACATGGTGGTTTTCAGATATTCAGGTATTTAAATTTAATTTGTCCATTTATGTTGAAGATATTGACTGATCTGTGATTTTAAGACAACAAGATAAAGTTAATTATACAAAAACACAATGTATTGCTAATTGCAACTACTTCAATCAGAACAACGTAGCCAAAAGAAAAACATCAAACTAATATTCATCCAAAATTACAAGATCCTAACGTCTTCTAACAACAAAGTAGCACTCTCTACACGGATTTCCTATTCGAAGAATTAACGAACTCGATGCAGTCATCCATAGCTTCAGAATGGTGAGAGTTGCAATGTGGGATAAAGTACTGATGCTGATGATCAGGAACAACCACATTAGACGTGGATGAATTCTTCTTACAGAAATGCATAGAGTACGCATATATAAGAGTTTCACGTATGGTTTATCATTTTTGTATTATATGGATTAATTTTGGCTGTTAGATCAAAGATTTAGTACGGTCCAAGTTAAGTGGTTAATTTTACAGTCTTATTTTCTAAGCTAAAATGCACCGATGATCTGGGCTGTTCAGACCATTAGTTCTTTGATCAAGAGGACCACAATGGGAATTCTTGCTTTGCTTTTTAACCAGAACAGGCAATTCATAACTGTTTAGTGGTATAGTTGCAACGCCTAATACTTGAAGTGTCCGTACCTGACAAAAATAAAAAGTTGTTTGATGTTTAATAACACACACACGCAATACAATGCTTCACCCACCTAAGACCTTGGAAGCCCATTCTATTGGTACCTGATACCTTTTAACTGGTATCTCGTTGTAATAAGAGTGTTATGGCATGGCTAGCATATGTCTCGCACATGAATTATTTTTCTAGGATTATACATGATTAACATGTTAAAAAAATGGCTTGCATAAATATTTAATCATGTTTTTAAGCTGGAATAATTTATAGTTAATTTAAACTTTTACTTCTAAGTTGCAACATCTTTTTTTTTGTTCGTTTGAATTTTATTTGTACTATTAATTAATTAACATCGAATTTATAGTTAATTAATAAAGAAAAAATATTTATTTATTAGATCCCATTTTTAATGTAGATGGAAATTCTGAATTTGTAAAGAAGTTTAACTGTTAAATCTTGTTTTTACAAAATATTACAATTTGTTAATATCGGGCAAGTAACTATTATATACCATTTTAAAAGAATATTAAGATTTGTTAATGTTATAGACAAAAAATTTTAATAGTTCACGCTGACACACAAAAAGCGTGACATCAAAGATATTACAATAAGAGAACTAGAAGTAAGCCCACTTAATGCTGGAGCCCGTGAGTGCATTTCATGTTAAAGATCAAAGTCAGAGGTTAAGAACATCTCCCAACACACATTTGACCAGAGGATAAGAGGTTGATTCGTAGGAAGATTTTTAAGTTTTTTATTCGTGGGATAATTAATAATTAAATATTACTAAATAATTTCCATGTAATTTTTAATATGTAATAAAAGAATATTCAATATTAAAAAATTAATAATGAATAATTAGTATTTAATATTTTACAATTGTTAATTATTAATCAATATTCAATAACTACAACTTGTAGGAAAAGCAAAAGAGAATGCATAATCACTACGACCATTTTCAATTCAGTAATAAAAATAGAACGTCAAAATCATAAATCACGCTAACTACAGTAACTACTAACAAGAACAAGAAATGGATCGCAGCTGTAACTATGCTGTCCTCCCTACCTTCAAGTATCGCCTCCATGAAGCTCACCCCGTTCAAATTCCTTAAAACCGATTTCATAAGTGCATGTTCCTCTGAACGAGCTAAAACCTATCTCATTTCTCCCAGCCGGTAACTCATCTATGTTGTCATTGGAAAGCTCGCATTTGTGATTTGGGGTTCAATGGGAAAGCAATGAAGAAGGAACAATTTATAAGCAAAACAAACAATATTTACATGCATGTTTAAGGGTTTACATCCACCGTGATTTTCCACTGGAAAAATGGAAAGACTGGCCTATAATATACTATCTTGATGTTAAACATACAAAAATATAGTCCTATTTCCAAGTCTCGTAGCTTTTAGGATCACCAAGTTCAACTATTGTCAAAAGTTGAAAGCAATTTGAATCCGATATATGTAGATTCGTGCACGATGCCTAAAATTCAAATTAAAATATCACAAAAAAGGGTCCAAAAGCATTCTTGTGATGGGGTTCCCTTAAGCAATATGGATCTGTGCTTGCTCGTTGCATTTAAAAAAGGAAAATTAGAAATGAAAATGTGGAAAATGATTTTTTTTTTTTTTTTTTTCCTTAAAAAAAAGAGCCAGGCAAATGCAGTGAGGTAGAATCAACACTACCTAACATCACTTGCATTTTTTTTTCTTTTTTTTACAAAATATTTAAATTTAAGGAGTGATGCTCCAAACTTCTGCTATAGATCAGTATCCTCGAAACTTTTACCATCAATGAAACAAATAACAGCATATAATATATTCAGGAAGAGCTGGCTGTACGGCGAGTGTCTTTGAAACTTGACACTGAAGGACGAGTGGTTGCTGCTCCAGAAGTTGTCAAACTTGACCTCGGCTGCATTCGATCAAATTAAAGTAAAATGAGAGTTAAGATGTCGTAATACATCAAACATAAGGTATCTTGGCACACGCAGTGCACTTGTATGTAAAAAACATCAGTACAGAAAATAGGTGCATAAACACAGTAGGTGAGCAAAAGAATTAAATAATTTTAAATGAAATATTTACATTTGAAAACTCGAATACAAACTGTTCAAATTGTTTAAAAATTCAAACAAACAACGGAATTTTAGTTTCTGTTCTCTATAACTTAAGAATTCAAAAAAATAACGAGTTAAATTTCCAATTATACATATGAATATAAAAATCTGAAATTTACGAAATTTCAAATGAACTGTAATTCGAACTTCTGTTAAAACCATTTCTGAACTTCAAATTTACTACTAAATTTTTTAGCTTGATTCCTCAATATTACTCTACAAATGGTTTTTTATTTTACTTTTTCAAAAATTTATATATTCGTATTTTCAGAAAATGGCGCACAACACCAAGGTAAAAATCATTGACGAAAGGATTTTTTTCCATCTGGCCTCGTTTGAAAACTAATTATCGCAAATAGCCCAGTATTAGAACAAATATCAAATTTAGCTCTGTTTTGACCAGCTCAGCTGCAAGTTGGCCAAAACGTACTGGCGACTTTTCAAAAGTCGCCAGTACCTTTTTTTTTTCACGAATAATACATGCGACATTTGGCAAGTCACCTACTAGCGACATCCCAAAAGCCGCCTACTGGCGACATCCCAAAAGCCGCTTGTTTGTTTTAAAACAAACTGGACGACTTTTGGAAAGCCGTCCATTCCGTAACAAAACCAGATCTCCTTTCTTCCTCCTTCATTTTAACCCCTTCCTTTCCATCTCCAAAAACCCTCAATACCCTATATTCCAAAAAATGTCCAAACCCAAAAATATTTAGCATTTTGTTCAACAAATTAGAAGACGACAAGCTCTTCAATACGGGATGTGCCTCTAGATATGGATAAATCAAAATCTTTCAATTTAGGGTTTTAAATTTTTTTTACAGAATAATGGTTTTTAGGAATTGTTAGCAATCATTGATTGTTGAGGTATCTATATATGGTTGAAATCATTGGTAAAATGTTGAAAAACAATGCTTAAATTCCTAGTATTGATGTTGGAAAATAAATTTGAAAATATTGTTAACTTGTATACATGTAGATTACTCCGAGATGCTACCTGAACCTATTAATGGATCTGTCCTATATTTGCAACAACGACATCGAACGAATAATTCAGAATTTGTCGCGGTAAAATTCTTAGTATTCGAAATGTACAAATATCGAAAGGTAATGTATGTTACATGTTGATAATATTTTTATGATATTTTGACAAAGTAATACTGCAGACAAAACCATATATCGTTCGTCTAAAATGAATAGAGTAACATCTGCTCATCCAGATGTTATACAGTTGATAGACCAAACTGGATTTGGACTGGTTTTTATGGTGGGGCACATCCAGTAAGATCATCATCTTATCACAGCTTCGGTGGATAGATGGAGGTCAGAGACATCTACATTTCACCTACGAGCCGGAGAGATGACTACCACGTTGGGTGATGTTGCGTGCTTACTTGGCATACTCATAGACGGTGCTCCGTTGACCAACCCGATCCAGTTGATTACCTTAGTTTATGCCAAGAGCTCCTAAGTTTAACTCCTACAGCAAAGGAGTGGTGGAAAAACAAAATGATACGGACACTATGGTTTAGACAACAATTTGCGGACGACATACCAGCAGATGCCATGGAGGTTCAGATTCAGCAACGAGTCAGAGTCGTTATATTGCATATTATATGCTCGAGATTGATATGCGATCATTCGAAGACACGGATATGCCTTAGATGGCTTCCATTTTTAGAAAACTTGATGTTTGTCGTCAGTATTCGTGGGGCAGTGCAGTTCTAGCGTATATGTATTGCGAGTTGCAAGAGAGCGCAAACATAGGTGGTTGTGTGAGTCTAGTATAGGTATGTCCATTATTTACTTTCGCCGACATTTATTCCATATTCTTTTATCCAGCTGAAACCATGTGTCTAATTTTATTTGTAGCTTTGGTGTTGGACTTATCTACCCATGGGTAGAATAACGATGAGAAGGACGGCGATTGATTTATCATTGTCATACGGTGCTAGGTATAATTAATTATGTAGTATACTAAGTATATGTGTTGGGATTTGAGAAGTCACAATTGAATATTTCTACAGGTGGGTAGGACCTAAAATCACCGTTTTATCGCCGAGGCGTCATGTTGCCTTCTACCGTAATGAGTTCGACGTGCTAGACTATCAGTCTGTGACTTGGACCCCGTACGACGATGTGCTTGGACATCTTCCAAACTTATGTACCACTTCCATTCAGCTGTGGACTGCTCGGGTTCCTTTCATTTGCTTTAATAATGCCGCCTATCATCTTCCTGACCGAGTGATGAGGCAGTTTGGTATGGCCCAGCATTTACCGAAACAACCACCGCATTACAGGATTGATATTGCAGCTGGGGAGTATGCTATGGCGATTGAGACATGGACCGAGCGCTACATGCACACGCAATAGGAACGCGAGTTCGCATTGGCCGAACAAGAATATCTGTCTTGGTACTGGAACATCACGCGTCGATATGCTCTTCGTGCCATCGATCCACCTACAGCGCATCCTGTTGTTGCATACCCTTACACTTCTAGAGCACCTTTCGAAAGGAATGTGGTACGTAGTACATACAGTCTTTATTTCAATATTTGAAATTCATAATTTTTCTTGAATTTTATGTCATGGCAGACGGACGGCATTTACCGTGCGATCGAAATTGTGGACGAGCTTGCACAAGAGGTTTCTGAAAGGTCGCGGGGAAATGCTTTAGTGTAAAACGCATCTTAGAATCTATTTTGGAAAGAAACAAGTTAAGAAGACCAAGACCGCCTCTACCGCCTCCTCCACCTTCAGCACGGGCTCATCGAACATGCCATAAAAGCCCATGGCATTCCTCCTACTACTCGTACGTATCAGCGACGTAGACATCGAAAATGCGCTTCTTCATCTCAAGAAACACGGGTTGAAGTTGCTCCCGGCCCTTCACAGCCTATAAATCCTACACAAACAAGTGAAGAGGAGGATTCGCCGAATGAAATTGCACTGTCTATGAGAAAACCAAGACGAACTCCACTACAACTTCGTAGGTTGAAGTAGTGAGGATGGTATAAGTTATTGATATGCTTTGTCTGGTTTTCTTTTGTTTAATGAATTGTTGAAATATTAGGATTATTTGTTTTGTTGAATTGTTGGATGTCGGAATTGGAACACAAATCTTGAATTGTAGGATGTTAGATTTTGAATTTAATTGTTGAATTGGTGGATGTTGTAATTTGAGTTGTTGGATGGTTGAATTTGATTAAAATGTTGAATTTCGAGTGTAGGGTTTCTGTTGAATAGTGTAAATGGTGATGCATAGTTTCTGTTTTGAAACCCTGCACACATCTGGGGCGACTTTTCAAAAGTCGCCCCAGCTATGTGCAGGGTTTCAAAACGGAAACCCTGCCCTTCAACCTTCCTTATACTTTACCAAATGGCAAATAAAGAAGCTAATACCTAACATACTTCTCTCTTCCACAAATTCAATATTTTCCGACGAAAAAAGCATCTTTTTGAGATTTGAAGACACAAAAAGAAGATAAGATCCATAAGCACTATTAAATTTGTTTAATCTTTTGCGATTAAGTCTAAATCCAACATTGATATTTTCAAGAAAAAAGTTGTTGAAAATGGATAATTGGGAGATTGACGACGAGACGATGATGAAAATGTATGAAGAATTTCAACAACAACGAGGCTTTGCGCCGGTTAATGAAGAAAATGTTGCGGTTGATTTCGTCCCTGAGACGTAGGTTGAAAACTTGTCCCCCTCTAGGGTCGGCGGTACATCGACATTGGCCATGGTTAGCGATGAATCAATACACCAATCACTTCATGGAAATTTAATGGATGTGCTAGCTCATCGTAAGACTAACAATGCTAGTACAAGCCGGATACTGCCTCGGGTACTTTGTTATTGCGGAGATGAATGTGAAGTGGTTGTGCGTCGGAATGAAAGGAATGCGAGCCGTCGCTTTTACCGTTGTGAATCGTTGTTAATACGGCCAAACGATGTTGACTGTTGTAACTTTAAAAATGGAAAGATCCGAAAATGTGTCCGAGGGAAGTTGCATATGCCATTGAGATGCAAGCAGAAAACGCCCATTTGAAGAAGTTGAACCTACAATATCGCAACGCACTATTGAATAAGGGTGTACCGTTCGATAAGTGGAGTCCTCGTACATTGTGGGAGGAGAAGTAAACACAAATTTAGGTGTTCATTTATATGTAATTGAATTATGTATCGTTGAACATGTATTCTGACGATTTATGTATCACTAGCTTACATTTGCATATGATTACTTTGCATCGGTAGCTTTCATTTATATGTAATTGTATTATGTATCGTTGAACAAGTATTCTAAAGATTTATGTACCACTAGCTTACATTTGCATATGTTTACGTATCACATAACATTCATCATCTCAAATGAACATAGCACATGAAATAAAAACACAAACTGTTCTTACATAAACATACGGCTTACAAACATCAAACCAATAACAACATGCATACGAAAACTAAATAATTGAATTACAACGACTCCTTTTGTGACCGTGCATACCATATTTACTGCATCTATTCGGCCTTGGAGGCTGCATCTCGTCCATAACGCCTTTAATTCTAGTTGACTTAGGTATTTCTGGAGCTTGCCTTGCGGGAGATGGAAGTAACATTTGACCTTCGTGTGGAGACCAATACCTTTTATCGCGTACGGGATGAAATTCTGCAGAGTATGCCGCTAGGTAATTCTGAACGGAGTACCAATGTGATGCAAAATCATGATGAGCTCTGTTTGCATTATTGGCCACCGACGAACAAGCAGCCATCACATGGGCGCAAGGGAGATGCTGCAGTAATAGAATGTTGCATGTACATGAACAAGTGTTACCATCGATTATAACTTTGAATTCATCTTCGAAGTAATAAATCACTTGCCATTCAATTTGACTGAAACGGACAATCCGACAACGTCTAGTTTCGCTTGTTCTCTCCGCTATTCTTGCTTCCAATTTTGACGTGACACGAAGTGTGGAATTCTTAGCTAACTCTCTTCTTTGGCAAAAGTAATCAACGGATCGATAGAAGGTACGTGCAACAAATGCTCTAATAGACAAAGATCTTGCACCCTTAAGTACACCATTAAAACTTTCTGACGCATTAGTCGTCATAGCATGAAAACGACCACCATCATCTTTACATAATGTCCAATTTTCCTCCTTTCCACTCAAACTTCTCTCTATCCAGTTGTGTGCTCTTATGTTGCTGGTTTTAATTTCTTCACAAATCTTTAAATACTCAATCTCCTCAGAGGCACATGCAGAAGCGTAGAATAAACCGGTCAATCGTTTGTCTCTAAAACACGCTGCTTGAAAATTTGCTTTCAAATGTCTGGCACAGTATCTATGTTTATGTGCGGCTAGCCATTTGCTCTGCAACGCTGTAGGTATTCCCTTCATTCTATCAGAAATGAAAGTAATACGACGATTGTTCACGCTGTGAATGAACCTTTGTATGCACGCGAAAAACCAACCCCAACTATCAATGGATTCAAACTCAACGATGGCAAATGCTAAGGGATATAGCTGATCATTTGCATCAACGGCTGTTGCAACAAGTAAGGTGCCTTTGTATTTTCCATATAAATGTGTACCATCTATGCAAAGCAAAGATCAACAATGGACAAATCTCTCAATACATGGCCCAAATGACCAAAATGCACGATCAAAAACTCCATACTCATTAGTAGTCACATGTCCTACACTTTCGGGATTTGTTTTGCATATTTCACCAAAGTATTGCCATAGGTTGGAATATGACTCTGCCCAATCGCCGTAAATTCGTTCAATTGCCTTGCTCAATGCTCTCCATGCTTTCAGATAGCTAATTTTTATAAATAATTGTTCCTCCATTAGGACTTGCACCGTTCCGGCCGTAATGTTCAAATCAGATTTCACAAAATGCATGATCTTCGATACCATAAAGGATGATGTAGCTTGCCTATGATTTGAGTTCACTGTAGGATTAACGCATGTATGATCACTAGGATATTTTTTAATAACCCGCCATCCAGCTTATGTCTTTTTTGAGTCAATAGTATGTATTCTCCAAGGACAACTGTCATCGACGTTGCAAATGGCGGTATATTTTGTTTTGTTCGACCCTATTGGCTTAAAGGACACCGCATGTAAGATTGACCATTCTGATAGTTGTTGCAGAAATTTAGCTTTACTCTCAAATACCATGCCAACTTCGAAACCAGTCTGTACGTTGCAGGATAAAAATAATTCACTGTTGAAGTTTACATTTGCTACAATTGATTTAGCCGTAATTTATGCACTGCACAAATCATCATCCAACGGTATCTCCATTTCCGGTTCATCATTGTCCACACAATCTGCTTCTGCACCTCCAAAATCATAGTCTAGTGGATCATTGTTTACTTGCATATTTTCCACCCAGCTTGTATCAACCTCTGGTATTGACACAACAGACATACTATCAAGTGCATGAACATCTTCAGCTTGTACATCTTCTTCATCATCTACATCTATACCATCATTGCACATAGTTTGACATGCTGGTTCATTTGGTGGTTGGACGTATGACTGTGTAGTAGTGTCATTTGCTGCGCAGCTGCAGTAAATTAATACATCAATTTTAGTTTTTTTTTCATACCAACGATTTTGCAATATATTACAATATTTAACTTACTTTTGGCTTAAATGGTAAAAATCGGACGAAGTTGGCTGCATTCGTTCATTTGTACGGCTACTCGATGCTCTAGCACTTCTTTGAGTGGAATTCTGAATTGAAATAAAACTGCACGGGAATACAAATTAAGTATAATAATTAAATAAATTCAATATAACAGATCTCTATGTAATCAAGGCTAAACGATATCTCTGACTCATTCGTGGAAAGCTGTCCTGCGTCAAATGGGGATAGATAAATTGGACATTGGCTGCAAATTCATGCATGGATGAAAACCATAATACATTTGTTGTTGCCCGTATTGCGATATGTGCTGAGTCGGATTGCTAAAACTAGGCGACGGAATTCCTTGCCCAATACTCATGTTCCCCACCATTCTACAATATTCTTCAACGCCAAAATTTATTACGGGTGCCGGTGTTGGTTGTTCTGCAACCGATCTTCTTTTTTTCCCAACAAACAACTCAATAGATTTGGTCGAGGCAGCAAACATTAATTCAACATCGTCGTCGTCAACAATTTTGATGGCTTTGGATCCGGAATCTGTTGGTCAATTGCAAACTATTTCAATCTCGTACTCTTCCGGTTTTATCTTTGTTGCTTTATAAACCGACTCTTTCAACTGCTCAAAAGTAGTTCCTCTTCGAACTTTAGCCGGTTTCTAAGATCTACCAAGATATTTCCCACACACTAAATCGTCAATAACCAATTCACCATCAAAATAACATATGGTTGGAATAAAACTAGAAGCCATTCTACATCAAGCAAAAAAAAAAGTTTGCAAACTAAATACAAAACTTAGGGTTTCTACTGCATACCTTGATTGGATTCGACCGTACGACGCTTTGCTATGCTTGAGGTAGATCTTCGAAATCTATTACTTTTAAGGATATTAAATGAAATTTAATTAGGTTTTAAAAAAAATTAAGATAGGGAGTATTGGGGGTTTTTGGAGATGGAGAGGAAGGGGTTAAAATGAAGGAGGAAGAAAGAGGGCTCTGGTTTTGTTACAGAACCCCGAATGGGTGACTTCTGAGAAGTTGCTTACTGGCGACTTCTGGGAAGTCGCCCAGTTTGTTTTAAAACAAACAGACGGCTTTTGGGATGTCGTTAGAGGCGACTTCTCAAAAGTCGTCTGTATTATTCGTGAAAAAAATGGTACCGACGACTTTTGAAAAGTCGCCAGTACGTTTTGGCCAGCTCAGCTCCGAGCTGGCCAAAACATGGCTAAATTTGATATTTGTTTTAATACTGGGCTATTTGCGATAATTAGTTTTCAAACGAGGCTAAATGGAAAAAAAATCCTTAACAAAATGAGTAAACTCAAAGTTATAAGTTTAAGTAAGAGATTACAAGTTATCATTGTATATGTATTCTTATAACACTTTTTGAATATTGGTTGTTATGTATGCTTGAGGGATGGAACCCGAGACCTTAGGCCACACATCTAGATCTTTTACCACTCCTGCCTATGGTAATTGAAATGTATTGTAACTTGTAACAAGACATTTTTCATTTATCCATGAAGAGAACTTAATGTTTCAAGGGTTTGAACTAAAATCACAATCTTTAGACTAGTGGTCTTCAAGAAGAGCGCTTAATTTCCCAAGAGCACTTGAGCTAGTGGTCTTCAACAAAACATAACAAGATCTTATTGTTGAATTTTATTTTGTATGTATCGTTATAATTCATACTACAATCTTATTGGTGAATTTTTTTGTCCAAGTGTAAAGCCTGTTTATGATATATAGATAAGTTTGTAATGTGAATCATAGGTTGAAAACCTTATCATGTATTTGCTGGTTTCAAGTTGATGTGATGGTTGGTAAATCCTTCTTTTTTTTTCACCAATCTAACTGAGGAATTATTGTTATCTAGAAAATCTGATCTATTGAGGATATATGATACATATAAGATTGGAGTTTATCAATCTGTACTATCATAAGTCATATTAACTGGTCCGCAGAATGCAAATTAAAATCTTACTACTTGCCATACAGCAGTTAACCAAGCTCGACCTTTAAGACCTTTTATATAAACACAACGCTTCTTGAAGTTATTTTGTATTTTGAAATAAACGACTACCATAATAATTCAATATTATTGCCATCTACATTAAGTGATTACCATATTCTGCATGAAAGGCTTTGTGATTTGTTGCCCATGAGAACTGTGACATGCAGTTCTATCAGATTCCATACCTTGATCACCACTAAAATTCACTTCCACACTAAGCTTCGGTACAAGTCTAGAAGCAGAACCCATGTCAGCTGTAGTTTCACCTTGAGTTGGTACCCAAGCATTTGGGGCAGCAGGGTGAACATTTCCCCTTTTAATTTCTTCCTCAGCATTTAAAATCTGATTTGTAAAAAGCACAATGTTTAAATGATTATAAGACACGCACACAAGCACACTAAATAACTAGATAACCAGTTTACACATTGACTTCAAAAACCAAAATAAAAACAGCACTAAATAACTAGATAACCAGTTTACACGTTAACTTCAAAAACCAAAATAAAAACACTGGCTTGACTTTTTATGATAACCACTCATTTTAATAACACTATTTACCATCTTACTTTTTTTTTTTTGTAGACGGTAAAAACAAGATTTTGAAAGTTACCATCTTCAGCATTTGTACAAGGTTGTGCTTTTTCTCCTGAGCAGCAGCCAGTTTCCTCGCTACTTCTAATCTTCTCTGCTCCTTCTCAGCAGTCCATGTGCTGACTACCTAGCAAGCAAACCACATGTTCACTGTAATAGTTCAATTGACGAAGCATTATAAAATACCATCTGCTAGAAATGTTGATCAATGTTAGTTATCGGATGACATCTTTGAAACTAATTTTGATTGATGCTAGAGTTTCAACATCTCAAAATCTAAATTTTAATTTATTTTTATGATTTTCCCTTTGCTATTTTTTTTTTTATTTTGTTTTATTTGAACAATAAAATTTAGATTGTAATTTCATATGAGTTTCTCAGCTTAAAAATATATATTTCAGTATAGATAAAATTATTTGATCGAATCAATCAGATTGAAAAGAATCGATTTGAAACGAGATTCAACCGGCAAGATTGTAAGATTTTCGCAATCAATGGATAGTAACCTTGAATAGCTGTGGTTTAATCGAAGTGACCAAGCTTACTAGTAAAAAAAGGAATATCTTTTTACATGGAATTGGAACATAGAGGAAGGAAGAAAAAAGAATTGTCAAGGTTACATAGGAACAAATACATGGAACAGCTTAAAACACTGAAACTATAGCTGTCATTGCAAGATACATGCTTTAAATTCTCACTGGGAGAAGTCTGTATGACCCACGGCAAGTTTGTATCATTGCACCTGAAGCTCAACTGATAACAACACTGTTTATCAGCACACCCATTTAGCAAATTTGGATAAGATAGGTGAAATTATGATATTACATAAAACTGATACAGAGATTGACAATCTAGATATTCTCTGAAGCTAAATCACAAACTTCTATTTGCCAAGAGCGTTTACAAGACTACAAATTTTTATCTATTTTTATAATATGAATGCAATTATGTTGTCATCGATCATTCTTTAATTTTCCAAAATAGGCATCAAAGTGAATAGTAGCTCTCTACTCTGGCAAATTGAATTCTCTATTTTCCATTTTTAATTAGTGGGGTTCATAATAGATAAAAATCTTTGTTAAAAATTCTTCTAGGTCCTCGTTTAAGCCACCTAGACTTACTGTGTCATCTAAGCACCTAAACAGGTACCTAGGCATCGCTTAGGTACCATTTGAGGCTTGATGCCTCGTATACGTATCTATATTCCAGTTTCATGCAATCTTAACTCATTGGCTGCTCCCAAACCCCTAATTTCCATTTTGGATCAGATAGTGCTAACAAAATACTAAATTTTATCCAAAAATATATGGGCGTACGAACCTAGCTTCAATCTTCAATCAATTTCCGACTAATCTCTGTCCAAACGATTAATCTCTAGTCTATACACGTGCCGCCTAGCGTCCATGTTATGTTTCGACACTCTAGTGCATCCCTCTTGAACGTGCACTTCATTGTGTGTGCGCATCAACCACTTAATGAAGTTTCATGTGTCAGCGTCTCGATTGAATATCGACACATTACCTCTCAACAAGTGTATATTTTGATCTTGGCAACACTTGATTTAACAAAAAGAATTTGCAATGTTACGTGCTACCGATCACACACACACACACACCACATTTATCTAAAATTCCTTCCGACGACTTTTATCCAGACGCACCAACAATGTAAGCCACGCCTACAAGTCCATCTACCCATTTTTACAACCTTGCTGAAAATAGTATGTTTTAAAGGATTATGTATACATCACATAGTTACATCATTGCCATTCATTTGATAACAAAATTGTCACCAAGTAATTGATCTGAAATGAATAAAATGAGGGGAAAAGAATACAGTAAAAGCTGAAAATGGAGGGAGCATTGGAGGGACGAAACTGAAACAGATATTACCTACAGATGTTGTGTTGTTGGAGATGCATACCCTACTAGCACTCTATTTGGTAAATTAGATAATCAAAATAAGAAAATCACTGGAGGCGCTTTAAGAAGTTGCACTTCTTTTGGGAAGGTGGGATTTCTAGCTTTCCGAAACTTCCCGTCCAATAACAAAGGGTGGAGCAAGGATTCTTGTTTATTTCTTGGGGTTGTTAAGTTAGGCAACTTAAAAGCAACTATATTCGATGTTGGCCAATGAACAGCTGTGTTAAAAAAGAAGATTAAATTCAGACAACTTAACCTACACAAATACAAATAAACATATGCAATTTTAATATATTTTTATCCTTGTATTGATGCCCGCTTATATTATGAAATGTTGTCCTGCACATGAAACTCCAAAGACTGTGTTATGTAAAGGAGATGGTGTACCTTCTAACATTCATTTGTGACTTTGGCGTCTAATCCATCCAGCAAAATGCCAGCATTTTCAAAATTCCTAATGTATATACACAAAAACAAACACACACACATGTAACATGTAACATGTGTATGCATATAAATATATGTATGTGTTGTGGGTATTTCCCTACGCAGTTTGTTGGGATGCTAGATCGCCTAAAAGAGCCTGTATCATGCATCTATAACTGACACATATTTGAGCTTGCTGCGAGAATACATGGAGGTTATTGAGCTGCTTACAGGAGTAAAGCCGCCTATGAATACCTCATTGACAAGCTAGTTTAAGACTGGAAACTTACTTTCCTTACTTTAAATCAGAAGCCGCCCCAAACACCAAAGATGTATCACCTACAAAGAAGCTTGCAAGCTAAGACCTTAGTAAGCAGTTGCCACGGCTGAGAGATCAGGAAGATATTTTTGTTTTGATTCAGATGACAAATTTACATTTTAGGCTTCCGAAAAATACTTATTTCAAATTTAAACCTCGTTCAAAACTTATTATGAAAATATACATCTTTTTCATAACATGGTCTTTTCGTACATGCGCATTTTAAAAATGTGCATGTACAAATTTTATATTTGTGTGTGTATGTATGTACGTGTATGTATACACTTATGCACTTTGAATTTCTGCATATACAAATAAAAAAATTGTTCTTGCGCATTTCAGAATACGCAAGTGCAAAATGCTGAATACTGGAAAACAATCATATTTCCTAATTTCCATAATAAGTTTCGTATGAGCTTGAAATAAGTTTTTTTTTGGAGGCCTGACATGAAAATTTGTCCAATTCAAAATAGTCTACCTCTTCCTCGATCGTTCATCTATACGAACCAGACTGTTACATACTAAACCGGAATGCCAAAGCTACTATCTGGTTCAAATTTTAACTCAAGTATTATGTGATAAATCCTGGAAAATGTTGGGATATCAACCCCCGCCACCTCACCTATCATAGAAGATTTATAACCGAATAAGATTCATGGAATTTTGGAACTTCTGCATCTAATTACCCTATATCCTTGAATTTAGTTCGATCATTTCATTGTATTTGAGGGAACATAAAAAGTAATAAATAATGAAAAGAACATGGATCAATTATAAGACTGAACCACTATAAAATTTTCATGAGTCGTTTCCTTTTACCCATTTCTTATTTATTTCTTTTATAGTCATCTTCTTAAATTAAATAATCATTGATTTTTGGTATACAAAAAATGTAGCAATGCTTTCAAATTTGCGTTAAGTACTGAATAGGTTCGATATTGGCGATCTTTGCACACCAAAGTTGTTAATCAAACATTTTGGTCAAAATGTTGGTATTTTCACTAAAGTAGTCTAAAAAAATCCTAGTAAATTGCAGATTGGATGGATCCCCCTTGGATACGGATCGTACTCGATCCTTTTCGACGTTAGGTACTTAATATTTTCAGCTTCATGGAAATGCTAAAGCAAGCCGATCCCCATGAGCTTTCATATATAAACCGATACTCTACCCCTCCAACTCTTCACTTAGTTTCACTTGCTTTTATTTCCATATCGAACTCTTTTCCCCTACCTTAGAGCCGAATCCTCTCTTCCTTCCTTCGAAGCTATCACCATCTCTATCGTTTAATCCGCCACCTCCTTGAATTCAAGAACATCGTCTAGCCCTCAACTTGAATTGAAATTCACCTCATCTCGCACGTGACAATCCATACTCAATACACATCTAGGTAGTTTTTGATTTGCATATGATTCTATTTCGTGATGAGATGATGGATTTTTGTTCATGTTAATGGATTTGAACCTTGCTTGACCTGAGGAAACAAGAACGACGACGATGTAGGAGGGATCGGTTTGAGATGCAAGCAGTGATTGCTTAGCAGATGGATTAAGGGTTTAGTTATACTTAAGTGAGGGATCAGAAGGAAGGAGTTAATGGAGTGAAGAAAACACTCAAGTGTAGGGATCGGTAGTAAAGTGGAAAAGAGAGATCAGTGGTGTTGAACTTAGTAAGGATTGGAGAAAACGTTGGAGTTGAAGCGCGGAGAGATCAGTCGCGATGGAGTACGAAGAG
This sequence comes from Allium cepa, assembly GCA_030765085.1. Classification (NCBI taxonomy): domain Eukaryota; kingdom Viridiplantae; phylum Streptophyta; class Magnoliopsida; order Asparagales; family Amaryllidaceae; genus Allium; species Allium cepa. Next base: position 170,666,945 of record CM060931.1, read on the forward strand.
ATCGATCATTTTTCATTCATGACATAAGGATCAGTGGTGGAGTGCTTATGAGGGATCGGTCAAAGGTTTTATGACAAGGATCGGCTATATTGATGTAAAAGGATCGGCTATGGGTACTAAACCGATTTTAGGTCTTTGAATCGAGCTTGAACGCTTGAGCAAACCAATCCATATAAACTTGTATGAACAATCAAAACCAATCTGGTCTTAATAAGCTTGGACATATGACTATAACGGACAACGAGACTTGCATATCCGAATTTGAATTTGAAATCGAACGATTAAATTTCTGTGACTTGAATATGAACTTAAATTCAACACATGGACTTCCATAATAAACTTCACACTCTGATATGTTGATTGTCGATCACGAAGCTACTACAACCGATCTATGTGAATGCCAACTGAGACGGTATTGAACACATCAACTCTCGTTTCCTTCTGCGTTTTAAGAGGTAGATCTGATGTTCCTAACCATTATTGATAGTTTTCTTTAGATTTTTGCAAATCTGAATAGAACGGACAAACTATTTGAGGATAGTCTTGGATCTCTTTCTTGGATGTATGAAATCCAACAGCAGCAAAGAGATCCAAATAAAGCTGAGAATCTTAGTTCTCAGTGAAAGCACCGACATATTTGCATCAAAAATTGGCACAAACACCCAAGATATTTATAGTAGATAAATAAATGAAGAATATTAAATTTAAACAGAGAGAATATAGCAGTAAAGAATTAAGAAATAAGCAAATGATAGAGACATCAGTTTATAGTGGTTCAATGTTGTTTGCCTACGTCCACCTTTAAGAGATAACTTTATTAATCACTTTGTAAACTGAGTACAAGAGGGATCAGATGAAAATCCTTAGATACAAAAGAATACAAAGCAACCAGCAGCTTAAAATCCCAAAATGAATAATCAAGTCTGTATTTATAGAGGAAGATGATGAAATATCTCCCTGAAAATTCGGTAAAAGGATCTCCAGAACCATATGGTTCCACATGAGGGATCGCATGGTCCAAATCTCAAGGAAGAGGGATCGAGGTCGATCCCTATCTTGGTGGATTTAGGGGTTGTGATCCGTACGAGGGGTTCTTCATGTTGTGATGCACATGTCCTTCAAATTTCATGTCAATTAGATTAGTAAAACTTGAGTTATTGATCAATCATTGTTGCAATATGTGATGTTGTCTGATTCTGGCCGATTCCTCTAGAGGAAAGAGTGTTGATCCCTCTCTCTTGTGCTTCTTGGGGTGCGATCCCTAGGGTGGACTCCATAGAGTCCTCTCTTCTTTTTTTTCAAAGTTTCATATGTATCTGACTTTTGGATTTTGAGATATCGATTGTTTTTCTTTGAGTTGCACTTGTTTAGCTGAAGTAATCTGATCCTTTTGATAGAAAGGGATCATTTCCAATCCTTTTTCTACATTAGACCATTCCATACTTAGAACGTTCTGTACAACATATTTCTCAACTCCATTCGATCACAGCTTCATATTATCATCTGTACTTGATTTCTAGACCTCACAATCATCGATCTGGGCTACTGGCCTTGATGACAGTCGAGTCTAACTTGTCCAATCAATTCGAATATAGCTAGACCAAAATGTCGGATGACACTTATATTGATCTAGTGCCTTCGGTCGTTTGTTAAATCGACATATCAAGTCAATATGACATCTCATATCAATCACAGGCTGCCATTTTGCATATTTCATTGTAGAGTGCACCAGAAGGGTAGAAGTTGATGCAAGTAACTTATCAAAGTTCCCCTATTAAAAGCTCTATATCGTTGGTTCAAATGAGCAGGCAAGAGCTAATCTAGTTATGTTAGAACCTTCATTCTATGGTTTCAATGACAATAACCATACAATCACATATATTATATATCTCATCAAATTACAGATATACACTGCAAGAGATCGCTATGCTCAAAGATATCGTGACTCGAAGACAAATAAAGATTTATTGACCATACTAGAGTCATGCTAATGTGTTAATATTATTAGATAAACAATGTAAGATCTCTTTGAGTACACACACGAATTCATATATACAAAGCTTTGCAACAAAAGGAATTTCATTTCTTGAATTGCCAACAACAGAAGTCTATGGAAAACCAACAGACGTCTGTAACAAGGCTCGAGATTATTATCTCTGAAGCCACAGACGTCTGTGGTTTCCACAGACGTCTGTCATCTGAGCATCTGCAATATCATGAACGGATGTTTCTGTTCATATTGAAAAACTCCTCTTCCTCAAAAGTCGTAGCCATTAGATCAAGGAGATTTTGTTTAGTAGTAACAACTTTTCATTTACATCTCGTTGATTCTATAAATACATCAAAGATTAAGATTACAAAATTAACTTTCTCTTCATTTGTACTACTTTATATCTTCATATTTGTGCACTCTTTGATTACATATCCTCAATTAATCACGACAAAAATATTATTTTGGTTAGATCACTTTCTACAATTCAAAGCATTCACTTTCATATACTTAAAGGAGATTATAGAAAGGATTGCACTATTAGTCAATATCCATGTTATTTGAAACACAAGATTGTCAAAGAAATACTTGTATTAGCCTATTCCTCCAGGCGAAATGTGGGTTATTAGTTAAAGGAATTACCGAAAAGAAGCTTCCGACTGGACGTAGGATGGAAGGTCCGAACCAGTATAAAAACTCTTGTGTGCTCGTTTTTATTATTTATCTTATTCGTACTCTATTAATTTACTCTACGTAGTATAATTATTAGTATGTACTCACATAAGTATATAAGTTGCATTATATAAGATCATATAGATTTTCAAGTTCCGATTACTCCAGAGGGTCATAAGATACAGTATACTCTCAGGGTAAGGTTTACGACAACAAATAATGAAACGGAATACGAGGCCCTGATCGCACGTATAGGGTTAGCAAGATAACTGAACATAAAATTTTCAAATTTTTTTTAGTAATCCTTAACTGATTATGTGCCAATTTATTGATTCCTATCAAGCTAAAGGACAAAAGTTAACCGCTTATCTATCCACGAGTAAGGAACCATTATCTCAATTCAATTATCATTAAAATGCGCAATTTTCTAGGGATCGACGTAGTGCATATGCACTGGCGAAGCTCGCTGGTGCCAAGAGTACAGAGAATATTGGTGTTCCCCCAACATGTTCTTTGGTAATGCCCAGTATTGTAGAAAAAGAATCTAGTATGTACTTCAAAGAAGTGAACATGTGAATGACCCTATTAAAAATATTTGGAAATGACGACCTCTTCAAAGATAAGGAAGCTGAAGACTGCAGGATAAAGCCTCCAATGTGTTATATGAACCTAACAAAATTGCCATTGTACGTCCCATTCAAGAGTGCAACATGATAAAATATTTTCCTTTATAATTTGTTCCCTGAACCTTTATATATACCTTTCTTTGACATTTGGTATCACAACTAGTTGAAGTGATGATGACTCGAAATGAGCTTGTATTAAGTCCACTGGGCAAGCTTGATGACAAAACAATTTTCATCATTGGCGGTTGCAAATTGAGTTTTTCTTTAGTGATGAAGTATAGTGATATAAGCATTCATTGACAAAGTAAAAGCTCCTAAACCAGAGGCCACTTTGAAAGCCAAAAAATGTTAGAACGTCGTACTTTGATGTTTTGATAGTGACAACTATACAAGTATATATCGTATACACCAACCATTTTTGCAGAAAATCATATCATTTAAACGAAGGGACAAACTTGATGAAATGAACATCAAAATGATGCCACAATGTAATATCGGTCACAGTGTCTTGGTTTATATTTCAAAATATTGTTAAAATCTCTTCTATAAGGTATACGCACACACATTTAGCACAAATCAATTTCAAAGCAGAAAAAATGAAGTAACAAAATTCAACCGACTGAATATGACCACTCAGCCGACTGAATGTGTGCATGTATACACGTTCAGAAGCACAACAATAATCAGCCGACTGAGTGGTAAATTTCAACCGGTTGAATATAGTGAAAACTGCACTATTTAAATTCTGTTTTAAAAATGGTTCTCTCTGACAGATTTCAAATGGCTCTCTCTGACAGATTTCAAATGGCTGTTACAATTCATTTAGCCGACTGAATCTGTATAACAAATATATATTTTTTCAAATTTTTGAAAGGGTACTCTTTTCCACGAAGAGTCACTCATCTTCGTTAATGACTGCAACCATTTCTATTGACCATTTCTCTTCATTAAAGGTTGCAACCATACATCTTCTATATAAAGCAATCAAATTAGTAAATCAATAATTAGTTTTGTCTCTATTATTCTACTATCTTACTTTTGAATTCATAATTGCTTTCATATACTAGTATCACTTGCACATTCAAATTTATTCTCTTTGTGATCTTATTACTCTCATATGCTTAACAAACACACTCAATACACAACTCAAAAGAAGATTATAGGAAGGTTGTACTTATTGATTAATCCATGTTATACAAGAGCACAAGAAGTCACAAACAATTCTATTTACTTTGTAGACGAAGTCCTGTTAGGAGTATTTCAGGCATGAAGTCTTGTTCGGTATCTCAGGCGATTGTAATATTTATTCCTTCAGGTTATGTGAGGACGTTGCTGGTTAATTTAAGGAGTCTAAAACTGAACGTAGAACGGAAGTTCGAATCAGTATAAAAATCTCTGATGTTATTTACTTTATTGCTTTACTTTTATATTTGTATTCCGCACAAGTTTATAACTTAGGTAATTATTCATATTATTTGATCCAGATACACTTTCAAAAAAACCACTAAGATTCGGAAGAAATATTGTAGAGCATTGTTGTATATTTACCAACGTTTGAGGTTTCAACCAAAATACCGAGATTCTAATCATTCCATTTAGGTTTCAGTAGGGATCAAAATTAAACCAAGCCTAAACTCCAATTCAATAGAAAAAAACTATTGAACTTCAAATTTTACAAAAGAAACTTAGAAAAAGAAATTATTTGAGTTTCAAATACATGAATATTCAAAATTTGAGATTTTAACTTAGGAAAATTCACAAATATATAAATGGAACTAAAAAAAGTTGAAAATGAAATAATGTGAAGATTTTTCAACGTTGTAAATATTTACAATTAATCGGTATTGTTCGTTTATATCTTATTTTTCAATTAAATATAAAGTATACGTTTTATTTCAACAAATTAAACAAATATGTGTAAATTATATGAATAATAAATAATGAGATCCAAAACCAAAACTGGAATTGAAATTCCTGAAATTTACGAATTACATTGAAATTCCTAAAAGTACAGAAGACTGAAACCAAGACCAAGCTCTCGAACCTTATATTTACAACGCGACCAATTCATATATTCATGAGAAATCACATGTGTTGCCACATCAAAATTGGAATGAGACTGCCTCATTTATACTTACTTGGGTCCGCGGATGGTGAAGAAAGTGAGGTTGTTAACCTTACTAGGGTAGTTTGAGCTTTCCTCAAATGGAAGTAGAAAAAGAACTTGTCCTTGAGTATTTCTAAAGAACCTAATCGATTGTAAATCAAACTAAGGCAACTGGAGAGACAATTAGATATGTGCAAATCATTGGAAAAAAATCTATAAATTTGGATGTATGAATTTCTTGCTAAGGTGATTAGTATGGAAGAGTCACAAGACCTTAGCCCCATAACCGTTGATGTGTTGATGGTTTTTTATAAACAATTGAACAATGAGAGTCGAAAATGGAGAATGAAGATACCTTGAAGTGTGTAATGAAATTGAAAAAGAAGAAAACATGGTCATTGCATGTATACATATTCTAGAAAATGGTCATCTCATCCCCAAAAAAAATCAATAAAAAGGTCAAAAGTCAAATTACAAGAGATAAGTGTCGAATCATTTCACTAATAAAGGAGAAAGAGGTAGAAATAACAATTGAAATTACTTATGTTGTAAACCCAATTTCCAATTCTTTATTTGTAACACATGATCAATATAAAAATGAGCGTAATTCAAAAAGGGATTAAAATATGGAGTTTCATGCCGATATTGTAGAGAAAAGTGTTAAAGAGGAAGAATTTTTGCTAGTGGCATACAACTATAGTATTTAAGTTAAAAAAGGTGAAACGGTACTTAAATACGGATTGCAGCTATCATATGTGTGGCCAAAAGGAGTTGTTCGGCGATTCAGGTGAAATGGATAGAAGAAAAAAGCTAGCTTAATAAAGCATGAAATTAAGGGTCATGTAATGAAAATTCAATGATTAGAAAATAAGGCTTGAGAAGTTAATGATGTCAAACATATATTGGAATGTGAGGTTGGTGTTTGAAGAGTGAAAACAAAGGATCGACAATGAAGATTGATGAGGTGGAGGAAAAGAATAGAAAAGTAGCTGAGAAAATTTGTAATATTAGAGTGAGCATCATTGGGGTTGAAAAAGAGGAAAAGGGAACAAAGAGAGTTTGAGATTTGGAAATCTAGAAATGAGTTCTGTTAGGAAGATTGAAGAAGCATAAAGGAGGTTTGGTAGGCCTAGAGATAATTTTGATGTTGAATTAAAAGAAAAGGTTGAATATCTTGGGAGAAAGTAATCGTGGGTATCAAGTTCGATTTAGCAACCATCATCTTTGTACTATCAATAAACACTGAAAACATAACTCATGAAACTAAAATGTTATCCCAATAAGAATAATGATTTTCTCAACGCATATTTTGTCTCTAGAGATAATGATTTTCTCTACACATCTTTTGCCTTGAACATCACTGCTACAATCCAAATTGACACAGAGAAACATTTCAAGTGTTGTTGAAATATAACTAACAAAAGCAACAAACATAAGAAAATTTGATCAATTCATATAATAATTCGCTCATCCCCTTGAAATTATTGCTTGTGCTATTATTATTGGTATGGTTGTCTTTAAAATCATTTTTATGTTATACAAACTTGTCAAAGTTTGTCATACAGTGTAATAAAATATTGGTATATCCCATCTAAGAAACAGTGTAATAAAATATTTTCTTCCTTTTTATGATGTGTTCTTTAAATTTTCTATGCATCTTTCTTTGATTCTACAGTATGCATATGCATAAGCAATTATATAAGGTTATAAGGTTCAAGGTACCGGTCGAAACCTAGATATTTTGGCCTAACTTCGGTTTAGGTCGGAGTCAAGGTGAAACTGGGCTAAAAGTCCATTTTGATAAGAAAAATTATAGAAAATGGAAAATAATAAATTCGGTCATACACCGAAAGGAAAAAAAAAAACAATTCTAATTTTTAAAAAAATCAACTTGAAATTAACAAGGAAATGGTAAAACACATGTGCGCTTAAGGCTCCAATTTCCTTTTCATTGAAGTTAGAAACCCTAACTGGAGACCACAGCTCGTTACAATCCCAGTTGACATTACAAAAACTTAGTTGATTTGTCCCCGCCCGATGGATGATACGAGCTCCAATCATCTTCTCTTTTTTTTTTTTATCAAATGATTTTTGGAATTCAGGGCTCTAATTGGGCTGGGTAATATGATAATTTAGGCTGACCTTATTTGATAATCCAGGGAATGTTAGTAATGTTATAACTTATAAGTTAGGGTACTAATTTGGAACAATTAGTGTGATAATTAAGGGATATAATATATAACTTACTATATTCCATTTATTATATACGAGATTTTTTTGGCACGTGCAATGCACATGCATATAAAAAACCTTCATATAATGGTTTAAAATTATTAAATCTTAATTTTGTATAATTTTAATATGCATAAGTCGAAAATTATAAAGAAAAAGTTAGGAACTTTTTCTTGGGATTAGGATTCGAACTTGTGGCCTTATACATCAAATTTTCAAATTTTCCATTTGGAAATTGATGTAAATTTTGCTCCGAACGGGATTCAATCTCTTGACCTCTCGTTTGTATATAAAGACATTTTTACAACTCTGCGGTCAGACAAAAAAACTGCAACTCCACTCCAACTATTAAATAAAATAATATTTTTGTTCAGAACTATTTACCAAAATTCGAAACCTAAAGTTTTGAAATCGATGAAATGAAAGAAATTTTAAAAATATCTAAAGTTAGAAATTGAGACCAAGCCCGAGTTCTCAAACCATGGTGTGTGTATATGCACTAGACCATAGTTTGCCAATACCTCCTAATCCATAGTTATATGCACTGGACATGAATGACATTTCTTATTATTACCAGCAACATAAAATGGTGTGATAACTGATTGCCATACAGATTTTACAAATTCTAAAATGCGTTTGAAAGTGCAGGTAACATTAATTCACACATCCAGAACCATTCATTTAGATGCATACCTTATTCTAATTGTTTCCACGGTTAAGATCACAAAAATTCAGGCCCTCCTCTCCTTACGATTCATCAACTTATTGAATCATTTGACTATGTTATCATTTGTTGCGTTTTCGTTGATATAGAAGTTAAATTCAGTAGTTTGACAACAAATTCAAACTCTCACCATGAAAGGTGGTAATTCTTAAAGAACCTGGAGCCAAAGTTTCAGGTGGATATCCTTGTAAAAAGGATACTAACTGACAATTATGGAGACTGCACCCAATGGTTGCTTCTAATAGTAAGCATGCTATCTTTCTGGTTTATAGGGAAATTTGTAGACTCCACAAACGATGCTACAAATAATTGCAAGGTACGCATGAAACACTGAACCTTAAATGCTCATTAATTACTCTATTCACTACCTAATTCGTATTGTCATTTTCATATTTAATAATGCTCCAGGAAATGGAATCGCACACACACCACCCACCTATGCACTATAGACATAAATGGAAGACGCGCAAACCATCAAATGACAATATGCAACATTTTTTTTGCTTTTTCTTCTGAGGTAATTAAAGTGAAAGATACTTCAAGCTCGCGTATGTTTAAGTATCCAAAATGAATTCATTTAAAAATAAGCTGAAGAATAGAAGTATCACCTCCCCCTTCCCATCATTTGTTCTTATATCCGATTGCTTAACTCCACTGGCTTTTGAAACATTCACTTTTCCATCATCATTTGAAATCTGCAAATTAAAAAGTACAACAACAATGTGAGGAAACAAAAGGAAAAAAAAAAAGTATCCGTAATTCCATCTAAAATTTCTGTTGGACAGAAACATGATACATCGATGGCCTTCAACTTTCACGCATATCAGATTCTCTAAATAAAGTCATTAATTTTGAAAAACCAACATAAATGAAATCATTGTAAATATAAAGTAAAATAGAAGCAACTGTTTTCTGTAGAAATCTAAAACTTAACTGATTTCCACCTCATATATCAGAAGCATGCAAAAAAAAAAAAATTCAATCATTAAGCATAAAGGTGAGCCATTAATGATGTCCCCCAAATGTCATAAAGTCTATTAAGCTAAGATTTAACAGCATCATATCCAGAAAAATAAATCAAAAAGTAAACATAATAGTACCGAAAATAATTAGCGGAGCGTCTCTGATATTCATGTATAAAATTAATCGTTGTTGATTTAGCTACTATTCAATTCATTCATTCTATAATTCTCACTATCACTTTCATGTTTTGTGTAACTTCTGATGAGAACATGCTATTCATCTGTGTGCACCTGTACAATGGAAAGATGGACAAACTCTTAATTATAGATATTTATGAAACATTTTTTTGTTTTCCTTCTTGAGTTGCACAGAATGAAAAATATTTTATCAACTTGGACTTTGGCATGCTATGTTATGCTTAAATGATAATCAGACCTTTAACATCTATGTTTTTTTTACATTTTGAGTTTAAAACAAGTATTATCAAGCTTCAGTGCACTTGATGGTGTCTTCATTTTTTTATGGAGACCCAACTGATTATGATGAATGATTTTTTTTCTAGTGAACTTCGAAATTAGTAACATGTAGTATGATGTTGTAGATATAGGGTTTCTTATTTTGTTTGTTTGATTTCATTTGTGCTGTTTTCCATACATAAAATGAAGAAATAAAAGTTAAGGATGTATACAATAACAGAGTTATATGTTATCATTTAAACAATGTTTAAACTCTTTAAGCTATGCAACAAGTTTGTCAACTCACTCAACCTTGTCATTCCTCTAAAACAACATAGGTCATATGTTTAATGGCTTCCACAAATAATAAATAGATTTCCTTTAACTTAAGATATTTGGAACGGATTTCACACACAACAACAATAATAATAAAGAACTAAAGGGAATGCATGTTTGATTTTTATTTTATTTTCCTAATACACTTGTACAACAATATAAAAGAAAAGCATTCAATTACATCAAAATATTAACACAATAACAGCCGAATCTAGACATTCATTATTTGTTTCAGCTCATACATTGAACAGAAGTACTCGATTTGAAAGAAAAAACACTTGAAAATCAAATAGAAGCATAAAACACTAGCACATCAAACAGAAATGTATTTTGTTATTGCTGGCACAATAAAACAAAGTAATAACTTGATCACCATGTAGATTTCAGAAATTCTAATGCTATTTCATATAAAAGTACAGGTAACATTAATCTATACATCCAAAAACTTTTAATTTAAATGCACGCCCTATCTTAGTTGTTTCCACAGATAAGATCGTTAAAAACAACAACAACAACAGAAGGAATAGAGACTAGGCCTCTTTTTTATCCTTTCGTTTATATTGAATCATTTGACTACTTTAGCATTTGTTACCTTTTCGTTTGACCGTGTATTTGAGTATCCCATATAGAAATTAAATTCAAAAGTAACAGGTTCGGACTCTCATCATCAAAGGTTGCAATTTTTAAAGAACTTGGAGCCAAAGCTTCAGGTGTGATATCCTTATTAAAAGGATGCTAAGAACAAAAATGAAGATCGCACCAAATAGTCGACTATAATTGTAAGCATGCTATCTTTCTAGTTTATAGCGAAATCTGCAAATTTCATAAACGATGCTACAGGTAACTGTGAGGTGTGCATGAAACACCGACCATTAAAAAAATGTTCATTAATTACTTTTATTCACGATCTGATTCCCTTTGTTATGTTCACATTTCACAATGCTTCTGGAAAGGCAATACACACAGCACACATTATTCGCTTATGCATTATACACTATACGCATGAAAGGAAGAAAAAAAAACATCACATAACAAATACTTAATACATGTAACGACCCAGAATTTTGAACAATTTAAATTTGAAAATATTTAATTAATTTTAAATATTTGAATAATGGTTTGGATTGAATTTCCATTATAACTTTGAATTTGGCGATTAAATTATAAAATTTAATCTATTGAAAGTTGAATAAAAATTTGAATCTTCAATTTTAAGCTGATTAAAAATATTTCAAAGGCTTATAAAATTTATATTGATAATATTGAAGATAATAGAAGCTTCAGAATTGAATTTGAAAGTGAATTGTTCAGTTTTGAATTTATATCGTTTAAATTGAATTTGAAAAATAGCCTTCCGAGGCACAGTCTCGGAATTCGACGAAACTAGTTCCATTGGGTCCGTAATATTGAATTATTATCAAATTTCAAATTTCGTATTTTTCGGAGTTGATATGTGAGCACACGATGAGTAAACGCGTTGAGATTTTAAAACGAAATTCAATTTAAATTTAAAATTTTAAAATTTGTCAACTCAAAAGCCACCTTATGCTGTTTAAGCAGACCTACCCTCTGAAGCATTGTCTCCCCCGTACCCTACCTCCTCTCCCATTTTTGTGTACGCAGTAAGAAAAAAAAATGAATAAAAATCAAACGAGATAAAAATAATGGCCGCAGCCCTTTATAAAAATCAATCTCCTCTGTGTTCCTTCAATTCAAAGTCGCAAGCATCTTTCTCCCTCTTGTACAAATTAATGGCCGAAGCCTGTAAGAAAAATCAATTCAGTTTCGTTCCCAAAATTCAAAACGAACGAAAACGTCGTTCCTTTCCCTTCTTTCTCAAAACAAGCCGAGCCACCTTCTTCAAATCAAAATTCAAACGGGAAAAAAATAAAATAAAACGAAATCATGGCCGGACCCTTTCTTCCATCTTTCACTCGATCGAATCGAGCGGCGGCTTGGCGCACTGCCTCGCGCACGCAGGGGGGTCGCGCGTGTGAGTGGGCACCATCGCGATCGATTCGCGATTCCTCAAGGCGGCGGCGGCGCTGGGGTTTGGGCGAACGCGAGGGAGGCGCGGCTTCGATCAGGTTGGAGGGTGAAGCGCGAGGTAGCGACGCTCGTTCGGCAGCGTCGAGTTTCATTTTTAGGGTTTTGGGAAGCTCGGTAGCTCGCGATGGTGGGTTTGGCATCGCGTTCGATCGGTGCAAAGCTGGGGTCGGCAGATCGTTCGTGACAAGGTATAAAAATTTACCTTAAATTTTATTTTTAAATAAAAGTTAAATTAGTTAAAAAGTGAGAAGTAATTTTACTGCAGATAGGTTTTTGGAGTTTTATTTATATAGGAAAAAAATAAACAGTTGGGTTGAAACTGTAAAGAAAAAAATATATACAGTAAGAAAAAAATATGGGATTATGAGATTTACAAAAATTGTTTCCAGTAAATTTAAATTTGAAAATAAAAAGTACAGAAAAACAGTGAGGAAGATAAAAATGTAAATATAGATATACATACATATTTCTAATTTAAATGGTTGATAGGTTCGATAAGCTTATTTAGTTTGTTTAGTTAAAAATAATTTATTTGTGGAAATTTAGTTTAAAATTAAAAAGAAGTTAGTTTGAAATTAAATTTTTAGTTAAATAAATTAATTTAAGTACATTTAGTTGAAATTTAATTTGAATTGTAAAGACAGTTTAAAATTTAATTTTATGTTTAAGTGAATGAAGGAATTTTATTAAAAAGAAGTTATTTTAAAGTTTAGTTAAACAAATTTATTTAAAAGAAATTGATTTAAAGATATTGATTTAGAGTAAAATAATTAAGTAAAATAAATTTATTAAAGGAGAATTTGGTTTAAAACGAAACTATCAGAATTAAACAATTAAAAACGGAAATTGGTTATTTAATTGGTTCGAATATTTATTAATTTGTATAATATTTATACAAGGTCTATAAATCAAGGAAATCGAGTCAAGATGGAAATGGATTGCAAATAAAAGCTAAGGTGAGAACTTCTCACTCAAAAAGGGTTATTTTAAATTTTAAATAGTTATATTTAAAATTTACTGATTGCTTGATTGTTTGCTTGATTGTTTGCTTGATTGTGATATTAGATATAGTAGGATATATCTATATATATAGCAATATATATATATATTGGCATATGTATATATTGCAGTTGATTGATTTCCCGCCTTGTATAGCGGATGAGACCCTATTGCGTCGTCTATTAAGCAGATAATATTTTATAAAATCTCATATACCGCGATATTCCATCTCGAAGTGGAATTGGTATTGTGCTAACAACTGTGGATGCAGGGAAACAGGTTGGAGGGATCCAACTGGATTCCTCACAAATATTTATTTGCTTGTAAATATTGTGATGATTGTTGATTATCATATTGATATATGATATTTGTTGCTATGATTGGCTATTGGATGTTGTTGCATCATCGGATTCATTTTTAAAGTTAAAAATAACGATTTTTTTTTTTTAAAAAAAGAATTTCTTAATTGATTTTTCAAGTATATGTTTTTATTTAAATTTTGAATTGATTTATTTTAGATAAATTTAAAATTTCAATTTTTAAAGTTATAGAATTCAGGATTTTTGGAAAATATAACCAAAATGTTATTTTTGAGATAAGTAGTTAATAAATTTATGAAATGGCTTAAATTGAGATTTTTGAATTATTATTATAAACGGTTTATATAAAAGAAATTTTTTTGATATTTATGAATTTAAAATATTGGAATTATAAAACGAGTGTTATAAGTATTATAAAATGAATAGATGTTGTAAAATAAAGGATTTATAAGTAATTAACTTATAAACTGAATTTTGGCATTTAAATAGGATATTAATAGAAATTGTTAATAAAGAAGATTTTATAAGTTGAAGTGTTATAAAATATAAACGAAATCTTATAAGTAACGAGATTTCTAATTTGTGAAGTTTTAAAAAGAACGACTTTGCAAATAAATGATATTGTAAGTATTCAACTTATAATATGGACTGTTGGGTTATAATTGAGTTATATAAATCAAATTAGTTAATAAAGGAGATTTATAAATCGAAGTTTTATAAATAGGAATGGAATTTATAGACATTGTTTATAAATTCGAAAATCAATTGAATTTGATAAATTTAATATTGAAATTTATTAAAGGAAATACATTCACGATTTTGAACAGTGAATATATTATTAAAGAAAATGGATATATTTTGGGAAAGGAATGTTTTAAATGGAATTTAAAACGATTTAAAGATGTCTTAAAATACATCAAGTATCGAAAACATAGATTTCAACATTCATTGTTGAAATAGACGTTTTCGAGAAATAGAGGGAAATGAAAACATAGATTTCAACATTTATTGTTGAAATAGACGTTTTCGAAAAATAGAAAGAAATGGTGACTATAACACTGTTGTTATAGTAAATGATTTCCGAAAAGAAAATGTTTTATATAGTATTGGGATTTATATATCTATTTAATTTCGAATCCCTATACTAGTGATTTTGGGTTGTCGTAACGATGTTTTACGCAACATTCGTTTTGACCCAAATAAAAGTGAATAAAAGAACGTTTTCCTTAAAAGATGAAATATATACTTAACCATGGGTTAAGTATATTGAATATTTTCAAATTGTTGAAAATAAATAAGATTTTGTGAATTACTTATTAAATAAGTATGGAAATGCTTTTCCAATATGAAATGGAATGTTTTTAAGAATTTATCTTTTTGAAGATAAATTGGAATTGAATATTTGAAATCTATTGAAAACTATAGATCAATAGATAATTTGAAATATAAATTCACTATGGAATTTATAAATGGAAAGGGAAAATTTGTTTTCAAAATAAACGTTGTTTATTTTCGAAGTGTGGAAAAATTTATATCTTGTAAAGATATTTTTGTAGAAATAAATAATTTGAAAAATTATTTGGAATCTGATGATGTTGCTCATCTCTATTGATAGTTAAATAACCGACTATCAATATTTACCCTTGAATGAGTATTTGTTGTGATTGCTTGAATTGGATGCCACACTTATTTTTAAAATAAGCGCTCACCATTCGGGTTAACCGGGAAAGGATCATGGGGTCGTATAACCCATTCCGAATAGTGATACGTCGTTATGAATTGCATTCGAAGACCGGTGTTGAAGACCGGATAATTGTGAAAACGGAAGGATTACCGTCGAGTTACTCTGCATCGGCTGATCTCTGGTACAGAGGTTTTATCACCGTTAGTGACGGGAAGTCCGGACGTGATTAATGAATATCCGGATTGCAAGGACTTCTTTGGAAGTGCCTTCGGTTCTGTTCGATCTCGGAACAGACTTGTATGGATTGTATATCTGACATTACAAATTGAGATATAGAACTGATTTCTTTCAAATATATTTCTGTTGGTGGCGGAGAATTTATTCTCTTAGCTTAACACCCTTCTCTGAGACGTACGAGCTCAGAGGTTATATAGTTGAAGGTCATTAGTGATATACTCCCAATTTGGTAGTGTAATATGCTGAGTGTTGTTGTGAAATGATCATTGGTTGATCGTTTGTGATAGGATCATTTGTTTGATCGTCTATCTTGATGATCATTGCTTTGATCATTTGTTGACCCAAAGCACTGCTTTTGTAAAGCGTGGCTTTGTGGACGAGACTTCATCGAGCCTCACACCCCGGAAATGGTCAAAACAGGAAAGATGCAGCAAGGTTATTAGGGGGTAGCGCCCCTTTAGTGTATGTCATTCCTTCTGGATAGAGGTGGTATCATGGTATGGAGCCCAGATACTTAACCTATATAGTTACTGCAAATTTATTACTTTGTGGTTGTTGGAAATCGGGGATGCTCGGATATAGATCGGTTACGATCGGGGAATGACATATTCGTGTCAGTAGTTACCCAGTTAGGGGTAACCCGGCCTTGTGTTGGCAGAGATCCGGTTAGGTTCTCGGGACGTCATTCCAGAGGCGTTTCCATGTGGCAATGGGAAGTTCCTTGGCCTGACCATTTGTTGGAAATCCAAAGAAACAATACAAGCCTTGTACGGTTTTAGTTGTATAACCTGCTTCCTCAGGAGGTAGCTATAGCGGACATAATATAATGGTACCTATGCTGGCTAAGATTTATATTCTACTTTCGAAATTGTTTTCTACACTATGCACTAATAATAATATAAAAAAAAGATTTGATTTCTGCGTAGTAAGCATCTTTGACTATCATAAGGAGAAATCTCCTCCAAGTCTGCATTTGCATTATGTGTGTGGCGGGAGGCCTTATGGTAGTTTCATTTTCCAAAAGCATTTCGAATTTACTTAAAGAAAAATATTTCTTTGGTTGTTTTTAAGAATAAACTGTTTTTAGTTCTCACACCAGTCACATGACTGACCTGGAGTTTATTGTTCCCTTCCTAAACTCTGGGTGCCCACCAATTTCTACACGGACAGTCTAGAGTTAGGTTAACAGGTCATTCTGGATTCAGGTGTTGCTACAGATATCTGGAGGCGAGCTGGATGGCGTAGCATATTATCTATTGTATATAGTATTTCTTTTCCGCTGTTTGTTGTTGTACACTCTGATAATGAATGTAATGTGATGTAATGTATAAAATGTATAGTTTTTTTGTTTTAATGAATATTCATTTATCTATTATACGTTGTTCCGCTGCGATTGTGAGATTCTGATATTGTTCTGTTGTTACTTTCTGTTCTGATATTGTTTTCTTTCTTCTTCTCTCTTTTTCTCTCTTCTTCTACCTCTTTCTTCTTTGTTAAACCCTCATGGTTCGATTTTCCGGCCTTCGATTAGGCGGCATTTGATACAGTGGACGTATTAATGTCGATTTTCGAAAGTCGAAGAATCGGGTCCTGACAATGTGGTATCAGAGCATATGGTTAAGTGACCACCTGCTCTGTTGGGTATTACTCATTAGAGATAGAGTCAGCAGTACTCTAGAATGAGTTTGAGTGTAATAATAGATATGAGCGCGTATTTGTTAGTGAATATAAAATTTGTTTTATATTGTGATGATTGGTTTATTGAGTGGCATATGAACCTTCGTCGGCACAGTCTGGACAACTAGATCGAAGGGGTTTCTAAACACTTGAATAGAACAATTCGACACAGTATTGTTTTAAAATTGGGTAAATGAAATAATTTTACCTTGACTATATTTTATATATAAAGGAATAATTTTTCAGGAATTGGTAAAGTGTATATAAATTGATTGTTAGGTTGTTTGCATGAATTAAATCAAAACAACAATGGTAAAGGAAATGAATTGTATAAACAAATGAATTATAAGTATGAAATTATAATTAAAACGGTTTACAATTGTGAAATAATCTTGTATATGGAAGTGAAACTAAATAAAAAGATTTATAAAGGTGATTTATAAAAAAAATAAAAAAAAAGAAGAAAGATTTTAACTTTGGAAAAGTTGAAACAAAATGTGAATAAGCACAATAAAATTTAACTATAGGAAGTTAAATAAATAGAATTGGATTTCTAAGTGGAAACTTAAGTTAAGTTAAACAAATGATGTTTGAAAAAGAATATAACTTAAGTGAAGTTGAATGAAATTGATTTTGGTATCGAAGTAAAATAATCAAGTGAATTAAATGATGTGAACTTGAGTTATATAAATGAAATTTAACTTGAAATGTTAAATGAATTAACAATTGAATTGATAAGAAAAATTGAATGTACATCGATTAAATGTAAAATTTTGAATAAATTGGAAGTTGAATAAATTGAATGGAAGTCAATTTAATATTTAACCAAATTGAATATAAAGAAGAGTAAATAAATTTGGTTGTGTGGTGTATACATTGGTTGTTAGTTTGATTGTTAGTTGATTATATAAAATTCATTAAGTGATAATGAAATTGAATTAGTAAAGTTGAAAGTTATGAAATTAAATTCAAATTAGAAGTAAATGAATTTGAATAGAATTGAAATTGTGAATTGAATTCAAATGAAATTTGAAATGCAAAATTGATTGAAAATGAATGAAATTAAATATGCAACTTCAATAGTGAAGTAAAAATGGTATAAGAAGTATATATTGAATATTTTGAAAGGGAATGTGCAAAATGGTTTGAATGTTGGAATTGGATACTACTACTAGCAGGTTATACAGGTATATTAAAAGAAATGGGAATGAGATTTTGATTTCAAAGATAAAAATTGAATTGCTCGACAAAAAAGTACGTATTTGAATTTCAGTATGAATTTGGTGATTTTCTTCTCCAGCCACTTGGCTTTCTCTTTTCTTTTTGATTCTGAGGGGCCGTGGTGCCATTTTGTAGTCGTACCAATCGAGCCGCACAAAGGAGACGCTAGCGAAATTTTTCGAAAATTTAGGGCGTTAGAAAATTTTGAGAAAAATTGAAAAGTTAGAAATTTGAATTTGAATTTGAATTTGAATTGTGAGGTAAACAATGTTCTTTGAAATTTATAATTGAAGTTGGAAAGCTAGTTGAAATGAGAATGAATCTTTAATAATAAAAATTAGGTTAGTAAGTTGATAAAACTATTTAGGTTGTGAAAAATAGTAGACGAGTTAAGGACCATTTCTTCCTAACTTGCAATTTCGAGGACGAAATTCTTTTAAGGGGGGAAGGTTGTAACGACCCAGAATTTTAAACAATTTAAATTTGAAAATATTTAATTAATTTTAAATATTTGAATAATGGTTTGGATTGAATTTCCATTATAACTTTGAATTTGGCGATTAAATTATAAAATTTAATCTATTGAAAGTTGAATAAAAATTTGAATCTTCAATTTTAAGCTGATTAAAAATATTTCAAAGGCTTATAAAATTTATATTAATAATATTGAAGATAATAGAAGCTTCAGAATTGAATTTGAAAGTGAATTGTTCAGTTTTGAATTTATATCGTTTAAATTGAATTTGAAAAATAGCCTTCCGAGGCACAGTCTCGGAATTCGACGAAACTAGTTCCATTGGGTCCGTAATATTGAATTATTATCAAATTTCAAATTTCGTATTTTTCGGAGTTGATATGTGAGCACACGATGAGTAAACGCGTTGAGATTTTAAAACGAAATTCAATTTAAATTTAAAATTTTAAAATTTGTCAACTCAAAAGCCACCCTATGCTGTTTAAGCGGACCTACCCTCTGAAGCATTGTCTCCCCCGTACCCTACCTCCTCTCCCATTTTTGTGTACGCGGTAAGAAAAAAAATGAATAAAAATCAAACGAGATAAAAATAATGGCCGCAGCCCTTTATAAAAATCAATCTCCTCTGTGTTCCTTCAATTCAAAGTCGCAAGCATCTTTCTCCCTCTTGTACAAATTAATGGCCGAAGCCTGTAAGAAAAATCAATTCAGTTTCGTTCCCAAAATTCAAAACGAACGAAAACGTCGTTCCTTTCCCTTCTTTCTCAAAACAAGCCGAGCCACCTTCTTCAAATCAAAATTCAAACGGGAAAAAAATAAAATAAAACGAAATCATGGCCGGACCCTTTCTTCCATCTTTCACTCGATCGAATCGAGCGGCGGCTTGGCGCACTGCCTCGCGCACGCAAGGGGGTCGCGCGTGTGAGTGGGCACCATCGCGATCGATTCGCGATTCCTCAAGGCGGCGGCGGCGCTGGGGTTTGGGCGAACGCGAGGGAGGCGCGGCTTCGATCAGGTTGGAGGGTGGAGCGCGAGGTAGCGACGCTCGTTCGGCAGCGTCGAGTTTCATTTTTAGGGTTTTGGGAAGCTCGGTAGCTCGCGATGGTGGGTTTGGCATCGCGTTCGATCGGTGCAAGGCTGGGGTCGGCAGATCGTTCGTGACAAGGTATAAAAATTTACCTTAAATTTTATTTTTAAATAAAAGTTAAATTAGTTAAAAAGTGAGAAGTAATTTTACTGCAGATAGGTTTTTGGAGTTTTATTTATATAGGAAAAAAATAAACAGTTGGGTTGAAACTGTAAAGAAAAAAATATATACAGTAAGAAAAAAATATGGGATTATGAGATTTACAAAAATTGTTTCCAGTAAATTTAAATTTGAAAATAAAAAGTACTGAAAAACAGTGAGGAAGATAAAAATGTAAATACAGATATACATACATATTTCTAATTTAAATGGTTGATAGGTTCGATAAGCTTATTTGGTTTGTTTAGTTAAAAATAATTTATTTGTAGAAATTTAGTTTAAAATTAAAAAGAAGTTAGTTTGAAATTAAATTTTTAGTTAAATAAATTTATTTAAGTAGATTTAGTTGAAATTTAATTTGAATTGTAAAGACAGTTTAAAATTTAATTTTATGTTTAAGTGAATGAAGGAATTTTATTAAAAAGAAGTTATTTTAAAGTTTAGTTAAACAAATTGATTTAAAAGAAATTGATTTAAAGATATTGATTTAGAGTAAAATAATTAAGTAAAATAAATTTATTAAAGGAGAATTTGGTTTAAAATGAAACTATCAGAATTAAACAATTAAAAACGAAAATTGGTTATTTAATTGGTTCGAATATTTATTAATTTGTATAATATTTATACAAGGTCTATAAATCAAGGAAATCGAGTCAAGATGGAAATGGATTGCAAATAAAAGCTAAGGTGAGAACTTCTCACTCAAAAAGGGATATTTTAAATTTTAAATAGTTATATTTAAAATTTGCTGATTGATTGATTGTTTGCTTGATTGTGATATTAGATATAGTAGGATATATCTATATATATATATCTATATATATAGCAATATATATATTGGCATATGTATATATTGCAGTTGATTGATTTCCCGCCTTGTATAGCGGATGAGACCCTATTGCGTCGCCTATTAAGCGGATAATATTTTATAAAATCTCATATACCGCGATATTCCACCTCGAAGTGGAATTGGTATTGTGCTAATATATGTGGATGCAGGGAAACAGGTTGGAGGGATCCAACTGGATTCCTCACAAATATTTATTTGCTTGTAAATATTATGATGATTGTTGATTATCATATTGATATATGATATTTGTTGCTGCGATTGGCTATTGGATGCTGTTGCATCATCGGATTCATTTTTAAAGTTAAAAATAACGATTTTTATTTTAAAAAAAAGGATTTCTTAATTGATTTTTCAAGTATATGTTTTTATTTAAATTTTGAATTGATTTATTTTAGATAAATTTAAAATTTCAATTTTTAAAGTTATAGAATTCAGGATTTTTGGAAAATATAACCAAAATGTTATTTTTGAGATAAGTAGTTAATAAATTTATGAAATGGCTTAAATTGAGATTTTTGAATTATTATTATAAACGGTTTATATAAAAGAAATTTTTTTGATATTTATGAATTTAAAATATTGGAATTATAAAACGAGTGTTATAAGTATTATAAAATGAATAGATGTTGTAAAATAAAGGATTTATAAGTAATTAACTTATAAACTGAATTTTGGCATTTAAATAGGATATTAATAGAAATTGTTAATAAAGAAGATTTTATAAGTTGAAGTGTTATAAAATATAAACGAAATCTTATAAGTAACGAGATTTCTAATTTGTGAAGTTTTAAAAAGAACGACTTTGTAAATAAATGATATTGTAAGTATTCAACTTATAATATGGACTGTTGGGTTATAATTGAGTTATATAAATCAAATTAGTTAATAAAGGAGATTTATAAATCGAAGTTTTATAAATAGGAATGGAATTTATAGACATTGTTTATAAATTCGAAAATCAATTGAATTTGATAAATTTAATATTGAAATTTATTAAAGGAAATACATTCACGATTTTGAACAGTGAATATATTATTAAAGAAAATGGATATATTTTGGGAAAGGAATGTTTTAAATGGAATTTAAAACGATTTAAAGATGTCTTAAAATACATCAAGTATCGAAAACATAGATTTCAACATTCATTGTTGAAATAGACGTTTTCGAGAAATAGAGGGAAATGAAAACATAGATTTCAACATTTATAATTGAAATAGACGTTTTCGAGAAATAGAAAGAAATGGTGACTATAACATTGTTGTTATAGTAAATGATTTCCGAAAAGAAAATGTTTTATATAGTATTGGGATTTATATATCTATTTAATTTCGAATCCCTATACTAGTGATTTTGGTTGTCGTAACGATGTTTTACGCAACATTCGTTTTGACCCAAATAAAAGTGAATAAAAGAACGTTTTCCTTAAAAGATGAAATATATACTTAACTATGGGTTAAGTATATTGAATATTTTCAAATTGTTGAAAATAAATAAGATTTTGTGAATTACTTATTAAATAAGTATGGAAATGCTTTTCCAATATGAAATGGAATGTTTTTAAGAATTTATCTTTTTGAAGATAAATTGGAATTGAATATTTGAAATCTATTGAAAACTGTAGATCAATAGATAATTTGAAATATAAATTCACTATGGAATTTATAAATGGAAAGGGAAAATTTGTTTTCAAAATAAACGTTGTTTATTTTCGAAGTGTGGAAAAATTTATATCTTGTAAAGATATTTTTGTAGAAATAAATAATTTGAAAAATTATTTGGAATCTGATGATGTTGCTCATCTCTATTGATAGTTAAATAACCGACTATCAATATTTACCCTTGAATGAGTATTTGTTGTGATTGCTTGAATTGGATGCCACACTTATTTTTAAAATAAGCGCTCAACATTCGGGTTAACCGGGAAAGGACCATGGGGTCGTATAACCCATTCCGAATAGTGATACGTCGTTATGAATTGCATTTGAAGACCGGTGTTGAAGACCGGATAATTGTGAAAACGGAAGGATTACCGTCGAGTTACTCTGCATCGGCTGATCTCCGGTATAGAGGTTTTATCACCCTTAGTGACGGGAAGTCCGGACGTGATTAATGAATATCCGGATTGCAAGGACTTCTTTGGAAGTGCCTTCGGTTCTGTTCGATCCCGGAACAGACTTGTATGGATTGTATATCTGACATTACAAATTGAGATATAGAGCTGATTTCTTTCAAATATATTTCTGTTGGTGGCGGAGAATTTATTCTCTTAGCTTAACACCCTTCTCTGAGACGTACGAGCTCAGAGGTTATATAGTTGAAGGTCATTAGTGATATACTCCCAATTTGGTAGTGTGATATGCTGAGTGTTGCTGTGAAATGATCATTGGTTGATCGTTTGTGACAGGATCATTTGTTTGATCGTCTATCTTGATGATCATTGCTTTGATCATTTGTTGACCCAAAGCACTGCTTTTATAAAGCGTGGCTTTGTGGACGAGACTTCATCGAGCCTCACACCCCGGAAATGGTCAAAACAGGAAAGATGCAGCAAGGTTATTAGTGGGTAGCGCCCCTTTAGTGTATGTCATTCCTTCTGGATAGAGGTGGTATCATGGTATGGAGCCCAGATACTTAACCTATGTAGTTACTGTAAATTTATTACTTTGTGGTTGTTGGAAATCGGGGATCCTCGGATATAGATCGGTTACGATCGGGGAATGACATATTCGTGTCAGTAGTTACCCAGTTAGGGGTAACCCGGCCTTGTGTTGGCAGAGATCCGGTTAGGTTCTCGGGACGTCATTCCAGAGGCGTTTCCATGTGGCAATGGGAAGTTCCTTGGCCTGACCATTTGTTGGAAATCCAAAAAAACAATACGAGCCTTGTACGGTTTTAGTTGTATAACCTGCTTCCTCAGGAGGTAGCTATAGCGGGCATAATATAATGGTACCTATGCTGGCTAAGATTTATATTCTACTTTCGAAATTATTTTCTACAGTATGCACTAATAATAATATCAAAGAAAAGATTTGATTTCTGCGTAGTAAGCATCTTTGACTATCATAAGGAGAAATCTCCTCCAAGTCTGCATTTGCATTGTGTGTGTGGCGGGAGGCCTTATGGTAGTTTCATTTTCCAAAAGCATTTCGAATTTACTTAAAGAAAAATATTTCTTTGGTTGTTTTTAAGAATAAACTGTTTTTAGTTCTCACACCAGTCACATGACTGACCTGGAGTTTATTGTTCCCTTCCTAAACTCTGGGTGCCCACCAATTTCTACACGGACAGTCTAGAGTTAGGTTAACAGGTCATTCTGGATTCAGGTGTTGCTACAGATATCTGGAGGCGAGCTGGATGGCGTAGCATATTATCTATTGTATATAGTATTTCTTTTCCGCTGTTTGTTGTTGTACACTCTGATAATGAATGTAATGTGATGTAATGTATAAAATGTATAGTTCTTTTGTTTTAATGAATATTCATTTATCTATTATATGTTGTTCCGCTGCGATTGTGAGATTCTGATATTGTTCTGTTGTTACTTTCTGTTCTGATATTGTTTTCTCTCTTCTTCTTTCTTTTTCTCTCTTCTCCTACCTCTTTCTTCTTTCTTAAACCCTCATGGTTCGATTTTCCGGCCTTCGATTAGGCGGCATTTGATACAGTGGACGTATTAATGTCGATTTTCGGAAGTCGAAGAATCGGGTCCTGACAATACATGTTTATGTTTTTCCTTCTGAAATAGTGAACTGTAAGATACTTTATCTACTCAGGATCTTATATGTTCAATTAAGTTTTCAAAATGATCGTAAAACAATTAGTTCAAGAAAAGAAGCATCACCTTCTCGTTCCCATCATTTGTTCTTATATCGGATTCCTTAACTCCACTTGCTTTTGAAATCTTCACCTTTCCATCTGCATTTGAAATCTGCAAATTTAAAAGTATAAAAGCAATGTGAGGAATCAAGCCCACACCACCACCCCCCCCCCCCCCCACAAACACAAAAACAAAAACAAAAAAAAAACAAAACAAAACAAAAAGGAAAGAGGTTTCAGTGGTTCCATTTAAAATTCTCGCCAAACCAAATTCTGATACGTTGACAGCCGTCAACTTTCACACGTCTGATTCTCTTAATAAAGTTATTGGTTTTCAAAAAACAACATAAATGAAACTAATGTAAACATAGGGTAAAATAGCAACAACTGTTTTTTGCAGAAATCTAAAAACTTAACTGACTAGAATCCAATAACCAACTTGTATATCAAACAGAAGTATGTAAAGGAAAACTCAAAAACATAAAAGTAAGTCACTAACAATGTCCCCCAAGCATTATACAATCGATTCAACAAAGATTTAACATTGTAATATTCAGAAAAATAAATCCAAAACGAAGCATAACAGTACTAAAAATAATATACAAGATAATTTCTGATATTCATATACAAAATTAATCGTTCTTGATCCAGCCACTATTAATTTCTTTCATTCTCAACTTCTTACTATCTTTTTTATGTTTTATTTATGACGAAAACAAACTAAATACTCATCTATGCAGTACATGTACAGAGGAAAGCTAGACAAACTATCAACTACAAATATTTATGAATCATTTTTTTTCCTTCTGAGTTGCTGAGAACGAATGTTATCTACTCGCATTCTGGCATGCTATGTTATTCTTAAATGATTATCAGACATTTTCCTTATATGATTTTCACATTTTGAAACAAGCATCGTAAATGCTTAAGCGCACTTGATGGTGCCTTGAATTTTTATGCCGTTAATTACGAGATTAAGTTCAAATACAGTTTGTTACTAGTTAAATACACATGCTCAACCTATATATAAAAAAAGCTATGAACAAGGAATATGTGGTTTGTTTGGTTCAATATTAAAATAGTTTACGTGTCCACATACATGATTATGATGCATGGATTTTTTCTTGTCTGGACGCTGAAATTTATAGCACGTAGTATGACGTGTTGATTTATGATTTCCTATTTTGTTTGTTTGATTATTATTTTGTTTATGTTGGTTTTCACACATAAAAGAAGAGAGATTTGGACAACTAAGACTCACTTGAGTGATGCAACATGTTGGTCATCTCACTCACCTTATCATTGCTCTAAAATAACATAGCTCATATACTTAATTTCTTCCACAAATAATAAACAGATTTTTGCATTACTTGAGATGTTTGAAATGAATTTCACCAAAAAAAAGGGAAGAAAGAAACTAAAGAGGATGCATGTTTGATTTTTCTACAACAACTGCACTACAATATTAAAGGAAAGCATTCAATGACATCAAAATATTAACAAAATAACACCCGAATCTAAGTATCCAAAAACCAACTGTAGCAAAATGTCCAATGTCTTCCCGTTCATGTCGAACTATCTTTCCAAAATTATCCATCTTCAAAACCAACACGATATAAGACATGATAGTAGCAATCTTTCTTTGTAGGCTTTCAGAATGTTTAACCGGTAAGGTTTCAACCAACGTTTGAGGTTTCGACCGAAACATCGAGATTCCAATTGTTCCGTTTAGGTTTCAATGGGGATTGAAACTAAACCAAAACTCCGGTTCAGTAAAAGAAAACTATTGAACTTCAAATTTTACGAAAGAAACTTAGACGAATTAGTTTGAGTTTCAAATACATGAATATTCAAAATATGATATTTTAACTAGGGAAACATACAAACTCACAAAATATATAAATTGTGTGGTCTAAAAAAAGTTGAAAATGAAATGACAAATAAACATTTTAACATTACAAATATTTATAATTAATCGGTACTGTTCATTTATATCTTATTTTTCAAGTAAATGCAAATTATACGTTTTATTTCAATAAATTAAACAAATATATGTGTAACTATATGAAAATAAATAACGAGATCCAAAATTGAAATCGATACTCCCAAAATTTATGAATCACACCGAAATTCCTAAAATTACAGAAGATCGAGATCGAGCTCACGAACCTTGGCTTTAACCCGTACGTTGAATGTACGTACTTTACAATGAAGAAAACCACACACCAAACGGAAGTATAAAAATTAGGTAGAAATGTAAATTTAATTTTTCCACCCCCCCCCCCCCCCCACACAAAAACCCTCCACCCCTAGAGTACTATTAAACCCAAACTTTAATCATGGATGTAAAAACACAATCAAAACTAATGGTCCATTTGGATAGACTTAAGTTTTTTTTAAGCTAAAACCAATTCATTTTGGCTTTCAAAAGACCATAAAGTAACTTATTTAAGTCAAACCAAATGAGCCCCAAAGCATAACATTTATATAAATAACTTGTCGCGACAATTTAGAAATTCACACAAATTGATATATCTCGATCGAAGTATCATTATTTAAATCATAATTAAACTTTGTGCTGTAAAATCTAATGTTTCCACCCCACAAAACAAAAATATGCTAATGTTAGCATGCGTCCCTAATGCAATCACTACAACTAACAATTTCACCCTAATTTTTTTAGATATAGTAGAATAATAACAAATGCTCGTTTTCATAAAATTATCGTAAAAGTACATCAACCAAAAATATAATTCATCGTAACTCTCGATTTCCATGCATGCATAATCATCTTTAAAACTAAAATTTCAAATTAAAAAATCTAATAATTAACTCGTTGAACATCTACAACGCAGACATTGTATTGTAGATCAAACAAAATAAATAAGATTATGATGTCCTAAGCCGAGGTGGAGTCTTGGCGCAATGGTTAGGTCACCCGCATGGTAATTGGGTGCGCAGATTCGAGTTTGGAAACAGCCTCTTCCCAATGCAAGAGAAAGACTGCGTACATTATCGACCTCTTCAGAGTCCACTATCGTACGGAAGTCTCGTGCATTAGGTTCCATCTTTTTTTTATGATGTTCTAAGCCAAAACTACAGCACTCCAATACAAACATCAAACACAGATGTAAAATCAACTCCGACTTCATAAGATGCGAATTTGATTATTCAGAGAAACAAAGAGATAAACACCCAATTTTATAGGAAACTACCTGTCTATCCATTGCCAAATATTTTTCGATGGAAAATTGATATCATGGTAAGTATGAATATTATTGCCTTTCTAAGAAGATTTGGTTATGAAAAAATTAAAAGAAACCCTTATTATTTGTAGTTTTAAAGTTTAAACTTCGCTATTCAATTCTATTTTTAGTTACACAAATATTTTCAAAACTTCCTATTATTTTACGGTTTAACATTTAAAATAGTACCTTTTACCATTTATTTTCATAGTTCTAAATTAAATTCTTTATCTTAATTAAAAAAAATTACTAGCGCCTTTCAGAGATGACTTTGCTTTTTTTTTAAATTTACAGTAGTGTTCTGATAATTAAGAGAGTTCATATTTTTTTTATTTAGATGTATTTTTTAAAAGTACATATACACGCACGTGCATATTGTAGTGTATGTGTATGTTTATGTTAATTATACGCTATGGTTTTAGTGATAAAGTAAGATCAAGGTTGGAGCTTGGTTTTGCACTTGATTTCATAGAAAATATGAGCACCCAACCCTACAGTGCAGAAAACAAACATCAAATTATTTCAGGTTCCATGCTTATTTTGCTCTTCCAAGTGATTAATTCATGTAAGTGCTAAAACCACCTAAGTTATTTCTATGTTAAATCTTAATTTCTTTATTTGGATATCGGTAATTATTCCCCAACTGTGCTTAATAAATGATAGCTTATTTATAAGTTGGATTGGAGTATGTGCATGATTCCTTCTTACTAGTGCTGAATTTTAAAATTTACACTTTATAATATCAAAATCATTTGATGATTATTTAACCAGATGAACTAAAGATCAACCGGCAAAGCATTGATGAGTGAAAATCATTTTTTCAAGTTCTGTATTATATTGCTAAATGAAAAAAGTTTGTTTACTGTAACATCGCCATATGAAATTCTATAATTCATACTAAAATTTGGTCCTACGATGGTATTTCGAAGTACTAAAAATACTTTTCATAAGCAAGAAACTGTACCATAATTGTTATACCGTCTTTTGACCAGACGGTGTATCATAAAAGTTGGCTAAATGGTTCTGTAATCATCAAGGCAGGAAGCCCGAAGAGACGGTTATCAGGCTCGAAAATCGATAATATTTTGAAATATGGACAATAGTTGGGCAGATTCGGACCGAGTCCCAATCAAGATGTAATCAATATGAAGTGACAAGAAATGCCTCGTGAAGCCATATTTCAAGTCAATCGGAGTTCATATACTCGAGTTGTGGGTAAAAGAAAATTTTATATGGAACGATCCATAAAACAGTGTAAATCGACAGAGATCGATCAAAATCTCAAAATCTACAAAGCCAATAAACTTGAAACTTTCAAAGCATCAATATATTGAAGAGTGGAGCCCAAAAAAGATCGCATGACAAAACTCTCAAACCTTGAAAAAGAGATCGATCGTTATTGGAACGATCCTACAAATCAACGATCCATAGTTTTACGGAAAACATGATATCTCACAAATGGTACGTCAGAATTGCACGAAATTTGAAGAGCAAGTAACTAACATTATGGAAAACCCACATGATCGATCGCAGCTAAAAAGAATGAAGCATGGAATGATCTTCTATGATCCATTTTCTAGTCAAAATAGTGAAGATCGATCGATATCTCACAAACGGTAATGGCTCGAAACTTTAAGAGCAAAGACTAGAAGCATGGGGGAGCCCATAAAAACGATCGCAGCCCCATTGGAGTTAGTATGGAACGATTGGCCTAAATTATTTTTGGTGCCCGATCGATTCCAAATTTTGTAGGTCATGTCGTATGGACCTGGAGGTTCTTCTACCGAAATTTCTGCCCGATCCATGCACGTTTTCACATATAAATACAGCGGCCTTGGCTCATTTTAAGCGACCTTTTCGGCTGACTCTCCTTCATCACTTCTTATCTCTTCCTCTATCAATTTTCTAAGGCAAAAACAACTGTACTTGTAATCTTACAGTATAAATAAAATATTATTGGAATGGACGTAAGCCGGAGTTTGCCTAACCACTATAAAACTTGTGTGTTCCTTTACTTTGTCTGCTATTTATTCTGTAATCTGCGTGCTTATCTTTCTATTTGGATATTGTTTTTGGAAATTGGTGCTTTCATATACAACTACGTGTTTGTGACCATTTTTGGTGCAAACAATAATCATATACATCAATTTTTAAACCTACACTAACCAAATGATGAAGCTGCACTCTCCAAAAACAACCAACCGCTGCATCTAGTTTCCTTCATTCACCTAGGGGCCCTTAATAATGACCAGGGAAACCCTTTATGTGGTAAAATTAATAACCTAGTGAATACTTTGCATGGTTAAAATAGGATCTTGGGACATCACTTACTTGGTAAATATTAAAAGCTATGGGAGCCGTTGCGTGGAAAGAATATTCAGTCATTGAACAATTCTACGGTAAATCCAAAATGATTTATTAAAGAAATTGTGCAATCTTTAACCCTTTCTTACACCAATCAAAGTCATACTCATCTACAAATTATATCATCAAATTTGATTAATAATTTGCATTTTCAGATTTAACTAGTATTTCAGATGAAAACAGTCAGAAAAACATATGTACCATTCTAAATGGAAAAAGATAAAAAGGAGATTTTGCCATATATTTAATGGCATGCCATATTCAATTTTATAAACAATGGTGCATAAAAAGTTTTTATGGTTTACAAACAGAATTCGGCGATTGTTGTGACGTATTGTAAAATTGGTAGTAGGAAGAAGGCTTTAGCAAGTCATATCAAAGTAGTACTGGAGCAGTAATCAAATATGCATACCCAAATCAGTTCGAAAATGCAAATTTCACTACAATCCAAAATAAATACCAACTTGGAGTTCATCTAAATCAGCAGCAGCCGAACCCTTGCCCTTCTCATCCAGAAAAGCACTAACCTCCTCAGGATCCTTTGATTCTCCCTCTTCCTTATTTTCCTCTATCGACACTCCATATTTAGAGTTATCATTTTGCTTCAGGTCCCTCCTCCGTGTGAGTTCGCGGAACTGCTCCACGGTGAGGGTGCGCGGTGGCACTACCCATTGACGTGGCGGGACGTTCTTTAGCCTGTGCATTTTACCTTTGTGCGCTCCCGACACCATTTTTTATCTCATACTTCTTTTCTTCGCTCTGCTGTTATTTGATTTATCTCTTTCTTGGTGCTCTATATAATTTGTAAGTCAATTGAGTGATTTTGCAAGGATCTCGTGTTCCTCTTGATTTATAGGTGGAAGATGCTGGGTCGAAGCGGTCGTGCTTGAATTATTTGGGCTGAGGACGTTTGATAACATGTCAGTAGGCATCTCCATGGATACATGTTAAAAACTAGATAAATACTTGATAGTCGAAAATCCAACGTGGATATACAAAGGATCCACGTTCGATAATTATCCGTGTAGTTTGTATTAAAATTACAGTTTTTATTATGTGTATTTTAATATAATAAAATATATGTATTTATTACTTTATTAAGTTAATAATTTATATTGTATGCTTTTAATGCATATTAACTGTTTAAATTTATTTGTTATCATCATATTCATTTATTTTTCTTACTTTTTAAAATAATAAGATTGAAAAACGAATCATGTTAAATCAAAATTTTCTACATATGTTTCTTGATTTATCGATCATCGACAGATATGATAAATATCTGATATTTGTTCGTGAAGGTGGATATCCAAAAATGATTTTGAATGCGAATGTGGATATGACACCGTCTGCGTTTAAAAGTATCATCTAACAGACCTACATGTTAGAAAAAAATATTAGTAAACCGCTTATTTTATATTTCAGTTCTGGAAACTACAATGAGCTTGTAAAAGTGATTAATAAGGACAAACGGTGAAAATTCATGCTATGTACACAGATTTTAAAGGTATGTTATCGGTTAAATGTAACCAAATTACAACAAAAAAAATTATATTTGCTATTTATAATTTTAAAAGGCGGTACTACTTTCATATTTATTAAGGTTCTGTTCGAAAGTTTTACAATACCGGTCTTAAGAGTATTGATTTTGACTGTCAATGTTCGTAGCGATTTTGATTGGTTTACGTGAATTGTTGTTATAGTCGATCAATAGTTACTCGAGAATTAACATAAATCAATTTTAAAGGTTTTCTACTAAAATAATTTTACATATATATTCATATATTTATTCTCTAATTTTGTAAAGATTAATTTTTCAATATTATTAATATGGGTATAAATAAGGTGAGCATAAACCGCACCTCTATATGAAAACCGACCGCAACGAACCGCTAAAACGTTGCGGAAACTTGCACCGAATCTTCTAACCAAAGCAAATACTATACTGGATCGACCGACATCATACGGTTCAGCCACAGTTTGGACAATTGAACCGACCATAGTAAACTTGACCAATTCGAATATTTGTGCTAGTATTTTATGATAAAAATATAAGCAACTCATATCTTATTTTATATTAAATTTTCAGCTTATATTAATAGTAATCGTTGTTATAAAGGAAGAAGTTATAGTTTTGGTGTTATTTTTAATCTCATTTTTTTAGATAAATATTAATTGTAATTTTATTCTAGTCGGTTTACTTATTGATTATAAGTTGATTAACGTTGACGATTGGTTAATCTATTAAAATAGTCTCACTTGTAGCTAAATGTTAAATTGAATATTCATACAATTAAGAACTAATCTTACATTTCAGTGTAACATTGTGTTTTTTAACATTTAAGCATAAAAGCTTCACACGTTTGCCTTCGTAAATTGATTGTTTATGGAAGTAATTCTCTTATTTCATATTTATTATGAGTTTAAATTGGACCGGACGAAAATTGGATCATATTATATTAAACCGAACTGAGACCGAACAGTTTAAAAGATTAGTATAATGGTTTGTATTTTTCATCAACCGTTTGATATGGTGCGGAAGCAGTTTGGGCTTCAAACCACACCAAACCGACCAGCGCTCGCCTGTATGTATAATTGGAAGGAAAAAAATTAGAACCCCTCAAAACACCCTAATTTGATTGGATTGAGAAATTCCATCAAAATTACACTACGTCGTTTTTATTTGTTTTATAATTAATAATAATAGATGTGGAAAAAACTTACAAGCAAAGACTATCACAACAACTAAAGTACAGAACTGTCCAAAATCAGTTAAAACGGGTAGAAAAGACTTCCAAGCGGAGCCTAAGAGTATGAACATAAGTAAAACAAATGATGTATCTTGTGCATTAAAACTTACATTGCGACAGTAATAGACACAACACCAAACTGCTCATTTTGTAACACTTTTCCGCTTTCAATTTGTAACGGTAATAACCGTTATAAATTTCTAACAGTCATTTCCGTTACAATCACTTAACACACGGTTATAACTGTTACTAAGTCTGCTAGTTTGGTAAATAATTAACAGCAATAAGGGTAAGAGTGTCGCTTTGTTTATTATCAATACTCATCCCTTTTTTCACGCTTCTAAAATCATTTCTCACGCTTCTTTCTGTAAATCAAAAATTCAAATCTAGGGTTTTTGCCCCTTTCGTTATCGCCACGCTTCCTCCTCCGCCTCGTTACCATTCTAGCATTACTCGCCTCTCCTCGATTCATTCTAGGGCTATCGCCTCCTTCGCCCTGCCACGTTCCAGCGCTGCCGTTACCAAGTTATCGCCTCCTTCTACTAGGTAGTGACAAAGGTAAGGTTCTCCTCTTTTTTTCCTTGCACAATTTATTGCTAATTTATTTTGAATAAATTTGTTTATATTTTGGTAGAAATGTTTTTGGTAAAAACCGTTCATGGAGAACATAACATTTCCATTTTAGAGTCTGTTCATTCAATATAAATCTAAACGTTTTTTTTTCCTTTCTGAAATTTTGTTTCTTTTAAAAGTAAGCTAAGAATGTGTTTATTAAATTCACTATCCATTACCCCTTTGTTTTTTATAGATAGCATTCGAAGGCAAAATATTTGTTGCTGTAATAGTAAATCTACACATATCATAATAGTGACTCTCATGATAATAACTCTTACAGGCAAACGTATTGTAAAAAAATAAATGAGGTAGCCGTTTCTCATTTATTGCAAAATTGTATGAAAGCACAGAAGCTAATATCATACCTTATTTTTGCATTTTGCAGTGTTCAAACTCTACACATATCCCATGTCGAAACTGTCTTCTTTCACTACACACCCATGTTCTTTCTTTTGTTTTTAATTTAGATCCTAAGTTTACTATGATG
This sequence comes from Allium cepa, assembly GCA_030765085.1. Lineage (NCBI taxonomy): Eukaryota > Viridiplantae > Streptophyta > Magnoliopsida > Asparagales > Amaryllidaceae > Allium > Allium cepa. The sequence goes on from CM060931.1 coordinate 170,701,085, forward strand.
TCTCTACTTCTGTTTGTTCATTTGTTTTCAGTTCTTTATAAGTGGGCTTACTTGCTATTTATGTTGCTTGGATTCATTTCTGCCTTGGTGCACTGCTTTGTAACTTGTTCCTAGTATTTTACACCTACAAATATCACAAAAAATACAACTTGTTCAGTTTGCTTATCTAAGTTTTAATTTATTTATTTTACAATCAAAATACATCGAATTTCCAAAATGGATAGTTTGGAAAATTGTTAAAATGAAATTTTTTCCCCTCATTTTATGCCCATTGGAAATATCGAAAACACGCTAAACTATCTTCTTTTAACTCTTTCCATAGTTGAAACTAATTGAATTCAATTCAACCTTTAAATGATCTAGAAGTAAATGTACGAGTGTTTGAACAATTGATTAAATCGTTCATAAATGATGAATTGATAACTGATAAATTACAGGAATCAACCTTTTGTAAAAGCAATAATCACATAATTGCTAAAACACCATGACAAAAAGATACTTTCCCTCAACTCCACTTTATTGCTAATATAACAACGGAAATCATAAAAATCCGTATTAACTTAAATAAGTCAATTTGTTCACGCCTAAAAAATAATACCACAAATGCTCTCTACTTCCTTTCTCATGCACAACTGAATTGAAAAATATCCAACCCCTGTAACAGTGATCAGGAGTAAGAATACATATACAGCGAATAGATAAAGGAAATTCTACCGACTATATATCTTTAGCACTTGTCAAATTACAATGGGGATTCGAAAAATGATACTTCAACTTTAATATATTTATATACGAATTATAATTTGCTCAAATACATTTTAGAGTCTGTTCATACAATAAGGATAATTTAGTCAAATAACTTTTTTTTGAAAACAAAATAGTTAGAATCAGCCTTCTAAATATTTAATGTATTTTTTGTTCATCGTTCTTTGTATAGCATTCCCGAATGTATAAAGGCAATTTCTGCCCAATATTGCAAAAGGAGACTATAAACCTTTGGTCAATTCCGTTATGTTCATTTATTAAGGTACGTACGGCTTGTAACATCTTATTCATCGCGTACATTTAAGCTCAGTCAGAACTGATGGGCATTAGCTCTTTTATATTGCCTAATCAAAATGATGGAAAATGTAGATGAGGGGTTGGGCAGGATCTTGATGCCAGATTATATAAAGGTATGTCAAGGACATGTGGATGATAGAATATGCATTTCTATGCCTTAAGTCTAATATTGATGGACCATGAGTTTATTCTGAATTAGTTTACTAATGATCCTGTACATATGGTTGTTACTGTAATTCCAGACCATGAAACATGAAAGTGATACTTGTTGAAACATATACACTCTTGAAATATGATTTGGTGTGGCCTTGGCCTGAAAAATATCATACAACAGTATGTAGTTAATGTACACACAAAATGCATTTGTGTGTTTAAATTATTCAGTTACTTGTAAGTATTGTTTCTGAAATTAAGTGGTGAGTTGAATTTATTCATTACACATATAGTTGTTGGGTTATTAACTAAGTATTGCAGTAGCCTGTAGTTAATGTACATACAAGATGAAGCATGTGTTTAAGTTGTTTCAATTGTCTGAAACATAATTTGATTGACTTGAAATAAAATTTAGTATCCTGGAAAAAAAATAGCCTGAAACATGATTTATTTACCTGAAATAGAAATTGATTGTTGTGTTTTATAAAAACTGAAACATATGGTAGCCATATGCCTGTGTAAGTAAATTATATGTGTATGTCTTCATGTTTGTGGTATAGGAAATAACAAACTGCACATGTTATTAAGTGAATTGGGCTAAGTGGTAATTTTTCTAATTAGTTTGATTATCTTGTAATTTTATTGTTAAAGAAGTAAAATGAACTAGGGATAGCCGTAGATAAATTAGTATTAGTACATATAGCATACTAATATATATCAGATGCTATGTTAGATAATTATAATGGAGACTTTCATGTGGAAGGTTTTCTTATTTATTACAACACAAATACATGACTTCTCAGAACTATCAAATTAGTGAACTACTAGTTGCTAATTAGGATATTCTGTATGGGATGCAAATATTTAAAGCCCACGCCTGGGGTCTGATGTCTACTAGTGTACTGGAATCAAGTTATAACTAACATATAAGTGAATATTGACACATATTGTTGCTATGTCTCTTGACCTCGAAACCTATATGCCAGTGTTGTTACTAATTTTAATGTATGCTTTGTAACTGGCTCGAATCATACGGCAGTAGTATGCTTCATAACAATATGTAATTCATAACAATGTAATTCAGTTGTTGATAGCATGTATCATGTAGGCTGATACTAGGAAGAAGTGTTAATTCATTTATTAAGATGCGTCATCATTTTTTGTTTACAGAAAATGAATTTTTTATTAAAGGCATGAAATAATCAATAGAAAAATTCATCCCCTTAAAAAACATTACCATCGGTGTAAGGAAAAAAGTGTAACATTCTCTATTTACATCGTGTTTTACATCAACAATTAACAATAATATACAAAATAACACACATGAATTTGGTCACTGTCGAGGATTGGTTTCAAAGATTGGGTTGTCGTACTGCTGTGTGGTTGTGGCGATGAGGTTGTGGAGAGGTAAGCAAGCGTTATTGGGTGTGGAATTGTTGAACTATGGGCAAATTCTTATGTTGAACTAGTGGCAAGGAAGCAGAGTTGTTCGGTGGTGAAGTTTTCAGGTGGTGGGTGTATTTTACTGGTTCTGGATTGATCAGAGAGTTAGCAAGGCAGTGGCAATGTATATGTGTAGTGACAGTTGTGAGCAGATGCAGTTGTGAATATGGAGGAAGAATGTAGGAGTTTTGAAGCTCAATGGCACGGATGTAATTAGAAATGGTTTGAATGTAGATGGTTGAATGTCTGCAGTTGTGAATGTCTAATGGTGAATTGATGATGGGGTAGAACTGCAGTTGATATATGCAGTGCAGTTGAACTGCAGTCAATACGTAGATGTTGGTTGATGATAATGAAATATGCAAAAGGGAAGAGATGTTTATTTGGTGTGATAGCAGTGGAGTGGGATTGTTGGACTTTGAACTGCAGTGAAGTGGTTTGTATCTGACAGTGCAGTGATGTTTTGTTGTAATGCAGCAGAGAGGTTGATGGTGAATAGAAAGTATGATAGGGAAGTGAAGTGTTACGGGAACATGTGGGCTAATGATGGTTGCGTGGGTGGTTGATGGTAGGGGAAGCAATGGAAGACTTGTAAGTTGTCCGGTAATGGTTTGGTCAGTGATGTATGGTAGGGGAAATGAATAGAACTTTCTGTTGGCAAAAAACTAAAATGTGTGGAATTTCTTAATATGATTAATCTTGTCTGTTACTAGTCCGACTCATTCTCAACAGTAGAAGACAATTGAACAGGGAAGATGTTTCTGTGCATGTTTGCATTGTTTATGCAAGAGAGACTCGATTGTATATTCAGCAAGTTGTTTAATTCTATGAATGTTTACTATGTGTATGCAAGAGACTCAATTGTATATACAGCAAGTTGTTTAATTCTATGAATGTTTACTATGTGTATGCAAGAGACTCAAATATTTGTGCAATTTAAGTTGGATGTTTGAATGCGTAATTGCTTATTGTTATCGAAATTCTGTAATTTTTGATATGTATGTACCTACTGTATTATACTAGACAATTCTGTGGTGTAAATGCTAGCAAAAATGCAGGTCTGCATGGTTTAGTAGCTGTAACGAACATATTCGTTACTAAAGACGAAATTTATAACGAGCATAGTCGTTACTATTGATGAAATTTGTAACGAACAAGTGCGTTACTAATGATGAAATTTGTAACGGACAAGGTCGTGATAATTTAGAATGACAACCCCTTCTTCCACCATGAAAGGGGAAACTAAGTAACGGAAAATACCCGTTACAAACCGATGCAAATAATAACAACCTATTTCGTTACAAAAATTTAGATTTCCAACGACAAAGTCCGTTGGCAAGTGATATATCTAATAACGGGTAGAGGCCGTTATAAATATTTGTAACGAAATTCCTCACGTCTGTACCGCTCATGACTATATCTGTTATAAATTTCATTTGTAACGACTATATTCGTTACAAATAAACCTTTTTGGTGTTGTGAGAAAACCATTTATATTGACGAAATGCTACAACTTCAGCGTATAATGTTGGATACCTACAGTAAAACTTTAGTCCCACATTGTTTGATATTTTTTTATTCTCCTGTTTACATATCTTAATTTTTATTACTTTCTAATTAGATGTGGTATTATGGATTAGCTAGGAAGCTCGCACATGCACTCACATGTGCGAGTAGGCGAATGTCCGCATGTAGCACTCTGATGGCTCATCGGTTACACATTTATATGAACCTCTTATAGTATACATGTGAGATTATCTATCCTTAACTATCTGTTAAACATTTCACTTCTGGACGATCTTTCCTTAACTATATGTTAAATACTTCACGTATAGATGGTATGTCCCTAACTTAATCATCTCCCAGGTCTTCCCGATCCTAATGGTTTTTCAGGCTCATCGATAACTTATCTGTATACAAGCATATATTCCTTTCGGTGAGTAACCATAATTTAGTCTACCCGTAACAAAGCCCTACACATTAGAATTTTAGACAACAATTAGCTGGGGCTACTAGCTAATGTATAGGGCGCGACCCTATACTAGTCCCATTTGGTATTTGAATATCTGAGTTATTTTTACTTAAGGATCCCCTCCCGTAATTTTCCTTGAAAGCAATTCCAAAATGATTTAAAACCTTTATATCAAATTTAAATGAGGAAAAGTATATAATCTTTACACTTTCCTCAAAATCATATCACCATGTTATATATATATATATATTCTTTACTCAAACTTTAGTTGATGAAAACATCTAACCATTCGAAAGAACCTCTTTCTATACTTTTTGAAATCATTTATTTCAAATTAAAACATCAAACCTTTCAAAATCAAACCTTTCGAAAACAATAAAACTTTAAACTTCCTTCTTTAAAATCTCTTTAAAACGTTGCCTTAGAAAAACCTTGGAAAACCTTCTGTCTCAAACCTTTCGAAAACAATCATTTAAACCTTTCGAAGTCAATAATCAAACCTTTCGAAATCAATCTCTCAAACCTTTCGAAATCGTTCACTTAAACCTTTCAAATCATTCACTTAAACCTTTCAAAATCATTCATCAAACCTTTCAAAATCATTCAATTAAAACCTTTTAAAACCATTGAGTTAAACCTTTTGAAATCAACCTTCAAACCTTTTGAAATCATTCAAGTAAAACTTTTCGAAACCATTGAATTAAACCTTTTGAAATCAATCTTCAAACCTTCCGAAATCATTCATTTAAAACATTTTGAAGTCATTAAAAGCAACCTTTCGACTAAGTCGAAAGCTCTGCTTCAAAAGCTTGGTTATACTTTAATTAAATACAAGGGTAAATCACCTAATTCGAAAGCTTCCTTTCGAAATCATTGAGAAAAACGGCTGGTTTTAAAACAAGTAAACCTTTCGCCTTTGTCGGAAGGTTCAAAATAAAATAAAGCGGCCGTAACCCTTCGACCATGTCGAAAGGTTTCAAAACAATATAGTGTTAAAACAACAGTAACTTTCGACTATATTGGAAGGTTTAAAACCTTTATATTTGACTTGGTCAAAAAGCAACCAAGTAGGAAGCTCTTATTCGAAAGTAAAGCGGGTGAAATCTTTTTATTTATAAAACAAACATACCCCAACCTCTTGGCCATTAACCTTTCGACTAAGAACCTTTCGACCTTATCCAATTCATTATATACCAAGTAACCTGATGCCATATGCTTTGGTTTTACCTTGTCAAAGGCTTGAAACCTTTCGACCTTGTTGGAAGGTCTGGGTCGGAAGGTTTATTGTCGTAAAGGCTGAAACTTACTAAAAGTATGTTTTCTTTGTTTTTAACTTAAAAATGATAACTTTTCAACTAACCTGCCTTTGTTTGTAAATTTTCATTGGTTGACAAATTCCTTTCAAAAATATGCTGCCACTATTTTTAGAATTAAATAATAATTTCATTTTATAAAATGCCCTTTCTCCTTAATTAAATATATAAAACATTTAAGTTTGATACCTTAACTAATTTTATATATTCATCAAATAATCTAGAAAAAATCCTAGAAAATCTATTTTAATATGTTGCCTAACATATAAAAATTTCAACCCCAAATAATAATAATTATTTTAGCTGAAAATAATTTATAACCCAACAAAAAATTTCCTTCACTAGACAATTAATATAAAATCCATATTAATTCAAAAAATTATGGAAATCGAAACCCATCTCTAGAATATCATTTCTGACCTATATTTAAATTTTCAAGGCAAGTGGATGTCATTAAATAAGGTTTTCATGTCAAACATATCACAAAACTAACATGAACATATATAATCCATTAACAACGTGTGTGTGTGTATAATTTTAATCATCAAAACATGACATGTACTTGCAAAAACATTTCAGATCTAGCCTTAAAACCGAAAACTAAAAGAAAATGAGATGTAGTAATTATTCATCTTAGCTTTGAGATATAATATGATGACCCAAAATTTTCAAGCAATTAAAGTCGGAATATTTAATTGATTTTAAGTATTCAATAGAGCAATTTTAACTTGAATTACGAATATCACAATTTATTTGATGATTAATTATTAAATTAAATAATTAGAAGTTGAGTAAAATGTTGAATTTGTAGTTTTGAGCCTGTTGGAAATAAATTGAAGACTTATGAAACTTATATTGATAATACTGGAAATTATAAAGGTGTTAAAATTCAATTTAACAGTGGTTTGTTTAGTTTTAAAAATTTAAATCGTTTAAATTGAATTTAAAATAGCCTTCTGAGGCACAGTCTCGGAACTTAACGAAACCAGTTCCATTGGGTCCGTAATATTGAATTATTACCGGATTCCAAATTTCGTAGTTATTGGAATTAACGTGAGAACGTACGGTATATGAACGCATTGGAATTTATACTGAGACAAAATTTAATTTCCATAAAACATACTAACTTTCTTTAAACCGACCATACGTACAACCCGCCATCGTCTTTGTCTCCTTCGTACCCCCCTTTTTCCTTTTTCTTTCCCCTCTACTCAGAAATTGCCGTTCGAACCCATATAAAAAAAAAATTTAATCCAAATCAATAATGGCTTCTTTTGAATAACGAACTACAGATCTTTCCCTTCCCCTTAGACTCGTCTTCCATCTTTCATCTCATCACTTATCTGATGGCCAAGAACCGTAGGCATAAAGCCTGCTTTGCTTCTTCGTTTGCTACACCATCGCAATAAGATCTGGTCGAAAATTATCTTCTGTCGTCTCCAACAATCGCCCTATCAACATTTTCCAGAGTCGCCTCCGCCTCTATCAGCTATCACTGTAGTTTTGCGAGCGGTAGTAAGGATGAACGAGATCGCGACTGAGTTCGTGTGGCCATGGCGTGGAGGTCGAGCACGGAGGCGCGCGAGAGGTGGTTGCGTGGTTCTAGGCAGCGATGGAATTGAATTCGCGAGCTCGATTTCCGGCGCATGGTGACATGCGTGATGTTCATACTGTGGGTTTCGACTAACCCTAGTTCGTGTGTGGCCGAGGGATGTAGAGGAGAACGTACGTGTTAATGCCAAGCTGATAGTGCAGTGAGGTATTTTATTTATTTATTTAATTTATATGTTTATGTATATACATAGAAAACTATGTTTTTACAGTAGAGAATGTTTACTCTCTAGATTTTAAATTGCAGAGCTAGTTTGGGTATGAATTTTACAAGTTTAAATTTATATATCTAACAGTATTAGATTTAGCAGTGAGGTAAGTAAAGATATAAATTTGTTTTTCAATTAATATACATATACCTATTTTAAAATTGCTAGTTTATTTTTAGCAATGGATTTAGTGATTAACCTGTTTATTTAACATATTTAAATATTTCAGTTACCAAATGTTTTAAGGGAAAATTGTATAAATTAAATGATTTGTCAATTAAATGGAAATTAATTGTTCAATTACTCAAATATTAATTGTTGGGCGAATTCTCACCCAGGGGATCTTGAGACCAAGAAGCGTCAGTTTCACCCGGGTTCGCAACCTCCAATTCATTCGGCAAGGTACGCTCGGCATTCACACATGAAGCTTCATTCGGCAGTGCAAGCCCAAGTCCATCCGGCATAGACAGCCTCCTTCCCTCCGCTCCACCGAACCAACGCCTCACCTATCCAATGCCGGTCCAAGTTCCTGCCGAACCAGCTTCAAAATCACAACCAAGCCATACCGGATCAACGTCCTCTCCAATACCACCGGTCCAACCCCTTTCCCACATGACCGGACCACATACGACCGAACCACCCTTCAAGCTCACCACCGAACCAACTCCACGACCGAACCAATGCCACCGAGCCAAACCATACCTCACCACCGAATGGACCTCCGCCGAACCAGATGATTGCCAGTCCAAATTGCTTCAGCCCGGGCCCACCAGCAGTTATATACTTCCAAGACCCCTGCCCCCTACCTCATTCTATAAATAGAGGGGCAGGGGTACAACAATGGCAGACAAGTTTGAGAGCTCAAGCAAGGAAGGAACTTTCAAACTACTTTCATATACTTATATACGAAGCATTGTACTTGTAATCTGAAAGAAAGAAGATAATAACATATAAAGTGGACGTAGGCACATTCTGGCCGAACCACTATAAATCCGCGTATCTTTTACATTTCAGCCCCTACTTCTTTTATATTTACATACTCATCTAAAATCATTGAAAATCACATATAATCAACTAAATAATACGACTTGGAGGTGTTTGTCCATTTTTTGTGCAAACATTTTTGGTGCTTTCACTGAGAATTGAACTCAGGCTTCATCTTCTCCCACTCAACCTTCTTCCTAACAACATCGCTCGTTGCTTAGAAATCATGTCTTCCAAACAGAGAAGGGATGTTAACAAAGGAAAGAACATCGCAACCAGCAGCCTTCCAGATCCAGCAATCGCAGATCATCCCCCTTCAACAGCAGTACCAGATGAAAATCAGGAAAATCCAACTGGTCCCGCAACGGAACAACCAATCACTAGTGCAGATCTGGACAGGGTTGTGGCTGAAGTAACTAACCGCTTCACATCCCAACAAGAAGCTTTGGTGGACCAACTCATGTCACGCTTAAGGGATGCTGAAGAGTCCAACCACAACACTGAATCATGGGGTGAGTCCCAATCCGGAGGATCTCGGAGGCAACAAAGGTCTTCCCTCTTCGAAGAAGCTATCAACAGGAACAACAATGATAGGGGCCGCGCCCGGACTCAGCCCGAATTCCGACTCGAGGAAGCCCTTGGAACCAAACCCAGCGGGGGAGGCACCAGGCGAGGGTCGGATGTAGCTGAGCCAGTCATGCCACCTAATCATAGAAACCCCGCCGAACGGAGCCGAGCTAGAACCCAGCCCGAAGTTGACCCCATGGATGTGCTCGAAACAGAACCCCACAGGGGAAGATCAAGGCAGGGGGCAACTGTAGCTGGTCCTAGCGTGCATCCGAGCAGCCAAAGACAACCACTGGATAATGCTAGAAGTGATAGACTGTACCATCCCTACAGGTCATCTGGACGAGATAGACCCCGCAGGGAAGAACCAAGCTCATTTTTGTCCGCTCCAAGTTCTGACGAACGAATGGCACGATTATTCAGAGAATGTGTCCAACGGGAGCAAAGGGACCGGGGAATAGGCGCTAGGGTGACCAGTCCCTTTACTTGAAATATCGAAACTGCCATCACTCTCCGGGAATGGAAAATGCCAACCATGGAACCTTACAAAGGAACTTCCGACCCCATCGTACACTTGCAGAGATACACCCAACATATGCTCATGAGTGGAGCAACAGAAGGAGTGTTATGTAAATGTTTTCCGCTATTCCTAGCTGATCTAGCTACCTCCTGGTTCTGCCATCTACCCCAAGGATCCATCAGCTCATGGGAGATGTTGAAAGAAAGGTTTATTAGCCAGTTCCGCATCCATGTGGAACAACCCAAGGATGCTTATTCTTTATCCAATGTCAAACAGAAAACCGGAGAGACGCTGCAACAATATCTAACGCGGTTCAACGCCGCAGCGGCAGCAGTTCAAGATGCCGATGAAAAACTCACTCTAATGGCCCTCTGTAGTGGTGTACATCCAGACACCAAGTTTGCCAGAAGATTAACTAAGGAAAAACCAGCTACCTTGCCTGATTTCTTCCATGAAGCTGGAAAGTATATGAGACTTGAAGACGCTGCTACAGAGAGGCAATCAGGACAACAAGGTAAGACAGTTCAGGACAAGGTTCCCACTGCAGCTAAGGACGCTCGAAGAAATGAATCTAGAGACAATACTGGGGGAAGAAAGGTCGAAAAGCGCCAATATCGATCAGGACCGAGATTTGACTCCTACACTCCTTTGAATGAAACAATCGAAAACATCTTCCTAGCCACTCAGGGCGAACTCGGATACAAGCGCCCCCCGCACAAGAAAGAATCAGATAACGCACTCAAGTCTGGAAAGTTCTGTCGCTTCCACGAATCCCACGGGCATGACACCAATGAATGCCACCATCTTCGGGATTTGATCGAAGAACACATTAGAAGAAGAAGGCTGGAACGCTATGTGAAAGGTCAGAACAGGACTCCAACTCCTGTCAATGAGAACTCAAAGCGACCCCTCCCAGAAGTAGGCGGAGGGAGTCGCAACAATCACAACACCAGTGGCTCTAGTCAAGAGAAGATAGTGGTCCTTACCATCTCGGGAGGACCACACATCGCCGACAGAAGTTGGGCAGAGATGGAAAGGTATGGCAAGTCGCTTAGAAATGCAGAATGCTATGTTAACTCCATCACGGAAGAACGCCACCCGAAACGAAAAGAGAGCGACGACATCATATTCAGTAGGCGTGATTTGGAAGGGAGACAGTACCCACATATGGATCCTATGGTCATCTCTGCCTGGTTCGGTCCAGCTAAAGTTTTTCGGATTCTAGTAGACACAGGAAGCTCCGTAAATATCCTATTCAAACATGCTTTCGACAAAATGAAGTTATCAATGAAGGATGTATCCCCCTGTGACAAACCACTGCACGGTTTCACTGGAGATGCAAAAATGCCCCTCGGGCAACTTGACCTCTTCGTCGAAATAGGAAGTCATCCCCGCTCCGTTGTGCGAAAACAAACGTTCGTACTAATAGAAAACCACTCGGCTTACAACGCCTTCTTGGGAAGACCAGCCTTGTCTGACTTCCAGATTGTATTAGTCCCCTGGTGCCTGAAAATGAAATTTCCAACAGACAACGGAGTAGGAGAAGTAGAAGGAGATCAAGATGCTGCCCGAGACTGCTATGTAACTGAACTTCGCGATAACCGCAGAAAGAATAAAGGAAAAGGTGCAGAGACTACTCTCTGCATGAAAAGCTTGGAGGCATAGCAACTAAAGAAAGCCCTTCGATACACAAGCGATCCCTTCAATGAACTAGACCCCAGGGATAAAGAGGAGGAGGCTACCGCCGAGCCTGCAGAGGCTATGGAATTCGTATCTGTAGACAAGCACGATTCAAGTAAACTATTAAAAGTCGGATCTCAGCTAAAAACGGAGTTGAAAGATCAACTCATTGACTTTCTCCGCCACAACTTAGATGTATTTGCGTGGACCCATGCCGATATGACAGGAATCTCCCCCGACATAGCATGCCACATGCTGAACATCGATCCCACCAAGGTACCAGTAAAGCAGAAAAAGAGGAGCATGGGGGCAGAGCGATCGGCAGCCCTTGATGAGGAAGTAAAGAATCTACTTGCTAATGGCTTCATACGGGAAGCCATCTACCCAAAATGGATCGCTAACCCAGTGCTAGTAAAAAAGGCCAATGGAAAGTGGCGAACATGTATTGACTTCTCCAATCTGAATGACGCTTGCCCAAAAGATTGCTTCCCACTTCCCCGAATTGACCAACTTGTGGACAGCACAGCCGGACACGAACTCCTATCTTTTATGGATGCATACTCCGGATATAACCAGATTCCCATGCACGCTCCTGATCAAGACCACACTAGCTTCATCACCGACCGCGGACTATATTGTTACAAAGTCATGCCTTTTGGACTCAAAAATGCTGGAGCTACCTATCAGCGCCTCGTCAACAAGATGTTCGCGGAACTAATAGGACAAACTATGGAAGTGTATGTGGATGACATGTTGGTAAAGTCCAGGAAAGCCGACGACCATGTAAGCCACCTGGGCGAGATGTTTCAAGTACTTCGCCGATATGGAATGAAGCTGAATCCTCTAAAGTGCTCCTTCGGAGTATCTTCGGGAAAATTCTTAGGATTTATCGTCCACGCCAGAGGAATCGAAGCAAACCCTGAACAAATCCGGGCTCTAAAAGAAATAAGGATACCCTCCACTCGAAAAGAAATGCAGAGCCTAAACGGAAAGGTGGCCGCCCTAAGCAGATTCATTTCCAAGGCAACTGACAAGTGTGTCCCTTTCTTCGAAGCTCTCAAGAAAGACAAAGGGAGATTCGAGTGGACCGATGAATGCTTAAAAGCCTTCCTCAACCTAATCGAACACCTTCAGAGACCACCAGTACTCTCAACTCCAAACGAAGGTGAAGTGTTATACCTATACCTCGCTGTATCATCTCATGCTCTAAGCGCCGCCTTGGTAAGAGAAGAAGACCGCACACAACGCCCGGTTTACTTTGTAAGTAAGAGATTTACAGGGGCAGAGGCCAGATATCCTAAACTAGAGAAATTAGCATATTGTTTATTGATCGCGTCACGAAAACTGCGACACTACTTCCAGTCTCACTCCATCTGGGTTCTAACCGATCAATCGCTAAGACAAGTGCTCCATCGTCCTGACACTTCTGGGCGACTCCTCAAATGGTGCATCGAACTAAGTCAGTATGATATCACCTACCATCCTCGCACCGCTATCAAAGGACAAGCCATGGCCGATTTCATTGCCGAATTCACTACCAACGAAGGCAAGGAACAATCCGAAGTAGCAAAAAACATCAAGTGGAACCTCTTTGTAGATGGAGCATCGAACGAACAAGGCTCGGGGGCAGGAATTGTGATCATCACCCCCTGGGGAAGAAAGTTGTACTATGCATTAAGGTTGGAGTTCACGGCCACTAACAACGATGCTGAATATGAAGCAGTAATAGCAGGATTGGAGCTTGCCCTGGAAATTGGAATCAATTCCTTATGTCTCCATAGTGATTCTCAGCTTATCGTAAACCAGGTGCTAGGAGAATTCCAGACTCGAGGAGAACGACTCACAGCATACCTAAAGAAAACCAAACTGCTGCTCGATCAATTGGACCACTATCTAATCAAACATATTCCTCGAGAAGAGAACCAAGAGGCAGATGAACTTGCCAAGCAAGCTAGTATGAAGAATAGCACCATTTCCGGAGCATTAGCCATCTCAAGGCAGCTAGCCCCAAGTTTCGAACAAGTGAATCTGATAACTGCAATCGAAGAAGGAACCTGAATGACTCCTATCCGGAAATATTTGCAAGATGGCACACTACCCGACAGGCGTGACGAAGCCAAGAGGATCTTGAAAAGTTCCCCACTACACAATACAAGAAGGCATCCTCTATCGGCGTGGCTTCTCTAGCCCCTTATTGAGATGCGTCGCCGGAAGGGAAGCCAAGGAGATCTTATCAAACATCCATCAGGGAGGATGCGGAGATCACACTGGAGGGCAGACTTTGGCAAGGAAGATACTCCGATATGGATATTACTGGCCCACACTAAACAAAGATGCCCTAGACTTCGTCAAGAAATGCGACAGATGTCAGAAGTTCGCCAAGATTCCTCGACTACCCACAAACGAAATTACTCAAATGACCAGCCCTTGGCCCTTTGCTGTATGGGGAATTGACTTAATTGGCGAACTGCCAACGGGCCGAGGCGGATCCAAATATGCTATAGTGGCAGTCGATTATTTCACCAAATGGGTGGAAGCAGAACCTCTAAATAAAATATCTTCAGCAAAAGTTATAAACTTCTTGATCAAAAATATTCTGTGCAGGTACGGAGTCCCACTCAAGATCATATCAGACAACGGACTCCAGTTTGACAGCGAAGAATTTGCCGACTGGTGCCAAGAGCATGGAATTCATAAAAGCTTCTCATCAGTAGCTTATCCTCAGGCAAACGGACAAGTTGAAGCCGTCAACAAAATTCTCAAAACCCTAATCAAGAAGAAACTTGAAAAGTCGAAAGGTGCTTGGGTGGACGAACTTCCTACGGCACTATGGGCGTACCGCACATTTTTCAGAACATCAACGGGACATACTCCTTTCTCTTTGACATATGGATCGGAGGCAATGCTCCCAGTTGAGACTATTGTGCCTTCCCACCGTAGGATCCACTACAACCCAGAGGAAAACGAAGAACTCCTCCTCATGTCTTTGGATCTGATTGAGGAAAGGAGAAATGATGCAGCACTCAAAGCAGCAGCTCACAAACAAAAAGTGGCAGCACTATACAATTCCAAAGTCAAGCATCGCAGCTTACAAGAAGGAGATCTTGTCCTCAGGCGAATCTTTCCGCGCCCCGGGGCACTAGACCCCATCTGGGACGGACCGTATGTAATTCATAAAGATCTCCACAACGGAGCTTATATTTTGTCAACAGTGGACGGAGAGGTGTTCCAGAGGGCATGGAACATCCGACACCTCCGTCGATACTTTTCTTAACTTGTACTGCCCATATGAAGTGAATTAACAAAGAGAATCAGTGGACGTAGGCACTTTCGTGCCGAACCACTTTAAAAAATCTTGTCTCTTTTTAGCTTGTTCCTTTATGTCTTGGCTACTTGTTAAGTTTTATCCCTTTCTGTTGAACAAAATCCTATGGCATCTCCACTCAAGATGCACCGCGGCCTCATCTGGACTAGGCCTAACAGGTACGCTACGATTCTATGCACTCGCCAATGAGACACTTTTGCTCCAGCATCCCTCTGCTGCGGGTTAACTCATTGCGCGCCTGCCCTCAAAGCCAACTGTAATGAGCCGATTATAAGTCATCATAAAGGCCGACTATAGCCGATGGCAGCTCATTACGGCGTTCGGCTCGCCGGCAACTGTGAACCTACTTTAAGCCCCAACATAAGGTGTGGCCAGCCAGGGGTAGTTCACGGCCAACGGCACCCACGCTAGCCGGCCACGGTAAATCGAATAATACCCACGATTACGGACCATAATGGTTCGGGTAGTTACCGTGCGCGATCTCGGCTCCGATGTGTCTTAAGTGCGGCTGTGGTAAAAAAGAAAACTCCCCGCGGAGGCGTAAGATGGGTGACAAATGTCTCCAAGACCCACAGCTAGGGAAAGTGACTACAAAACCCGTTTGCCACGAACTTAAGCACATCGACGGCCTTCCGTGACTGGAAGTTTTACTTTTACTATATTTCCATTTCATTTTAAATACTTTTCTCCTATCCTGTATAACAAACTCTAAAGTACAGGAAACCAAATAGGAAGCATTCACTCATGAGAAACTAAGTCTGCATACTGGGTGGCAGGGTACTCAGCTATATCCGTGAACAGTTACATAAGACGCTCTAAGCTACCGCCTGCGAATGAAACATAAAGGGCGGTACTCTCTTTTCTTGTACATAAATACGTAACTATAGCTTGTTCGTACAATAACATTGCAACACATGAAATTATATTTCTAGCGAAAAACTTAGCATCAAACACAACTAGAATCACAGGCATATACATAGTTATATTTCTCACACAGCACATCAAGATGACAACAACATTTAAACATAACAACATCAGCTTATATTATAAAATCACATGAAGTTATTCTCTGCAAATAATATTATTACAGTCGCATGTCAATGATTAACGTAAACAGTGATAAAAAGAAATAAAAAGATGGCAGCTGCGTCCACACTCCATCACCAACTTCCCCAGTCTACTTAGCCGCAGGACCAGAGCCCCTAGCATGTGGATCAGAAGTCCCACCTGTCCAGTTCAGAAGAGGAATTCATTAAACGAACAATCAAGTTACGGAAACACAGAAAGAAAAGAAAAGGAAAAGAATAACTCACCAGCATCCGCCGCTTGATCCTCATCATCCAACTGCACGCCCGCTTCCTCTGCAGCAAGCAGCCGCATCCCCTCCTTCACCGCCGCTTGCTCCTCCTTCGAGAACTGGGCAGTAACCGCATCCAAATTGAAAGCCTCTCCGCCTTCCTTACCCGCGTTCACCCTGGCCTCCTCTAAAGCCTGGAGATACACCTTGGCCATCACCCGAGGGTAATCGTCCATCCAAGACAAGCCGCCCTCCTTCCAAGTGTGGAAGTACATGTCCTGCAGCATCTCATCCATCATCCCCTCATTCTCCTCAAACTCCCTCACCCGGGCCTCGGAGGCTTGCAACTTGGCGACGGCAATGTCCCTCTCTGATTGGTATCTCAAGCAGTCAGCCTGGAGAGACCTCATCATTTCCTCCTCCTTTAACTTGAGGGACCTCCTCATCTCCTCCATCTCCTCCTTCAACTCGGCCTGAGCCATTTCCGCAGCCTCGAGCCTCCCAGACAACTCCTCTACCCGCTCAAGATCCGCATTTCGAACCTCGTCCACCGTCGTAATGGCCATGTTAATCCGTTCCCTGCAGGCGACCTCCATCTTCCGTAATTCCGCCCTACTGGCCTTCTCCATCGTCTCTTTCAGCCGCTTGGAGGCTTCCTCATGCTGGGAAATCTGGATGGCTTGATCGGCGAGCTGCTTGGCCTGATCGGCAACTTTTAACCTCAAACGAACATTAGCACTCCCGATCTCTTCCCCGGCCTTGGCCAATTTAGCATGATGCTCCATTAACTTCTTGGTCTCTGCGGCCACCCGATCGATGTTAGCCTTGGCTTCGTCCCCCATGGTGACTACCAGTGTAGTAAGTAAATCAAGATCTAAAGACTTGGCCTCGTCCAGCACTCTCACCATGGGGTTGCGGGGAAGGAGGTGCTCGTCCGTGGCCTCATCAAATGAGATATCCTGAAAGCTCGGATCTAAATCAGGATGACCGGCAAAAGGGTCACGAGGCACGGGGCGAGGCACATCAGGACGCCTTATACGAATAACAGTTGGGCTCTTGAAAGGAGGATGAGGGGGGCCGGATTCCGTGCTCTCCTCCGTAGTATCACGAGGAGGCTGAGTAGGAAGCTGCAAACCAGGGAAAGACTCAAATAAGGAATGGCTCCGCTTCTTTTTCCGAATGCCCTCTTCAATGACCCCGAGAAGAGGGCGATAACTGACTACATCCCCAGTGCGACCAGTAGGGGGTTTCGCAGAAGCTCTCCTCGACTTAAACTGCTCAAGGCGGTGTCGAACGTCTGACGTTTTAACCACCTGGCCTGCCCCTGGAATAAAGAACAAGTGTTACGAACATACAATAATCCACAGTTCGAAAAATGTGTTAAGTTAAAAGGAACGAAAAGTGAGAAGACACGTCTATTATACAAACCCGGCGGAGGAGTGGGATACTGCAATAAGTCCTGGATCTCATTCCAGGACGGAAGTGAACCGTAAAAAATTTCTAAGTCCCTATCGAAAATGGAATCGGCAGAAGACAAAAGTTCACCTTGCATCGCCGGAATCGCCCTAGCTGAGGAACCCTTAGAGGATGGGTCAGTGCCAGCCACAGCTTTGCCGGTTTCCTTTGCCTTCTCCGTTTCCGACTCTCCCTCCGACTCCCCGAAGGCCCGACGGAGAGCCTCATCCAGTTCAAGGTCTTGCTCAGAGGTTAGGGCACCGACGCCATTACCACCTTGACCGTCGCCGTCTCCTCCACCCTCCGACCCTTCTCCAACCTCGCCTTCTTCCTCCTCATCTACACCTTCCCCCTCCGGGACAGTCGGACAAGTGCTTGGAGAAGGGCAATCAGACTTCTTCAGCTTCTTCCCCCCGACAGCGGGACGCTCTGCAAAAGGCTCCCTCTTACCGCTCTTCACCGTAGCCCCCTCCTTAGCTTTAGCAGCCTTCTCCTCAGCCGTATCCCTTTGCTTAACCACGGACTGGTGCGGTAAGATCAAATTATACTCCAAGAGGGTTGCGTTCCTGATCAAGAAGGAGGCCGACCGGTCCCGTGCCGGAATAGCCTTTAGTTCAGCAGCCATTCGCACCAAGGAATCATCCTCCACGACTGCAATACCACCTGTCGCTAGCCAGAAATAGAAGCATGTCAGAAAAAACACTACAGTCAAAACATGGAAAATATAAATGAAATCCATCTTACAGCCGGAAGTGAAAAGGCGGAAAGAAACAGCATCGTCCTTGATGAAGAACCACTCTTTCTTGAACATGGTAAACTTGGAATATAAGTCCAGGACTGGTTTGAAGGGCACGGCCGCTTCCAGACTGATATACGGAGACCCCTTCTTATAGCCTCTCAGGTTGTACAAATATCGAATTTCCCGGTTAGAAGGAGGACGCCCGTACCTCCTCTGGAAGATAACAAAGAAGCTCACCAGGATGGCATAAGAGTTAGGCTGAAGCTGGAAGGGAGCCACCTTCAAATATGTGGTGAAGCTTACTATCCAAGCGTTGATAGGAGGGATAGCACCGCACATGCAATGGTATCTGCTATAAGCAAAGTAGCCCTCGGGAGGATTATATGGCATCACTCCATCTCCCGGCAGCAGCATAAGAGCCCTATCTATCCCGAAGGAACGGGATATGACGTCAAGTTGCTCCTCCTTTAGGGAGCTAGGAAAGCAATCAGGAGGGGAGATCAGAAGTTTCTGTGGACCGTATCCATCCACTAGAGACCTCGGAATAGGTCGATGTTGCCCGGATCCTGATTGGACTGGGGGCAAGGAAGAAGAAGACTCTCCTGCGCCTCTAGACTTCTTTCTGTCCGATCGTGTTTCCGCTTTGCGAGACATTTTCTGCAGCACAAGAAAAACTTGGTATTAGAATAAGAAGTACAGGAAAATAAACAAGCAAGTATCTAAAGCAAGCATATAAAAGCCTAAGATTTCGCTCAAGATTCAAATTCCGAGTCTCATTCGGTATATGCCTCATTCGGTAGTTCCATTCGGCATTGGAGGTTCATCCGGTATACGAATTCGTTCGGTAATACGGTGCAAGCAAATTCATTCGGTAATGGGGCATGAAATTCATTCGGCACTAAGGCCTTAAACTCATTCGGCATACAGAAACATTCGGTAATAAAGGCATTCGGCAATGGAGTGTGTACCTGATTCGGTAGAGGTTTGGTTCGGCAGACGATTTGGTCCGGCAAGTCAGTTGATTCGGCTCTCTGGTTCGGTAAGGGAAAACCAAGGGGGGTACGGCCTCTATATATAGGCGAGCTCAGGGCCGTCGAACCAACTGGTTCGGCCCACCGGATAGGAACACCGGACCAATAACAGCCAACTAGATACCGAATGAAACCACAGCCGGATGAGAATAACCGGACCAACAAAAAACCGAATGAACTATCTCTCTACCAACGACAACCAGGAACTAGGGGCATTCAGAGCGCCTCATACAGATAAGTACCGAACTCCAGAACTAACTAATAAAATGAGGATTATGACAACGATGAATAAGTTGTAAATCTCTCACCAACATGGATTAATCGTTTACACGTGTACGCGACCACGAACGGTCCATAGGCACGCTCTGAATGGTTATTAACCCTATTGTCGTGGGAATTTACACTTTGACACGCCTTTTTAAACTCGTAGGTTAAACGGATATTTGACTCTGATAATTATGAAATGGCTAAGCTACTTACACATGTACGGGGTCGCGGACGATCCCTAGGCATGCTCTGAGCTGGCGATAAACCATCTTGACAAACGATCCAAGGATCCACTCTGACATGAACCTGGCATCAATGATGCTAAGCCCCCTCGGGGCTTACTCTCTCGTCCCAAACAGCACAGTTCAATTCAACTCGAATATTTCGATCACGAACGGTTGTTGTTTGAAATCACTCTAAGACTGTAAATTCCTTTGCAGGACATCAACAGAATACAAACATCCAACCCATGGCGTTACAAAGCTAGACTTCCTACCACAAAGAAACAAAGCGCGACACATGCAAGCACGTGCCCCACTTTGGGGGGCAAATGTTGGGCGAATTCTCACCCAGGGGATCTTGAGACCAAGAAGCGTCAGTTTCACCCGGGTTCGCAACCTCCAATTCATTCGGCAAGGTACGCTCGGCATTCACACATGAAGCTTCATTCGGCAGTGCAAGCCCAAGTCCATCCGGCATAGACAGCCTCCTTCCCTCCGCTCCACCGAACCAACGCCTCACCTATCCAATGCCGGTCCAAGTTCCTGCCGAACCAGCTTCAAAATCACAACCAAGCCATACCGGATCAACGTCCTCTCCAATACCACCGGTCCAACCCCTTTCCCACATGACCGGACCACATACGACCGAACCACCCTTCAAGCTCACCACCGAACCAACTCCACGACCGAACCAACGCCACCGAGCCAAACCATACCTCACCACCGAATGGACCTCCGCCGAACCAGATGATTGCCAGTCCAAATTGCTTCAGCCCGGGCCCACCAGCAGTTATATACTTCCAAGACCCCTGCCCCTACCTCATTCTATAAATAGAGGGGCAGGGGTACAACAATGGCAGACAAGTTTGAGAGCTCAAGCAAGGAAGGAACTTTCAAACTACTTTCATATACTTATATACGAAGCATTGTACTTGTAATCTGAAAGAAAGAAGATAATAACATATAAAGTGGACGTAGGCACATTCTGGCCGAACCACTATAAATCCGCGTGTCTTTTACATTTCAGCCCCTACTTCTTTTATATTTACATACTCATCTAAAATCATTGAAAATCACATATAATCAACTAAATAATACGACTTGGAGGTGTTTGTCCATTTTTTGTGCAAACATTAATAAAATTACATAAATATTTCTTCAAGGTCTAAAAAAATAAAATCGAGAAACAAGCTGGATTGGAAGTGAATGGAAATAGACTGCAAGTTTAAAGCAAAGGTGAGTTAATCTCACTCAGTTAAATTTTAATTTAAATTTAAATGACTGAATTTAAATAATTGTTTGAATGATTGGATTGGTTGATGTATTATAGTATGGGATATTTTGAAATTGACATATTAATGTGCTAACATCTGTGAATGCAGGAAAAACAGGTTGGAGGGATCCAACTGGACCCCTCAACTTTATTTAATTATTTAGTATTCTCTGTTTTGAATATTTGATATTCTGTAATGAATTATGTGGAAATATTGAATGATATGGCTTTATTGTTATAATCAGGCAATAATGAATTACCAAATATATAATTTGAGTTTGGGGATGAAAATAAAAGAAGTGAAATTGTAATTAAAATAATTATAGAAAAGTTGAATAAATTTATGAAGGAACTAGAAAGGAAATAAAGTGACTTTAAAGTTTTAATAAATAAATCTTGAGTATGGGAAGGAAAATTTAAATAAACAGAAAGTTAATGAAACTTAAACTCTAATGTTATTATTTAAAAGAACAAAACATTCATTTTACATTTAGGATTTAAATTATTTAAGAAGAATAAAGAAGGAATTGGGAATAACCTGAAATTTGTATATTTCAGATAAAGGATTAAAAAAAATCAAACTAAAAATAATAATAAAGTCCATAATTAATGAATTTCGAAATGAACTGATAAGTAAAGAAATTTATTTCAAATGGAATAAATGGGAAATCAATTTGGAAAATTGACTTAAGTAATTGAGATTGGGAATTTCTCTCTAAATAACCAAGTACGTTTTCAAAGTAAATTTTTAAATATAAATTAAAAGTTTAAAGCTGTTTTAAAAAGTATGTTTTGAAAAAAAAATTCTATTTCTAAATATTTAAATTCTTAAGTAAGTATTCCCTTTTAATCTATTATAGCAATAATTATTTTAATCTATTATAGCAATAATTATTTAAAGAGTGACTTAGTATTTTATTTTTAAAAGTGAAATCTAGTTTTATATTTTATTTAGTAACCTTATTTTCAAATATTCATATAGTGTGTATTTTTAACAAATTATTAAAGTAATTTTAACTTGAACATGTTAAAGTATATTTTTAAAAGTAAAGTGTTTTTAAATTACTTAAAAAATCTAGATTTCTGCTTGGTGAAGATATTTTTGAGATAGAAATATATCTTGTGAAGATATTTTTAAGATTAATAAATAATTTGGCAAATTATTTATTGGTTGATGGTTGTTTGTGAATATTAATTGATAGTTAAATCACCAACTATCAATATTAGCCAAATGCGTTGATCGTTTCGAAGAGATCGGGATCGAGATTTATTTCTCGAAAACCACTTCAATCCGGTTTGTACGTTTCGTGAAAACGATTTTGGATTCGAAGATGGAGCGGTGAAGTGCAAGGGCTAGTCGCTACTAATCCTGAGGATATTTCCAATATGGATGTAGTAGGAATAGTGCCTTCGGTTCAGTTCGAACCCGGGACGGACTTGTATGGATGAATGCTTGCGAAACATCGTCAGGTGGATGATGGGCATTCTAAGGAATATGTTCTAAAAAGGTAACGCTTAGCCTCAAGCTTCATCAACCGGGAATGACTGAAAATCAGGGGTTATGCAGCAAGGCTAGGTGGGTAGCACCCAAGCAGGGTGAGGTCATTCCAGTCTAGATGTCCCTTTTTATTTCGGCTTAGTGGGAGGTTGCTGATCCCAACCGTGGGGTGATCTCACTCGGGATTATCCAGTAAGGGGTAGTCCCGGCCTTGTGTTGCAGGGGAGCGGGCGTACTCCTCGGTACGGTGATCTAGGCCCCGTACTGTGACAGGTGGTACCCCAGTGCCTAGTCATTAGTTGGAAATCCATTCTCCCTACGTGCCTTGTACGAGTTTTTGTTTGTATTACCCACTCTGTGGCTAGTAGCTGGAATTTAATGAATGTAAATTTTTTGGCTATTTTATAAGTATTTGTATATAGACCCTATTATAATATCAGAGGATTTCTATAAAAATTGTTTTAGCTATCATAAGGTAAAAACCCGACATGTTTATTTGTGGCATGGTCTTACGAGATGCTTTTGTTTTTCAAAGGATTTTGAAACTTTAATAATCAATTGAGTGTGATTTTCTCACGCTGGTAATCCAGACTGACTCGGGTATTATTTAACTGTAATGCTCGGGTCAGACCGAGTATTATAGGATACAGGATATGATGCTGTGGAGCTCAGGAGACGAGCAGGATGACGATACGTATATCCGTACTTGTTTTATATATATTCCGCTATGATTGAGTTGCTGTGTATCCATTTGTATGTTGTTGTTGAGCCGTTGATTGATGTACTCTGATGATGTAATATATAAACAGATATATTTGATTTTGAGTAAAGACCATTTATTTTCTATTATATTTTAGTCTGGTGCGATGGTTAGATTCTGATGTTGTTTTCTATTTTATTCTTCTACCTCTTTTTCTTTAACACAAATGGTTCGTATTTCTATACAACTTGAGTTGTTATAGGTAGAACAATGTTGACTCAAGGGGTACGGATTTGCGGGCTGTTACAGTTGGTATCAGAGCATAGGTTGGTGATAACCTTGGCTCTGGTGGGAATTACTCATTTAAATTAGAGTCTGTAGTACTCTATAATGAGTTTGAGCGTATTAATAGATATGAGCACGTATTTGTTAGTGAATATAAATTGTTTTAATATCGCGTTGATTGATTTATTGAGTGGCATATGAACCTTCGTTGACACAGTCTGCGCAACTGTATCGAAGGGGTTTCTAAACACTTGAATAGAACAATTGACACGGTATTGTTTTAAATGCGGGTAAATGAAATAATTTTACCCAAAATATATTTTGATATAAAGGAAAGTTTTTGAAAACTATTTAGCTAATATATGGTTGCTTGGATGTTAGAAATGATGATATTAAAGTATTATCATTGTTAAGTGAAAAATTTAACTAGAAATTGTAAATATAATCAAAGATTGAGAAAATAAATTCAATTATGAAATGAAATTTATAAATATGAATTGTAAATGTAATTTATGCATTGAAATACAATCAAATGAGAATTTGTATAAATAAAGTGTACAAATGAATTATAGTTAAAATTTATTTAAGCAGGCTTTAGAAATTTAAAATCCCGGAGATTTGGAAATGTTTATCGAAGTGTTTTAATGATAAATGATAGCATTATTGTTTTGGAGATAATTCTGAATGGAAATCTATTTTGAAATGGATTTTGGAAGTGAGATAGCATTGAATTCACTTCAGTCACTGGAAAATAACTTCGGTGATGACTGCAGCATCATCGATGTTTATTTTCGAGTTTCTAAGTGATGAATTGCTGCCAAATTATTTGTTCAGGAAAACCTGTTTGTTTTTGAAATTTCAACGGAAATTTGTTGGGAATAAAAACAGGGTTGGTTTAATTTTTGAGAATTTTGATTTTGAGATGTTGGAGGTTTCAAAATGTTTGAAACCAATAACCGGGTGTTTGAAAAATCCTGATGAAATAGGTTATAAACTTATAAATTTGAGATGATTTTTAAATCATGAAAGAGACATAAGCTTTGAATAATGGAATTTATATTTAAAATGAAAATGAAGTTAACTTGTATTGGGGAATAAAATTTGACTGGATTGAAAATTAATTGAATAAGTTGAAAATAATATCCAGTTGTATTTGAATTAAGTTAAAAATCGGATTGAGTTAAATAAATCTGAGTTAAAATAAAATTGAATTATTGAATGGAATTAGATTGAGTTAAATAAATTGGAATGACTTGTAAAAGAATTAAAATCCATGGAAATAAATAAAAAATATGCTTGGGTTATAAATAAGCATAAGGCTTGAGTTAAAATAAAAGAAGAATATATTCAAGCCTATGATGGATGGAATTGTGTAAATAATAAGTTGTGGCTTATAAAATTTGAGAAAAAAAAGTGGGATAGAAACCAAAATAAATATTTTTGATGAATTGAAAATAAAATAAAAATCAAAACTTGGATTATAAAATAAATTTGAACCTAAGAAAAATTAAATGAAGAGATTTTGGGGTTAAAATTAAGTTCTGGATTATAAGTTGGAGAAAAGACTAATTAGATAATAAATTAGTTAATGAAATTGAATTGTGAGTTTATGATGAAGTTTGGAAATAAAACTCAAGTTATAAATTGAATTCGACTTAAAATGGTTGGTGAAGAAAATGTAATTGAACTGTGAGTTCATAAAATTAGGTGGTAATTTGAAAATGGATAGTGAATTCAGAACTTGAGTTTTAAAATTAAAATTTAACGTGAAGTGTTAACAAATTAAATATAATTGGAAAGGTATCGAATAAATTTGAAATTGGATTAAAATAATAATGGTTTGTACTGAGAATAAAATCCAGATATGTGGGAATAAATTGGATATGGCCTTGGAATCAATCGAGTTAAGTTGAGTAATAAAAGAGAAAAATTTACTTGTAAAATGAAAATGAGCTTATGTATAACATTTGGAATAAATTGACTTAAGCTGAATATATGAAAGAGAGTTGAATTTAATTCAACTTAAACTAAGCTTAATGATATTGGGTTGGATTTAAATCAAGTGAAAATAAATTTAAATCGAAATAAAATTGGTAGGTTATTAATAAAATTTAAGAAAACGACAATTCAAAATTGATTGAGTGGATAAACTAATTATATTGAATAAATGAAGTATGGTTTAAATAAGTTGAGAAATGGTTATTAAATGAAATAGCTTAGATTGTCTTTGAGCTAAATAAAATAGTTTGGAATAAACAAATATGGAATAAAACGTAAATGAATGGATGGTAAATGAAATTTAAATGGAATGTGTCGAGCTAAATAAATAATTATGAATGAATTAAAATAAAAAGGAAATTAAATTGGTAATGAAGACGAATCTAAGATGTTAATGGTTTTGTATGAACTAGTTTGGTTAATAGAAGGAAATACAAGTGAATGGATGCAAATCTGAAATGCAATGAAGATGAGAATATATGGGTTGTGAATAAATTTAAAAATAGAATAGAATTGAGTATAAATTGAGTTGAAATCCATTTAAATTGGTTATAAATAAAATAAAAATATAAAGACTTATTTATTCACATAGATTTCGTTAAATTGCATAAAATAAATTGTCATTTGACATAAATGGAAGTAATTAAAATTCTATGAGTTGATAGAAGTAAAATAAATTGATTTTGAGAGGTAATTGAACTAAATATGAGTTCAGTTTGCTTAAAAATAAATTAAACGTAAGCGATTGAGTGTTAAACCATTCAAATTGAATGAAAATGGTTTGCACATTAATTGGAACAGTTGAATTAATATGAAAACTGTATAAGTTGCTTACGGGAAAGTGTTTGGTGTGCATTTCTTTTAGAATTCGTATGTTTTAACTATTATAAAGAAGTGAAATGTTGTTAAACTGCATATATTTGGCACTTACATGTTTAAATTGAGTAAGTACAAGTACCTAGGAGCGGTGTGGCTGGATTTTGGGCACGCTAACTGCTAAATTATTAAGCAGCTTGCTTAAAATGCTAAATAAGGTATGCCTACGCAATAAAAATAGGAAATATGAACTGTTTTTGATTTTTCCGACCGGGTGGGTCGATGTATATATATTTATCTCTTTTGTCAAATTGTAAAAGCTCCTCCGTACAAAGGGGACTCTGCCAAAAATTTTCAGAAATTTTAGGAGTTAGAAAATTTTTGAAAATTTTGGAAAATTTTGTTAACGACAAATAAATTAAAAACTGGAAACTAAAATAAATTAGTAAAGGAAACCAACTTAAAGTAATGATATGAATTAGTTATTAAAGGGAAATAAAGTTTAAAAATTTAGAATTAAAGATAAATTGAATTCATATGGAAATGAAAGAATCAATTTGAATAGAAATACATATAAACTAAAGTGGTAAGGTGAAAATGAATATAAGGAACATATTTCATGCATATACTAACTTAAGAAGGAATGATGAATTCTTAAATGAAAGATTGATCCTACAAATATAGTCTAAGGTAATATTTGAATTTATGGATATTGACATTTGTAAAAAAGTCGTTAAAATGTCTTTGAATATTGTGGTGGGCCATATTGTTGTGTAAGATGTGCAGGTAATATAAAGGAAAAGTGAATTGGTTTTGACTTCATAAGGATAAAAATTGAGTTGCCCGACCAAAAAGGTATGTGTTTAAATTTCTGTGAAATTTGATTGGGATTTTGGATTGAGCCACTTGGCCTTTTGTTTTCTTTTTGGATTTGGGAGGCCGTAGATCCATTTTGTAGCAGTACCGAGCTAGCCGCGCAAAGGAGATGCTGGCGAAATTTTTCGGGAATTTAGGGAGTTAGAAAAATTTTGAGAAAATTTTGATAATTCAAGATTTGGTTTTAAATTGAAACTTGAATGGTGAAACGAATAGTATAGTTTGAAACTATGGGAGAGTTGAGAAGTTAATAAGAATGATAACGGGTCTTTTATAAGAAGAACATTAGTAAGATATTGATTTGTTTGGTTTTGGGAAAAAAGTAAACGGGTATTGGACCATTCTTCCTAACTAGTAATTTCGGGGACGAAATTCTTTTAAGGGAGGAGGAATGTGATGACCCGAAATTTTCAAGCAATTAAAGTCGGAATATTTAATTGATTTTAAGTATTCAATAGAGCAATTTTAACTTGAATTACGAATATAACAATTTATTTGATGATTAATTATTAAATTAAATAATAGAAGTTGAGTAAAATGTTGAATTTGGAGTTTTGAGCCTGTTGGAAATAAATTGAAGACTTATGAAACTTATATTGATAATACTGGAAATTATAAAGGTGTTAAAATTTAATTTAACAGTGGTTTGTTTAGTTTTAAAATTTTAAATCGTTTGAATTGAATTTAAAAATAGCCTTCTGAGGCACAGTCTCGGAACTAGACGAAACCAGTTCCATTGGGTCCGTAATATTGAATTATTACCGGATTCCAAATTTCGTAGTTATCGGAATTAACGTGAGAACGTATGGTATATGAACGCATTGGAATTTATACTGAGACAAAATTTAATTTCCATAAAACATACTAACTTTCTTTAAACCGACCATACGTACAACCCGCCATCGTCTTTGTCTCCTTCGTACCCCCTTTTTCCTTTTTCTTTCCCCTCTACTCAGAAATTGCCGTTCGAACCCATATATAAAAATAAAAAAAATTAAATCCAAATCAATAATGGCTTCCTTTGAATAACGAACTACATATCTTTCCCTTCCCCTTAGACTCGTCTTCCATCTTTCATCTCATCACTTATCTGATGGCCAAGAACCGTAGGCATAAAGCCTGCTTTGCTTCTTCGTTTGCTACACCATCGCAATCAAGATCTGGTCGAAAATTATCTCCTGTCGTCTCCAACAATTGCCCTATCAACATTTTCCAGAGTCGCCTCCGCCTCTATCAGCTATCACTGTAGTTTCGCGAGCGGTAGTAAGGATGAACGAAATCGTGACTGAGTTCGCGTGGCCATGGCGTGGAGGTCGAGTACGGAGGCGCGCGAGAGGTGGTTGCGTGGTTCTAGGCGGCGATGGAATTGAATTCGCGAGCTCGATTTCCGACGCGTGGTGACATGCGTGATGTTCATACTGTGGGTTTCGACTAACCCTAGTTCGCGTGTGACCGAGGGATGTAGAGGAGAATGTACGTGTTATTGCCAAGTTGATAGTGCAGTGAGGTATTTTATTTATTTATTTAATTTATATGTTTATGTATATACATAGAAAACTATGTTTTTACAGTAGAGAATGTTTACTCTCTAGATTTTAAATTGCAGAGCTAGTTTTGGGTATGAATTTTACAAGTTTAAATTTATATATCTAACAGTATTAGATTTAGCAGTGAGGTAAGTAAAGATATAATTTTTTTTTTCAATTAATATACATATACCTATTTTAAAATTGCTAGTTTATTTTTAACAATGGATTTAGTGATTAACCTGTTTATTTAACATATTTAAATATTTCGGTTACCAAATGGTTTAAGGGAAAATTGTATAAATTAAATGATTTGTTAATTAAATGGAAATTAATTGTTCAATTACTCAAATATTATTAAAATTACATAAATATTTCTTCAAGGTCTAAAAAAAATCGAGAAACAAGCTGGATTGGAAGTGAATGGAAATAGACTGCAAGTTTAAAGCAAAGGTGAGTTAATCTCACTCAGTTAAATTTTAATTTAAATTTAAATGACTGAATTAAATAATAGTTTGAATGATTGGATTGGTTGATGTATTATAGTATGGGATATTTTGAAATTGACATATTAATGTGCTAACATCTGTGAATGCAGGAAAAACAGGTTGGAGGGATCCAACTGGACCCCTCAACTTTATTTAATTATTTAGTATTCTCTGTTTTGAATATATGATATTCTGTAATGAATTATGTGGAAATATTGAATGCTATGGCTTGATTGTTATAATCGGGCAATAATGAATTACCAAATATATAATTTGAGTTTGGGGATGAAAATAAAAGAAGTGAAATTGTAAGTAAAATAATAATAGAAAAGTTGAATAAATTTACGAAGGAACTGGAAAGGAAATAAAGTGACTTTAAAGTTTTAATAAATAAATCTTGAGTATGGGAAGGAAAATTTAAATAAACAGAAAGTTAATGAAACTTAAACTCCAATGTTATTATTTAAAAGAACAAAACATTTATTTTACATTTAGGATTTAAATTATTTAAGAAGAATAAAGAAGGAATTGGGAATAACCTGAAATTTGTATATTTCAGATAAAGGATTAAAAAAAATCAAACTAAAAATAATAATAAAGTCCATAATTAATGAATTTCGAAATGAACTGATAAGTAAAGAAATTTATTTCAAATGGAATAAATTGGAAATCAATTTGGAAAATTGATTTAAGTAATTGAGATTGGGAATTTCTCTCTGAATAACCAAGTACGTTTTCAAAGTAAATTTTTAAATATAAATTAAAAGTTTAAAGTTGTTTTAAGAAGTATGTTTTGAAAAAAAAATTCTATTTATAAATATTGAAATTCTTAAGTAAGTATTCCCTTTTAATCTATTATAGCAATAATTATTTTAATCTATTATAGCAATAATTATTTAAAGAGTGACTTAGTATTTTATTTTTAAAAGTGAAATCTAGTTTTATATTTTATTTAGTAACCTTATTTTCAAATATTCATATAGTATGTATTTTTAACAAATTATTAAATTAATTTTAACTTGAACGTTTTTAAAGTATATTTTTAAAAGTAAAGTGTTTTTAAATTATTTAAAAAATCTAGATTTGTGCTTGGTGAAGATATTTTTCAGATAGAAATATATCTTGTGAAGATATTTTTGAGATTAATAAATAATTTGGCAAATTATTTATTGGTTGATGGTTGTTTGTGAATATTAATTGATAGTTAACTCATCGACTATCAATATTGGCCAAATGCGTTGATCGTTTCGGAGAGACCGGGATCGAGATTTATTTCTCGAAAACCACTTCGATCCGGTTTGTACATTTCGTGAAAACGATTTTGGATTCGAAGATGGAGCGGTGAAGTGCAAGGGCTAGTCGCTACTAATCCTGAGGATATTTCCAATATGGATGTAGTAGGAATAGTGCCTTCGGTTCCGTTCGAACCCGGGACGGACTTGTATGGATGAATGCTTGCGAAACATCGTCAGGTGGACGATGGGCATTCTAAGGCATATGTTCTAAAAAGGTAACGCTTAGCCTCAAGCCTCATCAACCGGGAATGACTGAAAATCAGGGGTTATGCAGCAAGGCTAGGTGGGTAGCACCCAAGTAGGGTGAGGTCATTCCAGTCTAGATGTCCCTTTTTATTTCGGCTTAGTGGGCGGTTGCTGATCCCAACCGTGGGGTGATCTCACTCGGGATTATCCAGTAAGGGGTAGTCCCGGCCTTGTGTTGCAGGGGAGCAGGCGTACTCCTCGGTACGGTGATCTAGACCCCGTACTGTGACAGGTGGTACCCCAATGCCTAGTCATTAGTTGGAAATCCATTCTCCCTACGTGCCTTGTACGAGTTTTTGTTTGTATTACCCACTCTGTGGCTAGTAGCTGGAATTTAATGAATGTAACAATTTCGGCTATTTTATTAGTATTTGTATATAGACCCTATTATAATATCAGAGGATTTCTATAAAAATTGTTTTAGCTATCGTAAGGTAAAAACCCGACATGTTTATTTGTGGCGTGGTCTTACGAGATGCTTTTGTTTTTCAAAGGATTTTGAAACTTTAATAATCGATTGAGTGTGATTTTCTCACGCTGGTATTCCAGACTGACTCGGGTATTATTTAACTGTAATGCTCGGGTCAGACCGAGTATTATAGGATACATGAGATGATGCTGTGGAGCTCAGGAGACGAGCAGGATGACGATTAGTATATCCGTACTTGTTGTATATATATTCCTCTATGATTGAGTTGCTGTGTATCCATTTGTATGTTGTTGTTGAGCCGTTGATTGATGTACTCTGATGATGTAATATATAAAAAGATATATTTGATTTTGGGTAAAGACCATTTATTTTCTATTATATTTTAGTCTGCTGCGATGGTTAGATTCTGATGTTGTTTTCTATTTTCTTCTTCTACCTCTTTTTCTTTAACACAAATGGTTCGTATTTCTGTACAACTTGAGTTGGTATAGGTAGAATAGTGTTGACTCAAGGGGTACGGATTTGCGGGCTGTTACATATAAGATGTGAGATTAGATGTTGATTAAGTTGATTATCTTCCTTCTCTTGAATCCTAGCTTTGATCTTTCTTCTTGAGAATGACAATGGTGGCCGGTCTTAGGAAATTTTAGCTTGAATAAAATGAAAGTGAACGTGAATCTCATTCCTAAGGGTTTAGGGTATAAGCATTACCTATTTCTCGTATTACCCTTGTTATTTCATAACACCTTAACTTAGGTTATTTCATTTCACTTAACACACTAACTTGGCACAGCTTCCCTTTGTTAATCAATTATCAACTTATTAATCTCTGCATTGTTTATTTAATTTACCCAATTAATCATTCTAAATAATGTTATAAAAATATGGGGTGTTACACTCAGTTGATTGAACTTCGCAAAACTGTCAACATAACTACCTTTTTTCATCGTACCTATTCACAATTTCACTTTGCCTCTTCAAAAAACCCTAACTCCAAACAAATTTTCAACGGCTCCAAGACAGAAAATACCTGCTGCTCATCCCAAATAAAGCAAAGGAAAAGCTCCGACCTCCTCTTCCTTCAATCCAGCTCATCCTGAATTTTCTTTAGATGCTCAAATCTTGGAATAGCTTAATGGAAGTGCCAAAAATCTTTGATTCTTCAACGAATTAAGTGACAAACGAATCTTTCAAGAGACTTTATACAAGATGGAATATTTCGATGCTTTTGGCATAAAGGATTTAGCATGAAATTATGGATTCCTCTCCTTGATTGATGAGAGGAAAAATAAGGTAAAATTTTACCCATTTCTGGTCAAATTGTTCTATGCAAATCTCTATGGTGGTTTTTACATACCTCCAAATGAAATCAGAGACGGAATTTTATGGCCTAGTGTAACAGGAGTTGATATAGTACTCTACTATCACGATCTAGGAATTATCTTAGAGTGTAATGGTCATGGAACTTCTTTTGATAATGTGTACCATCGTGATTTCACATACAATTTGGTTGGCTACAAATTATGTGTTCCAAACACGGAAAATACATCAGTGAACTTACGACCCACGCTCGAATAATTAATAAAATGCTTCTTCACACTGTTTTTACTCGCACAGGGAGTTATGAAAAAAATATACGACTACAACTATAAAGCTCTTGTAATGCCATTTATTCTAACACTCAGATAAACTGGGCCAAGATTATTCATGATGAAATAAAAAGTTTTAGCTCCCGTTCATGGAAAACAATGTTTTTTTGCCTCCTATCTCACAAAGATATTTCTTCATGTTGGAACTAATGTTGACATTTTACAGGATTACATCACACCAAAGGTTATGGATCAAAAGTCTATTTCACTTATGAAATTACCCTCTATAATGGAACCCCTTCCTTCATATAATGTTTATTTGTCAACTTTGGTTAAAAATACCTTGGATCAATCATCTTCACAACCACACCAAGCTCAAACCTCTCAAGCACAAACAAGTGGTCAATCAAGTCATGAAATTTTTGAAGTGGTTAATTGGTCTTTGGATAATGAAAATGAAGTATCTTTTGTCCAACCTTTAAGAAATATAAGTGCCACAACAACAATCTCTGCAACTAAAAAATTCTTTTCAAAAAATAGCAGAAAATGATGAAACGTCAAAAGACTTTTGGAAAATTTCTTGGTAAAATTCGAAAAAAGTCTCACAATGCTCAAGCTCTTCATCATCTGAAATTGAATCTTAGTTTCTTCACCTTCTTCCTTATTTGGTAAGAATTTCATATTTTCTCCTACGATCATGTGATATTTTCGTTCAAAAACTTCTATTTGTGATGTTATTTTCGTTAAAAGACCTTCTCCTATGATCATAATATATATATATATATATATATTATGATTTGAATGAATAGAATAAAACCCTAATGGCGGGTGCATCTTCGTACTCCAACCCTAATTCGATGAATCCAACCTTGTCTACAGATCAGGAAGGAGAAGACGATGAAAATTGGCAAGAGATTAGGAGAAAAGGAAAGCAGAAGGTGGCGGCAAACCCTAGCGTTAATCAAGTACGATCGACCTATGCAGATGCGCTCAAATCTCAAGTTTTTGCAAACGAAAAGAATAAAAGCTGGATAAAAGCAACAGGATGCAAAGAAAGTATAGATAGCAACATTTGATTCTATGAGAAAACGGAGGATGATAAAGGAATTTTCACAGAAATTGATGAAGAGGATTTCGCTGAGGCTAAAAGCATGTGGAAGAATTCGATCTACATTTACATGGCAGGAAAGAGACCTTATTATATTCACTTGAATGCATACATAAAAAGAGAGTGGGAACCACAAGGAGGTTAGAGCTTTTTTGCGAGAGAAAATGGTTTTTACCTGGTTAAATTCGATATGGAATTAGATTGCCAAAAAGTTATAGACAATGGACCATGGTTTATGGATAGCAAATTATTATTTATCAAAAGGTGGGAGGCAAATCTAAGATTGGAGAGGGATATGCTAGATTCACATGCTATATGGATCAGATTAATGAATCTGAATCTTGCTTTATGGAGCAGCAGGGGAATTGGTAAACTGGCTAGTCTCGTAGGAAAGCCAATTAAGATGGATGAAGACACAAAACATCTTAGGAAGCTTAAATTTGCAAGGGTTCTGGTAGAGATATCAGCTGAATCAAAACTACCAAACAAAATAAGAGCTAAAGACAGTTCTGGAAAGGAGTATGTTCAAGATGTGGAATATGAATTTATCCCCCCAAAATGTTCACAGTGTTTATGTTTTGGACATACACAAATGCAATGCACAAGAAATAATGTTCAAGAATGGAGGATAAAAGAAAAAACAGTTGAACAACAAACAACTAATGTATAGGAGAGTAACCAAGAGATAAGGATTAATAATATACATCACAGTCAAAATGAGAATTTGCCTGAACCATTACAAGTACTACAAAAAACATCAGACGAGAATATTAACAATGCATCACCAACCACCTAAAATATACAAAGCAGTATCAGTAAGGTTACTGATTTAATACATCAAAATATTGTTGATAATCAAACAACCCCGGGCTATTTAAGTTCTGTAGAGGAAATCCTTGAGAAGCAATGGTGCATAAGAATAACTTGGCACAGGAGAAGGAACAGGAACAGGAGCTTGAGGATTTATTCCAGAATGAAGAGGAACCTGAAACAGTAGAAGATATTAATAAGATGAACTTAAATTTGGGTTCTAGTGATGAGGAGATAAATGATCATACAAAAACAAAAACTTACACTAAACCAAACCAGGAATACATAGAACAGTTCAATAAGAAAGCAAGTAAGCATAGTCCAAAGAACATTGCTCCTAGGAACTTGAGGAGTAATAAAGCACCATCCTCCCAATGACAATAATTTGCTGGAATGTCAGAGGTCTTAATAGCGATGAGAGAAAACTAGACCTCTTTAATTTAAGAAATAAATATAAGCCATCATTACTTGGTTTACCTGAAAATAAAATGAATAATGATAATATAGATAATTTCCATTCTATTTTGGAGGCAAGCTGGAGTATGTATCATAATAATTCTAATACTTGTAAAGGAAGGATATTAATTGCCTGGTGTAATAATTTCTGGTCATGCAGTTTGACAAGCAAAGATGATCAGCAAATAACTATAAAAGCTACAAATATGGGAGGTTTGAAAATAAATATTACTTTCATATATGCCAATAACCTTGTAAAAAAACATTCATGTCTCTGGAATCAAATTAAAAAACTGTCAAATCAATTGGATGGTCCATGGTTAACAATGGGAGACTATAATGCAATGTTGAAAGCAGAAGATAAAGTTGGTGGTCTCACATTAAAAGCATCCTAGCTGGAGGAATTCAATGACTGTGTTGTTGCTGCAGGATTGACCGAAGTAGCCCACACCGGACTGAAATATACATGGAGAAGTGGTGAAGTTAGAAAGATAGCCTGCAAACTAGATAGAGTCTTAGCAAATTCAGACACAATTAACATGTTTCCCTTTATGAAAGTCAATATTCTGCCTTGTTCTACAAGTGACCACTCTCCTCTCCTAGTTGAACTCATTCAACTAAATATCGAGAAAGATAAGCCTTTTAGATATACAAATTACCGGCCTTTATGTAAAGACCACTTTAAAGCTGCAGATTTTTCAAAACTGGATATATTTAAGGGTAATAACTCTTTTGTTCTAATTATGATTCTCAAACATATTAAGTTGAGAATTAAAGAATGGAACAAATGTAGAATAAAGCAAAGTAATGTGGTCGATCAAATACAGGAAACCCTAGGTAATATCCAGTCTAGACTGGATATACACCCATATAATGATGAATTAAACAGGATTTCTTTGAAGTGCAACAAGAATTAAAAAATGCTTCTCTAATTCAGTCTATGGAGCTAAAACAAAAAGCTAAAGAAAAATGGTTGACAGAAGGTGATGAAAGCTCGAATTTTTTTTACACAAAAATGTCCATCAGACAGAATTATAACAATCTACACAATGCTATTGAGGACAAAGATGAACTGGTATCTAATCGGAGGAGTCTTGAAAAAGAAGCAATTGCTTACTTCACTAATCTTTTTAATGTTAATTACCCTCAAAAGGTACCTGACATTAAAACCAGATGCTTGGTTACTGAAAGTGGAAGGTACATGCTGTCCAGAGATATTGAAACCAGGGAAATTGAAGAAGCTATGAAATCCATTCATCATGATTCCAGCCCAGGGCCAGATGGGCTGGATTCTCATTTCTATGTAACCCACTAGAAGGAACTGCAAGAAAAACTAAGGTTAGATTAACAGGAAGCACTAGATACTGGGAATAAAGAAATGAACCACACTTTCATATGTCTAATACCAAAAAGAGAAAAACCAACTCAGATTCAAGATTATGACCTATTTCGTGCTGCAATGTCTCGTATAAAATCTTGAGTAAAACCATTTGCAATAGAATAAAACCAATTTTAAATGAATGCATTAGTGAATGTCAAAGTGCATTCATTAAAGGAAGAAGCATATCTAAGAACTCCCTACTAGTTCATGAGTTGGTTAGGAATTTTAAAAAGAAAGGTGCTGGAAAAATTTACTTAAAGGTGGATCTTCAAAAGCTTATGATAAAATAAATAGAAGCTTCATCATTCACATGTTAAGAAATATGGGATTCCCAGGAATTTTTTTGAAACTTATTGAAAAATGTATATGCTCTCTAACATATTCTGTCTTAATTAATGGGGTTCCAAAAGGCTTTATTAAAAGCAATAGAGGGTTGAGGCAAGGAGACCCCCTCTCCCCATACTTATTCGCAGTGGCCATGGAATATTTTTCTTTACAATGGAAATATACACCCATAATAACATTATTCAGCCAATATATAAAATCCAGCCTCCAATAACTCATCTCCTATATGCAGATGATCTAATTATCTGTTATAAAGCTTCAAATGATGCAATCAGGGGAATGAAAGAAATATTCCAAAACCTGGAGAGATTTGCAAGTTTAAAAGTAAATGAACAAAAGACAAAATGCTATTTTAATGAGCACTGCACAAACAAAGAACAATTCTGTTCCCTTCTTAATTATGAAGAGGCTATCTACCAGTCAAATATCTTGGTGTGCCACTATCTACAAATATGATTACAGATAGAGAGTGTGGAGTTCTAGTAAAAAAAAATAAAAATAAACTACAAAGTTGGAGCTCAAGATTACTATCCTTTGCAGTTAGGATA
The DNA here is from genome assembly GCA_030765085.1 of Allium cepa. Lineage (NCBI taxonomy): Eukaryota > Viridiplantae > Streptophyta > Magnoliopsida > Asparagales > Amaryllidaceae > Allium > Allium cepa. Next base: position 170,738,602 of record CM060931.1, read on the forward strand.
GAACTGGTTCACACTGTAATAACATCTATGGTCAAATTTTGGATACAGATATATCAAATTCCTAGTGCTTCCATTGAAAAAATTGAAAGTGTTTGCGCTAATTCCATTTGGAGAGAGGGGATCCATAAAATATCATATCAAACACTATGCAAACCCAAAAAGGAAGGGGGAGTTGGTCTCAAAAACCTCAGGGACTTAAAAAAAAGCATAAGCAACAAAACTGGCATGGAAAATTTTAAATAGGAAAGGCCTCTGGGCTACCTGGATGAGAAATAGATACTTAAAAGAAAATTTATGGATTCAAAAAGAGGACCCAAATGCTTCAGGCACATGGAAAACATTTCTAAGAGCCAGATGTGATCTCAAAAACTTAGTGAACAGGAAAATTGCAAATGGTGAATGCACGAGTTTCTAGTTCGATCCCTGGTTGAAAAATGAATGTGTTATAAACAAGTTAGGGTGGGATAGCTTCAATGCATGTGGAGGGAGAGATTTTATGTTAGGGAAAATTATACAAGGCAAATCATGGCGTTTTCCATCAGATTCCCTAGCTAACCAGATCAAACATGAAATAATGAGTATTCCTATAAGTGACAACTCTTCAGACACTTGGATATGGCAATCAAACAATAAAGAGTTCAGTCTGAAAACTGCTTGGGAACATCTAAGGGAAAGAAGCACTGAAATCGAGTGGGCACAAATTGTTTGGAACAGAGCAAGCACGCCAAAAATGTCACAAACAACTTATAAGGCACTGCTAAATAGACTTCCTACAAAGGACAGGCTCAAAAAATGGGGGATTATTCAAGACTCGGCCTGTGTGTTTTGTAAACAAGAGGAAGAAAATCACAAACACGTATTTTTTCAATGTGCATTCACTAGACAAATCTGGGATCACAAGCAAAAATCAATTCTAAACTGCAATCTACATGACCATTATTTAAGTGAAATCGCAATTTACCTGACACGAAGCTGGAAATCCAAAAGCCTGATGGGGAAAATGGCCTCCATTCTGCTGACTACTACTGTATGGCATGTATGGAGAGAAAGGAATAGACGCATTTTCCAAAACAATTGCAAAAATGAGCAGTCTATTAGTGAAATGACAAAAAGAGATGTTCGAATTATCATGAAAAGAGTAGGGGAACTTACAGATCTATCAATTGCCGAACTAAATGCATTGAAGATGATGGGACTAGAAGCATAAAATAGCGAGACTAGGACAGCGCAGCCATGGAATCCTCCGTGAAGAGTTGGAAGACGAAGCAGTTTTCTTCTTTTATTTTTATCTAGAATGTATTGTAAAATATCGAACTAATATCTCTTGTATGGGTCGGGCCGACCTTAATCTTTGAAATTAATAAAGTTTACCCAGTTCCAAAAAAAAAATGTTGGTATGTAAACTTAATTTGATATTTTGCATCTTTATGTATGTGACACTATCTATTTGATGTTATGATGTTATGTAACCTTCTATGAAAACTTCTACTTCTTGTTATTTGTACTGTATGATTGATCAGAGAATATTCATTATGGTTACTTCTTTTTATTGATGGAAAAGGGGGAGAATCACATAGATAGGGGGAGCATGCATTTAGGGGGAGCAAAATCAATATTTTTTATTTTGAATTTTGATAATTGTCATCATCATTCATCAAAAAGGGGGAGATTAGAATATTAGATCTCTGTTTTAATGATGACAACTACATACTGCATATATGTACTATATCATGATATCATGATTTCATTCATGAAGACAAAACACGAGGCAAAAGACAAACAGAACCATCTGCAGGTCGAAGAAGTTAAAATTATGGAGCTTTAAGATCAATAATATGTATATGTTCATAGATTGAATTGTAAAATCTACTTGATAGTTCATAGGCGCACACGAACACATACTCAAACATAGATGGCAAGATATTATTATAGTTTGAATCAAGAGCTATCAAAATAAATATGCAAAATTAAACTTACACAGTTCAGTCGACTGAAACTGTGTAAATCAACTTTTTTAGAATTCAAAATTTTTGCCATGAAATTATAAACGTTCATACTCAGTAGACTGACATAATCGCTCAGTAGACCGAGATGCTGTAATGGTCATATTTTCTGAAAAGTCATCTTTAAGAGTTGCAACCATTTTGATCAGTTTTTTAAATTCTGAAAGGATTTTCTTGAATGTTGACAACTCTTGATTGCCTCTCATCAGTATTTATAAATAGCACATCAACTCATACTTAGTTTTCCAACTTTCTATTCTGATTCCTATTATATCTATTCTCGTGTTCTATTCTAACAATTTTGTGCTTTCAAATCCATTATCACATTTGCTATTGTTCCATTAATCACGGTGCACTCACTTAGAATAATCAAAGAGATTATAAGAACTACTATACTATCAAGTCAAGATCTGTGTTAGACGGACACAAGATGGTCAAGCAAGAATTGTATTTGTCAAAGGAAAGAAAAAATCTCAGAATTGCTCATATCGGTTAGAGTTGTAAACATATTCCTCCGGGTCAAGCGAGGGAATTACTAAGGAAATATCTAAGAGGTGCTTAGGGGCTAGACGTAGGAGAGATGCTCCAAACCAGTATAAATCTCGGTGTGTACATTTACTTACTGCATTAAAATTTCACAGTATAAATTAGTATATATACTTGCCTTTATTAGCCATACACGATCCACTAGTTCTTTCATACTGGAGAAAATGTTTCATAAAGTCAAACCCATATTATTGAGTGTACCCCTTAGCTACCAGTCTTGCTTTGTATCTAGCCACAGTTCCATCTGGATTCCTCTTTAGTTTATAGGTCCATCTGCAACCAACTACGTTCTTGTTGTCTAGTGGACAAACTAAATCCCATGTTTTGTTCCTTATTAGTGCATTATACTCCTCATCCATTGTTGCTTTCAATGTTTGTCTTTTACAGCTTGTTCAAATGTTTTAGGTCCTTGGAGATAGTGATTGTTGTATATAACTTTGGCTTAAAAATCTCACTTTTGATCTTTTGACCATGGGATGTTCTGTTTTGACTTATAGTGATGCTTACGTACTTATTTGGTCATCATTGTTTCCTGGTTGTATTTGTGGACCAACTAAACTTTCTTCACTGATTGATTGTGTTTGATCATTTATGTGTATAAGAGATTGATTGTGATAGCTGGACAGTTCTAGTAATTCATGACTTGGTTGATCTGACATTATGAGTTGTGGATTATGAACTCCAGCGGTCCTTTTAGACTCCTTTGGTTGCGACGCATCGGTATACTCAGGTATATTAGGTATTGATACCTAATATTATAAATTTTTCGAATTTTCTTCATACCTGAACTGTTGAAAGGAAAACCACGTTCGTTAAATACAACGTGCCTGCTTATGAAGATTTTTCCACTATCATAAAGACATTTATGACCCTTTTGATTTGTCTCATATCCTAAAAAGGTGCATGGTCTTTGCCTAAAAACTCAATTTGTTAGTATTGTATGGTCTTAAGTAGGGAAAACATATACATCCAAACGTTCTTAAACTCTAATAATCTGATTTATTTCCATATAATTTTTCCAGTGGGCTAATTCCTTTAATAACCTTTGTGGGTAACCTATTGATTAGATACACAAACGTGTTAAAGGAATCAAGCCAAAACTTTAATGGTAGAGATGCTTATGCTAATAAAGTTAAGCCCATCTCAACTAAATGTCTATGTTTTCTCTTAATCAAACCATTTTGTTCTAATATGTAGGGACATGTATTTCTATGAACCATTCCCTTTTAATTGAAAAAACTACTGAGTATTTTGTACTCGGTACCACCATCAGATTGCATAATTTTAACTTGATGACCAGTTTGCTTTTTAGCTAAAGATATAAAATGCACTACTACATTGTAGTTTTCAGACTTTATTTTCAAAAAACATATCCAAGTATATCTTGAATATGCATCTATAAGTGATATATAATATCTATATCCATAGTCTGAACAAGTTGAGGTTGGACCCCACATATCAGTAGCAACTAATTCTAAAGGCTTTGAATACTTAGTTAATGAATCATTAAATGCTAATTTATGGCTTTTTCCCATTTGACGGTAAGTGCAAACATATGGTAAAGAAATATCATAAAATACAATTTTATTTTTACTAAGTTTATAATGCCATGGATTGAATCTGTATAATCCTCTGACTGCATTACTCTACAAGAGAATTTTCTTAGTTAGTATGTCTTTAACTAGACAATAATTGGGATAGAATTCAAAATAGACATTATTATTTTTTGCAAACTGTGGTACACTCATGAGATTTTTTCTTATCTTTGGTACTCTAAATAAATTGTTTAAGAGTAGCTGTCTTGCACCTTTAATAAATGCATTGTCAATATGAGTGATATTAATAGACTCACCATTTTCCATGCAAATTGATGTTTACCTCTGTACTCTTTGTTGCCAAAGTTTAAGGTGTCAAGATTGCTTGTTATGTGATTAGTTGCTCCTGAGTCAGGGTACCAACTCTCATCCTGAATGTGTTTCGGTCTTGTGATGATATTCTGATTGGTTACTCCATTTCCATCTGATTGAATACTAGATTCTTGTTGTGTTTGAGCGTTGACACTGAGACTACCACCTCTTTGGTTATTTGGATTCTGATTAGGCATATAACTGGCATTAAATCTGAAAAAGCACTTTATTGCAATATGACCAAGTTTCTCACATATTTGACACTTTGATCCGTTATTGCTGTAATTCCATCTCTCCCTACCCCTTAATCTGTTAGAATAACCACCTCTTTGGTAGGATTGACCTTGTTTGTTGGAGTTTTGACCTTTGTTTTTGGAACTAAATGCATGATTGATTGATAAATCTGTATCTTGTGGCTACTTGTGATCAATTCTTGCCTCTCATGCAAGTAAGGTTGTATGAACATACTGCATAGGTAGCAAATTTGGTTGAGATGATACAATTGCTACAAATGCTTCATATTTTTCATTAAGTCCATTCAAAATAGTCAACACTTAATTCAGTTTTTGACACTATGTGCCATGCAGCTTCTAGCAAGTTGCATACAGTGTTGAATTGTGATAAGTAATCCCTCATTGTCTGATTACCTTTACCGATATTTTGTAATTGTCTTTTGTAATGCCTAACCCTTGTAGCAGATTGAGTATTGAAAATTCTTTCCATTATAATCCAGATTTCGCTAGCAGATTTGCAACCTATTACTTGAGATAGTAGATTTGTGTTGATGGATGATAGTAGCCAAGAATTTATTAGCTATCTTGCTGGTAATACTGTGTATGTTCTTCATTACTGACCATCTTGTTTTGTGAATCAGTTATAAATCCTGGTGGGATAGGAATAGTACCATGGATGAACCCATCAAGGCCATATCCTTGTCTTGCTGTTTCAACTTGAAATTTCCATAGAAGATAGTTATCTTCTTCAAGATGTATGTGACTAACTGACTTTGTGGGATGATGACATCTTGATCAATTTTTCAGTGGCTTCTATGGTCTGCTGTTTAGAGTTAGCTATATTTTTAGAAGTTGCTGAAGTGTTGTCCCCTTCAGCCATGATGACACGACAAAGTGACAATCAAACTTGATGATTCAAATACATGTTGATGCAAGATTGCTTCAACAATAGCGTGAACAGGTTAGTTGCACCAAATTTAAGCGATGAATGAGTTCTGATGAGTTTTTGGTCAGACAATTGCTTTATTTCTGCTTTTGATTGATTTCTTGGTTTTAGTTTTCTAAATCTTTTTGTTTCAAAATTTGTTTATTTTCTCGATGAAAACTCGTTACAACCAGAAATTAGATTGATTTCTTTGGCATGACACATGTTTTTCATAAGCAAATTCAGTAATAACCCATGCGATGAGTGTGTACCTGATGGGTTATCAAGATATCAAATGATGACAATGTTCTGATGATATCTTGATTTGAATGCTCCTGATTTTGATGATAAAGCCTTGATTTTCTTCAAAACTTGATAAAAATGTCGTTAGGCTTTATATGGATCTAATACCATGTAAAGAATTGTGTAATTGTAGAAATGACTTGTAGAAAGAATTACAGAAATGAGTTGAAAGAAAAATGATGTTTTTCAGTTTTCCTTTTTATTCAAAAGATGATCAATACAATACAATATTGTTCACTATTTTGTATCAGCTTTATAGAGCACTATTTTCTTATATTGTGCTAGTATATGATGTAGCCCATGTATACTTGGTTGAATATCCAAATCATTGAGTAATATACATTGAGGCTAATGTTCGGTTCGACCATTTGTCATTTCTAAAAATTTATGAGCCTTTTGATCAAACATTTCAAAATTTAAATGTCTTACTATAAATTTAACATTGAGAATAGAAATCAAACCAAGCATAATAGTATTAAATATCACATGATCATTGTTCTAGTGGTTATGCACTTTACATTGATGTGAGAGGTCACATATTCGAAACTTACGTAGCGTAATTCAAACATACATCGACGTGTGGTATGTAATGCCATCTAAGTACCCAATTTTAGAAAAGAAAAGAAAAATTTGCATGCTTATTTTATATCATATATGTTTGTTTAAGTGGTAGCAGATAAAATATTTGATACATCTATCTTGAACTTTTTGACAAAACATATCCGATCATAAAATTGTATAATAGCTCGAATGTTTAAGGCAACATGTTGAAATTAAACATAGTGTGATTTATAATATGAAATTACCTAAATTTATGTTTCTCAACTGTTCCAAATATAAGACTATTTAAATGACAAAGAAATTTTAAAGCAGTAAATGCTTTGGTAGCACCTTCAAACTGCAAAATTGGATCTTCAAGCTCATTAGGCACGCATTCCTTTAAACATCAACCGCCCAATAAAATGAAAGCCTTTACTTGACATGTATTAGAACCTGTTTGTAGTCAAATCTATGAAGATTACGAAGGGTATACACATAAAATCATGAAAGAATTTAAAAAATTATAGCTAAGGATTTAAAAGGACAAATAAAATAAATGATGGTTTATGTCAAATTTGAGGGCTTGCTAACTTGGAAGTAGACTCGGCTTATTCGGGGGAAAATTGTCGGCAATGAATTATGTTCTCAATTGTTCCTTCATTATCCCTGTTGTTTGAAAACTACAACTATAAAATGTATACATGGGAATAATAGTTAACTATGATTTATAGAACAACAAATTCTATATACAAAATGATATCTAAGCATATCTAGCAAATTATTTAGATTATAGTTAGAATGTTAAATTTGCAAAAATTAACTTTACCATAAATGAAAATATATGACATGATCGAGAACACTAAATAAAGACATTGAAGATGCATATTAACGTAAACAATGATTAGTGTATTTAAACTTGATACTGGGAATGTATTCTTTAAAAACTATACGCGAAACTCGGTGATTGTAAAATCAATAAGAATAAAATTAATCATTGTAGTAATGAATAATCAATGTACCAAATAAATGCTATATGTCTTGTGAACTTTGTGATAAAAATCTATGATAATATCACACCATATGTTATAGGTTATGATATTTCTGATTATTACTTTATGACTCAGATAACCTATTTCCATAGTCTACAATTAATAAGTTTCGTAATATACTTAATAAATATTAAAATAGCTGAAAAGGAAATCAGAAAAAGAGACCACTATTATAGAAATACAAAATTTCATAAAGAGAAATATAAATAACACTATAACCTTATCAAGCTTTAGCGCAAGTGGTATGGTACTTTACAGTGAGGTTCTATAGTACCACTCTCAATCATAAAAAAAATCGAAATCCAAATAGTAAACTATTTCAAATGATAATCCACAAAACAATAAAATATATATGGTACAATGAATTAGGGATCGTTAGAATACTTTCTGATAAAAATTTATTAGCTCAGGTTTTAGCACTTTGGTGTAGGCATGTTATATATATGAAGGAAAAAAATTAAAAAGAGAATTAAAATTAATTCATTCAGAATTCAAAAGAAATATATTAAATCAAATATGGACTTTGAAAGATATAGGTGAAAAAATGCTTAAATCCATCATTCATGTCATAACATGAGACAATGAATATGAAGTTATCATGGAATAACAATAAAAAATCATGACCAAAATGATCACATGAAACAAAATAATTCACGTCCAAATTGCTACTTCGGTGGAGTCCATCGTGATTTGAGTAGTCCGATTAATATAAGAGTTTTCATTTATAACTTGAATGTTACTTTTATTTCTATTTTTTAGATTTGAGACTTCTATATCAAAGCACGTATATTAAAGATTAATCATAGTTTCTTGCATGCCATCATGAAAATCGTATTGTTAGTGGAACATGAAGAAACAAGCTCCTAGTGATACTCTATTTGAGCCTGAAATAGAGCAAGAAGGCGGTGTAGATAATAAACAAATATTTGTTAATAGGTGTGACACTGTAACAATATTTTTGAAAAACCACAAAATTTCAAAAGAGCCCTTTTTGTCAAAATAAGAGGATATAAGTTGAAATTCACTCAAAACAAAAATTAACAACTATATTCAAATGGAAAATTTGATATGTAAATAAGAAATCAATCGAAATCTAATTCTTAACAGAAAATTCATAATTCACATTTTTGTATTTTCTAGTTTGTATTTATTAAACTATATATAAAAATGATATTTAATAATTTTAGATCATTACATAATTCATTTTTATATGCCTGTGCATAACAAAAAACTTGTGATTAATAAACTGGTTTTTTCCTCTACATATTATTATTTTTAACAAATTTGGATATCATCGTGGTTCTTCTAGATTTGAATTTTTATATATCTATAGATGATTTTCATCTATGTATAATTTATTATATATAATGAGAAATGAGCTTTGATTCTTGGTTTCCAACTTGTTTGTTTTTTTATTTTATCTTCTAATGTCAAGTGCTGCTCGTTTCATACCATTGTATTTAAATGTAGCATCTATTACTTATCTTTTTGTATACTATAAACTTCATTCTTTTGTACAAATATTCATTTTCACTAATTAATACTATCATAGATATGTAATGGTATGAAATTATTTGGGCTACAAGATCAAATCGGCTTATAGAGTAAGACTTTATAAACAACCTATATTCTACGTATAAGAGAATCGTAAAATAAATTCATATGGATCGGGTGACTCTCTAACTTTAGCAAATGTCTATTAGTGACATTTTCTATCATTAAATTTTTTATCGGAAAGTTTTGACTGTAAAAATATTGTAAGGCATATAACTTTAGGTAAATTATAAATTAGGGTTTGAAACCATTTTCATTAGATTGAGATAACGGTTTCTTTTTTCATAGAGCGGTCATAATAAGGATTTGGGCATACCATTTAGGAGATACGACCTTTTGAATTTTAGATAATTGCTAGCCGGATTAATGGGTAATTAATTAAGATCGAATTAAGTCCATTAACCCATTTCGAGAACTGCGTCTGATTTGGGATGAGGAGGCAGTTCTAGATCACTTTTCAAAACCGATCTAAAAAATAATTGATTTTCAACAAAAAAGCTCCATTTTTGTACTTTAATTAGCCTAAAACACATCATTAAGAGGTAAATAGTAAGGGATTGAAGAATTAATGTTTTACCATCTTGGAATCCATGAAGGCACTGTTCAATCTCGGATTTGCATCGGTATTTAGGTAAATTTGGTACTAAGCGAGTGATATTGCTACCCTTACTATGATATGTATATCGATAGAGAAATTATGGTTTTTGAAATGAATTTCAAAGTTAAAACATTTTTAAACTTAGATTTAATGTTAATAACACCCTAATATGTTTAAAAAGATTGATTTGATCTTGATATGATTTACCGTTTACCAAACATAATTACTATTTTATAGAAAATCATATTTAGGGCAATTTGTGCTTGTAAATCAAGTTTGGATGAATTGTATGCATTTGGATGTTATGTGACGATTTTTGACAGTTGTATGTATTGCTTTGATGTGTTTATTAGTTGTTTTGTACAAATATGATATGTCATTTGGTGAGAAGTAGCATCAAAGTGTTCGAGACGTGATGCAGCTGAAGTATGATGTTTGAAGCCCCAAACGATCCCAAAACAAATTGCAAGCCATTTAGAGTTGATTTTGTAGCTCAAATTATGGTCCTCAAAATCATGTCGGTGGCGGCGAATAATCATGTCACGGTTGGAGTGCTTTGTGTCACGTCCTTGGTTACTTTTGGCTTTGAAGGCTTATGTTTTGGGCTGTGCTTAAAAAATATGGTCGGTATTTATGTTTTGGACTAAGATGAATTCTGGGTTGGAAAATTATGTTGAGATTTCAGATGCTTTAGATCAAAGTGAGCAAATTTTCAGGTCTTGGGTATAGATGCTTCAGGGAAGGCCGGAGGTGATGCGGAGTAGCATATTTAGACTTAGCCAAGATTTAAGTAGAGGCACATGGTCGGTATCGACTATGTGAATCTTTGGGTTTTTCTTATGAATGCTTTGAGTCTGGCAAAGGGAGCTTTGGGTTTGCATAGGAGAAAAGCGACTTGTGGACTTCAACTATGGCTAACATTGCGCATATGGTTCGAGGCGAGACTTCTTGGGAGGCACAACAATGCTTAAATGGTTGTGACAACCCTTACCTCTAGATACATCGATCCAAAGCCTAGGGTGACTTTCAGACTTGCGTGCTAAGAAGTACAAGCGGTTGGGTTTAAAACATTACAGAGATTAAAATAAAATTTGAAACATTCTATACTTTCAGATCTTATAGCGGAAGGAATTAAAATATAAGTGCTGAAAGTAGACATTTTAGAAAAACAGTCTCCAAAAATACTTAGTTCATATACAATGCTTATAGTATATTATAAAATCTTATAGACGTTTAATACAGTAAATACCTATATAAGTAATAACGAAGAATAATGGAACTCCAACACTTAAATCCTTTCCCCATATATTATGCCTAGGCCAAATCAACTGCTGCCGTGACTTCATTTATAATCTATTCACATATGGTGCACTACTTGTGTTTTTGAACCACTCACTAAGGTTGGTTTCATTAGCTTAAGGAATACAGCTCTAAATACACTTACACCTAAGCAGCATCTTATGAAGGTTTATACTTATGGTTGAACAACTAGTCGAACCTAAAATCAACGATGAATCAGATGAATAATCTTTGGGACTATTACTAACATAGGATCCCATACAGTATCAATCATGGGACTACGTTCTCAAACTACACTACGATGCATCGTTCTTACCATTAAAAGGAGCTCGTAATGTTGGCTCATGCTAAAGACGTCTTAGGGTCCGATGCATCCGTCTCCAAACTTAGTAGTGTGATATCCCGGAATTTTTGGCAATATAAATTTAATAATCTGTATTTAAAATTAAATTGATTTGATAATTTTTTGTAAATAAATTTGAATTGATTTAATAATCCTACTTTAATAAATAATTAGTTTCTTTTAAAAGCTAATAAATTGGTTTTTATATATATATATATATATATATTTGTATATATTGTCAATATATGAACTTTGTTTTAAATTTAATTAATCAGGTATATTTCCTAATTCTAATATTTTTTATTATGCTTTTCAAAGCTATTTTATAAATAACTATATGATTTTAAATACATAAAATAAATGTTTAATTATTTAAAAAGGATTTTAGGTTAAAGTTTATATAAGATTAATAATAAAATTTGTTTAACATTCTTTTTAAAATATTGATTAATAAATATGATTTGTAAATTAGATATGGAAGTTTAAAATACAACTAATAAATGAAACATTTATTCATTTAAGTAATAAGTAATTTATAACCTTTTTTAAATATATTTAAAATGATCAAAAAAGTTATTTTCAAATAATAGATATATGTATTGTTTTTATTTATAAATATAAATGGTTTTATTTCCTTAAAATTATATATATATATATAACTAAGTATTAAAAACTAATTAATTTAGTTAAAAGCTTTTATTAACACTTAATTATAAATACAAATTACTTAAAAGACAAGTATATACATCCTAGAACTTAATATAACATGTGTTAAGTGAACAAACAAGGAAATTAACAAGTGTTAATATTTAAGACAAGTGTCATATTGTATTTTTATTTTTTTCTTTGATTTTTAATAAATCATAAATTTAGTTATATAAACTTATACTTCTTCCATTCTTTTCTTTTTCTCATTTTTATTTCATAGTAAAGAAATCTTTCAACTGAAAACATTTCACTCTAAAGCAATTTTCATTTTAAATGAAAATCAGTAATCAAACTCCTTATATCAAAATGCAAATTTTCATTTCCTCTAAAACCAGTTTTCTCATCAACCTGTAACCAAGTGCAAATCACTCTTCAAAATCATTTCCCGTAACTCATTTTCAAATGCAAAGCATTTTCAAAACAAATCATGCAAGTCTGCATTTTATTCAATCTGGAAGCACATGCAACAATCTGAAGCTAACCTGCACATTTCCAAACAAAAGCCTGCATTTTCTTGCAAGCTGAAGCATGCATATAAGTTTGTAAATCAAGGAGAAAAAGCAACATTCAAGTTTAAAGTTTCAAAAGCATCACAGCAACTCAAGTTTTAAAATAAAAACAAAAGCTGTTTTCAAATTAAAACAATGGTGCTCTGTCTGCTGTTTTCAGGCGAGTAACTCCACTTTTAAAAATTTAAGTAGGTAAAAGTCGATTGCATGCTTTTTAATTTGAAATGAATATATATTATGAAATTTGCTGTGAATATTTATATATATGAATACATATGTATGCATGCTTGTTTACCTGTTACATTTCTCTTTCCTCAATTTCAAGCTTCTGTTTGATTTTAAAGAAAAACCGTAATCTCTTGATTAAATTTTGGTTTGGATTTAAGGCTTAAAAAGAATATGTTTATTCCATCATAAACTATAGTTTGAAAATTTTACTTAAGTTAAATAACTCTGTATCATCTTTGGAATTTATAATCAGTTGATCAAACATTAAATTAGTGAAAATTTATATACCTTGATTCGATGTTTCAGGGTTATAAATCAAATCATCTTACCAAATCATGATTTTTAAAAGAAAAATCATAATTTCTAGTGTTAGATTTTGGGAGCAGTTCTAGATTGACTGTATTTTGCTTTTGGGGTTTTTTCTTATGATCTATGGGATCGGATGGTTTGAATTTCCTCCTGGAGGTGGAGGGGTGATTAGTGAGAATGGGAAAATTAGTCGGAAGATGATCAGGAAACCATGGAGAAGGTGGTTGTGATTTGAAGTTTGGAACCCTAGTTTTACTGGGCTAGGAAGAATAGATCACCTCGGCATTTGTAGATGATCGAGTTGCTTGGGGTTTTGGGATATGGAAGCGTGGTGGTTGTCGAAGTAGTGGCCGGAAGTATAGGCACTACGGTGGTCGAGAGGACCGAGAATTCAATTGTTCCAGGTTTTGGGTGTGGAGTTTCTGTTTCTGATTCCAGGTTTGGGTGTGAAGCTTGATTTCGATTTCAAGTTTGGATGGATGTTGTGGTCATCAGATTCTGGTGAGAGGAGGATCGTCGTTCTGCTTGAGGGTATGGTGTCGACAGGAGTTGGTCGGCGACATCGTGCATGTGTACGGTGCACTAGTTTCTGATGATCCGTGTTGTTTGGTTTGGGTGTTGCAGGATTTCGTTTACTCGCGTTTTCTCGAGTGATTCGAGTTTTAACTCGAAGTTGTGTAGTTTTGGACTCGGAGTCATTTAGGGTAGGTTCGAGTAAATGTTGTTTATAGGTTTTAAAGGAAAAACCTGTTCTGTTTTTATATTTTAAAATAAAGTTTAAAATGTAAACAAAAATTTAAACTAAGTTTAAATCTGAGTGGAATCAGAATTCAAGTAGTTTGAATCTTAGATTTGAAATGATTTAAGTTTTTGAAATTTGAATTGGTTTTAACAACTTTTAAGTGTAAAAGTATATTTGGTTTGAATTTAAACTGAAAAGTTTAAATTGTAAATAGAATTTAAAATAAGTTTAAATCTAAGTTTTAAAATCGGGAATTTGAGTTTGAATTTCAGTTTTTAAAATAAAATAAAGTTTTTAAATTTAAATTGGTTTAACTACTTTAGAAATGGTTAAATGATTTGAATTTTAAAATGAAGTTTAAAATGTAAGTAAGTTTGAATCTAAGTAATCTAGAATCAAAATTTAATATGTATTCCAGTTTGAAATAAATGGAAATTTTTAAATTTAAAATGATTTAAACAATTTCGTTAGTTGAAGTGTATTTGTAAAACTGATTGGAATTTAAAAATGAAACGGGTTTTAAATTCTTTTATAAAATGAATATTTCTTTAACTTATGAGATAAAAAGGTTTTGAATTGTTTTCAAACTTTGTTTAGATAAATTTGTATTCATTTTAAAATCTTAAATTTAAAATGAAATTTAAAATGAAATTCAAAGTAAATTTGAAAAAAAATTGTTTTAAATGCTTTGATTAGGTAAGAAATGTTTTTCTTAAATTAAATTAGAATTTAATGATATGTAATTCATTAAGTTATTAAGTTAATTAAAATGGATAATTAATTATTTAACGATATGGATCATTAATTAAGTAATTAAGAGTGTTTAAATGGATTAATTAAGACTTAAGATTAATTAATTTGTAATTAAGGATTATTAATTAGATTTTAATTAATGATTAAAGACTAATTAATCAAGTAATTAAGGATTAATTAAGTTGCAGTTAACACTTAATTAATTAAATAATTAGAGATTAATTAATTGGTAATTAAATATTAACTATTTTGTTATTAATAATGGTTAATCTAAGTTAATTTCTTAAGGAAGAAATTAAAGAATTGTTAATGAAGGTCATTAACTTAAGATTATTTAACAATTAATTAACGTGATTAATTTTAATAATTAATAGATTAATTAATTAATAATAATCATTTGTGAAATTGTTAAAGTATAATTACTTAATAGAAGTAATTAATGAATTAATTACTTAATTTAATTAATTGAGTTTAATATGATTAGTTTAAGTTAATTAATTAAGTTTAATTAATTTAAACACTTGATGATTTGATAAATAATTACTTAATGTAATTAATGAATTGTAATTACTTAGGGAAGTAATTAATTGATAATTACTGAATGTAATTAAAGATGTTCTAATAATGGAAGTGATTTGGATTAAATTACTTTGTAATTAACCAAGGGATTAATTGAGATAATTAATTAAGGGTAATTAATTTTTGAAATGAAGTAATTAAGGGTAGTTAATTACTGAATGGGATTAATCAAGGGATTAATTAGAGAATAAATTAAGGAGTAATTTATTTAATGAAGTAATAAGGGTAGTTAATTACTGGATGTTATTAATCAAGGGTATTAATATATGTGGTTTAATTGAAGATTAATTACTTAATGTAATTAATTTAAATAGAGAGATTAATTAAAAATGTAATTAGAAATCATTAATTAATAAAATTAATGATGTAAATTTAGAATTGATTAATTAAGGAATAATTAATAAAATGAAGTAATTAATTAATAAAGGATTAATGTAATTAATTTTAGTTGATTAATTGATTAAGTAATTAAAAGTTAATTTTTGTAAAGGGTTAAGTATAATTAACTTGTGTAATCAATTTAAAGGCTAATTACTTATTGTAATTAGAAAATTGTTAATCAGGAATGATTAATTGAAATGAATAATGAGATGGTGATTAATTAATTGATTTGTAATTAATTAATGGTTAAGTTAAGCAGGATTATAATGATGAAGTAATTAATTTAATTAATTTTAAATTTATTAGAGATAAAGTAATTAATTTAATTCACTTTAAATTAATTATAGATGGTGTGATCATTAAATCTTTGCTTATGTATGGATGGATGATATTGGTTACCTTGAATGGTTTGAAAACTCAGCTATGAGATAAGTAATGCTGTGTGATATGGATGCTTTGGTTGCATTGGAATGATAATATGGATTATCTGTTTATATTGATGATATAAATTATCTGCTTATGATGATAATGTTGATTATCTATTGTGAATCTGTGAATTATCTATCTGTGTGTATATAGATTATAGAATTGAATTGTTTTAAACTTTAAAACAACTTGGCCTTAAAAGATACGTTTTGGATTTGGTGAGACTGGGATCGGGTTTCTAGATTTGGATATCCGAATAACCACATCGATCCAAATTAACGATAGGTCGTGAATCTGAAGTGAAGATGAAGATTCAGAGTGCAAGGGTTATCGTCGTTAACTCTGAGGGTGATTCCAAAATGAGTGTAATGAGATAATGCCTTCGGTTTCGTTCGAACCCGGAACGAACTTGTATGGATTGAATGCTTTCAGAACATCATCAGGTGGACGATGAGCATTCTAAGATAGATGTGTTCTTTAAAGGCAATCGTAGCCTCAAGCCTCATCAACCGGGAATGGCTAAAACAAGGGTGGTGCAGCAAGGTTAAGTGGGTCATATCCAAGTAGGACGAGATTTACCCCTGTCTAGATGTCCCTTTTATTTCGGCTGTGTGGTGCAGTTGTTGATCACAACCGCATGGCGGTCTTGTTCGGGACTGTTCAGTAAGGAATGGTTCTGGCTTTGTGTTGCAGGGGATTGGGAGTAATCCTCGGTACGGTGATCTAGGCCCCGTACTATGACGGGTGGTACCCCGATAGCCCTGCCATTGTATGGAATCCAATCTCCAATAAGTGCCGTACGTATTAGTTGTGCCCAACTATGTTGGAACGTGAGATGTAAACATTCCAGCTATTTCTGTATTTTACTTGAAAACCCTAGACCCTATTATAATATCACTGTATTTCCTATCAAATGTTTTGGTTAGCGTAAGGTGAAAACTTTTCCTTGTTTATGTGTGGGAAGTCTTACGTGATACCTTTCTATCAAAGGTTTTTCAAAGTTAAGCAACTTTAACCTGTTACTCACACCAGACCCATGTCTGACCCGGAGTTTATTTCTGTTTTTCTTAAACTCTTGGGTACTCAAATTTTTACGAGTATCCAAGGGATTCAGGTTAGCTTTGAAGAATTGTGGAGGAGAAATGGAGCAGGAGGCTTCAACGTGTAGATATATAGTGTTCCGCTATGTTGGTTTCTCTGAGTAGTTTCCTTGTATTGTATTGAGTTGTATAGCTAGATAGGTGTTTATAACTATCTAGTATGTAATGTATTGTCTGTGTAAATCTGATAGTTGTTGTATACTATGTAATACTTATGTTTTTAATATAATTTATTCGTTCCGCTGTTGAGATTCTGATATTGTTTCTTCTTTCTCTTGTTTCTTTTCTCTTTTCTATCCCTTTCTTTCTTAAAGATGATGCGACTTTCTGGTTGTTTGAAAGTCGGGTCATCACAGTTGGTATCAGAGCACTAGGTTGAGCGAATACCTAGGCTCTGGAGTGGTGTCTATCTTAAGAGAGCATATTTGTATTTTTAATATATATATTTATATATATAATTATTTCTACCTGTTCGGGTTTTCCAATATAAGTTATAAAGGTAGATGAGATAATGGTGTGTGTAACACAACTACCATTGGTTGAAGTTTGAATGTTTGAGGTTGGAAGTGTATTTGTCGAGACTGTAGACCAAATACCGTCTCGAGTGAGCTTTGCTTGGTGTAGGGATTTCATCGATCTCTGAAGGAAACCTGTTAAGGTTGGAGTCTATCTTGAAGTTGGATGAGTAGAGTTTGGATCTGTCGGTTAGGCAGAAGAAGCGATGTATCTTGATACCTCAGGAAGTAGTAGCTGCGTGATGAGACGCAGTGATTATGGATTATTTCCATTCTTTGGAACAAGTTTAAGGATGTGTGTCGCATCAGTGTTGTGGCTGAGTTCAATAGGATGTGGTGGTTGGCTTTGAGGTCTGAGTTTCTCGAAGAGCTTTGGATTAGGAATTCTTTGGCATTAGTGTTAACAGTGGAGCTCGGGGTGTTCTGTGCTAGCAGGAAGTTTTCTGGCTAAGCAGTTTTTCTGGAGGAGG
The DNA here is from genome assembly GCA_030765085.1 of Allium cepa. NCBI lineage: Eukaryota > Viridiplantae > Streptophyta > Magnoliopsida > Asparagales > Amaryllidaceae > Allium > Allium cepa. The sequence continues at coordinate 170,756,622 of CM060931.1, forward strand.
AGTTCAGAAGCAGCAGAGTGGATCTGTTTCTTCGGTGAATTAGCTAGGCCAGCGTAAGATGTTCTGATTGGTAAAGAGAGAGAAGTTTCTTGGATATTAGGCTGGGTTGATCGCAAAAGTGACTTGCGATAGTTGAGTGTTCTCTTGGGTTGTTGGAGATTTTTCGGATGTCTTCAGGGAAGTCAGAGGTTTGTCCGCATCTGGAGATTGAGTTATCTTATCGGCTAGGATTCCAGGATTGGTACCGGTGTTTCTACTGATAGAAGGATGATTCTTAGAGATAGAGTTTGGTGAAGCAGCTCAGGATTGGTGAAAATTCTGAGTTTTCTTTATGGATCTGTTGAATCATATTTCTGAGATGTGTTGTCTAGTCTGTGCTCGTGTTTTTCATCAGCATTTTCTTCTACTTCGGATCAGAGTTGTGCCACGGAAGCAGTTAGGAGTGCATCTGTTTTGTCTTTTTTGGATAAGGAGAAGTAAGTTTAGACTTCTGTTGTTTGAGGAGTAGAGTATGTATTCTTGGTTTTGGATTGATCTTGAGGAGATCATGGTGATGGGTTGGTTTGATCCCGTCTGTTTCTAGTGGAATCAGCAAGGGTTGAGCTGATCAGGAAGGATGAAGGCAGCCCAAGATCGTTCGAAGGATTTTGAGAATAAGAGACGGAGGAATTTGGATTCCGGAATCAGAGATTTGGTTTTGGATAAGATTTCTCCAATCCAAGAAGCTATAAGTTTGGGAAGCTAGCTCCGAGGTGTTTTGGATTTCTTCTGTGTTTTGGTAAGATAAGTGCTTTGGTTTTCAAGAGTTGAATTGCTAGTTTGGATAACTGGGATTCGATGTGTTTCATGTATCTCTGAGGGAGTACGTATATGATCTATTTCTGGTTGTAGAACCAGCAGTTCTAGAGGATTTGGTTGTTGAGTCTGACTCGTCTGTCATCTGATATCCTGCTTAGTTTTGTAGATTTAGATGAGTGGGAGCTCTATAGCTTAATAGTTTTGATTATTTGGATTCTATAGAGCGAGTACCCTGATATTTATACCGGGGAAACACGAGGAAGTTCTATCCAGAATTTTTCTGGATAATTAGATTTGTTTTGATTGGATGAACTGGTTGCTTTGGTTGTTAGCATATAATTAATATATGCTGTGTTTTAAAATTAAATCTTTAATGAGATTATTAAATTACCTTTGTTTTAAATTTCGGGGACGAAATTCTTTTAAGGGGGAATGAATGTGATGTCTCAGAATTTTTAGCAATATAAATTTAATAATCTGTATTTAAAATTAAATTGATTTGATAATTTTTTGTAAATAAATTTGAATTGATTTAATAATCTTACTTTAATAAATAATTAATTAGTGAATTTATCTTTTAAAAGCTAATAAATTGGTTTCTATATATATTTGTATATATTGTCAATATATGAACTTTGTTTTAAATTTAATTAATCAGGTATATTTCCTAATTCTAATATTTATGATTAAGCTTTTCAAAGCTATTTTATGAATAACTATATGATTTTAAATACATAAAATAATTGTTTAATTATTTAAAAAGGATTTTAGCTTAAAGTTTATATAAGACTAATAATAAGATTTGTTTAACATTATTTTTAAAATATTAAGTAATAAATATGATTTGTAAATTAGATATGGAAGTTTAAAATACAACTAATAAATGAAACATTTATTCATTTAAATAATAAGTAATTTATAACCTTTTTTTAAATATATTTAAAATGATCAAAAATGTTATTTTCAAATAATAGATATATGTATTATTTTTATTTATAAATATAAATGGTTTTATTTCCTTAAAATTACCTATATATATAACTAAGTATTAAAAATTAATTAATTTAGTTAAAAGCTTTTATTAACACTTAATTATAAATACAAATTACTTAAAAGACAGGTGTAAACATCCTAGAACTTAATATAACATGTGTTAAGTGAACAAACGAGGAAATTAACAAGTGCTAATATTTAAGACAAGTGTCATATTGTATTTTTATTTTTTTCTTTGATTTTTAATAAATCATAAATTTAGTTATATAAACTCATACTTCTTCCATTCTTTTCTTTTTATCATTTTCATTTCATAGTAAAGAAATCTTTCAGCTGAAAACATTTCACTCTAAAGCAATTTTCATTTTAAATGAAAATCAGTAATCAAACTCCTCATATCAAAATGCAAATTTTCCTTTCCTCTAAAACAAGTTTTCTCATCAACCTGTAACCAAGTGCAAATCACTCTTCAAAATCATTTCCTGTAACTCATTTTCAAAATGCAAAGCATTTTCTAAACAAATCATGCAAGTCTGCATTTTATTCAATCTGGAAGCACATGCAACAATCTGAAGCTAACCTGCACATTTCCAAACAAAAGCCTGCATTTTCTTGCAAGTTGAAGCATGCATGTAAGTTTGTAAATCAAGGAGCAAAAGCAACATTCAAGTTTAAAGTTTCAAAAGCATCACAGCAACTCAAATTTTAAAATAAAAACAAAAGCTGTTTTCAAATTAATTATTTAATGATATGGATGATTAATTAAGTAATTAAGAGTTTTTAAATTGATTAATTAAGACTTAATATTAATTAATTAAGATTAATTAATTTGTAATTAAGGATTATTAATTAGATTTTAATTAATGATTAAATATTAATTAATCAAGTAATTAATGATTAATTAAGTTGCAGTTAACACTTAATTAATTAAATAATTAGAGATTAATTAATTGGTAATTAAATATTAACTAATTTGTAATTAATAATGTTTAATCTAAGTTAATTTCTTAAGGAAGAAATTAAGGAATTGTTAATGAAGGTCATTAACTTAAGGTTATTTAACAATTAATTAATGTGATTAATTTTAATAATTAATAGATTAATTAATTAATAATAATCATTTGTGAAATTGTTAAAGTTTAATTACTTAATAGAAGTAATTAATGAATTAATTACTTAATGTAATTAATTGAGTTTAATATGATTAGTTTAAGCTAATTAATTAAGTTTAATTAATTTAAACACTTGATGATTTGATAAATAATTACTTAATGTAATTAATGGAATTGTAATTACTTAGGGAAGTAATTAATTGATAAATACTGAATGTAATTAAAGATGTTTTAATAATGGAAGTGATTTGGATTAAACTACTTTGTAATTAATCAAGGGATTAATTGAGATAATTAATTAAAGGTAATTAATTTTTGAAATGAAGTAATTAAGGGTAGTTAATTACTGAATGGGATTAATCAAGGGATTACTTAGAGAATAAATTAAGGAGTAATTTATTTAATGAAGTAATTAAGGGTAGTTAATTACTGAATGTTATTAAACAGGGGTGATTAGTATATGTGGTTTAATTGAAGATTAATTACTTAATGTAATTAATTTAAATAGAGAGATTAATTAAAAATGTAATTAGAAATCATTAATTAATAAAATTAATGATGTAAATTTAGAATTGATTAATTAAGGAATAATTAATATAATGAAGTAATTAATTAATAAAGGATTAATGTAATTAATTTTAGTTGGTTAATTGATTAAGTAATTAAAAGTTAATTTTTGTAAAGGGTTAAGTATAATTAACTTGTGTAATTAATTTAAAGGCTAATTACTTATTGTAATTAGAAAATTGTTAATCAAGAATGATTAATTGAAATGAATAATGAGATGGTGATTAATTAATTAATTTGTAATTAATTAATGGTTAAGTTAAGCAGGATTATAATGGTGAAGTAATTAATTTAATTTATTTTAAACTAATTAGAGATAAAGTAATTAATTTAATTCACTTTAAATTAATTATAGATAGTATGATCATTAAATCTTTGCTTATGTATGGATGGATGATATTGGTTGCCTTGAATGGTTTGAAATCTCAGCTATGAGATAAGTAATGCTGTGTGATATGGATGTTTTGGTTGCATTGGGATGATAATATGGATTATCTATTTATATTGATGATATGAATTATCTGCTTATGATGATAATGTTGATTATCTGTTGTGAATCTATGAATTATCTATCTGTGTGTATATAGACGATAGAATTGAATTGTTTTAAACTTTAAAACAACTTGGCCTTAAAAGATACGATTTGGATTTGGTGAGACCGGGATCGGGTTTCCAGATTTTGATATTCGAAAAACCACATTGATCCAAATTAACGATAGGTCGTGAATCTGAAGTGAAGATTCAGAGTGCAAGGGTTATCGTCGTTAACTCTGAGGGTGATTCCAAAATGAGTGTAATGAGATAATGCCTTCGGTTTCGTTCAAACCTGGAATGAACTTGTATGGATTGAATGCTTTCAGAACATCGTCAGGTGGACGATGAGCATTCTAAGATAGATGTGTTCTATAAAGGTAATCGTAGCCTCAAGCCTCATCAACCGGGAATGGCTAAAACAGGGGAGGTGCAGCAAGGCTAAGAGGGTCATGCCCAAGTAGGACGAGATTTACCCATGTCTAGATGTTCCTTTTATTTTGACTATGTGGTGCGGTTGCCGATCAAAACCGCGAGGTGGTCTTGTTCGGGACTGTTCAGTAAGGAATGGTTCCGGCTTTATGTTGCAGGGGGTTGGGAGTAATCCTCGGTACGGTGATCTAGGCCCCGTACTGTGACGGGTGGTACCCCGGTAGCCTTGCCATTGTATGGAATCCAATCTCCAATAAGTGCCGTACGTATTAGTTGTGCCCAACTATGTTGGAACGTAAGATGTAAGCATTCCAGCTATTTCTGTATTTTACTTGAAAACCCTAGACCGTATTATAATATCACCGGATTTCCTATCAAATGTTTCGGTTAGCGTAAGGTAAATTTTTTTCCATGTTTACGTGTGGGAAGTCTTACATGATACCTTTCTTTCAAAGGTTTTTCAAATTTAAGCAACTTTAAGCTGTTACTCACACCAGACCCATGTATGACCCGGAGTTTATTTCTGTTTTTCTTAAACTCTTGGGTACTCAAATTTTTACGAGTAGCCAAGGGATTCAGGTTAGCTTTGACGAATTGTGGAGGAGCAATGGAGCAGGAGGCTTCAGCGTGTAGATATATAGTGTTCCGCTGTGTTGATTTCTCTAAGTAGTTTCCTTGTATTGTATTGAGTTGTATAGCTAGACAGGTGTTTATAACTGTCTAGTATGTAATGTATTGTCTGTGTAACTCTGATAGTTGTTGTATACTATGTAGTACTTATGCTGTTAATATAATTTATTCATTCCACTGTTGAGATTCTGATGTTATTTCTTCTTTCTCTTCTTTCTTTTCTCTTTTCTATCCCTTTCTTTCTTAAAGATGATGCGACTTTCTGGTCGTTTGAAAGTCGGGTCGTCACAAGTAGTAATGCCTCTTATTGCACCATGATGGGAATCCACCAACAGTGTCATGTCCTAATTGCCGTATGCACCGAAAAACCTCCCGTTAGTGCCGGACCACACACTTCTCTGGGCATCCACCAATAATGCTACACATCCACCGAGGAACCTCCTATGAGTGCCACCGGCGATCGAATCGCCTTTATCAGATATCGAATTTGCCGAATAAATAGCATTTAGGCCTATTGCCTACGCGTACACATCTACTCAGTCCCATAATGTATAAAAGTCAAGAATTAAGGAACCAACTTCCCTGCTATTATACTAACATACATATACATATACATACATACATACACACATACTATATATATATATATATATATATATATATAAATTTATAACGTGAGCCTTAGCCCGAGGCTTAATCCACGCCTGAAACTTGATGAACAGTCGACTGGCCGCTACTGTAGCGGTCAACCGGCTACAGTAAGCCTTCGACCGATCGATGTTAATTAACGTTAATTTTTACTCATTTGTTTGTTGATTAATTAAACCCGCTGTTCTGTACAAGTTCAACAGTAACCCCTATTTTGTTTAATCTAGAATTTCAATAATTTCCACAATTATTTTGGTATATTTGTTTTTCTAATTAATTTAGGGTAAAATTAACATTAATAGGGTATAATCATATACACTTTAAATTCCTGATTCAATAAATGATGTGAACAAAAAGAGCATTCATATTACAATCAAACTAAATCAACTTATAACTCCAGTTTACTTTAACCATTAAATGTGGGTCATATTAATATAATTTAGATTTTTATCAAATCCCCAATTCGTTGCAGTTTCAAGATAAACAATATCATAGATTAAATTGGAAAAATTCTAGATCAAACAGGTATAGATATATTCGATTACATATGTATCAATATATTAATACGAACCCACTCATCATTTTTTAGCTTTCACTCTTAATCCACCTTGAATCACCTCCATTTCGATCCATCGATCTCTCTCTTTCTGTTTCTTTTGTCCTCAATTTATTATCTTCTCATTTTTAATCTTTTGGTTTTAATTTTAAAATTTTTGTTTCTGAAGATTTGGTTGAATTGAAGAGAAATAGAGAGATGTGGGAGGGACAGAATTTTAAAGCATAAACACGATTAGATTATGGTTTTTAGTCTCAGACTAATAATGTATTTATAAGTGCAGTAATCAACTTTTACCGTTATAAAATCCAGGCCGTTCGGCATATGTTTTTCTTAGCCGACAATGTCCAAGCGGTCGGCCGCTTTATTTGGAGCGGTCGACCATTAGGGGTCAACCGGTCCTAGTCAAGGTGTCGACCTGTGAGACTTAATTTAAATTCCTTACTTTTTATATTTTAATTCTTTTATATTTCAAATCATTAAACTTTAATAACTTTTTCATACGAATTTCAATTTTGAAACTTTATACATGCAAATTGTCCGTAATATCGCTACAAACACAATGTGCAAGCTTCGTTGTCAAATTCAGATGTTTATGAAAATTCCAATTTATTATATTTAGATTAATTTTTATTAATTTTTTAATTAATGTTTACAAGGTGTTACATTTTTCCCCTTAAAAGGATTTCATCCCCAAAATCTCCAAGGATGGAAAAATGCTACTCGTACGTATGGAAATTAATACTTACAACCATTGTGCTTTGTTCAAATTTCTAATGCAGTATGTATAAATATCATATGGAATGCATATAAATCTATACTAATGCAAAAATTAGGCGGGCTCCTAGTTTAGTCGACCTCCTGAAATACACGTGCTTATGCCATGTTTCTAAATGTATGCAGCATCCTATGTAAATATACCGGCAGTTCTATATGTATGTGCAACCATTCAATCCATATGCAATAACCATATGCATATAACCTAGTAAAATAAAACAAGTGATGGTGTGAGTGCACGCTAGCACGAAAATATTTACCTATGTGCGCAAAGATTAATTTGATAAATACATCCATTAGCAATCACCATCCAAAGCATGTCCCAATAACACATTCGCAGCCATCCTTAGCATCAAATTATCCCTACCTATGAGGTATGCTAAGCTAAATTATAAGGGCACAAATAATTAGCTATTCTAAATAGAGACTCGCCAGAAAAGATCCATAAACAAGTAGTTGGGTTTTGTTTTCTCAGGCTTCCTAGTACTCTCAACTGGGTCCTCTTCTAACTAAACTATAACCGGTCTATTATTTTATTATGGAGTCGCTGTGACCCATGCCCAATAATGCGAGTAGGTGCATGATGAACAAGTGACTCACTTTCTACTTCAGTTTCTTCTAACTGACTTGGCTCGACCATGGTAGCTTAATTATGTAAACACTTCCGCAAGTGTGACACATGAAAAACATTGTGAACTCCTGCTTACCCTTTAGAAAGCTCCGCTCTATAAGCTAACTTCACTAGTCTATCCAAAATCGAAAAAAGACCTATAACTCGTGGTACTTACTTTACCAAACTACCAATCCTATAATGTATCTAAGTGGCGAGATCCTGACACAGACCATGTTACCCACCGCATAATTCAACTTCTTGTGTCTCCTGTTAGCATATATTTGTGCCTATTTCTTACTGTCTCCCTTCATCTACGGAAAAGTCTTTTAGTAAAGAGTTGAGTTAAAAATATAAGATTCTCTCTTCTACTTTCCATGTACTCTCTAGTGGGTCATCCTTTCGACCGCACTTATCATCTATATTATTGGCATGTAGCTTCATCCCAAATGTACGTGCATGTGCATCCCTCGACAATCCTTGTTGCTAACTCGAATAAAGTGACATCAACATGCACAATAATAGATAACTTGAGCATAAGTATACTTCATAGGAATGTAGCCTTATGCAACCCTCAATGCACATATCTATTATCGTAAATTATCCAGTAGTACATCGATTACTTCATTTTCCAAATACTAAGGTAAGACCACGTGATAGTGAACAGTGTCCCCCTCTTAGTGTCTACTAACTTAGATCTTTTTCTATTTTTCCATTTCACCTAAGGATATCCAAACCTGATGATTTCTTTAACTGTTGAAAATAGCGTAACTTCTTTTCCAATTTTATTCAACTTAAGCTATCTCATTTTACTTCTAATTCACTTCTCCAATCATTCAACAATTATGGTGCCTAAGTATCACGTTTATAGTTCATGGGGATTTGTCCTAAGTTCTTTAGTATACGAGTAATTAAATACTGAAGTATTCTAGTAGGGTAATTTGGTCTATTTTTTCTATTCAAACCTAAGGATTAAAATCCTAAGTCTAAGTGAAGTCCTAATTTTAAATGAAACTGCATCCTAAAATTATTTTAGCATTGACGATAATCGACTATGTGATACATCGTTCACATAAAACTATTATACAACACAAACTATGTATCATAAGTCAGCCTTTCATGAACTTCCTTAAATAAATAGTTGTGTTCAAATCCGAGGGATGTTCGAAAAGAACCATATTATCCTTTCTTCTAAATCTTACCAAAAATTCCAAGTATTATTTTCTATGAAAATTGTCTTTGTATTCTCAGTGTGTGTAAATAACAATATTTTTTTCTTAACGGAAGCCAAAATCCTTGAGTTAACCATCTCTTGCATAGTCTTGACTCCAACTTCATCTCGAATATCTTTTATAGTTTGAAATTCAAAAATTTATCATTCCTTAATTTCATCCCATCAATGGGACCTTATCCAAAACAGAACATCTCACCATTTTATTCCAACTATTTTATGGTCGAGTCAACTCAAGAGGGAATGGTGTCTTGCCAATTTAATCTAATAGACATAATGTTTAATACTTAAATAACACCGTACCCAAAAGCTCATCTAGGTACATCTAAAATGGACGATGTCCTAGCTTAATAAACATATTATGAAATTTATGTCACCTTAGCCCCAACAACATACTTGTAGTCGCAACGACAACTCAAGTATTCTGACGACCCACCTTTCTGACCCCTAAGAACAACACTTAACACATCACAATGTTCCTGTGTCATTACACAAGCATTCGAAAGATGACTTGCCGTAGGGAAAAATAAAAGAACAAAACAGAAAGTTTCATAACAGAACGGTTAAATATAATACAACAATAATATAGTACATAATGTTACTCCTTAACATAGAGTTATCAGCGTTAAACAAAAGTACTATTACTATCAGCCTAGGCAGTTATATACCCTGCCTTTACTCTTGCTGATCCAAAATACAGACATAATCACATAACAATGGAAATTTGATAACTAAATCAATGAGGAGCATTCTACTCGTTCATCATCTTCAAAAAAGCCTAAAGTAACATGCTACTCTTGGACTACTCAAAAATAATTGAGTGCCCGAGAGTTCAGGAAAAACAAACAACTCGGGTCAGACAATAAGTCTGGTATGAGTAGATCTCTAAAACAAAGGATGAAAACAAACAACAATATGTAAGACTACATCGCCAAATTAAGAATGGGTTTCCCATCACAATAACAACACCCAACCGTATGTAATAGGTATAAATAATTAAACATCATGAGGTGTGCAAGACATTTCCCAATGCAATTAAGAAAGAATTAAATTCAAAGGTTTTGAATCAAAGGGAAGGGAAATTTTTCAACAAATGACTAGCAGGGTGCAGCCCCCTTTATCAAGAGTATATCTCTAGAATATACTTAAGAACTACGATGGCTCCTGGAAATCTCCAAGCCGGATCCCGCCAACCTTTGCCGAGTATCCTAGTATTTCATATATTGATGCACATATAACCAAAACCAATCTACAATAGATGTGATAATACCCTAATGGGGGTAACTCTACATAGCTTAGCCCCCACTTGCACTTTGGTTTTAATCATTTCCGACAAAGGATATCAACACTCAAATGAGCAACAAATCGTCTTATATCGTGATACACAAAGATGAAAGCTGAATCTATGGTCAATAAATAAACTACTGAAAATGTTCAAAACGATCGTATATGGAAATTAAATCTCATATTCGTATCATTACTCGTCAATTTCAAACTTATACTATTTCTTGGTTAAAAATGAAGTCGGGCAAGTAAAGATAGTGTTGCTTCTAGGCGTTTCCGTGAAGACATTTTTAACTTTCGGGATACAGAAGAGTTTTCATACCTCAACGTTTAGTGATAAGAGTATGACTAAAACCTTTCTATATAGACAATATTGGATTATGGAAAATTAAATTCCTTATCTTTACTGTAACCGAATCAAAAATTTTAACTTTTAAACCGATCTTGTGCTAGCATTTGACATCACCAAAATTAACGTTAAACGTTAACTAAACATGACTATTTTCTTCGATGTCATTATTTAAAATGAATAATCAACTTTAATCAATGATTGATTACTTTAGACATCTTTATTTAAAATATTTAATTAGCTTTAACCATGATTAATTACTTCAAACATCATTATTTAAAATGATTCATTAACCTTAATCATTATTATTGAAGTGATAAATTAACTTTTAAACATCATTATTAAAATGATCAATTAACCTTAAAGCATCATTATTACAACGATTAATTAACCTTAAACATCATTATTAAAATGATTAATTAATTTTAAAACACCGGTATTAAAATGATTAATTGATCTTAAACATCATTATTACAATGATTAGTTAATTTTAAAACATCATTATTAAAATGATTAATTAACCTATTACATCATTCTTACCATAATTAATTAATCTTAAAACATCATAATTACAATGATTAATTAACCTTAAAACATCATTATTAAAATGATTACTTAATTTTAAAACACCATTATTAAAATGATTAATTAACTTGAAACATCATTATTACTATGATTAATTAACCTTAAAACGTCATTATTAAAATGATAGACTAATTTCAAAACATCATTATTAAAGTGATTAATTAATTTTAAAACATCATTATTAAAATGATTAATTAACTTTAATACATCATCATTTAAATAATTAATTAACCTTGAACATCATTACTTAGATGATTAATTAATTTAAATATCATTATTAAAATAATTAACTAATTTTAAACACATTATTACGAGAATAATTAATTAACTTTGTAAAAACCTAAGCACGAGATTTAACCAAAAGGTTTCCAAAAGAGGTGATAGTTTTCAAAGTGCCGATATAGTGATAGTCGCTATACGGACGCATTCATATGTCGCTTATTCATTCAAACGTCATATAATACAAGTATGAGAACAAATACAAAGGGAGGTAATAACTATACAACATGTAGAGAGCATCACTTATATTATTTACTTGAATTTTTGCCGACTGGTTTTCAAATCACTTACTAAATACCAAGACGTCGTCTTTTTAAAGTAGAAACCAAGCCAATCATCATCACTTTACAATCCTAGCAGCCACTATTATAAACAATAACAAACCTAATAACTTTAATTTAAAAAGTTGGTATTTTACTCACTTAAATGGCACAAATTTCAATCGAACTCTCAACCGACATTAGAACTTGGATTCTACTTGCACAAGATGTAATTTTGGAGCACTAAAAAGGCTTAGATGGTTTGGCCAAGATGAAGGTTTTGGCTCGACCATGGTTGGTTTGAGGAGATATGGGTCTTGTCTTAGTTAGTTAGGAGGTGAAGAATTGAAAGAAACGAACCTTTGATTTTGTTTAAGGAAAAAGTGAAAAGGAATGGATTTTTAAATTTGAAAACTTAAGAAGCCATTAATTTTTTTTTAAAAGCTTAAGGAAGGTGATGGAGTTATTGAAAAATAAGAAATGAAATGAAAAAAAGAGGAATAATAAGTGATTTGTTTTTATAAAAAATGGAATATGTGAACTACTAAAATGCCATTCCTTACATACCCTCCACTCATTTTGCTCCACATCATGACCACCCTCCTCCCTTGCCAATTCCACATGCAAGCCATTAAAACCTCCCCTCTTTTGTCCATTATGTTTAACACCTCCTTGTACTAATGATGTGATAAAATGTGACAATATTTCTTACTTTATTTTTGTTTAAATTTTTGAATAAAAAGTCGCATCTCACTCCTTTTTACTTAACTTTGAAAATATATACCATATATAATTTAACCATACATATGTTATTTAGTATATTTATATTTAAGCCGGTAGGTAAACTACTATAGAATATAGTAACAATAGCATTACTCATAAGTCATAAGCTTACTTCGCTACCAATAGAACAATAGTCCTATCTTATTACTAATGGAAACAAGGGAACTATCAAATGGAGTCCCACCTACGGTTAGCCCTGATCTTTCTTAGCTCAATTAGTCGCTCTTTGAACCAATACTGAACAATAGTAATAACATGACCAGACCATAGGCAACCTTAGTATATTAATTAAAGGTCCAGTTCCGCAGTTAATATACTGGCTTAGAGGTCAGTTCACTCTGATCGGTCCAAACTATTCGAATGAAGTAAAGTGACTAAATGCCATGACTATGGATAGGATTACCGTCTAAGACTCGTACTCAGTATGGCCTCTTTCTAATCTAACTCGATAGCTAAAGGTGAAACAAAACCTCATTTTAGTTTGCGAACATGGCAAAAAAAGTGGTCGATTTCACCTCATTGAAAGAACTTATTGACAATCAGTTGGAAGATCGAAGGTATACCAAAAAACCTAGTTCACTCGCCATGGCTGAATGAAGAAAGCAATCCGCCAAAGGTGAATAAGTGGGAAATTTGCGGGTTTGAATCCTATTGGATGCTGAGTCGTAGCCTGAAGCTCAATTGATGTCTCCTGAATGTTTATACCAGGCCGGTTGCCCCTAATATATGGGAAAGACATAGATGAGTAAGAATATTCTTATTTGTAGTTTTGATACATTCCCAGTCTGAAATGCGGATAGCTAAGCCCTTGTTTATTAGTTCGAGTCTCTCATTCTTAAATAAATTCGAGTTTCGGTACATCTCCAAGGGGACTGCAGACGACCTTGTGGATTAATTATACATTTAACCCACCAATCTATAGATTGTTTACATTAGATATTTACCTAAACCATTAGGTCCTTAAGCCCACCTTAGCCCTAATATATTGGGGTCTCTAACTAGAAAAGTAAATGCTTGAGCTTGAGAAGTCCTGGTGGTCCGTAAAACTCACTAGGGTAAGCAGTATTATTGAACCAAACGAAACGACAAGCGATGAAACCACAAATAAAGCACCTAAACTATAAGACAAGTAAGCCTCCATAAAATTGCCCGCTTGCTTTCATTCATTTGGCTAGGACCTATAGCACTACTTTGGCAAAAGCTTCCAGGTTTAGGTACTTCTACAATAATACATAGGCCGCTCATGCCAAGTAATGAAATTCCCCACTCAAGAATCGCACTAATGGCACCTTTATGGAAATTGCAAACAAAAGGAAGACCCAGATGATAACCGAAGATAGGGCACATGCCACACCAAGAACCCAGCTTGCCGAGGCCGCTTGGCATAGATGGAAAAAAACATAGGTCAATATCCTTTGCTACCAAAATTCACCAGAATCCTCCAACCTGTTTAAACAATCACCTAATCCAAGAGATGAATTGCATCAAAAAACAAAAGTGCAAGGAAAGACCTGCTCAACCAGTATAGTTTTGAAAAGCAAGTCCCAGTAAATTAATTTGCTTAGCTTGACCAAGAATTGTTTTTAATCAACAGTGAGATTGAGAAGGCATGGATCTCTAGTTGGGCTTAAGCGAGTTCGAGTTCCTGGCGGTTTTAATGCTTGAGACCCCATAATAACTTACTCTCTCAAGGCAACATTAAAGAAAGACCTTCTCATTGGGGATATGAGATACAATAATAGTGGAAGTGTGCCATGAGTGCCAGTTTCATCTTGCTAGTTTAGTAAGCAGTTCAATCTGGAAACAAAGCCCTAGTATATTAGGGCCACATATTTTGGTTACATAATTAAACTAGCTCTCGTCGCCTACCCCAGTCATTTAGGGTCCACCGCTTTAATTATGTTGCTCTAGTTCTCTAATTCTCGTGGGTCTCTTTTCACATAGCTATCTCTACTCATACCTACCTACTTGAGAAAGCCATCAGTGACAGCTTTCAAAGTTTACTCAACTATACCTACTCATGTCCAATAATCAGTAATACCTGCCCATGTCTTCAGGCTTCCCAAAGCGATAGCAAGGCCAATAGCTATAGGTCTTTAATCGTAGAAATTAATATACTTGGGGTCTTGAAAGCAACCACTAGCAGCAGTTCGTACTTCACAAAGCAGGAGGGATTAGAATGGGCTAGTAGAAAGCAAGAACTGATATGAAGGTGCAAATGCTTTTTGTAGACTGCTTGGAGCTAAGCTAGTAGAACCGGGATAGTGAGTGGTTGTAGAATAGCAAGATTTTTGTCCTGTGATGTGAGGGAAGCGAGTGTTAACGAGCTTCTAGGACCATACATTGGTTTTACAACCACTTGCACGGTATGGTTCACAAGAGAAAAGAGGCACTCGAAAAGTGACTTCAATTGGCCCCCCTAAGGATAGGTATGGAAAAGGAGGAGAATCATTGCAGATAGAGCCTCTGGGCATATTCTTATTATAGGTTAATCAACAATGGAGGATATTTTGTATTATACCTACCTCTGAGAACATCAACTTCTCATTTCAGGCCATGTAATTCGCTTTCCCTTATATTACTTATTCACTCATTATCAGTATATCTTGTCCAACCATAGTAGTAGAGAAGGCGCATAATAAGTTTCTGCCCGCTTCTTAAAACTAGGAGCGTCTCAATAAAAAAACAGGTAGTATATAAAAAAAAGACATTTTCAAGCGACACCTTTCCCACTCCCGATTAATATACCGGATTTGGTATACTAGGCACCTCTGGTCGCTCGCGGCAAACCTGTCGGTCTTTCAATACCTAATGCAATTTCTTACTATTCCAAGTGTACACTTTTCTTCATTTTCTACTTTTAAGTTGGATCGAGACTTTTAGCTATTAGAGCTAGCCAATAGAGAAAGATAGGTATTACTTCCAGTCATAAGAGAATGGCTCTCAGTTAGGGAAGTTCTTCGAAACTCTTTCTCGTATTAAAGCTTATCCATTAAGGAATAGCTTCATCAGCGTGTTTTGATTCCTGGTAGTGAATAATCTGATTTAATATATAACATAGAATTCATTTTTCGATGAAAAAGCAGGTCAGTCATGGCAGGAGGTGCTGGTGGTCTGGTTGTTTGTTCTCAAATCAATGACCGCGACCAGGGGTGGGAAAGACTGGAGTGTTGATTAAGCGATACCATGTCACAAGAATTCTTTTACTTCAAACTTCCTTCTATTGTTTGATGAGCCCAAATGACCAGTAATGAGTACAGATCATAGGCCAATAACTTGTTGCTTATTGCTTCGAGACTTCACTGATGATGGAGCCGAGGCCATTAAATTAATTGGTTAGTTGAAGTTGACATTGAGTCATGCACTTCCTGGAGTGGCGAGTGAATTCATTCATATCTCAACGCAAGGATTGAATTGGCTCGTCTCGAGTTACGTGAGTGAATTTTTGCTTCTTCTTACTTTGGTCGATCAGTCAACCTGCCTTAGCAACACTATTAGAAATGATTAATTAACTTTAAAAATGATTATTTTCTCCGATATCATTATTTAAAATGATTAATCAACTTTAATCAATGATTAATTACTTAAAACACCTTTAATTAAAATAATTAATTAGCATTAACCATGATTAATTACTTTAAACGTCGTTATTTAAAATGATTAATTAACCTTAATCATCATTATTGAAGTGATTACTTAACTTTAAAGCATCATTATTAAAATGATTAATTAACCATAAACATCATGCTTACAATGACTAATTAACCTTATAACATCATTATTAAAATGATTAATTAATTTTAAAACACCATTATTAAAATAATTAATTAACCTTAAACATCATTATTACAACAATTAATTAACCTTAAACATCATTATTACAACAATTAATTAACCTTAAAACATCATTATTAAAATGATTAATTAATTCTAAAACATCATTATTAAAATGATTAACTAACCTTAAACATTATTATTACAATTATTAATTAACCTTAAAACATCATCATTACAATGATTAATTAACCTTAAAACATCATTATTAAAATGATTAATTAATTTTAAATCACCATTATTACAATGATTAATTAACCTTAAACATCATTATTATAATAATAAATGTTAACTAACCTTAGAACATCATTATTAAAATTAGCAATTAATTTTAAAACATCATTACTAAAATGATTAACTAATTTTAAAACAATATTTTTAAAACGGTTAATTTACTTTAATACATCATTATTTAAATAATTTACTAACCTTAAACACCATTATTTAAAATGGTTTATTAATTTTAGATAACATTATTAAAATAATTAATTAATTTTAAACACATCATTATGAGAACAATTAATTAACTGTGTAGAAACACAAGCACAAGATTTAACAAAAAGGATTTCAAAACAGGTGATAATTTTAAAAGTGCCAATATAGCGATAGTCGCTATATGACACTTTCGTATGTCACTTATTCATCCAGGCGTCACATAACATAAGCATGAGCACAAACAAAGGCAAGTAACAACCATACAACATGTAGAACACATCATTTATATTATTTAAAATTTTTTCGACTAATTTTAAAGTCACTTACTAAATACCACGATATTGTCTTTTTAAAGTAGAAACCAAGCCAAACATCATCACTCTACAATACTAGCAACCACTGTTATAAACATTAACAAAGCCAATAAGTTTAATTTAAAAAGGTGGGATTCTACTTACTTAAACGACACAAACTTCAACGAACTCTTAACCGATACTAAAACTTGGATTCTACTTGCACATAATGGAATTTTAGAGCCCTAAAGGGGCTTAGATGGTTGGGCCATGACAAAGGTAGGATCGTTGTGGCTGGTTTGAGGAGATGTGGGTCTAGTTTTTGTTAATTAGGAGGTGTAGAGGAGAATGAAATAAACTTTAGTGATTTTGTTTAAGGAAGAAGTGAAAAAGAATGGATTTTTAAATTTGAAAACTTAGGAACCCATTAAAAAGTTTTTAAAAGCTTAAGGAAGGTGATGGAATTTTTGAAAAGTAAGAAATTAAATGAAAAAATCAGAAGGAAAAATAAGATATTTGTTTTTATAAAAAGAGGAATCTATGATTTACTAAAATGCCCTTTCTTATATACCCTCTGCTCATTTTGTCCACACCATCACCACTCTCCTCCCTTGCCAATTCCACACGCAAGATAGGAAACCCCCTTTTTTCCATCATGTTTAACACTTTCTTGTACTAATGACGTGATAAATGTGATATTATTCCTTAATGTGATATTATTCCTTAATTTATTTTTGTTTAAATTTTTGAATAAAAAGTCATATCTCACTCCTTTTTACTAAAGTATATAAATGTACCATATATAATTTAACCATACATATGTTATTTAGTATATGTATGTGTAAATGTATACTATAGTGTTCACAATATTGCCGACAACTTTTAGATGATAAAAAGTCTAAAATTTGAAAAACGATTTCTGATCATATTTTCGATTTTTCTTCGAATTAATTATTTTTGTGAACAAATTTTATAAACTATTTCACCATCACTAGTTACTATTTGAAAGAGATATATTTGAGTTATAAAGTCCATTGTTAACTATTTACAAATACGTTAAATATTCATATTGATTAAATTACGGATCGTTACAAGTATCAATTACTTTATAAATATCGCCATTTAACGTATACCATTAGATGACAATCTACTTGCTTGGTTATCTATAATTCACCAAGTCAAAAACAACATGCCTGGTACCTATAACTTCCCAAACCAAAAACATGTGTGGCATAACGCTGCCTGCAATATTGGATCAATGACACCGATCCATAAATAAGCCAAATCATCTTTCTCTTTTAGAGATTTTAAACAGACTAATATTTTAGAGGCTGATGATCTATGAACAGCTTAAATCACCTCCAAAACTTAAGAACAAAACAATAGCTGCCGTCTCAAGATCATTGGTTGGATAGCTCTTCTCGTGTACCTTCAAATATGGACTAGTATACAAACGACTCTATCCTCTTGCCTCAAAAAAATGTCCTGTCCTGTTCCGCAAGCATCAGCATATGCAGCAAACTGTAGCATCCACGTACTTGGAGGCCCAAAACTAACGGCTATGGATGCTGCAGTCATCCATAGTTATTAATCTTCGGCGACCAAATATGACGGTGTTAGATTCATTGATACATAGATCACAAGAATATGGGAAAAAGTATCAATTCAAAAACATGTTTTATTCAAAACATTTCATGTTCATTACATAATCCCAAAAACATAACCACGTTCGGCAAAATATAATTATTACAAATACGCCAAGAGTGACATAAGAAAATACCACTCGTTGATTAGATTATATAGTAAGGCTAATAAATTTGCCTTTACATCCAAATACACAGCGGAAAAGAAATCTCTAAATAACTATATGCCTCCTGCACACCTCCGAAAGCTTTATTCGTCTAACCAAAAAACCTGTAAACCTTAAATCTCAAACTACCCAAAATCAATTGAGTATCCGAGAGTTTAAACGGAAAATGAAAACTTCTAGTTAGACATAAAGCCTGGTATGAATAATAATCTAACATCTCAATCCTTTTTGATATCTAGTGAGACCTCGCCGCTTAGCGGAATGGGTTTCCCCTCACTAGTATCCTAAAACTTTTTTTAAAAACCATACACTGTGCTCCTACATCCACAATGGTTAAAACATGCATTTTAAAATATTATGATGATATGCATATTTACAAACATTTAGGATTCCCCCATCCCTATTAGATTTTAATTTGCTTCAAAAAGGGACTATCCATCCTATATATCTATTTTACTTAAGCGGATGTGAACTATGCATCTCACATCTCATAATACTCCTAGGATGACTATAAACCCTTCATTAAGCATATGGAGGCTATCGATCCCAACATAATGTTGAACTCATTAAGCCCATCTCGATATTCCCAAGGTTAACAACATTTGTTATAAGGTTAAAAGAAAACAATTTTTCACCCCTCCAAAGTATCCCCTCCGAAAGCTTTGCTTTCAACCCTTTCAAAAGCATAAACCGTAAATTTTAAAACAATAGGTTCTAGCCATTATAATACTTTAAAACACTTCTTTCCAAACCCTTCGACCCCATTGAAACTCAAACCTTCCGAAACCATTGAACTAAAACCTTTCAAAACCATCGAACTCAAACCTTTCGAAACCATTGAACTCAAATATTTCGAAAGCATTGGACTAAATCCTTTCAAACCATTGAACTCAAACCTTTCGAAACTATAGGACTCAAACCTTTCGACTACATTGGAATCAACCTTTCGACTTTGTCGAAAGATCTACTTCGAAAGCTTTGGGTTAAACTTTAATCATATAACAAGGGCAAATCATCTAAGTTGAAAGCATAGAAACCTTTCGAAAGCATGGAGAAGTGGCTGGTTTTAAAACAAGGAAACCTTTTGAAATCATCAAAACAGAACCTTTTGAATTTGTCGAAAGCAATGACTTCGGAAGGTTGAAAAGAAGCGGCAATAACCTTTCGACCGTGTCAGAAGGTTCAAAACATAAAGTGGCAGTAACATTTCGACTGTGTCCAAAGGTTTAAAACCTTTGTCTTAAATAATTGAGCCGGTCAAAACCAACCAAGTCAAAGCACCTTTTCGAAAGCATGCAGGTGTAAACTTTTGGTTTATAAAACAAACATACCCCAACCTCTTTGGAAACCAACCTTTCGACTAAGTACCCTTCGATTTTATTCAATTCCTTTCACACCAAGTAACTTGATACTATATGCATTGAATTTTGACCTTATTGAATGGTATAACATTTCGACTTTGTCAGAAGTTCTAGATCAAAAGGTTTAATGCTTAAAATGGCTGAAACATGCTAAAAACATGGTTTTCTTATTTTTAACTTAAAAGGATAACTTTTGACTAACCTGCCTTTGTTTTGTCAAATTCTCATTGGTTAATGAATACTTTTCAAAAAAGTGCCACCACTAATTTTCGAATAAATAATGATTTTATTTTATAAAATGCCTCTTTTGCTTAATTAAATATATAAAACATTTAAGTCTCATACCTTAATTAATTTTATATATTCATTAAATCACTTAGGAAAAATCTTGAAAAATCACAGAAAGTCCATTTTAATATGTTTCCCAATATATAAAAATTTCAAACCCAAATAATTATTCTTTTGGCTGTAAATAATTTATAACCCGATAAATCATTTTTTCACTAGAAAATTAATATAAAATCCACATTAATTTACAAAATTATGAAAATTAAAACCCATCTCTAAAATCATGTTTTCTATAGCATATAATTTTCCCACGGCATAAAAATCTCATTTTTACCCTAAAACCATATATATCTCCTTTCCAACAAACTTGTTTAATCCATATAAATCATACAAAAAACATATCATCATTCAACATATCAAAAATAGATTTACCCTTAAATCCGAAACCATATGATTATAAAACCAAAATAAAGATGTAGAAATTATTATTCACCTTAGATTGGATAAGGAAATTGAACTTTGATTGAGATTGATTTCTTCTAGTTTGAATCCAAAACTTTAAATTGATTTCTCTTTTCTTTTCTTCCTAACGGCCAGCCTTGATTTCTTCTTACAGTTATAATTTTTGTCTGAGATAAAATGAACGTGTATGACTAAGGGAGATAGTATAAGGATGGGAAACATGTGCGACTATTTACTCTAACGCCCTTATCTTTAGTATCTTAACCATTTATAAGTTCATTTGGTTAGATAAGCACGACCACTTAATTCATCAATCAACCTCAATCTTCTTATCTGCATTATTCTATTTAAATTATTTTAATTAAATCACCCAAATAATGTTAATAAAATTAGGGGTGTTACATGCTTCCTTCCTTAAAGAATTTCGTCCTCTAAATTCAGCAAGGACTAACTAGCAATAATAGCAATCATCTGTAACATTTCCTAACAACCCTACTAGCCTACCAGTCTAGCAACAATCTATGTAAATCTAATATAGACATACCATTGAAGCGAATCAGGATAAGCCTCTCAAATTCCGTCTTCTGTCTCCCAAGTATAGTCTTTCTCGTTGTCGCTCCACTGAACTTTCACTAACTTGACTGTCTTAGTCCTCAATCTCTTCTTATCCCATGCTACAATCCGAATTGGATGTCTAACAAAAGTCAAATCAGGCTCCACAATCAAATCCTCTAACCATGTCCGAGGAATAGTTGCCTCTGGATCATGGACACACTTGCAAAGATGAGACACATGGAATACATTATGGACACTTGTCAAACTGCTTGGCAATTCTACTATGCATGCGTGCTTTCCAATCCTTTCTATGATCTAAAATGGACTAGCATATCTCGGAGCCAACTTTCCTAATTTTCCAAATCATACCACACCCTTCATTAGTGAAACTTTAATGAAAACCCTGTCTCCTATTGAGAACTCTAGGTCTTTATGCCTCTTATTTGCATAACTCTTCTACGTGGATTGAGCTTCCTTCATCCGTCCCTGGATTAATTCAATCTTTTCTGACATCTCTCTAACCAAACCCGGATCTAAGACCAATCTGTCTCCTGTCTCCAACCAACATGCTGGCTATTTGCACGGTCCTCCATACAATGCTTCAAAAGGTGTCATTCCTATACTAGTATGATAGCTATTATTATAGGAAAACTCAATCAAATGTGGGTGATCTTTCCAAAATCCACCAAAGTCCAATACACAAGCTCTCAATAAATCTTATAGTACCTTATTGACTTTCTCTATCTGCATATCCGTCTGTGGGTGATATGCTATACTCATCTTGAGCTTGGTACCTAGTACCTTTTGTAGACTCCTTCAAAATTTGCAAGTGAATAATGCATCTCTATCGATGACTTTGTTCCTAGGAATCCCATGATGTCTAACTATTTTCTTCATGAACAACTTAGCTAAAACAAGTGATGTCCTAGTTGACTTTACGGGAATGAAATGGATACTCATGGTTAGCCCGTCCACAATAACCCATATGCTTTCATTTCCTCTTCTTAACTTCAGCAACCCGTCTATAAAATCCATCGATATCAAATCCCATTTTCAGACTGGAATATCTAAAGGTTGAAGTAACCTATTGGCTTTTGGTGTTCGGCCTTCACTTGTTGACAGTTAACACACCGCCTATCTCGTAAGCCCACATCCCTCTTCACGTTTTCCCAATAAAAGCTTATCTTCATGTCTTGATACATCTTGGTCCCTACAAGGTGAATCATAAACTTCGATCGATGACATTCCTCTAGAACTTCCCTACTTAATTCTGTACATTCGAAACACATAATCGTCCCTTCTTTATCAACCATCCTATTTGGTCAAGACTAAAATCCTTTAGGTCATCAATCTCTGATCCTTCCTCAAGCCTTCGAATTCTCTCAGCTAAAACTGGATCTTCTCTTTACATAGAAGCCATCTTCTTGATCAGCATTGGTCGAACCCCTAAAAAAGATAACGTGGCAGTACCCTAACTAGAACTTGTAGTAGATCTCAACTGCACAACACAATTGGCAAAAGTTTCTAGATCCTTCCATTCTGCCAACATTTATAACACCACATTTTGATGTTTCCTATAAGAGCATCTGCTACCTTATTTCCTTTCCCTAGAGTATACTCTATACCGAAATCATAAGCAGCCAATAACTCTAGCCATCTTTACTGCCTCATATTCAACTACTTTTGAGAGAATAAATACTTTAATGACTTATGGTCGGTATACAACTCAAATCTCTCTCCCAAAATATAATGCATCCAAATATTTAAGGCAAAAATTACCGCTGCCAACTCCAAGTCATGAGTAAGATCTTTACTTCGTGCGGTCTAAGCTGCCTCGAGGCGTATGCAATAAGCACGGTGCAGTTTTATTTCCTGGTGAAGTTTGGGTTGAAGAAGAGAAGAGGTGACTGAATTTTTCTCAAGTAATTTGTGTGAGTTGCTCGAAGTCCTGAGAGGTTTGGCTCTAAGTTTTTGAATGTTGATCTCTGAGTCATTTGTTTGAGTTGTATTTTGAGTTGTAATGACTAGACAGGTGTTTATAACTGTCTAGTATGTGATGTATAAGCTATGTAACTCTGATAGTTGTTGTATATTATGTACTATTTTATGTGATTAATATAATTTATTCATTCCGCTGTTGAGATTCTGATGCTGTTCTTTCTTTCGTCTCTCTCTTTTCTCTTTTCTATCCCTTTCTTTCTTAAAAATGACGCGTCTTTCTGTGGAGAGAAAGATGGGTCGTCATTTTGTTTTTCTTAAACTCTTGGGTACTCAAATTTTTACGTGTAGCCAAAGGATTCAGGTTAGCTTTGACGAATTCTGCAGGAGAGATGGAGCAGGAGGCTTCAGCGTTTGTAGATATATAGTGTTTTCGTTGTGTTATATCTCTGTGATGATGTATGTATTGTACTAGAATTGTATAATAGACAGACTTTTATAACTGTCTATTTTGTGTTGATATATCTGTGTATCTCTGATATATAAATAACTATGTAATATCTATGTGATATATTATATTTTGTTCCATTTCCACTGTGAGATTCTGATATTGTTGAGTTCTTTCTTCTATCTATTCTATTTCTACCTCTTTCTTTCTTATTAATGATGCGTCTTTCTATGGAATGCGGGTCGTCACATTAACTTCCTTCTGCATCAATACCGCTCCCAATTCAGTCCCACATGCATCAGTGTATACTACCAACCCTTGGTTACCATTTGGAACTACTAAACTGGCACATTGGTTAACAAAATGCTTTAACTTTAGGAATGCTTCCTCACATTTGTCGGCCCAAACAAATTCACATCTTTCCTGGTCAATATCATCAAAGATGATGCTATCCGTGAGAAGTCCTTGATGAATCTCCGGTAATAGCCAGCAAGCCTAAGAAAACTCCTAATCTCGGTTACCATTTCTGGCCTCTTCCAACTATTGATAGCTTTGATCTTAACTGGATCGACTATCAATCCCTCCTTAGAAACCACATGACCAAGAAACTTAAGCTCTTTCTTCCAGAAATGACATTTGAAAAATTTCGCCTTTAGCTGATTCTGCCTTAGAATCTCCAATACCACTCTAAGATGAATCTCATGCTCCCTTTCATCTTTAGAATACAAAAAAATGTCTTCTATAAATACCAAATGAACCTATCCAAGTGCTCTCGGAAAACTCCGTTCATCAAATCAACAAAGAAAGCAGGCACATTCGTCAATCCAAATGGCATCACCAACCACTCATACGATCCATATCTAGTCTGAAATGCCATCAAAGGAATGCTATCCACTTCCATTCTCAACTGATGGAACCCATCCCAAATTTAATTGGGAAAATACTCTGGCTCCACTCAATTGATTAAATAGACCATCTATCCTCAGCAGAAGGTACCTATTCTTGATCATCCTTTTTTTAAATTACGATAGTCGATGCACATCCTAAACGACCCACATGGTTTCTTCACAAACGGCGTGGCAGCTCCCTAAATCGAAGTGTGTGGTCTGGTAAAATTCCTTCCCCCTAGATCTACTATCCGTACCTTCAATTCTTTCATCTCTATCAATGTCATCGTACTAGGTAGTCTACTGGCAGGCTTAGCTCCTGGCACAAGGTCTATCCAAAACTCAACAGCTTGTTTCGAAGGCAATCCAATAACCGGCTTAAAAATATAAGCAAACTCTCTAGCCACACGAATCTGACTAAGGTCTTCTCCAACCTCCATGGCACTCAACAAGGCACAAACACTCTTATTGGAATTCTCCATTGAGAAAATGATTCGGTTATGACTATCTGGGTTTCTCAATGATATTTCCCAATCCTGGAAGAATATCCTAGTCTCATACTTACCCAACCAATCCATTCCTAGAACGATCCCAAAATGTATGAAATCAAATATATACAAACTGCATGTAAACTTATGACCTAACAAGGTATGTGGGTTCACAGCCCTTAAGGAAGTAACAAGGTATGTGGGTTCTGTGCATAACCTATTAACCAAATAGTGTGATATAAATGAACGTGATACTCTGGTATCAAAAAGTACCCTAACTAGTATACTCTGAATCAAAAGCGTACCTTCCATCACAGTCTTCCCTTTCTCAACAGTAGTTAGTTTAGAGGATGATGGTTTCAAAGCAAAGACCTTCCCTTCTCCTGCCTTGGCAGTTTCTGGACACTTATTCTTGTAATGTTCCATCTGGTTGCAGTTATAGCATTGCACATTCAACTTCTCGGAATTAGCCTTCCATTACTTGAACGACGCTCATTAGCATAGTGACCATTCTTATCAAACTTGTAGCAAACTATATCTTCTTTCCCTTTCTTGGCTACTCCTCCTTTATAAGTGCCTTTCTTCTTGAAAACTTCCTCTTCTTCCTCTGAGGACCCTGGGATTCAATTGGCTTCTCTTTAGCTGAAATAACAAGCATTTCCTCATGCCAAATAGCCATCTCCGCCACCACATTAGAGGGATCTTAGATATGATTCATTGTCATTCTGCCTAGCTCTGGCCTCAATCCTTTAATGAATCTCTCATTCCTTCTGACATCAGTGTCAACCAAAGCATAACCATAATGAGACAACTCATCAAACTTTGCAGCATACTCGATCACAGACATCTATTCTTAGGCAAGATCCATAAACTTCCTCGTCAACGCTGTTTGCGCCAAAATTGGCCACAAACCCCAAATACCGTGAAAGCACCAGTGTATGAATACAAATCAGCAATATTCAAACACAAATCACAGATCTCAGCAAATAACCCAAAAATGTTTGCACAAAAAATGGGCAAACACCTCCAAGTCGTATGATTTAGTTGATTTTATGTTGTTCATAGTGATTTGGGTGGTTTATGCAAATACGTAAAAAGCAGGGACTAAACTGTAAAAGACACGTAGATTTATAGTGGTTCAACCAGAATGTGCCTACCTCCACTTTATATGTTATTCTCCTTTTCTATTCAGATTACAAGTACAAAGCTTGTAGTACAAGTGTATGAAAGTTGTTTGAAAGTTCCTTCCGTGTTTGAGCTCTCAAACTTGTCCCCCATTGTTGTCCCCCTGCCCCTCTATTTATAGAGTGAGGCTGGGGGCAGAGGTCTTGGATGTATATAGCTGCTGGTGGGCCTGGGCTGATGCGATCTGGCCTGGCAAAGTTGGTTTGGTAACTCCTTGGTTCGGCGGTGAGTGGAGTGTTGATTGGACCGGTAGTGTGTGGAGCGTGGGTTGGTTCGGTAGCTCCGGTCCGGTAGTGGTTGGTTTGACTCAGTCGTGAGTTGGTTCGGCGAGGCCTTGGACCGGTGGAGCTTGGTTCGGTGGGAAGGGAAGTGGAGTTGGTTCGGTGGTGAGAGGAAGTGGAGTTGGTTCGGTGGGAAGGGAAGATGGCTGGTTCGGCTATGCTTTGGACCGGCACTGTTTTGGACCGGTAGTAGGTAGAAACGTGCCCAGCAGATCATTTCTCCTTCATACGAACATCCGATAAAATTGAAATATAGCCTTTCCTAGTCCTTATCATCATTTCCAATCAATTTCGTCCCGATCGAAACTCAACCTAATTTTGATAATATCGACCGTAGCCTTGATCCCAATCGATTTTCAATCTCGACATCCATCATTCCTTGCCAATTTGTTGATATTCTAGTTTTTACCCAAAAAGTGGGATAACACTGCCCCCCAAAACATGCCTTGTGAGAACAAGGCGTGTTTTGAATAATTCCGAGTCCAATATCCGAAGTCCATAACCATATTGCCAGAGTATATCACCCTTGACTGCTCCGAGTCGATATCCAATTCCAAATCCAATAACCAAAGCTTGAGCCAATTCCATGTCTATTCGAACTCGACAACCGAGTCCCAAACCATCCTTATCCAATAGCCAATAACCGAATCCAGGACCTCTCCGAGTCGATATCCAAATCCATAACCTCTCCAGGCTCTTGCCAAGCACAATCTACACCTGACGGTCGTGATCCAGTGTCCCTGGATGTTAAGCTTGCCTCAACGTGTTCTTGTTGAGCGTAATCCACACTTGATGACCTTGGTCCAGTGTCCCTGGACGTTGAGCTAACCTCTCCGGGTTCTTGCCAAGCGTAATCCACACTTGACGACCTTGGTCCAGTGTCCCTGGACATTGCGTAATGCCATGGCTTAAGTCCTAAGCCGAATCCTGGTCTCTTCGGACCCTTGTTGAGCATAGTCCATACTCAACGACCTGAAAATAACAATTGATAATACAGGGCCTAAGTCCTAGGCCGAATCCTGGTCACTCCGGACCCTTGCCGAGCATAGTCCATACTCAACGACCTGAATGAGTCAATTTACCACGTTCGGGCAAAGTGACTCACCCCTTGCCAGGCATAATCCATACCTGACGACCGTTTATCAAAAATCAGATAAAAATCCAATCAAAATCCAATCCAAAATCCACATCCAAAATTCAAATCAAAACCAGAAAACCAGAAATCCAAACCAGCATCCAAAACCGAAAATAATCATCCAAAGGAAAATCCAAATCAAAAAGCAAGAAAAACCAGAAGCTCAATCCAAGCTCCAAAACCGAAAACCAAAAAGAAAAGCAGTGTCCAATCCAAAAGCAAAAGATAAATTTCACAAACCATAGCATTGCAGTTTATCATCATTCAGAGCATGCCTAGGGGCTATCTCCGTCCCCGTACATGTGTAAATGACTTGGTTGCTTGCCAATAGTTCGCTACTTATTTCATATTAACCTAGTCAATGGATGATCAACCGACCATCATTCCTGGGCCTCCCACCATCGTAGCTTGAGGTAGGCGGCGGTTGCTCCTGCCCCGCCATTGCATTCCGAGGTCCAACATATTGTGGTAGCTGTCCATTCCTTACATGCTCCTCAATTATGTTCTTTAGGTGCCTGAAGCTGTTGGTGTCGTGTCCATCCAAATCATGGAAGAGACAGTGCCTTCTTGATGTCCTTTCCCGTTCTGTTGGTTCTCTCCTAGCAGGCCTCCGGTAGGGAAGGCGATTCCGAGTATCCAGGTATATCCGCTCCAGTGTCTCGTTCAATCCTGTGTATGTGGAAAACTTTGGATCCTTCCATTGCTTCCTAGCATTTCCAGAACCATCGTCCAACTTCCTTTTTCCTTTGTCTTTATCCAAACCTTTGCTTGATGGTCCTCCAACCTCAACTGCATTAACCTTTTTTAACTTTAAATCCGTACTCGCATCTTCTTGCCGAAGGAACCTTTCTGCCTCGTGAAATAATTCGTCGAGATCCCGTGGGGGATCTCGTATCAGAGATACCTTGAAATCCGAGTTCTCCCTGACTCCTGATACTGCTGCCATTAAAACCATCAATGGATCGGGCCGATCCACCGAAGCAACTGCGGCACTGAATCGAGTTAGAAAGGCTCTAAGCGATTCATCGACCCTTTGCTTTACCGATGTCAATGTCATCACGTTCTTCGGTCTCTTGACATGAACCCGAAACTGTCCCAAAAACCTTTCCACCAATTCCCTCCAAGTCCTGATAGATCCTTCTCCCAGCTGCCTAAACCACATCGCAGCTAAGTCCGTTAAGTACAAAGGGAAGCATCGGGCCATCACTTCCTCCGATGCCCCCAGCACCTCCATGTGTCTGGTGTACCTCACCAAGTGATCCGTAGGGTCTATCTTGCCATCGTATACCTCCACGCTAGGTAGCTTGAACTTAGGTGGATTCTGAGCCATCCTTATTTCCCGAGCAAACAGACTCCTGTTCACTCCTTCCATGTCTCCGTTGGTCAAACCACCTCGCACAGTCTTCCTGATTATATCTACCAATCCTGCATTGTCTGTCAGGGGTTGCCTCCGAGGGAATTCCGGTACATACTCTTCATGTGGCTCGCTAGCAGCAACGTTGGTTCTAGCCTGTTGAACTCCTTCCAATGGTCCTCCTGTGTTGGATCCTGCGGGCCTACCCTCAAGTCCTTGTCGATTGCCCTCTGGCTCTGCATCCTGTCCTCCATTGGGTTCCATAACCCTAGCTCCTTGTCCTGCATCCACGGCTGCTGTAGCTGTTCCTAAGTTCTGGGTCCCTACAGTTCTCATTTGCTCCAAGAAAGTCTGCATCATCTCCTGTTGACTCTTCAACAACCTCTCTTGTAGTGAATTTGTCATAGCTTCCATTTCATCCCGGGTTATGTAGATCGAAGCCAGTCCTTCCTCAGCCCCGGAGGATGCTTGTTGACTTCCTTTCGGTTGGCTTCTCTCAGCCCTTTGCCTTCTACTATTTTGCCTGGTCATTGTCTTCCAAATCCAAATTTCTATCCGATGCAGCGGGTGCTAGTCCTTCTCAGTGAAAGCACCAAAGTGTTTGCGCCAAAATTGGCCACAAACCCCAAATACCGTGAAAGCACTAGTGTATGAATACAAATAAGCAATATTCAAACACAAATCACAGATCCCAGCAAATAACCCAAAAATGTTTGCACAAAAAATGGGCAAACACCTCCAAGTCGTATGATTTAGTTGATTTTATGTTGTTCGTAGTGATTTGGGTGGTTTATGCAAATACGTAAAAAGCAGGGACTAAACTGTAAAAGACACGCAGATTTATAGTGGTTCGGCCAGAATGTGCCTACCTCCACTTTATATGTTATTCTCCTTTTCTATTCAGATTACAAGTACAAAGCTTGTAGTACAAGTGTATGAAAATTGTTTGAAAGTTCCTTCCGTGTTTGAGCTCTCAAACTTGTCCCCCATTGTTGTACCCCTGCCCCTCTATTTATAGAGTGAGGCTGGGGGCAGAGGTCTTGGATGTATATAGCTGCTGGTGGGCCTGGGCTGATGCGATCTGGCCTGGCAAAGTTGGTTCAGTAACTCCTTGGTTCGGCGGTGAGTGGAGTGTTGATTGGACCGGTAGTGTGTGGAGCGTGGGTTGGTTCGGTAGCTCCGGTCCGGTAGTGGTTGGTTTGACTCGGTGGTGAGTTGGTTCGGCGAGGCCTTGGACCGGTGGAGCTTGGTTCGGTGGGAAGGGAAGTGGAGTTGGTTCGGTGGTGAGAGGAAGTGGAGTTGGTTCGGTAGGAAGGGAAGATGGCTGGTTCGGCTATGCTTTGGACCGGCACTGTTTTGGACCGGTAGCAGGTAGAAACGTGCCCAGTAGATCATATCTCCTTCATATGAACATCCGATAAAATTGAAACATAGCCTTTCCTAGTCCTTATCATCATTTCCAATCAATTTCGTCCCGATCGGAACTCAACCAAATTTTGATAATATCGACCGTAACCTTGATCCCAGTCGATTTCCAATCCCGACATCCATCATTCCTTGCCAATTTGTTGATAGTCCAGTTTTTACCCAAAAAGTGGGATAACAAACGCCAACTTGGAAACCTCAGTCAAGAACCTCTGCTCGAACCACCTTCTGAAATCAGCCAATGTTAGCTCTTCTTCTTGCATACCGGCTGTCATGCTATTCCACCAATAAAGAGCCAACCCTTGCAACTGTCTTAAGGCTAACCTTCTCTTCTCTCCATCATTCAAGACTAAATCTATAAAGATCCTTTCACAATGCAACAGCCAATTCTCAACTTCAAATGCATCTTTCGTGCCAACAAACGGCTTCCTACCAAGACTGATGTAGTCCCGGCTTAGGTTAGCATAGCTATAGCCAACTGGGGCCATAAGATTTGCTCCTCTAGCATTCACAGGATTACCTCCAACTACCCCTACAGCTGCTCCAGCATGCATCAAGTTGACCAAGAATTGATACATGGCTCCTACGTCCATTTGGGGAATCTCAACACCCAAATTTTCAGCTCGCGCTTGACTTTGTCCTCTTTTAGCATTTGGTCTGGCATTTCCATTTATAATGGTGCTTTCTCCTCCCACATTAACTCTGCCTCTCCTTCCGTCCATATTTATATTCAAGCCTCGTGAGATATAGAAGAATATCCTAATAAGGATGGGAGTCCAGAGCTAAAGCGTATACTTATATATAGTAAATACAAGTACGCTACTATAACGTTATCCCATACCCCGATCATGTTTTTAAATTTATTGGATTATGTTTCAAAAATCTTTTAGGTTTATCTTTCTTTTATAGATTCATAAACCTATGCTCTGATAGTAATTTGTAACATCCCTTACTTAGAGGCCCAAAACTGACGGCTACAATGCTGCAGTCATCCATAGTTATTAATCTTCGGTGACCAAATACAGCGGTGTTAGATTCATTAATACACAGATCACAAGAATATGGAAAATATTTTATCAATTCAAAAACATATTTCCATTTAAAAAAATTCATGTTTATTACACAATCCCAAAAACGTAAACCACGTTCAGCAAAACATAATTATTACAAATACGCCAAGAGTGGCATATGAAGATGCCCATTTGGTTGATTAATAGTAAGGCTACTAAATCTGCCTTTACATCCAAATACATAGCAAAAAAGAAATCTCCAAATAACCATATACCTCTTGCATGCCTACGAAAGCTTTATTCATCTAAGTAGAAAACCAACAAACCTTAAATCTCAAACTACTCAAAATCAATTGAATACCTGAGAGTTTAAGGGGAAAACAAAAACTTCGAGTCAGACATAAAGCTTGGTATGAATAATAATCTAACATCTAAATCCTTTTTGATATCTAGTAAGACCACACCGCTTAGTGGAATGGGTTTTCCCTCACTAGTATCCTAAAACCTTTTTTTAAACCATACACTGTGCTCCTGCATCCACAATGGTTAAAACATGCATTTATGAAATATTATGATGATATGCATATTTATAAACATTTAGGATTTCCCCATCCCCTATTAGATTTTAATTTGCCTCAAAGAGGGACCATCCATCGTATATTTATTTTACTGAAGCGGATGTGGACTATCCATCTCACATCTCATAGTTCTCCTAGGATGACTATAAACCCTTTGTTAAGCATATGGAGACTGTCCATCCCTAACATGATGTTGAAATCATTAAGCCCACCTTGGTATTCCTAAGGTTAAACAACATTTATTTTATAAGCTTAAAAGAAAACAATTTTTCAACCCTCTCGAACCCTTTCGAAAGCATAAACCATAAATTTTAAAACAATAGGTTTCAGCCATTATAATACTTTAAAACACTTCTTTCCAAACCCTTCTACCCCATTGAAAATAAAATCCTTCTATTCCGTTGAAACTCAAACCTTTCGAAATCATTGAACTAAAACCTTTCGAAACCATCAAACTCAAACCTTTCGAAAGCATGGAACTAAAACCTTACGAAACCATCGAACTCAAACCTTTGAAACCATTGAACTCAAACCTTTCAAAGCATTGAACTAAAACCTTTCAAAACCATTGAACTCAAACCTTTTAAAACCATTGGACTCAAACCTTTAGACTACATTGGAGGCAACCTTTCGACTTTGTCGAAAGATCTTCTTTGAAAGCTTTGGGTCAAACTTTAATCATAAAACAAGGGAAAACCATCCAAGTAAAAAAGCTTAGAAACCTTTTGAAAGCATGGAGGAGTGGCTGGTTTTAAAATAAGTAAACTCTTCGAAATCATCAAAATAAAACCTTTCGACTTTATCGAAAGCGATGACTTTGGAAGGTTGGAAAAAAACGACAATAACCTTTTAATCATGTTGGAAGGTTCAAAACATAAAGTGGCAAGTAATTTTTCGACTACTTCAAAAGTTTTAAAACCTTTATCTTAAATTATTGACCCGGTCGAAAGCAACCACGTCGAAAGCTTCTTTTCGAAAGCAAGCAGGTGTATGCTTTTGATTTATAAAACAAACATGCCCAACCTTTCGACTAAGTACCCTTCGACCTTATTCAATTCATTACACACCAAGTAACTTGATACCATATGCATTGAAATTTGACCTTGTCGAAAGGTATAATCTTTCGATGGCTGAAACATGCTAAAAGCATGATTTCCTTGTTTTTAAATTAAAAATATAACTTTTCAACTAACCTGCCTCTGTTTTGTCAATTTATCATTGGTTAACAAATACTTTTCAGAAAAGTGCCGCAACTAATTTCAAAATTAAGAAATGATTTTATTTTATATATTTCCCCTTTTCCTTAATTAAATATGTAAAACATTTATCCATACCATAATTAACTTTATATATTCATCAAATCACTTAGGAAAAATCTGCTAAAATCCTAAAAAATCTATTTTAATATGTTTTCCAACATATGAAAATTTCAAACCCAAATAATTATTCTTTTAGCCGTAAATAATTTATAACCCTATAAATCATTTACTTCACTAGAAAATTAATATAAAATCCACATTAATTCAGAAAATTATGGAAATTGAAACCCGTCTCTAAAATCATGTTTTATATAGCATATAATTTTCCTGTGGCATAAAAATCATTTCATTTCATTTCATCTCAGTTTTACCCTAAAACCGTGTATATCTCCTTTTCAACAAACTTATTTAATCCATATAAGTTATACAACAAGCATATCAATATTCAACATATCAAAAACAGATTTACCCTTAAATCCGTAACCATATGATTATAAAACCAAAATAGGGATGTTGAAATTATTACTCACCTTAGATTGGATAAGGAAATTAAAGTTTGATTGGGACTGATTTCTTCCAGCTTGAATCCTAAGCTTTAAACTGATTTCTCTCTTCTCTTCTTCCTTATGGACAACCTTGCTTTCTTCTTACGGTTATAATTTTTGTTTGATATAAAATAAACGTGTATAGCTAAGGGAGATAGTATAAGAGTAGGAAACATAAGCGGCTATTTACCCTAATGCCCTTATGTTTAGCGTCTTAACCATTTATAAGTTCATTTGGTTAGATAAGCATGGCCACTTAATTCATTAATCAACCTCAATTTCCTTATCTACATTTTTCTATTTAATTTATTCTAATTAAATCTCCTGAATAATGTTAATAAAGTTAGGGGTGTTACACAAACACTCTTGAACTATCAAGAAGTGCTACAATAGGTGTACTAGTCAATAAATTCTATAGCTAACTAGAAGCGTTCTCACATTTAAATTCCACGAAAAACTATGTTCTTATAGCAGCCGCCAAACTATGAAAACTTCTTGCACAAAGATTCTTCTCTTCTAACCATACATGGGTGGAAAAACACAAAGTGGCGTTTATTCTTTACTATTATAGGAAGTTTGATTTAGTACTATATCCTTTAAACTCAAACACTGATTGAAAAGGTCACTAAATCTCCATGTTATTTCCTATATCTACCCCCAAACATTTCAATGCTTCTTAATTCCAAAGTCTAGTTGGTCCTTTTAGGCCGTGTAATCCTATTTATCTAATACCAATTTAATTCTTTTCTTTTTAAGTTTAAGTGATAATCATACCTTTAATTTACCTTTTAAATTAAAATCTTTGATTGTCACATCATTTCCAAGGGACAAGTAAATTTAAAACTGTAAAATCCTCTATAATTTTTAGCAAACGTTTCCTTTTGCAAAGATTATGACATTTTTCTTAAATTTATATTGTTCAAATTGGTTTAGCTTAACTTAGTAAAATGTACATATAAATTTATCTTTTTAAAATTTTCCTTTATAAATAATGATTTTTACAAAAGTGTATTTAAAAGAAAACATATGTTTTTACTTACTACTATTTTTATTTTAAAATGTGATAGAAATATTCATAAAAGACGTTTTTAAGAATTGGTCATTTCTTATTTATAAAACATATTCAAAAGTTGGGTTTTACATACTTCTCGATTTTTCTTTCAAAAGTTTCATTATCAAAAGCAAAGCACACATCAAGGGTTAGTTTAACAATGCGCCTACAAAAAAAAGTTTTAAAGCAGTTATTGAAAAATTACTTTTTGACAAATTCTTTTAATTCTATGTTTTAAATAAATTTTATAAAGTTTGTGTGAAGCCCCGCAAATCCGTACCCCTTTTAAGTTGGAAAAATCTCACAACAATTCAGCCCAAAGTGGAACAAATGTACGAGTCTTTGGGTTTAAAGAAGAAAGAGATAGAAGAAAAAGAAGAAAATAGAACAATAACAGAATCTCACAATTCGCGGCGGGACAACATATAATAGATTAATGAATATCTTTAAACAGAATCACTATATCAGCTTATACATCACATTATCAGAGTTTACGACAACAAACAGCGGAAAAGAAATATTACATATATAAGTGATATGCCTCGCCATCCAGCTCCAACTCCTAATTTCCACAGAAACTTCTTGCCTTTGCTCCCGAATAACTACTAACTTGACTCTAGGCTGCTCGTGTGGAAAATTATGGGCACCTAGAGTTTAGAAAGGGAACAATAAACTCCAGGTAAGTTGTGGGACTGGTATGAGATCTTAAAATAGTTATTTTTCATAAATAAAATAAAAGAAATCCGCTATGCTTTCTGGAAAATGAAACTACCATAAGGCCTCCCTCCACACACACAATGCAAACGCAGAATTGGAGGAGATTTCTCCTTATGGTAGTCAAACATGCTTAATACGCAAAATCTTTTTAATATTATCATTAGTGCATAGTGCAGTAAACATTTCGAAAGTATAATATTAATATTAGCCAGCATACAACCATTATTGTATGCCTACCATAGCTACCATGTTCAATAGCAGGTTACCGCCACATTCCATGGTAGGTTATACAACTAAAACCGTACATGGCGCGTATTGTTTCATTGGATTTCCAATAAATGGTCAGGCCAAGGAACTTCCTACTGCCGCATGGGTACGCCTCTAGAGGGACTTCCCGAGAACCTACCAGCTCTCTGCCAACACAAGGCCGGTTACCCCCTTCCCAGGGAGTAAAACCTAAGATATGCCACCCCCGGTCGTTTGCGACCTTTATCCGAGGATCCTCTACACCAACAACCACAAAGAAATGTATTTGCAGTAACCACATAGGTTAAATATCAGGGCTCCATACCTGACACCACCCTTTTCCAGAAGGAATGGACATACCCTAGGGGAGCTACCCCTGAAACCTTGCCGCATCTTTCTTGTTTCGACCATTTCCGGGGTGTGAGGCTCAATAAGGTCTCGTCCACAAAGCTACACTTTTCACAAAGTCATGCTTTTATTAACAAATGATCAGTAGCACTTCATATGCCACGTTACCAATTTGGGAATATATCACTAATATCCATCAACTACATAACCTCTGAGCTCGTACGTCTCAGAGAAGGGTGTTAAGCTAAGTGAATAAATTCTCCGCCACCAATAGAAATGTATTTGATAGAAATTAGCTTTATATCTCAAAGTGTAACGTCAGACACACATCCATACAAGTCCATTCCAAGATCGAACGGAACCGAAGACACTTCAAAACAAACCCTTGCAAATCCGGCTGTTCATTAATCATGTCCAGAATCCCCATCACAAGAGTGATAAAATCTCTATACCGGAGCAACCCGGTGCAGAGACATTCGACAGGCAATCCTTTCGTTTTCGAGAATACCCGGTCTTCAACACCGTCTTCAAATGCAACCACATTTCACCATATCATTATTCGAAATGAGTTATATGACACTAGGTCCTCTCCCGGCTAATCCGAATACTGAGCGCTTATTTTTAAAAATAAGTGTTACATTCAAATTTCAAGCAAAACACAACGATTTCACTTTGATCTTTTAAATAAAAGATCCATCACAATCACAAAGGTTCGATATGGGTTTTGGATATCCACTTGGAATCCGACCCCCGGTTGCATCGAAATTCAAATGTCATTAAAAGGCCAATATTGATAGTCGGTTATTTAACTATCAACCAACATTCACAACAATTTGCCAGATTTAAATACATTTCCCAAATTATTTATTTTCAAAATATTTCCGCAAGATATATTTCACAATTCAACCATTTGAAAACAGATTTCAAATTACTTTCCACATTTCAATACTTTGAAAACAAATTTCAAATCACTTTTCCTTACGTGGAATACATTTCTAAATATTTATTCATTTCTACTGGAAATCTGCCGAGTTAAAATAATTCAAATCACTTATCCAAAATATTCTTGGAACACTTAAAATAAAACCATCTTAAATACTTTCTTAAAATATTGGTTATGAAAACATTATACTAATTATCACATATAAGATTTTAAGTCCCAACTAATTTTTAAAATAAAATTAATAGATAAGGTATAACCATTTAAATAATCGTTTCCTAAACAAATATCAATTTTAATCTTTAAAATAATCCCTTCTATAAGTAATCAGATAAATCCATACTTTAAAGATTTGAAACCAGTTAAGAAAATAATTTATCCAAAGTATCCTTTCTAAAACCATCCTTAAAAAATTTCAGTTTATATTTACAGGCTACTTCAAAATCATTATACTCATTAGTTGGCTTTTTCCTCGACAAGCCACTGTCGTACACGACTGTTGTACAGAAGTTAAAGACTATTTGGAAACTTAAAGGTGCTGTTTCAGTTAAATCCGATGGTAACATCTTCTTATTCAAATTTACTTGTACTGAAGACAGGGAAGCAATTATGTTGAGTGACCCTATTATCATGAATAATAAACTATTCATAATAAAACCGTATGATGCTTTAGTGAGTAACGTCACGGGTACAGTCACCGCTGTTCCAGTATGGGTTCATCTGTATAACCTTCCAATATTCGCATGGTCCCCATTAGGAATAAACTGGCTCAGTAGTCACTTAGGTAAACTATTATGTATGGATGAGATGACAGAGAAGCAAGATAGGTTGAGTTTTGCGAAGTGCTTAATTGAAGTTAGGCCAGAAAAAGAGCTAGTTGATGACTTCATGGTTAAACTAGTTGAGGGAGGACAACAGAAAATCTATGTAGAGTACTTATGGAGGCCAGATGTATGCGTTATGTGTAAGAGTTTCGGGCACAAAACAATGGAATGTGAAAACATTGAGAGTAGTAAGACCAAGTGTGAAAAAAAATAGTGGAGTTGACAGAGAAGAAGGTAGGGATGAAAAAATGGAGAGTGTTCAAGCTTTTAAAGTCAACAGACTAATGAAGAAGCAGAGTATTAAAAAATGGCAGCGAGTTACGAGAAATAAGATAGTTAATACTGTTAATGAGAATAAAATGGAACAGACAAGAGAAGGAAGCGAAGAAAGAGCTTTGG
This sequence comes from Allium cepa, assembly GCA_030765085.1. Classification (NCBI taxonomy): domain Eukaryota; kingdom Viridiplantae; phylum Streptophyta; class Magnoliopsida; order Asparagales; family Amaryllidaceae; genus Allium; species Allium cepa. Next base: position 170,795,143 of record CM060931.1, read on the forward strand.
CAAAAGGTCATAATGTCACCCTTGATATAGTGAACACTATGGTGAAGAAGCAATTGGGTAGTGACAATAATGATATCAGGGTAGAGTTTGTTGAAATGGGTGATGAGCAAGAAAGAGAAACTGAGTCAGACAAACAGATTGAACTAATTACTGAAGAAGTAGAGTTTGAGGACTGTTGTTTGTTATCCAACAAATTTGATATATTGTATGAACTAGATGAAGAGGACAATTCTAGTATTATAAATATTGAAAGTTTGGCAGAGCAACACAGGAATGGGATAACTGAGGCAATAAATGTTAATACCAAAGAAACAAATAAAACATGCACTACTGTACGTGAAGACCAAAAGAAGACATGCAACGAGAAATCAATGCAAGTAAATACCGAGCATAGCAAGCACTTGCATGAAAAGGTAGAAAGCATCCAAGACAAAACAACAGCAATAAATGGTAATATAGCAGGCAAGTTAAGCATTGAAAACAAAACCAATGAAGAGCAAAAACCAAGTGACAAAAAAAGTAAAAAGAATAGAAATAAGAAATCTCCCCTCAGCAAGCCTACTGAGTTGATTCCTGATACATGCATACACACTGTAGCATGCTCACCATAAATATTTCCCCTACCTGCTACTGGTAATGATATAGTAACATCTTCATCCTCATTTTATAACAATATTAAACCACCAGATGCTTTCAAGCAACCCCCCTAAACTCCCCTCACCACCAAACTCTTCTACAGCCTCACCAATCTTTGGTCAGCTCACCCCATCAATAGTAGACGGAAATACAACCAATGAAGTCACACCTCTATCTAAGGACATTCCAAACTACTTATCCTCTTCGCAAGCTGTTACGAGGAGAATGAAAATTGAAATGATTAACGCTCGTGCTCTCCAATGATGACAAACATTGGAGCATGGAACATACGTGGGGGTCACCAGGTCATCAAACTAGACCAATGCAAAGAACTTATAGCTACTCATAAGTTATCCATCGTTGCCATGCTAGAGACTAAATTAAATCGTGAATTAACTCTCAAGGCTGCAAAGCATATTAAACCTGAATGGTGCTTTGTTCACAACCTGGATGATGCACCGTATGGTCGGATATTGATTCTTTACAATCCCCTCCAAATCCAAATAGCGCCTATCCTCACCAACTCTCAGATGATACATTGCCATGCACAATTTCTCTTTGACAATACCTCCTATTATGTAACCTTTGTATATGCCTATAACTCTGCAGCAGCTAGAGCCTCTTTGTTAGATGTAATTTCAGCACTGCGCCAAAGCACACACCCATGGATAATAATGGGAGACTTCAACTGTTGTTATAAGCTCTCTGATAGAGTTGGTGGTAATTCACTTTCTCTGAATGAAATACATCCATTAGCAAATACTCTGAATCAAGCTGAGTTAATTCCAGTTAGATCTGTAGGAATGCAATATACTTGGAACAATAAAAGAAGGAATGGTAGTAGGACTTTCTCCAGGATCGATCATACTTTTTCCAACCATGCTGCACTTAACAAATGGCCCCTTCTATTCAGCCTTCTTCCCCCTCCACTTCTATCAGACCACTGTCCTCAAATTACCCATCTGTGTGGGGCAGACAAGAGAGGAAACTCAAATTTTAAATTTTTTAACACTTGGACCAAAGAAAATGACTTTAAAACTACTGTCTTACATGCTTGGAGTTAAGAAAAAAAGGTAACCACTTATTTATTTTGCAGGAAAAAATAAAAGAAGTTAAAGAAGCACTGAAGCAGTGGTCGTTCAAGAGATTTGGCAAGGGAGACAAACTGAGCACTTCTATTGGTGAGAAACTAGCTGAAGTGCAAACGGAGATGATGTCCAACGTTACAAACCCCAATCTGTCCGAAACTGAGTATAACTTAACTTGATAATATAGTGAAGCATTAACTTCATAAAGTGACATGATTAGACAAAAGTCCAGGATTAAATGGCATGAACAAGGTGATAGAAACAGTGAGTATTTTCATGCAAGCCTGAGAAACAAACAGCGTAGAGAGAATATAACAACCATCAAAGACTTGGATGACCATCTACACAATACAATCCCTGATGTTCAGAATGCTTTTGTTCAATACTTCACCTCCATATACGGCAACGCTAGCAACTTCAAACCTAACATTGAAGACATCCCGCCTGAAATACTTCCTAGAATTACTGATGAACACTACAGCTTCCTATGCAATGAAGTAACCGATGAAGAAATTGAGATAGCGATGTTCTCGCTGAATAGTAACTCATGCGGTGGCCCTGATGGTCTGAATGCCAAATTCTTTACTACTTGTTGGACAATTGTGTCTTTTGACGTCATCAATGACATCAAGTTGTTCTTTAAAAGATCTAAGCTGTTCAGGTCCTACAACTACACTAATATTGCTCTCATCCCCAAGTTACGAAATGCCCACTATGTCAATGAGTACCGGCCTATTTCTTGTTGCAATACCATTTACAAATGCATCTCCAAAGTTATTGCTTCAAGACTAAAGCTTGTTCTACCTACTTTGATCTCCACTAACCAAGCGGCGTTTCTACCTGGTAGGAACATCCTTGATAATATTCTTCTTGCACATGAACTTCTTAAAGGTTACAATCGTAAAAACGGTTCGCCAAAGGCTATGTTTAAGCTTAATATTATGAAAGCTTTTGATACGTTACAATGGGATAGTATTATTCGTATCATGGGGTATATGAATTTCCCTACACACTTTCTAGCTTGGATATATGAATGCATATCTACCCCAACTTATTCGGTCATTGTTAATGGCTTACCTGCTGGTTTCTTTCGTAGTAAGCAGGGCATAAGGCAGGGTGATCCTATTTCTGCGTACATCTTCATAATTGTGATGGAGCTTCTGACTAAAATGATCAACAGGCTAATTGAGCATGACAAGTTTAAGTGCCATCAAAAATGCAGTCAACCGAGTATATCAACGCTAATGTTTGCGGACGACCTTGTTGTATTTTGTACGCCTAATATCACAACTGTGAATAATCTTATGTATACTCTAGATCAGTTTCATGATATGACTGGTCTGAAGGTTAATATTGAAAAATCTGACCTCATTTTAGATGGTGTCAGTGTTGAATAGGAGGAAGCTATTTATCATGTTACTGGTCTGCATCATAACCCAAATACTATTTCATACCTGGGGCTTCCACTGGCAACGTTTGGAATAACTTTAAACCATTGTCTTCCTTTATTTGAGAGGATTACTGCGAGACTTAACTGTTGGACAACTGTGAAACTTAGTCAAGCCGGTAGACTTACCCTTGTTAAGTTTGTTATATTTGCCATGCAAGTTTATTGGGCTAGAACCTATGTTCTGCCCTTAAAACTTATGAAAATGATTACTAGTGCATTCATGCGATTTCTATTGACTGGAAGAACTAATGGCAGATACATTACCCCAGTTAATTTTAGCAGAGTTGAACTACCTTTGAATAAGGGGGGACTGGGTATTATCAGCTTAAAGCAGTGGAACAAAGCGGCGATAGCTAGACACGTGGATACTTACTTCAACAGTGCTGACAGTGTATGGGCTGAGTGGTCTCGAAACAACGTTGTTAAGAGTAGAAACTTTTGGAAAATGAATAAACCCCAGAATCTGAGCTGGACTTGGCAATGTCTTTTCAAGATAAAGGAGGAAGTCCTTCCTCTCTGTCAAATGAGCATCAACAATATGTACAACGTTAGTTTTTAGAATGACCCATGGCTTGTTTCAGGGATGATACTTCGCAGGCTCTTAACTTACAATGAAATAATGCAAACTGGCGTACACCTTGCAGCTAAGGTAAGTGATGTTCTTAGCAACATTCAAAGCACTAACTCCTTTTCATCCAACCAAAGAATTCAGCGTATTTGGTACTTGATTAGAAGAAAAACTACACTGTTAGCATCAAATGAGAGGCTGGTTTGGGATGTTAATAGGACCAAATTCAAAATTGGCTCTGTTTATGAACATCTTATGAAGAACAAAGTTCGGCCGATGTGGAAATGGTCCAAGTGAACATGGTATAAAGATAGTAGTATGAGAAACAACTTTCTTCTCTGGAAAGTGCTAAACCGCGCAATTCTTACTAAAACGAAACTTGTGTGCATGGGGTTGGATGTCAATATTCTCTGCACCTTCTGTAATGATCAAGCAGAAACTGTTGAACACTTGTTTTTTGAGTGTTCTATCATTAATAATGTTTGGCAGCTTGTCAAGGCCAAGCTCTGCTGGGTTGAAGCTTTTAATGGTAACTGGAATGAGTGGAATAAACTACATGCGAGAACAGGGTTCAAAAGTAAAGAGAAGAGAGTTCTTCTTCATGTTTTGAAAAGTTTTACAGCCGTGGTCTGGAAGGAACGAAACACCAGGGTGTTTGAGCCAAACAATGCTAAATCTGAACCGGCTTTTAAGCTATGGGTGTTGCACGTGATCAAGAATGCGCTGAGTATGCTATCATTCTACATTGATCCAGGAATACTTCACTCATTTTAATGGGTGCACTCTCACTTGTTCTTCTGTTTTTTATTTTTGTTCCTGTTTTTTCTCCTTATGTGCATGTTGTTTGCAGCGCTTTGTTTTCCTCAGTTTTCTTAGAGCTTGCTCTCTGCAGTCTGTGTTGTATTCTTATTGGTGCTGCAATAAAATGGTCGGGGTCCATCCAACCACGTCGGCCTTGCCAAAAAAATCATACTTAGCTTTCCAGGGAAAATACATTTTTCATTTCAAAATGGTTCGTTTAAATCAATTAATTAATCTTTCTTGATTTATTTTAAATTTACGTTCCGAATCCATAAATTCCTTTCACACTTTTAAAAATAAGCAAATTTTTATTTTTAAAACAAATTTCCCTTTCCTTTATAAATTCCCATTGTGAATTTAAACTTCTAAATATCCATTGATATACGATTGTCAAATCGGTTTCCAAATATTCATTTTCAGCACCGAATTAAATTCTATATTGATTTTCAAATTTATTTTCAAATACCAAATCAATTTCCAAAATTGATTTCTAAATTTATTTCAACATCGAATTTATTCTCTTTTGAAATAAATTCCTTCTTTTAAATTTATTCAATTTTCTAAAATTAATTTACTATAAATTTTTCTACTAGATTTCAAAAATCCAATTTTATTTATTTCTGGTATCCTACGATACCAAAAATTTATTCGGCCAAATTATAGCCTTCAACAGTCTCAATCACAAATAGTCACACATAGATTACAAATAATCAACACACAATATTGAAACTAATTCAAATATTTGAGGAATCTAATTGGATCCCTCCAACCTGTTTTCTCTACATCCACAGACGTTAGCACAACAATTAAATACCAATTCCACTTCAAGGTGGAATATCGCGGTATATGGGATTTATAAAATATCATCCTTTATTATGCGGCGCATAGGGTCTCATCCGCTATATAATGCGGCAAATCCACAACCCCAATATATATTGTATACTACTATATATATAATATCATCCAGTGAATAATTATTATAAATCAATCATCCTAGCACACAATCAATCAATTTTAAATCTAACTATTTAAAATTAACTGGAGATTTTAATTGAGTGAGAAGATCTCACGTTTTGCTTACGCATGCAACCATTTTCCAATCCGGACTTGTTTTCTCCATTTTAGACCTTGTATAAACATTATAGGATTTTGTTAATATTTGAACTATCGAACAATAAATTTCCCATTTAAAAAATTTAATTAACATTTGCCATAATTTTAAACTACCAGTAATATTCTCATTTTAAATTCAATCTGTTGGGTAAATAAAATTATAAATTTTACTTTACTGTTAAAATTTACTTTTGATAAACAAATTAAACTAAAAGTTTTAACTTACTTAATCTTAAATTTTTTTTCCTCTGCCCCTATATATATATATATATTAAAACAAACTGCCTATATATATAACCTTAAATTTCTGTTTGTGTCTATATTTTAAACATGTATATTTCCTGTGAATAACATAAATAGTAATTTTATAACTGTTAATTCTCTTCTTCAGTATATAGACATAGTTAAATTGTACAGATAAAATAAATAAATAAATAAATAATAAAATGAAAAAAACAACTGCTCTATACCTTGCAGGAAAACGTGAACCAGGTCTCGAGCCTTCATCGCGTTAGGGCTCGAATGAGATCGCATAACCCATCGCGAGCCGCCACCGAAGTCGACTCGTGCTCTAATCGGCATTGCCTTTACCCCACCTCCAGATCGATGCTTGTCGCGCCTCACTCATGAAACTGCCCCAAGCCCTAGCCAAGATCGAGATCGCGAGTACTCCTTTGCTTCGAACCCTCCTCCACGCAAGCATGGTTCTATGATGATCGAGATGCCCTTCTCGATTTCGCTTATCACCCTCTTCTAATTAATTTTTTTTTGAACAAACAATTCGTTCGTTTAACCTCCCTCCACTATTTTTATTAATTTATACAAATTTAAATTTCGTTTTGAAACCGAGGAAGGGGAGAAGGAAACGAGAGTTCGCCATTTCAAACTAGAGATGTAACAACCCAGAATTCTTGTCATTTGAAATTCGTATATTTAATTGATTTTAAATATTAAACAAGTAAAATTCGTAAGTCGAATGAATTTTATTTCGAATATCTAGATTTAATTGGATAATTAAATCGATAATTTAATATTTGAAATTACATAAATAATGGAAATTGGGTTTAATGTGATTAAATTTGATTTGTAAAGTTGTATTAAATCATATTGGAGTTAGAATGATGTTATAGAACTTTTAAAATTGAATTAAAAGTTAATTTGTGGAAATTGAATATTTTAATATTTAATTGATGAGTAAAAATAGTCATTTTTCAAACAGAATTTGATGAAACCAGTTTCATTGGATCCGTATTAGATTTCAAATTTCATGTCGATCGGATTTACGGTCTGTCCGGGGCAAGCCAAAATGCATAGAAATTAGTTTAACCGATTTAATTTAAATTTGAACTTTTATTTCCATAGCTCGCACATGTGATCGAATTGGCTCTCGATACCTACTCCATTGTGTCCGGAACGTGGGTTAAACCCTAGAAACGTCAGCCGGCACGCTTCGTTTAGAGTTCGAAAAATTTGAGATGAATAGTGTTTCGTCAAATTTTCTATATAAGGACCTTAACATCTCAATTTTTCACAAAACCAAAAGAGATTAGGGTTTTGTTACAACAGCCGCCACCAACTGTTTCAATTGCCGATACCTTCCACCGTTCTTCCTCCTTTTTTTTTCAAATCCACCAATTAATTCAAGAAACTTCCAACTGCAACTTTGTAGATCGCGACGAGATCTATCATTTCAACGGCTATGATCGAAATCAATGCAGCCGATCAACGGCAAATCGAGTTCAAAGGTCGTACTTTCACACATGAAAATCGAGGCGAGATCATCACCGGATGGGGCCGGATTTGGGGCGGTGGCACTTGGTAGCGGAGGCGTTTGAATGGAAGTCACCGATCATCTCCAGGTGGTTCGAGGCGGTTGCGTTAATAGGAAGAGGGGGCGGCTATGGGTAATAATCGCATGCGTTTGAACTGGGGAGGAAGAAGAAACAGCGGCCGTGATTTCATTGTTTGAACAAGCGGCTCTGATTGAAATGTAGGGTTTTAAAATTAAATAGGAATTGTAAATTTATATAATATAAATCCGTACATTGTTTAAAAGGCTATAACTTTTTGATACGACGTCCGTTTTGGACGAAACGACTTGCGTTAGAATCGTATGGACGAATACTACGCAATGGAGCTAGATTGGGATTGATTGGATCCAGTGGTTTTTAGGTAAAATTAAACACGTGTTTAATTTTATTCGAAATAAAACGCTGAAACCGCTATTGGAAGCAAGGTGAGAACTTCTCACTCAATTGAATTTGTTTCGATTTAAATTTAAAATAGTTAAATTTAAAATTGCTTGATTGTGTGATTGAATGATGGTTGCTATTTGTTTTATTAAAATAGATCCTATACGCCGCATATTAAGCGGAGGTTATTATATTAAACACATATACCGCGATATTCCACCATGAAGTGGAATTGGTATTATATATGTACTTGGAGTTGATTTCCTGCATTATATAGCGGATGAGACTCTATCGCGCCATATAATAGCGGATGATGTTTTATATAAACCCATGTACCGCGATATCCCATCTTGAAACGGGATTGGTATTGTGCTAACATATGTGGATGCAAGGAAACAGGTTGGAGGGATCCAACTGGATTCCTCAAATAATTGAATTTGTTTCAATGTTGTGTGTTGATTATTTATAATCTCTGTGTGATTATCTTTGTGATTGAAGTCGTTGAAGGCTAAAATTTAGCCGAATATAATTTTGGTATCGTTGGATACCGGAAATAAATAAACAAAATTCGATTTTTGAAAATTTAGGTTGAAAGTTTATATTAAAATTTATTTTTGAGAATTGGATAAATCTAAAAGAAGGAATTCTAAAATAATAAAGTTTTATTTTTAATCTTAGTGAATAAAATTTCAAAATATGGGAAAAGCTTTAATAAATGGATTTTGGGTAATATTATTAAAAGGTTGAAGAATTTAATCAAAATATGGATTTTAACGAGCTTGAAAAATAAAAGAATTTGTTTTCTTTAAAAGGAATTTATTTTTAAAAAAGGAAATAAACTTTGAAACCCATTTGGGAATTGATTTTTGGTGATTGAATTTAAATCTTCTGAAAATCCATTTGGAAATTTATTAGGTGTTTTGAAAAGAATTTGGAATCAATCTAAAAATTGATTTGGGGTTTAGTAGAAATTGATTTCAATTTGAGATTAGAATGAAATTCACTTAGTGTTTAATTTCTTGGAAAATCAACATGGAACTTGATTTGGTTGTTTTTGAAATCGATTGAAAAATTTAATTGTTATTGAAAGTGAATATTTGAAATCGATTTGAAAATCGTATATCAGTGAATATTTGGAAATTTAAATTCACCATGGAACTTATAAAGGAAAGGGGAATTTGTTTAAAAATAAACATTGATTTATTTTTAAAGTGTGGAAATAAATTTATGGATTTGGAACGTAAATTTAAAGTAAATCGGTAAGGATTTATTTAATTGGTTTAAATGAATCACTTTGAAATGAAAGTGTATTCTCCCTGCAAAGCCGAATAAAATTTCTAAATAGCTTCGAAATATATATATATAATTCTAGAATTTGTTTTGAAAAGGATACTTTGGAGAAATTAACTTCTTAAATTGTTTTAAATCCTTTAAGTAAAGATTTATTAAGTTGATATAGAAATGATTATTTCTAAGATTTAATTAATAATTGTTTTAGAAAATAGTTATTTAAATAGTTATACTCTATCTACTAATTTTATTTTGAAAATTAGTTTGGACTTAAGTTATATGTAATATTGGTATAATATTGTTATAACTAATATTTTAAGTAAGGTGTTTAAAGGAAAATAGTTTTATTTCAAAGTGTTTTTCCGATATATTTTGGATAAGTGTTATAAATTATTTTAAAGTATTTGAACTCGGCAGGTTTCCAGTGAAAATGAATAAATATTCGAAAGTGTTTACGCATGAGGAAAATGATTTGAAATTTGTTTTCAAAAGTTGTAAAGGTGAAAAGTGATTTGAAATTTTGTTTTCAAATGGTTGAAGTGTGGAAAAATATATCTTGTAAAGATATTTTTGGAAAATAAATAATTTGGGAAATTATTTGGAATCTGTTGATGTTGTGCATATCTATTGATAGTTAAATAACCGACTATCAATATTTACCTTTAAATGGGTATTTGTTGTGATTTGCTTGAATTTGAATGCTACACTTATTTTAAAATAAGCGCTCGTTATTCGGTTTAGCCGGGAGAGGACGTTTGGGTCATAAATCCCATTCCGAATAGTGATACGTCGTAGTGGATAGCATTTGAAGACCGGTGTTGAAGACCGGATGTTTTCGAAAACGGAAGGATTAACGTCGAATGTCTCTGCATTGGCTAATCCCCGATATAGAGATTTTATCACACTTTGTGATGGTAAGTCCAGCGTGATTAGTGAATATTCGGATTGCAAGGGCTTCTTTTGAAAGTGCCTTCGGTTCTATTCGATCTCGGAACAGACTTGTATGGTTGTATGTCTGACGTTAAATTTTGAGAGATAAAGCTGGTTTCTATCAAATACATTTCTGTTGGTGGCGGAGAATTTATTCTCTTAGCTTAACACCCTTCTCTGAGAGTACGAGCTCAGAGGTTATGTAGTTGATGGTTACTAGTGATATATTCCCAATTTGATAACGTGGCATGCTGAGTGCTGCTGTGTGCTGATCATTTGTTGATCAAAGTATGGCTTTGTGAAAAGCGTAGCTTTGTGGACGAGACTTGGTTGTCTTAGTGAAATGTGATGGGGGGTTCTCGCTTTTTGTTTGGTGGCGAGCATGAGACTCTTACCCCCACATGTCCTCTTTACGGAGTTAGTTAGGCGTAAGCCGTGACAGTCGAAAGGCTGGCCGTAAAAGCAAGTTTCAGGTACCACTGTATGCCACGGCGGGGCTGGAATGGTTAGAAAGCCTACCACTCGAGAGTGGCCGCTGTCGATGGTTGAAAAGCCTAGACTATCACATTTGGTATCAGAGCATTTGGTTAAGCGACAACCCTAGCTCTGTTGGAATTACTCATTAGAGATAGGGACAGTAGCACCCTAGATTGAGTTTGAGTGTAATCATAGGTATAAGCGCGTATTTGTTAGTGAATATAAAAATGTTTTATATTGTGTTTTCTTATCCGTTTAGCTGTTTGTGAATTCTGGTCGGTATGTGGGACGCCATATTATCGATCGGGATTTCTAAACACTTAAACGAGGCAAGTCGACATAGTGTCATTTTAAATTGGGTAAATGAAATAATTTTACCTCGATTATATTTTACATATAAAGGAAATAATTTTTCAGAAATTATTAAAGTGTATATAAATTGATTGTTTGGTTGTTGAAAATGTAAGAATATATATAAGTTAATTAAAAGATGTTTGAATTATCTAAATAAAAACAACAATTGTAAAAGAATAATTGTATAAGCAAATGAATTATTAAGTATGGAATTATAATTAATGTGATATACAATTGTGAAATAATCTTATATATATAAGAAGTGAAACTATATGAATATATTTATAAATATGAGTTGTAAATAAAAATGAATTTGGACTATGAATTTGAAAGTTTTGAATCCCGTCTATTTTGAAAGTTGTTTTTCAAAGTTAAAGATGTTATTAAGTAAGATAAATCAATTTGGAATAATCTTATGTGAGTGAAGTGGAATAGTGAAATTCTATAAGAAAAAGACTTATAAATGTGAGTTATAGGTAAAAGGATTTTTTTTGAAAGAATTTAAAGCACTGGATTCACTACTGTTGCTGGGAAATAATAAGGGTGATGACTGCAGCATCATCAGTATCATTTTCGAGTTTCTGTGTGATGGATTTGCTACCATAGTAAATTGGAAATTGAAGTTTTGTTATGATACCCAATTTTAAAATTTAAAATCCAAGTTGTAATTGTTGAATATAAGTAATCAAGTTTTGGACTTATAATATGAAATAATAAAGATTTTACTTTGGTAAAGTTGAAATAAATTTGAGTTGGCATAATAAAACATATGATTTGAAATTTAACTAAACCAAGGTTAAATAAATTGATTTGGATTAGATAAGCTATCGAAATGGAAATTAAACTGAAGTGGTTATATAAAATAACTTTGAAGTTTAAATAAGTTGTATAACTTGTAAAGTGAGAAAATGTAAGTGAAACCAAATGATAAAATGGTTAAATAATTATGTTAAGCAAAACGAGATACGAATTTGAATAAGTGATGAAATTTGACTTTGGTAAAAGTTAAATAGAATTTGAATTTGAATTGGATTTATAAGGGGAAATTTAAGTTATGTTAAACAAATGATGTTTGAAATGGAATATAACTTAAGTGATGTTGAATGAAGTTGGTTTTGGTATCGAAGTATAATAATAAAGTGAATTAATAAATGGATTGAAAATTAATCAATCGAATGTAAAAGAATTGATATAGAATAATGAATGTGTGTTAATTCATTAGAAGCAAATGAAGTTGAAAAAAATTGAATAATTGAAAGAAAAGTCAATTACATATTAAACCAATTGGAAATTAAAAGTGTTAAACCAAGTTGAATGTAAATTTAATAATTCGGTTATGTTGGTTATGATTTGGTTGTTATATGATTGTTAGTTGATTGTATATAATTCATTAAGTGTTAATGAAATTGAATCGATAAATGGAAAGCTATGTATTTGAATTTGAATTGAGAGTGAACTAATGTGAATTGGTTGTAAGCAATTAAAATTTTATCGAAACCTTATAAATTGCTTATGGGAATTATTTTGATTGCATTGCTTATGAAAACTATGTGTTTTCTATTGAAAATTAGTGAAATGTAAATGAATTTCCTATATATGTCACTTACATGTTTAAATTGAGTAAGTATAGGTACCGGGGCTATAGTTGGCTGGATTTGGTCACGCTAAAATGCTAATAAATATCTGCTTTGCTTAAAATGCTAAAAAGGTATGCCTACACAATAAAAATAGGAAATATGAACTGTTTTTCTGTTTTCCGACCGTGTGGGTCGATATATATATTTATATCTATTGTGATATTACAAAAGCTCCTCCGTACAAGGGAGACTCTGCCAAAATTTTCCGTAAATTTTGGGAGTTGGAAAATTTTTGGAAATTTTTTGTTAACGAAAAGTCAATTTCTAAATTGAAATGAAAATGTAGGGATTGAACTAGAAAAGTGTAACCATCGGATTTTAGAAAATTTAAGAAATTAAAATGAATCTGAAATCGAGTTGGAATGGTTTGTTTTTGAAAAAAAAGTTAATGGATTTCAAGACTTTTTCTGACTTGGCAATTTTGAGGACGAAATTCTTTTAAGGGGGGAAGTTTGTAACGACCCAGAATTCCTGTCATTTAAAATTCATATATTTGATTGATTTTAAGTATTAAACAAGTTAAATTTGTAAGTCGAATGAATTTTATTCGAATATCTAGATTTAATTGGATAATTAAACGATAATTTAATATTTGAAATTATAGAAATAATTGAAAATTGGGTTTAATGTGATTAAATTTGATTTGTAAAGTTGTATTAAATCATATTAGAGTTAGAATGATGTTATAGAACTTTTAAAATTGAATTAAAAGTTAATTTGTGGAAATTGAATATTTTAATATTTAATTGACGAGTAAAAATAGTCATTTTTCAAACAGTCTCGGAATTCGACGAAACTAGTTTCATTAGATCCATAATGTTAAATTATTGTAAGATTTCAAATTTCGTGTCAATCGGATTTACGGTCTGTCCGGGGCAAGCCAAAACGCATAGAAATTAGTTTAACCGATTTAATTTAAATTTGATCATTTATTTCCGTAACCCACACATATGATCGAATTGGCTCTCGATACCTATTCCATTGTGTCCGGAACGCGGGTTAAACCCTAGAAACGTCAGCCGGCATGCTTCATTTGGAGTTTGAAAATTTTGAGATGAATAGTGTTTCGTCAAATTTTCTATATAAGGACCTTAACATCTCAATTTTTCACAAAACCAAAAGAGATTAGGGTTTTGTTATAGCAGCCGCCACCAACAGTTTCAATGGCCGATACCTTCCACCGTTCTTCCTCCTTTTTCTTCAAATCCACCAATTAATTCAAGAAACTTCCAACTGCAACTTTGTAGATCGCGACGAGATCTATCATTTCAACGGCTATGATCGAAATCAATGCAGCCGATCAACGACAAATCGAGTTCAAAGGTCGTACTTTCACACATGAAAATCGAGGCGAGATCATCACCGGGTGGGGCCGGATTTGGGGTGGTGGCACTTAGTAGCGGAGGCGTTTGAATGGAAGTCGTCGATCATCTCCAGGTGGCTCGAGGCGGTTGCGTTAATTGAGGAAGAGGGGGCGGCTATGGGTAATAATCGCATGCGTTTGAACTGGGGAGGAAGGAGAAACAGCGGCCGTGATTTCATTGTTTGAACAAGCGCTCTGATTGAAATGTAGGGTTTTAAAATTAAATAGGAATTGTAAATTTATATAATAAAAATCCGTACATTGTTTAAAAGGCTATAACTTTTTGATACGAGGTCCGTTTTGGACGAAACGACTTGCGTTGGAATCGTATGGACGAATACTACGCAAATGAAGCTGGATTGGGATTGATTGGAGCTAGTGGTTTTTGGGTAAAATTAAACACATGTTTAATTTTATTCGAAATAAAACGCTAAAACCGCTATTTGAAGCAAGGTGAGAACTTCTCACTCAATTGAATTTGTTTCGATTTAAATTTTAAATAGTTAAATTTAAAATTGCTTGATTGTGTGATTGAATGATGGTTGCTATTACTACCCATATAAGAATAGGACTTTTACTTTAACTAAAGAGATTTGTTCTAAGTTTGTGAAGTCCTTCTTTTATGTTCCCCTTACGCCTTAACACATCACAATTATATGGGATTAATGGTACTAAACTCCTTCCACTCACCCTTAACCTATAATTTACTTTAGCATACAATTGTTTCCTTGTATAAAGGAACAGCTGCATTATGAGTTAAAATGTATATGGTGTTATGTATTAATAAATATACATATTAGAAAATTATAAATACACCCGCTTTGTCGGGTTAGGCTCAGCTTGTTCCCTCGCTTATAGATACCAACAGAACCATATAGGGATATTCATGCCTGAAATCATACTTGCTGTAACGCCCCATGATTTTATGGTAATGAATTAAAAAAGATATTTAAATAAATAATAATGCTAAAAAATAGAATTATTACGAACTTAAAATTTTGGCTAAGAAACTTATATCATTGGGTTCGTGGTGATTTTTCGATCAATTTTCACATCTAAAGTTTTCAGATTGAAGTTCAAGGAAAAAGTTATTTAGCTTTGATGTTTTTAAACCAGAAATAATTATATATGTAATTATGTTAATAAAAGTTAATTGATGCTAATTACTAGCATTAATGGAAATTTGACCGTTAAGAAATGTCAACATTCAATCAAATCTAGGAAAAAATATACAAGTGGAAATAAATAATTGCAATCGAATTTAAAAGGAATTAAACAAACGCAATCATATAAAATAAGCAATAAAAACCAACAAATTCATGTAGTTAATTAATAAATGCTCAAATAAATGGCGGGTCGACCGAAGAAGTGCCCAGGTTGAGCAGTCGATACAAGGTAATAAACAGTCGAATGTTGTCATTTTAATCGGAGGATATGGAGCATTAATTAAACAATTTCAACGAAACGAAATATTTTTCTTTCGTGCTAAATTTTTGATGTGCGTCTCTAATTAGTATAAATATTGCATAGGGAAAATATAACGCTCCAAGTTAACTCCAAACCCCTATAAATATAGACCTAGTTTCTCACTTCTCTACTCATATTTTCTGGATCATAGAGCGGAGCACTGCCATTCTCTTTTCTCTACAATCTCCAGAATTATAAAATTAGCACAACTATTATATTATATTACATTATATATACATATATATATTATATATACGTAGAGAAAAGTGGAGAATAAGAGTAGAGAAGAATATGACCGATTCAGAACGCTGAAACAAAGGTAAATCATGAATCTTAAACTCAAGTCTAAATTTAGTTCAATCCTTTATCCAGATTTGTAATTCTAATAGGTACATACCCTTTTCATATTTTTGATTTAAAGTAAGAGGGAATCAAATAAAAGGGAATGGATCTAGATTTGGAGAATTGGAGCATAAAATATGAGTGGGAATAATTATATACTTTTGTATAATATTAGATTTTTATCGTTGTAGATCTATTCCTGTATGCCTAAAATGTAAATTGGAATTGTATGCTAAATCTATGCACATGCAATGATATTATAAACTCTACCTACAAATTCTGTAATTGTTAATTTGATATATAATGGTCTGTCTTTCTTACACCCAAAGATGACACTTAATACATCCTCGGTATTCACGTATTGATCATTTAAGTGTCCCAAAGACAGGTCATTTGGTGTGAAGAAATAAAAAGATAGAACAGAGTATCACATCGTGACAAGAAATATATAATACAAACAAGATATTTACAAAAAGAAAATTATCTTTATTATAAACAACATCATAGTACACTAACCTATTATCAGCCTGTATAGTAATAATAGTATGTCCATAAAATTGGTGATAAATACATACAAGAACAAAAAAATAGAATAGCGCAAGAATATAAGGTACGTGAATACCTTATGGAGAATCCAACTCGTCTTTTGAAAGCTCCAAAGCATCCAGCTATATCTGGAAAATATGCTCGGGCTGACCCAAGCATTATAAGAAAATAATGCACGGATCAGCCTGGTAAACCGGCGTGACAAAGCTCAATCAAATCGATCATATTAATTTCTACATTTGAAAACCCCTTTTAAAGTAAAAGGTATCACATATAAGACCACGTCGCATATAAATTTGGGTGAGTTTTTTACCTTACAATAACCAAAACATTTTATATTATAAAATCCAATGATATTATAATAATGTCTATGTGTTTTAGATATCACTAATCAAGTGGCTGTGAAGTATGTACATCGCAACAATAATAGTTATACAATAGAAAGCCGAAGGCGCTTATTGGAGAGTGGATTCCAAAAGGTAAGGGACTGCCTTCCAAAAATAGCATACCTCTAGATAAAAAAAACCTAAGGACAAAAACCATCGACCACTGCCAACACAGAACCAACCTATCCCTTACTAGATAGTACCGAATATTTCATCACCCAGGTTGTTCCCAATCTTTATAGAGATCTCTCATGCACAACAAAATCCATAATATGATAATTTAAAAAGGCGATACACACCCTAATGGGAGCAATCCACATAGCCCTACTGCTCTAACCTGTTCTAACCATTTCAAGGTATGAGGCTTTTGAGGTAACGATTTACCTTCCTTTAGCAATTCCTACTTGGAATTCCATCCATGTAGAAATGCAATGCCAACATTCGTCCACACAAGTTCGTTCTGGGTCTGAACAAAAACGAAAGCACTACCTCTACCACATCCATTTTGGAATCACCCTTGGGATTACTAGAAAGTAGCCCTTGCACTTCAAAGTTCCCCATCTTTAAAACATCATTAAGATGTCTACCATTTGAATTCTTATATTGGTTTGAAGTGGTTTTCAGATAACATATCTGATCCCGGTCTCTCCGAACCAACAACCGTTAATTTCTAGTTGACTCATTCTCAGTTCTTTCAGAAGTAAGCAAACAATACTAGAGTCCAATATGGATCTCTAATATATCCCTCAAAGCTAGAGGTGTTTGAACCAAATGAGTTCTCCCGAGGGAACTCAAAACGTATGAACACACAAAGCTTTTGTTACTTTCTAAGTCAAAACTAGCCAAGATTTAATAGTTGGTTATTTTACTATCAAATAAATAAACAATAACAATTCATAGATTTAATTACCCATACAACCACTATCTTCAAAATAAATCTTTCATTTATCCAAATCTCTTTCCAAAATATTTATCAAAATATTCATATATTTATATCACTGACATAAGTATATTCACAAAACATAGTGAAACATTTCTTATTTCAAAATCATGTTTAAGGATCAAATAAAGGTATTTAAAAAGAAATGGAGATAAGGATAAATCCAAAAGCTATTCCATCAATGTTAAGCATGGAACAAACATCCACACCAGTGAAACTAAGAAGGTCAATTTGGGGAAATCCAATTTCAATTTCTTTTATAATTTCTTCAATAAACCCTTTTAATAAATCTCTTTCATTTATGAAAATCTCCTTAACTAAAATTCCAAATCCATTTATGAAACTTCTTTATAAATCTTAAAGTTTTTTTATTAAGCTCTTTTATAAATATTCAAAATCATTTATAAAACTTCCTTTATAAATATCCAACATAATTTATAAAACTCTTTTATAAACTTTCGATATTTTAAACAAAACTTCTTTAATAAACTCTAATCCATAAAGTTTTTTTTGATAAACAATCAATTATTTAGAACACCTTTAAATAAACATGGTATAATTTAAGCATCCTTCATTTAATTATCCTTAAATCTCATTAATAAAATAATGATTTTAAACAATCATTTAAAAAGTATTAAATTATCTTCAAACACTTGTCAAGTTAAGTAGCAGAACATTGTTTTATTCTGCTAAACATATTTCGTTGGGTTTCAAATTCAATTGGGGTTACTTAAAGGTAATTAACAAAGAAATCTCTTGGATTTAAAACATTCTTTTAAAAGACAGTTTGCTTAAACAAACCGACCTTCAAAAGTAAGTGATTTAAAATAAAAAGCTTTTATCCCACAATTAAATGACATTTAAACTCTTTATTTAAGTAACAATTTAACCTTTAAATAAATAATTAAAATCCCAAATTAACTTTTAAATAAATAATTATATAATTATTAACCTTTAAATAAATAATTAAATAGTAGATAATCTTTAAATAAATAATTAAACCATAATTAATAATTAAATGAAAATTTAAACCTTCATTAAATAATAGTTTAAATCTTAATTAAGTCTTAATTTAATCTTAATTTAATTTAACCTAAGTAGTAATTAATAAATAATTAAATCCTTTTATAATAAATAAATAATTAAAAACTAATCTTAAGTAAAAAATAATTAATCCTAAATAATTAATTAATTAACAATTAATCTTTTATAAATTAACTAATTATAATTAACTTACTTAATTTGTAATTAAGTAAAATTTCCTTTATTGACTAGTGATTAAGTATCGATTAACTTACTTAATTAATCAATTAATTAATAATTAAAACATAATTAATTAATTAATAACTGCCTTTTGCTACTGGTAAATTGTTTTGAAAACACTTTTCAAAAAGACACTTAAGTGGAAACACTTTTAAATTTCAAAGGAGTTCGCTTTTATGAACTACACCCATAACGACTATCATTTTATGACCCGTAATTTTCAAACTTGATTTATATTACAAAAACCTCCAAATACTTTATCTTTTATGTTGACTTACTTTATAACTTTGAATAAAGCTTTTGGGAACAACACAAAGTTAAAAACTTTATAAACTTTTCTCGAAAATCCCATATGTAAAAACAAGTTAGAAAGTAAGAGATTTCGATGTCGTATTAAAGCACAAATCAAACGCAAACTTTTCCTTAACCTACAACATTGTATATATGTTTACAAACGTATATATACGGGCCATAACATCATGATATAATCCGAGTTCTAACTTTTACTTCACCAACTTTTAGCTTTTTATTTCCAAATCTAAAAACATCACATCAACGCATACATATGCGCATACAAACCAACATCAATTTATCCAACAACTAACATATTTTCACACCCAAGATAAGCAATAATTATCAACAGCGTTAAAGTTTAAAAGTTTAAGAAAAAATCAAGCTTTTCTCACCAAAAAAGCTAATCAAACCAACTAAGATTACACTAGAACTTGAATCAGACCTAGATCCATGGTTTACTTCAGGAAAAATTGTATTTTTGGAGGCTTAAGGTGACTAAAGTAATTCGACAATGGACTGAGTGGGTTTGGCCATGATGTTAAAAGGTAGTGTGGACTTGTTTTGATAGGATAATGTTTTGGAAAGGAAGGAAGAGGCTTTAAACAGATTTTTAAGAGTTTTAGAATTGAATGAAACCAAGATTCTTAACTTTTAGAATTTCCATGGAAGCCATGAAAGTATTTTAGAAAACTTATAGGAATTTTGGAAAGTAAGAATGAAAGAAAAAATGAGAGTAAGAAATTATGAAATATCTCTTATAAAAAATGCATTTAGGAATTCCCCAAAATAACCTCATGTACTTAATCTCCACAAACCACATGACACATCTCCTTGTTCCTCCTTTGCTCCATGTTGCTCACGTGAGCATGCTACCCCTATGAGCCAACATACTAATCAGATCATGGTACTTAATGTTGCACAAAGTGTCATTTCCATGTTAAACACCTATTTTTATATTTAAATTACATTATAAGCCACATCTCTCTTTATATTAACTTAAGTATATGCACATATATCAAACCATATCCTAACTATTTTGTAAATGTAAGTATATAATTATACAACAGTGTACACAACTTTTCAGACAACTTTTAGTAGATGAAAATTTGAAAATTCAAAAAATGAATTCCGGTCACATTTTTGACTTTTCTTCGGACTAAATATATTTGTAAAGAAATTAGAATACTATTTCTCCATCACTAGTTATTAATAAAAAGAATTTATTTGAGTTATAAAATTCATAAATTAATTATTTAAAAAGTGGAAATTAGCCGCAAGGGCCTCTTTACCATGTGCAATTAGTTTCTAGGACACACAAACGAAATAATTACTTTTAAGGACAAAATGAAAAATAATTAGTTTCTAAGGCCTAAAAACCTATGAAATTATGTCCTTAAAAGTAATTGGATTGTTGACTTTGTCCGTAAAAGTAATTATTCTGCCGACTTTGGACTTAAAATTAATTCCTGTGGATGTGTGTCCTAGAAAATAATTGGACTTCAAAGTTTGTCCTTCTAGTGAAATGCCCCATTTAAAAATATATTAAGACATCCATATTTAAAGTGATTAAATATTAGGTCATTACGCACTCAGCCTCTTAAAAGAATTCCATCCTAAAATGAGCAAATAAGAAGATAACACAAATAACATAAAAGGGCATATATTGATAATTATAATGATGCAATCGTAAAAAAAGACAAGAAAAGTAACTATATCACTAGTCATAGGTACACAAATAGTACAATACACACAATCTACTCATCTCACAATGACGTAGGGGCAAGTCCTTTTTATACTATCCTTTGACACCACATGTCTGAAGAGTCTTACTTCAGATTTCCAAAAATGACACTTAGAAAATGTAGCCTTCAATTTATGCCTCCTCGATGTTTCAAGTGTGATCTCTAAGTGGAGTTTATGTTCCTCGTTGGTCTTAGAATAAATAAATATACCGTCAATTGAGACCAACACAAATTTATTGAGTGTATCTCTAAAAGCTTGATCCACGATGACTAAAAAATGAGCAGGTGCATTGGTTAGCCCATAAGGCATAACCAACCACTCAAAGAAACCATCTGGTCCTCTAAAAGCTGTCCAAGGTATATCATCTTTGGATATCCTTAGTTAGTTAAATCCTGTGTCTAAATCCATTTGTGAGAATACCTTAACATCCTGCAGTTGTTTGAACATGTTATCTTTGCTTGGTAAGGGGTACTTGTTCCTAATAGTTTGCTTATCCAATTCATGATAGTCTATATCAAGCCGTGGTGAACCATCCGACTGAGCAATAAAGCCCATGGCTGCTCCCTAATTCGAGTGGCTTGGCCTCATCAGACCCTTACTTAACAATTCATCTGTCTGACTTATTAGCTCCCTTCATTCCGTTAGGTCCATCTTATGATTTGGTTGCATAACAGGTTCCCCTCCAGGGGTCAAGTTTTATGCTGGGATCAATCTCACGATGAGGGGTAGGCTATTAACATCTTCAAAGATGTTTGGTGCATCTCTAACAACTTATAACGATTCTAAATTTTCCTAGGATGAACCTAATGCATAAAGGAAACTATCTATTAACTTGTTTGTCTCATCACATAATAACTTAATAAACTTCCTTAATTTAGTTTTTAAAGATACCTCCCTTTCGACACAATCTAAGATAGCTTCATTCTCTATTACAAAATTCATACTGAATAAAACATCGAACCCTTTAAAATCCATGACAAGCATGTCACATGAGAAGCAATGAATTAGGCATAAAACTCATATATCTTCACAAACTATGCATAGAGTAGTTATACCATCCATGGGGTTAGACACATAAATAGAGTTTTCGACAAATATTGGGGAAGTCCTAATCTATCAACCAATTCTTTAGAAATAAAGCTATGGAAAGTTCCGAAATCAAACAAAACTCAAACTAAGAAGCTATTTACAAATATAGTACCTTCTAGTATTCCCATTGTAATGACCCGCAAATCCGTACCCCATGAGTCCACACTATTCTACCTAAATCAACTCAAGTTGTACGGAAATACGAACCATTTGGGTTAAAGAAGAAGAGGTAGAAGAATAAAATTGAAAACAACAACAGAATCTAACCATCGCAGCGGAATAAAATATAATAGATAATAAATTATCTTTACTCAAATCAAATATCTCTGTTATTATATATTACATCATCAGAATACATCAATCATAGCTCAACATCAATATGATACAATGGATACACAACAACTCAAGATACACAACAACTCAAACACAGCGGAATATATATATATATATATATATATATATATATATATATATATATATACACACACACAAGTACGAGAGTACGTATCGTCATCCAGCTCGTCTCCTGAGCACCACAGCATTTCCCGTATCCTATAATACTCGGTCTGACCCGAGCATTACAGTTAAATAATACCCGAGTCAGTCTGGAATACCAGCGTGAGAAAATCACACCCAATTGATTATTAAAGTTTCGAAAATCCTTTGAAAAACAAAAGCATCTCGTAAGACCACGCCACAAATAAACATGTCGGGTTTTTACCTTACGATAGCTAAAACAATTTTTATAGAAATCCTCTGATATTATAATAGGGTCTATATACAAATACTTATAAAATAGCCGAAATTGTTACATCTATTAAATTCCAGCTACTAACCACAGAGTGGGTAATACAAACAAAACTCGTACAAGGCTCGTAGGGAGAATGGATTTCCAACTAATGACTAGGCACTAGGGTACCACCTGTCACAGTACGGGGCCTAGATCACTGTACCGAGGAGTACGCCCGCTCCCCTGCCACACAAGGCCGGGACTACCCCTTACTGGATAATCCCGAGTGAGACCACCTCGCGGTTGGGATTAGCAACCGCCCACTAAGCCGAAATAAAAAGGGACATTTAGACAAGAATGACCTCACCCTGCTTGGGTGCTACCCACCTAGCCTTGCTGCATAACCCTTGATTTTCAGTCATTCCCATTTGATGAGGCTTGAGGCTAAGCGTTACCTTTTTTAGAATATATTCCTTAAAATGCCCATCGTCCACCTGACGATGTTTCGCAAGCATTCATCCATACAAGTCCGTCCTGGGTTCGAACGGAATCGAAGGCACTATTCCTACTACATCCATTTTGGAAATATCCTCAGGATTAGTAGCGACTAGCCCTTGCACTTCACTGCTCCATCTTCGAATCCAAAATCGTTTTCACGAAACGTACAAACCGGATCGAAGTGGTTTTCGAGAAATTAATCTCGATCCCGGTCTCTTCGAAACGATCAACGTATTTGTCCAATATTGATAGTCGGTTATTTAACTATTAATTTCTTATTCACAAACATCCATCAAACAATAATTAATTTTCCACATTATTTATTACCTTCAAAATAGCTTCACAAGATATCTTTCTATTTTCAACCTTTTGAAAACAGTTTCAAACCATTCTTTCTTTCCAGAATAAACCTTCCCACGTATTTTCTACCTCCATTGAAATTTGCCAAGCACGAACTAGATTTTTAAAATAATTTAAAACACTTTACTTTAAAATATACTTTTAAAACCTTTAAGTTAAACTACTTCAATAAATTGTTAAAATACAAACTTATATAAATATTGAAAATAAGGTTACTTTATAAAATATAACTAAATTCTTAATCTTAAAACAAATTACTAAGTCACTCATTAAATAATTACTACTATAATAGATTAAAAGGGAAAGACTTACTTTATAATCTAAATATTTAGATAAACAAAATTTCCAAACTTGCTTTTTAAATTAACTTAAAAACTTTTAACTTATATTTAAAAACTTACTTTGAAAACGTACTTGGTTATCCAGGGAGAAGATCTAACTTCAATCACTTAAATCAATTTCCTCAAATTGATTTCAAATTTATCCAATTTGAAATAATTTCTTTACTTACTTAAGTCATTTCAAAATTCATTAAGTATGGACTTATTATTATTATTGTTATTTTCCGTTTGATTTTAAATCCTTTAACTGAAATATACAGATTCCAGACTTTTCCCAGTTTCTTCTTTATTCCTTCAATAATTTAAATATTAAATCTTAAATCAATATTTTGTTCTATTAAATAATATCATTGAAGTTTCAAATTTCATTAACTTTCTGTTTATTCAAAAATTCCTTTCCATATACAGAACTTTATTAATTAGCATTAAACACCACTATTATTCTTATCCAATTTATTTAAAATTTCTATAATTATTTCACTTACAAATTCTCTTCATTTTATTTCCAAGTTCTAATTCTATATATCTTGATAACTCACCGGAAAATATTCAGGTAAACCATATCATCCAATATTCCAATTATCAACAATATTCATCACAGAATATAAAATAATTACAACAGGGGTATTAAATAATTTAAATAAATGTTGAGGGATCCAGTTGGATCCCTCCAACTTGTTTTTCCTGCATCCACAGACGTTAGCACAATATAATATGCCAATTTCAAATTATATCATACTATAGCACATCAATCAATTCAACCATTCAAACAATTATTTAAATTTAATCATTTAAATTTAAATTTAAGTTTAACTGAGTGATATTAACTCACCTTGAATTTGTTTGCAGTCCAATCCAAACTAGCTTGTTTTCATTATTTTCGACCTTGTACAAGCATTATAGGATTTATTAATATTTGAACTACTCGGACAACTTATTATCATTTATTTAGTTAAAATTTTACTTAATAATTTGATCTAAACAAATTTCCTTTTTGAACTATATATATACACTTATAAAATAGATTATAGATTCTAAGAAACTATTTTATATATATACGTCCAATATTTTTTTTTCAAACCCCTATATATGTTTCCTGTCTATTTACCTAGTTATTACTTTTTAAACTAAGACAGACACTTTATAACTTACTAAAAATATTAAAACAATAATTTCTCCCTTACTGTAAAAACTTCCTATCTTTTTATCTGTTTTAAAACCTTTAATCTATTCCTAATCTACAAATATATATATATATATATATATATATATATATGAAAAAACAAGACAGCTATACCTTCTGCCTCCAAGCTCTTGAGCTCGACTTCGAGTCTCCGACCACCTCACTGTCGAAGTCGATGACGACAGCCAACCCATCCCAAACATGCTGCTAACTCCATCGATTGCCCAAAACCCTTGCTCCCTGCTCGCTCCACCTCCCACCGCTACTAAACTTGACCCGCTCCAACATCGGCCCTGAACAAATCGACTTCGCCTCCACCTTCCCATGCTTGCGATTCGCTCACGTTGCCCTAACTCGAGTCGCCCCAAATCAACCTCCTACGCGCGAGTTCCCCCTACGCGACACCAACTCGAGCTCGCGTTTAGGCTAAACAAACCCGATCTCAAGGTGCAGGGAGGCACATTTGATTTTATGGGAACAATCGCCATTTTTTTTCCGAACGGAACGAGGGGTTTAAGGAAAAGGGGGTAACTCGGCTGTGAACTAATAGGAGACCGGAGATTTTTCACTTGCTTCTGAAGGAAGCCATTGGTTTATTTTAATTTTATTATTTTTTTCTTTTCCGGTTCTTAACTTAAGAAAAGAAAAGGAACAAGGTTGAGACACTGATTAAATGAAAGAAAGGAAATGTTTCATGATAGAGCAACCCAGCTATAGTGATTTTGAAACTTATGGAAAGGAAACGATGATGTAAAAATAAACTTGACTAGTCAAAATGATTTATTTTCAAATTCCGAACCGGCTGTTATAAATTAAATTTTTAGCGCGTTATTATATCGTACACTCACACACTAGCTCCAATCAATACGAAATTTGAAATCCAGTAATAATTCAATATTACGGACCCAATGAAACTGGTTTCATCGAATTCTGAGACTGTGCCTCGAAAAGCTATTTTTAAATTCAATTTAAAACGATAAAATTTTCAAAACCGAACAAACCACTGCTAATTTCAATTTTACAACTTCTATTATCTTCAGTGTTATCAATATAAATTTCATAAGCCTTCAAATTATTTTTAACAAGCTTAAAATTCTAGGTTCAATATTTTATCCAACTTCAAATTATTTAATTCAATAATTCAATTATCAAAGAAATTGTGATATTCGTAATTCAAGTTAAAATTACTCTATTGAATATTTAAAATCAATTAAATATTCCGATTTTAAATGCTTGAAAATTCCGGGTCGTCACATTCCTCTCCCCTTAAAAGAATTTCGTCCCCGAAATTACAAGTTAGGAAGAATGGTCCAATACCCGTTTACCTTTTCCAAAACCAATCAGTTTTTAACAATTCAACATCTTACCAACTATCTTTTTAATAGAAGCCCCATTACAATTCTTACTAACTTCCCAACTTTTCCCTTAGTTTCCTAATAACTTTACTTATACAATCATTCAAATTATAATTCAAAATTAAATTTTGAATTGTCGAAAATTTTCTCAAAATTTTTCTAACTCCCTAAATTTTCGAAAAATTTCGCCAGCGTCTCCTTTGCGCGGCTGACTCGGTACAACTACAAAATGGCTCTACGGCCTCCCAAATCCAAAAAGAAAATAAAAAGGCCAAGTGGCTCAATCCAAATCCTAATCAAATTTCATACCAAATTTAAATACATACCTTTTTTTCGAGTATTTAAAATTTATCTTCTGAAATCAAAATCAATTCTCTTTACCTTTATATTACCTGCACATCTTACACAGCAATATGTCCAATCACAAAATTCAAAAACATTTCATCGACTCACTTACAGATGTCAATATCAATTAACTCAAATACCAACTTAGATTATATTTGAAATATCAATTTCCAATTGAGAATGCATCATCCCTTACTTAAGCTAGTATAAGCATTTTATATGTTTCTTATATTCATTTTCATCTTATCACTTTAGTTTACATCTATTTCTATTCACATTGATTTTTTCATTTCCATACGAATTCAATTTATCTTTAACTCTGAATATATAAATTTTATTTTTCATTTATTACTAATTCATGTCATTATTTTTATTAGTTTCTTTCACTAACTTATTTCAATTTTCCCATTTGAATTTGTTTGTCGTTAACAAAATTTTCCAAAATTTTCAAAAAATTTCTAACTCCTAAAATTTCTGAATTTTTTTGGCAGAGTCCCCTTTGTACGGAGGAGCTTTTGCAATTTGACAAAAGAGATAAATATATATCCATCGACCCACCCGGTCGGAAAAATCAAAAACAGTTCATATTTCCTATTTTTATTGCGTAAGCGTACCTTATTTAGCATTTTAAGCAAGCGGCTTATATGTTTAGCAAATAGCACAACCAAATCCAGCCATACGGCTTCCAGGTACCTGTACTTACTTAATTTAAACATGTAAGTGCCAAATATATGCAGTTTAACAGTATATCACTTATTTGCAATAGTGAAAACATATGAATTCTAAAAGAAATGCACACCAAACACTTTCTGTAAGCACTTTATATAGTTTCCATGCTAATTCAACTGTTTCAACTTAATTTACAAACCATTTTCATTCAATTTGAATGGTTTTCAATCCATTCGTATGCAACTTCATCAATTTGAATGGTTTAAAACTCAATCGCTTACATTTAATTTACTTTTAAGAAAACTGAACTCATATTTAATTCAATTCCTCTCAAAATCAATTCATTTTACTTCTATTAATTCATTGGATTTTAATTACTCCTATTGGCATCCAATGACAATTCATTCTATGCAGTTTGACGAGATCTATGTGAATAAACATGTATTTATGTTTCATAACCAATTTAAATTGATTTCAACTCAATTTATACTTAATTCTATTTCATTTTCAAATTTATTCACAATCTATATATTCTCATTTCATTGCATCTCAAATTTGAATACATTCACTTGCATTCCATTATATTAACCAACTAGTTCATTCAAACCATTTACAACCTAGGTTCATCTTAATTGCCAATTAAATTTCCCTTTTATTTTAATCCATTCACAACCATTTATTTAGCTCGACACACTCCTTTTAAATTTCATTTACAATCCATTTAGTTACATTTCATTCCATATTTGTCTATTCCAAACTGTTTTATTTAGCTCGAAGACAATCCAAGCTATTTCATCCAATAACTATTTCAATTTAATTCATGATCTATTCAATAGCGTTTCATTCTTTATCCGCATTCATTCATTCTATTAACTTAAAAACATTCCATTTTCCCATAGTCTCCAAGTTATTTCTATTCTTCAACAATTTAAATGGTTTACAATTGTTAAATTAAGAATTTCATTTCATTAAATATTATCGGCAACTCACCGAATTTTATTTGAATTAAAATTCATTTTTACTTGATTTAAATCCAATCCACAATTATTAAACTTAATTTTAAGTTGAATTCAATTCAACTCCTTTCCATTTTATTTTTTAGCTTAAGTTTACTCACTCCAATTTATACTTAAGCTCATTTTGTTTCAAGTAAATCTTTCTCTTCCATTCAATTTAATTCTATTTCAGTTAAATCTCATTTAAAAATTTACAATTTCATTTGATTAGTTATTATAAAATTTAACTTTCCAGATTCAGTTCATCCAATTCATTACATGGCCATTTCCAATTTATCTTCACTTATTTGGATTTTATTTTCAACTCAAACCATTACTATTCCAATCCAATTTCATTTTTATCCAATACGTTTCCAATTATATTTAATTTGTTAACATTTAAAGTCAAATTTAATTTATAACTTGAGTTTTATTTCCAAACTTCAATATTAACTCACCAATTCAGCTTTATTTAACATTCCATTAACCAATTTATTAACAAAATAGTTCTCCCCTATTTATAGTTCAATATTTGATTTTTAATTCCAGATAGCACTTCATTTAATTTTCTTAGTTCAATTTATTTTTATAATTCAAGTTTTGATCTTCCTTTTACTTTCAATTCATCAAACAATATTTATTTTGGATTTTGCATTCCATTTCAATTTTATAAGTCTCCACTTATAATTTACACAATTCCATTCATCATAGGCTTAAATATATTCATCTTTTATTTTAACTCAAGCCTTATGCTTATTTATATCCCAAGCATGTTTTATTTCATGCATTATAATTCTTTTACACGTTATTCTTATTTATTTATTCCAATTCCAATCCTTATCCAATTTATTTTCTATTTTTTCAGGTAAGAATCCAATTCCATTCAATAACTCAACTGAAATTTATTCCAATTTCATTTTTATTCTAAATCGGATTTATTTATCTCAATTCGATTTCAACTTGATCGAATACAACTGGATATTATTTTCAGATTATTCGATTTATTTCAATCCAGTTAAATTTTATTCTCCAATCCAAGCTTATTTCATTTTTAACTTTTCACTTAAAATTAAATTCCCAACATTCAAAGCTAATATTTCCTTTCTGATTTAAAAATCATCACAATCTATAAGCTTACAACCTATTTCATCAGGATTTTTCAAACACCCGGTTATTGGTTTCAAACATTTTGAAACCTCCAACATGTCAAAATCAAAATTCTCAAAAATCAAACCAACCCTGTTTTTATTCCCAACAAATTTCCTTTGAAATTTCAAAAGCAAACAGGTTTTCGTGAACAAATAATTTGGCAGCAATTCATCACTTAGAAACTCGAAAATGAACATCGATGATGCTGCAGTCATCACCGAAGTTATTTTCCAGCGACTGAAGTGAATTCAATGCTATCTCACTTCCAAAATCCATTTTAAAACAGATTTCCATTCAGAATTATTTCCAAAACAATAATTCTATCATTTATCATTAAAACACTTCGATAAACATTTCCAAACCTCCGGGATTTTAAATTTCTAAAGCCTGCTTAAATAAATTTTAACTATAATTCATTTGTACACTTTATTTATACAAATTATCATTTGATTGTATTTTAATGCATAAATTACATTTATAATTCATATTTATAAATTTCATTCCGTAATTGAATTTATCTTCTCAATCTTTGATTATATTTACAATTTCTAGTTAAAATTTTCACTTAACAATGATAATAATTTAATATCATCATTTCTAACATCCAAGCAACCATATATTAGCTAAATAGTTTTCAAAAACTTTTCTTTATATCAAAATATATTTTGGGTAAAATTATTTCATTTACCCGCATTTAAAACAATACCGTGTCAATTGTTCTATTCAAGTGTTTAGAAACCCCTTCGATATGTTGCGCAGACTGTGTCGATGAAGGTTCATATGCCACTCCATAAATCAATCAACACAATATTAAAACAATTTATATTCACTAACAAATACGCACTCATATTTATTAATACGCTCAAACTCATTATAGAGTATTACGGACTCTATTTTAAATGAGTAATTCCCACCAGAGCCAAGGTTATCACCAACCTAAGCTCTGATACCAAGTGTAACGACCCGCAAATCCGTACCCCTTGAGTCCACACTATTCTACCTAAATCAACTCAAGTTGTACAGAAATACGAACCATTTGGGTTAAAGAAGAAGAGGTAGAAGAAGAAAATTGAAAACAACAACAGAATCTAACCATCGCAGCGGAATAAACTACAATAGATAATAAATTATCTTAACTCAAATCAAATATCTCTGTTATTATATATTACATCATCAGAATACATCAATCATAGCTCAACATCAATATCATACAATGGATACACAACAACTCAAGATACACAACAACTCAAACACAGCGGAATATATATATATATACACACAAGTACGAGAGTACGCATCGTCATCCAGCTCGTCTCCTGAGCACCACAGCATTTCCTATATCCTATAATACTCGGTCTGACCCGAGCATTACAGTTAAATAATACCCGAGTCAGTCTGGAATACCAGCGTGAGAAAATCACACCCAATTGATTATTCAAGTTTCGAAAATCCTTTGAAAAACAAAAGCATCTCGTAAGACCACGCCACAAATAAACATGTCGGGTTTTTACCTTACGATAGCTAAAACAATTTTTATAGAAATCCTCTGATATTATAATAGGGTCTATATACAAATACTTATAAAATAGCCGAAATTGTTACATCTGTTAAATTCCAGCTACTAGCCACAGAGTGGGTAATACAAACAAAACTCGTACAAGGCTCGTAGGGAGAATGGATTTCCAACTAATGACTAGGCACTGGGGTACCACCTGTCACAGTACGGGGCCTAGATCACCGTACCGAGGGGTACGCCCGCTCCCCTGCAACACAAGGCCGGGACTACCCCTTACTGGATAATCCCGAGTGATATCACGACGCGGTTGGGATCAGCAACCGCCCACTAAGCCGAAATAAAAAGGGACATCTAGACAGGAATGACCTCACCCTGCTTGGGTGCTACCCACCTAGCTTTGCTGCATAACCCCTGATTTTAAGTCATTACCATTTGATGAGGCTGGAGGCTAAGCGTTACCTTTTTTAGAATATATTCCTTAGAATGCCCATCGTCCACCTGACGATGTTTCGCAAGCGTTCATCCATACAAGTCCGTCCCGGGTTCGAATGGAACCGAAGGCACTATTCCTACTACATCCATTTTGGAAATATCCTCAGGATTAGTAGCGACTAGCCCTTGCACTTCATTGCTCCATCTTCGAATCCAAAATCGTTTTCACGAAACGTACAAATCGGATCGAAGTGGTTTTCGAGAAATTAATCTCGATCCCGGTCTCTTCGAAACGATCAACGTATTTGTCCAATATTGATAGTCGGTTATTTAACTATCAATTTCTTATTCACAAACATCCATCAAACAATAAATAATTTTCCAAATTATTTATTACCTTCATAATATCTTCACAAGATATCTTTCTATTTTCAACCTTTTGAAAACAGTTTCAAACCATTCTTTCTTTCCAGAATAAACCTTCCCACGTATTTTCTACCTCCACTGAAATTTGCCAAGCACAAACTAGATTTTTAAAATAATTTAAAACACTTTATTTTAAAATATACTTTTAAAACCTTTAAGTTAAACTACTTCAATAAATTGTTAAAATACGTACTTATATAAATATTGAAAATAAGGTTACTTTATAAAATATAACTAAATTCTTAATCTTAAAACAAATTACTAAGTCACTCATTAAATAATTACTACTATAATAGATTAAAAGGGAAAGACTTACTTTATAATCTAAATATTTAGATAAACAAAATTTCCAAACTTGCTTTTTAAATCGACTTAAAAACTTTTAACTTATATTTAAAAACTTACTTTGAAAACGTACTTGGTTATCCAGGGAGAAGATCTAACTTCAATCACTTAAATCAATTTCCTCAAATTGATTTCAAATTTATCCCATTTGAAATAATTTCTTTACTTACTTAAGTCATTTCAAAATTCATTAAGTATGGACTTATTATTATTATTGTTATTTTCCATTTGATTTTAAATCCTTTAACTGAAATATACAGATTCCAGACTTTTCCCAGTTTCTTCTTTATTCCTTCAACAATTTAAATATTAAATCTTAAATCAATGTTTTGTTCTATTAAATAATATCATTGAAGTTTCAAATTTCATTAACTTTCTGTTTATTCAAAAATTCCTTTCCATATACAGAATTTTATTAATTAGCATTAAACACTACTATTATTCTTATCCAATTTATTCTTAATTTATTTAAAATTTCTATAATTATTTCACTTACAAATTCTCTTTATTTTATTTCCAAGTTCCAATTCTATATATCTTGATAACTTAGTGCACCGGAAAATATTCAGGTAAACCATATCATCCAATATTCCAATTATCAACAATATTCATCACAGAATATAAAATAATTACAACAGGGGTATTAAATAATTTAAATAAATTTGAGGGATCCAGTTGGATCCCTCCAACCTGTTTTTCCTACATCCACAGACGTTAGCACAATATAATATGCCAATTTCAAATTATATCATACTATAGCACATCAATCAATTCAACCATTCAAACAATTATTTAAATTTAATCATTTAAATTTAAATTTAAGTTTAACTGAGTGAGATTAACTCACCTTGAATTTGTTTGCAGTCCAATCCAAACTAGCTTATTTTCATTATTTTCGACCTTGTACAAGCATTATAGGATTTATTAATATTTGAACTACTCAGACAACTTATTATCATTTATTTAGTTAAAATTTTGCCTAATAATTTGATCTAATCAAATTTCCTTTTTGAACTATATATATATACTTATAAAATAGATTATAGATTCTAAGAAACTATTTTATATATATACGTCCAATATTTTTTTTTTCAAGCCCCTATATATGTTTCCTGTCTATTTACCTAGTTATTACTTTTTAAACTAAGACAGACACTTTATAACTTACTACAAATATTAAAACAATAATTCTCCCTTACTGTAAAAACTTCCTATCTTTTTATCTGTTTTAAAACCTTCAATCTATTCCTAATCTACAAATATATATATATATGAAAAAACAAGACAGCTATACCTTCTGCCTCCACACTCTTGTGCTCGACTTCGAGTCTCCGACCACCTCACTGTCGAAGTCGATGACGACAACCAACCCATCCCAAACATGCTGCTAACTTCATCGATTGCCCAAAACCCTTGCTCCCTGCTCGCTCCACCTCCCACCGCTACTAAACTTGACCCGCTCCAACATCGGCCCTGAACCAATCGACTTCGCCTCTACCTTCCCATGCTTGCGATTCGCTCGCGTTGCCCTAACTCGAGTCGTCCCAAATCAACCTCCTACACGCGAGTTCCCCCTACGCGACACCAACTCGAGCTCGCGTTTAAGCTAAACAAACCCGATCTCAAGGTACAGGGAGGCGCGTTTGATTTTGTGGGAACAATCGCCATTTTTTTTCCAAACGGAACGAGGGGTTTAAGGAAAAGGGGGTAACTCGGCTATGAACTAATAGGAGACCGGAGATTTTTCACTTGCTTCTGAAGGAAGCCGTTGGTTTATTTTAATTTTTTTTTCCGGTTCTTAACTTAAGAAAAGAAAAGGAACAAGGTTGAGACACTGATTAAATGAAAGAAAGGAAATGTTTCGTGATAGAGCAACCCAGCTATAGTGATTTTGAAACTGATGGAAAGGTAACGATGATGTAAAAATAAACTTGACTAGTCAAAATAATTTATTTTCAAATTCCGAACCGGCTGTTATAAATTAAATTTTTAGCGCGTTATTATATCGTACACTCACACACTAGCTCCAATCAATACGAAATTTGTGATCCAGTAATAATTCAATATTACGGACCCAATGGAACCGGTTTCATCGAATTCCGAGACTGTGCCTCGGAAAGCTATTTTTAAATTCAATTTAAAACGATAAAATTTTCAAAACCGAACACACCACTGCTAATTTCAATTTTACAACTTCTATTATCTTCAGTGTTATCAATATAAATTTCATAAGCCTTCAAATTATTTTTAACAAGCTTAAAATTCCAGGTTCAACATTTTATCCAACTTCAAATTATTTAATTCAATAATTCAATTATCAAAGAAATTCTGATATTCGTAATTCAAGTTAAAATTACTCTATTGAATATTTAAAATCAATTAAATATTCCGATTTTAAATGCTTGAAAATTCCGGGTCGTCACACCCTTCCACATTGCATGCTCTGAAGTTGATGGTTCATCTTAATAACATATACCTTGGTTTGCTGACCTTTTTGCACTAGTAGATGATTCCTTTCCATATGTCCAAGTTGGTGGCAATTAAAGCAGGGTATCTTTTAGGCCATTGAAGAAATAGGTCATGTTTGCTGATTCTGTGTTTCGGAATTCCTACAGAACTTCAAAATATGGCTCTTCTGCAAAAATAATAATGCCCATATGATCCATGAACTTGTTCCCTTGATCTCCTCCTTTCGACTTTCCTTTCCACTTCTTTTTCCCTTATGGGTTGAACTTCCTTTTATTCGACTTGTTATCACTACTCGAGGCCTTTAACAACTTCTTCTTCTCAAGGACTTCATAACGCATAAACATGTCTGCTAGGTTTATGAAATATTCCTTTAGGTGAGCAAACATTTTCTCTTGAAACTCCTCCCTCATTCCCATCACAAACATCTCATTCTTCTTGAAGGGTGTATCATTGAGTTCTGGTCCAAAACGCAATAACTCGTTGAACTCGGTTTC
Source organism: Allium cepa (assembly GCA_030765085.1). Taxonomy (NCBI): domain Eukaryota; kingdom Viridiplantae; phylum Streptophyta; class Magnoliopsida; order Asparagales; family Amaryllidaceae; genus Allium; species Allium cepa. Next base: position 170,830,419 of record CM060931.1, read on the forward strand.
ATATTCTATTACAAACTCATGTCTTACTTAAGATCTAAGAAACTCTTATATATACGGGTCTTCTCCGCTTGAGGTACGAACTGACCTTCAAACACCTCTTTAAATCTGGCCTAAGAAAAACCCTCCTTCGGAATATTTGTTGTAATGGAGTCCCACCATGTCGCCGCTTCATCTTGTAATTGCTTTGACACCAAGAAGCATTTCTCCTCATTTGTAATATCTAATCCAAGCCAAGCTAGGACTTCAATATTGAATTCTGTAGCCTTAAACAGGTTTCCTTCAAAATTAGAAAATTCTTTGCAGAAGGATGCAAAGTCGACACGGGGCTGTACAAGTGCTACCTCTTCTAATGATCCTATACTCTAGCAATTGGGGCTCAACCCACGGTGATCGAGGTACCATCATTTCCCCTTCCTCATCTTCTTTTAGAGCTCATCTCTTACTTTCTGACAATAATAATATATCCTAAGAATACACTTCTAGGCAAAGCTTATATTGGAAAAGGTACCATCAACAAATGATATTAAATACACATATACATTCCTCCAATCGGCACTCAAATAACAATATAAATTTTGGCAATTTTCTTTATATAAGAATATAACCCTAGGTAAAATTATTTCATTTACCCATTTTAAAAATATATCGTGTTGGTATGTCTTTTTTAAGTGTTTAGTAACACTTATCGACAACATCAATCTGGCACGTCGACTATAATTCATAAGCTACTCAATAGATCAACCAATACAACATAAAACATTTTATAGCACTAACGAATATGTGATCATACATATACTACGTTCAAACTCATTCTAGGATATTTCTAATCCTATCTCTAATAAGTTACTTAATCTAGGGCATTACTAACCCAATCTATAATGAGTTTACCCCACCAAGGACTATGTGTTCGCTCAACCTAAGCTCTGATACCAATTGTAATGATCTTCCTTTCTTATACCCAAAGACGACACTTAATGCATCCTCAATATTCGTGTGCTGATCATTTGAGCACCCGAAAGATAGGCCATTCGGGGTGAAGAAAGTAAAAGATAGAATAGAGTCTCACATCCTGACGAGAAATATATGATATATACAAGATCTTTACAAAAAGAAAATTTTCTTCATTATACATAACATCATAGTACAGTAACCTATTATCAGCCTGGAAGTTATAATAGCATGTCCTTACAATTGCTGATAAATACAGACAGAACAAAACACAACTGTAACGACCCAGTATTTTCAACCATTCGCATCCGCACATGTCGGACTTGAATTGTTCAAAATACCGTGTTGTAAATAAAATTTGGCAAATCTCAAAATATACAGTAAATAATTAATCACAGACACAGAATCAGAATACTCGCAGCGGAATTTAAAATACTTAGTGGTTCATGAAGCCACTATAAATAGTCTCAATCAAATAAAAATTACATAGTCTTTAATCCAAATATAGTTTTAAATCATCAGTAGAACAATCCAAATGTCCACTAGTCTTGATTTCAAAAATTTAGATAAAGAACTGGGAAGGAAGTTTGCCAGCAGCTTGAATGTGATCTACAGAAATCCTAGCTCCGGGATGAAACTGAACTGCAACTCAGGCTGACCCGAGCGTAACATAAAACATAAACACTCGAGTCAGGACATACATACTTATATAGTGTAAGCTAATTCAAGTGTACTGTAATATAGAGCAAGTAACTTAAAGGATGCTTGGGACCGCCCATCCTCTAAGGATCCGTTAAACTATTTACTATGTAGTAATACTTCGCTATTATAATAGTGTCTATTAGTAAAATAAACTTACTTTTAAATAGCGTTAAGGCTTTACATTTTCCACCTTAACACATAATATATTCCCACAGTCAATACAGTACAGTAATCTCCCCCGGAATGGGCGTCGTCAGAGGGCACTCCATAGGTATGGTACAAAACCAAAATCGTACAAGGCTCGCTATGGTAGGTGACACGGCACAACTAGGCAATGCCAGGGTAGATTTACCAATTACGCATCCGGACCGATGGAAACGCGTAGCGCGCAGCTACCGCCCACCTCGAACAACACTCCCAAATCAAAAGTGCGCACCAAACAATCACAAAAGCAATAGAATGGCATACGAAGAAGTGCGTCCGATCAGAGGTGCTACCTCATTAATCCGTCAATCGCTCCTGTTTTAGCCACCTTATGCCAACTCACAGGAGTCGGATCCACGTATTTACCTCAAAGAAAACGTCACCACCATCCTACTTCATTCTGGAATCTCCACCGCGTACACGGTGGTCAAAGTGGTTTCGGTATCGACAGAGAGTATGTCAGATATCCGATCCCGGTCTCTTTAACAACCAAACGTTATTATAACCCGTGGTTACAACTTTTAAAAATGGTATTTATACTTTTCAAATTGAAAAATCCTTTTAAACATCATTTATTTAAACATCAGTCATTCTATAAAAATACCATTTAAATCTATTTAATTTATTTAGGAATTTATTGCCTTTCAACTCACATTTAAGAGTTAAATCCTTCTATTAAAACTATTTAAAGTCAATTCCTTATTTTTATAAATTACATATTAAATTTCAAAATTTCAACCTTTTCCCAAAGATTATTTCCATAACTTTTATTTAAAACAATCAAAATTCAGTTTCCGTATCACTTATGAAATGCTACCTAAAGTCTATAGGTTAAAATAGTTCATTTATAAAGACAGCATTTAAATGTTGTAATAGATTATTAATCTTAAATTTTAGTTTTATATTCCAAGATATAACTTATTAATTTACTTAAATAAAATCTCACTTATAACAACAATTTAGAATTTCCAAAATAAGTTATATTCCAAAATTTTACTTAAACATTTATTTATTTAACATTTTGAATTATTTAAAAATCTTTATAAATTTATAAAATTCTTTAAATACATTTATCCCAAAATATTATAAACTTTCCATTTAAATTATTTTAAAATATTTCAGAAAAATATTATATAAACCACGGGTCAGTATATAGTTTTCTAGCCTAGGTCAAGTGATACAGATATATATCATTTCAATCCGCAATTTACAAAAAAAACCCGGGTTCTATCATTTCAAACCCGCAATCCCAAGTTAAATATTTAAATTTAAACAATTAAATAAATAAATGAATAAATAATTATCGTGCATGCCTATCATTTCAGCCTATAACGATCTCAAATTTACAGGGAAACTTGCAGTGATGATTTAACAGTAAATAAGCATTAAATAGTATAACTGCAATAATATAAAATAAAATAAATAAACAACTGATGATGTGTCAATTTATAATGGGGTTTAACATCATACGTTATATCACAGACATATAAAATTTAATAAAATAAATTACAATTACACTTATGATAAATTCACAGATATATAGGTATGTTTGTCTGGTGAGAAAAATTCACCTTAAAACCGTAGATAATCATATTCAAATGATTTGTACCACTTGGTAAAAGAACGTACAAATGACACGATTAGATTTCCACGGATGCAACGTCTTGATTCAAATCTAGAACAAGATCCAAATAAAACCAATACGCGACTTAAATTTACGGTCAAAAGCAAAATTTCAATAAAACGAATTTGGGACGGGATTATAAAAGATAATTGGACTAAACTTTGCTCGACCCCTCCACCATCCAACTCGACTCATTTTTTTTTTAAGTTGCACAGTCAACTACACCAAATTTTCACAATGCAAAAAAAAAATGACATCCCTCCTCTATAGGCCGTGACAAGATCATGTACAGGTAGCCATTTTGCCCTCCCATGCACTCTTCTTCCTTTCCCTTCCCATCATAGTCACGTACTAACTTCTCCTCTCCTCCTTTTTTTTATGTTGACATGTAACAAATACTGGAAAAATGAATCACCTCAGAGATCTTGGTGATGAAAATTTATCAACCGAAACATCTCTATCCGGAGTAGAAAATTTTTATAACATCACTGTCAACCAAATGTCTTAATTCCAAATATCAGCATGACATTATATTAAGAGAGCACGGCACGAGTTTGCTTGGCTGTGCATGGCTTTGCACGGCGTGGACTTATATTTAGTTTGAAAACATGAACTTATACAAAATATATGTCTCACAAACAGGACTCGGCTGAGTGCTAGGGGATGTGCCAAGTACAGGCAAGGCAGGGGATGGTGATTCATGAGTGGAGGAGTGTATGTAAGTTGGTGGTAGCCTGTGGCGGTGGAGGTTGAAGGCAGTCGAGTAGGTGATATGAAAATGAATTTAAAGCAAAAGGAAAAAATATAGAAAGGAAATATAAAAGAGAAGAAGAAGTAGGAACCCATACCTGAAGCTTGCTCGAATATGAATGAGGATACGATGTTATGCAACAGAGGTTGTGAACGAATTTATAAAGGCAGGGATGCGTGATATTTTGAATGAATATAGGGAAACTTGCGTGATTTATTTCCAGTTATACGAAAAATTGATTGCAAACGTTTTTTTAATAATAGGTTGCGTGCGTTATTTATAGGCTGAGTGATTTTTTATACAAAACAACAGCAAGGATTTAAATGCAGAGAAGAAAAAAACGGCAAGAGGAAAGAATTTGAAATTTTCCGTGCGCTATGATAAAGGAAGGATGAGCGAAATTAAAGGTGGAAGAAATGGCAAGGAATTTATTTGCTTTGGATTCTACTTCAAGGACAGATTTTATACTAAATATAATAGCTGTGTGTTAAAAATTTGTTAGGCTAAAAGATGTATACATATACAGAGAATTTCGAAATCTGGGTAAGAAATAAATGCAGACAAGAAAGAAACGGCAACTAGAAAATTTGAAATTTCCGTGCGTTGATAAAGAGGGATGAGTGAAACTTATGGTGAAGAAACGGCAAGTGATTAATAGATTGGTTCATTTCAAACTTTTTCTTCAATTAATGATTGCGTGCGTTTTTTTCTTTATATAGGCTGAGTGATTTTAGCAAGGATTTTACGCCAATTTAAAACCAATGAAAGCTGTGGAAAAGGTAACGTTTTGCTATAAAAATCTACTAACTGATTTATTAATCCATATAGATATTGTAGTATGAATTTTAAAATACGCCAAACCGACGCAATACAATACGCCCAAAATTTATGCAAAAGTAACATTTTTAATTTATACGTTTATACGTTACTTATACCATTACAATGCGTGCCCTTTTAAATGCGAAATTTAACAGTCTGTAAAACACTGAATTTTACAAAGTTATTACTTAACTAAAAATTAAATTCGTTTACATTCTTCGTATTTAAAATATACATAATTCATTTTTATTAAATTCCAATTGGAGTTGTCTTTTAACAAAGTAAAAATTTCAAAACTTCCAATTTTATATTTAGACTTTTAGGAAATGATTAAATCAAGTTAAAATTTATATTAAGTTTCAAGGTTTTATAAATAAAAAGAAATAAAGAGTAGGCAATTAAAAAAGCAAGCAATTAAGACAATATAACGCATACCCTTTTAGTTTCTTCCAAGCCATAAATAAAAGATATAAACAAGCAATAATCTAATAAATAAACATGACTGTCAAAAATAAAAATAGAAAGATAAAATAGAGGTGGATATATGAAATAATAATAATAAGAACATATATATAATATGTAATAAAAGTAGAAAAATTTATTGCATGTAAAACGCTGTATTTTATCAAAAAAAAAGTATAAGTTTTAAATTCCCAATAAATCCATATATTTGATTTCTCAATCATGTTATTGAATCGACTATTAACTTATCCTCTTATGGGTAATATTAAAATTAGTTTTTATACTAATACATAAAAAAAATTCCCAATTCATCCAAATTTCAATTAATTACTTTTCAATAACTACCATGCTTTAATCCTACTCTTTTATTAAATCTGTTATCACTCTATAAACCTAGTTATTATTTGTTTATCTTTCCTTACAAAAATATATATTCCAATTTTCATCTTTCTTTTGTAATAACTTGTTATTTTCAATTATATTGAATTTCCCAAATATATACATTTATCATAAATAAAACCTAAATCAATTTATTCAACTTGGTTTCATTCCTTTATTTCATCTTATGAATAAAATATAAATTTCCATTTATGTCATTTCATTTACATTCACACATTACAGTTACAGTCCTATCTCACATTAATGAACATTTACCAACATTTAAATGTAATTGACTTCCTACTCTGAATTTAGCAGCCCTAAATAAAAAGGTGACTTGCATAAATGTTGTCACTAACTTTATATTACACTCAAGTTTATTATTTCCACTAATTATCAGAATTGCTTATATAATGTTGAATTCACTCCATTACCATACGTTTACTTGCATATATTCAATTTAATACCCAAATGTAACAGTTAAAACTACATTAATAGACCAATTAAATAGTAACTTACAACCGTTACTATATCCCTTTTATTTTCATTTCATTTTAAACACTCACTTCATTATAAATTATAAAGGTTTTTTTTTCTTCTTAAATTTAATTACAAAAATCTTATTAAATTAACCAGTTTAATTATCGAAATTTACAGGTCATTACACTCTCCCCCACTCAAAACTTTTCGTCCCCGAAAAGGAAGGAGGTAGGAGAATAGAACACCCTGAAGGAAAACTAAATTGAAACTCAAAATGGAATCATTTATTTAAACCATATAAGTTCAATTTAAATTAATTAATATTCAATAATTGATTTAATTCATTTAATTTTTACTGAAGTTAAATCAATCTTAACTATTTCCAAATTAGTTATCTTATTATCCAATTATTTTGAAATTAAAAATTTCTAAAATCAGAAATTTGTATAGTCATTTATAATAATCATCTTTTATTCAACAAATTTAATTCTTCTTTATTCCAGATTATTATTAAATATATTCTACTTAATATATCTTATCGTACATATTAAGTAAATTATATTTATTATAATTATTCCAATTTATTTCTAAATTTCCTTTAACACCATTTGATATTGTATATTATTCAATTATTATTTTATTTCTATTTACCTCTATTTGTCTTGTTGTAACTGAAACTTTAAGTGTATAACATTTATTATAACCACTCAAATTTTATTTATAAAATCCTTTTATATTATACATTATCCAATTACATAGTTAATTTCTGAATGATTTAGGCAAGTTATACTGGCATGCAATTATACAAGTAAAAAATTTCCAATTATATTATTCAAGTTCAAATATTCATTCCAAATTTGACTTTATTTTATCATTAGAATCACCTTTTAACATAAATTTATGAATTTAATTTCCAGTTAACTTCAAACCCTTTAGAGATAAATAAATACATACATATAGCATATATCAAATCAAATTTAAATCATATATCTATATATATTATAAATTAAGTCATATTTAGAAATTCAAATCAATTAAATTTTTGAAGCAAAACTGCGGCGTGGTCTCTTTACTTCGATACTCGAAAATGAATGTCCATGATGTTGTAGTCATCACCGAAATTATTTTCCAGCGACAAAGAGAAGAGCACTAATTTTTAAAACTTTAAAATTCTTTGGAAACAAATTTTTATTTGAAAATAATTTAAATAATATCTCCCTTTAAAATTTTAAACACAAGGTTTGAAACCATCAAAAATTGAATTCTCAAGTTTTGGTTTTAAATTCATTTCTGTTTCCAAATTAATTTATAACCATTTGTTTATATTCAATTATTTATATTAGACAAAACACATGGTCTATAAAACCATAAATAAAATCAAAACTATTATCTCTTGACAACTAGTTAAATTAGTTATAAAATTCTGAAAATTATACTTAATATAATATTAGATTTTTCCCAAATATAGGAATAAATTTTTCAAAACAAGGATAGAGATTCAAATTTGATGGATTCAAATCAAAGAGAATTTTGATTTAAAGATAAATTGGAATCAGAAGATCCGATGATTAAATAACAGAACAAGGAACTATATAAGTTTATATAAATCGCGGGCAACCTTAACCTGGTCAACCGTGACTTATAGAGTCAGATCGAATCTAGATTTACCATTCGATCCGAAGAGACAGAGTTCGGAATGACCAAAGATACTAGCATCTAAACCGAGGTTAAATATAAATCTCTGGTGAATCAATGATAATTGTAAAGGAGTTTCACCGCTTTATTAGAATATTGGTGAGACCGCCAATTCACTATAAAGATCATCCGAAATGGAGTTATGGGATACTCCAGAAATCGAAAGAAGATGAATAGTGAGGGACACGAATGAACTTTGGAACCGCAGGGAACGTTTCAAAATTCAAAGGAAATCGAATCAAAAGGAAGAGATTCAAGCTCGAATGAAAGTGATTCTGTAAATCAAATTTACCATACATTCTAAGTTTTGCCTAGAGCCAAAGCTCTGATACCAAATGTAACGACCCAGTATTTTCAACCATTCGCATCCGCACATGTCGGACTTGAATTGTTCAAAATACCGCGTTGTAAATAAAATTTGGCAAATCTTAAAATATACAGTAAATAATTAATCACAGAATCACAGACACAGAATCAGAATACTCGCAGCGGAATTTAAAATACTTAGTGGTTCATGAAGCCACTATAAATAGTCTCAATCAAATAAAAATTACATAATCTTTAATCCAAATATAGTTTTAAATCATCAGTAGAACAATCCGAATGTCCACTAGTCTTGATTTCAAAAATTTAGATAAAGAACTGGGAAGGAAGTTTGCCAGCAGCTTGAATGTGATCTACAGAAATCCTAGCTCTGGGATGAAACTGAACTGCAACTCAGGCTGACCCGAGCGTAACATAAAACATAAACGCTCGTGTCAGGACATACATACTTATATAGTGTAAGCTAATTCAAGTGTACTGTAATATAGAGAAAGTAACTTAAAGGATGCATGGGACCGCCCATCCTCTAAGGATCCGTTAAACTATTTACTATGTAGTAATACTTCGCTATTATAATAGTGTCTATTAGTAAAATAAACTTACTTTTAAATAGCGTTAAGGCTTTACATTTTCCACCTTAACACATAATATATTCCCATAGTCTATACAGTACCGTAATCTCCCCCGGAATGGGCATCGTCAGAGGGCACTCCATAGGTATGGTACAAAACCAAAATCGTATAAGGCTCGCTATGGTAGGTGACACGGCACAACTAGGCAATGCCAGGCTAGATATACCAATTACGCATCCGGACCGATGGAAACGCATAGCGCGCAGCTACCGCCCACCTTGAACAACACTCCCAAATCAAAGGCGTGCACCAAACAATCACAAAAGCAATAGAATGGCATACGAAGAAGTGCGTCCGATCAGAGGTGCTACCTCATTAATCCGTCAATCGCTCCTATTTTAGCCACCTTATGCCAACTCACGGGAGTCGGATCCACGTATTTACCTCAAAGAAAACGTCACCACCATCCTACTTCATTCTGGAATCTTCACCGCGTACACGGTTGTCAAAGTGGTTTCGGTATCGACAGAGAGTATGTCAGATATCCGATCCCGGTCTCTTTAACAACCAAACGTTATTATAACCTGTGGTTACAACTTTTAAAAATGGTATTTATACTTTTCAAATTGAAAAATCCTTTTAAACATCATTTATTTAAACATCAGTCATTCTATAAAAATACCATTTAAATCTATTTAATTTATTTAGGAATTTATTGCCTTTCAACTCACATTTAAGAGTTAAATCCTTCCATTAAAACTATTTAAAGTCAATTCCTTATTTTTATAAATTACATATTAAATTTCAAAATTTCAACCTTTTCCCAAAGATTATTTCCATAACTTTTATTTAAAACAATCAAAATTCAGTTTCCGTATCACTTATGAAATGCTACCTAAAGTCTATAGGTTAAAACAGTTCATTTATAAAGACAGCATTTAAATGTTGTAATAGATTATTAATCTTAAATTTTAGTTCTACATTCCAAGATATAACTTATTAATTTACTTAAATAAAATCTCACTTATAACAACAATTCAGAATTTCCAAAATAAGTTATATTCCAAAATTTTACTTAAACATTTATTTATTTAACATTTTGACTTATTTAAAAATCTTTATAAATTTATAAAATTCTTTAAATACATTTATCCAAGAATATTATAAACTTTCCATTTAAATTATTTTAAAATATTTCAGAAAAATATTATATAAACCACGGATCTGTATATAGTTTTCTAGCCTAGGTCAAGTGATACGGATATATATCATTTCAATCCGCAATTTACAAAAAAACCCGGGTTCTATCATTTCAAACCCGCAATCCCAAGTTAAATATTTAAATTTAAACAATTAAATAAATAAATGAATAAATAATTATCGTGCAGGCCTATCATTTCAGCCTATAACGATCTCAAATTTACAGGGAAACTTGCAGTGATGATTTAACAGTAAATAAGCATTAAATAGTATAACTGAAATAATATAAAATAAATAAACAACTGATGATGTGTCAATTTATAATGGGGTTTAACATCATACGTTATATCACAGACGGATAAAATTTAATAAAATAAATTACAATTACACTTGTGATAAATTCACAGATATATTGGTATGTTTGTCTGGTGAGAAATACTCACCTTAAAACCGCAGATAATCAGATTCAAACGATTTGTACCACTTGGTAAAAGAACGTACAAATGGCATGATTAGATTTCCGCGGATGCAACGTCTTGATTCAAATCTAGAACAAGATCCAAATAAAACCAATACGCGACTTAAATTTACGGTCAAAAGAAAAATTTAAATAAAACGAATTTGGGACGGGATTATAAAAGATAATTGGACTAAACTTTGCTCGACCCCTCCACCATCCAACTCGACTCATTTTTTTTTTAAGTTGCACAGTCAACTATACCAAAATTTCACAATGCAAAAAAAAATGACATCCCTACTCTATAGGCCGTGACATGATCATGTACAGGTAGACATTTTGCCCTCTCATGCACTCTTCTTCCTTTCCCTTCCCATCATAGTCACGTGCTAACTTCTCCTCTCCTCTTTTTTTTTTTATGTTGACATGTAACAAATACTGGAAAAATGAATCACCTCAGAGATCTTGGTGATGAAAATTTATCAACCGAAACATCTCTATCAGGAGTAGAAAATTTTTATAACATCACTGTACCCCAAATGTCTTAATTCCAAATATCAGCATGACATTATATTAAGAGGGCATGGCACGGGTTTTCTTGGCTGTGCATGGCTTTACACGACATGGCCTTATATTTAGTTTGAAAACATGAACTTATACAAAATATATGTCTCACAAACAGGACTCGGCTGAGCACTAGGGGATGTGCCAAGTACAGGCAAGGCAGGGGATGGTGATTCATGAGCGGAGGAGTGTATGTAAGTTGGTGGTAGCCTGTGGTGGTGGAGGTTGAAGGCAGTCGAGTAGGTGATATGAAAATGAATTTAAAGCAAAAGGAAAAAATATAGAAAGGAAATATAAAAGAGAAGAAGAAGTAGGAACCCATACCTGAAGCTTGCTCGAATATGAATGAGGATAAGATGTTATGCAACAGAGGTTGTGAACGAATTTATAAAGGCAGGGGTGCGTGATATTTTGAATGAATATAGGAAAACTTGCGTGATTTATTTCCAGTTATACGAAAAATTGATTGCAAACGTTTTTTTTTTATTAATAGGTTGCGTGCGTTATTTATAGGCTGAGTGATTTTTTATACAAAACAACAGCAAGGATTTAAATGCAGAGAAGAAAAAAAACGGAAAGAGGAAAGAATTTGAAATTTTCCGTGCGCTATGATAAAGGAAGGATGAGCGAAATTAAAGGTGGAAGAAATGGCAAGGAATTTATTTGCTTTGGATGCTACTTCAAGGACAGATTTTATACTAAATATAATAGCTGTGTGTTAAAAATTTGTTAGGCTAAAAGATGTATACATATACAGAGAATTTTGAAATCTGGGTAAGAAATAAATGCAGACAAGAAAGAAACAGCAACTAGAAAATTTGAAATTTCCGTGCGTTGATAAAGAGGGATGAGTGAAACTTATGGTGAAGAAACGGCAAGTGATTAATAGATTGGTTCATTTCAAACTTTTTCTTCAATTAATGATTGCGTGCGTTTCTTTCTTTATATAGGCTGAGTGATTTTAGCAAGGATTTTACGCCAATTTAAAACCAATGAAAGCTGTGGAAAAAGTAACGTTTTGCTATAAAAATCTACTAACTGATTTATTAATCCATATAGATATTGTAGTATGAATTTTAAAATACGCCAAACCGACGCAATACAATACGCCCAAAATTTATGCAAAAGTAACATTTTTAATTTATACGTTTATACGTTACTTATACCATTACAATGCGTGCCCTTTTAAATGCGAAATTTAACAGTCTGTAAAACACTGAATTTTACAAAGTTATTACTTAACTAAAAATTAAATTCGTTTACATTCTTCGTATTTAAAATATACATAATTCATTTTTATTAAAATTCCAATTGGAGTTGTCTTTTAACAAAGTAAAAATTTCAAAACTTCCAATTTTATATTTAGACTTTTAGGAAATGATTAAATCAAGTTAAAATTTATATTAAGTTTCAAGGTTTTATAAATAAAAAGAAATAAAGAGTAGGCAATTAAAAAGGCAAGCAATTAAGACAATATAACGCATACCCTTTTAGTTTCTTCCAAGCCATAAATAAAAGATATAAACAAGCAATAATCTAATAAATAAACACGACTGTCAAAAATAAAAATAGAAAGATAAAATAGAGGTGGATATATGAAATAATAATAATAAGAACATATATATATAATATGTAATAAAAGTAGAAAAATTTATTGCGTGTAAAACGCTGTATTTTATCAAAAAAAAAGTATAAGTTTTAAATTCTCAATAAATCCATATATTTGATTTCTCAATCATGTTATTGAATCGACTATTAACTTATCCTCTTATGGGTAATATTAAAATTAGTTTTTATACTAATACATAAAAAAATTCCCAATTCATCCAAATTTCAATTAATTACTTTCCAATAACTACCATGCTTTAATCCTACTCTTTTATTAAATCTGTTATCACTCTATAAACCTAGTTATTATTTGTTTATCTTTCCTTACAAAAATATATATTCCAATTTTCATCTTTCTTTTGTAATAACTTGTTATTTTCAATTATATTGAATTTCCCAAATATATACATTTATCATAAATAAAACCTAAATCAATTTATTCAACTTGGTTTCATTCCTTTATTTCATCTTATGAATAAAATATAACTTTCCATTTATGTCATTTCATTTACATTCACACATTACAGTTACAGTCCTATCTCACATTAATGAACATTTATCTACATTTAAATGTAATTGACTTCCTACTCTGAATTTAGCAGCCCTAAATAAAAAGGTGACTTGCATAAATGTTGTCACTAACTTTATATTACACTCAAGTTTATTATTTCCACTAATTATCAGAATTGCTTATATAATGTTGAATTCACTCCATTACCATACGTTTATTTGCATATATTCAATTTAATACCCAAATGTAACAGTTAAAACTACATTAATAGACCAATTAAATAGTAACTTACAACCGTTACTATATCCCTTTTATTTTCATTTCATTTTAAACACTCACTTCATTATAAATTATAAAGGTTTTTTTTTTCTTCTTAAATTTAATTACAAAAATCTTATTAAATTAACCAGTTTAATTATCGAAATTTACAGGTCATTACAACAACAGCAGAAGAATATAAGGTACGTGAATACGTCTTAGAGAATCCAGCCCGTCCCCTGAAATTTCGAAAGCATCCAGCTAAATTTGAAAAATATGCTTGGGCTAACCCGAGCATTATAAGAAAATAACACATGGATCAGTCAGGTAAACCGGCGTGAGAACTCAATTAAATCAATAATATTGATTTCTACATTTGAAAACCCATTATAAAATAAAATGTATCTTGTAAGACCACGCAACACATAAACATGGACGAGTTTTTACCTTACGATAACCAAAACATTTTATATTATAAAATCCAATGATATTATAATAATATTTATAGGTTTCAAATATCAATTGTTAAGTAGTTATGATGCATGTACATCACAACAATAATAGGTATACAGAATCGAAGGCACTTATTGGAGAATGGATTCCAACAAATGGCAAGGTAATGGACAACCTTTCGAAAATGTTGCACCTTTAGATAAAATGTACCCGAGGACGTAAACCTTTTTGTCTCTGCCAACAAAGAATCGGCCAACCCCTTACGGGATAGTATCAAATATGTCATCACCCAGGTTGTTCCCATCCTTTTTAGAGAGCTCTCATGCACAACCAAATCCATAATATGATAATCTAGAAAGTTGACGACGAACGCAAATAAGAGCAACCCATATAGCCCTGCTGCGCTAACCTATTTTAACAATTTCATAGGTGTCAGACTCATAAGATAACGATTTACCTTCCTTCGGCGGTTCCTGCTTTGAATGCTAACACTGCCATCCAGGAAGAAATGCAATGCCAGTATTCATCTATATGAGTTCGTTCTGGGTCTGAACAAAATCGAAGGCACTACCTCTACTACATCCATTTTGGAATCACCCTCAGAATTAGTAGCAAGTAGCCCTTGCACTTCAAAAATAACCATCTTTGAAACATCATCAAGATGTCTACCATTCAAATGCTTATGTTGGTTCGAAGTGGTTTTCGAATAACATGTCCGATCTTGGTCTCCCCAAACCAACAACTGTTAATTTCCGATTGATTCATTCTCGGTTCTTTTAGAAGTAAGTAGACTATACCAGAGTCCCAAAGGGATCTCTAACATATCCTAAAAAGGTAGGGACGATTGATTCGGATGAGTTCTCCTAAGGGAACTCAAACCGTATGAACATGCGAAGCAATTATTACATTCTAAGTCAAAACTGGCCAAGATTTGATAGTAGGTTAATTTACTATCAAATAAACAACAATAATTTAGATATTTAGTTACCCATAGCTACCACTGAGCCTCAAAATAAAACTTTCATTTATTTAAATCTCTTTACAAAATATTTATCAAAATATTCATATACTCATCTTACTGGCATAAGTATATTCACAAAACATTATGAAAGAATTCTTATTTCAAAATCATATTTTAGGATCAAACAAAAGTTATTTAAATGGAAACAGAGACTAGGATAAGCCGAAACACTATTTCCTCGGTGTTAAGCATGGACCAAATGTCTACACCACCAAAATTAAGAAGGTTAATTTAGGAAAATCCAATCTCAGTTTCTTTTATAATTTTTTTAATAAATCCTTTTGATAAATCTTTTGCATTCATGAAAATCTCCTTTACTAAAATTCCAAATACATTTATAAAACTTCTTTATAAATCTCCATATAAACTTTCTTTATAAATATCGAAAATCATTCATAAAAATCTTTTATAAACTTTCCTTATTTTAAACTAAGCTTCTTTAATAAACTCCAATCAATCAAGTTCCTTTGATAAACAAGCACTTATTAAAAACACTTTTAAAAAAACAAGTTATTATTTAAACATCCTTCATTTAATTATCCTTAAATCTCATTAACAAAATAATGATTGAATTATTTAAAAAGTATTAAATTATCTTTAAATAGTTTAATAATATAATTATTTAATCATCCTTTAAATATGATAAAAATGATTGTAAACTTTAAACCATTTTCAAAAAGGGTAAGATTTGAATATTTGACTTTACAAGTTCAAAAAGAGGCTTAGCGCCCACAAATGTTCTCATTTAATTTAGTTTAACTTTCAAGTTATAACAAGCGTATTTACATAACAAGTAGATATGTAAAGGCAATTAGCCAATAACAATCAATCAACATATAGGCAGATTTCTAAGTTAACATAATAGCAGAATCATGTTTAATTTTTGCTTAATATATGTCAAACATAATCTTCTTAGTGAACTATAACAGAATGGTGATTTATTCTTCTGAACAAATGTCCAATACAAGTTAATTAGAAAAATTGTCTTTTATTATCCTAAACATATATCATTGGATTTCATAGTCAATTGGGGTTACTAAAAGGTAATTGATAAAGAAATCCTTTGGATTTAAAACATTCTTTTAAAGACAGTTTGCTTAAACAAATTGACCTTCGGAATTAGATGATTTAAAATCAAAAGCTTTTATCCCATAATTAAATAACATTTAAACTCTTTATTTAAATAATAATTTAACCATTAAATAAATAATTAAAATTCCAAATTAACTTTTAAATAAATAATGAAATAATTATTAACCTTTAAATAAATAATTAAATAATAGCTAATCTTTAAATAACTAATTATACCATAATTAATCTTTAACTACTAATTAAATAACAATTTGAAACTTCATTAAATAATAATTTAAATCTTATTTTGGTCTTAATTAAATCTTAATTAGGTCTTAATTAGATCTTAATTCAATTTAACATAATTAGTAATTAATAAATAATTAAATCCTTGTATAATAAATAAATAATTAAAAATTAATCTTAATTTAATAATAATTAATTTTTAAATAATTAATTAAAAATGATTAAGTATTGAGTAACGTAATTAATTAATTAAATAATTAAATAATCATTAATTAAATAAATATAATTAGTTATATAATTTCTTTTTTATTACTTATAACTTGTTTTGAAAACACTTTCAAAAGGATACTTAAGCATAAATACTTTTAAATTTCAAAAGAGTTTGTTTCTATGAACTGCACCTATAGCGACTATCACTATATGACCCGTAATTTTCAAACTTGTTTTATATTCCAAAAACCTTCAAAAACTTTATCTTTTGTGTTAACTTTATAATTTTAAATAGAGCTTTTGGAAACCAAACAAAGTAACGTGAGACATGTTCAACCATAGGACCCATGGTATGTATACGCTTGCGTGTAGGTGAAGGAATACCTTAATAAGAAAGGTAGTTTGCTTTAATGAAATAGGAAAGGAGGATTATTGCCTTAATTGCAATAGGCAATCTAAATCGGATGATGGGCGAAGAACAACACTATGATAGCATGTCAGTTGAATTCGTACCAAATAAAAGAGTAAGGATATGCATAGGTCGAGAACATCATCAATCCTTAGTGGTCAATGGGAAAGACATAGGTTACACCTAAAGGGCTACATTGCTTACTAGTGTACGGTCCATATTAGGTCATGCTTCGTCACATTGTTTTCTAGTTTGTTTGTTAGAAAGCACGACTAGTTAACCCTATCAGAGTAGTCTTTCAAACATGCATGGGGTAGTCTATGGGGCTGGATCCGTCGGTGGAGCTGAATCCACCAAATCTATAGTTTATAGAGCTGAGTCTACAACTAGAAAGCAGACAAGAAAATCCCTAAAAATGCAAAATAGAAAATGACTAAGTTATTGTAAAGACGGTAGTAGACACTAGAAAAGTTCTTCAGTATGCACGACAACGAGATCGTGATACGGGGAGGGTGATGGATCTTGACAGGGTGCTGATATAGAGATACTAGTGGGGGTAGTATCTAGGTTGAATGAAGGATTATGGTACTTATACACACACACACATAGTTATAATCTACTAAGGGTAGATGGGATGTATCGTACGTGTACGTGGAGTTGAAGCGATTAAGTAAAACTAAAGGACATAACATAAAATGGAAGACAATCCACATAAACTAGTATTATGTATAAAACGTATAATGTAATAGTCACTAAAATGTTGATTTGACCCTCTCTCTTTACAAACCACAGGATAGCATAGATGGACAGGTACTGGTACAAGACGAGAACGGTAAAAGGTCATGTTTCTTGTCCATGCTCAACACTAGCCAGGACATTAGACATTAGAAGTGTTAAATCTTGGTCAACGACTATATGACTTATTATATTTTATCATTCCGCTGTGAGTTATATCGTTAATGCTCTGATGTGAATTCGTTTGTTTATTTGCAGGATACCAAACCAACTATCCGTGCATTGGTGGACATGGGTTTTCGATATAATGAAAATCTAGGCCCACTAAGGTGCGGCAGATACATTTGGTATTAGAGCCAGGTCAGTCGATTTTAAAATTAGGAAACATTAAGTAAACATATTTGTTATTTTCATATAAATATAAGTATATTAAAATCCGAATCTTATAAATTCGGACTGTAGAATAGTTGCAACCATACATTGAAAAATTGATTAGTCTATTATGAGTTGGAATAATGGAAGAAGTCGAAGATACACATCTACCCTGATTACCCCATAGGAAATAGGTCGTATGAAAAGGCATTGACTTAAAAAGAGTATAAGTGCAGCATATGAAAAGTCCCTGAAGATGGAGAGTACGTGACCCATTTGTTGGGCTTTCGATAGCCCAATGTTTGGAGATCTCCGTATGATTGCCGATTGATGATGTACAATAGGTCCAGATAAGGGAAAAGTAAGAATCCATAGGTTGGAAAGAAGATAAGCCAGCAAATCGAAGAAACGGTCTAAGAGAAAGGACAAATAGAAATCCACTATGAGTCCAACCAAATGGAAAATAGTTTTAGACTTAGGAAAGATATATAAATAATATATTTGAAAGCATAAATAAGTAAATAATGGAATTTGGGAAAAATATATTTATATAATAAAAGTTTTATTGATATATATATATATATAGTTAAATTGAAAATTTTCGATTACATGGATTCACAAACGTAATTTGTTTGAATTTTTTATAGAGCATATATAGCTCTCTAGTTTTTCTTTGAAGGAAGAAAATTGTAAATATAAAGTTTTAGTAGAAATTAAAATTTGTTAAAATCAAAAATTTTAGTAAGGAAATTTTGTAAAAAGCTATTTCTTTTGGAAGAAAAATGGTAGAGCAATATTGCTTATGGGTTTACTATAACGGAAATTGCTAAGATGTAAAATTCTTTTTAAGGGTGGATAATAAGAAGTGGTACGAATTTTAAATGCAGTAAATAGTAAGCAGTAGGCGGACGCACTGTAGTGGTCTGATATAGAGGATTGTCAATTGAGAGTAGAACTATATAAATATAAGCCAATTAAATAAGAGCAGTTTAGGTAGAAGAAAATTTAATTATAATAACATTAAGAATTAATGTTAGGAATTTATATAAAATAATGTAAGTAATTAGAAATAACATTTGAGATTATATTGAAAATAATGCTAATAATATAATTAGAAGCAATATAGGAAATAAAAGGCGAAATAAAGAAAAATGGACATTTTCCATTTGGTGCATATTTTTTGCAAGTATCTTTTTGAAGTCCTCATCGCATGATAATAGAGATTCCGCCAAGGATTAGAAGTGGAGATAGTATGAGTAGTAAGAAAATGATAGAGTGGGAGTTGTTTTTATCCACTCTAGTTTTTATTATTAAAAATTATAAAGGATGTTTAAAAATACTGAGAAATACATTAAAAAAAATATTTTGGTGCAAAGTGAGTTTTTGGAAGGAAAAACTCAATAAATAGTTTGAATTAAAAATCCAATAAGAAGTAAAAGTTGATAGGTCTTTAAAAGGGGTTTGAAAAAAGGAACTTAAAAAAATGATAACATTTTCATTTAGATTTAATGAATAAGCTAAATCCAAAAAAAATTAAGATATAGTTTTAAAAGCTAATACACCAAGAATTTTGAATTTAATAAAAGGGTTCTAAGTTGTATTTTTTTAAAGACAAAGCTTTTGGGATTAATTATTTCAAAATTTTTAAAGCTTTTTTTTTTTTTAAAAAAGGGCAAAGTCCGAATAATTTTTTCTCATGTGAAATAACGACTGCATAAGGTAAGATAGGATAAAATGTAAGACTATGAAGAAGATAGTGATGACTACTCATAGAATATCAGTAAGAAATCCTTGTAGAGTGTAAGGAATATTGATGAGAACCTAGGAATATTTTGTTAGACATGTGAGAAACCATAAGAAGAAACCTTAAAGGAATGATAACTGATATTAAAGTACACTCCTACGAGTACTAGGATATGCTCGTATGAAGAATTAAGGGTAAATAAAGTACATACCAAGATTTGAGAATACCATCAAAAGATTGGATTAAGAGAAAATAGTAACAAAGAGTGGTAACAAGCTGACAAACACACATAGAGGATGTCGGTAGAACCTAAATTAAGGGAGGCAAGGTAAAGGGTGGAAAAGTTGTTCTGTCAAGCTAATGTGCTAACGGGTTATTTGAGATTTGAGGGTTGCAGAAGGATAGCACGTTAGAAAGGTCCATTCAATTTAAGTAAGAAGTGATAGGATCACAACATCGTTAGTGTCAGTAAATTTTGAAATGCAGCTTCCAACAGTTTTTTCTTTAAGGTTTGGGTTGTAAGCACTAGTTGTCTTTATTGATATAAAAGCATGTGCGATATTATAGGAAATGTTCGTTTTTATGTATTTTTTGTATGGACCGCCACATTATAGGAGAACAATAAGGCAAGGAAATGTCAAGGAAGACACTTAACTAATGCAAAAAGAAAAGAAAATAGTAGAGATTGGATGTTAAGAAATAAATTAAGAAAATTTATTTAACTTACTACTAAGATAAAAATGAAATATTGTAAGTCCCAAATAAAAAAATTTAGAAATAAATTTCAAGGAGGGAAGGATATGGAAAGAATGTGTGGCGCCACGGGTCAATACCTCTATGCCTTAACGGCTGAAATTTATAATTTATGTGAATGTATAAATGATACTGAAAAGTAAGAATTTATAATAGACTGTGAATGTATAAATGATGTACTAATTCTAGATTTGTTATTTAAATAGATACTGAAAAGTAAGAATTTAAAACAGATAATTCAAAATAAGATTTTAGGGGTTTAAGTGGTATTTTAATTTGTTGGATTATAAGATGTTAAATGTGAATTTCTGTACATTATCAAGTTTAAAATAAATAAAATGTGTCATTTGAAATGACAGGGAATTCACTTAAAAAGAAAGTGATGTATAAAATAGAGATGTTTACCGTATTTTATACTACCTATTTTAATAATTACAAAAAGATAATTCCTTATTATTCCAAACGCAACACAAACCTTCCCTTTGGCTAAGATATATTTATTTACCATGTTATCATTTACATGATAGAGACGTAATTTCAATGAATGAAAATGGAGAAAATCCCTAAATGTTAAATAAGGATATAAAATTGTGAAATAAACATTCTAAAAGAAAAGATACGTAATACTAACAAGGATGAGAGTAAAATAAAGAGAATGTAAGAATAGGCAAAAAAAAATTAAAAGGTAAAAAGAGAATATGTACAGAAAATGGGAAAAAGGGCAAAATAATGAAAAAAAGACATTATACATCTTAAAAAAAAACAATATTTAATATTAAAAGTAAGCAAGAAATAAATTCATAATGAAGCAACGACTCATGGTCAATAGTAAATTCTATAGGCAAAATGATTAAGAAAAGATGAATGAATATCTATGTATGTATATATGTTATAAATATGTAACCTTAAATATGCGTTTAGGATAGGTGTGAACTATTGAAGTTAACAAATGACTGTATGGATATAATGACAATTAATCATTAGCATAGTTTAAAAGGCATGGCCAGTAGTGTTACACAATAGAAGCCTGCCCACCGCAAGGGGAAAAGGAAAGTAGTGAGTCAAACAAAAGTCTGGTGAATAAGTTACTTCATTAATATATGGTAATCACAAGCAATTGACTTCATGTATAATCTATGTGACCTAGGGTGTTCTACTTGTGTTTGTGAACCACTTACTAAGGTTGGTTTCGTTAACCTAAGGAGTATAGCTCTAAGTACACCTACACATAAGCATCTTGTGAAGGTTTATATAGGATCAAACAACTAATCGAACCTCATATTAACAACGGATCAAGCTAATAATCTTTAGGACTATTCCTAACATAGGATCGGATACAATATCAACCTTGGGACTACATTCCAAAAGTACGACTACAACATATTGCCCTTACGCATTGAGAGATTTCGAAATGACAACCCACAACAAAGACGTTTTAGGGTCCGCTACATTTGCGTCCAAGCCAATGGTAATGCCTCTTATTGCACCACATGGGAATCCACCAATAGTGTCACGTCCTAATTATCGTATAGTGCCACTGATGATTGAATCACATCCTAATCCACTAAACATCCACCAACGGTGTTGCACATTCATCGAGGAACCTTCTATGAGTGTCACTGGTGGTCGAATCACGTTTGACGAATATCGAATCTACCGAATAAATAGTGTCCAGGCCTAATTTTCCATGTGCACATCTACTCCGTCCTATAACATCTAAAAGTCAAGAATTATGAAACTAATTTCCCTACTAATATACTAATATATTTATATATATAATATTTATAAATCTGTAACCCAAGCCTTTGGCCGAGGTTTAATCTGCAGCTGAAACTTGATGTCGACCATCAGCTACTGTAGCGGTCTACTACTTGCTGGTAATCAGCTATAGTACGAATGTCAACAGGTTGATGTTAACTAACATTGATATATACTCATGTGTTTGTTGATTAATTAAACTTGTTTTTGAAGAATAGGTTGATTTGAAAAGAAACAGAGAGTTTTTGGAAAGATAGAGTTTTGGAGTGTACATGATTAGATTAGGGATTTTATTCTCAGGTTAACGTTGTATTTATAGGCATATCAAATGGACTTTGGCTATTAATTATATAAAATCCACATCGTTCAACCTGGGTTTTTCCTATCCAACAGTGCCCAAGCGATTAACCCATTGGTTTGGAGCAACTTGTATTGGTCAAGGTGTCGACCGCTGAATCTTAACAAATTTTTTCCTTTTATATTTTAATTAATTTCTACTTCAAATCTTTAAATATTATGAATTTTTTCATACGTACTCCGATTACAAAATTCTATATATGAAAATTGTCCAAAAAATTTCTACGAACGTAATAATGAAAGTTTCGCCACCAAATTCGAATGTTTGTAAAAATTCTTTTTTTACCCTTATTATATTTAAATTCATTTCTTTGTTAAATTTTTGGCTAATTTTTGCAGGTGTTATAGTGGATGTGTCACATGCGTTTGTTCTTTCATTTGACCATTATTTTCAACGATTGTGGTACGATGAAGAACGACGATAAATGGCAAGGTGAAGGTCTGATACTTCAATGTGATGGCTTTGGAACTTTGGTGAGTTGATCTACGATTGGTTTGGACATCTAGAAGTATTCCGATGATGACGACTCGAGCAAAGAAGTTATAATGATGATAAATAAGGAGTGGTTCATTGAAGGAAACTCATGAGTAGAATGTTGAAGAGTTCAATTATGAAAAGTGGAATATTGAAGGGCTCCACCATGATGAATGGACAAAAATAGAGCAAGAAAGGGCTTGGATATGCGTGCAAAGAGATCATTTTATTCTTGTATATTCTTAAGAAGATACAAGTGAGGATGCTCACTAGAAATTTAGTCAACTACTCCAGATCATTAAAGGGATATGTGATGTGCACGTAAATGTGCATATTTTTACCACCATATTTAATCTATTTGAGTTAAATAAATGATCATATCGGGTATTTTAACTTGTTTAGACGAAAAATTCAAATTATTCCAAATTGTCACATATTCATCTTCATATATGGGTAAAACGGTCATTTGTGTGCATATATGTCTTTGAGAAAAATTAATTGAAAATTTGTATATACTTTTTGTAGGAATTTGATCTCAAATAGAAGTGGTTTCATGAAGATATGCATGCACAAAATTAATACAAAGGAATGAAGATGGAAATTATTCAAAGTGAAGAACATGGAGGACCCCACATACCCACCTACCTTAATGTACAAATTAAAGGCTAATGCACATGCTTTTGGAGTTAATAGCTTCATGCACACTTAATGGGGGATTAAGACATGTTAATGATTACTTGGCCTCCACACTTCCTAAGGGGCATTTTGGACACTCCCCAAAAATATGCATTAGGGTTTCTAACTTGTATAAATACCCCTTATGTTTCATGTAGCTCATCTCTTCTCTTAGTCTCTCTTAGGCCTCTTTCCCTTTAGTTTAGTTTAGATCAAATAAAAGAAAGCTCTCTTTCTCTTTTCGTGGCTACTTAGCCATTTTTATTTTATGTAATTTTCTTTTCTTTTTATGCAATGTTAATTAGTGTTTCCTTTTACTTACATGTTCATTTCCTTTCATGCTAGTAGTGTAGATTTACTTTTATGCAAGTAGAATAGTTTTCTTTTCATTTGCTTTCATTTTTCTTTCTTTTTTGCTTTCATGTTGTTGCTACATTTGTTAATAAAATGACAAATATGAGAAGCTAAACCCCTTCAATTTAGGGGTAATGAAGCTCTGTAATTAATGTAGCTTCAACATTTTGTTAATTCATGCTCTCTTTTTGTGCTTAATGATGATGATAGAAGTGGTTTTATTTGTTGTTTTTGCCTTGAATTTGATAGTCTATATTGTTGACACCAAATAGGCTATGCTTAAACAATCACTAACACAAATGCCTCTTCATCAATATATGATTGTGGCATAAGAAAGTGATTTGAAATTAAAATTTGATGGTCTATGTTTCTAATCAATAGTTAATAGGCCATACTTAAAATAGATTTCATTTTCATTTTCTTTGTCAAGTTTCATGAAAGTTAGTAAGTGTTTTAAGGGGTGTGTTATAGTTTGATGACTTATGTTGGCTAATTAATAGCTCAAATAGGTCATACTTATGATAAACACATCAATTAAAACACTAATGACCATAAAAGAGAGATCATGATTTTATGTGTTGAACTACATGATCTAGAGAGTGGATTTATTCTCTAAATTGTCATTTAACTTTCATATTTGCATTTCTTTTCTTTTTGTTAGTTAGTTCATTTTCTCATTTTCTAGCTTAAACACACTCTCGACTTTGGTATAATTTGATTGAGTAGGAAATTTAAAATCATCAATTCCCTGTGGATCGACCCGTATTCGCCACGTGCTACATTCGTACACCGTACGCTTGCAGTTATTTTTAATTTAAATTCGTTCAATGGTTTTCTAAACCAATAGAATTTCCGTCGATGAACAATATGTGTACCCTGGATTATTGAAGGAATCTAGTGTCAGCGTTTGGATTGTGTTCGAGTGCATAAAAAACTAAGATTTTTCTAGTAATCCCCGTTAGAGGAATGGTCATAGGAATTATCATACATCCATAGCATATTGAGTGACTGTGAGGATTGTTTGATGGATACTGTGTTTACCATGTTTGTTTGTCCCTCTAGAAATGTCATAGGATATAGATAGATATCTATGAGCTGATATCCAAACACCCAATGTGTACCAGGATGTTTGTATGCTTTATGATATTAGTATAATACCATATTATTATTATGTGCTAACTCTTTGGATGCATGGACATGTCATGTATGATTCTTCATACAATTATTCCTTACTATATCCTTCTTATAGTATTTTAAGATTGGTTATCACTCACACTAGACTATTGTCTTACTCGATGTTTTATGCTTTACTTATTATTATTGTTGAATATGCACTTATATGATTTTTGTTTGATGATAATAAACATATATACATTCGTTTAAATGTATTTGTTAATATACTATTTTATTTTCACAGATTAAATAAATATTTGCTGAATAAAATAAATAACACGGAATTTGAATTCAAACGAATATTTTATTCAAAGTGTTTGTGTCAAAATTGGGCACAACACTCTTCGGGAGTCGTTGAAGAGATAATAGTCAAGAATAAAAGTTCAAAACAGATATTATCTAACAAAAACTCCAATCAACAGTAAAGTAAATGCGTAGACAAGCGATTTATAGTGGTTCGGCGTGTTACCTACGTCCACTGTGAAGTTTTTTGATGTTTTATTGATTCTCTTTCAATGATTACAAGTTGTTACAGCGATCAACAGCAAGTTACAACTGGAAATTCGAAATCAACAATCAAGTTATGATATAGGATGATGGAGATCTTGATTCGGCAGAGTCTCGGCGTCTCAGAGTCAGAAGATCTCTTTTCTGTTGGCCCTGGGGCTCTATTTATAGGCGTAGGCTGCTGATATCTCGCTGAAAACTCGGGAGACCACGTCTGGCACGTAAGGGGGCCCACACGCACGGTCTCAGAAAGTTTGGGCCCACTTTGGCATCGGTTCGAACTCCATTCGAACCGATCAAGAATTCATCCAATCGAGGTGAAATTTGGCATGGACATTCTTCAACATGTGCACAAGCTTCAGTGAAAATTTCGTGGCATTTGGATCAATAGGTTAGGAGATATCTTGGATTCGAAATTGGGTTTTTGGTATAGCTGTCTGGTTCGAACCCATGTATTCGAAACAATGGTTTCGAATCCATCATGGCACGCGGCTTCGTGGTGACGTGGAGCGCAAACTTCGAATCGACCCGGACTTCACTCCGTGTTGACTGCTTCGACTCCATGTATCTCGGCGCATTCAAACCGATGGAAGACACGTCATCGTGGTTGGTTGACCTAGTGGGTTCGAACGAAGTTACACAGGATGGGTTCGAAGATGGCATCACAGATTGGTTCGAAGAAGGCCTCTATGATGGGTTCGAAGCATGGCTTCGGGAGGATGGATTCGAAGGTAGGAATGCTGGGTTCGAACATTGGTTGATTCGAAGCACTTTCTCATGATGGGTACGAAGGAAGACCATGGGATGGTTTCGAACTAGATGGAGTCGAACCTGATGGGTTCGAAGGTGGCGTGACTGTGCTATGGATTCGAACACGGTGCCTGCTGTTGGGCGAATTTTCACCCAGAAGACCTCAAGACCAAGGAGCCACAATTTCACCCGGGCTCGCAACCTCCACTTCGTTCAATAGCCAAGAAGCTCAATACTAACCTAGAAGTCCATCCAATATTCTCCATAAAGAAGCTCGTTCGGCCCAAGCCTCCATTCGGCCCCTTCATTCGGCAAGCCCAGCCTATAGTCCATTCGGCCCCTTCATTCGGCAAGCCCAGCCTATAACCTCATTCGGCATAAGTTCCTGCCGAGCCAGATGATGCCGGACCAAACACCACCGGTCCAAGCAGCCAACACCGAACCAACTCCTAAGGCCATCACCGAATCAAACGAGCACCGAACCACCTCATTGCCACCGGTCCACACATACCACCGGTCCATACCTACCACCGAATGGAGCTCCGCCGAACCAGATGACTGCCAGTCCAGATTGCTTCAGCCCGGGCCCACCAGCAGTTATATACTTCCAAGACCCCTGCCCCCTACCTCACTCTATAAATAGAGGGGCAGGGGTACAACAATGGCAGACAAGTTTGAGAGCTCAAGCAAGGAAGGAACTTTCAAACTACTTTCATACACTTGTATACAAAGCATTGTACTTGTAATCTGGAAGAAGAAAGATAATAACATATAAAGTGGACGTAGGCACATTCTGGCCGAACCACTATAAATCTGCGTGTCTTTTACATTTCAGCCCTTACTTTTCTCATATTTACATACTCATCTAAAATCATTGAAAATCACACATACTCAACTAAAATAATACGACTTGGAGGTGTTTGTCCATTTTTTGTGCAAACATTTTTGGTGCTTTCACTGAGAATTGAACTCGAAGCTTCAGCTTCTCCCACTCAACCTTCTTCCTCATAACGACGTTCGTCGCTTAGAAATCATGCCTTCCAAGCAACGGAAGGATGTTAACAAAGGAAAGAACATCGCAACTAGCAGTCTTCCGGATCCAGTAGCCCCAGGTCAAGAGGATCATCCAATTTCAACAGCAGCACCAGATGGATACCAGGCAAATCTGATAGCTCCTGCCACCGAACAACCAATAACTAGGGCAGATCTAGACAGAGTTGTGGCTGAAGTAACCAACCGCTTCACATCCCAACAAGAAGCTTTAGTGGACCAACTTATGTCACGCTTAAGGGATGCCGAAGAATCCAACCGCAACACTGAATCATGGGATGAGTCTCAATCTGGAGGATCTCGGAGACAGCAAAGGTATTCCTTCTTCGAAGAAACTATCGACAGGAATCATAGAAACCCCGCTGAACGGAGCCAAGCTGGAACCCAGCCCGAAGTTGGCCCCATGGAAATGCTCGAAGCAGAACCCCACCGGGTAAGATCAAGGCAGGGGGCAACTGTAGCTGGTCCTAGCATGCATCCGAGCAGCCAGAGACAACCACTGGATAATGCAAGAAGTGATGGATTGTACCATCCCTACAGGTCATCTGGACGAGATAGATCCCGCAGGGAAGAACTAAGCTCATTTTTGTCCGCTCCAAGTTCTGACGAACGAATGGCACGATTATTCAGAGAGTGTGTCCAACGAGAGCAAAGGGACCGGGGGATAGGCGCTAGGGTCACCAACCCCTTTACCCGAAATATCGAAACTACCATCGCCCCCCGGGAATGGAAAATGCCAACCATGGAACCTTACAAAGGAACTTCCGACCCCATCGTACACTTACAGAGATACACCCAGCATATGCTCATGAGTGGAGCAACAGAAGGAGTATTATGTAAATGCTTTCCGCTATTCCTATCAGATCTAGCTACCTCCTGGTTCTGCCATCTACCCCAAGGATCCATCAACTCATGGGAGATGTTGAAAGAAAGGTTTATTAGCCAGTTCCTCATCCATGTGGAACAACCCAAGGATGCTTATTCTCTATCCAATATCAAACAGAAATCCGGAGAGACGCTGCAACAATATCTAACACGGTTCAACGCCACAGCAGCAACAGTTCAAGATGCCAATGAGAAACTTATCCTAACGGCCCTTTGTAGTGGCGTGCATCCGGATACCAAGTTTGCTAGGAGGTTAACAAAAGATAAACCAGCTACGTTACCTGACTTCTTCCATGAAGCTGGGAAGTATATGAGGCTTGAAAACGCTACCGCTAAAAGACAGTCAGGACAACAGGCTAAGACTACCCATGGCGACACTCCCGCTGCAACAAAGGACGTTTGAAGAAATGACTCTAGAGATAACGCTGGGGGCAAGAAGGGAGGAAAGCGTTTATATCAACCAGGACAGAGATTTGACTCTTGCCCCCCTCCCTTGCTTTAAACTTTGTCCTGGATGGCTAGAAGGATGTTTTTAATCATTTCACCAAATGGGTGGAAGCGGACCCTTTAAAATAAAATATCTTTGGCATAAATTATCAACTTCTTACATAAATTATCAACTTCTTGATCAAAAAACATTCTATGCAGGTACGGAGTCCCACTCAAGATCATACCAAACAACGGACTCCAGTTTGACAACAAAGAGTTTACCAACCGATGCCAAGAGCACATAATTCACAAAAGCTTCTCATCTGTAGCTTATCCTCAGGCAAACGGACAAGTCAAAGCTGTCAACAGAATTCTCAAAACCCTAACCAAGAAGAAGCTTGAAAAGTCAAAAGGCGCTTGGGTGGACGAACTTCCTACGGCACCCTGGGCCTGCCGCACCTCTCATAGAACATCAACGGGGCATACTCCTTTCTCTTTGGCATGCAGATTGGAGGCCATGCCCCCAGTTGAAACTGTAGCGCCATCTCACCATGGGACCCACCGCAACCCAGAAGAAAACGAAGAACTCCTCCTCATGTCTTTGGATCTGATTGAGGAGAGGAGAAACGATGCAACACTTAAAAGCAGAAGCCCACAAGCAAAAAGTGGCAGCACAATGCAACTCCAAAATCAAGCATCGCAGCTTACAAGAGGGAGATCTTATCCTCATGCGGATCCTCCCGCAACACCGAATCATGGACCGAGTCCCAATCTGGAGGATCTGTGAGACAACAATGACCTTTCTTCTTCGAAGAGGTTAATAAAGAAATGGTCATGGTAGGAGCCGAGCCCGGACTCAGCCCGAATTCCGACCTGAGGAAACACTTGGAACCAAACCCAACGGGGGAGGTGCCAGGCAGGGGTCGGATATAGCTGAGCCTGTCATGCTACCTAACCATGAAAGCACCAGTAGACGGACCATATGAAATTCATCAAGATCTTCACAACAACGGAGCTTATATTTTGTCAACAGTGGACGGAGTGGTGTTCCAGAGGGCTTGGAACATCCGACACCTCCGTCGATACTTTGCTTAACACGTACCGCCCATATGAAGCGTATTAACACGGTGGACGTAGGCATTATCGTGCCGAACCACTTTAAAAATCTTATCTCTTGTTACCTTGTGCCTTCATATCTTGGCTGCTTGTTAAGCTTTATCCCTTTCTGTTGAACAAAATCCTATGGCATCTCCACTCAAGATGCACCGCGGCCTCATCTGGACTAGGCCTAACAGGTACGCTACGATTCTATGCACTCGCCAATGAGACACTTTTGCTCCAGCATCCCTCTGCTGCGGGTTAACTCATTGTGCGCCTGCCCTCAAAGCCAACTGTAATGAGCCGATTATAAGTCATCATAAAGGCCGACTATAGCCGATGGCAGCTCATTACGGCGTTCGGCTCGCCGGTAACTGTGAACCTACTTTAAGCCCCAACATAAGGTGTGGCCAGCCAGGGGTAGTTCACGGCCAACGGCACCCACGCTAGCCGGCCACGGTAAATCGAATAATACCCACGATTACGGACCATAATGGTTCGGGTAGTTACCGTGCGCGATCTCGGCTCCGATGTGTCTTAAGTGCGGCTGTGGTAAAAAAGAAAACTCCCCGCGGAGGCGTAAGATGGGTGACAAATGTCTCCAAGACCCACAGCTAGGGAAAGTGACTACAAAACCCGTTTGCCACGAACTTAAGCACATCGACGGCCTTCCGTGACTGGAAGTTTTACTTTTACTATATTTCCATTTCATTTAAATATTTTTCTCCTATCCTGTATAACGAACTCTAAAGTACAGGAAACCAAATAGGAAGCATTCACTCATGAGGCTCTAAGCCTGCATGCTGGGTAGCAGCGCGCTCTGCTATACCCGTGAACAGTTACACAAGACACTCAAAGCTACCGCCTGCGAATAAAACATAAAGGACGGTACTCTCTTCTCTTGTACATAAATGCGTAACTATAACTTATTCGTACACTGACATTGCAAAACGTGAAATTATATTTCAAGCAAAAACTTAACATCAAACACAAGTGGAATCACAGGCATATACATAATTATACTTCTCACACAGCACATAAAGATAGCAACAACATTTAAACATGACAAAATCAGCTTATATTATAAGATCACACGAAGTTATTCTTTGCAAATAATTTTATTACAGTTGCATATCAAAAACTAACATGAACAGTGATAAAAAAGAAACAAAAAGATGGCAGATGCATCCACACTCCATCACCAACTCCCCCAGCCTACTTAGCCGCAGGATCAGAGCCCCCAGCATGTGGATCTGAAGTCCCACCTGTCCAGATCAGAAGAGGAATTCATTAAACGAACGATCAAGTTATGAAAACACGAAAAGAAAAGAAAGGGAAAAGAATAACTCACCAGCATCCGCCGCTTGATCCTCATCATCCAACTGCACGCCCGCTTCCTCTGCAGCAAGCAGCCGCATCCCCTCCTTCACCGCCGCTTGCTCCTCCTTGGAGAACTGAGCGGTAACCGCACTCAAGTTGAAAGCCTCTCCGCCTTTCTTACCCGCATTAACCCTGGCCTCCTCCAAAGCTTGAAGATATACCTTGGCCATGACCCGAGGATAGTCGTCCATCCAAGACAAGCCACCCTCCTTCCAAGTTTGGAAGTACATGTCCTGCAGCATCTCATCCATCATCCCCTCGTTCTCCTCAAACTCCCTCACCCGGGCTTCAGAAGCTTGCAGCTTGGCAACGGCGGCATCCCTCTCTGATTGGTACCTTAAGCAGTCAGCCTGGAACTTCCTCCTCATTTCCTCCTCCTTCAACTTGAGGGACCTCCTCATCTCCTCCATCTCCTCCTTCAACTCGGCCTGGGCCATCTCCGCAGCCTCGAGCCTCCCGGACAACTCCTCTACCCGCTCGAGATCCGCATTTCGAACCTCATCCACCGTTGTAATAGCCATGTTAATCCGCTCCCTGCAGGTGACCTCCATTTTCCGTAACTCCGCCCTACTTGCCTTCTCCATGGTCTCTTTCAGACGCTGGGAAGCTTCCTCATGCTGAGAGATCTGGATGGCTTGGTCGGCAAGCTGCTTGGCCTGATCGGCAACCTTTAGCCTTAACCGAATGTTAGCACTCCCAATCTCCTCCCCGGCCTTGACCAATCGAGCATGATGCTCCATTAACTTCTTAGTCTCTTCGGCCACCCGATCAATATTAGCCTTGGCCTCGTCCCCCATAGTAACTACTCGGGTAGTAAGCAGACCAAGATCTAGGGACTTGGCCTCATCCAGCACTCTTACCATGGGGTTGCGGGGAAGAAGGTGCTCGCCCGTGGCCTCATCAAATGAAATGTCTTGAGAGCTTGGGTCTAAATCGGGATGACCGGAAAAGGGGTCACGAGGCACGGGGTGAGGCATACCGGGACGCCTTATGCGAAGGATAGTAGGACTCTTGGAAGGAGGAGGAGGGGGGCCGGGCTCCATGCTCTCCTCCGTAGTATCAAGAGGAGGCTGAGTAGGAGGAGGCTGAATAGGAAGCTGCGAAGCAGAAGAAGACTCAAATAGGGAACGGCTCCGCTTCCTTTTCTGAATACTCTCTTCAATGACCCCGAGAAGAGGACGATACCTAACCACGTCCCCAGTACGACCAGTGGGAGGCTTCGCAGAAGCCCTTCTCGACTTGAAGTGTTCGAGGCGGTGTCGAATATCTGAAGTTTTAACCACCTGGCCTGCCCCTGGGATAACGAACGAGTGTTACGAACATACAATAATCCGCAGTTCATGAAAATGTGCTAAGTTAAACAGAAAGAAAAGTGAGAAGACACATCTATTATACAAACCCGGCGGAGGAGTGGGATACTGCAATAAGTCCTGGATCTCATTCCAGGACGGAAGTGAACCGTAAAAAATTTCTAAGTCCCTATCGAAAATGGAATCGGCAGAAGACAAAAGTTCACCTTGCATCGCCGGGGTCACCCTAGCTGAGGAACCCTTAGGGGATGGGTCAGTGCTAACCACAGCTTTGCCGGTTTCCTCTGCCTTCTCCGTCTCCTTCTCTGTTTCCGACTCCCCCTCTGACTCCCCGAAGGCCCGACGGAGAGCCTCATCCAGTTCGAGGTCCTGCTCAGAGGTTAGAGCAGCAACACCGCTACCACCCTGACCATCGCCATCTCCTCCACCCTCCGACCCTTCTCCAACTTCACCTCCTTCCTCCACTTCTACACCTTCCTCCTCCGGGACATCCGGGCAAGTACTTGGAGAAGGGCCATCGGACTCCTTGAGCTTCTTGCCTCCTACGACTGGACGTTGTGCAAAGGGCTTCCTCTTGCCACCCTTCGCTGTCACCCCACCTTTAGGCTGGGCAGCCTTCTCTTCTGCCGTGTCCCTCTGTTTGACTACGGACTGATGTGGGAGGATCAAATTATACGACAAGAGCCTGGCATTCCTAATCAGATAAGCAGCCGATCTGTCTCTCCCGGAAATAGCTTCAATTTCTGCTGCCATCCGAACCAAGCAATCATCTTCCACAACCGCAAAACCACCTGTCGCTAGCAAGAAATAAAAGCGCATAAGAGAGTGAATTACAGCCAAGACAGGAATTATGAGTAGAGTTTTTACTTACATCCGGAGGTAAATCGGCAAATAGAGACGGAGTCATCCCTGACAAAGAACCATTCCTTCTTGAACATGCTATACTTCGAGTATAAATCCAAAACAGGCTTGAAGGAAACGGCTGACTCCAAGCTAATATATGGGGACCCCTTCCTGTACCCCCTCAGATTGTACAGATATCGTATTTCCCGGTTGGAGGGGGCGCGCCCATATCTCTTCTGGAAGATAGCATATAAGCATACCAGAATGGCATAAGAGTTGGGCTGAAGCTGGAATGGAGCCACCTTCAGATAAGTGACGAAGCTTAGTATCCAGGCGTTGATTGGAGGAATAGCCCCGCACATGCAATGGTACCGGCTATAAGCAAAGTACCCCTCAGGGGGATCATATGGCATGACCCCCTCCCCCGGTAACAGCATGAGAGCCCTGTCTATCCCAAAGGAACGGGATATAACGTCAAGTTGCTCCTCCTTTAGGGAGCTAGGAAAGCAGTCGGGAGGGGAGACCAGAAGTTCCTGTGGACCATGTCCGTCCACCAACGACCTCGGAACAGGTCGATGTTGCCCAGATCCTGGTTGGGCTGGGGGCAGAGAAGAAGACTCTCCTCCATCATTGGATTTCCGTCTGTCTGATCGTGTTTCCGCCTTGCGAGACATTTATCTGCATAACACAAAAGTGAAAAACATGATGTTAGAACAAGAATACAAGCAAGCATACATAAGTCCAGAGTTCCACCCAAAGACCGAATACAAAGTTCATTCGGCACTAGGGTCTTATGCTCATTCGGCACTAGGGACTTAAGTTCATTCGGCAATGGGGTCATAAGTCCATTCGGCACTAAAAAACACATCCGGTATACATATCATTCGGTAAAACAAAACCCTTCGTGTGCATTCGGCAATCATATTCATTCGGTGATAAAAAACCATTCGGCAAAAGAATATATACCTAATTCGGTATAAGCTTGGTTCGGCAGAAGTTTGGTTCGGCTAAAAATTGATTCGGCTCTCTTTGGTTCGGTAAGGGAAAACTAAGGGGGGTAGCCTCTATATATAGGCAAACTCAGGATTGCCGAACCAGCTGGTTCGGCCTACCGGACCAACATACCGGACCAGCGTACCGGTCCAACCAACAACCGAATAAAACTGTCTCTACCAGCAGAAACCAGAAACAGGGGGCACGCAGGGCACTTCACTCAGATAAGTGCCGAACTCTAAGAGCTTACTAATAAAATAAAAAATATGATAACAATGGATAAGTCGTGAATCTCTCACTAACATGGATTAATCATTTACACGTGCACGCGACCACGAACGGTCCATAGGCACGCTCTGAATGGCTATTAACCCTATCATCATGAGAATTTACACTTTGACATCCCTTTTTAAGCTCATCAGTCAAATGGATATTTGATAATTATGAAATGGCTAAGCTACTTACACATGTACGGGGTCGAGAACAACCCCTAGGCATGCTCTGAGCTAGCGATAAACCACCTTGACAAACGATCCAGGGAACCACTCTAACGTGAACCTGGCATCGATAACCCCCTCGGGGTACACTAACTCGCCTCGAACGGCGCAATTCACTTGATCACAAATATTTCGACCCCGAACGGTCGTTATTTGAATTCACACTAAAACTATGAATTCCTTCGCAGGACATCAATAGGATATAAACATCCAGCCCATGACATTACAAGACGAGTCTTCCCACCTACGAGAAACAAAGCGCGACACGTGCAAGCACGTGCCCCACTTTGGGGGGCAAATGTTGGGCGAATTTTCACCCAGAAGACCTCAAGACCAAGGAGCCACAATTTCACCCGGGCTCGCAACCTCCACTTCGTTCAATAGCCAAGAAGCTCAATACTAACCTAGAAGTCCATCCAATATTCTCCATAAAGAAGCTCGTTCGGCCCAAGCCTCCATTCGGCCCCTTCATTCGGCAAGCCCAGCCTATAGTCCATTCGGCCCCTTCATTCGGCAAGCCCAGCCTATAACCTCATTCGGCATAAGTTCCTGCCGAGCCAGATGATGCCGGACCAAACACCACCGGTCCAAGCAGCCAACACCGAACCAACTCCTAAGGCCATCACCGAATCAAACGAGCACCGAACCACCTCATTGCCACCGGTCCACACATACCACCGGTCCATACCTACCACCGAATGGAGCTCCGCCGAACCAGATGACTGCCAGTCCAGATTGCTTCAGCCCGGGCCCACCAGCAGTTATATACTTCCAAGACCCCTGCCCCCTACCTCACTCTATAAATAGAGGGGCAGGGGTACAACAATGGCAGACAAGTTTGAGAGCTCAAGCAAGGAAGGAACTTTCAAACTACTTTCATACACTTGTATACAAAGCATTGTACTTGTAATCTGGAAGAAGAAAGATAATAACATATAAAGTGGACGTAGGCACATTCTGGCCGAACCACTATAAATCTGCGTGTCTTTTACATTTCAGCCCTTACTTTTCTCATATTTACATACTCATCTAAAATCATTGAAAATCACACATACTCAACTAAAATAATACGACTTGGAGGTGTTTGTCCATTTTTTGTGCAAACACCTGCTCGGATGGATTCGAAGCATGGCTAAGCTTCTTGGGTTCGAACTAGGGAAGGTTCCGGATGGATTCGAGGTGATGGATTCGAACCGAGCAAGGTTCATTTCTCTCAACTTGAATCCATCATAACTTGAGCATACGACCTCGGATTGACTTGAAATTTGAAAAGCTGACTCCTGTGGTCTCTCTTGCCGTGTCCTATCAATTGTAGCTCAATCTGGACTCGGATAAAATTCAGTGATATCCATGGCGAATGGAAGTATGATCAACCTCTGAGGCGAACTGTCCTTCGCTTTCGATCAATCTTTTGGTATCGCGGCTTTGCCAAAAAGCGGGATAACATTTTGCCCCCCAAAGTACGTCTTGTGGGAACATGACGTGCTTTGAATAGCTGCAATCTCTCTCTGAACAATCATTGCTCTCTTTTTTGTCGAAACTCGTATGTTGTACTGCTGTAACCTTGCGTTGATATGATTGATTGCTGTATAATAGTGCTTAGCCGTTGGCTGTCGCATTTGTAACAGGATGAGTGTTTGATCCCTGTGAATATTCAAAATCGAACGTTAGTCCAACATGTATGTGCATATGTTAATTTGACCCTCGTTAACGTCGTGCGTCCACGAGTCGTTGTCAGTTTGGTTTGCTATAGAATTTCGTATTGATTCTCTCCTGAACCAACTTTGAAATTTGAATTGAGACAACGCTTGGTGGTTGTTTTGAAAGGTTCCTTCATATCGATCCTCTCCTGAACCGATGTAGAAGGTTAAAGGAATCGAATTTGTATTGCGCGAGCGCGACGTTTCGAACCGATGCATTCGAGCATTGATGGGTTCGAAACCCACGTTTGTATGGACGCGGTACGCTCGCTGCTATGATGGATTTGAAATTGACATTCGAATCGATCTGAAAGGGTGGAGTACATTTGTGTAATGATGGGTTCGAAATTGGCATTCGAACCGATGTGAGGGGATGGTTTCGAGACTTTCGTTCGTGGCAGTGGTCCGTGTGCTTCACACGATGGAGCCTCAAGCGTATGGGTTCGAAAGTGGATTTCGAACCGATTCTGCATTCTGACCTGTTGCAATCGGTCAAGTCCACCGGCACGCGAATCGATTCAGTTATCTCCAACCCCCCATATAAATAGCAAAGAGCACGGCATTTTTCACTTTTCACTTTTACTGTTGCCTGCTTTTTACTGTGCTCTTCATCGTCTCAAAGCTCCAAAAGAGAAAACACAGTGTCGCTCCTTCGAACCATTCAAGATCTGAATCTTCAATTCCTTGAATTCATCATCCAAACTAGGTAATTAGCCTCGGATTCAAACGGCGAAGTTATTTCGAACCCATTTCTATTTATCGATTGCGTAGCTTCGATATTGGCAAAACCAGATCTAGTTTTGGAGGGATTCGAACCGATACGTAGGCTCGAGTTTGAATCGATGACGGTGGCGTCTTCTTACTGGATTTCGAATCGATCCTTGGAATGTCCTTGCTGGGATGTGTAGTTCGCATCGATCAAGGGATTCGAGGGGTCCATTCGAACCGATGGGTTCGAACCCATAGACTATCGTTTCGAAGTCCACAGCTTCGTATCGATACGAAGTGGATCGGTTCGAACGTGAATGATGCGGAGTTGAGGTTTTCTCATCGGTTCGAACTTGTCATCTCTTTATCGGTTCGAAGCGCGTCAGGATGGATTCGAACGTATGGTTTCGAAGCGACGTCAGGGCATGGGTTCGAACGAAGTCCTGGTGTTGGTTTCGAACCCTTCATAATGGATACCAAAATTTGAAATTCTCCAAGCATAACTCTGACGAGCTTCATTCCTGCATATTTGGACTTGAATATTAAACTGCATACATGACTGCCTTTTGAAGCTCGTCGATGGAACTATAACAACTTCTACCCGAACCAATTTCCATCATGGAAACGGACTGGTGATGACGGTCAGCGATGACGGTCATTATAGCTGGACTCCGTAACCTTGTCGTTTGCATATTTCTTTAACTCTGCAACATTCATTCAAGTAATGCATGTCACTGCACAACACACACTCATACACGTTACACTGGGGAACGCATGGGTTTTTGTCGTCTAACGATGGTTTCTCGTGAGTTAGCTAGTTATGGAACCGTCAAGTTCACAGCAGCAGGAGACTCAAATTGCAGTCTCTCCGAGGCTAGAGATTCCGGATATTGATCCTGAGATTATTGGTCCAGCTCCGGATGAACTTCCCGATGCGTCGTTCATTGCTAATCCATCAGATTCCGTTCCGTCCAATACCTCTGAAGACATGTTGGGGAGAATATGTTTGAGACACGGCCTGTCGCTGGATGATGTGCTACTGCCGGGGCCGAATGATAGACCGCATAATCCACCGGAGGGATATACGGCATTTAACCGCCACGCGTGCGCGGCCGGGACACTTCCTCCATTCAACGAGTACATAAGGGAAGTATTGTCGTTCTTGAGGATCGCCCCATCTCAGCTGCACCCGAACGGATATGCGTCGATCAATAGCGTGTTCATCGCATTTATGGAATATCTCCATCGACCACCGCTCCCCATTGAGATCAGATACTTGTTCAATTTCAAAACTCGGGGTGATTATCCCTCCTTCACATTCCTGGAAGCGGTGAGAAACTACCAAGTCGTTACCGGGTCTTGGACCAGGTTGAGCTATTATAGGACAGAATGGTTTTATGTCAGATGTCCTCCTGGATTCGCCCGACGACGGCTATTCAGACGTGAGTATAGTTGAGTTCGTAAATAATTACTATGGCAATCGCAGCCGAAGTGGAATTTATGTTTTATCCTTTTTCACAGCGGTGATTCAGCGACCTGAAGGCGAGCACTTTAGGGAGATGGTGCGAGTGCTTCGATAAGTCCCGGATGGAGATAGGGATATCGATGTGTTATTGACGGATAGGAATCTCCGGGCCTGCGGTTTGATCGAACAAGGGCTGAGCATAAGCTTTGAAGTGGCACTACGAGTCGTCTCGAAGAAACGAGTCAAGCACAAGAAACCCAGAGTTACCACAGCTGAGGAAGCGGACTCTGAAAGAACCCACACTGATGATGAGCCGCTGACCGAGCCTACCGACGCAGCTCCGGATGTCGCGGAGCAGAGAAAAGGCAAGGCTGCCATGGTTAGGTCAAGTAAGAAGGGGAGACCAAAGTGTTTGTGTCAAAATTGGGCACAACACTCTTCGGGAGTCGTTGAAGAGATAATAGTCAAGAATGCAAGTTCAAAACAGATATTATCTAACAAAAACTCCAATCAACAGTAAAGTAAATGCGTAGACAAGCGATTTATAGTGGTTCGGCGTGTTGCCTACGTCCACTGTGAAGTTTTTTGATGTTTTATTGATTCTCTTTCAATGATTACAAGTTGTTACAGCGATCAACAGCAAGTTACAACTGGAAATTCGAAATCAACAATCAAGTTATGATATAGGATGATGGAGATCTTGATCCGGCAGAGTCTCGGCGTCTCAGAGTCAGAAGATCTCTTTTCTGTTGGTCCTGGGGCTCTATTTATAGGCGTAGGCTGCTGATATCTCGCTGAAAACTCGGGAGACCACGTCTGGCACGTGAGGAGGCCCACACGCACGGTCTCAGAAAGTTTGGGCCCACTTTGGCATCGGTTCGAACTCCATTCGAACCGATCAAGAATTCATCCAATCGAGGTGAAATTTGGCGTGGACATTCTTCAACATGTGCACAAGCTTCAGTGAAAATTTCGTGGCATTTGGATCAATAGGTTAGGAGATATCTTGGATTCGAAATTGGGTTTTTGGTATAGCTGTCTGGTTCGAACCCATGTATTCGAAACGATGGTTTCGAATCCATCATGGCACGCGGCTTCGTGGTGACGTGGAGCGCAAACTTCGAATCGACCCGGACTTCACTCCGTGTTGACTGCTTCGACTCCATGTATCTCGGCGCATTCGAACCGATGGAAGACACGTCATCGTGGTTGGTTGACCTAGTGGGTTCGAACGAAGTTACACAGGATGGGTTCGAAGATGGCATCACAGATTGGTTCGAAGAAGGCCTCTATGATGGGTTCGAAGCATGGCTTCGGGAGGATGGATTCGAAGGTAGGAATGCTGGGTTCGAACATTGGTTGATTCGAAGCACTTTCTCATGATGGGTACGAAGGAAGACCATGGGATGGTTTCGAACTAGATGGAGTCGAACCTGATGGGTTCGAAGGTGGCGTGACTGTGCTATGGATTCGAACACGGTGCCTGCTCGGATGGATTCGAAGCATGGCTAAGCTTCTTGGGTTCGAACTAGGGAAGGTTCCGGATGGATTCGAGGTGATGGATTCGAACCGAGCAAGGTTCATTTCTCTCAACTTGAATCCATCATAACTTGAGCATACGACCTCGGATTGACTTGAAATTTGAAATGCTGACTCCTGTGGTCTCTCTTGCCGTGTCCTATCAATTGTAGCTCAATCTGGACTCGGATAAAATTCAGTGATATCCATGGCGAACGGAAGTATGATCAACCTCTGAGGCGAACTGTCCTTCGCTTTCGATCAATCTTTTGGTATCGCGGCTTTGCCAAAAAGCGGGATAACACAAACAAATATTTATTACAATTTTGAATAGTACAAATTCAAGCTCTCACTATACATATACAATTTTGACTACAAATACATCACAATTTCATATTTACATTTAACCTCACTACACATCACTCATTCACTCAATTCGTATTTTATCTTCAACTTCATTCCAGTTTGAATCCAGCATCTGAGCAATCTGCAAAAATATTTACTAACGCAGTAAAATTGAAAATAAAATATTTTTGCGATATAAAATAAAATATGAATTTTGAAAATAATATTTGCCTCAGTATTTGGGTTGTTCGTCATCATTTAAATTTGAATTCATCATACACGAACAGCTTGTGACATATACAGTGTATCACTGTATATGCCACAAGGCCGTGCACACCGATATATACACTTGATAATGCTACAGGGACAAGTGAGCACAGGTCAAACCCAAATGAAAAGCCGGGTTCAACTCATGTGCAACATAAATAAAATTTCAACTTCAGCACAAGGTCAAACCCAAGCTGTGAAACTGGATTCAACACAGGTGCAAATGGCCAAAACTCAAGAATCAAGTGTCAACTAGTCTAATATAAACAAGACAGTAAACCAGTTGCAACATGAATGTCACAAGCCAACATATTCACCAATGAATCATCAAAGAGTGCAACAGGGATGAATACAACATGAAGTACAGCAACTCAAGGAGATAGTCGACCAACAGTATCAAACTCATGTATGCAGACCAGTGTTAACAACCACATAAATGCATGAAGACAGAGCTCGAGATTACAACTCAAAGTTCAATGCAGACTGCATGATGAACCAACTACACAATTAGGAGCAAATGCTACCATGACTCAAGTACATGCTACAGCAACAATGGACCCAACATCAAAGACACGGCAGTAACAAGATCAAGTCCAGCTCCACACAAGGAATGAACACAAACAACTACAAAACCATCAAGCTACAGACTCAAGAGAATGCAACAACATGTCAACAGCAATGACACAGAAATAAGGCAGACCATAAAATGCATGCCATCAAGTTCAACAACATCAATTATGACCAAGTATAGGTGCAAGTGAATCAGAATGAAGCAGTGCAACTTCTACGACAGCAAGTACATGAATGCAAACTACAAGTACAGGTTCAAGGCCAGAATGACAAAGTGTATGCAACTGCAGGAAGTCAACTAGAGAATTCATGAATGTATACATGAATCAAGCTACAGCATGAAAAAGAAATGCACATGTCAACAAAACTTGAAACCAACAAAATGCATCATGAACACTATAGGTCGAGAACCAGACCAGGCAAGTATCAAAATAAGAGTACAACAACAATAATCATGGCTATAATCATATCACAAGACCAGGCACCAAGTACAGATGAATTGAAGTATGTTCGAAACAACAAGTCAATCAAGTCTGACTACAAGTCAAAGGAAAACAAGCCACTATCCTTTTAGAGCAAACCAGACCGAAGATAATGATATACAGGTTAAAGCAAAACAGTAAGGTTCAGGGACGAACAAGATCAAAACCGTGTACTACTGAACAAAGTCAGATTAATCACCAATCGTTCAAGTATCAGTATCAAGTTCGTGCCAAAGTAAATGTTGAACAAGTCAGAGACGTAATTGTAAAACAAACAGTTCAGATTCAAAGTCGTGAGAGCCAAGCAACGATAATACGAAATTGACAAAGTCAAATAAATCATCATCGTTCAACAAATATCAGATGGCCGATAGCATAAAATTGAAAAAAATCAGACGAACGAGAATTCAGGAAATTGACTCCTATAAAAATCCACTAATCATCATCGGCAATTGCATGATTCGAGTTCAAGTAACAATAGAGAAATATCAATAACTCGAATCAAAGGTCGAGCAAAAATCAACATCGAAAAAGGAACAATCGCATACCGTTTTTGACAAATAACTCGACCAAATTGAAGAAGCCGAAGACAATTCAAAGAGCCAAGCAATCGACGAAAGCAACAAACTGAAAATCATTTTCGATTGAGCAATCAAAGGTCGGCAACTTCAGAAACAAGCCCTAATTTTGACCGAACACGGAGCCGCCATTATCTCACAAAAAATTGGGCCGAAGAAATAAAAGGAGACGGTCAAGATAAATTACAAAGAGGGCCGGCCTTTTTATTTTTATGGGTTATAGTATTTTAAATTAGGGTTTTGTATTTTAAATTTTCTTTTAATTTGTGTTTTCTTTTTAAACCGTTTTAAATTTCTAGTCGTGTGACTAGGGGACAAGCTACGTGGCGTAGCTTGAGAATTCGCAACTCAGTGGTTGAGTTGTGGCAAGGTTTTGAGCGTAGAGTTAGATTAGTCAATAGCGAGTATAGCGAGTTTACGTGTGTAAGCGAGGGACTATCTAATTTCTAGTAGAAACCTTGGGGGCAGCACGTAGGCAGGATTTTGCCGAAGCTGGGTAAATTCTATATTGTTCTGTTTTTTCTATTATTTATATTCTGCGATATCTGTGCTGCTATTCTGTGATCTGAATTGAATATTTTATAAGCTTCCGCGATTAAATTTTATAATTAACACTATCACCCTATTCAGCCCCCCTCTAGGGTGAAATTGATCCTACAAGTGGTATCAGAGCTAGGAACAAAAGCCGTTTTTGTTTTAGTTTTTTACAAAAATCAATTTTTGTTTTAAAAATTCGTGTTTTAAAAATTGGTTTTTGTTTTAAAATTTTGAATTTTTGAAATGGCTTCTTTTATTAATACTTCTATTGAGGGTCGCTCCAATATTATTCCTTCTATTTTCGATGGAACAGATTTTTTGAATTGGAAATTAAAAATGGAATTTTATTTAAAATCTGTTAATATTAAATGTTGGGATATTATTGAAAATGGGTGTGATATAACAGATAAGAAAATTATCTCGATTAATTCTATGGCTATGCATTTATTATATTCTCATATTAATCAAGATAATTTTAATTTCATCTCTCATTGTGAAAATGCACAGGAAATCTGGAATACTTTAAATGCAATATATGGTGCAAAAGTCAACAGCAATGAGAATTCCTCCACAACTGACTCAGTTAAAGAAATATGCTTAACCGGATTGGTAAATAGCAGTTGCGATGAGGATGATGATGATGGAGCAGCCGAGCTGGCATTAATAATGAAGAAATTCAAAAGGTGGAATCACAAATACGGAAATCCAGCTCTAAATAAAAAATTAAAAAGCAGAATAGTCAAAACACTGGATAACTCGAAACAACACGGGATCATTTGCAACAAACCCGGTAATATCAAGCCCAATTATCCCCGATTTCAACTCGACAAAGAAAAGAAATCAAAACGAAGATGTTTTACAGCCACATGGAATAAAAGCGATAGCAGTGAGAGTGAGAAAGCAGATATGTGCCTTCATGGGAATATAACCGATAGCGACGATGATGAGCCAAGCGAGGTATCAAAACTTACCCACTCTGAATTACTTATTTATTTCCACGAAGTAAATAGCTGTTTTGAACAGCTTAGGGATAAGTATGCCAAACTTGAATCACAAAAAGATACTTGATAGATTTAAATAAACAATTTGACCAGTTAGTTAAAACCTATCAAAGTAGGATCCCTAAGTGTGATAAGTGTCCAACATTCGAAGAAGAAATTAGAAAATCAGAAATCAGAATAAAATCACTTGAAAATGAAATTCTGATTTTAAAAGAGAATGAAAATACTAGGAGAGAGAATTCTATTAAAAAGTGCACACAATTGTTAAACGAAAATGAATCTCTCAAAACACAAGTCCAATAATTGTCAACGACTTTAGATAAATTTTCAAAAAGTGAAAAATCATTGAATATGCTATTAGGAAAGCAAACTGTTAATACGGTTAGACAAGGACTTGGATATAATTGTTCGAAAATTGTTGAAAGCGATATTAATCAAGTCAACTCAATGTGCACGATTTGTAGAAAATATGGACACAATCATAATAATTGTTGGTATAGACCCAAACATGTGAACACTATACCGATTTGGGTTCCAAAAGGCACAAATATAAAATCTCTCAAAGTTAAACAAATTTGGGTGCCGAAGGGAACAATTATAAATAGTTTTGGGTCTACACAAAATTATTTTT
The DNA here is from genome assembly GCA_030765085.1 of Allium cepa. Classification (NCBI taxonomy): domain Eukaryota; kingdom Viridiplantae; phylum Streptophyta; class Magnoliopsida; order Asparagales; family Amaryllidaceae; genus Allium; species Allium cepa. The sequence continues at coordinate 170,875,326 of CM060931.1, forward strand.
CAAAATTTTCTGCCACTAGCAACCATGGACCTATAAAAAGAAATAGGTCACATAAATCTTTTCCAGTGTAGGTGTGGTGGTAGGCTAAGGAACAACAATAGTGTTCTCTGGATTTTGGCTGTTCCAGAAACACAACGGGCGACAAAGCTAAGTTCCTTAGCCTAGTATAAAGGTGACAGAATCACAACGAAAAATATCGTAAGGGTAAAATAGGTAATGGTATGTTTTGAACGATATATTAAATGTGATAATCTGCACCGTATTCTGAATTAAAATCAGCCAATAATGAGATGATGAAAAAATGATGATTTTGATTCTGACTTATTCAACATAGTTGGCCAATTATATTCTTATGCCAAAAACACTATAATAATCTCTAGATTCTTTGAATTACTTCATATATATCATTTTGGATTAAAAATAGTGTTTTGTTGGATAATACAATTGGTTATAATACGGCTAACTCTATATTCACGGTTTTCTAATTATTTACACGTCTTCAATTCAATTTCAAAAGAATGTCATTTAAATTGTTGTTAAAATTGAATTTGAAATTTTTTGGTGCACACTTCATGGTTTGGTCAATCGAATTAAATTGATGATAATTTTGAGTAAAAAAGAAATTTAGATGCAGATTACACTGGTAATCTAGTTGATAGAAAAATTACTAGTTGAACGTGATTTTTGTTGAGACATTTAGTAACTGCATCCTTTTTCAAAGAAAATATCTGCATATTCTTCATTTCAAATAATTTTCAAATAGCATAAAATTTTCTTTTAAAAACCCCTTGGAGAAAATCATTTTTGACCATATTTTCAGATTAGTCATTTTTGAAAAATTAATTTCATAATTAATTTTGAATTTGATTTTAAATGACTATTATGACTAATCTGACTCCCAAATGATTATCGAAAAGAAAAATAGTGATTGAAAAAGTGATGAGTGTTGATATTGATTATATATTATAACTCGAGAAAGTATAATTAGAAAATTTCTTAGAAATTTAAACAAGAGTTATAAAACTTTTTGTTGGTAAAAATTCCATGACCATCTCTATATCTATCATATTTCTAACAACCATCACTCATCAAAATTCTATATAGATTGTCGATATGTGGTACTTTAAACAGGAATCGTTCGTTTTTCATTTTCACATTTTTTTTAAATTTTTTTAATAATAATAATAAATACCAAAGTATTCACTCTCATTTAAAAGTCCTCACGGTTATGCACGGGTGAATTACTTGGAATTTGTTATGTGCTTCCATGCTCATTTAAAAGTCCTCACGGTTATGCATATATGGAACGCATATCAAAAGTTGATTTTTTTTAAAATAAACAAGTTGATTCTAATCCCATTTAAAAGTCCTCACGGTTATGCGTGGTTAGAAGATACTTGAATCCATTTTAAAAAAAATAAAATTGGAATACTACTAATCTCACTTAAAAGTCCTAACGGTTATGCATGGTTAGTAGATATTCAAATTCCTGATATAAATATGCCACAAATAGACACAACTGTATGGTTTTATATGATGACATCATTTCCATCATTCTAAAAGTGGAATATGCGCCTAACAAAACATTTATGATTTTTGTTTGACTTTTTATCGAAATTTAATATTTATATTAAATTGAGTTTTAATGTTGGATTGATATCGATTACTTTATCTCTATTTTCTCTAATACTATTATTCTTTTGCTGATAACAAAAGGGGGAGAGAAAAGTTAAGATTTTGTCAAATACAATCAAGCAAAGGTCAAATATTTTCCATTTGCATCTAGGCTCATTTGCATATTATTTAATTGTATGCATATTTGTAGGGGGAGCATCGTGTAGAGAGGAAGCATTTAAATAGGGGGAGCAATTAGGATATATCTATGATCAAATACATTTAACATATTCAAAATCTTAAATATATGTTTGTTATCATCAAAAGGGGGAGATTGTTGAATATGCGCTTATATGATTTTTGTTTGATGATAATAAACATATATACATTCGTTTAAATGTATTTGTTAATATACTATTTTATTTTCACAGAATAAATAAATATTTGCTGAATAAAATAAATAACACGGAATTTGAATTCAAACGAATATTTTATTCAAACAAATATTTATTACAATTTTGAATAGTACAAATTCAAGCTCTCACTATACATATACAATTTTGACTACAAATACATCACAATTTCATATTTACATTTAACCTCACTACACATCACTCATTCACTCAATTCGTATTTTATCTTCAACTTCATTCCAGTTTGAATCCAGCATCTGAGCAATCTGCAAAAATATTTACTAACGCAGTAAAATTGAAAATAAAATATTTTTGCGATATAAAATAAAATATGAATTTTGAAAATAATATTTACCTCAGTATTTGGGTTGTTCGTCATCATTTAAATTTGAATTCATCATACACGAACAGCTTGTGACATATACAGTGTATCACTGTATATGCCACAAGGCCGTGCACACCGATATATACACTTGATAATGCTACAGGGACAAGTGAGCACAGGTCAAACCCAAATGAAAAGCCGGGTTCAACTCACGTGCAACATAAATAAAATTTCAACTTCAGCACAAGGTCAAACCCGAGCTGTGAAACTGGATTCAACACAGGTGCAAATGGCCAAAACTCAAGAATCAAGTGTCGACTGGTCTAATATAAACAAGACAGTAAACCAGTTGCAACATGAATGTCACAAGCCAACATATTCACCAATGAATCATCAAAGAGTGCAACAGGGATGAATACAACATGAAGTACAGCAACTCAAGGAGATAGTCGACCAACAGTATCAAACTCATGTATGCAGACCAGTGTTAACAACCACATAAATGCATGAAGACAGAGCTCGAGATTACAACTCAAAGTTCAATGCAGACTGCATGATGAACCAACTACACAATTAGAAGCAAATGCTACCATGACTCGAGTACATGCTACAGCAACAATGGACCCAACATCAAAGACACGGCAGTAACAAGATCAAGTCCAGCTCCACACAAGGAATGAACACAAACAACTACAAAACCATCAAGCTACAGACTCAAGAGAATGCAACAACATGTCAACAGCAATGACACAGCAACAAGGCAGACCATAAAATGCATGCCATCAAGTTCAACAACATCAATTATAACCAAGTACAGGTGCAAGTGAATCAGAATGAAGCAGTGCAACATCTACGACAGCAAGTACATGAATGCAAACTACAAGTACAGGTTCAAGGCCAGAATGACAAAGTGTATGCAACTGCAGAAAGTCAACTAGAGAATTCATGAATGTATACATGAATCAAGCTACAGCATGAAAAAGAAATGTACATGTCAACAAAACATGAAACCAACAAAATGCATCATGAACGCTATAGGTCGAGAAACAGACCAGGCAAGTATCAAAATAAGTGTACAACAACAATAATCATGGCTATAATCATATCACAAGACCAGGCACCAAGTACAGATGAATTGAAGTATGTTCGAAACAACAAGTCAATCAAGTCTGACTATAAGTCAAAGGAAAACAAGCCACCATTCTTTTAGAGCAAACCAGACCGAAGATAATGATATACAGGTTAAAGCAAAACAGTAAGGTTCAGGGATGAATAAGATCAAAACCGTGTGCTACTGAACAAAGTCAGATTAATCACCAATCGTTCAAGTATCAATATCAAGTTCGTGCCAAAGTAAATGTTGAACAAGTCAGAGACGTAATTGTAAAACAAACAGTTCAGATTCAAAGTCGTGACAGTTAAGCAACGATAATACGAAATTGACAAAGTCTAATAAATCATCATCGTTCAACAAATATCAGATGGCCGATAGCATAAAATTGAAAAAATCAGACGAACGAGAATTCAGGAAATTGACTTCTATAAAATCCCACAAATCATCATCGGAAATTGCATGATTCGAGTTCAAGTAACAACAGAGAAATATCAATAACTCGAATCAAAGGTCGAGCAAAAATCAACATCGAAAAAGGAACAATCGCATACCGTTTTTGACAAATAACTCGACCAAATTGAAGAAGCCGAAGACAATTCAAAGAGCCAAGCAATCGACGAAAGCAACAAACTGAAAATCATTTTCGATTGAGCAATCAAAGGTCGGCAACTTCAGAAACAAGCCCTAATTTTGATCGAACACGGAGCCGCCATTATCTCACAAAAAATTGGGCAGAAGAAATAAAAGGAGACGGTCAAGATAAATTACAAAGAAGGCCGGCCTTTTTATTTTTAAGGGTTATAGTATTTTAAATTAGGGTTTTGTATTTTAAATTTGCTTTTAATTTGTGTTTTCTTTTTAAACCGTTTTAAATTTCTAGTCATGTGACTAGGGGACAAGCTACGTGGCGTAGCTTGAGAATTCGCAACTCGGTGGTTGAGTTGTTGCAAGGTTTTGAGCGTAGAGTTAGATTAGTCAATAGCGGGTATAGCGAGTTTACGTGTGTAAGCGAGGGACTATCTAATTTCTAGTAGAAACCTTGGGGGCAACACGTAGGCAGGTTTTTGCCGAAGCTGGGTAAATTCTGTGTTGTTCTGTTTTTTCTGTTATTTATATTCTGCGATATCTGTGCTGCTATTCTGTGATCTGAATTGAATATTTTATAAGCTTCCGCGATTAAATTTTATAATTAACACTATCACCCTATTCACCCCCCCTCTAGGGTGAAATCGATCCTACAATTATCTTGGGCACTCTTAACTGAGTAGACTAGTAGCAGGTTTGGTTGACGCATGGTGATGTACAGATGGATGAGCAGGAGGCAATGCTATCACGTATTTATATTTGGACTTATTATTACTTATTCCACTGTGCAAAACTATGGAGCTTGGACAGTATTCATTTATTTTATTTAGAGACAATTTATCTTTTAGTTTATTATTAGCTGTATAAACTCGATTACTATTTTTTATAACCCAGTGAACTTGTGTACTTTTAGTTATTATTGTCTCATTTGTTTTCTCTGTGATGATCGTAATATTTTATTCGATATGCTACGAGATATACGATAGTTTCTATGATTATTTTATTTACTTACAATCTTGACAACTGTCCTGCATCGGTTGGGCACTATCGTAATGCACTAAACTTGTATAGAGGGTACCGGAGGAGTACAGCGATTATCATAATAAATCTTTTTCCTCCAAGTAGAAATGTTAACTTATTTAACTCTTTCTTTTTCTTAATAATTTACGGATCTTTTTTAATATATGCAACACGATATATTCCTCTCCCTTCTTCTTTCATTTTTTTCCTCTTTGATTCCAGAAATTCTTCATTTTTTACACCATTTTCTCTTTCTTTCTTCAATCGCTAAATTACATGCATTCTCAAATTATAAAAACATGACACCTTTGTAAACCCATCTTTTCCGTTGACTTAAAAAATAATGTAAAATTGAGGTATGAATCTTCAAAAGGATAACAAACCACTCATTTTAAATTTATATTTCTCAATTGATTAAAAAAATAGTTAATCTACTAATGATTCATGGTTATGCGAAATAAAATGTCATGATAATTTGATACATTTAAATGTTTAATATGTATTTTTTGATTAATTTTCTATTTAAGTGTATTTGACTAATTAATTTATGAGACTTGATGATTCTTGATTGAATTTTAAGAAGACGGATTTTTATTTGATTCAAGCATCATTACTTCTAATTCATCTTCCTCCTTAAATTAGCAGGTGGCACAGGCGATTCTAGTTAAAACTAGAATATTTAACCTTTTGTTTCTTGTTCAGTCTCTATTTGAAAGTTGATCATACATTAACTTTTCTAATTTGTTGACAAAGATATGTAATATTTTATTATTATAGTTTTAATTAATACTATTAGTTGTTTTGATATCCTCTATAAAAAGTAAAAGGTGACTTATCTTACTAATATTTGATATAGTTAAGGTTGTGTACCAAGTGCAATTACGTAATTTATTACATAATTGAACTCTTATTAAATAATTTTTTAATGTAAGAATTTGATTTTATTTTCTTTTATATGTGTCGTTACATAAAGATATAAATAATGAGTAAAAGACATTAAACATATACAAGTGAAATGCTTAGAAGTATTATTTCAATAATTGCAGTTACGAATGTGTTCATAACCATTGGTACTAAATTGATACATACATATAGATTTATAAATAAACGCTTACCCTTAAATTTTTATAGTAAGAATGTATCAATAAAATGATATTGATATATATGTTGAGATTAGTGTACGTAATGCTCTCAATATGATAAACGTCGATTTACTCATGGCCCGTAGGGGAACCAAGGGGCTATGTAGTGATTTTTTGAAAAAAATTACAAAAAAACATGGCAACGGTCTTTTATAGGTCAATGTAGCTAAGATCCTGGGGTAACGACGTACAATAGTTTTTTGACTTGAGCATACTATTAACATTAAGTGGATATGTTATACTTTGATTATGGTGAAATATTGGCATAGAGACCTTGTTATGGTCATAGTTGGGTATACATTGAACTATTTGAAGTGGAATACTATCCAAAAAAGGATTCATCTCCTTCATTATAGAAAGTTAGTATCGCCATAATTGATATATCATTTAAAACTTAAAATCCTTGGCCAGAGTAAATCGGTTAATCAATAAATGTTATCAGATTAAACCAAGGACTTCAAACTTTGTTTATGCAATTAAATATCGAAATTACTAGTGGTTTGACCATAACTAGACTTTAGATATCTAAGTGATACAATGATAATGGAAAAAATATGAGTTTATTTTAGATCAGAATTTGGATTTTTCTTAAATGTTCTATAAGTTTGAACTTGGCCCATGGTTCCCTAAATGCGATTTCTTTTACGAGGAATTTTAAACATCCCGATGGAGTTATCCTAAAGATAATAATGCAGAATGGATATTAAGGTTGTTAATACTCCATGAGGGCGATGGATTTTATATAGCAACTATTTAGAAGATAACTTGTGAAACCAAAGTTTATTTAATCAGATCAGTAATTAAAACACAAATAAGGAAGATAAACATAGAGTAAATATAAAGTAAAAGAAGTAAAGTAAATGACATGAGGAATTCTTATATCAGTTTGGATATCCAATCCACTGTCCCTTCTTAATTTTCCACTGGGGGCGAAAACATCATTATATTCTTAACTTTCAACGAGTCGAAAGATATACCATTCCTGTTGACTTTCCTTGGGTGGTAAAACTCCATTCTCTTTTAATAAATGGTAAATATTGGAAAGTAGTTACATGTTCAATACAGATTCATGCAGATGCAATATAATGATCTTATAGACCTTCATAACAATATACTTTTTAAATCTTTGAGGAATAGGATGAACCAATAAGAGAATGATTGAGAATTCAAGTACAAAACTCTCTAATCTTATGTGACTTACAAACCTCGAAGAACAGATGTGAAAGAGTATGGATTTACAAAGAGAGTGAAAGAATATTAATGGATCTTTCTTACAGAAGTACAAAAATGAAAGAGTAAGAGAAAGTGAGAGAATTAGCTGGTAAATTAGTTTTCAAGAGCGTTTATATAGAGAGCGAAGAGACATAAATTTTGGTGAAAGGTTGAAGAGATATGTCCATTTGTGAAAAAATCACCAACGATCAATATGTCAACATATGCTGATGGGTATGTCGAAATATCCATGTTGATTTTGACAAACTTATCAATGGTCATTATGTCAGTATATAGTTTAAGGATTTGTCAATTATGATAGTTAATTTTAAAAAAATACTTTACTAAAATAGTTTTTATCTTTGTAACTTTATATTTTTTTATAAAAAAATATCACAGATGAATATAAAGTTTAGTAAAAGAGGAATATCAAAGATATTTTCTATGGGGTCCTTGACAAAAATTCTAAGACCCTGACAAACTTACCAAACACTTCAAATATCTTAATCATTAAAACACCTATTTCCATTTGTCCTGTGTCAGTTTTGTTCTTCCACTTGGTCTGATCAATCTTCATGTATAATTCATTTGATTTCACTTAGTTCTTGTTTATCTTTATGAAATGTCTTCATAACATATATGAAAATAAAACACAACCTAGATAAATGATGGTAGTAATATCAATATGCTTGTTGTCATCAAAATAAATACTTTGGCTATTAGTAGTTCCGATACCATGCTTCATCAAAGTTTGTATAGACTTCAGTATTTACATTGTTCAAATATTGATTCAAATCGGGTTCACATTAGAGAGTTGGTACAATTGTGTTATTAATTATTTTTAAGCAATGGTAAAATTAATTTATACATGTTATAAATTAATATAATATTGTATTAATATTTTATGGTTATTAAATTATTTATTTAAAACTTTGAATTGGATAGAGTTATGTATAAAAGTTATATGACGGTTCAATCGATCAAGGAGCTAGTAATCAAATAACTAAAAGTTGATTCAAATGAGAGTTAAAAGCATGTTGACCATGCTTGGTCTACTAGGTTAGTCGGGCCCTGATAGTAGGAAGGGAAGATCAAACAAAGTCTTCAATGGAAAGAGGAAAATCTAGAGAAAAAGGTGCAAACCCTTGGCTATAAATTATCTGGCCTCCATACATTTTCTAGTACACTTTTATGCCCTCTTCTAGCCGCCTATCCTCCATTGGTGAAACCTTCATTTCAACATTGTAAACTTGGGTAATGAAGTCCAAGGAGAAGTAATAAGTAAATAACATGTTGGACTCTCAATGGGACTACATTAGTGAGCATCGTTTTTAACTTGATATAATATAGATCTATATGTAAATGCTTATGTTATATCATCATTACCTTTTATTATATATTCAGCCATGCATATATTTTACAGCATCTTTTTTAATTTCTCTCTTACACATATATAACTGTATGAATTTAATAATTAGTTAACTTATTTATATTATATATATACATTTGTTTTTAGGAAAAAAAATTAGATTTGAATACATACATGCATACATACATATATATATTATAAACATTTTAATAAAAATATTTAGAGCGGATATTAATAAGTATCTATATTTATATATTTATATATATTAATATATTATTATATACAAATATTTACCAAAATAATAATTCATAATGATTTATATATATATATATATTAAATTACAAATATTAAACAAAAAAGTTAATTAATACATGTATAATTTTATGTAATTTTATTTGCGACACTATATTGATGTCGTATTTCCAAATGACAACTTATTGACCTTAGGACACAATGGTCAGTTTTCCCTTAAACCCCTAGGATAGTTAATATATTTATAATGTTGTGATGTTCATATTATGAATATGAATATCATAAAATATTACAATATAAAACTAAAATAAATTTATTAACTATTGATTTTTATTTTAAACATCTATAATAAATAAATATCTTGATCAAATTAAATATATAAAAATATTATCAAAATTCTTTTGTTAATTAAATACTGAATTTGATTCAGTATGAATAAAATATTATTTACGCAAACAAAAAATAAGATATTATGCAATTCAATAAAAGGAATTTTTTGAAATTCTCCTTTTTGCCCCACTAATGTACTTGATCCAATAATGGTATTAGAGCCTGCATTATGTTGTGTGGATATAAACAATACGTGGCACGTTACTTTTAAAGTACAAAACTATGGATTTATAAGGAACATATATTTAGATTAAGGGGAAGGTTGCTCTAATCAAGGAGCACTTTGGGTGGAAAACCTTACAATCTCCTAGCCTTAACCTAGCTCTTCAAAGTAATTCACTTCTAGAATAGGCCCTTGTGGAAGGCTTAAACGTGTTTTAAATCTTAGGTTAATTCAAATATCATAATTGAATATTGTTAAATTAAATAATTATACAATGTTAATTTGAAAATATTTAAAAAGTAAATATTAAATTTATATTATAATTAATTAAATTATTTAATTAATAAAATAATACACATGATTACATATATATATTAATCAATAAACTATAAATGTTATAATAATTGAATGTATGTATATATTATATGTATAAAGAAAAATAAGAGGTTTGGATTCTTTAACCTTCTGCCATGAGGTATGATCTGAAGGGTGGCTGGTTTTATAAGTATATAGGCGAAGATGCGGAAAATGAGCGATTATATTACGATGATGAGGAAGAAGGATTAGTTCTCATTGTTTTGGGTCGTATTAGGGATATGAATCACACTTCGCTATTATATAAAGCTTGGGATAGAAACATCTTTTCTGCTCCGACCCAATGGACTTCATCCTAACTTAACATTACTTTTTTGGTTAGTATCAGCTCATAGATCTTGTACCCTCTGATGATGGGAGTGGATCTTCCTCTTTTGAGGGAGACTAGAGTTTTTTTGTCTTTTGTAGGTTAGCTCCTTTTGCCAACCTCTTGCGCCTTATTTCATTAAAGCAGTTTTGGCACATATGACAAAAACCTGTTTCTTATTCATTTATATATATGGATGACCCAAAATAAAGCCGGGTAGATTTGCTAAAAAAAATATGAGGTTAAAAATAAATAAAACTCATGATACTTAAGAGAGTATACATCGTATGTATATAACAGACACATGATATCATGAATTATACTCATTATACTCATCCCCTTAAATAGTCGATAACACTCTATAAAATTATTTTTAAATTAAATTAATAATGTTCTCCATTATTTACAATATAAATAGAGAACTTTACATATTTATGATTGTTAAGTAAACTCAAGCCATAGAATATTTAAGGTGATGTTATTTTATCATTATATAAGTAAGAATATTTATGCAACTTTGTTGAACAAACTCAAGGGTTACATAGCTCTACTTATGGTATCAGAAATGATGAGTTTAGAGTATATAATATACTTAATGATTTGTTGAGCAAACTCAAGATCATGAAGATGATTAGGAGCATAGTTAAAAGTATGTTAGGAGTTATAGGCAAGATATAACTAGTAACGTGTTTATTACTATTTATGGCGACTATGATTTGTTGAGCAAAGTCAAAGTTGTAGCTACATGATAAACGGATCCTAAAACCGACTAAAGGAATTTCTAAAGTTCGTGTATAATTTCTAAGGTATTTGAGAGATGTAGAATTTAGTGCATGCTTTATTAGATAAATACAATAAACAAATCTAATAAGTATAAAAACATATGTGATATTAAATTAATCAACCAAAATAAATTTGCATTGTGAATATAATTGATAAAACTGTTTACTGATTAAAATATGCCAAATGAATTGAACGAATGATTGATAAAAAATATAAAATATACTTACCAAGAAACCCTTTGACACGTTATTGCTTCAAGACCCTATCAAGAGTCAAAATTATTCATCCATTAATAACATTACTACATAAGGCACTTAAGTATTAATTTGTATAAGGTTGTGTATTGTCTTTCATGAGTTTTGAAATCTAAAGTAAAACAAGACTCTGAATATTTTATCCATATTTAATCACATACTAAAGTTATTCAGCGAGCAGTCATGTTCGTAATGTATAATATCTCGATGAAAATGTTTCAATCGAATGTGCAATTTAAGCATAATATAAGTTCATGTATTGAATATGATTGAATACATAAGGATCTTATTGTGCAGAAGACAATGCTAGACTAAAAGGCTGCTGAATAAACCTAAGAATTTGATCATTGAAATATTAGTTTTATTTGTTTGCTTGAGTGCAACATATCCAATATCCTTAAAATATTAAGGACAACCGTATGCATTTCGATAAAAAATTCGATGTTGTCTTGTATTAAAGGGGTTCCCTTTTGAATGGTTCGACATATTGAAAATGAAAACAAAAATTGGGATGAAGGGAGTGAACGGTCCCTTCTGCTTCATGAAAAACATCGAAAACATAATAGATTAAAATATTTGTAGTTATTTAATTTAAAACAAGAAATATCATTTCTATTCCAATTGTATTTTCTTACAAATTTTTTATTTCTATACGATACATTTCTTTAGTTTAAGACAATTGGTCTAAAATTCTAGATTGTAAATTATTTATAGTAAAATAAATGAACAACCTATAGTAAGTGCTTGAACAAAGCTTCACATTTCATACGGTTATCTGGGTTTTTAACCCATTAGGATCCAATAGAGGCCGGAGCAGCTTTACGACATCAGAATGGCTTGGAAGTTAGCCAAGAAGGAAAAAGCAATAGGTTAAAGAAAACCAAGTCATATTACCAAAGCAACGACCTAGTTCGATTAAAGCAAGAGACCAACATCTGTTCAGCCCGATCAGCAGTCAAAGCACAACCCGCTTGTAGATCGTTATCAAAATGAAGCAACATGCAACAAAACTACACGAACAACGTCAATACAAAGCCATAAGGGAATTTCAGACTTGGAACTCCATAAAACAATTGAAGTGCTTGGATCGCTAATGATCCATACTCTATGGATCGCCATCGTTCCATGCAAACACGATGGTTCACTGAGAGAAGCAGGGGCTAGGGAGCCCAGAAGATAGCAATGTAGAAAATACTAAGTTTATGGATCGTTAGCAATCCATACATGATCGATCGCTAATGATCCATATGAAGCCACATTACTTGCAACCTAGTATGATGAAGTGATGGAGAGAGAGCAGCTAAATCATTAGCTCGTGAGCGAGCCAAATCTATGGATAGATAGCGAGCGATCCATAGACCATGGATCACTAGCGATCCATGGTTTTGGCTCGAGTCACGAGCTAAACTCCCCTAGGTCATCCTATGTCCATCTGTGATCAATTGGCGAGGTGGCCTGGCCCAGAAGCTCTCTGATCTCTTTAAATACTATCCTGCTTGCAACATAAAGAGGATCTTCTTCTCTGAACTGGTCACGGAAGCTCTGCTGGAAACTTTCTTCGCTCTCTACCTCCCTCACAATAATCTCCAAATCGATTCACTATGATTCTCTAGTGGATTCTAGCTTTGGAGATCCAATCTAGCTGAGGACAATCAAGAATCTTGTAATCAAACACTCTTTGTAAAGATCAGTCTATAATAAAACTATAAAGTGGACATAGGCTTTGATAACGGTCGAATCACTATAAAAATCTCTTGTCTCGTTTCTTTTACTGTTCTTTTCTATACATACTATCTGTATTATTGCTCTTTACAAACTAGGCGGATGCTTTCATACTCAAACCAGGGTGTTGATCCAATTTTTGGGTTAACATTTTGGTTCCCTCATTGAGAAATTCAACTCAGGATCCAGATCTTGCTATCTAATTTGGATCACATAGGTCCAGAAGTTGGATCCCCAACTTCGCCTGAAGAATCTACCACTTGAGACCAACTGCTCCTGGAAGAAGAAAAACTTCCTCTAGGAGATCCATAGGGGTGGTAATAGCTGGAGAAGATGTTAATGCCCAACAAATTGAAGTAAATGGTGCTAACTTGGAAAATCAGGCGACATCATCCTCCAGCTAACATGAAGTTGTCACCAAGGATGAGTTGAATAAGATGGTCAGTGAGATCAATCAAAAGATGGAAAATAGCCAAAAGGCTCTAATGGATAAACTTAACACTCTCTTAACCCTACAATCAAACCCTACACCATGGACTAGCCTGAACCCACGACCGCTATAAAAATGGAGAATTCCTCCGTTTCGGGTCTACATAAAAGAAACGGAAGACAACCACAAAAAGGGTGACAACATGACATAACATGGAAGAGAATGCGAATACTCCTCCCATCGCAAGGCAACTAATTCTGAACTTGAAGTAGGGGGTCAAGAACCCATAAGAAGGCATAGCTATGGATCTCTCTGATTCAGAAGATGGAGTACAAGACATCAAATGGAAGAGAACACCAATGCATTCGATGATGCCATGCCCCAATCAGGCCAACTACGAGCCAACAAGGTCTCGCGAAAGTGGCTCTCCCGAAGATAGGAGAGTTTAGGCTTCAACCCATGCGCCAAGACCATTTGCAAAGCCAAACACTTAGCGTAGTGACTGATTATCGTCCACATGATTACCAGACATCAGAGGCATACATAGAAGACATGGTCAAACAGTTGATGAACGAGAGCAAAAACCGAAGAGATAATGAATGGGGATCTGCTCCACGTCGGACTCCCTTTACGGTTGAGATCTTGAATGAAAGGTATCTGGACAAATTCACAATGCCAGTTATCCCCTCCTACGATGGGACAAAAGACCCAAAACCCCATCTATATAAGTATAGCTGGTATATGGACGGAGGCAACGCTCCAGAGGCTGGTTGTTGTTGATGTTTCCCTATCTTCCTAGAAGGAGTTGGTCTATGTGGTTCACCAAACTTCCCGCGAGATCTATTTTAACCTTTGACCAACTTGCAATGAAATTCCACGACTAGTTCAACCTCCATACCGCACAACCAAAAGATGTCATGTCCCTATCTAGATTGTTCCAGAGACGTAACAAGTCGCTAGAGTCTTTCATGAACCGATTTAATACCACGGTGGCCGAAGTAAGCAACCCCAATGAGGACATGGTTTTTATGGCGTTAGTTTGTGCCATTCACCCGAAGACTGAATTCACGAAATGGATTAAAATGAAGTAACTAATTACTAGGAATGAATTCAATTATAATGTAAGCTAGTACTTAGACTGGAGGAAGCATAGGAGCTGGAAATAACGTCTGCTGGTGTGCAATGGATGAACATCATACAGAGCGATGTGGCGATGAATTAAAACATGTGCCATTCCGGAACTGCCCAAGGAGTCGTGGGAAAAAATGGGAATCAAAAGAGAAGAAACCAAAACTCCGATAAAAGAAGTGACAATGGCAGCAACTAAAAATTTAAAGAGTTTAGATAGGAAGATTATACCCCTCTAAATGACACTTTGGAAAATATTTATCTCGCAATACAAGAAACTGAAGAATACACGAAACCTCCTAAAAGAGAGGCGACTGAGCAGCAAAAGCTCTCAGGGAAAATCTGCCGCTTCCACTAGATATATGGACACAACATAAATGAATGTCGTCACCTAAAGGATCTCATTGTAGGGTTGATCCGAGACAATAAGCTCCAGCAGTACGTGAAAAAGCCTCAAAAACCCAATTAACATGCCGCCTCTCAACCTCCTAGAGAATAAAGAAATCAAGCTAGAACTAGTGATGATGGGTCGAAACGAACCGACCAAAGGCTTATTATTGGAACGATATCTGGGGTACCACACCCCATGCAAAGGAGTTATGGAGAAATAAAACGGTACACGAATTCGTTGAAACATGCTCTGAAAGACTCATGTCTCACAATAGATGATGAAACTCCGGTCAAGCTGTAAAAGGTTTTGAGTGACGATATAGTGTTCCACAATCAGGACACTGAAGGAATCGTAGCTCCAACTCTTGATCCGATGGTAGTGACAGTAGGCATCAGACCCACCGTAGTTCGATGGTTGTTGGTCGATAGTGGTAGTTCTGTTGATATACTTTTCAAGTGCAATTTTGATCAGATAAAAATCGACATGTAAAGCGTGTCAGCATCCCAAACAAAGATCCTGAGATTCACTGGCGAGCTCAAGCAACCTGTGGGGACAATTAACCAGCCAGTGGAGCTTGGAGTGGGTGATCGAAGAGTTACCCTCATTCAGACTTTTGTAATTGTAGATGAAATGTCAGCATATAATGCCTTCTTGGGACAGCCCGCTCTAGCAGATTTCAAAATAACTCTAGCCCAATGGTGTCTGACTATGAAGTTCCCTACTGAAAATGGGATTGTAGTGGTAAAAGGAGATCGGTGGGCTACCAGAGAATGTTACATTGTAGAATTGTGCGAATCCAGAAGAAAGGAAAAAGGGAAGGACGTGAGGTGAACTCTCCTCATCTGTGAACCCTCTAAATAGCAACTGCAGAGCCGCCCTGGCTTGGGGACCATAGCCGATTCGGCAAGGCTTTGGACCCTAAGGAGAAGAGCCTAAGGGAGGAACGGGCGGTGCCGGTAGAATTGACGATGTCTGTCCCAGTCGACATGGACGACTTAACTCAAGTTTTGAAAATTGGATCACATCTTGGAAACAAGATGCGTATGGAGCATACCAAATTTCTTCGCGTCAATTTAGATGTGTTTGCTTGGATGCATTCTGATATGTGTGGGGTGTCTCTAGAAATCGCATGTCACACACTCAACATAGACCCTAAGTTCACACCAATAAAGCAAAAAAGGCGCAGCTTAAGTCCCGAACGATCCAAGGCGCTAAGAGAAGAAGGGGACAAGTTAATGGCCAACGGTTTTATCCATGATGCAACCTACCAGAGTGGGTATCTAATCCGGTCTTAGTAAAAAAGTCCAACGAAAGTGTAGACCTGTATCGACTATTCAGACCTAAATAAGGCTTGCCCAAAAACAGCTTTCCTCTCCCTAGAATAGATCAACTTGTGAATGGAGCGACAGGACATGAGCTGCTATCATTCATGGATGCATACTCAGGGTACAACCAAATCCTGATGCATGAACCCGATTAAGAAACTACTAGCTTCATCACCGACCTAGGCCTATACTGCTATAGAGTAATGCCATTTGGTTTGAAGAACGCACGGGCAACTTATCGAAGGCCGATAAACACCATGTTCAAGTGGCAGATCTGGAAAACGATGGAGGTTTATGTAGACGACATATTAGTCAAATCACAAGCAGCTGTTAACCATCTGGATAACCTTGTTGAAATGTTCGAAATACTCCAAAAGTATGGGATGAAACTCAACCCACTCAAGTGTCACTTTGAAGTGGCCTCTGGGAAGTTCCTAGGATTTATTATAAGTGCCATAGGCATCAAAGCGAATGCTGAACGAACCATGACACTACGAGAAGTCCAAGATTCGAAGAATAACAAGGAACTGCAAAGTTTAAATGGAAAAGTTGCAGCGCTAATTCGATTTATCTCGAAAGCTACCGACAAGTGTATATCATTCTTCGATGCGCTGAAGAATGGAAAAAAGAACTTCAAATGGAGTGAAGCTTGTCAGATAGCATTCAAAGAACTACCGTGACACATGGAGGCTTCGCCAACCCTATCAAAAACCATGGATAGAGAAGAGTTGTTCATTTACTTTGCAATCACACTCCATGCATTGAGCGCTGCTCTGGTGCGTGAAGAAGCAAAAACCCAACGACCCGTGTATTACATTAGCAAGCGGTTTACTGGAGCAGAGAAAAACTATCCGAAACTAGAAAAGCTAGCATATTGCCTCTTGATCGCATCTAGGAAATTACCGCCGTACTTTCAGGCCCATCTAATTAAAGTGTTGAATGACTAGCCCCTGAAGCAAGTGTTATACCGACTAGAAACTTCCAGGCAACTACTCAAGTGGAATATAGAGTTGAGTCAATATAATATCACGTACCATCTAAGGAAAGCCATCAATGGGCAAGTGTTAGTCGACTTCATTGTCGAATTCACCGTAAGGGATAATGAGGACGAAGTTCAGATGGAAGTGGACACGTAATGGAAACTCTTAGTCGATGGCGCATCTAACAACCTTTGTTCGGGAGCAGGAGTAGTGCTTGAAACCCCCAAAGGGAAAGCCATTAGCTATGCGTTGCACTTGGAATTCCCTGATACAAATAATGAAGTGGAATACGAAGCACTGATTGCTGAACTGAAATTTATGAAAGAATTCAAGATAAAATCTATTCACATATACAGCAACTCTCAGTTGGTCATTTTTCAAGTAAAAGGGGAGTACTCGGTAGGAACATGGGGAGAATCTTGCCCCATACTTGTCCAAAGTGCAAGAACTGGTAAGCGACATCGAACACTATACTATAACTCACGTTCCATGGGAGCCAAACACTAAGGCGGATTATTTAAATAATCTGGAAAGTTTTGGAGATGCTCAGTCATTGGTACTAGTCCAAGTTGAAACTCTAGCCAACCCAAGCATAAACAAAATGGAAGTCGACTGGATCCTTGAAATCACCATCGAACTAGATAAGT
Organism: Allium cepa; assembly: GCA_030765085.1. Taxonomy (NCBI): domain Eukaryota; kingdom Viridiplantae; phylum Streptophyta; class Magnoliopsida; order Asparagales; family Amaryllidaceae; genus Allium; species Allium cepa. The sequence goes on from CM060931.1 coordinate 170,893,267, forward strand.
GGATGACACCAATAAAGGAGTATTTACTTACAAGGACTCTTCCAACTGATCGGAATCAACAGAAAAAACTTCTTTGAAAGGCACCATGATTCATGATACAAGATAGAGTACTCTATCGAAGGGGATTCTCGACCCTCCTCCAAAGGTGTGTATGTAATGACGAAGCTCGATGAATCCTAAAGGAAGTGCCCGAAGGTGAATGTGGAGACCACTTTGGGGGCAAACCCTGGCGAAGAAAGTTCTTCGGTATGGATACTTCTGGCTAATAATAAACTGCGATGCTGCAAACTACTCTAGAAAATGCGACCGTTGCCAGAGATTCAGCAAAATTAAAAGGACTCCTTCAACGGAGCTAACACAGATGGTCAGCCCGTAGCCATTCGTAATATGGGGAATATACTTGATTTTCATCCTACCGATAGCAAAAGGAGGAGCCAAATATGTTATAGTTGCGTAGATTATTTCACAAAATGGACCGAAGAGGAACCGTCGGCCACCATAATAACAAAGAAAGTCATTAACTTTGTTACTAAAAACATTATCTACAGGTTTGGTATGCCATAGAAAATCATCACTGACAATTAAAGTCAATTCGAAAGCGCCGAGTTCAAAGACTTCTGCAAATGCTTCAGGATTGAGAAAAACTTCTCAACGGTAGTTCATCCGCAATCAAATGGGCAAGTAGAAGCAATAAAAGTAGAAGCAATAAAAGTAGAAGCAATAAACAATATCATCAAATCTATCATCAAAAAGAGACTAACTAAAGCCAAGGGAAACTGGGTTGGCAAACTTCCACTCACACTATAGGCTTACCGAACCACCCACAAAGTGGCAACCGGTCACACTCCACTCGCTTTGGCGTATGGCTCAGAAGTAATGATCCCTGTAGAATTGGAAGTCCCCTCGCACCAAAGGCAAATTTTCAATAAAAGGTAAAACGAGCAGCTACTACTCAAATCGCTTGATATGATCGATGCAAAGAGGGAAGAAGCCGAGTTGAGAATCGCCGCCTACCAAAAAAGGATCGCGCGGTAATTCAACTCTAAAATTCCACAAACAAATATTCGAAGTGGGAGATCTTGAGCTCAAGCGGGTCTACTCTGTTCTGGGAGCCTTCGGACAAAACTGGAAAGGACCGTACGTCACCAATCAGAAGCTAAGAAACAGAACTTTTAAGCTAACAACCATCAACGAAATTCAACTTTCTGGGGCACGGAATAGTGAGTCACTTCACCGTTACTTTGTCTGAAAACTACTTTATGTACTCTCTATTTTTCAGCAAATAAGCCTTCCCGAAATGTCGGGGGCATTGTAAGTAGGCAAAAATTCTGCCCTGCTTTCCTTAATAAAATCTTATCTGCTCTTTTGAACCGATAAAACCATGTACGTAATAAATACCAACTTTGATGATGGAAGAAAATCAACTCAACTCGCTGGATCGGCGGAACCCCATCCTAACCCTCTGAAAACCGGTGTTGCTCCGGCAACACCGAGAAAGCCCAAAACATATGCTTCTCGCGTTGCCTGGAGATAGGCAATGCCGAGGAGCATCAAATGTTGTGCATTCCATAAGCTACGCCAAAACTTAAGCCGCTCACGTTGCCCAGAGAGATAGGCAATGCCGAAGAGCACCAAAAGCCATGCATTCAATAAGTCATGCCAAAAATTATGCTCCTCGCATCGCCCGGAGATAGGCAATACCTAGGTGCACCAAAATCTTGGCATTTCATAGGCCGCCCCAAAACTTACGGTCCTTGCATTGCCCAGAGATAGCCAATGCCGAGGAGCACCAAAAACCTCGCATTCCATAAGCTGCGCCAAAATTACGCTCCTCACATTGCCCAAAAATAGGCAACGCCAAGGAGCACCAAAGCCGTGCATTTCATATGTCACACCAAAGCATACGCTCCTCGCGTTGCCTAGAGATAGGCAACGCCAACGAGCACCAAAAGCCATGCATTACATAAGCCACGCCAAAATTTATGCTTCTTGCATTGCCCGGAGATAGACAACGCCGAGGAACACCAAAAGCCGTGCATTTCATGGGCTGCACCAAAACTTACGCTCCTCGCATTGCCTAGAGATAGGCAATGCCGAGGAGCACCAAAAGTCGCACATTTCATAGGTCACGCCAAAACTTACGCTCGTCACATTGCCCGGACATAGGAAATCCCGACGAGCACTAAAAGTGCGCATTCCAGAAACCACGCCAAAACTTGCGCTTCTTGCGTTGCCCAGAGATAGGCAACACCGAGGAGCACCAAAAGCCACACATTTCATAGGTCGTGCATCGACTCTTAAAAAAAATTAAGTTCCCCACGTTGCCTGAAGATAGGTAAAACCGAGGAACATCGCCGAAAAATCATGCTTCTAAAGCGTAAACTTCTCATGTTGCCTGAAGATAGACAATGCTAAGGAGCATCAAAACCGAACCGACATACTATATCAATCAAAAACACTGCGCATCTCATAACAACATGCCGACCACATCTATGATTGGGAATAATGGGCACAACTCCGACTAAATTGGAGTTCTATAAGTTAACCCATGCAATGTGTTCCACTTTAACACGCATATATTACATACCTACCAGAATATCACAATAAACTCATACTACATGCCGAAGTTGCAAAATTTTTGAAAAAAGGAAAATCAAGCTGCTACTTAGCCAAATTTAGAGTTTAATATGAAAATTATCTAAACTCTAAATTACCGGTCATTTGAAGTAACATCCATGTGAACCGGGGGGTATACACCAGTACATAAATAAAAACAATTGAAAACAATAAGTTTACAAGTTCTGTTATGCCAAACAGAGAAATTATAGTTACTCCAAATAGAGAATTGTTGCTCTAAATAAAAAAATTTGGCGGCAATTACAAAATCAGATCAGTGTAAACAAAACAAGCACAAGTGTATAGAACACACATGAGCAGAAAAATAAGAATACAGTCAAAATATCAATGTGTTGCTTATAATTTTATTTGTACATGGTCAAAACGTAGGGGCCGTACTCGCACAACACCGGCCAACAAAAAGGAAATATAGATTCCACAAGTAGAACGCTAAGTACAGACTCTGCACTTTAACAAAATGAATCAAAAGGAACCAAAACTCAAATCGGCCTTCACACAAGCTCCTCAACAATTCCTTCCACCGCTCCCCTTTTCGCTCTTTATTGGCAGCTTCTGCTTCTTCTCAGGGGTGGTGTCACTGTCGGTGATGTCGAAAAACTCCTTAGTGACAATGTCCCCCTCTTGCTCCACATCCTTCATGGAAGACTCTTCCTTTGATTTGCGCTTTCGTGATTTGCGGGTGCTCTTCGAAGCTTTGATTGCTTCGACCTTCTCCTTCTTGATAGCGACTAGTTCGTGCTGAGTCTTGCGAGGTTGCTCTGTCTGAACTTCCTCCTCCTTAATTTTTGCCGCTATTGCGTTGCCTTCTAAAGATAGAAGGGTCATCAAGGCCATGAAGCGCGGTTATCTTTTCGAACTTCGGCCCCGGTTGCGAGCCAAACACGGACATAGTAACAAGAACATGAACAGAGACGACCACAAAGGCTATAGAAATAGCAGTGGGTTTGGGAGCTGAGGAAGCTGACACACTAAAAAGAAAGGTAGACGGACCTATAAGATCAAAAACGAAAGCATTAAATTCTTCATGCTCTTACGGTGTAGGTTGGAAGCTCTCGAACTCAAAGGAAGTGAGAACATTACCTGCACCGAAGGAATGGTCGAGAATGTCGACTTCATACTGACCACCTTCGCCCTCTTTCGATAGTTTCCACTACTTGAAGAAAAGTCTCAAGCTCTGAACTTTCTGGCAGGTTGTGGGGCTGCCCTGATGATTCGCCAGCCCCAGAAATAAAAGGCTTAGTGAGTGCTTCAGTGGCAGTTGTCATGGCAGCATCTGTGGCTTCTTTCTCTCTCCTGGATAGCAAAAGTTTTTGGCTCTTGAGCGGCGCTTTCTTTGACTCTTTATTAAGGTAAGCATCCTCCAACTCCCACTCAGTGTAGACATCGCCGCTATCAGAATAGTAGGACAAGATTCTTCCCATACCAAAGCAAGAGTGCATAGGAACTTCGAACCCAAGTAGCTGAGACCCCCCGGTGTAACAAGGAGTTAACGTAGAGATTCAGGATGATCGCGTCCATCTTTTCCACCTTTCTTTCAAAAAAATTTGGAGCCCCAGGTAATCCGCTCTTACGGCAGTTTTCTTAACTTGAACGATAGACTTATCGACACTGAGCTGCGTGACCTGAGGCTGTAGCCTAGTGATTGTCTCGGCTTGGTCGGAAATAGTCTTGTTATGCCCCTCAATGATGAGGTCGTGATCAGCAATAGTTTTCCTTTGAGCCTCAATCGTTGTATTGCAAGCAGCCACTTCTTCTCTTAAATTTTCCTCTTCGGCGTGAACCTTTTTTTATCTCGTCTCTTTAGATGATCTCAATCCTGGCGTGATCGTCTTTTACAACTTTTAGCAGGACGACGCTCCTCTTTCCCTCTTGCAGCACCGCTGCCTTCTCCTCCTCTAGCAATTTAATTTTGGCATCATGTTTGGACTATGCTTTTTCAAGATCATCCTTCTCTAACTTGAAAGAAAGGATTTCTTGGTAGTTTTTGCGGTTGGTGTCCGTCAACTTCTTACATAACTTTTCCTACCCTTTGGCTTGGTCTAAATCGTGTTGAATGGCTTGAAGGTGTGGCATGTAAAAATATTTGAGAAGCAAGTGCAAATCACAATCAAACTTAACTCCCATCAAGAAACAACCAGGGAGCGTTGCCTCAAGCTTAGGGGGGCTGAAGGAAGAATGTAGGAAGGTCCTCGGTGATGACATGAAGCACCTAGGGATTAAAAAATGGAAGATGGTGGGTTGCAAGTAGAAGGTGGTATAGGGGTAGAAGTAACGAGAATTTCTTGGCCATTTAAGAGTGTGTTGGAGCAAAATGGCTGCTCTGAAGAATAGGGGCGGTGATCGAATTTTGATGTCTTCGATGGCTCCTCCCTTTGATCAAAAGATCTCCTTTTCTCATACCCGCCTTTGTATGACCGGCTCCAATCTCTTTCATCTTGGCGACGGGCTTTATCCTCTAGTTCCTTTCTTCTTCTATACTCCTCTTCCGTTTCTCGAGGCTGATAATGACCGAAAGAATGCTTAGACTAGCACTGGGAATCACTGAATTCTTTGAAATCATTATATAGGCCACATCCTCTCATCTTACGTAGCACAAAGCATAAACAAAAGATCTTAGAAATAGAAAATATGAATGGAAAGAGCGTAAGAAAGTGAGTGTAATCCTAATGAGATGTGTAGTGTGTTTGGGAAGGGCCTAAAGCGTCATCACGAACCGAACCGGGTGGCCGTCTTGGGCAAAACCGGACTAACCCTAGGCACAGTACTACCCGAGTCGGGGGGCACCTCCTCGAATATAAAATCTTCCCTTATAAGCGCATCAAAATCAACATAGACGTCGCTCAAATCTCCATACTCCGCTCCATCGTATTTACTTGAGAATATTCACGCCCTCTAATCATTGGGACTTTGTATTCAACGCTCATATCTGGAAGGGGTGACCTCGGAAGGATGCGGCTCATTTCTGGAGTTCCATCACACGATTCCAATTCCCCATCATCAGATTCTACATAAAGGTCATCACTTGCAGTAGACTTCATCGCTACTATTCTCAAGCTCCCCCTCTTCCTTTTCTAGGTCCAATGCAGCCTTGCCTTCCCCTCGCTTAAACACTTCTTCTCCTTCCTCCGGGATCAAAGGCATTCTAATCGGGCTACTAAATCAAGTTATAGTAGCATCTCCCCCTTCGTGGGCCTCCTCGGTTGACCCTCCAAACAGACCCCACTCTTTCGAGAGGTGCCTTCTTCGGAACCGTGGGAAGAAGAAGTAGATCTTGTTCAAACCCTGGATCGGGCAGGAGAGGGGACATCAACTTGAACGATGGATCTACCTGGATACAGTAACCCATATCGATGCAAGTTTTCATCCATTAGCAACACTTTGACGGATCTCTCCTTGGCACCAATAGCCTTTAGAATCCGAAAAATCTCATCAAGAGACACATCTTTTTTTTTCCTTGGAATAACTACAAGAAGTATACGTCTTATTAGAAACTCCATGGCAATGCGTCGAAACTAGATAAGTATGAAAAGGAACTTACCCCATATCATCTAGAGATGGTTAAACCCCTCCGGGAACCTCATGAAGAAATACCGTGTCTTGAATAGGGACAATTTGCTCTTTTGATGCAAAATGATTTTCCGGTTTCTCTGGGATTCAATTACAATCAAGGATGGATGTTCATCCCTCTTTTTGAATGATAGAAAGTACCGCAACTCAACAAAGTTTGGAGCACGGTTTCTCTGGAAAGAGTCTCGCATAGAAAGTTGTTAAAAGGAGGCATGGCTCCATTCAGGGACATGTAACGATGGCAAGCGGTGTATCTTGGGGGAGGCATATGAACAAACTCATCCTTCTCCGATAGACATACGTCCTCTTCTGGTATACCATGCTGCACATAGATAATGCGCAGAATTTAGCAGAGACCACCAAAGAAGCTCTCTCCGATGGGTTGAGTAGAACTCTAAAGTTGGGAGGCATTCGATCCGTGACCGGCCCAATTGAGACCAACTAATTGTATTCTTCCTGTGAGGTGGTAGGAGAAAGAGCGACAGATGACGATTTGACTACTGAAAGTGTCAAACTTCCTTCACTCGATTTACAGCACGAAGATGCATGCTTCATTCTAAAACAATGGAACTTACATTCAAAATGGTCAGATGATTTTATTCTACTTTAATAATTCCCCCTACAACATTTGAATTCCAAAGAGATATCGATTCGTGCCCGTGCAACGTACTTCAAGTGTGTATCGGGGCAAGTGCAGTGCGTTATCTATAGGGGGTGAGCTTGTTATCTAAAGCACTACAAATGCTCTATCTCGTGTAGATAATTTGCTGGCAATGGAAAAGGAATAGAATGTCCTGCATCATTCCCATTTGCATTTATTTCCGGTACACTTACCCATTATTGGTTAACGATCAATAACGAATCCACTGTTCGAAGCGAGATGGAAAACTCTTCTCGCTACAAGGATACCGAGTGTGCAACAAGCAAGCAAGATAAGTCCAATTCCTCCAAAAGAATCGGGACTGGTTAGCGATGTGTCGTACAACATCAGCTATGAAACTTGGCGTAATTCAATTCTGGACTAATGGATAAAGATAGCAAAACACGCCAAGCACTAGGCCATAGCCCGAATGTCGTTCTAGGAGAAACTCAAGACTCAATTCACTATATTCCTCCATTAAACCACAAACAACTCAAATTCCTCACGATCAACATCGCAACAAACTCAACATCAAATCATCAAACAAACACTATGATAGTAGACCCACCTTGGATTAAACTCTAAACATGAAAATGGTAGAAGGCTTAAATTAGCAAGCCAAAGGCAAACTAGTGATAAGCTAGGGGATCAGGTCGGCAGTGATATAATAATGGTTCGAAGGCGATTCAAGGCGCAACCTAGCAGGGTTTCGATGATCTGAGAATCACTAGGAAGAATCATGGAAAGACGTTGCAGAGGGAATCATAGGTAAGCGGAAGGATCGGATCACTGGAAGCACTAGGGTTTGGATCGCATGAATGCTCAAGTCGCATGAAGTGATTGAATTAGATCGGCTCGATGGGTGAAAAGGCCTGCTCAAGCAGCATATATAGGAAGATAAAAAATAAAAAATTCACCAAGTCATTGGGTCATCGGTGATCCATCACTTATGGATCGCTAGCGGCCCATTCTTTCGAAGGAAAATATTCTCTTCCAAGTGGTCAGTTCGCTAGCGATCTATTGTACGTGGATCGCTAGCAAACCATAAGGTTATATGCAGATGTTTCTCGAACTCGTATTTCGATATCTACCCAACATTTCGAATCATATCGGGAAGCTGTAAGGAGAAATTTGATCCGTTATGACAACATTCAAGACAGAAACATGGTGATCAGCGGCATAACCTGCTATGTATCCGTAGAACTCTAATACAATTACAAGGAGTTCGACGAACAAATATTAAAAGTGATTACTTCCACAGCACAGCTTGTTTCCAACGAAGACGTACTACGAGGGAGGCAATTGTTATTCGAGTTTTTAACCTATCAGGATCCAATAGAGGCCAGAGTAAATTTACGACATTAGAACGGCTCGAAAGTTGGCCAAGTAGGAAAAAGCAAAGGTTAATGAAAACCAAGCCATATTACCAAAGCAACGACTGAGTTCGACAAAAGAAAGAGAACAGCACCTGTTCAGCCCAACCAGCAGTCAAAGCACAACCTGCTAGTATACCGTCATTGAAACAAAGCAACATGTAACAAAACTACTCGAACAATGTCAATACAGAGCCATAAGGGGTTTTCAGACTTGGAAGTCCAAAAACAATCGAAGTGCTTGGATCACTAACGATCCATATTCGATGGATCGCCGGCAATCCATGGAAACATGATGGTTCGTTTAGAGAAGCAGGGTCTAAGGAAACCAAAAGATAGAAATATAGAAAATACTAAGTGTATGGATCATGAGCGATCCATACGAAGCCACGTTACTTGCAACCTTGTATGATGAAGTGATGGAGAGAGAGAGCAACTAGGTCATTGGCTCGTGAGTGAGCCAAGTTAATGGATCACTAGCGATCCTAGACCATGGATCATTAGCGATCCATGGTTTTGGCTTGGGTCGCGAGCTAAACTCCCCAAGGTCGTCCTATGTTCATTTGTGATCATTTAACGAAGTGGCCTAGCCCAAAAGCTCTCCGATCTCTATAAATACCGTTATGCCTACAACATAAAGAGGATCTTCTTCTATGGACTGGTCACGGAAGCTCTGCTGGAGACATTCTTCACTCTCTACCTCCCTCACAACAATCTCAAAGGATTCACTGTGATTCACCAGTGGATTCCAACTTTGGAGATCCAATCTAGCTAAGGAAAATCAAGAATCTTGCAATCAAACATTCTTTATAACAACGATCAGTCTATAATATAACTATAAAGTGGACGTAGGCTTCGTTAACTGCCGAACCACTATAAATATCTCTTGTCTCGTTTCTTTTACTATTCTTTTCTACACATACTATTTGTATTATTACTCTGTGCAAACAAGATTGGTGCTTTCGTACTCAAACCAGGGTGTTGATCCATTTTTTAGGTTGACATTGTTATTGTAACATCAAAATAATATGCATACTATATGTTACTTGCAAGTGGATGCATGATATTTTGAAAAATTACTTTTCATGTCTTCCAAGTATTATTTATGAAATAACATCTATTTTCAGCACTGGCCGAAAATAAAAGCAATTTTGTTTTAATATGAATATTATGAATGTTAATTATAGAATAATATGTACTCTTGCAATTTGATGATGGTATTCATTTTCATTATAATAACGATATGTCAACTATAGAAAATATAGAAGCATCTAAAATGTTTACAAATAATTTTGGAATTTAGACTAACCTATATATGTTTGAGAAATAATTCTATCATATGATTATGAATCATACAACATTTGTGAATTATGTCTCAAAGAATTAAGAGAAAAGCACCAATTGATGGGAGTAACAAAAGGGTTAACGAACTCCTTGGATTGACACATAAAGATGTATATCTTCCAAAATTTAATGATACAAAAAAGGAACCCACTTACGTCGTTATATACACCAATGAACCATCATATATATAAACATATGTATTTGGTACACAAGTAAGATATCCACTGGTAAGTTCATTGAATATAAACGAAAGTAGGAAACAAGAACATGAAAAAGGACAAAATAATCTGATTTGATCAATTAAGTGAGTATAATAGATAATAGTTCTAATACTACCTTAAATAAAATAAGAATCAATTCCAAAAGATGCACTTTGTTGGACAAAATGCGATTGTTAATGAGTGAAGTTGGGTTGGTTCTTTCTATAAGGAAACATATGTTGAATTTGATTCATCTTACATGTTGTTCACAAATTTTGAGATATGAATTTAGAAGAAATCTCAATCTTAAATAGTTTAAGATACATGGCATCCAAGTTTTCGTTATGAACGTAAGTTTCATAAAGTCAAAACTTGATTTATTTTATGTTAGTTTAATTAGAAGATCATTAAATGTTTCGGACGTCTTTTCAATCTCACCAACAAACATATTGTTGTTTCAATACATACCACCTTCTTGATGAAGAAATTTCTTTCTAGAAAAATAAACCAAGATTCTAACCTAATAACAGATTGCATGGATGAACTAAATTTTACCAAGCCTAAAATGAACAAAATTACATTATAATGTCCGATGAGATTTCTGGCATAGTGAAGAGAAACTATGGGTTTCTTATCAATGTAAAAAAACAAATTGTTAGCAATAATAATCTCCCCAGTTCTCAACAACCCATCAAGGGTATAGACTTTGCCATATGGTATAGTGCTTTAAATCCAAGATGGACTCCAAGTACATTAATAGAATATGATTTAGTAGTTGAACCTGAAAGGATATGATCCATCATAAAAAATAAGTCTTCGAGAAGAAAATCAATATAGCTAGAATCGTATAAAGCAATGTTAAAAGGAAACGACTACATCTATTTTAGATGTTGAAATTAATGGAGTAATTTTGCCAATCAACATGCTTTAGTCTATTCAGATTCTAGATGTAATTATCATACAATTTGATTTTGAGTTTGGAACATTAATGTTAAAAAGAAACTTCTAAATAATGATATAGAAGAGCTTGTTTGCATACAACATCCAAAATGTCTCGTAGTTTGTGGGAGTGATAACATAATTTGTAGAATTTGGATAAGATCCAAGAGCTGATACAACAATAGCGGTAGACAAGCATCAAAGCCGAGCAAAAAATTTGATGAGGAAATCAAATATTTTATTACAATTTAAATGCAGAGTAAGCATGTGATTGTTAGAAAGAAATATCAAAGGCACTAATCATTTCAAATATTATAAGTAAAAAACATACCATTAATTATTAGAGATGTACCCATATTAAAATAATTTCAATGTAGTTGTGTAATTCTCGATAATGGATTTAAAAGTTACATCTCTTATAGTTGATATGAGAGGATATTATGATTGTCCCAATCTTTATACACAAACATCAGATTAAAATGCCCAATATGCAACATATGATGTATATCCCAGATGCATTTGCAATAGGGATCGTCTTATATGCAATTTTGTGTGGTATATTAGATTTTGCTTATATATTTGGTGTATTAATAGAATATCAAATATGAGGTAAAATCTCTAGATGGTAGTTAAGAGTTTTCTTGAGTATTTATAAAAGACTAAAGAATTGTTTGTGGAAACAATGACCTCCTTATGAAGGAGTGTTCGGACTCAAACTTCATAAGTGATGTTAACTGGGTTTTTAACCCAGCGGAATTCAACAGGAGTTAGAACATCTAGACTAAGGCAGAATGACTTGAAACTTGAACAAGGCATCTAAAAGAACAAGCCAATGGAACTTAAGAGAAACAAGCCAAAAATCCACTAATTAGATGGATCGTTGGCGATCCAACATCCATGGATCGCTAGCGATCCAAAAGGAAGCATTACGAGTTGTCAAAGCTTCTTGCATCATGATCTATTACCTTTTCTAAGAATACTTACCAAGTTTCGTAGCATTTCAAGGAGCATAGTTCAAGAAGTGAAGATTCATCTGATTCAAGATGTTTACCCAATTTTTTACAAAAGCAGCTAACTTAAAACGGACCTTGAGAACTCATATGAAGTCAGATTGACTTGAAATTTTAAAGAACACTTAGAAGACATAAAATAAGGCATTCATCAAAAATAAGCTTGATTGGATAAGGCTAGATGGATCACTAACGACATAACTAGATGGATCGCTAGCAACCCATGTAGAGTAGGCCCCACCACCTGAAATTTTTTTTAGGTCCCACGCACCTTCTAGAGTGTATTTGCAAAATTTTGTCTTATTTTGTTAATTTTGAGTGAGTTATGGATGATTCTTCTAGACCAGATGACCCATGAAGATGGATGACCAAACAAACTCCAAACGACTTGATATTTTAAAAACGCACTTAAATAGAAGATAGGAAGACAACCAAACTAAAATCACTCAAAAATATGCTAAGTTTATGGATAGCTAGCGATCCATCCCCTATGGATAGCTAGCGATCTGACTCTTCTGCACTTGGACTTCTCGCCTAATACTCACTAAATTCCCCTATAAATACACACATATCTGCAACATAAAGAGGATCTTCTTTTGGACTGGCTGCTAAAACTCTGTGAAAACTATTCTTCACTCTTCTCCTCCTGTACAACAGTCATCTAAAGGGTTCACTGTAATTCTCTAGTAAACTCTAACACCGGTGACTTGATCTAACTTACAAAATCCAATCAAACTGTAATTAGATACAACTTGTAATCGTAGTCAGTCAATAATAAAAGTAATGAAGTGGACGTAGGCTTCGTTAACAGCCGAACCACTCTAAAAATTTCTTGTCTTTTTACTTTATCTACAAGTCATTATTCCTTGTCTCTATTTTATTTGCCTTGATAAACATGACTGGGGCTTTCGCACCCAATTCAGGATGTTGATCCATTTTTTGGTTAACATTTTGGTGTTTTCACTGAGAACAAACTTAGGATTAGATTTAGCTATCTACTTTGGATCAAATAGATTTAAAAGTTAGATCCTCAATCTCTACTTAGAAGATTTGCTGTCGAGAATCAATGGTACCAGAAAGAAAGAGAACTACTTCCTAAAGATCCATAGGAGCTACTATCGCTGGAGAAGAAACAAACACCTAGCAAATTAAAGTCAACAACTGTAGGATCGATTTCACCCTAGAGGGGGTGAATATGGTGATGTTATCAATTATAAAAATTTATCGCGGAAGTTTGTAAAATAATTTCAATGCAGATATATCAGAATAATAGCAGCACAGATAAATGCAGAAATAGAATGACACAGAATTTACCCAACTTCGGAAAAACCCTGCCTACGTGCTGCCCCCAAGGCTTCTACTAGAAATTAAGCAGTCAAACGCTTACACATGTAAACTTGCGACACCCTCTATCGACTAGCCTTAACTCTACGCTCAAAACCCTGTCATAACTCAGCCACTGAGTTGCGAATTCTCAAACTACGCCATGTAGTTTGTGCCCTAGTCACACGACTAGAAATTATAATTGTTTAAAATGGAAAATACAAATTTAAAAACAAATTAAACACAAAACCCTAATTAAATATTAAGCCGAAATATAACTTATAGAAGTCGTCCCAAATTTTTGTTAAGTGAAGTATTATCCCCTTTATTTTTATCGTCCCGCTTCCTTGTGAAAAATAGCGGCTTCCTGTTGCTTGTTCTCGTTCGTTCCGATTTAGGGCTTTCTGATTATTTTCGAAGCTGCCGACTTTGTTGATCAATCAAGTGGATATTTGCGCGTAGCTTTATTGATCGATCGTTTCTTCGTTGCTCAGTTTTGGCTGCTTCGATGATCGAGTTCGATTCAACAATCTGGTATGTGATTTGTTACTTTTGCTTTACTGTTTTAGCTTGCTTGAACTCGATGATCAACTGCCGATGATGTTACTTGTTTATATAGGGTTCGAACCCCTTGATTTTCGTTCATATATTTTATACGAATTCGTCAATTGATTTTTTCTTGGCTGTATGATTTTGCTTGGACGTTGATGATGATTTCTGACCTTTTCAATTTCATATACTTAATTACTTGATTTACACGGTGTTGATTTCTGACTTGGTTCGATTTCGTTCATTGTTGCCTTGGTCATCACGGCGTTTATTTTCTGGTGACTTCGGCTATGCTTTGCTTTGCCCTTGGCCTTGATAAAATTGATTTTGTGAAATTATTTTGGATTTGGCACTGTCTTGATTTGAAACTGCAGTTCCATGATTTTTCGAACTCGTTTTCGACTGTGACTATGGCATTGCTTTGAACTGCAGTTTGAAATCTCCTCTGTCTTGATTTTGCAATTCGCTGTTTATGTTGCATATTATATTGGTTCATCATTTTATTCCAACTGGTCATTGCACATGTACCATTCGAAATGTGATACTAGTTATCACTACATACGTCATATAAATGTACACGTATTCGTATTTGTTCCTCACGTTCACTGTCCTGTTTCTTGTTACATGTGATGTTTGTTTCACTTGAGTTGTTGCTTTGCTGGTCTTTCTGATCCTGTTAGTCGAGTCACCCTGTTGCCTATGTAATTTGCTTGAAGATTGGTCTGCACTTCAGTAAAAACTGCCTCTGGTCATCGGTGGTTGTTTTGCATTGCTTGACATTACCTGACGATATGCATGCTTCGAAGCAGTTTCCACTTGTGTTGTAGCTGCAGTCCATTTTGGTTTTGCTAGCTGTACTTGTATTCACATGAGCTTGAGTTCATTGTGTAGCCTGGTTGACTTTTGCAGTTCATTGGTCTTGCATCATGTGTATACATACATTCATGTATGTATATATTTGTATGTTAGCTTGTGTTTTGAACTTGCATTTTGAACTTTGGTTTGTGTTTGAAAACTTGAACTATGTAGTTTGATGTCTACATGCTTATGGTTCTATTTTTGATGCTATGCACTCTGGCTTGTTTCAATTTGATTGAGTTCTGATGAACAGTTTCATTGTGTCTGCTGGTCTGTATTGGACACTTCACTGTTAGACTTGATGTTTGGTGGCTTCACTTTGGCATTTCAACTGGTTGTATTGGTGGCTTCACTTTAGTAATTTTGGTTGTCTTGACCATTTGAACCCGTACATTTGGTATTTAAGTTCATTAGCCTGCCCTTGGTTTCTTGTGCATAGCATATCGAACTGGTTCACTTGAGTTTGCCTTCATGTACAGTCTGCTTGACTTGATTACTTAATGCAGTCTTGTTCTCTTCATGTTTCACCACTGTTACGTTGACTTTGTACATATTGTGCTTGTATTTTTGGACCATACTTGTGTTGAATACAGCTTTAAACCTTGGGTTTTACCTTGTGCTCGTGTCGTGACTTTATTTCTATTGCACTTGAGTCGAACCCGGTTTTTGTTGATACGCTAAGATTTTGATCAATGACAATGCGCTTCAACAAAAAGGAAGAGATATGTGCAAAGCTAAAGAAAGAACGATGAAGACCGAGAATAAACATAAGTATGATTTTTATATAGGTCTTAGATTAGATTTATTGTTAAAATCTATCATCAAGAGGCTTGCACAAACACTAGAACACATTTTATAAATTTCATTTCTTAATACACATTCACTATGCACAGCTTAAAAGTTCAGTCGACTGAACATGGATGACCAGTCGACTGAACCTGTTACACATATACAAACATGTACAATTTCAATCGACTGAAACACCCTGCTCAGTCGATTGAATTTGTCCTGAAAATTTTACTTCATATTTTCAGTTGACTGAATTCTCTGTTCAGTCGACTGAATTTGAACCTGCGAATTTTCTATGAATGGACACCTTCTTCCTCCCAAGAGTTGCAACCATTCACCAATGGAAATGGAAGCATCTCTTGTCTGCAACCTTAGCCAACAGATGCACCTCTTTTACAAGTATAAATACATAAATCTAACATCTTCAATTCACCGAATTCTCTTGCTTTAATCTTACTATCTTCTTGAACATATTATCTAGAAATTCTCAAAGCACTCACAAATCTATTGCTTGAATCACTGCTTTGTTTTTAACATTCTTTTGATTCATAGCAATTCACATTTCCTAAATCTTCACAAACACATTGCATACTCTCGAGGATAAGATTATAGGAATATTGTACTACATTAGACTCATTAGTGTTGATAAGAACACAACAAGTCGAATATTGTTTTTTAGTAATTGAGTTGAAGTCCTCTTCGGTAGTTGAGGCAAGAAATCCCGTTCGGTTGTTCGGGTAAGTTGTAAACCTATTCCTTCGGGTTAAGTGAGGGTGTTAGTTAGTGGAATTCCTAAGTGAAGCTTAGGGACTGGACGTAGGACTCGAGGTCCGAACCAGTAAATCCTGGTGTCTACCTTGCTTTTACTTACTTTATCTACCTAAACTATTTCGTTATTCCATATTACACGATCCTACAGCATAGTCTCTTTCAATTGGTATCAGAGCGAGGTTGTCATATAACCATAACACCGTTATTAGACATATTGATAATATGGAAAATAACGCAAGTACAAGCACAACATCTGCCTATAGTTCTACATTTGTGGAAGGACAATCTACCCAAAGACCTCCTCTATTCAACGGACTAAACTATAACTATTGGGCTACAAGGATGAGGATTTATATGCAAGCAACAAGTTTCGAAGCCTGGAATGCTACTCAAGCAGAGTTCATTGTACCCACAACCGATTATCCTACATGGACACAAATTCAAAAAAATGAAGCTAGTGTGCCAAAGCTATGAATATGTTATTTTGCGCCCTGGATAGAAACGAGTTCAACCGTGTTAGCATATGTACTACTGCATATCAAATTTAGGAAACACTTAAAGTCATACATGAAGGCACAAACAAGGTTAAACAAACAGAGATATCCATGCTGAAGAATCAATTCCAAAACTTTAGAATGCGACAAAATGAATCCATCAATGACATGTACTCAAGATTTCAAGACATTCATCATGCTTTAATCGGACTAGGAGAAAAATACACGGATTTTGACATTGTGTCTAAAGTTCTAAATTCACTCAGTGATGAATGGGAAAGAAAAGCACTAGCAATCGAGGAAGCAAATGATCTATCAACAATGAAACCAGAGGAATTGATTGGAAATCTTATGTTGTATGAAGTAAATATGCAAGCTGAGAAAGATCAAGCTCAAGAAAGAAAGAATGTAGCTTTTCATGCAGAAAAGGAAGAATCAGAGTCTGAAGATGAGGATTTAGCATTTATAGCCAAAAATTTCAAGAAATTCTTAAGATATAGAAAAGGAAATAAAAACGCATTCAATAAGAATTTCTTGAACAAACCTACATCCTCGAATATAGAATGTTTCAACTGTCACAAGAAAGGTCACATGCAAAAGGATTTCCCAGAGCAAAAGAAGGAGAATAAAAAAGCTCTCAACAACAAAAACAAGAGAGAGAAATTCAAAAAGAAGGCATTCTCTGTAACATGGGATGATTCAGATTCATCCTCATCTGAAAGTGAAAATGATAGCGACAATGAACCGGCAAATGTATGCTTTATGGCTCAAGAATCTGAAGTAAGTAATTTAACTTTCGATGATTTAATTGAAGCAAACACTGAACTTTTGAACACAATAAAAACTCTTAAAAAGAAACTCAAAGAAACTCGTGAAAATCAAAACAAAGCTGAATTTGAAAGGGATATGTTAAAAGATGAAAAGAAAATTTTAGAAGAAGAACTTGAAAAAGTTCAAGAATCTCATTCAAATTCGAAAACTCAATTATCACCTTTAAGTCAAGAAATTGAAACTCAAGAGACAAAGAATGATATAATTGTTTTCGAAAATCATGAGTTAAAAACTAAGATTAGACAAGTTGAGTTAGAAAATAATAGTCTTCAAGCTAGATTAGATAGTATCACTAAAAATATTTCTAACTTTAACAAAGGAAGAGAAAATTTATCAAAGATTTTAGAAAATACTCAATCTTCTTCAAATAAACATGGATTAGGACATAAACAGAAAAATTCAAACTTTAAGAGAATATTGAATCAAAACAACAAATGTTATTAAGAGAACCTATTAAAACAAAAATAGAAACCAAGATAGTCAAAATTTGGGTTCCAAAGACTAACAATATTTTAACTAGGAATAAATATATTAAAAGATTTATGAATAGTGTTCACTATATGTAACGACCCGTATTTTTACGGATCGAAACATTGTTTAACTATATGCTTAAAATCGTTTTGTTGTTAAGTCGTTTAAAGTTTGAGTCGACCATAGTTTAAGTCGTATGGAAGCTAACTCGTGTGGTCCTTAAGTCATGGGAAGCTTAGGTCGTATGGGGCGACTTAAGGTAGGTGGCCGACTCATAGGGTTAGCGGCTTATAAGGTTTGGCCGACTCATAGGCTTAGGCGACTTAAGGTTACCAGGTTAAGGTGTTGAACGACCTATAGATGTCAGCCGACTCATAGAAGACCGACCTATAGAATTGAGCGACTCATAGGTAGTGACCGACTTAAGGGCTAACGGTTTATGGATGGCCGACTCATGGAATAACCGACCTAGGGAAACTAAGTGGGGTTAGGGAGATAACCGACTCAATCGAATCGGCGACTTAAGGTTAGGTCGTAAGTCAGCTCGGGGCTAGGTCGGCCATAAGGCTAAGTCGTTAGGTCGCATATAGGGTCTGTGTTGAGTCCCACATTGGTTAAGTCGTGCGCATGTTAGATCGGCTTAGAGTTAGGTCGGCATGCTAGTTAAGTCATCATACGACTTAGGACTTAGGAACTGTGCGGCCTTGAGGTTGAGTCGTGAGTTTCTAGGCCGTGTGTGTTGAGTCGTATGAGTCGTGAGCTGTGTGTGTTGAGTCGTGTATGGGTTGTGCTGTGTTGAGGTGAGTCGGTAGGTCGTATGCTGGCTTGAGTCGTGAATCGTGGACGACTCATGGGGGGACGACTCGTGGGTTAAGTCGTGACTGACTTATGGGCAGACGAGATAAGGATTCAGCCTATAAATAGAGGGCTTTGGCTCACTTTTTGGCACCGGATTTTGAAGCGACGAAGTGCTGCCATTTTGAGAGCTCGACTACAACACTTCTTCACTTCTTTTTCTCCACTCTAATCTAGTGCTAACATCCATCCAAGATCGAAGATCCAAGAGCTAAAGTTGAAGATCTTCATCCAACAAAGAGAGATTTCATCGTTTGAAGCGAGATTTTTCCGGATCAAGCTTGTTTCTTTGCTGTCCAGATCTGGAGTTGGTTGTTTTTAAGGTGTTTAGGTGATTTGGTGAGTGGTAGTTATCTCTCACACGGACCCAAGGGAGTATATTGGATTGGTGGCTTGTTTATGTGTTAAAGATAGTGATTTCTTACTTTTTCCTAAGTATGCATGTAGATCTATCACCTATGAAGTTTTGACACCCATTTTACTACATGTTAACTTATGCAAGTTTATTCTCCAAGTTGTAGAGATATTGTTCATAATTCATGCTTGTTAGGATGCATGTTAGACTTGAACTCTTTATTTACGAAATTGCCATTTTGGTTGTAATTGTTTATTTAGATCTTGTTTGAATGATTGATTGCTTGGATTAATGTTTGATTTGATTGATTAGTTGATCGATAACTTGATTTGGGCAAGTTGGTCGAAGATGATTCAAAAGCTAAGTGGAAAGGCTCTTGAATAAGGAAAGCTGCTTATGGCATATGAAGCGGATGTTGGAGCTCATATGGATAGATCTGATGATGATGTTGAGATGGGACTTTGCCATGATGCGACGAGGCAAACCATGATGTTGAGATGGGACTTTGCTATGATGCGATGAAGCAAAGTATGGTGTGAGAAAACCTTGGTTTAATCCAGACGGGATCATCCCAAGCATGTTGATAACTCGGTGATGCGATTCGAGTTGGATGATAATGGTTAGCTCAAGAGGCGCTTGAGCTAGCATGGAAATAGTCGTCGAGGAGGATGACTAGAAGGCTGAGATGTTATCGTTATTGAAGGTTCTAGCATGCTCAAAGCAAAAGTACGTTGGAACGGGCTGCGACGACGTTCCAAGCACGGGCTGCGACGACGTGCTAGTACTCTGGGTAGTTGCGAAAATTCCTAGGCACGGGCTACGACGACGTGCGGAGTTATGTCTAGAACCGGGGTTACCATTAGCCCTTGACAGGCGGTCATTCAACTAACGGTGATATCGAGGCAGTGATAACAGTGATAGCCGGAGTCATGGATGATTGGTTGTATCATCATTCGGTCTCAAGAGCGGTGTTTTCTGGGTGCTTATCTGATCTTGGTTTAGGCCTTCGGGGTTTGTATTTGAAAAACATCGACCTTGACTCGAGTGATAATTACTTTACTTTGAATGTCTGCTTTGCTATGCTTGTTTATGCTTAGTGGGTCTGGGGGCTATCACTGTAGGATGAGGTGGAGTGGGATGGTTGAGTTCCTATTCCTTTTACCCTTTATGCTCTTTTGGTATGTTTGATAGTTAATTTACTGCTCACTAAGACTGTTGTCTGACTCAAGGTTTTATGTTCAACTCTTATTACCTTGGGCTGTTCATCCATGTTGGGATGGGCAGACTAGGTAGCAGGTGACAGGTGGTGTTCTTGGCTACCAACGCAGTTGATGACGAAGACGAGCTGGAGGCTAGAATATTAGTTTTCTTACTATATGTACTGGATGTTCCGCTGCTTGTATATGTTTTGAGTGTTATGTAGTGAGGCTTGATGTATTGATTGTTCAGATGCTTGTATCAAACCTTTATGAAGTCTATATGATGATATTCTGTTATGAGCTTCACTATATACATATATTTCTCTATTGTATTTTTGTCCATGCGCTGTGAGTTGTACGATAGAGTTTCTGTTTTATCTTGCCCTGACTATCGTCCATGGCTACCTGGCACGCTCCTCAGCGCACTATTTCCTTGTTTTGGTGCGAGAGTCATGGGCGGTCGTCACATTTGGTATCAGAGCTTTGGTTAATCGATTTTTAGCCAACGCTCGCTGACGTAACTACGTATGAGAGACGTAATTGTAATTTTGATGGATGATTACTGTATACAATATAGTAGTTTAGAAGGATTTGAACTCCTTATTTAGTTGTTTCTCAAGGTGTTCTAAATCATTCCTTTTTGTAGATATTAAGGATGAGTCGAAGTGAGAGACAAGCTGCTAGGGAAAGCCGTGCTGCTGGGGGAGCTACTGACTATGCTGCAATGTTCGAAGCTATGATGACTTCGATCATGAGAAGGATACCAACTTCAGGACCGTCAGTAGATGTTGGAGTTCAAGTTCAAGCTCCAAGACCAGTGGATTTTGCTAAGTTGTGTAAGGACTATACTGCTCTTGGAGGAAAGGTTTTCTTGGGAACAGAATCAACCATAGAAGTTCAAAGATGGATTGATGCTTTTAGAAGGATTTTTGGTGACTTGGGAATCGAGGATGCAACTAAGAGGAAGCTTGCATCGAGACAGCTTCAGGGAAGAGCTGCTGGTTGGTGAGGTTCTATCACTATTGATACTCCAGAGGAAGAAATTACTTGGGAGCAATTCCAAGTTAGATTTGAAGCTAAGTTCATCTCTACGGCTCAGAAATCTGTTCTGTTTAAGAAGTTTGTGGAGCTCAAGCAAGGTGGGAGACCAGTTCTTGAGTATGTTTCTGAGTTTGAAGCTTTGTCCAAGTATGCTCGGCCGTATATTGAATCTCCATATTAGAAGAATGAGAAGTTTGTGACAGGCTTGGACAGTTATCTTGGGAGACAGTTGGTGGATCATTTGGACGATCCATTTGAGAAGCTTGTGGAGAAAGCTCTCAGGCACGAGAGTTTGTTTCCTAAGGAAGGGTCTGTTGTTGCTGTGACCAAGGAAGAGTCCAAACCACAGCAGGGTGGAAACAAGAAGAGGAAGCAGCAGCAACAGAAGGTTAAGGATGGCCAGAAGAAGCCGAAGGGAGAAGTGACCTGCTACAACTGTCAGCAGAAGGGTCATCTCTCCAGGGATTGCAAGAAATCAAGAGTGCCGGCAAAGTGTCACAATTGTGACAAACCGGGGCATTTCAAGAGGGATTGTCCGGAACCGAGGAAAGATAAGCAGATTGTGCAAGCTTATGCTTTGGGGGCTGTTCCATCATCTTCGAAAGCTCCTACTGCGGAGGAGAAGGGGAAGAGTGTGGTGGTTCAAGGTACTCTTTCCATTTGTGGTGTTCCAGTTAGAGTGTTGTTTGATACTGGAGCGTCGCATTCGTTTGTTTGTGATGATCTTGTAGGCCGGTTGGGTTTGGAACCGGAAATTGTTGATAGACCATTGGTTGTGACTAATCCAGTTGGGGGTTCATCTTGTTTGTGTATGATATGCCGTGGTCTAGTTATATCGAGTCATGATTGCTCTTTTGTTTGTGATTGTTTTGTTCTGAACTTTGTGGGGTTCGGAATTATTTTGGGTATGGACTGGCTTAGGAAGTATGCGGCAAAGGTTGATTGTGAGAAACTGGAGGTGACAGTCGGGAATGTGGAAGGGCGAAAGGTTGTGATACGATGTAAGCATGAAGAAGGCGTCTTCATGGGCTTCATGTATTCGCTGGTTGTTCCATGGGATGGACTGTCATTGATGCCAGTTGTGAATGGATTTGAGGACGTCTTTGACGAGGTCAAAGGGTTACTGCCGCATAGGGAGATCGAGTTTCGTATCAATCTAGTTGAGGGAGCCAGACCAGTTGTGATGCCTCTTAGACTAATGGCGCCTAGAGAACAACAAGAGCTGAAGGTGCAGGTTGATGACCTTTTTCGGAAAGGATTCATTCGGCGTAGTGTGTCCGAATGGGGTGCACCAGTTGTGTTCGCAACCAAAGCGGATGGATCGTTAAGGTTGTGTGTGGATTATCGTGAGCTGAATAAGGTGACTAAGAAAAACAAGTATCCATTTCCGAGAATAGATGACTTGTTTGATCAGCTTCACGAGGCTAAGGTGTTTTCTCAGATGGATTTGGCAACGGGATTTCACCAGTTGAGAGTGGCTAAGGATAGTGTGCCGAAGACTGCTTTTAGGACACCATCCGGTTTTTATGAGTGGCTGGTAATGCCGTTTGGATTGACTAATGCACCAGCATATTTTGTGGATCTTATGAATAGGGTGTCCAGAGATCAGTTGAACAAATTCGTACTTGTGTTCGTGGACGATATTTTGGTTTACTCCAGAAATGAAGAAGAGCACAAGACGCACTTGTGTATTGTTTTGGAAATCTTGCGGAAACATCAGCTGAAGGCTAAGTTTTCGAAGTGTCACTTCTGGAAGAGTGAAGTGAGGTTCTTAGGCCATGTTATTTCTGGAAATGGAATAGCGGTTGATCCCGCTAAGGTGGCAGCAATCCAGGATTGGATTAGACCTAAGAATGCATCTGATGTGAGAAGTTTTCTTGGATTAGCAGGATATTATCGTCGGTTTATCAAGGACTTTTCCAAGATAGCTGCACCGTTGACAGGATTGACGAAAAAGAACCAAGTGTTCAGATGGGATGCTAAGTGTGAGCAAGCTTTCGTAATCCTGAAAGAGCGACTGACAAGTGCTCTTGTTTTGACTATTCCAAGTGGGAATGATGAGATGGTGGTTTACACCGATGCATGTGGTACTGGACTTGGAGCAGTACTGATGCAAAAGGATAAAGTTGTTGCATATGCAAGTCGACAACTGAAGCCGCATGAAAGGAATTACCCGACTCATGATTTGGAGTTAGCGGCGATTGTTTTTGCTCTGAAGATGTGGAGACATTATCTATTGGGAGTTCGATTCGAGTTGTTTACGGATCATAAGTCGTTGAAGTATCTGTTCTCCCAAAAGGATTTGAATCTTCGGCAGCAAAGGTGGCTAGAGTTTTTGGCATCATATGATTTTGGTATAGCCTATACTCCGGGAAAAGGTAACGCAGTGGCAGATGCGTTAAGTCGAAGACATGCAGGATTGGGAGCCATGTTTTCGGAATGGAAGAGTCTTGAGTATTTGGCTGGATTTGACTTCAGGCCTAGATGTGAATTAGAACCTCAGATGTTGGCAAACTTATCGATAAGACCTACTCTTATGGAAAGGATTGGCGAGAGCCAAAAGCGAGATGATAAGCTTGTCAAGATTATCCGTGATTTGGAATCTGGATTGAATCCAGAAAAGGATAAAGGATTTGAAGTCGATCGAGAGGGTTGGCTTCGGAAACAAGGACGACTAGTTGTTCCCGATATAGATGGATTGAGAGATGAAGTTCTTAGGGAAAGTCATCACTCGAAGTTGACGATTCATCCAGGTGGAAATAAGATGTATCGGGATATGAAGAGAACCTATTACTGGGAAGGTATGAAGAAGGATGTTGGAAATTTTATTTCCAAGTGTATGAACTGCCAGTTGGTAAAAGCCGAGCAGAAAAAGCCCAGTGGATTGCTTCAGCCATTAGAGGTTCCTACATGGAAGTGGGAGCAGGTATCGATGGATTTTATCGATGGTCTACCTAGAACCAGGGCAGGGAATGAAGGGATTTGGGTCATTGTAGATCGTTTGACTAAGAGTGCAAGATTCATTCCTGTTCGGTCAACTAGGACTGCATCGAAATTGGCTGAGTTGTATGTTAAGTGGATAGTTCGATTCCATGGTATTCCGAAGAGTATAGTGAGCGATCGAGACCCATTGTTCACTAGTGGATTTTGGAAGAGCTTCCAAGAAGTTTTGGGAACTGAGTTGTGTTTGAGTACAGCTTACCGTCCCCAAACAGATGGTCAGACTGAGAGGGTCAACCGAGTTTTGGAAGATCTCCTTAGAGCATGTGTTTTGGATTTCGGAGGATCATGGGAAGATCATCTTCATTTGGTGGAATTTGCGTATAATAATAGTTACCAGTCAAGCATTGGTATGGCACCATATGAAGCATTGTATGGAAGGCCGTGTAACTCTCCGACATGTTGGTTGGAAACTGGAGAAAAGTTGATACTTGGGCCAGAAATGATTCGACAGACTTCGGATTGTATAGAGATCATTCGGCGACGAATGAAGGCAGCCCAAGATCGTCAGAAAAGTTATGCCGATAATCGTCGTAAGGATTTGGAATTCGACGTAGGTGATATGGTTTTTGTGAAGATTTCTCCTCTGAAGAATGTTATTAGATTCGGGAAGAAAGGGAAATTGACTCCGAGATTTGTTGGACCATTCCCGATTATCGAGCGAATTGGAAAGCTCGCTTATAGATTGGAGTTACCGGAAAAGATGGTGGGTGTGCACAATGTTTTTCATGTATCTTATCTACGGAAGTATGTGCACGACTCGAATACAGTAGTTTCTGCTGATAGCTGTGAAGATTTAGAGGTTGATCCAGTTGTTACGAGACCTCGTAAGCCGCTTCGTGTTGTTGAAACCGACACGAAACAGCTTAGGAGGAAGACGATTACGTTGCTCAAGGTACAATGGAGTGATGATGTTAACGACTGTATGTGGGAGGAGGAAGAGAGGATGAAGGCAGCTCATCCTGAACTCTTCAAGGTATGGCCCTAAGGTGTCGTGACATCTTACGAATTTGTAGCTTGTTCTAAGTCTTAGAATTCTGCATGCTAGGCTAGTAATTGGATGCATAGTTTGTTGATTGCTATGGATGATAGGCATGCGGAATAACTTTGGATGCTCTTGTTTGTTTGGAATTTCGGAGGCGAAATTCCTAAGGGGGAGAGAATGTAACGACCCGTATTTTTACAGATCGAAACATTGTTTAACTATATGCTTAAAATCGTTTTGTTGTTAAGTCGTTTAAAGTTTGAGTCGACCATAGTTTAAGTCGTATGGAAGCTAACTCGTGTTGTCCTTAAGTCGTGGGAAGATTAGGTCGTATGGGGCGACTTAAGGTAGGTGGCTGACTCATAGGGTTAGCGGCTTATAAGGTTTGGCCGACTCATAGGCTTAGGCGACTTAAGGTTACCGGGTTAAGGTGTTGAACGACCTATAGATGTCAGCCGACTCATAAAAGACCGACCTATAGATTCGAGCGACTCATAGGTAGTGACCGACTTAAGGGCTAACAGTTTATGGATGGCCGAGTCATGGATCAACCGACCTAGGGAAACTAAGTGGGGTTAGGGAGATAACCGACTCAATTGAATCAGCGACTTAAGGTTAGGTCGTAAGTCGGCTCGGGGCTAGGTCGGCCATAAGGCTAAGTCGTTAGGTCGCATATAGGGTCTGTGTTGAGTCGCACATTGGTTAAGTCGTGCGCATGTTAGATCGGCTTAGAGTTAGGTCGGCATGCTAGTTAATTCGTCATACGACTTAGGACTTAGGAACTGTGCGGCCTTGAAGTTGAGTCGTGAGTTGCTAGGCCGTGTGTGTTGAGTCGTATGAGTCGTGAGCTGTGTGTGTTGAGTCGTGTATGGGTTGTGCTGTGTTGAGGTGAGTCGGTAGGTCGTATGCTGGCTTGAGTCGTGAATCGTGAATGACTCATAGGGGGGACGACTCGTGGGTTAAGTCGTGACCGACTTATGGGCGGACGAGATAAGGATTCAGCCTATAAATAGAGGGCTTTGGCTCACTTTTTGGCACCGGATTTTGAAGCGACGAAGTGCTGCCATTTTGAGAGCTCGACTACAACACTTCTTCACTTCTTTTTCTCCACTCTAATCTAGTGCTAACATCCATCCAAGATCGAAGATCCAAGAGCTAAAGTTGAAGATCTTCATCCAACAAAGAGAGATTTCATCGTTTGAAGCGAGATTTTTCCGGATCAAGCTTGTTTCTTTGCTGTCCAGATCTGGAGTTGGTTGTTTTTAAGGTGTTTAGGTGATTTGGTGAGTGGTAGTTATCTCTCACACGGACCCAAGGGAGTATATTGGATTGGTGGCTTGTTTATGTGTTAAAGATAGTGATTTCTTACTTTTTCCTAAGTATGCATGTAGATCTATCACCTATGAAGTTTTGACACCCATTTTACTACATGTTAACTTATGCAAGTTTATTCTCCAAGTTGTAGAGATATTGTTCATAATTCATGCTTGTTAGGATGCATGTTAGACTTGAACTCTTTATTTACGAAATTGCCATTTTGGTTGTAATTGTTTATTTAGATCTTGTTTGAATGATTGATTGCTTGGATTAATGTTTGATTTGATTGATTAGTTGATCGATAACTTGATTTGGGCAAGTTGGTCGAAGATGATTCAAAAGCTAAGTGGAAAGGCTCTTGAATAAGGAAAGCTGCTTGTGGCATATGAAGCGGATGTTGGAGCTCATATGGATAGATCTGATAATGATGTTGAGATGGGACTTTGCCATGATGCGACGAGGCAAACCATGATGTTGAGATGGGACTTTGCTATGATGCGATGAAGCAAAGTATGGTGTGAGAAAACCTTGGTTTAATCCAGACGGGATCATCCCAAGCATGTTGATAACTCGGTGATGCGATTCGAGTTGGATGATAATGGTTAGCTCAAGAGGCGCTTGAGCTAGCATGGAAATAGTCGTCGAGGAGGATGACTAGAAGGCTGAGATGTTATCGTTATTGAAGGTTCTAGCATGCTCAAAGCAAGAGTACGTTGGAACGGGCTGCGACGACGTTCCAAGCACGGGCTGCGACGACGTGCTAGTACTCTGGGTAGTTGCGAAAATTCCTAGGCACGGGCTGCGACGACGTGCGGAGTTATGTCTAGAACCGGGGTTACCATTAGCCCTTGACAGGCGGTCATTCAACTAACGGTGATATCGAGGCAGTGATAACAGTGATAGCCGGAGTCATGGATGATTGGTTGTATCATCATTCGGTCTCAAGAACAGTGTTTTCTGGGTGCTTATCTGATCTTGGTTTAGGCCTTGGGGGTTTGTATTTGGAAAACATCGACCTTGACTCGAGTGATAATTACTTTATTTTGAATGTCTGCTTTGCTATGCTTGTTTATGCTTAGTGGGTCTGGGGGCTATCACTGTAGGATGAGGTGGAGTGGGATGGTTGAGTTCCTATTCCTTTTACCCTTTATGCTCTTTTGGTATGTTTGATAGTTAATTTACTGCTCACTAAGACTGTTGTCTGACTCAAGGTTTTATGTTCAACTCTTATTACCTTGGGCTGTTCATCCATGTTGGGATGGGCAGACTAGGTAGCAGGTGACAGGTGCTGTTCTTGGCTACCAACGCAGTTGATGACGAAGACGAGGTGGAGGCTAGCATATTAGTTTTCTTACTATATGTACTGGATGTTCTGCTGCTTGTATATGTTTTGAGTGTTATGTAGTGAGGCTTGATGTATTGATTGTTCAGATGCTTGTATCAGACCTTTATGAAGTCTATATGATGATATTCTGTTATGAGCTTCACTATATACATATATTTCTCTATTGTATTTTTGTCCATGCGCTGTGAGTGGTACGATAGAGTTTCTGTTTTATCTTGCCCTGACTATCGTCCATGGCTACCTGGCACGCTCCTCAGCGCACTATTTCCTTGTTTTGGTGCGGGAGTCATGGGCGGTCGTCACACTATAATTAAAACTATATTTATAGAAAGGATACTAAAACAAATTGGGTTTGGCTTTCTATGCTCTAACTTTTTAGGACCCTATTAAAAAGTGGGTACCAATAATTTTGTATTTAAGAAATGGATACTAGATAGTGGTTGCTAAAAACACATGACTGGAGACAAAGATATGCTTATAAACATCACATACTTTGATGGTGGCTCGGTTACCTTCGGAGACAATTCAAAAGGCTATATCATTGGTAAAGGAGATGTGAGCAATTACGGTACATCAAATTTACCTTTTATAACAAATGTTTCATTAGTTGAAAATCTAAAACATAATCTACTTAGCATAAGTCAACTTTGTGACAAAGGGTTTAAAATAACTTTCTCGAAAAATAAATGTAGTATTTTTTATCAAAACCAAAATCTTGTTTTTGAAGGAAAAAGAGATAGGAATATTTACGTTCTAAATATGAATATTAATCATAGTACAAGTATGTGTTTACTAGCCAAAGATAATGATCCTTGGTTATGGCACAAAAGATTTTGTCATATAAATTTAAAACTATTAGAAAACTTTCCAAAAATGAATTAGTAAGAGGTTTACCCAAAATAAACTTTAAAATAAAAAATCTTTGTGATGATTGTCAAAAAGGAAAATTAACAAAATCATCTTTCAAATATAAGAAAAATATTTCGACTTTACAACCATTAGAATTACTACATATGGATTTATTTGGACCAACACAAGTTCAATCCATTAATCATAATCGATACGTGTTTGTAATAGTTGATGATTTCTCAACATATACATGGACTATTTTTATGAAAAATAAAATTGATACTTTTGAGCATTTTAAAAGATTTGTCAAACGAATTCAAAACACTAAAGATTTGAAGATTAAAAATATACGAAGTGATCATGGAGGCGAATTCGAAAATGAAGCTTTTGAAATGTTCTGTAAAAAGAATGGAATAAATCATACTTTTTCATTTCCTAGAACCCCTCAACAAAATGGAGTTGTAGAAAGAAAGAATAGAACATTACAAGAATGCGCTAGGACATTATTAAATGGAAGATTTCTACCAAAACATTTTTGGGCAGAAGCCGTAGCTACTGCATGTTATGTATTGAATAGAATATCAATTAGACCATTAACTAAAAATACTTCATATGAACTATTCAACAACAAAAAGCCAAATATATCTTATTACAAAATATTTGGATCAAAATGTTTTATTTTAAATACAAAAGATCAACTAAGTAAATTTGATCCAAAAGCCGACGAAGGAATTTTTGTAGGATATTCAGAACGAAGTAAGGCATATCGAGTATTTAATAAACGAACAAACGTAATCGAATAAACCTTACATGTATCTTTTGATGAGAATTTCAACAAATAATTAAGTATAAAAGATGATGAAGAATTTATAAATATAGAAATACAAATCTTGAAAATTGTAATTATGAACTAAGATCATCACCAAGAATATTGCAAGATCACCCTACTCAAAACATAATAGGTGAAATCAATTCTCAAGTTAAGACAAGAAATCAACTAAATCAAATGGGACATGTAGCTTTCATTTCTACAATCGAACCTAAAAATCCTAAAGAAGCATCAACAGACGATTACTGGATTATTGCAATGCAAGAAGAATTAAATCAATTTGAACGTAAGGATGTTTGGGAATTAGTTCCCCGTCCGAATAATAAATCTGTTATAGGAACAAAATGGGTTTACAAAAATAAAATAGATGAACAAGGTAATATAACTAGGAATAAAGCTAGACTAGTAGCACAAGGATATAATCAAGAAGAAGGCACCGATTTTGAAGAAACTTTTGCTCCAGTTGCAAGACTTGAAGCAATACGTATTCTATTAGCTTTTGCATGTTTTCACAATTTTAAACTTTATCAAATGGATGTTAAAAGTGCATTTTTAAATGGTTTTATAAAAGAAAATGTGTACGTAGAACAACCTCCTTTATTTATACATGAAAAATATCCAGGTCATGTATATAAATTAAAGAAAGCACTATATGGTCTTAAACAAGCAGATCGTGCTTGGTATGAAAGACTTAAAATTTACTTACTAAATTCAGGATTTCAAATTGGAAAAGTTGATCAAACGCTTTTCATTAAAAATACTACTAAAGATATTTTAATAATTCAAGTATACGTAGATGATATTATATTTGGTTTGACAAATGAAAATTTATGTAAAGAATTTTCAAATAAAACGACTAAGGAGTTCGAAATGTCTCATATGGGAGAATTATCATATTTTCTCGGACTTCAAATTAAACAATTAACAAACAGAATTTTTATAAACCAAGAAAAATATTGTGCTAATCTAATTAAACGTTTCGGAATGGAGAACACTTCTGCTAAACCTACTCCTATGAGGATCACTACTCATCTCGATCAAGATGAAAATGGCAAAAGTATAGATCAAAAATTATTTAGAAGCATTAAAGGTTCCTTACTTTACTTAACCGCTAGTAGACCAGACATAATGATGAGTGTATGTTTATGTGCACGTTTTCAATCTAATCCTAAAGAATCACATTTAAGAGCGGTAAAACGAATTATGCGATATCTTAATAATACTAAAGATTCTGGTCTTTTCTATCCAAAAGAGTGTCAATTTGAGTTAGTATCATTCAGTGATGCTGATTTTGGTGGATCTCGAACAGATAGAAAAAGTACAAGTGCTACGTGCCATTTCGTCGGAAAATCACTTGTATCTTGGTTTAGTAAGAAACAAAATTGTGTTTCACTTTCCACGTGTGAAGCGGAATATATATCAGCCGCCTTAGCATGTACTCAAGTTTTCTACATGCAACAAACACTTAAGGATTTTAATATAAATTTAACAAACTCTACAATATATTGTGATAATACAAGTACCCTAAATTTATCTAAAAATCCGGTTAATCACTCTCGTACAAAACTTATAGACATTCGTCACCATTTTCTACGAGACAACATCGAAAAGGATCATAAATTTAGAACATATTTCTACCAAAAATCAAATTGCCGATATATTTACTAAACCTTTATTAGAAACCTCCTTTATAAAGTTACGACGAGAATTAGGAATAATCTCTTTTAAAGATATTTTATGAAGCTATCAATTTTTTTTTTCACAATTTAGTCGACTAAATCTATATGCTTAGTCGACTGAAAAAAGAAAACTATGACTTTCAATTATATTTTCAAAATAATGTTACATTATAAATAATAATATAAGGGTTATCTCTAATCCATACATTTCTAACTGAATTATTTTAACCATTAAATTTTTGTTTGGTTAAAAAACTTTGATAAATTATCACCACAATATTTTTAGAATGTTCATCCTATAAATACACGTTTAACTTATTTTCATTTTCACAACTCATTTTCACTTGCAAAAGATTGAAAATATATAAAAATGTCCTCAAACAACTCATACTCCCTAATCAACATCACCTCTTCGATCGATAACTCACCAACATCACCAAAACTTCCTACTCCAACACCAAAGCATGAGCCAGTCTATAAATGGAACAACTATCGAACTAGCTACACACTGGAATCGAAGAAGGCTAAACGTGGTCTTTTTATCTCACCAGATACGAAAAGAAAGATTGATGAGATTCATCACTTTAAACAACAACAAATTGACCTTCAACGAGAATTATATTTCGAACAAAAAGTAACGCCTAGACGATTAAGCTTCCTAGAGCAAATCGGTTTACGTTTTTGTGGCTCAAAGAAAAACAAAGTGACCGAGCCTCTACCTCGACCGGTTAGTTCGTATGATCCGGCTTCGTCCTATCGTACACCAGCCGATCCCATGAATCCTTGGATGTCTCCAAAAACTCCTCAGTATAGTCCAAATTCATGGGATATAAACTATATGGAGAACGAAGGACGCAAAAAGAAAAATAGTCCATCTCCAAAGAAATGATTATTTCGGTGGCAAAATCATGTTATTATATTGTATTTTGTTGTAATCATTTATTGAATTTTTTATAAATTTTAGAATTCCAAAAACTCAAGGTTCAGTCGACTGAACCTTCCTGCTCAGTCGAATGAACACTAGGCAGAAAACAACTAAACAATAGTTCAGTCGACTAAAACTTCTGTTCAGTCGACTGAATTTTACACAGAAGATTTCGGCCAAAATTTCAGTCGACTGAACAGACTATTCAGTCGACTGAACGCCAATTTCAGGCAACTTTTCCCCTTTTCTCAACCAGTTTTTACCCTTTTACCTTCACTTTTTACCTTCCAAAAGTTCTCTCTTCCCCATTGTTTCCCAAAACCCTAGCCCCCAATTCACAAATTACTCTCAAATCTCACGACAAATGGCCCCAAAAAGATCAAGAGCTTCTTCTTCTTCATCCTCCGAGCCAATTGATGCTCAAATTGCACAATCGCTCTATGATGGCGTAGCTGTAACAAGGTGGAATAAAATGAAGAATTCTCGCATTTTCGAGCACTCCTTCGTTGATTTTCAAAGCCTTCAGACATACAACATTCAAGCATTAATGGATCGGGCAGGTTTAACTTCTCTTTTGGATTTGAAAAGAAATGACCATGCAATAAACCATATCATGGTAAAATTATTTTATGCAAATCTTAATCTTGGACACCAAACTCCAAGAAATCCAAATGATAGTGTTTGGAGTATGGTGTGTGGGAAGAAAGTTTGGTTCTCCTTAGATCGAATGGCACACATCTTAGGATCACCTAATGTAGGGAGAAAGCTTGATGAGGTAGAATTCAATCCACAAATTCGTGATAACATAAATCATCAATTTCAGGATGATAATGTTAACATTCAAGATATTAAGTCCACTTCCCTACGACCTAGAGCTAGAATCCTTCACAAAGCTCTTATGAGAACTATTACTCCACGAACGGGTTCATATGAACTTGTCTACCCAATCAATTATCGAGCTCTATACGCTATTTGGGGCAATATTCAAGTCAATTGGCTCCAACTAATCCTTGATGAGTTTCTCACATTTAATAATGGCATAATGCGAACTATATTTTTGGAGAATATATCATGAGACTTCTCCTCAATGTTGATACGCCATTACCCGAGTCTGAAAATACAATGGTCCATCAAATTAACTAACGGACGATAAGCCTTATGCAACTCAGGGATAGACCTCCTCGGATCATATCTCTTGCCGAATGGGAATCTAGGCATCAAGAACAATAACAACCTCCACAAGCGCAACAACCTCCACATGCTCCACATGAATAACCCTACGACCAAGAAGATGAAATTCGTATCATTGAGCCAAGTTTTACTACCAATCAATCGTTAGGAATTTTATCAAGAAATCAACAAATTCTTGATAATCGCCTCAAAAAGGTAGATCACAAACTTGATAAAATTAAAGGATTCTTCAATAAATTATGGGATGCCATCTCATGCTCAACTTCCACTACTGCTTCAACATCACACGGTAAGCGTCCTGCACCTACTTTCACGTGGACATCTTCCGAAGAACATACAAGCAGCAGCACGAGTGGCACTAGTGGTGGTCAAGGAGGAAGTTATAGACCTCCCACAGGTGGACCCGTTATCCGCGAACCAAGGGGAGGGGAGAAGCCTCATATGATTGGGACAAAGATGAATAAACTCTTTTGTGGCTTTTTATTCTTTTAAGGATCACAAGGCTTGTATAAATAGCTTTTTATGTTTCATTCATGTCACATTTTATGTTTTATTCATTCATGAAACATTCTATATTTTATTTCTCATGCTACATTTTTATGCTATATTCTATGCTACATTCTTAAACGATAGACATGCATATCAGTGATTGCTTTGACAATATACTTCTGTGATTATTACTTCCTTTTTGTCGATGACAAAGGGGGAGAAATCTATGTTACTAACCTTGTTTTTCTAGAAAAGATAGTGCATATATTCAGGGGGAGAAAATAATCTCTACACACATGAGTATTGTCATCAATCAAAAAAGGGGAGAATGTTGATAGGCTAAGATTTTGATCAATGACAATGTGCTTCAATAGAAAGGAAGAGATATGTGCAAGGCTAAAGAAAGAACGATGAAGACCAAGAATAAACATAAGTATGAATTTTATATAGGTCTTAGTTTAGATTTATTGTTAAAATCAATCCTCAAGAGGCTTGCACAAACACTAGAACACATTTTATAAATTTCATTTCTTAATACACATTCACTGTGCACAGCTTAATAGTTCAGTCGACTGAACAGGGATGACCAGTCGACTGAACCTGTTACACATATACAAACATGTACAGTTTCAGTCGACTGAAACACCCTGCTCAGTCGACTGAATTTGTTCCAGAAAATTTTACTTCATTTTCATTTGACTGAATTCTCTGTTCAGTCGACTGAATTTGAACCTGCGATTTTCTATGAATGGACACCTTCTTCCTCCCAAGAGTTGCAACCATTCACCAATGGAAATGGAAGCATCTCTTGTCTGCAACCTTAGCCAATAGATGCACCTCTTTTACAAGTATAAATACATAATTCTAACATCTTCAATTCACCGAATTCTCTTGCTTTAATCTTACTATCTTCTTGAACATATTATCTAGAAATTCTCAAAGCACTCACAAATCTATTGCTTGAATCACTGCTTTGTTTTTAACATTCTTTTGATTCATAGCAATTCACATTTCCTAAATCTTCACAAAAACATTGCATACTCTCGAGGATAAGATTATAGGAATATTGTACTACATTAGACTCATTAGTGTTGATAAGAACACAACAAGTCGAATATTGTTTTTTAGTAATTGAGTTGAAGTCCTCTTCGGTAGTTGAGGCAAGAAATCCCGTTCGGTTGTTCGGGCAAGTTGTAAACCTATTCCTCCGTGTTAAGTGAGGGTGTTAGTTAGTGGAATTCCTAAGTGAAGCTTAAGGACTGGACGTAGGACTAGAGGTCCGGACCAGTATAAAATCCTGGTGTCTACCTTGCTTTTACTTACTTTATCTACCTAAACTATTTCGTTATTCCATATTACACGATCTTACCACATAACCTCTTTCACTTTTCATTTAGGTTTGACCTATGCTCACCTGTCCTTGTAATTTTATCAAGTGTATATATCAGTGTGCATGACCTTGTGGCATGTACAGTGATACACTGTGCATGCCACAAGCTGTTCGTGTATGATGAATTCAAATTTAAATGATGACGAACAACCCAAATAACTAAGGCAAATAATATTTTCAAAAGCTACATTTTATTTTATACTGCAAAAATATTTTCTTTTCAATTTTACTATGCCAGTGTATATTTTTGCAGATTGCTCAGATGCTGGATTCAGTCTGGAATAAAGTTGAAGATAAATACGAGTGAATGAGTGAATTGTAGTGAGGTGCATTTGTAAAAGAAAAATTGTGATGTAATTGAAATTTGTATTGTAATCAAAATTGTGTGTGTATATATATATATAGTGAGAGCTTGAATTTGTACTATTCAAAATTGTAATAAATATTTGTTTGAATAAAATATCTGTTTGAATTTAAATTCAGTGTTATTTATTTTATTCAGCAAATATTTATTTAATCTGTGAAAATAAAATAGTACATTAATAAATACATTTAAATGAATATATGTATATATATATATGTTTATTATCATCAAACAAAATTCATATACTCGTTATTTAACAATCTCCACCTTTTGATGATAACAAACATATATTTAAGATTTTGAATTTGTTAAATGAATTTGATCATTCAATTTTCTCCCCCTATTTGATTGCTCCCTCTCTACACAAAGCTCCCCCTTCATATATGCATACAATTAAAAATATGCAAATGAGTCTAGATGCAAATAGAAAATATTTGACCTTTATTTGTCAAAATCTTAACTTTTCTCTCCTCCTTTTGTTATCAGCCAAAGAGTAATAGTGTTAGAAAAATAGGGATAAAGTGATAGACATTAATACAACATTAAAACTCAATCGAATATAAATATTAAATTTCAATAAAAAATCAAACGAAAATTATAAATACTCTGCTAGGCGTATATTCCACTTTAGAACGATAGGGATGATGTCATCATATAAAACCATATAGTTGTGTCTATTTGTGGTATATTTATATCAAGAATTTGAATATCTACTAACCATGCATAACCGTTAGGACTTTTAAATGAGATTAGTAGTATTCCATTTTAAAAAAAATGAATTCAAGTATCTTCTAACCACGCATAACCGTGAGGACTTTTAAATGGGATTAGAATCAACTTGTTTATTTAATAAATCAATTTTGATATGCGTTCCATACATGCATAACCGTGAGGAATTTTAAATGAGTATGGAAGCACATAATTAAAAATTCTATGTAATTCACCCATGCATAACCGTGAGGACTTTTAAATGAGAGTGAATGCTTTGTTTTTTTTGTTTTTAAAAAAAATATAAAATGAAAAATGAATGATTCCAGTTTAAATCACCATATATTGACATACTATAATGGATTATGATGAGTGATGGTTGATAGAAATAGAAATGGTCATGCAATTTTTACCAACAAAAAGTTTTATAACTCCTGTTTAAATTTATGAAGAAATTTACTAATTATACCTTCTCAAGTTATAATATATGATTAATATCAACACTCATCACTTTTTCAATCACTATTTATCTTTTCGATAATTAGTAGGGAGTCAGATTAGTCAATGTAATCATTTAAAATCAAAGTCAAAAATAATTATAAAATCAATTTTTCTAAAAATGACTAATCTGAAAACAAGGTCAAAAATGATTTTCTAGAAGGGGTTTTATAAGAAAAATTTATGCTATTTGAAAATTATTTGAAATGAAAAATATGCAGATAACGATGCAATTACTGAATGTCTCAACTTAAATCACTTTCCACTTGAAAATTTTCTATCAACTAAATTACAAGTGTGATCTGCATCTGAATTTTTCTTTCACTCGAGATTATCATTTGTTGGATGTTATAGTCGAGACCGTGAAATTGCAACTATTTCTTGAAAACCTTTTTGAATGAAATTCTTTTCAATTTTAATTGAAGCCATGTAAATAATCAAACAAGTGTCAGATCTAAAAGCCATAGGATAATTGAATACTTGTATCAAGAGCAATCATCAATCATCATCAATAGTCCAAATAGTTCAAAGATGATTGGTTAACAATTTTTAATAACCCAGATTAATCATCAACATTTATTTCATTATCACATTGCTGGCAGTGCAGATTATCACATTTAATATATCGTTCAATATACCATTACTGTTTTACCTTTACGATGATTTTTTGTTGTTGCCTGTTATAATTCTGTCACCTTTATACTAGGCTAAGGAACTTTGTTTTGTCGCTCGTTGTGTCCCTGGAACAGCCAGAATCCAAGTAACACTATTGTAGTTCCTTAGCTTGCCACCACACCTACATGAGAGAAAAGTTTTGTGACCTATTTATTTTTATAGGTCCATGATTGTTAGTGGCAGAATATTTTGGAAAATAATTTTGTGGAGACCCAATACTATTTATATATGTTCCTTTCGGCACCCGGATTTGTTTAACTTTGAGAGATTTTATATTTATGCCTTTTGGAACCCAAATTGGTATAGTTTTCACGTGTTTGGGTCTATACCAGCAATTATTTTGATTGTGTCCAAATTTTATACAAATTGTGCACATAGAATTGACTTGATTAATTTCATTTCTAACATTTTCAGATTGATTATATCCAAGTCCTTGTCTAACTGTATTAACAGTTTGTTTCCCTAATAACATATTCAACGATCTTTCACTTTTGGAAAATTTTCCTATAGTCGTTGACAATTGTTGGACTTTTGTTTTGAGTGATTCATTTTCGTTTGATAATTGTGTGCACTTTTTAATAGTATTTTCTCTTCTTGTATTTTCACATTCTTTCAAAATCTGAATTTCATTTTTAAGCGATTTTATTTTGATTTCTGGTTTTTCAATCTCTTCTTCGAATGTTGGACACTTATCACACATAGGGATCCTACTTTGATAGTTTTCAACTAATTGGTCAAGTTGTTTATTTAAATCTATCAAAGTATCTTTTTGTGATTCAAGTTTGGCATATTTCTCCCTAAGTCGTTCAAAACAGCCGTTTACTTCGTGGAAATATATAAGTAATTCTAAGTGAGTGAGTTTTGATACCTCGCTTGGCTCGTTACCGTTACTATCAGTTATATTACCTTGAAGGCACATATCTGCTTTCTCACTCTCACTGCTAGTACTTTTATTATCTTCATCGCTTGTATTCCATGTGGATGCAAAATTTCTCCTTTTTGATTTCTTTTCAAAGTCGTGTCGGTTTTGAGGACAATTGGGCTTGATGTGTCTGGGTTGGTCGCACTTATGACAGATGATTTCTTGCTGTTCTGGGTTATCTAGAACTTTGATTATTCTGCTTTTTAATTTTTGATTTAGAGCTGGATTTTTGTATTTGCGGTTCCACTTTTTGAATCTCTTCATTAGTAATGCCAGCTCAGCTGCTCCATCTTCAACATCCTTATCACAACTGCCTTTTACCAATTCTATTAAGCACATTTCTTTAACTGAGTCAGTTGTGGAGGATTTCTCATTGTTGTTGACTTTTGCACTATATATTGCATCAAAAGTGTTCCAGATTTCCTATGCATTTTTACAATGAGAGATTAAGTTAAAATTATCTTGATTAATATGAGAATATAATATATGCATAACCAGAGCATTAATCAAGATAATTTTCTTATCTGTTATATCACACCCATTTTCAATAATATCCCAACATTTAACATTAACAAATTTTAAATAAAATTCCATTTTCAATTTCCAATTTCCAATTCAAAAAATCGGTTCCATCAAAAACAGAAGGAATAATATTGGAAGACCCTCAGCAAAAGTAGCCATTTTAAAGATTCAATTTTTTAAAACAAAAATTGGTTTTTGAAAAATCAGACTTTCTAAAACAAAAATGGCTTTTGTACCTTGCTCTGATACCACTTGTAGGATCGATTTCACCCTAGAGGGGGGTGAATAAGGTGATGTTATCAATTATAAAAATTTATCGTGGAAGTTTGTAAAATAATTTCAATGTAGATATATCAGAATAATAGCAGCACAGATAAAAGCAGAAAAATAAATGCAGAAATAGAACGATACAGAATTTACCCAACTTCGACAAAACCCTGCCTATGTGCTGCCCCCAAGGTTTCTACTAGAAATTAAGCAGTCGGACGCTTACACACGTAAACTCGCGACACCCGCTATCGACTAGCCATAACTCTACTCTCATAACCCTGCCACAACTCAGCCACTGAGTTGCTAATTCTCAAACTACACCACGTAGTTTGTGCCCTAGTCACACGACTCGAAATTATAATTGTTTAAAAAGGAAAATACAAATTTAAAAACAAATTAAACACAAAACCTTAATTAAATATTAATCCCAAATATAACTTATAGAAGTCGGCCCAAATTTTTGTTAAGTGAAATATTATCCCCTTTATTTTTATCGGCCCGCTTCCTTGTGAAAAATGGCGGCTTCCTGTTGCTCCTTCTCGTTCGTTCCGATTTAGGGCTTCGTGATTATTTTCGAAGCTGCCGACTTTGTTGATCAATCAAGTGGATATTTGCATGTAGCTTTGTTGATCGATCGTTTCTTGGTTGCTCAGTTTTGGCTGCTTCGATGATCGAGTTCGATTCAACAATCTGGTATGTGATTTGTTACTTTTACCTTACTGATTTAGCTTGCTTGAACTCGATGATCAACTGCCAGTGATGTTACTTGTTTATATAGGGTTCGAAACCCTTGATTTTCATTCGTATATTTTATACGAATTCGTCAATTGATTTTTTCTCGGCTATAAGATTGTTCTTGGACGTTGATGATGATTTCTGGCCTTTTCAATTTTGTATGTTTGATTACTTGATTTACACAGTGTTGATTTCTGACTTGGTTCGATTTTGTTCATTGTTGCCTTGGTCATCACAACGTTGATTTTCTGGTGACTTCAGTTATGCTTTGCTTTGACCTTGGCCTTGATAAAATTAATTTTGTGAAAGTATTTTGGATTCGGCACTGTCTTGATTTGAAACTGCAGTTCCATGACTTTTCGAACTCGTTTTCGTCCGTGACTTTGGCATTGCTTTGAACTACAGTTTGAAATCTCCTCTGTCTTGATTTTGCAATTCACTGTTTATGTTGCATAGTATATTGGTTCATCATTTTATTGCTTCTGGTCATTGCACATGTACCATTCGAAATGTGATGCTAGTTATCGCTAAATACATCATATATATGTACACACATTCATATTTGTTCTTCACATTCACTGTCCTGTGTCTTGTTACATGTGATGTTTGTTTCACATGAGTTGTTGCTTTGCTGGTCTATCTGATCCTGTTAGTCGAGTCGTCCTGTTGCGTATGCAGTTTGCTTGAAGCTTGGTCTGCACTTCAGTAAAAACTCCCTCTGATCATCGACGGTTGTTTTGCATTGCTTTGTATTTGACATTGCCTGATGATATGTATGCTTCGAGGTAGTTTGCACTTGTGCTGTAGCTGCTGTCCATTTTGGTTTTGTTAGCTATACTTTTATTCACTTGAGCTTGAGTTCATTGTGTAGCCTGGTTGACTTTTGCAGTTCACTGGTCTTGCATCACGTGTATACATACATTCATGTATGTACATATATGTATGTTACTTGTGTTTTGAACTTGCATTTTGAACTTTGGTTTGTGTTTGAAAACTTGAACTCTGTAGTTTGATGTCTACATGCTTATGGTTCTATTTATGATGCTATGCACTCTGGCCTGTTTCTATTTGATTGAGTTCTGATGAACTGTTTCATTGTGTCTGCCGGTTTGTATATGACACTTCACTGTTAGACTTGAAGTATGGTGGCTTCACTTCGGCATTTGAACTGGTTATATTGGTGGCTTCACTTTAGTAATTTTGGTTGTCTTGACCATTTGAACCTGTACATTTGGTATTTTTCATTGGCCTGCCCTTGGTTTCTTGTGCATAGCATATCGAACTGGTTCACTTGAGTTTGCCTTCATGTACAGTCTGCTTGACTTGATTACTTGATGCAGTCTTGTTCTCTTCACGATTCACCACTGTTACATTAATTTTGTACATACTGTGCTTGTATTTTTGGACTGTACCTGTGTTGAATCCAGCTTTAAAGCTCGGGTTTGATCTTGTGCTCGTGTCATTACTTTATTCTTATTGCACTTGAGTTGAACACGGCTTTTCATTTGGGTTTGACCTGTGCTCACCTGTCCCTGTAATTTTATCAAGTGTATATATCGGTGTGCACGGCCTTGTGGCATGTACAGTGATACACTATGCATGTCACAAGCTGTTCGTGTATGATGAATTCAAATTTAAATGATGACGAACTACCCAAATAGCTAAGGAAATAATATTTTCAAAAATTACATTTTATTTTATGCTGCAAAAATATTTTCTTTTCAATTTTACTATGCTTGCGTATATTTTTGCAGATTTCTTAGATGCTGGATTCAGTCTGGAATAAAGTTGAAGATAAATATGAGTGAATGAGTGAATTGTTGTGCGGTGCATTTGTTAAAGAAAAATTGTGATGTAACTGA
This sequence comes from Allium cepa, assembly GCA_030765085.1. NCBI lineage: Eukaryota > Viridiplantae > Streptophyta > Magnoliopsida > Asparagales > Amaryllidaceae > Allium > Allium cepa. Next base: position 170,935,068 of record CM060931.1, read on the forward strand.
AATTTGTATTGTAATCAAAATTGTGTGTGTGTGTGTATAGTGAGAGCTTGAATTTGTACTTTTCGAAATTGTAATAAATATTTGTTTGAATAAAATATATGTTTGAATTTAAATTCAGTGTTATTTATTTTATTCAGCAAATATTTATTTAATCTGTGAAAATAAAATAGTACATTAACAAATACATTTAAATGAATATATATATGTTTATTATCATCAAACAAAAATCATATACTCGCATATTTAACAACAACCCCAATAAACTACTGTTAGGAGCTAAATCTAGAGATCATGTTGTAGGATCCTCCACATAATATGATGTTATGACTAAGAGGGATATAATAACGACTCTCTTTGGCTCTAAAGATGACAAATAATTTGAGGAAGACAAATTGGATGAAAATGCTAATGTGCAAAATGCTAGAAGAAGCTTTAAACCATGCCGTAGCACAGTGCCAAACAATGGATGAGGAATGGCTACTTAAACGGTACTTCCAAAGGCAGGAGAACCAAGAAGATATGACACAAACTGGGATCATTACAAGGCCATGATCCTATGGTATATTGTGACCACTCCCAACTGAACAGCCTCCAATTCCATCATAGAGACCCCACCATCGAATCACGAATGGTCGTCATCGAAAATTATCATAAATCATTAAAATGGTCGTTGAAAGACTCACTTCATGGTTGAGACAAAGTTGAACTCGGGAAATTGCCTATTTGACTCGAAGCTGATTATAGAAATCTTGACTCGAAGTCAAAATCGAATAATGACCCATTTGAGTCGAAGCAAGCTTATGAAATTCTGTCCCGAAACCAGACTCGAGTAAAATCAAGATATTCTCTAAATAAATGGCAAATTTTCTTCGGTTGGACTTGAAGTAAAATACCATCGATCCATCAACGTCGATCCATATTATTTTGCATGAAACTTGAACGTGCGAACTTCAGATGCCTTGAAATTTGGAGTGCAACCTTATAGGGCCTTCTTTGTCGCCCCAGACCGATCTCACCTAGTTTGAAAACCTTTATGGATCGTCGCTAATCCATGACCCCATCCTAAGTGATTGCCATTCAATCGACATTTCCAATCATTCAAGCATAGGACAATCATGCATGTATCATTCTCAAGCATTATAAACAACCATAACTTGAAATCGGACTGAACTGACAACATTAGCGCACCTTCCTTAATCGAAACCCATTCATTGAAGCCATTCAGCATGTAGAATATCCAAAGAAGTTTATCATGCATGCTTTATCTTCCTACAACTATACAACCAATTCAAAATTGCTTTTTTACAAGTATAACTATCATAAGGGCGGAGCGAGGGCAATGGATGCAAATAACTCTAAGGCCATTGGGAATCCATTCTAGAGACCGGAAGTAGTGCGAAGGATGAAACGACCTAATACTCTTGGAGAATTTTGTAGGAAGGAAAACCAGTTCTAGAGAATAGAGGTAGTGCAATTGGCAGAACGCAAACCTAGAAATTGGTCGAAGAACATACCAAACGGTGAAGGAGCTACAGGATCTTAGGGACCTTCTACCCAAGCAAGGCCACTAAAACCCAATAGAAAAGCACCCCGGCTAATTGACAAGGAAAGCATGTTTATCAAATAATAGTCTAGCTAATTAGCTACTAAGGAATGGGGCAACAACCTAAATCAATACCCTCCCATCAATCCTTGTCGAACACTAGGGGCATTGCAGACAACATGGGGAAGGAAACAATTCTATGCCCTTGAACTATGATTGAAAAGTGTAGGCTTACTAACCACCAGATCAATAGGTCACGTCGATCCTTTCTTCTAAGAACTGGCATTGCTTCAGTAGCATCGAGAAGGCTTGTCCAAAGGATCGTTGAACAAACAGATCCAGCCCCTAGTCTCTAAGAACTGACAAAACTATGTCCTTGCAAGCTAAATCCTAAAAATTTCTCTCGAAGTGGATGAACCATTGCTTTAAGACCGCTGGGTCGTCAGACATACGAACCAAAACTCCTCTTGTAGTTGGTGAATTATCGCTCCAAGACCGTCTGGTCTCAAACATCCAACCATAAAAAACCCTTCACAAACGAGGAGGTCCTTCATGAGCTAAAGCATTGTAAAGGCGAATCGATAGATCAACAGCATCTGATCTAAAAACCATTCACGAATGTGAAGGTCCTTCATGAACTAAAGCGTCATGAAGGCGAATCGATATATCAGCAATCATCTGATCTAAAAAGCCTTCACGAATGTGAAGGTTCTTGTAACATCCCCTATTTGGAGGCCCAAAACTAATAGCTATGGATGCTGCAGTCATCCATAGTTATTAATCCTTGACAACCAAATGCGGTTACGTTAGATTCATTGATACAGCAGAAACACATGGATATGAAATAAAGTCACATATTTAAAAAACAACTTTTCTCATTACCTTTCAAATCTACATTTTAGATTCATTACATAATCCCAAATACGAGAACCACGTTCAGAGAAAATACAATTATTACAACATATGCCAAAAGCGACATATGAAGATACCTCCCTGGATGATTAGAGCATAATATAAGCAATTAAACGTCATTGCCTATACAACAACACAACGGAATAAAAATAGAAAAGAACTCAAAATAGCTAGCTTACCTCCTGCACGTCTGTAGAAGCTTACTCGTCTAATGAGGAACTTGAAAACCTCAAACTACTCAAAATCAATTAAGTACCTGAGAGTTTAAGGGAAAAACATATACTTCGAGTCAGACATAAAGCTTGACACGCGCGGTCTTTTTACCAAATTACAATAAGTGACTTCAAGGAGAAAGTTAAACGCATTTGATAACTTAGAATTTCGAACGTCTGAGGGTGTTTTATATGATTACTTAGCCTGTAAGTAACCTATGTTTTCAGTCTGCAAATATCTTTCGGTTTTCTGTTTTATCCAATTTTAAATCCAATTTCAATATTTTTAGCAGAATGATATCGTGGTCTTTCTTGATCTTCGTATATTTTTTTGTCGTTCTTCTAGGTTTACATTGATTTAGTCCGACTATTTATACCACAAACTCCACGAAATAAATTTATGAATGAAAACATCAGAGCTGTACGAAAAACGTACGATGGAATTATTCTGCACACAAAATCGATCCATGGCAATTCCAACTGTTAGAAATGTAGAACATGGAAAGGGCTTCGTTTTGATAGGTTGTGGTTCCAGTAACTCCAAACGAGTCAAAAGTTATGGGCGATTGATGAAACGGAAGAAAGCGACGGACCGCTCACTGATCCGATTCGACGGTATTGGCGAAAGTCTTCGATCTCCGCTAAACGCTCGAGCATGCCCACATCTTAGCACTCGATATTTAAGATATTATGGATCACCGAGGGAATAAATAGGGATGTGGGTCGAAAACTAGTCTACTGAAGCTATAGAGCAATAGACGTTCTTTTTTTACGACCGTTCTATCTTTCTCGTTTTCCGTATCTTATTGTTTTGCACATGTTCATCAACACGCGCGGTCTTTTTACCAATATTACCACACAACAAAGTGACTTCAAGGAGAATGTTAAACGCATTTGGTACTTTAGAATTTCAAACGGCTGAGGATGTTTTATATGATTACTTAGCCTGTAAGTAACCTACTTTTTCAGTCTGCGAATATCTTTCGGTTTCCTGTTTTATCCAATTTTAAATCCAATTTCAATCCTTTTAGTGGAATATTATCGTGGCCTTTTTTTATCTTCGTATATTTTTTTTTTGTTGTTCTTCTAGGTTTACATCGATTTAGTCCGACTATTTGTACCACAAACTCCACGGAATAAATTTATGAACAAAAGCATCCAAGCTGTAGAAAAAAATTAATATTAAATTATTCTGCACACAAATTTGATCCATGATAATTCTAACCTTTAGAAATGTAGAACATGGAAAGTGCTTCGTTTTGATAGGTTGTGGCTCCCGTAACTCCAAACGAGTCAAAAGTTATGGTCGTTTGAAGAAACGGAAGAAAGCGACAGATCGCTCGCTAATCCGGTTCGACGGTATTGGCGAAAGTCTTCGATCTCCATGAAACGCTCGAGCATGCTCACACTATAGCACTCGATATTTAAGATATTATGGATCAAGGAGGGAATAAATGGGGATATGGGTCAAAAACTTGTCTACTGAAGCTATAGCGCAATAAATGTTCTTTTTTACGACCATTCCGTCTTCCTCGTTTTCCGTACATCATTGTTTTGCCCATATTCATCAACACGCGCGGTCTTTTTACTAATATTACAACACAATGACAAAGTTACTTCAAGGAGAATGTTAAGCGCATTTAATACCTTAGAATTTCGAACGGATGAGGGTGTTTTATATGATTACTTAGCTTGTAAGTAACCTACCTTTTCAGTCTGCGAATATCTTTCGAATTCCTGTTTTATCCAATTTTAAATCCAATTTCAATCTTTTTAGCGAAATATTATCATGGTCTTTTTTGATCTTTATATAATTTTTTTTTTTGTCGTTCTTTTAGGTTTACATCAATTTAGTCCGACTATTCATACCACAAACTCCACGGAATAAATTTATGAACGAAAACATCCGAGCTGTAGAAGAACTTAAGATGGAATTATTCTGCACACAAAATCGATACATGAAAATTCCAACCATTTGAAACGTAGAACATGGAAAGAGATTCGTTTTGATAGGTTGTGGCTCATGTAACTCCAAACGAGTAAAAAGTTATGGCCGTTTGAAGAAATGGAAGAAAGCGACGGACTGCTCGCTGATCCGATTGGATGGTATTGGTGAAAGTCTTCGATCCCCGCGAAATGCTCGAGCATGCTCAAACTGTAACACTCGATATTTAAGATATTATTGATCACCAAGAGAACAAAATGGGATATGAGTCAAAAACTTGTCTGCTGAAGCTATAGCGCAATAAACATTCTTTTTTAACGAACGTTCCGTCTTCCTTGTTTTTCGTACCTCATTGTTTTGCTCATATTCATCAACTAGAGCGGTCTTTTTACCAAAATTATAACACCATGACAAAGTGACTCCAAGAAGAATGTTAAACGCATTTGATGCCTTAGAATTTCGAACGACTAAGAGTGTTTTATAAGATTATTTAGCCTGTAGTAACCTATTTTTTTAGTCTGCGTATGTCTTTCGGTTTTCCGTTTTATCCAATTTTAATCTTTTTAGCGGAATATTATCTTGGCCTTTTTTGATCTTTGTATATATTTTTCTTCTAGGTTTACTTCGATTTAGTTCGACTATTTATACCACAAACTCCACATAATAAATTTATGAACGAAAACATCCGAGCTATAGAAAAAATTAAGATGGAATTATTCTGCACACAAAACCGATCCATGACAATTTAAACCGTTAGAAACGTAGAACATGGAAAGAGCTTTGTTTTGATAGGTTGTGGCTTCGGTAACTCCAAACGAGTCAAAAGTTAGGGCCATTTGAAGAAAAGGAAGAAAGCGACGGAGTTCTCACTGATCCGATTCGAGGGATTGGCGAAAGTCTTCGTTCTCCGCGAAACGCTCAAGCGTGCTCACACTGTAACACTCGATATTTAAGATATTATGGATCACCGTGGGAATAAACGGGGATATGGGTCAAAAACTTGTATGTTGAAGCTATAGCGCAATAAACGTTCTTTTTTTTACGACCGTTCTGTTTTCCTCGTTTTCGCTCCTCATTGTTTTGCTCATATTCATCAACACACGCAGTCTTTTTACCAAAATTACAACACCATGACAAAGTGACTTCAAGGAAATGTTAAACGCATTCGATACCTTAGAATTTCGAATGGTTGAGGGTGTTTTATATGATTACTTAGCTTGTAAGTAACTTACTTTTTCAGTCTGCGAATACCTTTCGGTTTTTATTTTATCCAATTTTAAATCCAATTTCAATCTTTTTAGTGGAATATTATGGTGGTCTTTTTTGATCTTCGTGTATTTTTGATTTTTTGACGTTCTTCTAGGTTTACATCGATTTAGTCCGACTATTTATACTACAAACTCCGCGGAATAAATTTATGAACGAAAACATCCGAGCTGTACAAAAACTTAAGATGGAATTGTTCTGCACACAAAACAGATCCATAGCAGTTTCAACCGTTTGAAACGTAGAACATGGAAAAGGCTTTGTGTTCATAGGTTGTGGCTCCTGTAAGTCCAAACGAGTCAAAAGTTATGGCTGTTTGATGAAATAGAACAAAGCGACGGACCGCTCGCTGATCCGATTCGACGGTATTGGCGAAAGTCTTCGATCGCCACGAAACGCTCGAGCATGCTCTCACTGTAGCACTCGATATTTAAGATATTATGGATCACCAAGGGAATAAATAGGGATATGGGTCAAAAACTTTTCTACTGGAGCTACAAGGCAATAAACGTTCTTCTTTTACGACCATTCCGTCTTTCTCGTTTTCCGTATCTTATTGTTTTGCCCATATTCATCAATACGGGTGGTCTTTTTACTAATATTACAACACCACGACAAAGTGACTTCAAGGAGAATGTTAAATGCATCTGATACTTTAGAATTTCGAATGGCTGAGGGTGTATTATATGATTACGTAGCCTGTAAGTAACCTACTTTTTCGATCTACGAATATCTTTCGGTTTTCTGTTTTATCCAATTTTAAATCCAATTCCAATCTCGTGGACTTTTTTGATCTTTGTACATTTTTTTATCGTTCTTCTAGGTTTACATCGATTTTGTCCAACTATTTATACCATAAACTCCATGGAATAAATTTATGAACGAAAACATCCGAGCTGTAGAAAAAACTTAAGATGGAATTATTCTGCACACAAAACTGATCCATGACAGTTCCAACCGATAGAATCGTAGAACATGGAAAAATCTTCGTTTTAATAGGTTGTGGCTCCCGTAAATCCAAACGAGTCAAAAGTTATAGACGTTTGAAGAAATGAAAGAAGGCGACGGACATCTCGCTGATCTGGTTCGATGGTATTGGCGAAAGTCTTCGATCACCGCGAATCGTTCGAGCATGCTCACACTGTAGCACTCGATATTTAAGGTATTATGGATCACCGAGGGAATAAATAGGGATATGGGTCAAAAGCTTGTCTACTGAAGCTATAGCGCAATAAACGTTCTTTTTTTACGACCGTTCCGTCTTCCTTGTTTTCCGTACCTAATTGTTTGGCTCATATTCATCAACAAGCGCGGTCTTTTTACCAATATTACAACACCACGACAAAGTGACTTCAAGGAGAATGTTAAACGCATTTGATACCTTATAATTTTGAATGGTGAGGGTGTTTTATATGATTACTTAGCCTGCAAGTAACCTACTTTTTCAGTCTGCGAATATCTTTCAGTTTCCTATTTTATCAAATTTCAATCCAATTTCAATCGTTTTAGCGGAATATTATCGTGGCCTTTTTTGATCTTCATATATTTTTGTTATTTTTTTCGCTCTTCTAGGTTTACGTCGATTTAGTCCGACTATATATACCACAAACTCCACAAAATATATTTATGAGCGAAAACATCCGAGCTACAGAAAAAACTTAAGATGGAATTATTCTGTACACAAAAACGATCCATGGCAATTCCAACCATAAGAAACGTAGAACATGGAAAGAGCTTCATTTTGATAGATTGAGGCTCCTTTAACTCCAAATGAGTCAAAAGTAATGGCCGTTTGAAGAAATGGAAGAAAGCGATGGACCGCTCGCTGATCCGATTCGACGATATTGGCGAAAGTCCTCGATCTCCACGAAACGCTCGAGCATGCTCACTCTGTAGCACTCGATATTTAAGATATTATGGATCACCGAGGGAATAAATGAGGATATGGGTAAGAAGCTTGTCTACTGAAGCTATAGCGTAATAAACATTCTTTTTGTACGACCGTTCCGTCTTCCTCGTTTTCCATACCTCATTGTTTTCGTCATATTCATCAACATGCGCGGTCTTTTTACCAATATTACAACACCACGACAAAGTGACTTCAAGGAGAATATTAAGCGCATTTGGTAACTTAGAATTTCGAAAGGCTGAGGGTGTTTTATATGATGACTTAGCCTGCAAGTAACCTACTTTTTCTGTCTGCGAATATCTTTTGGTTTCCTGTTTTATCCAATTTTAAATCAAATTTCAATCTTTTTAGCAGAATATTATCATGGCCTTTTTTATCTTCATGTATTTTTATTTTTTTGTCGTTCTTCTAGGTTTACTTCGATTTAGTCCAATTATTTATACCACAAACTCTACGGAATATTAAGATGGAATTATTCTAAACACAAAACCAATCCATGAAAATTCCAACCGTTAGAAACGTACAACATGGAAAGAGCTTCATTTTGATAGTTTGTGGCACTCATAACTCCAAACAAATCAAAAGTTATGGCTGTTTGAAGAACGGAAGAAAGGGACGGACCGCTCGCTGATTCGATCGACGGTATTGGTGAAAGTCTTCGATCTCTGCGAAACGCTCGAGCATGCTCATACTGTAGCACTTTATATTTAAGATATTATGGATCACCGTGGGAATAAATAGGGATATGGGTTAAAAAGATTTCTACTGAAGCTATAGTCCAATAAACGTTCTTTTTTTTATGACCACTCTGTCTCCCTCGTTTTTCGTACCTCATTATTTTGCTCATATTCATGAACATGGGGTCTTTTTACCAATATTAAAACACAACGACAAAGTAACTTCAAGGAGAATGTTAAACGCATTTGATACCTTAGAATTTCGAATGGCTGAGGGTGTTTTACATGATTACTTAGCCCATAAGTAACCTACTTTTTCAGTATGCGAATATCTTTCGGTTTCCTGTTTTATCCAATTTTAAATCCAATTTCAATCTTTATAGCGGAATATTATCGTGGCCTTTTTTGATCTTCGTATATTTTTATTTTTTGTCGTTCTTCTAGGTTTACATCGATTTAGTCCGATTATTTATACCAAAAACTCCGCTGAATAAATTTATGAACGAAAACATCCGAGCTGTAGAAAAAATTTAAGATGGAATTATTCTGCACACAAAACCGATCCATGACAATTCCAACCGTTTGAAATGTAGAACATGGAAAGAGCTTCGTTTTGATAGGATGTGGCTCCCTTAACTCCCAACAGTCAAATGTTATGGTCGTTTGAAGAAACGGAAGAAAGCGACGAACCGCTCGCTGATCCAATTCGATGTTCTTAGCGAAAGTCTTTGATCTTCCGAAACACTCGAGCATGCTCATAATGTAGCACTCGATATTTAAGGTATTATGGATCACCGAGGGAATAAAAGGGGATATGGGTCAAAATTTGTCTGTTGAAGCTATAGCGCAATAAACGTTCTTTTTTACGACCGTTCCGTCTTCCTTGTTTTCCGTACTTCATTGTTTTGCTCATTTTCATCAACACGCGCGGTCTTTTTACCAAAATTACAATACCACGACAAAGTGAAATCAAGAATAATGTACAACGCATTTGAAACCTTAGAATTTTGAACGACTGAGGGTGTTTTATATGATTACTTAGCTTGTAAGTAACTAATTTTTTCAGCCTGCGAATATTTTTCGGTTTCCTATTTTATCCAATTTCAATCTTTTTAGCAGAATATTATCATGGCCTTTTTTTATCTTCGTATATTTTTGTTTTTTGTCGTTCTTTTAGGTTTACATCTATTTAGTCCAACTATTTATACCACAAACTCCGCGGAATAAACTAATGAACGAAAACATCCGAGCTGTACAAAAAAATTAAGATGGAATTATTCTGCACACAAAACTGATCCATGACAATCCCACCTGTTAGAAATATAAAATATGGAAAGAGCTCTGTTTTAATAGGTTGTGGCTCCCATAACTCCAAACGAGTCAAAAGTTATGGTCGTTTGAAGTAAAAGAGGAAAGCGACGGACCTCTCGCTGATTCGATTCGATGGTATTGGCGAAAGTCTTCGATCACCGTGAAACGCTTGAGCATGCTCTCACTGTAGCAGGCCATATTTATGATATTATGGATCACCAAGGGCATGAATAGGGATATGGATCAAAAACTTGTCTACTGAAGCTATAACGCAATAAACGTTCTTTTACGACCATTCCGTCTTCCTCGTTTTCCATACCTCCCATATTCTTCAACAAGCGTGGCCTTTTAACCAATATTACAACACAACAAAAAACGTGACTTCAATGAGAATGTTAAATGCATTTGATACCTTAGAATTTCGAATGGCTGAGGATGTTTTATATGATTACTTAGCCTGTAAGTAACCTACTTTTACGGTCTGCGAATATCTTTCGGTTTTCTGTTTTATCCAATTTCAAAATTTTTAGCGGAATATTATCATGGCCTTTTTTATCTTCGTATATTTTTGTCATTCTTCTAAGTTTACATCGATTTAATCCGGCTATTTATACCACAAACTTCGTGAAATAAATTTATGAACGAAAACATCCAAGCTGTAGAAAAACGTAAGATGAAATTATTCTGCATGCAAAACCGATCCATGACAATTCCAACAGTTAAAAATGTAGAACATGGAAAGAGATACGTTTTGATAGGTTGTGGCTCCTGTAACTTCAAACGAATCAAAAGTTATGGCCGTTTGAAGAAATGGAAGAAAGCGATGGACCGCTCTCTGATCCGATTCGACAGTATTGGAAAAAGTCTTTGATCTACACGAAACGCTCGAGCATACTCACACTGTAGCACTCGATATTTAAGATATTATTGATCACCGAGGGAATAAATGGGGATATGGGGCAAAAACTTGTCTACTGAATCTATAGCGCAATAAACGTTCTTTTTTACGACCGTTCCGTCTTCCTCGTTTTTCATACCTTATTGTTTTGCTCATATTCATCAACACGTGTGGTCTTTTTTTCAATATTAGAACACCACGACAAAGTGACTTCAAGGAGAATGTTAAACGCATTAGATACCTTAGAATTTCGAATGGCGGAGGCTGTTTTATATGATTACTTAGCCTGTAAGTAACCAACTTTTTCAGCCTGTGAATATCTTTCGATTTTTTGTTTTACCAATTTTAAATCCAATTTCAATCTTTTTAGCGGAATATTATCGTGGCCATTTTTAATCGTCGTATATTTTTCATTTTTTTGCCGCTCTTCTAGGTTTACATCGATTTAGTCCGACTATTTATACCACAAACTTTGCGGAATAAATTTATGAATGAAAATATACGAGCTGTAGAAAAAACTTAAGATGGAATTATTCTGCACACAAAACCGAACCATGACAATTCGAACCATTAGAAACGTAGAATATGAAAAGAGCTTTGTTTAGATAGGTTTTGGCTCCCGTGACTCCAAAAGAGTCAAAAGTTATGGCCGTTTAAATAAACGTAAGAAAGCGACGGACCGCTCGTTGATCCGACTTCAAGAAGAATGTTAAACGCATTAGATACCTTAGAATTTCGAATGGCTGAGGGTGTTTTATATGATTACTTAGCCTGTAAGTAACCTACTTTTTCAATATGCGAATATAATTTGGTTTCCTATTTTATTCAATTTTGAATCCTATTTCAATCTTTTTAGCGGAATATTATTGTGGACTTTTTTTATCTTCGCATATTTTTGTTTTTTTGTTGTTCCTCTAGCTTTACATCGATTTCGTCCGACTATTTATACCGCAAACTCCACGGAATAAATTTATGAACGAAAACATCCGAGCTGTAGAAAAAATTTAAGATGGAATTATTATGCACACAAAACTGACCCATGACAATTCCAACCGTTAGAAATATAGAACATGGAAAGAGCTTCGTATTGATAGATTGTGGCTCCCGTAACTCCAAAGGAGTCAAAAGTTATGGTCGTTTGAAGAAATGGAAGAAAGCGACGGACCGCTCGCTGATGCGATTCGACGGTATTGGCGAAAGTCTTTGATCTACGCGAAACGCTCAAGCTTACTCACACTGTAACACTCGGTATTTAAGATATTATGAATCAGCGAGGGAATAAATGAGGATATGGGTCAAAAGCTTGTCTACTGAAACTATAGAGCAATAAACGTTCTTTTTTTACGACAGTTCCGTCTTCCTCGTTTTCCGTACCTCATTGTTTTGCTCATATTCATCAACACAAGTGGTCTTTTTACCAATATTACAACACCACGACAAAATGACTTCAAGGAGAATGTTAAACGCATTTGATGCCTTAGAATTTCGAACGGTTGAGGGTGTAAAGTTCGTTCTATACATATGGCCAGCAACAAGAAAAATAAATGCAATAGCTAAATGGTGATGAGCCATATCGGTCAACCATAAACTTTGCGTTTGTGGATGGAATCCCCCAAGAAGGGTTAGAATGGCAGTTCCCGCTCCTTGGGAGGTACCAAATAAATGACTACTGGAATCAGGGTTTTGGGCATAAAGATTCCACTGACCCGTAAGAAGTGGTTCCAACCCTTGGGGATAGGGTAATACAGTCTACGAATATCTTTCGGTTTCCCGTTTTATCCAATTTTAAATCCAATTTCAATCTTTTTCGCGGAATATTATTACGGCAATTTTTGATCTTCGTATATTTTTGTTCTTTTGTCGTTCTTCTAGGTTTGCATCGATTTAGTCTGACTATTTATACGACAAACTCTGCGGAATAAATTTATTAACGAAACATCTGAGCTGTAGGAGAAACTAAAAATGGTATTATTCTGCACACAAAAACCGATCCATGAAAATTCCAACCATTAGAAAGGTAGAACATGGAAAAGGTTCGTTTTGATAGGTTTTGGCTCCCGTAACTCTAAAAGAGTCAAAAGTTATGGCCGTTTGAAGAAACGGAAGAAAGCGACGGACTGCCCGCTGATCCAATTCGACGGTATTGACGAAAGTCTTCGATCTCCGCGAAACGCTCGAGCATGCTCACACTCTAACACTTGATATTAAAGATATTGTGGATAACCGAGGTAACAAATGGAGATATGGGTCAAAAACTTGTCTGCTGAGCTATAGTGTTATAAATGTTCTTTTTTTATGACTGTTCTGTCTTCCTCACTTTCCGTACCGCATTGTTTTGCTCATATTCATCAACACGCACGGTCTTTTTACCAAAATTGCAACACCACGACAAAGTGACTTCAAGGAGTATGTTAAATGCATTTGATACCATAGAATTTCGAACGGAGGAGAGTGTTTTATAAGATTATTTAGCCTGTAAGTAACCTACATTTTCAATCTACGAATATCTTTCGGTTTCTTGTTTTATCTAATTTTGAATCCAATTTCAATCTTTTTAATGGAATATATCCTGGCTTTTTTTGATCTTCGTATATTTTTGTTTTTTTGTCGTTCATCTAGGTTTACACCAATTTACTCGGACTATTTATACCACAAACTCCGAGTAATAGTACTGAACGAAAATATCCGAGCTATAGAAAAAACTTAAGATGAAATTATTCTGCACACAAAACCGATCCATGACAACTCCAACTGTTAGAAACGTTGAACATGGAAAGAGCTTCGTTTTGATAGGTTGTGGCTCCCGTAACTCCAGACGGGTCAAAAGTTATGGTCGTTTGAAGAAACGGAAGAAAGCGACGGACCGCTCGCCGATCGGATTCGATGGTATTAAAGAAAGTCTTCGATCTCCGCGAAAATGCTCGAGCATTCTCACACTATAGCATTCGATATTTAAGATATTATGGATCACCTAGGGAATAAATGAGGATATGAGTCAAAAGCTTGTCTACTGAAGCTATTGTGCAATAAACGTTCTTTTTTTGCGACCATTCGGTCTTCCTCGTTTTCCGTACCTAATTGTTTTGCACATATTCATCATGACGCGCGGTCTTTTTACCAATATTACAACACCACGACAAAGTGACTTCAAGGAGAATGTTATACGCAATTGATACCTTATAATTTCGAACGGCTTGGTGTGTTTTATGTTATCGTGGCCTTTATTGATCTTCGTATATTTTTGGTTTTTTTGTCGTTCTTCCAGGTTTACATCGATTTAGTCTGACTATTTATACCACAAACTCTACGGAATAAATTTATGAACGAAAATATTTGAGCTGTAGAAAAAACTAAAGATGGAATTATTCCACACACAAAAACTAATCCATGAAAATTCCAACCATTAGAAAAGTAGAACATGGAAAGAGCTTCGTTTTGATAGGTTTTGGCTCACGTAACTCCAAACGAGTCCAAAGTTATGGCCGTTTGAAGAAACGGAAGAAAGCGACGGACTGCTCGCTGATCTAATTCGACGGTATTGACGAAAGTCTTCGACCTACGTTAAACGCTCGAGCGTGCTCACACGGTAACACTCGATATTAAAGATATTATGGATAATAGAGGGAATAAATGGAGATATGGGTCAAAAACTTGTCTGCTGAAGCTATATCACAATAAACGTTCTTTTTTTACGACTGTTCCGCCTTCCTCGCTTTCTGTACCTCATTGTTTTGCTCATATTCGTCAACACACATGGTCTTTTTACCAAAATTACAACACCATGACAAAGTGACTTCAAGGAGAATGTTAAATGCATTTGATACCATAGAATTTCGAACGGTTGAGAGTGTTTTATATAATACCATAGAATCTACGAATATCTTTCGGTTTTCTGTTTTATCTAATTTTAAATCCAATTTCTATCTTTTCAGTGGAATATTATCCGGGCCTTTTTTTATCTTCGTATATTTTTGTTTTTTTGTCATTCTTTTAGGTTTACATTGATTTAGTCCAAATATTTATACCACAAACTCTACGGAATAAATTTATGAACGAAAACATCTGAGCTGTAGAAAAACTTAAGATGGAAATTTTCTGCACACAAAACCGATCCATAACAATTCCAACCGTTAGAAACATCGAACATGGAAAGAGCTTCGTTTTGATAAGTTGTGGCTCGCGTAACTTCAAACGAGTCAAAAGTTATGGTCATTTGAAGAAATGGAAGAAAGCGACAGACCGCTCGCTGATCCGATTCGACAGTATTGGCGAAAGTCTTCGATCTCCGTGAAAACGCTCAAGCATGCTCACACTATAACACTCGATATTTAGGATATTATGGATCACCGAGGGAATAAATGAGGATATGAGTCAAAATCTTGTCTACTGAAGCTATAGCGTAATAATCGTTCTTTTTTACGACCGTACGGTCTTCCTCATTTTCCGTACCTCATTGTTTTGCAAATATTCATCAACAGGCGCGGTCTTTTTACCAATATTGCAACACCACGACAAAGTGACTTCAAGGAGAATGTTAATCGCATTTGATACCTTATAATTTCGAACGGTTGGGGGTGTTTTATATGATTACTTAGCCTGTAAGTAACCTACATTTTCAGTCTGCAAATATCTTTCGGTTTCCTATTTTATCCAATTTTAAATCCAATTTCAATCTTTTTAGCAGAATATTATAGTTGTAACGACCCGAAATTTTCGATCCCAAAAATTCCGGATAGTTAGGAAAAAGAAGGAAGAGATAGAAGACGAAGAAAAAGAAGAAACTAGAAAACACCAACATCTCACATTCGCAGCGAATCAAAATATAATATCAAATAATAACAGTTTACAAAAGAATACTATATCTACCGATTACATCTTTAATACATCAGAGTTACACAAATATATAGACACTAGATATACACAATCATCAAGTCTTAGATACGCAACAATATAATACAGCGGAAACACTCCATACGTTCTTGTCGTGCAGCTCGCCTCCTGAGCTCCAGAACGTCCTTACCTGAAAATCTGTAATACTCGGTCTTAACCGAGCATTACATCAAAGTAACACCCGGGTCAGGCTGGAAACCGGCGTGAGAAAACCCATCTAACATGGAATACAAAGCATACAACTTATACAAAAACCCAGGGCAACTCGTATTAATTTATAAATTCACGATTTGTTGTGGACATCACTTATTTCACACATCAATTTTCTAAGTACTAAAATTTAGATTAAATAGTCCAATTCGCTTAAATCCTTTTGTTCCAGCCTATAGATTTCACATATCAATCTATAAAAAAATTCGAAGTGGTTTCGGGTATTTTCTAATAGCCGACCCCGGTTTCTTCGAAATTCAAATGCCATTTTAAAGGTCAAGTTGTTTAATAGTTTAAACAATTTTAATTCAACACTTTGAATTCACATAGCATATATCACAGATAGATCATACTCAAACATCACTGATAAATCCAAAGCATATCACAGAGTATCACCGAATATCCCAAATTCAGATATTCTACTTATACAATCATCCATAAGAACATCTTTAATTCTGCTTGATAAATCATTAATTAATTAATTATTCTATTTCATACCATTTAATTAATTAATCACTCCTTAATCAATTTATTAAACCTTAATTACTTAATTCATTTCTCCTTAATTTCCCATTACTTAATTAATCATTAATTACTAATTAATTAACCATTAACCTTAATTAGTTACTTAATTAATCAACTACTAATTATTTATTAATTAACTTTAATTAGCTAATTTACAATCCTCAATTACAAATTTATTAAACACTTAATTATTAATTAACCAATCTTTAGTTACAATTTGATTAATCACTAATCGCGTAATTAATTACAACCAAATCATTCTTAATTACCTTTCAAACAATTAATTTATAATAATTATTTGTCTTAATTAACATTTTTAGATCTTCCTTAATAACTTTAAGTAAACTAGTTACTAACTTAAAAAGCTTAAATGTTAATTAACTTTAAAACTTATCTTACATTAACTACTCAATTAAAATATTAATTAAGTTTTAAAAACATTCTAAAGTATTCACTTAAATAATTAAAACTTAAAGTAAATTCTTTACTTAAATTATCGAATATTAATTAAGTCATCAATGCTTAAAATTTTTCAAGAAGATATAACTTAAATTTTATTTTTAAAATCGAGTTTTAACTTAAATTCCAGATTTTAAACTTAGATTTAATATTTGTTCAAAACTTTTCTTTTCATTTTAAACTCAGTTTTAAATTCCATTTTAAAATTTTTAAAAACAGAACTAAACAGGTTTCTGTTAAAACCTGTAACCCCCCATTCTACTCGAGACACCCTCAATTAACTTCGAGTCGAACCCGAAAATTCTCGAGCAAATCATGAAAGAACTCGAGTAAAACACGAGTATCCATCTTCTACTCAAACTAAAAAAACAACACTACCAGAAATGTGCATCGTGCACATACACGGTGGCCTTGATCGTCACTGGCCAACTTCGCTGACCTTTCCACATCGGCGAACTACTCCACGTTCCACCACGATCATCAGATCGTCCTCCCTAAGCTCGAAAGCGAAAAAGAAATTTAAACCCAAAACCTGGAATAGGTAACAGAAACCACCACCAAAATCTGTCAACGCCTCGTCCTCGAAGCTCCGATCACCGAAAACTCTACAACTTTGGCCATGCCCTCGTCAACCCACCAACTTTCATCACCCAAAGCCTCGTTGCACTCGACCCACTGAGGAAGTCGAACCGAAACAAAACTCCAACCAGATAAAAAGTAGGGTTCTAAATTTAATCGAACAATTTCAGTCGCCACAGCGATCGTGAACCACCCCCACCATTTTTCCCTACTTCGACGTTCGCCAATCTAGCTCCAACCAAAGCCACAACCTCCAAAGCTTCACCAGTCGCCGGAATTTACTCGAAACCCAAAAACTGATCAACCCCAAATTTCCAACCCAAAACTGAACTAAAATTCATGATTTTAGCTTTAAAAATCGAGTTCCCCAGAGTTGATTTGAACTGCATGCCTGAATCCACAAAACAAAGTAGTTGATTTTATCACTTCCTTTAAAATCTTACCGTATTTACTTAGTTTACAGTACTTTGAAATCTAAAAATATATAAACATGTTTGTAAAACTTGAATGATGATTATACAAACTTATTTTTTTTTAGACTCTAAGTCCATCAGTGACTAGATGAAAATATATTGAGTTTTGATTTTAAATTTTCAACCCCGTAACTAAACAAAGAAGAACATTCATGCTCAGTACACACAGATCCAACATATATTTTACACAGAGCTACTTACCTAAAAATACACATGCAAAACACAATACCATCCATAAATCACGAGCACCGATCTAATTATACTTAAGTTTAAAATAACGTGTTTACTCACAATTTTAAAGGAATAGAAAAACTACTGCCCTGCCCTGTTGATGATCTCCTCTATTTTGTGTTGTTTTTGTTTTGATTTCTAGAACTTGAGTTATTTTATTTCAAAGTGGCAGCTTAATATTTTTTCATTCGAATCCCAGATCGAAGCAAAGCAAGGTATATGTATATATGTAGAGAAAGAAGTGTATAGGGTAGGTATTTACTGGTGTAAGCATAATTTCTCGGTCAGAGATATTTACTTGACCAGGCAAATTTTCTTTGAACTGATATGATTTACAAGGTTGCGAAATGACTTTTGTTTGTGCTAGAATTGATAGTATTTAATGCAAATGTTTCCCATACTGTTTACATCCTTATCCTATTTGATATTTTTTTATATGACATGAAGGCTTGTATAAATCTTTCTTACCTTGTTCTAATGCCAGAAGTAATCAAAGGCAGAGTTTACTTATACAAGAAAATGATAGCTATAGCTTGTACAGGCCTCATATTTTCATTTTTCCTTTATTTTCTTTGATTTGATTTTATATGAAAAAGATTTGATTTAATTATTTCTTTAACTGACCTGATTTTATGTTTTGTATGCTAGGATTTAAATGATTGTCTCCCCTTTTTGTTTACATCCATATCTATTCTTATGAGTATACATATCTTATTCATTACCATAATTAATTTTATATGTTTTACTTATGTTTCATACAATAATGTAAGTCACTTATATACTTTTATTGTTTCCTATTCTCAATTTATGTTTTCATCATTTATACCATATTCATTTTTACATTGTCATAATTACCTTTTTATTATATATAAATATACACATATTTACACATACAGTACTTCAATGATCATATATATATATATATATATTTATGTATGTTGTTGCCATCCTTTTATATCTACATTTATATACTTCCATATATTATTAACATCGTAAGCTTGTATGTATATAAGTATATACATACATACATATATATATATATTGGAATTTTTTATCCTAGTTTAAATCGTGGGGTTTATTATTTATCTTCTATGAGATTTATCATATTCAAAGATTTATAGTTCAATATTTATTATGGTTTTTAAATCAATCTATATATATATATATGGATATATATATATATATATATGCAGGTATTTTGATTATTAGAATTTTATTTGTTCGACTTATCAAAAGTAATATTACGATCAGTTAATCACCCGATTATCCGACACCAAAAACCTAGGTCGTCATAATAATGGCCTTTTTTATCTTCGTATATTTTAGTTTTTTTGTCGTTCTTCTAGGTTTACATCGATTTAGTCCGACTATTTATACCACAAACTTCGCGGAATAAATTTATGAACGAAAACATCCGAGCTGTAGAAAAAACTTAAGATGTAATTATTCTGCAAATAAAACCGATCCATGACAATTCCAAATGTTAGAAATGTAGAACATGGAAAGATCTTCATTTTGATAGGTTGTGGCTACCGTAACTCCAAACGAGTCAAAAGTTATGGCCGTTTCAAGAAACAAAAGAAAGCGACAGAGCGCTCGCTGATCCGATTCGATGGTATTGGCGAAAGTCTTCGATCTCCGTGATACGCTCGAGCATGCTCACAATTTAGCACTGATATTGAAGATATTATGGATCACCGAGGGAATAAATGGAGATATAGGTCAAAAACTTGTCTACTGGAGCTACACCGCAATAAACATTCTTTTTTTACGACCATTCCGTCTTCCTCGTTTTCCGTACCTTATTGTTTTGCTCATATTCATCAACACGCATGGTCTTTTTACCAAAATTACAAAACCACGACAAAGTGACTTCAAGAAGAATGTTAAACGCATTTGATACCTTAGAATTTCAAACTGTTGAGGGCATTTTATATGATTACTTAGCCTGTAAGTAACCTATTTTTTCAGTCTGCAAATATCTTTCGGTTTCCTGTTTTATCAAATTTTAAATCCAATTTCAATTTTTTAGCAGAATATTATCGTCGCCTTTTTTGATTTTCGTATATTTTTGTTTTTTTGTCGTTCTTTAAGGTTTACGTCGATTTAGTCCAACGATTTATACCACAAACTTCGTGGATTAAATTTATGAACAAAAACATCCGAGATGTTGAAAGAACTTAAGATGAAGTTATTATGCCACAAAACCAATACATGACAGTTCTAACCATCAGAAAGGTAGAACATGGAAAGAGCTTCGTATTGATAGGTTGTGGCTCTCGTAACTCCGAACGAGTCAAAAGTTATGGACGTTTGAATAAACGGAAGAAAGCTACGGACCGCTCGCTGATCCGATTCTATGGTATTGGCGAAAGTCTTCGATCTCCACGAGACGCTCGAGCACGTTCACACTGTAGCACTCGATATTTAAGATACTATGGAACACCGAGGGAATAAATGAGGATATGAATCAAACACTTGTCTACTGAAGCCATAGCGCAATAAACCTTTTTTTTTTATGACCGGTCCGTCTTTCCCATTTTCCATACCCCATTGTTTTGCTCATATTCATCAACACATGCGGTCTTTTTACCAATATTACAACATCACGACAAAGTGACTTTGAGGAGAATTTTGAAATCAATTGATACCTCAGAATTTCGAATGGCTGAGGGTGTTTTATATGATTGCTTAGCCTGTATGTAACCTACTTTTTCAGTGTGCGAATATCATTCAGTTTCCTGTTTTATACAATTTTAAATCCAATTTCAACATTTTTAGCAAAATATTGCTGTGACCTTTTTTGATCTTCATATATTTTTGTTTTTCTTGTCGTTCTTCTAGGTTACATCGATTTAGTCCGACTATTTATACCGCAAACTCCACGGAATAAATTTATGAACGAAAACATCCGAGCTGTAGAAAAAAATTAAGATGGAATTAGTATGCACACAAAACTGACCCATGACAATTCCAACCGTTAGAAATATAGAACATGGAAAGAGCTTCGTATTGATAGATTGTGGCTCCCGTAACTCCAAAGGAGTCAAAAGTTATGGTCGTTTGAAGAAATGGAAGAAAGCGACGGACCGCTCGCTGATGCGATTCGACGGTATTGGCGAAAGTCTTTGATCTACGCGAAACGCTCAAGCTTACTCACACTGTAACACTCGGTATTTAAGATATTATGAATCAGCGAGGGAATAAATGAGGATATGGGTCAAAAGCTTGTCTACTGAAACTATAGAGCAATAAACGTTCCTTTTTAATGACCGGTCTGTTTTCCTCGTTTTCCGTACCTCATTGTTTTGCTCATATTCATCAATACGCACGGTCTTTTTACCCATATTACAATACCACGACAAAGTGACTTCGAGGAGAATGTTAAACGCATTTGATACCTTAGAACTTCGAACGGCTAAGGGTGTTTTATATGATTACTTAGCCTGTAAGTATCCTACTTTGCACCCTGTGAATATCTTTCGGATTCCTGTTTTATCAAATTTTAAATCCAATTTCAATATTTTTAGCAGAAATTATCGTGGCCTTTTTTTATCATCGTACATTTTGTTTTTTTGTCGTTTTTCTGTGTTTACATCGATTTAGTCCGACTATTTATACCACAAACTCCGTGAAATAAATTTATGAACGAAAACAACCGAGCTGTGAAAAATCTAAAGATGGAATTATTCTGCACACAAAACCGATCCATGACAATTCCAACTGTTTGAAAAGTAGAGCATGGAAGGAGCTTCGTTTTGATAGGTTTTGGCTCCCGTAACTCTAAACAAGCTAAAAGTTATGGACATTTGAAGAAACGGAGGAAAACGACGGACCGCTCGTTGATCCGATTCGACGGTATTGGCGAAAGTCTTCGATCTCCACGAAAAGCTTGAGCATGCTCACACTGTAACACTCAATATTTAAGATATTATGGATAACCGATGGAATAAATGGAGATATGGGTCAAAAGCTTGTCTGCTGAAGCTATAGAGTAATAAACGTTCTTTTTTTACGACCATTCTGTCTTCCTCGTTTTCCATACCTCATTGTTTTACTCATATTCATCAACACGCACGGTCTTTTTACCAAAATTACAACACCATGACAAAATGACTTCAAGGAGAATGTTAAACGCATTTGATATCATAAAATTTCGAACGCCTGAGGGTGTTTTATATGAATACTTAGCTTGCAAGTAACCTACGTTTTCGGTCTGCGAATATATTTCGGTTGCCTGATTTATCCAATTTTAAATCCAATTTCAATACTTTTAGTAGAATATTATCGTGGCCTCTTTTTATCTTCGTATATTTTTTTTGCCGTTCTTCTCGATTTACATCGATTTAGTCCGACTATTTATACCATAAAGTTAGCGGAATAAATTTATAAATGAAAACATCCGAGCTGTAGAAAAAACTAAGGATGGAATTAATCTGCACAGAAAAACGATCCATAACAATTCCAACCGTTAGAAATGTAGAACATGGAAAGAGCTTCGTTTTGATAGGTTTTGGCTCCCGTAACTCCAAACGAGTAAAAAGTTATCGCCGTTTGAAGAAACGGAAGAAAGCGATTTTCGTACCTCATTGTTTTGAACATATTCATCAACACGCACGGTCTTTTTACCAATACTACAACACCACGACAAAGTGACTTCAAAGAAAATGTTAAACGCATTTGATACCATATAATTTCGACGGCTGAGGGTGTTTTATATGATTACTTAGCCTGTAAGTAACCTACTTTTTCAGTCTGCAAATATCTTTCGGTTTCCTGTTTTATCCAATTTTAAATCCAATTTCAATCTTTTTAGCGGAATATTATCGTGGCCTTTCTTGATCTTCGTTTATTTTTATTTTTTGTCGTTCTTCTAGGTTTACATCGATTTAGTCCGAGTATATAAACCACAAACTCTACGGAATAAATTTATGAACGAAAACATCCGAGCTGTAGAAAAAACTTAAGATGGAATTGTTCTGCACACAAAACCGATTCATGACAATTCCAACCGTTGGAGAAGTAAAACATGGAAAGAGCTTTGTTATGATAGGTTTTGGCTCCCGTAAATCTAAACAAGTCATAAGTCGTTTGAAAAAACGGAAGAAAGTGATAGGCCGCTTGTTGATCCGATTCGACGGTATTGGCGAAAGTCTTCGATCTCCGCGAAACGCTCGAGCATGCTCATACTGTAACACTTGATATTTAAGATATTATGGATAACTGAGGGAATAAATGGAGATATGGGTCAAAAACTTGTCTGTTGATGCTATAGCGCAATAAACATTCTTTTTTTACGACCGTTCCGTCTTCCTCGTTTTCCGTACCTCATTGTTTTGCTCATATTCACCAACACGCGCGGTCTTTTTACCAAAATTACAACACCATGACAAAGTGACTTCAATGAGAATGTTAAACGAATTTGATACCTTAGAATTTCAAACGGCCGAGGGTGTTTTATATGATTACTTAGCCGGTAAGTAACCTACTTTTTCAGTGTGGAAATATCTTTCGGTTTACTTTTTATTCAATTTTAAATCCAATTCAATCTTTAGCGGAATATTATCGTGGCCTTTTTTGATTTTTGTATATTTGTGTCGTTCTTCTAGGTATACATCGATTTAGTCCGATTATTTATACCACAAACTCCGTGGAATAAATTTATGAACGAAAACATCTAAGCTGTAGAAAAACTAAAGATGAAATTATTCTACACACAAAACCGATACATGACAGCCAACTATTAGAAAAGTAGAACATGGAAAAAGCTTCGTTTTGATAGGTTTTGGCTCCCGTAACTCCAAACGAGTCAAAAGTTATGACCGTTTGAAGAAACGGAAGAAGGCGATAGCCCGATCGCTGATCCGATTCGACGGTATTGGCGAAAGTCTTCGATCTCCGCGAAACGGTCAAGCATGCTTACACTATAACACTCGATATTTAAGATATTATGGAAAACAGAGGAAATAAATGGAGATATGGGTCAAAAACTTGTCTGCTGAAGTTATAGCGCAATAAACGTTCTTTTTTTACGACCGTTCTATCTTCCTCTTTTTCCATACCTCATTGTTTTGCACATATTCAACAATACGCATGGTCTTTTTACCAATATTACAACCTCATGACAAAGTGACTTCAAAGAGAATGTTAAACGCATTTGATACCTTACAATTTCGAACGTTTGAGGGTGTTTTATATGATTACTAAGCCTATAAGTAATCTACTTTTTCAGTCTGCGAATATCTTCGGTTTTCTGTTTTATACAATTTTAAATCCAGTTTCAATCTTTTAGTAGGATATTATCATAGGCTTTTTTTATCTTCGTATATTTTTATTTTTTGTCGTTCTTCTAGGTTTACATCGATTTAGTCCAACTATTTATACCACAAACTCCACGGAATAAATTTATGAACGAAAACATCCGAGCTGTAGAAAGAAATTAAAATGGAATTATTCTATAAACAAAACTGATCCAATATAATTCCAACCGTTAGAAAAGTAGAACATGGAAAGAGCTTCGTTTTGATAGGTTTTGGCTCCCACAACTCCGCATGAGTCAAAAGGTAAGCAGTTTGAAGAAACGGAAGAAAGCGACGGACCGCTTGCTGATCTGATTCGACGGTATTGGCGAAAGTCTTCGATCTCCGCGAAACGCTCGAGCACGCTCACAATGTAACCCTCGATATTTAAGATACTATGGATAACCGATGGAATAAATGGAGATATGGGTCAAAAACTAGTCTGCAGAAGCTATAGCACAATAAACGTTCTTTTTTTACGACCGTTCCATCTTCCTTATTTTCCATACCTTATTATTTTGCTCATATTCATCAACACGAGTGGTCTTTTTTTACCAAAATTACAACATCATGACAAAGTGACTTCAAGAAGAATGTTAAATGCATTTGATACCTTAGAATTTCAAACGGCTAAGGGTGTTTTATATGCTTACTTAGCCCGTAAATAACCTACTTTTTCAATCTGCGAATATATTTAGGTTTCCCATTTTATCCAATGTTAAATCCAATATCAATCTTTTTAGCAGAATATTATCCTGGCCTTTTTTGATCATTGTATATTTTTTTGTCGTTCTTCTAGGTTTACATTGATTTAGTCCGACTATTTATACCACAAACTCCACGGAATATATTTATGAACGAAAACATCCGAGCTATCGAAAAAACTTAAGATGGAATTATTCTGCACACAAAACCGATCCATGACAATTTCAAATGTTAGAAATGTAGAACATGGAAAGAGCTTCGTTTTGATAGGTTGTGGCTCCCATAACTCCAAACGAGTCAAAAGTTATGGCCGTTTGAAAAAATGGAAGAAAGCGACGGATCGCTTGCTGATCCGATTCGATGGTTTTGGCGAAGTCTTCGATCTTCGCAAAACGCTCGAGCATGCTCACATTGTAACAATCGATATTTAGGATATTATGGATCACTGAGGGAATAAATGAGGATATGGGTCAAAAGCTTGTCTACTGAAGCTATAGTGCAATGAACGTTCTTTTTTAACGACCGTTTCATCTTCCTCGTTTTCTATACCTCATTGTTTTTCTCATATTCATCAACACGCGCGGTCTTTTTACCAATATTACAACACCACGACAATATGACTTCAAGGAGAATGTTAAAAGCATTTGATACCTTATAATTTCGAACGGCTGAGGTGTTTTATATGATTACTTAGCCTGTAAGTAACCTACTTTTTCGGTCTGCGAATATCTTTCGGTTCCTGTTTAATCCAATTTTAAATCCAATTTCAATCTTTTTAGCGGAATATTATCGTCGCCCTTTTTAGTCTTCGTATATTTTTATTTTTTGGTCGTTCTTCTTAGTTTACATCAATTTAGTCTGACTACTTAGACCACAAACTACGCGAAATAAATTTATAAACAAAAACATCCGAGCTGTAGAAAAAACTTAAGATGGAATTATTCTGCACACAAAACTGATCCATGACAATTCCAACCATTAGAAAAGTAGAATATGGAAAGCGCTTCGTTTTGATAGGTTTTGGCTCCCGTAGCCACAAACGAGTCAAAAGTTATGGCCATTTGAAGAAAGGAAGAAAGCGACAGACCGCTTGCTGATCCGGTTCGACGGTATAGGGAAAGTCTTCGATCCACGCGAAACGCTTGAGCATGCTTACACTATAACACTCGATATTTAAGATATTATGGATAATAGAGGGAATAAATGGAGATATGGGTCAAAAACTTGTCTGCTGAAGCTATAGCGCAATAAACGTTCTTTTCTTACGACCATTACGTCTTCCTTGTTTTCCTTACCTCATTGTTTTGCTTATATTTATCAACACGCACGCTCTTTTTACCAAAATTACGACACCACGACAAAGTGACTTCAAGCAGAATATTAAATGCATTTGATACCTAAGAATTTCGAACAGCTGAGGGTGTTTTATACGATTTGCTTAGCCTATAAGTAACCTACTTTTTCAATCTGTGAATATCATTCGGTTTCCCGTTTTATCAAATTTTAAATCCAATTTCAATCTTTTTAGCGAAATATTATCCTGGCCTTTTTTTATCTTTCTATATTTTTGTTTTTTTGTCGTTTTTCTAGGTTTACATTGATTTAGTCTGACTATTTATACCACAAACTCCGCGGAATAAATTTATGAACGAAAACATCCGAGCTGTAGAAAAATCTTAAGATGGAATTACTCTGCACACAAAACTGATCCATGACAATTCCAACCGTTAGAAACACAGAACATGGAAAGTGCTTTGTTTTGATAGGTTGTGGCTTCCGAAACTCCTAACGAGTCAAAAGTTATGACCGTTTGAAAAATCGGAAGAAAGCGATGGACCGCTCGCTGATCCGATTCGACGGTATTGGCAAAAGTCTTCGATCTCCGCGAAATGCTCGAGCATGCTCACACTGTAACACTTGATATTTAAGATATTATGGATCACCGAGGGAATAAATGAGGATATGGGTCAAAAGCTTGTTTACTGAAGCTATAGCACAATAAACATTCTTTTTTTACGACCGTTTCGTTTTCCTCGTTTTTCGTACCTCATTGTTTTTCACATATTCATCAACGTGCGCGGTCTTTTCACCAATATTTCAACACCACGACAAATTGACTTCAAGGAGAATGTTAAACGTATTTGATACCTTATAATTTCGAATGGCTGAGGGTGTTTTATATGATTACTCAGCCTGTAAGTAAACCGCTTTTTCAGTTTGCAAATATCTTTCAGTTTCATGTTTATCTAATTTTAAATCCAATTTCAATCTTTTTAGCGGAATATTATCATGGCCCTTTTTATCTTCATATATTTTTGTTTTTTTGTCATTCTTCTAGGTTTACATCGATTTAGTCCGACTATTTATACCAAAAACTCCACGGAATAAATTTATGAACGAAAACATCCGAGCTGTAGAAAAAATTTAAGATGAAATTATTCTGCACACAAAACTGATCCATGACAATTCCAACCGTTAGAAAATTAGAACATGTAAAGAGATTCGTTTTGATAGGTTTTGGCTCCCGTAACTCCAAACGAGTCAAAGGTTATGGCCGTTTGAAAAAACGAAAGAAAGTGAAGGACCGCTCGCTGATCCTATTCGATGTTATTGGCAAAAGTCTTCGATCTCCGCGAAACGTTCGAGTATACTCACACCGTAACACTCGATATTTATGATATTATGGATAAACGAGGGAATAAATGGAGACATGGGTCAAAAAATTGTCTACTGAAGCTATAGCACAATAAACATTCTTTTTTTACGACCGTTCCGTCTTCCTCGTTTTCCGTACTTCATTGTTTTGCTCATATTCATCAGCACACGCGGTCTTTTTACCAAAATTACAACATAATGACAAAATGACTTCAAGGAGAATGTTAAATGCATTTGATACCATAGAATTTCGAACTGTTGAGTGTGTTTTATATGATTACTTAGCCTGTAAGTAACCTACGTTTTCAATCTGCTAATATCTTTGGGTTTCCTGTTATATCCAATTTTAAATCCAATTTCAATCTTTTCAGCGGAATATTATCCTAGCCTTTTTTGATTTTTGTATATTTTGTTTTTTGTCGTTCTTCTAGGTTTACATCGATTTAGTCCGACTATTTATACCACAAACTCCACGGAATATATTTATGAACGAAAACATCCGAGCTGTAGAAAAAACATAAGATGGAATTATTCTGCACATAAAACAGGTCCATGACAATTCCAACTGTTAGAAACATAGAACATGGAAAGAGTTTCGTTTTGATAGGTCGTGGCTCCCATAACTCCAAACGAGTCAACAGTTATGGACATTTGAAGAAATGGAAGAAAGTGACGGAGCGCTCGCTGATCCGATTCGACGGTATTGACAAAAGTCTTCGATCTCCGCGACATGCTCGAGCATGCTCACACCGTAACACTCGACATTTAAGATATTATGAATCACCGTGGGAATAAATGAGGATATGGGTCAAAATCCTGTCTACTGAAGCTATAGTGCAATAAACGTTCTTTTTTTTTACGACCGTTCCGTCTTCCTCGTTTTCCGTACCTTATTTTTTTGCACATATTCATCAACACGCGTGGTCTTTTTACCAATATTACAACACCACAACAAAGTGACTTCAAGGAGAATGTTAAACGCATATGATATCTTATAATTTTGAATGGCTGATGATGTTTTATATGATTACTTAGCCTGTAAGTAATCTACTTTTTCAGTCTGCGAATATATTTCGGTTTCCTGTTTTATCCAATTTTAAATCCAATTTCAATCTTTTTAGCGGAATATTGTCGTGGCCTTTTTTGATCTTCGTATATTTTTGTTTTTTGTCGTTCTTCTAGGTTTACATCGATTTAGTCCGACTATTCATACCACAAACTCTGCGGAATAAATTTATCAAGGAAAACATCCGAGCTATAGAAAATACTTAAGATGGAGTTATTCTGCACCAAAAAACCGATCCATGACAATCCAACCGTTGGAAAAGTAGAACATGGAAAGAGCTTCATTTTGGTAGGTTTTGGCTCCCGTAACTGCAAGAGTCAAAAGTTATGGCCATTTGAAGAAACGGAAGAGAGCGACGGACCGCTCGTTGATACGATCCGACGGTATTGGCCAAAGTCTTCGATCTCCGCGAAACGCTCGAGCATGCTCACACTGTAACGCTCGTTATGTGACGACCCGCAAATCCGTATCCTTTGAATAGACAATAATCCGCACATGTCCGACCCAAAAAGCACAGACTGACGGAAATTCAAGAGAAAGAAAAGAAGAGAGAAGAGAAGAAAGAGAGAAGGTAGAATCATGTAAAACAATACATATTCTCACATCGCAGTGGAAAATATATAATATCATATCAATGATCTTTACAAAACAGAAACTGTATATATATACACATCAATCAGAGTTCAACAATCAATCAATAGTTATCAGCCTGAACAGTTATGATAACCTTTTATTACAAATACCGATAATTTAAAACAACTAAGCAATGCAGCAGTTAATCAAGCAAATACGGATGTACGAAAATGAAGATTTACAGCTCTCCTGCTGAAGCTCCAAAAGCATCAAATATAGACCTGTAAATATACTCGGTCTGACCCGAGCATTGAAAGGGAAGAACTCCCTGATCAGTCTGGTGAACCGGCGTGAGAAACACACTCAACTAAATTTATTCAATTACCAAACTTATCCTTTATTGAAACAAAAGTATCTCGTAAGACAAGTCCACACATAAACACGGACATGTTTTTATCTTCGATAACTAAAACATTTCATATCAAACTTATGTGATATTATACTAGTGTTTAGTATACAAATAATATTCAAAACAGCCGAAATTGTTACCATTATTAAATTCCAGCATACTAGGCTCTACAAATATAATGGCAGGTACGTAGTGGAGTTTGGATTTCCATACAAATGACCAGGTGAAGGGACTACCTTTCGAAGGGGTACACCACTAGATGGATGTCCCGAGGTACAGAACATCTGCCCTCTACCAACATAAGACTGGCCCACCTATGTAACTAGATAGTACCGAATATGTCATCCTTTGGTCGTTACCGACCTTTACCGAGGGCCCTCTAACATAAAAACCACAATAATCAGATACACGACGTCATAGCGTGTAAAGATATATCTAGAAGAGGATGATCATACTCTAATGGAAGCGACCCACTTAACCCTGCTGCATCTGACCCTATTTTGGTCATTTCCGGTTTATGAGGCCGGATGAGGTAAATATTACCTTTCACAATCACATATCACATCACTTTGAATGCCACACAACCATTTCCTTTGACTACTAATTGCCTTCTACAAAAATACAACCCTTAAGCTCATACGTCTCAAGGAGGGTGTTAAGCCAAGAGAAGTTGTCTTCTCCGCCACCACTGATGTACGTTTGTAAAAACCAATGTACGTAATCTATAGAAATGCAATGTCAGACAAACATCCATACAAATTGTCCAGGAACAGGACAAACAGAAGGTACTTTCCTACCACACCCAGTCGGGAAATCCCTAGGATTAGTAGCGAATAGTCCTTGCATTGGATATTTCATAATGAAGAGACCACTGCTACTGGATGTATATTGGGATTTTAACCCCAAACGGTCAACAAGCAGTCCCCCACTATGAAACTCCGGAATATCAATATCATCACAAACAACCTGCACAATCGTCGCATATACGTTGGTCCGTAGTGGTTTTTAGATAAATCTAATGCCGGTCTCTTCACACCAACAACGCAAAAGCGTTTCTCAACCTCACAAGCAACTAAGTCTCATAGACTTATCACGTCTCCAATTTTCAACTTGCTATCCTTCAGGCCAAGAAGGAAGCTCGATAGATTGGAGTAATACTCCGCACTACACGAAACAACATTCTCAACACAAATGATAATCAAGCCTACACAGAAGGCTACGTACTAAGTGTACGACTAAATAGTTCCCGCATCAAGTTGAGGAACTAAAATTTGGGCCAATTTGATAGTCGGTTAACTATCAAAGCAAATAAACAAATATTTAGCACCATATGCAATCACCAGGCCCTTTTAATAATCTTCTATTAATTAAATCATTTGCCAAATATTCACATCAAATTATCTTTAAAAAGATAAATTCTCAGAATCATTTCAACTTCTATTTTGAAAAACAATTCCAAATACTTATTTAATAATAAGTAATTCACAAATCAATTCTCAACATTTGGAAAATATTCCATATACTTATTCAAGGTTAATTATATATTTCATTCTATAACGAAAACATTCTTTTAAACATCTTTTATTTGGGTTAAAATGAATGTTGCGTAAAACATCGTTATGACAACCCAAAAACACAAGTATAGGGATTTGAAAATAAGATAGATATATATATCCCATATGCTAAAAAAAACCTTTTGGAAATCATCTACTATAACAACAGTGTTATAGTCATCATTTTCCTATTTGTCGAAAACGTCTATTTCAACAATGAATGTTGAAATCTATGATTTCGATACTTAACACATTTAAAACAACTTCAAAACATTTCAAATTCATTTAAAATATCACTACCCAAAATATTTATTTGATATATTATTCACTGTCCAAAATCATGAATATAAATCGTTTACCAAATTAAATACTATTGCACATTTAATTTAAGGATAATTCATTGTCCAAAATCATGAATATATCTTCTTTGCCAAATTGATTACTTCTGCATATTTATTAAAGGATTATCCACTGTCCAAAATCATAGATATAATAACTTTAATAAACTTATATTTAACTTGTCAAATTCAATTGATTTCGAATTTATAAAACAATGTTTATAAATTCACATTTATATGTTATAAAAACTTCAACTTATAAAATCAATTTTATTAACTAATTCCATTTATATCCCATTTATATGGCAAAATCCAATTTATAAGTTAATTCACTTATAAATCATTTATTTACAAATTCAGTCATTTATAACTTCGCAAATTATAAATCTTATTCACTTATAAACTCCATTTATCACTCTATTTTAACACATATAAATCTCGTTTTATAATTCCGATATTTTAGTTTATAAAATATCAATTTTATAGATCTTCTATATAAACCATTTATAATAAATCAAAAACCAAAATTTATACTATTTTACAAAATCATTAACTCCATAATTCAAAAATCACATTTCAACTATATTTCTCAAAAATCATAATTTTTATAACATAAAAAATATAACTTTAGTTTATTTAAATTAAATCAATTCCTTTAACACTTCAAAATTCAACAAAACGTATATTTTCAAAATCAATTGAAAATCCTTTTAAATCTGGAAATCATCGCTTTAACATTTTTGAATTTCCAAAATATGGCCCAATGCTACAACAGCACTAAATACATCAATCACGACATCCAAAACATTATATATAATATGATAACATCATATATCACAATATCTGTAAATAAATCAATATGGATGAGGAATCCAGTTGGATCCCTACAACCTGTCACCTGCAACAAATATACATATTAGAATATGTGTACAATGTCCGCTTCAAGGCAGACGCACATACAAAGGGTCATCCGCTCATACACGGGAACTTAAAGGGTCATCTGCTCCACTAGGTAGGTGTGTGTGTGTGTATCCAAAACCAATCAATAGATCATATATCATCCTAACAATCATCAATCATTATAAAGAGTATTTATTCTCACTTATATAAAATTATCAATGAGTCAAAAAGAGTGAGTTGTACTCACATTGCTTGTAGTCGTCGTGATAGCGATTTATTCCGATTAAAATTACACTAGCGTTTAATTTCATCCATAATTTTCACTAGCTTGAATAAATCATAATATAACTCCATAACATAGTACTCGTCAAAACGAACCCAATGCAATTCATTTCGTGCGAAACAGACCTCGTATGAAAAGATGTGCAATTTTAAAGACTGTACGAATTTATATAAAATCAATTTACAAATTTATTTTTAATTTTGTTTCTATTTAACCTCAAATTGCATACGGGCCGTTGATTTTGAAAGACAAGATCCAGGCCGCATCCCCTTTATTCTTCCCCATCGCGTTTCCTATGTATATTCGAACCCAGATACGCCGTTAAACCGTAGATCGACGCGATTCGTTCATCCACCTAGGCGACGATCGGGGACCATTGTTCGAAAGCCCATCGCGAGCATCACCATCAGCTGAAGATCCACTGAACTCGGCTACACCAAAAACGAGATAAACGTGCCCAAACGCGTGATGAACGCGGCCCTATAGCCGGCGATTGGCTCCATCAAAGACTATCTCCACCGTTGAAGTTGTTCGTCTCGTCGCCCTCTTTAATGTTGCAGTTGAAAGTTTTTCGAATTAGTTGATGGATTGGAAGAAATTAAGAGGAGAAGAATTGACAATTCTCGTCCATTAAAGCCGGCAGCTAGGATTTGCAACCCTACATTTATGAAAGAGGTGAAAAAGATGTCATTTTATTGAAAATTTGACGACACTATTCATCCGAAAATTTTCCGAACTCGAAACGAAACGTGCCGCCTGGTGTTTATAATGTTTTACCCATATTCGAAACGCAATGGAATATATATCGGATGCCAATTCGATCGTATTTGAAAGAGTTTTTTTAATCGACTATTCAAATTTAAAATTTACTTAAAAACCAATTTTCTATGCGTTTCACCTTGCCCCGGACAAACCATAAATTCCATTGACATGAAATTTAAAATCATACAATAATATAACGTTACTGATCCAATGAAACTAGTTTCGTCGAAATCCAAGACTGTTTGAAAAATGGA
Organism: Allium cepa; assembly: GCA_030765085.1. NCBI lineage: Eukaryota > Viridiplantae > Streptophyta > Magnoliopsida > Asparagales > Amaryllidaceae > Allium > Allium cepa. The sequence goes on from CM060931.1 coordinate 170,968,905, forward strand.
TATTTTTACACGTCAATTAAATATTAAAATATTCAATTTCTACAAATTTAACTTTTAATTTGATTTTAAAAGTTCTCTAACATCATTCTAATACAAATATAATTTAAAACAACTTTATAAATCATTTTTATTCATTTCAAATCCAAAGCTCAATTATTTCTGCAATTTCAAATATTCAATTAACAATTTAATTATCCAATTAAATCTAGATATTCGAAATAAAATTTATTCAGGTTATTAATTTAACTTGTGCATATTTAAAATCAATTAAACATATGAATTTCAAATGAAAGAAATTCTTGGTTGTTACACGATATTTAAGATATTATGGATCACCGAGGGAATAAATGAGGATATGGGTCAAAAGCTTATCTACTGAAGCTATAGCGCAATAAATGTTCTTTTTTTACGACCGTTCCATCTTCCTCATTTTCCGTACCTCATTGTTTCGCACTTATTCATCAACGTACGCGGCCTTTTTACTAACATTACAAAACCACGACAAAGTGACTTCAAGGAGAATGTTAAACGCATTTGATACCTTATAATTTCGAATGACTGATGGTGCTTTACATGATTACTTAGCCTGTAAGTAACCTACTTTTTCAGTCTGCGAATATCTTTCGGTTTCTTGTTTTATCCAATTTTAAATCCAATTTCAATCTTTTTAGCGGAATATTATCGTGGCCTTTTTTATCTTCGTACATTTTTGTTTTTTGTCGTTCTTCTAGGTTTACATCGATTTAGTCCAACTATTTATACCACAAACTTCGTGGAATAAATTTATAAACGAAAACATCCGAGCCGTAGAAAAACTTAAGATGGAATTATTCTGCACACAAAATCGATTCATGAAAATTCCAACCGTTAGAAAAGTAGAACATGGAAAGTGCTTCGTTTTGATATGTTTTGGCTCCCGTTACTCCAAACGAGTCAAAGTTATGGCCGTTTGAAGAAATGGAAGAAAGCGACGGACCGCTCGCTGATCCGATTCGACGGTATTGGCAAAAATCTTCGATCTCCGCGAAACGCTCGAGCATGCTCACACTGTAACACTCGATATGTAACGACCCAGAATTTTTAGAAATTAAAATTTGAATATTTAATTAATTTTAAATATTAATAAGTGAATTTTTAAGTCAAATAAATTTTTATTTGAATTATTGAATTTAATTGGATAATTAAATCGATAATTTAATACGTTAAATTATGGAAATAATTGAAAATTGAGTTAAATATGATTGAAAATGATTTGTAAAATTTTATTTTATCATATGGGAGTTAGAACGATATTTTAGAACTTTTAAAATCGAATTAAAAGTTAATTTGTGAAAATTGAATATTTTAATAATTAAATCGACTAGTGAAAATAGTCAATTTTTGAACAGTCTCAGAATTGAACGAAACCAGTTCCATTGGATCCGTAATAGTTAGTTGTTACCGGATTTCAAATTTCGTGTCAATCGGAGTTATCGTTTGAGCGTGGCAGCTCGAAACGCATCGATTTATTTTTAATTTTAATTTGGCGAGCTAAAATAGCCATTTTTCAAAAAGTCTCGGATTTCGACGAAACCAGTTTCATCGGATCCGTAATGTGATATTATTGTAAGGTTTCAAATTTCAAGTCAATTGGATTTACCGTTTGTCCGGTACAAATTAAAACGCCTAGAAAATCGCTTAAATCGGTTTAATTTAAATTGAGCGTTTATAGCCATAACTCGCACATACTTCCGAATTAGCTTCCGAAACCTGTTCCATTGTGTCCGGAACGCGGGATAAACCCTAGGTATGTCAGTTTCGGCGCGTAAATCGGAGTTCGGAATTTCCGGATGAATAGTGTTCGATTTTCTTCTATAAATAGACCCACAACCATCACAAAATAATATATATATATATATATACAAAACCCTAATTACAAACTGCAGCCGGCCCTAACCAATGAATGGCCAGAAAACACCCAACTTCATCCCTCCAAATCTCCAAATCCGTCGACAATTAGCAAGAATGTTCAACTACAAAGTGGTAGAGCACAACACGAACTAGAGATCCAACGGTTATGATCGAATTTGGAGCGACGATGGTGGGGCAAGTGGGGGCCGACAGTCAGGGCCTGCGCACGCAACTCGAGATGAACAGTGGAACCGAGCTTGCTCTCCTTGGGGCCGAGCATGGTGGAGAGGTAGGGCTTCGACATGGGAGTTGCTGATCGTGTTCGTGTTGCTCGTGGAAATCGAATTTTTAAACCCTAGCTAGCTATTATGGGTTCGGCCTCAATATGCATTTCCTGGAGATGAACACGAGAGGATGGAAGATGATAGGGACGGTCCAGATGTGGTTGGGGTTGAGATGGAGGGCTGTGATTTATTTTAGGTTATAAATATTTTAGTTATGTTGAGATTTGTTTATTTAAATCGTGTACAAACTTCATAAATTCATAACTTTTTCATACGAGGTCGAAAACGCGCGAAACCAGTTGCGTTGGGATCGTATGGACGAGCACTACGCGATGGAGTTGGTTTGGAGTCGTTTGGAGTTAGTGAGAATTTCGGGTAAAATTAAACGCGCGTTTAATTTTATTCGAAATAAAAGCTAAAACGGAATTTGAAATCAAGGTGAGAACTTCTCACTCAATCGAATTAGTTTTGATTTTATTTTAAATAGTTAGATTTAAAATATTTGAATGCATGTTTGAATGTTGATTTATATCTATTGATTGTTAGAATAGACATTATACGCCGTTAGTAAGCGGATGTTATTTATTAAAAACATATACCGCGAATATTTCATAAACAGTGAAATTGGTATTATATATAATAGCAATATATATATATTGGCATATGTATATATTGGAGTTATTGATTTCCCGCATTTTTTGTTTAGCGGATGAGACCCTATTACGCCGTTATTAAGCGGATAATATTTTAAATCCCATATACCGCGATAATTTCGTACTGGAGCGAAATTGGTATTGTGCTAATATTTGTGGATGCAGGAAAACTGGTTGGAGGGATCCAACTGGATTCCTCAACAGTATTTATTTGATTATGGATATTTTGATATTCGTTGATTATCATATACGATATGTGATATCGTTGTTGTCGTGATTGACTATTTGATGTGTAGCATCATTGGACCAAATTTGGAATTTTAAAATGATTTATAAAGTGATTTTTTGAAAATATACTTTATGTTTGGAATTGATCCATATTAAATAAATAAACGTTATAATTTTTAAAGTTATAAAAATTATGATTTTTGAGAAATATAGTTAAAAACTGATTTTTGAGAATATGATGCTATTGATTTTATAAAATAGTTAAATCGGGATTTTAGAATTTATTGTGAAAAGTTTAAATATAGGATTTATAAAATTTAATTATTTTAGGAATCAAAATGGTGAAATAATAAAGGAGATTAAAGACGTTTTAGAATAATAATATAAATTGATTTATATTAAGAGATTTATAAATGGAAATTTATAAATAGAGATATAGACATTATAAAACGAGTTTTTATAAGTGTTTGAATGAAGTGAAAATGAAATTCATTAATGAATGAAATTTATAGAATTATATAACGGTGAAGTTATAAATGGAAATTTTATAAACAGTAGGTTTATAAAATTTGTAAAGTTCAAAGGAACGATTTTTGCAAATAAATAAATTATAAGTGTTTGACTTATAATTTGAATTTTTGGTTTATAATGGAGTTATAAAGTGAATAGGTTAATAAAGAAAATTTATAAGGAAAGAAGTTTTTATAAATAAATAGAAATGGAATTTATAAACATTGTTTTATAAATTCACTAACGACTTATTTTGATAAGTAAATTGTTATGATTTATTTATAGAGTTATATTCACGTTTTTGACTATGAATAATACTTTAAAATAAAATGAATAAAAGAATGAAATTTATTAACGTAGTATATTCACGTTTTTGAATAGTGAATAATATGTTAAAGAAATTGTTTTGAATGTGATATTTGAAATTAAATTAAAACGATCTAACGAAGTTTTAATTGTGTTGAGATTCGAAACCATAGATTTCAACATTTATTGTTGAAATGGACGTTTTCGAGAAATAAAAGGAAATGATGGACTATAACACTGTTGTTATAGTAAATGATTTCCGAAAGGAAATGTTTTGTATAGTATTGGGATTTATATATCTATTTTAAATTCGAATCCCTATACTAGTGAATTTGGGTTGTCGTAACGATGTTCTACGCAACATTCGTTTTGGCCCAAATAAATATGTTTATGAGAATGATTTCCTTAAAAGAATGAAATATATACTTAATTTCGATTGAAGTATAGTGAATATTTTCTAAGTGTTGAAAATAAATAAAATTCGTGAATTACTTATTTAATAAGTATGGAAATGTTTTCCAATATGAAGTGATATTTAGAATTGATCTTTTTGAAGATAAATTGAAATGAATGATCGAAATCGAATATTCATTGATATTTTGGAATTATAAATTCACTAAGGAATTTATAAAGGAAGTGGAAGTTGTTTAAAAAAATAAATATTGATTTATTTTTGAAGTATGAAATTATATATCTAGTGAAGATATTTTGGAAAATAAATAATTTGGAAAATTATTTGGAAACTGGTGATGTGTGCATATCCATTGATAGTTCAATAACCGACTATCGATATTTCCCTTTGAATGGGTAATTGATGTGATTTGTTTGAATGTGAATACCACACTTATTTTTGAATAAGCGCTCACTATTCGGGTTAACCGGGAAAGGACCATGGGGTCGTATAACCCATTCCGAATATGTGATACGTCGTTATGAATTGCATTGAAGATCGGTGTTGAAGACCCGGTATTTGCGAGAGCGATAGGATGACCTGTCGATTTACTCTGCACCGAGTTGCTCCGGTATAGAGTTCTCCATATGTGATGGTGAATCCGATCAGGATTGTGAATATCCGGATTGCAAGGACTTCTTTGTAAGTGCCTTCGGTTTTGTTCGATCCCGGAACAAACTTGTATGGATTGTATGTCTGACATTACAAATTGAGATATAAAGCCGATTTCTTTCAAATATATTTCTGTTGGTGGCGGAGAATTTATTCTTTTAGCTTAACACCCTTCTCTGAGACGTACGTGCTTAGAGGTTATATAGTTGAAGTTATCAGCGATATATTCCCAATTTGGTAATGTGATATGCTGAGTGATGCTGAAATGATCATTGTGTTGATTATTGTGATAGGATCGTTTATTTGATCGTCTATCTTAGTGATCATTGTGTTGATCATTTGTTGACCCAAAGCATGGCTTTTGTATAAAGTATGTTTTTGTGGACGTGACGTCGAACCTCACACCCCGGAAATGGTCAAAACAGGAAAGATGCGGCAAGGTTATGAGGGGTAGCACCCTTTAGGGTATGTACATTTCCTTCTGGATAGAGGTGGTATCATGGTATGGAGCCCAGATATTTAACCTATGTGGTTACTACGAATTTATTACTTTGTGGTTGTTGGCTATCGGGATCCCGTGAGAAAGGTCGTTTACGATCGGGGAATGGCGTGCTCGTGTCAGTAGTTACCCAGTTAGGGGTAACCCGGCCTTGTGTTGGCAGAGTTCCGGTTTGGTTCTCGGGGATGTCTTTCCAGAGGCATTCTCATGTGGCAATGGGAAGTTCCTTGGCCTGGCCATTTGTTGGAAATCCAAAGAAACAATACGTGACTTGTACGGTTTTAGTTGTATAACCTGCTATGGAATGTGGCGGTAACCTGCTATTGAACATAGTTAGCTATAGTAGGCATAGTTCGGAATGTCTATGCTGGCTAAGATTTATATTCTACTTTCGAAATGAATTTTTCTCTACACTATGCACTAGTAATAATATCAAATGCTTCTTTTTAATGCGTATCAAGCATCTTTGACTATCATAAGGAGAAATCTCCTCCGATTCTGCGTTTGCATTGTGTGTGTGTGCGGGAGGCCTTATGGTAGTCTCATTTTTAAAAGCATTGCGAGTTAAATTTAAAAATATTCCTCTATTTTGATTTTAAAGATAAATAAACTGTTTTGAGTTCTCACACCAGTCACATGACTGACTTGGAGTTTATTGTTTTCCTTCCTAAACTCTGGGTGCCCACCAATTTTCACACGGGCAGTCAAGAGTTAAGGTTTATCAGGATATTCTGAAGTTGCTGGAGGCAAGCTGGATGGCATGGCGTATTACTAGTTTATATAGTATTTCTTTTTCCGTTGCATTGTTTGATGTTGATTGTTGTTGTACACTCTGATGATATGATGTAATGAAATGTATAAAATGTAATAACTGATATAGTTCTTTGTTTAAAGATTATTCATTTATTATTATATGATTATTCCGCTGCGAATTGTGAGATTCTGATGTTGTTCTGTTGTTTTCTGTTCCGTCCTATCTTCTATTTTCTATTCTCTTTTTCTTCTATTTCTTCTATTTTAAAATTCTGTTCTATATTCTTCTGTTTTCTGTTTCCTTTCTGTTCTCTTTTCTATTCTATTTTCTAATTTCTATCTTTTCCTCTTCTTTTCTTCTCTTAAATTTCTTTTTAAAAACCCTCAGTGTTCGGTTTTCCGTCGTTCGATTTCTCGGCAGTCGATAAAGTGAGTGTCGATGTCGAATTTTCGGCAGACGAATGGATTGAATATTAATCAATTGAATGTGAATTAAGTTGATATGAAATAATGAATATAAGTGTTAATTCATTAAAATCTAATGTTATTGGAAGTTGAAGGATTGAATGAAAATCAATTAAATGTGAATAATTGATATGAAATAATGAGTGAAAGTGTTAATTCATTTAAAATCTAATGTTATTGGAAAGTTGAATAATTGAATGAAAATCAATTAAATTAAACCAATTGAAAGCAAAGGAATTTGGTTGTGATAGATATACTTTGGTTGTTATATGATTGTTAGTTGATTGTATAAAATTCATTAAGTATTAATGAAAGTGAATTAGTGAAATTTAAAGCTATGTAAATTGAATTCAAATTAGAAGCAAATAAATTTGAATGGAATTGAATTTGATTTGGAAGTGAACCAACTTGAATATAAATTAGTGAATATAAACTAATTGAAAATGAATGTTAGTAAGAACATCCACTGTTAATCAATTAAATGTGAATTAAGTTGATATGAAATAATGAATATAAGTGTTAATTCATTAAAATCTAATGTTATTGGAAGTTGAATAAATTGAATGAGAATGAATATAAGCAAAGGAATTTGGTTGTAATTAATATACATTGATTGTTATATGATTGTTAGTTGATTGTATATAATTCATTAAGTGTTAATGAAATTGATTTAATAAAATTGGAAGCTAAAGTAATTGAAATTCAATTGGAAGTTAAATGAATCTTGAATGGAATTGAATTTAATTTGGAAGTGAACCAACTAGAATATGAATGAATATTTATGATTATGAATGGTAGTTGGTTGATGTTTGCATTTGTTGTTTAGTTGCATTTGCTATGTGACATATATAGTTATTATGTTACTATATGTTGTATATTGATACTATTGTCATATATGCATGTTCTCATGTTGTTTGTTGAGTGATTAGTAGGTGCGGATCGCGTTTGCTTCGCATTTGGAGCTCGCTTTTGCGCTATATTAGCCGTATATGCTTGCTAATAAAATATAAGGTACATATCTCGGATTAAATACAGTACTTTTACACTTTTTTCCCTTCGGGATGCCTCATTACTTGATGAGATGTATATTTGTGATATATATACTGTCATTTTTTTTCGGATCGAGCCGCGCAAAGGAGACTATGGCGAATTTTTCCGAAAATTTAAGGCGTTAGAAAAATTTTGAGAAAAATTGGAAAATTGTGAAAACTTTAAACTTTGTTTTGGAATTGAAAGTTACATGATATAGTTGTTTTTTTTGAAAAGATAACTAAGTATGATTTTGAAAACTTAGTAAAGTATTGTAAGAATTTTAATTATGAATTTTGGAAAATTAATAAATTCTGTAACTTTCTTACTTGATAATTTCGAGGACGAAATTCTTTTAAGTGGGGAAGATTGTAACGACCCAGAATTTTTAGAAATTAAAATTTGAATATTTAATTAATTTTAAATATTAATAAGTGAATTTTTAAGTCAAATAAATTTTTATTTGAATTATTGAATTTAATTGGATAATTAAATCGATAATTTAATACGTTAAATTATGGAAATAATTGAAAATTGAGTTAAATATGATTGAAAATGATTTGTAAAATTTTATTTTATCATATGGGAGTTAGAACGATATTTTAGAACTTTTAAAATCGATTTAAAAGTTAATTTGTGAAAATTGAATATTTTAATAATTAAACCGACTAGTGAAAATAGTCAATTTTTGAACAGTCTCAGAATTGAACGAAACCAGTTCCATTGGATCCGTAATAGTTAGTTATTACCGGATTTCAAATTTTGTGTCAATCGGAGTTATCGTTTGAGCGTGGCAGCTCGAAACGCATCGATTTATTTTTAATTTTAATTTGGCGAGCTAAAATAGCCATTTTTCAAAAAGTCTCGGATTTCGACGAAACCAGTTTCATCGGATCCGTAATGTGATATTATTGTAAGGTTTCAAATTTCAAGTCAATTGGATTTACCGTTTGTCCGGTACAAATTAAAACGCCTAGAAAATCACTTAAATCGGTTTAATTTAAATTGAGCGTTTATAGCCATAACTCGCACATACTTCCGAATTAGCTTCCGAAACCTATTCCATTGTGTCCAGAACGCGGGATAAACCCTAGGTACGTCAGTTTCGGCACGTAAATCGGAGTTCGGAATTTCCGGATGAATAGTGTTCGATTTTCTTCTATAAATAGACCCACAACCATCACAAAATAAAAAATATAAAAAAAAATATACAAAACCCTAATTACAAACTGCAGCCGGCCCTAACCAATGAACAGCCAGAAAACACCCAACTTCATCCCTCCAAATCTCCAAATCCGTCGACAATTAGCAAGAATGTTCAACTACAAAGTGGTAGAGCACAACACGAACTAGAGATCCAACGGTTATGATCGAATTTGGAGCGACGATGGTGGGGCAAGTGGGGGCCGACAGTCAGGGCCTGTGCACGCAACTCGAGATGAACAGTGGAACCGAGCTTGCTCTCCTTGGGGCCGAGCATGGTGGAGAGGTAGGGCTTCGACATGGGAGTTGCTGATCGTGTTCGTGTTGCTCGTGGAAATCGAATTTTTAAACCCTAGCTAGCTATTATGGGTTCGGCCTCAATATGCATTTCCTGGAGATGAACACGAGAGGATGGAAGATGATAGGGACAGTCCAGATGTGGTTGGGGTTGAGATGGAGGGCTGTGATTTATTTTAGGTTATAAATATTTTAGTTATGTTGAGATTTGTTTATTTAAATCGTGTACAAACTTCATAAATTCATAACTTTTTCATACGAGGTCGAAAACACGCGAAACCAGTTGCGTTGGGATCGTATGGACAAGCACTACGCGATGGAGTTGGTTTGGAGTCGTTTGGAGTTAGTGAGAATTTCGGGTAAAATTAAACGCGCGTTTAATTTTATTCGAAATAAAAGCTAAAACGGAATTTGAAATCAAGGTGAGAACTTCTCACTCAATCGAATTAGTTTCGATTTTATTTTAAATAGTTAGATTTAAAATATTTGAATGCATGTTTGAATGTTGATTTATATCTATTGATTGTTAGAATAGACATTATACGCCGTTAGTAAGCGGATGTTATTTATTAAAAACATATACCGCGAATATTTCATAAACAGTGAAATTGGTATTATATATAATAGCAATATATATATATTGGCATATGTATATATTGGAGTTATTGATTTCCCGCATTTTTTGTTTAGCGGATGAGACCCTATTACGCCGTTATTAAGCGGATAATATTTTAAATCCCATATACCGCGATAATTTCGTACTGGAGCGAAATTGGTATTGTGCTGATGTTTGTGGATGCAGGAAAACAGGTTGGAGGGATCCAACTGGATTCCTCAACAATATTTATTTGATTATGGATATTTTGATATTCGTTGATTATCATATACGATATGTGATATCGTTGTTGTCGTGATTGACTATTTGATGTGTAGCATCATTGGACCAAATTTGGAATTTTAAAATGATTTATAAAGTGATTTTTTGAAAATATACTTTATGTTTGGAATTGATCCATATTAAATAAATAAACGTTATAATTTTTAAAGTTATAAAAATTATGATTTTTGAGAAATATAGTTAAAAACTGATTTTTGAGAATATGATGCTATTGATTTTATAAAATAGTTAAATCGGGATTTTAGAATTTATTGTGAAAAGTTTAAATATAGGATTTATAAAATTTAATTATTTTAGGAATCAAAATGGTGAAATAATAAAGGAGATTAAAGACGTTTTAGAATAATAATATAAATTGATTTATATTAAGAGATTTATAAATGGAAATTTATAAATAGAGATATAGACATTATAAAACGAGTTTTTATAAGTGTTTGAATGAAGTGAAAATGAAATTCATTAATGAATGAAATTTATAGAATTATATAACAGTGAAGTTATAAATGGAAATTTTATAAACAGTAGGTTTATAAAATTTGTAAAGTTCAAAGGAATGATTTTTGCAAATAAATAAATTATAAGTGTTTGACTTATAATTTGAATTTTTGGTTTATAATGGAGTTATAAAGTGAATAGGTTAATAAAGAAAATTTATAAGGAAAGAAGTTTTTATAAATAAATAGAAATGGAATTTATAAACGTTGTTTTATAAATTGACTAACGACTTATTTTGATAAGTAAATTGTTATGATTTATTTATAGAGTTATATTCACGTTTTTGACTGTGAATAATACTTTAAAATAAAATGAATAAAAGAATGAAATTTATTAACGTAGTATATTCACGTTTTTGAATAGTGAATAATATGTTAAAGAAATTGTTTTGAATGTGATATTTGAAATTAAATTAAAACGATCTAACGAAGTTTTAATTGTGTTGAGATTCGAAACCATAGATTTCAACATTTATTGTTGAAATAGACGTTTTCGAGAAATAAAAGGAAATGATGGACTATAACACTGTTGTTATAGTAAATGATTTCCGAAAGGAAATGTTTTGTATATTATTGGGATTTATATATCTATTTTAAATTCGAATCCCTATACTAGTGAATTTGGGTTGTCGTAACGATGTTCTACGCAACATTCGTTTTGGCCCAAATAAATATGTTTATGAGAATGATTTCCTTAAAAGAATGAAATATATACTTAATTTCGATTGAAGTATAGTGAATATTTTCTAAGTGTTGAAAATAAATAAAATTCGTGAATTACTTATTTAATAAGTATGGAAATGTTTTCCAATATGAAGTGATATTTAGAATTGATCTTTTTGAAGATAAATTGAAATGAATGATCGAAATCGAATATTCATTGATATTTTGGAATTATAAATTCACTAAGGAATTTATAAAGGAAGTGGAAGTTGTTTAAAAAAATAAATATTGATTTATTTTTGAAGTATGAAATTATATATCTAGTGAAGATATTTTGGAAAATAAATAATTTGGAAAATTATTTGGAAACTGGTGATGTGTGCATATCCATTGATAGTTCAATAACCGATTATCGATATTTCCCTTTGAATGGGTAATTGATGTGATTTGTTTGAATGTGAATACCACACTTATTTTTGAATAAGCGCTCACTATTCGGGTTAACCGGGAAAGGACCATGGGGTCGTATAACCCATTCCGAATATGTGATACGTCGTTATGAATTGCATTGAAGATCGGTGTTGAAGACCCGGTATTTGCGAGAGCGATAGGATGACCTGTCGATTTACTCTGCACCGAGTTGCTCCGGTATAGAGTTCTCCATATGTGATGGTGAATCCGATCAGGATTGTGAATATCCGGATTGCAAGGACTTCTTTGTAAGTGCCTTCGGTTTTGTTCGATCCCGGAACAAACTTGTATGGATTGTATGTCTGACACTACAAGTTGAGATATAAAGCCGATTTCTTTCAAATATATTTCTGTTGGTGGCGGAGAATTTATTCTTTTAGCTTAACACCCTTCTCTGAGACGTACGTGCTTAGAGGTTATATAGTTGAAGTTATCAGCGATATATTCCCAATTTGGTAATGTGATATGCTGAGTGATGCTGAAATGATCATTGTGTTGATTATTGTGATAGGATCATTTATTTGATCGTCTATCTTAGTGATCATTGTGTTGATCATTTGTTGACCCAAAGCATGGCTTTTGTATAAAGTATGTTTTTGTGGACGTGACTTCGTCGAACCTCACACCCCGGAAATGGTCAAAACAGGAAAGATGCGGCAAGGTTATGAGGGGTAGCACCCTTTAGGGTATGTACATTTCCTTCTGGATAGAGGTGGTATCATGGTATGGAGCCCAGATATTTAACCTATGTGGTTACTACGAATTTATTACTTTGTGGTTGTTGGCTATCGGGATCCCGTGAGAAAGGTCGTTTACGATCGGGGAATGGCGTGCTCATGTCAGTAGTTACCCAGTTAGGGGTAACCCGGCCTTGTGTTGGCAGAGTTCCGGTTTGGTTCTCGGGGATGTCTTTCCAGAGGCATTCTCATGTGGCAATGGGAAGTTCCTTGGCCTGACCATTTGTTGGAAATCCAAAGAAACAATACGTGACTTGTACGGTTTTAGTTGTATAACCTGCTATGGAATGTGGCGGTAACCTGCTATTGAACATAGTTAGCTATAGTAGGCATAGTTCGGAATGTCTATGCTGGCTAAGATTTATATTCTACTTTCGAAATGAATTTTTCTCTACACTATGCACTAGTAATAATATCAAATGCTTCTTTTTAATGCGTATCAAGCATCTTTGACTATCATAAGGAGAAATCTCCTCCGATTCTGCGTTTGCATTGTGTGTGTGTGCGGGAGGCCTTATGGTAGTCTCATTTTTAAAAGCATTGCGAATTAAATTTAAAAATATTCCTCTATTTTGATTTTAAAGATAAATAAACTGTTTTGAGTTCTCACACCAGTCACATGACTGACTTGGAGTTTATTGTTTTCCTTCCTAAACTCTGGGTGCCCACCAATTTTCACACGGGCAGTCAAGAGTTAAGGTTTATCAGGATATTCTGAAGTTGCTGGAGGCAAGCTGGATGGCATGGCGTATTACTAGTTTATATAGTATTTCTTTTTCCGCTGCATTGTTTGATGTTGATTGTTGTTGTACACTCTGATGATATGATGTAATGAAATGTATAAAATGTAATAACTGATATAGTTCTTTGTTTAAAGATTATTCTTTTATTATTATATGATTGTTCCGCTGCGAATTGTGAGATTCTGATGTTGTTCTGTTGTTTTCTATTCCGTCCTATTTTGTTCTATCCTCTATTTTCTATTCTCTTTTTCTTCTATTTCTTCTATTTTAAAATTCTGTTCTATGTTCTCTTTTCTATTCTATTTTCTAATTTTCTGTTTTCTTTTCTCTCCATCTTCTACCTTATCTAAATTTTCTATCTTTTTCTTTTTCTTTTCTTTCTTTCCTCTTTCTTAAACCCATAACTATTCGGTTTTTCGGCAACGAAAATCCGCGTACGTTACACGATATTTATGATATTATGGACAACCGAGGGAATAAATGGAGATATGGGTCAAAAATTTGTCTACTGAAGCTATAGCGCAATAAACATTCTTTTTTTACGACCGTTCCATCTTCCTCGTTTTCCGTACCTCATTCTTTTGCTCATATTCATCAACACACACGGTCTTTTTTATGAAAGTTACAACACTACAAAAAAGTGACTTCAAGAAGAATGTTAAACGCATTTGATACCATAGAATTTTGAACGGCTGAGGGTGTTTTATATGATTACTTAGCCTGTAAGTAACCTACTTTTTCATTCTGCGAATATCATTCGGTTTACTGTTTTATTCAATTTTAAATCCCATTTCAATATTTTTAGCAGAATATTATCGTGGCCTTTTTTATCTTTGTATATTTTTGTTTTTTTGTCGTACTTCTAGGTTTACATCGATTTAGTCCGACTATTTATACCACAAACTCCGCGGAATAAGTTTATGAACAAAACATCCGAGCTATGAAAAAACTAAAGATGGAATTATTCTGCAAACAAAACCGATCCATGAAAATTCCAACCGTTAGAAAAGTAGAACATGGAAAGAGCTTCGTTTAGATATGTTTTGGCTCTCGTAACTCCAAACGAGTCAAAAATTATGGTCGTTTGAAGAAACAGAGGAAAGCGATGGGTCGCTCGCTGATCCGATTCGACGATATTAGCAAAAGTCTTTGATCTTCGCGAAATGCTAGAGCATGCTCACACTGTAACACTCGATATTTAAGAAATTATTGATAACCGAGGGAATACATGGAGATATGGGTCAAAAACTTTTCTGCTGAAGCAATAACACAATAAACGTTTTTTACGATCGTTCTGTCTTCCTCGTTTTCCATACCTAATTGTTTTGCACATATTCATCAACACGCACGGTCTTTTTACCAATATTACAACAAAACGACAAAACGACTTCAAGGAGAATGTTAAACGCATTTGATACCATATAATTTCGAACGGTGAGGGTGTTTTATATGATTATTTAGCCTGTAAGTAACCTACTTTTTTATTTTGCGAATATCTTTCAGTTTCCTGTTTTATTCAATTTTAAATCCAATTTCAATCTTTTTAGCGGAATATTATCGTGGCCTTTTTTTATCTTTGTATATTTTTGTTTTTATGTCGTTCTTCTAGGTTTACATCGATTTAGTTCGACAATTTATACCACAAACTCCGGGGAATAAATTTATGAACGAAAACATCCAAGCTGTAAAAAAACTTAAGATGGTATTATTCTGCACACAAAACCGATACATGACAATTCCAACTATTAGAAAAGTAGAACATGGAAAGAGCTTCGTTTTGATAGGTTTTGGCTCCCATAATTCCAAATGAGTCAAAAGGTATGGCCGTCTGAAGAAACGGAAGAAAGCAACGGACAGCTCGCTGATCCGATTCGACGGTATTGGCGAAAGTCTTCGATCTCCGCGAAACGCTCGAGCATACTCACGCGGTAACACTTGATATTTAAGATATTATGGATAACCAAGGGCATAAATGGAGATATGAGTCCAAAACTTGTCTGCTGAAGCTATAACACAATTAATGTTCTTTTTCTACGACCGTTCTGTCTTTCTCGTTTTTCGTACCTCGTTGTTTTGCTCATATTTGTCAACACGCGTGGTCTTTTTACCAAAATGACAACACCACGACAAAGTGACTTCAAGAAGAATGTTAAATGCATTTGATACCTTAGAATTTCAAACGGCTGAGTGTGTTTTATGTGATTACTTAGCCTGTAAGTAACCTACCTTTTCAATCTGCAGATATCTTTCGGTTTCCTGTTTTATACAGTTTTTAATCCAATTTCAATCTTCTTAGCGGAATATTATACTGGCCTTTTTTTATCTTTCTATATTTTTGTTTTTTTGTCGTTCTTCTAGGTTTACATTGATTTTGTCCGGCTATTTATTCCACAAACTCCGCGGAATAAATTTATGAACGCACACAGGAGTAGAAAAAATTAAGATGGAATTATTCTACACACAAAACCGATCCATTACAATTCCAACGGTTAGAAAAGTAAAACATGTAAAGAGCTTCGTTTTGATAGTTTTTGTCTCCCGTAACTCCAAACGATTCAAAAGTTATGACCGTTTGAAGAAACGGAATAAAGAGACGGACCGCTCGCTGATCCGATTCGACGGTATTGGTGAAAGTCTTCGATCTCCACGAAACGCACAAGCATGCTCACATTGTAACACTCGATATTTAAGATATTATGGATAACCGAGGGAATAAATGGAGATATGGGTCAAAAACTTGTCTGCTGAAGCTATAACGCAATAAACGTTCTTTTCGTACGACCGTTCCATCTTCCTCATTTTCCGTACCTCATTGTTTTGCTCATATTCATCAACATGCGCGCTCTTTTTACCAAGATCATAAAACCACGACCAAGTGACTTTAAGAAGAATGTTAAATGCATATGATACCGTAGAATTTCGAACGGCCGAGGGTGTTTTATACGATTACTTAGTCTGTAAGTAGCCTACCTTTTCAATCTGTGAATATCTTTCGGTTTCCTGCTTTATCCAACTTTAAATCCAATTTAAATCTTTTAAGCGGAATATTATCTTGGCCTTTTTTGATTTTTGTACATTTTGTTTTTTTTTCATTCTTCTAGGTTTACATCGATTTAGTCCGACTATTTATACCAGAAACTCCGGGGAATAAATTTATGAACGAAAACATCCGAGCGTAGAAAAAGCTTAAGACGATATTATTCTGTACACAAAACCGATACATGACACTTCCAACTATCAGAAAAATAGAACACGGAAAGAGCTTCGTTTTGATAGGTTTTGGCTCCCATAACTCCAAACGAATCAAAAGTATGGCCGTTCGAAGAAACGGAAGAAAGCAACGGACCGCTCGCTGATCCAATTCGATGGTATTAGCGAAAATCTTCGATCTCCGCGAAACGCTCGAGCCATACTGTAACACTCGATATTTAAGATATTATGGATAACCGAGGGAATAAATGGACATATGGGTCCAAAACTTGTCTGCTGAAGTTATAACGCAATAAACGTTCTTTTTTTACGACCGTTCCGTCTTCCTCATTTTCCGTACCTCATTGTTTTGCTCATATTCATCAAAACGCGTGGTCTTTTTACAAAAATCACAACACCGCAACAAAGTGACTTCAAGGAGAATGTTAAATGCATTTGATACCTTAGAATTTCAAACGGTTGAGGGTGTTTTATATGATTACTTAGCCTGTAAGTAATCTACTTTTTCAATCTACGAATATCTTTCGTTTTCCTTTTTTATCCAATTTTAAACTCAATTTCAATCTTTTTAGCGGAATATTATCCTGGCCTTTTTTGGTATTTGTATATATTTTTTTGTCGTTCTTCTAGGTTTACAACAATTTAGTCCGACTATTTATACCACAAACTCCGCGGAATAAATTTATGAACAAAAACAGCTGTAGAAAAAACTTAAGACAGAATTATTCTGCATACAAAACCGATTCATGACAATTCCAACCATTAGAAAAGTAGAACATGGAAAGTGCTTTGTTTTGATAGTTTTTGGCTCCCGTAACTCTAAATGAGTCAAAAGTTATGGCCGTTTGAAGAAACGGAAGAAAGCAACGGACCGCTCGCTGATCCGATTCAACGGTATTGGCGAAAGTCTTCGATCACCACGAAACCTCGAGCATGCTCACACTGTAACACTCGATATTTTAGATATTATGGATAACTGAGGAAATAAATGGAGATATGGGTCAAAAACTTGTCTGCTGAAGCTATAACACTATAAACGTTCTTTTCGTACGACCGTTCCGTCTTCCTCGTTTTCCGTACCTCATTGTTTTGCTCATATTCATCAACACGTGCGCTCTTTTTACCAAAATCATAGCATCATGACCAAGTGACATTAAATAGAAAGTTAAATGCATTTGATACCTTAGAATTTCGAACGGCCGACGGTGTTTTATATGATTACTTAGCTTGTAAGTAACCTACTTTTTCAATCTGTGAGTAGCTTTCGGTTTCCTGTTTTATCCAACTCTAAATCCAATTTCAATCTTTTTAGCGGAATATTATCCTGGCCTTTTTTAATCATTGTATATTTTTGTTTTTTTGTTGTTCTTCTAGGTTTACCTCGATTTAGTCCGACTATTTATACCACAAACTACGTAGAATAAATTTACGAACGAAAACATCCAAGCTATAGAAAAAAATTAAGATGGAATTATTCTACACACAAAACCGATTCATGACAGTTCCAATAGTTAGAAACCTAAAACATGGAAAGAGCTTTGTTTTGATAGGTTGTGGTTCCCGTAACTCCAAACGAGTCAAAAGTTATGGCCGTTTGAAGAAACGGTAGAAAGCGACGGACCGCTAGCTGATCCGATTCGATGGTATTGGCAAAAGTCTTCGATCTCCACGAAATGCTCGAGCATGCTTACATTGTAACACACGATATCTAAGATATTATGGATCACCGATGGAATAAATGAGGATATTGGTCAAAAGAGAAGAGTATAATAAAGCAATTTCATCATAGGTAACAGTAGTTCTATCCATTTTATTTGAAAAAAGAATCGAAGATTTTGCGATATCACGCTCGTGAAAATGTAAGAGACCTGTACGGTAGATTCGACCACGGAAGTCCAAGAAAGCAGGAAGGCAAAACTGCTTCTCATGTTTCGTGAACAGTCGGGACATTGAGGAAGATCCAAAAAGGCATTTCAAGAATCGATATGATTCTCTCTCTGTTCGCTCCATTTGAAGAAAGGAAGGATCCCAAAGAATCGATCTTTCTTTTAGTTGCTGAATCCCTATTTGATCAATCAATGTGTGATATTCTGAATCCTCATTTCTAATGGAATCGAAAAGATCTGTGGATTGATCAGAGGATCCTTTCGATTGGCTTGTCCACTGAAGCTATAGCGCAATAAATGTTCTTTTTTTACGACCGTTCCATCTTTCTCGTTTTCCGTACCTCATTGTTTTGCACATATTCATCAACATGCGCGGTCTTTTTACCAATATTACAACACCACAACAAAGTGACTTCAAGAAGAATATCAAACGCATATGATACCTTATAATTTCGAACGGCTGAGGGTGTTTTATCTGATTACTTAGCCAGTAAGTAACCAACTTTTTCGGTCTGCGAATATCTTTTGGCTTCATATTTTATCCAAATTTAAATCCAATTTCAATCTTTTAAGCGCAATATTATCGTGGTCTTTTTTTAATCTTCGTATATTTTTGTTTTTTTGTCGTTCTTCTAGGTTTACATCAATTTAGTCCGACTAACTATACCACAAACTCCGCGGAATAAATTTATAAACGAAAACATCCAAGCTGTAGAAAAAACTTAAGATGGAATTATTCTGCACACAAAACCGATCCATGAAGATTCCAACCGTTAGAAAGCTAGAACATGGAAAGAGCTTCGTTTTGATAGGTTTTGGCTTCCGTAACTTCAAACGAGTCAAAAGTTATGGTCGTTTGAAGAAATGGAAGAAAGCAACGGACCGCTCGCTGATGCGATTTGACGGTATTGGCGAAAATCTTCAATGTCCGTGAAACGCTCGAGCATGCTTACACTGTAAGACTCGATATTTAAGATATTATAGATAACTGAGGGAATAAATGGAGATATGGGTCAGAAACTTTCTGCTGAAGCTATAGCACAATAAACGTTCTTTTTTACTACCGTTCCGTCTTCCTCATTTTCCGTACCTCTTTGTTTTTCCCATATTCATCAACACGTGTGCTCTTTTAACCAAAATTACAACATTACGACAAAGTGACTTCAAGGAGAATGTTAAATGCATTTGATACATTAGAATTTCTAACGGCTGATGGTGTTTTGTTTTGATAGGTTATGGCTACCGTAACTCCAAACGAGTCAAAAGTAATGGCCTTTTGGAGAAACGGAAGAAAGCGACGGACCGCTAGCTGATCCGATTCGACGCTATTGGCGAAAGTCTTCGATATCCCCGAAACGCTCGAGCATGCTCACACTGTAACACTCGATATTTAAGATATTATGGATAACCGAGGAAATAAATAGAGACATGGGTCAAAAACTTGTCAGCTGAAGCTATAGCGCAATAAATATTCTTTTTTTACGACCATTCCGTCTTCCTCGTTTTCCGTGCCTCGTTGTTTTGCTTATATTCATCAACACGCGCGGTCTTTTTACCAAAATTACAACACCACGACAAAGTGACTTGAAGGAGAATGTTAAACGAATTTAATACCTTAGAATCTCAAACGGCTGAGGGTGTCTTATATGATTACTTATCCTATAAGTAACCAACCTTTTCAGTCTACGAATATCTTTCAGTTTACTGTTTTATTCAATTTTAAATCCAATTTCAATCTTTCTAGCGGAATATTATCATGGGCTTTTTTGATCTTCGTATATTTTTGTTTCCTTGTCATTCTTTTAGGTTTACATCGATTTAGTCCGACTATTTGTACCACAAACTCCGCGGAATAAATTTATGAACGAAAATATCCGAGCTGTAGAAAAAACTTAAGATGGAATTATTCTACACACAAAACTAATCTACGACAATTCCAACCGTTAGAAATGTAGAACATGGAAAGAGCTTTGTTTTGATAGACGAGTCAAAAGTTATGACAGTTTGAAGAAACGGATGAAAGCGAGGACCGCTCGCTGGTCCATTTTGACGGTTTGACGAAAGTCTTCGATCTCCGCGAAACGCTCGAGCACGCTCATACTGTAGCACTCGATATTTAAGATATTATGCATCACCGACGGAATAAATGGGGATATGTGTCAAAAACCTGTCTGCTGAAGTTATAGCGCAATAAACGTTCTTTTTTTACGACCGTTCCGTCTTTCTTGTTTTCCGCACCTTATTGTTTTGCTCATATTCATCAACACGCGCGGTCTTTTTTTCAATATTGCAACACCATGACAAAGTTACATCAAGGAGAATGTAAAACGCATTTGATACCTTAGAATTTTGAACAGCTGAGGGTGTTTATATGATTACTTAGCCTGTAAGTAATCTTCTGTTTTATGTTTCCTCCAATTTTAAATCCAATTTCAATCTTTTTAGTGGAATATTATCGTGGTCTTTTTTAATCTTCGTATATTTTTGTTTTTTTGTCATTCTTTTAGGTTTACATCGATTTAGTCCGACTGTTTATACCACAAACACCGCGGAATAAATTCATGAACGAAAACATCTGAGCTGTAAAACAAACTTAAGATGGAATTCTTCTGCACACAAAACCAATCCATGACAATTCCAACAGTTAGAAATGTAGAACATGAAAAGAGCTTCGTTTTGATAGGTTGTGGCTCCCATAACTCCAAACGAGTCAAAAGTTATGGCCGTTTGAAGAAATGGAAGAAAGCGACGGACGCTCGCTGATCTGATTCGATGGTATTGGCGAAAGTCTTCGATCTCCGCGAAACATTTGAGCATGCTCACCCTGTAGCAATCGATATTTAAGATATTATGGATCACCTTGGGAATAAATGAGGATATGGGTCAAAAGCTTGTCCACGGAAGCTATAACACAATAAACGTTATTTTTTATGACCGTTCTGTCTTCCTTATTTTCCGTACCTCATTATTTTGCTCATATTCATCAACATGCGCGGTCTTTTTACCAATATTACAACACCATGATAAACTGACTTCAAGAAGAAAGTTAAACGAGTTTGATACCTTAGAATTTCGAACGGTTGAGGGTGTTTTATATGATTGCTTGGACTGTAAGTAATCTTCCGGTTTCTTGTTTTATCCAATTTCAATCTTTTTAGAAGAATATTATCGTGGCCTTTTTTGATCTTCGTATATTTTTTTGTAGTTCTTCTAGGTTTACATCGATTTAGTCCGACTGTTTATACCAAAAACTCCACGGAATAAATTCATGAACGAAAACATTTGAGCTGTAAAAAAAACTTAAGATGGAATTATTCTGCATATAAAACCAATCCACAACAATTCCAACTGTTAGAAACGTAGAACATGGAAAGAGCTTCGTTTTGATAGGTTGTGTCTCCCGTAACTCCAAACGAGTCAAAATTTATGGCCGTTTGAAGAAACGGAAGAAAGCGACAGACCGCTCGCTGATCCGATTCGACGGTATTGTCGAAAGTCTTCGATCTTCGCAAAGCATTCAAGCATGCTCATACGGTAGCACTCGATATTTAAGATATTATGGATCACCGAGGGAATAAATGAGGATATGGTTCAAAAGCTTGTTTACGGAAGCTATAGCGCAATAAACGTTCTTTTTAACGACCGTTTCGTCTTTCTCGTTTTTCGTACCTCATTGTTTTGCTTATATTCATCAATACGCGCAGTCTTTTTACCAATATTACAACACCACGACAAAATGACTTCAAGAAGAATGTTTAACTCATTTGATACCTTAGAATTTCGAACGGCTGAGGTGTTTTATATGATTACTTTGCCTGTAAGTAACCTACTTTTTCAGTCTGCGAATATCTTTCGGTTTCCTGTTGTATCCAAATTTATATCCAATTTCAATCTTTTTAGTGGAGTATTATCGTGGTCTTTTTTGATCTTCATATATTTTTGTTTTCTTGTCGTTTCTCTAGGTTTACATCGATTTAGTTCGACTATTTTTACCACAAACTCCGGGGAATGAATTTGTGAACGAAAACATCCAAGCTGCAGAAAAAACTTAAGACGGAATTATTCTGCACACAAAACCAATCCATGAAAATTCCAACCGTTAGAAATGTATAACATGGAAAGAGCTTCGTTTTGATAGGTTGTGGCTCCCGTAACTCCAAACGAGTCAAAAGATATGACCATTTGAAGAAACGGAAGAAAGCGACGGACCGCTCGCTGATTCGATTCGACAGTATTGGCGAAAATCTTCGATCTCCGCGAAATGCTCGAGCATGCTCATGCTATAACACTTGATATTTAAGATATTATGGATCACCAAGGGAATTAATGGGGATATGGGTCAAAAACTTGTCTACTGAAGCTATAGCGCAATAAATGTTCTTTTTTAACGACCGTTCCGTTTTCCACTCCGTACCTTATTGTTTTGCTCATATTCATCAGCACGCCCAGTCTATTTACCAATTTTACAACACCACGACAAAGTGACTTCAAGGAGAATGTTTAATGTATTTGATACGTTAGAATTTCGAACGGCTAAGGGTGTTTTGTATGATTACTTAGCCTGTAAGTAACCTACTTTTTTCGTTTGCGAATATCTTTCTGTTTCTGTTTTACCAATTTTAAATCCAATTTCAAGCTTTTTAGCGGAATATTATCATGGGCTTTTTTGATCTTCGTATATTTTTGTTTTTTTGGTTCTTTTAGGTTTACATCGATTTAGTCCGAATATTTATAGCACGAACTACGCGGAATAAATTTTTGAACGAATCATCCGAGCTGTAGAAAAAACTTTAGATGCAATTATTCTGCACATAAAACTGATCCATGATAATTCCTACTGGATCCCCAAAATAATAAAGAAAATAACCTTTTTTCCGCACCTTACAATGACCTTTATATAAGTTTATTTATAATAAGAGATTACTTAGCACTCAAATCCTCAAATATTTTGCAATAAAGAAATTGTTGTATCTAATTTAAAAGAGTAAAAACTTCTCTTATATTATGATATGTATATCCATACATGTAATATTATTTTGAAGAAGTCCAAGTATTTGTTTCCATTTTACTATATTTTTTCTCTTATTGTGATTTTTATCATAAACATAACATTCCACCTAGATGCAAAATCACACCACTCCAATTCATATTCAGTTTTCAACTTAATCAAAAACACATAATTATGCATGTCCCCTAATTAAACAAGCATATCATCAAAAAATCAATTTTGCTTGTAATACCACAAAGTCTTCATGTAAGCTTTGTGGTTTTCTATTGCATGCTACATCTTGATTTAAACAAATTTGTCTCCCCAACTCCATATTAAGAACTTTCATCGTTTTCCACCATTTTCCAAACAATTTCTATACATTGCTCTTTCTTAGAAACGTAGAACATGGAAAAAGCTCCGTTTTGATAGGTTGTGGCTCCCCTAACTCCGAACAAGTCAAAAGTTATGGTCGTTTGAAGAAACGGAAGAAGGCGACGGACCGCTCGCTGATCCGTTCGACGGTATTGGCGAAATTCTTCGATCTCCGCGGAACGCTCGAGCACGCTCATACTGTAGCACTCGATATTTAAGATATTATGCATCACCGACGGAATAAATGGGGATATGTGTCAAAAACCTGTCTGCTGAAGTTATAGCGCAATAAACGTTCTTTTTTTACGACCGTTCCGTCTTTCTTGTTTTCCGCACCTTATTGTTTTGCTCATATTCATCAACACGCGCGGTCTTTTTTTCAATATTGCAACACCATGACAAAGTTACATCAAGGAGAATGTAAAACGCATTTGATACCTTAGAATTTCGAACAGCTGAGGGTGTTTTATATGATTACTTAGCCTGTAAGTAAGCTACTTTTTCAGTCTGCGAATTTCTTTCGGTTTCCCGTTTTATCCAATTTTAAATCCAGTTTCAATCTTTTTAGCGGAATATTGTCGTGACCGTTTTTTATCTTTGTAAATTTTTGTTTTTTTGTCGTTCTTCTAGGTTTACATCGATTTAGTTCGACTATTTATACCACAAACTCCATGGAATAAATTTATGACTGAAAACATCCAAGCTATAGAAAACACTTAAGATGGAATTATTCTGCACACAAAACCGATCCATGACAATTCGAACTGTTAGAAACATAGAACATGGAAAGAGATTCGTTTTGATAGGTTGTGGCTTCCGTAATTCCAAACGAGTCAAAAGTTATGACCATTTGAAGAAACGGAAGAAAGCGACGGACTGCCCACTGATCCGATTCGACGGTATTGGCGAAAGACTTCGATCTCTGCAAAATACTCGAGCATTCTCACGCCGTTGCATTCAATATTTTAGATATTATGGATCATCGAGGGAATAAATAAGGATATGGGTCAAAAGCTTGTCTACTGAATCTATAGCGCAATAAACGATCTTTTTTTACGACCGTTCCATCTTCCTCTTTTTCCATACCTTATTGTTTTGCTCATATTTATCATCACGCATGGACTTTTTGCCAATATTATGACACCACGACAAAGTGACTTCACGGAGAATGATTAACGCATTTGAAACCTTAGAATTTCGAATGGACGAGGGTGTTTTATATGATTACTTAGCTTGTAAGTAATCTTTCGGTTTCCTGTTTTGTCCAATTTTAAATCTAACTTCAATCTTTTTAGCGGAATATTATCATGGCATTTTTTGATATTCATATATTTTTTTGTCGTTCTTCTAGGTTTACATCGATTTAGTCCGACTGTTTATACCACAAACTCCACGGAATAAATTTATGAATGAAAACACCCGAGCTGTAGAAAAAACTTAAGATGGAATTATTCTGCACACAAAACCAATTCATGACAATTCCAACCATTAGAAACGTAAAACATGAAAACAGCTTCGTTTTGATAGGCTGTGGCTCCCATAACTCCAAACGAGTCAAAAGTTATGCCGTTTGAAGAAACAGAAGAAAGCGACGGACCGTTCACTGATCCAATTCGACGGTATTGGCGAAAGTCCTCGATCTCCGCGAAACATTCGAGCATTCTCACACTGTAGCACTTGATATTTAAGATATTATGAATCACCGAGGGAATAAATGACGATATGGATCAAAAGCTTGTCTACAAAAGCTATACCGCAATAAATGTTCTTTTTTTACGACCGTTCCATCTTCCTCGTGTTCCGTACCTCATTGTCTTGCTCATATTCATCAATACGCACGGTCTTTTTTACCAATATTACAACACCACGACAAAGTGACTTCATGAGGAATGTTAAACGCATTTGATACCTTAGAATTTCGAACGACTGAGGGTGTTTTATATGATTACTATCCTGTAAGTAACCTACGTTTTCAGTCTGCGAATATTTTCGGTTTTCTGTTTTATCCAATTTTAAATCCAATTTCAATACTTTTAGTCGAGTATTATCGTGGTCTTTTTTTATCTTCGTATATTTTTAGTTTTTTGTCGTTTTTCTATGTTTACATCGATTTAATCTGAATATTTATACCACAAACTCCACATAATAAATTTATAAACAAAAACATCCGAGCTGTAGAAAAAACTTAAGATGGAATTATTCTGCACACAACACCAACCATGACAATTCCAACTGTTAGAAACATAGAACATGGAAAGAGCTTCGTTTTAATTGGTTGTGGCCCCCGTAACCCCAAACGAGTCAAAAGTTATGACCGTTTGACGAAACGGAAGAAAGCAACGGACTACTCGCTGATCCGATTCGACGGTATTAGCGAAAGTCTTCGATCTCCGCGAAACGCTCGAGCATGCTCACACTGTAGCACTCGATATTTAAGATATTATGGATCATTAAGGGAATAAATGAGGATATGGATCAAAAGCTAGTCTACTGAAGCTACAGCGTAATAAACGTTCTTTTTTTACCACCGTTCTGTCTTCATCGTTTTCTATACCTCATTGTTTTGCTCATATTCATCAACACGCACGCTCTTTTTACAAATATTACAATACCTTGACAAAGTGACTTCAAAGAGAATGTTAAACGCATTTGATACCTTGGAATTTCGAACGGTGAGGGTGATTTAAATGATTACTTTGCCTGTAAGTAGTCTTCTGGTTTCCTGTTTTATCCAATTTTAAATCCAATTTCAATCTTTTTAGGGGAATATTATCGTGGCCTTTTTGGTCTTCGTATGTTATTGCTTTCTTGTCATTCTTGTAGGTTTACATCGATTTAGTCCGACTATTTATACCACAAACTCCGCGGAATAAATTCACGAATGAAAACATCCAAGCTGTAAAAAACTTAAGATGGAATTATTCTGCACACAAAACCAATCCATGACAATTCAAATCATTAGAGACGTAGGACATTGAAAGAGCTTCGTATTGATAGGTTGTGGCTCTCGTAATTCCAAACGAGTCAAAAGTTATGGCCGTTTGAAGAAACGGAAGAAAGCAATGGACCGCTCGCTGATCCGATTTGACGGTATTGGCGAAAGTCTTCGATCTCCGAAAAACAATCGAGCATGCTCACACTGTAGCACTCGATATTTAAGATATTATGGATCACCGAGGGAATAAATGAGGATGTGGGTCAAAAGCTTGTCTATGGAAGCTATAGCGCAATAAACGTTCTTTTTTTACGACCGTTCGGTCTTCCTCGTTTTCCGTACCTCATTGTTTTGCTCATATTCATCAACACACGTGGTCTTTTTACCAATGTTACAATACCACGCCAAAGTGACTTGAAGGAGAATGTTAAACACATTTGATACCTTAGAATTTCGAACGGTTGAGGGTGTTTTATGGATTACTTAGCTTGTTAGTAACCTACTTTTTCAGTCTGCGAATATCTTTCAGTTTCCTATTTTATCCAATTTTAAATCCATTTTCAATCCTTTTAGTGGAATATTGTAGTGGCCTTTTTTTATCTTCGTATATTTTTTTGTCATTCTTCGAGGTTTACATCTATTTAGTCCGACTATTTATACCACAAACTCCACGGAATAAATTTATGAACGAAAATATCCGAGCTGTAGAAAAAACTTAAGATGGAATTATTCTGCACACAAATCTAATCCATGACAATTCCAACCGTTAGAAACGTAGAATGTGGAAAGAGCTTAGTTTTGACAGGTTGTGGCTCCTGTAACTCCAAACAAGTCAAAAGTTATGACCGTTTGAAGAAACAGAAGAAAGCGACGGACCGCTCGCTGATCCGATTCGACGGTATTCGCGAAAGACTTCTAACTCCGCGAAACGGTCGAGCATGCTTACATTGTAGCACTCGATATCTAAGATATTATGGATCATCAAGGGAATAAATGAGGATATGGGTCAAAAGCTTGTCTACTAAAGCTATAGCGCAATAAACGTTCTTTTTTTACGACCGTTCCGTCTTCCTCGTTTTTCATACCTCATTGTTTTGCTCATATTCATCAACACGCGGTCTTTTTACCAACATTACAACACGACGATAAAGTGACTTCAAGGAGAATGTTAAATGCATTAGATACTGTTATCCCAACTTTTGGCAAAGTTGAGATACCCGAAATTTACTAAAAATCAATGATTATTATTCTTGAATATCAATTGAGCATTGCAGGATAACCATGGATATCGATGAATTTTGTCCAAGTCCGGAATGGGCCACAATTGACAAGACATGATAAGAAAAGCTGTAGAAGCCAGTGGTTCAAATTTCAAGTCAATCCAAGTTTGTGTGCTCAAGTTATGATGGATTCGATTTGATGAACCTTGCTCGGTTCGAATCCATCACCCCTTCATTAGTTCGAACCCATCAGAGCAGGCACCATGTTTGAATCCATAGGCGGAGACGTCGTTCGAATCCATCAGCCAATGCCTGCCTCGCATCCATCGACTTCGACTCCATTTGCTTCAAATCCATCCCATGGCCTTCCTTCGTATCCATCCAACTGAAGCCACTCTGTATCCTTGCTTCAAATCCATGAGGAGCACCTTTACTTCGACTCCATCGAGCAAACCCTCAATAGCCTTGCTTCGAATCCATCCATGCGTGCCTAAAGCTCGAAACCATCGGAGCGTTCCCACCTTCGAATCCATCAAAGAAGAGTCCCACGAATCCATGCAACCACGGGATCTCCGACTCCATTTCCTACTTGCCTTCGAATCCCCATATTAAAGGCAACTTCGAATCGATCCGGAGTAACGTATTTCGATCGATTCGATCGAATACCAGCTCCATTGATTCGAAGCGAACCTTCGAATCCAACACTCGAAACCACCAAGTAAACGCGGCTAAAACCCCGGAATCGACCCATTCAATTCGGAGAAGTAAGTGGATCGACACGAAGAACGCGCGCCACGTCATCAGGAGCATGGATTCAAACCTATGGATTCGAACTATATCGATTCGAACGAATCCATAGGACCGAGTCGAAGCAACCAGCATGCCGAAGAACACCATCTTGAATCGATCATATCTCTCAATCCCTTGATCCAAATGCCATGAAATTTTCACAGGAGCTTGCATATACATAGAAGAATGTCCACGCCAAGTTTCATCACGATTGGATACTTTTTTGATCGACTTGAACCAAGGGTCGAATCGATCCCAAAGTGGGCCCGGATCTCCAGAATTCGGCCATGTGGGCCCCCCACACGTGCTAGAAGTGGTCTCCTCGAATTTTAGGCGAAATATCAGCCTCCAGCACTTATAAATAGAGCCCCCGGTCATTCAGAAAGGGGATCGGAGAATTTTGAGAGCAAAAGAACGCCCGGACGCTGCCAAAATTGCTTCAGAGCACCACTGCTGCCTTTGATTTCGAATTTTGGCTTACTGCTTGCTGTACTTTGACATTAAAAAGTTGTATTATCCGAATATCAAGCAATAAAGTAAAAAACTTCATAGTGGACTTAGGCAAAACGCCGAACCACTCTAAATCGTTGTCCCTTGTGCAATTTACTTCCTGCTATTTGGAGTTTTTGTTAGATAATATACGTTTTAATTTACTTTCTTCATTTATTATCTCTTCAAAAATTTCTGACGAGTGTTGTGCCCAATTTTGACACCAACACTTTGGTGCTTTCAATGAGAAGTTGAACTCAGCACCCGCTACACCAGATTCAGATTTAAGAGTTTGAAGAATTCCAATTCAAAGACAATGACTCGACAAACAATACAAAGAGTTGATCGAAGCCAACAAGGAGGAAGCCAAGAAGCATCCTCCGGAGCAGGAGAAGGACAAGCTTCCGTCTACATCACTAGAGATGAGATGGAGGCTATGGCTAATTCAATACGCGAAAGCATGATGAAGACCCAACAGGAGATGCTGCAGAATTTCCTCGAACAAATGAGGGCGGCAAATGTGCAGAACCTTGGACCAACCACAACAACTGTGAGTGCGGGACAAGGAATCAGGATTGCAGAAGCTAATGAAGGTCAGGTTCAAGACCGGAATGCAGGAGTTGAAGGTGATCAACAAGGACTTGGGGGCAGACCCTCAGGGTCCGATACTGGAAGGCCAATAGACGGAGCTCAACAAGATGGAGCCAATGCTTATGCTAATGAGCCACCAGAAGAATACGTACTAGAATTCCCTTCAAGGCTCGGGGGGCAGGATAGGAACTTGACAAGGGGCCAATCCCTAGACGGAGACGAGAGAATGATTGGCCTAATGCGACGAATCATGAGAGGAGGACTGCCTAGTGGAGGACTGGAAGAAGTCAGTCGGAGTCCGTTCACTTCGAACATCCGAAATGCAAGGAACCCTCCAAAATTCAAACTACCAACGCTAGAACCTTATGACGGGAGGTCAGACCCAACCATGCATATTACCAGATATATTAGGCACATGGAAGTGCTGGGGGCATCCGAGGAAGTGATGGCACGATGCTTCCCTCTATATTTGTCAAATTTGGCTGCGCTTTGGTTCAGGCAACTAGAAACTGGATCAATCAGAACGTGGAGCGAGCTTGTAGACTGCTTCATGAGACAGTTTAGGGTCCATGTGACGCGATCCAAGAGCGTAATGACTTTAGCTTCGATCAAGCAAAGGGCCGGAGAGTCCATAAAAGATTTTCTACTAAGATTCAATGTAACAGTGACTTCTGTAGATCGCCCGGATCCATCGATGATTTTGATGGCGGCGGTGGCAGGAGTCGCAGAAGGCACCAAATTTAAAGATTCTCTGACTAAAGATCCACCGCAAGATCTTGGAGAGTTCTTTCATAAAGCTGAAAAGTTCATCCGATTAGAAGAATCACGAGCCGAGGAGAAGGAAATAAATACCACGCAAAGCATAGGAATCTCCAGAGAACAGTCCGGAGCGGACAAGGGAAAGAGGAAACAGGATGACAGATATGATGGTCCTGACAAACGGAAGAAATTCCGAGAACCAAGATCCAGGCAATACACAGATCTGACTGCAAGCCTAGAAATAATTTACACTGAAACTCAGGGGCAACTCCCCTATCGAAAGCCACATATAAGGGATCCCACTGAGCGGGAGCGCAGGACTGGAAAATACTGCCTATTCCATGAGCTGGATGGGCACACCACAGATGAATGCCGCCACCTAAAGGATGAGGTGGAAGAACATGCCAGGGGTGGTAGATTGCCGCAATTTGTCAGAGAACGGACAGCGGCGGTAAGGCCTGAACAACTACCGCCTCCACCTAACAGAAACAATCCTGGATCGGGATCACGACTCGTCATCAACTGATTAAAGATGGCAAGGGCCAAGTCCAGGATTTGGATTTCGGTCGAATAATTCTATTTAGATTTGTTTTCAGAGTAAACGGTTACTCCACTTACACATGTACGGGAACCGGAGAGATCCCTAGGCATGCTCTGAGATGGAGATAAACCAATATGCCCGGAGAGGCAATGTTTAGCTTTTTCTGATGTTTGAGATTGAACATCTAGAACTCGAATGTTAATCTCTTGCAATAAACCTTTTGACCAGAAAGTCAGAAGATGAACATTAAATACCAATATAAAAATGATCGCTTTATGACCCTACCCGGAGAGGCGGGGTCCGGAGTGCAAGAAGTGAGTTGCTTCGCCGGAGAGCGACAGGATCGACTCACTTAAGCGCTGTTTCCCCTTCACCGGAGAGTGACAGGATGGGATCCACCAAGATCCCGGAGAGGCTATGATCGGTCTCGAACGACCAAGACATCGCTTAATGTTCAGATACACTGAACCGGAGTGCAAGAAGTGAGTCGCTTCGCCGAAGAGCGACAGGATCGACTCACTTAAGCGCTGTTTCCCCTTCACCGGAGAGTGACGGGATGGGATCCAGCAAGAGCCCGGAGAGGCTATGATCGGTCCAGAAAGACCATGACATCGCTATATGTCCTAACCAGGACCAGAGTGCAAGGGATAGAAGGCAACGCCAGAGTGCAGTGGGATCTTTCTATTCAATCACTAAGTCTAGAATGGACTTAGTAAGGGTTCAGAGTAGCCATTAATAGTCCGGAGAGACCACGGAACTTCATTCTCAACTTCTACGGAAAAAATGAATGCTGATTCAGCTTCGAACAGCCATAAACTTGATTGATGATACTGAATCTATTAATGAAACGTGAATTTACTACACTCGATTTAAGAACATTCAAAACATACCTTTTACCAAAAGGCATGTTTTGGGGGGCAAAGTGTTATCCCAACTTTTGGCAAAGTTGAGATAACCAAAATTTACTAAAAATCAATGATTACTATTCTTGAATATCAATTGAGCATTGCAGGATAACCATGGATATCGATGAATTTTGTCCAAGTCCGGAACGGGCCACAATTGACAAGACATGATGAGAAAAGCTGTAGAAGCCAGTGGTTTAAATTTCAAGTCAATCCGAGTTCGTGTGCTCAAGTTATGATGGATTCGATTTGATGAACCTTGCTCGGTTCGAATCCATCACCCCTTCATTAGTTCGAATCCATTAAGTTCGAACCCATCAGAGCAGGCACCATGTTTGAATCCATAGGCAGAGACGTCGTTCGAATCCATCAGCCAGTGCCTGCCTCACATCCATCGACTTCGACTCCATTTGCTTCAAATCCATCCCATGGCCTTCCTTCGTATCCATCCAACTGAAGCCACTCTGTATCCTTGCTTCAAATCCATGAGGCGCACCTTTACTACGACTCCATCGAGCAAACCCTCAATAGCCTTGCTTTGAATCCATCCATGCGTGCCTAAAGCTCGAAACCATCGGAGCGTTCCCACCTTCGAATCCATCAAAGAAGAGTCCCACGAATCCATGCAACCACGGGAGCTCCAACTCCATTTCCTACTTGCCTTCGAATCCCCATATTAAAGGCAACTTCGAATCGATCCGGAGTAACGTATTTCGATCGATTCGATCGAATACCAGCTCCATCGATTCGAAGCAAACCTTCGAATCCAACACTCGAAACCACCAAGTAAACGCGGCTAAAACCCCGGAATCGACCCATTCAATTCGAAGAAGTAAGTGGATCGACACGAAGAACGCGATCCACGTCATCAGGAGCATGGATTCGAACCTATGGATTCGAACTATATCGATTCGAACGAATCCATAGGACCGAGTCGAAGCAACCAGCATGCCGAAGAACACCTTCTTGAATCGATCATATCTCTCAATCCCTTGATCCAAATGCCATGAAATTTTCACAGGAGCTTGCATATACATAGAAGAATGTCCATGCCAAGTTTCATCATGATTGGACACTTTTTTGATCGATTCGAACCAAGGGTCGAATCGATCCCAAAGTGGGCCCGGATCTCCAGAATTCGGCCATATGGGCCCCCCACACGTGCCAGAAGTGGTCTCCCCGAATTTTAGATGAAATATCAGCCTCCAGCACTTATAAATAGAGCCCCCGGTCATTCAGAAAGGGGATCAGAGAATTTTGAGAGCAAAAGAACGCCCGGACGCTGCCAGAATTGCTTCAGAGCACCACTGCTGCCTTTGATTTCGAATTTTGGCTTACTGCTTGCTGTACTTTGACATTAAAAAGTTGTATTATCCGAATATCAAGCAATAAAGTAACAAAACTTCATAGTAGATGTAGGCAAAACGCCGAACCACTCTAAATCATTGTCCCTTGTGCAATTTACTTCCTGCTATTTGGAGTTTTTGTTAGATAATCCACGTTTTAATTTACTTTCTTCATTTATTATCTCTTCAAAAACTTCCGACGAGTGTTGTGCCAAATTTTGACACAAACAGATACCTTAGAATTTCTAACGGCTGAGGGTGTTTTATATGATTACTTAGCCGATGAGTAATACTCCGGTTTCCTGTTTTATCCAATTTTAAATCCAATTTTAAATTTTTTAGCGGAATATTATCGTGGCCTTTTTTGATCTTCGTATATTTTTGTTTTTTGGTCATTCTTCTTGGTTTACATCGATTTAGTCCGGCTGTTTATATCACAGACTCCGCGGAATAAATTCATGAACGAAAACATCCGAGCTGTAGAAAAAAAATAAGATGGAATTATTCTGTACACAAAACCAATCCATGACAATTCCAATAGTTAAAAACGTAGAATATTGAAAGTGCTTCGTTTTGATAGGTTGTGGCTCACGTAACTCCAAACGAGTCAAAAGTTATGTCCGTTTGAAGAAACGGAAGAAAGAGACGGACCGCTCGCTGATCCGATTCGACGGTATTAGAGAAATCTTCAATCTTCGTGAAGCATTCGAGCATGCTCACATTGTAGCACTCGATATTTAAGATATTACGGATCATCGAGGAAATAAATGAGGATATGGGTCAAAAGCTTATCTACTGAAGCTATAGCGCAATAAACGTTCTTTTTTTACGACCGTTCCATCTTCCTCATTTTCCATACCTATTGCTTTGCTCATATTCATCAACACGTGCGATCTTTTTAGCAATATTATGACACCACGACAAAGTGACTTCAAGGAGAATGTTAAGCGTATTTGATACCTTGGAATTTCGAACGGCTGAGGGTGTTTTACATGATTACTTAACCTATAAGTAACCTACTTTTTCAGTCTGCGAATATCTTTCAGTTTTATGTTTTATCAAATTTTAAATCCAATTTTATTCTTTTTAGTGGAATATTATCGTGGTCTTTTTTTATCTTCGTATATTTTTGTTTTTTTGTCGTTCTTCTAGGTTTACATCGATTTAGTTCGACAATTTATACCACAAACTCCGTGAAATAAATTTATGAACGAAAACATCCGAGCTGTAGAAAAAACTTAAGATGGAATTATTCTGCACACAATACCAATCCATGACAATTCTAACTATTAGAAACGTAGAACATGAAAAGATCTTCGTTTTGATAGGTATTGGCTACCGTAAACGAATCAAAAGTTATGACCATTTGAAGAAACGAAAGAAAGCGACGGACCGCTCGCTGATCCGACTCGACGGTACCGGCGAAAGTCTTCGATCTCCGTGAAACACTCGAGCATGCTGACACTGTAGCACTCGATATTTAAGATATCATGGATCACCGAGGGAATAAATGAGGATATGGGTCAAAAGCTTGTCTACGGAAGCTACAGCGCAATAAAAGATCTTTTTTTACGACCGTTCCGTCTTCCTCGTTTTCCGTACCTCATTGTTTTGCTCATATTCATCAACATCGCACGGTCTTTTTTCCAATATTACAACACCACGACAAAGTGACTTCAAGGAAAATGTTAAACGAATTTGATACCTTAGAATTTCGAACGGCCGACGGTGTTTTATATGCATACCTAGCCTGTAAGGAACATACTTTTTCAGCTGCGAATATCTTTCGGTTTCCTGTTTTTTCAATTTTAAATCCAATTTCAATCATTTTAGCGGAATATTATAGTGGCCGTTTTTTATCTTCGTATAATTTTGTTTTTTTGTCGTTCTTCTAGGTTTACATCAATTTAGTTCGACTATTTATACCACAAACTTCACGGAATAAATTTATGAAAGAAAACATCCAAGCTGTATAAAAAACTTAAGATGGAATTATTCTACACACAAAACCGATCCATGACAATTCCAACCGTTAGAAACGTAGAATATAGAAAGTGCTTCGTTTGGTAGGTCGTGGCTCCCGTAACTCCAAATATGTCAAAAGTTACGACAGTTTGAAGAAATGGAAGAAAGCGATGGATCATTCGTTGATCCGATTCGACGGTATTGGCGAAAGTCTTCGATCTCCGTGAAACGCTCACGCATGCTCACACTGTAGCACTTGATATTTAAGATATTATGGATCACCGAGGTAATAAATGCGGATATGGGTGAAAAGCTTGTCAATAGAAGCTATGGCGCAATAAAATTTCTTTTTTAACGACCGTTCCGTCTTCCTTTCCGTACCTTATTGTTTTGCTCATATTCATCAAAATGCGCGGTCTTTTTATCAATATTAGAACACCATGACAAAGCGACTTCAAGGAGAATGTTAAACATGATACCTTAGAATTTCGAACGGCTGAGGGTGTTTTATATGATTACTTAGCCTGTAAGTAACCTATTGTGACGTCCCACAAATCCGTACCCTTTGAATCGACAATAATCCGTGCATGTCCGACCCGAAAAGCACAAACTGACGGAAATTCGGGAGAAAGAAAAGATGAGAGAAGAAGAGAGGAGAAGAAAGAGAAGATGGAACCAAACAGACAATAGAGAATCTCACATCGCAGCGGAAAATATATAATATCATATGAATGATCTTTGCAAAATAGAAACTGTATATATATACACATCAGTCAGAATTTAATAATCAATAAATAGTTATCAGCTTGAATAGTTATAATAGCATGTACTCACAAATACTGATAATATACAACAATAAACAAAGCAGCGGATAATTTAGCAAATACGTATGTACGGAAGTGAAGATCTTCAGCTCTCTTGCTGAAGCTCCAAAGCACCAAAGCATAACCTGTAGATAAACTCGGTTTGACCCGAGCGTTGAATGGGAAGAATGCCCGGATCAGTCTGGTAAACTAGAGTGAGAAACACACTCAACTGGATTTATTAAGTTTCAAAACTTTTTCTTTATCAAAACAAAAGTATCTCGTAAGACAAGCCCACACATAAACACGGACATGTTTTTACCTTACGATAACTAAAACATTTCTTTCATATCAAATCCTCTTATATTATACTAGTGTCTATTATATACAAATAATATTAACCATAGTCAAAATGGTTACACATATAGCATTTCGAGGCTATTCATTACGCCTTTACAAACAAAATCGCAGCTCATAGTGGGTTTTGGATTTCCATACAAATGACCAGGTGAAGGGACAACCTTCCGGCAGTACATCTCTACAAGAATGTACCGAGGACCATCACAAAGGATCCTCTACCAACACAAGACCAGCCCACCTCTATAACTAGATGGCACCGAATATATCATCCTCCGGTCATTATCGATGTTAACCGAGGGCCCTCATAGCATACAAACCACAATAATCAGATACACAAATTCATAGCGTGCGAAGATATATCTAGAAGAGGATGATTATATCCTACTTGAGAATGACCCACTTAGCCTTGTCGCACCTAACCCTGTTTTGGTCATTTTCGGTTGATGAGGCTAGAGGTAACGATTACCTTTCACAAAGCACACTCACATCACTTAGAATGCCACACGGCCATTTCCGTTGACTACTAATTGCCTTTCACAAAAATACAACCCTTAAGGTCATAAGTCTCAAGGAGGGTGTTAAGCTAAGAGAAGTTGCCTTCTCCGCCACCACTGATGTACGTTTGTAAAAACCAGTGTACGTAATCTGTAGAAATGCAATGTCAGAAAAACATCCATACAAGTTGTCTAGGAACAGGACAAACTGAAGGTACTTTCCTACCACATCCTGTCGAGAAATCCATAGGATTTGTAGTGAATAGTCATCGCATTGGATATTTCATAATGAAGAGACCACTGCTACTGGATGCATATTGAGATTTTAACCCCAAATGATCAACAAGCAGTCTTCCACTATGAAAATCTGGAATGTCAATATCATCACAAGCAACCTACACAATCGTCGCATATACGTTGGTCGGAAGTGGTTTTCAGATAAATCTGATCCCGGTCTCTTCGCACCAACAACGCAAAAGCGTTTCTCAACCTCACACAGCAATTACGTCTCATAGACTTATCACGTCTCCAACTTTCAACTTGCTTTCATTCGGGCCAAGAAGGAAGCTCAATAGATTGGAGTAATACTCTGCACTATACGAATCAACATCCTCAACACAAACGATAATCAAGCCTACAAAGAATGCAACGTACTAAGTGTACGACTAAATAGTTCCCACATCAAGTCGAGGAACTAAAATTTTGGCAAAGTTTGATAGTCGGTTATTTAAATATCAGAACAAACAAACAAATATTCAGCACCATAACAACCACTAGGCCCTTTTACTAATTTTTTGTTGATTAAATCATTTGCCAAATATTCACTTCAAATTATTTTTAAAATGATATAATCTCAAAACATTTCAACATTGGAAACATTTCCAAATACTTATTTAATAATAAGTAGTTCACAAATCAATTTATTTTCAACATTTAGAAAATATTGCATATACTTAAATCACGATTAGGTATATATTTTATTCTTTAAGGAAACCATTCTCTTTAAACCCATTTATTTGGTTCAAAACGAATATTGCATAAAACATCATTATGACAACACAAAATCGCTAGTATAGGGATTCGAAAATTAGATAGATATATATGTATCCCAATACTATAAAAAAACATTTCCTTTCGAAAATCATTTACTATAACAACAGTGTTATAGTCCATCATTTTCTTACTTCTCGAAAACGTCTATTTCAACAATGAATGTTGAAATCTATGATTTCGATACTTAACACATTTTAAAACATCTTTAAACCATTTAACTCCATTTAAAATATCACTTCCCAATACATTTATTTATTTTCAAAAGATTATTCACTGTCCAAAATCGTGAATATACTTCTCTAACCCAAATTCATTATTTCTACACATTTTATTTTAAAGGATAATCCACCGTCCAAAATCATGGATATACCTCCTTTATCAAATTCATTACTATATTTAACTTATCAAAATAAGTTGATTTCACATTTCTAAAAAAACTTTTATAAATTCCATTTACAACCCAACTATATACTAAAAATCCAAATCATTAGTTAATTACTTATAAATTATTTATCTTACCAAATCCATTCTTTTTATAACTTCACAAATTATAAATCTTATTCATTTCTAAGATTCAATTACAACTTCATTTTAACGCTTATAAAAACTCATTTATAATTCCATTATTCCGATTTATAAAATATTCAATTTTATAAATCTTATGTATAAAACCATTTACAAAAATTCAAAAACCACAATTTATACTATTTTACAAAATAGTTAACTCTATATTCCAAAAATCATATTCTGCTTTTATTTCACAAAAATCATAATTTTTATAACATAAAAATAATAACATTTATTTATTCAAAATAAATTCAAGTCCTTTACAATTCAAAAATCAATAAAATGTTTATTTCCAAATTCACTTTAAATTCCTTTTAAATTTGGAAATCATCACTTAAACATTTTTAAAATTCCAAAAATAGACCCAATGCTGCAACAGCACTAAATACATCAATTACGGCATCCAAAACATCATATATCATATGATAAAAGCATGTATAATAATATCCGTAAATAAATCAATACCGTTGAGGAATCCAGTTGGATCCCTCCAACCTGTCACCTGCAACAAATATTCATATTAGAATATATGTACAATGCCTGCTTCATGGCAGACGCGCGTACAAAGGGTCATCCGCTTATACACGGGAACGTATATGGTCATCTGCTCCACTAGGCAATATATCATATATCATCCAAACAATCATTAATCATCATATAATAAATTATTTCTCACTTATATAAACATATCAGTGAGTCAGAAAGAGTGAGTTGTGCTCACATTGCTTATAGTCGTCGCGATAGCGATTTATTCCGATTAAAATTAAACAACCGTTCAATTTCAACCAAAATTTTCGCTAGCTCAAAAAAATCCCAATCCATCTCCATAATGTAGTGCTCGTCAATACGAACCCAATGCAAGTCGTGTCGTCAATTTTCGACCTCGTATGAAAATGTTATGTCGTTTTAAAGATTACCCAAATTAACATATAATTTAATTTACATATCTATTTTATTTTAAAATCCTACGCAAATCATGGCCATCTATTTCACTCGAGCAGATCCTTGTCGTGCGATGCTTTCTTCCCTCTCCAGATTCATTTCGAACGAACATAACCCATACGCCGCCGAAGATCATCGATTACTCGCGCCTATCACACGAAGTTTGAAGGCGGTCAGGGGCCGCCAAATGAAGCACCTAGCCAAGCTCCACCATTGGCCGAGATATGGACGAACTCGGTCATCATCTAGCCGTGAAATTCATGCATGAAATGCACGCGTTGGAACCCCTTTTGCCGTCGATCGGCTTTGTAAAAAATGATCTCCACCGTTGATTAGTTAGATCTCGTTACGATCTTCAATGTTGTAGTTGATAATTTTTGGAATAGATTGATGGATTGGAAGAAAATTGAGAGAGAAGAAGGAGTGTTTTCGGCCATTGAAATGCTGGAGGCGGCTGAAACCCTAGTTCTGTTAGGTTTTGTGAAAGTAGAAGAAAATCGAGTCCTTTTATAGAAAATTCTCGCGCATTATTCATCCTGTAACTTTTCGAACTCGAAACGAAGTGTGCCGCCTGGCATTTATAATGTTTTACCCCTGTTCCGAATGCAATGGAATATATATCGAAAGCCAATTCGATCGTATTTGAAAGATAGGTTTTCGAATCGACTATTTTAAATTTAAAATTAACTTAGACAGATTTCTACACGTTTTAGCTTGCCCCGGCAAACCTTAAATCCGATTGACACGAAATTTGAAATCTTACAATAATATAACATTACGGATCCAATGTAACAGGTTTCATCGAAATCCGAGACTGTTTGAAAAATGGCTATTTTTACACGTCAATTAAATATTAAATATTCAATTTTTATAATTTGACTTTTAATTCGACTTTAAAAGTTCTCTAACATCATTCTAGTTCAAATATGATTTAATTCAATTTTATAAATCATTTTTATTCACATTAAATCCAATTGCCACTTATTTTCACAATTTCAAATATTAAACTAACAATTTAGTTATCCAATTAACTCGCTATATTTCAAATACTAGTTATTCAGCTTAGAAAATCTACCTCTGAATATTTAAAATCAATTAAATATATGAATTTCAAATGAATGAAATTCTGGATCGCTACATTCTCCCCTACTTAAAAGAATTTCGTTCTCGAAATTACCATGTAAGAAAAAGTCGCAAAATCAATTAACTATTCAAAACAATTCGTTCAAATTAGATTACTAAAAGTTTAAACCTTTTAACTTTTCTCAAAATCCATTAGTTAAACTTCTTACAAAAACTTTACTAAGTTTTCAAATACATTCATAGTTATCTTTTCAAAACCAATCGTTTAACTTTTACAACTCAAAATCAAAATTTAGTTTCCACAAATTTTTCCAATTTTCCTAAAAATATTCTAGCGCCTTAAATTTTCAAAAAAATTCGCCAGCGTCTCCTTTGCGCGGTTTGATCCGAAAAAAATAATAATGTATATATCACAAATACACATCTCATCATCGAGGATGAGGCATCCCGAAGGAAAAAAAGTGTAAAAGTACGATATGTATTCCGAGATATGTACCTTATATATTATTAGCGAGCATATACGGGTAATATAGCACGAAAGCGAGCTCCAAATGCAAAGAAAGCGCCATCCGCACCTACTAAATACTCAACAAACAATGAGAAACATGTATATATGAAAGTAATATCAATATACAACATATACTAACAACTATATATGTCAATATAGCAAATGCCATAAATAAGAAACAAATTCAACCATCAAACAACTATCATCCAACAAACCAAAATCTACATCCAATCAATCCATAACCAAATCAATACACTTTCACTTCTCACTAATATTTACTGAATTGATTTTTAATTTAATCATATTTGATTCATTAACATTGGATTTACTAGCATTCATTCATATTCAAATTCAATTATTTAGCTTTCCATTTTATTAATTCAATTCTATATGGATTTTTAATACAATCAACTAACAGCCATCTAACAACCAATGCATAACCAACATAGCCAAATTTATTCACTTTACATTCATTCAATTTGGTTCAACACATTTAATTTCAAATTGGTTTAACATTCAATTGACTTTCACTAAATTATTCAATTCACAACTTTTTAACTTAAGTTTTATTCAATTCTTAACAACAACATTTTTAATGCTAATTCATTTTACTAATTCATTTATACAATTAAAGTTGAATTTCTTTATATAACTCAAGTTCACATTCATTTAATGACTTCACTAATTTACTTCGATACCAAATTCAACTTCATTTAACATCACTTTGTTTCACTTAACTTAAATTTCAACTTATAAATCCAATTCAGATTCCAATTCTAAAGTCATTTTATTTAACTTTTACTAAAATCAAATTTCCTATCACTATTCAAATTCAGATTTTGTTTTGCTTAACAAAAAGTGTTTAACCATTTTAACAATTGGTTTTACTTACCTTTTCACATTTTATAACTTATTTAACTTATTTATTCAACTTCTATAAACATTTGTCTAAGTATACTTCCATTCACATTTTTATAATATGAAATCATGGCTATATAATCAATTCACACTTAGGTTTAATTTCATTTCAATAGCATATCCAATCTAGTTCAATTTATTTAACCTTCCTTTAGTTAAATTTCAAATCATATATTTTTATTATATTAACTCAAATTTATTTCAACTTTACTAAAGTAAATTCTTACTTCATATTGTAAGTCCAAAACTCATTTTGACTTATATTTATCAATTACAACTTGGATTTTAAATCAAATTCGTTTAACATAACAAAACTTCAATTTTCAATTTACTATTGGTAGCAAATCCATCACACAAAAACTCGAAAATGATACTGATGATGCTGCAGTCATCACCCTTATTATTTTCCAGCAACAGTCGTGAATTCAGTGCTTTATATTCTTTTTAAAAATTCTTTATATTACATCACATTTATAAATCTTTTACTTATATAATTTCACTATTTCACTTCACTTAAAGATTCATTTCAAATTCATTTATCTTACTTAGATTTATAACAATACAACCTCTTTAACTTTGAAAAACAACTTTCAAAATAAACGGGATTCAAATTTCAAATTCTTAGGTTAAATCCATTTTTATTTACAACTCATATTTATAAATATATTCATATAATTCCACTTCTTGTATATAAGATTATTTCACAATTGTAAATCTTATTTAATTATAATTCCATACATATAATTCTTTGCTCATACAATTTATTCTCTTACAATTGTTGTTTTTATTTAAATTATTTAAATATCTTTCATTAACTTTTATTTTTTTACATTTTCAAACAGCCAAACAATTAGTTTATATACGCTTTAATAATTCTTGAAAAATTATTCCTTTATATATAAAATATAATTGAGGTAAAATTATTTCATTTATCAAATTTAAAATGATACTATGTCGAACTGCCTCGTTTAAGAGTTTGGAAATCCCTATCGATAATATGGCGTCCCATATACAGACCAGAATTCACAAACAACTCAACGGATAAGCAAGCACAATATAAAACATTTATAATCACTAACAAATATGCGCTCATATATATAATACACTCAAACTCAATCTAGGGTTCTACTGTCCCTATCTATACTGAGTACACATCAAAGCTTAGGAATATACAAAATCTAAGCTCCGATACCAAATGTGACGTCCCTCAAATCCGTACCCTTTAAATCGACAATAATCCACACATGTCCGACCCAAAAAGCACAAATAGACAGAAGTCGGGAGAAAGAAAAGAAGAAAGAAGAAGAGAAGAGAAGAAAGAGAGAAGATAGAACCAAAAAGACAATATAGAATCTCACATCGCAGCGGAAAATATATAAT
Organism: Allium cepa; assembly: GCA_030765085.1. NCBI lineage: Eukaryota > Viridiplantae > Streptophyta > Magnoliopsida > Asparagales > Amaryllidaceae > Allium > Allium cepa. Next base: position 171,012,197 of record CM060931.1, read on the forward strand.
ATCATATCAATGATCTTTACAAAATAGAAACTGTATATATATACACATCAATCAGAGTTCAACAATCAATCAATAGTTATCAGCTTGAACAGTTATAATAACATGTCCTCACAAATGCTGATAATATACAACAACAAACAAAGCAGCAGATAATTAAGCAAATACGGATGTACGAAAGTGAAGATCTTCAGCTCTCCTGCTGAAGCTCTAAAGCACCAAAGCATAATCTGTAGATATACTCAGTCTGACCCAAGCATTGAAAGGGAAGAACGCCTAGATCAGTCTGGTAAACCAGCGTGAGAAACACACTCAGCTGAATTTATTAAGTTACCAAAACTTTTTCTTCATCAAAACAAAAGTATCTCGTAAGACAAGCCCACACATAAACACGGACATGTTTTTACCTTACGATAACTAAAACATTTCTTTCATATCAAATCTTCTTATATTATACCAGTGTCTTGTATATACAAATAATATTAATCATAGTCTAAATGGTTACCCATATAGCATTTCGAGGCTATTCATAACGCCTTTACAAACAAAATCGCAGCTCGTAGTGGGTTTTGGATTTCCATACAAATGACCAGGTGAAGGGACTACCTTCCGGCAGTACATCTCTAGAAGAATGTACTGACGACCACCATAAAGGATCTTCTACCAACACAAGACCGGCCCACCTCTATAACTAGATGGTACCAAATATTTCATCCTTCGGTCGTTACTGACCTTTACTGAGGGCCCTCATAGCATACAAACCACAATAATCTGATACTCGACGTCATAGCGTGCAAAGATATATTTAGAAGAGGATGATCATATCCTATTTGGGAATGACCCACTTAGCCTTGCCGCATCTAACCCTGCTTTGGTCATTTTCGGTTAATGAGGCTAGAGGTAATGATTACCTTTCACAAAGCATAATCACATCACTTAGAATGCCCCACGACCATTTCCGTTGACTACTAATTGCCTTCTACAAAAATACAACCCTTAAGCTCATAATTCTTAAAGAGAGTGTTAAGCTAAGAGAAGTTTCCTTTTCCGCCACAACTGATGTACATTTGTAAAAAACAATGTACGTAATTTGTAGAAATGCAATGTCAGACAAACATCCATACAAGTTGTCCAGGAACAGGACAAACCGAAGGTACTTTCCTACCACATCCTGTCGGGAAATCCCCAGGATTAGTAGCGAATAGACCTCGCGTTGGATATTTCATAATGAAGAGACCACTGCTACTGAATGTATATTGGGATTTTAACCCTAAATGATCAACAAGAAGTCTTCCACTATGAAAATCCGGAATATCAATATCATCACAAGCAACCTGCACAATCGTCGCATATACGTTGGTCCGAAGTGGTTTTCAGACAAATCTGATCCCGGGCTCTTTGCACCAACAACGCAAAAGTGTTTCTCAACCTCACAGAGCAATTAAGTCTCATAGACTTATCACGTCTACAACTTTCAACTTGCTATCCTTCGGGCCAAGAAGCAAGCTCGATAGATTGGAGTAATACTCCGCACTATACGAATCAACATCCTCAACACAAAGGATAATCAAGCCTACATAGAAGGCAATGTACTAAGTGTACGACTAAATAGTTCCCACATCAAGTCGAGGAACTAAAATTTTGGCAAAGTTTGACAGTCGGTTATTTAACTATCAGAACAAACAAACAAATATTCAGCACCATAACAACCACTAGGCCCATTTATTAATCTTTTGTTGATTAAGTCATTTGCCAAATATTCACTTCAAATTATCTTTAAATGGATATAATCTCAAAACATTTCAACATTGGAAAACATTTCCAAATACTTATTTAATAATAAGTAATTCACAAATCAATTTATTTTCAACATTTTGAAAATATTGCATATACTTCAATCATGATTAGGTATATATTTTATTCTTTATGGAAACCGTTCTCTTTAAACCCATTTATTTGGATCAAAACGAATGTTGCGTAAAACATCATTACGACAACCCAAAATCACTAGTATAAGGATTCGAAAATTAGATTGACATATAAATCCTAATACTATACAAAAACATTTCTTTTCAAAAATCATTTACTATAACAACAGTGTTATAGTCCATCATTTCCTTACTTCTAGAAAACGTCTATCTCAACAATGAATGTTGAAATCTATGGTTTCGATACTTAACACATTTTAAAACATCTTTAAACCATTTAACTCCATTTAAAATATCACTTCCCAAAACATTTATTTATTTTCAAAAGATTATTCACTGTCCAAAATCGTGAATATACTTCTCTAACCCAAATTCATTATTTCTACACATTTTATTTTAAAGGATAATCCACTGTCCAAAATTGTGGACATACCTCCTTCATCAAATTCATTACTATATTTAACTTATCAAAATAAGTTGATTTCACATTTATAAAACAACTTTTATAAATTCCATTTATAACCCAACATATACTAAAAATCCAAATTATTAGTTAATTACTTATAAATTATTTATCTTACCAAATCCATTCTTTTTATAACTTCAGAAATTATAAATCTTTTTCATTTCTAATATTCAGTTACAACTTCATTTTAACACTTATAAAAACTCATTTATAATTCCATTATTCCAATTTATAAAAAATTCAATTTTGTAAATCTTATATACAAAACCATTTACAAAAATTCAAAAACCACAATTTATACTATTTTACAAAATAGTTAACTTTATATTCCAAAAATCATATTATGCTTTTATTTCACAAAAATCATATTTTTATAACATCAAAATTATAACATTTATGTATTCAAAATAAATTCAATTCCTTTACAATTCAAAAATCAATAAATCCAAAATCACTCTAAATTCCTTTTAAATTTGGAAATCATCACTTAAACATTTTTAAAATTCCAAAAATAGGCCCAATGCTGCAACATCACTAAATACATCAATCACGACATCCAAAACATCATATATCATATGATAACAGTATATATAACAATATCTAAATAAATCAATACTGTCGAGGAATCTAGTTGGATCCCTCCAACCTGCACCTGCAACAAATAATCATATTAGAATGTATGTACAATGTCTGCTTCAAGGCAAACGCGCGTACAAAGGGTCATCCGCTCATACATGGGTACGTATAGGGTCATCTGCTCCACTAGGAAGGTATATATATCCAAATACCAATCAATATATCATATATCAACCAAAAAATCATCAATCATCATATAATAAATTATTTCTCACTTATATAAACATATCAGTGAGTCAGAAAGAGTCAGTTGTACTCACATTGCTTGTAGTCGTCGCGATAGCGATTTATTCCGACTAAAATTAGACAAGCGTTTAATTTCAACCAAAATTTTCACTAGCTCAAATAAATCCCAATCCAGCTTCATAATGTAGTGCTCGTCAATACGAATCCAACGCAAGTCGTTTCGTCAATTTTTTCGTATGATAATGTTATGACGTTTTAAAGATTACCTAATCAAATATATAATTTGATTTACAAATCTATTTTATTTTAAAACCCTACGCAAATCGTGGTTATCTATTTCACTCAAGCTGATCCACGCCGTGCGATGCTTTCTTCCCTCTCCAGATTCATTTCGAACGAACGTAACCCATACGCCACCGAAGATCATCGATTGCTCGCGCCTATCACACGAAGTTTGAAGGCGATCAGGGGCCGCCAAATGAAGCACGTAGCCAAGCTCCACCATCGGCCGAGATATGGACGAACTCGGTCATCATTTAGCGTCGGAATTCGTGCACGAAACGCACGCGTTCGAACCTCTTTTGTCGTCGATCGGCTTTGTAAAAAAGATCTCCACCGTTGATTAGTTAGATCTCGTTACAATCTTCAATGTTGTAGTTGATAATTTTTGGAATAGATCGATGGATTGGAAGAAAATTAAGGGAGAAGAAGGAGTGTATTCGGCCATTGAAATGCTAGAGGCGGCTGAAACCCTAGTTGTGTTAGGTTTTTTGAAAATAGAAGAAAATCGAGTCCTTTTATAGAAAATTCTCGCGCACTATTCATCCCGAAAATTTTCGAACTCAAAACGATGTGTGCCGCCTGGCGTTTATAATGTTTTACCTCTATTTCGAACGCAATGGAATATATATCGGAAGCCAATTCGATTGTATTTGAAAGATAGGTTTTCGTATCTACTATTTTAAATTTAAAATTCACGTAAACAGATTTCTACGCGTTTTAGCTTGCCCCGGACAAACCTTAAATCCGATTGACAAGAAATTTGAAATCTTACAATAATATAATATTACGGATCCAATGTAACTGGTTTCATCAAAATCCGAGACTGTTTGAAAAATGGCTATTTTTACATGTCAATTAAATATTAAAATATTTAATTTTTACAATTTAACTTTTAATTCGACTTTAAAAGTTCTCTAACATCATTCTAATTCAAATGTGATTTAATTCAATTTTATAAATCACCAATTTCAACTTATTTCCACAATTTCAAATATTAAACTAACAGTTTAATTATCCCAATTAACTCGCTATATTTCAAACACAAGTTATTCAGCTTAGAAAATCTACTTTTGAATATTTAAAATCAATTAAATATATGAATTTCAAATGACTGAAATTCTGGGTCGTTACACCTACTTTTTTAGTCTGCGAATATCTTTCTGTTTTCTATTTGATCCAATTTTAAATCCAAATTCAATCTTTTTAGCGGAATATTATCGTGGCCTTTTTTGATCTTCATATATTTTTGATTTTTTTGTCATTTTTCAAGGTTCACATCGATTTACTTCGAATATTTATACCACAAACCTCACGGAATAAATTTTTGAAAGAAAAATCCGAGCTGTAGAAAAAACTTTAGATGGAATTATTCTACACACAAAACCGTTCCACGGTAATTCCAACCATTAGAAACGTAGAACATCGAAAGAGCTCTGTTTTGATTGGTTGTGGCTCCCGTAACTCCAAATGAGTCAAAAGTTATGGCCGTTTGAAAAAACGGAAGAAAGCAACGGACTGCTCGTTGATCCGATTCGACGGTATTGGCGAAAGTCTTCGATATCCATGGAATGCTCGAGCATGCTCACACTGTAGCTCTCGATTTTTAAGGTATTATGGATCACCGAGGGAATAAATGGGGATAAGGGTCAAAAACTTGTCTACTGAAGCTATAGCGCAATAAACGTTCTTTTTTTACGACAGTTCCGTCTTCCTTATTTTCCGTACCTTATTATTTTGCTAATATTCATCAACACGCATGGTCTTTTTTTCAATATTACAACACCACGACAAAGTGACATCAAGGAGAATGTTAAACGCATTTGATACCTTAGAATTCAGAATGGTTGAGGGTGTTTTATATGATTACTTGGCCTGCAACTAACCTACTTTTTAAGTCTACGAATATCTTTCGGTTTCCTGTTTTATCCGATTTTAAATCCAATTTCAATCTTTTTAGCACAATATTATCATGGTCTTTTTTGATCTTCATATATTTTGGTTTTTTTGTCCTTCTTCTGGGTTTACATTGATTTAGTCCGACTATTTATACCACAAACTCCGTGGAATAAATTTATGAACGAAATTATCCAAGCTGTGGAAAAAACTTAAGATGGAATTATTCTGCACACAAAACCGATCCATGACAATTCCAACCATTAGAAATGGAAGAAAGCGACGGACCGCTAGCTGATCCGATTCGACCGTATTGGCGAAAGTCTTCGATCTCCGCAAAACGCTCGAGCAGCTCGCGCTGTAGCACTCGATATTTTAGATATTATGGATCATCAAGGGAATAAATGTGGATATGGGTCCAAAGCTTGTCTGCTGAAGACATAGCGTAATAAACCTTCTTTTTTTACGACCATTCCATCTCCCTCGCTTTCTGTACCTCATTGTTTTGCTCATATTCATCAACACGTGCGATCTTTTTACTAATATTACAAGACCACGACAAAGTGGCTTCAAGGAGAATGTTAAACGCATTTGATACCTTAGAATTTCAAACCGATGAGGGTGTTTAATATGATTACTTGGCCTGTAAGTAATCTTAAGGTTTCCTGTTTTATCTAATTTTAAATCTAGTTTCAATCTTTTTAGCGGAATATTATCGAGGCCTTTTTTTACTTCGTATATTTTTATTTTTCTTCCGTTCTTCTAGGTTTACATCGATTTAGTCCGAATGTTTATACCACAAACTCCGCGGAACAAATTTATGAACGAAAACATACGAGCTGTAAAAAACGTAAGATGGAATTATTTTGCACACAAAACCAATTCATGACAATTCCTACCGTTAGAAACGTAAAACATGGAAAGAGCTTCGTTTTGATAGGTTGTGTCTCCCGTAACTCCAAAGAGTCAAAAGTTCTGGCTGTTTAAAGAAACGGAATAAAGCGACGGACCGCTCGCTGATCCGATTCGATGGTATTGGCGAAAGTCTTCGATCTCCGTGAAAGGCTCGAGCATGCTCACACTGTAGCACTCGATATTTATGATATTATGGATCACTGAGGGAATAAATGAGGATGTGGGTCAAAATCTTGTCTACTGATGCTATAGCGCAATAAACGTTCTTTTTTACGACCGTTCCGTCTACCTCGTTTTCCGTACCTCATCGTTTTGCTCATATTCATCAACACACGCGGTCTCTTTACCAATATTACAAAACCACGACAAAGTGACTTCAAGGAGAATGTTAAACGCATTTGATACCATAGAATTTTGAACGGCTGATGGTGTTTTATATAATTACTTAGCCTGTAAGTAACCTACTTTTTCCGTCTACGAGTATCTTTCGATTTCCTGTTATATCCAATTTTAAATCCAATTTCCATCTTTTTAGCGGAATATTATCGTCGCTATTTTGATCTTCGTATATTTTGTTTTTTTGTCGTTCTTTTAGGTTTACATCGGTTTAGTCCGAATATTTATACCACAAACTCAGCAGAATAAATTTTTGAACCAAAACATTCAAGCTGTAGAAAAATCTTAAGATGGAATTATTGTGCACATAAAAACGATCCATGACAATTCCAACCGTTAGAAACGTAGAACATAGAAAGAACTCCGTTTTGATAGGTTGTGCCTCCCGTAACACCAAATGAGTCAAAAGTTAAGGACGTTTGAAGAAACGGAAGAAAGCGACGGACCGCTCGTTGATCCGATTCGACGCTATTGGCGAAAGTCTTCGATCTCCTCGAAGCGCTCGAGCATGCTCACACTATAGCACTCGATATTTAAGATCATCAACACGCGCGGTCGTTTTAACAATATTACAACACCAAGGCAAAATGAATTCAAGGAGAATGTTAAATGCATTTAATACCTTAGAATTTCGAACGACTGAGAGTGTTTTATATGATTACTTAGCCTGTAAGTAACCTACTTTTTCAGTCTGTGAATATCTTTCAATTTCCTGTTTTATCCAATTTTAAATCCAATTTCAATCTTCTAAGTAGAATATTATTATGGCCTTTTTTATCTTCGAATATTTTGTTTTTTTTGTCGTTCTTCTAGGTTTACATCGATTTAGTCTGACTATTTATACCACAAACTCCACGGAACAAATTTATGAACGAAAACATCCGAGCTGTAGAAAAATTTAAGATGGAATTATTCTGCACACAAAATCGATCCATGACAATTCCAATCATTAGAAACGTAGAACATGTAAAGAGCTTCGTTTTGATAGGTTGTGGCTCCCGTAACTCCAAACGAGTCAAAAGTTATGGCCGTTTGAAGAAACGGAAGAAAGCGACGGACCGCTCGCTGATCAGATTCGAAGATATTGGCGAAAGTCTTCGATCTCCGCGAAATGCTCGAGCATGCTCACACCGTAGCACTCGATATTTAAGATATTATGGATCACCGAGGGAATAAATGGGGATATGGGTCTAAAGCTTGTCTATTGAAGCTATTAAACAATAAACGTTCATTGTTTACGACCGTTTCGTCTTCCTTTCCATACCTTATTGTTATGCTCACATTCATCAACACGCACGGTCTTTTTACCATTATTACAACTCCACAACAAAGTGACTACGGGGAGAATGTGAAAAGCATTTGACAACTTAGAATTTCAAATGGCTGAGGGTGTTTTATATGATTACATAGCCTGTAAGTAACCTACTTTTTCAGCCTGCCAATATCTTTCGGTTTCTTGTTTTATCCAATTTTAAATCCAATTTCAATCTTTTGAGCGGAATATTATCGTGGCCTTTTTTGATCTTTCAGTATTTTTGTTTGTTCTATCGTTCTTCTAGGTTTACATCGATTTAGTCCGAATATTTATACCACAAATTCCGTAGAATAAATTTTTGAACGAAAACATCCGAGCTATAGAAAAAACTTAAGATGGAATTATTCTGCACATAAAACTAATCCATGACAATTCCAACCGTTAGAAATGTAGAACATGAAAAGAGTTCCGTTTTGATAGGTTGTGCCTCCCGTAACTCCAAATGAGTCAAAAGTTATGGCCGTTTGAAGAAACGGAAGAAAGGACGGACCGCTCGCTGATCCGATTCGAAGATATTGGCGAAAGTCTTCGTTCTCCACGAAACGCTCGAGCATGCTCACACCGTAGCACTCGATATTTAAGATATTATGGATCACCGAGGGAATAAATGGGGATATGGGTCTAAAGCTTGTCTATTGAAGCTATTAAGCAATAAACGTTCTTTTTTACGACCATTCTGTCTTCCTTGTTTTCCGTACCTTATTGTTTTGCATATATTCATCAACACGCACGGTATTTTTTTCAATATTACAACACCACGAGATACTGACTTTAAGGAGAATGTTAAACGCATTTGACACCTTAGTATTTCGAATGGCTGAGGGTGTTTTATATGATTACTTAGCCTATAAGTAATCTTTCGGTTTTCTGTTTTATCCAAATTTAAATCCAATTTCAATCTTTTTAGCGGAATATTATCGTGACCTTTTTTGACCGTATATTTTTGTTTTTTGTCGTTCTTCTAGGTTTACATCAATTTAGTCCGACCGTTTATACCACAAACTCCACGGAATAAATTTATGAACGAAAATATCCAAGCCGTAGAAAAAACTAAAGATGGAATTATTCTATACACAAAACCAACCCATGACAATTCCAACCATTAGAAACGTATAACATGAAAAGAGCTTCGTTTTGATAGATTGTGGCTCCCGTAACTCCAAAAGAGTCAAAAGTTATGGCCATTTGAAGGAACGGAAGAAAGCGACGGACCGTTCGCTGATCCGATTCGATGGTATTGGCAAAAGTCTTCGATCTTCACGAAACATTCAAGCATGCTCACACTGTAGCACTCGATATTTAAGATATTATGGATCACGGAGGGAATAAATGAGGATATGGGTGAAAAGCTTGTCCACTGAAGCTATAGCGCAATAAACGGTCTTTTTTACGACCTTTTCGTCTACCTCGTTTTCCATACCCCATTGTTTTGCTCATATTCATCAACATGCATGGTATTTTAACCAATATTACAACACGACGACAAAGTGACTTCAAGGAGAATATTGAATGCATTTGATAACTTAGAATTTCGAACAGCCGAGGGTGTTTTATTTGATTACTTAGCCTGTAAGTAACCTACTTTTTCAGTCTGCGAATATCTTTCGGCTTCTTGTTTTATCGAATTTTAAATCCAATTTCAATCTTTTTAGCACAATATTATCGTGGCTTATTTTGATCTTCGTATAATTTTTTTTTTCGTTCTTCTAGGTTTACATCAATTTAGTCTGACTATTTATACCACAAACTCCACGGAATAAATTTATGAACGAAAACGTCCAAGCTGTAGAAAAAACATAATATGGAATTATTCTGGACACAGAACCGATCCATGACAATTCCAACTATTGGAAAATTAGAACATGGAAAGAGCTTCGTTTTGATAGGTTGTCGCTCCCGTAAATTCAAACGAGTCAAAAGTTATGGCTGTTTGAAGAAATGGAAGAAAGCGACGGACCGTTTGCTGATCTGATTCGACGGTATTGGCGAAAGTCTTCGATTTCCGCGAAATGCTCGAGCATCCTCACACTATAGCACTAGATATTAAAGATATTATGGATCACCGTGGGATTTAATGGGGATATGGGTCAAAAACTTGTCTACTGAAGCTATAGCGCAATAAACGTTCTTTTTTAACGACCGTTCCGTCTTCCTTTTCGTACCTTATTGTTTTGCTCATACACATCAACACGCACGGTCTTTTTGCCAATATTACAACACCATGACAAAGTGACATCAAGGAAAATTTTAAACGCATTTGATACCTTAGAATTTCGAATGGCTGAGAGTGTTTTATATGGTTACTTAGCCTGTAACTAACCTACTTTTTTAGTCTGCGAATATCTTTCGGTTTTCCGTTTTATCCAGTTTTAAACCAATTTAAATCTTTTTAGCGGAATATTATCGTGGCCTTTTTTGATCTTCATATATTTTTGTTGTTCTTCTAGGTTTACATCGATTTAGTCCGACTATTTATACCACAAACTTCACGGAATAAATTTATGATTGAAAACATCCGAGCTATAGAAAAAATTTAAGTTGGAATCATTCTGCACACAAAACCGATCCATGACAATTCCAACCATTAGAATCGTAGAACATGGAAAGAGCTTCGTTTTGATAGGTTGTGGATCCTATAACTCCAAACGAGTCAAAAGTTATGGGCGTTTGAAGAAGCTGAAGAAAGCGACGGACCGCTCACTGATCTGATTCTACGGTGTTGGCGAAAGTCTTCGATCTCCACGAAACACTCGAGCATGCTCACATTGTAGCACTCGATATTTAAGATATTATGGATCACTGAGGGAACAAATGGGGATATGGGTCAAAAACTTGTCTGCTGAAGCTATAGCACAATAAACATTCTTTTTTTACTACCGTTCCGTCTTTCTCATTTTCTGTGCCTCATTGGTTTGCTCATATTCATAACATGCGCGGTCTTTTTACCAATAATACAACACCACGACAAATTGAATTCGAGGAGAATGTTAGAAGCATTTAATACCTTAGAATTTCGAACGGCTGAGGGTGTTTTATATAATTACTTAGCTTGTAAGAAACCTACTTTTTCAGTCTATGAATATCCTTCGGTTTCCTATTATATCCAATTTTTAATCCAATTTCAATCTTCTTAGCGGAATATTATCCTGTCTTTTTTTTTTATCTCGGTATATTTTTGTCGTTCTTCTAGATTTACATCGATTTAGTCCGAATTTTTATAACACAAACTTCATGGAATAAATTTATTAACGAAAACATCCGAGCTGTAGAAAAAACGTAAGATGGAATTATTCTTCACACAAAACCGATCCATGACAATTCCAACAGTTAGAAACGTAGAACATGGAAAGTGCTTCGTTTTGATAGGTTGTGGTTCCCATAACCCCAAACTAGTCAAAAGCTATGGCCGTTTGAAGAAACGGAAGATAGCGATGAACCGTTCGCTGATCAGATTCGATGGTATTGGCAAATTCTTCGATCTCTGCGAAACGCTCGAGCATGCTCCTACCGTAGCACTCGATATTTAAAATATTATGGATCACCGAGAGAATAATGGGAATATGGGTCAAAAACTTGTATGTTGAAGGTTTAGCGCAATAAACGTTTTTTTATGACCGTTCAGTCTTCCTCGTTTTCCGTACCTCATTGTTTTGCTCATATTCATCAACACACGCTGTCTTTTTACCAAAATTACAACACACGACAAAGTGACTTCAAGGATAATTTTAAATGCATTTGATACCTTGGAATTTCGAAGGGCTGAGGGTGTTTTATATGATTACTTAGCCTCTAAGTAACCTAACTTTTCAGTCCGTGAATATCTTTCGGTCTTTCCTGTTTTATCCAATTTTAAATCCAATTTCAATCTTTTTAGTGGAATATTATCGTGGCCTTTGTTATCTTCGTATATTTTTGTGTTTTTTGCCGTTCCTCCAGGTTTACATCGATTTAGTCCGACTATTTATACCACAAATTCCGCAGAATAAATTTATGAACGAAAACATCCGAGCTGTAGAAAAAACTTAAGATGGAATTATTCTGCACACAAAACCGATTCATGACAATTCCAACCGCTAGAAACGTAGAACATGAAAAGAGCTTCCTTTTGAAAAGTTGTGGCTCCCGTAACTTCAAACGAGTCAAAAGTTATGGTCGTTTGGCGAAACGGAAGAAAGCGATGGACCGCTCGCTGATCCGATTCTACGGTGTTGGCGAAATTCTTCGATCTCTACGAAACGCTCGAGCATACTCACATTATAGCACTCGATATTTAAGATATTATGGATCGCCGAGTGAATAAATGGGGATATGGGTCAAAAACTTGTGTGTTGAAGCTATAGCGCAATAATTGTTCTATTTTTACGACCGTTCCGTCTTCCTCGTTTTCCGTACCTCATTGTTTTGCTCATATTCATCAACACGCGTGGTCTTTTTACCAATATTACAACACCACGACATAATAATTTCAAGACGAATGTTAAACGCATTTGATACCTTAGAATTTCAAACGGCTGATGGTGTTTTATAAGATTACTTAGCCTGTAAGTAACCTACTTTTTCAGTCTGCGAATATCTTTCTGTTTCCATTTTTATCCTACTTAAAATCCAATTTCAATCGTTTTAGCGGAATATTATCGTAGCCTTTTTTGATCTCCGTATATATTTTTTGTCGTTCTTCTAGGTTTACATCGATTTAGTCAGACTATTTATACCACAAACTTCGCGGAATAAATTTATAAACGAAAACATCTGAGCTGTAGAAAAAACTTATGATGGAATTATTCTGCACACAAAACCGATCTATGACAATTCCAACTGTTAAAAACGTAGAACATGGAAAGTGCTTCGTTTTGATAGGTTGTGGATCCCGTAACTCCAAACGAGTCAAAAGTTATGGTCGTTTGAAGAAACGGAAGAAAGCGATGGACCACTCGCTGATCCGATTCGACGGTATTGGCGAAAGTCTTCGATCTCCGCGATACGCTCGAGCATGCTCACGCTGTAGCACTCGATATTTAAGATATTATGGATCACCGAGGGTATAAATGGGGATATGGGTCAAAAACTTGCCTGCTGATGCTATAGCGTAATAAACGTTCTTTGTTGACGACCGTTTCGTCTTCCTCATTTTTCGTACCTCATTGTTTTGCTCATATTAATCAACACGCGCGGTCTTTTTACCAAAATTACGAAACTATGAGAAAGTGACTTCAAGGAGAATGTTAAATGCATTTGATACCTTAGAATTTTGAACGGCTAATGGTGTTTTATGCGATTACCTAGCCTACAAGAAACCTTCCTTTTTAGTCTGCGAATATCTTTTGGTTTCCAGTATTATCCAATTTTAAATCCAATTTCAATCTTTTTAGCGGAATATTATCATGGCCTTTATTTATCTTCATATACTTTTGTGTTTTTTATCATTCTTCTTGGTTTACATCGATTTAGTCCGACTATTTATGTGACGACCCGGAATTTTTAAGCAATTTAAATCGGAATATTTAATTGATTTTAAATATTCAATAGAATAATTTTAACTTGAATTTACGAATATCACAATTTATTTGATACTTAAATTATTAAATTAAATAACTTGAAGTTGGATAAATTATTGAATCTGGAGTTTTAAGCCTATTAAAAATAATTTGAAGGTTCGTAAAATTTATATTGATAACATTGAAGATAATAGAAGTGTTAAAATTAAATTTAACAGTGTTTTTTTCAGTTTTGAAATTTTATTGTTCAAAATTGAATTTAGAAATAGCCTTCTGAGGCACAGTCTCGGAATTCGACGAAATCAGTTCCATTGGGTCCGTAATATTAAATCATTATCGGATTTCAAATTTCGTTTTGTTCGGAGTTAGTGTGTGAGTGTACGAAATATAAACGTGCTGGAAATTTAAATTGATAAATAATCTAATGAAATTTAATTTAAGAAAAAAAATCGTGCCTTCTTGTATACGCCTCCTTACTTTATATCTAATCACGTTGCTCCTTCTTTCTTTCAGCCGAACATTTTGAAAAATAAATAAATAAAAATAACATATATAATAAAATAAATGATAATGGCTTCGTTCAGAAGGAATGAACGAAAAGAGGAATAAAGGGGCTTGCTTTCATTCTTTCGCTAAACAAAAAGAAATTCTCGGTTTAAAAAAATATATAGACAACACAGAATCATCAGCACCGACTCTCCCCTTATCCAATTCGAAACCTATTCGATTCAAATCAAGTTTTTCGGCGGCGCGCGCGAGGAGTATTCGCGAGTATGTGGGGTTGGGGGCACGAAGGGCTTGGGCTTTGTGAAGCATATTGGTTCGATTCGTCTTCGCCGTCACTCGAGGCGATGGAATGGAAACGTGCGAGCTTGAACGCTCGCTCGTGAGATCTGAAGTCGTACGTTCACGCGATTTGTGGGAATTGATGTGGATTCGCCATGGCAACATCGTGTCGCTGCAGAGATCGTCTGTGTTTTCGCCGACGGCGGTGTGTATGCCGGAATCCATGTCCGGTGATGCATGGAAGGATGTTTGTGGTGATTAGCGGAGGCGTTTGGCTAAGGTGGGAAGGCTTCGTGGCTCCAGTTCAAGTGATGGTGGCTCTGGTGAGAGCATCGGTGAGGTATTGCTGCGTTTTATTATTATATTTATTTATTAATTTAATTTAATTTAAATGTGTATATAGATATATAAATTGTAGGTTTGAAACAGATAATAACTGAGAATATTATATATATACAGATTAAGAATGGAAATTATGTACATATACAGTAAAAAGAAAGGTTAGCTAGGACATTATTTTAACTTTGGAAGAATATATAAGAGTTTATATAAAAATTAATTAAGTAAATCTAGTAAATGATCATAAATTGTTTAATTAGATCGATTATTAATAGAACATCTAATGTTATACAAGGTCTGAAAACAACAATGGAAAACAAGTCAAGATGGAATAGACTGCAAATCAAATGCAAAGGTGAGTTAATCTCACTCAGTTTAAATTTAAGTTTAAATAATTGTTTGAATGGTTGAATTAATTGATGTGATATCGTATGATATTTTGGAATTGGTATATTATATTGTGCTAACGTTTTGGATGCAGGGAAAAACAGGTTGGAGGGATCCAACTGGATCCCTCAACATTTATTATTTAATATTCTCTATTGTGATTACTTGATATTCTATGATGAATATATTGGAATATTGAATGTTATGATTTGATTGGATATATTTGGGTATAATGAATTACCAAAAATATATAAATTGGGTTTTGGAAAGAAAATAAAGGAAGTAAAGTTGTAAACGAAATAATCTTAGAAAATTTAATAAAATTAGAATGAACTGAAAAAGAAATAGAAGTATGTTAAATACTAATAAATAACTTCGAGTTTGAAAGGAAAAGGGTTGAATAAACAGAAATTAATGAGTTGTAAAACCAAATGATATTATTTTAAAGAAATAAAGAATTATTTTAAACTTAAAGTTTTAAATTTATCTAAAAGGAATAAGAAGTAAATTGAGAAATCTAAATTGGCATTTCAATTAAAGGTATTTTAAATCATAATTAAGGAATAAATATGAGATTAAAGGATTTTGGAATAAATGAAGTAAACTGGAAATCAATCTGGGAATTGATTTAAGTGTTTGAAATTGGATATTTGGAAGAATAAATTCAACGTGGGAATTTATTAGGGAATGGGAAAATTTGTTTAAAAATAAATAATGATTTATTTTTAAAGGAAGGTAAAGAGAGGTATATTTCCCTGGATAGCCAAGTAAGTTTTCAAAGTAAAATTTTAAAATATAAGATAAAAGTTTACTGTTGGTTTAAAAGCATGTTTTGGAAAATTTATTATTTCTAGAATATTTAAATTCTAAAATCAGTATTTTCTTTAATCTATACTAATAGTAATTATTTTAAAGTGATTTAGTATTTTGTTTTAAAAAGTGAAAACCTAGTTTTACACTTTATAAAGTAACCTTGTTTTCAAATATTCATATAGTATGTATTTTTAACAAATTATTAAATTAATTTTAACTTGGATATTTTAAAGTATATTTTTAAAATTAAAGTGTTTTAAATTAATTTAGAAAATCTAGTTTTGTGCTTGGTGATTCTAGTGGGAATAGAAATACTTGTAATTTATTCTGAGAAAGATAGATGATTTTGAAAACTATTTTCAAAGGAATTTGAAAAGTGAAAATATATCTCTTGAAGAATTTTTTGAGATAAATAAATAATTTAGGAAATTATTTATTGGTTGATGGTTGTTTGTGAATATTAGTTGATAGTTAAATAACCGACTATCAATATTGGCCAAATGCGTTGATCGTTTCGAAGAGACCGGGATCGAGATTTATTTCTCGAAAACCACTTCGATCCGGTTTGTACATTTCGTGAAAACGATTTTGGATTCGAAGATGGAGCAGTGAAGTGCAAGGGCTAGTCGCTACTAATCCTGAGGATATTTCCAAAATGGATGTAGTAGGAATAGTGCCTTCGGTTCTGTTCGAACCCGGGATGGACTTGTATGGATGAATGCCTGCGAAACATCGTCAGGTGGACGATGGGCATTCTAAGGGATATGTTCTATAAAAGGTAACGCTTAGCCTCAAGCCTCATCAAATGGGAATGACTGAAAATCAGGGGTTATGCAGCAAGGCTAGGTGGGTAGCACCCAAGCAGGGTGAGGTCATTCCAGTCTAGATGTCCCTTTTTATTTCGGCTTAGTGGGCGGTTGCTGATCCCAACCGCGGGGTGATCTCACTCGGGATTATCCAGTAAGGGGTAGTCCCGGCCTTGTATTGTAGGGGAGAGGGCGTACTCCTCGGTACGGTGATCTAGGCCCCGTACTGTGACAGGTGGTACCCCAGTGCCTAGTCATTGGTTGGAAACCATTCTCCCTACGAGCATTGTACGAGTTTTGTTTGTATTACCCACTCTGTGGCTAGTAGCTGGAATTTAATAGAAGTAACAATTTCGGCTATTTTATAAGTAATTGTATATAGACCCTATTATAATATCAGAGGATTTCTATACAAATTTTTTTAGCTATCGTAAGGTAAAAACCCGACATGTTTATTTGTGGCGTGGTCTTACGAGATGTTTTGTTTTCAAAGGATTTTTGAAACTTTAATAATCAATTGGGTGTGATTTTCTCACGCTGGTATCCCAGACTGACTCGGGTGTTATTTAACTGTAATGCTCGGGTCAGACCGAGTATTATAGGATACAGGATATGATGCTGTGGAGTTCAGGAGACGAGCAGGATGGCGATACGTACTCCCGTATTTGTATATATAGACATATTCCGCTGTGTTAAGTTGTTATGTATCCATTTGTATGTTATTAATGTGAGCTGTGATTGATGTACTCTGATGATGTAATATATATAAACATATATATTTGATTTTTGAATAAAGATCATATATTATCTATTATATTTTATTCCGCTGCGATGGTTAGATTCTGTTGTTGTTTTTCCATTTTCTTCTTCTACCTCTTCTTCTTTAACCCAAATGGTTCGTATTTCTGTACAACTTGAGTTGATTTAGGTAGAATAGTGTTGACTCAAGGGGTACAGATTTGCGGGCTGTTACAATTTATACCACAAACTTCGCGGAATAAATTTATGAACTAAAACATCCGAGCTGTTGGAAAAACTCAAGATGGAATTATTCCGCACACAAAATCGATTCATAACAATTCCAACCGTTAGAAACATAGAACGTGGAAAGAGCTTCGTTTTGATAGGTTGTTGCTCCCGACTCCAAATGAGTCAAAATTTATGTCTGTTTGGAGAAACGGAAGAAAGCGACGGACAGTTCGCTGATCCGATTCGACGGTATTGGCAAAAATCTTCGATCTCCGCGAAACGCTCGAGCATGCTCACACTGTAACACTCGATATTTAAGATATTATGGATCACCGAGGGAATAAATGAGGATACGGGTCAAAAGCTTGTTACTTAAGCTATAGCGCAATAAACGTTCTTTTTTTACGACTATTCTGTCTTCCTCGTTTTCTGTACCTGTTTTTTTGCTTATATTCATCAACACGCGCGGTCTTTTACCTATATTACAACACCACGACAAAATGATTTCAAGGCGAATGTTAAGTGCCTTTGATACCTTAGAATTTCGAATGGCTGAGTGTGTTTTATATGATTACTTAGCCTGTAAGTAACCTATTTTTTCAGTCTGTGGATATTTTTCGGTTTCCTTTTTTATTCAATTTTAAATCCAATTTCAATCTTTTTAGCGGGATATTATCGTGGCCTTTTTTGTTCCCTGTATATTTTTGTTTTTTTGTCATTCTTCTAGGTTTACATCGATTTAGTCCGACTATTTATACCACAAACTCCACGGAATAAATTTATGAATGAAAACATCCGAGCTGTAGAAAAAACTTAAGATGGAATTATTCTACACACAATGTCGATCCATGATAATTTCAACCGTTAAAAACATAGAACATGGAAAGTGCTTCGTTTTGCTAGGTTGTGGCTCCCACAACTCCAAACGAGTCAAAAGTTATGGCCATTTGAAGAAACGGAAGAAAGCGGCGGACCGCTCGCTGATTCGATTCGACGGTATTGGCAAAAGTCTACGATCTCCGTGATACGCTCGAGCATGCTCACACTCTAGCACTCGATATTTAAGATATTATGTAGCACCAAAGGAATAAATGAGTATATGGTTCCAAAACTTGTCTGCTGAAGCTATAGTGTAATGAACGTTCTTTTTTTACGACTGTTCCGTCTTCTTCCTTTTCCGTACCTCAAAGTTTTGCTCATATTCATCAACAAAATTGGTCTTTTTTCCAAAATTACAATACTATGAAAAAGTGACTTCAACGAGAATGTTAAATGCATCTGATACCTTAGAATTTCGAACGGCTAATGGTGTTTTATACGATTACTTAGCCTATAAGAAACCTACCTTTTCAGTCTGCGAATATCTTTCGATTTCCTGTTTTATCAAATCTTAAAACCAATTTCGATCTTTTTAGCAGAATATTATCATTGCATTTTTTCATCTTCATATATTTTTGTGTTTTTTGTCGTTCTTCTAGGTTTACATCGATTTAGTTCGACTATTTATACCACAAACTTTGTGGAATAAATTTATAAACGAAAACTTCCGAGCTGTAGAAAAAACATAAGATGAAATTATTCTGCACACAAAATCGATCCATGACAACTCCAACGGTTAGAAACGTAAAACATGGAAAGAGCTTCGTTTTGACAGGTTGTGGCTCCCGTAACTCCAAACGAGTCAAAAGTTATGGCCATTTGGAGAAACGGAAGAAAGCGACGGACCGCTCGCTGATTCGATTCGACGGTATTGGCGAAAGTCTTCGATCTCCGTGAAACGCTCGAGCATGTTCACACTGTAACACTCGATATTTAAGATATTATGGATCACCGAGGGAATAAATGAGGATATGGGTCAAAAGCTTGTCTACTGAAGTTATAGCGAAATAAACTTTCGTTTTTTACGACCGTTCCTCGTTTTTCGTGCCTCATTGTTTTGCTCATATTCATCAACACGCGCGGTTTTTTTACCAATATTACAATATCACGACAAAATGACTTCAAGGCGAATGTTAAACGCATTTGATACCTTAGAATTTCGAAAGACTGGGGGTGTTTTATACGATTACTTAGCCTATAAGTAACCTACTTTTTCAGTCTGCGAATATCTTTCGGTTTCCTTTTTTATCCAATTTTAAATCCAATTTCAATCTTTTTAGCGGAATATTATCGTGGCCTTTTTTGATCTCTATATATTTTTGTTTTTTTTCGTTCTTTTAGATTTACATCGATTTAGTCCGACTATTTATACCACAAACTCCACGGAATAAATTTATGTACAAAAACATCCGAGCTGATTATTCTGCACACAAAACCGATTCAAGACAATTCCAACCATTAAAAACGTAGAACATGGAAAGAGATTCGTTTTGATAAGTTGTGGGTTCCGTAGCTCCAATCGAGTCAAAAGTTATGGTCGTTTGAAGAATCGGAAGAAAGCGACGGACCGCTCGTTGATCCGATTCGACGGTATTGGCAAAAGTTTTCGATCTCCGCGATACGCTCGAGCATGCTCACACTGTAGTACTCGATATTTAGGATATTATGGATCATCGAGGGAATTAATGGGGATATGGGTCAAAAACTTGTCTGCTGAAGCTATAGCGTAATGAACGTTCTTTTTTACGACCGTTTCGTCTTCCTCATTTTTCATACCTCATTTTTTTCTCATATTCATCAATACGCGCGGTCTTTTTACCAAAATTACAACATTACGACAAAGTGACTACAAGGAGAATGTTAAATGCATTTGATACCTTAGAATATCGAACGGCTAATAGAGTTTTATACGATTACTTAACTTATAAGTAACCTACCTTTTCCGTCTACGAATATCTTTCGGTTTCCTGTTTTTATCCAATTTTAAATCAAATTTCAATCTTTTTAGCGGAATATTATCGTGGCCTTTATTTATCTTCGTATAATTTTGTGTTTTTTATCGTTCTTATAGGCTTACATCGATTTAGTCCAACTATTTGTACGACGAACTTTGCGGAATAAATTTACGAACGAAAATATCCGAACTATAAAAAAAAACTTAAGATGGAATTATTCTACACACAAAACGGACCCATGACAATTCCAACCATTAGAAATGTAGAATATGGAAAGAGCTTCGTTTTGATAGGTTGTGGATCCCGTTGCTCCAAACGAGTCAAAAGTTATGGTCGTTTGAAGAAACCGAAAAAAGCGACGGAATGCTCGCTAACCCGATTCGACGGTATTGGCGAAAGTCTTCGATCTTCGCGAAACACTCGAGCGTGATCCCACAGTAACACTTGATATTTAAGATATTATGGATCATCGAGGAAATAAATGAGGATATGGGTCAAAAGCTTGTCTACAGAAGCTATAGCGCAATAAACGTTCTTTTTTTACGATCGTTCCGTCTTCCTCGTTTTCGTACCTCATTGTTTTGCTCATATTCATCAACACGCGCGGTCTTTTTTCCATTGTTACATCACCATGACAAAGTGACTTTAAGAACAGTGTTAAACACATTTGATACATTAGAATTTCGAATGGCTAAGGGTGTTTTATATGATTACTTAGCCCGTAAGTAACCAACTTTTGCAGTCTATGAATATCTTTTGGTTTCCTTTTTTATCCAATTTTAAATTCAATTTCAATCTTTTTAGCGGAATATTACTGTGGCCTTTTTTTGTCTTCGTATATTTTTGGTTTTTTTTCATTCTTCTAGGTTTACATCGATTTAGTCCGACTATTTATACCACAAACTTCGCAGAATAAATTATGAACGAAAACATCCGAGCTGTAGAAAAAATTAAGATGGAATCATTCTGCACACAAAACCGATCCATGACAATTCCAACCATTAGAAATGTAGAACATGGAAAGAGCTTCGTTTTGATAGGTTGTGGATCCCGTAACTCCAAACGAGTCAAAAGTTGTGGCCGCTCAAAAAAAATAAAGAAAGCAACGGACCGCTCGCTGATCCGATTCGACGGTATTGGCGAAAGTCGTCGATCTCCACGAAACGCCCGAGCATGCTCACACTGTAGCACTCGATATTAAAGCTAATACAGATCCCCGAGGGAATAAATGGGGATACAGGCCAAAAACTTGTCTGCTGAAGCTGTAACTCAATAAACGTTCTTTTTTTACGACCGCTCTGTCTTTCTCGTTTTCCGCACCTCATTGTTTTGCTCATATTCATCAACATGCGCGGTCTTTTTACCAATATTACAATACCACGACAAAGTGACTTCGAGGAGAATGTTAAACGCATTTGATACCTTAGAATTTCGAATGGTTGAGGGTGTTTTATATGATTACTTAGCCTGTAGCAACCTACTTTTTCGGTCTATGAATATCCTTCGGTTTCCTATTTTATCCAATTTTTAATCCAATTTCAATCTTTTAAGCGGAATATTATTGTGGCCTTTTTTGATCTTCGTGTATTTTTGTCATTCTTCTAGGTTTACATCGATTTAGTCCGACTATTTATACCACAAACTCCATGAATAAATTTATAAACGAAAACATCCGAGCTGTAGAAAAAACTCAAGATGGAATTATTCTGCACACAAAACTGATCCATGACAATTCATACCATTAGAAACGTAGAACATGGAAAGGGGTTCGTTTCGATAGGTTGTGGTTCCCGTAGCTCCAAACGAGTAAAAAGTTATGGCCGTTTGAAGAAACTTAAGAAAGCGACGGACCGCTCGCTAATCCGATTCGACGGTATTGGCGAACGTCTTCGATCTCTGCGAAACGCTCGAGCATGATCACAACGTAACACTCAATATTTAAGATATTATGGTTCACCGAGAGAATAAATGAGGATATGGGTCAAAACCTTGTCTACTGAAGCTACAGCGCAATAAACGTTCTTTTTTTACGACCGTTCTGTCTTCCTCGTTTTCCGTACCTCATTGTTTTGCTCATATTCATCAACACGCGCGGTCTTTTTGCCAATATTACATCATCACGACAAGGTGACTTCAAGGAGAGTGTTAAACGCATTTGATACCTAAGAATTTCGAACAGCTGAGGGTGTTTTATATGATTATTTAGCTATAAGCAACCTACTTTTTCAGTCTACGAATATCTTTCAGTTTCCTTTTTTATCCAATTTTAAATCCAAGTTCAATCATTTTAGCGGAATATTACCGTGGCCTTTTTTTGATTTTCGTTTATTTTGTATTTTTGTCATTCTTCTAGGTTTACATCAACTTAGTCCGACTATCTAAACCATAAACTACGCGGAATAAATTTATAAACGAAAACATTCGAGCTGTAGAAAAAACTTAAGATGGAATCATTCTACACACAAAACCGATCCATGATAATTCAGACCATTAGAAAGGTAGAACATAGAAAGAGATCCGTTTCGATAGGTTGTGGTTCGCGTAGCTCCAAACGAGCAAAAAGTTTTGGCCGTTTGAAGAAACTGAAGAAAGCGACGGACCGCTCGCTAATCCGATTCGACGGTATTGGCGAAATTCTTCGACCTCCGCGAAACGCTCGAGCATGATCACACTGTAACACTCAATATTTAAGATGTTATGGTTCACTGAGAGAATAAATGAGGATATGGGTCAAAACCTTGTCTACTAAAGCTACATCGCAATAAACGTTCTTTTTTTACGACCGTTCTGTCTTCCTCATTTTTTGTACCTCATTGTTTTGCTCATATTCATCAACATGCGCGGTCTTTTTGCCAATATTACATCATCACGACAAGGTGACTTCAAGGAGAGTGTTAAACGCATTTGATACCTAAGAATTTCGAACGGCTGAGGGTGTTTTATACGATTATTTAGCTGTAAGTAACCTACTTTTTCAGTCTACGAAAATCTTTCGGTTTCCTTTTTTATCCAATTTTAAATCCAAGTTCAATCATTTTAGCGGAATATTACCGTGGCCTTTTTTGATTTTCGTATATATTTGTTTTTTTGTCATTCTTCTAGGTTTACATCAATTTAGTCCGACTATTTAAACCATAAACTACGTGGAATAAATTAATGAACGAAAACATTCGAGCTGTAGAAAAAACTTAAGATGGAATCATTCTGCACACAAAACCGATCCATGACAATTCCAACCGTTAGAAACGTAGAATATGGAAAGGTCTTCGTTTTGATTGGTTTTGGATCCCGTAACTCCAAGCGAGTCAAAAGTTACGGCCGTTTGAAGAAACTGAAGATAGCGACGGACCGTTCGCTGATCCGATTCGATGGTACTAGCAAAAGTCTCAATCTCTGCGAAACGGTCGAGCATGTTCGCACTGTAGCGCTCGATATTTAAGATATTACGGATCAACAAGGGAATAAATGGGGATATGGGTCAAAAACTTGTCTACTGAAGCTATAGTGCAATAAACGTTCTTTTTTTACGACCGCTCCGTCTTCCTCGTTTTCCGTACCTCATTGTTTTGCTCATATTCATCAACCCGCGCGGTTTTTTACCAATATTACAATACCACGACAAAGTGACTTCGAGGAGAACGTTAAACGCATTTGACACCTTAGAATTTCGAATTGCTAAAGGTGTCTTGTATGATTACTTAGCCTGTAAGTAACCTACTTTTTCAGTCTATGAATATCCTTCGGTTTCCTTTTTTATCAATTTTTTAATCAAATTTCAATCTTTTTAGCGGAACATTATCGTGGCCCTTTTGATCTTCGTATATTTTTGTCGTTCTTCTAGATTTATATGGATTTAATCTGACTATTTATACCACAAACTTCGTGGAATAAATTTATGAACGAAAACATCCGAGTTGCAAAAAAAACTTAAGATGAAATTATTCTTCACACAAAACCGATCCATGGCAATTCCAACGTTAGAAACGTAGAACATGGAAAGAGCTTCGTTTTGATAGGTTGTGGTTTCCATAACTCCAAACGAGTCAAAAGTAATGGCCGTTTGAAGAAACGAAAGAAAGAGACGGACCGCTCGCTGATCAGGTTCGACGGTGTTGGCGAAAGTCTTCAATCTCCACGAAACGCTCGAGCATGCTCCTACTGTAGCACTCGATATTTAAAATATTATGGATCGCCGAGGGAATTAATGGGGATATGGCTCAAAAACTTGTCTGCTGAAGCTATAGCGCAATAAACATTCTTTTTTTATGATCGTTCTATCTTCCTCGTTTTCCGTACCTCATTGCTTTGCCATATTCATCAACACGCGCAGTCTTTTTACCAAAATTACAACATCACGACAAAGGGACTTCAAGGAGAATGTTAAATGCATTTGATACCTTAGAATTTCGAATGGTTGAGGGTGTTTTATATTTAGCCTGTCAGTAACCTACCTTTTCAGTCTGCGAATATCTTTTGGTTTCCCGTTTTATCCAATTTTAAATCCAATTCAATCTTTTTAAGGGAATATTTGGTGGCCTTTTTTATCTTCGTATATTTTTATGTTTTTTTTCGTTCTTCTAGGTTTACATCGATTTTGTCCGACTATATATACCATAAATTCCACATAATAAATTTATGAACGAAAACATCCAAGATGTAGAAAAACTTAAGATGGAATTATTCTGCACACAAAACCGATCCAAGAAAATTCCAAACGTTAAAAACGTAGAACATGGAAAGAGCTTCATTTTGATAGGTTGTGGCTCCCGGAACTCCAAATGAGTCAAAAGTTATGGCCGTTTGGAGAAACGGAAGAAAATGACAGACCACTCGCTGGTCCGATTCGACGGTATTGGTGAAAATCTTCAATCTCCGCGAAACACTCTAGCATACTCATACTGTAACACTCGATATTTAAGATATTATGGATCACCGAGGGAATAAATGAGGATATGGGTCAAAAGCTTGTCTATTGAAGCTATAGTGCAATAAAGGTTCTTTTTTTACGACCGTTCCGTCTTCCTTGTTTTTCATACCTCATTGTTTTGCTCATATTCATGAACACGCGCGGTCTTTTTACCAGTATTACAACACCACGACAAAATGACTTCAAGGCGAATGTTAAACACATTTGATACCTTTGAATTTCGAACGGTTGAGGGTGTTTTATATGATTGCTTAGCCTGTAAGTAACCTACTTTTTTAGTCTGCGAATATCTTTCGGTTTCCTTTTTTTATCCAATTTTAAATCCAATTTCAATCTTTTTGCGGAATATTATCGTGGCCTTTTTTATCTCCATATATTTTTGTTTTTTTGTCATTCTTCTAGGTTTACATCGATTAAGTCCGATTATTTATACCATAAACTCCGCGGAATAAATTTATTAACGAAAACATCCGAGCTGTAGAAAAAAATTAAGATGGAATTATTCTGCACACAAAACCGATCCGTGACAGTTCGAACCGTTTACAACGTAGAACATGGAAAGAGCTTCGTTTTGATAGGTTGCGGCTCCCATAACTCCAAACGAGTCAAAGGTTATGGTCGTTTGAAGAAACGAAAGAAAGCGACGGACCGCTCGCCGATCCGATTCGACGGTATTGGCGAAAATCTTCAATCTCCGCGATACGCTTGAGCATGCTCACACTTTTGCACTCGATATTTAAGATATTATGGATCACCAAGGGAACTAATGGGGATATGTGTCAAAAACTTGTCTGTTGAAGCTATAGTGCAATAATCATTCTTTTTTTACGACCGTTCCTTCTTCTTCGTTTTCCATACCTCATTGTTTTGCTCATATTCGTCGACAAGCACGGTCTTTTTACCAAAATTACAACACCGCAACAAAGTGACTTCAAGGAGAATGTTAAATGCATTTGATACATTAGAATTTCGAACGGCTGAGGGTGTTTTATATGATTACTTACCATGTCAGTAACCTACCTTTTTAGTATGCAAATGTCTTTCGGTTTCCTGTTTTATCCAATTTTAAATCCAATTTCATATTTTTAGCAGAATATTATCGTGCTCATTTTTATTTTCGTATATTTTTGTGTTTTTGTCGTTCTTCTAGGTTTACATCGATTTAGTCCGACTATTTATACCACAAATTTAGCAGAATAAATTTATGAATGAAAACTCCAAGCTGTAGAAAAAACTTAAGATGGAATTATTCTGCACGCAAAACCGATCCATGATAATTCCAACCATTAGAAACGTAGAACATGGAAAGATCTTCGTTTTGATAGGTTGTAGCTCCCGTAACTCCAAATGCGTCAAAAGTTATGGCCGTTTGGAGAAACGGAAGAGGGCGACGGACCGCTCGCTGATCCGATTCGACGGTATTGGCGAAAGTCTTTGATCTCCTCGAAACGCTCGAGCATGCTCACACTATAACACTCGATATTTAAGATATGATGGATCACCGAGGGAATAAATGAGGATATGAGTCAAAAGCTTGTCTACCAAAGCTATAGTGCAATAAACGTTCTTTTTTTACGACCGTTCCGTCTTCCCCATTTTTTGTACCACATTCTTTTGCTCATATTCATCAACATGCGCGGTCTTTTAACCAATATTACAACATCATGACAAAATGACTTGAAGGCGAATGTTAAACGCACTTGATACATTAGAATTTGGAATGGCTGAGGGTATTTTATATGATTACTTAGCCTGTAAGTAACATACTTTTTCAGTCTGTGAATACCTTTCGGTTTCCTTTTTTTATCCAATTTTAAATTCAATTTCAATCTTTCTAACGGAATATTATCGTGGCCTTTTTGATCTTCGTATATTTTTGTTTTTTTGTCATTCTTCTTAGTTTACATCGATTTAGTCCGACTATTTATACCACAAACTCCACGGAATAAATTTATGAATGAAAACATCCGAGCCATAGAAAAAATTTAAGATGGAATTATTCTACACACAAAACCTCATTGTTTTTCTCATATTCATTAACACGCGCGGTCTTTTTACCAACATTACATCACCATGACAAGGTGAATTCAAAGAGAATATTAAATGCATTTGATACCTTAGAAAGATGAACGGCTGAGGGTGTTTTATATGATTACTTAGCCTGTAAGTAACCTACTTTTTCAGTCTGCGAATATCTTTCGGTTTTCTTTATATCCAATTTTAAATCCAATTTCAATCTTTTTAGTGGAATATTATCGTGGCCTTTTTCTTATCTTCGTATATTTTTTTTCGTCGTTCTTCTAAGTTCACATCGATTTAGTCCGACTATTTATACAACAAACTCTACGGAATAAATTTATGAACGAAAACATCCAAGCTATAAAAAAAATTAAGATGTAACTATACTGCACCCAAAACTGATCCATGACAATTCCAACCATTAGAAACGTAGAACATGGAAAGAGCTTCGTTTTGATAGGTTGTGGCTCTCGTAATTCCAAACGAGTCAAAAGTTATAGCCGTTTGAAGAAATAGAAGAAAGCGATGGACCGCTCGCTGATCCGATTCGAAGGTATTGGCGAAAGTCTTCGATCTCCGCGAAACGCTCGAGCATGCTCACACTATAGCACCCAATATTTAAGATATTATGAACCACCGAGGGAATAAATGGGGATATGGGTCGAAAACTTGTCTGCTAAAGCTATAGCGCAATAATTGTTCTTTTTTTACAACCGTTGCGTCTTCCTCGTTTTCGATACCTCATTGTTTTGCTCATATTCGTCAATATGCATGGTCTTTTTACCAAAATTACGACACTATGACATAGTGACTTCAAGGAGAATGTTAAACTTATTTGATATCTTAGAATTTCGAATGGCTGAGAGTGTTTTATATGATTACTTAGCCTGTAAGTAACCTACCTTTTCAGTCTGCGAATATCTTTCCGTTTCCTGTTTTATCCAATTTTAAATCCAATTTCAATCTTTTTAGTGGAATATTATCATGGCCTTCTTTTATCTTCGTATATTTTTGTGTTTTTTGTCGTTCTTCTAGGTTTACATCGATTTAGTCTGACTATTTATACCACAAATTCAACGGAATAAATTTATGAACGAAAACATCCGAGCTGTAGAAAAAACATAAGATGGAATTATTCTGCACAAAAAATCGATACATGACAATTCCAACAGTTAGAAACGTAGAACATGGAAAGAGCTTCGTTTTAATAGGCTGTGGCTCACGTAACTCCAAATGAGTCAAAAGTTATGGTCGTTTGAAGAAACGGAAGAAAGCGACGGACCGCTCGCTGATACGATTCGATGGTATTGGCGAAAGTCTTCGATCTTCGCGAACCGCTCGAGCATGCTCATACTGTAACACTCGATATTTAAGATATTATGGATCACTGAGGGAATAAATGAGGATATGGGTCAAAAGCTTGTTTACTGTAGCTATAGCACAATAAACATTCTTTCTTTACGACCGTTCCATCTTTCTCATTTTCCGTACCTCATTGTTTTAGTCATATTCATCAACACGCGCGGTCTTTTTACCAATATTACAGTATCATGATAAAGTGACTTAAAGGAGAATGTTAAACAAGTTTGATACCTTAGAATTTCGAACGGTTGAGGGTGTTTTATATGAATACTTAGCCTGTAGGTAACCTACTTTTTTAGTCTGCGAATATCTTTCGGTCTCCTTTTTTGTCCAATTTTAAATCCAATTTCAACCTTTAGCACAGTATTATCGTGGCCTTTTTTTATCTTTGTATATTTTTATTTTTTTGTCGTTCTTCTGGGTTTACATCGGTTTAGTCCGATTATTTATACCTCAAACTATGCGGAATAAATTTATGAACGAAAACATCCGAGCTGTAGAAAAAACTTAAGATGGAATTATTCTGCACACAAAACCGATCCATGACAATCCAACCGTAAAAAACATAGAACATGGAAAGGGATTCGTTTTGATAGGTTGTTGCTCCCATAACCCCAAATGAGTCAAAATTTATGGTCGTTTGAAGAAACGGAAGAAAGCGACGGACCGCTCGCTGATCCGATTCGACGGTATTGGCGAAAGTCTTTGATCTCCGCGATATGCTCGAGCATGCTCACACTGTAGCACTCGATATTTAAGATATTATGGATCACCGAGGGAATAAATGGGGATATGGGTCAAAAACTTGTGTGCTGAAGCTATAGCGTAATGAACATTCTTTTTTAACGAACTTTCCGTCTTCCACGTTTTCCATACCTCATTGTTTTACTCATGTTCATCAACACGCGCGGTCTTTTTACCAAAATTACAACACTACGACAAAGTGACTTCAAGAAGAACGTTAAATGCATTTGATACCTTAGAATTTCGAAAGGTGAATGGTGATTTATACGATTACTTAGCCTATAAGTGACCTACCTTTGTAGTCTGTGAATATCTTTCAGTTTCCTGTTTTACCCAATTTTAAATCCAATTTCAATCTTTTTAGCAGAATATTATCGTGACCTTTTTTTATATTCGTATATTTTTGTGTTTTTTGTCATTCTTCTAGATTTACATCGATTTAGTCCGATAATTTATACCATAAACTTCACGGAATAAATTTATGAACGAAAACATCCGAGCTGTAGATAAAACTTAAGATGAAATTGTTCTGCACACAAAACCGATCCATAACAATTCCAACCGTTAGAAATGTAGAACACGGAAAGAGCTAAGTTTTGATAGGTTGTGGATCCCGTAGCCCCGAACGAGTCAAAATTATGGCCGTTTGAAGAAACTCAAGAAAGCGACGGGCCGCTCGCTAATCCGATTCGACAGTATTGGCAAAAGTCATCGATCTCCACGAAACGATCGAGCACGATCACACTGTAAGACTTGATATTTAAGATATTATGTATTGCCAAGGAAATAAATGAGGATATGGGTCAAAAGCTTGTATACTGAAGCTATAGCGCAATAAACGTTCTTTTTTAACGACCATTTCGTCTTCCTCGTTTTCCGTACCTTATTATTTGCTCATATTCATCAACACGCACGGTCTTATTCCACTATTACATCACCTCGACAAAGTGACTTCAAGGAGAGTGTTAAACGCATTTAATACCTTAGAATTTCGAACGACTAAGGGTGTTTCATATGATTACTTAGCCTGTAAGCAACCTACTTTTTCAGTCTACGAATATCTTTCGATTTACTTTTTTTTCTCCAATTTTAAATCCAATTTCAACCTTTTTAGCAGAATATTATCGTGGCCATTTTTGATCTTCGTATATTTTTTTTGTCGTTCTTCTAGGTTTACATCGATTTAGTTTGACTATTTATACCACAAACTCCATAGAATAAATTTATGAGCGAAAACATCCGAGTTGTAGAAAAAATTAAGATGGAATTTTTCTTCACACAAGATCAATCCTTGACAATTCCAACCGTCAGAAACGTAGAACATGGAAAGAGCTTCGTTTTGATAGTTTGTGGCCCTTGTAACTCCAAACGAGTCAAAAGTTATGGCCGTTTGAAGAAACGAAAGAAAGCGACGGACCGTTCGCGGATCAGATTCGGCGGTATTGGCTAAAGTCTTCGATCTCCGCGAAACGTTCGAGCATGCTCACACTGTAGCACTCCATATTGAAGATATTATAGATCACCGAAGGAATTAATGGGGATATGGGTCAAAAACTTGTCTGCTGAAGCTATAGCACAATAAACGTTCTTCTTTTACGACTATTCTGTCTTCCTCGTTTTTCATACCTCATTATTTTGCTCATATTTGTCAACGCGCAGTCTATTAACCAATATACAACATCACGACAAAGTGACTTCAAGGCGAATGTTAAACGCACTTGATACCACAGATTTTCGAATGGCTGAGGGTGTTTTATATGAATATCTAGCCTGTAAGTAACCCACTTTTTCAGTCTGTGAATATCATTCGATTTCCTTTTTTATCCAATTTTAAATCCAATTTCAATCTTTTTAGCGGAATATTATCGTGGACTTTTTTGATCCTCGTGTATTTTTGTTTTTTTTGTCGTTCTTCTAGGTTTACATCGATTTAGTCCGACTATTTATACCACAAACTCCGTGGAATAAATTTATAAACGAAAACATTCGAGCTGTAAAATAACTTATGATGGAATTATTCTGCATGCAAAACCGATCCATGACAATTCCAACCATTAGAAATGTAGAACATGGAAAGAGCTTCGTTCTGATAGGTTGTGGCTCCCGTAACTCCAAACGAGTCAAAAGTTATAGCGGTTTGAAGAAACAGAAGAAAGCGACGGACCGGTCGCTGACCCGATTCGAAGGTATTGACGAAAGTCTTCGATCTCTGCAAAACGCTCGAGCATGCTCACACTGTAGCAATTTATATTTAAGATATTAACCGCCATAGCCTCCTTTGCGCGGCTCGATCCGAAAAAAATTGATAGTATATATATCATAAATATACATCTCATCAAGTGACGAGGCATCCCATAGGGAAAAAAGTGTAAAGTACGATATTTAATCCGATATATGTACCTTATATTTTATTAGCGAGCATATACGGCTAATATAGCGCGAAAGCGAGCACCAAATGCGAAGCAAGCGCAATCCGCACCTACTAAACTCTCAATAAAACAAATGAGAACATGTATATATGAAAATAATATCAATATACAACATATAGCAACATAACAACTACATGTGCCAACATAGCAAATGCAACAAAAGCAACAAATGCAACCATCAAACAACTATCCAACCAATAAACATCCAGCAAATCCATAACCAAATCAATATTCATTCATATTCTCATTAATATTCAATGAATTGGTTTTCCAATTTAAATCACATTTGATTCGTTAACATTGGATTTACTAACATTCATTCATATTCAATTTCAATTAGTATACATTCACTAATTTACATTCAAGTTAGTTTACTTTCCATTCAATCAAATTCAATTTCATAGCTTTCCATTTATCAATTCAACTTCATTAACACTTAATGAAATATACACAATCAATTTACAATCATATAACAACCAATGTTTATTCAACACAACCAAATTTATTCAGTTTATATTTATTTACATTCAATTTGGTT
This sequence comes from Allium cepa, assembly GCA_030765085.1. Classification (NCBI taxonomy): domain Eukaryota; kingdom Viridiplantae; phylum Streptophyta; class Magnoliopsida; order Asparagales; family Amaryllidaceae; genus Allium; species Allium cepa. The sequence continues at coordinate 171,044,659 of CM060931.1, forward strand.
CAACACATTTAGTTCCAATTGGTTTATCATTAAATTGTTTTACATTCAATTATTCAGCTTCTCAACTTCATTAGCTTCTAATGAATTTACACTTGCATTCATTATTTCATATCAATTACTAACATTCGATTGATTAATATTCAATCCATTTATTATTTCAATTGCTAATTCATTTAACAATATAAAGTTGAATTTCATTTATATAACTCAAGTTCATATTCATCACTTCTCTTGATTAATTTACTTCGATACCAAAATCAACTTTATTCAACTTCACTTAAGTTATATTCTCTTTCAAACATTATTTGTTTAACTTAACTTAAGTTCCCACTTATATATTCAATTCAGATTCCAATTCTATAGTAAATTCCATTTACTTTTACCAAAGTCAAATTTTCATCACTTATGCAAATTTAGATTTATTTTGCTTAACAAATTGTTTAACCATTTTAATAATTGGTTTCACTTACATTTTCTCATTTTATAAGTTATACAACTTATATTCAACAATTACCACTTGGATTTTGTTGATTCACTTATACCTCCTTTAATTTAACTCCATTCTTTAAGTTAAATTTATTCTATCAAAATTCAAATTGTATAAGTTATCAACTCATTTATCATTCTCATAATATTTTAAATAGGATTCCAGAGTTCTTTCAACCTCTCAACAACATTTTTTAAATCAATTCAAATTACCTTTTGAATTTCAAAACCCAAACTCAAATTTTTCACACAACTTCCATTTAAAATAATCTGGCAGCAATTCCTCTTTTGGAAACCCGAAAATGAACACCAATGATGCCGCGATCATCATCAGAATTATTTTCCAACGACCGAAAAGAGTTTAGAGCTTTAATTTCTTCAAAACAATTTTCCAAAATATCAAATCCTTTCAAAACACTTCTCTGGAATTTTGTTTTTAGATTATAAATCACATTTATAAATCTTTTACTTATATAATTTCACTTCTTATATATAAGATTATTTCACAAGTGTAAATCACATTAATTATAATTCCATACTTTATAATTCAATTGCTTATACAATTATTCTTTTACAGCTGTTGTTTTTATTTAACTTATTCAACAACCAAACAATCAATTTATATATACACTTTAATAATTCTGAAAAAATTATTCCTTTATATATAAAATATAATCGAGGTAAAATTATTTCATTTACTCTGTTCAAAACAATATCGTGCTGAATTGTTCTGAGTAAGTGTTTAGAGATCCCTATCAACAACGTTAATTACTCGTGTTGACTAGAATCCGTATACCACTCAACAAACCAATCATCACAATATAAAACAATTTCATATTCACTAACAAATACGCACTCGTACATATTATTACACTCACACTCATTCTAGAGTACTACCGACTCCATCTCTAATGAGTAATTCCCAACAGAGCCATGGTTGTCGCTTAACCATATGCTCTGATACCAAATGTAACGTATGAGATTTTTCGACGCTCGAAAACCGACATCAATACTTCCATTGTATCAACTGTCGAGCAATCGAATGCCGGAAAACTGTACCGTTATTGTAAAAGAAGAAGCAAAAGATAGAAGAAGAGAAAAAAAGATAGAACAGAAAGAAACAACAGAACAATATCTGAATCTCACAATCGCAGCGGAACAACATATAATAGATAAATGAATAATCTTTAAACAAAGAACTATATCAGTTATTACATTACATTACATCATCAGAGTGTACAACAACAAACAACAACAAACAGCGGAAAAGAAATAATATATACTAGTGAATACACCATGTCATCCAACTTGCCTCCAGCAACTCCTGAATTCCAGAATATACTGATAACCTAACTCTAGACTGCTCGTGTGGAAATTGGTAGGCACCCAAAGTTTAGGAGGGAAAACAATAAACTCCGAGTCAGTCATGGGACTGGTGTGAGAACTTAAACAGTTTATCATTTAAAAACAAAACAGAGGAATATTTTTAAAGTCAATTCGAAATGCTTTCAAAAATGAAACTACCATAAGGCCTCCCGACACACACACAATGCAAATGCAGACTTGGGGGAGATTTCCCCTTATGATAGTCAAAGATGCTTACTACGTAAAATCAAATCATTTTTGATATTATTATTAGTGCATAGTGTAGGAAACATTTCGAAAGTAGAATATAAATCTTAGCCAGCATAGGTACCATTATATTATTCCTACTATAGCTACCATATTAAATGGCAGGTTCTACAACTAAAACCGTACAAGGTTCGTATTGTTTATTTGGATTTCCAACAAATGCTTAGGCCAAGGAACTTCCCATTGCCACATGGGTACGCCTCTGGAAAGATGCCCCGAGAACCTAACCTGATCTCTACCAACACAAGGCCAGGTTACCTCTGCAAAAATAGGTAACTACTGACGCGCATATGCGATTCCCCGATCGTAACCGATCTATATCCGAGGATCCTCGATTCCAACAACCACAAAGTAATAAATTTGCAGCACAACATAGGTCAAATATTTGGGCTCCATACCATGATACCACCTCTATCCAGAAGGAATGACATACACTAAGGGGCGCTACTCCCTAAAACCTTGCCGCATCCTTCCTGTTTTGACCATTTTCGGGGTGTGAGGTCCGACGAAGTCTCGTCCACAAAGCCAAACTTTATACAAAAGCTTTGCTTTGATCACATATGCTCAACAGCACTTCGTATGCCACATTACCAATTTGGGAATGTATCACTAGTAACCATCAACTACATAACCTCTGAGCTTGTACGTCTCAGAGAAGGGTGTTAAGCTAAGAGAATAAATTCTTTGCCACCAACAGAAATATATTTGATAGAAACCAGCTTTACATCTCAAATTGTAACGTCAGATACACATCCATACAAGTCCGTTCCGAGATCGAACAGAACCGAAGACACTTCCAAAGAAGCCCTTGCAATCCGGATATTCACTAATCACGTCCGCACTTCCCGTCACTAAGGGTGATAAAACCTCTATATCGGAGATCAGCCGATGCAGAGTCATTCGACGGTAATCCTTCCATTTTCAAAAATATCCGGTCTTCAAACGTAGTCCATAACGACGTGTCACATATTCGGAATGGGTTATACGACCCCAAGGTTCTTTCCCGGCTAACCCGAATAGTGAGCGCTTATTTTGAAAATAAGTGTGGCATTCAAATTCAAGCAAATCACAAGAAATACCTATTTAAAGGTAAATATTGATAGTCGGTTATTTAACTATCAATAGGTATGCACAACATCACCAGATTCCAAATAATTTTCCAAATTATTTATTTTCCAAAAATATCTTTACAAGATATATAATTTCCACACTTCAACCATTTGAAAACAAATTTCAAATCACTTTTTAACTTTACCACTTTTGAAAACAAATTTCAATCATTTTCCCTACGCGGAAATACTTTCATTTCAAAATGGTTCATTTAAACCAATTAAATAAATCCTTACCGATTTACTTTATATTTACGTTCCAAATCCATAAATTTATTCCCACGCTTCAAAAATAAATCAACGTTTATTTTTAAACAAATTTCCCTTTCTTTTATAAATTCCATACTGAATTTACAATTCCAAATATCTATGAATATACGATTTCCAAATCGATTTCTAATGCTCATTTTCAATTTATCTTTAAAAGATAAAATCTCAAAATATTCACTTCATATTGGAAAACATTTCCATACTTATTTAATAATAAGTAATTCACAAATCCATTTATTTTCAACACTTGGAAAATATTCAATATACTTAGATCGAAATTAAGTATATATTTAATTCTTTAAAGAAAACGTTCTTTCAAACACATTTATTTGAGTAAAAACGAATGTTGCGTAAAACATCGTTACGACGACCCAAAATCACTAGTATAGGGATTCGAAATTAAGATAGATATATAAATCCCAATACTACATAAAACATTTCCTTTCAGAAATCATTTACTATAACAACAGTGTTATAGTCCACCATTTCCTTCTATTTCTTGAAAACGTCTATTTCAACAATGAATGTTGAAATCTATGGTTTCGAAGTTTAACACCATTTAATACATCATTAAAACAATTAACGTCATTTGATAATATTCATTTTCCCAAAACATATCCATTTTATTTAATATATTCACTATCCAAAATCGTGAATATACTTCACTAACTAAATTCAATATTTTCTACACATTTTATTTTAAGGATAATTCGCTATCCGAAATCGTGAATATATCTCCTTAATAACCTTCTATATCAAATTTATCAAATTCAATTGATTTCGGATTTATAAACAATGTTTATAAATTCCATTTCTATTTATAAAAACTTCAATTATAAAATCCCTTTTATAAATCACTTCAATTTATAACTCAACTTTATACCCAGAATCCGATTTATAAGTTAATTAATTATATATCTTTTATTTTACAAAATCTATTCATTTCATAACTTCACAATTTATAAATTTACAAATTTTATTCACTTGTGAAATCCATTTATACTCCATTTTAACACTTAATAAAACTCGTTTCACAATTCCTATATTTTAATTTATATATATCTATTTTATAAATCCTTTTATATAAATCGTTTATAATAATTCAAAAATCTCAATTTAAATAAACCAATCCTTTTAATAATTTACAAAACGTTATTTAAAACTTATATAACTCCAAAATCATACTTAAGTACTATTTTCCAAAAATATAACTTTTATAACAATAAAATTATAATGTTTATTTATTTTAACAATTCCAAATTTAATAAAATGTATACTTTCAAAAATCACTTTAAAATTCTTTTTAAAATCAAAAATCATTATTTTAAAACTTCAAAAACGGATCCGATGATGCAACAGTACCAAATAGTCAATCACGACAACAAAGGCATCATATATCAGTATATGATAATCAACAAATATCACAATATCTGTAATCGAATAATATTGGTGAGGAATCCAGTTGGATCCCTCCAACCTGTTTCCCTGCATCCACAAAAATTAGCACAATACCAATTCCGTTCCAATACGGAATATCGCGGTACATGGGATTCATAAAATATTATCCGTTATTATGCGGCGCAATAGGGTCTCATCCGCTATATAATGCGGGAAAATCAACTCCAAGTACATATATAATACCAATTCCGATAAAGATGGAATTATCGCGGTATATGTTTTTAATAAATAACCTTCGCTTAATATACGGCATATAATGTCTATTTTAACAATCACTAGATGATAAATTATCATCCAGGCATACAATCAACAATTTTAAATCTAACTATTTAAAATTTAAATCGAAACTATTCGATTGAGTGAGAAGTTCTCACCTTGCTTTCAATTCAGTTTCCACGTTTTATTTCGAATAAAATTAAACAAGCGTTTAATTTTACCCGAAATTTTCACTAGCTCCAAACGACTCCAATCCAGTTCCAATGCATAGTGCTAGACAAAATGAAGCCAACGCAATTCGTTTCGTAATTTTTCGACCTTGTGTGAAAGAGATATCGATTTTTAAAGTTACACGAATTATAATACAATTAAATTACAGATTTCTTATTTTATTTTACCAAGATCTCATCTTAGCCCTTCATCCCATTATCATCAATTTTGGGCCGCGTGATATGCTTTTTTCCTCCCTCCCAATTCATGTTCGTTTCCAGTAAACCAAACCCATAGCCGCCCCCCTTCCTTGAATTTTCACGTCCACTACAAGCTATTTGAAGACGATCGGAGACTGCCATTTGAATGTCCTCAACGAAAGCTACCTTCGGCTGCCACCTTGCAAAGCTCGGCCCTCCCCTTGGCTTAGAAAACGTGCGAAGTCGAGCATGAATGTGGGTTAATTTCATTGTCTCTGGTCGACGATTCGACGAAGTAGCCGTATGGATCTGAAGCTCTCTCCGTGCTCTTCAATTTGTTAGTTTAAGGTTCTTGCTAATTGTCTATGGATTGAGAGTGATTGAGGGGAGAAGATTTGAGCTCTCTAGGCCATTGAATTATTGGAGGCGGCTGAAGTAAGAAACCCTAGGGTTTTGAGTTGTGTTTGCAAATGTGAATATAATCGTCCTTATATAGAAAATTTCCAAACACTATTCATCCAAAATTTTCCGAACTCCAAACGAAGCGTGCCGGTTGGCGTTTCTAAGGTTTACCCCACGTTTCGAACACAATGGAATGTGTTTCAGAGGCTAATTCGATCATCTGTGCGAGTTACGGCAATAAATGATCGATTTTAAATTAAATCGATTTAAACTAATTTCTATGCGTTTTGGCTTGCCTCGGACAAACCGTAAATCCGATTGACATGAAATTTGAAACCATTCAATAATATCACATTACGGGTCCGATGAAACTAATTTCGTCGAAATCCGAGACTGTTTGATAAATGGCTATTTTAACTCGTCAATTAAATATTAAAATATTCAATTTTCACAAATTAACTTTTAATTTGATTTTAAAAGTTCTATAACATCATTCTAACTCCAATATGATATAATAACATTTTACAAATCATTTTCAATCATATTAAACCAAATTTCCAATTATTTCTATAATTTCAACTATTAAATTATCGATTTAATTATCCAATTAAATCCAATTATTCGAAAAATAAATTATTCGACTTATAAATTTCACTTATTAATATTTAAAATCAATTAAATATACGAATTTTAATTAACAAAATTCCTGGGTCGTTACAGAAGACATTCGCCAATGCCATCGAATCGGATCAGCGAGCGGTCCTTCGCTTTCTTCCGTTTCTTTAAACGGCCATAATCTTTGACTTGTTTGGAGATACGGGAGCCACAAACTATTAAAACAAAGCTCTTTCCATGTCCTACGTTTCTAACTATTGGAATTGTCATGGATCGGTTTTATGTGCAGAATAATTTCGTCTGAAGTTTTTTGATAGCTCGAATGTTTTCGTTCAAAAATTTATTCCACGGTGTTTGTGGTATAAATAGTCGGACTAAATCGATGTAAAGTAGAAGAACGACAAATAAAACAAAAATATACGAAGATCAAAAAAGGCCACGATAATATTCCGCTAAAAAATTGAAATTGGATTAAAAATTAGATAAAACAGGAAACCGAAAGATATTCGCAAATTGAAAATCTAGGTTACTTACGGGCTAAGTAATCATATAAAACACGCTAAGACGTTCGAAATTCTAAGATTTCAAATGCGTTTAACATTCTTCTTGAAGTCACTTTATCGTGGTGTTGTAATATTGGTAAAAAGACCGCGCATGTTGATAAATATGAGCAAAATAATATGGTATGGAATACGAGGAAGATGGAACGATCGTAAAAAAAAAAGAACGTTTATTGCGCCATTGCTTCAGTAGACAAGCTTTTGACCCATATCTCCATTTATTCCCTCGGTGATCCGTAACATCTTAAATATCGAGTGTTACAGTGTGAGCATGCTCGAGCATTTCATGGAGATCGAAGGCTTTTGCCAATAACATCGAATCAGATCAGCAAGCGGTCCGTCGCTTTCTTCCATTTGTTCAAACGGCCATAACTTTTGACTCGATTGGGGTTATAGGAGCCACAACCCATCAAAATGATGCTCTTTTCATGTTCTATATTTCTAACGGTTGGAATTGTCATGGATCAGTTTTGTGTGCAGAATAATTCCATCCTAAGTTTTTCTACGGCTCGGATATTTTCGTTCATAAATTTATTCCACGGAGTTTGAGGTATAAATAATCGGACTAAATCGATGTAAATCTAGAAGAACGACAAAACCAAATATATGAAGATGAAAAGAGGCCATGATAATATTCCGCTGAAAACATTGAAATTGGATTAAAATTTGGTTAAAACAGGAAACCGAAAAATATTCGCAGATTGAAAAATTAGGTTACTTACAAGCTAAGTAATCATATAAAACACGTCAACCGTTCAAAATTCTAAGATACCAAATGCGTTTAACATTCTTCTTGAAGTCACTTTGTCATGGTGTCATAATTTTGGTAAAAAGGTTGTGTGTGTTTATGAATATGAGCAAAACAATGAGGTACTGAAAACGAGGAAGACACAACGAACGTAAAAAATTGAACGTTTATTGCGTTATAGCTTCAGTAGACAAGCTTTTCACCCATATCCCCATTTATTCCCTCGATGATCCATGATATCTTAAATATCGAGTGCTACAGTGTAAGCCTGTTCGAACGTTTCATGGAGATCGAAGACTTTCGCCAACACCATCGAATCGGATCAACGAGAAGTCCCTCGCTTTCTTCCGTTTCTTCAAACGGCCATAACTTTTGACTTGTTTGCCACAACCTATCAAAACGAAGCTATTTCCATGTTCTACGTTTCTTACAGTTGGAATTGTCATGGATCCGTTTTGTGTGCAGAATAATTCCATCTTAAGTTTTTTCTACAGCTTGGATATTTTCGTTCATAAATTTATTCCACGGAGTTTGTGGTATAAATAATCAGACTAAATCGATGTAAACCTAGAAGAACAACAAAAAAATTAAATATAGAAGATCAAAAAAGGCCACTATAATATTCCGCTAAAAACAATGAAATTGGATTAAAAATTGGATAAGACAGGAAATCGAAAGATATCCGCAGACTGAAAAATAGGTTACTTACAGGCTAAGTAATCATATAAAACACCGTCATCCGTTCGAAATTCTAAGATACCAAATGCGTTTGACATTCTCCTTGAAATCACTTTTTCGTTGTGCCGTAATTTGGGTAAAAAGGCCGCACGTGTTGATGAATATGAGCAAAACATGAGGTACGGAAAACGAGGAAGACGTAACAATCGTAAAAAAAGAACGTTTATTGCGTTATAGCTTCAGTAGACAAGCTTTTCACCCATATCCACATTTATTCCCCCGGTGATCCATAATATCTTAAATATCAAGTGCTACAGTGTAAGCATACTCGAGCGTTACGCGGAGATCGAAGGCTTTCGCCAATACCATCGAATCGGATCAGTGAGTAGTCCATCGCTTTCTTCCGTTTCTTCAAACGGCCATAACTTTTGACTCGTTTGGAGTTACGGGAGCCACAACCTATCAAAACGAAGCTCTTTCCATGTTCTACGTTTCTAACGGTTGGAATTGTCATGGATCGGTTTTATGTATAGAATAATTCCATCTTAAGTTTTTTCTACCGCTCCGATGTTTTCGTTCATAAATTTATTTCTTGGAGTTTGTGGTATAAATAGTCGGACTAAATCGATGTAAACCTAAAAGAACGATAAAAAAGACAAAAATATACGTAGATTGAAAAAGGTCACGATAATATTCCGCTAAAAGATTGAAATTGGATTAAAAATTGGATAAAACCAGAAACCGAAAGATATTCGCAGACTGAAAAAGTAGGTTACTTATAGGCTAAATAATCATATAAAATGCCCTTAGTCGTTCAAAATTCTAAGATATCAAATGCATTTAATATTCTCCTTGAAGTCACTTTGTCGTGGTGTTGTAATATTGGTAAAAAGACTACGCGTGTTGAAGAATATAAGCAAAACAATATAGTGCGGGAAACGAGGAAGACGGAACGTTTGTAAAAAAAAAGAACGTCTGTTGTGCCATCGCTTCAGTAGACAAGCTTTTGACTCATATCCCCATTTATTCCCTCGATGATCCGTAATACCTTAAATATCGAGTGCTACAGTTTGAGCATGCTCAAGCGTTTCGCGGAGATCGAACGGATCAGTAATCGGTCCGTCGCTTTCTTCCGTTTCTTCAAACGACCATAACTTTTGACTCCTTTGGAGTTACGGGAGACACAACCTATAAAAATGAAGCTCTTTCCATGTTCTACGTTTCTATTAGACTGAATTGTCATGGATCGGTTTTGTATGCAGAATAATTCCATCTTAAATTTTTGTCTACATCTCAGATGTTTTCGTTTATAAATTTATTCCATGGAATTTGTGGTATAAATAGTCGGACTAAATCGATGTAAACTTAGAAGAATGACAAAAAATAAAAATATACGAAGATCAAAAAAGGCCACGATAATAATCCGCTAAAAAGATTGGAATTGGATTAAACATTGGATAAAACAGAAAACCGAAATATATTCACAAACTGAAAAAGTACGTAACCTACATGCTAAGTAGTCATTTAAAACATCCTAAGCGGTTCGAAATTCTAAGATATCAAATGCGTTTAATATTCTCCTTGAAGTAACTTCGTCGTGATGTTCTAATTTTGGTAAAAAAGACCGCGCATGTTGATGAATATGAGTGAAACAATAAGATACGGAAAATGAGGAAGACGGAACGATCGTAAAAAAAGATCGTTTATTGCGTCATAGCTTCAGCAGCCAAGCTTTTGACTCATATCCTCATTTATTCTGTAACATTCCCGAATTTTGAACAAGTTTAATTTGACAATTAATTTAATTTTTGGAATCAAATTGTGAATAAATGTGAATTTTTCAAAATTTAATCAGATATTAGTATATAAAAATTTATTTTAAATTTAATTGTGAGATTGAAATTAAAGAATAAATATCATAGGAAATAAATTGGATTTAAAAGCTATATTTTTAAAAGATAATAAGAAATTGTTTTCTAAATCTTAATATATAATATGTAGGTATATGACTAGAATTGTAAATATAATATGATGTTAAACAAGGTTAAATGAAATATTTAAAAATGCTTTTGTTCTATATACTTGAAAATAAATGTAGTTGATAAATAAATAAAAAGCTTTGATAAGAATGTATATTTTGAAAATATAAAATTTAAAATACAATGACATATATATATATATATATATAAATATAAAATAGATAAACATGTTTCATAAATTTAAATAAATAAAAACTTGTTTCACCAATTTAAATAAAGTAAGATTTAAAAACATGCATTCCAAATAAATCTAAGTTAAGGGTTAAAACATGATTTGCAAATAAAAATAATATATAAATGTATGAATGGAAAATAAATATGAATATATTTATGTACTAAACTAAATTTAAGTTTAAATATAAAATGTATTACATAAACATTTGTAAATATAAATATTTAATAATTTATAAAAGTAAGGGTTTAAACTATAAATTTTAAATTAATTTGAATAAAGGACTTAAACATAATGTGATGGGTATTGGACTAATGTTTAACAAGAAATAATATAGGTTAAAAAGTGTCCATGTTTAAAGATAAGTGTTCATGTAACGACCCTGTATTTTTGGCCCATTTATTTTAATAAATATTTAATCTAAATTAAATAAAATTTAAATTGATCATATTAAAATGAATGTGATTTTGGGATTTATTGTTATTTATTTATATAAACTTTATTTTAAAAAGAAGATTGATTTGGAAATTTGAAATAAGCATCTCAATAATATTTATAATAAAATTATCTTATATATTTAAATTAAAAGGTTTTACATTTGCTAACATTTGATAAACATATACATATGAATAATAATGTTTGAAATTTAAAATCAAATTCTAGTAATATAAAATATAAATGTAAAATATGAGTCAAACTTATGTTTATAATTTGAATAGATTATAATTGGAGATAAATATAAAAATAAGTATTAAATATAAGTAAAACTTAAGAATATAATGTAAATATTGATAATCAAAATATAAAATACAAATATAAATAAGTAAGCAAGCAAATAATAAAATTTGTTCTTTTATATCTTCACATGTAATCCAAACTCAAAGTATAAAATGAAATAAAAACAATTTATAACATAATATAAGACAAGTGTTTATACAAAAACAATAAATATTTTCATGAACAAAGATTCACACTCAAAAACTAAATATCTATCTACAAATGTACTTTTCATACAACAAAATCTTTGTACACAACAAAATGTCTTCCTATACAAGCCTAAACCTACCTGCTAAAGTACAAATCATACATACAATATCTTTAAACAGCCAACCATAATAATATGATGTAAGCTAAGTTAGGAACCAAAGTATTAATTGTTATCATTTCAGCATAAAAACATCAGGGAACATTAATTGTATGTTAACATAATTGAAGACATATTCATTAAGGCTAAGTACAATTTGTCATTTCAGATTACAAAATGATTCTCAGCCGAAATCTCAGTAATTGTTCTTCCATATTGCAAAGTCATATTGGGTCAAAACAAATAAAACTTGTCTAGATAATACCCCCTTCATACTACTGTTATTTTATATTTATATGCAGTTGCTTTTTTAGTTCTGGTTCATACAACAAACACATAACAAAACTTGAGAAAATTAAAGCCAGAGAAAAAAAAAGAAGAGCAAATTCCACTAGGATTCATATTAAACTCAAGAAGATTCAAAACAGTTTCAAACTTCTGTTTCAAAAGCAACAAGGTTCCAAATTCAATGCTTTCTGTTTACATTCAGGTGAGTAAACAAAAAGTTTAAAAGCTTTAAGTTTGATAGAATAACAGTTCAGAGGATTGTCTATGGTATGATTGTCTATGCTTTGATTTCGAATATTGTTGGGTTGCTCTGTACTACTCTGGAAAAATGATACAGGTTGAATATTGTTCAAAAATCACATATGATTCACATTAAATCATTGCTAAGTTTTAATCTTTCAACCAAACATAATATTTAAACTTGTAATTAAGATTTTTAAATGCTAATTTAAAACCTGGTTTGTAAACATACACTGTAACTTTATTTTACAGGTAAGCAAGCATAAATTGGATAAATTGGATTGATGTAAAGTATTAAATTTAGTTTATAACTTGAATCCTTACCACAAAACATGATTTTTAAAACTAGAATGAAAATTTTTAACACAGTATTCCCAAGGCAGTTTGTATTCGAATCAAAATGGTACTTTTGCAAATTTCTTGTTATTTAATCAATAATAAAGATTGAAATTTGGGATGAAGCAAATATAAACGTATGTGATTACAAGAAAATTATCAGAAAATTTTTATGTTGTTCGAGATTAGAATACGAAATCAATTTAGGGCTCCAGAATTTTTCTATGTCTGTAATGGGTCAAGATCGCCTTCATTAAGCAACCGAGTGCCACTAAATCATGGTGGAGGGTTACTTGGTGAGATGACGTAGTGTGGCCAAGGTTCGAGCGCCTCCAGTGGCCGGTACGTCGAAGATTAGGTGTTTTTGTCGGTAGTGTTATTGGCTGTTTTTCGTTCGAGCTACTGTTTTTTCCTTTCGATTTGATTTGAGACAATCTAGGCTTGAATTTCAAGTATGGAGGTGGATTGTGACATGCCGGTTGTGTTGGAGTTCACCGGAGTTGGATCGTGCCGCCGTGCATGTGCACGGCAGCGGGGTTGGTGTCAGTATCGTGAGGTGGAGGTCTGACTCGAGTCGCGGTTTTTATCACGTACGAGAGATGAGCCTGTTGCTAAACTAATTTATATTAAACTAAAACATGTTCCTGAAAGAATAAGATAGGGAAGAGGAAGAAGTTGTTCAGGGGGGAAACTCGGGAAGTTAGCATGGAAACTTGAGGTAATTCTCGAGCATAATACAAAGAGGAGTCTCGGGTTTACCTGGGAAGTTTTGGGTTTGGGTAAAACTGTAGTTTTGCAGTGACGTAAATTGTTTGTTTTACAAATTTGTCTTAACATTTTAAGCTTAAAAAGGGTTTAAAGGCCAAGCTAAGAATTCGTTCAGGTTTTAAGTTTTTAGTCAAAACTTAATGATGATCTTAAACACTTAATTATTTTGATTAATGTAGGGTAAGGGTAAATTTAATTTAACTCTTGAGTTTGTAATTAATAAATGAATGATTTAAAGATTAAAGGGGACTTTTAAGAGTTAACTACATCGAGTAATAAAACAATTAAATGAATTATTATTAAAAAGGTAATTAAGAATAACTACTTTATAATGTTAATCATGTATGGATAAAAGGGTGATTAAGTGATAAATAAATTATATTTAACTAATTAATGATTAATAGTTAACTAATCAACTAGTTTAATTATTGATTAATTAAGTAATTTAATTTAGAATTAAGAATTCATAATTAATTAATTAAGTAATTAGTAGTTAAATAATTAAGTAATCAAGTTTCATTAATTAATAAGTAAGGTTATTAATTGATGAACAAGGAATCGTAATTTAAGTTAAACAACTGGATTTAAGGTAATTAAGTAATAGATGGATAAATAATAAATTTAATAATTAAGACGTAATAATTGATTAAGCAATGAGAAATTAACTCAAATAATTTGAAAGGAAATAACAAATTAGTCGTTAATAAAACAGGGTTAAGCGATTAATTCTCGAGTAATTGATTTTAAATCGAATTAATTGCAATGAGGATTTAAATGATTGCTTATGGATTATTGTGTACGTAGAATGTCTGGTTTGTGATTGAATATCTGATTTGGATATTTATGTGATGATATTCCATGTTACTCTGTGATATGCTGTGTTATACCTTTGATGCTTGCATATGTTTTATCTGTGATAAATGCTATGTTAATTCAATTGTTGAATTTAAATTATTTAAACTGTGTTAAGTTAATTAGACAACTTGGCCCTTAAAATGGCCTTTGGATTCCGATGAGACCGAGATCGGAAGAATCAATTTTGATTCTCCGAAAACCACGTCGATCCAATTTAAACGTTAGGTCGTGAATTCTGAAATGAAGATCGTGATGGTGTTTTCAGAATGCAAGGGTTATCGTCGTTGACTCTGAGGATGATTCCAAAAGGAGTGTGACGAGATAATGCCTTCGGTTTCGTTCGAACCCGGAACGAACTTGTATGGAATGAATGCTTTCAGCACATCGTCAGGCGGACGATGAGCATTCTAAGTGATATGTTCTTTAATGGTAATCGCAGCCTCAAGCCTCATCAACCGGGAATGGCTAAAACAGGGGAGATGCAGCAAGGTTAGGTGGGTCATGCCCAAGCAGGACAAGATATTTCCCCTATCTAGATGTCCCTTTTATATTTCGGCTTAGTAGGTGGTTGGTCGCGCCAACCACGGGGTTTATCTTGTTCGGGGCTGTTCAGTAAGGAATGGTTCCAGCCTTGTGTTGTAGGTGGTCGGAAGTGATCCTCGGTACGGTGATCTAGGCCCCGTAGTGTGACGGACGGTACCCCAGTAGCCCTGCCATTGTTGGAAATCCATTTTCCCTGCGAGACCCTACGGTTTTGATTTGTATTACCCACTTTTGTGGCTAGTAGCTGGAATTTAATAGATGTAACAATTTTGGCTATTTTCTATTTACTTGAAAACCCTATACACTATTATAATATCACATGATTTCCTATGAAATGTTTTGGTTAGCGTAAAGTAAAAACTTACCCGTATTTATTTGTGGGAAGTCTTACGTGATACCTTTATTTTCAAATGCTTTTTTTCAAAGTTAAACAATTTAAACCGTTTACTCATACCAGACCCATGTCTGACCCGGAGTTTATATTTTATTTTTCATAAACTCTTGGGTACTCAAATTTTTATGAGTAGCCAAGTGATAGGTGTCGGACTATTGATTTCTGGAGAAGCTTGGAGCAGGAGTTTCTAGACGTATGTAGATATCTATCTAGTTCCGTTGTGTCTGTAGTCGTTGTGAACTATACCTCTGATGTAGTGATAAATGTATGTATTACAGTCATATGTTTATTGTATAACTCTGATATATGTAAAACTATGAAATATTTATGTGATATATTATATTTTGTTCCGTTCCGCTGTGAGATTTTGATGTTGTTGTTTCTTTCTTTTCTTTCTGTTCTATTTCTATCCCTTTCTTTCTTAATGATGATACGTCTTTCTGGTAGTAGAAGGGCGGGTCGTCACAGTTTACATGTGTTAGTTGTATTTACAAGTGGCAATTAAATGAAATTTTATTTTGGTTTAGAATTTGTAAAAAAAAATTAAAAGAAAAGAAACCTGTAAAGATTCAAACCAGGCTTTAACATCTTCAGAAAAGAGAACCTGAAACAAAGATCAAAGAAAAAAAAAGAAAGAGAATTTTTTTTTATCACAGTTTCATATCAAAATCAGTAAACCAAGTTTCAGTTTTTCAAAATTGAAGTAGCAGTTCAAACTTAAATTGCAATGCAAATCAAATGGCAGATCAACATCAGGTTTGAAGCTTTAGGAAATTCAAGACAATGCAGATTCAATGTTAATTAAGAACATGTAATCAAGCAAGAATCAAGTCTGGGATCAAACACCAAGTATAAATTCAGAGCATTCTTGTAACAACCCTAGATTTTTGTATATTATTTAAATTGGACTTTCTTTTATTTTTAAATTATTTTAAATTTGTTTTATTTTTAAAATTCTATTTTTAAATATAAATGATGATTATTAAGTGATTTATAGTTCAAACTAGTATAATTTGAATATTTTACTATAAAGTGGATTTCTGGTCAAGCTGTTCAAACTGTGACTTTTAAACTTCAAATTTAAATTATTTAAAATCTTAAATTTTATCTTTTATTATGAAAATAGATGTAATAACTTGAACACTGCTTTTCGTTTCGTTAAAAACAGAGTTAAACTGTAAAAGTTATGTACATTTCAATTTTGAGTGTAATTTGATTTATTTAACAATTTTGTCTATTTTAAATTACATAAATCTTATTTTCTTTTTCATATTTTATTTTAATATGTTATTTTATGTATATTTTTGTATTATAATAATTTTAAAATGAAGTAAACGATTTTCCAAAGTCAATGGTGATTTATTTGTAATTTCTGGACACTGTTTTGGATTTTTAAGTAATTTCTTTAAATCTTTTTCTATTTTCTTTAAATTTAATTTTTTTTTCTTATGTGTTAATGGTTTATTTTAAGTATATTTTATCTTTTAATATTTTTTTAAAGTGATGTTATAATTTTTCCGAAGTTTGCTGTGTTGATATTTTTTTTTTTTAAAGGCTGTTTTCTTATTTTCTGCTATTTTCTTCATTAAAATTATATTTAAATTTAATATTTTTTTTGTGAATTTACTTTTACTTTATATTATTATTTATGTTTAAAAATATATACCAAGCTCATATGAATTTTCTAAAATTTATTTCATGTAATTTCAAATTTTCTAGACTAGTTTACTATTTTTAGCTATTTTTCTTAATTTAACTTTATATAATTAATAAAAATTATATATATTTTTATATTTGATAAATTTTCGAAATTTTATCTGGGATTATTATTATTTTCAGAAATATCAAGTTATATAAACAAAATTAAGGAAATTTGAAAGGTTTTAAAAGCTTTTGAAACGTAAGTCGTTTCTTTTACCGTTTCTTCATTTACTCTTTGGCAGTTTTTTTTTATTAGCCACATCTTTCAGCTACATACTCAATTTCCTATTCATGTACATTCATTTTCATTTCTAAAGAGAAAAAAAATCGGCCATGGCTATTGAGAAGAGTTTGGGTAATGATTTTTCAACTTTTCTTATTCTTCTTCCTTGTTTACATTGATTTTTGCACTTGTTCTCATCTAGATTTGATTGGCTCCTCCTCAACCAGATCTGACCTGACCTCTACCTCCCCTTTCCTATGACCATCACCTAGCCTACTACCTCTCCATTTTAGGTCGAGACCATCCATGGCAAGGACCACCACAAAATCCACCAAAAACCATCACTGATTGCACTAGCCTAGCCTAGTTTATCATCTCCTCCTTCTACCACCATTAGCCGCCACTACCTCCACCACCACCACCTCTGACCCAACCTCCACCCTCTGCCACATCACCCACCAGCACCTGTACCACTGGTTGGGCCCACCTAGCCTCTGGCCGAACCAAACAAGAGCAACAAATGATGTATGTTGCATAGTTTTACCCCTATACACCTAGTTTTATGCACCTCGACTAAACCCACCTTCAAACCCATGTGAAGGCCGACCCTGACACACCCAAACCTGACCCAATTCCCTGAGTTAGCTGAGCCTAATCACTGCCTAACTGAAGTACATGAGGTTGAGAACAAGTGCAATTCATTCGATGTTGTTTTGGGCTTTAAATTATAATATTATTGATGTTTAAATCGTGTTGAAACTTACATATATTTGTATTATTTTGTGTAAATGTTTGAACAAGTCAAATTGCTTTGACTCTCCACTCTCAAGTCATATCCACGTCATCGTGCCTTCATTGTGTTGCGTGGTGTGCTTTGGTGGATATCTCCAGCTTTGAACATGTGAGTTATTTTCACCAGACAATATGTACATATATAACTAGTAAATTGACCCCTTTTAAATCTATAAAATGCATTATCATGTTACACCTGCTATATTATGATTTTATGATGTTCACCCATGCTTAAACACCTGTTATAACATCTGTTACTGTTATATTGTGTTGTTCTGCTATTTTTATCAGTTTATCACACTGCAAGTTCCCTTTAGATTAGAATCACTATGGGTTGAAATGATACATGCCCGAACGGACTTTAGAATAGGGGAAAATCGTTATGGGCTGAAATGATAGGCCTGAACGATTTTCAATTTATTTTATTTACTTGGGACTACGGGTTTGAAATGATAAAACCTGGATTTTTTTTGTAGATTACAGGTTGAAATGATATATTACCCGTATCACTTTACCTAGCGTAGAAAATTATATACAGGCCCGTAGTTAAAATATGTTTTCTAAAACATTTAAAATATTTTAGAAATTTAATTATTATAATATTTTTATTTAAAATTAAATAAAAATATAACTTTTGGTAAAGTAGATTTCCTGGAAATCTATAAGTTAAATAAATTATGGAAAAGTTAGAAAATCTGAATGTAAGTTATTTTGGAAATTTTGATTTAATTTTTAATGGAATTTAAATTAACTTTGAAATATGATAAATTTATGATATTTTGAATTTAAATTAATTTAAAATGATTTTATAACATATTAATGATTTTTGAATAAAGTTAAAATGTTAACGAGTGAATATTGAGTTGAATTTGGAAATATAACTTAAATTGGAATTTATGAATTTGGTTTAAAAGTGAAATTTTAAGTTAAGTTAAATAAAATGGAATTAAGTTATATTTGAAATTTTAAACTTAAGTGTTAAGTTGAAATTTAATGTAATGAATTTAAATTTGAATGTTGAAATTTAATAAGCAAATTATTAATAAATATTGATTTTTGAAAGGAAACTTTACTTTATAAAATCATGAATTTAAGGAAAATTAAATGATGCTTATAAATGTGAAAATGTATGATTTTATAAGTTAAAAAATGATTTAAATAAATATATAAGTGTTTGAGAAATTCTATTGAATATTTGAAGTTAATTAACAGCATTTTAATACTGTCTTTTGTTAAATTGAATTGTTTTTGAATGTAACTTTCTGTAGCATTTTCTAAATGCTGCAAAACTTGAATTTTCATTGTTTTAATAAATTTAAGTGCATAAATGAACATTGAAAAGTTAAATTTTTGGAATTAAATAATTTGATTATTAAATGTAATAACTTCATTTTATGATTTAAAATGAAGTAATTTGTTTTGAAATATAACTTTTGATATATTAAAATGATTGAAATGTGGTTTCGAAAGATATGATATTTTGATATATTAAAATGATTGAAATGTAGTTTCGAAAAGATATGATATTTTGATATATTAAATTGATTTGAAATGTGGTTTCAAAAAGATATGATATTTTGATGTATTAAAATGATTTGAAACAAAGTTTTGATAGATATGATATTTTGATATTAAATGATTTGAAAAATGGAGTTTTGAAAGATATGATATTTTGATATTAAATGATTTGAAAAATGGAGTTTTGAAAGATATGATATTTTGATATTAAATGATTTGAAAAATGGAGTTTTGAAAGATATGATATTTTGATATTAAATGATTTGAAAAATGGAGTTTTGAAAGATATGATATTTTGATATTAAAATGATTTGCAAAGAAGTTCTAAAAGATATGATATTTTGGAAATGAAGCTTTGGAAGGTTATGATATTTGATATTTTAAAATGATTTGAAAGGAAGTTTTGAAAGATATGATAATTTAATATATTGAAATGGTTAGAAATGACTTGATATTTTTTGGGTGCGTTCCCACCCTTCACCGAACCAACCTACTTCCCATGCCTGCCGAACCAATACACACTCCACCTACTGCCGAACCAACCTACTTCCCATGCCTGCCGAACCAACCTACTCCACCTACTGCCGAACCAACCTACTTCCCATGCCTGCCGAACCAATACACTCTCCACCTACTGCCGAACCAATCAACGCTCCACCCACTACCAACCCATCGCCGGACCAAGCACCGCCGAACCAACATTGCCAGGCCAGATTACATCAGCCCAGGCCCACCAGCAGCTATATACATCCATGACTCCTACCCCCAGCCACACTCTATAAATAGAGGGTAGGGGTACAACAATGACAGACAAGTTTGAGAGCTCAAGCACGGATAGAACTTTCAAACAATTTTCATACACTTGTAATCAAAGCTTTGTGCTTGTAACCTGAACAGAAAAGGAGAATAACATATAAAGTGGACGTAGGCACATTCTGGCCGAACCACTATAAATCTGTGTGTCTTTTACAGTTTAGTCCATCTATTTTATATATTTGCATAAATCGCCCAAATCACTAAAAACAATATATAATCAACTAAATCATACGACTTGGAGGTGTTTGCCATTTTTTGTGCAAAAAATCAAGATTAAATTTTCAAAGCTATGAAATTTCAAAGAGTATAAAATGTTTGATAAAGAATATAAATTTAGTTTTGAAACGTTTTGAAAAAAAAATAGTTGAATAATGGTTTTCATAAAGGTAAATTGGATATTTCACATAGAAATAGATAGTTTAAAAGTTTTTAAAAAAAAGGGATAATTGTAAATTTGGAAACCATTTTGAGTATAATTGATTTTGGCAAAATATTTGGTTTTGAAATTAAAAACCAGTACCTATATGGTGATTTTTGGAAATGAATTTGTTTGACTTGAATTATTTTAATTTGGAAAAGGGGATAATTTTCTAAACCTATTATTTTGGGAACTTTGAAATTTAGATATTTAATTTGGATGAAAATTTGGTGAAATCATATATGATTTTGAAACTGAATTGATATTGAAATGATTTGAAATTTGAGAACCTTATATTATTAAGCACTTGATTTGGGAGTGGTCGAACTTATATAAAATAGATTGTATAAGTATGAAGTTAATTTGAAATCTATTGATTTGAAAGGTACTCAATTTGGATAGAGATTTTATATAATCGAAGTCTATATAAGTATGATTTGATCTACTATTGATTTTGGAAAGTATTCGATTTGGGAAAAATGGAATCCTATATATATGGATTTATATAAGTACGATATTTGAAAGTGATTTGAAAAGGTACTATATGATATATATTTTCGAAGTAAAGATATGGAAAGTGCCTTCTGCTTGATATCCGCTTTGTGGCCACAACGTGGATTCATTCTATCGATATTATTCTCTCTGATTGTTGGTTTTACAGATGTAATACTCGAGTGTTCCCACCATGGCGTAACCCATGGTTTTTTCCCCTCGCGACTGCATAGCGCAATTGCCTAGCTGAGTCTGGCCTAGGGGTACGGATTGTTTCCTGGGGGATCCAGGCGTAATCATTATGTATCCTGCAATCTGTGTAGGTCGCGAATAGTAGTGAAACTGCCTGACTGAGACAACATAGGGGTACGGATTGTTTCCTGGGGGACCCAGGCGTAACCATTGTGTATCCTACACTCTACTAGTCATCATGGCGTAACTCGTAGGGCAGAGAAAGCTTACAGATACGGATTGTTTCCTGGGGTATCCAGGCGTAACCATTGTGTATCTGCGAACCATGGTCGGACAAAGGTTTTGGTTTGGTTGTTTTGTTTGGATTGTACTTTCCATATCTGTTTTAAAGGTTTTTCAAGTATTTTCACAAGGTGTTGAAACAAGTCTACTAAGTACTTGAAGAATTCTAGCTTTGCGCCTGATCAACGCATGGCTAGAGTCTGCAAGAACGAGGATAAACCTGTTGAAACATCGAGTTATAAAAGTATTTTCGAAAGGGAAATATATTTCGATATAATAGTATTTTATTATAAAAGTATTATTATAAAGGTATTTATTATAAATGTATTTTTCCCAACAAAGAAATTTTGAATTAATATTTGAAATTTAAATTCTTATGGTTTTAGATTAATTATTTGAGCCCGATACTATTCCTTGCATCTACCTTATCTGCTCAGTTTAATTATTCACCTTGATTCTGTTTTCCAAATCTACCTTCCTTCCTTGTTGGATATATCCTTTTTAAATATTTCTTATTTGTATACTACATTGTTTAATCGAAAATTTTAGTGTTATAAATATTTTGAAGTTGTTAATTTAATAAAACATGTTTAAATAAAATGATTATTGATGTATCTATAATGTTGAAAGTATCTTAAGATTTCCAAGTGAAGTTTTCAAATGAATATTTCGAGTAAAATTTATATAGTTTTGAATTAATTGTTTATCTTGTCTTTCAATCTATTTTATTTCTGGTTGTTCTATTCTCCTACCTCCTACCTTTTCGGGGACGAAAAGTTTTGAGTGGGGAAGAGTGTAACGACCTGTAGATTTTAATAGTTTTAAATGGTTTTATTTAACGTAATTAACTGAAACTTTTGAGAAATTTTATATAATAATATTTTGAAATAAAAATTTAATATTTGGATTACGTCCAATTAAACATAGCAGATTTTAAAATTTTAATTTATTTTATCAAAGTTTATTCCATTGTGAAATTCTATTTAATTCAAGCTAGCTAATAAATTGCTTTAATAAATATTGCAGAATCAATGCACAGATGTTATCAATTTCATTTTATGGTGGTACGTTCCTTTACGTTTCCTACCGGTTAAATTATAAATAATTTGCTTTGATGGGTCAGCTAAATCAAAGCAACGTGACCGTTGTTATTTATTTCTTTTATTAATTGCTACAATTATTTTCACCAAATCAAGGGTTGACCGTTACTTGGTTTTCAAATTTTGGACTCTGCATTCAAAAAGAAACGTATAATATAATAAGTACTTCATATTTATTTTCAGTACGTTTCATAAAATTTTCTCTGTCCGTTCTTTTCTATTAAATATATACTTGCAGCTGTTATCAATCCATCGTTTCAATTTATTATGTGGTCCGTTACTCTGCCTTTTCAGATTTGAACGTGCAGCTGGTGGCATTAAAAGTTGCTTTAATTATCCACTGAATTATCGTGATTGTCCCGTTACTCTATATTTATTCTTACGTTTTATCTTTGCTTAAATTTCTCTGTCCATTCCTTTTTCCATTTTAAATATCATCGCCTTTCCAAACTTATTACGAACTATCCAAACAAATAAAAAAATTTTGCTTTAAATGTAGCTAAATCAACTCATGACCGTTGCCAAATTTAGTTTGAAACGTATAAAATTTCTATACGTTACTTCGCATTCACTTATTTCTTTTATTATTTTCTTTACATTTTCATTCCTCTTCTGCCATTCTCTTATTCAAAATTTAACTGTTGCCTTTTCCCACCCCAAGCTGTTACGTTTCTCTTGCTTCATATAAAAGAAAATTTTAATAACAAACTTACGTTGTATTCTTTTGCATTGCTTTCAAAGTGAAACCACTGCCATTTTGTTTTCTCTCCTCTTTCCTTCTCCCCCTACTCCTTCTTCCCTGTCCTTTTATTTGAAAAAAAAGAGAGAAGAAATCATCTGTTTGGAACTCGTCGGCCTCCCCTCCATCGCCTCCGCACTGCGACCTACACCACCCTACCCTAACTCATGCACCCCGTGCGCATTTTTCACCAGTACCTAGACGAGCCAGCCTCTCTGTTGTTTTAAGGTAAGTGGTGTTCATATAGAAAAATAAATTCTTATATTTTGAGTTAGTAATCTATATCTATACAATACGTTAATATATGTATTAGTTTCTATGTATTGTTTATGTAAAGTATAAATTTTAAATTATAATCAAAAGGTTTACATATACATATTTCGGTTATAATATAAGAAGTTGTACTTGTATAATATATTATGCATATATAGTATGGGTTGCGTTAGTTATATATAGTATTTCATGCCTGTTAGTTTATTTGTATTTGTTGAATATGTATATATAAGTAATACATGTTGTACATATTATATTCATGGTATGTATATAAGTGTGTTGCGTGAAAAGAAAAAATATATTGTTTTACTTTTGGTTGCGTGAGTTTATAAATATATGAATGTTTGCTTAATTAAGTTTATATCATCTTTTATATATATTCAAAGCTGGTGATATATGTAAACACGTTACAACAACTTTTGTTAAACTAGTATATAATATAGGTAATATATAAGAGGTCTACAGCTGGATTCCTTGGTGCTGAAGTTTTCTTACTTATAGGATTATATAAATATACTAGTTTATAAAAGTTATTAAATATCAGTTAATATATATTTGTATTTTAATATAGCATGTGTTTTGATTTGTTGTAGAGTATATAAAGATGCATATGCTGCTACAGTATGCTATATTTTAGGCGTACTTTTAAGGCGTACTGTATATATATATATATATATATATATATATATATATATATATATATATATATATATATATATATATGATATTTTGGATGAATATTTACATATAATACTGTTTACAGTTTTGGTATAAGTTATATTATTTATACATAGTAGTTTGGTCAGGGAAGGTTTTAGGCTCTGTTTAGTCTTGTAGCCGTATGCATAGTAGTGTATATTTAGTCTGTATATTTTAGGCTATGTCTGCATGCTTCCCTATTTAGCGCATGTATTTTATAGTATATAGCGATATTTTGGGAAAGATTTTTTTATTAGTTTTATAATGGTTATGGTTATTAAAGCATATTTATGTTAGATATAAAGTTACAGTGTGAAGTACATAGGAAATTTGTCTTATCCATAGGCGTTATTTTATATTAAAGATAAATTTTTGACTTGAAAATAATTATGTATGTTTTAATTTAAAATACATTTAAATTTAGAATATGGTTTTATAAATATAGTTATATATATTTACAAGTTTACCTATATCAATTTTCTTCGTCAAATCCAGCCTAATTTGTTTTTGTCTATTTCTATTGATCAGCTTTGTTCGTCAATTCGTGCCCATTTCGCTCTATTTTGGAATTCGTGGTTGAATTTGTAATTCAACGCTTGATCGTTCGTCTCTTGACTCGAAAGGTGAATAATCACTCACGATTAACATTCTTTTATGCATTAAATTTGATTTCAATTGAAACGACAATTGAAATATGCTGTTGTAGTTATTTAAATTTGTTATATATGCTATTATCTATAACTGTTCACTTATGGGATATGACACCATATCCTATTGTTTATACTTATTTTGATGATATATGCCTGTTGTTATTATTATTTTCATATCTGTTATCACTCTGCAAGTTCCCTGTTAGTATAGAAATCATTATGGGTTGAAATGATACATACCCGAACGGACTTTAGAATAGGAGAAAATCGTTATGGGTTGAAATGATAAACCCAAGCGATTTTCATTTAATTGAATTTGGGATAACGGTTTGAAATGATATCCACCCGTATATATTTAGTGTACGGGTTGAAATGATAAATATCCGTAGCACTTGTCTATATGATAGGAAATATATACAGACACCGTTGGTCCATATAAATATTTTGAAAATAAATTTCTACAGTTGAAAGGAAATATGTGGGATTTAATAAATATTGGTTCTTAAAATATTATATACATAAATGGAAATTTTATATATATATTTAATAATAATATTACTGAGATTGATTTAATCCATATAATATGTTTGAGTATTATTTAAGATTTATATTTCAAAATTTACCGTTGTAAAAGTTGAATAACTAAGATTGTGAGATAAATTTGGGTTTATTAAAAATGGTATTTAAACAAGGATTTATTTAATTAAATCGATTTGAAATTATTGAATGGAAAATTTAAAGGTATGATTTCGTAACTGGATTTTTGATTTAAGGGATTTAATGAATATTTCACGTTTAATAAAATTAAAGAAAATATTGAGTAAATTGTAATTTAAGGTTACTTAAATGATATTGAATCAAATAAGGGAGTATTTCAAGACTAAATAATAATGGGGTTAAATCGAGATCTATATGAAACTGTTATATAAAACATTTAAATATTAAAGCCTTGAACTATATTGGAATTTAAATGGATTATTTTGAGATTCAAATATGTATTTGAAAACAATATAGTTGAATTTGTTATTTAGAAACTAAATTGAATTAAAATGAAAATTTAGGTTGAACTAAATTTGAATTTGTTATTTAGAAACTAAACTGGAAAAAAAATTAGTCTGAAACATTGAATACTTAAAGTTTGGAATTATATTGAAATATAAAGGTGTATTTTTGTGATTACAAATCCGAATTTGAGGTCGATAAATTGAAGTGTTTATTTTAGGAATTGAGTTGAATTTAAATTGATAAATTGAGATTGAATTTATTTTAAATGGGAAGGTCGGGTTGATGTTGACACGTTTGTTAAGTTGAGGGAATTGAAATACTTTAATGTATATATTATTTAATATATATAAATACTATTTTGGGAAATATAGAGATATTTGAAGTGAAATGATATTTGGTTTTAAAGTATAAATTAAGCTGAAATGACCACGGTGTTATAGTGTATATTTCTACCTTGTTGATAGTTCCATGGACTCTTAGAGGATGGTTATCCCAAACATCCTTTAAGTTATTTGTATTTCAGTTGATATTTCACTTGAGTTGGATTTATTGATATAAGAATGTTAATCCTGACTCGAGTGTTTTGTGTTTTGCTTTACGCTCGGATCAGACTGAGTGATACAACATTTGAGACTCACCTTTGGAGTTCTGAGCTTCATTTGGAAATCCAACTATCGATTCAGATTCCAGCCTTTCCAGTTGATTGGTTCAGAGAAGTCATCTGTTGCATTGGAGACTTCACTGCATTTGAACTATTCGGTTGTATTTTTCTAACTCTGATGTATATAGTAGCTTCATGAACTACTATTCTTTATCCATTCCGCTGCATTATATTACTCTGTGATTTGTGATTGATTTATTTACTGTATATTTTAATTTTTGCCAAATTTTAATTAACAATTCGGTATTTTGAATTATTCAAGTCGGATATGTATGGTTTTATTGTCGATTTGAATGGTCCAAAATAGCGGGTCGTTACAGCAGGAAACTGAAAGATAATCGCAGATTGAAAAAGTAGCTTACTTACATGCTAAGTAGTCATATAAAACGCCTTGAGTCGTTTGAAATTCTAAGATATCAAATGCTTTTAACGTTCTCGTTGAAGTCACTTCGTCATGGTATCGTAATGTAGGAAAAAAGGCGGCGCGTGTTGATGACTATGAGCAAAACAATGTGGTACGGAAAAAGAGGAAGACAGAACGGTCATAAAAACAGAACGTTTATTGCGCTATAGCTTCCGTAGACAAGTTTTTATATCCCCATTTATTCCCTCAATGATCCATAAGATCTTAAATATCAAGTATTATAGTGTGAGCATGCTCGAGCGTTTCACGGAGATCAAAGACTTTTGCCAATACCGTCGAATCGGAACAGTGAGCGGTCGGTCGCTTTCTTCCGTTTCTTCAAACGGCCATAACTTTTGACTCGTTTGGAGTTACGGGAGCCACAACCTATCAAAATGAAGCTCTTTCCACGTTCTACGTTTCTAACAGTTGGAATGGTCATGGATTGGTTTTTTGTGTAGAATAATTCCATCTTAATTTTATTCTACAGCTTGGAAGTTTTCATTCATAAATTTATTCCGTGGAGTTTGTGGTATAAATAGTCGGACAAAATCGATGTTAACGTAGAAGAACATAGAGAAACAAAAATATACAAAGATCAAAAAAGGCCACCATAATATTCCGCTAAAAAAATTGAAATTGAATTTCAAATTGGATAAAACATGAAACTGAAAGATATTCGCAGATTGAAAAAGTAGCTTACTTACAGGCTAAGTAGTCATATAAAACGCCTTGAGTCGTTCGAAATTCTAAGGTATCAAATGCTTTTAACGTTCTCCTTGAAGTCACTTCGTCGTGGTGTCGTAATTTTGGTAAAAAGGCGGTGCGTGTTGATGACTATGAGCTAAACAATGTGGTACAGAAAAAGAGGAAGACGGAACGGTCGTAAAAACTGAACGTTTATTGCGCTATAGCTTCTGTAGACGAGTTTTTGACCCATATCTCCATTTATTCCCTCAACGATCCATAATATCTTAAATATCAAGTACTATAGTGTGAGCATGCTCGAGCGTTTCATGGAGATCGAAGACTTTTGCCAATACCGTCGAATCGGAACAGCGAGCGGTCGGTCGCTTTCTTCTGTTTCTTCAAACGGCCATAACTTTTGACTCGTTTGGTGTTACGGGAGCCAAAACCTATCAAAACGAAGCTCTTTCCAAGTTCTACATTTCTAACGGTTGGAATTGCCAGGGATCGGTATTTTGTGTAGAATAATTCCATCTTAATTTTATTCTACAGCTTGGATGTTTTCATTCATAATTTATTCCGTGGAGTTTGTGGTATAAATAGTCGGATTAAATCGATGTTAACGTAGAAGAAAGTAAAAAAACAAAAATATACAAATATCAAAGAAGGCCACCATAATATTCCGCTAAAAAATTGAAATTGAATTTAAAATTGGATAAAACGGGAAACTGAAAGATATTCGCAGATTCAAAAAGTAGCTTACTTACAAGCTAAGTAGTCATATAAAACGCCTTGAGTCGTTCGAAATTCTAAGGTATCAAATGCTTTTAACGTTCTCCTTGAAGTCACTTCGTCGTGGTGTCGTAATTTTGATAAAAAGACGGCCATAACTTGTGGTATAAATAGTCGGTCGCTTTCTTCTGTTTCTTCAAACGGCCATAACTTTTGACTCGTTTGGAGTTACGGGAGCCACAACCTATCAAAACGAAGCTCTTTCCAAGTTCTACGTTTCTAACGGTTGGAATTGTCATGGATCGGTTTTTTGTGTAGAATAATTCCATCTTAATTTTATTCTACAGCTTGGATGTTTTCATTCATAAATTTATTCCTTGGAGTTTGTGGTATAAATAGTCGGACTAAATCGATGTTAACGTAGAAGAACATGGAAAAACAAAAATATACAAAGATCAAAAAAGGCCACCATAATATTCCGCTAAAAAAATTGAAATTGAATTTAAAATTGGATAAAACAGGAAACTGGAAGATATTCGCAGATTGAAAAAGTAGCTTACTTACAGGCTATGTAGTCATATAAAACGCCTTGAGTCGTTCGAAATTCTAAGGTATCAAATGCTTTTAACGTTCTCCTTGAAGTCACTTCGTCGTGGTGTCGTAATTTTGGCAAAAAGGCGGCGCGTGTTGATGACTATGAGCTAAACAATGTGGTACGGAAAAAGAGGAAGACGGAACGGTTATAAAAACAGAACGTTTATTGCGCTATAGCTTCTGTAGACGAGTTTTTGACCCATATCCCCATTTATTCCCTCAACGATCCATAATATCTTAAATATCAAGTACTATAGTGTGAGAATGCTCGAGCGTTTCACGGATATCGAAGACTTTTGCCAATACCGTCGAATCGGAACAGTGAGCGGTCGGTCGCTTTCTTCCGTTTCTTCAAACGGCCATAACTTTTGACTCGTTTGGAGTTACGGGAGCCACAACCTATCAAAACGAAGCTCTTTCCACGTTCTACGTTTCTAACAGTTGGAATGGTCATGGATTGGTTTTTTGTGTAGAATAATTCCATCTTAATTTTATTCTACAGCTTGGAAGTTTTCATTCATAAATTTATTCCGTGGAGTTTGTGGTATAAATAGTCGGACAAAATCGATGTTAACGTAGAAGAACGTAGAGAAACAAAAATTAACAAAGATCAAAAAAGGCCACCATAATATTCCGCTAAAAAAATTGAAATTGAATTTAAAATTGGATAAAACATGAAACTGAAAGATATTCGCAGATTGAAAAAGTAGCTTACTTGCAGGCTAAGTAGTCATATAAAACGCCTTGAGTCGTTCAAAATTCTAAGGTATCAAATGCTTTTAACGTTCTCCTTGAAGTCACTTCGTCGTGGTGTCGTAATTTTGGTAAAAAGGCGGTGCGTGTTGATGACTATGAGCTAAACAATGTGGTACAGAAAAAGAGGAAGACGGAACGGTCGTAAAGACAGAACGTTTATTGCGCTATAGCTTCTGTAGACGAGTTTTTGACCCATATCCCCATTTATTCCCTCACCGATCCATAATATCTTAAATATCAAGTACTATAGTGTGAGCATGCCCGAGCGTTTCATGGAGATCGAAGACTTTTGCCAATACCGTTGAATCGGAACAGCGAGCGGTAGGTCGCTTTCTTCTGTTTCTTCAAACGGCCATAACTTTTGACTCGTTTGGAGTAACGGGAGCCACAACCTATCAAAACGAAGCTCTTTTCAAGTTCTACGTTTCTAACAGTTGGAATTGTCATGGATCGGTTTTTTGTGTAGAATAATTCCATGTTAATTTTATTCTACAGCTTGGATGTTTTCATTCATAAATTTATTCCTTGGAGTTTGTGGTATAAATAGTCGGGCTAAATCGATGTTAACGTAGAAGAACGTAAAAAAACAAAAATATACAAATATCAAAGAAGGCCACCATAATATTCCGCTAAAAAATTGAAATTGAATTTAAAATTGGATAAAACGGGAAACTGGAAGATATTCGCAGATTCAAAAAGTAGCTTACTTACAAGCTAAGTAGTCATATAAAACGCCTTGAGTCGTTCGAAATTCTAAGGTATCAAATGCTTTTAACGTTCTCCTTGAAGTCACTTCGTCGTGGTGTCGTAATTTTGGTAAAAAGGCGGCGCGTGTTGATGTGTCTGTGCAAAACGATGTGGTACGGAAAAAGAGGAAGACGGAACGGTCGTAAAAAGAGAACGTTTATTGCGCTATAGCTTCTGTAGACGAGTTTTTGACCCATATCCCTATTTATTCCCTCAACGATCCATAATTTCTTAAATATCAAGTACTGTAGTGTGAGCATGCTCGAGCGTTTCATGGTGATCGAAGACTTTTGCCAATTCCGTCGAATCGGAACAGCGAGCGGTCGGTCGCTTTCTTCCGTTTCTTCAAACGGCCATAACTTTTGACTCGTTTGGAGTTACGGGAGCCACAACCTATCAAAACGAAGCTCTTTCCAAGTTCTACATTTCTAACGGTTGGAATTGCCAGGGATCGGTATTTTGTGTAGAATAATTCCATGTTAATTTTATTCTACAGCTTGGATGTTTTCATTCATAAATTTATTCCATGGAGTTTGTGGTATAAATAGTCGGACTAAATCGATGTTAACGTAGAAGAACATAGAAAAACAAAAATATACAAAGATCAAAAAAAGTCCACCATGATATTCCGATAAAAAAATTGAAATTGAATTTAAAATTGGATAAAACATGAAACTGAAAGATATTCGCAGATTGAAAAAGTAGCTTACTTACAGGCTAAGTAGTCATGTAAAACGCCTTGAGTCGTTCGAAATTCTAAGGTATCAAATGCTTTTAACATTCTCCTTGAAGTCACTTCGTCGTGGTGTCGTAATTTTGGTAAAAAGGCGGCGCGTGTTGATGTCTCTGTGCAAAACGATGTGGTACGGAAAAAGAGGAAGACGGAACGGTCGTAAAAACAGAATGTTTATTGCGCTGTAGCTTCTGTAGATGGGTTTTTGACCCATATCCCCATTTATTCCCTCAACGATCCATAATCTCTTAAATATCAAGTACTATAGTGTGAGCATGCTCGAGCGTTTCATGGAGATCGAAGACTTTTGCCAATACCATCGAATCGGAACAGCGAGCGGTCGGTCGCTTTCTTCCGTTTCTTCAAACGGCCATAACTTTTGACTCATTTGGAGTTACGGGAGCCACAACCTATCAAAACGAAGCTCTTTCCAAGTTCTATATTTTTAACGGTTGGAATTGTCATGGATCGGTATTTTATGTAGAATAATTCCATCTTAATTTTATTCTACAGCTTGGATGTTTTCATTCTTAAATTTATTCCGTGGAGTTTGTGGTATAAATAGTCCCACTAAATCGACGTTAACGTAGAAGAACGTGGAAAAAAAAATATACAAAGATCAAAAAAGGCCACCATAATATTCCGCTAAAAAAATTGAAATTGAATTTAAAATTGGATAAAACAGGAAACTGGAAGATATTTGCAAATTGAAAAAGTAGCTTACTTACAGGCTAAGTAGTCATATAAAACGCCTTGAGTCGTTCGAAATTCTAAGGTATCAAATGCTTTTAACGTTCTCCTTGAAGTCACTTCGTCGTGGTGTCGTAATTTTGGTAAAAAGACGGCGCGTGTTGATGTCTATGAGCAAAACGATGTGGTACGGAAAAAGAGGAAGACGGAATGGTCGTAAAAACAGAACGTTTATTGCGCTATTGCTTCTGTAGACAAGATTTTGACCCATATCCTCATTTGTTCCCTCAACGATCCATAATATCCTAAATATCAAGTACTATAGTGTGAGCATGCTCGAGCGTTCCACGGAGATCGAAGACTTTTGCCAATACCGTCGAATCGGAACAGCGAGCAGTCCGGCGCTTTCTTCCGTTTCTTCAAACGGCCATAACTTTTGACTCGTTTGGAGTTACGGGAACCACAACCTATCAAAACGAAGCTCTTTCCAAGTTCTACGTTTCTAACGATTGGAATTGTCATGGACGGTTTTCTGTGTAGAATAATTCCATCTTAATTTTATTCTACAGCTTCGATGTTTTCATTCATAAATTTATTCCTTGGAGTTTGTGGTATAAATAGCCGGACTAAATCGATGTTAACGTAGAAGAACGTGGAAAAACAAAAATATACAAAGATCAAAAAAGGCCACCATAATATTCCGCTAAAAAAATTGAAATTGAATTTAAAATTGGATAAAACAGGAAACTGGAAGATATTCGCAGATTGAAAAAGTAGCTTACTTACAGGCTATGTAGTCATATAAAACGCCTTGAGTCGTTCGAAATTCTAAGGTATCAAATGCTTTTAACATTCTCCTTGAAGTCACTTCGTCGTGGTGTCGTAATTTTGGCAAAAAGGCGGCGCGTGTTGATGACTATGAGCTAAACAATGTGGTACGGAAAAAGAGGAAGACAGAACGGTTATAAAAACAGAACGTTTATTGCGCTATAGCTTCTGTAGACGAGTTTTTGACCCATATCCCCATTTATTCCCTCAACGATCCATAATATCTTAAATATCAAGTACTATAGTGTGAGAATGCTCGAGCGTTTCATGGAGATCGAAGACTTTTGCCAATACCGTCGAATCGGAACAGCGAGCGGTCGGTCGCTTTCTTCCGTTTTTTCAAACGGCCATAACTTTTGACTCGTTTGGATTTACGGGGGCCACAACCTATCAAAACGAAGCTCTTTCCACGTTCTACGTTTCTAACAGTTGGAATTTTCATGGATCGGTTTTTTGTGTAGAATAATTCCATCTTAATTTTATTCTACAGCTTGGAAGTTTTCATTCATAAATTTATTCCGTGGAGTTTGTGGTATAAATAGTCGGACAAAATCGATGTTAACGTAGAAGAACGTAGAGAAACAAAAATATACAAAGATCAAAAAAGGCCACCATAATATTCCGCTAAAAAAATTGAAATTGAATTTAAAATTGGATAAAACATGAAACTGAAAGATATTCGCAGATTGAAAAAGTAGCTTACTTACAGGCTAAGTAGTCATATAAAACGCCTTGAGTCGTTCGAAATTGTAAGGTATCAAATGCTTTTAACGTTCTCCTTGAAGTCACTTCGTCGTGGTGTCGTAATTTTGGTAAAAAGGCAGTGCGTGTTGATGACTATGAGCTAAACAATGTGGTACAGAAATAGAGGAAGACGGAACGGTCGTAAAAACAGAACGTTTATTGCGCTATAGCTTCTGTAGACAAGTTTTTGACCCATATCCCCATTTATTCCCTCACCGATCCATAATATCTTAAATATCAAGTACTATAGTGTGAGCATGCTCGAGCGTTTCATGGAGATCGAAGACTTTTGCCAATACCGTTGAATCGGAACAGCGAGCGGTCGGTCGCTTTCTTCTGTTTCTTCAAACGGCCATAACTTTTGACTCGTTTGGAGTTACGGGAGCCACAACCTATCAAAACGAAGCTCTTTTCAAGTTCTACGTTTCTAACAGTTGGAATTGTCATGGATCGGTTTTTTGTGTAGAATAATTCCGTGTTAATTTTATTCTACAGCTTGGATGTTTTCATTCATAAATTTATTCCTTGGAGTTTGTGGTATAAATAGTCGGACTAAATCGATGTTAACGTAGAAGAACGTAAAAAAACAAAAATATACAAATATCAAAGAAGGCCACCATAATATTCCGCTAAAAAATTGAAATTGAATTTAAAATTGGATAAAACGGGAAACTAGAAGATATTCACAGATTCAAAAAGTAGCTTACTTAGAAGCTAAGTAGTCATATAAAACGCCTTGAGTCGTTCGAAATTCTTAGGTATCAAATGTTTTTAACGTTCTCCTTGAAGTCACTTCATCGTGGTGTCGTAATTTTGGTAAAAAGGCGGCGCGTGTTGATGTCTCTGTGCAAAACGATGTGGTACGGAAAAAGAGGAAGACGGAACGGTCGTAAAAAGAGAACGTTTGTTGCGCTATAGCTTCTGTAGACGATTTTTTGACCCATATCCCTATTTATTCCCTCAACGATCCATAATATCTTAAATATCAAGTACTATAGTGTGAGAATGCTCGAGCGTTTCACGGAGATCGAAGATTTTTGCCAATACCGTCGAATCGGAACAGCGAGCGGTCGGTCGCTTTCTTCCGTTTCTTCAAACGGCCATAACTTTTGACTCGTTTGGAGTTACGGGAGCCACAACCTATCAAAACGAAGCTCTTTCTAAGTTCTACGTTTCTAATGGTTGGAATTGTCATGGATCGGTTTTTTGTGTAGAATAATTCCATGTTAATTTTATTCTACAGCTTGGATGTTTTCATTCATAAATTTATTCCATGGAGTTTGTGGTATAAATAGTCGGACTAAATCGATGTTAACGTAGAAGAACGTAGAAAAACAAAAATATACAAAGATCAAAAAAAGGCCACCATAATATTCCGCTAAAAAATTGAAATTGAATTTAAAATTGGATAAAACATGAAACTGAAAGATATTCGCAGATTGAAAAGGTAGCTTACTTACAGGCTAAGTAGTCATATAAAACGCCTTGAGTCGTTCGAAATTCTAAGGTATCAAATGCTTTTAACGTTCTCCTTGAAGTCACTTCATCGTGGTGTCGTAATTTTGGTAAAAAGGCGGCGCGTGTTGATGTCTCTGTGCAAAACGATGTGGTACGGAAAAAGAGGAAGACGGAACGGTCGTAAAAACAGAACGTTTATTGCGTTGTAGCTTCTGTAGACGGGTTTTTGAACCATATCCTCATTTATTCCCTCAACGATCCATAATCTCTTAAATATCAAGTACTATAGTGCGAGCATGCTCGAGCGTTTCACGGAGATCGAAGACTTTTGCCAATACCGTCGAATCGGAACAGCGAGCGGTCGGTCGCTTTATTCCGTTTCTTCAAACGGCCATAACTTTTGACTCGTTTGGAGTTACGGGAGCCACAACCTATCAAAACGAAGCTCTTTTCAAGTTCTACGTTTCTAACTGTTGGAATTGTCATGGATCGGTTTTTTGTGTAGAATAATTCCATGTTAATTTTATTCTACAGCTTGGATGTTTTCATTCATAAATTTATTCCATGGAGTTTGTGGTATAAATAGTCGGACTAAATCGATGTTAACGTAGAAGAACGTAGAAAAACAAAAATATACAAAGATCAAAAAAAGGCCGCCATATTATTCCGCTAAAAAATTGAAATTGAATTTAAAATTGGATAAAACATGAAACTGAAAGATATTCGCAGATTGAAAAAGTAGCTTACTTACAGGCTAAGTAGTCATATAAAACGCCTTGAGTCGTTCGAAATTCTAAGGTATCAAATGCTTTTAACGTTCTCCTTGAAGTCACTTCGTCGTGGTGTCGTAATTTTGGTAAAAAGGCGGCGCGTGTTGATGTCTCTGTGCAAAACGATGTGGTACGGAAAAAGAGGAAGACGGAACGGTCGTAAAAACAGAACGTTTATTGCGCTGTAGCTTCTGTAGACGGGTTTTTGACCCATATCCTCATTTATTCCCTCAACGATCCATAATCTCTTAAATATCAAGTACTATAGTGTGAGCATGCTCGAGCGTTTCATGGAGATCGAAGACTTTTGCCCATACCGTCGAATCGGAACAGCGAGCGGTCGGTCGCTTTTTTCCTTTTCTTCAAACGGCCATAACTTTTGACTCGTTTGGAGTTACGGGAGCCACAACCTATCAAAACGAAGCCCTTTTCAAGTTCTACGTTTTTAATGGTTGGAATTGTCATGCATCGGTATTTTGTGTAGAATAATTCCATCTTAATTTTATTCTACAACTTAGATGTTTTCATTCTTAAATTTATTCCGTGGAGTTTGTGGTATAAATAGTCCCACTAAATCGATGTTAACGTAGAAGAACATGGAAAAACAAAAATATACAAAGATCAAAAAAGGCCACCATAATATTCCGCTAAAAAAATTGAAATTGAATTTAAAATTGGATAAAACAGGAAACTGAAAGATATTCGCAGATTGAAAACGTAGCTTACTTACAGGCTAAGTAGTCATATAAAACGCCTTGAGTCGTTCGAAATTCTAAGGTATCAAATGTTTTTAACGTTCTCCTTGAAGTCACTTCGTCGTGGTGTCGTAATTTTGGTAAAAAGGCGGCGCATGTTGATGACTATGAGCTAAACAATGTGTTACGGAAAAAGAGGAAGACAGAACGGTCGTAAAAACAGAACGTTTATTGCGCTAGATCTTCTGTAGACGAGTTTTTGACCCATATCCCCATTTATTCCCTCAACGATCCGTAATATCTTAAATATCAAGTACTATAGTGTGAGCATGTTCGAGCGTTTCACGGAGATCGAAGACTTTTGCCAATACCGTC
Organism: Allium cepa; assembly: GCA_030765085.1. NCBI lineage: Eukaryota > Viridiplantae > Streptophyta > Magnoliopsida > Asparagales > Amaryllidaceae > Allium > Allium cepa. The sequence continues at coordinate 171,081,735 of CM060931.1, forward strand.
GAATAGGAACAGCGAGCGGTCGGTCGCTTTCTTCCGTTTCTTCAAACTGCCATAACTTTTGACTCGTTTGGAGTTACGGGAGCCACAACCTATCAAAACGAAGCTCTTTCCAAGTTCTACGTTTCTAACTGTTGGAAATGTCATGGATCGGTTTTTTGTGTAGAATAATTCCATGTTAATTTTATTCTACAGCTTGGATGTTTTCATTCATAAATTTATTCCATGGAGTTTGTGGTATAAATAGTCGGACTAAATCGATGTTAACGTAGAAGAACGTAGAAAAACAAAAATATACAAAGATCAAAAAAAGGCCACCATAATATTCCGCTAAAAAATTGAAATTGAATTTAAAATTGGATAAAACATGAAACTGAAAGATATTCGCAGATTGAAAAAGTAGCTTACTTACAGGCTAAGTAGTCATATAAAACGCCTTGAGTCGTTCGAAATTCTAAGGTATCAAATGCTTTTAACGTTCTCCTTGAAGTCACTTCGTCGTGGTGTCGTAATTTTGGTAAAAAGGCGGCGCGTGTTGATGTCTCTGTGCAAAACGATGTGGTACGGAAAAAGAGGAAGACGGAACGGTCGTAAAAACAGAACGTTTATTGCGTTGTAGCTTCTGTAGACGGGTTTTTGACCCATATCCTCATTTATTCCCTCAACGATCCATAATCTCTTAAATACCAAGTACTACAGTGTGAGCATGCTCGAGCGTTTCATGGAGATCGAAGACTTTTGCCCATACCGTCGAATCGAAACAGCGAGCGGTCGGTCGCTTTTTTCCTTTTCTTCAAACGGCCATAACTTTTGACTCGTTTGGAGTTACGGGAGCCACAATCTATCAAAACGAAGCTCTTTTCAAGTTCTACGTTTTTAATGGTTGGAATTGTCATGGATCGGTATTTTGTGTAGAATAATTCCATCTTAATTTTATTCTACAGCTTGGATGTTTTCATTCTTAAATTTATTCCGTGGAGTTTGTGGTATAAATAGTCCCACTAAATCGATGTTAACATAGAAGAACATGGAAAAACAAAAATATACAAATATCAAAAAGGGCCACCATAATATTCCGCTAAAAAAATTGAAATTGAATTTAAAATTGGATAAAACAGGAAACTGAAAGATATTCGCAGATTGAAAAAGTAGCTTACTTACAGGCTAAGTAGTCATATAAAACGCCTTGAGTCGTTCGAAATTCTAAGGTATCAAATGTTTTTAACGTTCTCCTTGAAGTCACTTCGTCGTGGTGTCGTAACTTTGGTAAAAAGGCGGCGCATGTTGATGACTATGAGCTAAACAATGTGGTACGGAAAAAGAGGAAGACGGAACGGTCGTAAAAACAGAACGTTTATTGCGCTATAGCTTCTGTAGACGGGTTTTTGACCCATATCCCCATTTATTCCCTCAACGATCCATAATATCTTAAATGTCAAGTACTATAGTGTGGGCATGCTCGAGCGTTTCACGGAGATCGAAGACTTTTGCCAATACCATCGAATAGGAACAGCGAGCGGTCGATCGCTTTCTTCCGTTTCTTCAAACGGCCATAACTTTTGACTCGTTTGGAGTTACGGGAGCCACAACCTATCAAAACAAAGCTCTTTCCAAGTTCTACGTTTCTAACTGTTGGAACTGTCATGGATCGGTTTTTTGTGTAGAATAATTCCATGTTAATTTTATTCTACAGCTTGGATGTTTTGATTCATAAATTTATTCCATGGAGTTTGTGGCATAAATAGTCGGACTAAATCGATGTTAACGTAGAAGAACGTAGAAAAACAAAAATATACAAAGATCAAAAAAAGGCCACCATAATATTCCGCTAAAAAATTGAAATTGAATTTAAAATTGGATAAAACATGAAACTGAAAGATATTCGCAGATTGAAAAAGTAGCTTACTTACAGGCTAAGTAGTCATATAAAACGACTTGAGTCGTTCGAAATTCTAAGGTTTCAAATGCTTTTAACGTTCTCCTTGAAGTCACTTCGTCGTTGTGTCGTAATTTTGGTAAAAAGGCGGCGCGTGTTGATGTCTCTGTGCAAAACGATGTGGTACGGAAAAAGAGGAAGACGGAACGGTCGTAAAAACAGAACGTTTATTGCGCTGTAGCTTCTATAGACGGGTTTTTGACCCATATCCTCATTTATTCCCTCAACGATCCATAATCTCTTAAATATCAAGTACTATAGTGTGAGCATGCTCGAGCGTTTCATGGAGATCGAAGACTTTTGCCAATACCGTCGAATCGGAACAGCGAGCGGTCGGTCGCTTTTTTCCTTTTCTTCAAACGGCCATAACTTTTAACTCGTTTGGAGTTACGGGAGCCACAACCTATCAAAACGAAGCTCTTTTCAAGTTCTACGTTTTTAATGGTTGGAATTGTCATGGATCGGTATTTTGTGTAGAATAATTCCATCTTAATTTTATTCTACAGCTTGGATGTTTTCATTCTTAAATTTATTCCGTGGATTTTGTGGTATAAATAGTCCCACTAAATCGATGTTAACGTAGAAGAACGTGGAAAAACAAAAATATACAAAGATCAAAAAAGGCCACCATAATATTCTACTAAAAAAAATTGAAATTGAATTTAAAATTGGATAAAACAGGAAACTGAAAGATATTCGCAGATTGAAAAAGTAGTTTACTTACAGGCTAAGTAGTCATATAAAACGCCTTGGGTCGTTCGAAATTCTAAGGTATCAAATGCTTTTAACGTTCTCCTTGAAGTCACTTCGTCGTGGTATCGTAATTTTGGTAAAAAGATGGCGCGTGTTGATGTCTATGAGCAAAACGATGTGGTACGGAAAAAGAGGAAGACGGAACGGTCGTAAAAACAGAATTTTTATTGCGCTATTGCTTCTGCAGACAAGTTTTTGACCCATATCCTCATTTGTTCCCTCAACGATCCATAATATCTTAAATATCAAGTACTATGGTGTGAGCATGCTCGAGCGTTTCACGGAGATCGAAGACTTTTGCCAATACCGTCAAATCGGAACAGCGAGCGGTCGGTCGCTTTTTTCCGTTTCTTCAAACAGCCATAACTTTTGACTCGTTTGGAGTTACGGGAGCCACAACCTATCAAAACGAAGCTTTTCCAAGTTCTACGTTTCTAACAGTTTGAATTGTTATTGATCGGTTTTTTGTGTAGATTAATTCCATATTAATTTTATTTTACAGCTTGGATGTTTTCATTCATAAATTTATTCCATGGAGTTTGTGGTACAAATAGTCGGACTAAATCGATGTTAACGTAGAAGAACGTGGAAAAACAAAAATATACAAAGATCAAAAAAGGCCACCATAATATTCCGCTAAAAAAATTGAAATTGAATTTAAAATTGGATAAAACAGAAAACTGAAAGATATTCGCAGATTGAAAAAGTAGCTTACTTACAGGCTAAGTAGTCATATAAAACGCCTTGAGTCGTTCGAAATTCTAAGGTACCAAATGCTTTTAACGTTCTCCTTGAAGTCACTTCGTCGTGGTGTCGTAATTTTGGTAAAAAGACGGCGCGTGTTGATGTCTATGAGCAAAACGATGTGGTACGGTAAAAGAGGAAGACGGAATGGTCGTAAAAACAGAACGTTTATTGCGCTATTGCTTCTGTAGACGAGTTTTTGACCCATATCCCCATTTTTTCCCTCAACGATCCATAATATCTTAAATATCAAGTACTATAGTGTGAGCATGCTCGAGCATTTTACGGAGATCGAAGACTTTTGCCAATACCGTCGAATCGGAACAGCGAGCAGTCGGTCGCTTTCTTCTGTTTCTTCAAACGGCCATAACTTTTGACTCGTTTGGAGTTACGGGAGCCACAACCTATCAAAACGAAACTCTTTTCAAGTTCTACGTTTCTAACGGTTGGAATTGTCATGGATCGATTTTCTGTGTAGAATAATTCCATGTTAATTTTATTCTACAGCTTGGATGTTTTCATTCATAAATTTATTCCTTGGAGTTTGTGGTATAAATAGTCGGACTAAATCGATGTTAACGTAGATGAACGTGGAAAAACTAAAATATACAAAGATCAAAAAAGGCCACCATAATATTCCGCTAAAAAATTGAAATTGAATTTAAAATTGGTTAAAACAGGAAACTGGAAGATATTCGCAGATTGAAAAAGTAGCTTACTTACAGGCTAAGTAGTCATATAAAACGCCTTGAGTCGTTCGAAATTCTAAGGTATCAAATGCTTTTAACGTTCTCCTTGAGTCACTTCGTCGTGATGTCGTAATTTTGGTAAAAAGGGGGCGCGTGTTGATGACTATGAGCTAAACAATGTGGTACGGAAAAAGAGGAAGACGGAACGGTCGTAAAAAGAGAACGTTTATTGCGCTATAGCTTCTGTAGACGAGTTTTTGACCCATATCCCTATTTATTCCCTCAACGATCCATATTATCTTAAATATCAAGTACTATAGTGTGAGCATGCTCGAGCGTTTCACGGAGATCGAAGACTTTTGCCAATACCGTCGAATCGGAACAGCGAGCGGTCGGTCGCTTTATTCCGTTTCTTCAAACGGCCATAACTTTTGACTCGTTTGGAGTTACGGGAGCCACAACCTATCAAAACGAAGCTCTTTCCAAGTTCTACGTTTCTAAATGTTGGAACTGTCAAGGATCGGTTTTTTGTGTAGAATAATTCCATGTTAATTTTATTCTACAGCTTGGATGTTTTCATTCATAAATTTATTCCATGGAGTTTGTGGTATAAATAGTCGGACTAAATCGATGTTAACGTAGAAAAATGTAGAAAAACAAAAATATACAAAGATCAAAAAATGGCCACCATAATATTCCGCTAAAAAATTGAAATTGAATTTAAAATTGGATAAAACATGAAACTGAAAGATATTCGCAGATTGAAAAAGTAGCTTACTTACAGGCTAAGTAGTCATATAAAACGCCTTGAGTCGTTCGAAATTCTAAGGTATCAAATGCTTTTAACGTTCTCCTTGAAGTCACTTCGTCGTGGTGTCGTAATTTTGGTAAAAAGGCGGCGCGTGTTGATGTCTCTGTGCAAAACGATGTGGTACGGAAAAAGAGGAAGACGGAACGGTCGTAAAAACATAACGTTTATTGCGCTGTAGCTTCTGTAGACGGGTTTTTGACCCATATCCTCATTTATTCCCTCAACGATCCATAATCTCTTAAATATCAAGTACTATAGTGTGAGCATGCTCGAGCGTTTTACGGAGATCGAAGACTTTTGCCAATACCGTCGAATCGGAACAGCGAGCGGTCGGTCGCTTTCTTCCGTTTCTTCAAAGGGCCATAACTTTTGACTCGTTTGGAGTTACGGGAGCCACAACTTGTCAAAACGAAGCTCTTTCCATGTTCTACGTTTCTAACGGTTGGAATTTTCGTGGATCGGTTTTTTGTGTAGAATAATTCCATCTTAATTTTATTCTACACTTTGGATGTTTTCATTCATAAATTTATTGCGTGGAGTTTGTGGTATAAGTAGTCGGACTAAATCGATGTTAACGTAGAAGAACGTGAAAAAAACGAAAATATACAAAGATAAAAAAAGGCCACCATAATATTCCGCTAAAAAAATGAAATTGAATTTAAAATTGGATAAAATAGGAAACTGAAAGATATTCGCAGATTGAAAAAGTAGCTTACTTACAGGCTAAGTAGTCATATAAAACGCCTTGCGTCGTTCGAAATTCTAAGGTATCAAATGTTTTTAACGTTCTCCTTGAAGTCTCTTCGTCGTGGTGTCTTAATTTTGGTAAAAAGGCGGCGCGTGTTGATGACTATGAGCTAAACAATGTGGTACGGAAAAAGAGGAAGACGGAACGGTCGTAAAAACAGAACGTTTATTGCGCTATATCTTCTGTAGACGAGTTTTTGACCCATATCCCCATTTATTCCCTCAACGATCCGTAATATCTTAAATATCAAGTACTATAGTGTGAGCATGCTCGAGCGTTTCACGGAGATCGAAGACTTTTGCCAATACCGTCGAATAGGAACAGCGAGCGGTCGGTCGCTTTCTTCCTTTCTTCAAACGGCCATAACTTTTGACTCGTTTGGAGTTACGGGAGCCACAACCTATCAAAACGAAGCTCTTTCCAAGTTCTACGTTTCTAACTGTTGGAATTGTCATGGATCGGTTTTTTGTGTAGAATAATTCCATGTTAATTTTATTCTACAGCTTGGATGTTTTCATTCATAAATTTATTCCATGGAGTTTGTGGTATAAATAGTCGGACTAAATCGATGTTAACGTAGAAGAACGTAGAAAAACAAAAATATACAAAGATCAAAAAAAGGCCACCATAATATTCCGCTAAAAAATTGAAATTGAATTTAAAATTGGATAAAACATGAAACTGAAAGATATTCGCAGATTGAAAAGGTAGCTTACTTACAGGCTAAGTAGTCATATAAAACGCCTTGAGTCGTTCGAAATTCTAAGGTATCAAATGCTTTTAACGTTCTCCTTGAAGTCACTTCATCGTGGTGTCGTAATTTTGGTAAAAAGGCGGCGCGTGTTGATGTCTCTGTGCAAAACGATGTGGTACGGAAAAAGAGGAAGACGGAACGGTCGTAAAAACAGAACGTTTATTGCGTTGTAGCTTCTGTAGACGGGTTTTTGAACCATATCCTCATTTATTCCCTCAACGATCCATAATCTCTTAAATATCAAGTACTATAGTGTGAGCATGCTCGAGCGTTTCATGGAGATCGAAGACTTTTGCCCATACCGTCGAATCGAAACAGCGAGCGGTCGGTCGCTTTTTTCCTTTTCTTCAAACGGCCATAACTTTTGACTCGTTTGGAGTTACGGGAGCCACAATCTATCAAAACGAAGCTCTTTTCAAGTTCTACGTTTTTAATGGTTGGAATTGTCATAGATCGGTATTTTGTGTAGAATAATTCCATCTTAATTTTATTCTACAGCTTGGATGTTTTCATTCTTAAATTTATTCCGTGGAGTTTGTGGTATAAATAGTCCCACTAAATCGATGTTAACGTAGAAGAACATGGAAAAACAAAAATATACAAATATCAAAAAAGGCCACCATAATATTCCGCTAAAAAAATTGAAATTGAATTTAAAATTGGATAAAACAGGAAACTGAAAGATATTCGCAGATTGAAAAAGTAGCTTACTTACAGGCTAAGTAGTCATATAAAACGCCTTGAGTCGTTCGAAATTCTAAGGTATCAAATTTTTTTAACGTTCTCCTTGAAGTCACTTCATCGTGTTGTTGTAATTTTGGTAAAAATGCGGCGCATGTTGATGTCTATGAGCTAAACAATGTGGTGCGGAAAAAGAGGAAGACGGAACGGTCGTAAAAACAGAACGTTTATTGTGCTATAGCTTCTGTAGACGAGTTTTTGACCCATATCCCCATTTATTCCCTCAACGATCCATAATATCTTAAATGTCAAGTACTATAGTGTGAGCATGCTCGAGCGTTTCACGGAGATCGAAGACTTTTGCCAATACCATCGAATAGGAACAGCGAGCGGTCGATCGCTTTCTTCCGTTTCTTCAAACGGCCATAACTTTTGACTCGTTTGGAGTTACGGGAGCCACAACCTATCAAAACGAAGCTCTTTCCAACTTCTACGTTTCTAACTGTTGGAACTGTCATGGATCGGTTTTTTGTGTAGAATAATTCCATGTTAATTTTATTCTACAGCTTGGATGTTTTCATTCATAAATTTATTCCATGGAGTTTGTGGTATAAATAGTTGGACTAAATCGATGTTAACGTAGAAGAACGTAGAAAAACAAAAATATACAAAGATTAAAAAAAGGCCACCATAATATTCCGCTAAAAAATTGAAATTGAATTTAAAATTGGATAAAACATGAAACTGAAAGATATTCGCAGATTGAAAAAGTAGCTTACTTACAGGCTAAGTAGTCATATAAAACGACTTGAGTAGTTCGAAATTCTAAGGTTTCAAATGCTTTTAACGTTCTCCTTGAAGTCACTTCGTCGTGGTGTCGTAATTTTGGTAAAAAGGCGGCGCGTGTTGATGTCTCTGTGCAAAACGATGTGGTACGGAAAAGGAGGAAGACGGAACGGTCGTAAAAATAGAACGTTTATTGCGCTGTAGCTTCTATAGACGGGTTTTTGACCCATATCCTCATTTATTCCCTCAACGATCCATAATCTCTTAGATATCAAGTACTATAGTGTGAGCATGCTCGAGCGTTTCATGAAGATCGAAGACTTTGGCCAATACCGTCGAATCGGAACAGCGAGCGGTCGGTCGCTTTTTTCCTTTTCTTCAAACGGCCATAACTTTTGACTCGTTTGGAGTTACGGGAGCCACAACCTATCAAAACGAAGCTCTTTTCAAGTTCTACGTTTTTAATGGTTGGAATTGTCATGGATCGGTATTTTGTGTAGAATAATTCCATCTTAATTTTATTCTACAGCTTGGATGTTTTCATTCTTAAATTTATTCCGTGGATTTTGTGGTATAAATAGTCCCACTAAATCGATGTTAACGTAGAAGAACGTGGAAAAACAAAAATATACAAAGATAAAAAAAGGCCACCATAATATTCTGCTAAAAAAAATTGAAATTGAATTTAAAATTGGATAAAACAGGAAACTGAAAGATATTCGCAGATTGAAAAAGTAGTTTACTTACAGGCTAAGTAGTCATATACAACGCCTTGGGTCATTCGAAATTCTAAGGTATCAAATGCTTTTAACGTTCTCCTTGAAGTCACTTCGTCGTGGTATCATAATTTTGGTAAAAAGACGGCGCGTGTTGATGTCTATGAGCAAAACGATGTGGTACGGAAAAAGAGGAAGACGGAACGGTCGTAAAAACAGAATTTTTATTGCGCTATTGCTTCTGTAGACAAGTTTTTGACCCATATCCTCATTTGTTCCCTCAACGATCCATAATATCTTAAATATCAAGTACTATAGTGTGAGCATGCTCGAGCGTTTCACGGAGATCGAAGATTTTTGCCAATACCGTCAAATCGGAACAGCGAGCGGTCGGTCGCTTTCTTCCGTTTCTTCAAACAGCCATAACTTTTGACTCGTTTGGAGTTACGGGAGCCACAACCTATCAAAACGAAGCTTTTCCAAGTTCTACGTTTCTAACTGTTTGAATTGTTATTGATCGGTTTTTTGTGTAGATTAATTCCATATTAATTTTATTTTACAGCTTGGATGTTTTCATTCATAAATTTATTCCATGGAGTTTGTGGTACAAATAGTCGGACTAAATCGATGTTAACGTAGAAGAACGTGGAAAAACAAAAATATACAAAGATCAAAAAAGGCCACCATAATATTCCGCTAAAAAAATTGAAATTGAATTTAAAATTGGATAAAACAGAAAACCGAAAGATATTCGCAGATTGAAAAAGTAGCTTACTTACAGGCTAAGTAGTCATATAAAACGCCTTGAGTCGTTCGAAATTCTAAGGTACCAAATGTTTTTAACGTTCTCCTTGAAGTCACTTCGTCGTGGTGTCGTAATTTTGGTAAAAAGGCGGCGCGTGTTGATGTCTATGAGCAAAATGATGTGGTACGGTAAAAGAGGAAGACGGAACGGTCGTAAAAACAGAACGTTTATTGCGCTATAGCTTCTGTAGACGAGTTTTTGACCCATATCCCCATTTTTTCCCTCAACGATCCATAATATCTTAAATATCAAGTACTATAGTGTGAGCATGCTCGAGCGTTTTACGGAGATCGAAGACTTTTGCCAATACCGTCGAATCGGAACAGCGAGCAGTCGGTCGCTTTCTTCTGTTTCTTCAAACGGCCATAACTTTTGACTCGTTTGGAATTACGGGAGCCACAACCTATCAAAACGAAGCTCTTTTCAAGTTCTACGTTTCTAACGGTTGGAATTGTCATGGATCGGTTTTTTGTGTAGAATAATTCCATGTTAATTTTATTCTACAGCTTGGATGTTTTCATTCATAAATTTATTCCTTAGAGTTTGTGGTATAAATAGTCGGACTAAATCGATGTTAACGTAGAAGAACGTGGAAAAACTAAAATATACAAAGATCAAAAAAGGCCACCATAATATTCCGCTAAAAAAATTGAAATTGAATTTAAAATTGGTTAAAACAGGAAACTGGAAGATATTCGCAGATTGAAAAAGTAGCTTACTTACAGGCTAAGTAGTCATATAAAACGCCTTGAGTCGTTCGAAATTCTAAGGTATCAAATGCTTTTAACGTTCTCCTTGAGTCACTTCGTCGTGATGTCGTAATTTTGGTAAAAAGGGGGCGCGTGTTGATGACTATGAGCTAAACAATGTGGTACGGAAAAAGAGGAAGACGGAACGGTCGTAAAAAGAGAACGTTTATTGCGCTATAGCTTCTGTAGACGAGTTTTTGACCCATATCCCTATTTATTCCCTCAACGATCCATAATATCTTAAATATCAAGTACTATAGTGTGAGCATGCTCGAGCGTTTCACGGAGATCAAAGACTTTTGCCAATACCGTCGAATCGGAACAGCGAGCGGTCGGTCGCTTTATTCCGTTTCTTCAAACGGCCATAACTTTTGACTCGTTTGGAGTTACGGGAGCCACAACCTATCAAAACGAAGCTCTTTCCAAGTTCTACGTTTCTAACGGTTGGAATTGTCATGGATCGGTTTTTTGTGTAGAATAATTCCATGTTAATTTTATTCTACAGCTTGGATGTTTTCATTCATAAATTTATTCCATGGAGTTTGTGGTATAAATAGTCGGACTAAATCGATGTTAACGTAGAAGAATGTAGAAAAACAAAAATATACAAAGATCAAAAAATGGCCACCATAATATTCCGCTAAAAAATTGAAATTGAATTTAAAATTGGATAAAACATGAAACTGAAAGATATTCGCAGATTGAAAAAGTAGCTTACTTACAGGCTAAGTAGTCATATAAAACGCCTTGAGTCGTTCGAAATTCTAAGGTATCAAATACTTTTAACGTTCTCCTTGAAGTCACTTCGTCGTGGTATCGTAATTTTGGTAAAAAGGCAGCGCGTGTTGATGTCTCTGTGCAAAACGATGTGGTACGGAAAAAGAGGAAGACGGAACGGTCGTAAAAACAGAACGTTTATTGCGCTGTAGCTTCTGTAGACGGGTTTTTGACCCATATCCTCATTTATTCCCTCAACGATCCATAATCTCTTAAATATCAAGTACTATAGTGTGAGCATGCTCGAGCGTTTCACGGAGATCGAAGACTTTTGCCAATACCGTCGAATCGGAACAGCGAGCGGTCGGTCGCTTTCTTCCGTTTCTTCAAATGGCCATAACTTTTGACTCGTTTGGAGTTACGGGAGCCACAACTTGTCAAAACGAAGCTCTTTCCATGTTCTACGTTTCTAACGGTTGGAATTTTCATGGATCGGTTTTTTGTGTAGAATAATTCCATCTTAATTTTATTCTACACCTTGGATGTTTTCATTCATAAATTTATTGCGTGGAGTTTGTGGTATAAGTAGTCGGACTAAATCGATGTTAACGTAGAAGAACGTGAAAAAAACGAAAATATACAAAGATAAAAAAAGGCCACCATAATATTCCGCTTAAAAAATGAAATTGAATTTAAAATTGGATAAAATAGGAAACTGGAAGATATTCGCAGATTGAAAAAGTAGCTTACTTACAGGCTAAGTAGTCATATAAAACGCCTTGCGTCGTTCGAAATTCTAAGGTATCAAATGCTTTTAACGTTCTCCTTGAAGTCACTTCGTCGTGGTGTCTTAATTTTGGTAAAAAGGCGGCGCGTGTTGATGACTATGAGCTAAACAATGTGGTACGGAAAAAGAGGAAGACAAAATGGTCGTAAAAACAGAACGTTTATTGCGCTATAGCTTCTGTAGACGAGTTTTTGACCCATATTCCCATTTATTCCCTCAACGATCCATAATATCTTAAATATCAAGTGCTATAGTGTGAGTATGGTCGAGCGTTTCACGGAGATTGAAGACTTTTGCCAATACCGTCGAATCGGAACAGCGAGCGGTCGGTCGCTTTCTTCCGTTTCTTCATACGGCCATAACTTTTGACTCGTTTGGAGTTACGTGAGCCACAACCTATCAAAATGAAGCTCTTTCCAAGTTCTACGTTTCTAACTGTTGGAATTGTCATGGACCGGTTTTTTGTATAGAATAATTCCATGTTAATTTTATTCTACAGCTTGGATGTTTTCATTCATAAATTTATTCCATGGAGTTTGTGGTATAAATAGTCGGACTAAATCGATGTTAACGTAGAAGAACGTAGAACAAAAAAATATACAAAGATCAAAAAAAGGCCACCATAATATTCCGCTAAAAAATTGAAATTGAATTTAAAATTGGATAAAACATGAAACTGAAAGATATTCGCAGATTGAAAAAGTAGCTTACTTACAGGCTAAGTAGTCATATAAAACGCCTTGAGTCGTTCGAAATTCTAAGGTATCAAATGCTTTTAACGTTCTCCTTGAAGTCACTTCGTCGTGGTGTTGTAATTTTGGTAAAAAGGCGGCGCGTGTTGATGTCTCTGTGCAAAACGATGTGGTACGGAAAAAGAGGAAGACAGAACGGTCGTAAAAACAGAACGATTATTGCGCTGTAGCTTCTGTAGACGGGTTTTTGACCCATATCCTCATTTATTCCCTCAATGATCCATTATCTCTTAAATATCAAGTACCATAGTGTGAGCATGCTCGAGCGTTTCACGGAGATCGAAGACTTTTGCCAATACCGTCGAATCGGAACAGCGAGCGGTCGGTCGCTTTCTTCCGTTTCTTCAAACGGCCATAACTTTTGAATCGTTTGGAGTTACGGCAGCCACAACCTATCAAAACGAAGCTCTTTCCATGTTCTACGTTTCTAACGGTTGGAATTTTCATGGATCGGTTTTTTGTGTAGAATAATTCCATGTTAATTTTATTCTACAGTTTGGATGTTTTCATTCATAAATTTATTCCATGGAGTTTGTGATATAAATAGTCGGACTAAATCGATGTTAACGTAGAAGAACGTCGAAAAACAAAAATATACAAAGATAAAAAAAAAGCCCACCATAATATTCCGCTAAAAAAATTGAAATTGAATTTAAAATTGGATAAAACATGAAACTGAAAGATATTCGCAGATTGAAAAATGAGCTTACATACAGGCTAAGTAGTCATATAAAACGCCTTAAGTCGTTCGAAATTCTAAGGTATCAAATGCTTTTAACGTTCCCCTTGAAGTCACATCGTCGTGGTGTCGTAATTTTGGTAAAAAGGCGGCGCGTGTTGATGTCTCTGTGCAAAACGATGTGGTACGGAAAAAGAGGAAGACGGAACGTTCGTAAAAAGAGAAAACGTTTATTGCGCTGTAGCTTCTGTTGACGAGTTTTTGACCCATATCCCTATTTATTCCCTCAACGATCCATAATATCTTAAATATCAAGTACTATAGTGTGAGCATGCTCGAGCGTTTCACGGAGATCGAAGACTTTTGCCAATGCCGTCGAATCGGAACAGCGAGCGGTCGGTCGCTTTCTTCCGTTTCTTCAAACGGCCATAACTTTTGACTCGTTTGGAGTTACGGGAGCCACAACCTATCAAAACGAAGCTCTTTCCAAGTTCTACGTTTCTAACGGTTGGAATTGTCATGGATCGGTTTTTTGTGTAGAATAATTCCATGTTAATTTTATTCTACAGCTTGGATGTTTTCATTCATAAATTTATTCCATGGAGTTTGTGGTATAAATAGTCGGACTAAATCGATGTTAACGTAGAAGAACGTAGAAAAACAAAAATATACAAAGATCAAAAAAAGGCCACCATAATATTCCGCTAAAAAATTGAAATTGAATTTAAAATTGGATAAAACATGAAACTGAAAGATATTCGTATATTGAAAAAGTAGCTCACTTACAGGCTAAGTAGTCATATAAAACGCCTTGAGTCGTTCGAAATTCTAAGGTATCAAATGCTTTTAACGTTCTCCTTGAAGTCACTTCGTCGTGGTGTCGTAATTTTGGTAAAAAGGCGGCGCGTGTTGATGTCTCTGTGCAAAACGATGTGGTACGGAAAAGAGGAAGACGGAACGGTCGTAAAAACAGAACGTTTATTGCGCTGTGGCTTCTGTAGACGGGTTTTTGACCCATATCCTCATTTATTCCCTCAACGATCCATAATCTCTTAAATATCAAGTACTATAGTGTGAGCATGCTCGAGCGTTTCACGGAGATCGAAGACTTTTGCCAATACCGTCGAATCGGAACAGCGAGCGGTCGGTCGCTTTTTTCCTTTTCTTCAAACGGCCATAACTTTTGACTCGTTTGGAGTTACGGGAGCCACAACCTATCAAAACGAAGCTCTTTCCAAGTTCTACGTTTCTAATTATTGGAATTGTCATGGATCGGTTTTTTGTGTAGAATAATTCCATGTTAATTTTATTCTACAGCTTGGATGTTTTCATTCATAAATTTATTCCATGGAGTTTGTGGTATAAATAGTCGGACTAAATCGATGTTAACGTAGAAGAACGTAGAAAAAAAATATATACAAAGATCAAAAAAAGGCCACCATAATATTCCGCTAAAAAATTGAAATTGAATTTAAAATTGGATAAAACATGAAACTGAAAGATATTCGCAGATTGAAAAAGTAGCTTACTTACAGGCTAAGTAGTCATATAAAACGCCTTGAGTCGTTCGAAATTCTAAGGTATCAAATGCTTTTAACGTTCTCCTTGAAGTCACTTCGTCGTGGTGTCGTAATTTTGGTAAAAAGGCGGCGCGTGTTGATGTCTCTATGCAAAACGATGTGGTACGGAAAAAGAGGAAGACGGAACGGTCGTAAAAACAGAACGTTTATTGCGCTGTAGCTTCTGTAGACGGGTTTTTGACCCATATCCTCATTTATTCCCTCAACGATCCATAATCTCTTAAATATCAAGTACCATAATGTGAGCATGCTCGAGCGTTTCACGGAGATCGAAGACTTTTGCCAATACCGTCGAATCGGAACAGCGAGCGGTCGGTCGCTTTCTTCCGTTTCTTCAAACGGCCATAACTTTTGACTCGTTTGGAGTTCTGGGAGCCACAACCTATCAAAACGAAGCTCTTTCCATGTTCTACGTTTCTAACGGTTGAAATTTTCATGGATCGGTTTTTTGTGTAGAATAATTCCATGTCAATTTTATTCTATAGCTTGGATGTTTTGATTCATAAATTTATTCCATGGAGTTTGTGGTATAAATAGTCGGACTAAATCGATGTTAACATAGAAGAACGTAGAAAAACAAAAATATACAAAGATAAAAAAAGCCCACCATAATATTCCGCTAAAAAAATTGAAATTGAATTTAAAATTGGATAAAACATGAAACTGAAAGATATTCGCAGATTGAAAAAGTAGCTTACTTACAGGCTAAGTAGTCATATAAAACGCCTTAAGTCGTTCGAAATTCTAAGGTATCAAATGCTTTTAACGTTACCCTTGAAGTCACATCGTCGTGGTGTCGTAATTTTGGTAAAAAGGCGGCGCGTGTTGACGTCTCTGTGCAAAACGATGTGGTACGGAAAAAGAGGAAGACGGAACGGTCGTAAAAACAGAACGTTTATTGCGCTGTAGGTTCTGTAGACGGGTTTTTGACCCATATCCCCATTTATTCCCTCAACGATCCATAATCTCTTAAATATCAAGTACTACAGTGTGAGAATGCTCGAGCGTTTCATGGAGATCGAAGACTTTTGCCAATACCGTCGAATCGGAACAGCGAGCGGTCGATCGCTTTCTTCCGTTTCTTCAAAAGGCCATTACTTTTGACTCGTTTGGAGTTACGGGAGCCACAACCTATCAAAACGAAGCTCTTTCCAAGTTATACGTTTTTAACGGTTGGAATTGTCATGGATCGGTATTTTGTGTAGAATAATTCCATCTTAATTTTATTCTACAGCTTGGATGTTTTCATTCTTAAATTTATTCCGTGGAGTTTGCGGTATAAATAGTCCCACTAAATCGATGTTAATGTAGAAGAACGTGGAAAAACAAAAATATACAAAGATCAAAAAATGCCACCATAATATTCCGCTAAAAAAATTGAAATTGAATTTAAAATTGGATAAAACATGAAACTGAAAGATATTCGCAGATTGAAAAAGTAGCTTACTTACAGGTTAAGTAGTTATATAAAACGCCTTGAGTCGTTCGAAATTCTAAGGTATCAAATGCTTTTAACGTTCTCCTTGAAGTGGCATCGTCGTGGTGTCGTAATTTTGGTAAAAATGCGGCGCGTGTTGATGTCTCTGTGCAAAACGATGTGGTACGGAAAAAGAGGAAGACGGAACGGTCGTAAAAACAGAACATTTATTGCGCTGTAGCTTCTGTAGACGGGTTTTTGACCCATATCCCCATTTATTCCCTCAACGATCCATAATCTCTTAAATATCAAGTACTATAGTGTGAGCATGCTCGAGCGGTCTGTCGCTTTCTTCCGTGTCTTCAAACGGCCATAACTTTTGACTCGTTTGGAGTTACGGGAGCCACAACCTATCAAAACGAAGGTCTTTCCATGTTCTACGTTTCCAACGGTAGGAATTCTCTTGGATCGGCTTTTTGCGTAGAATAATTCCATCTTAATTTTATTCTACTGCTTGGATGTTTTCATTGATAAATTTATTTCGTGGAGTTTGTGGTATAAACAGTCGGACTAAATCGATGTTAACGTAGAACAACGTAAAAAACAAAAATATACAAATATCAAAGAAGGCCACCATAATATTCCGCTAAAAAAATAGAAATTGAATTTAAAATTGGACAAAACAGGAAACTGAAAGATATTCGCGGATTGAAAAGGCAGCTTACTTAAATCGTATAAAACGCCTTGAGTCGTACGAAATTCTAAGGTATCAAATGCTTTAACGTTCTCCTTGAAGTCACTTCGTCGTGGTGTCGTAATTTTGGTAAAAATTCGGCGCGTGTAGATGACTACGAGCAAAACAATGCGGTACGGAAAATGAGGAAGACGGAACGGTCGTAAAAGCAGAACGTTTATTGCGCTATAGCTTCTGTGGACAAGTTTTTGACCCGTATCCCCATTTATTCCCACAATGATCCATAATATCTTAAATATCAAGTACTATATTGTGAGCATGCTCGAGCGTTTCACGGAGATCGAAGACTTTTGCCAGTACCGTCGAATCGGAACAGCGAGCGGTCTGTCGCTTTCTTCCGTTTCTTCAAACGGCCATAACTTTTGACTCGTTTGGAATTACGGGAGCCACAACCTATCAAAACGAAGGTCTTTCCATGTTCTACGTTTCCAACGGTTGGAATTCTCTTGGATCGGCTTTTTGCGTAGAATAATTCCATCTTAATTTTATTCTACTGCTTGGATGTTTTCATTCATAAATTTATTCCGTGGAGTTTGTGGTATAAAAAGTCGGACTAAATCGATGTTAACGTAGAAGAACGCAAAAAACAAAAATATACAAATAGCAAAGAAGGCCACCATAATATTACGCTAAAAAAATAGTAATTGAATTTAAAATTGGACAAAATAGAAAACTGAAAGATATTCGTAGATTGAAAAGGCAGCTTACTTAAATCATATAAAACGCCTTGAGTCGTTCGAAATTCTAAGGTATCAAATGCTTTTAACGTTCTCCTTGAAGTCACTTCGTCGTGGTGTCGTAATTTTGGTAAAAAGTCGGCGCGTGTTGATGACTATGAGCAAAACAATGCGGTACGGAAAAAGAGGAAGACGGAACGGTCGTAAAAGCAGAACGTTTATTGCGCTATAGCTTCTGTGGACAAGTTTTTGACCCGTATCCCCATTTATTCCCACAATGATCCATAATATCTTAAATATCAAGTACTATATTGTGAGCATGCTCGAGCGTTTCACGGAGATCGAAGACTTTTGCCAGTACCGTCGAATCGGAACAGCGAGCGGTTTGTCGCTTTCTTCCGTTTCTTCAAACGGCCATAACTTTTGACTCGTTTGGAGTTACGGGAGCCACAACCTATCAAAACGAAGGTCTTTCCATGTTCTACGTTTCCAACGGTTGGAATTCTCTTGGATCGGTTTTTTGCGTAGAATAATTCCATCTTAATTTTATTCTACTGCTTGGATGTTTTCGTTCATAAATTTATTCCGTGGAGTTTGTGGTATAAAAAGTCGGACTAAATCGATGTAAACGTAGAAGAACGCAAAAAACAAAAATATACAAATATCGAAGAAGGCCATCATAATATTCCGCTAAAAAAATAGAAATTGAATTTAAAATTGGACAAAACAGGAAACTGAAAGATATTCGCGGATTGAAAAGGCAGCTTACTTAAATCATATAAAACGCCTTGAGTCGTACGAAATTCTAAGGTATCAAATGCTTTAACGTTCTCCTTGAAGTCACTTCGTCGTGGTGTCGTAATTTTGGTAAAAAGTCGGCGCGTGTTGATGACTACGAGCAAAACAATGCGGTACGGAAAAAGAGGAAGACCGAACGGTCGTAAAAGCAGAACGTTTATTGCGCTATAGCTTCTGTGGACAAGTTTTTGACCCGTATCCCCATTTATTCCCACAACGATCCATAATATCTTAAATATCAAGTACTATATTGTGAGCATGCTCGAGCGTTTCACGGAGATCGAAGACTTTTGCCAGTACCGTCGAATCGGAATAGCGAGCGGTCTGTCGCTTTCTTCCGTTTCTTCAAACGGCCATAACTTTTGACTCGTTTGGAGTTACGGGAGCCACAACCTATCAAAACGAAGGTCTTTCCATGTTCTACGTTTCCAACGGTTGGAATTCTCTTGGATCGGTTTTTTGCGTAGAATAATTCCATCTTAATTTTATTCTACTGCTTGGATGTTTTCGTTCATAAATTTATTCCGTGGAGTTTGTGGCATAAAAAGTCGGACTAAATCGATGTTAACGTAGAACAACGTAAAAAACAAAAATATACAAATATCGAAGAAGGCCACCATAATATTACGCTAAAAAAATAGTAATTGAATTTAAAATTGGACAAAACAGGAAACTGAAAGATATTCATAGATTGAAAAGGCAGCTTACTTAAATCATATAAAACGCCTTGAGTCGTTCGAAATTCTAAGGTATCAAATGCTTTTAACGTTCTCCTTGAAGTCACTTCGTCGTGGTGTCGTAATTTTGGTAAAAAGTCGGCGCGTGTTGATGACTACGAGCAAAACAATGCGGTACGGAAAATGAGGAAGACGGAACGGTCGTAAAAGCAGAACGTTTATTGCGCTATAGCTTCTGTGGACAAGTTTTTGACCCGTATCCCCATTTATTCCCACAACGATCCATAATATCTTAAATATCAAGTACTATATTGTGAGCATGCTCGAGCGTTTCACGGAGATCGAAGACTTTTGCCAGTACCGTCGAATCGGAACAGCGAGCGGTCTGTCGCTTTCTTCCGTTTCTTCAAACGGCCATAACTTTTGACTCGTTTGGAGTTACGGGAGCCACAACCTATCAAAACGAAGGTCTTTCCATGTTCTACGTTTCCAACGGTTGGAATTCTCTTGGATCGGCTTTTTGCGTAGAATAATTCCATCTTAATTTTATTCTACTGCTTGGATGTTTTCATTCATAAATTTATTCCGTGGAGTTTGTGGTATAAACAGTCGGACTAAATCGATGTTAACGTAGAAGAACGCAAAAAACAAAAATATACAAATAGCGAAGAAGGCCACCATAATATTACGCCAAAAGAATAGTAATTGAATTTAAAATTGGACAAAACAGGAAACTGAAAGATATTCGTAGATTGAAAAGGCAGCTTACTTAAATCATATAAAACGCCTTGAGTCGTTCGAAATTCTAAGGTATCAAATGCTTTTAACGTTCTCCTTGAAGTCACTTCGTCGTGGTGTCGTAATTTTGGTAAAAAGTCGGCGCGTGTTGATGACTACGAGCAAAACAATGCGGTACGGAAAATGAGGAAGACGGAACGGTCGTAAAAGCAGAACGTTTATTGCGCTATAGCTTCTGTGGACAAGTTTTTGACCCGTATCCCCATTTATTCCCACAACGATCCATAATATCTTAAATATCAAGTACTATATTGTGAGCATGCTCGAGCGTTTCACGGAGATCGAAGACTTTTGCCAGTACCGTCGAATCGGAACAGCGAGCGGTCTGTCGCTTTCTTCCGTTTCTTCAAACGGCCATAACTTTTGACTCGTTTGGAGTTACGGGAGCCACAACCTATCAAAACGAAGGTCTTTCCATGTTCTACGTTTCCAACGGTTGGAATTCTCTTGGATCGGTTTTTTGCGTAGAATAATTCCATCTTAATTTTATTCTACTGCTTGGATGTTTTCATTCATAAATTTATTCCGTGGAGTTTGTGGTATAAACAGTCGGACTAAATCGATGTTAACGTAGAAGAACGCAAAAAACAAAAATATACAAATAGCGAAGAAGGCCACCATAATATTACGCTAAAAAAATAGTAATTGAATTTAAAATTGGACAAAACAGGAAACTGAAAGATATTCGTAGATTGAAAAGGCAGCTTACTTAAATCATATAAAACGCCTTGAGTCGTTCGAAATTCTAAGGTATCAAATGCTTTTAACGTTCTCCTTGAAGTCACTTCGTCGTGGTGTCGTAATTTTGGTAAAAAGTCGGCGCGTGTTGATGACTACGAGCAAAACAATGCGGTACGGAAAATGAGGAAGACGGAACGGTCGTAAAAGCAGAACGTTTATTGCGCTATAGCTTCTGTGGACAAGTTTTTGACCCGTATCCCCATTTATTCCCACAACGATCCATAATATCTTAAATATCAAGTACTATATTGTGAGCATGCTCGAGCGTTTCACGAAGATCGAAGACTTTTGCCAGTACCGTCGAATCGGAACAGCGAGCAAGTCTGTCGCTTTCTTCCGTTTCTTCAAACGGCCATAACTTTTGACTCGTTTGGAGTTACGGGAGCCACAACCTATCAAAACGAAGGTCTTTCCATGTTCTACGTTTCCAACGGTTGGAATTCTCTTGGATCGGCTTTTTGCGTAGAATAATTCCATCTTAATTTTATTCTACTCCTTGGATGTTTTCATTCATAAATTTATTCCGTGGAGTTTGTGGTATAAAAAGTCGGACTAAATCGATGTTAACGTAGAAGAACGCAAAAAACAAAAATATACAAATATCGAAGAAGGCCACCATAATATTCCGCTAAAAAAATAGAAATTGAATTTAAAATTGGACAAAACAGGAAACTGAAAGATATTCGCGGATTGAAAAGGCAGCTTACTTAAATCATATAAAACGCCTTGAGTCGTACGAAATTCTAAGGTATCAAATGCTTTTAACGCTCTCCTTGAAGTCACTTCGTCGTGGTGTCGTAATTTTGGTAAAAAGTCGGCGCGTGTTGATGACTACGAGCAAAACAATGCGGTACGGAAAAAGAGGAAGACGGAACGGTCGTAAAAGCAGAACGTTTATTGCGCTATAGCTTCTGTGGACAAGTTTTTGACCCGTATCCCCATTTATTCCCACAACGATCCATAATATCTTAAATATCAAGTACTATATTGTGAGCATGCTCGAGCGTTTCACGGAGATCGAAGACTTTTGCCAGTACCGTCGAATCGGAACAGCGAGCGGTCTGTCGCTTTCTTCCGTTTCTTCAAACGGCCATAACTTTTGACTCGTTTGGAGTTACGGGAGCCACAACCTATCAAAACGAAGGTCTTTCCATGTTCTACGTTTCCAACGGTTGGAATTCTCTTGGATCGGTTTTTTGCGTAGAATAATTCCATCTTAATTTTATTCTACTCCTTGGATGTTTTCATTCATAAATTTATTCCGTGGAGTTTGTGGTATAAACAGTCGGACTAAATCGATGTTAACGTAGAAGAACGCAAAAAACAAAAATATACAAATATCGAAGAAGGCCACCATAATATTCCGCTAAAAAAATAGAAATTGAATTTAAAATTGGACAAAACAGGAAACTGAAAGATATTCGCGGATTGAAAAGGCAGCTTACTTAAATCATATAAAACGCCTTGAGTCGTACGAAATTCTAAGGTATCAAATGCTTTTAACGCTCTCCTTGAAGTCACTTCGTCGTGGTGTCGTAATTTTGGTAAAAAGTCGGCGCGTGTTGATGACTACGAGCAAAACAATGCGGTACGGAAAAAGAGGAAGACGAAACGGTCGTAAAAGCAGAACGTTTATTGCGCTATAGCTTCTGTGGACAAGTTTTTGACCCGTATCCCCATTTATTCCCACAACGATCCATAATATCTTAAATATCAAGTACTATATTGTGAGCATGCTCGAGCGTTTCACGGAGATCGAAGACTTTTGCCAGTACCGTCGAATCGGAACAGCGAGCGGTCTGTCGCTTTCTTCCGTTTCTTCAAACGGCCATAACTTTTGACTCGTTTGGAGTTACGGGAGCCACAAACTATCAAAACGAAGGTCTTTCCATGTTCTACGTTTCCAACGGTTGGAATTCTCTTGGATCGGTTTTTTGCGTAGAATAATTCCATCTTAATTTTATTCTACTGCTTGGATGTTTTCATTCATAAATTTATTCCGTGGAGTTTGTGGCATAAAAAGTCGGACTAAATCGATGTTAACGTAGAACAACGTAAAAAACAAAAATATACAAATATCGAAGAAGGCCACCATAATATTCCGCTAAAAAAATAGAAATTGAATTTAAAATTGGACAAAACAGGAAACTGAAAGATATTCGCGGATTGAAAAGGCAGCTTACTTAAATCGTATAAAACGCCTTGAGTCGTACGAAATTCTAAGGTATCAAATGCTTTAACGTTCTCCTTGAAGTCACTTCGTCGTGGTGTCGTAATTTTGGTAAAAAGTCGGCGCGTGTCGATGACTATGAGCAAAACAATGCGGTACGGAAAAAGAGGAAGACGGAACGGTCGTAAAAGCAGAACGTTTATTGCGCTATAGCTTCTGTGGACAAGTTTTTGACCCGTATCCCCATTTATTCCCACAACGATCCATAATATCTTAAATATCAAGTACTATATTGTGAGCATGCTCGAGCGTTTCACGGAGATCGAAGACTTTTGCCAGTACCGTCGAATCGGAACAGCGAGCGGTCTGTCGCTTTCTTCCGTTTCTTCAAACGGCCATAACTTTTGACTCGTTTGGAGTTACGGGAGCCACAACCTATCAAAACGAAGGTCTTTCCATGTTCTACGTTTCCAACGGTTGGAATTCTCTTGGATCGGTTTTTTGCGTAGAATAATTCCATCTTAATTTTATTCTACTGCTTGGATGTTTTCATTCATAAATTTATTCCGTGGAGTTTGTGGTATAAAAAGTCGGACTAAATCGATGTTAACGTAGAAGAACGCAAAAAACAAAAATATACAAATATCGAAGAAGGCCACCATAATATTCCGCTAAAAAAATAGAAATTGAATTTAAAATTGGACAAAACAGGAAACTGAAAGATATTCGCGGATTGAAAAGGCAGCTTACTTAAATCGTATAAAACGCCTTGAGTCGTACGAAATTCTAAGGTATCAAATGCTTTAACGTTCTCCTTGAAGTCACTTCGTCGTGGTGTCGTAATTTTGGTAAAAAGTCGGCGCGTGTCGATGACTACGAGCAAAACAATGCGGTACGGAAAAAGAGGAAGACGGAACGGTCGTAAAAGCAGAACGTTTATTGCGCTATAGCTTCTGTGGACAAGTTTTTGACCCGTATCCCCATTTATTCCCACAACGATCCATAATATCTTAAATATCAAGTACTATATTGTGAGCATGCTCGAGCGTTTCACGGAGATCGAAGACTTTTGCCAGTACCGTCGAATCGGAACAGCGAGCGGTCTGTCGCTTTCTTCCGTTTCTTCAAACGGCCATAACTTTTGACTCGTTTGGAGTTACGGGAGCCACAACCTATCAAAACGAAGGTCTTTCCATGTTCTACGTTTCCAACGGTTGGAATTCTCTTGGATCGGTTTTTTGCGTAGAATAATTCCATCTTATTTTTATTCTACTGCTTGGATGTTTTCATTCATAAATTTATTCCGTGGAGTTTGTGGCATAAAAAGTCGGACTAAATCGATGTTAACGTAGAAGAACGTAAAAAACAAAAATATACAAATATCGAAGAAGGCCACCATAATATTCCGCTAAAAAAATAGAAATTGAATTTAAAATTGGACAAAACAGGAAACTGAAAGATATTCGCGGATTGAAAAGGCAGCTTACTTAAATCGTATAAAACGCCTTGAGTCGTACGAAATTCTAAGGTATCAAATGCTTTAACGTTCTCCTTGAAGTCACTTCGTCGTGGTGTCGTAATTTTGGTAAAAAGTCGGCGCGTGTCGATGACTAGGAGCAAAACAATGCGGTACGGAAAAAGAGGAAGACGGAACGGTCGTAAAAGCAGAACGTTTATTGCGCTATAGCTTCTGTGGACAAGTTTTTGACCCGTATCCCCATTTATTCCCACAACGATCCATAATATCTTAAATATCAAGTACTATATTGTGAGCATGCTCGAGCGTTTCACGGAGATCGAAGACTTTTGCCAGTACCGTCGAATCGGAACAGCGAGCGGTCTGTCGCTTTCTTCCGTTTCTTCAAACGGCCATAACTTTTGACTCGTTTGGAGTTACGGGAGCCACAACCTATCAAAACGAAGGTCTTTCCATGTTCTACGTTTCCAACGGTTGGAATTCTCTTGGATCGGTTTTTTGCGTAGAATAATTCCATCTTAATTTTATTCTACTGCTTGGATGTTTTCATTCATAAATTTATTCCGTGGAGTTTGTGGTATAAAAAGTCGGACTAAATCGATGTTAACGTAGAAGAACGCAAAAAACAAAAATATACAAATATCGAAGAAGGCCACCATAATATTCCGCTAAAAAAATAGAAATTGAATTTAAAATTGGACAAAACAGGAAACTGAAAGATATTCGCGGATTGAAAAGGCAGCTTACTTAAATCGTATAAAACGCCTTGAGTCGTACGAAATTCTAAGGTATCAAATGCTTTAACGTTCTCCTTGAAGTCACTTCGTCGTGGTGTCGTAATTTTGGTAAAAAGTCGGCGCGTGTCGATGACTACGAGCAAAACAATGCGGTACGGAAAAAGAGGAAGACGGAACGGTCGTAAAAGCAGAACGTTTATTGCGCTATAGCTTCTGTGGACAAGTTTTTGACCCGTATCCCCATTTATTCCCACAACGATCCATAATATCTTAAATATCAAGTACTATATTGTGAGCATGCTCGAGCGTTTCACGGAGATCGAAGACTTTTGCCAGTACCGTCGAATCGGAACAGCGAGCGGTCTGTCGCTTTCTTCCGTTTCTTCAAACGGCCATAACTTTTGACTCGTTTGGAGTTACGGGAGCCACAACCTATCAAAACGAAGGTCTTTCCATGTTCTACGTTTCCAACGGTTGGAATTCTCTTGGATCGGTTTTTTGCGTAGAATAATTCCATCTTATTTTTATTCTACTGCTTGGATGTTTTCGTTCATAAATTTATTCCGTGGAGTTTGTGGTATAAAAAGTCGGACTAAATCGATGTTAACGTAGAAGAACGCAAAAAACAAAAATATACAAATATCGAAGAAGGCCACCATAATATTCCGCTAAAAAAATAGAAATTGAATTTAAAATTGGACAAAACAGGAAACTGAAAGATATTCGCGGATTGAAAAGGCAGCTTACTTAAATCGTATAAAACGCCTTGAGTCGTACGAAATTCTAAGGTATCAAATGCTTTAACGTTCTCCTTGAAGTCACTTCGTCGTGGTGTCGTAATTTTGGTAAAAAGTCGGCGCGTGTCGATGACTACGAGCAAAACAATGCGGTACGGAAAAAGAGGAAGACGGAACGGTCGTAAAAGCAGAACGTTTATTGCGCTATAGCTTCTGTGGACAAGTTTTTGACCCGTATCCCCATTTATTCCCACAACGATCCATAATATCTTAAATATCAAGTACTATATTGTGAGCATGCTCGAGCGTTTCACGGAGATCGAAGACTTTTGCCAGTACCGTCGAATCGGAACAGCGAGCGGTCTGTCGCTTTCTTCCGTTTCTTCAAACGGCCATAACTTTTGACTCGTTTGGAGTTACGGGAGCCACAACCTATCAAAACGAAGGTCTTTCCATGTTCTACGTTTCCAACGGTTGGAATTCTCTTGGATCGGTTTTTTGCGTAGAATAATTCCATCTTATTTTTATTCTACTGCTTGGATGTTTTCATTCATAAATTTATTCCGTGGAGTTTGTGGTATAAAAAGTCGGACTAAATCGATGTTAACGTAGAAGAACGCAAAAAACAAAAATATACAAATATCGAAGAAGGCCACCATAATATTCCGCTAAAAAAATAGAAATTGAATTTAAAATTGGACAAAACAGGAAACTGAAAGATATTCGCGGATTGAAAAGGCAGCTTACTTAAATCGTATAAAACGCCTTGAGTCGTACGAAATTCTAAGGTATCAAATGCTTTAACGTTCTCCTTGAAGTCACTTCGTCGTGGTGTCGTAATTTTGGTAAAAAGTCGGCGCGTGTCGATGACTACGAGCAAAACAATGCGGTACGGAAAAAGAGGAAGACGGAACGGTCGTAAAAGCAGAACGTTTATTGCGCTATAGCTTCTGTGGACAAGTTTTTGACCCGTATCCCCATTTATTCCAACAACGATCCATAATATCTTAAATATCAAGTACTATATTGTGAGCATGCTCGAGCGTTTCACGGAGATCGAAGACTTTTGCCAGTACCGTCGAATCGGAACAGCGAGCGGTCTGTCGCTTTCTTCCGTTTCTTCAAACGGCCATAACTTTTGACTCGTTTGGAGTTACGGGAGCCACAACCTATCAAAACGAAGGTCTTTCCATGTTCTACGTTTCCAACGGTTGGAATTCTCTTGGATCGGTTTTTTGCGTAGAATAATTCCATCTTATTTTTATTCTACTCCTTGGATGTTTTCATTCATAAATTTATTCCGTGGAGTTTGTGGTATAAAAAGTCGGACTAAATCGATGTTAACGTAGAAGAACGCAAAAAACAAAAATATACAAATATCGAAGAAGGCCACCATAATATTCCGCTAAAAAAATAGAAATTGAATTTAAAATTGGACAAAACAGGAAACTGAAAGATATTCGCGGATTGAAAAGGCAGCTTACTTAAATCGTATAAAACGCCTTGAGTCGTACGAAATTCTAAGGTATCAAATGCTTTAACGTTCTCCTTGAAGTCACTTCGTCGTGGTGTCGTAATTTTGGTAAAAAGTCGGCGCGTGTCGATGACTACGAGCAAAACAATGCGGTACGGAAAAAGAGGAAGACGGAACGGTCGTAAAAGCAGAACGTTTATTGCGCTATAGCTTCTGTGGACAAGTTTTTGACCCGTATCCCCATTTATTCCCACAACGATCCATAATATCTTAAATATCAAGTACTATATTGTGAGCATGCTCGAGCGTTTCACGGAGATCGAAGACTTTTGCCAGTACCGTCGAATCGGAACAGCGAGCGGTCTGTCGCTTTCTTCCGTTTCTTCAAACGGCCATAACTTTTGACTCGTTTGGAGTTACGGGAGCCACAACCTATCAAAACGAAGGTCTTTCCATGTTCTACGTTTCCAACGGTTGGAATTCTCTTGGATCGGTTTTTTGCGTAGAATAATTCCATCTTAATTTTATTCTACTGCTTGGATGTTTTCGTTCATAAATTTATTCCGTGGAGTTTGTGGTATAAAAAGTCGGACTAAATCGATGTTAACGTAGAAGAACGCAAAAAACAAAAATATACAAATATCGAAGAAGGCCACCATAATATTCCGCTAAAAAAATAGAAATTGAATTTAAAATTGGACAAAACAGGAAACTGAAAGATATTCGCGGATTGAAAAGGCAGCTTACTTAAATCGTATAAAACGCCTTGAGTCGTACGAAATTCTAAGGTATCAAATGCTTTAACGTTCTCCTTGAAGTCACTTCGTCGTGGTGTCGTAATTTTGGTAAAAAGTCGGCGCGTGTCGATGACTACGAGCAAAACAATGCGGTACGGAAAAAGAGGAAGACGGAACGGTCGTAAAAGCAGAACGTTTATTGCGCTATAGCTTCTGTGGACAAGTTTTTGACCCGTATCCCCATTTATTCCCACAACGATCCATAATATCTTAAATATCAAGTACTATATTGTGAGCATGCTCGAGCGTTTCACGGAGATCGAAGACTTTTGCCAGTACCGTCGAATCGGAACAGCGAGCGGTCTGTCGCTTTCTTCCGTTTCTTCAAACGGCCATAACTTTTGACTCGTTTGGAGTTACGGGAGCCACAACCTATCAAAACGAAGGTCTTTCCATGTTCTACGTTTCCAACGGTTGGAATTCTCTTGGATCGGTTTTTTGCGTAGAATAATTCCATCTTATTTTTATTCTACTGCTTGGATGTTTTCATTCATAAATTTATTCCGTGGAGTTTGTGGTATAAAAAGTCGGACTAAATCGATGTTAACGTAGAAGAACGCAAAAAACAAAAATATACAAATATCGAAGAAGGCCACCATAATATTCCGCTAAAAAAATAGAAATTGAATTTAAAATTGGACAAAACAGGAAACTGAAAGATATTCGCGGATTGAAAAGGCAGCTTACTTAAATCGTATAAAACGCCTTGAGTCGTACGAAATTCTAAGGTATCAAATGCTTTAACGTTCTCCTTGAAGTCACTTCGTCGTGGTGTCGTAATTTTGGTAAAAAGTCGGCGCGTGTCGATGACTACGAGCAAAACAATGCGGTACGGAAAAAGAGGAAGACGGAACGGTCGTAAAAGCAGAACGTTTATTGCGCTATAGCTTCTGTGGACAAGTTTTTGACCCGTATCCCCATTTATTCCCACAACGATCCATAATATCTTAAATATCAAGTACTATATTGTGAGCATGCTCGAGCGTTTCACGGAGATCGAAGACTTTTGCCAGTACCGTCGAATCGGAACAGCGAGCGGTCTGTCGCTTTCTTCCGTTTCTTCAAACGGCCATAACTTTTGACTCGTTTGGAGTTACGGGAGCCACAACCTATCAAAACGAAGGTCTTTCCATGTTCTACGTTTCCAACGGTTGGAATTCTCTTGGATCGGTTTTTTGCGTAGAATAATTCCATCTTATTTTTATTCTACTGCTTGGATGTTTTCATTCATAAATTTATTCCGTGGAGTTTGTGGTATAAAAAGTCGGACTAAATCGATGTTAACGTAGAAGAACGCAAAAAACAAAAATATACAAATATCGAAGAAGGCCACCATAATATTCCGCTAAAAAAATAGAAATTGAATTTAAAATTGGACAAAACAGGAAACTGAAAGATATTCGCGGATTGAAAAGGCAGCTTACTTAAATCGTATAAAACGCCTTGAGTCGTACGAAATTCTAAGGTATCAAATGCTTTAACGTTCTCCTTGAAGTCACTTCGTCGTGGTGTCGTAATTTTGGTAAAAAGTCGGCGCGTGTCGATGACTACGAGCAAAACAATGCGGTACGGAAAAAGAGGAAGACGGAACGGTCGTAAAAGCAGAACGTTTATTGCGCTATAGCTTCTGTGGACAAGTTTTTGACCCGTATCCCCATTTATTCCCACAACGATCCATAATATCTTAAATATCAAGTACTATATTGTGAGCATGCTCGAGCGTTTCACGGAGATCGAAGACTTTTGCCAGTACCGTCGAATCGGAACAGCGAGCGGTCTGTCGCTTTCTTCCGTTTCTTCAAACGGCCATAACTTTTGACTCGTTTGGAGTTACGGGAGCCACAACCTATCAAAACGAAGGTCTTTCCATGTTCTACGTTTCCAACGGTTGGAATTCTCTTGGATCGGTTTTTTGCGTAGAATAATTCCATCTTAATTTTATTCTACTGCTTGGATGTTTTCGTTCATAAATTTATTCCGTGGAGTTTGTGGTATAAAAAGTCGGACTAAATCGATGTTAACGTAGAAGAACGCAAAAAACAAAAATATACAAATATCGAAGAAGGCCACCATAATATTCCGCTAAAAAAATAGAAATTGAATTTAAAATTGGACAAAACAGGAAACTGAAAGATATTCGCGGATTGAAAAGGCAGCTTACTTAAATCGTATAAAACGCCTTGAGTCGTACGAAATTCTAAGGTATCAAATGCTTTAACGTTCTCCTTGAAGTCACTTCGTCGTGGTGTCGTAATTTTGGTAAAAAGTCGGCGCGTGTCGATGACTACGAGCAAAACAATGCGGTACGGAAAAAGAGGAAGACGGAACGGTCGTAAAAGCAGAACGTTTATTGCGCTATAGCTTCTGTGGACAAGTTTTTGACCCGTATCCCCATTTATTCCCACAACGATCCATAATATCTTAAATATCAAGTACTATATTGTGAGCATGCTCGAGCGTTTCACGGAGATCGAAGACTTTTGCCAGTACCGTCGAATCGGAACAGCGAGCGGTCTGTCGCTTTCTTCCGTTTCTTCAAACGGCCATAACTTTTGACTCGTTTGGAGTTACGGGAGCCACAACCTATCAAAACGAAGGTCTTTCCATGTTCTACGTTTCCAACGGTTGGAATTCTCTTGGATCGGTTTTTTGCGTAGAATAATTCCATCTTAATTTTATTCTACTGCTTGGATGTTTTCGTTCATAAATTTATTCCGTGGAGTTTGTGGTATAAAAAGTCGGACTAAATCGATGTTAACGTAGAAGAACGCAAAAAACAAAAATATACAAATATCGAAGAAGGCCACCATAATATTCCGCTAAAAAAATAGAAATTGAATTTAAAATTGGACAAAACAGGAAACTGAAAGATATTCGCGGATTGAAAAGGCAGCTTACTTAAATCGTATAAAACGCCTTGAGTCGTACGAAATTCTAAGGTATCAAATGCTTTAACGTTCTCCTTGAAGTCACTTCGTCGTGGTGTCGTAATTTTGGTAAAAAGTCGGCGCGTGTCGATGACTACGAGCAAAACAATGCGGTACGGAAAAAGAGGAAGACGGAACGGTCGTAAAAGCAGAACGTTTATTGCGCTATAGCTTCTGTGGACAAGTTTTTGACCCGTATCCCCATTTATTCCCACAACGATCCATAATATCTTAAATATCAAGTACTATATTGTGAGCATGCTCGAGCGTTTCACGGAGATCGAAGACTTTTGCCAGTACCGTCGAATCGGAACAGCGAGCGGTCTGTCGCTTTCTTCCGTTTCTTCAAACGGCCATAACTTTTGACTCGTTTGGAGTTACGGGAGCCACAACCTATCAAAACGAAGGTCTTTCCATGTTCTACGTTTCCAACGGTTGGAATTCTCTTGGATCGGTTTTTTGCGTAGAATAATTCCATCTTAATTTTATTCTACTGCTTGGATGTTTTCGTTCATAAATTTATTCCGTGGAGTTTGTGGTATAAAAAGTCGGACTAAATCGATGTTAACGTAGAAGAACGCAAAAAACAAAAATATACAAATATCGAAGAAGGCCACCATAATATTCCGCTAAAAAAATAGAAATTGAATTTAAAATTGGACAAAACAGGAAACTGAAAGATATTCGCGGATTGAAAAGGCAGCTTACTTAAATCGTATAAAACGCCTTGAGTCGTACGAAATTCTAAGGTATCAAATGCTTTAACGTTCTCCTTGAAGTCACTTCGTCGTGGTGTCGTAATTTTGGTAAAAAGTCGGCGCGTGTCGATGACTACGAGCAAAACAATGCGGTACGGAAAAAGAGGAAGACGGAACGGTCGTAAAAGCAGAACGTTTATTGCGCTATAGCTTCTGTGGACAAGTTTTTGACCCGTATCCCCATTTATTCCCACAACGATCCATAATATCTTAAATATCAAGTACTATATTGTGAGCATGCTCGAGCGTTTCACGGAGATCGAAGACTTTTGCCAGTACCGTCGAATCGGAACAGCGAGCGGTCTGTCGCTTTCTTCCGTTTCTTCAAACGGCCATAACTTTTGACTCGTTTGGAGTTACGGGAGCCACAACCTATCAAAACGAAGGTCTTTCCATGTTCTACGTTTCCAACGGTTGGAATTCTCTTGGATCGGTTTTTTGCGTAGAATAATTCCATCTTATTTTTATTCTACTGCTTGGATGTTTTCATTCATAAATTTATTCCGTGGAGTTTGTGGTATAAAAAGTCGGACTAAATCGATGTTAACGTAGAAGAACGCAAAAAACAAAAATATACAAATATCGAAGAAGGCCACCATAATATTCCGCTAAAAAAATAGAAATTGAATTTAAAATTGGACAAAACAGGAAACTGAAAGATATTCGCGGATTGAAAAGGCAGCTTACTTAAATCGTATAAAACGCCTTGAGTCGTACGAAATTCTAAGGTATCAAATGCTTTAACGTTCTCCTTGAAGTCACTTCGTCGTGGTGTCGTAATTTTGGTAAAAAGTCGGCGCGTGTCGATGACTACGAGCAAAACAATGCGGTACGGAAAAAGAGGAAGACGGAACGGTCGTAAAAGCAGAACGTTTATTGCGCTATAGCTTCTGTGGACAAGTTTTTGACCCGTATCCCCATTTATTCCCACAACGATCCATAATATCTTAAATATCAAGTACTATATTGTGAGCATGCTCGAGCGTTTCACGGAGATCGAAGACTTTTGCCAGTACCGTCGAATCGGAACAGCGAGCGGTCTGTCGCTTTCTTCCGTTTCTTCAAACGGCCATAACTTTTGACTCGTTTGGAGTTACGGGAGCCACAACCTATCAAAACGAAGGTCTTTCCATGTTCTACGTTTCCAACGGTTGGAATTCTCTTGGATCGGTTTTTTGCGTAGAATAATTCCATCTTAATTTTATTCTACTGCTTGGATGTTTTCGTTCATAAATTTATTCCGTGGAGTTTGTGGTATAAAAAGTCGGACTAAATCGATGTTAACGTAGAAGAACGCAAAAAACAAAAATATACAAATATCGAAGAAGGCCACCATAATATTCCGCTAAAAAAATAGAAATTGAATTTAAAATTGGACAAAACAGGAAACTGAAAGATATTCGCGGATTGAAAAGGCAGCTTACTTAAATCGTATAAAACGCCTTGAGTCGTACGAAATTCTAAGGTATCAAATGCTTTAACGTTCTCCTTGAAGTCACTTCGTCGTGGTGTCGTAATTTTGGTAAAAAGTCGGCGCGTGTCGATGACTACGAGCAAAACAATGCGGTACGGAAAAAGAGGAAGACGGAACGGTCGTAAAAGCAGAACGTTTATTGCGCTATAGCTTCTGTGGACAAGTTTTTGACCCGTATCCCCATTTATTCCCACAACGATCCATAATATCTTAAATATCAAGTACTATATTGTGAGCATGCTCGAGCGTTTCACGGAGATCGAAGACTTTTGCCAGTACCGTCGAATCGGAACAGCGAGCGGTCTGTCGCTTTCTTCCGTTTCTTCAAACGGCCATAACTTTTGACTCGTTTGGAGTTACGGGAGCCACAACCTATCAAAACGAAGGTCTTTCCATGTTCTACGTTTCCAACGGTTGGAATTCTCTTGGATCGGTTTTTTGCGTAGAATAATTCCATCTTAATTTTATTCTACTGCTTGGATGTTTTCGTTCATAAATTTATTCCGTGGAGTTTGTGGTATAAAAAGTCGGACTAAATCGATGTTAACGTAGAAGAACGCAAAAAACAAAAATATACAAATATCGAAGAAGGCCACCATAATATTCCGCTAAAAAAATAGAAATTGAATTTAAAATTGGACAAAACAGGAAACTGAAAGATATTCGCGGATTGAAAAGGCAGCTTACTTAAATCGTATAAAACGCCTTGAGTCGTACGAAATTCTAAGGTATCAAATGCTTTAACGTTCTCCTTGAAGTCACTTCGTCGTGGTGTCGTAATTTTGGTAAAAAGTCGGCGCGTGTCGATGACTACGAGCAAAACAATGCGGTACGGAAAAAGAGGAAGACGGAACGGTCGTAAAAGCAGAACGTTTATTGCGCTATAGCTTCTGTGGACAAGTTTTTGACCCGTATCCCCATTTATTCCCACAACGATCCATAATATCTTAAATATCAAGTACTATATTGTGAGCATGCTCGAGCGTTTCACGGAGATCGAAGACTTTTGCCAGTACCGTCGAATCGGAACAGCGAGCGGTCTGTCGCTTTCTTCCGTTTCTTCAAACGGCCATAACTTTTGACTCGTTTGGAGTTACGGGAGCCACAACCTATCAAAACGAAGGTCTTTCCATGTTCTACGTTTCCAACGGTTGGAATTCT
The DNA here is from genome assembly GCA_030765085.1 of Allium cepa. Taxonomy (NCBI): domain Eukaryota; kingdom Viridiplantae; phylum Streptophyta; class Magnoliopsida; order Asparagales; family Amaryllidaceae; genus Allium; species Allium cepa. The sequence continues at coordinate 171,115,993 of CM060931.1, forward strand.
CTTGGATCGGTTTTTTGCGTAGAATAATTCCATCTTAATTTTATTCTACTGCTTGGATGTTTTCGTTCATAAATTTATTCCGTGGAGTTTGTGGTATAAAAAGTCGGACTAAATCGATGTTAACGTAGAAGAACGCAAAAAACAAAAATATACAAATATCGAAGAAGGCCACCATAATATTCCGCTAAAAAAATAGAAATTGAATTTAAAATTGGACAAAACAGGAAACTGAAAGATATTCGCGGATTGAAAAGGCAGCTTACTTAAATCGTATAAAACGCCTTGAGTCGTACGAAATTCTAAGGTATCAAATGCTTTAACGTTCTCCTTGAAGTCACTTCGTCGTGGTGTCGTAATTTTGGTAAAAAGTCGGCGCGTGTCGATGACTACGAGCAAAACAATGCGGTACGGAAAAAGAGGAAGACGGAACGGTCGTAAAAGCAGAACGTTTATTGCGCTATAGCTTCTGTGGACAAGTTTTTGACCCGTATCCCCATTTATTCCCACAACGATCCATAATATCTTAAATATCAAGTACTATATTGTGAGCATGCTCGAGCGTTTCACGGAGATCGAAGACTTTTGCCAGTACCGTCGAATCGGAACAGCGAGCGGTCTGTCGCTTTCTTCCGTTTCTTCAAACGGCCATAACTTTTGACTCGTTTGGAGTTACGGGAGCCACAACCTATCAAAACGAAGGTCTTTCCATGTTCTACGTTTCCAACGGTTGGAATTCTCTTGGATCGGTTTTTTGCGTAGAATAATTCCATCTTATTTTTATTCTACTGCTTGGATGTTTTCATTCATAAATTTATTCCGTGGAGTTTGTGGTATAAACAGTCGGACTAAATCGATGTTAACGTAGAAGAACGCAAAAAACAAAAATATACAAATATCGAAGAAGGCCACCATAATATTCCGCTAAAAAAATAGAAATTGAATTTAAAATTGGACAAAACAGGAAACTGAAAGATATTCGCGGATTGAAAAGGCAGCTTACTTAAATCGTATAAAACGCCTTGAGTCGTACGAAATTCTAAGGTATCAAATGCTTTAACGTTCTCCTTGAAGTCACTTCGTCGTGGTGTCGTAATTTTGGTAAAAAGTCGGCGCGTGTCGATGACTACGAGCAAAACAATGCGGTACGGAAAAAGAGGAAGACGGAACGGTCGTAAAAGCAGAACGTTTATTGCGCTATAGCTTCTGTGGACAAGTTTTTGACCCGTATCCCCATTTATTCCCACAACGATCCATAATATCTTAAATATCAAGTACTATATTGTGAGCATGCTCGAGCGTTTCACGGAGATCGAAGACTTTTGCCAGTACCGTCGAATCGGAACAGCGAGCGGTCTGTCGCTTTCTTCCGTTTCTTCAAACGGCCATAACTTTTGACTCGTTTGGAGTTACGGGAGCCACAACCTATCAAAACGAAGGTCTTTCCATGTTCTACGTTTCCAACGGTTGGAATTCTCTTGGATCGGTTTTTTGCGTAGAATAATTCCATCTTATTTTTATTCTACTGCTTGGATGTTTTCATTCATAAATTTATTCCGTGGAGTTTGTGGTATAAAAAGTCGGACTAAATCGATGTTAACGTAGAAGAACGCAAAAAACAAAAATATACAAATATCGAAGAAGGCCACCATAATATTCCGCTAAAAAAATAGAAATTGAATTTAAAATTGGACAAAACAGGAAACTGAAAGATATTCGCGGATTGAAAAGGCAGCTTACTTAAATCGTATAAAACGCCTTGAGTCGTACGAAATTCTAAGGTATCAAATGCTTTAACGTTCTCCTTGAAGTCACTTCGTCGTGGTGTCGTAATTTTGGTAAAAAGTCGGCGCGTGTCGATGACTACGAGCAAAACAATGCGGTACGGAAAAAGAGGAAGACGGAACGGTCGTAAAAGCAGAACGTTTATTGCGCTATAGCTTCTGTGGACAAGTTTTTGACCCGTATCCCCATTTATTCCCACAACGATCCATAATATCTTAAATATCAAGTACTATATTGTGAGCATGCTCGAGCGTTTCACGGAGATCGAAGACTTTTGCCAGTACCGTCGAATCGGAACAGCGAGCGGTCTGTCGCTTTCTTCCGTTTCTTCAAACGGCCATAACTTTTGACTCGTTTGGAGTTACGGGAGCCACAACCTATCAAAACGAAGGTCTTTCCATGTTCTACGTTTCCAACGGTTGGAATTCTCTTGGATCGGTTTTTTGCGTAGAATAATTCCATCTTAATTTTATTCTACTGCTTGGATGTTTTCGTTCATAAATTTATTCCGTGGAGTTTGTGGTATAAAAAGTCGGACTAAATCGATGTTAACGTAGAAGAACGCAAAAAACAAAAATATACAAATATCGAAGAAGGCCACCATAATATTCCGCTAAAAAAATAGAAATTGAATTTAAAATTGGACAAAACAGGAAACTGAAAGATATTCGCGGATTGAAAAGGCAGCTTACTTAAATCGTATAAAACGCCTTGAGTCGTACGAAATTCTAAGGTATCAAATGCTTTAACGTTCTCCTTGAAGTCACTTCGTCGTGGTGTCGTAATTTTGGTAAAAAGTCGGCGCGTGTCGATGACTACGAGCAAAACAATGCGGTACGGAAAAAGAGGAAGACGGAACGGTCGTAAAAGCAGAACGTTTATTGCGCTATAGCTTCTGTGGACAAGTTTTTGACCCGTATCCCCATTTATTCCCACAACGATCCATAATATCTTAAATATCAAGTACTATATTGTGAGCATGCTCGAGCGTTTCACGGAGATCGAAGACTTTTGCCAGTACCGTCGAATCGGAACAGCGAGCGGTCTGTCGCTTTCTTCCGTTTCTTCAAACGGCCATAACTTTTGACTCGTTTGGAGTTACGGGAGCCACAACCTATCAAAACGAAGGTCTTTCCATGTTCTACGTTTCCAACGGTTGGAATTCTCTTGGATCGGTTTTTTGCGTAGAATAATTCCATCTTATTTTTATTCTACTGCTTGGATGTTTTCATTCATAAATTTATTCCGTGGAGTTTGTGGTATAAACAGTCGGACTAAATCGATGTTAACGTAGAAGAACGCAAAAAACAAAAATATACAAATATCGAAGAAGGCCACCATAATATTCCGCTAAAAAAATAGAAATTGAATTTAAAATTGGACAAAACAGGAAACTGAAAGATATTCGCGGATTGAAAAGGCAGCTTACTTAAATCGTATAAAACGCCTTGAGTCGTACGAAATTCTAAGGTATCAAATGCTTTAACGTTCTCCTTGAAGTCACTTCGTCGTGGTGTCGTAATTTTGGTAAAAAGTCGGCGCGTGTCGATGACTACGAGCAAAACAATGCGGTACGGAAAAAGAGGAAGACGGAACGGTCGTAAAAGCAGAACGTTTATTGCGCTATAGCTTCTGTGGACAAGTTTTTGACCCGTATCCCCATTTATTCCCACAACGATCCATAATATCTTAAATATCAAGTACTATATTGTGAGCATGCTCGAGCGTTTCACGGAGATCGAAGACTTTTGCCAGTACCGTCGAATCGGAACAGCGAGCGGTCTGTCGCTTTCTTCCGTTTCTTCAAACGGCCATAACTTTTGACTCGTTTGGAGTTACGGGAGCCACAACCTATCAAAACGAAGGTCTTTCCATGTTCTACGTTTCCAACGGTTGGAATTCTCTTGGATCGGTTTTTTGCGTAGAATAATTCCATCTTATTTTTATTCTACTGCTTGGATGTTTTCATTCATAAATTTATTCCGTGGAGTTTGTGGTATAAAAAGTCGGACTAAATCGATGTTAACGTAGAAGAACACAAAAAACAAAAATATACAAATATCGAAGAAGGCCACCATAATATTCCGCTAAAAAAATAGAAATTGAATTTAAAATTGGACAAAACAGGAAACTGAAAGATATTCGCGGATTGAAAAGGCAGCTTACTTAAATCGTATAAAACGCCTTGAGTCGTACGAAATTCTAAGGTATCAAATGCTTTAACGTTCTCCTTGAAGTCACTTCGTCGTGGTGTCGTAATTTTGGTAAAAAGTCGGCGCGTGTCGATGACTACGAGCAAAACAATGCGGTACGGAAAAAGAGGAAGACGGAACGGTCGTAAAAGCAGAACGTTTATTGCGCTATAGCTTCTGTGGACAAGTTTTTGACCCGTATCCCCATTTATTCCCACAACGATCCATAATATCTTAAATATCAAGTACTATATTGTGAGCATGCTCGAGCGTTTCACGGAGATCGAAGACTTTTGCCAGTACCGTCGAATCGGAACAGCGAGCGGTCTGTCGCTTTCTTCCGTTTCTTCAAACGGCCATAACTTTTGACTCGTTTGGAGTTACGGGAGCCACAACCTATCAAAACGAAGGTCTTTCCATGTTCTACGTTTCCAACGGTTGGAATTCTCTTGGATCGGTTTTTTGCGTAGAATAATTCCATCTTAATTTTATTCTACTGCTTGGATGTTTTCGTTCATAAATTTATTCCGTGGAGTTTGTGGCATAAAAAGTCGGACTAAATCGATGTTAACGTAGAAGAACGCAAAAAACAAAAATATACAAATATCGAAGAAGGCCACCATAATATTCCGCTAAAAAAATAGAAATTGAATTTAAAATTGGACAAAACAGGAAACTGAAAGATATTCGCGGATTGAAAAGGCAGCTTACTTAAATCGTATAAAACGCCTTGAGTCGTACGAAATTCTAAGGTATCAAATGCTTTAACGTTCTCCTTGAAGTCACTTCGTCGTGGTGTCGTAATTTTGGTAAAAAGTCGGCGCGTGTCGATGACTACGAGCAAAACAATGCGGTACGGAAAAAGAGGAAGACGGAACGGTCGTAAAAGCAGAACGTTTATTGCGCTATAGCTTCTGTGGACAAGTTTTTGACCCGTATCCCCATTTATTCCCACAACGATCCATAATATCTTAAATATCAAGTACTATATTGTGAGCATGCTCGAGCGTTTCACGGAGATCGAAGACTTTTGCCAGTACCGTCGAATCGGAACAGCGAGCGGTCTGTCGCTTTCTTCCGTTTCTTCAAACGGCCATAACTTTTGACTCGTTTGGAGTTACGGGAGCCACAACCTATCAAAACGAAGGTCTTTCCATGTTCTACGTTTCCAACGGTTGGAATTCTCTTGGATCGGTTTTTTGCGTAGAATAATTCCATCTTATTTTTATTCTACTGCTTGGATGTTTTCATTCGTAAATTTATTCCGTGGAGTTTGTGGTATAAAAAGTCGGACTAAATCGATGTTAACGTAGAAGAACGCAAAAAACAAAAATATACAAATATCGAAGAAGGCCACCATAATATTCCGCTAAAAAAATAGAAATTGAATTTAAAATTGGACAAAACAGGAAACTGAAAGATATTCGCGGATTGAAAAGGCAGCTTACTTAAATCGTATAAAACGCCTTGAGTCGTACGAAATTCTAAGGTATCAAATGCTTTAACGTTCTCCTTGAAGTCACTTCGTCGTGGTGTCGTAATTTTGGTAAAAAGTCGGCGCGTGTCGATGACTACGAGCAAAACAATGCGGTACGGAAAAAGAGGAAGACGGAACGGTCGTAAAAGCAGAACGTTTATTGCGCTATAGCTTCTGTGGACAAGTTTTTGACCCGTATCCCCATTTATTCCCACAACGATCCATAATATCTTAAATATCAAGTACTATATTGTGAGCATGCTCGAGCGTTTCACGGAGATCGAAGACTTTTGCCAGTACCGTCGAATCGGAACAGCGAGCGGTCTGTCGCTTTCTTCCGTTTCTTCAAACGGCCATAACTTTTGACTCGTTTGGAGTTACGGGAGGCACAACCTATCAAAACGAAGGTCTTTCCATGTTCTACGTTTCCAACGGTTGGAATTCTCTTGGATCGGTTTTTTGCGTAGAATAATTCCATCTTATTTTTATTCTACTGCTTGGATGTTTTCATTCATAAATTTATTCCGTGGAGTTTGTGGCATAAAAAGTCGGACTAAATCGATGTTAACGTAGAAGAACGCAAAAAACAAAAATATACAAATATCGAAGAAGGCCACGAAATTCTAAGGTATCAAATGCTTTAACGTTCTCCTTGAAGTCACTTCGTCGTGGTGTCGTAATTTTGGTAAAAAGTCGGCGCGTGTCGATGACTACGAGCAAAACAATGCGGTACGGAAAATGAGGAAGACGGAACGGTCGTAAAAGCAGAACGTTTATTGCGCTATAGCTTCTGTGGACAAGTTTTTGACCCTTATCCCCATTTATTCCCACAACGATCCATAATATCTTAAATATCAAGTACTATATTGTGAGCATGCTCGAGCGTTTCACGGAGATCGAAGACTTTTGCCAGTACCGTCTAATCGGAACAGCGAGCGGTCTATCGCTTTCTTCCGTTTCTTCAAACGGCCATAACTTTTGACTCGTTTGGAGTTACGGGAGCCACAACCTATCAAAACGAAGGTCTTTCCATGTTCTACGTTTCCAACGGTTGGAATTCTCTTGGATCGGTTTTTTGCGTAGAATAATTCCATCTTAATTTTATTCTACTGCTTGGATGTTTTCGTTCATAAATTTATTCCGTGGAGTTTGTGGTATAAAAAGTCGGACTAAATCGATGTTAACGTAGAACAACGCAAAAAACAAAAATATACAAATATCGAAGAAGGCCACCATAATATTCCGCTAAAAAAATAGAAATTGAATTTAAAATTGGACAAAACAGGAAACTGAAAGATATTCGCGGATTGAAAAGGCAGCTTACTTAAATCGTATAAAACGCCTTGAGTCGTACGAAATTCTAAGGTATCAAATGCTTTAACGTTCTCCTTGAAGTCACTTCGTCGTGGTGTCGTAATTTTGGTAAAAAGTCGGCGCGTGTCGATGACTACGAGCAAAACAATGCGGTACGGAAAATGAGGAAGACGGAACGGTCGTAAAAGCAGAACGTTTATTGCGCTATAGCTTCTGTGGACAAGTTTTTGACCCTTATCCCCATTTATTCCCACAACGATCCATAATATCTTAAATATCAAGTACTATATTGTGAGCATGCTCGAGCGTTTCACGGAGATCGAAGACTTTTGCCAGTACCGTCGAATTGGAACAGCGAGCGGTCTGTCGCTTTCTTCCGTTTCTTCAAACGGCCATAACTTTTGACTCGTTTGGAGTTACGGGAGCCACAACCTATCAAAACGAAGGTCTTTCCATGTTCTACGTTTCCAACGGTTGGAATTCTCTTGGATCGGTTTTTTGCGTAGAATAATTCCATCTTATTTTTATTCTACTGCTTGGATGTTTTCATTCATAAATTTATTCCGTGGAGTTTGTGGTATAAAAAGTCGGACTAAATCGATGTTAACGTAGAAGAACGCAAAAAACAAAAATATACAAATATCGAAGAAGGCCACCATAATATTCCGCTAAAAAAATAGAAATTGAATTTAAAATTGGACAAAACAGGAAACTGAAAGATATTCGCGGATTGAAAAGGCAGCTTACTTAAATCGTATAAAACGCCTTGAGTCGTACGAAATTCTAAGGTATCAAATGCTTTAACGTTCTCCTTGAAGTCACTTCGTCGTGGTGTCGTAATTTTGGTAAAAAGTCGGCGCGTGTCGATGACTACGAGCAAAACAATGCGGTACGGAAAAAGAGGAACACGGAACGGTCGTAAAAGCAGAACGTTTATTGCGCTATAGCTTCTGTGGACAAGTTTTTGACCCGTATCCCCATTTATTCCCACAACGATCCATAATATCTTAAATATCAAGTACTATATTGTGAGCATGCTCGAGCGTTTCACGGAGATCGAAGACTTTTGCCAGTACCGTCGAATCGGAACAGCGAGCGGTCTGTCGCTTTCTTCCGTTTCTTCAAACGGCCATAACTTTTGACTCGTTTGGAGTTACGGGAGCCACAACCTATCAAAACGAAGGTCTTTCCATGTTCTACGTTTCCAACGGTTGGAATTCTCTTGGATCGGTTTTTTGCGTAGAATAATTCCATCTTATTTTTATTCTACTGCTTGGATGTTTTCATTCATAAATTTATTCCGTGGAGTTTGTGGTATAAAAAGTCGGACTAAATCGATGTTAACGTAGAACAACGCAAAAAACAAAAATATACAAATATCGAAGAAGGCCACCATAATATTCCGCTAAAAAAATAGAAATTGAATTTAAAATTGGACAAAACAGGAAACTGAAAGATATTCGCGGATTGAAAAGGCAGCTTACTTAAATCGTATAAAACGCCTTGAGTCGTACGAAATTCTAAGGTATCAAATGCTTTAACGTTCTCCTTGAAGTCACTTCGTCGTGGTGTCGTAATTTTGGTAAAAAGTCGGCGCGTGTCGATGACTACGAGCAAAACAATGCGGTACGGAAAAAGAGGAAGACGGAACGGTCGTAAAAGCAGAACGTTTATTGCGCTATAGCTTCTGTGGACAAGTTTTTGACCCGTATCCCCATTTATTCCCACAACGATCCATAATATCTTAAATATCAAGTACTATATTGTGAGCATGCTCGAGCGTTTCACGGAGATCGAAGACTTTTGCCAGTACCGTCGAATCGGAACAGCGAGCGGTCTGTCGCTTTCTTCCGTTTCTTCAAACGGCCATAACTTTTGACTCGTTTGGAGTTACGGGAGCCACAACCTATCAAAACGAAGGTCTTTCCATGTTCTACGTTTCCAACGGTTGGAATTCTCTTGGATCGGTTTTTTGCGTAGAATAATTCCATCTTATTTTTATTCTACTGCTTGGATGTTTTCATTCATAAATTTATTCCGTGGAGTTTGTGGCATAAAAAGTCGGACTAAATCGATGTTAACGTAGAACAACGCAAAAAACAAAAATATACAAATATCGAAGAAGGCCACCATAATATTCCGCTAAAAAAATAGAAATTGAATTTAAAATTGGACAAAACAGGAAACTGAAAGATATTCGCGGATTGAAAAGGCAGCTTACTTAAATCGTATAAAACGCCTTGAGTCGTACGAAATTCTAAGGTATCAAATGCTTTAACGTTCTCCTTGAAGTCACTTCGTCGTGGTGTCGTAATTTTGGTAAAAAGTCGGCGCGTGTCGATGACTACGAGCAAAACAATGCGGTACGGAAAAAGAGGAAGACGGAACGGTCGTAAAAGCAGAACGTTTATTGCGCTATAGCTTCTGTGGACAAGTTTTTGACCCGTATCCCCATTTATTCCCACAACGATCCATAATATCTTAAATATCAAGTACTATATTGTGAGCATGCTCGAGCGTTTCACGGAGATCGAAGACTTTTGCCAGTACCGTCGAATCGGAACAGCGAGCGGTCTGTCGCTTTCTTCCGTTTCTTCAAACGGCCATAACTTTTGACTCGTTTGGAGTTACGGGAGCCACAACCTATCAAAACGAAGGTCTTTCCATGTTCTACGTTTCCAACGGTTGGAATTCTCTTGGATCGGTTTTTTGCGTAGAATAATTCCATCTTAATTTTATTCTACTGCTTGGATGTTTTCGTTCATAAATTTATTCCGTGGAGTTTGTGGCATAAAAAGTCGGACTAAATCGATGTTAACGTAGAAGAACGCAAAAAACAAAAATATACAAATATCGAAGAAGGCCACCATAATATTCCGCTAAAAAAATAGAAATTGAATTTAAAATTGGACAAAACAGGAAACTGAAAGATATTCGCGGATTGAAAAGGCAGCTTACTTAAATCGTATAAAACGCCTTGAGTCGTACGAAATTCTAAGGTATCAAATGCTTTAACGTTCTCCTTGAAGTCACTTCGTCGTGGTGTCGTAATTTTGGTAAAAAGTCGGCGCGTGTCGATGACTACGAGCAAAACAATGCGGTACGGAAAAAGAGGAAGACGGAACGGTCGTAAAAGCAGAACGTTTATTGCGCTATAGCTTCTGTGGACAAGTTTTTGACCCGTATCCCCATTTATTCCCACAACGATCCATAATATCTTAAATATCAAGTACTATATTGTGAGCATGCTCGAGCGTTTCACGGAGATCGAAGACTTTTGCCAGTACCGTCGAATCGGAACAGCGAGCGGTCTGTCGCTTTCTTCCGTTTCTTCAAACGGCCATAACTTTTGACTCGTTTGGAGTTACGGGAGCCACAACCTATCAAAACGAAGGTCTTTCCATGTTCTACGTTTCCAACGGTTGGAATTCTCTTGGATCGGTTTTTTGCGTAGAATAATTCCATCTTATTTTTATTCTACTGCTTGGATGTTTTCATTCATAAATTTATTCCGTGGAGTTTGTGGCATAAAAAGTCGGACTAAATCGATGTTAACGTAGAAGAACGCAAAAAACAAAAATATACAAATATCGAAGAAGGCCACCATAATATTCCGCTAAAAAAATAGAAATTGAATTTAAAATTGGACAAAACAGGAAACTGAAAGATATTCGCGGATTGAAAAGGCAGCTTACTTAAATCGTATAAAACGCCTTGAGTCGTACGAAATTCTAAGGTATCAAATGCTTTAACGTTCTCCTTGAAGTCACTTCGTCGTGGTGTCGTAATTTTGGTAAAAAGTCGGCGCGTGTCGATGACTACGAGCAAAACAATGCGGTACGGAAAAAGAGGAAGACGGAACGGTCGTAAAAGCAGAACGTTTATTGCGCTATAGCTTCTGTGGACAAGTTTTTGACCCGTATCCCCATTTATTCCCACAACGATCCATAATATCTTAAATATCAAGTACTATATTGTGAGCATGCTCGAGCGTTTCACGGAGATCGAAGACTTTTGCCAGTACCGTCGAATCGGAACAGCGAGCGGTCTGTCGCTTTCTTCCGTTTCTTCAAACGGCCATAACTTTTGACTCGTTTGGAGTTACGGGAGCCACAACCTATCAAAACGAAGGTCTTTCCATGTTCTACGTTTCCAACGGTTGGAATTCTCTTGGATCGGTTTTTTGCGTAGAATAATTCCATCTTATTTTTATTCTACTGCTTGGATGTTTTCATTCATAAATTTATTCCGTGGAGTTTGTGGTATAAAAAGTCGGACTAAATCGATGTTAACGTAGAACAACGCAACAAAACAAAAATATACAAATATCGAAGAAGGCCACCATAATATTCCGCTAAAAAAATAGTAATTGAATTTAAAATTGGACAAAACAGGAAACTGAAAGATATTCGCGGATTGAAAAGGCAGCTTACTTAAATCGTATAAAACGCCTTGAGTCGTACGAAATTCTAAGGTATCAAATGCTTTAACGTTCTCCTTGAAGTCACTTCGTCGTGGTGTCGTAATTTTGGTAAAAAGTCGGCGCGTGTCGATGACTACGAGCAAAACAATGCGGTACGGAAAAAGAGGAAGACGGAACGGTCGTAAAAGCAGAACGTTTATTGCGCTATAGCTTCTGTGGACAAGTTTTTGACCCGTATCCCCATTTATTCCCACAACGATCCATAATATCTTAAATATCAAGTACTATATTGTGAGCATGCTCGAGCGTTTCACGGAGATCGAAGACTTTTGCCAGTACCGTCGAATCGGAACAGCGAGCGGTCTGTCGCTTTCTTCCGTTTCTTCAAACGGCCATAACTTTTGACTCGTTTGGAGTTACGGGAGCCACAACCTATCAAAACGAAGGTCTTTCCATGTTCTACGTTTCCAACGGTTGGAATTCTCTTGGATCGGTTTTTTGCGTAGAATAATTCCATCTTAATTTTATTCTACTGCTTGGATGTTTTCGTTCATAAATTTATTCCGTGGAGTTTGTGGCATAAAAAGTCGGACTAAATCGATGTTAACGTAGAAGAACGCAAAAAACAAAAATATACAAATATCGAAGAAGGCCACCATAATATTCCGCTAAAAAAATAGAAATTGAATTTAAAATTGGACAAAACAGGAAACTGAAAGATATTCGCGGATTGAAAAGGCAGCTTACTTAAATCGTATAAAACGCCTTGAGTCGTACGAAATTCTAAGGTATCAAATGCTTTAACGTTCTCCTTGAAGTCACTTCGTCGTGGTGTCGTAATTTTGGTAAAAAGTCGGCGCGTGTCGATGACTACGAGCAAAACAATGCGGTACGGAAAAAGAGGAAGACGGAACGGTCGTAAAAGCAGAACGTTTATTGCGCTATAGCTTCTGTGGACAAGTTTTTGACCCGTATCCCCATTTATTCCCACAACGATCCATAATATCTTAAATATCAAGTACTATATTGTGAGCATGCTCGAGCGTTTCACGGAGATCGAAGACTTTTGCCAGTACCGTCGAATCGGAACAGCGAGCGGTCTGTCGCTTTCTTCCGTTTCTTCAAACGGCCATAACTTTTGACTCGTTTGGAGTTACGGGAGCCACAACCTATCAAAACGAAGGTCTTTCCATGTTCTACGTTTCCAACGGTTGGAATTCTCTTGGATCGGTTTTTTGCGTAGAATAATTCCATCTTATTTTTATTCTACTGCTTGGATGTTTTCATTCATAAATTTATTCCGTGGAGTTTGTGGCATAAAAAGTCGGACTAAATCGATGTTAACGTAGAAGAACGCAAAAAACAAAAATATACAAATATCGAAGAAGGCCACCATAATATTCCGCTAAAAAAATAGAAATTGAATTTAAAATTGGACAAAACAGGAAACTGAAAGATATTCGCGGATTGAAAAGGCAGCTTACTTAAATCGTATAAAACGCCTTGAGTCGTACAAAATTCTAAGGTATCAAATGCTTTAACGTTCTCCTTGAAGTCACTTCGTCGTGGTGTCGTAATTTTGGTAAAAAGTCGGCGCGTGTCGATGACTACGAGCAAAACAATGCGGTACGGAAAAAGAGGAAGACGGAACGGTCGTAAAAGCAGAACGTTTATTGCGCTATAGCTTCTGTGGACAAGTTTTTGACCCGTATCCCCATTTATTCCCACAACGATCCATAATATCTTAAATATCAAGTACTATATTGTGAGCATGCTCGAGCGTTTCACGGAGATCGAAGACTTTTGCCAGTACCGTCGAATCGGAACAGCGAGCGGTCTGTCGCTTTCTTCCGTTTCTTCAAACGGCCATAACTTTTGACTCGTTTGGAGTTACGGGAGCCACAACCTATCAAAACGAAGGTCTTTCCATGTTCTACGTTTCCAACGGTTGGAATTCTCTTGGATCGGTTTTTTGCGTAGAATAATTCCATCTTATTTTTATTCTACTGCTTGGATGTTTTCATTCATAAATTTATTCCGTGGAGTTTGTGGCATAAAAAGTCGGACTAAATCGATGTTAACGTAGAAGAACGCAAAAAACAAAAATATACAAATATCGAAGAAGGCCACCATAATATTCCGCTAAAAAAATAGAAATTGAATTTAAAATTGGACAAAACAGGAAACTGAAAGATATTCGCGGATTGAAAAGGCAGCTTACTTAAATCGTATAAAACGCCTTGAGTCGTACGAAATTCTAAGGTATCAAATGCTTTAACGTTCTCCTTGAAGTCACTTCGTCGTGGTGTCGTAATTTTGGTAAAAAGTCGGCGCGTGTCGATGACTACGAGCAAAACAATGCGGTACGGAAAAAGAGGAAGACGGAACGGTCGTAAAAGCAGAACGTTTATTGCGCTATAGCTTCTGTGGACAAGTTTTTGACCCGTATCCCCATTTATTCCCACAACGATCCATAATATCTTAAATATCAAGTACTATATTGTGAGCATGCTCGAGCGTTTCACGGAGATCGAAGACTTTTGCCAGTACCGTCGAATCGGAACAGCGAGCGGTCTGTCGCTTTCTTCCGTTTCTTCAAACGGCCATAACTTTTGACTCGTTTGGAGTTACGGGAGCCACAACCTATCAAAACGAAGGTCTTTCCATGTTCTACGTTTCCAACGGTTGGAATTCTCTTGGATCGGTTTTTTGCGTAGAATAATTCCATCTTATTTTTATTCTACTGCTTGGATGTTTTCATTCATAAATTTATTCCGTGGAGTTTGTGGCATAAAAAGTCGGACTAAATCGATGTTAACGTAGAACAACGTAAAAAACAAAAATATACAAATATCGAAGAAGGCCACCATAATATTCCGCTAAAAAAACAGAAATTGAATTTAAAATTGGACAAAACAGGAAACTGAAAGATATTCGCGGATTGAAAAGGCAGCTTACTTAAATCGTATAAAACGCCTTGAGTCGTACGAAATTCTAAGGTATCAAATGCTTTAACGTTCTCCTTGAAGTCACTTCGTCGTGGTGTCGTAATTTTGGTAAAAAGTCGGCGCGTGTCGATGACTACGAGCAAAACAATGCGGTACGGAAAATGAGGAAGACGGAACGGTCGTAAAAGCAGAACGTTTATTGCGCTATAGCTTCTGTGGACAAGTTTTTGACCCTTATCCCCATTTATTCCCACAACGATCCATAATATCTTAAATATCAAGTACTATATTGTGAGCATGCTCGAGCGTTTCACGGAGATCGAAGACTTTTGCCAGTACCGTCGAATCGGAACAGCGAGCGGTCTGTCGCTTTCTTCCGTTTCTTCAAACGGCCATAACTTTTGACTCGTTTGGAGTTACGGGAGCCACAACCTATCAAAACGAAGGTCTTTCCATGTTCTACGTTTCCAACGGTTGGAATTCTCTTGGATCGGTTTTTTGCGTAGAATAATTCCATCTTAATTTTATTCTACTGCTTGGATGTTTTCCTTCATAAATTTATTCCGTGGAGTTTGTGGCATAAAAAGTCGGACTAAATCGATGTTAACGTAGAACAACGTAAAAAACAAAAATATACAAATATCGAAGAAGGCCACCATAATATTCCGCTAAAAAAATAGAAATTGAATTTAAAATTGGACAAAACAGGAAACTGAAAGATATTCGCGGATTGAAAAGGCAGCTTACTTAAATCGTATAAAACGCCTTGAGTCGTACGAAATTCTAAGGTATCAAATGCTTTAACGTTCTCCTTGAAGTCACTTCGTCGTGGTGTCGTAATTTTGGTAAAAAGTCGGCGCGTGTCGATGACTACGAGCAAAACAATGCGGTACGGAAAATGAGGAAGACGGAACGGTCGTAAAAGCAGAACGTTTATTGCGCTATAGCTTCTGTGGACAAGTTTTTGACCCTTATCCCCATTTATTCCCACAACGATCCATAATATCTTAAATATCAAGTACTATATTGTGAGCATGCTCGAGCGTTTCACGGAGATCGAAGACTTTTGCCAGTACCGTCGAATCGGAACAGCGAGCGGTCTGTCGCTTTCTTCCGTTTCTTCAAACGGCCATAACTTTTGACTCGTTTGGAGTTACGGGAGCCACAACCTATCAAAACGAAGGTCTTTCCATGTTCTACGTTTCCAACGGTTGGAATTCTCTTGGATCGGTTTTTTGCGTAGAATAATTCCATCTTAATTTTATTCTACTGCTTGGATGTTTTCCTTCATAAATTTATTCCGTGGAGTTTGTGGCATAAAAAGTCGGACTAAATCGATGTTAACGTAGAACAACGTAAAAAACAAAAATATACAAATATCGAAGAAGGCCACCATAATATTCCGCTAAAAAAATAGAAATTGAATTTAAAATTGGACAAAACAGGAAACTGAAAGATATTCGCGGATTGAAAAGGCAGCTTACTTAAATCGTATAAAACGCCTTGAGTCGTACGAAATTCTAAGGTATCAAATGCTTTAACGTTCTCCTTGAAGTCACTTCGTCGTGGTGTCGTAATTTTGGTAAAAAGTCGGCGCATGTCGATGACTACGAGCAAAACAATGCGGTACGGAAAATGAGGAAGACGGAACGGTCGTAAAAGCAGAACGTTTATTGCGCTATAGCTTCTGTGGACAAGTTTTTGACCCTTATCCCCATTTATTCCCACAACGATCCATAATATCTTAAATATCAAGTACTATATTGTGAGCATGCTCGAGCGTTTCACGGAGATCGAAGACTTTTGCCAGTACCGTCGAATCGGAACAGCGAGCGGTCTGTCGCTTTCTTCCGTTTCTTCAAGCGGCCATAACTTTTGACTCGTTTGGAGTTACGGGAGCCACAACCTATCAAAACGAAGGTCTTTCCATGTTCTACGTTTCCAACGGTTGGAATTCTCTTGGATCGGTTTTTTGCGTAGAATAATTCCATCTTAATTTTATTCTACTGCTTGGATGTTTTCATTCATAAATTTATTCCGTGGAGTTTGTGGTATAAACAGTCGGACTAAATCGATGTTAACGTAGAAGAACGCAAAAAACAAAAATATACAAATAGCGAAGAAGGCCACCATAATATTACGCTAAAAAAATAGTAATTGAATTTAAAATTGGACAAAACAGGAAACTGAAAGATATTCGTAGATTGAAAAGGCAGCTTACTTAAATCGTATAAAACGCCTTGAGTCGTTCGAAATTCTAAGGTATCAAATGCTTTTAACGTTCTCCTTGAAGTCACTTCGTCGTGGTGTCGTAATTTTGGTAAAAAGTCGGCGCGTGTCGATGACTACGAGCAAAACAATGCGGTACGGAAAAAGAGGAAGACGGAACGGTCGTAAAAGCAGAACGTTTATTGCGCTATAGCTTCTGTGGACAAGTTTTTGACCCGTATCCCCATTTATTCCCACAACGATCCATAATATCTTAAATATCAAGTACTATATTGTGAGCATGCTCGAGCGTTTCACGGAGATCGAAGACTTTTGCCAGTACCGTCGAATCGGAACAGCGAGCGGTCTGTCGCTTTCTTCCGTTTCTTCAAACGGCCATAACTTTTGACTCGTTTGGAGTTACGGGAGCCACAACCTATCAAAACGAAGGTCTTTCCATGTTCTACGTTTCCAACGGTTGGAATTCTCTTGGATCGGTTTTTTGCGTAGAATAATTCCATCTTATTTTTATTCTACTGCTTGGATGTTTTCATTCATAAATTTATTCCGTGGAGTTTGTGGTATAAACAGTCGGACTAAATCGATGTTAACGTAGAAGAACGCAAAAAACAAAAATATACAAATAGCGAAGAAGGCCACCATAATATTACGCTAAAAAAATAGTAATTGAATTTAAAATTGGACAAAACAGGAAACTGAAAGATATTCGTAGATTGAAAAGGCAGCTTACTTAAATCGTATAAAACGCCTTGAGTCGTTCGAAATTCTAAGGTATCAAATGCTTTTAACGTTCTCCTTGAAGTCACTTCGTCGTGGTGTCGTAATTTTGGTAAAAAGTCGGCGCGTGTCGATGACTACGAGCAAAACAATGCGGTACGGAAAATGAGGAAGACGGAACGGTCGTAAAAGCAGAACGTTTATTGCGCTATAGCTTCTGTGGACAAGTTTTTGACCCTTATCCCCATTTATTCCCACAACGATCCATAATATCTTAAATATCAAGTACTATATTGTGAGCATGCTCGAGCGTTTCACGGAGATCGAAGACTTTTGCCAGTACCGTCGAATCGGAACAGCGAGCGGTCTGTCGCTTTCTTCCGTTTCTTCAAACGGCCATAACTTTTGACTCGTTTGGAGTTACGGGAGCCACAACCTATCAAAACGAAGGTCTTTCCATGTTCTACGTTTCCAACGGTTGGAATTCTCTTGGATCGGTTTTTTGCGTAGAATAATTCCATCTTAATTTTATTCTACTGCTTGGATGTTTTCCTTCATAAATTTATTCCGTGGAGTTTGTGGCATAAAAAGTCGGACTAAATCGATGTTAACGTAGAACAACGTAAAAAACAAAAATATACAAATATCGAAGAAGGCCACCATAATATTCCGCTAAAAAAATAGAAATTGAATTTAAAATTGGACAAAACAGGAAACTGAAAGATATTCGCGGATTGAAAAGGCAGCTTACTTAAATCGTATAAAACGCCTTGAGTCGTACGAAATTCTAAGGTATCAAATGCTTTAACGTTCTCCTTGAAGTCACTTCGTCGTGGTGTCGTAATTTTGGTAAAAAGTCGGCGCGTGTCGATGACTACGAGCAAAACAATGCGGTACGGAAAATGAGGAAGACGGAACGGTCGTAAAAGCAGAACGTTTATTGCGCTATAGCTTCTGTGGACAAGTTTTTGACCCTTATCCCCATTTATTCCCACAACGATCCATAATATCTTAAATATCAAGTACTATATTGTGAGCATGCTCGAGCGTTTCACGGAGATCGAAGACTTTTGCCAGTACCGTCGAATCGGAACAGCGAGCGGTCTGTCGCTTTCTTCCGTTTCTTCAAACGGCCATAACTTTTGACTCGTTTGGAGTTACGGGAGCCACAACCTATCAAAACGAAGGTCTTTCCATGTTCTACGTTTCCAACGGTTGGAATTCTCTTGGATCGGTTTTTTGCGTAGAATAATTCCATCTTAATTTTATTCTACTGCTTGGATGTTTTCCTTCATAAATTTATTCCGTGGAGTTTGTGGCATAAAAAGTCGGACTAAATCGATGTTAACGTAGAACAACGTAAAAAACAAAAATATACAAATATCGAAGAAGGCCACCATAATATTCCGCTAAAAAAATAGAAATTGAATTTAAAATTGGACAAAACAGGAAACTGAAAGATATTCGCGGATTGAAAAGGCAGCTTACTTAAATCGTATAAAACGCCTTGAGTCGTACGAAATTCTAAGGTATCAAATGCTTTAACGTTCTCCTTGAAGTCACTTCGTCGTGGTGTCGTAATTTTGGTAAAAAGTCGGCGCGTGTCGATGACTACGAGCAAAACAATGCGGTACGGAAAATGAGGAAGACGGAACGGTCGTAAAAGCAGAACGTTTATTGCGCTATAGCTTCTGTGGACAAGTTTTTGACCCTTATCCCCATTTATTCCCACAACGATCCATAATATCTTAAATATCAAGTACTATATTGTGAGCATGCTCGAGCGTTTCACGGAGATCGAAGACTTTTGCCAGTACCGTCGAATCGGAACAGCGAGCGGTCTGTCGCTTTCTTCCGTTTCTTCAAACGGCCATAACTTTTGACTCGTTTGGAGTTACGGGAGCCACAACCTATCAAAACGAAGGTCTTTCCATGTTCTACGTTTCCAACGGTTGGAATTCTCTTGGATCGGTTTTTTGCGTAGAATAATTCCATCTTAATTTTATTCTACTGCTTGGATGTTTTCCTTCATAAATTTATTCCGTGGAGTTTGTGGCATAAAAAGTCGGACTAAATCGATGTTAACGTAGAACAACGTAAAAAACAAAAATATACAAATATCGAAGAAGGCCACCATAATATTCCGCTAAAAAAATAGAAATTGAATTTAAAATTGGACAAAACAGGAAACTGAAAGATATTCGCGGATTGAAAAGGCAGCTTACTTAAATCGTATAAAACGCCTTGAGTCGTACGAAATTCTAAGGTATCAAATGCTTTAACGTTCTCCTTGAAGTCACTTCGTCGTGGTGTCGTAATTTTGGTAAAAAGTCGGCGCGTGTCGATGACTACGAGCAAAACAATGCGGTACGGAAAATGAGGAAGACGGAACGGTCGTAAAAGCAGAACGTTTATTGCGCTATAGCTTCTGTGGACAAGTTTTTGACCCTTATCCCCATTTATTCCCACAACGATCCATAATATCTTAAATATCAAGTACTATATTGTGAGCATGCTCGAGCGTTTCACGGAGATCGAAGACTTTTGCCAGTACCGTCGAATCGGAACAGCGAGCGGTCTGTCGCTTTCTTCCGTTTCTTCAAGCGGCCATAACTTTTGACTCGTTTGGAGTTACGGGAGCCACAACCTATCAAAACGAAGGTCTTTCCATGTTCTACGTTTCCAACGGTTGGAATTCTCTTGGATCGGTTTTTTGCGTAGAATAATTCCATCTTAATTTTATTCTACTGCTTGGATGTTTTCATTCATAAATTTATTCCGTGGAGTTTGTGGTATAAACAGTCGGACTAAATCGATGTTAACGTAGAAGAACGCAAAAAACAAAAATATACAAATAGCGAAGAAGGCCACCATAATATTACGCTAAAAAAATAGTAATTGAATTTAAAATTGGACAAAACAGGAAACTGAAAGATATTCGTAGATTGAAAAGGCAGCTTACTTAAATCGTATAAAACGCCTTGAGTCGTTCGAAATTCTAAGGTATCAAATGCTTTTAACGTTCTCCTTGAAGTCACTTCGTCGTGGTGTCGTAATTTTGGTAAAAAGTCGGCGCGTGTCGATGACTACGAGCAAAACAATGCGGTACGGAAAAAGAGGAAGACGGAACGGTCGTAAAAGCAGAACGTTTATTGCGCTATAGCTTCTGTGGACAAGTTTTTGACCCGTATCCCCATTTATTCCCACAACGATCCATAATATCTTAAATATCAAGTACTATATTGTGAGCATGCTCGAGCGTTTCACGGAGATCGAAGACTTTTGCCAGTACCGTCGAATCGGAACAGCGAGCGGTCTGTCGCTTTCTTCCGTTTCTTCAAACGGCCATAACTTTTGACTCGTTTGGAGTTACGGGAGCCACAACCTATCAAAACGAAGGTCTTTCCATGTTCTACGTTTCCAACGGTTGGAATTCTCTTGGATCGGTTTTTTGCGTAGAATAATTCCATCTTAATTTTATTCTACTGCTTGGATGTTTTCGTTCATAAATTTATTCCGTGGAGTTTGTGGTATAAAAAGTCGGACTAAATCGATGTTAACGTAGAAGAACGCAAAAAACAAAAATATACAAATATCGAAGAAGGCCACCATAATATTCCGCTAAAAAAATAGAAATTGAATTTAAAATTGGACAAAACAGGAAACTGAAAGATATTCGCGGATTGAAAAGGCAGCTTACTTAAATCGTATAAAACGCCTTGAGTCGTACGAAATTCTAAGGTATCAAATGGTTTAACGTTCTCCTTGAAGTCACTTCGTCGTGGTGTCGTAATTTTGGTAAAAAGTCGGCGCGTGTCGATGACTACGAGCAAAACAATGCGGTACGGAAAATGAGGAAGACGGAACGGTCGTAAAAGCAGAACGTTTATTGCGCTATAGCTTCTGTGGACAAGTTTTTGACCCTTATCCCCATTTATTCCCACAACGATCCATAATATCTTAAATATCAAGTACTATATTGTGAGCATGCTCGAGCGTTTCACGGAGATCGAAGACTTTTGCCAGTACCGTCGAATCGGAACAGCGAGCGGTCTGTCGCTTTCTTCCGTTTCTTCAAACGGCCATAACTTTTGACTCGTTTGGAGTTACGGGAGCCACAACCTATCAAAACGAAGGTCTTTCCATGTTCTACGTTTCCAACGGTTGGAATTCTCTTGGATCGGTTTTTTGCGTAGAATAATTCCATCTTAATTTTATTCTACAGCTTGGATGTTTTCCTTCATAAATTTATTCCGTGGAGTTTGTGGCATAAAAAGTCGGACTAAATCGATGTTAACGTAGAACAACGTAAAAAACAAAAATACACAAATATCGAAGAAGGCCACCATAATATTCCGCTAAAAAAATAGAAATTGAATTTAAAATTGGACAAAACAGGAAACTGAAAGATATTCGCGGATTGAAAAGGCAGCTTACTTAAATCGTATAAAACGCCTTGAGTCGTACGAAATTCTAAGGTATCAAATGCTTTAACGTTCTCCTTGAAGTCACTTCGTCGTGGTGTCGTAATTTTGGTAAAAAGTCGGCGCGTGTCGATGACTACGAGCAAAACAATGCGGTACGGAAAATGAGGAAGACGGAACGGTCGTAAAAGCAGAACGTTTATTGCGCTATAGCTTCTGTGGACAAGTTTTTGACCCTTATCCCCATTTATTCCCACAACGATCCATAATATCTTAAATATCAAGTACTATATTGTGAGCATGCTCGAGCGTTTCACGGAGATCGAAGACTTTTGCCAGTACCGTCGAATCGGAACAGCGAGCGGTCTGTCGCTTTCTTCCGTTTCTTCAAACGGCCATAACTTTTGACTCGTTTGGAGTTACGGGAGCCACAACCTATCAAAACGAAGGTCTTTCCATGTTCTACGTTTCCAACGGTTGGAATTCTCTTGGATCGGTTTTTTGCGTAGAATAATTCCATCTTAATTTTATTCTACTGCTTGGATGTTTTCCTTCATAAATTTATTCCGTGGAGTTTGTGGCATAAAAAGTCGGACTAAATCGATGTTAACGTAGAACAACGTAAAAAACAAAAATATACAAATATCGAAGAAGGCCACCATAATATTCCGCTAAAAAAATAGAAATTGAATTTAAAATTGGACAAAACAGGAAACTGAAAGATATTCGCGGATTGAAAAGGCAGCTTACTTAAATCGTATAAAACGCCTTGAGTCGTACGAAATTCTAAGGTATCAAATGCTTTAACGTTCTCCTTGAAGTCACTTCGTCGTGGTGTCGTAATTTTGGTAAAAAGTCGGCGCGTGTCGATGACTACGAGCAAAACAATGCGGTACGGAAAATGAGGAAGACGGAACGGTCGTAAAAGCAGAACGTTTATTGCGCTATAGCTTCTGTGGACAAGTTTTTGACCCTTATCCCCATTTATTCCCACAACGATCCATAATATCTTAAATATCAAGTACTATATTGTGAGCATGCTCGAGCGTTTCACGGAGATCGAAGACTTTTGCCAGTACCGTTGAATCGGAACAGCGAGCGGTCTGTCGCTTTCTTCCGTTTCTTCAAACGGCCATAACTTTTGACTCGTTTGGAGTTACGGGAGCCACAACCTATCAAAACGAAGGTCTTTCCATGTTCTACGTTTCCAACGGTTGGAATTCTCTTGGATCGGTTTTTTGCGTAGAATAATTCCATCTTAATTTTATTCTACTGCTTGGATGTTTTCCTTCATAAATTTATTCCGTGGAGTTTGTGGCATAAAAAGTCGGACTAAATCGATGTTAACGTAGAACAACGTAAAAAACAAAAATATACAAATATCGAAGAAGGCCACCATAATATTCCGCTAAAAAAATAGAAATTGAATTTAAAATTGGACAAAACAGGAAACTGAAAGATATTCGCGGATTGAAAAGGCAGCTTACTTAAATCGTATAAAACGCCTTGAGTCGTACGAAATTCTAAGGTATCAAATGCTTTAACGTTCTCCTTGAAGTCACTTCGTCGTGGTGTCGTAATTTTGGTAAAAAGTCGGCGCGTGTCGATGACTACGAGCAAAACAATGCGGTACGGAAAATGAGGAAGACGGAACGGTCGTAAAAGCAGAACGTTTATTGCGCTATAGCTTCTGTGGACAAGTTTTTGACCCTTATCCCCATTTATTCCCACAACGATCCATAATATCTTAAATATCAAGTACTATATTGTGAGCATGCTCGAGCGTTTCACGGAGATCGAAGACTTTTGCCAGTACCGTCGAATCGGAACAGCGAGCGGTCTGTCGCTTTCTTCCGTTTCTTCAAACGGCCATAACTTTTGACTCGTTTGGAGTTACGGGAGCCACAACCTATCAAAACGAAGGTCTTTCCATGTTCTACGTTTCCAACGGTTGGAATTCTCTTGGATCGGTTTTTTGCGTAGAATAATTCCATCTTAATTTTATTCTACTGCTTGGATGTTTTCATTCATAAATTTATTCCGTGGAGTTTGTGGCATAAAAAGTCGGACTAAATCGATGTTAACGTAGAACAACGTAAAAAACAAAAATATACAAATATCGAAGAAGGCCACCATAATATTCCGCTAAAAAAATAGAAATTGAATTTAAAATTGGACAAAACAGGAAACTGAAAGATATTCGCGGATTGAAAAGGCAGCTTACTTAAATCGTATAAAACGCCTTGAGTCGTACGAAATTCTAAGGTATCAAATGCTTTAACGTTCTCCTTGAAGTCACTTCGTCGTGGTGTCGTAATTTTGGTAAAAAGTCGGCGCGTGTCGATGACTACGAGCAAAACAATGCGGTACGGAAAATGAGGAAGACGGAACGGTCGTAAAAGCAGAACGTTTATTGCGCTATAGCTTCTGTGGACAAGTTTTTGACCCTTATCCCCATTTATTCCCACAACGATCCATAATATCTTAAATATCAAGTACTATATTGTGAGCATGCTCGAGCGTTTCACGGAGATCGAAGACTTTTGCCAGTACCGTCGAATCGGAACAGCGAGCGGTCTGTCGCTTTCTTCCGTTTCTTCAAACGGCCATAACTTTTGACTCGTTTGGAGTTACGGGAGCCACAACCTATCAAAACGAAGGTCTTTCCATGTTCTACGTTTCCAACGGTTGGAATTCTCTTGGATCGGTTTTTTGCGTAGAATAATTCCATCTTAATTTTATTCTACTGCTTGGATGTTTTCCTTCATAAATTTATTCCGTGGAGTTTGTGGCATAAAAAGTCGGACTAAATCGATGTTAACGTAGAACAACGTAAAAAACAAAAATATACAAATATCGAAGAAGGCCACCATAATATTCCGCTAAAAAAATAGAAATTGAATTTAAAATTGGACAAAACAGGAAACTGAAAGATATTCGCGGATTGAAAAGGCAGCTTACTTAAATCGTATAAAACGCCTTGAGTCGTACGAAATTCTAAGGTATCAAATGCTTTAACGTTCTCCTTGAAGTCACTTCGTCGTGGTGTCGTAATTTTGGTAAAAAGTCGGCGCGTGTCGATGACTACGAGCAAAACAATGCGGTACGGAAAATGAGGAAGACGGAACGGTCGTAAAAGCAGAACGTTTATTGCGCTATAGCTTCTGTGGACAAGTTTTTGACCCTTATCCCCATTTATTCCCACAACGATCCATAATATCTTAAATATCAAGTACTATATTGTGAGCATGCTCGAGCGTTTCACGGAGATCGAAGACTTTTGCCAGTACCGTCGAATCGGAACAGCGAGCGGTCTGTCGCTTTCTTCCGTTTCTTCAAGCGGCCATAACTTTTGACTCGTTTGGAGTTACGGGAGCCACAACCTATCAAAACGAAGGTCTTTCCATGTTCTACGTTTCCAACGGTTGGAATTCTCTTGGATCGGTTTTTTGCGTAGAATAATTCCATCTTAATTTTATTCTACTGCTTGGATGTTTTCATTCATAAATTTATTCCGTGGAGTTTGTGGTATAAACAGTCGGACTAAATCGATGTTAACGTAGAAGAACGCAAAAAACAAAAATATACAAATAGCGAAGAAGGCCACCATAATATTACGCTAAAAAAATAGTAATTGAATTTAAAATTGGACAAAACAGGAAACTGAAAGATATTCGTAGAATGAAAAGGCAGCTTACTTAAATCGTATAAAACGCCTTGAGTCGTTCGAAATTCTAAGGTATCAAATGCTTTTAACGTTCTCCTTGAAGTCACTTCGTCGTGGTGTCGTAATTTTGGTAAAAAGTCGGCGCGTGTTGATGACTACGAGCAAAACAATGCGGTACGGAAAATGAGGAAGACGGAACGGTCGTAAAAGCAGAACGTTTATTGCGCTATAGCTTCTGTGGACAAGTTTTTGACCCGTATCCCCATTTATTCCCACAACGATCCATAATATCTTAAATATCAAGTACTATATTGTGAGCATGCTCGAGCGTTTCACGGAGATCGAAGACTTTTGCCAGTACCGTCGAATCGGAACAGCGAGCGGTCTGTCGCTTTCTTCCGTTTCTTCAAACGGCCATAACTTTTGACTCGTTTGGAGTTACGGGAGCCACAACCTATCAAAACGAAGGTCTTTCCATGTTCTACGTTTCCAACGGTTGGAATTCTCTTGGATCGGTTTTTTGCGTAGAATAATTCCATCTTAATTTTATTCTACTGCTTGGATGTTTTCGTTCATAAATTTATTCCGTGGAGTTTGTGGTATAAAAAGTCGGACTAAATCGATGTTAACGTAGAAGAACGCAAAAAACAAAAATATACAAATATCGAAGAAGGCCACCATAATATTCCGCTAAAAAAATAGAAATTGAATTTAAAATTGGACAAAACAGGAAACTGAAAGATATTCGCGGATTGAAAAGGCAGCTTACTTAAATCGTATAAAACGCCTTGAGTCGTACGAAATTCTAAGGTATCAAATGCTTTAACGTTCTCCTTGAAGTCACTTCGTCGTGGTGTCGTAATTTTGGTAAAAAGTCGGCGCGTGTCGATGACTACGAGCAAAACAATGCGGTACGGAAAATGAGGAAGACGGAACGGTCGTAAAAGCAGAACGTTTATTGCGCTATAGCTTCTGTGGACAAGTTTTTGACCCTTATCCCCATTTATTCCCACAACGATCCATAATATCTTAAATATCAAGTACTATATTGTGAGCATGCTCGAGCGTTTCACGGAGATCGAAGACTTTTGCCAGTACCGTCGAATCGGAACAGCGAGCGGTCTGTCGCTTTCTTCCGTTTCTTCAAACGGCCATAACTTTTGACTCGTTTGGAGTTACGGGAGCCACAACCTATCAAAACGAAGGTCTTTCCATGTTCTACGTTTCCAACGGTTGGAATTCTCTTGGATCGGTTTTTTGCGTAGAATAATTCCATCTTAATTTTATTCTACTGCTTGGATGTTTTCATTCATAAATTTATTCCGTGGAGTTTGTGGCATAAAAAGTCGGACTAAATCGATGTTAACGTAGAACAACGTAAAAAACAAAAATACACAAATATCGAAGAAGGCCACCATAATATTCCGCTAAAAAAATAGAAATTGAATTTAAAATTGGACAAAACAGGAAACTGAAAGATATTCGCGGATTGAAAAGGCAGCTTACTTAAATCGTATAAAACGCCTTGAGTCGTACGAAATTCTAAGGTATCAAATGCTTTAACGTTCTCCTTGAAGTCACTTCGTCGTGGTGTCGTAATTTTGGTAAAAAGTCGGCGCGTGTCGATGACTACGAGCAAAACAATGCGGTACGGAAAATGAGGAAGACGGAACGGTCGTAAAAGCAGAACGTTTATTGCGCTATAGCTTCTGTGGACAAGTTTTTGACTCTTATCCCCATTTATTCCCACAACGATCCATAATATCTTAAATATCAAGTACTATATTGTGAGCATGCTCGAGCGTTTCACGGAGATCGAAGACTTTTGCCAGTACCGTCGAATCGGAACAGCGAGCGGTCTGTCGCTTTCTTCCGTTTCTTCAAACGGCCATAACTTTTGACTCGTTTGGAGTTACGGGAGCCACAACCTATCAAAACGAAGGTCTTTCCATGTTCTACGTTTCCAACGGTTGGAATTCTCTTGGATCGGTTTTTTGCGTAGAATAATTCCATCTTAATTTTATTCTACTGCTTGGATGTTTTCCTTCATAAATTTATTCCGTGGAGTTTGTGGCATAAAAAGTCGGACTAAATCGATGTTAACGTAGAACAACGTAAAAAACAAAAATATACAAATATCGAAGAAGGCCACCATAATATTCCGCTAAAAAAATAGAAATTGAATTTAAAATTGGACAAAACAGGAAACTGAAAGATATTCGCGGATTGAAAAGGCAGCTTACTTAAATCGTATAAAACGCCTTGAGTCGTACGAAATTCTAAGGTATCAAATGCTTTAACGTTCTCCTTGAAGTCACTTCGTCGTGGTGTCGTAATTTTGGTAAAAAGTCGGCGCGTGTCGATGACTACGAGCAAAACAATGCGGTACGGAAAATGAGGAAGACGGAACGGTCGTAAAAGCAGAACGTTTATTGCGCTATAGCTTCTGTGGACAAGTTTTTGACCCTTATCCCCATTTATTCCCACAACGATCCATAATATCTTAAATATCAAGTACTATATTGTGAGCATGCTCGAGCGTTTCACGGAGATCGAAGACTTTTGCCAGTACCGTCGAATCGGAACAGCGAGCGGTCTGTCGCTTTCTTCCGTTTCTTCAAGCGGCCATAACTTTTGACTCGTTTGGAGTTACGGGAGCCACAACCTATCAAAACGAAGGTCTTTCCATGTTCTACGTTTCCAACGGTTGGAATTCTCTTGGATCGGTTTTTTGCGTAGAATAATTCCATCTTAATTTTATTCTACTGCTTGGATGTTTTCATTCATAAATTTATTCCGTGGAGTTTGTGGTATAAACAGTCGGACTAAATCGATGTTAACGTAGAAGAACGCAAAAAACAAAAATATACAAATAGCGAAGAAGGCCACCATAATATTACGCTAAAAAAATAGTAATTGAATTTAAAATTGGACAAAACAGGAAACTGAAAGATATTCGTAGAATGAAAAGGCAGCTTACTTAAATCGTATAAAACGCCTTGAGTCGTTCGAAATTCTAAGGTATCAAATGCTTTTAACGTTCTCCTTGAAGTCACTTCGTCGTGGTGTCGTAATTTTGGTAAAAAGTCGGCGCGTGTTGATGACTACGAGCAAAACAATGCGGTACGGAAAATGAGGAAGACGGAACGGTCGTAAAAGCAGAACGTTTATTGCGCTATAGCTTCTGTGGACAAGTTTTTGACCCGTATCCCCATTTATTCCCACAACGATCCATAATATCTTAAATATCAAGTACTATATTGTGAGCATGCTCGAGCGTTTCACGGAGATCGAAGACTTTTGCCAGTACCGTCGAATCGGAACAGCGAGCGGTCTGTCGCTTTCTTCCGTTTCTTCAAACGGCCATAACTTTTGACTCGTTTGGAGTTACGGGAGCCACAACCTATCAAAACGAAGGTCTTTCCATGTTCTACGTTTCCAACGGTTGGAATTCTCTTGGATCGGTTTTTTGCGTAGAATAATTCCATCTTAATTTTATTCTACTGCTTGGATGTTTTCGTTCATAAATTTATTCCGTGGAGTTTGTGGTATAAAAAGTCGGACTAAATCGATGTTAACGTAGAAGAACGCAAAAAACAAAAATATACAAATATCGAAGAAGGCCACCATAATATTCCGCTAAAAAAATAGAAATTGAATTTAAAATTGGACAAAACAGGAAACTGAAAGATATTCGCGGATTGAAAAGGCAGCTTACTTAAATCGTATAAAACGCCTTGAGTCGTACGAAATTCTAAGGTATCAAATGCTTTAACGTTCTCCTTGAAGTCACTTCGTCGTGGTGTCGTAATTTTGGTAAAAAGTCGGCGCGTGTCGATGACTACGAGCAAAACAATGCGGTACGGAAAATGAGGAAGACGGAACGGTCGTAAAAGCAGAACGTTTATTGCGCTATAGCTTCTGTGGACAAGTTTTTGACCCTTATCCCCATTTATTCCCACAACGATCCATAATATCTTAAATATCAAGTACTATATTGTGAGCATGCTCGAGCGTTTCACGGAGATCGAAGACTTTTGCCAGTACCGTCGAATCGGAACAGCGAGCGGTCTGTCGCTTTCTTCCGTTTCTTCAAACGGCCATAACTTTTGACTCGTTTGGAGTTACGGGAGCCACAACCTATCAAAACGAAGGTCTTTCCATGTTCTACGTTTCCAACGGTTGGAATTCTCTTGGATCGGTTTTTTGCGTAGAATAATTCCATCTTAATTTTATTCTACTGCTTGGATGTTTTCATTCATAAATTTATTCCGTGGAGTTTGTGGCATAAAAAGTCGGACTAAATCGATGTTAACGTAGAACAACGTAAAAAACAAAAATACACAAATATCGAAGAAGGCCACCATAATATTCCGCTAAAAAAATAGAAATTGAATTTAAAATTGGACAAAACAGGAAACTGAAAGATATTCGCGGATTGAAAAGGCAGCTTACTTAAATCGTATAAAACGCCTTGAGTCGTACGAAATTCTAAGGTATCAAATGCTTTAACGTTCTCCTTGAAGTCACTTCGTCGTGGTGTCGTAATTTTGGTAAAAAGTCGGCGCGTGTCGATGACTACGAGCAAAACAATGCGGTACGGAAAATGAGGAAGACGGAACGGTCGTAAAAGCAGAACGTTTATTGCGCTATAGCTTCTGTGGACAAGTTTTTGACTCTTATCCCCATTTATTCCCACAACGATCCATAATATCTTAAATATCAAGTACTATATTGTGAGCATGCTCGAGCGTTTCACGGAGATCGAAGACTTTTGCCAGTACCGTCGAATCGGAACAGCGAGCGGTCTGTCGCTTTCTTCCGTTTCTTCAAACGGCCATAACTTTTGACTCGTTTGGAGTTACGGGAGCCACAACCTATCAAAACGAAGGTCTTTCCATGTTCTACGTTTCCAACGGTTGGAATTCTCTTGGATCGGTTTTTTGCGTAGAATAATTCCATCTTAATTTTATTCTACTGCTTGGATGTTTTCCTTCATAAATTTATTCCGTGGAGTTTGTGGCATAAAAAGTCGGACTAAATCGATGTTAACGTAGAACAACGTAAAAAACAAAAATATACAAATATCGAAGAAGGCCACCATAATATTCCGCTAAAAAAATAGAAATTGAATTTAAAATTGGACAAAACAGGAAACTGAAAGATATTCGCGGATTGAAAAGGCAGCTTACTTAAATCGTATAAAACGCCTTGAGTCGTACGAAATTCTAAGGTATCAAATGCTTTAACGTTCTCCTTGAAGTCACTTCGTCGTGGTGTCGTAATTTTGGTAAAAAGTCGGCGCGTGTCGATGACTACGAGCAAAACAATGCGGTACGGAAAATGAGGAAGACGGAACGGTCGTAAAAGCAGAACGTTTATTGCGCTATAGCTTCTGTGGACAAGTTTTTGACCCTTATCCCCATTTATTCCCACAACGATCCATAATATCTTAAATATCAAGTACTATATTGTGAGCATGCTCGAGCGTTTCACGGAGATCGAAGACTTTTGCCAGTACCGTCGAATCGGAACAGCGAGCGGTCTGTCGCTTTCTTCCGTTTCTTCAAGCGGCCATAACTTTTGACTCGTTTGGAGTTACGGGAGCCACAACCTATCAAAACGAAGGTCTTTCCATGTTCTACGTTTCCAACGGTTGGAATTCTCTTGGATCGGTTTTTTGCGTAGAATAATTCCATCTTAATTTTATTCTACTGCTTGGATGTTTTCTATCATAAATTTATTCCGTGGAGTTTGTGGTATAAACAGTCGGACTAAATCGATGTTAACGTAGAAGAACGCAAAAAACAAAAATATACAAATAGCGAAGAAGGCCACCATAATATTACGCTAAAAAAATAGTAATTGAATTTAAAATTGGACAAAACAGGAAACTGAAAGATATTCGTAGATTGAAAAGGCAGCTTACTTAAATCGTATAAAACGCCTTGAGTCGTTCGAAATTCTAAGGTATCAAATGCTTTTAACGTTCTCCTTGAAGTCACTTCGTCGTGGTGTCGTAATTTTGGTAAAAAGTCGGCGCGTGTTGATGACTACGAGCAAAACAATGCGGTACGGAAAATGAGGAAGACGGAACGGTCGTAAAAGCAGAACGTTTATTGCGCTATAGCTTCTGTGGACAAGTTTTTGACCCGTATCCCCATTTATTCCCACAACGATCCATAATATCTTAAATATCAAGTACTATATTGTGAGCATGCTCGAGCGTTTCACGGAGATCGAAGACTTTTGCCAGTACCGTCGAATCGGAACAGCGAGCGGTCTGTCGCTTTCTTCCGTTTCTTCAAACGGCCATAACTTTTGACTCGTTTGGAGTTACGGGAGCCACAACCTATCAAAACGAAGGTCTTTCCATGTTCTACGTTTCCAACGGTTGGAATTCTCTTGGATCGGTTTTTTGCGTAGAATAATTCCATCTTAATTTTATTCTACTGCTTGGATGTTTTCGTTCATAAATTTATTCCGTGGAGTTTGTGGTATAAAAAGTCGGACTAAATCGATGTTAACGTAGAAGAACGCAAA
This sequence comes from Allium cepa, assembly GCA_030765085.1. Taxonomy (NCBI): domain Eukaryota; kingdom Viridiplantae; phylum Streptophyta; class Magnoliopsida; order Asparagales; family Amaryllidaceae; genus Allium; species Allium cepa. The sequence continues at coordinate 171,147,709 of CM060931.1, forward strand.
AAACAAAAATATACAAATATCGAAGAAGGCCACCATAATATTCCGCTAAAAAAATAGAAATTGAATTTAAAATTGGACAAAACAGGAAACTGAAAGATATTCGCGGATTGAAAAGGCAGCTTACTTAAATCGTATAAAACGCCTTGAGTCGTACGAAATTCTAAGGTATCAAATGGTTTAACGTTCTCCTTGAAGTCACTTCGTCGTGGTGTCGTAATTTTGGTAAAAAGTCGGCGCGTGTCGATGACTACGAGCAAAACAATGCGGTACGGAAAATGAGGAAGACGGAACGGTCGTAAAAGCAGAACGTTTATTGCGCTATAGCTTCTGTGGACAAGTTTTTGACCCTTATCCCCATTTATTCCCACAACGATCCATAATATCTTAAATATCAAGTACTATATTGTGAGCATGCTCGAGCGTTTCACGGAGATCGAAGACTTTTGCCAGTACCGTCGAATCGGAACAGCGAGCGGTCTGTCGCTTTCTTCCGTTTCTTCAAACGGCCATAACTTTTGACTCGTTTGGAGTTACGGGAGCCACAACCTATCAAAACGAAGGTCTTTCCATGTTCTACGTTTCCAACGGTTGGAATTCTCTTGGATCGGTTTTTTGCGTAGAATAATTCCATCTTAATTTTATTCTACAGCTTGGATGTTTTCCTTCATAAATTTATTCCGTGGAGTTTGTGGCATAAAAAGTCGGACTAAATCGATGTTAACGTAGAACAACGTAAAAAACAAAAATACACAAATATCGAAGAAGGCCACCATAATATTCCGCTAAAAAAATAGAAATTGAATTTAAAATTGGACAAAACAGGAAACTGAAAGATATTCGCGGATTGAAAAGGCAGCTTACTTAAATCGTATAAAACGCCTTGAGTCGTACGAAATTCTAAGGTATCAAATGCTTTAACGTTCTCCTTGAAGTCACTTCGTCGTGGTGTCGTAATTTTGGTAAAAAGTCGGCGCGTGTCGATGACTACGAGCAAAACAATGCGGTACGGAAAATGAGGAAGACGGAACGGTCGTAAAAGCAGAACGTTTATTGCGCTATAGCTTCTGTGGACAAGTTTTTGACCCTTATCCCCATTTATTCCCACAACGATCCATAATATCTTAAATATCAAGTACTATATTGTGAGCATGCTCGAGCGTTTCACGGAGATCGAAGACTTTTGCCAGTACCGTCGAATCGGAACAGCGAGCGGTCTGTCGCTTTCTTCCGTTTCTTCAAACGGCCATAACTTTTGACTCGTTTGGAGTTACGGGAGCCACAACCTATCAAAACGAAGGTCTTTCCATGTTCTACGTTTCCAACGGTTGGAATTCTCTTGGATCGGTTTTTTGCGTAGAATAATTCCATCTTAATTTTATTCTACTGCTTGGATGTTTTCCTTCATAAATTTATTCCGTGGAGTTTGTGGCATAAAAAGTCGGACTAAATCGATGTTAACGTAGAACAACGTAAAAAACAAAAATATACAAATATCGAAGAAGGCCACCATAATATTCCGCTAAAAAAATAGAAATTGAATTTAAAATTGGACAAAACAGGAAACTGAAAGATATTCGCGGATTGAAAAGGCAGCTTACTTAAATCGTATAAAACGCCTTGAGTCGTACGAAATTCTAAGGTATCAAATGCTTTAACGTTCTCCTTGAAGTCACTTCGTCGTGGTGTCGTAATTTTGGTAAAAAGTCGGCGCGTGTCGATGACTACGAGCAAAACAATGCGGTACGGAAAATGAGGAAGACGGAACGGTCGTAAAAGCAGAACGTTTATTGCGCTATAGCTTCTGTGGACAAGTTTTTGACCCTTATCCCCATTTATTCCCACAACGATCCATAATATCTTAAATATCAAGTACTATATTGTGAGCATGCTCGAGCGTTTCACGGAGATCGAAGACTTTTGCCAGTACCGTCGAATCGGAACAGCGAGCGGTCTGTCGCTTTCTTCCGTTTCTTCAAGCGGCCATAACTTTTGACTCGTTTGGAGTTACGGGAGCCACAACCTATCAAAACGAAGGTCTTTCCATGTTCTACGTTTCCAACGGTTGGAATTCTCTTGGATCGGTTTTTTGCGTAGAATAATTCCATCTTAATTTTATTCTACTGCTTGGATGTTTTCATTCATAAATTTATTCCGTGGAGTTTGTGGTATAAACAGTCGGACTAAATCGATGTTAACGTAGAAGAACGCAAAAAACAAAAATATACAAATAGCGAAGAAGGCCACCATAATATTACGCTAAAAAAATAGTAATTGAATTTAAAATTGGACAAAACAGGAAACTGAAAGATATTCGTAGATTGAAAAGGCAGCTTACTTAAATCGTATAAAACGCCTTGAGTCGTTCGAAATTCTAAGGTATCAAATGCTTTTAACGTTCTCCTTGAAGTCACTTCGTCGTGGTGTCGTAATTTTGGTAAAAAGTCGGCGCGTGTCGATGACTACGAGCAAAACAATGCGGTACGGAAAATGAGGAAGACGGAACGGTCGTAAAAGCAGAACGTTTATTGCGCTATAGCTTCTGTGGACAAGTTTTTGACCCGTATCCCCATTTATTCCCACAACGATCCATAATATCTTAAATATCAAGTACTATATTGTGAGCATGCTCGAGCGTTTCACGGAGATCGAAGACTTTTGCCAGTACCGTCGAATCGGAACAGCGAGCGGTCTGTCGCTTTCTTCCGTTTCTTCAAACGGCCATAACTTTTGACTCGTTTGGAGTTACGGGAGCCACAACCTATCAAAACGAAGGTCTTTCCATGTTCTACGTTTCCAACGGTTGGAATTCTCTTGGATCGGTTTTTTGCGTAGAATAATTCCATCTTAATTTTATTCTACTGCTTGGATGTTTTCGTTCATAAATAAATTCCGTGGAGTTTGTGGTATAAAAAGTCGGACTAAATCGATGTTAACGTAGAAGAACGCAAAAAACAAAAATATACAAATATCGAAGAAGGCCACCATAATATTCCGCTAAAAAAATAGAAATTGAATTTAAAATTGGACAAAACAGGAAACTGAAAGATATTCGCGGATTGAAAAGGCAGCTTACTTAAATCGTATAAAACGCCTTGAGTCGTACGAAATTCTAAGGTATCAAATGGTTTAACGTTCTCCTTGAAGTCACTTCGTCGTGGTGTCGTAATTTTGGTAAAAAGTCGGCGCGTGTCGATGACTACGAGCAAAACAATGCGGTACGGAAAATGAGGAAGACGGAACGGTCGTAAAAGCAGAACGTTTATTGCGCTATAGCTTCTGTGGACAAGTTTTTGACCCTTATCCCCATTTATTCCCACAACGATCCATAATATCTTAAATATCAAGTACTATATTGTGAGCATGCTCGAGCGTTTCACGGAGATCGAAGACTTTTGCCAGTACCGTCGAATCGGAACAGCGAGCGGTCTGTCGCTTTCTTCCGTTTCTTCAAGCGGCCATAACTTTTGACTCGTTTGGAGTTACGGGAGCCACAACCTATCAAAACGAAGGTCTTTCCATGTTCTACGTTTCCAACGGTTGGAATTCTCTTGGATCGGTTTTTTGCGTAGAATAATTCCATCTTAATTTTATTCTACTGCTTGGATGTTTTCATTCATAAATTTATTCCGTGGAGTTTGTGGTATAAACAGTCGGACTAAATCGATGTTAACGTAGAAGAACGCAAAAAACAAAAATATACAAATAGCGAAGAAGGCCACCATAATATTACGCTAAAAAAATAGTAATTGAATTTAAAATTGGACAAAACAGGAAACTGAAAGATATTCGTAGAATGAAAAGGCAGCTTACTTAAATCGTATAAAACGCCTTGAGTCGTTCGAAATTCTAAGGTATCAAATGCTTTTAACGTTCTCCTTGAAGTCACTTCGTCGTGGTGTCGTAATTTTGGTAAAAAGTCGGCGCGTGTTGATGACTACGAGCAAAACAATGCGGTACGGAAAATGAGGAAGACGGAACGGTCGTAAAAGCAGAACGTTTATTGCGCTATAGCTTCTGTGGACAAGTTTTTGACCCGTATCCCCATTTATTCCCACAACGATCCATAATATCTTAAATATCAAGTACTATATTGTGAGCATGCTCGAGCGTTTCACGGAGATCGAAGACTTTTGCCAGTACCGTCGAATCGGAACAGCGAGCGGTCTGTCGCTTTCTTCCGTTTCTTCAAACGGCCATAACTTTTGACTCGTTTGGAGTTACGGGAGCCACAACCTATCAAAACGAAGGTCTTTCCATGTTCTACGTTTCCAACGGTTGGAATTCTCTTGGATCGGTTTTTTGCGTAGAATAATTCCATCTTAATTTTATTCTACTGCTTGGATGTTTTCCTTCATAAATTTATTCCGTGGAGTTTGTGGCATAAAAAGTCGGACTAAATCGATGTTAACGTAGAACAACGTAAAAAACAAAAATATACAAATATCGAAGAAGGCCACCATAATATTCCGCTAAAAAAATAGAAATTGAATTTAAAATTGGACAAAACAGGAAACTGAAAGATATTCGCGGATTGAAAAGGCAGCTTACTTAAATCGTATAAAACGCCTTGAGTCGTACGAAATTCTAAGGTATCAAATGCTTTAACGTTCTCCTTGAAGTCACTTCGTCGTGGTGTCGTAATTTTGGTAAAAAGTCGGCGCGTGTCGATGACTACGAGCAAAACAATGCGGTACGGAAAATGAGGAAGACGGAACGGTCGTAAAAGCAGAACGTTTATTGCGCTATAGCTTCTGTGGACAAGTTTTTGACCCTTATCCCCATTTATTCCCACAACGATCCATAATATCTTAAATATCAAGTACTATATTGTGAGCATGCTCGAGCGTTTCACGGAGATCGAAGACTTTTGCCAGTACCGTCGAATCGGAACAGCGAGCGGTCTGTCGCTTTCTTCCGTTTCTTCAAGCGGCCATAACTTTTGACTCGTTTGGAGTTACGGGAGCCACAACCTATCAAAACGAAGGTCTTTCCATGTTCTACGTTTCCAACGGTTGGAATTCTCTTGGATCGGTTTTTTGCGTAGAATAATTCCATCTTAATTTTATTCTACTGCTTGGATGTTTTCTATCATAAATTTATTCCGTGGAGTTTGTGGTATAAACAGTCGGACTAAATCGATGTTAACGTAGAAGAACGCAAAAAACAAAAATATACAAATAGCGAAGAAGGCCACCATAATATTACGCTAAAAAAATAGTAATTGAATTTAAAATTGGACAAAACAGGAAACTGAAAGATATTCGTAGATTGAAAAGGCAGCTTACTTAAATCGTATAAAACGCCTTGAGTCGTTCGAAATTCTAAGGTATCAAATGCTTTTAACGTTCTCCTTGAAGTCACTTCGTCGTGGTGTCGTAATTTTGGTAAAAAGTCGGCGCGTGTTGATGACTACGAGCAAAACAATGCGGTACGGAAAATGAGGAAGACGGAACGGTCGTAAAAGCAGAACGTTTATTGCGCTATAGCTTCTGTGGACAAGTTTTTGACCCGTATCCCCATTTATTCCCACAACGATCCATAATATCTTAAATATCAAGTACTATATTGTGAGCATGCTCGAGCGTTTCACGGAGATCGAAGACTTTTGCCAGTACCGTCGAATCGGAACAGCGAGCGGTCTGTCGCTTTCTTCCGTTTCTTCAAACGGCCATAACTTTTGACTCGTTTGGAGTTACGGGAGCCACAACCTATCAAAACGAAGGTCTTTCCATGTTCTACGTTTCCAACGGTTGGAATTCTCTTGGATCGGTTTTTTGCGTAGAATAATTCCATCTTAATTTTATTCTACTGCTTGGATGTTTTCGTTCATAAATTTATTCCGTGGAGTTTGTGGTATAAAAAGTCGGACTAAATCGATGTTAACGTAGAAGAACGCAAAAAACAAAAATATACAAATATCGAAGAAGGCCACCATAATATTCCGCTAAAAAAATAGAAATTGAATTTAAAATTGGACAAAACAGGAAACTGAAAGATATTCGCGGATTGAAAAGGCAGCTTACTTAAATCGTATAAAACGCCTTGAGTCGTACGAAATTCTAAGGTATCAAATGGTTTAACGTTCTCCTTGAAGTCACTTCGTCGTGGTGTCGTAATTTTGGTAAAAAGTCGGCGCGTGTCGATGACTACGAGCAAAACAATGCGGTACGGAAAATGAGGAAGACGGAACGGTCGTAAAAGCAGAACGTTTATTGCGCTATAGCTTCTGTGGACAAGTTTTTGACCCTTATCCCCATTTATTCCCACAACGATCCATAATATCTTAAATATCAAGTACTATATTGTGAGCATGCTCGAGCGTTTCACGGAGATCGAAGACTTTTGCCAGTACCGTCGAATCGGAACAGCGAGCGGTCTGTCGCTTTCTTCCGTTTCTTCAAACGGCCATAACTTTTGACTCGTTTGGAGTTACGGGAGCCACAACCTATCAAAACGAAGGTCTTTCCATGTTCTACGTTTCCAACGGTTGGAATTCTCTTGGATCGGTTTTTTGCGTAGAATAATTCCATCTTAATTTTATTCTACTGCTTGGATGTTTTCGTTCATAAATTTATTCCGTGGAGTTTGTGGTATAAAAAGTCGGACTAAATCGATGTTAACGTAGAAGAACGCAAAAAACAAAAATATACAAATATCGAAGAAGGCCACCATAATATTCCGCTAAAAAAATAGAAATTGAATTTAAAATTGGACAAAACAGGAAACTGAAAGATATTCGCGGATTGAAAAGGCAGCTTACTTAAATCGTATAAAACGCCTTGAGTCGTACGAAATTCTAAGGTATCAAATGGTTTAACGTTCTCCTTGAAGTCACTTCGTCGTGGTGTCGTAATTTTGGTAAAAAGTCGGCGCGTGTCGATGACTACGAGCAAAACAATGCGGTACGGAAAATGAGGAAGACGGAACGGTCGTAAAAGCAGAACGTTTATTGCGCTATAGCTTCTGTGGACAAGTTTTTGACCCTTATCCCCATTTATTCCCACAACGATCCATAATATCTTAAATATCAAGTACTATATTGTGAGCATGCTCGAGCGTTTCACGGAGATCGAAGACTTTTGCCAGTACCGTCGAATCGGAACAGCGAGCGGTCTGTCGCTTTCTTCCGTTTCTTCAAACGGCCATAACTTTTGACTCGTTTGGAGTTACGGGAGCCACAACCTATCAAAACGAAGGTCTTTCCATGTTCTACGTTTCCAACGGTTGGAATTCTCTTGGATCGGTTTTTTGCGTAGAATAATTCCATCTTAATTTTATTCTACAGCTTGGATGTTTTCCTTCATAAATTTATTCCGTGGAGTTTGTGGCATAAAAAGTCGGACTAAATCGATGTTAACGTAGAACAACGTAAAAAACAAAAATACACAAATATCGAAGAAGGCCACCATAATATTCCGCTAAAAAAATAGAAATTGAATTTAAAATTGGACAAAACAGGAAACTGAAAGATATTCGCGGATTGAAAAGGCAGCTTACTTAAATCGTATAAAACGCCTTGAGTCGTACGAAATTCTAAGGTATCAAATGCTTTAACGTTCTCCTTGAAGTCACTTCGTCGTGGTGTCGTAATTTTGGTAAAAAGTCGGCGCGTGTCGATGACTACGAGCAAAACAATGCGGTACGGAAAATGAGGAAGACGGAACGGTCGTAAAAGCAGAACGTTTATTGCGCTATAGCTTCTGTGGACAAGTTTTTGACCCTTATCCCCATTTATTCCCACAACGATCCATAATATCTTAAATATCAAGTACTATATTGTGAGCATGCTCGAGCGTTTCACGGAGATCGAAGACTTTTGCCAGTACCGTCGAATCGGAACAGCGAGCGGTCTGTCGCTTTCTTCCGTTTCTTCAAACGGCCATAACTTTTGACTCGTTTGGAGTTACGGGAGCCACAACCTATCAAAACGAAGGTCTTTCCATGTTCTACGTTTCCAACGGTTGGAATTCTCTTGGATCGGTTTTTTGCGTAGAATAATTCCATCTTAATTTTATTCTACTGCTTGGATGTTTTCCTTCATAAATTTATTCCGTGGAGTTTGTGGCATAAAAAGTCGGACTAAATCGATGTTAACGTAGAACAACGTAAAAAACAAAAATATACAAATATCGAAGAAGGCCACCATAATATTCCGCTAAAAAAATAGAAATTGAATTTAAAATTGGACAAAACAGGAAACTGAAAGATATTCGCGGATTGAAAAGGCAGCTTACTTAAATCGTATAAAACGCCTTGAGTCGTACGAAATTCTAAGGTATCAAATGCTTTAACGTTCTCCTTGAAGTCACTTCGTCGTGGTGTCGTAATTTTGGTAAAAAGTCGGCGCGTGTCGATGACTACGAGCAAAACAATGCGGTACGGAAAATGAGGAAGACGGAACGGTCGTAAAAGCAGAACGTTTATTGCGCTATAGCTTCTGTGGACAAGTTTTTGACCCTTATCCCCATTTATTCCCACAACGATCCATAATATCTTAAATATCAAGTACTATATTGTGAGCATGCTCGAGCGTTTCACGGAGATCGAAGACTTTTGCCAGTACCGTCGAATCGGAACAGCGAGCGGTCTGTCGCTTTCTTCCGTTTCTTCAAGCGGCCATAACTTTTGACTCGTTTGGAGTTACGGGAGCCACAACCTATCAAAACGAAGGTCTTTCCATGTTCTACGTTTCCAACGGTTGGAATTCTCTTGGATCGGTTTTTTGCGTAGAATAATTCCATCTTAATTTTATTCTACTGCTTGGATGTTTTCATTCATAAATTTATTCCGTGGAGTTTGTGGTATAAACAGTCGGACTAAATCGATGTTAACGTAGAAGAACGCAAAAAACAAAAATATACAAATAGCGAAGAAGGCCACCATAATATTACGCTAAAAAAATAGTAATTGAATTTAAAATTGGACAAAACAGGAAACTGAAAGATATTCGTAGATTGAAAAGGCAGCTTACTTAAATCGTATAAAACGCCTTGAGTCGTTCGAAATTCTAAGGTATCAAATGCTTTTAACGTTCTCCTTGAAGTCACTTCGTCGTGGTGTCGTAATTTTGGTAAAAAGTCGGCGCGTGTCGATGACTACGAGCAAAACAATGCGGTACGGAAAATGAGGAAGACGGAACGGTCGTAAAAGCAGAACGTTTATTGCGCTATAGCTTCTGTGGACAAGTTTTTGACCCGTATCCCCATTTATTCCCACAACGATCCATAATATCTTAAATATCAAGTACTATATTGTGAGCATGCTCGAGCGTTTCACGGAGATCGAAGACTTTTGCCAGTACCGTCGAATCGGAACAGCGAGCGGTCTGTCGCTTTCTTCCGTTTCTTCAAACGGCCATAACTTTTGACTCGTTTGGAGTTACGGGAGCCACAACCTATCAAAACGAAGGTCTTTCCATGTTCTACGTTTCCAACGGTTGGAATTCTCTTGGATCGGTTTTTTGCGTAGAATAATTCCATCTTAATTTTATTCTACTGCTTGGATGTTTTCGTTCATAAATAAATTCCGTGGAGTTTGTGGTATAAAAAGTCGGACTAAATCGATGTTAACGTAGAAGAACGCAAAAAACAAAAATATACAAATATCGAAGAAGGCCACCATAATATTCCGCTAAAAAAATAGAAATTGAATTTAAAATTGGACAAAACAGGAAACTGAAAGATATTCGCGGATTGAAAAGGCAGCTTACTTAAATCGTATAAAACGCCTTGAGTCGTACGAAATTCTAAGGTATCAAATGGTTTAACGTTCTCCTTGAAGTCACTTCGTCGTGGTGTCGTAATTTTGGTAAAAAGTCGGCGCGTGTCGATGACTACGAGCAAAACAATGCGGTACGGAAAATGAGGAAGACGGAACGGTCGTAAAAGCAGAACGTTTATTGCGCTATAGCTTCTGTGGACAAGTTTTTGACCCTTATCCCCATTTATTCCCACAACGATCCATAATATCTTAAATATCAAGTACTATATTGTGAGCATGCTCGAGCGTTTCACGGAGATCGAAGACTTTTGCCAGTACCGTCGAATCGGAACAGCGAGCGGTCTGTCGCTTTCTTCCGTTTCTTCAAACGGCCATAACTTTTGACTCGTTTGGAGTTACGGGAGCCACAACCTATCAAAACGAAGGTCTTTCCATGTTCTACGTTTCCAACGGTTGGAATTCTCTTGGATCGGTTTTTTGCGTAGAATAATTCCATCTTAATTTTATTCTACAGCTTGGATGTTTTCTTTCATAAATTTATTCCGTGGAGTTTGTGGCATAAAAAGTCGGACTAAATCGATGTTAACGTAGAACAACGTAAAAAACAAAAATACACAAATATCGAAGAAGGCCACCATAATATTCCGCTAAAAAAATAGAAATTGAATTTAAAATTGGACAAAACAGGAAACTGAAAGATATTCGCGGATTGAAAAGGCAGCTTACTTAAATCGTATAAAACGCCTTGAGTCGTACGAAATTCTAAGGTATCAAATGCTTTAACGTTCTCCTTGAAGTCACTTCGTCGTGGTGTCGTAATTTTGGTAAAAAGTCGGCGCGTGTCGATGACTACGAGCAAAACAATGCGGTACGGAAAATGAGGAAGACGGAACGGTCGTAAAAGCAGAACGTTTATTGCGCTATAGCTTCTGTGGACAAGTTTTTGACCCTTATCCCCATTTATTCCCACAACGATCCATAATATCTTAAATATCAAGTACTATATTGTGAGCATGCTCGAGCGTTTCACGGAGATCGAAGACTTTTGCCAGTACCGTCGAATCGGAACAGCGAGCGGTCTGTCGCTTTCTTCCGTTTCTTCAAACGGCCATAACTTTTGACTCGTTTGGAGTTACGGGAGCCACAACCTATCAAAACGAAGGTCTTTCCATGTTCTACGTTTCCAACGGTTGGAATTCTCTTGGATCGGTTTTTTGCGTAGAATAATTCCATCTTAATTTTATTCTACTGTTTGGATGTTTTCCTTCATAAATTTATTCCGTGGAGTTTGTGGCATAAAAAGTCGGACTAAATCGATGTTAACGTAGAACAACGTAAAAAACAAAAATATACAAATATCGAAGAAGGCCACCATAATATTCCGCTAAAAAAATAGAAATTGAATTTAAAATTGGACAAAACAGGAAACTGAAAGATATTCGCGGATTGAAAAGGCAGCTTACTTAAATCGTATAAAACGCCTTGAGTCGTACGAAATTCTAAGGTATCAAATGCTTTAACGTTCTCCTTGAAGTCACTTCGTCGTGGTGTCGTAATTTTGGTAAAAAGTCGGCGCGTGTCGATGACTACGAGCAAAACAATGCGGTACGGAAAATGAGGAAGACGGAACGGTCGTAAAAGCAGAACGTTTATTGCGCTATAGCTTCTGTGGACAAGTTTTTGACCCTTATCCCCATTTATTCCCACAACGATCCATAATATCTTAAATATCAAGTACTATATTGTGAGCATGCTCGAGCGTTTCACGGAGATCGAAGACTTTTGCCAGTACCGTCGAATCGGAACAGCGAGCGGTCTGTCGCTTTCTTCCGTTTCTTCAAGCGGCCATAACTTTTGACTCGTTTGGAGTTACGGGAGCCACAACCTATCAAAACGAAGGTCTTTCCATGTTCTACGTTTCCAACGGTTGGAATTCTCTTGGATCGGTTTTTTGCGTAGAATAATTCCATCTTAATTTTATTCTACTGCTTGGATGTTTTCATTCATAAATTTATTCCGTGGAGTTTGTGGTATAAACAGTCGGACTAAATCGATGTTAACGTAGAAGAACGCATAAAACAAAAATATACAAATAGCGAAGAAGGCCACCATAATATTACGCTAAAAAAATAGTAATTGAATTTAAAATTGGACAAAACAGGAAACTGAAAGATATTCGTAGATTGAAAAGGCAGCTTACTTAAATCGTATAAAACGCCTTGAGTCGTTCGAAATTCTAAGGTATCAAATGCTTTTAACGTTCTCCTTGAAGTCACTTCGTCGTGGTGTCGTAATTTTGGTAAAAAGTCGGCGCGTGTCGATGACTACGAGCAAAACAATGCGGTACGGAAAATGAGGAAGACGGAACGGTCGTAAAAGCAGAACGTTTATTGCGCTATAGCTTCTGTGGACAAGTTTTTGACCCGTATCCCCATTTATTCCCACAACGATCCATAATATCTTAAATATCAAGTACTATATTGTGAGCATGCTCGAGCGTTTCACGGAGATCGAAGACTTTTGCCAGTACCGTCGAATCGGAACAGCGAGCGGTCTGTCGCTTTCTTCCGTTTCTTCAAACGGCCATAACTTTTGACTCGTTTGGAGTTACGGGAGCCACAACCTATCAAAACGAAGGTCTTTCCATGTTCTACGTTTCCAACGGTTGGAATTCTCTTGGATCGGTTTTTTGCGTAGAATAATTCCATCTTAATTTTATTCTACTGCTTGGATGTTTTCGTTCATAAATTTATTCCGTGGAGTTTGTGGTATAAAAAGTCGGACTAAATCGATGTTAACGTAGAAGAACGCAAAAAACAAAAATATACAAATATCGAAGAAGGCCACCATAATATTCCGCTAAAAAAATAGAAATTGAATTTAAAATTGGACAAAACAGGAAACTGAAAGATATTCGCGGATTGAAAAGGCAGCTTACTTAAATCGTATAAAACGCCTTGAGTCGTACGAAATTCTAAGGTATCAAATGGTTTAACGTTCTCCTTGAAGTCACTTCGTCGTGGTGTCGTAATTTTGGTAAAAAGTCGGCGCGTGTCGATGACTACGAGCAAAACAATGCGGTACGGAAAATGAGGAAGACGGAACGGTCGTAAAAGCAGAACGTTTATTGCGCTATAGCTTCTGTGGACAAGTTTTTGACCCTTATCCCCATTTATTCCCACAACGATCCATAATATCTTAAATATCAAGTACTATATTGTGAGCATGCTCGAGCGTTTCACGGAGATCGAAGACTTTTGCCAGTACCGTCGAATCGGAACAGCGAGCGGTCTGTCGCTTTCTTCCGTTTCTTCAAACGGCCATAACTTTTGACTCGTTTGGAGTTACGGGAGCCACAACCTATCAAAACAAAGGTCTTTCCATGTTCTACGTTTCCAACGGTTGGAATTCTCTTGGATCGGTTTTTTGCGTAGAATAATTCCATCTTAATTTTATTCTACTCCTTGGATGTTTTCATTCATAAATTTATTCCGTGGAGTTTGTGGTATAAACAGTCGGACTAAATCGATGTTAACGTAGAAGAACGCAAAAAACAAAAATATACAAATATCGAAGAAGGCCACCATAATATTCCGCTAAAAAAATAGAAATTGAATTTAAAATTGGACAAAACAGGAAACTGAAAGATATTCGCGGATTGAAAAGGCAGCTTACTTAAATCATATAAAACGCCTTGAGTCGTACGAAATTCTAAGGTATCAAATGCTTTTAACGCTCTCCTTGAAGTCACTTCGTCGTGGTGTCGTAATTTTGGTAAAAAGTCGGCGCGTGTCGATGACTACGAGCAAAACAATGCGGTACGGAAAATGAGGAAGACGGAACGGTCGTAAAAGCAGAACGTTTATTGCGCTATAGCTTCTGTGGACAAGTTTTTGACCCGTATCCCCATTTATTCCCACAACGATCCATAATATCTTAAATATCAAGTACTATATTGTGAGCATGCTCGAGCGTTTCACGGAGATCGAAGACTTTTGCCAGTACCGTCGAATCGGAACAGCGAGCGGTCTGTCGCTTTCTTCCGTTTCTTCAAACGGCCATAACTTTTGACTCGTTTGGAGTTACGGGAGCCACAACCTATCAAAACGAAGGTCTTTCCATGTTCTACGTTTCCAACGGTTGGAATTCTCTTGGATCGGTTTTTTGCGTAGAATAATTCCATCTTAATTTTATTCTACTGCTTGGATGTTTTCATTCATAAATTTATTCCGTGGAGTTTGTGGTATAAAAAGTCGGACTAAATCGATGTTAACGTAGAACAACGTAAAAAACAAAAATATACAAATATCGAAGAAGGCCACCATAATATTCCGCTAAAAAAATAGAAATTGAATTTAAAATTGGACAAAACAGGAAACTGAAAGATATTCGCGGATTGAAAAGGCAGCTTACTTAAATCGTATAAAACGCCTTGAGTCGTACGAAATTCTAAGGTATCAAATGCTTTAACGTTCTCCTTGAAGTCACTTCGTCGTGGTGTCGTAATTTTGGTAAAAAGTCGGCGCGTGTCGATGACTACGAGCAAAACAATGCGGTACGGAAAATGAGGAAGACGGAACGGTCGTAAAAGCAGAACGTTTATTGCGCTATAGCTTCTGTGGACAAGTTTTTGACCCTTATCCCCATTTATTCCCACAACGATCCATAATATCTTAAATATCAAGTACTATATTGTGAGCATGCTCGAGCGTTTCACGGAGATCGAAGACTTTTGCCAGTACCGTCGAATCGGAACAGCGAGCGGTCTGTCGCTTTCTTCCGTTTCTTCAAGCGGCCATAACTTTTGACTCGTTTGGAGTTACGGGAGCCACAACCTATCAAAACGAAGGTCTTTCCATGTTCTACGTTTCCAACGGTTGGAATTCTCTTGGATCGGTTTTTTGCGTAGAATAATTCCATCTTAATTTTATTCTACTGCTTGGATGTTTTCGTTCATAAATTTATTCCGTGGAGTTTGTGGTATAAAAAGTCGGACTAAATCGATGTTAACGTAGAAGAACGCAAAAAACAAAAATATACAAATATCGAAGAAGGCCACCATAATATTCCGCTAAAAAAATAGAAATTGAATTTAAAATTGGACAAAACAGGAAACTGAAAGATATTCGCGGATTGAAAAGGCAGCTTACTTAAATCGTATAAAACGCCTTGGGTCGTACGAAATTCTAAGGTATCAAATGGTTTAACGTTCTCCTTGAAGTCACTTCGTCGTGGTGTCGTAATTTTGGTAAAAAGTCGGCGCGTGTCGATGACTACGAGCAAAACAATGCGGTACGGAAAATGAGGAAGACGGAACGGTCGTAAAAGCAGAACGTTTATTGCGCTATAGCTTCTGTGGACAAGTTTTTGACCCTTATCCCCATTTATTCCCACAACGATCCATAATATCTTAAATATCAAGTACTATATTGTGAGCATGCTCGAGCGTTTCACGGAGATCGAAGACTTTTGCCAGTACCGTCGAATCGGAACAGCGAGCGGTCTGTCGCTTTCTTCCGTTTCTTCAAACGGCCATAACTTTTGACTCGTTTGGAGTTACGGGAGCCACAACCTATCAAAACGAAGGTCTTCCCATGTTCTACGTTTCCAACGGTTGGAATTCTCTTGGATCGGTTTTTTGCGTAGAATAATTCCATCTTAATTTTATTCTACTCCTTGGATGTTTTCATTCATAAATTTATTCCGTGGAGTTTGTGGTATAAACAGTCGGACTAAATCGATGTTAACGTAGAAGAACGTAAAAAACAAAAATATACAAATATCGAAGAAGGCCACCATAATATTCCGCTAAAAAAATAGAAATTGAATTTAAAATTGGACAAAACAGGAAACTGAAAGATATTCGCGGATTGAAAAGGCAGCTTACTTAAATCATATAAAACGCCTTGAGTCGTACGAAATTCTAAGGTATCAAATGCTTTTAACGCTCTCCTTGAAGTCACTTCGTCGTGGTGTCGTAATTTTGGTAAAAAGTCGGCGCGTGTCGATGACTACGAGCAAAACAATGCGGTACGGAAAATGAGGAAGACGGAACGGTCGTAAAAGCAGAACGTTTATTGCGCTATAGCTTCTGTGGACAAGTTTTTGACCCGTATCCCCATTTATTCCCACAACGATCCATAATATCTTAAATATCAAGTACTATATTGTGAGCATGCTCGAGCGTTTCACGGAGATCGAAGACTTTTGCCAGTACCGTCGAATCGGAACAGCGAGCGGTCTGTCGCTTTCTTCCGTTTCTTCAAACGGCCATAACTTTTGACTCGTTTGGAGTTACGGGAGCCACAACCTATCAAAACGAAGGTCTTTCCATGTTCTACGTTTCCAACGGTTGGAATTCTCTTGGATCGGTTTTTTGCGTAGAATAATTCCATCTTATTTTTATTCTACTGCTTGGATGTTTTCATTCATAAATTTATTCCGTGGAGTTTGTGGTATAAACAGTCGGACTAAATCGATGTTAACGTAGAAGAACGCAAAAAACAAAAATATACAAATAGCGAAGAAGGCCACCATAATATTACGCTAAAAAAATAGTAATTGAATTTAAAATTGGACAAAACAGGAAACTGAAAGATATTCGTAGATTGAAAAGGCAGCTTACTTAAATCATATAAAACGCCTTGAGTCGTTCGAAATTCTAAGGTATCAAATGCTTTTAACGTTCTCCTTGAAGTCACTTCGTCGTGGTGTCGTAATTTTGGTAAAAAGTCGGCGCGTGTCGATGACTACGAGCAAAACAATGCGGTACGGAAAATGAGGAAGACGGAACGGTCGTAAAAGCAGAACGTTTATTGCGCTATAGCTTCTGTGGACAAGTTTTTGACCCGTATCCCCATTTATTCCCACAACGATCCATAATATCTTAAATATCAAGTACTATATTGTGAGCATGCTCGAGCGTTTCACGGAGATCGAAGACTTTTGCCAGTACCGTCGAATCGGAACAGCGAGCGGTCTGTCGCTTTCTTCCGTTTCTTCAAACGGCCATAACTTTTGACTCGTTTGGAGTTACGGGAGCCACAACCTATCAAAACGAAGGTCTTTCCATGTTCTACGTTTCCAACGGTTGGAATTCTCTTGGATCGGTTTTTTGCGTAGAATAATTCCATCTTAATTTTATTCTACTGCTTGGATGTTTTCGTTCATAAATTTATTCCGTGGAGTTTGTGGTATAAAAAGTCGGACTAAATCGATGTTAACGTAGAAGAACGCAAAAAACAAAAATATACAAATATCGAAGAAGGCCACCATAATATTCCGCTAAAAAAATAGAAATTGAATTTAAAATTGGACAAAACAGGAAACTGAAAGATATTCGCGGATTGAAAAGGCAGCTTACTTAAATCGTATAAAACGCCTTGAGTCGTACGAAATTCTAAGGTATCAAATGGTTTAACGTTCTCCTTGAAGTCACTTCGTCGTGGTGTCGTAATTTTGGTAAAAAGTCGGCGCGTGTCGATGACTACGAGCAAAACAATGCGGTACGGAAAATGAGGAAGACGGAACGGTCGTAAAAGCAGAACGTTTATTGCGCTATAGCTTCTGTGGACAAGTTTTTGACCCTTATCCCCATTTATTCCCACAACGATCCATAATATCTTAAATATCAAGTACTATATTGTGAGCATGCTCGAGCGTTTCACGGAGATCGAAGACTTTTGCCAGTACCGTCGAATCGGAACAGCGAGCGGTCTGTCGCTTTCTTCCGTTTCTTCAAACGGCCATAACTTTTGACTCGTTTGGAGTTACGGGAGCCACAACCTATCAAAACGAAGGTCTTCCCATGTTCTACGTTTCCAACGGTTGGAATTCTCTTGGATCGGTTTTTTGCGTAGAATAATTCCATCTTAATTTTATTCTACTCCTTGGATGTTTTCATTCATAAATTTATTCCGTGGAGTTTGTGGTATAAACAGTCGGACTAAATCGATGTTAACGTAGAAGAACGCAAAAAACAAAAATATACAAATATCGAAGAAGGCCACCATAATATTCCGCTAAAAAAATAGAAATTGAATTTAAAATTGGACAAAACAGGAAACTGAAAGATATTCGCGGATTGAAAAGGCAGCTTACTTAAATCATATAAAACGCCTTGAGTCGTACGAAATTCTAAGGTATCAAATGCTTTTAACGCTCTCCTTGAAGTCACTTCGTCGTGGTGTCGTAATTTTGGTAAAAAGTCGGCGCGTGTCGATGACTACGAGCAAAACAATGCGGTACGGAAAATGAGGAAGACGGAACGGTCGTAAAAGCAGAACGTTTATTGCGCTATAGCTTCTGTGGACAAGTTTTTGACCCGTATCCCCATTTATTCCCACAACGATCCATAATATCTTAAATATCAAGTACTATATTGTGAGCATGCTCGAGCGTTTCACGGAGATCGAAGACTTTTGCCAGTACCGTCGAATCGGAACAGCGAGCGGTCTGTCGCTTTCTTCCGTTTCTTCAAACGGCCATAACTTTTGACTCGTTTGGAGTTACGGGAGCCACAACCTATCAAAACGAAGGTCTTTCCATGTTCTACGTTTCCAACGGTTGGAATTCTCTTGGATCGGTTTTTTGCGTAGAATAATTCCATCTTATTTTTATTCTACTGCTTGGATGTTTTCATTCATAAATTTATTCCGTGGAGTTTGTGGTATAAACAGTCGGACTAAATCGATGTTAACGTAAAAGAACGCAAAAAACAAAAATATACAAATAGCGAAGAAGGCCACCATAATATTACGCTAAAAAAATAGTAATTGAATTTAAAATTGGACAAAACAGGAAACTGAAAGATATTCGTAGATTGAAAAGGCAGCTTACTTAAATCATATAAAACGCCTTGAGTCGTTCGAAATTCTAAGGTATCAAATGCTTTTAACGTTCTCCTTGAAGTCACTTCGTCGTGGTGTCGTAATTTTGGTAAAAAGTCGGCGCGTGTCGATGACTACGAGCAAAACAATGCGGTACGGAAAATGAGGAAGACGGAACGGTCGTAAAAGCAGAACGTTTATTGCGCTATAGCTTCTGTGGACAAGTTTTTGACCCGTATCCCCATTTATTCCCACAACGATCCATAATATCTTAAATATCAAGTACTATATTGTGAGCATGCTCGAGCGTTTCACGGAGATCGAAGACTTTTGCCAGTACCGTCGAATCGGAACAGCGAGCGGTCTGTCGCTTTCTTCCGTTTCTTCAAACGGCCATAACTTTTGACTCGTTTGGAGTTACGGGAGCCACAACCTATCAAAACGAAGGTCTTTCCATGTTCTACGTTTCCAACGGTTGGAATTCTCTTGGATCGGTTTTTTGCGTAGAATAATTCCATCTTAATTTTATTCTACTGCTTGGATGTTTTCATTCATAAATTTATTCCGTGGAGTTTGTGGCATAAAAAGTCGGACTAAATCGATGTTAACGTAGAACAACGTAAAAAACAAAAATATACAAATATCGAAGAAGGCCACCATAATATTCCGCTAAAAAAATAGAAATTGAATTTAAAATTGGACAAAACAGGAAACTGAAAGATATTCGCGGATTGAAAAGGCAGCTTACTTAAATCGTATAAAACGCCTTGAGTCGTACGAAATTCTAAGGTATCAAATGCTTTAACGTTCTCCTTGAAGTCACTTCGTCGTGGTGTCGTAATTTTGGTAAAAAGTCGGCGCGTGTCGATGACTACGAGCAAAACAATGCGGTACGGAAAATGAGGAAGACGGAACGGTCGTAAAATCAGAACGTTTATTGCGCTATAGCTTCTGTGGACAAGTTTTTGACCCTTATCCCCATTTATTCCCACAACGATCCATAATATCTTAAATATCAAGTACTATATTGTGAGCATGCTCGAGCGTTTCACGGAGATCGAAGACTTTTGCCAGTACCGTCGAATCGGAACAGCGAGCGGTCTGTCGCTTTCTTCCGTTTCTTCAAACGGCCATAACTTTTGACTCGTTTGGAGTTACGGGAGCCACAACCTATCAAAACGAAGGTCTTTCCATGTTCTACGTTTCCAACGGTTGGAATTCTCTTGGATCGGTTTTTTGCGTAGAATAATTCCATCTTAATTTTATTCTACTGCTTGGATGTTTTCATTCGTAAATTTATTCCGTGGAGTTTGTGGTATAAACAGTCGGACTAAATCGATGTTAACGTAGAAGAACGCAAAAAACAAAAATATACAAATAGCGAAGAAGGCCACCATAATATTACGCTAAAAAAATAGTAATTGAATTTAAAATTGGACAAAACAGGAAACTGAAAGATATTCGTAGATTGAAAAGGCAGCTTACTTAAATCATATAAAACGCCTTGAGTCGTTCGAAATTCTAAGGTATCAAATGCTTTTAACGTTCTCCTTGAAGTCACTTCGTCGTGGTGTCGTAATTTTGGTAAAAAGTCGGCGCGTGTCGATGACTACGAGCAAAACAATGCGGTACGGAAAATGAGGAAGACGGAACGGTCGTAAAAGCAGAACGTTAATTGCGCTATAGCTTCTGTGGACAAGTTTTTGACCCGTATCCCCATTTATTCCCACAACGATCCATAATATCTTAAATATCAAGTACTATATTGTGAGCATGCTCGAGCGTTTCACGGAGATCGAAGACTTTTGCCAGTACCGTCGAATCGGAACAGCGAGCGGTCTGTCGCTTTCTTCCGTTTCTTCAAACGGCCATAACTTTTGACTCGTTTGGAGTTACGGGAGCCACAACCTATCAAAACGAAGGTCTTTCCATGTTCTACGTTTCCAACGGTTGGAATTCTCTTGGATCGGTTTTTTGCGTAGAATAATTCCATCTTAATTTTATTCTACTGCTTGGATGTTTTCATTCATAAATTTATTCCGTGGAGTTTGTGGTATAAACAGTCGGACTAAATCGATGTTAACGTAGAAGAACGCAAAAAACAAAAATATACAAATAGCGAAGAAGGCCACCATAATATTACGCTAAAAAAATAGTAATTGAATTTAAAATTGGACAAAACAGGAAACTGAAAGATATTCGTAGATTGAAAAGGCAGCTTACTTAAATCATATAAAACGCCTTGAGTCGTTCGAAATTCTAAGGTATCAAATGCTTTTAACGTTCTCCTTGAAGTCACTTCGTCGTGGTGTCGTAATTTTGGTAAAAAGTCGGCGCGTGTTGATGACTACGAGCAAAACAATGCGGTACGGAAAATGAGGAAGACGGAACGGTCGTAAAAGCAGAACGTTTATTGCGCTATAGCTTCTGTGGACAAGTTTTTGACCCGTATCCCCATTTATTCCCACAACGATCCATAATATCTTAAATATCAAGTACTATATTGTGAGCATGCTCGAGCGTTTCACGGAGATCGAAGACTTTTGCCAGTACCGTCGAATCGGAACAGCGAGCGGTCTGTCGCTTTCTTCCGTTTCTTCAAACGGCCATAACTTTTGACTCGTTTGGAGTTACGGGAGCCACAACCTATCAAAACGAAGGTCTTTCCATGTTCTACGTTTCCAACGGTTGGAATTCTCTTGGGTCGGCTTTTTGCGTAGAATAATTCCATCTTAATTTTATTCTACTCCTTGGATGTTTTCATTCATAAATTTATTCCGTGGAGTTTGTGGTATAAAAAGTCGGACTAAATCGATGTTAACGTAGAAGAACGCAAAAAACAAAAATATACAAATATCGAAGAAGGCCACCATAATATTCCGCTAAAAAAATAGAAATTGAATTTAAAATTGGACAAAACAGGAAACTGAAAGATATTCGCGGATTGAAAAGGCAGCTTACTTAAATCATATAAAACGCCTTGAGTCGTACGAAATTCTAAGGTATCAAATGCTTTTAACGCTCTCCTTGAAGTCACTTCGTCGTGGTGTCGTAATTTTGGTAAAAAGTCGGCGCGTGTTGATGACTACGAGCAAAACAATGCGGTACGGAAAAAGAGGAAGACCGAACGGTCGTAAAAGCAGAACGTTTATTGCGCTATAGCTTCTGTGGACAAGTTTTTGACCCGTATCCCCATTTATTCCCACAATGATCCATAATATCTTAAATATCAAGTACTATATTGTGAGCATGCTCGAGCGTTTCACGGAGATCGAAGACTTTTGCCAGTACCGTCGAATCGGAACAGCGAGCGGTCTGTCGCTTTCTTCCGTTTCTTCAAACGGCCATAAGTTTTGACTCGTTTGGAGTTACGGGAGCCACAACCTATCAAAACGAAGGTCTTTCCATGTTCTACGTTTCCAACGGTTGGAATTCTCTTGGATCGGCTTTTTGCGTAGAATAATTCCATCTCAATTTTATTCTACTGCTTGGATGTTTTCATTCATAAATTTATTCCGTGGAGTTTGTGGTATAAACAGTCGGACTAAATCGATGTTAACATAGAACAACGGAAAAAACAAAAATATACAAATATCGAAGAAGGCCACCATAATATTCCGCTAAAAAAATTGAAATTGAATTTAAAATTGGACAAAACAGGAAACTGAAAGATATTCGTAGATTGAAAAGGCAGCTTACTTAAATCATATAAAACGCCTTGAGTCGTTCGAAATTCTAAGGTATCAAATGCTTTTAACGTTCTCTTTGAAGTCACTTCGTCGTGGTGTCGTAATTTTGGTAAAAAGTCGGCGCGTGTTGATGACTACGAGCAAAACAATGCGGTACGGAAAAAGAGGAAGACGGAACGGTCGTAAAAGCAGAACGTTTATTGCGCTATAGCTTCTGTGGACAAGTTCTTGACCCGTATCCCCATTTACTCCCACAACGATCCATAATATCTTAAATATCAAGTACTATATTGTGAGCATGCTCAAGCGTTTCACGGAGATCGAAGACTTTTGCCAGTACCGTCGAATCGGAACAGCGAGCGGTCTGTCGCTTTCTTCCGTTTCTTCAAACGGCAATAACTTTTGACTCGTTTGGAGTTACGGGAGCCACAACCTATCAAAACGAAGGTCTTTCCATGTTCTACGTTTCCAACGGTTGGAATTCTCTTGGATCGGTTTTTTGCGTAGAATAATTCCATCTTAATTTTATTCTACTGCTTGGATGTTTTCCTTCATAAATTTATTCCGTGGAGTTTGTGGCATAAAAAGTCGGACTAAATCGATGTTAACGTAGAACAACGTAAAAAACAAAAATATACAAATATCGAAGAAGGCCACCATAATATTCCGCTAAAAAAATAGAAATTGAATTTAAAATTGGACAAAACAGGAAACTGAAAGATATTCGCGGATTGAAAAGGCAGCTTACTTAAATCGTATAAAACGCCTTGAGTCGTACGAAATTCTAAGGTATCAAATGCTTTAACGTTCTCCTTGAAGTCACTTCGTCGTGGTGTCGTAATTTTGGTAAAAAGTCGGCGCGTGTCGATGACTACGAGCAAAACAATGCGGTACGGAAAAAGAGGAAGATGGAACGGTCGTAAAAGCAGAACGTTTATTGCGCTATAGCTTCTGTGGACAAGTTTTTGACCCGTATCCCCATTTATTCCCACAACGATCCATAATATCTTAAATATCAAGTACTATATTGTGAGCATGCTCGAGCGTTTCACGGAGATCGAAGACTTTTGCCAGTACCGTCGAATCGGAACAGCGAGCGGTCTGTCGCTTTCTTCCGTTTCTTCAAACGGCCATAACTTTTGACTCGTTTGGAGTTACGGGAGCCACAACCTATCAAAACGAAGGTCTTTCCATGTTCTACGTTTCCAACGGTTGGAATTCTCTTGGATCGGTTTTTTGCGTAGAACAATTCCATCTTAATTTTATTCTACTGCTTGGATGTTTTCATTCATAAATTTATTCCGTGGAGTTTGTGGTATAAAAAGTCGGACTAAATCGATGTTAACGTAGAAGAACGCAAAAAAAAAAATATACAAATAGCGAAGAAGGCCACCATAATATTACGCTAAAAAAATAGTAATTGAATTTAAAATTGGACAAAACAGGAAACTGAAAGATATTCGTAGATTGAAAAGGCAGCTTACTTAAATCATATAAAACGCCTTGAGTCGTTCGAAATTCTAAGGTATCAAATGCTTTTAACGTTCTCCTTGAAGTCACTTCGTCGTGGTGTCGTAATTTTGGTAAAAAGTCGGCGCGTGTTGATGACTACGAGCAAAACAATGCGGTACGGAAAAAGAGGAAGACGGAACGGTCGTAAAAGCAGAACGTTTATTGCGCTATAGCTTCTGTGGACAAGTTCTTGACCCGTATCCCCATTTACTCCCACAACGATCCATAATATCTTAAATATCAAGTACTATATTGTGAGCATGCTCGAGCGTTTCACGGAGATCGAAGACTTTTGCCAGTACCGTCGAATCGGAACAGCGAGCGGTCTGTCGCTTTCTTCCGTTTCTTCAAACGGCAATAACTTTTGACTCGTTTGGAGTTACGGGAGCCACAACCTATCAAAACGAAGGTCTTTCCATGTTCTACGTTTCCAACGGTTGGAATTCTCTTGGATCGGTTTTTTGCGTAGAATAATTCCATCTTAATTTTATTCTACTGCTTGGATGTTTTCATTCATAAATTTATTCCGTGGAGTTTGTGGCATAAAAAGTCGGACTAAATCGATGTTAACGTAGAACAACGTAAAAAACAAAAATATACAAATATCGAAGAAGGCCACCATAATATTCCGCTAAAAAAATAGAAATTGAATTTAAAATTGGACAAAACAGGAAACTGAAAGATATTCGCGGATTGAAAAGGCAGCTTACTTAAATCGTATAAACGCCTTGAGTCGTACGAAATTCTAAGGTATCAAATGCTTTAACGTTCTCCTTGAAGTCACTTCGTCGTGGTGTCGTAATTTTGGTAAAAAGTCGGCGCGTGTCGATGACTACGAGCAAAACAATGCGGTACGGAAAAAGAGGAAGATGGAACGGTCGTAAAAGCAGAACGTTTATTGCGCTATAGCTTCTGTGGACAAGTTTTTGACCCGTATCCCCATTTATTCCCACAACGATCCATAATATCTTAAATATCAAGTACTATATTGTGAGCATGCTCGAGCGTTTCACGGAGATCGAAGACTTTTGCCAGTACCGTCGAATCGGAACAGCGAGCGGTCTGTCGCTTTCTTCCGTTTCTTCAAACGGCCATAACTTTTGACTCGTTTGGAGTTAAGGGAGCCACAACCTATCAAAACGAAGGTCTTTCCATGTTCTACGTTTCCAACGGTTGGAATTCTCTTGGATCGGTTTTTTGCGTAGAACAATTCCATCTTAATTTTATTCTACTGCTTGGATGTTTTCATTCATAAATTTATTCCGTGGAGTTTGTGGTATAAAAAGTCGGACTAAATCGATGTTAACGTAGAAGAACGCAAAAAAAAAAATATACAAATAGCGAAGAAGGCCACCATAATATTACGCTAAAAAAATAGTAATTGAATTTAAAATTGGACAAAACAGGAAACTGAAAGATATTCGTAGATTGAAAAGGCAGCTTACTTAAATCATATAAAACGCTTTGAGTCGTTCGAAATTCTAAGGTATCAAATGCTTTTAACGTTCTCCTTGAAGTCACTTCGTCGTGGTGTCGTAATTTTGGTAAAAAGTCGGTGCGTGTTGATGACTACGAGCAAAACAATGCGGTACGGAAAAAGAGGAAGACGGAACGGTCGTAAAAGCAGAACGTTTATTGCGCTATAGCTTCTGTGGACAAGTTTTTGACCCGTATCCCCATTTATTCCCACAATGATCCATAATATCTTAAATATCAAGTACTATATTGTGAGCATGCTCGAGCATTTCACGGAGATCGAAGACTTTTGCCAGTACCGTCGAATCGGAACAGCGAGCAAGTCTGTCGCTTTCTTCCGTTTCTTCAAACGGCCATAACTTTTGACTCGTTTGGAGTTACGGGAGCCACAACCTATCAAAACGAAGGTCTTTCCATGTTCTACGTTTCCAACGGTTGGAATTCTCTTGGATCGGCTTTTTGCGTAGAATAATTCCATCTTAATTTTATTCTACTGCTTGGATGTTTTCATTCATAAATTTATTCCGTGGAGTTTGTGGTATAAAAAGTCGGACTAAATCGATGTTAACGTAGAAGAACGCAAAAAACAAAAATATACAAATAGCGAAGAAGGCCACCATAATATTCCGCTAAAAAAATAGAAATTGAATTTAAAATTGGACAAAACAGGAAACTGAAAGATATTCGCGGATTGAAAAGGCAGCTTACTTAAATCATATAAAACGCCTTGAGTCGTACGAAATTCTAAGGTATCAAATGCTTTTAACGCTCTCCTTGAAGTCACTTCGTCGTGGTGTCGTAATTTTGGTAAAAAGTCGGCGCGTGTCGATGACTACGAGCAAAACAATGCGGTACGGAAAAAGAGGAAGACCGAACGGTCGTAAAAGCAGAACGTTTATTGCGCTATAGCTTCTGTGGACAAGTTTTTGACCCATATCCCCATTTATTCCCACAATGATCCATAATATCTTAAATATCAAGTACTATATTGTGAGCAAGCTCGAGCGTTTCACGGAGATCGAAGACTTTTGCCAGTACCGTCGAATCGGAACAGCGAGCGGTCTGTCGCTTTCTTCCGTTTCTTCAAACGGCCATAACTTTTGACTCGCTTGGAGTTACGGGAGCCACAACCTATCAAAACGAAGGTCTTTCCATGTTCTACGTTTTCAACGGTTGGAATTCTCTTGGATCGGCTTTTTGCGTAGAATAATTCCATCTCAATTTTATTCTACTGCTTGGATGTTTTCGTTCATAAATTTATTCCATGGAGTTGGGGGTATAAACAGTCGGACTAAATCGATGTTAACGTAGAACAACGTAAAAAACAAAAATATACAAATATCGAAGTAGGCCACCATAATATTCCGCTAAAAAAATTGAAATTGAATTTAAAATTGGATAAAACAGGAAACTGAAAGATATTCGCAGATTGAAAAGGGAGCTTACTTAAATCATATAAAACGCCTTGAGTCTTTCGAAATTCTAAGGTATCAAATGCTTTTAACGTTCTCCTTGAAGTCACTTCGTCGTGGTGTCGTAATTTTGGTAAAAAGTCGACGTGTGTTGATGACTACGAGCAAAACAATGCGGTACGGAAAATGAGGAAGACGGAACGGTCGTAAAAGCAGAACGTTTATTGCGCTATAGCTTCTGTGGACAAGTTTTTGACCCGTATCCCCATTTATTCCCACAACGATCCATAATATCTTAAATATCAAGTACTATATTGTGAGCATGCTCGAGCGTTTCACGGAGATCGAAGACTTTTGCCAGTACCGTCGAATCAGAACAGCGAGCGGTCTGTCGCTTTCTTCCGTTTCTTCAAACGGCCATAACTTTTGACTCGTTTGGAGTTACGGGAGCCACAACCTATCAAAACGAAGGTCTTTCCATGTTCTACGTTTCCAACGGTTGGAATTCTCTTGGATCGGTTTTTGCTTAGAATAATTCCATCTTAATTTTATTCTACTGCTTGGATGTTTTCATTCATAAATTTATTCCGTGGAGTTTGTGGTATAAAAAGTCGGACTAAATCGATGTTAACGTAGAAGAACGCAAAAAACAAAAATATACAACTAGCAAAGAAGGCCACCATAATATTACGCTAAAAAAATAGTAATTGAATTTAAAATTGGACAAAACAGGAAACTGAAAGATATTCGTAGATTGAAAAGGCAGCTTACTTAAATCATATAAAACGCCTTGAGTCGTTCGAAATTCTAAGGTATCAAATGCTTTTAACGTTCTCCTTGAAGTCACTTCGTCGTGGTGTCGTAATTTTGGTAAAAAGTCGGCGCGTGTTGATGACTAGGAGCAAAACAATGCGGTACGGAAAAAGAGGAAGACGGAACGGTCGTAAAAGCAGAACGTTTATTGCGCTATAGCTTCTGTGGACAAGTTTTTGACCCATATCCCCATTTATTCCCACAATGATCCATAATATCTTAAATATCAAGTACTATATTGTGAGCATGCTCGAGCGTTTCACGGAGATCGAAGACTTTTGCCAGTACCGTCGAATCGGAACACCGAGCGGTCTGTCGCTTTCTTCCGTTTCTTCAAGCGGCCAAACTTTTGACTCGTTTGGAGTTACGGGAGCCACAACCTATCAAAACGAAGGTCTTTCCATGTTCTACGTTTCCAACGGTTGGAATTCTCTTGGATCGGTTTTTTGCGTAGAATAATTCCATCTTAATTTTATTCTACTGCTTGGATGTTTTCGTTCATAAATTTATTCCGTGGAGTTTGTGGTATAAAAAGTCGGACTAAATCGATGTTAACGTAGAAGAACGCAAAAAACAAAAATATACAAATAGCGAAGAAGGCCACCATAATATTACGCTAAAAAAATAGTAATTGAATTTAAAATTGGACAAAACAGGAAACTGAAAGATATTCGTAGATTGAAAAGGCAGCTTACTTAAATCATATAAAACGCCTTGAGTCGTTCGAAATTCTAAGGTATCAAATGCTTTTAACGTTCTCCTTGAAGTCACTTCGTCGTGGTGTCGTAATTTTGGTAAAAAGTCGGCGCGTGTTGATGACTACGAGCAAAACAATGCGGTACGGAAAAAGAGGAAGACGGAACGGTCGTAAAAGCAGAACGTTTATTGCGCTATAGCTTCTGTGGACAAGTTTTTGACCCGTATCCCCATTTATTCCCACAATGATCCATAATATCTTAAATATCAAGTACTATATTGTGAGCATGCTCGAGCGTTTCACGGAGATCGAAGACTTTTGCCAGTACCGTCGAATCGGAATAGCGAGCGGTCTGTCGCTTTCTTCCGTTTCTTCAAACGGCCATAACTTTTGACTCGTTTGGAGTTACGGGAGCCACAACCTATCAAAACGAAGGTCTTTCCATGTTCTACGTTTCCAACGGTTGGAGTTCTCTTGGATCGGTTTTTTGCGTAGAATAATTCCATCTTAATTTTATTCTACTGCTTGGATGTTTTCATTCATAAATTTATTCCGTGGAGTTTGTGGTATAAAAAGTCGGACTAAATCGATGTTAACGTAGAAGAACGCAAAAAACAAAAATATACAAATAGCGTAGAAGGTGTAACATCCCGCCTTTCGCATACTTTAAACCGACACACATGCCGATTCTAACCATACGGAAGGGCGGATTTGTTATGGGGTAAATAAGAAAAACAGAGAAGAAATAAAACAAAATAGAATCTCACAGCAGAAGGATAAAATATAATAACAAATATACAGTTCATAAACAGTTTACAAAAGCTTGATTCTTCTTTTACAATAAATATCAGAGTTACACATACCAATACAAGCAATGCAGCGGAATAGAAAGAGTGTGGTGTAATACTGTATATAAAATAATACTGATTCTTCGTCTTCGTCCTCCAAAGCTAAAATCTGCTATCCTGAAACGCTCGGACTGACCCGAGCGAATTTGAATAGACAAAAACACCCGAGTCAGACTAGAATATCTTATGTGAGTTAAATAAACAGAAATAAATATGAGTACAGTAACTCAAGAGATGTTCGGGATTTACATCTCCTAAGGATCCGTTAAACTATTTACTATGTAGTATATTGCGCTATTATAATAGTGTCTATTTATAAAATAAACTTACTTTTAAATAGCGTTAAGGCTTTACATTTTCCACCTTAACACGTAATAGTCCCAGTAGTCCATCCAATATCATAGCTCCTCCTACTCGGGAAGCAACTAGAGGATACCACACGGGCTACGGGAGAAAACCAAACTCGTACAAGGCTCGATATGGTAGGTGACACGGCACAACGAGGCAATGCCAGGGTAGATATACCAATTGCTATCCAGGCTGGTGGAAACGCGTAGCCGCAGTTACCGCCCACCTCGGACTAACTCCCCAAAATCAAAATATAGAAGTGGCCACTGAATCAAATCCAAGTCAAAGTATAATATCGAAGAGGAGCGTCCGATCAGAGGAATGACCTCATTGGCCTGAGAATCGCTCCTGTTTTAGCCACCTTATGCCAACTCACGGGAGTTGGGTCCACGTATTTACCTTACAGGAAACGTCGCCACCACCTACTTCATTCTGGAACTCCACCGCGTACACGGTTAGTCAAAGTGGTTTTCGGTATCGACAGAGAGTATGTCCATATCCGATCCCGGTCTCTTTGCCAACCCATCGTTATTATAACACCGCGGTTATTTAAAAATAGTTTATACTTTAAAACCAGAATATAATCCATTTCAAACCATAATATTACGATATCATTTCTTCTTTAAAAACACAAACCATTTATTTTCATATTATTTTATAAAAGCCCAAATCAATGATATCGTTTCCCAAATAAAATTTTCCTTTCCAAAAATTATGTCACTTTTTATTATTTAATATCCCATGTGACCAATATTTTGTTTGTAACTTTCAACATAATTCTTCGAAAATCCATAGTATTTTAAAACCATTATTTTCAAAACTAAATGGTTTGGATATTCAACGGTATGCGAATTAAAAAGGTTTAACTTTACTGTTGCCTTATAAAGAATAAATTACATGGCTTTCCAAATATTTCTTGTTTTAAAGTTAAACCAAAGTCCAAAATATTACTTCAAGTCCCAAAACCATTTCAATTTTATATATATTTATATCCATTTTTGAGCATTAATATTTCAACTAAAGTTGGATTTTTATCCTTTCAAAATCAATATTCTATTAATTAATCTTGACCATTCACATAAAATCCATAATTAATAAGACTTCAATTTCTAGTAAAATATATATATATATATATATATAGAATTTTTCCACTTCAAATTATACTAGAATATCCATTTCTATTTATTTTGGGAAAATCCAATTACAAATATCATATCTTAAAATTTCCAACTTTACATTTAAACATAGGATATAAATTTACCAAACTCCATTTTCTAAATTTCTTCCATTTTCAATAAAGAAATTTGTATTCCTTTTAATTTCAAAATTTCAACTTCATAGGTATATAAATATGGAATAAAATATTTATACAATATAAATTTAAGATTTATAGACCGTATTCAATCCAAACCATAGAAATCACATTAAAATAGTTATATATAGACCGCGGTGCCTGTATATAATTTTCTATCCTATGGTCAAGTGATACGGATATTTATCATTTCAATCCGCAATTTAAAAAAATAAAACTTTGCGGTTTTATCATTTCAAACCACAATCCCGAATGAAATGTAAAATGTATGCTAACTTGCAGTTTAATGATATCAAATAAAACATTCATTCAACAACACATCCATCATCCAATCACAACATCGATCAATATCAATCAATAACAATTATATATATGATCATATATAACAGGTGATAACTGGCAGTTTATTCAAATTAAATTTTATCAATTATTAATCTAACAATTTATATTCAGTGATAATTGACATAACTGTTAACTAGCAGTTCATATGCAAACAATAATTTCTAACAGCCAATTTACACGCAATAAATCAATTAAATTAACAGTTACATTCAAAAAAATGCAATTCAACAGATATGAATGAAATAACATGCCAAAAGCTCATAAATAAATTTCTATTCATTTCTAAAATTTATTTAACAAACATAAAAGCTTCTAGTAGTTGTGAGTGGGTTAAAACACTCACCTTTTGAATTTTAAATCGAATTCAAACCCGATTTAAACCCAAAATTTCGCCCGTCTCAGAATTCGTCCAAACCAGCGTCATCGAGTCCGGAATTAAATTACGATCCTAACAAAAAAAATTTCGTGTGAATCCGACTTCGTATGAGAAAGTTATGGCGAAAAATGGTGATTGAATTCAAAAATTGGAAATAAACAAATGACACACATTCACCTTCACAAGCCACGTCACCTAAAGAGAAGCGCATAGCTACAGCAACGCACGCACCTTCGAACAGAGGAAAACACGCACGCAACCCATACTTTATCAACCCTAATCGAAAATTCCCGCCAATCCAACTGTTGAAACTCGAAACAAACTACACAGATGCGATCCCCTCGGTTCCCTCTCCAAAACCCAGAAATGTTTTTCCGATCCGACAACTTTTGTTACGGCGATGATGAACGGTTTTGGGGCTGTTTGAATTTATTCTGGATAAACGACAGCTCCAATTGAAAAACGAATTTCACCAGTATATTACGCGTATCGAATACTTCAACATATATTTTTTCTGGAATTTTCTGAAATTTTTGAGTTTTGACTTTTGATTTTGAACTGTGGATGGATCTGGAATTGGATCTGAGATGTATACATTTGGGAAAGAGAAAAGAGTGAAGAAATGAACTTACAGCAAATGAAAAAGAAAGGAGCTAGGGTTTATAGATGTATATTTATAGGTAGGCTAGAGGTAGGGTAGCTAGACTGGATACGCGAACGTGCGTGACAAACCATGGTCCAAAAAGCCCGCTATGCCTCCGGAGTCGAATTTGTTAAAACTATATATCCAAATAGGTGTTTTAAAATATTCTGAACGCGATGGAAAAAGTTTCGTGACCAAATTCGATCGTATGAAGAAGTTATGCTAAAAAAACAAAATTTCAAATTGATTTCAAAATGCGTAAATTTCAAGGCGTTTCGAGTCCGTACGATCAAACGACAAGTCCGATCGCAACGAAACTTGAAACATTATTATAATTCACCGTTACGGATCCGATGAAACTGGTTTCGTCAAAATCCGAGTCCGTGACAAAAATGGCTATTTTTAATATTATTAAATCAATTAAATAAATCATAAAAAATCAATTTTTATGTTTCAACTCCTATTATTGGCCAAATTTCATTACTTAGATAGTTCAATTAATCCCAATAAATTTAACAAGCTTGGATGTGAATAAAAATTTATAGGTATATAAATTTGCAATTTTAATTTCTGCACTTTCTTATTAATTGGGAATTATAAATTTATTCTCACAAATTACCTAATCTTATACTTATACACTCTCATCTTAAACCAAATTAAATAAATAACTTGATTTCCATCTCAACTTACTTTTAATTGCAGTTAACCCTTTTCACCGTAATTAAAATTCCAAATTATAAATAAATTTTTATTCCCATTCCCTTAATTTTCTTAACTATTTATTTATTCAAATTTTCAATATTCAACATAAATAGTTTGGTTAAGTTCATTTATTTACCTTCTTCCTATGATTCACAGTTATGGATGTCAATATGATGAAGTTTACATTAGTTAAGATTTCACTCAATTGTTCTCTAAGTCAAATGTTTACAGCTTTCATTTAACTTTAATAACGTACTAATTTACGTTAAATTCCATTTTTAAATGAAGTAATTACCATTCGTTGAATCAAATACTCAATTCATAAATAAAGTCTTGTTTTCAAAAAGTTATATCACAAATGGTCAACTAAAATTTGAATAAGCTTTACTAAATTCTATGGTATTAAATGTTGCAATAAATCCAAATTGCCATGTCTTAAATCCAAATTACTAATTAAGTCTTGATTCCTTTATTATTCCTTTGGTTTTCAAATAAGTTTTTATGATGAATGTGAATTCAAATGAACAATGGAAACCCATTCCCATTTGATTTCACTATTCCATTAAATATCTTCATATTCCAGCTAAATCAACTAACGTATGAATTAGCTATTTCAATCTTCATTAAATTGCGGTTTTTATACAATAGAAATTAAATCCCATTAACATATAAATAAAGGTTGATATCCATCTATTTACATTATATCACACTTGTGCTTCTATTTAGCTTTGTATAAATGTATGAATGCGGAGTCTTGCCTATTAACGTATTAAATATGCCTTAAAATCAATTAATGCCCCTCCTTAGTTTAACCTCTTTTTATCCGTATTTATTTTTAGAGTATCCCTTGGATTAAATTCCCAAATCACCAATTCAATTAATTATACCTTTCAATCCAAATGTAAATCTTCCACCTTTGAATTCTTATATTAAATGAATTTTATTCTAGGCAATATTTTTTACAAATGTTTACTGATTCCACATTTATAGGTTTCTTAAATTTTACTCCATCTAAATGTGACACATTTTTATTTCATTTCAAACCAATATATATATTCATTCCTATTCAATATATATATTCATTCCTATTCCTTTCATTTGGTTACTGCATTGAAATCTATTTATTAGCTAATACTACGTTACTATCATTAATTAAATTTTGGATTATATTCCAATTCCTATAACTAGGCCTTAAGTCACCATTTTACATAGTTTTAATTTAGCGTTTATTTAAATCTTCGTTTATCGTTTAGAATTTCTACTAAATTGAAATGCACAACTTATGAACTTTAACCAATTTAGTCCAGCTAATAAATTTTTCAAATGTTTGTGTGTATGTAATCCAATTCAGTTATTGTTACATTAATACCATTAAACCAACAAATTAAGACTTATAACTACAACACAACTTTCAGTTATTTTCAAATCTATGTCATATAACCTTTTAAATCTCTACATGTAATTACAGTTACTATCTAACTCCTACATTCATCCTTTTAAAATCCTAAGACTTTAATTTTATACTGGATTAAATTAGCAAACATATAAATTAAATTTATAAAAATATCATAAATTTATCAGGTCGTTACAATCTCCCCCACTCAAAACTTTTCGTCCCCGAAAAGGAAAAAAGAAGGGAGAAGGAAGAATAAACAGTACTTTTTATTTCAATTTTTAATTTATAAACAATATTTTCCTGGATTAATCCTCCTAAATGAAATATTCTTGTTTTATAATCATTATATCCTTTAATACTTGAGTTATTAAAGTTGGAAATTTTTTTTTTTTTTTTTTTTTTTTTTAAAAAAATTCTAAGTCCAAAATTTACGAAATTTTTTGGCAGAGTCTCCTTTGTACGGAGGGACTCTGGAGAAAATATAATATCCAAATATACAAATATATTACATATATATATCCAAAATAAAATATCCCGCACGGGAAAATATATAAAATAGCGTTTTAAACGTAATCCGGAAACGTACCTATTTGTCGGGCAATACGCTTTTATTATTTTGGAACCAAAAGCCGTAGCAGTTGCTTCCATTACCTGTATTCACTTATATAGTCTGAAAAATTAAATATTTAATTTACAGTGACATGTTTAGTTGGATTCAATCATTCATATCCTATTAATGCAACAACCATAATCTTTTTAACAAACAACACACATCACAAACAACAAACAATCATTAAATCAAACAACAATTAGTTGTTCGGGTTCAAATTTTTGAAGTTGTACGAATGAAGAATAACTATCAAGTACATCCATTGCTCAACAGCCTTGGATGGAACAAAGATAGATTATTTGTAAATCTAACAACTCCATAATTCCTTACCCAACAACATACATCAACCAACAATTCAAATCAACACCAAAATATCTCATTATACATTTATTTCATAATTCAGTGTTTTGATTTTTCTTTCCTTCATTTATGAGGGATTTCTTTGTTTCTTACAAGTTTATTTTCCAATTATCACCAAATTCATTATATTTGTATTTCCTTTTTATTACTTAAGTTTCCTTTTATTACTTAAGTCTATAAAATAAATTCTCACTAATAACAACAAATATTTTGAATATCTTCACTTGTAAGATTTCCCTTGAATTCTCATTAATAACATTCATTAATTATGAATTGCAGTCATTAAAATTTTCCTACTTTCCATTATATTAGAATAGGGGAGATAAAACATACTTAAGTGAATACTCATATAATAAATTCTTATTTTGAATTTCATGTTATACACTCAGGTTCCTATCATCTATTACTAATTCTTAACTTTATTTTCAATAAAGTTATAACCTAAGTTTATACCATTAAATTCTTGTTATAACCGTAATTTATTGAATACTTCATTATTCCTAAATCCCTACTTGTAAAATATTCAATTCTAGTTTCTTGTTTAACATTTCAACTTTTATATTTGGGTAAGTTATTTATGTTAAAGAAATGCAATTGAACCTTATACAAGTTAAATCTCCATTCTTTTAATTCATTGATTATTCACTAAGTCTTTACCAATATTCATAAGTTAAAATATTTATCTTCCTTTATCCTTAGCATTAATTCTCTTATTTCAATTAGGGGTTTCAATTCATTTATTACCTAACTTTTATTTCACTAAAATTTTCAATTAGTTAACGGAAAATTTTAGAATTAAATACCGAGTTGAATTTCCATTTATCTCAAAATAATAGATAAATAAGTTCTTACTACTCAATATCTCTAATTATAGTTAGAACAATAAAAGAAAATTTTTAGAAAGTTCTAAAATAAATCTGTAGTAGAATTTACTACAGTGGCCTTTCCTCTTCGAAACTCGAAAATGAAAGTCGATGATGCGGCCGTCATCACCGAATTTATTTTCCAGCGACAGAGAAGAAAGTACAAAATAAAAATTTTCCAAAATCTTCTTTAAACAGTTTTTTTTTTTTCGAATTATGCTAAATATTTACATAAGAAAATACTTGTAAACCGAATCATTATATCTCATAAATTCTTTGAAAACGAATTCGGAAAAATCCCGGACTTAAGTTCTAAAATCTCCAAATTGGGTTTATTATGATTTCACCTAGCTTCAGTTATTGTAAATATTTTATTTCCTAACACCCAATCTATAGCAACCAAAAAATATATATATATCTTTATAAAATATTTTTATATATGGAAAATATAATAGGCAAAATTATTTCATTCACCTATATTAAAAACAAATATTATGTCGGTCTGTCCTATTTAGTGTTTAGAAATCCCTATTGATGGCATAGCGTCCCATGCATCAACCAGAATTTATAAATACAAAGCGGAACAGATTAACACAATATTAAAATCTTTTATGAATACTAACAAATACGCTCTCTCATATATATACACTCAGTGACTCCCATAGGATATTACTACCCTATTAACAAAGAGTCAAACCCCACAAAGCCAAGGTTTATCGCTAAACCAAAGCTCTGATACCAACTGTAACATCCCGCCTTTCGCATACTTTAAACCGACACACATGCCGATTCTAACCATACGGAAGGGCGGATTTGTTATGGGGTAAATAAGAAAAACAGAGAAGAAATAAAACAAAATAGAATCTCACAGCGGAAGGATAAAATATAATAACAAATATACAGTTCATAAACAGTTTACAAAAGCTTGATTCTTCTTTTACAATAAATATCAGAGTTACACATACCAATACAAGCAATGCAGCGGAATAGAAAGAGTGTGGTGTAATACTGTATATAAAATAATACTGATTCTTCGTCTTCGTCCTCCAAAGCTAAAATCTGCTATCCTGAAACGCTCGGACTGACCCGAGCGAATTTGAATAGACAAAAACACCCGAGTCAGACTAGAATATCTTATGTGAGTTAAATAAACAGAAATAAATATGAGTACAGTAACTCAAGAGATGTTCGGGATTTACATCTCCTAAGGATCCGTTAAACTATTTACTATGTAGTATATTGCGCTATTATAATAGTGTCTATTTATAAAATAAACTTACTTTTAAATAGCGTTAAGGCTTTACATTTTCCACCTTAACACGTAATAGTCCCAGTAGTCCATCCAATATCATAGCTCCTCCTACTCGGGAAGCAACTAGAGGATACCACACGGGCTACGGGAGAAAACCAAACTCGTACAAGGCTCGATATGGTAGGTGACACGGCACAACGAGGCAATGCCAGGGTAGATATACCAATTGCTATCCAGGCTGGTGGAAACGCGTAGCCGCAGTTACCGCCCACCTCGGACTAACTCCCCAAAATCAAAATATAGAAGTGGCCACTGAATCAAATCCAAGTCAAAGTATAATATCGAAGAGGAGCGTCCGATCAGAGGAATGACCTCATTGGCCTGAGAATCGCTCCTGTTTTAGCCACCTTATGCCAACTCACGGGAGTTGGGTCCACGTATTTACCTTACAGGAAACGTCGCCACCACCTACTTCATTCTGGAACTCCACCGCGTACACGGTTAGTCAAAGTGGTTTTCGGTATCGACAGAGAGTATGTCCATATCCGATCCCGGTCTCTTTGCCAACCCATCGTTATTATAACACCGCGGTTATTTAAAAATAGTTTATACTTTAAAACCAGAATATAATCCATTTCAAACCATAATATTACGATATCATTTCTTCTTTAAAAACACAAACCATTTATTTTCATATTATTTTATAAAAGCCCAAATCAATGATATCGTTTCCCAAATAAAATTTTCCTTTCCAAAAATTATGTCACTTTTTATTATTTAATATCCCATGTGACCAATATTTTGTTTGTAACTTTCAACATAATTCTTCGAAAATCCATAGTATTTTAAAACCATTATTTTCAAAACTAAATGGTTTGGATATTCAACGGTATGCGAATTAAAAAGGTTTAACTTTACTGTTGCCTTATAAAGAATAAATTACATGGCTTTCCAAATATTTCTTGTTTTAAAGTTAAACCAAAGTCCAAAATATTACTTCAAGTCCCAAAACCATTTCAATTTTATATATATTTATATCCATTTTTGAGCATTAATATTTCAACTAAAGTTGGATTTTTATCCTTTCAAAATCAATATTCTATTAATTAATCTTGACCATTCACATAAAATCCATAATTAATAAGACTTCAATTTCTAGTAATATATATATATATATATATATATATATATAGAATTTTTCCACTTCAAATTATACTAGAATATCCATTTCTATTTATTTTGGGAAAATCCAATTACAAATATCATATCTTAAAATTTCCAACTTTACATTTAAACATAGGATATAAATTTACCAAACTCCATTTTCTAAATTTCTTCCATTTTCAATAAAGAAATTTATATTCCTTTTAATTTCAAAATTTCAACTTCATAGGTATATAAATATGGAATAAAATATTTATACAATATAAATTTAAGATTTATAGACCGTATTCAATCCAAACCATAGAAATCACATTAAAATAGTTATATATAGACCGCGGTGCCTGTATATAATTTTCTATCCTATGGTCAAGTGATACGGATATTTATCATTTCAATCCGCAATTTAAAAAAATAAAACTTTGCGGTTTTATCATTTCAAACCACAATCCCGAATGAAATGTAAAATGTATGCTAACTTGCAGTTTAATGATATCAAATAAAACATTCATTCAACAACACATCCATCATCCAATCACAACATCGATCAATATCAATCAATAACAATTATATATATGATCATATATAACAGGTGATAACTGGCAGTTTATTCAAATTAAATTTTATCAATTATTAATCTAACAATTTATATTCAGTGATAATTGACATAACTGTTAACTAGCAGTTCATATGCAAACAATAATTTCTAACAGCCAATTTACACGCAATAAATCAATTAAATTAACAGTTACATTCAAAAAAATGCAATTCAACAGATATGAATGAAATAACATGCCAAAAGCTCATAAATAAATTTCTATTCATTTCTAAAATTTATTTAACAAACATAAAAGCTTCTAGTAGTTGTGAGTGGGTTAAAACACTCACCTTTTGAATTTTAAATCGAATTCAAACCCGATTTAAACCCAAAATTTCGCCCGTCTCAGAATTCGTCCAAACCAGCGTCATCGAGTCCGGAATTAAATTACGATCCTAACAAAAAAAATTTCGTGTGAATCCGACTTCGTATGAGAAAGTTATGGCGAAAAATGGTGATTGAATTCAAAAATTGGAAATAAACAAATGACACACATTCACCTTCACAAGCCACGTCACCTAAAGAGAAGCGCATAGCTACAGCAACGCACGCACCTTCGAACAGAGGAAAACACGCACGCAACCCATACTTTATCAACCCTAATCGAAAATTCCCGCCAATCCAACCGTTGAAACTCGAAACAAACTACACAGATGCGATCCCCTCGGTTCCCTCTCCAAAACCCAGAAATGTTTTTCCGATCCGACAACTTTTGTTACGGCGATGATGAACGGTTTTGGGGCTGTTTGAATTTATTCTGGATAAACGACAGCTCCAATTGAAAAACGAATTTCACCAGTATATTACGCGTATCGAATACTTCAACATATATTTTTTCTGGAATTTTCTGAAATTTTTGAGTTTTGACTTTTGATTTTGAACTGTGGATGGATCTGGAATTGGATCTGAGATGTATACATTTGGGAAAGAGAAAAGAGTGAAGAAATGAACTTACAGCAAATGAAAAAGAAAGGAGCTAGGGTTTATAGATGTATATTTATAGATAGGCTAGAGGTAGGGTAGCTAGACTGGATACGCGAACGTGCGTGACAAACCATGGTCCAAAAAGCCCGCTATGCCTCCGGAGTCGAATTTGTTAAAACTATATATCCAAATAGGTGTTTTAAAATATTCTGAACGCGATGGAAAAAGTTTCGTGACCAAATTCGATCGTATGAAGAAGTTATGCTAAAAAAACAAAATTTCAAATTGATTTCAAAATGCGTAAATTTCAAGGCGTTTCGAGTCCGTACGATCAAACGACAAGTCCGATCGCAACGAAACTTGAAACATTATTATAATTCACCGTTACGGATCCGATGAAACTGGTTTCGTCAAAATCCGAGTCCGTGACAAAAATGGCTATTTTTAATATTATTAAATCAATTAAATAAATCATAAAAAATCAATTTTTATGTTTCAACTCCTATTATTGGCCAAATTTCATTACTTAGATAGTTCAATTAATCCCAATAAATTTAACAAGCTTGGATGTGAATAAAAATTTATAGGTATATAAATTTGCAATTTTAATTTCTGCACTTTCTTATTAATTGGGAATTATAAATTTATTCTCACAAATTACCTAATCTTATACTTATACACTCTCATCTTAAACCAAATTAAATAAATAACTTGATTTCCATCTCAACTTACTTTTAATTGCAGTTAACCCTTTTCACCGTAATTAAAATTCCAAATTATAAATAAATTTTTATTCCCATTCCCTTAATTTTCTTAACTATTTATTTATTCAAATTTTCAATATTCAACATAAATAGTTTGGTTAAGTTCATTTATTTACCTTCTTCCTATGATTCACAGTTATGGATGTCAATATGATGAAGTTTACATTAGTTAAGATTTCACTCAATTGTTCTCTAAGTCAAATGTTTACAGCTTTCATTTAACTTTAATAACGTACTAATTTACGTTAAATTCCATTTTTAAATGAAGTAATTACCATTCGTTGAATCAAATACTCAATTCATAAATAAAGTCTTGTTTTCAAAAAGTTATATCACAAATGGTCAACTAAAATTTGAATAAGCTTTACTAAATTCTATGGTATTAAATGTTGCAATAAATCCAAATTGCCATGTCTTAAATCCAAATTACTAATTAAGTCTTGATTCCTTTATTATTCCTTTGGTTTTCAAATAAGTTTTTATGATGAATGTGAATTCAAATGAACAATGGAAACCCATTCCCATTTGATTTCACTATTCCATTAAATATCTTCATATTCCAGCTAAATCAACTAACGTATGAATTAGCTATTTCAATCTTCATTAAATTGCGGTTTTTATACAATAGAAATTAAATCCCATTAACATATAAATAAAGGTTGATATCCATCTATTTACATTATATCACACTTGTGCTTCTATTTAGCTTTGTATAAATGTATGAATGCGGAGTCTTGCCTATTAACGTATTAAATAAGCCTTAAAATCAATTAATGCCCCTCCTTAGTTTAACCTCTTTTTATCCGTATTTATTTTTAGAGTATCCCTTGGATTAAATTCCCAAATCACCAATTCAATTAATTATACCTTTCAATCCAAATGTAAATCTTCCACCTTTGAATTCTTATATTAAATGAATTTTATTCTAGGCAATATTTTTTACAAATGTTTACTGATTCCACATTTATAGGTTTCTTAAATTTTACTCCATCTAAATGTGACACATTTTTATTTCATTTCAAACCAATATATATATTCATTCCTATTCAATATATATATTCATTCCTATTCCTTTCATTTGGTTACTGCATTGAAATCTATTTATTAGCTAATACTACGTTACTATCATTAATTAAATTTTGGATTATATTCCAATTCCTATAACTAGGCCTTAAGTCACCATTTTACATAGTTTTAATTTAGCGTTTATTTAAATCTTCGTTTATCGTTTAGAATTTCTACTAAATTGAAATGCACAACTTATGAACTTTAACCAATTTAGTCCACCTAATAAATTTTTCAAATGTTTGTGTGTATGTAATCCAATTCAGTTATTGTTACATTAATACCATTAAACCAACAAATTAAGACTTATAACTACAACACAACTTTCAGTTATTTTCAAATCTATGTCATATAACCTTTTAAATCTCTACCTGTAATTACAGTTACTATCTAACTCCTACATTCATCCTTTTAAAATCCTAAGACTTTAATTTTATACTGGATTAAATTAGCAAACATATAAATTAAATTTATAAAAATATCATAAATTTATCAGGTCGTTACAGAAGGCCACCATAATATTACGCTAAAAAAATAGTAATTGAATTTAAAATTGGACAAAACAGGAAACTGAAAGATATTCGTAGATTGAAAAGGCAGCTTACTTAAATCATATAAAACGCCTTGAGTCGTTCGAAATTCTAAGGTATCAAATGCTTTTAACGTTCTTCTTGAAGTCACTTCGTCGTGGTGTCGTAATTTTGGTAAAAAGTCGGCGCGTGTTGATGACTACGAGCAAAACAATGCGGTACGGAAAAAGAGGAAGACGGAACGGTCGTAAAAGCAGAACGTTTATTGCGCTATAGCTTCTGTGGACAAGTTTTTGACCCGTATCCCCATTTATTCCCACAATGATCCATAATATCTTAAATATCAAGTACTATATTGTGAGCATGCTCGAGCGTTTCACGGAGATCGAAGACTTTTGCCAGTACCGTCGAATCGGAACAGCGAGCAAGTCTGTCGCTTTCTTCCGTTTCTTCAAACGGCCATAACTTTTGACTCGTTTGGAGTTACGGGAGCCACAACCTATCAAAACGAAGGTCTTTCCATGTTCTACGTTTCCAACGGTTGGAATTCTCTTGGATCGGTTTTTTGCGTAGAATAATTCCATCTTAATTTTATTCTACTGCTTGGATGTTTTCATTCATAAATTTATTCCGTGGAGTTTGTGGTATAAAAAGTCGGACTAAATCGATGTTAACGTAGAAGAACGCAAAAAACAAAAATATACAAATAGCGAAGAAGGCCACCATAATATTACGCTAAAAAAATAGTAATTGCATTTAAAATTGGACAAAACAGGAAACTGAAAGATATTCGTAGATTGAAAAGGCAGCTTACTCAAATCATATAAAACGCCTTGAGTCGTTCGAAATTCTAAGGTATCAAATGCTTTTAACGTTCTCCTTGAAGTCACTTCGTCGTGGTGTCGTAATTTTGGTAAAAAGTCGGCGCGTGTTGATGACTATGAGCAAAAAAATGCGGTACGGAAAAAGAGGAAGACGGAACGGTCGTAAAAGCAGAACGTTTATTGCGCTATAGCTTCTGTGGACAGGTTTTTGACCCATATCCCCATTTATTCCCACAATGATCCATAATATCTTAAATATCAAGTGCTATATTGTGAGCATGCTCGAGCGTTTCACGGAGATCGAAGACTTTTGCCGGTACCGTCGAATCGGAACAGCGAGCGGTCTGTCGCTTTCTTCCGTTTCTTCAAACGGTCATAATTTTTGACTCGTTTGGAGTTACGGGAGCCACAACCTATCAAAACGAAGGTCTTTCCATGTTCTACGTTTCCAACGGTTGGAATTCTCTTGGATCGGTTTTTTGCGTAGAATAATTCCATCTTAATTTTATTCTACTGCTTGGATGTTTTCATTCATAAATTTATTCCGTGGAGTTTGTGGTATAAAAAGTCGGACTAAATCGATGTT
The DNA here is from genome assembly GCA_030765085.1 of Allium cepa. Lineage (NCBI taxonomy): Eukaryota > Viridiplantae > Streptophyta > Magnoliopsida > Asparagales > Amaryllidaceae > Allium > Allium cepa. The sequence goes on from CM060931.1 coordinate 171,191,360, forward strand.
AACGTAGAAGAACGCAAAAAACAAAAATATACAAATAGCGAAGAAGGCCACCATAATATTACGCTAAAAAAATAGTAATTGAATTTAAAATTGACAAAACAGGAAACTGAAAGATATTCGCAGATTGAAAAGGCAGCTTACTTAAATCATATAAAACGCCTTGAGACGTTCGAAATTCTAAGGTATCAAATGCTTTTAACGTTCTCCTTGAAGTCACTTCGTCGTGGTGTCGTAATTTTGGTAAAAGGTCGGCGCGTGTTGATGACTATGAGCAAAACAATGCGGTACGGAAAAAGAGGAAGACGGAACGGTCGTAAAAGCAGAACGTTTATTGCGCTATAGCTTCTGTGGACAAGTTTTTGACCCATATCCCCATTTATTCCCACAATGATCCATAATATCTTAAATATCAAGTACTATATTGTGAGCATGCTCGAGCGTTTCACGGAGATCGAAGACTTTTGCCAGTACCGTCGAATCGGAACAGCGAGCGGTCTGTCGCTTTCTTCCGTTTCTTCAAACGGCCATAACTTTTGACTCGTTTGGAGTTACGGGAGCCACAACCTATCAAAACGAAGGTCTTTCCATGTTCTACGTTTCCAACGGTTGGAATTCTCTTGGATCGGTTTTTTGCGTAGAATAATTCCATCTTAATTTTATTCTACTGTTTGGATGTTTTCATTCATAAATTTATTCCGTGGAGTTTGTGGTATAAAAAGTCGGACTAAATCGATGTTAACGTAGAAGAACGCAAAAAACAAAAATATACAAATAGCAAAGAAGGCCACCATAATATTACGCTAAAAAAATAGTAATTGCATTTAAAATTGGACAAAACAGGAAACTGAAAGATATTCGTAGATTGAAAAGGCAGCTTACTTAAATCATATAAAACGCCTTGAGTCGTTCGAAATTCTAAGGTATCAAATGCTTTTAACGTTCTCCTTGAAGTCACTTCGTCGTGGTTTCGTAATTTTGGTAAAAAGTCGGCGCGTGTTGATGACCACGAGCAAAACAATGCGGTACGGAAAAAGAGGAAGACGGAACGGTCGTAAAAGCAGAACGTTTATTGCGCTATAGCTTCTGTGGACAAGTTTTTGACCCATATCCCCATTTATTCCCACAATGATCCATAATATCTTAAATATCAAGTACTATATTGTGAGCATGCTCGAGCGTTTCACGGAGATCGAAGACTTTTGCCAGTACCGTCGAATCGGAACAGCGAGCGGTCTGTCGCTTTCTTCCGTTTCTTCAAACGGCCATAACTTTTGACTCGTTTGGAGTTACGGGAGCCACAACCTATCAAAACGAAGGTCTTTCCATGTTCTACGTTTCCAACGGTTGGAATTCTCTTGGATCGGTTTTTTGCGTAGAATAATTCCATCTTAATTTTATTCTACTGCTTGGATGTTTTCATTCATAAATTTATTCCGTGGAGTTTGTGGTATAAAAAGTCGGACTAAATCGATGTTAACGTAGAAGAACGCAAAAAACAAAAATATACAAATAGCAAAGAAGGCCACCATAATATTACGCTAAAAAAATAGTAATTGCATTTAAAATAGGACAAAATAGGAAACTAAAAGATATTCGTAGATTGAAAAGGCAGCTTGCTTAAATCATATAAAACGCCTTGAGTCGTTCGAAATTCTAAGGTATCAAATGCTTTTAACGTTCTCCTTGAAGTCACTTCGTCGTGGTGTCGTAATTTTGGTAAAAAGTCGGCGCGTGTTGATGACCATGAGCAAAACAATGCGGTACGGAAAAAGAGGAAGACGGAACGGTCGTAAAAGCAGAACGTTTATTGCGCTATAGCTTCTGTGGACAAGTTTTTGACCCATATCCCCATTTATTCCCACAATGATCCATAATATCTTAAATATCAAGTACTATATTGTGAGCATGCTCGAGCGTTTCACGGAGATCGAAGACTTTTGCCAGTACCGTCGAATCGGAACAGCGAGCGGTCTGTCGCTTTCTTCCGTTTCTTCAAACGGCCATAACTTTTGACTCGTTTGGAGTTACGGGAGCCACAACCTATCAAAACGAAGGTCTTTCCATGTTCTACGTTTCCAACGGTTGGAATTCTCTTGGATTGGTTTTTTGCGTAGAATAATTCCATCTTAATTTTATTCTACTGCTTGGATGTTTTCATTCATAAATTTATTCCGTGGAGTTTGTGATATAAAAAGTCGGACTAAATCGATGTTAACATAGAACAACGTAAAAAACAAAAATATACAAATATCGAAGAAGGCCACCATAATATTCCGCTAAAAAAATAGAAATTGAATTTAAAATTGGAGAAAACAGGAAACTGAAAGATATTCGCAGATTGAAAAGGCAGCTTACTTAAATCATATAAAACGCCTTGAGTCGTTCGAAATTCTAAGGTATCAAATGCTTTTAACGTTCTCCTTGAAGTCACTTCGTCGTGGTGTCGTAATTTTGGTAAAAAGTCGGCGCGTGTTGATGACTATGAGCAAAACAATGCGGTACGGAAAAAGAGGAAGACGGAACGGTCGTAAAAGCAGAACGTTTATTGCGCTATAGCTTCTGTGGACAAGTTTTTGACCCATATCCCCATTTATTCCCACAATGATCAATAATATCTTAAATATCAAGTGCTATATTGTGAGCATGCTCGAGCGTTTCACGGAGATCGAAGACTTTTGCCGGTACCGTCGAATCGGAACAGCGAGCGGTATGTCGCTTTCTTCCGTTTCTTCAAACGGCCATAACTTTTGACTCGTTTGGAGTTACGGGAGCCACAACCTATCAAAACGAAGGTCTTTCCATGTTCTACGTTTCCAACGGTTGGAATTCTCTTGGATCGGTTTTTTGCGTAGAATAATTCCATCTTAATTTTATTCTACTGCTTGGATGTTTTCATTCATAAATTTATTCCGTGGAGTTTGTGGTATAAAAAGTCGGACTAAATCGATGTTAACGTAGAAGAACGCAAAAAACAAAAATATACAAATAGCGAAGAAGGCCACCATAATATTCCGCCAAAAAAATAGAAATTGAATTTAAAATTGGAGAAAACAGGAAACTGAAAGATATTCGCAGATTGAAAAGGCAGCTTACTTAAATCATACAAAACGCCTTGAGTCGTTCGAAATTCTAAGGTATCAAATGCTTTTAACGTTCTCCTTGAAGTCACTTCGTCGTGGTGTCGTAATTTTGGTAAAAAGTCGGCGCGTGTTGATGACTATGAGCAAAACAATGCGGTACGGAAAAAGAGGAAGACAGAACGGTCGTAAAAGCAGAACGTTTATTGCGTTATAGCTTCTGTGGACAGGTTTTTGACCCATATCCCCATTTATTCCCACAATGATCCATAATATCTTAAATATCAAGTGCTATATTGTGAGCATGCTCGAGCGTTTCATGGAGATCGAAGACTTTTGCCGGTACCGTCGAATCGGAACAGCGAGCGGTCTGTCGCTTTCTTCCGTTTCTTCAAACGGCCATAACTTTTGACTCGTTTGGAGTTACGGGAGCCACAACCTATCAAAACGAAGGTCTTTCCATGTTCTACGTTTCCAACGGTTGGAATTCTCTTGGATCGGTTTTTTGCGTAGAATAATTCCATCTTAATTTTATTCTACTACTTGGATGTTTTCATTCATAAATTTATTCCGTGGAGTTTGTGGTATAAAAAGTCGAACTAAATCGATGTTAACGTAGAAGAACGCAAAAAACAAAAATATACAACTAGCGAAGAAGGCCACCATAATATTCCGCTAAAAAAATAGAAATTGAATTTAAAATTGGATAAAACAGGAAACTGAAAGATATTCGCAGATTGAAAAGGCAGCTTACTTAAATCATACAAAACGCCTTGAGTCGTTCGAAATTCTAATGTATCAAATGCTTTTAACGTTCTCCTTGAAGTCACTTCGTCGTGGTGTCGTAATTTTGGTAAAAAGTCGGCGCGTGTTGATGACCATGAGCAAAACAATGCGGTACGGAAAAAGAGGAAGACGGAACGGTCGTAAAAGCAGAACGTTTATTGCGCTATAGCTTCTGTGGACAAGTTTTTGACCCATATCCCCATTTATTCCCACAATGATCCATAATATCTTAAATATCAAGTGCTATATTGTGAGCATGCTCGAGCGTTTCACGGAGATCGAAGACTTTTGCCGGTACCGTCGAATCGGAACAGCGAGCGGTCTGTCGCTTTCTTCCGTTTCTTCAAACGGCCATAACTTTTGACTCGTTTGGAGTTACGGGAGCCACAACCTATCAAAACGAAGGTCTTTCCATGTTCTACGTTTCCAACGGTTGGAATCCTCTTGGATCGGTTTTTTGCGTAGAATAATTCCATCTTAATTTTATTCTACTGCTTGGATGTTTTCATTCATAAATTTATTCCGTGGAGTTTGTGGTATAAAAAGTCGGACTAAATCGATGTTAACGTAGAAGAACGCAAAAAACAAAAATATACAAATAGCGAAGAAGGCCACCATAATATTCCGCTAAAAAAATAGAAATTGAATTTAAAATTGGATAAAACAGGAAACTGAAAGATATTCGCAGATTGAAAAGGCAGCTTACTTAAATCATACAAAACGCCTTGAGTCGTTCGAAATTCTAAGGTATCAAATGCTTTTAACGTTCTCCTTGAAGTAACTTCGTCGTGGTGTCGTAATTTTGGTAAAAAGTCGGCGCGTGTTGATGACTATGAGCAAAACAATGCGGTACGGAAAAAGAGGAAGACGGAACGGTCGTAAAAGCAGAACGTTTATTGCGCTATAGCTTCTGTGGACAGGTTTTTGACCCATATCCCCATTTATTCCCACAATGATCCATAATATCTTAAATATCAAGTGCTATATTGTGAGCATGCTCGAGCGTTTCACGGAGATCGAAGACTTTTGCCGGTACCGTCGAATCGGAACAGCGAGCGGTCTGTCGCTTTCTTCCGTTTCTTCAAACGGCCATAACTTTTGACTCGTTTGGAGTTACGGGAGCCACAACCTATCAAAACGAAGGTCTTTCCATGTTCTACGTTTCCAACGGTTGGAATTCTCTTGGATCGGTTTTTTGCGTAGAATAATTCCATCTTAATTTTATTCTACTGCTTGGATGTTTTCATTCATAAATTTATTCCGTGGAGTTTGTGGTATAAAAAGTCGGACTAAATCGATGTTAACGTAGAAGAACGCAAAAAACAAAAATATACAAATAGCAAAGAAGGCCACCATAATATTACGCTAAAAAAATAGTAATTGCATTTAAAATTGGACAAAACAGGAAACTGAAAGATATTCGTAGATTGAAAAGGCAGCTTACTTAAATCATATAAAACGCCTTGAGTCGTTCGAAATTCTAAGGTATCAAATGCTTTTAACGTTCTCCTTGAAGTCACTTCGTCGTGGTTTCGTAATTTTGGTAAAAAGTCGGCGCGTGTTGATGACCATGAGCAAAACAATGCGGTACGGAAAAAGAGGAAGACGGAACGGTCGTAAAAGCAGAACGTTTATTGCGCTATAGCTTCTGTGGACAAGTTTTTGACCCATATCCCCATTTATTCCCACAATGATCCATAATATCTTAAATATCAAGTACTATATTGTGAGCATGCTCGAGCGTTTCACGGAGATCGAAGACTTTTGCCAGTACCGTCGAATCGGAACAGCGAGCGGTCTGTCGCTTTCTTCCGTTTCTTCAAACGGCCATAACTTTTGACTCGTTTGGAGTTACGGGAGCCACAACCTATCAAAACGAAGGTCTTTCCATGTTCTACGTTTCCAACGGTTGGAATTCTCTTGGATCAGTTTTTTGCGTAGAATAATTCCATCTTAATTTTATTCTACTGCTTGGATGTTTTCATTCATAAATTTATTCCGTGGAGTTTGTGGTATAAAAAGTCGGACTAAATCGATGTTAACGTAGAAGAACGCAAAAAACAAAAATATACAAATAGCAAAGAAGGCCACCATAATATTACGCTAAAAAAATTGTAATTGCATTTAAAATAGGACAAAATAGGAAACTAAAAGATATTCGTAGATTGAAAAGGCAGCTTGCTTAAATCATATAAAACGCCTTGAGTCGTTCGAAATTCTAAGGTATCAAATGCTTTTAACGTTCTCCTTGAAGTCACTTCGTCGTGGTGTCGTAATTTTGGTAAAAAGTCGGCGCGTGTTGATGACCATGAGCAAAACAATGCGGTACGGAAAAAGAGGAAGACGGAACGGTCGTAAAAGCAGAACGTTTATTGCGCTATAGCTTCTGTGGACAAGTTTTTGACCCATATCCCCATTTATTCCCACAATGATCCATAATATCTTAAATATCAAGTACTATATTGTGAGCATGCTCGAGCGTTTCACGGAGATCGAAGACTTTTGCCAGTACCGTCGAATCGGAACAGCGAGCGGTCTGTCGCTTTCTTCCGTTTCTTCAAACGGCCATAACTTTTGACTCGTTTGGAGTTACGGGAGCCACAACCTATCAAAACGAAGGTCTTTCCATGTTCTACGTTTCCAACGGTTGGAATTCTCTTGGATCGGTTTTTTGCGTAGAATAATTCCATCTTAATTTTATTCTACTGCTTGGATGTTTTCATTCATAAATTTATTCCGTGGAGTTTGTGATATAAAAAGTCGGACTAAATCGATGTTAACATAGAACAACGTAAAAAACAAAAATATACAAATATCGAAGAAGGCCACCATAATATTCCGCTAAAAAAATAGAAATTGAATTTAAAATTGGATAAAACAGGAAACTGAAAGATATTCGCAGATTGAAAAGGCAGCTTACTTAAATCATATAAAACGCCTTGAGTCGTTCGAAATTCTAAGGTATCAAATGCTTTTAACGTTCTCCTTGAAGTCACTTCGTCGTGGTGTCGTAATTTTGGTAAAAAGTCGGCGCGTGTTGATGACTATGAGCAAAACAATGCGGTACGGAAAAAGAGGAAGACGGAACGGTCGTAAAAGCAGAACGTTTATTGCGCTATAGCTTCTGTGGACAAGTTTTTGACCCATATCCCCATTTATTCCCACAATGATCAATAATATCTTAAATATCAAGTGCTATATTGTGAGCATGCTCGAGCGTTTCACGGAGATCGAAGACTTTTGCCGGTACCGTCGAATCGGAACAGCGAGCGGTATGTCGCTTTCTTCCGTTTCTTCAAACGGCCATAACTTTTGACTCGTTTGGAGTTACGGGAGCCACAACCTATCAAAACGAAGGTCTTTCCATGTTCTACGTTTCCAACGGTTGGAATTCTCTTGGATCGGTTTTTTGCGTAGAATAATTCCATCTTAATTTTATTCTACTGCTTGGATGTTTTCATTCATAAATTTATTCCGTGGAGTTTGTGGTATAAAAAGTCGGACTAAATCGATGTTAACGTAGAAGAACGCAAAAAACAAAAATATACAAATAGCGAAGAAGGCCACCATAATATTCCGCTAAAAAAATAGAAATTGAATTTAAAATTGGATAAAACAGGAAACTGAAAGATATTCGCAGATTGAAAAGGCAGCTTACTTAAATCATACAAAACGCCTTGAGTCGTTCGAAATTCTAAGGTATCAAATGCTTTTAACGTTCTCCTTGAAGTCACTTCGTCGTGGTGTCGTAATTTTGGTAAAAAGTCGGCGCGTGTTGATGACTATGAGCAAAACAATGCGGTACGGAAAAAGAGGAAGACAGAACGGTCGTAAAAGCAGAACGTTTATTGCGCTATAGCTTCTGTGGACAGGTTTTTGACCCATATCCCCATTTATTCCCACAATGATCCATAATATCTTAAATATCAAGTGCTATATTGTGAGCATGCTCGAGCGTTTCACGGAGATCGAAGACTTTTGCCGGTACCGTCGAATCGGAACAGCGAGCGGTCTGTCGCTTTCTTCCGTTTCTTCAAACGGCCATAACTTTTGACTCGTTTGGAGTTACGGGAGCCACAACCTATCAAAACGAAGGTCTTTCCATGTTCTACGTTTCCAACGGTTGGAATTCTCTTGGATCGGTTTTTTGCGTAGAATAATTCCATCTTAATTTTATTCTACTACTTGGATGTTTTCATTCATAAATTTATTCCGTGGAGTTTGTGGTATAAAAAGTCGGACTAAATCGATGTTAACGTAGAAGAACGCAAAAAACAAAAATATACAACTAGCGAAGAAGGCCACCATAATATTCCGCTAAAAAAATAGAAATTGCATTTAAAATTGGATAAAACAGGAAACTGAAAGATATTCGCAGATTGAAAAGGCAGCTTACTTAAATCATACAAAACGCCTTGAGTCGTTCGAAATTCTAAGGTATCAAATGCTTTTAACGTTCTCCTTGAAGTCACTTCGTCGTGGTGTCGTAATTTTGGTAAAAAGTCGGCGCGTGTTGATGACCATGAGCAAAACAATGCGGTACGGAAAAAGAGGAAGACGGAACGGTCGTAAAAGCAGAACGTTTATTGCGCTATAGCTTCTGTGGACAAGTTTTTGACCCATATCCCCATTTATTCCCACAATGATCCATAATATCTTAAATATCAAGTGCTATATTGTGAGCATGCTCGAGCGTTTCACGGAGATCGAAGACTTTTGCCGGTACCGTCGAATCGGAACAGCGAGCGGTCTGTCGCTTTCTTCCGTTTCTTCAAACGGCCATAACTTTTGACTCGTTTGGAGTTACGGGAGCCACAACCTATCAAAACGAAGGTCTTTCCATGTTCTACGTTTCCAACGGTTGGAATTCTCTTGGATCGGTTTTTTGCGTAGAATAATTCCATCTTAATTTTATTCTACTGCTTGGATGTTTTCATTCATAAATTTATTCCGTGGAGTTTGTGGTATAAAAAGTCGGACTAAATCGATGTTAACGTAGAAGAACGCAAAAAACAAAAATATACAAATAGCGAAGAAGGCCACCATAATATTCCGCTAAAAAAATAGAAATTGAATTTAAAATTGGATAAAACAGGAAACTGAAAGATATTCGCAGATTGAAAAGGCAGCTTACTTAAATCATACAAAACGCCTTGAGTCGTTCGAAATTCTAAGGTATCAAATGCTTTTAACGTTCTCCTTGAAGTCACTTCGTCGTGGTGTCGTAATTTTGGTAAAAAGTCGGCACGTGTTGATGACTATGAGCAAAACAATGCGGTACGGAAAAAGAGGAAGACAGAACGGTCGTAAAAGCAGAACGTTTATTGCGCTATAGCTTCTGTGGACAGGTTTTTGACCCATATCCCCATTTATTCCCACAATGATCCATAATATCTTAAATATCAAGTGCTATATTATGAGCATGCTCGAGCGTTTCACGGAGATCGAAGACTTTTGCCGGTACCGTCGAATCGGAACAGCGAGCGGTCTGTCGCTTTCTTCCGTTTCTTCAAACGGCCATAACTTTTGACTCGTTTGGAGTTACGGGAGCCACAACCTATCAAAACGAAGGTCTTTCCATGTTCTACGTTTCCAACGGTTGGAATTCTCTTGGATCGGTTTTTTGCGTAGAATAATTCCATCTTAATTTTATTCTACTGCTTGGATGTTTTCATTCATAAATTTATTCCGTGGAGTTTGTGGTATAAAAAGTCGGACTAAATCGATGTTAACGTAGAAGAACGCAAAAAACAAAAATATACAAATAGCGAAGAAGGCCACCATAATATTACGCTAAAAAAATAGTAATTGAATTTAAAATTGGACAAAACAGGAAACTGAAAGATATTCGTAGATTGAAAAGGCAGCTTACTTAAATCATATAAAACGCCTTGAGACGTTCGAAATTCTAAGGTATCAAATGCTTGTAACGTTCCCCTTGAAGTCACTTCGTCGTGGTGTCGTAATTTTGGTAAAAAGTCGGCGCGTGTTGATGACCATGAGCAAAACAATGCGGTACGGAAAAAGAGGAAGACGGAACGGTCGTAAAAGCAGAACGTTTATTGCGCTATAGCTTCTGTGGACAAGTTTTTGACCCATATCCCCATTTATTCCCACAATGATCCATAATATCTTAAATATCAAGTGCTATATTGTGAGCATGCTCGAGCGTTTCACGGAGATCGAAGACTTTTGCCGGTACCGTCGAATCGGAACAGCGAGCGGTCTGTCGCTTTCTTCCGTTTCTTCAAACGGCCATAACTTTTGACTCGTTTGGAGTTACGGGAGCCACAACCTATCAAAACGAAGGTCTTTCCATGTTCTACGTTTCCAACGGTTGGAATTCTCTTGGATCGGTTTTTTGCGTAGAATAATTCCATCTTAATTTTATTCTACTGCTTGGATGTTTTCATTCATAAATTTATTCCGTGGAGTTTGTGGTATAAAAAGTCGGACTAAATCGATGTTAACGTAGAAAAACGCAAAAAACAAAAATATACAAATAGCGAAGAAGGCCACCATAATATTACGCTAAAAAAATAGTAATTGAATTTAAAATTGGACAAAACAGGAAACTGAAAGATATTCGTAGATTGAAAAGGCAGCTTACTTAAATCATATAAAACGCCTTGAGACGTTCGAAATTCTAAGGTATCAAATGCTTGTAACGTTCCCCTTGAAGTCACTTCGTCGTGGTGTCGTAATTTTGGTAAAAAGTCGGCGCGTGTTGATGACTATGAGCAAAACAATGCGGTACGGAAAAAGAGGAAGACGGAACGGTCGTAAAAGCAGAACGTTTATTGCGCTATAGCTTCTGTGGACAAGTTTTTGACCCATATCCCCATTTATTCCCACAATGATCCAATATCTTAAATATCAAGTACTATATTGTGAGCATGCTCGAGCGTTTCACGGAGATCGAAGACTTTTGCCAGTACCGTCGAATCGGAACAGCGAGCGGTCTGTCGCTTTCTTCCGTTTCTTCAAACGGCCATAACTTTTGACTCGTTTGGAGTTACGGGAGCCACAACCTATCAAAACGAAGGTCTTTCCATGTTCTACGTTTCCAACGGTTGGAATTCTCTTGGATCGGTTTTTTGCGTAGAATAATTCCATCTTAATTTTATTCTACTGCTTGGATGTTTTCATTCATAAATTTATTCCGTGGAGTTTGTGGTATAAAAAGTCGGACTAAATCGATGTTAACGTAGAAGAACGCAAAAAACAAAAATATACAAATAGCAAAGAAGGCCACCATAATATTACGCTAAAAAAATAGTAATTGCATTTAAAATTGGACAAAACAGGAAACTGAAAGATATTCGTAGATTGAAAAGGCAGCTTACTTAAATCATATAAAACGCCTTGAGTCGTTCGAAATTCTAAGGTATCAAATGCTTTTAACGTTCTCCTTGAAGTCACTTCGTCGTGGTGTCGTAATTTTGGTAAAAAGTCGGCGCGTGTTGATGACTATGAGCAAAACAATGCGGTACGGAAAAAGAGGAAGACGGAACGGTCGTAAAAGCAGAACGTTTATTGCGCTATAGCTTCTGTGGACAAGTTTTTGACCCATATCCCCATTTATTCCCACAATGATCCATAATATCTTAAATATCAAGTACTATATTGTGAGCATGCTCGAGCGTTTCACGGAGATCGAAGACTTTTGCCAGTACCGTCGAATCGGAACAGCGAGCGGTCTGTCGCTTTCTTCCGTTTCTTCAAACGGCCATAACTTTTGACTCGTTTGGAGTTACGGGAGCCACAACCTATCAAAACGAAGGTCTTTCCATGTTCTACGTTTCCAACGGTCGGAATTCTCTTGGATCGGTTTTTTGCGTAGAATAATTCCATCTTAATTTTATTCTACTGCTTGGATGTTTTCATTCATAAATTTATTCCGTGGAGTTTGTGGTATAAAAAGTCGGACTAAATCGATGTTAACGTAGAAGAACGCAAAAAACAAAAATATACAAATAGCAAAGAAGGCCACCATAATATTACGCTAAAAAAATAGTAATTGCATTTAAAATTGGACAAAACAGGAAACTGAAAGATATTCGTAGATTGAAAAGGCAGCTTACTTAAATCATATAAAACGCCTTGAGACGTTCGAAATTCTAAGGTATCAAATGCTTTTAACGTTCTCCTTGAAGTCACTTCGTCGTGGTGTCGTAATTTTGGTAAAAGGTCGGCGCGTGTTGATGACTATGAGCAAAACAATGCGGTACGGAAAAAGAGGAAGACGGAACGGTCGTAAAAGCAGAACGTTTATTGCGCTATAGCTTCTGTGGACAAGTTTTTGACCCATATCCCCATTTATTCCCACAATGATCCATAATATCTTAAATATCAAGTTCTATATTGTGAGCATGCTCGAGCGTTTCACGGAGATCGAAGACTTTTGCCAGTACCGTCGAATCGGAACAGCGAGCGGTCTGTCGCTTTCTTCCGTTTCTTCAAACGGCCATAACTTTTGACTCGTTTGGAGTTACGGGAGCCACAACCTATCAAAACGAAGGTCTTTCCATGTTCTACGTTTCCAACGGTTGGAATTCTCTTGGATCGGTTTTTTGCGTAGAATAATTCCATCTTAATTTTATTCTACTGCTTGGATGTTTTCATTCATAAATTTATTCCGTGGAGTTTGTGGTATAAAAAGTCGGACTAAATCGATGTTAACGTAGAAGAACGCAAAAAACAAAAATATACAAATAGCGAAGAAGGCCACCATAATATTACGCTAAAAAAATAGTAATTGAATTTAAAATTGACAAAACAGGAAACTGAAAGATATTCGCAGATTGAAAAGGCAGCTTACTTAAATCATATAAAACGCCTTGAGACGTTCGAAATTCTAAGGTATCAAATGCTTTTAACGTTCTCCTTGAAGTCACTTCGTCGTGGTGTCGTAATTTTGGTAAAAGGTCGGCGCGTGCTGATGACTATGAGCAAAACAATGCGGTACGGAAAAAGAGGAAGACGGAACGGTCGTAAAAGCAGAACGTTTATTGCGCTATAGCTTCTGTGGACAAGTTTTTGACCCATATCCCCATTTATTCCCACAATGATCCATAATATCTTAAATATCAAGTACTATATTGTGAGCATGCTCGAGCGTTTCACGGAGATCGAAGACTTTTGCCAGTACCGTCGAATCGGAACAGCGAGCGGTCTGTCGCTTTCTTCCGTTTCTTCAAACGGCCATAACTTTTGACTCGTTTGGAGTTACGGGAGCCACAACCTATCAAAACGAAGGTCTTTCCATGTTCTACGTTTCCAACGGTTGGAATTCTCTTGGATCGGTTTTTTGCGTAGAATAATTTCATCTTAATTTTATTCTACTGCTTGGATGTTTTCATTCATAAATTTATTCCGTGGAGTTTGTGGTATAAAAAGTCGGACTAAATCGATGTTAACGTAGAAGAACGCAAAAAACAAAAATATACAAATAGCGAAGAAGGCCACCATAATATTACGCTAAAAAAATAGTAATTGAATTTAAAATTGGACAAAACAGGAAACTGAAAGATATTCGTAGATTGAAAAGGCAACTTACTTAAATCATATAAAACGCCTTGAGACGTTCGAAATTCTAAGGTATCAAATGCTTGTAACGTTCCCCTTGAAGTCACTTCGTCGTGGTGTCGTAATTTTGGTAAAAAGTCGGCGCGTGTTGATGACCATGAGCAAAACAATGCGGTACGGAAAAAGAGGAAGACGGAACGGTCGTAAAAGCAGAACGTTTATTGCGCTATAGCTTCTGTGGACAAGTTTTTGACCCATATCCCCATTTATTCCCACAATGATCCATAATATCTTAAATATCAAGTGCTATATTGTGAGCATGCTCGAGCGTTTCACGGAGATCGAAGACTTTTGCCGGTACCGTCGAATCGGAACAGCGAGCGGTCTGTCGCTTTCTTCCGTTTCTTCAAACGGCCATAACTTTTGACTCGTTTGGAGTTACGGGAGCCACAACCTATCAAAACGAAGGTCTTTCCATGTTCTACGTTTCCAACGGTTGGAATTCTCTTGGATCGGTTTTTTGCGTAGAATAATTCCATCTTAATTTTATTCTACTGCTTGGATGTTTTCATTCATAAATTTATTCCGTGGAGTTTGTGGTATAAAAAGTCGGACTAAATCGATGTTAACGTAGAAAAACGCAAAAAACAAAAATATACAAATAGCGAAGAAGGCCACCATAATATTACGCTAAAAAAATAGTAATTGAATTTAAAATTGGACAAAACAGGAAACTGAAAGATATTCGTAGATTGAAAAGGCAGCTTACTTAAATCATATAAAACGCCTTGAGACGTTCGAAATTCTAAGGTATCAAATGCTTGTAACGTTCCCCTTGAAGTCACTTCGTCGTGGTGTCGTAATTTTGGTAAAAAGTCGGCGCGTGTTGATGACCATGAGCAAAACAATGCGGTACGGAAAAAGAGGAAGACGGAACGGTCGTAAAAGCAGAACGTTTATTGCGCTATAGCTTCTGTGGACAAGTTTTTGACCCATATCCCCATTTATTCCCACAATGATCCATAATATCTTAAATATCAAGTGCTATATTGTGAGCATGCTCGAGCGTTTCACGGAGATCGAAGACTTTTGCCGGTACCGTCGAATCGGAACAGCGAGCGGTCTGTCGCTTTCTTCCGTTTCTTCAAACGGCCATAACTTTTGACTCGTTTGGAGTTACGGGAGCCACAACCTATCAAAACGAAGGTCTTTCCATGTTCTACGTTTCCAACGGTTGGAATTCTCTTGGATCGGTTTTTTGCGTAGAATAATTCCATCTTAATTTTATTCTACTGCTTGGATGTTTTCATTCATAAATTTATTCCGTGGAGTTTGTGGTATAAAAAGTCGGACTAAATCGATGTTAACGTAGAAAAACGCAAAAAACAAAAATATACAAATAGCGAAGAAGGCCACCATAATATTACGCTAAAAAAATAGTAATTGAATTTAAAATTGGACAAAACAGGAAACTGAAAGATATTCGTAGATTGAAAAGGCAGCTTACTTAAATCATATAAAACGCCTTGAGACGTTCGAAATTCTAAGGTATCAAATGCTTGTAACGTTCCCCTTGAAGTCACTTCGTCGTGGTGTCGTAATTTTGGTAAAAAGTCGGCGCGTGTTGATGACTATGAGCAAAACAATGCGGTACGGAAAAAGAGGAAGACGGAACGGTCGTAAAAGCAGAACGTTTATTGCGCTATAGCTTCTGTGGACAAGTTTTTGACCCATATCCCCATTTATTCCCACAATGATCCATAATATCTTAAATATCAAGTACTATATTGTGAGCATGCTCGAGCGTTTCACGGAGATCGAAGACTTTTGCCAGTACCGTCGAATCGGAACAGCGAGCGGTCTGTCGCTTTCTTCCGTTTCTTCAAACGGCCATAACTTTTGACTCGTTTGGAGTTACGGGAGCCACAACCTATCAAAACGAAGGTCTTTCCATGTTCTACGTTTCCAACGGTTGGAATTCTCTTGGATCGGTTTTTTGCGTAGAATAATTCCATCTTAATTTTATTCTACTGCTTGGATGTTTTCATTCATAAATTTATTCCGTGGAGTTTGTGGTATAAAAAGTCGGACTAAATCGATGTTAACGTAGAAGAACGCAAAAAACAAAAATATACAAATAGCAAAGAAGGCCACCATAATATTACGCTAAAAAAATAGTAATTGCATTTAAAATTGGACAAAACAGGAAACTGAAAGATATTCGTAGATTGAAAAGGCAGCTTACTTAAATCATATAAAACGCCTTGAGTCGTTCGAAATTCTAAGGTATCAAATGCTTTTAACGTTCTCCTTGAAGTCACTTCGTCGTGGTGTCGTAATTTTGGTAAAAAGTCGGCGCGTGTTGATGACTATGAGCAAAACAATGCGGTACGGAAAAAGAGGAAGACGGAACGGTCGTAAAAGCAGAACGTTTATTGCGCTATAGCTTCTGTGGACAAGTTTTTGACCCATATCCCCATTTATTCCCACAATGATCCATAATATCTTAAATATCAAGTACTATATTGTGAGCATGCTCGAGCGTTTCACGGAGATCGAAGACTTTTGCCAGTACCGTCGAATCGGAACAGCGAGCGGTCTGTCGCTTTCTTCCGTTTCTTCAAACGGCCATAACTTTTGACTCGTTTGGAGTTACGGGAGCCACAACCTATCAAAACGAAGGTCTTTCCATGTTCTACGTTTCCAACGGTCGGAATTCTCTTGGATCGGTTTTTTGCGTAGAATAATTCCATCTTAATTTTATTCTACTGCTTGGATGTTTTCATTCATAAATTTATTCCGTGGAGTTTGTGGTATAAAAAGTCGGACTAAATCGATGTTAACGTAGAAGAACGCAAAAAACAAAAATATACAAATAGCAAAGAAGGCCACCATAATATTACGCTAAAAAAATAGTAATTGCATTTAAAATTGGACAAAACAGGAAACTGAAAGATATTCGTAGATTGAAAAGGCAGCTTACTTAAATCATATAAAACGCCTTGAGACGTTCGAAATTCTAAGGTATCAAATGCTTTTAACGTTCTCCTTGAAGTCACTTCGTCGTGGTGTCGTAATTTTGGTAAAAGGTCGGCGCGTGTTGATGACTATGAGCAAAACAATGCGGTACGGAAAAAGAGGAAGACGGAACGGTCGTAAAAGCAGAACGTTTATTGCGCTATAGCTTCTGTGGACAAGTTTTTGACCCATATCCCCATTTATTCCCTCAATGATCCATAATATCTTAAATATCAAGTTCTATATTGTGAGCATGCTCGAGCGTTTCACGGAGATCGAAGACTTTTGCCAGTACCGTCGAATCGGAACAGCGAGCGGTCTGTCGCTTTCTTCCGTTTCTTCAAACGGCCATAACTTTTGACTCGTTTGGAGTTACGGGAGCCACAACCTATCAAAACGAAGGTCTTTCCATGTTCTACGTTTCCAACGGTTGGAATTCTCTTGGATCGGTTTTTTGCGTAGAATAATTCCATCTTAATTTTATTCTACTGCTTGGATGTTTTCATTCATAAATTTATTCCGTGGAGTTTGTGGTATAAAAAGTCGGACTAAATCGATGTTAACGTAGAAGAACGCAAAAAACAAAAATATACAAATAGCGAAGAAGGCCACCATAATATTACGCTAAAAAAATAGTAATTGAATTTAAAATTGACAAAACAGGAAACTGAAAGATATTCGCAGATTGAAAAGGCAGCTTACTTAAATCATATAAAACGCCTTGAGACGTTCGAAATTCTAAGGTATCAAATGCTTTTAACGTTCTCCTTGAAGTCACTTCGTCGTGGTGTCGTAATTTTGGTAAAAGGTCGGCGCGTGCTGATGACTATGAGCAAAACAATGCGGTACGGAAAAAGAGGAAGACGGAACGGTCGTAAAAGCAGAACGTTTATTGCGCTATAGCTTCTGTGGACAAGTTTTTGACCCATATCCCCATTTATTCCCACAATGATCCATAATATCTTAAATATCAAGTACTATATTGTGAGCATGCTCGAGCGTTTCACGGAGATCGAAGACTTTTGCCAGTACCGTCGAATCGGAACAGCGAGCGGTCTGTCGATTTCTTCCGTTTCTTCAAACGGCCATAACTTTTGACTCGTTTGGAGTTACGGGAGCCACAACCTATCAAAACGAAGGTCTTTCCATGTTCTACGTTTCCAACGGTTGGAATTCTCTTGGATCGGTTTTTTGCGTAGAATAATTCCATCTTAATTTTATTCTACTGCTTGGATGTTTTCATTCATAAATTTATTCCGTGGAGTTTGTGGTATAAAAAGTCGGACTAAATCGATGTTAACGTAGAAAAACGCAAAAAACAAAAATATACAAATAGCGAAGAAGGCCACCATAATATTACGCTAAAAAAATAGTAATTGAATTTAAAATTGGACAAAACAGGAAACTGAAAGATATTCGTAGATTGAAAAGGCAGCTTACTTAAATCATATAAAACGCCTTGAGACGTTCGAAATTCTAAGGTATCAAATGCTTGTAACGTTCCCCTTGAAGTCACTTCGTCGTGGTGTCGTAATTTTGGTAAAAAGTCGGCGCGTGTTGATGACTATGAGCAAAACAATGCGGTACGGAAAAAGAGGAAGACGGAACGGTCGTAAAAGCAGAACGTTTATTGCGCTATAGCTTCTGTGGACAAGTTTTTGACCCATATCCCCATTTATTCCCACAATGATCCATAATATCTTAAATATCAAGTACTATATTGTGAGCATGCTCGAGCGTTTCACGGAGATCGAAGACTTTTGCCAGTACCGTCGAATCGGAACAGCGAGCGGTCTGTCGCTTTCTTCCGTTTCTTCAAACGGCCATAACTTTTGACTCGTTTGGAGTTACGGGAGCCACAACCTATCAAAACGAAGGTCTTTCCATGTTCTACGTTTCCAACGGTTGGAATTCTCTTGGATCGGTTTTTTGCGTAGAATAATTCCATCTTAATTTTATTCTACTGCTTGGATGTTTTCATTCATAAATTTATTCCGTGGAGTTTGTGGTATAAAAAGTCGGACTAAATCGATGTTAACGTAGAAGAACGCAAAAAACAAAAATATACAAATAGCAAAGAAGGCCACCATAATATTGCGCTAAAAAAATAGTAATTGCATTTAAAATTGGACAAAACAGGAAACTGAAAGATATTCGTAGATTGAAAAGGCAGCTTACTTAAATCATATAAAACGCCTTGAGTCGTTCGAAATTCTAAGGTATCAAATGCTTTTAACGTTCTCCTTGAAGTCACTTCGTCGTGGTGTCGTAATTTTGGTAAAAAGTCGGCGCGTGTTGATGACTATGAGCAAAACAATGCGGTACGGAAAAAGAGGAAGACGGAACGGTCGTAAAAGCAGAACGTTTATTGCGCTATAGCTTCTGTGGACAAGTTTTTGACCCATATCCCCATTTATTCCCACAATGATCCATAATATCTTAAATATCAAGTACTATATTGTGAGCATGCTCGAGCGTTTCACGGAGATCGAAGACTTTTGCCAGTACCGTCGAATCGGAACAGCGAGCGGTCTGTCGCTTTCTTCCGTTTCTTCAAACGGCCATAACTTTTGACTCGTTTGGAGTTACGGGAGCCACAACCTATCAAAACGAAGGTCTTTCCATGTTCTACGTTTCCAACGGTCGGAATTCTCTTGGATCGGTTTTTTGCGTAGAATAATTCCATCTTAATTTTATTCTACTGCTTGGATGTTTTCATTCATAAATTTATTCCGTGGAGTTTGTGGTATAAAAAGTCGGACTAAATCGATGTTAACGTAGAAGAACGCAAAAAACAAAAATATACAAATAGCAAAGAAGGCCACCATAATATTACGCTAAAAAAATAGTAATTGCATTTAAAATTGGACAAAACAGGAAACTGAAAGATATTCGTAGATTGAAAAGGCAGCTTACTTAA
Source organism: Allium cepa (assembly GCA_030765085.1). Lineage (NCBI taxonomy): Eukaryota > Viridiplantae > Streptophyta > Magnoliopsida > Asparagales > Amaryllidaceae > Allium > Allium cepa. Next base: position 171,210,689 of record CM060931.1, read on the forward strand.
ATCATATAAAACGCCTTGAGACGTTCGAAATTCTAAGGTATCAAATGCTTTTAACGTTCCCCTTGAAGTCACTTCGTCGTGGTGTCGTAATTTTGGTAAAAGGTCGGCGCGTGTTGATGACTATGAGCAAAACAATGCGGTACGGAAAAAGAGGAAGACGGAACGGTCGTAAAAGCAGAACGTTTATTGCGCTATAGCTTCTGTGGACAAGTTTTTGACCCATATCCCCATTTATTCCCACAATGATCCATAATATCTTAAATATCAAGTTCTATATTGTGAGCATGCTCGAGCGTTTCACGGAGATCGAAGACTTTTGCCAGTACCGTCGAATCGGAACAGCGAGCGGTCTGTCGCTTTCTTCCGTTTCTTCAAACGGCCATAACTTTTGACTCGTTTGGAGTTACGGGAGCCACAACCTATCAAAACGAAGGTCTTTCCATGTTCTACGTTTCCAACGGTTGGAATTCTCTTGGATCGGTTTTTTGCGTAGAATAATTCCATCTTAATTTTATTCTACTGCTTGGATGTTTTCATTCATAAATTTATTCCGTGGAGTTTGTGGTATAAAAAGTCGGACTAAATCGATGTTAACGTAGAAGAACGCAAAAAACAAAAATATACAAATAGCGAAGAAGGCCACCATAATATTACGCTAAAAAAATAGTAATTGAATTTAAAATTGACAAAACAGGAAACTGAAAGATATTCGCAGATTGAAAAGGCAGCTTACTTAAATCATATAAAACGCCTTGAGACGTTCGAAATTCTAAGGTATCAAATGCTTTTAACGTTCTCCTTGAAGTCACTTCGTCGTGGTGTCGTAATTTTGGTAAAAGGTCGGCGCGTGCTGATGACTATGAGCAAAACAATGCGGTACGGAAAAAGAGGAAGACGGAACGGTCGTAAAAGCAGAACGTTTATTGCGCTATAGCTTCTGTGGACAAGTTTTTGACCCATATCCCCATTTATTCCCACAATGATCCATAATATCTTAAATATCAAGTACTATATTGTGAGCATGCTCGAGCGTTTCACGGAGATCGAAGACTTTTGCCAGTACCGTCGAATCGGAACAGCGAGCGGTCTGTCGCTTTCTTCCGTTTCTTCAAACGGCCATAACTTTTGACTCGTTTGGAGTTACGGGAGCCACAACCTATCAAAACGAAGGTCTTTCCATGTTCTACGTTTCCAACGGTTGGAATTCTCTTGGATCGGTTTTTTGCGTAGAATAATTCCATCTTAATTTTATTCTACTGCTTGGATGTTTTCATTCATAAATTTATTCCGTGGAGTTTGTGGTATAAAAAGTCGGACTAAATCGATGTTAACGTAGAAGAACGCAAAAACCAAAAATATACAAATAGCGAAGAAGGCCACCATAATATTACGCTAAAAAAATAGTAATTGAATTTAAAATTGGACAAAACAGGAAACTGAAAGATATTCGTAGATTGAAAAGGCAGCTTACTTAAATCATATAAAACGCCTTGAGACGTTCGAAATTCTAAGGTATCAAATGCTTGTAACGTTCCCCTTGAAGTCACTTCGTCGTGGTGTCGTAATTTTGGTAAAAAGTCGGCGCGTGTTGATGACTATGAGCAAAACAATGCGGTACGGAAAAAGAGGAAGACGGAACGGTCGTAAAAGCAGAACGTTTATTGCGCTATAGCTTCTGTGGACAAGTTTTTGACCCATATCCCCATTTATTCCCACAATGATCAATAATATCTTAAATATCAAGTGCTATATTGTGAGCATGCTCGAGCGTTTCACGGAGATCGAAGACTTTTGCCGGTACCGTCGAATCGGAACAGCGAGCGGTATGTCGCTTTCTTCCGTTTCTTCAAACGGCCATAACTTTTGACTCGTTTGGAGTTACGGGAGCCACAACCTATCAAAACGAAGGTCTTTCCATGTTCTACGTTTCCAACGGTTGGAATTCTCTTGGATCGGTTTTTTGCGTAGAATAATTCCATCTTAATTTTATTCTACTGCTTGGATGTTTTCATTCATAAATTTATTCCGTGGAGTTTGTGGTATAAAAAGTCGGACTAAATCGATGTTAACGTAGAAGAACGCAAAAAACAAAAATATACAACTAGCGAAGAAGGCCACCATAATATTACGCTAAAAAAATAGTAATTGAATTTAAAATTGGACAAAACAGGAAACTGAAAGATATTCGTAGATTGAAAAGGCAGTTTACTTAAATCATATAAAACGCCTTGAGTCGTTCGAAATTCTAAGGTATCAAATGCTTTTAACGTTCTCCTTGAAGTCACTTCGTCGTGGTGTCGTAATTTTGGTAAAAAGTCGGCGCGTGTTGATGACCATGAGCAAAACAATGCGGTACGGAAAAAGAGGAAGACAGAACGGTCGTAAAAGCAGAACGTTTATTGCGCTATAGCTTCTGTGGACAGGTTTTTGACCCATATCCCCATTTATTCCCACAATGATCCATAATATCTTAAATATCAAGTGCTATATTGTGAGCATGCTCGAGCGTTTCACGGAGATCGAAGACTTTTGCCGGTACCGTCGAATCGGAACAGCGAGCGGTCTGTCGCTTTCTTCCGTTTCTTCAAACGGCCATAACTTTTGACTCGTTTGGAGTTACGGGAGCCACAACCTATCAAAACGAAGGTCTTTCCATGTTCTACGTTTCCAACGGTTGGAATTCTCTTGGATCGGTTTTTTGCGTAGAATAATTCCATCTTAATTTTATTCCACTGCTTGGATGTTTTCATTCATAAATTTATTCCGTGGAGTTTGTGGTATAAAAAGTCGGACTAAATCGATGTTAACGTAGAACAACGTAAAAAACAAAAATATACAAATATCGAAGAAGGCCACCATAATATTCCGCTAAAAAAATAGAAATTGAATTTAAAATTGGATAAAACAGGAAACTGAAAGATATTCGCAGATTGAAAAGGCAGCTTACTTAAATCATATAAAACGCCTTGAGTCGTTCGAAATTCTAAGGTATCAAATGCTTTTAACGTTCTCCTTGAAGTCACTTCGTCGTGGTGTCGTAATTTTGGTAAAAAGTCGGCGCGTGTTGATGACCATGAGCAAAACAATGCGGTACGGAAAAAGAGGAAGACGGAACGGTCGTAAAAGCAGAACGTTTATTGCGCTATAGCTTCTGTGGACAGGTTTTTGACCCATATCCCCATTTATTCCCACAATGATCCATAATATCTTAAATATCAAGTGCTATATTGTGAGCATGCTCGAGCGTTTCACGGAGATCGAAGACTTTTGCCGGTACCGTCGAATCGGAACAGCGAGCGGTCTGTCGCTTTCTTCCGTTTCTTCAAACGGCCATAACTTTTGACTCGTTTGGAGTTACGGGAGCCACAACCTATCAAAACGAAGGTCTTTCCATGTTCTACGTTTCCAACGGTTGGAATTCTCTTGGATCGGTTTTTTGCGTAGAATAATTCCATCTTAATTTTATTCTACTGCTTGGATGTTTTCATTCATAAATTTATTCCGTGGAGTTTTTGGTATAAAAAGTCAGACTAAATCGATGTTAACGTAGAAGAACGCAAAAAACAAAAATATACAAATAGCGAAGAAGGCCACCATAATATTCCGCTAAAAAAATAGAAATTGAATTTAAAATTGGATAAAACAGGAAACTGAAAGATATTCGCAGATTGAAAAGGCAGCTTACTTAAATCATATAAAACGCCTTGAGTCGTTCGAAATTCTAAGGTATCAAATGCTTTTAACGTTCTCCTTGAAGTCACTTCGTCGTGGTGTCGTAATTTCGGTAAAAAGTCGGCGCGTGTTGATGACTATGAGCAAAACAATGCGGTACGGAAAAAGAGGAAGACGGAACGGTCGTAAAAGCAGAACGTTTATTGCGCTATAGCTTCTGTGGACAGGTTTTTGACCCATATCCCCATTTATTCCCACAATGATCCATAATATCTTAAATATCAAGTGCTATATTGTGAGCATGCTCGAGCGTTTCACGGAGATCGAAGACTTTTGCCAGTACCGTCGAATCGGAACAGCGAGCGGTCTGTCGCTTTCTTCCGTTTCTTCAAACGGCCATAACTTTTGACTCGTTTGGAGTTACGGGAGCCACAACCTATCAAAACGAAGGTCTTTCCATGTTCTACGTTTCCAACGGTTGGAATTCTCTTGGATCGGTTTTTTGCGTAGAATAATTCCATCTTAATTTTATTCTACTGCTTGGATGTTTTCATTCATAAATTTATTCCGTGGAGTTTTTGGTATAAAAAGTCAGACTAAATCGATGTTAACGTAGAAGAACGCAAAAAACAAAAATATACAAATAGCGAAGAAGGCCACCATAATATTCCGCTAAAAAAATAGAAATTGAATTTAAAATTGGATAAAACAGGAAACTGAAAGATATTCGCAGATTGAAAAGGCAGCTTACTTAAATCATATAAAACGCCTTGAGTCGTTCGAAATTCTAAGGTATCAAATGCTTTTAACGTTCTCCTTGAAGTCACTTCGTCGTGGTGTCGTAATTTTGGTAAAAAGTCGGCGCGTGTTGATGACTATGAGCAAAACAATGCGGTACGGAAAAAGAGGAAGACGGAACGGTCGTAAAAGCAGAACGTTTATTGCGCTATAGCTTCTGTGGACAAGTTTTTGACCCATATCCCCATTTATTCCCACAATGATCAATAATATCTTAAATATCAAGTGCTATATTGTGAGCATGCTCGAGCGTTTCACGGATATCGAAGACTTTTGCCGGTACCGTCGAATCGGAACAGCGAGCGGTCTGTCGCTTTCTTCCGTTTCTTCAAACGGCCATAACTTTTGACTCGTTTGGAGTTACGGGAGCCACAACCTATCAAAACGAAGGTCTTTCCATGTTCTACGTTTCCAACGGTTGGAATTCTCTTGGATCGGTTTTTTGCGTAGAATAATTCCATCTTAATTTTATTCTACTGCTTGGATGTTTTCATTCATAAATTTATTCCGTGGAGTTTGTGGTATAAAAAGTCAGACTAAATCGATGTTAACGTAGAAGAACGCAAAAAACAAAAATATACAAATAGCGAAGAAGGCCACCATAATATTCCGCTAAAAAAATAGAAATTGAATTTAAAATTGGAGAAAACAGGAAACTGAAAGATATTCGCAGATTGAAAAGGCAGCTTACTTAAATCATACAAAACGCCTTGAGTCGTTCGAAATTCTAAGGTATCAAATGCTTTTAACGTTCTCCTTGAAGTCACTTCGTCGTGGTGTCGTAATTTTGGTAAAAAGTCGGCGCGTGTTGATGACTATGAGCAAAACAATGCGGTACGGAAAAAGAGGAAGACGGAACGGTCGTAAAAGCAGAACGTTTATTGCGCTATAGCTTCTGTGGACAAGTTTTTGACCCATATCCCCATTTATTCCCACAATGATCCATAATATCTTAAATATCAAGTACTATATTGTGAGCATGCTCGAGCGTTTCACGGAGATCGAAGACTTTTGCCAGTACCGTCGAATCGGAACAGCGAGCGGTCTGTCGCTTTCTTCCGTTTCTTCAAACGGCCATAACTTTTGACTCGTTTGGAGTTACGGGAGCCACAACCTATCAAAACGAAGGTCTTTCCATGTTCTACGTTTCCAACGGTTGGAATTCTCTTGGATCGGTTTTTTGCGTAGAATAATTCCATCTTAATTTTATTCTACTGCTTGGATGTTTTCATTCATAAATTTATTCCGTGGAGTTTGTGGTATAAAAAGTCGGACTAAATCGATGTTAACGTAGAAGAACGCAAAAAACAAAAATATACAAATAGCGAAGAAGGCCACCATAATATTCCGCTAAAAAAATAGAAATTGAATTTAAAATTGGATAAAACAGGAAACTGAAAGATATTCGCAGATTGAAAAGGCAGCTTACTTAAATCATATAAAACGCCTTGAGTCGTTCGAAATTCTAAGGTATCAAATGCTTTTAACGTTCCCCTTGAAGTCACTTCGTCGTGGTGTCGTAATTTTGGTAAAAAGTCGGCGCGTGTTGATGACTATGAACAAAACAATGCGGTACGGAAAAAGAGGAAGACGGAACGGTCGTAAAAGCAGAACGTTTATTGCGCTATAGCTTCTGTGGACAAGTTTTTGACCCATATCCCCATTTATTCCCACAATGATCAATAATATCTTAAATATCAAGTGCTATATTGTGAGCATGCTCGAGCGTTTCACGGAGATCGAAGACTTTTGCCGGTACCGTCGAATCGGAACAGCGAGCGGTATGTCGCTTTCTTCCGTTTCTTCAAACGGCCATAACTTTTGACTCGTTTGGAGTTACGGGAGCCACAACCTATCAAAACGAAGGTCTTTCCATGTTCTACGTTTCCAACGGTTGGAATTCTCTTGGATCGGTTTTTTGCGTAGAATAATTCCATCTTAATTTTATTCTACTGCTTGGATGTTTTCATTCATAAATTTATTCCGTGGAGTTTGTGGTATAAAAAGTCAGACTAAATCGATGTTAACGTAGAAGAACGCAAAAAACAAAAATATACAAATAGCGAAGAAGGCCACCATAATATTCCGCTAAAAAAATAGAAATTGAATTTAAAATTGGATAAAACAGGAAACTGAAAGATATTCGCAGATTGAAAAGGCAGCTTACTTAAATCATATAAAACGCCTTGAGTCGTTCGAAATTCTAAGGTATCAAATGCTTTTAACGTTCTCCTTGAAGTCACTTCGTCGTGGTGTCGTAATTTTGGTAAAAAGTCGGCGCGTGTTGATGACTATGAGCAAAACAATGCGGTACGGAAAAAGAGGAAGACGGAACGGTCGTAAAAGCAGAACGTTTATTGCGCTATAGCTTCTGTGGACAAGTTTTTGACCCATATCCCCTTTTATTCCCACAATGATCCATAATATCTTAAATATCAAGTACTATATTGTGAGCATGCTCGAGCGTTTCACGGAGATCGAAGACTTTTGCCAGTACCGTCGAATCGGAACAGCGAGCGGTCTGTCGCTTTCTTCCGTTTCTTCAAACGGCCATAACTTTTGACTCGTTTGGAGTTACGGGAGCCACAACCTATCAAAACGAAGGTCTTTCCATGTTCTACGTTTCCAACGGTTGGAATTCTCTTGGATCGGTTTTTTGCGTAGAATAATTCCATCTTAATTTTATTCTACTGCTTGGATGTTTTCATTCATAAATTTATTCCGTGGAGTTTGTGGTATAAAAAGTCGGACTAAATCGATGTTAACGTAGAACAACGTAAAAAACAAAAATATACAAATATCGAAGAAGGCCACCATAATATTCCGCTAAAAAAATAGAAATTGAATTTAAAATTGGAGAAAACAGGAAACTGAAAGATATTCGCAGATTGAAAAGGCAGCTTACTTAAATCATATAAAACGCCTTGAGTCGTTCGAAATTCTAAGGTATCAAATGCTTTTAACTTTCTCCTTGAAGTCACTTCGTCGTGGTGTCGTAATTTTGGTAAAAAGTCGGCGCGTGTTGATGACTATGAGCAAAACAATGCGGTACGGAAAAAGAGGAAGACGGAACGGTCGTAAAAGCAGAACGTTTATTGCGCTATAGCTTCTGTGGACAGGTATTTGACCCATATCCCCATTTATTCCCACAATGATCCATAATATCTTAAATATCAAGTGCTATATTGTGAGCATGCTCGAGCGTTTCACGGAGATCGAAGACTTTTGCCGGTACCGTCGAATCGGAACAGCGAGCGGTCTGTCGCTTTCTTCCGTTTCTTCAAACGGCTATAACTTTTGACTCGTTTGGAGTTACGGGAGCCACAACCTATCAAAACGAAGGTCTTTCCATGTTCTACGTTTCCAATGGTTGGAATTCTCTTGGATCGGTTTTTTGCGTAGAATAATTCCATCTTAATTTTATTCTACTGCTTGGATGTTTTCATTCATAAATTTATTCCGTGGAGTTTGTGGTATAAAAAGTCGGACTAAATCGATGTTAACGTAGAAGAACGCAAAAAACAAAAATATACAAATAGCGAAGAAGGCCACCATAATATTCCGCTAAAAAAATAGAAATTGAATTTAAAATTGGATAAAACAGGAAACTGAAAGATATTCGCAGATTGAAAAGGCAGCTTACTTAAATCATACAAAACGCCTTGAGTCGTTCGAAATTCTAAGGTATCAAATGCTTTTAACGTTCTCCTTGAAGTCACTTCGTCGTGGTGTCGTAATTTTGGTAAAAAGTCGGCGCGTGTTGATGACTATGAGCAAAACAATGCGGTACGGAAAAAGAGGAAGACGGAACGGTCGTAAAAGCAGAACGTTTATTGCGCTATAGCTTCTGTGGACAGGTTTTTGACCCATATCCCCATTTATTCCCACAATGATCCATAATATCTTAAATATCAAGTGCTATATTGTGAGCATGCTCGAGCGTTTCACGGAGATCGAAGACTTTTGCCGGTACCGTCGAATCGGAACAGCGAGCGGTCTGTCGCTTTCTTCCGTTTCTTCAAACGGCCATAACTTTTGACTCGTTTGGAGTTACGGGAGCCACAACCTATCAAAACGAAGGTCTTTCCATGTTCTACGTTTCCAACGGTTGGAATTCTCTTGGATCGGTTTTTTGCGTAGATTAATTCCATCTTAATTTTATTCTACTGCTTGGATGTTTTCATTCATAAATTTATTCCGTGGAGTTTGTGGTATAAAAAGTCGGACTAAATCGATGTTAACGTAGAAGAAGGCAAAAAACAAAAATATACAACTAGCGAAGAAGGCCACCATAATATTACGCTAAAAAAATTGAAATCGAATTTAAAATTGGACAAAACAGGAAACTGAAAGATATTCGCAGATTGAAAAGGCAGCTTACTTAAATCGTATAAAACGCCTTGAGTCGTTCGAAATTCTAAGGTATCAAATGCTTTCAACGTTCTCCTTGAAGTCACTTCGTCGTGGTGTCGTAATTTTGGTAAAAAGTCGGCGCGTGTTGATGACCATGAGCAAAACAATGCGGTACGGAAAAAGAGGAAGACGGAACGGTCGTAAAAGCAGAACGTTTATTGCGCTATAGCTTCTGTGGACAAGTTTTTGACCCATATCCCCATTTCTTCCCACAATGATCCATAATATCTTAAATATCAAGTGCTATATTGTGAGCATGCTCGAGCGTTTCACGGAGATCGAAGACTTTTGCCGGTACCGTCGAATCGAAACAGCGAGCGGTCTGTCGCTTTCTTCCGTTTCTTCAAACGGCCATAACTTTTGACTCGTTTGGAGTTACGGGAGCCACAACCTATCAAAACGAAGGTCTTTCCATGTTCTACGTTTCCAACGGTTGGAATTCTCTTGGATCGGTTTTTTGCGTAGAATAATTCCATCTTAATTTTATTCTACTGCTTGGATGTTTTCATTCATAAATTTATTCCGTGGAGTTTGTGGTATAAAAAGTCGGACTAAATCGATGTTAACGTAGAAGAACGCAAAAAACAAAAATATACAAATAGCGAAGAAGGCCACCATAATATTCCGCTAAAAAAATAGAAATTGAATTTAAAATTGGATAAAACAGGAAACTGAAAGATATTCGCAGATTGAAAAGGCAGCTTACTTAAATCATACAAAACGCCTTGAGTCGTTCGAAATTCTAAGGTATCAAATGCTTTTAACGTTCTCCTTGAAGTCACTTCGTCGTGGTGTCGTAATTTTGGTAAAAAGTCGGCGCGTGTTGATGACTATGAGCAAAACAATGCGGTACGGAAAAAGAGGAAGACGGAACGGTCGTAAAAGCAGAACGTTTATTGCGCTATAGCTTCTGTGGACAGGTATTTGACCCATATCCCCATTTATTCCCACAATGATCCATAATATCTTAAATATCAAGTGCTATATTGTGAGCATGCTCGAGCGTTTCACGGAGATCGAAGACTTTTGCCGGTACCGTCGAATCGGAACAGCGAGCGGTCTGTCGCTTTCTTCCGTTTCTTCAAACGGCTATAACTTTTGACTCGTTTGGAGTTACGGGAGCCACAACCTATCAAAACGAAGGTCTTTCCATGTTCTACGTTTCCAATGGTTGGAATTCTCTTGGATCGGTTTTTTGCGTAGAATAATTCCATCTTAATTTTATTCTACTGCTTGGATGTTTTCATTCATAAATTTATTCCGTGGAGTTTGTGGTATAAAAAGTCGGACTAAATCGATGTTAACGTAGAAGAACGCAAAAAACAAAAGTATACAAATAGCGAAGAAGGCCACCATAATATTACGCTAAAAAAATAGTAATTGAATTTAAAATTGGACAAAACAGGAAACTGAAAGATATTCGTAGATTGAAAAGGCAGCTTACTTAAATCATATAAAACGCCTTGAGACGTTCGAAATTCTAAGGTATCAAATGCTTGTAACGTTCCCCTTGAAGTCACTTCGTCGTGGTGTCGTAATTTTGGTAAAAAGTCGGCGCGTGTTGATGACTATGAGCAAAACAATGCGGTACGGAAAAAGAGGAAGACGGAACGGTCGTAAAAGCAGAACGTTTATTGCGCTATAGCTTCTGTGGACAAGTTTTTGACCCATATCCCCATTTATTCCCACAATGATCCATAATATCTTAAATATCAAGTACTATATTGTGAGCATGCTCGAGCGTTTCACGGAGATCGAAGACTTTTGCCAGTACCGTCGAATCGGAACAGCGAGCGGTCTGTCGCTTTCTTCCGTTTCTTCAAACGGCCATAACTTTTGACTCGTTTGGAGTTACGGGAGCCACAACCTATCAAAACGAAGGTCTTTCCATGTTCTACGTTTCCAACGGTTGGAATTCTCTTGGATCGGTTTTTTGCGTAGAATAATTCCATCTTAATTTTATTCTACTGCTTGGATGTTTTCATTCATAAATTTATTCCGTGGAGTTTGTGGTATAAAAAGTCAGACTAAATCGATGTTAACGTAGAAGAACGCAAAAAACAAAAATATACAAATAGCGAAGAAGGCCACCATAATATTCCGCTAAAAAAATAGAAATTGAATTTAAAATTGGATAAAACAGGAAACTGAAAGATATTCGCAGATTGAAAAGGCAGCTTACTTAAATCATACAAAACGCCTTGAGTCGTTCGAAATTCTAAGGTATCAAATGCTTTTAACGTTCTCCTTGAAGTCACTTCGTCGTGGTGTCGTAATTTTGGTAAAAAGTCGGCGCGTGTTGATGACTATGAGCAAAACAATGCGGTACGGAAAAAGAGGAAGACGGAACGGTCGTAAAAGCAGAACGTTTATTGCGCTATAGCTTCTGTGGACAGGTTTTTGACCCATATCCCCATTTATTCCCACAATGATCCATAATATCTTAAATATCAAGTGCTATATTGTGAGCATGCTCGAGCGTTTCACGGAGATCGAAGACTTTTGCCGGTACCGTCGAATCGGAACAGCGAGCGGTCTGTCGCTTTCTTCCGTTTCTTCAAACGGCCATAACTTTTGACTCGTTTGGAGTTACGGGAGCCACAACCTATCAAAACGAAGGTCTTTCCATGTTCTACGTTTCCAACGGTTGGAATTCTCTTGGATCGGTTTTTTGCGTAGAATAATTCCATCTTAATTTTATTCTACTGCTTGGATGTTTTCATTCATAAATTTATTCCGTGGAGTTTGTCGTATAAAAAGTCAGACTAAATCGATGTTAACGTAGAAGAACGCAAAAAACAAAAATATACAAATAGCGAAGAAGGCCACCATAATATTACGCTAAAAAAATTGAAATCGAATTTAAAATTGGACAAAACAGGAAACTGAAAGATATTCGCAGATTGAAAAGGCAGCTTACTTAAATCGTATAAAACGCCTTGAGTCGTTCGAAATTCTAAGGTATCAAATGCTTTCAACGTTCTCCTTGAAGTCACTTCGTCGTGGTGTCGTAATTTTGGTAAAAAGTCGGCGCGTGTTGATGGCCATGAGCAAAACAATGCGGTACGGAAAAAGAGGAAGACGGAACGGTCGTAAAAGCAGAACGTTTATTGCGCTATAGCTTCTGTGGACAAGTTTTTGACCCATATCCCCATTTCTTCCCACAATGATCCATAATATCTTAAATATCAAGTGCTATATTGTGAGCATGCTCGAGCGTTTCACGGAGATCGAAGACTTTTGCCGGTACCGTCGAATCGGAACAGCGAGCGGTCTGTCGCTTTCTTCCGTTTCTTCAAACGGCCATAACTTTTGACTCGTTTGGAGTTACGGGAGCCACAACCTATCAAAACGAAGGTCTTTCCATGTTCTACGTTTCCAACGGTTGGAATTCTCTTGGATCGGTTTTTTGCGTAGAATAATTCCATCTTAATTTTATTCTACTGCTTGGATGTTTTCATTCATAAATTTATTCCGTGGAGTTTGTGGTATAAAAAGTCGGACTAAATCGATGTTAACGTAGAAGAAGGCAAAAAACAAAAATATACAAATAGCGAAGAAGGCCACCATAATATTACGCTAAAAAAATTGAAATCGAATTTAAAATTGGACAAAACAGGAAACTGAAAGATATTCGCAGATTGAAAAGGCAGCTTACTTAAATCGTATAAAACGCCTTGAGTCGTTCGAAATTCTAAGGTATCAAATGCTTTCAACGTTCTCCTTGAAGTCACTTCGTCGTGGTGTCGTAATTTTGGTAAAAAGTCGGCGCGTGTTGATGACCATGAGCAAAACAATGCGGTACGGAAAAAGAGGAAGACGGAACGGTCGTAAAAGCAGAACGTTTATTGCGCTATAGCTTCTGTGGACAAGTTTTTGACCCATATCCCCATTCATTCCCACAATGATCCATAATATCTTAAATATCAAGTGCTATATTGTGAGCATGCTCGAGCGTTTCACGGAGATCGAAGACTTTTGCCGGTACCGTCGAATCGGAACAGCGAGCGGTCTGTCGCTTTCTTCCGTTTCTTCAAACGGCCATAACTTTTGACTCGTTTGGAGTTACGGGAGCCACAACCTATCAAAACGAAGGTCTTTCCATGTTCTACGTTTCCAACGGTTGGAATTCTCTTGGATCGGTTTTTTGCGTAGAATAATTCCATCTTAATTTTATTCTACTGCTTGGATGTTTTCATTCATAAATTTATTCCGTGGAGTTTGTGGTATAAAAAGTCAGACTAAATCGATGTTAACGTAGAAGAACGCAAAAAACAAAAATATACAAATAGCGAAGAAGGCCACCATAATATTCCGCTAAAAAAATAGAAATTGAATTTAAAATTGGATAAAACAGGAAACTGAAAGATATTCGCAGATTGAAAAGGCAGCTTACTTAAATCATACAAAACGCCTTGAGTCGTTCGAAATTCTAAGGTATCAAATGCTTTTAACGTTCTCCTTGAAGTCACTTCGTCGTGGTGTCGTAATTTTGGTAAAAAGTCGGCGCGTGTTGATGACTATGAGCAAAACAATGCGGTACGGAAAAAGAGGAAGACGGAACGGTCGTAAAAGCAGAACGTTTATTGCGCTATAGCTTCTGTGGACAGGTTTTTGACCCATATCCCCATTTATTCCCACAATGATCCATAATATCTTAAATATCAAGTGCTATATTGTGAGCATGCTCGAGCGTTTCACGGAGATCGAAGACTTTTGCCGGTACCGTCGAATCGGAACAGCGAGCGGTCTGTCGCTTTCTTCCGTTTCTTCAAACGGCCATAACTTTTGACTCGTTTGGAGTTACGGGAGCCACAACCTATCAAAACGAAGGTCTTTCCATGTTCTACGTTTCCAACGGTTGGAATTCTCTTGGATCGGTTTTTTGCGTAGAATAATTCCATCTTAATTTTATTCTACTGCTTGGATGTTTTCATTCATAAATTTATTCCGTGGAGTTTGTGGTATAAAAAGTCGGACTAAATCGATGTTAACGTAGAAGAAGGCAAAAAACAAAAATATACAACTAGCGAAGTAGGCCACCATAATATTACGCTAAAAAAATTGAAATCGAATTTAAAATTGGACAAAACAGGAAACTGAAAGATATTCGCAGATTGAAAAGGCAGCTTACTTAAATCGTAGAAAACGCCTTGAGTCGTTCGAAATTCTAAGGTATCAAATGCTTTCAACGTTCTCCTTGAAGTCACTTCGTCGTGGTGTCGTAATTTTGGTAAAAAGTCGGCGCGTGTTGATGACCATGAGCAAAACAATGCGGTACGGAAAAAGAGGAAGACGGAACGGTCGTAAAAGCAGAACGTTTATTGCGCTATAGCTTCTGTGGACAAGTTTTTGACCCATATCCCCATTCATTCCCACAATGATCCATAATATCTTAAATATCAAGTGCTATATTGTGAGCATGCTCGAGCGTTTCACGGAGATCGAAGACTTTTGCCGGTACCGTCGAATCGGAACAGCGAGCGGTCTGTCGCTTTCTTCCGTTTCTTCAAACGGCCATAACTTTTGACTCGTTTGGAGTTACGGGAGCCACAACCTATCAAAACGAAGGTCTTTCCATGTTCTACGTTTCCAACGGTTGGAATTCTCTTGGATCGGTTTTTTGCGTAGAATAATTCCATCTTAATTTTATTCTACTGCTTGGATGTTTTCATTCATAAATTTATTCCGTGGAGTTTGTGGTATAAAAAGTCGGACTAAATCGATGTTAACGTAGAAGAACGCAAAAAACAAAAATATACAAATAGCGAAGAAGGCCACCATAATATTCCGCTAAAAAAATAGAAATTGAATTTAAAATTGGATAAAACAGGAAACTGAAAGATATTCGCAGATTGAAAAGGCAGCTTACTTAAATCATACAAAACGCCTTGAGTCGTTCGAAATTCTAAGGTATCAAATGCTTTTAACGTTCTCCTTGAAGTCACTTCGTCGTGGTGTCGTAATTTTGGTAAAAAGTCGGCGCGTGTTGATGACTATGAGCAAAACAATGCGGTACGGAAAAAGAGGAAGACGGAACGGTCGTAAAAGCAGAACGTTTATTGCGCTATAGCTTCTGTGGACAGGTATTTGACCCATATCCCCATTTATTCCCACAATGATCCATAATATCTTAAATATCAAGTGCTATATTGTGAGCATGCTCGAGCGTTTCACGGAGATCGAAGACTTTTGCCGGTACCGTCGAATCGGAACAGCGAGCGGTCTGTCGCTTTCTTCCGTTTCTTCAAACGGCCATAACTTTTGACTCGTTTGGAGTTACGGGAGCCACAACCTATCAAAACGAAGGTCTTTCCATGTTCTACGTTTCCAACGGTTGGAATTCTCTTGGATCGGTTTTTTGCGTAGAATAATTCCATCTTAATTTTATTCTACTGCTTGGATGTTTTCATTCATAAATTTATTCCGTGGAGTTTGTGGTATAAAAAGTCGGACTAAATCGATGTTAACGTAGAAGAACGCAAAAAACAAAAGTATACAAATAGCGAAGAAGGCCACCATAATATTACGCTAAAAAAATAGTAATTGAATTTAAAATTGGACAAAACAGGAAACTGAAAGATATTCGTAGATTGAAAAGGCAGCTTACTTAAATCATATAAAACGCCTTGAGACGTTCGAAATTCTAAGGTATCAAATGCTTGTAACGTTCCCCTTGAAGTCACTTCGTCGTGGTGTCGTAATTTTGGTAAAAAGTCGGCGCGTGTTGATGACTATGAGCAAAACAATGCGGTACGGAAAAAGAGGAAGACGGAACGGTCGTAAAAGCAGAACGTTTATTGCGCTATAGCTTCTGTGGACAAGTTTTTGACCCATATCCCCATTTATTCCCACAATGATCCATAATATCTTAAATATCAAGTACTATATTGTGAGCATGCTCGAGCGTTTCACGGAGATCGAAGACTTTTGCCAGTACCGTCGAATCGGAACAGCGAGCGGTCTGTCGCTTTCTTCCGTTTCTTCAAACGGCCATAACTTTTGACTCGTTTGGAGTTACGGGAGCCACAACCTATCAAAACGAAGGTCTTTCCATGTTCTACGTTTCCAACGGTTGGAATTCTCTTGGATCGGTTTTTTGCGTAGAATAATTCCATCTTAATTTTATTCTACTGCTTGGATGTTTTCATTCATAAATTTATTCCGTGGAGTTTGTGATATAAAAAGTCGGACTAAATCGATGTTAACGTAGAACAACGTAAAAAACAAAAATATACAAATATCGAAGAAGGCCACCATAATATTCCGCTAAAAAAATAGAAATTGAATTTAAAATTGGATAAAACAGGAAACTGAAAGATATTCGCAGATTGAAAAGGCAGCTTACTTAAATCATATAAAACGCCTTGAGTCGTTCGAAATTCTAAGGTATCAAATGCTTTTAACGTTCTCCTTGAAGTCACTTCGTCGTGGTGTCGTAATTTTGGTAAAAAGTCGGCGCGTGTTGATGACTATGAGCAAAACAATGCGGTACGGAAAAAGAGGAAGACGGAACGGTCGTAAAAGCATAACGTTTATTGCGCTATAGCTTCTGTGGACAGGTTTTTGACCCATATCCCCATTTATTCCCACAATGATCCATAATATCTTAAATATCAAGTGCTATATTGTGAGCATGCTCGAGCGTTTCACGGAGATCGAAGACTTTTGCCAGTACCGTCGAATCGGAACAGCGAGCGGTCTGTCGCTTTCTTCCGTTTCTTCAAACGGCCATAACTTTTGACTCGTTTGGAGTTACGGGAGCCACAACCTATCAAAACGAAGGTCTTTCCATGTTCTACGTTTCCAACGGTTGGAATTCTCTTGGATCGGTTTTTTGCGTAGAATAATTCCATCTTATTTTTATTCTACTGCTTGGATGTTTTCGTTCATAAATTTATTCCGTGGAGTTTGTCGTATAAAAAGTCGGACTAAATCGATGTTAACGTAGAAGAACGCAAAAAACAAAAATATACAAATAGCGAAGAAGGCCACCATAATATTCCGCTAAAAAAATAGAAATTGAATTTAAAATTGGACAAAACAGGAAACTGAAAGATATTCGCGGATTGAAAAGGCAGCTTACTTAAATCGTATAAAACGCCTTGAGTCGTACGAAATTCTAAGGTATCAAATGCTTTAACGTTCTCCTTGAAGTCACTTCGTCGTGGTGTCGTAATTTTGGTAAAAAGTCGGCGCGTGTCGATGACTACGAGCAAAACAATGCGGTACGGAAAAAGAGGAAGACGGAACGGTCGTAAAAGCAGAACGTTTATTGCGCTATAGCTTCTGTGGACAAGTTTTTGACCCGTATCCCCATTTATTCCCACAACGATCCATAATATCTTAAATATCAAGTTCTATATTGTGAGCATGCTCGAGCGTTTCACGGAGATCGAAGACTTTTGCCAGTACCGTCGAATCGGAACAGCGAGCGGTCTGTCGCTTTCTTCCGTTTCTTCAAACGGCCATAACTTTTGACTCGTTTGTAGTTACGGGAGCCACAACCTATCAAAACGAAGGTCTTTCCATGTTCTACGTTTCCAACGGTTGGAATTCTCTTGGATCGGTTTTTTGCGTAGAATAATTCCATCTTATTTTTATTCTACTGCTTGGATGTTTTCATTCATAAATTTATTCCGTGGAGTTTGTGGTATAAAAAGTCGGACTAAATCGATGTTAACGTAGAAGAACGCAAAAAACAAAAATATACAAATATCGAAGAAGGCCACCATAATATTCCGCTAAAAAAATAGAAATTGAATTTAAAATTGGACAAAACAGGAAACTGAAAGATATTCGCGGATTGAAAAGGCAGCTTACTTAAATCGTATAAAACGCCTTGAGTCGTACGAAATTCTAAGGTATCAAATGCTTTAACGTTCTCCTTGAAGTCACTTCGTCGTGGTGTCGTAATTTTGGTAAAAAGTCGGCGCGTGTCGATGACTACGAGCAAAACAATGCGGTACGGAAAAAGAGGAAGACGGAACGGTCGTAAAAGCAGAACGTTTATTGCGCTATAGCTTCTGTGGACAAGTTTTTGACCCGTATCCCCATTTATTCCCACAACGATCCATAATATCTTAAATATCAAGTACTATATTGTGAGCATGCTCGAGCGTTTCACGGAGATCGAAGACTTTTGCCAGTACCGTCGAATCGGAACAGCGAGCGGTCTGTCGCTTTCTTCCGTTTCTTCAAACGGCCATAACTTTTGACTCGTTTGGAGTTACGGGAGCCACAACCTATCAAAACGAAGGTCTTTCCATGTTCTACGTTTCCAACGGTTGGAATTCTCTTGGATCGGTTTTTTGCGTAGAATAATTCCATCTTATTTTTATTCTACTGCTTGGATGTTTTCATTCATAAATTTATTCCGTGGAGTTTGTGGTATAAAAAGTCGGACTAAATCGATGTTAACGTAGAAGAACGCAAAAAACAAAAATATACAAATATCGAAGAAGGCCACCATAATATTCCGCTAAAAAAATAGAAATTGAATTTAAAATTGGACAAAACAGGAAACTGAAAGATATTCGCGGATTGAAAAGGCAGCTTACTTAAATCGTATAAAACGCCTTGAGTCGTACGAAATTCTAAGGTATCAAATGCTTTAACGTTCTCCTTGAAGTCACTTCGTCGTGGTGTCGTAATTTTGGTAAAAAGTCGGCGCGTGTCGATGACTACGAGCAAAACAATGCGGTACGGAAAAAGAGGAAGACGGAATGGTCGTAAAAGCAGAACGTTTATTGCGCTATAGCTTCTGTGGACAAGTTTTTGACCCGTATCCCCATTTATTCCCACAACGATCCATAATATCTTAAATATCAAGTACTATATTGTGAGCATGCTCGAGCGTTTCACGGAGATCGAAGACTTTTGCCAGTACCGTCGAATCGGAACAGCGAGCGGTCTGTCGCTTTCTTCCGTTTCTTCAAACGGCCATAACTTTTGACTCGTTTGGAGTTACGGGAGCCACAACCTATCAAAACGAAGGTCTTTCCATGTTCTACGTTTCCAACGGTTGGAATTCTCTTGGATCGGTTTTTTGCGTAGAATAATTCCATCTTAATTTTATTCTACTGCTTGGATGTTTTCATTCATAAATTTATTCCGTGGAGTTTGTGGTATAAAAAGTCGGACTAAATCGATGTTAACGTAGAAGAACGCAAAAAACAAAAATATACAAATAGCGAAGAAGGCCACCATAATATTCCGCTAAAAAAATAGAAATTGAATTTAAAATTGGAGAAAACAGGAAACTGAAAGATATTCGCAGATTGAAAAGGCAGCTTACTTAAATCATACAAAACGCCTTGAGTCGTTCGAAATTCTAAGGTATCAAATGCTTTTAACGTTCTCCTTGAAGTCACTTCGTCGTGGTGTCGTAATTTTGGTAAAAAGTCGGCGCGTGTTGATGACTATGAGCAAAACAATGCGGTACGGAAAAAGAGGAAGACGGAACGGTCGTAAAAGCAGAACGTTTATTGCGCTATAGCTTCTGTGGACAGGTATTTGACCCATATCCCCATTTATTCCCACAATGATCCATAATATCTTAAATATCAAGTGCTATATTATGAGCATGCTCGAGCGTTTCACGGAGATCGAAGACTTTTGCCGGTACCGTCGAATCGGAACAGCGAGCGGTCTGTCGCTTTCTTCCGTTTCTTCAAACGGCCATAACTTTTGACTCGTTTGGAGTTACGGGAGCCACAACCTATCAAAACGAAGGTCTTTCCATGTTCTACGTTTCCAACGGTTGGAATTCTCTTGGATCGGTTTTTTGCGTAGAATAATTCCATCTTAATTTTATTCTACTGCTTGGATGTTTTCATTCATAAATTTATTCCGTGGAGTTTGTGGTATAAAAAGTCGGACTAAATCGATGTTAACGTAGAAGAACGCAAAAAACAAAAGTATACAAATAGCGAAGAAGGCCACCATAATATTACGCTAAAAAAATAGTAATTGAATTTAAAATTGGACAAAACAGGAAATTGAAAGATATTCGTAGATTGAAAAGGCAGCTTACTTAAATCATATAAAACGCCTTGAGACGTTCGAAATTCTAAGGTATCAAATGCTTGTAACGTTCCCCTTGAAGTCACTTCGTCGTGGTGTCGTAATTTTGGTAAAAAGTCGGCGCGTGTTGATGACTATGAGCAAAACAATGCGGTACGGAAAAAGAGGAAGACGGAACGGTCGTAAAAGCAGAACGTTTATTGCGCTATAGCTTCTGTGGACAAGTTTTTGACCCATATCCCCATTTATTCCCACAATGATCCATAATATCTTAAATATCAAGTACTATATTGTGAGCATGCTCGAGCGTTTCACGGAGATCGAAGACTTTTGCCAGTACCGTCGAATCGGAACAGCGAGCGGTCTGTCGCTTTCTTCCGTTTCTTCAAACGGCCATAACTTTTGACTCGTTTGGAGTTACGGGAGCCACAACCTGTCAAAACGAAGGTCTTTCCATGTTCTACGTTTCCAACGGTTGGAATTCTCTTGGATCGGTTTTTTGCGTAGAATAATTCCATCTTAATTTTATTCTACTGCTTGGATGTTTTCATTCATAAATTTATTCCGTGGAGTTTGTGATATAAAAAGTCGGACTAAATCGATGTTAACGTAGAACAACGTAAAAAACAAAAATATACAAATATCGAAGAAGGCCACCATAATATTCCGCTAAAAAAATAGAAATTGAATTTAAAATTGGATAAAACAGGAAACTGAAAGATATTCGCAGATTGAAAAGGCAGCTTACTTAAATCATATAAAACGCCTTGAGTCGTTCGAAATTCTAAGGTATCAAATGCTTTTAACGTTCTCCTTGAAGTCACTTCGTCGTGGTGTCGTAATTTTGGTAAAAAGTCGGCGCGTGTTGATGACTATGAGCAAAACAATGCGGTACGGAAAAAGAGGAAGACGGAACGGTCGTAAAAGCAGAACGTTTATTGCGCTATAGCTTCTGTGGACAGGTTTTTGACCCATATCCCCATTTATTCCCACAATGATCCATAATATCTTAAATATCAAGTGCTATATTGTGAGCATGCTCGAGCGTTTCACGGAGATCGAAGACTTTTGCCAGTACCGTCGAATCGGAACAGCGAGCGGTCTGTCGCTTTCTTCCGTTTCTTCAAACGGCCATAACTTTTGACTCGTTTGGAGTTACGGGAGCCACAACCTATCAAAACGAAGGTCTTTCCATGTTCTACGTTTCCAACGGTTGGAATTCTCTTGGATCGGTTTTTTGCGTAGAATAATTCCATCTTAATTTTATTCTACTGCTTGGATGTTTTCATTCATAAATTTATTCCGTGGAGTTTGTCGTATAAAAAGTCGGACTAAATCGATGTTAACGTAGAAGAACGCAAAAAACAAAAATATACAACTAGCGAAGAAGGCCACCATAATATTACGCTAAAAAAATTGAAATCGAATTTAAAATTGGACAAAACAGGAAACTGAAAGATATTCGCAGATTGAAAAGGCAGCTTACTTAAATCGTATAAAACGCCTTGAGTCGTTCGAAATTCTAAGGTATCAAATGCTTTTAACGTTCTCCTTGAAGTCACTTCGTCGTGGTGTCGTAATTTTGGTAAAAAGTCGGCGCGTGTTGATGACCATGAGCAAAACAATGCGGTACGGAAAAAGAGGAAGACGGAACGGTCGTAAAAGCAGAACGTTTATTGCGCTATAGCTTCTGTGGACAAGTTTTTGACCCATATCCCCATTTCTTCCCACAATGATCCATAATATCTTAAATATCAAGTGCTATATTGTGAGCATGCTCGAGCGTTTCACGGAGATCGAAGACTTTTGCCGGTACCGTCGAATCGGAACAGCGAGCGGTCTGTCGCTTTCTTCCGTTTCTTCAAACGGCCATAACTTTTGACTCGTTTGGAGTTACGGGAGCCACAACCTATCAAAACGAAGGTCTTTCCATGTTCTACGTTTCCAACGGTTGGAATTCTCTTGGATCGGTTTTTTGCGTAGAATAATTCCATCTTAATTTTATTCTACTGCTTGGATGTTTTCATTCATAAATTTATTCCGTGGAGTTTGTGGTATAAAAAGTCGGACTAAATCGATGTTAACGTAGAAGAACGCAAAAAACAAAAGTATACAAATAGCGAAGAAGGCCACCATAATATTACGCTAAAAAAATAGTAATTGAATTTAAAATTGGACAAAACAGGAAACTGAAAGATATTCGTAGATTGAAAAGGCAGCTTACTTAAATCATATAAAACGCCTTGAGACGTTCGAAATTCTAAGGTATCAAATGCTTGTAACGTTCCCCTTGAAGTCACTTCGTCGTGGTGTCGTAATTTTGGTAAAAAGTCGGCGCGTGTTGATGACTATGAGCAAAACAATGCGGTACGGAAAAAGAGGAAGACGGAACGGTCGTAAAAGCAGAACGTTTATTGCGCTATAGCTTCTGTGGACAAGTTTTTGACCCATATCCCCATTTATTCCCACAATGATCCATAATATCTTAAATATCATGTACTATATTGTGAGCATGCTCGAGCGTTTCACGGAGATCGAAGACTTTTGCCAGTACCGTCGAATCGGAACAGCGAGCGGTCTGTCGCTTTCTTCCGTTTCTTCAAACGGCCATAACTTTTGACTCGTTTGGAGTTACGGGAGCCACAACCTATCAAAACGAAGGTCTTTCCATGTTCTACGTTTCCAACGGTTGGAATTCTCTTGGATCGGTTTTTTGCGTAGAATAATTCCATCTTAATTTTATTCTACTGCTTGGATGTTTTCATTCATAAATTTATTCCGTGGAGTTTGTGATATAAAAAGTCGGACTAAATCGATGTTAACGTAGAACAACGTAAAAAACAAAAATATACAAATATCGAAGAAGGCCACCATAATATTCCACTAAAAAAATAGAAATTGAATTTAAAATTGGATAAAACAGGAAACTGAAAGATATTCGCAGATTGAAAAGGCAGCTTACTTAAATCATATAAAACGCCTTGAGTCGTTCGAAATTCTAAGGTATCAAATGCTTTTAACGTTCTCCTTGAAGTCACTTCGTCGTGGTGTCGTAATTTTGGTAAAAAGTCGGCGCGTGTTGATGACTATGAGCAAAACAATGCGGTACGGAAAAAGAGAAAGACGGAACGGTCGTAAAAGCAGAACGTTTATTGTGCTATAGCTTCTGTGGACAGGTTTTTGACCCATATCCCCATTTATTCCCACAATGATCCATAATATCTTAAATATCAAGTGCTATATTGTGAGCATGCTCGAGCGTTTCACGGAGATCGAAGACTTTTGCCGGTAACGTCGAATCGGAACAGCGAGCGGTCTGTCGCTTTCTTCCGTTTCTTCAAACGGCCATAACTTTTGACTCGTTTGGAGTTACGGGAGCCACAACCTATCAAAACGAAGGTCTTTCCATGTTCTACGTTTCCAACGGTTGGAATTCTCTTGGATCGGTTTTTGCGTAGAATAATTCCATCTTAATTTTATTCTACTGCTTGGATGTTTTCATTCATAAATTTATTCCGTGGAGTTTGTGGTATAAAAAGTCGGACTAAATCGATGTTAACGTAGAAGAACGCAAAAAACAAAAATATACAAATAGCGAAGAAGGCCACCATAATATTACGCTAAAAAAATAGTAATTGAATTTAAAATTGGACAAAACAGGAAATTGAAAGATATTCGTAGATTGAAAAGGCAGCTTACTTAAATCATATAAAACGCCTTGAGTCGTTCGAAATTCTAAGGTATCAAATGCTTTTAACGTTCTCCTTGAAGTCACTTCGTCGTGGTGTTTTTTTTGTAAAAAGTCGGCGCGTGTTGATGACTATGAGCAAAACAATGCGGTACGAAAAAAGAGGGAGACAGAACGGTTGTAAAAGCAGAACGTTTATTGCGCTATAGCTTCTGTGGACAAGTTTTTGACCCATATCCCCATTTATTCCCACAATGACCCATAATATCTTAAATATCAAGTACTATATTGTGAGCATGCTCGAGCGTTTCACGGAGATCGAAGACTTTTGCCGGTACCGTCGAATCGGAACAGCGAGCGGTCTGTCGCTTTCTTCCGTTTCTTCAAACGGCCATAACTTTTGACTCGTTTGGAGTTACGGGAGCCACAACCTATCAAAACGAAGGTCTTTCCATGTTCTACGTTTCCAACGGTTGGAATTCTCTTGGATCGGTTTTTTGCGTAGAATAATTCCATCTTAATTTTATTCTACTGCTTGGATGTTTTCATTCATAAATTTATTCCGTGGAGTTTGTGGTATAAAAAGTCGGACTAAATCGATGTTAACGTAGAAGAACG
Source organism: Allium cepa (assembly GCA_030765085.1). Classification (NCBI taxonomy): domain Eukaryota; kingdom Viridiplantae; phylum Streptophyta; class Magnoliopsida; order Asparagales; family Amaryllidaceae; genus Allium; species Allium cepa. The sequence goes on from CM060931.1 coordinate 171,234,903, forward strand.
CAAAAAACAAAAATATACAAATAGCAAAGAAGGCCACCATAATATTACGCTAAAAAAATAGTAATCGAATTTAAAATTGGACAAAACAGGAAACTGAAAGATATTCGCAGATTGAAAAGGCAGCTTACTTAAATCGTATAAAACGCCTTGAGTCGTTCGAAATTCTAAGGTATCAAATGCTTTTAACGTTCTCCTTGAAGTCACTTCGTCGTGGTGTCGTAATTTTGGTAAAAAGTCGGCGCGTGTTGATGACCATGAGCAAAACAATGCGGTACGGAAAAAGAGGAAGACGGAACGGTCGTAAAAGCAGAACGTTTATTGCGCTATAGCTTCTGTGGACAAGTTTTTGACCCATATCCCCATTTATTCCCACAATGATCCATAATATCTTAAATATCAAGTGCTATATTGTGAGCATGCTCGAGCGTTTCACGGAGATCGAAGACTTTTGCCGGTACCGTCGAATCGGAACAGCGAGCGGTCTGTCGCTTTCTTCCGTTTCTTCAAACGGCCATAACTTTTGACTCGTTTGGAGTTACGGGAGCCACAACCTATCAAAACGAAGGTCTTTCCATGTTCTACGTTTCCAACAGTTGGAATTCTCTTGGATCGGTTTTTTGCGTAGAATAATTCCATCTTAATTTTATTCTACTGCTTGGATGTTTTCATTCATAAATTTATTCCGTGGAGTTTGTGATATAAAAAGTCGGACTAAATCGATGTTAACATAGAACAACGTAAAAAACAAAAATATACATATATCGAAGAAGGCCGCCATAATATTACGCTAAAAAAATTGAAATCGAATTTAAAATTGGACAAAACAGGAAACTGAAAGATATTCGCAGATTGAAAAGGCAGCTTACTTAAATCGTATAAAACGCCTTGAGTCGTTCGAAATTCTAAGGTATCAAATTCTTTTAACGTTCTCCTTGAAGTCACTTCGTCGTGGTGTCGTATTTTTGGTAAAAAGTCGGCGCGTGTTGATGACCATGAGCAAAACAATGCGGTACGGAAAAAGAGGAAGACGGAACGGTCGTAAAAGCAGAACGTTTATTGCGCTATAGCTTCTGTGGACAAGTTTTTGACCCATATCCCCATTTATTCCCACAATGATCCATAATATCTTAAATATCAAGTGCTATATTGTGAGCATGCTCGAGCGTTTCACGGAGATCGAAGACTTTTGCCGGTACCGTCGAATCGGAACAGCGAGCGGTCTGTCGCTTTCTTCCGTTTCTTCAAACGGCCATAACTTTTGACTCGTTTGGAGTTACGGGAGCCACAACCTATCAAAACGAAGGTCTTTCCATGTTCTACGTTTCCAACGGTTGGAATTCTCTTGGATCGGTTTTTTGCGTAGAATAATTCCATCTTAATTTTATTCTACTGCTTGGATGTTTTCATTCATAAATTTATTCCGTGGAGTTTGTGGTATAAAAAGTCGGACTAAATCGATGTTAACGTAGAAGAACGCAAAAAACAAAAGTATACAAATAGCGAAGAAGGCCACCATAATATTACGCTAAAAAAATAGTAATTGAATTTAAAATTGGACAAAACAGGAAACTGAAAGATATTCGTAGATTGAAAAGGCAGCTTACTTAAATCATATAAAACGCCTTGAGACGTTCGAAATTCTAAGGTATCAAATGCTTGTAACGTTCCCCTTGAAGTCACTTCGTCGTGGTGTCGTAATTTTGGTAAAAAGTCGGCGCGTGTTGATGACTATGAGCAAAACAATGTGGTACGGAAAAAGAGGAAGACGGAACGGTCGTAAAAGCAGAACGTTTATTGCGCTATAGCTTCTGTGGACAAGTTTTTGACCCATATCCCCATTTATTCCCACAATGATCCATAATATCTTAAATATCAAGTACTATATTGTGAGCATGCTCGAGCGTTTCATGGAGATCGAAGACTTTTGCCAGTACCGTCGAATCGGAACAGCGAGCGGTCTGTCGCTTTCTTCCGTTTCTTCAAACGGCCATAACTTTTGACTCGTTTGGAGTTACGGGAGCCACAACCTATCAAAACGAAGGTCTTTCCATGTTCTACGTTTCCAACGGTTGGAATTCTCTTGGATCGGTTTTTTGCGTAGAATAATTCCATCTTAATTTTATTCTACTGCTTGGATGTTTTCATTCATAAATTTATTCCGTGGAGTTTGTGGTATAAAAAGTCGGACTAAATCGATGTTAACGTAGAACAACGCAAAAAACAAAAATATACAAATATCGAAGAAGGCCACCATAATATTCCGCTAAAAAAATAGAAATTGAATTTAAAATTGGATAAAACAGGAAACTGAAAGATATTCGCAGATTGAAAAGGCAGCTTACTTAAATCATATAAAACGCCTTGAGTCGTTCGAAATTCTAAGGTATCAAATGCTTTTAACGTTCTCCTTGAAGTCACTTCGTCGTGGTGTCGTAATTTTGGTAAAAAGTCGGCGCGTGTTGATGACTATGAGCAAAACAATGCGGTACGGAAAAAGAGGAAGACGGAACGGTCGTAAAAGCAGAACGTTTATTGCGCTATAGCTTCTGTGGACAGGTTTTTGACCCATATCCCCATTTATTCCCACAATGATCCATAATATCTTAAATATCAAGTGCTATATTGTGAGCATGCTCGAGCGTTTCACGGAGATCGAAGACTTTTGCCGGTACCGTCGAATCGGAACAGCGAGCGGTCTATCGCTTTCTTCCGTTTCTTCAAACGGCCATAACTTTTGACTCGCTTGGAGTTACGGGAGCCACAACCTATCAAAACGAAGGTCTTTCCATGTTCTACGTTTCCAACGGTTGGAATTCTCTTGGATCGGTTTTTTGCGTAGAATAATTCCATCTTAATTTTATTCTACTGCTTGGATGTTTTCATTCATAAATTTATTCCGTGGAGTTTGTGGTATAAAAAGTCGGACTAAATCGATGTTAACGTAGAAGAACGCAAAAAACAAAAATATACAAATAGCGAAGAAGGCCACCATAATATTACGCTAAAAAAATAGTAATTGAATTTAAAATTGGACAAAACAGGAAATTGAAAGATATTCGTAGATTGAAAAGGCAGCTTACTTAAATCATATAAAACGCCTTGAGTCGTTCGAAATTCTAAGGTATCAAATGCTTTTAACGTTCTCCTTGAAGTCACTTCGTCGTGGTGTTTTTTTTGTAAAAAGTCGGCGCGTGTTGATGACTATGAGCAAAACAATGCGGTACGGAAAAAGAGGGAGACAGAACGGTCGTAAAAGCAGAACGTTTATTGCGCTATAGCTTCTGTGGACAAGTTTTTGACCCATATCCCCATTTATTCCCACAATGACCCATAATATCTTAAATATCAAGTACTATATTGTGAGCATGCTCGAGCGTTTCACGGAGATCGAAGACTTTTGCCAGTACCGTCGAATCGGAACAGCGAGCGGTCTGTCGCTTTCTTCCGTTTCTTCAAACGGCCATAACTTTTGACTCGTTTGGAGTTACGGGAGCCACAACCTATCAAAACGAAGGTCTTTCCATGTTCTACGTTTCCAACGGTTGGAATTCTCTTGGATCGGTTTTTTGCGTAGAATAATTCCATCTTAATTTTATTCTACTGCTTGGATGTTTTCATTCATAAATTTATTCCGTGGAGTTTGTGGTATAAAAAGTCGGACTAAATCGATGTTAACGTAGAACAACGCAAAAAACAAAAATATACAAATATCGAAGAAGGCCACCATAATATTCCGCTAAAAAAATAGAAATTGAATTTAAAATTGGATAAAACAGGAAACTGAAAGATATTCGCAGATTGAAAAGGCAGCTTACTTAAATCATATAAAACGCCTTGAGTCGTTCGAAATTCTAAGGTATCAAATGCTTTTAACGTTCTCCTTGAAGTCACTTCATCGTGGTGTCGTAATTTTGGTAAAAAGTCGGCGCGTGTTGATGACTATGAGCAAAACAATGCGGTACGGAAAAAGAGGAAGACGGAACGGTCGTAAAAGCAGAACGTTTATTGCGCTATAGCTTCTGTGGACAGGTTTTTGACCCATATCCCCATTTATTCCCACAATGATCCATAATATCTTAAATATCAAGTGCTATATTGTGAGCATGCTCGAGCGTTTCACGGAGATCGAAGACTTTTGCCGGTATCGTCGAATCGGAACAGCGAGCGGTCTGTCGCTTTCTTCCGTTTCTTCAAACGGCCATAACTTTTGACTCGCTTGGAGTTACGGGAGCCACAACCTATCAAAACGAAGGTCTTTCCATGTTCTACGTTTCCAACGGTTGGAATTCTCTTGGATCGGTTTTTTGCGTAGAATAATTCCATCTTAATTTTATTCTACTGCTTGGATGTTTTCATTCATAAATTTATTCCGTGGAGTTTGTGGTATAAAAAGTCGGACTAAATCGATGTTAACGTAGAAGAACGCAAAAAACAAAAATATACAAATAGCGAAGAAGGCCACCATAATATTACGCTAAAAAAATAGTAATTGAATTTAAAATTGGACAAAACAGGAAATTGAAAGATATTCGTAGATTGAAAAGGCAGCTTACTTAAATCATATAAAACGCCTTGAGTCGTTCGAAATTCTAAGGTATCAAATGCTTTTAACGTTCTCCTTGAAGTCACTTCGTCGTGGTGTTTTTTTTGTAAAAAGTCGGCGCGTGTTGATGACTATGAGCAAAACAATGCGGTACGGAAAAAGAGGGAGACAGAACGGTCGTAAAAGCAGAACGTTTATTGCGCTATAGCTTCTGTGGACAAGTTTTTGACCCATATCCCCATTTATTCCCACAATGACCCATAATATCTTAAATATCAAGTACTATATTGTGAGCATGCTCGAGCGTTTCACGGAGATCGAAGACTTTTGCCAGTACCGTCGAATCGGAACAGCGAGCGGTCTGTCGCTTTCTTCCGTTTCTTCAAACGGCCATAACTTTTGACTCGTTTGGAGTTACGGGAGCCACAACCTATCAAAACGAAGGTCTTTCCATGTTCTACGTTTCCAACGGTTGGAATTCTCTTGGATCGGTTTTTTGCGTAGAATAATTCCATCTTAATTTTATTCTACTGCTTGGATGTTTTCATTCATAAATTTATTCCGTGGAGTTTGTGGTATAAAAAGTCGGACTAAATCGATGTTAACGTAGAAGAACGCAAAAAACAAAAATATACAAATAGCAAAGAAGGCCACCATAATATTACGCTAAAAAAATAGTAATCGAATTTAAAATTGGACAAAACAGGAAACTGAAAGATATTCGCAGATTGAAAAGGCAGCTTACTTAAATCGTATAAAACGCCTTGAGTCGTTCGAAATTCTAAGGTATCAAATGCTTTTAACGTTCTCCTTGAAGTCACTTCGTCGTGGTGTCGTAATTTTGGTAAAAAGTCGGCGCGTGTTGATGACCATGAGCAAAACAATGCGGTACGGAAAAAGAGGAAGACGGAACGGTCGTAAAAGCAGAACGTTTATTGCGCTATAGCTTCTGTGGACAAGTTTTTGACCCATATCCCCATTTATTCCCACAATGATCCATAATATCTTAAATATCAAGTGTTATATTGTGAGCATGCTCGAGCGTTTCACGGAGATCGAAGACTTTTGCCGGTACCGTCGAATCGGAACAGCGAGCGGTCTGTCGCTTTCTTCCGTTTCTTCAAACGGCCATAACTTTTGACTCGTTTGGAGTTACGGGAGCCACAACCTATCAAAACGAAGGTCTTTCCATGTTCTACGTTTCCAACGGTTGGAATTCTCTTGGATCGGTTTTTTGCGTAGAATAATTCCATCTTATTTTTATTCTACTGCTTGGATGTTTTCATTCATAAATTTATTCCGTGGAGTTTGTGATATAAAAAGTCGGACTAAATCGATGTTAACGTAGAAGAACGCAAAAAACAAAAATATACAAATAGCGAAGAAGGGCACCATAATATTACGCTAAAAAAATTGAAATCGAATTTAAAATTGGAAAAAACAGGAAACTGAAAGATATTCGCAGATTGAAAAGGCAGCTTACTTAAATCGTATAAAACGCCTTGAGTCGTTCGAAATTCTAAGGTATCAAATGCTTTTAACGTTCTCCTTGAAGTCACTTCGTCGTGGTGTCGTAATTTTGGTAAAAAGTCGGCGCGTGTTGATGACCATGAGCAAAACAATGCGGTACGGAAAAAGAGGAAGACGGAACGGTCGTAAAAGCAGAACGTTTATTGCGCTATAGCTTCTGTGGACAAGTTTTTGACCCATATCCCCATTTATTCCCACAATGATCCATAATATCTTAAATATCAAGTACTATATTGTGAGCATGCTCGAGCGTTTCACGGAGATCGAAGACTTTTGCCAGTACCGTCGAATCGGAACAGCGAGCGGTCGGTCGCTTTCTTCCGTTTCTTCAAACGGCCATAACTTTTGACTCGTTTGGAGTTACGGGAGCCACAACCTATCAAAACGAAGGTCTTTCCATGTTCTACGTTTCCAACGGTTGGAATTCTCTTGGATCGGTTTTTTACGTAGAATAATTCCATCTTAGTTTTATTCTACTGCTTGGATGTTTTCATTCATAAATTTATTCCGTGGAGTTTGTGGTATAAAAAATCGGACTAAATCGATGTTAACGTAGAAGAACGCAAAAAACAAAAATATACAAATAGCGAAGAAGGCCACCATAATATTACGCTAAAAAAATAGCAATTGAATTTGCAATTGGACAAAACAGGAAACTGAAAGATATTCGTAGATTGAAAAGGCAGCTTACTTAAATCATATAAAACGCCTTGAGTCGTTCGAAATTCTAAGGTATCAAATGCTTTTAACGTTCTCCTTGAAGTCACTTCGTCGTGGTGTCGTAATTTTGGTAAAAAGTCGGCGCGTGTTGATGACTATGAGCAAAACAATGCGGTACGGAAAAAGAGGAAGACGGAACGGTCGTAAAAGCAGAACGTTTATTGCGCTATAGCTTCTGTGGACAAGTTTTTGACCCATATCCCCATTTATTCCCACAATGATCCATAATATCTTAAATATCAAGTACTATATTGTGAGCATGCTCGAGCGTTTCACGGAGATCGAAGACTTTTGCCAGTACCGTCGAATCAGAACAGCGAGCGGTCTGTCGCTTTCTTCCGTTTCTTCAAACGGCCATAACTTTTGACTCGTTTGGAGTTACGGGAGCCACAACCTATCAAAACGAAGGTCTTTCCATGTTCTACGTTTCCAACGGTTGGAATTCTCTTGGATCGGTTTTTTGCGTAGAATAATTCCATCTTAATTTTATTCTACTGCTTGGATGTTTTCATTCATAAATTTATTCCGTGGAGTTTGTGGTATAAAAAGTCGGACTAAATCGATGTTAACGTAGAAGAACGCAAAAAACAAAAATATACAAATAGCGAAGAAGGGCACCATAATATTACGCTAAAAAAATTGAAATCGAATTTAAAATTGGACAAAACAGGAAACTGAAAGATATTCGCAGATTGAAAAGGCAGCTTACTTAAATCATATAAAACGCCTTGAGTCGTTCGAAATTCTAAGGTATCAAATGCTTTTAACGTTCTCCTTGAAGTCACTTCGTCGTGGTGTCGTAATTTTGGTAAAAAGTCGGCGCGTGTTGATGACCATGAGCAAAACAATGCGGTACGGAAAAAGAGGAAGACGGAACGGTCGTAAAAGCAGAACGTTTATTGCGCTATAGCTTCTGTGGACAAGTTTTTGACCCATATCCCCATTTATTCCCACAATGATCCATAATATCTTAAATATCAAGTACTATATTGTGAGCATGCTCGAGCGTTTCACGGAGATCGAAGACTTTTGCCAGTACCGTCGAATCGGAACAGCGAGCGGTCTGTCGCTTTCTTCCGTTTCTTCAAACGGCCATAACTTTTGACTCGTTTGGAGTTACGGGAGCCACAACCTATCAAAACGAAGGTCTTTCCATGTTCTACGTTTCCAACGGTTGGAATTCTCTTGGATCGGTTTTTTGCGTAGAATAATTCCATCTTAATTTTATTCTACTGCTTGGATGTTTTCATTCATAAATTTATTCCGTGGAGTTTGTGATATAAAAAGTCGGACTAAATCGATGTTAACGTAGAAGAACGCAAAAAACAAAAATATACAAATAGCGAAGAAGGCACCATAATATTACGCTAAAAAAATTGAAATCGAATTTAAAATTGGACAAAACAGGAAACTGAAAGATATTCGCAGATTGAAAAGGCAGCTTACTTAAATCATATAAAACGCCTTGAGTCGTTCGAAATTCTAAGGTATCAAATGCTTTTAACGTTCTCCTTGAAGTCACTTCGTCGTGGTGTCGTAATTTTGGTAAAAAGTCGGCGCGTTTTGATGACCATGAGCAAAACAATGCGGTACGGAAAAAGAGGAAGACGGAACGGTCGTAAAAGCAGAACGTTTATTGCGCTATAGCTTCTGTGGACAAGTTTTTGACCCATATCCCCATTTATTCCCACAATGATCCATAATATCTTAAATATCAAGTACTATATTGTGAGCATGCTCGAGCGTTTCACGGAGATCGAAGACTTTTGCCAGTACCGTCGAATCGGAACAGCGAGCGGTCTGTCGCTTTCTTCCGTTTCTTCAAACGGCCATAACTTTTGACTCGTTTGGAGTTACGGGAGCCACAACCTATCAAAACGAAGGTCTTTCCATGTTCTACGTTTCCAACGGTTGGAATTCTCTTGGATCGGTTTTTTGCGTAGAATAATTCCATCTTAATTTTATTCTACTGCTTGGATGTTTTCATTCATAAATTTATTCCGTGGAGTTTGTGGTATAAAAAGTCGGACTAAATCGATGTTAACGTAGAAGAACGCAAAAAACAAAAATATACAAATAGCGAAGAAGGGCACCATAATATTACGCTAAAAAAATTGAAATCGAATTTAAAATTGGACAAAACAGGAAACTGAAAGATATTCGCAGATTGAAAAGGCAGCTTACTTAAATCATATAAAACGCCTTGAGTCTTTCGAAATTCTAAGGTATCAAATGCTTTTAACGTTCTCCTTGAAGTCACTTCGTCGTGGTGTCGTAATTTTGGTAAAAAGTCGGCGCGTGTTGATGACCATGAGCAAAACAATGCGGTACGGAAAAAGAGGAAGACGGAACGGTCGTAAAAGCAGAACGTTTATTGCGCTATAGCTTCTGTGGACAAGTTTTTGACCCATATCCCCATTTATTCCCACAATGATCCATAATATCTTAAATATCAAGTTCTATATTGTGAGCATGCTCGAGCGTTTCACGGAGATCGAAGACTTTTGCCAGTACCGTCGAATCGGAACAGCGAGCGGTCTGTCGCTTTCTTCCGTTTCTTCAAACGGCCATAACTTTTGACTCGCTTGGAGTTACGGGAGCCACAACCTATCAAAACGAAGGTCTTTCCATGTTCTACGTTTCCAACGGTTGGAATTCTCTTGGATCGGTTTTTTGCGTAGAATAATTCCATCTTAATTTTATTCTACTGCTTGGATGTTTTCATTCATAAATTTATTCCGTGGAGTTTGTGGTATAAAAAATCGGACTAAATCGATGTTAACGTAGAAGAACGCAAAAAACAAAAATATACAAATAGCGAAGAAGGCCACCATAATATTACGCTAAAAAAATAGTAATTGAATTTAAAATTGGACAAAACAGGAAATTGAAAGATATTCGTAGATTGAAAAGGCAGCTTACTTAAATCATATAAAACGCCTTGAGTCGTTCGAAATTCTAAGGTATCAAATGCTTTTAACGTTCTCCTTGAAGTCACTTCGTCGTGGTGTTTTTTCTGTTAAAAGTCGGCGCGTGTTGATGACTATGAGCAAAACAATGCGGTACGGAAAAAGAGGGAGACAGAACGGTCGTAAAAGCAGAACGTTTATTGCGCTATAGCTTCTATGGACAAGTTTTTGACCCATATCCCCATTTATTCCCACAATGACCCATAATATCTTAAATATCAAGTACTATATTGTGAGCATGCTCGAGCGTTTCACGGAGATCGAAGACTTTTGCCAGTACCGTCGAATCGGAACAGCGAGCGGTCTGTCGCTTTCTTCCGTTTCTTCAAACGGCCATAACTTTTGACTCGTTTGGAGTTACGGGAGCCACAACCTATCAAAACGAAGGTCTTTCCATGTTCTACGTTTCCAACGGTTGGAATTCTCTTGGATCGGTTTTTTGCGTAGAATAATTCCATCTTAATTTTATTCTACTGCTTGGATGTTTTCATTCATAAATTTATTCCGTGGAGTTTGTGGTATAAAAAGTCGGACTAAATCGATGTTAACGTAGAAGAACGCAAAAAACAAAAATATACAAATAGCAAAGAAGGCCACCATAATATTACGCTAAAAAAATAGTAATCGAATTTAAAATTGGACAAAACAGGAAACTGAAAGATATTCGCAGATTGAAAAGGCAGCTTACTTAAATCGTATAAAACGCCTTGAGTCGTTCGAAATTCTAAGGTATCAAATGCTTTTAACGTTCTCCTTGAAGTCACTTCGTCGTGGTGTCGTAATTTTGGTAAAAAGTCGGCGCGTGTTGATGACCATGAGCAAAACAATGCGGTACGGAAAAAGAGGAAGACGGAACGGTCGTAAAAGCAGAACGTTTATTGCGCTATAGCTTCTGTGGACAAGTTTTTGACCCATATCCCCATTTATTCCCACAATGATCCATAATATCTTAAATATCAAGTGTTATATTGTGAGCATGCTCGAGCGTTTCACGGAAATCGAAGACTTTTGCCGGTACCGTCGAATCGGCACAGCGAGCGGTCTGTCGCTTTCTTCCGTTTCTTCAAACGGCCATAACTTTTGACTCGTTTGGAGTTACGGGAGCCACAACCTATCAAAACGAAGGTCTTTCCATGTTCTACGTTTCCAACGGTTGGAATTCTCTTGGATCGGTTTTTTGCGTAGAATAATTCCATCTTATTTTTATTCTACTGCTTGGATGTTTTCATTCATAAATTTATTCCGTGGAGTTTGTGGTATAAAAAGTCGGACTAAATCGATGTTAACGTAGAAGAACGCAAAAAACAAAAATATACAAATAGCGAAGAAGGGCACCATAATATTACGCTAAAAAAATTGAAATCGAATTTAAAATTGGACAAAACAGGAAACTGAAAGATATTCGCAGATTGAAAAGGCAGCTTACTTAAATCGTATAAAACGCCTTGAGTCGTTCGAAATTCTAAGGTATCAAATGCTTTTAACGTTCTCCTTGAAGTCACTTCGTCGTGGTGTCGTAATTTTGGTAAAAAGTCGGCGCGTGTTGATGACCATGAGCAAAACAATGCGGTACGGAAAAAGAGGAAGACGGAACGGTCGTAAAAGCAGAACGTTTATTGCGCTATAGCTTCTGTGGACAAGTTTTTGACCCATATCCCCATTTATTCCCACAATGATCCATAATATCTTAAATATCAAGTACTATATTGTGAGCATGCTCGAGCGTTTCACGGAGATCGAAGACTTTTGCCAGTACCGTCGAATCGGAACAGCGAGCGGTCGGTCGCTTTCTTCCGTTTCTTCAAACGGCCATAACTTTTGACTCGTTTGGAGTTACGGGAGCCACAACCTATCAAAACGAAGGTCTTTCCATGTTCTACGTTTCCAACGGTTGGAATTCTCTTGGATCGGTTTTTTACGTAGAATAATTCCATCTTAATTTTATTCTACTGCTTGGATGTTTTCATTCATAAATTTATTCCGTGGAGTTTGTGGTATAAAAAATCGGACTAAATCGATGTTAACGTAGAAGAACGCAAAAAACAAAAATATACAAATAGCGAAGAAGGCCACCATAATATTACGCTAAAAAAATAGCAATTGAATTTGCAATTGGACAAAACAGGAAACTGAAAGATATTCGTAGATTGAAAAGGCAGCTTACTTAAATCATATAAAACGCCTTGAGTCGTTCGAAATTCTAAGGTATCAAATGCTTTTAACGTTCTCCTTGAAGTCACTTCGTCGTGGTGTCGTAATTTTGGTAAAAAGTCGGCGCGTGTTGATGACTATGAGCAAAACAATGCGGTACGGAAAAAGAGGAAGACGGAACGGTCGTAAAAGCAGAACGTTTATTGCGCTATAGCTTCTGTGGACAAGTTTTTGACCCATATCCCCATTTATTCCCACAATGATCCATAATATCTTAAATATCAAGTACTATATTGTGAGCATGCTCGAGCGTTTCACGGAGATCGAAGACTTTTGCCAGTACCGTCGAATCGGAACAGCGAGCGGTCGGTCGCTTTCTTCCGTTTCTTCAAACGGCCATAACTTTTGACTCGTTTGGAGTTACGGGAGCCACAACCTATCAAAACGAAGGTCTTTCCATGTTCTACGTTTCCAACGGTTGGAATTCTCTTGGATCGGTTTTTTACGTAGAATAATTCCATCTTAATTTTATTCTACTGCTTGGATGTTTTCATTCGTAAATTTATTCCGTGGAGTTTGTGGTATAAAAAGTCGGACTAAATCGATGTTAACGTAGAAGAACGCAAAAAACAAAAATATACAAATAGCGAAGAAGGGCACCATAATATTACGCTAAAAAAATTGAAATCGAATTTAAAATTGGACAAAACAGGAAACTGAAAGATATTCGCAGATTGAAAAGGCAGCTTACTTAAATCATATAAAACGCCTTGAGTCGTTCGAAATTCTAAGGTATCAAATGCTTTTAACGTTCTCCTTGAAGTCACTTCGTCGTGGTGTCGTAATTTTGGTAAAAAGTCGGCGCGTGTTGATGACTATGAGCAAAACAATGCGGTACGGAAAAAGAGGAAGACGGAACGGTCGTAAAAGCAGAACGTTTATTGCGCTATAGCTTCTGTGGACAAGTTTTTGACCCATATCCCCATTTATTCCCACAATGATCCATAATATCTTAAATATCAAGTACTATATTGTGAGCATGCTCGAGCGTTTCACGGAGATCGAAGACTTTTGCCAGTACCGTCGAATCGGAACAGCGAGCGGTCGGTCGCTTTCTTCCGTTTCTTCAAACGGCCATAACTTTTGACTCGTTTGGAGTTACGGGAGCCACAACCTATCAAAACGAAGGTCTTTCCATGTTCTACGTTTCCAACGTTTGGAATTCTCTTGGATCGGTTTTTTACGTAGAATAATTCCATCTTAATTTTATTCTACTGCTTGGATGTTTTCATTCATAGATTTATTCCATGGAGTTTGTGGTATAAAAAGTCGGACTAAATCGATGTTAACGTAGAAGAACGCAAAAAACAAAAATATACAAATAGCGAAGAAGGGCACCATAATATTACGCTAAAAAAATTGAAATCGAATTTAAAATTGGACAAAACAGGAAACTGAAAGATATTCGCAGATTGAAAAGGCAGCTTACTTAAATCATATAAAACGCCTTGAGTCGTTCGAAATTCTAAGGTATCAAATGCTTTTAACGTTCTCCTTGAAGTCACTTCGTCGTGGTGTCGTAATTTTGGTAAAAAGTCGGCGCGTGTTGATGACCATGAGCAAAACAATGCGGTACGGAAAAAGAGGAAGACGGAACGGTCGTAAAAGCAGAACGTTTATTGCGCTATAGCTTCTGTGGACAAGTTTTTGACCCATATCCCCATTTATTCCCACAATGATCCATAATATCTTAAATATCAAGTACTATATTGTGAGCATGCTCGAGCGTTTCACGGAGATCGAAGACTTTTGCCAGTACCGTCGAATCGGAACAGCGAGCGGTCTGTCGCTTTCTTCCGTTTCTTCAAACGGCCATAACTTTTGACTCGTTTGGAGTTACGGGAGCCACAACCTATCAAAACGAAGGTCTTTCCATGTTCTACGTTTCCAACGGTTGGAATTCTCTTGGATCGGTTTTTTACGTAGAATAATTCCATCTTAATTTTATTCTACTGCTTGGATGTTTTCATTCATAAATTTATTCCGTGGAGTTTGTGGTATAAAAAGTCGGACTAAATCGATGTTAACGTAGAAGAACGCAAAAAACAAAAATATACAAATAGCGAAGAAGGGCACCATAATATTACGCTAAAAAAATTGAAATCGAATTTAAAATTGGACAAAACAGGAAACTGAAAGATATTCGCAGATTGAAAAGGCAGCTTACTTAAATCATATAAAACGCCTTGAGTCGTTCGAAATTCTAAGGTATCAAATGCTTTTAACGTTCTCCTTGAAGTCACTTCGTCGTGGTGTCGTAATTTTGGTAAAAAGTCGGCGCGTGTTGATGACCATGAGCAAAACAATGCGGTACGGAAAAAGAGGAAGACGGAACGGTCGTAAAAGCAGAACGTTTATTGCGCTATAGCTTCTGTGGACAAGTTTTTGACCCATATCCCCATTTATTCCCACAATGATCCATAATATCTTAAATATCAAGTACTATATTGTGAGCATGCTCGAGCGTTTCACGGAGATCGAAGACTTTTGCCAGTACCGTCGAATCGGAACAGCGAGCGGTCTGTCGCTTTCTTCCGTTTCTTCAAACGGCCATAACTTTTGACTCGTTTGGAGTTACGGGAGCCACAACCTATCAAAACGAAGGTCTTTCCATGTTCTACGTTTCCAACGGTTGGAATTCTCTTGGATCGGTTTTTTGCGTAGAATAATTCCATCTTAATTTTATTCTACTGCTTGGATGTTTTCATTCATAAATTTATTCCGTGGAGTTTGTGGTATAAAAAGTCGGACTAAATCGATGTTAACGTAGAAGAACGCAAAAAACAAAAATATACAAATAGCGAAGAAGGGCACCATAATATTACGCTAAAAAAATTGAAATCGAATTTAAAATTGGACAAAACAGGAAACTGAAAGATATTCGCAGATTGAAAAGGCAGCTTACTTAAATCATATAAAACGCCTTGAGTCGTTCGAAATTCTAAGGTATCAAATGCTTTTAACGTTCTCCTTGAAGTCACTTCGTCGTGGTGTCGTAATTTTGGTAAAAAGTCGGCGCGTGTTGATGACTATGAGCAAAACAATGCGGTACGGAAAAAGAGGAAGACGGAACGGTCGTAAAAGCAGAACGTTTATTGCGCTATAGCTTCTGTGGACAAGTTTTTGACCCATATCCCCATTTATTCCCACAATGATCCATAATATCTTAAATATCAAGTACTATATTGTGAGCATGCTCGAGCGTTTCACGGAGATCGAAGACTTTTGCCAGTACCGTCGAATCGGAACAGCGAGCGGTCTGTCGCTTTCTTCCGTTTCTTCAAACGGCCATAACTTTTGACTCGCTTGGAGTTACGGGAGCCACAACCTATCAAAACGAAGGTCTTTCCATGTTCTACGTTTCCAACGGTTGGAATTCTCTTGGATCGGTTTTTTGCGTAGAATAATTCCATCTTAATGTTATTCTACTGCTTGGATGTTTTCATTCATAAATTTATTCCGTGGAGTTTGTGGTATAAAAAGTCGGACTAAATCGATGTTAACGTAGAAGAACGCAAAAAACAAAAATATACAAATAGCGAAGAAGGCCACCATAATATTACGCTAAAAAAATAGTAATTGAATTTAAAATTGGACAAAACATGAAACTGAAAGATATTCGTAGATTGAAAAGGCAGCTTACTTAAATCATATAAAACGCCTTGAGTCGTTCGAAATTCTAAGGTATCAAATGCTTTTAACGTTCTCCTTGAAGTCACTTCGTCGTGGTGTCGTAATTTTGGTAAAAAGTCGGCGCGTGTTGATGACTATGAGCAAAACAATGCGGTACGGAAAAAGAGGAAGACGGAACGGTCGTAAAAGCAGAACGTTTATTGCGCTATAGCTTCTGTGGACAAGTTTCTGACCCATATCCCCATTTATTCCCACAATGATCCATAATATCTTAAATATCAAGTACTATATTGTGAGCATGCTCGAGCGTTTCACGGAGATCGAAGACTTTTGCCAGTACCGTCGAATCGGAACAGCGAGCGGTCTGTCGCTTTCTTCCGTTTCTTCAAACGGCCATAACTTTTGACTCGTTTGGAGTTACGGGAGCCACAACCTATCAAAACGAAGGTCTTTCCATGTTCTACGTTTCCAACGGTTGGAATTCTCTTGGATCGGTTTTTTGCGTAGAATAATTCCATCTTAATTTTATTCTACTGCTTGGATGTTTTCATTCATAAATTTATTCCGTGGAGTTTGTGGTATAAAAAGTCGGACTAAATCGATGTTAACGTAGAAGAACGCCAAAAACAAAAATATACAAATAGCGAAGAAGGGCACCATAATATTACGCTAAAAAAATAGCAATTGAATTTACAATTGGACAAAACAGGAAACTGAAAGATATTCGTAGATTGAAAAGGCAGCTTACTTAAATCATATAAAACGCCTTGAGTCGTTCGAAATTCTAAGGTATCAAATGCTTTTAACGTTCTCCTTGAAGTCACTTCGTCGTGGTGTCGTAATTTTGGTAAAAAGTCGGCGCGTGTTGATGACTATGAGCAAAACAATGCGGTACGGAAAAAAAGGAAGACGGAACGGTCGTAAAAGCAGAACGTTTATTGCGCTATAGCTTCTGTGGACTGGTTTTTGACCCATATCCCCATTTATTCCCACAATGATCCATAATATCTTAAATATCAAGTGCTATATTGTGAGCATGCTCGAGCGTTTCACGGAGATCGAAGACTTTTGCCGGTACCGTCGAATCGGAACAGCGAGCGGTCTGTCGCTTTCTTCCGTTTCTTCAAACGGCCATAACTTTTGACTCGTTTGGAGTTACGGGAGCCACAACCTATCAAAACGAAGGTCTTTCCATGTTCTACGTTTCCAACGGTTGGAATTCTCTTGGATCGGTTTTTTGCGTAGAATAATTCCATCTTAATTTTATTCTACTGCTTGGATGTTTTCATTCATAAATTTATTCCGTGGAGTTTGTGGTATAAAAAGTCGGACTAAATCGATGTTAACGTAGAAGAACGCAAAAAACAAAAATATACAAATAGCGAAGAAGGCCACCATAATATTCCGCCAAAAAAATAGAAATTGAATTTAAAATTGGAGAAAACAGGAAACTGAAAGATATTCGCAGATTGAAAAGGCAGCTTACTTAAATCATACAAAACGCCTTGAGTCGTTCGAAATTCTAAGGTATCAAATGCTTTTAACGTTCTCCTTGAAGTCACTTCGTCGTGGTGTCGTAATTTTGGTAAAATGTCGGCGCGTGTTGATGACTATGAGCAAAACAATGCGGTACGGAAAAAGAAGAAGACGGAACGGTCGTAAAAGCAGAACGTTTATTGCGCTATAGCTTCTGTGGACAGGTATTTGACCCATATCCCCATTTATTCCCACAATGATCCATAATATCTTAAATATCAAGTGCTATATTGTGAGCATGCTCGAGCGTTTCACGGAGATCGAAGACTTTTGCCGGTACCGTCGAATCGGAACAGCGAGCGGTCTGTCGCTTTCTTCCGTTTCTTCAAACGGCCATAACTTTTGACTCGTTTGGAGTTACGGGAGCCACAACCTATCAAAACGAAGGTCTTTCCATGTTCTACGTTTCCAACGGTTGGAATTCTCTTGGATCGGTTTTTTGCGTAGAATAATTCCATCTTAATTTTATTCTACTGCTTGGATGTTTTCATTCATAAATTTATTCCGTGGAGTTTGTGGTATAAAAAGTCGGACTAAATCGATGTTAACGCAGAAGAACGCAAAAAACAAAAATATACAAATAGCGAAGAAGGCCACCATAATATTACGCTAAAAAAATAGTAATTGAATTTAAAATTGGACAAAATAGGAAACTGAAAGATATTCGCAGATTGAAAAGGCAGCTTACTTAAATCATATAAAACGCCTTGAGTCGTTCGAAATTCTAAGGTATCAAATGCTTTTAACGTTCTCCTTGAAGTCACTTCGTCGTGGTGTCGTAATTTTGGTAAAAAGTCGGCGCGTGTTGATGACTATGAGCAAAACAATGCGGTACGGAAAGAGAGGAAGACGGAACGGTCGTAAAAGCAGAACGTTTATTGCGCTATAGCTTCTGTGGACAAGTTTTTGACCCATATCCCCATTTATTCCCACAATGATCCATAATATCTTAAATATCAAGTGCTATATTGTGAGCATGCTCGAGCGTTTCACGGAGATCGAAGACTTTTGCCGGTACCGTCGAATCGGAACAGCGAGCGGTCTGTCGCTTTCTTCCGTTTCTTCAAACGGCCATAACTTTTGACTCGTTTGGAGTTACGGGAGCCACAACCTATCAAAACGAAGGTCTTTCCATGTTCTACGTTTCCAACGGTTGGAATTCTCTTGGATCGGTTTTTTGCGTAGAATAATTCCATCTTAATTTTATTCTACTGCTTGGATGTTTTCATTCATAAATTTATTCCGTGGAGTTTGTGGTATAAAAAGTCGGACTAAATCGATGTTAACTTAGAAGAACGCAAAAAACAAAAATATACAAATAGAGAAGAAGGCCACCATAATATTACGCTAAAAAAATAGTAATTGAATTTAAAATTGGACAAAACAGGAAACTGAAAGATATTCGTAGATTGAAAAGGCAGCTTACTTAAATCATATAAAACGCCTTGAGTCGTTCGAAATTCTAAGGTATCAAATGCTTTTAATGTTCTCCTTGAAGTCACTTTGTCGTGGTGTCGTAATTTTGGTAAAAAGTCGGCGCGTGTTGATGACTATGAGCAAAACTATGCGGTACGGAAAAAGAGGAAGACGGAACGGTCGTAAAAGCAGAACGTTTATTGCGCTATAGCTTCTGTGGACAAGTTTTTGACCCATATCCCCATTTATTCCCACAATGATCCATAATATCTTAAATATCAAGTACTATATTGTGAGCATGCTCGAGCGTTTCACGGAGATCGAAGACTTTTGCCAGTACCGTCGAATCGGAACAGCGAGCGGTCTGTCGCTTTCTTCCGTTTCTTCAAACGGCCATAACTTTTGACTCGTTTGGAGTTACGGGAGCCACAACCTATCAAAACGAAGGTCTTTCCATGTTCTACGTTTCCAACGGTTGGAATTCTATTGGATCGGTTTTTTACGTAGAATAATTCCATCTTAATTTTATTCTACTGCTTGGATGTTTTCATTCATAAATTTATTCCGTGGAGTTTGTGGTATAAAAAGTCGGACTAAATCGATGTTAACGTAGAAGAACGCAAAAAACAAAAACATACAAATAGCGAAGAAGGCCACCATAATATTACGCTAAAAAAATAGTAATTGAATTTAAAATTGGACAAAACATGAAACTGAAAGATATTCGTAGATTGAAAAGGCAGCTTACTTAAATCATATAAAACGCCTTGAGTCGTTCGAAATTCTAAGGTATCAAATGCTTTTAACGTTCTCCTTGAAGTCACTTCGTCGTGGTGTCGTAATTTTGGTAAAAAGTCGGCGCGTGTTGATGACTATGAGCAAAACAATGCGGTACGGAAAAAGAGGAAGACGGAACGGTCGTAAAAGCAGAACGTTTATTGCGCTATAGCTTCTGTGGACAAGTTTCTGACCCATATCCCCATTTATTCCCACAATGATCCATAATATCTTAAATATCAAGTACTATATTGTGAGCATGCTCGAGCGTTTCACGGAGATCGAAGACTTTTGCCAGTACCGTCGAATCGGAACAGCGAGCGGTCTGTCGCTTTCTTCCGTTTCTTCAAACGGCCATAACTTTTGACTCGTTTGGAGTTACGGGAGCCACAACCTATCAAAACGAAGGTCTTTCCATGTTCTACGTTTCCAACGGTTGGAATTCTCTTGGATCGGTTTTTTGCGTAGAATAATTCCATCTTAATTTTATTCTACTGCTTGGATGTTTTCATTCATAAATTTATTCCGTGGAGTTTGTGGTATAAAAAGTCGGACTAAATCGATGTTAACGTAGAAGAACGCCAAAAACAAAAATATACAAATAGCGAAGAAGGGCACCATAATATTACGCTAAAAAAATAGCAATTGAATTTACAATTGGACAAAACAGGAAACTGAAAGATATTCGTAGATTGAAAAGGCAGCTTACTTAAATCATATAAAACGCCTTGAGTCGTTCGAAATTCTAAGGTATCAAATGCTTTTAACGTTCTCCTTGAAGTCACTTCGTCGTGGTGTCGTAATTTTGGTAAAAAGTCGGCGCGTGTTGATGACTATGAGCAAAACAATGCGGTACGGAAAAAAAGGAAGACGGAACGGTCGTAAAAGCAGAACGTTTATTGCGCTATAGCTTCTGTGGACTGGTTTTTGACCCATATCCCCATTTATTCCCACAATGATCCATAATATCTTAAATATCAAGTGCTATATTGTGAGCATGCTCGAGCGTTTCACGGAGATCGAAGACTTTTGCCGGTACCGTCGAATCGGAACAGCGAGCGGTCTGTCGCTTTCTTCCGTTTCTTCAAACGGCCATAACTTTTGACTCGTTTGGAGTTACGGGAGCCACAACCTATCAAAACGAAGGTCTTTCCATGTTCTACGTTTCCAACGGTTGGAATTCTCTTGGATCGGTTTTTTGCGTAGAATAATTCCATCTTAATTTTATTCTACTGCTTGGATGTTTTCATTCATAAATTTATTCCGTGGAGTTTGTCGTATAAAAAGTCGGACTAAATCGATGTTAACGTAGAAGAACGCAAAAAACAAAAATATACAAATAGCGAAGAAGGCCACCATAATATTACGCTAAAAAAATAGCAATTGAATTTACAATTGGACAAAACAGGAAACTGAAAGATATTCGTAGATTGAAAAGGCAGCTTACTTAAATCATATAAAACGCCTTGAGTCGTTCGAAATTCTAAGGTATCAAATGCTTTTAACGTTCTCCTTGAAGTCACTTCGTCGTGGTGTCGTAATTTTGGTAAAAAGTCGGCGCGTGTTGATGACTATGAGCAAAACAATGCGGTACGGAAAAAGAGGAAGACGGAACGGTCGTAAAAGCAGAACGTTTATTGCGCTATAGCTTCTGTGGACTGGTTTTTGACCCATATCCCCATTTATTCCCACAATGATCCATAATATCTTAAATATGAAGTGCTATATTGTGAGCATGCTCGAGCGTTTCACGGAGATCGAAGACTTTTGCCGGTACCGTCGAATCGGAACAGCGAGCGGTCTGTCGCTTTCTTCCATTTCTTCAAACGGCCATAACTTTTGACTCGTTTGGAGTTACGGGAGCCACAACCTATCAAAACGAAGGTCTTTCCATGTTCTACGTTTCCAACGGTTGGAATTCTCTTGGATCGGTTTTTTGCGTAGAATAATTCCATCTTAATTTTATTCTACTGCTTGGATGTTTTCATTCATAAATTTATTCCGTGGAGTTTGTGGTATAAAAAGTCGGACTAAATCGATGTTAACGTAGAAGAACGCAAAAAACAAAAATATACAAATAGCGAAGAAGGCCACCATAATATTACGCTAAAAAAATAGTAATTGAATTTAAAATTGGACAAAATAGGAAACTGAAAGATATTCGCAGATTGAAAAGGCAGCTTACTTAAATCATATAAAACGCCTTGAGTCGTTCGAAATTCTAAGGTATCAAATGCTTTTAACGTTCTCCTTGAAGTCACTTCGTCGTGGTGTCGTAATTTTGGTAAAAAGTCGGCGCGTGTTGATGACTATGAGCAAAACAATGCGGTACGGAAAGAGAGGAAGACGGAACGGTCGTAAAAGCAGAACGTTTATTGCGCTATAGCTTCTGTGGACAAGTTTTTGACCCATATCCCCATTTATTCCCACAATGATCCATAATATCTTAAATATCAAGTGCTATATTGTGAGCATGCTCGAGCGTTTCACGGAGATCGAAGACTTTTGCCGGTACCGTCGAATCGGAACAGCGAGCGGTCTGTCGCTTTCTTCCGTTTCTTCAAACGGCCATAACTTTTGACTCGTTTGGAGTTACGGGAGCCACAACCTATCAAAACGAAGGTCTTTCCATGTTCTACGTTTCCAACGGTTGGAATTCTCTTGGATCGGTTTTTTGCGTAGAATAATTCCATCTTAATTTTATTCTACTGCTTGGATGTTTTCATTCATAAATTTATTCCGTGGAGTTTGTGGTATAAAAAGTCGGACTAAATCGATGTTAACTTAGAAGAACGCAAAAAACAAAAATATACAAATAGAGAAGAAGGCCACCATAATATTACGCTAAAAAAATAGTAATTGAATTTAAAATTGGACAAAACAGGAAACTGAAAGATATTCGTAGATTGAAAAGGCAGCTTACTTAAATCATATAAAACGCCTTGAGTCGTTCGAAATTCTAAGGTATCAAATGCTTTTAATGTTCTCCTTGAAGTCACTTTGTCGTGGTGTCGTAATTTTGGTAAAAAGTCGGCGCGTGTTGATGACTATGAGCAAAACAATGCGGTACGGAAAAAGAGGAAGACGGAACGGTCGTAAAAGCAGAACGTTTATTGCGCTATAGCTTCTGTGGACAAGTTTTTGACCCATATCCCCATTTATTCCCACAATGATCCATAATATCTTAAATATCAAGTACTATATTGTGAGCATGCTCGAGCGTTTCACGGAGATCGAAGACTTTTGCCAGTACCGTCGAATCGGAACAGCGAGCGGTCTGTCGCTTTCTTCCGTTTCTTCAAACGGCCATAACTTTTGACTCGTTTGGAGTTACGGGAGCCACAACCTATCAAAACGAAGGTCTTTCCATGTTCTACGTTTCCAACGGTTGGAATTCTCTTGGATCGGTTTTTTACGTAGAATAATTCCATCTTAATTTTATTCTACTGCTTGGATGTTTTCATTCATAAATTTATTCCGTGGAGTTTGTGGTATAAAAAGTCGGACTAAATCGATGTTAACGTAGAAGAACGCAAAAAACAAAAATATACAAATAGCGAAGAAGGGCACCATAATATTACGCTAAAAAAATTGAAATCGAATTTAAAATTGGACAAAACAGGAAACTGAAAGATATTCGCAGATTGAAAAGGCAGCTTACTTAAATCATATAAAACGCCTTGAGTCGTTCGAAATTCTAAGGTATCAAATGCTTTTAACGTTCTCCTTGAAGTCACTTCGTCGTGGTGTCGTAATTTTGGTAAAAAGTCGGCGCGTGTTGATGACTATGAGCAAAACAATGCGGTACGGAAAAAGAGGAAGACGGAACGGTCGTAAAAGCAGAACGTTTATTGCGCTATAGCTTCTGTGGACAAGTTTTTGACCCATATCCCCATTTATTCCCACAATGATCCATAATATCTTAAATATCAAGTACTATATTGTGAGCATGCTCGAGCGTTTCACGGAGATCGAAGACTTTTGCCAGTACCGTCGAATCGGAACAGCGAGCGGTCTGTCGCTTTCTTCCGTTTCTTCAAACGGCCATAACTTTTCACTCGTTTGGAGTTACGGGAGCCACAACCTATCAAAACGAAGGTCTTTCCATGTTCTACGTTTCCAACGGTTGGAATTATCTTGGATCGGTTTTTTGCGTAGAATAATTCCATCTTAATTTTATTCTACTGCTTGGATGTTTTCATTCATAAATTTATTCCGTGGAGTTTGTGGTATAAAAAGTCGGACTAAATCGATGTTAACGTAGAAGAACGCAAAAAACAAAAATATACAAATAGCGAAGAAGGGCACCATAATATTACGCTAAAAAAATTGAAATCGAATTTAAAATTGGACAAAACAGGAAACTGAAAGATATTCGCAGATTGAAAAGGCAGCTTACTTAAATCATATAAAACGCCTTGAGTCGTTCGAAATTCTAAGGTATCAAATGCTTTTAACGTTCTCCTTGAAGTCACTTCGTCGTGGTGTCGTAATTTTGGTAAAAAGTCGGCGCGTGTTGATGACCATGAGCAAAACAATGCGGTACGGAAAAAGAGGAAGACGGAACGGTCGTAAAAGCAGAACGTTTATTGCGCTATAGCTTCTGTGGACAAGTTTTTGACCCATATCCCCATTTATTCCCACAATGATCCATAATATCTTAAATATCAAGTACTATATTGTGAGCATGCTCGAGCGTTTCACGGAGATCGAAGACTTTTGCCAGTACCGTCGAATCGGAACAGCGAGCGGTCTGTCGCTTTCTTCCGTTTCTTCAAACGGCCATAACTTTTGACTCGTTTGGAGTTACGGGAGCCACAACCTATCAAAACGAAGGTCTTTCCATGTTCTACGTTTCCAACGGTTGGAATTCTCTTGGATCGGTTTTTTACGTAGAATAATTCCATCTTAATTTTATTCTACTGCTTGGATGTTTTCATTCATAAATTTATTCCGTGGAGTTTGTGGTATAAAAAGTCGGACTAAATCGATGTTAACGTAGAAGAACGCAAAAAACAAAAATATACAAATAGCGAAGAAGGCACCATAATATTACGCTAAAAAAATTGAAATCGAATTTAAAATTGGACAAAACAGGAAACTGAAAGATATTCGCAGATTGAAAAGGCAGCTTACTTAAATCATATAAAACGCCTTGAGTCGTTCGAATTTCTAAGGTATCAAATGCTTTTAACGTTCTCCTTGAAGTCACTTCGTCGTGGTGTCGTAATTTTGGTAAAAAGTCGGCGCGTTTTGATGACCATGAGCAAAACAATGCGGTACGGAAAAAGAGGAAGACGGAACGGTCGTAAAAGCAGAACGTTTATTGCGCTATAGCTTCTGTGGACAAGTTTTTGACCCATATCCCCATTTATTCCCACAATGATCCATAATATCTTAAATATCAAGTACTATATTGTGAGCATGCTCGAGCGTTTCACGGAGATCGAAGACTTTTGCCAGTACCGTCGAATCGGAACAGCGAGCGGTCTGTCGCTTTCTTCCGTTTCTTCAAACGGCCATAACTTTTGACTCGTTTGGAGTTACGGGAGCCACAACCTATCAAAACGAAGGTCTTTCCATGTTCTACGTTTCCAACGGTTGGAATTCTCTTGGATCGGTTTTTTACGTAGAATAATTCCATCTTAATTTTATTCTACTGCTTGGATGTTTTCATTCATAAATTTATTCCGTGGAGTTTGTGGTATAAAAAGTCGGACTAAATCGATGTTAACGTAGAAGAACGCAAAAAACAAAAACATACAAATAGCGAAGAAGGCCACCATAATATTACGCTAAAAAAATAGTAATGGAATTTAAAATTGGACAAAACATGAAACTGAAAGATATTCGCAGATTGAAAAGGCAGCTTACTTAAATCATATAAAACGCCTTGAGTCGTTCGAATTTCTAAGGTATCAAATGCTTTTAACGTTCTCCTTGAAGTCACTTCGTCGTGGTGTCGTAATTTTGGTAAAAAGTCGGCGCGTGTTGATGACCATGAGCAAAACAATGCGGTATGGAAAAAGAGGAAGACGGAACGGTCGTAAAAGCAGAACGTTTATTGCGCTATAGCTTCTGTGGACAAGTTTTTGACCCATATCCCCATTTATTCCCACAATGATCCATAATATCTTAAATATCAAGTACTATATTGTGAGCATGCTCGAGCGTTTCACGGAGATCGAAGACTTTTGCCAGTACCGTCGAATCGGAACAGCGAGCGGTCTGTCGCTTTCTTCCGTTTCTTCAAACGGCCATAACTTTTGACTCGTTTGGAGTTACGGGAGCCACAACCTATCAAAACGAAGGTCTTTCCATGTTCTACGTTTCCAACGGTTGGAATTCTCTTGGATCGGTTTTTTACGTAGAATAATTCCATCTTAATTTTATTCTACTGCTTGGATGTTTTCATTCATAAATTTATTCCGTGGAGTTTGTGGTATAAAAAGTCGGACTAAATCGATGTTAACGTAGAAGAACGCAAAAAACAAAAATATACAAATAGCGAAGAAGGGCACCATAATATTACGCTAAAAAAATTGAAATCGAATTTAAAATTGGACAAAACAGGAAACTGAAAGATATTCGCAGATTGAAAAGGCAGCTTACTTAAATCATATAAAACGCCTTGAGTCGTTCGAAATTCTAAGGTATCAAATGCTTTTAACGTTCTCCTTGAAGTCACTTCGTCGTGGTGTCGTAATTTTGGTAAAAAGTCGGCGCGTGTTGATGACCATGAGCAAAACAATGCGGTACGGAAAAAGAGGAAGACGGAACGGTCGTAAAAGCAGAACGTTTATTGCGCTATAGCTTCTGTGGACAAGTTTTTGACCCATATCCCCATTTATTCCCACAATGATCCATAATATCTTAAATATCAAGTACTATATTGTGAGCATGCTCGAGCGTTTCACGGAGATCGAAGACTTTTGCCAGTACCGTCGAATCGGAACAGCGAGCGGTCTGTCGCTTTCTTCCGTTTCTTCAAACGGCCATAACTTTTGACTCGTTTGGAGTTACGGGAGCCACAACCTATCAAAACGAAGGTCTTTCCATGTTCTACGTTTCCAACGGTTGGAATTCTCTTGGATCGGTTTTTTACGTAGAATAATTCCATCTTAATTTTATTCTACTGCTTGGATGTTTTCATTCATAAATTTATTCCGTGGAGTTTGTGGTATAAAAAGTCGGACTAAATCGATGTTAACGTAGAAGAACGCAAAAAACAAAAATATACAAATAGCGAAGAAGGCACCATAATATTACGCTAAAAAAATTGAAATCGAATTTAAAATTGGACAAAACAGGAAACTGAAAGATATTCGCAGATTGAAAAGGCAGCTTACTTAAATCATATAAAACGCCTTGAGTCGTTCGAATTTCTAAGGTATCAAATGCTTTTAACGTTCTCCTTGAAGTCACTTCGTCGTGGTGTCGTAATTTTGGTAAAAAGTCGGCGCGTTTTGATGACCATGAGCAAAACAATGCGGTACGGAAAAAGAGGAAGACGGAACGGTCGTAAAAGCAGAACGTTTATTGCGCTATAGCTTCTGTGGACAAGTTTTTGACCCATATCCCCATTTATTCCCACAATGATCCATAATATCTTAAATATCAAGTACTATATTGTGAGCATGCTCGAGCGTTTCACGGAGATCGAAGACTTTTGCCAGTACCGTCGAATCGGAACAGCGAGCGGTCTGTCGCTTTCTTCCGTTTCTTCAAACGGCCATAACTTTTGACTCGTTTGGAGTTACGGGAGCCACAACCTATCAAAACGAAGGTCTTTCCATGTTCTACGTTTCCAACGGTTGGAATTCTCTTGGATCGGTTTTTTACGTAGAATAATTCCATCTTAATTTTATTCTACTGCTTGGATGTTTTCATTCATAAATTTATTCCGTGGAGTTTGTGGTATAAAAAGTCGGACTAAATCGATGTTAACGTAGAAGAACGCAAAAAACAAAAATATACAAATAGCGAAGAAGGGCACCATAATATTACGCTAAAAAAATTGAAATCGAATCTAAAATTGGACAAAACAGGAAACTGAAAGATATTCGCAGATTGAAAAGGCAGCTTACTTAAATCATATAAAACGCCTTGAGTCGTTCGAAATTCTAAGGTATCAAATGCTTTTAATGTTCTCCTTGAAGTCACTTCGTCGTGGTGTCGTAATTTTGGTAAAAAGTCGGCGCGTGTTGATGACCATGAGCAAAACAATGCGGTACGGAAAAAGAGGAAGACGGAACGGTCATAAAAGCAGAACGTTTATTGCGCTATAGCTTCTGTGGACAAGTTTTTGACCCATATCCCCATTTATTCCCACAATGATCCATAATATCTTAAATATCAAGTGCTATATTGTGAGCATGCTCGAGCGTTTCACGGAGATCGAAGACTTTTGCCAGTACCGTCGAATCGGAACAGCGAGCGGTCTGTCGCTTTCTTCCGTTTCTTCAAACGGCCATAACTTTTCACTCGTTTGGAGTTACGGGAGCCACAACCTATCAAAACGAAGGTCTTTCCATGTTCTACGTTTCCAACGGTTGGAATTCTCTTGGATCGGTTTTTTGCGTAGAATAATTCCATCTTAATTTTATTCTACTGCTTGGATGTTTTCATTCGTAAATTTATTCCGTGGAGTTTGTGGTATAAAAAGTCGGACTAAATCGATGTTAACGTAGAAGAACGCAAAAAACAAAAATATACAAATAGCGAAGAAGGGCACCATAATATTACGCTAAAAAAATTGAAATCGAATTTAAAATTGGACAAAACAGGAAACTGAAAGATATTCGCAGATTGAAAAGGCAGCTTACTTAAATCATATAAAACGCCTTGAGTCGTTCGAAATTCTAAGGTATCAAATGCTTTTAACGTTCTCCTTGAAGTCACTTCGTCGTGGTGTCGTAATTTTGGTAAAAAGTCGGCGCGTGTTGATGACCATGAGCAAAACAATGCGGTACGGAAAAAGAGGAAGACGGAACGGTCGTAAAAGCAGAACGTTTATTGCGCTATAGCTTCTGTGGACAAGTTTTTGACCCATATCCCCATTTATTCCCACAATGATCCATAATATCTTAAATATCAAGTACTATATTGTGAGCATGCTCGAGCGTTTCACGGAGATCGAAGACTTTTGCCAGTACCGTCGAATCGGAACAGCGAGCGGTCTGTCGCTTTCTTCCGTTTCTTCAAACGGCCATAACTTTTGACTCGCTTGGAGTTACGGGAGCCACAACCTATCAAAACGAAGGTCTTTCCATGTTCTACGTTTCCAACGGTTGGAATTCTCTTGGATCGGTTTTTTGCGTAGAATAATTCCATCTTAATTTTATTCTACTGCTTGGATGTTTTCATTCATAAATTTATTCCGTGGAGTTTGTGGTATAAAAAGTCGGACTAAATCGATGTTAACGTAGAAGAACGCCAAAAACAAAAATATACAAATAGCGAAGAAGGGCACCATAATATTACGCTAAAAAAATTGAAATCGAATTTAAAATTGGACAAAACAGGAAACTGAAAGATATTCGCAGATTGAAAAGGCAGCTTACTTAAATCATATAAAACGCCTTGAGTCGTTCGAAATTCTAAGGTATCAAATGCTTTTAACGTTCTCCTTGAAGTCACTTCGTCGTGGTGTCGTAATTTTGGTAAAAAGTCGGCGCGTGTTGATGACCATGAGCAAAACAATGCGGTACGGAAAAAGAGGAAGACGGAACGGTCGTAAAAGCAGAACGTTTATTGCGCTATAGCTTCTGTGGACAAGTTTTTGACCCATATCCCCATTTATTCCCACAATGATCCATAATATCTTAAATATCAAGTTCTATATTGTGAGCATGCTCGAGCTTTTCACGGAGATCGAAGACTTTTGCCAGTACCGTCGAATCGGAACAGCGAGCGGTCTGTCGCTTTCTTCCGTTTCTTCAAACGGCCATAACTTTTGACTCGCTTGGAGTTACGGGAGCCACAACCTATCAAAACGAAGGTCTTTCCATGTTCTACGTTTCCAACGGTTGGAATTCTCTTGGATCGGTTTTTTGCGTAGAATAATTCCATCTTCATGTTATTCTACTGCTTGGATGTTTTCATTCATAAATTTATTCCGTGGAGTTTGTGGTATAAAAAGTCGGACTAAATCGATGTTAACGTAGAAGAACGCAAAAAACAAAAATATACAAATAGCGAAGAAGGCCACCATAATATTACGCTAAAAAAATAGTAATTGAATTTAAAATTGGACAAAACATGAAACTGAAAGATATTCGTAGATTGAAAAGGCAGCTTACTTAAATCATATAAAACGCCTTGAGTCGTTCGAAATTCTAAGGTATCAAATGCTTTTAACGTTCTCCTTGAAGTCACTTCGTCGTGGTGTCGTAATTTTGGTAAAAAGTCGGCGCGTGTTGATGACTATGAGCAAAACAATGCGGTACGGAAAAAGAGGAAGACGGAACGGTCGTAAAAGCAAAACGTTTATTGCGCTATAGCTTCTGTGGACAAGTTTCTGACCCATATCCCCATTTATTCCCACAATGATCCATAATATCTTAAATATCAAGTACTATATTGTGAGCATGCTCGAGCGTTTCACGGAGATCGAAGACTTTTGCCCGTACCGTCGAATCGGAACAGCGAGCGGTCTGTCGCTTTCTTCCGTTTCTTCAAACGGCCATAACTTTTGACTCGTTTGGAGTTACGGGAGCCACAACCTATCAAAACGAAGGTCTTTCCATGTTCTACGTTTCCAACGGTTGGAATTCTCTTGGATCGGTTTTTTGCGTAGAATAATTCCATCTTAATTTTATTCTACTGCTTGGATGTTTTCATTCATAAATTTATTCCGTGGAGTTTGTGGTATAAAAAGTCGGACTAAATCGATGTTAACGTAGAAGAACGCCAAAAACAAAAATATACAAATAGCGAAGAAGGGCACCATAATATTACGCTAAAAAAATTGAAATCGAATTTAAAATTGGACAAAACAGGAAACTGAAAGATATTCGCAGATTGAAAAGGCAGCTTACTTAAATCACATAAAACGCCTTGAGTCGTTCGAAATTCTAAGGTATCAAATGCTTTTAACGTTCTCCTTGAAGTCACTTCGTCGTGGTGTCGTAATTTTGGTAAAAAGTCGGCGCGTGTTGATGACCATGAGCAAAACAATGCGGTACGGAAAAAGAGGAAGACGGAACGGTCGTAAAAGCAGAACGTTTATTGCGCTATAGCTTCTGTGGACAAGTTTTTGACCCATATCCCCATTTATTCCCACAATGATCCATAATATCTTAAATATCAAGTACTATATTGTGAGCATGCTCGAGCGTTTCACGGAGATCGAAGACTTTTGCCAGTACCGTCGAATCGGAACAGCGAGCGGTCTGTCGCTTTCTTCCGTTTCTTCAAACGGCCATAACTTTTGACTCGTTTGGAGTTACGGGAGCCACAACCTATCAAAACGAAGGTCTTTCCATGTTCTACGTTTCCAACGGTTGGAATTCTCTTGGATCGGTTTTTTACGTAGAATAATTCCATCTTAATTTTATTCTACTGCTTGGATGTTTTCATTCATAAATTTATTCCGTGGAGTTTGTGGTATAAAAAGTCGGACTAAATCGATGTTAACGTAGAAGAACGCAAAAAACAAAAATATACAAATAGCGAAGAAGGCACCATAATATTACGCTAAAAAAATTGAAATCGAATTTAAAATTGGACAAAACAGGAAACTGAAAGATATTCGCAGATTGAAAAGGCAGCTTACTTAAATCATATAAAACGCCTTGAGTCGTTCGAATTTCTAAGGTATCAAATGCTTTTAACGTTCTCCTTGAAGTCACTTCGTCGTGGTGTCGTAATTTTGGTAAAAAGTCGGCGCGTTTTGATGACCATGAGCAAAACAATGCGGTACGGAAAAAGAGGAAGACGGAACGGTCGTAAAAGCAGAACGTTTATTGCGCTATAGCTTCTGTGGACAAGTTTTTGACCCATATCCCCATTTATTCCCACAATGATCCATAATATCTTAAATATCAAGTACTATATTGTGAGCATGCTCGAGCGTTTCACGGAGATCGAAGACTTTTGCCAGTACCGTCGAATCGGAACAGCGAGCGGTCTGTCGCTTTCTTCCGTTTCTTCAAACGGCCATAACTTTTGACTCGTTTGGAGTTACGGGAGCCACAACCTATCAAAACGAAGGTCTTTCCATGTTCTACGTTTCCAACGGTTGGAATTCTCTTGGATCGGTTTTTTGCGTAGAATAATTCCATCTTAATTTTATTCTACTGCTTGGATGTTTTCATTCATAAATTTATTCCGTGGAGTTTGTGGTATAAAAAGTCGGACTAAATCGATGTTAACGTAGAAGAACGCAAAAAACAAAAGTATACAAATAGCGAAGAAGGCCACCATAATATTACGCTAAAAAAATAGTAATTGAATTTAAAATTGGACAAAACAGGAAACTGAAAGATATTCGTAGATTGAAAAGGCAGCTTACTTAAATCATATAAAACGCCTTGAGACGTTCGAAATTCTAAGGTATCAAATGCTTGTAACGTTCCCCTTGAAGTCACTTCGTCGTGGTGTCGTAATTTTGGTAAAAAGTCGGCGCGTGTTGATGACTATGAGCAAAACAATGCGGTACGGAAAAAGAGGAAGACGGAACGGTCGTAAAAGCAGAACGTTTATTGCGCTATAGCTTCTGTGGACAAGTTTTTGACCCATATCCCCATTTATTCCCACAATGATCCATAATATCTTAAATATCAAGTACTATATTGTGAGCATGCTCGAGCGTTTCACGGAGATCGAAGACTTTTGCCAGTACCGTCGAATCGGAACAGCGAGCGGTCTGTCGCTTTCTTCCGTTTCTTCAAACGGCCATAACTTTTGACTCGTTTGGAGTTACGGGAGCCACAACCTATCAAAACGAAGGTCTTTCCATGTTCTACGTTTCCAACGGTTGGAATTCTCTTGGATCGGTTTTTTGCGTAGAATAATTCCATCTTAATTTTATTCTACTGCTTGGATGTTTTCATTCATAAATTTATTCCGTGGAGTTTGTGATATAAAAAGTCGGACTAAATCGATGTTAACGTAGAACAACGTAAAAAACAAAAATATACAAATATCGAAGAAGGCCACCATAATATTCCGCTAAAAAAATAGAAATTGAATTTAAAATTGGATAAAACAGGAAACTGAAAGATATTCGCAGATTGAAAAGGCAGCTTACTTAAATCATATAAAACGCCTTGAGTCGTTCGAAATTCTAAGGTATCAAATGCTTTTAACGTTCTCCTTGAAGTCACTTCGTCGTGGTGTCGTAATTTTGGTAAAAAGTCGGCGCGTGTTGATGACTATGAGCAAAACAATGCGGTACGGAAAAAGAGGAAGACGGAACGGTCGTAAAAGCAGAACGTTTATTGCGCTATAGCTTCTGTGGACAGGTTTTTGACCCATATCCCCATTTATTCCCACAATGATCCATAATATCTTAAATATCAAGTGCTATATTGTGAGCATGCTCGAGCGTTTCACGGAGATCGAAGACTTTTGCCGGTACCGTCGAATCGGAACAGCGAGCGGTCTGTCGCTTTCTTCCGTTTCTTCAAACGGCCATAACTTTTGACTCGTTTGGAGTTACGGGAGCCACAACCTATCAAAACGAAGGTCTTTCCATGTTCTACGTTTCCAACGGTTGGAATTCTCTTGGATCGGTTTTTTGCGTAGAATAATTCCATCTTAATTTTATTCTACTGCTTGGATGTTTTCATTCATAAATTTATTCCGTGGAGTTTGTGGTATAAAAAGTCGGACTAAATCGATGTTAACTTAGAAGAACGCAAAAAACAAAAATATACAAATAGAGAAGAAGGCCACCATAATATTACGCTAAAAAAATAGTAATTGAATTTAAAATTGGACAAAACAGGAAACTGAAAGATATTCGTAGATTGAAAAGGCAGCTTACTTAAATCATATAAAACGCCTTGAGTCGTTCGAAATTCTAAGGTATCAAATGCTTTTAATGTTCTCCTTGAAGTCACTTTGTCGTGGTGTCGTAATTTTGGTAAAAAGTCGGCGCGTGTTGATGACTATGAGCAAAACAATGCGGTACGGAAAAAGAGGAAGACGGAACGGTCGTAAAAGCAGAACGTTTATTGCGCTATAGCTTCTGTGGACAAGTTTTTGACCCATATCCCCATTTATTCCCACAATGATCCATAATATCTTAAATATCAAGTACTATATTGTGAGCATGCTCGAGCGTTTCACGGAGATCGAAGACTTTTGCCAGTACCGTCGAATCGGAACAGCGAGCGGTCTGTCGCTTTCTTCCGTTTCTTCAAACGGCCATAACTTTTGACTCGTTTGGAGTTACGGGAGCCACAACCTATCAAAACGAAGGTCTTTCCATGTTCTACGTTTCCAACGGTTGGAATTCTCTTGGATCGGTTTTTTGCGTAGAATAATTCCATCTTAATTTTATTCTACTGCTTGGATGTTTTCATTCATAAATTTATTCCGTGGAGTTTGTGGTATAAAAAGTCGGACTAAATCGATGTTAACATAGAAGAACGCAAAAAACAAAAATATACAAATAGCGAAGAAGGCCACGATAATATTACGCTAAAAAAATAGTAATTGAATTTAAAATTGGACAAAACAGGAAACTGAAAGATATTCGTAGATTGAAAAGGCAGCTTACTTAAATCATATAAAACGCCTTGAGTCGTTCGAAATTCTAAGGTATCAAATGCTTTTAACGTTCTCCTTGAAGTCACTTCGTCGTGGTGTCGTAATTTTGGTAAAAAGTCGGCGCGTGTCGATGACTACGAGCAAAACAATGCGGTACGGAAAATGAGGAAGACGGAACGGTCGTAAAAGCAGAACGTTTATTGCGCTATAGCTTCTGTGGACAAGTTTTTGACCCTTATCCCCATTTATTCCCACAACGATCCATAATATCTTAAATATCAAGTCCTATATTGTGAGCATGCTCGAGCGTTTCACGGAGATCGAAGACTTTTGCCAGTACCGTCGAATTGGAACAGCGAGCGGTCTGTCGCTTTCTTCCGTTTCTTCAAACGGCCATAACTTTTGACTCGTTTGGAGTTACGGGAGCCACAACCTATCAAAACGAAGGTCTTTCCATGTTCTACGTTTCCAACGGTTGGAATTCTCTTGGATCGGTTTTTTGCGTAGAATAATTCCATCTTAATTTTATTCTACTGCTTGGATGTTTTCATTCATAAATTTATTCCGTGGAGTTTGTGGTATAAAAAGTCGGACTAAATCGATGTTAACGTAGAAGAACGCAAAAAACAAAAATATACAAATAGTGAAGAAGGCCACCATAATATTACGCTAAAAAAATAGTAATTGAATTTAAAATTGGACAAAACAGGAAACTGAAAGATATTCGTAGATTGAAAAGGCAGCTTACTTAAATCATATAAAACGCCTTGAGTCGTTCGAAATTCTAAGGTATCAAATGCTTTTAACGTTCTCCTTGAAGTCACTTCGTCGTGGTGTCGTAATTTTGGTAAAAAGTCGGCGCGTGTTGATGACTATGAGCAAAACAATGCGGTACGGAAAAAGAGGAAGACGGAACGGTCGTAAAAGCAGAACGTTTATTGCGCTATAGCTTCTGTGGACTGGTTTTTGACCCATATCCCCATTTATTCCCACAATGATCCATAATATCTTAAATATCAAGTGCTATATTGTGAGCATGCTCGAGCGTTTCACGGAGATCGAAGACTTTTGCCGGTACCGTCGAATCGGAACAGCGACCGGTCTGTCGCTTTCTTCCGTTTCTTCAAACGGCCATAACTTTTGACTCGTTTGGAGTTACGGGAGCCACAACCTATCAAAACGAAGGTCTTTCCATGTTCTACGTTTCCAACGGTTGGAATTCTCTTGGATCGGTTTTTTGCGTAGAATAATTCCATCTTAATTTTATTCTACTGCTTGGATGTTTTCATTCATAAATTTATTCCGTGGAGTTTGTGGTATAAAAAGTCGGACTAAATCGATGTTAACGTACAACAACGTAAAAAACAAAAATATACAAATATCGAAGAAGGCCACGATAATATTACGCTAAAAAAATAGTAATTGAATTTAAAATTGGACAAAACAGGAAACTGAAAGATATTCGTAGATTGAAAAGGCAGCTTACTTAAATCATATAAAACGCCTTGAGTCGTTCGAAATTCTAAGGTATCAAATGCTTTTAACGTTCTCCTTGAAGTCACTTCGTCGTGGTGTCGTAATTTTGGTAAAAAGTCGGCGCGTGTTGATGACTATGAGCAAAACAATGCGGTACGGAAAGAGAGGAAGACGGAACGGTCGTAAAAGCAGAACGTTTATTGCGCTATAGCTTCTGTGGACTAGTTTTTGACCCATATCCCCATTTATTCCCACAATGATCCATAATATCTTAAATATCAAGTGCTATATTGTGAGCATGCTCGAGCGTTTCACGGAGATCGAAGACTTTTGCCGGTACCGTCGAATCGGAACAGCGAGCGGTCTGTCGCTTTCTTCCGTTTCTTCAAACGGCCATAACTTTTGACTCGTTTGGAGTTACGGGAGCCACAACCTATCAAAACGAAGGTCTTTCCATGTTCTACGTTTCCAACGGTTGGAATTCTCTTGGATCGGTTTTTTGCGTAGAATAATTCCATCTTAATTTTATTCTACTGCTTGGATGTTTTCATTCATAAATTTATTCCGTGGAGTTTGTGGTATAAAAAGTCGGACTAAATCGATGTTAACGTACAACAACGTAAAAAACAAAAATATACAAATATCGAAGAAGGCCACGATAATATTACGCTAAAAAAATAGTAATTGAATTTAAAATTGGACAAAATAGGAAACTGAAAGATATTCGTAGATTGAAAAGGCAGCTTACTTAAATCATATAAAACGCCTTGAGTCGTTCGAAATTCTAAGGTATCAAATGCTTTTAACGTTCTCCTTGAAGTCACTTCGTCGTGGTGTCGTAATTTTGGTAAAAAGTCGACGCGTGTTGATGACTATGAGCAAAACAATGCGGTACGGAAAAAGAGGAAGACGGAACGGTCGTAAAAGCAGAACGTTTATTGCGCTATAGCTTCTGTGGACTAGTTTTTGACCCATATCCCCATTTATTCCCACAATGATCCATAATATCTTAAATATCAAGTGCTATATTGTGAGCATGCTCGAGCGTTTCACGGAGATCGAAGACTTTTGCCGGTACCGTCGAATCGGAACAGCGACCGGTCTGTCGCTTTCTTCCGTTTCTTCAAACGGCCATAACTTTTGACTCGTTTGGAGTTACGGGAGCCACAACCTATCAAAACGAAGGTCTTTCCATGTTCTACGTTTCCAACGGTTGGAATTCTCTTGGATCGGTTTTTTGCGTAGAATAATTCCATCTTAATTTTATTCTACTGCTTGGATGTTTTCATTCATAAATTTATTCCGTGGAGTTTGTGGTATAAAAAGTCGGACTAAATCGATGTTAACGTACAACAACGTAAAAAACAAAAATATACAAATATCGAAGAAGGCCACGATAATATTACGCTAAAAAAATAGTAATTGAATTTAAAATTGGACAAAATAGGAAACTGAAAGATATTCGTAGATTGAAAAGGCAGCTTACTTAAATCATATAAAACGCCTTGAGTCGTTCGAAATTCTAAGGTATCAAATGCTTTTAACGTTCTCCTTGAAGTCACTTCGTCGTGGTGTCGTAATTTTGGTAAAAAGTCGACGCGTGTTGATGACTATGAGCAAAACAATGCGGTACGGAAAAAGAGGAAGACGGAACGGTCGTAAAAGCAGAACGTTTATTGCGCTATAGCTTCTGTGGACTAGTTTTTGACCCATATCCCCATTTATTCCCACAATGATCCATAATATCTTAAATATCAAGTGCTATATTGTGAGCATGCTCGAGCGTTTCACGGAGATCGAAGACTTTTGCCGGTACCGTCGAATCGGAACAGCGACCGGTCTGTCGCTTTCTTCCGTTTCTTCAAACGGCCATAACTTTTGACTCGTTTGGAGTTACGGGAGCCACAACCTATCAAAACGAAGGTCTTTCCATGTTCTACGTTTCCAACGGTTGGAATTCTCTTGGATCGGTTTTTTGCGTAGAATAATTCCATCTTAATTTTATTCTACTGCTTGGATGTTTTCATTCATAAATTTATTCCGTGGAGTTTGTGGTATAAAAAGTCGGACTAAATCGATGTTAACGTACAACAACGTAAAAAACAAAAATATACAAATATCGAAGAAGGCCACGATAATATTACGCTAAAAAAATAGTAATTGAATTTAAAATTGGACAAAACAGGAAACTGAAAGATATTCGTAGATTGAAAAGGCAGCTTACTTAAATCATATAAAACACCTTGAGTCGTTCGAAATTCTAAGGTATCAAATGCTTTTAACGTTCTCCTTGAAGTCACTTCGTCGTGGTGTCGTAATTTTGGTAAAAAGTCGACGCGTGTTGATGACTATGAGCAAAACAATGCGGTACGGAAAAAGAGGAAGACGGAACGGTCGTAAAAGCAGAACGTTTATTGCGCTATAGCTTCTGTGGACTAGTTTTTGACCCATATCCCCATTTATTCCCACAATGATCCATAATATCTTAAATATCAAGTGCTATATTGTGAGCATGCTCGAGCGTTTCACGGAGATCGAAGACTTTTGCCGGTACCGTCGAATCGGAACAGCGAGCGGTCTGTCGCTTTCTTCCGTTTCTTCAAACGGCCATAACTTTTGACTCGTTTGGAGTTACGGGAGCCACAACCTATCAAAACGAAGGTCTTTCCATGTTCTACGTTTCCAACGGTTGGAATTCTCTTGGATCGGTTTTTTGCGTAGAATAATTCCATCTTAATTTTATTCTACTGCTTGGATGTTTTCATTCATAAATTTATTCCGTGGAGTTTGTGGTATAAAAAGTCGGACTAAATCGATGTTAACGTACAACAACGTAAAAAACAAAAATATACAAATATCGAAGAAGGCCACGATAATATTACGCTAAAAAAATAGTAATTGAATTTAAAATTGGACAAAACAGGAAACTGAAAGATATTCGTAGATTGAAAAGGCAGCTTACTTAAATCATATAAAACGCCTTGAGTCGTTCGAAATTCTAAGGTATCAAATGCTTTTAACGTTCTCCTTGAAGTCACTTCGTCGTGGTGTCGTAATTTTGGTAAAAAGTCGACGCGTGTTGATGACTATGAGCAAAACAATGCGGTACGGAAAAAGAGGAAGACGGAACGGTCGTAAAAGCAGAACGTTTATTGCGCTATAGCTTCTGTGGACTAGTTTTTGACCCATATCCCCATTTATTCCCACAATGATCCATAATATCTTAAATATCAAGTGCTATATTGTGAGCATGCTCGAGCGTTTCACGGAGATCGA
Source organism: Allium cepa (assembly GCA_030765085.1). Taxonomy (NCBI): domain Eukaryota; kingdom Viridiplantae; phylum Streptophyta; class Magnoliopsida; order Asparagales; family Amaryllidaceae; genus Allium; species Allium cepa. Next base: position 171,273,708 of record CM060931.1, read on the forward strand.
AGACTTTTGCCGGTACCGTCGAATCGGAACAGCGAGCGGTCTGTCGCTTTCTTCCGTTTCTTCAAACGGCCATAACTTTTGACTCGTTTGGAGTTACGGGAGCCACAACCTATCAAAACGAAGGTCTTTCCATGTTCTACGTTTCCAACGGTTGGAATTCTCTTGGATCGGTTTTTTGCGTAGAATAATTCCATCTTAATTTTATTCTACTGCTTGGATGTTTTCATTCATAAATTTATTCCGTGGAGTTTGTGGTATAAAAAGTCGGACTAAATCGATGTTAACGTACAACAACGTAAAAAAAAAAAATATACAAATATCGAAGAAGGCCACGATAATATTACGCTAAAAAAATAGTAATTGAATTTAAAATTGGACAAAACAGGAAACTGAAAGATATTCGTAGATTGAAAAGGCAGCTTACTTAAATCATATAAAACGCCTTGAGTCGTTCGAAATTCTAAGGTATCAAATGCTTTTAACGTTCTCCTTGAAGTCACTTCGTCGTGGTGTCGTAATTTTGGTAAAAAGTCGACGCGTGTTGATGACTATGAGCAAAACAATGCGGTACGGAAAAAGAGGAAGACGGAACGGTCGTAAAAGCAGAACGTTTATTGCGCTATAGCTTCTGTGGACTAGTTTTTGACCCATATCCCCATTTATTCCCACAATGATCCATAATATCTTAAATATCAAGTGCTATATTGTGAGCATGCTCGAGCGTTTCACGGAGATCGAAGACTTTTGCCGGTACCGTCGAATCGGAACAGCGACCGGTCTGTCGCTTTCTTCCGTTTCTTCAAACGGCCATAACTTTTGACTCGTTTGGAGTTACGGGAGCCACAACCTATCAAAACGAAGGTCTTTCCATGTTCTACGTTTCCAACGGTTGGAATTCTCTTGGATCGGTTTTTTGCGTAGAATAATTCCATCTTAATTTTATTCTACTGCTTGGATGTTTTCATTCATAAATTTATTCCGTGGAGTTTGTGGTATAAAAAGTCGGACTAAATCGATGTTAACGTACAACAACGTAAAAAACAAAAATATACAAATATCGAAGAAGGCCACGATAATATTACGCTAAAAAAATAGTAATTGAATTTAAAATTGGACAAAACAGGAAACTGAAAGATATTCGTAGATTGAAAAGGCAGCTTACTTAAATCATATAAAACGCCTTGAGTCGTTCGAAATTCTAAGGTATCAAATGCTTTTAACGTTCTCCTTGAAGTCACTTCGTCGTGGTGTCGTAATTTTGGTAAAAAGTCGACGCGTGTTGATGACTATGAGCAAAACAATGCGGTACGGAAAAAGAGGAAGACGGAACGGTCGTAAAAGCAGAACGTTTATTGCGCTATAGCTTCTGTGGACTAGTTTTTGACCCATATCCCCATTTATTCCCACAATGATCCATAATATCTTAAATATCAAGTGCTATATTGTGAGCATGCTCGAGCGTTTCACGGAGATCGAAGACTTTTGCCGGTACCGTCGAATCGGAACAGCGAGCGGTCTGTCGCTTTCTTCCGTTTCTTCAAACGGCCATAACTTTTGACTCGTTTGGAGTTACGGGAGCCACAACCTATCAAAACGAAGGTCTTTCCATGTTCTACGTTTCCAACGGTTGAAATTCTCTTGGATCGGTTTTTTGCGTAGAATAATTCCATCTTAATTTTATTCTACTGCTTGGATGTTTTCATTCATAAATTTATTCCGTGGAGTTTGTGGTATAAAAAGTCGGACTAAATCGATGTTAACGTACAACAACGTAAAAAACAAAAATATACAAATATCGAAGAAGGCCACGATAATATTACGCTAAAAAAATAGTAATTGAATTTAAAATTGGACAAAACAGGAAACTGAAAGATATTCGTAGATTGAAAAGGCAGCTTACTTAAATCATATAAAACGCCTTGAGTCGTTCGAAATTCTAAGGTATCAAATGCTTTTAACGTTCTCCTTGAAGTCACTTCGTCGTGGTGTCGTAATTTTGGTAAAAAGTCGACGCGTGTTGATGACTATGAGCAAAACAATGCGGTACGGAAAAAGAGGAAGACGGAACGGTCGTAAAAGCAGAACGTTTATTGCGCTATAGCTTCTGTGGACTAGTTTTTGACCCATATCCCCATTTATTCCCACAATGATCCATAATATCTTAAATATCAAGTGCTATATTGTGAGCATGCTCGAGCGTTTCACGGAGATCGAAGACTTTTGCCGGTACCGTCGAATCGGAACAGCGACCGGTCTGTCGCTTTCTTCCGTTTCTTCAAACGGCCATAACTTTTGACTCGTTTGGAGTTACGGGAGCCACAACCTATCAAAACGAAGGTCTTTCCATGTTCTACGTTTCCAACGGTTGGAATTCTCTTGGATCGGTTTTTTGCGTAGAATAATTCCATCTTAATTTTATTCTACTGCTTGGATGTTTTCATTCATAAATTTATTCCGTGGAGTTTGTGGTATAAAAAGTCGGACAAAATCGATGTTAACGTACAACAACGTAAAAAACAAAAATATACAAATATCGAAGAAGGCCACGATAATATTACGCTAAAAAAATAGTAATTGAATTTAAAATTGGACAAAACAGGAAACTGAAAGATATTCGTAGATTGAAAAGGCAGCTTACTTAAATCATATAAAACGCCTTGAGTCGTTCGAAATTCTAAGGTATCAAATGCTTTTAACGTTCTCCTTGAAGTCACTTCGTCGTGGTGTCGTAATTTTGGTAAAAAGTCGACGCGTGTTGATGACTATGAGCAAAACAATGCGGTACGGAAAAAGAGGAAGACGGAACGGTCGTAAAAGCAGAACGTTTATTGCGCTATAGCTTCTGTGGACTAGTTTTTGACCCATATCCCCATTTATTCCCACAATGATCCATAATATCTTAAATATCAAGTGCTATATTGTGAGCATGCTCGAGCGTTTCACGGAGATCGAAGACTTTTGCCGGTACCGTCGAATCGGAACAGCGAGCGGTCTGTCGCTTTCTTCCGTTTCTTCAAACGGCCATAACTTTTGACTCGTTTGGAGTTACGGGAGCCACAACCTATCAAAACGAAGGTCTTTCCATGTTCTACGTTTCCAACGGTTGGAATTCTCTTGGATCGGTTTTTTGCGTAGAATAATTCCATCTTAATTTTATTCTACTGCTTGGATGTTTTCATTCATAAATTTATTCCGTGGAGTTTGTGGTATAAAAAGTCGGACTAAATCGATGTTAACGTACAACAACGTAAAAAACAAAAATATACAAATATCGAAGAAGGCCACGATAATATTACGCTAAAAAAATAGTAATTGAATTTAAAATTGGACAAAACAGGAAACTGAAAGATATTCGTAGATTGAAAAGGCAGCTTACTTAAATCATATAAAACGCCTTGAGTCGTTCGAAATTCTAAGGTATCAAATGCTTTTAACGTTCTCCTTGAAGTCACTTCGTCGTGGTGTCGTAATTTTGGTAAAAAGTCGACGCGTGTTGATGACTATGAGCAAAACAATGCGGTACGGAAAAAGAGGAAGACGGAACGGTCGTAAAAGCAGAACGTTTATTGCGCTATAGCTTCTGTGGACTAGTTTTTGACCCATATCCCCATTTATTCCCACAATGATCCATAATATCTTAAATATCAAGTGCTATATTGTGAGCATGCTCGAGCGTTTCACGGAGATCGAAGACTTTTGCCGGTACCGTCGAATCGGAACAGCGACCGGTCTGTCGCTTTCTTCCGTTTCTTCAAACGGCCATAACTTTTGACTCGTTTGGAGTTACGGGAGCCACAACCTATCAAAACGAAGGTCTTTCCATGTTCTACGTTTCCAACGGTTGGAATTCTCTTGGATCGGTTTTTTGCGTAGAATAATTCCATCTTAATTTTATTCTACTGCTTGGATGTTTTCATTCATAAATTTATTCCGTGGAGTTTGTGGTATAAAAAGTCGGACTAAATCGATGTTAACGTACAACAACGTAAAAAACAAAAATATACAAATATCGAAGAAGGCCACGATAATATTACGCTAAAAAAATAGAAATTGTATTTAAAATTGGACAAAACAGGAAACTGAAAGATATTCGTAGATTGAAAAGGCAGCTTACTTAAATCATATAAAACGCCTTGAGTCGTTCGAAATTCTAAGGTATCAAATGCTTTTAACGTTCTCCTTGAAGTCACTTCGTCGTGGTGTCGTAATTTTGGTAAAAAGTCGACGCGTGTTGATGACTATGAGCAAAACAATGCGGTACGGAAAAAGAGGAAGACGGAACGGTCGTAAAAGCAGAACGTTTATTGCGCTATAGCTTCTGTGGACTAGTTTTTGACCCATATCCCCATTTATTCCCACAATGATCCATAATATCTTAAATATCAAGTGCTATATTGTGAGCATGCTCGAGCGTTTCACGGAGATCGAAGACTTTTGCCGGTACCGTCGAATCGGAACAGCGAGCGGTCTGTCGCTTTCTTCCGTTTCTTCAAACGGCCATAACTTTTGACTCGTTTGGAGTTACGGGAGCCACAACCTATCAAAACGAAGGTCTTTCCATGTTCTACGTTTCCAACGGTTGGAATTCTCTTGGATCGGTTTTTTGCGTAGAATAATTCCATCTTAATTTTATTCTACTGCTTGGATGTTTTCATTCATAAATTTATTCCGTGGAGTTTGTGGTATAAAAAGTCGGACTAAATCGATGTTAACGTAGAAGAACGCAAAAAACAAAAATATACAAATAGCAAAGAAGGCCACCATAATATTACGCTAAAAAATAGTAATTGCATTTAAAATTGGACAAAACAGGAAACTGAAAGATATTCGTAGATTGAAAAGGCAGCTTACTTAAATCATATAAAACGCCTTGAGTCGTTCGAAATTCTAAGGTATCAAATGCTTTTAACGTTCTCCTTGAAGTCACTTCGTCGTGGTGTCGTAATTTTGGTAAAAAGTCGGCGCGTGTTGATGACTATGAGCAAAACAATGCGGTACGGAAAAAGAGGAAGACGGAACGGTCGTAAAAGCAGAACGTTTATTGCGCTATAGCTTCTGTGGACAAGTTTTTGACCCATATCCCCATTTATTCCCACAATGATCCATAATATCTTAAATATCAAGTACTATATTGTGAGCATGCTCGAGCGTTTCACGGAGATCGAAGACTTTTACCAGTACCGTCGAATCGGAACAGCGAGCGGTCTGTCGCTTTCTTCCGTTTCTTCAAACGGCCATAACTTTTGACTCGTTTGGAGTTACAGGAGCCACAACCTATCAAAACGAAGGTCTTTCCATGTTCTACGTTTCCAACGGTTGGAATTCTCTTGGATCGGTTATTTGCGTAGAATAATTCCATCTTAATTTTATTCTACTGCTTGGATGTTTTCATTCATAAATTTATTCCGTGGAGTTTGTGGTATAAAAAGTCGGACTAAATCGATGTTAACGTACAACAACGTAAAAAACAAAAATATACAAATATCGAAGAAGGCTACGATAATATTACGCTAAAAAAATAGTAATTGAATTTAAAATTGGACAAAACAGGAAACTGAAAGATATTCGTAGATTGAAAAGGCAGCTTACTTAAATCATATAAAACGCCTTGAGTCGTTCGAAATTCTAAGGTATCAAATGCTTTTAACGTTCTCCTTGAAGTCACTTCGTCGTGGTGTCGTAATTTTGGTAAAAAGTCGGCGCGTGTTGATGACTATGAGCAAAACAATGCGGTACGGAAAAAGAGGAAGACGGAACGGTCGTAAAAGCAGAACGTTTATTGCGCTATAGCTTCTGTGGACTAGTTTTTGACCCATATCCCCATTTATTCCCACAATGATCCATAATATCTTAAATATCAAGTGCTATATTGTGAGCATGCTCGAGCGTTTCACGGAGATCGAAGACTTTTGCCGGTACCGTCGAATCGGAACAGCGAGCGGTCTGTCGCTTTCTTCCGTTTCTTCAAACGGCCATAACTTTTGACTCGTTTGGAGTTACGGGAGCCACAACCTATCAAAACGAAGGTCTTTCCATGTTCTACGTTTCCAACGGTTGGAATTCTCTTGGATCGGTTTTTTGCGTAGAATAATTCCATCTTAATTTTATTCTACTGCTTGGATGTTTTCATTCATAAATTTATTCCGTGGAGTTTGTGGTATAAAAAGTCGGACTAAATCGATGTTAACGTAGAAGAACGCAAAAAACAAAAATATACAAATAGCAAAGAAGGCCACCATAATATTACGCTAAAAAATAGTAATTGCATTTAAAATTGGACAAAACAGGAAACTGAAAGATATTCGTAGATTGAAAAGGCAGCTTACTTAAATCATATAAAACGCCTTGAGTCGTTCGAAATTCTAAGGTATCAAATGCTTTTAACGTTCTCCTTGAAGTCACTTCGTCGTGGTGTCGTAATTTTGGTAAAAAGTCGGCGCGTGTTGATGACTATGAGCAAAACAATGCGGTACGGAAAAAGAGGAAGACGGAACGGTCGTAAAAGCAGAACGTTTATTGCGCTATAGCTTCTGTGGACAAGTTTTTGACCCATATCCCCATTTATTCCCACAATGATCCATAATATCTTAAATATCAAGTACTATATTGTGAGCATGCTCGAGCGTTTCACGGAGATCGAAGACTTTTACCAGTACCGTCGAATCGGAACAGCGAGCGGTCTGTCGCTTTCTTCCGTTTCTTCAAACGGCCATAACTTTTGACTCGTTTGGAGTTACAGGAGCCACAACCTATCAAAACGAAGGTCTTTCCATGTTCTACGTTTCCAACGGTTGGAATTCTCTTGGATCGGTTTTTTGCGTAGAATAATTCCATCTTAATTTTATTCTACTGCTTGGATGTTTTCATTCATAAATTTATTCCGTGGAGTTTGTGGTATAAAAAGTCGGACTAAATCGATGTTAACGTACAACAACGTAAAAAACAAAAATATACAAATATCGAAGAAGGCCACGATAATATTACGCTAAAAAAATAGTAATTGAATTTAAAATTGGACAAAACAGGAAACTGAAAGATATTCGTAGATTGAAAAGGCAGCTTACTTAAATCATATAAAACGCCTTGAGTCGTTCGAAATTCTAAGGTATCAAATGCTTTTAACGTTCTCCTTGAAGTCACTTCGTCGTGGTGTCGTAATTTTGGTAAAAAGTCGGCGCGTGTTGATGACTATGAGCAAAACAATGCGGTACGGAAAAAGAGGAAGACGGAATGGTCGTAAAAGCAGAACGTTTATTGCGCTATAGCTTCTGTGGACAAGTTTTTGACCCATATCCCCATTTATTCCCACAATGATCCATAATATCTTAAATATCAAGTGCTATATTGTGAGCATGCTCGAGCGTTTCACGGAGATCGAAGACTTTTGCCGGTACCGTCGAATCGGAACAGCGAGCGGTCTGTCGCTTTCTTCCGTTTCTTCAAACGGCCATAACTTTTGACTCGTTTGGAGTTACGGGAGCCACAACCTATCAAAACGAAGGTCTTTCCATGTTCTACGTTTCCAACGGTTGGAATTCTCTTGGATCGGTTTTTTGCGTAGAATAATTCCATCTTAATTTTATTCTACTGCTTGGATGTTTTCATTCATAAATTTATTCCGTGGAGTTTGTGGTATAAAAAGTCGGACTAAATCGATGTTAACGTAGAAGAACGCAAAAAACAAAAATATACAAATAGCGAAGAAGGGCACCATAATATTACGCTAAAAAAATTGAAATCGAATTTAAAATTGGACAAAACGGGAAACTGAAAGATATTCGCAGATTGAAAAGGCAGCTTACTTAAATCATATAAAACGCCTTGAGTCGTTCGAAATTCTAAGGTATCAAATGCTTTTAACGTTCTCCTTGAAGTCACTTCGTCGTGGTGTCGTAATTTTGGTAAAAAGTCGGCGCGTGTTGATGACTATGAGCAAAACAATGCGGTACGGAAAAAGAGGAAGACGGAACGGTCGTAAAAGCAGAACGTTTATTGCGCTATAGCTTCCATGGACAAGTTTTTGACCCATATCCCCATTTATTCCCACAATGATCCATAATATCTTAAATATCAAGTACTATATTGTGAGCATGCTCGAGCGTTTCACGGAGATCGAAGACTTTTGCCAGTACCGTCGAATCGGAACAGCGAGCGGTCTGTCGCTTTCTTCCGTTTCTTCAAACGGCCATAACTTTTGACTCGTTTGGAGTTACGGGAGCCACAACCTATCAAAACGAAGGTCTTTCCATGTTCTACGTTTCCAACGGTTGGAATTCTCTTGGATCGGTTTTTTGCGTAGAATAATTCCATCTTAATTTTATTCTACTGCTTGGATGTTTTCATTCATAAATTTATTCCGTGGAGTTTGTGGTATAAAAAGTCGGACTAAATCGATGTTAACGTAGAAGAACGCAAAATGCGAAAATATACAAATATCGAAGAAGGCCACCATAATATTCCGCTAAAAAAATAGAAATTGTATTTAAAATTGGATAAAACAGGAAACTGAAAGATATTCGCAGATTGAAAAGGCAGCTTACTTAAATCATATAAAACGCCTTGAGTCGTTCGAAATTCTAAGGTATCAAATGCTTTTAACGTTCTCCTTGAAGTCACTTCGTCGTGGTGTCGTAATTTTGGTAAAAAGTCGGCGCGTGTTGATGACTATGAGCAAAACAATGCGGTACGGAAAAAGAGGAAGAAGGAACGGTCGTAAAAGCAGAACGTTTATTGCGCTATAGCTTCTGTGGACAAATTTTTGACCCATATCCCCATTTATTCCCACAATGATCCATAATATCTTAAATGTCAAGTGCTATATTGTGAGCATGCTCGAGCGTTTCACGGAGATCGAAGACTTTTGCCGGTACCGTCGAATCGGAACAGCGAGCGGTCTGTCGCTTTCTTCCGTTTCTTCAAACGGCCATAACTTTTGACTCGTTTGGAGTTACGGGAGACACAACCTATCAAAACGAAGGTCTTTCCATGTTCTACGTTTCCAACAGTTGGAATTCTCTTGGATCGGTTTTTTGCGTAGAATAATTCCATCTTAATTTTATTCTACTGCTTGGATGTTTTCATTCATAAATTTATTCCGTGGAGTTTGTGGTATAAAAAGTCGGACTAAATCGATGTTAACGTTGAAGAACGTAAAAAACAAAAATATACAAATATCGAAGAAGGCACCGTAATATTACGCTAAAAAAATAGTAATTGAATTTAAAATTGGACAAAACAGGAAACTGAAAGATATTCGCAGATTGAAAAGGCAGCTTACTTAAATCATATAAAACGCCTTGAGTCGTTCGAAATTCTAAGGTATCAAATGCTTTTAACGTTCTCCTTGAAGTCACTTCGTCGTGGTGTCGTAATTTTGGTAAAAAGTCGGCGCGTGTTGATGACTATGTGCAAAACAATGCGGTACGGAAAAAGAGGAAGACGGAACGGTCGTAAAAGCAGAACGTTTATTGCGCTATAGCTTCTGTGGACAAGTTTTTGACCCATATCCCCATTTATTCCCACAATGATCCATAATATCTTAAACATCAAGTGCTATATTGTGAGCATGCTCGAGCGTTTCACGGAGATCGAAGACTTTTGCCGGTACCGTCGAATCGGAACAGCGAGCGGTCTGTCGCTTTCTTCCGTTTCTTCAAACGGCCATAACTTTTGACTCGTTTGGAGTTACGGGAGCCACAACCTATCAAAACGAAGGTCTTTCCATGTTCTACGTTTCCAACGGTTGGAATTCTCTTGGATCGGTTTTTTGCGTAGAATAATTCCATCTTAATTTTATTCTACTGCTTGGATGTTTTCATTCATAAATTTATTCCGTGGAGTTTGTGGTATAAAAAGTCGGACTAAATCGATGTTAACGTAGAAGAACGCAAAAAACAAAAATATACAAATAGCGAAGAAGGCCACCATAATATTACGCTAAAAAAATAGTAATTGAATTTAAAATTGGACAAAACAGGAAACTGAAACATATTCGCAGATTGAAAGGGCAGCTTACTTAAATCATATAAAACGCCTTGAGTCGTTCGAAATTCTAAGGTATCAAATGCTTTTAACGTTCTCCTTGAAGTCACTTCGTCGTGGTGTCGTAATTTTGGTAAATAGTCGGCGCGTGTTGATGACCATGAGCAAAACAATGCGGTACGGAAAAAGAGGAAGATGGAACGGTCGTAAAAGCAGAACGTTTATTGCGCTATAGCTTCTGTGGACAAGTTTTTGACCCATATCCCCATTTATTCCCACAATGATCCATAATATCTTAAATGTCAAGTGCTATATTGTGAGCATGCTCGAGCGTTTCACGGAGATCGAAGACTTTTGCCGGTACCGTCGAATCGGAACAGCGAGCGGTCTGTCGCTTTCTTCCGTTTCTTCAAACGGCCATAACTTTTGACTCGTTTGGAGTTACGGGAGCCACAACCTATCAAAACGAAGGTCTTTCCATGTTCTACGTTTCCAACGGTTGGAATTCTCTTGGATCGGTTTTTTGCGTAGAATAATTCCATCTTAATTTTATTCTACTGCTTGGATGTTTTCATTCATAAATTTATTCCGTGGAGTTTGTGGTATAAAAAGTCGGACTAAATCGATGTTAACGTTGAAGAACGCAAAAAACAAAAATATACAAATAGCGAAGAAGGGCACCATAATATTACGCTAAAAAAATAGTAATTGAATTTAAAATTGGACAAACCGGGAAACTGAAAGATATTCGCAGATTGAAAAGGCAGCTTACTTAAATCATATAAAACGCCTTGAGTCGTTCGAAATTCTAAGGTATCAAATGCTTTTAACGTTCTCCTTGAAGTCACTTCGTCGTGGTGTCGTAATTTTGGTAAAAAGTCGGCGCGTGTTGATGACTATGTGCAAAACAATGCGGTACGGAAAAAGAGGAAGACGGAACGGTCGTAAAAGCAGAACGTTTATTGCGCTATAGCTTCTGTGGACAAGTTTTTGACCCATATCCCCATTTATTCCCACAATGATCCATAATATCTTAAATATCAAGTACTATATTGTGAGCATGCTCGAGCGTTTCACGGAGATCGAAGACTTTTGCCGGTACCGTCGAATCGGAACAGCGAGCGGTCTGTCGCTTTCTTCCGTTTCTTCAAACGGCCATAACTTTTGACTCGTTTGGAGTTACGGGAGCCACAACCTATCAAAACGAAGGTCTTTCCATGTTCTACGTTTCCAACGGTTGGAATTCTCTTGGATCGGTTTTTTGCGTAGAATAATTTCATCTTAATTTTATTCTACTGCTTGGATGTTTTCATTCATAAATTTATTCCGTGGAGTTTGTGATATAAAAAGTCGGACTAAATCGATGTTAACGTAGAACAACGTAAAAAACAAAAATATACAAATATCGAAGAAGGCCACCATAATATTCCGCTAAAAAAATAGTAATTGAATTTAAAATTGGACAAAACAGGAAACTGAAAGATATTCGCAGATTGAAAAGGCAGCTTACTTAAATCATATAAAACGCCTTGAGTCGTTCGAAATTCTAAGGTATCAAATGCTTTTAACGTTCTCCTTGAAGTCACTTCGTCGTGGTGTCGTAATTTTGGTAAAAAGTCGGCGCGTGTTGATGACTATGAGCAAAACAATGCGGTACGGAAAAAGAGGAAGACGGAACGGTCGTAAAAGCAGAACGTTTATTGCGCTATAGCTTCTGTGGACAAGTTTTTGACCCATATCCCCATTTATTCCCACAATGATCAATAATATCTTAAATATCAAGTGCTATATTGTGAGCATGCTCGAGCGTTTCACGGAGATCGAAGACTTTTGCCGGTACCGTCGAATCGGAACAGCGAGCGGTCTGTCGCTTTCTTCCGTTTCTTCAAACGGCCATAACTTTTGACTCGTTTGGAGTTACGGGAGCCACAACCTATCAAAACGAAGGTCTTTCCATGTTCTACGTTTCCAACGGTTGGAATTCTCTTGGATCGGTTTTTTGCGTAGAATAATTCCATCTTAATTTTATTCTACTGCTTGGATGTTTTCATTCATAAATTTATTCCGTGGAGTTTGTGGTATAAAAAGTCGGACTAAATCGATGTTAACGTAGAAGAACGCAAAAAACAAAAATATACAAATAGAGAAGAAGGCCACCATAATATTACGCTAAAAAATAGTAATTGAATTTAAAATTGGACAAAACAGGAAACTGAAAGATATTCGTAGATTGAAAAGGCAGCTTACTTAAATCATATAAAACGCCTTGAGTCGTTCGAAATTCTAAGGTATCAAATGCTTTTAACGTTCTCCTTGAAGTCACTTCGTCGTGGTGTCGTAATTTTGGTAAAAAGTCGGCGCGTGTTGATGACTATGAGCAAAACAATGCGGTACGGAAAAAGAGGAAGACGGAACGGTCGTAAAAGCAGAACGTTTATTGCGCTATAGCTTCTGTGGACAAGTTTTTGACCCATATCCCCATTTATTCCCACAATGATCCATAATATCTTAAATGTCAAGTGCTATATTGTGAGCATGCTCGAGCGTTTCACGGAGATCGAAGACTTTTGCCGGTACCGTCGAATCGGAACAGCGAGCGGTCTGTCGCTTTCTTCCGTTTCTTCAAACGGCCATAACTTTTGACTCGTTTGGAGTTACGGGAGCCACAACCTATCAAAACGAAGGTCTTTCCATGTTCTACGTTTCCAACGGTTGGAATTCTCTTGGATCGGTTTTTTGCGTAGAATAATTCCATCTTAATTTTATTCTACTGCTTGGATGTTTTCATTCATAAATTTATTCCGTGGAGTTTGTGGTATAAAAAGTCGGACTAAATCGATGTTAACGTAGAAGAACGCAAAAAACAAAAATATACAAATAGCGAAGAAGGGCACCATAATATTACGCTAAAAAAATTGAAATCGAATTTAAAATTGGACAAAACGGGAAACTGAAAGATATTCGCAGATTGAAAAGGCAGCTTACTTAAATCATATAAAACGTCTTGAGTCGTTCGAAATTCTAAGGTATCAAATGCTTTTAACGTTCTCCTTGAAGTCACTTCGTCGTGGTGTCGTAATTTTGGTAAAAAGTCGGCGCGTGTTGATGACTATGAGCAAAACAATGCGGTACGGAAAAAGAGGAAGACGGAACGGTCGTAAAAGCAGAACGTTTATTGCGCTATAGCTTCTGTGGACAAGTTTTTGACCCATATCCCCATTTATTCCCACAATGATCCATAATATCTTAAATATCAAGTACTATATTGTGAGCATGCTCGAGCGTTTCACGGAGATCGAAGACTTTTGCCAGTACCGTCGAATCGGAACAGCGAGCGGTCTGTCGCTTTCTTCCGTTTCTTCAAACGGCCATAACTTTTGACTCGTTTGGAGTTACGGGAGCCACAACCTATCAAAACGAAGGTCTTTCCATTTTCTACGTTTCCAACGGTTGGAATTCTCTTGGATCGGTTTTTTGCGTAGAATAATTCCATCTTAATTTTATTCTACTGCTTGGATGTTTTCATTCATAAATTTATTCCGTGGAGTTTGTGATATAAAAAGTCGGACTAAATCGATGTTAACATAGAACAACGTAAAAAACAAAAATATACAAATATCGAAGAAGGCCACCATAATATTCCGCTAAAAAAATAGAAATTGAATTTAAAATTGGACAAAACAGGAAACTGAAAGATATTCGCAGATTGAAAAGGCAGCTTACTTAAATCATATAAAACGCCTTGAGTCGTTCGAAATTCTAAGGTATCAAATGCTTTTAACGTTCTCCTTGAAGTCACTTCGTCGTGGTGTCGTAATTTTGGTAAAAAGTCGGCGCGTGTTGATGACTATGAGCAAAACAATGCGGTACGGAAAAAGAGGAAGACGGAACGGTCGTAAAAGCAGAACGTTTATTGCGCTATAGCTTCTGTGGACAGGTTTTTGACCCATATCCCCATTTATTCCCACAATGATCCATAATATCTTAAACATCAAGTGCTATGTTGTGAGCATGCTCGAGCGTTTCACGGAGATCGAAGACTTTTGCCGGTACCGTCGAATCGGAACAGCGAGCGGTCTGTCGCTTTCTTCCGTTTCTTCAAACGGCCATAACTTTTGACTCGTTTGGAGTTACGGGAGCCACAACCTATCAAAACGAAGGTCTTTCCATGTTCTACGTTTCCAACGGTTGGAATTCTCTTGGATCGGTTTTTTGCGTAGAATAATTCCATCTTAATTTTATTCTACTGCTTGGATGTTTTCATTCATAAATTTATTCCGTGGAGTTTGTGGTATAAAAAGTCGGACTAAATCGATGTTAACGTAGAAGAACGCAAAATGCGAAAATATACAAATATCGAAGAAGGCCACCATAATATTCCGCTAAAAAAATAGAAATTGTATTAAAAATTGGATAAAACAGGAAACTGAAAGATATTCGCAGATTGAAAAGGCAGCTTACTTAAATCATATAAAACGCCTTGAGTCGTTCGAAATTCTAAGGTATCAAATGCTTTTAACGTTCTCCTTGAAGTCACTTCGTCGTGGTGTCGTAATTTTGGTAAAAAGTCGGCGCGTGTTGATGACTATGAGCAAAACAATGCGGTACGGAAAAAGAGGAAGACGGAACGGTCGTAAAAGCAGAACGTTTATTGCGCTATAGCTTCTGTGGACAAATTTTTGACCCATATCCCCATTTATTCCCACAATGATCCATAATATCTTAAATGTCAAGTGCTATATTGTGAGCATGCTCGAGCGTTTCACGGAGATCGAAGACTTTTGCCGGTACCGTCGAATCGGAACAGCGAGCGGTCTGTCGCTTTCTTCCGTTTCTTCAAACGGCCATAACTTTTGACTCGTTTGGAGTTACGGGAGCCACAACCTATCAAAACGAAGGTCTTTCCATGTTCTACGTTTCCAACGGTTGGAATTCTCTTGGATCGGTTTTTTGCGTAGAATAATTCCATCTTAATTTTATTCTACTGCTTGGATGTTTTCAGTCATAAATTTATTCCGTGGAGTTTGTGGTATAAAAAGTCGGACTAAATCGATGTTAACGTTGAAGAACGTAAAAAACAAAAATATACAAATATCGAAGAAGGCACCGTAATATTACGCTAAAAAAATAGTAATTGAATTTAAAATTGGACAAAACAGGAAACTGAAAGATATTCGCAGATTGAAAGGGCAGCTTACTTAAATCATATAAAACGCCTTGAGTCGTTCGAAATTCTAAGGTATCAAATGCTTTTAACGTTCTCCTTGAAGTCACTTCGTCGTGGTGTCGTAATTTTGGTAAAAAGTCGGCGCGTGTTGATGACTATGTGCAAAACAATGCGGTACGGAAAAAGAGGAAGACGGAACGGTCGTAAAAGCAGAACGTTTATTGCGCTATAGCTTCTGTGGACAAGTTTTTGACCCATATCCCCATTTATTCCCACAATGATCCATAATATCTTAAACATCAAGTGCTATATTGTGAGCATGCTCGAGCGTTTCACGGAGATCGAAGACTTTTGCCGGTACCGTCGAATCGGAACAGCGAGCGGTCTGTCGCTTTCTTCCGTTTCTTCAAACGGCCATAACTTTTGACTCGTTTGGAGTTACGGGAGCCACAACCTATCAAAACGAAGGTCTTTCCATGTTCTACGTTTCCAACGGTTGGAATTCTCTTGGATCGGTTTTTTGCGTAGAATAATTCCATCTTAATTTTATTCTACTGCTTGGATGTTTTCATTCATAAATTTATTCCGTGGAGTTTGTGGTATAAAAAGTCGGACTAAATCGATGTTAACGTAGAAGAACGCAAAAAACAAAAATATACAAATAGCGAAGAAGGCCACCATAATATTACGCTAAAAAAATAGTAATTGAATTTAAAATTGGACAAAACAGGAAACTGAAACATATTCGCAGATTGAAAGGGCAGCTTACTTAAATCATATAAAACGCCTTGAGTCGTTCGAAATTCTAAGGTATCAAATGCTTTTAACGTTCTCCTTGAAGTCACTTCGTCGTGGTGTCGTAATTTTGGTAAATAGTCGGCGCGTGTTGATGACCATGAGCAAAACAATGCGGTACGGAAAAAGAGGAAGATGGAACGGTCGTAAAAGCAGAACGTTTATTGCGCTATAGCTTCTGTGGACAAGTTTTTGACCCATATCCCCATTTATTCCCACAATGATCCATAATATCTTAAATGTCAAGTGCTATATTGTGAGCATGCTCGAGCGTTTCACGGAGATCGAAGACTTTTGCCGGTACCGTCGAATCGGAACAGCGAGCGGTCTGTCGCTTTCTTCCGTTTCTTCAAACGGCCATAACTTTTGACTCGTTTGGAGTTACGGGAGCCACAACCTATCAAAACGAAGGTCTTTCCATGTTCTACGTTTCCAACGGTTGGAATTCTCTTGGATCGGTTTTTTGCGTAGAATAATTCCATCTTAATTTTATTCTACTGCTTGGATGTTTTCATTCATAAATTTATTCCGTGGAGTTTGTGGTATAAAAAGTCGGACTAAATCGATGTTAACGTTGAAGAACGCAAAAAACAAAAATATACAAATAGCGAAGAAGGGCACCATAATATTACGCTAAAAAAATAGTAATTGAATTTAAAATTGGACAAACCGGGAAACTGAAAGATATTCGCAGATTGAAAAGGCAGCTTACTTAAATCATATAAAACGCCTTGAGTCGTTCGAAATTCTAAGGTATCAAATGCTTTTAACGTTCTCCTTGAAGTCACTTCGTCGTGGTGTCGTAATTTTGGTAAAAAGTCGGCGCGTGTTGATGACTATGTGCAAAACAATGCGGTACGGAAAAAGAGGAAGACGGAACGGTCGTAAAAGCAGAACGTTTATTGCGCTATAGCTTCTGTGGACAAGTTTTTGACCCATATCCCCATTTATTCCCACAATGATCCATAATATCTTAAATATCAAGTACTATATTGTGAGCATGCTCGAGCGTTTCACGGAGATCGAAGACTTTTGCCGGTACCGTCGAATCGGAACAGCGAGCGGTCTGTCGCTTTCTTCCGTTTCTTCAAACGGCCATAACTTTTGACTCGTTTGGAGTTACGGGAGCCACAACCTATCAAAACGAAGGTCTTTCCATGTTCTACGTTTCCAACGGTTGGAATTCTCTTGGATCGGTTTTTTGCGTAGAATAATTTCATCTTAATTTTATTCTACTGCTTGGATGTTTTCATTCATAAATTTATTCCGTGGAGTTTGTGATATAAAAAGTCGGACTAAATCGATGTTAACGTAGAACAACGTAAAAAACAAAAATATACAAATATCGAAGAAGGCCACCATAATATTCCGCTAAAACAATAGTAATTGAATTTAAAATTGGACAAAACAGGAAACTGAAAGATATTCGCAGATTGAAAAGGCAGCTTACTTAAATCATATAAAACGCCTTGAGTCGTTCGAAATTCTAAGGTATCAAATGCTTTTAACGTTCTCCTTGAAGTCACTTCGTCGTGGTGTCGTAATTTTGGTAAAAAGTCGGCGCGTGTTGATGACTATGAGCAAAACAATGCGGTACGGAAAAAGAGGAAGACGGAACGGTCGTAAAAGCAGAACGTTTATTGCGCTATAGCTTCTGTGGACAAGTTTTTGACCCATATCCCCATTTATTCCCACAATGATCAATAATATCTTAAATATCAAGTGCTATATTGTGAGCATGCTCGAGCGTTTCACGGAGATCGAAGACTTTTGCCGGTACCGTCGAATCGGAACAGCGAGCGGTCTGTCGCTTTCTTCCGTTTCTTCAAACGGCCATAACTTTTGACTCGTTTGGAGTTACGGGAGCCACAACCTATCAAAACGAAGGTCTTTCCATGTTCTACGTTTCCAACGGTTGGAATTCTCTTGGATCGGTTTTTTGCGTAGAATAATTCCATCTTAATTTTATTCTACTGCTTGGATGTTTTCATTCATAAATTTATTCCGTGGAGTTTGTGGTATAAAAAGTCGGACTAAATCGATGTTAACGTAGAAGAACGCAAAAAAAAAAAATATACAAATAGAGAAGAAGGCCACCATAATATTACGCTAAAAAATAGTAATTGAATTTAAAATTGGACAAAACAGGAAACTGAAAGATATTCGTAGATTGAAAAGGCAGCTTACTTAAATCATATAAAACGCCTTGAGTCGTTCGAAATTCTAAGGTATCAAATGCTTTTAACGTTCTCCTTGAAGTCACTTCGTCGTGGTGTCGTAATTTTGGTAAAAAGTCGGCGCGTGTTGATGACCATGAGCAAAACAATGCGGTACGGAAAAAGAGGAAGACGGAACGGTCGTAAAAGCAGAACGTTTATTGCGCTATAGCTTCTGTGGACAAGTTTTTGACCCATATCCCCATTTATTCCCACAATGATCCATAATATCTTAAATGTCAAGTGCTATATTGTGAGCATGCTCGAGCGTTTCACGGAGATCGAAGACTTTTGCCGGTACCGTCGAATCGGAACAGCGAGCGGTCTGTCGCTTTCTTCCGTTTCTTCAAACGGCCATAACTTTTGACTCGTTTGGAGTTACGGGAGCCACAACCTATCAAAACGAAGGTCTTTCCATGTTCTACGTTTCCAACGGTTGGAATTCTCTTGGATCGGTTTTTGCGTAGAATAATTCCATCTTAATTTTATTCTACTGCTTGGATGTTTTCATTCATAAATTTATTCCGTGGAGTTTGTGGTATAAAAAGTCGGACTAAATCGATGTTAACGTAGAAGAACGCAAAAAACAAAAATATACAAATAGCGAAGAAGGGCACCATAATATTACGCTAAAAAAATTGAAATCGAATTTAAAATTGGACAAAACGGGAAACTGAAAGATATTCGCAGATTGAAAAGGCAGCTTACTTAAATCATATAAAACGTCTTGAGTCGTTCGAAATTCTAAGGTATCAAATGCTTTTAACGTTCTCCTTGAAGTCACTTCGTCGTGGTGTCGTAATTTTGGTAAAAAGTCGGCGCGTGTTGATGACTATGAGCAAAACAATGCGGTACGGAAAAAGAGGAAGACGGAACGGTCGTAAAAGCAGAACGTTTATTGCGCTATAGCTTCTGTGGACAAGTTTTTGACCCATATCCCCATTTATTCCCACAATGATCCATAATATCTTAAATATCAAGTACTATATTGTGAGCATGCTCGAGCGTTTCACGGAGATCGAAGACTTTTGCCAGTACCGTCGAATCGGAACAGCGAGCGGTCTGTCGCTTTCTTCCGTTTCTTCAAACGGCCATAACTTTTGACTCGTTTGGAGTTACGGGAGCCACAACCTATCAAAACGAAGGTCTTTCCATTTTCTACGTTTCCAACGGTTGGAATTCTCTTGGATCGGTTTTTTGCATAGAATAATTCCATCTTAATTTTATTCTACTGCTTGGATGTTTTCATTCATAAATTTATTCCGTGGAGTTTGTGATATAAAAAGTCGGACTAAATCGATGTTAACATAGAACAACGTAAAAAACAAAAATATACAAATATCGAAGAAGGCCACCATAATATTCCGCTAAAAAAATAGAAATTGAATTTAAAATTGGACAAAACAGGAAACTGAAAGATATTCGCAGATTGAAAAGGCAGCTTACTTAAATCATATAAAACGCCTTGAGTCGTTCGAAATTCTAAGGTATCAAATGCTTTTAACGTTCTCCTTGAAGTCACTTCGTCGTGGTGTCGTAATTTTGGTAAAAAGTCGGCGCGTGTTGATGACTATGAGCAAAACAATGCGGTACGGAAAAAGAGGAAGACGGAACGGTCGTAAAAGCAGAACGTTTATTGCGCTATAGCTTCTGTGGACAGGTTTTTGACCCATATCCCCATTTATTCCCACAATGATCCATAATATCTTAAATATCAAGTGCTATATTGTGAGCATGCTCGAGCGTTTCACGGAGATCGAAGACTTTTGCCGGTACCGTCGAATCGGAACAGCGAGCGGTCTGTCGCTTTCTTCCGTTTCTTCAAACGGCCATAACTTTTGACTCGTTTGGAGTTACGGGAGCCACAACCTATCAAAACGAAGGTCTTTCCATGTTCTACGTTTCCAACGGTTGGAATTCTCTTGGATCGGTTTTTTGCGTAGAATAATTCCATCTTAATTTTATTCTACTGCTTGGATGTTTTCATTCATAAATTTATTCCGTGGAGTTTGTGGTATAAAAAGTCGGACTAAATCGATGTTAACGTAGAAGAACGCAAAATACAAAAATATACAAATAGCGAAGAAGGGCACCATAATATTCCGCTAAAAAAATAGAAATCGAATTTAAAATTGGACAAAACGGGAAACTGAAAGATATTCGCAGATTGAAAAGGCAGCTTACTTAAATCATATAAAACGCCTTGAGTCGTTCGAAATTCTAAGGTATCAAATGCTTTTAACGTTCTCCTTGAAGTCACTTCGTCGTGGTGTCGTAATTTTGGTAAAAAGTCGGCGCGTGTTGATGACTATGAGCAAAACAATGCGGTACGGAAAAAGAGGAAGACGGAACGGTCGTAAAAGCAAAACGTTTATTGCGCTATAGCTTCTGTGGACAGGTTTTTGACCCATATCCCCATTTATTCCCACAATGATCCATAATATCTTAAATATCAAGTGCTATATTGTGAGCATGCTCGAGCGTTTCACGGAGATCGAAGACTTTTGCCGGTACCGTCGAATCGGAACAGCGAGCGGTCTGTCGCTTTCTTCCGTTTCTTCAAACGGCCATAACTTTTGACTCGTTTGGAGTTACGGGAGCCACAACCTATCAAAACGAAGGTCTTTCCATGTTCTACGTTTCCAACGGTTGGAATTCTCTTGGATCGGTTTTTTGCGTAGAATAATTCCATCTTAATTTTATTCTACTGCTTGGATGTTTTCATTCATAAATTTATTCCGTGGAGTTTGTGGTATAAAAAGTCGGACTAAATCGATGTTAACGTAGAAGAACGCAAAAAACAAAAATATACAAATAGCGAAGAAGGGCACCATAATATTCTGCTAAAAAAATAGAAATCGAATTTAAAATTGGACAAAACGGGAAACTGAAAGATATTCGCAGATTGAAAAGGCAGCTTACTTAAATCATATAAAACGCCTTGAGTCGTTCGAAATTCTAAGGTATCAAATGCTTTTAACGTTCTCCTTGAAGTCACTTCGTCGTGGTGTCGTAATTTTGGTAAAAAGTCGGCGCGTGTTGATGACTATGAGCAAAACAATGCGGTACGGAAAAAGAGGAAGACGGAACGGTCGTAAAAGCAGAACGTTTATTGCGCTATAGCTTCTGTGGACAGGTTTTTGACCCATATCCCCATTTATTCCCACAATGATCCATAATATCTTAAATATCAAGTGCTATATTGTGAGCATGCTCGAGCGTTTCACGGAGATCGAAGACTTTTGCCGGTACCGTCGAATCGGAACAGCGAGCGGTCTGTCGCTTTCTTCCGTTTCTTCAAACGGCCATAACTTTTGACTCGTTTGGAGTTACGGGAGCCACAACCTATCAAAACGAAGGTCTTTCCATGTTCTACGTTTCCAACGGTTGGAATTCTCTTGGATCGGTTTTTTGCGTAGAATAATTCCATCTTAATTTTATTCTACTGCTTGGATGTTTTCATTCATAAATTTATTCCGTGGAGTTTGTGGTATAAAAAGTCGGACTAAATCGATGTTAACGTAGAACAACGTAAAAAACAAAAATATACAAATATCGAAGAAGGCCACCATAATATTCCGCTAAAAAAATAGAAATTGAATTTAAAATTGGATAAAACAGGAAACTGAAAGATATTCGCAGATTGAAAAGGCAGCTTACTTAAATCATATAAAACGCCTTGAGTCGTTCGAAATTCTAAGGTATCAAATGCTTTTAACGTTCTCCTTGAAGTCACTTCGTCGTGGTGTCGTAATTTTGGTAAAAAGTCGGCGCGTGATGATGACTATGAGCAAAACAATGCGGTACGGAAAAAGAGGAAGACGGAACGGTCGTAAAAGCAAAACGTTTATTGCGCTATAGCTTCTGTGGACAGGTTTTTGACCCATATCCCCATTTATTCCCACAATGATCCATAATATCTTAAATATCAAGTGCTATATTGTGAGCATGCTCGAGCGTTTCACGGAGATCGAAGACTTTTGCCGGTACCGTCGAATCGGAACAGCGAGCGGTCTGTCGCTTTCTTCCGTTTCTTCAAACGGCCATAACTTTTGACTCGTTTGGAGTTACGGGAGCCACAACCTATCAAAACGAAGGTCTTTCCATGTTCTACGTTTCCAACGGTTGGAATTCTCTTGGATCGGTTTTTTGCGTAGAATAATTCCATCTTAATTTTATTCTACTGCTTGAATGTTTTCATTCATAAATTTATTCCGTGGAGTTTGTGGTATAAAAAGTCGGACTAAATCGAAATTAACGTAGAAGAACGTAAAAAACAAAAATATACAAATAGCGAAGAAGGCCACCATAATATTACGCTAAAAAAATAGTAATTGAATTTAAAATTGGACAAAACAGGAAACTGAAAGATATTCGTAGATTGAAAAGGCAGCTTACTTAAATCATATAAAACGCCTTGAGTCGTTCGAAATTCTAAGGTATCAAATGCTTTTAACGTTCTCCTTGAAGTCACTTCGTCGTGGTGTCGTAATTTTGGTAAAAAGTCGGCGCGTGTTGATGACTATGAGCAAAACAATGCGGTACGGAAAAAGAGGAAGACGGAACGGTCGTAAAAGCAGAACGTTTATTGCGCTATAGCTTCTGTGGACAAGTTTTTGACCCATATCCCCATTTATTCCCACAATGATCCATAATATCTTAAATATCAAGTACTATATTGTGAGCATGCTCGAGCGTTTCACGGATCGAAGACTTTTGCCGGTACCGTCGAATCGGAACAGCGAGCGGTCTGTCGCTTTCTTCCGTTTCTTCAAACGGCCATAACTTTTGACTCGTTTGGAGTTACGGGAGCCACAACCTATCAAAACGAAGGTCTTTCCATGTTCTACGTTTCCAACGGTTGGAATTCTCTTGGATCGGTTTTTTGCGTAGAATAATTCCATCTTAATTTTATTCTACTGCTTGGATGTTTTCATTCATAAATTTATTCCGTGGAGTTTGTGGTATAAAAAGTCGGACTAAATCGATGTTAACGTAGAACAACGTAAAAAACAAAAATATACAAATATCGAAGAAGGCCACCATAATATTCCGCTAAAAAAATAGAAATTGAATTTAAAATTGGATAAAACAGGAAACTGAAAGATATTCGCAGATTGAAAAGGCAGCTTACTTAAATCATATAAAACGCCTTGAGTCGTTCGAAATTCTAAGGTATCAAATGCTTTTAACGTTCTCCTTGAAGTCACTTCGTCGTGGTGTCGTAATTTTGGTAAAAAGTCGGCGCGTGATGATGACTATGAGCAAAACAATGCGGTACGGAAAAAGAGGAAGACGGAACGGTCGTAAAAGCAAAACGTTTATTGCGCTATAGCTTCTGTGGACAGGTTTTTGACCCATATCCCCATTTATTCCCACAATGATCCATAATATCTTAAATATCAAGTGCTATATTGTGAGCATGCTCGAGCGTTTCACGGAGATCGAAGACTTTTGCCGGTACCGTCGAATCGGAACAGCGAGCGGTCTGTCGCTTTCTTCCGTTTCTTCAAACGGCCATAACTTTTGACTCGTTTGGAGTTACGGGAGCCACAACCTATCAAAACGAAGGTCTTTCCATGTTCTACGTTTCCAACGGTTGGAATTCTCTTGGATCGGTTTTTTGCGTAGAATAATTCCATCTTAATTTTATTCTACTGCTTGAATGTTTTCATTCATAAATTTATTCCGTGGAGTTTGTGGTATAAAAAGTCGGACTAAATCGAAATTAACGTAGAAGAACGTAAAAAACAAAAATATACAAATAGCGAAGAAGGCCACCATAATATTACGCTAAAAAAATAGTAATTGAATTTAAAATTGGACAAAACAGGAAACTGAAAGATATTCGTAGATTGAAAAGGCAGCTTACTTAAATCATATAAAACGCCTTGAGTCGTTCGAAATTCTAAGGTATCAAATGCTTTTAACGTTCTCCTTGAAGTCACTTCGTCGTGGTGTCGTAATTTTGGTAAAAAGTCGGCGCGTGTTGATGACTATGAGCAAAACAATGCGGTACGGAAAAAGAGGAAGACGGAACGGTCGTAAAAGCAGAACGTTTATTGCGCTATAGCTTCTGTGGACAAGTTTTTGACCCATATCCCCATTTATTCCCACAATGATCCATAATATCTTAAATATCAAGTACTATATTGTGAGCATGCTCGAGCGTTTCACGGAGATCGAAGACTTTTGCCGGTACCGTCGAATCGGAACAGCGAGCGGTCTGTCGCTTTCTTCCGTTTCTTCAAACGGCCATAACTTTTGACTCGTTTGGAGTTACGGGAGCCACAACCTATCAAAACGAAGGTCTTTCCATGTTCTACGTTTCCAACGGTTGGAATTCTCTTGGATCGGTTTTTTGCGTAGAATAATTCCATCTTAATTTTATTCTACTGCTTGGATGTTTTCATTCATAAATTTATTCCGTGGAGTTTGTGGTATAAAAAGTCGGACTAAATCGATGTTAACGTAGAACAACGTAAAAAACAAAAATATACAAATATCGAAGAAGGCCACCATAATATTCCGCTAAAAAAATAGAAATTGAATTTAAAATTGGATAAAACAGGAAACTGAAAGATATTCGCAGATTGAAAAGGCAGCTTACTTAAATCATATAAAACGCCTTGAGTCGTTCGAAATTCTAAGGTATCAAATGCTTTTAACGTTCTCCTTGAAGTCACTTTGTCGTGGTGTCGTAATTTTGGTAAAAAGTCGGCGCGTGTTGATGACTATGAGCAAAACAATGCGGTACGGAAAAAGAGGAAGACGGAACGGTCGTAAAAGCAAAACGTTTATTGCGCTATAGCTTCTGTGGACAGGTTTTTGACCCATATCCCCATTTATTCCCACAATGATCCATAATATCTTAAATATCAAGTGCTATATTGTGAGCATGCTCGAGCGTTTCACGGAGATCGAAGACTTTTGCCGGTACCGTCGAATCGGAACAGCGAGCGGTCTGTCGCTTTCTTCCGTTTCTTCAAACGGCCATAACTTTTGACTCGTTTGGAGTTACGGGAGCCACAACCTATCAAAACGAAGGTCTTTCCATGTTCTACGTTTCCAACGGTTGGAATTCTCTTGGATCGGTCTTTTGCGTAGAATAATTCCATCTTAATTTTATTCTACTGCTTGGATGTTTTCATTCATAAATTTATTCCGTGGAGTTTGTGGTATAAAAAGTCGAACTAAATCGATGTTAACGTAGAAGAACGCAAAAAACAAAAATATACAAATAGCAAAGAAGGCCACCATAATATTACGCTAAAAAAATAGTAATTGCATTTAAAATTGGACAAAACAGGAAACTGAAAGATATTCGTAGATTGAAAAGGCAGCTTACTTAAATCATATAAAACGCCTAGAGTCGTTCGAAATTCTAAGGTATCAAATGCTTTTAACGTTCTCCTTGAAGTCACTTCGTCGTGGTGTCGTAATTTTGGTAAAAAGTCGGCGCGTGTTGATGACCATGAGCAAAACAATGCGGTACGGAAAAAGAGGAAGACGGAACGGTCGTAAAAGCAGAACGTTTATTGCGCTATAGCTTCCGTGGACAAGTTTTTGACCCATATCCCCATTTATCCCCACAATGATCCATAATATCTTAAATATCAAGTACTATATTGTGAGCATGCTCGAGCGTTTCACGGAGATCGAAGACTTTTGCCAGTACCGTCGAATCGGAACAGCGAGCGGTCTGTCGCTTTCTTCCGTTTCTTCAAACGGCCATAACTTTTGACTCGTTTGGAGTTACGGGAGCCACAACCTATCAAAACGAAGGTCTTTCCATGTTCTACGTTTCCAACGGTTGGAATTCTCTTGGATCGGTTTTTTGCGTAGAATAATTCCATCTTAATTTTATTCTACTGCTTGGATGTTTTCATTCATAAATTTATTCCGTGGAGTTTGTGGTATAAAAAGTCGGACTAAATCGATGTTAACATAGAACAACGTAAAAAACAAAAATATACAAATATCGAAGAAGGCCACCATAATATTCCGCTAAAAAAATAGAAATTGAATTTAAAATTGGACAAAACAGGAAACTGAAAGATATTCGCAGATTGAAAAGGCAGCTTACTTAAATCATATAAAACGCCTTGAGTCGTTCGAAATTCTAAGGTATCAAATGCTTTTAACGTTCTCCTTGAAGTCACTTCGTCGTGGTGTCGTAATTTTGGTAAAAAGTCGGCGCGTGTTGATGACTATGAGCAAAACAATGCGGTACGGAAAAAGAGGAAGACGGAACGGTCGTAAAAGCAGAACGTTTATTGCGCTATAGCTTCTGTGGACAGGTTTTTGACCCATATCCCCATTTATTCCCACAATGATCCATAATATCTTAAATATCAAGTGCTATATTGTGAGCATGCTCGAGCGTTTCACGGAGATCGAAGACTTTTGCCGGTACCGTCGAATCGGAACAGCGAGCGGTCTGTCGCTTTCTTCCGTTTCTTCAAACGGCCATAACTTTTGACTCGTTTGGAGTTACGGGAGCCACAACCTATCAAAACGAAGGTCTTTCCATGTTCTACGTTTCCAACGGTTGGAATTCTCTTGGATCGGTTTTTTGCGTAGAATAATTCCATCTTAATTTTATTCTACTGCTTGGATGTTTTCATTCATAAATTTATTCCGTGGAGTTTGTGGTATAAAAAGTCGGACTAAATCGATGTTAACGTAGAAGAACGCAAAAAACAAAAATATACAAATAGCGAAGAAGGCCACCATAATATTACGCTAAAAAAATAGTAATTGAATTTAAAATTGGACAAAACAGGAAACTGAAAGATATTCGTAGATTGAAAAGGCAGCTTACTTAAATCATATAAAACGCCTTGAGTCGTTCGAAATTCTAAGGTATCAAATGCTTTTAACGTTCTCCTTGAAGTCACTTCGTCGTGGTGTCGTAATTTTGGTAAAAAGTCGGCGCGTGTTGATGACTATGAGCAAAACAATGCGGTACGGAAAAAGAGGAAGACGGAACGGTCGTAAAAGCAGAACGTTTATTGCGCTATAGCTTCTGTGGACAAGTTTTTGACCCATATCCCCATTTATTCCCACAATGATCCATAATATCTTAAATATCAAGTACTATATTGTGAGCATGCTCGAGCGTTTCACGGATCGAAGACTTTTGCCGGTACCGTCGAATCGGAACAGCGAGCGGTCTGTCGCTTTCTTCCGTTTCTTCAAACGGCCATAACTTTTGACTCGTTTGGAGTTACGGGAGCCACAACCTATCAAAACGAAGGTCTTTCCATGTTCTACGTTTCCAACGGTTGGAATTCTCTTGGATCGGTTTTTTGCGTAGAATAATTCCATCTTAATTTTATTCTACTGCTTGGATGTTTTCATTCATAAATTTATTCCGTGGAGTTTGTGGTATAAAAAGTCGGACTAAATCGATGTTAACGTAGAACAACGTAAAAAACAAAAATATACAAATATCGAAGAAGGCCACCATAATATTCCGCTAAAAAAATAGAAATTGAATTTAAAATTGGATAAAACAGGAAACTGAAAGATATTCGCAGATTGAAAAGGCAGCTTACTTAAATCATATAAAACGCCTTGAGTCGTTCGAAATTCTAAGGTATCAAATGCTTTTAACGTTCTCCTTGAAGTCACTTTGTCGTGGTGTCGTAATTTTGGTAAAAAGTCGGCGCGTGTTGATGACTATGAGCAAAACAATGCGGTACGGAAAAAGAGGAAGACGGAACGGTCGTAAAAGCAAAACGTTTATTGCGCTATAGCTTCTGTGGACAGGTTTTTGACCCATATCCCCATTTATTCCCACAATGATCCATAATATCTTAAATATCAAGTGCTATATTGTGAGCATGCTCGAGCGTTTCACGGAGATCGAAGACTTTTGCCGGTACCGTCGAATCGGAACAGCGAGCGGTCTGTCGCTTTCTTCCGTTTCTTCAAACGGCCATAACTTTTGACTCGTTTGGAGTTACGGGAGCCACAACCTATCAAAACGAAGGTCTTTCCATGTTCTACGTTTCCAACGGTTGGAATTCTCTTGGATCGGTTTTTTGCGTAGAATAATTCCATCTTAATTTTATTCTACTGCTTGGATGTTTTCATTCATAAATTTATTCCGTGGAGTTTGTGGTATAAAAAGTCGGACTAAATCGATGTTAACGTAGAAGAACGCAAAAAACAAAAATATACAAATAGCGAAGAAGGCCACCATAATATTCCGCTAAAAAAATAGAAATCGAATTTAAAATTGGACAAAACGGGAAACTGAAAGATATTCGCAGATTGAAAAGGCAGCTTACTTAAATCATATAAAACGCCTTGAGTCGTTCGAAATTCTAAGGTATCAAATGCTTTTAACGTTCTCCTTGAAGTCACTTCGTCGTGGTGTCGTAATTTTGGTAAAAAGTCGGCGCGTGTTGATGACTATGAGCAAAACAATGCGGTACGGAAAAAGAGGAAGACGGAACGGTCGTAAAAGCAAAACGTTTATTGCGCTATAGCTTCTGTGGACAGGTTTTTGACCCATATCCCCATTTATTCCCACAATGATCCATAATATCTTAAATATCAAGTGCTATATTGTGAGCATGCTCGAGCGTTTCACGGAGATCGAAGACTTTTGCCGGTACCGTCGAATCGGAACAGCGAGCGGTCTGTCGCTTTCTTCCGTTTCTTCAAACGGCCATAACTTTTGACTCGTTTGGAGTTACGGGAGCCACAACCTATCAAAATGAAGGTCTTTCCATGTTCTACGTTTCCAACGGTTGGAATTCTCTTGGATCGGTTTTTTGCGTAGAATAATTCCATCTTAATTTTATTCTACTGCTTGGATGTTTTCATTCATAAATTTATTCCGTGGAGTTTGTGGTATAAAAAGTCGGACTAAATCGATGTTAACGTAGAACAACGCAAAAAACAAAAATATACAAATATCGAAGAAGGCCACCATAATATTCCGCTAAAAAAATAGAAATTGAATTTAAAATTGGATAAAACAGGAAACTGAAAGATATTCGCAGATTGAAAAGGCAGCTTACTTAAATCATATAAAACGCCTTGAGTCGTTCGAAATTCTAAGGTATCAAATGCTTTTAACGTTCTCCTTGAAGTCACTTCGTCGTGGTGTCGTAATTTTGGTAAAAAGTCGGCGCGTGTTGATGACTATGAGCAAAACAATGCGGTACGGAAAAAGAGGAAGACGGAACGGTCGTAAAAGCAGAACGTTTATTGCGCTATAGCTTCTGTGGACAGGTTTTTGACCCATATCCCCATTTATTCCCACAATGATCCATAATATCTTAAATATCAAGTACTATATTGTGAGCATGCTCGAGCGTTTCACGGAGATCGAAGACTTTTGCCGGTACCGTCGAATCGGAACAGCGAGCGGTCTGTCGCTTTCTTCCGTTTCTTCAAACGGCCATAACTTTTGACTCGTTTGGAGTTACGGGAGCCACAACCTATCAAAACGAAGGTCTTTCCATGTTCTACGTTTCCAACGGTTGGAATTCTCTTGGATCGGTTTTTTGCGTAGAATAATTCCATCTTAATTTTATTCTACTGCTTGGATGTTTTCATTCATAAATTTATTCCGTGGAGTTTGTGGTATAAAAAGTCGGACTAAATCGATGTTAACGTAGAACAACGTAAAAAACAAAAATATACAAATATCGAAGAAGGCCACCATAATATTCCGCTAAAAAAATAGAAATTGAATTTAAAATTGGATAAAACAGGAAACTGAAAGATATTCGCAGATTGAAAAGGCAGCTTACTTAAATCGTATAAAACGCCTTGAGTCGTTCGAAATTCTAAGGTATCAAATGCTTTTAACGTTCTCCTTGAAGTCACTTCGTCGTGGTGTCGTAATTTTGGTAAAAAGTCGGCGCGTGATGATGACTATGAGCAAAACAATGCGGTACGGAAAAAGAGGAAGACGGAACGGTCGTAAAAGCAAAACGTTTATTGCGCTATAGCTTCTGTGGACAGGTTTTTGACCCATATCCCCATTTATTCCCACAATGATCCATAATATCTTAAATATCA
This sequence comes from Allium cepa, assembly GCA_030765085.1. Lineage (NCBI taxonomy): Eukaryota > Viridiplantae > Streptophyta > Magnoliopsida > Asparagales > Amaryllidaceae > Allium > Allium cepa. The sequence goes on from CM060931.1 coordinate 171,303,912, forward strand.
AGTGCTATATTGTGAGCATGCTCGAGCGTTTCACGGAGATCGAAGACTTTTGCCGGTACCGTCGAATCGGAACAGCGAGCGGTCTGTCGCTTTCTTCCGTTTCTTCAAACGGCCATAACTTTTGACTCGTTTGGAGTTACGGGAGCCACAACCTATCAAAACGAAGGTCTTTCCATGTTCTACGTTTCCAACGGTTGGAATTCTCTTGGATCGGTTTTTTGCGTAGAATAATTCCATCTTAATTTTATTCTACTGCTTGAATGTTTTCATTCATAAATTTATTCCGTGGAGTTTGTGGTATAAAAAGTCGGACTAAATCGATGTTAACGTAGAAGAACGCAAAAAACAAAAATATACAAATAGCGAAGAAGGCCACCATAATATTCCGCTAAAAAAATAGTAATTGAATTTAAAATTGGACAAAACAGGAAACTGAAAGATATTCGTAGATTGAAAAGGCAGCTTACTTAAATCATATAAAACGCCTTGAGTCGTTCGAAATTCTAAGGTATCAAATGCTTTTAACGTTCTCCTTGAAGTCACTTCGTCGTGGTGTCGTAATTTTGGTAAAAAGTCGGCGCGTGTTGATGACCATGAGCAAAACAATGCGGTACGGAAAAAGAGGAAGACGGAACGGTCGTAAAAGCAGAACGTTTATTGCGCTATAGCTTCCGTGGACAAGTTTTTGACCCATATCCCCATTTATCCCCACAATGATCCATAATATCTTAAATATCAAGTACTATATTGTGAGCATGCTCGAGCGTTTCACGGATCGAAGACTTTTGCCGGTACCGTCGAATCGGAACAGCGAGCGGTCTGTCGCTTTCTTCCGTTTCTTCAAACGGCCATAACTTTTGACTCGTTTGGAGTTACGGGAGCCACAACCTATCAAAACGAAGGTCTTTCCATGTTCTACGTTTCCAACGGTTGGAATTCTCTTGGATCGGTTTTTTGCGTAGAATAATTCCATCTTAATTTTATTCTACTGCTTGGATGTTTTCATTCATAAATTTATTCCGTGGAGTTTGTGGTATAAAAAGTCGGACTAAATCGATGTTAACGTAGAACAACGTAAGAAACAAAAATATACAAATATCGAAGAAGGCCACCATAATATTCCGCTAAAAAAATAGAAATTGAATTTAAAATTGGACAAAACAGGAAACTGAAAGATATTCGCAGATTGAAAAGGCAGCTTACTTAAATCATATAAAACGCCTTGAGTCGTTCGAAATTCTAAGGTATCAAATGCTTTTAACGTTCTCCTTGAAGTCACTTCGTCGTGGTGTCGTAATTTTGGTAAAAAGTCGGCGCGTGTTGATGACTATGAGCAAAACAATGCGGTACGGAAAAAGAGGAAGACGGAACGGTCGTAAAAGCAGAACGTTTATTGCGCTATAGCTTCTGTGGACAGGTTTTTGACCCATATCCCCATTTATTCCCACAATGATCCATAATATCTTAAATATCAAGTGCTATATTGTGAGCATGCTCGAGCGTTTCACGGAGATCGAAGACTTTTGCCGGTACCGTCGAATCGGAACAGCGAGCGGTCTGTCGCTTTCTTCCGTTTCTTCAAACGGCCATAACTTTTGACTCGTTTGGAGTTACGGGAGCCACAACCTATCAAAACGAAGGTCTTTCCATGTTCTACGTTTCCAACGGTTGGAATTCTCTTGGATCGGTTTTTTGCGTAGAATAATTCCATCTTAATTTTATTCTACTGCTTGGATGTTTTCATTCATAAATTTATTCCGTGGAGTTTGTGGTATAAAAAGTCGGACTAAATCGATGTTAACGTAGAAGAACGCAAAAAACAAAAATATACAAATAGCGAAGAAGGGCACCATAATATTCCGCTAAAAAAATAGAAATCGAATTTAAAATTGGACAAAACGGGAAACTGAAAGATATTCGCAGATTGAAAAGGCAGCTTACTTAAATCATATAAAACGCCTTGAGTCGTTCGAAATTCTAAGGTATCAAATGCTTTTAACGTTCTCCTTGAAGTCACTTCGTCGTGGTGTCGTAATTTTGGTAAAAAGTCGGCGCGTGTTGATGACTATGAGCAAAACAATGCGGTACGGAAAAAGAGGAAGACGGAACGGTCGTAAAAGCAAAACGTTTATTGCGCTATAGCTTCTGTGGACAGGTTTTTGACCCATATCCCCATTTATTCCCACAATGATCCATAATATCTTAAATATCAAGTGCTATATTGTGAGCATGCTCGAGCGTTTCACGGAGATCGAAGACTTTTGCCGGTACCGTCGAATCGGAACAGCGAGCGGTCTGTCGCTTTCTTCCGTTTCTTCAAACGGCCATAACTTTTGACTCGTTTGGAGTTACGGGAGCCACAACCTATCAAAACGAAGGTCTTTCCATGTTCTACGTTTCCAACGGTTGGAATTCTCTTGGATCGGTTTTTTGCGTAGAATAATTCCATCTTAATTTTATTCTACTGCTTGGATGTTTTCATTCATAAATTTATTCCGTGGAGTTTGTGGTATAAAAAGTCGGACTAAATCGATGTTAACGTAGAACAACGCAAAAAACAAAAATATACAAATATCGAAGAAGGCCACCATAATATTCCGCTAAAAAAATAGAAATTGAATTTAAAATTGGATAAAACAGGAAACTGAAAGATATTCGCAGATTGAAAAGGCAGCTTACTTAAATCATATAAAACGCCTTGAGTCGTTCGAAATTCTAAGGTATCAAATGCTTTTAACGTTCTCCTTGAAGTCACTTCGTCGTGGTGTCGTAATTTTGGTAAAAAGTCGGCGCGTGTTGATGACTATGAGCAAAACAATGCGGTACGGAAAAAGAGGAAGACGGAACGGTCGTAAAAGCAGAACGTTTATTGCGCTATAGCTTCTGTGGACAGGTTTTTGACCCATATCCCCATTTATTCCCACAATGATCCATAATATCTTAAATATCAAGTACTATATTGTGAGCATGCTCGAGCGTTTCACGGAGATCGAAGACTTTTGCCGGTACCGTCGAATCGGAACAGCGAGCGGTCTGTCGCTTTCTTCCGTTTCTTCAAACGGCCATAACTTTTGACTCGTTTGGAGTTACGGGAGCCACAACCTATCAAAACGAAGGTCTTTCCATGTTCTACGTTTCCAACGGTTGGAATTCTCTTGGATCGGTTTTTTGCGTAGAATAATTCCATCTTAATTTTATTCTACTGCTTGGATGTTTTCATTCATAAATTTATTCCGTGGAGTTTGTGGTATAAAAAGTCGGACTAAATCGATGTTAACGTAGAACAACGTAAAAAACAAAAATATACAAATATCGAAGAAGGCCACCATAATATTCCGCTAAAAAAATAGAAATTGAATTTAAAATTGGATAAAACAGGAAACTGAAAGATATTCGCAGATTGAAAAGGCAGCTTACTTAAATCATATAAAACGCCTTGAGTCGTTCGAAATTCTAAGGTATCAAATGCTTTTAACGTTCTCCTTGAAGTCACTTCGTCGTGGTGTCGTAATTTTGGTAAAAAGTCGGCGCGTGATGATGACTATGAGCAAAACAATGCGGTACGGAAAAAGAGGAAGACGGAACGGTCGTAAAAGCAAAACGTTTATTGCGCTATAGCTTCTGTGGACAGGTTTTTGACCCATATCCCCATTTATTCCCACAATGATCCATAATATCTTAAATATCAAGTGCTATATTGTGAGCATGCTCGAGCGTTTCACGGAGATCGAAGACTTTTGCCGGTACCGTCGAATCGGAACAGCGAGCGGTCTGTCGCTTTCTTCCGTTTCTTCAAACGGCCATAACTTTTGACTCGTTTGGAGTTACGGGAGCCACAACCTATCAAAACGAAGGTCTTTCCATGTTCTACGTTTCCAACGGTTGGAATTCTCTTGGATCGGTTTTTTGCGTAGAATAATTCCATCTTAATTTTATTCTACTGCTTGAATGTTTTCATTCATAAATTTACTCCGTGGAGTTTGTGGTATAAAAAGTCGGACTAAATCGATGTTAACGTAGAAGAACGCAAAAAACAAAAATATACAAATAGCGAAGAAGGCCACCATAATATTACGCTAAAAAAATAGTAATTGAATTTAAAATTGGACAAAACAGGAAACTGAAAGATATTCGTAGATTGAAAAGGCAGCTTACTTAAATCATATAAAACGCCTTGAGTCGTTCGAAATTCTAAGGTATCAAATGCTTTTAACGTTCTCCTTGAAGTCACTTCGTCGTGGTGTCGTAATTTTGGTAAAAAGTCGGCGCGTGTTGATGACTATGAGCAAAACAATGCGGTACGGAAAAAGAGGAAGACGGAACGGTCGTAAAAGCAGAACGTTTATTGCGCTATAGCTTCTGTGGACAAGTTTTTGACCCATATCCCCATTTATTCCCACAATGATCCATAATATCTTAAATATCAAGTACTATATTGTGAGCATGCTCGAGCGTTTCACGGATCGAAGACTTTTGCCGGTACCGTCGAATCGGAACAGCGAGCGGTCTGTCGCTTTCTTCCGTTTCTTCAAACGGCCATAACTTTTGACTCGTTTGGAGTTACGGGAGCCACAACCTATCAAAACGAAGGTCTTTCCATGTTCTACGTTTCCAACGGTTGGAATTCTCTTGGATCGGTTTTTTGCGTAGAATAATTCCATCTTAATTTTATTCTACTGCTTGGATGTTTTCATTCATAAATTTATTCCGTGGAGTTTGTGGTATAAAAAGTCGGACTAAATCGATGTTAACGTAGAACAACGTAAAAAACAAAAATATACAAATATCGAAGAAGGCCACCATAATATTCCGCTAAAAAAATAGAAATTGAATTTAAAATTGGATAAAACAGGAAACTGAAAGATATTCGCAGATTGAAAAGGCAGCTTACTTAAATCATATAAAACGCCTTGAGTCGTTCGAAATTCTAAGGTATCAAATGCTTTTAACGTTCTCCTTGAAGTCACTTCGTCGTGGTGTCGTAATTTTGGTAAAAAGTCGGCGCGTGATGATGACTATGAGCAAAACAATGCGGTACGGAAAAAGAGGAAGACGGAACGGTCGTAAAAGCAAAACGTTTATTGCGCTATAGCTTCTGTGGACAGGTTTTTGACCCATATCCCCATTTATTCCCACAATGATCCATAATATCTTAAATATCAAGTGCTATATTGTGAGCATGCTCGAGCGTTTCACGGAGATCGAAGACTTTTGCCGGTACCGTCGAATCGGAACAGCGAGCGGTCTGTCGCTTTCTTCCGTTTCTTCAAACGGCCATAACTTTTGACTCGTTTGGAGTTACGGGAGCCACAACCTATCAAAACGAAGGTCTTTCCATGTTCTACGTTTCCAACGGTTGGAATTCTCTTGGATCGGTTTTTTGCGTAGAATAATTCCATCTTAATTTTATTCTACTGCTTGAATGTTTTCATTCATAAATTTATTCCGTGGAGTTTGTGGTATAAAAAGTCGGACTAAATCGATGTTAACGTAGAAGAACGCAAAAAACAAAAATATACAAATAGCGAAGAAGGCCACCATAATATTACGCTAAAAAAATAGTAATTGAATTTAAAATTGGACAAAACAGGAAACTGAAAGATATTCGTAGATTGAAAAGGCAGCTTACTTAAATCATATAAAACGCCTTGAGTCGTTCGAAATTCTAAGGTATCAAATGCTTTTAACGTTCTCCTTGAAGTCACTTCGTCGTGGTGTCGTAATTTTGGTAAAAAGTCGGCGCGTGTTGATGACTATGAGCAAAACAATGCGGTACGGAAAAAGAGGAAGACGGAACGGTCGTAAAAGCAGATTCGTTTATTGCGCTATAGCTTCTGTGGACAAGTTTTTGACCCATATCCCCATTTATTCCCACAATGATCCATAATATCTTAAATATCAAGTACTATATTGTGAGCATGCTCGAGCGTTTCACGGAGATCGAAGACTTTTGCCGGTACCGTCGAATCGGAACAGCGAGCGGTCTGTCGCTTTCTTCCGTTTCTTCAAACGGCCATAACTTTTGACTCGTTTGGAGTTACGGGAGCCACAACCTATCAAAACGAAGGTCTTTCCATGTTCTACGTTTCCAACGGTTGGAATTCTCTTGGATCGGTTTTTTGCGTAGAATAATTCCATCTTAATTTTATTCTACTGCTTGAATGTTTTCATTCATAAATTTATTCCGTGGAGTTTGTGGTATAAAAAGTCGGACTAAATCGATGTTAACGTAGAAGAACGCAAAAAACAAAAATATACAAATAGCGAAGAAGGCCACCATAATATTACGCTAAAAAAATAGTAATTGAATTTAAAATTGGACAAAACAGGAAACTGAAAGATATTCGTAGATTGAAAAGGCAGCTTACTTAAATCATATAAAACGCCTTGAGTCGTTCGAAATTCTAAGGTATCAAATGCTTTTAACGTTCTCCTTGAAGTCACTTCGTCGTGGTGTCGTAATTTTGGTAAAAAGTCGGCGCGTGTTGATGACTATGAGCAAAACAATGCGGTACGGAAAAAGAGGAAGACGGAACGGTCGTAAAAGCAGAACGTTTATTGCGCTATAGCTTCTGTGGACAAGTTTTTGACCCATATCCCCATTTATTCCCACAATGATCCATAATATCTTAAATATCAAGTACTATATTGTGAGCATGCTCGAGCGTTTCACGGATCGAAGACTTTTGCCGGTACCGTCGAATCGGAACAGCGAGCGGTCTGTCGCTTTCTTCCGTTTCTTCAAACGGCCATAACTTTTGACTCGTTTGGAGTTACGGGAGCCACAACCTATCAAAACGAAGGTCTTTCCATGTTCTACGTTTCCAACGGTTGGAATTCTCTTGGATCGGTTTTTTGCGTAGAATAATTCCATCTTAATTTTATTCTACTGCTTGGATGTTTTCATTCATAAATTTATTCCGTGGAGTTTGTGGTATAAAAAGTCGGACTAAATCGATGTTAACGTAGAACAACGTAAAAAACAAAAATATACAAATATCGAAGAAGGCCACCATAATATTCCGCTAAAAAAATAGAAATTGAATTTAAAATTGGATAAAACAGGAAACTGAAAGATATTCGCAGATTGAAAAGGCAGCTTACTTAAATCATATAAAACGCCTTGAGTCGTTCGAAATTCTAAGGTATCAAATGCTTTTAACGTTCTCCTTGAAGTCACTTCGTCGTGGTGTCGTAATTTTGGTAAAAAGTCGGCGCGTGATGATGACTATGAGCAAAACAATGCGGTACGGAAAAAGAGGAAGACGGAACGGTCGTAAAAGCAAAACGTTTATTGCGCTATAGCTTCTGTGGACAGGTTTTTGACCCATATCCCCATTTATTCCCACAATGATCCATAATATCTTAAATATCAAGTGCTATATTGTGAGCATGCTCGAGCGTTTCACGGAGATCGAAGACTTTTGCCGGTACCGTCGAATCGGAACAGCGAGCGGTCTGTCGCTTTCTTCCGTTTCTTCAAACGGCCATAACTTTTGACTCGTTTGGAGTTACGGGAGCCACAACCTATCAAAACGAAGGTCTTTCCATGTTCTACGTTTCCAACGGTTGGAATTCTCTTGGATCGGTTTTTTGCGTAGAATAATTCCATCTTAATTTTATTCTACTGCTTGAATGTTTTCATTCATAAATTTATTCCGTGGAGTTTGTGGTATAAAAAGTCGGACTAAATCGATGTTAACGTAGAAGAACGCAAAAAACAAAAATATACAAATAGCGAAGAAGGCCACCATAATATTACGCTAAAAAAATAGTAATTGAATTTAAAATTGGACAAAACAGGAAACTGAAAGATATTCGTAGATTGAAAAGGCAGCTTACTTAAATCATATAAAACGCCTTGAGTCGTTCGAAATTCTAAGGTATCAAATGCTTTTAACGTTCTCCTTGAAGTCACTTCGTCGTGGTGTCGTAATTTTGGTAAAAAGTCGGCGCGTGTTGATGACTATGAGCAAAACAATGCGGTACGGAAAAAGAGGAAGACGGAACGGTCGTAAAAGCAGATTCGTTTATTGCGCTATAGCTTCTGTGGACAAGTTTTTGACCCATATCCCCATTTATTCCCACAATGATCCATAATATCTTAAATATCAAGTACTATATTGTGAGCATGCTCGAGCGTTTCACGGAGATCGAAGACTTTTGCCGGTACCGTCGAATCGGAACAGCGAGCGGTCTGTCGCTTTCTTCCGTTTCTTCAAACGGCCATAACTTTTGACTCGTTTGGAGTTACGGGAGCCACAACCTATCAAAACGAAGGTCTTTCCATGTTCTACGTTTCCAACGGTTGGAATTCTCTTGGATCGGTTTTTTGCGTAGAATAATTCCATCTTAATTTTATTCTACTGCTTGGATGTTTTCATTCATAAATTTATTCCGTGGAGTTTGTGGTATAAAAAGTCGGACTAAATCGATGTTAACGTAGAACAACGTAAAAAACAAAAATATACAAATATCGAAGAAGGCCACCATAATATTCCGCTAAAAAAATAGAAATTGAATTTAAAATTGGATAAAACAGGAAACTGAAAGATATTCGCAGATTGAAAAGGCAGCTTACTTAAATCATATAAAACGCCTTGAGTCGTTCGAAATTCTAAGGTATCAAATGCTTTTAACGTTCTCCTTGAAGTCACTTTGTCGTGGTGTCGTAATTTTGGTAAAAAGTCGGCGCGTGTTGATGACTATGAGCAAAACAATGCGGTACGGAAAAAGAGGAAGACGGAACGGTCGTAAAAGCAAAACGTTTATTGCGCTATAGCTTCTGTGGACAGGTTTTTGACCCATATCCCCATTTATTCCCACAATGATCCATAATATCTTAAATATCAAGTGCTATATTGTGAGCATGCTCGAGCGTTTCACGGAGATCGAAGACTTTTGCCGGTACCGTCGAATCGGAACAGCGAGCGGTCTGTCGCTTTCTTCCGTTTCTTCAAACGGCCATAACTTTTGACTCGTTTGGAGTTACGGGAGCCACAACCTATCAAAACGAAGGTCTTTCCATGTTCTACGTTTCCAACGGTTGGAATTCTCTTGGATCGGTTTTTTGCGTAGAATAATTCCATCTTAATTTTATTCTACTGCTTGGATGTTTTCATTCATAAATTTATTCCGTGGAGTTTGTGGTATAAAAAGTCGGACTAAATCGATGTTAACATAGAAGAACGCAAAAAACAAAAATATACAAATAGCGAAGAAGGCCACCATAATATTACGCTAAAAAAATAGTAATTGAATTTAAAATTGGACAAAACAGGAAACTGAAAGATATTCGTAGATTGAAAAGGCAGCTTACTTAAATCATATAAAACGCCTTGAGTCGTTCGAAATTCTAAGGTATCAAATGCTTTTAACGTTCTCCTTGAAGTCACTTCGTCGTGGTGTCGTAATTTTGGTAAAAAGTCGGCGCGTGTTGATGACTATGAGCAAAACAATGCGGTACGGAAAAAGAGGAAGACGGAACGGTCGTAAAAGCAAAACGTTTATTGCGCTATAGCTTCTGTGGACAGGTTTTTGACCCATATCCCCATTTATTCCCACAATGATCCATAATATCTTAAATATCAAGTGCTATATTGTGAGCATGCTCGAGCGTTTCACGGAGATCGAAGACTTTTGCCGGTACCGTCGAATCGGAACAGCGAGCGGTCTGTCGCTTTCTTCCGTTTCTTCAAACGGCCATAACTTTTGACTCGTTTGGAGTTACGGGAGCCACAACCTATCAAAACGAAGGTCTTTCCATGTTCTACGTTTCCAACGGTTGGAATTCTCTTGGATCGGTTTTTTGCGTAGAATAATTCCATCTTAATTTTATTCTACTGCTTGGATGTTTTCATTCATAAATTTATTCCGTGGAGTTTGTGGTATAAAAAGTCGGACTAAATCGATGTTAACGTAGAAGAACGCAAAAAACAAAAATATACAAATAGCGAAGAAGGGCACCATAATATTCCGCTAAAAAAATAGAAATCGAATTTAAAATTGGACAAAACGGGAAACTGAAAGATATTCGCAGATTGAAAAGGCAGCTTACTTAAATCATATAAAACGCCTTGAGTCGTTCGAAATTCTAAGGTATCAAATGCTTTTAACGTTCTCCTTGAAGTCACTTCGTCGTGGTGTCGTAATTTTGGTAAAAAGTCGGCGCGTGTTGATGACTATGAGCAAAACAATGCGGTACGGAAAAAGAGGAAGACGGAACGGTCGTAAAAGCAAAACGTTTATTGCGCTATAGCTTCTATGGACAGGTTTTTGACCCATATCCCCATTTATTCCCACAATGATCCATAATATCTTAAATATCAAGTGCTATATTGTGAGCATGCTCGAGCGTTTCACGGAGATCGAAGACTTTTGCCGGTACCGTCGAATCGGAACAGCGAGCGGTCTGTCGCTTTCTTCCGTTTCTTCAAACGGCCATAACTTTTGACTCGTTTGGAGTTACGGGAGCCACAACCTATCAAAACGAAGGTCTTTCCATGTTCTACGTTTCCAACGGTTGGAATTCTCTTGGATCGGTTTTTTGCGTAGAATAATTCCATCTTAATTTTATTCTACTGCTTGGATGTTTTCATTCATAAATTTATTCCGTGGAGTTTGTGGTATAAAAAGTCGGACTAAATCGATGTTAACGTAGAACAACGCAAAAAACAAAAATATACAAATATCGAAGAAGGCCACCATAATATTCCGCTAAAAAAATAGAAATTGAATTTAAAATTGGATAAAACAGGAAACTGAAAGATATTCGCAGATTGAAAAGGCAGCTTACTTAAATCATATAAAACGCCTTGAGTCGTTCGAAATTCTAAGGTATCAAATGCTTTTAACGTTCTCCTTGAAGTCACTTCGTCGTGGTGTCGTAATTTTGGTAAAAAGTCGGCGCGTGTTGATGACTATGAGCAAAACAATGCGGTACGGAAAAAGAGGAAGACGGAACGGTCGTAAAAGCAGAACGTTTATTGCGCTATAGCTTCTGTGGACAGGTTTTTGACCCATATCCCCATTTATTCCCACAATGATCCATAATATCTTAAATATCAAGTACTATATTGTGAGCATGCTCGAGCGTTTCACGGAGATCGAAGACTTTTGCCGGTACCGTCGAATCGGAACAGCGAGCGGTCTGTCGCTTTCTTCCGTTTCTTCAAACGGCCATAACTTTTGACTCGTTTGGAGTTACGGGAGCCACAACCTATCAAAACGAAGGTCTTTCCATGTTCTACGTTTCCAACGGTTGGAATTCTCTTGGATCGGTTTTTTGCGTAGAATAATTCCATCTTAATTTTATTCTACTGCTTGGATGTTTTCATTCATAAATTTATTCCGTGGAGTTTGTGGTATAAAAAGTCGGACTAAATCGATGTTAACGTAGAACAACGTAAAAAACAAAAATATACAAATATCGAAGAAGGCCACCATAATATTCCGCTAAAAAAATAGAAATTGAATTTAAAATTGGATAAAACAGGAAACTGAAAGATATTCGCAGATTGAAAAGGCAGCTTACTTAAATCATATAAAACGCCTTGAGTCGTTCGAAATTCTAAGGTATCAAATGCTTTTAACGTTCTCCTTGAAGTCACTTCGTCGTGGTGTCGTAATTTTGGTAAAAAGTCGGCGCGTGATGATGACTATGAGCAAAACAATGCGGTACGGAAAAAGAGGAAGACGGAACGGTCGTAAAAGCAAAACGTTTATTGCGCTATAGCTTCTGTGGACAGGTTTTTGACCCATATCCCCATTTATTCCCACAATGATCCATAATATCTTAAATATCAAGTGCTATATTGTGAGCATGCTCGAGCGTTTCACGGAGATCGAAGACTTTTGCCGGTACCGTCGAATCGGAACAGCGAGCGGTCTGTCGCTTTCTTCCGTTTCTTCAAACGGCCATAACTTTTGACTCGTTTGGAGTTACGGGAGCCACAACCTATCAAAACGAAGGTCTTTCCATGTTCTACGTTTCCAACGGTTGGAATTCTCTTGGATCGGTTTTTTGCGTAGAATAATTCCATCTTAATTTTATTCTACTGCTTGAATGTTTTCATTCATAAATTTATTCCGTGGAGTTTGTGGTATAAAAAGTCGGACTAAATCGATGTTAACGTAGAAGAACGCAAAAAACAAAAATATACAAATAGCGAAGAAGGCCACCATAATATTACGCTAAAAAAATAGTAATTGAATTTAAAATTGGACAAAACAGGAAACTGAAAGATATTCGTAGATTGAAAAGGCAGCTTACTTAAATCATATAAAACGCCTTGAGTCGTTCGAAATTCTAAGGTATCAAATGCTTTTAACGTTCTCCTTGAAGTCACTTCGTCGTGGTGTCGTAATTTTGGTAAAAAGTCGGCGCGTGTTGATGACTATGAGCAAAACAATGCGGTACGGAAAAAGAGGAAGACGGAACGGTCGTAAAAGCAGAACGTTTATTGCGCTATAGCTTCTGTGGACAAGTTTTTGACCCATATCCCCATTTATTCCCACAATGATCCATAATATCTTAAATATCAAGTACTATATTGTGAGCATGCTCGAGCGTTTCACGGATCGAAGACTTTTGCCGGTACCGTCGAATCGGAACAGCGAGCGGTCTGTCGCTTTCTTCCGTTTCTTCAAACGGCCATAACTTTTGACTCGTTTGGAGTTACGGGAGCCACAACCTATCAAAACGAAGGTCTTTCCATGTTCTACGTTTCCAACGGTTGGAATTCTCTTGGATCGGTTTTTTGCGTAGAATAATTCCATCTTAATTTTATTCTACTGCTTGGATGTTTTCATTCATAAATTTATTCCGTGGAGTTTGTGGTATAAAAAGTCGGACTAAATCGATGTTAACGTAGAACAACGTAAAAAACAAAAATATACAAATATCGAAGAAGGCCACCATAATATTCCGCTAAAAAAATAGAAATTGAATTTAAAATTGGATAAAACAGGAAACTGAAAGATATTCGCAGATTGAAAAGGCAGCTTACTTAAATCATATAAAACGCCTTGAGTCGTTCGAAATTCTAAGGTATCAAATGCTTTTAACGTTCTCCTTGAAGTCACTTCGTCGTGGTGTCGTAATTTTGGTAAAAAGTCGGCGCGTGATGATGACTATGAGCAAAACAATGCGGTACGGAAAAAGAGGAAGACGGAACGGTCGTAAAAGCAAAACGTTTATTGCGCTATAGCTTCTGTGGACAGGTTTTTGACCCATATCCCCATTTATTCCCACAATGATCCATAATATCTTAAATATCAAGTGCTATATTGTGAGCATGCTCGAGCGTTTCACGGAGATCGAAGACTTTTGCCGGTACCGTCGAATCGGAACAGCGAGCGGTCTGTCGCTTTCTTCCGTTTCTTCAAACGGCCATAACTTTTGACTCGTTTGGAGTTACGGGAGCCACAACCTATCAAAACGAAGGTCTTTCCATGTTCTACGTTTCCAACGGTTGGAATTCTCTTGGATCGGTTTTTTGCGTAGAATAATTCCATCTTAATTTTATTCTACTGCTTGAATGTTTTCATTCATAAATTTATTCCGTGGAGTTTGTGGTATAAAAAGTCGGACTAAATCGATGTTAACGTAGAAGAACGCAAAAAACAAAAATATACAAATAGCGAAGAAGGCCACCATAATATTACGCTAAAAAAATAGTAATTGAATTTAAAATTGGACAAAACAGGAAACTGAAAGATATTCGTAGATTGAAAAGGCAGCTTACTTAAATCATATAAAACGCCTTGAGTCGTTCGAAATTCTAAGGTATCAAATGCTTTTAACGTTCTCCTTGAAGTCACTTCGTCGTGGTGTCGTAATTTTGGTAAAAAGTCGGCGCGTGTTGATGACTATGAGCAAAACAATGCGGTACGGAAAAAGAGGAAGACGGAACGGTCGTAAAAGCAGATTCGTTTATTGCGCTATAGCTTCTGTGGACAAGTTTTTGACCCATATCCCCATTTATTCCCACAATGATCCATAATATCTTAAATATCAAGTACTATATTGTGAGCATGCTCGAGCGTTTCACGGAGATCGAAGACTTTTGCCGGTACCGTCGAATCGGAACAGCGAGCGGTCTGTCGCTTTCTTCCGTTTCTTCAAACGGCCATAACTTTTGACTCGTTTGGAGTTACGGGAGCCACAACCTATCAAAACGAAGGTCTTTCCATGTTCTACGTTTCCAACGGTTGGAATTCTCTTGGATCGGTTTTTTGCGTAGAATAATTCCATCTTAATTTTATTCTACTGCTTGGATGTTTTCATTCATAAATTTATTCCGTGGAGTTTGTGGTATAAAAAGTCGGACTAAATCGATGTTAACGTAGAACAACGTAAAAAACAAAAATATACAAATATCGAAGAAGGACACCATAATATTCCGCTAAAAAAATAGAAATTGAATTTAAAATTGGATAAAACAGGAAACTGAAAGATATTCGCAGATTGAAAAGGCAGCTTACTTAAATCATATAAAACGCCTTGAGTCGTTCGAAATTCTAAGGTATCAAATGCTTTTAACGTTCTCCTTGAAGTCACTTTGTCGTGGTGTCGTAATTTTGGTAAAAAGTCGGCGCGTGTTGATGACTATGAGCAAAACAATGCGGTACGGAAAAAGAGGAAGACGGAACGGTCGTAAAAGCAAAACGTTTATTGCGCTATAGCTTCTGTGGACAGGTTTTTGACCCATATCCCCATTTATTCCCACAATGATCCATAATATCTTAAATATCAAGTGCTATATTGTGAGCATGCTCGAGCGTTTCACGGAGATCGAAGACTTTTGCCGGTACCGTCGAATCGGAACAGCGAGCGGTCTGTCGCTTTCTTCCGTTTCTTCAAACGGCCATAACTTTTGACTCGTTTGGAGTTACGGGAGCCACAACCTATCAAAACGAAGGTCTTTCCATGTTCTACGTTTCCAACGGTTGGAATTCTCTTGGATCGGTCTTTTGCGTAGAATAATTCCATCTTAATTTTATTCTACTGCTTGGATGTTTTCATTCATAAATTTATTCCGTGGAGTTTGTGGTATAAAAAGTCGGACTAAATCGATGTTAACGTAGAAGAACGCAAAAAACAAAAATATACAAATAGCGAAGAAGGGCACCATAATATTCCGCTAAAAAAATAGAAATCGAATTTAAAATTGGACAAAACGGGAAACTGAAAGATATTCGCAGATTGAAAAGGCAGCTTACTTAAATCATATAAAACGCCTTGAGTCGTTCGAAATTCTAAGGTATCAAATGCTTTTAACGTTCTCCTTGAAGTCACTTCGTCGTGGTGTCGTAATTTTGGTAAAAAGTCGGCGCGTGTTGATGACTATGAGCAAAACAATGCGGTACGGAAAAAGAGGAAGACGGAACGGTCGTAAAAGCAGAACGTTTATTGCGCTATAGCTTCTGTGGACAGGTTTTTGACCCATATCCCCATTTATTCCCACAATGATCCATAATATCTTAAATATCAAGTGCTATATTGTGAGCATGCTCGAGCGTTTCACGGAGATCGAAGACTTTTGCCGGTACCGTCGAATCGGAACAGCGAGCGGTCTGTCGCTTTCTTCCGTTTCTTCAAACGGCCATAACTTTTGACTCGTTTGGAGTTACGGGAGCCACAACCTATCAAAACGAAGGTCTTTCCATGTTCTACGTTTCCAACGGTTGGAATTCTCTTGGATCGGTTTTTTGCGTAGAATAATTCCATCTTAATTTTATTCTACTGCTTGAATGTTTTCATTCATAAATTTATTCCGTGGAGTTTGTGGTATAAAAAGTCGGACTAAATCGATGTTAACGTAGAAGAACGCAAAAAACAAAAATATACAAATAGCGAAGAAGGCCACCATAATATTACGCTAAAAAAATAGTAATTGAATTTAAAATTGGACAAAACAGGAAACTGAAAGATATTCGTAGATTGAAAAGGCAGCTTACTTAAATCATATAAAACGCCTTGAGTCGTTCGAAATTCTAAGGTATCAAATGCTTTTAACGTTCTCCTTGAAGTCACTTCGTCGTGGTGTCGTAATTTTGGTAAAAAGTCGGCGCGTGTTGATGACTATGAGCAAAACAATGCGGTACGGAAAAAGAGGAAGACGGAACGGTCGTAAAAGCAGATTCGTTTATTGCGCTATAGCTTCTGTGGACAAGTTTTTGACCCATATCCCCATTTATTCCCACAATGATCCATAATATCTTAAATATCAAGTACTATATTGTGAGCATGCTCGAGCGTTTCACGGAGATCGAAGACTTTTGCCGGTACCGTCGAATCGGAACAGCGAGCGGTCTGTCGCTTTCTTCCGTTTCTTCAAACGGCCATAACTTTTGACTCGTTTGGAGTTACGGGAGCCACAACCTATCAAAACGAAGGTCTTTCCATGTTCTACGTTTCCAACGGTTGGAATTCTCTTGGATCGGTTTTTTGCGTAGAATAATTCCATCTTAATTTTATTCTACTGCTTGGATGTTTTCATTCATAAATTTATTCCGTGGAGTTTGTGGTATAAAAAGTCGGACTAAATCGATGTTAACGTAGAACAACGTAAAAAACAAAAATATACAAATATCGAAGAAGGCCACCATAATATTCCGCTAAAAAAATAGAAATTGAATTTAAAATTGGATAAAACAGGAAACTGAAAGATATTCGCAGATTGAAAAGGCAGCTTACTTAAATCATATAAAACGCCTTGAGTCGTTCGAAATTCTAAGGTATCAAATGCTTTTAACGTTCTCCTTGAAGTCACTTTGTCGTGGTGTCGTAATTTTGGTAAAAAGTCGGCGCGTGTTGATGACTATGAGCAAAACAATGCGGTACGGAAAAAGAGGAAGACGGAACAGTCGTAAAAGCAAAACGTTTATTGCGCTATAGCTTCTGTGGACAGGTTTTTGACCCATATCCCCATTTATTCCCACAATGATCCATAATATCTTAAATATCAAGTGCTATATTGTGAGCATGCTCGAGCGTTTCACGGAGATCGAAGACTTTTGCCGGTACCGTCGAATCGGAACAGCGAGCGGTCTGTCGCTTTCTTCCGTTTCTTCAAACGGCCATAACTTTTGACTCGTTTGGAGTTACGGGAGCCACAACCTATCAAAACGAAGGTCTTTCCATGTTCTACGTTTCCAACGGTTGGAATTCTCTTGGATCGGTTTTTTGCGTAGAATAATTCCATCTTAATTTTATTCTACTGCTTGGATGTTTTCATTCATAAATTTATTCCGTGGAGTTTGTGGTATAAAAAGTCGGACTAAATCGATGTTAACGTAGAACAACGCAAAAAACAAAAATATACAAATAGCGAAGAAGGCCACCATAATATTCCGCTAAAAAAATAGTAATTGAATTTAAAATTGGACAAAACAGGAAACTGAAAGATATTCGTAGATTGAAAAGGCAGCTTACTTAAATCATATAAAACGCCTTGAGTCGTTCGAAATTCTAAGGTATCAAATGCTTTTAACGTTCTCCTTGAAGTCACTTCGTCGTGGTGTCGTAATTTTGGTAAAAAGTCGGCGCGTGTTGATGACTATGAGCAAAACAATGCGGTACGGAAAAAGAGGAAGACGGAACGGTCGTAAAAGCAGATTCGTTTATTGCGCTATAGCTTCTGTGGACAAGTTTTTGACCCATATCCCCATTTATTCCCACAATGATCCATAATATCTTAAATATCAAGTACTATATTGTGAGCATGCTCGAGCGTTTCACGGAGATCGAAGACTTTTGCCGGTACCGTCGAATCGGAACAGCGAGCGGTCTGTCGCTTTCTTCCGTTTCTTCAAACGGCCATAACTTTTGACTCGTTTGGAGTTACGGTAGCCACAACCTATCAAAACGAAGGTCTTTCCATGTTCTACGTTTCCAACGGTTGGAATTCTCTTGGATCGGTTTTTTGCGTAGAATAATTCCATCTTAATTTTATTCTACTGCTTGGATGTTTTCATTCATAAATTTATTCCGTGGAGTTTGTGGTATAAAAAGTCGGACTAAATCGATGTTAACGTAGAACAACGTAAAAAACAAAAATATACAAATATCGAAGAAGGCCACCATAATATTCCGCTAAAAAAATAGAAATTGAATTTAAAATTGGATAAAACAGGAAACTGAAAGATATTCGCAGATTGAAAAGGCAGCTTACTTAAATCATATAAAACGCCTTGAGTCGTTCGAAATTCTAAGGTATCAAATGCTTTTAACGTTCTCCTTGAAGTCACTTTGTCGTGGTGTCGTAATTTTGGTAAAAAGTCGGCGCGTGTTGATGACTATGAGCAAAACAATGCGGTACGGAAAAAGAGGAAGACGGAACGGTCGTAAAAGCAAAACGTTTATTGCGCTATAGCTTCTGTGGACAGGTTTTTGACCCATATCCCCATTTATTCCCACAATGATCCATAATATCTTAAATATCAAGTGCTATATTGTGAGCATGCTCGAGCGTTTCACGGAGATCGAAGACTTTTGCCGGTACCGTCGAATCGGAACAGCGAGCGGTCTGTCGCTTTCTTCCGTTTCTTCAAACGGCCATAACTTTTGACTCGTTTGGAGTTACGGGAGCCACAACCTATCAAAACGAAGGTCTTTCCATGTTCTACGTTTCCAACGGTTGGAATTCTCTTGGATCGGTCTTTTGCGTAGAATAATTCCATCTTAATTTTATTCTACTGCTTGGATGTTTTCATTCATAAATTTATTCCGTGGAGTTTGTGGTATAAAAAGTCGGACTAAATCGATGTTAACGTAGAAGAACGCAAAAAACAAAAATATACAAATAGCGAAGAAGGGCACCATAATATTCCGCTAAAAAAATAGAAATCGAATTTAAAATTGGACAAAACGGGAAACTGAAAGATATTCGCAGATTGAAAAGGCAGCTTACTTAAATCATATAAAACGCCTTGAGTCGTTCGAAATTCTAAGGTATCAAATGCTTTTAACGTTCTCCTTGAAGTCACTTTGTCGTGGTGTCGTAATTTTGGTAAAAAGTCGGCGCGTGTTGATGACTATGAGCAAAACAATGCGGTACGGAAAAAGAGGAAGACGGAACGGTCGTAAAAGCAAAACGTTTATTGCGCTATAGCTTCTGTGGACAGGTTTTTGACCCATATCCCCATTTATTCCCACAATGATCCATAATATCTTAAATATCAAGTGCTATATTGTGAGCATGCTCGAGCGTTTCACGGAGATCGAAGACTTTTGCCGGTACCGTCGAATCGGAACAGCGAGCGGTCTGTCGCTTTCTTCCGTTTCTTCAAACGGCCATAACTTTTGACTCGTTTGGAGTTACGGGAGCCACAACCTATCAAAACGAAGGTCTTTCCATGTTCTACGTTTCCAACGGTTGGAATTCTCTTGGATCGGTTTTTTGCGTAGAATAATTCCATCTTAATTTTATTCTACTGCTTGGATGTTTTCATTCATAAATTTATTCCGTGGAGTTTGTGGTATAAAAAGTCGGACTAAATCGATGTTAACGTAGAAGAACGCAAAAAACAAAAATATACAAATAGCGAAGAAGGGCACCATAATATTCCGCTAAAAAAATAGAAATCGAATTTAAAATTGGACAAAACGGGAAACTGAAAGATATTCGCAGATTGAAAAGGCAGCTTACTTAAATCATATAAAACGCCTTGAGTCGTTCGAAATTCTAAGGTATCAAATGCTTTTAACGTTCTCCTTGAAGTCACTTCGTCGTGGTGTCGTAATTTTGGTAAAAAGTCGGCGCGTGTTGATGACTATGAGCAAAACAATGCGGTACGGAAAAAGAGGAAGACGGAACGGTCGTAAAAGCAAAACGTTTATTGCGCTATAGCTTCTGTGGACAGGTTTTTGACCCATATCCCCATTTATTCCCACAATGATCCATAATATCTTAAATATCAAGTGCTATATTGTGAGCATGCTCGAGCGTTTCACGGAGATCGAAGACTTTTGCCGGTACCGTCGAATCGGAACAGCGAGCGGTCTGTCGCTTTCTTCCGTTTCTTCAAACGGCCATAACTTTTGACTCGTTTGGAGTTACGGGAGCCACAACCTATCAAAATGAAGGTCTTTCCATGTTCTACGTTTCCAACGGTTGGAATTCTCTTGGATCGGTTTTTTGCGTAGAATAATTCCATCTTAATTTTATTCTACTGCTTGGATGTTTTCATTCATAAATTTATTCCGTGGAGTTTGTGGTATAAAAAGTCGGACTAAATCGATGTTAACGTAGAACAACGCAAAAAACAAAAATATACAAATATCGAAGAAGGCCACCATAATATTCCGCTAAAAAAATAGAAATTGAATTTAAAATTGGATAAAACAGGAAACTGAAAGATATTCGCAGATTGAAAAGGCAGCTTACTTAAATCATATAAAACGCCTTGAGTCGTTCGAAATTCTAAGGTATCAAATGCTTTTAACGTTCTCCTTGAAGTCACTTCGTCGTGGTGTCGTAATTTTGGTAAAAAGTCGGCGCGTGTTGATGACTATGAGCAAAACAATGCGGTACGGAAAAAGAGGAAGACGGAACGGTCGTAAAAGCAGAACGTTTATTGCGCTATAGCTTCTGTGGACAGGTTTTTGACCCATATCCCCATTTATTCCCACAATGATCCATAATATCTTAAATATCAAGTACTATATTGTGAGCATGCTCGAGCGTTTCACGGAGATCGAAGACTTTTGCCGGTACCGTCGAATCGGAACAGCGAGCGGTCTGTCGCTTTCTTCCGTTTCTTCAAACGGCCATAACTTTTGACTCGTTTGGAGTTACGGGAGCCACAACCTATCAAAACGAAGGTCTTTCCATGTTCTACGTTTCCAACGGTTGGAATTCTCTTGGATCGGTTTTTTGCGTAGAATAATTCCATCTTAATTTTATTCTACTGCTTGGATGTTTTCATTCATAAATTTATTCCGTGGAGTTTGTGGTATAAAAAGTCGGACTAAATCGATGTTAACGTAGAACAACGTAAAAAACAAAAATATACAAATATCGAAGAAGGCCACCATAATATTCCGCTAAAAAAATAGAAATTGAATTTAAAATTGGACAAAACAGGAAACTGAAAGATATTCGCAGATTGAAAAGGCAGCTTACTTAAATCATATAAAACGCCTTGAGTCGTTCGAAATTCTAAGGTATCAAATGCTTTTAACGTTCTCCTTGAAGTCACTTCGTCGTGGTGTCGTAATTTTGGTAAAAAGTCGGCGCGTGATGATGACTATGAGCAAAACAATGCGGTACGGAAAAAGAGGAAGACGGAACGGTCGTAAAAGCAAAACGTTTATTGCGCTATAGCTTCTGTGGACAGGTTTTTGACCCATATCCCCATTTATTCCCACAATGATCCATAATATCTTAAATATCAAGTGCTATATTGTGAGCATGCTCGAGCGTTTCACGGAGATCGAAGACTTTTGCCGGTACCGTCGAATCGGAACAGCGAGCGGTCTGTCGCTTTCTTCCGTTTCTTCAAACGGCCATAACTTTTGACTCGTTTGGAGTTACGGGAGCCACAACCTATCAAAACGAAGGTCTTTCCATGTTCTACGTTTCCAACGGTTGGAATTCTCTTGGATCGGTTTTTTGCGTAGAATAATTCCATCTTAATTTTATTCTACTGCTTGAATGTTTTCATTCATAAATTTATTCCGTGGAGTTTGTGGTATAAAAAGTCGGACTAAATCGATGTTAACGTAGAAGAACGCAAAAAACAAAAATATACAAATAGCGAAGAAGGCCACCATAATATTACGCTAAAAAAATAGTAATTGAATTTAAAATTGGACAAAACAGGAAACTGAAAGATATTCGTAGATTGAAAAGGCAGCTTACTTAAATCATATAAAACGCCTTGAGTCGTTCGAAATTCTAAGGTATCAAATGCTTTTAACGTTCTCCTTGAAGTCACTTCGTCGTGGTGTCGTAATTTTGGTAAAAAGTCGGCGCGTGTTGATGACTATGAGCAAAACAATGCGGTACGGAAAAAGAGGAAGACGGAACGGTCGTAAAAGCAGAACGTTTATTGCGCTATAGCTTCTGTGGACAAGTTTTTGACCCATATCCCCATTTATTCCCACAATGATCCATAATATCTTAAATATCAAGTACTATATTGTGAGCATGCTCGAGCGTTTCACGGAGATCGAAGACTTTTGCCGGTACCGTCGAATCGGAACAGCGAGCGGTCTGTCGCTTTCTTCCGTTTCTTCAAACGGCCATAACTTTTGACTCGTTTGGAGTTACGGGAGCCACAACCTATCAAAACGAAGGTCTTTCCATGTTCTACGTTTCCAACGGTTGGAATTCTCTTGGATCGGTTTTTTGCGTAGAATAATTCCATCTTAATTTTATTCTACTGCTTGGATGTTTTCATTCATAAATTTATTCCGTGGAGTTTGTGGTATAAAAAGTCGGACTAAATCGATGTTAACGTAGAACAACGTAAAAAGCAAAAATATACAAATATCGAAGAAGGCCACCATAATATTCCGCTAAAAAAATAGAAATTGAATTTAAAATTGGATAAAACAGGAAACTGAAAGATATTCGCAGATTGAAAAGGCAGCTTACTTAAATCATATAAAACGCCTTGAGTCGTTCGAAATTCTAAGGTATCAAATGCTTTTAACGTTCTCCTTGAAGTCACTTTGTCGTGGTGTCGTAATTTTGGTAAAAAGTCGGCGCGTGTTGATGACCATGAGCAAAACAATGCGGTACGGAAAAAGAGGAAGACGGAACGGTCGTAAAAGCAAAACGTTTATTGCGCTATAGCTTCTGTGGACAGGTTTTTGACCCATATCCCCATTTATTCCCACAATGATCCATAATATCTTAAATATCAAGTGCTATATTGTGAGCATGCTCGAGCGTTTCACGGAGATCGAAGACTTTTGCCGGTACCGTCGAATCGGAACAGCGAGCGGTCTGTCGCTTTCTTCCGTTTCTTCAAACGGCCATAACTTTTGACTCGTTTGGAGTTACGGGAGCCACAACCTATCAAAACGAAGGTCTTTCCATGTTCTACGTTTCCAACGGTTGGAATTCTCTTGGATCGGTCTTTTGCGTAGAATAATTCCATCTTAATTTTATTCTACTGCTTGGATGTTTTCATTCATAAATTTATTCCGTGGAGTTTGTGGTATAAAAAGTCGAACTAAATCGATGTTAACGTAGAAGAACGCAAAAAACAAAAATATACAAATAGCAAAGAAGGCCACCATAATATTACGCTAAAAAAATAGTAATTGCATTTAAAATTGGACAAAACAGGAAACTGAAAGATATTCGTAGATTGAAAAGGCAGCTTACTTAAATCATATAAAACGCCTTGAGTCGTTCGAAATTCTAAGGTATCAAATGCTTTTAACGTTCTCCTTGAAGTCACTTCGTCGTGGTGTCGTAATTTTGGTAAAAAGTCGGCGCGTGTTGATGACCATGAGCAAAACAATGCGGTACGGAAAAAGAGGAAGACGGAACGGTCGTAAAAGTAGAACGTTTATTGCGCTATAGCTTCCGTGGACAAGTTTTTGACCCATATCCCCATTTATCCCCACAATGATCCATAATATCTTAAATATCAAGTACTATATTGTGAGCATGCTCGAGCGTTTCACGGAGATCGAAGACTTTTGCCAGTACCGTCGAATCGGAACAGCGAGCGGTCTGTCGCTTTCTTCCGTTTCTTCAAACGGCCATAACTTTTGACTCGTTTGGAGTTACGGGAGCCACAACCTATCAAAACGAAGGTCTTTCCATGTTCTACGTTTCCAACGGTTGGAATTCTCTTGGATCGGTTTTTTGCGTAGAATAATTCCATCTTAATTTTATTCTACTGCTTGGATGTTTTCATTCATAAATTTATTCCGTGGAGTTTGTGGTATAAAAAGTCGGACTAAATCGATGTTAACATAGAACAACGTAAAAAACAAAAATATACAAATATCGAAGAAGGCCACCATAATATTCCGCTAAAAAAATAGAAATTGAATTTAAAATTGGACAAAACAGGAAACTGAAAGATATTCGCAGATTGAAAAGGCAGCTTACTTAAATCATATAAAACGCCTTGAGTCGTTCGAAATTCTAAGGTATCAAATGCTTTTAACGTTCTCCTTGAAGTCACTTCGTCGTGGTGTCGTAATTTTGGTAAAAAGTCGGCGCGTGTTGATGACTATGAGCAAAACAATGCGGTACGGAAAAAGAGGAAGACGGAACGGTCGTAAAAGCAGAACGTTTATTGCGCTATAGCTTCTGTGGACAGGTTTTTGACCCATATCCCCATTTATTCCCACAATGATCCATAATATCTTAAATATCAAGTGCTATATTGTGAGCATGCTCGAGCGTTTCACGGAGATCGAAGACTTTTGCCGGTACCGTCGAATCGGAACAGCGAGCGGTCTGTCGCTTTCTTCCGTTTCTTCAAACGGCCATAACTTTTGACTCGTTTGGAGTTACGGGAGCCACAACCTATCAAAACGAAGGTCTTTCCATGTTCTACGTTTCCAACGGTTGGAATTCTCTTGGATCGGTTTTTTGCGTAGAATAATTCCATCTTAATTTTATTCTACTGCTTGGATGTTTTCATTCATAAATTTATTCCGTGGAGTTTGTGGTATAAAAAGTCGGACTAAATCGATGTTAACGTAGAAGAACGCAAAAAACAAAAATATACAAATAGCGAAGAAGGGCACCATAATATTCCGCTAAAAAAATAGAAATCGAATTTAAAATTGGACAAAACGGGAAACTGAAAGATATTCGCAGATTGAAAAGGCAGCTTACTTAAATCATATAAAACGCCTTGAGTCGTTCGAAATTCTAAGGTATCAAATGCTTTTAACGTTCTCCTTGAAGTCACTTCGTCGTGGTGTCGTAATTTTGGTAAAAAGTCGGCGCGTGTTGATGACTATGAGCAAAACAATGCGGTACGGAAAAAGAGGAAGACGGAACGGTCGTAAAAGCAAAACGTTTATTGCGCTATAGCTTCTGTGGACAGGTTTTTGACCCATATCCCCATTTATTCCCACAATGATCCATAATATCTTAAATATCAAGTGCTATATTGTGAGCATGCTCGAGCGTTTCACGGAGATCGAAGACTTTTGCCGGTACCGTCGAATCGGAACAGCGAGCGGTCTGTCGCTTTCTTCCGTTTCTTCAAACGGCCATAACTTTTGACTCGTTTGGAGTTACGGGAGCCACAACCTATCAAAATGAAGGTCTTTCCATGTTCTACGTTTCCAACGGTTGGAATTCTCTTGGATCGGTTTTTTGCGTAGAATAATTCCATCTTAATTTTATTCTACTGCTTGGATGTTTTCATTCATAAATTTATTCCGTGGAGTTTGTGGTATAAAAAGTCGGACTAAATCGATGTTAACGTAGAACAACGCAAAAAACAAAAATATACAAATATCGAAGAAGGCCACC
The DNA here is from genome assembly GCA_030765085.1 of Allium cepa. NCBI lineage: Eukaryota > Viridiplantae > Streptophyta > Magnoliopsida > Asparagales > Amaryllidaceae > Allium > Allium cepa. Next base: position 171,329,378 of record CM060931.1, read on the forward strand.
ATAATATTCCGCTAAAAAAATAGAAATTGAATTTAAAATTGGATAAAACAGGAAACTGAAAGATATTCGCAGATTGAAAAGGCAGCTTACTTAAATCATATAAAACGCCTTGAGTCGTTCGAAATTCTAAGGTATCAAATGCTTTTAACGTTCTCCTTGAAGTCACTTCGTCGTGGTGTCGTAATTTTGGTAAAAAGTCGGCGCGTGTTGATGACTATGAGCAAAACAATGCGGTACGGAAAAAGAGGAAGACGGAACGGTCGTAAAAGCAGAACGTTTATTGCGCTATAGCTTCTGTGGACAGGTTTTTGACCCATATCCCCATTTATTCCCACAATGATCCATAATATCTTAAATATCAAGTACTATATTGTGAGCATGCTCGAGCGTTTCACGGAGATCGAAGACTTTTGCCGGTACCGTCGAATCGGAACAGCGAGCGGTCTGTCGCTTTCTTCCGTTTCTTCAAACGGCCATAACTTTTGACTCGTTTGGAGTTACGGGAGCCACAACCTATCAAAACGAAGGTCTTTCCATGTTCTACGTTTCCAACGGTTGGAATTCTCTTGGATCGGTTTTTTGCGTAGAATAATTCCATCTTAATTTTATTCTACTGCTTGGATGTTTTCATTCATAAATTTATTCCGTGGAGTTTGTGGTATAAAAAGTCGGACTAAATCGATGTTAACGTAGAACAACGTAAAAAACAAAAATATACAAATATCGAAGAAGGCCACCATAATATTCCGCTAAAAAAATAGAAATTGAATTTAAAATTGGATAAAACAGGAAACTGAAAGATATTCGCAGATTGAAAAGGCAGCTTACTTAAATCATATAAAACGCCTTGAGTCGTTCGAAATTCTAAGGTATCAAATGCTTTTAACGTTCTCCTTGAAGTCACTTCGTCGTGGTGTCGTAATTTTGGTAAAAAGTCGGCGCGTGATGATGACTATGAGCAAAACAATGCGGTACGGAAAAAGAGGAAGACGGAACGGTCGTAAAAGCAAAACGTTTATTGCGCTATAGCTTCTGTGGACAGGTTTTTGACCCATATCCCCATTTATTCCCACAATGATCCATAATATCTTAAATATCAAGTGCTATATTGTGAGCATGCTCGAGCGTTTCACGGAGATCGAAGACTTTTGCCGGTACCGTCGAATCGGAACAGCGAGCGGTCTGTCGCTTTCTTCCGTTTCTTCAAACGGCCATAACTTTTGACTCGTTTGGAGTTACGGGAGCCACAACCTATCAAAACGAAGGTCTTTCCATGTTCTACGTTTCCAACGGTTGGAATTCTCTTGGATCGGTTTTTTGCGTAGAATAATTCCATCTTAATTTTATTCTACTGCTTGAATGTTTTCATTCATAAATTTATTCCGTGGAGTTTGTGGTATAAAAAGTCGGACTAAATCGATGTTAACGTAGAAGAACGCAAAAAACAAAAATATACAAATAGCGAAGAAGGCCACCATAATATTACGCTAAAAAAATAGTAATTGAATTTAAAATTGGACAAAACAGGAAACTGAAAGATATTCGTAGATTGAAAAGGCAGCTTACTTAAATCATATAAAACGCCTTGAGTCGTTCGAAATTCTAAGGTATCAAATGCTTTTAACGTTCTCCTTGAAGTCACTTCGTCGTGGTGTCGTAATTTTGGTAAAAAGTCGGCGCGTGTTGATGACTATGAGCAAAACAATGCGGTACGGAAAAAGAGGAAGACGGAACGGTCGTAAAAGCAGATTCGTTTATTGCGCTATAGCTTCTGTGGACAAGTTTTTGACCCATATCCCCATTTATTCCCACAATGATCCATAATATCTTAAATATCAAGTACTATATTGTGAGCATGCTCGAGCGTTTCACGGAGATCGAAGACTTTTGCCGGTACCGTCGAATCGGAACAGCGAGCGGTCTGTCGCTTTCTTCCGTTTCTTCAAACGGCCATAACTTTTGACTCGTTTGGAGTTACGGGAGCCACAACCTATCAAAACGAAGGTCTTTCCATGTTCTACGTTTCCAACGGTTGGAATTCTCTTGGATCGGTTTTTTGCGTAGAATAATTCCATCTTAATTTTATTCTACTGCTTGGATGTTTTCATTCATAAATTTATTCCGTGGAGTTTGTGGTATAAAAAGTCGGACTAAATCGATGTTAACGTAGAACAACGTAAAAAACAAAAATATACAAATATCGAAGAAGGCCACCATAATATTCCGCTAAAAAAATAGAAATTGAATTTAAAATTGGATAAAACAGGAAACTGAAAGATATTCGCAGATTGAAAAGGCAGCTTACTTAAATCATATAAAACGCCTTGAGTCGTTCGAAATTCTAAGGTATCAAATGCTTTTAACGTTCTCCTTGAAGTCACTTTGTCGTGGTGTCGTAATTTTGGTAAAAAGTCGGCGCGTGTTGATGACTATGAGCAAAACAATGCGGTACGGAAAAAGAGGAAGACGGAACGGTCGTAAAAGCAAAACGTTTATTGCGCTATAGCTTCTGTGGACAGGTTTTTGACCCATATCCCCATTTATTCCCACAATGATCCATAATATCTTAAATATCAAGTGCTATATTGTGAGCATGCTCGAGCGTTTCACGGAGATCGAAGACTTTTGCCGGTACCGTCGAATCGGAACAGCGAGCGGTCTGTCGCTTTCTTCCGTTTCTTCAAACGGCCATAACTTTTGACTCGTTTGGAGTTACGGGAGCCACAACCTATCAAAACGAAGGTCTTTCCATGTTCTACGTTTCCAACGGTTGGAATTCTCTTGGATCGGTCTTTTGCGTAGAATAATTCCATCTTAATTTTATTCTACTGCTTGGATGTTTTCATTCATAAATTTATTCCGTGGAGTTTGTGGTATAAAAAGTCGAACTAAATCGATGTTAACGTAGAAGAACGCAAAAAACAAAAATATACAAATAGCAAAGAAGGCCACCATAATATTACGCTAAAAAAATAGTAATTGCATTTAAAATTGGACAAAACAGGAAACTGAAAGATATTCGTAGATTGAAAAGGCAGCTTACTTAAATCATATAAAACGCCTTGAGTCGTTCGAAATTCTAAGGTATCAAATGCTTTTAACGTTCTCCTTGAAGTCACTTCGTCGTGGTGTCGTAATTTTGGTAAAAAGTCGGCGCGTGTTGATGACCATGAGCAAAACAATGCGGTACGGAAAAAGAGGAAGACGGAACGGTCGTAAAAGCAGAACGTTTATTGCGCTATAGCTTCCGTGGACAAGTTTTTGACCCATATCCCCATTTATCCCCACAATGATCCATAATATCTTAAATATCAAGTACTATATTGTGAGCATGCTCGAGCGTTTCACGGAGATCGAAGACTTTTGCCAGTACCGTCGAATCGGAACAGCGAGCGGTCTGTCGCTTTCTTCCGTTTCTTCAAACGGCCATAACTTTTGACTCGTTTGGAGTTACGGGAGCCACAACCTATCAAAACGAAGGTCTTTCCATGTTCTACGTTTCCAACGGTTGGAATTCTCTTGGATCGGTCTTTTGCGTAGAATAATTCCATCTTAATTTTATTCTACTGCTTGGATGTTTTCATTCATAAATTTATTCCGTGGAGTTTGTGGTATAAAAAGTCGGACTAAATCGATGTTAACATAGAACAACGTAAAAAACAAAAATATACAAATATCGAAGAAGGCCACCATAATATTCCGCTAAAAAAATAGAAATCGAATTTAAAATTGGACAAAACAGGAAACTGAAAGATATTCGCAGATTGAAAAGGCAGCTTACTTAAATCATATAAAACGCCTTGAGTCGTTCGAAATTCTAAGGTATCAAATGCTTTTAACGTTCTCCTTGAAGTCACTTCGTCGTGGTCTCGTAATTTTGGTAAAAAGTCGGCGCGTGTTGATGACTATGAGCAAAACAATGCGGTACGGAAAAAGAGGAAGACGGAACGGTCGTAAAAGCAGAACGTTTATTGCGCTATAGCTTCTGTGGACAGGTTTTTGACCCATATCCCCATTTATTCCCACAATGATCCATAATATCTTAAATATCAAGTGCTATATTGTGAGCATGCTCGAGCGTTTCACGGAGATCGAAGACTTTTGCCGGTACCGTCGAATCGGAACAGCGAGCGGTCTGTCGCTTTCTTCCGTTTCTTCAAACGGCCATAACTTTTGACTCGTTTGGAGTTACGGGAGCCACAACCTATCAAAACGAAGGTCTTTCCATGTTCTACGTTTCCAACGGTTGGAATTCTCTTGGATCGGTTTTTTGCGTAGAATAATTCCATCTTAATTTTATTCTACTGCTTGGATGTTTTCATTCATAAATTTATTCCGTGGAGTTTGTGGTATAAAAAGTCGGACTAAATCGATGTTAACGTAGAAGAACGCAAAAAACAAAAATATACAAATAGCGAAGAAGGGCACCATAATATTCCGCTAAAAAAATAGAAATCGAATTTAAAATTGGACAAAACGGGAAACTGAAAGATATTCGCAGATTGAAAAGGCAGCTTACTTAAATCATATAAAACGCCTTGAGTCGTTCGAAATTCTAAGGTATCAAATGCTTTTAACGTTCTCCTTGAAGTCACTTCGTCGTGGTGTCGTAATTTTGGTAAAAAGTCGGCGCGTGTTGATGACTATGAGCAAAACAATGCGGTACGGAAAAAGAGGAAGACGGAACGGTCGTAAAAGCAAAACGTTTATTGCGCTATAGCTTCTGTGGACAGGTTTTTGACCCATATCCCCATTTATTCCCACAATGATCCATAATATCTTAAATATCAAGTGCTATATTGTGAGCATGCTCGAGCGTTTCACGGAGATCGAAGACTTTTGCCGGTACCGTCGAATCGGAACAGCGAGCGGTCTGTCGCTTTCTTCCGTTTCTTCAAACGGCCATAACTTTTGACTCGTTTGGAGTTACGGGAGCCACAACCTATCAAAATGAAGGTCTTTCCATGTTCTACGTTTCCAACGGTTGGAATTCTCTTGGATCGGTTTTTTGCGTAGAATAATTCCATCTTAATTTTATTCTACTGCTTGGATGTTTTCATTCATAAATTTATTCCGTGGAGTTTGTGGTATAAAAAGTCGGACTAAATCGATGTTAACGTAGAACAACGCAAAAAACAAAAATATACAAATATCGAAGAAGGCCACCATAATATTCCGCTAAAAAAATAGAAATTGAATTTAAAATTGGATAAAACAGGAAACTGAAAGATATTCGCAGATTGAAAAGGCAGCTTACTTAAATCATATAAAACGCCTTGAGTCGTTCGAAATTCTAAGGTATCAAATGCTTTTAACGTTCTCCTTGAAGTCACTTCGTCGTGGTGTCGTAATTTTGGTAAAAAGTCGGCGCGTGTTGATGACTATGAGCAAAACAATGCGGTACGGAAAAAGAGGAAGACGGAACGGTCGTAAAAGCAGAACGTTTATTGCGCTATAGCTTCTGTGGACAGGTTTTTGACCCATATCCCCATTTATTCCCACAATGATCCATAATATCTTAAATATCAAGTACTATATTGTGAGCATGCTCGAGCGTTTCACGGAGATCGAAGACTTTTGCCGGTACCGTCGAATCGGAACAGCGAGCGGTCTGTCGCTTTCTTCCGTTTCTTCAAACGGCCATAACTTTTGACTCGTTTGGAGTTACGGGAGCCACAACCTATCAAAACGAAGGTCTTTCCATGTTCTACGTTTCCAACGGTTGGAATTCTCTTGGATCGGTTTTTTGCGTAGAATAATTCCATCTTAATTTTATTCTACTGCTTGGATGTTTTCATTCATAAATTTATTCCGTGGAGTTTGTGGTATAAAAAGTCGGACTAAATCGATGTTAACGTAGAACAACGTAAAAAACAAAAATATACAAATATCGAAGAAGGCCACCATAATATTCCGCTAAAAAAATAGAAATTGAATTTAAAATTGGACAAAACAGGAAACTGAAAGATATTCGCAGATTGAAAAGGCAGCTTACTTAAATCATATAAAACGCCTTGAGTCGTTCGAAATTCTAAGGTATCAAATGCTTTTAACGTTCTCCTTGAAGTCACTTCGTCGTGGTGTCGTAATTTTGGTAAAAAGTCGGCGCGTGATGATGACTATGAGCAAAACAATGCGGTACGGAAAAAGAGGAAGACGGAACGGTCGTAAAAGCAAAACGTTTATTGCGCTATAGCTTCTGTGGACAGGTTTTTGACCCATATCCCCATTTATTCCCACAATGATCCATAATATCTTAAATATCAAGTGCTATATTGTGAGCATGCTCGAGCGTTTCACGGAGATCGAAGACTTTTGCCGGTACCGTCGAATCGGAACAGCGAGCGGTCTGTCGCTTTCTTCCGTTTCTTCAAACGGCCATAACTTTTGACTCGTTTGGAGTTACGGGAGCCACAACCTATCAAAACGAAGGTCTTTCCATGTTCTACGTTTCCAACGGTTGGAATTCTCTTGGATCGGTTTTTTGCGTAGAATAATTCCATCTTAATTTTATTCTACTGCTTGGATGTTTTCATTCATAAATTTATTCCGTGGAGTTTGTGGTATAAAAAGTCGGACTAAATCGATGTTAACGTAGAAGAACGCAAAAAACAAAAATATACAAATAGCGAAGAAGGGCACCATAATATTCCGCTAAAAAAATAGAAATCGAATTTAAAATTGGACAAAACGGGAAACTGAAAGATATTCGCAGATTGAAAAGGCAGCTTACTTAAATCATATAAAACGCCTTGAGTCGTTCGAAATTCTAAGGTATCAAATGCTTTTAACGTTCTCCTTGAAGTCACTTCGTCGTGGTGTCGTAATTTTGGTAAAAAGTCGGCGCGTGTTGATGACTATGAGCAAAACAATGCGGTACGGAAAAAGAGGAAGACGGAACGGTCGTAAAAGCAGAACGTTTATTGCGCTATAGCTTCTGTGGACAAGTTTTTGACCCATATCCCCATTTATTCCCACAATGATCCATAATATCTTAAATATCAAGTACTATATTGTGAGCATGCTCGTGCGTTTCACGGAGATCGAAGACTTTTGCCGGTACCGTCGAATCGGAACAGCGAGCGGTCTGTCGCTTTCTTCCGTTTCTTCAAACGGCCATAACTTTTGACTCGTTTGGAGTTACGGGAGCCACAACCTATCAAAACGAAGGTCTTTCCATGTTCTACGTTTCCAACGGTTGGAATTCTCTTGGATCGGTTTTTTGCGTAGAATAATTCCATCTTAATTTTATTCTACTGCTTGGATGTTTTCATTCATAAATTTATTCCGTGGAGTTTGTGGTATAAAAAGTCGGACTAAATCGATGTTAACGTAGAAAAACGCAAAAAACAAAAATATACAAATATCGAAGAAGGCCACCATAATATTCCGCTAAAAAAATAGAAATTGAATTTAAAATTGGACAAAACAGGAAACTGAAAGATATTCGCAGATTGAAAAGGCAGCTTACTTAAATCATATAAAACGCCTTGAGTCGTTCGAAATTCTAAGGTATCAAATGCTTTTAACGTTCTCCTTGAAGTCACTTCGTCGTGGTGTCGTAATTTTGGTAAAAAGTCGGCGCGTGTTGATGACTATGAGCAAAACAATGCGGTACGGAAAAAGAGGAAGACGGAACGGTCGTAAAAGCAGAACGTTTATTGCGCTATAGCTTCTGTGGACAGGTTTTTGACCCATATCCCCATTTATTCCCACAATGATCCATAATATCTTAAATATCAAGTACTATATTGTGAGCATGCTCGAGCGTTTCACGGAGATCGAAGACTTTTGCCGGTACCGTCGAATCGGAACAGCGAGCGGTCTGTCGCTTTCTTCCGTTTCTTCAAACGGCCATAACTTTTGACTCGTTTGGAGTTACGGGAGCCACAACCTATCAAAACGAAGGTCTTTCCATGTTCTACGTTTCCAACGGTTGGAATTCTCTTGGATCGGTTTTTTGCGTAGAATAATTCCATCTTAATTTTATTCTACTGCTTGGATGTTTTCATTCATAAATTTATTCCGTGGAGTTTGTGGTATAAAAAGTCGGACTAAATCGATGTTAACGTAGAACAACGTAAAAAACAAAAATATACAAATATCGAAGAAGGCCACCATAATATTCCGCTAAAAAAATAGAAATTGAATTTAAAATTGGATAAAACAGGAAACTGAAAGATATTCGCAGATTGAAAAGGCAGCTTACTTAAATCATATAAAACGCCTTGAGTCGTTCGAAATTCTAAGGTATCAAATGCTTTTAACGTTCTCCTTGAAGTCACTTCGTCGTGGTGTCGTAATTTTGGTAAAAAGTCGGCGCGTGTTGATGACTATGAGCAAAACAATGCGGTACGGAAAAAGAGGAAGACGGAACGGTCGTAAAAGCAGAACGTTTATTGCGCTATAGCTTCTGTGGACAGGTTTTTGACCCATATCCCCATTTATTCCCACAATGATCCATAATATCTTAAATATCAAGTGCTATATTGTGAGCATGCTCGAGCGTTTCACGGAGATCGAAGACTTTTGCCGGTACCGTCGAATCGGAACAGCGAGCGGTCTGTCGCTTTCTTCCGTTTCTTCAAACGGCCATAACTTTTGACTCGTTTGGAGTTACGGGAGCCACAACCTATCAAAACGAAGGTCTTTCCATGTTCTACGTTTCCAACGGTTGGAATTCTCTTGGATCGGTTTTTTGCGTAGAATAATTCCATCTTAATTTTATTCTACTGCTTGGATGTTTTCATTCATAAATTTATTCCGTGGAGTTTGTGGTATAAAAAGTCGGACTAAATCGATGTTAACGTAGAAGAACGCAAAAAACAAAAATATACAAATAGCGAAGAAGGGCACCATAATATTCCGCTAAAAAAATAGAAATCGAATTTAAAATTGGACAAAACGGGAAACTGAAAGATATTCGCAGATTGAAAAGGCAGCTTACTTAAATCATATAAAACGCCTTGAGTCGTTCGAAATTCTAAGGTATCAAATGCTTTTAACGTTCTCCTTGAAGTCACTTCGTCGTGGTGTCGTAATTTTGGTAAAAAGTCGGCGCGTGTTGATGACTATGAGCAAAACAATGCGGTACGGAAAAAGAGGAAGACGGAACGGTCGTAAAAGCAAAACGTTTATTGCGCTATAGCTTCTGTGGACAGGTTTTTGACCCATATCCCCATTTATTCCCACAATGATCCATAATATCTTAAATATCAAGTGCTATATTGTGAGCATGCTCGAGCGTTTCACGGAGATCGAAGACTTTTGCCGGTACCGTCGAATCGGAACAGCGAGCGGTCTGTCGCTTTCTTCCGTTTCTTCAAACGGCCATAACTTTTGACTCGTTTGGAGTTACGGGAGCCACAACCTATCAAAACGAAGGTCTTTCCATGTTCTACGTTTCCAACGGTTGGAATTCTCTTGGATCGGTTTTTTGCGTAGAATAATTCCATCTTAATTTTATTCTACTGCTTGGATGTTTTCATTCATAAATTTATTCCGTGGAGTTTGTGGTATAAAAAGTCGGACTAAATCGATGTTAACGTAGAACAACGTAAAAAACAAAAATATACAAATATCGAAGAAGGCCACCATAATATTCCGCTAAAAAAATAGAAATTGAATTTAAAATTGGATAAAACAGGAAACTGAAAGATATTCGCAGATTGAAAAGGCAGCTTACTTAAATCATATAAAACGCCTTGAGTCGTTCGAAATTCTAAGGTATCAAATGCTTTTAACGTTCTCCTTGAAGTCACTTCGTCGTGGTGTCGTAATTTTGGTAAAAAGTCGGCGCGTGATGATGACTATGAGCAAAACAATGCGGTACGGAAAAAGAGGAAGACGGAACGGTCGTAAAAGCAAAACGTTTATTGCGCTATAGCTTCTGTGGACAGGTTTTTGACCCATATCCCCATTTATTCCCACAATGATCCATAATATCTTAAATATCAAGTGCTATATTGTGAGCATGCTCGAGCGTTTCACGGAGATCGAAGACTTTTGCCGGTACCGTCGAATCGGAACAGCGAGCGGTCTGTCGCTTTCTTCCGTTTCTTCAAACGGCCATAACTTTTGACTCGTTTGGAGTTACGGGAGCCACAACCTATCAAAACGAAGGTCTTTCCATGTTCTACGTTTCCAACGGTTGGAATTCTCTTGGATCGGTTTTTTGCGTAGAATAATTCCATCTTAATTTTATTCTACTGCTTGAATGTTTTCATTCATAAATTTATTCCGTGGAGTTTGTGGTATAAAAAGTCGGACTAAATCGATGTTAACGTAGAAGAACGCAAAAAACAAAAATATACAAATAGCGAAGAAGGCCACCATAATATTACGCTAAAAAAATAGTAATTGAATTTAAAATTGGACAAAACAGGAAACTGAAAGATATTCGTAGATTGAAAAGGCAGCTTACTTAAATCATATAAAACGCCTTGAGTCGTTCGAAATTCTAAGGTATCAAATGCTTTTAACGTTCTCCTTGAAGTCACTTCGTCGTGGTGTCGTAATTTTGGTAAAAAGTCGGCGCGTGTTGATGACTATGAGCAAAACAATGCGGTACGGAAAAAGAGGAAGACGGAACGGTCGTAAAAGCAGAACGTTTATTGCGCTATAGCTTCTGTGGACAAGTTTTTGACCCATATCCCCATTTATTCCCACAATGATCCATAATATCTTAAATATCAAGTACTATATTGTGAGCATGCTCGAGCGTTTCACGGATCGAAGACTTTTGCCGGTACCGTCGAATCGGAACAGCGAGCGGTCTGTCGCTTTCTTCCGTTTCTTCAAACGGCCATAACTTTTGACTCGTTTGGAGTTACGGGAGCCACAACCTATCAAAACGAAGGTCTTTCCATGTTCTACGTTTCCAACGGTTGGAATTCTCTTGGATCGGTTTTTTGCGTAGAATAATTCCATCTTAATTTTATTCTACTGCTTGGATGTTTTCATTCATAAATTTATTCCGTGGAGTTTGTGGTATAAAAAGTCGGACTAAATCGATGTTAACGTAGAACAACGTAAAAAACAAAAATATACAAATATCGAAGAAGGCCACCATAATATTCCGCTAAAAAAATAGAAATTGAATTTAAAATTGGATAAAACAGGAAACTGAAAGATATTCGCAGATTGAAAAGGCAGCTTACTTAAATCATATAAAACGCCTTGAGTCGTTCGAAATTCTAAGGTATCAAATGCTTTTAACGTTCTCCTTGAAGTCACTTCGTCGTGGTGTCGTAATTTTGGTAAAAAGTCGGCGCGTGATGATGACTATGAGCAAAACAATGCGGTACGGAAAAAGAGGAAGACGGAACGGTCGTAAAAGCAAAACGTTTATTGCGCTATAGCTTCTGTGGACAGGTTTTTGACCCATATCCCCATTTATTCCCACAATGATCCATAATATCTTAAATATCAAGTGCTATATTGTGAGCATGCTCGAGCGTTTCACGGAGATCGAAGACTTTTGCCGGTACCGTCGAATCGGAACAGCGAGCGGTCTGTCGCTTTCTTCCGTTTCTTCAAACGGCCATAACTTTTGACTCGTTTGGAGTTACGGGAGCCACAACCTATCAAAACGAAGGTCTTTCCATGTTCTACGTTTCCAACGGTTGGAATTCTCTTGGATCGGTTTTTTGCGTAGAATAATTCCATCTTAATTTTATTCTACTGCTTGAATGTTTTCATTCATAAATTTATTCCGTGGAGTTTGTGGTATAAAAAGTCGGACTAAATCGATGTTAACGTAGAAGAACGCAAAAAACAAAAATATACAAATAGCGAAGAAGGCCACCATAATATTACGCTAAAAAAATAGTAATTGAATTTAAAATTGGACAAAACAGGAAACTGAAAGATATTCGTAGATTGAAAAGGCAGCTTACTTAAATCATATAAAACGCCTTGAGTCGTTCGAAATTCTAAGGTATCAAATGCTTTTAACGTTCTCCTTGAAGTCACTTCGTCGTGGTGTCGTAATTTTGGTAAAAAGTCGGCGCGTGTTGATGACTATGAGCAAAACAATGCGGTACGGAAAAAGAGGAAGACGGAACGGTCGTAAAAGCAGAACGTTTATTGCGCTATAGCTTCTGTGGACAGGTTTTTGACCCATATCCCCATTTATTCCCACAATGATCCATAATATCTTAAATATCAAGTACTATATTGTGAGCATGCTCGAGCGTTTCACGGAGATCGAAGACTTTTGCCGGTACCGTCGAATCGGAACAGCGAGCGGTCTGTCGCTTTCTTCCGTTTCTTCAAACGGCCATAACTTTTGACTCGTTTGGAGTTACGGGAGCCACAACCTATCAAAACGAAGGTCTTTCCATGTTCTACGTTTCCAACGGTTGGAATTCTCTTGGATCGGTTTTTTGCGTAGAATAATTCCATCTTAATTTTATTCTACTGCTTGGATGTTTTCATTCATAAATTTATTCCGTGGAGTTTGTGGTATAAAAAGTCGGACTAAATCGATGTTAACGTACAACAACGTAAAAAACAAAAATATACAAATATCGAAGAAGGCCACGATAATATTACGCTAAAAAAATAGTAATTGAATTTAAAATTGGACAAAACAGGAAACTGAAAGATATTCGTAGATTGAAAAGGCAGCTTACTTAAATCATATAAAACGCCTTGAGTCGTTCGAAATTCTAAGGTATCAAATGCTTTTAACGTTCTCCTTGAAGTCACTTCGTCGTGGTGTCGTAATTTTGGTAAAAAGTCGGCGCGTGTTGATGACTATGAGCAAAACAATGCGGTACGGAAAAAGAGGAAGACGGAACGGTCGTAAAAGCAGAACGTTTATTGCGCTATAGCTTCTGTGGACAAGTTTTTGACCCATATCCCCATTTATTCCCACAATGATCCATAATATCTTAAATATCAAGTACTATATTGTGAGCATGCTCGAGCGTTTCACGGATCGAAGACTTTTGCCGGTACCGTCGAATCGGAACAGCGAGCGGTCTGTCGCTTTCTTCCGTTTCTTCAAACGGCCATAACTTTTGACTCGTTTGGAGTTACGGGAGCCACAACCTATCAAAACGAAGGTCTTTCCATGTTCTACGTTTCCAACGGTTGGAATTCTCTTGGATCGGTTTTTTGCGTAGAATAATTCCATCTTAATTTTATTCTACTGCTTGGATGTTTTCATTCATAAATTTATTCCGTGGAGTTTGTGGTATAAAAAGTCGGACTAAATCGATGTTAACGTAGAACAACGTAAAAAACAAAAATATACAAATATCGAAGAAGGCCACCATAATATTCCGCTAAAAAAATAGAAATTGAATTTAAAATTGGATAAAACAGGAAACTGAAAGATATTCGCAGATTGAAAAGGCAGCTTACTTAAATCATATAAAACGCCTTGAGTCGTTCGAAATTCTAAGGTATCAAATGCTTTTAACGTTCTCCTTGAAGTCACTTCGTCGTGGTGTCGTAATTTTGGTAAAAAGTCGGCGCGTGATGATGACTATGAGCAAAACAATGCGGTACGGAAAAAGAGGAAGACGGAACGGTCGTAAAAGCAAAACGTTTATTGCGCTATAGCTTCTGTGGACAGGTTTTTGACCCATATCCCCATTTATTCCCACAATGATCCATAATATCTTAAATATCAAGTGCTATATTGTGAGCATGCTCGAGCGTTTCACGGAGATCGAAGACTTTTGCCGGTACCGTCGAATCGGAACAGCGAGCGGTCTGTCGCTTTCTTCCGTTTCTTCAAACGGCCATAACTTTTGACTCGTTTGGAGTTACGGGAGCCACAACCTATCAAAACGAAGGTCTTTCCATGTTCTACGTTTCCAACGGTTGGAATTCTCTTGGATCGGTTTTTTGCGTAGAATAATTCCATCTTAATTTTATTCTACTGCTTGAATGTTTTCATTCATAAATTTATTCCGTGGAGTTTGTGGTATAAAAAGTCGGACTAAATCGATGTTAACGTAGAAGAACGCAAAAAACAAAAATATACAAATAGCGAAGAAGGCCACCATAATATTACGCTAAAAAAATAGTAATTGAATTTAAAATTGGACAAAACAGGAAACTGAAAGATATTCGTAGATTGAAAAGGCAGCTTACTTAAATCATATAAAACGCCTTGAGTCGTTCGAAATTCTAAGGTATCAAATGCTTTTAACGTTCTCCTTGAAGTCACTTCGTCGTGGTGTCGTAATTTTGGTAAAAAGTCGGCGCGTGTTGATGACTATGAGCAAAACAATGCGGTACGGAAAAAGAGGAAGACGGAACGGTCGTAAAAGCAGAACGTTTATTGCGCTATAGCTTCTGTGGACAAGTTTTTGACCCATATCCCCATTTATTCCCACAATGATCCATAATATCTTAAATATCAAGTACTATATTGTGAGCATGCTCGAGCGTTTCACGGATCGAAGACTTTTGCCGGTACCGTCGAATCGGAACAGCGAGCGGTCTGTCGCTTTCTTCCGTTTCTTCAAACGGCCATAACTTTTGACTCGTTTGGAGTTACGGGAGCCACAACCTATCAAAACGAAGGTCTTTCCATGTTCTACGTTTCCAACGGTTGGAATTCTCTTGGATCGGTTTTTTGCGTAGAATAATTCCATCTTAATTTTATTCTACTGCTTGGATGTTTTCATTCATAAATTTATTCCGTGGAGTTTGTGGTATAAAAAGTCGGACTAAATCGATGTTAACGTAGAACAACGTAAAAAACAAAAATATACAAATATCGAAGAAGGCCACCATAATATTCCGCTAAAAAAATAGAAATTGAATTTAAAATTGGATAAAACAGGAAACTGAAAGATATTCGCAGATTGAAAAGGCAGCTTACTTAAATCATATAAAACGCCTTGAGTCGTTCGAAATTCTAAGGTATCAAATGCTTTTAACGTTCTCCTTGAAGTCACTTCGTCGTGGTGTCGTAATTTTGGTAAAAAGTCGGCGCGTGATGATGACTATGAGCAAAACAATGCGGTACGGAAAAAGAGGAAGACGGAACGGTCGTAAAAGCAAAACGTTTATTGCGCTATAGCTTCTGTGGACAGGTTTTTGACCCATATCCCCATTTATTCCCACAATGATCCATAATATCTTAAATATCAAGTGCTATATTGTGAGCATGCTCGAGCGTTTCACGGAGATCGAAGACTTTTGCCGGTACCGTCGAATCGGAACAGCGAGCGGTCTGTCGCTTTCTTCCGTTTCTTCAAACGGCCATAACTTTTGACTCGTTTGGAGTTACGGGAGCCACAACCTATCAAAACGAAGGTCTTTCCATGTTCTACGTTTCCAACGGTTGGAATTCTCTTGGATCGGTTTTTTGCGTAGAATAATTCCATCTTAATTTTATTCGACTGCTTGAATGTTTTCATTCATAAATTTATTCCGTGGAGTTTGTGGTATAAAAAGTCGGACTAAATCGATGTTAACGTAGAAGAACGCAAAAAACAAAAATATACAAATAGCGAAGAAGGCCACCATAATATTACGCTAAAAAAATAGTAATTGAATTTAAAATTGGACAAAACAGGAAACTGAAAGATATTCGTAGATTGAAAAGGCAGCTTACTTAAATCATATAAAACGCCTTGAGTCGTTCGAAATTCTAAGGTATCAAATGCTTTTAACGTTCTCCTTGAAGTCACTTCGTCGTGGTGTCGTAATTTTGGTAAAAAGTCGGCGCGTGTTGATGACTATGAGCAAAACAATGCGGTACGGAAAAAGAGGAAGACGGAACGGTCGTAAAAGCAGAACGTTTATTGCGCTATAGCTTCTGTGGACAAGTTTTTGACCCATATCCCCATTTATTCCCACAATGATCCATAATATCTTAAATATCAAGTACTATATTGTGAGCATGCTCGAGCGTTTCACGGATCGAAGACTTTTGCCGGTACCGTCGAATCGGAACAGCGAGCGGTCTGTCGCTTTCTTCCGTTTCTTCAAACGGCCATAACTTTTGACTCGTTTGGAGTTACGGGAGCCACAACCTATCAAAACGAAGGTCTTTCCATGTTCTACGTTTCCAACGGTTGGAATTCTCTTGGATCGGTTTTTTGCGTAGAATAATTCCATCTTAATTTTATTCTACTGCTTGGATGTTTTCATTCATAAATTTATTCCGTGGAGTTTGTGGTATAAAAAGTCGGACTAAATCGATGTTAACGTAGAACAACGTAAAAAACAAAAATATACAAATATCGAAGAAGGCCACCATAATATTCCGCTAAAAAAATAGAAATTGAATTTAAAATTGGATAAAACAGGAAACTGAAAGATATTCGCAGATTGAAAAGGCAGCTTACTTAAATCATATAAAACGCCTTGAGTCGTTCGAAATTCTAAGGTATCAAATGCTTTTAACGTTCTCCTTGAAGTCACTTCGTCGTGGTGTCGTAATTTTGGTAAAAAGTCGGCGCGTGATGATGACTATGAGCAAAACAATGCGGTACGGAAAAAGAGGAAGACGGAACGGTCGTAAAAGCAAAACGTTTATTGCGCTATAGCTTCTGTGGACAGGTTTTTGACCCATATCCCCATTTATTCCCACAATGATCCATAATATCTTAAATATCAAGTGCTATATTGTGAGCATGCTCGAGCGTTTCACGGAGATCGAAGACTTTTGCCGGTACCGTCGAATCGGAACAGCGAGCGGTCTGTCGCTTTCTTCCGTTTCTTCAAACGGCCATAACTTTTGACTCGTTTGGAGTTACGGGAGCCACAACCTATCAAAACGAAGGTCTTTCCATGTTCTACGTTTCCAACGGTTGGAATTCTCTTGGATCGGTTTTTTGCGTAGAATAATTCCATCTTAATTTTATTCTACTGCTTGAATGTTTTCATTCATAAATTTATTCCGTGGAGTTTGTGGTATAAAAAGTCGGACTAAATCGATGTTAACGTAGAAGAACGCAAAAAACAAAAATATACAAATAGCGAAGAAGGCCACCATAATATTACGCTAAAAAAATAGTAATTGAATTTAAAATTGGACAAAACAGGAAACTGAAAGATATTCGTAGATTGAAAAGGCAGCTTACTTAAATCATATAAAACGCCTTGAGTCGTTCGAAATTCTAAGGTATCAAATGCTTTTAACGTTCTCCTTGAAGTCACTTCGTCGTGGTGTCGTAATTTTGGTAAAAAGTCGGCGCGTGTTGATGACTATGAGCAAAACAATGCGGTACGGAAAAAGAGGAAGACGGAACGGTCGTAAAAGCAGAACGTTTATTGCGCTATAGCTTCTGTGGACAAGTTTTTGACCCATATCCCCATTTATTCCCACAATGATCCATAATATCTTAAATATCAAGTACTATATTGTGAGCATGCTCGAGCGTTTCACGGAGATCGAAGACTTTTGCCGGTACCGTCGAATCGGAACAGCGAGCGGTCTGTCGCTTTCTTCCGTTTCTTCAAACGGCCATAACTTTTGACTCGTTTGGAGTTACGGGAGCCACAACCTATCAAAACGAAGGTCTTTCCATGTTCTACGTTTCCAACGGTTGGAATTCTCTTGGATCGGTTTTTTGCGTAGAATAATTCCATCTTAATTTTATTCTACTGCTTGGATGTTTTCATTCATAAATTTATTCCGTGGAGTTTGTGGTATAAAAAGTCGGACTAAATCGATGTTAACGTAGAACAACGTAAAAAACAAAAATATACAAATATCGAAGAAGGCCACCATAATATTCCGCTAAAAAAATAGAAATTGAATTTAAAATTGGATAAAACAGGAAACTGAAAGATATTCGCAGATTGAAAAGGCAGCTTACTTAAATCATATAAAACGCCTTGAGTCGTTCGAAATTCTAAGGTATCAAATGCTTTTAACGTTCTCCTTGAAGTCACTTTGTCGTGGTGTCGTAATTTTGGTAAAAAGTCGGCGCGTGTTGATGACTATGAGCAAAACAATGCGGTACGGAAAAAGAGGAAGACGGAACGGTCGTAAAAGCAAAACGTTTATTGCGCTATAGCTTCTGTGGACAGGTTTTTGACCCATATCCCCATTTATTCCCACAATGATCCATAATATCTTAAATATCAAGTGCTATATTGTGAGCATGCTCGAGCGTTTCACGGAGATCGAAGACTTTTGCCGGTACCGTCGAATCGGAACAGCGAGCGGTCTGTCGCTTTCTTCCGTTTCTTCAAACGGCCATAACTTTTGACTCGTTTGGAGTTACGGGAGCCACAACCTATCAAAACGAAGGTCTTTCCATGTTCTACGTTTCCAACGGTTGGAATTCTCTTGGATCGGTCTTTTGCGTAGAATAATTCCATCTTAATTTTATTCTACTGCTTGGATGTTTTCATTCATAAATTTATTCCGTGGAGTTTGTGGTATAAAAAGTCGAACTAAATCGATGTTAACGTAGAAGAACGCAAAAAACAAAAATATACAAATAGCAAAGAAGGCCACCATAATATTACGCTAAAAAAATAGTAATTGCATTTAAAATTGGACAAAACAGGAAACTGAAAGATATTCGTAGATTGAAAAGGCAGCTTACTTAAATCATATAAAACGCCTTGAGTCGTTCGAAATTCTAAGGTATCAAATGCTTTTAACGTTCTCCTTGAAGTCACTTCGTCGTGGTGTCGTAATTTTGGTAAAAAGTCGGCGCGTGTTGATGACCATGAGCAAAACAATGCGGTACGGAAAAAGAGGAAGACGGAACGGTCGTAAAAGCAGAACGTTTATTGCGCTATAGCTTCCGTGGACAAGTTTTTGACCCATATCCCCATTTATCCCCACAATGATCCATAATATCTTAAATATCAAGTACTATATTGTGAGCATGCTCGAGCGTTTCACGGAGATCGAAGACTTTTGCCAGTACCGTCGAATCGGAACAGCGAGCGGTCTGTCGCTTTCTTCCGTTTCTTCAAACGGCCATAACTTTTGACTCGTTTGGAGTTACGGGAGCCACAACCTATCAAAACGAAGGTCTTTCCATGTTCTACGTTTCCAACGGTTGGAATTCTCTTGGATCGGTTTTTTGCGTAGAATAATTCCATCTTAATTTTATTCTACTGCTTGGATGTTTTCATTCATAAATTTATTCCGTGGAGTTTGTGGTATAAAAAGTCGGACTAAATCGATGTTAACATAGAACAACGTAAAAAACAAAAATATACAAATATCGAAGAAGGCCACCATAATATTCCGCTAAAAAAATAGAAATTGAATTTAAAATTGGACAAAACAGGAAACTGAAAGATATTCGCAGATTGAAAAGGCAGCTTACTTAAATCATATAAAACGCCTTGAGTCGTTCGAAATTCTAAGGTATCAAATGCTTTTAACGTTCTCCTTGAAGTCACTTCGTCGTGGTGTCGTAATTTTGGTAAAAAGTCGGCGCGTGTTGATGACTATGAGCAAAACAATGCGGTACGGAAAAAGAGGAAGACGGAACGGTCGTAAAAGCAGAACGTTTATTGCGCTATAGCTTCTGTGGACAGGTTTTTGACCCATATCCCCATTTATTCCCACAATGATCCATAATATCTTAAATATCAAGTGCTATATTGTGAGCATGCTCGAGCGTTTCACGGAGATCGAAGACTTTTGCCGGTACCGTCGAATCGGAACAGCGAGCGGTCTGTCGCTTTCTTCCGTTTCTTCAAACGGCCATAACTTTTGACTCGTTTGGAGTTACGGGAGCCACAACCTATCAAAACGAAGGTCTTTCCATGTTCTACGTTTCCAACGGTTGGAATTCTCTTGGATCGGTTTTTTGCGTAGAATAATTCCATCTTAATTTTATTCTACTGCTTGGATGTTTTCATTCATAAATTTATTCCGTGGAGTTTGTGGTATAAAAAGTCGGACTAAATCGATGTTAACGTAGAAGAACGCAAAAAACAAAAATATACAAATAGCGAAGAAGGGCACCATAATATTCCGCTAAAAAAATAGAAATCGAATTTAAAATTGGACAAAACGGGAAACTGAAAGATATTCGCAGATTGAAAAGGCAGCTTACTTAAATCATATAAAACGCCTTGAGTCGTTCGAAATTCTAAGGTATCAAATGCTTTTAACGTTCTCCTTGAAGTCACTTCGTCGTGGTGTCGTAATTTTGGTAAAAAGTCGGCGCGTGTTGATGACTATGAGCAAAACAATGCGGTACGGAAAAAGAGGAAGACGGAACGGTCGTAAAAGCAAAACGTTTATTGCGCTATAGCTTCTGTGGACAGGTTTTTGACCCATATCCCCATTTATTCCCACAATGATCCATAATATCTTAAATATCAAGTGCTATATTGTGAGCATGCTCGAGCGTTTCACGGAGATCGAAGACTTTTGCCGGTACCGTCGAATCGGAACAGCGAGCGGTCTGTCGCTTTCTTCTGTTTCTTCAAACGGCCATAACTTTTGACTCGTTTGGAGTTACGGGAGCCACAACCTATCAAAATGAAGGTCTTTCCATGTTCTACGTTTCCAACGGTTGGAATTCTCTTGGATCGGTTTTTTGCGTAGAATAATTCCATCTTAATTTTATTCTACTGCTTGGATGTTTTCATTCATAAATTTATTCCGTGGAGTTTGTGGTATAAAAAGTCGGACTAAATCGATGTTAACGTAGAACAACGCAAAAAACAAAAATATACAAATATCGAAGAAGGCCACCATAATATTCCGCTAAAAAAATAGAAATTGAATTTAAAATTGGAGAAAACAGGAAACTGAAAGATATTCGCAGATTGAAAAGGCAGCTTACTTAAATCATATAAAACGCCTTGAGTCGTTCGAAATTCTAAGGTATCAAATGCTTTTAACGTTCTCCTTGAAGTCACTTCGTCGTGGTGTCGTAATTTTGGTAAAAAGTCGGCGCGTGTTGATGACTATGAGCAAAACAATGCGGTACGGAAAAAGAGGAAGACGGAACGGTCGTAAAAGCAGAACGTTTATTGCGCTATAGCTTCTGTGGACAGGTTTTTGACCCATATCCCCATTTATTCCCACAATGATCCATAATATCTTAAATATCAAGTACTATATTGTGAGCATGCTCGAGCGTTTCACGGAGATCGAAGACTTTTGCCGGTACCGTCGAATCGGAACAGCGAGCGGTCTGTCGCTTTCTTCCGTTTCTTCAAACGGCCATAACTTTTGACTCGTTTGGAGTTACGGGAGCCACAACCTATCAAAACGAAGGTCTTTCCATGTTCTACGTTTCCAACGGTTGGAATTCTCTTGGATCGGTTTTTTGCGTAGAATAATTCCATCTTAATTTTATTCTACTGCTTGGATGTTTTCATTCATAAATTTATTCCGTGGAGTTTGTGGTATAAAAAGTCGGACTAAATCGATGTTAACGTAGAACAACGTAAAAAACAAAAATATACAAATATCGAAGAAGGCCACCATAATATTCCGCTAAAAAAATAGAAATTGAATTTAAAATTGGATAAAACAGGAAACTGAAAGATATTCGCAGATTGAAAAGGCAGCTTACTTAAATCATATAAAACGCCTTGAGTCGTTCGAAATTCTAAGGTATCAAATGCTTTTAACGTTCTCCTTGAAGTCACTTCGCCGTGGTGTCGTAATTTTGGTAAAAAGTCGGCGCGTGATGATGACTATGAGCAAAACAATGCGGTACGGAAAAAGAGGAAGACGGAACGGTCGTAAAAGCAAAACGTTTATTGCGCTATAGCTTCTGTGGACAGGTTTTTGACCCATATCCCCATTTATTCCCACAATGATCCATAATATCTTAAATATCAAGTGCTATATTGTGAGCATGCTCGAGCGTTTCACGGAGATCGAAGACTTTTGCCGGTACCGTCGAATCGGAACAGCGAGCGGTCTGTCGCTTTCTTCCGTTTCTTCAAACGGCCATAACTTTTGACTCGTTTGGAGTTACGGGAGCCACAACCTATCAAAACGAAGGTCTTTCCATGTTCTACGTTTCCAACGGTTGGAATTCTCTTGGATCGGTTTTTTGCGTAGAATAATTCCATCTTAATTTTATTCTACTGCTTGAATGTTTTCATTCATAAATTTATTCCGTGGAGTTTGTGGTATAAAAAGTCGGACTAAATCGATGTTAACGTAGAAGAACGCAAAAAACAAAAATATACAAATAGCGAAGAAGGCCACCATAATATTACGCTAAAAAAATAGTAATTGAATTTAAAATTGGACAAAACAGGAAACTGAAAGATATTCGTAGATTGAAAAGGCAGCTTACTTAAATCATATAAAACGCCTTGAGTCGTTCGAAATTCTAAGGTATCAAATGCTTTTAACGTTCTCCTTGAAGTCACTTCGTCGTGGTGTCGTAATTTTGGTAAAAAGTCGGCGCGTGTTGATGACTATGAGCAAAACAATGCGGTACGGAAAAAGAGGAAGACGGAACGGTCGTAAAAGCAGAACGTTTATTGCGCTATAGCTTCTGTGGACAAGTTTTTGACCCATATCCCCATTTATTCCCACAATGATCCATAATATCTTAAATATCAAGTACTATATTGTGAGCATGCTCGAGCGTTTCACGGATCGAAGACTTTTGCCGGTACCGTCGAATCGGAACAGCGAGCGGTCTGTCGCTTTCTTCCGTTTCTTCAAACGGCCATAACTTTTGACTCGTTTGGAGTTACGGGAGCCACAACCTATCAAAACGAAGGTCTTTCCATGTTCTACGTTTCCAACGGTTGGAATTCTCTTGGATCGGTTTTTTGCGTAGAATAATTCCATCTTAATTTTATTCTACTGCTTGGATGTTTTCATTCATAAATTTATTCCGTGGAGTTTGTGGTATAAAAAGTCGGACTAAATCGATGTTAACGTAGAACAACGCAAAAAACAAAAATATACAAATATCGAAGAAGGCCACCATAATATTCCGCTAAAAAAATAGAAATTGAATTTAAAATTGGATAAAACAGGAAACTGAAAGATATTCGCAGATTGAAAAGGCAGCTTACTTAAATCATATAAAACGCCTTGAGTCGTTCGAAATTCTAAGGTATCAAATGCTTTTAACGTTCTCCTTGAAGTCACTTCGTCGTGGTGTCGTAATTTTGGTAAAAAGTCGGCGCGTGTTGATGACTATGAGCAAAACAATGCGGTACGGAAAAAGAGGAAGACGGAACGGTCGTAAAAGCAGAACGTTTATTGCGCTATAGCTTCTGTGGACAGGTTTTTGACCCATATCCCCATTTATTCCCACAATGATCCATAATATCTTAAATATCAAGTACTATATTGTGAGCATGCTCGAGCGTTTCACGGAGATCGAAGACTTTTGCCGGTACCGTCGAATCGGAACAGCGAGCGGTCTGTCGCTTTCTTCCGTTTCTTCAAACGGCCATAACTTTTGACTCGTTTGGAGTTACGGGAGCCACAACCTATCAAAATGAAGGTCTTTCCATGTTCTACGTTTCCAACGGTTGGAATTCTCTTGGATCGGTTTTTTGCGTAGAATAATTCCATCTTAATTTTATTCTACTGCTTGGATGTTTTCATTCATAAATTTATTCCGTGGAGTTTGTGGTATAAAAAGTCGGACTAAATCGATGTTAACGTAGAACAACGCAAAAAACAAAAATATACAAATATCGAAGAAGGCCACCATAATATTCCGCTAAAAAAATAGAAATTGAATTTAAAATTGGATAAAACAGGAAACTGAAAGATATTCGCAGATTGAAAAGGCAGCTTACTTAAATCATATAAAACGCCTTGAGTCGTTCGAAATTCTAAGGTATCAAATGCTTTTAACGTTCTCCTTGAAGTCACTTCGTCGTGGTGTCGTAATTTTGGTAAAAAGTCGGCGCGTGATGATGACTATGAGCAAAACAATGCGGTACGGAAAAAGAGGAAGACGGAACGGTCGTAAAAGCAAAACGTTTATTGCGCTATAGCTTCTGTGGACAGGTTTTTGACCCATATCCCCATTTATTCCCACAATGATCCATAATATCTTAAATATCAAGTGCTATATTGTGAGCATGCTCGAGCGTTTCACGGAGATCGAAGACTTTTGCCGGTACCGTCGAATCGGAACAGCGAGCGGTCTGTCGCTTTCTTCCGTTTCTTCAAACGGCCATAACTTTTGACTCGTTTGGAGTTACGGGAGCCACAACCTATCAAAACGAAGGTCTTTCCATGTTCTACGTTTCCAACGGTTGGAATTCTCTTGGATCGGTTTTTTGCGTAGAATAATTCCATCTTAATTTTATTCTACTGCTTGAATGTTTTCATTCATAAATTTATTCCGTGGAGTTTGTGGTATAAAAAGTCGGACTAAATCGATGTTAACGTAGAAGAACGCAAAAAACAAAAATATACAAATAGCGAAGAAGGCCACCATAATATTACGCTAAAAAAATAGTAATTGAATTTAAAATTGGACAAAACAGGAAACTGAAAGATATTCGTAGATTGAAAAGGCAGCTTACTTAAATCATATAAAACGCCTTGAGTCGTTCGAAATTCTAAGGTATCAAATGCTTTTAACGTTCTCCTTGAAGTCACTTCGTCGTGGTGTCGTAATTTTGGTAAAAAGTCGGCGCGTGTTGATGACTATGAGCAAAACAATGCGGTACGGAAAAAGAGGAAGACGGAACGGTCGTAAAAGCAGAACGTTTATTGCGCTATAGCTTCTGTGGACAAGTTTTTGACCCATATCCCCATTTATTCCCACAATGATCCATAATATCTTAAATATCAAGTACTATATTGTGAGCATGCTCGAGCGTTTCACGGATCGAAGACTTTTGCCGGTACCGTCGAATCGGAACAGCGAGCGGTCTGTCGCTTTCTTCCGTTTCTTCAAACGGCCATAACTTTTGACTCGTTTGGAGTTACGGGAGCCACAACCTATCAAAACGAAGGTCTTTCCATGTTCTACGTTTCCAACGGTTGGAATTCTCTTGGATCGGTTTTTTGCGTAGAATAATTCCATCTTAATTTTATTCTACTGCTTGGATGTTTTCATTCATAAATTTATTCCGTGGAGTTTGTGGTATAAAAAGTCGGACTAAATCGATGTTAACGTAGAACAACGCAAAAAACAAAAATATACAAATATCGAAGAAGGCCACCATAATATTCCGCTAAAAAAATAGAAATTGAATTTAAAATTGGATAAAACAGGAAACTGAAAGATATTCGCAGATTGAAAAGGCAGCTTACTTAAATCATATAAAACGCCTTGAGTCGTTCGAAATTCTAAGGTATCAAATGCTTTTAACGTTCTCCTTGAAGTCACTTCGTCGTGGTGTCGTAATTTTGGTAAAAAGTCGGCGCGTGTTGATGACTATGAGCAAAACAATGCGGTACGGAAAAAGAGGAAGACGGAACGGTCGTAAAAGCAGAACGTTTATTGCGCTATAGCTTCTGTGGACAGGTTTTTGACCCATATCCCCATTTATTCCCACAATGATCCATAATATCTTAAATATCAAGTACTATATTGTGAGCATGCTCGAGCGTTTCACGGAGATCGAAGACTTTTGCCGGTACCGTCGAATCGGAACAGCGAGCGGTCTGTCGCTTTCTTCCGTTTCTTCAAACGGCCATAACTTTTGACTCGTTTGGAGTTACGGGAGCCACAACCTATCAAAACGAAGGTCTTTCCATGTTCTACGTTTCCAACGGTTGGAATTCTCTTGGATCGGTTTTTTGCGTAGAATAATTCCATCTTAATTTTATTCTACTGCTTGGATGTTTTCATTCATAAATTTATTCCGTGGAGTTTGTGGTATAAAAAGTCGGACTAAATCGATGTTAACGTAGAACAACGTAAAAAACAAAAATATACAAATATCGAAGAAGGCCACCATAATATTCCGCTAAAAAAATAGAAATTGAATTTAAAATTGGATAAAACAGGAAACTGAAAGATATTCGCAGATTGAAAAGGCAGCTTACTTAAATCATATAAAACGCCTTGAGTCGTTCGAAATTCTAAGGTATCAAATGCTTTTAACGTTCTCCTTGAAGTCACTTCGTCGTGGTGTCGTAATTTTGGTAAAAAGTCGGCGCGTGATGATGACTATGAGCAAAACAATGCGGTACGGAAAAAGAGGAAGACGGAACGGTCGTAAAAGCAAAACGTTTATTGCGCTATAGCTTCTGTGGACAGGTTTTTGACCCATATCCCCATTTATTCCCACAATGATCCATAATATCTTAAATATCAAGTGCTATATTGTGAGCATGCTCGAGCGTTTCACGGAGATCGAAGACTTTTGCCGGTACCGTCGAATCGGAACAGCGAGCGGTTTGTCGCTTTCTTCCGTTTCTTCAAACGGCCATAACTTTTGACTCGTTTGGAGTTACGGGAGCCACAACCTATCAAAACGAAGGTCTTTCCATGTTCTACGTTTCCAACGGTTGGAATTCTCTTGGATCGGTTTTTTGCGTAGAATAATTCCATCTTAATTTTATTCTACTGCTTGAATGTTTTCATTCATAAATTTATTCCGTGGAGTTTGTGGTATAAAAAGTCGGACTAAATCGATGTTAACGTAGAAGAACGCAAAAAACAAAAATATACAAATAGCGAAGAAGGCCACCATAATATTACGCTAAAAAAATAGTAATTGAATTTAAAATTGGACAAAACAGGAAACTGAAAGATATTCGTAGATTGAAAAGACAGCTTACTTAAATCATATAAAACGCCTTGAGTCGTTCGAAATTCTAAGGTATCAAATGCTTTTAACGTTCTCCTTGAAGTCACTTCGTCGTGGTGTCGTAATTTTGGTAAAAAGTCGGCGCGTGTTGATGACTATGAGCAAAACAATGCGGTACGGAAAAAGAGGAAGACGGAACGGTCGTAAAAGCAGAACGTTTATTGCGCTATAGCTTCTGTGGACAAGTTTTTGACCCATATCCCCATTTATTCCCACAATGATCCATAATATCTTAAATATCAAGTACTATATTGTGAGCATGCTCGAGCGTTTCACGGATCGAAGACTTTTGCCGGTACCGTCGAATCGGAACAGCGAGCGGTCTGTCGCTTTCTTCCGTTTCTTCAAACGGCCATAACTTTTGACTCGTTTGGAGTTACGGGAGCCACAACCTATCAAAACGAAGGTCTTTCCATGTTCTACGTTTCCAACGGTTGGAATTCTCTTGGATCGGTTTTTTGCGTAGAATAATTCCATCTTAATTTTATTCTACTGCTTGGATGTTTTCATTCATAAATTTATTCCGTGGAGTTTGTGGTATAAAAAGTCGGACTAAATCGATGTTAACGTAGAACAACGTAAAAAACAAAAATATACAAATATCGAAGAAGGCCACCATAATATTCCGCTAAAAAAATAGAAATTGAATTTAAAATTGGATAAAACAGGAAACTGAAAGATATTCGCAGATTGAAAAGGCAGCTTACTTAAATCATATAAAACGCCTTGAGTCGTTCGAAATTCTAAGGTATCAAATGCTTTTAACGTTCTCCTTGAAGTCACTTTGTCGTGGTGTCGTAATTTTGGTAAAAAGTCGGCGCGTGTTGATGACTATGAGCAAAACAATGCGGTACGGAAAAAGAGGAAGATGGAACGGTCGTAAAAGCAAAACGTTTATTGCGCTATAGCTTCTGTGGACAGGTTTTTGACCCATATCCCCATTTATTCCCACAATGATCCATAATATCTTAAATATCAAGTGCTATATTGTGAGCATGCTCGAGCGTTTCACGGAGATCGAAGACTTTTGCCGGTACCGTCGAATCGGAACAGCGAGCGGTCTGTCGCTTTCTTCCGTTTCTTCAAACGGCCATAACTTTTGACTCGTTTGGAGTTACGGGAGCCACAACCTATCAAAATGAAGGTCTTTCCATGTTCTACGTTTCCAACGGTTGGAATTCTCTTGGATCGGTTTTTTGCGTAGAATAATTCCATCTTAATTTTATTCTACTGCTTGGATGTTTTCATTCATAAATTTATTCCGTGGAGTTTGTGGTATAAAAAGTCGGACTAAATCGATGTTAACGTAGAACAACGCAAAAAACAAAAATATACAAATATCGAAGAAGGCCACCATAATATTCCGCTAAAAAAATAGAAATTGAATTTAAAATTGGATAAAACAGGAAACTGAAAGATATTCGCAGATTGAAAAGGCAGCTTACTTAAATCATATAAAACGCCTTGAGTCGTTCGAAATTCTAAGGTATCAAATGCTTTTAACGTTCTCCTTGAAGTCACTTCGTCGTGGTGTCGTAATTTTGGTAAAAAGTCGGCGCGTGTTGATGACTATGAGCAAAACAATGCGGTACGGAAAAAGAGGAAGACGGAACGGTCGTAAAAGCAGAACGTTTATTGCGCTATAGCTTCCGTGGACAGGTTTTTGACGCATATCCCCATTTATTCCCACAATGATCCATAATATCTTAAATATCAAGTACTATATTGTGAGCATGCTCGAGCGTTTCACGGAGATCGAAGACTTTTGCCGGTACCGTCGAATCGGAACAGCGAGCGGTCTGTCGCTTTCTTCCGTTTCTTCAAACGGCCATAACTTTTGACTCGTTTGGAGTTACGGGAGCCACAACCTATCAAAACGAAGGTCTTTCCATGTTCTACGTTTCCAACGGTTGGAATTCTCTTGGATCGGTTTTTTGCGTAGAATAATTCCATCTTAATTTTATTCTACTGCTTGGATGTTTTCATTCATAAATTTATTCCGTGGAGTTTGTGGTATAAAAAGTCGGACTAAATCGATGTTAACGTAGAACAACGTAAAAAACAAAAATATACAAATATCGAAGAAGGCCACCATAATATTCCGCTAAAAAAATAGAAATTGAATTTAAAATTGGATAAAACAGGAAACTGAAAGATATTCGCAGATTGAAAAGGCAGCTTACTTAAATCATATAAAACGCCTTGAGTCGTTCGAAATTCTAAGGTATCAAATGCTTTTAACGTTCTCCTTGAAGTCACTTCGTCGTGGTGTCGTAATTTTGGTAAAAAGTCGGCGCGTGATGATGACTATGAGCAAAACAATGCGGTACGGAAAAAGAGGAAGACGGAACGGTCGTAAAAGCAAAACGTTTATTGCGCTATAGCTTCTGTGGACAGGTTTTTGACCCATATCCCCATTTATTCCCACAATGATCCATAATATCTTAAATATCAAGTGCTATATTGTGAGCATGCTCGAGCGTTTCACGGAGATCGAAGACTTTTGCCGGTACCGTCGAATCGGAACAGCGAGCGGTCTGTCGCTTTCTTCCGTTTCTTCAAACGGCCATAACTTTTGACTCGTTTGGAGTTACGGGAGCCACAACCTATCAAAACGAAGGTCTTTCCATGTTCTACGTTTCCAACGGTTGGAATTCTCTTGGATCGGTTTTTTGCGTAGAATAATTCCATCTTAATTTTATTCTACTGCTTGAATGTTTTCATTCATAAATTTATTCCGTGGAGTTTGTGGTATAAAAAGTCGGACTAAATCGATGTTAACGTAGAAGAACGCAAAAAACAAAAATATACAAATAGCGAAGAAGGCCACCATAATATTACGCTAAAAAAATAGTAATTGAATTTAAAATTGGACAAAACAGGAAACTGAAAGATATTCGTAGATTGAAAAGGCAGCTTACTTAAATCATATAAAACGCCTTGAGTCGTTCGAAATTCTAAGGTATCAAATGCTTTTAACGTTCTCCTTGAAGTCACTTCGTCGTGGTGTCGTAATTTTGGTAAAAAGTCGGCGCGTGTTGATGACTATGAGCAAAACAATGCGGTACGGAAAAAGAGGAAGACGGAACGGTCGTAAAAGCAGAACGTTTATTGCGCTATAGCTTCTGTGGACAAGTTTTTGACCCATATCCCCATTTATTCCCACAATGATCCATAATATCTTAAATATCAAGTACTATATTGTGAGCATGCTCGAGCGTTTCACGGATCGAAGACTTTTGCCGGTACCGTCGAATCGGAACAGCGAGCGGTCTGTCGCTTTCTTCCGTTTCTTCAAACGGCCATAACTTTTGACTCGTTTGGAGTTACGGGAGCCACAACCTATCAAAACGAAGGTCTTTCCATGTTCTACGTTTCCAACGGTTGGAATTCTCTTGGATCGGTTTTTTGCGTAGAATAATTCCATCTTAATTTTATTCTACTGCTTGGATGTTTTCATTCATAAATTTATTCCGTGGAGTTTGTGGTATAAAAAGTCGGACTAAATCGATGTTAACGTAGAACAACGTAAAAAACAAAAATATACAAATATCGAAGAAGGCCACCATAATATTCCGCTAAAAAAATAGAAATTGAATTTAAAATTGGATAAAACAGGAAACTGAAAGATATTCGCAGATTGAAAAGGCAGCTTACTTAAATCATATAAAACGCCTTGAGTCGTTCGAAATTCTAAGGTATCAAATGCTTTTAACGTTCTCCTTGAAGTCACTTTGTCGTGGTGTCGTAATTTTGGTAAAAAGTCGGCGCGTGTTGATGACTATGAGCAAAACAATGCGGTACGGAAAAAGAGGAAGATGGAACGGTCGTAAAAGCAAAACGTTTATTGCGCTATAGCTTCTGTGGACAGGTTTTTGACCCATATCCCCATTTATTCCCACAATGATCCATAATATCTTAAATATCAAGTGCTATATTGTGAGCATGCTCGAGCGTTTCACGGAGATCGAAGACTTTTGCCGGTACCGTCGAATCGGAACAGCGAGCAGTCTGTCGCTTTCTTCCGTTTCTTCAAACGGCCATAACTTTTGACTCGTTTGGAGTTACGGGAGCCACAACCTATCAAAACGAAGGTCTTTCCATGTTCTATGTTTCCAACGGTTGGAATTCTCTTGGATCGGTCTTTTGCGTAGAATAATTCCATCTTCATTTTATTCTACTGCTTGGATGTTTTCATTCATAAATTTATTCCGTGGAGTTTGTGGTATAAAAAGTCGAACTAAATCGATGTTAACGTAGAAGAACGCAAAAAACAAAAATATACAAATAGCAAAGAAGGCCACCATAATATTACGCTAAAAAAATAGTAATTGCATTTAAAATTGGACAAAACAGGAAACTGAAAGATATTCGTAGATTGAAAAGGCAGCTTACTTAAATCATATAAAACGCCTTGAGTCGTTCGAAATTCTAAGGTATCAAATGCTTTTAACGTTCTCCTTGAAGTCACTTCGTCGTGGTGTCGTAATTTTGGTAAAAAGTCGGCGCGTGTTGATGACCATGAGCAAAACAATGCGGTACGGAAAAAGAGGAAGACGGAACGGTCGTAAAAGCAGAACGTTTATTGCGCTATAGCTTCCGTGGACAAGTTTTTGACCCATATCCCCATTTATCCCCACAATGATCCATAATATCTTAAATATCAAGTACTATATTGTGAGCATGCTCGAGCATTTCACGGAGATCGAAGACTTTTGCCAGTACCGTCGAATCGGAACAGCGAGCGGTCTGTCGCTTTCTTCCGTTTCTTCAAACGGCCATAACTTTTGACTCGTTTGGAGTTACGGGAGCCACAACCTATCAAAACGAAGGTCTTTCCATGTTCTACGTTTCCAACGGTTGGAATTCTCTTGGATCGGTTTTTTGCGTAGAATAATTCCATCTTAATTTTATTCTACTACTTGGATGTTTTCATTCGTAAATTTATTCCGTGGAGTTTGTGGTATAAAAAGTCGGACTAAATCGATGTTAACGTAGAAGAACGCAAAAAACAAAAATATACAAATAGCGAAGAAGGCCACCATAATATTACGCTAAAAAAACAGTAATTGAATTTAAAATTGGACAAAACAGGAAACTGAAAGATATTCGTAGATTGAAAGGGCAGCTTACTTAAATCATATAAAGCGCCTTGAGTCGTTCGAAATTCTAAGGTATCAAATGCTTTTAACGTTCTCCTTGAAGTCACTTCGTCGTGGTTCGTAATTTTGGTAAAAAGTCGGCGCGTATTGATGACCATGAGCAAAACAATGCGGTACGGAAAAAGAGGAAGACGGAACGGTCGTAAAAGCAGAACGTTTATTGCGCTATAGCTTCTGTGGACAAGTTTTTGACCCATATCCCCATTTATTCCCACAATGATCCATAATATCTTAAATATCAAGTACTATATTGTGAGCATGCTCGAGCGTTTCACGGAGATCGAAGACTTTTGCCAGTACGGTCGAATCGGAACAGCGAGCGGTCTGTCGCTTTCTTCCGTTTCTTCAAACGGCCATAACTTTTGACTCGTTTGGAGTTACGGGAGCCACAACCTATCAAAACGAAGGTCTTTCCATGTTCTACGTTTCCAACGGTTGGAATTCTCTTGGATCGGTTTTTTGCGTAGAATAATTCCATCTTAATTTTATTCTGCTGCTTGGATGTTTTCATTCATAAATTTATTCCGTGGAGTTTGTGGTATAAAAAGTCGGACTAAATCGATGTTAACGTAGAACAACGTAAAAAACAAAAATATACAAATATCGAAGAAGGCCACCATAATATTCCGCTAAAAAAATAGAAATTGAATTTAAAATTGGATAAAACAGGAAACTGAAAGATATTCGCAGATTGAAAAGGCAGCTTACTTAAATCATATAAAACGCCTTGAGTCGTTCGAAATTCTAAGGTATCAAATGCTTTTAACGTTCTCCTTGAAGTCACTTCGTCGTGGTGTCGTAATTTTGGTAAAAAGTCGGCGCGTGTTGATGACTATGAGCAAAACAATGCGGTACGGAAAAAGAGGAAGACGGAACGGTCGTAAAAGCACAACGTTTATTGCGCTATAGCTTCTGTGGACAGGTTTTTGACCCATATCCCCATTTATTCCCACAATGATCCATAATATCTTAAATATCAAGTGCTATATTGTGAGCATGCTCGAGCGTTTCACGGAGATCGAAGACTTTTGCCGGTACCGTCGAATCGGAACAGCGAGCGGTCTGTCGCTTTCTTCCGTTTCTTCAAACGGCCATAACTTTTGACTCGTTTGGAGTTACGGGAGCCACAACCTATCAAAACGAAGGTCTTTCCATGTTCTACGTTTCCAACGGTTGGAATTCTCTTGGATCGGTTTTTTGCGTAGAATAATTCCATCTTAATTTTATTCTTCTGCTTGGATGTTTTCATTCATAAATTTATTCCGTGGAGTTTGTGGTATAAAAAGTCGGACTAAATCGATGTTAACGTAGAAGAACGCAAAAAACAAAAATATACAAATATCGAAGAAGGCCACCATAATATTCCGCTAAAAAAATAGAAATTGAATTTAAAATTGGAGAAAACAGGAAACTGAAAGATATTCGCAGATTGAAAAGGCAGCTTACTTAAATCATATAAAACGCCTTGAGTCGTTCGAAATTCTAAGGTATCAAATGCTTTTAACGTTCTCCTTGAAGTCACTTCGTCGTGGTGTCGTAATTTTGGTAAAAAGTCGGCGCGTGTTGATGACTATGAGCAAAACAATGCGGTACGGAAAAAGAGGAAGACGGAACGGTCGTAAAAGCAGAACGTTTATTGCGCTATAGCTTCTGTGGACAGGTTTTTGACCCATATCCCCATTTATTCCCACAATGATCCATAATATCTTAAATATCAAGTGCTATATTGTGAGCATGCTCGAGCGTTTCACGGAGATCGAAGACTTTTGCCGGTACCGTCGAATCGGAACAGCGAGCGGTCTGTCGCTTTCTTCCGTTTCTTCAAACGGCCATAACTTTTGACTCGTTTGGAGTTACGGGAGCCACAACCTATCAAAACGAAGGTCTTTCCATGTTCTACGTTTCCAACGGTTGGAATTCTCTTGGATCGGTTTTTTGCGTAGAATAATTCCATCTTAATTTTATTCTACTACTTGGATGTTTTCATTCATAAATTTATTCCGTGGAGTTTGTGATATAAAAAGTCGGACTAAATCGATGTTAACGTAGAACAACGTAAAAAACAAAAATATACAAATATCGAAGAAGGCCACCATAATATTCCGCTAAAAAAATAGAAATTGAATTTAAAATTGGAGAAAACAGGAAACTGAAAGATATTCGCAGATTGAAAAGGCAGCTTACTTAAATCATATAAAACGCCTTGAGTCGTTCGAAATTCTAAGG
This sequence comes from Allium cepa, assembly GCA_030765085.1. NCBI lineage: Eukaryota > Viridiplantae > Streptophyta > Magnoliopsida > Asparagales > Amaryllidaceae > Allium > Allium cepa. Next base: position 171,363,442 of record CM060931.1, read on the forward strand.
TATCAAATGCTTTTAACGTTCTCCTTGAAGTCACTTCGTCGTGGTGTCGTAATTTTGGTAAAAAGTCGGCGAGTGTTGATGACAATGAGCAAAACAATGCGGTACGGAAAAAGAGGAAGACGGAACGGTCGTAAAAGCAGAACGTTTATTGCGCTATAGCTTCTGTGGACAGGTTTTTGACCCATATCCCCATTTATTCCCACAATGATCCATAATATCTTAAATATCAAGTGCTATATTGTGAGCATGCTCGAGCGTTTCACGGAGATCGAAGACTTTTGCCGGTACCGTCGAATCGGAACAGCGAGCGGTCTGTCGCTTTCTTCCGTTTCTTCAAACGGCCATAACTTTTGACTCGTTTGGAGTTACGGGAGCCACAACCTATCAAAACGAAGGTCTTTCCATGTTCTACGTTTCCAACGGTTGGAATTCTCTTGGATCGGTTTTTTGCGTAGAATAATTCCATCTTAATTTTATTCTGCTGCTTGGATGTTTTCATTCATAAATTTATTCCGTGGAGTTTGTGGTATAAAAAGTCGGACTAAATCGATGTTAACGTAGAACAACGTAAAAAACAAAAATATACAAATATCGAAGAAGGCCACCATAATATTCCGCTAAAAAAATAGAAATTGAATTTAAAATTGGATAAAACAGGAAACTGAAAGATATTCGCAGATTGAAAAGGCAGCTTACTTAAATCATATAAAACGCCTTGAGTCGTTCGAAATTCTAAGGTATCAAATGCTTTTAACGTTCTCCTTGAAGTCACTTCGTCGTGGTGTCGTAATTTTGGTAAAAAGTCGGCGCGTGTTGATGACTATGAGCAAAACAATGCGGTACGGAAAAAGAGGAAGACGGAACGGTCGTAAAAGCACAACGTTTATTGCGCTATAGCTTCTGTGGACAGGTTTTTGACCCATATCCCCATTTATTCCCACAATGATCCATAATATCTTAAATATCAAGTGCTATATTGTGAGCATGCTCGAGCGTTTCACGGAGATCGAAGACTTTTGCCGGTACCGTCGAATCGGAACAGCGAGCGGTCTGTCGCTTTCTTCCGTTTCTTCAAACGGCCATAACTTTTGACTCGTTTGGAGTTACGGGAGCCACAACCTATCAAAACGAAGGTCTTTCCATGTTCTACGTTTCCAACGGTTGGAATTCTCTTGGATCGGTTTTTTGCGTAGAATAATTCCATCTTAATTTTATTCTGCTGCTTGGATGTTTTCATTCATAAATTTATTCCGTGGAGTTTGTGGTATAAAAAGTCGGACTAAATCGATGTTAACGTAGAACAACGTAAAAAACAAAAATATACAAATATCGAAGAAGGCCACCATAATATTCCGCTAAAAAAATAGAAATTGAATTTAAAATTGGATAAAACAGGAAACTGAAAGATATTCGCAGATTGAAAAGGCAGCTTACTTAAATCATATAAAACGCCTTGAGTCGTTCGAAATTCTAAGGTATCAAATGCTTTTAACGTTCTCCTTGAAGTCACTTCGTCGTGGTGTCGTAATTTTGGTAAAAAGTCGGCGCGTGTTGATGACTATGAGCAAAACAATGCGGTACGGAAAAAGAGGAAGACGGAACGGTCGTAAAAGCAGAACGTTTATTGCGCTATAGCTTCTGTGGACAGGTTTTTGACCCATATCCCCATTTATTCCCACAATGATCCATAATATCTTAAATATCAAGTGCTATATTGTGAGCATGCTCGAGCATTTCACGGAGATCGAAGACTTTTGCCGGTACCGTCGAATCGGAACAGCGAGCGGTCTGTCGCTTTCTTCCGTTTCTTCAAACGGCCATAACTTTTGACTCGTTTGGAGTTACGGGAGCCACAACCTATCAAAACGAAGGTCTTTCCATGTTCTACGTTTCCAACGGTTGGAATTCTCTTGGATCGGTTTTTTGCGTAGAATAATTCCATCTTAATTTTATTCTACTACTTGGATGTTTTCATTCATAAATTTATTCCGTGGAGTTTGTGATATAAAAAGTCGGACTAAATCGATGTTAACGTAGAACAACGTAAAAAACAAAAATATACAAATATCGAAGAAGGCCACCATAATATTCCGCTAAAAAAATAGAAATTGAATTTAAAATTGGAGAAAACAGGAAACTGAAAGATATTCGCAGATTGAAAAGGCAGCTTACTTAAATCATATAAAACGCCTTGAGTCGTTCGAAATTCTAAGGTATCAAATGCTTTTAACGTTCTCCTTGAAGTCACTTCGTCGTGGTGTCGTAATTTTGGTAAAAAGTCGGCGAGTGTTGATGACAATGAGCAAAACAATGCGGTACGGAAAAAGAGGAAGACGGAACGGTCGTAAAAGCAGAACGTTTATTGCGCTATAGCTTCTGTGGACAGGTTTTTGACCCATATCCCCATTTATTCCCACAATGATCCATAATATCTTAAATATCAAGTGCTATATTGTGAGCATGCTCGAGCGTTTCACGGAGATCGAAGACTTTTGCCGGTACCGTCGAATCGGAACAGCGAGCGGTCTGTCGCTTTCTTCCGTTTCTTCAAACGGCCATAACTTTTGACTCGTTTGGAGTTACGGGAGCCACAACCTATCAAAACGAAGGTCTTTCCATGTTCTACGTTTCCAACGGTTGGAATTCTCTTGGATCGGTTTTTTGCGTAGAATAATTCCATCTTAATTTTATTCTGCTGCTTGGATGTTTTCATTCATAAATTTATTCCGTGGAGTTTGTGGTATAAAAAGTCGGACTAAATCGATGTTAACGTAGAACAACGTAAAAAACAAAAATATACAAATATCGAAGAAGGCCACCATAATATTCCGCTAAAAAAATAGAAATTGAATTTAAAATTGGATAAAACAGGAAACTGAAAGATATTCGCAGATTGAAAAGGCAGCTTACTTAAATCATATAAAACGCCTTGAGTCGTTCGAAATTCTAAGGTATCAAATGCTTTTAACGTTCTCCTTGAAGTCACTTCGTCGTGGTGTCGTAATTTTGGTAAAAAGTCGGCGCGTGTTGATGACTATGAGCAAAACAATGCGGTACGGAAAAAGAGGAAGACGGAACGGTCGTAAAAGCACAACGTTTATTGCGCTATAGCTTCTGTGGACAGGTTTTTGACCCATATCCCCATTTATTCCCACAATGATCCATAATATCTTAAATATCAAGTGCTATATTGTGAGCATGCTCGAGCGTTTCACGGAGATCGAAGACTTTTGCCGGTACCGTCGAATCGGAACAGCGAGCGGTCTGTCGCTTTCTTCCGTTTCTTCAAACGGCCATAACTTTTGACTCGTTTGGAGTTACGGGAGCCACAACCTATCAAAACGAAGGTCTTTCCATGTTCTACGTTTCCAACGGTTGGAATTCTCTTGGATCGGTTTTTTGCGTAGAATAATTCCATCTTAATTTTATTCTTCTGCTTGGATGTTTTCATTCATAAATTTATTCCGTGGAGTTTGTGGTATAAAAAGTCGGACTAAATCGATGTTAACGTAGAAGAACGCAAAAAACAAAAATATACAAATATCGAAGAAGGCCACCATAATATTCCGCTAAAAAAATAGAAATTGAATTTAAAATTGGAGAAAACAGGAAACTGAAAGATATTCGCAGATTGAAAAGGCAGCTTACTTAAATCATATAAAACGCCTTGAGTCGTTCGAAATTCTAAGGTATCAAATGCTTTTAACGTTCTCCTTGAAGTCACTTCGTCGTGGTGTCGTAATTTTGGTAAAAAGTCGGCGCGTGTTGATGACTATGAGCAAAACAATGCGGTACGGAAAAAGAGGAAGACGGAACGGTCGTAAAAGCAGAACGTTTATTGCGCTATAGCTTCTGTGGACAGGTTTTTGACCCATATCCCCATTTATTCCCACAATGATCCATAATATCTTAAATATCAAGTGCTATATTGTGAGCATGCTCGAGCGTTTCACGGAGATCGAAGACTTTTGCCGGTACCGTCGAATCGGAACAGCGAGCGGTCTGTCGCTTTCTTCCGTTTCTTCAAACGGCCATAACTTTTGACTCGTTTGGAGTTACGGGAGCCACAACCTATCAAAACGAAGGTCTTTCCATGTTCTACGTTTCCAACGGTTGGAATTCTCTTGGATCGGTTTTTTGCGTAGAATAATTCCATCTTAATTTTATTCTACTACTTGGATGTTTTCATTCATAAATTTATTCCGTGGAGTTTGTGATATAAAAAGTCGGACTAAATCGATGTTAACGTAGAACAACGTAAAAAACAAAAATATACAAATATCGAAGAAGGCCACCATAATATTCCGCTAAAAAAATAGAAATTGAATTTAAAATTGGAGAAAACAGGAAACTGAAAGATATTCGCAGATTGAAAAGGCAGCTTACTTAAATCATATAAAACGCCTTGAGTCGTTCGAAATTCTAAGGTATCAAATGCTTTTAACGTTCTCCTTGAAGTCACTTCGTCGTGGTGTCGTAATTTTGGTAAAAAGTCGGCGCGTGTTGATGACTATGAGCAAAACAATGCGGTACGGAAAAAGAGGAAGACGGAACGGTCGTAAAAGCAGAACGTTTATTGCGCTATAGCTTCTGTGGACAGGTTTTTGACCCATATCCCCATTTATTCCCACAATGATCCATAATATCTTAAATATCAAGTGCTATATTGTGAGCATGCTCGAGCGTTTCACGGAGATCGAAGACTTTTGCCGGTACCGTCGAATCGGAACAGCGAGCGGTCTGTCGCTTTCTTCCGTTTCTTCAAACGGCCATAACTTTTGACTCGTTTGGAGTTACGGGAGCCACAACCTATCAAAACGAAGGTCTTTCCATGTTCTACGTTTCCAACGGTTGGAATTCTCTTGGATCGGTTTTTTGCGTACAATAATTCCATCTTAATTTTATTCTACTGCTTGGATGTTTTCATTCATAAATTTATTCCGTGGAGTTTGTGGTATAAAAAGTCGGACTAAATCGATGTTAACGTAGAACAACGTAAAAAACAAAAATATACAAATATCGAAGAAGGCCACCATAATATTCCGCTAAAAAAATAGAAATTGAATTTAAAATTGGATAAAACAGGAAACTGAAAGATATTCGCAGATTGAAAAGGCAGCTTACTTAAATCATATAAAACGCCTTGAGTCGTTCGAAATTCTAAGGTATCAAATGCTTTTAACGTTCTCCTTGAAGTCACTTCGTCGTGGTGTCGTAATTTTGGTAAAAAGTCGGCGCGTGTTGATGACTATGAGCAAAACAATGCGGTACAGAAAAAGAGGAAGACGGAACGGTCGTAAAAGCAAAACGTTTATTGCGCTATAGCTTCTGTGGACAGGTTTTTGACCCATATCCCCATTTATTCCCACAATGATCCATAATATCTTAAATATCAAGTGCTATATTGTGAGCATGCTCGAGCGTTTCACGGAGATCGAAGACTTTTGCCGGTACCGTCGAATCGGAACAGCGAGCGGTCTGTCGCCTTCTTCCGTTTCTTCAAACGGCCATAACTTTTGACTCGTTTGGAGTTACGGGAGCCACAACCTATCAAAACGAAGGTCTTTCCATGTTCTACGTTTCCAATGGTTGGAATTCTCTTGGATCGGTTTTTTGCGTAGAATAATTCCATCTTAATTTTATTCTACTGCTTGGATGTTTTCATTCATAAATTTATTCCGTGGAGTTTGTGGTATAAAAAGTCGGACTAAATCGATGTTAACGTAGAACAACGTAAAAAACAAAAATATACAAATATCGAAGAAGGCCACCATAATATTCCGCTAAAAAAATAGAAATTGAATTTAAAATTGGAGAAAACAGGAAACTGAAAGATATTCGCAGATTGAAAAGGCAGCTTACTTAAATCATATAAAACGCCTTGAGTCGTTCGAAATTCTAAGGTATCAAATGCTTTTAACGTTCTCCTTGAAGTCACTTCGTCATGGTGTCGTAATTTTGGTAAAAAGTCGGCGAGTGTTGATGACAATGAGCAAAACAATGCGGTACGGAAAAAGAGGAAGACGGAACGGTCGTAAAAGCAGAACGTTTATTGCGCTATAGCTTCTGTGGACAGGTTTTTGACCCATATCCCCATTTATTCCCACAATGATCCATAATATCTTAAATATCAAGTGCTATATTGTGAGCATGCTCGAGCGTTTCACGGAGATCGAAGACTTTTGCCGGTACCGTCGAATCGGAACAGCGAGCGGTCTGTCGCTTTCTTCCGTTTCTTCAAACGGCCATAACTTTTGACTCGTTTGGAGTTACGGGAGCCACAACCTATCAAAACGAAGGTCTTTCCATGTTCTACGTTTCCAACGGTTGGAATTCTCTTGGATCGGTTTTTTGCGTAGAATAATTCCATCTTAATTTTATTCTACTGCTTGGATGTTTTCATTCATAAATTTATTCCGTGGAGTTTGTGGTATAAAAAGTCGGACTAAATCGATGTTAACGTAGAACAACGTAAAAAACAAAAATATACAAATATCGAAGAAGGCCACCATAATATTCCGCTAAAAAAATAGAAATTGAATTTAAAATTGGATAAAACAGGAAACTGAAAGATATTCGCAGATTGAAAAGGCAGCTTACTTAAATCATATAAAACGCCTTGAGTCGTTCGAAATTCTAAGGTATCAAATGCTTTTAACGTTCTCCTTGAAGTCACTTCGTCGTGGTGTCGTAATTTTGGTAAAAAGTCGGCGCGTGTTGATGACTATGAGCAAAACAATGCGGTACGGAAAAAGAGGAAGACGGAACGGTCGTAAAAGCAAAACGTTTATTGCGCTATAGCTTCTGTGGACAGGTTTTTGACCCATATCCCCATTTATTCCCACAATGATCCATAATATCTTAAATATCAAGTGCTATATTGTGAGCATGCTCGAGCGTTTCACGGAGATCGAAGACTTTTGCCGGTACCGTCGAATCGGAACAGCGAGCGGTCTGTCGCTTTCTTCCGTTTCTTCAAACGGCCATAACTTTTGACTCGTTTGGAGTTACGGGAGCCACAACCTATCAAAACGAAGGTCTTTCCATGTTCTACGTTTCCAACGGTTGGAATTCTCTTGGATCGGTTTTTTGCGTAGAATAATTCCATCTTAATTTTATTCTACTGCTTGGATGTTTTCATTCATAAATTTATTCCGTGGAGTTTGTGGTATAAAAAGTCGGACTAAATCGATGTTAACGTAGAACAACGTAAAAAACAAAAATATACAAATATCGAAGAAGGCCACCATAATATTCCGCTAAAAAAATAGAAATTGAATTTAAAATTGGATAAAACAGGAAACTGAAAGATATTCGCAGATTGAAAAGGCAGCTTACTTAAATCATATAAAACGCCTTGAGTCGTTCGAAATTCTAAGGTACCAAATGCTTTTAACGTTCTCCTTGAAGTCACTTCGTCGTGGTGTCGTAATTTTGGTAAAAAGTCGGCGCGTGTTGATGACTATGAGCAAAACAATGCGGTACGGAAAAAGAGGAAGACGGAACGGTCGTAAAAGCAAAACGTTTATTGCGCTATAGCTTCTGTGGACAGGTTTTTAACCCATATCCCCATTTATTCCCACAATGATCCATAATATCTTAAATATCAAGTGCTATATTGTGAGCATGCTCGAGCGTTTCACGGAGATCGAAGACTTTTGTCGGTACCGTCGAATCGGAACAGCGAGCGGTCTGTCGCTTTCTTCCGTTTCTTCAAACGGCCATAACTTTTGACTCGTTTGGAGTTACGGGAGCCACAACCTATCAAAACGAAGGTCTTTCCATGTTCTACGTTTCCAACGGTTGGAATTCTCTTGGATCGGTTTTTTGCGTAGAATAATTCCATCTTAATTTTATTCTACTGCTTGGATGTTTTCATTCATAAATTTATTCCGTGGAGTTTGTGGTATAAAAAGTCGGACTAAATCGATGTTAACGTAGAACAACGTAAAAAACAAAAATATACAAATATCGAAGAAGGCCACCATAATATTCCGCTAAAAAAATAGAAATTGAATTTAAAATTGGAGAAAACAGGAAACTGAAAGATATTCGCAGATTGAAAAGTCAGCTTACTTAAATCATATAAAACGCCTTGAGTCGTTCGAAATTCTAAGGTATCAAATGCTTTTAACGTTCTCCTTGAAGTCACTTCGTCGTGGTGTCGTAATTTCGGTAAAAAGTCGGCGAGTGTTGATGAAAATGAGCAAAACAATGCGGTACGGAAAAAGAGGAAGACGGAACGGTCGTAAAAGCAGAACGTTCATTGCGCTATAGCTTCTGTGGACAGGTTTTTGACCCATATCCCCATTTATTCCCACAATGATCCATAATATCTTAAATATCAAGTGCTATATTGTGAGCATGCTCGAGCGTTTCACGGAGATCGAAGACTTTTGCCGGTACCGTCGAATCGGAACAGCGAGCGGTCTGTCGCTTTCTTCCGTTTCTTCAAACGGCCATAACTTTTGACTCGTTTGGAGTTACGGGAGCCACAACCTATCAAAACGAAGGTCTTTCCATGTTCTACGTTTCCAACGGTTGGAATTCTCTTGGATCGGTTTTTTGCGTACAATAATTCCATCTTAATTTTATTCTACTGCTTGGATGTTTTCATTCATAAATTTATTCCGTGGAGTTTGTGGTATAAAAAGTCGGACTAAATCGATGTTAACGTAGAACAACGTAAAAAACAAAAATATACAAATATCGAAGAAGGCCACCATAATATTCCGCTAAAAAAATAGAAATTGAATTTAAAATTGGATAAAACAGGAAACTGAAAGATATTCGCAGATTGAAAAGGCAGCTTACTTAAATCATATAAAACGCCTTGAGTCGTTCGAAATTCTAAGGTATCAAATGCTTTTAACGTTCTCCTTGAAGTCACTTCGTCGTGGTGTCGTAATTTCGGTAAAAAGTCGGCGAGTGTTGATGAAAATGAGCAAAACAATGCGGTACGGAAAAAGAGGAAGACGGAACGGTCGTAAAAGCAGAACGTTCATTGCGCTATAGCTTCTGTGGACAGGTTTTTGACCCATATCCCCATTTATTCCCACAATGATCCATAATATCTTAAATATCAAGTGCTATATTGTGAGCATGCTCGAGCGTTTCACGGAGATCGAAGACTTTTGCCGGTACCGTCGAATCGGAACAGCGAGCGGTCTGTCGCTTTCTTCCGTTTCTTCAAACGGCCATAACTTTTGACTCGTTTGGAGTTACGGGAGCCACAACCTATCAAAACGAAGGTCTTTCCATGTTCTACGTTTCCAACGGTTGGAATTCTCTTGGATCGGTTTTTTGCGTAGAATAATTCCATCTTAATTTTATTCTACTACTTGGATGTTTTCATTCATAAATTTATTCCGTGGAGTTTGTGATATAAAAAGTCGGACTAAATCGATGTTAACGTAGAACAACGTAAAAAACAAAAATATACAAATATCGAAGAAGGCCACCATAATATTCCGCTAAAAAAATAGAAATTGAATTTAAAATTGGAGAAAACAGGAAACTGAAAGATATTCGCAGATTGAAAAGGCAGCTTACTTAAATCATATAAAACGCCTTGAGTCGTTCGAAATTCTAAGGTATCAAATGCTTTTAACGTTCTCCTTGAAGTCACTTCGTCGTGGTGTCGTAATTTTGGTAAAAAGTCGGCGCGTGTTGATGACTATGAGCAAAACAATGCGGTACGGAAAAAGAGGAAGACGGAACGGTCGTAAAAGCAGAACGTTTATTGCGCTATAGCTTCTGTGGACAGGTTTTTGACCCATATCCCCATTTATTCCCACAATGATCCATAATATCTTAAATATCAAGTGCTATATTGTGAGCATGCTCGAGCGTTTCACGGAGATCGAAGACTTTTGCCGGTACCGTCGAATCGGAACAGCGAGCGGTCTGTCGCTTTCTTCCGTTTCTTCAAACGGCCATAACTTTTGACTCGTTTGGAGTTACGGGAGCCACAACCTATCAAAACGAAGGTCTTTCCATGTTCTACGTTTCCAACGGTTGGAATTCTCTTGGATCGGTTTTTTGCGTACAATAATTCCATCTTAATTTTATTCTACTGCTTGGATGTTTTCATTCATAAATTTATTCCGTGGAGTTTGTGGTATAAAAAGTCGGACTAAATCGATGTTAACGTAGAACAACGTAAAAAACAAAAATATACAAATATCGAAGAAGGCCACCATAATATTCCGCTAAAAAAATAGAAATTGAATTTAAAATTGGATAAAACAGGAAACTGAAAGATATTCGCAGATTGAAAAGGCAGCTTACTTAAATCATATAAAACGCCTTGAGTCGTTCGAAATTCTAAGGTATCAAATGCTTTTAACGTTCTCCTTGAAGTCACTTCGTCGTGGTGTCGTAATTTTGGTAAAAAGTCGGCGCGTGTTGATGACTATGAGCAAAACAATGCGGTACAGAAAAAGAGGAAGACGGAACGGTCGTAAAAGCAAAACGTTTATTGCGCTATAGCTTCTGTGGACAGGTTTTTGACCCATATCCCCATTTATTCCCACAATGATCCATAATATCTTAAATATCAAGTGCTATATTGTGAGCATGCTCGAGCGTTTCACGGAGATCGAAGACTTTTGCCGGTACCGTCGAATCGGAACAGCGAGCGGTCTGTCGCTTTCTTCCGTTTCTTCAAACGGCCATAACTTTTGACTCGTTTGGAGTTACGGGAGCCACAACCTATCAAAACGAAGGTCTTTCCATGTTCTACGTTTCCAATGGTTGGAATTCTCTTGGATCGGTTTTTTGCGTAGAATAATTCCATCTTAATTTTATTCTACTGCTTGGATGTTTTCATTCATAAATTTATTCCGTGGAGTTTGTGGTATAAAAAGTCGGACTAAATCGATGTTAACGTAGAACAACGTAAAAAACAAAAATATACAAATATCGAAGAAGGCCACCATAATATTCCGCTAAAAAAATAGAAATTGAATTTAAAATTGGAGAAAACAGGAAACTGAAAGATATTCGCAGATTGAAAAGGCAGCTTACTTAAATCATATAAAACGCCTTGAGTCGTTCGAAATTCTAAGGTATCAAATGCTTTTAACGTTCTCCTTGAAGTCACTTCGTCATGGTGTCGTAATTTTGGTAAAAAGTCGGCGAGTGTTGATGACAATGAGCAAAACAATGCGGTACGGAAAAAGAGGAAGACGGAACGGTCGTAAAAGCAGAACGTTTATTGCGCTATAGCTTCTGTGGACAGGTTTTTGACCCATATCCCCATTTATTCCCACAATGATCCATAATATCTTAAATATCAAGTGCTATATTGTGAGCATGCTCGAGCGTTTCACGGAGATCGAAGACTTTTGCCGGTACCGTCGAATCGGAACAGCGAGCGGTCTGTCGCTTTCTTCCGTTTCTTCAAACGGCCATAACTTTTGACTCGTTTGGAGTTACGGGAGCCACAACCTATCAAAACGAAGGTCTTTCCATGTTCTACGTTTCCAACGGTTGGAATTCTCTTGGATCGGTTTTTTGCGTAGAATAATTCCATCTTAATTTTATTCTACTGCTTGGATGTTTTCATTCATAAATTTATTCCGTGGAGTTTGTGGTATAAAAAGTCGGACTAAATCGATGTTAACGTAGAACAACGTAAAAAACAAAAATATACAAATATCGAAGAAGGCCACCATAATATTCCGCTAAAAAAATAGAAATTGAATTTAAAATTGGATAAAACAGGAAACTGAAAGATATTCGCAGATTGAAAAGGCAGCTTACTTAAATCATATAAAACGCCTTGAGTCGTTCGAAATTCTAAGGTATCAAATGCTTTTAACGTTCTCCTTGAAGTCACTTCGTCGTGGTGTCGTAATTTTGGTAAAAAGTCGGCGCGTGTTGATGACTATGAGCAAAACAATGCGGTACGGAAAAAGAGGAAGACGGAACGGTCGTAAAAGCAAAACGTTTATTGCGCTATAGCTTCTGTGGACAGGTTTTTGACCCATATCCCCATTTATTCCCACAATGATCCATAATATCTTAAATATCAAGTGCTATATTGTGAGCATGCTCGAGCGTTTCACGGAGATCGAAGACTTTTGCCGGTACCGTCGAATCGGAACAGCGAGCGGTCTGTCGCTTTCTTCCGTTTCTTCAAACGGCCATAACTTTTGACTCGTTTGGAGTTACGGGAGCCACAACCTATCAAAACGAAGGTCTTTCCATGTTCTACGTTTCCAACGGTTGGAATTCTCTTGGATCGGTTTTTTGCGTAGAATAATTCCATCTTAATTTTATTCTACTGCTTGGATGTTTTCATTCATAAATTTATTCCGTGGAGTTTGTGGTATAAAAAGTCGGACTAAATCGATGTTAACGTAGAACAACGTAAAAAACAAAAATATACAAATATCGAAGAAGGCCACCATAATATTCCGCTAAAAAAATAGAAATTGAATTTAAAATTGGATAAAACAGGAAACTGAAAGATATTCGCAGATTGAAAAGGCAGCTTACTTAAATCATATAAAACGCCTTGAGTCGTTCGAAATTCTAAGGTACCAAATGCTTTTAACGTTCTCCTTGAAGTCACTTCGTCGTGGTGTCGTAATTTTGGTAAAAAGTCGGCGCGTGTTGATGACTATGAGCAAAACAATGCGGTACGGAAAAAGAGGAAGACGGAACGGTCGTAAAAGCAAAACGTTTATTGCGCTATAGCTTCTGTGGACAGGTTTTTAACCCATATCCCCATTTATTCCCACAATGATCCATAATATCTTAAATATCAAGTGCTATATTGTGAGCATGCTCGAGCGTTTCACGGAGATCGAAGACTTTTGCCGGTACCGTCGAATCGGAACAGCGAGCGGTCTGTCGCTTTCTTCCGTTTCTTCAAACGGCCATAACTTTTGACTCGTTTGGAGTTACGGGAGCCACAACCTATCAAAACGAAGGTCTTTCCATGTTCTACGTTTCCAACGGTTGGAATTCTCTTGGATCGGTTTTTTGCGTAGAATAATTCCATCTTAATTTTATTCTACTGCTTGGATGTTTTCATTCATAAATTTATTCCGTGGAGTTTGTGGTATAAAAAGTCGGACTAAATCGATGTTAACGTAGAACAACGTAAAAAACAAAAATATACAAATATCGAAGAAGGCCACCATAATATTCCGCTAAAAAAATAGAAATTGAATTTAAAATTGGAGAAAACAGGAAACTGAAAGATATTCGCAGATTGAAAAGTCAGCTTACTTAAATCATATAAAACGCCTTGAGTCGTTCGAAATTCTAAGGTATCAAATGCTTTTAACGTTCTCCTTGAAGTCACTTCGTCGTGGTGTCGTAATTTCGGTAAAAAGTCGGCGAGTGTTGATGAAAATGAGCAAAACAATGCGGTACGGAAAAAGAGGAAGACGGAACGGTCGTAAAAGCAGAACGTTCATTGCGCTATAGCTTCTGTGGACAGGTTTTTGACCCATATCCCCATTTATTCCCACAATGATCCATAATATCTTAAATATCAAGTGCTATATTGTGAGCATGCTCGAGCGTTTCACGGAGATCGAAGACTTTTGCCGGTACCGTCGAATCGGAACAGCGAGCGGTCTGTCGCTTTCTTCCGTTTCTTCAAACGGCCATAACTTTTGACTCGTTTGGAGTTACGGGAGCCACAACCTATCAAAACGAAGGTCTTTCCATGTTCTACGTTTCCAACGGTTGGAATTCTCTTGGATCGGTTTTTTGCGTACAATAATTCCATCTTAATTTTATTCTACTGCTTGGATGTTTTCATTCATAAATTTATTCCGTGGAGTTTGTGGTATAAAAAGTCGGACTAAATCGATGTTAACGTAGAACAACGTAAAAAACAAAAATATACAAATATCGAAGAAGGCCACCATAATATTCCGCTAAAAAAATAGAAATTGAATTTAAAATTGGATAAAACAGGAAACTGAAAGATATTCGCAGATTGAAAAGGCAGCTTACTTAAATCATATAAAACGCCTTGAGTCGTTCGAAATTCTAAGGTATCAAATGCTTTTAACGTTCTCCTTGAAGTCACTTCGTCGTGGTGTCGTAATTTCGGTAAAAAGTCGGCGAGTGTTGATGAAAATGAGCAAAACAATGCGGTACGGAAAAAGAGGAAGACGGAACGGTCGTAAAAGCAGAACGTTCATTGCGCTATAGCTTCTGTGGACAGGTTTTTGACCCATATCCCCATTTATTCCCACAATGATCCATAATATCTTAAATATCAAGTGCAATATTGTGAGCATGCTCGAGCGTTTCACGGAGATCGAAGACTTTTGCCGGTACCGTCGAATCGGAACAGCGAGCGGTCTGTCGCTTTCTTCCGTTTATTCAAACGGCCATAACTTTTGACTCGTTTGGAGTTACGGGAGCCACAACCTATCAAAACGAAGGTCTTTCCATGTTCTACGTTTCCAACGGTTGGAATTCTCTTGGATCGGTTTTTTGCGTAGAATAATTCCATCTTAATTTTATTCTACTGCTTGGATGTTTTCATTCATAAATTTATTCCGTGGAGTTTGTGGTATAAAAAGTCGGACTAAATCGATGTTAACGTAGAACAACGTAAAAAACAAAAATATACAAATATCGAAGAAGGCCACCATAATATTCCGCTAAAAAAATAGAAATTGAATTTAAAATTGGATAAAACAGGAAACTGAAAGATATTCGCAGATTGAAAAGGCAGCTTACTTAAATCATATAAAACGCCTTGAGTCGTTCGAAATTCTAAGGTATCAAATGCTTTTAACGTTCTCCTTGAAGTCACTTCGTCACGGTGTCGTAATTTTGGTAAAAAGTCGGCGAGTGTTGATGACAATGAGCAAAACAATGCGGTACGGAAAAAGAGGAAGACGGAACGGTCGTAAAAGCAGAACGTTTATTGCGCTATAGCTTCTGTGGACAGGTTTTTGACCCATATCCCCATTTATTCCCACAATGATCCATAATATCTTAAATATCAAGTGCTATATTGTGAGCATGCTCGAGCGTTTCACGGAGATCGAAGACTTTTGCCGGTACCGTCGAATCGGAACAGCGAGCGGTCTGTCGCTTTCTTCCGTTTCTTCAAACGGCCATAACTTTTGACTCGTTTGGAGTTACGGGAGCCACAACCTATCAAAACGAAGGTCTTTCCATGTTCTACGTTTCCAACGGTTGGAATTCTCTTGGATCGGTTTTTTGCGTAGAATAATTCCATCTTAATTTTATTCTACTGCTTGGATGTTTTCATTCATAAATTTATTCCGTGGAGTTTGTGGTATAAAAAGTCGGACTAAATCGATGTTAACGTAGAACAACGTAAAAAACAAAAATATACAAATATCGAAGAAGGCCACCATAATATTCCGCTAAAAAAATAGAAATTGAATTTAAAATTGGATAAAACAGGAAACTGAAAGATATTCGCAGATTGAAAAGGCAGCTTACTTAAATCATATAAAACGCCTTGAGTCGTTCGAAATTCTAAGGTATCAAATGCTTTTAACGTTCTCCTTGAAGTCACTTCGTCGTGGTGTCGTAATTTTGGTAAAAAGTCGGCGCGTGTTGATGACTATGAGCAAAACAATGCGGTACGGAAAAAGAGGAAGACGGAACGGTCGTAAAAGCAAAACGTTTATTGCGCTATAGCTTCTGTGGACAGGTTTTTGACCCATATCCCATTTATTCCCACAATGATCCATAATATCTTAAATATCAAGTGCTATATTGTGAGCATGCTCGAGCGTTTCACGGAGATCGAAGACTTTTGCCGGTACCGTCGAATCGGAACAGCGAGCGGTCTGTCGCTTTCTTCCGTTTCTTCAAACGGCCATAACTTTTGACTCGTTTGGAGTTACGGGAGCCACAACCTATCAAAACGAAGGTCTTTCCATGTTCTACGTTTCCAACGGTTGGAATTCTCTTGGATCGGTTTTTTGCGTAGAATAATTCCATCTTAATTTTATTCTACTGCTTGGATGTTTTCATTCATAAATTTATTCCGTGGAGTTTGTGGTATAAAAAGTCGGACTAAATCGATGTTAACGTAGAACAACGTAAAAAACAAAAATATACAAATATCGAAGAAGGCCACCATAATATTCCGCTAAAAAAATAGAAATTGAATTTAAAATTGGATAAAACAGGAAACTGAAAGATATTCGCAGATTGAAAAGGCAGCTTACTTAAATCATATAAAACGCCTTGAGTCGTTCGAAATTCTAAGGTACCAAATGCTTTTAACGTTCTCCTTGAAGTCACTTCGTCGTGGTGTCGTAATTTTGGTAAAAAGTCGGCGCGTGTTGATGACTATGAGCAAAACAATGCGGTACGGAAAAAGAGGAAGACGGAACGGTCGTAAAAGCAAAACGTTTATTGCGCTATAGCTTCTGTGGACAGGTTTTTGACCCATATCCCCATTTATTCCCACAATGATCCATAATATCTTAAATATCAAGTGCTATATTGTGAGCATGCTCGAGCGTTTCACGGAGATCGAAGACTTTTGCCGGTACCGTCGAATCGGAACAGCGAGCGGTCTGTCGCTTTCTTCCGTTTCTTCAAACGGCCATAACTTTTGACTCGTTTGGAGTTACGGGAGCCACAACCTATCAAAACGAAGGTCTTTCCATGTTCTACGTTTCCAACGGTTGGAATTCTCTTGGATCGGTTTTTTGCGTAGAATAATTCCATCTTAATTTTATTCTACTGCTTGGATGTTTTCATTCATAAATTTATTCCGTGGAGTTTGTGGTATAAAAAGTCGGACTAAATCGATGTTAACGTAGAACAACGTAAAAAACAAAAATATACAAATATCGAAGAAGGCCACCATAATATTCCGCTAAAAAAATAGAAATTGAATTTAAAATTGGAGAAAACAGGAAACTGAAAGATATTCGCAGATTGAAAAGTCAGCTTACTTAAATCATATAAAACGCCTTGAGTCGTTCGAAATTCTAAGGTATCAAATGCTTTTAACGTTCTCCTTGAAGTCACTTCGTCGTGGTGTCGTAATTTCGGTAAAAAGTCGGCGAGTGTTGATGACAATGAGCAAAACAATGCGGTACGGAAAAAGAGGAAGACGGAACGGTCGTAAAAGCAGAACGTTCATTGCGCTATAGCTTCTGTGGACAGGTTTTTGACCCATATCCCCATTTATTCCCACAATGATCCATAATATCTTAAATATCAAGTGCTATATTGTGAGCATGCTCGAGCGTTTCACGGAGATCGAAGACTTTTGCCGGTACCGTCGAATCGGAACAGCGAGCGGTCTGTCGCTTTCTTCCGTTTCTTCAAACGGCCATAACTTTTGACTCGTTTGGAGTTACGGGAGCCACAACCTATCAAAACGAAGGTCTTTCCATGTTCTACGTTTCCAACGGTTGGAATTCTCTTGGATCGGTTTTTTGCGTAGAATAATTCCATCTTAATTTTATTCTACTGCTTGGATGTTTTCATTCATAAATTTATTCCGTGGAGTTTGTGGTATAAAAGGTCGGACTAAATCGATGTTAACGTAGAACAACGTAAAAAACAAAAATATACAAATATCGAAGAAGGCCACCATAATATTCCGCTAAAAAAATAGAAATTGAATTTAAAATTGGATAAAACAGGAAACTGAAAGATATTCGCAGATTGAAAAGGCAGCTTACTTAAATCATATAAAACGCCTTGAGTCGTTCGAAATTCTAAGGTATCAAATGCTTTTAACGTTCTCCTTGAAGTCACTTCGTCGTGGTGTCGTAATTTTGGTAAAAAGTCGGCGCGTGTTGATGACTATGAGCAAAACAATGCGGTACGGAAAAAGAGGAAGACGGAACGGTCGTAAAAGCAAAACGTTTATTGCGCTATAGCTTCTGTGGACAGGTTTTTGACCCATATCCCCATTTATTCCCACAATGATCCATAATATCTTAAATATCAAGTGCTATATTGTGAGCATGCTCGAGCGTTTCACGGAGATCGAAGACTTTTGCCGGTACCGTCGAATCGGAACAGCGAGCGGTCTGTCGCTTTCTTCCGTTTCTTCAAACGGCCATAACTTTTGACTCGTTTGGAGTTACGGGAGCCACAACCTATCAAAACGAAGGTCTTTCCATGTTCTACGTTTCCAACGGTTGGAATTCTCTTGGATCGGTTTTTTGCGTAGAATAATTCCATCTTAATTTTATTCTACTGCTTGGATGTTTTCATTCATAAATTTATTCCGTGGAGTTTGTGGTATAAAAAGTCGGACTAAATCGATGTTAACGTAGAACAACGTAAAAAACAAAAATATACAAATATCGAAGAAGGCCACCATAATATTCCGCTAAAAAAATAGAAATTGAATTTAAAATTGGAGAAAACAGGAAACTGAAAGATATTCGCAGATTGAAAAGGCAGCTTACTTAAATCATATAAAACGCCTTGAGTCGTTCGAAATTCTAAGGTATCAAATGCTTTTAACGTTCTCCTTGAAGTCACTTCGTCGTGGTGTCGTAATTTTGGTAAAAAGTCGGCGAGTGTTGATGACAATGAGCAAAACAATGCGGTACGGAAAAAGAGGAAGACGGAACGGCCGTAAAAGCAGAACGTTTATTGCGCTATAGCTTCTGTGGACAGGTTTTTGACCCATATCCCCATTTATTCCCACAATGATCCATAATATCTTAAATATCAAGTGCTATATTGTGAGCATGCTCGAGCGTTTCACGGAGATCGAAGACTTTTGCCGGTACCGTCGAATCGGAACAGCGAGCGGTCTGTCGCTTTCTTCCGTTTCTTCAAACGGCCATAACTTTTGACTCGTTTGGAGTTACGGGAGCCACAACCTATCAAAACGAAGGTCTTTCCATGTTCTACGTTTCCAACGGTTGGAATTCTCTTGGATCGGTTTTTTGCGTAGAATAATTCCATCTTAATTTTATTCTACTGCTTGGATGTTTTCATTCATAAATTTATTCCGTGGAGTTTGTGGTATAAAAAGTCGGACTAAATCGATGTTAACGTAGAACAACGTAAAAAACAAAAATATACAAATATCGAAGAAGGCCACCATAATATTCCGCTAAAAAAATAGAAATTGAATTTAAAATTGGATAAAACAGGAAACTGAAAGATATTCGCAGATTGAAAAGGCAGCTTACTTAAATCATATAAAACGCCTTGAGTCGTTCGAAATTCTAAGGTACCAAATGCTTTTAACGTTCTCCTTGAAGTCACTTCGTCGTGGTGTCGTAATTTTGGTAAAAAGTCGGCGCGTGTTGATGACTATGAGCAAAACAATGCGGTACGGAAAAAGAGGAAGACGGAACGGTCGTAAAAGCAAAACGTTTATTGCGCTATAGCTTCTGTGGACAGGTTTTTGACCCATATCCCCATTTATTCCCACAATGATCCATAATATCTTAAATATCAAGTGCTATATTGTGAGCATGCTCGAGCGTTTCACGGAGATCGAAGACTTTTGCCGGTACCGTCGAATCGGAACAGCGAGCGGTCTGTCGCTTTCTTCCGTTTCTTCAAACGGCCATAACTTTTGACTCGTTTGGAGTTACGGGAGCCACAACCTATCAAAACGAAGGTCTTTCCATGTTCTACGTTTCCAACGGTTGGAATTCTCTTGGATCGGTTTTTTGCGTAGAATAATTCCATCTTAATTTTATTCTACTGCTTGGATGTTTTCATTCATAAATTTATTCCGTGGAGTTTGTGGTATAAAAAGTCGGACTAAATCGATGTTAACGTAGAACAACGTAAAAAACAAAAATATACAAATATCGAAGAAGGCCACCATAATATTCCGCTAAAAAAATAGAAATTGAATTTAAAATTGGATAAAACAGGAAACTGAAAGATATTCGCAGATTGAAAAGGCAGCTTACTTAAATCATATAAAACGCCTTGAGTCGTTCGAAATTCTAAGGTACCAAATGCTTTTAACGTTCTCCTTGAAGTCACTTCGTCGTGGTGTCGTAATTTTGGTAAAAAGTCGGCGCGTGTTGATGACTATGAGCAAAACAATGCGGTACGGAAAAAGAGGAAGACGGAACGGTCGTAAAAGCAAAACGTTTATTGCGCTATAGCTTCTGTGGACAGGTTTTTGACCCATATCCCCATTTATTCCCACAATGATCCATAATATCTTAAATATCAAGTGCTATATTGTGAGCATGCTCGAGCGTTTCACGGAGATCGAAGACTTATGCCGGTACCGTCGAATCGGAACAGCGAGCGGTCTGTCGCTTTCTTCCGTTTCTTCAAACGGCCATAACTTTTGACTCGTTTGGAGTTACGGGAGCCACAACCTATCAAAACGAAGGTCTTTCCATGTTCTACGTTTCCAACGGTTGGAATTCTCTTGGATCGGTTTTTTGCGTAGAATAATTCCATCTTAATTTTATTCTACTGCTTGGATGTTTTCATTCATAAATTTATTCCGTGGAGTTTGTGGTATAAAAAGTCGGACTAAATCGATGTTAACGTAGAACAACGTAAAAAACAAAAATATACAAATATCGAAGAAGGCCACCATAATATTCCGCTAAAAAAATAGAAATTGAATTTAAAATTGGATAAAACAGGAAACTGAAAGATATTCGCAGATTGAAAAGGCAGCTTACTTAAATCATATAAAACGCCTTGAGTCGTTCGAAATTCTAAGGTATCAAATGCTTTTAACGTTCTCCTTGAAGTCACTTCGTCGTGGTGTCGTAATTTTGGTAAAAAGTCGGCGCGTGTTGATGACTATGAGCAAAACAATGCGGTACGGAAAAAGAGGAAGACGGAACGGTCGTAAAAGCAAAACGTTTATTGCGCTATAGCTTCTGTGGACAGGTTTTTGACCCATATCCCATTTATTCCCACAATGATCCATAATATCTTAAATATCAAGTGCTATATTGTGAGCATGCTCGAGCGTTTCACGGAGATCGAAGACTTTTGCCGGTACCGTCGAATCGGAACAGCGAGCGGTCTGTCGCTTTCTTCCGTTTCTTCAAACGGCCATAACTTTTGACTCGTTTGGAGTTACGGGAGCCACAACCTATCAAAACGAAGGTCTTTCCATGTTCTACGTTTCCAACGGTTGGAATTCTCTTGGATCGGTTTTTTGCGTAGAATAATTCCATCTTAATTTTATTCTACTGCTTGGATGTTTTCATTCATAAATTTATTCCGTGGAGTTTGTGGTATAAAAAGTCGGACTAAATCGATGTTAACGTAGAACAACGTAAAAAACAAAAATATACAAATATCGAAGAAGGCCACCATAATATTCCGCTAAAAAAATAGAAATTGAATTTAAAATTGGATAAAACAGGAAACTGAAAGATATTCGCAGATTGAAAAGGCAGCTTACTTAAATCATATAAAACGCCTTGAGTCGTTCGAAATTCTAAGGTACCAAATGCTTTTAACGTTCTCCTTGAAGTCACTTCGTCGTGGTGTCGTAATTTTGGTAAAAAGTCGGCGCGTGTTGATGACTATGAGCAAAACAATGCGGTACGGAAAAAGAGGAAGACGGAACGGTCGTAAAAGCAAAACGTTTATTGCGCTATAGCTTCTGTGGACAGGTTTTTGACCCATATCCCCATTTATTCCCACAATGATCCATAATATCTTAAATATCAAGTGCTATATTGTGAGCATGCTCGAGCGTTTCACGGAGATCGAAGACTTTTGCCGGTACCGTCGAATCGGAACAGCGAGCGGTCTGTCGCTTTCTTCCGTTTCTTCAAACGGCCATAACTTTTGACTCGTTTGGAGTTACGGGAGCCACAACCTATCAAAACGAAGGTCTTTCCATGTTCTACGTTTCCAACGGTTGGAATTCTCTTGGATCGGTTTTTTGCGTAGAATAATTCCATCTTAATTTTATTCTACTGCTTGGATGTTTTCATTCATAAATTTATTCCGTGGAGTTTGTGGTATAAAAAGTCGGACTAAATCGATGTTAACGTAGAACAACGTAAAAAACAAAAATATACAAATATCGAAGAAGGCCACCATAATATTCCGCTAAAAAAATAGAAATTGAATTTAAAATTGGAGAAAACAGGAAACTGAAAGATATTCGCAGATTGAAAAGTCAGCTTACTTAAATCATATAAAACGCCTTGAGTCGTTCGAAATTCTAAGGTATCAAATGCTTTTAACGTTCTCCTTGAAGTCACTTCGTCGTGGTGTCGTAATTTCAGTAAAAAGTCGGCGAGTGTTGATGACAATGAGCAAAACAATGCGGTACGGAAAAAGAGGAAGACGGAACGGTCGTAAAAGCAGAACGTTCATTGCGCTATAGCTTCTGTGGACAGGTTTTTGACCCATATCCCCATTTATTCCCACAATGATCCATAATATCTTAAATATCAAGTGCTATATTGTGAGCATGCTCGAGCGTTTCACGGAGATCGAAGACTTTTGCCGGTACCGTCGAATCGGAACAGCGAGCGGTCTGTCGCTTTCTTCCGTTTCTTCAAACGGCCATAACTTTTGACTCGTTTGGAGTTACGGGAGCCACAACCTATCAAAACGAAGGTCTTTCCATGTTCTACGTTTCCAACGGTTGGAATTCTCTTGGATCGGTTTTTTGCGTAGAATAATTCCATCTTAATTTTATTCTACTGCTTGGATGTTTTCATTCATAAATTTATTCCGTGGAGTTTGTGGTATAAAAAGTCGGACTAAATCGATGTTAACGTAGAACAACGTAAAAAACAAAAATATACAAATATCGAAGAAGGCCACCATAATATTCCGCTAAAAAAATAGAAATTGAATTTAAAATTGGAGAAAACAGGAAACTGAAAGATATTCGCAGATTGAAAAGTCAGCTTACTTAAATCATATAAAACGCCTTGAGTCGTTCGAAATTCTAAGGTATCAAATGCTTTTAACGTTCTCCTTGAAGTCACTTCGTCGTGGTGTCGTAATTTTGGTAAAAAGTCGGCGCGTGTTGATGACTATGAGCAAAACAATGCGGTACGGAAAAAGAGGAAGACGGAACGGTCGTAAAAGCAAAACGTTTATTGCGCTATAGCTTCTGTGGACAGGTTTTTGACCCATATCCCATTTATTCCCACAATGATCCATAATATCTTAAATATCAAGTGCTATATTGTGAGCATGCTCGAGCGTTTCACGGAGATCGAAGACTTTTGCCGGTACCGTCGAATCGGAACAGCGAGCGGTCTGTCGCTTTCTTCCGTTTCTTCAAACGGCCATAACTTTTGACTCGTTTGGAGTTACGGGAGCCACAACCTATCAAAACGAAGGTCTTTCCATGTTCTACGTTTCCAACGGTTGGAATTCTCTTGGATCGGTTTTTTGCGTAGAATAATTCCATCTTAATTTTATTCTACTGCTTGGATGTTTTCATTCATAAATTTATTCCGTGGAGTTTGTGGTATAAAAAGTCGGACTAAATCGATGTTAACGTAGAAGAACGCAAAAAACAAAAATATACAAATAGCGAAGAAGGGCACCATAATATTCCGCTAAAAAAATAGAAATCGAATTTAAAATTGGACAAAACGGGAAACTGAAAGATATTCGCAGATTGAAAAGGCAGCTTACTTAAATCATATAAAACGCCTTGAGTCGTTCGAAATTCTAAGGTATCAAATGCTTTTAACGTTCTCCTTGAAGTCACTTCGTCGTGGTGTCGTAATTTTGGTAAAAAGTCGGCGCGTGTTGATGACTATGAGCAAAACAATGCGGTACGGAAAAAGAGGAAGACAGAACGGTCGTAAAAGCAAAACGTTTATTGCGCTATAGCTTCTGTGGACAGGTTTTTGACCCATATCCCCATTTATTCCCACAATGATCCATAATATCTTAAATATCAAGTGCTATATTGTGAGCATGCTCGAGCGTTTCACGGAGATCGAAGACTTTTGCCGGTACCGTCGAATCGGAACAGCGAGCGGTCTGTCGCTTTCTTCCGTTTCTTCAAACGGCCATAACTTTTGACTCGTTTGGAGTTACGGGAGCCACAACCTATCAAAACGAAGGTCTTTCCATGTTCTACGTTTCCAACGGTTGGAATTCTCTTGGATCGGTTTTTTGCGTAGAATAATTCCATCTTAATTTTATTCTACTGCTTGGATGTTTTCATTCATAAATTTATTCCGTGGAGTTTGTGGTATAAAAAGTCGGACTAAATCGATGTTAACGTAGAACAACGCAAAAAACAAAAATATACAAATATCGAAGAAGGCCACCATAATATTCCGCTAAAAAAATAGAAATTGAATTTAAAATTGGATAAAACAGGAAACTGAAAGATATTCGCAGATTGAAAAGGCAGCTTACTTAAATCATATAAAACGCCTTGAGTCGTTCGAAATTCTAAGGTATCAAATGCTTTTAACGTTCTCCTTGAAGTCACTTCGTCGTGGTGTCGTAATTTTGGTAAAAAGTCGGCGCGTGTTGATGACTATGAGCAAAACAATGCGGTACGGAAAAAGAGGAAGACGGAACGGTCGTAAAAGCAAAACGTTTATTGCGCTATAGCTTCTGTGGACAGGTTTTTGACCCATATCCCATTTATTCCCACAATGATCCATAATATCTTAAATATCAAGTGCTATATTGTGAGCATGCTCGAGCGTTTCACGGAGATCGAAGACTTTTGCCGGTACCGTCGAATCGGAACAGCGAGCGGTCTGTCGCTTTCTTCCGTTTCTTCAAACGGCCATAACTTTTGACTCGTTTGGAGTTACGGGAGCCACAACCTATCAAAACGAAGGTCTTTCCATGTTCTACGCTTCCAACGGTTGGAATTCTCTTGGATCGGTTTTTTGCGTAGAATAATTCCATCTTAATTTTATTCTACTGCTTGGATGTTTTCATTCATAAATTTATTCCGTGGAGTTTGTGGTATAAAAAGTCGGACTAAATCGATGTTAACGTAGAACAACGTAAAAAACAAAAATATACAAATATCGAAGAAGGCCACCATAATATTCCGCTAAAAAAATAGAAATTGAATTTAAAATTGGATAAAACAGGAAACTGAAAGATATTCGCAGATTGAAAAGGCAGCTTACTTAAATCATATAAAACGCCTTGAGTCGTTCGAAATTCTAAGGTACCAAATGCTTTTAACGTTCTCCTTGAAGTCACTTCGTCGTGGTGTCGTAATTTTGGTAAAAAGTCGGCGCGTGTTGATGACTATGAGCAAAACAATGCGGTACGGAAAAAGAGGAAGACGGAACGGTCGTAAAAGCAAAACGTTTATTGCGCTATAGCTTCTGTGGACAGGTTTTTGACCCATATCCCCATTTATTCCCACAATGATCCATAATATCTTAAATATCAAGTGCTATATTGTGAGCATGCTCGAGCGTTTCACGGAGATCGAAGACTTTTGCCGGTACCGTCGAATCGGAACAGCGAGCGGTCTGTCGCTTTCTTCCGTTTCTTCAAACGGCCATAACTTTTGACTCGTTTGGAGTTACGGGAGCCACAACCTATCAAAACGAAGGTCTTTCCATGTTCTACGTTTCCAACGGTTGGAATTCTCTTGGATCGGTTTTTTGCGTAGAATAATTCCATCTTAATTTTATTCTACTGCTTGGATGTTTTCATTCATAAATTTATTCCGTGGAGTTTGTGGTATAAAAAGTCGGACTAAATCGATGTTAACGTAGAACAACGTAAAAAACAAAAATATACAAATATCGAAGAAGGCCACCATAATATTCCGCTAAAAAAATAGAAATTGAATTTAAAATTGGAGAAAACAGGAAACTGAAAGATATTCGCAGATTGAAAAGTCAGCTTACTTAAATCATATAAAACGCCTTGAGTCGTTCGAAATTCTAAGGTATCAAATGCTTTTAACGTTCTCCTTGAAGTCACTTCGTCGTGGTGTCGTAATTTCAGTAAAAAGTCGGCGAGTGTTGATGACAATGAGCAAAACAATGCGGTACGGAAAAAGAGGAAGACGGAACGGTCGTAAAAGCAGAACGTTCATTGCGCTATAGCTTCTGTGGACAGGTTTTTGACCCATATCCCCATTTATTCCCACAATGATCCATAATATCTTAAATATCAAGTGCTATATTGTGAGCATGCTCGAGCGTTTCACGGAGATCGAAGACTTTTGCCGGTACCGTCGAATCGGAACAGCGAGCGGTCTGTCGCTTTCTTCCGTTTCTTCAAACGGCCATAACTTTTGACTCGTTTGGAGTTACGGGAGCCACAACCTATCAAAACGAAGGTCTTTCCATGTTCTACGTTTCCAACGGTTGGAATTCTCTTGGATCGGTTTTTTGCGTAGAATAATTCCATCTTAATTTTATTCTACTGCTTGGATGTTTTCATTCATAAATTTATTCCGTGGAGTTTGTGGTATAAAAAGTCGGACTAAATCGATGTTAACGTAGAACAACGTAAAAAACAAAAATATACAAATATCGAAGAAGGCCACCATAATATTCCGCTAAAAAAATAGAAATTGAATTTAAAATTGGATAAAACAGGAAACTGAAAGATATTCGCAGATTGAAAAGGCAGCTTACTTAAATCATATAAAACGCCTTGAGTCGTTCGAAATTCTAAGGTATCAAATGCTTTTAACGTTCTCCTTGAAGTCACTTCGTCGTGGTGTCGTAATTTTGGTAAAAAGTCGGCGCGTGTTGATGACTATGAGCAAAACAATGCGGTACGGAAAAAGAGGAAGACGGAACGGTCGTAAAAGCAAAACGTTTATTGCGCTATAGCTTCTGTGGACAGGTTTTTGACCCATATCCCCATTTATTCCCACAATGATCCATAATATCTTAAATATCAAGTGCTATATTGTGAGCATGCTCGAGCGTTTCACGGAGATCGAAGACTTTTGCCGGTACCGTCGAATCGGAACAGCGAGCGGTCTGTCGCTTTCTTCCGTTTCTTCAAACGGCCATAACTTTTGACTCGTTTGGAGTTACGGGAGCCACAACCTATCAAAACGAAGGTCTTTCCATGTTCTACGTTTCCAACGGTTGGAATTCTCTTGGATCGGTTTTTTGCGTAGAATAATTCCATCTTAATTTTATTCTACTGCTTGGATGTTTTCATTCATAAATTTATTCCGTGGAGTTTGTGGTATAAAAAGTCGGACTAAATCGATGTTAACGTAGAACAACGTAAAAAACAAAAATATACAAATATCGAAGAAGGCCACCATAATATTCCGCTAAAAAAATAGAAATTGAATTTAAAATTGGATAAAACAGGAAACTGAAAGATATTCGCAGATTGAAAAGGCAGCTTACTTAAATCATATAAAACGCCTTGAGTCGTTCGAAATTCTAAGGTATCAAATGCTTTTAACGTTCTCCTTGAAGTCACTTCGTCGTGGTGTCGTAATTTTGGTAAAAAGTCGGCGCGTGTTGATGACTATGAGCAAAACAATGCGGTACGGAAAAAGAGGAAGACGGAACGGTCGTAAAAGCAAAACGTTTATTGCGCTATAGCTTCTGTGGACAGGTTTTTGACCCATATCCCTATTTATTCCCACAATGATCCATAATATCTTAAATATCAAGTGCTATATTGTGAGCATGCTCGAGCGTTTCACGGAGATCGAAGACTTTTGCCGGTACCGTCGAATCGGAACAGCGAGCGGTCTGTCGCTTTCTTCCGTCTCTTCAAACGGCCATAACTTTTGACTCGTTTGGAGTTACGGGAGGCACAACCTATCAAAACGAAGGTCTTTCCATGTTCTACGTTTCCAACGGTTGGAATTCTCTTGGATCGGTTTTTTGCGTAGAATAATTCCATCTTAATTTTATTCTACTGCTTGGATGTTTTCATTCATAAATTTATTCCGTGGAGTTTGTGGTATAAAATGTCGGACTAAATCGATGTTAACGTAGAACAACGTAAAAAACAAAAATATACAAATATCGAAGAAGGCCACCATAATATTCCGCTAAAAAAATAGAAATTGAATTTAAAATTGGATAAAACAGGAAACTGAAAGATATTCGCAGATTGAAAAGGCAGCTTACTTAAATCATATAAAACGCCTTGAGTCGTTCGAAATTCTAAGGTATCAAATGCTTTTAACGTTCTCCTTGAAGTCACTTCGTCGTGGTGTCGTAATTTTGGTAAAAAGTCGGCGCGTGTTGATGACTATGAGCAAAACAATGCGGTACGGAAAAAGAGGAAGACGGAACGGTCGTAAAAGCAAAACGTTTATTGCGCTATAGCTTCTGTGGACAGGTTTTTGACCCATATCCCCATTTATTCCCACAATGATCCATAATATCTTAAATATCAAGTGCTATATTGTGAGCATGCTCGAGCGTTTCACGGAGATCGAAGACTTTTGCCGGTACCGTCGAATCGGAACAGCGAGCGGTCTGTCGCTTTCTTCCGTTTCTTCAAACGGCCATAACTTTTGACTCGTTTGGAGTTACGGGAGCCACAACCTATCAAAACGAAGGTCTTTCCATGTTCTACGTTTCCAACGGTTGGAATTCTCTTGGATCGGTTTTTTGCGTAGAATAATTCCATCTTAATTTTATTCTACTGCTTGGATGTTTTCATTCATAAATTTATTCCGTGGAGTTTGTGGTATAAAAAGTCGGACTAAATCGATGTTAACGTAGAACAACGTAAAAAACAAAAATATACAAATATCGAAGAAGGCCACCATAATATTCCGCTAAAAAAATAGAAATTGAATTTAAAATTGGATAAAACAGGAAACTGAAAGATATTCGCAGATTGAAAAGGCAGCTTACTTAAATCATATAAAACGCCTTGAGTCGTTCGAAATTCTAAGGTATCAAATGCTTTTAACGTTCTCCTTGAAGTCACTTCATCGTGGTGTCGTAATTTTGGTAAAAAGTCGGCGCGTGTTGATGACTATGAGCAAAACAATGCGGTACGGAAAAAGAGGAAGACGGAACGGTCGTAAAAGCAAAACGTTTATTGCGCTATAGCTTCTGTGGACAGGTTTTTGACCCATATCCCCATTTATTCCCACAATGATCCATAATATCTTAAATATCAAGTGCTATATTGTGAGCATGCTCGAGCGTTTCACGGAGATCGAAGACTTTTGCCGGTACCGTCGAATCGGAACAGCGAGCGGTCTGTCGCTTTCTTCCGTTTCTTCAAACGGCCATAACTTTTGACTCGTTTGGAGTTACGGGAGCCACAACCTATCAAAACGAAGGTCTTTCCATGTTCTACGTTTCCAACGGTTGGAATTCTCTTGGATCGGTTTTTTGCGTAGAATAATTCCATCTTAATTTTATTCTACTGCTTGGATGTTTTCATTCATAAATTTATTCCGTGGAGTTTGTGGTATAAACGGTCGGACTAAATCGATGTTAACGTAGAACAACGTAAAAAACAAAAATATACAAATATAGAAGAAGGCCACATAATATTCCGCTAAAAAAATTGAAATTGAATTTAAAATTGGATAAAACAGGAAACTGAAAGATATTCGCAGATTGAAAAGGTAGCTTACTTAAATCATATAAAATGCCTTGAGTCGTTCGAAATTCTAATGTATCAAATGCTTTTAACGTTCTCCTTGAAGTTACTTCGTCGTGGTGTCGTAATTTTGGTAAAAAGTCGGCGCGTGTTGGCGACTATGAGCAAAACAATGCGGTACGGAAAATGAGGAAGACCGAACGGTCGTTAAAGCAGAACGTGTATTGCGCTATAGCTTCTGTGGACAAGTTTTTGACCCATATCCCCATTTATTCCCACAATGATCCATAATATCTTAAATATAAATTACTATATTGTGAGCATGCTCGAGCGTTTCACGGAGATCGAAGACTTTTGCCAGTACCGTCGAATCGGAACAGCGAGCGGTCTGTCGCTTTCTTCTGTTTCTTCAAACGGCCATAACTTCTGACTCGTTTGGAGTTACGGGAGCCACAACCTATCAAAACGAAGGTCTTTCCATGTTCTACGTTTCCAACGGTTGGAATTCTCTTGGATCGGTTTTTTGCGTAGAATAATTCCATCTTAATTTTTTTCTAATGCTTGGATGTTGTCATTCATAAATTTATTCCGTGGAGTTTGTGGTATAAACAGTCGGACTAAATCGATGTTAACGTAGAACAACGTAAAAAACAAAAATATACAAATATCAAAGAAGGTCACCATAATATTCCGCTAAAAAAATTGAAATTGAATTTAAAATTGGATCAAACAGGAAACTGAAAGATATTCGCAGATTGAAAAGGTAGCTTACTTAAATCATATAAAACGCCTTGAGTCTTTCGAAATTCTAAGGTATCAAATGCTTTTAACATTCTCCATGAATATACTTCGTCGTGGTGTCGTAATTTTGGTAAAAAGTCGGCGCGTGTTGATGACTATGAGCAAAACAATGCGGTACGGAAAATGAGGAAGACAGAACGGTCGTAAAAGCAGAACGTTTATTGCGCTATAGCTTCTGTGCACAAGTTTTTGAACCATATCCCCATTTATTCCCACAATGATCCATAATATCTTAAATATCAAGTACTATATTGTTAGCATGCTCGAGCGTTTCACGGAGATCGAAGTCTTTTGCCGGTACCGTCGAATCGGAACAGCGAGCGGTCTGTCGCTTTTTTCCGTTTCTTTAAACAGCCATAACTTTTGACTCGTTCGGAGTTACGGGAGCTACAACCTATCAAAACGAAGGTCTTTCCATGTTCTACGTTTCCAACTGTTGGAATTCTCTTGAATCGGTTTTTTGCATAGAATAATTCCATCTTAGTTTTATTCTAATGCTTGGATGTTTTCATTCATAAATTTATTCCGTGGAGTTTGTGGTATAAACAGTCGGACTATATCGATGTGAACGTAGATGAACGTAAAAAACAAAAATATACAAATATCAAAGAAGGCCACCATAATATTCCGCTAAAAAAATTGAAATTGAATTTAAAATTGGATAAAACAGGAAACTGAAAGATATTCGCAGATTGAAAAGGTAGCTTACTTAAATCATATAAAACGCCTTGAGTCGTTCGAAATTCTAAGGTATCAAATGCTTTTAACGTTCTCCTTGAAGTCACTTCATCGTGGTGTCGTAATTTCGGTAAAAAGTCGGCGCGTGTTGATGACTATGAGCAAAACAATGCGGTACGGAAAATGAGGAAGGCGGAACGGTCGTAAAAGCAGAACGTTCATTGCTCGATAGCTTCTGTGGACAAGTTTTTGACCCATATCCCCATTTATTCCCACAATGATCCATAATATCTTAAATATCAAGTACTATATTGTGAGCATGCTCGAGCGTTTCACGGAGATCGAAGACTTTTGCCAGTACCGTCTAATCGGAACAGCGAGCGGTCTGTCGCTTTCTTTCGTTTCTTCAAACGGCCATAACTTTTGACTCGTTTGGAGTTACGGGAGCCACAACCTATCAAAACGAAGGTCTTTCCATGTTCTAGGTTTCCAACGGTTGGAATTCTCTTCGATCGGTTTTTTGCGTAGAATAATTCCATCTTAATTTTATTCTAATGCTTGGATGTTTTCATTCATAAATTTATTCCGTGGAGTTTGTGGTATAAACAGTCGGACTAAATCGATGTTAACGTAGAACAACGTAAAAAACAAAAATATACAAATATCAAAGAAGGCCACCATAATATTCCGCTAAAAAAATTGAAATTGAATTTAAAAGTGGATCAAACAGGAAATTGAAAGATATTCGCAGATTGAAAAGGTAGCTTACTTAAATCATATAAAATGCCTTGAGTCGTTCGAAATTCTAAGGTATCAAATGCTTTTAACGTTCTCCTTGAAGCTACTTCGTCGTGGTGTCGTAATTTTGGTAAAAAGTCAGCGCGTGTTGATGACTATGAGCAAAATAATGCGGTACGGAAAATGAGGAAGACGGAACGGTCGTAAAAGCAGAACGTTTATTGCGCTGTAGCTTCTGTGGACAAGTTTTTGACCCATATCCCCATTTATTCCCACAATGATCCATAATATCTTAAATATCAAGTACTATATTGTGAGCATGCTCGAGCGTTTCACGGAGATCGAAGACTTTTGCCAGTACCGTCGAATCGGAACAGCGAGCGGTCTGTCGCTTTCTTCAAACGGCCATAACTTTTGACTCGTTTGGAGTTACGGGAGCCACAACCTATCAAAACGAAGGTCTTTCCATGTTCTACGTTTCCATCGGTTGGAATTCTCTTCGATCGGTTTTTTGCGTAGAATAATTCCATCTTAATTTTATTCTACTGCTTGGATGTTTTCATTCATAAATTTATTCCGTGGAGTTTGTGGTATAAACAGTCGGACTAAATCGATGTTAACGTAGAACAACGTAAAAAACAAAAATATACAAATATAGAAGAAGGCCACATAATATTCCGTTAAAAAAATTGAAATTGAATTTAAAATTGGATAAAACAGGAAACTGAAAGATATTCGCAGATTGAAAAGGTAGCTTACTTAAATCATATAAAACGCCTTGAGTCGTTCGAAATTCTAATGTATCAAATGCTTTTGACGTTCTCCTTGAAGTTACTTCGTCGTGGTGTCGTAATTTTGGTAAAAAGTCGGCGTGTGTTGGCGACTATGAGCAAAACAATGCGGTACGGAAAATGAGGAAGACCGAACGGTCGTTAAAGCAGAACGTTTATTGCGCTTTAGCTTCTGTGGACAAGTTTTTGACCCATATCCCTATTTATTCCCACAATGATCCATAATATCTTAAATATAAATTACTATATTGTGAGCATGCTCGAGCGTTTCACGGAGATCGAAGACTTTTGCCAGTACCGTCGAATCGGAACAGCGAGCGGTCTGTCGCTTTCTTCTGTTTCTTCAAACGGCCATAACTTCTGACTCGTTTGGAGTTACGGGAGCCACAACCTATCAAAACGAAGGCCTTTCCATTTTCTACGTTTCCAACGGTTGGAATTCTCTTGGATCGGTTTTTTGCGTAGAATAATTCCATCTTAATTTTTTTCTAATGCTTGGATGTTTTCATTCATAAATTTATTCCGTGGAGTTTGTGGTATAAACAGTCGGACTAAATCGATGTTAACGTAGAACAACGTAAAAAACAAAAATATACAAATATCAAAGAAGGTCACCATAATATTCCGCTAAAAAAATTGAAATTGAATTTAAAATTGGATCAAACAGGAAACTGAAAGATATTCGCAGATTGAAAAGGTAGCTTACTTAAATCATATAAAACGCCTTGAGTCTTTCGAAATTCTAAGGTATCAAATGCTTTTAACGTTCTCCTTGAAGATACTTCGTTGTGGTGTCGTAATTTTGGTAAAAAGTCGGCGCGTGTTGATGACTATGAGCAAAACAATGCGGTACGGAAAATGAGGAAGACGGAACGGTCGTAAAAGCAGAACGTTTATTGCGCTATAGCTTCTGTGCACAAGTTTTTGAACCATATCCCCATTTATTCCCACAATGATCCATAATATCTTAAATATCAAGTACTATATTGTTAGCATGCTCGAGCGTTTCACGGAGATCGAAGTCTTTTGCCAGTACCGTCGAATCGGAACAGCGAGCGGTCTGTCGCTTTCTTCCGTTTCTTCAAACGGCCATAACTTTTGACTCGTTTGGAGTTACGGGAGCTACAACCTATCAAAACGAAGGTCTTTCCATGTTCTACGTTTCCAACTGTTGGAATTCTCTTGGATCGGTTTTTTGCATAGAATAATTCCATCTTACTTTTATTCTAATACTTGGATGTTTTCATTCATAAATTTATTCCGTGGAGTTTGTGGTATAAACAGTCGGACTAAATCGATGTGAACGTAGAAGAACGTAAAAAACAAAAATATACAAATATCAAAGAAGGCCACCATAATATTCCGCTAAAAAAATTGAAATTGAATTTAAAATTGGATAAAACAGGAAACTGAAAGATATTCGCAGATTGAAAAGGTAGCTTACTTAAATCATATAAAACGCCTTGAGCCGTTCGAAATTCTAAGGTATCAAATGCTTTTAACGTTCTCCTTGAAGTCACTTCGTCGTGGTGTCGTAATTTCGGTAAAAAGTCGGCGTGTGTTGATGACTATGAGGAAAACAATGCGGTATGGAAAATGAGGAAGACAGAACGGTCGTAAAAGCAGAACGTTCATTGCTCTATAGCTTCTGTGGACAAGTTTTTGACCCATATCCCCATTTATTCCCACAATGATCCATAATATCTTAAATATCAAGTACTATATTGTGAGCATGCTCGAGCGTTTCACGGGGATCGAAGACTTTTGCCAGTACCGTCTAATCGGAACAGCGAGCGGTCTGTCGCTTTCTTTCGTTTCTTCAAACGGCCATAACTTTTGACTCGTTTGGAGTTACGGGAGCCACAACCTATCAAAACGAAGGTCTTTCCATGTTCTACGT
Source organism: Allium cepa (assembly GCA_030765085.1). NCBI lineage: Eukaryota > Viridiplantae > Streptophyta > Magnoliopsida > Asparagales > Amaryllidaceae > Allium > Allium cepa. The sequence continues at coordinate 171,397,789 of CM060931.1, forward strand.
TTCCAACGGTTGGAATTCTCTTCGATCGGTTTTTTGCGTAGAATAATTCCATCTTAATTTTATTCTACTGCTTGGATGTTTTCATTCATAAATTTATTCCGTGGAGTTTGTGGTATAAAAAGTCGGACTAAATCGATGTTAACGTAGAAGAACGTAAAAAACAAAAGTATACAAATAGCGAAGAAGGCCACCATAATATTACGCTAAAAAAATTGAAATTGAATTTAAAAGTGGATCAAACAGGAAATTGAAAGATATTCGCAGATTGAAAAGGTAGCTTACTTAAATTATATAAAAGGCCTTGAGTCGTTCGAAATTCTAAGGTATCAAATGCTTTTAACGTTCTCCTTGAATTCACTTCGTCGTGGTGTCGTAATTTTGGTAAAAAGTCGGCGCGTGTTGATGACTATGAGCAAAATAATGCGGTACGGAAAATGAGGAAGACCGAACGGTCGTAAAAGCAGAACGTTTATTGCGCTGTAGCTTCTGTGGACAAGTTTTTGACCCATATCCCCATTTATTCCCACAATGATCCATAATATCTTAAATATCAAGTACTATATTGTGAGCATGCTCGAGCGTTTCACGGACATCGAAGACTTTTGCCAGTACCGTCGAATCGGAACAGCGAGCGGTCTGTCGCTTTCTTCCGTTTCTTCAAACGGCCATAACTTTTGACTCGTTTGGAGTTACGGGAGCCACAACCTATCAAAACGAAGGTCTTTCCATGTTCTACGTTTCCAACGGTTGGAATTCTCTTCGATCGGTTTTTTGCGTAGAATAATTCCATCTTAATTTTATTCTAATGCTTGGATGTTTTCATTCATAAATTTATTCCGTGGAGTTTGTGGTATAAACAGTCGGACTAAATCGATGTTAACGTAGAACAACGTAAAAAACAAAAAATATACAAATATCAAAGAAGGCCACCATAATATTCCGCTAAAGAAATTGAAATTGAATTTAAAGTTGGATCAAACAGGAAACTGAAAGATATTCGCAGATTGAAAAGGTAGCTTACTTAAATCATATAAAACGCCTTGAGTCGTTCGAAATTCTAAGGTATCAAATGCTTTTAACGTTCTCCTTGAATTCACTTCGTCGTGGTGTCGTAATTTTGGTAAAAAGGCGGCGCGTGTTGATGACTATGAGCAAAACAATTTGGTACGAAAAAAGAGGAAGACGGAACGGTCGTAAAAGCAGAACGTTTATTGCGCTGTAGATTTTGTGGACAAGTTTTTGACCCATATCCCCATTTATTCCCACAATGATCCATAATATCTTAAATATCAAGTACTATATTATGAGCATGCTCGAGCGTTTCACGGAGATCGAAGACTTTTGCCAGTACCGTCGAATCGGAACAGCGAGCGGTCTGTCGCTTTCTTCCGTTTCTTCAAACGGCCATAACTTTTGACTCGTTTGGAGTAACGGGAGCCACAACCTATCAAAACGAAGGCCTTTCCATGTTCTACGTTACCAACGGTTGGAATTCTCTTGGATCGGTTTTTTGCGTAGAATAATTCCATCTTAATTTTATTCTACTTCTTCGATGTTTTCATTCATAAATTTATTCCGTGGAGTTTGTGGTATAAATAGTCAGACTAAATCGATGTTAACGTAGAAGAACGTAAAAAACAAAAATATACAAATATCAAAGAAGGCCACCATAATATTCCGCTAAAAAAATTGAAATTGAATTTAAAATTGGATCAAACAGGAAACTGAAAGATATTCGCAGATTGAAAAGGTAGCTTACTTAAATCATATAAAACGCCTTGAGTCGTTCGAAATTCTAAGGTATCAAATGCTTTTAACGTTCTCCTTGAATTCACTTCGTCGCGGTGTCGTAATTTTGGTAAAAAGTCGGCGCGTGTTGATGACTATGAGCAAAACAATGCGGTACGGAAAATGAGGAAGACGGAACGATCGTAAAAGCAGAACGTTTATTGCGCTATAGCTTCTGTGGACAAGTTTTTGACCCATATCCCCATTTATTCCCACAATGATCCATAATATCTCAAATATCAAGTACTATATTGTTAGCATGCTCGAGCGTTTCACGGAGATCGAAGACTTTTGCCGGTACCATCGAATTGGAACAGCGAGCGGTCTGTCGCTTTCTTCCGTTTCTTCAAACGGCCATAACTTTTTACTCGTTCGGAGTTACGGGAGCCACAACCTATCAAAACGAAGGCCTTTCCATGTTCTACGTTTCCAACGGTTGGAATTCTCTTGGATCGGTTCTTTGCGTAGAATAATTCCATCTTAATTTTATTCTACTTCTTGGATGTTTTCATTCATAAATTTATTCCGTGGAGTTTGTGGTATAAATAGTCGGACTAAATCGATGTTAACGTAGAAGAACGTAGAAAACAAAAATATACAAATATCAAAGAAGGCCACCATAATATTCCGCTAAAAAAATTGAAATTGAATTTAAAATTGGATCAAACAGGAAACTAAAAGATATTCGCAGATTGAAAAAGTAGCTTACTTAAATCATATAAAACGCCTTGAGTCGTTCGAAATTCTAATGTATCAAATGCTTTTAATGTTCTCCTTGAATTCACTTCGTCGTGGTGTCGTAATTTTGGTAAAAAGGCGGCGCGTGTTGATGACTATGAGCAAAACAATGCGGTACGGAAAAAGAGGAAGACGGAACGGTCGTAAAAGCAGAACGTTTATTGCGCTATAGCTTCTGTGGACAAGTTTTTGACCCATATCCCCATTTATTCCCACAATGATCCATAATATCTTAAATATCAAGTACTATATTGGGAGCATGCTCGAGCTTTTCACGGAGATCGAAGACTTTTGCCAGTACCGTCGAATCGGAACAGCGAGCGTTCTGTCGCTTTCTTCCGTTTTTTCAACCTACCATAACTTTTGACTCGTTTGGAGTTACGGGAGCCACAACCTATCAAAACGAAGGTCTTTCCATGTTCTACGTTTCCATCGGTTGGAATTCTCTTCGATCGGTTTTTTGCGTAGAATAATTCCATCTTAATTTTATTCTACTGCTTGGATGTTTTCATTCATAGATTTATTCCGTGGAGTTTGTGGTATAAATAGTCGGACTAAATCGATGTTAACGTAGAAGAACGTAAAAAACAAAAATATACAAATATCAAAGAAGGCCACCATAATATTCCGCTAAAAAAATTGAAATTGAATTTAAAATTGGATCAAACAGGAAACTGAAAGATATTCGCAGATTGAAAAAGTAGCTTACTTAAATCATATAAAACGCCTTGAGTCGTTCGAAATTCTAAGGTATCAAATGCTTTTAACTTTCTCCTTGAATTCACTTCGTCGTGGTGTCGTAATTTTGGTAAAAAGGCGGCGCGTGTTGATGAATATGTGCAAAACAATGCGGTACGGAAAAAGAGGAAGACCGAACGGTCGTAAAAGCAGAACGTTTATTGCGCTATAGATTCTGTGGACAAGTTTTTGACCCATATCCCCATTTATTCCCACAATGATCCATAATATCTTAAATATCAAGTACTATATTGTGAGCATGCTCGAGCGTTTCACGGAGATCGAAGACTTTTGCCCGTACCGTCGAATCGGAACATCGAGCGGTCTGTCGCTTTCTTCCTTTTTTCAAACGACCATAACTTTTGACTCGTTTGGAGTTACGGGAGCCACAACCTATCAAAACGAAGGCCTTTCCATGTTCTACGTTTCCAATAGTTGGAATTCTCTTCGATCGTTTCTTTGCGTAGAATAATTCCATCTTAATTTTATTCTACTTCCTGGATGTTTTCATTCATAAATTTATTCCGTGGAGTTTGTGGTATAAATAGTCGGACTAAATTGATGTTAACGTAGAAGAACGTAAAAAACAAAAATATACAAATATCAAAGAAGGCCACCATAATATTCTGCTAAAAAAATTGAAATTGAATTTAAAATTGGATCAAACAGGAAACTGAAAGATATTCGCAGATTCAAAAGTATCTTACTTAAATCATATAAAACGCCTTGAGTCGTTCGAAATTCTAAGGTATCAAATGCTTTTAACGTTCTCCTTGATGATACTTCGTCGTGGTCTCGTAATTTTGGTAAAAAGTCGGCGCGTGTTGATGACTATGAGCAAAACAATGCGGTACGGAAAAAGAGGAAGACGGAACGGTCGTAAAAGCAGAACGTTTATTGCGCTATAGATTTTGTGGACAAGTTTTTGACCCATATCCCCATTTATTCCCACAATGATCCATAATATCTTAAATATCAAGTACTATATTGTTAGCATGCTCGAGCGTTTCACGGAGATCGAAGACTTTTGCCAGTACCGTCGAATCGGAACAGCGAGCGGTCTGTCGCTTTCTTCCGTTTCCTCAAACGGCCATAACTTTTGACTCGTTTGGAGTTACGGGAGCCACAACCTATCAAAACGAAGGCCTTTCCATGTTCTACGTTTCCAACGGTTGGAATTCTCTTGGATCGGTTTTTTGCGTAGAATAATTCCATCTTAATTTTATTCTACTTCTTGGATGTTTTCGTTCATAAATTTATTCGGTGGAGTTTGTGGTATAAATAGTCGGACTAAATCGATGTTAACGTAGAAGAACGTAAAAAACAAAAATATAAAAATATCAAAGAAGGCCACCATAATATTCCGCTAAAAAAATTGAAATTGAATTTAAAATTGGATCAAATAGGAAACTGAAAGATATTCGCAGATTGAAAAGGTTGCTTACTCAAATCATATAAAACGCCTTGAGTCTTTCGAAATTCTAAGGTATCAAATGCTTTTAACGTTCTCCTTGAATTCACTTCGTCGTGGTGTCGTAATTTTGGTAAAAAGGCGGCACGTGTTGATGACTGTGAGCAAAACAATGCGGTACGGAAAAAGAGGAAGACGGAACGGTCGTAAAAGCAGAACCTTTATTGCGCTATAGATTTTGTGGACAAGTTTTTGACCCATATCCCCATTTATTCCCACAATGATCCATAATATCTTAAATATCAAGTACTATATTGTGAGCATGCTCGAGCGTTTCACGGAGATCTAAGACTTTTGCCAGTACCGTCGAATCGGAACAGCGACGGTCTTTCGCTTTCTTCCGTTTGTTCAAACGACCATAACTTTTGACTCGTTTGGAGTTACGGGAGCCACAACCTATCAAAACGAAGGCCTTTCCATGTTCTACGTTTCCAACAGTTGGAATTCTCTTGGATCGGTTTTTTGCGTAGAATAATTCCATCTTAATTTTATTCTACTTCTTAGATGTTTTCATTCATAAATTTATTCCGTGGAGTTTGTGGTATAAATAGTCGGACTAAATCGATGTTAACGTAGAAGAACGTAAAAAACAAAAATATACAAATATCAAAGAAGGCCACCATAATATTCCGCTAAAAAAATTGAAATTGAATTTAAAATTGGATCAAACAGGAAACTGAAAGATATTCGCAGATTGAAAAGGTAGCTTACTTAAATCATATAAAACGCCTTGAGTCGTTCGAAATTCTAAGGTATCAAATGCTTTTAACGTTCTCCTTGAATTCACTTCGTCACGGTGTCGCAATTTTGGTAAAAAGTCGGCGCGTGTTGATGACTATGAGCAAAACAATGCGGTACGGAAAATGAGGAAGACGGAACGGTCGTAAAAGCAGAACGTTTATTGCACTATTGCTTCTGTGGACAAGTTTTTGACCCATATCCCCATTTATTCCCACAATGATCCATAATATCTCAAATATCAAGTACTATATTGTTAGCATGCTCGAGCGTTTCACGAAGATCGAAGACTTTTGCCGGTACCGTCGAATTGGAACAGCGAGCGGTCTGTCGCTTTCTTCCGTTTCTTCAAACGGCCATAACTTTTTATTCGTTTGGAGTTACGGGAGCCACAACCTATCAAAACGAAGGCCTTTCCATGTTCTACGTTTCCAACATTTGGAATTCTCTTGGATCGGTTCTTTGCGTAGAATAATTCCATCTTAATTTTATTCTACTTCTTGGATGTTTTCATTCATAAATTTATTCCGTGGAGTTTGTGGTATAAATATTCGGACTAAATCGATGTTAACGTAGAAGAACGTAGAAAACAAAAATATACAAATATCAAAGAAGGCCACCATAATATTCCGCTAAAAAAATTGAAATTGAATTTAAAATTGGATCAAACAGGAAACTGAAAGATATTCGCAGATTGAAAAGGTAGCTTACTTAAATCATATAAAACGCCTTGAGTCGTTCGAAATTCTAAGGTATCAAATGCTTTTAACGTTCTCCTTGAATTCACTTCGTCGTGGTGTCGTAATTTTGGTAAAAAGGCGGCGCGTGTTGATGACTATGAGCAAAACAATGCGGTACGGAAAAAGAGGAAGACGGAACGGTCGTAAAAGCAGAACGTTTATTGTGCTATAGCTTCTGTGGACAAGTTTTTGACCCATATCCCCATTTATTCCCACAATGATCCATAATATCTTAAATATCAAGTACTATATTGGGAGCATGCTCGAGCGTTTCACGGAGATCGAAGACTTTTGCCAGTACCGTCGAATCGGAACAGCGAGCGGTCTGTCGCTTTATTCCGTTTTTTCAACCTACCATAACTTTTGACTCGTTTAGAGTTACGGGAGCCACAACCTATCAAAACGAAGGTCTTTCCATGTTCTACGTTTCCAACGGTTGGAATTCTCTTCGATCGGTTTTTTGCGTAGAATAATTCCATCTTAATTTTATTCTACTGCTTGGATGTTTTCATTCATAAATTTATTCCATGGAGTTTGTGGTATAAATAGTCGGACTAAATCGATGTTAACGTAGAAGAACGTAAAAAACAAAAATATACAAATATCAAAGAAGGCCACCATAATATTCCGCTAAAAAAATTGAAATTGAATTTAAAATTGGATCAAACAGGAAACTGAAAGATATTCGCAGATTCAAAAGTATCTTACTTAAATCATATAAAACGCCTTGAGTCGTTCGAAATTCTAAGGTATCAAATGCTTTTAACGTTCTCCTTGATGATACTTCGTCGTGGTGTCGTAATTTTGGTAAAAAGTCGGCGCGTGTTGATGATTATGAGCAAAACAATGCGGTACGGAAAATGAGGAAGACGGAACGGTCGTAAAAGCAGAACGTTTATTGCACTATAGCTTCTGTGGACAAGTTTATGACCCATATCCCCATTTATTCCCACAATGATCCATAATATCTCAAATATCAAATACTATATTGTTAGCATGCTCGAGCGTTTCACGGAGATCGAAGACTTTTGCCAGTACCGTCGAATCGGAACAGCGAGCGGTCTGTCGCTTTCTTCCGTTTCTTCAAACGGCCATAACTTTTGACTCGTTTGGAGTTACGGGAGCCACAACCTATCAAAACGAAGGCCTTTCCATGTTCTACGTTTCCAACAGTTGGAATTCTCTTCGATCGTTTCTTTGCGTAGAATAATTCCATCTTAATTTTATTCTACTTCTTGGATGTTTTCGTTCATAAATTTATTACGTGGAGTTTGTGGTATAAATAGTCGGACTAAATCGATGTTAACGTAGAAGAACGTAAAAAACAAAAATATACAAATATCAAAGAAGGCCACCATAATATTCCGCTAAAAAAGTTGAAATAGAATTTAAAATTGGATCAAACAGGAAACTGAAAGATATTCGCAGATTGAAAAAGTAGCTTACTTAAATCATATAAAACGCCTTGAGTCGTTCGAAATTCTAAGGTATCAAATGCTTTTAACGTTCTCCTTGTATTCACTTCGTCGTGGTGTCGTAATTTTGGTAAAAAGGCGGCGCGTGTTGATGACTATGAGCAAAACAATGCGGTACGGAAAAAGAGGAAGACGGAACGGGCGTAAAAGCAGAACGTTTATTGCGCTATAGCTTCTGTGGACAAGTTTTTGACCCATATCCCCATTTATTCCCACAATGATCCATAATATCTTAAATATCAAGTACTATATTGGGAGCATGCTCGAGCGTTTCACGGAGATCGAAGACTTTTGCCAGTACCGTCGAATCGGAACAGCGAGCGGTCTGTCGCTTTCTTCCGTTTTTTCAAACGACCATAACTTTTGACTCGTTTGGAGTTACGGGAGCCACAACCTATCAACACGAAGGCCTTTCCATGTTCTATGTTTCCAACAGTTGGAATTCTCTTAGTTCGGTTTTTTGCGTAGAATAATTCCATCTTAATTTTATTCTACTTCGTGGATGTTTCCATTCATAAATTTATTCCGTGGAGTTTGTGGTATAAATAGACGGACTAAATCGATGTTAACGTAGAAGAATGTAAAAAACAAAAATATACAAATATCAAAGAAGGCCACCATAATATTCCGCTAAAAAAATTGAAATTGAGTTTAAAATTGGATCAAACAGGAAACTGAAAGATATTCGCAGATTGAAAAGGTTGCTTACTTAAATCATATAAAACGCCTTGTGTCATTCGAAATTCTAAGGTATCAAATGCTTTTAACGTTCTCCTTGAATTCACTTCGTCGTGGTGTCGTAATTTTGGTAAAAAGGCGGCGCATGTTGATGACTATGAGCAAAACAATGCGGTACGGAAAAAGAGGAAGACGGAACGGTCGTAAAAGCAGAACGTTTATTGCGCTATAGCTTCTGTGGACAAGTTTTTGACCCATATCCCCATTTATTCCCACAATGATCCATAATATCTTAAATATCAAGTACTATATTGTGAGCATGCTCGAGCGTGTCACGGAGATCGAAGACTTTTGCCAGTACAGTCGAATCGAAATAGCGAGCGGTCTGTCGCTTTCTTTCGTTTCTTCAAACGGCCATAACTTTTGACTCGTTTGTAGTTATGGGAGCCACAACCTATCAAAACGAAGGCCTTTCCATGTTCTACATTTCCAACGGTTGGAATTCTCTTGGACCGGTTTTTTGCGTAGAATAATTCCATCTTAATTTTATTCTACTTCTTGGATGTTTTCATTCATAAATTTATTCCGTGGAGTTTGTGGTATAAATAGTCGGACTAAATCGATGTTAACGTAGAAGAACGTAAAAAACAAAATTATACAAATATCAAAGAAGGCCACCATAATATTCCGCTAAAAAAATTGAAATTGAATTTAAAATTGGATCAAACAGGAAACTGAAAGATATTCGCAGATTGAAAAAGTAGCTTACTTAAATCATATAAAACGCCTTGAGTCGTTCGAAATTCTAAGGTATCAAATGCTTTTAACGTTCTCCTTGAATTCACTTCTTCGTGGTGTTGTAATTTTGGTAAAAAGGCGGCGCGTGTTGATGACTATGAGCAAAACAACGCGGTACGAAAAAAGAGGAAGACCGAACGGTCGTAAAAGTAGAACGTTTATTGCGCTATAGATTCTGTGGACAAGTTTTTGACCCATATCCCCATTTATTCCCACAATGATCCATAATATCTTAAATATCAAGTACTATATTTTGAGCATGCTCGAGCGTTTCACGGAGATCGAAGACTTTTGCCAGTACCGTCGAATAGGAACAGCGAGCGGTCTGTCGCTTTCTTCCGTTTTTTCAAACGACCATAACTTTTGACTCGTTTGGTGTTACGGGAGCCACAACCTATCAAAACGAAGGTCTTTCCATGTTCTACGTTTCCAACGGTTGGAATTCTCTTCGATCGGTTTTTTGCGTAGAATAATTCCATCTTAATTATATTCTACTCCTTGGATGTTTTCATTCATAAATTTATTCCGTGGAGTTTGTGGTATAAATAGTCGGACTAGATCGATGTTAACGTAGAAGAACGTAAAAAACAAAAATATACAAATATCAAAGAAGGCCTCCTTAATATTCCGCTAAAAAAATTGAAATTGAATTTAAAATTGGATCAAACAGGAAACTGAAAGATATTCGCAGATTCAAAAGTATCTTACTTAAATCATATAAAACGCCTTGAGTCGTTCGAAATTCTAAGGTATCAAATGCTTTTAACGTTCTCCTTGAAGTCACTTCGTCGTGGTGTCGTAATTTTGGTAAAAAGTCGGCGCGTGTTGATGACTATGAGCAAAACAATGCGGTACGGAAAAAGAGGAAGACGGAACGGTCGTAAAAGCAAAACGTTTATTGCGCTATAGCTTCTGTGGACAGGTTTTTGACCCATATCCCCATTTATTCCCACAATGATCCATAATATCTTAAATATCAAGTGCTATATTGTGAGCATGCTCGAGCGTTTCACGGAGATCGAATACTTTTGCCCGTACCGTCGAATCGGAACAGCGAGCGGTCTGTCGCTTTCTTCCGTTTCTTCAAACGGCCATAACTTTTGACTCGTTTGGAGTTACGGGAGCCACAACCTATCAAAACGAAGGCCTTTCCATCTTCTACGTTTCCAACGGTTGGAATTCTCTTGGATCGGTTCTTTGCGTAGAATAATTCCATCTTAATTTTATTCTACTTCTTGGATGTTTTCATTCATAAATTTATTCCATGGAGTTTGTGGTATAAATAGTCGGACTAAATCGATGTTAACGTTGAAAAACGTAAAAAACAAAAATATACAAATATCAAAGAAGGCCACCATAATATTCCGCTAAAAAATTGAAATTGAATTTAAAATTGGATCAAACAGGAAACTGAAAGATATTCGCAGATTGAAAAAGTAGCTTACTTAAATCATATAAAACTCCTTGAGTCATTCGAAATTCTAAGGTATCAAATGCATTTAACGTTCTCCTTGATGATACTTCGTCGTGGTGTCGTAATCTTGGTAAAAAGTCGACGCGTGTTGGTGACTATGAGCAAAACAACGCGTTTAGAGTTACGGGAGCCACAACCTATCAAAACGAAGGCCTTTCCATGTTCTACGTTTCCAACGGTTGGAATTCTCTTGAATCGGTTTTTTGCGTAGAATAATTCCATCTTAATTTTATTCTACTTCTTGGATGTTTTCATTCATAGATTTATTCCGTGGAGTTTGTGGTATAAATAGTCGGACTAAATCGATGTTAACGTAGAAGAACGTAAAAAACAAAAATATACAAATATCAAAGAAGGCCACCATAATATTCCGCTAAAAAAATTGAAATTGAATTTAAAATTGGATCAAACAGGAAACTGAAAGATATTCGCAGATTGAAAAAGTAGCTTACTTAAATCATATAAAACGCCTTGAGTCGTTCGAAATTCTAAGGTATCAAATGCCTTTAACATTCTCCTTGAATTCACTTCGTCGCGGTTTCGTAATTTTGGTAAAAAGTCGGCGCGTGTTGATGACTATGAGCAAAACAATGCGGTACGGAAAATGAGGAAGACCGAACGGTCGTAAAAGCAGAACGTTTATTGCGCTATAGATTCTGTGGACAAGTTTTTGACCCATATCCCCATTTATTCCCACAATGATCCATGATATCTTAAATATCAAGTACTATATTGTGATCATGCTCGAGCGTTTCACGGAGATCGAAGACTTTTGCCAGTACCGTCGAATCGGAACAGCGAGCGGTCTGTCGCTTTCTTCCGTTTTTTCAAACGACCATAACTTTTGACTCGTTTTCAGTTACGAAAGCCACAACCTATCAAAATGAAGGTCTTTCCATGTTCTACGTTTCCAACGGTTGGAATTCTCTTCGATCGGTTTTTTGCGTAGAATAATTCCATCTTAATTTTATTCTACTGCTTGGATGTTTTCATTCATAAATTTATTCCGTGGAGTTTGTGGTATAAATAGTCGGATTAAATCGATGTTAACATACAAGAACGTAAAAAACAAAAATATACAAATATCAAAGAAGGCCACCATAATATTCCGCTAAAAAAAATTGAAATTGAATTTAAAATTGGATCAAACAGGAAACTGAAAGATATTCGCAGATTGAAAAAGTAGCTTACTTAAATCATATAAAACGCCTTGAGTCGTTCGAAATTCTAAGGTATCAAATGCTTTTAACGTTCTCCTTGAATTCACTTCGTCGTGGTGTCGTAATTTTGGTAAAAAGGCGGCGCGTGTTGATGACTATGAGCAAAACAATGCGGTACGGAAAAAGAGGAAGACAGAACGGTCGTAAAAGCAGAACGTTTATTGCGCTATAGCTTCTGTGGGCAAGTTTTTGACCCATATCCCCATTTATTCCCACAATGATCCATAATATCTCAAATATCAAGTACTATATTGTTAGCATGCTCGAGCGTTTCACGGAGATCGAAGACTTTTGCCAGTACCGTCGAATCGGAACAGCGAGCGGTCTGTCGCTTTCTTCCGTTTCTTCAAATGGCCATAACTTTTGACTCGTTTGGAGTTACGGGAGCCACAACCTATCAAAACGAAGGCCTTTCCATGTTCTACGTTTCTAACGGTTGGAATTCTCTTGGATCGGTTCTTTGCGTAGAATAATTCCATCTTAATTTTATTCTACTTCTTGGATGTTTTCATTCATAAATTTATTCCTTAGAGTTTGTGGTATAAATAGTCGGACTAAATCGATGTTAACGTAGAAGAACGTAAAAAACAAAAATATACAAATATCAAAGAAGGCCACCATAATATTCCGCTAAAAAAATTGAAATTGAAATTAAAATTGGATCAAACAGGAAACTAAAAGATATTCGCAGATTAAAAAGTATCTTACTTAAATCATATAAAACGCCTTGAATCGTTCGAAATTCTAAGGTATCAAATGCTTTTAACGTTCTCCTTGAAGATACTTCTTCGTGGTGTCGTAATTTTGGTAAAAAGTCGGCGCGTGTTGATGACTATGAGCAAAACAATGCGGTACGGAAAATGAGGAAGACGGAACGGTCGTAAAAGCAGAACGTTTATTGCGCTATAGCTTCTGTGGACAAGTTTTTGACCCATATCCCCATTTATTCCCACAATGATCCATAATATCTTAAATATCAAGTACTATATTGTTAGCATGCTCGAGCGTTTCACGGAGATCGAAGACTTTTGCCAGTACCGTCGAATCGGAACAGCGAGCGGTCTGTCGCTTTCTTCCGTTTCTTCAAACGGCCATAACTTTTGACTCGTTTGGAGTTACAGGAGGCACAACCTATCAGAACGAAGGCCTTTCCATGTTCTACGTTTCCAACGGTTGGAATTCTCTTGGATTGGTTTTTTGCGTAGAATAATTCCATCTTAATTTTATTCTACTTCTTCGATGTTTTCATTCATAAATTTATTCCGCCCTGTATTTTGTAATTATTTTATTGTATATTTTAATTATTTTTAATGTAAGATTTTGATTTAAAAACTTATTTTACTTATTTGAAATGATTAAATTTATTTTTTTTAAATATAATCTTGATTTTTATGAGTTATAATTCCAAACTTGTGTAAGTTGAATGTTTGCCTGAAATGCTGATTTTGGTCAAAATAGTCAAACTGTGACTTTCAACTTAAAATTTTAAAAGTTTAAAAATTTAATTTTTTTCATTTATTTAAAGACTTTGGCTTTTGTTTTCTTAAAAATCTAATTTTGGAAATTTTCTTGAAATGATTTCTGATCATTTGTCCAAATAAAAATAAACAATGTCTGAAAATTTGATTTGCATAAAAAGTGTAACTTTAATAGAAATTCTATATTTTATAATTCTAAAGGCAAAATTTTCATCTTGAACTGTATACAATTGTGTAACATTTGTTTCACTTTTGTTTTGGTCAGATTTGTTGTAAACTTTAAAAAAAAAGGTTAGTAATAATTAGTGTGAAACGGAAAATAAACTTTACATTTCTTTTACATATGTTTACATCTGTTTCTTAACTTTATATTTAACAATCGATTGGATGAAGCTAAATCAAATGTTATTAATTATGGTATAATGGCTATTAAATTTTGGTTTAAAGTGATGGTTTATTTTCCTAATAGAAACGTTAGTATTTTAAATTTATTTAATAAGAGAAACAAAATAATTTGTACGTTATTTAATAAGAGAAACAAAATAATTTGTACGTTACTTTGGGCATATATTTAATTGTTGCTCTTGCCTTTTCGTTATCTATTTGATTTTTTCTTGCGTTAACAATGCAAAGTTTTCAGCCGTATATTCTCTTTTGAGAATCCAAAATCTTGCTCAAATCTTGCCTTAAATTATTTCCGTGTGTGAATTATTTGTTTCCCTCTTGCCTCCCATACGTTTCCACCTATTGGATAGAATTAAATTGCCTCTACCGTTCAAGCATTTTACTCTTGCCTGCCCTCTACATAAATTAGTGAGCAAATGTTAATATATATTTCACGTTCAAAAGTTCCATACCATAAATTATTCATTTTGCTTCCATCAAAATTTGCGTGAGCATCTCCTGAAGGTATGAACCGGCGCATGTTTTTCCTTTCATTTTTTTTTCTCTTTTTTTTCTTTCTTTCTTCTTTTCACTCTTGTTTTATTTCATTTGTTCTCCTGTCATTGTTTGGCTTTATCCTATTACCTGCCTCCGTGCTTGGCCATTCACCATATTTTTTCGACCCTACCCATGCCAGACCACCGAGCCTTGTTTGAGAAAAAAAAGGAATGAAAAAAATTCCATTTTTGTCACCTTTATATTTTGTTTTTGAAGTAATATTGCCACCGAGCCTTGTTTTGAAAAAAACGGGGAAATGAATGAAAAAAAAAGTTGCTTTTGTCACTTTGTATTTTTGAAGTTATAATCTATTTTTCCACTGGCCCTTGTTCTGGAAAAAAAGAAATGAGCAAAAAAAAAAAAAATTTTGTCACCTCTGTAATTTGGCATTCTAGTCTATATTCCCTCTGCCCTTTTGTTTGAAAAAAAAAGAAATGAACAAAATTTGTTTTGTCACCTTTGTTTTGAAGTTATAGTCTATTTTAAAAGTGGTCTTGTATTTTTGAAGTCATAGTTTATTTTGTTTTTATAAAATTAAATAGAAAAAGGAAATTTGAAAGGCCTTAATCTTTCTATCTTTCTATGGGCCTTTATAGTCCACCCTTTTACTTTTAACCTAACCTTTCACCAATTAACCCTAACACCTCCTCATATCATCTCCTACCACTTCACATTTTTGTGCTTGCCATGCATTTGTGATGCCAAACCAGATCCTTTTCCACCTGAAAACATGTGTGGCCTAGCCCTAAGCATGTATGGCCGAGCATACATGGAGTTGTGGTCAAGCAAAAGTGGTTGAAAAGCTTGGTAATGTCATTTGTTGCTTCTACTTTTCTGTTGTTCAACAAATCTTTATATTGTATGCATATGTTTATATGGTCTTGTTTATTTGTTGTATACAAGATCATTATCAAGGCTTTCCATTCATTCAATTCAAATCGTGTTTGTCGTGCTTTTGAAATCGCTCTTGTGTTTGTTGTTTTGGTCTCTAGCTTTGGAAAAGGTAAGTCTTTCTCACTCTGACATATATACTTATGAAAAGTGGATTGATGACAAGTGTTTAGTATTGTAAAATGTTTATGCAAGTTAATGATGATCATATGATATGCTATGCCGTGTTATTACCATGTTATTACCATGTTAAAACTGTTAATTTTCACCTGACATCTGATACATGACTGTATATTGTGATATTGACATTGTTTATATTATTTCTGTATATGATCACACTGCAAGTTCCCTGTTAGGATAAAAATCATTATGGGCTGAAATGATAGGCCTGAGTTATTTTATTTATTCATTTAAACTTGGGATTGCGGGTTTGAAATGATAGAACACGGATTTTTACCTTTTAAAACTGCGGATTGAAATGATACATATCCGTTTCACTTGACCTAGGATACAAAACTATATACAGACCCGTGGTTATTCTATAAAGTGCTTTGAATATTTTAAGTATTTTAAAAATATAAAATTATGAAATTTGATTTAAATAGATTTTGAAAGGTTTTAAAATAAATAAATTATGATTTTTCTATGTGTTAAAAATGTAATTTATGAATGGATTAACTGGATTTTGAAATATAACTTATGTTTGGAATTTGAAATTTTGACTAAAAATGATATTTAAGTTACATGAATAAAATGGACTTTAATTTTATTTGGAAAATGGTAAATATGATAAATTGATTTATATTTGAATTTAAGTGATTTATTAAAGAATTATTGATTTTCTATAAATTTAAGTGGTTGAATAAATGACTGTTGAAAATGAAATTTTAAAATATAACTTGACTTGAAAATGTGAAATTTGAGTTTTAACTAAAGATGTTAAATTAATTAAATAAACTGGAAGTTTAGTTAAATTTGTAAAATGGTAATATAAATCTGAAATGTTAGGTTTTAATTTATGAAAGAAACGTATAGGTTTTAATTTATGAAAGAAACGTATAGGTTTTAATTTATGAAAGGAATGTATAGGTTTTAATTTATGAAAGGAACGTATAGGTTTTAATTTATGAAAGGAACGTATAGGTTTTAATTTATGAAAGAAACGTATATGTTTTAATTTATGAAAGGAACGTATAGGTTTTAATTTATGAAAGGAACGTATAGGTTTTAATTTATGAAAGGAACGTATAGGTTTTAATTTATGAAAGAACGTATGGTGTTCTAATTTATGATAGGAACATGTAAATTCCTAATTAATGAAAGAAAGGTATAAGTTTTAATTAATGAAAGAAACGTATATGTTTTTAATTAATGAAAGAAACGTGTAAAGTCCTAATTAATGAGAGAACATGAAAGTTTTAATTAATGCAAGAACATGTAAAGTTTTAATTAAGAAAGAAACATGTAAAGTTTTAAGTAGTGTGGTATTGATTTAATTAATAAATGTTCATTATTGTAATAGGAATATAAAATTTAAAACGTACATTTGACACGTAGATTTTAATCAATGTAATGGTGTATTTTAAATTGATTAAAATGATAAATGTTACTTATTGTAATAATAATGTAAGTTAATAAGGTGCTTTTAACTTAACATAAGAATTTCGGTTTAAATTGTATATTATAGTAAGAAAGTTTATTTAACTACAAGGCTATGATAAATTGACATGTTAAAATTTTAAGCTTATCAATACTTTGATTATATACAATGTAAAGTGGAAAGTAGTACATTCCAAAAATGCTATGATTCCTTAAGGTAACATTTCCAAAATGCTATGATAATCTAAAGGAATATTTCAAGTTTAATAAATTTAAAGAAATATTCAATGATTTGAAAATTTGGGTTTTATTTGAATGATATAATATTGAATTATTTTTGAAATGTAAATGATACAATTGTGGTATTGTTTTGAAATGAGTATGATATTTTGGTCTTGAAAGTATAAATTATTTGAAATAAATATCCATGGGTTATAATAACGATGGTTGTTAAAGAGACCGAGATCGGATATTGTCTTATAGCCGGACAATACCGAAAACCACTTTAACAACTGTGTACGCGGTGGAGATTCCAGAATGAAGTAGAATGGTGGCGACGTTCTCGAGGTATGTTACGTGGACCCAACTCCCGTGAGTTGGCATATATGACTAAAACAGGAGCTATACCGGGCTACACAAAGGGTCGCACCCTTTCATCGAGCATGCTCCATCGGAAACTATTCTATTACTGTTGTGATTCGATTCGGTGGCTCCACTTTGATCCGGGGGTATTGTTCGAGGTGGGCGGAAGCTGCTGGTTTGCCGTCACCACCGGTCCGGGTGTGCAAACGGTGTATCCACCCTGGCATTGCCTCGCGTGCCGTGTCATATCCTTATATCGAGCCCACTACGATTTTGGTTTTAAAGATCCGACCGCGTTAAGGTTCACCATCCCCTTAACGCTATTTTCTATATGATTATACTTTACTGATTAGACACTACCGTATATAGCATATATTACTACATAGTAAATAGTTTAACGGATCCATAGAGGATGGGCGGTCCCAAGCATCCTTTAAGTTACTGATGCATTTTGTTACTGTTCACTTGAGTTGATTTACTGTTTATAAGTATTTATGTCCTGACTCGAGGGTTTTGTGTTTTGCTTTACGCTCGGGTCAGATTGATTGAGTTAGCATTCAAGATTCACCTTCGGATTTGGAGCTTTCCTTGAAGATCCAGCCTTCTATTTTGTTTCAGTATCCAGTGTTTCAGTGATGTATCTTGTTACTCTTCTGTTGTATCTCATTTAACTCTGATGTATCTTATATTTTTTTTAGTAGCTTCATGAACTACTATCTCTTTTACTTCCGCTGCATTATTATTACTCTGTGTCTGTGATCTGTGATTTTTATTTACTGCATATTCTGAGATTTGCCAGAATTTTATTAACAACGCGATATTTTGAGCAATTCAATTCCGGCATGAGTGTCTACCTATACACTTATAATGGATGCGAATGGTTGAAAATATCGGGTCGTTACAATAAATTTATTCCGTGGAGTTTGTGGTATAAATAGTCGGACCAAATCGATGTTAACGTAGAAAAACGTAAAAAAAACAAAAATATACAAATATCAAAGAAGGCCACCATAATATTCTGCTAAAAAAATTGAAATTGAATTTAAAATTGGATCAAACAGGAAACTGAAAGATATTCGCAGATTGAAAAAGTAGCTTACTAAAATCTTATAAAACGCCTTGAGTCGTTCGAAATTCTAAGGTATCAAATGCTTTTAACGTTCTCCTTGAATTCACTTCGTCGTGGTGTCATAATTTTGGTAAAAAGGCGGCGCGTGTTGATGACTATGAGCAAAACAATGTGGTACGGAAAAAGAGGAAGACGGAACGGTCGTAAAAGCAGAACATTTATTGCGCTATAGCTTCTGTGGACAAGTTTTTGACCCATATCCCCATTTATTCCCATAATGATCCATAATATCTTAAATATCAAGTACTATATTGCGAGCATGCTCGAGCGTTTCACGGAGATCGAAGACTTTTGCCAGTACCGTCGAATCGGAACAGCGAGCGGTCTGTCGCTTTCTTCCGTTTCTTCAAACGGCCTTAACTTTTGACTCGTTTGGAGTTACGGGAGCCACAACCTATCAAAACGAAGGCCTTTCCATGTTCTACGTTTCCAACAGTTGGAATTCTCTTCGATCGGTTTTTTGCGTAGAATAATTCCATCTTAATTTTATTCTACTGCTTGGAAGTTTTCATTCATAAATTTATTCCGTGGAGTTTGTGGTATAAATAGCGGAGTAAATCGATGTTAACGTAGAAGAACGTAAAAAACAAAAATATACAAATATCAAAGAAGGCCACCATAATATTCCGCTAAAAAAATTGAAATTGAATTTAAAATTGGATCAAACAGGAAACTGAAAGATAATCGCAGATTGAAAAAGTAGCTTACTTAAATCATATAAAACGCCTTGAGTCGTTCGAAATTCTAAGGTATCAAATGCTTTTAACGTTCTCCTTGAAGTGACTTCGTCGTGGTGTCGTAATTTTGGTAAAAAGGCGGCGCGTGTTGATGACTATGAGCAAAACAATGCGGTACGGAAAAAGAGGAAGACGGAACGGTCGTAAAAGCAGAACGTTTATTGCACTATAGCTTCGGTGGACAAGTTTATGACCCATATCCCCATTTATTCCCACAATGATCCATAATATCTTAAATATCAAGTACTATATTGTGAGCATGCTCGAGCGTTTCACGGAGATCGAAGACTTTTGCCAGTACCGTCGAATCGGAACAGCGAGCGGTCTGTCGCTTTTTTCCGTTTCTTCAAACGGCCATAACTTTTGACTCGTTTGGAGTTACGGGAGCCACAACCTATCAAAAGGAAGGTCTTTCCATGTTCTACGTTTCCAACGGTTGGAATTCTCTTGGATCGGTTTTTTGCGTAGAATGATTCCATCTTAATTTTATTCTACTGCTTGGATGTTTTCATTCATAAATTTATTCCGTGGAGTTTGTGGTATAAACGGTCGGACTAAATCGATGTTAACGTAGAACAACGTAAAAAACAAAAATATACAAATATCGAAGAAGGCCACCATAATATTCCGCTAAAAAAATTGAAATTGAATTTAAAATTGGATAAAACAGGAAAGTGAAAGATATTCGCAGATTGAAAAAGTAGCTTACTTAAACCATATAAAACGCCTTGAGTCGTTCGAAATTCTAAGGTATCAAATTTTTTTAACGTTCTCCTTGAATTCACTTAGTCGTGGTGTCGTAATTTTGGTAAAAAGTCGGCGCGTGTTGATGACTATAAGCAAAATAATGCGGCACGGAAAATGAGGAAGACCGAACGGTCGTAAAAGCAGAACGTTTATTGCGCTATAGCTTCTGTGGACAGGTTTTTGACCCATGTCCCCATTTATTCCCACAATGATCCATAATATCTTAAAAATCAAGTACTATATTGTGAGCATGCTCGAGCGTTTCACGGAGATCGAAGACTTTTGCCAATACCGTCGAATCGGAACAGCGAGCGATCTGTCGCTTTCTTCCGTTTCTTCAAACGGCCATAACTTTTGACTCGTTTGGAGTTACGGGAGCCACAACCTATCAAAAGGAAGGCCTTTCCATGTTCTACGTTTCTAACGGTTGGAATTCTCTTGGATCGGTTTTTTGCGTAGAATAATTCCATCTTAATTTTATTCTACTGCTTGGATGTTTTCATTCATAAATTTATTCCGTGGAGTTTGTGGTATAAACGGTCGGACTAAATCGATGTTAACGTAGAACAACGTAAAAAACAAAAATATACAAATATCGAAGAAGGCCACCATAATATTCCGCTAAAAAAATTGAAATTGAATTTAAAATTGGATAAAACAGGAAACTGAAAAATATTCGCAGATTGAAAAAGTAGCTTACTTAAATCATATAAAACGCCATGAGTCGTTCGAAATTCTAAGGTATCAAATGCTTTTAACGTTCTCCTTGAATTCACTTCGTCGTGGTGTCGTAATTTTGGTAAAAAGTCGGCGCGTGTTGATGACTATAAGCAAAATAATGCGGCACGGAAAATGAGGAAGACCGAACGGTCGTAAAAGCAGAACGTTTATTGCGCTTTAGCTTCTGTGGACAAGTTTTTGACCCATATCCCCATTTATTCCCACAATGATCCATAATATCTTAAATATCAAGTACTATATTGTGAGCATGCTCGAGCGTTTCACGGAGATCGAAGAATTTTGCCAGTACCGTCGAATCGGAACAGCGAGCGGTCTGTCGCTTTCTTCCGTTTCTTCAAACGACCATAACTTTTGACTCGTTTGGAGTTACGGGAGCCACAACCTATCAAAATGAAGGTCTTACCATGCTCTACGTTTCCAACAGTTGGAATTCTCTTCGATCGGTTTTTGGCGTAGAATAATTCCATCTTAATTTTATTCTACTGCTTGGATGTTTTCATTCATAAATTTATTCCGTGGAATTTGTGGTATAAATAGTCGGAGTAAATCGATGTTAACGTAGAAGAACGTAAAAAGCAAAAATATACAAATATCAAAGAAGGCCACCATAATATTCCGCTAAAAAAATTGAAATTGGATTTAAAATTGGATCAAACAGGAAACTGAAAGATATTCGCAGATTGAAAAGGTAGCTTACTTAAATCATATAAAACGCCATGAGTCGTTCGAAATTCTAAGGTATCAAATGCTTTTAACGTTCTCCTTGAAGTCACTTCGTCGTGGTGTCGTAATTTTGGTAAAAAGGCGGCGCGTGTTGATGACTATGAGCAAAACAATGCGGTACGGAAAAAGAGGAAGACGGAACGGTCGTAAAAGCAGAACGTTTATTGCGCTATAGCTTCTGTGGACAAGTTTTTGACCCATATCCCCATTTATTCCCAAAATGGTCCATAATATCTTAAATATCAAGTACTATATTGTGAGCATGCTCGAGCGTTTCACGGAGATCGGAGACTTTTGCCAATACCGTCGAATCGGAACAGCGAGCGATCTGCCGCTTTCTTCCGTTTCTTCAAACGGCCATAACTTTTGACTCGTTTGGAGTTACGGGAGCCACAACCTAACAAAACGAAGGCCTTTCCATGTTCTACGTTTCCAACGGTTGGAATTCTCTTGGCTCGGTTTTTTGCGTAGAATAATTCCATCTTAATTTTATTCTACTTCTTGGATGTTTTCATTCATAAATTTATTCCGTGGAGTTTGTGGTATAAACAGTCGGACTAAATCGATGTTAACGTAGAACAACGTAAAAAACAAAAATATACAAATATCGAAGAAGGCCACCATAATATTCCGCTAAAAAAATTGAAATTGAATTTAAAATTGGATAAAACAGGAAACTGAAAGATATTCGCAGATTGAAAAAGTAGCTTACTTAAATCATATAAAACGCCTTGAGTCGTTCGAAATTCTAAGGTATCAAATGCTTTTAACGTTCTCCTTGAATTCACTTCGTCGTGGTGTCGTAATTTTGGTAAAAAGTCGACGCGTGTTGATGACTATGAGCAAAACAATGCGGTACGGAAAATGAGGAAGACCGATCGGTCGTAAAAGCAGAACGTTTATTGCGCTATAGCTTCTGTGGACAAGTTTTTGATCCATATCCCCATTTATTCCCACAATGATCCATAATATCTTAAATATCAAGTACTATATTGTGAGCATGCTCGAGCGTTTCACGGAGATCGAAGACTTTTGCCAGTACCGTCGAATCGGAACAGCGAGCGGTCTGTCGCTTTCTTCCGTTTCTTCAAACGGCCATAACTTTTGACTCGTTTGGAGTTACGGGAGCCACAACCTATCAAAACGAAGGTCTTTCCATGTTCCACGTTTCCGACAGTTAGAATTCTCTTCGATCGGTTTTTTGCGTAGAATAATTCCATCTTAATTTTATTCTACTGCTTGGATGTTTTCATTCATAAATTTATTACGTGGAGTTTGTGGTATAAATAGTCGGAGTAAATCGATGTTAACGTAGAGGAACGTAAAAAACAAAAAATATACAAATATCAAAGAAGGCCACCATAATATTCCGCTAAAAAAATTGAAATTGAATTTAAAATTGGATCAAACAGGAAACTGAAAGATATTCGCAGATTGAAAAAGTAACTTACTTAAATCATATAAAACGCCTTGAGTCGTTCGAAATTCTAAGGTATCAAATGCTTTTAACGTTCTCCTTGAAGTCACTTCGTCGTGGTGTCGTAATTTTGGTAAAAAGGCGGCGCGTGTTGATGACGATGAGCAAAACAAAGCGGTACGGAAAAAGAGGAAGACGGAACGGTCGTAAAAGCAGAACGTTTATTGCGCTATAGCTTCTGTGTACAAGGTTTTGACCCATATCCCCATTTATTCCCACAATGATCCATAATGTCTTAAATATCAAGTACTATATTGTGAGCATGCTCGAGCGTTTCACGGAGATCGAAGACTTTTGCCAGTACCGTCGAATCGGAACAGCGAGCTGTCCGTCGCTTTCTTCCGTTTTTTAAACGGCCATAACTTTTGACTTGTTTGGAGTTACGAGAGCCACAACCTATCAAAACGAAGGCCTTTCCATGTTCTACGTTTCCAACGGTTGGAATTCTCTTGGATCGGTTTTTTGCGTAGAATAATTCCATCTTAATTTTATTCTACTGCTTGGATGTTTTCATTCATAAATTTATTCCGTGGAGTTTGTGGTATAAACAGTCGGAATAAATCGATGTTAACGTAGAACATCATAAAAAACAAAAATATACAAATATCGAAGAAGGCCACCCTAATATTCCGCTAAAAAAATTGAAATTGAATTTTAAATTGGATAAAACAGGAAACTGAAAGATATTCGCAGATTGAAAAGATAGCTTACTTAAATCATATAAAACGCCTTGAGTCGTTCGAAATTCTAAGGTATCAAATGCTTTTAACGTTCTCCTTGAAGTTACTTCGTCGTGGTGTCGTAATTTTGGTAAAAAGTCGCCGCGTGTTGATAACTATGAGCAAAACAATGGGGTACGGAAAATGAGGAAGACCGAACGGTCGTAAAAGCAGAACGTTTATTGCGCTATACCTTCTGTGGACAAGTTTTTGACCCATATCCCCATTTATTCCCACAATGGTCCATAATATCTTAAATATCAAGTACTATATTGTGAGCATGCTCGAGCATTTCACGGAGATCGAAGACTTTTGCCAGTACCGTCGAATCGGAACAGCGAGCGGTCTGTCGCTTTTTTCCGTTTCTTCAAACGGCCATAACTTTTGACTCGTTTGGAGTTACGGGAGCCACAACCTATCAAAACGAAGGTCTTTCCATGTTCCACGTTTCCAACAGTTGGAATTCTCTTCGATCGGTTTTTTGCGTAGAATAATTCCATCTTAATTTTATTCTACTGCTTGGATGTTTTCATTCATAAATTTATTACGTGGAGTTTGTGGTATAAGTAGTCGGAGTAAATCGATGTTAACGTAGAAGAACGTAAAAAACAAAAAAATATACAAATATCAAAGAAGGCCACCATAATATTCTGCTAAAAAAATTGAAATTGAATTTAAAATTGGATCAAACAGGAAACTGAAAGATATTCGCAGATTGAAAAAGTAACTTACTTAAATCATATAAAACGCCTTGAGTCGTTCGAAATTCTAAGGTATCAAATGCTTTTAACGTTCTCCTTGAAGTCACTTCGTCGTGGTGTCGTAATTTTGGTAAAAAGGCGGCGCGTGTTGATGACGATGAGCAAAACAAAGCGGTACGGAAAAAGAGGAAGACGGAACGATCGTAAAAGCAGAACGTTTATTGCGCTATAGCTTCTGTGTACAAGTTTTTGACCCATATCCCCATTTATTCCCACAATGATCCATAATGTCCTAAATATCAAGTACTATATTGTGAGCATGCTCGAGCGTTTCACGGAGATCGAAGACTTTTGCCAGTACCGTCGAATCGGAACAGCGAGCTGTACGTCGCTTTCTTCCGTTTCTTCAAACGGCCATAACTTTTGACTCGTTTGGAGTTACGGGAGCAACAACCTATCAAAACGAAGGCCTTTCCATGTTCTACGTTTCCAACGGTTGGAATTCTCTTGGATCGGTTTTTTGCGCAGAATAATTCCATCTTAATTTTATTCTACTACATGGATGTTTTCATTCATAAATTTATTCCGTGGAGTTTGTGGTATAAACAGTCGGACTAAATCGATGTTAACGTAGAACAACGTAAAAAACAAAAATATACAAATATCGAAGAAGGCCACCATAATATTCCGCTAAAAAAATTGAAATTGAATTTAAAATTGGATAAAACAGGAAACTGAAAGATATTCGCAGATTGAAAAGATAGCTTACTTAAATCATATAAAACGCCTTGAGTCGTTCGAAATTCTAAGGTATCAAATGCTTTTAACGTTCTCCTTGAAGTTACTTCGTCGTGGTGTCGTAATTTTGGTAAAAAGTCGGTGCGTGTTGATAACTATTAGCAAAACAATGGGGTACGGAAAATGAGGAAGACCGAACGGTCGTAAAAGCAGAACGTTTATTGCACTATACCTTCTGTGGACAAGTTTTTGACCCATATCCCCATTTATTCCCAAAATGATCCATAATATCTTAAATATCAAGTACTATATTGTGAGCATGCTCGAGCATTTCACGGAGATCGAAGACTTTTGCCAGTACCGTCGAATCGAAACAGCGAGCGGTCTGCCGCTTTCTTCCGTTTCTTCAAACGGCCATAACTTTTGACTCGTTTGGAGTTACGGGAGCCACAACCTATCAAAACGAAGGCCTTTCCATGTTCTACGTTTCCAACGGTTGGAATTCTCTTGGATCGGTTTTTTGCGTAGAATAATTCCATCTTAATTTTATTCTAATGCTTGGATGTTTTCATTCATAAATGTATTCCGTGGAGTTTGTGGTATAAACAGTCGGACTAAATCGATGTTAACGTAGAACAACGTAAAAAACAAAAATATACAAATATCGAAGAAGGCCACCATAATATTCCGCTAAAAAAATTGAAATTGAATTTAAAATTGGATAAAACAGGAAACTGAAAGATATTCGCAGATTGAAAAGGTAGCTTACTTAAATCATATAAAACGCCTTGAGTCGTTCGAAATTCTAAGGTATCAAATGCTTTTAACGTTCTCCTTGAAGTCACTTCGTCGTGGTGTCGTAATTTTGGTAAAAAGTCGGCGCGTGTTGATGACTATGAGCAAAACAATGCGGTACGGAAAATGAGGAAGACTGAACGGTCGTAAAAGCAGAACGTTTATTGTGCTATAGCTTCTGTGGACAAGTTCTTGACCCATATCCCCATTTATTCCCCCAATGATCCATAATATTTTAAATATGAAGTACCATATTGTGAGCATGCTCGAGCGTTTCACGGAGATCGAAGACTTTTGCCAGTACCGTCGAATCGGAACAGCGAGCGGTCTGTCGCTTTCTTCCGTTTCTTCAAACGGCCATAACTTTTGACTCGTTTGGAGTTACGTGAGCCACAACCTATCAAAACGAAGGTCTTTCCATGTTCTACGCTTCCAACGGTTGGAATTCTCTTGGATCGGTTTTTTGCGTAGAATAATTCCATCTTAATTTTATTCTAATGCTTGGATGTTTTCATTCATAAATTTATTCCGTGGAGTTTGTGGTATAAACAGTCGGACTAAATCGATGTTAACGTAGAACAACGTAAAAAAAAAATATACAAATATCGAAGAAGGCCACCATAATATTCCGCTAAAAAAATTGAAATTGAATTTAAAATTGGATAAAACAGGAAACTGAAAGATATTCGCAGATTGAAAAGGTAGCTTACTTAAATCATATAAAACGCCTTGAGTCGTTCGAAATTCTAAGGTATCAAATGCTTTTAACGTTCTCCTTGAATTCACTTCGTCGTGGTGTCGTAATTTTGGTAAAAAGGCGGCGCGTGTTGGTGACTATGAGCAAAACAATGCGGTACGGAAAATGAGGAAGACTGAACGGTCGTAAAAGCAGAACGTTTATTGTGTTATAGCTTCTGTGGACAAGTTCTTGACCCATATCCCCATTTATTCCCCCAATGATCCATAATATTTTAAATATGAAGTACCATATTGTGAGCATGCTCGAGCGTTTCACGGAGATCGAAGAGTTTTGCCAGTACCGTCGAATCGGAACAGCGAGCGGTCTGTCGCTTTCTTCCGTTTCTTCAAACGGCCATAACTTTTGACTCGTTTGGAGTTACGTGAGCCACAACCTATCAAAACGAAGGTCTTTCCATGTTCTACGCTTCCAACGGTTGGAATTCTCTTGGATCGGTTTTTTGCGTAGAATAATTCCATCTTAATTTTATTCTAATGCTTGGATGTTTTCATTCATAAATTTATTCCGTGGAGTTTGTGGTATAAACAGTCGGACTAAATCGATGTTAACGTAGAACAACGTAAAAAAAAATATACAAATATCGAAGAAGGCCACCATAATATTCCGCTAAAAAAATTGAAATTGAATTTAAAATTGGATAAAACAGGAAACTGAAAGATATTCGCAGATTGAAAAGGTAGCTTACTTAAATCATATAAAACGCCTTGAGTCGTTCGAAATTCTAAGGTATCAAATGCTTTTAACGTTCTCCTTGAATTCACTTCGTCGTGGTGTCGTAATTTTGGTAAAAAGGCGGCGCGTGTTGATGACTATGAGCAAAACAATGCGGTACGGAAAATGAGGAAGACCGAACGGTCGTAAAAGCAGAACGTTTATTGCGCTATAGCTTCTGTGGACAAGTTTTTGACCCATATCCCCATTTATTCCCACAATGATCCATAATATCTTAAATATCAAGTACTATATTGTGAGCATGCTCGTGCGTTTCACGGAGATCGAAGACATTTGCCAGTACCGTCGAATCGGAACAGCAAGCGGTCTTTCGATTTCTTCCGTTTCTTCAAACGGCCATAACTTTTGACTCGTTTGGAGTTACGGAAACCACAACCTATCAAAACGAAGGCCTTTCCATGTTCTACGTTTCCAACGGTTGGAATTCTCTTGGATCGGTTTTTTTGCTTAGAATAATTCCATCTTAATTTTATTCTAATGCTTGGATGTTTTCATTCATAAATTTATTCCGTGGAGTTTGTGGTATAAACAATCGGACTAAATCGACGTTAACGTAGAACAACGTAAAAAACAAAAATATACAAATATCGAAGAAGGCCACCATAATATTCCGCTAAAAAATTTGAAATTGAATTTAAAATTGGATAAAACAGGAAACTGAAAGATATTCGCAGATTGAAAAGGTAGCTTACTTAAATCATATAAAACGCCTTGAGTCGTTCGAAATTCTAAGGTATCAAATGCTTTTAACGTTCTCCTTGAAGTCACTTCGTCGTGGTGTCGTAATTTTGGTAAAAAGTCGGCGCGTGTTGATGACTATGAGCAAAACAATGCGGTACGGAAAATGAGGAAGACCGAACGGTCGTAAAAGCAGAACGTTTATTGTGCTATAGCTTCTGTGGACAAGTTCTTGACCCATATCCCCATTTATTCCCCCAATGATCCATAATATTTTAAATATGAAGTACCATATTGTGAGCATGCTCGAGCGTTTCACGGAGATCGAAGACTTTTGCCAGTACCGTCGAATCGGAACAGCGAGCGGTCTGTCGCTTTCTTCCGTTTCTTCAAACGGCCATAACTTTTGACTCGTTTGGAGTTACGGGAGCCACAACCTATAAAAACGAAGGCCTTTCCATGTTCTACGTTTCCAACGGTTGGAATTCTCTTGGATCGGTTTTTTGCGTAGAATAATTCCATCTTAATTTTATTCTAATGCTTGGATGTTTTCATTCATAAATGTATTCCGTGGAGTTTGTGGTATAAACAGTCGGACTAAATCGATGTTAACGTAGAACAACGTAAAAAACAAAAATATACAAATATCGAAGAAGGCCACCATAATATTCCGCTAAAAAAATTGAAATTGAATTTAAAATTGGATAAAACAGGAAACTGAAAGATATTCGCAGATTGAAAAGGTAGCTTACTTAAATCATATAAAACGCCTTGAGTCGTTCGAAATTCTAAGGTATCAAATGCTTTTAACGTTCTCCTTGAATTCACTTCGTCGTGGTGTCGTAATTTTGGGAAAAAGGCGGCGCGTGTTGATGACTAGGAGCAAAACAATGCGGTACGGAAAATGAGGAAGACCGAACGGTCGTAAAAGCAGAACGTTTATTGCGCTATAGCTTCTGTGGACAAGTTTTTGACCCATATCCCCATTTATTCCCACAATGATCCATAATATCTTAAATATCAAGTACTATATTGTGAGCATGCTCGTGCGTTTCACGGAGATCGAAGACATTTGCCAGTACCGTCGAATCGGAACAGCAAGCGGTCTGTCGATTTCTTCCGTTTCTTCAAACGGCCATAACTTTTGACTCGTTTGGAGTTACGGAAACCACAACCTATCAAAACGAAGGCCTTTCCATGTTCTACGTTTCCAACTGTTGGAATTCTCTTGGATCGGTTTTTTTGCGTAGAATAATTCCATCTTATTTTTATTCTAATGCTTGGATGTTTTCATTCATAAATTTATTCCGTGGAGTTTGTGGTATAAACAATCGGACTAAATCGACGTTAACGTAGAACAACGTAAAAAACAAAAATATACAAATATCGAAGAAGGCCACCATAATATTCCGCTAAAAAATTTGAAATTGAATTTAAAATTGGATAAAACAGGAAACTGAAAGATATTCGCAGATTGAAAAGGTAGCTTACTTAAATCATATAAAACGCCTTGAGTCGTTCGAAATTCTAATGTATCAAATGCTTTTAACGTTCTCCTTGAAGTCACTTCGTCGTGGTGTCATAATTTTGGTAAAAAGTCGGCGCTTGTTGTTGACTATGAGCAAAACAATGCGGTACGGAAAATGAGGAAGACCGAACGGTCGTAAAAGCAGAACGTTTATTGCGCTATAGCTTCTGTGGACAAGTTTTTGACCCATATCCCTATTTATTCCCACAATTATCCATATTATCTAAAATATCAAGTACTATATTGTTAGCATGCTCGAGCGTTTCACGGAGATCGAAGACTTTTGCCAGTACCGTCGAATCGGAACAGCGAGCGGTCTGTCGCTTTCTTCCGTTTCTTCAAACGGCCATAACTTTTGACTCGTTTGTAGTTACGGGAGCCACAACCTATCAAAACAAAGGCCTTTCCATGTTCTACGTTTCCAACGGTTGGAATTCTCTTGGATCGGTTTTTTGCGTAGAATAATTCCATCTTAATTTTATTCTACTTCTTGGATGTTTTCATTCATCAATTTATTCCGTGGAGTTTGTGGTATAAATAGTCGGACTAAATCGATGTTAACGTAGAAGAACGTAAAAAACAAAAATATACAAATATCAAAGAAGGCCACCATAATATTCCTCTAAAAAAATTGAAATTGAATTTAAAATTGGATCAAACAGGAAACTGAAAGATATTCGCAGATTGAAAAAGTAACTTACTTAAATCATATAAAACGCCTTGAGTCGTTCGAAATTATAAGGTATCAAATGCTTTTAACGTTCTCCTTGAAGTTACTTCGTCGTGGTGTCGTAATTTTGCTAAAAAGGCGGCGCGTGTTGATGACTATGAGCAAAACAATGGCGTACGGAAAATGAGGAAGACCGAACGGTCGTAAAAGCAGAACGTTTATTGCGCTATAGCTTCTGTGGACAAGTTTTTGACCCATATCCCCATTTATTCCCACAATGATCCATAATATCTTAAATATGAAGTACTATATTGTGAGCATGCTCGATCGTTTCACGGAGATCGAAGACTTTTGCCAGTACCGTCGAATCGGAACAGCGAGCGGTCTGTCGCTTTCTTCCGTTTCTTCAAACGGCCATAACTTTTGACTCGTTTGGAGTTACGGGAGCCACAACCTATCAAAACGAAGGTCTTTCCATGTTCTACGCTTCCGACGGTTGGAATTCTCTTGGATCGGTTTTTTGCGTAGAATAATTCCATCTTAATTTTATTCTAATGCTCGGATTTTTCATTCATAAATTTATTCCGTGAAGTTTGTGGTATAAACTGTCGGACTAAATCGATGTTAACGTAGAACAACGTAAAAAACAAAAATATACAAATATCGAAGAAGGCCACCACAATATTCCGCTAAAAAAATTGAAATTGAATTTAAAATTGGATAAAACAGGAAACTGAAAGATATTCGCAGATTGAATAGGTAGCTTACTTAAATCATATAAAACGCCTTGAGTCGTTCGAAATTCTAAGGTATCAAATGCTTTTAACGTTCTCCTTGAAGTTACTTCGTCGTGGTGTCGTAATTTTGGTAAAAAGTCGGCGCGTGTTGATGACTATGAGCAAAACAATGCGGTACGGAAAATGAGGAAGACCGAACGGTCGTAAAAGCAGAACGTTTATTGCGCTATAGCTTCCGTGGACAAGTTTTTGACCCATATCCCCATTTATTCCCACAATGATCCATAATGTCTTAAATATCAAGTACTATATTGTGAGCATGCTCGAGCGTTTCACGGAGATCGAAGACTTTTGCCAGTACCGTCGAATCGGAACAGCGAGCGGTCTGTCGCTTTCTTCCGTTTCTTCAAACGGCCATAACTTTTGACTCGTTTGGAGTTACGGGAGCCACAACCTATCAAAACGAAGGCCTTTCCATGTTCTACGTTTCCAACGGTTGGAATTCTCTTGGATCGGTTTTTTGCGTAGAATAATTCCATCTTAATTTTATTCTAATGCTTGGATGTTTTCATTCATAAATTTATTCCGTGGAGTTTGTGGTATAAACAGTCGGACTAAATCGATGTTAACGTAGAACAACGTAAAACACAAAAATATACAAATATCGAAGAAGGCCACCATGATATTCCGCTAAAATAATTGAAATTGAATTTAAAATTGGATAAAACAGGAAACTGAAAGATATTCGCAGATTGAAAAGGTAGCTTACTTAAATCATATAAAATGCCTTGAGTCGTTCGAAATTCTAAGGTATCAAATGCTTTTAACGTTCTCCTTGAATTCACTTCGTCGTTGTGTCGTAATTTTGGTAAAAAGGCGGCGCATGTTGATGAATATGAGCAAAACAATGGGGTACGGAAAAAGAGGAAGATGGAACGGTCGTAAAAGCAGAACGTTTATTGCGCTATAGCTTCTGTGGACAAGTTTTTGACCCATATCCCCATTTATTCCCACAATGATCCATAATATCTTAAATATGAAGTACCATATTGTGAGCATGCTCGAGCGTTTCACGGAGATCGAAGACTTTTGTCAGTACCGTCGAATCGGAACAGCGAGCGGTCTGTCGCTTTCTTCCGTTTCTTCAAACGACCATAACTTTTGACTCGTTTGGAGTTACGGGAGCCACAACCTATCAAAACGAAGGTCTTTCCATGTTCTATGCTTCCAACTGTTGGAATTCTCTTGGATCGGTTTTTTGCGTAGAATAATTCCATCTTAATTTTATTCTAATGCTCGGATTTTTCATTCATAAATTTATTCCGTGGAGTTTGTGGTATAAACTGTCGGACTAAATCGATGTTAACGTAGAACAACGTAAAAAAAAAAAGTATACAAATATCGAAGAAGGCCACCATAATATTCCGCTAAAAAAATTGAAATTGAATTTAAAATTGGATAAAACAGGAAACTGAAAGATATTCGCAGATTGAAAAGGTAGCTTACTTAAATCATATAAAACGCCTTGAGTCGTTAGAAATTCTAAGGTATTAAATGCTTTTAACGTTCTCCTTGTAGTCACTTCGTCGTGGTGTCGTAATTTTGGTAAAAAGCCGGCGCGTGTTGATGACTTTGAGCAAAACAATGCGGTACGGAAAATGAGGAAGACCGAACGGTCGTAAGAGCAGAACGTTTATTGCGCTATAGCTTCCGTGGACAAGTTTTTGACCCATATCCCCATTTATTCCCACAATGATCCATAATGTCTTAAATATCAAGTACTATATTGTTAGCATGCTCGAGCGTTTCACGGAGATCGAAGACTTTTGCCAGTACCGTCGAATCGGAACAGCGAGCGGTCTGTCGCTTTCTTCCGTTTCTTCAAACGGCCATAACTTTTGACTCGTTTGGAGTTACGGGAGCCACAACCTATAAAAACGAAGGCCTTTCCATGTTCTACGTTTCCAACGGTTGGAATTCTCTTGGATCGGTTTTTTGCGTAGAATAATTCCATCTTAATTTTATTCTAATGCTTGGATGTTTTCATTCATAAATGTATTCCGTGGAGTTTGTGGTATAAACAGTCGGACTAAATCGATGTTAACGTAGAACAACGTAAAAAACAAAAATATACAAATATCGAAGAAGGCCACCATAATATTCCGCTAAAAAAATTGAAATTGAATTTAAAATTGGATAAAACAGGAAACTGAAAGATATTCGCAGATTGAAAAGGTAGCATACTTAAATCATATAAAACGCCTTGAGTCGTTCGAAATTCTAAGGAATCAAATGCTTTTAACATTCTCCTTTAAGTCACTTCGTCGTGGTGTCGTAATTTTGGTAAAAAGTCGGCGCGTGTTGATGACTATGAGCAAAACTATGCGGTACGGAAAATGAGGAAGACCGAACGGTCGTAAAAGCAGAACGTTTATTGCGCTATAGCTTCTGTGGACAAGATTCTGACCCATATCCCCATTTATTCCCACAATGATCCATAATATCTTAAATATGAAGTACTATATTGTGAGCATGCTCGAGCGTTTCACGGAGATCGAAGACTTTTGCCAGTACCGTCGAATCGGAACAGCGAGCGGTCTGTCGCTTTCTTCCGTTTCTTCAAACGGCCATAACTTTTGACTCGTTTGGAGTTACGGGAGCCACAACCTATAAAAACGAAGGTCTTTCCATGTTCTACGCTTCCAACGGTTGGAATTCTCTTGGATCGGTTTTTTGCGTAGAATAATTCCATCTTAATTTTATTCTAATGCTTGGATGTTTTCATTCATAAATAAATTACGTGGAGTTTGTGGTATAAACAGTCGGACTAAATCGATGTTAACGTAGAACAACATAAAAAACAAAAATATATAAATATCGAAGAAGGCCACCATAATATTCTGCTAAAAAAATTGAAATTGAATTTAAAATTGGATAAAATAGGAAACAGAAAGATATTCGCAGATTGAAAAGGTAGCTTACTTAAATCATATAAAACGCCTTGAGTCGTTCGAAATTCTAAGGTATCAAATGCTTTTAACGTTCTCCTTGAAGTTACTTCGTCGGGGTGTCGTAATTTTGGTAAAAAGTCGGCGCGTGTTGATGACTATGAGCAAAACAATGCGGTACGGAAAATGAGGAAGACCGAACGGTCGTAAAAGCAGAACGTTTATTGCGCTATAGCTTCCGTGGACAAGTTTTTGACCCATATCCCCATTTATTCCCACAATGATCCATAATGTCTTAAATATCAAGTACTATATTGTGAGCATGCTCGAGCGTTTCACGGAGATCGAAGACTTTTGCCAGTACCGTCGAATCGGAACAGCGAGCGGTTTGTCGCTTTCTTCCGTTTCTTCAAACGGCCATAACTTTTGACTCGTTTGGAGTTACGGGAGCCACAACCTATCAAAACGAAGGCCTTTCCATGTTCTACGTTTCCAACGGTTGGAATTCTCTTGGATCGGTTTTTTGCGTAGAATAATTCCATCTTAATTTTATTCTAATGCTTGGATGTTTTCATTCATAAATTTATTCCGTGGAGTTTGTGGTATAAACAGTCGGACTAAATCGATGTTAACGTAGAACAACGTAAAACACAAAAATATACAAATATCGAAGAAGGCCACCATGATATTCCGCTAAAATAATTGAAATTGAATTTAAAATTGGATAAAACAGGAAACTGAAAGATATTCGCAGATTGAAAAGGTAGCTTACTTAAATCATATAAAGTGCCTTGAGTCGTTCGAAATTCTAAGGTATCAAATGCTTTTAACGTTCTCCTTGAATTCACTTCGTCGTTGTGTCGTAATTTTGGTAAAAAGGCGGCGCATGTTGATGAATATGAGCAAAACAATGGGGTACGGAAAAAGAGGAAGATGGAACGGTCGTAAAAGCAGAACGTTTATTGCGCTATAGCTTCTGTGGACAAGTTTTTGACCCATATCCCCATTTATTCCCACAATGATCCATAATATCTTAAATATGAAGTACTATATTGTGAGCATGCTCGAGCGTTTCACGGAGATCGAAGACTTTTGCCTGTACCGTCGAATCGGAACAGCGAGCGGTCTGTCGCTTTCTTCCGTTTCTTCAAACGGCCATAACTTTTGACTCGTTTGGAGTTACGGGAGCCACAACCTATCAAAACGAAGGTCTTTCCATGTTCTATGCTTCCAACGGTTGGAATTCTCTTGGATCGGTTTTTTGCGTAGAATAATTCCATCTTAATTTTATTCTAATGCTCGGATTTTTCATTCATAAATTTATTCCGTGGTTGTGGTATAAACTGTCGGACTAAATCGATGTTAACGTAGAACAATGTAAAAAACAAAAATATACAAATATCGAAGAAGGCCACCAAAATATTCCGCTAAAAAAATTGAAATTGAATTTAAAATTGGATAAAACAGGAAACTGAAAGATATTCGCAGATTGAAAAGGTAGCTTACTTAAATCATATAAAACGCCTTGAGTCGTTAGAAATTCTAAGGTATCAAATGCTTTTAACGTTCTCCTTGTAGTCACTTCGTCGTGGTGTCGTAATTTTGGTAAAAAGTCAACGCGTGTTGATGACTATGAGCAAAACAATGCGGTACGGAAAATGAGGAAGACCGAACGGTCGTAAGAGCAGAACGTTTATTGCGCTATAGCTTCCGTGGACAAGTTTTTGACCCATATCCCCATTTATTCCCACAATGATCCATAATGTCTTAAATATCAAGTATTATATTGTTAGCATGCTCGAGCGTTTCACGGAGATCGAAGACTTTTGCCAGTACCGTCGAATCGGAACAGCGAGCGGTCTGTCGCTTTCTTCCGTTTCTTCAAACGGCCATAACTTTTGACTCGTTTGGAGTTACGGGAGCCACAACCTATCAAAACGAAGGCCTTACCATGTTCTATGCTTCCAACGGTTGGAATTCTCTTGGATCGGTTTTTTGCGTAGAATAATTCCATCTTAATTTTATTCTAATGCTCGGATTTTTCATTCATAAATTTATTCCGTGGAGTTTGTGGTATAAACTGTCGGACTAAATCGATGTTAACGTAGAACAACGTAAAAAACAAAAATATACAAATATCGAAGAAGGCCACCATAATATTCCGCTAAAAAAATTGAAATTGAATTTAAAATTGGATAAAACAGGAAACTGAAAGATATTCGCAGATTGAAAAGGTAGCTTACTTAAATCATATAAAACGCCTTGAGTCGTTAGAAATTCTAAGGTATCAAATGCTTTTAACGTTCTCCTTGAAGTCACTTCGTCGTGGTGTCGTAATTTTGGTAAAAAGTCGGCGCGTGTTGATGACTATGAGCAAAACAATGCGGTACGGAAAATGAGGAAGACCGAACGGTCGTAAAAGCAGAACGTTTATTGCGCTATAGCTTCCGTGGACAAGTTTTTGACCCATATCCCCATTTATTCCCACAATGATCCATAATATCTTAAATATGAAGTACTATATTGTGAGCATGCTCGAGCGTTTCACGGAGATCGAAGACTTTTGCCAGTACCGTCGAATCGGAACAGCGAGCGGTCTGTCGCTTTCTTCCGTTTCTTCAAACGGCCATAACTTTTGACTCGTTTGGAGTTACGGGAGCCACAATGACGCAGCGGATATTTCAAAACAAACTTCAATTGATGAAATGTAGCAATCGGTGATTTGAAAATACTGCAATGCCCAAATCCGTTGATCCAAAGATGCCGGATTCTAGCTATCTTCGTCTCGTTGATCGCGCACGATACCGAGAAACAAAGATCTACGATTCTTCGACGTTGATCAAGCGCACTTGATTCCGTGAATCGGCTTCACAAACGAAGATTCGAGCGCACTCGAATGACGTAGGTGGAGATAGGAGATTTCACTCGACTACCAATTAAAGAAGAAAGCACAAAGCAATCAACACGAAAATTTTATTCCATATTCAACCACCCATTACAATGACATTACATCCCTATTTATAGTGTTTATGACTCAACAAAAAAAAAAATTACAATACCAACAGTACACGACTCAAGTTGACTCGGCCACGACTCAACGTGACTCGCGACTTAAAGAAAAAATTACAAGAACTTTATGTTAACCCGGCTCCGACTTATACGCTACTTCATCACTGTCTCGCGAGTAAAGGAAGGTGGCTTTCATCAGCTACTGGAGTACTTATGTCGTTCGCGACTTAAAAAAAGAAAAACAACAGCGACTCATGGCTTGAGTATACATCAGCGACTCATAGCTTGCATATACAATCGCGACTTATTGAGAGCTTCTTGTTTGCGACTTAGGAATTGAATCGGTCATGACTCATAGATGTCTCGGCTTCAACTCTGGTAAGTTTCGATGACTCGGTAACGACTCAAAGGCTTCAGCTTCATTTTGGATTGGCAACGACTCATAGCTTCATCTTCATATTGAGTCGCGACATTGATAAGTCGCTCACGACTCAAGGCCACGCGATTCAAGAAGGGGCGATTCGAGGAGGCGCGATTCAAGGAGAGGGGATTCGAGGCAGCGGCAGCGCGATTCAAGGCAGCGCGATCCAAGGAGGGATCTCGGGAATCTGGGTTTGTTCGATTCGAGGTATGCCCTGCATCATCCTCCCCTTGTTGAAAGAAATTCGTCCTCGAATTCATATTCTCGTCATCTTTGATAGGTTCCTCCTCATAATATGGAATTAAATGCTTCACGTTAAACACATCAGAAGTGTAAACATTTTCTGCCAGCTTCAACTTATAAGCATTTTCATTTATCCGTCTTATAATTTCTACGGGCCCAATCTTTCGAGCTTTCAACTTGTTATAAGTTCCAACTGGAAAACGATCTTTTGTTAACACTGCATAAACAAAATCTCCTTCCTTGAAGACAACACTTCTTCGTTTTTTATCCACCATTTGTTTATACTTCTCATTCGTTTTACGTAATCTTTCTTGTACAACCTTGTGGCATTCCTGTAACTCATTCACCAAGTCACTAGCCCGCTTAACAATTCCTTTCTGATATGGTAATGTCGTTAAATCCAATGGTCCCTTCAGAATGGCTGAATATACAACTTGAAACGGACTGAATCCAGTACTTCGATTGGCTGCGTGATTGTGTGAGAACTCAGCTTGACACAATTTTAAATCCCAACTCTTCAAATTATCTTTCACAAGACATCGTAACAAGTTTCCCAACGATCTATTCACCACTTCGGTTTGCCCATCTGTTTGCGGATGATAAGCACTACTAAAATTCAGCTTCATTCCGACCATCTTCCACAAACTAAGCCAAAAATGACTTAAAAATCTGGTATCCCTGTCGGAAACAATAGACTCTGGCAACCCATGTAAACGATAGATTTCTTTAAAGAACAACTGAGCCACTCGAACTGCATCCGCTGTCTTCTTACAGGCTATAAAATGTGCCATCTTCGAAAACCTGTCCACTACAACAAATATAGAATCATTTCCCCTTTGAGTTCTAGGCAAACCCAAAACAAAATCCATGCTGATATCAACCCATGGTCTGTTAGGCACAGGTAACGGCATATATAATCCCGCATTCGTAGCTGTTCCCTTCGAAACCTGACAGATATGACATCTCTCCACAAATCTCTCTACCTCTTTCCTCATTGTTGGCCAATAATAAGACTGAGAAATCAACTGCAATGTACGATCTCTGCCTACATGGCCTTCTTCATGTAATTCTTTAACGATCTTCATTCTCAAGCTACAATCTGGTATACATAAACGATTTCCTTTGAACAAGAATCCATCAACCAACACAAATTCATCAGTACTTCCTTCCTTGACTTTCTCAACAAATTTCACAAAGTAAGGATCTTCTTCAATCAACTCTGGTAATAATTCAAACCCTGTCACTTCAACTTTCATTGTCGTTAATAAATGACTCCTCCTACTCAAAGCATCAGCCACCCGATTTGTCACCCCGGATTTGTGTTTAACAAGAAAGGTAAATTGTTGTAAATATGCAATCCATGATGCATGTCTCGCTGAAATTTTATCCTGCCCATGTAAATGTTTCAAAGCTTCGTGATCAGTGTAAAGAACGAATTCCTTCTGAAATAGGTAGTGTCTCCAATGCTTAACAGCTTGCACAACAGCGTAAAATTCAACGTCATATGTACTGTATCTCATCTTTGCCCCTGATAACTTTTCACTGAAATATGCAATAGGTCTCCCCTGCTGACTCAACACTCCCCCAATCCCAACCTTTGATGCATCAGTGTGTAGTTCAAACAACAACTGAAAATTAGGTAAAACAAGAATTGGCGCTGTCGTCAACAGTTCTTTGATTCGTTCAAAAGAAATTCCGGCTTCTTCTGTCCTCGAAAACTGTTTACCCTTTATGCAATCAGTAACTGGAGCCATTACGCTACTGAAGTGTGGAATGAATCTTCGGTAGAATGATGATAGCCCATGAAAACTTCTCACTTCCGTAATTGTCTTTGGCTGTGGCCAATTTCTGACTGCCTCAACTTTACTCTGATCAACTTGAATACCTTCTCCTGAAACAACATAACCCAGAAATAAAACACTGTGCGTCATAAACACACATTTCTTCGTAGCAGCATAAAATTGTTCCTCACGAAGAATAATCAACACTTCCCTCAAATGTTGAATATGCTCCTCCGTACTCCTGCTGTAAATCAGAATATCATCGAAATAAACCACGACGAACTTCCCAATGAGTGGTCTAAAGATTTGATTCATCACCCGCATGAATGTACTAGGTGCATTTGATAAACCAAATGGCATAACCAACCATTCGTATAACCCCTCTCTCGTTTTGAAGGCCGTCTTCCATTCGTCTCCAGGTCTAATCCGAATTTGATGATAACCGCTATTCAAATCAATTTTCGAAAAGATCGTTGCTCCACTCAACTGATCTAGCAAGTCATCCAACCTCGGCATTGGAAATCTATATCTCACAGTAATCTTATTCAATGCTCGACTGTCAGTGCACATCCTCCACGTCCCGTCCTTCTTCGGTACTAATAAAGCCGGCACAGCACATGGACTCAAACTTTCCTGTACACGTCCCTGCTCAAGTAACTCTTCCACCTGCCTTCGTAACTCTTCATGTTCCTTCAGACTCATTCGGTAATGTGGTCTATGCGGTAATACTGCTCCCAGAACAAGATCGATTTGATGTTGAATGTCTCTCAATGGCGGTAACTCCTTAGGCAACTCCTCTGGAAATACATCCTCAAACTCTTTCAAAACTGGCTTTGCTTCCTCAGGAATTTCAACCTCTTCACTGCACTCTCGCCCAATCAACAAATAGACTTCAGGCTCCTCTTCGACTTCCTTGACAAACTCCTTCAAAGTTAACAGAGTTTTCAATTCTTCAATTTCCTCCAGCTTGCTTTCTTTCTGTTGCTGCTTCTTGGGAACTAAAGTAATTTTAGTGCCTTCAAACATGAAACTATAGCTATTAGCACGACCATCATGTTGAACTGCTCTATCAAACTGCCATGGTCTGCCCAACAACAGATGACATACGTCCATGTCTACAACATCGCACCAAATTTCATCCTTGTATTTCTTCCCAATTGAAAATTTAACACAAGCTCTCCTTCCGACTTTCACCTCACCTCCTTTCCTCAACCAAGCTAACTTGTACGGTTTAGGATGCTTCTCGCTTTTCAATTCCAACTTCTTTACTGCCTCTGTAGAGATAATGTTATCGCAACTCCCAGCATCAATAACGAATTTACAAACTCTTCCAAGAATAGTACAAGTAGACTGAAATATGTTATTCCTCAACCAACTGTCTTCCTCCTCTTGCTTTGGTGTCAAACAACTTCTCCTCATCATTAGTGAATATCCTTCGTCTCCCGACAACAAGTCTTCCTCCTCAACCGGTAAGGAATTAGAACACTCAGCCTCTTCATCCTCATCCTCAGCTTCAACTATCATAGTTCTCTTTTTCGGCTTCGGACACTCATTGCTTTTATGGCCCATTTCCTGGCAATTATAACATTTGAACCCACTATTAACCTTCGC
This sequence comes from Allium cepa, assembly GCA_030765085.1. NCBI lineage: Eukaryota > Viridiplantae > Streptophyta > Magnoliopsida > Asparagales > Amaryllidaceae > Allium > Allium cepa. The sequence continues at coordinate 171,438,764 of CM060931.1, forward strand.
CTTCTCACCCTCCTTCACAATTGGCTTACTGACAGGTTTAGAAACATTAGAACTTCCACTGGCCCCCTTCACTTGATTGTTAGAATTAGTAAACACACCACCTCCACGCCTTTCCTGCTTCTCCCAAGCTAACGCTTTCTGATGTGCCTCTGCTACAGATCTTGGATCAAACATATTAACCATATCCTGGATCTGCATTCTCAATCCTCCAATGAATCTAGCAGTTAACTGTTCTTCAGTCTCCATAATATCGTTCCTGGCAATGAGTTGGTAAAATTCATCAGCATAATCACTAACAGACTTTGTCCCTTGCCTCAGATTCTGCAACCTCTGGTACATAAGTGATTGATAGTTGTAAGGTAAGAAAGTAGATCTCATCAACTTCTTCATCTTATCCCACTCAACAACCTTTGACTTCCCCATCCGTTCTCGTGTAAGTTTAGTTTGCTGCCACCATGCCAATGCTCTTCCCCTCAATCTCGTAGCAACCAACTTCACTCGACGATTCTCCGGCACTTTCTTGAAATCAAAGATTTCTTCAACATTAGATAACCAGTCTAAGAACTCCTCAGCAACCATCCCGCCTTTAAATTCTGGAATCTCCATCTTCATTCCCGATTCCCATCGACGATTATCATCTACATCTCGATACTGACGTCGTGTTTGTTCTCTATCTCGATGCATACTCCCTCTGTCACCAACAAATTCCTCATCAAAATCTGAAGTATATCGTTGTCGTTCACGCCCTCCAACATCTCTACCACCACTCCTACTACCAACATCCCTTCGATCCCGATCATCAACATTCCTCCTACTACGATTATCAACACTTCTATGCTCTTGACTTTCTCTCCTCTCCCGTTCTGATTGTGATGAAACTCTACTACCCCCACGGTTTGATTCAGGTGAAATTCTTCTTCTATTTTGATTCATTTCAAGCATCATTCTCTCTAATCGACCAATCCCTTCATTCAACTTTTCAGTAAAACTCTCATGGATTCGTTGCTCCATTTCATCGGCCTCTTCTCTTCCATACAAGGCATTAATATTGCGATGTCGTTGAGCTCGTCTTGGTGGCATGATTGAACTTCACAAATAATTCAACAAATCTCCAAACTTCAACAAATTTGACTTCAAAAATCTTCAAACAAAACAACTAGTGCGCTTCAAGCTTGCTTCAAACTTCACTTTGGCGTGCCAACTCTCCTACACAAATTCAAACACCTTTTCCACACTTTGATCCAAATGATTATGGATCAAACACCCCAAACTTGTTGCAACTTCAATATGAACACGATGAACAAAAACTTCAAACTCCAACTTCTCGATAATTTACAAATTCGATCTCTAAACTTCAGCTTCTCGAAACCCAATTCTCCAAATGATGCAAACTCCTTGCAATCTAGCTCTGATACCAAACTGACGCAGCGGATATTTCAAAACAAACTTCAATTGATGAAATGTAGCAATCGGTGATTTGAAAATACTGCAATGCCCAAATCCGTTGATCCAAAGATGCCGGATTCTAGCTATCTTTGTCTCGTTGATCGCGCACGATACCGAGAAACAAAGATCTACGATTCTTCGACGTTGATCAAGCGCACTTGATTCTGTGAATCGGCTTCACAAACGAAGATTCGAGCGCACTCGAATGACGTAGGTGGAGATAGGAGATTTCACTCGACTACCAATTAAAGAAGAAAGCACAAAGAAATCAACACGAAAATTTTATTCCATATTCAACCACCCATTACAATGACATTACATCCCTATTTATAGTGTTTATGACTCAACAACAAAAAAAAAATTACAATACCAACAGTACACGACTCAAGTTGACTCGGCCACGACTCAACGTGACTCGCGACTTAAAGAAAAAATTACAAGGACTTTATGTTAACCCGGCTCCGATTTATACGCTACTTCATCACTGTCTCGCGAGTAAAGGAAGGTGGCTTTCATCAGCTACTGGAGTACTTATGTCGTTCGCGACTTAAAAAAAGAAAAACAACAGCGACTCATGGCTTGAGTATACATCAGCGACTCATAGCTTGCATATACAATCGCGACTTACTGAGAGCTTCTTCTTCGCGACTTAGGAATTGAATCGGTCGCGACTCATAGATGTCTCGGCTTCAACTCAGGTAAGTTTCGATGACCCGGTAACGACTCAAAGGCTTCAGCTTCATTTTGGATTGGCAACGACTCATAGATTCATCTTCATATTGAGTCGCGACATTGATAAGTCGCTCACGACTCAAGGCCACGCGATTCAAGAAGGGGAGATTCGAGGAGGCGCGATTCAAGGAGAGGGGATTCGAGGCAGCGGCAGCGCGATCCAAGGAGGGATCTCGGGAATCTGGGTTTGTTCGATTTGAGGTATGCGCTGCATCACACAACCTATCAAAACGAAGGTCTTTCCATGTTCTACGCTTCCAACGGTTGGAATTCTCTTGGATCGGTTTTTTGCGTAGAATAATTCCATCTTAATTTTATTCTAATGCTTGGATGTTTTCATTCATAAATTTATTCCGTGGAGTTTGTGGTATAAACAGTCGGACTAAATCGATGTTAGCGTAGAACAACGTAAAAAACAAAAATATACAAATATCGAAGAAGGCCACCATAATATTCCGCTAAAAAAATTGAAATTGAATTTAAAATTGGATAAAACAGGAAACTGAAAGATATTCGCAGATTGAAAAGGTAGCTTACTTAAATCATATAAAACGCCTTGAGTCGTTCGAAATTCTAAGGTATCAAATGCTTTTAACGTTCTCCTTGAAGTTACTTCGTCGTGGTGTCGTAATTTTGGTAAAATGTCGGCACGTGTTGATGACTATGAGCAAAACAATGCGGTACGGAAAATGAGGAAGACCGAACGGTCGTAAAAGCAGAACGTTTATTGCGCTATAGCTTCTGTGGACAAGTTTTTGACCCATATCCCCATTTATTCCCACAATGATCCATAATATCTTAAATATCAAGTACTATATTGTTAGCATGCTCAAGCGTTTCACGGAGATCGAATTCTTTTGCCAGTACCGTCGAATCGGAACAGCGAGCGGTCTGTCGCTTTCTTCCGTTTCTTCAAACGGCCATAACTTTTGACTCGTTTGGAGTTACGGGAGCCACAACCTATCAAAACGAAGGCCTTTCCATGTTCTACGTTTCCAACGGTTGGAATTCTCTTGGATCGGTTTTTTGCGTAGAATAATTCCATCTTAATTTTATTCTAATGCTTGGATGTTTTCATTCATAAATTTATTCCGTGGAGTTTGTGGTATAAACAGTCGGAATAAATTGATGTTAACGTAGAACAACGTAAAAAACAAAAATATACAAATTTCGAAGAAGGCCACCATGATATTCCGCTAAAAAAATTGAAATTGAATTTAAAATTGGATAAAACAGGAAACTGAAAGATATTCGCAGATTGAAAAGGTAGCTTACTTAAATCATATAAAACGCCTTGAGTCGTTCGAAATTCTAATGTATCAAATGCGTTTAACGTTCTCCTTGAAGTCACTTCGTCGTGGTGTCGTAATTTTGGTAAAAAGGTGGCGCGTGTTGATGACTATGAGAAAAACAATGGGGTACGGAAAATGAGGAAGACCGAACGGTCGTAAAAGCAGAACGTTTATTGCGCTATAGCTTCTGTGGACAAGTTTTTGACCCATATCCCCATTTATTCCCACAATGATACATAATATCTTAAATATCAAGTACTATATTGTGAGCATGCTCGAGCGTTTCACGGAGATCGAAGACTTTTGCCAGTACCGTCGAATCGGAACAGCGAGCGGTCTGTCGCTTTCTTCCGTTTCTTCAAACGGCCATAACTTTTGACTCGTTTGGAGTTACGGGAGCCACAACCTATCAAAACGAAAGCCTTTTCATGTTCTACGTTTCCAACGGTTGGAATTCTCTTGGATCGGTTTTTTGCGTAGAATAATTCCATCTTAATTTTATTCTAATGCTTGGATGTTTTCATTCATAAATTTATTCCGTGAAGTTTGTGGTATAAACAGTCGGACTAAATCGATGTTAACGTAGAACAACGTAAAAAACTAAAATATACAAATATCGAAGAAGGCCACCATAATATTCCGCTAAAAAAATTGAAATTGAATTTAAAATTGGATAAAACAGGAAACTGAAAGATATTCGCAGATTGAAAAGGTTGCTTACTTAAATCATATAAAATGCCTTGAGTCGTTCGAAATTCTAAGGTATCAAATGCTTTTAACGTTCTCCTTGAATTCACTTCGTCGTGGTGTCGTAATTTTGGTAAAAAGGCGGCGCGTGTTGATGACTATGAGCAAAACAATGGGGTACGGAATAAGAGGAAGACGGAACGGTCGTAAAAGCATAACGTTTATTGCGCTATAGCTTCCGTGGACAAGTTTTTGACCCATATCCCCATTTATTCCCACAATGATCCATAATATCTTAAATATGAAGTACTATATTATGAGCATGCTCGAGCGTTTCACGGAGATCGAAGACTTTTGCCAATACCGTCGAATCGGAACAGCGAGCGGTCTATCGCTTTCTTCCGTTTCTTCAAACGGCCATAACTTTTGGCTCGTTTGGAGTTACGGGAGCCACAACCTATCAAAACGAAGGTCTTTCCATGTTCTACGCTTCCAACGGTTGGAATTCTCTTAGATCGGTTTTTTGCGTAGAATAATTCCATCTTAATTTTATTCTAATGCTCGGATATTTTCATTCATAAATTTATTCCGTGGAGTTTGTGGTATAAACTGTCGGACTAAATCGATGTTAACGTAGAACAACGTAAAAAACAAAAATATACAAATATCGAAGAAGGCCACCATAATATCCCGCTAAAAAATTGAAATTGAATTTAAAATTGGATAAAACAGGAAACTGAAAGATATTCGCAGATTGAAAAGGTAGCTTACTTAAATCATATAAAACGCCTTGAGTCGTTCGAAATTCTAAGGTATCAAATGCTTTTAACGTTCTCCTTAAAGTCACTTCGTCGTGGTGTCGTAATTTTGGTAAAAAGTCGGCGCGTGTTGATGACTATGAGCAAAACAATGCGGTACGGAAAATGAGGAAGACCGAACGGTCGTAAGAGCAGAACGTTTATTGCGCTATAGCTTCCGTGGACAAGTTTTTGACCCATATCCCCATTTATTCCCACAATGATCCATAATGTCTTAAATATCAAGTACTATATTGTTAGCATGCTCGAGCGTTTCACGGAGATCAAAGACTTTTGCCAGTACCGTCGAATCGGAACAGCGAGCGGTCTGTCGCTTTCTTCCGTTTCTTCAAACGGCCATAACTTTTGACTCGTTTGGAGTTACGGGAGCCACAACCTATCAAAACGAAGGTCTTTCCATGTTCTACGCATCCAACGGTTGGAATTCTCTTGGATCGGTTTTTTGCGTAGAATAATTCCATCTTAATTTTATTCTAATGCTCGGATATTTTCATTCATAAATTTATTACGTGGAGTTTGTGGTATAAACTGTCGGACTAAATCGATGTTAACGTAGAACAACGTAAAAAACAAAAATATACAAATATCGAAGAAGGCCACCATAATATTCCGCTCAAAAAATTGAAATTGAATTTAAAATTGGATAAAACAGGAAACTGAAAGATATTCGCAGATTGAAAAGGTAGCTTACTTAAATCATATAAAACGCCTTGAGTCGTTAGAAATTCTAAGGTATCAAATGCTTTTAACGTTCTCCTTGAAGTCACTTCGTCGTGGTGTCGTAATTTTGGTAAAAAGTCGGCGCGTGTTGATGACTGTGAGCAAAACAATGCGGTACGGAAAATGAGGAAGACCGAACGGTCGTAAGAGCAGAACGTTTATTGCGCCATAGCTTCCGTGGACAAGTTTTTGACCCATATCCCCATTTACTCCCACAATGATCCATAATGTCTTAAATATCAAGTACTATATTGTTAGCATGCTCGAGCGTTTCACGGAGATCGAAGACTTTTGCCAGTACCGTCGAATCGGAACAGCGAGCGGTCTGTCGCTTTCTTCCGTTTCTTCAAACGGCCATAACTTTTGACTCGTTTGGAGTTACGGGAGCCGCAACCTATCAAAACGAAGGCCTTTCCATGTTCTACGTTTCCAACGGTTGGAATTCTCTTGGATCGGTTTTTTGCGTAGAATAATTCCATCTTAATTTTATTCTAATGCTTGGATGTTTTCATTCATAAATTTATTCCGTGGAGTTTGTGGTATAAACAGTCGGACTAAATCGTTGTTAACGTAGAACAACGTAAAAAACAAAAATATACAAATATCGAAGAAGGCCCCCATGATATTCCGCTAAAAAATTTGAAATTGAATTTAAAATTGGATAAAACAGGAAACTGAAAGATATTCGCAAATTGAAACGGTAGCTTACTTAAATCATATAAAACGCCTTGAGTCGTTCGAAATTCTAAGGTATCAAATGCTTTTAACGTTCTCCTTGAAGTCACTTCGTCGTGGTGTCGTAATTTTGGTAAAAAGTCGGCGCGTGTTGATGACTATGAGCAAAACAATGCGGTACGGAAAATGAGGAAGACCGAACGGTCGCAAAAGCAGAACGTTTATTGCGCTATAGCTTCTGTGGACAAGTTTTTGACCCATATCCCCATTTATTCCCACAATGATCCATAATATCTTAAATATCAAGTACTATATTGTTAGCATGCTCGAGCGTTTCACGGAGATCGAAGACTTTTGCCAGTACCGTCGAATCGGAACAGCGAGCGGTCTGTCGCTTTCTTCCGTTTCTTCAAACGGCCATAACTTTTGACTCGTTTGGAGTTACGGGAGCCACAACCTATCAAAACGAAGGCCTTTCCATGTTCTACGTTTCCAACGGTTGGAATTCTCTTGGGTCGGTTTTTTTGCGTAGAATAATTCCATCTTAATTTTATTCTACTTCTTGGATGTTTTCATTCATAAATTTATTCCGTGGAATTTGTGGTATAAATAGTCGGACTAAATCGATGTTAACGTAGAAGAACGTAAAAAACAAAAATATACAAATATCAAAGAAGGCCAACATAATATTCCGCCAAAAAAATTGAAATTGAATTTAAAATTGGAACAAACAGGAAACTGAAAGATATTCGCAGGTTGAAAAAGTAACTTACTTAAATCATATAAAACGCCTTGAGTCGTTCGAAATTCTATGGTATCAAATGCTTTTAACGTTCTCCTTGAATTCACTTCGTCGTGGTGTCGTGATTTTGGTAAAAAGGCGGCGCGTGTTGATGACTATGAGCAAAACAAAGCGGTACGGAAAAAGAGGAAGACGGAACGGTCGTAAAAGCAGAACGTTTATTGCGCTATAGCTTCTGTGGACAAGTTTTTGACCCATATCCCCATTTATTCCCACAATGATCCATAATATCTTAAATATGAAGTACTATATTGTTAGCATGCTCGAGCGTTTCACGGAGATCGAAGACTTTTGCCAGTACCGTCGAATCGGAACAGCGAGCGGTCTGTCGCTTTCTTCAGTTTCTTCAAACGGCCATAACTTTTGACTCGTTTAGAGTTACGGGAGCCACAACCTATCAAAACGAAGGCCTTTCCATGTTCTACGTTTCCAACGGTTGGAATTCTCTTGGATCGGTTTTTTGCGTAGAATAATTCCATTTTAATTTTATTCTACTTCTTGGATGTTTTCATTCATAAATTTATTCCGTGGAGTTTGTGGTATAAATAGTTGGACTAAATCGATGTTAACGTAGAAGAACGTAAAAAAAATATATACAAAAATCAAAGAAGGCCACCATAATATTCCGCTAAAAAAATAGAAATTGAATTTAAAATTGGAACAAACAGGAAAGTGAAAGATATTCGCAGATTGAAAAAGTAGCTTACTTAAATCATATAAAACGCCTTGAGTCGTTCGAAATTCTATGGTATCAAATGCTTTAAACGTTCTCCTTGAATTCACTTCGTCGTGGTGTCGTAATTTTGGTAAAAAGGCGGCGCGTGTTGATGACTATGAGCAAAACAATGCGGTACGGAAAATGAGGAAGACGGAACGGTCGTAAAAGCAGAACGTTTATTGCGCTATAGCTTCTGTGGACAAGTTTTTGACCCATATCCCCATTTATTCCCAAAATGATCCATAATATCTTAAATATCAAGTACTATATTGTGAGCATGCTCGAGCGTTTCACGGAGATCGAAGACTTTTGTCAGTACCGTCGAATAGGAACAGCGAGCGGTCTGTCGCTTTCTTCCGTTTCTTCAAACGGCCATAACTTTTGACTCGTTTGGAGTTACGGGGGCCACAACCTATCAAAACGAAGGCCTTTCCATGTTCTACGCTTCCAACTGTTGGAATTCTCTTGGATCGGTTTTTTGCGTAGAATAATTCCATCTTAATTTTATTCTAATGCTTGGATGTTTTCATTCATAAATTTATTCCGTGGAGTTTGTGGTACAAACAGTCGGACTAAATCGATGTTAACGTAGAACAACGTAAAAAACAAAAATATACAAATATCAAAGAAGGCCACCATGATATTCCGCTAAAAAAATTGAAATTGAATTTAAAATTGGATAAAACAGGAAACTGAAAGATATTCGCAGATTGAAAAGGTAGCTTACTTAAATCATATAAAACGCCTTGAGTCGTTCGAAATTCTAAGGTATCAAATGCGTTTAACGTTCTCCTTGAAGTCACTTCGTCGTGGTGTCGTAATTTTGGTAAAAAGGCGGCGCGTATTGATGACTATGAGCAAAACAATGCGGTACGGAAAATGAGGAAGACCGAACGGTCGTAAAAGCAGAACGTTTATTGCGCTATAGCTTCTGTGGACAAGTTTTTGCCCCATATCCCCATTTATCCCCACAATGATCCATAATATCTTAAATATCAAGTACTATATTGTTAGCATGCTCGAGCGTTTCACGGAGATCGAAGACTTTTGCCAGTACCGTCGAATCGGAACAACGAGCGGTCTGTCGCTTTCTTCCGTTTCTTCAAACGGCCATAACTTTTGACTCGTTTGGAGTTACGGGAGCCACAACCTATCAAAACGAAGGCCTTTCCATGTTCTACGCTTCCAACGGTTGGAATTCTCTTGGATCGGTTTTTTGCGTAGAATAATTCCATCTTAATTTTATTCTAATGCTTGGATGTTTTTATTCATAAATTTATTCCATGGAGTTTGTGGTACAAACAGTCGGACTAAATCGATGTTAACGTAGAACAACGTAAAAAACAAAAATATACAAATATCGAAGAAGGCCACCATGATATTCCGCTAAAAAATTTGAAATTGAATTTAAAATTGGATAAAACAGGAAACTGAAAGATATTCGCAGATTGAAAAGGTAGCTTACTTAAATCATATAAAACGCCTTGAGTCGTTCGAAATTCTAAGGTATCAAATGCGTTTAACGTTCTCCTTGAAGTCACTTCGTCGTGGTGTCGTAATTTTGGTAAAAAGGCGGCGCGTGTTGATGACTATGAGCAAAACAATGCGGTACGGAAAAAGAGGAAGACATAACGGTCGTAAAAGCAGAACGTTTATTGCGCTATAACTTCTGTGGACAAGTTTTTGACCCATATCCCCATTTATTCCCACAATGATCCATAATATCTTAAATATGAAGTACTATATTGTGAGCATGCTCGAGCGTTTCACGGAGATCGAAGACTTTTGCCAGTACCGTCGAATCGGAACAGCGAGCGGTCTGTCGCTTTCTTCCGTTTCTTCAAACGGCCATAACTTTTGACTCGTTTGGAGTTACGGGAGCCACAACCTATCAAAACGAAGGCCTTTCCATGTTCTACGTTTCCAACGGTTGGAATTCTCTTGGGTCGGTTTTTTTGCGTAGAAGAATTCCATCTTAATTTTATTCTACCTCTTGGATGTTTTCATTCATAAATTTATTCCGTGGAATTTGTGGTATAAATAGTCGGACTAAATCGATGTTAACGTAGAAGAACGTAAAAAACAAAAATATACAAATATCAAAGAAGGCCAACATAATATTCCGCTAAAAAAATTGAAATTGAATTTAAAATTGGAACAAACAGGAAACTGAAAGATATTCGCAGATTGAAAAAGTAGCTTACTTAAATCACACAAAACACCTTGAGTCGTTCGAAATTCTATGGTATCAAATGCTTTTAACGTTCTCCTTGAATTCACTTCGTCGTGGTGTCGTGATTTTGGTAAAAAGGCGGCGCGTGTTGATGACTATGAGCAAAACAAAGCGGTACGGAAAAAGAGGAAGACAGAACGGTCATAAAAGCAGAACGTTTATTGCGCTATAGCTTCTGTGGACAAGTTTTTGACCCATATCCCCATTTATTCCCACAATGATCCATAATATCTTAAATATGAAGTACTATATTGTGAGCATGCTCGAGCGTTTCACGGAGATCGAAGACTTTTGCCAGTACCGTTGAATCGGAACAGCGAGCGGTCTGTCGCTTTCTTCCGTTTCTTCAAACGGCCATAACTTTTGACTCGTTTGGAGTTACGGGAGCCACAACCTATCAAAACGAAGGCCTTTCCATGTTCTACGTTTCCAACGGTTGGAATTCTCTTGGGTCGGTTTTTTTGCGTAGAATAATTCCATCTTAATTTTATTCTACTTCTTGGATGTTTTCATTCATAAATTTATTCCGTGGAATTTGTGGTATAAATAGTCGGACTAAATCGATGTTAACGTAGAAGAACGTAAAAATCAAAAATATACAAATATCAAAGAAGGCCAACATAATATTCCGCTAAAAAAATTGAAATTGAATTTAAAATTGGAACAAACAGGAAACTGAAAGATATTCGCAGGTTGAAAAAGTAGCTTACTTAAATCATATAAAACGCCTTGAGTCGTTCGAAATTCTATGGTATCAAATGTTTTTAACGTTCTCCTTGAATTCACTTCGTCGTGGTGTCGTGATTTTGGTAAAAAGGCGGCGCGTGTTGATGACTATGAGCAAAACAAAGCGGTACGGAAAAAGAGGAAGACGGAACAGTCGTAAAAGCAGAACGTTTATTGCGCTATAGCTTCTGTGGACAAGTTTTTGACCCATATCCCCATTTATTCCCACAATGATCCATAATATCTTAAATATGAAGTACAATATTGTGAGCATGCTCGAGCGTTTCACGGAGATCGAAGACTTTTGCCAGTACCGTCGAATCGGAACAGCGAGCGGTTTGTCGCTTTCTTCCGTTTCTTCAAACGGCCATAACTTTTGACTCGTTTGGAGTTACGGGAGCCACAACCTATCAAAACGAAGGCCTTTCCATGTTCTACGTTTCCAACGGTTGGAATTCTCTTGGGTCGGTTTTTTTGCGTAGAATAATTCCATCTTAATTTTATTCTACTTCTTCGATGTTTTCATTCATAAATTTATTCCGTGGAGTTTGTGGTATAAACAGTCGGACTAAATCGATGTTAACGTAGAAGAACGTAAAAAACAAAAATATACAAATATCAAAGAAGGCCAACATAATATTCCGCTAAAAAAATTGAAATTGAATTTAAAATTGGAACAAACAGGAAACTGAAAGATATTCGCAGGTTGAAAAGGTAGCTTACTTAAATCATATAAAACGCCTTGAGTCGTTCGAAATTCTAAGGTATCAAATGCTTTTAACGTTCTCCTTGAATTCACTTCATCGTGGTGTCGTGATTTTGGTAAAAAGGCGGCGCGTGTTGATGACTATGAGCAAAACAAAGCGGTACGGAAAAAGAGGAAGACGGAACGGTCGTAAAAGCAGAACGTTTATTGCGCTATAGCTTCTGTGGACAAGTTTTTGACCCATATCCCCATTTATTCCCACAATGATCCATAATATCTTAAATATGAAGTACTATATTGTGAGCATGCTCGAGCGTTTCACGGAGATCGAAGACTTTTGCCAGTACCGTCGAATCGGAACAGCGAGCGGTCTGTCGCTTTCTTCCGTTTCTTCAAACAGCCATAACTTTTGACTCGTTTGGAGTTACGGGAGCCACAACCTATCAAAACGAAGGCCTTTCCATGTTCTACGTTTCCAACGGTTGGAATTCTCTTGGGTCGGTTTTTTTGCGTAGAATAATTCCATCTTAATTTTATTCTACCTCTTGAATGTTTTCATTCATAAATTTATTCCGTGGAGTTTGTGGTATAAATAGTCGGACTAAATCGATGTTAACGTAGAAGAACTTAAAAAACAAAAATATACAAATATCAAAGAAGGCCAACATAATATTCCGCTAAAAAAATTGAAATTGAATTTAAAATTGGAACAAACAGGAAACTGAAAGATATTCGCAGGTTGAAAAAGTAGCTTACTTAAATCATATAAAACGCCTTGAGTCGTTCGAAATTCTGTGGTATCAAATGCTTTTAACGTTCTCCTTGAATTCACTTCGTCGTGGTGTCGTGATTTTGGTAAAAAGGCGGCGCGTGTTGATGACTATGAGCAAAACAAAGCGGTACGGAAAAAGAGGAAGACGGAACGGTCATAAAAGCAGAACGTTTATTGCGCTATATCTTCTGTGGACAAGTTTTTGACCCATATCCCCATTTATTCCCACAATGATCCATAATATCTTAAATATGAAGTACTATATTGTGAGCATGCTCGAGCGTTTCACGGAGATCGAAGACTTTTGCCAGTACCGTCGAATCGGAACAGCGAGCGGTCTGTCGCTTTCTTCCGTTTCTTCAAACGGCCATAACTTTTGACTCGTTTGGAGTTACGGGAGCCACAACCTATCAAAACGAAGGCCTTTCCATGTTCTACGTTTCCAACGGTTGGAATTCTCTTGGATCGGTTTTTTGCGTAGAATAATTCCATCTTAATTTTATTCTAATGCTTGGATGTTTTCATTCATAAATTTATTCCGTGGAGTTTGTGGTATAAACAGTCGGACTAAATCGTTGTTAACGTAGAACAACGTAAAAAACAAATATATACAAATATCGAAGAAGGCCCCCATAATATTCCGCTAAAAAATTTGAAATTGAATTTAAAATTGGATAAAACAGGAAACTGCAAGATATTCGCAGATTGAAAAGGTAGCTTACTTAAATCATATAAAACGCCTTGAGTCGTTCGAAATTCTAAGGTATCAAATGCTTTTAACGATCTCCTTGAAGTCACTTCGTCGTGGTGTCGTAATTATGGTAAAAAGTCGGCGCGTGTTGATGACTATGAGCAAAACAATGCGGTTCGGAAAATGAGGAAGACCGAACGGTCGTAAAAGCAGAACGTTTATTGCGCTATAGCTTCTGTGGACAAGTTTTTGACCCATATCCCCATTTATTCCCACAATGATCCATAATATCTTAAATATCAAGTACTATATTGTTAGCATGCTCGAGCGTTTCACGGAGATCGAAGACTTTTGCCAGTACCGTCGAATCGGAACAGCGAGCGGTCTGTCGCTTTCTTCCGTTTCTTCAAACGGCCATAACTTTTGACTCGTTTGGAGTTACGGGAGCCACAACCAATCAAAACGAAGGCCTTTCCATGTTCTACGCTTCCAACGGTTGGAATTCTCTTGGGTCGGTTTTTTTGCGTAGAATAATTCCATCTTAATTTTATTCTACCTCTTGAATGTTTTCATTCATAAATTTATTCCGTGGAATTTGTGGTATAAATAGTCGGACTAAATCGATGTTAACTTAGAAGAACGTAAAAAACAAAAATATACAAATATCAAAGAAGGCCAACATAATATTCCGCTAAAAAAATTGAAATTGAATTTAAAATTGGAACAAACAGGAAACTGAAAGATATTCGCAGGTTGAAAAAGTAGCTTACTTAAATCATATAAAACGCCTTGAGTCGTTCGAAATTCTGTGGTATCAAATGCTTTTAACGTTCTCCTTGAATTCACTTCGTCGTGGTGTCGTGATTTTGGTAAAAAGGCGGCGCGTGTTGATGACTATGAGCAAAACAAAGCGGTACGGAAAAAGAGGAAGACGGAACGGTCGTAAAAGCAGAACGTTTATTGCGCTATAGCTTCTGTGGACAAGTTTTTGACCCATATCCCCATTTATTCCCACAATGATCCATAATATCTTAAATATCAAGTACTATATTGTGAGCATGCTCGAGCGTTTCACGGAGATCGAAGACTTTTGCCAGTACCGTCGAATCGGAACAGCGAGCGGTCTGTCGCTTTCTTCCGTTTCTTCAAACGGCCATAACTTTTGACTCGTTTGGAGTTACGGGAGCCACAACCTATCAAAACGAAGGCCTTTCCATGTTCTACGTTTCCAACGGTTGGAATTCTCTTGGATCGGTTTTTTGCGTAGAATAATTCCATCTTAATTTTATTCTAATGCTTGGATGTTTTCATTCATAAATTTATTCCGTGGAGTTTGTGGTATAAACAGTCGGACTAAATCGTTGTTAACGTAGAACAACGTAAAAAACAAAAATATACAAATATCGAAGAAGGCCCCCATAATATTCCGCTAAAAAATTTGAAATTGAATTTAAAATTGGATAAAACAGGAAACTGAAAGATATTCGCAGATTGAAAAGGTAGCTTACTTAAATCATATAAAACGCCTTGAGTCGTTCGAAATTCTAAGGTATCAAATGCTTTTAACGTTCTCCTTGAATTCACTTCGTCGTGGTGTCGTGATTATGGTAAAAAGGCGGCGCGTGTTGATGACTATGAGCAAAACAAAGCGGTACGGAAAAAGAGGAAGACGGAACGGTCGTAAAAGCAGAACGTTTATTGCGCTATAGCTTCTGTGGACAAGTTTTTGACCCATATCCCCATTTATTCCCACAATGATCCATAATATCTTAAATATCAAGTACTATATTGTGAGCATGCTCGAGCGTTTCACGGAGATCGAAGACTTTTGCCAGTACCGTCGAATCGGAACAGCGAGCGGTCTGTCGCTTTCTTCCGTTTCTTCAAACGGCCATAACTTTTGACTCGTTTGGTGTTACGGGAGCCACAACCTATCAAAACGAAGGCCTTTCCATGTTCTACGTTTCCAACGGTTGGAATTCTCTTGGATCGGTTTTTTGCGTAGAATAATTCCATCTTAATTTTATTCTAATGCTTGGATGTTTTCATTCATAAATTTATTCCGTGGAGTTTGTGGTATAAACAGTCGGACTAAATCGTTGTTAACGTAGAACAACGTAAAAAACAAAAATATACAAATATCGAAGAAGGCCCCCATAATATTCCGCTAAAAAATTTGAAATTGAATTTAAAATTGGATAAAACAGGAAACTGAAAGATATTCGCAGATTGAAAAGGTAGCTTACTTAAATCATATAAAACGCCTTGAGTCGTTCGAAATTCTAAGGTATCAAATGCTTTTAACGTTCTCCTTGAAGTCACTTCGTCGTGGTGTCGTAATTATGGTAAAAAGTCGGCGCGTGTTGATGACTATGAGCAAAACAATGCGGTACGGAAAATGAGGAAGACCGAACGGTCGTAAAAGCAGAACGTTTATTGCGCTATAGCTTCTGTGGACAAGTTTTTGACCCATATCCCCATTTATTCCCACAATGATCCATAATATCTTAAATATCAAGTACTATATTGTTAGCATGCTCGAGCGTTTCACGGAGATCGAAGACTTTTGCCAGTACCGACGAATCGGAATAGCGAGCGGTCTGTCGCTTTCTTCCGTTTCTTCAAACGGCCATAACTTTTGACTCGTTTGGAGTTACGGGAGCCACAACCTATCAAAACGAAGGCCTTTCCATGTTCTACGTTTCCAACGGTTGGAATTCTCTTGGGTCGGTTTTTTTGCGTAGAATAATTCCATCTTAATTTTATTCTACTTCTTGGATGTTTTCATTCATAAATTTATTCCGTGGAATTTGTGGTATAAACAGTCGGACTAAATCGGTGTTAACGTAGAACAACGTAAAAAACAAAAATATACAAATATCGAAGAAGGCCACCATAATATTCCGCTAAAAAAGTTGAAATTGAATTTAAAATTGGATAAAACAGGAAACTGAAAGATATTCGCTGATTGAAAAGGTAGCTTACTTAAATCATATAAAACGCCTTGAGTCGTTCGAAATTCTAAGGTATCAAATGCTTTTAACGTTCTCCTTGAAGTCACTTCATCGTGGTGTCGTAATTTTGGTAAAAAGTCGGCGCGTGTTGATGACTATGAGCAAAACAATGCGGTACGGAAAATGAGGAAGACCGAACGGTCGTAAAAGCAGAACGTTTATTGCGCTATAGCTTCTGTGGACAAGTTTTTGACCCATATCCCCATTTATTCCCACAATGATCCATAATATCTTAAATATCAAGTACTATATTGTTAGCATGCTCGAGCGTTTCACGGAGATCGAAGACTTTTGCCAGTACCGTCGAATCGGAACAGCGAGCGGTCTGTCGCTTTCTTCCGTTTCTTCAAACGGCCATAACTTTTGACTCGTTTGGAGTTACGGGAGCCACAACCTATCAAAACGAACGCCTTTCCATGTTCTACGTTTCCAACGGTTGGAATTCTCTTGGGTCGGTTTTTTTGCGTAGAATAATTCCATCTTAATTTTATTCTACTTCTTGGATGTTTTCATTCATAAATTTATTCCGTGGAATTTGTGGTATAAACAGTCGGACTAAATCGGTGTTAACGTAGAACAACGTAAAAAACAAAAATATACAAATATCGAAGAAGGCCACCATAATATTCCGCTAAAAAAGTTGAAATTGAATTTAAAATTGGATAAAACAGGAAACTGAAAGATATTCGCTGATTGAAAAGGTAGCTTACTTAAATCATATAAAACGCCTTGAGTCGTTCGAAATTCTAAGGTATCAAATGCTTTTAACGTTCTCCTTGAAGTCACTTCGTCGTGGTGTCGTAATTTTGGTAAAAAGTCGGCGCGTGTTGATGACTATGAGCAAAACAATGAGGTACGGAAAATGAGGAAGACCGAACGGTCATAAAAGCAGAACGTTTATTGCGCTATAGCTTCTGTGGACAAGTTTTTGACCCATATCCCCACAATGATCCATAATATCTTAAATATCAAGTACTACATTGTTAGCATGCTCGAGCGTTTCACGGAGATCGAAGACTTTTGCCAGTACCGTCGAATCGGAACAACGAGCGGTCTGTCGCTTTCTTCCGTTTCTTCAAACGGCCATAACTTTTGACTCGTTTGGAGTTACGGGAGCCACAACGTATCAAAACGAAGGCCTTTCCATGTTCTACGTTTCCAACGGTTGGAATTCTCTTGGGTCGGTTTTTTTGCGTAGAATAATTCCATCTTAATTTTATTCTACTTCTTGGATGTTTTCATTCATAAATTTATTCCGTGGAATTTGTGGTATAAACAGTCGGACTAAATCGGTGTTAACGTAGAACAACGTAAAAAACAAAAATATACAAATATCGAAGAAGGCCACCATAATATTCCGCTAAAAAAGTTGAAATTGAATTTAAAATTGGATAAAACAGGAAACTGAAAGATATTCGCTGATTGAAAAGGTAGCTTACTTAAATCATATAAAACGCCTTGAGTCGTTCGAAATTCTAAGGTATCAAATGCTTTTAACGTTCTCCTTGAAGTCACTTCGTCGTGGTGTCGTAATTTTGGTAAAAAGTCGGCGCGTGTTGATGACTATGAGCAAAACAATGCGGTACGGAAAATGAGGAAGACCGAACGGTCGTAAAAGCAGAACGTTTATTGCGCTATAGCTTCTGTGGACAAGTTTTTGACCCATATCCCCATTTATTCCCACAATGATCCATAATTTCTTAAATATCAAGTACTATATTGTTAGCATGCTCGAGCGTTTCACGGAGATCGAAGATTTTTGCCAGTACCGTCGAATCGGAACAGCGAGCGGTCTGTCGCTTTCTTCCGTTTCTTCAAACGGCCATAACTTTTGACTCGTTTGGAGTTACGGGAGCCACAACCTATCAAAACGAAGGCCTTTCCATGTTCTACGCTTCCAACGGTTGGAATTCTCTTTGATCGGTTTTTTGCGTAGCATAATTCCATCTTAATTTTATTCTAATGCTTGGATGTTTTCATTCATAAATTTATTCCGTGGAGTTTGTGGTATAAACAGTCGGACTAAATCGGTGTCAACGTAGAACAACGTAAAAAAAAAAAATATACAAATATCGAAGAAGGCCACCATAATATTCCGCTAAAAAATTTGAAATTGAATTTAAAATTGGATAAAACAGGAAACTGAAATATACAAATATCGAGCGTTTCTACAGGCCACCATAACTTTTGACTCGTTTGGAGTTACGGGAGCCGCAACCTATCAAAACGAAGGCCTTTCCATGTTCTACGTTTCCAAATGTTGGAATTCCCTTGGATCGGTTTTTTTTGTAGAATAATTCTATCTTAATTATATTCTACTACTTGGATGATTTGATTCATAAATTTATTCCGTGGAGTTTGTGGTATAAATAGTCAGACTAAATCGTAGCTTACTTACAGGCTAAGTAATCATATAAAACGCCTTGAGTCGTTCGAAATACTAAGGTATCAAATGCTTTTAACGTTCTCCTTGAAGTCGCTTCTTCGTTGTGTCGTAATTTTGGTAAAAAGTCGGCGCGTGTTGATGACTATGAGCAAAAGAATGCGGTACAGAAAATGAGGAAGACGGAACGGTCGTAAAAGCAGAACGTTTATTGCGCTATAGCTTCTGTGGACAAGTTTTTGACCCATGTCCCCATTTATTCCCACAATGATCCATAATATCTTAAATATCAAGTACTATATTGTGAGCATGCTCGAGCGTTTCACGGAGATCGAAGACTTTTGCCAGTACCGCCGAATCGGAACAGCGAGCGGTCTGTCGCTTTCTTCTGTTTCTTCAAACGGCCATAACTTTTGACTCGTTTGGAGTTACGGGAGCCACAAGCTATCAAAAGGAAGGACTTTCCATGTTCTACGTTTTCAACGGTTGGAATTTCTTGGATCGGTTTTTTGCGTAGAATAATTCCTTCTTAATTTTATTCTACTGCTTGGATGTTTTCATTCATAAATTTATTCCGTGGAGTTTGTGGTATAAATAGTCGGACTAAATCGATGTTAACATAGAAGAACGTAAAAAACAAAAATATACAAATATCAAAGAAGGCCACCATAATATTCCGCTAAAAAAATTGAAATTGAATTTAAAATTAGATCAAACAGGAAACTGAAAGATATTCGCATATTGAAATAGTAGCTTACTTAAATCATATAAAACGCATTGAGTCGTTCGAAATTCTAAGGAATCAAATGCTTTTAACGTTCTCCTTGAAGTCACTTCGTCGTGGTGTCGTAATTTTGGTAAAAAGTCGACGCGTGTTGATGACTATGAGCAAAATAATGCGGTACGGAAAATGAGGAAGACGGAACGGTCGTAAAAGCAGAACGTTTATTGCGCTATAGCTTCTGTGGACAAGTTTTTGACCCATATCCCCATTTATTCCCACAATGATCCATAATATCTTAAATATCAAGTACTATATTGTGAGCATGCTCGAGCGTTTCACGGAGATCGAAGACCTTTGCCAGTACCGCCGAATCGGAACAGCAAGCGGTCTGTCATTTTCTTCTGTTTCTTCAAACGGCCATAATTTTTGACTCGTTTGGAGTTACGGGAGCCACAAGCTATCAAAAGGAAAGACTTTCCATGTTCTACGTTTCCAACGGTTGGAATTATCTTGGATCGGTTTTTTGCGTAGAATAATTCCTTCTTAATTTTATTCTACTGCTTGGATGTTTTCATTCATAAATTTATTCCGTGGAGTTTGTGGTATAAATAGTCGGACTAAATCGATGTTAACGTAGAAGAACGTAAAAAACAAAAATATACAAATATCAAAGAAGGCCACCATAATATTCCGCTAAAAAAATTGAAATTGAAATTTAAATTGGATCAAACAGGAAACTGAAAGATATTCGCAGATTGAAATAGTAGCTTACTTAAATCATATAAAACGTATTGAGTCGTTCGAAATTCTAAGGTATCAAATGCTTTTAACGTTATCCTTGAAGTTACTTCGTCGTGGTGTCGTAATTTTGGTAAAAAGTCGATGCGTGTTGATGACTATGAGCAAAACAATGCGGTACGGAAAATGAGGAAGACGGAACGGTCGTAAAAGCAGAACGTTTATTGCGCTATAGCTTCTGTGGACAAGTTTTTGACCCATATCCCCATTTATTCCCACAATGATCCATAATATCTTAAATATCAAGTACTATATTGTTAGCATGCTCGAGCGTTTCACGGAGATCGAAGACTTTTGCCAGTACCGTCGAATCGGAACAGCGAGCGGTCTGTCGCTTTCTTCCGTTTCTTCAAACGGCCATAACTTTTGACTCGTTTGTAGTTACGGGAGCCACAACCTATCAAAACGAAGGCCTTTCCATGTTCTACTTTTCCAACGGTTGAAATTCTCTTGGATCAGTTTTTTGCGTAGAATAATTCCTTCTTAATTTTATTCTACTACTTGGATGTTCTCATTCATAAATTTATTCCGTGGAGTTTGTGGTATAAATAGTCGGACTAAATCGATGTTAACGTAGAAGAACGTAAAAAACAAAAATATACAAATATCAAAGAAGGCCACCATAATATTCCGTTAAAAAAATTGAAATTGAATTTAAAATTGGATCAAATAGGAAACTGAAAGATATTCGCAGATTGAAATAGTAGCTTACTTAAATCATATAAAACGCATTGAGTCGTTCGAAATTCTAAGGTATCAAATGCTTTTAACGTTATCCTTGAAGTTACTTCGTCGTGGTGTCGTAATTTTGGTAAAATGTCGACGCGTGTTGATGACTATGAGCAAAACAATGCGGTACGGAAAATGAGGAAGACGGAACGGTCGTAAAAGCAGAACGTTTATTGCGCTATAGCTTCTGTGGACAAGTTTTTGACCCGTATCCCAATTTATTCCCACAATGATCCATAATATCTTAAATATCAAGTATTATATTGTGAGCATGCTCGAGCGTTTCACGGAGATCGAAGACTTTTGCCAGTACCGCCGAATCGGAACAGTAAGCGGTCCGTCGCTTTCTTCCGTTTCTACAAACGGCCATAACTTTTGACTCGTTTGGAGTTACGGGAGCCACAACCTATCAAAAGGAAGGTCTTTCCATGTTCTACGTTTCCAACGGTTGGAATTATCTTGTATCGGTTTTTTGCGTAGAATAATTCCTTCTTAATTTTATTCTACTGCTTGGATGTTTTCATTCATAAATTTATTCCGTGGAGTTTGTGGTATAAATAGTCGGACTAAATCGATGTTAACGTAGAAGAACGTAAAAAACAAAAATATACAAATATCAAAGAAGGCCACCATAATATTCCGCTAAAAAAATTGAAATTTAATTTAAAATTGGATCAAACAGGAAACTGAAAGATATTCGCAGATTGAAATAGTAGCTTACTTAAATCATATAAAACGCATTGAGTCGTTCGAAATTCTAAGGTATCAAATGCTTTTAACGTTATCCTTGAAGTTACTTCGTCGTGGTGTCGTAATTTTGGTAAAAAGTCGACGCGTGTTGATGACTATGAGCAAAACAATGCGGTACGGAAAATGAGGAAGACGGAACGGTCGTAAAAGCAGAACGTTTATTGCGCTATAGCTTCTGTGGACAAGTTTTTGACCCATATCCCCATTTATTCCCACAATGATCCATAATATCTTAAATATCAAGTACTATATTGTGAGCATGCTCGAGCGTTTCACGGAGATCGAAGACTTTTGCCAGTACCGCCGAATCGGAACAGCAAGCGGTCCGTTGCTTTCTTCCTTTTCTTCAAACGGCCATAACTTTTGACTCGTTTGGAGTTACGGGAGCCACAAGCTATCAAAAGGAAGGACTTTCCATGTTCTACTTTTCCAACGGTTGGAATTATCTTGGATCGGTTTTTTGCGTAGAATAATTCCTTCTTAATTTTATTCTACTGCTTGGCTGTTTTCATTCATAAATTTATTCCGTGGAGTTTGTGGTATAAATAGTTGGACTAAATCGATGTTAACGTAGAAGAACGTAAAAAACAAAAATATACAAATATCAAAGAAGGCCACCATAATATTCCGCTAAAAAAATTGAAATTGAATTTAAAATTGGATCAAACAGGAAACTGAAAGATATTCGCAGATTGAAATAGTAGCTTACTTAAATCATATAAAACGTATTGAGTCGTTCGAAATTCTAAGGTATCAAATGCTTTTAACGTTATCCTTGAAGTTACTTCGTCGTGGTGTCGTAATTTTGGTAAAAAGTCGACGCGTGTTGATGACTATGAGCAAAACAATGCGATACGGAAAATGAGGAAGACGGAACGGTCGTAAAAGCAGAACGTTTATTGCGCTATAGCTTCTGTGGACAAGTTTTTGACCCGTATCCCCATTTATTCCCACAATGATCCATAATATCTTAAATATCAAGTACTATATTGTGAGCATGCTCGAGCATTTCACGGAGATCGAAGACTTTTGCCAGTACCGCCGAATCGGAACAGCAAGCGGTCCGTCGCTTTCTTCCGTTTCTTCAAATGGCCATAACTTTTGACTCGTTTGGAGTTACGGGAGCCACAACCTATCAAAAGGAAGGTCTTTCCATGTTCTACGTTTCCAACGTTGGAATTCTCTTGGATCGGTTTTTTGCGTAGAATAATTCCTTCTTAATTTTATTCTACTGCTTGGATGTTATCATTCATAAATTTATTCCGTGGAGTTTGTGGTAAAAATAGTCGGACTAAATCGATGTTAACGTAGAAGAACGTAAAAAACAAAAATATACAAATATCAAAGAAGGCCACTATAATATTCCGCTAAAAAAATTGAAATTGAAATTAAAATTGGATCAAACAGGAAACTGAAAGATATTCGCAGATTGAAATAGTAGCTTACTTAAATCATATAAAACGCATTGAGTCGTTCGAAATTCTAAGGTATCAAATGCTTTTAACGTTATCCTTGAATTTACTTCGTCGTGGTGTCGTAATTTTGGTAAAAAGTCGACGCGTGTTGATGACTATGAGCAAAACAATGCGGTACGGAAAATGAGGAAGACGGAACGGTCTTAAAAGCAGAACGTTTATTGCGCTATAGCTTTTGTGGACAAGTTTTTGACCCATATCCCCATTTATTCCCACAATGATCCATAATATCTTAAATATCAAGTACTATATTGTGAGCATGCTCGAGCGTTTCACGGAGATCGAAGACTTTTGCCAGTACCGCCGAATCGGAACAGCAAGCGGTCCGTCGCTTTCTTCTTTTTCTTCAAACGGCCATAACTTTTGACTCGTTTGGAGTTACGGGAGCCACAACCTATAAAAAGGAAGGTCTTTCCATGTTCTACGTTTCCAACGGTTGGAATTATCTTGGATCAGTTTTTTGCGTAGAATAATTCCTTCTTAATTTTATTCTACTGCTTGGATGTTTTCATTCATAAATTTATTCCATGGAGTTTGTGGTATAAATAGTCGGACTAAATCGATGTTAACGTAGAAGAACGTAAAAAACAAAAATATACAAATATCAAAGAAGGCCACCATAATATTCCGCTAAAAAAATTGAAATTGAATTTAAAATTGGATCAAACAGGAAACTGAAAGATATTCGCAGATTGGAATAGTAGCTTACTTAAATCATATAAAACGCATTGAGTCGTTCGAAATTCTAAGGTATCAAATGCTTTTAACGTTATCCTTGAAGTTACTTCGTCGTGGTGTCGTAATTTTGGTAAAAAGTCGACGTGTGTTGATGACTATGAGCAAAACAATTTGGTACGAAAAATGAGGAAGACGGAACGGTCGTAAAAGCAGAACGTTTATTGCGCTATAGCTTCTGTGGACAAGTTTTTGACCCGTATCCCCATTTATTCCCACAATGATCAATAATATCTTAAATATCAAGTACTATATTGTGAGCATGCTCGAGCGTTTCACGGAGATCGAAGACTTTTGCCAGTACCGCCGAATCGGAACAACAAGCGGTCCATCGCTTTCTTCCGTTTCTTCAAACGGCCATAACTTTTGACTCGTTTGGAGTTACGGGAGTCACAACCTATCAAAAGGAAGGTCTTTCCATGTTCTACGTTTCCAACGGTTGGAATTATCTTGGATCGGTTTTTTGCATAGAATAATTCCTTCTTAATTTTATTCTACTGCTTGGATGTTTTCATTCATATATTTATTCCATGGAGTTTGTGGTATAAATAGTCGGACTAAATCGATGTTAACATAGAAGAACGTAAAAAACAAAAATATACAAATATCAAAGAAGGCCACCATAATATTCCGCTAAAAAAATTGAAATTGAATTCAAAATTGGATAAAACAGGAAACTGAAAGATATTCGCAGATTGAAATAGTAGCTTACTTAAATCATATAAAACGCATTGAGTCGTTCGAAATTCTAAGGTATCAAATGCTTTCAAAGTTATCCTTGAAGTTACTTCGTCGTGGTGTCGTAATTTTGGTAAAAAGTCGACGCGTATTGATGACTATGAGCAAAACAATGCGGTACGGAAAATGAGGAAGACGGAACGGTCGTAAAAGCAGAACGTTTATTGCGCTATAGCTTCTGTGGACAAGTTTTTGACCCGTATCCCCATTTATTCCCACAATGATCCATAATATCTTAAATATCAAGTACTATATTGTGAGCATGCTCGAGCATTTCACGGAGATCGAAGACTTTTGCCAGTACCGCCGAATCGAAACAGCAAGCGGTCTGTCGCTTTCTTCCGTTTCTTCAAACGGCCATTACTTTTGACTCGTTTGGAGTTACGGGAGCCACAACCTATCAAAAGGAAGGCCTTTCCATGTTCTACATTTCCAACGGTTGGAATTCTCTTGGATCGGTTTTTTGCGTAGAATAATTCCTTCTTAATTTTATTCTACTGCTTGGATGTTATCATTCATAAATTTATTCCGTGGAGTTTGTGGTATAAATAGTCAGACTAAATCGATGTTAACGTAGAAGAACGTAAAAAACAAAATATACAAATATCAAAGAAGGCCACCATAATATTCCGCTAAAAAAATTGAAATTGAATTTAAAATTGGATTAAACAGGAAACTGAAAGATATTCGCAGATTGAAATAGTAGCTTACTTAAATCATATAAAACGCATTGAGTCGTTCGAAATTCTAAGGTATCAAATGATTTTAACGTTATCCTTAAAGTTACTTCGTCGTGGTGTCGTAATTTTGGTAAAAAGTCGACGCGTGTTGATGACTATGAGCAAAACAATGCGGTACGAAAAATGAGGAAGACGGAACGGTCGTAAAAGTAGAACGTTTATTGCGCTATAGCTTCTGTGGACAAGTTTTTGACCCATATCCTCATTTATTCCCACAATGATCCATAATATCTTAAATATCAAGTACTATATTGTGAGCATGCTCGAGCGTTTCACGGAGATCGAAGACTTTTGCCAGTACCGCCGAATCGGAACAGCAAGCGGTCTGTCGCTTTCTTCTGTTTCTTCAAACGACCATAACTTTTGACTCGTTTGGAGTTACGGGAGCCACAAGCTGTCAAAAGGAAGGACTTTCCATGTTCTACGTTTCCAACGGTTGGAATTATCTTGGATCGTTTTTTTGCGTAGAATAAATCCTTCTTAATTTTATTCTACTGCTTGGATGTTTTCATTCATAAATTTATTCCGTGGAGTTTGTGGTATAAATAGTCGGACTAAATCGATGTTAACGTAGAAGAACGTAAAAAACAAAAATACACAAATATCAAAGAAGGTCACCATAATATTCCGCTAAAAAAATTGAAATTGAATTTAAAATTGGATCAAACAGGAAACTGAAAGATATTCGCAGATTGAAATAGTAGCTTACTTAAATCATATAAATCGCATTGAGTCGTTTGAAATTCTAAGGTATCAAATGCTTTTAACGTTATCCTTGAAGTTACTTTGTCGTGGTGTCGTAATTTTGGTAAAAAGTCGACGCGTGTTGATGACTATGAGCAAAACAATGCGGTACGGAAAATGAGGAAGACATAACGGTCGTAAAAGCAGAACGTTTATTGCGCTATAGCTTCTGTGGACAAGTTTTTGACCCATATCCCCATTTATTCCCACAATGATCCATAATATCTTAAATATCAAGTACTATATTGTGAGCATGCTCGAGCATTTCACGGAGATCGAAGACTTTTGCCAGTACCGCCGAATCGGAACAGCAAGCGGTCCGTCGCTTTCTTCCGTTTCTTCAAACGGCCATAACTTTTGACTCGTTTGGAGTTACGGGAGCCACAAACTATCAAAAGGAAGGTCTTTCCATGTTCTACGTTTCCAACGGTTGGAATTCTCTTGGATCGGTTTTTTGCGTAGAATAATTCCTTCTTAATTTTATTCTACTGCTTGGATGTTTTCATTCATAAATTTATTCCGTGGAGTTTGTGGTATAAATAGTCGGACTAAATCGATGTTAACGTAGAAGAACGTAAAAAAAAAATATACAAATATCAAAGAAGGCCACCATAATATTCAGCTAAAAAAATTGAAATTGAATTTAAAATAGGATCAAAAAGGAAACTGAAAGATATTCGCAGATCGAAAAAGTAGCTTACTTACAGGCTAAGTAGTCATACAAAACGCCTTGATTCGTTAGAAATTCTAAGGTATCAAATGCTTTTAACGTTCTCCTTGAAGTCACTTCGTCGGGGTGTCGTAATTTTGGCAAAAATGCGGCGCGTGTTGATGGGTATGAGCAAAACAATGCGGTACGGAAAAAGACGGAGACGGAACGGTCGTAAAAGCAGAACGTTTATTGCGCTATAGCTACTGTGGACAAGTTTTTGACCCATATCCCCATTTATTCCCACAATGATCCATAATATCTTAAATATCAAGTACTATATTGTGAGCATGCTCGAGCGTTTCACGGAGATCGAAGACTTTTGCCAGTACCGCCGAATCGGAACAGCGAGCGGTCTGTCGCTTTCTTCTGTTTCTTCAAACGGCCATAACTTTTGACTCGTTTGGAGTTACGGGAGCCACAACCTATCAAAACGAAGGTCTTTCCATGTTCTACGTTTCCAACGGTTGGAATTATCTTGGATCGGTTTTTTGCGCAGAATAATTCCTTCTTAATTTTATTCTACTACTTGGATGTTTTCATTCATAAATTTATTCCGTGGAGTTTGTGGTATAAATAGTCGGACTAAATCGATGTTAACGTAGAAGAACGTAAAAAACAAAAATATACAAATATCAAAGAAGGCCACCATAATATTCCGCTAAAATAATTGAAATTGAATTTAAAATTGGATCAAATAGGAAACTGAAAGATATTCGCAGATTGAAATAGTAGCTTACTTAAATCATATAAAACGCATTGAGTCGTTCGAAATTCTAAGGTATCAAATGATTTTAATGTTATCCTTGAAGTTACTTCGTCGTGGTGTCGTAATTTTGGTAAAAGGTCGACGCGTGTTGATGACTATGAGCAAAACAATGCGGTACGGAAAATGAGGAAGACGGAACGGTCGTAAAAGCAGAACGTTTATTGCGCTATAGCTTCTTTGGACAAGTTTTTGACCCATATCCCCATTTATTCCCACAATGATCCATAATATCTTAAATATCAAGTACTATATTATGAGCATGCTCGAGCGTTTCACGGAGATCGAAGACTTTTACCAGTACCGCCGAATCGGAACAGCAAGCGGTCTGTCGCTTTCTTCTGTTTCTTCAAACGGCCATAACTTTTGACTCGTTTGGAGTTACGGGAGCCACAAGCTATCAAAAGGAAGGACTTTCCATGTTCTACGTTTCCAACGGTTGGAATTCTCTTGGATCGGTTTTTTGCGTAGAATAATTCCATCTTAATTTTATTCTACTTCTTGGATGTTTTCATTCATAAATTTATTCCGTGGAGTTTGTGGTATAAACAATCGGTCTAAATCGATGTTAACGTAGAAGAACGTAAAAAACAAAAATATACAAATATCAAAGAAGGCCACCATAATATTCTGCAAAAAAAATTGAAATTGAATTTAAAATTGGATCAAACAGGAAACTGAAAGATATTCGCAGATTGAATAAGTAGCTTACTTAAATCATATAAACGCCTTGAGTCGTTCGAAATTCTAAGGTACCAAATGCTTTTAACGTTCTCCTTGAAGTTACTTCGTTGTGGTGTCGTAATTTTGGTAAAAAGTCGGCGCGTGTTGATGACTATGAGCAAAACATTGCGGTATGGAAAATGAGGAAGACGGAACAGTCGTAAAAGCAGAACGTTTATTGCGCTATAGCTTCTATGGACAAGTTTTTGACCCATATCCCCATTTATTCCCACAATGATCCATAATATCTTAATTATCAAGTACTACATTGTGAGCATGCTAGAGCGTTTCACGGAGATCGAAGACTTTTGCCAGTACCGTCGAATCGGAACAGCGAGCGGTCTGTCGCTTTCTTCCGTTTCTTCAAACGGCCATAACTTTTGACTCGCTTGGAGTTACGGGAGCCACAACCTATCAAAACAAAGGGCTTTCCATGTTCTACGTTTCCAACGGTTGGAATTATCTTGGATCGGTTTTTTGCGTAGAATAATTCCTTCTTAATTTTATTCTACTGCTTGGATGTTATCATTCATAAATTTATTCCGTGGAGTTTGTGGTATAAATAGTCGGACTAAATCGATGTTAACGTAGAAGAACGTAAAAAACAAAAATATAAAAATATCAAAGAAGGCCACCATAATATTCCGCTAAAAAAATTGAAATTGAATTTAAAATTGGATCAAACAGGAAACTGAAAGATATTCGCAGATTGAAATAGTAGCTTACTTAAATCATATAAAACGCATTGAGTCGTTCGAAATTCTAAGTTATCAAATGCTTTTAACGTTATCCTTGAAGTTACTTCGTCGTGGTGTCGTAATTTTGGTAAAAAGTCGACGCGTGTTGATGACTATGAGCAAAACAATGCGGTACGGAAAATAAGGAAGACGGAACGGTCGTAAAAGCAGAACGTTTATTGCGCTATAGCTTCTGTGGACAAGTTTTTGACCCATATCCCCATTTATTCCCACAATGATCCATAATATCTTAAATATCAAGTACTATATTGTGAGCATGCTCGAGCGTTTCACGGAGATCGAAGACTTTTGCCAGTACCGCCGAATCGGAACAGCAAGCGGTCTGTCGCTTTCTTCCGTTTCTTCAAACGGCCATAACTTTTGACTCGTTTGGAGTTACGGGAGCCACAACCTATCAAAAGGAAGGTCTTTCCATGTTCTACGTTTACAACGGTTGGAATTCTCTTGGATCGGTTTTTTGCGTAGAATAATTCCTTCTTAATTTTATTCTACTGCTTGGATGTTTTCATTCATAAATTTATTCCGTGGAATTTGTGGTATAAATAGTCGGACTAAATCGATGTTAACATAGAAGAACGTAAAAAACAAAAATATACAAATATCAAAGAAGGCCACCATAATATTCCGCTAAAAAAATTGAAATTGAATTCAAAATTGGATCAAACAGGAAACTGAAAGATATTCGCAGATTGAAATAATAGCTTACTTAAATCATATAAAACGCATTGAGTCTTTCAAAATTCTAAGGTATCAAATGCTTTCAACGTTATCCTTGAAGTTACTTCGTCGTGGTGTCGTAATTTTGGTAAAAAGTCAACGCGTGTTGATGACTATGAGCAAAACAATGCGGTACGGAAAATGAGGAAGACGGAACGGTCGTAAAAGCAGAACGTTCATTGCGCTATAGCTTCTGTGGACAAGTTTTTGACCCATATCCCCATTTATTCCCACAATGATCCATAATATCTTAAATATCAAGTACTATATTGTGAGCATGCTCGAGCGTTTCACGGAGATCAAAGACTTTTGCCAGTACCGCCGAATCGGAACAGCAAGCGGTCTGTCGCTTTCTTCCGTTTCTTCAAACGGCCATAACTTTTGATTCATTTGGAGTTACGGGAGCCACAACCTATCAAAACGAAGGTCTTTCCATGTTCTACATTTCCAACGGTTGGAATTCTCTTGGATCGGTTTTTTGCGTAGAATAATTCCATCTTAATTTTATTCTACTTCTTGGATGTTTTCATTCATAAATTTGTTCCGTGGAGTTTGTGGTATAAACAGTCGGTCTAAATCGATGTTAACGTAGAAGAACGTAAAAAACAAAAATATACAAATATCAAAGAAGGCCACCATAATATTCCGCAAAAAAAATTGAAATTGAATTTAAAATTGGATCAAACAGGAAACTGAAAGATATTCGCAGATTGAATAAGTAGCTTACTTAAATCATATAAAACGCCTTGAGTCGTTCGAAATTCTAAGGTATCAAATGCTTTTAACATTCTCCTTGAAGTTACTTTGTCGTGGTGTCGTAATTTTGGTAAAAAGTCGGCGCGTGTTGATGACTATGAGCAAAACAATGCGGTATGGAAAATGAGGAAGACGGAACAGCCGTAAAAGCAGAACGTTTATTGCGCTATAGCTTCTATGGACAAGTTTTTGACCCATATCCCCATTTATTCCCACAATGATCCATAATATCTTAAATATCAAGTACTATATTGTGAGCATGCTAGAGCGTTTCACGGAGATCGAAGACTTTTGCCAATACCGTCGAATCGGAACAGCGAGCGGTTTGTCGCTTTCTTCCGTTTCTTCAAACGGCCATAACTTTTGACTCGCTTGGAGTTACGGGAGCCACAACCTATGAAAACGAAGGTCTTTACATGTTCTACGTTTCCAACGGTTGGAATTTTCTTGGATCGGGTTTTTGCGTAGAATAATTCCTTCTTAATTTTATTCTACTTCTTGGATGTTTTCATTCATAAATTTATTCCGTGGAGTTTGTGGTATAAATAGTCGGACTAAATCGATGTTAACGTAGAAGAACGTAAAAAACAAAAATATAAAAATATCAAAGAAGGCCACCATAATATTCCGCTAAAAAAATTGAAATTGAATTTAAAATTGGATCAAACAGGAAACTGAAAGATATTCGCAGATTGAAATAGTAGCTTACTTAAATCATATAAAACGCATTGAGTCGTTCGAAATTCTAAGGTATCAAATGCTTTTAACGTTATCCTTGAAGTTACTTCGTCGTGGTGTCGTAATTTTGGTAAAAAGTCGACGCGTGTTGATGACTATGAGCAAAACAATGCGGTACGGAAAATAAGGAAGACGGAACGGTCGTAAAAGCAGAACGTTTATTGCGCTATAGCTTCTGTGGACAAGTTTTTGACCCATATCCCCATTTATTCCCACAATGATCCATAATATCTTAAATATCAAGTACTATATTGTGAGCATGCTCGAGCGTTTCACGGAGATCGAAGACTTTTGCCAGTACCGCCGAATCGGAACAACAAGCGGTCTGTCGCTCTCTTCCGTTTCTTCAAACGGCCATAACTTTTGACTCGTTTGGAGTTACGGGAGCCACAACCTATCAAAAGGAAGGTCTTTCCATGTTCTACGTTTACAACGGTTGGAATTCTCTTGGATCGGTTTTTTGCGTAGAATAATTCCTTCTTAATTTTATTCTACTGCTTGGATGTTTTCATTCATAAATTTATTCCGTGGAATTTGTGGTATAAATAGTCGGACTAAATCGATGTTAACATAGAAGAACGTAAAAAACAAAAATATACAAATATCAAAGAAGGCCACCATAATATTCCGCTAAAAAAATTGAAATTGAATTCAAAATTGGATCAAACAGGAAACTGAAAGATATTCGCAGATTGAAATAATAGCTTACTTAAATCATATAAAACGCATTGAGTCGTTCGAAATTCTAAGGTATCAAATGCTTTCAACGTTATCCTTGAAGTTACTTCGTCGTGGTGTCGTAATTTTGGTAAAAAGTCAACGCGTGTTGATGACTATGAGCAAAACAATGCGGTACGGAAAATGAGGAAGACGGAACGGTCGTAAAAGCAGAACGTTCATTGCGCTATAGCTTCTGTGGACAAGTTTTTGACCCATATCCCCATTTATTCCCACAATGATCCATAATATCTTAAATATCAAGTACTATATTGTGAGCATGCTCGAGCGTTTCACGGAGATCGAAGACTTTTGCCAGTACCGCCGAATCGGAACAGCAAGCGGTCTGTCGCTTTCTTCCATTTCTTCAAACGGCCATAACTTTTGACTCGTTTGGAGTTACGGGAGCCACAACCTATCAAAACGAAGGTCTTTCCATGTTCTACGTTTCCAACGGTTGGAATTCTCTTGGATCGGTTTTTTGCGTAGAATAATTCCATCTTTATTTTATTCTACTTCTTAGATGTTTTCATTCATAAATTTATTCCGTGGAGTTTGTGGTATAAACAGTCGGTCTAAATCGATGTTAACGTAGAAGAACGTAAAAAACAAAAATATACAAATATCAAAGAAGGCCACCATAATATTCCGCAAAAAAAATTGAAATTGAATTTAAAATGGGATCAAACAGGAAACTGAAAGATATTCGCAGATTGAAAAAGTAGCTTACTTATAGGCTAAGTAATCATATAAAACGCATTGCGTCATTCGAAATTCTAAGGCATCAAATGCTTTTAACGTTCTCCTTGAAGTTACTTCGTCGTGGTGTCGTAATTTTGGTAAAAAGTCGGCGCGTGTTGATGACTATGAGCAAAACAATGTGGTACGGAAAAAGAGGAAGGCGGAACGGTCGTAAAAGCCGAACGTTTATTGCGCTATAGCTTCTGTGGACAAGTTTTTGACCCATATCCCAATTTATTCCCACAATGATCCATAATATCTTAAATATCAAGTACTATATTGTGAGTATGCTCGAGCGTTTCACGGAGATCGAAGACTTTTGCCAGTACCGTCGAATCGGAACAGCGAGCGGTCTGTCGCTTTCTTCCGTTTCTTCAGACGGCCATAACTTTTGACTCGTTTGGAGTTACGGGAGCCACAACTTATCAAAACGAAGATTTTTCCATGTTCTACGTTTCCAACGGTTGGAATTCTCTCGGATCGGTTTTTTGTGTAGAATAATTCCATCTTAATTTTATTCTACTGCTTGGATGTTTTCATTCATAAATTTATTCCGTGGAGTTTGTGGTATAAATAGTCGGACTAAATCGATGTTAACGTAGAAGAACGTAAAAAACAAAAATATACAAATATCAAAGAAGGCCACCATAATATTCCGCTAAAAAAATTGAAATTGAATTTAAAATTGGATCAAACAGGAAACTGAAAGATATTCGCAGATTGAAAAGTAGCTTACTTACAGGCTAAGTAATCATATAAAATGCCTTGAGTCGTTCGAAATTCTAAGGTATCAAATGCTTTTAACGTTCTCCTTGAAGTCACTTCTTCGTGGTGTCGTAATTTTGGTAAAAAGTCGGCGCGTATTGAAGACTATGAGCAAAACAATGCGGTACGGAAAAAGAGGAAGACGGAACGGTCGTAAAAACAGAACGTTTAATGCGCTATGGCTTCTGTCGACAAGTTTTTGACCCATATCCCCATTTATTCCCACAATGATCCATAATATCTTAAATATCAAGTACTATATTGTGAGCATGCTCGAGCGTTTCACGGAGATTCGAAGACTTTTGCAAGTACTGTCGAATCGGAACAGCGAGCGGTCTGTCGCTTTCTTCCGTTTCTTCAAACGGCCATAACTTTTGACTCGTTTGGAGTTACGGGAGCCACAACCTATCAAAACGAAGGTCTTTCCATGTTCTACGTTTCCAACGGTTGGAATTCTCTTGGATCGGTTTTTTGTGTAGAACAATTCCATCTTAATTTTATTCTACTGCTTGGATGTTTTCATTCATAAATTTATTCCGTGGAGTTTGTGGTATAAAAAGTCGGACTAAATCGATGTTAACGTAGAACAACGTAAAAAACAAAAATATACAAATAGCGAAGAAGGCCACCATAATATTCTGCTAAAAAAATAGTAATCGAATTTAAAATTGGACAAAACAGGAAACTGAAAGATATTCGCAGATTGAAAAAGTAGCTTACTTACAGGCTAAGTAATCATATAAAACGCCTTGAGTCGTTCGAAATTCTAAGGTATCAAATGCTTTTAACGTTCTCCTTGAAGTCACTTCTTCGTGGTGTCGTAATTTTGGTAAAAAGTCGGCGCGTGTTGATGACTATGAGCAAAACAATGCGATACGGAAAAAGAGGAAGACGGAACGGTCGTAAAAACAGAACGTTTAATGCGCTATGGCTTCTGTCGACAAGTTTTTGACCCATATCCCCATTTATTCCCACAATGATCCATAATATCTTAAATATCAAGTACTATATTGTGAGCATGCTCGAGCGTTTCACGGAGATCGAAGACTTTTGCCAGTACCGTCGAATCGGAACAGCGAGCGGTCTGTCGCTTTCATCCGTTTCTTCAAACGGCCATAACTTTTGACTCGTTTGGAGTTACGGGAGCCACAACCTATCAAAACGAAGGTCTTTCAATGTTCAACATTTCCAACTGTTGGAATTCTCTTGGATCGGTTTTTTGCGTAGAATAATTCCATCTTAATTTTATTCTACTTCTTGGATGTTCTCATTCTTAAATTTATTCCGTGGAGTTTGTGGTATAAATAGTCGGACTAAATCGATGTTAACGTAGAAGAACGTAAACAACAAAAATATACAAATATCAAAGAAGGCCACCATAATATTCCGCTAAAAAAATTGAAATTGAATTTAAAATTGGATCAAACAGGAAACTGAAAGATATTCGCAGATTGAAAAAGTAGTTTACTTACAGGCTAAGTAATCATATAAAACGCCTTGAGTCGTTCGAAATTCTAAGGTATCAAATGCTTTTACGTTATCCTTGAAGTTACTTCGTCGTGGTGTCGTAATTTTGGTAAAAAGTCGGCGCGTGTTGATGACTATGAGCAAAACAATGCGGTAAGGAAAAAGAGGAAGACGGAACGGTCGTAAAAGCAGAACGTTTATTGCGCTATAGCTTCCGTGGACAAGTTTTTGACCCATATCCCCATTTATTCCCACAATGATCCATAATATCTTAAATATCAAGTACTATATTGTGAGTATGCTCGAGCGTTTCACGGAGATCGAAGACTTTTGCCAGTACCGTCGAATCGGAACAGCGAGCGGTCTGTCGCTTTCTTCCGTTTCTTCAGACGGCCATAACTTTTGACTCGTTTGGAGTTACGGGGGCCACAACTTATCAAAACGAAGATTTTTCCATGTTCTGCGTTTCCAA
This sequence comes from Allium cepa, assembly GCA_030765085.1. Lineage (NCBI taxonomy): Eukaryota > Viridiplantae > Streptophyta > Magnoliopsida > Asparagales > Amaryllidaceae > Allium > Allium cepa. Next base: position 171,473,941 of record CM060931.1, read on the forward strand.
CGGTTGGAATTCTCTCGGATCGGTTTTTTGTGTAGAATAATTCCATCTTAATTTTATTATACTGCTTGGATGTTTTCATTCATAAATTTATTCCGTGGAGTTTGTGGTATAAATAGTCGGACTAAATCGATGTTAACGTAGAAGAACGTAAAAAACAAAAATATACAAATATCAAAAAAGGCCACCATAATATTCCGCTAAAAAAATTGAAATTGAATTTAAAATTGGATCAAACAGGAAACTGAAAGATATTCGCAGATTGAAAAGTGGCTTACTTACAGGCCAAGTAATCATATAAAATGCCTTGAGTCGTTTGAAATTCTAAGGTATCAAATGCTTTTAACGTTCTCCCTGAAGTCACTTCTTCGTGGTGTCGTAATTTTGGTAAAAAGTCGGCGCGTGTTGATGACTATGAGCAAAACAATGCGGTACGGAAAAAGAGGAAGACGGAACGGTCGTAAAAACAGAACGTTTAATGCGCTATGGCTTATGTCGACAAGTTTTTGACCCATATCCCCATTTATTCCCACAATGATCCATAATATCTTAAATATCAAGTACTATATTGTGAGCATGCTCGAGTGTTTCACGGAGATCGAAGACTTTTGCCAGTACCGTCGAATCGGAACAGCGAGCGGTCTGTCGCTTTCTTCCGTTTCTTCAAACGGCCATAACTTTTGACTCGTTTGGAGTTACGGGAGCCACAACCTATCAAAACGAAGGTCTTTCCATGTTCTACGTTTCCAACGGTTGGAATTCTCTTCGATCGGTTTTTTGCGGAGAATAATTCCATCTTAATTTTATTCTACTGCTTGGATGTTTTCATTCATAAATTTATTCTGTGGAGTTTGTGGTATAAATAGTCGGATTAAATCGATGTTAACGTAGAAGAACGTAAAAAACAAAAATATACAAATATCAAAGAAGGCCACCATAATATTCCGCTAAAAAAATTGAAATTGAATTTAAAATTGGATCAAACAGGAAACTGAAAGATATTCGCAGATTGAAAAAGTAGCTTACTTACAGGCTAAGTAATCATATAAAACGCCTTGAGTCGTTCGAAATTCTAAGGTATCAAATGCTTTTAACGTTCTCCTTGAAGTCACTTCTTCGTGGTGTCGTAATTTTGGTAAAAAGTCGGCGCGTGTTGATGACTATGAGCAAAACAATGCGGTACGGAAAAAGAGGAAGACGGAACGGTCGTAAAAACAGAATGTTTATTGCGCTATAGCTTCTGTCGACAAGTTTTTGACCCATATCCCCATTTATTCCCACAATGATCCATAATATCTTAAATATCAAGTACTATATTGTGAGCATGCTCGAGCGTTTCACGGAGATCGAAGACTTTTGCCAGTACCGTCGAATCGGAACAGCGAGCGGTCTGTCGCTTTCTTCCGTTTCTTCAAACGGCCATAACTTTTGACTCGTTTGGAGTTACGGGAGCCACAACCTATCAAAACGAAGGTCTTTCCATGTTCAACGTTTCCAACGGTTGGAATTCTCTTGGATCGGATTTTTGCGTAGAATAATTCCATCTTAATTTTATTCTACTTCTTGGATGTTTTCATTCTTAAATTTATTCCGTGGAGTTTGTGGTATAAATAGTCGGACTAAATCGATGTTAACGTAGAAGAACGTAAACAACAAAAATATACAAATATCAAAGAAGGCCACCATAATATTCCGCTAAAAAAATTGAAATTGAATTTAAAATTGGATCAAACAGGAAACTGAAAGATATTCGCAGATTGAAAAAGTAGTTTACTTACAGGCTAAGTAATCATATAAAATGCCTCGAGTCGTTCGAAATTCTAAGGTATCAAATGCTTTTACGTTATCCTTGAAGTTACTTCGTCGTGGTGTCGTAATTTTGGTAAAAAGTCGACGCGTGTTGATGACTATGAGCAAAACAATGCGGTAAGGAAAAAGAGGAAGACGGAACGGTCGTAAAAGCAGAACGTTTATTGCGCTATAGCTTCTGTGGACAAGTTTTTGACCCATATCCCCATTTATTCCCGCAATGATCCATATTATCTTAAATATCAAGTACTATATTGGGAGCATGCTCGAGCGTTTCACGGAGATCGAAGACTTTTTCCAGTACCGTCGAATCGGAACAGCGAGCGGTCTGTCGCTTTCTTCCGTTTCTTCAAACGGCCATAACTTTTGACTCGTTTGGAGTTACGGGTGCCACAACCTATCAAAACGAAGATCTTTCCATGTTCAATGTTTCCAACGGTTGGAATTCTCTTAGATCAGTTTTTTGCGTAGAATAATTCCATCTTAATTTTGTTCTACTTCTTGGATGTTTTCACTCTTAAATTTATTCCGTGGAGTTTGTGGTATAAATAGTCGGACTAAATCGATGTTAATGTAGAAGAACGTAAAAAACAAAAATATACAAATATCGAAGAAGGCCATCATAATATTCCGCTAAAAAAATTGAAATTGAATTTAAAATTGGATCAAACAGGAAACTGAAAGATATTCGCAGATTGAAATAGTAGCTTACTTAAATCATATAAAACGCATTGAGTCGTTCGAAATTCTAAGGTATCAAATGCTTTTAACGTTCTCCTTGAAGTTACTTCGTCGTGATGTCGTAATTTTGGTAAAAAGTCGGCGCATGTTGATGACTATGAGCAAAACAATGCGGTACAGAAAAAGAGGAAGACGGAACGGTCGTAAAAGCAGAACGTTTATTGCGCTATAGCTTCTGTGGACAAGTTTTTGACCCATATCCCCATTTATTCCCACAATGATCCATAATATCTTAAATATCAAGTACTATATTGTGAGCATGCTCGAGCGTTTCACGGAGATCGAACACTTTTGCCAGTACCGTCGAATCGGAACAGCGAGCGGTCTGTCGCTTTCTTCCGTTTCTTCAAACGGCCATAACTTTTGACTCGTTTGGAGTTACGGGAGCCACAACCTATCAAAACGAAGCTCTTTCCATGTTCTACGTTTCCAACGATTGGAAATCTCTTGGATCGGTTTTTTTGTAGAATAATTCCATCTTAATTTTATTCTACTGCTTGGATGTTTTCATTCATAAATTTATTCCGTGGAGTTTGTGGTATAAATAGTCGGACTAAATCGATGTTAACGTAGAAAAACGTAAAAAACAAAAATATACAAATATCAAAGAAGTCCACCATAATATTCCGCAAAAAAAATTGAAATTGAATTTAAAATTGGATCAAACAGGAAACTGAAAGATATTCGCAGATTGAAAAGGTAGCTTACTTACAGGCTAAGTAATGATATAAAACGCCTTGAGTCGTTCGAAATTCTAAGGTATTAAATGCTTTTACGTTATACTTGAAGTTACTTCGTCGTGTTGTCGTAATTTTGGTAAAAAGTCGGCGCGTGTTGATGACTATGAGAAAAACAATGCGGTAAGGAAAAAGAGGAAAACGGAACGGTCGTAAAAGCAGAACGTTTATTGCGCTATACCTTCTGTGGACAAGTTTTTGACCCATATCCCCATTTATTCCCACAATGATCCATAATATCTTAAATATGAAGTACTATATTGGGAGCATGCTCGAGCGTTTCGCGGAGATCGAAGACTTTTGCCAGTACCGTCGAACCGGAACAGCGAGCGGTCTGTCGCTTTCTTCCGTTTCTTCAAACGGCCATAACATTTGACTCGTTTGGAGTTACGGGAGCCACAACCTATCAAAACGAAGGTCTTTCCATGTTCAACGTTTCCAACGGTTGGAATTCTCTTGGATGGGTTTTTTGTGTAGAATAATTCCATCTTAATTTTATTCTACTGCTTGGATGTTTTCATTCATAAATTTATTCCGTGGAGTTTGTGGTATAAATAGTCGGACTAAATCGATGTTAACGTAGAACAACGTAAACAACAAAAATATACAAATATCAAAGAAGGCCACCATAATATTCCGCTAAAAAAATTGAAATTGAATTTAAAATTGGATCAAACAAGAAACTGAAAGATATTCGCAGATTGAAAAAGTAGCTTACTTACAGGCTAAGTAATCATATAAAACGCCTTGAGTCGTTCGAAATTCTAAGGTATCAAATGCTTTTACGTTATCCTTGAAGTTACTTCGTCGTGGTGGTAAAAAGTCGGCGCGTGTTGATGACTATGAGCAAAACAATGCGGTAAGGAAAAAGAGGAAGACGGAACGGTCGTAAAAGCAGAACGCTTATTGCGCTATAGCTTCTGTGGACGAGTTTTTGACCCATATCCCCATTTATTCCCACAATGATCCATAATATCTTAAATATCAAGTACTATATTGGGAGCATGCTCGAGCGTTTCACGGAGATCGAAGACTTTTGCCAGTACCGTCGAATCGAAACAGCGAGCGGTCTGTCGCTTTCTTCCGTTTCTTCAAACGGCCATAACTTTTGACTCGTTTGGAGTTACGGGAGCCACAACATATCAAAACGAAGGTCTTTCCATGTTCAAGGTTGGAATTCTCTTGAATCGGTTTTTTACGTAGAATAATTCCATCTTAATTTTATTCTACTTCTTGGATGTTTTCATTCTTAAATTTATTCCGTGGAGTTTGTGGTATAAATAGTCGGACTAAATCGATGTTAACGTAGAAGAACGTAAAAAACAAAAATATACAAATATCAAAGAAGGCCACCATAATATTCCGCTAAAAAATTTGAAATTGAATTTAAAATTCGATCAAACAGGAAACTGAAAGATATTCGCAGATTGAAAAAGTAGCTTACTTACAGGCTAAGTAATCATATAAAACGCCTTGAGTCATTAGAAATTCTAAGGTATCAAATGCTTTTAACATTCTCCTTAAAGTCACTTTTCGTGGTGTCGTAATTTTGGTAAAAAGTTGGCGCGTGTTGATGACTATGAGCAAAACAATGCGGTACGGAAAAAGAGGAAGACGGAACGGTCGTAAAAAATGAACGTTTATTGCGCTATAGCTTCCGTCGACAAGTTTTTGACCCATATCCCCATTTATTCCCATAATGATCCATAATATCTTAAATATCAAGCACTATATTGTGAGCATGCTCGAGCGTTTCACGGAGATCGAAGACTTTTGCCAGTACCGTCGAATCGGAACAGCGAGCGGTCTGTCGCTTTCTTCCGTTTCTTCAGACGGCCATAACTTTTGACTCGTTTGGAGTTACGGGAGCCACAACTTATCAAAACGAAGATTTTTCCATGTTCTGCGTTTCCAACGGTTGGAATTCTCTCGGATCGGTTTTTTGTGTAGAATAATTCCATCTTAATTTTATTCTACTGCTTGGATGTTTTCATTCATAAATTTATTCCGTGGAGTTTGTGGTATAAATAGTCGGACTAAATCGATGTTAACGTAGAAGAACGTAAAAAACAAAAATATACAAATATCAAAGAAGGCCACCATAATATTCCGCTAAAAAAATTGAAATTGAATTTAAAATTGGATCAAACAGGAAACTGAAAGATATTCGCAGATTGAAAAGTGGCTTACTTACAGGCTAAGTAATCATATAAAATGCCTTGAGTCGTTCGAAATTCTAAGGTATCAAATGCTTTTAACGTTCTCCCTGAAGTCACTTCTTCGTGGTGTCGTAATTTTGGTAAAAAGTCGGCGCGTGTTGATGACTATGAGCAAAACAATGCGGTACGGAAAAAGAGGAAGACGGAACGGTCGTAAAAACAGAACGTTTAATGCGCTATGGCTTCTGTCGACAAGTTTTGACCCATATCCCCATTTATTCCCACAATGATCCATAATATCTTAAATATCAAGTACTATATTGTGAGCATGCTCGAGTGTTTCACGGAGATCGAAGACTTTTGCCAGTACCGTCGAATCGGAACAGCGAGCGGTCTGTCGCTTTCTTCCGTTTCTTCAAACGGCCATAACTTTTGACTCGTTTGGAGTTACGGGAGCCACAACCTATCAAAACGAAGCTCTTTCCATGTTCTACGTTTCCAACGGTTGGAATTCTCTTGGATCGGTTTTTTGCGTAGAATAATTCCATCTTAATTTTATTCTACTGCTTGGATGTTTTCATTCATAAATTTATTCCGTGGAGTTTGTGGTATAAATAGTCGGACTAAATCGATGTTAACGTAGAAAAACGTAAAAAACAAAAATATACAAATATCAAAGAAGTCCACCATAATATTCCGCAAAAAAAATTGAAATTGAATTTAAAATTGGATCAAACAGGAAACTGAAAGATATTCGCAGATTGAAAAGGTAGCTTACTTACAGGCTAAGTAATGATATAAAACGCCTTGAGTCGTTCGAAATTCTAAGGTATTAAATGCTTTTACGTTATACTTGAAGTTACTTCGTCGTGTTGTCGTAATTTTGGTAAAAAGTCGGCGCGTGTTGATGACTATGAGAAAAACAATGCGGTAAGGAAAAAGAGGAAAACGGAACGGTCGTAAAAGCAGAACGTTTATTGCGCTATACCTTCTGTGGACAAGTTTTTGACCCATATCCCCATTTATTCCCACAATGATCCATAATATCTTAAATATGAAGTACTATATTGGGAGCATGCTCGAGCGTTTCGCGGAGATCGAAGACTTTTGCCAGTACCGTCGAACCGGAACAGCGAGCGGTCTGTCGCTTTCTTCCGTTTCTTCAAACGGCCATAACATTTGACTCGTTTGGAGTTACGGGAGCCACAACCTATCAAAACGAAGGTCTTTCCATGTTCAACGTTTCCAACGGTTGGAATTCTCTTGGATGGGTTTTTTGTGTAGAATAATTCCATCTTAATTTTATTCTACTGCTTGGATGTTTTCATTCATAAATTTATTCCGTGGAGTTTGTGGTATAAATAGTCGGACTAAATCGATGTTAACGTAGAACAACGTAAACAACAAAAATATACAAATATCAAAGAAGGCCACCATAATATTCCGCTAAAAAAATTGAAATTGAATTTAAAATTGGATCAAACAAGAAACTGAAAGATATTCGCAGATTGAAAAAGTAGCTTACTTACAGGCTAAGTAATCATATAAAACGCCTTGAGTCGTTCGAAATTCTAAGGTATCAAATGCTTTTACGTTATCCTTGAAGTTACTTCGTCGTGGTGGTAAAAAGTCGGCGCGTGTTGATGACTATGAGCAAAACAATGCGGTAAGGAAAAAAGGAAGACGGAACGGTCGTAAAAGCAGAACGCTTATTGCGCTATAGCTTCTGTGGACGAGTTTTTGACCCATATCCCCATTTATTCCCACAATGATCCATAATATCTTAAATATCAATTACTATATTGGGAGCATGCTCGAGCGTTTCACGGAGATCGAAGACTTTTGCCAGTACCGTCGAATCGAAACAGCGAGCGGTCTGTCGCTTTCTTCCGTTTCTTCAAACGGCCATAACTTTTGACTCGTTTGTAGTTACGGGAGCCACAACATATCAAAACGAAGGTCTTTCCATGTTCAAGGTTGGAATTCTCTTGAATCGGTTTTTTACGTAGAATAATTCCATCTTAATTTTATTCTACTTCTTGGATGTTTTCATTCTTAAATTTATTCCGTGGAGTTTGTGGTATAAATAGTCGGACTAAATCGATGTTAACGTAGAAGAACGTAAAAAACAAAAATATACAAATATCAAAGAAGGCCACCATAATATTCCGCTAAAAAAATTTGAAATTGAATTTAAAATTCGATCAAACAGGAAACTGAAAGATATTCGCAGATTGAAAAAGTAGCTTACTTACAGGCTAAGTAATCATATAAAACGCCTTGAGTCATTAGAAATTCTAAGGTATCAAATGCTTTTAACATTCTCCTTAAAGTCACTTTTCGTGGTGTCGTAATTTTGGTAAAAAGTTGGCGCGTGTTGATGACTATGAGCAAAACAATGCGGTACGGAAAAAGAGGAAGACGGAACGGTCGTAAAAAATGAACGTTTATTGCGCTATAGCTTCCGTCGACAAGTTTTTGACCCATATCCCCATTTATTCCCATAATGATCCATAATATCTTAAATATCAAGCACTATATTGTGAGCATGCTCGAGCGTTTCACGGAGATCGAAGACTTTTGCCAGTACCGTCGAATCGGAACAGCGAGCGGTCTGTCGCTTTCTTCCGTTTCTTCAGACGGCCATAACTTTTGACTCGTTTGGAGTTACGGGAGCCACAACTTATCAAAACGAAGATTTTTCCATGTTCTGCGTTTCCAACGGTTGGAATTCTCTCGGATCGGTTTTTTGTGTAGAATAATTCCATCTTAATTTTATTCTACTGCTTGGATGTTTTCATTCATAAATTTATTCCGTGGAGTTTGTGGTATAAATAGTCGGACTAAATCGATGTTAACGTAGAAGAACGTAAAAAACAAAAATATACAAATATCAAAGAAGGCCACCATAATATTCCGCTAAAAAAATTGAAATTGAATTTAAAATTGGATCAAACAGGAAACTGAAAGATATTCGCAGATTGAAAAGTGGCTTACTTACAGGCTAAGTAATCATATAAAATGCCTTGAGTCGTTCGAAATTCTAAGGTATCAAATGCTTTTAACGTTCTCCCTGAAGTCACTTCTTCGTGGTGTCGTAATTTTGGTAAAAAGTCGGCGCGTGTTGATGACTATGAGCAAAACAATGCGGTACGGAAAAAGAGGAAGACGGAACGGTCGTAAAAACAGAACGTTTAATGCGCTATGGCTTCTGTCGACAAGTTTTTGACCCATATCCCCATTTATTCCCACAATGATCCACAATATCTTAAATATCAAGTACTATATTGTGAGCATGCTCGAGTGTTTCACGGAGATCGAAGACTTTTGCCAGTACCGTCGAATCGGAACAGCGAGCGGTCTGTCGCTTTCTTCCGTTTCTTCAAACGGCCATAACTTTTGACTCGTTTGGAGTTACGGGAGCCACAACCTATCAAAACGAAGGTCTTTCCATGTTCTACGTTTCCAACGGTTGGAATTCTCTTCGATCGGTTTTTTGCGTAGAATAATTCCATCTTAATTTTATTCTACTGCTTGGATGTTTTCATTCATAAATTTATTCCGTGGAGTTTGTGGTATAAATAGTCGGATTAAATCGATGTTAACGTAGAAGAATGTAAAAAACAAAAATATACAAATATCAAAGAAGGCCACCATAATATTCCGCTAAAAAAATTGAAATTGAATTTAAAATTAGATCAAACAGGAAACTGAAAGATATTCGCAGATTGAAAAGGTAGCTTACTTACAGGCTAAGTAATCATATAAAACGCCTTGAGTCGTTCGAAATTCTAAGGTATCAAATGCTTTTAACGTTCTCCTTGAAGTCACTTCTTCGTGGTGTCGTAATTTTGGTAAAAAGTCGGCGCGTGTTGATGACTATGAGCAAAACAATGCGGTACGGAAAAAGAGGAAGACGGAACGGTCGTAAAAACAAAATGTTTATTGCGCTATAGCTTCTGTCGACAAGTTTTTGACCCATATCCCCATTTATTCCCACAATGATCCATAATATCTTAAATATCAAGTACTATATTGTGAGCATGCTCGAGCGTTTCACGGAGATCGAAGACTTTTGCCAGTACCGTCGAATCGGAACAGCGAGCGGTCTGTCGCTTTCTTCCGTTTCTTCAAACGGCCATAACTTTTGACTCGTTTGGAGTTACGGGAGCCACAACCTATCAAAACGAAGGTCTTTCCATGTTCAACGTTTCCAACGGTTGGAATTCTCTTGGATCGGTTTTTTGCGTAGAATAATTCCATCTTAATTTTATTCTACTTCTTGGATGTTTTCATTCTTATATTTATTCCGTGGAGTTTGTGGTATAAATAGTCGGACTAAATCGATGTTAACGTAGAAGAACGTAAACAAGAAAAATATACAAATATCAAAGAAGGCCACCATAATATTCCGCTAAAAAAATTGAAATTGAATTTAAAATTGGATCAAACAGGAAACTGAAAGATATTCGCAGATTGAAAAAGTAGTTTACTTACAGGCTAAGTAATCATATAAAACGCCTCGAGTCGTTCGAAATTCTAAGGTATCAAATGCTTTTACGTTATCCTTGAAGTTACTTCGTCGTGGTGTCGTAATTTTGGTAAAAAGTCGACGCGTGTTGATGACTATGAGCAAAACAATGCGGTAAGGAAAAAGAGGAAGACGGAACGGTCGTAAAAGCAGAACGTTTATTGCGCTATAGCTTCTGTGGACAAGTTTTTGACCCATATCCCCATTTATTCCCGCAATGATCCATATTATCTTAAATATCAAGTACTATATTGGGAGCATGCTCGAGCGTTTCACGGAGATCGAAGACTTTTTCCAGTACCGTCGAATCGGAACAGCGAGCGGTCTGTCGCTTTCTTCCGTTTCTTCAAACGGCCATAACTTTTGACTCGTTTGGAGTTACGGGTGCCACAACCTATCAAAACGAAGATCTTTCCATGTTCAATGTTTCCAACGGTTGGAATTCTCTTGGATCAGTTTTTTGCGTAGAATAATTCCATCTTAATTTTGTTCTACTTCTTGGATGTTTTCACTCTTAAATTTATTCCGTGGAGTTTGTGGTATAAATAGTCGGACTAAATCAATGTTAACGTAGAAGAACGTAAAAAACAAAAATATACAAATATCGAAGAAGGCCATCATAATATTCCGCTAAAAAAATTGAAATTGAATTTAAAATTGGATCAAACAGGAAACTGAAAGATATTCGCAGATTGAAATAGTAGCTTACTTAAATCATATAAAACGCATTGAGTCGTTCGAAATTCTAAGGTATCAAATGCTTTTACGTTATCCTTGAAGTTACTTCGTCGTGGTGTCGTAATTTTGGTAAAAAGTCGGCGCGTGTTGATGACTATGAGCAAAACAATGCGGTACGGAAAATGAGGAAGACGGAACGGTCGTAAAAGCAGAACGTTCATTGCTCTATAGCTTCTGTGGACAAGTTTTTGACCCATATCCCCATTTATTCCCACAATGATCCATAATATCTTAAATATCAAGTACTATATTGTGAGCATGCTCGAGCGTTTCACGGAGATCGAAGACTTTTGCCAGTACCGTCGAATCGGAACAGCGAGCGGTCTGTCGCTTTCTTCCGTTTCTTCAAACGGCCATAACTTTTGACTCGTTTGGAGTTACGGGAGCCACAACCTATCAAAACGAAGCTCTTTCCATGTTCTACGTTTCCAACGGTTGGAAATCTCTTGGATCGGTTTTTTTTGTATAATAATTCCATCTTAATTTTATTCTACTGCTTGGATGTTTTCATTCATAAATTTATTCCGTGGAGTTTGTGGTATAAATAGTCGGACTAAATCGATGTTAACGTAGAAGAACGTAAAAAACAAAAATATACAAATATCAAAGAAGGCCACCATAATATTCCGCAAAAAAAATTGAAATTGAATTTAAAATTGGATCAAACAGGAAACTGAAAGATATTCGCAGATTGAAAAGGTAGCTTACTTACAGGCTAAGTAATGATATAAAACGCCTTGAGTCGTTCGAAATTCTAAGGTATCAAATGCTTTTACGTTATCCTTGAAGTTACTTCGTCGTGTTGTCGTAATTTTGGTAAAAATTCGGCGCGTGTTGATGACTATGAGAAAAACAATGCGGTAAGGAAAAAGAGGAAAACGGAACGGTCGTAAAAGCAGAACGTTTATTGCGCTATACCTTCTGTGGACAAGTTTTTGACCCATATCCCCATTTATTCCCACAATGATCCATAATATCTTAAATATGAAGTACTATATTGGGAGCATGCTCGAGCGTTTCACGGAGATCGAAGACTTTTGCCAGTACCGTCGAACCGGAACAGCGCGCGGTCTGTCGCTTTCTTCCGTTTCCTCAAACGGCCATAACTTTTGACTCGTTTGGAGTTACGGGAGCCACAACCTATCAAAACGAAGGTCTTTCCATGTTCAACGTTTCCAACGGTTGGAATTCTCTTGGATCGGTTTTTTGTGTAGAATAATTCCATCTTAATTTTATTCTACTGCTTGGATGTTTTCATTCATAAATTTATTCCGTGGAGTTTGTGGTATAAATAGTCGGACTAAATCGATGTTAACGTAGAAGAACGTAAACAACAAAAATATACAAATATCAAAGAAGGCCACCATAATATTCCGCTAAAAAAATTGAAATTGAATTTAAAATTGGATCAAACAAGAAACTGAAAGATATTCGCAGATTGAAAAAGTAGCTTACTTACAGGCTAAGTAATCATATAAAACGCCTTGAGTCGTTCGAAATTCTAAGATATCAAATGCTTTTACGTTATCCTTGAAGTTACTTCGTCGTGGTGGTAAAAAGTCGGCGCGTGTTGATGACTATGAGCAAAACAATGCGGTAAGGAAAAAGAGGAAGACGGAACGGTCGTAAAACCAGAACGCTTATTGCGCTATAGCTTCTGTGGACGAGTTTTTGACCCATATCCCCATTTATTCCCACAATGATCCATAATATCTTAAATATCAAGTACTATATTGGGAGCATGCTCGAGCGTTTCACGGAGATCGAAGACTTTTGCCAGTACCGTCGAATCGAAACAGCGAGCGGTCTGTCGCTTTCTTCCGTTTCTTCAAACGGCCATAACTTTTGACTCGTTTGGAGTTACGGGAGCCACAACATATCAAAACGAAGGTCTTTCCATGTTCAAGGTTGGAATTCCCTTGAATTGGTTTTTTACGTAGAATAATTCCATCTTAATTTTATTCTACTTCTTGGATGTTTTCATTCTTAAATTTATTCCGTGGAGTTTGTGGTATAAATAGTCGGACTAAATCGATGTTAACGTAGAAGAACGTAAAAAACAAAAATATACAAATATCAAAGAAGGCCACCATAATATTCCGCTAAAAAAATTGAAATTGAATTTAAAATTGGATCAAACTGGAAACTGAAAGATATTCGCAGATTGAAAAAGTAGCTTACTTACAGGCTAAGTAATCATATAAAATGCATTGAGTCGTTCGAAATTCTAAGGTATCAAATGCTTTTAACGTCCTCCTAGAAGTTACTTCGTCGTGGTGTCGTAATTTTGGTAAAAAGTCGGCGCGTGTTGATGACTATGAGCAAAACAATGTGGTACGGAAAAAGAGGAAGACGGAACGGTCGTAAAAGCAGAACGTTTATTGCGCTATAGCTTCTGTGGACAAGTTTTTGACCCATATCCCCATTTATTCCTACAATGATCCATAATATCTTAAATATCAAGTACTATATTGGGAGCATGCTCGTGCGTTTCACGGAGATCGAAGACTTTTGCCAGTACCGTCGAATCGGAACAGCGAGCGGTCTGTCGCTTTCTTCCGTTTCTTCAAACGGCCATAACTTTTGACTCGTTTGGAGTTACGGGAGCCACAACCTATCAAAACGAAGCTCTTTCCATGTTCTACGTTTCCAACGGTTGGAATTCTCTTGGATCGGTTTTTTGTGTAGAACAATTCCATCTTAATTTTATTCTACTACTTGGATGTTTTCATTCATAAATTTATTCCGTGGAGTTTGTGGTATAAATAGTCGGACTAAATCGATGTTAACGTAGAAGAACGTAAAAAACAAAAATATACAAATATCAAAGAAGGCCACCATAATATTCCGCTAAAAAAATTGAAATTGAATTTAAAATTGGATCAAACAGGAAACTGAAAGATATTTGCAGATTGAAAAAGTAGCTTACTTACAGGCTAAGTAATCATATAAAACGTCTTGAGTCGTTCGAAATTCTAAGGTATCAAATGCTTTTACGTTATCCTTGAAGTTACTTCGTCGTGGTGTCGTAATTTTGGTAAAAAGTCGGCGCGTGTTGATGACTATGAGCAAAACAATGCGGTAAGGAAAAAGAGGAAGACGGAACGGTCGTAAAAGCAGAACGTTTATTGCGCTATAGCTTCTGTGGACAAGTTTTTGACCCATATCCCCATTTATTCTCACAATGATCCATAATATCTTAAATATGAAGTACTATATTGGGAGCATGCTCTAGCGTTTCACGGAGATCGAAGACTTTTGCCAGTACCGTCGAATCGGAACAGCGAGCGGTCTGTCGCTTTCTTCCGTTTCTTCAAACGGCCATAACTTTTGACTCGTTTGGAGTTACGGGAGCCACAACCTATCAAAACGAAGGTCTTTCCATGTTCAACGTTTCCAACGGTTGGAATTCTCTTGGATCGGTTTTTTGTGTAGAATAATTCCATCTTAATTTTATTCTACTGCTTGGATGTTTTCATTCATAAATTTATTCCGTGGAGTTTGTGGTATAAATAGTCGGACTAAATCGATGTTAACGTAGAAGAACGTAAAAAACAAAAATATACAAATATCAAAGAAGGCCACCATAATATTCCGCAAAAAAAATTGAAATTGAATTTAAAATTGGATCAAACAGGAAACTGAAAGATATTCGCAGATTGAAAAAGTAGCTTACTTACAGGCTAAGTAATCATATAAAACGCCTTGAGTCGTTCGAAATTCTAAGGTATTAAATGCTTTTACGTTATCCTTGAAGTTACTTCGTCGTATTGTCGTAATTTTGGTAAAAAGTCGGCGCGTGTTGATGACTATGAGAAAAACCATGCGGTAAGGAAAAAGAGGAAAACGGAACGGTCGTAAAAGCAGAACGTTTATTGCGCTATAGCTTCTGTGGACAAGTTTTTGACCCATATCCCCATTTATTCTCACAATGATCCATAATATCTTAAATATGAAGTACTATATTGGGAGCATGCTCTAGCGTTTCACGGAGATCGAAGACTTTTGCCAGTACCGTCGAATCGGAACAGCGAGCGGTCTGTCGCTTTCTTCCGTTTCTTAAAACGGCTATAACTTTTGACTCGTTTGGAGTTACGGGAGCCACAACCTATCAAAACGAAGGTCTTTCCATGTTCAACGTTTCCAACGGTTGGAATTCTCTTGGATCGGTTTTTTGTGTAGAATAATTCCATCTTAATTTTATTCTACTTCTTGGATGTTTTCATTCTTAAATTTATTCCGTGGAGTTTGTGGTATAAATAGTCGGACTAAATCGATGTTAACGTAGAAGGACGTAAAAAACAAAAATATACAAATATCAAAGAAGGCCACCATAATATTCCTCTAAAAAAATTGAAATTGAATTTAAAATTGGATCAAACAGGAAACTGAAAGATATTCGTAGATTGAAAAAGTAGCTTACTTACAGGCTAAGTAATCATATAAAACGCATTGAGTCGTTCGAAATTCTAAGGTATCAAATGCTTTTAACGTTCTCCTTGAAGTTACTTCGTCGTGGTGACGTAATTTTGGTAAAAAGTCGGCGCGTGTTGATGACTATGAGCAAAACAATGCGGTAAGGAAAAAGAGGAAGACGGAACGGTCGTAAAAGCAGAACGTTTATTGCGCTATAGCTTCTGTGGACAAGTTTTTGACCCATATCCCCATTTATTCCTACAATGATCCATAATATCTTAAATATCAAGTACTATATTGGGAGCATGCTCGTGCGTTTCACGGAGATCGAAGACTTTTGCCAGTACCGTCGAAGCGGAACAGCGAGCGGTCTGTCGCTTTCTTCCGTTTCTTCAAACGGCCATAACTTTTGACTCGTTTGGAGTTACGGGAGCCACAACCTATCAAAACGAAGCTCTTTCCATGTTCAACGTTTCCAACGGTTGGAATTCTCTTGGATCGGTTTTTTGTGTAGAATAATTCCATCTTAATTTTATTCTACTGCTTGGATGTTTTCATTCATAAATTTATTCCGTGGAGTTTGTGGTATAAATAGTCGGACTAAATCGATGTTAACGTAGAAGAACGTAAACAACAAAAATATACAAATATCAAAGAAGGCCACCATAATATTCCGCTAAAAAAATTGAAATTGAATTTAAAATTGGATCAAACAAGAAACTGAAAGATATTCGCAGATTGAAAAAGTAGCTTACTTACAGGCTAAGTAATCATATAAAACGCCTTGAGTCGTTCGAAATTCTAAGATATCAAATGCTTTTACGTTATCCTTGAAGTTACTTCGTCGTGGTGGTAAAAAGTCGGCGCGTGTTGATGACTATGAGCAAAACAATGCGGTAAGGAAAAAGAGGAAGACGGAACGGTCGTAAAACCAGAACGCTTATTGCGCTATAGCTTCTGTGGACGAGTTTTTGACCCATATCCCCATTTATTCCCACAATGATCCATAATATCTTAAATATCAAGTACTATATTGGGAGCATGCTCGAGCGTTTCACGGAGATCGAAGACTTTTGCCAGTACCGTCGAATCGAAACAGCGAGCGGTCTGTCGCTTTCTTCCGTTTCTTCAAACGGCCATAACTTTTGACTCGTTTGGAGTTACGGGAGCCACAACATATCAAAACGAAGGTCTTTCCATGTTCAAGGTTGGAATTCCCTTGAATTGGTTTTTTACGTAGAATAATTCCATCTTAATTTTATTCTACTTCTTGGATGTTTTCATTCTTAAATTTATTCCGTGGAGTTTGTGGTATAAATAGTCGGACTAAATCGATGTTAACGTAGAAGAACGTAAAAAACAAAAATATACAAATATCAAAGAAGGCCACCATAATATTCCGCTAAAAAAATTGAAATTGAATTTAAAATTGGATCAAACTGGAAACTGAAAGATATTCGCAGATTGAAAAAGTAGCTTACTTACAGGCTAAGTAATCATATAAAATGCATTGAGTCGTTCGAAATTCTAAGGTATCAAATGCTTTTAACGTCCTCCTAGAAGTTACTTCGTCGTGGTGTCGTAATTTTGGTAAAAAGTCGGCGCGTGTTGATGACTATGAGCAAAACAATGGGGTACGGAAAAAGAGGAAGACGGAACGGTCGTAAAAGCAGAACGTTTATTGCGCTATAGCTTCTGTGGACAAGTTTTTGACCCATATCCCCATTTATTCCTACAATGATCCATAATATCTTAAATATCAAGTACTATATTGGGAGCATGCTCGAGCGTTTCACGGAGATCGAAGACTTTTGCCAGTACCGTCGAATCGGAACAGCGAGCGGTCTGTCGCTTTCTTCCGTTTCTTAAAACGGCTATAACTTTTGACTCGTTTGGAGTTACGGGAGCCACAACCTATCAAAACGAAGCTCTTTCCATGTTCTACGTTTCCAACGGTTGGAATTCTCTTGGATCGGTTTTTTGTGTAGAACAATTCCATCTTAATTTTATTCTACTACTTGGATGTTTTCATTCATAAATTTATTCCGTGGAGTTTGTGGTATAAATAGTCGGACTAAATCGATGTTAACGTAGAAGAACGTAAAAAACAAAAATATACAAATATCAAAGAAGGCCACCATAATATTCCGCTAAAAAAATTGAAATTGAATTTAAAATTGGATCAAACAGGAAACTGAAAGATATTTGCAGATTGAAAAAGTAGCTTACTTACAGGCTAAGTAATCATATAAAACGTCTTGAGTCGTTCGAAATTCTAAGGTATCAAATGCTTTTACGTTATCCTTGAAGTTACTTCGTCGTGGTGTCGTAATTTTGGTAAAAAGTCGGCGCGTGTTGATGACTATGAGCAAAACAATGCGGTAAGGAAAAAGAGGAAGACGGAACGGTCGTAAAAGCAGAACGTTTATTGCGCTATAGCTTCTGTGGACAAGTTTTTGACCCATATCCCCATTTATTCTCACAATGATCCATAATATCTTAAATATGAAGTACTATATTGGGAGCATGCTCTAGCGTTTCACGGAGATCGAAGACTTTTGCCAGTACCGTCGAATCGGAACAGCGAGCGGTCTGTCGCTTTCTTCCGTTTCTTCAAACGGCCATAAATTTTGACTCGTTTGGAGTTACGGGAGCCACAACCTATCAAAACGAAGGTCTTTCCATGTTCAACGTTTCCAACGGTTGGAATTCTCTTGGATCGGTTTTTTGTGTAGAATAATTCCATCTTAATTTTATTCTACTGCTTGGATGTTTTCATTCATAAATTTATTCCGTGGAGTTTGTGGTATAAATAGTCGGACTAAATCGATGTTAACGTAGAAGAACGTAAAAAAAAAAATATACAAATATCAAAGAAGGCCACCATAATATTCCGCAAAAAAAATTGAAATTGAATTTAAAATTGGATCAAACAGGAAACTGAAAGATATTCGCAGATTGAAAAAGTAGCTTACTTACAGGCTAAGTAATCATATAAAACGCCTTGAGTCGTTCGAAATTCTAAGGTATTAAATGCTTTTACGTTATCCTTGAAGTTACTTCGTCGTGTTGTCGTAATTTTGGTAAAAATTCGGCGCGTGTTGATGACTATGAGAAAAACCATGCGGTAAGGAAAAAGAGGAAAACGGAACGGTCGTAAAAGCAGAACGTTTATTGCGCTATAGCTTCTGTGGACAAGTTTTTGACCCATATCCCCATTTATTCTCACAATGATCCATAATATCTTAAATATGAAGTACTATATTGGGAGCATGCTCGAGCGTTTCACGGAGATCGAAGACTTTTGCCAGTACCGTCGAATCGGAACAGCGAGCGGTCTGTCGCTTTCTTCCGTTTCTTAAAACGGCTATAACTTTTGACTCGTTTGGAGTTACGGGAGCCACAACCTATCAAAACGAAGGTCTTTCCATGTTCAACGTTTCCAACGGTTGGAATTCTCTTGGATCGGTTTTTTGTGTAGAATAATTCCATCTTAATTTTATTCTACTTCTTGGATGTTTTCATTCTTAAATTTATTCCGTGGAGTTTGTGGTATAAATAGTCGGACTAAATCGATGTTAACGTAGAAGAACGTAAAAAACAAAAATATACAAATATCAAAGAAGGCCACCATAATATTCCTCTAAAAAAATTGAAATTGAATTTAAAATTGGATCAAACAGGAAACTGAAAGATATTCGTAGATTGAAAAAGTAGCTTACTTACAGGCTAAGTAATCATATAAAACGCATTGAGTCGTTCGAAATTCTAAGGCATCAAATGCTTTTAACGTTCTCCTTGAAGTTACTTCGTCGTGGTGTCGTAATTTTGGTAAAAAGTCGGCGCGTGTTGATGACTATGAGCAAAACAATGCGGTAAGGAAAAAGAGGAAGACGGAACGGTCGTAAAAGCAGAACGTTTATTGCGCTATAGCTTCTGTGGACAAGTTTTTGACCCATATCCCCATTTATTCCTACAATGATCCATAATATCTTAAATATCAAGTACTATATTGGGAGCATGCTCGTGCGTTTCACGGAGATCGAAGACTTTTGCCAGTACCGTCGAAGCGGAACAGCGAGCGGTCTGTCGCTTTCTTCCGTTTCTTCAAACGGCCATAACTTTTGACTCGTTTGGAGTTACGGGAGCCACAACCTATCAAAACGAAGCTCTTTCCATGTTCTACGTTTCCAACGGTTGGAATTCTCTTGGATCGGTTTTTTGTGTAGAACAATTCCATCTTAATTTTATTCTACTACTTGGATGTTTTCATTCATAAATTTATTCCGTGGAGTTTGTGGTATAAATAGTCGGACTAAATCGATGTTAACGTAGAAGAACGTAAAAAACAAAAATATACAAATATCAAAGAAGGCCACCATAATATTCCGCTAAAAAAATTGAAATTGAATTTAAAATTGGATCAAACAGGAAACTGAAAGATATTTGCAGATTGAAAAAGTAGCTTACTTACAGGCTAAGTAATCATATAAAACGTCTTGAGTCGTTCGAAATTCTAAGGTATCAAATGCTTTTACGTTATCCTTGAAGTTACTTCGTCGTGGTGTCGTAATTTTGGTAAAAAGTCGGCGCGTGTTGATGACTATGAGCAAAACAATGCGGTAAGGAAAAAGAGGAAGACGGAACGGTCGTAAAAGCAGAACGTTTATTGCGCTATAGCTTCTGTGGACAAGTTTTTGACCCATATCCCCATTTATTCCTACAATGATCCATAATATCTTAAATATCAAGTACTATATTGGGAGCATGCTCGAGCGTTTCACGGAGATCGAAGACTTTTGCCAGTACCGTCGAATCGGAACAGCGAGCGGTCTGTCGCTTTCTTCCGTTTCCTCAAATGGCCATAACTTTTGACTCGTTTGGAGTTACGGGAGCCACAACCTATCAAAACGAAGGTCTTTCTATGTTCGACGTTTCCAACGGTTGGAATTCTCTTGGATCAGTTTTTTGCGTAGAATAATTCCATCTTAATTTTATTCTACTGCTTGGATGTTTTCATTCATAAATTTATTCCGTGGTGTTTGTGGTATAAATATTCGGACTAAATTGATGTTAACGTAGAAGAACGTAAAAAACAAAAATATACAAATATCAAAGAAGGCCACCATAATATTCCGCAAAAAAAATTGAAATTGAATTTAAAATTGGATCAAACAGGAAACTGAAAGATATTCGCAGATTGAAAAAGTAGCTTACTTACAGGCTAAGTAATCATATAAAACGCCTTGAGTCGTTCAAAATTCTAAGGTATTAAATGCTTTTACGTTATCCTTGAAGTTACTTCGTCGTGTTGTCGTAATTTTGGTAAAAAGTCTCCACGTGTTGATGACTATGAGAAAAACAATGCGGTAAGGAAAAAGAGGAAAACGGAACGGTCGTAAAAGCAGAACGTTTATTGCGCTATAGCTTCTGTGGGCAAGTTTTTGACCCATATCCCCATTTATTCCCACAATGATCCATAATATCTTAAATATGAAGTACTATATTGGGAGCATGCTCGAGCGTTTCACGGAGATCGAAGACTTTTGCCAGTACCGTCGAATCGGAACAGCGAGCGGTCTGTCGCTTTCTTCCGTTTCTTCAAACGGCCATAACTTTTGACTCGTTTGGAGTTACGGGAGCCACAACCTATCAAAACGAAGGTCTTTCCATGTTCAACGTTTCCAACGGTTGGAATTCTCTTGGATCGGTTTTTTGTGTAGAATAATTCCATCTTAATTTTATTCTACTGCTTGGATGTTTTCATTCATAAATTTATTCCGTGGAGTTTGTGGTATAAATAGTCGGACTAAATCGATGTTAACGTAGAAGAACGTAAAAAACAAAAATATACAAATATCAAAGAAGGCCACCATAATATTCCGCAAAAAAAATTGAAATTGAATTTAAAATTGGATCAAACAGGAAACTGAAAGATATTCGCAGATTGAAAAAGTAGCTTACTTACAGGCTAAGTAATCATATAAAACGCCTTGAGTCGTTCGAAATTCTAAGGTATTAAATGCTTTTACGTTATCCTTGAAGTTACTTCGTCGTGTTGTCGTAATTTTGGTAAAAATTCGGCGCGTGTTGATGACTATGAGAAAAACCATGCGGTAAGGAAAAAGAGGAAAACGGAACGGTCGTAAAAGCAGAACGTTTATTGCGCTATAGCTTCTGTGGACAAGTTTTTGACCCATATCCCCATTTATTCTCACAATGATCCATAATATCTTAAATATGAAGTACTATATTGGGAGCATGCTCGAGCGTTTCACGGAGATCGAAGACTTTTGCCAGTACCGTCGAATCGGAACAGCGAGCGGTCTGTCGCTTTCTTCCGTTTCTTAAAACGGCTATAACTTTTGACTCGTTTGGAGTTACGGGAGCCACAACCTATCAAAACGAAGGTCTTTCCATGTTCAACGTTTCCAACGGTTGGAATTCTCTTGGATCGGTTTTTTGTGTAGAATAATTCCATCTTAATTTTATTCTACTTCTTGGATGTTTTCATTCATAAATTTATTCCGTGGAGTTTGTGGTATAAATAGTCGGACTAAATCGATGTTAACGTAGAAGAACATAAAAAACAAAAATATACAAATATCAAAGAAGGCCACCATAATATTCCGCTAAAAAAATTGAAATTGAATTTAAAATTGGATCAAACAAGAAACTGAAAGATATTCGCAGATTGAAAAAGTAGCTTACTTACAGGCTAAGTAATCATATAAAACGCCTTGAGTCGTTCGAAATTCTAAGGTATCAAATGCTTTTACGTTATCCTTGAAGTAACTTCGTTGTGGTGGTAAAAAGTCGGCGCGTGTTGATGACTATGAGCAAAACAATGCGGTAAGGAAAAAGAGGAAGACGGAACGGTCGTAAAAGCAGAACGCTTATTGCGCTATAGCTTCTGTGGACAAGTTTTTGACCATATCCCCATTTATTCCCACAATGATCCATAATATCTTAAATATCAAGTACTATATTGGGAGCATGCTCGAGCGTTTCTCGGAGATCGAAGACTTTTGCCAGTACCGTCGAATCGGAACAGCAAGCGGTCTGTCGCTTTCTTCCGTTTCTTCAAACGGCCATAACTTTTGACTCGTTTGGAGTTACGGGAGCCACAACATATCAAAACGAAGGTCTTTCCATGTTCAAGGTTGGAATTCTCTTGAATCGGTTTTTTACGTAGAATAATTCCATCTTAATTTTATTCTACTTCTTGGATGTTTTCATTCTTAAATTTATTCCGTGGAGTTTGCGGTATAAATAGTCGGACTAAATCGATGTTAACGTAGAACGTAAAAAACAAAAATATACAAATATCAAAGAAGGCCACCATAATATTCCGCTAAAAAAATTGAAATTGAATTTAAAATTGGATCAAACAGGAAACTGAAAGATATTCGCAGATTGAAAAAGTAGCTTACTTACAGGCTAAGTAATCATATAAAACGCATTGAGTCGTTCGAAATTCTAAGGTATCAAATGCTTTTAACGTTCTCCTTGAAGTTACTTCGTCGTGGTGTCATAATTTTGGTAAAAAATCGGCGCGTGTTGATGACTATGAGCGAAACAATGTGGTACGGAAAAAGAGGAAGACGGAACGGTCGTAAAAGCAGAACGTTTATTGCGCTATAGCTTCTGTGGACAAGTTTTTGACCCATATCCCCATTTATTCCCACAATGATCCATAATATCTTAAATATCAAGTACTATATTGTGAGCATGCTCGAGCGTTTCACGGAGATCGAAGACTTTTGCCAGTACCGTCGAATCGGAACAGCGAGCGGTCTGTCGCTTTCTTCCGTTTCTTCAAACGGCCATAACTTTTGACTCGTTTGGAGTTACGGAAGCCACAACCTATCAAAACGAAGCTCTTTCCATGTTCTACGTTTCCAACGGTTGGAATTCTCTTGGATCGGTTTTTTGTGTAGAACAATTCCATCTTAATTTTATTCTACTACTTGGATGTTTTCATTCATAAATTTATTCCGTGGAGTTTGTGGTATAAATAGTCGGACTAAATCGATGTTAACGTAGAAGAACGTAAAAAACAAAAATATACAAATATCAAAGAAGGCCACCATAATATTCCGCTAAAAAAATTGAAATTGAATTTAAAATTGGATCAAACAGGAAACTGAAAGATATTTGCAGATTGAAAAAGTAGCTTACTTACAGGCTAAGTAATCATATAAAACGTCTTGAGTCGTTCGAAATTCTAAGGTATCAAATGCTTTTACGTTATCCTTGAAGTTACTTCGTCGTGGTGTCGTAATTTTGGTAAAAAGTCGGCGCGTGTTGATGACTATGAGCAAAACAATGCGGTAAGGAAAAAGAGGAAGACGGAACGGTCGTAAAAGCAGAACGTTTATTGCGCTATAGCTTCTGTGGACAAGTTTTTGACCCATATCCCCATTTATTCCTACAATGATCCATAATATCTTAAATATCAAGTACTATATTGGGAGCATGCTCGAGCGTTTCACGGAGATCGAAGACTTTTGCCAGTACCGTCGAATCGGAACAGCGAGCGGTCTGTCGCTTTCTTCCGTTTCCTCAAACGGCCATAACTTTTGACTCGTTTGGAGTTACGGGAGCCACAACCTATCAAAACGAAGGTCTTTCCATGTTCGACGTTTCCAACAGTTGGAATTCTCTTGGATCGGTTTTTTGCGTAGAATAATTCCATCTTAATTTTATTCTACTGCGTGGATGTTTTCATTCATAAATTTATTCCATGGTGTTTGTGGTATAAATAGTCGGACTAAATTGATGTTAACGTAGAAGAACGTAAAAAACAAAAATATACAAATATCAAAGAAGGCCACCATAATATTCCGCTAAAAAAATTGAAATTCAATTTAAAATTGGATCAAACAGGAAACTGAAAGATATTCGCAGATTGAAAAAGTAGCTTACTTACAGGCTAAGTAATCATATAAAACGCCTTGAGTCGTTCAAAATTCTAAGGTATTAAATGCTTTTACGTTATCCTTGAAGTTACTTCGTCGTGTTGTCGTAATTTTGGTAAAAAGTCGGCACGTGTTGATGACTATGAGAAAAACAATGCGGTAAGGAAAAAGAGGAAAACGGAACGGTCGTAAAAGCAGAACGTTTATTGCGCTATAGCTTCTGTGGACAAGTTTTTGACCCATATCCCCATTTATTCCTACAATGATCCATAATATCTTAAATATCAAGTACTATATTGGGAGCATGCTCGAGCGTTTCACGGAGATCGAAGACTTTTGCCAGTACCGTCGAATCGGAACAGCGAGCGGTCTGTCGCTTTCTTCCGTTTCCTCAAACGGCCATAACTTTTGACTCGTTTGGAGTTACGGGAGCCACAACCTATCAAAACGAAGGTCTTTCCATGTTCAACGTTTCCAACGGTTGGAATTCTCTTGGATCGGTTTTTTGCGTAGAATAATTCCATCTTAATTTTATTCTACTGCTTGGATGTTTTCATTCATAAATTTATTCCGTGGAGTTTGTGGTATAAATAGTCGGACTAAATCGATGTTAACGTAGAAGAACGTAAAAAACAAAAATATACAAATATCAAAGAAGGCCACCATAATATTCCGCAAAAAAAATTGAAATTGAATTTAAAATTGGATCAAACAGGAAACTGAAAGATATTCGCAGATTGAAAAAGTAGCTTACTTACAGGCTAAGTAATCATATAAAACGCCTTGAGTCGTTCGAAATTCTAAGGTATTAAATGCTTTTACGTTATCCTTGAAGTTACTTCGTCGTGTTGTCGTAATTTTGGTAAAAAGTCGGCGCGTGTTGATGACTATGAGAAAAACCATGCGGTAAGGAAAAAGAGGAAAACGGAACGGTCGTAAAAGCAGAACGTTTATTGCGCTATAGCTTCCGTGGACAATTTTTTGAACCATATCCCCATTTATTCTCACAATGATCCATAATATCTTAAATATGAAGTACTATATTGGGAGCATGCTCGAGCGTTTCACGGAGATCGAAGACTTTTGCCAGTACCGTCGAATCGGAACAGCGAGCGGTCTGTCGCTTTCTTCCGTTTCTTCAAACGGCTATAACTTTTGACTCGTTTGGAGTTACGGGAGCCACAACCTATCAAAACGAAGGTCTTTCCATGTTCAAAGTTTCCAACGGTTGGAATTCTCTTGGATCGGTTTTTTGTGTAGAATAATTCCATCTTAATTTTATTCTACTTCTTGGATGTTTTCATTCATAAATTTATTCCGTGGAGTTTGTGGTATAAATAGTCGGACTAAATCGATGTTAACGTAGAAGAACATAAAAAACAAAAATATACAAATATCAAAGAAGGCCACCATAATATTCCGCTAAAAAAATTGAAATTGAATTTAAAATTGGATCAAACAAGAAACTGAAAGATATTCGCAGATTGAAAAAGTAGCTTACTTACAGGCTAAGTAATCATATAAAACGCCTTGAGTCGTTCGAAATTCTAAGGTATCAAATGCTTTTACGTTATCCTTGAAGTTACTTCGTCGTGGTGGTAAAAAGTCGGCGCGTGTTGATGACTATGAGCAAAACAATGCGGTAAGGAAAAAGAGGAAGACGGAACGGTCGTAAAAGCAGAACGCTTATTGCGCTATAGCTTCTGTGGACAAGTTTTTGACCCATATCCCCATTTATTCCCACAATGATCCATAATATCTTAAATATCAAGTACTATATTGGGAGCATGCTCGAGCGTTTCACGGAGATCGATGACTTTTGCCAGTACCGTCGAATCGGAACAGCAAGCGGTCTGTCGCTTTCTTCCGTTTCTTCAAACGGCCATAACTTTTGACTCGTTTGGAGTTACGGGAGCCACAACATATCAAAACGAAGGTCTCTCCATGTTCAAGGTTGGAATTCTCTTGAATCGGTTTTTTACGTAGAATAATTCCATCTTAATTTTATTCTACTTCTTGGATGTTTTCATTCTTAAATTTATTCCGTGGAGTTTGCGGTATAAATAGTCGGACTAAATCGATGTTAACGTAGAAGAACGTAAAAAACAAAAATATACAAATATCAAAGAAGGCCACCATAATATTCCGCTAAAAAAATTGAAATTGAATTTAAAATTGGATCAAACAGGAAACTGAAAGATATTCGCAGATTGAAAAAGTAGCTTACTTACAGGCTAAGTAATCATATAAAACGCATTGAGTCGTTCGAAATTCTAAGGTATCAAATGCTTTTAACGTTCTCCTTGAAGTTACTTCGTCGTGGTGTCATAATTTTGGTAAAAAATCGGCGCGTGTTGATGACTATGAGCGAAACAATGTGGTACGGAAAAAGAGGAAGACGGAACGGTCGTAAAAGCAGAACGTTTATTGCGCTATAGCTTCTGTGGACAAGTTTTTGACCCATATCCCCATTTATTCCCACAATGATCCATAATATCTTAAATATCAAGTACTATATTGTGAGCATGCTCGAGCGTTTCACGGAGATCGAAGACTTTTGCCAGTACCGTCGAATCGGAACAGCGAGCGGTCTGTCGCTTTCTTCCGTTTCTTCAAACGGCCATAACTTTTGACTCGTTTGGAGTTACGGAAGCCACAACCTATCAAAACGAAGCTCTTTCCATGTTCTACGTTTCCAACGGTTGGAATTCTCTTGGATCGGTTTTTTGTGTAGAACAATTCCATCTTAATTTTATTCTACTACTTGGATGTTTTCATTCATAAATTTATTCCGTGGAGTTTGTGGTATAAATAGTCGGACTAAATCGATGTTAACGTAGAAGAACGTAAAAAACAAAAATATACAAATATCAAAGAAGGCCACCATAATATTCCGCTAAAAAAATTGAAATTGAATTTAAAATTGGATCAAACAGGAAACTGAAAGATATTTGCAGATTGAAAAAGTAGCTTACTTACAGGCTAAGTAATCATATAAAACGTCTTGAGTCGTTCGAAATTCTAAGGTATCAAATGCTTTTACGTTATCCTTGAAGTTACTTCGTCGTGGTGTCGTAATTTTGGTAAAAAGTCGGCGTGTGTTGATGACTATGAGCAAAACAATGCGGTAAGGAAAAAGAGGAAGACGGAACGGTCGTAAAAGCAGAACGTTTATTGCGCTATAGCTTCTGTGGACAAGTTTTTGACCCATATCCCCATTTATTCCTACAATGATCCATAATATCTTAAATATCAAGTACTATATTGGGAGCATGCTCGAGCGTTTCACGGAGATCGAAGACTTTTGCCAGTACCGTCGAATCGGAACAGCGAGCGGTCTGTCGCTTTCTTCCGTTTCCTCAAACGGCCATAACTTTTGACTCGTTTGGAGTTACGGGAGCCACAACCTATCAAAACGAAGGTCTTTCAATGTTCGACGTTTCCAACAGTTGGAATTCTCTTGGATCGGTTTTTTGCGTAGAATAATTCCATCTTAATTTTATTCTACTGCGTGGATGTTTTCATTCATAAATTTATTCCATGGTGTTTGTGGTATAAATAGTCGGACTAAATTGATGTTAACGTAGAAGAACGTAAAAAACAAAAATATACAAATATCAAAGAAGGCCACCATAATATTCCGCTAAAAAAATTGAAATTCAATTTAAAATTGGATCAAACAGGAAACTGAAAGATATTCGCAGATTGAAAAAGTAGCTTACTTACAGGCTAAGTAATCATATAAAACGCCTTGAGTCGTTCAAAATTCTAAGGTATTAAATGCTTTTACGTTATCCTTGAAGTTACTTCGTCGTGTTGTCGTAATTTTGGTAAAAAGTCGGCACGTGTTGATGACTATGAGAAAAACAATGCGGTAAGGAAAAAGAGGAAAACGGAACGGTCGTAAAAGCAGAACGTTTATTGCGCTATAGCTTCTGTGGACAAGTTTTTGACCCATATCCCCATTTATTCCTACAATGATCCATAATATCTTAAATATCAAGTACTATATTGGGAGCATGCTCGAGCGTTTCACGGAGATCGAAGACTTTTGCCAGTACCGTCGAATCGGAACAGCGAGCGGTCTGTCGCTTTCTTCCGTTTCCTCAAACGGCCATAACTTTTGACTCGTTTGGAGTTACGGGAGCCACAACCTATCAAAACGAAGGTCTTTCCATGTTCAACATTTCCAACGGTTGGAATTCTCTTGGATCGGTTTTTTGCGTAGAATAATTCCATCTTAATTTTATTCTACTGCTTGGATGTTTTCATTCATAAATTTATTCCGTGGAGTTTGTGGTATAAATAGTCGGACTAAATCGATGTTAACGTAGAAGAACGTAAAAAAAAAAATATACAAATATCAAAGAAGGCCACCATAATATTCCGCAAAAAAAATTGAAATTGAATTTAAAATTGGATCAAACAGGAAACTGAAAGATATTCGCAGATTGAAAAAGTAGCTTACTTACAGGCTAAGTAATCATATAAAACGCCTTGAGTCGTTCGAAATTCTAAGGTATTAAATGCTTTTACGTTATCCTTGAAGTTACTTCGTCGTGTTGTCGTAATTTTGGTAAAAAGTCGGCGCGTGTTGATGACTATGAGAAAAACCATGCGGTAAGGAAAAAGAGGAAAACGGAACGGTCGTAAAAGCAGAACGTTTATTGCGCTATAGCTTCTGTGGACAAGTTTTTGACCCATATCCCCATTTATTCTCACAATGATCCATAATATCTTAAATATGAAGTACTATATTGGGAGCATGCTCTAGCGTTTCACGGAGATCGAAGACTTTTGCCAGTACCGTCGAATCGGAACAGCGAGCGGTCTGTCGCTTTCTTCCGTTTCTTAAAACGGCTATAACTTTTGACTCGTTTGGAGTTACGGGAGCCACAACCTATCAAAACGAAGGTCTTTCCATGTTCAACGTTTCCAACGGTTGGAATTCTCTTGGATCGGTTTTTTGTGTAGAATAATTCCATCTTAATTTTATTCTACTTCTTAGATGTTTTCATTCATAAATTTATTCCGTGGAGTTTGTGGTATAAATAGTCGGACTAAATCGATGTTAACGTAGAAGAACATAAAAAACAAAAATATACAAATATCAAAGAAGGCCACCATAATATTCCGCTAAAAAAATTGAAATTGAATTTAAAATTGGATCAAACAAGAAACTGAAAGATATTCGCAGATTGAAAAAGTAGCTTACTTACAGGCTAAGTAATCATATAAAACGCCTTGAGTCGTTCGAAATTCTAAGGTATCAAATGCTTTTACGTTATCCTTGAAGTTACTTCATCGTGGTGGTAAAAAGTCGGCGCGTGTTGATGACTATGAGCAAAACAATGCGTTAAGGAAAAAGAGGAAGACGGAACGGTCGTAAAAGCAGAACGCTTATTGCGCTATAGCTTCTGTGGACAAGTTTTTGACCCATATCCCCATTTATTCCCACAATGATCCATAATATCTTAAATATCAAGTACTATATTGGGAGCATGCTCGAGCGTTTCACGGAGATCGATGACTTTGCCCAGTACCGTCGAATCGGAACAGCAAGCGGTCTGTCGCTTTCTTCCGTTTCTTCAAACGGCCATAACTTTTGACTCGTTTGGAGTTACGGGAGCCACAACATATCAAAACGAAGGTCTCTCCATGTTCAAGGTTGGAATTCTCTTGAATCGGTTTTTTACGTAGAATAATTCCATCTTAATTTTATTCTACTTCTTGGATGTTTTCATTCTTAAATTTATTCCGTGGAGTTTGTGGTATAAATAGTCGGACTAAATCGATGTTAACGTAGAAGAACGTAAAAAACAAAAATATACAAATATCAAAGAAGGCCACCATAATATTCCGCTAAAAAAATTGAAATTGAATTTAAAATTGGATCAAACAGGAAACTGAAAGATATTCGCAGATTGAAAAAGTAGCTTACTTACAGGCTAAGTAATCATATAAAACGCATTGAGTCGTTCGAAATTCTAAGGTATCAAATGCTTTTAACGTTCTCCTTGAAGTTATTTCGTCGTGGTATCGTAATTTTGGTAAAAAGTCGGCGCGTGTTGATGACTATGAGCAAAACAATGTGGTACGGAAAAAGAGGAAGACCGAACGGTCGTAAAAGCAGAACGTTTATTGCGCTATAGCTTCTGTGGACAAGTTTTTGACCCATATCCCCATTTATTCCCACAATGATCCATAATATCTTAAATATCAAGTACTATATTGTGAGCATGCTCGAGCGTTTCACGGAGATCGAAGACTTTTGCCAGTACCGTCGAATCGGAACAGCGAGCGGTCTGTCGCTTTCTTCCGTTTCTTCAAACGGCCATAACTTTTGACTCGTTTGGAGTTACGGGAGCCACAACCTATCAAAACGAAGCTCTTTCCATGTTCTACGTTTCCAACGGTTGGAATTCTCTTGGATCGGTTTTTTGTGTAGAACAATTCCATCTTATTTTTATTCTACTACTTGGATGTTTTCATTCATAAATTTATTCCGTGGAGTTTGTGGTATAAATAGTCGGACTAAATCGATGTTAACGTAAAAAGCAAAAATATACAAATATCAAAGAAGGTCACCATAATATTCCGCTAAAAAAATTGAAATTGAATTTAAAATTGGATCAAATAGGAAACTGAAAGATATTCGCAGATTGAAAAAGTAGCTTACTTACAGGCTAAGTAATCATAGAAAACGCCTTGAGTCGTTCGAAATTCTAAAGTATCAAATGCTTTTACGTTATCCTTGAAGTTACTTCGTCGTGGTGTCGTAATTTTGGTAAAAAGTCGGCGCGTGTTGATGACTATGAGCAAAACAATGCGGTAAGGAAAAAGTGGAAGACGGAATGGTCGTAAAAGCAGAACGTTTATTGCGTTATAGCTTCTGTGGACAAGTTTTTGACCCATATCCCCATTTATTCCTACAATGATCCATAAAATCTTAAATATCAAGTACTATATTGGGAGCATGCTCGAGCGTTTCACGGAGATCGAAGACTTTTGCCAGTACCGTCGAATCGGAACAGCGAGCGGTCTGTCGCTTTCTTCCGTTTCCTCAAACGGCCATAACTTTTGACTCGTTTGGAGTTACGGGAGCCACAACCTATCAAAACGAAGGTCTTTCCATGTTCGACGTTTCCAACGGTTGGAATTCTCTTGGATCGGTTTTTTGCGTAGAATAATTCCATCTTAATTTTATTCTACTGCTTGGATGTTTTCATTCATAAATTTATTCCATGGTGTTTGTGGTATAAATAGTCGGACTAAATTGATGTTAACGTAGAAGAACGTAAAAAACAAAAATATACAAATATCAAAGAAGGCCACCATAATATTCCGCAAAAAAAATTGAAATTGAATTTAAAATTGGATCAAACAGGAAACTGAAAGATATTCGCAGATTGAAAAGGTAGCTTACTTACAGGCTAAGTAATCATATAAAACGCATTGAGTCGTTCGAAATTCTAAGGTATCAAATGCTTTTACGTTATCCTTAAAGTTACTTCGTCGTGGTGGTAAAAAGTCGGCGCGTGTTGATGACTATGAGCAAAACAATGCGGTAAGGAAAAAGAGGAAGACGGAACGGTCGTAAAAGCAGAACGCTTATTGCGCTATAGCTTCTGTGGACAAGTTTTTGACCCATATCCCCATTTATTCCCACAATGATCCATAATGTCTTAAATATCAAGTACTATATTGGGAGCATGCTCGAGCGTTTCACGGAGATCGAAGACTTTTGCCAGTACCGTCGAATCGGATCAGCGAGCGGTCTGTCGCTTTCTTCCGTTTCTTCAAACGGCCATAACTTTTGACTCGTTTGGTGTTACGGGTGCCACAACATATCAAAACGAAGGTCTTTCAATGTTCAACGTTTCCAACGGTTGGAATTCTCTTGGATCGGTTTTTCGCATAGAATAATTCCATCTTAATTTTATTCCACTTCTTGGATGTTTTCATTCTTAAATTTATTCCGTGGAGTTTGTGGTATAAATAGTCGGACTAAATCTTTGTTAACGTAGAAGAACGTAAAAAACAAAAATATACAAATATCAAAGAAGGCCACCATAATATTCCGATGAAAAAATTGAAATTGAATTTAAAATTGGATCAAACAGGAAACTGAAAGATATTCGCAGATTGAAAAAGTAGGTTACTTACAGGCTAAGTAATCATATAAAACGTCTTGAGTCGTTCGAAATTCTAAGGTATCAAATGCTTTTACGTTATCCTTGAAGTTACTTCGTCGTGGTGTCGTAATTTTTGTAAAAAGTCGGCGCGTGTTGATGACTATGAGCAAAACAATGCGGTAAGGAAAAAGAGGAAGACGGAACGGTCGTAAAAGCAGAACGCTTATTGCGCTATAGCTTCTGTGGACAAGTTTTTGACCCATATCCCCATTTATTCTCACAATGATCCATAATATCTTAAATATCAAGTACTATATTGGGAGCATGCTCGAGCGTTTCACGGAGATCGAAGACTTTTGCCAGTACCGTCGAACCGGAACAACGAGCGGTCTGTCGCTTTCTTCCGTTTCTTCAAACGGCCATAACTTTTGACTCGTTTGGAGTTACGGGAGCCACAACATATCAAAACGAAGGTCTTTCCATGTTCAACGTTTCCAACGGTTGGAATTCTCTTGGATCGGTTTTTTGTGTAGAATAATTCCATCTTAATTTTATTCTACTTCTTGGATGTTTTCATTCATAAATTTATTCCGTGGAGTTTGTAGTATAAATAGTCGGACTAAATCGATGTTAACGTAGAAGAACGTAAAAAACAAAAATATACAAATATCAAAGAAGGCCACCATAATATTCCGCTAAAAAAATTGAAATTGAATTTAAAATTGGATCAAACAAGAAACTGAAAGATATTCGCAGATTGAAAAAGTAGCTTACTTACAGGCTAAGTAATCATATAAAACGCCTTGAGTCGTTCGAAATTCTAAGGTATCAAATGGTTTTACGTTATCCTTGAAGTTACTTCGTCGTGGTGGTAAAAAGTCGGCGCGTGTTGATGACTATGAGCAAAACAATGCGGTAAGGAAAAAGAGGAAGACGGAACGGTCGTAAAAGCAGAACGCTTATTGCGCTATAGCTTCTGTGGACGAGTTTTTGACCCATATCCCCATTTATTCCCACAATGATCCATAATATCTTAAATATCAAGTACTATATTGGGAGCATGCTCGAGCGTTTCACGGAGATCGAAGACTTTTGCCAGTACCGTCGAATCGAAACAGCGAGCGGTCTGTCGCTTTCTTCCGTTTCTTCAAACGGCCATAACATTTGACTCGTTTGGAGTTACGGGAGCCACAACATATCAAAACGAAGGTCTTTCCATGTTCAAGGTTGGAATTCTCTTGAATCGGTTTTTTACGTAGAATAATTCCATCTTAATTTTATTCTACTTCTTGGATGTTTTCATTCTTAAATTTATTCCGTGGAGTTTGTGGTATAAATAGTCGGACTAAATCGATGTTAACGTAGAAGAACGTAAAAAACAAAAATATACAAATATCAAAGAAGGCCACCATAATATTCCGCTAAAAAAATTGAAATTGAATTTAAAATTGGATCAAACAGGAAACTGAAAGATATTCGCAGATTGAAAAAGTAGCTTACTTACAGGCTAAGTAATCATATAAAACGCATTGAGTCGTTCGAAATTCTAAGGTATCAAATGCTTTTAACGTTCTCCTTGAAGTTACTTCGTCGTGGTGTCGTAATTTTGGTAAAAAGTCGGCGCGTGTTGATGACTATGAGCAAAACAATGTGGTACGGAAAAAGAGGAAGACAGAACGGTCGTAAAAGCAGAACGTTTATTGCGCTATAGCTTCTGTGGACTAGTTTTTGACCCATATCCCCATTTATTCCCACAATGATCCATAATATCTTAAATTATGAAGTACTATATTGGGAGCATGCTCGAGCGTTTCACGGAGATCGAAGACTTTTGCCAGTACCGTCGAATAAGAACAGCGAGCGGTCTGTCGCTTTCTTCCGTTTCTTCAAACGGCCATAACTTTTGACTCGTTTGGAGTTACGGGAGCCACAACCTATCAAAACGAAGCTCTTTCCATGTTCTACGTTTCCAACGGTTGGAATTCTCTTGGATCGGTTTTTTGCGTAGAACAATTCCATCTTAATTTTATTCTACTGCTTGGATGTTTTCATTCATAAATTTATTCCGTGGAGTTTGTGGTATAAATAGTCGGACTAAATCGATGTTAACGTAGAAGAACGTAAAAAACAAAAATATACAAATATCAAAGAAGGCCACCATAAGATTCCGCTAAAAAAATTGAAATTGAATTTAAAATTGGATCAAACAGGAAACTGAAAGATATTCGTAGATTGAAAAAGTAGCTTACTTACAGGCTAAGTAATCATATAAAACGTCTTGAGTCGTTCGAAATTCTAAGGTATCAAATGCTTTTACGTTATCCTTGAAGTTACTTCGTCGTGGTGTCGTAATTTTGGTAAAAAGTCGGCGTGTGTTGATGACTATGAGCAAAACAATGCGGTAAGGAAAAAGAGGAAGACGGAACGGTCGTAAAAGCAGAACGTTTATTGCGCTATAGCTTCTGTGGACAAGTTTTTGACCCATATCCCCATTTATTCCTACAATGATCCATAATATCTTAAATATCAAGTACTATATTGGGAGCATGCTCGAGCGTTTCACGGAGATCGAAGACTTTTGCCAGTACCGTCGAATCGGAACAGCGAGCGGTCTGTCGCTTTCTTCCGTTTCCTCAAACGGCCATAACTTTTGACTCGTTTGGAGTTACGGGAGCCACAACCTATCAAAACGAAGGTCTTTCCATGTTCGACGTTTCCAACGGTTGGAATTCTCTTGGATCGGTTTTTTGCGTAGAATAATTCCATCTTAATTTTATTCTACTGCTTGGATGTTTTCATTCATAAATATATTCCATGGTGTTTGTGGTATAAATAGTCGGACTAAATTGATGTTAACGTAGAAGAACGTAAAAACAAAAAATATACAAATATCAAAGAAGGCCACCATAATATTGCGCTAAAAAAATTGAAATTGAATTTGAAATTGGATCAAACAGGAAACTGAAAGATATTCGCAGATTGAAAAAGTAGCTTACTTACAGGCTAAGTAATCATATAAAACGCATTGAGTCGTCCGAAATTCTAAGGTATCAAATGCTTTTAACGTTCTCCTTGAAGTTACTTCGTCGTGGTGTCGTAATTTTGGTAAAAAGTCGGCGCGTGTTGATGACTATGAGCAAAACAATGCGGTAAGGAAAAAGAGGAAGACGGAACGGTCGTAAAAGCAGAACGCTTATTGCGCTATAGCTTCTGTGGACAAGTTTTTGACCCATATCCCCATTTATTCCCACAATGATCCATAATATCTTAAATATCAAGTACTATATTGGGAGCATGCTCGAGCGTTTCACGGAGATCGAAGACTTTTGCCAGTACCTTCGAATCGGAACAGCGAGCGGTCTGTCGCTTTCTTCCGTTTCTTCAAACGGCCATAACTTTTGACTCGTTTGGAGTTACGGGAGCCACAACCTATCAAAACGAAGCTCTTTCCATGTTCTACGTTTCCAACGGTTGGAATTCTCTTGGATCGGTTTTTTGTGTAGAACAATTCCATCTTAATTTTATTCTACTGCTTGGATGTTTTCATTCATAAATTTATTCCGTGGAGTTTGTGGTATAAATAGTCGGACTAAATCGATGTTAACGTAGAAGAACGTAAAAAACAAAAATATACAAATATCAAAGAAGGCCACCATAATATTCCGCTAAAAAAATTGAAATTGAATTTA
This sequence comes from Allium cepa, assembly GCA_030765085.1. NCBI lineage: Eukaryota > Viridiplantae > Streptophyta > Magnoliopsida > Asparagales > Amaryllidaceae > Allium > Allium cepa. Next base: position 171,509,814 of record CM060931.1, read on the forward strand.
AAATTGGATCGAACAGGAAATTGAAAGATATTCGCAGATTGAAAAAGTAGCTTACTTACAGGCTAAGTAATCATATAAAACGTCTTGAGTCGTTCGAAATTCTAAGGTATCAAATGCTTTTACGTTATCCTTGAAGTTACTTCGTCGTGGTGTCGTAATTTTGGTAAAAAGTCGGCGCGTGTTGATGACTATGAGCAAAACAATGCGGTAAGGAAAAAGTGGAAGACGGAACGGTCGTAAAAGCAGAACGTTTATTGCGCTATAGCTTCTGTGGACAAGTTTTTGACCCATATCCCCATTTATTCCTACAATGATCCATAAAATCTTAAATATCAAGTACTATATTGTGAGCATGCTCGAGCGTTTCACGGAGATCGAAGACTTTTGCCAGTACCGTCGAATCGGAACAGCGAGCGGTCTGTCGCTTTCTTCCGTTTCTTCAAACGGCTATAACTTTTGACTCGTTTGGAGTTACGGGAGCCACAACCTATCAAAACCAAGGTCTTTCCATGTTCAACGTTTCCAACGGTTGGAATTCTCTTGGATCGGTTTTTTGTGTAGAATAATTCCATCTTAATTTTATTCTACTTCTTGGATGTTTTCATTCATAAATTTATTCCGTGGAGTTTGTGGTATAAATAGTCGGACTAAATCGATGTTAACGTAGAAGAACATAAAAAACAAAAATATACAAATATCAAAGAAGGCCACCATAATATTCCGCTAAAAAAATTGAAATTGAATTTAAAATTGGATCAAACAAGAAACTGAAAGATATTCGCAGATTGAAAAAGTAGCTTAGTTACAGGCTAAGTAATCATATAAAACGCCTTGAGTCGTTCGAAATTCTAAGGTATCAAATGCTTTTACGTTATCCTTGAAGTTACTTCGTCGTGGTGGTAAAAAGTCGGCGCGTGTTGATGACTATGAGCAAAACAATGCGGTAAGGAAAAAGAGGAAGACGGAACGGTCGTAAAAGCAGAACGCTTATTGCGCTATAGCTTCTGTGGACAAGTTTTTGACCCATATCCCAATTTATTCCCACGATGATCCATAATATCTTAAATATCAAGTACTATATTGGGAGCATGCTCGAGCGTTTCACGGAGATCGAAGACTTTTGCCAGTACCGTCGAATCGGAACAGCAAGCGGTCTGTCGCTTTCTTCCGTTTCTTCAAACGGCCATAACTTTTGACTCGTTTGGAGTTACGGGAGCCACATCATATCAAAACGAAGGTCTTTCCATGTTCAAGGTTGGAATTCTCTTGAATCGGTTTTTTACGTAGAATAATTCCATCTTAATTTTATTCTACCTCTTGGATGTTTTCATTCTTAAATTTATTCCGTGGAGTTTGTGGTATAAATAGTCGGACTAAATCGATGTTAACGTAGAAGAACGTAAAAAACAAAAATATACAAATATCAAAGAAGGCCACCGTAATATTCCGCTAAAAAAATTGAAATTGAATTTTAAATTGGATCAAACAGGAAACTGAAAGATATTCGCAGATTGAAAAGGTAGCTTACTTACAGGCTAAGTAATCATATAAAATGCATTGAGTCGTTCGAAATTCTAAGGTATCAAATGCTTTTAACGTTCTCCTTGAAGTTACTTCGTCGTGGTGTCGTAATTTTGGTAAAAAGTCGGCGCGTGTTGATGACTATGAGCAAAACAATGCGGTAAGGAAAAAGAGGAAGACGGAACGGTCGTAAAAGCAGAACGCTTATTGCGCTATAGCTTCCGTGGACAAGTTTTTGACCCATATCCCCATTTATTCCCACAATGATCCATAATATCTTAAATATCAAGTACTATATTGGGAGCATGCTCGAGCGTTTCACGGAGATCGAAGACTTTTGCCAGTACTGTCGAATCGGAACAGCGAGCGGTCTGTCGCTTTCTTCCGTTTCTTCAAACGGCCATAACTTTTGACTCGTTTGGAGTTACGGGAGCCACAACCTATCAAAACGAAGCTCTTTCCATGTTCTACGTTTCCAACGGTTGGAATTCTCTTGGATCGGTTTTTTGTGTAGAACAATTCCATCTTAATTTTATTCTACTACTTGGATGTTTTCATTCAAAAATTTATTCCGTGGAGTTTGTGGTATAAATAGTCGGATTAAATCGATGTTAACGTAGAAGAACGTAAAAAACAAAAATATACAAATATCAAAGAAGGCCACCATAATATTCCGCTAAAAAAATTGAAATTGAATTTAAAATTGGATCAAATAGGAAACTGAAAGATATTCGCAGATTGAAAAAGTAGCTTACTTACAGGCTAAGTAATCATATAAAACGCCTTGAGTCGTTCGAAATTCTAAGGTATCAAATGCTTTTACGTTATCCTTGAAGTTACTTCGTCGTGGTGTCGTAATTTTGGTAAAAAGTCGGCGCGTGTTGATGACTATGAGCAAAACAATGCGGTAAGGAAAAAGTGGAAGACGGAACGGTCGTAAAAGCAGAATGTTTATTATGCTATAGCTTCTGTTGACAAGTTTTTGACCCATATCCCCATTTATTCCTACAATGATCCATAAAATCTTAAATATCAAGTACTATATTGGAAGCATGCTCGAGCGTTTCACGGAGATCGAAGACTTTTGCCAGTACCGTCGAATCGGAACAGCGAGCGGTCTGTCGCTTTCTTCCGTTTCCTCAAACGGCCATAACTTTTGACTCGTTTGGAGTTACGGGAGCCACAACCTATCAAAACGAAGGTCTTTCCATGTTCGACGTTTCCAACGTTTGGAATTCTCTTGGATCGGTTTTTTGTGTAGAATAATTCCATCTTAATTTTATTCTACTGCTTGGATGTTTTCATTCATAAATTTATTCCGTGGAGTTTGTGGTATAAATAGTCGGACTAAATCGATGTTAACGTAGAAGAACGTAAAAAACCAAAATATACAAATATCAAAGAAGGCCACCATAATATTCCGCAAAAAAAATTGAAATTGAATTTAAAATTGGATCAAACAGGAAACTGAAAGATATTCGCAGATTGAAAACGTAGCTTACTTACAGGCTAAGTAATCATATAAAACGCCTTGAGTCGTTCGAAATTCTAAGGTATTAAATGCTTTTACGTTATCCTTGAAGTTACTTCGTCGTGTTGTCGTAATTTTTGTAAAAAGTCGGCGTGTGTTGATGACTATGAGAAAAACAATGCGGTAAGGAAAAAGAGGAAAACGGAACGGTCGTAAAAGCAGAACGTTTATTGCGCTATAGCTTCTGTGGACAAGTTTTTGACCCATATCCCCATTTATTCGCACAATGATCCATAATATCTTAAATATGAAGTACTATATTGGGAGCATGCTCGAGCGTTTCACGGAGATCGAAGACTTTTGCCAGTACCGTCGAATCGGAACAGCGAGCGGTCTGTCGCTTTCTTCCGTTACTTCAAACGGCTATAACTTTTGACTCGTTTGGAGTTACGGGAGCCACAACCCATCAATACGAAGGTCTTTCCATGTTCAACGTTTCCAACGGTTGGAATTCTCTTGGATCGGTTTTTTGTGTAGAATAATTCCATCTTAATTTTATTCTACTTCTTGGATGTTTTCATTCATAAATTTATTCCGTGGAGTTTGTGGTATAAATAGTCGGACTAAATTGATGTTAACGTAGAAGAACATAAAAAACAAAAATATACAAATATCAAAGAAGGCCACCATAATATTCCGCTAAAAAAATTGAAATTGAATTTAAAATTGGATCAAACAAGAAACTGAAAGATATTCGCAGATTGAAAAAGTAGCTTACTTACAGGCTAAGTAATCATATAAAACGCCTTGAGTCGTTCGAAATTCTAAGGAATCAAATGCTTTTACGTTATCCTTGAAGTTACTTCGTCGTGGTGGTAAAAAGTCGGCGCGTGTTGATGACTATGAGCAAAACAATGCGGTAAGGAAAAAGAGGAAGACGGAATGGTCGTAAAAGCAGAACGCTTATTGCGCTATAGCTTCTGTGGACAAGTTTTTGACCCATATCCCCATTTATTCCCACAATGATCCATAATATCTTAAATATCAAGTACTATATTGGGAGCATGCTCGAGCGTTTCACGGAGATCGAAGACTTTTGCCAGTACCGTCGAATCGGAACAGCGAGCGGTCTGTCGCTTTCTTCCGTTTCTTCAAACGGCCATAACTTTTGACTCGTTTGGAGTTACGGGAGCCACAACATATCAAAACGAAGGTCTTTCCATGTTCAAGGTTGGAATTCTCTTGAATCGGTTTTTTACGTAGAATAATTCCATCTTAATTTTATTCTACTTCTTGGATGTTTTCATTCTTAAATTTATTCCGTGGAGTTTGTGGTATAAATAGTCGGACTAAATCGATGTCAACGTAGAAGAACGTAAAAAACAAAAATATACAAATATCAAAGAAGACCACCATAATATTCCGCTAAAAAAATTGAAATTGAATTTAAAATTGGATCAAACAGGAAACTGAAAGATATTCGCAGATTGAAAAAGTAGCTTACTTACAGGCTAAGTAATCATATAAAACGCATTGAGTCGTTCGAAATTCTAAGGTATCAAATGCTTTTAACGTTCTCCTTGAAGTTACTTCGTCGTGGTGTCGTAATTTTGGTAAAAAGTCGGCGCGTGTTGATGACTATGAGCAAAACAATGTGGTACGGAAATAGAGGAAGACGGAACGGTCGTAAAAGCAGAACGTTTATTGCGCTATAGCTTCTGTGGACAAGTTTTTGACCCATATCCCCATTTATTCCCACAATGATCCATAATATCTTAAATATAAAGTACTATATTGTGAGCATGCTCGAGCGTTTCACGGAGATCGAAGACTTTTGCCAGTACCGTCGAATCGGAACAGCGAGCGGTCTGTCGCTTTCTTCTGTTTCTTCAAACGGCCATAACTTTTGACTCGTTCGGAGTTACGGGAGCCACAACCTATCAAAACGAAGCTCTTTCCATGTTCTACGTTTCCAACGGTTGGAATTCTCTTGGATCGGTTTTTTGTGTAGAACAATTCCATCTTAATTTTATTCTACTACTTGGATGTTTTCATTCATAAATTTATTCCGTGGAGTTTGTGGTATAAATAGTCGGACTAAATCGATGTTAACGTAGAAGAACGTAAAAAACAAAAATATACAAATATCAAAGAAGGCCACCATAATATTCCGCTAAAAAAATTGAAATTGAATTTAAAATTGGATCAAATAGGAAACTGAAAGATATTCGCAGATTGAAAAAGTAGCTTACTTACAGGCTAAGTAATCATATAAAACGCCTTGAGTCATTCGAAATTCTAAGGTATCAAATGCTTTTACGTTATCCTTGAAGTTACTTCGTCGTGGTGTCGTAATTTTGGTAAAAAGTCGGCGCGTGTTGATGACTATGAGCAAAACAATGCGGTAAGGAAAAAGTGGAAGACGGAACGGTCGTAAAAGCAGAACGTTTATTGCGCTATAGCTTCTGTGGACAAGTTTTTGACCCATATCCCCATTTATTCCTACAATGATCCATAAAATCTTAAATATCAAGTACTATATTGGGAGCATGCTCGAGCGTTTCACGGAGATCGAAGACTTTTGCCAGTACCGTCGAATCGGAACAGCGAGCGGTCTGCCGCTTTCTTCCGTTTCCTCAAACGGCCATAACTTTTGACTCGTTTGGAGTTACGGGAGCCACAACCTATCAAAACGAAGGTCTTTCCATGTTCGACGTTTCCAACGGTTGGAATTCTCTTGGATCGGTTTTTTGCGTAGAATAATTCCATCTTAATTTTATTCTACTGCTTGGATGTTTTCATTAATAAATTTATTCCATGGTGTTTGTGGTATAAATAGTCGGACTAAATTGATGTTAACGTAGAAGAACGTAAAAAACAAAAATATACAAATATCAAAGAAGGCCACCATAATATTCCGCAAAAAAAATTGAAATTGAATTTAAAATTGGATCAAACAGGAAACTGAAAGATATTCGCTGATTGAAAAGGTAGCTTACTTACAGGCTAAGTAATCATATAAAACGCATTGAGTCGTTCGAAATTCTAAGGTATCAAATGCTTTTACGTTATCCTTGAAGTTACTTCGTCGTGGTGTCGTAATTTTGGTAAAAAGTCAGCGCGTGTTGATGACTATGAGCAAAACAATGCGGTGAGGAAAAAGAGGAAGACGGAACGGTCGTAAAAGCAGAACGCTTATTGCGCTATAGCTTCTGTGGACAAGTTTTTGACCCATATCCCCATTTATTCCCACAATGATCCATAATATCTTAAATATCAAGTACTATATTGGGAGAAAGATCGAGCGTTTCACGGAGATCGAAGACATTTGCCAGTACCGTCGAATCGGAACAGCGAGCGGTCTGTCGCTTTCTTCCGTTTCTTCAAACGGCCATAACTTTTGACTCGTTTGGAGTTACGGGTGCCACAACATATCAAAACGAAGGTCTTTCCATGTTCAACGTTTCCAACGGTTGGAATTCTCTTGGATCGGTTTTTCGCGTAGAATAATTCCATCTTAATTTTATTCCACTTCTTGGATGTTTTCATTCTTAAATTTATTCCGTGGAGTTTGTGGTATAAATAGTCGGACTAAATCGTTGTTAACGTAGAAGAACGTAAAAAACAAAAATATACAAATATCAAAGAAGGCCACCATAATATCCCGATGAAAAAATTGAAATTGAATTTAAAATTGGATCAAACAGGAAACTGAAAGATATTCGCAGATTGAAAACGTAGCTTACTTAAAGGCTAAGTAATCATATAAAACGTCTTGAGTCGTTCGAAATTCTAAGGTATCAATTGCTTTTACGTTATCCTTGAAGTTACTTCGTCGTGGTGTCGTAATTTTTGTAAAAAGTCGGCGCGTGTTGATGACTATGAGCAAAACAATGCGGTAAGGAAAAAGAGGAAGACGGAATGGTCGTAAAAGCAGAACGCTTATTGCGCTATAGCTTCTGTGGACAAGTTTTTGACCCATATCCCATTTATTCCCACAATGATCCATAATATCTTAAATATCAAGTACTATATTGGGAGCATGCTCGAGCGTTTCACGGAGATCGAAGACTTTTGCCAGTACCGTCGAATCGGAACAGCGAGCGGTCTGTCGCTTTCTTCCGTTTCTTCAAACGGCCATAACTTTTGACTCGTTTGGAGTTACGGGAGCCACAACCTATCAAAACGAAGGTCTTTCCATGTTCTACGTTTCCAAAGGTTAGAATTCTCTTGGATCGGTTTTTTGCGTAGAATAATTCCATCTTAATTTTATTCTACTGCTTGTATGTTTTCATTCATAAATTTATTCCGTGGTGTTTATGGTATAAATAGTCGGACAAAATCGATGTTAACGTAGATGAACGTAAAAAACAAAATTATACAAATATCAAAGAAGGCCACCATAATATTCCGCTAAAAAAATTGAAATTGAATTTAAAATTGGATAAAACAGGAAACTGAAAGATATTCGCAGATTGAAAAGGTGGCTTACTTACAGTCTAAGTAATCATATAAAACGCCTTGAGTCGTTCGAAATTCTAAGGTATCAAATGCTTTTACGTTATCCTTGAAGTTACTTCGTCGTGGTGGTAAAAATTCGGAGCGTGTTGATGATTATGAGCAAAACAACGCGGTAAGGAAAAAGAGGAAGACGGAACGGCCGTAAAAGCAGAACGCTTATTGCGCTATAGCTTCTGTGGACAAGTTTTTGACCCATATCCCCATTTATTCCCACAATGATCCATAATATCTTAAATATCAAGTACTATATTGGGAGCATGCTCGAGCGTTTCAAGGAGATCGAAGACTTTTTCCAGTACCGTCGAATCGGAACAGCGAGCGGTCTGTCGCTTTCTTCCGTTTCTACAAACGGCCATAACTTTTGACTCGTTTGGAGTTACGGGAGCCACAACCTATCAAAACGAAGGTCTTTCCATGTTCTACGTTTCCAACGGTTGGAATTCTCTTGGATCGGTTTTTTGCGTAGAATAAATCCATCTTAATTTTATTCCACTTCTTGGATGTTTTCATTCTTAAATTTATTCCGTGGAGTTTGTGGTATAAATAGTCGGACTAAATCGATGTTAACGTAGAAGAACGTAAAAAACAAAAATATACAAATAACAAAGAAGGCCACCATAATATTCCGCTAAAAAAATTGAAATTGAATTTAAAATTGGATCAAACAGGAAACTGAAAGATATTCGCAGATTGAAAAAGTAGCTTATTTACAGGCTAAGTAATCATATAAAACACATTGAGTCGTTCGAAATTCTAAGGTATCAAATGCTTTTAACGTTCTCCTTGAAGTCACTTCTTCGTGGTGTCGTAATTTTGGTAAAAAGTCGGCGCGTGTTGATGACTATGAGCAAAACAATGCGGTACAGAAAAAGAGGAAGACGGAACGGTCGTAAAAACAGAACGTTTGTTGCGCTATAGCTTCTGTCGACAAGTTTTTGACCCATATCCCCATTTATTCCCACAATGATCCATAATATCTTAAATATCAAGTACTATATTGTGAGCATGCTCGAGCGTTTCACGGAGATCGAAGACTTTTGCCAGTACCGTCGAATCGGAACAGCGAGCGGTCTGTCGCTTTCTTCCGTTTCTTCAAACGGCCATAACTTTTGACTCGTTTGGAGTTACGGGAGCCACAACCTATCAAAACGAAGGTCTTTCCATGTTCAACGTTTCCAACGGTTGGAATTCTCTTGGATCGGTTTTTTGTGTAGAATAATTCCATCTTAATTTTATTCTACTACTTGGATGTTTTCATTCATAAATTTATTCCGTGGAGTTTGTGGTATAAATAGTCGGACTAAATCGATGTTAACGTAGAAGAACGTAAAAAGCAAAAATATACAAATATCAAAGAAGGCCACCATAATATTCCGCTAAAAAAATTGAAATTGAATTTAAAATTGGATCAAACAGGAAACTGAAAATATTCGCAGATTGAAAAAGTAGCTTACTTACAGGCTAAGTAATCATATAAAATGCCTTGAGTCGTTCGAAATTCTAAGGTATCAAATGCTTTTACGTTATCCTTGAAGCTACTTCGTCGTGGTGGTAAAAAGTCGGAGCGTGTTGATGACTATGAGCAAAACAACGCGGTAAGGAAAAAGAGGAAGACGGAACGGCCGTAAAAGCAGAATGCTTATTGCGCTGTAGCTTCTGTGGACAAGTTTTTGACCCATATCCCCATTTATTCCCACAATGATCCATAATATCTTAAATATCAAGTACTATATTGGGAGCATGCTTGAGCGTTTCAAGGAGATCGAAGACTTTTTCCAGTACCGTCGAATCGGAACAACGAGCGGTCTGTCGCTTTCTTCCGTTTCTTCAAACGGCCATAACTTTTGACTCGTTTGGAGTTACGGGAGCCACAACATATCAAAACGAAGGTCTTTCCATGTTCAACGTTTCCAACGGTTGGAATTCTCTTGGATCGGTTTTTTGCGTAGAATAATTCCATCTTAATTTTATTCTACTTCTTGAATGTTTTCATTCTTAAATTTATTCCGTGGAGTTTGTGGTATAAATAGTCGGACTAAATCGATGTTAACGTAGAAGAACGTAAAAAACAAAAATATACAAATATCAAAGAAGGCCACCATAATATTCCGCTAAAAAAATTGAAATTGAATTTAAAATTGGATCAAACAGGAAACTGAAAGATATTCGCAGATTGAAAAAGTAGCTTACTTACTGGCTAAGTAATCATATAAAACGCCTTGAGTCGTTCGAAATTCTAAGGTATCAAATGCTTTTAACGTTCTCCTTGAAGTCACTTCTTCGTGGTGTTGTAATTTTGGTAAAAGTTCGGCGCGTGTTGATGACTATGAGCAAAACAATGCGGTACGGAAAAAGAGGAAGACGGAACGGTCGTAAAAACAGAACGTTTATTGCGCTATAGCTTCTGTCGACAAGTTTTTGACCCATATCCCCATTTATTCCCACAATGATCCATAATATCTTAAATATCAAGTACTATATTGTGAGCATGCTCGAGCGTTTCACGGAGATCGAAGACTTTTGCCAGTACCGTCGAATCGGAACAGCGAGCGGTCTGTCGCTTTCTTCCGTTTCTTCAAACGGCCATAACTTTTGACTCGTTTGGAGTTACGGGAGCCACAACCTATCAAAACGAAGGTCTTTCCATGTTCAACGTTTCCAACGGTTGGAATTCTCTTGGATCGGTTTTTTGTGTAGAATAATTCCATCTTAATTTTATTCTACTGCTTGGATGTTTTCATTCATAAATTTATTCCGTGGAGTTTGTGGTATAAATAGTCGGACTAAATCGATGTTAACGTAGAAGAACGTAAAAAACAAAAATATACCAATATCAAAGAAGGCCACCATAATATTCCGCTAAAAAATTGAAATTGAATTTAAAATTGGATCAAACAGGAAACTGAAAGATATTCGCAGATTGAAAAAGTAGCTTACTTACAGGCTAAGTAATCATATAAAACGCCTTGAGTCGTTCGAAATTCTAAGGTATCAAATGCTTTTACGTTATCCTTGAAGTTACTTCGTCGTGGTGGTAAAAAGTCGGAGCGTGTTGATGACTATGAGCAAAACAACGCGGTAAGGAAAAAGAGGAAGACGGAACGGCCGTAAAAGCAGAACGCTTATTGCGCTATAGCTTCTGTGGACAAGTTTTTGACCCATATCCCCATTTATTCCCACAATGATCCATAATATCTTAAATATCAAGTACTATATTGGGAGCATGCTCGAGCGTTTCAAGGAGATCGAAGACTTTTTCCAGTACTGTCGAATCGGACCAGCGAGCGGTCTGTCGTTTTCTTCCGTTTCTTCAAACGGCCATAACTTTTGACTCGTTTGGAGTGACGGAAGCTACAACATATCAAAACGAAGGACTTTCCATGTTCAACGTTTCCAACGGTTGGAATTCTCTTGTATCGGTTTTTTGCGTAGAATAATTCCATCTTAATTTTATTCTACTTCTTGAATGTTTTCATTCTTAAATTTATTCCGTGGAGTTTGTGGTATAAATAGTCGGACTAAATCGATGTTAACGTAGAAGAACGTAAAAAACAAAAATATACAAATATCAAAGAAGGCCACCATAATATTCCGCTAAAAAAATTGAAATTGAATTTAAAATTGGATCAAACCGGAAACTGAAAGATATTCGCAGATTGAAAAAGTAGCTTACTTACAGGCTAAGTAATCATATAAAACGCATTGAGTCGTTCGAAATTCTAAGGTATCAAATGCTTTTAACGTTCTCCTTGAAGTTACTTCGTCGTGGTGTCGTAATTTTGGTAAAAAGTCGACGCGTGTTGATGACTATGAGCAAAACAATGCGGTACGGAAAAGAGGAAGACGGAACGGTCGTAAAAGCAGAACGTTTATTGCGCTATAGCTTCCGTGGACAAGTTTTTGACCCTTATCCCCATTTATTCCCACAATGATCCATAATATCTTAAATATCAAGTACTATATTGTGAGTATGCTCGAGCGTTTCACGGAGATCGAAGACTTTTGCCAGTACCGTCGAATCGGAACAGCGAGCGGTCTGTCGCATTCTTCCGTTTCTTCAGACGGCCATAACTTTTGACTCGTTTGGAGTTACGGGAGCCACAACTTATCAAAACGAAGGTCTTTCCATGTTCTACGTTTCCAACAGTTGGAATTCTCTTGGATCGGTTTTTTGTGTAGAATAATTCCATCTTAATTTTATTCTACTGCTTGGATGTTTTCATTCATAAATTTATTCCGTGGAGTTTGTGGTATAAATAGTCGGACTAAATCGATGTTAACGGAGAAGAACGTAAAAAACAAAAATATACAAATATCAAAGAAGGCCACCATAATATTCCGCTAAAAAAATTGAAATTGAATTTAAAATTGGATCAAACAGGAAACTGAAAGATATTCGCAGATTGAAAAAGTAGCTTACTTACAGGCTAAGTAATCATATAAAACGCCTTGAGTCGTTCGAAATTCTAAGGTATCAAATGCTTTTAACGTTCTCCTTGAAGTCACTTCTTCGTGGTGTCGTAATTTTGGTAAACAGTCGGCGCGTGTTGATGACTATGAGCAAAACAATGCGGTACGGAAAAAGAGGAAGACAGAACGGTCGTAAAAACAGAACGTTTATTGCGCTATAGCTTCTGTCGACAAGTTTTTGACCCATATCCCCATTTATTCCCACAATGATCCATAATATCTTAAATATCAAGTACTATATTGTGAGCATGCTCGAGCGTTTCATGGAGATCGACGACTTTTGCCAGTACCGTCGAATCGGAACAGCGAACGGTCTGTCGCTTTCTTCCGTTTCTTCAAACGGCCATAACTTTTGACTCGTTTGGAGTTAAGGGAGCCACAACCTATCAAAACGAAGGTCTTTCCATGTTCAACGTTTCCAACGGTTGGAATTCTCTTGGATTGGTTTTTTGCGTAGAATAATTCCATCTTAATTTTATTCTACTTCTTGGATGTTTTCATTCTTAAATTTATTCCGTGGAGTTTGTGGTATAAATAGTCGGACTAAATCGATGTTAACGTAGAAGTACGTAAAAAACAAAAATATACAAATATCAAAGAAGGCCTCCATAATATTTCGCTAAAAAAATTGAAATTGAATTTAAAATTGGATCAAACAGGAAACTGAAAGATATTCGCAGATTGAAAAAGTAGCTTACTTACAGGCTAAGTAATCATATAAAACGCATTGAGTCGTTCGAAATTCTAAGGTATAAAATGCTTTTAACGTTCTCCTTGAAGTTACTTCGTCGTGGTGTCGTAATTTTGGTAAAAAGGCGGCGCGTGTTGATGACTATGAGCAAAACAATGCGGTACGGAAAAAAGGAAGACGGAACGGTCATAAAAGCAGAACGTTTATTGCGCTATAGCTTCTGTGGACAAGTTTTTGACCCATATCCCCATTTATTCCCACAATGATCCATAATATCTTAAATATCAAGTACTATATTGTGAGCATGCTCGAGCGTTTCACGGAGATCGAAGACTTTTGCCAGTACCGTCGAATCGGAACAGCGAGCGGTCTGTCGCTTTCTTCCGTTTCTTCAAACGGCCATAACTTTTGACTCGTTTGGAGTTACGGGAGCCACAACCTATCAAAACGAAGGTCTTTCCATGTTCAACGTTTCCAACGGTTGGAATTCTCTTGGATCGGTTTTTTGTGTAGAATAACTCCATCTTAATTTTATTCTACTGCTTGGATGTTTTCATTCATAAATTTATTCCGTGGAGTTTGTGGTATAAATAGTGGGACTAAATCGATGTTAACGTAGAAGAAGTAAAAAATAAAAATATAAAAATATCAAAGAAGGCCACCATAATATTCCGCTAAAAAAATTGAAATTGAATTTAAAATTGGATCAAACAGGAAACTGAAAGATATTCGCAGATTGAAAAAGTAGCTTACTTACAGGCTAAGTAATCATATAAAACGCCTTGAGTCGTTCGAAATTCTAAGGTATCAAATGCTTTTACGTTATCCTTGAAGTTACTTCGTCGTGGTGGTAAAAAGTCGGAGCGTGTTGATGACTATGAGCAAAACAACGCGGTAAGGAAAAAGAGGAAGACGTAACGGCCGTAAAAGCAGAACGCTTATTGCGTTATAGCTTCTGTGGACAAGTTTTTGACCCATATCCCCATTTATTCCCACAATGATCCATAATATCTTAAATATCAAGTACTATATTGGGAGCATGCTCGAGCGTTTCAAGGAGATCGAAGACTTTTTCCAGTACCGTCGAATCGGAACAGCGAGCGGTCTGTCGCTTTCTTCCGTTTCTTCAAACGGCCATAACTTTTGACTCGTTTGGAGTTACGGGAGCCACAACATATCAAAACGAAGGTCTTTCCATGTTCAACGTTTCCAACGGTTTGAATTCTCTTGGATCGATTTTTTGCGTAGAATAATTCCATCTTAATTTTATTCTACTTCTTGAATGTTTTCATTCTTAAATTTATTCCGTGGAGTTTGTGGCATAAATGGTCGGACTAAATCGATGTTAACGTAGAAGAACGTAAAAAACAAAAATATACAAATATCAAAGAAGGCCTCCATAATATTCCGCTAAAAAAATTGAAATTGAATTTAAAATTGGATCAAACAGGAAACTGAAAGATATTCGCAGATTGAAAAAGTAGCTTACTTACAGGCTAAGTAATCATATAAAACGCATTGAGTCGTTCGAAATTCGAAGGTATCAAATGCTTTTAACGTTCTCCTTGAAGTTACTTCGTCGTGGTGTCGTAATTTTGGTAAAAAGTCGGCGCGTGTTGATGACTATGAGCAAAACAATGCGGTACGGAAAAAGAGGAAGACGGAACGGTCGTAAAAACAGAACGTTTATTGCGCTATAGCTTCTGTCGACAAGTTTTTGACCCATATCCCCATTTATTCCCACAACGATTCATAATATCTTAAATATCAAGTACTATATTGTGAGCATGCTTGAGCGTTTCACGGAGATCGAAGACTTTTGCCAGTACCGTCGAATCGAAACAGCGAGCGGTCTGTCGCTTTCGTCCGTTTCTTCAAACGGCCATTAGTTTTGACTCGTTTGGAGTTACGGGAGCCACAACCTATCAAAACGAAGGTCTTTCCATGTTCTACGTTTCCAACGGTTGGAATTCCCTTGGATTGGTTTTTTGCGTAGAATAATTCCATCTTAATTTTATTCTACTTCTTGGATGTTTTCATTCTTAAATTTATTCCGTGGAGTTTGTGGTATAAATAGTCGGACTAAATCGATGTTAACGTAGAAGAACGTAAAAAACAAAAATATACAAATATCAAAGAAGGCCACCATAATATTCCGCTAAAAAAGTTGAAATTGAATTTAAAATTAGATAAAACAGGAAACTGAAAGATATTCGCAGATTGAAAAAGTAGCTTACTTACAGGCTAAGTAATCATATAAAATGCCTTGAGTCGTTCGAAATTCTAAGGTATCAAATGCTTTTAACGTTCTCCTTGAAGTCACTCCTTCATGGTGTCGTAATTTTGGTAAAAAGTCGGCGCGTGTTGATGACTATGAGCAAAACAATGCGGTACGGAAAAAGAGGAAGACGGAACGGTCGTAAAAACAGAACGTTTATTGCGCTATAGCTTCTGTCGACAAGTTTTTGACCCATATCCCCATTTATTCCCACAACGATCCATAATATCTTAAATATCAAGTACTATATTGTGAGCATGCTCGAGCGTTTCACGGAGATCGAAGACTTTTGCCAGTACCGTCGAATCGAAACAGCGAGCGGTCTGTCGCTTTCGTCCGTTTCTTCAAACGGCCATAACTTTTGACTCGTTTGGAGTAAAGGGAGCCACAACCTATCAAAACGAAGGTTTTTCCATGTTCAACGTTTCCAACGGTTGGAATTCTCTTGGATCGGTTTTTTGCGTAGAATAATTCCATCTTAATTTTATACTACTTCTTGGATGTTTTCATTCTTAAATTTATTCCGTGGAGTTTGTGGTATAAATAGTCGGACTAAAGCGATGTTAACGTAGAAGAACGTAAAAAACAAAACTATACAAATATTAAAGAAGGCCAC
Organism: Allium cepa; assembly: GCA_030765085.1. NCBI lineage: Eukaryota > Viridiplantae > Streptophyta > Magnoliopsida > Asparagales > Amaryllidaceae > Allium > Allium cepa. The sequence continues at coordinate 171,525,382 of CM060931.1, forward strand.
CATAATATTCCGCTAAAAAAATTGAAATTGAATTTAAAATTGGATCAAACAGGAAACTGAAAGATATTTGCAGATTGAAAAAGTAGCTTACTTACAGGCTAAGTAATCATATAAAACGCATTGATTCGTTCGAAATTCTAAGGTATCAAATGCTTTTAACTTTCTCCTTGAAGTTACTTCGTCGTGGTGTCGTAATTTTGGTAAAAAGGCGGCGCGTATTGATGACTATGAGCAAAACAATGCGGTACGGAAAATGAGGAAGACGGAACGGTCGTAAAAGCAGAACGTTTATTGCGCTATAGCTTCTGTGGACAAGTTTTTGACCCATATCCCCATTTATTCCCACAATGATCCATAATATCTTATATACCAAGTACTATATTGTGAGCATGCTCGAGCGTTTCACGGAGATCGAAGACTTTTGCCAGTACCGTCGAATCGGAACAGCGAGCGATCTGCCTCTTTCTTCCGTTTCTTCAAACGGCCATAACTTTTGACTCGTTTGGAGTTACGGGTGCCACAACTTATCAAAACGAAGGTCTTTTCATGTTCTACGTTTCCAATGGTTGGAATTCTCTTGGATTGGTTTTTTGTGTAGAATAATTCCATCTTAATTTTATTCTACTACTTGGAAGTTTTGATTCATAAATTTATTCCGTGGAGTTTGTGGTATAAATAGTCGGACTAAATCGATGTTAACGTAGAAGAACGTAAAAAAAAAAAATTTACAAATATCAAAGAAGGCCACCATAGAATCCCGCTAAAAAAATTGAAATTGAATTTAAAATTGGATAAAACAGGAAACTGAAAGATATTCGCAGATTGAAAAAGTAGCTTACTTACAGGCTAAGTAATCATATAAAACGCCTTGAGTCATTAGAAATTCTAAGGTATCAAATGCTTTTAACATTCTCCTTAAAGTCACTTTTCGTGGTGTCGTAATTTTGGTAAAAAGTTGGCGCGTGTTGATGACTATGAGCAAAACAATGCGGTACGGAAAAAGAGGAAGACGGAACGGTCGTAAAAAATGAACGTTTATTGCGCTATAGCTTCCGTCGACAAGTTTTTGACCCATATCCCCATTTATTCCCATAATGATCCATAATATCTTAAATATCAAGTACTATATTGTGAGCATGCTCGAGCGTTTCACGGAGATCGAAGACTTTTGCCAGTACCGTCGAATCAGAGCAGCGAGCGGTCTGCCTCTTTCTTCCGTTTCTTCAAACGGCTATAGCTTTTGACTCGTTTGGAGTTACGGGAGCCACAACCTATCAAAACGAAGGTCTTTCCATGTTCTACGTTTCCAACGGTTGGAATTCTCTTGGATCGGTTTTTTGCGTAGAATAAATCCATCTTAATTTTATTCTACTTCTTGGATGTTTTCATTCTTAAATTTATTCCGTGGAGTTTGTGGTATAAATAGTCGGACTAAATCGATGTTAACGTAGAAGAACGTAAAAAACAAAAATATACAAATATCAAAGAAGGCCACCATAATATTCCGCTAAAAAAATTGAAATTGAATTTAAAATTGGATCAAACAGGAAACTGAAAGATATTCGCAGATTGAAAAGGTAGCTTACTTACAAGCTAAGAAATCATATAAAACGCCTTGAGTCGTTCGAAATTCTTAGGTATCAAATGCTTTTAACGTTCTCCTTGAAGTCACTTCTTCGTGGTATCGTAATTTTGGTAAAAATTCGACGCGTGTTGATGACTATGAGAAAAACAATACGGAACGGAAAAAGAGGAAGACGGAACGGTCGTAAAAACAGAACGTTTATTACGCTATAGCTTCTGTCGACAAGTTTTTGACCCATATCCCCATTTATTCCCACAATGATCCATAATATCTTAAATATCAAGTACTATATTGTGAGCATGCTCGAGCGTTTCACGGAGAACGAAGACTTTTGCCAGTACCGTCGAATCGGAACAGCGAGCGGTCTGTCGCTTTCTTTCGTTTCTTCAAACGGCCATAACTTTTGACTCGTTTGGAGTTACGGGAGCCACAACCTATCAAAACGAAGGTCTTTCCATGTTCAACGTTTCCAACGGTTGGAATTCTCTTGGATCGGTTTTTTGCGTAGAATAAATCCATCTTAATTTTATTCCACTTCTTGGATGTTTTCATTCTTAAATTTATTCCGTGGAGTTTGTGGTATAAATAGTCGGACTAAATCGATGTTAACGTAGAAGAACGTAAAAAACAAAAATATACAGATATCAAAGAAGGCCACCATAATATTCCGCTAAAAAAATTGAAATTGAATTTAAAATTGGATCAAACAGGAAACTGAAAGATATTCGCAGATTGAAAAAGTAGCTTACTTACAGGCTAAGTAATCATATAAAACGCATTGAGTCGTTCGAAATTCTGAGGTATAAAATGCTTTTAACGTTCTCCTTGAAGTTACTTCGTCATGGTGTCGTAAATTTGGTAAAAAGGCGGCGCGTGTTGATGACTATGAGCAAAACAATGCGGTGCGGAAAAAGAGGAAGACGGAACGGTCGTAAAAGCAGAACGTTTATTGCGCTATAGCTTCTGTGGACAAGTTTTTGACCCATATCCCCATTTATTCCCACAACGATCCATAATATCTTAAATATTAAGTACTATATTGTGAGCATGCTCGAGCGTTTCACGGAGATCGAAGACTTTTGCCAGTACCGTCGAATCGGAACAGCGAGCGGACTGCCTCTTTCTTCCGTTTCTTCAAACGGCCATAACTTTTGACTCGTTCGGAGTTACGGGAGCCACAACCTATCAAAACGAAGGTCTTTCCATGTTCTACGTTTCCAACGGTTGGAATTCTCTTGGATCGGTTTTTTGTGTAGAATAATTCCATCTTAATTTTATTCTACTACTTCGATGTTTTGATTCATAAATTTATTCCGTAGAGTTTGTGGTATAAATAGTCGGACTAAATCGATGGTAACGTAGAAGAATGTAAAAAACAAAAATATACAAATATCAAAGAAGGCCACCATAAAATTCCGCTAAAAAATTTTAAATTGAATTTAAAATTGGATAAAACAGGAAACTGAAAGATATTCGCAGATTAAAAAAGTAGCTTACTTACAGGCTAAGTAATCATATAAAACGCCTTGAGTCGTTCGAAATTCTAAGGTATCAAATGCTTTTAACGTTCTCCTTGAAGTCACTTCTTTGTGGTGTCGTAATTTTGGTAAAAAGTCGGCGCGTGTTGATGACTATGAGCAAAACAATGCGGTACGGTAAAAGAGGAAGACGGAACGGTCGTAAAAGCAGAACGTTTATTGCGCTATAGCTTCTGTGGACAAGTTTTTGACCCATATCCCCGTTTATTCCCACAATGATCCATAATATCTTAAATATCAAGTACTATATTGTGAGCGTGCTCGAGCGTTTCACGGAGATCGAAGACTTTTGCTAGTACCGTCGAATCGGAACAGCGAGCGGTCTGCCTCTTTCTTCCGTTTCTTCAAACGGCCATAACTTTTGACTCGTTTGGAGTTGCGGGAGCCACAACCTATCAAAACGAAGGTCTTTCCATGTTCTACGTTTCCAATGGTTGGAATTCTCTTGGATCGGTTTTTTGTGTAGAATAATTCCATCTTAATTTTATTCTACTACTTGGATGTTTTGATTCATAAATTTATTCCGTGGAGTTTGTGGTATAAATAGTCGGACTAAATCGATGTTAACGTAGAAGAACGTAAAAAACAAAAACATACAAATATCAAAGAAGGCCACCATAAAATTCCGCTAAAAAAATTGAAATTGAATTTAAAATTGGATAAAACAGGAAAATGAAAGATATTCGCAGATTGAAAAAGTAGCTTACTTACAGGCTAAGTAATCATATAAAACGCCTTGAGTCGTTCGAAATTCTAAGGTATCAAATGCTTTTAACGTTCTCCTTGAAGTCACTTCTTCGTGGTGTCGTAATTTTGGTTAAAAGTCGGCGCGTGTTTATGACTATGAGCAAAACAATGCGGTACGGAAAAAGAGGAAGACGGAACGGTCGTAAAAACAGAACGTTTATTGCGCTAGAGCTTCTGTCAACAAGTTTTTAACCCATATCCCCATTTATCCCCACAATGATCCATAATATCTTAAATATCAAGTACTATATTGTGAGCATGCTCGAGCGTTTCACGGAGATCGAAGACTTTTGCCAGTACCGTCGAATCGGAATAGCGAGCGGTCTGTCGCTTTCTTCCGTTTCTTCAAACGGCCATAACTTTTGACTCGGATGGAGTTACTGGAGCCACAACCTATTAAAACGAAGGTCTTTCCATGTTCAACGTTTCCAACGGTCGGAATTCTCTTGGATCGGTTTTTTGCGTAGAATAATTCCATCTTAATTTTATTCTATTTCTTGGATGTTTTCATTCTTAAATTTATTCCGTGGAGTTTGTGGTATAAATAGTCGGACTAAATCGATGTTAACGTAGAAGAACGTAAAAAACAAAAATATACAAATATCAAAGAAGGCCACCATAATATTCCGCTAAAAAAATTGAAATTGAATTTAAAATTGGATCAAACAGGAAACTGAAAGATATTCGCAGATTGAAAAAGTAGCTTACTTACAGGCTAAGTAATCATATAAAACGCATTGAGTCGTTCGAAATTCTAAGGTATAAAATGCTTTTAACGTTCTCCTTGAAGTTACTTCGTCGTGGTGTCCTAATTTTGGTTAAAAGGCGGCGCGTGTTGATGACTATGAGCAAAACAATGCGGTACGGAAAAAGAGGAAGACGGAACGGTCGTAAAAGCAGAACGTTTATTGCGCTATAGCTTCTGTGGACAAGTTTTTGACCCATATCCCCATTTATTCCCACAATGATCCATAATATATTAAATATCAAGTACTATATTGTGAGCATGCTCGAGCGTTTCACGGAGATCGAAGACTTTTGCAGTACCGTCGAATCGGAACAGCGAGCGGACTGCCTCTTTCTTCCATTTCTTCAAACGGCCATAACTTTTGACTCGTTTGGAGTAACGGGAGCCACAACCTATTAAAACGAAGGCCTTTCCATGTTCTACGTTTCCAACGGTTGGAATTCTCTTGGATCGGTTTTTTGTGTAGAATAATTCCATCTTAATTTTATTCTACTACTTGGATGTTTTGATTCATAAATTTATTCCGTGGAGTTTGTGGTATAAATAGTCGGACTAAATTGATGTTAACGTAGAAGAACGTAAAAAACAAAAATATACAAATATCAAAGAAGACCACCATAAAATTCCGCTAAAAAATTTTAAATTGAATTTAAAATTGGATAAAACAGGAAACTGAAAGATATTCGCAGATTGAAAAAGTAGCTTACTCACAGGCTAAGTAATCATATAAAACGCCTTGAGTCGTTCGAAATTCTAAGGTATCAAATGCTTTTAACGTTCTCCTTGAAGTCACTTCTTCGTGGTGTCGTAATTTTGGTAAAAAGTCGGCGCGTGTTGATGACTATGAGCAAAACAATGCGGTACGGAAAAAGAGGAAGACGGAACGGTCGTAAAAGCAGAATGTTTATTGCGCTATAGCTTCTGTGGACAAGTTTTTGACCCATATCCCCATTTATTCCCAAAATGATCCATAATATATTAAATATCAAGTACTATATTGTGAGCATGCTCGAGCGTTTCACGGAGATCGAAGACTTTTGCAGTACCGTCGAATCGGAACAGCGAGCGGACTGCCTCTTTCTTCCATTTCTTCAAACGGCCATAACTTTTGACTCGTTTGGAGTAACGGGAGCCACAACCTATTAAAACGAAGGCCTTTCCATGTTCTACGTTTCCAACGGTTGGAATTCTCTTGGATCGGTTTTTTGTGTAGAATAATCCCATCTTAATTTTATTCTACTACTTGGATGTTTTGATTCATAAATTTATTCCGTGGAGTTTGTGGTATAAATAGTCGGACTAAATTGATGTTAACGTAGAAGAACGTAAAAAACAAAAATATACAAATATCAAAGAAGACCACCATAAAATTCCGCTAAAAAATTTTAAATTGAATTTAAAATTGGATAAAACAGGAAACTGAAAGATATTCGCAGATTGAAAAAGTAGCTTACTCACAGGCTAAGTAATCATATAAAACGCCTTGAGTCGTTCGAAATTCTAAGGTATCAAATGCTTTTAACGTTCTCCTTGAAGTCACTTCTTCGTGGTGTCGTAATTTTGGTAAAAAGTCGGCGCGTGTTGATGACTATGAGCAAAACAATGCGGTACGGAAAAAGAGAAAGACGGAACGGTCATAAAAACAGAACGTTTATTGCGTTATAGCTTCTGTCGACAAGTTTTTGACCCATATCCCCATTTATTCCCACAATGATCCATAATATCTTAAATATCAAGTACTATATTGTGAGCATGCTCGAGCGTTTCACGGAGATCGAAGACTTTTGCGAGTACCGTCGAATCGGAACAGCGAGCTGTCTGTCGCTTTCTTCCGTTTCTTCAAACGACCATAACTTTTGACTCGTTCGGAGTTACGGGAGCCACAACCTATCAAAACGAAGGTCTTTCCATGTTCAACGTTTCCAACGGTTGGAATTCTCTTGGATCGGTTTTTTTGCGTAGAATAATTCCATCTTAATTTTATTCTACTTCTTGGATGTTTTCATTCATAAATTTATTCCGTGGTGTTTGTGGTATAAATAGTCGGACTAAATTGATGTTAACGTAGAAGAACGTAAAAAACAAAAATATACAAATATCAAAGAAGACCACCATAATATTCCGCTAAAAAAATTGAAGTTGAATTTAAAATTGGATCAAACAGGAAACTGAAAGATATTCGTAGATTGAAAAGGTAGCTTACTTACAGGCTAAGTAATCATATAAAACGCATTGAGTCGTTCGAAATTCTAAGGTATCAAATGCTTTTAACGTTCTCCTTGAAGTTACTTCGTCGTGGTGTCGTAATTTTGGTAAAAAGTCGGCGCGTGTTGATGACTATGAGCAAAACAATGCGGCACGGAAAAAAAGGAAGATGGAACGGTCGTAAAAGCAGAACGTTTATTGGGCTATAGCTTCTGTGGAAAAGTTTTTGACCCATATCCCCATTTATTCCCACAATGATCCATAATATCTTAAATATCAAGTACTATATTGTGAGCATGCTCGAGCGTTTCACGGAGATCGAAGACTTTTGCAGTACCGTCGAATCGGAACAGCGACCGGTCTGTCGCTTTCTTCCGTTTCTTCAAACGGCCATAAGTTTTGACTCGTTTGGAGTTACGGGAGCCACAACCTATCAAAACGAAGGTCTTTCCATGTTCTACGTTTCCAACGGTTGGAATTCTCTTGGATTGGTTTTTTGCGTAGAATAATTCCATCTTAATTTTATTCTACTTCTTGGATGTTTTCATTCTTAAATTTATTCCGTGGAGTTTGTGGTATAAATATTCGGACTAAATCGATGTTAACGTAGAAGAACGTAAAAAACAAAAATATACAAATATCAAAGAAGGCCACCATAATATTCCGCTAAAAAAATTGAAATTGAATTTAAAATTGGATCAAACAGGAAACTGAAAGATATTCGTAGATTGAAAAAGTAGCTTACTTACAGGCTAAGTAATCATATAAAACGCATTGAGTCCTTCAAAATTCTAAGGTATAAAATGCTTTTAACGTTCTCCTTAAAGTTACTTCGTCGTGGTGTCGTAATTTTGCTTAAAGGGCGGCGCGTGTTGATGACTATGAGCAAAACAATGCGGTACGGAAAAAGAGGAAGACGGAACGGTCCTAAAAGCAGAACGTTTATTGCGCTATAGCTTCTGTGGACAAGTTTTCGACCCATATCCCCATTTATTCCCACAATGATCCATAATATCTTAAATATCAAGTACTATATTGTGAGCATGCTCGAGCGTTTCACGGAGATCGAAGACTTTTACCAGTACCGTAGAATCGGAACAGCGAGCGGTCTGCCTCTTTCTTCCGTTTCTTCAAACGGCCATAACTTTTGACTCGTTTGGAGTTACGGGAGCCACAACCTATCAGAACGAAGGTCTTTCCATGTTCAACGTTTCATATGGTTTGAATTCTCTTGGATCGGTTTTTTGCGTAGAATAATTCCATTTAATTTTATTCTACTTCTTGGATGTTTTCATTCATAAATTTATTCCGTGGTGTTTGTGGTATAAATAGTCGGACTAAATTGATGTTAACGTAGAAGAACGTAAAAAACAAAAATATACAAATATCAAAGAAGGCCACCATAAAATTCCGCTAAAAAAATTGAAATTGAATTTAAAATTGGATAAAACAGGAAAATGAAAGATATTCGCAGATTGAAAAAGTAGCTTACTTACAGGCTAAGTAATCATATAAAACGCCTTGAGTCGTTCGAAATTCTAAGGTATCAAATGCTTTTAACGTTCTCCTTGAAGTCACTTCCTCGTGGTGTCGTATTTTGTAAAAAGTCGGCGCGTGTTGATGACTATGAGCAAAACAATGCGGTACGGAAAAAGAGGAAGACGGAACAGTCGTAAAAACAGAACGCTTATTGCGCTATAATTTCCGCTAAAAAACAAAAATATACAAATATCAAAGAAGGCCACCATAAAATTCCGCTAAAAAAATTGAAATTGAATTTAAAATTGGATCAAACAGGAAACTGAAAGATATTCGCAGATTGAAAAAGTAGCTTACTTACAGGCTAAGTAATCATATAAAACGCCTTGAGTCGTTCGAAATTCTAAGGTATCAAATGCTTTTACGTTATCCTTGAAGTTACTTCCTCGTGGTGTCGTAATTTTGGTAAAAAGTCGGCGCGTGTTGATGACTATGAGCAAAACAATGCGGTACGGAAAAAGAGGAAGACGGAACGGTCGTAAAACAGAACGTTTATTGCGCTATAGCTTCTGTCGACAAGTTTTTGACCCATATCCCCATTTATTCCCACAAAGATCCATAATATCTTAAATATCAAGTACTATATTGTGAGCATGCTCGAGCGTTTCACGGAGATCGAAGACTTTTGCCAGTACCGTCGAATCGGAACAGCGAGCGGTCTGCCTCTTTCTTCCGTTTCTTCAAACGGCCATAACTTTTGACTCGTTTGGAGTTACGGGAGCCACAACCTATCAAAACGAAGGTCTTTCCATGTTCAACGTTTCCAACTGTTGGAATTCTCTTGGATCGGTTTTTTGCGTAGAATAATTCCATCTTAATTTTATTCTACTGCTTGGATGTTTTCATTCATAAATTTATTCCGTGGAGTTTGTGGTATAAATAGTCGGACTAAATCGACGTTAACGTACAAGAACGTAAAAAACAAAAATATACAAATATCAAAGAAGGCCACCATAATATTCCGCTAAAAAAATTGAAATTGAATTTAAAATTGGATAAAACAGGAAACTGAAAGATATTCGCAGATTGAAAAAGTAGCTTACTTACAGGCTAAGTAATCATATAAAACGCCTTGAGTCGTTCGAAATTCTAAGGTATCAAATGATTTTAACGTTCTCCTTGAAGTCACTTCTTCGTGGTGTCGTAATTTTGGTAAAAAGTCGGCGTGTGTTGATGGCTATGAGCAAAAAAATGCAGTACGGAAAAAGAGGAAGACGGAACGGTCGTAAAAACAGAACGTTTATTGCGCTATAGCTTCTGTCGACAAGTTTTTGACCCATATCCCCATTTATTCCCACAATGATCCATAATATCTTAAATATCAAGTACTATATTGTGAGCATGCTCGAGCGTTTCACGGAGATCGAAGAATTTTGCCAGTACCGTCGAATCAGAACAGCGAGCCGCCTGTCGCTTTCTTCCGTTTCTTCAAACGGCCATAACTTTTGACTCGTTTGGAGTTACGGGAGCCACAACCTATCAAAACGAAGGTCTTTCCATGTTCAACGTTTCCAGCGGTTGGAATTCTCTTGGATCAGTTTTTTGCGCAGAATAATTCCATCTTAATTTTATTCTACTTCTTGGATGTTTTCATTCTTAAATTTATTCCGTGGAGTTTGTGGTATAAATAGTCGGACTAAATCGATGTTAACGTAGAAGAACGTAAAAAACAAAAATATACAAATATCAAAGAAGGCCACCATAATATTCCGCTAAAAAAATTGAAATTGAATTTAAAATTGGATAAAACAGGAAACTGAAAGATATTCGCAGATTGAAAAAGTAGCTTACTTACAGGCTAAGTAATCATATAAAACGCCTTGAGTCGTTCGAAATTCTAAGGTATCAAATGCTTTTAACGTTCTCCTTGAAGTCACTTATTCATGGTGTCGTAATTTTGGTAAAAAGTCGGCGCGTGTTGATGACTATGAGCAAAACAATGCGGTACGGAAAAAGAGGAAGACGGAACGGTCGTAAAAACAGAACGTTTATTGCGCTATAGCTTCTGTGGAAAAGTTTTTGACCCATATCCTCATTTATTCCCACAATGATCAATAATATCTTAAATATCAAGTACTATATGGTGAGCATGCTCGAGCGTTTCACGGAGATCGAAGACTTTTGCCAGTACCGTCGAATCGGAACAGCGAGCGGTCTGTCGCTTTCTTCCGTTTCTTCAAACGGCCATAACTTTTGGCTCGTTTGGAGTTACGGGAGCCACAACCTATCAAAACGAAGGTCTTTCCATGTTCTACGTTTCCAACGGTTGGAATTCTCTTGGATTGGTTTTTTGCGTAGAATAATTCCATCTTAATTTTATTCTACTTCTTGGATGTTTTCATTCTTAAATTTATTCCGTGGAGTTTGTGGTATAAATAGTCGGACTAAATCGACGTTAACGTAGAAGAACGTAAAAAACAAAAATATACAAATATCAAAGAAGGCCACCATAATATTCCGCTAAAAAAATTGAAATTGAATTTAAAATTGGATCAAACAAGAAACTGAAAGATATTCGCAGATTGAAAAAGTAGCTTACTTACAGGCTAAGTAATCATATAAAACGCATTGAGTCGTTAGAAATTCTAAGGTATAAAATGCTTTTAACATTCTCCTTGAAGTTACTTCGTCGTGGTGTCGTAATTTTGGTAAAAAGGCGGCGCGTGTTGATGACTATGAGCAAAACAATGCGGTACGTTAAAAGAGGAAGACGGAACGGTCGTAAAAGCAGAACGTTTTTGCGCCATAGCTTCTGTGGACAAGTTTTTGACCCATATACCCATTTATTCCCACAATGATCCATAATATCATAAATATCAAGTACTATATTGTGAGCATGCTCGAGCATTTCACGGAGATCGAAGACTTTTGCCAGTACCGTCGAATCGGAACAACGAGCGGTCAGCCTCTTTCTTCCGTTTCTTCAAACGGCCATAACTTTTGACTCGTTTGGAGTTACGGGAGCCACAACCTATCAAAACGAAGGTCTTTCCATGTTCATCGTTTCCAACTGTTGGAATTCTCTTGGATCGGTTTTTTGCGTAGAATAATTCCATCTTAATTTTATTCTACTGCTTGGATGTTTTCATTCATAAATTTATTCCGTGGAGTTTGTGGTATAAATAGTCGGACTAAATCGACGTTAACGTAGAAGAACGTAAAAAACAAAAATATACAAATATCAAAGAAGGCCACCATAATATTCCGCTAAAAAAATTGAATTGAATTTAAAATTGGATAAAACAGGAAACTGAAAGATATTCACAGATTGAAAAGGTAGCTTACTTACAGGCTAAGTAATCATATAAAACGCCTTGAGTCGTTCGAAATTCTAAGGTATCAAATGATTTTAACGTTCTCCTTGAAGTCACTTCTTCGTGGTGTCGTAATTTTGGTAAAAAGTCGGGCGTGTTGATGACTATGAGAAAAACAATGCGGTACGGAAAAAGAGGAAGACGGAACGGTCGTAAAAACAGAACGTTTATTGCGCTATAGCTTCTATGGAAATTTTTTTGACCCATATCCCCATTTATTCCCACAATGATCCATAATATCTTAAATATCAAGTACTATATTGTGAGCATGCTCGAGCGTTTCACGGAGATCGAATACTTTTGCCAGTACCCGCCGAATCGGAACAGCGAGCCGTCTGTCGCTTTCTTCCGTTTCTTCAAACGGCCATAACTTTTGACTCGTTTGGAGTTACGGGAGCCACAACCTATCAAAACGAAGGTCTTTCCATGTTCAACGTTTCCCGCGGTTGGAATTCTCTTGGATCAGTTTTTTGCGCAGAATAATTCCATCTTAATTTTATTCGACTTCTTGGATGTTTTCATTCTTAAATTTATTCCGTGGAGTTTGTGGTATAAATAGTCGGACTAAATCGATGTTAACGTAGAAGAGCGTAAAAAACAAAAATATACAAATATCAAAGAAGGCCACCATATTATTCGGCTAAAAAAATTGAAATTGAATTTAAAATTGGATCAAACAGGAAACTGAAAGATATTCGCAGATTAAAAATGTAGCTTACTTACAGGCTAAGTAATCATATAAAACGCATTGAGTCGTTCGAAATTCTAAGGTATAAAATGCTTTTAACGTTCTCCTTGAAGTTACTTCGTCGTGGTGTCGTAATTTTGGTAAAAAGGCGGCGCGTGTTGATGACTATGAGCAAAACAATGGGGTACGGAAAAAGAGGAAGACCGAACGGTCGTAAAAGCAGAACGTTTATTGCGCCATAGCTTCTGTGGACAAGTTTTTGACCCATATACCCATTTATTCCCACAATGATCCATAATATCATAAATATCAAGTACTATATTGTGAGCATGCTCGAGCGTTTCACGAAGATCGAAGACTTTTGCCAGTACCGTCGAATCGGAACAGCGAGCGGTCTGCCTCTTTCTTCCGTTTCTTCAAACGGCCATAACTTTTGACTCGTTTGGAGTTACGGGAGCCACAACCTATCAAAACGAAGGTCTTTCCATGTTCTACGTTTCCAACGGTTGGAATTCTCTTGGATCAGTTTTTTGTGTAGAATAATTGCATCTTAATTTTATTCTACTACTTGGATGTTTTGATTCATAAATTTATTCCGTGGAGTTTGTGGTATAAATAGACGGACTAAATCGATGTTAACGTAGAAGAACGTAAAAAACAAAATTATACAAATATCAAAGAAGGCCACCATAATATTCCGCTAAAAAAATTGAAATTGAATTTAAAATTGGGTAAAACAGGAAACTGAAAGATATTCGCAGATTGAAAAAGTAGCTTACTTACAGGCTAAGTCATCATATAAAACGCCTTGAGTCGTTCGAAATTCTAAGGTATCAAATGCTTTTAACGTTCTCCTTGAAGTCACTTCTTCGTGGTGTCGTAATTTTGGTAAAAAGTCGGCGCGTGTTGATGACTATGAGCAAAACAATGCGGTACGGAAAAAGGGGAAGACGGAACGGTCGTAAAAACAGAACGTTTATTGCGCTATAGCTTCTGTGGACAAGTTTTTGACCCATATCCCCATTTATTCCCACAATGATCCATAATATCTTAAATATCAAGTTCTATATTGTGAGCATGCTCGAGCGTTTCACGGAGATCGAAGACTTTCGCCAGTACCGTCGAATCGGAACAGCGAGCCGTCTGTCGCTTTCTTCCGTTTCTTCAAACGGCCATAACTTTTGACTCGTTTGGAGTTACGGGAGCCACAGCCTATCAAAACGAAGGCCACCATTATATTCCGCTAAAAAAATTAAAATTGAATTCAAAATTGGATCAAAAAGGAAACTGAAAGATATTCGCAGATTGAAAAAGTAGATTACTTACAGGCTAAGTAATCATATAAAACGCATTGAGTCGTTCGAAATTCTAAGGTATCAAATGCTTTTAACGTTCTCCTTGAAGTTATTTCGTCCTGGTGTCGTAATTTTGGTAAAAAGTCGGCGCGTGTTGATGACTATGAGCAAAACAATGCGGTACGGAAAAAGAGGAAGACGGAACGGTCGTAAAGCAGAACGTTTATTGCGCTATAGCTTCTGTGGACAAGTTTTTGACCCATATCCCTATTTATTCCCACAATGATCCATAATATCTTAAATATCAAGTACTATATTGTGAGCATGCTCGAGCGTTTCAAGGAGATCGAAGACCTTTGCCAGTACCGTCGAATCGGAACAGCGAGCGGTATGTCTCTTTCTTCCGTTTCTTCAAACGGCCATAACTTTTGACTCGTTTGGAGTTACGGGAGCCACAACCTATCAAAACGAAGGTCTTTCCATGTTCAACGTTTCCAACTGTTGGAATTCTCTTGGATCGGTTTTTTGTGTAGAATAATTCCATCTTAATTTTATTCTACTGCTTGGATGTTTTCATTCTTAAATTTATTCCGTGGAGTTTGTGATATAAATAGTCGGACTAAATCGATGTAAACGTAGAAGAACGTAAAAAACAAAAATATACAAATATCAAAGAAGGCCACCATAATATTCCGCTAAAAAAATTGAAATTGAATTTAAAATTGGATAAAACAGGAAACTGAAAGATATTCGCAGATTGAAAAAGTAGCTTACTTACAGGCTAAGTAATCATATGAAACGCATCGAGTCGTTCAAAATTCTAATGTATCAAATGCTTTTAACGTTCTCCTTGAAGTTACTTCGTCGTGGTGTCGTAATTTTGGTAAAAAGTCGGCGCGTGTTGATGACTATGAGCAAAGCAATGCGGTACGGAAAAAGAGGAAGACGGAACGGTCGTAAAAGCAGAACTTTTATTGCGCTATAGCTTCGGTGGACAAGTTTTTGACCCATATCCCCATTTATTCCCATAATGATCCATAGTATCTTAAATATCAAGTACTATATTGTGAGCGTGCTCGAGCGTTTCACGGAGATCGAAGACTTTTGCCAGTACCGTCGAATCGGAACAGCGAGCGGTCTGTCGCCTTCTTCCGTTTCTTCAAACGGCCATAACTTTTGACTCGTTTGGAGTTACGGGAGCCACAACCTATCAAAATGAAGGTCTATCCATGTTCTACGTTTCCAAAGGTTGGAATTCTCTTGGATCGGTTTTTCGCGTAGAATAATTCTATCTTAATTTTATTCCACTACTTAGATGTTTTCATTCATAAATTTATTCCGTGGTGTTTGTGGTATAAATAGTCGGACTAAATCGATGTTAACGTAGAAGAACGTAAAATACAAAAATATACAAATATCAAAGAAGGCCACTATAATATTCCACTAAAAAAATTGAAATTGAATTTAAAATTGGATCAAACAGGAAACTGAAAGATATTCGCAGATTGAAAAAGTAGCTTACTTAAATCATATAAAACGCCTTGAGTCGTTCAAAATTCTAAGGTAACAAATGCTTTTAACGTTCTCCTTGAAGTTACTTCGTCGTGGTGTCGTAATTTTGGTAAAAAGTCGGCGCGTGTTGATGACTATGAGCAAAACAATGCGGTACGGAAAAAGAGGAAGACGGAACGGTCGTAAAAGCAGAACGTTTATTGCGCTATAGCTTCTGTGGACAAGTTTTTGACCCATATCCCCTTTTATTCCCACAACGAAGGTCTTTCCATGTTGTACGTTTCCAACGGTTGGAATTCTCTTAGATCGGTTTTTTGCGTAGAATAATTCCATCTTAATTTTATTCTACTGCTTGGATGTTTTCATTCATAAATTTATTCCATGGTGTTTGTGGTATAAATAGTCGGACTAAATCGATGTTAACGTAGAAGAACGTAAAAAAAATATATGCAAATATCAAAGTAGGCCACCATAATATTCCGCCAAAAAAATTTAAAATTGAATTTAAAATTGGATCAAACAGGAAACTGAAAGATATTCGCAGATTGAAAAAGTAGCTTACTTACAGGCTAAATAATCATATAAAACGCATTGAGTCGTTCGAAATTCTAAGGTATCAAATGCTTTTAACGTTCTCCTTGAATTTACTTCGTCCTGGTGTCGTAATTTTGGTAAAAAGTCGGCGCGTGTTGATGACTATGCGCAAAACAATGCGGTACGGAAAAAGAGGAAGACGGAACGGTCGTAAAAGCAGAATGTTTATTGCGCTATAGCTTCTGTGGACAAGTTTTTGACCCATATCCCCATTTATTCCCACAATGATCCATAATATCTGAAATATCAAGTACTATATTGTGAGCATGCTCGAGCGTTTCACGGAGATCGAAGACTTTTTCCAGTACCGTCGAATCGGAACAGCGAGCGGTCTGTCTCTTTCTTCCGTTTCTTCAAACGGCCATAACTTTTGACTCGTTTGGAGTTACGGGAGCCACAACCTATCAAAACGAAGGTCTTTCCATGTTCAACGTTTCCAACGGTTGGAATTCTCTTGGATCGGTTTTTTGCATAGAATAATTCCATCTTAATTTTATTCTACTTCTTGGATGTTTTCATTCTTAAATTTATTCCGTGGAGTTTGTGGTATAAATAGTCGGACTAAATCGATGTAAACGTAGAAGAACGTAAAAAACAAAAATATACAAATATCAAAGAAGGCCACCATAATATTCCGCTAAAAAAATTGAAATTGAATTTAAAATTGGATCAAACAGGAAACTGAAAGATATTCGCAAATTAAAAAGGTAGCTTACTTACAGGCTAAGTAATCATATAAAACGCATTGAGTCGTTCGAAATTCTAAGGTATCAAATGCTTTTAACGTTCTCCTTGAAGTTACTTCGTCGTGGTGTCGTAATTTTGGTAAAAAGTCGGCGCGTGTTGATGACTATGAGCAAAACAATGCGGTACGGAAAAAGAGGAAGGCGGAACGGTCGTAAAAGCAGAACGTTTATTGCGCTATAGCTTCTGTGGACAAGTTTTTGACCCATATCCCCATTTATTCCCACAATGATCCATAATATCTTAAATATAAAGTACTATATTGTGAGCATGCTCTAGCGTTTCACGGAGATCGAAGACTTTTGCTAGTACCGTCGAATCGGAACAGCGAGCGGTCTGTCGCTTTCTTCCGTTTCTTCAAACGGCCATAACTTTTGACTCGTTTGGAGTTACGGGAGCCACAACCTATCAAAACGAAGGTCTTTCCTTGTTGTACGTTTCCAACGGTTGGAATTCTCTTGGATCGGTTTTTTGCGTAGAATAATTCCATCTTAATTTTATTCTACTGCTTGGATGTTTTCATTCATAAATTTATTCTGTGGTGTTTGTGGTATAAATAGTCAGACTAAATCGATGTTAACGTAGAAGAACGTAAAAAACAACAATATAAAAACATCAAAGAAGGCCACCATAATATTCCGCTAAAAAAATTGAAATTGAATTTAAAATTTGATCAAACAGGAAACTGAAAGATATTCGCAGATTGAAAAAGTAGCTTACTTAAATCATATAAAACGCCTTGAGTCGTTCGAAATTCTAAGGTATCAAATGCTTTTAACGTTCTCCTTGAAGTTACTTCGTCGTGGTATCGTAATTTTGGTAAAAAGTCGGCGCGTGTTGATGACTATGAGCAAAACAATGCGGTACGGAAAAAGAGGAAGACGGAACGGTCGTAAAAGCAGAATGTTTATTGCGCTATAGCTTCTGTGGACAAGTTTTTGACCCATATCCCCATTTATTCCCACAATGATCCATAATATCTTAAATATCAAGTACTATATTGTGAGCATGCTCGAGCGTTTCACGGAGATCGAAGACTTTTGCCAGTACCGTCGAATCGGAACAGCGAGCGGTCTGTCTCTTTCTTCCGTTTCTTCAAACGGCCATAACTTTTGACTCGTTTGGAGTTACGGGAGCCACAACCTATCAAAACGAAGGTCTTTCCATGTTCAACGTTTCCAACGGTTGGAATTCTCTTGGATCGGTTTTTTGCATAGAATAATTCCATCTTAATTTTATTCTACTTCTTGGATGTTTTCATTCTTAAATTTATTCCGTGGAGTTTGCGGTATAAATAGTCGGACTAAATCGATGTAAACGTATAAGAACGTAAAAAACAAAAATATAAAAATATCAAAGAAGGCCACCATAATATTCCGCTAAAAAAATTGAAATTGAATTTAAAATTGGATCAAACAGGAAACTGAAAGATATTCGCAAATTGAAAAGGTAGATTACTTACAGGCTAAGTAATCATATAAAACGCATTGAGTTGTTCGAAATTCTAAGGTATCAAATGATTTTAACGTTCTCCTTGAAGTTACTTCGTCGTGGTGTCGTAATTTTGGTAAAAAGTCGGCGCGTGTTGATGACTATGAGCAAAACAATGCGGTACGGAAAAAGAGGAAGGCGGAACGGTCGTAAAAGTAGAACGTTTACTGCGCTATAGCTTCTGTGGACAAGTTTTTGAGCCATATCCCCATTTATTCCCACAATGATCCATAATATCTTAAATATCAAGTACTATATTGTGAGCATGCTCTAGCGTTTCACGGAGATCGAAGACTTTTGCCAGTACCGTCGAATCGGAACAGCGAGCGGTCTGTCGCTTTCTTCCGTTTCTTCAAACGGCCATAACTTTTGACTCGTTTGGAGTTACGGGAGCCACAACCTATCAAAACGAAGGTCTTTCCATGTTCTACGTTTCCAAAGGTTGGAATTCTCTTGGATCGGTTTTTCGCGTAGAATAATTCTATCTTAATTTTATTCCACTACTTAGATGTTTTCATTCATAAATTTATTCCGTGGTGTTTGTGGTATAAATAGTCGGACTAAATCGATGTTAACGTAGAAGAACGTAAAATACAAAAATATACAAATATCAAAGAAGGCCACTATAATATTCCGCTAAAAAAATTGAAATTGAATTTAAAATTGGATCAAACAGGAAACTGAAAGATATTCGCAGATTGAAAAAGTAGCTTACTTAAATCATATAAAACGCCTTGAGTCGTTCAAAATTCTAAGGTAACAAATGCTT
The DNA here is from genome assembly GCA_030765085.1 of Allium cepa. Classification (NCBI taxonomy): domain Eukaryota; kingdom Viridiplantae; phylum Streptophyta; class Magnoliopsida; order Asparagales; family Amaryllidaceae; genus Allium; species Allium cepa. The sequence continues at coordinate 171,544,151 of CM060931.1, forward strand.
TTAACGTTCTCCTTGAAGTTACTTCGTCGTGGTGTCGTAATTTTGGTAAAAAGTCGGCGCGTGTTGATGACTATGAGCAAAACAATGCGGTACGGAAAAAGAGGAAGACGGAACGGTCGTAAAAGCAGAACGTTTATTGCGCTATAGCTTCTGTGGACAAGTTTTTGACCCATATCCCCTTTTATTCCCACAACGAAGGTCTTTCCATGTTGTACGTTTCCAACGGTTGGAATTCTCTTAGATCGGTTTTTTGCGTAGAATAATTCCATCTTAATTTTATTCTACTGCTTGGATGTTTTCATTCATAAATTTATTCCATGGTGTTTGTGGTATAAATAGTCGGACTAAATCGATGTTAACGTAGAAGAACGTAAAAAAAAATATGCAAATATCAAAGTAGGCCACCATAATATTCCGCCAAAAAAATTTAAAATTGAATTTAAAATTGGATCAAACAGGAAACTGAAAGATATTCGCAGATTGAAAAAGTAGCTTACTTACAGGCTAAGTAATCATATAAAACGCATTGAGTCGTTCGAAATTCTAAGGTATCAAATGCTTTTAACGTTCTCCTTGAATTTACTTCGTCCTGGTGTCGTAATTTTGGTAAAAAGTCGGCGCGTGTTGATGACTATGAGCAAAACAATGCGGTACGGAAAAAGAGGAAGACGGAACGGTCGTAAAAGCAGAATGTTTATTGCGCTATAGCTTCTGTGGACAAGTTTTTGACCCATATTCCCATTTATTCCCACAATGATCCATAATATCTGAAATATCAAGTACTATATTGTGAGCATGCTCGAGCGTTTCACGGAGATCGAAGACTTTTGCCAGTACCGTCGAATCGGAACAGCGAGCGGTATGTCTCTTTCTTCCGTTTCTTCAAACGGCCATAACTTTTGACTCGTTTGGAGTTACGGGAGCCACAACCTATCAAAACGAAGGTCTTTCCATGTTCAACGTTTCCAACTGTTGGAATTCTCTTGGATCGGTTTTTTGTGTAGAATAATTCCGTCTTAATTTTATTCTACTGCTTGGATGTTTTCATTCTTAAATTTATTCCGTGGAGTTTGTGATATAAATAGTCGGACTAAATCGATGTAAACGTAGAAGAACGTAAAAAACAAAAATATACAAATATCAAAGAAGGCCACCATAATATTCCGCTAAAAAAATTGAAATTGAATTTAAAATTGGATAAAACAGGAAACTGAAAGATATTCGCAGATTGAAAAAGTAGCTTACTTACAGGCTAAGTAATCATATGAAACGCATCGAGTCGTTCAAAATTCTAATGTATCAAATGCTTTTAACGTTCTCCTTGAAGTTACTTCGTCGTGGTGTCGTAATTTTGGTAAAAAGTCGGCGCGTGTTGATGACTATGAGCAAAGCAATGCGGTACGGAAAAAGAGGAAGACGGAACGGTCGTAAAAGCAGAACTTTTATTGCGCTATAGCTTCGGTGGACAAGTTTTTGACCCATATCCCCATTTATTCCCATAATGATCCATAGTATCTTAAATATCAAGTACTATATTGTGAGCGTGCTCGAGCGTTTCACGGAGATCGAAGACTTTTGCCAGTACCGTCGAATCGGAACAGCGAGCGGTCTGTCGCCTTCTTCCGTTTCTTCAAACGGCCATAACTTTTGACTCGTTTGGAGTTACGGGAGCCACAACCTATCAAAATGAAGGTCTATCCATGTTCTACGTTTCCAAAGGTTGGAATTCTCTTGGATCGGTTTTTCGCGTAGAATAATTCTATCTTAATTTTATTCCACTACTTAGATGTTTTCATTCATAAATTTATTCCGTGGTGTTTGTGGTATAAATAGTCGGACTAAATCGATGTTAACGTAGAAGAACGTAAAATACAAAAATATACAAATATCAAAGAAGGCCACTATAATATTCCACTAAAAAAATTGAAATTGAATTTAAAATTGGATCAAACAGGAAACTGAAAGATATTCGCAGATTGAAAAAGTAGCTTACTTAAATCATATAAAACGCCTTGAGTCGTTCCAAATTCTAAGGTAACAAATGCTTTTAACGTTCTCCTTGAAGTTACTTCGTCGTGGTGTCGTAATTTTGGTAAAAAGTCGGCGCGTGTTGATGACTATGAGCAAAACAATGCGGTACGGAAAAAGAGGAAGACGGAACGGTCGTAAAAGCAGAACGTTTATTGCGCTATAGCTTCTGTGGACAAGTTTTTGACCCATATCCCCTTTTATTCCCACAACGAAGGTCTTTCCATGTTGTACGTTTCCAACGGTTGGAATTCTCTTAGATCGGTTTTTTGCGTAGAATAATTCCATCTTAATTTTATTCTACTGCTTGGATGTTTTCATTCATAAATTTATTCCATGGTGTTTGTGGTATAAAAAGTCGGACTAAATCGATGTTAACGTAGAAGAACGTAAAAAAAAAATATGCAAATATCAAAGTAGGCCACCATAATATTCCGCCAAAAAAATTTAAAATTGAATTTAAAATTGGATCAAACAGGAAACTGAAAGATATTCGCAGATTGAAAAAGTAGCTTACTTACAGGCTAAATAATCATATAAAACGCATTGAGTCGTTCGAAATTCTAAGGTATCAAATGCTTTTAACGTTCTCCTTGAATTTACTTCGTCCTGGTGTCGTAATTTTGGTAAAAAGTCGGCGCGTGTTGATGACTATGAGCAAAACAATGCGGTACGGAAAAAGAGGAAGACGGAACGGTCGTAAAAGCAGAATGTTTATTGCGCTATAGCTTCTGTGGACAAGTTTTTGACCCATATCCCCATTTATTCCCACAATGATCCATAATATCTGAAATATCAAGTACTATATTGTGAGCATGCTCGAGCGTTTCACGGAGATCGAAGACTTTTGCCAGTACCGTCGAATCGGAACAGCGAGCGGTCTGTCTCTTTCTTCCGTTTCTTCAAACGGCCATAACTTTTGACTCGTTTGGAGTTACGGGAGCCACAACCTATCAAAACGAAGGTCTTTCCATGTTCAACGTTTCCAACGGTTGGAATTCTCTTGGATCGGTTTTTTGCATAGAATAATTCCATCTTAATTTTATTCTACTTCTTGGATGTTTTCATTCTTAAATTTATTCCGTGGAGTTTGTGGTATAAATAGTCGGACTAAATCGATGTAAACGTAGAAGAACGTAAAAAACAAAAATATACAAATATCAAAGAAGGCCACCATAATATTCCGCTAAAAAAATTGAAATTGAATTTAAAATTGGATCAAACAGGAAACTGAAAGATATTCGCAAATTAAAAAGGTAGCTTACTTACAGGCTAAGTAATCATATAAAACGCATTGAGTCGTTCGAAATTCTAAGGTATCAAATGCTTTTAACGTTCTCCTTGAAGTTACTTCGTCGTGGTGTCGTAATTTTGGTAAAAAGTCGGCGCGTGTTGATGACTATGAGCAAAACAATGCGGTACGGAAAAAGAGGAAGGCGGAACGGTCGTAAAAGCAGAACGTTTATTGCGCTATAGCTTCTGTGGACAAGTTTTTGACCCATATCCCCATTTATTCCCACAATGATCCATAATATCTTAAATATAAAGTACTATATTGTGAGCATGCTCTAGCGTTTCATGGAGATCGAAGACTTTTGCTAGTACCGTCGAATCGGAACAGCGAGCGGTCTGTCGCTTTCTTCCGTTTCTTCAAACGGCCATAACTTTTGACTCGTTTGGAGTTACATGAGCCACAACCTATCAAAACGAAGGTCTTTCCTTGTTGTACGTTTCCAACGGTTGGAATTCTCTTGGATCGGTTTTTTGCGTAGAATAATTCCATCTTAATTTTATTCTACTGCTTGGATGTTTTCATTCATAAATTTATTCTGTGGTGTTTGTGGTATAAATAGTCAGACTAAATCGATGTTAACGTAGAAGAACGTAAAAAACAACAATATAAAAACATCAAAGAAGGCCACCATAATATTCCGCTAAAAAAATTGAAATTGAATTTAAAATTTGATCAAACAGGAAACTGAAAGATATTCGCAGATTGAAAAAGTAGCTTACTTAAATCATATAAAACACCTTGAGTCGTTCGAAATTCTAAGGTATCAAATGCTTTTAACGTTCTCCTTGAAGTTACTTCGTCGTGGTATCGTAATTTTGGTAAAAAGTCGGCGCGTGTTGATGACTATGAGCAAAACAATGCGGTACGGAAAAAGAGGAAGACGGAACGGTCGTAAAAGCAGAACGTTTATTGCGCTATAGCTTCTGTGGACAAGTTTTTGACCCATATCCCCATTTATTCCCACAATGATCCATAATATCTTAAATATCAAGTACTATATTGTGAGCATGCTCGAGCGTTTCACGGAGATCGAAGACTTTTGCCAGTACCGTCGAATCGGAACAGCGAGCGGTCTGTCTCTTTCTTCCGTTTCTTCAAACGGCCATAACTTTTGACTCGTTTGGAGTTACGGGAGCCACAACCTATCAAAACGAAGGTCTTTCCATGTTCAACGTTTCCAACAGTTGGAATTCTCTTGGATCGGTTTTTTGCATAGAATAATTCCATCTTAATTTTATTCTACTTCTTGGATGTTTTCATTCTTAAATTTATTCCGTGGAGTTTGCGGTATAAATAGTCGGACTAAATCGATGTAAACGTATAAGAACGTAAAAAACAAAAATATACAAATATCAAAGAAGGCCACCATAATATTCCGCTAAAAAAATTGAAATTGAATTTAAAATTGGATCAAACAGGAAACTGAAAGATATTCGCAAATTGAAAAGGTAGATTACTTACAGGCTAAGTAATCATATAAAACGCATTGAGTTGTTCGAAATTCTAAGGTATCAAATGATTTTAACGTTCTCCTTGAAGTTACTTCGTCGTGGTGTCGTAATTTTGGTAAAAAGTCGGCGCGTGTTGATGACTATGAGCAAAACAATGCGGTACGGAAAAAGAGGAAGGCGGAACGGTCGTAAAAGCAGAACGTTTACTGCGCTATAGCTTCTGTGGACAAGTTTTTGAGCCATATCCCCATTTATTCCCACAATGATCCATAATATCTTAAATATCAAGTACTATATTGTGAGCATGCTCTAGCGTTTCACGGAGATCGAAGACTTTTGCCAGTACCGTCGAATCGGAACAGCGAGCGGTCTGTCGCTTTCTTCCGTTTCTTCAAACGGCCATAACTTTTGACTCGTTTGGAGTTACGGGAGCCACAACCTATCAAAACGAAGGTCTTTCCATGTTCTACGTTTCCAAAGGTTGGAATTCTCTTGGATCGGTTTTTCGCGTAGAATAATTCTATCTTAATTTTATTCCACTACTTAGATGTTTTCATTCATAAATTTATTCCGTGGTGTTTGTGGTATAAATAGTCGGACTAAATCGATGTTAACGTAGAAGAACGTAAAATACAAAAATATACAAATATCAAAGAAGGCCACTATAATATTCCGCTAAAAAAATTGAAATTGAATTTAAAATTGGATCAAACAGGAAACTGAAAGATATTCGCAGATTGAAAAAGTAGCTTACTTAAATCATATAAAACGCCTTGAGTCGTTCAAAATTCTAAGGTAACAAATGCTTTTAACGTTCACCTTGAAGTTACTTCGTCGTGGTGTCGTAATTTTGGTAAAAAGTCGGCGCGTGTTGATGACTATGAGCAAAACAATGCGGTACGGAAAAAGAGGAAGACGGAACGGTCGTAAAAGCAGAACGTTTATTGCGCTATAGCTTCTGTGGACAAGTTTTTGACCCATATCCCCTTTTATTCCCACAACGAAGGTCTTTCCATGTTGTACGTTTCCAACGGTTGGAATTCTCTTAGATCGGTTTTTTGCGTAGAATAATTCCATCTTAATTTTATTCTACTGCTTGGATGTTTTCATTCATAAATTTATTCCATGGTGTTTGTGGTATAAATAGTCGGACTAAATCGATGTTAACGTAGAAGAACGTAAAAAAAAAATATGCAAATATCAAAGTAGGCCACCATAATATTCCGCCAAAAAAATTTAAAATTGAATTTAAAATTGGATCAAACAGGAAACTGAAAGATATTCGCAGATTGAAAAAGTAGCTTACTTACAGGCTAAGTAATCATATAAAACGCATTGAGTCGTTCGAAATTCTAAGGTATCAAATGCTTTTAACGTTCTCCTTGAATTTACTTCGTCCTGGTGTCGTAATTTTGGTAAAAAGTCGGCGCGTGTTGATGACTATGAGCAAAACAATGCGGTACGGAAAAAGAGGAAGACGGAACGGTCGTAAAAGCAGAATGTTTATTGCGCTATAGCTTCTGTGGACAAGTTTTTGACCCATATCCCCATTTATTCCCACAATGATCCATAATATCTGAAATATCAAGTACTATATTGTGAGCATGCTCGAGCGTTTCACGGAGATCGAAGACTTTTGCCAGTACCGTCGAATCGGAACAGCGAGCGGTCTGTCTCTTTCTTCCGTTTCTTCAAACGGTCATAACTTTTGACTCGTTTGGAGTTACGGGAGCCACAACCTATCAAAACGAAGGCCTTTCCATGTTCAACGTTTCCAACGGTTGGAATTCTCTTGGATCGGTTTTTTGCATAGAATAATTCCATCTTAATTTTATTCTACTTCTTGGATGTTTTCATTCTTAAATTTATTCCGTGGAGTTTGTGGTATAAATAGTCGGACTAAATCGATGTAAACGTAGAAGAACGTAAAAAACAAAAATATACAAATATCAAAGAAGGCCACCATAATATTCCGCTAAAAAAATTGAAATTGAATTTAAAATTGGATCAAACAGGAAACTGAAAGATATTCGCAAATTAAAAAGGTAGCTTACTTACAGGCTAAGTAATCATATAAAACGCATTGAGTCGTTCGAAATTCTAAGGTATCAAATACTTTTAACGTTCTCCTTGAAGTTACTTCGTCGTGGTGTCGTAATTTTGGTAAAAAGTCGGCGCGTGTTGATGACTATGAGCAAAACAATGCGGTACGGAAAAAGAGGAAGGCGGAACGGTCGTAAAAGCAGAACGTTTATTGCGCTATAGCTTCTGTGGACAAGTTTTTGACCCATATCCCCATTTATTCCCACAATGATCCATAATATCTTAAATATAAAGTACTATATTGTGAGCATGCTCTAGCGTTTCACGGAGATCGAAGACTTTTGCTAGTACCGTCGAATCGGAACAGCGAGCGGTCTGTCGCTTTCTTCCGTTTCTTCAAACGGCCATAACTTTTGACTCGTTTGGAGTTACGGGAGCCACAACCTATCAAAACGAAGGTCTTTCCTTGTTGTACGTTTCCAACGGTTGGAATTCTCTTGGATCGGTTTTTTGCGTAGAATAATTCCATCTTAATTTTATTCTACTGCTTGGATGTTTTCATTCATAAATTTATTCTGTGGTGTTTGTGGTATAAATAGTCAGACTAAATCGATGTTAACGTAGAAGAACGTAAAAAACAACAATATAAAAACATCAAAGAAGGCCACCATAATATTCCGCTAAAAAAATTGAAATTGAATTTAAAATTTGATCAAACAGGAAACTGAAAGATATTCGCAGATTGAAAAAGTAGCTTACTTAAATCATATAAAACGCCTTGAGTCGTTCGAAATTCTAAGGTATCAAATGCTTTTAACGTTCTCCTTGAAGTTACTTCGTCGTGGTATCGTAATTTTGGTAAAAAGTCGGCGCGTGTTGATGACTATGAGCAAAACAATGCGGTACGGAAAAAGAGGAAGACGGAACGGTCGTAAAAGCAGAATGTTTATTGCGCTATAGCTTCTGTGGACAAGTTTTTGACCCATATCCCCATTTATTCCCACAATGATCCATAATATCTTAAATATCAAGTACTATATTGTGAGCATGCTCGAGCGTTTCACGGAGATCGAAGACTTTTGCCAGTACCGTCGAATCGGAACAGCGAGCGGTCTGTCTCTTTCTTCCGTTTCTTCAAACGGCCATAACTTTTGACTCGTTTGGAGTTACGGGAGCCACAACCTATCAAAACGAAGGTCTTTCCATGTTCAACGTTTCCAACGGTTGGAATTCTCTTGGATCGGTTTTTTGCATAGAATAATTCCATCTTAATTTTATTCTACTTCTTGGATGTTTTCATTCTTAAATTTATTCCGTGGAGTTTGCGGTATAAATAGTCGGACTAAATCGATGTAAACGTATAAGAACGTAAAAAACAAAAATATACAAATATCAAAGAAGGCCACCATAATATTCCACTAAAAAAATTGAAATTGAATTTAAAATTGGATCAAACAGGAAACTGAAAGATATTCGCAAATTGAAAAGGTAGATTACTTACAGGCTAAGTAATCATATAAAACGCATTGAGTTGTTCGAAATTCTAAGGTATCAAATGATTTTAACGTTCTCCTTGAAGTTACTTCGTCGTGGTGTCGTAATTTTGGTAAAAAGTCGGCGCGTGTTGATGACTATGAGCAAAACAATGCGGTACGGAAAAAGAGGAAGGCGGAACGGTCGTAAAAGCAGAACGTTTACTGCGCTATAGCTTCTGTGGACAAGTTTTTGAGCCATATCCCCATTTATTCCCACAATGATCCATAATATCTTAAATATCAAGTACTATATTGTGAGCATGCTCTAGCGTTTCACGGAGATCGAAGACTTTTGCCAGTACCGTCGAATCGGAACAGCGAGCGGTCTGTCGCTTTCTTCCGTTTCTTCAAACGGCCATAACTTTTGACTCGTTTGGAGTTACGGGAGCCACAACCTATAAAAACGAAGGTCTTTCCATGTTCTACGTTTCCAACGGTTGGAATTCCCTTGGATCGGTTTTTTGCGTAGAATAATTCCATCTTAATTTTATTCTACTTCTTGGATGTTTTCATTCATAAATTTATTCCGTGGAGTTTGTGGTATAAATAGTCGGACTAAATCGATGTTAACGTAGAAGAACGTAAAAAACAACAATATACAAACATCAAAGAAGGCCACCATAATATTCCGCTAAAAAAATTGAAATTGAATTTAAAATTTGATCAAACAGGAAACTGAAAGATATTCGCAGATTGAAAAAGTAGCTTACTTAAATCATATAAAACGCCTTGAGTCGTTCGAAATTCTAAGGTATCAAATGCTTTTAACGTTCTCCTTGAAGTTACTTCGTCGTGGTGTCGTAATTTTGGTAAAAAGTCGGCGCGTGTTGATGACTATGAGCAAAACAATGCGGTACGGAAAAAGAGGAAGGCGGAACGGTCGTAAAAGCAGAACGTTTATTGCGCTATAGCTTCTGTGGACAAGTTTTTGACCCATATCCCCATTTATTCCCACAATGATCCATAATATCTTAAATATCAAGTACTATATTGTGAGCATGCTCTAGCGTTTCACGGAGATCGAAGACTTTTGCCAGTACCGTCGAATCGAAACAGCGAGCGGTCTGTCGCTTTCTTCCGTTTCTTCAAACGGCCATAACTTTTGACTCGTTTGGAGTTACGGGAGCCACAACCTATCAAAACGAAGGTCTTTCCATGTTGTACGTTTCCAACGGTTGGAATTCTCTTGGATCGGTTTTTTGCGTAGAATAATTCCATCTTAATTTTATTCTACTCCTTGGATGTTTTCATTCATAAATTTATTCCATGGTGTTTGTGGTATAAATAGTCGGACAAAATCGATGTTAACGTAGAAGAACGTAAAAAAAATATATGCAAATATCAAAGAAGGCCACCATAATATTCCGCTAAAAAAATTAAAATTGAATTTAAAATTGGATCAAACAGGAAACTGAAAGATATTCGCAGACTGAAAAAGTAGCTTACTTACAGGCTAAGTAATCATATAAAACGCATTGAGTCGTTCGAAATTCTAAGGTATCAAATGCTTTTAGCGTTCTCCTTGAATTTACTTCGTCCTGGTGTCGTAATTTTGGTAAAAAGTCGGCGCGTGTTTATGACTATGAGCAAAACAATGCGGTACGGAAAAAGAGGAAGGCGGAACGGTCGTAAAAGCAGAACGTTTACTGCGCTATAGCTTCTGTGGACAAGTTTTTGACCCATATCCCCATTTATTCCCACAATGATCCATAATATCTTAAATATCAAGTACTATATTGTGAGCATGCTCTAGCGTTTCACGGAGATCGAAGACTTTTGCCAGTACCGTCGAATCGGAACAGCGAGCGGTCTGTCGCTTTCTTCCGTTTCTTCAAACGGCCATAACTTTTGACTCGTTTGGAGTTACGGGAGCCACAACCTATCAAAACGAAGGTCTTTCCATGTTCTACGTTTCCAACGGTTGGAATTCCCTTGGATCGGTTTTTTGCGTAGAATAATTCCATCTTAATTTTATTCTACTTCTTGGATGTTTTCATTCATAAATTTATTCCGTGGAGTTTGTGGTATAAATAGTCGGACTAAATCGATGTTAACGTAGAAGAACGTAAAAAACAACAATATACAAACATCAAAGAAGGCCACCATAATATTCCGCTAAAAAAATTGAAATTGAATTTAAAATTTGATCAAACAGGAAACTGAAAGATATTCGCAGATTGAAAAAGTAGCTTACTTAAATCATATAAAACGCCTTGAGTCGTTCGAAATTCTAAGGTATCAAATGCTTTTAACGTTCTCCTTGAAGTTACTTCGTCGTGGTGTCGTAATTTTGGTAAAAAGTCGGCGCATGTTGATGACTATGAGCAAAACAATGCGGTACGGAAAAAGAGGAAGGCGGAACGGTCGTAAAAGCAGAACGTTTATTGCGCTATAGCTTCTGTGGACAAGTTTTTGACCCATATCCCCATTTATTCCCACAATGATCCATAATATCTTAAATATCAAGTACTATATTGTGAGCATGCTCTAGCGTTTCACGGAGATCGAAGACTTTTGCCAGTACCGTCGAATCGAAACAGCGAGCGGTCTGTCGCTTTCTTCCGTTTCTTCAAACGGCCATAACTTTTGACTCGTTTGGAGTTATGGGAGCCACAAACTATCAAAACGAAGGTCTTTCCATGTTGTACGTTTCCAACGGTTGGAATTCTCTTGGATCGGTTTTTTGCGTAGAATAATTCCATCTTAATTTTATTCTACTTCTTGGATGTTTTCATTCATAAATTTATTCCATGGTGTTTGTGGTATAAATAGTCGGACTAAATCGATGTTAACGTAGAAGAACGTAAAAAACAAAAATATAAAAATATCAAAGAAGGCCACCATAATATTCCGCTAAAAAAATAAAAATTGAATTTAAAATTGGATCAAACAGGAAACTGAAAGATATTCGCAGATTGAAAAAGTAGCTTACTTACAGGCTAAGTAATCATATAAAACGCATTGAGTCGTTCGAAATTCTAAGGTATCAAATGCTTTTAACGTTCTCCTTGAAGTTACTTCGTCGTGGTGTCGTAATTTTGGTAAAAAGTCGGCGCGTGTTGATGACTATGAGCAAAACAATGCGGTACGGAAAAAGAGGAAGGCGGAACGGTCGTAAAAGCAGAACGTTTATTGCGCTATAGCTTCTGTGGACAAGTTTTTGACCCATATCCCCATTTATTCCCACAATGATCCATAATATCTTAAATATCAAGTACTATATTGTGAGCATGCTCTAGCGTTTCACGGAGATCGAAGACTTTTGCCAGTACCATCGAATCGAAACAGCGAGCGGTCTGTCGCTTTCTTCCGTTTCTTCAAACGGCCTTAACTTTTGACTCGTTTGGAGTTATGGGAGCCACAAACTATCAAAACGAAGGTCTTTCCATGTTGTACGTTTCCAACGGTTGGAATTCTCTTGGATCGGTTTTTTGCGTAGAATAATTCCATCTTAATTTTATTCTACTTCTTGGATGTTTTCATTCATAAATTTATTCCATGGTGTTTGTGGTATAAATAGTCGGACTAAATCGATGTTAACGTAGAAGAACGTAAAAAACAAAAATATACAAATATCAAAGAAGGCCACCATAATATTCCGCTAAAAAAATAAAAATTGAATTTAAAATTGGATCAATTAGGAAACTGAAAGATATTCGCAGATTGAAAAAGTAGCTTACTTACAGGCTAAGTAATCATATAAAACGCATTGAGTCGTTCGAAATTCTAAGGTATCAAATGCTTTTAACGTTCTCCTTGAAGTTACTTCGTCGTGGTGTCGTAAATTTGGTAAAAAGTCGGCGCGTGTTGTTGACTATGAGCAAAACAATGCGGTACGGAAAAAGAGGAAGGCGGAACGGTCGTAAAAGCAGAACGTTTATTGCGCTATAGCTTCCGTGGACAAGTTTTTGACCCATATCCCCATTTATTCCCACAATGATCCATAATATCTTAAATATCAAGTACTATATTGTGAGCATGCTCGAGCGTTTCACGGAGATCGAAGACTTTTGCCAGTACCGTCGAATCGGAACAGCGAGCGGTCTGTCGCTTTCTTCCGTTTCTTCAAACGGCCATAACTTTTGACTCGTTTGGAGTTACGGGAGCCACAACCTATCGAAACGAAGCTGTTTCCATGTTCTACGTTTCCAACGGTTGGAATTCTCTTGGATCAGTTTTTTACGTAGAATAATTCCATCTTAATTTTATTCTACTGCTTGGATGTTTTCATTCATAAATTTGTTCCGTGGAGTATGTGGTATAAATAGTCGGACTAAATCGATGTTAACGTAGAAGAACGTAAAAAACAAAAATATACAAATATCAAAGAAGGCCACCATAATATTCTGCTAAAAAAATTGAAATTGAATTTAAAATGGGATCAAACAGGAAACTGAAATATATTCGCAGATTGAAAATGTAGCTTACCTACAGGCTAAGTAATCATATAAAACGCATTGAGTCGTTCGAAATTCTAAGGTATCAAATGCTTTTAACGTTATCCTTGAAGTTACTTCGTCGTGGTGTCGTAATTTTGGTAAAAAGTCGGCGCGTGTTGATGACTATGAGCAAAACAATGCGGTACAGAAAAAGAGGAAGACGGAACGGTCGTAAAAGCAGAACGTTTATTGCGCTATAGCTTCCGTGGACAAGTTTTTGACCCATATCCCCATTTATTCCCACAATGATCCATAATATCTTAAATATCAAGTACTATATTGGGAGCATGCTCGAGCGTTTCACGGAGATCGAAGACTTTTGCCAGTTTTGTCGAATCGGAACACCGAGCGGTTTGTCGCTTTCTTTCGTTTCTTCGAACGGCCATAACTTTTGACTCGTTTGGAGTTACGGGAGCCACAACCTATCAAAACGTAGGTCTTTTCATGTTCTACGTTTCCAACGGTTGGAATTCTCTCGGATCGGTTTTTTGCGTAGAATAACTCCATTTTAATTTTATTCTACTTCTTGGATGTTTTCATTCTTAAATTTATTCCGTGGAGTTTGTGGTATAAATCGTCGGACAAAATCGATGTAAGCGTAGAAGAACGTAAAAAAACAAAAATATACAAATATCAAAAAAGGCCACCATAATATTCCGCTAAAAAATTGAAATTGAATTTAAAATTGGATCAAATAGGAAACTGAAAGATATTCACAGATTGAAAAGGTAGCTTACTTACAGGCTAAGTAATCATATAAAACGCATTGAGTCGTTCGAAATTCTAAGATATCAAATGCTTTTAACGTTCTCCTTGAAGTTACTTCGTCGTGGTGACGTAATTTTGGTAAAAAGTCGGCGCGTGTTGATGACTATGAGCAAAACAATGCGGTACGGAAAAAGAGGAAGACGGAACGGTCGTAAAAGCAGAACGTTTATTGCGCTATAGCTTCTGTGGACAAGTTTTTGACCCATATCCCCATTTATTCCCACAATGATCCATAATATCTTAAATATCAAGTACTATATTGTGAGCATGCTCTAGCGTTTCACGGAGATCGAAGACTTTTGTCAGTACCGTCGAATCGGAACAGCGAGCGGTCTGTCGCTTTCTTCCGTTTCTTCAAACGGCCATAACTTTTGACTCGTTTGGAGTTACGGGAGCCACAACCTATCAAAACGAAGGTCTTTCCATGTTGTACGTTTTAAACGGTTGGAATTCTCTTGGATCGGTTTTTTGCGTAGAATAATTCCATCTTAATTTTATTCTACTGCTTGGATGTTTTCATTCATAAATTTATTCCTTGGTGTTTGTGGTATAAATAATCGTACTAAATCGATGTTAACGTAGAAGAACGTAAAAAAAAAAATATACAAATATCAAAGAAGGCCACCATAATATTCCGCTAAAAAATTAAAATTAAATTTAAAATTGGATCAAACAGGAAACTGAAAGATATTCGCAGATTGAAAAAGTAGCTTACTTACAGGCTAAGTAATCATATAAAACGCATTGAGTCGTTCGAAATTCTAAGGTATCAAATGCTTTTAACGTTCTCCTTGAAGTTACTTCGTCCTGGTGTCATAATTTTGGTAAAAAGTCGGCGCGTGTTGATGACTATGAGCAAAACAATGCGGTACGGAAAAAGAGGAAGGCAGAACGGTCATAAAAGCAGAACGTTTATTGCGCTATAGCTTCTGCGGACAAGTTTTTGACCCATATCCCCATTTATTCCCACAATGATCCATAATTTCTTAAATATCAAGTACTATATTGTGAGCATGCTCTAGCGTTTCACGGAGATCGAAGACTTTTGCCAGTACCGTCGAATCGGAACAGCGAGCGGTCTGTCTCTTTCTTCCGTTTCTTCGAACGGCCATAACTTTTGACTCGTTTGGAGTTACGGGAGCCACAACCTATCAAAACGAAGGTCTTTCCATGTTCTACGTTTCCAACGGTTGGAATTCCCTTGGATCGGTTTTTTGCGTAGAATAATTCCATCTTAATTTTATTCTACTTCTTGGATGTTTTCATTCATAAATTTATTCCGTGGAGTTTGTGGTATAAATAGTCGGACCAAATCGATGTTAACGTAGAAGAACGTAAAAAACAAAAATATACAAACATCAAAGAAGGCCACCATAATATTCCGCTAAAAAAATTGAAATTGAATTTAAAATTGGATCAAACAGGAAACTGAAAGATATTCGCAGATTGAAAAAGTAGCTTACTTAAATCATATAAAACGCCTTGAGTCGTTCAAAATTCTAAGGTATCAAATGCTTTTAACGTTCTCCTTGAAGTTACTTCGTCGTGGTGTCGTAATTTTAGTAAAAAGTCGGCGCGTGTTGATGACTATGAGCAAAACAATGCGGTACGGAAAAAGAGGAAGGCGGAACGGTCGTAAAAGCAGAACGTTTATTGCGCTATAGCTTCTGTGGACAAGTTTTTGACCCATATCCCCATTTATTCCCACAATGATCCATAATATCTTAAATATCAAGTACTATATTGGGAGCATGCTCGAGCGTTTCACGGAGATCGAAGACTTTTGCCAGTACCGTCGAATCGGAACACCGAGCGGTCTGTCGCTTTCTTTCGTTTCTTCGAACGGCGATAACTTTTGACTCGTTTGGAGTTACGGGAGCCACAACCTATCAAAACGAAGGTCTTTTCATGTTCTACGTTTCCAACAGTTGGAATTCTCTTGGATCGGTTTTTTGCGTAGAATAATTCCATCTTAATTTTATTCTACTTCTTGGATGTTTTCATTCTTAAATTTATTCCGTGGAGTTTGTGGTATAAATAGTCGGACTAAATCGATGTAAACGTAGAAGAACGTAAAAAACAGAAATATACAAATATCAAAGAAGGCCACCATAATATTCCGCTAAAAAATTGAAATTGAATTTAAAATTGGATCAAACAGGAAACTGAAAGATATTCACAGATTGAAAAGGTAGCTTACTTACAGGCTAAGTAATCATATAAAACACATTGAGTCGTTCGAAATTCTAAGGTATCAAATGCTTTTAATGTTCTCCTTGAAGTTACTTCGTCGTGGTGACGTAATTTTGGTAAAAAGTCGGCGCGTGTTGATGACTATGAGCAAAACAATGCGGTACGGAAAAAGAGGAAGACGGAACGGTCGTAAAAGCAGAACGTTTATTGCGCTATAGCTTCTGTGGACAAGTTTTTGACCTATATCCCCATTTATTCCCACAATGATCCATAATATCTTAAATATGAAGTACTATACTGTGAGCATGCTCTAGCGTTTCACGGAGATCGAAGACTTTTGCCAGTACCGTCGAATCGGAACAGCGAGCGATCTGTCGCTTTCTTCCGTTTCTTCAAACGGCCATAACTTTTGACTCGTTTGGAGTTACGGGAGCCACAACCTATCAAAACGAAAGTCTTTCCATGTTGTATGTTTCCAACGGTTGGAATTCTCTTGGATCGGTTTTTTGCGTAGAATAATTCGATCTTAATTTTATTCTACTGCTTGGATGTTTTCATTCATAAATTTATTCCATGGTGTTTGTGGTATAAATAGTCGGACTAAATCGATGTTAACGTAGAAGAACGTAAAAAAAAAATATACAAATATCAAAGAAGGCCACCATAATATTCCGCTAAAAAAATTAAAATTAAATTTAAAATTGGATCAAACAGGAAACTGAAAGATATTCGCAGATTGAAAAAGTAGCTTACTTACAGGCTAAGTAATCATATAAAACGCATTAAGTCGTTCGAAATTCTAAGGTATCAAATGCTTTTAACGTTCTCCTTGAAGTTACTTCGTCCTGGTGTCGTAATTTTGGTAAAAAGTCGGCGCGTGTTGATGACTATGAGCAAAACAATGCGGTACGGAAAAAGAGGAAGACGGAACGGTCGTAAAAGCAGAACATTTATTGCGCTATAGCTTCCGTGGACAAGTTTTTGACCCATATCCTCATTTATTCCCACAATGATCCATATTATCTTAAATATCAAGTACTATATTGTGAGCATGCTCGAGCGTTTCACGGAGATCGAAGACTTTTGCCAGTACCGTCGAATCGGAACAGCGAGCGGTCTGTCGCTTTCTTCCGTTTCTTCAAACGGGCATAACTTTTGACTCGTTTGGAGTTACGGGAGCCACAACCTATCAAAACGAAGGCCTTTCCATGTTCAACGTTTACAACGGTTGGAATTCTCTTGGATCGGTTTTTTGCATAGATTAATTCCATCTTAATTTTATTCTACTTCTTGGATGTTTTCATTCTTAAATTTATTCCGTGGAGTTTGTGGTATAAATAGTCGGACTAAATCAATGTAAACGTAGAAGAACGTAAAAAACAAAAATATACAAATATCAAAGAAGGCCACCATAATATTCCACTAAAAAAATTGAAATTGAATTTAAAATTAGATCAAACAGGAAACTGAAAGATATTCGCAAATTGAAAAGGTAGCTTACTTATAGGCTAAGTAATCATATAAAACGCATTGAGTCGTTCGAAATTCTAAGGTATAAAATGCTTTTAACGTTCTCCTTGAAGTTACTTCGTCGTGGTGTCGTAATTTTGGTAAAAAGTCGGCGCGTGTTGATGACTATGAGCAAAATAATGCGGTACGGAAAAAGAGGAAGGCGGAACGGTCGTAAAAGCAGAACGTTTATTGCTCTATAGCTTCTGTGGACAAGTTTTTGACCCATATCCCCATTTATTCCCACAATGATCCATAATTTCTTAAATATCAAGTACTATACTGTGAGCATGCTCGAGCGTTTCACGGAGATCGAAGACTTTTGCCAGTACCGTCGAATCGGAACAGCGAGCGGTCTGTCGCTTTCTTCCGTTTCTTCAAACGGCCATAACTTTTGACTCGTTTGGAGTTACGGGAGCCACAACCTATCAAAACGAAGGTCTTTCCATGTTGTACGTTTTAAACGGTTGGAATTCTCTTGGATCGGTTTTTTGCGTAGAATAATTCCATCTTAATTTTATTCTACTGCTTGGATGTTTTCATTCATAAATTTATTCCTTGGTGTTTGTGGTATAAATAATCGTACTAAATCGATGTTAACGTAGAAGAACGTAAAAAAAAAAATATACAAATATCAAAGAAGGCCACCATAATATTCCGCTAAAAAATTAAAATTAAATTTAAAATTGGATCAAACAGGAAACTGAAAGATATTCGCAGATTGAAAAAGTAGCTTACTTACAGGCTAAGTAATCATATAAAACGCATTGAGTCGTTCGAAATTCTAAGGTATCAAATGCTTTTAACGTTCTCCTTGAAGTTACTTCGTCCTGGTGTCATAATTTTGGTAAAAAGTCGGCGCGTGTTGATGACTATGAGCAAAACAATGCGGTACGGAAAAAGAGGAAGGCTGAACGGTCGTAAAAGCAGAACGTTTATTGCGCTATAGCTTCTGCGGACAAGTTTTTGACCCATATCCCCATTTATTCCCACAATGATCCATAATTTCTTAAATATCAAGTACTATATTGTGAGCATGCTCTAGCGTTTCACGGAGATCGAAGACTTTTGCCAGTACCGTCGAATCGGAACAGCGAGCGGTCTGTCTCTTTCTTCCGTTTCTTCGAACGGCCATAACTTTTGACTCGTTTGGAGTTACGGGAGCCACAACCTATCAAAACGAAGGTCTTTCCATGTTCTACGTTTCCAACGGTTGGAATTCCCTTGGATCGGTTTTTTGCGTAGAATAATTCCATCTTAATTTTATTCTACTTCTTGGATGTTTTCATTCATAAATTTATTCCGTGGAGTTTGTGGTATAAATAGTCGGACCAAATCGATGTTAACGTAGAAGAACGTAAAAAACAAAAATATACAAACATCAAAGAAGGCCACCATAATATTCCGCTAAAAAAATTGAAATTGAATTTAAAATTGGATCAAACAGGAAACTGAAAGATATTCGCAGATTGAAAAAGTAGCTTACTTAAATCATATAAAATGCCTTGAGTCGTTCAAAATTCTAAGGTATCAAATGCTTTTAACGTTCTCCTTGAAGTTACTTCGTCGTGGTGTCGTAATTTTAGTAAAAAGTCGGTGCGTGTTGATGACTATGAGCAAAACAATGCGGTACGGAAAAGGAGGAAGGCGGAACGGTCGTAAAAGCAGAACGTTTATTGCGCTATAGCTTCTGTGGACAAGTTTTTGACCCATATCCCCATTTATTCCCACAATGATCCATAATATCTTAAATATCAAGTACTATATTGGGAGCATGCTCGAGCGTTTCACGGAGATCGAAGACTTTTGCCAGTACCGTCGAATCGGAACACCGAGCGGTCTGTCGCTTTCTTTCGTTTCTTCGAACGGCGATAACTTTTGACTCGTTTGGAGTTACGGGAGCCACAACCTATCAAAACGAAGGTCTTTTCATGTTCTACGTTTCCAACAGTTGGAATTCTCTTGGATCGGTTTTTTGCGTAGAATAATTCCATCTTAATTTTATTCTACTTCTTGGATGTTTTCATTCTTAAATTTATTCCGTGGAGTTTGTGGTATAAATAGTCGGACTAAATCGATGTAAACGTAGAAGAACGTAAAAAACAGAAATATACAAATATCAAAGAAGGCCACCATAATATTCCGCTAAAAAATTGAAATTGAATTTAAAATTGGATCAAACAGGAAACTGAAAGATATTCACAGATTGAAAAGGTAGCTTACTTACAGGCTAAGTAATCATATAAAACACATTGAGTCGTTCGAAATTCTAAGGTATCAAATGCTTTTAATGTTCTCCTTGAAGTTACTTCGTCGTGGTGACGTAATTTTGGTAAAAAGTCGGCGCGTGTTGATGACTATGAGCAAAACAATGCGGTACGGAAAAAGAGGAAGACGGAACGGTCGTAAAAGCAGAACGTTTATTGCGCTATAGCTTCTGTGGACAAGTTTTTGACCTATATCCCCATTTATTCCCACAATGATCCATAATATCTTAAATATGAAGTACTATACTGTGAGCATGCTCTAGCGTTTCACGGAGATCGAAGACTTTTGCCAGTACCGTCGAATCGGAACAGCGAGCGATCTGTCGCTTTCTTCCGTTTCTTCAAACGGCCATAACTTTTGACTCGTTTGGAGTTACGGGAGCCACAACCTATCAAAACAAAAGTCTTTCCATGTTGTATGTTTCCAACGGTTGGAATTCTCTTGGATCGGTTTTTTGCGTAGAATAATTCGATCTTAATTTTATTCTACTGCTTGGATGTTTTCATTCATAAATTTATTCCATGGTGTTTGTGGTATAAATAGTCGGACTAAATCGATGTTAACGTAGAAGAACGTAAAAAAAAAAATATACAAATATCAAAGAAGGCCACCATAATATTCCGCTAAAAAAATTAAAATTAAATTTAAAATTGGATCAAACAGGAAACTGAAAGATATTCGCAGATTGAAATAGTAGCTTACTTACAGGCTAAGTAATCATATAAAACGCATTAAGTCGTTCGAAATTCTAAGGTATCAAATGCTTTTAACGTTCTCCTTGAAGTTACTTCGTCCTGGTGTCGTAATTTTGGTAAAAAGTCGGCGCGTGTTGATGACTATGAGCAAAACAATGCGGTACGGAAAAAGAGGAAGACGGAACGGTCGTAAAAGCAGAACATTTATTGCGCTATAGCTTCCGTGGACAAGTTTTTGACCCATATCCCCATTTATTCCCACAATGATCCATATTATCTTAAATATCAAGTACTATATTGTGAGCATGCTCGAGCGTTTCACGGAGATCGAAGACTTTTGCCAGTACCGTCGAATCGGAATAGCGAGCGGTCTGTCGCTTTCTTCCGTTTCTTCAAACGGGCATAACTTTTGACTCGTTTGGAGTTACGGGAGCCACAACCTATCAAAACGAAGGCCTTTCCATGTTCAACGTTTACAACGGTTGGAATTCTCTTGGATCGGTTTTTTGCATAGATTAATTCCATCTTAATTTTATTCTACTTCTTGGATGTTTTCATTCTTAAATTTATTCCGTGGAGTTTGTGGTATAAATAGTCGGACTAAATCAATGTAAACGTAGAAGAACGTAAAAAACAAAAATATACAAATATCAAAGAAGGCCACCATAATATTCCGCTAAAAAAATTGAAATTGAATTTAAAATTGGATCAAACAGGAAACTGAAAGATATTCGCAAATTGAAAAGGTAGCTTACTTATAGGCTAAGTAATCATATAAAACGCATTGAGTCGTTCGAAATTCTAAGGTATAAAATGCTTTTAACGTTCTCCTTGAAGTTACTTCGTCGTGGTGTCGTAATTTTGGTAAAAAGTCGGCGCGTGTTGATGACTATGAGCAAAATAATGCGGTACGGAAAAAGAGGAAGGCGGAACGGTCGTAAAAGCAGAACGTTTATTGCTCTATAGCTTCTGTGGACAAGTTTTTGACCCATATCCCCATTTATTCCCACAATGATCCATAATTTCTTAAATATCAAGTACTATACTGTGAGCATGCTCGAGCGTTTCACGGAGATCGAAGACTTTTGCCAGTACCGTCGAATCGGAACAGCGAGCGGTCTGTCGCTTTCTTCCGTTTCTTCAAACGGCCATAACTTTTGACTCGTTTGGAGTTACGGGAGCCACAACCTATCAAAACGAAGGTCTTTCCATGTTGTACGTTTTAAACGGTTGGAATTCTCTTGGATCGGTTTTTTGCGTAGAATAATTCCATCTTAATTTTATTCTACTGCTTGGATGTTTTCATTCATAAATTTATTCCTTGGTGTTTGTGGTATAAATAATCGTACTAAATCGATGTTAACGTAGAAGAACGTAAAAAAAAAATATACAAATATCAAAGAAGGCCACCATAATATTCCGCTAAAAAATTAAAATTAAATTTAAAATTGGATCAAACAGGAAACTGAAAGATATTCGCAGATTGAAAAAGTAGCTTACTTACAGGCTAAGTAATCATATAAAACGCATTGAGTCGTTCGAAATTCTAAGGTATCAAATGCTTTTAACGTTCTCCTTGAAGTTACTTCGTCCTGGTGTCATAATTTTGGTAAAAAGTCGGCGCGTGTTGATGACTATGAGCAAAACAATGCGGTACGGAAAAAGAGGAAGGCAGAACGGTCGTAAAAGCAGAACGTTTATTGCGCTATAGCTTCTGCGGACAAGTTTTTGACCCATATCCCCATTTATTCCCACAATGATCCATAATTTCTTAAATATCAAGTACTATATTGTGAGCATGCTCTAGCGTTTCACGGAGATCGAAGACTTTTGCCAGTACCGTCGAATCGGAACAGCGAGCGGTCTGTCTCTTTCTTCCGTTTCTTCGAACGGCCATAACTTTTGACTCGTTTGGAGTTACGGGAGCCACAACCTATCAAAACGAAGGTCTTTCCATGTTCTACGTTTCCAACGGTTGGAATTCCCTTGGATCGGTTTTTTGCGTAGAATAATTCCATCTTAATTTTATTCTACTTCTTGGATGTTTTCATTCATAAATTTATTCCGTGGAGTTTGTGGTATAAATAGTCGGACCAAATCGATGTTAACGTAGAAGAACGTAAAAAACAAAAATATACAAACATCAAAGAAGGCCACCATAATATTCCGCTAAAAAAATTGAAATTGAATTTAAAATTGGATCAAACAGGAAACTGAAAGATATTCGCAGATTGAAAAAGTAGCTTACTTAAATCATATAAAACGCCTTGAGTCGTTCAAAATTCTAAGGTATCAAATGCTTTTAACGTTCTCCTTGAAGTTACTTCGTCGTGGTGTCGTAATTTTAGTAAAAAGTCGGCGCGTGTTGATGACTATGAGCAAAACAATGCGGTACGGAAAAAGAGGAAGGCGGAACGGTCGTAAAAGCAGAACGTTTATTGCGCTATAGCTTCTGTGGACAAGTTTTTGACCCATATCCCCATTTATTCCCACAATGATCCATAATATCTTAAATATCAAGTACTATATTGGGAGCATGCTTGAGCGTTTCACGGAGATCGAAGACTTTTGCCAGTACCGTCGAATCGGAACACCGAGCGGTCTGTCGCTTTCTTTCGTTTCTTCGAACGGCGATAACTTTTGACTCGTTTGGAGTTACGGGAGCCACAACCTATCAAAACGAAGGTCTTTTCATGTTCTACGTTTCCAACAGTTGGAATTCTCTTGGATCGGTTTTTTGCGTAGAATAATTCCATCTTAATTTTATTCTACTTCTTGGATGTTTTCATTCTTAAATTTATTCCGTGGAGTTTGTGGTATAAATAGTCGGACTAAATCGATGTAAACGTAGAAGAACGTAAAAAACAGAAATATACAAATATCAAAGAAGGCCACCATAATATTCCGCTAAAAAATTGAAATTGAATTTAAAATTGGATCAAACAGGAAACTGAAAGATATTCACAGATTGAAAAGGTAGCTTACTTACAGGCTAAGTAATCATATAAAACACATTGAGTCGTTCGAAATTCTAAGGTATCAAATGCTTTTAATGTTCTCCTTGAAGTTACTTCGTCGTGGTGACGTAATTTTGGTAAAAAGTCGGCGCGTGTTGATGACTATGAGCAAAACAATGCGGTACGGAAAAAGAGGAAGACGGAACGGTCGTAAAAGCAGAACGTTTATTGCGCTATAGCTTCTGTGGACAAGTTTTTGACCTATATCCCCATTTATTCCCACAATGATCCATAATATCTTAAATATGAAGTACTATACTGTGAGCATGCTCTAGCGTTTCACGGAGATCGAAGACTTTTGCCAGTACCGTCGAATCGGAACAGCGAGCGATCTGTCGCTTTCTTCTGTTTCTTCAAACGGCCATAACTTTTGACTCGTTTGGAGTTACGGGAGCCACAACCTATCAAAACGAAGGTCTTTCCATGTTGTATGTTTCCAATGGTTGGAATTCTCTTGGATCGGTTTTTTGCGTAGAATAATTCGATCTTAATTTTATTCTACTGCTTGGATGTTTTCATTCATAAATTTATTCCATGGTGTTTGTGGTATAAATAGTCGGACTAAATCGATGTTAACGTAGAAGAACGTAAAAAAAAATATATACAAATATCAAAGAAGGCCACCATAATATTCCGCTAAAAAAATTAAAATTAAATTTAAAATTGGATCAAACAGGAAACTGAAAGATATTCGCAGATTGAAAAAGTAGCTTACTTACAGGCTAAGTAATCATATAAAACGCATTAAGTCGTTCGAAATTCTAAGGTATCAAATGCTTTTAACGTTCTCCTTGAAGTTACTTCGTCCTGGTCTCGTAATTTTGGTAAAAAGTCGGCGCGTGTTGATGACTATGAGCAAAACAATGCGGTACGGAAAAAGAGGAGGACGGAACGGTCGTAAAAGCAGAACATTTATTGCGCTATAGCTTCCGTGGACAAGTTTTTGACCCATATCCCCATTTATTCCCACAATGATCCATATTATCTTAAATATCAAGTACTATATTGTGAGCATGCTCGAGCGTTTCACGGAGATCGAAGACTTTTGCCAGTACCGTCGAATCGGAACAGCGAGCGGTCTGTCGCTTTCTTCCGTTTCTTCAAACGGGCATAACTTTTGACTCGTTTGGAGTTACGGGAGCCACAACCTATCAAAACGAAGGCCTTTCCATGTTCAACGTTTACAACGGTTGGAATTCTCTTGGATCGGTTTTTTGCATTGATTAATTCCATCTTAATTTTATTCTACTTCTTGGATGTTTTCATTCTTAAATTTATTCCGTGGAGTTTGTGGTATAAATAGTCGGACTAAATCAATGTAAACGTAGAAGAACGTAAAAAACAAAAATATACAAATATCAAAGAAGGCCACCATAATATTCCGCTAAAAAAATTGAAATTGAATTTAAAATTGGATCAAACAGGAAACTGAAAGATATTCGCAAATTGAAAAGGTAGCTTACTTATAGGCTAAGTAATCATATAAAACGCATTGAGTCGTTCGAAATTCTAAGGTATAAAATGCTTTTAACGTTCTCCTTGAAGTTACTTCGTCGTGGTGTCGTAATTTTGGTAAAAAGTCGGCGCGTGTTGATGACTATGAGCAAAATAATGCGGTACGGAAAAAGAGGAAGGCGGAACGGTCGTAAAAGCAGAACGTTTATTGCTCTATAGCTTCTGTGGACAAGTTTTTGACCCATATCCCCATTTATTCCCACAATGATCCATAATTTCTTAAATATCAAGTACTATACTGTGAGCATGCTCGAGCGTTTCACGGAGATCGAAGACTTTTGCCAGTACCGTCGAATCGGAACAGCGAGCGGTCTGTCGCTTTCTTCCATTTCTTCAAACGGCCATAACTTTTGACTCGTTTGGAGTTACGGGAGCCACAACCTATCAAAACGAAGGTCTTTCCATGTTCTACGTTTCCAACGGTTGGAATTCCCTTGGATCGGTTTTTTGCGTAGAATAATTCCATCCTAATTTTATTCTACTTCTTGGATGTTTTCATTCATAAATTTATTCCGTGGAGTTTGTGGTATAAATAGTCGGACCAAATCGATGTTAACGTAGAAGACGTAAAAAACAAAAATATACAAACATCAAAGAAGGCCACCATAATATTCCGCTAAAAAAATTGAAATTGAATTTAAAATTGGATCAAACAGGAAACTGAAAGATATTCGCAGATTGAAAAAGTAGCTTACTTAAATCATATAAAACGCCTTGAGTCGTTCGAAATTCTAAGGTATCAAATGCTTTTAACGTTCTCCTTGAAGTTACTTCGTCGTGGTGTCGTAATTTTGGTAAAAAGTCGGCGCGTGTTGATGACTATGAGCAAAACAATGCGGTACGGAAAAAGAGGAAGGCGGAACGGTCGTAAAAGCAGAACGTTTATTGCGCTATAGCTTCTGTGGACAAGTTTTTGACCCATATCCCCATTTATTCCCACAATGATCCATAATATCTTAAATATCAAGTACTATATTGGGAGCATGCTCGAGCGTTTCACGGAGATCAAAGACTTTTGCCAGTACCATCGAATTGGAACACCGAGCGGTCTGTCGCTTTCTTTCGTTTCTTCGAACGGCTATAACTTTTGACTCGTTTGGAGTTACGGGAGCCACAACCTATCAAAACGAAGGTCTTTTCATGTTCTACGTTTCCAACGGTTGGAATTCTCATGGATCAGTTTTTTGCGTAGAATAATTCCATCTTAATTTTATTCTACTTCTTGGATGTTTTCATTCTTAAATTTATTCCGTGGAGTTTGTGGTATAAATAGTCGGACTAAATCGATGTAAACGTAGAAGAACGTAAAAAACAAAAATATACAAATATCAAAGAAGGCCACCATAATATTCCGCTAAAAAATTGAAATTGAATTTAAAATTGGATCAAATAGGAAACTGAAAGATATTCACAGATTGAAAAGGTAGCTTACTTACAGGCTAAGTAATCATATAAAACGCATTGAGTCGTTCGAAATTCTAAGGTATCAAATGCTTTTAACGTTCTCCTTGAAGTTACTTCGTCGTGGTGACGTAATTTTGGTAAAAAGTCGGCGCGTGTTGATTACTATGAGCAAAACAATGCGGTACGGAAAAAGAGGAAGATGGAACGGTCGTAAAAGCAGAACGTTTATTGCGCTATAGCTTCTGTGGACAAGTTTTTGACCTATATCCCCATTTATTCCCACAATGATCCATAATATCTTAAATATGAAGTACTATACTGTGAGCATGCTCTAGCGTTTCACGGAGATCGAAGACTTTTGCCAGTACCGTCGAATCGGAACAGCGAGCGATCTGTCGCTTTCTTCCGTTTCTTCAAACGGCCATAACTTTTGACTCGTTTGGAGTTACGGGAGCCACAACCTATCAAAACGAAGGTCTTTCCATGTTGTATGTTTCCAACGGTTGGAATTCTCTTGGATCGGTTTTTTGCGTAGAATAATTCCATCTTAATTTTATTCTACTGCTTGGATGTTTTCATTCATAAATTTATTCCATGGTGTTTGTGGTATAAATAGTCGGACTAAATCGATGTTAACGTAGAAGAACGTAAAAAAAAAATATACAAATATCAAAGAAGGCCACCATAATATTCCGCTAAAAAAATTAAAATTAAATTTAAAATTGGATCAAACAGGAAACGGAAAGATATTCGCCGATTGAAAAAGTAGCTTACTTACAGGCTAAGTAATCATATAAAACGCATTGAGTCGTTCGAAATTCTAAGGTATCAAATGCTTTTAACGTTCTCCTTGAAGTTACTTCGTCCTGGTGTCGTAATTTTGGTAAAAAGTCGGCGTGTGTTGATGACTATGAGCAAAACCATGCGGTACGGAAAAAGAGGAAGACGGAACGGTCGTAAAAGCAGAACGTTTATTGCGCTATAGCTTCCGTGGACAAGTTTTTGACCCATATCCCCATTTATTCCCACAATGATCCATATTATCTTAAATATCAAGTACTATATTGTGAGCATGCTCGAGCGTTTCACGGAGATCGAAGACTTTTGCCAGTACCGTCGAATCGGAACAGCGAGCGGTCTGTCGCTTTCTTCCGTTTCTTCAAACGGGCATAACTTTTGACTCGTTTGGAGTTACGGGAGCCACAACCTATCAAAACGAAGGCCTTTCCATGTTCAACGTTTCCAACGGTTGGAATTCTCTTGGATCGGTTTTTTGCATAGATTAATTCCATCTTAATTTTATTCTACTTCTTGGATGTTTTCATTCTTAAATCTATTCCGTGGAGTTTGTGGTATAAATAGTCGGACTAAATCGATGTAAACGTAGAAGAACGTAAAAAACAAAAATATACAAATATCAAAGAAGGCCACCATAATATTCCGCTAAAAAAATTGAAATTGAATTTAAAATTGGATCAAACAGGAAACTGAAAGATATTCGCAAATTGAAAAGGTAGCTTACTTACAGGCTAAGTAATCATATAAAACGCATTGAGTCGTTCGAAATTCTAAGGTATAAAATGCTTTTAACGTTCTCCTTGAAGTTACTTCGTCGTGGTGTCGTAATTTTGGTAAAAAGTCGGCGCGTGTTGATGACTATGAGCAAAACAATGCGGTACGGAAAAAGAGAAAGGCGGAACGGTCGTAAAAGCAGAACGTTTATTGCTCTATAGCTTCCGTGGACAAGTTTTTGACCCATATCCCCATTTATTCCCACAACGATCCATAATTTCTTAAATATCAAGTACTATATTGTGAGCATGCTCGAGCGTTTCACGGAAATCGAAGACTTTTGCCAGTACCGTCGAATCGGAACAGCGAGCGGTCTGTCGCTTTCTTCCGTTTCTTCAAACGGCCATAACTTTTGACTCGTTTGGAGTTACGGGAGCCACAACCTATTAAAACGAAGGTCTTTCCATGTTCTACGTTTCCAAAGGTTGGAATTCCCTTGGATCGGTTTTTTGCGTAGAATAATTCCATCTTAATTTTATTCTATTTCTTGGATGTTTTCATTCATAAATTTATTCCGTGGAGTTTGTGGTATAAATAGTCGGACCAAATCGATGTTAACGTAGAAGACGTAAAAAACAAAAATATACAAACATCAAAGAAGGCCACCATAATATTCCGCTAAAAAAATTGAAATTGAATTTAAAATTGGATCAAACAGGAAACTGAAAGATATTCGCAGATTGAAAAAGTAGCTTACTTAAATCATATAAAACGCCTTGAGTCGTTCGAAATTCTAAGGTATCAAATGCTTTTAACGTTCTCCTTGAAGTTACTTCGTCGTGGTTTCGTAATTTTGGTAAAAAGTCGGCGCGTGTTGATGACTATGAGCAAAACAATGCGGTACGGAAAAAGAGGAAGGCGGAACGGTCGTAAAAGCAGAACGTTTATTGCGCTATAGCTTCTGTGGACAAGTTTTTGACCCATATCCCCATTTATTCCCACAATGATCCATAATATCTTAAATATCAAGTACTATATTGGGAGCATGCTCGAGCGTTTCACGGAGATCGAAGACTTTTGCCAGTACCGTTGAATCGGAACACCGAGCGGTCTGTCGCTTTCTTTCGTTTCTTCGAACGGCCATAACTTTTGACTCGTTTGGAGTTTACGGGAGCCACAACCTATCAAAACGAAGGTCTTTTCATGTTCTACATTTCCAACGGTTGGAATTCTCTTGGATCGGTTTTTTGCATAGAATAATTCCATCTTAATTTTATTCTACTTCTTGGATGTTTTCATTCTTAAATTTATTCCGTGGAGTTTGTGGTATAAATAGTCGGACTAAATCGATGTAAACGTAGAAGAACGTAAAAAACAAAAATATACAAATATCAAAGAAGGCCACCATAATATTCCGCTAAAAAATTGAAATTGAATTTAAAATTGGATCAAATAGGAAACTGAAAGATATTCACAGATTGAAAAGGTAGCTTACTTACAGGCTAAGTAATCATATAAAACGCATTGAGTCGTTCGAAATTCTAAGGTATCAAATGCTTTTAACGTTCTCCTTGAAGTTACTTCGTCGTGGTGACGTAATTTTGGTAAAAAGTCGGCGCGTGTTGATGACTATGAGCAAAACAATGCGGTACGGAAAAAGAGGAAGACGGAACGGTCGTAAAAGCAGAACGTTTATTGCGCTATAGCTTCTGTGGACAAGTTTTTGACCCATATCCCCATTTATTCCCACAATGATCCATAATATCTTAAATATGAAGTACTATACTGTGAGCATGCTCTAGCGTTTCATGGAGATCGAAGACTTTTGCCAGTACCGTCGAATCGGAACAACGAGCGATCTGTCGCTTTCTTCCGTTTCTTCAAACGGCCATAACTTTTGACTCTTTTGGAGTTACGGGAGCCACAACCTATCAAAACGAAGGTCTTTCCATGTTGTACGTTTCCAACGGTTGGAATTCTCTTGGATCGGTTTTTTGCGTAGAATAATTCCATCTTAATTTTATTCTACTGCTTGGATGTTTTCATTCATAAATTTATTCCATGGTGTTTGTGGTATAAATAGTCGGACTAAATCGATGTTAACGTAGAAGAACGTAAAAAAAAAATATACAAATATCAAAGAAGGCCACCATAATATTCCACTAAAAAAATTAAAATTAAATTTAAAATTGGATCAAACAGGAAACTGAAAGATATTCGCAGATTGAAAAAGTAGCTTACTTACAGGCTAAGTAATCATATAAAACGCATTGAGTCGTTCGAAATTCTAAGGTATCAAATGCTTTTAACGTTCTCCTTGAAGTTACTTCGTCCTGGTGTCGTAATTTTGGTAAAAAGTCGGCGCGTGTTGATGACTATGAGCAAAACAATGCGGTACGGAAAAAGAGGAAGACGGAACGGTCGTAAAAGCAGAACGTTTATCGCGCTATAGCTTCCGTGGACAAGTTTTTGACCCATATCCCCATTTATTCCCACAATGATCCATAATATCTTAAATATCAAGTACTATATTGTGAGCATGCTCTAGCGTTTCACGGAGATCGAAGACTTTTGCCAGCACCGTCGAATCGGAACAGCGAGCGGTCTGTCGCTTTCTTCCGTTTCTTCAAACGGCCATAACTTTTGACTCGTTTGGAGTTACGGGAGCCACAACCTATCGAAACGAAGGTCTTTCCATGTTGTACGTTTCCAACGGTTGGAATTCTCTTGGATCGGTTTTTTGCATAGAATAATTCCATCTTAATTTTATTCTACTTCTTGGATGTTTTCATTCTTAAATTTATTACGTGGAGTTTGTGGTATAAATAGTCGGACTAAATCGATGTAAACGTAGAAGAACGTAAAAAACAAAAATATACAAATATCAAAGAAGGCCACCATAATATTCCGCTAAAAAAATAAAAATTGAATTTAAAAATGGATCAAACAGGAAACTGAAAGATATTCGCAGATTGAAAAAGTAGCTTACTTACAGGCTAAGTAATCATATAAAACGCATTGAGTCGTTCGAAATTCTAAGGTATCAAATGCTTTTAACGTTCTCCATGAAGTTACTTCGTCGTGGTGTCGTAATTTTGGTAAAAAGTCGGCGCGTGTTGTTGACTGTGAGCAAAACAATGCAGTACGGAAAAAGAGGAAGACAGAACGGTCGTAAAAGCAGAACGTTTATTGCGCTATAGCTTCTGTGGACAAGTTTTTGACCCATATCCCCATTTATTCCCACAATGATCCATAATATCTTAAATATCAAGTACTATATTGTGAGCATGCTCGAGCGTTTCACGGAGATCGAAGACTTTTGCCAGTACCGTCGAATCGGAACAGCAAGCGGTCTGTCGCTTTCTTCCGTTTCTTCAAACGGCCATAACTTTTGACTCGTTTGGAGTTACGGGAGCCACAACCTATCAAAACAAAGGTCTTTCCATGTTCTACGTTTCCAACGGTTGGAATTCTCTTGGATCGTTTTTTGCGTAGAATAATTCCATCTTAATTTTATTCTACTTCTTGGATGTTTTCATTCATAAATTTATTCCGTGGAGTTTGTGGTATAAATAGTCGGACTAAATCGATGTTAACGTAGAAGAACGTAAAAAACAAAAATATACAAATATCAAAGAAGGCCACCATAATATTCCGCTAAAAAAATTGAAATTGGATCAAACAAGAAACTGAAAGATATTCGCTGATTGAAAAAGTAGCTTACTTAAATCATATAAAACGCCTTGAGTCGTTCGAAATTCTAAGGTATCAAATGCTTTTAATGTTCTCCATGAAGTTACTTCGTCGTGGTGTCGTAATTTGTGTAAAAAGTCGGCGCGTGCTGATGACTATGAGCAAAACAATGCGGTACGGAAAAAGAGGAAGACAGAACGGTCGTAAAAGCAGAACGTTTATTGCGCTATAGCTTCTGTGGACAAGTTTTTGACCCATATCCCCATTTATTCCCACAACGATCCATAATATCTTAAATATCAAGTACTATATTGTGAGCATGCTCGAGCGTTTCACGGAGATCGAAAACTTTTGCAAGTACCGTCGAATCGGAACAGCGAGCGGTCTGTCGCTTTCTTCCGTTTCTTCAAACGGCCATAACTTTTGACTCGTTTGGAGTTACGGGAGCCACAACCTATCGAAACGAAGCTCTTTCCATGTTCTACGTTTTCAATGGTTGGAATTCTCTTGGATCGGTTTTTTGCGTAGAATAATTCCATCTTAATTTTATTCTACTGATTGGATGTTTTCATTCATAAATTTGTTCCGTGGAGTTTGTGGTATAAATAGTCGGACTAAATCGATGTTAACGTAGAAGAACGTAAAAAACAAAAATATACAAATATCAAAGAAGACCACCATAATATTCTGCAAAAAAATTGAAATTGAATTTAAAATTGGATCAAACAGGAAACTGAAAGATATTCGCAGATTGAAAAGGTAGCTTACTTACAGGCTAAGTAATCATATAAAACGCATTGAGTCATTCGAAATTCTAAGGTATCAAATGCTTTTAACGTTATCCTTGAAGTTACTTCGTCGTGGTGTCGTAATTTTGGTAAAAAGTCGGCGCGTGTTGATGACTATGAGCAGAACAATGCGGTACGGAAAAAGAGGAAGACGGAACGGTCGTAAATGCAGAACGTTTATTGCGCTATAGCTTCTGTGGACAAGTTTTTGACCCATATCCCCATTTCTTCCCACAATGATCCATAATATCTTAAATATCAAGTACTATATTGGGAGCATGCTCGAGCGTTTCACGGAGATCGAAGACTTTTGCCAGTACCGTCGAATCGGAACAGCGAGCGGTCTGTCGCTTTCTTTCGTTTCTTCGAACGGCCATAACTTTTGACTCGTTTGGAGTTACGGGAGCCACAAGCTATCCAAACGAAGGTCTTTCCATGTTCTACGTTTCCAACGGTTGGAATTCTCTTGGATCGGTTTTTTGTGTAGAATAATTCCATTTTAATTTTATTCTATTTCTTGGATGTTTTCATTCATAAATTTATTCCGTGGAGTTTGTGGTATAAATAGTCGGACTAAATCGATGTTAACGTAGAAGAACGTAAAAAACAAAAATATACAAATATCAAAGAAGGCCACCATAATATTCCGCTAAAAAAATTGAAATTGAATTTAAAATTGGATCAAACAGGAAACTGAAAGATATTCGCAGATTGAAAAAGTAGCTTACTTAAATCATATAAAACGCCTTGAGTCGTTCGAAATTCTAAGGTATCAAATGCTTTTAACGTTCTCCTTGAAGTTACTTCATCGTGGTGTCGTAATTTTGGTAAAAAGTCGTCGCGTGTTGATGACTATGAGCAAAACAATGCTGTACGGAAAAAGAGGAAGACGGAACGGTCGTAAAAGCAGAACGTTTATTGCGCTATAGCTTCTGTGGACAAGTTTTTGACCCATATCCCCTTTTGTTCCCACAATGATCCATAATATCTTAAATATCAAGTACTATATTGTGAGCATGCTCGAGCGTTTCACGGAGATTGAAGACTTTTGCCAGTACCGTCGAATCGGAACAGCGAGCGGTCTGTCGCTTTCTTCCGTTTCTTCAAACGGCCATAACTTTTGACTCGTTTCGAGTTACTGGAGCCACAACCTATCAAAACGAAGCTCTTTCCATGTTCTACGTTTCCAATGGTTGGAATTCTCTTGGATCGGTTTTTTGCGTAGAATAATGCCATCTTAATTTTATTTTACTTCTTGGATGTTTTCATTCATAAATTTATTCCGTGGAGTTTGTGGTATAAATAGTCGGACCAAATCGATGTTAACGTAGAAGAACGTAAAAAACAAAAATATACAAACATCAAAGAAGGCCACCATAATATTCCGCTAAAAAAATTGAAATTGAATTTAAAACTGGATCAAACAGGAAACTGAAAGATATTCGCAGATTGAAAAAGTAGCTTACTTAAATCATATAAAACGCCTTGAGTCGTTCGAAATTCTAAGGTATCAAATGCTTTTAACGTTCTCCTTGAAGTTACTTCGTTGTGGTGTCGTAATTTTGGTAAAAAGTCGGCGCGTGTTGATGACTATGAGCAAAACAATGCGGTACGGAAAAAGAGGAAGGCGGAACGGTCGTAAAAGAAGAACGTTTATTGCGCTATAGCTTCTGTGGACAAGTTTTTGACCCATATCCCCATTTATTCCCACAATGATCCATAATATCTTAAATATCAAGTACTATATTGGGAGCATGCTCGAGCGTTTCACGGAGATCGAAGACTTTTGCCAGTAACGTCGAATCGGAACAGCGAGCGGTCTGTCGCTTTCTTTCGTTTCTTCGAACGGCCATAACTTTTGACTCATTTGGAGTTACGGGAGCCACAACCTATCAAAACGAAGGTCTTTCCATGTTCTACGTTTCCAACGGTTGGAATTCTCTTGGATCGGTTTTTTGCGTAGAATAATGCCATCTTAATTTTATTCTACTTCTTGGATGTTTTCATTCATAAATTTATTCCGTGGAGTTTGTGGTATAAATAGTCGGACCAAATCGATGTTAACGTAGAAGAACGTAAAAAACAAAAATATACAAACATCAAAGAAGGCCACCATAATATTCCGCTAAAAAAATTGAAATTGAATTTAAAACTGGATCAAACAGGAAACTGAAAGATATTCGCAGATTGAAAAAGTAGCTTACTTAAATCATATAAAACGCCTTGAGTCGTTCGAAATTCTAAGGTATCAAATGCTTTTAACGTTCTCCTTGAAGTTACTTCGTTGTGGTGTCGTAATTTTGGTAAAAAGTCGGCGCGTGTTGATGACTATGAGCAAAACAATGCGGTACGGAAAAAGAGGAAGGCGGAACGGTCGTAAAAGAAGAACGTTTATTGCGCTATAGCTTCCGTGGACAAGTTTTTGACCCATATCCCCATTTATTCCCACAATGATCCATAATATCTTAAATATCAAGTACTATATTGTGAGCATGCTCTAGCGTTTCACGGAGATCGAAGACTTTTGCCAGCACCGTCGAATCGGAACAGCGAGCGGTCTGTCGCTTTCTTCCGTTTCTTCAAACGGCCATAACTTTTGACTCGTTTGGAGTTACGGGAGCCACAACCTATCAAAACGAAGGTCTTTCCATGTTGTACGTTTCCAACGGTTGGAATTCTCTTGGATCGGTTTTTTCGTAGAATAATTCCATCTTAATTTTATTCTACTTCTTGGATGTTTTCATTCATAAATTTATTCCATGGTGTTTGTGGTATAAATAGTCGGACTAAATCGATGTTAACGTAGAAGAACGTAAAAAACAAAAATATACAAATATCAAAGAAGGCTACCATAATATTCCGCTAAAAAAATAAAAATTGAATTTAAAAATGGATCAAACAGGAAACTGAAAGATATTCGCAGATTGAAAAAGTAGCTTACTTACGGGCTAAGTAATCATATAAAACGCATTGAGTCGTTCGAAATTCTAAGGTATCAAATGCTTTTAACGTTCTCCTTGAAGTTACTTCGTCGTGGTGTCGTAATTTTGGTAAAAAGTCGGCGCGTGTTGTTGACTGTGAGCAAAACAATGCAGTACGGAAAAAGAGGAAGACAGAACGGTCGTAAAAGCAGAACGTTTATTGCGCTATAGCTTCTGTGGACAAGTTTTTGACCCATATCCCCATTTATTCCCACAATGATCCATAATATATTAAATATCAAGTACTATATTGTGAGCATGCTCGAGCGTTTCACGGAGATCGAAGACTTTTGCCAGTACCGTCGAATCGGAACAGCAAGCGGTCTGTCGCTTTCTTCCGTTTCTTCAAACGGCCATAACTTTTGACTCGTTTGGAGTTACGGGAGCCAAAACCTATCAAAACGAAGGTCTTTCCATGTTCTACGTTTCCAACGGTTGGAATTCTCTTGGATCGTTTTTTGCGTAGAATAATTCCATCTTAATTTTATTCTACTTCTTGGATGTTTTCATTCATAAATTTATTCCGTGGAGTTTGTGGTATAAATAGTCGGACTAAATCGATGTTAACATAGAAGAACATAAAAAACAAAAATATACAAATATCAAAGAAGGCCACCATAATATTCCGCTAAAAAAATTGAAATTGGATCAAACAGGAAACTGAAAGATATTCGCAGATTGAAAAAGTAGCTTACTTAAATCATATAAAACGCCTTGAGTCGTTCGAAATTCTAAGGTATCAAATGCTTTTAACGTTCTCCATGAAGTTACTTCGTCGTGGTGTCGTAATTTGTGTAAAAAGTCGGCGCGTGCTGATGACTATGAGCAAAATAATGCGGTGCGGAAAAAGAGGAAGACGGAACGGTCGTAAAAGCAGAACGTTTATTGCGCTATAGCTTCTGTGGACAAGTTTTTGACCCATATCCCCATTTATTCCCACAACGATCCATAATATCTTAAATATCAAGTACTATATTGTGAGCATGCTCGAGCGTTTCACGGAGATCGAAAACTTTTTCCAGTACCGTCGAATCGGAACAGCGAGCGGTCTGTCGCTTTCTTCCGTTTCTTCAAACGGCCATAACTTTTGACTCGTTTGGAGTTACGGGAGCCACAACC
This sequence comes from Allium cepa, assembly GCA_030765085.1. Taxonomy (NCBI): domain Eukaryota; kingdom Viridiplantae; phylum Streptophyta; class Magnoliopsida; order Asparagales; family Amaryllidaceae; genus Allium; species Allium cepa. The sequence continues at coordinate 171,580,403 of CM060931.1, forward strand.
TATCGAAACGAAGCTCTTTCCATGTTCTACGTTTCCAACGGTTGGAATTCTCTTGGATCGGTTTTTTGCGTAGAATAATTCCATCTTAATTTTATTCTACTGATTGGATGTTTTCATTCATAAATTTGTTCCGTGGAGTTTGTGGTATAAATAGTCGGACTAAATCGATGTTAACGTAGAAGAACGTAAAAAACAAAAATATACAAATATCAAAGAAGGCCACCATAATATTCCGCTAAAAAAATAAAAATTGAATTTAAAAATGGATCAAACAGGAAACTGAAAGATATTCGCAGATTGAAAAGGTAGCTTACTTACAGGCTAAGTAATCATATAAAACGCATTGAGTCGTTCGAAATTCTAAGGTATCAAATGCTTTTAACGTTCTCCGTGAAGTTACTTCGTCGTGGTGTTGTAATTTTGGTAAAAAGTCGGCGCGTGTTGTTGACTGTGAGCAAAACAATGCAGTACGGAAAAAGAGGAAGACAGAACGGTCGTAAAAGTAGAACGTTTATTGCGCTATAGCTTCTGTGGACAAGTTTTTGACCCATATCCCCATTTATTCCCACAATGATCCATAATATCTTAAATATCAAGTACTATATTGTGAGCATGCTCGAGCGTTTCACGGAGATCGAAGACTTTTGCCAGTACCGTCGAATCGGAACAGCAAGCGGTCTGTCGCTTTCTTCCGTTTCTTCAAACGGCCATAACTTTTGACTCGTTTGGAGTTACGGGAGCCACAACCTATCAAAACGAAGGTCTTTCCATGTTCTACGTTTCCAACGGTTGGAATTCTCTTGGATCGGTTTTTTGCGTAGAATAATTCCATCTTTATTTTATTCTACTTCTTAGATGTTTTCATTCATAAATTTATTCCGTGGAGTTTGTGGTATAAATAGTCGGACTAAATCGATGTTAACGTAGAAGAACGTAAAAAACAAAAATATACAAATATCAAAGAAGGCCACCATAATATTCCGCTAAAAAAATTGAAATTGGATCAAACAGGAAACTGAAAGATATTCGCAGATTGAAAAAGTAGCTTACTTAAATCATATAAAACGCCTTGAGTCGTTCGAAATTCTAAGGTATCAAATGCTTTTAACGTTCTCCTTGAAGTTACTTCGTCGTGGCGTCGTAATTTTGGTAAAAAGTTGGGGCGTGTTGTTGATTGTGAGCAAAACAATGCAGTACGGAAAAAGAGGAAGACATAACGGTCGTAAAATCAGAACGTTTATTGCGCTATAGCTTCTGTGGACAAGTTTTTGACCCATATCCCCATTTATTCCCACAATGATCCATAATATCTTAAATATCAAGTACTATATTGGGAGCATGCTCGAGCGTTTCACGGAGATCGAAGACTTTTGCCAGTACCGTCGAATCGGAACAGCGAGCGGTCTGTCGCTTTCTTTCGTTTCTTCGAACGGCCATAACTTTTGACTCATTTGGAGTTACGGGAGCCACAACCTATCAAAACGAAGGTCTTTCCATGTTCTACGTTTCCAACGGTTGGAATTCTCTTGGATCGGTTTTTTGCGTAGAATAATGCCATCTTAATTTTATTCTACTTCTTGGATGTTTTCATTCATAAATTTATTCCGTGGAGTTTGTGGTATAAATAGTCGGACCAAATCGATGTAAACGTAGAAGAACGTAAAAAACAAAAATATACAAACATCAAAGAAGGCCACCATAATATTCCGCTAAAAAAATTGAAATTGAATTTAAAACTGGATCAAACAGGAAACTGAAAGATATTCGCAGATTGAAAAAGTAGCTTACTTAAATCATATAAAACGCCTTGAGTCGTTCGAAATTCTAAGGTATCAAATGCTTTTAACGTTCTCCTTGAAGTTACTTCGTTGTGGTGTCGTAATTTTGGTAAAAAGTCGGCGCGTGTTGATGACTATGAGCAAAACAATGCGGTACGGAAAAAGAGGAAGGCGGAACGGTCGTAAAAGAAGAACGTTTATTGCGCTATAGCTTCTGTGGACAAGTTTTTGACCCATATCCCCATTTATTCCCACAATGATCCATAATATCTTAAATATCAAGTACTATATTGTGAGCATGCTCTAGCGTTTCACGGAGATCGAAGACTTTTGCCAGCACCGTCGAATCGGAACAGCGAGCGGTCTGTCGCTTTCTTCCGTTTCTTCAAACGGCCATAACTTTTGACTCGTTTGGAGTTACGGGAGCCACAACCTATCAAAACGAAGGTCTTTCCATGTTGTACGTTTCCAACGGTTGGAATTCTCATGGATCGGTTTTTTCGTAGAATAATTCCATCTTAATTTTATTCTACTTTGTAACAACCCAATATTTTCAACCCTTCGCATCCGCTCATGTCGGACTTGAAGTGTTCAAAGTACTGCGTTGTAGAATAATTTTGGCAAAACTCAGAATATGCAGTAAATAAAATCACAGAATCATATACACAGATATCAGAACTCACAGCGGAAATAAAATATTTAGTGGTTCATGAAGCCACCATAAAACTTTTAACCAAAAAGAATTTACATAGTTTAGAATCTGCAATACAGCTGTAGACATAAATAGAAACAGATTCCTCCAAAGTCTTGATTGCAGATAAGATAGGGACTGAAAAGCTTCCGGCAGCACGAATGATCTACGGGATGACCTAGCTCCGGAGAGAAAAACTGAAACTGCAACTCAGGCTGACCCGAGCGTAAAATAAAACATAACACTCGAGTCAGGACATACATACTTATATAATGTAAGCTAATTCAAGTGTACTGTAATATAGAACAAGTAACTTAAAGGATGCTTGGGACCGCCCATCCTCTAAGGATCCGTTAAACTATTTACTATGTAGTATATTGCGCTATTATAATAGTGTCTATTTATAAAATAAACTTACTTTTTAAATAGCGTTAAGGCTTTACATTTTCCACCTTAACACGTAATAGTCCCAGTAGTCCATCCAATACCATAGCTCCTCCTACTCGGGAAGCAACTAGAGGATACCACACGGGCTACGGGAGAAAACCAAACTCGTACAAGGCTCGATATGGTAGGTGACACGGCACAACGAGGCAATGCCAGGGTAGATATACCAATTGCTATCCGGACCGGTGGTAACGCGAAGCCGCAGCGACCGCCCACCTCGAACAACACTCCCAAATCAAGGGTGCACCCAAACAATCACAAGAGTAATAGAATGGTATACGAAGAAGTGCGTTCGATCAGAGGAGCTACCTCATTAATCCGAGAATCGCTCCTGTTTTAGCCACCTTAAGCCAACTCACGGGAGTCGGGTCCACGTATATACCTTTCAAGAAACGCCACCACCGACCTACTTCATTCTGGAATCTCCACCGCGTACACGGTTGGTCAAAGTGGTTTTCGGTATCGACAGAGAGTATGTCCATATCCGATCCCGGTCTCTTTGCCAACCCATCGTTATTATAACCCGTGGTCATTTAAAACATTTTATACTTTAAAACCAGAATAAACATTTCCATTTCAAAATTATAAATACGATATCATTTTAAAACCCAAAAACAATATGATATCGTTATATTCAAATATAATTCTTTCCAAAAACCATACTGCTTAAAATTTATAATATCTGGAAGCCAAATATTTGAATTATATCTTCAAAACATAATATTTGGAATTTTTACTTTAAAACCATAACTCCCAACACACAAATGGTTTGGATATTCAACGGTATATAGAATAATGGTTTAACTTTATGGTTACTTTGTAAAGAAGATAATTTATATAGCTTTACAAATATATTTCTTTATTTAAAGTTTAAACCATAATTTAAATATCACTTTATGTCCCCAAATCCATTACAATTCCTATATATATATATATATATCCAATTGGAGTATTTCCTATTCAAAACTAAGTTTGGATTTTATTCTTTCAACAAATCAATGTTTTATTATTTAGTCTTGAATATTCCCATAAATTCCATAAATAAACTCCAAATGTTAGTCATTTAATATCTTCACAATTCACTTAATACTAGAATATTCATCTTAAATTTATTAAGGAAAATCCAGTTATAAATATCATATCTTAAGATTTTCCAAACTTAACATAAAATAAAATTTATCAAATTCCATGAGTTTTAAAACAATCAATTCTAGATTCTGTAGCACTTAGGAAATGCTACCTAAAGTTACGGGTAAAACTAGTCCAATTTCAAAAAGACAGCATTTAAAATGCTGTAGCAGATTTGTTTAACTAAATAAATATTTCCAAATATAACTTATTTATCTATTTATTAATTAACTGAAAGCTTATTTTTCAAAATCTAGAATTTCCAAAATAAGTTATATTCCAAAATTCTATTCAAATATTTATTTATTTATTAACATTTATAACTCATTCAAAAATAAAAATAAAAAAAAAATCCTTTAAAGATATTAAATCAAATATTTAACTTCCAAAATAATTTTAAATATTTCAGAAAATATTATAAGGACCACGGGCCTGTATAAAATTTTCTAACCTTGGTCAAGTGATACGGATTTATATCATTTCAACCCGTAATTTACAAAACCCCGGGTTCTATCATTTCAAACCCGCAATCCCAAGTTATCAGTTAAGCAGTTAACAGACTAGTTTAACAATAATCATTATTTCAGCCCATAACAATCCAACTTTAACAGGGAACTTGCAGTGGTGATTTAAGCAGTAAATAACAATTAATAATATAACTGCAGAAATAATATAACAGATAAATAACTGATGAGATGTCAATTTAAATGGGTTCATCATTCTTCATCATACTACAGACAGATAATATCTAAATAGAATGTTTACACATACACTTGCGATAATTTACACAATATATGTACATATGTCTGGTGAGAAAAACTCACCTGAAAGCTGCAGAAAATTTGATTCAAGCGAAAATGAAAAATCCACCAAAAAAAGAAACGCACAGAGGGTAGCGATCAAATTTCCCTAGATGTCACGCCTAGATTCAAATCTATAACAAGATCCAAATACCGAATACGTGACTTTTAAAATTTATGGTCAACGCAAATATTTGAAACAATTGGAACGAATAGAGTCAAAGAAATTTGGCACGATACGCTCGACCACTACACCACCCTACTTGACGAACAACTCGGCCCAAAATAAAATCTTTTTTTTTCTACCTTTTATATATATACTCTATTATTTAATTAAACAAAACGCACAACCACCACATTACTAAACTTCAACTGGAAGTATGCATAAGGTCACGGCCCAAGCCTATATCAACTAAGAATGTACGCTCACTGTAACCCAAAGAAATGCAAATACTTCACTCCCTTATTTTTTTCCCTTCACGCAAAAACACACTGCCTATTTCCTACTAGATTTGCGTGTACACATGCAAAAGTTTTCACCCAGCCTATACTACAAACTAATGCATGGATAGTACATTATTTGATCTGCACGTTACTTCCTTTATAAAATTTTATTATATCATTACTAAATTATAAATATTCTCCTTTTTTTTATATGTGTAACGACCTGTCATTTTCGTTAATTAAATTTTGTCATTTAAATAAGATTTACGCAAATTTACTTTAGAAGAAATAAAGATTTTAAAATTAATAATGAAGCAAATGTTGAGAAGGAAATGAAACCATGGGAATATAAGGCTAAGTATTTACAGTTGAAACAAAATGACGAATAAATTGAAGTGATGTAAATTGTTATATTAGGCTAAGAGTTGCATATAAGAGAACAAAGGTAAGTAGTGAATTTAGTTAATGAATTAATAATATTAAATAGTAAATTGAATTAAATCAATGTCCGGTACAAATTGAAATATTGTTTGGAATGAAAGCTTATAAATTGTAAGCATTTAATTTACAAATGAAATCAGTGTGTGTTTTTTTTTTTTTTTTTTATAAATATATATATCACATGCACAATTCGCCCAATCTTTCGACTAAATGCATGGATCTTTTTAATAGATGCTTGCACACACACTATATGGTCTGAACTATATTTATGTTAAAAATATGCAGGCACTGCTTCCTATATGATATGCATTTAGTACAGGTAAATTATCTAATATATGCAAAAAGGCAAAGCTTCTCACTGATACACGCATGTACATGTACCCTCAAATCTCTCCTCTCCCTCTTCCCTTCCTCTCCTTCCTCTGTTTTACATATATATTTCTTTCTTCTTTTTTTTTTTCTTCTTTTTTTTTCTTTTTCTTTTTCTTTTTGTTTTTTTTTTCAATGAACATTATTGACTTTCTATTTTGTTTGACCCAAAACTAAGTATGATATATACAATGAATAACCCATTTTTCCGTAGTGATAGTACGCGTAAACTTTAAGCTAGCATTAAATTAAATCTGGGTCAACTACACCATCTCTTTGCACACACATATTAGATTTCTACAGATGTGATGACTCATAAATTTCCAAAGTTTGTCAACTAGATCGGGTGAAGTAGATGGGTTGGAGTGGCCGAGCATATCAAATGAGAAAAAAAAACTGAGGAAAGGAAAAACTGGAAGGAAAAGAAAGAGAAAACAATAAGACAATTACCTGATGCTTCGAACGAAATTGCCAGAGGAAAATTTGCAATGCTTTGAAGAGTGGTGAGTTTTTTTTTCTTTTTGTTGAGATGTGGATCTCTGGCATATTTATACACGAATTTGTGAAACGGCAAGGCAGTGATCAAGGGATGTGGCGTGATTAACTCATTTCAGTTTTGCAAAAGGATAAAAAAAAAAAATTTCCAACGTATAAAGTTTGATCAGTATTCGAAAATTTGTAAACAAAAAGGCAGAGAAAATGGCAGCTTGGATTATGGGAAATAAATGACTTGCGTGATACATGGTTTGATTTATAAAGTTTGTACGTTACTTAAGGGGAATATTGATCAAAGGAAGGGCAAGCGTGATGTTTGGTAAAGCTGATGACAACAGAGGGTAAGAGGAATAAGCAAAAATGCGAACGTTACATATATACAAATGCACTAATGTTGCTCACGTGTGATCCATTTTATTTTAGCTAAAATCTTGATTTTAGTTTGATACCCATAAATGAAAAGGTGAATATTTATGTAAGCTTTAGGCAAAGAACGTATACCATTTATTAAAAGAAATCAAACGGTCCTTTAAAACAAAATAACGTCCGTCTTAAAATCACTGACTGATATTTTTCTCCATAAAGATATTTAAATACGATTTTTTTATTTTATATGCGTGATTATAGGAACGAAAAAAATTTTATCTTGCAAAATAAAGGCAGTGGAAACAGAGAGATATAAATAGGAATGTGAGAATTTGAAAAGATAGGCAAGGTTAAATTTGAATGCATGAGTTGATTTTTAGGCAATCAAATATATTAGTCCATTTAGGTTGCGTGAATAAATGAATACAGTGACATGCTCAAGAAACAAAAAGGTAAGAGGCAAATGCCAAAAATGTTAAAAGAATAAAATTTTGTGTCACGCGCAAAGGAAGGCAAAATTGATTTTCTTTCAAATGATATATGCGTGATTGTAGATTTAGGCAGATAAAGTTTCGTGATCAGAGGAATGGCAAAATATGAACCGTTCCAATTATATGAGAATTGATATATTATTATTTTTTTAGTTTGATTTAATTAAATGACGGCAAAATTTTTTCAAAGCTTTTGGAAATGGAAACGTATATACACATTTTATTTAAAACCAAACTGTCAGTTACAACCAAAAGTAACGTTCGTCTTAAAAATCACTAACTGATGTTTTAATCCATAAAGGTGTTTATATATGATTTTAAAAGTACGTCAAACTGACGTAATACAAAACATCAAAAATATATATATAAAATAACGTTTTAAATTTTACACGTTTTATTACATTACTTACCATAAATTTTACGCGTCCTTTTAAACGCGATATTTAACAGTTTATAAATACACTAAATCCTTTAAAAATAATACTTAACTAAAATTTAAATTGGTTTACATTCTTCATATTTTATATATATATATACACGGTACTTATTCCCTAGATTTACGCGCCCTTTTTAACGCGTGATTACCCAGTTCATTTATACATAAAAAAAAATTCGAAATTCTGATCGTGCTGAGACTCGAACTCGTGACCTGTCGTGAATAGCCCAGATGTCTTAACCACCTAAGCTATAAATGTTTTCTTAATTAAAACTTGATTTTTTCAGAGATCTTATTAGTTAGTCCTAATAAATTTTTTTTTCATATTTTGTTTTAATCACTTTAAATAAACCCCAAAGTTTTTTTTTTTTTTAAAAAAAAAAAATACAAGTGAAAAATACTTGTAAAAAAAATTGGGCTGTTACACTCTCCCCCACTCAGAACTTTTCGTCCTCGAAAAGGAAGAAGGTAGGGGAATAGAAACAACGTGAAAGAAAACTGAATTAAAACTTAAATTAGAATCATTAATCTAAACAATAAAATTCAATTTTAAATTAATCTTTGATTTCATCTATTTATACTTAAAATTTTAATATTTATTTATTTACATATTTACTTGTATAATATCCCTACACTTAAAAAAATCATTCATATTTTTTTTTTATCCAAATTTTTCACAAGGTATTATAACATTCTAATTTAAAATGTTTAATTTTAATCCAAATTTGAAATGGTAATTTAACTTAATTTTTTTAAAGTAAATTTACCATTTCCCAAAATAAACAAAATTCCCCATTTAGTTTCTTCTTTATTCCAAATTAAATTTATTTTTCTCACTATTTTTCTCATCTTTTCTCAATTTCTAAACCATATAATTTCAATTTAAATTAATTAATATTCAGTAATTGATTTAATTCATTTGATTTTTACAGAAGTTAAATCAATCTTAACTATTTCCAAATTAATTATCTTATTATCCAATTATTTTCTAAAATCAAAATTTGTATAGTCATTTATAATAATCATCTTTTATTCAACAAATTTAATTTTCTTTATTCCAGATTATTATTAAATATATTCTGCTTAATATATCTATCGCACATATAAAGTAGATTATATTTAATATAACTATTCCAATATATTTCTAAATTTCCTTTAACACCATTTGATATTGTATATTATTCAATTATTATTTTATTTCTATTTACCTCTATTTGTCTTGTTGTAACTGAAACTTTAAGTGTATAACATTTATTATAACCACTCAAATTTTATTTATAAATCCTTTTATATTATACATTATCCAATTACATAGTTAATTTATGAATGATTTAGGTAAGTTATATTGGCATGCAATTTATACAAGTAAAATTTTCCAACTATATTATTCAAGTTTAAATATTCATTCCAAATTTGACTTTATTTTATCATTAGAATCACCTTTTAACATAAATTTATGAATTAAATTTCCAATTAATTTCAAACCCTTTAAAGATAAATAAATACATACATATAGGATATGTCAAATCAATTTAAATCATATATCTATATATATTATAAATTAAGTCATATTTAGAAATTCAAATCAATTAAATTTTTGAAACAAAACTACAACGTGGTCTCTTTACTTTGATACTCGAAAATGAATGTCGATGATGTTGTAGTCATCACCGAAATTATTTTCCAGCGACAAAGAGAAGAGCACTAATTTTTAAAACTTTTAAAATTCTTTGGAAACAAATTTATATTCGAAAATAATTTAAATAATATATCATTTTAAGACTTTAAACACAAGGTTTGAAACTATCAGAAATTAAATTCTTAAATTCTTGTTTTAAATTCATTTTTGTTTCTAAATAAATTTATAACCATGTTTTATAGTTCAATTATTTATATAAGACAAAACCAATGGTTTACAAAACCATAAATAAAATCAAACACTATTATCTCTAAACAACTAGTTAAATTTTGAAAATTATACTTATATATATAATATTAGATTTTTCCCAAATATAGGAATAAATTTTTTTTCAAAACAAGGATAGAGATTCAAATTTTGAAGGACTCAAATTAAAGAGAATTTTGATTTAAAGATAAGTTGGAATCAGAAGATCCGATGGTTAAATAACAGAATAAGGAACCAGATAAGTTTATATAAATCGCGGGCAACCTTAACCGGGTCAACCGTGACTTAAAGAATAAGATCGATGTGGATTTTCTAGGGTAAATCTACATTCGATCTGAAGAGATAGAGTTTAGAATAACCAAAGATACTAGCATCTAAACTGAGGATAAATATAAATCTCCGGTGAATCAATGCTAGTTGTAAAGGAGTTTCACCCCTATATTAGAATATTGGCGAAACCGCCAATTTACTATAAAGATCATCCGAAGTGGAGTTATGGGATACTCCAGAATCGGAAAAATGAATAGTGAGGGACACGAATGAACTTCGGAACCGCAGGGAACGTTCCAAAATTCGAAAAGGAAGAGATTCAAGCTCAAATGAAAGTGATTCTGTAAATCAATTTTACCATACATTCTAAGTTTTGCCTAGAGCCAAAGCTCTGATACCAAATGTAACAACCCAATATTTTCAAACCTTCGCATCCGCTCATGTCGGACTTGAAGTGTTCAAAGTACTGCGTTGTAGAATAATTTTGGCAAAACTCAGAATATGCAGTAAATAAAATCACAGAATCATATACACAGATATCAGAACTCACAGCGGAAATAAAATATTTAGTGGTTCATGAAGCCACCATAAAACTTTTAACCAAAAAGAATTTACATAGTTTAGAATCTGCAATACAGCTGTAGACATAAATAGAAACAGATTCCTCCAAAGTCTTGATTGCAGATAAGATAGGGACTGAAAAGCTTCCGGCAGCACGAATGATCTACGGGATGACCTAGCTCCGGAGAGAAAAACTGAAACTGCAACTCAGGCTGACCCGAGCGTAAAATAAAACATAACACTCGAGTCAGGACATACATACTTATATAATGTAAGCTAATTCAAGTGTACTGTAATATAGAACAAGTAACTTAAAGGATGCTTGGGACCGCCCATCCTCTAAGGATCCGTTAAACTATTTACTATGTAGTATATTGCGCTATTATAATAGTGTCTATTTATAAAATAAACTTACTTTTTAAATAGCGTTAAGGCTTTACATTTTCCACCTTAACACGTAATAGTCCCAGTAGTCCATCCAATACCATAGCTCCTCCTACTCGGGAAGCAACTAGAGGATACCACACGGGCTACGGGAGAAAACCAAACTCGTACAAGGCTCGATATGGTAGGTGACACGGCACAACGAGGCAATGCCAGGGTAGATATACCAATTGCTATCCGGACCGGTGGTAACGCGAAGCCGCAGCGACCGCCCACCTCGAACAACACTCCCAAATCAAGGGTGCACCCAAACAATCACAAGAGTAATAGAATGGTATACGAAGAAGTGCGTTCGATCAGAGGAGCTACCTCATTAATCCGAGAATCGCTCCTGTTTTAGCCACCTTAAGCCAACTCACGGGAGTCGGGTCCACGTATATACCTTTCAAGAAACGCCACCACCGACCTACTTCATTCTGGAATCTCCACCGCGTACACGGTTGGTCAAAGTGGTTTTCGGTATCGACAGAGAGTATGTCCATATCCGATCCCGGTCTCTTTGCCAACCCATCGTTATTATAACCCGTGGTCATTTAAAACATTTTATACTTTAAAACCAGAATAAACATTTCCATTTCAAAATTATAAATACGATATCATTTTAAAACCCAAAAACAATATGATATCGTTATATTCAAATATAATTCTTTCCAAAAACCATACTGCTTAAAATTTATAATATCTGGAAGCCAAATATTTGAATTATATCTTCAAAACATAATATTTGGAATTTTTACTTTAAAACCATAACTCCCAACACACAAATGGTTTGGATATTCAACGGTATATAGAATAATGGTTTAACTTTATGGTTACTTTGTAAAGAAGATAATTTACATAGCTTTACAAATATATTTCTTTATTTAAAGTTTAAACCATAATTTAAATATCACTTTATGTCCCCAAATCCATTACAATTCCTATATATATATATATATCCAATTGGAGTATTTCCTATTCAAAACTAAGTTTGGATTTTATTCTTTCAACAAATCAATGTTTTATTATTTAGTCTTGAATATTCCCATAAATTCCATAAATAAACTCCAAATGTTAGTCATTTAATATCTTCAAAATTCACTTAATACTAGAATATTCATCTTAAATTTATTAAGGAAAATCCAGTTATAAATATCATATCTTAAGATTTTCCAAACTTAACATAAAATAAAATTTATCAAATTCCATGAGTTTTAAAACAATCAATTCTAGATTCTGTAGCACTTAGGAAATGCTACCTAAAGTTACGGGTAAAACTAGTCCAATTTCAAAAAGACAGCATTTAAAATGCTGTAGCAGATTTGTTTAACTAAATAAATATTTCCAAATATAACTTATTTATCTATTTATTAATTAACTGAAAGCTTATTTTTCAAAATCTAGAATTTCCAAAATAAGTTATATTCCAAAATTCTATTCAAATATTTATTTATTTATTAACATTTATAACTCATTCAAAAATAAAAATAAAAAAAAATCCTTTAAAGATATTAAATCAAATATTTAACTTCCAAAATAATTTTAAATATTTCAGAAAATATTATAAGGACCACGGGCCTGTATAAAATTTTCTAACCTAGGTCAAGTGATACGGATTTATATCATTTCAACCCGTAATTTACAAAACCCCGGGTTCTATCATTTCAAACCCGCAATCCCAAGTTATCAGTTAAGCAGTTAACAGACTAGTTTAACAATAATCATTATTTCAGCCCATAACAATCCAACTTTAACAGGGAACTTGCAGTGGTGATTTAAGCAGTAAATAACAATTAATAATATAACTGCAGAAATAATATAACAGATAAATAACTGATGAGATGTCAATTTAAATGGGTTCATCATTCTTCATCATACTACAGACAGATAATATCTAAATAGAATGTTTACACATACACTTGCGATAATTTACACAATATATGTACATATGTCTGGTGAGAAAAACTCACCTGAAAGCTGCAGAAAATTTGATTCAAGCGAAAATGAAAAATCCACCAAAAAAAGAAACGCACAGAGGGTAGCGATCAAATTTCCCTGGATGTCACGCCTAGATTCAAATCTATAACAAGATCCAAATACCGAATACGTGACTTTTAAAATTTATGGTCAACGCAAATATTTGAAATAATTGGAACGAATAGAGTCAAAGAAATTTGGCACGATACGCTCGACCACTACACCACCCTACTTGACGAACAACTCGGCCCAAAATAAAATCTTTTTTTTTCTACCTTTTATATATATACTCTATTATTTAATTAAACAAAACGCACAACCACCACATTACTAAACTTCAACTGGAAGTATGCATAAGGTCACGGCCCAAGCCTATATCAACTAAGAATGTACGCTCACTGTAACCCAAAGAAATGCAAATACTTCACTCCCTTATTTTTTTCCCTTCACGCAAAAACACACTGCCTATTTCCTACTAGATTTGCGTGTACACATGCAAAAGTTTTCACCCAGCCTATACTACAAACTAATGCATGGATAGTACATTATTTGATCTGCACGTTACTTCCTTTATAAAATTTTATTATATCATTACTAAATTACAAATATTCTCCTTTTTTTTTATATGTGTAACGACCTGTCATTTTCGTTAATTAAATTTTGTCATTTAAATAAGATTTACGCAAATTTACTTTAGAAGAAATAAAGATTTTAAAATTAATAATGAAGCAAATGTTGAGAAGGAAATGAAACCATGGGAATATAAGGCTAAGTATTTACAGTTGAAACAAAATGACGAATAAATTGAAGTGATGTAAATTGTTATATTAGGCTAAGAGTTGCATATAAGAGAACAAAGGTAAGTAGTGAATTTAGTTAATGAATTAATAATATTAAATAGTAAATTGAATTAAATCAATGTCCGGTACAAATTGAAATATTGTTTGGAATGAAAGCTTATAAATTGTAAGCATTTAATTTACAAATGAAATCAGTGTGTGTTTTTTTTTTTTTTATAAATATATATATCACATGCACAATTCGCCCAATCTTTCGACTAAATGCATGGATCTTTTTAATAGATGCTTGCACACACACTATATGGTCTGAACTATATTTATGTTAAAAATATGCAGGCACTGCTTCCTATATGATATGCATTTAGTACAGGTAAATTATCTAATATATGCAAAAAGGCAAAGCTTCTCACTGATACACGCATGTACATGTACCCTCAAATCTCTCCTCTCCCTCTTCCCTTCCTCTCCTTCCTCTGTTTTACATATATATTTCTTTCTTCTTTTCTTTTTTCTTCTTTTTTTTTTCTTTTTCTTTTTCTTTTTGTTTTTTTTTTCAATGAACATTATTGACTTTCTATTTTGTTTGACCCAAAACTAAGTATGATATATACAATGAATAACCCATTTTTCCGTAGTGATAGTACGCGTAAACTTTAAGCTAGCATTAAATTAAATCTGGGTCAACTACACCATCTCTTTGCACACACATATTAGATTTCTACAGATGTGATGACTCATAAATTTCCAAAGTTTGTCAACTAGATCGGGTGAAGTAGATGGGTTGGAGTGGCCGAGCATATCAAATGAGAAAAAAAAAACTGAGGAAAGGAAAAACTGGAAGGAAAAGAAAGAGAAAACAATAAGACAATTACCTGATGCTTCGAACGAAATTGCCAGAGGAAAATTTGCAATGCTTTGAAGAGTGGTGAGTTTTTTTTTCTTTTTGTTGAGATGTGGATCTCTGGCATATTTATACACGAATTTGTGAAACGGCAAGGCAGTGATCAAGGGATGTGGCGTGATTAACTCATTTCAGTTTTGCAAAAGGATAAAAAAAATTTTTTTCCAACGTATAAAGTTTGATCAGTATTCGAAAATTTGTAAACAAAAAGGCAGAGAAAATGGCAGCTTGGATTATGGGAAATAAATGACTTGCGTGATACATGGTTTGATTTATAAAGTTTGTACGTTACTTAAGGGGAATATTGATCAAAGGAAGGGCAAGCGTGATGTTTGGTAAAGCTGATGACAACAGAGGGTAAGAGGAATAAGCAAAAATGCGAACGTTACATATATACAAATGCACTAATGTTGCTCACGTGTGATCCATTTTATTTTAGCTAAAATCTTGATTTTAGTTTGATACCCATAAATGAAAAGGTGAATATTTATGTAAGCTTTAGGCAAAGAACGTATACCATTTATTAAAAGAAATCAAACGGTCCTTTAAAACAAAATAACGTCCGTCTTAAAATCACTGACTGATATTTTTCTCCATAAAGATATTTAAATACGATTTTTTTATTTTATATGCGTGATTATAGGAACGAAAAAAATTTTATCTTGCAAAATAAAGGCAGTGGAAACAGAGAGATATAAATAGGAATGTGAGAATTTGAAAAGATAGGCAAGGTTAAATTTGAATGCATGAGTTGATTTTTAGGCAATCAAATATATTAGTCCATTTAGGTTGCGTGAATAAATGAATACAGTGACATGCTCAAGAAACAAAAAGGTAAGAGGCAAATGCCAAAAATGTTAAAAGAATAAAATTTTGTGTCACGCGCAAAGGAAGGCAAAATTGATTTTCTTTCAAATGATATATGCGTGATTGTAGATTTAGGCAGATAAAGTTTCGTGATCAGAGGAATGGCAAAATATGAACCGTTCCAATTATATGAGAATTGATATATTATTATTTTTTTAGTTTGATTTAATTAAATGACGGCAAAATTTTTTCAAAGCTTTTGGAAATGGAAACGTATATACACATTTTATTTAAAACCAAACTGTCAGTTACAACCAAAAGTAACGTTCGTCTTAAAAATCACTAACTGATGTTTTAATCCATAAAGGTGTTTATATATGATTTTAAAAGTACGTCAAACTGACGTAATACAAAACATCAAAAATATATATATAAAATAACGTTTTAAATTTTACACGTTTTATTACATTACTTACCATAAATTTTACGCGTCCTTTTAAACGCGATATTTAACAGTTTATAAATACACTAAATCCTTTAAAAATAATACTTAACTAAAATTTAAATTGGTTTACATTCTTCATATTTTATATATATATATACACGGTACTTATTCCCTAGATTTACGCGCCCTTTTTAACGCGTGATTACCCAGTTCATTTATACATAAAAAAAAATTCGAAATTCTGATCGTGCTGAGACTCGAACTCGTGACCTGTCGTGAATAGCCCAGATGTCTTAACCACCTAAGCTATAAATGTTTTCTTAATTAAAACTTGATTTTTTCAGAGATCTTATTAGTTAGTCCTAATAAATTTTTTTTTCATATTTTGTTTTAATCACTTTAAATAAACCCCAAAGTTTTTTTTTTTAAAAAAAAAAAAAAAATACAAGTGAAAAATACTTGTAAAAAAAATTGGGCTGTTACACTCTCCCCCACTCAGAACTTTTCGTCCTCGAAAAGGAAGAAGGTAGGGGAATAGAAACAACGTGAAAGAAAACTGAATTAAAACTTAAATTAGAATCATTAATCTAAACAATAAAATTCAATTTTAAATTAATCTTTGATTTCATCTATTTATACTTAAAATTTTAATATTTATTTATTTACATATTTACTTGTATAATATCCCTACACTTAAAAAAATCATTCATATTTTTTTTTTATCCAAATTTTTCACAAGGTATTATAACATTCTAATTTAAAATGTTTAATTTTAATCCAAATTTGAAATGGTAATTTAACTTAATTTTTTTAAAGTAAATTTACCATTTCCCAAAATAAACAAAATTCCCCATTTAGTTTCTTCTTTATTCCGAATTAAATTTATTTTTCTCACTATTTTTCTCATCTTTTCTCAATTTCTAAACCATATAATTTCAATTTAAATTAATTAATATTCAGTAATTGATTTAATTCATTTGATTTTTACAGAAGTTAAATCAATCTTAACTATTTCCAAATTAATTATCTTATTATCCAATTATTTTCTAAAATCAAAATTTGTATAGTCATTTATAATAATCATCTTTTATTCAACAAATTTAATTTTCTTTATTCCAGATTATTATTAAATATATTCTGCTTAATATATCTATCGCACATATAAAGTAGATTATATTTAATATAACTATTCCAATATATTTCTAAATTTCCTTTAACACCATTTGATATTGTATATTATTCAATTATTATTTTATTTCTATTTACCTCTATTTGTCTTGTTGTAACTGAAACTTTAAGTGTATAACATTTATTATAACCACTCAAATTTTATTTATAAATCCTTTTATATTATACATTATCCAATTACATAGTTAATTTATGAATGATTTAGGTAAGTTATATTGGCATGCAATTTATACAAGTAAAATTTTCCAACTATATTATTCAAGTTTAAATATTCATTCCAAATTTGACTTTATTTTATCATTAGAATCACCTTTTAACATAAATTTATGAATTAAATTTCCAATTAATTTCAAACCCTTTAAAGATAAATAAATACATACATATAGGATATGTCAAATCAATTTAAATCATATATCTATATATATTATAAATTAAGTCATATTTAGAAATTCAAATCAATTAAATTTTTGAAACAAAACTACAACGTGGTCTCTTTACTTTGATACTCGAAAATGAATGTCGATGATGTTGTAGTCATCACCGAAATTATTTTCCAACGACAAAGAGAAGAGCACTAATTCTCTTCGATCGGTTTTTTGCGTAGAATAATTCCATCTTAATTTTATTCTACTTCTTGGATGTTTTCATTCTTAAATTTATTCCGTGGAGTTTGCGGTATAAATAGTCGGACTAAATCGATGTTAACGTACAAGAACGTAAAAAACAAAAATATACAAATATCAAAGAAGGCCACCATAATATTCCGCTAAAAAAATTGAAATTGAATTTAAAATTGGATCAAACAGGAAACTGAAAGATATTCGCAGATTGAAAAAGTAGCTTACTTACTGGCTAAGTAATCATATAAAACGCCTTGAGTCGTTCGAAATTCTAAGGTATCAAATGCTTTTAACGCTCTCCTTGAAGTTACTTCGTCGTGGTGTCGTAATTTTGGTAAAAAGTCGTCGCGTGTTGATGACTATGAGCAAAACAATGATGTACGGAAAAAGAGGAAGACGGAACGGTCGTAAAAGCAGAACGTTTATTGCGCTATAGCTTCTGTGGACAAGTTTTTGACCCATATCCCCATTTATTCCCACGATGATCCATAATATCTTAAATATCAAGTACTATATTGTGAGCATGCTCGAGCGTTTCACGGAGATCGAATACTTTTACCGTCGAATCGGAACAGCGAGCGGTCTGTCGCTTTCTTCCGTTTTTTCAAACGGGCATAACTTTTGACTCGTTTGGAGTTACGGGAGCCACAACCTATCAAAACGAAGCTCTTTCCACGTTCCACGTTTCCAACGGTTTGAATTCTCTTGGATCGGTTTTTTGCGTAGAATAATTCCATCTTAATTTTATTCTACTGCTTGGATGTTTTCATTCATAAATTTATTCCGTGGTGTTTGTGGTATAAATATTCGGACTAAATCGATGTTAACGTAGAAGAACGTAAAAAACAAAAATATACAAATGTCAAAGAAGGCCACCATAATATTCCGCTAAAAAAATTGAAATTGGATCAAACAGGAAACTGAAAGATATTCGCAGATTGAAAAAGTAGCTTACTTAAATCATATAAAACGCCTTGAGTCGTTCGAAATTCTAAGGTATCAAATGCTTTTAACGTTCTCCTTGAAGTTACTTCGTCGTGGTGTCGTAATTTATGTAAAAAGTCGGCGCGTGCTGATGACTATGAGCAAAACAATGCGGTACGGAAAAAGAGGAAGACGGAACGGTAGTAAAAGCAGAACGTTTATTGCGCTATAGCTTCTGTGGACAAGTTTTTGACCCATATCCCCATTTATTCCCACAACGATCCATAATATCCTAAATATCAAGTACTATATTGTGAGCATGCTCGAGCGTTTCACGGAGATCGAAGAATTTTGCCTGTACCGTCGAATCGGAACAGCGAGCAGTCTGTCGCTTTCTTCCGTTTCTTCAAACGGCCATAACTTTTGACTCGTTTGGAGTTACGGGAGCCACAACCTATCGAAACGAAGCTCTTTCCATGTTCTACGTTTCCAATGGTTGGAATTCTCTTGGATCGGTTTTTTGCATAGAATAATTCCATCTTAATTTTATTCTACAGCTTGGATGTTTTCATTCATAAATTTGTTCCGTGGAGTTTGTGGTATAAATAGTCGGACTAAATCGATGTTAACGTAGAAGAACGTAAAAAACAAAAATATACAAATATCCAAGAAGGCCACCATAATATTCCGCTAAAAAAATTGAAATTGAATTTAAAATTGGATCAAACAGGAAACTGAAAGATATTCGCAGATTGAAAAGGTAGCTTACTTACAGGCTAAGTAATCATATAAAACGCATTGAGTCGTTCGAAATTCTAAGGTATCAAATGCTTTTAACGTTATCCTTGAAGTTACTTCGTCGTGGTGTCGTAAGTTTGGTAAAAAGTCGGCGCGTGTTGATGACTATGAGCAGAACAATGCGGTACGGAAAATGAGAAAGACGGAACGGTCGTAAATGCAGAACGTTTATTGCGCTATAGCTTCTGTGGACAAGTTTTTGACCCATATCCCCATTTATTCCCACAATGATCCATAATATCTTAAATATCAAGTACTATATTGGGAGCATGCTCGAGCGTTTCACAGAGATCGAAGACTTTTGCCAGTACCGTCGAATCGGAACAGCGAGCGGTCTGTCGCTTTCTTTCGTTTCTTCGAACGGCCATAACTTTTGACTCGTTTGGAGTTACGGGAGCCACAACCTATCAAAACGAAGGTCTTTCCATGTTCTACGTTTCCAACGGTTGGAATTCTCTTGGATCGGTTTTTTGCGTAGAATAATTCCATTTTAATTTTATTCTACTTCTTGGATGTTTTCATTCTTAAATTTATTCCGTGGAGTTTGCGGTATAAATAGTCGGACTAAATCGATGTTAACGTACAAGAACGTAAAAAACAAAAATATACAAATATCAAAGAAGGCCACCATAATATTCCGCTAAAAAAATTGAAATTGAATTTAAAATTGGATCAAACAGGAAACTGAAAGATATTCGCAGATTGAAAAAGTAGCTTACTTACTGGCTAAGTAATCATATAAAACGCCTTGAGTCGTTCGAAATTCTAAGGTATCAAATGCTTTTAACGCTCTCCTTGAAGTTACTTCGTCGTGGTGTCGTAATTTTGGTAAAAAGTCGTCGCTTGTTGATGACTATGAGCAAAACAATGATGTACGGAAAAAGAGGAAGACGGAACGGTCGTAAAAGCAGAACGTTTATTGCGCTATAGCTTCTGTGGACAAGTTTTTGACCCATATCCCCATTTATTCCCACGATGATCCATAATATCTTAAATATCAAGTACTATATTGTGAGCATGCTCGAGCGTTTCACGGAGATCGAAGACTTTTACCGTCGAATCGGAACAGCGAGCGGTCTGTCGCTTTCTTCCGTTTCTTCAAACGGGCATAACTTTTGACTCGTTTGGAGTTACGGGAGCCACAACCTATCAAAACGAAGCTCTTTCCACGTTCCACGTTTCCAACGGTTGGAATTCTCTTGGATCGGTTTTTTGCGTAGAATAATTCCATCTTAATTTTATTCTACTGCTTGGATGTTTTCATTCATAAATTTATTCCGTGGTGTTTGTGGTATAAATAGTCGGACTAAATCGATGTTAACGTAGAAGAACGTAAAAAACAAAAATATACAAATGTCAAAGAAGGCCACCATAATATTCCGCTAAAAAAATTGAAATTGGATCAAACAGGAAACTGAAAGATATTCGCAGATTGAAAAAGTAGCTTACTTAAATCATATAAAACTCCTTGAGTCGTTCGAAATTCTAAGGTATCAAATGCTTTTAACGTTCTCCTTGAAGTTACTTCGTCGTGGTGTCGTAATTTATGTAAAAAGTCGGCGCGTGCTGATGACTATGAGCAAAACAATGCGGTACGGAAAAAGAGGAAGACGGAACGGTCGTAAAAGCAGAACGTTTATTGCGCTATAGCTTCTGTGGACAAGTTTTTGACCCATATCCCCATTTATTCCCACAACGATCCATAATATCCTAAATATCAAGTACTATATTGTGAGCATGCTCGAGCGTTTCACGGAGATCGAAGAATTTTGCCTGTACCGTCGAATCGGAACAGCGAGCAGTCTGTCGCTTTCTTCCGTTTCTTCAAACGGCCATAACTTTTGACTCGTTTGGAGTTACGGGAGCCACAACCTATCGAAACGAAGCTCTTTCCATGTTCTACGTTTCCAATGGTTGGAATTCTCTTGGATCGGTTTTTTGCATAGAATAATTCCATCTTAATTTTATTCTACAGCTTGGATGTTTTCATTCATAAATTTGTTCCGTGGAGTTTGTGGTATAAATAGTCGGACTAAATCGATGTTAACGTAGAAGAACGTAAAAAACAAAAATATACAAATATCCAAGAAGGCCACCATAATATTCCGCAAAAAAATTGAAATTGAATTTAAAATTGGATCAAACAGGAAACTGAAAGATATTCGCAGATTGAAAAGGTAGCTTACTTACAGGCTAAGTAATCATATAAAACGCATTGAGTCGTTCGAAATTCTAAGGTATCAAATGCTTTTAACGTTATCCTTGAAGTTACTTCGTCGTGGTGTCGTAAGTTTGGTAAAAAGTCGGCGCGTGTTGATGACTATGAGCAGAACAATGCGGTACGGAAAATGAGAAAGACGGAACGGTCGTAAATGCAGAACGTTTATTGCGCTATAGCTTCTGTGGACAAGTTTTTGACCCATATCCCCATTTATTCCCACAATGATCCATAATATCTTAAATATCAAGTACTATATTGGGAGCATGCTCGAGCGTTTCACAGAGATCGAAGACTTTTGCCAGTACCGTCGAATCGGAACAGCGAGCGGTCTGTCGCTTTCTTTCGTTTCTTCGAACGGCCATAACTTTTGACTCGTTTGGAGTTACGGGAGCCACAACCTATCAAAACGAAGGTCTTTCCATGTTCTACGTTTCCAACGGTTGGAATTCTCTTGGATCGGTTTTTTGCGTAGAATAATTCCATTTTAATTTTATTCTACTTCTTGGATGTTTTCATTCTTAAATTTATTCCGTGGAGTTTGCGGTATAAATAGTCGGACTAAATCGATGTTAACGTACAAGAACGTAAAAAACAAAAATATACAAATATCAAAGAAGGCCACCATAATATTCCGCTAAAAAAATTGAAATTGAATTTAAAATTGGATCAAACAGGAAACTGAAAGATATTCGCAGATTGAAAAAGTAGCTTACTTACTGGCTAAGTAATCATATAAAACGCCTTGAGTCGTTCGAAATTCTAAGGTATCAAATGCTTTTAACGCTCTCCTTGAAGTTACTTCGTCGTGGTGTCGTAATTTTGGTAAAAAGTCGTCGCTTGTTGATGACTATGAGCAAAACAATGATGTACGGAAAAAGAGGAAGACGGAACGGTCGTAAAAGCAGAACGCTTATTGCGCTATAGCTTCTGTGGACAAGTTTTTGACCCATATCCCCATTTATTCCCACGATGATCCATAATATCTTAAATATCAAGTACTATATTGTGAGCATGCTCGAGCGTTTCACGGAGATCGAAGACTTTTACCGTCGAATCGGAACAGCGAGCGGTCTGTCGCTTTCTTCCGTTTCTTCAAACGGGCATAACTTTTGACTCGTTTGGAGTTACGGGAGCCACAACCTATCAAAACGAAGCTCTTTCCACGTTCCACGTTTCCAACGGTTGGAATTCTCTTGGATCGGTTTTTTGCGTAGAATAATTCCATCTTAATTTTATTCTACTGCTTGGATGTTTTCATTCATAAATTTATTCCGTGGTGTTTGTGGTATAAATAGTCGGACTAAATCGATGTTAACGTAGAAGAACGTAAAAAACAAAAATATACAAATGTCAAAGAAGGCCACCATAATATTCCGCTAAAAAAAACAGGAAACTGAAAGATATTCGCAGATTGAAAAAGTAGCTTACTTAAATCATATAAAACGCCTTGAGTCGTTCGAAATTCTAAGGTATCAAATGCTTTTAACGTTCTCCTTGAAGTTACTTCGTCGTGGTGTCGTAATTTATGTAAAAAGTCGGCGCGTGCTGATGACTATGAGCAAAACAATGCGGTACGGAAAAAGAGGAAGACGGAACGGTCGTAAAAGCAGAACGTTTATTGCGCTATAGCTTCTGTGGACAAGTTTTTGACCCATATCCCCATTTATTCCCACAACGATCCATAATATCTTAAATATCAAGTACTATATTGTGAGCATGCTCGAGCGTTTCACGGAGATCGAAGAATTTTACCTGTACCGTCGAATCGGAACAGCGAGCGGTCTGTCGCTTTCTTCCGTTTCTTCAAACAGCCATAACTTTTGACTCGTTTGGAGTTACGGGAGCCACAACCTATCAAAACGAAGGTCTTTCCATGTTATACGTTTCCAACGGTTGGAATTCTCTTGGATCGGTTTTTTGCGTAGAATAATTCCATTTTAATTTTATTCTACTTCTTGGATGTTTTCATTCATAAATTTATTCCGTGGAGTTTGTGGTATAAATAGTCGGACTAAATCAATGTTAACGTAGAAGAAGTAAAAAACAAAAATATACAAATATCAAAGAAGGCCACCATAATATTCCGCTAAAAAATTGAAATTGAATTTAAAATTGGACCAAACAGGAAACTGAAAGATATTCGCAGATTGAAAAAGTAGCTTACTTACTGGCTAAGTAATCATATAAAACGCCTTGAGTCGTTCGAAATTCTAAGGTATCAAATGCTTTTAACGCTCTCCTTGAAGTTACTTCGTCGTGGTGTCGTAATTTTGGTAAAAAGTCGTCGCGTGTTGATGACTATGAGCAAAACAATGCTGTACGGAAAAAGAGGAAGACGGAACGGTCGTAAAAGCAGAACGTTCATTGCGCTATAGCTTCTGTGGACAAGTTTTTGACCCATATCCCCATTTATTCCCACGATGATCCATAATATCTTAAATATCAAGTACTATATTGTGAGCATGCTCGAGCGTTTCACGGAGATCGAAGACTTTTGCCTGTACCGTCGAATCGGAACAGCGAGCGGTCTGTCGCTTTCTTCCGTTTCTTCAAACGGCCAAAACTTTTGACTCGTTTGGAGTTACGGGAGCCACAACCTATCAAAACGAAGCTCTTTCCATGTTCTACGTTTCCAACGGTTGGAATTCTCTTGGATCGGTTTTTTGCGTAGAATAATTCCATTTAATTTTATTCTACTGCTTGGATGTTTTCATTCATAAATTTATTCCGTGGTGTTTGTGGTATAAATAGTCGGACTAAATCGATGTTAACGTAGAAGAACGTAAAAAACAAAAATATACAAATATCAAAGAAGGCCACCATAATATTCCGCTAAAAAAATTGAAATTGGATCAAACAGGAAACTGAAAGATATTCGCAGATTGAAAAAGTAGCTTACTTAAATCATATAAAACGCCTTGAGTCGTTCGAAATTCTAAGGTATCAAATGCTTTTAACGTTCTCCTTGAAGTTACTTCGTCGTGGTGTCGTAATTTATGTAAAAAGTCGGCGCGTGCTGATAAGTATGAGCAAAACAATGCGGTACGGAAAAAGAGGAAGACGGAACGGTCGTAAAAGCAGAACGTTTATTGCGCTATAGCTTCCGTGGACAAGTTTTTGACCCATATCCCCATTTATTCCCACAACGATCCATAATATCTTAAATATCAAGTACTATATTGTGAGCATGCTCGAGCGTTTCACGGAGATCGAAAACTTTTGCCAGTACTATCGAATCGGAACAGCGAGCGGTCTGTCGCTTTCTTCCGTTTCTTCAAACGGCCATAACTTTTGACTCGTTTGGAGTTACGGGAGCCACAACCTATCGAAACGAAGCTCTTTCCATGTTCTACGTTTCCAACGGTTGGAATTCTCTTGGATCGGTTTTTTGCATAGAATAATTCCATCTTAATTTTATTCTACTGCTTGGATGTTTTCATTCATAAATTTGTTCCGTGGAGTTTGTGGTATAAATAGTCGGACTAAATCGATGTTAACGTAGAAGAACGTAAAAAACAAAAATATACAAATATCCAAGAAGGCCACCATAATATTCCGCAAAAAAATTGAAATTGAATTTAAAATTGGATCAAACAGGAAACTGAAAGATATTCGCAGATTGAAAAGGTAGCTTACTTACAGGCTAAGTAATCATATAAAACGCATTGAGTCGTTCGAAATTCTAAGGTATCAAATGCTTTTAACGTTATCCTTGAAGTTACTTCGTCGTGGTGTCGTAATTTTGGTAAAAAGTCGGCGCGTGTTGATGACTATGAGCAGAACAATGCGGTACGGAAAATGAGAAAGACGGAACGGTCGTAAATGCAGAACGTTTATTGCGCTATAGCTTCTGTGGACAAGTTTTTGACCCATATCCCCATTTATTCCCACAATGATCCATAATATCTTAAATATCAAGTACTATATTGGGAGCATGCTCGAGCGTTTCACGGAGATCGAAGACTTTTGCCAGTACCATCGAATCGGAACAGCGAGCGGTCTGTCGCTTTCTTTCGTTTCTTCGAACGGCCATAACTTTTGACTCGTTTGGAGTTACGGGAGCCACAACCTATCAAAACCAAGGTCTTTCCATGTTCTACGTTTCCAATGGTTGGAATTCTCTTGGATCGGTTTTTTGCGTAGAATAATTCCATTTTAATTTTATTCTACTTCTTGGATGTTTTCATTCATAAATTTGTTCCGTGGAGTTTGTGGTATAAATAGTCGGACTAAATCAATGTTAACGTAGAAGAACGTAAAAAACAAAAATATACAAATATCAAAGAAGGCCACCATAATATTCCGCTAAAAAAATTGAAATAGAATTTAAAATTGGACCAAACAGGAAACTGAAAGATATTCGCAGATTGAAAACGTAGCTTACTTACTGGCTAAGTAATCATATAAAACGCCTTGAGTCGTTCGAAATTCTAAGGTATCAAATGCTTTTAACGCTCTCCTTGAAGTTACTTCGTCGTGGTGTCGTAATTTTGGTAAAAAGTCGTCGCGTGTTGATGACTATGAGCAAAACAATGCTGTACGGAAAAAGAGGAAGACGGAACGGTCGTAAAAGCAGAACGTTTATTGCGCTATAGCTTCTGTGGACAAGTTTTTGACCCATATCCCCATTTATTCCCACGATGATCCATAATATCTTAAATATCAAGTACTATATTGTGAGCATGCTCGAGCGTTTCACGGAGATCGAAGACTTTTGCCTGTACCGTCGAATCGGAACAGCGAGCGGTCTGTCGCTTTCTTCCGTTTCTTCAAACGGCCATAACTTTTGACTCGTTTGGAGTTACGGGAGCCACAACCTATCAAAACGAAGCTCTTTCCATGTTCTACGTTTCCAACGGTTGGAATTCTCTTGGATCGGTGTTTTGCGTAGAATAATTCCATCTTAATTTTATTCTACTACTTGGTTGTTTTCATTCATAAATTTATTCCGTGGTGTTTGTGGTATAAATAGTCGGACTAAATCGATGTTAACGTAGAAGAACGTAAAAAAAAAAAATACAAATATCAAAGAAGGCCACCATAATATTCCGCTAAAAAAATTGAAATTGGATCAAACAGGAAACTGAAAGATATTCGCAGATTGAAAAAGTAGCTTACTTAAATCATATAAAACGCCTTGAGTCGTTCGAAATTCTAAGGTATCAAATGCTTTTAACGTTCTCCTTGAAGTTACTTCGTCGTGGTGTCGTAATTTATGTAAAAAGTCGGCGCGTGCTGATGAGTATGAGCAAAACAATGCGGTACGGAAAAAGAGGAAGACGGAACGGTCGTAAAAGCAGAACGTTTATTGCGCTATAGCTTCTGTGGACAAGTTTTTGACCCATATCCCCATTTATTCCCACAACGATCCATAATATCTTAAATATCAAGTACTATATTGTGAGCATGCTCGAGCGTTTCACGGAGATCGAAAACTTTTGCAAGTACTATCGAATCGGAACAGCGAGCGGTCTGTCGCTTTCTTCCGTTTCTTCAAACGGCCATAACTTTTGACTCGTTTGGAGTTACGGGAGCCACAACCTATCGAAACGAAGCTCTTTCCATGTTCTACGTTTCCAACGGTTGGAATTCTCTTGGATCGGTTTTTTGCATAGAATAATTCCATCTTAATTTTATTCTACTGCTTGGATGTTTTCATTCATAAATTTGTTCCGTGGAGCTTGTGGTATAAATAGTCGGACTAAATCGATGTTAACGTAGAAGAACGTAAAAAACAAAAATATACAAATATCCAAGAAGGCCACCATAATATTCCGCAAAAAAATTGAAATTGAATTTAAAATTGGATCAAACAGGAAACTGAAAGATATTCGCAGATTGAAAAGGTAGCTTACTTACAGGCTAAGTAATCATATAAAACGCATTGAGTCGTTCGAAATTCTAAGGTATCAAACGCTTTTAACGTTATCCTTGAAGTTACTTCGTCGTGGTGTCGTAATTTTGGTAAAAAGTCGGCGCGTGTTGATGACTATGAGCAAAACAATGCGGTACGGAAAATGAGGAAGACGGAACGGTCGTAAAAGCAGAACGTTTATTGGGCTATAGCTTCTGTGGACTAGTTTTTGACCCATATCCCCATTTATTCCTACAATGATCCATAATATCTTAAATATCAATTACTATATTGTGAGCATGCTCGAGCGTTCCACGGAGATCGAAGACTTTTGCCAGTACCGTCGAATCGGAACAGCGAGCGGTCTGTCGCTTTCTTCCGTTTATTCATACGGCCATAACTTTTGACTCGTTTGGAGTTACGGGAGCCACAACCTATCAAAACGAAGGTCTTTCCATGTTCTACGTTTCCAACGGTTGGAATTCTCTTGGATCGGTTTTTTGCGTAGAATAATTCCATATTAATTTTATTCTACTGCTTGGATGTTTTCATTCATAAATTTGTTCCGTGAAGTTTGTGGTATAAATAGTCGGACTAAATCGATGTTAACGTAGAAGAACGTAAAAAACAAAAATATACAAATATCAAAGAAGGCCACCATAATATTCCGCTAAAAAAATTGAAATTGAATTTAAAATTGGATCAAACAGGAAACTGAAAGATATTCGCAGATTGAAACGGTAGCTTACTTACAGGCTAAGTAATCATATAAAACGCATTGAGTCGTTCGAAATTCTAAGGTATCAAATGCTTTTAACGTTATCCTTGAAGTTACTTCGTGGTGGTGTCGTGATTTTGGTAAAAAGGCGGCGCGTGTTGATGACTATGAGCAAAGCAATGCGGTACGGAAAAAGAGGAAGACGGAACGGACGTAAAAGCAGAACTTTTATTGCGCTATAGCTTCTGTGGATAAGTTTTTGACCCATATCCCCATTTATTCCCACAATGATCCATAATATCTTAAATATCAAGTGCTATATTGTGAGCATGCTCGAGCGTTTCACGGAGATCGAAGACTTTTGCCAGTACCGTCGAATCGGAACAGCTAGCGGTCTGTCGCTTTCTTCCGTTTCTTCAAACGGCCATAACTTTTGACTCGTTTGGAGTTACGGGAGCCACAACCTATCAAAACGAAGCTCTTTCCATGTTCTACGTTTCCAACGGTTGGAATTCTCTTGGATCGGTTTTTTGCGTAGAATAATTCCATCTTAATTTTATTCTACTGCTTGGATGTTTTCATTCATAAATTTATTCCGTGGAGTTTGTGGTATAAAAAGTCGGACTAAATCGATGTTAACGTAGAAGAACGCAAAAAACAAAAATATACATATCAAAGAAGGCCACCGTAATATTCCGCAAAAAAATTGAAATTGAATTTAAAATTGGATCAAACAGGAAACTGAAAGATATTCGCAGATTGAAAAAGTAGCTTACTTACAGGCTAAGTAATCATATAAAACGCATTGAGTCGTTCGAAATTCTAAGGTATCAAATGCTTTTAACGTTATCCTTGAAGTTACTTCGTCGTGGTGTCGTAATTTTGGTAAAAAGTCGGCGCGTGTTGATGACTATGAGCAGAACAATGCGGTACGGAAAATGAGAAAGACGGAACGGTCGTAAATGCAGAACGTTTATTGCGCTATAGCTTCTGTGGACAAGTTTTTGACCCATATCCCCATTTATTCCCACAATGATCCATAATATCTTAAATATCAAGTACTATATTGGGAGCATGCTCGAGCGTTTCACGGAGATCGAAGACTTTTGCCAGTACCATCGAATCGGAACAGCGAGCGGTCTGTCGCTTTCTTTCGTTTCTTCGAACGGCCATAACTTTTGACTCGTTTGGAGTTACGGGAGCCACAACCTATCAAAACCAAGGTCTTTCCATGTTCTACGTTTCCAATGGTTGGAATTCTCTTGGATCGGTTTTTTGCGTAGAATAATTCCATTTTAATTTTATTCTACTTCTTGGATGTTTTCATTCATAAATTTATTCCGTGGAGTTTGTGGTATAAATAGTCGGACTAAATCAATGTTAACGTAGAAGAACGTAAAAAACAAAAATATACAAATATCAAAGAAGGCCACCATAATATTCCGCTAAAAAAATTGAAATAGAATTTAAAATTGGACCAAACAGGAAACTGAAAGATATTCGCAGATTGAAAACGTAGTTTACTTACTGGCTAAGTAATCATATAAAACGCCTTGAGTCGTTCGAAATTCTAAGGTATCAAATGCTTTTAACGCTCTCCTTGAAGTTACTTCGTCGTGGTGTCGTAATTTTGGTAAAAAGTCGTCGCGTGTTGATGACTATGAGCAAAACAATGCTGTACGGAAAAAGAGGAAGACGGAACGGTCGTAAAAGCAGAACGTTTATTGCGCTATAGCTTCTGTGGACAAGTTTTTGACCCATATCCCCATTTATTCCCACGATGATCCATAATATCTTAAATATCAAGTACTATATTGTGAGCATGCTCGAGCGTTTCACGGAGATCGAAGACTTTTGCCTGTACCGTCGAATCGGAACAGCGAGCGGTCTGTCGCTTTCTTCCGTTTCTTCAAACGGCCATAACTTTTGACTCGTTTGGAGTTACGGGAGCCACAACCTATCAAAACGAAGCTCTTTCCATGTTCTACGTTTCCAACGGTTGGAATTCTCTTGGATCGGTGTTTTGCGTAGAATAATTCCATCTTAATTTTATTCTACTACTTGGATGTTTTCATTCATAAATTTATTCCGTGGTGTTTGTGGTATAAATAGTCGGACTAAATCGATGTTAACGTAGAAGAACGTAAAAAACAAAAATATACAAATATCAAAGAAGGCCACCATAATATTCCGCTAAAAAAATTGAAATTGGATCAAACAGGAAACTGAAAGATATTCGCAGATTGAAAAAGTAGCTTACTTAAATCATATAAAACGCCTTGAGTCGTTCGAAATTCTAAGGTATCAAATGCTTTTAACGTTCTCCTTGAAGTTACTTCGTCGTGGTGTCGTAATTTATGTAAAAAGTCGGCGCGTGCTGATGAGTATGAGCAAAACAATGCGGTACGGAAAAAGAGGAAGACGGAACGGTCGTAAAAGCAGAACGTTTATTGCGCTATAGCTTCTGTGGACAAGTTTTTGACCCATATCCCCATTTATTCCCACAACGATCCATAATATCTTAAATATCAAGTACTATATTGTGAGCATGCTCGAGCGTTTCACGGAGATCGAAAACTTTTGCAAGTACTATCGAATCAGAACAGCGAGCGGTCTGTCGCTTTCTTCCGTTTCTTCAAACGGCCATAACTTTTGACTCGTTTGGAGTTACGGGAGCCACAACCTATCGAAACGAAGCTCTTTCCATGTTCTACGTTTCCAACGGTTGGAATTCTCTTGGATCGGTTTTTTGCATAGAATAATTCCATCTTAATTTTATTCTACTGCTTGGATGTTTTCATTCATAAATTTGTTCCGTGGAGTTTGTGGTATAAATAGTCGGACTAAATCGATGTTAACGTAGAAGAACGTAAAAAACAAAAATATACAAACATCCAAGAAGGCCACCATAATATTCCGCAAAAAAATTGAAATTGAATTTAAAATTGCATCAAACAGGAAACTGAAAGATATTCGCAGATTGAAAAGGTAGCTTACTTACAGGCTAAGTAATCATATAAAACGCATTGAGTCGTTCGAAATTCTAAGGTATCAAACGCTTTTAACGTTATCCTTGAAGTTACTTCGTCGTGGTGTCGTAATTTTGGTAAAAAGTCGGCGCGTGTTGATGACTATGAGCACAACAATGCGGTAAGGAAAAAGAGGAAGATGGAACGGTCGTAAAAGCAGAACGTTTATTGCGCTATAGCTTCTGTGGACAAGTTTTTGACCCATATCCCGATTTATTCCCACAATGATCCATAATATCTTAAATATCAAGTACTATATTGTGAGCATGCTCGAGCGTTCCACGGAGATCGAAGACTTTTGCCAGTACCGTCGAATCGGAACAGCGAGCGGTCTGATGCTTTCTTCTGTTTCTTCGAACGGCCATAACTTTTGACTCGTTTGGAGTTACGGGAGCCACAACCTATCAAAACGAAGGTCTTTCCATGTTCTACGTTTCCAACGGTTGGAATTCTCTTGGATCGGTTTTTTGCGTAGAATAATTCCATATTAATTTTATTCTGCTGCTTGGATGTTTTCATTCAAAAATTTGTTCCGTGAAGTTTGTGGTATAAATAGTCGGACTAAATCGATGTTAACGTAGAAGAACGTAAAAAACAAAAATATACAAATATCAAAGAAGGCCACCATAATATTCCGCTAAAAAAATTGAAATTGAATTTAAAATTGGATAAAACAGGAAACTGAAAGATATTCGCAGATTGAAACGGTAGCTTACTTACAGGCTAAGTAATCATATAAAACGCATTGAGTCGTTCGAAATTCTAAGGTATCAAATGCTTTTAACGTTATCCTTGAAGTTACTTCGTGGTGGTGTCGTGATTTTGGTAAAAAGGCGGCGCGTGTTGATGACTATGAGCAAAGCAATGCGGTACGGAAAAAGAGGAAGACGGAACGGTCGTAAAAGCAGAACTTTTATTGCGCTATAGCTTCTGTGGATAAGTTTTTGACCCATATCCCCATTTATTCCCACAATGATCCATAATATCTTAAATATCAAGTGCTATATTGTGAGCATGCTCGAGCGTTTCACGGAGATCGAAGACTTTTGCCAGTACCGTCGAATCGGAACAGCTAGCGGTCTGTCGCTTTCTTCCGTTTCTTCAAACGGCCATAACTTTTGACTCGTTTGGAGTTACGGGAGCCACAACCTATCAAAACGAAGCTCTTTCCATGTTCTACGTTTCCAACGGTTGGAATTCTCTTGGATCGGTTTTTTGCGTAGAATAATTCCATCTTAATTTTATTCTACTGCTTGGATGTTTTCATTCATAAATTTATTCCGTGGAGTTTGTGGTATAAAAAGTCGGACTAAATCGATGTTAACGTAGAAGAACGCAAAAAACAAAAATATACATATCAAAGAAGGCCACCGTAATATTCCGCAAAAAAATTGAAATTGAATTTAAAATTGGATCAAACAGGAAACTGAAAGATATTCGCAGATTGAAAAAGTAGCTTACTTACAGGCTAAGTAATCATATAAAACGCATTGAGTCGTTCGAAATTCTAAGGTATCAAATGCTTTTAACGTTATCCTTGAAGTTACTTCGTCGTGGTGTCGTAATTTTGGTAAAAAGTCGGCGCGTGTTGATGACTATGAGCAGAACAATGCGGTACGGAAAATGAGAAAGACGGAACGGTCGTAAATGCAGAACGTTTATTGCGCTATAGCTTCTGTGGACAAGTTTTTGACCCATATCCCCATTTATTCCCACAATGATCCATAATATCTTAAATATCAAGTACTATATTGGGAGCATGCTCGAGCGTTTCACGGAGATCGAAGACTTTTGCCAGTACCATCGAATCGGAACAGCGAGCGGTCTGTCGCTTTCTTTCGTTTCTTCGAACGGCCATAACTTTTGACTCGTTTGGAGTTACGGGAGCCACAACCTATCAAAACCAAGGTCTTTCCATGTTCTACGTTTCCAATGGTTGGAATTCTCTTGGATCGGTTTTTTGCGTAGAATAATTCCATTTTAATTTTATTCTACTTCTTGGATGTTTTCATTCATAAATTTATTCCGTGGAGTTTGTGGTATAAATAGTCGGACTAAATCAATGTTAACGTAGAAGAACGTAAAAAACAAAAATATACAAATATCAAAGAAGGCCACCATAATATTCCGCTAAAAAAATTGAAATAGAATTTAAAATTGGACCAAACAGGAAACTGAAAGATATTCGCAGATTGAAAACGTAGCTTACTTACTGGCTAAGTAATCATATAAAACGCCTTGAGTCGTTCGAAATTCTAAGGTATCAAATGCTTTTAACGCTCTCCTTGAAGTTACTTCGTCGTGGTGTCGTAATTTTGGTAAAAAGTCGTCGCGTGTTGATGACTATGAGCAAAACAATGCTGTACGGAAAAAGAGGAAGACGGAACGGTCGTAAAAGCAGAACGTTTATTGCGCTATAGCTTCTGTGGACAAGTTTTTGACCCATATCCCCATTTATTCCCACGATGATCCATAATATCTTAAATATCAAGTACTATATTGTGAGCATGCTCGAGCGTTGCACGGAGATCGAAGACTTTTGCCTGTACCGTCGAATCGGAACAGCGAGCGGTCTGTCGCTTTCTTCCGTTTCTTCAAACGGCCATAACTTTTGACTCGTTTGGAGTTACGGGAGCCACAACCTATCAAAACGAAGCTCTTTCCATGTTCTACGTTTCCAACGGTTGGAATTCTCTTGGATCGGTGTTTTGCGTAGAATAATTCCATCTTAATTTTATTCTACTACTTGGATGTTTTCATTCATAAATTTATTCCGTGGTGTTTGTGGTATAAATAGTCGGACTAAATCGATGTTAACGTAGAAGAACGTAAAAAACAAAAATATACAAATATCAAAGAAGGCCACCATGATATTCCGCTAAAAAAATTGAAATTGGATCAAACAGGAAACTGAAAGATATTCGCAGATTGAAAAAGTAGCTTACTTAAATCATATAAAACGCCTTGAGTCGTTCGAAATTCTAAGGTATCAAATGCTTTTAACGTTCTCCTTGAAGTTACTTCGTCGTGGTGTCGTAATTTATGTAAAAAGTCGGCGCGTGCTGATGAGTATGAGCAAAACAATGCGGTACGGAAAAAGAGGAAGACGGAACGGTCGTAAAAGCAGAACGTTTATTGCGCTATAGCTTCTGTGGACAAGTTTTTGACCCATATCCCCATTTATTCCCACAACGATCCATAATATCTTAAATATCAAGTACTATATTGTGAGCATGCTCGAGCGTTTCACGGAGATCGAAAACTTTTGCAAGTACTATCGAATCGGAACAGCGAGCGGTCTGTCGCTTTCTTCCGTTTCTTCAAACGGCCATAACTTTTGACTCGTTTGGAGTTACGGGAGCCACAACCTATCGAAACGAAGCTCTTTCCATGTTCTACGTTTCCAACGGTTGGAATTCTCTTGGATCGGTTTTTTGCATAGAATAATTCCATCTTAATTTTATTCTACTGCTTGGATGTTTTCATTCATAAATTTGTTCCGTGGAGTTTGTGGTATAAATAGTCGGACTAAATCGATGTTAACGTAGAAGAACGTAAAAAACAAAAATATACAAACATCCAAGAAGGCCACCATAATATTCCGCAAAAAAATTGAAATTGAATTTAAAATTGCATCAAACAGGAAACTGAAAGATATTCGCAGATTGAAAAGGTAGCTTACTTACAGGCTAAGTAATCATATAAAACGCATTGAGTCGTTCGAAATTCTAAGGTATCAAACGCTTTTAACGTTATCCTTGAAGTTACTTCGTCGTGGTGTCGTAATTTTGGTAAAAAGTCGGCGCGTGTTGATGACTATGAGCACAACAATGCGGTAAGGAAAAAGAGGAAGATGGAACGGTCGTAAAAGCAGAACGTTTATTGCGCTATAGCTTCTGTGGACAAGTTTTTGACCCATATCCCGATTTATTCCCACAATGATCCATAATATCTTAAATATCAAGTACTATATTGTGAGCATGCTCGAGCGTTCCACGGAGATCGAAGACTTTTGCCAGTACCGTCGAATCGGAACAGCGAGCGGTCTGTTGCTTTCTTCTGTTTCTTCGAACGGCCATAACTTTTGACTCGTTTGGAGTTACGGGAGCCACAACCTATCAAAACGAAGGTCTTTCCATGTTCTACGTTTCCAACGGTTGGAATTCTCTTGGATCGGTTTTTTGCGTAGAATAATTCCATATTAATTTTATTCTACTGCTTGGATGTTTTCATTCATAAATTTGTTCCGTGAAGTTTGTGGTATAAATAGTCGGACTAAATCGATGTTAACGTAGAAGAACGTAAAAAACAAAAATATACAAATATCAAAGAAGGCCACCATAATATTCCGCTAAAAAAATTGAAATTGAATTTAAAATTGGATAAAACAGGAAACTGAAAGATATTCGCAGATTGAAACGGTAGCTTACTTACAGGCTAAGTAATCATATAAAACGCATTGAGTCGTTCGAAATTCTAAGGTATCAAATGCTTTTAACGTTATCCTTGAAGTTACTTCGTGGTGGTGTCGTGATTTTGGTAAAAAGGCGGCGCGTGTTGATGACTATGAGCAAAGCAATGCGGTACGGAAAAAGAGGAAGACGGAACGGTCGTAAAAGCAGAACTTTTATTGCGCTATAGCTTCTGTGGATAAGTTTTTGACCCATATCCCCATTTATTCCCACAATGATCCATAATATCTTAAATATCAAGTGCTATATTGTGAGCATGCTCGAGCGTTTCACGGAGATCGAAGACTTTTGCCAGTACCGTCGAATCGGAACAGCTAGCGGTCTGTCGCTTTCTTCCGTTTCTTCAAACGGCCATAACTTTTGACTCGTTTGGAGTTACGGGAGCCACAACCTATCAAAACGAAGCTCTTTCCATGTTCTACGTTTCCAACGGTTGGAATTCTCTTGGATCGGTTTTTTGCGTAGAATAATTCCATCTTAATTTTATTCTACTGCTTGGATGTTTTCATTCATAAATTTATTCCGTGGAGTTTGTGGTATAAAAAGTCGGACTAAATCGATGTTAACGTAGAAGAGCGCAAAAAACAAAAATATACATATCAAAGAAGGCCACCGTAATATTCCGCAAAAAAATTGAAATTGAATTTAAAATTGGATCAAACAGGAAACTGAAAGATATTCGCAGATTGAAAAAGTAGCTTACTTACAGGCTAAGTAATCATATAAAACGCATTGAGTCGTTCGAAATTCTAAGGTATCAAATGCTTTTAACGTTATCCTTGAAGTTACTTCGTCGTGGTGTCGTAATTTTGGTAAAAAGTCGGCGCGTGTTGATGACTATGAGCAGAACAATGCGGTACGGAAAATGAGAAAGACGGAACGGTCGTAAATGCAGAACGTTTATTGCGCTATAGCTTCTGTGGACAAGTTTTTGACCCATATCCCCATTTATTCCCACAATGATCCATAATATCTTAAATATCAAGTACTATATTGGGAGCATGCTCGAGCGTTTCACGGAGATCGAAGACTTTTGCCAGTACCATCGAATCGGAACAGCGAGCGGTCTGTCGCTTTCTTTCGTTTCTTCGAACGGCCATAACTTTTGACTCGTTTGGAGTTACGGGAGCCACAACCTATCAAAACCAAGGTCTTTCCATGTTCTACGTTTCCAATGGTTGGAATTCTCTTGGATCGGTTTTTTGCGTAGAATAATTCCATTTTAATTTTATTCTACTTCTTGGATGTTTTCATTCATAAATTTATTCCGTGGAGTTTGTGGTATAAATAGTCGGACTAAATCAATGTTAACGTAGAAGAACGTAAAAAACAAAAATATACAAATATCAAAGAAGGCCACCATAATATTCCGCTAAAAAAATTGAAATAGAATTTAAAATTGGACCAAACAGGAAACTGAAAGATATTCGCAGATTGAAAACGTAGCTTACTTACTGGCTAAGTAATCATATAAAACGCCTTGAGTCGTTCGAAATTCTAAGGTATCAAATGCTTTTAACGCTCTCCTTGAAGTTACTTCGTCGTGATGTCGTAATTTTGGTAAAAAGTCGTCGCGTGTTGATGACTATGAGCAAAACAATGCTGTACGGAAAAAGAGGAAGACGGAACGGTCGTAAAAGCAGAACGTTTATTGCGCTATAGCTTCTGTGGACAAGTTTTTGACCCATATCCCCATTTATTCCCACGATGATCCATAATATCTTAAATATCAAGTACTATATTGTGAGCATGCTCGAGCGTTTCACGGAGATCGAAGACTTTTGCCTGTACCGTCGAATCGGAACAGCGAGCGGTCTGTCGCTTTCTTCCGTTTCTTCAAACGGCCATAACTTTTGACTCGTTTGGAGTTACGGGAGCCACAACCTATCAAAACGAAGCTCTTTCCATGTTCTACGTTTCCAACGGTTGGAATTCTCTTGGATCGGTGTTTTGCGTAGAATAATTCCATCTTAATTTTATTCTACTACTTGGATGTTTTCATTCATAAATTTATTCCGTGGTGTTTGTGGTATAAATAGTCGGACTAAATCGATGTTAACGTAGAAGAACGTAAAAAACAAAAATATACAAATATCAAAGAAGGCCACCATAATATTCCGCTAAAAAAATTGAAATTGGATCAAACAGGAAACTGAAAGATATTCGCAGATTGAAAAAGTAGCTTACTTAAATCATATAAAACGCCTTGAGTCGTTCGAAATTCTAAGGTATCAAATGCTTTTAACGTTCTCCTTGAAGTTACTTCGTCGTGGTGTCGTAATTTATGTAAAAAGTCGGCGCGTGCTGATGAGTATGAGCAAAACAATGCGGTACGGAAAAAGAGGAAGACGGAACGGTCGTAAAAGCAGAACGTTTATTGCGCTATAGCTTCTGTGGACAAGTTTTTGACCCATATCCCCATTTATTCCCACAACGATCCATAATATCTTAAATATCAAGTACTATATTGTGAGCATGCTCGAGCGTTTCACGGAGATCGAAAACTTTTGCAAGTACTATCGAATCGGAACAGCGAGCGGTCTGTCGCTTTCTTCCGTTTCTTCAAACGGCCATAACTTTTGACTCGTTTGGAGTTACGGGAGCCACAACCTATCGAAACGAAGCTCTTTCCATGTTCTACGTTTCCAACGGTTGGAATTCTCTTGGATCGGTTTTTTGCATAGAATAATTCCATCTTAATTTTATTCTACTGCTTGGATGTTTTCATTCATAAATTTGTTCCGTGGAGTTTGTGGTATAAATAGTCGGACTAAATCGATGTTAACGTAGAAGAACGTAAAAAACAAAAATATACAAATATCCAAGAAGGCCACCATAATATTCCGTAAAAAAATTGAAATTGAATTTAAAATTGCATCAAACAGGAAACTGAAAGATATTCGCAGATTGAAAAGGTAGCTTACTTACAGGCTAAGTAATCATATAAAACGCATTGAGTCGTTCGAAATTCTAAGGTATCAAACGCTTTTAACGTTATCCTTGAAGTTACTTCGTCGTGGTGTCGTAATTTTGGTAAAAAGTCGGCGCGTGTTGATGACTATGAGCACAACAATGCGGTAAGGAAAAAGAGGAAGATGGAACGGTCGTAAAAGCAGAACGTTTATTGCGCTATAGCTTCTGTGGACAAGTTTTTGACCCATATCCCGATTTATTCCCACAATGATCCATAATATCTTAAATATCAAGTACTATATTGTGAGCATGCTCGAGCGTTCCACGGAGATCGAAGACTTTTGCCAGTACCGTCGAATCGGAACAGCGAGCGGTCTGTTGCTTTCTTCTGTTTCTTCGAACGGCCATAACTTTTGACTCGTTTGGAGTTACGGGAGCCACAACCTATCAAAACGAAGGTCTTTCCATGTTCTACGTTTCCAACGGTTGGAATTCTCTTGGATCGGTTTTTTGCGTAGAATAATTCCATATTAATTTTATTCTACTGCTTGGATGTTTTCATTCATAAATTTGTTCCGTGAAGTTTGTGGTATAAATAGTCGGACTAAATCGATGTTAACGTAGAAGAACGTAAAAAACAAAAATATACAAATATCAAAGAAGGCCACCATAATATTCCGCTAAAAAAATTGAAATTGAATTTAAAATTGGATAAAACAGGAAACTGAAAGATATTCGCAGATTGAAACGGTAGCTTACTTACAGGCTAAGTAATCATATAAAACGCATTGAGTCGTTCGAAATTCTAAGGTATCAAATGCTTTTAACGTTATCCTTGAAGTTACTTCGTGGTGGTGTCGTGATTTTGGTAAAAAGGCGGCGCGTGTTGATGACTATGAGCAAAGCAATGCGGTACGGAAAAAGAGGAAGACAGAACGGTCGTAAAAGCAGAACTTTTATTGCGCTATAGCTTCTGTGGATAAGTTTTTGACCCATATCCCCATTTATTCCCACAATGATCCATAATATCTTAAATATCAAGTGCTATATTGTGAGCATGCTCGAGCGTTTCACGGAGATCGAAGACTTTTGCCAGTACCGTCGAATCGGAACAGCTAGCGGTCTGTCGCTTTCTTCCGTTTCTTCAAACGGCCATAACTTTTGACTCGTTTGGAGTTACGGGAGCCACAACCTATCAAAACGAAGCTCTTTCCATGTTCTACGTTTCCAACGGTTGGAATTCTCTTGGATCGGTTTTTTGCGTAGAATAATTCCATCTTAATTTTATTCTACTGCTTGGATGTTTTCATTCATAAATTTATTCCGTGGAGTTTGTGGTATAAAAAGTCGGACTAAATCGATGTTAACGTAGAAGAACGCAAAAAACAAAAATATACATATCAAAGAAGGCCACCGTAATATTCCGCAAAAAAATTGAAATTGAATTTAAAATTGGATCAAACAGGAAACTGAAAGATATTCGCAGATTGAAAAAGTAGCTTACTTACAGGCTAAGTAATCATATAAAACGCCTTGAGTCGTTCGAAATTCTAAGGTATCAAACGCTTTTAACGTTATCCTTGAAGTTACTTCGTCGTGGTGTCGTAATTTTGGTAAAAAGTCGGCGCGTGTTGATGACTATGAGCAAAACAATGCGGTACGGAAAAAGAGAAAGACGGAACGGTCGTAAAAGCAGAACGTTTATTGCGCTATAGCTTCTGTGGACAAGATTTTGACCCATATCCTCATTTATTCCCACAATGATCCATAATATCTTAAATATCAAGTACTATATTGGGAGCATGCTCGAGCGTTTCACGGAGATCGAAGACTTTTGCCAGTACCGTTGAATCGGAACAGCGAGCGGTCTGTCGCTTTCTTCCGTTTTTTCAAACGGCCATAACTTTTGACTCGTTTGGAGTTACGGGAGCCACAACCTGTCAAAACGAAGGTCTTTCCATGTTCAACGTTTCCAACGTTTGGAATTCTCTTGGATCGGTTTTTTGCGTAGAACAATTCCATCTTAATTTTATTCTACTTCTTGGATGTTTTCATTCTTAAATTTATTCCGTGGAGTTTGTGGTATAAAAAGTCGGACTAAATCGATGTTAACGTAGAAGAACGCAAAAAACAAAAATATACAAATAGCGAAGAAGGCCACCATAATATTACGCTAAAAAAATAGAAATTGAATTTAAAATTGGATCAAACAGGAAACTGAAAGATATTCGCAGATTGAAAAGGTAGCTTACTTACATGCTAAGTAATCATATAAAACGCATTGAGTCGTTTGAAATTCTAAGGTATCAAATGCTTTTAACGTTCTCCTTGAAGTTACTTCGTCGTGGTGTCGTAATTTTGGTAAAAAGTCGGCGCGTGTTGATGACTATGAGCAAAACAATGCGGTACGGAAAAAGAGGAAGACGGAACGGTCGTAAAAGTAGAACGTTTATTGCGCTATAGCTTCTGTGGACAAGTTTCTGACCCTTATCCCCATTTATTCCCACGATGATCCATAATATCTTAAATATCAAGTACTATATTGTGAGCATGCTCGAGCGTTTGACGGAGATCGAAGACTTTTGCCAGTACCGTCGAATCGGAACAGCGAGCGGTCTGTCTCTTTCTTCCATTTCTTCAAACGGCCATAACTTTTAACTCGTTTGGAGTTACGGGAGCCACAACCTATCAAAACGAAGGTCTTTCCATGTTCTACGTTTCCAACATTTGGAATTCTCTTGGATCGGTTTTTTGCGTAGAATACTTCCATCTTAATTTTATTCTACTA
The DNA here is from genome assembly GCA_030765085.1 of Allium cepa. Classification (NCBI taxonomy): domain Eukaryota; kingdom Viridiplantae; phylum Streptophyta; class Magnoliopsida; order Asparagales; family Amaryllidaceae; genus Allium; species Allium cepa. Next base: position 171,621,904 of record CM060931.1, read on the forward strand.
CTTGGATGTTTTGATTCATAAATTTATTCCGTGGAGTTTGTGGTATAAATAGTCGGACTAAATCGATGTTAACGTAGAAGAATGCAAAAAACAAAAATATACAAATATCAAAGAAGGCCACCATAATGTTCCGCAAAAAAAATTGAAATTGAATTTAAAATTGGATAAAACAGGAAACTGAAAGATATTCGCAGATTGAAAAAGTAGCTTACTTACAGGCTAAGTAATCATATAAAACGCCTTGAGTCGTTCGAAATTCTAAGGTATCAAATGCTTTTAACGTTCTCCTTGAAGTCACTTCTTCGTGGTGTCGTAATTTTGGTAAAAAGTCGGCGCGTGTTGATGACTATGAGCAAAACAATGCGGTACGGAAAAAGAGGAAGACGGAACGGTCGTAAAAACAGAACGTTTATTGCGCTATAGCTTCTGTCGACAAGTTTTTGACCCGTATCCCCATTTATTCCCACAATGATCCATAATATGTTAAATATCAAGTACTATATTGTGAGCATGCTCGAGCGTTTCACGGAGATCGAAGACTTTTGTCAGTACCGTCGAATCGGAACAGCGAGCGGTCTGTCGCTTTCTTCCGTTTCTTCAAACGGCCATAACTTTTGACTCGTTCGGAGTTACGGGAGCCACAACCTATCAAAACGAAGGTCTATCCATGTTCTACGTTTCCAAAGGTTGGAATTCTCTTGGATCGGTTTTTTGCGTAGAATAATTCCTTCTTAATTTTATTCTACTGCTTGGATGTTTTCATTCATAAATTTATTCCGTGGTGTTTGTGGTATAAATAGTCGGACTAAATCGATGTTAACGTAGAAGAACGTAAAAAACAAAAATATACAAATATCAAAGAAGGCCACCATAATATTCCGCTAAAAAAATTGAAATTAAATTTAAAATTGGATCAAACAGGAAACTGAAAGATATTCGCAGATTGAAAAAGTTGCTTACTTACAGGCTAAGTAATCATATAAAACGCATTGAGTCGTTCGAAATTCTAAGGTATCAAATGCTTTTAACGTTCTCCTTGAAGTTACTTCGTCGTGGTGTCGTAATTTTGGTAAAAAGTCGGCGCGTGTTGTTGACTATGAGCAAAACAATGCGGTACGGAAAAAGAGGAAGATGGAATGGTCGTAAAAGCAGAACGTTTATTGCGCTATAGCTTCTGTGGACAAGTTTTTGACCCATATCCCCATTTATTCCCACAATGATCCATAATATCTTAAATATCAAGTACTATATTGGGGGCATTCTCGAGCGTTTCACGGAGATCGAAGACTTTTGCCAGTTTCGTCGAATCGGAACAGCGAGCGGTCTGTCGCTTTCTTCCGTTTCTTCAAACGGCCATAACTTTTGACTCGTTTGGAGTTACGGGAGCCACAACCTATCAAAACGAAGATCTTTCCATGTTCTACGTTTCCAACGGTAGGAATTCTCTTCGATCGGTTTTTTGTGTAGAATAATTAAATCTTAATTTTATTCTACTACTTGGATGTTTTGATTCATAAATTTATTCCGTGAAGTTTGTGGTATAAATAGTCGGACTAAATCGATGTTAACGTAGAAGAACGTAAAAAACAAAAATATACAAATATCAAAGAAGGCCACCATAATATTCCGCTAAAAAAATTGAAATTGAATTTAAAATTGGATAAAACAGGAAACTGAAAGATATTCGCAGATTGAAAAAGTAGCTTACTTACAGGCTAAGTAATCATATAAAACGCCTTGAGTCGTTCGAAATTCTAAGGTATCAAACGCTTTTAACGTTCTCCTTGAAGTCACTTCTTCGTGGTGTCGTAATTTTGGTAAAAATTCGGCGCGTGTTGATGACTATGAGCAAAACAATGCGGTACGGAAAAAGAGGAAGACGGAACGGTCGTAAAAACAGAACGTTTATTGCGCTATAGCTTCTGTCGACAAGTTTTTGACCCATATCCCGATTTATTCCCACAATGATCCATAATATCTTAAATATCAAGTACTATATTGTGACCATGCTCGAGCGTTTCACGGAGATCGAAGGCTTTTGCCAGTACCGTCGAATCTGAACAGCGAGCGGTCTGTCGCTTTCTTCCGTTTCTTCAAATGGCCATAACTTTTGACTCGTTTGGAGTTACGGGAGCCACAACCTATCAAAACGAAGGTCTATCTATGTTCTACGTTTCCAAAGGTTGGAATTCTCTTGGATCGGTTTTTTGCATAGAATAATTCCATCTTAATTTTATTCTACTGCTTGGATGTTTTCATTCATAAATTTATTCCGTGGTGTTTGTGGTATAAATAGTCGGACTAAATCGATGTTAACATAGAAGAACGTAAAAAACAGAAATATACAAATATCAAAGAGGGCCACCATAATATTCCGCTAAAAAAATTGAAATTGAATTTAAAATTGGATCAAACAGGAAACTGAAAGATATTCGCAGATTGAAAAAATAGCTTACTTACAGGCTAAGTAATCATATAAAACGCCTTGAGTCGTTCGAAATTCTAAGGTATCAAATGCTTTTAACGTTATCCTTGAAGTTACTTCGTCGTGGTGTCGTAATTTTGGTAAAAAGTCGGCGCGTGTTGATGACTATGAGCAAAACAATGCGGTACGGAAAAAGAGGAAGACGGAACGGTCGTAAGAGCAGAACGTTTATTGCGCTATAGCTTCTGTGGACAAGTTTTTGACCCACATCCCCATTTATTCCCACAATGATCCATAATATTTTAAATATCAAATACTATATTGTGAGCATGCTCGAGCGTTTCACGGAGATCGAAGACTTTTGCCAGTACCATCGAATCGGAACAGCGAGCGGTCTGTCGCTTTCTTCCGTTTCTTCAAACGGTCATAACTTTTAACTCGTTTGGAGTTACGGGAGCCACAACCTATCAAAACGAAGGTCCTTCCATGTTCTACGTTTCCAATGGTTGGAATTCTCTTGGATCGGTTTTTTCGGTAGAATAATTCCATCTTAATTTTATTCTACTTCTTGGATGTTTTCATTCATAAATTTATTCCGTGGAGTTTGTGATATAAATAGTCGGACTAAATCGATGTTGTAACGACCCGTGTAAATTCGATGCTTAAAATGAATTATATTAATAGGATTTTTAATTTTTAATTTTTATTTTTTAGAAAGAAACAGAAATCTTATTTATTTATATGAAAGAGAATGTTGAAATTAGATGTATCTAGGTTAATTGAAATTTACAAATTGAATGTTTATTGCAATTAAGTGTAATAGTGGAAATTGTTGCAATTGGATATAAGGTTAGAAATAAGTAAATAAAGGCAAGGATTGAATGCATTAATGAAAATAAAATTTTATTTAGTACAATCCTTTTTATTTATTATTGGAAGGTGTTAATTATTAAAAAGGTGAAAATTTGAAAATAGATTCAAATTGTATGTAGATATTAAATTGGAATAATTAAAGTTAGTAATAAATGGAATATCAAAACTATTCATAAAGTGAATATAAGTAGATGTAACAAATGAATAGGAAATGCTAGTTATTCATAAAGTGAAGAAATGGAACCTAGATGGAATAAGAAATTGGATTTAGAATCTTAATTTGTAGATGTGCATATATTTATAAACGGATTATAAAAGGGTAAAATAACCATATACAAGTATATTAAAGGTTGTAATAGTAGGATACTAGTAAATTCACTCATTACCTATAAAGATAATTAGGTGTGCCTTAATTGTAACTAATAAAATAACGAAAGAAGTAAATGTATTTATTTATATTATTAATTTCAATTGGATAAGGATTTTAAGTAATAAGGTTAATGCGAGGTAAGTAATGCTGAATTTAGGTTAATAATAATGAATAGTAATAAATTGAAAATTTGTAGCATATATCATAATTTACCTGCTTCCTTTTTAATGGAATTAGAATGTGTAATAAGTACTAATCAGATAAAGGAATGTTACCCTAATGGAAAAGGAAATAATTAAGTGTTGAGTAAATTATAGGATTGTATTTATTGTAAACGTTATTCTAATAATAATGGTTAATTGTGGAATTAATATGGGGAGTGTATAAAGAAATAACTAGGGAAGTATACGTTATAAGTTAATTATAACCTAAACTTATATGCAAGGTTGAAATTGGATCTAATTGAAAACTTATTTAATAAATTGGATTATAGAAAGATTATTTTAAGAAAATATTAAGTACTATAATTAGTAGAATGACTTACATTTAAGATTTGAGATAGAGATTTGTCTAAGGAATTATAAAGTTAAGTAAATCAAGGTGATAGAAAATTTTTGAATTATAGAAGGTGAATTTGAATAGTGAGTCAATTGGTTAATTTATAATAGTAGGACTTATTGAGATAAATGAAATCAAATTTTATTTATTATGTTAAATTAAGAATTACGTTGAAATAGGATATTTATGTGATAATTTTTAATCCAAAGGGTAAACCCTTATATTTGAGACTAATGAAAGGAATAAATATAGGTTGATTCAATAAAAAAGAAAGTTTTGGAAATTTATCAACAGTTTTGGATTTTATGGAATTGAATATTTATACTGATTTAATCTTGAATAAATTGACATTTAAAATTTTTTAAATCATTTTAAATATTGAGAAAATAGTACTAAATCAATTGCAATAGATATAAATAAATTTTTACGTTAATGTTAATGTTAATATAAAGTACTTTTTGAAGATAACGTCAAATTCATTTATGGAGATTTAGTTAAATGGGAACTTTGATTTTGAGAAATAAAAGCGTATTAATGTGACTAAAGGTTAGAGTATGATTATTGTATGTTGCCTATTTTGGTAGCTTGTTAATTTACAATTTTGAAATCAGTTACAATAATTTTTAATTGAGTATTGCGTTAATGTTAATTAAAGTAGTATTTGTAACAATGTTAAGACTTTCGTATTGGATAGTTTGTTGTAATATAAGACTTGGAAATAAAGTTATTAACGTAATGGAAAACAATTACATTTGATGAAATTAAATGTTGAAATATTACATAGATAAGAATATAGATGAAATGGATTAATTTATGAAATAAAATGGTAAGTAATTATAATATTGTTATTAATAATAGACGTTACTTTAAGGATAATTAATGTAGTAACGTAAGGTGAAAATGTAAATTAAAAGGGAAACGTAAAATTTAGTTAAGGTAGTAATTTATGAATTGGGAATAAAATCCAAATGTTATATTAGGCTGTAAATCAATTTGGGAATAAAATTTTATCTAATTGGGGTAAATTGATATATACTAATGTTAAATATATACATAAGATGATGATTGATTTAATAAAGAGAATTGAATATGAATGGTATAAAATTTCATTTGAAATAAGATTTTATAATTTATTGAATTTACTTTAATTAAAGGTAAACACTAAAATTTTTGCAATAAATCTTTATTTGATATGGAGGTTTGGTTAATAAATTTGAAGCTAATTGCAATCAGAAATGATAGGAATGGTAAGTTGACCATTTATTCATAATAAGATCTAAAAATCAAATAAATGGATTATTGGAATTTAAATTTGACAAATTGTGAATTCATTTAAATTCGGATCCATCTTTCTATTCCAACTTCATCTATAAATACCCCGCTAAACCCTAGCCTCCGCCTATTCTCATTTGTCTGCGCGTAAAATTTCATCAGCTCCTTCTCCTCCTCAATGGTAGACAAACAAAGCTTAGATCCAAATAAAAATTCCAAACCAAATCAAAAGCTAAAATTCAAACTTCTCAGAAAAATATGGAAGCAAAACGCATGAGTGAGAGAGGGAAAGAAAGGGGGATGACGTGGCGCTTGAAGGTGTTCTTTTATTTCTATTTTTTTTTTGAAATTTCAATCACCATTAATGCGTATAACTTTCTCCTACGAACGCCGTTTCACGCAAGATTTTTTGTTAGGATCGTAATAAAATTCCAGATCTTTTGACACTGGTTTGGACAGATTTGGAGATCGTCGAATTTTTAGATTTAAATCGGATTTTTAATTCGATTTAAATTCAAAAGGTGAGTGTTTTAACCCACTCACAATTTCTAAAATTTCTTGTGTTTGTTAAATTAATTTTAGATATGGGTAGAAATTTTTTATGACTGTTTGGCATGTTTTATTCACTATTTCTGTTTAAACGCATTTATTTATTTATTGCATATAAATTTGACGGTTAGAATTTATTTAATTGCATATTAACTGCCAGTCATAGTTATGTTAAATTTTTATTTCATATTAACTGCCAGTTAAATTTACGGTTATTTTTGCATATAAACTGCCAATTAACAGTTATTAAATTTATTTTGAGTATAAACTGATAATTGATACCATTATTTATCACCTGTTATGTATTGATGATTGTTTGAAATTGGATGATGACTGTGATAAATTGATGTATGATTTGATGGATGAATGGATGATTAATTTTATTAATTGCAAGTTGCTATGCATTTCATTCATTCGGGATTGCGGTTTGAAATGATATATAACCGCATTTTTTTTAAATTGCGGATTGAAATGATAAACATCCGTATCACTTGACCATAGGATAGAAAATTATATACAGGCACCACGGTAAATATATAAAAAAAATTTTGAAATGTTTTTCTATGGTTTTGTAAAGTTATATATATATGGTTTATGAGATATTGATTTGGTTATTGATAAAGGTTATTATATATATATAGTAATTTCCGGTTTTTAAGCTTTGTATAAATTTGATTTGAAGTTTAAATAAAGTTTGATTTTAAGATCAAATAAGATTAAACATTTATTTAAAATTTAATTTCTGGAGTTTTATGACTTAAATGAGAATAGATTTGGAAGATGAATATTAAGTTAAATTGAAATTTAATAAAAATTAGAATTTTTAAAGGATATGATTTTTATAACTTGATTTTTGTGTAAAGTGATTTTAATGAATATCAGGTTGATTAAATGAATATATAATAAATTGAAAGATGATCCAGTTATATGAAGTTAAAGGTTTTCTTAAATTATATTGAATTCATTAAGCAAACATTTCAAGTCAAATAATAAGTAACTGAATTTGATATATATATGGAATTGTCAAATGAGTCTGTTTGAAATGGTGAAATATTTAAAGCCTTGAAACATAAGAATTGAAATGGTATTTGGAAGTTTAAATCGATATTTGAAATTGATTTGTGAAATCTAAAGAAGCTATTTTGTTTATAAAAGTAATTTAATATTTAACCATTTAAGAGATGGAAATTTTGTTTCAAAGCTATGTTTTCAAGGTAGTATAATTTGGAAATATTATATTCAAGAGTTTTGATTTCTAAATATTTTACTTTGGAAACCCTTTGATTTTGGAAAGAATATATATTGGAAAATAAATGATATCGTATTGATTTGGGGTTTTAAGAATAAATGATATCGGGCTTATATGGGGTTTAAATGGATATTTTATTATGGTTTTAAAAGTATAATATTTTTTTTTATAACCGCGGTGTTATAATAACGATTGGTTGGCAAAGAGACCGGGATCGGATATGGACATACTCTCTGTCGATACCGAAAACCACTTTGACTAACCGTGTACGCGGTGGAGATTCCAGAATGAAGTAGGTTGGTGGCGACGTTTCCTGGAAGGTAAATACGTGGACCCAACTCCCGTGAGTTGGCATAAGGTGGCTAAAACAGGAGCGATTGACGGGTTAATGAGGTAGCATCTCTGATCGGACACTTCCCTTCGATACTATACTCTGATTTTGGATTGATTCGGTGGCCACCTTCATTTTTGATTTCCTTGATGTGGGGAGTTTGTTCGAGGTGGGCGGCAGCTGCGCGCTGCGCGTTTCCATCGGCCCGGAAGCGTAATTGGTATATCTACCCTGGCATTGCCTAGTTGTGCCGTGTCACCTACCCTACCGCGCCTTTACTACGAGTTTCTATTTGTGTCGTACCTATGGAGTATCCTCTGGTAGCCTCCCGATCAGGAGGTATTACGGTACTGTATAGACTATTGGCATTATTTGTGTTAAGGGCTATATGGGTAACCCCTTAATGCTATTAAAAAGTAAGTTTACTTTACAAATAGACACTATTATAATAACGCAATATACTATATAATAAATAGTTTAACGGATCCTCAGGAGATGTAAATCCCGAGCATCTCTTGAGTTACTGCACTCATATTTATTTCTGTTAATTTAACTTACATAAGATCTTTTAGTTCTGACTCGAGTATTTTGTCTTTTCAATTCGCTCGGGTCAGTCCGAGCGTTTCAGGATTTGAAGATTTAGCTCTAGAGGACGAAGACGAAGATGTATATTATTATTATTTATACTAGTGCACTACACACTGTTCCGCTGCATTGTTGTTGGTATGTGTAACTCTGATATGTATTATATGAATGTTTTGTAAACAGATTTATAAACTGTATATTTTATTATTATATTTTATCCTTCCGCTGCGAGATTCTGTTTTCTTTTATTTCTTTCTTATTTTTCATATTTAACCCATAACAATCCGCCATTCCGTATGGATTGAATCGGCATGTGTAAATCGTGCGAAAAGGCGGGACGTTACAGATGTTAACGTAGAAGAACGTAAAAAACAAAAATATACAAATATCAAAGAAGGCCACCATAATATTCCGCTAAAAAAATTGAAATTGAATTTAAAATTGGATAAAACAGGAAACTGAAAGATATTCGCAGATTGAAAAAGTAGCTTACTTACAGGCTAAGTAATCATATAAAACGCCTTGAGTCGTTCGAAATTCTAAGGTATCAAATTCTTTTAACGTTCTCCTTGAAGTCACTTCTTCGTGGTGTCGTAATTTTGGTAAAAAGTCGGCGCGTGTTGATGACTATGAGCAAAACAATGCGGTACGGAAAAAGAGGAAGACGGAACGGTCGAAAAAACAGAACGTTTATTGCGCTATAGCTTCTGTCGACAAGTTTTTGACCCATATCCCCATTTATTCCCACAATGATCCATAATATCTTAAATATCAAGTACTATATTGTGAGCATGCCCGAGCGTTTCACGGAGATCGAAGACTTTTGCCAGTACCGTCGAATCGGAGCAGCGAGCGGTCTGTCGCTTTCTTCCGTTTCTTCAAACGGCCATAACTTTTGACTCGTTTGGAGTTACGGGAGCCACCACCTATCAAAACGAAGGTCTATTCATGTTCAACGTTTCCAAAGGTTGGAATTCTCTTGGATCGGTTTTTTGCGTAGAATAATTCCATCTTAATTTTATTCTACTGCTTGGATGTTTTCATTCATAAATTTATTCCGTGGTGTTTGTGGTATAAATAGTCGGACTAAATCGATGTTAACGTAGAAGAACGTAAAAAACAAAAATATACAAATATCAAAAAAGGCCACCATAATATTCCGCTAAAAAAATTGAAATTGAGTTTTAAATTGGATCAAACAGGAAACTGAAAGATATTCGCAGATTGAAAAAATAGCTTACTTACAGGCTAAGTAATCATATAAAACGCCTTGAGTCGTTCGAAATTCTAAGGTATCAAATGCTTTTAACGTTATCCTTGAAGTTACTTCGTCGTGGTGTCGTAATTTTGGTAAAAAGTCGGCGCGTGTTGATGACTATGAGCAAAACAATGCGGTACGGAAAAAGAGGAAAACGGAAAGGTCGTAAAAACAGAACGTTTATTGCGCTATAGTTTCTGTCGACAAGTTTTTGACCCATATCCCCATTTATTCCCACAATGATCCATAATATCTTAAATATCAAGTAGTATATTGTGAGCATGCTCGAGCGTTTCACGGAGATCGAAGATTTTTGCCAGTACCGTCGAATCGGAACAGCAAGCAGTCTGTCGCTTTCTTCCGTTTCTTCAAACGGCCATAACTTTTGACTCGTTTGGAGTTATGGGAGCCACAACCTATCAAAACAAAGGTCTTTCCATGTTCTACGTTTCCAATGGTTGGAATTCTCTTGGATCGGTTTTTTGCGTAGAATAATTTCATCTTAATTTTATTCTACTTTTTGGATGTTTTCATTCTTAAATTTATTCCGTGGAGTTCATGGTATAAATAGTCGGACTAAATCGATGTTAACGTAGAAGAACGTAAAAAACAAAAATATACAAATATCAAAGAAGGCTACCATAATATTCCGCTAAAAAAATTGAAATTGAAATTAAAATTGGATCAAACAGGAAACTGAAAGATATTCGCAGATTGAAAAGGTAGCTTACTTACAGGCTAAGTAATCATATAAAACGCATTGAGTCGTTCGAAATTCTAAGGTATCAAATGCTTTTAACGTTCTCCTTGAAGTTACTTCGTCGTGGTGTCGTAATTTTGGTAAAAAGTCGGCGCGTGTTGATGAATATGAGCAAAACAATGCGGTACGGAAAAAGAGGAAGACGGAACGGTCGTAAAAGCAGAACGTTTATTGCGCTATAGCTTCTGTGGACAAGTTTTTGACCCATATCCCCATTTATGCCCACAATGATCCATAATATCTTAAATATCAAGTACTATATTGTGAGCATGCTCGAGCGTTTCACGGAGATCGAAGACTTTTGCCAGTACCGTCGAATCGGAACAGCGAGCGGTCTGTCGCTTTCTTCCGTTTCTTCAAACGACCATAACTTTTGACTCGTTTGGAGTTACGGGAGCCACAACCTATCAAAACGAAGCTCTTTCCATGTTCTACGTTTGCAACGGTTGGAATTCTCTTGGATCGGTTTTTTGCGTAGAATAATTCCGTCTTGATTTTATTCTACTGCTTGGATGTTTTCATTCATAAATTTATTCCGTGGTGTTTGTGGTATAAATAGTCGGACTAAATCGATGTTAACGTAGAAGAACGTAAAAAACAAAAATATACAAATATCAAAGAAGACCACCATAATATTCTGCTAAAAAAATTGAAATTGAATTTAAAATTGGATCAAACAGGAAACTGAAAGATATTCGCAGATTGAAAACGTAGCTTACTTAAAGGCTAAGTAATCTTATAAAACGCATTGAGTCGTTCGAAATTCTAAGGTATCAAATGCTTTTAACATTCTCCTTGAAGTTACTTCGTCGTGGTGTCGTAATTTTGATAAAAAGTCGACGCGTGTTGTTGACTATGAGCAAAACAACGCAGTACAGAAAAAGAGGAAGACAGAACGGTCGTAAAAGCAGAACGTTTATTGCGATGTAGCTTCTGTGGACAAGTTTTTGACCCATATCCCCATTTATTCCCACAATGACCCATAATATCTTAAATATCAAGTACTATATTGTGAGCATGCTCGAGCGTTTCACGGAGATCGAAGACTTTTGCCAGTACCGTCGAATCGGAACAACGAGCGGTCTGTCGCTTTCTTCCGTTTCTTCAAATGGCCATAACTTTTGACTCGTTTGGAGTTACTGGAGCCACAACCTATCAAAACGAAGGTCTTTGCATGTTCTACGTTTCCAACGGTTGGAATTCTCTTGGATCGGTTTTTTGTGTAGAATAATTCCATCTTAATTTTATTCTACTACTTGGATGTTTTGAATCATGAATTTATTCCGTGGAGTTTGTGGTATAAATAGTCGGACTAAATCGATGTTAACGTAGAAGAACGTAAAAAACAAAAATATACAAATATGAAAGAAGGCCAGCATAATATTCCGCTAAAAAAATTGAAATTGAATATAAAATCGGATAAAACAGGAAACTGAAAGATATTCGCAGATTGAAAAAGTAGCTTACTTACAGGCTAAGTAATCATATAAAACGCCTTGAGTCGTTCGAAATTCTAAGGTATCAAATGCTTTTAATGTTCACCTTGAAGTCACTTCTTCGTGGTGTCGTTATTTTGGTAAAAAGTCGGCGCGTGTTGATGACTATGAGCAAAACAATGCGGTACGGAAAAAGAGGAAGACGGAACGGTCGTAAAAACAGAACGATTATTGCGCTATAGCTTCTGTCGACAAGTTTTTGACCCATATCCCCATTTATTCCCACAATGATCCATAATATCTTAAATATCAAGTACTATATTGGGAGCATGCTCGAGCGTTACACGGAGATCGAAGACTTTTGCCAGTACCGTCGAATCGGAACAACGAGCGGTCTGTCGCTTTCTTCCGTTTCTTCAAACGGCCATAACTTTTGACTCGTTTGGAGTTACGGGAGCCACAACCTATCAAAAAGAAGGTCTATCCATGTTCTACGTTTCCAAAGGTTGGAATTCTCTTGGATCGGTTTTTTGCGTAGAATGATTCCATCTTAATTTTATTCTACTGCTTGAATGTTTTCATTCATAAATTTATTCCGTGGTGTTTGTGGTACAAATAGTCGGACTAAATCGATGTTAACATAGAAGAACGTAAAAAACAAAAGTATACAAATATCAAAGAGGGCCACCATAATATTCCGCTAAAAAAATTGAAATTGAATTTGAAATTGGATCAAACAGGAAACTGAAAGATATTCGCAGATTGAAAAAATAGCTTACTTACAGGCTAAGTAATCATATAAAACGCCTTGAGTCGTTCGAAATTCTAAGGTATCAAATGCTTTTAACGTTATCCTTGAAGTTACTTCGTCGTGGTGTCATAATTTTGGTAAAAAGTCGGCGCGTGTTGTTGACTATGAGCAAAACAATGCGGTACGGAAAACGAGGAAGACGGAACGGTCGTAAAAGCAGAACGTTTATTGCGCTATAGCTTCTATGGGCAAGTTTTTGACCCATATCCCCATTTATTCCCACAATGATCCATAATATCTTAAATATCAAGTACTACATTGGGAGCATGCTCGAGCGTTTCACGGAGATCGAAGACTTTGGCCATTACCGTCGAATCGGAACAGCGAGCGGTCTATCGCTTTCTTCCGTTTCTTCGAACGGCCACAACTTTTGACTCGTTTGGAGTTACGGGAGCCACAACCTATCAAAACGAAGGTCTTTCCATGCTCTACGTTTCCAACGGTTGGAATTCTCTTGGATCGGTTTTTTGCATAGAATAATTCCATCTTAATTTTATTCTACTTCTTGGATGTTTTCATTCTTAAATTTATTCCGTGGAGTTTGTGGTATAAATAGTCTGACTAAATCGATGTTAACGTAGAAGAACGTAAAAAACAAAAATATACAAATATCAAAGAAGGCCACCATAATATTCCGCTAAAAAAATTGAAATTGAATTTAAAATTGGATCAAACAGGAAACTGAAAGATATTCGCAGATTGAAAAGGTAGCTTACTTACAGGCTAAGTAATCATATAAAACGCATTGAGTCGTTCGAAATTCTAAGGTATCAAATGCTTTTAACGTTCTCCTTGAAGTGACTTCGTCGTGGTGTCGTAATTTTGGTAAAAAGTCGGCGCGTGTTGATGACTATGAGCAAAACAATGCGGTACGGAAAAAGAGGAAGACGGAACGGTAGTAAAAGCAGAACGTTTATTGCGCTATAACTTCTGTGGACAAGTTTTTGACCCATATCCCCATTTATTCCCACAATGATCCATAATATCTTAAATATCAAGTACTATATTGTGAGCATGCTCGAGCGTTTCACGGAGATCGAAGACTTTTGCCAGTACCGTCGAATCGGAACAGCGAGCGGTCTGTCGCTTTCTTCCGTTTCTTCAAACGGCCATAACTTTTGACTCGTTTGGAGTTACGGGAGCCACAACCTATCAAAACGAAGGTCTTTCCATGTTCTACGTTTCCAATGGTTGGAATTCTCTTGAATCGGTTTTTTGCTTAAAATAATACCATCTTAATTTTATTCTACTACTTGGATGTTTTGATTCATAAATTTATTCCATGGAGTTTGTGGTATAAATAGTCGGACTAAATCGATGTTAACGTAGAACAACGTAAAAAACAAAAATATACAAATATCAAAGAAGGCCACCATAATATTCCGCTAAAAAAATTGAAATTGAATTTAAAATTGGATAAAACAGGAAACTGAAAGATATTCGCAGATTGAAAAAGTAGCTTACTTACAGGCTAAGTAATCATATAAAACGCCTTGAGTCGTTCGAAATTCTAAGGTATCAAATGCTTTTAACGTTCTCCTTGAAGTCACTTCTTCGTGGTGTCGTAATTTTGGTAAAAAGTTGGCGCGTATTGATGACTATGAGCAAAACAATGCGGTACGGAAAAAGAGGAAGACGGAACGGTCGTAAAAGCAGAACGTTTATGGCGCTATAGCTTCTGTCGACAAGTTTTTGACCCATATCCCCATTTATTCCCACAATGATCCATAATATCTTAAATATCAAGTACTATATTGTGAGCATGCTCGAGCGTTTAACGGAGATCGAAGACTTTTGCCAGTACCGTCGAATCGGAACAGCGAGCGGTCTGTCGCTTTCTTCCGTTTCTTCAAACGGCCATTACTTTTGGCTCGTTTGGAGTTACGGGAGCCACAACCTATCAAAACGAAGGTCTTTCCATGTTTTACGTTTCAAAGGTTGGAATTCTCTTGGATCGGTTTTTTGTGTAGAATAATTCCATCTTAATTTTATTCTACTTCTTGGATGTTTTCATTCATAAATTTATTCCGTAGAGTTTGTGGTATAAATAGTCAGACTAAATCGATGTTAACGTAGAAGAACGTAAAAAACAAAAATATACAAATATCAAAGAAGGCCACCATAATATTCCGCTAAAAAAATTGAAATTGAATTTAAAATTGGATCAAACAGGAAACTGAAAGATATTCGCAGATTGAAAAAGTAGCTTACTTACAGGCTAAGTAATCATATAAAACGCATTGAGTCATTCGAAATTCTAAGGTATCAAATGCTTTTAACGTTCTCCTCGAAGTTACTTCGTCGTGGTGTCGTAATTTTGGTAAAAAGTCGACGCGTGTTGATGACTATGAGCAAAACAATGCGGTACGGAAAAAGAGGAAGACGGAACGGTCGTAAAAGCAGAACGTTTATTGCGCTATAGCTTCTGTGGACAAGTTTTTGACCCATATCCCGATTTATTCCCACAATGATCCATAATATCTTAAATATCAAGTACTATATTGTGAGCATGCTCGAGCGTTCCACGGAGATCGAAGACTTTTGCCAGTACCGTCGAATCGGAACAGCGAGCGGTCTGTTGCTTTCTTCTGTTTCTTCAAACGGCCATAACTTTTGACTCATTTGGAGTTACGGGAGCCACAACCTATCAAAACGAAGGTCTTTCCATGTTCTACGTTTCCAACGGTTGGAATTCTCTTCGATCGGTTTTTTGTGTAGAATAATTCCATCTTAATTTTATTCTACTGCTTGGATGTTTTCATTCATAAATTTATTCCGTGGAGTTTGTGGTATAAATAGTCCGACTAAATCGATGTTAATGTAGAAGAACGTAAAAAACAAAAACATACAAATATCAAAGAAGGCCACCATAATATTCCGCTAAAAAAATTGAAATTAAATTTAAAATTGGATAAAACAGGAAACTGAAAGATATTCGCAGATTGAAAAAGTAGCTTACTTACAGGCTAAGTAATCATATAAAACGCCTTGAGTCGTTCGAAATTCTAAGGTATCAAATGCTTTTAACGTTCTCCTTGAAGTCATTTCTTCGTGGTGTCGTAATTTTGGTAAAAAGGGCGCGTGTTGATGACTATGAGCAAAACAATGCGGTACGGAAAAAGAGGAAGACAGAACGGTCGTAAAAACAGAACGTTTATTGCGCTATAGCTTCTATCGACAAGTTTTTGACCCATATCCACATTTATTCCCACAATGATCCATAATATCTTAAATATCAATTACTATATTGTGAGCACGCTCGAGCGTTTCACGGAAATCGAAGACTTTTGCCAGTACCGTCGAATCGGAACAGCGAGCGGTCTATCGCTTTCTTCCGTTTCTTCAAACCGCCATAACTTTTGACTCGTTTGGAGTTACGGGAGCCACAACCTATCAAAACAAAGGTCTTTCCATGTTCTACGTTTCCAACGGTTGGAATTCTCTTCGATCGGTTTTTTGCGTAGAATAATTCCATCTTAATTTTATTCTACTGCTTGGATATTTTCATTCATAAATTTATTCCGTGGAGTTTGTGGTATAAATAGTCGGACTAAATCGATGTTAACGTAGAAGTGCGTAAAAAACAAAAATATACAAATAACAAAGAAGGCCACCATAATATTCCGCTAAAAAAATTGAAATTGAATTTAAAATTGGATAAAACAGGAAACTGAAAGATATTCGCAGATTGAAAAAGTAGCTTACTTATAGGCTAAGTAATCATATAAAACGCCTTGAGTCGTTCGAAATTCTAAGGTATCAAATGCTTTTAACGTTCTCCTTGAAGTCATTTCTTCGTGGTGTCGTAATTTTGGTAAAAAGGGCGCGTGTTGATGACTATGAGCAAAACAATGCGGTACGGAAAATGAGGAAGACGGAACGGTCGTAAAAGCAGAACGTTTATTGGGCTATAGCTTCTGTGGACTAGTTTTTGACCCATATCCCCATTTATTCCTACAATGATCCATAATATCTTAAATATCAATTACTATATTGTGAGCATGCTCGAGCGTTCCACGGAGATCGAAGACTTTTGCCAGTACCGTCGAATCGGAACAGCGAGCGGTCTGTCGCTTTCTTCCGTTTATTCATACGGCCATAACTTTTGACTCGTTTGGAGTTACGGGAGCCACAACCTATCAAAACGAAGGTCTTTCCATGTTCTACGTTTCCAATGGTTGGAATTCTCTTGAATCGTTTTTTTGCTTAGAATAATTCCATCTTAATTTTATTCTACTACTTGGATGTTTTGATTCATAAATTTATTCCATGGAGTTTGTGGTATAAATAGTCGGACTAAATCGATGTTAACATAGAACAACGTAAAAAACAAAAATATACAAATATCAAAGAAGGCCACCATAATATTCCGCTAAAAAAATTGAAATTGAATTTAAAATTGGATAAAACAGGAAACTGAAAGATATTCGCAGATTGAAAAAGTAGCTTACTTACAGGCTAAGTAATCATATAAAACGCCTTGAGTCGTTCGAAATTCTAAGGTATCAAATGCTTTTAACGTTCTCCTTGAAGTCACTTCTTCGTGGTGTCGTAATTTTGGTAAAAAGTTGGCGCGTGTTGATGACTATGAGCAAAACAATGCGGTACGGGAAAAGAGGAAGACGGAACGGTCGTAAAAACAGAACGTTTATTGCGCTATAGCTTCTGTCGACAAGTTTTTGACCCATATCCCCATTTATTCCCACAATGATCCATAATATCTTAAATACCAAGTATTATATTGTGAGCATGCTCGATTGTTTCACGGAGATCGAAGACTTTTGCCAGTACCGTCGAATCGTAACAGCGAGTGGTCTGTCGCTTTCTTCCGTTTCTTCAAACGGCCATAACTTTTGACTCGTTTGGAGTTACGGGAGCCACAACCTATCAAAACGAAGGTCTTTCCATGTTCTACGTTTCCAAAGGTTGGAATTCTCTTGGATCGGTTTATTGCGTAGAATAATTCCATCTTAATTTTATTCTACTACTTGGATGTTTTCATTCATAAATTTATTCCGTGGTGTTTGTGGTATAAATAGTCGGACTAAATCGATGTTAACGTAGAAGAACGTAAAAAACAAAAATATACAAATATCAAAGAAGGCCACCGTAATATTCCGCTAAAAAAATTGAAATTGAATTTATAATTGGATCAAACAGGAAACTGAAAGATATTCGCAGATTGAAAACGTAGCTTACTTACAGGCTAAGTAATCATATAAAACGCCTTGAGTCGTTCGAAATTCTAAGGTATCAAATGCTTTTAGCGTTATCCTTGAAGTTACTTCGTCATTCTGTCGTAATTTTGGTAAAAAGTCGGCGCGTGTTGATGACTATGAGCAAAACAATGCGGTACGGAAAAAGAGAAAGACGGAGCGGTCGTAAAAGCAGAACGTTTATTGCGCTATAGCTTCTGTGGACAAGATTTTGACCCATATCCTCATTTATTCCCACAACGATCCATAATATCTTAAATATCAAGTACTATATTGGGAGCATGCTCGAGCGTTTCACGGAGATCGAAGACTTTTGCCAGTACCGTCGAATCGGAACAGCGAGAGGTCTGTCGCTTTCTTCCGTTTCTTCAAACGGCCATTACTTATGGCTCGTTTGGAGTTACGGAAGCCACAACCTATCAAAACGAAGGTCTTTCCATGTTCTACGTTTCCAAAGGTTGGAATTCTCTTCGATCGGTTTTTTGCGTAGAATAATTCCATCTTAATTTTATTCTACTGCTTGGATGTTTTCATTCATAAATTTATTCCGTGGTGTTTGTGGTATAAATAGTCGGACTAAATCGACGTCAACATAGAAGAACGTAAAAAACAGAAATATACAAATATCAAAGAGGGCCACCATAATATTCCGCTAAAAAAATTGAAATTAAATTTAAAATTGGATAAAACAGGAAACTGAAAGATATTCGCAGATTGAAAAAGTAGCTAACTTACAGGCTAAGTAATCATATAAAACGCCTTGAGTCGTTCGAAATTCTAAGGTATCAAATGCTTTTAACGTTCTCCTTGAAGTCATTTCTTCGTGGTGTCGTAATTTTGGTAAAAAGGGCACGTGTTGATGACTATGAGCAAAACAATGCGGTACGGAAAAAGAGGAAGACAGAACGGTCGTAAAAACAGAACGTTTATTGCGCTATAGCTTCTATCGACAAGTTTTTGACCCATATCCACATTTATTCCCACAATGATCCATAATATCTTAAATATCAATTACTATATTGTGAGCACGCTCGAGCGTTTCACGGAGATCGATGACTTTTGCCAGTACCGTCGAATCGGAACAGCGAGCGGTCTGTCGCTTTCTTCCGTTTCTTCAAACCGCCATAACTTTTGACTCGTTTGGAGTTACGGGAGCCACAACCTATCAAAACAAAGGTCTTTCCATGTTCTACGTTTCCAACGGTTGGAATTCTCTTCGATCGGTTTTTTGCGTAGAATAATTCCATCTTAATTTTATTCTACTACTTGGATATTTTCATTCATAAATTTATTCCGTGGAGTTTGTGGTATAAATAGTCGGACTAAATCGATGTTAACGTAGAAGTGCGTAAAAAACAAAAATATACAAATATCAAAGAAGGCCACCATAATATTCCGCTAAAAAAATTGAAATTGAATTTAAAATTGGATAAAACAGGAAACTGAAAGATATTCGCAGATTGAAAAAGTAGCTTACTTATAGGCTAAGTAATCATATAAAACGCCTTGAGTCGTTCGAAATTCTAAGGTATCAAATGCTTTTAACGTTCTCCTTGAAGTCATTTCTTCGTGGTGTCGTAATTTTGGTAAAAAGGGCGCGTGTTGATGACTATGAGCAAAACAATGCGGTACGGAAAATGAGGAAGACGGAACGGTCGTAAAAGCAGAACGTTTATTGGGCTATAGCTTCTGTGGACTAGTTTTTGACCCATATCCCCATTTATTCCTACAATGATCCATAATATCTTAAATATCAAGTACTATATTGTGAGCATGCTCGAGCGTTCCACGGAGATCGAAGACTTTTGCTAGTACCGTCGAATCGGAACAGCGAGCGGTCTGTCGCTTTCTTCCGTTTATTCATACGGCCATAACTTTTGACTCGTTTGGAGTTACGGGAGCCACAACCTATCAAAACGAAGGTCTTTCCATGTTCTACGTTTCCAATGGTTGGAATTCTCTTGAATCGTTTTTTTGCTTAGAATAATTCCATCTTAATTTTATTCTACTACTTGGATGTTTTGATTCATAAATTTATTCCATGGAGTTTGTGGTATAAATAGTCGGACTAAATCGATGTTAACGTAGAACAACGTAAAAAACAAAAATATACAAATATCAAAGAAGGCCACCATAATATTCCGCTAAAAAAATTGAAATTGAATTTAAAATTGGATAAAACAGGAAACTGAAAGATATTCGCAGATTGAAAAAGTAGCTTACTTACAGGCTAAGTAATCATATAAAACGCCTTGAGTCGTTCGAAATTCTAAGGTATCAAATGCTTTTAACGTTCTCCTTGAAGTCACTTCTTCGTGGTGTCGTAATTTTGGTAAAAAGTTGGCGCGTGTTGATGACTATGAGCAAAACAATGCGGTACGGGAAAAGAGGAAGACGGAACGGTCGTAAAAACAGAACGTTTATTGCGCTATAGCTTCTGTCGACAAGTTTTTGACCCATATCCCCATTTATTCCCACAATGATCCATAATATCTTAAATACCAAGTATTATATTGTGAGCATGCTCGATTGTTTCACGGAGATCGAAGACTTTTGCTAGTACCGTCGAATCGTAACAGCGAGTGGTCTGTCGCTTTCTTCCGTTTCTTCAAACGGCCATAACTTTTGACTCGTTTGGAGTTACGGGAGCCACAACCTATCAAAACGAAGGTCTTTCCATGTTCTACGTTTCCAAAGGTTGGAATTCTCTTGGATCGGTTTATTGCGTAGAATAATTCCATCTTAATTTTATTCTACTACTTGGATGTTTTCATTCATAAATTTATTCCGTGGTGTTTGTGGTATAAATAGTCGGACTAAATCGATGTTAACGTAGAAGAACGTAAAAAATATACAAATACCAAAGAAGGCCACCGTAATATTCCTCTAAAAAAATTGAAATTGAATTTATAATTGGATCAAACAGGAAACTGAAAGATATTCGCAGATTGAAAACGTAGCTTACTTACAGGCTAAGTAATCATATAAAACGCCTTGAGTCGTTCGAAATTCTAAGGTATCAAATGCTTTTAGCGTTATCCTTGAAGTTACTTCGTCATGCTGTCGTAATTTTGGTAAAAAGTCGGCGCGTGTTGATGACTATGAGCAAAACAATGCGGTACGGAAAAAGAGAAAGACGGAACGGTCGTAAAAGCAGAACGTTTATTGCGCTATAGCTTCTGTGGACAAGATTTTGACCCATATCCTCATTTATTCCCACAATGATCCATAATATCTTAAATATCAAGTACTATATTGGGAGCATGCTCGAGCGTTTCACGGAGATCGAAGACTTTTGCCAGTACCTTCGAATCGGAACAGCGAGAGGTCTGTCGCTTTCTTCCGTTTCTTCAAACGGCCATTACTTATGGCTCGTTTGGAGTTACGGAAGCCACAACCTATCAAAACGAAGGTCTTTCCATGTTCTACGTTTCCAAAGGTTGGAATTCTCTTCGATCGGTTTTTTGCGTAGAATAATTCCATCTTAATTTTATTCTACTGCTTGGAAGTTTTCATTCATAAATTTATTCCGTGGTGTTTGTGGTATAAATAGTCGGAGTAAATCGACGTTAACATAGAAGAACGTAAAAAATAGAAATATACAAATATCAAAGAGGGCCACCATAATATTCCGCTAAAAAAATTGAAATTGAATTTAAAATTGGATAAAACAGGAAACTGAAAGATATTCGCAGATTGAAAAAGTAGCTTACTTACAGGCTAAGTAATCATATAAAACGCATTGAGTCGTTCGAAATTCTAAGGTATCAAATGCTTTTAACGTTCTCCTTGAAGTTACTTCGTCGTGGTGTCGTAGTTTTGGTAAAAAGTCGGCGCGTGTTGATGACTATGAGCAAAACAACGCGGTACGGAAAAAGAGGAAGACGGAACGGTCGTAAAAGCAGAACGTTTATTGCGATATAGCTTCTGTGGACAAGTTTTTGACCCACATCCCCATTTATTCCCACAATGATCCATAATATCTTAAATATCATACTATCTTGCGAGCATGCTCGAGCGTTTCACGGAGATCGAAGACTTTTGCCAGTACCGTCGAAACGGAACGGCGAGCGGTCTGTCGCTTTCTTCCGTTTCTTCAAACGGCCATAACTTTTGACTCGTTTGGAGTTACGGGAGCCACAACCTATCAAAACGAAGGTCTTTCCATGTTCTACGTTTCCAAAGGTTGGAATTCTCTTCGATCGGTTTTTTGCGTAGAATAATTCCATCTTAATTTTATTCTACTGCTTGGATGTTTTCATTCATAAATTTATTCCGTGGTGTTTGTGGTATAAATAGTCGGACTAAATCGACGTTAACATAGAAGAACGTAAAAAACAGAAATATACAAATATCAAAGAGGGCCACCATAATATTCCGCTAAAAAAATTGAAATTGAATTTAAAATTGGATAAAACAGGAAACTGAAAGATATTCGCAGATTGAAAAAGTAGCTTACTTACAGGCTAAGTAATCATATAAAACGCATTGAGTCGTTCGAAATTCTAAGGTATCAAATGCTTTTAGCATTCTCCTTGAAGTTACTTCGTCGTGGTGTCGTAGTTTTGGTAAAAAGTCGGCGCGTGTTGATGACTATGAGCAAAACAATGCGGTACGGAAAAAGAGGAAGACGGAACGGTCGTAAAAGCAGAACGTTTATTGCGATATAGCTTCTGTGGACAAGTTTTTGACCCACATCCCCATTTATTCCCACAATGATCCATAATATCTTAAATATCATACTATCTTGCGAGCATGCTCGAGCGTTTCACGGAGATCGAAGACTTTTGCCAGTACCGTCGAAACGGAACGGCGAGCGGTCTGTCGCTTTCTTCCGTTTCTTCAAACGGCCATAACTTTTGACTCGTTTGGAGTTACGGGAGCCACAACCTATCAAAACGAAGGTCTTTCCATGTTCTACGTTTCCAAAGGTTTGAATTCTCTTCGATCGGTTTTTTGCGTAGAATAATTCCATCTTAATTTTATTCTACTGCTTGGATGTTTTCATTCATAAATTTATTCCGTGGTGTTTGTGGTATAAATAGTCGGACTAAATCGACGTTAACCTAGAAGAACGTAAAAAACAGAAATATACAAATATCAAAGAGGGCCACCATAATATTCCGCTAAAAAAATTGAAATTGAATTTAAAATTGGATAAAACAGGAAACTGAAAGATATTCGCAGATTGAAAAGGTAGCTTACTTACAGGCTAAGTAATCATATAAAACGCATTGAGTCGTTCGAAATTCTAAGGTATCAAATGCTTTTAGCATTCTCCTTGAAGTTACTTCGTCGTGGTGTCGTAGTTTTGGTAAAAAGTCGGCGCGTGTTGATGACTATGAGCAAAACAATGCGGTACGGAAAAAGAGGAAGACGGAACGGTCGTAAAAGCAGAACGGTTTATTGCGATATAGCTTCTGTGGACAAGTTTTTGACCCATATCCCCATTTGTTCCCACAATGATCCATAATATCTTAAATATCAAGTACTATCTTGCGAGCATGCTCGAGCGTTTCACGGAGATCGAAGACTTTTGCCGGGTACCGTCGAAACGGAACGGCGAGCGGTCTGTCGCTTTCTTCCGTTTCTTCAAACGTCCATAACTTTTGACTCGTTTGGAGTTACGGGAGCCACAACCTATCAAAACGAAGGTCTTTCCATGTTCTACGTTTCCAAAGGTTGGAATTCTCTTCGATCGGTTTTTTGCGTAGAATAATTCCATCTTAATTTTATTCTACTACTTGGATGTTTTCATTCATAAATTTATTCCGTGGTGTTTGTGGTATAAATAGTCGGACTAAATCGACGTTAACATAGAAGAACGTAAAAAACAGAAATATACAAATATCAAAGAGGGCCACCATAATATTCCGCTAAAAAAATTGAAATTGAATTTAAAATTGGATAAAACAGGAAACTGAAAGATATTCGCAGATTGAAAAAGTAGCTTACTTACAGGCTAAGTAATCATATAAAACGCATTGAGTCGTTCGAAATTCTAAGGTATCAAATGCTTTTAGCATTCTCCTTGAAGTTACTTCGTCGTGGTGTCGTAGTTTTGGTAAAAAGTCGGCGCATGTTGATGACTATGAGCAAAACAATGCGGTACGGAAAAAGAGGAAGACGGAACGGTCGTAAAAGCAGAACGTTTATTGCGATATAGCTTCTGTGGACAAGTTTTTGACCCATATCCCCATTTATTCCCACAATGATCCATAATATCTTAAATATCAAGTACTATCTTGCGAGCATGCTCGAGCGTTTCACGGAGATCGAAGACTTTTGCCAGTACCGTCGAAACGGAACGGCGAGCGGTCTGTCGCTTTCTTCCGTTTCTTCAAACGGCCATAACTTTTGACTCGTTTGGAGTTACGGGAGCCACAACCTATCAAAACGAAGGTCTTTCCATGTTCTACGTTTCCAAAGGTTGGAATTCTCTTCGATCGGTTTTTTGCGTAGAATAATTCCATCTTAATTTTATTCTACTGCTTGGATGTTTTCATTCATAAATTTATTCCGTGGTGTTTGTGGTATAAATAGTCGGACTAAATCGACGTTAACATAGAAGAACGTAAAAAACAGAAATATACAAATATCAAAGAGGGCCACCATAATATTCCGCTAAAAAAATTGAAATTGAATTTAAAATTGGATAAAACAGGAAACTGAAAGATATTCGCAGATTGAAAAAGTAGCTTACTTACAGGCTAAGTAATCATATAAACGCATTGAGTCGTTCGAAATTCTAAGGTATCAAATGCTTTTAGCATTCTCCTTGAAGTTACTTCGTCGTGGTGTCGTAGTTTTGGTAAAAAGTCGGCGCGTGTTGATGACTATGAGCAAAACAATGCGGTACGGAAAAAGAGGAAGACGGAACGGTCGTAAAAGCAGAACGTTTATTGCGATATAGCTTCTGTGGACAAGTTTTTGACCCATATCCCTATTTATTCCCACAATGATCCATAATATCTTAAATATCAAGTACTATCTTGCGAGCATGCTCGAGCGTTTCACGGAGATCGAAGACTTTTGCCAGTACCGTCGAAACGGAACGGCGAGCGGTCTGTCGCTTTCTTCCGTTTCTTCAAACGGCCATAACTTTTGACTCGTTTGGAGTTACGGGAGCCACAACCTATCAAAACGAAGGTCTTTCCATGTTCTACGTTTCCAAAGGTTGGAATTCTCTTCGATCGGTTTTTTGCGTAGAATAATTCCATCTTAATTTTATTCTACTGTCATTCATAAATTTATTCTGTGGTGTTTGTGGTATAAATAGTCGGACTAAATCGACGTTAACATAGAAGAACGTAAAAAACAGAAATATACAAATATCAAAGAGGGCCACCATAATATTCCGCTAAAAAAATTGAAATTGAATTTAAAATTGGATAAAACAGGAAACTGAAAGATATTCGCAGATTGAAAAAGTAGCTTACTTACAGGCTAAGTAATCATATAAAACGCATTGAGTCGTTCGAAATTCTAAGGTATCAAATGCTTTTAGCATTCTCCTTGAAGTTACTTCGTCGTGGTGTCGTAGTTTTGGTAAAAAGTCGGCGCGTGTTGATGACTATGAGCAAAACAACGCGGTACGGAAAAAGAGGAAGACGGAACGGTCGTAAAAGCAGAACGTTTATTGCGATATAGCTTCTGTGGACAAGTTTTTGACCCACATCCCCATTTATTCCCACAATGATCCATAATATCTTAAATATCATACTATCTTGCGAGCATGCTCGAGCGTTTCACGGAGATCGAAGACTTTTGCCAGTACCGTCGAAACGGAACGGCGAGCGGTCTGTCGCTTTCTTCCGTTTCTTCAAACGGCCATAACTTTTGACTCGTTTGGAGTTACGGGAGCCACAACCTATCAAAACGAAGGTCTTTCCATGTTCTACGTTTCCAAAGGTTGGAATTCTCTTCGATCGGTTTTTTGCGTAGAATAATTCCATCTTAATTTTATTCTACTGCTTGGATGTTTTCATTCATAAATTTATTCCGTGGTGTTTGTGGTATAAATAGTCGGACTAAATCGACGTTAACCTAGAAGAACGTAAAAAACAGAAATATACAAATATCAAAGAGGGCCACCATAATATTCCGCTAAAAAAATTGAAATTGAATTTAAAATTGGATAAAACAGGAAACTGAAAGATATTCGCAGATTGAAAAGGTAGCTTACTTACAGGCTAAGTAATCATATAAAACGCATTGAGTCGTTCGAAATTCTAAGGTATCAAATGCTTTTAGCATTCTCCTTGAAGTTACTTCGTCGTGGTGTCGTAGTTTTGGTAAAAAGTCGGCGCGTGTTGATGACTATGAGCAAAACAATGCGGTACGGAAAAAGAGGAAGACGGAACGGTCGTAAAAGCAGAACGTTTATTGCGATATAGCTTCTGTGGACAAGTTTTTGACCCACATCCCCATTTATTCCCACAATGATCCATAATATCTTAAATATCATACTATCTTGCGAGCATGCTCGAGCGTTTCACGGAGATCGAAGACTTTTGCCAGTACCGTCGAAACGGAACGGCGAGCGGTCTGTCGCTTTCTTCCGTTTCTTCAAACGGCCATAACTTTTGACTCGTTTGGAGTTACGGGAGCCACAACCTATCAAAACGAAGGTCTTTCCATGTTCTACGTTTCCAAAGGTTTGAATTCTCTTCGATCGGTTTTTTGCGTAGAATAATTCCATCTTAATTTTATTCTACTGCTTGGATGTTTTCATTCATAAATTTATTCCGTGGTGTTTGTGGTATAAATAGTCGGACTAAATCGACGTTAACCTAGAAGAACGTAAAAAACAGAAATATACAAATATCAAAGAGGGCCACCATAATATTCCGCTAAAAAAATTGAAATTGAATTTAAAATTGGATAAAACAGGAAACTGAAAGATATTCGCAGATTGAAAAGGTAGCTTACTTACAGGCTAAGTAATCATATAAAACGCATTGAGTCGTTCGAAATTCTAAGGTATCAAATGCTTTTAGCATTCTCCTTGAAGTTACTTCGTCGTGGTGTCGTAGTTTTGGTAAAAAGTCGGCGCGTGTTGATGACTATGAGCAAAACAATGCGGTACGGAAAAAGAGGAAGACGGAACGGTCGTAAAAGCAGAACGGTTTATTGCGATATAGCTTCTGTGGACAAGTTTTTGACCCATATCCCCATTTGTTCCCACAATGATCCATAATATCTTAAATATCAAGTACTATCTTGCGAGCATGCTCGAGCGTTTCACGGAGATCGAAGACTTTTGCCGGTACCGTCGAAACGGAACGGCGAGCGGTCTGTCGCTTTCTTCCGTTTCTTCAAACGTCCATAACTTTTGACTCGTTTGGAGTTACGGGAGCCACAACCTATCAAAACGAAGGTCTTTCCATGTTCTACGTTTCCAAAGGTTGGAATTCTCTTCGATCGGTTTTTTGCGTAGAATAATTCCATCTTAATTTTATTCTACTACTTGGATGTTTTCATTCATAAATTTATTCCGTGGTGTTTGTGGTATAAATAGTCGGACTAAATCGACGTTAACATAGAAGAACGTAAAAAACAGAAATATACAAATATCAAAGAGGGCCACCATAATATTCCGCTAAAAAAATTGAAATTGAATTTAAAATTGGATAAAACAGGAAACTGAAAGATATTCGCAGATTGAAAAAGTAGCTTACTTACAGGCTAAGTAATCATATAAAACGCATTGAGTCGTTCGAAATTCTAAGGTATCAAATGCTTTTAGCATTCTCCTTGAAGTTACTTCGTCGTGGTGTCGTAGTTTTGGTAAAAAGTCGGCGCATGTTGATGACTATGAGCAAAACAATGCGGTACGGAAAAAGAGGAAGACGGAACGGTCGTAAAAGCAGAACGTTTATTGCGATATAGCTTCTGTGGACAAGTTTTTGACCCATATCCCCATTTATTCCCACAATGATCCATAATATCTTAAATATCAAGTACTATCTTGCGAGCATGCTCGAGCGTTTCACGGAGATCGAAGACTTTTGCCAGTACCGTCGAAACGGAACGGCGAGCGGTCTGTCGCTTTCTTCCGTTTCTTCAAACGGCCATAACTTTTGACTCGTTTGGAGTTACGGGAGCCACAACCTATCAAAACGAAGGTCTTTCCATGTTCTACGTTTCCAAAGGTTGGAATTCTCTTCGATCGGTTTTTTGCGTAGAATAATTCCATCTTAATTTTATTCTACTGCTTGGATGTTTTCATTCATAAATTTATTCCGTGGTGTTTGTGGTATAAATAGTCGGACTAAATCGACGTTAACATAGAAGAACGTAAAAAACAGAAATATACAAATATCAAAGAGGGCCACCATAATATTCCGCTAAAAAAATTGAAATTGAATTTAAAATTGGATAAAACAGGAAACTGAAAGATATTCGCAGATTGAAAAAGTAGCTTACTTACAGGCTAAGTAATCATATAAACGCATTGAGTCGTTCGAAATTCTAAGGTATCAAATGCTTTTAGCATTCTCCTTGAAGTTACTTCGTCGTGGTGTCGTAGTTTTGGTAAAAAGTCGGCGCGTGTTGATGACTATGAGCAAAACAATGCGGTACGGAAAAAGAGGAAGACGGAACGGTCGTAAAAGCAGAACGTTTATTGCGATATAGCTTCTGTGGACAAGTTTTTGACCCATATCCCTATTTATTCCCACAATGATCCATAATATCTTAAATATCAAGTACTATCTTGCGAGCATGCTCGAGCGTTTCACGGAGATCGAAGACTTTTGCCAGTACCGTCGAAACGGAACGGCGAGCGGTCTGTCGCTTTCTTCCGTTTCTTCAAACGGCCATAACTTTTGACTCGTTTGGAGTTACGGGAGCCACAACCTATCAAAACGAAGGTCTTTCCATGTTCTACGTTTCCAAAGGTTGGAATTCTCTTCGATCGGTTTTTTGCGTAGAATAATTCCATCTTAATTTTATTCTACTGTCATTCATAAATTTATTCTGTGGTGTTTGTGGTATAAATAGTCGGACTAAATCGACGTTAACATAGAAGAACGTAAAAAACAGAAATATACAAATATCAAAGAGGGCCACCATAATATTCCGCTAAAAAAATTGAAATTGAATTTAAAATTGGATAAAACAGGAAACTGAAAGATATTCGCAGATTGAAAAAGTAGCTTACTTACAGGCTAAGTAATCATATAAAACGCATTGAGTCGTTCGAAATTCTAAGGTATCAAATGCTTTTAGCATTCTCCTTGAAGTTACTTCGTCGTGGTGTCGTAGTTTTGGTAAAAAGTCGGCGCGTGTTGATGACTATGAGCAAAACAATGCGGTACGGAAAAAGAGGAAGACGGAACGGTCGTAAAAGCAGAACGTTTATTGCGATATAGCTTCTGTGGACAAGTTTTTGACCCACATCCCCATTTATTCCCACAATGATCCATAATATCTTAAATATCATACTATCTTGCGAGCATGCTCGAGCGTTTCACGGAGATCGAAGACTTTTGCCAGTACCGTCGAAACGGAACGGCGAGCGGTCTGTCGCTTTCTTCCGTTTCTTCAAACGGCCATAACTTTTGACTCGTTTGGAGTTACGGGAGCCACAACCTATCAAAACGAAGGTCTTTCCATGTTCTACGTTTCCAAAGGTTGGAATTCTCTTCGATCGGTTTTTTGCGTAGAATAATTCCATCTTAATTTTATTCTACTGCTTGGATGTTTTCATTCATAAATTTATTCCGTGGTGTTTGTGGTATAAATAGTCGGACTAAATCGACGTTAACCTAGAAGAACGTAAAAAACAGAAATATACAAATATCAAAGAGGGCCACCATAATATTCCGCTAAAAAAATTGAAATTGAATTTAAAATTGGATAAAACAGGAAACTGAAAGATATTCGCAGATTGAAAAGGTAGCTTACTTACAGGCTAAGTAATCATATAAAACGCATTGAGTCGTTCGAAATTCTAAGGTATCAAATGCTTTTAGCATTCTCCTTGAAGTTACTTCGTCGTGGTGTCGTAGTTTTGGTAAAAAGTCGGCGCGTGTTGATGACTATGAGCAAAACAATGCGGTACGGAAAAAGAGGAAGACGGAACGGTCGTAAAAGCAGAACGTTTATTGCGATATAGCTTCTGTGGACAAGTTTTTGACCCATATCCCCATTTGTTCCCACAATGATCCATAATATCTTAAATATCAAGTACTATCTTGCGAGCATGCTCGAGCGTTTCACGGAGATCGAAGACTTTTGCCAGTACCGTCGAAACGGAACGGCGAGCGGTCTGTCGCTTTCTTCCGTTTCTTCAAACGGCCATAACTTTTGACTCGTTTGGAGTTACGGGAGCCACAACCTATCAAAACGAAGGTCTTTCCATGTTCTACGTTTCCAAAGGTTGGAATTCTCTTCGATCGGTTTTTTGCGTAGAATAATTCCATCTTAATTTTATTCTACTGCTTGGATGTTTTCATTCATAAATTTATTCCGTGGTGTTTGTGGTATAAATAGTCGGACTAAATCGACGTTAACATAGAAGAACGTAAAAAACAGAAATATACAAATATCAAAGAGGGCCACCATAATATTCCGCTAAAAAAATTGAAATTGAATTTAAAATTGGATAAAACAGGAAACTGAAAGATATTCGCAGATTGAAAAAGTAGCTTACTTACAGGCTAAGTAATCATATAAAACGCATAGAGTCGTTCGAAATTCTAAGGTATCAAATGCTTTTAGCATTCTCCTTGAAGTTACTTCGTCGTGGTGTCGTAGTTTTGGTAAAAAGTCGGCGCGTGTTGATGACTATGAGCAAAACAATGCGGTACGGAAAAAGAGGAAGACGGAACGGTCGTAAAAGCAGAACGTTTATTGCGATATAGCTTCTGTGGACAAGTTTTTGACCCACATCCCCATTTATTCCCACAATGATCCATAATATCTTAAATATCATACTATCTTGCGAGCATGCTCGAGCGTTTCACAAAGATCGAAGACTTTTGCCAGTACCGTCGAAACGGAACGGCGAGCGGTCTGTCGCTTTCTTCCGTTTCTTCAAACGGCCATAACTTTTGACTCGTTTGGAGTTACGGGAGCCACAACCTATCAAAACGAAGGTCTTTCCATGTTCTACGTTTCCAAAGGTTGGAATTCTCTTCGATCGGTTTTTTGCGTAGAATAATTCCATCTTAATTTTATTCTACTGCTTGGATGTTTTCATTCATAAATTTATTCCGTGGTGTTTGTGGTATAAATAGTCGGACTAAATCGACGTTAACCTAGAAGAACGTAAAAAACAGAAATATACAAATATCAAAGAGGGCCACCATAATATTCCGCTAAAAAAATTGAAATTGAATTTAAAATTGGATAAAATAGGAAACTGAAAGATATTCGCAGATTGAAAAGGTAGCTTACTTACAGGCTAAGTAATCATATAAAACGCATTGAGTCGTTCGAAATTCTAAGGTATCAAATGCTTTTAGCATTCTCCTTGAAGTTACTTCGTCGTGGTGTCGTAGTTTTGGTAAAAAGTCGGCGCGTGTTGATGACTATGAGCAAAACAATACGGTACGGAAAAAGAGGAAGACGGAACGGTCGTAAAAGCAGAACGTTTATTGCGATATAGCTTCTGTGGACAAGTTTTTGACCCACATCCCCATTTATTCCCACAATGATCCATAATATCTTAAATATCATACTATCTTGCGAGCATGCTCGAGCGTTTCACGGAGATCGAAGACTTTTGCCAGTACCGTCGAAACGGAACGGCGAGCGGTCTGTCGCTTTCTTCCGTTTCTTCAAACGGCCATAACTTTTGACTCGTTTGGAGTTACGGGAGCCACAACCTATCAAAACGAAGGTCTTTCCATGTTCTACGTTTCCAAAGGTTGGAATTCTCTTCGATCGGTTTTTTGCGTAGAATAATTCCATCTTAATTTTATTCTACTGCTTGGATGTTTTCATTCATAAATTTATTCCGTGGTGTTTGTGGTATAAATAGTCGGACTAAATCGACGTTAACCTAGAAGAACGTAAAAAACAGAAATATACAAATATCAAAGAGGGCCACCATAATATTCCGCTAAAAAAATTGAAATTGAATTTAAAATTGGATAAAACAGGAAACTGAAAGATATTCGCAGATTGAAAAGGTAGCTTACTTACAGGCTAAGTAATCATATAAAACGCATTGAGTCGTTCGAAATTCTAAGGTATCAAATGCTTTTAGCATTCTCCTTGAAGTTACTTCGTCGTGGTGTCGTAGTTTTGGTAAAAAGTCGGCGCGTGTTGATGACTATGAGCAAAACAATGCGGTACGGAAAAAGAGGAAGATGGAACGGTCGTAAAAGCAGAACGTTTATTGCGATATAGCTTCTGTGGACAAGTTTTTGACCCATATCCCCATTTGTTCCCACAATGATCCATAATATCTTAA
Source organism: Allium cepa (assembly GCA_030765085.1). Classification (NCBI taxonomy): domain Eukaryota; kingdom Viridiplantae; phylum Streptophyta; class Magnoliopsida; order Asparagales; family Amaryllidaceae; genus Allium; species Allium cepa. Next base: position 171,654,022 of record CM060931.1, read on the forward strand.
ATATCAAGTACTATCTTGCGAGCATGCTCGAGCGTTTCACGGAGATCGAAGACTTTTGCCAGTACCGTCGAAACGGAACGGCGAGCGGTCTGTCGCTTTCTTCCGTTTCTTCAAACGGCCATAACTTTTGACTCGTTTGGAGTTACGGGAGCCACAACCTATCAAAACGAAGGTCTTTCCATGTTCTACGTTTCCAAAGGTTGGAATTCTCTTCGATCGGTTTTTTGCATAGAATAATTCCATCTTAATTTTATTCTACTGCTTGGATGTTTTCATTCATAAATTTATTCCGTGGTGTTTGTGGTATAAATAGTCGGACTAAATCGACGTTAACATAGAAGTACGTAAAAAACAGAAATATACAAATATCAAAGAGGGCCACCATAATATTCCGCTAAAAAAATTGAAATTGTATTTAAAATTGGATAAAACAGGAAACTGAAAGATATTCGCAGATTGAAAAAGTAGCTTACTTACAGGCTAAGTAATCATATAAAACGCATTGAGTCGTTCGAAATTCTAAGGTATCAAATGCTTTTAGCATTCTCCTTGAAGTTACTTCGTCGTGGTGTCGTAGTTTTGGTAAAAAGTCGGCGCATGTTGATGACTATGAGCAAAACAATGCGGTACGGAAAAAGAGGAAGACGGAACGGTCGTAAAAGCAGAACGTTTATTGCGATATAGCTTCTGTGGAAAAGTTTTTGACCCATATCCCCATTTATTCCCACAATGATCCATAATATCTTAAATATCAAGTACTATCTTGCGAGCATGCTCGAGCGTTTCACGGAGATCGAAGACTTTTGCCAGTACCGTCGAAACGGAACGGCGAGCGGTCTGTCGCTTTCTTCCGTTTCTTCAAACGGCCATAACTTTTGACTCGTTTGGAGTTACGGGAGCCACAACCTATCAAAACGAAGGTCTTTCCATGTTCTACGTTTCCAAAGGTTGGAATTCTCTTCGATCGGTTTTTTGCGTAGAATAATTCCATCTTAATTTTATTCTACTGCTTGGATGTTTTCATTCATAAATTTATTCCGTGGTGTTTGTGGTATAAATAGTCGGACTAAATCGACGTTAACATAGAAGAACGTAAAAAACAGAAATATACAAATATCAAAGAGGGCCACCATAATATTCCGCTAAAAAAATTGAAATTGAATTTAAAATTGGATAAAACAGGAAACTGAAAGATATTCGCAGATTGAAAAAGTAGCTTACTTACAGGCTAAGTAATCATATAAACGCATTGAGTCGTTCGAAATTCTAAGGTATCAAATGCTTTTAGCATTCTCCTTGAAGTTACTTCGTCGTGGTGTCGTAGTTTTGGTAAAAAGTCGGCGCGTGTTGATGACTATGAGCAAAACAATGCGGTACGGAAAAAGAGGAAGACGGAACGGTCGTAAAAGCAGAACGTTTATTGCGATATAGCTTCTGTGGACAAGTTTTTGACCCATATCCCTATTTATTCCCACAATGATCCATAATATCTTAAATATCAAGTACTATCTTGCGAGCATGCTCGAGCGTTTCACGGAGATCGAAGACTTTTGCCAGTACCGTCGAAACGGAACGGCGAGCGGTCTGTCGCTTTCTTCCGTTTCTTCAAACGGCCATAACTTTTGACTCGTTTGGAGTTACGGGAGCCACAACCTATCAAAACGAAGGTCTTTCCATGTTCTACGTTTCCAAAGGTTGGAATTCTCTTCGATCGGTTTTTTGCGTAGAATAATTCCATCTTAATTTTATTCTACTGCTTGGATGTTTTCATTCATAAATTTATTCCGTGGTGTTTGTGGTATAAATAGTCGGACTAAATCGACGTTAACATAGAAGAATGTAAAAAACAGAAATATACAAATATCAAAGAGGGCCACCATAATATTCCGCTAAAAAAATTGAAATTGAATTTAAAATTGGATAAAACAGGAAACTGAAAGATATTCGCAGATTGAAAAAGTAGCTTACTTACAGGCTAAGTAATCATATAAACGCATTGAGTCGTTCGAAATTCTAAGGTATCAAATGCTTTTAGCATTCTCCTTGAAGTCACTTCGTCGTGGTGTCGTAGTTTTGGTAAAACGGGCGCGTGTTGATGACTATGAGCAAAACAATGCGGTACGGAAAAAGTGGAAGACGGAACGGTCGTAAAAACAGAACGTTTATTGCGCTATAGCTTCTGTCGACAAGTTTTTGACCCATATCCCCATTTATTCCCACAATGATCCATAATATCTTAAATATCAATTACTATATTGTGAGCACGCTCGAGCGTTTCACGGAGATCGAAGACTTTTGCCAGTACCGTCGAATCGGAACAGCGAGCGGTCTGTCGCTTTCTTCCGTTTCTTCAAACCGCCATAACTTTTGACTCGTTTGGAGTTACGGGAGCCACAACCTATCAAAACGAAGGTCTTTCCATGTTCTACGTTTCAAACGGTTGGAATTCTCTTCGATTGGTTTTTTGTGTAGAATAATTCCATCTTAATTTTATTCTACTGCTTGGATGTTTTGATTCATAAATTTATTCCGTGGAGTTTGTGGTATAAATAGTCGGACTAAATGGATGTTAACGTAGGAGAACGTAAAAAACAAAAATATACAAATATCAAAGAAGGCCACCATAATATTCCGCTAAAAAATTTAAATTGAATTTAAAATTGGATAAAACAGGAAACTGAAAGATATTCGCAGATTGAAAACGTAGTTTACTTACAGGCTAAGTAATCATATAAAACGCCTTGAGTCGTTCGAAATTCTAAGGTATCAAATGCTTTTAACGTTCTCCTTGAAGTCTTTTCTTCATGGTGTCGTAATTTTAGTAAAAAGGGCACGTGTTGATGACTATGAGCAAAACAATGCGGTACGGAAAAAGAGGAAGACGGAACGGTCGTAAAAATAGAACGTTTATTGCGCTATAGCTTCTGTCGACAAGTTTTTGACCCATATCCCCATTTATTCCCACAATGATCCATAATATCTTAAATATCAATTACTATATTGTGAGCACGCTCGAGCGTTTCACGGAGATCGAAGTCTTTTGCCAGTACCGTCGAATCGGAACAGCGAGCGGTCTGTCGCTTTCTTCCGTTTCTTCAAACCGCCATAACTTTTGACTTGTTTGGAGTTACGGGAGCCACAAACTATCAAAACAAAGGTCTTTCCATGTTCTACGTTTCCAACGGTTGGAATTCTCTTCGATCGGTTTTTTGCGTAGAATAATTCCATCTTAATTTTATTCTACTGCTTGGATGTTTTCATTCATAAATTTATTCCGTGGAGTTTGTGGTATAAATAGTCGGACTAAATCGACGTTTACGTAGAAGAACGTAAAAAACAAAAATATACAAATATCAAAGAAGGCCACCATAATATTCCGCTAAAAAAATTGAAATTGAATTTAAAATTGGATAAAACAGGAAACTGAAAGATATTCGCAGATTGAAAAAGTAGCTTACTTACAGGCTAAGTAATCATATAAAACGCATTGAGTCGTTCGAAATTCTAAGGTATCAAATGCTTTTAGCATTCTCCTTGAAGTTACTTCGTCGTGGTGTCGTAGTTTTGGTAAAAAGTCGGCGCGTGTTGATGACTATGAGCAAAACAATGCGGTACAAAAAAGAGGAAGACGGAACGGTCGTAAAAGCAGAAAGTTTATTGCGATATAGCTTCTGTGGACCAGTTTTTGACCCATATCCCCATTTATTCCCAAAATGATCCATAATATCTTAAATATCAAGTACTATCTTGCGAGCATGCTCGAGCATTTCACGGAGATCGAAGACTTTTGCCAGTACCGTCGAAACGGAACGGCGAGCGGTCTGTCGCTTTCTTCCGTTTCTTCAAACGGCCATAACTTTTGACTCGTTTGGAGTTACGGGAGCCACAACCTATCAAAACGAAGGTATTTCCATGTTCTACGTTTCCAATGGTTGGAATTCCCTTGAATCGGTTTTTTGCTTAGAATAATTCCATCTTAATTTTATTCTACTACTTGGATGTTTTGATTCGTAAATTTATTCCATGGAGTTTGTGGTATAAATAGTCGGACTAAATCGATGTTAACGTAGAACAACGTAAAAAACAAAAATATACAAATATCAAAGAAGGCCACCATAATATTCCGCTAAAAAAATTGAAATTGAATTTAAAATTGGATAAAACAGGAAACTGAAAGATATTCGCAGATTGAAAAAGTAGCTTACTTACAGGCTAAGTAATCATATAAACGCATTGAGTCGTTCGAAATTCTAAGGTATCAAATGATTTTAACGTTCTCCTTGAAGTCATTTCTTCGTGGTGTCGTACTTTTGGTAAAAAGGGCGCGTGTTGATGACTATGAGCAAAACAATGCGGTACGGAAAAAGTGGAAGACGGAACGGTCGTAAAAACAGAACGTTTATTGCGCTATAGCTTCTGTCGACAAGTTTTTGACCCATATCCCCATTTATTCCCACAATGATCCATAATATCTTAAATATCAATTACTATATTGTGAGCACGCTCGAGCGTTTCACGGAGATCGAAGACTTTTGCCAGTACCGTCGAATCGGAACAGCGAGCGGTCTGTCGCTTTCTTCCGTTTCTTCAAACCGCCATAACTTTTGACTCGTTTGGAGTTTCGGGAGCCACAACCTATCAAAACGAAGGTCTTTCCATGTTCTACGTTTCAAACGGTTGGAATTCTCTTCGATCGGTTTTTTGTGTAGAATAATTCCATCTTAATTTTATTCTACTGCTTGGATGTTTTGATTCATAAATTTATTCCGTGGAGTTTGTGGTATAAATAGTCGGACTAAATCGATGTTAACGTAGGAGAACGTAAAAAACAAAAATATACAAATATCAAAGAAGGCCACCATAATATTCAGCTAAAAAATTTAAATTGAATTTAAAATTGGATAAAACAGGAAACTGAAAGATATTCGCAGATTGAAAACGTAGTTTACTTACAGGCTAAGTAATCATATAAAACGCCTTGAGTCGTTCGAAATTCTAAGGTATCAAATGCTTTTAACGTTCTCCTTGAAGTCTTTTCTTCATGGTGTCGTAATTTTAGTAAAAAGGGCGCGTGTTGATGACTATGAGCAAAACAATGCGGTACGGAAAAAGAGGAAGACGGAACGGTCGTAAAAATAGAACGTTTATTGCGCTATAGCTTCTGTCGACAAGTTTTTGACCCATATCCCCATTTATTCCCACAATGATCCATAATATCTTAAATATCAATTACTATATTGTGAGCACGCTCGAGCGTTTCACGGAGATCGAAGTCTTTTGCCAGTACCGTCGAATCGGAACAGCGAGCGGTCTGTCGCTTTCTTCCGTTTCTTCAAACCGCCATAACTTTTGACTTGTTTGGAGTTACGGGAGCCACAAATTATCAAAACAAAGGTCTTTCCATGTTCTACGTTTCCAACGGTTGGAATTCTCTTCGATCGGTTTTTTGCGTAGAATAATTCCATCTTAATTTTATTCTACTGCTTGGATGTTTTCATTCATAAATTTATTCCGTGGAGTTTGTGGTATAAATAGTCGGACTAAATCGAGGTTTACGTAGAAGAACGTAAAAAACAAAAATATACAAATATCAAAGAAGGCCACCATAATATTCCGCTAAAAAAATTGAAATTGAATTTAAAATTGGATAAAACAGGAAACTGAAAGATATTCGCAGATTGAAAAAGTAGCTTACTTACAGGCTAAGTAATCATATAAAACGCATTGAGTCGTTCGAAATTCTAAGGTATCAAATGCTTTTAGCATTCTCCTTGAAGTTACTTCGTCGTGGTGTCGTAGTTTTGGTAAAAAGTCGGCGCGTGTTGATGACTATGAGGAAAACAATGCGGTACAAAAAAGAGGAAGACGGAACAGTCGTAAAAGCAGAAAGTTTATTGCGATATAGCTTCTGTGGACCAGTTTTTGACCCATATCCCCATTTATTCCCAAAATGATCCATAATATCTTAAATATCAAGTACTATCTTGCGAGCATGCTCGAGCATTTCACGGAGATCGAAGACTTTTGCCAGTACCGTCGAAACGGAACGGCGAGCGGTCTGTCGCTTTCTTCCGTTTCTTCAAACGGCCATAACTTTTGACTCGTTTGGAGTTACGGGAGCCACAACCTATCAAAACGAAGGTATTTCCATGTTCTACGTTTCCAATGGTTGGAATTCCCTTGAATCGGTTTTTTGCTTAGAATAATTCCATCTTAATTTTATTCTACTACTTGGATGTTTTGATTCATAAATTTATTCCATGGAGTTTGTGGTATAAATAGTCGGACTAAATCGATGTTAACGTAGAACAACGTAAAAAACAAAAATATACAAATATCAAAGAAGGCCACCATAATATTCCGCTAAAAAAATTGAAATTGAATTTAAAATTGGATAAAACAGGAAACTGAAAGATATTCGCAGATTGAAAAAGTAGCTTACTTACAGGCTAAGTAATCATATAAAACGCCTTGAGTCGTTCGAAATTCTAAGGTATCAAATGCTTTTAACGTTCTCCTTGAAGTCATTTCTTCTTGGTGTCGTAATTTTGGTAAAAAGTCGGCGCGTGTTGATGACTATGAGCAAAACAATGCGGTACGGAAAAAGAGGAAGACGGAACGGTCGTAAAAACAGAACGTTTATTGCGCTATAACTTCTGTCGACAAGTTTTTGACCCATATCCCCATTTATTCCCACAATGATCCATAATATCTTAAATATCAATTACTATATTGTGAGCACGCTCGACCGTTTCACGGAGATCGAAGACTTTTGCCAGTACCGTCGAATCGGAACAGCGAGCGGTCTGTCGCTTTCTTCCGTTTCTTCAAACCGCCATAACTTTTGACTCGTTTGGAGTTACGGGAGCCACAACCTATCAAAACAAAGGCCTTTCCATGTTCTACATTTCCAACGGTTGGAATTCTCTTCGATCGGTTTTTTGCGTAGAATAATTCCATCTTAATTTTATTCTACTGCTTGGATGTTTTCAATCATAAATTTATTCCGTGGAGTTTGTGGTATAAATAGTCGGACTAAATCGACGTTAACGTAGAAGAACGTAAAAAACAAAAATATACAAATATCAAAGAAGGCCACCATAATATTCCGCTAAAAAAATTGAAATTGAATTTAAAATTGGATAAAACAGGAAACTGACAGATATTCGCAGATTGAAAAGGTAGCTTACTTACAGGCTAAGTAATCATATAAAACGCCTTGAGTCGTTCGAAATTCTAAGGTATCAAATGCTTCTAGCATTCTCCTTGAAGTTACTTCGTCGTGGTGTCGTAGTTTTGGTAAAAAGTCGGCGCGTGTTGATGACTATGAGCAAAACAATGCGGTACGGAAAAAGAGGAAGACGGAACGATCGTAAAAGCAGAACGTTTATTGCGATATAGCTTCTGTCGACAAGTTTTTGACCCATATCCCCATTTGTTCCCACAATGATCCATAATATCTTAAATATCAAGTACTATCTTGCGAGCACGCTCGAGCGTTTCACGGAGATCGAAGACTTTTGCCAGTACCGTCGAATCGGAACGGCGAGCGGTCTGTCGCTTTCTTCCGTTTCTTCAAACCGCCATAACTTTTGACTTGTTTGGAGTTACGGGAGCCACAAACAATCAAAACAAAGGTCTTTCCATGTTCTACGTTTCCAACGGTTGGAATTCTCTTCGATCGGTTTTTTGTGTAGAATAATTCCATCTTAATTTTATTCTACTGCTTGGATGTTTTCATTCATAAATTTATTCCGTGGAGTTTGTGGTATAAATAGTCGGACTAAATCGATGTTTACGTAGAAGAACGTAAAAAACAGAAACATACAAATATCAAAGAAGGCCACCATAATATTCCGCTAAAAAAATTGAAATTGAATTTAAAATTGGATAAAACAGGAAACTGAAAGATATTCGCAGATTGAAAAAGTAGCTTACTTACAGGCTAAGTAATCATATAAAACGCATTGAGTCGTTCGAAATTCTAAGGTATCAAATGCTTTTAGCATTCTCCTTGAAGTTACTTCGTCGTGGTGTCGTTGTTTTGGTAAAAAGTCGGCGCGTGTTGATGACTATGAGCAAAACAATGCGGTACGGAAAAAGAGGAAGACAGAACGGTCGTAAAAGCAGAAAGTTTATTGCGATATAGCTTCTGTGGACCAGTTTTTGACCCATATCCCCATTTATTCCCAAAATGATCCATAATATCTTAAATATCAAGTACTATCTTGCGAGCATGCTCGAGCGTTTCACGGAGATCGAAGACTTTTGCCAGTACCGTCGAAACGGAACGGCGAGCGGTCTGTCGCTTTCTTCCGTTTCTTCAAACGGCCATAACTTTTGACTCGTTTAGAGTTACGGGAGCCACAACCTATCAAAACGAAGGTCTTTCCATGTTCGACGTTTCCAACGGTTGGAATTCTCTTCGATCGGTTTTTTGTGTATAATAATTCCATCTTAATTTTATTCTACTACTTGGATGTTTTGATTCATAAATTTATTCCGTGGAGTTTGTGGTATAAATAGTCGGACTAAATCGATGTTAACGTAGAAGAACGTAAAAAACAAAAATATACAAATATCAAAGAAGGCCACCATAATATTCCGCTAAAAAATTGAAATTGAATTTAAAATTGGATAAAACAGGAAACTGAAAGATATTCGCAGATTGAAAAAGTAGCTTACTTACAGGCTAAGTAATCATATAAAACGCCTTGAGTCGTTCGAAATTCTAAGGTATCAAATGCTTTTAACGTTCTCCTTGAAGTCATTTCTTCGTGGTGTCGTAATTTTGGTAAAAAGGGCGCGTGTTGATGACTATGAGCAAAACAATACGGTACAGAAAAAGTGGAAGACGGAACGGTCGTAAAAACAGAACGTTTATTGCGCTATAGCTTCTGTCGACAAGTTTTTGACCCATATCCCCATTTATTCCCAAAATGATCCATAATATCTTAAATATCAATTACTATATTGTTAGCACGCTCGAGCGTTTCACGGAGATCGAAGACTTTTGCCAGTACCGTCGAATCGGAACAGCGAGCGGTCTGTCGCTTTCTTCCGTTTCTTCAAACCGCCATAACTTTTGATTTGTTTGGAGTTACGGGAGCCACAACCTATCAAAACAAAGGTCTTTCCATGTTCTACGTTTCCAACGGTTGGAATTCTCTTCGATCGGTTTTTTACGTAGAATAATTCCATCTTAATTTTATTCTACTGCGTGGATGTTTTCCTTCATAAATTTATTCCGTGGAGTTTGTGGTATAAATAGTCGGACTAAATCGATGTTAACGTAGGAGAACGTAAAAAACAAAAATATACAAATATCAAAGAAGGCCACCATAATATTCCGCTAAAAAATTTTAATTGAATTTAAAATTGGATAAAACAGGAAACTGAAAGATATTCGTAGATTGAAAAAGTAGCTTACTTACAACCAAAGTAATCATATAAAACGCCTTGAGTCGTTCGAAATTCTAAGGTATCAAATGCTTTTAACGTTCTCCTTGAAGTCATTTCTTCGTGGTGTCGTAATTTTAGTAAAAAGGGCGCGTGTTGATGACTATGAGCAAAACAATGCGGTACGGAAAAAGAGAAAGACGGAATGGTCGTAAAAATAGAACGTTTATTGCGCCTTCTGTCAACAAGTTTTTGACTCATATCCCCATTTATTACCAAAATGATCCATAATATCTTAAATATCAAGTACTATCTTGCGAGCATGCTCGAGCGTTTCACGGAGATCGAAGACTTTTGCCAGTACCGTCGAAACGGAACGGCGAGCGGTCTGTCGCTTTCTTCCGTTTCTTCAAACGGCCATAACTTTTGACTCGTTTGGAGTTACGGGAGCCACAACCTATCAAAACGAAGGTCTTTCCATGTTCTACGTTTCAAACGGTTGGAATTCTCTTCGATCGGTTTTTTGTGTAGAATAATTCCATCTTTATTTTATCCTACTCGTTGGATGTTTTCATTCATAAACTTATTCCGTGGAGTTTGTGGCATAAATAGTCGGACTAAATCGATGTTAACGTAGAAGAACGTAAAAAACAAAAATATACAAATATCAAAGAAGGCCCCATAATATTCCGCTAAAAAAATTGAAATTGAATTTAAAATTGGATAAAACAGGAAACTGAAAGATATTCGCAGATTGAAAAAGTAGCGTACTTACAGGCTAAGTAATCATATAAAACGCATTGAGTCGTTCGAAATTCTAAGGTATCAAATGCTTTTAGCATTCTCCTTGAAGTTACTTCGTCGTGTTGTCGTAGTTTTGGTAAAAAGTCGGCGCGTGTTGATGACTATGAGCAAAACAATGTGGTACGGAAAAAGAGGAAGACGGAACGGTCGTAAAAGCAGAACGTTTATTGCGATATAGCTTCTGTGGAGAAAGTTTTTGACCCATAACCCCATTTATTCCCACAATGATCCATAATATATTAAATATCAAGTACTATCTTGCGAGCATGCTCGAGCGTTTCACGGAGATCGAAGACTTTTGCCAGTACCGTCGAATCGGAATGGCGAGCGGTCTGTCGCTTTCTTCCGTTTCTTCATACGGTCATAACTTTTGATTAGTTTGGAGTTACTGGAACGACAACCTATCAAAACGAAGGTCTTTCTATGTTCTACGTTTCCAACGGTTGGAATTTCCTTGGATCGGTTTTTTGTGTAGAATAATTCCATCTTAATTTTATTCTGCTACTTGGATGTTTTGATTCATAAATTTATCCGTGGAGTTTGTGGTATAAATTGTCGGACTAAATCGATGTTAACGTAGAAGAACGTAAAAAACAAAAATATACAAATATCAAAGAAGGCCACCATAATATTCCGCTAAAAATATTGAAATTGAATTTAAAATTGGATAAAACAGGAAACTGAAAGATATTCGCAGATTGAAAAAGTAGCTTACTTACAGGCTAAGTAATCATATAAAACGCCTTGAGTCGTTCGAAATTCTAAGGTATCAAATGCTTTTAACGTTCTCCTCGAAGTCACTTCTTCGTGGTGTCGTAATTTCGGTAAAAAGTTGGCGCGTGTTGATGACTATGAGCAAAACAATGCGGTACGGAAAAAGAGGAAGACGGAACGGTCGTAAAAACAGAACGTTTATTGCGCTATAGCTTCTGTCGACAAGTATTTGACCCATATCCCCATTTATTCCCACAATATCCATAATATCTTAAATATCAAGTACTATATTGTGAGCATGCTCGAGCGTTTCACGGAGATCGAAGACTTTTGCCAGTACCGTCGAATCGGAACAGCGAGCGGTCTGTCGCTTTCTTCCGTTTCTTCAAACGGCCATAACTTTTGACTCGTTTGGAGTTACGGGAGCCACAACCTATCAAAACGAAGGTCTTTCCATGTTCTACGTTTCCAAAGGTTGGAATTCTCCTGGATCGGTTTTTTGTGTAGAATAATTCCATCTTAATTTTATTCTACTAGTTGGATGTTTTGATCCATAAATTTATTCCGTGGAGTTTGTGGTATAAATTGTCGGACTAAATCGATGTTAACGTAGAATAACGTAAAAAACAAAAATATACAAATATCAAAGAAGTCCACCATAATATTCCGCTAAAAATATTGAAATTGAATTTAAAATTGGATAAAACAGGAAACTAAAAGATATTCGCAGATTGAAAAAGTAGCTTACTTACAGGCTAAGTAATCATATAAAACGCCTTGAGTCGTTCGAAATTCTAAGGTATCAAATGCTTTTAACGTTCTCCTTGAAGTCATTTCTTCGTGGTGTCGTAATTTTGGTAAAAAGTCGGCACGTGTTGATGACTATGAGCAAAACAATGCGGTACGGAAAAAGAGGAAGACGGAACGGTCGTAAAAAAAGAACGTTTATTGCGCTATAGCTTCTGTCGACAAGTTTTTGACCCATATCCCCATTTATTCCTACAATGATCCATAATATCTTAAATATCAAGTACTATATTGTGAGCATGCTCGAGCGTTTCACGGAGATCGAAGACTTTTGCCAGTACCGTCGAATCGGAACAGCGGGCAGTCTGTCGCTTTCTTCCGTTTCTTCAAACGGCCATAACTTTTGACTCGTTAGGAGTTACGGGAGCCACAACCTACCAAAACGAAGGTCTTTCCATGTTCTACGTTTCCAAAGGTTGGAATTCTCTTGGATCGGTTTTTTTCGTAGAATAATTCCATCTTAATTTTATTCTTCTGCTTGGATGTTTTGATTCATAAATTTATTCCGTGGTGTTTGTGGTATAAATAGTCGGACTAAATCGATGTTAATGTAGAAGAACGTAAAATACAAAAATATACAAATATCAAAGAAGGCCACCATAATATTCCGCTAAAAAGATTGAAATTGAATTTAAAATTGGATAAAACAGGAAACTGAAAGATATTCACAGATTGAAAAAGTAGCTTACTTATAGGCTAAGCAATCATATAAAACGCCTTGAGTCGTTCGAAATTCTAAGGTATCAAATGCTTTTAACGTTCTCCTTGAAGTCACTTCCTCGTGGTGTCGTAATTTTGGTAAAAAGTCGGCGCGTGTTGATGACCATGAGCAAAACAATGCGGTACGGAAAAAGAGGAAGACGGAACGGTCGTAAAAACAGAACGTTTATTGCGCTATAGCTTCTGTCGACAAGTTTTGGACCCATATGCCCATTTATTCCCACAATGATCCATAATATAATAAATATCAAGTATTATATTGTGGGCACGCTTGAGCGTTTCACGGAGATCGAAGAATTTTGCCAGTACCGTCGAATCGGAACAGCGAGCGGTCTGTCGCTTTCTTCCGTTTCTTCAAACGGCCATAACTTTTGACTCGTTTGGAGTTACGGGAGCCACAACCTATCAAAACGAAGGTCTTTCCATGTTCTACGTTTCCAAAGGTTGGAATTCTCTTCGATCGGTTTTTTGCGTAGAATAATTCCATCTTAATTTTATTCTACTGCTTGGATGTTTTCATTCATAAATTTATTCCGTGGAGTTTGTGGTATAAATAGTCGGACTAAATCGATGTTAACGTACAAGAACGTAAAAAACAAAAATATAGAAATATCAAAGAAGGCCACCATAATATTCCGCTAAAAAATTGAAATTGAATTTAAAATTGGATCAAACAGGAAACTGAAAGATATTCGCAGATTGAAAAAGTAGCTTACTTAAATCATATAAAACGCCTTGAGTCGTTCGAAATTCTATGGTATCAATTGCTTTTAACGTTCTCCTTGAAGTTACTTCGTCGTGGTTTCGTAATTTTGGAAAAAAGTCGGCGCGTGTTGATGACTATGAGCAAAACATTACGGTACGGAAAAAGAGGAAGACGGAACAGTCGTACAAGCAGAACGTTTATTGCGCTATAGCTTCTGTGGACAAGTTTTTGACCCATATCCCCATTTATTCCCACAATGATCCATAATATCTTAAATATCAAGTACTATATTGGAAGCATGCTCGAGCGTTTCACGGAGATCGAAGACTTTTGCCAGTACCGTCGAATCGGAATAGCGAGCGGTCTGTCGCTTTCTTCCGTTTCTTCAAACGGCCATAACTTTTGACTCATTTGGAGTTACGGGAGCCACAACCTATCAAAACGAAGGTCTTTCCATGTTCTACGTTTCCAACGGTTGGAATTCTCTTGGATCGGTTTTTTCCGTAGAATAATTCCATCTTAATTTTATTCTACTGCTTGGATGTTTTCATTCATAAATTTATTCCGTGGAGTTTGTGGTATAAAAAGTCGGACTAAATCGATGTTAACGTAGAAGAACGCAAAAAACAAAAATATACAAATAGCGAAGAAGGCCACCATAATATTACGCTAAAAAAATAGTAATTGAATTTAAAATTGGACAAAACAGGAAACTGAAAGATATTCGTAGATTGAAAAAGTAGCTTGCTTACAGGCTAAGTAATCATATAAAACGCATTGAGTGGTTCGAAATTCTAAGGTATCAAATGCTTTTAACGTTCTCCTTGAAGTTACTTCGTCGTGGTGTCGTAATTTTGGTAAAAAGTCGGCGCGTGTTGATGACTATGAGCAAAACAATGCGGTACGGAAAAAGAGAAAGACGGAACGGTCGTAAAAGCAGAACGTTTATTGCGATATAGCTTCTGTGGACAAGTTTTTGACCCATATCCCCATTTATTCCCACAATGATCCATAATATCTTAAATATCAAGTACTATATTGTGAGCATGCTCGAGTGTTTCACGGAGATCGAAGACTTTTGCCTGTACCGTCGAATCAGAACGGCGAGCGGTCTGTCGCTTTCTTCCGTTTCTTCAAACGGCCATAACTTTTGACTCGTTCGGAGTTACGGGAGCCAGAACCTATCAAAACGACGGTCTTTCTATGTTCTATGTTTCCAATGGTTGGAATTCTCTTGGATCGGTTTTTTGTGTAGAATAATTCCATCTTAATTTTATTCTACTACTTGGATGTTTTGATTCATAAATTTATTCCGTGGAGTTTGTGGTATAAATTGTCGGACTAAATCGATGTTAACGTAGAAGAACGTAAAAAACAAAAATATACAAATATCAAAGAAGGCCACCATAATATTCCGCTAAAAATATTGAAATTGAATATAAAATTGGATAAAACAGGAAACTGAAAGATATTCGCAGATTGAAAAAGTAGCTTACTTACGGGCTAAGTAATCATATAAAACGCCTTGAGTCATTCGAAATTCTAAGGTATCAAATGCTTTTAAAGTTCTCCTTGAAGTAACTTCTTCGTGGTGTCGTAATTTTGGTAAAAAGTCGGCGCGTGTTGATGACTATGAGCAAAACAATGCGGTACGGAAAAAGAGGAAGACGGAACGGTCGTAAAAGAAGAACGTTTATTGCGCTATAGCTTCTGTCGATAAGTTTTTGACCCATATCCCCATTTATTCCCACAATGATCCATAATATCTTAAATATCAAGTACTATATTGGGAGCATGCTTGAGCGTTTCACGGAGATCGAAGACTTTTGCCAGTACCGTCGAATCGGAACAGCGAGCGGTCTGTCGCTTTCTTCCGTTTCTTCAAACGGCCATAACTGTTGGCTCGTTTGGATTTACGGGAGCCACAACCTATCAAAACGAAGGTCTTTCCATGTTCTACGTTTCCAAAGGTTGGAATTCTCTTCGATCGGTTTTTTGTGTAGAATGATTCCATCTTAATTTTATTCTACTACTTGGATGTTTTGATTCATAAAATTATTCCGTGGAGTTTGTGGTATAAATTGTCGGACTAAATCGATGTTAACGTAGAAGAACGTAAAAAACAAAAATATGCAAATATCAAAGAAGGCCACCATAATATTCCGCTAAAAAAATTGAAATTGAATTTAAAATTGGATAAAACAGGAAACTGAAGGATATTCGTAGATTGGAAAAGTAGCTTACTTACAGGCTAAGTAATCATATAAAACGCATTGAGTCGTTCGAAATTCTAAGGTATCAAATGCTTTTAACACTCTCCTTGAAATTACTTCGTCGTGGTGTCGTAATTTTGGTAAAAAGTCGGCGCGTGTTGATGACTATGAGCAAAACAATGTGGTACGGAAAAAGAGGAAGACGGAACGGTCGTAAAAGCAGAATGTTTATTGCGCTATAGCTTATGTGGACAATTTTTTGACCCATATCCCCATTTATTCCCACAATGATCCATAATATCTTAAATATCAAGTACTATATTGTGAGCATGCTCGAGTGTTTCACAGAGATCGAAGACTTTTGCCAGTACCGTCGAATCAGAACGGCGAGCGGTCTGTCGCTTTCTTCCGTTTCTTCAAACGGCCATAACTTTTGACTCGTTTGGAGTTACGGGAGCCAGAACCTATCAAAACGAAGGTCTTTCTATGTTTTACGTTTCCAACGGTTGGAATTCTTTTGGATCGGTTTTTTGTGTAGAATAATTCCATCTTAATTTTATTCTACTGCTTGGATGTTTTGATTCATAAATTTATTCCGTGGAGTTTGTGGTATAAATTGTCGGACTAAATCGATGTTAACGTAGAAGAACGTAAAAAACAAAAATATACAAATATAAAAGAAGGCCACTATAATATTCCGCTAAAAGTATTGAAATTGAATTTAAAATTGGATAAAACAGGAAACTGAAAAATATTCGCAGATTGAAAAAGTAGCTTACTTAAAGGCTAAGTAATCATATAAAACGCCTTGAGTCGTTCGAAATTCTAAGGTATCAAATGCTTTTAACGTTCTCCTTGAAGTCACTTCTTCGTGGTGTCGTAATTTTGGTAAAAAGTCGGCGCGTGTTGATGACTATGAGCAAAACAATGCGGTACGGAAAAAGAGGAAGACAGAACGGTCGTAAAAAAAGAACGTTTATTGCGCTGTAGTTTCTGTCGTCAAGTTTTTGACCCATATCCCCATTTATTCCCACAATGATCCATAATATCTTAAATATCAAGTACTATATTGTGAGCATGCTCGAGCGTTTCACGGAGATCGAAGATTTTTGCCAGTACCGTCGAATCGAAACAGCGAGCGGTCTGTCGCTTTCTTCCGTTTCTTCAAACGGCCATAACTTTTGACTCGTTAGGAGTTACGGGAGCCACAACCTATCAAAACGAAGGTCTTTTCATGTTCTATGTTTCCAAAGGTTGGAATTCTCTTGGATCGGTTTTTTGCGTAGAATAATTCCATCTTAATTTTATTCTACTGTTTGGATGTTTTGATTCATAAATTTATTCCGTGGTGTTTGTGGTAAAAATAGTCGGACTAAATCGATGTTAACATAGAAGAACGTAAAAAACAAAAATATACAAATATCAAAGAAGGCCACCATAATATTCCGCTAAAAAAATTGAAATTGAATTTAAAATTGGATAAAACAGGAAACTGAAAGATATTCGCAGATTGAAAAAGTAGTTTACTTACAGGCTAAGTAATCATATAAAACGCCTTGAGTCGTTCGAAATTCTAAGGTATCAAATTCTTTTAACGTTCTCCTTGAAGTCACTTCTTCGTGGTGTCGTAATTTTGGTAAAAAGTCGGTGCGTGTTGATGACTATCAGCAAAACAATGCGGTACGGAAAAAGAGGAAGACGGAACGGTCGTAAAAGCAGAACGTTTATTGCGCTATAGCTTCTGTGGACAAGTTTTTGACCCATATCCCCATTTATTCCCACAATGATCCATAATATCTTAAATATCAAGTACTATATTGGGAGCACGCTCCAGCGTTTCACGGAGATCGAAGACTTTTGGCAGTACGGTCGAATCGGAACAGCGAGCGGTCTGTCGCTTTCTTCCGTTTCTTCAAACGGCCATAAATTTTGACTCGTTTGGAGTTACGGGAGCCACAACCTATCAAAACGAAGTTCTTTCCATGTTCTACGTTTCCAAAGGTTGGAATTCTATTGGATCGGTTTTTTGTGTAGAATAATTCCATCTTAATTTTATTCTACTGCTTGGATGTTTTGATTCATAACTTTATTCCGTGGAGTTTGTGGTATAAATAGTCGGACTAAATCGATGTTAACGTAGAAGAACGTAAAACACAAAAATATACAAATATCAAAGAAGGCCACCATAATATTCCGCTAAAAAATTGAAATTGAATTTAAAATTGGATCAAACAGGAAACTGAAAGATATTCGCAGATTGAAAAAGTAGCTTACTTACAGGCTAAGTAATCATATAAAACGCCTTGAGTCGTTCGAAATTCTAAGGTATCAAATGCTTTTAACGTTCTCCTTGAAGTCACTTCTTCGTGGTGTCGTAATTTTGGTAAAAATTCGGCGCGTGTTGATGACTATGAGCAAAACAATGAGATACGGAAAAAGAGGAAGACGGAACGGTCGTAAAAACAGAACGTTTATTGCGCTATAGCTTCTGTCGACAAGTTTTTGACCCATATCCCCATTTATTCCCACAATGATCCATAATATCTTAAATATCAAGTACTATATTGTGAGCACGCTCGAGCATTTCACGGAGATCGAAGACTTTTGCCGGTACCATCGAATCGGAACAACGAGCGGTCTGTCGCTTTCTTCCGTTTCTTCAAACGGCCATAACTTTTGACTCATTTGGAGTTATGGGAGCCACAACCTATCAAAACGAAGGTATTTCTATGTTCTACGTTTCCAATGGTTGGAATTCTCTTGGATCGGTTTTTTGCATAGAATAATTCCATCTTAATTTTATTCTACTGCTTGGATGTTTTGATTCATAAATTTATTCCGTGGAGTTTGTGGTATAGATTGTCGGACTAAATCGATGCTAACGTAGAAGGACGTAAAAAACAAAAATATACAAATATCAAAGAAGGCCACCATAATATCCCGCTAAAAAAATTGAAATTGAATTTAAAATTGGATAAAACAGGAAACTGAAGGATATTCGTAGATTGGAAAAGTAGCTTACTTACAGGCTAAGTAATCATATAAAACGCATTGAGTCGTTCGAAATTCTAAGGTATCAAATGCTTTTAACGCTCTCCTTGAAGTTACTTCGTCGTGGTGTCGTAATTTTGGTAAAAAGTCGGCGCGTGTTGATGACTATGAGCAAAACAATATGGTACGGAAAAAGAGGAAGACGGAACGGTCGTAAAAGCAGAACGTTTATTGCGCTATAGCTTATGTGGACAAGTTTTTGACCCATATCCCCATTTATTCCCACAATGATCCATAATATCTTAAATATCAAGTACTATATTGTGAGCATGCTCGAGTGTTTCACGGAGATCGAAGACTTTTGCCAGTACCGTCGAATCAGAACGGCGAGCGGTCTGTCGCTTTCTTCCGTTTCTTCAAACGGCCATAACTTTTGACTTGTTTGGAGTTACGGGAGCCAGAACCTATCGAAACGAAGGTATTTCTATGTTCTACGTTTCCAACGGTTGGAATTCTTTTGGATCGGTTTTTTGTGTAGAATAATTCCATCTTAATTTTTTTCTACTGCTTGGATGTTTTCATTCATAAATTTATTCCGTGGTGTTTGTGGTAGAAATAGTCGGACTAAATCGATGTTAACATAGAAGAACGTAAAAAACAAAAATATACAAATATCAAAGAAGGCCACCATAATATTCCGCTAAAAAAATTGAAATTGAATTTAAAATTGGATAAAACAGGAAACTGAAAGATATTCGTAGATTGAAAAATTAGCTTACTTACAGGCTAAGTAATCATATAAAACGCCTTGAGTCGTTCGAAATTCTAAGGTATCAAATTCTTTTAACGTTCTCCTTGAAGTCACTTCTTCGTGGTGACGTAATTTTGGTAAAAAGTCGGTGCGTGTTGATGACTATGAGCAAAACAATGCGGTACGGAAAAAGAGGAAGACGGAACGGTCGTAACAGCAGAACGTTTATTGCGCGATAGCTTCTGTGGTCAAGTTTTTGACCCATATCCCCATTTATTCCCACAATAATCCATAATATCTTAAATATCAAGTACTATATTGGGAGCATGCTCGAGCGTTTCACGGAGACCGAAGACTTTTGTCAGTACCGTCGAATCGGAACAGCGAGCGGTCTGTCGCTTTCTTCCGTTTCTTCAAACGGCCATAACTTTGACTCGTTTGGAGTTACGGGAGCCACAACCTATCAAAACGAAGTTCTTTCCATGTTCTACGTTTCCAAAGGTTGGAATTTCTTGGATCGGTTTTTTGTGTAGAATAATTCCATCTTAATTTTATTCTACTGCTTGGATGTTTTGATTCATAACTTAATTCCGTGGAGTTTGTGGTTTAAATAGTCGGACTAAATCGATGTTAACGTAGAAGAACGTAAAAAACAAAAATATACAAATATCAAAGAAGGCCACCATAATATTCCGCTAAAAAATTGAAATTGAATTTAAAATTGGATCAAACAGGAAACTGAAAAATATTCGCAGATTGAAAAAGTAGCTTATTTACAGGATAAGTAATCATATAAAACGCCTTGAGTCGTTCGAAATTCTAAGGTATCAAATGCTTTTAACGTTCTCCTTGAAGTCACTTCTTCGTGGTGTCGTAATTTTGGTAAAAAGTCGGCGCGTGTTGATGACTATGAGCAAAACAATGAGATACGGAAAAAGAGGAAGACGGAACGGTCGTAAAAACAGAACGTTTATTGCGCTATAGCTTCTGTCGACAAGTTTTTGACCCAAATCCCATTTATTCCCACAATGATCCATAATATCTTAAATATCAAGTACTATATTGTGAGCACGCTCCAGCGTTTCACGGAGATCGAAGACTTTTGCCAGTACCGTCGAATCGGAACAGCGAGCGGTCTGTCGCTTTCTTCCGTTTCTTCAAACGGCCATAACTTTTGACTCGTTTGGAGTTACGGGAGCCACAACCTATCAAAACGAAGGTCTTTCCATGTTCTACGTTTCCAACGGTTGGAATTCTCTTGGATCGGTTTTTTGCATAGAATAATTCCATCTTAATTTTATTCTACTGCTTGGATGTTTTGATTCATAAATTTATTCCGTGGAGTTTGTGGTATAAATAGTCGGACTAAATCGATGTTAACGTAGAAGGACGTAAAAAACAAAAATATACAAATATCAAAGAAGGCCACCATAATATCCCGCTAAAAAAATTGAAATTGAATTTAAAATTGGATAAAACAGGAAACTGAAGGATATTCGTAGATTGGAAAAGTAGCTTACTTACAGGCTAAGTAATCATATAAAACGCATTGAGTCGTTCGAAATTCTAAGGTATCAAATGCTTTTAACGCTCTCCTTGAAGTTACTTCATCGTGGTTTCGTAATTTTGGTAAAAAGTCCGCGCGTGTTGATGACTATGAGCAAAACAATGTGGTACGGAAAAAGAGGAAGACGGAACGGTCGTAAAAGCAGAACGTTTATTGCGCTATAGCTTATGTGGACAAGTTTTTGACCCATATCACCATTTATTCCCACAATGATCCATAATATCTAAAATATCAAGTACTATATTGTGAGCATGCTCGAGTGTTTCACGGAGATCGAAGACTTTTGCCAGTACCGTCGAATCAGAACGGCGAGCGGTCTGTCGCTTTCTTCCGTTTCTTCAAACGGCCATAACTTTTGACTCGTTTGGAGTTACGGGAGCCAGAACCTATCAAAACGAAGGTCTTTCTATGTTCTACGCTTCCAACGGTTGGAATTCTCTTGGATCGGTTTTTTGTGTAGAATAATTCCATCTTAATTTTATTCTACTACTTGGATGTTTTGATTCATAAATTTATTCCGTGGAGTTTGTGGTATAAATTGTCGGACTAAATCGATGTTAACGTAGAAGAACGTAAAAAACAAAAATATACAAATATTAAAGAAGGCCACTATAATATTCCGCTAAAAATATTGAAATTGAATTTAAAATTGGATAAAACAGGAAACTGAAAAATATTCGCAGATTGAAAAAGTAGCTTATCTAAAGGCTAAGTAATCATATAAAACGCCTTGAGTCGTTCGAAATTCTAAGGTATCAAATGCTTTTAACGTTCTCCTTGAAGTCACTTCTTCGTGGTGTCGTAATTTTGGTAAAAAGTCGGCGCGTGTTGATGACTATGAGCAAAACAATGCGGTACGGAAAAAGAGGAAGACGGAACGGTCGTAGAAAAAGAACGTTTATTGCGCTATAGCTTCCGTCGACAAGTTTTTGACCCATATCCCCATTTATTCCCACAATGATCCATAATATCTTAAATATCAAGTACTATATTGTGAGCATGCTCAAGCGTTTCACGGAGATCGAAGACTTTTGCCAGTACCGTCGAATCGAAACAGCGAGCGGTCTGTCGCTTTCTTCCGTTTCTTCAAACGGCCATAACTTTTGACTCGTTAGGAGTTACGGGAGCCACAACCTATCAAAACGATGTCTTTCCATGTTCTACGTTTCCAAAGGTTGGAATTCTCTTGGATCGGTATTTTGCGTAGAATAATTCCATCTTAATTTTATTCTACTGCTTGGATGTTTTGATTCATAAATTTATTCCGTGGTGTTTGTGGTAAAAATAGTCGGACTAAATCGATGTTAACATAGAAGAACGTAAAAAACAAAAATATACAAATATCAAAGAATGCCACCATAATATTCCGCTAAAAAAATTGAAATTGAATTTAAAATTGGATAAAACAGGAAACTGAAAGATATTCGCAGATTGAAAAAGTAGCTTACTTACAGGCTAAGTAATCATATAAAACGCCTTGAGTCATTCGAAATTCTAAGGTATCAAATTCTTTTAACGTTCTCCTTGAAGTCACTTCTTCGTGGTGTCGTAATTTTGGTAAAAAGTCGGTGCATGTTGATGACTATGAGCAAAACAATGCGGTACGGAAAAAGAGGAAGACGGAACGGTCGTAAAAGCAGAACGTTTATTGCGCTATAGCTTCTGTAGACAAGTTTTTGACCCATATCCCCATTTATTCCCACAATGATCCGTAATATCTTAAAAATCAAGTACTATATTGGGAGCATGCTCGAGCGTTTCACGGAGATCGAAGACTTTTGCCAGTACCGTCGAATCGGAACAGCGAGCGGTCTGTCGCTTTCTTCCGTTTCTTCAAACGGCCATAACTTTTGACTCGTTTGGAGTTACGGGAGCCACAACCTATCAAAACGAAGTTCTTTCCATGTTCTACGTTTCCAAAGGTTGGAATTCTCTTAGATCGGTTTTTTGTGTAGAATAATTCCATCTTTATTTTATTCTACTACTTGGATGTTTTGATTCATAACTTTATTCCGTAGAGTTTGTGGTATAAATAGTCGGACTAAATCGATGTTAACGTAGAACGTAAAAAACAAAAATATACAAATATCAAAGAAGGCCACCATAATATTCCGCTAAAAAATTGAAATTGAATTTAAAATTGGATCAAACAGGAAACTGAAAGATATTCGCAGATTGAAAAAGTAGCTTACTTACAGGCTAAGTAATCATATAAAACGCCTTGATCGTTCGAAATTCTAAGGTATAAAATGCTTTTAACGTTCTCCTTGAAGTCACTTCTTCGTGGTGTTGTAATTTTGGTAAAAAGTCGGCGCGTGTTGATGACTATGAGCAAAACAATGAAGTACGGAAAAACAGGAAGACGGAACGGTCGTAAAAACAGAACGTTTATTGCGCTATAGCTTCTGTCGACAAGTTTTTGACCCATATCCCCATTTATTCCCACAATGATCCATAATATCTTAAATATCAAGTACTATATTGTGAGCACGCTCGAGCGTTTCACGGAGATCGAAGACTTTTGCCAGTACCGTCGAATCGGAACATCGAGCGGTCTGTCGCTTTCTTCCGTTTCTTCAAACGGCCATAACTTTTGACTCATTTGGAGTTACGGGAGCCACAACCTATCAAAACGAAGGTCTTTCCATGTTCTACGTTTCTAACGGTTGGAATTGTCATGGATCGGTTTCTTGTGTAGAATAATTCCATCTTAAGTTTATTCTACAACTTGGATGTTTTCATTCGTAAATTTATTCCGTGGAGTTTGTGGCATAAATAGCCATACTAAATCGATGTTAACGTAGAAGAACGTGAAAAACAAAAATATACAAATATCAAAGAAGGCCACCATACTATTCCGCTAAAAAAATTGAAATTGAATTTAAAATTGGATCAAACAGGAAACAGAAAGATATTCGCAGATTGAAAAAGTGGCTTACTTAAATCATATAAAACGCCTTGAGTCGTTCGAAATTCTAAGGTATCAAATGCTTTTAACGTTCTCCTTGACGTTACTTCGTCGTGGTGTCGTAATTTTGGTAAAAAGTCGGCGCGTGTTGATGACTATGAGCAAAACAATGCGGTAAGGAAAAAGAGAAAGACGGAACAGTCGTAAAAGCAGAACGTTTATTGCGCTATAGCTTCTGTGGACAAGTTTTTGACCCATATCCCCATTTATTCCCCCAATGATCCATAATATCTTAAATATCAGGTACTATATTGGGAGCATGCTCGAGCGTTTCACGGAGATCGAAGACTTTTGCCAGTACCGTCGAATCGGAACAACGAGCAGTCTGTCGCTTTCTTCCGTTTCTTCAAACGGCCATAACTTTTGACTCGTTTGGAGTTACGGGAGCCACAACCTATCAAAACGAAGGCCTTTCCATGTTCTACGTTTCCAAAGGTTGGAATTCTCTTGGATCGGTTTTTTGTGTATAATAATTCCATCTTAATTTTATTCTACTACTTGGATGTTTTGATTCATAAATTTATTCCGTGGAGTTTGTGGTATAAATAGTCGGACAAAATCGATGTTAACGTAGAAGAACGTAAAAAACAAAAATATACAAATATCAAAGAAGGCCACCATAATATTCCGCTAAAAAAATTGAAATTGAATTTAAAATTGGATAAAACAGGAAACTGAAAGATATTCGCAGATTGAAAAGGTAGCTTACTTACAGGCTAAGTAATCATATAAAATCCATTGAGTCGTTCGAAATTCTAAGGTATCAAATGCTTTTAATGTTCTCCTTGGAGTTACTTCGTCGTGGTGTCGTAATTTTGGTAAAAAGTCGGCGCGTGTTGATGACTATGAGCAAAACAATGCAGTACAGAAAATGAGGAAGACCGAACGGTCGTAAAAGCAGAACGTTTATTGCGCTATAGCTTCTGTGGACAAGTTTTTGACCCATATACCCATTTATTCCCACAATGATCCATAATATCTTAAATATCAAGTACTATATTGTGAGCATGCTCGAGCGTTTCGTGGAGATCGAAGACTTTTGCCAGTACCGTCGAATCGGAACAGCGAGCGGTCTGTCGCTTTCTTCCGTTTCTTCAAACGGCCATAACTTTTGACTCGTTTGGAGTTACGGAAGCCACAACCTATCAAAACGAAGGTCTTCCATGTTCTACATTTCCAATGGTTGGAATTCTCTTGGATCGGTTTTTTGTGTAGAATAATTCCATCTTAATTTTATTCTACTACTTGGATGTTTTGATTCATAAATTTATTCCGTGGAGTTTGTGGTATAAATTGTTGGACTAAATCGATGTTAACGTAGAAGAACGTAAAAAACAAAAATATACAAATATCAAAGAATGCCACCATAATATTCCGCTAAAAATATTGAAATTGAATTTAAAATTGGATAAAACAGGAAACTGAAAGATATTCGCAGATTGAAAAAGTAGTTTACTTACAGGCTAAGTAATCATATAAAACGCCTTAAGTCGTTCGAAATTCTAAGGTATTGTAACGACCCGTATTTTACGTGTCGATAAAATCGTAAAATAGTTGCATTGAGTCGTTAGTATTGCTTGAGTCGTTTTGAACCTAAGTGGTAGGGTTTACGGTTTAAGGGGTTAGGCCGTGTAATAGCTAGCTCGTGGGTAGCCTAAGTCGTTTGGAGTTGAGTCGTATGGAGGCATGAGTCGTGATCGACTTAGTAGTGTTGAGCGACTCATGGTAGTGGCCGACTTAAGATAGGTAACGACTTAAGGAAGGTGGCCGAGTTAAGTTGTGGAAGCTTGGGTCGTGTTGCCGAGTTAACGACCTAAGGAGATAGGTCGGTAAAGCAGGTTAGCGACTTAGGGGAGGTAGGTCGTTCAAGCGACTTAAGGATTACCGAGTTAGTGGGGTTAACGACCTAAGGGTTGTGAGGAACCTAGTAGTAGCGACCTAAGATAGTGAGCGACCTATAAGGAGGGCGATCTAAAGGTTAGTAGCTTAGGTCGGTAGGACGAGTTAAGGATAGGTCGTGTATATTGCTAGGTCGTGTGAAGGAGTTGTGGTTAGGTCGGCATCCCTGTTAGAACGTTAGGTCGTGGAGTATAGTTAAGTCGCATGATTCGTTAGGTCGTTGAGTCGTCCATACGACTTAGGACTTAGGAAATGCGGCAGAGTAGATGAGTCGTGAGTTGCTAGGCCGCACGTGTGTTGAGTCGGCTGTGTAGTTGGGTCGTTAGGTCGTTAGGAGGCCTATGTCGCTATGTCACATCTGGTTAGGTCATTGAGTCGTGAGGGGACATAAGTCGTAAGTCGTTGGGCTTTTAGGTCGTGGACGACTCATGGGTTAGGTTGGCGGCGACCCAGGGAGATTTCAGCCTATAAATAGAGTGGTTTGGCTCACTTTTTGGCACCGGATTTTGAAGCGACGAAGTGCTGCCATTTTGAGAGCTCGACTACAACACTTCTTTACTTCTTTTCTCCACTCTAATCTAGTGCTAGCATCCATCCAAGATTGAAGATCAAATCGAAGATCCAAGAGCCAAAGTTGAAGATCTTCATCCAACAAAGAGAGATTTCATCGTTTGAAGCGAGATTTTGCCGGATCAAGCTTGGTTCCTTGCTGTCCAGATCTGGAGTTGATTGTTTTTAGGTTGTTTAGGTGATTCGGTGAGTGGTAGTTATCTCTCACACGGACCCAAGGGAGTATATTGGATTGGTGGCTTGTTTATGTGTTAAAGATAGTGATTTCTTACATTTTCCCTAAGCATACATGTAGATCTATCACCTATGAAGTTTTGACACCCATTTTACTACATGTTAACTTATGCAAGTTCATTCACCAAGTTGTAGAGATATTGTTCATAATTCATGCTTGTTAGGATGCATGTTAGACTTGAACTCTTTATTTACGGAATTGCCATTATTGTCGTAATTGTTTATTTAGATCTTGTTTAAATGATTGATTGCTTGGATTAATGTTTGATTTGATTGATTAGTTGATCGATAACTTTATTCGGGAAATTGGTAGAAGATGATTCAAAAGCTAAGTGGAAAGACTCTTGAATAAGGAAAGCTGCTTGAGGCATATGAAGCGGATGTTGAAGCTCATATGGATAGATTTGATGATGATGTTGTGATGGAACTTTGCCATGATGCGATGAGGCAAACCATGATGTTGAGATGGGACTTTGCTATGATGCGATGAAGCAAAGTATGATGTGAGAAAGCCTTGGTTTAATCCAGACGGGATCATCCCAAGCATGTTGATAACTCGGTGATGCGATTCGAGTTGGTTGATAATGGTTAGCTTGAGAGGCGCTTGAGCTAGTATGGGAATAGTCGTCGAGGAGGATGAGGAGGATGACTAGAAGGCTGAGATTTTATCGTTCTTGAAGGTTCTAGCATGCTCAAAGTAAGAGTACGTTGGAACGGGCTGCGACGACGTTCCAAGCACGGGCTGCGACGACGTGCTAGTACTCTGGGTAGTTGCGAAAATTCCTAGGCACGGGCTGCGACGACGTGCGGAGTTATGTCTAGAACCGGGGTTACCATTAGCCCTTGACTGGCGGTCATTCAACTAACGATGACATCGAGGCAATGATAACAGTGATAGCCAGAGTCATGGATGTTTGATTGTACCATCATTCGATCTCAAGAGCGGTGTTTTCTGGGTGCTTATCTGATCTTGGTTTAGGCCTTGGGGGTTTGTGCTTGGAAAACATCGACCTTGACTCGAGTGATAATTACTTTACTTAAATTGTCTGCTTTGCTATGCTTGTTTATGCTTAGTGGGTCTGGGGGCTATCACTGTAGAATGAGGTGGAGTGGGATGGTTGAGTTCCTATTCCTTTTTATCTTTTATGCTCTTTTGGTATGTTTGATAGTTAATTTACTGCTCACTAAGACTGTTGTATGACTCAAGGTTTTATGTTCAACTCTTATTACCTTGGGCTATTCATCCATGTTGGGATGGGCAAACTAGGTAGCAGGTGACAGGTGCTGTTCTTAGTGATTGACGCTGCTGATGACGAAGACGAGCTGGAGGCTAGCATACTAGTTTTCCTACTATATGTACTGGATATTCCGCTGCTTGTATATGTTTTGAGTGTTATGTAGTGAGGCTTGATGTATTGATTGTTCAGATGCTTGTATCAAATCTTTATGAAGTCTATATGATGATATTCTGTTATGAGCTTCACTATATACATATATTTCTCTATTGTATTTTTTCCATGCGCTGTGAATTGTACGATAGAGTTTCTGTTTTATCTTACCCTGACTATCGTCCATGGCTGCCTGGCACGCCTTTCAGCGCACCATTCTCTTGTTTTAGTGCGGGAGTCATGGGCGGTCGTCACATTTGGTATCAGAGCTTTGGTTAATCGATTTTAGCCAACGCTCGCTGACGTAACTACGTATGAGAGACGTAATTGTATTTTGGTGGATGATTACTATATATAATATAGTAGTTTAGAAGAATTTGAACTCCTTATGTAGTTGTTTATCAAGGTGTTCTAAATCATTCCTTTTTGTAGATATTGAGGATGAGTCGAAGTGAGAGACAAGCTGCTAGGGAAAGCCGTGCTGCTGGGGGAGCTACTGACTATGCTGCAATGTTCGAAGCTATGATTACTTCGATCATGAGAAGGATACCAACTTCAGGACCGTCAGTAGATGTTGGAGTTCAAGTTTAAGCTCCAAGACCAGTGAATTTTGCTAAGTTGTGTAAGGACTATACTGCTCTTGGAGGAAAGGTTTTCATGGAAACAGAATCAACCATAGAAGTTCAGAGATGGATTGATGCTTGTAGAAGGATTTTTGGTGACTTGGGAATCGAGGATGCAACTAAGAGGAAGCTTGCATCGAGACAGCTTCAGGGAAGAGCTGCTGATTGGTGGGGTTCTATCACTATTGATACTCCAGAGGAAGAGATTACTTGGGAGAAATTCCAAGTTAGATTTGAAGCTAAGTTCATCTCTACGGTTCAGAAATCTGTTCTGTTTAAGAAGTTTGTGGAGCTCAAGCAAGGTGGGAGACCAGTTCTTGAGTATGTTTCTGAGTTTGAAGCTTTGTCCAAGTATGCTCGGTCGTATATTGAATCTCCCTATCAGAAGAATGAGAAGTTTGTGACAGGCTTGGACAGTTATCTTGGGAGACAGTTGGTGGATCATTTGGACGATCCGTTTGAGAAGCTTGTGGAGAAAGCTCTCAGGCACGAGAGTTTGTTTCCTAAGGAAGGGTCTGTTGTTGTCGTGACCAAGGAAGAGTCCAAACCACAGCAGGGTGGAAACAAGAAGAGGAAGCAGCAACAGCAGAAGGGTAAGGATGGCCAGAAGAAGCCAAAGGGAGAAGTAACCTGCTACAACTGTCAGCAGAAGGGTCATCTCTCCACGGATTGCAAGAAACCAAGAGTGCCGGCAAAGTGTCACAACTGTGACAAACCGGGGCATTTCAAGAGGGATTGTCCGGAACCGAGGAAAGATAAGCAGATTGTGCAAGCTTATGCTTTGGGGGCTGTTCCATCGTCTTCGAAAGCTCCTACTGCAGAGAAGAAGGGGAAGAGTGTGGTGGTTCAAGGTACTCTTTCCATTTGTGGTGTTCCAGTTAGAGTGTTGTTTGATACTGGAGCATCGCATTCTTTTGTTTGTAGTGAACTTGTAGGCCGGTTGGGTTTGGAACCGGATATTGTTGAGAGACCATTGGTCGTGACTAATCCAGTTGGGGGTTCGTCTTGTTTGTGTATGTTATGCCGTGGTCTAGTTGTGTCGAGTCATGATTGCTCTTTTGTTTGTGATTGTTTTGTGCTGAACTTTGTGGGGTTCGGAATTATTTTGGGTATGGACTGGCTTCGGAAGTATGTAGCAAGGATTGATTGTGAGAGGCTGGAGGTGACAGTCGAGAATGTGGAGGGGCGAAAGGTTGTGATACGATGTAAGCATGAGGAAGACGTCTTCATGAGCTTCATGTACTCGCTGGTTGTTCCACGGGATGGAATGTCATCGGTGCCTATTGTGAATGGATTTGAGGATGTCTTTGACGAAGTCAAAGGATTACCGCCGCATAGGGAGATCGAGTTTTGTATCGATCAAGTTGAGGGAGACAGACCAGTTGTGATGCCTCTTAGACGGATGGCGCCTAGAGAACAACAAGAGCTGAAGGTGCAGGTTGATGACCTTTTTCGGAAAGGATTCATTCGGCGTAGTGTGTCCGAATGGGGTGCACCAGTTGTGTTCGCAACCAAAGCGGATGGATCGTTGAGGTTATGTGTGGATTATCGTGAGCTGAATAAGGTGACTAAGAAGAACAAGTATCCATTGCTGAGAATAGATGACTTGTTTGATCAGCTTCACGAAGCTAAGGTATTTTCTCAGATGGATTTGGCAACGGGATTTCACCAGTTGAGAGTGGCTAAGGATAGTGTGCCGAAGACTGCTTTTAGGACACCATCCGATTTTTATGAGTGGCTGAATAATGCCGTTTGGATTGACTAACGCACCACCATATTTTGTGGATCTTATGAATAGAGTGTTCAGAGATCAGTTGAACAAGTTTGTACTTGTGTTCGTGGATGATATTTTGGTTTACTCCAGAAATGAAGAAGAGCACAAGACACACTTGCGTATTGTTTTGGAAATCTTGCGGAAACATCAGTTGAAGGCTAAGTTTTCGAAGTGTCACTTCTGGAAGAGTGAGGTGAGGTTCTTAGGCCATGTTATCTATGCAAATGGAATAGCGGTCGATCCCGCTAAGGTGGCAGCAATCCAGGATTGCGTTAGACCTAAGAATGCATCTGATGTGAGAAGTTTTCTTGGATTAGCAGGATATTATCGTCGGTTTATCAAAGACTTTTCCAAGATAGCTGCACCATTAACAGGATTGACGAAAAAGAACCAAGTGTTCAGATGGGATGATAAGTGTGAGCAAGCTTTCGTAATCCTGAAAGAGCGACTGACAAGTGCTCCTGTTTTGACTATTCCAAGCGGGAATGATGAGATGGTGGTTTACACCGATGCATGTGGTACTGGACTTGGAGCAGTGCTAATGCAAAAGGATAAAGTTGATGCGTATGCAAGTCGACAACTGAAGTCGCATGAAAGGAATTACCCGACTCATGATTTGGAGTTAGCAGCGATTGTTTTTGCTCTGAAGATGTGGAGACATTATCTATTGGGAGTTCGATTCGAGTTGTTTACAGATCATAAGTCGTTGAAGTATCTGTTCTCCCAAAAGGATTTGAATCTTCAGCAGCAACGATGGCTAGAGTTCTTAGCATCGTATGATTTTGGTATAGCTTATACTCCGGGAAAAGGTAATGCAGTGGCCGATGTGTTAAGTCGAAGACATGCAGGATTGGGAGCCATGTTTTCGGAATGGAAGAGTCTCGAGTATTTGGCTGGATTTGATTTCAGGCCTAGGTGTGAATTGGAACCAGAAATGTTGGCAAACTTATCGATAAGACCTACTCTTGTGGAAAGGATTGGCGAGAGCCAAAAGCGAGACGATAAGCTTGTCAAGGTTATTCGTGATTTGGAATCTGGATTGAATCCAGAAAAGGATATAGGATTCGAAGTCGATCGAGAGGGTTGGCTTCGGAAGCAAGGACGATTAGTTGTTCCTGATATAGATGGATTGAGAGATGGAGTTCTGAGGGAAAGTCATCACTCGAAGTTGACGATTCATCCAGGTGGAAATAAGATGTATCGGGATACGAAGAGAACCTATTACTGGAAGGGTACGAAGAAGGATGTTGGAAATTTCATTTCCAAATGTATGAACTGCCAGCTGGTAAAAGCCGAGCAGAAGAAGCCTAGTGGATTGCTTCTGCCATTGGAGGTTCCTACATGGAAGTGGGAGCAAGTATCGATGGATTTTATCGATGGGTTACCTAGAACCAGGGCAGGAAATGAGGGGATTTGGGTCATTGTAGATCGTTTGACTAAGAGTGCAAGATTCATTCCTGTTCGATCAACTAGGACTGCATCGAAGCTGGCTGAGCTTTATGTTAAGTGGATAGTTCGATTCCATAGTGTTCCGAAGAGTATAGTGAGCGATCAAGACCCATTGTTCATTAGTGGATTTTGGAAGAGATTCCAGGAAGTTTTGGGAACCGAGTTGTGTTTGAGTACAGCTTATCACCCCCAAACAGATGGTCAGACTGAGAGAGTCAACCGAGTTTTGGAAGATCTCCTGAGGGCATATGTTTTGGATTTCAGAGGATCATGGGAAGATCACCTTCATTTGGTGGAATTTGCGTATAATAACAGCTACCAGTCAAGTATTGGTATGGCACCGTATGAAGCATTGTATGGAAGACCGTGTAACTCTCCGACATGTTGGTTAGAAGTTGGAGAAAAATTGATACTTGGGCCAGAGATGATTCGACAAACTACGGATTGTATAGAGATCATTCGACGACGAATGAAGGCAGCCCAAGATCGTCAGAAAAGTT
This sequence comes from Allium cepa, assembly GCA_030765085.1. NCBI lineage: Eukaryota > Viridiplantae > Streptophyta > Magnoliopsida > Asparagales > Amaryllidaceae > Allium > Allium cepa. The sequence continues at coordinate 171,686,099 of CM060931.1, forward strand.
ATGCCGATAATCGTCGTAAGGATTTGGAATTCGACGTAGGTGATATGGTTTTTGTGAAGATTTCTCCTCTGAAGAATGTTATTAGATTCGGGAAGAAAGGAAAATTGACTCCGAGATTTGTTGGACCATTCCCGATTATCGAGCGAATTGGAAAGCTCGCTTACGGATTGGAGTTACCGGAAAAGATGGCGGGTGTGCACAATGTTTTTCAAGTATCTTATCTACGGAAGTATGTGCACGAGTCGAATATGGTGGTTTCTGCTGATAGCTGTGAAGATTTAGAGGTTGATCCAGTTGTTACGAGACCTCGTAAGCCGCTTCGTGTTGTTGAAACCGACACGAAACAGCTTAGGAGGAAGACGATTACGTTGCTCAAGGTACAATGGAGTGATGACGTTGACGACTGTACGTGGGAGGAGGAAGAGAGGATGAAGGCAGCTCATCCTGAACTCTTCGAGGTATGGCCCTAAGGTGTCGTGACATCTCACGAATTTGTAACTTGTTCTAAGTCTTAGAATTCTGCATGCTAGGCTAGTAATTGGATGCATGGTTTGTTGATTACTGTGGATGGTAGGCATGCAGAATAATTTTGATTGCTCTTGTTCGTTTGGAATTTCGGGGGCGAAATTCCTAAGGGGGAGAGAATGTAACGACCCGTATTTTACGTGTCGATAAAATCGTAAAATAGTTGCATTGAGTCGTTAGTATTGCTTGAGTCGTTTTGAACCTAAGTGGTAGGGTTTACGGTTTAAGGGGTTAGGCCGTGTAATAGCTATCTCGTGGGTAGCCTAAGTCGTTTGGAGTTGAGTCGTATGGAGGCATGAGTCGTGACCGACTTAGTAGTGTTGAGCGACTCATGGTAGTGGCCGACTTAAGATAGGTAACGACTTAAGGAAGGTGGCCGAGTTAAGGTGTGGAAGCTTGGGTCGTGTTGCCGAGTTAACGACCTAAGGAGATAGGTCGGTAAAGCAGGTTAGCGACTTAGGGGAGGTAGGTCGTTCAAGCGACTTAAGGATTACCGAGTTAGTGGGTTTAACGACCTAAGGGTTGTGAGGAACCTAGTAGTAGCGACCTAAGATAGTGAGCGACCTATAAGGAGGGCGATCTAAAGGTTAGTAGCTTAGGTCGGTAGGACGAGTTAAGGATAGGTCGTGTATATTGCTAGGTCGTGTGAAGGAGTTGTGGTTAGGTCGGCATCCCTGTTAGAACGTTAGGTCGTGGAGTATAGTTAAGTCGCATGAGTCGTTAGGTCATTGAGTCGTCCATACGACTTAGGACTTAGGAAATGCGGCAGAGTAGATGAGTCGTGAGTTGCTAGGCCGCACGTGTGTTGAGTCGGCTGTGTAGTTGGGTCGTTAGGTCGTTAGGAGGCCTATGTCGCTATGTCGCATCTGGTTAGGTCATTGAGTCGTGAGGGGACATAAGTCGTAAGTCGTTGGGCTTTTAGGTCGTGGACGACTCATGGGTTAGGTTGGCGGCGACTCAGGGAGATTTCAGCCTATAAATAGAGGGGTTTGGCTCACTTTTTGGCACCGGATTTTGAAGCGACGAAGTGCTGCCATTTTGAGAGCTCCACTACAACACTTCTTCACTTCTTTTCTCCACTCTAATCTAGTGCTAGCATCCATCCAAGATTGAAGATCAAATCGAAGATGCAAGAGCCAAAGTTGAAGATCTTCATCCAACAAAGAGAGATTTCATCGTTTGAAGCGAGATTTTGCCGGATCAAGCTTGGTTCCTCGCTGTCCAGATCTGGAGTTGAATGTTTTTGGGTTGTTTAGGTGATTCGGTGAGTGGTAGTTATCTCTCTCACGGACCCAAGGGAGTATATTGGATTGGTGGCTTGTTTATGTGTTAAAGATAGTGATTTCTTACATTTTCCCTAAGCATACATGTAGATCTATCACCTATGAAATTTTGACATCCATTTTACTACATGTTAACTTATGCAAGTTCATTCACCAAGTTGTAGAGATATTGTTCATAATTCATGCTCGTTAGGATGCATGTTAGACTTAAACTCTTTATTTACGAAATTGCCATTATTGTCGTAATTGTTTATTTAGATCTTGTTTAAATGATTGATTGCTTGGATTAATGTTTGATTTGATTGATTAGTTGATCGATAACTTGATTCGGGAAATTGGTAGAAGATGATTCAAAAGCTAAGTGGAAAGGCTCTTGAATAAAGAAAGCTGCTTGAGGCATATGAAGCGGATGTTGAAGCTCATATGGATAGATTTGATGATGATGTTGAGATGGAACTTTGCCATGATGCGATGAGGCAAACCATGATGTTGAGATGGGACTTTGCTATGATGCGATGAAGCAAAGTATGATGTAAGAAAGCCTTCGTTTAATCCAGACGGGATCATCCCAAGCATGTTGATAACTCGGTGATGCGATTCGAGTTGGTTGATAATGGTTAGCTTGAGAGGCGCTTGAGCTAGTATGGGAATAGTCGTCGAGGAGGATGACTAGAAGGCTGAGATTTTATCGTTCTTGAAGGTTCTAGCATGCTCAAAGTAAGAGTACGTTGGAACGGGCTGCGACGACGTTCCAAGCACGGGCTGCGACGACGTGCTAGTACTCTGGGTAGTTGCGAAAATTCCTAGGCACGGGCTGCGACGACGTGCGGAGTTATGTCTAGAACCGGGGTTACCATTAGCCCTTGACTGGCGGTCATTCAACTAACGATGACATTGAGGCAATGATAATAGTGATAGCCAGAGTCATGGATGTTTGATTGTACCATCATTCGATCTCAAGAGCGGTGTTTTCTGGGTGCTTATCTGATCTTGGTTTAGGCCTTGGGGGTTTGTGCTTGGAAAACATCGACCTTGACTCGAGTGATAATTACTTTACTTAAATTGTCTGCTTTGCTATGCTTGTTTATGCTTAGTGGGTCTGGGGGCTATCACTGTAGAATGAGGTGGAGTGGGATGGTTGAGTTCCTATTCCTTTTTATCCTTTATGCTCTTTTGGTATGTTTGATAGTTAATTTACTGCTCACTAAGACTGTTGTCTGACTCAAGGTTTTATGTTCAACTCTTATTACCTTGGGCTGCTCATCCATGTTGGGATGGGCAGACTAGGTAGCAGGTGACAGGTGCTGTTCTTAGTGATTGACGCTGTTGATGACGAAGACGAGCTGGAGGCTAGCATATTAGTTTTCCTACTATATGTACTGGATGTTTCGCTGCTTGTATATGTTTTGAGTGTTATGTAGTGAGGCTTGATGTATTGATTGTTCAGATGCTTGTATCAAATCTTTATGAAGTCTATATGATGATATTCTGTTATGAGCTTCACTATATACATATATTTCTCTATTGTATTTTGTCCATGCGCTGTGAGTTGTACGATAGAGTATCTGTTTTATCTTACCCTGACTATCGTCCATGGCTGCCTGGCACGCCTTTCAGCGCACCATTCTCTTGTTTTAGTGCGGGAGTCATGGGCGGTCGTCACAGGCATCAAATGCATTTAACGTTCTCCTCGAAGTCACTTCTTCGTGGTGTCGTAATTTTGGTAAAAAGTCGGCGCGTGTTGATGACTATGAGCAAAACAATGCGGTACGGAAAAAGAGAAAGACGGAACGGTCGTAAAAAAAGAACGTTTATTGCGCTATAGCTTCTGTCGACAAGTTTTTGACCCATATCCCCATTTATTCCCACAATGGTCCATAATATCTTAAATATCAAGTACTATATTGTGAGCATGCTCGAGCGTTTCACGGAGATCGAAGACTTTTGCTAGTACCGTCGAATCGGAACAGCGAGCGGTATGTCGCTTTTTTCCGTTTCTTCAAACGGCCATAACTTTTGACTCGTTAGGAGTTACGGGAGCCACAACCTATCAAAACGAAGGTCTTTCCATGTTCTACGTTTCCAAAGGTTGGAATTCTCTTGGATCTTTTTTTGCGTAGAATAATTCCATCTTAATTTTTTTCTACTGCTTGGATGTTTTCATTCATAAATTTATTCCGTGGTGTTTGTGGTATAAATAGTCGGACTAAATCGATGTTAACGTAGAAGAACGTAAAAAACAAAAATATACAAATATCAAAGAAAGCCACCATAATATTCCGCTAAAAAAATTGAAATTGAATTTAAAATTGGATAAAACAGGAAACTGAAAGATATTCGCAGATTGAAAAAGTAGCTTACTTACAGGCTAAGTAATCATATAAAACGCCTTGAGTCGTTCGAAATTCTAAGGTATCAAATGCTTTTAACGTTATCCTTGAAGTTACTTCGTCGTGGTGTCGTAATTTTGGGAAAATGTCGGTGCGTGTTGATGGATATGAGAAAAACAATGCGGTACGGAAAAAGAGGAAGACGGAACGGTCGTAAAAGTAGAACGTTTATTGCGCTATAGCTTCTCTGGACAAGTTTTTGACCCATATCCACATTTATTCCCACAATGATCCATAATATCTTAAATATCAAGTACTATATTGGGAGCATGCTCGAGCGTTTCACGGAGATCGAAGACTTTTGCCAGCAGCGTCGAATCGGAACAGCGAGCGGTCTGTCGCTTTCTTCCGTTTCTTCAAACGGCCATAACTTTTGACTCGTTTGGAGTTACGGGAGCCACAACCTATCAAAACGAAGTTCTTTCCATGTTCTACGTTTCCAAAGGTTGGAATTCTCTTGGATCGGTTTTTTGTGTAGAATAATTCCATCTTAATTTTATTCTACTGCTTGGATGTTTTGATTCATAAATTTATTCCGTGGAGTTTGTGGTATAAATAGTCGGACTAAATCGATGTTAACGTAGAAGAACGTAAAAAACAAAAATATACAAATATCAAAGAAGGCCACCATAATATTCCGCTAAAAAAATTGAAATTGAATTTAAAATTGGATAAAACAGGAAACTGAAAGATATTTGCAGATTGAAGAAGTAGCTTACTTACAGGCTAAGTAATCATATAAAACGCCTTGAGTCGTTCGAAATTCTAAGGTATCAAATGCTTTTAACGTTCTCCTTGAAGTCACGTCTTCGTGGTGTCGTAATTTTGGTAAAAAGTCGGCGCGTGTTGGTGACTATGAGCAAAACAATGCGGTACGGAAAAAGAGGAAGACGGAACGGTCGTAAAAGCAGAACGTTTATTGCGCTATAGCTACTGTCGACAAGTTTTTGACCCATATCCCCATTTATTCCCACAATGATCCATAATATCTTAAATATCAAGTACTATATTGTGAGCATGCTCGAGCGTTTCACGGAGATCGAAGACTTTTGCCAGTACCGTCGAATCGGAACAGCGAGCGGTCTGTTACTTTCTTCCGTTTCTTCAAACGGCCATAACTTTTGACTCGTTTGGAGTGACGGGAGCCACAACCTATCAAAACGAAGGTCTTTCCATGTTATACGTTTCCAACGGTTGGAATTCTCTTCGATCGGTTTTTTGCGTAGAATAATTCCATCTTAATTTTATTCTGCTGCTTGGATGTTTTCATTCATAAATTTATTACGTGGTGTTTGTGGTATAAATAGTCGGACTAAATCGATGTTAACGTAGAAGAACGTAAAAAACAAAAATATACAAATATCAAAGAAGGCCACCATAATATTCCGCTAAAAAAATTGAAATTGAATTTAAAATTGGATAAAACAGGAAACTGAAAGATATTTGCAGATTGAAGAAGTAGCTTACTTACAGGCTAAGTAATCATATAAAACGCCTTAAGTCGTTCGAAATTCTAAGCTATCAAATGCTTTTAACGTTCTCCTTGAAGTCACTTCTTCGTGGTGTCGTAATTTTGGTAAAAAGTCGGCGCGTGTTGATGACTATGAGCAAAACAATGCGGTACGGAAAAAGAGGAAGACGGAACGGTCGTAAAAAAAGAACGTTTATTGCGCTATAGCTTCTGTCGACAAGTTTTTGACCCATATCCTCATTTATTCCCACAATGATCCATAATATCTTAAATATCAAGTACTATATTGTGAGCATGCTCGAGCGTTTCACGGAGATCGAAGACTTTTTCCAGTACCGTCGAATCGGAACAGCGAACGGTCTGTCGCTTTCTTCCGTTTCTTCAAACGGCCATAACTTTTGACTCGTTTGGAGTTACGGGAGCCACAACCTACCAAAACGAAGTTCTTTCCGTGTTCTACGTTTTCAAAGGTTGGAATTTTCTTGGATCGGTTTTTTGTGTAGAATAATTCCATCTTAATTTTATTCTACTTCTTGGATGTTTTCATTCATAAATTTATTCCATGGTGTTTGTGGTATAAATAGTCGGTCTAAATCGATGTTAACGTAGAAGAACGTAAAAAACAAAAATATACAAATATCAAAGAAGGCCACCATAATATTCCGCTAAAAAAATACAAATTGAATTTAAAATTGGATCAAACAGGAAACTGAAAGATATTCGCAGATTGAAAAAGTAGCTTACTTACAGGCTAAGTAATCATATAAAACGCCTTGAGTCGTTCGAAATTCTAAGGTATCAAATGCTTTTAACGTTCTTCTTGAAGTCACTTCTTCGTGGTGTCGAAATTTTGGTAAAAAATCGGCGCGTGTTGATGACAATGAGAAAAACAATGCGGTACGGAAAAAGAGGAAGATGGAACGGTCGTAAAAACAGAACGTTTATTGCGCTATAGCTTCTGTCGACAAGTTTTTGACCCATATCCCCATTTATTCCCACAATGATCCATAATATCTTAAATATCAAGTACTATATTGTGAGCATGCTCGAGCGTTTCACGGAGATCGAAGACTTTTGCCAGTACCGTCGAATCGGAACAGCGAGGGGTCTGTTGCTTTCTTCCGCTTCTTCAAACGGCCATAACTTTTGACTCGTTTGGAGTTACGGGAGCCACAACCTATCAAAACGAAGGTCTTTCCATGTTCTACGTTTCCAAAGGTTGGAATTCTCTTCGATCGGTTTTTTGCGTAGAATAATTCCATCTTAATTTTATTCTACTGCTTGGATGTTTTCATTCATAAATTTATTCCGTGGAGTTTGTGGTATAAATAGTCGGACTAAATCGATGTTAATGTAGAAGAACGTAAAAAACAAAAATATACAAATATCAAAGAAGGCCACCATAATATTCCGCTAAAAAATTGAAATTGAATTTAAAATTGGATCAAACAGGAAGCTGAAAGATATTCGCAGATTGAAAAAGTAGCTTACTTACAGGCTAAGTAATCATATAAAACGCCTTGAGTCGTTCGAAATTCTAAGGTATCTTATGCTTTTAACGTTCTCCTTGAAGTCACTTCTTCGTGGTGTCGTAATTTTGGTAAAAAGTCGACGCGTGTTGATGACTATGTGCAAAACAATGCGGTACGGAAAAAGAGGAAGACGGAACGGTCGTAAAAAAAGAACGTTTATAGCGCTATAGCTTCTGTCGACAAGTTTTTGACCCATATCCCCATTTATTCCCACGATGATCCATAATATCTTAAATATCAAGTACTATATTGTGAGCATGCTCGAGCGTTTCACGGAGATCGAAAACTTTTGCCAGTACCGTCGAATCGGAACAGCGAGCGGTCTGTCGCTTTCTTCCGTTTCTTCAAACGGCCATAACTTTTGACTCGTTAGGAGTTACGGGAGCCACAACCTATCAAAACGAAGGTCTTTCCATGTTCTACGTTTTCAAAGGTTGGAATTCTCTTGGATCTGTTTTTTGCGTAGAATAATTCCATTTTAATTTTATTCTACTGCTTGGATGTTTTCATTTATAAATTTATTCCGTGGTGTTTGTGGTATAAATAGTCGGACTAAATCGATGTTAACGTAGAAGAACGTAAAAAACAAAAATATACAAATATCAAAGAAGACCACCATAATATTCCGCTAAAAAAATTGAAATTGAATTTAAAATTGGACAAAACAGGAAGCTGAAATATATTCGCATATTGAAAAAGTAGCTTACTTACAGGCTAAGTAATCATATAAAACGCCTTGAGTCGTTCGAAATTCTAAGGTATCAAATGCTTTTAACGTTATCCTTGAAGTTACTTCGTCGTGGTGTCGTAATTTTGGTAAAAAGTCGGCGCGTGTTGATGACTATGAGCAAAACAATGCGGTACGGAAAAAGGGGAAGACGGAACGGTCGTAAAAGCAGAACGTTTATTGCGCTATAGCTTCTGTGGACAAGTTTTTGACCCATATCCCCATTTATTCCCACAATGATTCATAATATATTAAATATCAAGTACTATATTGTGAGCATGCTCGAGCGTTTCACGGAGATCGAAGACTTTTGCCATTACCGTCGAATCGGAACAGCGAGCGGTCTGTCGCTTTCTTCCGTTTCTTCAAACGGCCATAACTTTTGACTCGTTTGGAGTTACGGGAGCCACAACCTATCAAAACGAAGTTCTTTCCATGTTCTACGTTTCCAAAGGTTGGAATTCTCTTGGATCGGCTTTTTGTGTAGAATAATTTCATCTTAATTTTATTCTACTGCTTCAATGTTTTGATTCATAAATTTATTCCGTGGAGTTTGTGGTATAAATAGTCGGACTAAATCGATGTTAACATAGAAGAACGTAAAAAACAAAAATATACAAGTATCAAAGAAGGCCACCATAATATTCCGCTAAAAAAATTGAAATTGAATTTAAAATTGGATAAAACATGAAACTGAAAGATATTCGGAGATTGAAAAAGTAGCTTACTTACAGGCTAAGTAATCATATAAAACGCCTTGAGTCGTTCGAAATTCTAAGGTATCAAATGCTTTTAACGTTCTCCTTGAAGTCACTTCTTCGTGGTGTCGTAATTTTGGTAAAAAGTCGGCGCGTGTTGATGACTATGAGCAAAACAATGCGGTACGGAAAAAGAGGAAGACGGAACTGTCGTAAAAACAGAACGTTTATTGCGCTATAGCTTCTGTCGACAAGTTTTTGACCCATATCCCCATTTATTCCCACAATGATCCATAATATCTTAAATATCAAGTACTATATTGTGAGCATGCTCGAGCGTTTCACGGAGATCGAAGACTTTTGCCAGTACCGTCGAATCAGAACAGCGAGCGGTTTGTCGCTTTCTTCCGTTTCTTCAAACGGCCATAACTTTTGACTCGTTTGGAGTTACGGGAGCCACAACCTATCAAAACGAAGGTCTTTCCATGTTCTACGTTTCCAATGGTTGGAATTCTCTTCGATCGGTTTTTTGCGTAGAATAATTCCATCTTAATTTTATTCTACTGCTTGGATGTTTTCATTCATAAATTTATTCCGTGGAGTTTGTGGTATAAATAGTCGGACTAAATCGATGTTAACGTAGAAGAACGTAAAAAACAAAAATATACAAGTATCAAAGAAGGCCACCATAATATTCCGCTAAAAAAATTGAAATTGAATTTAAAATTGGATAAAACATGAAACTGAAAGATATTCGCAGATTGAAAAAGTAGCTTACTTACAGGCTAAGTAATCATATAAAACGCCTTGAGTCGTTCGAAATTCTAAGGTATCAAATGCTTTTAACGTTCTCCTTGAAGTCACTTCTTCGTGGTGTCGTAATTTTGGTAAAAAGTCGGCGCGTGTTGATGACTATGAGCCAAACAATGCGGTACGGAAAAAGAGGAAGACGGAACTGTCGTAAAAACAGAACGTTTATTGCGCTATAGCTTCTGTCGACAAGTTTTTGACCCATATCCCCATTTATTCCCACAATGATCCATAATATCTTAAATATCAAGTACTATATTGTGAGCATGCTCGAGCGTTTCACGGAGATCGAAGACTTTTGCCAGTACCGTCGAATCGGAACAGCGAGCGGTCTGTCGCTTTCTTCCGTTTCTTCAAACGGCCATAACTTTTGACTCGTTTGGAGTTACGGGAGCCACAACCTATCAAAACGAAGGTCTTTCCATGTTCTACGTTTCCAACGGTTGGAATTCTCTTCGATCGGTTTTTTGCGTAGAATAATTCCATCTTCATTTTATTCTACTACTTGGATGTTTTCATTCATAAATTTATTCCGTGGAGTTTGTGGTATAAATAGTCGGACTAAATCGATGTTAATTTAGAAGAACATAAAAAACAAAAATATACAAATATCAAAGAAGGCCACTATAATATTCTGCTAAAAAAATTGAAATTGAATTTAAAATTGGATAAAACAGGAAACTGAAAGATATTCGCAGATTGAAAAAATAGCTTACTTACAGGCTAAGTAATCATATAAAACGCCTTGAGTCGTTCGAAATTCTATGGTATCATATGCTTTTAACGTTCTCCTTGAAGTCACTTCTTCGTGGTGTCGTAATTTTGGTAAAAAGTCGGCGCGTGTTGATGATTATGAGCAAAACAATGCGGTACGGAAAAAGAGGAAGACAGAACGGTCGTAAAAAAAGAATGTTTATTGCGCTATAGCTTCTGTCGACAAGTTTTTGACCCATATCCCCATTTATCCCCACAATGATTCATAATATCTTAAATATCAAGTACTATATTGTGAGCATGCTCGAGCGTTTCACGGAGATCGAAAACTTTTGCCAGTACCATCGAATCGGAACAGCGAGCGGTCTGTCGCTTTCTTCCGTTTCTTCAAACGGCCATAACTTTTTACTCGTTAGGAGTTACGGGAGCCACAACCTATCAAAACGAAGGTCTTTCCATGTTATACGTTTTCAAAGGTTGGAATTCTCTTGGATCTGTTTTTTGTGTAGAATAATTCCATCTTAATTTTATTCTACTGCTTGGATGTTTTCATTCATAAATTTATTCCGTGGTGTTTGTAGTATAAATAGTCGGACTAAATCGATGTTAACGTAGAAGAACGTAAAAAACAAAAATATACAAATATCAAAGAAGGCCACCATAATATTCCGCTAATAAAATTGAAATTGAATTTAAAATTGGATAAAACAGGAAACTGAAAGATATTCGCAGATTGAAAAAGTAGCTTACTTACAAGCTAAGTAATCATATAAAACGCCTTGAGTCGTTCGAAATTCTAAGGTATCAAATGCTTTTAACGTTATCCTTGAAGTTACTTCGTCGTGGTGTCGTAATTTTGGTAAAAAGTCGGCGCGTGTTGACGACTAGGAGCAAGACAATGCGGTACGGAAAAAGAGGAAGACGGAACGGTCGTAAAAGCAGAACGTTTATTGCGCTATAGCTTCTGTAGACAAGTTTTTGACCCATATCCCCATTTATTCCCACAATGATCCATAATATCTTAAATATCAAGTACTATATTGGGAGCATGCTCGAGCGTTTCACGGAGATCGAAGACTTTTGCCAGTACCGTCGAATCAGAACAGCGAGCGGTCTGTCGCTTTCTTCCGTTTCTTCAAACGGCCATAACTTCTGACTCGTTTGGAGTTACGGGAGCCACAACCTATCAAAACGAAGTTCTTTCCATGTTCTACGTTCCCAAAGGTTGGAATTCTCTTGGATCGGTTTTTTGTGCAGAATAATTCCATCTTAACTTTATTCTACAGCTTGGATGTTTTGATTCATAAATTTATTCCGTGGAGTTTGTGGTATAAAAAGTCGGACTAAATCGATGTTAACGTAGAAGAACGTAAAAAACAAAAATATACAAGTATCAAAGAAGGCCACCATAATATTCCGCTAAAAAAATTGAAATTGAATTTAAAATTGGATAAAACATGAAACTGAAAGATATTCGCAGATTGAAAATGTAGCACACTTACAGGCTAAGTAATCATATAAAACGCCTTGAGTCGTTCGAAATTCTAAGGTATCAAATGCTTTTAACGTTCTCCTTGAAGTCACTTCTTCGTGGTGTCGTAATTTTCGTAAAAAGTCGGCGCGTGTTGATGACTATGAGCAAAACAATGCGGTAGGGAAAAAGAGGAAGACGGAACGGTCGTAAAAACAGAACGTTTATTGCGCTATAGCTTCTGTCGACAAGTTTTTGACCCATATCCCCATTTATTCCCACAATGATCCATAATATCTTAAATATCAAGTACTATATTGTGAGCATGCTCGAGCGTTTCACGGAGATCGAAAACTTTTGCCAGTACCATCGAATCGGAACAGCGAGCGGTCTGTCGCTTTCTTCCGTTTCTTCAAACGGCCATAACTTTTTACTCGTTAGGAGTTACGGGAGCCACAACCTATCAAAACGAAGGTCTTTCCATGTTCTACGTTTTCAAAGGTCGGAATTCTCTGGGATCTGTTTTTTGTGTAGAATAATTCCATCTTAATTTTATTCTACTGCTTGGATGTTTTCATTCATAAATTTATTCCGTGGTGTTTGTAGTATAAATAGTCGGACTAAATCGATGTTAACGTAGAAGAACGTAAAAAACAAAAATATACAAATATCAAAGAAGGCCACCATAATATTCCGCTAAAAAAATTGAAATTGAATTTAAAATTGGATAAAACAGGAAACTGAAAGATATTCGCAGATTGAAAAAGTAGCTTACTTACAGGCTAAGTAATCATATAAAACGCATTGAGTCGTTCGAAATTCTAAGGTATCAAATGCTTTTAGCATTCTCCTTGAAGTTACTTCGTTGTGGTGTCATAATTTTGGTAAAAAGTCGGCGCGTGTTGATGACTATGAGCAAAATAATGCGGTACGGAAAAAGAGGACGACGGAACGATCGTAAAAGCAGAACGTTTATTGCGATATAGCTTCTGTGGACAAGTTTTTGACCTAAATCCCCATTTATTCCCGCAATGATCCATAATATCTTAAATATCAAGTACTATATTGTGAGCATGCTCGAGCGTTTCACGGAGATCGAAGACTTTTGCCAGTACCGTCGAATCGGAACGGCAAGCGGTCTGTCGCTTTCTTCTGTTTCTTCAAACGGCCATAACTTTTGACTCATTTGGAGTTACGGGAGCCACAACCTATCAAAACGAAGGTCTTTCTATGTTCTACGTTTCCAACTGTTGGACTTGGATCGGTTTTTTGTGTAGAATAATTCCATCTTAATTTTATTCTACTACTAGGATGTTTTGATTCATAAATTTATTCCGTGGAGTTTGTGGTGTAAATTGTCGGACTAAATCGATGTTAACGTAGAAGAACGTAAAAAACAAAAATATACAAATATCAAAGAAGGCCACCATAATATTCCGCTAAAAATATTGAAATTGAATATAAAATTGGATAAAACAGGAAACTGAAAGATATTCGCGGATTGAAAAAGTAGCTTACTTACAGGCTAAGTAATCATATAAAACGCCTTGAGTCGTTCGAAATTCTAAGGTATCAAATGCTTTTAACGTTCTCCTTGAAGTCACTTCTTCGTGGTGTCGTAATTTTGGTAAAAAGTCGGCGCATGTTGAAGACTACGAGCAAAACAATGCGGTACGGAAAAAGAGGAAGACGGAACGGCCGTAAAAAAAGAACGTTTATAGCGCTATAGCTTCTGTCGACAAGTTTTCGACCCATATCCCCATTTATTTCCACCATGATCCATAATATCTTAAATATCAAGTACTATATTGTGAGCATGCTCGAGCGTTTCACGGAGATCGAAGACTTTTGCCAGTACCGTCGAATCGGAACAGCGAGCGGTCTGTCGCTTTCTTCCGTTTCTTCAAACGGCCATAACTTTTGACTCGTTAGGAGTTACGGGAGCCACAACCTGTCAAAACGAAGGACTTTCCATGTTCTACGTTTCCAAAGGTTGGAATTCTCTTAGATCGGTTTTTTGCGTAGAATAATTCCATCTTAATTTTATTCTACTGCTTGGATGTTTTCATTCATAAATTTATTCCATGGTGTTTGTGGTATAAATAGTCGGACTAAATCGATGTTAACGTAGAAGAACGTAAAAAACAAAAATATACAAAATAAAAGAAGGCCACCATAATATTCCGCTAAAAAAATTGAAATTGAATTTAAAATTGGATAAAACAGGAAACTGAAAGATATTCGCAGATTGAAAAAGTAGCTTACTTACAGGCTAAGTAATCATACAAAACGCCTCGAGTCGTTCAAAATTCTAAGGTATCAAAAGCTTTTAACGTTATCCTTGAAGTTACTTCGTCGTGGTGTCGTAATTTTGGTAAAAAGTCGGCGTGTGTTGATGACTATGAGCAAAACAATGCGGTACGGAAAAAGGGGAAGACGGAACGGTCGTAAAAGTAGAACGTTTATTGCGCTATAGCTTCTGTGGACAAGTTTTTGACCCATATGCCCATTTATTCCCATAATGATCCATAATATCTTAAATATCAAGTACTATATTGGGAGCATGCTCGAGCGTTTCACGGAGATCGAAGACTTTTGCCAGTACCGTCGAATCGGAACAGCGAGCGGTCTCTCGCTTTCTTCCGTTTCTTCAAACGGCCATAACTTTTGACTCGTTTGGAGTTACGGGAGCCACAACCTATCAAAATGAAGTTCTTTCCATGTTCTACGTTTCCAAAGGTTGGAATTCTCTTGGATCGGTTTTTTGTGTAGAATAATTCCATCTTAATTTTATTCTACTACTTGGATGTTTTGATTCATAAATTTATTCGGTGGAGTTTGTGGTATAAATAGTCGGACTAAATCGATGTTAACGTAGAAGAACGTAAAAAACAAAAATATACAAATATCAAAGAAGGCCACCATAATATTCAGCTACAAAAATTGAAATTGAATTTAAAATTGGATAAAACAGGAAACTGAAAGATATTCGCAGATTGAAAAAGTAGCTTACTTACAGGCTAAGTAATCATATAAAACGCCTTGAGTCGTTCGAAATCCTAAGTTATCGAATGCTTTTAACGTTCTCTTTGAAGTCACTTCTTCGTGGTGTCGTAATTTTGGTAAAAAGTCGGCACGTGTTGATGACTATGAGCAAAACAATGCGGTACGAAAAAGAGGAAGACGGAACGGTCGTAAAAACAGAACGTTTATTGCGCTATAGCTTCTGTCGACAAGTTTTTGACCCATATCCCCATTTATTCCCACAATGATCCATTATATGTTAAATATCAAGTACTATATTGTGAGCATGCTCGTGCGTTTCACGGAGATCTAAGACTTTTGGCAGTACCGTCGAATCGGAACAGCGAGCGGTCTGTCGCTTTCTTCCGTTTCTTCAAACGGCCATAACTTTTGACTCGTTTGGAGTTACGGGAGCCACAACCTATCAAAACGAAGGTCTTTCCATGTTCTACGTTTCCAACCGTTGGAATTCTCTTCGATCGGTTTTTTGCGTAGAATAATTCCATCTTAATTTTATTCTACTGCTTGGATGTTTTCATTCATAAATTTATTCCGTGGAGTTTGTGTTATAAATAGTCGGACTAAATCGATGTTATCGTAGAAGAACGTAAAAAAGAAAAATATACAAATATCAAAGAAGGCCGCCATAATATTCCGCTAATTGAATTTAAAATTGGATCAAACAGGAAACTGAAAGATATTCGCAGATTGAAAAAGTAGCTTACTTAAATCATATAAAACGCCTTGAGTCGTTCGAAATTCTAAGGTATCAAATGCTTTTAACGTTCTCCTTGAAGTTACTTCGTCGTGGTGCCGTAATTTTGGTAAAAGTCGGCGCGTGTTGATGACTATGAGCAAAACAATGCGGTACGGAAAAAGAGGAAGACAGAACGGTCGTAAAAGCAGAATGTTTATTACGCTCTAGTTTCCGTGGACAAGTTTTTGACCCATATCCCCATTTATTCCCACAATGATCCATAATATCTTAAAAATCAAGTACTATATTGGGAGCATGCTCGTGCGTTTCACGGAGATCGAAGACTTTTGCCAGTACCGTCGAATCGGAACAGCGAGCGGTCCGTCGCTTTCTTCCGTTTCTTCAAACGGCCATAACTTTTGACTCGTTTGGAGTTTTGGGAGCCACAACCTATCAAAACGAAGGTCTTTCCATGTTCTACGTTTCCAAAGGTTGGAATTCTCTTGAATCAGTTTTTTGTGTAGAATAATTCCATCTTAATTTTATTCTACTACTTGGACGTTTTGATTCATAAATTTATTCCTTGGAGTTTGTGGTATAAATAGTCGGACGAAATCGATGTTAACGTAGAAGAAAGTAAAAAACAAAAATATAAAAATATAAAAGAAGGCCACCATAATATTCCGCTAAAAAAATTGAAATTGAATTTAAAATTGGATAAAACAGGAAACTGAAAGATATTCGCAGATTGAAAAAGTAGCTTACTTACAGGCTAAGTAATCATATAAAACGCATTGAGTCGTTCAAAATTCTAAGATATCAAATGCTTTTAACGTTCTCCTTGAAGTTACTACGTCGTGGTGTCGTAATTTTGGTAAAAAGTCGACGCGTGTTGATGACTATGAGCAAAACAATGCGGTACGGAAAAAGAGGAAGACGGAACGGTCGTAAACGCAGAACGTTTATTGCGCTATATGTTCCGTGGACAAGTTTTTGACCCATATCCCCATTTATTCCCACAATTATCCATAATATCTTAAATATCAAGTACTATATTGTGAGCATGCTCGAGCGTTTCACGGAAATCGAAGACTTTTGCCAGTACCGTCGAATCGGAACAGCGAGCGGTCTGTCGCTTTCTTCCGTTTCTTCAAACGGCCATAACTTTTGACTCGTTTGGAGTTACGGGAGCCACAACCTATCAAAACGAAGGTCTTTCCATGTTCTACGTTTCCAAAGGTTGGAATTCTCTTGGATCGGTTTTTTGCGTAGAATAATTCCATCTTAATTTTATTCTACTGCTTGGATGTTTTCATTCATAAATTTATTCCGTGGTGTTTATGGTATAAATAGTCGGACTAAATCGATGTTAACGTAGAAGAACGTAAAAAAAAAAATATACAAATATCAAAGAAGGCCACCATAATATTCCGCTAAAAAAATTTGAAATTGAATTTAAAATTGGATAAAACAGGAAACGGAAAGATATTCGCAGATTGAAAAGGTAGCTTATTTACAGTTTAAGTAATCATATAAAACGCCTTGAGTCTTTCGAAATTCTAAGGTATCAAATGCTTTTAACGTTCTCCTTGAAGTCACTTCTTCGTGGTGTCGTAATTTTGGTAAAAAGTCGGCGCGTGGTGATGACTATGAGCAAAACAATGCGGTACGGAAAAAGAGGAAGACGGAACGGCCGTAAAAAAAGAACGTTTATTGCGCTATAGCTTCTGTCGCTTTCTTCCGTTTCTTCAAACGGCCATAACTTTTGACTCGTTAGGAGTTACGGGAGCCACAACCTATCAAAACGAAGGTCTTTCCATGTTCTACGTTTCCAAAGATTGGAATTCTCTTGGATCGGTTTTTTGCGTAGAATAATACCATCTTAATTTTATTCTACTGCTTGGATGTTTTCATTCATAAATTTATTTTGTGGTGTTTGTGGTATAAAGAGTCGGACTAAATCGATGTTAACGTAGAAGAACGTAAAAAACAAAATATACAACTATCAAAGAAGGCCACCATAATATTCCGCTAAAAAAATTGAAATTGAATTTAAAATTGGATAAAACAGGATACTGAAAGATATTCGCAGATTGAAAAAGTAGCTTACTTACAGGATAAGTAGTCATATAAAACGCCTTAAGTCGTTCGAAAATCTAAGGTATCAAATGCTTTTAATGTTATCCATGAATTTACTTCGTCGTGGTGTTGTAATTTTGGTAAAAAGTCGCCCCGTGTTGATGACTATGAGCAAAACAATGCGGTATGGAAAAAGAGGAAGACGGAACGGTCGTAAAAGCAGAACGTTTATTGCGCTATAGCTTCTGTGGACAAGTTTTTGACCTATATTCTCATTTATTGCCACAATGATCCATAGTAACTTAAATATCAAGTACTATATTGGGAGCATGCTCGAGCGTTTCACGGAGATCGAAGACTTTTGCCAGTACCGTCAAATCGGAACAGCGAGCGGTCTGTCGCTTTCTTCCGTTTCTTCAAACGGCCATAACTTTTGACTCGTTTGGAGTTACGGGAGCCACAACCTATCAAAACGAAGTTCTTTCCATGTTCTACGTTTCCAAAGGTTGGAATTCTCGTGGATCGGTTTTTTGTGTAGAATAATTCCATCTTAAATTTATTCTACTGCTTGGATGTTTGGATTCATAAATTTATTCCATGGAGTTTGTGGTATAAATAGTCGGACTAAATCGATGTTAACGTAGTAGAACGTAAAAAACAAAAATATACAAATATCAAAGAAGGCCACCATAATATTCCGCTAAAAAAATTGAAATTGAATTTAAAATTGGATAAAACAGGAAACTGAAAGATATTCGCAGATTGAAAAAGTAGCTTACTTACAGGCTAAGTAATCATATAAAACGCCTTGAGTCGTTCGAAATTCTAAGTTATCAAATGCTTTTAACGTTCTCCTTGAAGTCACTTCTTCGTGGTGTCGTAATTTTGGTAAAAAGTCGGCGCGTGTTGATGACTATGAGCAAAACAATGCGGTACGGAAAAAGAGGAAGACGGAACGGTCGTAAAAACAGAACGTTTATTGCGCTATAGCTTCTGTCGACAAGTTTTTGACCTATATCCCCATTTATTCCCACAATGATCCATAATATCTTAAATATCAAGTACTATATTGGGAGCATGCTCGAGCGTTTCACGGAGATCGAAGACTTTTGCCAGTGCCGTCAAATCGGAACAGCGACCGGTCTGTCGCTTTCTTCCGTTTCTTCAAACGGCCATAACTTTTGACTCGTTTGGAGTTACGGGAGGCACAACCTATCAAAACGAAGGTATTTCCATGTTCTACGTTTCCAAAGGTTGGAATTCTCTTGGATCGGTTTTTTGTGTAGAATAATTCCATCTTAATTTTATTCTACTGCTTGGATGTTTTGATTCATAAATTTATTCCGTGGAGTTTGTGGTACAAATAGTCGGACGAAATCGATGTTAACGTAGAAGAACGTAAAAAAAATATATACAAATATCAAAGAAGGCCACCATAATATTCCGCTAAAAAATTTGAAATTGAATTTAAAATTCGATAAAACAGGAAACTGAAAGATATTCGCAGATTGAAAAAGTAGCTTACTTACAGGCTAAGTAATCATATAAAACGCATCGAGTCGTTCGAAATTCTAAGGTATCAAATGCTTTTAACGTTCTCCTTGAAGTTACTTCGTCGTGGTGTCGTAATTTTGGTAAAAGTCGGCGCGTGTTGATGACTATGAGCAAAACAATGCGGTACGGAAAAAGAGGAAGAGGGAACGGTCGTAAAAGCAGAAAGTTTATTGCGCTATAGCTTCTGTGGACAAGTTTTTGACCCATATCCCCATTTATTCCCACAATGATACATAATATCTTAAATATCAAGTACTATATTGTGAGCATGCTCGAGCGTTTCACGGAGATCGAAGACTTTTGCCAGTACCGTCGAATCGGAACAACGAGCAGTATGTCGCTTTCTTCTGTTTCTTCAAACGGCCATAACTTTTGACTCGTTTGGAGTTACGGTAGCCACAACCTATCAAAACGAAGGTCTTTCCATGTTCTACGTTTCCAAAGGTTGGAATTCTTTTAGATCTGTTTTTTGCGTAGAATAATTCCATCTTAATTTTATTCTACTGCTTGGGTGTTTTCATTCATAAATTTATTCCGTGGTGTTTATGGTATAAATAGTCGGACTAAATCGATGTTAACGTAGAAGAACGTAAAAAACAAAAATATACAAATATCAAAGAAGGCCACCATAATATTCCGCTAAAAAAATTGAAATTGAATTTAAAATTGGATAAAACAGGAAACTGAAAGATATTCGCAGATTGAAAAAGTAGCTTACTTACAGGCTAAGTAATCATATAAAACGCCTTGAGTCGTTCGAAATTCTAAGGTATCAAATGCTTTTAACGTTATCCTTGAAGTTACTTCGTCGTGGTGTCGTAATTTTGGTAAAAAGTCGGCGCGTGTTGATGACTATGAGCAAAACAATGCGGTACGGAAAAAGAGGAAGATGGAACGGTCGTAAAAGCAGAACGTTTATTGCGCTATAGCATCTGTGGACAAGTTTTTGACCTATATTCCCATTTATTTCCACAATGATCCATAATATCTTAAATATCAAGTACTATATTGGGAGCATGCTCGAGCGTTTCACGGAGATCGAAGACTTTTGCCAGTACGGTCGAATCGGAACAGCGAGCGGTCTGTCGCTTTCTTCCGTTTCTTCAAACGGCCATAACTTTTGACTCGTTTGGAGTTACGGGAGCCACAACCTATCAAAACGAAGTTCTTTCCATGTTCTACGTTTCCAAAGGTTGGAATTCTCATGGATCGGTTTTTTGTATAGAATAATTCCATCTTAATTTTATTCTACTGCTTGGATGTTTGGATTCATAAATTTATTCCATGGAGTGTGTGGTATAAATAGTCGGACTAAATCGATGTAAACATAGTAGAACGTAAAAAACAAAAATATACAAATATCAAAGAAGGCCACCATAATATTCCGCTAAAAAAATTGAAATTGAATTTAAAATTGGATAAAACAGGAAACTGAAAGATATTCGCAGATTGAAAAAGTAGCTTACTTACAGGCTAAGTAATCATATAAAACGCCTTGAGTCGTTCGAAATTCTAAGTTATCAAATGCTTTTAACGTTCTCCTTGAAGTCACTTCTTCGTAGTGTCGTAATTTTGGTAAAAAGTCGGCGCATGTTGATGACTATGAGCAAAACAATGCGGTATGGAAAAAGAGGAAGACCGAACGGTCGTAAAAACAGAACGTTTATTGCGCTATAGCTTTTGTCGACAAGTTTTTGACCTATATCCCCATTTATTCCCACAATGATCCATAATATCTTAAATATCAAGTACTATATTGGGAGCATGCTCGAGCGTTTCACGGAGATCGAAGACTTTTGCCAGTACCGTCGAATCGGAACAGCGACCGGTCTGTCGCTTTCTTCCGTTTCTTCAAACGGCCATAACTTTTGACTCGTTTGGAGTTACGGAAGCCACAACCTATCAAAACGAAGGTATTTCCATGTTCTACGTTTCCAAAGGTTGGAATTCTCTTGAATCGGTTTTTTGTGTAGAATAATTCCATCTTAATTTTATTCTACTGCTTGGTTGTTTTGATTTATAAATTTATTCCGTGGAGTTTGTGGTACAAATAGTCGGACGAAATCGATGTTAACATAGAAGAACGTAAAAAAAAAATATACAAATATAAAACGCCTTGAGTCGTTCGAAATTCTAAGGTATCAAATGCTTTTAACGTTCTCCTTGAAGTTACTTCGTCGTGGTGTCGTAATTTTGGTAAAAAGTCGGCGCGTGTTGATGACTATGAGCAAAACAATGCGGTACGGAAAAAGAGGAAGACGGAACGGTCGTAAAAGCAGACCGTTTATTGCGCTATAGCTTCTGTGGACAAGTTTTTGACCCATATCCCCATTTATTCCCACAATGATCCATAATATCTTAAATATCAAGTACTATATTAGGAGCATGCTCGAGCGTTTCACGGAGATCGAAGACTTTTGCCAGTACCGTCGAATCGGAACAACGAGCGGTCTGTCGCTTTCTTCCATTTCTTCAAACGGCCATAACTTTTGACTCGTTTGGAGTTACGGAAGCCACAACCTATCAAAACGAAGTTCTTTCCATGTTCTACGTTTCCAAAGGTTGGAATTATCTTGGATCGGTTTTTTGCATAGAATAATTCCATCTTAATTTTATTCTAATGCTTGGATATTTTCATTCATAAATTTATTCCGTGGAGTTTGTGGTATAAATAGTCGGACGAAATCGATGTTAACGTAGAAGAATGTAAAAAACAAAAATATACAAATATCAAAGAAGGCCACCATAATATTCCGCTAAAAAAATTGAAATTGCATTTAAAATTGGATAAAACAGGAAACTGAAAGATATTCGCAGATTGAAAAAGTAGCTTACTTACAGGCTAAGTAATCATATAAAACGCATTGAGTCGTTCGAAATTCTAAGGTATCAAATGCTTTTAACGTTCTCCTTGAAGTTACTTCGCCATGGTGTCGTAATTTTGGTTAAAAGTCGGCGCGTTTTGATGACTATGAGCAAAACAATGCGGTACGGAAAAAGAGGAAGACAGAACGGTCGTAAAAGCAGAACGTTTATTGCGCTATAGCTTCTGTGGACAAGTTTTTGACCCATATCCCCATTTATTCCCATAATGATCCATAATATCTTAAATATCAAGTACTATACTGCGAGCATGCTCGAGCGTTTCACGGAGATCAAAAACTTTTGCCGGTTCCGTCGAATCGGAACAGTGAGCTGTTTGTCGCTTTCTTCCGTTTCTTCAAACGGCCACAACTTTTGACTCGTTTGGAGTTACGGGAGCCACAACCTATCAAAACGAAGTTCTTTCCATGTTCTACGTTTCCAAAGGTTGGAATTATCTTGGATCGGTTTTTTGCATAGAATAATTCCATCTTAATTTTATTCTAATGCTTGGATATTTTCATTCATAAATTTATTCCGTGGAGTTTGTGGTATAAATTGTCGGACTAAATCGATGTTAACGTAGAAGAACATAAAAAACAAAAATATACAAATATCAAAGAAGGCCGCCATAATATTCCGTTAAAAATATTGAAATTGAATTTAAAATTGGATAAAACAGGAAACTGAAAGATATTCGCAGATTGAAAAAGTAGCTTACTTACAGGCTAAGTAATCATATAAAACGCCTTGAGTCTTTCGAAATTCTAAGGTATCTAATGCTTTTAACGTTCTCCTTGAAGTCACTTCTTCGTGGTGTCGTAATTTTGGTAAAAAGTCGGCGCGTGTTGATGACTATGAGCAAAACAATGCGGTATGGAAAAAGAGGAAGACGGAACGGTCGTAAAAAAAGAACGTTTATTGCGCTATAGCTTCTGTCGACAAGTTTTTGACCCATATCCCCATTTATTCCCACAATGATCCATAATATCTTAAATATCAAGTACTATATTGTGAGCATGCTCGAGCGTTTCACGGAGATCGAAGACTTTTGCCAGTACCGTCGAATCGGAACAACGAGCGGTCTGTCGCTTTCTTCCGTTTCTTCAAACGGCCATAACTTTTGACTCGTTAGGAGTTACGGGAGCCACAACCTATCAAAACGAAGGTCTTTCCATGTCCTACGTTTCCAAAGGTTGGAATTCTCTTGGATCGGTTTTTGTGTAGAATAATTCCATCTTAATTTTATTCTACTGCTTGGATGTTTTCATTCATAAATTTATTCCGTGGTGTTTGTGGTATAAATTGTCGGACTAAATCGATGTTAACGTTGAAGAACGTAAAAAAAAATATATACAAATATCAAAGAAGGCCACCATAATATTCCGCTAAAAATATTGAAATTGAATTTAAAATTGGATAAAACAGGAAACTGAAAGATATTCGCAGATTAAAAAAGTAGCTTACTTACAGGCTAAGTAATCATATAAAACGCCTTGAGTCGCTCGAAATTCTAAGGTATCAAATGCTTTTAACGTTCTCCTTGAAGTCACTTCTTCGTGGTGTCGTAATTTTGGTAAAAAGTCGGCGCGTGTTGATGACTATGAGCAAAACAATGCGGTATGGAAAAAGAGGAAGACAGAACGGTCGTAAAAAAAGAACGTTTATTGCGCTATAGCTTCTGTCGACAAGTTTTTGACCCATATCCCCATTTATTTCCACAATGATCCATAATATCTTAAATATCAAGTACTATATTGTGAGCATGCTCGAGCATTTCACGGAGATCGAAGACTTTTGCCAGTACCGTCGAATCGGAACAGCGAGCGGTCTGTCGCTTTCTTCCGTTTCTTCAAACGGCCATAACTTTTGACTCGTTAGGAGTTACGGGAGCCACAACCTATCAAAACGAAGGTCTTTCCATGTTCTACGTTTCCAAATGTTGGAATTCTCTTGGATCGGTTTTTTGTGTAGAATAATTCCATCTTAATTTTATTCCACTGCTTGGATGTTTTCATTCATAAATTTATTCCGTGGTGTTTGTGGTATAAATTGTCGGACTAAATCGATGTTAACGTAGAAGAACGTAAAAAACAAAAATATACAAATATCAAAGAAGGCCACCATAATATTCTGCTAAAAATATTGAAATTGAATTTAAAATTGGATAAAACGGGAAACTGAAAGATATTCGCAGATTGAAAAAGTAGCTTGCTTACAGGCTAAGTAATCATATAAAACGCCTTGAGTCGTTCGAAATTCTAAGGTATCAAATGTTTTTAACGTTATCCTTCAAGTTACTTCGTCGTGGTGCCGTAATTTTGGTAGAAAGTCGGTGCGTGCTGATGACTATGAGCAAAACAACGCGGTACGGAAAAAGAGAAAGACGGAACGGTCGTAAAAGCAGAACGTTTATTGCGCTATAGCTTCTGTGGACAAGTTTTTGACCCATATCCCCATTTATTATCACAATGATCCATAATATCTTAAATATCAATTATATATTGGGAGCATGCTCAAGAGTTTCACGGAGATCGAAGACTTTTGCCAGTACCGTCGAATCGGAACAGTGAGCGGTTTGTCGCTTTCTTCCGTTTCTTCAAACGGACACAACTTTTGACTCTTTTGGAGTTACGGGAGCCACAACCTATCAAAACGAAGTTCTTTCCATGTTCTACGTTTCCAAAGGTTGGAATTCTCTTGGATCGGTTTTTTGTGTAGAATAATTCCATCTTAATTTTATTCTACTGCTTGGATGTTTTGATTCATAAATTTATTCCGTAGAGTTTGTGGTATAAATAGTCGGACTAAATCGATGTTAACGTAGAAGAACGTAAAAAACAAAAATATACAAATATCAAAGAAGGCCACCATAATATTCCGCTAAAAAAATTGAAATTGAATTTAAAATTGGATCAAACAGGAAACTGAAAGATATTCGCAGATTGAAAAAGTAGCTTACTTGCAGGCTAAGTAATCATATAAAACGCCTTGAGTCGTTCGAAATTCTAAGGTATCAAATGCTTTTAACGTTCTCCTTGAAGTCATTTCTTCGTGGTGTCGTAATTTTGGTAAGAAGTCGGCGCGTGTTGATGACTGTGAGCAAAACAATGCGGTACGGAAAAAGAGGAAGACGGAACGGTCGTAAAAACAGAACGTTTATTGCGCTATAGCTTCTGTCGACAAGTTTTTGACCCATATTCCCATTTATTCCCACAATGATCCATAATATCTTAAATATCAAGTACTATATTGTGAGCATGCTCGAGCGTTTCACGGAGATCGAAGACTTTTGCCGGTACCGTCGAATCGGAACAGCGAGCGGTCTGTTGCTTTCTTCCGTTTCTTCAAACGGCCATAACTTTTGACTCGTTTGGAGTTACGGGAGCCACAACCTATCAAAAAGAAGTTCTTTCCATGTTCTACGTTTCCAAAGGTTGGAATTCTCTTGGATCGGTTTTTTGTGTAGAATAATTCCATCTTAATTTTATTCTACAGCTTGGATGTTTTCATTCATAAATTTATTCCGTGGTGTTTGTGGTATAAATTGTCGGACTAAATCGATGTTAACGTAGAAGAACGTAAAAAACAAAAATATACAAATATCAAAGAAGGCCACCATAATATTTCACTAAAAAAATTGAAATTGAATTTAAAATTGGATAAAACAGGAAACTGAAAGATATTCGCAGATTGAAAAAGTAACTTACTTACAGGCTAAGTAATCATATAAAACGCCTTGAGTCGTTCGAAATTCTAAGGTATCAAATGCTTTTAACGTTCTCCTTGAAGTCACTTCTTCGTGGTGTCGTAATTTTGGTAAAAAGTCGGCGCGTGTTGATAACTATGAGCAAAACAATGCGGTACGGAAAAAGAGAAAGACGGAACGGTCGTAAAAAAAGAACGTTTATTGCGCTATAGCTTCTGTCGACAAGTTTTTGACCCATATCCCCATTTATTCCCACAATGATCCATAATATCTTAAATATCAAGTACTATATTGTGAGCATGCTCGAGCATTTCACGGAGATCGAAGACTTTTGCCAGTACCGTCGAATCGGAACAGCGAGCGGTCTGTCGCTTTCTTCCGTTTCTTCAAAAGGCCATAACTTTTGACTCGTTTGGAGTTACGGGAGCCACAACCTATCAAAACGAAGGTCTTTCCATGTTCTACGTTTCCAAAGGTTGGAATTCTCTTGGATTGGTTTTTTGCGTAGAATAATTCCATCTTAATTTTATTCTACTGCTTGGATGTTTTCATTCATAAATTTATTTCGTGGTGTTTATGGTATAAATAGTCGGACTAAATCGATGTTAACGTAGAAGAACGTAAAAAAATTTTTTTTTTACATATACCAAAGAAGGCCACCATAATATTCCGCTAAAAAAATTGAAATTGAATTTAAAATTGGATAAAACAGGAAAATGAAAGATATTCGCAGATTGAAAAAATAGCTTACTTAAATCATATAAAACACCTTGAGTCGTTCGAAATTCTAAGGTATCAAATGCTTTTAACGTTCTCCTTGAAGTTACTTCGTCGTG
The DNA here is from genome assembly GCA_030765085.1 of Allium cepa. Lineage (NCBI taxonomy): Eukaryota > Viridiplantae > Streptophyta > Magnoliopsida > Asparagales > Amaryllidaceae > Allium > Allium cepa. The sequence goes on from CM060931.1 coordinate 171,712,481, forward strand.
GTGTCGTAATTTTGGTAAAAAGTCGGCGCGTGTTGATGACTATGAGCAAAACAATGCGGTACGGAAAAAGAGGAAGACGGAACGGTCGTAAAAGCAGAACGTTTATTGCGCTATAGCTTCTGTGGACAAGTTTTTGACCCATATCCCCATTTATTCCCACAATGATCCATAATATCTTAAATATCAAGTACTATATTGGGAGCATGCTCGAGCGTTTCACAGAGATCGAAGACTTTTGCCAGTACCGTCGAATTGGAACAGCGAGCGGTCTGTCGCTTTCTTCCGTTCCTTCAAACGGCATAACTTTTGGCTCCTTTGGAGTTACGGGAGCCACAACCTATCAAAACGAAGGTCTTTCCATGTTCTACGTTTCCAAAGGTTGGAATTCTCTTGGATCGGTTTTTTGCGTAGAATAATTCCATCTTAATTTTATTCTACTGCTTGTATGTTTTCATTCATAAATTTATTCCGTGGAGTTTGTGGTATAAATAGTCGGACTAAATCGATGTTAACGTAGAAGAACGTAAAAAACAAAAATATACAAATATCAAAGAAGGCCATCATAATATTCCGCTAAAAAAATTGAAATTGAATTTAAAATTGGATCGAACAGGAAACTGAAAGATATTCACAGATTGAAAAGGTAGCTTACTTAAATCATATAAAACGCCTTGAGTCTTTCGAAATTCTAAGGTATCAAATGCTATTAACGTTCTCCTTGAAGTTACTTCGTCGTGGTGTCGTAATTTTGGTAAAAAGTCGGCGCGTGTTAATGACTATGAGCAAGACAATGCGGTACGGAAAAAGAGGAAGACGGAACGGTCGTAAAAGCAGAACGTTTATTGCGCTATAGCTTCCGTGGACAAGTTTTTGACCCATATCCCCATTTATTCCCACAATGATCCATAATATCTTAAATATCAAGTACTATATTGTGAGCATGCTCGAGCTTTCCACGGAGATCGAAGACTTTTGCCAGTACCGTCGAATCGGAACAGTGAGCGGTCTGTCGCCTTCTTCCGTGGAGTGAGCGGAACAGTGAGAGGTCGGAATTCTCTTGGATCAGTTTTTTGTGTAGAATAATTCCATCTTAATTTTATTCTACTGCTTGGATGTTTTGATTCATAAATTTATTCCGTGGAGTTTGTGGTATAAATTATCGGACTAAATCGATGTTAACGTAGAAGAACGTAAAAAACAAAAATATACAAATATCAAAGAAGGCCACCATAATATTCCGCTAAAATATTGAAATTGAATTTAAAATTGGATAAAACAGGAAACTGAAAGATATTCGCAGATTGAAAAAGTAGCTTACTTACAGGTTAAGTAATCATATAAAACGCCTTGAGTCGTTCGAAATTCTAAGGTATCAAATGCTTTTAACGTTCACCTTGAAGTCACTTCTTCGTGGTGTCGTAATTTTGATAAAAAGTGGCGCGTGTTGACGACTATGAGCAAAACAATGCGGTATGGAAAAAGAGGAAGATGGAACGGTCGTAAAAAAAGAACGTTTATTGCGCTATAGCTTCTGTGACAAGTTTTTGACCCATATCCCCATTTATTCCCACAATGATCCATAATATCTTAAATATCAAGTACTATATTGTGAACAAGCTCGAACGTTTCACGGAGATCGAAGACTTTTGCCAGTACCGTCGAATCGGAACAGCGAGCGGTCTGTCGCTTTCTTCCGTTTCTTCAAACGGCCATAACTTTTGACTCGTTTGGAGTTACGGGAGGCACAACCTATCAAAACGAAGGTCTTTCCATGTTCTATGTTTCCAATGGTTGGAATTCTCTTCGATCGGTTTTTTGCGTAGAATAATTCCATCTTAATTTTATTCTACTGCTTGGATGTTTTCATTCATAAATTTATTCCGTGGAGTTTGTGGTATAAATAGTCGGACTAAATCGATGTTAACGTAGAAGAACGTAAAAAACAAAAATATACAAATATCAAAGAAGGCCACCATAATATTCCGCTAAAAAAATTGAAATTGAATTTAAAATTGGATCAAACAGGAAACTGAAAGATATTCACAGATTGAAAAGGTAGATTACTTAAATTATATAAAACGCCTTGAGTCTTTCGAAATTCTAAGGTATCAAATGCTTTTAACGTTCTCCTTGAAGTTACTTCGTCGTGGTGTCGTAATTTTGGTAAAAATTCGGCGCATGTTGATGACTATGAGCAAAACAATGCGGTACGGAAAAAGAGGAAGACGGAACGGTCGTAAAAGCAGAACGTTTATTGCGCTATAGCTTCTGTGGACAAGTTTTTGACCCATATCCCCATTTATTCCCACAATGATCCATAATATCTTAAATATCAAGTACTATATTGGGAGCATGCTCGAGCGTTTCACGGAGATCGAAGACTTTTGCATGTACCGTCGAATCGGAACAGTGAGCGGTCTGTCGCTTTCTTCCGTTTCTTCAAACGGCCATAACATTTGACTCGTTTGGAGTTACGGGAGCCACAACCTATCAAAACGAATGTCTTTCCATGTTCTACGTTTCCAAAGGTTGGAATTCTCTTGGATCGGTTTTTTGTGTAGAATAATTCCATCTTAATTTTATTCTACTTCTTGGATGTTTTCATTCATAAATTTATTCCGTGGAGTTTGTGGTATTAATAGTCGGACTAAATCGATGTTAACGTAGAAGAACGTTAAAAACAAAAATATACAAATATCAAAGAAGGCCACCATAATATTCCGCTAAAAAAAATTGAAATTGAATTTAAAATTGGATAAAACAGAAAACTGAAAGATATTCGCAGATTGAAAAAGTAGCTTACTTACAGGCTAAGTAATCATATAAAACGCATTGAGTCATTCGAAATTCTAAGCTATCAAATGCTTTTAACGTTTTCCTTGAAGTTACTTCGTCGTGGTGTCGTAATTTTGGTAAAAAGTCGACGCGTGTTGATGACTATGACAAAACAATGCGGTACGGAAAAAGAGGAAGACGGAACGGTCGTAAAAGCAGAACGTTTATTGCGCTATAGCTTTGGTGGACAAGTTTTTGACCCATATCCCCATTTATTCCCACAATGATCCATAATATCTTAAATATCAAGTACTATATTGGGAGCATGCTCGAGAGTTTCACGGAGATCGAAGACTTTTGCCAGTACCGTCGAATCGGAACAGCGAGCGGTCTGTCGCTTTCTTCCGTTTCTTCAAACGGCCATAACTTTTGACTCGTTTGGAGTTACGGGAGCCACAACCTATCAAAACGAAGGTCTTTCCATGTTCTACGTTTCCAAAAGTTGGAATTCTCTTGGATCGGCTTTTTGTGTAGAATAATTCCATCTTAATTTTATTCTACTACTTGGATGTTTTGATTCATAAATTTATTCCGTGGAGTTTGTGGTATAAATTGTCGGACTAAATCGATGTTAACGTAGAAGAACGTAAAAAACAAAAATATACAAATATCAAAGAAGGCCACCATAATATTCCGCTAAAAATATTGAAATTGAATTTAAAATTGGATAAAACAGGAAACTGAAAGATATTCGCAGATTGAAAAAGTAGCTTACTTACAGGCTAAGTAATCATATAAAACGCCTTGATTCGTTCGAAATTCTACGGTATCAAATGTTTTTAACGTTCTCCTTGAAGTCACTTCTTCGTGGTGTCGTAATTTTGGTAAAAAGTCGGTGCGTGTTGTTGACTATGAGCAAAACAATGCGGTACGGAAAAAAAAAGGAAGACGGAACGGTCGTAAAAAAAGAACGTTTATTGCGCTATAGCTTCCGTCGACAAGTTTTTGACCCATAACCCCATTTATTCCCACAATGATCCATAATATCTTAAATATCAAGTACTATATTGTGAGCATGCTCGAGCGTTTCACGGAGATCGAAGACTTTTGCCAGTACCGTCGAATCGGAACAGCGAGCGGTCTGTCGCTTTCTTCCGTTTCTTCAAACGGCCATAACTTTTGACTCGTTTGGAGTTACGGGAGCCACAACCTATCAAAACGAAGGTCTTTCCATGTTCTACGTTTCCAAAAGTTGGAATTCTCTTGGATCGGCTTTTTGTGTAGAATAATTCCATCTTAATTTTATTCTACTACTTGGATGTTTTGATTCATAAATTTATTCCGTGGAGTTTGTGGTATAAATTGTCGGACTAAATCGATGTTAACGTAGAAGAACGTAAAAAACAAAAATATACAAATATCAAAGAAGGCCACCATAAAATTCCGCTAAAAAAATTGAAATTGAATTTAAAATTGGATAAAACAGGAAACTGAAAGATATTCGCAGATTGAAAAAGTAGCTTACTTACAGGCTAAGTAATCATATAAAACGCCTTGATTCGTTCGAAATTCCAAGGTATCAAATGTTTTTAACGTTCTCCTTGAAGTCGCTTCTTCGTGGTGTCGTAATTTTGGTAAAAAGTCGGTGCGTGTTGTTGACTATGAGCAAAACAATGCGGTACGGAAAAAAAGGAAGACGGAACGGTCGTAAAAAAAGAACGTTTATTGCGCTATAGCTTTCGTCGACAAGTTTTTGACCCATAACCCCATTTATTCCCACAATGATCCATAATATCTTAAATATCAAGTACTATATTGTGAGCATGCTCGAGCGTTTCACGGAGATCGAAGACTTTTGCCAGTACCGTCGAATCGGAACAGCGAGCGGTCTGTCGCTTTCTTCCGTTTCTTCAAACGGCCATAACTTTTGACTCGTTAGGAGTTACGGGAGCCACAACCTATCAAAACGAAGGTCTTTCCATGTTCTACGTTTCCAAAGGTTGGAATTCTCTTGGATCAGATTTTGGCGTAGAATAATTCCATCTTAATTTTATTCCACTGCTTGGATGTTTTCATTCATAAATTTATTCCGTGGTGTTTGTGGTATAAATAGTCGGACTAAATCGATGTTAACGTAGAAGAACGTAAAAAACAAAAATATACAGATATCAAAGAAGGCCACCATAATATTCCGCTAAAAAAATTGAAATTGAATTTAAAATTGGATAAAACAGAAAACTGAAAGATATTCGCAGATTGAAAAGGTAGCTTACTTACAGGCTAAGTAATCATATAAAACGCCTTGAGTCGTTCGAAATTCTAAGGTATCAAATGCTTTTAACGTTATCCTTGAAGTTACTTCGTCGTGGTGTCGTAATTTTGGTAAAAAGTCGGCGCGTGTTGATGACTATGAGCAAAACAATGCGGTACGGAAAAAGTGGAAGATGGAACGGTCGTAAAAGCAGAGCGTTTATTGCGCTATAGCTTCTGTGGACGAGTTTTTGACCCTTATCCCCATTTATTCCCACAATGATACATAATATCTTAAATATCAAGTACTATATTGGGAGCATGCTCGAGCGTTTCACGGAGATCCAAGACTTTTGTCAGTACCGTCGAATCGTAATAGCGAGCGGTCAGTCGCTTTCTTCCGTTTCTTCAAACGGCCATAACTTTTGACTCGTTTGGAGTTACGGGAGCCACAACCTATCAAAACGAAGGACTTTCCATGTTCTACGTTTCCAAAGGTTGGAATTCTCTTGGATCGGTTTTTTGTGTAGAATAATTCCATCTTAATTTTATTCTACTGCTTGGATGTTTTGATTCATAAATTTATTCCGTGGAGTTTGTGGTATAAATAGTCGGACTAAATCGATGTTAACGTAGAAGAACGTAAAAAAAAAAATATACAAATATCAAAGAAGGCACCATAATATTCCGCTAAAAAAATTGAAATTGAATTTAAAATTGGATCAAACAGGAAACTGAAAGATATTCGCAGATTGAAAAAGTAGCTTACTTACAGATTAAGTAATCATATAAAACGCATTGAGTCGTTCGAAATTCTAAGGTATCAAATGCTTTTAACGTTCTCCTCGAAGTTACTTCGTCGTGGTGTCGTAATTTTGGTAAAAAGTCGGCGCGTGTTGATGACTATGAGCAAAACAATGCGGTACGAAAAAAGAGGAAGACGGAACGGTCGTAAAAGCAGAACGTTTATTACGCTATAGCTTCTGTGGACAAGTTTTTGACCCATATCCCATTAATTCCCGCAATGATCCATAATATCTTAAATATCAAGTACTATATTGTGAGCATGCTCGAGCGTTTCACGGAGATCGAAGACTTTTGCCAGTACCGTCGAATCGAAACAGCGAGCGGTCTGTCGCTTTCTTCCGTTTCTTCAAACGACCATAACTTTTGACTCGTTTGGAGTTACGGGAGCCACAACCTATCAAAACGAAGGTCTTTCCATGTTCTACGTTTTCAAAGGTTGGAATTCTCTTGGATTGGTTTTTTGCGTAGAATAATTCCATCTTAATTTTATTCTACTGCTTGGATGCTTTCAATTATAAATTTATTCCGTGGTGTTTGTGGTATAAATAGTCGGACTAAATCGATGCTAACGTAGAAGAACGTAAAAAACAAAAATATACAAATATCAAAGAAGGCCAACAAAATATTCCGCTAAAAAAATTGAAATTGAATTTAAAATTGGATAAAACAGGAAACTGAAAGATATTCGCAGATTGAAAAAGTAGCTTACTTACAGGCTAAGTAATCATATAAAACGCCTTGAGTCGTTCGAAATTCTAAGGTATCAAATGCTTTTAACGTTATCCTTGAAGTTACTTCGTCATGGTGTCGTAATTTTGGTAAAAAGTCGGCGCGTGTTGATGACTATGAGCAAAACAATGCGGTACGGAAAAAGAGGAAGACGGAACGGTCGTAAAAGCAGAGCGTTTATTGCGCTATGGCTTCTGTGGACAAATTTTTGACCCATATCCCCATTTATTCCCATAATGATCCATAATATCTTAAATATCAAGTACTATATTGGGAGCATGCTCGAGCGTTTCACGGAGATCGAAGACTTTGCCCGTACCGTCGAATCGGAACAGCGAGCCGTCTGTCGCTTTCTTCCGTTTTTTCAAACGGCCATAACTTTTGACTCGTTTGGAGTTACAGGAGCCACAACCTACCAAAACGAAGGTCTTTCCATGTTCTACGTTTCCAAAGGTTGGAATTCTCTTAGATCGGTTTTTTGTGTAGAATAATTCCATCTTAATTTTATTCTACTACTTGGATATTTTGATTCATAAATTTATTCCGTGGAGTTTGTGGTATAAATAGTCAGACTAAATCGATGTTAACGTAGAAGAACGTAAAAAACAAAAATATACAAATATCAAAGAAGGCCACCATAATATTCCGCTAAAAAAATTGAAATTGAATATAAAATTGAATCAAATAGGAAACTGAAAGATATTCGCAGATTGAAAAAGTAGCTTACTTACAGGCTAAGTAATCATATAAAACGCATTGAGTCGTTCGAAATTCTAAGGTATCAAATGCTTTTAACGTTCTCCTCGAAGTTACTTCGTCGTGGTGTCGTAATTTTGGTAAAAAGTCGGCGCGTGTTGATGACTATGAGCAAAACAATGCGGTACGAAAAAAGAGGAAGACGGAACGGTCGTAAAAGCAGAACGTTTATTACGCTATAGCTTCTGTGGACAAGTTTTTGACCCATATCCCATTAATTCCCGCAATGATCCATAATATCTTAAATATCAAGTACTATATTGTGAGCATGCTCGAGCGTTTCACGGAGATCGAAGACTTTTGCCAGTACCGTCGAATCGAAACAGCGAGCGGTCTGTCGCTTTCTTCCGTTTCTTCAAACGACCATAACTTTTGACTCGTTTGGAGTTACGGGAGCCACAACCTATCAAAACGAAGGTCTTTCCATGTTCTACGTTTTCAAAGGTTGGAATTCTCTTGGATTGGTTTTTTGCGTAGAATAATTCCATCTTAATTTTATTCTACTGCTTGGATGCTTTCAATTATAAATTTATTCCGTGGTGTTTGTGGTATAAATAGTCGGACTAAATCGATGCTAACGTAGAAGAACGTAAAAAACAAAAATATACAAATATCAAAGAAGGCCAACAAAATATTCCGCTAAAAAAATTGAAATTGAATTTAAAATTGGATAAAACAGGAAACTGAAAGATATTCGCAGATTGAAAAAGTAGCTTACTTACAGGCTAAGTAATCATATAAAACGCCTTGAGTCGTTCGAAATTCTAAGGTATCAAATGCTTTTAACGTTATCCTTGAAGTTACTTCGTCATGGTGTCGTAATTTTGGTAAAAAGTCGGCGCGTGTTGATGACTATGAGCAAAACAATGCGGTACGGAAAAAGTGGAAGACAGAACGGTCGTAAAAGCAGAGCGTTTATTGCGTTATAGCTTCCGTGGACAAGTTTTTGACCCATATCCCCATTTATTCCCACAATGATCCACAATATCTTAAATATCAAGTACTATATTGGGAGCATGCTCGAGCGTTTCACGGAGATCGAAGACTTTTGCCAGTACCGTCGAATCGGAACAGCGAGCGGTCTGTCGCTTTCTTCCGTTTCGTCAAACGGCCATAACTTTTGACTCAATTGGAGTTACGGGAGCCACAACCTATCAAAACGAAGGTCTTTCCATGTTCTACGTTTCCAAAGGTTGAAATTCTCTTGGATCGGTTTTTTGCGTAGAATAATTCCATCTTAATTTTATTCTACTGCTTGGATGTTTTCATTCGTAAATTTATTCCGGGGAGTTTGTGGTATAAATAGTCGGACTAAATCGATGTTAACGTAGAAGAACGTAAAAAACAAAAATATACAAATATCAAAGAAGGCCACCATAATATTTCGCTAAAAAAATTGAAATTGAATTTAAAATTGGATAAAACAGGAAACTGAAAGATATTCGCAGATTGAAAAAGTAGCTTACTTACAGGCTAAGTAATCATATAAAACGCATTGAGTCATTCGAAATTCTAAGGTATTAAATGCTTTTAACGTTCTCCTTGAAGTTACTTCGTCGTGGTGTCGTAATTTTGGTAAAAAGTCGGCTCTTGTTGATGACTATGAGCAAAACAATGCGGTACGGAAAAAGAGGAAGACGGAACGGTCGTAAAAGAAGAACGTTTATTGCGCTATAGCTTCTGTCGACAAGTTTTCGACCCATATCCCCATTTATTCCCACAATGATCCATAATATCTTAAATATCAAGTACTATACTGTGAGCATGCTCGAGCGTTTCACGGAGATCGAAAACTTTTGCACGTACCGTCGAATCGAAACAGCGAGCGGTCTGTCGCTTTCTTCCGTTTCTTCAAACGGCCATAACTTTTGACTCGTTAGGAGTTACGGGAGCCATAACCTATCAAAACGAAGGTCTTTCCATGTTCTACGTTTCCAATGGTTGGAATTCTCTTGGATCGGTTTTTTGCGTAGAATAATTCAATCTTAATTTTATTCTACTGCTTGGATGTTTTCATTCATAAATTTATTCCGTGGTGTTTGTGGTATAAATAGTCGGACTAAATCGATGTTAACGTAGAAGAACGTAAAAAACAAAAATATACAAATATCAAAGAAGGCCACCATAATATTCTGCTAAAAAAATTGAAATTGAATTTAAAATTGGATAAAACAGGAAACTGAAAGATATTCGCAAACTGAAAACGTAGCTTACTTATAGGTTAAGTAATCATATAAAACGTCTTGAGTCGTTCGAAATTCTAAGGTATCAAATGCTTTTAACGTTATCCTTGAAGTTACTTCGTCGTGGTGTCGTAATTTTGGTAAAAAGTCGCCCCGTGTTGATGACTGTGAGCAAAACAATGCGGTACGGGAAAAGAGGAAGACGGAACGGTCGTAAAAGCAGAGCGTTTATTGCGCTATAGCTTCTGTGGACAAGTTTTTGACCCATATCCCCATTTATTCCCACAATGATCCATAATATCTTAAATATCAAGTACTATATTGGGAGCATGCTCGAGCGTTTCACGAAGATCGAATACTTATGCCAGTACCGTCGAATCGGAACAGCGAGCGGTCTGTCGCTTTCTTCCGTTTCTTCAAACGGCCATAACTTTTGACTCGTTTGGAGTTACGGGAGCCACAACCTATCAAAACGAAGTTCTTTCCATGTTCTACGTTTCCAAAGGTTGGAATTCTCTTGGATCGGTTTTTTGTGTAGAATAATTCCATCTTAATTTTATTCTACTGCTTGGATGTTTTGATTCATAAATTTATTCCGTGGAGTTTGTGGTATAAATAGTCGGACTAAATTGATGTTAACGTAGAAGAACGTAATAAACAAAAATATACAAATATCAAAGAAGGCCACCATAATATTCCGCTAAAAAAATTGAAATTGAATTTAAAATTGGATAAAACAGGAAACTGAAAGATATTCGCAGATTGAAAAAGTAGCTTACTTACAGGCTAAGTAATCATATAAAACGCCTTGAGTCATTCGAAATTCTAAGGTATCAAATGCTTTTAACGTTCTCCTTGAAGTCACTTCTTCGTGGTGTCGTAAATTTGGTAAAAAGTCGGCGCGTGTTGATGACTATGAGCAAAACAATGCGGTACGGAAAAAGAGGAAGACGGAACGGTCGTAAAAACAGAACGTTTATGGCGCTATAGCTTCTGTCGACAAGTTTTTGACCCATATCCCCATTTATTCCCACAATAATCCATAATATCTTAAATATCAAGTACTATATTGTGAGCATGCTCGAGCGTTTCACGGAGATCGAAGACTTTTGCCAGTACCGTCGAATCGGAACAACGAGCGGTCTGTCACTTTCTTCCGTTTCTTCAAACGGCCATAACTTTTGACATGTTTGGAGTTACGGGAGCCACAACCTATCAAAACGAAGGTCTTTCCATGTTCTACGTTTCCAAAGGTTGGAATTCTCTTGGTTGGGTTTTTTGCATAGAATAATTCCATCTTAATTTTATTCTACTACTTGGATGTTTTCATTCATAAATTTATTCCGTGGAGTTTGTGGTATAAATAGTCGGACTAAATCGATGTTAATGTAGAAGAACGTAAAAAACAAAAATATACAAATATCAAAGAAGGCCACCATAATATTCCGCTAAAAAAATTGAAATTGAATTTAAAATTGGATCAAACAGGAAATTGAAAGATATTCGCAGATTGAAAAAGTAGCTTACTTAAATCATATAAAATGCCTTGAGTCGTTCGAAATTCTAAGGTATCAAATGCTTTTAACGTTCTCCTTGAAGTTACTTCGTCGTGGTGTCGTAATTTTGGTAAAAGTCGGCGCGTGTTGATGACTATGAGCAAAACAATGCGGTACGGAAAAAGAGGAAGACAGAACGGTCGTAAAAGCAGAACGTTTATTGCGCTATAGCTTCTGTGGACAAGTTTTTGACCCATATCCCCATTTATTCCCACAATGATACATAATATCTTAAATATTAAGTACTATATTGGGAGCATGCCCGAGCGTTTCACGGAGATCGAAGACTTTTGGCAGTACCGTCGAATCGGAACAGCGAGCGGTCTGTCGCTTTCTTCCGTTCCTTCAAACGGCCATAACTTTTGGCTCGTTTGGAGTTACGGGAGCCACAACCTATCAAAACGAAGGTCTTTCCATGTTCTACGTTTCCAAAGGTTGGAATTATCTTGGATCGGTTTTTTGTGTAGAATAATTCCATCTTAATTTTATTCTACTGCTTGGATGTTTTGATTCATAAATTTATTCCGTGGAGTTTGTGGTATAAATAGTCGAACTAAATCGATGTTAACGTCGAAGAACGTAAAAAACAAAAATATACAAATATCAAAGAAGGCCACCATAATATTCCGCTAAAACAATTGAAATTGAATTTAAAATTGGATCAAACAGGAAATTGAAAGATATTCGCAGATTGAAAAAGTAGCTTACTTACAGGCTAAGTAATCATATAAAACGCATTGAGTCATTCGAAATTCTAAGGTATCAAATGCTTTTAACGTTCTCCTTGAAGTTACTTCGTCGTGGTGTCGTAATTTTGGTAAAAAGTCGGCGCGTGTTGATGACTATGAGCAAAACAATGCGGTACGGAAAAAGAGGAAGACGGAACGGTCATAAAAGCAGAACGTTTATTGCGCTATAGCTTCCGTGGACAAGTTTTTGACCCATATCCCCATTTATTCCCACAATGATCCATAATATCTTAAATACCAAGTACTATATTGTGAGCTTGCTCGAGCGTTCCACGGAGATCGAAGACTTTTGCCAGTACCGTCGAATCGGAACAGCGAGCGGTCTGTCGCTTTCTTCCGTTTCTTCAAACGGCCATAACTTTTGACTCGTTTGGAGTTACGGGAGCCACAACCTATCAAAACGAAGTTCTTTCCATGTTCTACGTTTCCAAAGGTTAGAATTCTCTTGGATCGGTTTTTTGCGTAGAATAATTCCATCTTAATTTTATTCTACTGCTTGTATGTTTTCATTCATAAATTTATTCCGTGGTGTTTATGGTATAAATAGTTGGACAAAATCGATGTTAACGTAGAAGAACGTAAAAAACAAAAATATACAAATATCAAAGAAGGCCACCATAATATTCCGCTAAAAAAATTGAAATTGAATTTAAAATTGGATAAAACAGGAAACTGAAAGATATTCGCAGATTGAAAAGGTAGCTTACTTACAGTCTAAGTAATCATATAAAACGCCTTGAGTCGTTCAAAATTCTATGGTATCAAATGCTTTTAACGTTCTCCTTGAAGTCACTTCTTCGTGTGTCGTAATTTTGGTAAAAAGTCGGCGCATGTTGATGACTATGAGCAAAACAATGCGGTACGGAAAAAGAGAAAGACGGAACGGTCGTAAAAAAAGAACGTTTATTGCACTATAGCTTCTGTCGACGAGTTTTCGACCCATATCCCCATTTATTCCCACAATGATCCATAATATCTTAAATATCAAGTACTATACTGTGAGCATGCTCGAGCGTTTCACGGAGATCGAAGACTTTTGCCAGTACCGTCGAATCGGAACAGCGAGCGGTCTGTCGCTTTCTTCCGTTTCTTCAAACGGCCATAACTTTTGACTCGTTTTGTGTTACGGGAGCCACAACCTATCAAAACGAAGGTCTTTCCATGTTCTACGTTTCCAAAGGTTGGAATTCTCTTGGATCGGTTTTTTGTGTAGAATAATTCCATCTTAATTTTATTCTACTACTTGGATGTTTTCATTCATAAATTTATTCCGTGGAGTTTGTGGTATAAATGGTCGGACTAAATCGATGTTAACGTAGAAGAACGTAAAAAACAAAAATATACAAATATCAAAGAAGGCCACCATAATATTCCGCTAAAAAAATTGAAATTGAATTTAAAATTGTTTGCGCCAAAATTGGTCACAAACCCCAAGGAATGTGAAAGCACCAGTGTATGAATATAAATCAGAAATATTCACACACAAATCACAGATCTAAGCAAGTAACACGCACCAAAACAGAAATTATGAACAAAAGCACATGATTTATAGTGGTTCGGCTATCTCCGACCTACGTCCACTTCAAAGGTTTTCCCTTTTATTGATGTTCTTTGCTGATTACAATGGACTACAGTGGATTACAATGGATTATAGCTCTGAAATTCGAGTACAACGGTAGTCGTGAAGTGCCAAGTAGAGTCTCGGTGCTTTTTATTCCAGATCCAGCAAGAGAGAGTCCGATCCCTTTTCTAAATGACCTGGGGCTCTATTTATAGGCGTTGGCGGCTGATATTTCTCCTAAAATCCGGGGAGACCGCTTCTTGCACGTTAGGGGGGCCACATGGCCGAAACCTGGAGATCCGGACCCACATTGGGATCGATTCGACCCTTGGTTCGAATCGATCAAGAAATTGTCCAATCATGATGAAACTTGGCATGAACGTTCTTCGACATGTAGACGAACTCCTGTAAAAATTTCATGGCATTTGGATCAAGGGATTGTGAGATATGATCGATTCAAGATGGTGTTTTTTGGCATGCTGGCTGCTTCGAAACGATCCTATGGATTCGTTCTAATCGACATGGTTCGAATCCTTAGGGTCGAATCCATGCTCCTGTGACGTGTCGCGCGTTCTTCGTGTCGATCCACCTATTTCTCCGACTTGAGGGTCGACTCCGAGTTTGCAGCCGTGTTTGTTTGATGGTTTCGAGTGTTGGATTCGAAGGTTTGCTTCGAATTGATGGAGCTGGTACTCATTCGAATCGATCAAAATATGCTACTCCGGATCGATTCGAAGTTGCCTTTATCATGGGGATTCGAAGACAAGCAGGAAATGGAGTCGAAGCCATAATGGGTTCAAATGTGGTCGTGTGAAGATGGATTCGAAGCAAGGTTATTTGGGTGGATTCGAACCAATGTGTGGTCGATTGATTCGAACTAAGGCAGGCGTGTATGGATTCGAAGCATGGCTGTTGACGGCTTGTTCGATGGAGTCGAAATGAAGATGCTCCTCGTGGATTCGAAGAAAGTATATGGAATGGCTTTAGTTGGATGGATACGAAGGAAGGCCATGGGATGGATTCGAACTAGATGGGTTCGAACTAATGGAGGGTGACGGGTTCGAACCGAGCAAGGTTCATCTCTCTCAACTCGAATCCATCATAATTTGAGCATACAAACTCGGATTGTCTTGAAATTTGAAATGCGGACTTCTATGATCTTTCCTGTCATGTTCTATCAATTGTAGCTCAATCTGGACTCGGACAAAATTCATCGACATCCATGGTTATCCTGCAATGCACAGTCGACATTCATGAATAGTAATCATTGATTTTTAGTAAATTTTGGATATCTCATCTTTGCCAAAAGTTGGGATAACACTTTGCCCCCCAAAACATGCCTTTTTGTAAAAGGTATGTTTTGAACAGTCTTAAATCGAGTGTAGTAAATTCATGTTTTATTCATAGATGCAGTATTATCAACTAGTTTATGGCTGTTCGAAGCCGAATCAACATTCATTCTTTCTGCAGAAGTTGAGAATGAGGTTCCGTAATCTCTCCGGACTATTAATGGCTACTCTGAACCCTTACTAAGTCCATTCTAGACTTAGTGATTGAATAGAAAGATCCTATTGCACTCTGGCGTTGCCTTCTATCCCTTGCACTCTGGTCCTGGTTAGGACGTATAGCGATGCATGGTCGTTCTGGACCGATCATAGCCTTTCCGGGCTCTTGTTGGATCCCATCCTGTCACTCTCCGGTGAAGGGGAAACAGCGCTTAAGTGAGTTGATCCTGTCGCTCTCCGGCGAAGCAACTCACTTCTTGCACTCCGGTTCAGTGTATCTGAACATTAAGCGATGACATGGTCGTTCGAGACCGATCATAGCCTCTCCGGGCTCTTGCTGGATCCCATCCTGTCACTCTCCGGTGAAGGGGAAACAGCGCTTAAGTGAGTTGATCCTGTCGCTCTCCGGCGAAGCAACTCACTTCTTGCACTCCGGACCCCGTCTCTCCGGGTAGGGTCATAAAGCGATCATTTTTATATTGGTATTTAATGTTCATCTTCTGACTCTCTGGTCAAAAGGTTCATTACAAGAGATTCTAATTTATTTATTAAAATTCGAGTTCTAGATGTTCAATCTCAAACATCAGAAAAAGCTAAACATTGCCTCTCCGGGCATGTCGGTTTATCACTATCTCAGAGCATGCCTAGGGATCTCTCCGGTTCCCGTACATGTGTAAGTGGAGTAACCGTTTATTCTGAAAACAAATCTAAATAAAATTATTCGACCAAAGTCCAAATCCTGGACTTGGCCCTTGCCATCTTCAATCAGTGGATGACGAGTCGTGATCCCGATCCAGGATCGTTCCTGTTAGGTGGAGGCGGTAGTTGTTCAGGCCTTACCGCCGCAGTCCATTCTCTGACAAATTGCGGCAATCTACCACCCCTGGCATGTTCTTCCACCTCATCCTTTAGGTGGCGACATTCATCTGTAGTGTGCCCATCCAGCTCGTGGAATAGGCAGTATTTTCCAGTCCTGCGCTCCCGCTCAGTGGGATCCCTTATAGGTGGCTTTCGATAAGGGAGTTGCCCCCGAGTTTCAGTGTAAATTCTTTCTAAGCCTGTAGTCAGATCTGTGTACTGCCTAAATCTTGGTTCTCGGAATTTCTTCCGTTTATCAGGACCATCATGTCTGTCATCCTGTTTCCTTCTTCCCTTGTCCGCTCCGGACTGCTCTCAGGAGGTTCCTTCGCTCTGCGCAACATTTGTTTCCAGTCTCTCGGCTCGTGATTCTTCTAATCGGATGAACTTTTCAACTTTATGAAAGAACTCTCCAAGATCTTGAGGTGGATCTTTAGTCAGAGAATCTTTAAATTTGTTGCCTTCTGCGACTCCTGCCACCGCCGCCATCAAAACCATCGATGGATCCGGGCGATCTACAGAAGTCACTGTTACATTGAATCTTAGTAAAAAATCTTTTATGGACTCTCCGGCCCTTTGCTTGATCGAAGCTAAAGTCATCACGCTCTTGGGTCGCGTCACATGGACCCTAAACTGTCTCATGAAGCAGTCTACAAGCTCGCTCCATGTTCTGATTGATCCAGTCTCTAGTTGCCTGAACCAAAGCGCAGCCAAATCTGACAAATATAGAGGGAAGCATCATGCCATCACTTCCTCGGATGCCCCCAGCACTTCCATGTGCCTAATATATCTGGTAATATGCATGGTCGGGTCTGACCTCCCGTCATAAGGTTCTAGCGTTGGTAGTTTGTATTTTGGAGGGTTCCTTGCATTTTGGATATTCGGAGTGAAAGGGCTCCGACTGACTTCTTACAGCCCTCCACTAGGCAATCCTCCTCTCATGATTCGTCGCATTAGGCCAATCATTCTTTCGTCTCCGTCTAGGGGTTGGCCCCTTGTCAAGTTCCTATCCTGCCCCCCGAGCCTTGAAGGGAATTCTGGTACGTATTCTTCTGGTGGCTCGTTAGCATAAGCATTGGCTCCAGCTTGTTGAGCTTCGTCTATTGGGCTTCCAGTATCGGACCCTGAGGGTCTGCCCCCAAGTCCTTGTCGGTCACCTTCAGTTCCTGTGTTCTGGTCTTGAACCTGTCCTTCGTTAGCTTCTGTAATCCTGATTCCTTGTCCTGCACTTGCAATTGTTGTAGTTGGTCCAAGGTTTTGCACGTTCGCCGCCCTCATTTGCTCGAGGAAATTCTGCAGCATCTCCTGTTGGGTCTTCATCGTGCTTTCGCGTATTGAATTAGCCACAGCCTCCATCTCGTCTCTAGTGATGTAGACGGAAGCTTGTCCTTCTCCTGAGGATGCTTTTTGGCTTCCTCCTTGTTGTCTCCGATCAACTCTTTGTCTTGTTTGTCGAGTCATTGTCTCTGAATCGGAAGTCTTCGAACTCTTAAATCTGAATTCTGAATCTGATGTAGCGGGTGCTGGTTCTTCTCAGTGAAAGCACCAAAGTGTTTGCACCAAAATTGGTCACAAACCCCAAGGAATGTGAAAGCGCCAGTGTATGAATATAAATCAGAAATATTCACACACAAATCACAGATCTAAGCAAGTAACACGCAGCAAAACAGAAATTATGAACAAGAGCACACGATTTATAGTGGTTCGGCTATCTCCGGCCTACGTCCACTTCAAAGGTTTTCCCTTTTATTGATGTTCTTTGCTGATTACAATGGACTACAGCGGATTACAATGGATTATAGCTCTGAAATTCGAGTACAACGGTAGTCGTGAAGTGCCAAGTAGAGTCTCGGTGCTTTTTATTCCAGATCTAGCAAGAGAGAGTCCGATCCCATTTCTAAATGACCTGGGGCTCTATTTATAGGTGTTGGAGGCTGATATTTATCCTAAAATCCGAGGAGACCGCTTCTAGCACGTGAGGGGGCCCACATGGCCGAAACCTGGAGATCCGGGCCCACATTGGGATCGATTCGACCCTTTGTTCGAATCGATCAAGAAATTGTCCAATCATGATGAAACTTGGCGTGAACTTTCTTCGACATGTAGACGAACTCCTGTAAAAAGTTCATGGCATTTGGATTAAGGGATTGAGAGATATGATCGATTCAAGATGGTGTTTTTTGGCATGCTGGCTGCTTCGAATCGATCCTATGGATTCGTTCGAATCGACATGGTTCGAATCCATAGGGTCGAATCCATGCTCCTGTGACGTGTCGCGGGTTCTTCGTGTCGATCCACCTATTTCTCCGACTTGAGTGGGTCAACTCCGAGTTTGTAGCCGAGTTTGTTTGATGGTTTCGAGTGTTGGATTCGAAGGTTTGCTTCGAATTGATGGAGCTGGTACTCGTTCGAATCGATCAAAATATGCTACTCCAGATCGATTCGAAGTTGCCTTTATCATGGGGATTCGAAGACAAGCAGGAAATGGAGTCGAAGCCATAATGGGTTCGAATGTGGACGTGTGAAGATGGATTCGAAGCAAGGTTACTTGGGTGGATTCGAACCAATGTGTGGTCGATGGATTCGAACTAAGGCAGGCGTGTATGGATTCGAAGCATGGCTGTTGAGGGCTTGTTCGATGGAGTCGAAGTGAAGATGCTCCTAGTGGATTTGAAGCAAGGATATGGAGTGGCTTCAGTTGGATGGATACGAAGGAAGGCCATGTGATGGATTCGAACTAGATGGGTTCGAACTAATGGAGGGTGATGGGTTCGAACCGAGCAAGGTTCATCTCTCTCAACTCGAATCCATCATAATTTGAGCATACGAACTCGAATTGTCTTGAAATTTGAAATGCGGACTTCTATGATCTTTCCTGTCATGTCTTATCAATTGTAGCTCAATATGGACTCGGAAAAAATTCATCGACATCCATGGTTATCCTGCAATGCACAGTCGACAATCAAGAATAGTAATCATTGATTTTTAGTAAATTTTGGATATCTCATCTTTGCCAAAAGTTGGGATAACATGGATCAAATAGGAAACTGAAAGGTATTCGCAGATTGAAAAAGTAGCTTACTTACAGGCTAAGTAATCAATAAAACGCCTTGAGTCGTTCGAAATTCTAAGGTATCAAATGATTTTAACATTATCCTTGCAGTTACTTCGTCGTGGTGTCGTAATTTTGGTAAAAAGTCGGCGCGTGTTGATGATTATGAGCAAAACAATGCGGTACGGAAAAAGAGGAAGACGGAACGGTCGTAAAAGCAGAACGTTTATTGCGCTATAGCTTCTGTGGACAAGTTTTTGACCCATATCCCCATTTATTCCCACAATGATCCATAATATCTTAAATATCAAGTACTATATTGGGAGCATGCTCGAGCGTTTCACGGAAATCGAAGACTTTTGCCAGTACTGTCGAATCGGAACAGCGAGCGGTCTGTCGCTTTCGTCCGTTTCTTCAAACGGCCATAACTTTTGACTCGTTTGGAGTTACGGGAGACACAACCTATCAAAACGAAGGTCTTTCCATGTCCTACGTTTCCAAAGGTTGGAATTCTCTTGGATCGGTTTTTTGTGTAGAGTAATTCCATCTTAATTTTATTCTACTGCTTGGATGTTTTCATTCATAAATTTATTCCGTGGAGTTTGTGGTATAAATAGTCGGAATAAATCGATGTTAACGTAGAAGAACGTAAAAAACAAAAATATACAAATATCAAAGAAGGCCACCATAATATTCCGCTAAAAAAATTGAAATTGAATTTAAAATTGGATCAAACAGGAAACTGAAAGATATTCGCAGATGGAAAAAGTAGCTTACTTACAGGCTAAGTAATCATATAAAACGCATTGAGTCGTTCGAAATTCTAAGGTATCAAATGCTTTTAACGTTCTCCTTGAAGTTACTTCGTCGTGGTGTCGTAATTTTGGTAAAAAGTCGGCGCGTGTTGATGACTATGAGCAAAACAATGCGGTACGGAAAAAGAGGAAGACGGAACGGTCGTAAAAGCAGAACGTTTATTGCGCTATAGCTTCTGTGGACAAGTTTTTGACCCATATCCCCATTTATTCCCACAATGATCCATAATATCTTAAATATCAAGTACTATATTGTGAGCATGCTCGAGCGTTTCACGGAGATCGAAGACTTTTGCCGGTACCGTCGAATCGGAACAGCGAGCGGTCTGTCGCTTTCTTCCGTTTCTTCAAACGGCCATAACTTTTGACTCGTTTGGAGTTACGGGAGCCACAACCTATCAAAACGAAGGTCTTTCCATGTTCTACGTTTCCTAAGTTGGAATTCTCTTGGATCGGTTTTTTGTGTAGAATAAGTCCATCTTAATTTTATTCTACTACTTGGATGTTTTGATTCATAAATTTATTCCGTGGAGTTTGTGGTATAAATAGTCGGACTAAATCGATGTTAACGTAGAAGAACGTAAAAAACAAAAATTTACAAATATCAAAGAAGGCCACTATAATATTCCGCTAAAAAAATTGAAATTGAATTTAAAATTGGATAAAACAGGAAACTGAAAGATATTCGCAGATTGAAAAAGTAGCTTACTTACAGGCTAAGTAATCATATAAAACACCTTGAGTCGTTCGAAATTCTAAGGTATCAAATGCTTTTAACGTTCTACTTGAAGTCAATTCTTCGTGGTGTCGTAATTTTGGTAAAAAGTCGGCGCGTGTTGATGACCATGAGCAAAACAATGCGGTCAGGAAAAAGAGGAAGACAGAACGGTCGTAAAAACAGAACGTTTATTGCGCTATAACTTCTGTCGACAAGTTTTTGACCCATATCCCCATTTATTCCCACAATGATCCATAATATCTTAAATATCAAGTACTATATTGTGAGCATGCTCGAGCGTTTCACGGAGATCGAAGACTTTTGCCAGTACCATCGAATCGGAACAGCGAGCGGTCTGTCGCTTACTTCCGTTTCTTCAAACGACCATAACTTTTGACTCGTTTGGAGTTACGGGAGCCACAACCTATCAAAACGAAGGTCTTTCCATGTTCTACGTTTCCAAAGGTTGGAATTCTCTTGAATCGGTTTTTAGTGTAGAATAATTCCATCTTAATTTTATTCTACTACTTGGATGTTTTCATTCATAAATTTATTCCGTGGAGTTTGTGGTATAAATAGTCGGAATAAATCGATGTTAACGTAGAAGAACGTAAAAAACAAAAATATACAAATATCAAAGAAGGCTACCATAATATTCTGCTAAAAAAATTGAAACTGGATTTAAAATTGGATAAAACAGAAAACTGAAAGATATTCGCAGATTGAAAAGGTAGCTTACTTACAGGCTAAGTAATCATATAAAACGCCTTGAGTCGTTCGAAATTCTAAGGTATCAAATGCTTTTAACGTTATCATTGAAGTTACTTCGTCGTGGTGTCGTAATTTTGGTAAAAAGTCGGCGCGTGTTGATGACTATGAGCAAAACAATGCGGTACGGAAAAAGAGGAAGACAGAACGGTCGTAAAAGCAGAACGTTTATTGCGCTATAGCTTCCGTGGACAAGTTTTTGACCCATATCCCCATTTATTCCCACAATGATCCATAATATCTTCAATATCAAGTACTATATTTGGAGCATGCTCGAGCGTTCCACGGAGATCGAAGACTTTTGCCAGTACCGTCGAATCGGAACAGCGAGCGGTCTGTTGCTTTCTTCCGTTTCTTCAAACGACCATAACTTTTGACTCGTTTGGAGTTACGGGAGCCACAACCTATCAAAATGAAGTTCTTTCCATGTTCTACGTTTACAAAGGTTGGAATTCTCTTGGATCGGTTCTTTGTGTAGAATAATTCCATCTTAATTTTATTCTACTGCTTGAATGTTTTCATTCATAAATTTATTCCATGGAGTTTGTGGTATAAATAGTCGGACTAAATCGATGTTAACGTAGAAGAACGTAAAAAACAAAAATATAAAAATATCAAAGAAGGCCACCGAAATATTCCGCTAAAAAAATTGAAATTGAATTTAAAATTGTATCAAACAGGAAAGTGAAAGATATTCGCAGATTGAAAAAGTAGCTTACTTAAATCATATAAAACGCCTTGAGTCATTCGAAATTCTAAGGTATCAAATGCTTTTAACGTTCTCCTTGAAGTTACTTCGTCGTGGTGTCGTAATTTTGGTAAAAAGTCGGCGCATGTTGATGAATATGAGAAAAACACTGTGGTACGGAAAAAGAGGAAGACGGAACGGTCGTAAAAACAGAACGTTTATTGCGCTATAGCTTCTGCAGACAATTTTTTGGCCCATATCCCCATTTATTCCCACAATGATCCATAATATCTTAAATATCAAGTACTATATTGTGAGCATGCTCGAGCGTTTAACGGAGATCGAAGACTTTTGCCTGTACCGTCGAATCGGAACAGCGAGCAGTCTGTCGCTTTCTTCCGTTTCTTCAAACGGCCATAAGTTTTGACTCGTTTGGAACAAAGGGAGCCACAACCTATCAAAACGAAGGGCTTTCACATGTTCTACGTTTCTAACGGTTGGAATTGTCATGGATCGGTTTTTTATGTAGAATAATTCCATCTTAATTTTATTCTACAGCTTGGATGTTTTCATTCATAAATTTATTCCGTGGAGTTTGTGGTATAAATAGTCGGACTAAATCGATGTTAACGTAGAAGAACGTAAAAAACAAAAATATACAAATATCAAAGAAGGCCACCATAACTTTCCGCTAAAAAATTGAAATTGAATTTAAAATTGGATAAAACAGGAAACTGAAAGATATTCGCAGATTGAAAAAGTAGCTTACTTACAGGCTAAGTAATCATATAGAACCCTTGAGTTGTTCAAAATTGTAAGGTATCAAATGCTTTTAATTTTCTCCTTGAAGTCACTTCGTCGTGGTGTCGTAATTTTGGTAAAAAGTCGGCGCGTGTTGATGACTATGAGCAAAACAATGTGGTACGGAAAAAGAGGGAGACGGAACGGTCGTAAAAACAGAACGTTTATTGCGCTATAGATTCTGTAGACAAGTTTTTGATCCATATCCCCATTTATTCCCACAATGATCCATAATATCTTAAATATCAAGTACTATATTGTGAGCATGCTCGAACGTTTCACGGAGATCGAAGACTTTTGCCTGTACCGTCGAAACGGAACAACGAGCGGTTTGTCGCTTTCTTCCGTTTTGTTAAACGGCCATAACTTTTGACTCGTTTGGATTTAAGGGAGCTACAACCTATCAAAACGAAGGTCTTTCCATGTTCTACAATTCTAACGGTTGGAATTGTCATGGATCGGTTTTTTGTGTAGAATAATTCCATCCTAATTTTATTCTACAGATTGGATGTTTTCATTCATAAATTTATTCCGTGGAGTTTGTGGTATAAATAGTCGGACTAAATCGATGTTAACGTAGAAGAACGTAAAAAACAAAAATATACAAATATCAAAGAAGGCCACCATAATATTCTGCTAAAAGAATTGAAATTGAATTTAAAATTGGATAAAACAGGAAACTGAAAGATATTCGCAGATTGAAAAAGTAGCTTACTTACAGGCTAAGTAATCATATAAAACGCTTTGAGTCGTTCGAAATTCTAAGGTATCAAATGCTTTTAACGTTATCCTTGAAGTTACTTCGTTGTGGTGTCGTAATTTTGGTAAAAAGTCGGCGCGTGTTGATGACTATGAGCAAAACAATGCGGTACGGAAAAAGAGGAAGACGGAACGGTCGTAAAAGCAGAACGTTTATTGCGCTATAGCTTCTGTGGTCAAAATTTTGAACCATATCCCCATTTATTTCCATAATGATCCATAATATCTTAAATATGAAGTAATATATTGTGAGCATGCTCGAGCGTTTCACGGAGATCGAAGACTTTTGCCAGTACCGTCAAATCGGAACAGCGAGTGGTCTGTCGCTTTCTTCCGTTTCTTCAAACGGCCATAACTTTTGACTCGTTTGGAGATACGGGATCCACAACCTATCAAAATGAAGATCTTTCCATGTTCTACGTTTCCAAAGGTTGGAATTCTCTTGGATCGGTTCTTTGGGTAGAATAATTCCATCTTAATTTTATTCTACTGCTTGAATGTTTTCATTCATAAATTTATTCCGTGGAGTTTGTGGTATAAATAGTCGGACTAAATCGATGTTAACGTAGAAGAACATAAAAAACAAAAATATACAAATATTAAAGAAGGCCACCGTAATATTCCGCTAAAAAAATTGAAATTGAAATTAAAATTGGATCAAACAGGAAACTGAAAGATATTCGCAGATTGAAAAAGTAGCTTACTTACAGGCTAAGTAATCATATAAAACGCCTTGAGTCGTTCGAAATTCTAAGATATCAAATGCTTTTAACGTTCTCCCTGAAGTTACTTCGTTGTGGTGTCGTAATTTTGGTAAAAAGTCGGCGCGTGTTGATGACTATGAGCAAAACAATGTGGTACGGAAAAAGAGGAAGATGGAACGGTCGTAAAAACAGAACGTTTATTGCGCTATAGCTTCTGTAGACAGGTTTTTGACCCATATCCCCATTTATTCCCACAATGATCCATAATATCTTAAATATCAAGTACTATATTGTGAGCATGCTCGAGCGTTTCACGGAGATCGAAGACGTTTGCCAGTACCGTCGAATCGGAACAGCGAGCGGTCTGTCGCTTTCTTCCGTTTCTTCAAACGGTCATAACTTTTGACTCGTTTGGAGTTAATGGAGCCACAACCTATCAAAACGAAGGTCTTTCCATGTTCTACATTTTTAACGGTTGGAATTGTCATGGATCGGTTTTTTGTGTAGAATAATTCCATCTTAATTTTATTCTACAGCTTGGATGTTTTCATTCATAAATTTATTCCGTGGAGTTTGTGGTATAAATAGTCGGACTAAATTGATGTTAACGTAGAAGAACGTAAAAAACAAAAATATACAAATATCAACGAAGACCACCATAATATTCCGCTAAAAAAATTGAAATTGAATTTAAAATTGGATAAAACAGGAAACTGAAAGATATTCGCAGATTGAAAAAGTAGCTTACTTACAGGCTAAGTAATCATATAAAACGCCTTGAGTCGTTCTAAATTGTAAGGTATCAAATGCTTTTAATTTTCTCCTTGAAGTCACTTCGTCGTGGTGTCATAATTTTGGTAAAAAGTCGGCGCGTGTTGATGACTATGAGCAAAACAATGTGGTACGGAAATAGAGGGAGACGGAACGGTCGTAAAAACAGAACGTTTATTGCGCTATAGCTTCTGTAAACAAGTTTTTGACCCATATCCCCATTTATACCCACAATGATCCATAATATCTTAAATATCAAGTACTATATTGTGAGCATGCCCGAGCGTTTCACGGAGATCGAAGACTTTTGCCAGTTTCGTCGAATCGGAACAGCGAGCGGTCTGTCGCTTTCTTCCGTTTCTTCAAACTGCCATAACTTTTGACTCGTTTGGAGTTACCTGAGCCACAACCTATCAATACGAAGTTCTTTCCATGTTCTACGTTTCCAAAGGTTGGAATTCTCTTGGATCGGCTTTTTGTGTAGAATAATTTCATCTTAATTTTATTCTACTTCTTCAATGTTTTGATTCATAAATTTATTCCGTGGAGTTTGTGGTATAAATAGTCGGACTAAATCGATGTTAACGTAGAAGAACGTAAAAAACAAAAATATACAAGTATCAAAGAAGGCCACCATAATATTCCGCTAAAAAAATTGAAATTGAATTTAAAATTGGATAAAACATGAAACTGAAAGATATTCGCAGATTGAAAAACTAGCTTACTTACAGGCTAAGTAATCATATAAAACGCCTTGAGTCGTTCGAAATTCTAAGGTATCAAATGCTTTTAACGTTCTCCTTGAAGTCACTTCTTCGTGGTGTCGTAATTTTTGTAAAAAGTCGGCGCGTGTTGATGACTATGAGCAAAACAATGCGGTACGGAAAAAGAGGAAGACGGAACTGTCGTAAAAACAGAACGTTTATTGCGCTATAGCTTCTGTAGACAAGTTTTTGACCCATATCCCCATTTATACCCACAATGATCCATAATATCTTAAATATCAAGTACTATATTCTGAGCATGCCCGAGCGTTTCACGGAGATCGAACACTTTTGCTAGTACCGTCGAATCTGAACAGGGAGCGGTCTGTCGCTTTCTTCCGTTTCATCAAACGGCCATAACTTTTGACTCGTTTGGAGTTACCTTAGCCACAACCTATCAAAACGAAGGTCTTCTATGTACTACGTTTCTAACGGTTGGAATCGTCACGGATCGGTTTTTTGTGAAGAATAATTCCATCTTAATTTTATTCTACAGCTTGGATGTTTTCATTCATAAATTTATTCCGTGGAGTTTGTGGTATAAATAGTCGGACTAAATCGATGTTAACGTAGAAGAACGTAAAAAACAAAAATATACAAATATCAAAGAAGGCCACCATAACTTTCCGCTAAAAAATTGAAATTGAATTTAAAATTGGATAAAACAGGAAACTGAAAGATATTCGCAGATTGAAAAAGTAGCTTACTTACAGGCTAAGTAATCATATAAAACGCCTTGAGTCGTTCGAAATTGTAAGGTATCAAATGCTTTTAACGTTCTACTTGAAGTCACTTCTTTGTGGTGTCGTAATTTTGGTAAAAAGTCGGCGCGTGTTGATGACTATGAGCAAAACAATGTGGTACGGAAAAAGAGAGAGACGGAACGGTCGTTAAAACAGAACGTTTATTGCGCTATAGCTTCTGTAGACAAGTTTTTGACCCATATCCCCATTTATTCCCACAATTATCCATAATATCTTAAATAACAAGTGCTATATTGTGAGCATGCTTGAGCGTTTCACGGAGATCGAAGACTTTTGCCAGTACCGTCGAATCGGAACAACGAGCGGTCTATCGCTTTCTTTCGTTTCTTCAAACGGCCATGACTTTTGACTCGTTTGGAGTTACTGGAGCCACAACCTATCAAAACGAAGGTCTTTCCATGTTCTACGTTTCCAAAGTTTGGAATTCTCTACGATCGGTTCTTTGTGTAGAATAATTCCATCTTAATTTTATTATACTACTTGAATGTTTTCATTCATAAATTTATTCCGTGGAGTTTGTGGTTTAAATAGTCGGACTAAATCGATGTTAACGTAGAAGAACGGAAAAAACAAAAATATACAAATATAAAAGAAGGCCATCGTAATATTCCGCTAAAAAAAATTGAAATTGAATTTAAAATTGGATCAAACAGGAAACTGAAAGATATTCGCAGATTGCGCTATAGCTTCTATAGACAAGTTTTTGACCCATATCCCCATTTATTCCCACAATGATCCATAATATCTTAAATATCAAGTACTATATTGTGAGCATGCTTGAGCGTTTCACGGAGATCGAAGACTTTTACCAGTACCGTCGAATCGGAACAACGAGCGGTCTGTCGCTTTCTTCCGTTTCTTCAAACGGCCATAACTTTTGACTCGTTTGGAGTTACGGGAGCCACAACCTATCAAAACGAAGGTCTTTCCACGTTCTACGTTTCTAACGTTGGAATTGTCATGGATCGGTTTTTTGTGTAGAATAATTCCATATTAATTTTATTCTACAGCTTGGATGTTTTCATTCATAAATTTATTCCGTGGAGTTTGTGGTATAAATAGTCGGACTAAATCGATGTTAACGTAGAAGAACGTAAAAAACAAAAATATACAAATATCAAAGAAGGCCACCATAACATTCAGCTAAAAAAATTGAAATTTAATTTAAAATTGGATAAAACAGGAAACTGAAAGATATTCGCAGATTGAAAAGGTACCTTACTTACAGGCTAAGTAATCATATAAAACGCCTTGAGTCGTTCGAAATTGTAAGGTATCAAATGCTTTTAATGTTCTCCTTGAAGTCACTTCGTCGTGGTGTCGTAATTTTGGTAAAAAGTCGGCGCGTGTTGATGACTATGAGCAAAACAATGTGGTACGGAAAAAGAGAGAGACGGAACGGTCGCTAAAACAGAACGTTTATTGCGCTATAGCTTTTGTAGACAAGTTTTTGACCCATATCCCCATTTATACCCACAATGATCCATAATATCTTAAATATCAAGTACTATATTGTGCGCACGCTTGAACGTTTCACGGAGATCGAAGACTTTTGCCAGTACCGTCGAATCGGAACAGCGAGCGGTCTGTCGCTTTCTTCCGTTTCTTCAAACGGCCATAACTTTTGACTCGTTTGGAGTTACGGGAGCCACAACCTATCAAAACGAAGGTCTTTCCATGTTCTACGTTTCTAACGTTTGGAATTGTCATGGATCGGTTTTTTGTGTAGAATAATTCCATCTTAATTTTATTCTACATCTTGGATGTTTTCATTCATAAATTTATTCCGTGGAGTTTGTGGTATAAATAGTCGGACTAAATCGATGTTAACGTAGAAGAACGTAAAAAAATAATATACAAATATCAAAGAAGGCCACCATAACATTCCGCTAAAAAAATTGAAATTGAATTTAAAATTGGATAAAACAGAAAACTGAAAGATATTCACAGATTGAAAAGGTAGCTTACTTACAGGCTAAGTAATCATATAAAACGCCTTGAGTCGTTCGAAATTGTAAGGTATCAAATGCTTTTAATGTTCTCCTTGAAGTCACTTCGTCGTGGTGTCGTAATTTTGGTAAAAAGTCGGCGCGTGTTGATGACTATGAGCAAAACAATATGGTACGGAAAAAGAAAGAGACGGAACGGCCGTTAAAACAGAACGTTTATTGCGCTATAGCTTCTGTAGATAAGTTTTTGACCCATATCCCCATTTATTCCCACAATGATCCATAATATCTTAAATATAAAGTACTATATTGTGAGCATGCTTGAGCGTTTCACGAAGATCGAAGACCTTTGCCAGTACCGTCGAATCGGAACAACGAGCGGTCTGTCGCTTTCTTCCGTTTCTTCAAACAGCCATAACTTTTGACTCGTTTGGAGTTACGGGCGCCACAACCTATCAAAATGAAGGGCTTTCCATGTTCTATGTTTCTAATGGTTGGAATTGTCATGAATCGTTTTTTTGTGTAGAATAATTCCATCTTAATTTTATTCTACAGCTTGGATGTTTTCATTCATAAATTTATTCCGTGGAGTTTGTGGTATAAATAGTCGGACTAAATCGATGTTAACGTAGAAGAACGTAAAAAACAAAAATATACAAATATCAAAGAAGGCCACCATAACATTCAGCTAAAAAAATTGAAATTGAATTTAAAATTGGATAAAACAGGGAACTGAAAGATATTCGCAGATTGAAAAAGTAGCTTACTTACAGGCTAAGTAATCATATAAAACGCCTTGAGTCTTTCGAAATTGTAAGGTATCAAATGCTTTTAATG
The DNA here is from genome assembly GCA_030765085.1 of Allium cepa. Taxonomy (NCBI): domain Eukaryota; kingdom Viridiplantae; phylum Streptophyta; class Magnoliopsida; order Asparagales; family Amaryllidaceae; genus Allium; species Allium cepa. Next base: position 171,741,600 of record CM060931.1, read on the forward strand.
TTCTCCTTGAAGTCACTTCGTCGTGGTGTCATAATTTTGGTAAAAAGTCGGCGCGTGTTGATGACAATGAGCAATACAATGTGGTACGGAAAAAGAAAGAGACGGAACGGTCGTTAAAACACAACGTTTATTGCGCTATAGCTTCTGTAGACAAGTTTTTGACCCATATCCCCATTTATACCCACAATGATCCATAATATCTTCAATATCAAGTACTATATTGTGAGCACGCTTGAGCGTTTCACGGAGATTGAAGACTTCTGCCAGTACCGTCGAATCGGAACAGCGAGCGGTCTGTCGTTTTCTTCCATTTCTTCAAACGGCCATAACTATTGACTCGTTTGGAGTTACGGGCGCCAAAACCTATCAAAACGAAGGGCTTTCCATGTTCTGCGTTTCTAACGGTTGGAATTGTCATGGATCGGTTTTTTGTGTAGAATAATTCCATCTTAATTTTATTCTACAGCTTGGATGTTTTTATTCGTAAATTTATTCCGTGGAGTTTGTGGTATAAATAGTCGGACTAAATCGATGTTAACGTAGAAGAACGTAAAAAACAAAAATATACAAATATCAAAGAAGGCCACCATAACATTCCGCTAAAAAAATTGAAATTGAATTTAAAATTGGATAAACAAGAAACTGAAAGATATTCGCAGATTGCGCTATAGCTTCTGTAGACAAGTTTTTGACCCATATCCCCATTTATTCCCACAATGATCCATAATATCTTAAATATCAAGTACTATATTGTGACCATGCTTGAGCGTTTCACGGAGATCGAAGACTTTTGCCAATACCGTCGAATCAGAACAACGAGCGGTCTGTCGCTTTCTTCCGTTTCTTCAAACGGCCATGACTTTTGACTCGTTTGGAGTTACGGGAGTCACAACCTATCAAAACGAAGGTCTTTCCATGTTCTACGTTTCTAACGGTTGGAATTGTCATGGATCGGTTTTTTGTGAAGAATAATTCCATCTTAATTTTATTATACAGCTTGGATGTTTTCATTCATAAATTTATTCCGTGGAGTTTGTGGTATAAATAGTCGGACTAAATCGATGTTAACGTAGAAGAATGTAAAAAACAAAAATACACAAATATAAAAGAAGGCCACCATAACATTCCGCTAAAAAATTGAAATTGAATTTAAAATTGGATAAAACAGGAAACTGAAAGATATTCGCAGATTGCGCTATAGCTTCTGTATACAAGTTTTTGACCCATATCCCCATTTATTCCCACAATGATCCATAATATCATAAATATCAAGTACAATATTGTGAGCATGCTTGAGCGTTTCACGGAGATCGAAGAATTTTGCCAGTACCGTCGAATCGGAATAACGAGCGGTCTGTCGCTTTCTTCCGTTTCTTCATACGGCCATGACTTTTGACTCGTTTGGAGTTACGGGAGCCACAACCTATCAAAACGAAGGTCTTTCCATGTTCTACGTTTCTAATGGTTGGAATTGTCATGAATCGATTTTTTGTGTAGAATAATTCCATATTAATTTTATTCTACAGCTTGGATGTTTTCATTCATAAATTTATTCCGTGGAGTTTGTGGTATAAATAGTCGGACTAAATCGATGTTAACGTAGAAGAAGGTAAAAAACAAAAATATACAAATATCAAAGAAGGCCACCATAACATTCCGCTAAAAAAATGGAAATTGAATTTAAAATTGGATAAAACAGGAAACTGAAAGATATTCATAGATTGAAAAAGTAGCTTACTTACAGGCTAAGTAATCATATAAAACGCCTTGAGTCGTTCGAAATTGTAAGGTATCAAATGCTTTTAATGTTCTCCTTGAAGTCACTTCGTCGTGGTGTCGTAATTTTGGTAAAAAGTCGGCGCGTGTTGATGACTATGAGCAAAACAATGTGGTACGGAAAAAGAGAGAGACGGAACGGTCGTTAAAACAGAACGTTTATTGCGCTATAGCTTCTGTAGACAAGTTTTTGACCCATATCCCCATTTATACCCACAATGATCCATAATATCTTAAATATCAAGTACTATATTGTGAGCACGCTTGAGCGTTTCACGGAGATCGAAGACTTTTGCCAGTACCGTCGAATCGGAATAGCGAGCGGTCTGTCGCTTTCTTCCGTTTCTTCAAACGGCCATAGCTTTTGACTCGTTTGGAGTTACGGGCGCCACAACCTATCAAAATGAAGGGCTTTCCATGTTCTGCGTTTCTAACGGTTGGAATTGTCATGGATCGGTTTTTTGCGTAGAATAATTCCATCTTAATATTATTCTACAGCTTGGATGTTTTCATTCTTAAATTTATTCCGTGGAGTTTGTGGTATAAATAGTCGGACTAAGTCGATGTTAACGTAGAACAACGTAAAAAACAAAAATATACAAATATCAAAGAAGGCCACCATAACATTCCGCTAAAAAAATTGAAATTGAATTTAAAATTGGATAAAACAGGAAACTGAAAGATATTCGCAGATTGCGCTATAGCTTCTGTAGACAAGTTTTTGACCCATATCCCCGTTTATTCCCACAATGATCCATAATGTCTTAAATATCAAGTACTATATTGTGAGCATGCTTGAGCGTTTCATGGAGATCGAAGACTTTTGCCAGTACCGTCGAATCGGAACAACGAGCGGTCTGTCGTTTTCTTTCGTTTCTTCAAACGGCCATGTCTTTTGACTCGTTTGGAGTTACGGGAGCCACAACCTATCAAAACGAAGGTCTTTCCATGTTCTACGTTTCTAACGGTTGGAATTGTCATCTATCGGTTTTTTGTGAAGAATAATTCCATCTTAATTTTATTCTACAGCTTGGATGTTTTCATTCATAAATTTATTCCGTGGAGTTTGTGGTATAAATAGACGGACTAAATCGATGTTAACGTAGAAGAATGTAAAAAACAAAAATACACAAATATCAAAGAAGGCCACCATAACATTCCGCTAAAAAATCGAAATTGAATTTAAAATTGGATAAAACAGGAAACTTAAAGATATTCGCAGATTGCGCTATAGCTTCTGTAGACAAGTTTTTGACCCATATCCCCATTTATTCCCACAATGATCCATAATATCTTAAATATCAAGTACTATATTGTGAGCATGCTTGAGCGTTTCACGGAGATCGAAGACTTTTGCCAGTACCGTCGAATCGGAACAATGAGCGGTCTGTCGCTTTCTTCCGTTTCTTCAAACGGCCGTGACTTATGACTCGTTTGGAGTTACGGGAGCCACAACCTATCAAAACGAAGATCTTTCCATGTTCTACGTTTCTAATGGTTGGAATTGTCATGAATCGGTTTTTTGTGTAGAATAAATCCATCTTAATTTTATTCTACAGCTTAGATGTTTCCATTCATAAATTTATTCCGTGGAGTTTGTGGTATAAATAGTCGGACTAAATCGATGTTAACGTAGAAGAACGTAAAAAACAAAAATATACAAATATCAAAGAAGGCCACCATAAAATTCCGCTAAAAAAATTGAAATTGAATTTAAAATTGGATAAAACAGGAAACTGAAAGATATTCGCAGATTGAAAAAGTAGCTTACTTACAGGCTAAGTAATCATATAAAACGCCTTGAGTCGTTCGAAATTGTAAGGTATCAAATGCTTTTAATGTTCTCCTTGAAGTCACTTCGTCGTGGTGTCGTAATTTTGGTAAAAAGTCGGCGCGTGTTGATGACTATGAGCAAAACAATGTGGTACGGAAAAAGAGAGAGACGGAACGGTCGTTAAAACAGGACGTTTATTGCGCTATAGCTTCTGTAGACAAGTTTTTGACCCATATCCCCATTTATTCCCACAATGATCCATAATATCTTAAATATCAAGTACTATATTATGAGCATGCTTGAGCGTTTCACGGAGATCGAAGACTTTTGCCAGTACCGTCGAATCGGAATAACGAGCGGTCTGTCGCTTTCTTCCGTTTCTTCAAACGGCCATAGCTTTTGACTCGTTTGGAGTTACGGGCGCCACAACCTATCAAAACGAAGGGCTTTCCATGTTCTACGTTTCTAACGGTTGGAATCGTCATGAATCGGTTTTTTGTGTAGAATAATTACATCTTAATTTTATTCTACAGCTTGGATGTTTTCATTCATAAATTTATTCCGCGGAGTTTGTGGTATAAATAGTCGGACTAAATCGATGTTAACGTAGAAGAACGTAAAAAACAAAAATATACAAATATCAAAGAAGGCCACCATAACATTCAGCTAAAAAAATTGAAATTGAATTTAAAATTGGATAAAACAGGAACTGAAAGATATTCGCAGATTGAAAAAGTAGCTTACTTACAGGCTAAGTAATCATATAAAACGCCTTGAGTCGTTCGAAATTGTAAGGTATCAAATGCTTTTAATATTCTTCTTGAAGTCACTTCGTCGTGGTGTCGTAATTTTGGTAAAAAGTCGGCGCGTGTTGATGACTATGAGCAAAACAATGTGGTACGGAAAAAGAGAAAGACGGAACGGTCGTTAAAAAAGAACGTTTACTGCGCTATAGCTTCTGCAGACAGGTTTTTGACCCATATCCCCATTTATACCCACAATGATCCATAATATCTTAAATATCAAGTACTATATTGTGAGCACGCTTAAGCGTTTCACGGAGATCAAAGACTTTTGCCAGTACCGTCGAATCGGAACAGCGAGCGGTCTGTCGCTTTCTTCCATTTCTTCAAACGGCCATAACTTTTGACTCGTTTGGAGTTACGGGCGCCAAAACCTATCAAAACGAAGGGCTTTCCATGTTCTTCGTTTCTAACGGTTGGAATTGTCATGGACCGGTTTTTTGTGTAGAATAATTCCATCTTAATTTTATTCTACAGCTTGGATGTTTTCATTCGTAAATTTATTCCGTGGAGTTTGTGGTATAAATAGTCGGACTAAATCGATGTTAACGTAGAAGAACGTAAAAAACAAAAATATACAAATATCAAAGAAGGCTACCATAACATTCAGCTAAAAAATTTAAATTGAATTTAAAATTGGATAAAACAGGAAACTGAAAGATAATCGCAGATTGAAAAAGTAGCTTACTTACAGGCTAAGTAATCATATAAAACGCCTTGTGTCGTTCGAAATTGTAAGGTATCAAATGCTTTTAAAGTTCTCCTTGAAGTCACTTCGTCGTGGTGTCGTAATTTTGGTAAAAAGTCGGCGCGTGTTTATGACTATGAGCAAAACAATGTGGTACGGAAAAAGAGAGAGACGGAACGGTCGTTAAAACAGAACGTTTATTGCGCTATAGCTTCTGTAGACAAGTTTTTGACTCATATCCCCATTTATTCCCACAATGATCCATAATATCTTAAATATCAAGTACTATATTGTGAGCATGCTTGAGCGTTTCACGGAGATCGAAGACTTTTGTCAGTACCGTCGAATCGGAACAACGAGCTGTCTGTCGTTTTCTTCCGTTTCTTCAAACGGCCATGACTTTTGACTCGTTTGGATTTACGGGAGCCACAACCTATCAAAACGAAGGTCTTTCCATGTTCTACGTTTCTAACGGTTGGAATTGTCATCGATCGGTTTTTTGTGTAGAATAATTCCATCTTAATTTATTCTACAGCTTGGATGTTTTCATTCATAAATTTATTCCGTGGAGTTTGTGGTATAAATAGTCGGACTAAATCGATGTTAACGTAGAAGAACGTAAAAAACAAAAATATACAAATATCAAAGAAGGCTACCATAACATTCAGCTAAAAAAATTGAAATTGAATTTAAAATTGGATAAAACAGGAAACTGAAAGATATTCGCAGATTGAAATAGTAGCTTACTTACAGGCTAAGTAATCATATAAAACGCCTTGAGTCATTCGAAATTGTAAGGTATCAAATGCTTTTAATGTTCTCCTTGAAGTCACTTCGTCGTGGTGTCATAATTTTGGTAAAAAGTCGGCGCGTGTTGATGACTATGAGCAAAACAATGTGGTACGAAAAAAGAGAGAGACGGAACGGTCGTTAAAACAGAACGTTTATTGCGCTATAGCTTCTGTAGACAAGTTTTTGACCCATATCCCCATTTATACCCACAATGATCCATAATATCTTAAATATGAAGTACTATATTGTGAGCACGCTTGAGCGTTTCACGGAGATCGAAGACTTTTGCCAGTACCGTCGAATCGGAAAAGCGAGCGGTCTGTCGCTTTCTTCCGTTTCTTCAAACGGCCATAATTTTTGACTCGTTTGGAGTTACGGGCGCCACAACCTATCAAAACGAAGGGCTTTCCATGTTCTGCGTTTCTAACGGTTGGAATTGTCATGGATCGGTTTTTTGTGTAGAATAATTCCATCTTAATTTTATTCTACAGCTTGGATGTTTTCATTCGTAAATTTATTCCGTGGAGTTTGTGGTATAAATAGTCGGACTAAATCGATGTTAACGTAGAAGAACGTAAAAAACAAAAATATACAAATATCAAAGAAGGCCACCATAACATTCCGCTAAAAAAATTGAAATTGAATTTAAAATTGGATAAAACAGGAAACTGAAAGATATTCGCAGATTGTGCTATAGCTTCTGTAGACAAGTTTTTGACCCATATCCCCATTTATTCCCACAATGATCCATAATATCTTAAATATCAAGTACTATATTGTGAGCATGCTTGAGCGTTTCACGGAGATCGAAGACTTTTGCCAGTACCGTCGAATCGGAACAACGAGCGGTCTGTCGTTTTCTTCCGTTTCTTCAAACGGCCATGACTTTTGACTCGTTTGGAGTAACGGGCGCCACAACCTATTAAAACGAAGGTCTTTCCATGTTCTACGTTTCTAACGGTTGGAATTGTCATCGATCGGTTTTTTGTGTAGAATAATTCCATCTTAATTTTATTCTACAGCTTGGATGTTTTCATTCATAAAGTTATTCCGTGGAGTTTGTGGTATAAATAATCGGACTAAATCGATGTTAACGTAGAAGAACGTAAAAAACAAAAATATACAAATATCAAAGAAGGCCACCATAACATTCCGCTAAAAAAATCGAAATTGAATTTAAAATTGGATAAAACAGGAAACTGAAGATATTCGCAGATTGAAAAAGTAGCTTACTTACAGGCTAAGTAATCATATAAAACGCATTGAGTCGTTCGAAATTGTAAGGTATCAAATGCTTTTAAAGTTCTCCTTGAAGTCACTTCGTCGTGATGTCGTAATTTTGGTAAAAAGTCGGCGCGTGTTGATGACTATGAGCAAAACAATGTGGTATGGAAAAAGAGAGAGATGGAACGGTCGTTAAAACAGAACGTTTATTGCGCTATAGCTTCTTTAGACAAGTTTTTGACCCATCACCCCCTTTATACCCAAAATGATCCATAATATCTTAAATATCAAGTACTATATTGTGAGCACGCTTGAGCGTTTCACGGAGATCGAAGACTTTTTCCAGTACCGTCGAATCGGAACAGCGAGCGGTCTGTCGCTTTCTTACGTTTCTTCAAATGGCCATAACTTTTGACTCATTTGGAGATACGGGAGCCACAACCTATCAAAACGAAGGTCTTTCCATGTTCTACGTTTCTAACGTTTCGAATTGTCATGGATCGGTTTTTTGTGTAGAATAATTCCATCTTAATTTTATTCTACAGCTTGGATGTTTTCATTCATAAATTTATTCCATGGAGTTTGTGGTATAAATAGTCGGACTAAATCGATGTTAACGTAGAAGAACGTAAAAAACAAAAATATACAAATATCAAAGAAGGCTACCATAACATTCAGCTAAAAAATTTAAATTGAATTTAAAATTGGATAAAACAGGAAACTGAAAGATAATCGCAGATTGAAAAAGTAGCTTACTTACAGGCTAAGTAATCATATAAAACGCCTTGTGTCGTTCGAAATTGTAAGGTATCAAATGCTTTTAAAGTTCTCCTTGAAGTCACTTCGTCGTGGTGTCGTAATTTTGGTAAAAAGTCGGCGCGTGTTTATGACTATGAGCAAAACAATGTGGTACGGAAAAAGAGAGAGACGGAACGGTCGTTAAAACAGAACGTTTATTGCGCTATAGCTTCTGTAGACAAGTTTTTGACCCATAACCCCCTTTATACCCAAAATGATTCATAATATCTTAAATATCAAGTACAATATTGTGAGCACGCTTGAGCGTTTCACGGAGATCGAAGACTTTTTCCAGTACCGTCGAATCGGAACAGCGAGCGGTCTGTCGCTTTCTTACGTTTCTTCAATCGGCCATAACTTTTGACTCGTTTGGACTTACGGGAGCCACAACCTATCAAAACGAAGGTATTTCCATGTTCTACGTTTCTAACGTTTCGAATTGTCATGGATCGGTTTTTTGTGTAGAATAATTCCATCTTAATTTTATTCTACAGCTTGGATGTTTTCATTCATAAATTTATTCCGTGGAGTTTGTGGTATAAATAGTCGGACTAAATCGATGTTAACGTAGAAGAACGTAAAAAACAAAAATATACACATATCAAAGAAGGCCACCATAACATTCTGCTAAAAAAATTGAAATTGAAATTAAAATTGGATAAAACAGGAAACTGAAAGATATTCGCAGATTGAAAACGTAGCTTACTTACAGGCTAAGTAATCATATAAAACGCCTTGAGTCGTTCGAAATTGTAATGTATCAAATGCTTTTAATGTTCTCCTTGAATTCACTTCGTCGTGGTGTCATAATTTTGGTAAAAAGTCGGCGCGTGTTGATGACTATGAGCAAAACAACGTGGTACGGAAAAAGAGAGAGACGGAACGGTCATTAAAACAGAACGTTTATTGCACTATAGCTTCTGTAGACAAGTTTTTGACCCATATCCCCATTTATACCCACAATGATCCATAATATCTTAAATATCAAGTACTATATTGTGAGCATGCTTGAGCGTTTCACGGAGATCGAAGACTTTTGCTAGTACCGTCGAATCACAACAACGAGCGGTCTATCGCTTTCTTCCGTTTCTTCAAACGGCCATAACTTTGACTCGTTTGGAGTAACGTGCGCCACAACCTATCAAAACGAAGGGCTTTCCATGTTCTACGTTTCTAACGGTTGGAATTGTCATGGATCGGTTTTTTGTGTAGAATAATTCCATCTTAATTTTATTCTACGGCTTGGATGTTTTCATTCATAAATTTATTCCGTGGAGTTTGTGGTATAAATAGTCGGACTAAATCGATGTTAACGTAGAAGAACGTAAAAAACAAAAATATACAAATATCAAAGAAGGCCACCATAACGTTCCGCTAAAAAATTGAAATTGAATTTAAAATTGGATAAAACAGGAAACTGAAAGATATTCGCAGATTGAAAAAGTAGCTTACTTACAGGCTAAGTAATCATATAAAACGCCTTGAGTCGTTCGAAATTGTAAGGTATCAAATGCTTTTAATGTTCTCCTTGAAGTCACTTCGTCGTGGTGTCATAATTTTGGTAAAAAGTCGGCGCGTGTTGATGACTATGAGCAAAACAATGTGGTACGGAAAAAGAGAGAGACGGAACGGTCGTTAAAACAGAACGTTTATTGCGCTATAGCTTCTGTAGACAAGTTTTTGACCCATAACCCCCTTTATACCCAAAATGATCCATAATATCTTAAATATCAAGTACTATATTGTGAGCACGCTTGAGCGTTTCACGGAGATCGAAGACTTTTGCCAGTACCGTCGAATCGGAATAGCGAGCGGTCTGTCGCTTTCTTCCTTTTCTTCAAACGGCCATAAATTTTGACTCGTTTGGAGTTACGGGCGCCACAACCTATCAAAACGAAGGGCTTTCCATGTTCTGCGTTTCTAACGGTTGAAATTGTCATGGATCGGTTTTTTGTGTAGAATAATTCCATCTTAATTTTATTCTACAGCTTGGATGTTTTCATTCGTAAATTTATTCCGTGGAGTTTGTGGTATAAATAGTCGGGCTAAATCGATGTTAACGTAGAAGAACGTAAAAAACAAAAATATACAAATATCAAAGAAGGCCACCATAACATTCCGCTAAAAAAATTGAAATTGAATTTAAAATTGGATAAAACAGGAAACTGAAAGATATTCGCAGATTGCGCTATATCTTCTGTAGACATGTTTTTGACCCATATCCCCATTTATTCCCACAATGATCCATAATATCTTAAATATCAAGTACTATATTGTGAGCATGCTTGAGCGTTTCACGGAGATCGAAGACTTTTGCCAGTACCGTCGAATCGGAACAACGAGCGGTCTGTCGTTTTCTTCCGTTTCTTCAAACGGCCATGACTTTTGACTCGTTTGGAGTAACGGGCGCCACAACCTATCAAAACGAAGGTCTTTCCATGTTCTACGTTTCTAACGGTTGGAATTTTCATCGATCGGTTTTTTGTGTAGAATAATTCCATCTTAATTTTATTCTACAGCTTGGATGTTTTCATTCATAAATTTATTCCGTGGAGTTTGTGGTATAAATAATCGGACTAAATCGATGTTAACGTAGAAGAACGTAAAAAACAAAAATATACAAATATCAAAGATGGCCACCATAACATTCCGCTAAAAAAATCGAAATTGAATTTAAAATTGGATAAAACAGGAAACTGAAAGATATTCGCAGATTGAAAAAGTAGCTTACTTACAGGCTAAGTAATCATATAAAACGCCTTGAGTCGTTCGAAATTGTAAGGTATCAAATGCTTTTAAAGTTCTCCTTGAAGTCACTTCGTCGTGGTGTCGTAATTTTGGTGAAAAGTCGGCGCGTGTTGATGACTATGAGCAAAACAATGTGGTACGGAGAAAGAGAGAGACGGAACGGTCGTTAAAACAGAACGTTTATTGCGCTATAGCTTCTGTAGACAAGTTTTTGACCCATAACCCCCTTTATACCCACAATGATCCATAATATCTTAAATATCAAGTACTATATTGTGAGCACGCTTGAGCGTTTCACGGAGGTCGAAGACTTTTTCCAGTACCGTCGAATCGGAACAGCGAGCGGTCTGTCGCTTTCTTACGTTTCTTCAAACGGCCATAACTTTTGACTCGTTTGGAGTTACGGGAGCCACAACCTATCAAAACGAAGGTCTTTCTATGTTCTATGTTTCTAACGGTTGGAATTATCATGGATCGGTTTTTTGTGTAGAATAAGTCCGTATTAATTTTTTTCTACAGCTTGGATATTTTCATTCATAAATTTATTCCGCGGAATTTGTGGTATAATTATTCGGACTAAATCGATGTTAAGTAGAAGAACGTAAAAAACAAAAATATACAAATATCAAAGAAGGCCACCATAACATTCAGCTAAAAAAATTGAAATTGAATTTAAAATTGGATAAAACAGGAAACTGAAAGATATTCGCAGATTGAAAAAGTAGCTTACTTACAGGCTAAGTAATCATATAAAACGCCTTGAGTCGTTCGAAATTGTAAGGTATCAAATGCTTTTAATGTTCTCCTTGAAGTCACTTCGTCGTGGTGTCGTAATTTTGGTAAAAATTCGGCGCGTGTTGATGACTATGAGCAAAACAATATGGAACGGAAAAAGAGAGAGACGGAACGGTCCTTAAAACAGAACGTTTATTGCGCTATAGCTTCTGTAGACAAGTTTTTGACCCATATCCCCATTTATACCCACAATGATCCATAATATCTTAAATATCAAGTACTACATTGTGAGCACGCTTGAGCATTTCACGGAGATCGAAGACTTTTGCCAGTACCGTCGAATCGGAACAACGAGCGGTTTGTCGCTTTCTTCCGTTTCTTCAAACGGCCATAACTTTTGACTCGTTTGGAGGTACGGGCGCCACAACCTATCAAAACGAAGGGCTTTCCATGTTCTACGTTTCTAACGGTTGGAATTGTCATGGATCTGTTTTTTCTGTAGAATAATGCCATCTTAATTTTATTCTACAGCTTGGATGTTTTCATTCATAAATTTATTCCGTGGAGTTTGTGGTATAAATAGTCGGACTAAATCGATGTTACGTAGAAGAACGTAAAAAACAAAAAATATACAAATATCAAAGAAGGCCACCATAACATTCCGCTAAAAAAATTGAAATTGAATTAAAAATTGGAGAAAACAGGAAACTGAAAGATATTCGCAGATTGCGCTATAGCTTCTGTAGACAAGTTTTTGACCATATCCCCATTTATTCCCACAATGATCCATAATATCTTAAATATCAAGTGCTATATTGTGAGCATGCTTGAGCGTTTCACGGAGATCGAAGACTTTTGCCAGTACCGTCGAATCGGAACAACGGGCGGTCTGTCGCTTTCTTCCGTTTCTTCAAACGACCATGACTTTTGACTCGTTTGGAGTTACGGGAGCCACAACCTATCAAAACGAAGGTCTTTCCATGTTCTACGTTTCTAACAGTTGGAATTGTCATACATCGGTTTTTTTTGTAGAATAATTCCATCTTAATTTTATTCTACAGCTTGGATGTTTTCATTCATAAATTTATTCCGTGGAGTTTGTGGTATAAATAGTCGGACTAAATCTATGTTAACGTAGAAGAATGTAAAAAACAAAAATATAAAAATATCAAAGAAGGCCACCATAACATTCCGCTAAAAAAATTGAAATTGAATTTAAAATTGGATAAAATAGGAAACTGAAAGATATTCGCAGATTGCGCTATAGCTTCTGTAGACAAGTTTTTGACCCATATCCCCATTTATTCCCACAATGATCCATAATGTCTTAAATATCAAGTACTATATTGTGAGCATGCTTGAGCGTTTCACGGAGATCGAAAACTTTTGCCAGTACCGTCGAATCGGAACAACGAGCGGTCTGTCGTTTTCTTCCGTTTCTTCAAACGGCCATGACTTTTGACTCGTTTGGAGTTACAGGAGCCACAACCTATCAAAACGAAGGTCTTTCCATGTTCTACGTTTCTAAAGGTTGGAATTGTCATGAATCGGTTTTTTGTGTAGAATAATTCCATCTTAACTTTATTCTACAGTTTGGATGTTTTCATTCATAAATTTATTCCGTGGAGTTTGTGGTATAAATAGTCGGACTAAATCGATGTTAACGTAGAAGAACGTAAAAAACAAAAATATACAAATATAAAAGAAGGCCACCATAACATTCCGCTAAAAAAATTGAAATTGAATTCAAAATTGGATAAAACAGGAAACTGAAAGATATTCGCAGATTGAAAAAGTAGCTTACTTACAGGCTAAGTAATCATATAAAACGCCTCGAGTTGTTCGAAATTGTAAGGTATCAAATGCTTTTAATGTTCTCCTTGAAGTCACTTCGTCGTGATGTCGTAATTTTGGTAAAAAGTCGGCGCGTGTTGCCGACTATGAGCAAAACAATGTGGTACGGAAAAAGAGAGAGACGGAACGGTCGTTAAAACAGAACTTTTATTGCGCTATAGCTTCTGTAGACAAGTTTTTGACCCATATCCCTATTTATTCCCACAATGATCCATAATATCTTAAATATCAAGTACTATATTGTGAGCATGCTTGAGCGTTTCACGTAGATCGAAGACTTTCGCCAGTACCGTCGAATCGGAACAACGAGCGGTCTGTCGCTTTCTTCCGTTTCTTCAAACGGCCATAACTTTTGACTCGTTTGGAGTTCCGGGCGCAACAACCTATCAAAACGAAGGGCTTTCCATGTTCTACGTTTCTAACCATTGGAATTGTCATGGATCGGTTTTTTGTGTAGAATAATTCCATCTTAATTTTATTCTACAACTTGGATGTTTTCATTCATAAATTTATTCCGTGGAATTTGTGGTATAAATAATCGGACTAAATCGACGTTAACGTAGAAGAACGTAAAAAACAAAAATATACAAATATCAAAGAAGGCCACCATAACATTCCGCTAAAAAAATTGAAATTGAATTTAAAATTAGATAAAACAGGAAACTGAAAGATATTCGTAGATTGCGCTATAGCTTCTGTAGACAAGTTTTTGACCCATATCCCCATTTATTCCCACAATGATCCATAATATCTTAAATACCAAGTACCATATTGTGAGCATGCTTGAGCGTTTCACGAAGATCGAAGACTTTTGCCAGTACCGTCGAATCGGAACAACGAGCGGTCTGTCGCTTTCTTTCGTTTCTTCAAACGGCCATGACTTTTGACTCGTTTGGAGTTACGGGAGCCACAACCTATCAAAACGAAGGTCATTCCATGTTCTACATTTCTAACGGTTGGAATTGTCATGCATCGGTTTTTTGTGTAGAATAATTCCTTCTTAATTTTATTCTACAGCTTTGATGTTTTCATTCATAAATTTATTCCGTGGAGTTTGTGGTATAAATAGTCGGACTAAATCGATGTTAACGTAGAAGAACGTAAAAAACAAAAATATACAAATATCAAAGAAGGCCACCATAACATTCCGCTACAAAAATTGAAATTGAATTTAAAATTGGATAAAACAGGAAACTGAAAGATATTCGCAGATTGAAAAAGTAGCTGACTTACAGGCTAAGTAATCATATAAAACGCCTTGAATCATTCGAAATTGTAGGTTATCAAATGCTTTTAATGTTCTCCTTGAAGTCACTTCGTCGTGGTGTCGTAATTTTGGTAAAAAGTCGGCGCGTGTTGATGACTATGAGCAAAACAATGTGGTATGGAAAAAGAGAGAGACGGAACGGTCGTTAAAACAGAACGTTTATTGCGCTATAGCTTCTGTAGACAAGTTTTTGACCCATATCCCCATTTATTCCCACACTGATCCATAATATCTTAAATATCAAGTACTATATTATGAGCATGCTTGAGCGTTTCACGGAGATCGAGGACTTTTGCCAGTACCGTCGAATCGGAACAACGAGCGGTCCATCGGTTTCTTCCGTTTCTTCAAACGGCTATAACTTTAGACTCGTTTGGAGTTACGGGAGCCACAACCTATCAAAACGAAGGTCTTTCCATGTTCTACGTTTCTAACGATTGGAATTGTCATGCATCGGTTTTTTGTGTAGAATAATTCCATCTTAATTTTATTCTACAGCTTGGATGTTTTCATTCATAAATTTATTCCGTGGAGTTTGTGGTATAAATAGTCGGACTAAATCGATGTTAACGTAGAAGAACATAAAAAACAAAAATATACAAATATCAAAGAAGGCCACCATAACATTCCGCTAAAAAATTGAAATTGAATTTAAAATTGGATAAAACAGGAAACTGAAAGATATTCGCAGATTGAAAAAGTAGCTTACTTACAGGCTAAGTAATCATATAAAACGCCTTGAGTCGTTCGAAATTGTAAGGTATCAAATGATTTTAATGTTCTCCTTGAAGTCACTTCATCGTGGTGTCGTAATTTTGGTAAAAAGTCGGCGCGTGTTGAAGACTATGAGCAAAACAATGTGGTACGGAAAAAGAGAGAGACGGAACGGTCGTTAAAACAGAACGTTTATTGCGCTATAGCTTCTGTAGACAAGTTTTTGACCCATATCCCCATTTATTCCCACAATGATCCATAATATCTTAAATATCAAGTACTATATTGTGAGCATGCTTGAGCGTTTCACGGAGATCGAAGACTTTTGCCAGTTCCGTCGAATCGGAACAACGAGTGGTCTGTCGCTTTCTTCCGTTTCTTCAAACGGCCATAACTTTTGACTCGTTTGGAGTTACGGGCGTCACAACCTATCAAAACGAAGGGCTTTCCATGTTCTACGTTTCTAACGGTTGGAATTGTCATGGATCTGTTTTTTGTGTAGAATAATTCCATCTTAATTTTATTCTACAGCTTGGATGTTTTCATTCATAAATTTATTCCGTGGAGTTTGTGGTATAAATAGTCGGACTAAATCGATGTTAACGTAGAAGAACGTAAAAAACAAAAATATACAAATATCAAAGAAGGCCACCATAAAATTCCGCTAAAAAAATTGAGATTGAATTTAAAATTGGGTAAAACAAAAAACCGAAAGATATTCGCAGATTGCGCTATAGCTTCTGTAGACAAGTTTTTGACCCATATCCCCATTTATTCCCACAATGATCCATAATATCTTAAATATCAAGTACTATATTGTGAGCATGCTTGAGCGTTTCACAGAGATCGAAGACTTTTGCCAGTACCGTCGAATCGGAACTATGAGCGGTCTGTCGCTTTCTTCCGTTTTTTCAAACGGCCATAACTTTTGACTCGTTTGGAGTTACGGGAGCCACCACCTATCAAAACGAAGGTCTTTCCATGTTCTACGTTTCTAACGGTTGGAATTGTCATGGATAAGTTTTTTGTGTAGAATAATTCCATCTTAATTTTATTCTACAGCTTGGATGTTTTCATTCATAAATTTATTCCGTGGAGTTTGTTGTATAAATAGTCGGACTAAATCGATGTTAACGTAGAAGAACGTAAAAAACAAAAATATACAAATATCAAAGAAGGCCACCATAACATTCGGCTAAAAAAATTGAAATTGAATTTAAAATTGGATAAAACAGGAAACTGAAAGATATTCGCAGATTGAAAAAGTAGCTTACTTACAGGCTAAGTAATCATATAAAACGCCTGGAGTCGTTCGAAATTGTAAGGTATCAAATGCTTTTAATGTTCTCCTTGAAGTCACTTCGTCGTGGTGTCGTAATTTTGGTAAATAGTCGGCGCGTGTTGATGACTATGAGCAAAACAATGTGGTACGGAAAAAGAGAGAGACGGAACGGTCGTTAAAATAGAACGCTTATTGCGCTATAGCTTCGGTAGACAAGTTTTTGACCCATATCCCCATTTATACCCACAATGATCTATAATATCTTAAATATCAAGTACTATAATGTGAGCACGCTTGAGCGTTCCACGGAGATCGAAGACTTTTGCCAGTACCGTCGAATCGGAACAGCGAGCGGTCTGTCGCTTTCTTCCGTTTCTTCAAACGACCATAACTTATGACTCTTTTGGAGTTACGGGCACCACAACCCATCAAAACGAAGGGCTTTCCATGTTCTACGTTTCTAACGGTTGGAATTGTCATGGATCGGTTTTTTGTGTAGAATAATTCCATCTTAATTTTATTCTAAAGCTTGGATGTTTTCATTCATAAATTTATTCCGTGGAGTTTGTGGTATAAATAGTCGGACTAAATCGATGTTAACGTAGAAGAACGTAAAAAACAAAAATTTACAAATATCAAAGAAGGCCACCCTAACATTCCGCTAAAAAAATTGAAATTGAATTTAAAATTGGAGAAAACAGGAAATTGAAAGATATTCGCAGATTGCGCTATAGCTTCTGTAGACAAGTTTTTGACCCATATCCTCATTTATTCCCACAATGATCCATAATATCGTAAATATCAAGTGCTATATTGTGAGCATGCTTGAGCGTTTCACGGAGATCGAAGACTTTTGCGAGTACCGTCGAATCAGAACAACGAGCGGTCTGTCGCTTTCTTCCGTTTCTTCAAACGGCCATGACTTTTGACTCGTTTGGAGTTACGGGAGCCACAACCTATCAAAACGAAGGTCTTTCCATGTTCTACGTTTCTAATGGTTGGAATTGTCATGCATCGGTTTTTTGTGTAGAATAATTCCATCTTAATTTTATTCTACAGCTTGGATGTTTTCATTCATAAATTTATTCCGCGGAGTTTGTGGTATAAATAGTCGGACTAAATCGATGTTAACGTAGAAGAACGTAAAAAACAAAAATATACAAATATCAAAGAAGGCCACCATAACATTCCGCTAAAAAAATTGAAATTGAATTTAAAATTGGATAAAACAGGAAACTGAAAGATATTCGCAGATTGAAAAAGTAGCTTACTTACAGGCTAAGTAATCATATAAAAAGCCTTGAGTCGTTCGAAATTGTAGGGTATCAAATGCTTTTAATGTTCTCCTTGAAGTCACTTCGTCGTGGTGTCGTAATTTTGGTAAAAATTCGGCGCGTGTTGATGACTATGAGCAAAACAATGTGGTATGGAAAAAGAGAGAGACGGAACGGTCGTTAAAACAGAACGTTTATTGCGCTATAGCTTCTGTAGACAAGTTTTTGACCCATATCCCCATTTATTCCCACAATGATCCATAATATCTTAAATATCAAGTACTATATTATGAGCATGCTTGAGCGTTTCACGGAGATCGAAGACTTTTGCCAGTACCGTCGAATCGGAACAACGAGCGGTCCGTCGCCTTCTTCCGTTTCTTCAAACGGCCATAACTTTTGACTCGTTTGGAGTTACGGGCACCACAACCTATCAAAACGAAGGGCTTTCCATGTTCTACGTTTCTAACGGTTGGAATTGTCATGGATCTGTTTTTTGTGCAGAATAATTCCATCTTAATTTTATTCTACAGCTTGGATGTTTTCATTCATAAATTTATTCCGTGGAGTTTGTGGTATAAATAGTCGGACTAAATCGATGTTAACGTAGAAGAACGTAAAAAACAAAAATATACAAATATCAAAGAAGACCACCATAACGTTCCGCTAAAAAAATTGAAATTGAATTTAAAATTGGATAAAGCAGGAAACTGAAAGATATTCGTAGATTGCGCTATAGCTTCTGTAGACAAGTTTTTGACCCATATCCCCATTTATTCCCACAATGATCCATAATATCTTAAATATCAAGTACTATAATGTGAGCATGCTTGAGCGTTTCATGGAGATCGAAGGCTTTTGCCAGTACCGTCGAATCGGAAGAACGAGCGGTCAGTCGCTTTCTTTCGTTTCTTCAAACGGCCATAACCTTTGACTCGTTTGGAGTTACGGGAGCCACCACCTATCAAAACGAAGGTCTTTCCATGTTCTACGTTTCTAACGGTTTGAATTGTCATGGATAGGTTTTTTGTGTAGAATAATTCCATCTTAATTTTATTCTACAGCTTGGATGTTTTCATTCATAAATTTATTCCGTGGAGTTTGTTGTATAAATAGTCGGACTAAATCGATGTTAACGCAGAAGAACGTAAAAAACAAAAATATACAACTATCAAAGAAGGACACCATAACATTCAGCTAAAAAAATTGAAATTGAATTTAAAATTGGATAAAACAGGAAACTGAAAGATATTCGCAGACTGAAAAAGTAGCTTACTTACAGGCTAAGCAATCATATAAAACGCATTGAGTCGTTCGAAATTGTAAGGTATCAAATGCTTTTAATGTTCTCCTTGAAGTCACTTCGTCGTGGTGTCGTAATTTTGGTAAAAAGTCGGCGTGTGTTGATGACTGTGAGCAAAACAATGTGGTACGGAAAAAGAGAGAGACGGAACGGTCGTTAAAACAGAACGTTTATTGCGCTATAGCTTCTGTAGACAAGTTTTTGACCCATATCCCCATTTATACCCACAATGATCCATAATATCTAAAATATCAAGTACTATATTGTGGGCACGCTTGAGCGTTCCACGTAGATCGAAGACTTTTGCCAGTACCGTCGAATCGGAACAACGAGCGGTCTGTCGCTTTCTTCCGTTTCTTCAAACGACCATAACTTTTGACTCGTTTGGAGTTACGGGCGCCACAACCTATCTAAACGAAGGGCTTTCCATGTTCTACGTTTCTAACAGTTGGAATTGTCATGGATCGGTTTTTTGTGTAGAATAATTCCATCTTAATTTTATTCTACAGCTTGGATGTTTTCATTCATAAATTTATTCCGTGGAGTTTGTGGTATAAATAGTCGGACTAAATCGATGTTAACGTAGAAGAACGTAAAAAACAAAAATATACAAATATCAAAGAAGGCCACCATAACATTCCGCTAAAAAAATTGAAATTGAATTTAAAATTGGAGAAAACAGGAAACTGAAAGATATTCGCAGATTGCGCTATAGCTTCTGTAGACAAGTTTTTGACCCATATCCCCATTTATTCCCACAATGATCCATAATATCTTAAATATCAAGTACTATATTGTGAGCATGCTTGAGCGTTTCACGGAGATCGAAGACTTTTGCCAGTACCGTCGAATCGGAACAACGAGCGGTCTGTCGCTTTCTTCCGTTTCTTCAAACGGCCATGACTTTCGACTCGTTTGGAGTTACGGGAGCCACAACCTATCAAAACGAAGGTCTTTCCATGTTCTACGTTTCTAACGGTTGGAATTGTCATGCATCGGTTTTTTGTGTAGAATAATTCCATCTTAATTTTATTCTACAGCTTGGATGTTTTCATTCATAAATTTATTCCGTGTAGTTTGTGGTATAAATAGTCGGACTAAATCGATGTTAACATAGAAGAACGTAAAAAACAAAAATATACAAATATCAAAGAAGGCCACCATAACATTCCGCTAAAAAATTGAAATTGAATTTAAAATTGGATAAAATAGGAAACTGAAAGATATTCGCAGATTGAAAAAGTAGCTTACTTACAGGCTAAGTAATCACATAAAACGCCTTGAGTCGTTCGAAATTGTAGGGTATCAAATGCTTTTAATGTTCTCCTTGAAGTCACTTCGTCGTGGTGTCGTAATTTTGGTAAAAAGTCGGCGCTTGTTGATGACTATGAGCAAAACAATGTGGTACGGAAAAATAGAGAGACGGAACGGTCGTTAAAACAGAACGTTTATTGCGCTATAGCTTCTGTAGACAAGGTTTTGACCCATATCCCCATTTATTCCCACAATGATCCATAATATCTTAAATATCAAGTACTATATTGTGAGCATGCTTGAGCATTTCACGGAGATCGAAGACTTTTGCCAGTTCCGTCGAATCGGAACAACGAGCGGTCTGTCGCTTTCTTCCGTTTCTTCAAACGGCCATAACTTTTGACTCGTTTGGAGTTGCGGGCGTCACAACCTATCAAAACGAAGGGCTTTCCATGTTCTACGTTTTATAACGGTTGGAATTGTCATGGATCTGTTTTTTGTGTAGAATAATTCCATCTTAATTTTATTCTACAGCTTGGATGTTTTCATTCATAAAATTATTCCGTGGAGTTTGTGGTATAAATAGTCGGACTAAATCGATGTTAACGTAGAAGAACGTAAAAGACAAAAATATACAAATATCAAAGAAGGCCACCATAACATTCCGCTAAAAAAATTGAGATTGAATTTAAAATTGGGTAAAACAGGAAACTGAAAGATATTCGCAGATGGCGCTATAGCTTCTGTAGACAAGTTTTTGACCCATATCCCCATTTATTCCCACAATGATCCATAATATCTTAAATATCTAGTACTATATTATGAGCATGCTTGAGCGTTTCACAGAGATCGAAGACTTTTGCCAGTACCGTCGAATCGGAACTGTGAGCGGTCTGTCGCTTTCTTCCGTTTCTTCAAACGGCCATAACTTTTGACTCGTTTGGAGTTACGGGAGCCACCACCTATCAAAACGAAGGTCTTTCCATGTTCTACGTTTCTAACGGTTGGAATAGTCATGGATCGGTTTTTTGTGTAGAATAATTCCATCTTAATTTTTTTCTACGGCTTGGATGTTTTCATTCATAAATTTATTCCGCGGAGTTTGTGGTATAAATAGTCGGACTAAATCGATTTTAACGTAGAAGAACGTAAAAAACAAAAATATACAAATATCAAAGAAGGCCACCATAACATTCAGCTAAAAAAATTGAAATTGAATTTAAAATTGGATAAAACAGGAAACTGAAAGATATTCGCAGATTGAAAAAGTAGCTTAATTACAGGCTAAGTAATCATATAAAACGCCTTGAGTCGTTCGAAATTGTAAGGTATCAAATGCTTTTAATGTTCTCCTTGAAGTCACTTCGTCGTGGTGTCGTAATTTTGGTAAAAAGTCAGCGCGTGTTGATGACTATGAGCAAAACAATGTGGTACGAAAAAAGAGAGAGACGGAACGGTCGTTAAAACAGAACGTTTATTGCGCTATAGCTTCTGTAGACAAGTTTTTGACCCATATCCCCATTTATACCCACAATGATCCATAATATCTAAAATATCAAGTACTATATTGTGGGCACGCTTGAGCGTTCCACG
The DNA here is from genome assembly GCA_030765085.1 of Allium cepa. NCBI lineage: Eukaryota > Viridiplantae > Streptophyta > Magnoliopsida > Asparagales > Amaryllidaceae > Allium > Allium cepa. Next base: position 171,763,479 of record CM060931.1, read on the forward strand.
TAGATCGAAGACTTTTGCCAGTACCGTCGAATCGGAACAACGAGCGGTCTGTCGCTTTCTTCCGTTTCTTCAAACGACCATAACTTTTGACTCGTTTGGAGTTACGGGCGCCACAACCCATCTAAACGAAGGGCTTTCCATGTTCTACGTTTCTAACGGTTGGAATTGTCATGGATCGGTTTTTTGTGTAGAATAATTCCATCTTAATTTTATTCTACAGCTTGGATGTTTTCATTCATAAATTTATTCCGTGGAGTTTGTGGTATAAATAGTCGGACTAAATCGATGTTAACGTAGAAGAACGTAAAAAACAAAAATATACAAATATCAAAGAAGGCCACCATAACATTCCGCTAAAAAAATTGAAATTGAATTTAAAATTGGAGAAAACAGGAAACTGAAAGATATTCGCAGATTGCGCTATAGCTTCTGTAGACAAGTTTTTGACCCATATCCCCATTTATTCCCACAATGATCCATAATATCTTAAATATCAAGTACTATATTGTGAGCATGCTTGAGCGTTTCACGGAGATCGAAGACTTTTGCCAGTACCGTCGAATCGGAACAACGAGCGGTCTGTCGCTTTCTTCCGTTTCTTCAAACGGCCATGACTTTCGACTCGTTTGGAGTTACGGGAGCCACAACCTATCAAAACGAAGGTCTTTCCATGTTCTACGTTTCTAACGGTTGGAATTGTCATGCATCGGTTTTTTGTGTAGAATAATTCCATCTTAATTTTATTCTACAGCTTGGATGTTTTCATTCATAAATTTATTCCGTGTAGTTTGTGGTATAAATAGTCGGACTAAATCGATGTTAACATAGAAGAACGTAAAAAACAAAAATATACAAATATCAAAGAAGGCCACCATAACATTCCGCTAAAAAATTGAAATTGAATTTAAAATTGGATAAAATAGGAAACTGAAAGATATTCGCAGATTGAAAAAGTAGCTTACATACAGGCTAAGTAATCACATAAAACGCCTTGAGTCGTTCGAAATTGTAGGGTATCAAATGCTTTTAATGTTCTCCTTGAAGTCACTTCGTCGTGGTGTCGTAATTTTGGTAAAAAGTCGGCGCTTGTTGATGACTATGAGCAAAACAATGTGGTACGGAAAAATAGAGAGACGGAACGGTCGTTAAAACAGAACGTTTATTGCGCTATAGCTTCTGTAGACAAGGTTTTGACCCATATCCCCATTTATTCCCACAATGATCCATAATATCTTAAATATCAAGTACTATATTGTGAGCATGCTTGAGCATTTCACGGAGATCGAAGACTTTTGCCAGTTCCGTCGAATCGGAACAACGAGCGGTCTGTCGCTTTCTTCCGTTTCTTCAAACGGCCATAACTTTTGACTCGTTTGGAGTTGCGGGCGTCACAACCTATCAAAACGAAGGGCTTTCCATGTTCTACGTTTTATAACGGTTGGAATTGTCATGGATCTGTTTTTTGTGTAGAATAATTCCATCTTAATTTTATTCTACAGCTTGGATGTTTTCATTCATAAATTTATTCCGTGGAGTTTGTGGTATAAATAGTCGGACTAAATCGATGTTAACGTAGAAGAACGTAAAAGACAAAAATATACAAATATCAAAGAAGGCCACCATAACATTCCGCTAAAAAAATTGAGATTGAATTTAAAATTGGGTAAAACAGGAAACTGAAAGATATTCGCAGATGGCGCTATAGCTTCTGTAGACAAGTTTTTGACCCATATCCCCATTTATTCCCACAATGATCCATAATATCTTAAATATCAAGTACTATATTATGAGCATGCTTGAGCGTTTCACAGAGATCGAAGACTTTTGCCAGTACCGTCGAATCGGAACTGTGAGCGGTCTGTCGCTTTCTTCCGTTTCTTCAAACGGCCATAACTTTTGACTCGTTTGGAGTTACGGGAGCCACCACCTATCAAAACGAAGGTCTTTCCATGTTCTACGTTTCTAACGGTTGGAATAGTCATGGATCGGTTTTTTGTGTAGAATAATTCCATCTTAATTTTTTTCTACGGCTTGGATGTTTTCATTCATAAATTTATTCCGCGGAGTTTGTGGTATAAATAGTCGGACTAAATCGATTTTAACGTAGAAGAACGTAAAAAACAAAAATATACAAATATCAAAGAAGGCCACCATAACATTCAGCTAAAAAAATTGAAATTGAATTTAAAATTGGATAAAACAGGAAACTGAAAGATATTCGCAGATTGAAAAAGTAGCTTAATTACAGGCTAAGTAATCATATAAAACGCCTTGAGTCGTTCGAAATTGTAAGGTATCAAATGCTTTTAATGTTCTCCTTGAAGTCACTTCGTCGTGGTGTCATAATTTTGGTAAAAAGTCAGCGCGTGTTGATGACTATGAGCAAAACAATGTGGTACGCAAAAAGAGAGAGACGGAACGGTCGTTAAAACAGAACGTTTATTGCGCTATAGCTTCTGTAGACAAGTTTTTGACCCATATCCCCATTTATACCCACAATGATCCATAATATCTAAAATATCAAGTACTATATTGTGGGCACGCTTGAGCGTTCCACGTAGATCGAAGACTTTTGCCAGTACCGTCGAATCGGAACAACGAGCGGTCTGTCGCTTTCTTCCGTTTCTTCAAACGACCATAACTTTTGACTCGTTTGGAGTTACGGGCGCCACAACCCATCTAAACGAAGGGCTTTCCATGTTCTACGTTTCTAACGGTTGGAATTGTCATGGATCGGTTTTTTGTGTAGAATAATTCCATCTTAATTTTATTCTACAGCTTGGATGTTTTCATTCATAAATTTATTCCGTGGAGTTTGTGGTATAAATAGTCGGACTAAATCGATGTTAACGTAGAAGAACGTAAAAAACAAAAATATACAAATATCAAAGAAGGCCACCATAACATTCCGCTAAAAAAATTGAAATTGAATTTAAAATTGGAGAAAACAGGAAACTGAAAGATATTCGCAGATTGCGCTATAGCTTCTGTAGACAAGTTTTTGACCCATATCCCCATTTATTCCCACAATGATCCATAATATCTTAAATATCAAGTACTATATTGTGAGCATGCTTGAGCGTTTCACGGAGATCGAAGACTTTTGCCAGTACCGTCGAATCGGAACAACGAGCGGTCTGTCGCTTTCTTCCGTTTCTTCAAACGGCCATGACTTTCGACTCGTTTGGAGTTACGGGAGCCACAACCTATCAAAACGAAGGTCTTTCCATGTTCTACGTTTCTAACGGTTGGAATTGTCATGCATCGGTTTTTTGTGTAGAATAATTCCATCTTAATTTTATTCTACAGCTTGGATGTTTTCATTCATAAATTTATTCCGTGTAGTTTGTGGTATAAATAGTCGGACTAAATCGATGTTAACATAGAAGAACGTAAAAAACAAAAATATACAAATATCAAAGAAGGCCACCATAACATTCCGCTAAAAAATTGAAATTGAATTTAAAATTGGATAAAATAGGAAACTGAAAGATATTCGCAGATTGAAAAAGTAGCTTACATACAGGCTAAGTAATCACATAAAACGCCTTGAGTCGTTCGAAATTGTAGGGTATCAAATGCTTTTAATGTTCTCCTTGAAGTCACTTCGTCGTGGTGTCGTAATTTTGGTAAAAAGTCGGCGCTTGTTGATGACTATGAGCAAAACAATGTGGTACGGAAAAATAGAGAGACGGAACGGTCGTTAAAACAGAACGTTTATTGCGCTATAGCTTCTGTAGACAAGGTTTTGCCCATATCCCCATTTATTCCCACAATGATCCATAATATCTTAAATATCAAGTACTATATTGTGAGCATGCTTGAGCATTTCACGGAGATCGAAGACTTTTGCCAGTTCCGTCGAATCGGAACAACGAGCGGTCTGTCGCTTTCTTCCGTTTCTTCAAACGGCCATAACTTTTGACTCGTTTGGAGTTGCGGGCGTCACAACCTATCAAAACGAAGGGCTTTCCATGTTCTACATTTCTAACGGTTGGAATTGTCATGGATCTGTTTTTTGTGTAGAATAATTCCATCTTAATTTTATTCTACAGCTTGGATCTTTTCATTCATAAATTTATTCCGTGGAGTTTGTGGTATAAATAGTCGGACTAAATCGATGTTAACGTAGAAGAACGTAAAAGACAAAAATATACAAATATCAAAGAAGGCCACCATAACATTCCGCTAAAAAAATTGAGATTGAATTTAAAATTGGGTAAAACAGGAAACTGAAAGATATTCGCAGATGGCGCTATAGCTTCTGTAGACAAGTTTTTGACCCATATCCCCATTTATTCCCACAATGATCCATAATATCTTAAATATCAAGTAATATATTGTGAGCATGCTTGAGCGTTTCACAGAGATCGAAGACTTTTGCCAGTACCGTCGAATCGGAACTGTGAGCGGTCTGTCGCTTTCTTCCGTTTCTTCAAACGGCCATAACTTTTGACTCGTTTGGAGTTACGGGAGCCACCACCTATCAAAACGAAGGTCTTTCCATGTTCTACGTTTCTAACGGTTGGAATAGTCATGGATCGGTTTTTTGTGTAGAATAATTCCATCTTAATTTTTTTCTACGGCTTGGATGTTTTCATTCATAAATTTATTCCGCGGAGTTTGTGGTATAAATAGTCGGACTAAATCGATGTTAACGTAGAAGAACGTAAAAAACAAAAATATACAAATATCAAAGAAGGCCACCATAACATTCAGCTAAAAAAATTGAAATTGAATTTAAAATTGGATAAAACAGGAAACTGAAAGATATTCGCAGATTGAAAAAGTAGCTTAATTACAGGCTAAGTAATCATATAAAACGCCTTGAGTCGTTCGAAATTGTAAGGTATCAAATGCTTTTAATGTTCTCCTTGAAGTCACTTCGTCGTGGTGTCGTAATTTTGGTAAAAAGTCAGCGCGTGTTGATGACTATGAGCAAATCAATGTGGTACGGAAAAAGAGAGAGACGGAACGGTCGTTAAAACAGAACGTTTATTGCGCTATAGCTTCTGTAGACAAGTTTTTGACCCATATCCCCATTTATACCCCCAATGATCCATAATATCTTAAATATCAAGTACAATATTGTGAGAACGCTTTAGCGTTTCACGGAGATCGAAGACTTTTGCCAGTACCGTCGAATCGGAACAGCGAGCCGTCTATCGCTTTCTTCCGTTTCTTCAAACGGCCATTACTTTTGACTCATTTGGAGTTACGGGCGCCACAACCTACCAAAACGAAGGGCTTTCCATGTTCTACGTTTCTAACGGTTGGAATTGTCATGGATCGGTTTTTTGTGTAGAATAATTCCATCTTAATTTTATTCTATAGCTTGGATGTTTTCATTCATAAATTTATTCCGTGGAGTTTGTGGTATAAATAGTCGGACTAAATCGATGTTAACGTAGAAGAACGTAAAAAACAAAAATATACAAATATCAAAGAAGGCCACCATAACATTCCGCTAAAAAAATTGAAATTGAATTTAAAATTGGAGAAAACAGGAAACTGAAAGATATTCGCAGATTGCGCTATAGCTTCTGTAGACAAGTTTTTGACCCATATCCCCATTTATTCCCACAATGATCCATAATATCTTAAATATCAAGTACTATATTGTGAGCATGCTTGAGCGTTTCATGGAGATCGAAGACTTTTGCCAGTACCGTCGAATCGGAACAACGAGCGGTCTGTCGCTTTCTTCCGTTTCTTCAAACGGCCATGACTTTAGACTCGTTTGGAGTTACGGGAGCCACAACCTATCAAAACGAAGGTCTTTCCATGTTCTACGTTTCTAACGGTTGGAATTGTCATGAATTGGTTTTTTGTGTAGAATAATTCCACCTTAATTTTATTCTACAGCTTGGATGTTTTCATTCATAAATTTATTCCGTGGAGTTTGTGGCATAAATAGTCGGACTAAATCGATGTTAACGTAGAAGAATGTAAAAAACAAAAATATACAAATATCAAAGAAGGCCACCATAACATTCCGCTAAAAAAATTGAAATTGAATTTAAAATTGGATAAAACAGGAACTGAAAGATATTCGCAGATTGAAAAAGTAGATTACTTACAGGCAAAGTAATCATATAAAACGCCTTGAGTCGTTCGAAATTGTAAGGTATCAAATGATTTTAACGTTCTCCTTGAAGTCACTTCGTCGTGGTGTCGTAATTTTGGTAAAAAGTCGGCGCGTGTTGATGACTATGAGCAAAATAATGTGGTACGGAAAAAGAGAGAGACGGAATGGTTGTTAAAACAGAACGTTTATTGCGCTATAGCTTCTGTAGACAAGTTTTTGGCCCATATCCCCATTTATTCCCACAATGATCCATAATATCTTAAATATCAAGTACTATATTGTGAGCATGCTTGAGCGTTTCACAGAGATCGAAGACTTTTGCCAGTACCGTCGAATCGGAGCAATGAGCGGTCTGTCGCTTTCTTTTGTTTCTTCAAACTGCCATAACTTTTGACTCGTTTGGAGTTACGGGCGCCACAACCTATCAAAACGAAGGGCTTTCCATGTTCTACGTTTCTAACGGTTGGAATTGTCATGGATCTGTTTTTTGTGTAGAATAATTCCATTTTAATTTTATTCTACAGCTTGGATGTTTTCATCCATAAATTTATTCCGTGGAGTTTGTGGTATAAATAGTCGGACTAAATCGATGTTAACGTAGAAGAACGTAAAAAAACAAAAATATACAAATATCAAAGATGGCCACCATAACATTCCACTAAAAAAATTGAAATTGAATTTAAAATTGGATAAAACAGGAAACTGAAAGATATTCGCAGATTGCGCTATAGCTTCTGTAGACAAGTTTTTGGCCCATATCCCCATTTATTCCCACAATGATCCATATTATCTTAAATATCAAGTACTATATTGTGAGCATGCTTGAGCGTTTCACAGAGATCGAAGACTTTTGCCAGTACCGTCGAATCGGAACAATGAGCGGTCTGTCGCTTTCTTTTGTTTCTTCAAACTGCCATAACTTTTGACTCGTTTGGAGTTACGGGCGCCACAACCTATCAAAACGAAGGGCTTTCCATGTTCTACGTTTCTAACGGTTGGAATTGTCATGGATCTGTTTTTTGTGTAGAATAATTCCATTTTAATTTTATTCTACAGCTTGGATGTTTTCATCCATAAATTTATTCCGTGGAGTTTGTGGTATAAATAGTCGGACTAAATCGATGTTAACGTAGAAGAACGTAAAAAACAAAAATATACAAATATCAAAGATGGCCACCATAACATTCCACTAAAAAAATTGAAATTGAATTTAAAATTGGATAAAACAGGAAACTGAAAGATATTCGCAGATTGAAAAAGTAGCTTACTTACAGGCTAAGTAATCATATAAAACGCCTTGAGTCGTTCGAAATTGTAAGGTATCAAATGCTTTTAACGTTCTACTTGAAGTCACTTCTTCGTGGTGTCGTAATTTTGGTAAAAAGTCGGCGCGTGTTGATGACTATGAGCAAAACAATGTGGTACGGAAAAAGAGAGAGACGGAACGGTCGTTAAAACAGAACGTTTATTGCGCTATAGCTTCTGTAGACAAGTTTTTGACCCATATCCCCATTTATTCCCACAATGATCCATAATATCTTAAATAACAAGTGCTATATTGTGAGCATGCTTGAGCGTTTCACGGAGATCGAAGACTTTTGCCAGTACCGTCGAATCGGAACAACGAGCGGTCTATCGCTTTCTTTCGTTTCTTCAAACGTCCATGACTTTTGACTCGTTTGGAGTTACTGGAGCCACAACCTATCAAAACGAAGGTCTTTCCATGTTCTACGTTTCCAAAGTTTGGAATTCTCTACGATCGGTTCTTTGTGTAGAATAATTCCATCTTAATTTTATTATACTACTTGAATGTTTTCATTCATAAATTTATTCCGTGGAGTTTGTGGTATAAATAGTCGGACTAAATCGATGTTAACGTAGAAGAACGGAAAAAACAAAAATATACAAATATAAAAGAAGGCCATCGTAATATTCCGCTAAAAAAAATTGAAATTGAATTTAAAATTGGATCAAACAGGAAACTGAAAGATATTCGCAGATTGCGCTATAGCTTCTATAGACAAGTTTTTGACCCATATCCCCATTTATTCCCACAATGATCCATAATATCTTAAATATCAAGTACTATATTGTGAGCATGCTTGAGCGTTTCACGGAGATCGAAGACTTTTACCAGTACCGTCGAATCGGAACAACGAGCGGTCTGTCGCTTTCTTCCGTTTCTTCAAACGGCCATAACTTTTGACTCGTTTGGAGTTACGGGAGCCACAACCTATCAAAACGAAGGTCTTTCCACGTTCTACGTTTCTAACGTTGGAATTGTCATGGATCGGTTTTTTGTGTAGAATAATTCCATCTTAATTTTATTCTACAGCTTGGATGTTTTCATTCATAAATTTATTCCGTGGAGTTTTTGGTATAAATAGTCGGACTAAATCGATGTTAACGTAGAAGAATGTAAAAAAACAAAAATGTACAAATATCAAAGAAGAACACCATAACATTCCGCTAAAAAATTGAAATTGAATTTAAAATTGGATAAAGCAGGAAACTGAAAGATATTCGCAGATTGCGCTATTGCTTCTGTAGACAAGTTTTTGACCCATATCACCATTTATTCCCACAATGATCCATAATATCTTAAATATCAAGTACTATATTGTGAGCATGCTTGAGCGTTTCACGTGGATCAAAGACTTTTGCCAGTACCGTCGAATCGGAACAACGAGCGGTCTGTCGCTTTCTTTTGTTTCTTCAAACGGCCATAACTTTTGACTCGTTTGGAGTTACGGGAGCCACAACCTATCAAAACGAAGTTCTTTCCATGTTCTACGTTTCTAACGGTTGGAATTGTCATGGATCAGTTTTTTGTGTAGAATAATTCCATTTAATTTTATTCTACAGCTTGGATTTTTTCATTCATAAATTTATTCCGTGGAGTTTGTGGTATAAATAGTCGGACTAAATCGATGTTAACGTAGAAGAATGTAAAAAACAAAAATATACAAATATCAAAGAAGGCCACCATAACATTCCGCTAAAAAATTGAAATTGAATTTAAAATTGGATAAAACAGGAAACTGAAAGATATTCGCAGATTGCGCTATAGCTTCTGTAGACAAGTTTTTGACCCATATCCCCATTTATTCCCACAATGATCCATAATATCTTAAATATCAAGTACTATATTGTGAGCATGCTTGAGCGTTTCACGTGGATCAAAGACTTTTGCCAGTACCGTCGAATCGGAACAACAAGCGGTCTGTCGCTTTCTTCCGTTTCTTCAAACGGCTATAACTTTTGACTCGTTTGGAGTTGCGGGAGCCACAACCTATCAAAACGAAGGTCTTTCCATGTTCTACGTTTCTAACAGTTGGAATTGTCATGGATCAGTTTTTTGTGTAGAATAATTCCATCTTAATTTTATTCTGCAGCTTGGATGTTTTCATTCATAAATTTATTCCGTGGAGTTTGTGATATAAATTGTCGGACTAAATCGATGTTAACGTATAAGAACGTAAAAAAGAAAAATATACAAATATCAAAGAAGGCCACCATAACATTCCGCTAAAAAAATTGAAATTGAATTTAAAATTGGATAAAACAGGAAAGTGAAAGAAATTCGCAGATTACGCTATAGCTTCTGTAGACAAGTTTTTGGCCCATATCCCCATTTATTCCCACAACGATCCATAATATCTTAAATATTAAGTACTATATTGTGAGCATGCTTGAGCGTTTCACGGAGATCGAAGACTTTTGCCAGAACCGTCGAATCGGAACAACGAGCGGTCTGTCGCTTTCTTCCATTTCTTCTAACGGCCATAACTTTTGACTCGTTTGGAGCTACGGGAGACACAACCTATCAAAACGAAGGTCTTTCCATGTTCTACGTTTCTAATGGTTGGAATTGTCATGGATCGGTTTTTTGTGTAGAATAATTCCATCTTAATTTTATTCTACAGCTTGGATTTTTTCATTCATAAATTTATTCCGTGGAGTTTGTGATATAAATATCGAACTAAATCGATGTTAACGTAGAAGAATGTAAAAAACAAAAATATACAAATATCAAAGAAGGCCACCATAACATTCCGCTAAAAAATTGAAATTGAATTTAAAATTGGATAAAACAGGAAACTGAAAGATGTTCGCAGATTGCGCTATAGCTTCTGTAGACAAGTTTTTGACCCATATCCCTATTTATTCCCACAATGATCCATAATATCTTAAATATCAAGTACTATATTGTGAGCATGCTTGAGCGTTTCACGTGGATCAAAGACTTTTGCCAGTACCGTCGAATCGGAACAACGAGTGGTCTGTCGCTTTCTTTTGTTTCTTCAAACGGCCATAACTTTTGACTCGTTTGGAGTTACGGGAGCCACAACCTATCAAAACGAAGGTCTTTCCATGTTCTACGTTTCTAACGGTTGGAATTGTCATGGATCGGTTTTTTGTGTAGAATAATTCCATCTTAATTTTATTCTACAGCTTGGATTTTTTCATTCATAAATTTATTCCGTGAAGTTTGTGATATAAATAGTCGGACTAAATCTATGTTAACGTAGAAGAATGTAAAAAACAAAAATACACTAATATCAAAGAAGGCCACCATAACATTCCGCTAAAAAATTGAAATTGAATTTAAAATTGGATAAAACAGGAAACTGAAAGATATTCGCAGATTGCGCTATAGCTTCTGTAGACAAGTTTTTGACCCATATCCCCATTTATTCCGACAATGATCCATAATATCTTAAATATCAAGTACTATATTGTGAGCTTGCTTGAGCGTTTCACGGGGATCAAAGACTTTTGCCAGTACCGTCGAATCGGAACAACGAGCGGTCTGTCGCTTTCTTTTGTTTCTTCAAACGGCCATAACTTTTGACTCGTTTGGAGTTACGGGCGCCACAACCTATCAAAACGAAGGGCTTTCCCATGTTCTACGTTTCTAACGGTTGGAATTGTCATGGATCTGTTTTTTGTGTAGAATAATTCCATCTTAATTTTATTCTACAGCTTGGATGTTTTCATTCATAAATTTATTCCGTGGAGTTTTCGGTATAAATAGTCGGACGAAATCGATGTTATTGTAGAAGAACGTAAAAAACAAAAATATACAAATATCAAAAAAGGCCACCATAACATTCCGCTAAAAAAATTGAAATTAAGTTTAAAATTGGATAAAACAGGAAACTGAAAGATATTCGCAGATTGCGCTATAGCTTCTGTAGACAAGTTTTTGACCCATATCCCCATTTATTCCCACAATGATCCATAATATGTTAAATATAAAGTAATATATTGTGAGCATGCTTGAGCGTTTCACGGAGATCAAAGACTTTTGCTGGTGCCGTCGAATCGGAACAACGAGCGGTCTGTCGCTTTCTTCCGTTTCTTCAAACGGCCATAACTTTTGACTCGTTTGGAGTTACGGGCGCCACAACCTATCAAAACGAAGGTCTTTCCAACGGTTGGAATTGTCATGGATCGGTTTTTTGTGTAGAATAATTCCATCTTAATTTTATTCTACAGCTCGGATGTTTTCATTCATAAATTTATTCCGTGGAGTTTGTGATATAAATAGTCGGACTAAATCGATGTTAACGTAGAAGAATGTAAAAAACAAAAATATACAAATATCAAAGGAGGCCACCATAACATTCCGCTAAAAAATTGAAATTGAATTTAAAATTGGATAAAATAGGAAACTGAAAGATATTCGCAGATTGCGCTATAGCTTCTGTAGACAAGTTTTTGACACATATCCCCATTTATTCCCGCAATGATCCATAATATCTTAAATATCAAGTACTATATTGTGAGCATGCTTGAGCGTTTCACGGGGATCAAAGACTTTTGCCAGTACCGTCGAATCGGAACAACGAGCGGTCTGTCGCTTTCTTTTGTTTCTTCAAACGGCCATAACTTTTGACTCGTTTGGAGGTACGGGCGCCACAACCTATCAAAACGAATGGCTTTCCATGTTCTACGTTTCTAATGGTTGGAATTGTCATGGATCTGTTTTTTGTGTAGAATAATTCCATCTTAATTTTATTCTACAGCTTGGATGTTTTCATTCATAAATTTATTCCGTGGAGTTTGTGGTATAAATAGTCGGACGAAATCGACGTTAACGTAGAAGAACGTAAAAAACAAAAATATACAAATATCAAAGAAGGCCACCATAACATTCCGCTAGAAAAATTGAAATTGAGTTTAAAATTGTATAAAACAGGAAACTGAAAGATATTCGCAGATTGCGCTATAGCTTCTGTAGACAAGTTTTTGATCCATATCACCATTTATTCCCACAATGATCCATAATATCTTAAATATCAAGTACTATATTGTGAGCATGCTTGAGCGTTTCACGGAGATCGAAGACTTTTGCCAGTACCGTCGAATCGGAACAACGAGCGGTATGTCGCTTTCTTTTGTTTCTTCAAACTGCCATAACTTTTGACTCGTTTGGAGTTACGGGGGCCACAACCTATCAAAACGAAGGGCTTTCCATGTTCTACGTTTCTAACGGTTGGAATTGTCATGGATCTGTTATTTGTGTAGAATAATTCCATCTTAATTTTATTCTTCAGCTTGGATGTTTTCATTCATAAATTTATTCCGTGGAGTTTGTGGTATAAATAGTCGGACTAAATCGATGTTAACGTAGAAGAACGTAAAAAACAAAAATATACAAATATCAAAGAAGGCCACCATAACATTCCGCTAAAAAAATTGAAATTGAATTTAAAATTGGATAAAACAGGAAAGTGAAAGATATTCGCAGATTGCGCTATTGCTTCTGTAGACAAGTTTTTGGCCCATATCCCCATTTATTCCCACAACGATCCATAATATCTTAAATATCAAGTACTATATTGTGAGCATGCTTGAGCGTTTCACGGAGATCGAAGACTTTTGCCAGAACCGTCGAATCGGAACAACGAGCGGTCTGTCGCTTTCTTCCATTTCTTCTAACGGCCATAACTTTTGACTCGTTTGGAGCTACGAGAGCCACAACCTATCAAAACGAAGGTCTTTCCATGTTCTACGTTTCTAACGGTTGGAATTGTCATGGATCGGTTTTTTGTGTAGAATAATTCCATCTTAATTTTATTCTACAGCTTGGATTTTTTCATTCATAAATTTATTCCGTGGAGTTTGTGATATAAATAGTCGGACTAAATCGATGTTAACGTAGAAGAATGTAAAAAAAAAAAATATACAAATATCAAAGAAGGCCACCATAACATTCCGCTAAAAAATTGAAATTGAATTTAAAATTGGATAAAACAGGAAACTGAAAGATATTCGCAGATTGCGCTATAGCTTCTGTAGACAAGTTTTTGACCCATATCCCCATTTATTCCCACAACGATCCATAATATCTTAAATATCAAGTACTATATTGTGAGCATGCTTGAGCGTTTCACGTGGATCAAAGACTTTTGCCAGTACCGTCGAATCGGAACAACGAGCGGTCTGTCGCTTTCTTTTGTTTCTTCAAACGGCCATAACTTTTGACTCGTTTGGAGTTACGGGAGCCACAACCTATCAAAACGAAGGGCTTTCCATGTTCTACGTTTCTAACGGTTGGAATTGTCATGGATCTGTTATTTGTGTAGAATAATTCCATCTTAATTTTATTCTACAGCTTGGATGTTTTCATTCATAAATTTATTCCGTGGAGTTTGTGGTATAAATAGTCGGACGAAATCGATGTTAATGTAGAAGAACGTAAAAAACAAAAATATACAAATATCAAAGAAGGCCACCATAACATTCCGCTAAAAAAATTGAAATTAAGTTTAAAATTGGATAAAACAGGAAACTGAAAGATATTCGCAGATTGCGCTATAGCTTCTGTAGATAAGTTTTTGACCCATATCCCCATTTATTCCCACAATGATCCATAATTTCTTAAATATAAAGTACTATATTGTGAGCATGCTTGAGCGTTTCACGGAGATCAAAGACTTTTGCCGGTACCGTCGAACCGGAACAACGAGCGGTCTGTCGCTTTCTTCCGTTTCTTCAAACGGCCATAACTTTTGACTCGTTTGGAGTTACGGGAGCCACCACCTATCAAAACGAAGGTCTTTCCAACGGTTGGAATTGTCATGGATCGGTTTTTTGTGTAGAATAATTCCATCTTAATTTTATTCTACAGCTTGAATGTTTTCATTCATAAATTTATTCCGTGGAGTTTGTGATATAAATAGTCGGACTAAATCGATCTTAACGTAGAAGAATGTAAAAAACAAAAATATACAAATATCAAAAAAGGCCACCATAACATTCCGCTAAAAAATTGAAATTGAATTTAAAATTGGATAAAACCGGAAACTGAAAGATATTCGCAGATTGCGCTATAGCTTCTGTAGACAAGTTTTTGACCCATATCCCCATTTATTCCCACAACGATCCATAATATCTTAAATATCAAGTACTATATTGTGAGCATGCTTGAGCGTTTCACGGGGATCAAAGACTTTTGCCAGTACCGTCGAATCGGAACAACGAGCGGTCTGTCGCTTTCTTTTGTTTCTTCAAACGGCCATAACTTTTGACTCGTTTGGAGTTACGGGCGCCACAACCTATCAAAACGAAGGGCTTTCCATGTTCTACGTTTCTAATGGTTGGAATTGTCATGGATCGATTTTTTGTGTAGAATAATTCCATCTTAATTTTATTCTACAGCTTGGATGTTTTTATTCATAAATTTATTCCGTGGAGTTTTTGGTATAAATAGTCGGACTAAATCGATGTTAACGTAGAAGAATGTAAAAAAACAAAAATATACAAATATCAAAGAAGACCACCATAACATTCCGCTAAAAAATTGAAATTGAATTTAAAATTGGATAAAACAGGAAACTGAAAGATATTCGCAGATTGCGCTATAGCTTCTGTAGACAAGTTTTTGACCCATATCCCCATTTATTCCCACAACGATCCATAATATCTTAAATATCAAGTACTATATTGTGAGCATGCTTGAGCGTTACACGGAGATCGAAGACTTTTGCCAGTACCGTCGAATCGGAACAACGAGCGGTCTGTCGCTTTCTTTTGTTTCTTCAAACTGCCATAACTTTTGACTCGTTTGGAGTTACGGGCGCCACAACCTATCAAAACGAAGGGCTTTCCATGTTCTACGTTTCTAACGGTTGGAATTGTCATGGATCTGTTATTTGTGTAGAATAATTCCATTTTAATTTTATTCTTCAGCTTGGATGTTTTCATTCATAAATTTATTCCGTGGAGTTTGTGGTATAAATAGTCGGACTAAATCGATGTTAACGTAGAAGAACGTAAAAAACAAAAATATACAAATATCAAAGAAGGCCACCATAACATTCCGCTAAAAAAATTAAAATTGAATTTAAAATTGGATAAAACAGGAAAGTGAAAGATATTCGCAGATTGCGCTATAGCTTCTGTAGACAAGTTTTTGGCCCATATCCCCATTTATTCCCACAACGATCCATAATATCTTAAATATCAAGTACTATATTGTGAGCATGCTTGAGCGTTTCATGGAGATCGAAGACTTTTGCCAGAACCGTCGAATCGGAACAACGAGCGGTCTGTCGCTTTCTTCCATTTCTACTAACGGCCATAACTTTTGACTCGTTTGGAGCTACGGGAGCCACAACCTATCAAAACGAAGGTCTTTCCATGTTCTACGTTTCCAACGGTTGGAATTGTCATAGATCAGTTTTTTGTGTAGAATAATTCCATCTTAATTTTATTCTACAGCTTGGATTTTTTCATTCATAAATTTATTCCGTGGAGTTTGTGATATAAATAGTCGTACTAAATCGATGTTAACGTAGAAGAACGTAAAAAACAAAAATATACAAATATCAAAGAAGGCCACCATAACATTCCGCTAAAAAATTGAAATTGACTTTAAAATTGGATAAAACAGGAAACTGAAAGATACTCGCAGATTGCGCTATAGCTTCTGTAGACAAGTTTTTGACCCATATCCCCATTTATTCCCACAACGATCCATAATATCTTAAATATCAAGTACTATATTGTGAGCATGCTTGAGCGTTTCACGGAGATCGAAGACTTTTGCCAGAACCGTCGAATCGGAACAACGAGCGGTCTGTCGCTTTCTTCCATTTCTACTAACGGCCATAACTTTTGACTCGTTTGGAGCTACGGGAGCCACAACCTAACAAAACGAAGGTCTTTCCATGTTCTACGTTTCTAACGGTTGGAATTGTCATGGATCGGTTTTTTGTGTAGAATAATTCCATCTTAATTTTATTCTACAGCTTGGATTTTTTCATTCATAAATTTATTCCGTGGAGTTTGTGATATAAATAGTCGGACTAAATCGATGTTAACGTAGAAGAATGTAAAAAACAAAAATATACAAATATCAAAGAAGGCCACCATAACATTCCGCTAAAAAATTGAAATTGAATTTAAAATTGGATAAAACAGGAAACTGAAAGATATTCGCAGATTGCGCTATAGCTTCTGTAGACAAGTTTTTGACCCATATCCCCATTTATTCCCACAATGATCCATAATATCTTAAATATCAAGTACTATATTGTGAGCATGCTTGAGCGTTTCACGTGGATCAAAGACTTTTGCCAGTACCGTCGAATCGGAACAACGAGCGGTCTGTCGCTTTCTTTTGTTTCTTCAAACGGCCATAACTTTTGACTCGTTTGGAGCTACGGGAGCCACAACCTATCAAAACGAAGGTCTTTCCATGTTCTACGTTTCCAACGGTTGGAATTGACATGGATCGGTTTTTTGTGTAGAATAATTCCATCTTAATTTTATTCTACAGCTTGGATGTTTTCATTCATAAATTTATTCCGTGGAGTTTGTGGTATAAATAGTCGGACGAAATCGATGTTAATGTAGAAGAACGTAAAATACAAAAATATACAAATATCAAAGAAGGCCACCATAACATTCCGCTAAAAAAATTGAAATTAAGTTTAAAATTGGATAAAACAGGAAACTGAAAGATATTCGCAGATTGCGCTATAGCTTCTGTAGATAAGTTTTTGACCCATATCCCCATTTATTCCCACAATGATCCATAATTTCTTAAATATAAAGTACTATATTGTGAGCATGCTTGAGCGTTTCACGGAGATCAAAGACTTTTGCCGGTACCGTCGAACCGGAACAACGAGCGGTCTGTCGCTTTCTTCCATTTCTTCAAACGGCCATAACTTTTGACTCGTTTGGAGTTACGGGAGCCACAACCTATCAAAACGAAGGTCTTTCCAACGGTTGGAATTGTCATGGATCGGTTTTTTGTGTAGAATAATTCCATCTTAATTTTATTCTACAGCTTGGATGTTTTCATTCATAAATTTATTCCGTGGAGTTTGTGATATAAATAGTCGGACTAAATCGATGTTAACGTAGAAGAATGTAAAAAACAAAAATATACAAATATCAAAAAAGGCCACCATAACATTCCGCTAAAAAATTGAAATTGAATTTAAAATTGGATAAAACCGGAAACTGAAAGATATTCGCAGATTGCGCTATAGCTTCTGTAGACAAGTTTTTGACCCATATCCCCATTTATTCCCACAACGATCCATAATATCTTAAATATCAAGTACTATATTGTGAGCATGCTTGAGCGTTTCACGGGGATCAAAGACTTTTGCCAGTACCGTCGAATCGGAACAACGAGCGGTCTGTCGCTTTCTTTTGTTTCTTCAAACGGCCATAACTTTTGACTCGTTTGGAGTTACGGGCGCCACAACCTATCAAAACGAAGGGCTTTCCATGTTCTACGTTTCTAATGGTTGGAATTGTCATGGATCGATTTTTTGTGTAGAATAATTCCATCTTAATTTTATTCTACAGCTTGGATGTTTTTATTCATAAATTTATTCCGTGGAGTTTTTGGTATAAATAGTCGGACTAAATCGATGTTAACGTAGAAGAATGTAAAAAAACAAAAATATACAAATATCAAAGAAGACCACCATAACATTCCGCTAAAAAATTGAAATTGAATTTAAAATTGGATAAAACAGGAAACTGAAAGATATTCGCAGATTGCGCTATAGCTTCTGTAGACAAGTTTTTGACCCATATCCCCATTTATTCCCACAACGATCCATAATATCTTAAATATCAAGTACTATATTGTGAGCATGCTTGAGCGTTACACGGAGATCGAAGACTTTTGCCAGTACCGTCGAATCGGAACAACGAGCGGTCTGTCGCTTTCTTTTGTTTCTTCAAACTGCCATAACTTTTGACTCGTTTGGAGTTACGGGCGCCACAACCTATCAAAACGAAGGGCTTTCCATGTTCTACGTTTCTAACGGTTGGAATTGTCATGGATCTGTTATTTGTGTAGAATAATTCCATTTTAATTTTATTCTTCAGCTTGGATGTTTTCATTCATAAATTTATTCCGTGGAGTTTGTGGTATAAATAGTCGGACTAAATCGATGTTAACGTAGAAGAACGTAAAAAACAAAAATATACAAATATCAAAGAAGGCCACCATAACATTCCGCTAAAAAAATTGAAATTGAATTTAAAATTGGATAAAACAGGAAAGTGAAAGATATTCGCAGATTGCACTATAGCTTCTGTAGACAAGTTTTTGGCCCATATCCCCATTTATTCCCACAACGATCCATAATATCTTAAATATCAAGTACTATATTGTGAGCATGCTTGAGCGTTTCACGGAGATCGAAGACTTTTGCCAGAACCGTCGAATCGGAACAACGAGCGGTCTGTCGCTTTCTTCCATTTCTACTAACGGCCATAACTTTTGACTCGTTTGGAGCTACGGGAGCCACAACCTATCAAAACGAAGGTCTTTCCATGTTCTACGTTTCCAACGATTGGAATTGTCATGGATCAGTTTTTTGTGTAGAATAATTCCATCTTAATTTTATTCTACAGCTTGGATTTTTTCATTCATAAATTTATTCCGTGGAGTTTGTGATATAAATAGTCGTACTAAATCGATGTTAACGTAGAAGAATGTAAAAAACAAAAATATACAAATATCAAAGAAGGCCACCATAACATTCCGCTAAAAAATCGAAATTGACTTTAAAATTGGATAAAACAGGAAACTGAAAGATACTCGCAGATTGCGCTATAGCTTCTGTAGACAAGTTTTTGACCCATATCCCCATTTATTCCCACAATGATCCATAATATCTTAAATATCAAGTACTATATTGTGAGCATGCTTGAGCATTTCACGTGGATCAAAGACTTTTGCCAGTACCGTCGAATCGGAACAACGAGCGGTTTGTCGCTTTCTTTTGTTTCTTCAAACGGCCATAACTTTTGACTCGTTTGGAGTTACGGGAGCCACAACCTATCAAAACGAAGGGCTTTCCATGTTCTACGTTTCTAACGGTTGGAATTGTCATGGATCAGTTTTTTGTGTAGAATAATTCCATCTTAATTTTATTCTACAGCTTGGATGTTTTCATTCATAAATTTATTCCGTGGAGTTTGTGGTATAAACAGTCGGACGAAATCGATGTTAACGTAGAAGAACGTAAAAAACAAAAATATACAAATATCAAAGAAGGCCACCATAACATTCCGCTAAAAAAATTGAAATTAAGTTTAAAATTTGATAAAACAGGAAACTGAAAGATATTCGCAGATTGCGCTATAGCTTCTGTAGACAAGTTTTTGACCCATATCCCCATTTATTCCCACAATGATCCATAATATCTTAAATATCAAGTATTATATTGTGAGCATGCTTGAGCGTTTCACGGAGATCGAAGACTTTTGCCAGTACCGTCGAATCGGAACAACGAGCGGTCTGTCGCTTTCTTCCGTTTCTTCAAACGGCCATAACTTTTGACTCGTTTGGAGTTACGGGAGCCACAACCTATCAAAACGAAGGTCTTTCCATGTTCTACGTTTCTAACGGTTGGAATTGTCATGGATCGGTTTTTTGTGCAGAATAATTCCATCTTAATTTTATTCTACAGTTTGGATGTTTTCATTCATAAATTTATTCCGTAGAGTTTGTGGTATAAATGGTCGGACTAAATCGATGTTAACGTAGAAGAACGTAAAAAACAAAAATATAAAAATATTAAAGAAGGCCACCATAACATTCCTCTAAAAAAATTGAAATTGAATTTAAAATTGGATAAAACAGGAAACTGAAAGATATTCGCTGATTGAAAAAGTAGCTTACTTACAGGCTAAGTAGTCATATAAAACGCCTTGAGTCAATCGAAATTGTAAGGTATCAAATCCTTTTAATGTTCTCCTTGAAGTCACTTCGTCGTGGTGTCGTAATTTTGGTAAAAAGTCGGCGTGTGTTGATGACTATGAGCAAAACAATGTGGTACGGAAAAAGAGAGAGACGGAACGGTCGTTAAAACAGAACGTTTATTGTGCTATAGTTTCTGTAGAAAAGTTTTTGGCCCATATCCCCATTTATACCCACAATGATCCATAATATCTTAAATATCAAGTACTATATTGTGAGCACGCTTGAGCGTTTCACGGAGATCGAATACTTTTGCCAGTACCGTCGAATCGGAACAGCGAGCGGTCTGTCGCTTTCTTCCGTTTCTTCAAACGGCCATAACTTTTGACTCGTTTGGAGTTACGGGCGCCACAACCTATCAAAACGAAGGGCTTTCCATGTTCTACGTTTCTAATGGTTGGAATTGTCATGGATCGGTTTTTTGTGTAGAATAATTCCATCTTAATTTTATTCTACAGCTTGGATGTTTTCATTCATAAATTTATTCCGTGGAGTTTGTGGTATAAATAGTCGGACTAAATCGATGTTAACGTAGAAGAACGTAAAAAACAAAAATATACAAATATCAAAGAAGGCCACCATAAGATTCCGCTAAAAAAATTGAAATTGATTTTAAAATTGGATAAAACAGGAAACTGAAAGATATTCGCAGATTGCGCTATAGCTTCTGTAGACAAGTTTTTGACCCATATCACCATTTATTCCCACAATGATCCATAATATCTTAAATATCAAGTACTATATTGTGAGCATGCTTGAGCGTTTCACGAAGATCGAAGACTTTTGCCAGTACCGTCGAATCGGAACAACGAGCGTTCTGTCGCTTTCTTCCGTTTCTTCAAACGGCCATAACTTTTGACTCGTTTGGAGTTACGGGCGCCACAACCTATCAAAACGAAGGGCTTTCCATGTTCTACGTTTCTAATGGTTGGAATTTTCATGGATCGGTTTTTTGTGTAGAATAATTCCATCTTAATTTTATTCTATAGCTTGGATGTTTTCATTCATAAATTTATTCCGTGGAGTTTGTGGTATAAATAGTCGGACTAAATCGATGTTAACGTAGAAGAACGTAAAAAACAAAAATATACAAATATCAAAGAAGGCCACCATAACATTCCGCTAAAAAAATTGAAATTGAATTTAAAATTGGATAAAACAGGAAACTGAAAGATATTCGCAGATTGCGCTATAGCTTATGTAGACAAGTTTTTGACCCATATCCCCATTTATTCCCACAATGATCCATAATATCTTAAATATCAAGTACTATATTGTGAGCATGCTTGAGCGTTTCACCAAGATCGAAGACTTTTGCCAGTACCGTCGAATCGGAACAACGAGCGGTCTGTCACTTTCTTCCGTTTCTTCAAACGGCCATAACTTTTCACTCGTTTAGAGTTACGGGAGCCACAACCTATCAAAACAAAGGTCTTTCCATGTTCTACGTTTCTAACGGTTGGAATTGGCATGGATCGGTTTTTTGTGTAGAATAATTCCATCTTAATTTTATTCTGCAGCTTGGACGTATTTATTCATACATTTATTCCGCGGAGTTTGTGGTATAAATAGTCGGACTAAATCGATGTTAACGTAAAAGAACGTAAAAAACAAAAATATACAAATATCAAATAAGGCCACCATAACATTCAGCTAAAAAAATTGAAATTGAATTTAAAATTGGATAAAACAGGAACCTGAAAAATATTCGCAGATTGAAAAAATTGCTTACTTACAGGCTAAGTAATCATATTAAACGCCTTGAGCCGTTCGAAATTGTAAGGTATCAAATGCTTTTAAAGTTCTCCTTGATGTCACTTCGTCGTGGTGTCGTAATTTTGGTAAAAAGTCGGCGCGTGTTGATGACTATGAGCAAAACAATGTGATACGGAAAAAGAGAGAGACGGAACGGTCGTTAAAACAGAACGTTTATTGCGCTATAGCTTCTGTAGAAAAGTTTTTGGCCCATATCCCCATTTATACCCACAATGATCCATAATATCTTAAATATCAAGTACTATATTGTGAGCACGCTTGAGCGTTTCACGGAGATCGAATACTTTTGCCAGTACCGTCGAATCGGAACAGCGAGCGGTCTGTCGCTTTCTTCCGTTTCTTCAAACGGCCATAACTTTTGACTCGTTTGGAGTTACGGGCGCCACAACCTATCAAAACGAAGAGCTTTCCATGTTCTACGTTTCTAATGGTTGGAATTGTCATGGATCGGTTTTTTGTGTAGAATAATTCCATCTTAATTTTATTCTACAGCTTGGATGTTTTCATTCATAAATTTATTCCGTGGAGTTTGTGGTATAAATAGTCGGACTAAATCGATGTTAACGTAGAAGAACGTAAAAAACAAAAATATACAAATATCAAAGAAGGCCACCATAAGATTCCGCTAAAAAAATTGAAATTGATTTTAAAATTGGATAAAACAGGAAACTGAAAGATATTCGCAGATTGCGCTATAGCTTCTGTAGACAAGTTTTTGACCCATATCCCCATTTATTCCCACAATGATCCATAATATCTTAAATATCAAGTACTATATTGTGAGCATGCTTGAGCGTTTCACGAAGATCGAAGACTTTTGCCAGTACCGTCGAATCGGAACAACGAGCGTTCTGTCGCTTTCTTCCGTTTCTTCAAACGGCCATAACTTTTGACTCGTTTGGAGTTACGGGCGCCACAACCTATCAAAACGAAGGGCTTTCCATGTTCTACGTTTCTAATGGTTGGAATTTTCATGGATCGGTTTTTTGTGTAGAATAATTCCATCTTAATTTTATTCTATAGCTTGGATGTTTTCATTCATAAATTTATTCCGTGGAGTTTGTGGTATAAATAGTCGGACTAAATCGATGTTAACGTAGAAGAACGTAAAAAACAAAAATATACAAATATCAAAGAAGGCCACCATAACATTCCGCTAAAAAAATTGAAATTGAATTTAAAATTGGATAAAACAGGAAACTGAAAGATATTCGCAGATTGCGCTATAGCTTATGTAGACAAGTTTTTGACCCATATCCCCATTTATTCCCACAATGATCCATAATATCTTAAATATCAAGTACTATATTGTGAGCATGCTTGAGCGTTTCACCAAGATCGAAGACTTTTGCCAGTACCGTCGAATCGGAACAACGAGCGGTCTGTCACTTTCTTCCGTTTCTTCAAACGGCCATAACTTTTCACTCGTTTAGAGTTACGGGAGCCACAACCTATCAAAACAAAGGTCTTTCCATGTTCTACGTTTCTAACGGTTGGAATTGGCATGGATCGGTTTTTTGTGTAGAATAATTCCATCTTAATTTTATTCTGCAGCTTGGACGTATTTATTCATACATTTATTCCGCGGAGTTTGTGGTATAAATAGTCGGACTAAATCGATGTTAACGTAAAAGAACGTAAAAAACAAAAATATACAAATATCAAATAAGGCCACCATAACATTCAGCTAAAAAAATTGAAATTGAATTTAAAATTGGATAAAACAGGAACCTGAAAAATATTCGCAGATTGAAAAAATTGCTTACTTACAGGCTAAGTAATCATATTAAACGCCTTGAGCCGTTCGAAATTGTAAGGTATCAAATGCTTTTAAAGTTCTCCTTGATGTCACTTCGTCGTGGTGTCGTAATTTTGGTAAAAAGTCGGCGCGTGTTGATGACTATGAGCAAAACAATGTGATACGGAAAAAGAGAGAGACGGAACGGTCGTTAAAACAGAACGTTTATTGCGCTATAGCTTCTGTAGAAAAGTTTTTGGCCCATATCCCCATTTATACCCACAATGATCCATAATATCTTAAATATCAAGTACTATATTGTGAGCACGCTTGAGCGTTTCACGGAGATCGAATACTTTTGCCAGTACCGTCGAATCGGAACAGCGAGCGGTCTGTCGCTTTCTTCCGTTTCTTCAAACGGCCATAACTTTTGACTCGTTCGGAGTTACGGGCGCCACAACCTATCAAAACGAAGGGCTTTCCATGTTCTACGTTTCTAATGGTTGGAATTGTCATGGATCGGTTTTTTGTGTAGAATAATTCCATCTTAATTTTATTCTACAGCTTGGATGTTTTCATTCATAAATTTATTCCGTGGAGTTTGTGGTATAAATAGTCGGACTAAATCGATGTTAACGTAGAAGAACGTAAAAAACAAAAATATACAAATATCAAAGAAGGCCACCATAACATTCCGCTAAAAAAATTGAAATTGATTTTAAAATTGGATAAAACAGGAAACTGAAAGATATTCGCAGATTGCGCTATAGCTTCTGTAGACAAGTTTTTGACCCATATCCCCATTTATTCCCACAATGATCCATAATATCTTAAATATCAAGTACTATATTGTGAGCATGCTTGAGCGTTTCACGAAGATCGAAGACTTTTGCCAGTACCGTCGAATCGGAACAACGAGCGTTCTGTCGCTTTCTTCCGTTTCTTCAAACGGCCATAACTTTTGACTCGTTTGGAGTTACGGGCGCCACAACCTATCAAAACGAAGGGCTTTCCATGTTCTACGTTTCTAATGGTTGGAATTTTCATGGATCGGTTTTTTGTGTAGAATAATTCCATCTTAATTTTATTCTATAGCTTGGATGTTTTCATTCATAAATTTATTCCGTGGAGTTTGTGGTATAAATAGTCGGACTAAATCGATGTTAACGTAGAAGAACGTAAAAAACAAAAATATACAAATATCAAAGAAGGCCACCATAACATTCCGCTAAAAAAATTGAAATTGAATTTAAAATTGGATAAAACAGGAAACTGAAAGATATTCGCAGATTGCGCTATAGCTTATGTAGACAAGTTTTTGACCCATATCCCCATTTATTCCCACAATGATCCATAATATCTTAAATATCAAGTACTATATTGTGAGCATGCTTGAGCGTTTCACCAAGATCGAAGACTTTTGCCAGTACCGTCGAATCGGAACAACGAGCGGTCTGTCACTTTCTTCCGTTTCTTCAAACGGCCATAACTTTTCACTCGTTTAGAGTTACGGGAGCCACAACCTATCAAAACAAAGGTCTTTCCATGTTCTACGTTTCTAACGGTTGGAATTGGCATGGATCGGTTTTTTGTGTAGAATAATTCCATCTTAATTTTATTCTGCAGCTTGGACGTATTTATTCATACATTTATTCCGCGGAGTTTGTGGTATAAATAGTCGGACTAAATCGATGTTAACGTAAAAGAACGTAAAAAACAAAAATATACAAATATCAAATAAGGCCACCATAACATTCAGCTAAAAAAATTGAAATTGAATTTAAAATTGGATAAAACAGGAACCTGAAAGATATTCGCAGATTGAAAAAATTGCTTACTTACAGGCTAAGTAATCATATTAAACGCCTTGAGCCGTTCGAAATTGTAAGGTATCAAATGCTTTTAAAGTTCTCCTTGATGTCACTTCGTCGTGGTGTCGTAATTTTGGTAAAAAGTCGGCGCGTGTTGATGACTATGAGCAAAACAATGTGATACGGAAAAAGAGAGAGACGGAACGGTCGTTAAAACAGAACGATTATTGCGCTATAGCTTCTGTAG
The DNA here is from genome assembly GCA_030765085.1 of Allium cepa. Taxonomy (NCBI): domain Eukaryota; kingdom Viridiplantae; phylum Streptophyta; class Magnoliopsida; order Asparagales; family Amaryllidaceae; genus Allium; species Allium cepa. The sequence goes on from CM060931.1 coordinate 171,789,390, forward strand.
ACAAGTTTTTGACCCATATCCCCATTTATACCCACAATGATCCATAATATCTTAAATATGAAGTACTATATTGTGAGCACGCTTGAGCTTTTAACGGAGATCGAAGACTTTTGCCAGTACCGTCGAATCGGAACAGCGAGCGGTCTGTCGCTTTCCTCCGTTTCTTCAAACGGCCATAACTTTCGACTCGTTTGGAGTTACGAGCGCCACAACCTATCAAAACGAAGGGCTTTCCATGTTCTACGTTTCTAACGGTTGGAATTGTCATGGATCGATTTTTTGTATAGAATAATTCCATCTTAATTTTATTCTACAGCTTGGATGTTTTCATTCATAATTTTATTCCGTGGAGTTTGTGGTATAAATAGTCGGACTAAATCGATGTTAACGTAGAAGAACGTAAAAAAAAAAATATAAAATATCAAAGAAGGCCACCATAACATTCCGCTAAAAAAATTGAAATTGAATATAAAATTGGAGAAAACAGGAAACTGAAAGATATTCGCAGATTGCGCTATAGCTTCTGTAGACAAGTTTTTGACCCATATCCCCATTTATTCCCACAATGATCCATAATATCTTAAATATCAAGTACTATATTGTGAGCATGCTTGAGCGTTTCACGGAGATCGAAGACTTTTGCCAGTACCGTCGAATCGGAAGAACGAGCGGTCTGTCGCTTTCTTCCGTTTCTTCAAACGGCCATGACTTTTGACTCGTTTGGAGTTACGGGTGCCACAACCTATCAAAACGAAGGTCTTTCCATGTTCTACGTTTCTAACGGTTGGAATTGTCATGCATCAGTTTTTTGTGTAGAATAATTCCATCTTAATTTTATTCGACAGCTTGGATGTTTTCATTCATAAATTTATTCCGTGGAGTTTGTGGTATAAATAGTCGGACTAAATCGATGTTAACGTAGAAGAACGTAAAAAGCAAAAATATACAAATATCAAAGAAGGCCACCATAACATTCCGCTAAAAAAATTTAAATTGAATTTAAAATTGGATAAAACAGGAAACTGAAAGATATTCGCAGATTGAAAAAGTAGCTTACTTACAGGCTAAGTAATCATATAAAACGCCTTGAGTCGTTTGAAATTGTAAGGTATAAAATGCTTTTAATGTTCTCCTTGAAGTCACTTCGTCGTGGTGTCGTAATTTTGGTAAAAAGTCGATGCGTGTTGATGACTATGAGCAAAACAATGTGGTACGGAAAAAGAGAGAGACGGAACGGTCGTTAAAACAGAACGTTTATTGCGCTATAGCTTCTGTAGACAAGTTTTTGACCCATATCCCCATTTATTCCCACAATGATCCATAATATCTTAAATATTAAGTACTATATTGTGAGCACGCTTGAGCGTTTCACGGAGATCGAAGACTTTTGCCAGTACCGTCGAATCGGAACAACGAGCGGTCTGTCGCTTTCTTCCATTTCTACTAACGGCCATAACTTTTGACTCGTTTGGAGTTACGGGAGCCACAACCTATCAAAACGAAGGGCTTTCCATGTTCTACGTTTCTAACGGTTGAAATTGTCATGGATCGGTTTTTGGTGTAGAATAATTCCATCTTAATTTTATTCTACAGCTTGGATGTTTTCATTCATAAATTAATTCCGTGGAGTTTGTGGTATAAATAGTCCAACTAAATCGATGTTAACGTAGAAGAACGTAAAAAACAAAAACATACAAATATCAAAGAAGGCCACCATAACATTCCGCTAAAAAAATTGAAATTGAATTTAAAATTGGAGAAAACAGGAAACTGAAAGATATTCGCAGATTGCGCTATAGCTTCTGTAGACAAGTTTTTGGCCCATATCCCCATTTATTCCCAAAATGATCCATAATATCTTAAATATCAAGTACTATATTGTGAGCATGCTTGAGCGTTTCACGGAGATCGAAGACTTTTGCCAGTACCGTCGAATCGGAACAACGAGCGGTCTGTCGCTTTCTTCCGTTTCTTCAAACGGCCATAACTTTTGACTCGTTTGGAGTTACGGGAGCCACAACCTATAAAAACAAAGGTTTTTCATGTTCTACGTTTTAACGGTTGGAATAGTCATGGATCGGTTTTTTGTGTAGAATAATTCCATCTTAATTTTATTCTACAGCTTGGATGTTTTCATTCACACATTTATTCCGTGGAGTTTGTGGTATAAATAGTCGGACTAAATCGATGTTAACGGAGAAGAACGTAAAAACCAAAAATATACAAATATTAAAGAAGGCCACCATAACATTTAGCTAAAAAAATTGAAATTGAATTTAAAATTGGATAAAACAGGAAACTGAAAGATATTCGCAGATTGAAAAAGTAGCTTACTTACAGGTTAAGTAATCAAATAAAACGCCTTTAGTCGTTCGAAATTGTAAGGTATAAAATGCTTTTAATGTTCTCCTTGAAGTCACTTCGTCGTGGTGTCGTAATTTTGGTAAAAAGTCGACGCGTGTTGATGACTATGAGCAAAATAATGTGGTACGGAAAAAGAGAGAGGCAGAATGGTCGTTAAAATAGAACGTTTATTGCGCTATAGCTTCTGTAGACAAGTTTTTGACACATATCCCCATTTATACCCACAATGATACATAATATCTTAAATATCAAGTACTATATTGTGAGCACGCTTCAGCGTTTCACAGCGATCGAAGACTTTTGCCAGTACCGTCGAATTGGAACAGCGAGCGGTCTGTCGCTTTCTTCCGTTTCTTCAAACGGCCATAACTTTTGACTCGTTTGGAGTTACGGGCGCCACAACCTATCAAAACGAAGGGCTTTCCATGTTCTACGTTTCTAACGTTTGGAATTGACATGGATCGTTTTTTGTGTAGAATAATTCAATCTTAATTATATTCTACAGCTTGGATGTTTTCATTCATAAATTTATTCCGTGGAGTTTGTGGTATAAATAGTCGGGCTAAATCGATGTTAACGTAGAAGAACGTAAAAAACAAAAATATACAAATATCAAAGAAGGCCACCATAACATTCCGCTAAAAAAATTGAAATTGAATTTAAAATTGGAGAAAACATGAAACTGAAAGATATTCGCAGATTGCGCTATAGCTTCTGTAGACAAGTTTTTGACTCATATCCCCATTTATTCCCACAATGATCCATAATATCTTAAAAATCAAGTACTATATTGTGAGCATGCTTGAGCATTTCACGGAGATCGAAGACTTTTGCCATTACCGTCGAATCGGAACAACGAGCGGTCTGTCGCTTTCTTCCGTTTCTTCAAACGGCTATGACTTTTGACTCGTTTGGAGTTACAGGAGCCACAACCGATCAAAACGAAGGTCTTTCCATGTTCTACGTTTCTAATGGTTGGAATTGTCATGCATCGGTTTTTGTGTAGAATAATTCCATCTTAATTTCATTCTACAGCTTGGATGTTTTCATTCATAAATTTATTCCGTGGAGTTTGTGGTATAAATAGTCGGACTAAATCGATGTTAACGTAGAAGAACATAAAAAACAAAAATATACAAATGTCAAAGAAGGCCACCATAACATTCCGCTAAAAAAATTGAAATTGAATTTAAAATTGGATAAAACAGGAAACTGAAAGATATTCGTAGATTGAAAAAGTAGATTACTTACAGGCTAAGTAATCATATAAAACGCCTTGAGTCGTTCGAAATTGTAAGGTATCAAATACTTTTAATGTTCTCCTTAAAGTCACTTCGTCGTGGTGTCGTAATTTTGGTAAAAAGTCGGCGCGTGTTGATGACTATGAGCAAAACAATGTGGTACGGAAAAAGAGAGAGACGGAACGGTCGTTAAAACAGAACGTTTATTGCGCTATAGCTTCAGTAGACAAGTTTTTGACCCATATCCCCATTTATTCCCACAATGATCCATAATATTTTAAATATCAAGTACTATATTGTGACCATGCTTGAGCGTTTCACGGAGTTCGAAGACTTTTGCCAGTACCGTCGAATCGAAAAACGAGCGGTCTGTTGCTTTCTTCCGTTTCTTCAAACGGCCATAACTTTTTACTCGTTTGGAGTTACGGGCGCCACAACCTATCAAAACGAAGGGCTTTTCATGTTCTGCGTTTCTAACGGTTGGAATTGTCATGGATCGGTTTTTTGTGTAGAATAATTCCATCTTAATTTTATTCTACAGCTTTGATGTTTTCATTCATAAATTTATTCCGTGGAGTTTGTGGCATAAATAGTCGGACTAAATCGATGCTAACGTAGAAGAACGTAAAAAACAAAAATATACAAATATCAAAGAAGGCTACCATAACATTCCGCTAAAAAAATTGAAATTGAATTTAAAATTGGATAAAACAGGAAACTGAAAGATATTCGCAGATTGCGCTATAGCTTCCGTAGACAAGATTTTGACCAATATCCCCATTTATTCCTTCAATGATCCATAAGATCTTAAATATCAAGTACTATAGTGTGAGCATGCTCGAGCGTTTCACGGAGATCGAAGACTTTTTCCAATACCGTCGAATCGGAACAACGAGCGGTCGGTCGCTTTCTTCCGTTTCTTCAAACGGCCATAACTTTTGACTCGTTTGGAGTTACGTAGCCACACTATCAAAACGAAGCTCTTTCCATGTTCTACGTTTCTAACGGTTGGAATTGACATGGATCGGTTTTTTGGGTAGAATAATTCCATCTTAATTTTATTCTGCAGCTTGGATGTTTGCATTCATAAATTTATTCCGTGGATTTTATGGCATAAATATCAAGACTAAATCGATGTTAACGTAGAAGAACGTGAAAAATACGAAAATATACATAGATAAAAAAAGGACACCGTAATATTCCGCTAAAAAAATGAAATTGAATTTAAAATTGGATAAAATAGGAAAATGAAAGATATTCGCAGATTGAAAAAGTAGCTTACTTAAAGGCTAAGTAATCATATAAAACGACTTGAGTCGTTCAAAATTCTAAGGTATCCAATGCTTTATCATTCTCCTTGAAGTCACATCGTCGTGGTTTCGTAATTTTGGTAAAAAGTCGGCGTGTGTTGATGACTATGAGCAAAGCAATGTGGTACGGAAAAAGAGGAACACGGAACTGTCGTAAAAACAGAACGTTTATTGCGCTATAGCTTCCGTAGACAAGTTTTTGACCAATATCCCCATTTATTCCCTCAATGATTCATAAGATCTTAAATATCAAGTACTATAGTGTCAGCATGCTCAAGCGTTTCACGGAGATCGAAGACTTTTGCCAATACCGTCGAATCGGAACAGCGAGCGGTCGGTCGCTTTCTTCTGTTTCTTCAAACGGCCATAACTTTTGACTCGTTTGGAGTTACGGGAGCCACAACCTATCAAAACGAAGCTCTTTCCATGTTCTACGTTTCCAACGGTTGGAATTCTCTTGGATCGGTTTTTTGTGTAGAATAATTCCATCTTAATTTTATTCTACTTCTTGGATGTTTTCATTCATAAATTTATTCCGTCGAGTTTGTGGTATAAATAGTCGGACTAAATCGATGTTAACGTAGAAGAACGTAAAAAACAAAAATATACAAATATCAAAGAAGGCCACCCTAACATTCCGCTAGAAAAATGAAATTGAATTTAAAATTGGATAAAATAGGAAAATGAAATATATTCGCAGATTGAAAAAGTAGCTTACTTACAGGCCAAGTAATCATATAAAACGCCTTGAGTCGTTCGAAATTCTAAGGTATCAAATGATTTTAACGTTCTCCTTGAAGTCTCTTCGTCGTGGTGTCGTAATTTTGGTAAAAAGGCGGCGCGCGTTGATGACTATGAGCAAAACAAAGTGGTACGGAAAAAGAGGAAGACGGAACCATCGTAAAAACAGAACGTTTATTGCGCTATAGCTTCCGTAGACAAGTTTTTGACCAATATCCCCATTTATTCCCTCAATGATCCATAAGATCTTAAATATCAAGCACTATAGTGTGAGCATGCTCGAGCGTTTCATGGAGATCGAAGACTTTTGTCAATACCGTCGAATCGGAACAGCGAGCGGTCGGTCGCTTTCTTCCGTTTCTTCAAACGGCAATAAATTTTGACTCATTTGGAGTTACGGGAGCCACAACCTATCAAAACGAAGCTCTTTCCATGTTCTACGTTTCTAACGGTTGGAATTGACATGGATCGGTTTTTTGTGTAGAATAATTCCGTCTTAATTTTATTCTACAGCTTGGATGTTTCGATTCATAAATTTATTCCGTGGAGTTTATGGTATAAATAGCCAGACTAAATCGATGTTAACGTAGAAGAACGTGAAAAATAAGAAAATATACAAAGATAAAAAAGGCCACCATAATATTCCGCTAAAAAAATGAAATTGAATTTAAAATTGGATAAAATAGGAAAATGAAAGATATTCGCAGATTGAAAAAGTAGCTTACTTAAAGTCTAAGTAATCATATAAAACGACTTGAGTCGTTCGAAATTCTAAAGTATCAAATGATTTATCATTCTCCTTGAAGTCACATCGTCGTGGTGTCGTAATTTTGGTAAAAAGGCGGCGTGTGTTGATGACTATGAGCAAAGCAATGTGGTACGGAAAAAGAGTAAGACGGAACTGTCGTAAAAACAGAACGTTTATTGCGCTATAGCTTCCGTAGACAAGTTTTTGACCAATATCCTCATTTATTCCCTCAATGATGCATAAGATCTTAAATTTCAAGTATTATAGTGTGAGCATGCTCGAGCGTTTCACGGAGATCGAAGACTTTTGCCAATACCGTCGAATCGGAATAGCGAGCGTTCTGTCGCTTTCTTCCGTTTCTTCAAACGGCCATAACTTTTGACTCGTTTGTGTAGAATAATTCCATATTAATTTTATTCTACAGCTTGGATGTTTTCATTCATAAATTTATTCCGTGGAGTTTGTGGTATAAGTAGTCGGACTAAATCGATGTTGACGTAGAAGAACGTGAAAAAACGAAAATATACAAAGATAAAAAAAGGCAACCATGATATTCCGCTAAAAAAATGAAATTGAATTTAAAATTGGATAAAATAGGAAAATGAATGATATTCGCAGATTGAAAATGTAACTTACTTACAGGCTAAGTAATCATATAAAATGCCTTGAGTCGTTCGAAATTCTAAAGTATCAAATGCTTTTAACGTTCTACTTGAAGTCTCTTCGTTGTGGTTTCGTAATTTTGGTAAAAAGGCGGCGCGCGTTGATGACTATGAGTAAAACAATGTGGTACGGAAAAAGAGGAAGACAGAACCGTCGTAAAAACAGAACGTTTATTGCACTATAGCTTCCGTAGACAAGTTTTTGACCAGTATCCCCATTTATTCCCTCAATGATGCATAAGGTCTTAAATATCAAGTACTATAGTGTGAGCATGCTCGAGCGTTTCACGGAGATCGAAGACTTTTGCCAATACCGTCGAATCAGAACAGCGAGCGGTCGGTCGCTTTCTTCCGTTTCTTCAAACGACCATAACTTTTGACTCGTTTGGAGTTACGGCAGCCACAACCTATCAAAACGAAGCTCTTTCCATGTTCTACGTTTCTAACGGTTGGAATTGTCATGGATCGGTTTTTTGTGTAGAATAATTCCATATTAATTTTATTCTACAGCTTGGATGTTTTCATTCATAAATTTATTCCGTGGAGTTTGTGGTATAAGTAGTCAGACTAAATCGATGTTGACGTGGAAGAATGTGAAAAAAACGAAAATATACAAAGATAAAAAAAGGCCACCATAATATTCCGCTAAAAAAATGAAATTGAATTTAAAATTGGATAAAATAGGGAAATGAAAGATATTCGCAGATTGAAAATGTAGCTTACTTACAGGCTAAGTAATCATATAAAACGCCTTGAGTCGTTCGAAATTCTAAGGTTTCAAATGCTTTTAACGTTCTCCTTGAAGTCTCTTCGTCGTGGTGTCGTAATTTTGGTAAAAAGGCGGAGCGCGTTGATGACTATGAGCAAAACAATGTGGTACGGAAAAAGAGGAAGACAGAACCGTCGTAAAAACAGAACGTTTATTGCGCTATAGCTTCCGTAGACAAGTTTTTGACCAATATCCCCATTTATTCTCTCAATGATCCATAATATCTTAAATATCAAGTACTATAGTGTGAGCATGCTCGAGCGTTTCACGGAGCTCGAAGACTTTTGCCAATACCGTCGAATCGGAACAGCGAGCGGTCGGTCGCTTTCTTACGTTTCTTCAAACGGCCATAACTTTTGACTCGTTGGGAGTTACAGTGGCCACAACCTATCAAAACGAAGCTCTTTTCATGATCTACGTTTATAACGGTTGGAATTGTCATGGATCGGTATTTTGTGTAGAATAATTCCATATTAATTTTATTCTACAGCTTGGATGTTTTCATTCATAAATTTATTCCGTGGAGTTTGTGGTATAAGTAGTCGGACTAAATCGATGTTGACGTAGAAGACCGTGAAAAAACGAAAATATTCAAAGGCCGTGAAATTGAATTTAAAATTGGTTAAAATAGGAAAATGAATGATATTCGCAGATTGAAAATGTAGCTTACTTACAGGCTAAGTAATCATATAAAACGCCTTGAGTAGTTCGAAATTTTAAGGTATCAAATGCTTTTAACGTTCTCCTTGAAGTCTCTTCGTCGTGGTGTCGTAATTTTGGTAAAAAGGCTGCGCGCGTTGATGACTATGAGCAATACAATGTGTTACGGAAAAAGAGGAAGACATAACCGTCGTAAAAACAGAACGTTTATTGTGCTATAGCTTCCGTAGACAAGTTTTTGACCAATATCCCCATTTATTCCCTCAATGATGCATAAGATCTTAAATATCAAGTACTATAGTGTGAGCATGCTCGAGCGTTTCACGGAGATCGAAGACTTTTGCCAATACCGTCGAATCGGAACAGCGAGCGGTCGGTCGCTTTCTTACGTTTCTTCAAACGGTCATAACTTTTGACTCGTTGGGAGTTACCGTAGCCACAACCTATCAAAACGAAGCTCTTTTCATGTTCTACGTTTCTAACGGTTGGAATTGTCATGGATCGGTTTTTTGTGTGGAATAATTCAATCTTAATTTTATTCTACAGCTTGGATGTTTTCATTCATAAATTTATTCCATGGAGTATATGGTATAAATAGTCAGACTAAATCGATGTTAACGTAGAAGAACGTAAAAAAAATATACAAAGATCACAAAGGGCAACCATAATATTCCACTAGAAAAATGAAATTGAATTTAAAATTGGATAAAATAGGAAAATGAAAGATATTCGTAGATTGAAAAAGTAGCTTACTTACAGGTCAAGTAATCATATAAAACGCCTTGAGTCGTTCGAAATTCGAAGGTATCAAATGATTTTAACGTTCTCCTTGAAGTCTCTTCGTCGTGGTGTCGTAATTTTGGTAAAAAGGCGGCGCGCGTTGATGACTATGAGCAAAACAAAGTGGTGCGGAAAAAGAGGAAGACGAAACCGTCGTAAAAACAGAACGTTTATTGCGCTATAGCTTCCGTAGACAAGTTTTTGACCAATATCCCCATTTATTCCCTCAATGATCCATAAGATCTTAAATATCAAGCACTATAGTGTGAGCATGCTCGAGCGTTTCATGGAGATCGAAAACTTTTGCCAATACCGTCGAATCGGAACAGCGAGCGGTCGGTCGCTTTCTTCCGTTTCTTCAAACGGCCATAAATTTTGACTCGTTTGGAATTACGGGAGCCACAACCTATCAGAACGAAGCTCTTTCCATGTTCTACGTTTCTAACGGTTGGAATTGACATGGATCGGTTTTTTGTGTAGAATAATTCCATCTTAATTTTATTCTACAGCTTAGATGTTTCGATTCATAAATTTATTCCGTGGAGTTTATGGTATAAATAGCCAGACTAAATCGATGTTAACGTAGAAGAACGTGAAAAATAAGAAAATATACAAAGATAAAAAAAGGCCACCATAATATTCCGCTAAAAAAATGAAATTGAATTCAAAATTGGATAAAATAGGAAAATGAAAGATATTCGCAGATTGAAAAAGTAGCTTACTTAAAGTCTAAGTAATCATATTAAACGACTTGAGTCGTTCGAAATTCTAAAGTATCAAATGCTTTATCATTCTCCTTGAAGTCGCATCGTCGTGGTGTCGTAATTTTGGTAAAAAGGCGGCGTGTGTTGATGACTATGAGCAAAACAATGTGGTACGGAAAAAGAGTTAGACGGAACTGTCGTAAAAACAGAACGTTTATTGCGCTATAGCTTCCTTAGACAAGTTTTTGACCAATATCCTCATTTATTCCCTCAATGATGCATAAGATCTTAAATATCAAGTACTATAGTGTGAGCATGCTCGAGCGTTTCACGGAGATCGATGACTTTTGCCAATACCGTCGAATCGGAACAGCGAGCGTTCTGTCGCTTTCTTCCGTTTCTTTAAACGGCCATAACTTTTGACTCGTTTGGAGTTACGGGAGCCACAACCTATCAAAACGAAGCTCTTTCCATGTTCTACGTTTCTAACGGTTGGAATTGTCATGGATCGGTTTTTTGTGTAGAATAATTCCATATTAATTTTATTCTACAGCTTGGATGTTTTCATTCATAAATTTATTCCGTGGAGTTTGTGGTATAAGTAGTCGGACTAAATCGATGTTGACGTAGAAGAACGTGAAAAATGAAAATATACAAAGATAAAAAAAGGAAACCATGATATTCCGCTAAAAAAATGAAATTGAATTTAAAATTGGATAAAATAGGAAAATGAATGATATTCGCAGATTGAAAATGTAGCTTACTTACAGGCTAAGTAATCATATAAAATGCCTTGAGTCGTTCGAAATTCTAAGGTATCAAATGCTTTTAGCGTTCTCCTTGAAGTCTCTTCGTCGTGGTGTCGTAATTATGGTAAAAAGGCGGCGCGCGTTGATGACTATGAGCAAAACAATGTGGTACGGAAAAAGAGGAAGACAGAACCGTCGTAAAAACAGAACGTTTATTGCACTATAGCTTCCGTAGACAAGTTTTCGACCAATATCCCCATTTATTCCCTCAATGATGCATAAGATCTTAAATATCAAGTACTATAGTGTGAGCATGCTCGAGTGTTTCACGGAGATCGAAGACTTTTGCCAATACCGTCGAATCAGAACAGCGAGCGGTCGGTCGCTTTCTTCCGTTTCTTCAAACGGCCATAACTTTTGACTCGTTTGGAGTTACGGGAGCCACAACCTATCAAAACGAAGCTCTTTTCATGTTCTACGTTTCTAACGGTTGGAATTGTCATGGATCGGTTTTTTGTGTGGAATAATTCAATCTTAATTTTATTCTACAGCTTGGATGTTTTCATTCATAAATTTATTCCGTGGAGTTTGTGGTATAAGTAGTCGGACTAAATCGATGTTGACGTGGAAGAATGTGAAAAAAACGAAAATATACAAAGATAAAAAAGGCCACCATAATATTCCGCTAAAAAAATGAAATTGAATTTAAAATTGGATAAAATAGGAAAATGAAAGATATTCGCAGATTGAAAATGTAGCTTACTTACAGGCTAAGTAATCATACAAAACGCCTTGAGTCGTTCGAAATTCTACGGTATCAAATGCTTTTAACGTTCTCCTTGAAGTCTCTTCGTGGTGGTGTCGTAATTTTGGTAAAAAGGCGGCGCGCGTTGATGACTATGAGCAAAACAATGTGGTACGGAAAAAGAGAAAGACAAAACCGTCGTAAAAACAGAACGTTTATTGCGCTATAGCTTCCGTAGACAAGTTTTTGACCAATATCCCCATTTATTCCTCAATGATCCATAAGATCTTAAATATCAAGTACTATAGTATGAGCATGCTCGAGCGTTTCACGGAGCTCGAAGACTTTTGCCAATACCGTTGAATCGGAACAGCGAGCGGTCGGTCGCTTTCTTACGTTTCTTCAAACGGCCATAACTTTTGACTCGTTGGGAGTTACAGTAGCCACAACCTATCAAAACGAAGCTCTTTTCATGTTCTACGTTTCTAACGGTTGGAATTGTCATGGATCGGTATTTTGTGTAGAATAATTCCATATTAATTTTATTCTACAGCTTGGATGTTTTCATTCATAAATTTATTCCGTGGAGTTTGTGGTATAAGTAGTCGGACTAAATCGATGTTGACGTAGAAGACCGTGAAAAAACGAAAATATACAAAGACCGTGAAATTGAATTTAAAATTGGATAAAATAGGAAAATGAATGATATTCGCAGATTGAAAATGTAGCTTACTTACAGGCTAAGTAATCATATAAAACGCCTTGAGTCGTTCGAAATTCTAAGGTATCAAATGCTTTTAACGTTCTCCTTGAAGTCTCTTCGTCGTGGTGTCGTAATTTTGGTAAAAAGGCTGCGCGCGTTGATGACTATGAGCAAAACAATGTGGTACGGAAAAAGAGGAAGACAGAACCGTCGTAAAAACAGAATGTTTATCGTGCTATAGCTTCCGTAGACAAGTTTTTGACCAATATCCCCATTTATTCTCTCAATGATGCATAAGGTCTTAAATATCAAGTACTATAGTGTGAGCATGCTCGAGCGTTTCATGGAGATCGAAGACTTTTGCCAATACCGTCGAATCGGAACAGCGAGCGGTCGGTCGCTTTCTTACGTTTCTCCAAACGGCCATAACTTTTGACTCGTTGGGAGTTACAGTAGCCACAACCTATCAAAACGAAGCTATTTTCATGTTCTACGTTTCTAACGGTTGGAATTGTCATGGATCGGTTTTTTGTGTGGAATAATTCAATCTTAATTTTATTCTACAGCTTGGATGTTTTCATTCATAAATTTATTCCATGGAGTATATGGTATAAATAGTCAGACTAAATCGATGTTAACGTAGAAGAACGTAAAAAAAATATACAAAGATCACAAAGGGCAACCATAATATTCCGCTAGAAAAATGAAATTGAATTTAAAATTGGATAAAATAGGAAAATGAAAGATATTCGCAGATTGAAAAAGTAGCTTACTTACAGGCCAAGTAATCATATAAAACTCCTTCAGTCGTTCGAAATTCGAAGGTATCAAATGATTTTAACGTTCTCCTTGAAGTCTCTTCGTCGTGGTGTCGTAATTTTGGTAAAAAGGCGGCGCGCGTTGATGACTATGAGCAAAACAAAGTGGTACGGAAAAAGAGGAAGACAGAACCATTGTAAAAACAGAACGTTTATTGCGCTATAGCTTCCGTAGACAAGTTTTTGACCAATATCCCCATTTATTCCCTCAATGATCCATAAGATCTTGAATATCAAGCACTATAGTGGGAGCATGCTCGAGCGTTTCATGGAGATCGAAGACTTTTGCCAATACCGTCGAATCGGAACAGCGAGCGGTCGGTCGCTTTCTTCCGTTTCTTCAAACGGCCATAAGTTTTGACTCGTTCGGAGTTACGGGAGCCACAACCTATCAAAACGAAGCTCTTTTCATGTTCTACGTTTCTAACGGTTGGAATTGACATGGATCGGTTTTTTGTGTACAATAATTCCATCTTAATTTTATTCTAGAGCTTGGATGTTTCGATTCATAAATTTATTCCGTGGAGTTTATGGTATAAATAGCCAGACTAAATCGATGTTAACGTAGAAGAACGTGAAAAATAAGAAAATATACAAAGATAAAAAAAGGCCACCATAATATTCCGCTAAAAAAATGAAATTGAATTTAAAATTGGATAAAATAGGAAAATGAAAGATATTCGCAGATTGAAAAAGTAGCTTACTTAAAGTCTAAGTAATCATATAAAATGACTTGAGTCGTTCGAAATTCTAAAGTATCAAATGCTTTATCATTCTCCTTGAAGTCACATCGTCGTGGTGTCGTAATTTTGGTAAAAAGGCGGCGTGTGTTGATGACTGTGAGCAAAGCAATGTGGTACGGAAAAAGAGTAAGACGAAACTGTCGTAAAAACAGAACGTTTATTGCGCTATAGCTTCCGTAGACAAGTTTTTGACCAATATCCTCATTTATTCCCTCAATGATGCATAAGATCTTAAATATCAAGTACTATAGTGTGAGCATGCTCGAGCGTTTCACGGAGATCGAAGACTTTTGCCAATACCGTCGAATCGGAACAGCGAGCGTTCTGTCGCTTTCTTCCGTTTCTTCAAACGGCCGTAACTTTTGACTCGTTTGGAGTTACGGGAGCCACAACCTATCAAAACGAAGCTCTTTCCATGTTCTACGTTTCTAACGGTTGGAATTGTCATGAATCGGTTTTTTGTGTAGAATAATTCCATGTTAATTTTATTCTACAGCTTGGATGTTTTCATTCATAAATTTATTCCGTGGAGTTTGTGGTATAAGTAGTCGGACTAAATCGATGTTGACGTAGAAGAACGTGAAAAAACGAAAATATACAAAGATAAAAAAAGGCAACCATGATATTCCGCTAAAAAAATTAAATTGAATTTAAAATTGGATAAAATAGGAAAATGAATGATATTCGCAGATTGAAAATGTAGCTTACTTACAGGCTAAGTAATCATACAAAACGCCTTGCGTCGTTCGAAATTCTAAGGTATCAAATGCTTTTAACGTTCTCCTTGAAGTCTCTTCATCGTGGTGTCGTAATTTTGGTAAAAAGGCGGCGCGCGTTGATGACTATGAGCAAAACAATGTGGTACGGAAAAAGAGGAAGACAGAACCGTCATAAAAACAGAACGTTTATTGCGCTATAGCTTCCGTAGACAAGTTTTTGACCAATATCCCCATTTATTCCCTCAATGATCCATAAGATCTTAAATATCAAGTACTATAGTGTGAGCATGCTCGAGCGTTTCACGGAGCTCGAAGACTTTTGCCAATACCGTCGAATCGGAACAGCGAGCGGTCGGTCGCTTTCTTACGTTTCTTCAAAAGGCCATAACTTTTGACTCGTTGGGAGTAACAGTAGCCACAACCTATCAAAACGAAGTTCTTTTCATGTTCTACGTTTCTAACTGTTGGAATTGTCATGGATCGGTATTTTGTGTAGAATAATTCCATATTAATTTTATTCTACAACTTGGATGTTTTCATTCATAAATTTATTCTGTGGAGTTTGTGGTATAAGTAGTCGGACTAAATCGATGTTGACGTAGAAGACCGTGAAAAAACGAAAATATACAAAGACCGTGAAATTGAATTTAAAATTGGATAAAATAGGAAAATGAATGATATTCGTTGATTGAAAATGTAGCTTACTTACAGGCTAAGTAATCATATAAAACGCCTTGAGTCGTTCGAAATTCTAAGGTATCAAATGCTTTTAACGTTCTCCTTGAAGTCTCTTCGTCGTGGTGTCGTAATTTTGGTAAAAAGGCTGCGCGCGTTGATGACTATGAGCAAAACAATGTGGTACGGAAAAAGAGGAAGACAGAACCGTCGTAAAAACAGAACGTTTATTGTGCTATAGCTTCCGTAGACAAGTTTTTGACCAATATCCCCATTTATTCCCTCAATGATGCATAAGATCTTAAATATCAAGTACTATAGTGTGAGCATGCTCGAGCGTTTCACGGAGATCGAAGACTTTTGCCAATACCGTCGAATCGGAACAGCGAGCGGTCGGTCGCTTTCTTACGTTTCTCCAAACGGCCATAACTTTTGACTCGTTGGGAGTTACAGTAGCCACAACCTATCAAAACGAAGCTCTTTTCATGTTCTACGTTTCTAACGGTTGGAATTGTCATGGATCGGTTTTTTGTGTGGAATAATTCAATCTTAATTTTATTCTACAGCTTGGATGTTTTCATTCATAAATTTATTCGATAGAGTATATAGTATAAATAGTCAGACTAAATCGATGTTAACGTAGAAGAACGTAAAAAATATGTACAAAGATCACAAAGGGCAACCATAATATTCCGCTAGAAAAATGAAATTGAATTTAAAATTGGATAAAATAGGAAAATGAAAGATATTCGCAGATTGAAAAAGTAGCTTACTTACAGGCCAAGTAATCATATAAAACGCCTTGAGTCGTTCGAAATTCGAAGGTATCAAATGATTTTAACGTTCTCCTTGAAGTCTCTTCGTCGTGGTGTCGTAATTTTGGTAAAAAGGCGGCGCGCGTTGATGACTATGAGCAAAACAAAGTGGTACGGAAAAAGAGGAAGGCAGAACCGTCGTAAAAACAGAACGTTTATTGCGCTATAGATTCCGTAGACAAGTTTTTGACCAATATCCCCATTTATTTCCTCAATGATCCATAAGATCTTAAATATCAAGCACTATAGTGTGAGCATGCTCGAGCGTTTCATGGAGATCGAAGACTTTTGCCAATACCGTCGAATCGGAACAGCGAGCGGTCGGTTGCTTTCTTCCGTTTCTTCAAACGGCCATAAATTTTGACTCGTTTGGAGTTACGGGAGCCACAACCTATCAAAACGAAGCTCTTTCCATGTTCTACGTTTCTAACAGTTGGAATTGACATGGATCGGTTTTTTGTGTAGAATAATTCCATCTTAATTTTATTCTACAGCTTGGATGTTTCGATTCATAAATTTATTCCGTGGAGTTTATGGTATAAATAGCCAGACTAAATCGATGTTAACGTAGAAGAACGTGAAAAATAAGAAAATATACAAAGATAAAAAAAGGCCACCATAATATTCCGCTAAAAAAATGAAATTGAATTTAAAATTGGATAAAATAGGAAAATGAAAGATATTCGCAGATTGAAAAAGTAGCTTACTTAAAGTCTAAGTAATCATATAAAATGACTTGAGTCGTTCGAAATTCTAAAGTATCAAATGCTTTATCATTCTCCTTGAAGTCACATCGTCGTGGTGTCGTAATTTTGGTAAAAAGGCGGCGTGTGTTGATGACTATGAGCAAAGCAATGTGGTACGGAAAAAAAGTAAGACGGAACTGTCGTGAAAACAGAACGTTTATTGCGCTATAGCTTCCGTAGACAAGTTTTTGACCAATATCCTCATTTATTCCCTCAATGATGCATAAGATCTTAAATATCAAGTACTATAGTGTGAGCATGCTCGAGCGTTTCACGGAGATCGAAGACTTTTGCCAATACCGTCGAATCGGAACAGCGAGCGTTATGTCGCTTTCTTCCGTTTCTTCAAACGGCCGTAACTTTTGACTCGTTTGGAGTTACGGGAGCCACAACCTAGCAAAACGAAGCTCTTTCCATGTTCTACGTTTCTAACGGTTGGAATTGTCATGGATCGGTTTTTTGTGTAGAATAATTCCATATTAATTTTATTCTACAGCTTGGATGTTTTCATTCATAAATTTATTCCGTGGAGTTTGTGGTATAAGTAGTTGGACTAAATCGATGTTGACGTAGAAGAACGTGAAAAAACGAAAATATACAAAGATAAAAAAAGGCAACCATGATATTCCGCTAAAAAAATGAAATTGAATTTAAAATTGGATAAAATAGGAAAATGAATGATATTCGCAGATTGAAAATGTAGCTTACTTACAGGCTAAGTAATCATATAAAATGCCTTGAGTCGTTCGAAATTCAAAGGTATCAAATGCTTTTAACGTTCTCCGTGAAGTCTCTTCGTCGTGGTGTCGTAATTTTGGTAAAAAGGCGGCGCGCGTTGATGACTATGAGCAAAACAATGTGGTACGGAAAAAGAGGAAGACGGAACCGTCGTAAAAACAGAACGTTTATTGCACTATAGCTTCCGTAGACAAGTTTTTGACCAATATCCCCATTTATTCCCTCAATGATGCATAAGATCTTAAATATCAAGTAGTATAGTGTGAGCATGCTCGAGCGTTTCACGGAGATCGAAGACTTTTGCCAATACCGTCGAATCAGAACAGCGAGCGGTCGGTCGCTTTCTTCCGTTTCTTCAAACAGCCATAACTTTTGACTCGTTTGGAGTTACGGGAGCCACAACCTATCAAAACGAAGCTCTTTCCATGTTCTACGTTTCTAACGGTTGGAATTGTCATGGATCGGTTTTTTGTGTAGAATAATTCCATATTAATTTTATTCTACAGCTTGGATGTTTTCATTCATAAATTTATTCCGTGGAGTTTGTGGTATAAGTTGTCGGACTAAATCGATGTTGACGTGGAAGAATGTGAAAAAACAAAAATATACAAAGATAAAAAAAGGCCACCATAATATTCCGCTAAAAAAATGAAATTGAATTTAAAATTACGATAAAATAGGAAAATGAAAGACATTCGCAGATTGAAAATGTAGCTTACTTACAGGCTAAGTAATCATATAAAACCCCTTGAGTCGTTCGAAATTCTAAGGTATCAAATGCTTTTCACGTTCTCCTTAAACTCTCTTCGTCGTGGTGTCGTAAATTTGGTAAAAAGGCGGCGCGCGTTGATGACTATGAGCAAAACAATGTGGTACGGAAAAAGAGGAAGACAGAACCGTCGTAAAAAAAGAACGTTTATTGCGCTCTAGCTTCCGTAGACAAGTTTTTGACCAATATCCCCATTTATTCCCTCAATGATCCATAAGATCTTAAATATCAAGTACTATAGTGTGAGCATGCTCGAGCGTTTCACGGAGCTCGAAGACTTTTGCCAATACCGTCGAATCGGAACAGCGAGCGGTCGGTCGCTTTCTTACGTTTCTTCAAACGGCCATAACTTTTGACTGGTTGGGAGTTACAGCAGCCCCAACCTATCAAAACGAAGCTCTTTTCATGTTCTATGTTTCTAACGGTTGGAATTGTCATGGATCGGTATTTTGTGTAGAATAATTCCATATTAATTTTATTCTACAGCTTGGATGTTTTCATTCATAAATTTATTCCGTGGAGTTTGTGGTATAAGTAGTCGGACTAAATCGATGTTGACGTAGAAGACCGTGAAAAAACGAAAATATACAAAGACCGTGAAATTGAAATTAAAATTGGATAAAATAGGAAACTGAATGATATTCGCAGATTGAAAATGTAGCTTATTTACACGCTAAGTAATCATATAAAACGCCTTGAGTTGTTCGAAATTCTAAGGTATCAAATGCTTTTAACATTCTCCTTGAAGTCTCTTCATCGTGGTGTCGTAATTTTGGTAAAAAGGCTGCGCGCGTTGATGACTATGAGCAAAACAATGTGGTACGGAAAAAGAGGAAGACACAACCGTCGTAAAAACAGAACGTTTATTGTGCTATAGCTTCCGTAGACAAGTTTTTGACCAATATCCTCATTTATTCCCTCAATGATGCATAAGATCTTAAATATCAAGTACTATAGTGTGAGCATGCTCGAGCGTTTCACGGAGATCGAGGACTTTTGCCAATACCGTCGAATCGGAACAGCGAGCGGTCGGTCGCTTTATTACGTTTCTTCAAACGGCCATAACTTTTGACTCGTTGGGAGTTACAGTAGCCACAACCTATCAAAACGAAGCTCTTTTCATGTTCTACGTTTCTAACGGTTGGAATTGTCATGGATCGGTTTTTTGCATGGAATAATTAAATCTTAATTTTATTCTACGGCTTGGATGTTTTCATTCATAAATTTATTCCATGGAGTATATGGTATAATAGTCAGACTAAATCGATGTTAACGTAGAAGAACGTAAAAAAAATATACAAAGATCACAAAAGGCCACCATAATATTCCGCTAGAAAAATGAAATTAAATTTAAAATTGGATAAAATAGGAAAATGAAAGATATTCGCAGATTGAAAAAGTAGCTTACTTACAGGCCAAGTAATCATATAAAACGCCTTGAGTCGTTCGAAATTCGAAGGTATCAAATGATTTTAACGTTCTCCTTGAAGTCTCTTCGTCGTGGTGTCGTAATTTTGGTAAAAAGGCGGCGCGCATTGATGACTATGAGAAAAACAAAGTGGTACGGAAAAAGAGGAAGACGGAACCGTCGTAAAAACAGATCGTTTATTGCGCTATAGCTTTCGTAGACAAGTTTTTGACCAATATCCCCATTTATTCCCTCAATGATCCATAAGATCTTAAATATCAAGCACTATAGTGTGAGCATGCTCGAGCGTTTCATGGAGATCGAAGACTTTTGCCAATACCGTCGAATCGGAACAGCGAGCGGTCGGTCGCTTTCTTCCGTTTCTTCAAACGGCCATAAATTTTGACTCATTTGGAGTTACGGGAGCCACAACCTATCAAAACGAAGCTCTTTCCATGTTCTACGTTTCTAACAGTTGGAATTGACATGGATCGGTTTTTTGTGTAGAATAATTCCATCTTAATTTTATTCTACAGCTTGAATGTTTCGATTCATAAATTTATTCCGTGGAGTTTATGGTATAAATAGCCAGACTAAATCGATGTTAACGTAGAAGAACATGAAAAATACGAAAATATACAAAGATAAAAAAAGGCCACCATAATATTCCGCTAAAAAAATGAAATTGAAATTAAAATTGGATAAAATAGGAACATGAAAGATATTCGCAGATTGAAAAAGTAGCTTACTTAAAGTCTAAGTAATCATATAAAACGACTTGAGTCCTTCGAAATTCTAAAGTATCAAATGCTTTATCATTCTCCTTGAAGTCACATCGTCGTGGTGTCGTAATTTTGGTAAAAAGGCGGCGTGTGTTGATGACTATAAGCAAAGCAATGTGGTATGGAAAAAGAGTAAGACGGAACTGTCGTAAAAACAGAACGTTTATTGCGCTATAGCTTCCGTAGACAAGTTTTTGACCAATATCCTCATTTATTCCCTCAATGATGCATAAGATCTTAAATATCAAGTGCTATCGTGTGAGCATGCTCGAGCGTTTCACGGAGATCGAAGACTTTTGCCAATACCGTCGAATCGGAACAGCGAGCGTTCTGTCGCTTTCTTCCGTTTCTTCAAACGGCCATAACTTTTGACTCGTTTGGAGTTACGGGAGCCACAGCCTATCAAAACGAAGCTCTTTCCATGTTCTACATTTCTAACGGTTGGAATTGTCATGAATCGGTTTTTTGTGTAGAATAATTCCATATTAATTTTATTCTACAGCTTGGATGTTTTCATTCATACATTTATTCCGTGGAGTTTGTGGTATAAGTAGTCGGACTAAATCGATGTTGACGTAGAAGACCGTGAAAAAACGAAAATATACAAAGATAAAAAAAGGCAACCATAATATTCCGCTAAAAAAATGAAATTGAATTTAAAATTTGATAAAATAGGAAAATGAATGATATTCGCAGATTGAAAATGTAGCTTACTAACAGGCTAAGTAATCATATAAAACGCCTTGAGTCGTTCGAAATTCTAAGGTATCAAATGCTTTTAACGTTCTCCTTGAAGTCTCTTCGTCGTGGTGTCGTAATTTTGGTAAAAAGGCTGCGCGCGTTGATGACTATGAGCAAAACAATGTGGTACGGAAAAAGAGGAAGACAGAACCGTCGTAAAAACAGAACGTTTATTTCACTATAGCTTCCGTAGACAAGTTTTTGACCAATATCCCCATTTATTCCCTCAATGATGCATAAGATCTTAAATATCAAGTACTATAGTGTGAGCATGCTCGAGCGTTTCACGGAGATCGAAGACTTTTGCCAATACCGTCGAATCAGAACAGCGAGCGGTCGGTCGCTTTCTTCCGTTTCTTCAAACGGCCATAACTTTTGATTCGTTTGGAGTTACGGGAGCCACAACCTATCAAAACGAAGCTCTTTCCATGTTCTACGTTTCTAACGGTTGGAATTGTCATGGATCGGTTTTTTGTGTAGAATAATTCCATATTAATTTTATTCTACAGCTTGGATGTTTTCATTCATAAATTTATTCCATGGAGTTTGTGGTATAAGTAGTCGGACTAAATCGATGTTGACGTCGAAGAATGTGAAAAAAAAGAAAATATACAAAGATAAAAAAAGGCCACCATAATATTCCGCTAAAAAAATGAAATTGAATTTAAAATTGGATAAAATAGGAAAATGAAAGATATTCACAGATTGAAAATGTAGCTTACTTACAGACTAAGTAATCATATAAAACGCCTTGAGTCGTTCGAAATTCTAAGGTATCAAATGCTTTTAACGTTCTCCTTGAAGTCTCTTTGTCGTGGTGTCGTAATTTTGGTAAAAAGGCTGCGCGCGTTGATGACTATGAGCAAAACAATGTGGTACGGAAAAAGAGGAAGACAGAACCATCGTAAAAACAGAACGTTTATTGCGCTATATCTTCCGTAGACAAGTTTTTGACCTATATCTCCATTTATTCCCTCAATGATCCATATGATCTTAAATATCAAGTACTATAGTGTGAGCATGCTCGAGAGTTTCACGGAGCTCGAAGACTTTTGCCAATACCGTCGAATCGGAACAGCGAGCGGTCGGTCGCTTTCTTACGTTTCTTCAAACGGCCATAACTTTTGACTCGTTGGGAGTTACAGTAGCCACAACCTATCAAAACGAAGCTCTTTTCATGTTCTATGTTTCTAACGGTTGAAATTGTCATGGATCGGTTTTTTGTGTAGAATAATTTCATATTAGTTTTATTCTACAGCTTGGATGTTTTCATTCATAAATTTATTCCGTGGAGTTTGTGGTATAAGTAGTCGGACTAAATCGATGTTGACGTTGAAGAACTTGAAAAAAACGAAAATATACAAAGATAAAAAAAGGGCCACCATAATATTCCGCTAAAAAAATGAAATTGAATTTAAAATTTGATAAAACAGGAAAATGAAAGATATCCGCAGATTGAAAATGTAGCTTACTTACAGGCTAAGTAATCATATAAAACGCCTTGAGTCGTTCGAAATTCTAAGGTATCAAATGCTTTTAACGTTCTCCTTGAAGTCTCTTCGTCGTGGTGTCGTAATTTTGGTAAAAAGGCGGCGCGCGTTGATGACTATGAGCAAAACAATGTGGTACGGAAAAAGAGGAAGACAGAACCGTCGTAAAAACAGAACGTTTATTGCGCTATATCTTCCGTAGACAAGTTTTTGACCGATATCCCCATTTATTCCCTCAATGATCCATATGATCTTAAATATCAAGTACTATAGTGTGAGCATGCTCGAGAGTTTCACGGAGCTCGAAGACTTTTGCCAATACCGTCGAATCGGAACAGCGAGCGGTCGGTCGCTTTCTTACGTTTCTTCAAACGGCCATAACTTTTGACTCGTTGGGAATTACAGTAGCCACAACCTATCAAAACGAAGCTCTTTTCATGTTCTATGTTTCTAACGGTTGAAATTGTCATGGATCGGTTTTTTGTGTAGAATAATTTCATATTAATTTTATTTACAGCTTGGATGTTTTCATACATAAATTTATTCCGTGGAGTTTGTGGTATAAGTAGTCGGACTAAATCGATGTTGACGTTGAAGAACTTGAAAAAAACGAAAATATACAAAGATAAAAAAAGGGCCACCATAATATTCCGCTAAAAAAATGAAATTGAATTTAAAATTTGATAAAACAGGAAAATGAAAGATATCCGCAGATTGAAAATGTAGCTTACTTACAGGCTAAGTAATCATATAAAACGCCTTGAGTCGTTCGAAATTTTAAGGTATCAAATGCTTTTAACGTTCTCCTTGAAGTCTCTTCGTCGTGGTGTCGTAATTTTGGTAAAAAGGCTGCGCGCGTTGATGACTATGAGCAAAACAATGTGGTACGGAAAAAGAGGAAGACAGAACCGTCGTAAAAACAGAACGTTTATTTCACTATAGCTTCCGTAGACAAGTTTTTGACCAATATCCCCATTTATTCCCTCAATGATGCATAAGATCTTAAATATCAAGTACTATAGTGTGAGCATGCTCGAGCGTTTCACGGAGCTCGAAGACTTTTGCCAATACCGTCGAATCGGAACAGCGAGCGATCGGTCGCTTTCTTACGTTTCTTCAAACGGCCATAACTTTTGATTCGTTTGGAGTTACGGGAGCCACAACCTATCAAAACGAAGCTCTTTCCATGTTCTACGTTTCTAACGGTTGAAATTGTCATGGATCGGTTTTTTGTGTAGGATAATTCCATATTAATTTTATTCTACAGCTTGGATGTTTTCATTCATACATTTATTCCGTGGAGTTTGTGGTATAAGTAGTCGGACTAAATCGATGTTGACGTAGAAGACCGTGAAAAAACGAAAATATACAAAGATAAAAAAAGGCAACCATAATATTCCGCTAAAAAAATGAAATTGAATTTAAAATTTGATAAAATAGGAAAATGAATGATATTCGTAGATTGAAAATGTAGCTTACTAACAGGCTAAGTAATCATATAAAACGCCTTGAGTCGTTCGAAATTCTAAGGTATCAAATGCTTTTAACGTTCTCCTTGAAGTCTCTTCGTCGTGGTGTCGTAATTTTGGTAAAAAGGCTGCGCGCGTTGATGACTATGAGCAAAACAATGTGGTACGGAAAAAGAGGAAGACAGAACCGTCGTAAAAACAGAACGTTTATTTCACTATAGCTTCCGTAGACAAGTTTTTGACCAATATCCCCATTTATTCCCTCAATGATGCATAAGATCTTAAATATCAAGTACTATAGTGTGAGCATGCTCGAGCGTTTCACGGAGATCAAAGACTTTTGCCAATACCGTCGAATCAGAACAGCGAGCGGTCGGTCGCTTTCTTCCGTTTCTTCAAACGGCCATAACTTTTGATTCGTTTGGAGTTACGGGAGCCACAACCTATCAAAACGAAGCTCTTTCCATGTTCTACGTTTCTAACGGTTGGAATTATCATGGATCGTTTTTTTGTGTAGAATAATTCCATATTAATTTTATTCTACAGCTTGGATGTTTTCATTCATACATTTATTCCGTGGAGTTTGTGGTATAAGTAGTCGGACTAAATCGATGTTGACGTAGAAGACCGTGAAAAAACGAAAATATACAAAGATAAAAAAAGGCAACCATAATATTCCGCTAAAA
This sequence comes from Allium cepa, assembly GCA_030765085.1. Lineage (NCBI taxonomy): Eukaryota > Viridiplantae > Streptophyta > Magnoliopsida > Asparagales > Amaryllidaceae > Allium > Allium cepa. Next base: position 171,814,165 of record CM060931.1, read on the forward strand.
AAATGAAATTGAATTTAAAATTTGATAAAATAGGAAAATGAATGATATTCGCAGATTGAAAATGTAGCTTACTAACAGGCTAAGTAATCATATAAAACGCCTTGAGTCGTTCGAAATTCTAAGGTATCAAATGCTTTTAACGTTCTCCTTGAAGTCTCTTCGTCGTGGTGTCGTAATTTTGGTAAAAAGGCTGCGCGCGTTGATGACTATGAGAAAAACAATGTGGTACGGAAAAAGAGGAAGACAGAACCGTCGTAAAAACAGAACGTTTATTTCACTATAGCTTCCGTAGACAAGTTTTTGACCAATATCCCCATTTATTCCCTCAATGATGCATAAGATCTTAAATATCAAGTACTATAGTGTGAGCATGCTCGAGCGTTTCACGGAGATCGAAGACTTTTGCCAATACCGTCGAATCGGAACAGCGAGCGGTCGGTCGCTTTCTTCCGTTTCTTCAAACGGCCATAACTTTTGATTCGTTTGGAGTTACGGGAGCCACAACCTATCAAAACGAAGCTCTTTCCATGTTCTACGTTTCTAACGGTTGGAATTGTCATGGATCGGTTTTTTGTGTAGAATAATTCCATATTAATTTTATTCTACAGCTTGGATGTTTTCATTCATACATTTATTCCGTGGAGTTTGTGGTATAAGTAGTCGGACTAAATCGATGTTGACGTAGAAGACCGTGAAAAAACGAAAATATACAAAGATAAAAAAAAAGGCAACCATAATATTCCGCTAAAAAAATGAAATTGAATTTAAAATTTGATAAAATAGGAAAATGAATGATATTCGCAGATTGAAAATGTAGCTTACTAACAGGCTAAGTAATCATATAAAACGCCTTGAGTCGTTCGAAATTCTAAGGTATCAAATGCTTTTAACGTTCTCCTTGAAGTCTCTTCGTCGTGGTGTCGTAATTTTGGTAAAAAGGCTGCGCGCGTTGATGACTATGAGCAAAACAATGTGGTACGGAAAAAGAGGAAGACAGAACCGTCGTAAAAACAGAACGTTTATTTCACTATAGCTTCCGTAGACAAGTTTTTGACCAATATCCCCATTTATTCCCTCAATGATGCATAAGATCTTAAATATCAAGTACTATAGTGTGAGCATGCTCGAGCGTTTCACGGAGATCAAAGACTTTTGCCAATACCGTCGAATCAGAACAGCGAGCGGTCGGTCGCTTTCTTCCGTTTCTTCAAACGGCCATAACTTTTGATTCGTTTGGAGTTACGGGAGCCACAACCTATCAAAACGAAGCTCTTTTCATGTTCTATGTTTCTAACGGTTGAAATTGTCATGGATAGGTTTTTTGTGTAGAATAATTTCATATTAATTTTATTCTACAGCTTGGATGTTTTCATTCATAAATTTATTCCGTGGAGTTTGTGGTATAAGTAGTCGGACTAAATCGATGTTGACGTTGAAGAACTTGAAAAAAACGAAAATATACAAAGATAAAAAAAGGGCCACCATAATATTCCGCTAAAAAAATGAAATATAATTTAAAATTTGATAAAACAGGAAAATGAAAGATATCCGCAGATTGAAAATGTAGCCTACTTACAGGCTAAGTAATCATATAAAACGCCTTGAGTCGTTCGAAATTCTAAGGTATCAAATGCTTTTAACGTTCTCCTTGAAGTCTCTTCGTCGTGGTGTCGTAATTTTGGTAAAAAGGCTGCGCGCGTTGATGACTATGAGCAAAACAATGTGGTACGGAAAAAGAGGAAGACAGAACCGTCGTAAAAACAGAACGTTTATTTCACTATAGCTTCCGTAGACAAGTTTTTGACCAATATCCCCATTTATTCCCTCAATGATGCATAAGATCTTAAATATCAAGTACTATAGTGTGAGCATGCTCGAGCGTTTCACGGAGATCGAAGACTTTTGCCAATACCGTCGAATCGGAACAGCGAGCGGTCGGTCGCTTTCTTCCGTTTCTTCAAACGGCCATAACTTTTGATTCGTTTGGAGTTACGGGAGCCACAACCTATCAAAACGAAGCTCTTTCCATGTTCTACGTTTCTAACGGTTGGAATTGTCATGGATCGGTTTTTTGTGTAGAATAATTCCATATTAATTTTATTCTACAGCTTGGATGTTTTCATTCATACATTTATTCCGTGGAGTTTGTGGTATAAGTAGTCGGACTAAATCGATGTTGACGTAGAAGACCGTGAAAAAACGAAAATATACAAAGATAAAAAAAGGCAACCATAATATTCCGCTAAAAAAATGAAATTGAATTTAAAATTTGATAAAATAGGAAAATGAATGATATTCGCAGATTGAAAATGTAGCTTACTAACAGGCTAAGTAATCATATAAAACGCCTTGAGTCGTTCGAAATTCTAAGGTATCAAATGCTTTTAACGTTCTCCTTGAAGTCTCTTCGTCGTGGTGTCGTAATTTTGGTAAAAAGGCTGCGCGCGTTGATGACTATGAGCAAAACAATGTGGTACGGAAAAAGAGGAAGACAGAACCGTCGTAAAAACAGAACGTTTATTTCACTATAGCTTCCGTAGACAAGTTTTTGACCAATATCCCCATTTATTCCCTCAATGATGCATAAGATCTTAAATATCAAGTACTATAGTGTGAGCATGCTCGAGCGTTTCACGGAGATCGAAGACTTTTGCCAATACCGTCGAATCAGAACAGCGAGCGGTCGGTCGCTTTCTTCCGTTTCTTCAAACGGCCATAACTTTTGATTCGTTTGGAGTTACGGGAGCCACAACCTATCAAAACGAAGCTCTTTCCATGTTCTACGTTTCTAACGGTTGGAATTGTCATGGATCGGTTTTTTGTGTAGAATAATTCCATATTAATTTTATTCTACAGCTTGGATGTTTTCATTCATACATTTATTCCGTGGAGTTTGTGGTATAAGTAGTCGGACTAAATCGATGTTGACGTAGAAGACCGTGAAAAAACGAAAATATACAAAGATAAAAAAAGGCAACCATAATATTCCGCTAAAAAAATGAAATTGAATTTAAAATTTGATAAAATAGGAAAATGAATGATATTCGCAGATTGAAAATGTAGCTTACTAACAGGCTAAGTAATCATATAAAACGCCTTGAGTCGTTCGAAATTCTAAGGTATCAAATGCTTTTAACGTTCTCCTTGAAGTCTCTTCGTCGTGGTGTCGTAATTTTGGTAAAAAGGCTGCGCGCGTTGATGACTATGAGCAAAACAATGTGGTACGGAAAAAGAGGAAGACAGAACCGTCGTAAAAACAGAACGTTTATTTCACTATAGCTTCCGTAGACAAGTTTTTGACCAATATCCCCATTTATTCCCTCAATGATGCATAAGATCTTAAATATCAAGTACTATAGTGTGAGCATGCTCGAGCGTTTCACGGAGATCAAAGACTTTTGCCACTACCGTCGAATCAGAACAGCGAGCGGTCGGTCGCTTTCTTCCGCTTCTTCAAACGGCCATAACTTTTGATTCGTTTGGAGTTACAGGAGCCACAACCTATCAAAACGAAGCTCTTTCCATGTTCTACGTTTCTAACGGTTGGAATTGTCATGGATCGGTTTTTTGTGTAGAATAATTCCATATTAATTTTATTCTACAGCTTGGATGTTTTCATTCATACATTTATTCCGTGGAGTTTGTGGTATAAGAAGTCGGACTAAATCGATGTTGACGTAGAAGACCGTGAAAAAACGAAAATATACAAAGATAAAAAAAGGCAACCATAATATTCGGCTAAAAAAATGAAATTGAATTTAAAATTTGATAAAATAGGAAAATTAATGATATTCGCAGATTGAAAATGTAGCTTACTAACAGGCTAAGTAATCATATAAAACGCCTTGAGTCGTTCGAAATTCTAAGGTATCAAATGCTTTTAACGTTCTCCTTGAAGTCTCTTCGTCGTGGTGTCGTAATTTTGGTAAAAAGGCTGCGCGCGTTGATGACTATGAGCAAAACAATGTGGTACGGAAAAAGAGGAAGACAGAACCGTCGTAAAAACAGAACGTTTATTTCACTATAGCTTCCGTAGACAAGTTTTTGACCAATATCCCCATTTATTCCCTCAATGATGCATAAGATCTTAAATATCAAGTACTATAGTGTGAGCGTTTCACGGAGATCAAAGACTTTTGCCAATACCGTCGAATCAGAACAGCGAGCGGTCGGTCGCTTTCTTCCGTTTCTTCAAACGGCCATAACTTTTGATTCGTTTGGAGTTACGGGAGCCACAACCTATCAAAACGAAGCTCTTTCCATGTTCTACGTTTCTAACGGTTGGAATTGTCATGGATCGGTTTTTTGTGTAGAATAATTCCATATTAATTTTATTCTACAGCTTGGATGTTTTCATTCATACATTTATTCCGTGGAGTTTGTGGTATAAGTAGTCGGACTAAATCGATGTTGACGTAGAAGACCGTGAAAAAACGAAAATATACAAAGATAAAAAAAGGCAACCATAATATTCCGCTAAAAAAATGAAATTGAATTTAAAATTTGATAAAATAGGAAAATGAATGATATTCGCAGATTGAAAATGTAGCTTACTAACAGGCTAAGTAATCATATAAAACGCCTTGAGTCGTTCGAAATTCTAAGGTATCAAATGCTTTTAACGTTCTCCTTGAAGTCTCTTCGTCGTGGTGTCGTAATTTTGGTAAAAAGGCCGCGCGCGTTGATGACCATGAGCAAAACAATGTGGTACGGAAAAAGAGGAAGACAGAACCGTCGTAAAAACAGAACGTTTATTTCACTATAGCTTCCGTAGACAAGTTTTTGACCAATATCCCCATTTATTCCCTCAATGATGCATAAGATCTTAAATATCAAGTACTATAGTGTGAGCATGCTCAAGCGTTTCACGGAGATCAAAGACTTTTGCCAATACCGTCGAATCAGAACAGCGAGCGGTCGGTCGCTTTCTTCCGTTTCTTCAAACGGCCATAACTTTTGATTCGTTGGGAGTAACGGGAGCCACAACCTATCAAAACGAAGCTCTATCCATGTTCTACGTTTCTAACGGTTGGAATTGTCATGGATCGGTTTTTTGTGTAGAATAATTCCATATTAATTTTATTCTACAGCTTGGATGTTTTCATTCATACATTTATTCCGTGGAGTTTGTGGTATAAGTAGTCGGACTAAATCGATGTTGACGTAGAAGACCGTGAAAAAACGAAAATATACAAAGATAAAAAAAGGCAACCATAATATTCCGCTAAAAAAATGAAATTGAATTTAAAATTTGATAAAATAGGAAAATGAATGATATTCGCAGATTGAAAATGTAGCTTACTAACAGGCTAAGTAATCACATAAAACGCCTTGAGTCGTTCGAAATTCTAAGGTATCAAATGCTTTTAACGTTCTCCTTGAAGTCTCTTCGTCGTGGTGTCGTAATTTTGGTAAAAAGGCTGCGCGCGTTGATGACTATGAGCAAAACAATGTGGTACGGAAAAAGAGGAAGACAGAACCGTCGTAAAAGCAGAACGTTTATTTCACTATAGCTTCCGTAGACAAGTTTTTGACCAATATCCCCATTTATTCCCTCAATGATGCATAAGATCTTAAATATCAAGTACTATAGTGTGAGCATGCTCGAGCGTTTCACGGAGATGAAAGACTTTTGCCAATACCGTCGAATCAGAACAGCGAGCGGTCGGTCGCTTTCTTCCGTTTCTTCAAACGGCGATAACTTCTGATTCGTTTGGAGTTACGGGAGCCACAACCTATCAAAACGAAGCTCTTTCCATGTTCTACGTTTCTAACGGTTGGAATTGTCATGGATCGGTTTTTTGTGTAGAATAATTCCATATTAATTTTATTCTACAGCTTGGATGTTTTCATTCATAAATTTATTCCATGGAGTTTGTGGTATAAGTAGTCGGACTAAATCGATGTTGACGTCAAAGAATGTGAAAAAAAAGAAAATATACAAAGATAAAAAAAGGCCACCATAATATTCCGCTAAAAAAATGAAATTGAATTTAAAATTGGATAAAATAGGAAAATGAAAGATATTCACAGATTGAAAATGTAGCTTACTAACAGGCTAAGTAATCATATAAAACGCCTTGAGTCGTTCGAAATTCAAAGGTATCAAATGCTTTTAACGTTCTCCTTGAAGTCTCTTCGTCGTGGTGTCGTAATTTTGGTAAAAAGGCTGCGCGCGTTGATGACTATGAGCAAAACAATGTGGTACGGAAAAAGAGGAAGACAAAACCGTCGTAAAAACAGAACGTTTATTTCACTATAGCTTCCGTAGACAAGTTTTTGACCAATATCCCCATTTATTCCCTCAATGATGCATAAGATCTTAAATATCAAGTACTATAGTGTGAGCATGCTCGAGCGTTTCACGGAGATCAAAGACTTTTGCCAATACCGTCGAATCAGAACAGCGAGCGGTCGGTCGCTTTCTTCCGTTTCTTCAAACGGCCATAACTTTTGATTCGTTTGGAGTTACGGGAGCCACAACCTATCAAAACGAAGCTCTTTCCATGTTCTACGTTTCTAACGGTTGGAATTGTCATGGATCGGTTTTTTGTGTAGAATAATTCCATATTAATTTTATTCTACAGCTTGGATGTTTTCATTCATACATTTATTCCGTGGAGTTTGTGGTATAAGTAGTCGGACTAAATCGATGTTGACGTAGAAGACCGTGAAAAAACGAAAATATACAAAGATAAAAAAAGGCAACCATAATATTCCGCTAAAAAAATGAAATTGAATTTAAAATTTGATAAAATAGGAAAATGAATGATATTCGCAGATTGAAAATGTAGCTTACTAACAGGCTAAGTAATCATATAAAACGCCTTGAGTCGTTCGAAATTCTAAGGTATCAAATGCTTTTAACGTTCTCCTTGAAGTCTCTTCGTCGTGGTGTCGTAATTTTGGTAAAAAGGCTGCGCGCGTTGATGACTATGAGCAAAACAATGTGGTACGGAAAAAGAGGAAGACAGAACCGTCGTAAAAACAGAACGTTTATTTCACTATAGCTTCCGTAGACAAGTTTTTGACCAATATCCCCATTTATTCCCTCAATGATGCATAAGATCTTAAATATCAAGTACTATAGTGTGAGCATGCTCGAGCGTTTCACGGAGATCGAAGACTTTTGCCAATACCGTCGAATCAGAACAGCGAGCGGTCGGTCGCTTTCTTCCGTTTCTTCAAACGGCCATAACTTTTGATTCGTTTGGAGTTACGGGAGCCACAACCTATCAAAACGAAGCTCTTTCCATGTTCTACGTTTCTAACGGTTGGAATTGTCATGGATCGGTTTTTTGTGTAGAATAATTCCATATTAATTTTATTCTACAGCTTGGATGTTTTCATTCATACATTTATTCCGTGGAGTTTGTGGTATAAGTAGTCGGACTAAATCGATGTTGACGTAGAAGACCGTGAAAAAACGAAAATATACAAAGATAAAAAAAGGCAACCATAATATTCCGCTAAAAAAATGAAATTGAATTTAAAATTTGATAAAACAGGAAAATGAATGATATTCGCAGATTGAAAATGTAGCTTACTAACAGGCTAAGTAATCATATAAAACGCCTTGAGTCGTTCGAAATTCTAAGGTATCAAATGCTTTTAACGTTCTCCTTGAAGTCTCTTCGTCGTGGTGTCGTAATTTTGGTATAAAGGCTGCGCGCGTTGATGACTATGAGCAAAACAATGTGGTACGGAAAAAGAGGAAGACAGAACCGTCGTAAAAACAGAACGTTTATTTCACTATAGCTTCCGTAGACAAGTTTTTGACCAATATCCCCATTTATTCCCTCAATGATGCATAAGATCTTAAATATCAAGTACTATAGTGTGAGCATGCTCGAGCGTTTCACGGAGATCAAAGACTTTTGCCAATACCGTCGAATCAGAACAGCGAGCGGTCGGTCGCTTTCTTCCGTTTCTTCAAACGGCCATAACTTTTGATTCGTTTGGAGTTACAGGAGCCACAACCTATCAAAACGAAGCTCTTTCCATGTTCTACGTTTCTAACGGTTGGAATTGTCATGGATCGGTTTTTTGTGTAGAATAATTCCATATTAATTTTATTCTACAGCTTGGATGTTTTCATTCATACATTTATTCCGTGGAGTTTGTGGTATAAGTAGTCGGACTAAATCGATGTTGACGTAGAAGACCGTGAAAAAACGAAAATATACAAAGATAAAAAAAGGCAACCATAATATTCGGCTAAAAAAATGAAATTGAATTTAAAATTTGATAAAATAGGAAAATTAATGATATTCGCAGATTGAAAATGTAGCTTACTAACAGGCTAAGTAATCATATAAAACGCCTTGAGTCGTTCGAAATTCTAAGGTATCAAATGCTTTTAACGTTCTCCTTGAAGTCTCTTCGTCGTGGTGTCGTAATTTTGGTAAAAAGGCTGCGCGCGTTGATGACTATGAGCAAAACAATGTGGTACGGAAAAAGAGGAAGACAGAACCGTCGTAAAAACAGAACGTTTATTTCACTATAGCTTCCGTAGACAAGTTTTTGACCAATATCCCCATTTATTCCCTCAATGATGCATAAGATCTTAAATATCAAGTACTATAGTGTGAGCGTTTCACGGAGATCAAAGACTTTTGCCAATACCGTCGAATCAGAACAGCGAGCGGTCGGTCGCTTTCTTCCGTTTCTTCAAACGGCCATAACTTTTGATTCGTTTGGAGTTACGGGAGCCACAACCTATCAAAACGAAGCTCTTTCCATGTTCTACGTTTCTAACGGTTGGAATTGTCATGGATCGGTTTTTTGTGTAGAATAATTCCATATTAATTTTATTCTACAGCTTGGATGTTTTCATTCATACATTTATTCCGTGGAGTTTGTGGTATAAGTAGTCGGACTAAATCGATGTTGACGTAGAAGACCGTGAAAAAACGAAAATATACAAAGATAAAAAAAAAGGCAACCATAATATTCCGCTAAAAAAATGAAATTGAATTTAAAATTTGATAAAATAGGAAAATGAATGATATTCGCAGATTGAAAATGTAGCTTACTAACAGGCTAAGTAATCATATAAAACGCCTTGAGTCGTTCGAAATTCTAAGGTATCAAATGCTTTTAACGTTCTCCTTGAAGTCTCTTCGTCGTGGTGTCGTAATTTTGGTAAAAAGGCTGCGCGCGTTGATGACTATGAGCAAAACAATGTGGTACGGAAAAAGAGGAAGACAGAACCGTCGTAAAAACAGAACGTTTATTTCACTATAGCTTCCGTAGACAAGTTTTTGACCAATATCCCCATTTATTCCCTCAATGATGCATAAGATCTTAAATATCAAGTACTATAGTGTGAGCATGCTCGAGCGTTTCACGGAGATCGAAGACTTTTGCCAATACCGTCGAATCAGAACAGCGAGCGGTCGGTCGCTTTCTTCCGTTTCTTCAAACGGCCATAACTTTTGATTCGTTTGGAGTTACGGGAGCCACAACCTATCAAAACGAAGCTCTTTCCATGTTCTACGTTTCTAACGGTTGGAATTGTCATGGATCGGTTTTTTGTGTAGAATAATTCCATATTAATTTTATTCTACAGCTTGGATGTTTTCATTCATACATTTATTCCGTGGAGTTTGTGGTATAAGTAGTCGGACTAAATCGATGTTGACGTAGAAGACCGTGAAAAAACGAAAATATACAAAGATAAAAAAAGGCAACCATAATATTCCGCTAAAAAAATGAAATTGAATTTAAAATTTGATAAAACAGGAAAATGAATGATATTCGCAGATTGAAAATGTAGCTTACTAACAGGCTAAGTAATCATATAAAACGCCTTGAGTCGTTCGAAATTCTAAGGTATCAAATGCTTTTAACGTTCTCCTTGAAGTCTCTTCGTCGTGGTGTCGTAATTTTGGTAAAAAGGCTGCGCGCGTTGATGACTATGAGCAAAACAATGTGGTACGGAAAAAGAGGAAGACAGAACCGTCGTAAAAACAGAACGTTTATTTCACTATAGCTTCCGTAGACAAGTTTTTGACCAATATCCCCATTTATTCCCTCAATGATGCATAAGATCTTAAATATCAAGTACTATAGTGTGAGCATGCTCGAGCGTTTCACGGAGATCAAAGACTTTTGCCAATACCGTCGAATCAGAACAGCGAGCGGTCGGTCGCTTTCTTCCGTTTCTTCAAACGGCCATAACTTTTGATTCGTTTGGAGTTACAGGAGCCACAACCTATCAAAACGAAGCTCTTTCCATGTTCTACGTTTCTAACGGTTGGAATTGTCATGGATCGGTTTTTTGTGTAGAATAATTCCATATTAATTTTATTCTACAGCTTGGATGTTTTCATTCATACATTTATTCCGTGGAGTTTGTGGTATAAGTAGTCGGACTAAATCGATGTTGACGTAGAAGACCGTGAAAAAACGAAAATATACAAAGATAAAAAAAGGCAACCATAATATTCGGCTAAAAAAATGAAATTGAATTTAAAATTTGATAAAATAGGAAAATTAATGATATTCGCAGATTGAAAATGTAGCTTACTAACAGGCTAAGTAATCATATAAAACGCCTTGAGTCGTTCGAAATTCTAAGGTATCAAATGCTTTTAACGTTCTCCTTGAAGTCTCTTCGTCGTGGTGTCGTAATTTTGGTAAAAAGGCTGCGCGCGTTGATGACTATGAGCAAAACAATGTGGTACGGAAAAAGAGGAAGACAGAACCGTCGTAAAAACAGAACGTTTATTTCACTATAGCTTCCGTAGACAAGTTTTTGACCAATATCCCCATTTATTCCCTCAATGATGCATAAGATCTTAAATATCAAGTACTATAGTGTGAGCGTTTCACGGAGATCAAAGACTTTTGCCAATACCGTCGAATCAGAACAGCGAGCGGTCGGTCGCTTTCTTCCGTTTCTTCAAACGGCCATAACTTTTGATTCGTTTGGAGTTACGGGAGCCACAACCTATCAAAACGAAGCTCTTTCCATGTTCTACGTTTCTAACGGTTGGAATTGTCATGGATCGGTTTTTTGTGTAGAATAATTCCATATTAATTTTATTCTACAGCTTGGATGTTTTCATTCATACATTTATTCCGTGGAGTTTGTGGTATAAGTAGTCGGACTAAATCGATGTTGACGTAGAAGACCGTGAAAAAACGAAAATATACAAAGATAAAAAAAGGCAACCATAATATTCCGCTAAAAAAATGAAATTGAATTTAAAATTTGATAAAATAGGAAAATGAATTATATTCGCAGATTGAAAATGTAGCTTACTAACAGGCTAAGTAATCACATAAAACGCCTTGAGTCGTTCGAAATTCTAAGGTATCAAATGCTTTTAACGTTCTCCTTGAAGTCTCTTCGTCGTGGTGTCGTAATTTTGGTAAAAAGGCTGCGCGCGTTGATGACTATGAGCAAAACAATGTGGTACGGAAAAAGAGGAAGACAGAACCGTCGTAAAAGCAGAACGTTTATTTCACTATAGCTTCCGTAGACAAGTTTTTGACCAATATCCCCATTTATTCCCTCAATGATGCATAAGATCTTAAATATCAAGTACTATAGTGTGAGCATGCTCGAGCGTTTCACGGAGATGAAAGACTTTTGCCAATACCGTCGAATCAGAACAGCGAGCGGTCGGTCGCTTTCTTCCGTTTCTTCAAACGGCGATAACTTCTGATTCGTTTGGAGTTACGGGAGCCACAACCTATCAAAACGAAGCTCTTTCCATGTTCTACGTTTCTAACGGTTGGAATTGTCATGGATCGGTTTTTTGTGTAGAATAATTCCATATTAATTTTATTCTACAGCTTGGATGTTTTCATTCATAAATTTATTCCATGGAGTTTGTGGTATAAGTAGTCGGACTAAATCGATGTTGACGTCAAAGAATGTGAAAAAAAAGAAAATATACAAAGATAAAAAAAGGCCACCATAATATTCCGCTAAAAAAATGAAATTGAATTTAAAATTGGATAAAATAGGAAAATGAAAGATATTCACAGATTGAAAATGTAGCTTACTTACAGGCTAAGTAATCATATAAAACGCCTTGAGTCGTTCGAAATTCTAAGGTATCAAATGCTTTTAACGTTCTCCTTGAAGTCTCTTTGTCGTGGTGTCGTAATTTTGGTAAAAAGGCTGCGCGCGTTGATGACTATGAGCAAAACAATGTGGTACGGAAAAAGAGGAAGACAGAACCGTCGTAAAAACAGAACGTTTATTGCGCTATATCTTCCGTAGACAAGTTTTTGACCGATATCCCCATTTATTCCCTCAATGATCCATATGATCTTAAATATCAAGTACTATAGTGTGAGCATGCTCGAGAGTTTCACGGAGCTCGAAGACTTTTGCCAATACCGTCGAATCGGAACAGCGAGCGGTCGGTCGCTTTCTTACGTTTCTTCAAACGGCCATAACTTTTGACTCGTTGGGAGTTACAGTAGCCACAACCTATCAAAACGAAGCTCTTTTCATGTTCTATGTTTCTAACGGTTGAAATTGCCATGGATCGGTTTTTTGTGTAGAATAATTTCATATTATTTTTATTCTACAGCTTGGATGTTTTCATTCATAAATTTATTCCGTGGAGTTTGTGGTATAAGTAGTCGGACTAAATCGATGTTGACGTTGAAGAACTTGAAAAAAACGAAAATATACAAAGATAAAAAAAGGGCCACCATAATATTCCGCTAAAAAAATGAAATTGAATTTAAAATTTGATAAAACAGGAAAATGAAAGATATCCGCAGATTGAAAATGTAGCTTACTTACAGGCTAAGTAATCATATAAAATGCCTTGAGTCGTTCGAAATTCTAAGGTATCAAATGCTTTTAACGTTCTCCTTGAAGTCTCTTCGTCGTGGTGTCGTAATTTTGGTAAAAAGGCGGCGCGCGTTGATGACTATGAGTAAAACAATGTGGTACTGAAAAAGAGGAAGACAGAACCGTCGTAAAAACAGAACGTTTATTGCGCTATATCTTCCGTAGACAAGTTTTTGACCAATATCCCCATTTATTCCCTCAATGATCCATATGATCTTAAATATCAAGTACTATAGTGTGAGCATGCTCGAGCGTTTCACGGAGCTCGAAGACTTTTGCCAATACCGTCGAATCGGAACAGCGAGCGATCGGTCGCTTTCTTACGTTTCTTCAAACGGCCATAACTTTTGACTCGTTGGGAGTTACAGTAGCCACAACCTATCAAAACGAAGCTCTTTGCATGTTCTATGTTTCTAACGGTTGAAATTGTCATGGATCGGTTTTTTGTGTAGAATAATTCCATATTAATTTTATTCTACAGCTTGGATGTTTTCATTCATAAATTTATTCCGTGGAATTTGTGGTATAAGTAGTCGGACTAAATCGATGTTGACGTTGAAGAACTTGAAAAAAACGAAAATATACAAAGATAAAAAAAGGGCCACCATAATATTCCGCTAAAAAAATGAAATTGAATTTAAAATTTGATAAAACAGGAAAATGAAAGATATCCGCAGATTGAAAATGTAGCTTACTTACAGGCTAAGTAATCATATAAAACACCTTGAGTCGTTCGAAATTCTAAGGTATCAAATGCTTTTAACGTTCTCCTTGAAGTCTCTTCGTCGTGGTGTCGTAATTTTGGTAAAAAGGCGGCGCGCGTTGATGACTATGAGGAAAACAATGTGGTACTGAAAAAGAGGAAGACAGAACCGTCGTAAAAACAGAACGTTTATTGTGCTATAGCTTCCGTAGATAAGTTTTTGACCAATATCCCCATTTAATCCCTCAATGATGCATAAGATCTTAAATATCAAGTATTATAGTGTGAGCATGCTCGAGCGTTTCACGGAGATCGAAGACTTTTGCCAATACCGTCGAATCGGAACAGCGAGCGGTCGGTCGCTTCCTTACGTTTCTTCAAACGGCCATAACTTTTGACTCGTTGGGAGTTACGGTAGCCACAACCTATCAAAACGAAGCTCTTTTCATGTTCTACGTTTCTAACGGTTGGAATTGTCATGGATCGGTTTTTTGTGTGGAATAATTCAATCTTAATTTTATTCTACAGCTTGGATGTTTTCATTCATAAATTTATTCCATGGAGTATATGGTATAAGTAGTCAGACTAAATCGATGTTAACGCAGAAGAACGTAAAAAAAATATACAAAGATCACAAAAGGCCACCATAATATTCCGCTAAAAACATGAAATTAAATTTAAAATTGGATAAAATAGGAAAATGAAAGATATTCGCAGATTGAAAAAGCAGCTTACTTACAGGCCAAGTAATCATAAAAAAGCCTTGAGTCGTTCGAAATTCTAAGGTATCAAATGCTTTTAACGTTCTCCTTGAAGTCTCTTCGTCGTGGTGTCGTAATTTTGGTAAAAAGGCGGCGCGCGTTGATGACTATGAACAAAACAATGTGGTACGGAAAAAGAGGAAAACGGAACCGTCGTAAAAACAGAACGTTTATTGCGCTATAGCTTCCGTACACAAGTTTTTGATCAACATCCCCATTTATTCCCTCAATGATCCATAAGATCTTAAATATCAAGTACTATAGTGTGAGCAGGCTCGAGCGTTTCACGGAGATCGAAGACTTTTGCCAATACCGTCGAATCGGAACAGCGAGCGGTCGGTCGCTTTGTTCCGTTTTTTAAACGGCCATAACTTTTGACTCGTTTGGAGTTACGGGAGCCACAACCTATCAAAACGAAGCTCTTTCCATGTTCTACGTTCCTAACGGTTGGAATTGACATGGATCGGTTTTTTGTGTAGAATAATTCCATCTTAATTTTATTCTACAGCTTGGATGTTTCCATTCATAAATTTATTCCGTAGAGTTTATGGTATAAATAGCCAGACTAAATCGATGTTAACGTAGAGGAACGTGAAAAATACGAAAATATACAAAGATAAAAAAAGGCCACCATAATATTCCGCTAAAAAAATGAAATTGAATTTAAAATTGGATAAAATAGGAAAATGAAAGATATTCGCAGATTGAAAAAGTACCTTACTTAAAGGCAAAGTAATCATATAAAACGACTTGAGTCGTTCGAAATTTTAAGGTATCAAATGCTTTATCTTTCTCCTTGAAGTCACATCGTCGTGGTGTCGTAATTTTAGTAAATAGGCTGCGTGTGTTGATGACTATGAGCAAAGCAATGTGGTACGGAAAAAGAGCAAGACGGAACTGTCGAAAAAACAGAACGTTTGTTGCGCGATAGCTTCCGTAGACAAGTTTTTGACCAATATTCCCATTTATTCGCTCAATGACGCATAAGATCTTAAATATCAAGTAATATAGTGTGAGCATGCTCGAGCGTTTCATGGAGATCGAAGACTTTGCCAATATCGTCGAATCGAAACAGCGAGCGGTCGGTCGCTTTCTTCCGTTTTTTCAAACGGCCATAACTTTTGACTCATTTGGAGTTACAGGAGCCACAACCTATCAAAACGATGCTCTTTCCATGTTCTACATTTCTAACGGTTGGAATTGTCATGGATCGGTTTTTTGTGTAGAATAATTCCATATTAATTTTATTCTACATCTTGGATGTTTTCATTCATAAATTTATTCCGTGGAGTTTGTGGTATAAGTAGTCGGACTAAATGGATGTTGACGTAGAAGAACGTGAAAAAAACGAAAATATACAAAGATAAAAAAAGGCCACCATAATATTCCGCTAAAAAAATGAAATTGAAATTAAAATTGGATAAAATAGGAAAATGAAAGATATTCGTAGATTGAAAAAGTAGCCTACTTACATGATAACTAATCATATAAAACGCCTTGACTCGTTCGAAATTCTAAGGTATCAAATGCTTTTAACGTTCTCCTTGAAGTCTCTTCGTTGTGGTGTCGTAATTTTGGTAAAAAGGCGGCGCGCGTTGATGACTATGAACAAAACAATGTGGTACGGAAAAAGAGGAAGACGGAACCGTCGTAAAAACAGAACGTTTATTGCGTTATAGCTGCCGTAGATAAGTTTTTGACCCATATCCCCATTTATTCCCTCAATGATCCATAAGATCTTAAATATCAAGTACTGTAGTGTGAGCATGCTCGAGCGTTTCACGGAGATCGAAGACTTTTGCCAATACCGTCGAATCGGAACAGCGAGCGGTCGGTCGCTTTCTCCCGTTCCTTCAAACGGCCATAACTTTTGACTCGTTGGGAGTTACGGGAGCCACAACCTATCAAAACGAAGCTCTTTTCATGTTCTACGTTTCTAACCGTTGGAATTGTGATGGATCGGTTTTTTGTGTAGAATAATTCCGTCTTAATTTTATTCTACAGCTTGGATGTTTTCATTCGTAAATTTATTCCGTGGAGTTCATGGTATAAATAGCCAGACTAAATCGATGTTTACGTAGAAGAACGTGAAAAAAACGAAAATATACAAAGATCAAAAAAGACCAACATAATATTCCGCTAAAAAATTGAAATTGAATTTAAAATTGGATAAAATAGGAAAATGAAAGATATTCGCAGATTGAAAAAGTAGCCTACTTACCTGATAAGTAATCATATAAAACGCCTTGACTCGTTCGAAATTCTAAGGTATCAAATGCTTTTAACGTTCTCCTTGAAGTCTCTTCGTTGTGGTGTCGTAATTTTGGTAAAAAGGCGGCGCGCTTTGATGACTTTGAGCAAAACATTGTGGTACGGAAAAAGAGGAAGACGGAACCGTCCTAAAAACAGAACGTTTATTGCGCTATAGCTTCCGTAGACAAGTTTTTGACCAATATCCCCATTTATTCCCTCAATGAGCCATAAGATCTTAAATATCAAGTACTATAGTGTGAACGTGCTCGATCGTTTCACGGAGATCGAAGATTTTTGCCAATACCGTCGAATCGGAACAGGGAGCCACAACCTATCAAAACGAAGCTCTTTCCATGTTCTACGTTTCTTACTTTTGGAATGGTCATGGATCGGTTTTTTTTTGTAGAATAATTCCATCTTAGTTTTATTCTACAGCTTGGATGTTTTCATTCATAAATTTATTCCGTGGAGTTTATGTTATAAATAGCCAGACTAAATCGATGTTAACGTAGAAGAACGTGAAAAAACGAAAATATACAAAGATCAAAAAAGGCCACCATAATATTCCGCTAAAAAAATGAAACTGAATTTAAAATTGGATAAAATAGGAAAATGAAAGATATTTGCAGATTGAAAAGGTAGCTTACTTAAAGGCTAAGTAATCATATAAAACGCCTTGAGTCGTTCGAAATTCTAAGGTATCAAATGCTTTTAATGTTCTCCTTGAAGTCTCTTCGTCGTGGTGTCGTAATTTTGGTAAAAAGGTGGCGCGCGTTGATGACTATGAGCAAAACAATATGGTACGGGAAAAGAGGAAGACAGAACCGTCGTAAAAAGAGAACGTTTATTGCGCTATAGCTTCCGTACACAAGTTTTTGATCAACATCCCCATTTATTCCCTCAATGATCCATAAGATCTTAAATATCAAGTACTGTAGTGTGAGCATGCTCGAGCGTTTCACGGAGATCGAAGACTTTTGCCAATACCGTCGAATCGGAACAGCGAGCGGTCAGTCGCTTTCTTACGTTTCTTCAAACGGCTATAACTTTTGACTCGTTGGGAGTTACGGGAGCCACAACCTATCAAAACGAAGCTCTTTTCATGTTCTACGTTTCTAACTGTTGGAATTGTCATGGATCAGTTTTTTGGGTAGAATAATTCCATCTTAATTTTATTCTACAGCTTGGATGTTTTCATTCTTAAATTTATTCCGTGGAGTTTATGGTATAAATAGCCAGACTAAATCGATGTTTACGTAGAAGAACGTGAAAAAAACGAAAATACACAAAGATCAAAAAAGGCCAACATAATATTCCGCTAAAAAAATGAAATTGAATTTAAAATTGGATAAAATAGGAAAATGAAAGATATTCGCAGATTGAAAAAGTAGCCTACTTACATGATAAGTAATCATATAAAACGCCTTGAGTCGTTCGAAATTCTAAGGTATCAAATGCTTTTAACGTTCTCCTTGAAGTCTCTTCGTTGTGGTGTCGTAATTTTGGTAAAAAGGCGGCGCGCGTTGATGACTATGAGCAAAACATTATGGTACGGAAAAAGAGGAAGACGGAACCGTCCTAAAAACAGAACGTTTATTGCGCTATAGATTCCGTAGACAAGTTTTTGACCAATGTCCCCATTTATTCCCTCAATGATCCATAAGATCTTAAATATCAAGTACTATAGTGTGATCATGCTCGAGCATTTCACGGAGATCGAAGACTTTTGCCAATACCGTCGAATCGGAACAGCGAGCGGTCGGTCGCTTTCTCCCGTTCCTTCAAACGGCCATAACTTTTGACTCGTTGGGAGTTACGGGAGCCATAACCTATCAAAACGAAGCTCTTTCCATGTTCTACGTTTCTTACCGTTGGAATTGTCATGGGTCGGTTTTTTGTGTAGAATAATTCCATCTTAGTTTTATTCTACAGCTTGAATGTTTTCATTCATAAATTTATTCCGTGGAGTTTATGGTATAAATAGCCAGACTAAATCGATGTTAACGTAGAAGAACGTGAAAAAACGAAAATATACAAAGATCAAAAAAGGCCACCATAATATTCCGCTAAAAAAATGAAACTGAATTTAAAATTGAATAAAATAGGAAAATGAAAGATATTTGCAGATTGAAAAGGTAGCTTACTTAAAGGCTAAGTAATCATATAAAACGCCTTGAGTCGTTCGAAATTCTAAGGTATCAAATGCTTTTAACGTTCTCCTTGAAGTCTCTTCGTCGTGGTGTCGTAATTTTGGTAAAAAGATGGCGCGCGTTGATGACTATGAGCAAAACAATATGGTACGGGAAAAGAGGAAGACAGAACCGTCGTAAAAAGAGAACGTTTATTGCGCTATAGCTTCCGTACACAAGTTTTTGATCAATATCCCCATTTATTCCCTCAATGATCCATAAGATCTTAAATATCAAGTACTGTAGTGTGAGCATGCTCGAGTGTTTCACGGAGATCGAAGACTTTTGCCAATACCGTCGAATCGGAACCGCGAGCGGTCGGTCGCTTTCTTACGTTTCTTCAAACGGCCATAACTTTTGACTCGTTGGGAGTTACGGGAGCCACAACCTATCAAAACGAAGCTCTTTCCATGTTCTACGTTTCTTTCCTTTGGAATTGTCATGGATCGGTTTTCTCTGTAGAATAATTCCATCTTAATTTTATTCTACAGCTTGGATGTTTTCATTCGTAAATTTATTCCGTGGAGTTTATGGTATAAATAGCCAGACTAAATCGATGTTAACGTAGAAGAACGTGAAAAAAACGAAAATGTACAAAGATCAAAAAAGGCCAACATAATATTCCGTAAAAAAAATGAAATTGAATTTAAAATTGGATAAAATAGGAAAATGAAATATATTCGCAGATTGAAAAAGTAGCTTACTTACACGCTAAGTAATCATATAAAACGCCTTGAGTCGTTCGAAATTCTAAGGTATCAAATTCTTTTAACGTTCTCCTTGAAGTCTCTTCGTTGTGGTGTCGTAATTTTGGTAAAAAGGCGGCGCGCGTTGATGACTATGAGCAAAACATTGTGGTACGGAACAAGAGGAAGACGGAACCGTCCTAAAAACAGAACGTTTATTGCGTTATAGCTTCCGTAGACAAGTTTTTGACCAATATCCTCATTTATTCCCTCAATGATCCATAAGATCTTAAATATCAAGTACTATAGTGTGAACATGCTCGAGCGTTTCACGGAGATCGAAGACTTTTGCCAATACCATCGAATCGGAACAGCGAGCGGTCGGTCGCTTTCTCCCGTTCCTTCAAACGGCCATAACTTTTGACTCGTTGGGAGTTACGGGAGCCACAACCTATCAAAACGAAGCTCTTTCCATGTTCTACCTGTTGGAATTGTCATGGATCGGTTTTTTGTGTAGAATAATTCCATCTTAGTTTTATTCTACAGCTTGGATGTTTTCATTCATAAATTTATTCCGTGGAGTTTATGGTATAAATAGCCAGACTAAATCGATGTTAACGTAGAAGAACGTGAACAAACGAAAATATACAAAGATCAAAAAAAGACCACCATAATATTCCGCTAAAAAAATGAAACTGAATTTAAAATTGGATAAAATAGGAAAATGAAAGATATTTGCAGATTGAAAAGGTAGCTTACTTAAAGGCTAAGTAATCATATAAAACGCCTTGAGTCGTTCGAAATTCTAAGGTATCAAATGCTTTTAACGTTCTCCTTGAAGTCTTTTCGTCGTGGTGTCGTAATTTTGGTAAAAAGGCGGCGCGCGTTGATGACTATGAGCAAAACAATATGGTACGGGAAAAGAGGAAGACAGAACCGTCGTAAAAAGAGAACGTTTATTGCGCTATAGCTTCCGTACACAAGTTTTTGATCAATATCCCCATTTATTCCCTCAATGATCCATAAGATCTTAAATATCAAGTACTGTAGTGTGAGCATGCTCGAGCGTTTCACGGAGATCGAAGACTTTTGCCAATACCGTCGAATCGGAACAGCGAGCGGTCAGTCGCTTTCTTACGTTTCTTCAAATGGCCATAACTTTTGACTCGTTGGGAGTTACGTGAGCCACAACCTATCAAAACGAAGCTCTTTTCATGTTCTACGTTTCTAACCGTTGGAATTGACATGGATCGATTTTTTGTGTAGAATAATTCCATCTTAATTTTATTCTACAACTTGGATGTTTTCATTCGTAAATTTATTCCGTGGAGTTTATGGTATATATACCCAGACTAAATCGATGTTTACGTAGAAGAACGTGAAAAAACCGAAAATATACAAAGCTCAAAAAAGGCCAACATAATATTCCACTAAAAAAATGAAATTGAATTTAAAATTGGATAAAATAGGAAAATGAAAGATATTCGCAGATTGAAAAAGTAGCCTACTTACATGATAAGCAATCATATAAAACGCCTTGAGTCATTCGAAATTCTAAGGTATCAAATGCTTTTAACGTTCTCCTTGAAGTCTCTTCGTTGTGGTGTCATAATTTTGGTAAAAAGGCGGCGCGCGTTGATGACTATGAGCAAAACATTGTGGTATGGAAAAAGAGAAAGACGGAACCGTCCTAAAAACAGAACGTTTATTGCGCTATAGCTTCCGTAGACAAGTTTTTGACCAATATCACCATTTATTCCCTCAATGATCCATAAGATCTTAAATATCAAGTACTATAGTGTGAACATGCTCGAGCGTTTCACGGAGATCGAAGACTTTTTCCAATACCGTCGAATCGGAACAGCGAGCGGTCGGTCGCTTTCTCCCGTTCCTTCAAACGGCCATAACTTTAGACTCGTTGGGAGTTACGAGAGCCACAACCTATCAAAACGAAGCTCTTTCCATGTTCTACGTTTCTTACCTTTGGAATTGTCATGGATCGGTTTTTTTGTGTAGAATAATTCCATCTTAGTTTTATTCTACAGCTTGGATGTTTTCATTCATAAATTTATTCCGTGGAGTTTATGTTATAAATAGCGAGACTAAATCGATGTTAACGTAGAAGAATGTGAAAAAACGAAAATATACAAAGATCAAAAAAGGCCACCATAATATTCCGCTAAAAAAATGAAACTGAATTTAAAATTGGATAAAATAGGAAAATGAAAGATATTTGCAGATTGAAAAGGTAGCTTACTTAAAGGCTAAGTAATCATATAAAACGCCTTGAGTCGTTCGAAATTCAAAGGTATCAAATGCTTTTAAAGTTCTCCTTGAAGTCTCTTCGTGGTGGTGTCGTAATTTTGGTAAAAAGGTGGCGCGCGTTGATGACTATGAGCAAAACAATATGGTACGGGAAAAGAGGAAGACAGAACCGTCGTAAAAACAGAATGTTTATTGCGCTATAGCTTCCGTAGACAAGTTTTTGATCAATATCCCCATTTATTCCCTCAATGATCTATAAGATCTTAAATATCAAGTACTGTAGTGTGAGCATGCTCGAGCGTTTCACGGAGATCGAAGACTTTTGCCAATACCGTCGAATCGGAACAGCGAGCGGTCAGTCGCTTTCTTACGTTTCTTCAAACGGCCATAACTTTTGACTCGTTGGGAGTTACGGGAGCCACAACCTATCAAAACAAAGCTCTTTTCATATTCTACGTTTCTAACCGTTGGAATTGTCATGGATCGGTTTTTTGTGTAGAATAATTTCTTCTTAATTTTATTGTACAGCTTGGATGTTTTCATTCGTAAATTTATTCCGTGGAGTTTATGGTATAAATAGCCAGACTAAATCGATGTTTACGTAGAAGAACGTGAAAAAAACGAGAATATACAAAGATCAAAAAAGGCCAACATAATATTCCGCTAAAAAAATGAAATTGAATTTAAAATTGGATAAAATAGGAAAATGAAAGATATTCGCAGATTGAAAAAGTAGCCTACTTACATGATAAGTAATCATATAAAACGCCTTGAGTCGTTCGAAATTCTAAGGTATCAAATGCTTTTAATGTTCTCCTTGAAGTCTCTTCGTCGTGGTGTCGTAATTTTGGTAAAAAGGCGGCGCGCGTTGATGACTGTGAGCAAAACAATGTGGTACGGAAAAAGAGGAAGACGGAACCGTCCTAAAAACAGAACGTTTATTGCGCTATAGCTTCCGTAGACAAGTTTTTGACCAATATCCCTATTTATTCCCTCAATGATCCATAAGATCTTAAATATCAAGTACTATAGTGTGAACATGCTCGAGCGTTTCACGGAGATCGAAGACTTTTGCCAATACCGTCGAATCGGAAAAGCGAGCGGTCGGTCGCTTTCTCCCGTTCCTTCAAACGGCCATAACTTTTGACTCGTTGGGAGTTACGGGTGCCACAACCTATCAAAACGAAGCTCTTTCCATGTTTTATGTTTCTAACGGTTGGAATTGTCATGGATCGGTTTTTTGTGTAGAATAATTCTATCTTAATTTTATTCTACAGCTTGGATGTTTTCAATCATAAATTTATTCCGTGGAGTTTATGGTATAAATAGCCAGACTAAATCGATGTTAACGTAGAAGAACGTGAAAAAAACGAAAATATACAAAGATCAAAAAAGCCACCATAATATTCCGCTAAAAAAATGAAATTGAATTTAAAATTGGATAAAATAGGAAAATGAAAGATATTCGCAGATTGAAAAAGTAGCTTACTTACAGGCTAAGTAATCATATAAAACGCCTTGAGTCGTTCGAAATTCTAAGGTATCAAATGCTTTTAACGTTCTCCTTGAAGTCTCTTCGTCGTGGTGTCGTAATTTTGGTAAAAAGGCGGCGCGCGTTGATGACTATGAGCAAAACAATGTGGTGCGGAAAAAGAGGAAGATGGAACCGTCCTAAAAACAGAACGTTTATTGCGCTATAGCTTCCGTAGACATGTTTTTGACCAATATCCCTATTTATTCCCTCAACGATCCATAAGATCTTAAATATCAAGTACTATAGTGTGAACATGCTTGAGCGTTTCACGGAGATCGAAGACTTTTGCCAATACCGTCGAATCGGAACGGCGAGCGGTCGGTCGCTTTCTCCCGTTCCTTCAAACGGCCATAACTTTTAACTCGTTGGGAGTTACGGGAGCCACAACCTATCAAAACGAAGGTCTTTCGATGTTCTACGTTTCTAACGGTTGGAATTGTCATGAATCGGTTTTTTGTGTGGAATAATTCCTTCTTAATTATATTCTATGGCTCTGATGTTTTCATTTATAAATTTATTCCATGGAGTTCATGGTGTAAATAGTCAGACTAAATCGATGTTAACGTAGAAGAACGTAAAAAAAATATACAAAGATCAAAAAAGGCCACCATAATATTCCGCCAAAAAAATGAAATTGAATTTAAAATTGGATAAAATAGGAAAATGAAAGATATTCGCAGATTGAAAAAGTAGCTTACTTATAGGCTAAGCAATCATATAAAACGCCTTGAGTCTTTCGAAATTCTAAGGTATCAAATGCTTTTAACGTTCTCCTTGAAGTCTCTTCGTCGTGGTGTCGTAATTTTGGTAAAAAGGCGGCGCGCGTTGATGACTATGAGCAAAACAATGAGGTACGAAAAAAGAGGAAGACGGAACCGTCCTAAAAACAGAACGTTTATTGCGCTATAGCTTCCGTAGACAAGTTTTTGACCAATATCCCCATTTATTCCCTCAAAGATCCATAAGATCTTAAATATCTAGTATTGTAGTGTGAACATGCTCGAGCGTTTCACGGAGATCGAAGACTTTTGCCAATACCGTCGAATCGGAATAGCGAGCGGTCGGTCGCTTTCTCCCGTTCCTTCAAACGACCATAACTTTTAACTCGTTGGGAGTTACGTGAGCCACAACTTATCAAAACGAAGGTCTTTCCATGTTCTACATTTCTAACGGTTGGAATTGTCATGGATCGGTTTTTAGTGTGGAATAATTCCATCTTAATTTTATTCTACGGCTTGGATGTTTTCATTCATAAATTTATTCCACGGAGTTTATGGTATAAATAGTCAGACTAAATCGATGTTAACGTAGAAGATCGTAAAAAAATATACAAAGATCAAAAAAGCCACCATAATATTCCGCTAAAAAAATGAAATTGAATTTAAAATTGGATAAAATAGGAAAATGAAAGATATTCGCAGATTGAAAAAGTAGCTTACTTACAGGCTAAGGAATCATATAAAATGCCTTGAGTCGTTCGAAATTCTAAGGTATCAAATGCTTTTAACGTTCTCCTTGAAGTCTCTTCGTCGTGGGGTCGTAATTTTGGTAAAAAGGCGGCGCGCGTTGATGACTATGAGCAAAACAATGTGGTACGGAAAAAGGGGAAGACGGAACCGTCCTAAAAACAGAACGTTTATTGCGCTATAGCTTCCGTAGACATGTTTTTGACCAATATCCCTATTTATTCCCTCAACGATCCATAAGATCTTAATATCAAGTACTATAGTGTGAACATGCTCGAGCGTTTCACGGAGATCGAAGACTTTTGCCAATACCGTCGAATCGGAACGGCGAGCGGTCGGTCGCTTTCTCCCGTTCCTTCAAACGGCCATAACTTTTAACTCGTTGGGAGTTACGGGAGCCACAACCTATCAAAACGAAGGTATTTCCATGTTCTACGTTTCTAACGGTTGGAATTGTCATGGATCGGTTTTTTGTGTGGAATAATTCCATCTTAATTATGTTCTACGGCTTGGATGTTTTCATTCATAAATTTATTCCACGGAGTTTATAGTATAAATAGTCAGACTAAATCGATGTTAACGCAGAAGAACGTAAAAAAATATACAAAGATCAAAAAAGCCACCATAATATTCCTCTAAAAAAATGAAATTGAATTTAAAATTGGATAAAATAGTAAAATGAAAGATATTCACAGATTGAAAAAGTAGCTTACTTACAGGCTAAGTAATTATATAAAATGCCTTGAGTCGTTCGAAATTCTAAGGTATCAAATGCTTTTAACGTTCTCCTTGAAGTCTCTTCATCGTGGTGTCATAATTTTGGTAAAAAGGCACCGCGCGCTGATGACTATGAGCAAAACAATGAGGTACGGAAAAAGAGGAAGAGGGAACCGTCATAAAAACAGAACGTTTATTGCGCTATAGCTTCCGTAGACAAGTTTTTGACCAATATCCCCATTCATTCCCTCAAAGATCCATAAGATCATAAATATGAAGTACTATAGTGTGAACATGCTCGAGCGTTTTACGGAGATCGAAGCCTTTTGCCAATACCGTCGAATCGGAACAGCGAGCGGTCGGTCGCTTTCTCCCGTTCCTTCAAACAGCCATAACTTTTGACTCGTTGGGAGTTACGGGAGCCACAACCTATCAAAACGAAGGTCTTTCCATGTTCTACGTTTCTAACAGTTGGAATTCTCATGGATCGGTTTTTTGTGTGGAATAATTCCATCTTAATTTTATTCTACGGCTTGGATGTTTTCATTCATAAATTTATTCCACGGAGTTTATGGTATAAATAGTCAGACTAAATCGATGTTAACGTAGAAGATCGTAAAAAAATATACAAAGATCAAAAAAGGCACCATAATATTCCGCTAAAAAAATGAAATTGAATTTAAAATTGGATAAAATAGGAAAATGAAAGATATTCGCAGATTGAAAAAGTAGCTTACTTACAGGCTAAGCAATCATATAAAACGCCTTGAGTCGTTCGAAATTCTAAGGTATCAAATGCTTTTAACGTTCTCCTTGAAGTCTCTTCGTCGTGATGTCGTAATTTTGGTAAAAAGGCGGCGCGCGTTGATGACTATGAGCAAAACAATGAGGTACGAAAAAAGAGGAAGACGGAACCGTCCTAAAAACAGATCGTTTGTTGCGCTATAGCTTCCGCAGACAAGTTTTTGACCAATATCCCCATTTATTCCCTCAAAGATCCATAAGATCTTAAATATCAAGTATTATAGTGTGAACATGCTCGAGCGTTTCACGGAGATCGAAGACTTTTGCAAATACCGTCGAATTGGAACAGTGAGCGGTCGGTCGCTTTCTCCCGTTCCTTCAAACGACCATAACTTTTAACTCGTTGGGAGTTACGGGAGCCACAACCTATCAAAACGAAGGTCTTTCCATGTTCTACATTTCTAACGGTTGGAATTGTCATGGATCGGTTTTTTGTGTGGAATAATTCCATCTTAATTTTATTCTACGGCTTGGATGTTTTCATTCATAAATTTATTCCACGGAGTTTATGGTACAAATAGTCAGACTAAATCGATGTTAACGTAGAAGATCGTAAAAAAATATACAAAGATCAAAAAAGGCACCATAATATTCCGCTAAAAAAATGAAATTGAATTTAAAATTGGATAAAATAGGAAAATGGAAGATATTCGCATATTGAAAAAGTAGCTTACTTACAGGCTAAGTAGTCATATAAAACGCCTTGAGTCATTCGAAATTCTAAGGTATCAAAAGCTTTTAACGTTCTCCTTGAAGTCTCTTCGTCGTGGTGTCGTAATTTTGATAAAAAAGCGGCGCGCGTTGATGACTATGAGCAAAACAATGTGGTACGGAAAAAGAGGAAGACTGAACCGTCCTAAAAACAGAACGTTTATTGCGCTATAGCTTCCATAGACATGTTTTTGACCAATATCCCTATTTATTCCCTCAACGATCCATAAGATCTTAAATATCAAGTACTATAGTGTGAACATGCTCGAGCGTTTCACGGAGATCGAAGACTTTTGCCAATACCGTCGAATCGGAACTGCGAGCGGTCGGTCGCATTCTCCCGTTCCTTCAAACGGCCATAAATTTTAACTCGTTGGGAGTTACGGGAGCCACAACCTATCAAAACGAAGGTCTTTCCATGTTCTACATTTCTAACGGTTGGAATTGTCATGGATCGGTTTTTTGTGTCGAATAATTCCATCTTAATTTTATTCTACAGCTTGAATGTTTTCATTCATAAATTAATTCCATGGAGTTTATGGTATAAATTGTCAGACTAAATCGATGTTAACGCAGAAGAACGTAAAAAAAATATACAAAGATAAAAAAAGGTCACTATAATATTCCGCTAAAAAAATGAAATTGAATTTAAAATAGGAAAATGAAAGATATTCGCAGATTGAAAAACGAGCTTACTTACAGGCTAAGTAATCATATAAAACGCCTTGAGTCGTTCGAAATTCTAAGGTATCAAATGCTTTTAACGTTCTCCTTGAAGTCTCTTCGTCGTGGTGTCATAATTTTGGTAAAAAGGTGGCGCGCGTTGATGACTATGAGCAAAACAATGAGGTACGGAAAAAGAGGAAGACGGAACCGTCCTAAAAACAGAACGTTTATTGCGCTATAGACAAGTTTTTGACCAATATCCCCATTCATTCCCTCAAAGATCCATAAGATCTTAAATATCAAGTACTATAGTGTGAACATGCTCGAGCGTTTTACGGAGATCGAAGCCTTTTGCCAATACCGTCGAATCAGAACAGCGAGCGGTCGGTCGCTTTCTCCCGTTCCTTCAAACGGCCATAACTTTTGACTCGTTGGGAGTTACGGGAGCCACAACCTATCAAAACGAAGGTCTTTCCATGTTCTACGTTTCTAACGGTTGGAATTGTCATGGATCAGTTTTTTGTGTGGAATAATTCCATCTTAATTATATTCTCTGGCTTGGATGTTTTCATTTATAAATTTATTCCATGGAGTTTATGGTATAAATAGTCAGACTAAATCGATGTTAACGTAGAAGAACGTAAAAAAAATATACAAAGATCAAAAAAGGCCACCATAATATTCCGCTAAAAAAATGAAATTGAATTTAAAATTGGATAAAATAGGAAAATGAAAGGTATTCGCAGATTGAAAAAGTAGCTTACTTACAGGCTAAGCAATCATATAAAATGCCTTGAGTCGTTCGAAATTCAAAGGTATCAAATGCTTTTAACGTTCTCCTTGAAGTCTCTTCGTCGTGGTGTCGTACTTTTGGTAAAAAGGCAGCGCACGTTGATGACTATGAGCAAAACAATGAGGTACGAAAAAAGAGGAAGACGGAACCGTCCTAAAAACAGAACGTTTATTGCGCTATAGCTTCCGTAGACAAGTTTTTGACCAATATCCCCATTTATTCCCTCAAAGATCCATAAGATCTTAAATATCAAGTATTATAGTGTGAACATGCTCGAGCGTTTCACGGAGATCGAAGACTTTTGCCAATACCGTCGAATTGGAACAGCGAGCGGTCGGTCGCTTTCTCCCGTTCCTTCAAACGACCATAACTTTTAACTCGTTGGGAGTTACGGGAGCCACAACCTATCAAAACGAAGGTCTTTCCATGTTCTACATTTCTAACGGTTGGAATTGTCATGGATCGGTTTTTGTGTGGAATAATTCCATCTTAATTTTATTCTACGGCTTGGATGTTTTCATTCATAAATTTATTCCACGGAGTTTATGGTATAAATAGTCGGACTAAATCGATGTTAACGTAGAAGATCGTAAAAAAATAAACAAAGATCAAAAAAGCCACCATAATATTCCGCTAAAAAAATGAAATTGAATTTAAAATTGAATAAAATAGGAAAATGAAAGATATTCGCAGATTGAAAAAGTAGCTTACTTACAGGCTAAGTAATCATATAAAACGCCTTGAGTCGTTCGAAATTCTAAGGTATCAAATGCTTTTAACGTTCCCCTTGAATTCTCTTCGTCGTGGTGTCGTAATTTTGGTAAAAAGGCGGTGCGCGTTGATGACTATGAGCAAAACAATGTGGTACGGAAAAAGAGGAAGACGGAACGGTCCTAAAAACAAAACGTTTATTGCGCTATAGCTTCCGTAGACATGTTTTTGACCAATATCCCTATTTATTCGCTCAACGATCCATAATATCTTAAATATCAAGTACTATAGTGTGAACATGCTCGAGCGTTTCACGGAGATCGAAGACTTTTGCCAATACCATCGAATAGGAACAGCGAGCGGTCGGTCGCTTTCTCCCGTTCCTTCAAACGGCCATAACTTTTAACTCGTTGGTAGTTACGGGAGCCACAACCTATCAAAACGAAGGTCTTTCCATGTTCTACGTTTCTAACGGTTGGAATTGTCATGGACCAGTTTTTTGTGTGGAATAATTCCATCTTAATTATATTCTATGGCTTGGATGTTTTCATTTATAAATTTATTCCATGGAGTTTATGGTATAAATAGTCAGACTAAATCGACGTCAACGTAGAAGAACGTAAAAAAAATATACAAAGATCAAGAAAGGCCACCACAATATTCCGCTAAAAAAATGAAATTGAATTTAAAATTGGATAAAATAGGAAAATGAAAGATATTCGCAGATTAAAAAGTAACTTACTTACAGGCTAAGCAATCATATAAAACGCCTTGAGTCGTTCGAAATTCTAAGGTATCAAATGCTTTTAACGTTCTCCTTGAAGCCTCTTCGTCGTGGTGTCGTAATTTTGGTAAAAAGGCGGCGCGCGTTGATGACTATGAGCAAAACAATGAGGTACAAAAAAAGAGGAAGACGGAACCGTCCTAAAAACAGAACGTTTATTGCGCTATAGCTTCCGTAGACAAGTTTTTGACCAATATCCCCATTTATTCCCTCAAAGATCCATAAGATCTTAAATATCAAGTATTATAGTGTGAACATGCTCGAGCGTTTCACGGAGATCGAAGACTTTTGCCAATACCGTCGAATCGGAACAGCGAGCGGTCGGTCGCTTTCTCCCGTTCCTTCAAACGGCCATAACTTTTGACTCGTTGGGAGTTATGGGAGCCGCAACCTATCAAAACGAAGGTCTTTCCATGTTCTACATTTCTAACGGTTGGAATTGTCATGGATCGGTTTTTTGTGTGGAATAATTCCATCTTAATTTTATTCTACGGCTTGGATGTTTTCATTCATAAATTTATTCCACGAAGTTTATGGTATAAATAGTCAGACTAAATCGATGTTAACGTAGAAGATCGTAAAAAAATATACAAAGATCAAAAAAGCCACCATAATATTCCGCTAAAAAAATGAAATTGAATTTAAAATTGGATAAAATAGGAAAATGAAAGATATTCGCAGATTGAAAAAGTAGCTTACTTACAGGCTAAGTAATCATATAAAATGCCTTGAGTCGTTCGAAATTCTAAGGTATCAAATGCTTTTAACGTTCTCCTTGAAGTCTCTTCGTCGTGGTGTCGTAATTTTGGTAAAAAGGCGGCGCGCGTTGATGACTATGAGCAAAACAATGTGGTACGAAAAAAGAGGAAGACGGAACCGTCCTAAAAACAGAACGTTTATTGCGCTATGGCTTCCGTAGACTTGTTTTTGACCAATATCCCTATTTATTCCCTCAACGATCCATAAAATCTTAAATATCAAGTACTATAGTGTGAATATGCTCGAGCATTTCACGGAGATCGAAGACTTTTGCCAATACCGTCGAATCGGAACGGCGAGCGGTCGGTCGCTTTCTCCCGTTCCTTCAAACGGCCATAACTTTTAACTCGTAGGGAGTTACGGGAGCCACAACCTATCAAAACGAAGGTCTTACCATGTTCTACGTTTCTAACGGTTGGAATTGTCATGGATCGGTTTTTTGTGTGGAATAATTCCATCTTAATTATATTCTACGGCTTGGATGTTTTCATTCATAAATTTATTCCACGGAGTTTATGGTATAAATAGTCAGACTAAATCGATGTTAACGCAGAAGAACGTAAAAAAATATACAAAGATCAAAAAAGCCACCATAATATTCCTCTAAAAAAAGAAATTGAATTTAAAATTGGAAAAATAGGAAAATGAAAGATATTCGCGGATTAAAAAAGTAGCTAACTTATAGGCTAAGTAATCTTATAAAACGCCTTGAGTCGTTCGAAATTCTAAGGTATCAAATGCTTTTAACGTTCTGCTTGAAGTCTCTTCGTCGTGGTGTCGTAATTTTGGTAAAAAGGCGGCGCGCGTTGATGACTATGAGCAAAACAATGTGGTACAGAAAAAGAGGAAGACAGAACCGTCCTAAAAACAGAACGTTTATTGCGCTGTAGCTTCCGTAGACAAGTTTTTGACCATTATCCCTATTTATTCCCTCAACGATCCATAAGATCTTAAATATCAAGTACTATAGTGTGAACATGCTCGAGCGTTTCACGGAGATCGAAGATTTTTGCCAATACCGTCGAATCGGAACAGCGAGCGGTCGGTCGCTTTCTCCCGTTCCTTCAAACGGCCATAACTTTTGACTCGTTGGGAGTTACGGGAGCCAAAACCTATCAAAACGAAGGTCTTTCCATGTTCTACGTTTCTAACGGTTGGAATTGTCATGGATCGGTTTTTTGTGTGGAATAATTCCATCTTAATTTTATTCTACAGCTTGAATGTTTTCATTCATAAATTAATTCCATGGAGTTTATGGTATAAATTGTCAGACTAAATCGATGTTAACGCAGAAGAACGTAAAAAAAATATACAAAGATCAAAAAAGCCCCCATAATATTCCGCTAAAAAAATGAAATTGAATTTAAAGTTGGATAAAATAGGGAAATGAAAGATATTCGCAGATTGAAAAAGTAGCTTACTAACAGGCTAAGTAATCATATAAAACGCCTTGAGTCGTTCGAAATTCTAAGGTATCAAATGCTTTTAACGTTCTCCTTGAAGTCTCTTCGTCGTGGTGTCGTAATTTTGGTAAAAAGGCGGCGCGCGTTGATGACTAGAGCAAAACAATGTGGTACGGAAAAAGAGGAAGACGGAACCGTCCTAAAAACAGAACGTTTATTGCGCTATAGCTTCCGTAGACAAGTTTTTGACCAATATCCCTATTTATTCCCTCAACGATCCATAAGATCTTAAATATCAAGTACTATAGTGCGAACATGCTCGAGCGTTTCACGGAGATTGAAGAATTTTGGCAATACCGTCGAATCGGAACAGCGAGCGGTCGGTCGCTTTCTCCCGTTCCTTCAAACGGCGATAACTTTTGACTCGTTGGGAGTTACGGAAGCCACAACCTATCAAAACGAAGGTCTTTCCATGTTCTACGTTTCTAACGGTTGGAATTGTCATGGATCGGTTTTTTTGTGTGGAATAATTCCATTTTAATTATATTCTACGGCTTGGATTTTTTCATTCATAAATTTATTCCATGGAGTTTATGGTATAAATTGTCAGACTAAATCGATGTTAACGTAGAAGAACGTAAAAAAAAAATATACAAAGATAAAAAAAGGCCACCATAATATTCCGCTAAAAAAATGAAATTGAATTTAAAATTGGATAAAATAGGAAAATGAAAGATATTCGCAGATTGAAAAAGTAGCTTACTTACAGGCTAAGTAATCATATAAAACGCCTTGAGTCGTTCGAAATTCTAAGGTATCAAATGCTTTTAGCGTTCTCCTTGAAGTCTCTTCGTCGTGATGTCGTAATTTTGGAAAAAGGCGGCGCGCGTTGATGACTATGAGCAAAACAATGAGGTACGGAAAAAGAGGAAGACGGAACCGTCCTAAAAACAGAACGTTTATTGCGCTATAGCTTCCGTAGACAAGTTTTTGACCAATATCCCCATTTATTCCCTCAAAGATCCATAAGATCTTAAATATCAAGTACTATAGTGTGAACATGCTCGAGCGTTTCACGGAGATCGAAGACTTTTGCCAAAACCGTCGAATCGGAACAGCGAGCGGTCTGTCTCTTTCTCCCGTTTCTTCAAACGACCATAACTTTTGACTCATTGGGAGTTACGGGATCCACAACCTATCAAAACGAAGGTCTTTCCATGTTCTACGTTTCTAACGGTTGGAATTCTCATGGATCGATTATTTGCGTGGAATAATTCCATCTTAATTTTATTCTACAGCTTGGATGTTTTCATTCATAAATTTATTCCATGGAGTTTATGGTATAAATAGTCAGACTAAATCGATGTTAACGTAGAAGAACGTAAAAAAAATATACAAAGATAAAAAAAGGTCACTATAATATTCCGCAAAAAAATGAAATTGAATTTAAAATTGGATAAAATAGGAAAATGAAAGATATTCGCAGATTGAAAAAGTAGCTTACTTACAGGCAAAGTAATCATATAAAACGCCTTGAGTCGTTCGAAATTCCATGGTATCAAATGCTTTTAACGTTCTCCTTGAAGTCTCTTCGTCGTGGTGTCGTAATTTTGGTAAAAAGGCGGCGCGCGTTGATGACTATGAGCAAAACATTGTGGTACGGAAAAAGAGGAAGACGGAACCGTCCTAAAAACAGAACGTTTATTGCGGTATAGCTTCCGTAGACAAGTTTTTGACCAATATCCCTGTTTATTCCCTCAACGATCCATAAGATCTAAAAAATCAAGTACTATAGTGTGAAAATGCTCGAGCGTTTCACGGAGATCGAAGACTTTTGGCAATACCGTCGAATCGGAACTGCGAGCGGTCGGTCGCTTTCTCCCGTTCCTTCAAACGGCCATAACTTTTGACTCGTTGGGAGTTACGGGGCCACAACCTATTAAAACGAAGGTCTTTCCATGTTCTACGTTTCTAACGGTTGGAATTGTCATGCATCGGTTTTTTGTGTGGAATAATTCCATCTTAATTATATTCTACGGCTTGGATGTTTTCATTCATAAATTTATTTCATGGAGTTTATGGTACAAATAGTCAGACTAAATCGATGTTCACGTAGAAGAACGTAAAAAAAATAAACAAAGATCAAAAAAGGCCACCATAATATTCCGTTAAAAAAATGAAATTGAATTTAAAATTGGATAAAATAGGAAAATGAAAGATATTCGCAGATTGAAAAAGTAGCTTACTTACAGGCTAAGTAATCATATAAAACGCCTTGAGTCGTTCGAAATTCTAAGGTATCAAATGCTTTTAACGTTCTCCTTGAAGTCTCTTCGTCGTGGTGTCGTGATTTTGGTAAAAGGCGGCGCACGTTGATGACTATGAGCAAAACAATGAGGTACGGAAAAAGAGGAAGACGAAACCGTCCTCAAAACAGAACGTTTATTGCGCTATAGCTTCCGTAGACAAGTTTTTAACCAATATCCCCATTTATTCCCTCAACGATCCATAAGATCTTAAATATCAAGTACTATAGTGTGAACATGCTCGGGCGTTTCACGGAGATCGAAGACTTTTGCCAATACCGTCGAATCGAAACAGCGAGCGGTCGGTCGCTTTCTCCCGTTCCTTCAAACGGCCATAACTTTTGACTCGTTGGGAGTTACGGGAGCCACAACCTATAAAAACGAAGGCCTTTCCATGTTCTACGTTTATAACGGTTGGAATTGTCATGGATCGGTTTTTTGTGTGGAATAATTTCATCTTAATTTTATTCTACAGCTTGCATGTTTTCATTCATAAATTTATTCCATGGAGTTTAAGGTATAAATAGTCAGACTAAATCGATGTTAACGTGAAAGAACGTAAAAAAAATATACAAAGATCAAAAAAGGCCACCATAATATTCCGCTTAAAAAATGAAATTGAATTTAAAATTGGATAAAATAGGAAAATGAAAGATATTCGCAGATTGAAAAAGTAGCTTACTTACAGGCTAAGTAATCATATAAAACGCCTTGAGTCGTTCGACATTCTAAGGTATCAAATGCTTTTAACCTTCTCCTTGAAGTCTCATCGTCGTGGTGTCGTAATTTTGGTAAAAAGGTGGCGCACGTTGATGACTATGAGCAAAACAATGAGGTACGGAAAAAGAGGAAGACGGAACCGTCCTAAAAACAGAACGTTTATTGCGATATAACTTCCGTAGACAAGTTTTTGACCAATATCCCCATTTATTCCCTCAATGATCCATAAGATCTTAAATATCAAGTACTATAGTGTGAGCATGCTCGAGCGTTTCACGGAGATCGAAGACTTTTGCCAATATCGTCGAATCGGAACAGCGAGCGATCGGTCGCTTTCTTCCGTTCCTTCAAACTGCCATAACTTTTGGCTCGTTGGGAGTTACGGGAGCCACAACCTATCAAAACGAAGGACTTTCCATGTTCTACGTTTCTAACGGTTGGAATTCTCATGGATCGGTTTTTTGTGTGGAATAATTCCATCTTAATTTTATTCTACAGCTTCGATGTTTTCATTCATAAGTTTATTCCATGGAGTTTATGGTATAAATAGTCAGACTAAATCGATGTTAATGTAGAAGAACGTAAAAAAAAGATACAAAGATCAAAAAAGGTCAATATAATATTCCGCTAAAAAAATGAAATTGAATTTAAAATTGGATAAAATAGGAAAATGAAAGATATTCGCAGATTGAAAAAGTAGCTTACTTACAGGCTAAGTAATCATATAAAACGCCTTGAGTCGTTCGAAATTCTAAGGTATCAAATGCTTTTAACGTTCTGCTTGAAGTCTCATCGTCGTGGTGTTGTAATTTTGGTAAAAAGGCGGCGCGCGTTGATGACTATGAGCAAAACAATGAGGTACGGAAAAAGAGGAAGACGGAACCGTCCTAAAAATAGAACGTTTATTGCGCTATAGCTTCCGTAGACAAGTATTTGACCAATATCCCCATTTATTTCCTCAAAGATCCATAAGATCTTAAATATCAAGTACTATAGTGTGAACATGCTCGAGCGTTTCACGGAGATCGAAGACTTTTGCCAATACCATCGAATCGGAACAGCGAGCGATCGGTCGCTTTCTCCCGTTCCTTCAAACGACCATAACTTTTGACTCGTTGTGAGTTACGAGAGCCACAACCTATCAAAACGAAGGTCTTTCCATGTTCTACATTTCTAACGGTTGGAATTCTCATGGATCGGTTTTTTGTGTGGAATAATTCCATCTTAATTTTATTCTACAGCTTCGATGTTTTCATTCATAAATTTATTCCATGGAGTTTATGGTATAAATAGTCAGACTAAATCGATGTTAACGTAGAAGAACGTAAAAAAAATATACGAAGATCAAAAAAGGTCACCATAATATTCCGCTGAAAAAATGAAATTGAATTTAAAATTGGGTAAAATAGGAAAATGAAAGATATTCGCAGATTGAAAAAGTAGCTTACTTACAGGCTAAGTAATCATATAAAACGCCTTGAGACATTCGAAATTCTAAGGTTTCAAATGCTTTTAACGTTCTCCTTGAAGTCTCTTCATCGTGGTGTCGTAATTTTGGTAAAAAGGCGGCGCGCGTTGATGACTATGAGCAAAACAATGTGGTACGGAAAAAAAGGAAGACGAAACCGTCCTAAAAACAGAACGTTTATTGCGCTATAGCTTCCGTAGACAAGTTTTTGACCTATATCCCTATTTATTCCCTCAACGATCCATAAGATCTTAAATATCAAGTACTATAGTGTGAACATGCTCGAGCGTTTCACGGAGATCGAAGACTTTTGCCAATACCGTCGAATCGGAACAGCGAGCGGTCCGTCGCTATCTCCCGTTCGTTCAAACGGCCATAACTTTTGACTCGTTGGGAGTTACGGGAGCCACAACCTATCAAAACGAAGGTCTTTCCATGTTCTACGTTTCTAGCGGTTGGAATTCTCATGGATCGGTTTTTTGTGTGGAATAATTCCAACTTAATTTTATTTTACGGCTTGGATGTTTTCATTCATACATTTATTCCATGGAGTTTATGGCATAAATAGTCAGACTAAATCGATGTTAACGTAGAAGAATGTAAAAAAAATATACAAAGATCAAAAAAGGTCACTATAATATTCCGCTAAAAAAATGAAATTGAATTCAAAATTGGATAAAATAGGAAAATGAAAGATATTCGCAGATTGAAAAAGTAGCTTACTTACAGGCTAAGTAATCATATAAAACGCCTTGAGTCGTTCGAAATTCAAAGGTATCAAATGCTTTTAACGTTCTCCTTGAAGTCTCTTCGTCGTGGTGTCGTAATTTTGGTAAAAAGGCGGCGCGCGTTGATGACTATGAGCAAAACAATGTGGTACGGAAAAAGAGGAAGACGGAACCGTCCTAAAAACAGAACGTTTATTGCGCTATAGCTTTCGTAGACAAGTTTTCGACCAATATCCCTATTTATTCCCTCAACGATCCATAAGATCTTAAATATCAAGTACTATAATGTGAACATGCTCGAGTGTTTCACGGAGATCGAAGACTTTTGCCAATACCGTCGAATCGGAACAGCGAGCGGTCCGTCGCTTTCTCCCGTTCCTTCAAACGGCCATAACTTTTGACTCGTTGGAAGTTACGGGAGTCACAACCTATCAAAGCGAAGGTCTTTCCATGTTATACGTTTCCAACGGTTTGAATTCTCATGGATCGGTTTTTTGTATGGAATAATTCCACCTTAATTTTATTCTACGGCTTGGATGTTTTCATTCATAAATTTATTCCATGGAGTTTACGATATAAATAGTCAGACTAAATCGATGTTAACGTAGAAGAACGTAAAAAAAATATACAAAGATCAAAAAAGGCCACCACAATATTCCGCTAAAAAAATGAAATTGAATTTAAAATTGGATAAAATAGGAAAATGAAAGATATTCGCATATTGAAAAAGTAGCTTACTTACAGGCTAAGTAATCATATAAAACGCCTTGAGTCGTTCGAAATTCTAAGGTATCAAATGCTTTTAACGTTCTCCTTGAAGTCTCTTCGTCGTGTTGTCGTAATTTTGGTAAAAAGGCGGCGCGCGTTGATGACTATGAGAAAAACACTGAGGTACGGAAAAAGAGGAAGACAGAACCGTCCTAAAAACAAAACATTTATTGCGCTATAACTTCCGTAGACAAGTTTTTGACCAATATCCCCATTTATTCCCTCAAAGATCCATAAGATCTTAAATATCAAGTACTATAGTGTGAGCATTCTCGAGCGTTTCACGGAGATCGAAGACTTTTGCCAATACCGTCGAATCGGAACAGCGAGCGGTCGGTCGCTTTCTCCCGTTCCTTCAAACAGCCATAACTTTTGACTCGTTGGGAGTTATGGGAGCCACAACCTATAAAAACGAAGGACTTTCCATATTCTACGTTTCTAACGGTTGGAATTGTCATGGATCGGTTTTTTGTGTGGAATAATTCCATCTTAATTTTATTCTACGGCTTGGATGTTTTCATTCATAAATTTATTCCATGGAGTTTAAGGTATAAATAGTCAGACGAAATCGATGTTAATGTAGAAGAACGTAAAAAAAATATACAAAGATCAAATAAGGCCACCATAATATTCCGCTAAAAAAATGAAATTGAATTTAAAATTGGATAAAATAGAAAAATGAATGCTATTCGCAGATTGAAAAAGTAGCTTACTTACAGGCTAAGTAATCATATAAAACGCCTTGTCGTTCGAAATTCTAAGGTATCAAATGCCTTTAACGTTCTTATTGAAGTTTCTTCGTCGTGGTGTCGTAATTTTGGTAAAATGGCGGCGCGCGTTGATGACTATGAGCAAAACAATGTGGTACGAAAAAAGTGGAAGACGGAACCGTCCTAAAAACAGAACGTTTATTGCGCTATAGCTTCCATAGACAAGTTTTTGACCAATATCCCTATTTATTCCCTCAACGATCCATAAGATCTTAAATATCAAGTACTATAGTGTGAACATGCTCGAGCGTTTCACGGAGATCGAAGACTTTTGCCAATACCGTCGAATCGGAACAGCGAGCGGTTGGTCGCTTTCTCCCGTTCGTTCAAACGGCCATAACTTTTGACTCGTTGGGAGTTACGGGAACCACAACCTATCAAAACGAAGGTCTTTCCATGTTCTACATTTCTAACGGTTGGAATTCTCATGGATCGGTATTTTGTGTGGAATAATTCCATCTTAATTTTATTCTACAGCTCGGATGTTTTCGTTCATCAATTTATTCCATGGAGTTTATGGTATAAATAGTCAGACTAAATCGATGTTAACGTAGAAGAGCGTAAAAAAAAATATACAAAGATCAAAAAAGGCCACCATAATATTCCTCTAAAAAAATGAAATTGAATTTAAAATTGGATAAAATAGGAAAATGAAAGATATTCGCAGATTGAAAAAGCAGCTTACTTACAGGCTAAGTAATCATATAAAACGCCTTGAGTCGTTCGAAATTCTAAGGTATCAAATGCCTTAACATTCTTATTGAAGTCTCTTCGTCGTGGTGTCGTAATTTTGGTAAAAACACGGCGCGCGTTGATGACTATGAGCAAAACAATGTGGTACTGTAACGACCCGTAAATTTTCAATAATTAAAGCTGTCAATTTAATAAGATTTTGATAAATATTTTGGAAAAAAAAATTTGTAATTTAATAATGAAATGAATGCCAAAATGAGATGTAAGTTTGTACTTAAAAAAAAAAACTAATTAATAAAAATTGAAATGAAATTACAGTTTATTGAAGTAATGTAAATTGTTATACATGGCTATAAATTTATGTAAGAAAAAAAATGCAAACATTAAAATTTATAAATGATTTAGTATGAAAAATGACCATTGAATAAAGATTTGGTATATAAGAATGGTAACGTATGTTTGTGAACAGTGAATTCAAAGGTGTGATTAAAAGTTATAGTAACGGTTGTAAGTTACTATTTAATGGGTCTATTAATCTAGTTGTAGATGTTACATTTAGGTGTAAAATGGATATAAGTAAATAAATGTAAGTTGTGTGGGTAAATGAATTAGTGTATAATTTATGGTAATTGAATGAATTAAACATTATGTAAGCAATTATGATAATTAGTGGACATGATAAACTTGAGTGTAATATAAAGATAAGGATAACATTTATTGCAAGTTACATTTATTTAGGCTGCTAAATTTAAAGTATAAAATCAATTACACTTAAATGTAAGTAAATTTTCATTTATATGAGATAGGACAGTAATTGTAAAGTGTGAATGTAATGACATAAATGGGAATGTATATTTTATGAAATGTATATTTTATCCATAAGATGAAATAAAGGAATGAAACCAAGTTGGATAAATGGATTGAGGTTTTAATTATAATAAACGTATATATTTAGCAAACTCAATATAATTGAAAATAACAGTTATTATAATAGAAAGATGAAAATTTGAATATATATTTATGTAATGAATGATAAAAAAATAATAGCTAGGTTTATAGAGTGATAATATATTTATTAGAAGAAAAGAATTGAAGCAAGGCAATTATTGGAAATTTAATTAAATGTGAATTCAATTTCATAACAAATAGATTTATGGTAAGAGAATGAAATTAATTACTATGTAAACTGAAATTTGAATGAATTGGAAGTTATTAATGTATTAGTATCTAAACCAATGTTAATATGGATTTTTTTTTGAATTTAAACTTATACTTTTAATTTAGATAAAAATACAGTGTTTGCACACAATGACTTTCTATATTTTATTTCTCTATGTTTGTTTCTCTAATTTTTATTTTCTATTTTATTTGTATAAACTTTGAATATATTCATTTGTTCTTTGATTGATTTTTTCTTTGAATAATAGCTTAGGAATTTCAAGAGATATAGGTTACCTGTTTTGTACATTTATTGCATTTTCATTGCATGCAAACAAAGGAAAAATTTCACAAGATTCTTCCTCCTTAATTTGTGCCTTTTTAATTTCTTGCCTTTTTTTTTTCCTACCCTCTTTATTTCAAACCTTAGCAAATTACTTCCCACATCTCTAGCCGTGCATAACTCCATCTATTAGCCATGAGAAACATCTCATTTCCATATCTCTTCATTCTTATTCACGGCTAAAAAAAAAAGGAAATTTAATTAAATCCATTAAGCTATTTGATTAAATAGGGAATAAATCCCCTCATTTACTAGCCTTTTTAATTCTTGCCATTCTTTTGGCCATTTATCTTCATAACCCTAGCCGCCATATCATATTTGCAATTCACGTACAAAGCTTTCCTACATCTCATTCTCACGTTCATTTCTATTTTGAGAAAAAAAATTCCATGGCTTCTCCTCCTTCTCTCTTCCCTTTTTTTTTTCTTTCTTTTGTTTTCTATTTTGTTTAAGTAATGGCCTCCTCTTCTTCTTCCTTCTCTTTCTCCTCTTTTTCATTTTGTTTTCCTTTTGTTTTCTTCATGCTAGTTCAGCCACCACCTTGTTCACCTCTTCACCATAATTCCGACCTCATCCTCTCTCCACCACCTCCATAACCGGTCTCGCATGCCACCAAAACTATCATGGCCAAGACCCATGATGTTTAAGGTCAAGGTTATGCCATTTGATCCATATTCTTTTCATTTTATTTATTTTTTTGATTTACAATCTTGTGTTGAATTATATCCTTATAATTTGTGTATTTGTTTATGTGCAAGATTGGATCTTGACTCTCCATCACTCAAGTATAGTCGTGCTTTGTCGTGCCTTGTCGTGCTTTGCAGAGTTTAGATTTGTGTGTTGAATTTGATTTCTAGCTTTAAAAAGGTGAGTTTTATCTCTTTAGACATACGTACTTTTAATTTGTGAAACGATGACATGTGAATTGTATAAATTAATATGTTATGTTATTATGTTCATATATGCCTGTGATAAATCTATATGATGTTAAATATTGCTATATCCCTGTTACATCATCTGTTATGATTTTATTTGTTATACTGTTATTTATTTCCTGTTTATCACACTGCAAGTTCCCTATCACTATGGGCTGAAATGATAGGCTCGAGTGATTTTATTGTATTTATTTTACTTGGGATTGCGGGTTTGAAATGATAGAACCCGGATTTTTCTTCTTAAATCACGGATTGAAATGACATATTATCCGTATCATTTGACCTAGGTTAGAAAATATCATACAGGCCCATGGTTATATTTTTAAATGATATTTTCCTAAAAATTTAGTAAGTACTTTAAATATTTCAAAAAATTATTAAGTATTTTGAATTATAAATATATGAAAATTTTAACTTAATTTGATTTAATTCTTTAAAGTGTAAAGAAATATTGTTTTTATATAAGTTAAATTTTTTATAAGTTAATTGGTTTTGAATGGAATTTAAAGAGTCTTATTTATGATAAATAACTTAATAATTAAGTTTGATTAAATTTGGAATCTTAAGTCTAGCCTAGTAATTGTAATAAAGGTTGTTTCCCACGATGGACATATTTTGTAAAATAAACAATGTATTTTTGAATAAATAAAATGAAATACACTTATATGTGACATCTTGTAATAAGTTTTGGAATCATGGTGGAATTGATGTCTAAAGGAATAAAATTTGTAAAGAATTTGATTGTTTGACTATGATAAAATATTCTTTTGTAAAATGTTATGTTTTGTAAGGTAATAACTATGACTTTGAAATGGAAAAATGTAAGTTAAACACACATGTGAAAGGTGTAAGTTTTAATTTATGAAAGAAATTGGTAAGTTTTTAATTAATGCAAGAAATAGTGCAAGTTTTAATTAATGAAAGAAAAGGGTAAGTTTTAATTAATGAAAGAAACGTATAAGTTTTAATTAATGAAAGAAAAGGGTAAGTTTTAATTAATGAAAGAAACGTATGAGTTTTTAATTAATGAAAGAAACATGTAAATTCCTAATTAATGAAAGAAATAGTGCAAGTTTTAATTAAGGAAAGAAACATGTAAAGTTTTAAGTAGTATGGTATTGATTAAATTAATAAATGCTCATTACTGTAATAGGAATGTAAATTTAAAACATACATTTGATAATATAAGTTTTAATTAGTGTAATATTGAAAAATGATAAATGCTCTTTATTATAATAAATGTAAGTTAAAACGTACATTTGACATGTAGATTTTAATCAATGTAATGGTGTATTTTAAATTGATTAAATTGATAAACGTTACTTACTGTAATAATAAAATGTAAGTTGATAACGTACATTTGATAAGCAAGTTTTAATTTATGTAAATGGCGTACTTTAAATGATTAAAATAGTAAAGTTTCTTTATTGTAATAATAATGTAAGTTATAAGGTACTTTTAACTTAACATAAGAATTTTGGTTTTAAATTGGATATTACAGTAAGAAAGTTTATTTAACTATAAGGCTATGATAAATTGACCATGTTAAAGTTGTAAGCTTATAAATACCTTGATTATATAAAATGTTAAAGTGGAAAGTATCACATTCAAAAAAAAATGTTATGATTCCTTAAGGTAACATTTCCAAAATGCTATGATAATTTAAAGGAATATTTCAAGTTTAATAAATTGAAAGAAATATTCAATGATTTGGAAATTTGGGTTTTATTTAAATGATATATTATTGAATTATTTTTGAAATGGAAATGATACTATTGTGATATGGTTTTGAAATGAGTATGATAATTTGGTTTTGAAAGTATATACTGTTTTGAAAGAAATTATATGATTTTGAAATGGATATGTTAGTTTGGTTTTGAAAGTATAAATTATTTTGAAATAAATATCCATGGGTTATAATAACGATTGGTTGTTAAAGAGACCGGGATCGGATATTGTCTTATAGCCGGCCTATACCGAAAACCACTTTAACAACTGTGTACGCGGTGGAGATTCCAGAATGAAGTAGGATGGTGGCGACGTTCTCGAGGTATATTACGTGGACCCAACTCCCGTGAGTTGGCATATATGACTAAAACAGGAGCTATACCGGGCTACACAAAGGGTCGCACCCTTTCATCGAGCATGCTCCATCGGAAACCATTCTATTATTTTTGTGATTCGATTCGGTGGCGCCACTTTGATTCGAGGGTATTGTTCGAGGTGGGCGGAAGCTGCTGGCTTGCCGTCACCACCGGTCCGGGAGTGCAAACGGTGTATCCACCCTGGCATTGCCTCGCGTGCCGTGTCATATCCTTATATCGAGCCCACTACGATTTTGGTTTTAAAGATCCGACCGCGTTAAGGTTCACCATCCCCTTAACGCTATTTTCTATATGGTTATACTTTACTGATTAGACACTACTGTATATAGCGCAATATACTACATAGTAA
Source organism: Allium cepa (assembly GCA_030765085.1). Taxonomy (NCBI): domain Eukaryota; kingdom Viridiplantae; phylum Streptophyta; class Magnoliopsida; order Asparagales; family Amaryllidaceae; genus Allium; species Allium cepa. The sequence continues at coordinate 171,858,536 of CM060931.1, forward strand.
ATAGTTTAACGGATCCTTAGAGGATGGGCGGTCCCAAGCATCTTCTAAGTTACTTGTACCTTTACTACAGTTCACTTGAGTTGGTTTACATTGTATAAGTATGTATGTCCTGACTCGAGTGTTTGTATTTTTATTTACGCTCGGGTCAGCCTGAGTTATTCACAGATTTGGATTTCCACTTTCTGGAGATTGGAATCGCTGGAGATTATCTACTTGTCATGTTTATCTTTTGAAACCTGTTGTTCCTTTCAGCGCTTGTATTAGTTGACTTCTACGAAGTGAGACTTCTTTTGTACCTTATTTCCTCTGTTGTATTTTATGTAACTCTGATATTTTTATATAGTAGCTTCATGAACTACTATTTCTTTTGCTTCCACTGCACTATTATTACTCTGTGTCTGTGATTCTATGATTTTTATTTACTGTATATTCTGAGATTTGCCAAATTTTTATTTACAACGCGGTATTTTGAGTAATTTAATTCCGGCATGAGTGTCTACCTATACACTTATAATGGATGCGAATGGTTGAAAATACCACGGTTGTTACAGTTGGTATCAGAGCTTTGGTAGCTCTAGGCAAAACTCAGCATATGGAGTAGATGTATTTACAGAATCACTTTCATTCGAGTTGAATCTCATTCTTTTGACTCGATTCCTTTGAATTTTGGAACGTTCCCTATGGTTCCAAAATCCATTCTTATTCCCCGCTACTCATCTTCATTTGATTCTGGAGTATCCCATAACTCCACTTCGAATGATCTTTATAGTGAATTGGCGGTCTCGCCAATCTCAAAAATTTTCTTGTAAAAGGGGTGAAACTCCTTTACAACAGCATCGATTCACCAAAGATTTTATATCCTCAGTTTAGATGCTAGTATCTCCTATTATCCAAAACTCTATCTTATGAGGTTGAATGTAGATTTACCCCAGAAAATCCACTTCGACCTTATACTTTAAGTCACGGTTGACCCGATTAAGGTTGCCCGTGATTTATATTAGCTAATCCACCTCCCTACTCTATATTTAATCATCTTGTCTTTTGTTTCCAACATATTTTCAAACATTTTGAATTGTATTTGTCAATCTATATTTTTTTTATATATTGTGTTGTTTGAGTTGTTGATGTTGATTTGGGTTTCCGATCGATTCGTCTGATCAACGCTATCGATAGGATTTCTAAAACACTTTGATAGAACAAACTGACACAATATTATTTTAAAATTTGGTTAATGAAATAAAATTTTGATATATATATATCTATGGAACTTAATAAAATGATTCAAATTGATAATTTGAAATGATAATACTTGATTTATCATTTATTGTTCTATAAATGAATTTATAAATAATTGTTTATAAATTGATTTGGGAACTTAAATGAATTTAGAAAAGAAATCTGAGAATTTATTTTCCGATGATCTCGAACTTTGGTTTAAAAGTTTTAAAAGGGTTATATTATTTAAAGTATTTTGAATAGAATTTGTTTTCAAAGAATTTTAAAGTTTTTAAATCAGTGCTCTTCTCTTTGTCGCTGGAGAATAGTTTCGGTGATGACTGCAGCATCATCAACATTCATTTTCGAGTTTCGAAGTGAAGAGACCATTCTGTAGTTTTGCTACAGTCTTGCTTTGGAGAATTAAATTGATTTGGATTTCTAAAATATGACTTGACTTATACTATATATTAATATATGATGTAAATTTTATTTTATATATATATATATATTGTGTATGTATATATTTAGTTATTTACCTCTAAAAAAAAAATTTGTTTGAAGTTAATCGGAAAATGAATTCTTGAATTTTATCTTAAAGGATGATTTAAAATTTTAAATGATCAAAATTTTAAATAAATACTTAAGCTTGAATAATTGAATTAGAAGGTTTGTTTGTATAATACTCAATTACTTTGTAATATAACGTACCTAAAATTATTCAGAAGTGAATATGTAATTGGATAAAATACAATATAAAAGGATTTTTATAAATAAAATTTAAGTAGTTATAATAAATGTTATACACTTAAATTTTAGTTATAAAAGATTAATAGGGGTAAACAGAATAAAAGTTAATTGAATAATTTACAATATAATGGTGATAAAGGAATTTATAAATAAATTGGAGCAGATATAATAAGTGTCAATAAACTTAATATATATGATTAGATATATTAAGTGGAATAAATTTAATAATAATTATGGAATAAAGAAGAATTAAATTTATTGAATAAATTATGAGTATAATAAATGATTTTCAAATTCATGACTTTGGAAAATTGTTAATTTAAGAAAATAAAATTTGAAATAGTTAAGATTTATTTAACTTAAGTGAAACCAAATGAATGAAATCAATTATTAATTTAAGTTGAAGTTTCCATGGATTTAAATTTTATTATCTTCTTTGCTGTCTAATCTTTTTCTGTTAGGTTGTTCTATTCTCCCACCTCTTCCTTTTCGGGGACGAAAAGTTTTGAGTGGAGGAGAGTGTAACGACCCGTAAATTTTCAATAATTAAAGCTGTCAATTTAATAAGATTTTGATAAATATTTTGGAAAAAAAAATTTGTAATTTAATAATGAAATGAATGCCAAAATGAGATGTAAGTTTGTACTTAAAAAAAAACTAATTAATAAAAATTGAAATGAAATTACAGTTTATTGAAGTAATGTAAATTGTTATACATGGCTATAAATTTATGTAAGAAAAAAAATGCAAACATTAAAATTTATAAATGATTTAGTATGAAAAATGACCATTGAATAAAGATTTGGTATATAAGAATGGTAACGTATGTTTGTGAACAGTGAATTCAAAGGTGTGATTAAAAGTTATAGTAACGGTTGTAAGTTACTATTTAATGGGTCTATTAATCTAGTTGTAGATGTTACATTTAGGTGTAAAATGGATATAAGTAAATAAATGTAAGTTGTGTGGGTAAATGAATTAGTGTATAATTTATGTTAATTGAATGAATTAAACATTATGTAAGCAATTATGATAATTAGTGGACATGATAAACTTGAGTGTAATATAAAGATAAGGATAACATTTATTGCAAGTTACATTTATTTAGGCTGCTAAATTTAAAGTATAAAATCAATTACACTTAAATGTAAGTAAATTTTCATTTATATGAGATAGGACAGTAATTGTAAAGTGTGAATGTAATGACATAAATGGGAATGTATATTTTATGAAATGTATATTTTATCCATAAGATGAAATAAAGGAATGAAACCAAGTTGGATAAATGGATTGAGGTTTTAATTATAATAAACGTATATATTTAGCAAACTCAATATAATTGAAAATAACAGTTATTATAATAGAAAGATGAAAATTTGAATATATATTTATGTAATGAATGATAAAAAAATAATAGCTAGGTTTATAGAGTGATAATATATTTATTAGAAGAAAAGAATTGAAGCAAGGCAATTATTGGAAATTTAATTAAATGTGAATTCAATTTCATAACAAATAGATTTATGGTAAGAGAATGAAATTAATTACTATGTAAACTGAAATTTGAATGAATTGGAAGTTATTAATGTATTAGTATCTAAACCAATGTTAATATGGATTTTTTTTTGAATTTAAACTTATACTTTTAATTTAGATAAAAATACAGTGTTTGCACACAATGACTTTCTATATTTTATTTCCCTATGTTTGTTTCTCTAATTTTTATTTTCTATTTTATTTGTATAAACTTTGAATATATTCATTTGTTCTTTGATTGATTTTTTCTTTGAATAATAGCTTAGGAATTTCAAGAGATATAGGTTACCTGTTTTGTACATTTATTGCATTTTCATTGCATGCAAACAAAGGAAAAATTTCACAAGATTCTTCCTCCTTAATTTGTGCCTTTTTAATTTCTTACCTTTTTTTTTCCTACCCTCTTTATTTCAAACCTTAGCAAATTACTTCCCACATCTCTAGCCGTGCATAACTCCATCTATTAGCCATGAGAAACATCTCATTTCCATATCTCTTCATTCTTATTCACGGCTAAAAAAAAAGGAAATTTAATTAAATCCATTAAGCTATTTGATTAAATAGGGAATAAATCCCCTCATTTACTAGCCTTTTTAGTTCTTGCCATTCTTTTGGCCATTTATCTTCATAACCCTAGCCGCCATATCATATTTGCAATTCACGTACAAAGCTTTCCTACATCTCATTCTCACGTTCATTTCTATTTTGAGAAAAAAAATTCCATGGCTTCTCCTCCTTCTCTCTTCCCTTTTTTTTTTCTTTCTTTTGTTTTCTATTTTGTTTAAGTAATGGCCTCCTCTTCTTCTTCCTTCTCTTTCTCCTCTTTTTCATTTTGTTTTCCTTTTGTTTTCTTCATGCTAGTTCAGCCACCACCTTGTTCACCTCTTCACCATAATTCCGACCTCATCCTCTCTCCACCACCTCCATAACCGGTCTCGCATGCCACCAAAACTATCATGGCCAAGACCCATGATGTTTAAGGTCAAGGTTATGCCATTTGATCCATATTCTTTTCATTTTATTTATTTTTTTGATTTACAATCTTGTGTTGAATTATATCCTTATAATTTGTGTATTTGTTTATGTACAAGATTGGATCTTGACTCTCCATCACTCAAGTATAGTCGTGCTTTGCCGTGCCTTGTCGTGCTTTGCAGAGTTTAGATTTGTGTGTTGAATTTGATTTCTAGCTTTAAAAAGGTGAGTTTTATCTCTTTAGACATACGTACTTTTAATTTGTGAAACGATGACATGTGAATTGTATAAATTAATATGTTATGTTATTATGTTCATATATGCCTGTGATAAATCTATATGATGTTAAATATTGCTATATCCCTGTTACATCATCTGTTATGATTTTATTTGTTATACTGTTATTTATTTCCTGTTTATCACACTGCAAGTTCCCTATCACTATGGGCTGAAATGATAGGCTCGAGTGATTTTATTGTCACTTGGGATTGCGGGTTTGAAATGATAGAACCCGGATTTTTCTTCTTAAATCACGGATTGAAATGACATATTATCCGTATCATTTGACCTAGGTTAGAAAATATCATACAGGCCCATGGTTATATTTTTAAATGATATTTTCCTAAAAATTTAGTAAGTACTTTAAATATTTCAAAAAATTATTAAGTATTTTGAATTATAAATATATGAAAATTTTAACTTAATTTGATTTAATTCTTTAAAGTGTAAAGAAATATTGTTTTTATATAAGTTAAATTTTTTATAAGTTAATTGGTTTTGAATGGAATTTAAAGAGTCTTATTTATGATAAATAACTTAATAATTAAGTTTGATTAAATTTGGAATCTTAAGTCTAGCCTAGTAATTGTAATAAAGGTTGTTTCCCACGATGGACATATTTTGTAAAATAAACAATGTATTTTTGAATAAATAAAATGAAATACACTTATATGTGACATCTTGTAATAAGTTTTGGAATCATGGTGGAATTGATGTCTAAAGGAATAAAGTTTGTAAAGAATTTGATTGTTTGACTATGATAAAATATTCTTTTGTAAAATGTTATGTTTTGTAAGGTAATAACTATGACTTTGAAATGGAAAAATGTAAGTTAAACACACATGTGAAAGGTGTAAGTTTTAATTTATGAAAGAAATTGGTAAGTTTTTAATTAATGCAAGAAATAGTGCAAGTTTTAATTAATGAAAGAAAAGGGTAAGTTTTAATTAATGAAAGAAACGTATAAGTTTTAATTAATGAAAGAAAAGGGTAAGTTTTAATTAATGAAAGAAACGTATGAGTTTTTAATTAATGAAAGAAACATGTAAATTCCTAATTAATGAAAGAAATAGTGCAAGTTTTAATTAAGGAAAGAAACATGTAAAGTTTTAAGTAGTATGGTATTGATTAAATTAATAAATGCTCATTACTGTAATAGGAATGTAAATTTAAAACGTACATTTGATAATATAAGTTTTAATTAGTGTAATATTGAAAAATGATAAATGCTCTTTATTATAATAAATGTTAGTTAAAACGTACATTTGACATGTAGATTTTAATCAATGTAATGGTGTATTTTAAATTGATTAAATTGATAAAATGTTACTTACTGTAATAATAAAATGTAAGTTGATAACGTACATTTGATAAGCAAGTTTTAATTTATGTAAATGGCGTACTTTAAATGATTAAAATAGTAAAGTTTCTTTATTGTAATAATAATGTAAGTTATAAGGTACTTTTAACTTAACATAAGAATTTTGGTTTTAAATTGGATATTACAGTAAGAAAGTTTATTTAACTATAAGGCTATGATAAATTGACCATGTTAAAGTTGTAAGCTTATAAATACCTTGATTATATAAAATGTTAAAGTGGAAAGTATCACATTCAAAAAAAAATGCTATGATTCCTTAAGGTAACATTTCCAAAATGCTATGATAATTTAAAGGAATATTTCAAGTTTAATAAATTGAAAGAAATATTCAATGATTTGGATTTCCACTTTCTGGAGATTGGAATCGCTGGAGATTATCTACTTGTCATGTTTATCTTTTGAAACCTGTTGTTCCTTTCAGCGCTTGTATTAGTTGACTTCTACGAAGTGAGACTTCTTTTGTACCTTATTTCCTCTGTTGTATTTTATGTAACTCTGATATTTTTATATAGTAGCTTCATGAACTACTATTTCTTTTGCTTCCGCTGCACTATTATTACTCTGTGTCTGTGATTCTATGATTTTTATTTACTGTATATTCTGAGATTTGCCAAATTTTTATTTACAACGCGGTATTTTGAGCAATTTAATTCCGGCATGAGTGTCTACCTATACACTTATAATGGATGCGAATGGTTGAAAATACCACGGTTGTTACAGGTACGGAAAAAGAGGAAGATAGAACCGTCCTTAAAACTGAACGTTTATTGCGCTATAGTTTCCGTAGACAAGTTTTTGACCAATATCCCTATTTATTCCCTCAAAGATCCATAAGATCTTAAATATCAAGTACTATAGTGTGAACATGCTCGAGCGTTTCACGGAGATCGAAGACTTTTGCCAATACCGTCGAATCGGAACAGCGAGCAGTCGGTCGCTTTCTCCCGTTCGTTCAAACGGCCATAACTTTTGACTCGTTGGGAGTTACGGGAGCCACAACCTACCAAAGCGAAGGTCTTTCCATGTTCTACGTTTCTAACGGTTGGAATTGTCATGGATCGGTTTTTTTGTGTGGAATAATTCCATCTTAATTTTATTCTACGGCTTGGATGTTTTCATTCATAAATTTATTCCATGGAGTTTATGGTATAAATAGTCAGACTAAATCGATGTTAACGAAGAAGAACTTGAAAAAAAAATACAAAGATCAAAAAAGGCCACCATAATATCCCGCTAAAAAAATGAAATTGAATTTAAAATTGGATAAAATAGGAAAATGAAAGATATTCGCAGATTGAAAAAGTAGCTTACTTACAGGCTAAGTAATCATATAAAATGCCCTTAGTCGTTCGAAATTCTAAGGTATCAAATGCTTTTAGCGTTCTCCTTGAAGTCTCTTTGTTGTGGTGTCGTAATTTTGGTAAAAAGGCGGAGCGTGTTGATGACTATGAGCAAAACAATGTGGTACGGAAAAAGAGGAAGACGGAACCGTCCTAAAAACAGAACGTTTATTGCGCTATAGCTTCCGTAGACAAGTTTTTGACCAATATCCCTATTTATTCCCCCAACGATCCATAAGATCTTAAATATCAAGTACTATAGTGTGAACATGCTCGAGCGTTTCACGGAGATCGAAGACTTTTGCCAATACCGTCGAATCGGAACAGCGAGCGGTCGTTCGCTTTCTCTCGTTTGTTTAAACGGTCATAACTTTTGACTCGTTGGGAGTTACGGGAGCCACAGCCTATCAAAATTAAGGTCTTTCTATGTTCTACGTTTCTTATGGTTGGAATTCTCATGGATCGGTTTTTTGTGTGGAATAATTCCATCTTAATTTTATTCTACATCTTGAATGTTTTCATTCATCAATTTATTCCATGGAGTTTATGGTATAAATAGTCAGACTAAATCGATGTTAACGTAGAAGAATGTAAAAAAAAATACAAAGATCAAAAAAGGCCACCATAATATTCCGCTAAAAAAATGAAATTGAATTTAAAATTGGATAAAATAGGAAAATGAAAGATATTCGCAGATTGAAAAGTAGCTTACTTACAGGCTAAGTAATCATATAAAACGCCTTGAGTCGTTCGAAATTCTAAGGTATCAAATACTTTTAACGTTCTCCTTGAAGTCTCTTCGTCGTGGTGTCGTAATTTTGGTAAAAAGGCGGCGCGCGTTGATGACTATGAGAAAAACAGTGTGGCACGGAAACGGAACCGTCCTAAAAACACAACGTTTATTGCGCTATAGCTTCCGTAGACAAGTTTTTGACCAATATCTCTATTTATTCCCTCAGCGATCCATAAGATCTTAAATATCAAGTACTATAGTGTGAACATGCTCGAGCGTTTCACGGAGATCGAAGACTTTTGCCAATACCGTCGAATCGGAACAGCGAGCGGTCGGTCGCTTTCTTCCGTTCGTTCAAACGACCATAACTTTTGACTCGTTGGGAGTTACGGGAGCCACAACCTATCAAAACGAAGGTCTTTCAATGTTCTACGTTTCTAACGGTTGGAATTCTCATGGATCGGTTTTTTTTGTGGAATAATTCCATCTTAATTTTATTCTACAGCTTGGATGTTTTCATTCATAAATTTATTCCATGGAGTTTATGGTATAAATAGTCAGACTAAATCGATATTAACGTAGAAGAACGTAAAAAAATATACAAAGATCAAAAAAGGCCACCATAATATTCCGCTAAAAAAATGAAATTGATTTTAAAATTGGATAAAATAGGAAAATGAAAGATATACGTAGATTGAAAAAGTAGCTTACTTACACGCTAAGTAATCATATAAAACGCCTTGAGTCATTCGAAATTCTAAGGTATCAAATGCTTTTAACGTTCTCGTTGAAGTCTCTTCGTCGTGGTGTCGTAATTTTGGTAAAAAGGCGGCACGCGTTGATGACTATGAGCAAAACAATGTGGTACGGAAAAAGAGGAAGACGGAACCGTCGTAAAAACAGAACGTTTATTGCGCTATAGCTTCCGTAGACAAGTTTTTGACCAATATCCCTATTTATTCCCTCAACGATCCATAAGATCTTAAATATTAAGTACTATAGTGTGAACATGCTCGAGCGTTTCACGGAGATCGAAGACTTTTGCCAATACCGTCGAATCGGAACAGCGAGCGTTCGGTCGCTTTCTCCCGTTCCTTCAAACGGCCATAACTTTTGACTCGTTGGGAGTTACGGGAGCCACAACCTATCAAAGCGAAGGTCTTTCCATGTTCTACGTTTCTAACGGTTTGAATTCTCATGGATTGGTTTTTTGTGTGGAATAATTCCATCTTAATTTTATTCTACGGCTTGGATGTTTTCATTCATAAATTTATTCCATGGAGTTTACGGTATAAATAGTCAGACTAAATCGATGTTAACGTAGAAGAACGTAAAAAAATATACAAAGATCAAAAAAGGCCACCACAATATTCCGCTAAAAAAATGAAATTGAATTTAAAATTGGATAAAATAGGAAAATGAAAGATATTCGCAGATTGAAAAAGTAGCTTACTTACAGGCTAAGTAATCATATAAAACGCCTTGAGTCGTTCGAAATTCTAAGGTATCAAATGCTTTTAACGTTCTCCTTGAAGTCTCTTCGTCGTGTTGTCGTAATTTTGGTAAAAAGGCGGCGCGCGTTGATGACTATGAGCAAAACACTGAGGTACGGAAAAAGAGGAAGACAGAACCATCCTAAAAACAAAACGTTTATTGCGCTATAACTTCCGTAGACAAGTTTTTGACCAATATCCCTATTTATTCCCTCAAAGATCCATAAGATCTTAAATATCAAGTACTATAGTGTAAGCATGCTCGAGCGTTTCACGGAGATCGAAGACTTTTGCCAATACCGTCGAATCGGAACAGCGAGCGGTCGGTCGCTTTCTCCCGTTCCTTCAAACGGCCATAACTTTTGACTCGTTGGGAGTTACGGGAGCCACAACCTATAAAAACGAAGGTCTTTCCATGTTCTACGTTTCTAACGGTTGGAATTGTCATGGATCGGTTTTTTGTGTGGAATAATTCCATCTTAATTTTATTCTACGGCTTGAATGTTTTCATTCATAAATTTATTCCATGGAGTTTAAGGTATAAATAGTCAGACGAAATAGATGTTAATGTAGAAGAACGTAAAAAAAAAATATACAAAGATCAAATAAGGCCACCATAATATTCCGCTAAAAAAATGAAATTGAATTTAAAATTGGATAAAATAGGAAAATGAATGCTATTCGCAGATTGAAAAAGTAGCTTACTTACAGGCTAAGTAATCATATAAAACGCCTTGTCGTTCGAAATTCTAAGGTATCAAATGCCTTTAAAGTTCTTATTGAAGTTTCTTCGTCGTGGTGTCGTAATTTTGGTAAAATGGCGGCGCGCGTTGATGACTATGAGCAAAACAATGTGGTACGGAAAAAGTGGAAGACGGAACCGTCCTAAAAACAGAACGTTTATTGCGCTATATCTTCCGTAAACAAGTTTTTGACCAATATCCATATTTATTCCCTCAACGATCCATAAGATCTTAAATATTAAGTACTATAGTGTGAACATGCTCGAGCGTTTCACGGAGATCGAAGACTTTTGCCAATACCGTCGAATCGGAACAGCGAGCGGTCGGTCGCTTTCTCCCGTTCCTTCAAACGGACATAACTTTTGACTCGTTGAAAGTTACGGGAGCCACAACCTATCAAAGCGAAGGTCTTTCCATGTTCTACGTTTCTAACGGTTTGAATTCTCATGGATCGGTTTTTTGTGTGGAATAATTCCATTTTAATTTTATTCTACGGCTTGGATGTTTTCATTCATAAATTTATTCCATGGAGTTTACGGTATAAATAGTCAGACTAAATCGATGTTAACGTAGAAGAACGTAAAAAAAATATACAAAGATCAAAAAAGTCCACCACAATATTCCGCTAAAAAAATGAAATTGAATTTAAAATTGGATAAAATAGGAAAATGAAAGATATTCGCAGATTGAAAAAGTAGCTTACTTACAGGCTAAGTAATCATATAAAACGCCTTGAGTCGTTCGAAATTCTAAGGTATCAAATGCTTTTAACGTTCTCCTTGAAGTCTCTTCGTCGTGTTGTCGCAATTTTGGTAAAAAGGCGGCGCGCGTTGATGACTATGAGCAAAACACTGAGGTACGGAAAAAGAGGAAGACAGAACCGTCCTAAAAACAAAACGTTTATTGCGCTATAACTTCCGTAGACAAGTTTTTGATCAATATCCCCATTTATTCCCTCAAAGATCCATAAGATCTTAAATATCAAGTACTATAGTGTGAGCATGCTCGAGCGTTTCACGGAGATCGAAGACTTTTGCCAATACCATCGAATCGGAACAGCGAGCGGTCGGTCGCTTTCTCCCGTTCCTTCAAACGGCCATAACTTTTGACTCGTTGGGAGTTACGGGAACCACAACCTATCAAAGCGAAGGCCTTTCCATGTTCTACGTTTCTAACGGTTGGAATTGTCATGAATCGGTTTTTTGTGTGGAATAATTCCATCTTAATTTTATTCTGCGGCATGGATGTTTTCATTCATAAATTTATTCCATGGAGTTTATGGTATAAATAGTCAGACTAAATCGATGTTAACGTAGAAGAACGTAAAAAAATATATACAAAGATCAAAAAAGGCCACCATAATATTGCGCTAAAAAAATGAAATTGAATTTAAAATTGGATAAAATAGGAAAATGAAAGATATTCGCAGATTGAAAAAGCAGCTTACTTACAGGCTAAGTAATCATATAAAACGCCTTGAGTCGTTCGAAATTCTAAGGTATCAAATGCCTTTAACATTCTTTTTGAAGTCTCTTCGTCGTGGTGTCGTAATTTTGGTAAAAACACGGCGCGCGTTGATGACTATGAGCAAAACAATGTGGTACGGAAAAAGAGGAAGATGGTACCGTCCTAAAAACAGAACGTTTATTGCGCTATAGCTTCCGTAGACAAGTTTTTGACCAATATCCCTATTTATTCCCCCAACGATCCATAAGATCTTAAATATCAAGTACTATAGTGTGAACATGCTTGAGCGTTTCACGGAGATCGAAGACTTTTGCCAATACCGTCGAATTGGAACAGCGAGCGGTCGGTCGCTTTCTCCCGTTCGTTCAAACGGCCATAACTTTTGACTCGTTGGGAGTTACGGGAGCCACAACCTATCAAAGCGAAGGTCTTTCCATGTTCTACGTTTCTAATGGTTGGAATTGTCATGGATCGGTTTTTTGTGTGGAATAATTCCATCTTAATTTTATTCTACGGCTTGGATGTTTTCATTCATAAATTTATTCCATGGAGTTTATGGTATAAATAATCAGACTAAATCGATGTTAACGAAGAACAACGTAAAAAAAATAATCAAAAAAGGCCACCGTAATATCACGCTAAAAAAATGAAATTGAATTTAAAATTGGATAAAATAGGAAAATGAAAGATATTCGCAGATTGAAAAAGTAGCTTACTTACAGGCTAAGTAACCATATAAAATGCCTTGAGTCGTTCGAAATTCTAATGTATCAAATGCTTTTAACGTTCTCCTTGAAGTCCCTTTGTTGTGGTGTCGTAATTTTGGTAAAAAGGCGGCGCGCGTTGATGACTATAAGCAAAACAATGTGGTACGAAAAAAGAGGAAGACGGAACCGTCCTAAAAACAGAACGTTTATTGCGCTATAGCTTCCGTAGACAAGTTTTTGACCAATATCCCTATTTATTCCCCGAACGATCCATAAGATCTTAAATATCAAGTACTATAGTGTGAACATGCTCGAGCGTTTCACGGAGATCGAAGACTTTTGCCAATACCGTCGAATCGGAACAGCGAGCGGTCGGTCGCTTTCTCTCGTTCGTTCAAACGGTCATAACTTTTGACTCGTTGGGAGTTACGGGAGCCACAACCTATCAAAATGAAAGTCTTTCCTTGTTCTACGTTTCTTACGGTTGAAATTCTCATGGATCGGTTTTTTGTGTGGAATAATTCCGTCTTAATTTTATTCTACAGCTTGGATGTTTTCATTCATCAATTTATTCCATGGAGTTTATGGTATAAATAGTCAGACTAAATCGATGTTAACATAGAAGAACGTAAAAAAAATACAAAGATCAAAAAAGGCCACCATAATATTCCGCTAAAAAAATGAAATTGAATTTAAAATTGGATAAAATAGGAAAATGAAAGATATTCGCAGATTGAAAAAGTAGCTTACTTACAGGGTAAGTAATCATATAAAACGCCTTGCGTCGTTTGAAATTCTAAGGTATCAAATAATTTTAACGTTCTCCTTGAAGTCTCTTCGTCATGGTGTCGTAATTTTGGTAAAAAGGCGGCGCGCGTTGATGACTATGAGCAAAACAGTGTGGCAAGGAAACGGAACCGTCCTGAAAACAGAACGTTTATTGCGCTATAGCTTCCGTAGACAAGTTTTTGACCAATATCCCTATTTATTCCCCCAACGATCCATAAGATCTTAAATATCAAGTACTATAGTGTGAACATGCTCGAGCGTTTCACGGAGATCGAAGACTTTTGCCAATACCGTCGAATCGGAACAGCGAGCGGTCGGTCGCTTTCTCTCGTTCGTTCAAACGGTCATAACTTTTGACTCATTGGGAGTTACGTGAGCCACAACCTATCAAAATGAAGGTCTTTCCATGTTCTACGTTTCTTACGGTTGGAATTCTCATGGATCGGTTTTTTGTGTGGAATAATTCCATCTTAATTTTATTCTACGGCTTGGATGTTTTCATTCATAAATTTATTCCATGGAGTTTACGGTATAAATAGTCAGACTAAATCGATGTTAACGTAGAAGAACGTAAAAAAATATACAAAGATCAAAAAAGTCCACCACAATATTCCGCTAAAAAATGAAATTGAATTTAAAATTGGATAAAATAGGAAAATGAAAGATATTCGCAGATTGAAAAAGTAGCTTACTTACAGGCTAAGTAATCATATAAAACGCCTTGAGTCGTTCGAAATTCTAAGCTATCAAATGCTTTTAACGTTCTCCTTGAAGTCTCTTCGTCGTGTTGTCGTAAATTTGGTAAAAAGGCGGCGCGCGTTGATGACTATGAGCAAAACACTGAGGTACGGAAAAAGAGGAAGACAGAACCGTCCTAAAAACAAAACGTTTATTGCGTTATAACTTCCGTAGACAAGTTTTTGACCAATATCCCCATTTATTCCCTCAAAGATCCATAAGATCTTAAATATCAAGTACTATAGTGTGAGCATGCTCGAGCGTTTCACGGAGATCGAAGACTTTTGCCAATACCGTCGAATCGGAACAGCGAGCGGTCGGTCGCTTTCTCCCGTTCCTTCAAACAGCCATAACTTTTGACTCGTTGGGAGTTACGGGAGCCACAACCTATAAAAACAAAGGTCTTTCCATGTTCTATGTTTCTAACGGTTGGAATTGTCATGGATCCGTTTTTTGTGTGGAATAATTCCATTTTAATTTTATTCTACGGCTTGGATGTTTTCATTCATAAATTTATTCCATGGAGTTTAAGGTATAAATAGTCAGACGATATCGATGTTAACGTAGAAGAACGTAAAAAAAAATATACAAAGATCAACTAAGGCCACCATAATATTCCGCTAAAAAAATGAAATTGAATTTAAAATTGGATAAAATAGGAAAATGAATGATATTCGCAGATTGAAAAAGTAGCTTACTTACAGGCTAAGTAATCATATAAAACGCCTTGAGTCATTCGAAATTCTGAAGTATCAAATGCCTTTAACGTTCTTATTGAAGTCTCTTCGTCGTGGTGTCGTAATTTTGGTAAAATGGCGGCGCGCGTTGATTACTATGAGCAAAACAATGTGGTACGGAAAAAGTGGAAGACGGAACCGTCCTAAAAACAGAACGTTTATTGCGCTATAGCTTCCGTAGACAAGTTTTTGACCAATATCCCTATTTATTCCCTCAACGATCCATAAGATCATAAATATCAAGTACTATAGTGTGAACATGCTCGAGCGTTTCACGAAGATCGAAGACTTTTGCCAATACCGTCGAATTGGAACAGCGAGCGGTCGGTCGCTTTCTCCCGTTCATTCAAACGGCCATAACTTTTAACTCGTTGGGAGTTACGGGAGCCACAACCTATCAAAGCGAAGGCCTTTCCATGTTCTACGTTTCTTACGGTGGGAATTGTCATGGATCGGTTTTTTGTGTGGAATAATTCCATCTTAATTTTATTCTACAGCTTGGATGTTTTCATTCATAAATTTATTCCATGGAGTTTATGGTATAAATAGTCAGACTAAATCGATGTTAACGTAGAAGAACGTAAAAAATATATACAAAGATCACAAAGGGCAACCATAATATTCCGCTAAAAAAATGAAATTGAATTTAAAATTGGATAAAATAGGAAAATGAAAGATATTCGCAGATTGAAAAAGTAGCTCACTTACAGGCTAAGTAATCATATAAAACGCCTTGAGTCGTTCGAAATTCTAAGGTATCAAATGCTTTTAACGTTCTCCTTGAAGTCTCTTCGTCGTGGTGTCGTAATTTTGGTAAAAAGGCGGCGCGCGTTGATGACTATGAGCAAAACAATGTGGTACGGAAAAAGAGGAAGACGGAACCGTCCTAAAAACAGAACGTTTATTGCGCTATAGCTTCCGTAGACAAGTTTTTGACCAATATCCCCATTTATTCCCTCAAAGATCCATAAGATCTTAAATATCAAGTACTATAGTGTGAGCATGCTCGAGCGTTTCACGGAGATCGAAGACTTTTGCCTCGAATGGGACAGCGAGCGGTCGGTCGCTTTCTCCCGTTCGTTCAAACGGCCATAACTTTTGACTCGTTGAGAGTTATGGGAGCCACGACCTATCAAAACGAAGGCCTTCCCATGTTCTACGTTTCTAACGGTTGGAATTGTCATGGATCGGTTTTTTGTGTGGAATAATTCCATCTTAATTTTATTCTACAGCTTGGATGTTTTCATTCATAAATTTATTCCATGGAGTTTATGGTATTAATAGTCAGACTAAATCGATGTTAACGTAGAAGAACGTAAAAAAAATATACAAAAATCAAAAAAGGCCACCATAATATTCCGCTAAAAAAATGAAATTGAATTTAAAATTGGATAAAATAGGAAAATGAAAGATATTTGCAGATTGAAAAAGTAGCTTACTTACAGGCTAAGTAATCAAATAAAACGCCTTAAGTCGTTCAAAATTCTAAGGTATCAAATGCTTTTAACGTTCTCCTTCAAGTCTCTTCGTCGTGGTGTCGTAATTTTGGTAAAAAGGCGGCGCGCGTTGATGACTATGAGCAAAACAATGTGGTACGGAAAAAGAGGAAGACGGAAACGTCCTAAAAACAGAACGTTTATTGGGCTATAGCTTCCGTAGACAAGTTTTGACCGATATCCCCATTTATTCCCTCAACGATCCATAAGATCTTAAATATCAAGTACTGTAGTGTGAACATGCTCGAGCGTTTCACGGAGATCGAAGACTTTTGCCAATACCGTCGAATCGGAACAGCGAGCGGTCGGTAGCTTTCTCCCGTTCCTTCAAACGGCCATAACCTTTGACTCGTTGCGAGTTACGGGAGCCAAAACCTATCAAAACGAATGTCTTTCCATGTTCTACGTTTATAACGGTTGGAATTGTCATGGATCGGTTTTTTGTGTGGAATAATTTCATCTTAATTTTATTCTACAGCTTGCATGTTTTCATTCATAAATTTATTCCATGGAGTTTAAGGTATAAATAGTCAGACTAAATCGATGTTAACGTGAAAGAACGTAAAAAAAATATACAAAGATCAAAAAAGGCCACCATAATATTCCGCTTAAAAAATGAAATTGAATTTAAAATTGGATAAAATAGGAAAATGAAAGATATTCGCAGATTGAAAAAGTAGCTTACTTACAGGCTAAGTAATCATATAAAACGCCTTGAGTCGTTCGAAATTCTAAGGTATCAAATGCTTTTAACGTTCTCCTTGAAGTCTCTTCGTCGTGGTGTTGTAATTTTGGTAAAAAGGCGGCGCACGTTGATGACTATGAGAAAAACAATGTGGTACGGATAAAGAGGAAGACGAAACCGTCCTAAAAACAGAACGTTTATTGCGCTATAGCTTCCGTAGACAAGTTTTTGACCAATATCCCTATTTATTCCCTCAACGATCCATAAGATCTTAAATATCAAGTACTATAGTGCGAACATGCTCGAGCGTTTCACGGAGATCGAAGACTTTTGCCAATACCGTCGAATCGGAACAGCGAGCGGTCGGTCGCTTTCTCCCGTTCCTTCAAACGGCCATAACTTTTGACTCGTTGGGAGTTACGGGAGCCACAACCTATCAAAACGAAGGTTTTTCCATGTTCTACGTTTCTAATGGTTGGAATTCTCATGGATCGGTTTTTTGTGTGGAATAATTCCATCTTAATTTTATTCTACAGCTTGGATGTTTTCATTCATAAATTTATTCCATGGAGTTTAAGGTATAAATAGTCGGACTAAATCGATGTTAACTTAGAAGAACGTAAAAAAATAATACAAAGATCAAATAAGGCCACCATAATATTCCACTAAAAAAATGAAATTAAATTTAAAATTGGATAAAATAGGAAAATGAATGATATTCGAAGACTGAAAAAGTAGCTTATTTACAGGCTAAGTAATCATATAAAACGTCTTGAGTCGTTCGAAATTCTAAGGTATCAAATGCTTTTAACGTTTTTATTGAAGTCTCTTCGTCGTGGTGTCGTATTTTTGGTAAAAAGGCGGCGCGCGTTGATGACTATGAGCAAAACAATGTGGTACGGAAAAAGAGGAAGACGGAACCGTCCTAAAAATAGAACGTTTATTGCGCTATAGCTTCCGTAGACAAGTTTTTGACCAATATCCCCATTTATTCCCTCAACGATACATAAGATCTTAAATATCAAGTACTATAGTTTGAACATGCTCGAGCGTTTCACGGAGATCGAAGACTTTTGCCAATACCGTCGAATCGGAACAGCGAGCGGTCGGTCGCGTTCCCCCGTTCCTTCAAACGGCCATAACTTTTGACTCGTTGGGAGTTATGGGAGCCACAACCTATCAAAACGAAGGTCTTTCCATGTTCTACGTTTCTAATGATTAGAATTCTCATGGATCGGTTTCTTGTGTGGAATAATTCCATCTTAATTTTATTCTACAGCTTGGATGTTTTTATTCATCAATTTATTCCATGGAGTTTATGGTATAAATAGTCAGACTAAATCGATGTTAACGTAGAAGAGCGTAAAAAAAATATACAAATATCAAAAAAGGCCACCATAATATTCCGCTAAAAAAATGAAATTGAATTTAAAATTGGATAAATTAGGAAAACGAAAGATATTCGCAGATTGGAAAAGTAGCTTACTTACAGGCTAAGTAATCATATAAAACGCCTTGAGTCGTTCGAAATTCTAAGGTATCAAATGCTTTTAGCGTTCTCCTTGAAGTTTCTTCGTCGTGGTATCGTAATTTTGGTAAAAAGGCGGCGCGCGTTGATGACTATGAGCAAAACAATGAGGTACGGAAAATGAGGAAGACGGGACCGTCCTAAAAACAGAACATTTATTGCGCTATAGCTTCTGTAGACAAGTTTTTGACCAATATCCCCATTTATTCCCTCAAAGATCCATAAGATTTTAAATATCAAGTACTATAGTGTGAGCGTGCTCGAGCGTTTCACGGAGATTGAAGACTTTTGCCAATACCGTCGAATGGAACAGCGAGCGGTCGGTCGCTTTCTCCCGTTGTTCAAACGACCATAACTTTTGACTCGTTGGGAGTTACGGGAGCCACGACCTATCAAAACGAAGGTCTTCCCATGTTCTACGTTTCTAACGGTTGGAATTCCCATGGATCGGTTTTTTGTGTGGAATAATTCCATCTTAATTTTATTCTACAACTTGGATGTTTTCATTCATAAATTTATTCCATGGAGTTTATGGTATAAATAGTCAAACTAAATTGATGTTAACGTAGAAGAATGTAAAAAAAATATACAAAGATCAAAAAAGGCCACCATAATATTCCGCTAAAAAAATGAAATTGAATTTAAAATTGGATAAAATAGGAAAATGAAAGATATTCGCAGATTGAAAAAGTAGCTTACTTACAGGCTAAGTAATCAAATAAAATGCCTTAAGTCGTTCAAAACTCTAAGGTATCAAATGCTTTTAACGTTCTCCTTGAAGTCTCTTCGTCGTGGTGTCGTAATTTTGGTAAAAAGGCGGCGCGCGTTGATGACTATGAGCAAAACAATGTGGTATGGAAAAAGAGGAAGACGGAACCGTCCTAAAAACAGAACGTTTATTGGGCTATAGCTTCCGTAGACAAGTTTTTGACCAATATCCCCATTTATTCCCTCAACCATCCGTAAGATCTTAAATATCAAGTACTATAGTGTGAACATGCTCGAGCGTTTCACGGAGATCGAAGACTTTCGCCAATGCCGTCGAATCGGAACAGCGAGCGGTCGGTCGCTTTCTCCCGTTCCTTCAAACGGCCATAACCTTTGACTCGTGAGTTACGGGAGCCACAACCTATCAAAACGAAGGTCTTTCCATGTTCTACGTTTATAACGGTTGGAATTGTCATGGATCGGGTTTTTGTGTGGAATAATTCCATCTTAATTTTATTCTACAGCTTGCATGTTTTCATTCATAAATTTATTCCATGGAGTTTAAGGTATAAATAGTCGGACTAAATCGATGTTAACGTAAAAGAACGTAAAAAAAATATACAAAGATTAAAAAAGGCCACCATAATATTCCGCTAAAAAAATGAAATTGAATTTAAAATTGGATAAAATAGGAAAATGAAAGATATTCGCAGATTGAAAAGGTAGCTTACTTACAGGCTAAGTAATCATATAAAACGCCTTGAGTCGTTCGAAATTCTAAGGTATCAAATGCTTTTAACGTTCTCCTTGAAGTCTCTTCGTCGTGGTGTCGTAATTTTGGTAAAAAGGCGGCGCGCGTTGATGACTATGAGAAAAACAATGTGGTACGAAAAAAGAGGAAGACGGAACCGTCCTAAAAACAGAACGTTTATTGCGCTATAACTTCCGTAGACAAGTTTTTGACCAATATCCCTATTTATTCCCTCAACGATCCATAAGATCTTAAATATCAAGTACTATAGTGCGAACATGCTCGAGCATTTCACGGAGATCGAAGACTTTTGCCAATACCGTCGAATCGGAACAGCGAGCGGTCGGTCGCTTTCTCCCGTTCCTTCAACGGCCATAACTTTTGACTCGTTGGGAGTTACGGGAGCCACAACCTATCAAAACGAAGGTCTTTCCATGTTCTATGTTTCTAATGGTTGGAATTCTCATGGATCGGTTTTTTGTGTGGAATAATTCCATCTTAATTTTATTCTACGGCTTGGATGTTTTCATTCATAAATTTATTCCATGGAGTTTAAGGTATAAATATTCAGACTAAATCGATGTTAACTTAGAGGAACGTAAAAAGATATATACAAAGATCAAATAAGGCCACCATAATATTCCGCTAAAAAACTGAAATTAAATTTAAAATTGGATAAAATAGGAAAATGAATGATATTCGAAGACTGAAAAAGTAGCTTACTTACAAGCAAAGTAATCATATAAAACGCCTTGAGTCGTTCGAAATTCTAAGGTATCAAATGCTTTTAACGTTTTTATTGAAGTCTCTTCGTCGTGGTGTCGTAATTTTGGTAAAAAGGCGGCTCGCGTTGATGACTATGAGCAAAACAATGTGGTACGGAAAAAGAGGAAGACGGAACCGTCCTAAAAACAGAACGTTTATTGCGCTATAGCTTCCGTAGACAAGTTTTTGACCAATATCCCCATTTATTCCCTCAACGATCCATAAGATCTTAAATATCAAGTACTATAGTTTGAACATGCTCGAGCGTTTCACGGAGATCGAAGACTTTTGCCACTACCGTCGAATCGGAACAGCGAGCGGTCGGTCGCTTTCTCCCGTTCCTTCAAACGGCCATAACTTTTGACTCGTTGGGAGTTACGGGAGCCACAACCTATCAAAACCAAGGTCTTTCCATGTTCTACGTTTCTAACTATTGGAATTCTCATGGACCGGTTTTTTGTGTGGAATAATTCCATCTTAATTTTATTCTACACCTTGGATGTTTTCATTCATAAATTTATTCCATGGAGTTAATGGTATAAATAGTCAGACTAAATCGATGTTAACGTCGGAGAACGTAAAAAAAATATACAAAGATCAAAAAATGCCACCATATTATTCCGCTAAAAAAATGAAATTGAATTTAAAATTAGATAAAATAGGAAAATGAAAGATATTCACAGATTGAAAAAGGAGCTTACTTACAGGCTATGTAATCATATAAAACGCCTTGAGTCGTTCGAAATTCTAAGGTATCAAATGCTTTTAACGTTCTCCTTGAAGTCTCTTGGTCGTGGTGTCGTAATTTTGGTAAAAAGGCGGCGCGCGTTGATGACTATGAGCAAAACAATGTGGTACGAAAAAAGAGGAAGACGGAACCGCCCTAAAAACAGAACGTTTGTTGCGCTATAGCTTCCGTAGGCAAGTTTTTGACCAATATCCCCATTTATTCCCTCAACGATCCATAAGATCTTAAATATCAAGTACTATAGTGTGAACATGCTCAAGCGTTTCACGGAGATCGAAAAGTTTTGCCAATACCGTCGAATCGGAACAGCGAGCGGTCGGTCGCTTTCACCCGTTCCTTCAAACGGCCATAACTTTTGACTCGTTGGGAGTTACGGGAGGCACAACCTATCAAAACGAACGTCTTTCCATGTTCTACGTTTCTAACGGTTGGAATTCTCATGGATCGGTTTTTTGTGTGGAATAATTCCATCTTAATTTTATTGTACAGCTTGGATGTTTTCATTCATAAATTTATTCCATGGAGTTTATGGTATAAATAGTCAGACTAAATCGATGTTAACGTAGAAGAACGTAAAAAAAATATACAAAGATCAAAAAAGGGCACCATAATATTCCGCTAAAAAAATGACATTGAATTTAAAATTGGATAAAATAGGAAAATGAAAGATATTCGCAGATAGAAAAAGTAGCTTACTTACAGGCTAAGTAATCATATATAACGCCTTGAGTCTTTCGAAATTCTAAAGATCAAATGCTTTTAACGTTTTCCTTGAAGTCTCTTCGTCGTGGTGTCGTAATTTTGGTAAAAAGGCGGCGCGCGTTGATGACTATGAGCAAAACAATGTGGTACGGAAAAAGAGGAAGACGGAACCGTCCTAAAAACAGAACGTTTATTGCGCTATAGCTTCCGTAGACAAGTTTTTGACCAATATCCCTATTTATTCCCCCAACGATCCATAAGATCTTAAATATCAAGTACTATAGTGTGAACATGCTCGAGCGTTTCACGGAGATCGAAGACTTTTGCCAATACCGTCGAATCGAAACAGCGAGCGGTCGGTCGCTTTCTCCCGTTCCTTCAAACGGCCATAACTTTTAACTCGTTTGGAGTTACGGGAGCCACAACCTATCAAAACGAAGGTCTTTCCATGTTCTACGTTTCTAACTATTGGAATTCTCATGGACCGGTTTTTTGTGTGGAATAATTCCATCTTAATTTTATTCTACACCTTGGATGTTTTCATTCATAAATTTATTCCAGTATAAATAGTCAGACTAAATCGATGTTAACGTAGAAGAACGTAAAAAAAATATACAAAGATCAAAAAGGGTCACTATAATATTCCGCTAAAAAAATGAAATTGAATTTAAAATTGGATAAAATAGGAAAATGAAAGATATTCATAGATTGAAAAGGTAGCTTACTTACAGGCTAAGTTATCATATAAAACGCCTTGAGTCGTTCGAAATTCTAAGGTATCAAATGCTTTTTACGTTCTCCTTGAAGTCTCTTTGTCGTGGTGTCGTAATTTTGGTAAAAAGGCGGCGCGCGTTGATGACTATGAGCAAAACAATGTGGTACGGAAAAAGAGGAAGACGGAACCGTCCTAAAAACTGAACGTTTATTGCGCTATAGCTTCCGTAGACAAGTTTTTGACCAATATCCCTATTTATTCCCTCAACGATCCATAAGATCTTAAATATCAAGTACTATAGTGTGAACATGCTCGAGCGTTTCACGGAGATCGAAGACTTTTGCCAATACCGTCGAATCGGAACAGCAAGCGGTCGGTCGCTTTCTCCCGTTCCTTCAAACGGCCATAATTTTTGACTCGTTGGGAGTTACGGGAGCCACAACCTATCAAAACGAAGGTCTTTCCATGTTCTACGTTTCTAACGGTTGGAATTCTCATGGATCGGTTTTTTGTGTGGAATAATTCCATCTTAATTTTATTGTACAGCTTGGATGTTTTCATTCATAAATTTATTCCATGGACTTTATGGTATAAATAGTCAGACTAAATCGATGTTAACTGTTTGCACAAAAAATGGAAAAACACCTCCAAGTCGTGTGAATTAGTCGATTTTAGGTTGTTTCTAGTGGTTTGGGTGATTTATGCAAATATATAAAAAGAAGGGACTAAACTGTAAAAGACACACAGATTTATAGTGGTTCGGCCAGAACGTGCCTACGTCCACTTTATATGTTATTCTCCTTTTTCTTTCAGATTACAAGTACAAAGCATTGTATACAAGTATATGAAAGTTGTTTGAAAGTTCCTTCCGTGCTTTAGCTCTCAAACTTGTCTACCATTGTTGTACCCTTGTCCCTCTATTTATAGAGTGTGGTTGGGGGCAGGGGTCTTGGATGTATATAGCTGCTGGTGGTCCTGGGCTGAAGCAATCTGGTCTGGCACATCCTGTTCGGCATGCCTTGGTTCGGCCGTGCTTGAAGAAGGTTGGTTCGGCAGGGGTTGGTTCGACAGTGGCTAGAGGGGGTTGGTTCGGCCTTGCTTCATTCGGCAGGGGTTGGTTCGGCAGTGGCTAGAGGGTAGGTTGGTTCGGCCTTACTTCGTTCGGCAGGGGTTGGTTCGGAAGTGGCTAGAGGAAAGGTTTGAGAAGTGCGTTTGATTCGGTGGGACCCTCCTTGTAATAGCTTGGTGGCAATATCCCCAACACTTACCCCCCAAAGTAGGGTATGTGCATGTACATGGCGTGCTTTATTTTGAGCTTGGGAGTTTCCATCCAGTTTCTAGCGCCGAACCAACTGGTCCGGTCGTTGTCATTTGCTTATTAATAGGGGCCTAAGGCCTCCGTCTTTCCCCACCGAACGAGATAGAAGGATAAGAATTTCTCTACCGAATCATCATTTCACCGAATCAATTCTTGGTTGCCAAATCAGGTTACTGCCAAATGTCCCCACTTCTCTTTTTTTTTTTTGAATGCTGAATGTCCGACATTGGGAATGCTGAATGAATCTCGGCATTGGGAATGCCGAATGAGATTTCGCCTTACCTTGCCGAATGAGCTTGGGGGTTGGAGTGCCGAATGGACTCTCGCATTGCTTTACCGAATGAACTTTTATATTTGAATCCTAAGTGAAATCCTAGACTCATATATGCTTGCTCGCTTCATACACCTGCTTGCTTATATTTCCATACTTCTTGTTCTAACACTATGTCTCTCGCTTTTGCGTATGCAGATAAATGTCTCGCAAAGTGGAAACTCGATCAGAAAAGAGAAAATCTACGGACCGAAGTGAGCCTCCCGTTGTGCCCCTGCCCAGTCAGGACCAGCACGACAGGGACCTGCCCCGAGGTCTTTAGTGGACGGATATGGTCCTCAGGAGCTCTTAAACTCTCCTCCTGACTGCTTTCCTAGCTCTCTCAAAGAGGAGCAGCTTGATTTTATATCCCGCTCCTTTGGGATTGGTAGAGCGCTTATGCGGTTGCCGGGGGACGGAATGATGCCGTACAATCCCCCTGAAGGATATTTTGCGTATAGTAGGTACCACTGCATGTGTGGGGCCATTCCTCCCATTAATACTTGGATAGTCAGCTTCATCACTTATCTGAAGGTGGCTCCCTTCCAGCTTCATCCCAATTCCTACGCCATCTTGGTGTGCTTATACATTATTTTCCAGAGAAGGTACGAGTGCCCCCCTTCCAACCGGGAGATTCGGTATCAATATAAATTGAGGGGTTACAAGAAGGGATCTCCGTACGTTAGCTTGGAAGCGGTTGTTCCCTTCAAACCGGTCCTGGACCTATATTCGAAGCTTAGTATGTTTAAGAAAGAATGGTTTTTCATCAGGGATGACTCCGTTTCCTTCCGCCTTTTCACCTCTGGCTGTAACTTGAACTTCATTTATAGTTTCCTTGTTTCGGCTGCAACGCTTCTTCTTATATGCTTTTATTTCTTGCTAGCGACAGGTGGCTTTACGGTCGTGGAGAATGATTCCTTGGTTCAGATGGCTGCGGAAATAAGAGCCATTCCGGGACGGGATCGGTCGGCTTCTTACCTGATCAGGAACGCTACTCTCCTGGAGCACAACTTGATCCTCCCACGCCAGTCCGTGGTTCAGCAGAGGGATACGGCTGAGGAGAAGGCCGCCAAAGCCAAGGAAGGGGTCATGGTGAAAAGCGGCAAGAGGGAACCTTTCACAAAGCCTCCAGTTGTCGGGGGCAAGAAGCTCAAGAAGTCCGACGGTCCCTCTCCTAGTACTTGCCCACTTGCTCCGGGAAAGGAAGATGTGGAGGAAGATAGAGGTGAAGGTGAAGGAGGAGATGGACAGAGCGGTAGTGGCGTTGGTGCCTTAACCTCCGAGCAAGCGGGAGAGATTCATGAGTGGATGGATGATACTTTCCGTCAAGCTTTTGGGGAGTCGGATGAAGGATCGGCTTTGGTTGAGAAGGCTAAGGGGGTTGACAAGACTGGGGCTGGCGCCGATCCATTCTCTGAGAGTTCTTCAGCTAAGGCGACTCCAGCGATTTAAGGTGAACTTTTGACTTCTGCAGACTCCATTTATGATAGGGACTTAGGAATATTTTATGGTTCGCTTCCGTCCTGGAATGAGATTCAGGACTTATTGCAGTATCCCACTCCTCCGCAGGGTTTGTATAACAGACGTGCCTTCTCATTCTTTTTAACTTAACATATTTCTTGAATTATGGATCATTGTATGTTCGTAACACTTGGTTTTTATTCCAAGAGCAGGTAAGGCGGCCAAGTCATCAGATATCCGGCACCGCCTCGAACAGTATAAGCTACTCAAAGCTTCTTCCAAACCAAAGCCGCCAACTAGCCGTCTTGGGGATGTAGTTAGATATCGCCCCCTTCTTGGAGTCATTGAGGAAGATATGCAAAATAGAAAGAGGGTCCGATCTTCGTTTGAACCTTCTCCTAGCCCTCAGCCTCCAGTCCAGCCCATCCATGATATGACTGAGGAGGATACTGAGTTTATGCCTTCCCCCGATCCGTCCGAAAATCCAACCGTTACTCCGATAGACCGTCCTGGTTTGGATCGCAACCCATTTGTCGGCCACCCGGATCTGGACCCGAGTTTTCAGGATATCTCTTTTGACGAGGTCACGGGTGAGCATCTTCTTCCCCGCAATCGCATGGTACGGGTGCTTGATGAGGCTAAGTCATTAGACCTCGATTTGCTTACTACTCGGATTCTGACCATGGGGAATAAGGCCAAGGCAAGCATCGATCGGGTGGCTGAGGAAACCAAGAGGCTAATGGAGCATCACGCTCGACTGGCCAGGGCTGGGGAGGAAATCGAAAGTGCTAACATCCGGTTGCGGCTACAGGTTTCTGATCAGGCCAAACAGCTTGTCGATCAGGCTATCCAGATATCCCAGCATGAGGCGGCCTCCCGACGACTAAAGAAAACCATGGAGGAGGCTAGCAAAGCTGAGTTGCGAAAGATAGAGGCCGCCTGCAAGGAGCGGATTGACATAGCCATTGCTACGGTGGACGAGGTTCGGAGGGCGGATCTCGAGCAAGTAGAGGAGTTATCTGGGAGGCTTGAGGCCGCAGAGCTTGCTCAGGCCAGGCTAAAGGAAGAGATGGAGGAAATGAGGAGGTCTCTCCAGGCCGACCGCTTGAGATATCGATCGGAGAGGGATGTTGCCGTCTCTAAGTTGCTGTCCTCCGAGGCCCGGGTGAGGGAGTTTGAGGAGAATGAGGGGATGATGGATGAGATGTTGCAGGATATGTACTTCCGTACCTGGAAGCAGGGTAATCTATCCTGGATGGATGACTATCCCCGGATCATGGCTAGGATATATCTTCGGGCTTTGGAGGAGGCCAAGGCTGATGCGGATAAGGAAGGTGGAGCGGTATTCAGGATGGATATGGTTACCGCCCAGTTCTCAAAGGAGGAGAAGGTAGCGGTGAAGGAGGGGATGCGGTTACTTGCTGCGGAGGAAGCCGGTGTGCAGTTGGGGGATGAGGACCAAGAAGCGGGTGTTGGTGAGTTTTTCCTTTTTAGCTTTTCATAACTTGATCGTTTGCGGTTTATCTGATGGATTCTTTTCCTGAATTGGAGAGGTGGGACCTCTGGTCAACATGCTGGGAGTTCCGATCCAGCAACCAAGTAGATTCGGAGAGCTGGTTCTGAGGTGTAGTGGTTAGCACTAATGCAGCTAGTTATTTTATTTGGTCTGCCTGACATTCCTGTATATGCTAGTTCAAAAACATTAATGTACTTTCGAGCTGTAATTATGTCATTGAACGACTTTACGTAAGTTTATAACACAAGATGATTCTGTTATATTTTGAATGCTGTCATTATTTTGATGTGCTGCATAAGAAGTATAACTATGCATATGCATGTGATTTAGTTGTTTTTGATGCTAAGCTCTTGCTTGAAATATAATCTCATGTTTTGCAATGTTAGTGTGATGTATGAATAAGTTATAGTTACATGTTTATGTACAAGAGAAGAGAGTACCGCCCTTCATGTCTTAGTTCCAGGGGGTAGCTTTGAGCGTCTTGTGTAACTGGTCATGGATACAGCTGAGTGTCTTGTTATCTAGTTTGCGGGCTCCGATCCTTATGAGCGAATGTCTCCTAGTCGGTGTCTTGTACTTTAGGGATCGTTACACAGGATAGGAGAAAAGTATTTAAATGGAATGGAAATATAGGAAAAGTAAAACTTCCAGTCACGGAAGGCCGTCGATATGCTTAAGTTCGTGGCAAACGGGTTTTGTAGTCACTTTCCCTAGCTGTGGGTCTTGGAGACATTTGTCACCCATCTTACGCCTCCGTGGGGAGTTTTCTTTTTTACCACAGCCGCACTTAAGACATATCGGAGCCGAGATCGCGCACAGTAACTACCCGAGCCATTATGGCCCGTAATCGTGGGTATTATTCGATTTACTGTGGCCGGCTAGCGTGGGTGCCGATCGTCAACCGTGAACTACCCCTGGCTGGCCACACCTTATGTTGGGGCTTAAAGTAGGTTCACAGTTGCCGGCGACCCGAACGCCGTAATGAGCTGCCATCGGCTATAGTCGGCCTTCGTGATGGCTTATAATCGGCTCATTACAGTTGGCTTTGAGGGCAGTCGCGAGCAATGAGTTAACCCGCAGCAGAGGGATGCTGGAGCAAAAGTGTCTCATTGGCGAGTGCATAGAATCGCATAGTACCTGTTGAGTCTTGTCCAGGTGAAGTTGCGCCATGATGTTCCAGTATGGAAATGTCGTTGTACACGAAGTTGTTCAACAGAAAAGGATAAAGCTTAACAAGCAGCCAAGATATAAAGGAACAAGTTAAAAAGAGACAAGATTTTTAAAGTGGCTCGGCATGAAAACGCCTACATCCACTGATTCACTTTGTTAATTCACTTCATATGGGCAGTACAAGTTAAGAAAAGTATCGACGGAGGTGTTGGATGTTCCATGCCCTCTGGAACACCTCTCCGTCCACTATTGACAAAATATAAGCTCCGTTGTGGAGATCTTTATGAATTACATAGGGTCCGTCCCAGATTGGATCTAGCGCTCCGGGGCGTAGGAAGATCCGCTTGAGGACAAGATCTCCTTCCTATAAGCTGCGGTGCTTGACTTTAGAGTTGTATTGTGCTGCTACTTTTTGCTTGTGAGCTGCTGCTTTGAGTGCTGCATCGTCTCTTCTCTCCTCAATTAGATCCAAAGACATAAGGAGGAGTTCTTCGTTCTCTTCCGGGTTGTAGTGGATCCTGCGGTGATTGGGCACTATAGTTTCAACTGGGAGCATGGCCTCTAATCCGTATGCCATAGAGAAAGAAGTATGCCCTGTTGAAGTTCTGTAAGATGTGCGATAGGCCCAAAGTGTCGTAGGAAGTTCGTCCACCCAAGCGCCTTTCGACTTTTCAAGTTTCTTCTTGATTAAGGTTTTGAGAATCTTGTTGACAACTTCGACTTGTCCGTTTGCTTGAGGATAAGCTACAGATGAGAAGCTTTTGTGAATTCCATGCTCTTGGCACCAATCGACGAATTCTTCGCTGTCAAACTGAAGTCTGTTGTCTGATATGATCTTGAGTGGGACTCCGTACCTGCATAGAATATTTTTGATCAAGAAGTTGATAACTTTTGCCGAAGATATTTTATTTAGAGGTTCCGCCTCCACCCATTTGGTGAAATAGTCAACTGCCACTATAGCATATTTGGCTCCGCCTCGCCCCGTTGGCAGTTCGCCAATTAAGTCAATTCCCCATACTGCAAAGGGCCAAGGGCTGGTCATTTGAGTAATCTCATTTGTGGGTAGTCGAGGAATCTGGGAAAATTTCTGACATCTGTCGCATCTCTTGACGAAGTCCAAAGTATCTTTGTTTAAAGTGGGCCAGTAATATCCATATCGGAGTATCTTCTTTGCCAGAGTCTGTCCTCCAGTGTGATCTCCGCAACTTCCTTGATGGATGTTGGATAAGACTTCCCTAGCTTCCCTTCTAGCGATACACCTTAATAAGAGATTAGAGAAGCCGCGTCGATAGAGGATGCCTTCTTGTAATGTATAGCGGGAAGCTTTCCTCAAGATTTTCTTGATTTCGTTACGCCTGTCGGGCAGTGTGCCATCTTGTAAATATTTCCGGATAGGAGTCATCCAAGTTTCTTCGTCGATTGCAGCTATCAGATTCACTTGCTCGAAACTTGGTGCCGGCTGTTTTGAGATGGTTAATGCTCCGAAGATAGTGATGTTCTTCATACTAGCTTGCTTTGCTAGTTCGTCGGCCTCTTGGTTCTCTTCTCGAGGAATGTGTTTGATTAGATAGTGATCCAATTGACTGAGCAACAACTTGGTCTTTTTTAGATATGTTGTGAGTCGTTCTCCTCGAGTCTAGAAATCTCCCAGTATTTGATTTACAATGAGTTGAGAATCACTATGGAGACATAAAGAGCCGACCCCAATCTCCAAGGCCAGTTCTAATCCAGCTGTCACCGCTTCGTATTCTACGTCATTGTTGGTGGCAGTGAATTCCAACCTTAGGGCGTAGTGCAGCTTCTTTCCCCTGGGGGTGATTATCACAACACCTTCCCCCGAGCCTTGTTCGTTCGACGCTCCATCTACGAAGAGATTCCACTTGATATCTTTTGCTATTTCAGATTGCTCCTTACCTTCGCTAGTAGTGAATTCGGCAAGGATATCAGCTATGGCTTGCCCCTTGATAGCGGTGCGAGGATGGTAAGTGATATCATATTGACTTAGTTCAATGCACCATTTAAGTAATCGCCCAGAAGTGTCGGGGCGATGAAGCACTTGCCTTAGCGGTTGATCGGTTAAAACTCTGATGGAATGAGACTGGAAATAGTGATGCAGTTTCAGTGACGTGATTAGCAGACAGTATGCTAGCTTCTCAAGTCTAGGGTACCTGGCTTCTGCCCCTGTAAATCTCTTGCTTACAAAGTACACGGGCCGTTATACGCGGTTGTCTTCTCTCACCAAAGCGGCGCTTAAAGCATGAGACGATACAGCAAGGTATAAGTACAGTTCCTCGCCTTCATTTGGAGTTGAGAGCACCGGTGGTTTCTGGAGGTGTCCGATTAAGTTAAGGAAGGCTGTCGAGCATTCGTCAGTCCGTTCGAACTTTCCTTTGTCCTTCTTTAAAGCCTCGAAGAAAGGGATGCATTTGTCGGTTGCTTTAGAGATGAACCTACTTAGGGCGGCCTCTTTCCCGTTCAGGCTTTGCATCTCCCTTCGAGTGGATGGTATCTTGATATCTTGTAAAGCTCGAACTTGTTCGGGGTTTTCTTCAATCCCTCTGGCATGAACGACGAATCCCAAGAACTTTCCCGACGACACCCCGAAGGAGCACTTTAGAGGGTTCAGCTTCATTCCATATTGGCGAAGTACTTGAAACATCTCATCCAGGTGGTTTATATGATCATTGGCTTTCCTCGATTTTACCAGCATGTCATCCACATAAACTTCCATAGTTCGTCCTATTAGTTCCGCAAACATCTTGTTGACAAGGCGCTGATAAGTAGCCCCAGCGTTTTTAAGTCCAAAAGGCATTACTTTGTAGCAGTACAATCCCCGGTCAGTGATGAAGCTAGTGTGGTCTTGATCGGGGGCGTGCATAGGGATCTGGTTATATCCTGAGTATGCGTCCATGAAGGATAAGAGTTCGTGTTTGGCAGTGCTGTCCACGAGTTGGTCGATTCGGGGGAGTGGGAAGCAGTCCTTTGGGCGGGCGTCATTTAAGTTGGAGAAATCGATGCATGTTCGCCACTTCCCATTAACTTTCTTTACCAGTACCGGGTTGGCGATCCATTCTAGGTAGATGGCTTCCCGTATGAAGTCATTGGCAAGTAAGTTCTTTACTTCTTCCTCGACGGCTGCTGATCGTTCTGCCCCCATGCTCCTCTTTTTCTGCTTCACTGGCACCTTGGTGGGATCGATGTTCATCATGTGGCATGCTACGTCTGGGGAGATTCCTATCATGTCAGCGTGTGTCCATGTAAATACATCCATGTTGTGGCGAAGAAAACCAATGAGTTGATTTTTTAATTCTTCTTTTAACTGAGACCCGGCTCTCAGCAGTCTACTTGGGTCGTG
This sequence comes from Allium cepa, assembly GCA_030765085.1. Lineage (NCBI taxonomy): Eukaryota > Viridiplantae > Streptophyta > Magnoliopsida > Asparagales > Amaryllidaceae > Allium > Allium cepa. The sequence goes on from CM060931.1 coordinate 171,890,647, forward strand.
TTTGTCTACAGATACGAATTCCACAGCCTCTGCAGGCTCGGCGGTAGCCTCCTCCTCTTTGTCCCTGGGGTCTAATTCATTGAAAGGATCGGTGGTATATCGAAGAGGAGGGGCTTTCTTTAGTTGCTATGCTTCCAAGCTCTTCATGCAGAGAGCAGTCTCTGCATTTTTCCCTTTATCTTTTCTGCGGTTATTGCGAAGTTCAGTTACATAGCAGTCTCGAGCAGCGTCTTGATCTCCCTCCGTTTCTCCTATTCCGTTATCGGTCGGAAATTTCATCTTCAAGCACCACGGGGCTAGGACAATTTGGAAGTCAGACAAGGCTGGTCTTCCTAAAAAGGCGTTGTAGGCCGAGTGGTTCTCTATTAGCACAAATGTTTGTTTTCGCACAGCGGAGCGGGGATGACTTCCTATTTCAACAAAAAGGTCCAGTTGCCCGAGGGGTATCTTCGCTTCTCCAGTGAAACCATGTAGTGGCTTGTTGCAGGGAGACACATCCTTCATCGATAGTTTCATTTTGTCGAAAGCATGCTTGAATAGGATATTCACCGAGCTTCCAGTGTCTATTAAAATTCGGAAAACTTTGGCGGGTCCGAACCATGCAGAGATGACCATAGGATCCATGTGCGGGTATTGTCTTCCCTCTAGATCATGCCTACTGAATGTGATGTCGTAATTCTCTTTCCGTTTCGGGTGGCGTTCTTCCATAACAGAATTAACGCAGCCTTCAGCGTTCCTCAGTGACTTACCGTATCTTTCCATCTCCGCCCAGCTTCTATCGGCGATGTGTGGTCCTCCTGATATGGTGTGGACCACTATCTTCTCTTGACTAGAGCCGCTGGTGTTGCGATTTCCCCCACCTGCTTCTGGAGGGGGGTAGTCCAGGATTCTCATTGGCCGGAGTTGAAGTCCTATTCTAGCCTTTTACATAGCGCTCCAGTCTCCTCCTTCTGATGTGTTCTTCAATCAAGTCCCGGAGATGGTGGCATTCATTGGTATCATGTCCATGGGATTCGTGGAAGCGGCAGAACTTTCCAGATTTGAGTGCGCTATCTGACTCCTTCTTGTGCGGGAGGCGCTTGTACCTAACTTCGTCTTGAGTGGCTAGGAAGATGTTTTCGATCGTTTCATTCAAAGGAGTGTAAGAGTCAAATCTTGGTTCTGGTCGATATAAGCGCTTTTCTCCCTTTTTGCCCCCAGCATTGTCTCTAGAGTCATTTCTTCGAACATCCTTTGCTGCAGCGGGGAACCTGTCTGTAGCCGTCTTAGCCTGTTGCCCTGATTGCCTCTCAGTGGCAGCGTCCTCAAGTCTCATATACTTTCCAGCTTCATGGAAGAAATCAGGTAAAGTAGCTGGTTTTTCCTTGGTTAGTCTTCTAGCAAATTTAGTATCTGGATGTACACCACTGCAAAGTGCCATTAGGATAAGTTTCTCGTCGGCATCTTGGACTGCGGTTGCTGCGGCGTTGAATCGGGTTAGATATTGTTGCAATGTCTCTCCGGGTTTCTGTTTGATATTAGATAAGGAATAAGCGTCCTTGGGTTGCTCCACATGAATGCGGAACTGACTGATGAACTTTTCTTTCAACATTTCCCATGAGCTGACGGACCCTTGGGGTAGGTGGTAGAACCAGGAGGTAGCTAGATCTGCCAAGAATAGTGGGAAGCATTTACACAACACTCCCTCTGTTGCTCTGCTCATGAGCATATGCTGGGTGTACCTCTGTAAGTGTACGATGGGGTCAGAGGTTCCCTTGTAAGGTTCCATCGTTGGCATTTTCCATTCTCGAGGGGTGATGGCAGTTTCAATATTGCGAGTGAAGAGGCTGGTTACCCTAGCACCTATCCCCCGATCCCTTTGCTCCCGTTGGACGCACTCTTTGAACAATCGCGCCATCCTTTCATCAGAACTTGGAGCGGACAAAAATGAGCTTGGTTCTTCCCTGCAGGATTGATTCTGTCCAGATGACTTGTAGGGATGGTATCGTCTGTCACTCCTAACATTCTCCAAAGGCTGTCTCTGCTCTTCTGGGGGCATGCTGGGGTCAGCCATAGTTGGCCCTTGCCTTGATCTTCCCCTGCTGGGTTCTGTTCTCAGCGCTTCCTCGGGTCCAACTTCGGGCTGGACTCCAGCTCGGCCCCGTCTACTGGTGTTTTCATGCTTATGTAGCATGACAGGCTCAGCTACATCCGACCCTTGCCTGGCACCTCCCCCGTTGGGTTCGGTTCCAAGTGTTTCCTCGGGTCGGACTTCGAGCTGAGACCGGGCTCGGCTCCTACCATGGCTGTTTCTGTTGTTAACCTCTTCGAAGAAGAAAGGTCTTTGTCGCCTTCCAGATCCTCCAGATTGGGACTCGCCCCATGATTCGGTGTTGCGGTTGGATTCTTCAGCATCCCTTAGGCGTGACATGAGTTGGTCCACCAAGGCTTTTTATTGAGATGCGAAGCGGTTAGTTACTTCAGCCACAACCCTGTCTAGATCTTCCCTAGTAATTGGTTGTTCCGCGGCGGGGGCTGTTGGATTTGCCTGATTTTCATCTGGTATTGCTGTTAAAACGGGATGATTCTCTTGATTTGGGGCCACTGGATCTGGGATACTGCTAGTTGCGACGTTCTTTCCTTTGTTAACATCTCTCCTCTGCCTGGAAGTCATGTTGTCGGAGCAAGGAACGATGCTGTAAGGAAGAAGGTTGAGTAGGAGAAGCTGTAGCTTCTAGCTTGTTTCTCAGTGAAAGCACCAAAAATGTTTGCACAAAAAATGGACAAACACCTCCAAGTCGTGTTAATTAGTCGATTTTAGGTTGTTATTAGTGGTTTGGGTGATTTATGCAAATATATAAAAAGCAGGGACTAAACTGTAAAAGACACACAGATTTATAGTGGTTCGGCCAGAACGTGCCTACGTCCACTTTATATGTTATTCTCCTTTTTCTTTCAGATTACAAGTACAAAGCTTTGTATACAAGTATATGAAAGTTGTTTGAAAGTTCCTTCCGTGCTTGAGCTCTCAAACTTGTCTGCCATTGTTGTAACTCTGTCCCTCTATTTATAGAGTGAGTTTGGGGGCAAGGGTCTTGGATGTATATAGCTGCTGGTGGTCCTGGGCTGAAGCAATCTGGTCTGGCACATCCGGTTCGGCATGCCTTGGTTCGGCCGTGCTTGGAGAAGGTTGGTTCGGCAGGGGTTGGTTCGGCAGTGGCTAGAGGGAAGGTTGGTTCGGCCTTGCTTCGTTCGGCAGGGGTTGGTTCGGCAGTGGCTAGAGGGAAGGTTGGTTCGGCCTTGCTTCGTTCGGCAGGGGTTGGTTCGGCAGTGGCTAGAGGGAAGGTTTGAGAAGTGCGTTTGATTCGGTGGGACCCCCCCCTGTAATAGCTTGGTGGCTGTAACGACCCGCCTTTTTGGACAGTTTAAACCGACGATCAAATACCCATGTCGATTCCAAACCATTAAAAGGGCAGATAGTTATTGGGGTAATTAAGAAAAGAAAAGGAAGGGAAATAAAGGAAATGAAACAACACAAAATCTCACAGCGGAAGGCTAAAGTATAATAATAAAATAACAGTTCATGAAGCTGTTAATTAAATGAATACATTTGAAATGAATACATTTGATTATTATTATACAACATTTATCAGAGTTACATACACAGCAAATATCATACAACAATGCAGCGGAATGGAATGAATATAATAGTAGTACATAATATACCAAATCTTCGTCTTCATCCTCCAGCAATAGATCCTCAAAAATCTGAAAACTCAGGACTGACCCGAGCGTAATGAAAAGACAAACACTCGAGTCAGGACTAAATATCCTCATGTAAGTTAAGTCAATCGTAAATAAATATGAGTGTAACGGCGTCAGAGATGTTTACGGGGTTTGACGTCTCCTATCCAGTGTCAACGTGCGTGCAATAACTCAAGAGATGTTACGGGATTTTCCATCTCTCAAGGATCCGTGAAACTATATACTATGTAGTAATATACGCTAAGTAGATAATGCCTATCAGTAATATAAAGTATCAAAATAGCGTTAAGGCGTTACCATAATCCCCCTTAACACATTTTTATATTCCCAAAAGCATATACAAGACCGTAGTTTCCCCAAAACCGGAAGTCACCAGAGGGAAATCCATATACTCAAGGTACAAATCAAAACGTAGTGGTCGCGAATAGGATAATCAGTATGACAAGGTACATGAGGCAATACCAACTAGGATACTAGTAGTTGCGTGATCCGGACTGATGTTGGGCATAGCCAGCAGCTACCCCAACACCGCGAAACAACACTCCCAAATCAAGGGGTGCACCCAAATCGCATCACAAATGTAATAGATATGGTATCGAAGAAGTGTGTCCGCTAGAGGTGGCGAACCTCAATGGCCCGGCGCGGCTCCTGTTTTAGTCATGTCAGGGGTCATCCAATAATCGTTCTCTTTCTTCAGTCAACGCGTTCACCAAACCATCCACTTCATTCTGGATCATCACTCCGCGTATAATAGTTATTAAAGTGGTTTTCGGTATCGACAGAGAGTATGTCCATATCCGATCCCGGTCTCTTTAATAACTACGTATTATTACACCGTTGGCTCTTTTACATTTCAAATCGATTCATAATTGATAACAAAATATCATATTCACTTCAAAAATCAAATCCATTTCAAATATCATCGTATCTTTCAAAATATCAGATTCCATTCCAAAATCAATTTTCGCATTAATATCTCATTTCGATTTCAAAATCATTTCGAATTTCAATTTAGGTTGCAACTTCATTTAACTCAATTCGTATTTTAAATTCAAGATTTAAATATAAACATTTCACCTTATTGACCAGCTTAGGATTTTAGAAAAATAGTTTTAAGTAGTTTAAAAGTAGTTTAAATAATTAAAATAGTTAAAATACTTAAAATCTTTTTAAAAAAAATGGATTTAAAATTGATAATTAGTTTAAAATAATTTAAATTGGGTTAAGTAGATTTAAAATAGATTAAAATAGTTTAAGTATTCAAAATGGTTTATATAACAGAGTAATTTGGAAAACAAATTAAAACAGCTTCAAAATCAATCCATTTCAATTATAACTTCCCAATTCAAATCAATTCCAATTTCCATTCTACCGATTCAATTTCGATTTCAATTCAAAAACCAATGTCAACTTTTACTTCAAATCAATTCAATTCTACATTCACCTTTAATTAATTCAATTTCAATTTATATCGATTTGGAGCTTGATTTCTCAAAATATCAATTCATAACACTTAACAAAATTTCCAACAATATTCAAGTTTAAATCCAAATTCCAAATATGATTCAATTCCAAACTCGATTTCAAAATATCATTTTCATATCACTTTTACTTAGTAATATTCAAAGCTCGAAATAATGTTCAATCTTTAAAATAAATAGATTTTCGAAATTCAATCATATCCAAATTTTAAATTTTAAAGTCACAACTTAAATTATTTACCAATTTCTTTTAATCAAAATTTATTTCAACATTCCAACTCAAATTTTCGACAAATTCGATTTCTATAAATTGATTTCTATTTATCACTTTTAAATCGAAACATTTAAATAAATTTCAAATCGACGATTTCAAAAATTATTAATTTAGCCAATTCGGTGTCCGTATATAATTTTCTATCCTATGGCCAAGTAATTATTTATTTCAATTAAATGTCAGGGATGAGTATATATTACTTAAATTAAATCTCAGTATCATATGTATGCATAACAGGATCTATATAAGCAAATAAATATCCAAACATTCAATTATCAACCAATAGCATCCATCAAAATTCATCATCCAATAAACAATACAATTCATGGCAGTTTCATAGTTATCAATGTCAGGTAATTTAATCGCAATTCAATTTTAATTTCAATTTGACTGTCAATTTAATTTTTCAACGGTTAATGCAAATGACAAGCTATATGACAATTAAGTTTTTACCAAACAACGACAAATAAAATCATAACACTTCATAATATCAAATTTAACTAGCATAAAATATTTAGTACGGTGTGAGCGTTATAAAACACTCACTTTGATTTTACGATTTTAAATCAAATCGAACGACGTTCGATTTAACCCAAAATTTTCTCTAACTCCAAATGATTCCAATCCAGTTGCATCGCGTAGAGCTCGTCCATACGATTCCAACGCAAAAAGTTTCGCGCGTTTTCGACCTCGTATGAAAAAAAAACACGTCATTTTAAAGTTACACGATTTTAAAAATACAGATCAATTTTTTTTTTTTTTTTTTTTTTATACAAACCCTAACCAATCCAAGCTGCAAGATCCCTGCATCCAACGCATCAGGCCGCACCCCATCTTCTTCCTTCATCACGTTTCATGTGCCCAGGGTTACAAGAACCCATAGCCGCCATTCAACATTGAATTAACGCGACCACCACACTCCACTTGAAGACGATCAGGTTACACCACTTCGAAGCCACCGCCTTACTCCACCTTCACCACAAATAGCTCCAAGCTCGGCCTCATCCTCTGCCTCGAATTGCGTGAAAAACGCAGCTCCTTCCAACACGATTTCCCGTTGATCCGTGGCTCCGTTTTCGATCATCTCCGTATGGATTTGAAGCTTTCTTCGTGCTCTACAACTTTGTAGTTGAGAGTTTTTGCTAATTGTTGATGGATTGAGAGGAAAATGAGGAGGAAGTTTCGAAATTTTCAGGCCATTGAAATGAAAGTGGCGGCTGGTCAAAATGAGTTAGGGTTTGGAGCAAATGAAAGAGGATGGGTCCTTTTATAGAAAATTGCAAAAACACTATTTACCGAAAAATTTTCCAACTCCAAACGAAGCGTGCCGGCAGGCGTTTCTAAGGTTTACCCCACGTTCCGAACGCAATGGAATGTATTTCGGAAGCTAATTCGATCGTATGTGTGAGTTACGGCAATAAACGATCAATTTTAAATTAAACCGATTAAACGATTTTCTATGCGTTTTGGCTTGCCCCGGACAAACGGTAAATCCGTTTGACTTGAAATTTGGAACCTTACAATAATATCACATTACGGATCCAATGAAATAAGTTTCGTCGAAATCCGAGACCGTTTGAAAAATGACTATTTTAACTCGCCAAATTAATATTAAAACAATTTCAACGCGTTTCGAGCTGCCACGGTCAAACGACAACTCCGATTGCTACGAAAATTGAAATCCGATAATAACTAACTATTACGGATCCAATGGAACTAGTTTTGTCCAATTCTGAGACTGTTGAAAAATTGGCTATTTTCCAGTCGATAATTAAATATTAAAATATTCAATTTTCACAAATAAATTTTAAATTCAGTTTTAAAAGTTCTATAACATCACTATAACTCCAATATGATAAAATAAAATTTTACAAATCATTTTTAATCATATTAAACCCGTTATTTTATTTATCCAATAAATTCCAAATATTTAATTTAGACAATTTCGCTTATCCAATAATTCATTATCTTTTGAAATATTGAAATTGAACTTATAAGATTCAACTTTTAAAACCATTTCAAAATTTAGAACACTATTTTCATTTTACAGTTATTCAATTATTCAATAAGTTTTAAATATTTAATTTAAACAATTACGTGTTCAATATTCAATATTTGATTTCAAATAGATTTTACTTATCAATCAATTACTCTATCATACCCAATGAATTCAACATTTAATATCCTATTCAACTATTGATTGCAAAGTCATTTACTAAGTAGCATTTATTTTTCATTACTTGGATAATTGTTGCAATTCATTCCAGTTATTATTATTCCAAACGACTTACAAATTTTTTTTCTAACACCAAATCCCGAAATCTTATTAAGTTAGCTAATTTAATTATCGAAAATTTACGGGTCGTTACAGTGGCAATATCTCCAACATTAACGTAGAAGAACGTAAAAAAAATATACAAAGATCAAAAAAGTTCACTATAATATTCCGCTAAAAAAATGAAATTGACTTTAAAATTGGACAAAATAGGAAAATGAAAGATATTCGCAGATTGAAAAAGTAGCTTACTTACAGGCTAAGTAATCATATAAAACGCCTTGAGTCGTTCGAAATTCTAAGGTATCAAATGCTTTTAACGTTATTATTGAAGTCTCTTCGTCGTGGTGTCGTAATTTTGGTAAAAAGGCGGCGCGCGTTGATGACTATGAGCAAAACAATGTGGTACGGAAAAAGAGGAAGACGGAACCGTCCTAAAAACAGAACGTTTATTGCGCTATAGCTTCCGTAGACAATTTTTTGACCAATATCCCCATTTATTCCCTCAAAGATCCATAAGATCTTAAATATCAAGTACTATAGTGTGAACATGCTCGAGCGTTTCATGGAGATCGAAGACTTTTGCCAATACCGTCGAATCGGAACAGCGAGCGGTCGGTCGCTTTCTCCCGTTCCTTCAAACGGCCATAACTTTTGACTCGTTGGGAGTTACGGGAGCCACAACCTATCAAAACGAAGGTCTTTCCATGTTCTACGTTTTTAATGGTTGGAATTCTCATGGATCGGTTTTTTGTGTGGAATAATTCCATCTTAAATTTATTCTACAGCTTGGATGTTTTCATTCATAAATTTATTGCATGGAGTTTATGGTATAAATAGTCAGACTAAATCGATGTTAACGTAGAAGAACGTAAAAAAAATATACAAAGATCAAAAAAGGTCACCATAATATTCCGCTAAAAAATGAAATTGAATTTAAAATTGGATAAAATAGGAAAATGAAAGATATTCGCAGATTGAAAAAGTAGCTTACTTACAGACTAAGTAATCATATAAAGCGCCTTGAGTCGTTCGAAATTCTAAGGTATCAAATGCTTTTAACGTTCTCCTTGAAGTCTCTTCGTAGTGGTGTCGTAATTTTGGTAAAAACGCGGCGCGCGTTGATGACTATGTGCAAAACAATGTGGTACGGAAAAAGAGGAAGACGGAACCGTCCTAAAAACAGAACGTTTATTGCACTATAGCTTCCATAGACAAGTTTTTGACCAATATCCCTATTTATTCCCTCAACGATCCATAAGATCTTAAATATCAAGTACTACAGTGTGAACATGCTCGAGCGTTTCACGGAGATCGAAGACTTTTGCCAATACCGTCGAATCGGAAAAGCGAGCGGTCGGTCGCTTTCTCCCGTTCGTTCAAACGGCCATAACTTTTGACTCGTTGGGAGTTACGGGAGCCACAACCTATCAAAACGAAGGTCTTTCCATGTTCTACGTTTCTAATAATTAGAATTCTCATGGATCGGTTTTTTGTGTGGAATAATTCCATCTTAATTTTATTCTACAGCTTGGATGTTTTCATTCATAAATTTAATCCATGGAGTTTATGGTATAAATAGTCAGACTAAATCGATGTTAACGTAGAAGAACGTAAAAAAAATACAAAGATCAAAAAAGGTCACTATAATATTCCGCTAAAAAAATGAAATTGAATATAAAATTGGACAAAATAGGAAAATGAAAGATATTCGCAGATTGAAAAAGTAGTTTACTTACAGGCTAAGTAATCATATAAAACGCCTTGAGTCGTTCGAAATTCTAAGGTATCAAATGCTTTTAACGTTCTTATTGAAGTCTCTTCGTCGTGGTGTCGTAATTTTGGTAAAAAGGCGGCGCGCGTTGATGACTATGAGCAAAACAATGTGGTACGGAAAAAGAGGAGGACGGAACCGTCCTAAAAACAGAACGTTTATTGCGTTATAGCTTCCGTAGACAATTTTTTGACCAATATCCCCATTTATTCCCTCAAAGATCCATAAGATCTTAAATATCAAGTACTATAGTGTGAACATGCTCGAGCGTTTCACGGAGATCGAAGACTTTTGCCAATACCGTCGAATCGGAACAGCGAGCGGTCGGTCGCTTTCTCCCGTTCCTTCAAACGGCCATAACTTTTGACTCGTTGGGAGTTACGGGAGCCACAACCTATCAAAACGAAGGTCTTTCCATGTTCTACGTTTCTAATGGTTGGAATTCTCATGGATCGGTTTTTTGTGTGGAATAATTCCATCTTAAATTTATTCTACAGCTTGGATGTTTTCATTCATAAAGTTATTCCATGGAGTTTATGGTATAAATAGTCAGACTAAATCGATGTTAACGTAGAAGAACGTAAAAAAAATATACAAAGATCAAAAAAGGTCACCATAATATTCCGCTAAAAAATGAAATTGAATTTAAAATTGGAAAAAATAGGAAAATGAAAGATATTCGCAGATTGAAAAAGTAGCTTACTTACAGGCTAAGTAATCATATAAAACGCCTTGAGTCGTTCGAAATTCTAAGGTATCAAATGCTTTTAACGTTCTCCTTGAAGTCTCTTCGTCGTGGTGTCGTAATTTTGGTAAAAATGCGGCGCGCGTTGACGACTATGTGCAAAACAATGTGGTACGGAAAAAGAGGAAGACGGAACCGTCCTAAAAACAGAACGTTTATTGCACTATAGCTTCCGCAGACAAGTTTTTGAGCAATATTCCTATTTATTCCCTCAACGATCCATAAGATCTTAAATATCAAGTACTATAGTGTGAACATGCTCGAGCGTTTCACGGAGATCGAAGACTTTTGCCAATACCGTCGAATCGGAACAGCGAGCGGTCGGTCGCTTTCTCCCGTTCGTTCAAACGGCCATAACTTTTGACTCGTTGGGAGTTACGGGAGCCACAACCTATCAAAACGAAGGTCTTTCCATGTTCTACGTTTCTAACAGTTAGAATTCTCATGGATCGGTTTTTTGTGTGGAATAATTCCATCTTAATTTTATTCTACAGCTTGGATGTTTTCATTCATAAATTTAATCCATGGAGTTTATGGTATAAATAGTCAGACTAAATCAATGTTAACGTAGAAGAACGTAAAAAAAATATACAAAGATCAAAAAAGGCCACCATAATATTCCGCTAAAAAAATGAAATTGAATTTAAAATTGGATAAAATACGAAAATGAAAGATATTCGCAGATTGCAAAAGTAGCTTACTTACAGGCTAAGTAATCATATAAAACGCCTTGAGTCGTTCGAAATTCTAAGGTATCAAATGCTTTTAACGTTCTCCTTGAAGTCTCTTCGTCGTGGTTTCGTAATTTTGGTAAAAAGGCGGCGCACGTTGATGACTACGAGCAAAACAATGTGGTACGGAAAAAGAGGAAGACGGAACCGTCCTAAAAACAAAACGTTTATTGCACTATAGCTTCCGTAGACAAGTTTTTGACCAATATCCCTATTTATTCCCTCAACGATCCATAAGATCTTAAATATCAAGTACTATAGTGTGAACATGCTCGAGCGTTTCACGGAGATCGAAGACTTTTACCAATACCGTCGAATCGGAACAGCGAGCGGTCGGTCGCTTTCTCCCGTTCCTTCAAACGGCCATAACTTTTGACTCGTTGGGAGTTACGGGAGCTACAACCTATCAAAACGAAGGTCTTTCCATGTTCTACGTTTCTAACGGTGGGAATTGTCATGGATCGGTTTTTTGTGTGGAATAATTCCATCTTAATTTGATTCTACAGCTTGGATGTTTTCATTCATAAATTTATTTCATGGAGTTTATGGTATAAATAGTCAGAATAAATCGATGTTAACGTAGAAAAACGTTAAAAAAATATACAAAGATAAAAAAAGGTCACTATAATATTCTTCTAAAAAAATGAAATTGAATTTAAAATTGGATAAAATAGAAAAATGAAAGATATTCGCAGATTGAAAAAGTAGCTCACTTACAGGCTAAGTAATCATATAAAACGCCTTGACTCGTTCGAAATTCTAAGGTATCAAATGCTTTTAACGTTCTCCTTGAAGTCTCTTCGTCGTGGTGTCGTATTTTGGTAAAAAAGCGGCGCGCGTTGATGACTATGAGCAAAACAATGTGGTACGGAAAAAGAGGAAGACGGAACCGTCCTAAAAACAGAACGTTTATTGCGCTATAGCTTCCGTAGACAAGTTTTTGACCAATATCCCCATTTATTCCCTCAATGATCCATAAGATCTTAAATATCAAGTACTATAGTGTGAACATGCGCGAGCGTTTCACGGAGATCGAAGACTTTTTCCAATACCGTCGAATCGGAACAGCGAGCGGTCGGTCGCTTTCTCCCGTTCCTTCAAACGGCCATAACTTTTGACTCGTTGGGAGTTACGGGAGCCACATCCTATCAAATCGAAGGTCTTTCCATGTTCTACGTTTCTAACAGTTGGAATTGTCATGGATCAGTTTTTTGTTGGAATAATTCCATCTTAATTTTATTCTACAGCTTGGATGTTTTCATTCATAAATTTATTCCATGGAGTTTAAGGTATAAATATTCAGATTAAATCGATGTTAACGTAGAAGAACGTTAAAAAAATATACAAAGATCAAAAAAGGCCACCATAATATTCCGCTAAAAAAATGAAATTGAATTTAAAATTGGATGAAATAGGAAAATGAAAGATATTCGCAGATTGAAAAAGTAGCTTACTTACAGGCAAAGTAATCATATAAAACGCCTTGAGTCGTTCGAAATTCTAAGGTATCAAATGCTTTTAACGTTCTCCTTGAATTCTCTTCGCCGTGGCGTCGTAATTTTGGTAAAAAGGCGGCGCGCGTTGATGACTATGAGCAAAACAATGTGGTACGGAAAAAGAGGAAGACGGAACCGTCCTAAAAACAGAACGTTTATTGCGCTATAGCTTCCGTAGACAAGTTTTTGACCAATATCCCTATTTATTCCCTCAAAGATCCATAAGATCTTAAATATCAAGTACTATAGTGTGAACATGCTCGAGCGTTTCACGGAGATCGAAGACTTTTGCCAATACCGTCGAATCGAAACAGCGAGCGGTCGGTCGCTTTCTCCCGTTCCTTCAAACGGCCATAACTTTTGACTCGTTGGGAATTACGGGCGCCACAACCTATCAAAACGAAGCACTTTTCATGTTCTACGTTTCAAACGGTTGGAATTGTCATGAATCGGTTTTTTGTGTGGAATAATTCCATCTTAATTTTATTCTACAGCTTGGATGTTTTCATTCATAAATTTATTCCATGGAGTTTAAGGTATAAATAGTCAGACTAAATCGATGTTAACGTAGAAGAACGTTAAAAAAATATACAAAAATCAAAAAAGGCCACCATAATATTCCGCTAAAAAAATGAAATTGAATTTGAAATTGGATAAAATAGGAAAATGAAAGATATTCGCAGATTGAAAAAGTAGCTTACTTACAGGCTAAGTAATCATATAAAACGCCTTGAGTCGTTCGAAATTCTAAGGTATCAATTGATTTTAACATTCTCCCTGAAGTCTCTTCGTCGTGGTGTCGTAATTTTGGTAAAAAGGCGGCGCGCGTTGATGACTATGAGAAAAACAATGTGGTACGGCAAAACAGGAAGACGGAACCGTCCTAAAAACAGAACGTTTGTTGCGCTATAGCGTCCGTAGATAAGTTTTTGACCAATATCCCCATTTATTCCCTCAAGGATCCATAAGATCTTAAATATCAAGTACTATAGTGTGAACATGCTCGAGCGTTTCGCGGCGATCGAAGACTTTTGCCAATACCGTCAAATCGAAACAGCGAGCGGTCGGTCGCTTTCTCCCGTTCCTTCAAACGGCCATAATTTTTGACTCGTTGGGAGTTACGGGAGCCACAACCTATCAAAACGAAGCTCTTTCCATGTTCTACGTTTCTAATGTTTGGAATTGTCATGGATCGGTTTTTTGTATAGAATAATTCCATCTTAATTTTATTCTACAGCTTGGATGTTTTCATTCATAAATTTATTCCGTGGAGTTTATGGTATAAATTGCCAGACTAAATCGATGTTAACGTAGAAGAACATGAAAAAAATGAAAATATACAAAGATCAAAAAAGGCCACCATAATATTCCACTAAAAAAATGAAATTGAATTTAAAATTGGATAAATAGGAAAATGAAAGATATTCGCAGATTGAAAATGTAGCTTACTTACAGGCTAAGTAATCATATAAAGCGCCTTGAGTTGTTCGAAATTCTAAGGTATCAAATGCTTTTAATGTGGCAACCCTGTATTTTTTTTTATATATTTTAATTATTTTGATTTAAAAAAAACTTATTTTACTTATTTTAAATGATTAAATTTTATTACTTAAATATAAATCTTGATTTTATATGAAATTATAATTCCAAACTTGTGTAATTTGAATATGTTCCTGAAATGTTGATTTTGGTCAAAATAGTCAAATTTTGACTTTTGACTTAAAATTTTAAAAGTTTAAAATTATAAATTTTATCTTTTATTATGAAATTACATAAAATTCTACGAACACCACTTTTCGTTTCGTTGAAAATGGAGTTAAAATGTAAAAGTTATGTACATTTCAATTTCTAGTATAATTTGTTTTATTGTGCAATTTTGCCTATTTTAAATTTTATAAAACATATTTTTCTTTCTTATATTTCTTTTAATATGGTTAGATATGTTAATTTATGTATATTTTCATCTCTAAATATTTTAAAAATAATAATAGGATTTTTCTAAAATTTACTATGATGATTTCCTATTTTTAAAAGGCTGTTTCCTTTTTCTGCTATTTTCTTCGTCTAAACTATATTTTAATTAAAATTTATTTATTTATTTTGTGAATTCATTTTATTTTGTGTTCTTATCTTTACTTATAAATATTTTTAAGTACATAAAAATTTTTCCAAGTTCATTGCACTTATTTTTCATATTTTCAGGACTAGTTGTAAATTTTGCTGTTTTATTTAATTAAACTATATATAATTAATAATTTATTTATTTATTATTGTTTATTTACTAAATTTTCGTATTTTTATCTGGATTTATATATATATTTCAGTTATTTAAAATTAAAAAGAATTTAGTGGAAATTTGAAAGGTTTTGTGACTCTTTAGTTGCTTAAGTCTCTTTGTTTTCCCACCTTTTCATTTTCTAACTCTTGCATTCAACTGAGGCCAACCATATCTCGTTTCTTTCAGCTGATCACATATCATTTGCACGTAAACAAATGTCCTCCTTCATCTCCTAAAAACTCACGACACTTCAAAGAAAAATATGGCTTCCATTCTCCTCTCATCTTCTTCCTTTTTCCATTTGTTTGCCTTGATTTTTGCCCTGCTTCTTCATGCTTTGCTCAGCCTAACCTCTCCACCATCAGCTCCACCATCTCCTCCACCATCTACAGCAGCTCCTCCTCCCCCTCCTCTGACATTAACCAAGTTTTGCCCATCCATTGAGGTTAGCATCACAAACTTTGCACCAAACCCCTTGAAATTGCCTAGCCTAGCCATATACTCCACTATCTCCTTCATATCTTGCCTTGGCCACCTCCTATTGTTCCACCACCACCACGATACAACCTTTGACCCTCCACCTACCCACTGTCCAGACCTGAACTAGATTAGGCCGTGGCCTCCCCATGTTGAAAACTCCACAAAAATTGCAAGCAAACCCTTAAAACTAGCCTAGCCGAGCCTTAATGCCAATATCCTTTCACATACTCCTCTTGGCCACCCCTAGAACCACCACCACCAGCAACCACATGACCTTTGGGTGCTGCTATACCATCATTCTCCACTATCTAGATCTGGAGTAAGTATAGCCAGCCCAAGTGTGCCATAGGTCGAGCCAAATATGGACCAAAATCCTTGTTTATGCCTTGTAGTCATAGTTTCATGTACACATACCTTTGCACCATCATCAAAATCCATGATACGCTGACCTGTTGCATCCAAACCTGATCCAAAACCATTCCATTACAGTGCTTTTCCAGTCCATAGCTGAAGCATACAAAGGTGAATGCAAGTGCAAAAGTTCTAGCTTTGAATTGTGTACTTATTCCTAGCATTGTTTTGTAATATCTTGGTTTATAATTCATGTTTGTTATTGTTTGTTTGATTTGTATTCAAGGGAATTAATCCTTGGCTCCTCCATTCGTATCTGTGTCGTGCTTTTGTGCTTGTGTAGATTCCGTTCGTGAAATTCGTTGTTGTGTCTCCAGCTCAAACCGGTGAGTTATTCTCACCAGACAATCTGTACCTATATAACTGATAAACCGACACCATTTGAATCTGTAAATGTATTGCATCATGTTATAACTGCTATATTATGATCATATGATGTTTACACCTGTTATATCACTTGTTACTGTTTATTATGCTATTCTGTTTATTTATATCAGTTTATCACACTGCAAGTTCCCTTTCGATTAGAATCACTATGGGTTGAAATGATATATACCCGAACGGACTTTGGAATAAGGGAAAATTGTTATGGGCTGAAATGATAGGCCTGAATGATTTTCAAATCATTTATTTAACTTGACATTGTGGGTTTGAAATGATAAAACCCGGATTTTTCTTTTTAAACTGCGGATTGAAATGATACATATCTGTATCACTTTACCTAGCGTAGAAAATTATATATAGACCCGTAGTTAATATATGTTTTCCTAAAATCTTTAAAGTTATTTTAGAAATGTAAATATTATATTATTTTGATTTAAATATAATTAAAAAGGATTTTTGTAAAATATTATTGATTTTATGAATAATTGTAAGTGAATTGAATTAATGCAAAAGTTAGAAATTTTGAACGTAAGTTATTTTGGAAAAATTGATTTAATTATAATTGGAAATTTAATTGAATATGAATTTATGATAATTTGAATATAAATTGAATTTAAAGTGATTTTATATCATATTAATGGTTTTTAATAAAGCTGAAATGTGAAATGAATGAATATTTTAAGTTGAAATTTTGAAATATAACTAAAATTGGAAATTTATGAAATTGACTTGAAAGGGAAATTTTAGTTAAGTAAATAAAAATAAAAATAAGTTATATTTGAGAATTTTAACATAAATGTTAAGTTGAAATTTAATGTAGTGAATCTAAAATTGAACATTGCATTTTGATAAGTGAATTATTATTAAAACTTGATTTTTGAATGGAAATTTAACTTTATAAAATCATGAACTTGAGGAAAATTAAATGATGTTTATAAATGTGAAATGTATGATTTTATAAGTTAAAAAATGTTTTAAATAAAAATATAATTGGTTGAGAAATTTTATTGAATATTTGAAGTTAATTTACTGCATTTTTGAAATTCTATTAATTACAATGTGAATGATATTACAGCATTATAAATGCTGTAGTTGACGATAATGAACTAAAAAGCTAAATTGAATTAAAAGCTATTATAGAAAATTTTTGTAAGTGCTATAATTTTTGAATTTAACTAAGTTTATTTGAAATTTAAGTAAACCCTATTACAACATTTTAAAATGTTGTCTTTTGTTAAAGTGAACTGTTTTGAATGTATTTTTCCGTAGCATTTTCTAAATGCCACGAAAAGTGAATCTTTACTGTTTTAATAAACTTAAGTGAATAAATGAACAATGAAAATTGAAAATTTTGGAAGTTTAATAATTTAATTATTAAACATAATAACTTCATTTTAGTGATTAAAAATGATTTTGGAATATAAACTGTTTTGAAATATGAATTGAAATGGTATTTTAAATTGAATAAAATGAATAATGATATTGAAATGAATGTGGTTGTGAAAAGAGATGATATTTTGATATATTAAATGATTGAAATGTGGTTTCGAAAAGATATGATATATTGAAATGATTTGAAATGAAGTTTTGAAAGATATGATATTCTGGTATATATTAAATGATTCGAAGATGAAGTTTTGAAAGTTATGATATTTTGAAATTAAGACGATTTGAAAATGAAGTTTGAAAGATGTGATGTTTATGTATTAAAAATGATTTGAAATGACTTGATAATTATTTTGATAAATATTGAATTTGGAAGATATGATGTTTATGTATTAAAAATGATTTGAAATGACTTGATAATTATTTTGATAAATATTGAATTTGGAAGATGTGATGTTTATGTATTAAAAATGATTTGAAATGACTTGATAATTACTTTGATAAATATTTGAATTGAAAGATATGGTATGATGATATATTGAAATGGTTTGGAAATGATTTAATCTTTATTTTGATAAAGATTTGGGTTGAAATGATATTTTATTTTGTAGTATAAAATATGTTTTAAAGTTATAACTACGGGTTATAATAACGATTGGTTGTTAAAGAGACCGGGATCGGATATTGTCTTATAGCCGGCCAATACCGAAAACCACTTTAACAACTGTGTACGCGGTGGAGATTCCAGAATGAAGTAGGATGGTGGCGACGTTCTCGAGGTATATTACGTGGACCCAACTCCCGTGAGTTGGCATATATGACTAAAACAGGAGCTATACCGGGCTGCACAAAGGGTCGCACCCTTTCATCGAGCATGCTCCATCGGAAACCATTCTATTACTTTTGTGATTCGATTCGGTGGCGCCACATTTGATTCGGGGGTATTGTTCGAGGTGGGCGGAAGCTGCTGGCTTGCCGTCACCACCGGTCCGGGAGTGCAAACGGTGTATCCACCCTGGCATTGCCTCGCGTGCCGTGTCATATCCTTATATCGAGCCCACTACGATTTTGGTTTTAAAGATCCGACAGCGTTAAGGTTCACCATCCCCTTAACGCTATTTTCTATATGATTATACTTTACTGATTAGACACTACTGTATATAGCGCAATATACTACATAGTAAATAGTTTAACGGATCCTTAGAGGATGGGCCGTCCTAAGCATCTTCTAAGTTACTTGTACCTTTACTACAGTTCACTTGAGTTGGTTTACATTGTATAAGTATGTATGTCCTGACTCGAGTGTTTGTATTTTTATTTACGCTCGGGTCAGCCTGAGTTATTCACAGATTTGGATTTCCACTTTCTGGAGATTGGAATCGCTGGAGATTATCTACTTGTCATGTTTATCTTTTGAAACCTATTGTTCCTTTCAGCGCTTGTATTAGTTGACTTCTACGAAGTGAGACTTCTTTTGTACCTTATTTCCTCTATTGTATTTTATGTAACTCTGATATTTTTATATAGTAGCTTCATGAACTACTATTTCTTTTGCTTCCGCTGCACTATTATTACTCTGTGTCTGTGATTCTATGATTTTTATTTACTGTATATTCTGAGATTTGCCAAATTTTTATTTACAACGCGGTATTTTGAGCAATTTAATTCCGGCATGAGTGTCTACCTATACACTTATAATGGATGCGAATGGTTGAAAATACCACGGTTGTTACATTTAACGTTCTCCTTGAAGTCTCTTCGTCGTGGTGTCGTAATTTTGGTAAAAAGGCGGCGTGCGTTGATGACTATGAGCAAAACAATATGGTACAGAAAAAGAGGAAGACAGAACCGTCGTAAAAACTGAACGTTTATTGCGCTATAGCTTCCGTAGACAAGTTTTTGACCAATTCCCCCATTTATTCCCTCAATGATCCATAAGATCTTAAATATCAAGTACTATAGTGTGAGCATGCTCGAGCGTTTCATGGAGATCGAAGACTTTTGCCAATACCGTCGAATCGGAACAGCGAGCGGTCGGTCGCTTTCTTACGTTTCTTCAAACGGCCATAACTTTTGACTCGTTGGGAGTTACGGGAGCCACAACCTATCAAAACGAAGCTCTTTCCACGTTCTACGTTTGTAACGGGTGGAATTGTCATGGATCGGTTTTTTGTGTGGAATAATTCCATCTTAATTTTATTCTACAGCTTGAATGTTTTCATTCATAAATTTATTCCATGGAGTTTATGGTATAAATAGTCGGACTAAATCGATGTTAACGTAGAAGAACGTAAAAAAAATATACAAAGATCCAAAAAGGTCACTATAATATTCCGCTAAAAAAATAAAATTGAATTCAAAATTGGATAAAATAGGAAAATGAAAGATATTCGCAGATTGAAAAAGTAGCTTACTTACAGGCTAAGTAATCATATAAAACGTCTTGAGTCGATCGAAATTCTAAGGTATCAAATGCTTTTAACGTTCTCCTTGAAGTCTCTTCGTCGTGGTGTCGTAATTTTGGTAAAAAGGCGGCGCGCGTTGATGACTATGAGCAAAACAATGTGGTATGGAAAAAGAGGAATACAAAACTGTCCTAAAAATAGAACGTTTATTGCGCTATAACTTCCATAGACAAGTTTTTGACCAATATCGCTATTTATTCCCTCAATGATCCATAAGATCTTAAATATCAAGTACTATAGTGTGAACATGCTCGAGCGTTTCACGAAGATCGAACACTTTTGCCAATACCGTCGAATCGAAACAACGAGCGGTCGGTCGCTTTCTTCCGTTCCTTCAAACGGCCATAACTTTTGACTCGTTGGGAGTTACGGGAGCCACGACCTATCAAAACGAAGGTCTTTCCATGTTCTACGTTTCTAACGGTTGGAATTGTCGTGGATCGATTTTTTGTGTGGAATAGTTCCATCTTAATTTTATTCTACGGCTTGGATGTTTTCATTCATAAATTTATTTCATGGAGTTTATGGTATAAATAGTCAGACTAAATCGATGATAACGTAGAAGAACGTAAAAAAAAATACAAAGATAAAAAAAGGTCACTATAATATTCCGCTAAAAAAATGAAATTGAATTTAAAATTGGATAAAATAGGAAAATGAAAGATATTCATAGATTGAAAAAGTAGCTTACTTATAGGCTTAGTAATCATATAAAACGTCTTGAGTCGTTCGGAATTCTAAGGTATCAAATGCTTTTAACGTTCTCCTTGAAGTCTCTTCGTCGTGGTGTCGGAATTTTGGTAAAAATGCGGCGCGCGTTGATGACTATGAGCAAAACAATGTGGTACGGAAAAAGAGGAAGACGGAACCGTCCTAAAAACAGAACGTTTATTGCGCTATAGCTTCCGTAGACAAGTTTTTGACGAATTTCACCATTTATTCCCTCAATGATCCATAAGATCTTAAATATCAAGTAGTATAGTGTGAACATGCTCGAGCGTTTCACGGAGATCGAAGACTTTTGCCAATACCGTCGAATCGGAACAGCGAGCGGTCGGTCGCTTTCTCCCGTTCCTTCAAATAGCCATAACTTTTGACTCATTGGGGGTTACGGGAGCCACAACCTATCAAAACGAAGGTCTTTCCATGTTCTACATTTCTAACGGTTGGAATTCTCATGGATCGGTTTTTTGTGTGTAATAATTCCATCTTAATTTTATTCTACAGCTTGGATGTTTTCATTCATAAATTTATTCCATGGAGTTTATGGTATAAATAGTCAGACTAAATCGATGTTAACGTAGAAGAACGTAAAAAAAATTACAAAGATCAAAAAAGGTCACTATAATATTCCGCTAAAAAAATGAAATTGAATTTTGTTTGCGCAAAAAATGGGCAAACACCTCCAAGTCGTGTGATTTAGTTGATTTTATGTGATTCTTAATGATGCAGATGAGTTATGTAAATATGAAAAAAGCAGGGGCTGAAATGTAAAAGACACACAGATTTATAGTGGTTCGGCCAGAACGTGCCTACGTCCACTTTATATGTTATTATCTTCTTCGTTTCAGATTACAAGTACAATGCTTTTTGTACAAGTATATGAAAGTAATTTGGTAGTTCCTTCCGTGCTTGAGCTCTCAAACTTGTCTGCCATTGTTGTACCCCTGCCCCTCTATTTATAGAGTGAGGTAGGGGGCAGGGGTCTTGGATGTACATAGCTGCTGGTAGGCCTGGGCTGGAGTAATCTGGCCCGGAAGCGTTCTGGTTCGGCACGGAGTTTGGTCCGGTGATGAAGTGGTTTGGGGGTTCATTCGGTGGTGAGTTATGAGGTTGATTCGGTGGTGTTGGTCCGGCTGTGAATGGTCCGGTGGTAGGAGATATTTGGTTGGACCGGTGGTGGATGGAAACCGTGTTGGACCGGTGGAGTTGGGGGTTGATTCGGCAGGAGCTTGGACCGGATGTGTGTCATACCGAATGAACCTTTGCCGGGAATGCCGAATGGGATTGATCCGGATGTGACTTTGCCCTTCATTGCCGAATGGAGCTTTAAACCCTTGAATTGCCGAACGGTCTTAGGAACCGGATGGAACGGAGGTTGCGAACCCGGGTGAAACTGACGCTTCTCGGTCTTGAGGTCTTCTGGGTGAAAATTCGCCCAACATTTGCCCCCCAAAATTGGGCACGTGCTTGCATGTGTCGCGCTTTGTTTCCCCGTGGTAAGAAAGCTTGTTTTGTAATGCCATGAGCTGGATGTTCGTATCTTGCTGATGTCCTGCAAAGGAATTTACAGTTTTAATGTGATTTCAAATGACGACCGTTCGAGGACGGGTGCCGCTCGAGGCGAGTAGGTGTGCCCGAGGGGGCTTAGCATTGTTGATGCCAGGTTTACGTTCGAGTGGGTCATTGGATCGTTTGCGAAGATGGTTTATCGCCGGCTCAGAGCATGCCTAAGGATCGTTTGCGACCCCGTACATGTGTAAGTAGCTTAGCCATTTCAGAATTATCAGAACCAAATATCCATTCAACCGATGAGTTTTAAAAGGATGTCAAAGTGTAAATTCTCACGACGGTAGGGTCAATAGCCATTCAGAGCATGTCTGTGGACCGTTCGTAGTCGCGTACATGTGTAAATGATTAACCCATGTTAGTGGGAGATTTACTACTTATTCATCGCTATCATAATCTCTATTTTATCAGTGGATCCTAGAGTCCGGTACTTATCTGAGTGGGGCGCTTTGCATGCCCCCTGCTTCTGGTCTTCGCTGGTTTGGATAACTTCATTCGGCTTTCGTTTGGTCCGGTATGCCGAACCGGTTGGTCCGGTGCTCCTGCGCTCGCCTATATATAGGGGCTACCCCTAGTTATTCCTTATCGAACCAACGAGAGCCGAATCAATCTCTAGCCGAATCAACTCTTTGCCGAATCAAGTTTCTACCGAATCAGGTATATATCTTTGCCGAATGAACGTTACTGCCGAATGAATCTGATGCCGAATAAACACGAAGGCTTTTTTACTGCCGAATGAAAATGTGTGCTTGCATAGCCGAATGGACTTGTATACCGGATGAACTTCCAATGCCGAATGGAACTACCGAATGAGGCATATACCGAATGAGACTCGAAAATTTGAATCTTGAGCGAAGTCTTAGGCTTTTATACGCTTGCTTTAGATACTTGCTTGTTTATGTTTCTATACTTCTTGTTCTAACACCGTGTTTTTCTTGTGTTGCAGATAAATGTCTCGCAAAGCGGAAACCTGATCGGATAAAAAGAAATCTAAAGGTAGAGGAGAGTCATCCTCTTCCGTGCCCCCAGCCCAACCAAGACCGGTGCCACATGGGCCTGCCCCGAGGTCGTTAGTGGATGGGTACGGTCCCCAGGAACTTCTGGTCTCCCCTCCCGATTGCTTTCCTAGCTCCCTAAAGGAGGAGCAACTTGATGTTATATCCCGTTCCTTCGGGATAGACAGGGCTCGCATGCTGTTGCCGGGAGATGGAGTGATGCCGTATAATCCCCCCGAAGGCTACTTTGCTTACAGCAGATATCATTGCATGTGTGGTGCTATCCCTCCTATCAATGCCTGGATAGTTAGCTTTACCACATATTTGAAGGTGGCTCCATTCTAGCTCCAGCCGAACTCTTATGCCATTCTGGTGAGCCTTTTCGTTATCTTCCAGAGGAGGTACGGGCGCCCTCCTTCTAACCGGGAAATTCGATATTTGTATAAACTGAGAGGCTACAAGAAGGGGTCTCCGTATATTAGCCTGGAAGCGGCCGTGCCCTTCAAACCGGTCTTGGACTTATATTCAAAGTTTACTATGTTCAAGAAAGAATGGTTTTTTATCAAGGACGATTCTGTTTCTTTCCGCCTTTTCACTTCCGGCTGTAAGATGAATTTCATTTATATTTTCCATGTTCTGACTGTAGTGCTTCTTCTGACACGCTTCTATTTCTTGCTAGCGACAGGTGGCATTGCAATCGTGGAAGATGATTCTTTGGCGCGGATGGCTGCTGAAATAAAGGCCATTCCCGCACGGGACAGGTCGGCTTCGTTCCTGATCAGGAATGCTACCCTCCTGGAGTACAACTTGATCCAGCCGCACCAGTCCGTGGTTAAGCAGAGGGACACGACTGAGGAGAAGGCCGCTAAAGCTAAGGAGGGGGCCACGGTGAAGAGTGGCAAGAGGAAGCCCTTTGCACAACATCCCATCGTGGGAGGCAAGAAGCTTAAGGAGTCTGAGGGCCCCTCTCCTAGTACTTGCCCGATCATCTCGGAGGAGGAAGGTGTGGAAGAGGGCGAAGGAGGCGATATGGAAGGAGAGTCGGAGGGCGGAGGAGATGGAGATGGTCAGGGTGGTAGTGGTGCTGGTGCCTTAACCTCTGGGCAAGACCCTGAACTGGATGAAGCTCTCCGCCAGGCCTTTGGGGAATCGGAGGGAGAATCGGAAGCAGAGAAGGCGAAGGAGACTGGAAAGGCCGGGGTTGGTGCCAATCTATCCCCTAAGGGCTCCTCAGCCAGGGTGACTCCGACGGTGCAAGGTGAACTTTTGTCCTCTGTCGATTCCATTTACGATAGGGACTTAGAAATATTTTATGGTTCACTTCCGCCCTGGAATGAGATTCAGGACTTATTGCAGTATCCCACTCCTCCGCAGGGTTTGTATAATAGACGTGCATTCTCACTTTTTCTTTCTTTTTAACTTAACATGTTTCTTAAATTATGGATCGTCGTATGCTCATAACACTTGTTTTTTACTCCAGGGGCAGGCCAGGCGGCTAAAACGTCAGTCGTTCGACACCGCCTTGAACAATTCAAGTTGATGAGAGCTTCTGATAAGCCGAAGCCTCTTACTGGTCGTCCTGGGGACGTGGTCAGATACCGTCCTCTTCTTGGGGTCATTGAAGAGAGCATTCAGAAAAAGAAGAGGAGTCGTTCTTTATTTGAGCCTTCCCCTTGTCCGCAACTTCCTGTTCAGCCTCCTCGTGATACCACGGAGGAGAGCACGGAGTTTATCCCCCCTTCACCTCCTTCCAAGAATCCCACTGTTATCCGTATAAGGCGTCCTGACGTGCCTCGCGACCCCTTTGCCGGTCATCCTGATTTAGATCCAAGCTCTCGGGATATTTCATTTGATGAGGCCACGGGTGAGCACCTTCTTCCCCGCAACCCCATGGTACGAGTGCTAGACGAGGCTAAGTCCCTAGATCTTGATCTGCTTACCACTCGGGTAGTTACCATGGGAGACGAAGCCAAAGCTAATATCGATCGGGTGGCTGAAGAGACCAAGAAGTTAATGAAGTGTCATGCTCAATTGGTCAAGGCCGGGGAGGAGATTGGGAGTGCTAATATTCGGTTGCAGCTGAAGGTTGCCGATCAGGCCGAACAGCTTGCCGGTCAGGCCGTTCAGATTTCTCAGCACGAGGAAGCCTCCAGGCGGCTGAAAGAGACTATGGAAAAGGCTAGTAGGGCAGAACTACGGAAGATGGAGGCCGCCTGTAAGGAGCGGATCGACATGGCCATTGCGACAGTGGATGAGGTTCGGAATGCGGATCTCGAGCAGGTAGAGGAGTGGTCTGGGAGGCTTGAGGCCGCGGAGATGGCTCAAGTCAAGTTAAAGGAGGAGGTGGAGGAGATGAGGAGGTCTCTCCAGGCTGACTGCTTGAGATACCGATCAGAGAGGGATGTCGCTGTCGCCAAGTTGCAGGCTTCCGAGGCCTGGGTGAGGGAGTTTGAAGAGAATGAGGGGATGATGGACGAGATGCTGCAGGACATGTACTTCCACACTTGGAAGGAGGGCAGCTTGTCTTGGATGGATGACTATCCCTAGGTCATGGCCAAGATATATCTTCGGGCTTTAGAGGAGGCCAGGGTCAATGCGGGTAAGGAAGGTGGAGTGGCTTTTAGTTTGTATGTAGTCACTTCTCAGTTCTCGAAAGAGGAGCAAGCGGCGGTGAAGGAGGGGATGCGGTTGCTTGCTGCGGAGGAAGCGGGTGTGCAACTGGAGGATGAGGATCAAGCGGCGGACGCTGGTGAGTTATTCTTCTCTTTTCCTTCTCTTTCTGGGTTTTCATAACTTGATTGTTTATCGTTTGTTTAATGAATTCCCCTTCTGAATTGGACAGGTGAAACTTCCGATCAACACGCTGGGGGCTCCGACCCTGCGGCCAAGTAGGCTTGGGGGAGTTGGTAGGATGAGAGCGAAGTGTGAACGCAGCTGGTTGCTTGTCCGGATTTGTCTACCTTTTTATTTCCATTTATCGCTGTTTATGTTAGTCCGAAACATTGATGCGACTGTAATAATATTATTTGCAAAGAATAACTTTATGTGATTTTATGACATAAGCTGATTTTGTTATGTTTAAATGTTGTTGTCATTTTGATGTGGTGCGTGAGAAGTATGCATATGCCTGTGATTTTAGTTGTGTTTGATGTTAAGCAGTTGCTTGAAATATAATTTCATGTTTTGCAATGTTAGTGTGACGTATGAATAAACTGTAGTTACATATTCATGTACAAGAGAAGAGAGTACCGCCCTTCATGTTTTAGTTGCAGGTGGTAGCTTTGAGCGTCTTGTGTAACTGATCATGGACATAGCCGAGTACCTTGCCACCCAGTACGTAGGCTTAGATTCTCATGTGAATGCTCCCTATTTGGTTTCCTGTACTTTGGAGTTTGTTATACAGGATAGGAGAAAAGTATTTAAATGAAATGGAAATATGGGAAAAGTAAAACTTCCAGTCACGGAAGGCCGTCGATGTGCTTAAGTTCGTGGCAAACGGGTTTTGTAGTCACTTTCCCTGGCTGTGGATCTTGGAGACATTTGTCACCCATCTTACGCCTCCGCGGGGAGTTTTCTTTTTTACCTCAGCCGCACTTAAGACACATCGGAGCCGAGATCGCGCACGGTAACTACCCGAACCATTATGGTCCGTAATCGTGGGTATTATTCGATTTACCGTGGCCGGCTAGCGTGGGTGCCTTTGGCCGTGAACTACCCCTGGCTGGCCACACCTTATGTTGGGGCTTAAAGTAGGTTCACAGTTGCCGGCGAGCCGAACGCCGTAATGAGCTGCCATCGGCTATAGTCGGCCTTTATGATGACTTATAATCGGCTCATTACAGTTGGCTTTGAGGGCGGTCGCGAGCAATGAGTTAATCCGCAGCAGAGGGATGCTGGAGCAAAAGAGTCTCATTGGCGAGTGCATAGAATCGTAGCGTACCTGTTAGGCCTTGTCAAGATGAGGCCGTGATGCGTCTTGAGTGGAGATGCCATAGGATTTTGTTCAACAGAAAAGGATAAAGCTTAACAAGCAGTCAAGATATAAAGGAACAAGTTAAAAAGAGACAAGATTTTTTAAAGTGGTTCGGCATGAAAATGCCTACGTCCACTGATTCTCTTTGTTAATTCACTTCATATGGGCAGTACAAGTTAAGAAAAGTATCGACGGAGGTGTCGGATGTTTCATGCCCTCTGGAACACCTCTCCGTCCACTGTTGACAAAATATAAGCTCTGTTGTGGAGATCTCTATGAATTACATATGGTCCGTCCCAGATGGGGTCCAGTGCCCCGGGGCGCGGAAAGATTCGCCTGAGGACAAGATCTCCTTCTTGTAAGATGCGATGCTTGACTTTGGAGTTGTATAGTGCTGCCACTTTTTGTTTGTGAGCTGCTACTTTGAGTGTTGCATCGTTTCTCCTTTCCTCAATCAGATCCAAAGACATGAGGAGGAGTTCTTCGTTTTCTTCTGGATTGTAGTGGATCCTACGGTGGGAAGGAACAATGGTCTCAACAGGGAGCATTGCCTTTGATCCGTATGCCAAAAAGAAAGGAGTATGTCCCGTTGATGTTCTAAAAGATGTGCTGTAGGCCCAAAGTGCCGTAGGAAGTTCGTCCACCCAAGCGCCTTTTGACTTTTCAAGTTTTTTTTTGATTAGGGTTTTGAGAATTTTGTTGACAGCTTCGACTTGTCCGTTTGCCTGAGGATAAGCTACTGATGAGAAGCTTTTATGAATTCCATGCTCTTGGCACCAGTCGGTGAATTCTTCGCTGTCAAATTGGAGTCCGTTGTCCGGTATGATCTTGAGTGGTACTCCGTACCTGCACAGAATATTTTTGATCAAGAAGTTGACAACTTTTGCTGAAGATATTTTATTTAGGGGTTCCGCTTCCACCCATTTGGTGAAATAATCGACTGCCACTATAGCATATTTGGCTCCGCCCCTGCCCGTTGGCAGTTCGCCAATTAAATCAATTCCCCATACAGCAAAGGGCCAAGGGCTGGTCATTTGAGTAATCTCATTTGTGGGTAGTCGAGGAATCTTGGCAAATTTCTGACATCTGTCGCATCTCTTGACGAAGTCTAAGGCGTCTTTGTTTAGTGTGGGCCAGTAATATCCATATCGGAGTATCTTTTTCGCCAGAGTCTGCCCTCTAGTGTGATCTCCGCAACTTCCTTGATGGATGTTGAATAAGATTTCCTTGGCTTCCCTTCCAGCGACGCATCTGAATAAGGGGCTAGAGAAGCCACGCTGATAGAGGATGCCTTCTTGTATTGTGTAGTGGGGAGCTTTCCTCAAAATTCTCCTGACTTCATCACGTTTGTCTGGTAGTGTGCCGTCCTGCAAATATTTCCGGATAGGAGTCATCCAAGTTCCTTCTTCGATTGCAGTTATCAGATTCACTTGTTCGAAACTTGGGGCTAGCTGCCTTGAGATGGCTAGTGCTCCGGAAATGGTGCTATTCTTCATACTAGCTTGCTTTGCTAGTTCATCGGCCTCTTGGTTATCTTCTCGAGGAATGTGTTTGATTAGATAATGGTCCAACTGATCGAGCAACAGTTTGGTTTCTTTAGATATGCTGTGAGTCGTTCTCCTCGTGTCTGGAATTCTCCTAGTACTTGGTTTACGATAAGTTGAGAATCACTATGAAGACATAAAGAATTGACTCCAATTTCTAAGGCAAGCTCCAATCCCGCTATTACTGCCTCATACTCCGCATCGTTGTTAGTGGCCGCGAATTCCAACCTTAATGCATAGTACAGCTTTCTTCCCCTGGGGGTGATTATCACAATACCTGCCCCCGAGCCTTGTTCGTTCGATGCTCCATCTACAAAGAGGTTCCACTTTATTCTTTTTGCTATTTTAAACTGATCCTTGCCTTCGTTGGTAGTGAATTCGGCAATGAAATCGGCCATGGCTTGCCCCTTGACAGCGGTGCGAGGAAGGTAGGTGACGTCATACTGACTTAGTTCAATGTACCATTTGAGGAGTCGTCCAGAAGTGTCGGGACGATGGATCACCTGTCTTAGTGGTTGATTGGTTAGAACTCTGATGGAGTGAGATTGGAAGTAGTGTCGCAGTTTTCGTGACGCGATCAATAAACAATATGCCAATTTCTCAAGTTTAGGATATCTGGCTTCTGCCCCTGTAAATTTCTTACTTATAAAGTATACCGGGCGTTGTGTGCGGTCTTTTTCTCTTACCAGGGCAGCGCTTAGAGCATGACATGATACAGCGAGGTATAGGTATAGCTCTTCGCCTTCGTTTGGAGTTGAGAGTACTGGTGGTTTCTGAAGGTGTTCGATCAGGTTAAGGAAGGCTTTTAAGCATTCATCGGTCCACACGAACTTTCCTTTGTCTTTCTTGAGAGCTTCGAAGAAAGGGACGCACTTGTCAGTTGCTTTGGAAATGAATCTGCTTAGGGCGGCCACCTTTCCGTTTAGGCTCTGCATTTCTTTTCGAGCGGAAGGTATCCTTATTTCTTTTAGAGCCCGGATTTTTTCAGGGTTTGCTTCAATTCCTCTGGCATGGACGATGAATCCTAAGAATTTTCCCGATGACACTCCGAAGGAGCACTTTAGAGGATTCAGCTTCATTCCATATCGGCGAAGTACCTGAAACATCTCGCTCAGGTGGCTTACATGATCGTCGGCTCTCCTGGACTTTACCAACATGTCATCCACATATACTTCCATAGTTCGTCCTATTAATTCCGCGAACATCTTGTTGATGAGGCGCTGATAGGTAGCTCCGACATTTTTGAGTCCAAAAGGCATGACTTTGTAACAATATGATCCCCGGCCAGTGATGAAGCTAGTGTGGTCTTGATCGGGAGCGTGCATGGGAATCTGGTTGTATCGGGAGTATGCATCCATAAAAGATAAAAGTTCGTGCCCGGCAGTGCTGTCCACAAGTTGATCGATTCGGGGGAGCGTGAAGCAATCTTTCGGGCAAGCGTCATTTAAGTTGGAGAAATCAATGCATGTTCGCCACTTCCCATTAGCTTTCTTTACTAGTACCGGGTTAGCGATCCATTCTGGGTAAATGGCTTCTAGTATGAAGT
Source organism: Allium cepa (assembly GCA_030765085.1). NCBI lineage: Eukaryota > Viridiplantae > Streptophyta > Magnoliopsida > Asparagales > Amaryllidaceae > Allium > Allium cepa. The sequence goes on from CM060931.1 coordinate 171,920,918, forward strand.
CATTAGCAAGTAGGTTCTTTACTTCCTCATCGAGGGCTGCTGATCGTTCTGCTCCCATGCTTCTCTTTTTCTGCTTTATCGGTACCTTGGTGGGATCGATGTTCAGCATGTGGCATGCTATGTCTGGGGAGATTCCTGTCATATCGGCATGTGTCCACGCAAATACATCTAAGTTGTGGCGGAGAAAGTCAATGAGTTGATCCTTCAATTCTGTTTTTAGCTGAGATCCTATTTTTAATAGTCTACTTGAATCATGTTTGTCTACAGATACGAATTCCATGGCCTCTGCAGGCTCAGCGGTAGCCTCCTCCTCCTTATCCCTGGGGTCTAGTTCATTGAAAGGATCGCTGGTGTATCGAAGAGGAGGGGCTTTCTTTAGTTGCTATGCTTCCAAGCTTTTCATGCAGAGAGTAGTCTCTGCATCTTTCCCTTTATTCTTTCTATGGTTATTGCGAAGTTCAGTTACATAGCAATCTTGAGCGGCGTCTTGATCTCCTTCAACTTCTCCTATTCCGTTATCTGTTGGGAATTTCATCTTTAGGCACCACGGGGCTAGGACAATTTGGAAGTCAGATAAGGCTGGTCTTCCCAAGAAGGCGTTGTAGGCCGAGTGGTTTTCTATTAGTACGAACGTTTGTTTTCGCACAACAGAGCGGGGATGACTTCCTATTTCGACGAAGAGGTCAAGTTGCCCGAGGGGCATTTTCTCATCTCCAGTGAAACCGTGCAGGGGTTTGTTGCAGGGAGACACATCCTTCATTGACAGCTTCATTTTGTCGAAAGCATGCTTGAACAGGATATTTACCGAGCTTCCTGTGTCTATTAGAATTCGGAAAACTTTAGCTGGACCGAACCAGGCAGAGATGACCATGGGATCCATATGCAGATACTGTCTTCCTTCTAAATCACGCCTACTGAATACGATGTTGTCACTCTCTTTCCGTTTCGGGTGGCGTTCTTCCATAATGGAGTTAACATAGCCTTCAGCATTTCTAAGTGACTTGCCGTATCTTTCCATCTCTGCCCAGCTTCTGTCGGCGATGTGTGGTCCTCCCGAGATGGTATGGACCACTATCTTCTCTTGACTAGAGCCACTGGTGTTGCGATTCCCTCCGCCTACTTCTAGGAGGGGTCGCTTTGAGTTCTCATTGGCAGGAGTTGGAGTCCTATTCTGACCTTTCACATAGCGTTCCAGCCTTCTTCTTCTGATGTGTTCTTCGATCAAGTCCCGGAGATGGTGGCATTCGTTGGTGTCATGTCCGTGGGATTCGTGGAAGCGGCAGAACTTTCCAGACTTGAGTGCGTTATCAGATTCTTTCTTGTGCGGGGGGCGCTTGTATCCGAGTTCGCCCTGAGTGGCTAGAAAGATGTTTTCGATTGTTTCATTCAAAGGAGTGTAGGAGTCAAATCTTGATCCTGGTCGATATTGGCGTCTTTCAACCTTCCTGCCCCCAGCATTGTCTCTAGATTCATTTCTTCGAGTGTCCTTAGCTGCAGCGGGAACCTTGTCCGAAGTTGTCTTATCTTGTTGCCCTGACTGCCTCTCAGTGGCGGCGTCTTCAAGTCTCATATACTTTCCAGCTTCATGGAAGAAATCAGGTAAAGTAGCTGGTTTTTCCTTAGTTAGTCTTCTAGCGAACTTGGTATCTGGGTGTACACCACTACAGAGGGCCATTAGGGTGAGCTTCTCATCGGCATCTTGGACTGCGGCCGCTGCGGCGTTGAACCGGATTAGATATTATTGCAGTGTCTCTCCGGATTTCTGTTTGACATTGGATAGAGAATAAGCATCCTTGGGTTGTTCTACATGGATGCGGAACTGGCTAATGAACCTTTCTTTCAACATCTTCCATGAGCTGATAGATCCTTGGGGTAGATGGCAGAACCAGGAGGTAGCTCGATCTACTAGGAATAGCGGAAAGCATTTACACAGCACCCCTTCTGTTGCTCCGCTCATGAGCATATGCTGGGTGTATCTTTGTAAGTGTACGACGGGGTCGGAAGTTCCCTTGTAAGGTTCCATGGTTGGCATTTTCCATTCCGGGGGGGGGGGGGGGTGATGGCAGTTTCGATATTGCGGGTGAAGGGGCTGGTGACCCTAGCGCCTATTCCTCGGTCCCTTTGCTCCCGTTGGACGCATTCTCTGAATAATCGTGCCATTCTTTCATCAGAATGTGGAGCGGATAGAAATGAACTTGGTTCTTCCCTGCGGGATCGATCTCGTCCAGATGACCTGTAGGGATGGTATAGTCTATCACTTCTGACGTTATCCAGTGGTTGCCTCTGGCTGCTCGGATGCATGATAGGACCAGCCACAGTTACCCCCTGCCTTGATCTTCCTCTGTGGGGTTCTGTTTCGAGCATTTCCATGGGGTCAACTTCGGGCTGGGTTCTAGCTCGGCTCCGTTCAGCGGGGTTTCTATGATTAGGTGGCATGACTGGCTCAGCTACATCCGACCCTCGCCTGGCGCCTCCCCCACTGGGTTCGGTTCCAAGCGCTTCCTCGAGTCGGAGTTCGGGCTGAGTCCAGGCGCGACCCCTATCATTGTTGTTCCTGTTGATGGCTTCCTCGAAGAGGGAAGACCTTTGCTGTCTCTGAGATCCTCCGGATTGAGATTCATCCCATGATTTAGTGTTGCGGTTGGTTTCTTCGACATCCCTCAAGCGTGACATGAGTTGGTTCACCAAAGCTTCTTATTGGGATGCGAAGTGGTTAGTCACTTCCACCACAACTCTGTCTAGGTCTGCTCTAGTAATTACTGCCGGTTGTTCCGCGGCAGGGCCTGTTGGAATTGCCTGATCTACATGTGGCACTGCGGCTGTAGTGGGATGGTTCTCTTGATCTGGATCCACTGGATTTGGAGCGCTGCTAGTTGCCACGTTCTTTCCCTTGTTGGCATCTTTTCTTGGCCTGGAAGTCATGTTTCCTAGGCAATGAAGGGTGCTATTGGGAAAGAAGGTTGAATGAGGGAAGCTGAAGCTTCGAGTTCGAAGCTCTCAATGAAAGCACCAAAAATGTTTGCGCAAAAAATGGGCAAACACCTCCAAGTCGTGTGATTTAGTTGATTTTATGTGATTCTTAATGATGTAGATGAGTTATGTAAATATGAAAAAAGCAGGGGCTGAAATGTAAAAGACACACAGATTTATAGTGGTTCGGCCAGAACATGCCTACGTCCACTTTATATGTTATTATCTTCTTCGTTTCAGATTACAAGTACAATGCTTTTTGTACAAGTATATGAAAGTAGTTTGGAAGTTCCTTCCGTGCTTGAGCTCTCAAACTTGTCTGCCATTGTTGTACCCCTGCCCCTCTATTTATAGAGTGAGGTAGGGGCAGGGGTCTTGGATGTACGTAGCTGCTGGTGGGCCTGAGATGGAGTAATCTGGCCCGGCAGCGTTCTGGTTCGGCATGGAGTTTGGTCCGGTGATGGAGTGGTTTGGGGGTTCATTCGGTGGTGAGTTATGAGGTTGATTCGGTGGTGTCGGTCCGGCTGTGAATGGTCCGGTGGTAGGAGATGTTTGGTTGGACCGGTGGTGGATGGAAACCGTGTTGGACCGGTGGAGTTGGGGGTTGATTCGGCAGGAGCTTGGACCGGATGTGTGTCATACCGAATGAACCTTTGCCGGGAATGCCGAATGGGATTGATCCGGATGTGACTTTGCCCTTCATTGCCGAATGGAGCTTTAAACCCTTGAATTGCCGAACGGTCTTAGGAACCGGATGGAACGGAGGTTGCGAACCCGGGTGAAACTGACGCTTCTCGGTCTTGAGGTCTTCTGGGTGAAAATTCGCCCAACAAATTTAAAATTGGATAAAATAGGAAAATGAAAGATATTCGCAGATTGAAAAAGTAGCTTACTTACGGCTAAGGAATCATATAAAATGGCTTGAGTCGTTCGAAATTCTAAGGTATCAAATGCTTTTAACGTTCTCCTTGAAGTCTCTTCGTCGTGGTGTCGTAATTTTGGTAAAAAGGCGACGCGCGTTGATGACTATGAGCAAAACAATGTGGTACGGATAAAGAGGAAGACGGAACCGTCCTAAAAACAGAACGTTTATTGCGCTATAGCTTCCGTAGACAAGTTTTTGACCAATTTCCCCATTTATTCCCTCAATGATCCATAAGATCTTAAATATCAAGTACTATAGTGTGAGCATGCTCGAGCGTTTCACGGAGATCGAAGACTTTTGCCAATACCGTCGAATCGGAACAGCGAGCGGTCGGTCGCTTTCTCCCGTTCCTTCAAACGGCCATAACTTTTGACTCGTTGTGAGTTACGGGAGCCACAACCTATCAAAACGAAGCTCTTTCCATGTTCTACGTTTCCAACGGTTGGAATTGTCATGGATCGCTTTTTTGTATAGAATAATTTCATCTTAATTTTATTCTACATCTTGGATGTTTTCATTCATAAATTTATTCCGTGGACTTTATGGTATAAATAGCCAGACTAAATCGATGTTAACGTAGAAGAACGTGAAAAAAACGAAAATATACAAAGATCAAAAAAGGCCACCATAATATTCCGCTAAAAAATGAAATTGAATTTAAAATTGGATAAAATAGGAAAATGTAAGATATTCGCAGATTGAAAAAGTAGCTTACTTACAGGCTAAGTAATCATATAAAACTCCTTGAGTCATTCGAAATTCTAAGGTATCAAATGCTTTTAACGTTCTACTTGAAGTCTCTTCATCGTTTTGTCGTAATTTTGGTAAAAAGGCGGCGCACATTGATGGCTATGAGCAAAACAATGTGGTACGGAAAAAGAGGAAGATGGAACCGTCCTAAAAACAGAACGTTTATTGCGCTATAGCTTCCGTAGACATGTTTTTGACCAATATCCCTATTTATTCCCTCAATGATCCATAAGATCTTAAATATCAAGTACTATAGTGTGAACATGCTCGAGCGTTTCACGGAGATCGAAGACTTTTGCAAACATCGTCGAATCGGAACAACGAGTGGTCGGTATTTCTTACGTTTCTTCAAACGGCCATAACTTTTGACTCGTTGGGAGTTACGGGAGCCACAAACTATCAAAACGAAGCTCTTTTCATGTTCTACGTTTCTAAAGTTGGAATTGTCATGGATCGGTTTTTTGTGTGGAATAATTCCATCTTAATTTTATTCTACAGCTTGGATGTTTTCATTCATAAATTTATTCCATGGAGTTTATGGTATAAATAGTCAATCTAAATCGATGTTAACGTCGAAGAACGTAAAAAAAATATACAAAGATCAAAAAAGGCCACCACAATATTCCGCTAAAAAATGAAATTGAATTTAAAATTGGATAAAATAGAAAAATGAAAGATATTCGCAGATTGAAAAAGTAGCCTACTTACAGGCTAAGTAATCATATAAAACGCCTTGAGTCGTTCGAAATTCTAAGGTATCAAATGCTTTTAACGTTCTCCTTGAAGTCCCTTCGTCGTGGTGTCGTAATTTTGGTAAAAATGCGGCGCGCGTTGATGACTATGCGCAAAACAATGTGGCACGGAAAAAGAGGAAGACAGAACCGTCCTAAAAACAGAACGTTTATTGCGCTATAGCTTCTGTAGACAAGTTTTTGACCAATATCCCCATTTATTCCCTCAATGATCCATATGATCTTAAATATCAAGTACTATAGTGTGAACACGCTCGATCGTTTCACGGAGATCGAAGACTTTTGCCAATACCGTCGAATCGGAACAGCGAGCGGTCGGTCGCTTTCTCCCGTTCCTTCAAACGGCCATAACTTTTGACTCGTTGGGAATTACGGGAGCCACAACCTATCAAAACGAAGCTCTTTCCCTGTTCTACATTTCTAACGGTTGGAATTGTCATGGATCGGTTTTTTGTATAGAATAATTCCATCTTAATTTTATTCTACATCTTGGATGTTTTCATTCATAAATTTATTCCGTAGAGTTTATGGTATAAATAGCCAGACTAAATCGATGTTAACGTAGAAGAACGTGAAAAAAACGAAAATATACAAAGATCAAAAAAGGTCACCATAATATTCCGCTAAAAAAATGAAATTGAATTTAAAATTGGATAAAATAGGAAAATGAAAGATATTCGCAGATTGAAAATGTAGCTTACTTACAGGCTAAGCAATCATATAAAACTCCTTGAGTCGTTCGAAATTCTAAGGTATCAAATGCTTTTAACGTTCTCCTTAAAGTCTCTTCGTCGTGGTGTCGTAATTTTGGTAAAAATGCGGCGCGCGTTGATGACTACGAGCAAAACAATGTGGTACGGAAAAAGAGGAAGACGGAACCGTCCTAAAAACAGAACGTTTATTGCGCTATAGCTTCCGTAGACAAGTTTTTGACCAATATCCCCATTTATTCCCTCAATGATCCATATGATCTTAAATATCAAGTACTATAGTGTGAACTTGCTCGAGCGTTTCACGGAGATCGAAGACTTTTGCCAATACCGTCGAATCGGAACAGCGAGCGGTCGGTCGCTTTCTCCCGTTCCTTCAAATGGCCATAACTTTTGACTCGTTGGGAGTTACGGGAGCCACAACCTATCAAAACGAAGCTCTTTTCATGTTCTACGTTTCTAACGGTTGGAATTGTCATGGATCGGTTTTTTGTGTGGAATAATTCCATCTTAATTTTATTCTACAGCTTGGATGTTTTCATTCATAAATTTATTCCATGGAGTTTATGTTATAAATAGTCAGACTAAATCGATGTTAACGTAGAAGAACATAAAAAAAATATACAAAGATCAAAAAAGGCCACCATAATATTCCGCAAAAAAAAATGAAATTGAATTTAAAATTGGATAAAATAGGAAAATGAAAGATATTCGTAGATTGAAAAAGTAGCCTACTTACAGGCTGAGTAATCATATAAAACGCCTTGAGTCGTTCGAAATTCTAAGGTATTAAATGCTTTTAACGTTCTCCTTGAAGTCTCTTCGTCGTGGTGTCATAATTTTGGTCAAAAGGCGACGCGCGTTGATGCCTATGAGCAAAGCAATGTGGTACGGAAAAAGAGGAAGATGGAACCGTCCTAAAAACAGAACGTTTATTGCGCTCTACCTTCCGTAGACAAGTTTTTGACCAATATCCCCATTTATTCCCTCAATGATCCATAAGATCTTAAATATCAAGTACTATAGTGTGAGCATGCTCGAGCGTTTCACGGAGATCGAAGACTTTTGCCAATACCGTCGAATCGGAACAGCGAGCGGTCGGTCGCTTTCTCCCGTTCCTTCAAACGGCCATAACATTTGACTCGTTGGGAGTTACGGGAGCCACAACCTATCAAAACGAAGCTCTTTCCATGTTCTACGTTTCTAACGGTTGGAATTGTCATGGATCGGTTTTTTGTATAGAATAATTCCATCTTAATTTTATTCTACAGCTTGGATGTTTTCATTCATAAATTTATTCCGTGGAGTTTATGGTATAAATAGCCAGACTAAATCGATGTTAACATAGAAGAACGTGAAAAAACGAAAATATACAAAGATAAAAAAAGGCCACCATAATATTCCGCTAAAAAAATGAAACTGAATTTAAAATTGGATAAAATAGGCAAATGAAAGATATTCGCAGACTGAAAATGTAGCTTACTTACAGGCTAAGTAATCATATAAAACGCCTTGAGTCGTTCGAAATTCTAAGGTATCAAATGCTTTTAACGTTCTCTTTGAAGTCTCTTCGTCGTGGTGTCGTAATTTTGGTAAAAAGGCGGCGCGCGTTGATGACTATGAGCAAAACAATATGGTACGGAAAAAGAGGAAGACGGAACCGTCGTAAAAACAGAACGTTTATTGCGCTGTAGCTTCCGTAGACAAGTTTTTGACCAATATCCCCATTTATTCCCTCAATGATCCATAAGATCTTAAATATTAAGTACTATAGTGTGAGCATGCTCGAGCGTTTCACGGAGAACGATGATTTTTGCCAATACCGTCGAATCGGAACAACGAGCGGTCGGTCGCTTTCTTACGTTTCTTCAAACGGCCATAAGTTTTGACTCGTTGGGAGTTACGGGAGCCACAACCTATCAAAACGAAGCTCTTTTTATGTTCTACGTTTCTAACGGTTGGAAGTGTCATGGATCGGTTTTTTGTATGGAATAATTCCATCTTAATTTTATTCTACAGCTTGGATGTTTTCATTCATAAATTTATTCCATTGAGTTTATGGTATAAATAGTCCGAGTAAATCGATGTTTAACGTAGAAGAACGTAAAAAAAATATACAAAGATAAAAAAAGGCCACTATAATATTCCGCTAAAAAAATGAAATTGAATTCAAAATTGGATAAAATAGGAAAATGAAAGATATTCGCAGATTGGAAAAGTAGCTTACTTACAGGCTAAGTAATCATATAAAACGCCTTCAGTCGTTCGAAATTCTAAGGTATCAAATGCTTTTAATGTTCTCCTTGAAGTCTCTTCGTCGTGGTGTCGTAATTTTGGTAAAAAGGCGGCGCGCGTTGATGACAATGAGCAAAACAATGTGGTACGGAAAAAGAGGAAGACGGAACCGTCCTAAAAACAGAACGTTTATTGCGCTATAGCTTCCGTAGACAAGTTTTTGACCAATATCCCCATTTATTCCCTCAATGATCAATAAGATCTTAAATATCAAGTACTATAGTGCGAGCATGCTCGAGCGTTTCACGGAGATCGAAGACTTTTGCCAATACCGTCGAATCGGAACAGCGAGCGGTCGGTCGCTTTCTCCCGTTCCTTCAAACGGCCATAACTTTTGACTCGTTGGGAGTTACGGGAGCCACAACCTATCAAAACGAAGCTCTTTCCATGTTTTACGTTTCTAACTGTTGGAATTGTCATGAATCGGTTTTTTGTATAGAATAATTCCATCTTAATTTTATTCTACAGCTTGGATGTTTTCATTCATAAATTTATTCCGTGGAGTTTATGGTATAAATAGCCAGACTAAATCGATGTTAACGTAGAAGAATGTGAAAAAAAAGAAAATATACAAAGATCAAAAAATGGCCACCATAATATTCCGCTAAAAAATTGAAATTGAATTTAAAATTGGATAAAATAGGAAAATGAAAGATATTCGCAGATTGAAAACGTAGCTTACTTACAGGCTAAGTAATCATATAAAACGCCTTGAGTCGTTCGAAATTCTATGGTATTAAATGCTTTTAACGTTCTCCTTGAAGTCTCTTCGTCGTGGTGTCGTAATTTTTGTAAAAAGGCGGCGCGCGTTGATGACTATGAGCAAAACAATATGGTACGGAAAAAGAGGCAGACAGAACCGTCGTAAAAACAGAATGTTTTTTGCGCTATAGCTTCCGTAGATAAGTTTTTGACCAATATCCCCATTTATTCCCTCAATGATCCATAAGATCTTAAATATCAAGTACTATAGTGTGAACATGCTCGAGCGTTTCACGGAGATCGAAGATTTTTGCCAATACCGTCGAATCGGAACAGCGAGCGGTCGGTCGCTTTCTTACTTTTCTTCAAACGACCATAAATTTTGACTCGTTGGGAGTTATGGGAGCCACAACCTATCAAAACAAAGCTCTTTTCATGTTCTACGTTTCTAACAGTTGGAATTGTCATGGATCCGTTTTTTGTGTTGAATAATTCCATCTTAATTTTATTCTACAGCTTGGATGTTTTCATTCATAAATTTATTCCATGGAGTTTATGGTATAAATAGTCATACTAAATCGATGTTTAACGTAGAAGAATGTCAAAAAAATATACAAAGATCAGAAAAGGCCACTATAATATTCCGCTAAAAAAATGAAATTGAATTTAAAAATTGATAAAATAGGAAAATGAAAAATATTCGCAGATTGAAAAGGTAGCTTACTTACAGGCTAAGTAATCATATAAAACGCCTTGAGTCGTTCGAAATTCTAAGGTATCAAATGATTTTAACGTTCTCCTTGAAGTCTCTTCGTCGTGATGTCATAATTTTGGTAAAAAGGCGGCGCGCGTTGATGACTATGAGCAAAACAATGTGGTACGGAAAAAGAGGAAGACGGAACCGTCCTAAAAACAGAACGTTTATTGCGTTATAGCTTCCGTAGACAAGTTTTTGACCAATATCCCCATTTATTCCCTCAATGATCCATAAGATCTTAAATATCAAGTACTATAGTGTGAACATGCTCGAGCGTTTCACGGAGATCGAAGACTTTTGCCAATACCGTCGAATCGGAACAGCGAGCGGTCGGTCGCTTTCTCCCGTTCCTTCAAACGGCCATAACTTTTGACTCGTTGTGAGTTACGGGAGCCACAACCTATCAAAACGAAACTCTTTCCATGTTCCACGTTTCTAACGGTTTGAATTGTCATGGATCGGTTTGTTGTATAGAATAATTCCATCTTAATTTTATTCTACAGCTTGGATGTTTTCATTCATAAATTTATTCCGTGGAGTTTATGGTATAAATAGCCAGACTAATTCGATGTTAACGTAGAAGAACGAGAAAAAAACGAAAATATACAAAGATCAAAAAAGGCCACCATAATTTTCCACTAAAAAAATGAAATTGAATTTAAAATTGGATAAAATAGGAAATGAAAGATATTCGCAGATTGAAAATGTAGCTTACTTATACGCTAAGTAATCATACAAAACGCCTTGAGTCGTTCGAAAGTCTAAGGTATCAAATGCTTTTAACGTTCTCTTTGAAGTCTCTTCGTCGTGGTGTCGTAATTTTGGTAAAAAGGCGGCGCGCGTTGATGACTATGAGCAAAACAATATGGAACGGAAAAAGAGGAAGACGGAACCATCGTAAAAACAGAACGTTTATTGCGCTATAGCTTCCGTAGACAAGTTTTTGACCAATATCCCCATTTATTCCGTCAATGATCCATAAGATCTTAAATATCAAGTACTATAGTGTAAGCATGCTCGAGCGTTTCACGGGGATCGAAGGCTTTTGCCAATACCGTCGAATCGGAACAGCAAGCGGTCGGTCGCTTTCTTACGTTTCTTCAAACGGCCATAACTTTTGACTCGTTGGGAGTTACGGGAGCCACAACCTATCAAAACGAAGCTCTTTCCATGTTCTACGTTTCTAACGCTTGGAATTGTCATGGATCGGTTTTTTGTGTGGAATAATTCCATCTTAATTTTATTCTACATCTTGGATGTTTTCATTCATAAATTTATTCCATGGAGTTTATGGTATAAATAGTCAGACTAAATCGACGTTTAACGTAGAAGAACGTAAACAAAATATACATAGATCAAAAAAGGCCACTGTAATATTCCGCTAAAAAAATGAAATTGAATTTAAAATTGGATAAAATAGAAAAATGAAAGATATTCGCAGATTGGAAAAGTAGCTTACTTGCGAGCTAAGTAATCATATAAAACGCCTTGAGTCGTTCGAAATTCTAAGGTATAAAATGCTTTTAACGTTCTCCTTGAAGTCCCTTCGTCGTGGTGTCGTAATTTTGGTAAAAAGGCGGCGCGCGTTGATGACTATGAGCAAAACAATGTGGTACGGAAAAAGAGGAAGACGGAACCGTTCCGTAGACAAGTTTTTGACCAATATCCTCATTTATTCCCTCAATGATCCATAAGATCTTAAATATCAATTACTATAGTGTGAACATGCTCGAGCGTTTCACGGAGATCGAAGACTTTTGCCAATACCGTCGAATCGGAACAGCGAGCGGTCGGTCGCTTTCTCCCGTTCCTTCAAATGGCCATAACTTTTGACTCGTTGGGAGTTACGGGAGCCACAACCTATCAAAAGGAAGCTCTTTCCATGTTCTACGTTTCTAACGGTTGGAATTGTCATTGATCGGTTTTTTGTATAGAATAATTCCATCTTAATTTTATTCTACAGCTTAGATGTTTTCATTCATAAATTTATTCCGTGGAGTTTATGGTATAAATAGCCAGACTAAATCGATGTTAACGTAGAAGAACGTGAAAAAAACGAAAATATACAAAGATCAAATAAGGCCACCATAATATTCCGCTAAAAAAATGAAATTGAATTTATAATTGGATAAAATAGGAAAATGAAAGATATTCGCAGATTGAAAACGTAGCTTACTTACAGGCTAAGTAATCATATAAAACGCCTTGAGTCGTTCGAAATTCTAAGGTATCAAATGCTTTTAACGTTCTCCTTGAAGTTTCTTCGTCGTGGTGTCGTAATTTTGGTAAAAAGGCGGCGCGCGTTGATAACTATGAGCAAAACAATATGGTACGGAAAAAGAGGAAGACGGAACCGTCGTAAAAACAGAACGTTTTTTGCGCTATAGTTTCTGTAGACAAGTTTTTGACCAATATCCCTATTTATTCTCTCAATGATCCATAAGATAATATCAAGTACTATAGTGTGAGCATGCTCGAGCGTTTCACGGAGATCGAAGACTTTTGCCAATACCGTCGAATCGGAACAGCGAGCAGTCGGTCGCTTTCTTACGTTTCTTCAAACGGCCATAACTTTTGACTCGTTGGGAGTTACGGGAGCCACAACCTATTAAAACGAAGCTCTTTTCATGTTCTACGTTTCTAACGGTTGGAATTGTCATGGATAGGTTTTTTGTGTGGAATAATTCCATCTTAATTTTATTCTACAGCTTGGATGTTTTCATTCATAAATTTATTCCATGGAGTTTATGGTATAAATAGTCTATCTAAATCGATGTTAACGTAGAAGAACGTAAAAAAAAATACAAAGATCAAAAAAGGCCACCAGAATATTCCGCTAAAAAAATAAAGTTGAATTTAAAATTGGATAAAATAGGAAAATGAAAGATATTCGCAGATTGAAAAAGTAGCTTACTTACAGGCTAAGTAATCATATAAAACGCCTTGAGTCGTTCGAAATTCTAAGATATCAAATGCTTTTAACGTTCTCCTTGAAGTCACTTCGTCGTGGTGTCGTAATTTTGGTAAAAAGGCGGTGCGCGTTGATGACTATGAGCAAAACAATGTGGTACGGAAAAAGAGGAAGACGGAACCGTCCTAAAAACAGAACGTTTATTGCGCTATAGCTTCCGTAGACAAGTTTTTGACCAATATCCCCATTTATTCCCTCAATGATCCATAAGATCTTAAATATCAAGTACTATAGTGTGGACATGCTCGAGCGTTTCATGGAGATCGAAGACTTTTGCCAATACCGTCGAATCGGAACAGCGAGCGGTCGGTCGCTTTCTCCCGTTCCTTCAAACGGCCATAACTTTTGACTCGTTGGGAGTTACAGGAGCCACAACCTATCAAAACGAAGTTCTTTCCATGTTCTACCTTTCTAATGGTTGGAATTGTCATGGATCGGTTTTTTGTATAGAATAACTACATCTTAATTTTATTCTACAGCTTGGATGTTTTCATTCATAAATTTATTCCGTGGAGTTTATGGTATAAATAGCCAGACTAAATCGATGTTAACGTAGAAGAACGTGAAAAAAACGAAAATATACAAAGATAAAAAAAGGCCACCATAATATTCCGCTAAAAAAATGAAATTGAATTTAAAATTGGATAAAATAGGAAATGAAAGATATTCGCAGATTGAAAATGTAGCTTAATTACAGGCTAAGTAATCATATAAAACGCCTTGAGTCGTTCGAAATTCTAAGGTATCAAATGCTTTTAACGTTCTCTTTGAAGTCTCTTCGTCGTGGTGTCGTAATTCTGGTAAAAAGGCGGCGCGCGTTGATGACTATAAGCAAAATAATATGGTACGGAAAAAGAGTAAGACGGAACCGTCGAAAAAACAGAACGTTTATTGCGCTATGGAGATCGAAGACTTTTGCCAATACCGTCGAATCGGAACAGCGAGCGGTCGGTCGCTTTCTTACGTTTCTTCAAACGGCCATAACTTTTGACTCGTTGGGAGTTACGGGACCCACAACCTATCAAAACGAAGCTATTTTCATGTTCTACGTTTCTAACGGTTGGAATTGTCATGGATCGGTTTTTTGTGTGGAATAATTCCATCTTAATTTTATTCTACAGCTTGGATGTTTTCATTCATAAATTTATTCCATGGAGTTTATGGTATAAATAGTCAGACTAAATCGATGTTTAACGTAGAAGAACGTAAACAAAATATACAAAGATCAAAAAAGGCCACTATAATATTCCGCTAAAAAAATGAAATTGAATTTAAAATTGGATAAAATAGGAAAATGAAAGACATTCGCAGATTGGAAAAGTAGTTTACTTACAGGCTAAGTAATCATATAAAACGCCTTGAGTCGTTCGAAATTCTAAGGTATAAAATGCTTTTAACGTTCTCCTTGAAGTCCCTTCGTCGTGGTGTCGTAATTTTGGTAAAAAGGCGGCGCGCGTTGATTACTATGAGCAAAACAATGTGGTACGGAAAAAGAGGAAGACGGAACCATCTTAAAAACAGAACGTTTATTGCGCTATAGCTTCCGTAGACAAGTTTTTGACCAATATCCTCATTTATTCCCTCAATGATCCATAAGATCCTAAATATCAAGTACTATAGTGTGAACATGCTCGAGCGTTTCACGGAGATCGAAGACTTTTGCCAATACCGTCGAATCGGAACAGCGACCGGTCGGTCGCTTTCTCCCGTTCCTTCAAACGGCCATAACTTTTGACTCGTTGGGAGTTACGGGAGCCACAACCTATCAAAAAGGAAGCTCTTTCCATGTTCTACGTTTCCAACGGTTGGAATTGTCATGGATCGGTTTTTTGTATAGAATAATTCCATCTTAATTTTATTCTACAGCTTGGATGTTTTCATTCATAAACTTATTCCGTGGAGTTTATGGTATAAATAGCCAGACTAAATCGATGTTAACGTAGAAGAACGTGAAAAAAAAGAAAATATACAAAGATCAAAAAAGGCCACCATAATATTCCGCTAAAAAAATGAAATTGAATTTATAATTGGATAAAATAGGAAAATGAAAGATATTCGCAGATTGAAAACGTAGCTTACTTACAGGCTAAGTAATCATATAAAACGCCTTGAGTCGTTCTAAATTCTAAGGTATCAAATGCTTTTAACGTTCTCCTTGAAGTCTCTTCGTCGTGGTGTCGTAATTTTGGTAAAAAGGCGGCACGCGTTGATGACTATGAGCAAAACAATATGGTATGGAAAAAGAGGAAGACGGAACCGTCGTAAAAACAGAACGTTTTTTGCGCTATAGTTTCTGTAGACAAGTTTTTGACCAATATCCCCATTTATTCCCTCAATGATCCATAAGAACTTAAATATCAAGTACCATAGTGTGAGCATGCTCGAGCGTTTCACGGAGATCGAAAACTTTTGCCAATACCGTCGAATCGGAACAGCGAGCGGTCGGTCGCTTTCTTACGTTTCTTCAAACGGCCATAACTTTTGACTCGTTGGGAGTTACGGGAGGCACAACCTATCAAAACGAAGCTCTTTTCATGTTCTACGTTTCTAGTGGTTAGAATTGTCATGGATCGGTTTTTTGTGTGGAATAATTCCATCTTAATTTTATTCTACAGCTTGTATGTTTTCATTCATAAATTTATTCCATGGAGTTTATGGTATAAATAGTCAATCTAAATCGATGTTAACGTAGAAGAACGTAAAAAAAAAATAAAGATCAAAAAAGGCCACCAGAATATTCTGCTAAAAAAATGAAACCGAATTTAAAATTGGATAAAATAGGAAAATGAAAGATATTCGCAGATTGAAAAAGTAGCTTACTTACAGGCTAAGTAATCATATAAAACGCCTTGAGTCGTTCGAAATTCTAAGGTATCAAATGCTTTTTACGTTCTCCTTAAAGTCTCTTCGTCGTGGTGTCGTAATTTTGGTAAAAAGGCGGCGCACGTTGATGACTATGAGCAAAACAACGTGGTACGGAAAAAGAGGAACACGGAACCGTCCTAAAAACAGAACGTTTATTGCGCTATAGCTTCCGTAGACAAGTTTTTGACCAATATCCCCATTTATTCCCTCAATGATCCATAAGATCTTAAATATCAAGTACTACAGTGTGAACATGCTCGAGCGTTTCATGGAGATCGAAGACTTTTGGCAATACCGTCGAATCGGAACAGCGAGCGGTCGGTCGCTTTCTCCCGTTCCTTCAAACGGCCATAACATTTGACTCGTTGGGAGTTAGGGAGCCACAACCTATCAAAACGAAGCTCTTTCCATGTTCTACGTTTCTAATGGTTGGAATTGTCATGGATCGGTTTGTTGTATAGAATAATTCCATCTTAATTTTATTCTACAGCTTGGATGTTTTCATTCATAAATTTATTCCGTGGAGTTTATGGTATAAATAGCCCGACTAAATCGATGTTAACGTAGAAGAATGTGAAAAAAACGAAAATATATAAAGATCAAAAAAGGCCACCATAATATTCCTTTAAAAAAGTGAAATTGAATTTAAAATTGGATAAAATAGGAAATGAAAGATATTCGCAGATTGAAAATGTAGCTTACTTACGGGCTAAGTAATCATATAAAACGCCTTGAGTCGTTCGAAATTCTAAGGTATCAAATGCTTTTTACGTTCTCTTTGAAGTCTCTTCGTCGTGGTGTCGTAATTTTGGTAAAAAGGCGGCGCGCGTTGATGACTATGAGCAAAACATTATGGTACGGAAAAAGAGGAAGACGGAACCGTCGTAAAAACAGAACGTTTATTGCGCTATAGCTTCCGTAGACAAGTTTTTGACCAATATCCCCATTTATTCCCTCAATGATCCATAAGATCTTAAATATCAAGTACGATAGTGTGAGCATGCTCGAGCGTTTCACGGAGATCGAAGAATTTTGCCAATACCGTCGAATCGGAACAGCGAGCGGTCGGTCGCTTTCTTACGTTTCTTCAAACGGCCATAACTTTTGACTCGTTGGTAGTTACGGGAGCCACAACCTATCAAAACGAAGCTATTTTCATGTTCTACGTTTCTAACGGTTGGAATTGTCATGGATCGGTTTTTTGTGTGGAATAATTCCATCTTAATTTTATTCTACAGCTTGGATGTTTTCATTCATAAATTTATTCCATGGAGTTTATGGTATAAATAGTCAGACTAAATCGACGTTTAACGTAGAAGAACGTAAAAAAAATATACAAAGATCAAAAAAGGCCACTATAATATTCCGCTAAAAAATGAAATTGAATTGAAAATTGGACAAAATAGGAAAATGAAAGATATTCGCAGATTGGAAAAGTAGCTTACTTACAGGTTAAGTAATCATATAAAACGCCTTGAGTCGTTCGAAATTCTAAGGTATAAAATGCTTTTAACGTTCTCCTTGAAGTCCCTTCGTCGTGGTGTCGTAATTTTGGTAAAAAGGCGGCGCGCGTTGATGACTATGAGAAAAACAATACGGTACGGAAAAAGAGGAAGACGGAACCGTCCTAAAAACAGAACGTTTATTGCGCTATAGCTTCCGTAGACAAGTTTTTGACCAATATCCTCATTTATTCCCTCATTGATCCATAAGATCTTAAATATCAAGTACTATAGTGTGAACATGCTCGAGCGTTTCACGGAGATCGAAGACTTTTGCCAATTCCGTCGAATCGGAACAGCGAGCGGTCGGTCGCTTTCTCCCGTTCCTTCAAACGGCCATAACTTTTGACTCGTTGGGAGTTACGGGAGCCACAACCTATCAAAACGAAGCTCTTTCCATGTTCTACGTTTCTAACTGTTGGAATTGTCATGGATCGGTTTTTTGTATAGAATAATTCCATCTTAATTTTATTCTACAGCTTGAATGTTTTCATTCATAAATTTATTCCGTGGAGTTTATGGTATAAATAGCGAGACTAAATCGATGTCAACGTAGAATAACATGAAAAAAACGAAAATATACAAAGATCAAAAAAGGCCACCATAATATTCCCCTAAAAAATGAAATTGAATTTAAAATTGGATAAAATAGGAAAATGAAAGATATTCGCAGATTGAAAATGTTGCTTACTTATAGGATAAGTAATCATATAAAACGCCTTGAGTCATTCGAAATTCTAAGGCATCAAATGCTTTTAACGTTCTCTTTGAAGTCTCTTCGTCGTGGTGTCGTAATTTTGGTAAAAAGACGGCGCGCGTTGATGACTATGAGTAAAACAATATGGTACGGAAAAAGAGGAAGATGGAACCGTCGTAAAAACAGAACGTTTATTGCGCTATAGCTTCCGTAGACAAGTTTTTGACCAATATCCCCATTTATTCCCTCAACGATCCATAAGTTCTTAAATATAAAGTACTATAGTGTGAGCATGCTCGAGCATTTCACGGAGATCGAAGACTTTTGCCAATACCGTCGAATTGGAACAGCGAGCAGTCGGTCACTTTCTTACGTTTCTTCAAACGGCCATAACTTTTGACTCGTTGGGAGTTACGGGAGCCACAACCTATTAAAACGAAGCTCTTTTCATTTTCTACGTTTCTAATGGTTGGAATTGTCATGGATCGGTTTTTTGTGTGGAATAATCCCATCTTAATTTTATTCTACAGCTTGAATGTTTTTATTCATAAATTTATTCCATGGAGTTTATGGTATAAATAGTCAGACTAAATCGATGTTTAACGTAGAAGAACGTAAAAAAAATATACAAAGATAAAAAAAGGTCACCATAATATTCCGCTAAAAAAATGAAATTGAATTTAAAATTGGATAAAATAGGAAAATGAAAGACATTCGTAGATTGAAAAAGTAGCTTACTTACAGGCTAAGTAATCATATAAAACGCCTTGAGTCGTTCGAAATTCTAGGGTATCAAATGCTTTTAACGTTCTCCTTGAAGTCTCTTCGTCGTGGTGTCGTAATTTTGGTAAAAAGGCGGCGCGCGTTGATGACTATGAGCAAAACAATGTGGTACGGAAAAAGAGGAAGACGGAACCGTCCTAAAAACAGAACGTTTATTGCGCTATAGCTTCCGTAGACAAGTTTTTGACCAATATCCTCATTTATTCCCTCAATGATCCATTAGATCTTAAATATCAAGTACTATAGCGTGAACATGCTAGAGCATTTCACGGAGATCGAAGACTTTTGCCAATACCGTCGAACTGGAACAGCGAGCGGTCGGTCGCTTTCTCCCGTTCCTTCAAACGGCCATAACTTTTGACTCGTTGGGAGTTACGGGAGCCACAACCTATCAAAACGAAGCTCTTTCCATGTTCTACGTTTCTAACTGTTGGAATTGTCATGGATCAGTTTTTTGTATAGAATAATTCCATCTTAATTTTATTCTACAGCTTGGATGTTTTCATTCATAAATTTATTCCGTGGAGTTTATGGTATAAATAGCCAGACTAAATCGATGTTAACGTAGAATAACGTGAAAAAAACGAAAATATACAAAGATCAAAAAAGGCCACCATAATATTCCTCTAAAAATGAAATTGAATTTAAAATTGGATAAAATAGGAAAATGAAAGATATTCGCAGATTGAAAATGTTGCTTACTTACAGGCTAAGTAATCATATAAAACGCCTTGAGTCGTTCGAAATTCTAAGGTATCAAATGCTTTTAACATTCTCCTTGAAGTCTCTTCGTCGTGGTGTCGTAATTTTGGTAAAAAGGCAGCGCGCATTGATGACTATGAGCAAAACAATGTGGTACGGAAAAAGAGGAAGACGGAACCGTCCTAAAAACAAAACGTTTATTGCGCTATAGCTTCCGTAGACAAGTTTTTGACCAATATCCTCATTTATTCCCTCAATGATTCATAAGATCTTAAATATCAAGTACTATAGTGTGAACATGCTCGAGCGTTTCACGGAGATCGAAGACTTTTGCCAATACCGTCGAATCGGAAAAGCGAGTGGTCGGTCGCTTTCTCCCGTTCCTTAAAACGGCCATAACTTTTGACTCGTTGGGAGTTACGGGAGCCACAACCTATCAAAACGAAGCTCTTTCCATGTTCTACGTTTCTAACGATTGGAATTCTCATGGATCGGTTTTTTGTGTGGAATAATTCCATCTTAATTTTATTCTACAGCTTGGATGTTTTCATTCATAAATTTATTCCATGGAGTTTAAGGTATAAATAGCCAGACTAAATCGATGTTAACGTAGAAGAACGTGAAAAAAACGAAAATATACAAAGATAAAAAAAGGCCACCATAATATTCCGCTAAAAAAATGAAATTGAATTTAAAATTGGATAAAATAAGAAAATGAAATATATTCGCAGATTGAAAATGTAGCTTACTTACAGGCTAAGTAATCATACAAAACGCCTTGTGTCGTTCAAAATTCTAAGGTATCAAATGTTTTTAATGTTCTCTTTGAAGTATCTTCGTCGTGGTGTCCTAATTTTGGTAAAAAGGCGGCGCGCGTTGATGACTATGAGCAAAACAATATGGTACGGAAAAAGAGGAAAACGGAACCGTCGTAAAAACAGAACGTTTATTGCGCTGTAGCTTCCGTAGACAAGTTTTTGACCAATATCCCCATTTATTCCCTCAATGATCCATAAGATCTTAAATATCAAGTACCATAGTGTGAGCATGCTCGAGCGTTTCACGGAGATCGAAGACTTTTGCCAATACCGTCGAATCGGAACAGCGCGCGGTCGGTCGCTTTCTTACGTTTTTCAAACGGCCATAACTTTTGACTCGTTGGGAGTTACGGAAGCCACAACCTATCAAAACGAAGCTCTTTTCATGTTCTACGTTTCTAATGGTTGGAATTGTCATGGATCGGTTTTTTGTGTGGAATTATTCCATCTTAATTTTATTCTACAGCTTGGATGTTTTCATTCATAAACTTATTCCATGGAGTTTATGGTATAAACAGCTAGACTAAATCGATGTTTAACGTAGAAGAACGTAAAAAAATATACAAAGATCAAAAAAGGCCACTATAATATTCCGCTAAAAAAATGAAATTGAATTTAAAATTGGATAAAATAGGAAAATGAAAGATATTCGTAGATTGAAAAAGTAGCTTACTTACAGGCTAAGTAATCATATAAAACGCCTTGAGTCGTTCGAAATTCTAAGGTATCAAATGCTTTTAACGTTCTCCTTGAAGTCTCTTCGTCGTGGTGTCGTAATTTTGGTAAAAAGGCGGCGCGCATTGATGACTATGAGCAAAACAATGTGGTACGGAAAAAGAGGAAGACGGAACCGTCCTAAAAACAGAACGTTTATTGCGCTATAGCTTCCGTAGACAAGTTTTTAACCAATATCCCCATTTATTCCCTCAATGATCCATAAGATCTTAAATATCAAATACTATAGTGTGATCATGCTCGAGCGTTTCACGGAGATCGAAGACTTTTGCCAATACCGTCGAATCGGAACAGCGAGCGGTCGGTCGCTTTCTCCCGTTTCTTCAAACGGCCATAACTTTTGACTCGTTGGGAGTTACGGGAGCCACAACCTCTCAAAACGAAGCTCTTTCCATGTTCTACGTTTCTAACTGTTGGAATTGTCATGGATCGGTTTTTTGTATAGAATAATTCCATCTTAATTTTATTCTACAGCTTGGATGTTTTCATTCATAAATTTATTCCGTGGAGTTTATGGTATAAATAGCCAGACTAAATCGATGTTAATGTAGAATAACGTGAAAAAAACGAAAATATACAAAGATCAAAAAAGGCCACCATAATATTCCGCTAAAAAAATGAAATTGAATTTAAAATTGCATAAGAATATACAAAGATCAAAAAAGGCCACATAATATTCCGCTAAAAAAATGAAATTGAATTTAAAATTGGATAAAATAGGAAAATGAAAGATATTCGCAGATTGAAAAGGTAGTTTACTTACAGGCTAAATAATCATATAAAACGCCTTGAGTCGTTCGAAATTCTAAGGTATCAAATGCTTTTAACGTTCTCTTTGAAGTCTCTTCGTCGTGGTGTTGTAATTTTGGTAAAAAGGCGGCGCGCGTTGATGACTATGAGCAAAGCTATATGGTACGGAAAAAGAGGAAGACGGAACCGTGCTAAAAACAGAACGTTTATTGCGCTATAGCTTCCGTAGACAAGTTTTTGACCAATATCCCCATTTATTCCCTCAATGATCCATAAGATCTTAAATATCAAATACTATAGTGTGAACATGCTCGAGCGTTTCACGGAGATCGAAGACTTTTGCCAATATCGTCGAATCGGAACAGCGAGCGGTCGGTCGCTTTCTCCCATTCCTTCAAAAGGCCATAACTTTTGACTCGTTGGGAGTTACGGGAGCCACAACCTATCAAAACGAAGCTCTTTCCATGTTCTACGTTTCTAACGGTTGGAATTGTCATGGATTGGTTTTTTGTGTAGAATAATTCCATCGTAATTTTATTCCACGGCTTGGATGTTTCCATTTATAAATTTATTCCGTGTAGTTTGTGGTATAAGTAGTCGGACTAATTCGATGCTAACGTAGAAAAACGAAAATATACAAAGATCAAAAAAGTCCACCATAATATTCCGCTAAAAAAATGAAATTGAATTTAAAATTGGATAAAATAGGAAAATGAAAGATATTCACAGATTGAAAATGTAGCTTACTTACAGGCTAAGTAATCATATAAAACGCCTTGAGTCGTTCGAAATTCTAAGGTATCAAATGCTTTTAACGTTCTCCTTGAAGTCTCTTCGTAGTGGTGTCGTAATTTTGGTAAAAAGGCGGCGCGCATTGATGACTATGAGCAAAACAATGTGGTACGGAAAAAGAGGAAGACGGAACCGTCGTAAAAACAGAACGTTTATTGCGCTATAGCTTCCGTAGACAAGTTTTTGACCAATATCCCCATTTATTCCCTC
Organism: Allium cepa; assembly: GCA_030765085.1. NCBI lineage: Eukaryota > Viridiplantae > Streptophyta > Magnoliopsida > Asparagales > Amaryllidaceae > Allium > Allium cepa. The sequence continues at coordinate 171,943,604 of CM060931.1, forward strand.
AATGTTCCATAAGATCTTAAATATCAAGTACCATAGTGTGAGCATGCTCGAGCGTTTCACGGAGATCGAATACTTTTGCCAATACCATCGAATCGGAACAGCGAGCGGTCGGTCGCTTTCATACGTTTCTTCAAACGGCCATAACTTTTGACTCGTTGGGAGTTACGGGAGCCACAACCTATCAAAACGAAGCTCTTTTCATGTTCTACGTTTCTAGTGGTTGGAATTGTCATGGATCGGTTTTTTGTGTGGAATAATTCCATCTTAATTTTATTCTACAGCTTGGATGTTTTCATTCATAAATTTTTTCCATGGAGTTAATGGTATAAACAGTCAGACTAAATCGATGTTTAACGTAGAAGAACGTAAAAAAATATTCAAAGATCAAAAAAGGCCACTATAATATTCCGCTAAAAAATGAAATTGAATTTAAAATTGGATAAAATAGGAAAATGAAAGATATTCGCAGATTGAAAAAGTAGCTTACTTACAGGCTAAGTAATCATATAAAACGCCTCGTGTCGTTCGAAATTCTAAGGTATCAAATGCTTTTAAGGTTCTCCTTGAAGTCTCTTCGTCGTGGTGTCGTAATTTTGGTAAAAAGGCGGCGCGCATTGATGACTATGAGCAAAACAATGTGGTACGGAAAAAGAGGAAGACGGAACCGTCCTAAAAACATAACGTTTATTGCGCTATAGCTCCCGTAGACAAGTTTTTGACCAATATCCTCATTTATTCCCTCAATGATCCATAAGATCTTAAATATCAAGTACTATAGTGTAAACATGCTCGAGCGTTTCACGGAGATCGAAGACTTTTTCCAATACCGTCGAATCGGAACAGCGAGCGGTCCGTCGCTTTATCCCGTTCCTTCAAAAGGCCATAACTTTTGACTCGTTGGGAGTTACAGGAGCCACAACCTATCAAAACGAAGCTCTTTCCATGTTCTACGTTTCTAACGGTTGGAATTGTCATGGATCGGTTTTTTGTGTAGAATAATTCCATCTTAATTTTATTCTACGGCTTGGATGTTTCCATTTATAAATTTATTCCGTGCAGTTTGTGGTATAAGTAGTCGGACTAATTCGATGTAGCGTAGAAAAACGAAAATATACAAAGATCAAAAAACGCCACCATAATATTCCGCTAAAAAAATGAAATTGAATTTAAAATTGGATAAAATAGGAAAATGAAAGATATTCGCAGATTGAAAATGTAGCTTACTTACAGGCTAAGTAATCATATAAAACGCCTTGAGTCGTTCGAAATTCTAAGGTATCAAATGATTTTAACGTTCTCTTTGAAGTCTCTTCGTCGAGGTGTCGTAATTTTGGTAAAAAGGCGGTGCGCGTTGATGACTATGAGCAAAACAATATGGTACGGAAAAAGAGGAAGACGGAACCGTCGTAAAAACAGAACGTTTATTGCGCTATAGCTTCCGTAGACAATTTCTTGACCAATATCCCCATTTATTCCCTCAATGATCCATAAGATCTTAAATATCAAGTACCATAGTGTGAGCATGCTCGAGCGTTACACGGAGATCGAAGACTTTTGCCAATACCGTCGAATCGGAACAGCGAGCGGTCGGTCGCTTTCATACGTTTCTTCAAACGGCCATAACTTTTGACTCGTTGGGAGTTACGGGAGCCACAACCTATCAAAACGAAGCTCTTTTCATGTTCTACATTTCTAATGGTTGGAATTGTCATGGATCGGTTTTTTGTGTGGAATAATTCCATCTTAATTTTATTCTACAGCTTGGATGTTTTCATTCATAAATTTATTCCATGGAGTTTATGGTATAAACAGTCAGACTAAATCGATGTTTAACGTAGAAGAACGTAAAAAAATATACAAAGATTAAAAAAGGCCACCATAATATTCCGCTAAAAAAATGAAATTGAATTTAAAATTGTATAAAATAGGAAAATGAAAGATATTCGCAGATTGAAAAAGTAGCTTACTTACAGGCTAAGTAATCATATAAAACGCCTTGAGTCGTTCGAAATTCTAAGGTATCAAATGATTTTAACGTTCTCCTTGAAGTCTCTTCGTCGTGGTGTCGTAATTTGGGTAAAAAGGCGGCGCGCATTGACGACTATGAGCAAAACAATATGGTACGGAAAAAGAGGAAGACAGAACCGTCCTAAAAACATAACGTTTATTGCGCTATAGCTTCCGTAGACAAGTTTTTAACCAATATCCCCATTTATTCCCTCAATGATCAATAAGATCTTAAATATCAAGTACTATAGCGTGAGCATGCTCGAGCGTTTCACGGAGATCGAAGACTTTTGCCAATACCGTCGAATTGGAACGGCGAGCGGTCGGTCGCTTTCTCCCGTTCCTTCAAACGGCCATAACTTTTGACTCATTGGGAGTTACGGGAGCCACAACCTATCAAAACGAAGCTCTTTCCATGTTCTACGTTTCTAACGGTTGGAATTGTCATGAATCGGTTTTTTGTATAGAATAATTCCATCTTAATTTTATTCTACAGCTTGCATGTTTTCATTCATAAATTTATTCCGTGAAGTTTATGATATAAATAGCCAGACTAAATCGATGTTAACGTAGAAGAACATGAAAAAAAAGAAAATATACAAAGATCAAAAAAGGCCACCATAATATTCCGCTAAAAAATTGAAATGGAATTTAAAATTGGATAAAATTGGAAAATGAAAGATATTCGCAGATTGAAAATGTGGCTTACTTACAGGCTAAGTAATCACATAAAACGCCTTGAGTCGTTCGAAATTCTAAAGTATCAAATGCTTTTAACGTTCTCTTTGAAGTCTCTTCGTCGTGGTGTCGTAATTTTGGTAAAAAGGCAGTGCGCGTTGATGACTATGAGCAAAACAATATGGTACGGAAAAAGAGGAAGACAGAACCGTCGTAAAACAGAACGTTTATTGCGCTATAGCTTCCGTAGACAAGTTTTTGACCAATATCCCCATTTATTCCCTCAATGATCCATAAGATCTTAAATATCAAGTACTGTAGCGTGAGCATGCTCGAGCGTTTCATGGAGATCGAAGACTTTTGCCAATACCGTCGAATCGGAACAGCGAGCGGTCGGTCGCTTTCTTACGTTTCTTCAAACGACCATAACTTTTGACTCGTTGTGAGTTACGGGAGCCACAACCTATCAAAACGAAGCTCTTTTCATGTTCTACGTTTCTAACGGTTGGAATCGTTATGGATCGGTTTTTCGTGTGGGATGATTCCATCTTAATTTTATTCTACAGCTTGGATGTTTTCATTCATAAATTTATTCCATGGAGTTTATGGTATAAATAGTCAGACTAAATCGATGTTAACATAGAAGAACGTAAAAAAAAATACAAAGATCAAAAAAGGCCACTATAATATTCCGCTAAAAAAATGAAATTGAATTTAAAATTGGATAAAATAAGAAAACGAAAGATATTCGCAGATTGAAAAGGTAGCTTACTTACAGGCTAAGTAATCATATAAAATGCCTTGAGTCGTTCGAAATTCCAAGGTATCAAATGCTTTTAACGTTCTCCTTGAAGTCACTTCGTCGTGGTGTTGTAATTTTGGTAAAAAGGCGGCGCGCGTTGATAACTATGAGCAAAACAATGTGGTACGGAAAAAGAGGAAGACGGAACCGTCCTAAAAACAGAACGTTTACTGCGCTATAGCTTCCGTAGAGAAGTTTTTGACCAATATCCTCATTTATTCCCTCAATGATCCATAAGATCTTAAATATCAAGTACTATAGTGTGAACGTGCTCGAGCATTTCACGGAGATCGAAGACTTTTGCCAATACCGTCGAATCGAAACACCGAGCGGTCGGTCGCTTTCTCCCGTTCCTTCAAACGGCCATAACTTTTGATTCGTTGGGAGTTACGGGAGCCACAACCTATCAAAACGAAGCTCTTTCCTTGTTCAACGTTTCTAACAGTTGGAATTGTCGTGGATCGGTTTTTTGTTCAGAATAATTCCATCTTAATTTTATTCTACAGCTTGGATGTTTTCATTCATAAATTTATTCCGTGGAGTTTATGGTATAAATATCCAGACTAAATCGATGTTAACGTAGAAGAACGTGAAAAAAACGAAAATGTACAAAGATCAAAAAAGGCCACCATAATATTCCGCTGAAAAAATGAAATTGAACTTAAAATTGGATAAAATAGGAAAATGAAAGATATTCGCAGATTGAAAATGTAGCTTACTTACAGGCTAAGTAATCATACAAAACGCCTTGAGTCGTTCGAAATTCTAAGGTATCAAATGCTTTTAGCGTTCTCCTAGAAGTCTCTTCGTCGTGGTGTCGTAATTTTGGTAAAAAGGCGTCGCGCGTTGATGACTATGAGCAAAACATTGTGGTACGGAAAAAGAGGAAGACAGAAACGTCCTAAAAACAGAACGTTTATTGCGCTATAGCTTCCGTAGACAAGTTTTTGACCAATATCCCCATTTATTCCCTCAATGATCCATAAGATCTTAAATATCTAGTACTATAGTGTGAACATGCTCGAGCGTTTCACGGAGATCGAAGACTTTTGCCAATACCGTCGAATCGGAACAGCGAGCGGTCGGTCGCTTTCTCCCGTTCCTTCAAACGGCCATAACTTTTGACTCGTTGGGAGTTACGGGAGCCACAACCTATCAAAACGAAGCTCTTTCCATGTTCTATGTTTCTAATGGTTGGAATTGTCATGGATCGGATTTTTGTGTAGAATGATTCCATCTTAATTTTATTCTACAGCTTGGATGTTTTCACTCATAAATTTATTCCGTGGAGTTTATGGTATAAATAGCCAGACTAAATCGATGTTAACGTAGAAGAACGTGAAAAAAACGAAAATATACAAAGATCAAAAAAGGCCAACATAATATTCCGCTAAAAAAATGAAATTGAACTTAAAATTGGATAAAATAGGAAAATGAAAGATATTCGCATATTGAAAATGTAGCTTACTTACAGGCTAAGTAATCATATAAAACGCCTTGAGTCGTTCGAAATTCTAAGGTATCAAATGCTTTTAACGTTCTCCTTGAAGTCTCTTCGTCGTGGTGTCGTAATTTTGGTAAAAAGGCGGCGCGCGTCGATGGCTATGAGCAAAACATTGTGGTACGGAAAAAGAGGAAGACGGAACCGTCCTAAAAACAGAACGTTTATTGCGCTATAGCTTCCGTAGACAAGTTTTTGACCAATATCCCCATTTATTCCCTCAATGATCCATAAGATCTTAAATATCAAGTACTATAGTGTGACCATGCTCGAGCGTTTAACGGAGATCGAAGACTTTTGCTAATACCGTCGAATCGGAATAGCGCGCGGTCGGTCGCTTTCTCCTGTTCCTTCAAACGGCCATAACTTTTGACTCGTTGGGAGTTACGGGAGCCACAACCTATCAAAACGAAGCTCTTCCCATGTTCTACGTTTCAAACGTTGGAATTGTCATGGATCGGTTTTTTGTATAGAATAATTCCATCTTAATTTATTCTACAGCTTGGATGTTTTCATTCATAAATTTATTCCGTGGAGTTTATGGTATAAATAGCCAGACTAAATCGATGTTAACATAGAAGAACGTGAAAAAAACGAAAATATACAAAGATCAAAAAAGGCCACCATAATATTCCGCTAAAAAAATGAAATTGAATTTAAAATTGGATAAAATAGGATAATGAAAGATATTCGCAGATTGAAAATGTAACTTACTTACAGGCTAAGTAATCATATAAAACGCCTTGAGTCATTCGAAATTCTAAGGTACCAAATGCTTTTAACGTTCTCTTTGAAGTCACTTCGTCGTGGTGTCGTAATTTTGGTAAAAAGGCTGTGTGCGTTGATGACTATGAGCAAAACAATATGGTACAGAAAAAGAGGAAGACAGAACCGTCGTAAAAACAGAACGTGTATTGCGCTATAGCTTCCGTAGACAAGTTTTTGGCCAATATCCCCATTTATTCCCTCAATGATCCATAAGATCTTAAATATCAAGTACTATAGTGTGAGCATGCTCGAGCGTTTCATGGAGATCGAAGACTTTTGCCAATACCGTCGAATCGGAACAGCGAGCGGTCGGTCGCTTTCTTACGTTTCTTCAAACGGCCATAACATTTGACTCGTTGGGAGTTACGGGAGCCACAACCTATCAAAACGAAGCTCTTTCCATGTTCTACGTTTCTAATGTTGAGATTGTCATGGATCGGTTTTTTGTATAGAATAATTCCATCTTAATTTTATTCTACAGCTTGGATGTTTTCATTCATAAATTTATTCTGTGGAGTTTATGGTATAAATAGCCAGACTAAATCGATGTTAACATAGAAGAACGTGAAAAAAACGAAAATATACAAAGATCAAAAAAGGCCACCGTAATATTCCGCAAAAAAAATGAAATTGAATTTAAAATTGGATAAAATAGGAAAATGAAAGATATTCGCAAATTGAAAATGTAGCTTACTTACAGGCTAAGTAATCATATAAAACGCCTTGAATCGTTCGAAATTCTAAGGTATCAAATGCTTTTAACGTTCTCCTTGAAGTCTCTTCGTCGTGGTGTCGTAATTTTGGTAAAAAGGTGGCGTGCGTCGATGACTATGAGCAAAACATTGTGGTACGGAAAAAGAGGAAGACGGAACCGTCCTAAAAACAGAACGTTTATTGCGCTATAGCTTCCGTAGACAAGTTTTTGACCAATATCCCCATTTATTCCCTCAATGATCCATAAGATCTTAAATATCAAGTACTATAGTGTGACCATGCTCGAGCGTTTAACGGAGATCGAAGACTTTTGCTAATACCGTCGAATCGGAACAGCGCGCGGTCGGTCGCTTTCTCCTGTTCCTTCAAACGGCCATAACTTTTGACTCGTTGGGAGTTACGGGAGCCACAACCTATCAAAACGAAGCTCTTCCCATGTTCTACGTTTCAAACGTTGGAATTGTCATGGATCGGTTTTTTGTATAGAATAATTCCATCTTAATTTATTCTACAGCTTGGATGTTTTCATTCATAAATTTATTCCGTGGAGTTTATGGTATAAATAGCCAGACTAAATCGATGTTAACGTAGAAGAACGTGAAAAAAACGAAAATATACAAAGATCAAAAAAGGCCACCATAATATTCCGCTAAAAAAATGAAATTGAATTTAAAATTGGATAAAATAGGAAAATGAAAGATATTCGCAGATTGAAAATGTAGCTTACTTACAGGCTAAGTAATCATATAAAACGCCTTGAGTCATTCGAAATTCTAAGGTATCAAATGCTTTTAACGTTCTCTTTGAAGTCTCTTCATCGTGGTGTCGTAATTTTGGTAAAAAGACTGTGCGCGTTGATGACTATGAGCAAAACAATATGGTACAGAAAAAGAGGAAGACAGAACCGTCATAAAAACAGAACGTGTGTTGCGCTATAGCTTACGTAGACAAGTTTTTGACCAATATCCCCATTTATTCCCTCAATGATCCTTAAGATCTTAAATATCAAGTACTATAGTGTGAGCATCCTCGAGCGTTTCATGGAGATCGAAGACTTTTGCCAATACCGTCGAATCGGAACAGCGAGCGGTCGGTCGCTTTCTTACGTTTCTTCAAACGGCCATAACATTTGACTCGTTGGGAGTTACGGGAGCCACAACCTATCAAAACGAAGCTCTTTCCATGTTCTACGTTTCTAACGTTGGAATTGTCATGGATCGGTTTTTTGTATAGAATAATTCCATCTTAATTTTATTCTACAGCTTGGATGTTTTCATTCATAAATTTATTCTGTGGAGTTTATGGTATAAATAGCCAGACTAAATCGATGTTAACGTAGAATAACATGAAAAAAACGAAAATATACAAAGATCAAAAAAGGCCACCATAATATTCCGCTAAAAAAATGAAATTGAATTTAAAATTGGATAAAATAGGAAAATGAAAGATATTCGCAGATTGAAAATGTAGCTTACTTAAAGGCTAAGTAATCATATAAAACGCCTTGACTCGTTCGAAATTCTAAGGTATCAAATGCTTTATCGTTCTCCTTGAAGTCACATCGTCGTGGTGTCGTAATTTTGGTAAAAAGTCGGCGAAAGTTGATGACTATGAGCAAAGCAATGTGGTACGAAAAAAGAGGAAGACGGAACTGTCGTAAAAACAGAAAGTTTATTGCACTATAGCTTCCGTAGACAATATTTTGACCAATATCCCCATTTATTCCCTCAATGATCCATAAGATCTTAAATATCAAGTACTATAGTGTGAGCTTGCTCGAGCGTTTCACGGAGATCGAAGACTTTGCCAATACCGTCGAATCGGAACAGCGAGCGGTCGGTCGCTTTCTTACGTTTCTTCAAACGACCATAACTTTTGACTCGTTGGGAGTTACGGGAGCCACAACCTATCAAAACGAAGCACTTTTCATGTTCTACGTTTCTAACCGTTGGAATTGTCATGGATCGGTTTTTTGTGTAGAATAATTCCATATTAATTTTATTCTACAGCTCGGATGTTTTCATTCATAAATTTATTCCGTGGAGTTTGTGGTATAAGTAGTCAGACTAAATCGATGTTAACGTAGAAGAACGTAAAAAATATATACAAAGATTAAAAAAGGCCACCATAATATTCCGCTAAAAAAATGAAATTGAATTTAAAATTGGATAAAATAGGAAAATGGAAGATATTCGCAGATTGAAAAAGTAGCTTACTTACAGGCTAAGTAATCATATAAAACGCCTTGAATCATTCGAAATTCTAAGGTATCAAATGCTTTTAACGTTCTCCTTGAAGTCTCTTCGTCGTGGTGTCGTAATTTTGGTAAAAAGGCGGCGCGCGTTGATGAGTATGAGCAAAACATTGTTGTACGGAAAAAGAGGAAGACGGAACCGTCGTAAAAACAGAACGTTTATTGCGCAATAGCTTCCGTAGACAAGTTTTTGACCAATATCCCCATTTATTCCCTCAATGATCCATAGGATCTTAAATATCAAGTACTATAGTGTGACCATGCTCGAGCGTTTCACGGAGATCGAAGACTTTTGCCAATACCGTCGAATCGGAACAGCGAGCGGTCGGTCGCTTTCTTCCGTTTCTTCAATCGGCCATAACTTTTGACTCGTTGGGAGTTACAGGAGCTACAACCTATCAAAACGAAGCTCTTTCCATGTTCTACGTTTCTAACGTTGGACTTGTCATGGATCGGTTTTTTGTATAGAATAATTCCATCTTAATTTTATTCTAAAGCATGGATGTTTTCATTCATAAATTTATTCCGTGGAGTTTATGGTTTAAATAGCCAGACTAAATCGATGTTAACTTAGAAGAACGTGAAAAAAAACGAAAATATACAAAGATCAAAAAAGGCGACCATAATATTCCGCTAAAAAAATGAAATTGAATTTAAAATTGGATAAAATAGGAAAATGAAAGATATTCGCAGATTGAAAATGTTGCTTACTTACAGGCTAAGTAATCATATAAAACGCCTTGAATCGTTCGAAATTCTAAGGTATCAAATGCTTTTAACGTTCTCCTTGAAGTCTCTTCGTCGTGGTGTCGTAATTTTGGTAAAAAGGTGGCGCGCGTCGATGACTATGAGCAAAACATTGTGGTACGGAAAAAGAGGAAGACGGAACCGTCCTAAAAACAGAACGTTTATTGCGCTATAACTTCCGTAGACAAGTTTTTGACCAATATCCCCATTTATTCCCTCAATGATCCATAAGATCTTAAATATCAATTACTATAGTGTGACCATGCTCGAGCGTTTAACGGAGATCGAAGACTTTTGCTAATACCGTCGAATCGGAACAGCGCGCGGTCGGTCGCTTTCTCCTGTTCCTTCAAACGGCCATAACTTTTGACTCGTTGGGAGTTACGGGAGCCACAACCTATCAAAACGAAGCTCTTCCCATGTTCTACGTTTCAAACGTTGGAATTGTCATGGATCGGTTTTTTGTATAGAATAATTCCATCTTAATTTATTCTACAGCTTGGATGTTTTCATTCATAAATTTATTCCGTGGCGTTTATGGTATAAATAGCCAGACTAAATCGATGTTAACGTAGAAGAACGTGAAAAAAACGAAAATATACAAAGATCAAAAAAGGCCACCATAATATTCCGCTAAAAAAATGAAATTGAATTTAAAATTGGATAAAATAGGAAAATGAAAGATATTCGCAGATTGAAAATGTAGCTTACTTACAGGCTAAGTAATCATATAAAACGCCTTGAGTCATTCGAAATTCTAAGGTATCAAATGCTTTTAACGTTCTTTTTGAAGTCTCTTCATCGTGGTGTCGTAATTTTGGTAAAAAGGCTGTGCGCGTTGATGACTATGAGCAAAACAATATGGTACAGAAAAAGAGGAAGACAGAACCGTCATAAAAACAGAACGTGTGTTGCGCTATAGCTTACGTAGACAAGTTTTTGACCAATATCCCCATTTATTTCCTCAATGATCCTTAAGATCTTAAATATCAAGTACTATAGTGTGAGCATCCTCGAGCGTTTCATGGAGATCGAAGACTTTTGCCAATACCGTCGAATCGGAACAGCGAGCGGTCGGTCGCTTTCTTACGTTTCTTCAAACGGCCATAACATTTGACTCGTTGGGAGTTACGGGAGCCACAACCTATCAAAACGAAGCTCTTTCCATGTTCTACGTTTCTAACGTTGGAATTGTCATGGATCGGTTTTTTGTATAGAATAATTCCATCTTAATTTTATACTACAGCTTGGATGTTTTCATTCATAAATTTATTCTGTGGAGTTTATGGTATAAATAGCCAGACTAAATCGATGTTAACGTAGAATAACATGAAAAAAACGAAAATTATACAAAGATCAAAAAAGGCCACCATAATATTCCGCTAAAAAAATGAAATTGAATTTAAAATTGGATAAAATAGGAAAATGAAAGATATTCGCAGATTGAAAATGTAGCTTACTTAAAGGCTAAGTAATCATATAAAACGCCTTGACTCGTTCGAAATTCTAAGGTATCAAATGCTTTATCGTTCTCCTTGAAGTCACATCGTCGTGGTGTCGTAATTTTCGTAAAAAGTCGGCGAAAGTTGATGACTATGAGCAAAGCAATGTGGTACGAAAAAAGAGGAAGACGGAACTGTCGTAAAAACAGAAAGTTTATTGCGCTATAGCTTCCGTAGACAATATTTTGACCAATATCCCCATTTATTCCCTCAATGATCCATAAGATCTTAAATATCAAGTACTATAGTGTGAGCATGCTCGAGCGTTTCACGGAGATCGAAGACTTTGCCAATACCGTCGAATCGGAACAGCGAGCGGTCGGTCGCTTTCTTACGTTTCTTCAAACGACCATAACTTTTGACTCGTTGGGAGTTACAGGAGCCACAACCTATCAAAACGAAGCACTTTTCATGTTCTACGTTTCTAACCGTTGGAATTGTCATGGATCGGTTTTTTGTGTAGAATAATTCCATATTAATTTTATTCTACAGCTCGGATGTTTTCATTCATAAATTTATTCCGTGGAGTTTGTGGTATAAGTAGTCAGACTAAATCGATGTTAACGTAGAAGAACGTAAAAAATATGTACAAAGATTAAAAAAGGCCACCATAATATTCCGCTAAAAAAATGAAATTGAATTTAAAATTGGATAAAATAGGAAAATGGAAGATATTCGCAGATTGAAAAAGTAGCTTACTTACAGGCTAAGTAATCATATAAAACGCCTTGAATCGTTCGAAATTCTAAGGTATCAAATGCTTTTAACGTTCTCCTTGAAGTCTCTTCGTCGTGGTGTCGTAATTTTGGTAAAAAGGCGGCGCGCGTTGATGAGTATGAGCAAAACATTGTGGTACGGAAAAAGAGGAAGACGGAACCGTCGTAAAAACAGAACGTTTATTGCGCAATAGCTTCCGTAGACAAGTTTTTGACCAATATCCCCATTTATTCCCTCAATGATCCATAGGATCTTAAATATCAAGTACTATAGTGTGACCATGCTCGAGCGTTTCACGGAGATCGAAGACTTTTGCCAATACCGTCGAATCGGAACAGCGAGCGGTCGGTCGCTTTCTTCCGTTTCTTCAATCGGCCATAACTTTTGACTCGTTGGGAGTTACAGGAGTTACAACCTATCAAAACGAAGCTCTTTCCATGTTCTACGTTTCTAACGTTGGACTTGTCATGGATCGGTTTTTTGTATAGAATAATTCCATCTTAATTTTATTCTAAAGCTTGGATGTTTTCATTCATAAATTTATTCCGTGGAGTTTATGGTATAAATAGCCAGACTAAATCGATGTTAACTTAGAAGAACGTGAAAAAAAACGAAAATATACAAAGATCAAAAAAGGCGACCATAATATTCCGCTAAAAAAATGAAATTGAATTTAAAATTGGATAAAATAGGAAAATGAAAGATATTCGCAGATTGAAAATGTAGCTTACTTACAGGCTAAGTAATCATATAAAACGCCTTGAATCGTTCGAAATTCTAAGGTATCAAATGATTTTAACGTTCTCCTTGAAGTCTCTTAGTCGTGGTGTCGTAATTTTGGTAAAAAGGTGGCGCGCGTCGATGACTATGAGCAAAACATTGTGGTACGGAAAAAGAGGAAGACGGAACCGTCCTAAAAACAGAACGTTTATTGCGCTATAACTTCCGTAGACAAGTTTTTGACCAATATCCCCATTTATTCCCTCAATGATCCATAAGATCTTAAATATCAAGTACTATAGTGTGACCATGCTCGAGCGTTTAACGGAGATCGAAGACTTTTGCTAATACCGTCGAATCGGAACAGCGCGCGGTCGGTCGCTTTCTCCTGTTGCTTCAAACGGCCATAACTTTTGACTCGTTGGGAGTTACGGGAGCCACAACCTATCAAAACGAAGCTCTTCCCATGTTCTACGTTTCAAACGTTGGAATTGTCATGGATCGGTTTTTTGTATAGAATAATTCCATCTTAATTTATTCTACAGCTTGGATGTTTTCATTCATAAATTTATTCCGTGGCGTTTATGGTATAAATAGCCAGACTAAATCGATGTTAACGTAGAAGAACGTGAAAAAAACGAAAATATACAAAGATCAAAAAAGGCCACCATAATATTCCGCTAAAAAAATGAAATTGAATTTAAAATTGGATAAAATAGGAAAATGAAAGATATTCGCAGATTGAAAATGTAGCTTACTTACAGGCTAAGTAATCATATAAAACGCCTTGAGTCATTCGAAATTCTAAGGTATCAAATGCTTTTAACGTTCTCTTTGAAGTCTCTTCATCGTGGTGTCGTAATTTTGGTAAAAAGGCTGTGCGCGTTGATGACTATGAGCAAAACAATATGGTACAGAAAAAGAGGAAGACAGAACCGTCATAAAAACAGAACGTGTGTTGCGCTATAGCTTACGTAGACAAGTTTTTGACCAATATCCCCATTTATTCCCTCAATGATCCTTAAGATCTTAAATATCAAGTACTATAGTGTGAGCATCCTCGAGCGTTTCATGGAGATCGAAGACTTTTGCCAATACCGTCGAATCGGAACAGCGAGCGGTCGGTCGCTTTCTTACGTTTCTTCAAACGGCCATAACATTTGACTCGTTGGGAGTTACGAGAGCCACAACCTATCAAAACGAAGCTCTTTCCATGTTCTACGTTTCTAACGTTGGAATTGTCATGGATCGGTTTTTTGTATAGAATAATTCCATCTTAATTTTATTCTACAGCTTGGATGTTTTCATTCATAAATTTATTCTGTGGAGTTTATGGTATAAATAGCCAGACTAAATCGATGTTAACGTAGAATAACATGAAAAAAACGAAAATATACAAAGATCAAAAAAGGCCACCATAATATTCCGCTAAAAAAATGAAATTGAATTTAAAATTGGATAAAATAGGAAAATGAAAGATATTCGCAGATTGAAAATGTAGCTTACTTAAAGGCTAAGTAATCATATAAAACGCCTTGACTCGTTCGAAATTCTAAGGTATCAAATGCTTTATCGTTCTCTTTGAAGTCACATCGTCGTGGTGTCGTAATTTTGGTAAAAAGTCGGCGAAAGTTGATGACTATGAGCAAAGCAATGTGGTACGAAAAAAGAGGAAGACGGAACTGTCGTAAAAACAGAAAGTTTATTGCGCTATAGCTTCCGTAGACAATATTTTGACCAATATCCCCATTTATTCCCTCAATGATCCATAAGATCTTAAATATCAAGTACTATAGTGTGAGCATGCTCGAGCGTTTCACGGAGATCGAAGACTTTGCCAATACCGTCGAATCGGAACAGCGAGCGGTCGGTCGCTTTCTTACGTTTCTTCAAACGACCATAACTTTTGACTCGTTGGGAGTTACGGGAGCCACAACCTATCAAAACGAAGCACTTTTCATGTTCTACGTTTCTAACCGTTGGAATTGTCATGGATCGGTTTTTTGTGTAGAATAATTCCATATTAATTTTATTCTACAGCTCGGATATTTTCATTCATAAATTTATTCCGTGGAGTTTGTGGTATAAGTAGTCAGACTAAATCGATGTTAACGTAGAAGAACGTAAAAAATATATACAAAGATTAAAAAAGGCCACCATAATATTCCGCTAAAAAAATGAAATTGAATTTAAAATTGGATAAAATAGGAAAACGGAAGATATTCGCAGATTGAAAATGTAGCTTACTTACAGGCTAAGTAATCATATAAAACGCCTTGAATCGTTCGAAATTCTAAGGTATAAAATGCTTTTAACGTTCTCCTTGAAGTCTCTTCGTCGTGGTGTCGTAATTTTGGTAAAAAGGCGCCGCGCGTTGATGAGTATGAGCAAAACATTGTGGTACGGAAAAAGAGGAAGACAGAACCGTCGTAAAAACAGAACGTTTATTGCGCAATAGCTTCCGTAGACAAGTTTTTGACCAATATCCCCATTTATTCCCTCAATGATCCATAGGATCTTAAATATCAAGTACTATAGTGTGACCATGCTCGAGCGTTTCACGGAGATCGAAGACTTTTGCCAATACCGTCGAATCGGAACAGCGAGCGGTCGGTCGCTTTCTTCCGTTTCTTCAATCGGCCATAACTTTTGACTCGTTGGGAGTTACAGGAGCTACAACCTATCAAAACGAAGCTCTTTCCATGTTCTACGTCTCTAACGGTTGGACTTGTCATGGATCGGTTTTTTGTATAGAATAATTCCATCTTAATTTTATTCTAAAGCTTGGATGTTTTCATTCATAAATTTATTCCGTGGAGTTTATGGTATAAATAGCCAGACTAAATCGATGTTTACTTAGAAGAACGTGAAAAAAAACGAAAATATACAAAGATCATAAAAGGCCACCGTAATATTCCGCTGAAAAAATGAAATTGAATTTAAAATTGGATAAAATAGGAAAATGAAAGATATTCGCAGATTGAAAATGTAGCTTACTTAAAGGCTAAGTAATCATATAAAACGCCTTGACCCTTTCGAAATTCTAAGGTATCAAATTTTTTATCGTTCTCCTTGAAGCCACATCGTCGTGGTGTTGTAATTTTGGTAAAAAGGCGGCGCGTGTTGATGACTATGAGCAAAGCAATGTGGTACGGAAAAAGAGGAAGACGGAACTGTCGTAAAAACAGAAAGTTTATTGCGCTATAGCTTCCGTAGACAATATTTTGACCAATATCCCCATTTATTCCCTCAATGATCCATAAGATCTTAAATATCAAGTACTATAGTGTGAGCATGCTCGAGCGTTTCACGGAGATCGAAGGCTTTTGCCAATACCGTCGAATCGGAACATCGAGCGGTCGGTCGCTTTCTTACGTTTCTTCAAACGACCATAACTTTTGATTCGTTGGGAGTTACGGGAGCCACAACCTATCAAAACGACGCTCTTTTCATGTTCTACGTTTCTAACCGTTGGAATTGTCATGGATCGGTTTTTTTTGCAGAATAATTCCATATTAATTTTATTTTACAGCTCGGATGTTTTCATTCATAAATTTATTCCGTGGAGTTTGTGGTATAAGTAGTCGGACTAAATCGATGTTAACGTAGAAGAACGTAAAAAATATATACAAAGATAAAAAATGACACCATAATATTCCGCTAAAAAAATGAAATTGAATTTAAAATTGGATAAAATAGGAAAATGGAAGATATTCGCAGATTGAAAAAGTAGCTTACTTACTGGCTAAGTAATCATATAAAACGCCTTGAATCGTTCGAAATTCTAAGGTATCAAATGCTTTTAACGTTCTCCTTGAAGTCTCTTCGTCGTGTTGTCTTAATTTTGGTAAAAAGGCGGCGTGCGTTGATGACTATGAGCAAAACATTGTGGTACGGAAAAAGAGGAAGACGGAACCGTCCTAAAAACAGAACGTTTATTGCGCTATAGCTTCCGTAGACAAGTTTTTGACCAATATCCCCATTTATTCTCTCAATGATCCATAAGATCTTAAATATCAACTACTATAGTGTGACCACGCTCGAGCGTTTCACGGAGATCGAAGTCTTTTGCCAATACCGTCGAATCGGAACAGCGAGCGGTCGGTCGCTTTCTCCCGTTCCTTCAAACGGCCATAACTTTTGACTCGTTGGGAGTTATGGGAGCCACAACCTATCAAAACGAAGCTCTTTCCATGTTCTACGTTTCTAACGGTTGGAATTGTCATGGATCGGTTTTTTGTGTAGAATAATTCCATCTTAATTTTATTCTACAGCTTGGATGTTTTCATTCATAAATTTATTCCGTGGAGTTTATGGTATAAATACCTAGACTAAATCGATGTTAATGTAGAAGAACGTGAAAAAAACGCAAATATACAAAGATAAAAAAAGGCCACCATAATATTCCGCTAATAAAATGAAATTGTATTTAAAATTGGATAAAATAGGAAAATGAAAGATATTCGCAGATTGAAAAGGTAGCTTACTTAAAGGCTAAGTAATCATATAAAACGCCTTGAGTCGTTCGAAATTCTAAGGTATCAAATGCTTTTAACGTTCTCCTTGAAGTCTCTTCGTCGTGGTGTCGTAATTTTGGAAAAAAGACAGCGCGCGTTGATGACTATGAGAAAAACAATGGGGTACGGTAAAAGAGGAAGACGGAACCGTCGTAAAAACAGAACGTTTATTGTGCTATAGCTTCCGTAGACAAATTTTTGACCAATATCCCCATTTATTCCCTCAATGATCCATAAGATCTTAAATATCAAGTACTATAGTGTCAGCGTGCTCGAGCGTTTCACCGAGATCGAAGACTTTTGCCAATACCGTCGAATCGGAACAGCGAGCGGTCGGTAGCTTTATTCCGTTTCTTCAAGCGGCCATAACTTTTGACTCGTTTGGAGTTACGGAAGCCACAACCTATCAAAACGAAGCTCTTTCCATGTTCTACGTTTCTAATGGTTGGAATTGTCATGGATCGGTTTTTTGGGTAGAATAATTCCATATTAATTTTATTCTACAGCTCGGATGTTTTCATTCATAAATTTATTCCGTGGAGTTTGTGGTATAAGTAGTCGGACTAAATCGAAGGTAACGTAGAAGAACGTGAAATAAACGAAAATATACAAAGATCAAAAAAGGCCACATAATATTCCGCTAAAAAAATGAAATTGAATTTAAAATTGGATAAAATAGGAAAATGAAAGATATTCGCAGATTGAAAAAGTAGCTTACTTAAAGGCTAATTAATCATATAAAACGCCTTGAGTTGTTCGAAATTATAAGGTATCAAATGCTATATCGTTCTCCTTGAAGTCACATCGTCGTGGTGTCGTAATTTTGGTAAAAAAGCGGCGCGTGTTGATGACTATGAGGAAAGCAATGTGGTACGGAAAAAGAGGAAGACGGAACCGTCGTAAAAGCAGAACGTTTATTGCGCAATTGCTTCCGTAGAAAAGTTTTTGACCCATATCCCCATTTATTCCCTCAATGATCCATAAGATCTTAAATATCTAGTACTATAGTGTGAGCATGCTCGAGCGTTTCACGGAGATCGAAGAGTTTTGCCAATACCGTCGAATCGGAACAGCGAGCGGTCGGTCGCTTTCTTCCGTTTCTTCAAACGGCCATAACTTTTGACTCGTTTGGAGTTACGGGAGCCACAACCTATCAAAACGAAGCACTTTCCATGTTCTACGTTTCTAATGGTTGGAATTGTCATGGATCGTTTTTTGTGTAGAATAATTCCATCTTAATTTTATTCTACAGCTTGGATGTTTTCATTCATAAATTTATTCTGTGGAGTTTATGGTATAAATAGCCAGACTAAATCGATGTTAACGTTGAATAACATGAAAAAAACGAAAATATACAAAGATCAAAAAAGGCCACCATAATATTCCGCTAAAAAAATGAAATTGAATTTAAAATTGGATAAAATAGGAAAATGAAAGATATTCGCCGATTGAAAATGTAGCTTACTTAAAGGCTAAGTAATCATATAAAACGCCTTGACTCGTTCGAAATTCTAAGGTATCAAATGCTTTATCGTTCTCCTTGAAGTCACATCGTCGTGGTGTCGTAATTTTGGTAAAAAGTCGGCGAAAGTTGATGACTATGAGCAAAGCAATGTGGTACGAAAAAAGAGGAAGACGGAACTGTCGTAAAAACAGAAAGTTTATTGCGCTATAGCTTCCGTAGACAATATTTTGACCAATATCCCCATTTATTCCCTCAATGATCCATAAGATCTTAAATATCAAGTACTATAGTGTGAGCATGCTCGAGCGTTTCACGGAGATCGAAGACTTTGCCAATACCGTCGAATCGGAACAGCGAGCGGTCGGTCGCTTTCTTACGTTTCTTCAAACGACCATAACTTTTGACTCGTTGGGAGTTACGGGAGCCACAACCTATCAAAACGAAGCACTTTTCATGTTCTACGTTTCTAACCGTTGGAATTGTCATGGATCGGTTTTTTGTGTAGAATAATTCCATATTAATTTTATTCTACAGCTCGGATGTTTTCATTCATAAATTTATTCCGTGGAGTTTGTGGTACAAGTAGTCAGACTAAATCGATGTTAACGTAGAAGAACGTAAAAAATATATACAAAGATTAAAAAAGGCCACCATAATATTCCGCTAAAAAAATGAAATTGAATTTAAAATTGGATAAAATAGGAAAATGGAAGATATTCGCAGATTGAAAAAGTAGCTTACTTACAGGCTAAGTAATCATATAAAACGCCTTGAATCGTTCGAAATTCTAAGGTATCAAATGCTTTTAACGTTCTCCTTGAAGTCTCTTCGTCGTGGTGTCGTAATTTTGGTAAAAAGGCGGCGCGCGTTGATGAGTATGAGCAAAACATTGTGGTACGGAAAAAGAGGAAGACGGAACCGTCGTAAAAACAGAACGTTTATTGCGCAATAGCTTCCGTAGACAAGTTTTTGACCAATATCCCCATTTATTCCCTCAATGATCCATAGGATCTTAAATATCAAGTACTATAGTGTGACCATGCTCGAGCGTTTCACGGAGATCGAAGACTTTTGCCAATACCGTCGAATCGGAACAGCGAGCGGTCGGTCGCTTTCTTCCGTTTCATCAATCGGCCATAACTTTTGACTCGTTGGGAGTTACAGGAGCTACAACCTATCAAAACGAAGCTCTTTCCATGTTCTACGTTTCTAACGTTGGACTTGTCATGGATCGGTTTTTTGTATAGAATAATTCCATCTTAATTTTATTCTAAAGCTTGGATGTTTTCATTCATAAATTTATTCCGTGGAGTTTATGGTATAAATAGCCAGACTAAATCGATGTTAACTTAGAAGAACGTGAAAAAAAACGAAAATATACAAAGATCAAAAAAGGCGACCATAATATTCCGCTAAAAAAATGAAATTGAATTTAAAATTGGATAAAATAGGAAAATGAAAGATATTCGCAGATTGAAAATGTAGCTTACTTACAGGCTAAGTAATCATATAAAACGCCTTGAATCGTTCGAAATTCTAAGGTATCAAATGCTTTT
The DNA here is from genome assembly GCA_030765085.1 of Allium cepa. Taxonomy (NCBI): domain Eukaryota; kingdom Viridiplantae; phylum Streptophyta; class Magnoliopsida; order Asparagales; family Amaryllidaceae; genus Allium; species Allium cepa. The sequence goes on from CM060931.1 coordinate 171,963,552, forward strand.
AACGTTCTCCTTGAAGTCTCTTCGTCGTGGTGTCGTAATTTTGGTAAAAAGGTGGCGCGCGTCGATGACTATGAGCAAAACATTGTGGTACGGAAAAAGAGGAAGACGGAACCGTCCTAAAAACAGAACGTTTATTGCGCTATAACTTCCGTAGACAAGTTTTTGATCAATATCCCCATTTATTCCCTCAATGATCCATAAGATCTTAAATATCAAGTACTATAGTGTGACCATGCTCGAGCGTTTAACGGAGATCGAAGACTTTTGCTAATACCGTCGAATCGGAACAGCGCGCGGTCGGTCGCTTTCTCCTGTTCCTTCAAACGGCCATAACTTTTGACTCGTTGGGAGTTACGGGAGCCACAACCTATCAAAACGAAGCTCTTCCCATGTTCTACGTTTCAAACGTTGGAATTGTCATGGATCGGTTTTTTGTATAGTATAATTCCATCTTAATTTATTCTACAGCTTGGATGTTTTCATTCATAAATTTATTCCGTGGCGTTTATGGTATAAATAGCCAGACTAAATCGATGTTAACGTAGAAGAACGTGAAAAAACGAAAATATACAAAGATCAAAAAAGGCCACCATAATATTCCGCTAAAAAAATGAAATTGAATTTAAAATTGGATAAAATAGGAAAATGAAAGATATTCGCAGATTGAAAATGTAGCTTACTTACAGGCTAAGTAATCATATAAAACGCCTTGAGTCATTCGAAATTCTAAGGTATCAAATGCTTTTAACGTTCTCTTTGAAGTCTCTTCATCGTGGTGTCGTAATTTTGGTAAAAAGGCTGTGCGCGTTGATGACTATGAGCAAAACAATATGGTACAGAAAAAGAGGAAGACAGAACCGTCATAAAAACAGAACGTGTGTTGCGCTATAGCTTACGTAGACAAGTTTTTGACCAATATCCCCATTTATTCCCTCAATGATCCTTAAGATCTTAAATATCAAGTACTATAGTGTGAGCATCCTCGAGCGTTTCATGGAGATCGAAGACTTTTGCCAATACCGTCGAATCGGAACAGCGAGCGGTCGGTCGCTTTCTTACGTTTCTTCAAACGGCCATAACATTTGACTCGTTGGGAGTTACGGGAGCCACAACCTATCAAAACGAAGCTCTTTCCATGTTCTACGTTTCTAACGTTGGAATTGTCATGGATCGGTTTTTTGTATAGAATAATTCCATCTTAATTTTATTCTACAGCTTGGATGTTTTCATTCATAAATTTATTCTGTGGAGTTTATGGTATAAATAGCCAGACTAAATCGATGTTAACGTAGAATAACATGAAAAAAACGAAAATATACAAAGATCAAAAAAGGCCACCATAATATTCCGCTAAAAAAATGAAATTGAATTTAAAATTGGATAAAATAGGAAAATGAAAGATATTCGCAGATTGAAAATGTAGCTTACTTAAAGGTTAAGTAATCATATAAAACGCCTTGACTCGTTCGAAATTCTAAGGTATCAAATGCTTTATCGTTCTCCTTGAAGTCACATCGTCGTGGTGTCGTAATTTTGGTAAAAAGTCGGCGAAAGTTGATGACTATGAGCAAAGCAATGTGGTACGAAAAAAGAGGAAGACGGAACTGTCGTAAAAACAGAAAGTTTATTGCGCTATAGCTTCCGTAGACAATATTTTGACCAATATCCCCATTTATTCCCTCAATGATCCATAAGATCTTAAATATCAAGTACTATAGTGTGAGCATGCTCGAGCGTTTCACGGAGATCGAAGACTTTGCCAATACCGTCGAATCGGAACAGCGAGCGGTCGGTCGCTTTCTTACGTTTCTTCAAACGACCATAACTTTTGACTCGTTGGGAGTTACGGGAGCCACAACCTATCAAAACGAAGCACTTTTCATGTTCTACGTTTCTAACCGTTGGAATTGTCATGGATCGGTTTTTTGTGTAGAATAATTCCATATTAATTTTATTCTACAGCTCGGATATTTTCATTCATAAATTTATTCCGTGGAGTTTGTGGTATAAGTAGTCAGACTAAATCGATGTTAACGTAGAAGAACGTAAAAAATATATACAAAGATTAAAAAAGGCCACCATAATATTCCGCTAAAAAAATGAAATTGAATTTAAAATTGGATAAAATAGGAAAACGGAAGATATTCGCAGATTGAAAATGTAGCTTACTTACAGGCTAAGTAATCATATAAAACGCCTTGAATCGTTCGAAATTCTAAGGTATCAAATGCTTTTAACGTTCTCCTTGAAGTCTCTTCGTCGTGGTGTCGTAATTTTGGTAAAAAGGCGCCGCGCGTTGATGAGTATGAGCAAAACATTGTGGTACGGAAAAAGAGGAAGACAGAACCGTCGTAAAAACAGAACGTTTATTGCGCAATAGCTTCCGTAGACAAGTTTTTGACCAATATCCCCATTTATTCCCTCAATGATCCATAGGATCTTAAATATCAAGTACTATAGTGTGACCATGCTCGAGCGTTTCACGGAGATCGAAGACTTTTGCCAATACCGTCGAATCGGAACAGCGAGCGGTCGGTCGCTTTCTTCCGTTTCTTCAATCGGCCATAACTTTTGACTCGTTGGGAGTTACAGGAGCTACAACCTATCAAAACGAAGCTCTTTCCATGTTCTACGTCTCTAACGGTTGGACTTGTCATGGATCGGTTTTTTGTATAGAATAATTCCATCTTAATTTTATTCTAAAGCTTGGATGTTTTCATTCATAAATTTATTCCGTGGAGTTTATGGTATAAATAGCCAGACTAATTCGATGTTTACTTAGAAGAACGTGAAAAAAAACGAAAATATACAAAGATCATAAAAGGCCACCGTAATATTCCGCTGAAAAAATGAAATTGAATTTAAAATTGGATAAAATAGGAAAATGAAAGATATTCGCAGATTGAAAATGTAGCTTACTTAAAGGCTAAGTAATCATATAAAACGCCTTGACCCGTTCGAAATTCTAAGGTATCAAATTTTTTATCGTTCTCCTTGAAGCCACATCGTCGTGGTGTTGTAATTTTGGTAAAAAGGCGGCGCGTGTTGATGACTATGAGCAAAGCAATGTGGTACGGAAAAAGAGGAAGACGGAACTGTCGTAAAAACAGAAAGTTTATTGCGCTATAGCTTCCGTAGACAATATTTTGACCAATATCCCCATTTATTCCCTCAATGATCCATAAGATCTTAAATATCAAGTACTATAGTGTGAGCATGCTCGAGCGTTTCACGGAGATCGAAGGCTTTTGCCAATACCGTCGAATCGGAACATCGAGCGGTCGGTCGCTTTCTTACGTTTCTTCAAACGACCATAACTTTTGATTCGTTGGGAGTTACGGGAGCCACAACCTATCAAAACGACGCTCTTTTCATGTTCTACGTTTCTAACCGTTGGAATTGTCATGGATCGGTTTTTTTTGCAGAATAATTCCATATTAATTTTATTTTACAGCTCGGATGTTTTCATTCATAAATTTATTCCGTGGAGTTTGTGGTATAAGTAGTCGGACTAAATCGATGTTAACGTAGAAGAACGTAAAAAATATATACAAAGATAAAAAATGACACCATAATATTCCGCTAAAAAAATGAAATTGAATTTAAAATTGGATAAAATAGGAAAATGGAAGATATTCGCACATTGAAAAAGTAGCTTACTTACTGGCTAAGTAATCATATAAAACGCCTTGAATCGTTCGAAATTCTAAGGTATCAAATGCTTTTAACGTTCTCCTTGAAGTCTCTTCGTCGTGTGGTCTTAATTTTGGTAAAAAGGCGGCGTGCGTTGATGACTATGAGCAAAACATTGTGGTACGGAAAAAGAGGAAGACGGAACCGTCCTAAAAACAGAACGTTTATTGCGCTATAGCTTCCGTAGACAAGTTTTTGACCAATATCCCCATTTATTCTCTCAATGATCCATAAGATCTTAAATATCAACTACTATAGTGTGACCACGCTCGAGCGTTTCACGGAGATCGAAGACTTTTGCCAATACCGTCGAATCGGAACAGCGAGCGGTCGGTCGCTTTCTCCCGTTCCTTCAAACGGCCATAACTTTTGACTCGTTGGGAGTTATGGGAGCCACAACCTATCAAAACGAAGCTCTTTCCATGTTCTACGTTTCTAACGGTTGGAATTGTCATGGATCGGTTTTTTGTGTAGAATAATTCCATCTTAATTTTATTCTACAGCTTGGATGTTTTCATTCATAAATTTATTCCGTGGAGTTTATGGTATAAATACCTAGACTAAATCGATGTTAATGTAGAAGAACGTGAAAAAAACGCAAATATACAAAGATAAAAAAAGGCCACCATAATATTCCGCTAATAAAATGAAATTGTATTTAAAATTGGATAAAATAGGAAAATGAAAGATATTCGCAGATTGAAAAGGTAGCTTACTTAAAGGCTAAGTAATCATATAAAACGCCTTGAGTCGTTCGAAATTCTAAGGTATCAAATGCTTTTAACGTTCTCCTTGAAGTCTCTTCGTCGTGGTGTCGTAATTTTGGAAAAAAGACAGCGCGCGTTGATGACTATGAGAAAAACAATGGGGTACGGTAAAAGAGGAAGACGGAACCGTCGTAAAAACAGAACGTTTATTGTGCTATAGCTTCCGTAGACAAATTTTTGACCAATATCCCCATTTATTCCCTCAATGATCCATAAGATCTTAAATATCAAGTACTATAGTGTCAGCGTGCTCGAGCGTTTCACCGAGATCGAAGACTTTTGCCAATACCGTCGAATCGGAACAGCGAGCGGTCGGTAGCTTTATTCCGTTTCTTCAAGCGGCCATAACTTTTGACTCGTTTGGAGTTACGGAAGCCACAACCTATCAAAACGAAGCTCTTTCCATGTTCTACGTTTCTAATGGTTGGAATTGTCATGGATCGGTTTTTTGGGTAGAATAATTCCATATTAATTTTATTCTACAGCTCGGATGTTTTCATTCATAAATTTATTCCGTGGAGTTTGTGGTATAAGTAGTCGGACTAAATCGAAGGTAACGTAGAAGAACGTGAAATAAACGAAAATATACAAAGATCAAAAAAGTCCACATAATATTCCGCTAAAAAAATGAAATTGAATTTAAAATTGGATAAAATAGGAAAATGAAAGATATTCGCAGATTGAAAAAGTAGCTTACTTAAAGGCTAATTAATCATATAAAACGCCTTGAGTTGTTCGAAATTATAAGGTATCAAATGCTATATCGTTCTCCTTGAAGTCACATCGTCGTGGTGTCGTAATTTTGGTAAAAAAGCGGCGCGTGTTGATGACTATGAGCAAAGCAATGTGGTACGGAAAAAGAGGAAGACGGAACCGTCGTAAAAGCAGAACGTTTATTGCGCAATTGCTTCCGTAGAAAAGTTTTTGACCCATATCCCCATTTATTCCCTCAATGATCCATAAGATCTTAAATATCAAGTACTATAGTGTGAGCATGCTCGAGCGTTTCACGGAGATCGAAGAGTTTTGCCAATACCGTCGAATCGGAACAGCGAGCGGTCGGTCGCTTTCTTCCGTTTCTTCAAACGGCCATAACTTTTGACTCGTTTGGAGTTACGGGAGCCACAACCTATCAAAACGAAGCACTTTCCATGTTCTACGTTTCTAATGGTTGGAATTGTCATGGATCGTTTTTTGTGTAGAATAATTCCATCTTAATTTTATTCTACAGCTTGGATGTTTTCATTCATAAATTTATTCTGTGGAGTTTATGGTATAAATAGCCAGACTAAATCGATGTTAACGTTGAATAACATGAAAAAAACGAAAATATACAAAGATCAAAAAAGGCCACCATAATATTCCGCTAAAAAAATGAAATTGAATTTAAAATTGGATAAAATAGGAAAATGAAAGATATTCGCAGATTGAAAATGTAGCTTACTTAAAGGCTAAGTAATCATATAAAACGCCTTGACTCGTTCGAAATTCTAAGGTATCAAATGCTTTATCGTTCTCCTTGAAGTCACATCGTCGTGGTGTCGTAATTTTGGTAAAAAGTCGGCGAAAGTTGATGACTATGAGCAAAGCAATGTGGTACGAAAAAAGAGGAAGACGGAACTGTCGTAAAAACAGAAAGTTTATTGCGCTATAGCTTCCGTAGACAATATTTTGACCAATATCCCCATTTATTCCCTCAATGATCCATAAGATCTTAAATATCAAGTACTATAGTGTGAGCATGCTCGAGCGTTTCACGGAGATCGAAGACTTTGCCAATACCGTCGAATCGGAACAGCGAGCGGTCGGTCGCTTTCTTACGTTTCTTCAAACGACCATAACTTTTGACTCGTTGGGAGTTACGGGAGCGACAACCTATCAAAACGAAGCACTTTTCATGTTCTACGTTTCTAACCGTTGGAATTGTCATGGATCGGTTTTTTGTGTAGAATAATTCCATATTAATTTTATTCTACAGCTCGGATGTTTTCATTCATAAATTTATTCCGTGGAGTTTGTGGTATAAGTAGTCAGACTAAATCGATGTTAACGTAGAAGAACGTAAAAAATATATACAAAGATTAAAAAAGGCCACCATAATATTCCGCTAAAAAAATGAAATTGAATTTAAAATTGGATAAAATAGGAAAATGGAAGATATTCGCAGATTGAAAAAGTAGCTTACTTACAGGCTAAGTAATCATATAAAACGCCTTGAATCGTTCGAAATTCTAAGGTATCAAATGCTTTTAACGTTCTCCTTGAAGTCTCTTCGTCGTGGTGTCGTAATTTTGGTAAAAAGGCGGCGCGCGTTGATGAGTATGAGCAAAACATTGTGGTACGGAAAAAGAGGAAGACGGAACCGTCGTAAAAACAGAACGTTTATTGCGCAATAGCTTCCGTAGACAAGTTTTTGACCAATATCCCCATTTATTCCCTCAATGATCCATAGGATCTTAAATATCAAGTACTATAGTGTGACCATGCTCGAGCGTTTCACGGAGATCGAAGACTTTTGCCAATACCGTCGAATCGGAACAGCGAGCGGTCGGTCGCTTTCTTCCGTTTCATCAATCGGCCATAACTTTTGACTCGTTGGGAGTTACAGGAGCGACAACCTATCAAAACGAAGCTCTTTCCATGTTCTACGTTTCTAACGTTGGACTTGTCATGGATCGGTTTTTTGTATAGAATAATTCCATCTTAATTTTATTCTAAAGCTTGGATGTTTTCATTCATAAATTTATTCCGTGGAGTTTATGGTATAAATAGCCAGACTAAATCGATGTTAACTTAGAAGAACGTGAAAAAAAACGAAAATATACAAAGATCAAAAAAGGCGACCATAATATTCCGCTAAAAAAATGAAATTGAATTTAAAATTGGATAAAATAGGAAAATGAAAGATATTCGCAGATTGAAAATGTAGCTTACTTACAGGCTAAGTAATCATATAAAACGCCTTGAATCGTTCGAAATTCTAAGGTATCAAATGCTTTTAACGTTCTCCTTGAAGTCTCTTCGTCGTGGTGTCGTAATTTTGGTAAAAAGGTGGCGCGCGTCGATGACTATGAGCAAAACATTGTGGTACGGAAAAAGAGGAAGACGGAACCGTCCTAAAAACAGAACGTTTATTGCGCTATAACTTCCGTAGACAAGTTTTTGATCAATATCCCCATTTATTCCCTCAATGATCCATAAGATCTTAAATATCAAGTACTATAGTGTGACCATGCTCGAGCGTTTAACGGAGATCGAAGACTTTTGCTAATACCGTCGAATCGGAACAGCGCGCGGTCGGTCGCTTTCTCCTGTTCCTTCAAACGGCCATAACTTTTGACTCGTTGGGAGTTACGGGAGCCACAACCTATCAAAACGAAGCTCTTCCCATGTTCTACGTTTCAAACGTTGGAATTGTCATGGATCGGTTTTTTGTATAGAATAATTCCATCTTAATTTATTCTACAGCTTGGATGTTTTCATTCATAAATTTATTCCGTGGCGTTTATGGTATAAATAGCCAGACTAAATCGATGTTAACGTAGAAGAACGTGAAAAAAACGAAAATATACAAAGATCAAAAAAGGCCACCATAATATTCCGCTAAAAAAATGAAATTGAATTTAAAATTGGATAAAATAGGAAAATGAAAGATATTCGCAGATTGATAATGTAGCTTACTTACAGGCTAAGTAATCATATAAAACGCCTTGAGTCATTCGAAATTCTAAGGTATCAAATGCTTTTAACGTTCTCTTTGAAGTCTCTTCATCGTGGTGTCGTAATTTTGGTAAAAAGGCTGTGCGCGTTGATGACTATGAGCAAAACAATATGGTACAGAAAAAGAGGAAGACAGAACCGTCATAAAAACAGAACGTGTGTTGCGCTATAGCTTACGTAGACAAGTTTTTGACCAATATCCCCATTTATTCCCTCAATGATCCTTAAGATCTTAAATATCAAGTACTATAGTGTGAGCATCCTCGAGCGTTTCATGGAGATCGAAGACTTTTGCCAATACCGTCGAATCGGAACAGCGAGCGGTCGGTCGCTTTCTTACGTTTCTTCAAACGGCCATAACATTTGACTCGTTGGGAGTTACGGGAGCCACAACCTATCAAAACGAAGCTCTTTCCATGTTCTACGTTTCTAACGTTGGAATTGTCATGGATCGGTTTTTTGTATAGAATAATTCCATCTTAATTTTATTCTACAGCTTGGATGTTTTCATTCATAAATTTATTCCGTGGAGTTTATGGTATAAATAGCCAGACTAAATCGATGTTAACGTAGAATAACATGAAAAAAACGAAAATTATACAAAGATCAAAAAAGGCCACCATAATATTCCGCTAAAAAAATGAAATTGAATTTAAAATTGGATAAAATAGGAAAATGAAAGATATTCGCAGATTGAAAATGTAGCTTACTTAAAGGCTAAGTAATCATATAAAACGCCTTGACTCGTTCGAAATTCTAAGGTATCAAATGCTTTATCGTTCTCCTTGAAGTCACATCGTCGTGGTGTCGTAATTTTGGTAAAAAGTCGGCGAAAGTTGATGACTATGAGCAAAGCAATGTGGTACGAAAAAAGAGGAAGACGGAACTGTCGTAAAAACAGAAAGTTTATTGCGCTATAGCTTCCGTAGACAATATTTTGACCAATATCCCATTTATTCCCTCAATGATCCATAAGATCTTAAATATCAAGTACTATAGTGTGAGCATGCTCGAGCGTTTCACGGAGATCGAAGACTTTGCCAATACCGTCGAATCGGAACAGCGAGCGGTCGGTCGCTTTCTTACGTTTCTTCAAACGACCATAACTTTTGACTCGTTGGGAGTTACAGGAGCCACAACCTATCAAAACGAAGCACTTTTCATGTTCTACGTTTCTAACCGTTGGAATTGTCATGGATCGGTTTTTTGTGTAGAATAATTCCATATTAATTTTATTCTACAGCTCGGATGTTTTCATTCATAAATTTATTCCATGGAGTTTGTGGTATAAGTAGTCAGACTAAATCGATGTTAACGTAGAAGAACGTAAAAAATATATACAAAGATTAAAAAATGCCACCATAATATTCCGCTAAAAAAATGAAATTGAATTTAAAATTGGATAAAATAGGAAAATGGAAGATATTCGCAGATTGAAAAAGTAGCTTACTTACAGGCTAAGTAATCATATAAAACGCCTTGAATCGTTCGAAATTCTAAGGTATCAAATGCTTTTAACGTTCTCCTTGAAGTCTCTTCGTCGTGGTGTCGTAATTTTGGTAAAAAGGCGGCGCGCGTTGATGAGTATGAGCAAAACATTGTGGTACGGAAAAAGAGGAAGACGGAACCGTCGTAAAAACAGAACGTTTATTGCGCAATAGCTTCCGTAGACAAGTTTTTGACCAATATCCCCATTTATTCCCTCAATGATCCATAGGATCTTAAATATCAAGTACTATAGTGTGACCATGCTCGAGCGTTTCACGGAGATCGAAGACTTTTGCCAATACCGTCGAATCGGAACAGCGAGCGGTCGGTCGCTTTCTTCCGTTTCTTCAATCGGCCATAACTTTTGACTCGTTGGGAGTTACAGGAGCTACAACCTATCAAAACGAAGCTCTTTCCATGTTCTACGTTTCTAACGTTGGACTTGTCATGGATCGGTTTTTTGTATAGAATAATTCCATCTTAATTTTATTCTAAAGCTTGGATGTTTTCATTCATAAATTTATTCCGTGGAGTTTATGGTATAAATAGCCAGACTAAATCGATGTTAACTTAGAAGAACGTGAAAAAAAACGAAAATATACAAAGATCAAAAAAGGCGACCATAATATTCCGCTAAAAAAATGAAATTGAATTTAAAATTGGATAAAATAGGAAAATGAAAGATATTCGCAGATTGAAAATGTAGCTTACTTATAGGCTAAGTAATCATATAAAACGCCTTGAATCGTTCGAAATTCTAAGGTATCAAATGATTTTAACGTTCTCCTTGAAGTCTCTTCGTCGTGGTGTCGTAATTTTGGTAAAAAGGTGGCGCGCGTCGATGACTATGAGCAAAACATTGTGGTACGGAAAAAGAGGAAGACGGAACCGTCCTAAAAACAGAATGTTTATTGCGCTATAACTTCCGTAGACAAGTTTTTGACCAATATCCCCATTTATTCCCTCAATGATCCATAAGATCTTAAATATCAAGTACTATAGTGTGACCATGCTCGAGCGTTTAACGGAGATCGAAGACTTTTGCTAATACCGTCGAATCGGAACAGCGCGCGGTCGGTCGCTTTCTCCTGTTCCTTCAAACGGCCATAACTTTTGACTCGTTGGGAGTTACGGGAGCCACAACCTATCAAAACGATGCACTTCCCATGTTCTACGTTTCAAACGTTGGAATTGTCATGGATCGGTTTTTTGTATAGAATAATTCCATCTTAATTTATTCTACAGCTTGGATGTTTTCATTCATAAATTTATTCCGTGGCGTTTATGGTATAAATAGCCAGACTAAATCGATGTTAACGTAGAAGAACGTGAAAAAAACGAAAATATACAAAGATCAAAAAAGGCCACCATAATATTCCGCTAAAAAAATGAAATTGAATTTAAAATTGGATAAAATAGGAAAATGAAAGATATTCGCAGATTGAAAATGTAGCTTACTTACAGGCTAAGTAATCATATAAAACGCCTTGAGTCATTCGAAATTCTAAGGTATCAAATGCTTTTAACGTTCTCTTTGAAGTCTCTTCATCGTGGTGTCGTAATTTTGGTAAAAAGGCTGTGCGCGTTGATGACTATGAGCAAAACAATATGGTACAGAAAAAGAGAAAGACAGAACCGTCATAAAAACAGAACGTGTGTTGCGCTATAGCTTAAGTAGACAAGTTTTTGACCAATATCCCCATTTATTCCCTCAATGATCCTTAAGATCTTAAATATCAAGTACTATAGTGTGAGCATCCTCGAGCGTTTCATGGAGATCGAAGACTTTTGCCAATACCGTCGAATTGGAACAGCGAGCGGTCGGTCGTTTTCTTACGTTTCTTCAAACGGCCATAACATTTGACTCGTTGGGAGTTACGAGAGCCACAACCTATCAAAACGAAGCTCTTTCCATGTTCTACGTTTCTAACATTGGAATTGTCATGGATCGGTTTTTTGTATAGAATAATTCCATCTTAATTTTATTCTACAGCTTGGATGTTTTCATTCATAAATTTATTCTGTGGAGTTTATGGTATAAATAGCCAGACTAAATCGATGTTAACGTAGAATAACATGAAAAAAACGAAAATATACAAAGATCAAAAAAGGCCACCATAATATTCCGCTAAAAAAATGAAATTGAATTTAAAATTGGATAAAATAGGAAAATGAAAGATATTCGCAGATTGAAAATGTAGCTTACTTAAAGGCTAAGTAATCATATAAAACGCCTTGACTCGTTCGAAATTCTAAGGTATCAAATGCTTTATCGTTCTCCTTGAAGTCACATCGTCGTGGTGTCGTAATTTTGGTAAAAAGTCGGCGAAAGTTGATGACTATGAGCAAAGCAATGTGGTACGAAAAAAGAGGAAGACGGAACTGTCGTAAAAACAGAAAGTTTATTGCGCTATAGCTTCCGTAGACAATATTTTGACCAATATCCCCATTTATTCCCTCAATGATCCATAAGATCTTAAATATCAAGTACTATAGTGTGAGCATGCTCGAGCGTTTCACGGAGATCGAAGACTTTGCCAATACCGTCGAATCGGAACAGCGAGCGGTCGGTCGCTTTCTTACGTTTCTTCAAACGACCATAACTTTTGACTCGTTGGGAGTTACGGGAGCCACAACCTATCAAAACGAAGCACTTTTCATGTTCTACGTTTCTAACCGTTGGAATTGTCATGGATCGGTTTTTTGTGTAGAATAATTCCATATTAATTTTATTCTACAGCTCGGATGTTTTCATTCATAAATTTATTCCGTGGAGTTTGTGGTATAAGTAGTCAGACTAAATCGATGTTAACGTAGAAGAACGTAAAAAATATATACAAAGATTAAAAAAGGCCACCATAATATTCCGCTAAAAAAATGAAATTGAATTTAAAATTGGATAAAATAGGAAAACGGAAGATATTCGCAGATTGAAAAAGTAGCTTACTTACAGGCTAAGTAATCGTATAAAACGCCTTGAATCGTTCGAAATTCTAAGGTATCAAATGCTTTTAACGTTCTCCTTGAAGTCTCTTCGTCGTGGTGTCGTAATTTTGGTAAAAAGGCGGCGCGCGTTGATGAGTATGAGCAAAACATTGTGGTACGGAAAAAGAGGAAGACAGAACCGTCGTAAAAACAGAACGTTTATTGCGCAATAGCTTCCGTAGACAAGTTTTTGACCAATATCCCCATTTATTCCCTCAATGATCCATAGGATCTTAAATATCAAGTACTATAGTGTGACCATGCTCGAGCGTTTCACGGAGATCGAAGACTTTTGCCAATACCGTCGAATCGGAACAGCGAGCGGTCGGTCGCTTTCTTCCGTTTCTTCAATCGGCCATAACTTTTGACTCGTTGGGAGTTACAGGAGCTACAACCTATCAAAACGAAGCTCTTTCCATGTTCTACGTCTCTAATGGTTGGACTTGTCATGGATCGGTTTTTTGTATAGAATTATTCCATCTTAATTTTATTCTAAAGCTTGGATGTTTTCATTCATAAATTTATTCCGTGGAGTTTATGGTATAAATAGCCAGACTAAATCGATGTTTACTTAGAAGAACGTGAAAAAAAACGAAAATATACAAAGATCATAAAAGGCCACCGTAATATTCCGCTGAAAAAATGAAATTGAATTTAAAATTGGATAAAATAGGAAAATGTAAGATATTCGCAGATTGAAAATGTAGCTTACTTAAAGGCTAAGTAATCATATAAAACGCCTTGACCCGTTCGAAATTCTAAGGTATCAAATGCTTTATCGTTCTCCTTGAAGCCACATCGTCGTGGTGTTGTAATTTTGGTAAAAAGGCGGCGCGTGTTGATGACTATGAGCAAAGCAATGTGGTACGGAAAAAGAGGAAGACGGAACTGTCGTAAAAACAGAAAGTTTATTGCGCTATAGCTTCCGTAGACAATATTTTGACCAATATCCCCATTTATTCCCTCAATGATCCATAAGATCTTAAATATCTAGTACTATAGTGTGAGCATGCTCGAGCGTTTCACGGAGATCGAAGGCTTTTGCCAATACCGTCGAATCGGAACATCGAGCGGTCGGTCGCTTTCTTACGTTTCTTCAAACGACCATAACTTTTGATTCGTTGGGAGTTACGGGAGCCACAACCTATCAAAACGACGCTCTTTTCATGTTCTACGTTTCTAACCGTTGGAATTGTCATGGATCGGTTTTTTTTGCAGAATAATTCCATATTAATTTTATTTTACAGCTCGGATGTTTTCATTCATAAATTTATTCCGTGGAGTTTGTGGTATAAGTAGTCGGACTAAATCGATGTTAACGTAGAAGAACGTAAAAAATATATACAAAGATCAAAAATGACACCATAATATTCCGCTAAAAAAATGAAATTGAATTTAAAATTGGATAAAATAGGAAAATGGAAGATATTCGCAGATTGAAAAAGTAGCTTACTTACTGGCTAAGTAATCATATAAAACGCCTTGAATCGTTCGAAATTCTAAGGTATCAAATGCTTTTAACGTTCTCCTTGAAGTCTCTTCGTCGTGTTGTCTTAATTTTGGTAAAAAGGCGGCGTGCGTTGATGACTATGAGCAAAACATTGTGGTACGGAAAAAGAGGAAGACGGAACCGTCCTAAAAACAGAACGTTTATTGCGCTATAGCTTCCGTAGACAAGTTTTTGACCAATATCCCCATTTATTCCCTCAATGATCCATAAGATCTTAAATATCAACTACTATAGTGTGACCACGCTCGAGCGTTTCACGGAGATCGAAGACTTTTGCCAATACCGTCGAATCGGAACAGCGAGCGGTCGGTCGCTTTCTCCCGTTCCTTCAAACGGCCATAACTTTTGACTCGTTGGGAGTTATGGGAGCCACAACCTATCAAAACGAAGCTCTTTCCATGTTCTACGTTTCTAACGGTTGGAATTGTCATGGATCGGTTTTTTGTGTAGAATAATTCCATCTTAATTTTATTCTACAACTTGGATGTTTTCATTCATAAATTTATTCCGTGGAGTTTATGGTATAAATACCCAGACTAAATCGATGTTAATGTAGAAGAACGTGAAAAAAACGCAAATATACAAAGATAAAAAAAGGCCACCATAATATTCCACTAATAAAATGAAATTGTATTTAAAATTGGATAAAATAGGAAAATGAAAGATATTCGCAGATTGAAAAGGTAGCTTACTTAAAGGCTATGTAATCATATAAAACGCCTTGAGTCGTTCGAAATTCTAAGGTATCAAATGCTTTTAACGTTCTCCTTGAAGTCTCTTCGTCGTGGTGTCGTAATTTTGGAAAAAAGACAGCGCGCGTTGATGACTATGAGAAAAACAATGGGGTACGGTAAAAGAGGAAGACGGAACCGTCGTAAAAACAGAACGTTTATTGTGCTATAGCTTCCGTAGACAAATTTTTGACCAATATCCCCATTTATTCCCTCAATGATCCATAAGATCTTAAATATCAAGTACTATAGTGTCAGCGTGCTCGAGCGTTTCACCGAGATCGAAGACTTTTGCCAATACCGTCGAATCGGAACAGCGAGCGGTTAGTAGCTTTATTCCGTTTCTTCAAGCGGCCATAACTTTTGACTCGTTTGGAGTTACGGAAGCCACAACCTATCAAAACGAAGCTCTTTCCATGTTCTACGTTTCTAATGGTTGGAATTGTCATGGATCGGTTTTTTGGGTAGAATAATTCCATATTAATTTTATTCTACAGCTCGGATGTTTTCATTCATAAATTTATTCCGTGGAGTTTGTGGTATAAGTAGTCGGACTAAATCGAAGGTAACGTAGAAGAACGTGAAATAAACGAAAATATACAAAGATCAAAAAAGGCCACCATAATATTCCGCTAAAAAAATGAAATTGAATTTAAAATTGGATAAAATAGGAAAATGAAAGATATTCGCAGATTGAAAAAGTAGCTTACTTAAAGGCTAATTAATCATATAAAACGCCTTGAGTTGTTCGAAATTATAAGGTATCAAATGCTATATCGTTCTCCTTGAAGTCACATCGTCGTGGTGTCGTAATTTTGGTAAAAAAGCGGCGCGTGTTGATGACTATGAGCAAAGCAATGTGGTACGGAAAAAGAGGATGACGGAACCGTCGTAAAAGCAGAACGTTTATTGCGCAATTGCTTCCGTAGAAAAGTTTTTGACCCATATCCCCATTTATTCCCTCAATGATCCATAAGATCTTAAATATCAAGTACTATAGTGTGAGCATGCTCGAGCGTTTCACGGAGATCGAAGATTTTTGCCAATACCGTCGAATCGGAACAGCGAGCGGTCGGTCGCTTTCTTCCGTTTCTTCAAACGGCCATAACTTTTGACTAGTTGGGAGTTACAGGAGCTACAACCTATCAAAACGAAGCACTTTCCATGTTCTACATTTCTAATGGTTGGAATTGTCATGGATCGTTTTTTGTGTAGAATAATTCCATCTTAATTTTATTCTACAGCTTGGATGTTTTCATTCATAAATTTATTCCGTGGAGTTTATGGTATAAATAGTCAGACTAAATCGATGTTAACGTAGAAGAACGTAAAAAGAAAATACAAAGATCAAAGAAGGCCACCATTATATTCCTCTAAAAAAATGAAATTGAATTTAAAATTGGATAAAATAGGAAAATGAAAGATATTCGCAGATTGAAAAAGTAGCTTACTTAAAGGCTAAGGGGCCGTTTGGATGACAATAAATAAGTTGCTTTTTTGATTATAAAATGCAAAAGTTAAAAAGTCAATATGAATAAACAAAATCTACCGACTTTTAAAAGTCACTTTTCAACTTATTGCAAAAGCAATTTTTTTTTGCTTTTCGACTTACATAAGTCAATTTTTTATATGAAAAAAATACTAAAAAAATGTATTTTCAAATTTCTAAAATTTCAAATTTCTAAATTTCAAAACTTATAAATTTTAAATTTCAAATTCAAATTTCAATATTCAAAATTTTCACATTTCAAAATTTTCAATTTCAAAATTTCAAAATTCCAAATTTCGTATCTCAAATTTCAAACTTTCTAATTTCAAAAATTTTAAATTCTAATTTCAAAATTCAAAATTCCAAAGTTAAATTTTTAAATTTTCATATTCGAAATATTGCAATTTAAATTTTCAAAATTTCAAATTTGAATTTTGAACTTTTTTTTTCAATTTTGACTTATAAGTCAAAAGTTTCCAAATATGCTTTTTAACTTTTTAACTTTCTAAAAGCAACAGGACTTTTGAAATAAGCAAAAGTCCTTTTGCTTTTGTTTGCCAAACGGGCCCTAAGTAATCATATAAAACGCTTTGAGTCGTTCGAAATTCTAAGGTATCAAATGCTTTTAACGTTCTCCTTGAAGTCACTTCGTCGTGGTGTTGTTATTTTGGTAAAAAGGCGGCGCGTGTTTATGATTATGAGCAAAGCAATGTGGTACGGAAAAAGTGGAAGACGGAACCGTCGTAAAAACGGAACGTTTATTACGCTATAGCTTCCGTAGACAAGTTTTTGACTCATATCCCCATTTATTCCCTCAATGATCCATAAGATCTTAAATATCAAGTGTAGGATCTAGATTAACCCTAGAGGGGGGGTGAATAAGGTTATAGCAAATTTTCTCGAATTAAACACAGAAAAAACTGCAGAAATAAATATGCTGAAAAGTAAATCACACGCAAAATTTACCTAGCTTCGGCAACCCCTGCCTACTGCTGCATTCCCAGTTTTCTATTAGAATTAAACAGTATCACGCTTACAAACACTCTACTAGACTCGCTGACCCTTTTGCTCCCGCTCACAAACACTCGACTTGACTCGCAAACATTTGCTCCCGCTCACAAACATTCCACTAGACACGCAAACATTTGCTCCCACTCACAAACACTCTATTAGACTCGCACACCCTGCTCCCGCCTATAGAGTTTCGTTTACTCGCAAACTCTGCTCCCACCTATAGAAATTTGATTACTCGCAAACTCTGCTCCCGCCTATAGAGCTTGATTACTCGCAAACTCTGCTCCCGCCTAAAGAGCTTTGCAAACTCGCACACCCTGCTCACTGAACTAATTCTAACTAGACAATCTAACACGACCTAATCCCTAGGTGGTGATTTACAAATTCTTCGATTTGAAAATTAAAAACAACAATTAACAAAAAACAAACTAAAATAGTTAAACCCTATTTAAATATACTAAAACCCTTTTAAAATACGGCCGACCCTTTTCCTTATTTTAGCCCGTTCCTTTTTGTGAAATGATGGCCTCTTTTGTATCTTCGTTCATTCCTCTTTGAGATGGCGGCTTGTTCTTCTTTGCAACTAAAATTAGGGCTTCGGCTCTTTGCTCCTTGCTTCCAAAATTAGGGTTTTGTAAATTTTAAAGATGTCGACTTTTGTTCGATCGAATATATGTTTTCTCGTTCTTTCGTCGATCGTTTCCCTCACTGTTTTGCACATGGCTCTTCAATTTTTGATCGAGTTCGTCTCCTTTATTTGGTATGTAATTTATCCTTTTGTTTTACTGGGTTGATCCTTGAACTCGATGATGATGCCGATGATGTGAATTTGATTATATAGGGTTACCCTAGATTTGCGTGGTATATTCTCTATTTGAATTTGTCAACCGATATTGCTTTGATCGTTGATTTTCGTATGGATGTTTATGATTTCACTGACTTATTCATATGCGTATATTTTTTGTTGCTTGAATCCCATGGCATTGATTTCAACTCCTTGGTCATCACGTTGTTGACTACGTCTTTGACTTGATCGGCTTCTTGATTGCTACTGCTTCGGCCTTGGCGTGTTCATCTTGAAACTTTTTTGATTTCTGGATAAAATCACGCCTTTGACTTTGTGCATTGGCTTTGAATTTTGAGATGTTTCAATTTCCTGTTGCATAGATAATTCTGTTGCTCGGCTCTGACTTCTGTATATTTGGGCTTGTTGTTGCAGTTGTATCACTGTTGGGTTGCTGTACATATGAACTTGCATTCATTCGAGTTGTATTTATATTCTGGTCGTTGTAGTATGTTGTCACTTGTTGTCTGCATTTCATATGCTTGCAACCTTGCTACTGCATTCATGAGTTTTGATGCTTCATGTAGCCGTTGGATCTTGCATGCTTTACATACTGTATTGTCTTCAAGTATATTGCTGTTGGGTTGTAGTTTGCAGTATGTTTGTCGAGCTTGCATTTGTTACAGTATTCATGTACTGATGCATTTGGAATTTATCTGTTGCACTTTGTGCGTTCCCTTACTGAACTTGATTCATGCTTGCTGTGTACTGATTCTTGATCATTGCTTTTGGTCTGCACTTGCATATTTGCATTTGAGTTGTTGATTTCTGTCCTGTGCACACTGTTGCATGCATTGAGTATTTGCATTTGTTATTTCTGAAGCTCGAGTTGCACTGTCTATCAGTTACATGGTTCATGTCATGTAGTTTTTGAGTTGTAGCTTGATGGTTTTGTAGTTGTAACTGGACATTTGAGTTTGTTGCATTTGTGCATTTTCCTTTGATTCATGCTGTATTGTTTCTGTATATTTGTTATTCTCTCCGCCCATTTGGCTGCACATGTGAACTTGTGTATTTGGTCTCGTCTCAATATAGTTGAAGCTTGGTGTCATATTTGCTGTGCTCGAGCTCTTTGCACACTGATGCACTGCCTTTGTGGTCTTCACTGTGTTCATGCACTTTGGTCTTTGTTGCCTCTTGCATGTAGTTGGTTGTAACTGTGTTGGATTTTATTCTGGTTGGCACTTGCACTGATATGCATACATGTGCTTTGATGGAGTTTTGATTTGTCGAAGCTTTGCATTCTTCAAGTTGCCTTGTGTTGAATCCAGTTTCAAAACTCGGATTTGACCTTGTGCTCGTGTCGTGATTTAATTTATATCGCACCTGAGTTGAATCCTGTATTTGGGTTTGACCTGTGCTCACCTGTCCCTGTAGCATTATCAAGTGTATATATCGGTGTGCACGGCCTTGTGGCATATACGGTAGTGATACACTGTGTATGTCACAAGTTGTTCGTGTATGATGAATTCAAATTTAAATGATGACGAACAACCCAAATAACTGAGGCAAACAATGTTTTCAAAATCATCTTTTATTTTTGAATTGCAAAAATATTTTTTTTTTCAATTTTACTGCGTTAGTTTATATTTTTGCAGATTGCTCAGATGCTGGATTCAAACTGGAATGCAGTTGAAGATAAAAATACGAGTGTGAGTGATATGTAGTGAGGTGAACTGTAAATATGAAATGTGATGTAATTGTAATCAAAGTTGTATAGTTATAGTGAGAGCTTGAAATTGTACTATTCAAAAATGTAATAAATATTTATTTGAATAAAATATCTGTTTGAATTCAAATTCTGTGTAATTTATTTTATTCAATAAATATTTATTTAAACTGTGAAAAATAGAATAGTATATTAACAAATACATTTAAACGAATGTATATATGTTTATTATCATTAAACAAAAATCATATAAGCGCAGAGCGCATATTCAACAATCTTCCCCTTTTGATGATAACAAACATATATTTAAGATTTTGAATGTATTAAATGTATTTGATCGTTCAATTCGCTCCCCTATTTAAATGCTTCCTCTCTACATGATACTCCCCCTACATATATGCATACAAATAAAAATATGTAAATGAGCCTATATGCAAATGGAAAATTATTTGACCTTTGCTTAATTCTATTTGACAAAATCTTAACTTTTCTCTCCCCCTTTTGTTATCAGCAAAAGAATAACAGTGTTATAAAAATAGGGATAAAGTGACAGACATGAATCAAACATTTAACTCAATTGAATATAAATATCAAATTTCAATAAAACTCAAACAAAAATCATAATTACCCTTGTCAGGCGCATATTCCACTTTCAGAAGTGATGGGGATAAAATCATCAAAAAAATCATACAGTTCTGTCTATTTGTGGTATATTTATTTCAGGAAATTTGAATATCTACTAATCATGCATAAATGTTAAGACTTTTAAATGAGATTAGTAGTATTCCAATTTAATTTAAAAAATGAAATCAAGTATCTTCTAACCACGCATGACCGTGAGGACTTTTAAATGGGATTAGAATCAACTTGTCTATTAAATCAATTAATTTTGATATGCGTTCCATACATGCATAACCGTGAGGACTTTTAAATGAGCATGGAAACACATAATCAAAAATCCAAGTAATTCACCCATGCATAACCGTGAGGACTTTTAAATGAGAGTGAATACTTTGGATATTTATTTTTTATTGAAAAATATAATAAATTGAAGCACAGATAATTTCCTTTATAATAATAAATTGAAGAACGAATAATTTCCTTTGTAAACTACCACAAATTTACATATTATATATGATTTTGATGAGTGATGGTCGATAGAAAGATGGTAGAAATAGAAATGATCATGGAACTTTTACCCAACAAAAAGCTTTTATAACTCTTGTTATGAAATTCTAAAGAAATTTTCTAATTATACTTTCTCGAGTTACAATATATGATAAATATCAACACTCATCACTTTTTCAATCACTATTCATCTTTTCGATAATCAAAGGGAGTCAGATTAGTCAAAATAGTCATTTAAAATCAAATTCAAAAATTATAAAATCTATTTTTCAAAAATGACTAATCTGTAAATATGGTCAAACATGATTTTCTCGAGAGGATTTTATAAGAAAATTTTCTGCTATTTGAAAATTATTTCAAGTGAAGAATATGCAGATATTTTCTTTGAAAAACGATGCAGCAAATGAATGTTTCAAAAATTAATCACGTTCCACTAGTAATTTTTCTATCAACTATATTACCAATGTAATCTGCATCTGAATTTAAGTTTCACTCAATATTCACTCGTTGGATGTCAAAGACCAGATTGTGAAATTTTAACAAGCTATCTAAAAATGAAATTTGAAATGAAGCCATGTTAACATTCAAACAAATATCATAGTGTTAATTTCAGAAACCGTAGGATAAACAGTTATATTCATGAGTAATCAACAGTCAATCAACATCATAATTATTTCAAAAACAATTTCTTGAAGTTCAACAATGTCTTAAAATCTTTTTAACAGCTTTCACATGAAATCGTGCAAATTTACAAGCAGTGACCAAATATATCTACATGTAGCATGAGTAACCATCATTTGACCGAACAAACTTATATGGATTAGTTCAAAGTTGAACATCTGATTGGTCATCATTTAAGCACAAATCAAGGTCATAAATAAGAACAAATCATGTAGGATCATATCAAGTAAGTCCGAATCAGTCAACCATCATAATTACTCCAAGTAATTCTATTTAAAGATGATTGGTCAATATTTTGAAAAATCATAGAATCAAAATCATCATCTTTTGTTCATCTCAATATTGGCTGATTTAATTCAGATTATGGTGCAGATTATCACATTTAATATATTGTTCAAAACAAATTTACCTGTTTTACCTTTACGATGTTTTTTCGTGATTGCCCAATTGTGACTCTGTTACCTTTGTACTAGGCTAAGGAACTTTGCTTTGTCGCCCGTTGTATCTCTGGACCAGCCAAAATCCAGAGAACACTGTTGTTGTTCCTTATCCTGCCACCACACCTACACGATGAAAGATTTATGTGACCTATTTGTTTTTATAGGTCCATGATTGTTAGTGGCAGAATATGAAAAATATGCTTGTGGAGACCCAAAACTATTTATATATGCTCCTTTTGGCACCCAAATTTGTTTGACTTTTAGAGATTTTATATTTGTGCCTTTTGGAACCCAAATTGGTATAGTTTTCACTTGTTTGGGTCTATACCAACAATTATTTTGATTGTGTCCAAATTTTCTACAAATTATGCACATTGAATTTTCTTGATTAATCTCATTTCTAACATATTCATAGTGACTATATCCAAGTCCTTGTTTATTAATATTGACAGTTTGTTTTCCTATTAACATATTCAACGATTTTTCACTTTTGGAAAATTTTTCTAAAGTCATTCGCAATTGTTGGACTTGTATTTTGAGAGATTCATTTTCGTTTAACAATTGTGTGCACTTTTTAATAGAATTCTCTCTTCTAGTATTTTCAATTTTTAAAATTAGAATTTCATTTTCAAGTGATTTCATTTTAATTTCTGATTTTTTAATTTCTTCTTCAAATGTTGGACACTTATCACACTAAGGGATCCTACTTTGATAGGTTTTAACTAATTGGTCAAGTTGTTCATTTAATTCTATCAAAGTGTCTTTTTGTGATTCAAGTTTAGCGTATTTTTCCCTAAGTTGTTCAAAACAGCCATTTACTTTGTGGAAATAAATAAGTAATTCAGAGTGAGTAAGTTTTGATACCTCGCTTGGCTCGTCGTCGTCGCTATTGGTTATATTCCCATGAAGGCACATATCTGCTTTCTCACTTTCACTGCTATCGCTTTTATTCCACGTGGCTGCAAATTTTCGTTTTGAATTCTTCATTAGTAATGCCAGCTCGGCTGCTCCATCATCATCATCCTCATCACAACTGCTATTTACCAATCCTGTTAAGCATATTTCTTTAACTGAGTCAGTTGTGGAGGACTTCTCATTGCTGTTGACTTTTGCACTATATATTGCATCGAGAGTTTTCCAAATTTTCTGTGCATTTTCACAATGAGAGACGAAATAAAAATTATCACGATTAATATGAGAATATAATATATGCATAGCAAGAGCATTAATCGAGATAATTTCCTTATTTGTTATATCACACCCATTTTCAATAATATCCCAACATTTAATATTAACAGATTTTAAATAAAATTCCATTTTCAATTTCCAATTCAAAAAATCCGTTCCATCGACAATAGAAGGAATAATATTGAAACGACCCTCAACAAAAATATTATTTGGTGGATTCATGACTCTAGAGTTAAAAAATAAAATACCGGGCTCTGATACCACTTGTGGGATCTAGATTAACCCTAGAGGGGGGGGGGGGTGAATAGGGTTATAGAAATTTTCTCGAATTAAACACAGAAATATACTGCAGAAATAAATATGCTGAAAATTAAATCACACACAAAATTTACCCAGCTTCGGCAACCCCTGCCTACTGCTGCATTCCCAGATTTCTATTAGAATTAAACAATATCACGCTTACAAACACTCTACTAGACTCGCAGACCCTTTTGCTCCCGCTCACAAACACTCAACTAGACTCGCAAACATTTGCTCCCGCTCACAAACATTCCACTAGACTCGCAAACATTTGCTCCCGCTCACAAACACTCTACTAGACTCGCACACCCGGCTCCCGCCTATAGAGTTTCGTTTACTCGCAAACTCTGCTCCCGCCTATAGAACTTTGATTACTCGCAAACTCTGCTCCCGCCTATAGAGCTTTGATTACTCGCAAACTCTGCTCCCGCCTATAGAGCTTTGCAAACTCGCACACCCTGCTCACTGAACTAATTCTAACTAGACAATCTGACACGACCTAATCCCTAGGTGGTGATTTACAAATTCTTCGATTTGAAAAATAAAAACAACAATTAACAAAAAAAAAACTAAAATAGTTAAACCCTATTTAAATATACTAAAACCCTTTTAAAATACGGCCGGCCATTTTCCTTATTTTAGTCCGTTCCTTTTTGTGAAATGATGGCCTCTTTTGTATCTTCGTTCGTTCCTCTTTGAGATGGCGGCTTGTTCTTCTCTGCAACTAAAATTAGGACTTCGGCTCTTTGCTCCTTGCTTCCAAAATTAGGGTTTTGTAAATTTTGAAGATGCCGACTTTTGTTCGATCGAATATATGTTTTCTCGTTGCTTTCGTCGATCGTTTCCCTCACTGTTTTGCTCACGGCTCTTCAATTTTTGATCGAGTTCGTCTCCTTTATTTGGTATGTAATTTATCCTTTTGTTTTACTAGGTTGGTCCTTGAACTCGATGATGATGCCGATGATGTGAATTTGATTATATAGGGTTTGTAACCCTAGATTTGCGTCGTATATTCTCTATTTGAATTTGTCATCCGATATTGCTTTGATCGTTGATTTTCGTATGGATGTTTATGATTTCACTGACTTATTCATATGCGTATATTTTTTGTTGCTTGAATCCCACGGCATTGATTTCAACTCCTTGGTCATCACGTTGTTGACTATGGCTTTGACTTGATCGGCTTCTTGATTGCTACTGCTTCGGCCTTGGCTTGTTCATCTTGAAAATGTTTTGATTTCTGGATGAAATCACGGCTTTCACTTTGTGCATTGGCTTTGAATTTTGAGATGTTTCGATTTCCTGTTGCATAGATAATTCTGTTGCTCGGCTCTGACTTCTGTATATTTGGGCTTGTTGTTGCAGTTGTATCACTGTTGGGTTGCTGTACATATGAACTTGCATTCATTCGAGTTGTATTTATATTCTGGTCGTTGTAGTATGTTGTCACTTGTTGTCTGCATTTCATATGCTTGCAACCTTGCTACTGCATTCATGAGTTTTGATGCTTCATGTAGCTGTTGGATCTTGCATGCTTTACATACTGTATTGTCTTCAAGTATGTTGCTGTTGGGTTGTAGTTTGCAGTATGTTGGTCGAGTTTGCATTTGTTACAGTATTCATGTACTGATGCATTTGGAATTTATCTGTTGCACTTTGTGCGTTCCCTTACTGAACTTGATTCATGCTTGTTGTGTACTGATTCTTGATCATTGCTTTTGGTCTGCACTTGCATACTTGCATTTGAGTTGTTGCTTTCTGTCCTGTGCACATTGTTGCATGCATTGAGTATTTGCATTTGTTATTTCTGAAGCTCGAGTTGCACTGTCTATCAGTTACATGGTTCATGTCATGTAGTTTTTGAGTTGTAGCTTGATGGTTTTGTAGTTGTAACTGGACATTTGAGTTTGTAGCATTTGTGCATTTGCCTTTGATTCATGATGTATTGTCTCTGTATATTTGTTATTCTCTCTGTCCATTTGGCTGCACATGTGAACTTGTGTATTTGGTCTCGTCTCAATATAGTTGAAGCTTGGTGTCATATTTGTTGTGCTCGAGCTCTTTGCACACTGATGCACTGCCTTTGTGGTCTTCACTGTGTTCATGCACTTTGGTCTTTGTTGCCTCTTGCATGTAGTTGGTTGTAACTGTGTTGGATTTTATTCTGGTTGGCACTTGCACTGATATGCATACATGTGCTTTGATGGAGTTTTGATTTGTCGAAGCTTTGCATTCTTCAAGTTGCCTTGTGTTGAATCCAGTTTCAAAACTCGGATTTGACCTTGTGCTCGTGTCGTGATTTAATTTATATCGCACCTGAGTTGAATCCTGTATTTGGGTTTGACCTGTGCTCACCTGTCCCTGTAGCATTATCAAGTGTATATATCGGTGTGCACGGCCTTGTGGCATATACGGTAGTGATACACTGTGTATGTCACAAGTTGTTCGTGTATGATGAATTCAAATTTAAATGATGACGAACAACCCAAATAACTGAGGCAAACAATGTTTTCAAAATCATCTTTTATTTTTGAATTGCAAAAATATTTCCTTTTCAATTTTACCGCGTTAGTTTATATTTTTGCAGATTGCTCAGATGTTGGATTCAAACTGGAATGCAGTTGAAGATAAAAATACGAGTGTGAGTGATATGTAGTGAGGTGAACTATAAATATGAAATGTGATGTAATTGTAATCAAAGTTGTATAGTTATACTGAGAGCTTGAAATTGTACTATTCAAAAATGTAATAAATATTTATTTGAATAAAATATCTGTTTGAATTCAAATTCTGTGTAATTTATTTTATTCAACAAATATTTATTTAAACTGTGAAAAATAGAATAGTATATTAACAAATACATTTAAACGAACGTATATATGTTTATTATCATCAAACAAAAATCATATAAGCGCAGAGCGCATATTCAACATCAAGTACTATAGTGTGACCATGCTCGAGCGTTTCACGGAGATCGAAGACTTTGGCCAATACCATCGAATCGGAACAGCGAGCGGTCGGTCGCTTTCTTCCGTTTCTTCAAACGGCCATAACTTTTGACTCGTTTGGAGTTACGGGAGCCACAACCTATCAAAACGAAGCTCTTTCCATGTTCTACGTTTCTAATGGTTGGAATTGTCATGGATCGGTTTTTTGTGCAGAATAATTCCATATTAATTTTATTCTACAGCTCGGATGTTTTCATTCATAAATTTATTCCGTGGAGTTTGTGGAATAAGTAGTCGGACTAAATCGATGTTAACGCAGAAGAACGTGAAAAAAACGAAAATATACAAAGATAAAAAAAGGCCACCATAATATTCCGCTAAAAAAATGAAATTGAAATTAAAATTGGATAAAATAGGAAAATGAAAGATATTCGCAGATTGAAAAAGTAGCTTACTTAAAGGATAATTAATCATATAAAACGCCTTGAGTTGTTCGAAATTCTAAGGTATCAAATGCTTTATCGTTCTCCTTGAAGTCACATCGTCGTGGTGTCGTAATTTTGGTAAAAAGGCGGCGCGTGTTGATGACTATGAGCAAAACAATGTGGTACGGAAAAAGAGGAAGACAGAACCGTCGTAAAAACAGAACGTTTATTGCGCAATAGCTTCCGTAGACAAGTTTTTGACGCATATCCCCATTTATTCCCTCAATGATCCATAAGATCTTAAATATCAGGTACTATAGTGTGAGCATGCTCGAGCGTTTCACGGAGATCAAAGACTTTTGCCAATACATCGTCGAATCGGAACAACGAGCGGTCAGTCGCTTTCTTCCGTTTCTTCAAACGGCCATAACTTTTGACTCGTTGGGAGTTGCAGGAGCTACAACCGATCAAAACGAAGCTTTTTCCATGTTCTAAGTTTCTAACGGTTGGAATTGTCATGGATCGGTTTTTTGTGTAGAATAATTCCATCTTAATTTTATTCTACCGCATGGATGTTTTCATTCATAAATTTATTCCATGGAGTTTATGGTATAAATAGTCAGACTAAATCTATATTAACGTAGAAGAACGTAAAAAAAAATATAAAGATCAAAAAAGGCCACCATAATATTCCGCTAGAAAAATGAAATTGAATTTAAAATTGGATAAAATAGGAAAATGAAAGATATTCACAGGTTGAAAAAGTAGCTTACTTAAAGGCTAAGTAATCATATAAAACGCCTTGAGTCGTTCGAAATTCTAAGGTATCAAATGCTTTTAAGGTTCTCCTTGAAGTCACTTCGTCGTGGTGTCGTAATTTTGGTAAAAAGGCGGCGCGTGTTGATGATTATGAGCAAAGCAATGCGGTACGGAAAAAGTGGAAGACGGAACCGTCGTAAAAACGGAACGTTTATTGCGCTATAGCTTCCGTAGACAAGTTTTTGACACATATCCCCATTTATTCCCTCAATGATCCATAAGATCTTAAATATCAAGTACTATAGTGTGACCATGCTCGAGCGTTTCACGGAGATCGAACACTTTTGCCAATACCATCGAATCGGAACAGCGAGCGGTCGGTCGCTTTCTTCCATTTCTTCAAACGGCCATAACTTTTGACTCGTTTGGAGTTACGGGAGCCACAACCTATCAAAACGAAGATCTTTCCATGTTCTACGTTTCTAATGGTTCGAATTGTCATGGATCAGTTTTATGTTTAGAATAATTCCATATTAATTTTATGCTACAGCTCGGATGTTTTCATTCATAAATTTATTCCATGGAGTTTGTGGCATAAATAGTCGGACTAAATCGACGTTAACGTAGAACGTGAGAAAAACAAAAATATACAAAGATCAAAAAAGGCCACCATAATATTCCGCTAAAAAAATGAAATTGAATTTAAAACTGGATAAAATAGGAAAATAAAAGATATTCGCAGATTGAAAATGTAGCTTACTTAAAGGCTAATTAATCATATAAATTGCCTTGAGTTGTTCGAAATTCTAAGGTAACATATGCTTTATCGTTCTCCTTGAAGTCACATCGTCGTGGTGTCGTAATTTTGGTTAAAAGGCGGCGCTTGTTGATGACTATGAGCAAAGCAATGTGGTACGGAAAAAGAGGAAGACGGAACTGTCGTAAAAACAGAACGTTTGTTGCGCAATAGCTTCCGTAGACAAGTTTTTGATCCATATCCCAATTTATTCCCTCGATGATCCATAAGATCTTAAATATCAAGTACTATAGTGCGAGCATGCTCGAGCGTTTCACGGAGATCGAAGACTTTTGCCAATACCGTCGAATCGGAACAGCGAGCGGTCAGTCGCTTTCTTCCGTTTCTTCAAACGGCCATAACTTTTGACTTGTTGGGAGTTAAAGGAGCTACAACCTATCAAAACGAAATTCTTTCCATGTTCTACGTTTCTAACGGTTGGAATTGTCATGGATCAGTTTTTTGTGTAGAATAATTCCATCTTAATTTTATTCTACAACTTGGATGTTTTCATTCATAAATTTATTCCTTGGATTTATGGTATAAATAGTCAGACAAAATCGTTGTTAACGTAGAAGAACGTAAAAAAAATATACAAAGATCAAACAAGGCCACCATAATATTCCACTAAAAAATGAAATTGAATTTAAAATTGGATAAAATAGGAAAATGAAAGATATTCGCAGATTGAAAAAGTAGCTTACTTAAAGGCTAAGTAATCATATAAACGCCTTGAGTCGTTCGAAATTCTAAGGTATCAAATGCTTTTAACGTTCTCCTTGAAGTCACTTCGTAGTGGTGTCGTAATTTTGGTAAAAAGACGGCGCGTGTTGATGATTATGAGCAAAGCAACGTGGTACGGAAAAAGTGGAAGACGGAACCGTCGTAAAAACGGAACGTTTATTGCGCTATAGCTTCCGTAGACAATTTTTTGACCCATATCCCCATTTATTCCCTCAATGATCCATAAGATCTTAAATATCAAGTGCTATAGTGTGACCATGCTCGAGCGTCTCACGGAGATCGAAGACTTTTGCCAATACCATCGAATCAGAACAGCGAGCGGTCGGTCGCTTTCTTCCGTTTCTTCAAACGCCCATAACTTTTGACTCGTTTGGAGTTACGGGAGCTACAACCCATCAAAATGAACCTCTTTCCATGTTCTACGTTTCTAACGATTGGAATTTTCATGGATCGGTTTTTTGTGTAGAATAATTCCTTCTTAATTTTATTCTACACCTTGGATGTTTTCATTCATAAATTTATTCCATGGAGTTTGTGGTATAAGTAGTCGGACTAAATCGATGTTAACGTAGAAGAACGTGAAAAAACCGAAAATATACAAAGATCAAAAAAGGCCACCATGATATTCCGTTAAAAAAATGAAATTGAATTTATAATTGGATAAAATAGGAAAATGAAAGATATTCGCAGATTGAAAAAGTAGCTTACTTAAAGGGTAAGTAATCATATAAAACGCCTTGAGTCGTTCGAAATTCTAAGGTATCAAATGCTTTTAATGTTCTCCTTGAAGTCACTTCGTCGTGGTGTCGTAATTTTGGTAAAAAGGCGGCGCACGTTGATGATTATGAGAAAAACAATGTGGTACGGAAAAAGAGGAAGACGGAACCGTCGTAAAAACAGAACGTTTATTGTGCTATAGCTTTTGTTGACAAGTTTTTGACCCATATCCTCATTTATTCCCCCAATGATCCATAATATCATAAATATCAAGTACTATAGTGTGAGCATGCTCGAGCGTTTCACGGAGATCGAAGACTTTTGCCAATACCGTCGAATCGGAACACCGAGCGGTCGGTCGCTTTCTTCCGTTTCTTCAAACGGCCATAACTTTTGACTCGTTTGGAGTTACGGGAGCCACAACCTATCAAAACGAAGGTCTTTCCATGTTCTACGTTTCTAACGGTTGGAATTGTCATGGATCGGTTTTTTGTGTGGAATAATTCCATCTTAATCTTATTCTACAGCTTGGATGTTTTCATTCATAAATTTATTCCGTGGAGTTTATGGTATAAATAGTCAGACTAAATCGATGTTAACATAGAAGAACGTAAAAAAAATATACAAAGATCAAAAAAGGTCACTATAAATTCCGCAAAAAAAATGAAATTGAATTTAAAATTGGATAAAATAGGAAAATGAAAGATATTCACAGATTGAAAAAGTAGCTTACTTACAGGCTAAGTAATCATATAAAATGCCTTGAGTCGATCGAAATTCTAAGGTATCAAATGCTTTTAACGTTCTCCTTGAACTCTCTTCGTCGTGGTGTCGTAATTTTGGTAAAAAGGCGGCGCGCGTTGATGATTATGAGAAAAACAATGTGGTACGGAAAAAGAGGAAGACAGAACCGTCGTAAAAACTTTTGATAGTGTGAGCATGCTCGAGCGTTTCACGGAGATCGAAGACTTTTGTCAGTACCGTTGAATCGGAACAGCGAGCGGCAGTCGCTTTCTTCCGTTTCTTCAAATGGTCATAACTTTTGACTCGTTTGGAGTTACGGGAGCCACAACCTATCAAAACGAAGCTCTTTCCATGTTCTACGTTTCTAATGGTTGGAATTGTCATGGATCGGTTTTTTGTGTAGAATAATTCCATATTAATTTTATTCTACAGCGCGGATGTTTTCATTCATAAATTTATTCCGTGGAGTTTGTGGTATAAATAGTCGGACTAAATCGATGTTAACGTAGAAGAACGTGAAAGAAACGAAAATATACAAAGATCAAAAAAGGCCACCATAATATTCCGCTAAAAAAATGAAATTGAATTTAAAATTGGATAAAATAGGAAAATGAAGGATATTCGCAGATTGCAAAATTAGCTTACTTAAAGGCTAATTAATCATATAAAACGCCTTGAGTTGTTCGAAATCCTAAGGTATCATATGCTTTATCGTTTTCCTTGAAGTCACATCGTCGTGGTGTCGTAATTTTGGTAAAAAGGCGGCGCGTGTTGATGACTATGAGCAAAGCAATTTGGTACGGAAAAAGAGGAAGACGGAACCGTCGTAAAAACAGAATGTTTATTGCGCAATAGCTTCCGTAGACAAGTTCTTGACACATATCCCCATTTATTCCCTCAATGATCCATAAGATTTTAAATATCAAGTACTATACTGTGAGCATGCTCGAGCGTTTCACGGAGATCGAAGACTTTTGCCAATACCGTCGAATCGGAACAGCGAGCGGTCGGTCGCTTTCTTCCGTTTCTTCAAACGGCCATAAATTTTGACTCGTTGGGAGTTACAGGAGCTACAACCTATCAAAACGAAGCTCTTTCCATGTTCTACGTTTCTAACGGTTGGAATTGTCATGGACCGGTTATTTGTGTAGAATAATTCCATCTTAATTTTATTCTACAACTTGGATGTTTTCGTTCATAAATTTATTCCGTGGAGTTTATGGTATAAATAGTCAGACTAAATCGATGTTAACGTAGAAGAACGTAAAAAAAAATACAAAGATGAAAAAAGGCCACCATAATATTCCGCTAAAAAAATGAAATTGAATTTAAAATTGGATAAAATAGGAAAATGAAAGATATTCGCAGATTGAAAAAGTAGCTTACTTAAAGGCTAAGTGATCATATAAAACGCGTTGAGTCGTTCGAAATTCTAAGGTATCAAATGCTTTTAACGTTCTCCTTGAAGTCACTTCATCGTGGTGTCGTAATTTTGGTAAAAAGGCGGCGCGTGTTGATGACTATGAGCAAAGCAATTTGGTACGGAAAAAGAGGAAGACGGAACCGTCGTAAAAACAGAATGTTTATTGCGCAATAGCTTCCGTAGACAAGTTCTTGACCCATATCCCCATTTATTCCCTCAATGATCCATAAGATTTTAAATATCAAGTACTATACTGTGAGCATGCTCGAGCGTTTTACGGAGATCGAAGACTTTTGCCAATACCGTCGAATCGGAACAGCGAGCGGTCGGTCGCTTTCTTCCGTTTCTTCAAACGGCCATAAATTTTGACTCGTTGGGAGTTACAGGAGCTACAACCTATCAAAACGAAGCTCTTTCCATGTTCTACGTTTCTAACGGTTGGAATTGTCATGGACCGGTTATTTGTATAGAATAATTCCATCTTAATTTTATTCTACAACTTGGATGTTTTCGTTCATAAATTTATTCCGTGGAGTTTATGGTATAAATAGTCAGACTAAATCGATGTTAACGTAGAAGAACGTAAAAAAAATACAAAGATCAAAAAAGGCCACCATAATATTCCGCTAAAAAAATGAAATTGAATTTAAAATTGGATAAAATAGGAAAATGAAAGATATTCGCAGATTGAAAACGTAGCTTACTTAAAGGCTAAGTGATCATATAAAACGCGTTGAGTCGTTCGAAATTCTAAGGTATCAAATGCTTTTAACGTTCTCCTTGAAGTCTCTTCGTCGTGGTGTCGTAATTTTGGTAAAAAGGCGGCGCGCGTTGATGATTATGAGAAAAACAATGTGGTACGGAAAAAGAGGAAGACGGAACCGTCGTAAAAACAGAACGTTTACTACGCTATAGCATCCGTAGACAAATTTTTGATTAATATCCCCATTTATTCCCTCAATGATCCATAAGATCTTAAATATCAAGTACTATAGTGTGACCATGCTCGAGCGTTTCACGGAGATCAAAGACTTTTGCCAATACCATCGAATCGGAACAGCGAGCGGTCGGTCGCTTTCTTCCGTTTCTTCAAACGACCATAACTTTTGACTCGTTTGGAGTTACGGGAGCCACAACCTATCAAAACGAAGCTCTTTCCATGTTCTACGTTTCTAATGGTTGGAATTGTCATGGATAGGTTTTTTGTGTTGAATAATTCCGTATTAATTTTATTCTACAGCTCGGATGTTTTCATTCATAAATTTATTCCGTGGAGTTTGTTGTATAAGTAGTCGGACTAAATCGATGTTAACGTAGAAGAACGTGAAAAAACGAAAATATACAAAGATCAAAATAGGCCACCATAATATTCCGCAAAAATTGGATAAAATAGGAAAATGAAAGATATTCGCAGATTGAAAAAGTAGCTTACTTAGAGGATAATTAATCATATAAAACGCCTTGAGTTGTTCGAAATTCTAAGGTATCATATGCTTTATTGTTCTCCTTGAAGTCACATCGTCGTGGTGTCGTAATTTTGGTAAAAAGGCGGCGCTTGTTGATGACTATGAGCAGAGCAATGTGGTACGGAAAAAGAGGAAGACGGAACCGTCGTAAAAACAGAACGTTTATTGCGCAATAGCTTCCGTAGACAAGTTTTTGATCCATATCCTCATTTATTCCCTCAATGATCCATAAGATCTTAAATATCAATTACTATAGTGTGAGCATGCTCGAGCGTTTCACGGAGATCGAAGACTTTTGCCAATACCGTCGAATCGGAACAGCGTGCGGACAGTCGCTTTCTTCCGTTTCTTCAAACGACCATAACTTTTGACTCGTTGGGAGTTACTGGAGCTACAACCTATCAAAACGAAGATCTCTCCATGTTCTACGTTTCTAACGGTTGGAATTGTCATGGATCGGTTTTTTTTGTTGAATAATTCCATCTTAATTTTATTCTACAGCTTGGATGTTTTCATTCATAAATTTATTCCGTGGAGTTTATGGTATAAATAGTCTGACTAAATCGATGTTAACATAGAAGAACGTAAAAAAAATATACAAAGATCAAAAAAGGCCACCATAATATTCCGCTAAAAAAATGAAATTGAATTTAAAATTGGATAAAATAGGAAAATGAAAGATATTCGCAGATTGAAAAAGTAGCTTACTTAAAGGCTAAGTAATCATATAAAACGCCTTGAGTCGTTCGAAATTCTAAGGTATCAAATGCTTTTAACGTTCTCCTTGAAGTCTCTTCGTCGTAGTGTCATAATTTTGGTAAAAAGGCGGCACGTGTTGATGTTTATGAGCAAAGCAGTGTGGTACGGAAGAAGTGGAAGACGGAATCGTCGTAAAAACGGAACGTTTATTGCGCTATAGCTTCCGTAGATAAATTTTTGACCAATATCCCCATTTATTCCCTCAATGATCCATAAGATCTTAAATATCAAGTACTATAGTGTGAGCATGCTCGAGCGTTTCACGGAGATCGAAGACTTTTGCCAATACCGTCGAATCGGAAAAGCGAGCGGTCGGTCGCTTTCTTCCGTTTCTTCAAACGGCCATAACTTGTGACTCGTTTGGAGTTACGGGAGCCACAACCTATCAAAACGAAGCTCTTTCCATGTTCTACGTTTCTAACGGTAGGAATTTTCATGGATCGGTTTTTTGTGTAGAATAATTCCATCTTAATTTTATTCTACACCTTGGATGTTTTCATTCATAAATTTATTCCGTGGAGTTTGTGGTATAAGTAGTTGGACTAAATCGATGTTAATGTAGAAGAACGTGAAAAAAACGAAAATATACAAAGATTAAAAAAGGCCACCATAATATTCCGCTAAAAAAATGAAATTGAATTTAAAATTGGATAAAATAGGAAAATAAAAGATATTCGCAGATTGAAGAAGTGGCTTACTTAAAGGCTAATTAATCACATAAAATGCCTTGAGTTGTTCGAAATTCTAAGGTATCATATGCTTTATCGTTCTCCTTGAAGTCACATCGTCGTGGTGTCGTGATCTTGGTAAAAAGGCGGCGGGTGTTGATGACTATGAGCAAAGCAATATGGTACGGAAAAAGAGGAAGACGGAACCGTCGTTAAAACAGAACGTTTATTGCGCAACAGCTTCCGTAGACAAGTTTTTGACCCATATCCCCATTTATTCCCTCAATGATCCATAAGATCATAAATATCAAGTACTATAGTGCGAGCATGCTCGAGCGTTTCACGGAGATCGAAGACTTTTGCCAATACCGTCGAATCGGAACAGCGAGCGGTCAGTCGCTTTCTTCCGTTTCTTCAAACGGCCATAACTTTTGACTCGTTGGGAGTTACAGGAGCTACAGCCAATCAAAACGAAGCTCTTTCCATGTTCTACGTTTCTAATGGTTGGAATTATCATGGATCGGTTTTTTGTGTAGAATAATTTCATCTTAATTTTATTCTACAGCTTGGATGTTTTCATTCATAAATTTATTCCGTGGATTTATGGTATAAATAGTCAGACTAAATCGTTGTTAACGTAGAAGAACGTAAAAATTTTTTAAAAAGATCAAAAAAGGCCACCATAATATTCCACTAAAAAAATGAAATTGAATTTAAAATTGGATAAAATAGGAAAATGAAAGATATTCGCAGATTGAAAAGTAGCTTACTTAAAGGCTAAGTAATCATATAAAACGCCTTGAGTCGTTCGAAATTCTAAGGTATCAAATGCTTTTAACGTTCTCCTTGAAGTCACTTCGTAGTGGTGTCGTAATTTTGGTAAAAAGACGGCGCGTGTTGATGATTATGAGCAAAGCAATGTGGTACGGAAAAAGTGGAAGACGGAACCGTCGTAAAAACGGAACGTTTATTGCGCTATAGCTTCCGTAGACAATTTTTTGACCCATATCCCCATTTATTCCCTCAATGATCCATATGATCTTAAATATCAAGTACTATAGTGTGACCATTCTCGAGCGTTTCACGGAGATCGAAGACTTTTCCCAATACCATCGAATCGGAACAGCGAGCGGTCGGTCGCTTTCTTCCGTTTCTTCAAACGGCCATAACTTTTGACTCGTTTGGAAATACGGGAGCCACAACCTATCAAAACGAAGCTTTTTCCATGTTCTATGTTTCTAACGGTTGGAATTTTTATTGATCGGTTTTTTGTGTAGAATAATTCCATCTTAATTTTATTCTACACCTTGGATGTTTTCATTCATAAATTTATTCCATGGAGTTTGTGGTATAAGTAGTCGGATTAAATCGATGTTAACGTAGAAGAACGTGAAAAAAACGAAAATATACAAAGATCAAAAAAGGCTACCATGATATTCCGCTAAAAAAATGAAATTGAATTTAAAATTGGATAAAATAGGAAAATGAAACATATTCGCAGATTGAAAAAGTAGCTTACATAAAGGCTAAGTAATCATATAAAACTCCTTGAGTCGTTCGAAATTCTAAGGTATCAAATGCTTTTAACGTTCTCCTTGAAGTCACTTTGTAGTGGTGTCGTAATTTTGGTAAAATGACGGTGCGTGTTGATGATTATCAGCAAAGCAATGTGGTACGGAAAAAGTGGAAGACGGAACCGTCGTAAAAACGGAACGTTTATTGCGCTATAGCTTCCGTAGACAATATTTTGACCCATATCCCCATTTATTCCCTCAATGATCCATAAGATCTTAAATCTCAAGTACTATAGTGTGACCATGCTCGAGCGTTTCACGGAGATCGAAGACTTTTCCCAATACCATCGAATCGGAACAGCGAGCGGTCGGTCGCTTTCTTCCGTTTCTTCAAACGGCCATTACTTTTGACTCGTTTGGAGTTACGTGAGCCACAACCTATCAAAACGAAGGTCTTTCCATGTCCTACGTTTCTAACGGTTGGAATTGTCATGGATCGGTTTTTTGTGTGGAATAATTCCATCTTAATTTTATTCTACTGCTTGGATGTTTTCATTCATAAATTTATTCCGTGGAGTTTATGGTATAAATAGTCAGGCTAAATCGATGTTAAAGTAGAAGAACGTAAAAAAAATATACAAAGATCAAAAAATGTCACTATAATATTCCGCTAAAAAAATGAAATTGAATTTAAAATTGGATAAAATAGGAAAATGAAAGTTATTCGCAGATTGAAAAAGTAGCTTACTTACATGCTAAGTAATCATATAAAACGCCTTTAGTCGTTCGAAATTCTAAGGTATCAAATGCTTTTAACGTTCTCCTTGAAGTCTCTTCGTCGTGGTGTCGTAATTTTGGTAAAAAGGCGGCGCGCGTTGATGATTATGAGAAAAACAATGTGGTACGGAAAAAGAGGAAGACGGAACCGTCGTAAAAACAGAACGTTTACTACGCTATAGCATCCGTAGAAAATTTTTTGATTAATATCCCCATTTATTCCCTCAATGATCCATAAGATCTTAAATATCAAGTATTATAGTGTGAGCATGCTCGAGCGTTTCACGGAGATCGAAGACTTTTGCCAATACCGTCGAATCGGAACAGCGAGCGGTCGATCGCTTTCTTCCGTTTCTTCAAACGGTCATAACTTTTGACTCGTTTGGAGTTACGGGAGCCACAACCTATCAAAAGAAGCTCTTTCCATGTTCTACGTTTCTAATGGTTGGAATTGTCATGGATCGGTTTTTTGTGTAGAATAATTCCATATTAATTTTATTCTACAGCTCGGATGTTTTCATTCATAAATTTATTCCGTGGAGTTTGTGATATAAGTAGTCGGACTTAATCGATGTTAACGTAGAAAAACGTGAAAAAAACGAAAATATACAAAGATCAAAAAAGGCCACCATAATATTCCCCTAAAACAATGGAATTGAATTTAAAATTGGATAAAATTGGAAAATGAAAGATATTCGCAGATTGAAAAAGTAGCTTACTTAAAGGCTAATTAATCATATAAAACGCCTTGAGTTGTTCGAAATTCTAAGGTATCATATGCTTTATCTTTCTCCTTGAAGTCACATCGTCGTGGTGTCATAATTTTGGTAAAAAGGCGGCGCGTGTTGATGACTATGAGCAAAGCAATGTGGTACGAAAAAAGTGGAAGACGGAACCGTCGTAAAAACAGAACGTTTATTGCGCAATAGCTTCCGTAGACAAGTTTTTGACCCATGTCCCCATTTATTCCCTCAATGATCTATAAGATCTTAAATATCAAGTACTATAGTGTGAGCATGCTCGAGCGTTTCACGAAGACCGAAGACTTTTGCCAATACCGTCGAATCGGAACAGTGAGTTGTCAGTCGCTTTCTTCCGTTTCTTCAAACGGCCATAACTTTTGACTCGTTGGGAGTTACAGGAGCTACAACCTATCAAAACGAAGCTCTTTCCATGTTCTACGCTTCTAACAGTAGGAATTGTCATGGATCGGTTTTTTGTGTAGAATAATTCCATCTTAATTTTATTCTACAGCTTGGATGTTTTCATTCATAAATTTATTCCCTGGAGATTATGGTATAAATAGTCAGACTAAATCGATGTTAACGTAGAAGAACGTAAAAAAAATATACAAAGATCAAAAAAGGCCACCATAATATTCCGCTAAAAAAATGAAATTGAATTTAAAATTGGATAAAATAGGAAAATGAAAGATATTCGCAGATTGAAAAAGTAGCTTACTTAAAGGCTAAGTAGTCATATAAAACGCCTTGAGTGGTTCAAAATTCTAAGGTATCAAATGCTTTTAACGTTCTCCTTGAAGTCTCTTCGTCGTGGTGTCGTAATTTTGGTAAAAAAGGCGGCGCGTGTTGATGATTATGAGCAAAGCAATGTGGTACGGAAAAAGTGGAAGACGGAATCGTCGTAAAAACAGAACGTTTATTGCGCTATAGCTTCCGTTGACAAATTTTTGACCAATATCCCCATTTATTCCCTCAATGATCCATAAGATCTTAAATATCAAGTACTATAGTGTGAGCATGCTCGAGCGTTTCACGGAGATCGAAGACTTTTGCCAATACCGTCGAATCGGAACAGCGAGAGGTCGGTCGCTTTCTTCCGTTTCTTCAAACGGCCATAACTTGTGACTCGTTTGGAGTTACGGAAGCCACAACCTATCAAAACGAAGCTCTTTCCATGTTCTACGTTTCTAACGGTTGGAATTTTCATGGATCGGTTTTTTGTGTAGAATAATTCCATCTTAGTTTTATTCTACACCTTGGATGTTTTCATTCATAAATTTATTCCGTGGAGTTTGTGGTATAAGTAGTCCGACTAAATCGATGTTAATGTAGAAGAACGTGAAAAAAACGAAAATATACAAAGATCAAAAAAGGCCACCATAATATTCCGCTAAAAAAATGAAATTGAATTTAAAATTGGGTAAAATAGGAAAATGAAAGATATTCGCAGATTGAAAAAGTAGCTTACTTAAAGGCTAAGTAATCATATAAAACGCCTCGAGTCGTTCGAAATTCTAAGGTATCAAATGCTTTTAACGTTCTCCCTGAAATTACTTCGTCGTGGTGTCGTAATTTTGGTAAAAAGGCGGCGCGTGTTGATGACTATGAGCAAAACAATGCGGTACGGAAAAAGAGAAAGACGGAACGGTCGTAAAAACAGAACGTTTATTGTGCTATAGCTTCCGTTGACAAGTTTTTGACCCATATCCCCATTTATTCCCCCAATGATCCATAATATCATAAATATCAAGTACTATAGTGTGAGCATGCTCGAGCGTTTCACGGAGATCGAAGACTTTTGCCAATACCGTCGAATCGGAACACCGAGCGGTCGGTCTCTTTCTTCCGTTTCTTCAAACGGCCATTACTTTTGACTCGTTTGGAGTTACCGGAGCCACAACCTATCAAAACGAAGGTCTTTCCATCTCCTACGTTTCTAACGGTTGGAATTGTCATGGATCGGTTTTTTGTGTGGAATAATTCCATCTTAATTTTATTCTACAACTTGGATGTTTTCATTCATAAATTTATTCCGTGGAGTTTATGGTATAAATAGTCAGGCTAAATCGATGTTAACGTAGAAGAACGTAAAAAAATATACAAAGATCAAAAAATGTCACTATAATATTCCGTTAAAAAAATGAAGTTGAATTTAAAATTGGATAAAATAGGAAAATGAAAGATATTCGCAGATTGAAAAAGTAGCTTACTTACAGGCTAAGTAATCATATAAAACGCCTTGAGTCGTTCGAAATTCTAAGGTATCAAATGCTTTTAACGTTCTCCTTGAAGTCTCTTCGTCGTGGTGTCGTAATTTTGGTAAAAAGGCGGCGCGCGTTGATGATTATGAGAAATCAATGTGGTACGGAAAAAGAGGAAGACGGAACCGTCGTAAAAACAGAACGTTTATTGCGCTATAGCTTCCGTAGACAAATTTTTGATCAATATCCCCATTTATTCCCTCAATGATCCATAAGATATTAAATATCAAGTACTATAGTGTGAGCATGCTCGAGCGTTTCACGGAGATCGAATACTTTTGCCAATACCATCGAATCGGAACAGCGAGCGGTCGATCGCTTTCTTCCGTTTCTTCAAACGGTCTTAACTTTTGACTCGTTTGGAGTTAGAGGAGCCACAACCTATCAAAAGAAGCTCTTTCCATGTTCTACGTTTCTAACGGTTGGAATTGTCATGGATCGGTTTTTTGTGTAGAATAATTCCATCTTAATTTTGTTCTACACCTTGGATGTTTTCATTCACAAATTTATTCCGTGGTGTTTTTGGTATAAGTAGTCGGACTAAATCGATGTTAACGTAGAAGAACGTGAAAAAAACGAAAATATACAAAGATCAAAAAAGGCCACCATAATATTCCCCTAAAAAAATGAAATTGAATTTAAAATTGGATAAAATTGGAAAATGAAAGATATTCGCAGATTGAAAAAGTAGCTTACTTAAAGGCTAATCAATCATATAAAACACCATGAGTTGTTCGAAATTCTAAGGTATCATATGCTTTATCGTTCTCCTTGAAGTCACATCGTCGTGGTGTCGTAATTTTGGTAAAAAGGCGGCGCGTGCTGATGACTATGAGCAAAGCAATGTGGTACGAAAAAAGTGGAAGACAGAACCGTCGTAAAAACAGAACGTTTATTGCGCAATAGCTTCCGTAGACAATTTTTTGACCCATATCCCCATTTATTTCCTCAATGATCCATAAGATCTTAAATATCAAGTACTATCGTGTGAGCATGCTCGAGCGTTTCACGGAGACCGAAGACTTTTTCCAATACCGTCGAATCGGAATAGTGAGCCGTCAGTCGCTTTCTTCCGTTTCTTCAAACGGCCATAACTTTTGACTCGTTGGGAGTTACAGGAGCTACAACCTATCAAAACGAAGCTCTTTCCATGTTCTACGCTTCTAACGGTAGGAATTGTCATGGATCGGTTTTTTGTGTAGAATAATTCCATCTTAAATTTATTCTACAGCTTGGATGTTTTCATTCATAAATTTATTCCGTGGAGTTTATGGTACAAATAGTCAGACTAAATCGATGTTAACGTAGAAGAACGTAAAAATAAATACAAAGATCAAAAAAGGCCACCATAATATTGCGCTAAGAAAATGAAATTGAATTTAAAATTGGGTAAAATAGGAAAATGAAAGATATTCGCTGATTGAAAAAGTAGCTTACTTAAAGGCTAAGTAATCAAATAAAACGCCTTGAGTCGTTCGAAATTCTAAGGTATCAAATGCTTTTAACGTTCTCCTTGAAGTAACTTCGTCGTGGTATCGTAATTTTGGTAAAATGGCGGCGCGTGTTGATGATTATGAGCGAAGCAATATGGTATGGAAAACGTGGAAGACGGAACCGTCGTAAAATCGGAACGTTTATTGCGCTATTGCTTCCGTAGACAAGTTTTTGACCCATATCCCCATTTATTCCCTCAAATCCATAAGATCTTAAATATCAAATACTATAGTGTGATCGTGCTCGAGCGTTTCACGGAGATCGAATACTTTTGCCAATACCATCGAATCGGAACAGCGAGCGGTCGGTCGCTTTCTTCCGTTTTTTCAAACGGCCATAACTTTTGACTCGTTTGGAGTTACGGGAGCCAGAACCTATCAAAACGAAGCATTTTCCATGTTCTATGTTTCTAACTGTTGGAAATTTCATGGATCGGTTTTTTGTGTAGAATAATTCCATCTTAATTTTATTCTACACCTTGGATGTTTTCATTCATAAATTTATTCCGTGGAGTTTGTGGTATAAGTAGTCGGACTAAATCGATGTTAACGTAGAAGAACGTGAAAAACACGAAAATATACAAAGGTCAAAAAAGCCACCATAATATTCCGCTAAAAAAATGAAATTGAATTTAAAATTGGATAAAATCGGAAAATGAAAGATATTCGCAGATTGAAAAAGTAGCTTACTTAAAGGCTAAGTAATCATATAAAACGCCTCGAGTCGTTCGAAGTTCTAAGGTATCAAATGCTTTTAACGTTCTCCCTGAAGTCACTTCGTCGTGGTGTCGTAATTTTGGTAAAACGGGGGCGCGTGTTGATGACTATGAGCAAAACAATGCGGTACGGAAAAAGAGAAAGACGGAACGGTCGTAAAAACAGAACGTTTATTGTGCTATAGCTTCTGTTGACAAGTTTTTGACCCATATCCCCATTTATTCCCCCAATGATCCATAATATCATAAATATCAAATACTATAGTATGAGCATGCTCGAGCGTTTCACGGAGATCGAAGACTTTTGCCAATACCGTCGAATCGGAACAGCGAGCGGTCGGTCGCTTTCTTCCGTTTCTTCAAACGGCCATAACTTTTGACTCGTTTGGAATTACGGGAGCCACAACCTATCAAAACGAAGCTCTTTCTATGTTCTACGTTTCTAACGGTTGGAATTTTCATGGATCGGTTTTTTGTGTAGAATAATTCCATCTTAATTTTATTCTACACCTTGGATGTTTTTATTCATAAATTTATTCCGTGGAGTTTATGGTATAAATAGTCAGGCTAAATCGATGTTAACGTAGAAGAACGTAAAAAAATATACAAAGATCAAAAAACGTCACTATAATATTCCGCTAAAAAAATGAAATTGAATTTAAAATTGGATAAAATAGGAAAATGAAAGATATTCGCTGATTGAAAAAGTAGCTTACTTACAGGCTAAGTAATCATATAAAACGCCTTGAGTCGTTCGAAATTCTAAGGTATCAAATGCTTTTAACATTCTCCTTGAAGTCTCTTCGTCGTGGTGTCGTAATTTTGGTAAAAAGGCGGCGCGCGTTGATGATTATGAGAAAAACAATGTGGTACGGAAAAAGAGGAAGACAGAACCGTCGTAAAAACAGAACGTTTATTGCGCTATAGCTTCCGTAGACAATTTTTTACCCATATCCCCATTTATTCCCTCAATGATCCATAAGATCTTAAATATCAAGTACTATAGTGTGACCATGCTCGAGCGTTTCACGGAGATCGAAGACTTTTGCCAATACCGTCGAATCGGAACAGCGAGCGGACAGTCGCTTTCTTCCGTTTCTTCAAACGGCCATAACTTTTGACTCGTTTGGAGTTACGGGAGCCACAACCTATCAAAACGAAGCTCTTTCCATGTTCTACGTTTCTAATGGTTGGAATTGTCATGGATCGGTTTTTTGTGTAGAATAATTCCATATTAATTTTATTCTACAGCTCGGATGTTTTCATTCATAAATTTATTCCGTGGAGTTTGTGGTATAAGTAGTCGGACTAAATCGATGTTAACGTAGAAGAACGTGAAAAAAACGAAAATATACAAAGATCAAAAAAGGCCACCATAATATTCCGCTAAAAAAATGAAATTGAATTTAAAATTGGATAAAATTGGAAAATGAAAGATATTCGCAGATTGAAAAAGTAGCTTACTGAAAGGCTAATTAATCATATAAAACGCCTCGAGTCGTTCGAAATTCTAAGGTATCATATGCTTTATCGTTCTCCTTGAAGTCACAACGTCATGGTGTCGTAATTTTGGTAAAAAGGCGGCGCGTGTTGATGACTATGAGCAAAGCAATGTGGTACGAAAAAAGTGGAAGACGGAACCGGCGTAAAAACAGAACGTTTATTGCGCAATAGCTTCCGTAAACAAGTTTTTGACCCATATCCCCATTTATTCCCTCAATG
Source organism: Allium cepa (assembly GCA_030765085.1). Lineage (NCBI taxonomy): Eukaryota > Viridiplantae > Streptophyta > Magnoliopsida > Asparagales > Amaryllidaceae > Allium > Allium cepa. The sequence continues at coordinate 172,007,874 of CM060931.1, forward strand.
ATCCATAAGATCTTAAATATCAAATACTATAGTGTGATCATGCTCGAGCGTTTCACGGAGATCGAATACTTTTGCCAATACCATCGAATCGGAACAGCGAGCGGTCGGTCGCTTTCTTCCGTTTCTTCAAACGGCCATAACTTTTCACTCGTTTGGAGTTACGGGAGCCACAACCTATCAAAACGAAGCTCTTTCCATGTTCTACGTTTCTAACGGTTGGAATTTTCATAGATCGGTTTTTTGTGTAGAATAATTCCATCTTAATTTTGTTCTACACCTTGGATGTTTTCATTCACAAATTTATTCCGTGGTGTTTGTGGTATAAGTAGTCGGACTAAATCGATGTTAACGTAGAAGAACGTGAAAAAAACGAAAATATACAAAGATCAAAAAAGGCCACTATAATATTCCACTAAAAAAATGAAATTGAATTTAAAATTGGATAAAATAGGAAAATGAAAGATGTTCGCAGATTGAAAAAGTAGCTTACTTAAAGGCTAAGTAATCATATAAAATGCCTCGAGTCGTTCGAAATTCTAAGGTATCAAATGCTTTTAACGTTCTCCCTGAATTCACTTCGTCGTGGTGTCGTAATTTTGGTAAAAAGGCGGCGCGTGTTGGTGACTATGAGCAAAACAATGCGGTACGGAAAAAGAGAAAGACGGAACAATCGTAAAAACAGAACGTTTATTGTGCTATAGCTTCTGTTGACAAGTTTTTCACCCATATCCCCATTTATTCCTCCAATGATCCATAATATCATAAATATAAAATACTATAGTGTGAGCATGCTCGAGCGTTTCACGGAGATCGAAAACTTTTGCCAATACCGTCGAATCGGAACACCGAGCGGTCGGTCGCTTTCTTCCGTTTCTTCAAACGGCCATAACTTTTGACTCGTTTGGAGTTACGGGAGCCACAACCTATCAAAACGAAGGTCTTTCCATGTTCTACGTTTCTAACGGTTGGAATTGTCATGGATCGGTTTTTGTGTAGAATAATTCTATCTTAATTTTATTCTACGGCTTGGATGTTTTCATTCACAAATTTATTCCGTGGGGTTTGTCGTATAAATAGTCGGACTAAATCTATGTTAACGTGGAAGAACGTGAAAAAAACGAAAATATACAAAGATCAAAAAAGGCCACCATAATATTCCGCTAAAAAAATGAAATTGAATTTAAAATTGGATAAAATAGGAAAATGAAAGATATTCGCAGATTGAAAAAGTAACTTACTTACAGGCTAAGTAATCATATAAAACGCCTTGAGTCGTTCGAAATTCTAAGGTATCAAATGCTTTTAACGTTCTCCTTGAAGTCTCTTCGTCGTGGTGTCGTAATTTTGGTAAAAAGGCGGCGCGCGTTGATGATTATGAGAAAAACAATGTGGTACGGAAAAAGAGGAAGACAGAACCGTCGTAAAAACAGAACGTTTGTTGCGCTATAGCTTCCGTAGACAAATTTTTGACCAATATCCCCATTTATTCCCTCAATTAAGATCTTAAAAATCAAGTACTATAGTGTGAGCATGCTCGAGCGTTTCACGGAGATCGAAGACTTTTGCCAATACCGTCGAATCGGAACAGCGAGCGGTCGATCGCTTTCTTCCGTTTCTTCAAACGGCCATAACTTTTGACTCGTTTGGAGTTACGGGAGCCACAACCTATCAAAACGAAGCTCTTTCCATGTTCTACGTTTCTAACTGTTGGAATTGTCATGATCGGTTTTTTGTGCGGAATAATTCCACCTTAATTTTATTCTACAGCTTGGATGTTTTCATTCATAAATTTATTCCGTGGAGTTTATGGTATAAATAGTCAGACTAAATCGATGTTAGCGTAGAAGAAAGTAAAAAAAATATACAAAGATCAAAAAATGTCACTATAATATTCCGCTAAAAAAATGAAATTGAATTTAAAATTGGATAAAATAGGAAAATGAAAGATATTCGCAGATTGAAAAAGTAGCTTACTTACAGGCTAAGTAATCATATAAAACGCCTTGAGTCGTTCGAAATTCTAAGGTATCAAATGCTTGTAACGTTCTCCTTGAATTCTCTTCGTCGTGGTGTCGTAATTTTGGTAAAAAGGCGGCGCGCGCTGATGATTATGAGAAAAACAATGTGGTACGGAAAAAGAGGAAGACGGAACCGTCGTAAAAACAGAACGTTTATTGCGCTATAGCTTCCGTAGACAAATTTTTGACCAATATCCTCATTTATTCCCTCAACGATCCATAAGATCTTAAATATCAAGTACTATAGTGTGATCATGCTCGAGCGTTTCACGGAGATCGAAGACTTTTGCCAATACCGTCGAATCGGAACACCGAGCGGTCGGCCACTTTCTTCCGTTTCTTCAAACGACCATAACTTTTGACTCGTTCGGAGTTACGGGAGCCACAACATATCAAAACGAAGGCCTTTCCATGTTCTACGTTTCTAACGGTTGGAATTGTCATGGATCGGTTTTTGTGTAGAATAATTCTATCTTAATTTTATTCTACGGCTTGGATGTTTTCATTCACAAATTTATTCCGTGGGGTTTGTGGTATAAATAGTCGGACTAAATCTATGTTAACGTGGAAGAACGTGAAAAAAACGAAAATATACAAAGATCAAAAAAGGCCACCATAATATTCCGCTAAAAAAATGAAATTGAATTTAAAATTGGAAAATGAAAGATAGTCGCAGATTGAAAAAGTAGCTTACTTAAAGGCTAATTAATCATATAAAACGCCTTGAGTTGTTCGAAATTCTAAGGTATCATATGCTTTATCGTTCTCCTTGAAGTCACATCGTCGTGGTGTCGTAATTTTGGTAAAAAGGCGGCGCGTGTTGATGACTATGAGCAAAGCAATGTGGTACGAAAAAAGTGGAAGACGGAACCGTCGTAAAAACAGAACGTTTATTGTGCAATAGCTTCCGTAGACAAGTTTTTTACCCATATCCCCATTTATTCACTCAATGATCCATAAGATCTTAAATATCAAGTATTATAGTGTGAGCATGCTCGAGCGTTTCACGGAGATCGAAGACTTTTGCCAATACCGTCGAATCGGAACAGCGAGCGTTCAGTCGCTTTCTTCCGTTTCTTCAAACGGCCATAACTATTGACTTGTTGGGAGTTACGAGAGCCACAACCTATCAAAACGAAGGTCTTTCCATGTCCTACGTTTCTAACGGTTGGAATTGTCATGGATCGGTTTTTCGTGTAGAATAATTCCATATTAATTTTATTCTACAGCTTGGATGTTTTCATTCATAAATTTATTCCGTAGAGTTTATGGTATAAATAGTCAGACTAAATCGATGTTAACGTAGAAGAACGTAAAAAAAAATACGAAGATCAGAAAAGGCCAACACAATATTCCGCTAAAAAAATGAAATGGAAATTAAAATTGGATAAAATAGGAAAATGAAAGATATTCACAGATTGAAAAAGTAGCTTACTTAAAGGCTAAGTAATCATATAAAACGCCTTGAGTCGTTCGAAATTCTAAGGTATCAAATGCTTTTAACGTTCTCCTCTAAGTCACTTCGTCGTGGTGTCGTAATTTTGGTAAAAAGGCGGCGCGTGTTGATGATTATGAGCAAAGCAATGTGGTACGGAAAAAGTGGAAGACGGAACCGTCGTAAAAAAAGAACGTTTATTGCGCTATAGCTTCCGTAGACAAGTTTTTGACCCATATCCCCATTTATTCCCTCAATGATCCATAAGATCTTAAATATCAAATACTATAGTGTGATCATGCTCGAGCGTTTCACGGAGATCGAATACTTTTGCCAATACCATCGAATCGGAACAGCGAGCGGTCGGTCGCTTTCTTCCGTTTCTACAAACGGCCATAACTTTTGACTCGTTTGGAGTTACGGGAGCCACAACCTATCAAAACGAAGCTCTTTCCATGTTCTACGTTTCTAACGGTTGGAATTTTCATGGATCGGTTTTTTGTGTAGAATAATTCCATCTTAATTTTATTCTACACCTTGGATGTTTTCGTTCATAAATTTATTCCGTGGAGTTTATGGTATAAATAGTCAGACTAAATCGATGTTAACGTAGAAGAACGTAAAAAAAATACAAAGATGAAAAAAGGCCACCATAATATTCCGCTAAAAAAATGAAATTGAATTTAAAATTGGATAAAATAGGAAAATGAAAGATATTCGCAGATTGAAAAAGTAGCTTACTTAAAGGCTAAGTGATCATATAAAACGCGTTGAGTCGTTCGAAATTCTAAGGTATCAAATGCTTTTAACGTTCTCCTTGAAGTCACTTCATCGTGGTGTCGTAATTTTGGTAAAAAGGCGGCGCGTGTTGATGACTATGAGCAAAGCAATTTGGTACGGAAAAAGAGGAAGACGGAACCGTCGTAAAAACAGAATGTTTATTGCGCAATAGCTTCCGTAGACAAGTTCTTGACCCATATCCCCATTTATTCCCTCAATGATCCATAAGATTTTAAATATCAAGTACTATACTGTGAGCATGCTCGAGCGTTTTACGGAGATCGAAGACTTTTGCCAATACCGTCGAATCGGAACAGCGAGCGGTCGGTCGCTTTCTTCCGTTTCTTCAAACGGCCATAAATTTTGACTCGTTGGGAGTTACAGGAGCTACAACCTATCAAAACGAAGCTCTTTCCATGTTCTACGTTTCTAACGGTTGGAATTGTCATGGACCGGTTATTTGTATAGAATAATTCCATCTTAATTTTATTCTACAACTTGGATGTTTTCGTTCATAAATTTATTCCGTGGAGTTTATGGTATAAATAGTCAGACTAAATCGATGTTAACGTAGAAGAACGTAAAAAAAATACAAAGATCAAAAAAGGCCACCATAATATTCCGCTAAAAAAATGAAATTGAATTTAAAATTGGATAAAATAGGAAAATGAAAGATATTCGCAGATTGAAAACGTAGCTTACTTAAAGGCTAAGTGATCATATAAAACGCGTTGAGTCGTTCGAAATTCTAAGGTATCAAATGCTTTTAACGTTCTCCTTGAAGTCTCTTCGTCGTGGTGTCGTAATTTTGGTAAAAAGGCGGCGCGCGTTGATGATTATGAGAAAAACAATGTGGTACGGAAAAAGAGGAAGACGGAACCGTCGTAAAAACAGAACGTTTACTACGCTATAGCATCCGTAGACAAATTTTTGATTAATATCCCCATTTATTCCCTCAATGATCCATAAGATCTTAAATATCAAGTACTATAGTGTGACCATGCTCGAGCGTTTCACGGAGATCAAAGACTTTTGCCAATACCATCGAATCGGAACAGCGAGCGGTCGGTCGCTTTCTTCCGTTTCTTCAAACGACCATAACTTTTGACTCGTTTGGAGTTACGGGAGCCACAACCTATCAAAACGAAGCTCTTTCCATGTTCTACGTTTCTAATGGTTGGAATTGTCATGGATAGGTTTTTTGTGTTGAATAATTCCGTATTAATTTTATTCTACAGCTCGGATGTTTTCATTCATAAATTTATTCCGTGGAGTTTGTTGTATAAGTAGTCGGACTAAATCGATGTTAACGTAGAAGAACGTGAAAAAACGAAAATATACAAAGATCAAAATAGGCCACCATAATATTCCGCAAAAATTGGATAAAATAGGAAAATGAAAGATATTCGCAGATTGAAAAAGTAGCTTACTTAGAGGATAATTAATCATATAAAACGCCTTGAGTTGTTCGAAATTCTAAGGTATCATATGCTTTATTGTTCTCCTTGAAGTCACATCGTCGTGGTGTCGTAATTTTGGTAAAAAGGCGGCGCTTGTTGATGACTATGAGCAGAGCAATGTGGTACGGAAAAAGAGGAAGACGGAACCGTCGTAAAAACAGAACGTTTATTGCGCAATAGCTTCCGTAGACAAGTTTTTGATCCATATCCTCATTTATTCCCTCAATGATCCATAAGATCTTAAATATCAATTACTATAGTGTGAGCATGCTCGAGCGTTTCACGGAGATCGAAGACTTTTGCCAATACCGTCGAATCGGAACAGCGTGCGGACAGTCGCTTTCTTCCGTTTCTTCAAACGACCATAACTTTTGACTCGTTGGGAGTTACTGGAGCTACAACCTATCAAAACGAAGATCTCTCCATGTTCTACGTTTCTAACGGTTGGAATTGTCATGGATCGGTTTTTTTTGTTGAATAATTCCATCTTAATTTTATTCTACAGCTTGGATGTTTTCATTCATAAATTTATTCCGTGGAGTTTATGGTATAAATAGTCTGACTAAATCGATGTTAACATAGAAGAACGTAAAAAAAATATACAAAGATCAAAAAAGGCCACCATAATATTCCGCTAAAAAAATGAAATTGAATTTAAAATTGGATAAAATAGGAAAATGAAAGATATTCGCAGATTGAAAAAGTAGCTTACTTAAAGGCTAAGTAATCATATAAAACGCCTTGAGTCGTTCGAAATTCTAAGGTATCAAATGCTTTTAACGTTCTCCTTGAAGTCTCTTCGTCGTAGTGTCATAATTTTGGTAAAAAGGCGGCACGTGTTGATGTTTATGAGCAAAGCAGTGTGGTACGGAAGAAGTGGAAGACGGAATCGTCGTAAAAACGGAACGTTTATTGCGCTATAGCTTCCGTAGATAAATTTTTGACCAATATCCCCATTTATTCCCTCAATGATCCATAAGATCTTAAATATCAAGTACTATAGTGTGAGCATGCTCGAGCGTTTCACGGAGATCGAAGACTTTTGCCAATACCGTCGAATCGGAAAAGCGAGCGGTCGGTCGCTTTCTTCCGTTTCTTCAAACGGCCATAACTTGTGACTCGTTTGGAGTTACGGGAGCCACAACCTATCAAAACGAAGCTCTTTCCATGTTCTACGTTTCTAACGGTTGGAATTTTCATGGATCGGTTTTTTGTGTAGAATAATTCCATCTTAATTTTATTCTACACCTTGGATGTTTTCATTCATAAATTTATTCCGTGGAGTTTGTGGTATAAGTAGTTGGACTAAATCGATGTTAATGTAGAAGAACGTGAAAAAAACGAAAATATACAAAGATTAAAAAAGGCCACCATAATATTCCGCTAAAAAAATGAAATTGAATTTAAAATTGGATAAAATAGGAAAATAAAAGATATTCGCAGATTGAAGAAGTGGCTTACTTAAAGGCTAATTAATCACATAAAATGCCTTGAGTTGTTCGAAATTCTAAGGTATCATATGCTTTATCGTTCTCCTTGAAGTCACATCGTCGTGGTGTCGTGATCTTGGTAAAAAGGCGGCGGGTGTTGATGACTATGAGCAAAGCAATATGGTACGGAAAAAGAGGAAGACGGAACCGTCGTTAAAACAGAACGTTTATTGCGCAACAGCTTCCGTAGACAAGTTTTTGACCCATATCCCCATTTATTCCCTCAATGATCCATAAGATCATAAATATCAAGTACTATAGTGCGAGCATGCTCGAGCGTTTCACGGAGATCGAAGACTTTTGCCAATACCGTCGAATCGGAACAGCGAGCGGTCAGTCGCTTTCTTCCGTTTCTTCAAACGGCCATAACTTTTGACTCGTTGGGAGTTACAGGAGCTACAGCCAATCAAAACGAAGCTCTTTCCATGTTCTACGTTTCTAATGGTTGGAATTATCATGGATCGGTTTTTTGTGTAGAATAATTTCATCTTAATTTTATTCTACAGCTTGGATGTTTTCATTCATAAATTTATTCCGTGGATTTATGGTATAAATAGTCAGACTAAATCGTTGTTAACGTAGAAGAACGTAAAATTTTTTTAAAAAGATCAAAAAAGGCCACCATAATATTCCACTAAAAAAATGAAATTGAATTTAAAATTGGATAAAATAGGAAAATGAAAGATATTCGCAGATTGAAAAGTAGCTTACTTAAAGGCTAAGTAATCATATAAAACGCCTTGAGTCGTTCGAAATTCTAAGGTATCAAATGCTTTTAACGTTCTCCTTGAAGTCACTTCGTAGTGGTGTCGTAATTTTGGTAAAAAGACGGCGCGTGTTGATGATTATGAGCAAAGCAATGTGGTACGGAAAAAGTGGAAGACGGAACCGTCGTAAAAACGGAACGTTTATTGCGCTATAGCTTCCGTAGACAATTTTTTGACCCATATCCCCATTTATTCCCTCAATGATCCATATGATCTTAAATATCAAGTACTATAGTGTGACCATTCTCGAGCGTTTCACGGAGATCGAAGACTTTTCCCAATACCATCGAATCGGAACAGCGAGCGGTCGGTCGCTTTCTTCCGTTTCTTCAAACGGCCATAACTTTTGACTCGTTTGGAAATACGGGAGCCACAACCTATCAAAACGAAGCTTTTTCCATGTTCTATGTTTCTAACGGTTGGAATTTTTATTGATCGGTTTTTTGTGTAGAATAATTCCATCTTAATTTTATTCTACACCTTGGATGTTTTCATTCATAAATTTATTCCATGGAGTTTGTGGTATAAGTAGTCGGATTAAATCGATGTTAACGTAGAAGAACGTGAAAAAAACGAAAATATACAAAGATCAAAAAAGGCTACCATGATATTCCGCTAAAAAAATGAAATTGAATTTAAAATTGGATAAAATAGGAAAATGAAACATATTCGCAGATTGAAAAAGTAGCTTACATAAAGGCTAAGTAATCATATAAAACTCCTTGAGTCGTTCGAAATTCTAAGGTATCAAATGCTTTTAACGTTCTCCTTGAAGTCACTTTGTAGTGGTGTCGTAATTTTGGTAAAATGACGGTGCGTGTTGATGATTATCAGCAAAGCAATGTGGTACGGAAAAAGTGGAAGACGGAACCGTCGTAAAAACGGAACGTTTATTGCGCTATAGCTTCCGTAGACAATATTTTGACCCATATCCCCATTTATTCCCTCAATGATCCATAAGATCTTAAATCTCAAGTACTATAGTGTGACCATGCTCGAGCGTTTCACGGAGATCGAAGACTTTTGCCAATACCATCGAATCAGAACACCGAGCGGTCGGTCCCTTTCTTCCGTTTCTTTAAACGGCCATAACTTTTGACTCGTTTGGAATTACGGGAGCCACAACCTAACAAAATGAAGCTCTTTCCATGTTCTACGTTACTAACGGTTGGAATTTTCATGGATCGGTTTTTTGTATAGAATAATTCCATCTTAATTTTATTCTACACCTTGGATGTTTTCATTCATAAATTTATTCCATGGAGTTTGTGGTATAAGTAGTCGGACTAAATCGATGTTAACGTAGAAGAACGTGAAAAAAACGAAAATATACAAAGATCAAAAAAGGCCACCATGATATTCCGTTAAAAAAATGAAATTGAATTTAAAATTGGATAAAATAGGAAAATGAAAGATATTCATAGATTGAAAAAGTAGCTTACTTAAAGGCTAAGTAATCATATAAAACACCTCGAGTCGTTCGAAATTCTAAGGTATCAAATGCTTTTAACGTTCTCCCTGAAATCACTTCGTCTTGGTGTCGTAATTTTGGTAAAAAGGCGGCGCGTGTTGATGACTATGAGCAAAACAATGCGGTACGGAAAAAGAGAAAGACGGAACGGTCGTCAAAACAGAACGTTTATTGTGCTATAGCTTCTGTTGACAAGTTTTTGACCCATATCGCCATTTATTCCCCCAATGATCCATAATATCATAAATATCAAGTACTATAGTGCGAGCATGCTCGAGCGTTTCACGGAGATCGAAGACTTTTGCCAATACCGTCGAATCGGAACACCGAGCGGTCGGTCGCTTTCTTCCGTTTCTTCAAACGGCCATTACTTTTGACTCGTTTGGAGTTACGTGAGCCACAACCTATCAAAACGAAGGTCTTTCCATGTCCTACGTTTCTAACGGTTGGAATTGTCATGGATCGGTTTTTTGTGTGGAATAATTCCATCTTAATTTTATTCTACTGCTTGGATGTTTTCATTCATAAATTTATTCCGTGGAGTTTATGGTATAAATAGTCAGGCTAAATCGATGTTAAAGTAGAAGAACGTAAAAAAAATATACAAAGATCAAAAAATGTCACTATAATATTCCGCTAAAAAAATGAAATTGAATTTAAAATTGGATAAAATAGGAAAATGAAAGTTATTCGCAGATTGAAAAAGTAGCTTACTTACAGGCTAAGTAATCATATAAAACGCCTTTAGTCGTTCGAAATTCTAAGGTATCAAATGCTTTTAACGTTCTCCTTGAAGTCTCTTCGTCGTGGTGTCGTAATTTTGGTAAAAAGGCGGCGCGCGTTGATGATTATGAGAAAAACAATGTGGTACGGAAAAAGAGGAAGACGGAACCGTCGTAAAAACAGAACGTTTACTACGCTATAGCATCCGTAGAAAATTTTTTGATTAATATCCCCATTTATTCCCTCAATGATCCATAAGATCTTAAATATCAAGTATTATAGTGTGAGCATGCTCGAGCGTTTCACGGAGATCGAAGACTTTTGCCAATACCGTCGAATCGGAACAGCGAGCGGTCGATCGCTTTCTTCCGTTTCTTCAAACGGTCATAACTTTTGACTCGTTTGGAGTTACGGGAGCCACAACCTATCAAAAGAAGCTCTTTCCATGTTCTACGTTTCTAATGGTTGGAATTGTCATGGATCGGTTTTTTGTGTAGAATAATTCCATATTAATTTTATTCTACAGCTCGGATGTTTTCATTCATAAATTTATTCCGTGGAGTTTGTGATATAAGTAGTCGGACTTAATCGATGTTAACGTAGAAAAACGTGAAAAAAACGAAAATATACAAAGATCAAAAAAGGCCACCATAATATTCCCCTAAAACAATGGAATTGAATTTAAAATTGGATAAAATTGGAAAATGAAAGATATTCGCAGATTGAAAAAGTAGCTTACTTAAAGGCTAATTAATCATATAAAACGCCTTGAGTTGTTCGAAATTCTAAGGTATCATATGCTTTATCTTTCTCCTTGAAGTCACATCGTCGTGGTGTCATAATTTTGGTAAAAAGGCGGCGCGTGTTGATGACTATGAGCAAAGCAATGTGGTACGAAAAAAGTGGAAGACGGAACCGTCGTAAAAACAGAACGTTTATTGCGCAATAGCTTCCGTAGACAAGTTTTTGACCCATGTCCCCATTTATTCCCTCAATGATCTATAAGATCTTAAATATCAAGTACTATAGTGTGAGCATGCTCGAGCGTTTCACGAAGACCGAAGACTTTTGCCAATACCGTCGAATCGGAACAGTGAGTTGTCAGTCGCTTTCTTCCGTTTCTTCAAACGGCCATAACTTTTGACTCGTTGGGAGTTACAGGAGCTACAACCTATCAAAACGAAGCTCTTTCCATGTTCTACGCTTCTAACAGTAGGAATTGTCATGGATCGGTTTTTTGTGTAGAATAATTCCATCTTAATTTTATTCTACAGCTTGGATGTTTTCATTCATAAATTTATTCCCTGGAGATTATGGTATAAATAGTCAGACTAAATCGATGTTAACGTAGAAGAACGTAAAAAAAATATACAAAGATCAAAAAAGGCCACCATAATATTCCGCTAAAAAAATGAAATTGAATTTAAAATTGGATAAAATAGGAAAATGAAAGATATTCGCAGATTGAAAAAGTAGCTTACTTAAAGGCTAAGTAGTCATATAAAACGCCTTGAGTGGTTCAAAATTCTAAGGTATCAAATGCTTTTAACGTTCTCCTTGAAGTCTCTTCGTCGTGGTGTCGTAATTTTGGTAAAAAAGGCGGCGCGTGTTGATGATTATGAGCAAAGCAATGTGGTACGGAAAAAGTGGAAGACGGAATCGTCGTAAAAACAGAACGTTTATTGCGCTATAGCTTCCGTTGACAAATTTTTGACCAATATCCCCATTTATTCCCTCAATGATCCATAAGATCTTAAATATCAAGTACTATAGTGTGAGCATGCTCGAGCGTTTCACGGAGATCGAAGACTTTTGCCAATACCGTCGAATCGGAACAGCGAGAGGTCGGTCGCTTTCTTCCGTTTCTTCAAACGGCCATAACTTGTGACTCGTTTGGAGTTACGGAAGCCACAACCTATCAAAACGAAGCTCTTTCCATGTTCTACGTTTCTAACGGTTGGAATTTTCATGGATCGGTTTTTTGTGTAGAATAATTCCATCTTAGTTTTATTCTACACCTTGGATGTTTTCATTCATAAATTTATTCCGTGGAGTTTGTGGTATAAGTAGTCCGACTAAATCGATGTTAATGTAGAAGAACGTGAAAAAAACGAAAATATACAAAGATCAAAAAAGGCCACCATAATATTCCGCTAAAAAAATGAAATTGAATTTAAAATTGGGTAAAATAGGAAAATGAAAGATATTCGCAGATTGAAAAAGTAGCTTACTTAAAGGCTAAGTAATCATATAAAACGCCTCGAGTCGTTCGAAATTCTAAGGTATCAAATGCTTTTAACGTTCTCCCTGAAATTACTTCGTCGTGGTGTCGTAATTTTGGTAAAAAGGCGGCGCGTGTTGATGACTATGAGCAAAACAATGCGGTACGGAAAAAGAGAAAGACGGAACGGTCGTAAAAACAGAACGTTTATTGTGCTATAGCTTCCGTTGACAAGTTTTTGACCCATATCCCCATTTATTCCCCCAATGATCCATAATATCATAAATATCAAGTACTATAGTGTGAGCATGCTCGAGCGTTTCACGGAGATCGAAGACTTTTGCCAATACCGTCGAATCGGAACACCGAGCGGTCGGTCTCTTTCTTCCGTTTCTTCAAACGGCCATTACTTTTGACTCGTTTGGAGTTACCGGAGCCACAACCTATCAAAACGAAGGTCTTTCCATCTCCTACGTTTCTAACGGTTGGAATTGTCATGGATCGGTTTTTTGTGTGGAATAATTCCATCTTAATTTTATTCTACAACTTGGATGTTTTCATTCATAAATTTATTCCGTGGAGTTTATGGTATAAATAGTCAGGCTAAATCGATGTTAACGTAGAAGAACGTAAAAAAAATATACAAAGATCAAAAAATGTCACTATAATATTCCGTTAAAAAAATGAAGTTGAATTTAAAATTGGATAAAATAGGAAAATGAAAGATATTCGCAGATTGAAAAAGTAGCTTACTTACAGGCTAAGTAATCATATAAAACGCCTTGAGTCGTTCGAAATTCTAAGGTATCAAATGCTTTTAACGTTCTCCTTGAAGTCTCTTCGTCGTGGTGTCGTAATTTTGGTAAAAAGGCGGCGCGCGTTGATGATTATGAGAAATCAATGTGGTACGGAAAAAGAGGAAGACGGAACCGTCGTAAAAACAGAACGTTTATTGCGCTATAGCTTCCGTAGACAAATTTTTGATCAATATCCCCATTTATTCCCTCAATGATCCATAAGATATTAAATATCAAGTACTATAGTGTGAGCATGCTCGAGCGTTTCACGGAGATCGAATACTTTTGCCAATACCATCGAATCGGAACAGCGAGCGGTCGATCGCTTTCTTCCGTTTCTTCAAACGGTCTTAACTTTTGACTCGTTTGGAGTTAGAGGAGCCACAACCTATCAAAAGAAGCTCTTTCCATGTTCTACGTTTCTAACGGTTGGAATTGTCATGGATCGGTTTTTTGTGTAGAATAATTCCATCTTAATTTTGTTCTACACCTTGGATGTTTTCATTCACAAATTTATTCCGTGGTGTTTGTGGTATAAGTAGTCGGACTAAATCGATGTTAACGTAGAAGAACGTGAAAAAAACGAAAATATACAAAGATCAAAAAAGGCCACCATAATATTCCCCTAAAACAATGGAATTGAATTTAAAATTGGATAAAATTGGAAAATGAAAGATATTCGCAGATTGAAAAAGTAGCTTACTTAAAGGCTAATCAATCATATAAAACACCATGAGTTGTTCGAAATTCTAAGGTATCATATGCTTTATCGTTCTCCTTGAAGTCACATCGTCGTGGTGTCGTAATTTTGGTAAAAAGGCGGCGCGTGCTGATGACTATGAGCAAAGCAATGTGGTACGAAAAAAGTGGAAGACAGAACCGTCGTAAAAACAGAACGTTTATTGCGCAATAGCTTCCGTAGACAATTTTTTGACCCATATCCCCATTTATTTCCTCAATGATCCATAAGATCTTAAATATCAAGTACTATCGTGTGAGCATGCTCGAGCGTTTCACGGAGACCGAAGACTTTTTCCAATACCGTCGAATCGGAATAGTGAGCCGTCAGTCGCTTTCTTCCGTTTCTTCAAACGGCCATAACTTTTGACTCGTTGGGAGTTACAGGAGCTACAACCTATCAAAACGAAGCTCTTTCCATGTTCTACGCTTCTAACGGTAGGAATTGTCATGGATCGGTTTTTTGTGTAGAATAATTCCATCTTAAATTTATTCTACAGCTTGGATGTTTTCATTCATAAATTTATTCCGTGGAGTTTATGGTACAAATAGTCAGACTAAATCGATGTTAACGTAGAAGAACGTAAAAATAAATACAAAGATCAAAAAAGGCCACCATAATATTGCGCTAAGAAAATGAAATTGAATTTAAAATTGGGTAAAATAGGAAAATGAAAGATATTCGCTGATTGAAAAAGTAGCTTACTTAAAGGCTAAGTAATCAAATAAAACGCCTTGAGTCGTTCGAAATTCTAAGTTATCAAATGCTTTTAACGTTCTCCTTGAAGTAACTTCGTCGTGGTATCGTAATTTTGGTAAAATGGCGGCGCGTGTTGATGATTATGAGCGAAGCAATATGGTATGGAAAACGTGGAAGACGGAACCGTCGTAAAATCGGAACGTTTATTGCGCTATTGCTTCCGTAGACAAGTTTTTGACCCATATCCCCATTTATTCCCTCAAATCCATAAGATCTTAAATATCAAATACTATAGTGTGATCGTGCTCGAGCGTTTCACGGAGATCGAATACTTTTGCCAATACCATCGAATCGGAACAGCGAGCGGTCGGTCGCTTTCTTCCGTTTTTTCAAACGGCCATAACTTTTGACTCGTTTGGAGTTACGGGAGCCAGAACCTATCAAAACGAAGCATTTTCCATGTTCTATGTTTCTAACTGTTGGAAATTTCATGGATCGGTTTTTTGTGTAGAATAATTCCATCTTAATTTTATTCTACACCTTGGATGTTTTCATTCATAAATTTATTCCGTGGAGTTTGTGGTATAAGTAGTCGGACTAAATCGATGTTAACGTAGAAGAACGTGAAAAACACGAAAATATACAAAGGTCAAAAAAAGCCACCATAATATTCCGCTAAAAAAATGAAATTGAATTTAAAATTGGATAAAATCGGAAAATGAAAGATATTCGCAGATTGAAAAAGTAGCTTACTTAAAGGCTAAGTAATCATATAAAACGCCTCGAGTCGTTCGAAGTTCTAAGGTATCAAATGCTTTTAACGTTCTCCCTGAAGTCACTTCGTCGTGGTGTCGTAATTTTGGTAAAACGGGGGCGCGTGTTGATGACTATGAGCAAAACAATGCGGTACGGAAAAAGAGAAAGACGGAACGGTCGTAAAAACAGAACGTTTATTGTGCTATAGCTTCTGTTGACAAGTTTTTGACCCATATCCCCATTTATTCCCCCAATGATCCATAATATCATAAATATCAAATACTATAGTATGAGCATGCTCGAGCGTTTCACGGAGATCGAAGACTTTTGCCAATACCGTCGAATCGGAACAGCGAGCGGTCGGTCGCTTTCTTCCGTTTCTTCAAACGGCCATAACTTTTGACTCGTTTGGAATTACGGGAGCCACAACCTATCAAAACGAAGCTCTTTCTATGTTCTACGTTTCTAACGGTTGGAATTTTCATGGATCGGTTTTTTGTGTAGAATAATTCCATCTTAATTTTATTCTACACCTTGGATGTTTTTATTCATAAATTTATTCCGTGGAGTTTATGGTATAAATAGTCAGGCTAAATCGATGTTAACGTAGAAGAACGTAAAAAAATATACAAAGATCAAAAAACGCCACTATAATATTCCGCTAAAAAAATGAAATTGAATTTAAAATTGGATAAAATAGGAAAATGAAAGATATTCGCTGATTGAAAAAGTAGCTTACTTACAGGCTAAGTAATCATATAAAACGCCTTGAGTCGTTCGAAATTCTAAGGTATCAAATGCTTTTAACATTCTCCTTGAAGTCTCTTCGTCGTGGTGTCGTAATTTTGGTAAAAAGGCGGCGCGCGTTGATGATTATGAGAAAAACAATGTGGTACGGAAAAAGAGGAAGACAGAACCGTCGTAAAAACAGAACGTTTATTGCGCTATAGCTTCCGTAGACAATTTTTTACCCATATCCCCATTTATTCCCTCAATGATCCATAAGATCTTAAATATCAAGTACTATAGTGTGACCATGCTCGAGCGTTTCACGGAGATCGAAGACTTTTGCCAATACCGTCGAATCGGAACAGCGAGCGGACAGTCGCTTTCTTCCGTTTCTTCAAACGGCCATAACTTTTGACTCGTTTGGAGTTACGGGAGCCACAACCTATCAAAACGAAGCTCTTTCCATGTTCTACGTTTCTAATGGTTGGAATTGTCATGGATCGGTTTTTTGTGTAGAATAATTCCATATTAATTTTATTCTACAGCTCGGATGTTTTCATTCATAAATTTATTCCGTGGAGTTTGTGGTATAAGTAGTCGGACTAAATCGATGTTAACGTAGAAGAACGTGAAAAAAACGAAAATATACAAAGATCAAAAAAGGCCACCATAATATTCCGCTAAAAAAATGAAATTGAATTTAAAATTGGATAAAATTGGAAAATGAAAGATATTCGCAGATTGAAAAAGTAGCTTACTGAAAGGCTAATTAATCATATAAAACGCCTCGAGTCGTTCGAAATTCTAAGGTATCATATGCTTTATCGTTCTCCTTGAAGTCACAACGTCATGGTGTCGTAATTTTGGTAAAAAGGCGGCGCGTGTTGATGACTATGAGCAAAGCAATGTGGTACGAAAAAAGTGGAAGACGGAACCGGCGTAAAAACAGAACGTTTATTGCGCAATAGCTTCCGTAAACAAGTTTTTGACCCATATCCCCATTTATTCCCTCAATGATCCATAAGATCTTAAATATCAAATACTATAGTGTGATCATGCTCGAGCGTTTCACGGAGATCGAATACTTTTGCCAATACCATCGAATCGGAACAGCGAGCGGTCGGTCGCTTTCTTCCGTTTCTTCAAACGGCCATAACTTTTCACTCGTTTGGAGTTACGGGAGCCACAACCTATCAAAACGAAGCTCTTTCCATGTTCTACGTTTCTAACGGTTGGAATTTTCATAGATCGGTTTTTTGTGTAGAATAATTCCATCTTAATTTTGTTCTACACCTTGGATGTTTTCATTCACAAATTTATTCCGTGGTGTTTGTGGTATAAGTAGTCGGACTAAATCGATGTTAACGTAGAAGAACGTGAAAAAAACGAAAATATACAAAGATCAAAAAAGGCCACTATAATATTCCACTAAAAAAATGAAATTGAATTTAAAATTGGATAAAATAGGAAAATGAAAGATGTTCGCAGATTGAAAAAGTAGCTTACTTAAAGGCTAAGTAATCATATAAAATGCCTCGAGTCGTTCGAAATTCTAAGGTATCAAATGCTTTTAACGTTCTCCCTGAATTCACTTCGTCGTGGTGTCGTAATTTTGGTAAAAAGGCGGCGCGTGTTGGTGACTATGAGCAAAACAATGCGGTACGGAAAAAGAGAAAGACGGAACAATCGTAAAAACAGAACGTTTATTGTGCTATAGCTTCTGTTGACAAGTTTTTCACCCATATCCCCATTTATTCCTCCAATGATCCATAATATCATAAATATAAAATACTATAGTGTGAGCATGCTCGAGCGTTTCACGGAGATCGAAAACTTTTGCCAATACCGTCGAATCGGAACACCGAGCGGTCGGTCGCTTTCTTCCGTTTCTTCAAACGGCCATAACTTTTGACTCGTTTGGAGTTACGGGAGCCACAACCTATCAAAACGAAGGTCTTTCCATGTTCTACGTTTCTAACGGTTGGAATTGTCATGGATCGGTTTTTGTGTAGAATAATTCTATCTTAATTTTATTCTACGGCTTGGATGTTTTCATTCACAAATTTATTCCGTGGGGTTTGTCGTATAAATAGTCGGACTAAATCTATGTTAACGTGGAAGAACGTGAAAAAAACGAAAATATACAAAGATCAAAAAAGGCCACCATAATATTCCGCTAAAAAAATGAAATTGAATTTAAAATTGGATAAAATAGGAAAATGAAAGATATTCGCAGATTGAAAAAGTAACTTACTTACAGGCTAAGTAATCATATAAAACGCCTTGAGTCGTTCGAAATTCTAAGGTATCAAATGCTTTTAACGTTCTCCTTGAAGTCTCTTCGTCGTGGTGTCGTAATTTTGGTAAAAAGGCGGCGCGCGTTGATGATTATGAGAAAAACAATGTGGTACGGAAAAAGAGGAAGACAGAACCGTCGTAAAAACAGAACGTTTGTTGCGCTATAGCTTCCGTAGACAAATTTTTGACCAATATCCCCATTTATTCCCTCAATTAAGATCTTAAAAATCAAGTACTATAGTGTGAGCATGCTCGAGCGTTTCACGGAGATCGAAGACTTTTGCCAATACCGTCGAATCGGAACAGCGAGCGGTCGATCGCTTTCTTCCGTTTCTTCAAACGGCCATAACTTTTGACTCGTTTGGAGTTACGGGAGCCACAACCTATCAAAACGAAGCTCTTTCCATGTTCTACGTTTCTAACTGTTGGAATTGTCATGATCGGTTTTTTGTGCGGAATAATTCCACCTTAATTTTATTCTACAGCTTGGATGTTTTCATTCATAAATTTATTCCGTGGAGTTTATGGTATAAATAGTCAGACTAAATCGATGTTAGCGTAGAAGAAAGTAAAAAAAATATACAAAGATCAAAAAATGTCACTATAATATTCCGCTAAAAAAATGAAATTGAATTTAAAATTGGATAAAATAGGAAAATGAAAGATATTCGCAGATTGAAAAAGTAGCTTACTTACAGGCTAAGTAATCATATAAAACGCCTTGAGTCGTTCGAAATTCTAAGGTATCAAATGCTTGTAACGTTCTCCTTGAATTCTCTTCGTCGTGGTGTCGTAATTTTGGTAAAAAGGCGGCGCGCGCTGATGATTATGAGAAAAACAATGTGGTACGGAAAAAGAGGAAGACGGAACCGTCGTAAAAACAGAACGTTTATTGCGCTATAGCTTCCGTAGACAAATTTTTGACCAATATCCTCATTTATTCCCTCAACGATCCATAAGATCTTAAATATCAAGTACTATAGTGTGATCATGCTCGAGCGTTTCACGGAGATCGAAGACTTTTGCCAATACCGTCGAATCGGAACACCGAGCGGTCGGCCACTTTCTTCCGTTTCTTCAAACGACCATAACTTTTGACTCGTTCGGAGTTACGGGAGCCACAACATATCAAAACGAAGGCCTTTCCATGTTCTACGTTTCTAACGGTTGGAATTGTCATGGATCGGTTTTTGTGTAGAATAATTCTATCTTAATTTTATTCTACGGCTTGGATGTTTTCATTCACAAATTTATTCCGTGGGGTTTGTGGTATAAATAGTCGGACTAAATCTATGTTAACGTGGAAGAACGTGAAAAAAACGAAAATATACAAAGATCAAAAAAGGCCACCATAATATTCCGCTAAAAAAATGAAATTGAATTTAAAATTGGAAAATGAAAGATAGTCGCAGATTGAAAAAGTAGCTTACTTAAAGGCTAATTAATCATATAAAACGCCTTGAGTTGTTCGAAATTCTAAGGTATCATATGCTTTATCGTTCTCCTTGAAGTCACATCGTCGTGGTGTCGTAATTTTGGTAAAAAGGCGGCGCGTGTTGATGACTATGAGCAAAGCAATGTGGTACGAAAAAAGTGGAAGACGGAACCGTCGTAAAAACAGAACGTTTATTGTGCAATAGCTTCCGTAGACAAGTTTTTTACCCATATCCCCATTTATTCACTCAATGATCCATAAGATCTTAAATATCAAGTATTATAGTGTGAGCATGCTCGAGCGTTTCACGGAGATCGAAGACTTTTGCCAATACCGTCGAATCGGAACAGCGAGCGTTCAGTCGCTTTCTTCCGTTTCTTCAAACGGCCATAACTATTGACTTGTAGGGAGTTACGAGAGCCACAACCTATCAAAACGAAGGTCTTTCCATGTCCTACGTTTCTAACGGTTGGAATTGTCATGGATCGGTTTTTCGTGTAGAATAATTCCATATTAATTTTATTCTACAGCTTGGATGTTTTCATTCATAAATTTATTCCGTAGAGTTTATGGTATAAATAGTCAGACTAAATCGATGTTAACGTAGAAGAACGTAAAAAAAATACGAAGATCAGAAAAGGCCAACACAATATTCCGCTAAAAAAATGAAATGGAAATTAAAATTGGATAAAATAGGAAAATGAAAGATATTCACAGATTGAAAAAGTAGCTTACTTAAAGGCTAAGTAATCATATAAAACGCCTTGAGTCGTTCGAAATTCTAAGGTATCAAATGCTTTTAACGTTCTCCTCTAAGTCACTTCGTCGTGGTGTCGTAATTTTGGTAAAAAGGCGGCGCGTGTTGATGATTATGAGCAAAGCAATGTGGTACGGAAAAAGTGGAAGACGGAACCGTCGTAAAAAAAGAACGTTTATTGCGCTATAGCTTCCGTAGACAAGTTTTTGACCCATATCCCCATTTATTCCCTCAATGATCCATAAGATCTTAAATATCAAATACTATAGTGTGATCATGCTCGAGCGTTTCACGGAGATCGAATACTTTTGCCAATACCATCGAATCGGAACAGCGAGCGGTCGGTCGCTTTCTTCCGTTTCTACAAACGGCCATAACTTTTGACTCGTTTGGAGTTACGGGAGCCACAACCTATCAAAACGAAGCTCTTTCCATGTTCTACGTTTCTAACGGTTGGAATTTTCATGGATCGGTTTTTTGTGTAGAATAATTCCATCTTAATTTTATTCTACACCTTGGATGTTTTCATTCATAAATTTATTCCGTGGAGTTTGTGGTATAAGTAATCGGACTAAATCGATGTTAACGTAGAAGAACGTGAAAAAAACGAAAATATACAAAGATCAAAAAAGGCCACCATAATATTCCGCTAAAAAAATGAAATTGAATTTAAAATTGGATAAAATAGGAAAATGAAAGATATCCGCAGATTGAAAAGGTAGCTTACTTAAAGGCTAAGTAATCATATAAAACGCATTGAGTCTTTCGAAATTATAAGGTATTAAATTCTTTTAACGTTCTCTCTGAAGTCACTTCGTCATGCTGTCGTAATTTTGGTAAAAAGGCGGCGCGTGTTGATGACTATGACCAAAACAATGCGGTACGGAAAAAGAGGAACACGAAACGGTCGTAAAAACAGAACGTTTATTGTGTTATAACTTCTGTTGACAAGTTTTTAACCCATATCCTCATTTATTCCCCCAATGATCCATAATATCATAAATACCAAGTTCTATAGTGTGAGCATGCTCGAGCGTTTCACGGAGATCGAAGACTTTTGCCAATACCATCGAATCGGAACAGCGAGCGGTCGGTCGCTTTCTTCCGTTTCTTCAAACGGCCATAACTTTTGACTCGTTTGGAGTTACGGGAGCCACAACCAATCAAAACGATGGTCTTTCCATCTTCTACGTTTCTAACGGTTGGAATTCTCATGGAACGGTTTTTTGTGTGGAATAATTCCATCTTAATTTTATTCTACAGCTTGGATGTTTTCATTCATAAATTTATTCCATGGAGTTTATGGTATAAATAGTCAGACTAAATCGATGTTAACGTAGAAGAACGTAAAAAAAAAATACAAAGATCAAAAAAGGTCACCATAATATTCCGCTAAAAAAATGAAATTGAATTTAAAATTGGATAAAATAGGAAAATGAAAGATATTCGCAGATTGAAAAGGTAGCTTACTTAAAGGCTAAGTAATCATATAAAACGCCTTGAGTCGTTCGAAACTCTAAGGTATCAAATGCTTTTAACGTTCTCCTTGAAGTCACTTCGTCGTGGTGTCGTAATTTTGGTAAAAAGGCGGCGCATGTTGATGATTATGAGCAAAGCAATGTGGTACGGAAAAAGTGGAAGACGGAACCGTCGTAAAAACGGAACGTTTATTGCGCTATAGCTTCCGTAGACAAGTTTTTGACCCATATCCCCATTTATTCCCTCAATGATCCATAAGATCTTAAATATCAAGTACTATAGTGTGACCATGCTCGAGCGTTTCACGGAGATCGAAGAATTTTGCCAATACCATCGAATCGGAACAGCGAGCGGCCGGTCGCTTTCTTCCGTTTCTTCAAACGGCCATAACTTTTGACTCGTTTGGAGTTACAGGAGCCACAACCTATCAAAACAAAGGTCTTTCCATGTTCTACGTTTCTAACGGTTGGAATTGTCATGGATCGGTTTTTTGTGTAGAATAATTCCATCTTAATTTTATTCTACACCATGAATGTTTTCATTCATAAATTTATTCCGTGGAGTTTGTGGTATAAGTAGTCGGACTAAATCGATGTTAACGTAGAAGAACGTGAAAAAAACGAAAATATACAAAGATCAAAAAAGGTCACCATAATATTCGGCTAAAAAAATGAAATTGAATTTAAAATTGGATAAAATAGGAAAATGAAAGATATTCGCAGATTGAAAAAGTAGCTTGCTTAAAGGCTAAGTAATCATATAAAACGCCTTGAGTCGTTCGAAAATCTAAGGTATCAAATGCTTTTAATGTTCTCCCTGAAGTCATTTCGTCGTGGTGTCGTAATTTTGGTAAAAAGGCGGCGCGTGTTGATGACTATGAGCAAAACAATGCGATACAGAAAAAGAGGAAGGCGGAACGGTCGTAAAAACAGAACGTTTATTGTGCTATAGCTTCCATTGACAAATTTTTGACCCATATCCCCGTTTATTCCCCCAATGATCCATGATATCATAAATATCAAGTACTATAGTGTGAGCATGCTCGAGCGTTTCACGGAGATCGAAGACTTTTGCTAATACCGTCGAATCGGAACACCGAGCGGTCGATCGCTTTCTTTCGTTTCTTCACACGGCCATAACTTTTGACTCGTTTGGAGTTACGGGAGCCACAACCTATCAAAACGAAGGTCTTTCCATGTTCCACGTTTCTAACGGTTGTAATTGCCATGGATCGGTTTTTGTGTAGAATAATTCCATCTTAATTTTATTCTACGGCTCGGATGTTTTCATTCACAAATTTATTCCGTGGAGTTTGTGGTATAAATAGTCAGACTAAATCGATGTTAACGTGGAAGAACGTAAAAAAAAATTACAAATATCAAAGAAGGCCACCATAATATTCCGCTAAAAAAATTGAAATTGAATTTAAAATTGGATAAAACAGGAAACTGAAAGATATTCGCAGATTGAAAAAGTAGCTTGCTTACAGGCTAATTAATCATATAAAACGCCTTGAGTCGTTCGAAATTCTAAGGTATCAAATAATTTTAACGTTCTCCTTGAAGTCTCTTCGTCGTGGTGTCGTAATTTTGGTAAAAAGGCGGCGCGCGTTGATGATTATGAGAAAAACAATGTGGTACGGAAAAAGAGAAAGACGGAACCGTTGTAAAAACAGAACGTTTATTGCGCTATAGCTTCCGTAAACAAATTTTTGACCAATATCCCCATTTATTCCCTCAATGATCCATAAGATCTTAAATATCAAGTACTATAGTGTGAGCATGCTCGAGCGTTTCACGGAGATTGAAGACTTTTGCCAATACCGTCGAATCGGAACAGCGAGCGGTCGGTCGCTTTCTTCCGTTTCTTCAAACGGCCATAACTTTTAACTAGTTTGGAGTTACGGGAGCCACAACTTATCAAAACAAAGCTCTTTCCATGTTTTACGTTTCTAATGGTTGGAATTGTCATGGATCGGTTTTTTGTGTAGAATAATTCCATATTAATTTTATTCTACAGCTCGGATGTTTTCATTCATAAATTTATTCCGTGGAGTTTGTGGTACAAGTAGTCGGACTAAATCGATGTTAACGTAGAAGAACGTGAAAAAACGAAAATATACAAAGATCAAAAAAGGCCACCATAATATTCCGCTAAAAAAATGAAATTGAATTTAAAATTGGATGAAATAGGAAAATGAAAGATATTCGCAGATTGAAAAGGTAGCTTACTTAAAGGCTAAGTAATCATATAAAACGCCTCGAGTCGTTCGAAATTCTAAGGTTTCAAATGCTTTTAACGTTCTCCTTGAAGTCTCTTCGTCGTGGTGTCGTAATTTTGGTAAAAAGGCGGCGCGCGTTGATGATTATGAGAAAAACAATGTGGTACGGAAAAAGAGGAAGACGGAACCGTCGTAAAAACAGAACGTTTATTGCGCTATAGCTTCCGTAGACAAATTTTTGACCAATATCCCCATTTATTCCCTCAATGATCCATAAGATCTTAAATATCAAGTACTATAGTGTGATCATGCTCGAGCGTTTCACTGAGATCGAAGACTTTGCCAATACCGTCGAATCGGAACACCGAGCGGTCGGCCGCTTTCTTCCGTTTCTTCAAACGGCCATAACTTTTGAGTCGTTTGGAGTTACGGGAGCCACAACCTATCAAAATGAAGGTCTCTCCATGTTCTACGTTTCTAACGGTTGGAATTGTCATGGATCGGTTTTTTGTGTAGAATAATTCTATCTTAATTTTATTCTACGGCTTGGATGTTTTAATTCACAAATTTATTCCGTGGAGTTTGTTTGATGATAATAAACCAATATATTCATTTAAATGTATTTGGTAATGTACTATTTTGTTTTTCATAGATTAAATAAATATTTGTTGAATAAAATTAAATTACACTGAATTCGAATTTGAATTCAAACAGAACAAGTTAAACAGATTTTGAATTCAAACAGAAATTTTATTCAAACAAATATTTATTACAATTTTGAATAGTACAATTTCAATCTCTCGCTATAACTATACAACTTTGATTACAATCACATCACATTTCACATTTACAGTTAACCTCACTACATATCACTCACACTCGTATTTTTATCTTCAACTGCATTCCAGTTTGAATCCAGCATCTGAGCAATCTGCAAAAATATTCACTAACGCAGTAAAATTGAAAAAGAAATATTTTTGCAATATAAAATGAAATACGATTTTTGAAAATATGATTTGCCTCAGTTATTTGGGTTGTTCGTCATCATTCACACTTGATTTCATCACAAAGTCGTGCACATAGATATTACCGGGACAGGTATACATAAGTGGCTGCAGTACACACACATACATTTGTACACGTGTGCACTGCCCCGCCAACTCGTGTGCACAAATCAAACAAAAGCACTGTTAACAGTTCAGCACAAGGTCAAACCCAAATAACACACGGGATTCAACTCAAGGCAGAATACAAGCTGCAGTATACCAAAGTGATACAGATACATGCAAATTCGACAAGCAACTGAAGGCAAAAGGTCCAAAGTATCACTTACAACATGTATGCAGCCCAATGAACCAGTGACAACAAACTACAAACTCAACAAGACATGTACACAAAGCATAGTGCACCGAAGGAGCAACAACAATGAAACTGACTCGAAGCAGTAGTGACAGTAAGGCAATACACAAAGTAAGTAACAACAGAGACCATAGCAACTGCATAGCAACAGCAGAGCCTCAAGTGACATGGTGATGTAGTACAAAAGAGCAAGTGCAATTCGAACCAACATGGCCAAGACTACTGAAAACAACATGACAGCACTGCATCAATGCATAATGAATACTGCAACTACACAGACCAAACAACAACAAGCAGTGCAGACCAAAGAAATGTCACCAAGAATATATGAACAGAGTACAAACATGAAGTACAACCATAAAGTTCACAAGTGCAGACACAAAAGAACTGATACAAATGAATGAAATGAATGCAAACAACTTGACTGCAACAGTACAGTCATGAAGTATGCAAAGAGCTCGAGCATAAGATATGGCAACTACAGTAATGCATCAGTAACCAAACACAAGAACTAAACAAGGCAGAGGAATGTCACAAGCATAAAAGCATGGATACAGCAAAGTCAGAGACTACAACATCAAAGTGCAGTGCAACTACAATGAACACCACTGACCAGAATACAATGGAACAACTAAATCAACTGCAACAACTCAAGTGCTACCAGTGAAACACAAATGAACAAATATCATAATGAACCAACAATACATGCAGGTGAACAGAAGTTTTTGAATCAAAACACAATCAAGGCCAGTTGATAACAGGGAACACAAGTGTGGAAAATGCAATATGGTGAAGCAGCATGTAATGACATTATATACAAATGTAAAGAACAATGGTGATGCACTGCAGATATCCAGACAGCAAGCACATGTATCCAAGTACAAGCTCGTGTCGAAGTTACCGAAGTCAGCATGAAATTTTACAGGGCAATCAACAGAGATGATCAAGTGACCAAAATTAAAGCTGACACATATATATATATATACATGATGCAATTGCACAAGTACATGCTGATCAAAATTTCAAAAATGACCAAAGCCAAATGTGACAGTAGTTTTAAAAAATCAAGTCAAAGCCGAGTACAACAAGAAATGATCAAACAGCCAAGCAAATCGAATCAAGTCAAGATCAACACCGTATTGACCAAGCAAATTGAACAAGTCATAGGGGAGTTCAATATCGTAGTCAAAAACCAGTGCTACCAAAAGTCAAGAACATAGCCGAGAAATTCATCACGAAATCAACAGAACAGAAAATTTTCAAAGCAAGTCGATCATCTCAAAGCACATGGTAAACAAATTCAAAGCATATTGCAATCGGGTCAACAGAGAGATTCACGGCCATAGTCAATCAACACAAACTCAAAGGCCGAAGCCAATTGTGAACCAGTCAAAAATCAAAACCGTGTGTGCCAAGCATCAAAAATACGAAATTGACAAAGTCAGATTTTATCACAAGCATCCAAGTGTAATCGAGTGGCCGAGATGAATAAATTGACGAATTCAAACGAACGTAATTCAAGGAATACGAACGCATATAAAAGCCCCAAATCATCATCGGCATAAGAGATAGTTCGAGTACGAAAATCGAAGAGGAACAGAGCCAAAAATCTTACCTGAAGCAAAATCGAACTCACCAAAGCGAAGCCAAGCCAAGCCGATAATCATCTTAACCCTAATTCGCAATCGAATCCCCAAATCCATAAACCCTAAATCACAGTACCACGACAAAGCGAAGCCGTGAATTCAAGAGCAACGAAGATTGAGCAATAGCCAAGATTAAAGAGCATCGAAACAAAGCCGCCACTCATAATATTTCAGATCGAAGGAACGAAGAAAGAAACGGCCACCATTATCAAGAGAAAAAGGAACGGGCCGAAGTTTATCAAAAGGAGAATTAAAAAAAAATACTATTTACTTTTTTTTTGGGCCGGCCTTATTATTAAAAGGAGGGGTTTTAGTTTTTAATTTTATATTAGGGGTTTTTAGTTTGAGCAAAAATTACGTGTCCAAAGTTCATATTATAATTTTTGCTCCTGGTTGTATTTTTGAAGTTGTTTTTTTCTTTTCAAGTCAAAGGAGTAGTAAATCACCACCTAGGTTTAGGTAGTGTCAGATTGTCTATTTTGAATTAGTTCAGTGAACAGGGTGTGCGAGTTTGCAAAGCTCTATAGGCGGGAGCAGTGTTTGCGAGTAAGCGAAACTCTATAGGCGGGAGCAGGGTGTGCGAGTCTAGTAGAGTGTTTGTGAGCGGGAGCAAAAGGGTCTACGAGTCTAGTAGAGTGTTTGTAAGCATGATACTGTTTAATTCTAATAGAAATCTGTGAATGCAGCAGTAGGCAGGGGTTGCCGAAACTGGGTAAATTTTGTGTGTGATTTATTTTTCAGCATATTTATTTCTGCTATTATATTTCTGTGTTTAATTCGAGAAAATTTGCTATAACCCTATTCACCCCCCCCCTCTAGGGTTAATCTAGATCCTACAAATGGTATCAGAGCCCGGTATAGTTTTATTTAACTCTAGAGTCATGAGTCTACAAAATAATGCTTTTTCCGAGGGGCAATCTATTGCTAGGCCACCCATGTTTAACGGGAACGATTATGCTTATTGGAAAGTTAGGATGAGTATTTATCTTAGTTCGTTGATTATGATGTTTGGGATATTATTCAAACTGGCTATAAACCTCCCACTATAATCGTTGGTGGTACTGAGATTCCTAAACCTAAGGATAGGTGGGATGCTAACGATAAGAGATTGAAAACGACAAATGCTAAAGCCATGAATGCTTTGATATGTGCTCTTGATAAAAATGAATTTAATAGAATTTCTCATTGTACAACAGCACAGGAAATTTGGCACACTTTGGAGGTGACACACGAAGGAACTTCTCAAGTCAAGGAGTCTCGTCTAGCCCTATTCAGCAATGAATACGAGAACTTTGTGATGGACAAAGGCGAGATCATAAAGGACATGTTTGGACGCTTTTCAACTTTGGTGTACAACGCTAGAGCACTTGGGAAGGTATTCACTGAGGTAGAGCTTGTGCGGAAGATACTACGAGTTTTACCAATGAACTTTGAGGCAAAAGTCACAGCAATCCAAGAATCGAAAGATCTGAGCAAACTAAGCATGGAGGAATTGATTGGCAACTTGATGACATATGAGCTTGAGTTAAAAGCAAAGGAAGAACGCAACAACTCCGAACCAAAGAAGAAGACGATTGCCTTAAAGAGTAAAGAAGAAAGCGATGAAGAAGATCCAATTGAAGAGCTTGCAATGGCTGTCAATAATCTTAGAAGATGGTCTAGATTCAAGCCACGCAAGAAGAAAACAAAGGGCAATAGGTTAAAAGATTCTGAAAATTCCGATAATGAACTGACGTGTTATAACTGCAACAAGCCTGGCCACATCAAACCAAAATGCCCACTTCTCAAAAACAACAAAGAAAAGAAAAAGGCGAAGAAGGTATTTGCAGCGACTTGGGATGATGAAGAAGGAGAGGAAGCTTCGGATAGCAGCTCAGAGGAGGCTAACTTGTGTTGCATGGCAAAATCAGAATCAGAAGCAACCTCCGACGAATCTAGTGAGGCAGGTGAGTTTTCTTATAAAGAACTTGTTTTTATGTGTTCTGATCTTACTAAGGTAGTGGATACTCTTGAATCTAAAATTGAAAAACTGAAATCTGATAGGAGAGAATTTGCTCGTGAAAATTTTAGGTTAAAAACTGAACTTGAAAATATTCAAAACCTAGAATGTAAAAAATGTAAGATTTTAGATTCAGAATTATCAAAACTAAGGAATAACTTTGAAAGTCTTGAAAATGAAAACTTGAATCTTAAGGAAACCATCGACACTAGGAGAAAGAATTTTATTAATCGATGCACCTCACTTGTCACTGAAAACTTAACATTAAAAACCAAAGTCCAAAATCTTGAGAAATCTTTGAATAACTTTTCAAGAGGCGAAAAATCTTTTAATATGCTATTGGGAAATCAATTTTTTGCTAACAATAGAAAAGGACTAGGCTTTGGGAAATCACAAAATGATGATAATGCAAAAAGTAAAAGTGTTTTTGCTCGATCTGAAATAATTGGAAATCATGTTGAAAATCATAGTCATAGGAACACAAAATTTAATCAAGTCAATTTAATGAGCACGTTTCGTAGAGAATTTGGACATAATCGAAATAATTGTTGTTATAGACCCAAACATGTGAAAACTATACCAATTTGGGTTCCAAAAGGCACAAATATAAAATCTTTGAAAGTCAAACAAGTTTGGGTGTCAAAAGGAACATATATAAATAGTTTTGGGTCTCCAAAAACATATTTTTCATATTCTGCCACTAACAACAATGGACCTATAAAAACAAATAGGTCACATAAATCTTTTATCGTGTAGGTGTGGTGGCAGGCTAAGGAACAACAACAGTGTTCTCTGGATTTCGGCTGTTCCAGAAACACAACGGGCGACAAAGCAAAGTTCCTTAGCCTAGTTCAAAGGTGACAGAATCACAATGGACAATGACGAAAAATTATCGTAAAGGTAAAACAGGTAAATTTATTTTTGAACGATATATCAAATGTGATATTCTGCACCATATTCTGAATTAAAATCAGCCAATATTGAGATGAATAAAAGATGATAATTTTGATTCTGATTTTTTTCAAAATGGTTGGCAAATTATGCATTTATGCCAAAAACACTACAATCCTTGAAATACTTTATATCGATTAATTTGGATAGTTGATGGTGTTTTTATTGACTGACGATAATATTTTTGGCTAAATCTATATTCATGGTTTCTTCTATTTACATGGCTTCAACTTAAAATCCTAATGAATTCTATTTAAAAAATGTAAAAAGGATTTTAAGAATTTTTTTGACTTGTTCTTATTTATGACATTGATTTGTGCTTAATTGATGACCAATCAGATTTTCAATTCTGAACTAATTTATATAAATTTGTTCGGTCAAATGCTGGTTACTCATGCTACACGTAGATATATTTGTTTTGATATTTTGGTCACTGCTTGTAAATTTGCACGATTTCAAATTCATGTGAAAAAGGATTTTAAAAAAATTGTTGAAACTTTATGAAATTGTTGAAACTTCAAGAAATTGTTTTTGAAATAATTATGATGATGATTGATTGTTGATTACTCATGAATATAAATGTTAATCCTATGGTTTCTGAAATTAACATCATGATATGTGTTTGAGTGTTAACACGGCTTCAATTCAAATTCATAAGAATGTCATTTAAATTGATGTTAAGTTTGAAATTCTTGGTGTACACTTCATGTTTTGGTCAATCAAATTCAACGAGTGAATATTGAGTGAAATTTAAATTCAGATGCAGATTACACTGGTAATATGGTTGATAGAAAAATTACTAAGTGTAACGTAATTAATTATTTTGAAACATTCATTTGCTGCATCGTTTTTTTTTCAAAGAAAATATATGCATATTTTTCACTTGAAATAATTTTCAAATAGCAGAAAATTTTTTCTTATAAAACCCCCTCGAGAAAATCATGTTTGACCATATTTACAGCCTAATCATTTTTAAAAAATTGATTTTATAATTTTTAATTTGATTTTAAATGACAAATTGTGACTAATCTGACTCCCTTTGATTATCGAAAAGATGAATAGTGATTGAAAAAGAGATGAGTGTTGATATTTATCATATATTATAACTCAAGAAAGTATAATTAGAAAATTTCTTTAGAATTTCATAACAAGAGTTATAAAAACTTTTTTTGGGTAAAAATTCCATGAGCATTTCTATTTCTATCATCTTTCTATCGACCATCACTCATCAAGATCATAATTTAGTATGTAAATTTGTGGTAGTTTACAAAGGAAATCATTTGTTCTTCAATATCTTTAAATCTGTGAAGGAAATTATTTGTGCTTCAACTTATTATATTTAGCAATAAAAATAAATATCCAAAGTATTCACTCTCATTTAAAAGTCCTCACGGTTATGCATGGGTGAATTACTTGGATTTGTGGTTATGTGTTTCCATGCTCATTTAAAAGTTCTCACGGTTATGCATGTATGGAACGCATATCAAAATTAATTGATTCAAATAGACAAGTTGATTCTAATCCCATTTAAAAGTCCTCACGGTCATGCGTGGTTAGAAGATACTTGATTTCATTTTTTTTAAAATAAAAATTGTGAATACTACTAATCTCATTTAAAAGTCCTAACGGTTATGCATGGTTAGTAGATATTCAAATTTCCTGAAATAAATATACCACAAATAGACAGAATTGTATTATTTTTGATGATTTTATCCTCATCACTTCTGAAAGTGGAATATGCGCTTGACAAGGGTAATTATGATTTTTGTTTGAGTTTTATTGAAATTTGAGATTTATATTTAATTGAGTTAAATGTTTAATTCATGTCTATCACTTCATCCCTATTTTTATAACACTGTTATTCTTTTGCTGATAACAAAAGGGGGAGAGAAAAGTTAAGATTTTGTCAAATAGAATCAAGCAAAGGTCAAATAATTTTCACTTTGCATATAGGCTCATTTATATATTTCTATGCATATATGTAGGGGGAGTATTATGTAGAGAGGAGCATTTAAATAGGGGGAGCAATTAAAGTATATAATTGGTCAAATACATTTAACATGGTCAAAATCTTAAATATATGTTTGTTATCATCAAAAGGGGGAGATTGTTGAATATGCGCTTATATGTTTTTTGTTTGATGATAATAAACCAATATATTCATTTAAATGTATTTGGTAATGTACTATTTTGTTTTTCATAGATTAAATAAATATTTGTTGAATAAAATTAAATTACACTGAATTCGAATTTGAATTCAAACAGAACAAGTTAAACAGATTTTGAATTCAAACAGAAATTTTATTCAAACAAATATTTATTACAATTTTGAATAGTACAATTTCAATCTCTCGCTATAACTATACAACTTTGATTACAATCACATCACATTTCACATTTACAGTTAACCTCACTACATATACTCACACTCGTATTTTTATCTTCAACTGCATTCCAGTTTGAATCCAGCATCTGAGCAATCTGCAAAAATATTCACTAACGCAGTAAAATTGAAAAAGAAATATTTTTGCAATATAAAATGAAATACGATTTTTGAAAATATGATTTGCCTCAGTTATTTGGGTTGTTCGTCATCATTCACACTTGATTTCATCACAAAGTCGTGCACATAGATATTACAGGGATAGGTATACATAAGTGGCTGCAGTACACACACATACATTTGTACACGTGTGCACTGCCCCGCCAACTCGTGCGCACAAATCAAACAAAAGCACTGTTAACAGTTCAGCACAAGGTCAAACCCAAATAACACACGGGATTCAACTCAAGGCAGAATACAAGCTGCAGTATACCAAAGTGATACAGATACATGCAAATTCGACAAGCAACTGAAGGCAAAAGGTCCAAAGTA
Source organism: Allium cepa (assembly GCA_030765085.1). Classification (NCBI taxonomy): domain Eukaryota; kingdom Viridiplantae; phylum Streptophyta; class Magnoliopsida; order Asparagales; family Amaryllidaceae; genus Allium; species Allium cepa. The sequence continues at coordinate 172,040,979 of CM060931.1, forward strand.
TCACTTACAACATGTATGCAGCCCAATGAACCAGTGACAACAAACTACAAACTCCACAAGACATGTACACAAAGCATAGTGCACCGAAGGAGCAGCAATAATGAAACTGACTCGAAGCAGTAGTGACAGTAAGGCAATGCACAAAGTAAGTAACAACAGAGACCATAGCAACTGCATAGCAACAGCAGAGCCTCAAGTGACATGGTGATGTAGTACAAAAGAGCAAGTGCAATTCGAACCAACATGGCCAAGACTACTGAAAACAACATGACAGCACTGCATCAATGCATAATGAATACTGCAACTACACAGACTAAACAACAACAAGCAGTGCAGACCAAAGAAATGTCACCAAGAATATATGAACAGAGTACAAACATGAAGTACAACCACAAAGTTCACAAGTGCAGACACAAAATAACTGATACAAATGAATGAAATGAATGCAAACAACTCGACTGCAACAGTACAGTCATGAAGTATGCAAAGAGCTCGAGCATAAGATATGGCAACTACAGTAATGCATCAGTAACCAAACACAGGAACTCAACAAGGCATAGGAATGTCACAAGCATAAAAGCATGGATACAGCAAAGTCAGAGACTACAACATCGAAGTGCAGTGCAACTACAATGAACACCACTGACCAGAATACAATGTAACAACTAAATCAACTGCAACAACTCAAGTGCTACCAGTGAAACACAAATGAACAAATATCACAATGAACCAACAATACATGCAGGTGAACAGAAGTTTTTGAATCAAAACACAATCAAGGCCAGTTGATAACAGGGAACACAAGTGTGGCAAATGCAATATGGTGAAGCAGCATGTAATGACATTATATACAAATGTAAAGAACAATGGTGATGCACTGCAGATATCCAGACAGCAAGCACATGTATCCAAGTACAAGCTCGTGTCGAAGTTACCGAAGTCAGCATGAAATTTTACAGGGCAATCAACAGAGATGATCAAGTGACCAAAATTAAAGCTAACACATATATATATATACACATGATGCAAATGCACAAGTACAGGCTGATCAAAATTTCAAAAATGACCAAAGCCAAATGCGACAGTAGTTTTAAAAAATCAAGTCAAAGCCGAGTACAACAAGAAATGATCAAACAGCCAAGCAAATCGAATCAAGTCAAGATCAACACCGTATTGACCAAGCAAATTGAACAAGTCACAGGGGAGTTCAATATCGTAGTCAAAAACCAGTGCTACGAAAAGTCAAGAACATAGCCGAGAAATTCATCACGAAATCAACAGAACTGAGAATTTCCAAAGCAAGTCAATCATCTCAAAGCACATGGTAAACAAATCCAAAGCATATTGCAATCGGGTTAACAGAGAGATTCACGGCCATAGTCAATCAACACAAACTCAAAGGCCGAAGCCAATTGTGAACCAGTCAAAAATCAAAACCGTGTGTGCCAAGCATCAAAAATACGAAATTGACAAAGTCAGATTTTATCACAAGCATCCAAGTGTAATCGAGTGGCCGAGATGAATAAATTGACGAATTCAAACGAACGTAATTCAAGGAATACGAACGCATATAAAAGCCCCAAATCATCATCGGCATAAGAGATAGTTCGAGTACGAAAATCGAAGAGGAACAGAGCCAAAAATCTTACCTGAAGCAAAATCGAACTCACCAAAGCGAAGCCAAGCCAAGCCGATAATCATCTCAACCCTAATTCGCAATCAAATCCCCAAATCCATAAACCCTAAATCACAGTACCACGACAAAGCGAAGCCGTGAATTCAAGAGCAACGAAGATTGAGCAATAGCCAAGATTAAAGAGCATCGAAACAAAGCCGCCACTCATAATATTTCAGATCGAAGGAACGAAGAAAGAAACGGCCACCATTATCAAGAGAAAAAGGAACGGGCCGAAGTTTATCAAAAGGAGAATTAAAAAAAAAATACTATTTACTTTTTTTATGGGCCGGCCTTATTATTAAAAGGAGGGGTTTTAGTTTTTAATTTTATATTAGGGGTTTTTAGTTTGAGCAAAAATTACGTGTCCAAAGTTCATATTATAATTTTTGCTCCTAGTTGTATTTTTGAAGTTGTTTTTTTCTTTTCAAGTCAAAGGAGTAGTAAATCACCACCTAGGTTTAGGTAGTGTCAGATTGTCTATTTTGAATTAGTACAGTGAGCAGGGTGTGCGAGTTTGCAAAGCTCTATAGGCGGGAGCAGTGTTTGCGAGTAAGCGAAACTCTATAGGCGGGAGCAGGGTGTGCGAGTCTAGTAGAGTGTTTGTGAGCGGGAGCAAAAGGGTCTGCGAGTCTAGTAGAGTGTTTGTAAGCGTGATACTATTTAATTCTAATAGAAATCTGTGAATGCAGCAGTAGGCAGGGGTTGCCGAAGCTGGGTAAATTTTGTGTGTGATTTACTTTTCAGCATATTTATTTCTGCTATTATATTTCTGTGTTTAATTCGAGAAAATTTGCTATAACCCCATTCACCCCCCCCCTCTAGGGTTAATCTAGATCCTATATATACTACATAGTAAATAGTTTAACGGATCCTTAGGAGATGTAAATCCCGAGCATCTCTTGAGTTACTGCACTCATATTTATTTCTGTTAATTTAACTCACATAAGATCTTTTAGTTCCGACTCGAGTGTTTTGTCTTTTCAATTCGCTCGGGTCAGTCCGAGCGTTTCAGGATTTGAAGTTTTAGCTCTGGAGGACGAAGACGAAGATTTATATTATTATTATTTATCTAGTGCACTACACACTGTTCTACTGCATTGTTATTGGTATGTGTAACTCTAATATGTATTATATAAATGGTTTTGTAAACAGATTTATAAACTGTATATTTGATTATTATATTTTATCCTTCCGCTATGAGATTCTGTTTAGTTTTTTCTTCTTCTCTGTTTTTTTCTTATTTACCCCATAAAAATTCGCCCTTCCGTATGGTTTGAATTGGCACGTGTGTCGATTTAAAGCGTGCGAAAAGAGGGACGTTACAGTTGGTATCAGAGCTTTGGTTTAGCGTTAAACCTTGGCTTTGTGGGGTTTGACTCTTTGTTAATAGGGTAGTAATACCCTATGGGAGTCGCTGAGTGTATATATATGAGAGAGCGTATTTGTTAGTGTTATAAAAAGATTTTAATATTGTGTTAATCTGTCCGTTTTGTATTTATAAATTCTGGTTGACGCATGGGACGCTGTGTCATCAATAGGGATTTCTAAATACTTAATAGGACAGACCGACATAATATCTGTTTTAATATAGGTGAATGAAATAATTTTGCCTATTATATTTTCTATATATAAAATAAATTTTTAAATGATATTATATATATATATATATATATATATTGTTGCAATAGATTGGGTGTTAGGAATAAAATTTATATATAATAGGTAAATAAGATTGAATTTAAAATCAATGAAATTTGGAAATTTTAGAACTTAAGTCTGGGATTTTGAAATTTGCTTTCAAAGGATTTTGAAGTAGAATAATATTGTTATAAATATTTTCCGATATAAATATTTCAGTATAATCCGGAAGAATTGTTTTAAAGAAGATTTTGGAGAAAATAAGTTTTGTACTTTCCTCTCTGTCGCTGGAAAATAATTTCGGTGATGGAGGCCGCATCATCGACTTTCATTTTCGAGTTTCAAAGGGGAAAGACCACTGTGGTAAATTCTACTGCAGATTTATTTTGAAATTATTTAAAATTTTAATTGTTTTAAATATAATTAGAGATATAAAAGTTGTAAGAAATTATTTATCTATTATTTTTAAAATAATTTGAAATTTGACCCGGTATTTAATTCTTAAATTTCCATTAATTAATAGTTTAAATTATTTTAGTGAAATAAAAGGTAAGTAATTAATGAATTTAAACCTCTAATTTAGGTAAGAAAATTTATGCAAAGTTATAAAGGGAAATTTGAAAATTTTAACATATGAGACAAAAAGTAATATTGTTGAACATTAAATTTAATTAAAAGAAGAGATAAAACTTGTATAAGTTCTTTTGCATTTTCTTTAACATATATAACTTACCAAATATGAAAAGTTGAAATGTTAAATAAGTGATCGGAATAGAATATTATACAAGTAGAAATTTTGGAAATAATGAAGTATTCAATGAATTGCTGTTAAATGAGAATTTAATGTTATAAACTTAAGTTATAATTGAAATTTTACCATAATTAAAGGTAAGTATTATAAATAGGTGATTTTAAACTTAAGTAAATCAAACGAAACTCTTTAATAAATAAGGATTGATGTGTATGGCTATAAAATTTAGTATGATTTAAATGCTACTAATTGAATAAAATGGAAAGTAGGTAATATAAATAAATGATTGTAAACCTTAGGTAATAAATTAATAAAATCCTTTATTTATAGAAATGGAGGTTATAAGGTTAAGAATTTAAGTGTAATTAAAAAAAGGGTTACTGTAATATAATATAATAGCATGTAAGCATTTAATAAATGATTGAATTTGAGAAGTGCATTAAATGTAATACAAATAAAAGAGACTTACATAACCTAAATAAAATAAAAATAATGGTAAGTAATAAGTAGAAATAAGGAAACAACCATTGAATGAGAAATAAAATTTGAAGTTTGTTAGAAATAAATGTAAATTATAAAAGGATAATTTAAAGAAATAAATGAAAATAAAAGATAAACTGTTATATGAATGAAAAGATCAAACTGTTAACGTATGAAATATAAATTTATAATAAGTTAAATTGATTTGTTGGTTTAAATCGATATTGTTTGCTTTATGGTTGGCTGGGTAAGGAAATTTGAAGTTGTTGGATGAATAAATAATCTATTTTCGTCCCATCTAAGACTGTTGAGTAAATGATGCACTGGATAGTTATTTTTCATTCCGTACCATTTCAAGTTTTGAACCCGAACAACTATTTGCTTGTTTGATTGAATGGTTGTTTTGTTTTGTTGTGTATACTGTTTGTCGAAATTGATTGTTGGTTAGTAGTTGAAACCATGAAAATATTTCACTTTATATAAATAGTTAACCTTTTTAGATTATATAAGTGAAATGCAGGTATGGAAGCAATTGTTACTGCTTTTGTTTCCATAAATTAAGCGTAATTTGCCCAACAAATAGGTACGTTCCCGGTTTACGTTTTGTAGCGCTATTTTTATATATTTTCCCATGTTGGGATATACTATTTTGAATATTCTATATGATACTTTGTTTTATTTTGGTATTATATTTTCCCGAGCCTCTCCGTACAAAGGAGACTCTGCCAAAAATTTCCGTAAATTTTGGACTTAGAACTATGTTGAAAATGTTTTTCAAATTTTAATTATTTAAGTATAAAAGGATATAATGATTATAAAACGGGTATATTTTATTTAAGGTAATAAATTTAGTAAATTACTGTTTATAAGTTAAATATTTTGAATAAGATGTATTGTTATTTAATTCTTTCTTCTCCCTTCTTTTCCTTTTCGGGGACGAAAAGTTTTGAGTGGGGGAGAGTGTAACGACCCAAAAATTTCGTTAACTTAATTTGTCATATTTTCCATAATTTTTAATAAAATGAATGTTAGGAATTTGGTGTGCCATTTGTTCTTATTAAAAGTTAACAATTTAAAATGAGATTTCCAATTCAATAAAATAATATAATTATTGTGGTTTAATTTTTGAATGGAATATGTGAAAACAAGAGTAATTATGGAATAATATGTTATTTATTTAGAGTATTGAATAAAAAAAATTGTAAGCCAATTTTAATTAATGGTAATAATGCGATATAAGCTAATAAATTTGATCTCAATGCGATAACCATTTAATGAAGGTAATGAAACAGGATTTAGAAAAATGTATACTAGGTATAAATCAAATAGAAGGAAACAAACATATATATCGAATTGATTTATGAATAAATACTTTGGATAGTAATTGAATGTACAGTAATGGTAATTTAAAACTTATTTATAGGAAGACTGCATAAGATTCAGTAAATTAAGTGGTGGAAAGATTTTTCCTAGATATACTTTGAAGATGTGAAATTAAAGGTGAATATTAAAATTGGTTAATGTAAAATAACATTGATTAACCGTAAATGGAAATAAATTTGAAAATAAAAATTTATGTTCATACAAGTGGATCAATTATAAACTTAAATGAAACATTCCAATTTAATAAGAGGTATTCGAATGTTATGTTTTATTTAAAGGTAATAATTGGATTTAAATTGGAATTTGTGTATGTTGGATTATATAGGAAAGGAGTATACAAAAGAAACTGTGAATAGTAGAGTAGCAACTGAAAAGGAAGAAATTGAAATAAGGGCAATAAACATTGTATAAATTAATAGTAATAAATGCCAACATTGAATTGTAATAAATATAATTAATATTACAAGTGGGTGAACGTAAAGATAAGGGTTAAGAGTGTTGGAATAGGTATACTAGAATAACTATAAAGTGTAAATGTACGTATTTATAGCAACATGAATTATTGAAGGAAAATAATTGGTAAACGGGGTTTGGGCCAAGGAAATGTTATTGATTCTTTTGAAACCTTATTTATTATGGGAAATTAATTTAGCATAAGCAAAACCAATGCAAATATCTAATTTATCAGTAAAGTAATAATAAATAGTAATCAATGCAAATTTATGTAACAATAGAATGTGAAATTTGGGGAATAGATGCAAAGTATATATGAGTTGCTAAAAGTATGCATAATAAGTGCAAATTTAATAAATCAATGGGAGTATAGATTTAAGAATAGAAAGTTTGGTAGTAAATAGGATATAAGAAGACAAAGGCAACTAGTAAATTAATAAATGAATTCATGATAATAAGTAGTAATTAATGCGTATATATTTGGCATTAGTGATAATTACAAAACTTTACCCATTTATCTAATTTATTTAATTAAATCTAAATCTATGGCAACATTGTTGTAATTATGGTTGTAAGTGAATTTGAATGTAAAAGGGTAATAATTATTTAGGTTAACCATTTTGAGTATGATAAGTTAAGAATGGCAATCGATTGAAATAAATCTAAATTAATTATTTTGTTTTGGTTAATGTGTTCTAGTTAATAAAGGGGAGTTATAAGAAATGAAGCATGCACTAATGACATGTGTTATAATTCAAATGTTATTTATACCCATAAAATGTCTATTTACTGAATAGAAAGATTTTAAATCAATAAGCGGATTTATTGAGGTTCCAATTTATAATTTATAACATTTAATGTAGACTCAATTACAAAATTGACTTAAATCGTGCAGTTAGCGTAGATTTGTTTTGTAATTGGAGTTGTTAATCCTATAAGATGAAGTTAATTCTAATTCTATTTATAATTGGACCATTTGTTGATATAGATTATAGAAAGCAAGATGTATAAATTTAATTAAAGTATCAACATTCAACAATTGTAATTATTGAAAATTAAAATGGAAGTTGAGGATAATAAGGTGAAACCATGAACAAATGTTAATGCATCTTTATATAAGATGAGTATATAAAAGTTTGAAAATCAAAAATAGGTTTTTGAAAACTTAATTTATAATTTCTAAATATAAGGAAGTGGAGAAATTAACACTGCAATGGATAGACTTATCAGCTTTTAATTTACATCTAAATTTGTTTAGATCAATTTGGAAATTAATAAAATTGTGGATATATTTTGAAACGTCAACGAAACGTCTAGATTGACATTTGTATATACGTTAAAATAAAATGTGAATGATAAGGAATTTATTTATTTCCTAAATCCGTAACGTGTGTAATTAATATTATTTATCTTTTGGGACCACTTCCGTTTGCACGTTAAAATTCGTGCAAACATATTCTTTTGCGATCTATCTATAAATAGACGATCAAAAAACCCTAGCCTCCATCTTCTATCATTTGTCTGTACGTTCTTTTCTTCAACTCCTTCTCCTCCTCAAATGGATGCAAACCTAGATCTATTTCTATTCAAATTTCAAATGAAAATTAAGACATCTCAGAAAAATTCCAAAAAAATATATGTTGTAGATTTCATCCATACGAATCTACGCGCAGTCTATGTTTTCGAAATCGATACTCGAGTCAGCGGCAAATCGCGGTCAAAATCAGGAAATTCAAAACCTAAGTCAAATTTGGACGAGCATACGTGAGTTGAGAAGAAGCTTTATGACGTGGCAAGCTTTAATAAGGTTGTTGTTTAATTTTGTTTTATTTAATTTTTGTTTCAACTCATTAAAATTGAACAACTTTTCATACGTTACCCGTTTCGCACGAAATTTCTTTTGTTAGGATCGTAATTAAATTCCGGATCTGATGACGCTGGTTTGGACAGATTTGGAGACCGTTGGATTTTTGAGTTTAAATTGAATTTAAATTCGATTTAAATTCAAAAGGTGAGTGTTTTAACCCACTCATAACTTCTAAAAGTTTTTATGTTTGTTAAATTTATTTTAGATATGAGTAGAGATTTATTTATGACTGTTTGGCATGTTTCATTCATCATATCTGTTAAATCGCATTTATTTAATATAACTGTTCATTAAATTTTATTACTGCATATAGATTGACAGTTATAGTTATTTATTTGCAGATAAACTGTTAGTTTAATAGTTGTTAAATTTATTTTTGAATAACTGCCAGTTATTACCTGTTATATATTATCGGATATATATTGATATTGTTTTGTTATTGGATGATGATTGTGATTTATGATGGATGAATGGATGTTTTATTTTAAATCATTAAACTACAAGTTATCATGCATTTTTCGTTCCATTCGGGATTGTGGTTTGAAATGATATACAACCGCAAATTTTATTTTTAAATTGCGGATTGAAATGATAAATATCCGTATCACTTGACCATAGGATAGAAAATTTTATACAGGCACCGTGGTCTATATATAAATTATTTTAAAGTGATTTCTATGGTTTGGATGGGATACGGTTTATAAAATTTTTTAATTTTGATATTTTATAAATGTTATTCTTCTATATATATACATATGAAGTTAAAAATTTTGAATTTAAGCTGTGTGTAAATCTATTAAATAAAAATGGGAAAATTGAGAAATGGAATTTGATAATTCAGATTATATGTTTAAGTTTGGAAAATTTTAAGGTATGATATTTATAACTGGATTTTTCCAAGATAAATTTAAAATGAATGTTCTAGTATAATTTAATTGAAGAAAATATTTAATTGCTAGAAATTGGAGTTTTATTTATGGATTTTTATGTGAATATTCAAGACTAAATAATAGAACATTTAATTTGGTTGAAGGAATAAATTCCAACTTTAGTTTTGAAATATTAATACTCCAAATGGATATATATATATATATATATATATATATATATATATATATATATATATAGAAATTGAAGTGGTTTTGGAACTTGAAAGTGATATTTAAACTTTGGTTTAGACTTTAAATAAAGAAATATATTTGTAAAGCCATGGAAATTATTTTCTTTACAAAGTAACCTTAAAGTCAAACCATTTATTTTATATACCGTTGAATATCCAAACCATTCAAGTTTTAGAAGTTATGGTTTTAAAATATATGAATTTCGAAATATTATGCTTTGAAAGTATAAGTCAAATATTTGGTTTCCAGATATTTTTAATTTTAAAGCAGTATGATTTTGGAAAAGAAATATATTTGGATAAAATGATATCATATTGTTTTGGGTTTTAAGATGATATCGTATTCATAGTTTTGAAATGGAATTTTTATTTTGGTTTTAAAGTATAAACTATTTTAAATGACCGCGGTGTTATAATAACGATTGGTTGGCAAAGAGACCGGGATCGGATATGGACATACTCTCTGTCGATACCGAAAACCACTTTGACTAACCGTGTACGCGGTGGAGATTCCAGAATGAAGTAGGTTGGTGGCGGTGTTTCCTGTAAGGTAACTACGTGGACCCGACTCCCGTGAGTTGGCATAAGGTGGCTAAAACAAGAGCGATTCTCGGGCCAATGAGGTCATTCCTCTGATCGGACACTCCACTTCGATATTATACTTTGACTTTGGATTGTTTCAGTGGCCACTTTTACTTTGATTTTTGAGGGAGTTTGTTCGAGTGGGGCGGTAGCTGCGGCTATGCGTTTCCATCAACCCGGATAGCAATTGGTATATCTACCCTGCCATTGCCTAGTTGTGCCGTGTCACCTACCCTAGCGCGCCTTATACGATTTTGGTTTTGTACCATACCTATGGAGTGCCCCCTGACGACGCCCAGTACGGGGGAGATTACGGTACTGTATAGACTATGGGAATATATTTTGTGTTAAGGGCTATATGGGTAACCCCTTAATGCTATTTAAAAGTAAGTTTATTTTAAAAATAGACACTATTATAATAGCGCAATATACTACATAGTAAATAATTTAACGGATCCTTAGGAGATGTAATCCCGAGCATCTCTTGAGTTACTGCACTCATATTTATTTCTGTTAATTTAACTCACATAAGATCTTTTAGTTCTGACTCGAGTGTTTTGTCTTTTCAATTCGCTAGGGTCAATCCGAGCGTTTCAGGATTTGAAGTTTTAGCTCTGGAGGACGAAGACAAAGATTTATATTATTATTATTTATCTAGTGCACTACACACTGTTCCACTGCATTGTTATTGGTATGTGTAACTCTGATATGTATTATATAAATGGTTTTGTAAACAGATTTATAAACTGTATATTTGATTATTATATTTTATCCTTCAGATGTGAGATTCTGTTTAGTTTTTTTTCTTCTCTGTTTTTTTCTTATTTACCCCATAACAATCCGCCCTTCCGTATGGTTTGAATTGGCACGTGTGTCGATTTAAAGCATGCGAAAAGAGGGACGTCACATTTCTAATGGTTGGAATTGTCATGGATCGGTTTTTTGTGTAGAATAATTCCATATTAATTTTATTCTACAGCTCGGATGTTTTCATTCATAAATTTATTCCGTGGGGTTTGTGGTATAAGTAGTCGGACTAAATCGATGTTAACGTAGAAGAACGTGAAAAAAACGAAAATATACAAAGATCAAAAAAGGCCACCATAATATTCCGCTAAAAAAATGAAATTGAAAGATATTCACAGATTCAAAAAGTAGCTTACTTAAAGGCTAAGTAATCATATAAAACGCCTCGAGTCGTTCGAAATTCTAAGGTATCAAATGCTTTTAACGTTCTCCCTGAAGTCACTTCGTCGTGGTGTCGTAATTTTGGTAAAAAGGCGGCGCATGTTGATGACTATGAGCAAAACAATGCGGTACGGAAAAAGAGGAAGACGGAACGGTCGTAAAAACAGAACGTTTATTGCGCTATAGCTTCCGTAGACAAATTTTTTACCAATATCCCCATTTATTCCCTCAATGATCCATAAGATCTTAAATATCAAGTACTATAGTGTGAGCATGCTCGAGCGTTTCACGGAGATCGAATACTTTTGCCAATACCGTCGCATCAGAACAGCGAGCGGTCGGTCGCTTTCTTCCGTTTCTTCAAACGGTCATAACTTTTGACTCGTGTGGAGTTATGGGAGCCACAACCTATCAAAACGAAGCTCTTTCCATGTTCTACGTTTCTAACGGTTGGAATTGTCATGGATCGGTTTCTTGTGTAGAATAATTCCGTCTTAATTTTATTCTACAGCTTGGACGTTTTCATTCATAAACTTATTCCGTGGAGTTTTTGGTATAAGTAGTCGGACTAAATCGATGTTAACGTAGAAGAACGTGAAAAAAATGAAAATTTGAAAAGATCAAAAAAGGCCACCATAATATTCCGCTAAAAAAATGAAATTGAATTTAAAATTGGATAAAATAGGAAAATGAAAGTTATTCGTAGATTGAAAAAGTAGCTTACTTAAAGGCTAAGTAATCATATAAAACGCCTCGAGTCATTCGAAATTCTAAGGTATGAAATGCTTTTAACGTTCTCCCTGAAGTCACTTCGTCGTGGTGTCGTAATTTTGGTAAAAAGGCGGCGCGTGTTGATGACTATGAGCAAAACAATGCGGTACGGAAAAAGAGGAAGACGGAACGGTCGTTAAAACAGAACGTTTATTGCGCTATAGCTTCCGTAGACAAATTTTTGACCAATATCCCCATTTATTCCCTCAATGATCCATAAGATCTTAAATATCAAGTACTATAGTGTGAGCATGCTCGAGCGTTTCACGGAGATCGAATACTTTTGCCAATACCTTCGCATCGGAACAGCGAGCGGTCGGTCGCTTTCTTCCGTTTCTTCAAACGGCCATAACTTTTGACTCGTTTGGAGCTACGGGAGCCACAACCTATCAAAACGAAGGACTTTCCATGTTCTACATTTCTAACGGTAGGAATTTTCATGGATCGGTTTTTTTTTGTAGAATAATTCCATCTTAATTTTATTCTACACCTTGGATGTTTTCATTCATAAATTTATTCCGTGGAGTTTGTGGTATAAGTAGTCGGACAAAATCGATGTTAACGTAGAAGAACGTGAACAAAACGAAAATTTGCAAAGTTCAAATAAAGCCACCATAATATTCCGCTAAAAAAATGAAATTGAATTTAAAATTGGATAAAATAGGAAAATGAAAGATATTCGCAGATTGAAAAAGTAGCTTACTTAAAGGCTAAGTAATCATATAAAACGCCTCGAGTCGTTCGAAATTCTAAGGTATCAAATGCTTTTAACGTTCTCTCCCAGAAGTCACTTCGTCGTCGTGTCATAATTTTGGTAAAAAGGCGGCGCGTGTTGATGACTATGAGCAAAAAAATGCGGTATGGAAAAAGAGGAAGACGGAACGGTCGTAAAAACAGAACGTTTATTGTGCTATAGCTTCTGTTGACAAGTTTTTGACCCATATCCCCATTTATTCCCCCAGTGATCCATAATATCACAAATATCAAGTACTATAGTGTGAGCATGCTCGAGCGTTTCACGGAGATCGAAGACTTTTGCCAATACCGTCGAATCGGAACACCGAGCGGTCGGTCGCTTTCTTCCGTTTTTTCAAACGGCCATAACTTTTGACTCGTTTGGAGTTACGGGAGCCACAACCTATCAAAACGAAGGTCTTTCCATGTTCCACGTTTCTAAAGGTTGGAATTGTCATGGATCGGTTTTTTGTGTAGAATAATTTCTTCTTAATTTTATTCTACACCTTGAATGTTTTCATTCACAAATTTATTCCATGGAGTTTGTGGTATAAGTAGTCGAACTAAATCGATGTAAACGTGGAAGAACGTAAAAAACAAAAATATACAAATATCAAAGAAGGCCACCATAATAATCCGCTAAAAAAATGAAATTGAATTTAAAATTGGATAAAACAGGAAAATGAAAGATATTCGCAGATTGAAAAAGTAGCTTACTTAAAGGCTAAGTAATCATATAAAACGCCTCGAGTCGTTCGAAATTCTAAGGTATCAAATGCTTTTAACGTTCTCCCTGAAGTCACTTCGTCGTGGTGTCGTAATTTTGGTAAAAAGGCGGCGCATGTTGATGACTATGAGCAAAACAATGCGGTACGGAAAAAGAGGAAGACGGAACGGTCGTAAAAACAGAACGTTTATTGCGCTATAGCTTCCGTAGACAAATTTTTGAACAATATCCCCATTTATTCCCTCAATGATCCATAAGATCTTAAATATCAAGTACTATAGTGTGAGCATGCTCGAGCGTTTCACGGAGATCGAATACTTTTGCCAATACAGTCGCGTTAGAACAGCGAGCGGTCGGTCGCTTTCTTCCGTTTCTTCAAACGGCCATAACTTTTGACTCGTTTGGAGTTACGGGAGCCACAACCTATCAAAACGAAGCTCTTTCCATGTTCTACGTTTCTAATGGTTGGAATTTTTGTGGATCGGTTTTTTGTGTAGAATAATTCCATCTTAATTTTATTCAACACCTTGAATGTTTTCATTCATAAATTTATTCCGTGGAGTTTGTGGTATAAGTAGTCGGACTAAATCGATGTTAACATAGAAGAACGTGAAAAAAATGAAAATTTGCAAAGATCAAAAAAGGCCACCATAATATTCCGCTAAAAAAATGAAATTGAATTTAAAATTGGATAAAATAGGAAAATGAAAGATATTCGTAGATTGAAAAAGTAGCTTACTTAAAGGCTAAGTAATCATATAAAATGCCTCGAGTCATTCGAAATTCTAAGATATCAAATGCTTTTAGCGTTCTCCCTGAAGTCACTTCGTTGTGGTGTCGTAATTTTGGTAAAAAGGCGGCGCGTGTTGCTGACTATGAGCAAAAAAATGCGGTACGGAAAAAGAGGAAGACGGAACGGTCGTAAAAACAGAACGTTTATTGTGCTATAGCTTCTGTTGACAAGTTTTTGACCCATATCCCCATTTATTCCCCCAATGATCCATAATATCATAAATATCAAGTACTATAGTGTGAGCATGCACAAGAGTTTCACGGAGATCGAAGACTTTTGCCAATACCGTCGAATCGGAACACCGAGCGGTCGGTCGCTTTCTTCCGTTTCTTCAAACGGCCATAACTTTTGACTCGTTTGGAGTTACGGGAGCAACAACCTATCAAAATGAAGGTCTTTCCATGTTCCACGTTTCTAACGGTTGGAATTGTCATGGATCGGTTTTTTGTGTAGAATAATTTCATCTTAATTTGATTCTACATCTTGGATGTTTTCATTCACAAATTTATTCCGTGGAGTTTGTGGTATAAATAGTCGGACTAAATCGATGTAAACGTGGAAGAACGTAAAAACCAAAAATATACAAATATCAATGAAGGCCACCATAATAATCCGCTAAAAAAATTGAAATTGAATTTAAAATTGGATAAAACCGGAAACTGAAAGATATTCGCAGATTGAAAAAGTAGTTTACTTACAGCTAAGTAATCATATAAAACGCCTTGAGTCGTTCGAAATTCTAAGGTATCCAATACTTTTAACGTTCTCCTTGAAGTCTCTTCGTCGTGGTGTCGTAATTTTGGTAAAAAGGCGGCGCGCGTTGATGATTATGAGAAAAACAATGTGGTACGGAAAACGAGGAAGACGGAACCGTCGTAAAAACAGAACGTTTATCGCGCTATAGCTTCCGTGGACAAATTTTTGACCCATATCCTCATTTATTCCCTCAATGATCCATAACATCTTAAATATCAAGTACTATAGTGTGAGCATGCTCGAGCGTTTCACGGAGAACGAAGACTTTTGCCAATACCATCGAATCGGAACAACGAGCGGTCGATCGCTTTCTTCCGTTTCTTCAAACGGCCATAACTTTTGACTCGTTTGGAGTTACGGGAGCCACAACCTATCAAAACGAAGCTCATTCCATGTTCTACGTTTCTAATGGTTGGAATTGTCATGGATCGGTTTTTTGTGTATAATAATTCCATATTAATTTTATTCTACAGCTCGGATGTTTTCATTCATAAATTTATTCCGTGTAGTTTGTTGTATAAGTAGTCGGACTAAATCGATGTTAACGTAGAAGAACGTGAGAAAAACGAAAATATACAAAGATCAAAAAAGGCCATCATAATATTCCGCTAAAAAAATGAAATTGAATTTAAAATTGGATAAAACAGGAAAATGAAAGATATTCGCAGATTGAAAAAGTAGCTTACTTAAAGGCTAAGTAATCATATAAAACGCCTCGAGCCGTTCGAAATTCTAAGGTATGAAATGCTTTTAACGTTCTCCCTGAAGTCACTTCATCGTGGTGTCGTAATTTTGGTAAAAAGGCATCGCATGTTGATGACTATGAGCAAAACAATGCGGTACGGAAAAAGAGGAAGACGGAACGGTCGTTAAAACAGAACGTTTATTGCGCTATAGCTTCCGTAGACAAATTTTTGACCAATATCCCCATTTATTCCCTCAATGATCCATAAGATTTTAAATATCAAGTACTATAGTGTGAGCATGCTCGAGCGTTTCACGGAGATCGAATACTTTTGCCAATACCTTCGCATCGGAACAGCGAGCGGTCGGTCGCTTTCTTCCGTTTCTTCAAACGGCCATAACTTTTGACTCGTTTGGAGCTACGGGAGCCACAACCTATCAAAACGAAGCTCTTTCCATATTCTACGTTTCTGACGGTTGGAATTTTCATGGATCGGTTTTTTGTGTAGAATAATTCCATCTTAATTTTATTCTACACCTTGGATGTTTTCATTCATAAATTTATTCCGTGGAGTTTGTGGTATAAGTAGTCGGACAAAATCGATGTTAACGTAGAAGAACGTGAGCAAAACGAAAATTTGCAAAGTTCAAAGAAGGCCACCATAATATTCCGCTAAAAAAATGAAATTGAATTTAAAATTGGATAAAATAGGAAAATGAAAGATATTCGCAGATTGAAAAAGAAGCTTACTTAAAGGCTAAGTAATCATATAAAACGCCTCGAGTCGTTCGAAATTCTAAGGTATCAAATGCTTTTAACGTTCTCTCCCTGAAGTCACTTCGTCGTCGTGTCGTAATTTTGGTAAAAAGGCGGCGCGTGTTGATGACTATGAGCAAAAAAATGCGGTATGGAAAAAGAGGAAGACGGAACGGTCGTAAAAACAGAACGTTTATTGTGCTATAGCTTCTGTTGACAAGTTTTTGACCCATATCCCCATTTATTCCCCTAATGATCCATAATATCATAAATATCAAGTACTATAGTGTGAGCATGCTCAAGCGTTTCACGGAGATCGAAGACTTTTGCCAATACCGTCCAATCGGAACACCGAGCGGTCGGTCGCTTTCTTCCGTTTTTTCAAACGGCCATAACTTTTGACTCGTTTGGAGTTACGGGAGCCACAACCTATCAAAACGAAGGTCTTTCCATGTTCCACGTTTCTAACGGTTGGAATTGTCGTGGATCGGTTTTTTGTGTAGAATAATTTCATCTTAATTTTATTCTACACCTTGGATGTTTTCATTCAAAAATTTATTCCGTGGAGTTTGTGGTATAAATAGTCGGACAAAATCGATGTAAACGTGGAAAAACGTAAAAAACAAAAATATACAAATATCAAAGAAGGCCACCATAATAATCCGCTAAAAAAATTGAAATTGAATTTAAAATTGGATAAAACAGGAAACTGAAAGATATTCGCAGATTGAAAAAGTAGCTTACTTACAGGCTAAGTAATCATATAAAACGCCTTGAGTCGTTCGAAATTCTAAGGTATCAAATGCTTTTAACGTTCTCCTTGAAGTTGTTTCGTCGTGGTGTCGTAATTTTGGTAAAAAGGTGGCGCGCGTTGATGATTATGAGAAAAACAATATGGTGCGGAAAAAGAGGAAGACGGAACCGTAGTAAAAACAGAACGTTTATTGCGCTATAGCTTCCGTAGACAAATTTTTGACCCATATCCCCATTTATTCCCTCAATGATCCATAACATCTTAAATATCAAGTACTATAGTGTGAGCATGCTCGAGCGTTTCACGGAGAACGAAGACTTTTGCCAATACCGTCGAATCGGAACAGCGAGCGGTCGATCGCTTTCTTCTGTTTCTTCAAACGGCCATAACTTTTGACTCGTTTGGAGTTACGGGAGCCACAACCTATCAAAACGAAGCTCATTCCATGTTCTACGTTTCTAATGGTTGGAATTGTCATGGATCGGTTTTTTGTGTAGAATAATTCCATATTAATTTTATTCTACAGCTTGGATGTTTTCATTCATAGATTTATTCCGTGGAGTTTGTGGTATAAGTAGTCGGACAAAATCGATGTTAACGTAGAAGAACGTGAAAAAAACGAAAATTTGCAAAGTTCAAAAAAGGCCACCATAATATTCCGCTAAAAAAATGAAACTGAATTTAAAATTGGATAAAATAGAAAAATGAAAGATATTCGCAGATTGAAAAAGTAGCTTACTTAAAGGCTAAGTAATCATATAAAACGCCTCGAGTCGTTCGAAATTCTAAGGTATCAAATGCTTTTAACGTTCTCTCCCTGAAGTCACTTCGTCGTGGTGTCGTAATTTTGGTAAAAAGGCGGCGCGTGTTGATGACTATGAGCAAAAAAATGCAGTACGGAAAAAGAGGAAGACGGAACGGTCGTAAAAACAGAACGTTTATTGTGCTATAGCTTCTGTTGAAAAGTTTTTGACCCATATCCCCGTTTATTCCCCCAATGATCCATAATATCATAAATATCAAGTACTATAGTGTGAGCATGCTCGAGCGTTTCACGGAGATCGAAGACTTTTGCCAATACCGTCGAATCGGAACACCGAGCGGTCGGTCGCTTTCTTCCGTTTCTTCAAACGGCCATAACTTTTGACTTGTTCGGAGTTACGGGAGCCACAACCTCTCAAAACGAAGGTCTTTCCATGTTCTACGTTTCTAATGGTTCGATTTGTCATGGATCGGTTTTTTGTGTAGAATAATTCCATCTTAATTTTATTCTACGGCTTGGATGTTTTCATTCATAAATTTATTCCGTGGAGTTTATGGTATAAATATTCGGACTAAATCGATGTTAACGTAGAAAAACATAAAAAGAATATACAAAGATCAAAAAAGGTCACGATAATATTCCGCTAAAAAAATGAAATTGAATTTAAAATTGGATAAAATAGAAAAATGAAAGATATTCGCAGATTGAAAAAGTAGCTTACTTACAGGCTAAGTAATCATATAAAACGCCTTGAGTCGTTCGAAATTCTAAGGTATCAAATGCTTTTAACGTTCTCCTTGAAGTCTCTTCGTCGTGGTGTCGTAATTTTGGTAAAAAGGCGGCGCGCGTTGATGATTATGAGAAAAACAATGTGGTACGGAAAAAGAGGAAGACAGAACCGTCGTAAAAACAGAACGTTTATTTCGCTATATCTTCCGTAGACAAATTTTTGACCAATATCCCCATTTATTCCCTCAATGATCCATAAGATCTTAAATATCAAGAACTATAGTGTGAGCATGCTCGAGCGTTTCACGGAGATCGAAGACTTTTGCTAATACCGTCGAATCGGAACAGCGAGCGGTCGGTCACTTTCTTCCGTTTCTTCAAACGGCCATAACTTTTGACTCGTTTGGAGTTACGGGAGCCACAACCTATCAAAACGAAGCTCTTTCCATGTTCTACGTTTCTAATGGTTGGAATTGTCATGGATCGGTTTTTTGTGTAGAAAAATTCCATATTAATTTTATTCTACAGCTCGGATGTTTTCATTCATAAATTTATTCCGTGTAGTTTGTGGTATAAGTAGTCGGACTAAATCGATGTTAACGTAGAAGAACGTGAAAAAAACGAAAATATACAAAGATAAAAAAAGGCCATCATAATATTCCGCTAAAAAAATGAAATTGAATTTCAAATTGGATAAAATAGGAAAATGAAAGATATTCGCAGATTGAAAAAGTAGCTTACTTAAAGGCTAAGTAATCATATAAAACGCCTCGAGTCATTCGAAATTCTAAGGTATGAAATGCTTTTAACTTTCTCCCTGAAGTCACTTCGTCGTGGTGTCGTAATTTTGATAAAAAGGCAGCGCATGTTGATGACTATGAGCAAAACAATGCGGTACAGAAAAAGAGAAAGACGGAACGGTCGGAAAAAACAGAACATTTATTGCGCTATAGCTTCCGTAGAAATTTTTTTGACCAATATCCCCATTTATTCCCTCAATGATCCATAAGATCTTAAATATCAAGTACTATAGTGTGAGCACGCTCAAGCGTTTCACGGAGTTCGAATACTTTTGCCAATACCATCGAATCGGAACAGCGAGCGGTCGATCGCTTTCCTCCGTTTCTTCAAACGGCCATAACTTTTGACTCGTTTGGAGCTACGGGAGCCACAACCTATCAAAACGAAGCTCTTTCCATGTTCTACGTTTCTAACGGTTGGAATTTTCATGGATCGGTTTTTTGTGTAGAATAATTCCATATTAATTTTATTCTACACCTTCGATGTTTTCATTCATAAATTTATTCCGTGGAGTTTGTGGTATAAGTAGTCGGACAAAATCGATGTTAACGTAGAAGAACGTGAAAAAAATGAAAATTTGCAAAGTTCAAAAAAGGCCACCATAATATTCCGCTAAAAAAATGAAACTGAATTTAAAATTGGATAAAATAGAAAAATGAAAGATATTCGCAGATTGAAAAAGTAGCTTACTTAAAGGCTAAGTAATCATATAAAACGCCTCGAGTCGTTCGAAATTCTAAGGTATCAAATGCTTTTAACGTTCTCTCCCTGAAGTCACTTCGTCGTGGTGTCGTAATTTTGGTAAAAAGGCGGCGCGTGTTGATGATTATGAGCAAAGCAATGTGGTACGGAAAAAGTGGAGATCGCAGATTGAAAAACCAATATCCTCATTTATTCCCCCAATGATCCATAATATAATAAATATCAAGTACTATAGTGTGAGCATGCTCGAGCATTTCATGGAGATCGAAGACTTTTGTCAATACCGTCGAATCGGAACACCGAGCGGTCGGTCGCTTTCTTCCGTTTCTTCAAACGGCCATAACTTTTGACTCGTTTGGAGTTACGGGAGCCACAACCTATCAAAACGAAGGTCTTTCCATGTTCTATGTTTCTAACTGTTGGAATTGTCATGGATCGGTTTTTTGTGTAGAATAATTCCATCTTAATTTTATTCTACGGCTTGGATGTTTTCATTCATAAATCTATTCCGTGAAGTTTGTGGTATAAGTAGTTGGACTAAATCGATGTTAACGTAGAAGAACGTGAAAAAAACGAAAATTTGCAAAGATCAAAAATGGCCACCATAATATTCCGCTAAAAAAATGAAATTGAATTTAAAATTGGATAAAATAGGAAAATGAAAGGTATTCGCAGATCGAAAAAGTAGTTTACTTAAAGGCTAAGTAATCATATAAAACGCCTCGAGTCGTTCGAAATTCTACGGTATCAAATGCTTTTAACGTTCTCCCTGAAGTCACTTCGTCGTGGTGTCGTAATTTTGGTAAAAAGGCGGCGCGTGTTGATGACTATGAGCAAAACAATGCGGTATGGAAAAAGAGGAAGACGGAACGGTCGTAAAAACAGAACGTTTATTGTGCTATAGCTTCTGTTGACAAGTTTTTGACCCATATCCCTATTTATTCCCCCAATGATCCATAATATCATAAATATCAAGTACTATAGTGTGAGCATGCTCGAGCGTTTCACGGAGATCGAAGACTTTTGCCAATACCGTCGAATCGGAACACCGAGCGGTCGGTTGCTTTCTTCCGTTTCTTCAAACGGCCATAACTTCTGACTTGTTTGGAGTTACGGGAGCCACAACCTATCAAAATGAAGCTCTTTCCATGTTATACGTTTCTAACGGTTGGAATTGTCATGGATCGGTTTTTAGTGTAGAATAATTCCATCTTAATTTTATTCTATGGCTTGAATGTTTTCATTAATAAATTTATTCCGTGGAGTTTATGGTATAAATAGTCGGACTAAATCGATGTTAACGTAGAAGAACGTAAAAAAAATATACAAAGATAAAAAAAGGTCACTATAATATTCCGCTAAAAAAATGAAATTGAATTAAAATTGGATAAAATAGGAAAATGAAAGATATTCGCAGATTGAAAAAGTAGCTTATTTACAGGCTAAGTAATTATATAAAACGCCTTGAATCGTTCGAAATTCTAAGGTATCAAATGCTTTTAACGTTCTCCTTGAAGTCACTTCGTCGTGGTGTTTTAATTATGGTAAAAAGGCGGCGCGCGTTGATGATTATGAGAAAAACAATATGGTGCGGAAAAAGAGGAAGACGGAACCGTCGTAAAAACAGAACGTTTATTGCGCTATAGCTTCCGTAGACAAATTTTTGACCAATATCCCCATTATTCCCTCAATGATCCATAAGATCTTAAATATCAAGTACTATAGTGTGAGCATGCTCGAGCGTTTCACGGAGATCGAAGACATTTGCCAACACCGTCGAATCGGAACAGCGAGCGGTCGGTCGCTTTCTTCGGTTCCTTCAAACGGCCATAACTTTTGACTCGTCTGGAGTTACGCGAGCCACAACCTATCAAAACGAAGCTCTTTCCATGCTCTACATTTCTAATGGTTGGAATTGTCATGGATCGGTTTTTTGTGTAGAAAAATTCCATATTAATTTTATTCTACAGCTCGGATGTTTTCATTCATAAATTTATTCCGTGGAGTTTGTGGTAAAAGTAGTCGGACTAAATCGATGTTAACGTAGAAGAACGTGAAAAAAAATGAAAATATACAAAGATCAAAAAAGGCCACCATAATATTCCGCTAAAAAAATAAAATTGAATTTAAAATTGGATAAAATAGGAAAATGAAAGATATTCGCTGATTGAAAAAGTAGCTTACTTAAAGGCTAATAAATCATATAAAACGCCTTGAGTTGTTCGAAATTCTAAGGTATCACATGCTTTATCGTTCTCCTTGAAGTCACATCGTCGTGGTGTCGTAATTTTGGTAAAAAGGCGGCGTGTGTTGATGACTATGAGCAAAGCAATGTGGTACGGAAAAAGAGGAAGACGGAACCGTCGTAAAAACAAAACGTTTATTGCGCAATAGCTTCCGTAGACAAGTTTTTGACCCATATCCCCATTTGTTCCCTCAATGATCCATAAGATCTTAAATATCAAGTACTATAGTGTGAGCATGCTCGAGAGTTTCACGGAGATCGAAGACTTTTGCCAATACCGTCGAATCGGAATAGCGAGCGGTCGGTCGCTTTCTTCTGTTTCTTCAAACGGCCATAACTTTTGACTCGTTGGGAGTTACAGGAGCTACAACCTATCAAAACGAAGCTCTTTCCATGTTATACGTTTCTAACGGTTGGAATTGTCATGGATCAGTTTTTTGGGTAGAATAATTTCATCTTAATTTTATTCTACAGCTTGGATGTTTTCATTCAAAAATTTATTCCGTGGAGTTTATGGTATAAATAGTCAGACTAAATCGATGTTAACGTAGAAGAACGTAAAAAAAATTACAAAGATAAAAAAAGGCCACCATAATATTCCGCTAAAAAAATGAAATTGAATTTAAAATTGGATAAAATAGGAAAATGAAAGATATTCGCAGATTGAAAAAGTAGCTTACTTAAAGGCTAAGTAATCATATAAAACGCCTTGAGTCATTCGAAATTCTAAGGTATCAAATGCTTTTAACGTTCTCCTTGAAGTCAATTTGTCGTGGTGTCGTAATTTGGGTAAAAAGGCGGCGCGTGTTGATGATTATGAGCAAAGCATTGTGGTACGGAAAAAGTGGAATACGGGACCGTCGTAAAAACGGAACGTTTGTTGCGCTATAACTTCCGTAGACAAGTTTTTGACCCATATCCCCATTTATTCCCTCAATGATCCATAAGATCTTAAATATCAAGTACTATAGTGTGATCATGCTCGAGCGTTACACGGAGATCGAAGACTTTCGCCAATACCATCGAATCGGAACAGCGAGCGGTCGGTCGCTTTCTTCCATTTCTTCAAACGGCCATAACTTTTGACTCGTTTGGAGTTACGGGAGCCACAACCTATCAAAACGAAGGTCTTTCCATGTTCTACGTTTTTAACTGTTGGAATTTTCATGGATCGGTTTTTTTTGTAGAATAATTCCATCTTAATTTTATTCTACACCTTGAATGTTTTCATTCATAAATTTATTCCGTGGAGTTTGTGGTATAAGTAGTCGGACTAAATCGATGTTAACGTAGAAGATCGTGAAAAAAACAAAAATATACAAAGATCAAAAAAGGCCACCATAATATTCCTCTAAAAAATGAAATTGAATTTAAAATTGGATAAAATAGGAAAATGAAAGATATTCGCAGATTGAAAAAGTAGCTTACTTAAAGGCTAAGTAATCATATAAAATGCATCGAGTCGTTCGAAATTATAAGGTATCAAATGCTTTTAACATTCTCCATGAAGTCACTTCATCGTAGTGCCGTAATTTTGGTAAAAAGGCGGCGCGTGTTGATGACTATGAGAAAAACAATGCGGTACGGAAAAAGAGGAAGACGGAGCGGTCGTAAAAACAGAACGTTTATTGTGCTATAGCTTCTGTTGACAAGTTTTTGACCCATATCCGCTTTTATTCCCCCAATGATCCATAATATCATAAATATCAAGTACTATAGTGTGAGCATGCTCGAGCGTTTCACGGAGATCGAAGACTTTTGCCAATACCGTCCAATCGGAACACCGAGCGGTCGGTCGCTTTCTTCCGTTTCTTCAGACGGCCATAACTTTTGGCTCGTTTGGAGTTACGGGAGCCACAACCTATCAAAACGAAGGCCTTTCCATGTTCTACGTTTCTAACGGTTCGATTTGTCATGGATCGGTTTTTTGTGTAGAATAATTCCATCTTAATTTTATTCTACGACTTGGATGTTTTTATTCATAAATTTATTCCGTGGAGTTTATGGTATAAATAGTCAGACTAAATCGATGTTAACGTAGAAGAACGTAAAAAAAATATACAAAGATCAAAAAAGGTCACTATAATATTCTGCTAAAAAAATGAAATTGAATTTAAAATTGGATAAAATAGGAAAACGAAAGATATTCGCAGATTGAAAAAGTAGCTTACTTACAGGCTAAGTAATCATATAAAACGCCTTGAGTCGTTCAAAATTCTAAGGTATTAAATGCTTTTAACGTTCTCCTTGAAATCTCTTCGTCGTGGTGTCGTAATTTTGGTAAAAAGGCGGCGCGCGTTGATGATTATGCGAAAAACAATGTGGTACGGAAAAAGAGGAAGACGGAACCGTCGTAAAAATTGAACGTTTATTGCGCTATAGCTTCCGTAGACAAATTTTTGACCAATATCCCCATTTGTTCCCTCAATGATCCATAAGATCTTAAATATCAAGTACTATAGTGTAAGCATGCTCGAGCGTTTCACGGAGATCGAAGACTTTTGCCAATACCGTCGAATCGGAACAGCGAGCGGTCGGTCGCTATCTTCCGTTTCTTCAAACGGCCATAACTTTTGACTCGTTTGGAGTTACGGGAGCCATAACCTATCAAAACGAAGCTCTTTCCATGTTCTACGTTTCTAATTGTTGGAATTGTCATGGATCGGTTTTTTGTGTAGAATAATTCCATATTAATTTTATTCTACAGCTCGGATGTTTTCATTCATAAATTTATTCCGTGGAGTTTGTGGTATAAGTAGTCGGATTAAATCGATGTTAACGTAGAAAAACGTGAAAAAAATGAAAATATACAAAGATCAAAAAAGGCCACCATAATATTTCGCTAAAAAAATTAAATTGAATTTAAAATTGGATAAAATAGGAAAATGAAAAATATTCGCAGATTGAAAAAGTAGCTTACTTAAAGGCTAATTAATCATATAAAACGCCTTAAATTGTTCGAAATTCTAAGGCATCATATGCTTTATCGTTCTCCTTGAAGTCACATCGTCGTGGTGTCTTAATTTTGGTAAAAAGGTGGCGCGTATTGATGACTATGAGCAAAGCAATGCGGTACGGAAAAAGAGGAAGACGGAACCGTCGTAAAAACAGAACGTTTATTGCGCAATAGCTTCCGTAGACAAGTTTTTGACCCATATCCTCATTTATTCCCTCAACGATCCATAAGATCTTAAATATCAAGTACTATAGTGTGAACATGCTCGAGCGTTTCACGGAGATCGAAAACTTTTGCCAGTACTGTCGAATCGGAACAGCGAGCGGTCGGTCGCTTTCTCCCGTTCCTTCAAACGGCCATAACTTTTGACTCGTTGGGAGTTACGGGAGCCACAACCTATCAAAACGAAGGTCTTTCCATGTTCTACGTTTCTAACGGGTGGAATTGTCATGGATCGGTTTTTTGTGTAGAATAATTCCATCTTAATTTTTTTCTACAGCTTGGATATTTTCATTCATAAATTTATTCCGTGGAGTTTATGGTATAAATAGTCAGACTAAATCGATGTTAACGTAGAAGAACGTAAAAAAAAAAATACAAAATCAAAAAAGGCCACCATAATATTCCGCTAAAAAATGAAATTGAATTTAAAATTGGATAAAATAGGAAAATGAAAGATATTCGCAGATTGAAAAAGTAGCTTACTTAAAGGCTAAGTAATCATATAAAACGCCTTGAGTCGTTCGAAATTCTTAGGTATCAAATGCTTTTAACGTTCTCCTTGAAGTCACTTCGTCGTGGTGTCGTAATTTTGGAAAAAAGGCGGCGCGTGTTGATGATTTTGAGCAAAGCAATGTGGTGCGGAAAAAGTGAAAGACGGAACCGTCGTAAAAACGGAACGTTTATTGCGCTATAGCTTCTGTTGACAAGTTTTTGACCCATATCCCCATTTATTCCCTCAATGATCCATAAGATCTTAAATATAAAGTACTATAGTGTGTTCATGCTCGAACGTTTCACGGAGATCGAAGACTTTTGCCAATACCATCGAATCGGAACAGCGAGCGGTCGGTCGCTTTCTTCCGTTTCTTCAAACGGCCATAACTTTTGACTCGTTTGGAGTTACGGGAGCCACAACCCATCAAAACGAAGCCCTTTCCATGTTCTACGTTTCTAACGGTTGGAATTGTCATGGATCGGTTTTTGTGTAGAATAATTCCATCTTAATTTTATCCTACAACTTGGATGTTTTCATTCATAAATTTATTCCGTGGAGTTTATGGTATAAATAGCCAGACTAAATCGATGTTAACGTAGAAGAACGTAAAAAAAAATACAAAGATCAAAAAAGGCCACCATAATATTCCGCTAAAATATGAAATTGAATTTAAAATTGGATAAAGTAGGAAAATGTAAGTTATTCGCAGATTGAAAAAGTAGCTTACTTACAGGCTAAGTAATCATATAAAACGCATCGAGTCGTTCGAAATTATAAGGTATCAAATGCTTTTAACGTACTCCCTGAAGTCACTTCGTCGTGGTGTCGTAATTTTGGTAAAAAGGCAGCGCGTGTTGATGACTATGAGCAAAACAATGCAGTACGGAAAAAGAGGAAGACGGAACGGTCGTAAAAACAGAACGTTTATTGTGCTATAGCTTCTGTTGACAAGTTTTTGACCCATATCCCCATTTATTCCCCCAATGATCCATAATATCACAAATATCATGTACTATAGTGTGAGCATGCTCGAGCGTTTCACGGAGATCGAAGACTTTTGCCAATACCGTCGAATCGGAACACCGAGCGGTCGGTCGCTTTCTTCCGTTTCTTCAAATGGGCATAACTTTTGACTCGTTTGGAGTTACGGGAGCCACAACCTCTCAAAACGAAGGTCTTTCCATGTTCTACGTTTTTAACTGTTGGAATTTTCATGGATCGGTTTTTTTTGTAGAATAATTCCATCTTAATTTTATTCTACAGCTTGAATGTTTTCATTCATAAATTTATTCCGTGGAGTTTATGGCATAAATAGTCGCATTATATCGATGTTAACGTAGAAGAACGTAAAAAAAATATATACAAAGATAAAAAATGGTCACTATAATATTCCGCTAAAAAAATGAAATTGAATTTAAAATTGGATAAAATAGGAAAATGAAAGATATTCGCAGATTGGAAAAGTAGCTTACTTAAAGGCTAAGTAATCATATAAAACGCATCGAGTCGTTCGAAATTATAAGGTATCAAATGCTTTTAACGTTCTTCCTGAAGTTACTTCATCGTGGTGTCGTAATTTTGGTAAAAAGGCGGCGCGTGTTGATGAGTATGTGCAAAACAATGCGGTACGGAAAAAGAGGATGACGGAACGGTCGTAAAAACAGAACGTTTATTGTGCTATAGCTTCTGTTGACAAGTTTTTGACCCATATCCCCATTTATTCCCCCAATGATCCATAATATCATAAATATCAAGTACTATAGTGTGAGCAAGCTCGAGCGTTTCACGGAGATCGAAGACTTTTGCCAATACCGTAGAATCGAAACACCGAGCGGTCGGTCGCTTTCTTCCGTTTCTTCAAACGGCCATAACTTTTGACTCGTTCGGAGTTACGGGAGCCACAACCTATCAAAACGAAGGTCTTTCCATGTTCTACGTTTCTAATTGTTGGAATTGTCATGGATCGGTTTTTTGTGTAGAATAATTCCATATTAATTTTATTTTGCAGCTCGGATGTTTTCATTCATAAATTTA
Source organism: Allium cepa (assembly GCA_030765085.1). Lineage (NCBI taxonomy): Eukaryota > Viridiplantae > Streptophyta > Magnoliopsida > Asparagales > Amaryllidaceae > Allium > Allium cepa. The sequence continues at coordinate 172,069,044 of CM060931.1, forward strand.
TTCCGTGGAGTTTGTGGTATAAGTAGTCGGACTAAATCGATGTTACGTAGAAGAACGTGAAAAAAACGAAAATATACAAAGATCAAAAAAGGCCACCATAATATTTCGCTAAAAAAATTAAATTGAATTTAAAATTGGATAAAATAGGAAAATGAAAAATATTCGCAGATTGAAAAAGTAGCTTACTTAAAGGCTAATTAATCATATAAAACGCCTTGAATTGTTCGAAATTCTAAGGTATCATATGCTTTATCGTTCTCCTTGAAGTCACATCATCGTGGTGTCTTAATTTTGGTAAAAAGGGGGCGCGTGTTGATGACTATGAGCAAAGCAATGTGGTACGGAAAAAGAGGAAGACGGAACCGTCGTAAAAACAGAACGTTTATTGCGCAATAGCTTCCGTAGACAAGTTTTTGACCCATATCCTCATTTATTCCCTCAACGATCCATAAGATCTTAAATATCAAGTACTATAGTGTGAACATGCTCGAGCGTTTCACGGAGATCGAAAACATTTTCCAATACTGTCGAATCGGAACAGCGAGCGGTCGGTCGCTTTCTCCCGTTCCTTCAAACGGCCATTACATTTGACTCGTTGGGAGTTAAGGGAGCCACTACCTATCAAAACGAAGGTCTTTCCATGTTCTACGTTTCTAACGGTTGGAATTGTCATGAATCGGTTTTTTGTGTAGAATAATTCCATCTTAATTTTTTTCTACAGCTTGGATGTTTTCATTCATAAATTTATTCCGTGGAGTTTATGGTATAAATAGTCAGACTAAATCGATGTTAACGTAGAAGAACGTAAAAAAAAAGTACAAAAACAAAAAAGGCCACCATAATATTCCGCTAAAAAATGAAATTGAATTTAAAATTGGATAAAATAGGAAAATGAAAGATATTCGCAGATTGAAAAAGTAGCTTACTTAAAGGCTAAGTAATCATATAAAACGCCTTGAGTCGTTCGAAATTCTAATGTATCAAATGCTTTTAACGTTCTCCTTGAAGTCACTTCGTCGTGGTGTCGTAATTTTGGTAAAAAGGCGGCCCGTGTTGATGATTTTGAGCAAAGCAATGTGGTACGGAAAAAGTGAAAGACGGAACCGTCGTAAAAATGGAACGTTTATTGCGCTATAGCTTCTGTAGACAAGTTTTTGACCCATATCCCCATTTATTCCCTCAATGATCCATAAGATCTTAAATATAAAGTACTATAGTGTGATCATGCTCGAACGTTTCACGGAGATCGAAGACTTTTGCCAATACCATTGAATCGGAACAGCGAGCGGTCGGTCGCTTTCTTCCGTTTCTTCAAACGGCCATAACTTTTGACTCGTTTGGAGTTACGGGAGCCACAATCTATCAAAACGAAGCTCTTTCCATGTTCTACGTTTCTAACGAGTGGAATTGTCATGGATCGGTTTTGGTGTAGAATAATTCCATCTTAATTTTATCCTACAGCTTGGATGTTTTCATTCATAAATTTATTCCGTGGAGTTTATGGTATAAATAGCCAGACTAAATCGATGTTAACGTAGAAGAACGTAAAAAAAAATACAAAGATCAAAAAAGGCCACCAAAATATTCCGCTAAAAAAATGAAATTGAATTTAAAATTGGATAAAGTAGGAAAATGAAAGATATTCGCAGATTGAAAAAGTAGCTTACTTAAAGGCTAAGTAATCATATATAACGCATCGAGTCGTTCGAAATTATAAGGTATCAAATACTTTTAATGTTCTCCCTAAAGTCATTTCGTCGTGGTGTCGTAATTTTGGTAAAAAGGCGGCGCGTGTTGATGACTATGAGCAAAACAATGCGGTACGGAAAAAGAGGAAGACGGAACGGTCGTAAAAACAGAACGTTTATTGTGCTATAGCTTCTGTTGACAAGTTTTTGACCCATATCCCCATTTATTCCCCCAATGATCCATAATATCACAAATATCAAGTACTATAGTGTGAGCATGCTCGAGCGTTTCACGGAGATCGAAGACTTTTGGCAATACCGTCGAATCGAAACACCGAGCGGTCGGTCGCTTTCTTCCGTTTCTTCAAACGGCCATAACTTTTGACTCGATTGGAGTTACGGGAGCCACAACCTCTCAAAACGAAGGTCTTTCCATGTTCTACGTTTCTGACGGTTGGAATTTTCATGGATCAGTTCTTTGTGTGGAATAATTCCATCTTAATTTTATTCTACACCTTGGATGCTTTCATTCATAAATTTATTCCGTGGAGTTTATGGTTTAAATAGTCGGACTATATCGATGTTAACGTAGAAGAACGTAAAAAAAAATATACAAAGATAAAAAATGGTCACTATAATATTCCGCTAAAAAAATGAAATTGAATTTAAAATTGGATAAAATAGGAAAATGAAAGATATTCGCAGATTGAAAAAGTAGCTTACTTAAAGGCTAAGTAATCATATAAAACGCATCGAGTCGTTCGAAATTATAAGGTATCAAATGCTTTTAACGTTCTTCCTGAAGTTACTTCGTCGTGGTGTCGTAATTTTGGTAAAAAGGCGGCGCGTGTTGATGAGTATGAGCAAAACAATGCGGTACGGAAAAAGAAGAAGACGGAACGGTCGTAAAAACAGAACGTTTATTGTGCTATAGCTTCTGTTGACAAGTTTTTGACCCATATCCCCATTTATTCCCCCAATGATCCATAATATCATAAATATCAAGTACTATAGTGTGAGCAAGCTCGAGCGTTTCACGGAGAACGAAGACTTTTGCCAATACCGTCGAATCGGAACACCGGGCGGTCGGTCGCTTTCTTCCGTTTCTTCAAACGGCCATAACTTTTGACTCGTTTGGAGTTACGGGAGCCACAACCTATAAAAACGAAGGTCTTTACTTGTTCTACGTTTCTAACAGTTGGAATTGTCATGGATCGGTTTTTTGTATGGAATATTTCCATCTTAATTTTGTTCTACAACTTGGATGTTATCATTCATAAATTTATTCCGTGGAGTTTATGGTATAAATAGTCAGACTAAATCGATGTTAACGTAGAAGAACGTAAAAAAATATACAAAGATCAAAATAGGTCACTATAATATTCCGTTAAAAAAATGAAATTGAATTTAAAATTGGAAAAATAGGACAATGAAAGATATTCGCAGATTGAAAAAGTAGCTTACTTACAGGCAAAGTAATCATATAAAACGCCTTGAGTAGATCGAAATTCTAAGATATCAAATGCTTTTAACGTTCTCCTTTAAGTCTCTTTGTCGTGGTGTTGTAATTTTGGTAAAAAGGCGGCGCGCGTTGATGATTATGAGAAAAACAATGTGGTACGGAAAAAGAGGAAGAAGGAACCGTCGTAAAAACTGAACGTTTATTGCGCTATAGCTTCCGTAGACAAATTTTTGACCGATATCCCCATTTATTCCCTCAATGATCCATAAGATCTTAAATATCAAGTACTATAGTGTGAGCATGCTCAAGCGTTTCACGGAGATCGAAGACTTTTGCCAATACCGTCGAATCGGAACAGCTAGCGGTCGGTCGCTTTCTTCCGTTTCTTCAAACGGCCATAACTTTTGAATCGTTTGGAGTTACGGGAGCCACAACCTATCAAAACGAAGCTCTTCCCATGTTCTACGTTTCTAATGGTTGGAATTGTCATGCATCGGCTTTTTGTGTAGAATAATTCCATATTAATTTTATTCTACAGCTCGGATGTTTTCATTCATAAATTTATTCCGTGGAGTTTGTGGTATAAGTAGTCGGACTAAATCGATGTTAACGTAGAAGAACGTGAAAAAAACGAAAATATACAAAGATCAGAAAAGGCCACCATAATATTCCGCTAAAAAAATGAAATTGAATTTAAAATTGGATAAAATAGGAAAATGAAAGATATTCGCAGATTGAAAAGGTAGCTTACTTAAAGGCTAAGTAATCATATAAAACGCATCGAGTCGTTCGAAATTATAAGGTATCAAATGCTTTTAACGTTCTCCCTGAAGTCTCTTCGTCGTGGTGTCGTAGTTTTGGTAAAAAGGCGGCGCGTGTTGATGACTATGAGCAAAACAATGCGGTACGGAAAAAGAGGAAGACGGAACGGTCGTAAAAACAGAACGTTTATTGTGCTATAGCTTCTGTTGACAAGTTTTTGAACCATATCCCCATTTATTCCCCCAATGATCCATAATATCATAAATATCAAGTACTATAGTGTGAGCATGCTCGAGCATTTCACGGAGATCGAAGACTTTTGCCAATACCGTCGAATCGGAACACCGAGCGGTCGGTCGCTTTCTTCCGTTTCTTCAAACGGCCATAACTTTTGACTCGTTTGGAGTTACGGGAGCCACAACCTATCAAAACGAAGGTCTTTTCATGTTCTGCGTTTCTAACGGTTCGAATTGTCATGGATCGGTTTTTTGTGTGAAATAATTTAATCTTAATTTTATTCTACAGCTTGGATGTTTTCATTCATAAATTTATTCCGTGGAGTTTATGGTATAAGTAGTCCGACTAAATCGATGTTAACGTAGAAGAACGTGCAAAAACGAAAATATACAACGATCAAAAAAGGCCACTACAATATTCCGCTAAAAAAATGAAATTGAATTTAAAATTGGATAAAATTGGAAAATGAAAGATATTCGCAGATTGAAAAAGTAGCTTACTTAAAGGCTAAGTAATCATATAAAACGCATCGAGTCGTTCGAAATTATAAGGTATGAAATGCTTTTAACGTTCTCCCTGAAATCACTTCGTCGTGGTGTCGTAATTTTGGCAAAAGGGCGGCGCGTGTTGATGACTATGGGCAAAACAATGCGGTACGGAAAAAGAGGAAGACGGAACGGTCGTAAAAACGGAACGTTTATTGCGCTATCACTTCCGTAGACAAGTTTTTGACCCATATCCCCATTTATTCCCCCAATTATCCATAATATCATAAATATCAAGTACTATAGTGTGAGCATGCTCGAGCGTTTCACGGAGATCGAAGACTTTTGCCAATACCTTCGAATCGGAACAGCGAGCGGTCGGTCGCTTTCTTCCGTTTCTTCAAACTGCCATAACTTTTGACTCGTTTGGAGTTATGGGAGCCACAACCTATCAAAACGAAGGTCTTTCCATGTTCTACGTTTCTAACGGTTGGAATTGTCATGGATCGGTTTTTTGTGTGGAATAATTCCGCCTTAATTTTATTCTACAGCTTGGATGTTTTCATTCATAAATTTATTCCGTGGAGTTTATGGTATAAATAGTAAGACTAAATCGATGTTAACGTAGAAGAACGTAAAAAAAATATACAAAGATCAAAAAAGGTTACTATAATATTCCGCTAAAAAAATGAAATTGAATTTAAAATTGGATAAAATAGGAAAATGAAAGATATTCGCAGACTGAAAAAGTAATTTACTTACAGGCTAAGTAATCATATAAAACGCCTTAAGTCGTTCGAAATTCTAAGGTATAAAATGCTTTTAACGTTCTCCTTGAAGTATCTTCGTCGTGGTGTCATAATTTTGGTAAAAAGGCGGCGCGCGTTAATGATTATGAGAAAAACAATGTGGTATGGAAAAAGAGGAAGACGGAACTGTCGTAAAAATAGAACGTTTATTGCGTTATAGCTTTCGTAGACAAATTTCTGACCAATTTCCCATTTATTCCCTCAATGATCCATAAGATCTTAAATATCAAGTACTATAGTGTAAGCATGCTCGAGCGTTTCACGGAGATCGAAGACTTTTGCCAATACCGTCGAATCGGAACAGCGAGCGGTCGGTCGCTTTCTTCCGTTCCTTCAAACGGCCATAACTTTTGACTCGATTGGAGTTACGGGAGCCACAACCTATCAAAACGAAGCTCTTTCCATGTTCTACGTTTCTAATGGTTGGAATTGTCATGCATCAACTTTTTGTGTAGAATAATTCCATATTAATTTTATTCTACAGCTCGGATGTTTTCATTCATAAATTTATTCCGTGGAGTTTGTGGTATAAGTAGTCGGACTAAATCGATATTAACGTAGAAGAACGTGAAAAAAACGAAAATATACAAAGATCAAAAAAGGCCACCATAATATTCCGCTAAAAAAATGAAATTGAATTTAAAGTTGGATAAAATAGGAAAATGAAAGATATTCGCAGATTGAAAAAGTAGCTTACTTAAAGGCTAAGTAATCATATAAAACGCATCGAGTCGTTCGAAATTATAAGGTATCAAATGCTTTTAACGTTCTCCCTGAAGTCACTTCGTCGTGGTGTCGTAATTTTGGTAAAAAGGCGGCGCGTGTTGATGACTATGAGCAAAACAATGCGGTACGGAAAAAGAGGAAGACGGAACGGTCGTAAAAACGGAACGTTTATTGTGCTATAGCTTTCGTAGACAAGTTTTGGACCCATATCCCCATTTATTCCCCCAATGATCCATAATATCATAAATATCAAGTACTATAGTGTGAGCATGCTCGAGCGTTTCACGGAGACCGAAGACTTTTGCCAATACCGTCGAATCGGAACACCGAGCGGTCGGTCGCTTTCTTCCGTTTCTTCAAACGGCCATAACTTTTGACTCGTTGGGAGTTACGGGAGCCACAACCTATCAAAACGAAGGTCTTTCCATGTTCTACGTTTCTAACGGTTGGAATTGTCATGGATCGGTTTTTTTGTGTGGAATAATTTCATCTTAATTTTATTCTACAGCTTGGATGTTTTCATTCATAAATTTATTCCGTGGAGTTTATGGTATAAATAGTCAGACTAAATTGATGTTAACGTAGAAGAAGGTAAAAAAAAATTTACAAAGATCAAAAAAGCCACTATAATATTCCGCTAAAAAAATGAAATTGAATTTAAAATTGGATAAAATAGGAAAATGAAAGATATTCGCAGACTGAAAAAGTAGCTTACTTACAGGCTAAGTAATCATTTAAAACGCCTTGAGTCGTTCGAAATTCTAAGGTATCAAATGCTTTTAACGTTCTCCTTGAAGTATCTCCGTCGTGGTGTCGTAATTTTGGTAAAAAGGCGGCGCGCGTTGATGATTATGAGAAAAGCAATGTGGTACGGAAAAAGTGGAAGACGGAACCGTCGTAAAAACAGAACGTTTATTGCGCTATAGCTTCCGTAGACAAATTTTTGACCAATTTCCCATTTATTCCCTCAATGATCCATAAGGTCTTAAATATCAAGTACTATAGTGTGAGCATGCTCGAGCGTTTCACGGAGATCAAAGACTTTTGCCAATACCGTCGAATCGGAACAGCGAGCGGTCGGTCGCTTTCTTCCGTTTCTTCAAACGGCCATAACTTTTGACTCGTTTGGAGTTACGGGAGCCACAACCTATCAAAACGAAGCTCTTTCCATGTTCTACGTTTCTAATGGTTGGAATTGTCATGCATCGGCTTTTTGTGTAGAATAATTCCATATTAATTTTATTCTACAGCTCGGATGTTTTCATTCATAAATTTATTCCGTGGAGTTTGTGGTATAAGTAGTCGGACTAAATCGATGTTAACGTAGAAGAACGTGAAAAAAACGAAAATATACAAAGATCAAAAAAGGCCACCATAATATTCCGCTAAAAAAATGAAATTGAATTTAAAATTGGATAAAATAGGAAAATGAAAGATATTCGCAGATTGAAAAAGTAGCTTACTTAAAGGCTAAGTAATCATATAAAACGCATCGAGTCGTTCGAAATTATAAGGTATCAAATGCTTTTAACGTTCTCCCTGAAGTCACTTCGTCGTGGTGTCGTAATTTTGGTAAAAAGGCGGCGCGTGTTGATGACTATGAGCAAAACAATGCGGTACGGAAAAAGAGGAAGACGGAACGGTCGTAAAAACAGAACGTTTATTGTGCTATAGCTTCTGTTGACAAGTTTTTGAACCATAACCCCATTTATTCCCCCAATGATCCATAATATCATAAATATCAAGTACTATAGTGTGAGCATGCTCGAGCGTTTCACGGAGATCGAAAACTTTTGCCAATACCGTCGAATCGGAACACCGAGCGGTCGGTCGCTTTCTTCCGTTTCTTCAAACGGCCATAACTTTTGACTCGTTTGGAGTTACGGGAGCCACAACCTATCAAAACGAAGGTCTTTTCATGTTCTACGTTTCTAACGGTTCGAATTGTCATGGATCGGTTTTTTGTGTGAAATAATTCCATCTTAATTTTATTCTACAGGTTGGATGTTTTCATTCATAAATTTATTCCGTGGAGTTTATGGTATAAGTAGTCCGACTAAATCGATGTTAACGTAGAAGAACGTTAAAATAAAATATAAAGATCAAAAAAGGCCACCATAATATTCCACTTAAAAATTGAAATTGAATTTAAAATTGGATAAAATAGGAAAATGAAAGATATTCGCAGATTGAAAAAGTAGCTTACTTAAAGGCTAATTAATCATATAAAACGACTTGAGTTGTTCGAAATTCTAAGGTATCATATGCTTTATCGTTCTCCTTGAAGTCACATCGTCGTGATTTCGTAATTTTGGTAAAAAGGCGGCGCGTGTTGATGACTATGAGCAAAGCAATGTGGTACCGAAAAAGAGGAAGACGGAACCGTCGTAAAAACAGAACGTTTATTGCGCAATAGCTTCTGTAGACAAGTTTTTGACCCATATCCCAATTTATTCCCTCAATGATCCATAAGATCTTAAATATCAAGTACTATAGTGTGAGCATGCTCGAGAGTTTCACGAAGATCGAAGACTTTTGCCAATACCGTCGAATCGGAAAAGCGAGCGGTCGGTTGCTTTCTTCCGTTTCTTCAAACGGCCATAACTTTTGACTCGTTGGGAGCTACAGGAGCGACAAACTATCAAAACGAAGCTCTTTCCATGTTCTACGTTTCTAACGGTTGGAATTGTCATGGATCGGTTTTTTGTGTAGAATAATTCCATCTAAATTTTATTCTACAGCTCGGATGTTTTCATTCGTAAATTTATTCCGTGGAGTTTATGGTATAAATAGTCCGACTAAATCGATGTTAACGTAGAAGAACGTGAAAAAAACGAAAATATACAAAGATCAAAAAAGGCCACCATAATATTCCGCTAAAAAAATGAAATTGAATTTAAAATTGGATAAAATAGGAAAATGAAAGATATTCACAGATTGAAAAAGTAGCTTACTTAAAGGCTAATTAATCATATAAAGCGCCTAGTGTTGTTCGAAATTCTAAGGTATCACATGCTTTATCGTTCTCCTTGAAGACACATCGTCGTGGTGTCGTAATTTTGGGAAAAAGGCGGCGCGCGTTGATGACTATGAGCAAAGCAATGTGGTACGGAAAAAGAGGAAGACGGAACCGTCGTAAAAACAGAACGTTTATTGCGCACTAGCTTCCGTAGACAAGTTTTTGACCCATATCCCCATTTATTCCCTACATGATCCATAAGATCTTAAATATCAAGTACTATAGTATGAGCATGCTCGAGAGTTTCACGGAGATCGAAGACTTTTGCCAATATCGTCGAATCGGAACAGCGAGCGGTCAGTCGATTTCTTCCGTTTCTTCAAACGGCCATAACTTTTGACTCATTGGGAGTTACAGGAGCTACAACATATCAAAACGAAGCTCTTTCCATGTTCTACGTTTCTAATGGTTGGAATTGTCATGCATCGGCTTTTTGTGTAGAATAATTCCATATTAATTTTATTCTACAGCTCGGATGTTTTCATTCATAAATTTACTCCGTGGAGTTTGTGGTATAAGTAGTCGGACTAAATCGATGTTAACGTAGAAGAACGTGAAAAAAACGAAAATATACAAAGATCAAAAAAGGCCACCATAATATTCCGCTAAAAAAATGAAATTGAATTTAAAATTGGATAAAATAGGAAAATGAAAGATATTCGCAGATTGAAGAAGTAGCTTACTTAAAGGCTAATTAATCATATAAAATGCCTTGAGTTGTTCGAAATTCTAAGGTATCATATGCTTTATCGTTCTCCTTGAAGTCACATCGTCGTGGTGTCGTAATTTTGGTAAAAAGGTGGCGTGTGTTGATGACTCTGAGCAAAGCAATGTGGTACGGAAAAAGAGGAAGACGGAACCGCCGTAAAAACAGAACGTTTATTGCGCAATAGCTTCCGTAGACAAGTTTTTGACCCATATCCCCATTTATTCCCTCAATGATCCATAAGATCTTAAATATCAAGTACTATAGTGTGAGCATGCTCGAGAGTTTCACGGAGATCGAAGACTTTTGTCAATACCGTCGAATCGGAACAGCGAGCGGTCACTCGCTTTCTTCCGTTTCTTCAAACGGCCATAACTTTTGACTCGTTGGGAGTTACAGGAGCCACAACCTATCAAAACGAAGCTCTTTCCATGTTCGACATTTCTAACTGTTGGAATAGTCATGGATCGGTTTTTTGTGTAGAATAATTCCATCTTAATTTTATTCTACAGCTTGGATGTTTTCATTCATATATTTATTCCGTGGAGTTTATGATATAAATAGTCAGACTAAATCGATGTTAACGTAGAAGAACGTTAAAAAAAATACAAAGATCAAAAAAGGCCACCATAATATTCCGCTTAAAAAATGAAATTGAATTTAAAATTGGATAAAATAGGAAAATGAAAGATATTCGCAGATTGAAAAAGTAGCTTACTTAAAGGCTAATTAATCATATAAAACGCCTTGAGTTGTTCGAAATTCTAAGGTATCATATGCTTTATCGTTCTCCTTGAAGTCAATTCGTCGTGGTGTCGTAATTTTGGGAAAAAGGCGGCGCGTGTTGATGACTATGAGCAAAGCAATGTGGTACGGAAAAAGAGGAAGATGGAACCGTCGTAAAAACAGAACATTTATTGCGCAATAGCTTCCGTAGACAAGTTTTTGACCCATATCCCCATTTATTCCTTCAATGATCCGTAAGATCTTAAATATCAAGTACTATAGTGTGAGCATGCTCGAGAGTTTTACGGTGATCGAAGACTTTGCCAATACCGTCGAATCGGAACAGCGAGCGGTCACTCGCTTTCTTCCGTTTCTTCAAACGGCCATAACTTTTGACTCGTTGGGAGTTACAGGAGTCACAACCTATCAAAACGAAGCTCTTTCCATGTTCTACGTTTCTAACGGTTGGAATCGTCATGCGTCGGCTTTTTGTGTAGAATAATTCCATATTAATTTTATTCTACGGCTTGGATGTTTTCATTCATAAATTTATTCCGTGGAGTTTATGATATACATAGTCAGACTAAATCGATGTGAACATTGAAGAACGTTAAAAAAAATACAAAGATCAAAAACGGCCACCATAATATTCTGCTTAAAAAATGAAATTGAATTTAAAATTGGATAAAATAGGAAAATGAAAGATATTCGCAGATTGAAAAAGTAGCTTACTTAAAGGTTAATTAATCATATAAAGCGCCTTGTGTTGTTCGAAATTCTAAGGTATCATATGCTTTATCATTCTCCTTGAAGTCACATCGTCGTGGTTTCGTAATTTTGGTAAAAAGGCGGCGCGTGTTGATGACTATGAGCAAAGCAATGTGGTACGGAAAAAGAGGAAGACGGAACCGTCGTAAAAATAGAACGTTTATTGCGCAATAGCTTCCGTAAACAAGTTTTTGACCCATATCCCCATTTATTCCCTCAATGATCCATAAGATCTTAAATATCAAGTACTATAGTGTGAGCATGCTCGAGAGTTTCACGAAGATCGAAGACTTTTGCCACTACCGTCGAATCAGAACAGCGAGCGGTCGGTCGCTTTCTTCCGTTTCTTCAAACGGCCATAACTTTTGACTCGTTGGGAGTTACAGGAGCCACAACCTATCAAAACGAAGCTCTTTCCATGTTATACGTTTGTAATGGTTGGAATTGTCATGGATCGGTTTTTTGTGTAGAATAATTCCATCTTAATTTTATTCTATAGCTCGGGTGTTTTCATTCATAAATTTATTCCGTGGAGTTTATTGTATAAATAGTCCGACTAAATCGATGTTAACGTAGAAGAACGTGAAAAAAACGAAAATATACAAAGATCAAAAAAGGCCATCATAATATTCCGCTAAAAAAATGAAATTGAATTTAAAATTGGATAAAATAGGAAAATGAAAGATATTCGCAGATTGAAAAAGTAGCTTACTTAAAGGCTAATTAATCATATAAAGCGCCTTGTGTTGTTCGAAATTCTAAGGTATCATATGCTTTATCGTTCTCCTTGAAGTCACATCGTCGTGGTGTCGTAATTTTGGGAAAAAGGCAGCGCGTGTTGATGACTATGAGCAAAGCAATGTGGTACGGAAAAACAGGAAGACAGAACCGTCGTAAAAACAGAACGTTTATTGCGCAATAGCTTCCGTAGACAAGTTTTTGACCCATATCCCCATTTATTCCTTCAATGATCCGTAAGATCTTAAATATCAAGTACTATAGTGTGAGAATGATCGAGAGTTTCACGGAGATCGATGACTTTTGCCAATACCGTCGAATCGGAACAGCGAGCGGTCAGTCGATTTCTTCCGTTTCTTCAAACGGCCATAACTTTTTTCTCGTTGGGAGTTACATGAGTTACAACCTATCAAAACGAAGCTCTTTCCATGTTCTACGTTTCTAAAGGTTGGAATTGTCATGCGTCGGCTTTTTGTGTAGAATAATTCCATATTAATTTTATTCTACGGCTCGGATGTTTTCATTCATAAATTTATTCCGTGGAGTTTGTGGTATAATTAGTCGGACTAAATCGATGTTAACGTAGAAGAACGTGAAAAAAACGAAAATATACAAAGATCAAAAAAGGCCACCATAATATTCCGCTAAAAAAATGAAATTGAATTTAAAATTGGATAAAATAGGAAAATGAAAGATATTCGCAGATTGAAAAAGTAGCTTACTTAAAGGCTAATTAATCATATAAAACGCCTTGAGTTGTTCGAAATTCTAAGGTATCATATGCTTTATCGTTCTCCTTGAAGTCACATCGTCGTGGTGTCGTAATTTTGGTAAAAAGGCGACGCGTGTTGATGACTCTAAGCAAAGCAATGTGGTACGGAAAAAGAGGAAGACGGAACCGTCGTAAAAACAGAACGTTTATTGCGCAATAGCTTCCGTAGACAAGTTTTTGACCCATATCCCCATTTATTCCCTCAATGATCCATAAGATCTTAAATATCAAGTACTATAGTGTGAGCATGCTCGAGAGTTTCACGGAGATCGAAGACTTTTGCCAATACCGTCGATTCGGAACAGCGAGCGGTCACTCGCTTTCTTCCGTTTCTTCAAATGGCCATAACTTTTGACTCGTTGGGAGTTATAGGAGCCACAACCTATCAAAACGAAGCTCTTTCCATGTTCTATGTTTCTAACGGTTGGAATAGTCATGGATCGGTTTTTTGTGTAGAATAATTCCATCTTAATTTTATTCTACAGCTTGGATGTTTTCATTCATATATTTATTCCGTGGAGTTTACGATATACATAGTCAGACTAAATCGATGTTAACGTAGAAGAACGTTAAAAAAAATACAAAGAACAAAAAAGGCCACCATAATATTCCGCTTAAAAAATGAAATTGAATTTAAAATTGGATAAAATATGAAAATGAAAGATATTCGCAGATTGAAAAAGTAGCTTACTTAAAGGCTAATTTATCATATAAAGCGCCTTGTGTTGTTCGAAATTCTAAGCTATCATATGCTTTATCGTTCTCCTTGAAGTCACATCGTCGTGGTTTCGTAATTTTGGTAAAAAGGCGGCGCGTGTTGATGACTATGAGCAAAGCAATGTGGTACGGAAAAAGAGGAAGACGGAACCGTCGTAAAAACAGAACGTTTATTGCGTAATAGCTTCCGTAGACAAGTTTTTGACCATATCCCCATTTATTCCCTCAATGATCCATAAGATCTTAAATATCAAGTACTATAGTGTGAGCATGCTCGAGAGTTTCACGAAGATCGAAGACTTTTGCCACTACCGTCGAATCAGAACAGCGAGCGGTCGGTCGCTTTCTTCCGTTTCTTCAAACGGCCATAACTTTTGACTCGTTGGGAGTTACAGGAGCCACAACCTATCAAAACGAAGCTCTTTCCATGTTCTACGTTTCTAACGGTTGGAATTGTCATGGATCGGTTTTTTGTGTAGAATAATTCCATCTTAATTTTATTCTACAGCTCGGATGTTTTCATTCATAAATTTATTCCGTGGAGTTTATTGTATAAATAGTCCGACTAAATCGATGTTAACGTAGAAGAACGTGAAAAAAACGAAAATATACAAAGATCAAAAAAGGCCACCATAATATTCCGCTAAAAAAATGAAATTGAATTTAAAATTGGATAAAATAGGAAAATGAAAGATATTCGCAGATTGAAAAAGTAGCTTACTTAAAGGCTAATTAATCATATAAAGCGCCTTGTGTTGTTCGAAATTCTAAGGTATCATATGCTTTATCGTTCTCCTTGAAGTCACATCGTCGTGGTGTCGCAATTTTGGGAAAAAGGCGGCGCGTGTTGATGACTATGAGCAAAGCAATGTGGTACGGAAAAAGTGGAAGACGGAACCGTCGTAAAAACAGAACGTTTATTGCGCAATAGCTTCCGTAGACAAGTTTTTGACCCATACCCCCATTTATTCCCTCAATGATCCGTAAGATCTTAAATATCAAGTACTATAGTGTGAGCATGCTCGAGAGTTTCACGGAGATCGAAGACTTTTGCCAATACCGTCGAACCGGAACAGCGAGCGGTCGGTCGCTTTCTTCCGTTTCTTCAAACGGCCATAACTTTTGACTCGTTGGGAGTTACAGGAGCTACAACCTATCAAAACGAAGCTCTTTCCATGTTCTACGTTTCTAACGGTTGGAATTGTCATGGATCGGTTTTTTGTGTAGAATAATTCCATCTTAATTTTATTCTACAGCTCGGATGTTTTCATTCATAAATTTATTCCGTGGAGTTTATGGTATAAATAGTCCGACTAAATCGATGTTAACGTAGAAGAACGTGAAAAAAACGAAAATATACAAAGATCAAAAAAGGCCCCATAATATTCCGCTAAAAAAATGAAATTGAATTTGAAATTGGATAAAATAGGAAAATGAAAGATATTCGCAGATTGAAAAAGTAGCTTACTTAAAGGCTAATTAATCATATAAAGCGCCTAGTGTTGTTCGAAATTCTAAGGTATCATATGCTTTATCGTTCTCCTTGAAGACACATCGTCGTGGTGTCGTAATTTTGGGAAAAAGGCGGCGCATGTTGATGACTATGAGCAAAGCAACGTGGTACGGAAAAAGAGGAAGACGGAACCGTCGTAAAAACAGAACGTTTATTGCGCAATAGCTTCCGTAGACAAGTTTTTGACCCATATCCCCATTTATTCCCTCAATGATCCGTAAGATCTTAAATATCAAGTACTATAGTGTGAGCATGCTCGAGAGTTTCACGGAGATCGAAGACTTTTGCCACTACCGTCGAATCGGAACAGCGAGCGGTCGGTCGCTTTCTTCCGTTTCTTCAAACGGCCATAACTTTTGACTCGTTGGGAGTTACAGGAGCTACAACCTATCAAAACGAAGCTCTTTCCATGTTCTACGTTTCTAACGGTTGGAATTGTCATGGATCGGTTTTTTTGTGTGGAATAATTCCATCTTAATTTTATTCTACAGCTTAGATGTTTTCATTCATAAATTTATTCCGTGGAGTTTATGGTATAAATAGTCAGACTAAATCGATGTTAACGTGAAGAACGTAAAAAAAATATACAAAGATCAAAAAAGGCCACTATAATATTCCGCTAAAATAATGAAATTGAATTTAAAATGGGATAAAATAGGAAAATGAAAGATATTCGCAGACTGAAAAAGTAGCTTACTTACAGGCTAAGTAATCATATAAGACGCCTTGAGTCGTTCGAAATTCTAAGGTATCAAATGCTTTTAACGTTCTCCTTGAGATATCTTCGTCGTGGTGTCGTAATTTTGGTAAAAAGGCGGCGCGCGTTGATGATTATGAGAAAAACAATGTGGTACGGAAAAAGAGGAAGACGGAACCGTCGTAAAAACAGAACGTTTGTTGCGCTATAGCTTCCGTAGACAAATTTTTGACCAATTTCCCATTTATTCCCTCAATGATCCATAAGATCTTAAATATCAACTACTATAGTGTGAGCATGCTCGAGTGTTTCATGGAGATCGAAGACTTTTGCCATTACCGTCGAATCGGAACAGCGAGCGGTCGGTCGCTTTCTTCCGTTTCTTCAAACGGCCATAACTTTTGACTCGTTTGGAGTTATGGGAGCCACAACCTATCAAAACGAAGCTCTTTCCATGTTATACGTTTCTAATGGTTGGAATTGTCATGCATCGGTTTTTTGTGTAGAATAATTCCATATTAATTTTATTCTACAGCTCGGATGTTTTCATTCATAAATTTATTCCGTGGAGTTTGTGGTATAAGTAGTCGGACTAAATCGATGTTAACGTAGAAGAACGTGAAAAAAACGAAAATATACAAAGATCAAAAAAGGCCACCATAATATTCCGCTAAAAAAATGAAATTGAATTTAAAATTGGATAAAATAGGAAAATGAAAGATATTCGCAGATTGAAAAAGTAGCTTACTTAAAGGCTAAGTAATCATATAAAACGCATCGAGTCGTACGAAATTATAAGGTATCAAATGCTTTTAACGTTCTTCCTAAAGTTACTTCGTCGTGGTGTCGTAATTTTGGTAAAAAGGCGGCGCGTGTTGATGAGTATGAGCAAAACAATGCGGTACGGAAAAAGAAGAAGACGGAACCGTCGTAAAAACAGAACGTTTATTGCGCAATAGCTTCCGTAGACAATTTTTTGACCCATATCCCCATTTATTCCCTCAATGATTCATAAGATCTTAAATATCAAGTACTATAGTGTGAGCATGCTCGAGAGTTTCATGGAGATCGAAGACTTTTGCCAATACCGTCGAATCGGAACAGCGAGCGGTCACTCGCTTTCTTCCGTTTCTTCAAACGGCCATAACTTTTGACTCGTTGGGAGTTACAGGAGCCACAACCAATCAAAACGAAGCTCTCTCCATGTTCTACGTTTCTAACGGTTGGAATAGTCATGGATCGGCTTTTTGTGTAGAATAATTTCATCTTAATTTTATTCTACAGCTTGGATGTTTTCATTCATATATTTATTCCGTGGAGTTTATGGTATAAATAGTCAGACTAAATCGATGTTAACGTAGAAGAACGTTAAAAAAAAAATACAAAGATCAAAAAAGGCCACCATAATATTCCGCTTAAAAAAATGAAATTGAATTTAAAATTGGATAAAATAGGAAAATGAAAGATATTCGCAGATTGAAAAAGTAGCTTACTTAAAGGCTAATTAATCATATAAAACGCCTTGAGTTGTTCGGAATTCTAAGGTATCATATGCTTTATCGTTCTCCTTGAAGTCACATCTTCGTGGTTTCGTAATTTTGGTAAAAAGGCGGCGCGTGTTGATGACTATGAGCAAAGCAATGTGGTACGGAAAAAGAGGAAGACGGAACCGTCGTAAAAACAGAACATTTATTGCGCAATAGCTTCCGTAGACAAGTTTTTGACCCATATCCACATTTATTCCCTCAATGATCCATAAGATCTAAAATATCAAGTACTATAGTGTGAGCATGCTCGAGAGTTTCACGAAGATCGAAGACTTTTGCCAATACAGTCGAATCGGAACAGCGAGCGGTCGGTCGCTTTCTTCCGTTTCTTCAAACGGCCATAACTTTTGACTCGTTGGGAGTTACAGGAGCTACAACCTATCAAAACGAAGCTCTTTCCAAGTTCTACGTTTCTAACGGTTGGAATTGTCATGGATCGGTTTTTTTGTGTGGAATAATTCCATCTTAATTTTATTCTACAGCTTGGATGTTTTCATTCATAAATTTATTCCGTGGAGTTTATGGTATAAATAGTCAGACTAAATCGATGTTAACGTAGAAGAACGTAAAAAAATATACAAAGATCAAAAAAGGCCACTATAATATTCCGTTAAAATAATGAAATTGAATTTAAAATGGGATAAAATAGGAAAATGAAAGATATTCGCAGACTGAAAAGGTAGCTTACTTACAGGCTAAGTAATCATATAAGACGCCTTGAGTCGTTCGAAATTCTAAGGTATCAAATGCTTTTAACGTTCTCCTTGAGATATCTTCGTCGCGGTGTCGTAATTTTGGTAAAAAGGCAGCGCGCGTTGATGATTATGAGAAAAACAATGTGGTACGGAAAAAGAGGAAGACGGAACCGTCGTAAAAACAGAACGTTTGTTGCGCTATAGCTTCCGTAGACAAATTTTTGACCAATTTCCCATTTATTCCCTCAACGATCCATAAGATCTTAAATATCAACTACTATAGTGTGAGCATGCTCGAGTGTTTCACGGAGATCGAAGACTTTTGCCATTACCGTCGAATCGGAACAGCGAGCGGTCGGTCGCTTTCTTCCGTTTCGTCAAACGGCCATAACTTTTGACTCGTTTGGAGTTATGGGAGCCACAACCTATCAAAACGAAGCTCTTTCCATGTTATACGTTTCTAATGGTTGGAATTGTCATGCATCGGTTTTTTGTGTAGAATAATTCCATATTAATTTTATTCTACAGCTCGGATGTTTTCATTCATAAATTTATTCCGTGGAGTTTGTGGTATAAGTAGTCGGACTAAATCGATGTTAACGTAGAAGAACGTGAAAAAAACGAAAATATACAAAGATCAAAAAAGGCCACCATAATATTCCGCTAAAAAAATGAAATTGAATTTAAAATTGGATAAAATAGGAAAATGAAAGATATTCGCAGATTGAAAAAGTAGCTTACTTAAAGGCTAATTAATCATATAAAATGCCTTGATTTGTTCGAAATTCTAAGGTATCATATGCTTTATCGTTCTCCTTGAAGTCACATCGTCGTGGTGTCGTAATTTTGGTAAAAAGGCGGCGCGTGTTGATGACTCTGAGCAAAGCAATGTGGTACGGAAAAAGAGGAAGACGGAACCGTCGTAAAAACAGAACGTTTATTGCGCAATAGCTTCCGTAGACAAGTTTTTGACCCATATCCCCATTTATTCCCTCAATGATCCATAAGATCTTAAATATCAAGTACTATAATGTGAGCATGCTCGAGAGTTTCATGGAGATCGAAGACTTTTGCCAATACCGTCGAATCGGAAGAGCGAGCGGTCACTCGCTTTCTTCCGTTTCTTCAAACGGCCATAACTTTTGACTCGTTGGGAGTTACAAGAGCCACAACCTATCAAAACGAAGCTCTCTCCATGTTCTACGTTTCTAACGGTTGGAATAGTCATGGATCGGTTTTTTGTGTAGAATAATTTCATCTTAATTTTATTCTACAGCTTGGATGTTTTCATTCGTATATTTATTCCGTGGAGTTTATGGTATAAATAGTCAGACTAAATCGATGTTAACGTAGAAGAACGTAAAAAATAAAATACAAAGATCAAAAAAGGCCACCATAATATTCCGCTTAAAAAAATGAAATTGAATTTAAAATTGGATAAAATAGGAAAATGAAAGATATTCGCAGATTGAAAAAGTAGCTTACTTAAAGGCTAATTAATCATATAAAACGCCTTGAGTTGTTCGGAATTCTAAGGTATCATATGCTTTATCGTTCTCCTTGAAGTCACATCGCCGTGGTTTCGTAATTTTGGTAAAAAGGCGGCGCGTGTTGATGTCTATGAGCAAAGCAATGTGGTACGGAAAAAGAGGAAGACGGAACCGTCGTAAAAACAGAACATTTATTGCGCAATAGCTTCCGTAGACAAGTTTTTGACCCATATCCCCATTTATTCCCTCAATGATCCATAAGATCTTAAATATCAAGTACTATATTGTGAGCATGCTCGAGAGTTTCACGAAGATCGAAGACTTTTGCCAATACAGTCGAATCGGAACAGCGAGCGGTCGGTCGCTTTCTTCCGTTTCTTCAAACGGCCATAACTTTTGACTCGTTGGGAGTTACAGGAGCCACAACCTATCAAAACGAAGCTCTCTCCATGTTCTACGTTTCTAACGGTTGGAATAGTCATGGATCGGCTTTTTGTATAGAATAATTCCATCTTAATTTTATTCTACAGCTTGGATGTTTTCATTCATATATTTATTCCGTGGAGTTTATGGTATAAATAGTCAGACTAAATCGATGTTAACGTAGAAGAACGTTAAAAAAAAAATACAAAGATCAAAAAAGGCCAACATAATATTCCGCTTAAAAAAATGAAAGTGAATTTAAAATTGGATAAAATAGGAAAATGAAAGATATTCGCAGATTGAAAAAGTAGCTTACTTAAAGGCTACGTAATCATATAAAACGCCTTGAGTCGTTCGAAATTCTAAGGTATCATATGCTTTATCGTTCTCCTTGAAGTCACATCGTCGTGGTTTCGTAATTTTGGTAAAAAGGCGGCGCGTGTTGATGACTATGAGCAAAGCTATGTGGTACGTAAAAAGAGGAAGACGGAACCGTCGTAAAAACAGAAAATTTATTGCGCAATAGCTTCCGTAGACAAGTTTTTGACCCATATCCACATTTATTCCCTCAATGATCCATAAGATCTTAAATATCAAGTACTATAGTGTGAGCATGCTCGAGAGTTTCACGAAGATCGAAGACTTTTGCCAATACCATCGAATCGGAACAGCGAGCGGTCGGTCGCTTTCTACCGTTTCTTCAAACGGCCATAACTTTTGACTCGTTTGGAGTTACGGGAGCCACAACTTGTCAAAACGAAGCTCTTTCCATGTTCTACGTTTCTGACGGTTGGAATTTTCATGGATCGGTTTTTTTTGTAGAATAATTTCATCTTAATTTTATTCTACACCTTGGATGTTTTCATTCATAAATTTATTGCGTGGAGTTTGTGGTATAAGTAGTCGGACTAAATCGATGTTAACGTAGAAGAACGTGAAAAAAACGAAAATATACAAAGATAAAAAAAGGCCACCATAATATTCCGCTAAAAAAAAGAAATTGAATTTAAAATTGGATAAAATAGGAAAATGAAAGATATTCGCAGATTGAAAAAGTAGCTTACTTAAAGGCTAAGTAATCATATAAAATGCATCGAGTCGTTCGAAATTATAAGATATCAAATGCTTTTAACGTTCTCCCTGAAGTCACTTCGTCGTGGTGTCGTAATTTTGGTAAAAAGGTGGCGCATGTTGATGACTATGAGCAAAACAATGCGGTACGGAAAAAGAGGAAGACGGAACGGTCGTAAAAACAGAACGTTTATTGTGCTATAGCTTCTGTAGACAAGTTTTTGACCCATATCCTCATTTATTCCCCCAATGATCCATAATATCATAAATATCAAGCACTATAGTGTGAGCATGCTCGAGCGTTTCACCGAGATCGAAGACTTTTGCCAATACCGTCGAATCGGAACACCAAGCGGTCGGCCGCTTTCTTCCGTTTCTTCAAACGGCCATAACTTTTGACTCGTTTGGAGTTACGGGAGCCACAACCTATCAAAACGAAGGTCTATCCATGTTCTACGTTTCTAACGGTTGGAATTGTCATGGATCGGTTTTTTGTGTGGAATAATTCCATCTTAATTTTATTCTACACCTTGAATGTTTTCATTCACAAATTTATTCCGTGGAGTTTATGGTATAAATAGTCAGACTAAATCGATGTTAACGTAGAAGAACGTAAAAAAAATATACAAAGATAAAAAAAGGTCACTATAATATTCCGCTAAAAAAATGAAATTGAATTTAAAATTGGATAAAATAGGAAAATGAAAGATATTCGCAGATTGAAAAAGTAGCTTACTTAAAGGCTAAGTAATCATATAAAACGCATCGAGTCGTTCGAAATTATAAGGTATCAAATGCTTTTAACGTTCTCCCTAAAATCACTTCGTCCTGGTGTCGTAATTTTGGTAAAAAGGCGGCGCGTGTTGATGACTATGACCAAAACAATGCGGTACGGAAAAAGAGGAAGACCGAACGGTCGTAAAAACGGAACGTTTATTGCGCTATAGCTTCCGTAGACAAGTTTTGACCCATATCCCCATTTATTCCCCAAATGATCCATAATATCATAAATATCAAGTACTATAGTGTGAGCATGCTCGAGCGTTTCACGGAGATTTACGACTTTTGCCAATACCGTCGAATCGGAACAGCGAGCGGTCGGTCGCTTTCTTTCGTTTCTTCAAACGGCCATAACTTTTGACTCGTTTGGAGTTACGGGAGCCGCAACCTATCAAAACGAAGCTCTTTCCATGTTCTACGTTTCTAACGGTTGGAATTGTCATGGATCGGTTTTTTGTGTGGAATAATTCCATCTTAATTTTATTCTACACCTCGGATGTTTTCATTCATAAATTTATTCCGTGGAGTTTATGGTATAAATAGTCCGACTAAATCGATGTTAACGTAGAAGAACGTGAAAAAAACGAAAATATACAAAGATCAAAAAAGGCCACCTTAATATTCCGCTAGAAAAATGAAATTGAATTTAAAATTGGATAAAATAGGAAAATGAAAGATATTCGCAGATTGAAAAAGTAGCTTACTTAAAGGCTAATTAATCATATAAAACGCCTTAAGTTGTTCGAAATTCTAAGTTATCATATGCTTTATCGTTCTCCTTGAAGTCACATCGTCGTGGTGTTGTAATTTTGGGAAAAAGGCGACGCGTGTTGATGACTATGAGCAAAGCAATGTGGTACGGAAAAAGAGGCAGACGGAATCGCCGTAAAAACAGAACGTTTATTGCGCTATAGCTTCCGTAGACAAGTTTTTGACCAATATCCCCATTTATTCCCTCAATGATCCATAAGATCTTAATTAGCAAGAACTATAGTGTGAGCATGCTCGAGCGTTTCACGGAGATCGAAGACTTTTGCCAATACCGTCGAATCGGAGTAGCGAGCGGTCAGTCGATTTCTTCCGTTTATTCAAACGGCCATAACTTCTGACTCGTTGGGAGTTACAGGAGCTACAACCTATCAAAACGAAGCTCTTTCCATGTTCTACGTTTCTAACTGTTGGAATTGTCATGGATCGGTTTTTTGTGTAGAATAATTCCTTCTTAATTTTATTCTACAGCTTGGATGTTTTCATTCATAAATTTATTCCGTGGTGTTTATGGTATAAATAGTCAGACTAAATCGATGTTAACGTAGAAGAACGTTAAAAAAAAATACAAAGATCAAAAAAGGCCACCATAATATTCCGCTAAAAAAATGAAATCGAATTTAAAATTGGATAAAATAGGAAAATGAAAGATATTCGCAGATTGAAAAAATAGCTTACTTAAAGGCTAAGTAATCATATAAAACGCCTTGAGTCGTTCGAAATTCTAAGGTATCAAATGCTTTTAACGTTCTCCTTGAAGTCACTTTGTCGTGGTGTCGTAATTTTGGTAAAAAGGCGGCGCGTGTTGATGATTATGAGCAAAGCAATGTGGTACGGAAAAAGTGGAAGACGGAACCGTCGTAAAAACGGAACGTTTATTGCGCTATAGCTTCCGTAGACAAGTTTTTGACCCGTATCCTCATTTTTCCTTCAATGATCCATAAGATCTTAAATATCAAGTACTATAGTGTGATCATGCTCGAGCGTTCCACGGAGATCGAAGACTTTTGCCAATACCATCGAATCGGAACAGCGAGCTGTCGGTCGCTTTCTTCCGTTTCTTCAAACGGCCATAACTTTTGATTCGTTTGGAGTTACGGGAGCCACAACCTATCAAAACGAAGCTCTTTCCATGTTCTACGTTTCGAACGGTTGGAATTTTCATGGATCGGTTTTTTGTGTAGAATAATTCCATCTTAATTTTATTCTACGCCTTGGATGTTTTCATTCATAAATTTATTCCGTGGAGTTTGTGATATAAGTAGTCGGACTAAATCGATGTTAACGTAGAAGAACGTGCAAAAACGAAAATATACAAAGATCAAAAAAGGTCACTACAATATTCCGCTAAAAAAATGAAATTGAATTTAAAATAGGATAAAATTGGAAAATGAAAGATATTCGCAGATTGAAAAAGTAGCTTAGTTAAAGGCTAAGTAATCATATAAAACGCATCGAGTCGTTCGAAATTATAAGGTATCAAATGCTTTCAACGTTCTCCCTGAAGTCACTTCGTCGTGGTGTCGTAATTTTGGCAAAAGGGTGGAGCGTGTTGATGACTATGAGCAAAACAATGCGGTAAAGAAAAAGAGGAAGACGGAACGGTCGTAAAAACGGAACGTTTATTGCGCTATAGCTTCCGTAGACAAGTTTTTGACCCATATCCCCATTTATTCCCCCAATGATCCATAATATCATAAATATCAAGTACTATAGTGTGAGCATGCTCGAGCGTTTCACGGAGATCGAAGACTTTTGCAAATACCGTCGAATCGGAACAGCGAGCTGTCGGTCGCTTTCTTCCGTTTCTTCAAACCGCCATAACTTTTGACTCGTTTGGAGTTACGGGAGCCACAACCTATCAAAACGAAGGTCTTTCCATGTTCTACGTTTCTAACGGTTGGAATTGTCATGGATCGGTTTTTTGTATAGAATAATTCCTTAATTTTATTCTACAGCTTGAATGTTTTCATTCATAAATTTATTCCGTGGTGTTTATGGTATAAATAGTCTGACTAAATCGATTTAAAAAAAATATACAAAGATCAAAAAAGGCCACTATAATATTCCGCTAAAAAAATGAAATTTAATTTAAAATTGGATAAAATAGGAAAATGAAAGATATTCGCAGACTGAAAAAGTAGCTTACTTACAGGCTAAGTAATCATATAAAACGCCTTGAGTCGTTCGAAATTCTAAGATATCAAATGCTTTTAACGTTCTCCTTGAAGTATCTTCATCGTGGTGTCGTAATTTTGGTAAAAAGGCGGCGCGCGTTGATGATTATGAGAAAAACAATGTGGTACGGAAAAAGAGGAAGATGGAACCGTCGTAAAAACAGAACGTTTATTGCGCTATAGCTTCCGTAGACAAATTTTTGACCAATTTCCCATTTATTCCCTCAATGATCCATAAGATCTTAAATATCAAGTACTATAGTGTGAGCATGCTCGAGCGTTTCACGGAGATCGAAGACTTTTGCCAATACCGTCGAATCGGAACAGCGAGCTGTCGGTCGCTTTCTTCCGTTTCTTCAAACGGCCATAACTTTTGACTCGTTTGGAGTTACGGGAGCCACAACCTATCAAAACGAAGCTCTTTCCATGTTCTACGTTTCTAATGGTTGGAATTGTCATGCATCGGTTTTTTGTGTAGTATGATTCCATATTAATTTTATTCTACAGCTCGGATGTTTTCATTCATAAATTTATTCCGTGGAGTTTGTGGTATAAGTAGTCGGACTAAATCGATGTTAACGTAGAAGAATAAGAAAAAAACGAAAATATACAAAGATCAGAAAAGGCCACCATAATATTCCGCTAAAAAAATGAAATTGAATTTAAAATTGGATAAAATAGGAAAATGAAAGATATTCGCAGATTGAAAAAGTAGCTTACTTAAAGGCTAAGTAATCATATAAAACGCCTTGAGTCGTTCGAAATTCTAAGGTATCAAATGCTTTTAACGTTCGCCTTGAAGTAACTTAGTCATGGTGTCGTAATTTTGGTAAAAAGGCGGCGCGTGTTGATGACTATGAGCAAAGCAATGTGGTACGGAAAAAGACGAAGACGGAACTGTCGTAAAAACAGAACGTTTATTGCGCAATAGCTTCCGTAGACAAGTTTTTGACCCATATCCCCATTTATTCCCTCAATGATCCATAAGATCTTAAATATCAAGTACAATAGTGTGAGCATGCTCGAGAGTTTCACGGAGATCGAAGACTTTTGCCAATACCGTCGAATCGGAACAGCGAGCGGTCGGTCGCTTTCTTCCGTTTCTTCAAACGGCCATAACTTTTGACTCGTTGGGAGTTACAGGAGCTACAACCTATCAAAACGAAGCTCTTTCCATGTTCTACGTTTCTAATGGTTGGAATTGTCATGGATCGGTTTTTTGTGTAGAATAATTCCATCTTAATTTTATGCTACGGCTTGAATGTTTTCATTCATAAATTTATTCCGTGGAGTTTATGGTATAAATAGTCGGACTAAATCGATGTTAACGTAGAAGAACGTAAAAAAAATATACAAAGATCAAAAAAGGTCACTATAATATTCCGCTAAAAAAATGAAATTGAATTAAAATTGGATAAAATAGGAAAATGAAAGATATTCGCAGATTGAAAAAGTAGCTTATTTACAGGCTAAGTAATTATATAAAACGCCTTGAATCGTTCGAAATTCTAAGGTATCAAATGCTTTTAACGTTCTCCTTGAAGTCACTTCGTCGTGGTGTCGTAATTTTGGTAAAAAGGCGGCGCGTGTTGATGATTATGAGCAAAGCAATGTGGTACGGAAAAAGTGGAAGACGGAACCGTCGCAAAAACGGAACGTTTATTGCGCTATAGCTTCTGTTGACAAGTTTTTGACCCATATTCCCATTTATTCCCTCAATGGTCCATAAGATCATAAATATCAAGTACTATAGTGTGATCATGCTCGAGCGTTTCACGGAGATCGAAGACTTTTGCCAATACCATCGAATCAGAACAGCGAGCGGTCGGTCGCTTTCTTCCGTTTCTTCAAACGGCCATAACTTTTGACTCGTTTGGAGTTACGGGAGCCACAACCTATCAAAACGAAGCTCTTTCCATGTTCTATGTTTCTAACGGTTGGAATTTTCTTGGATCGGTTTTTTTTGTAGAATAATTCCATCTTAATTTTATTCTACAGCTCGGATGTTTTCATTCATAAATTCATACCGTGGAGTTTGTGGTATAAGTAGTCGGACTAAATCGATGTTAACGTAGAAGAACGTGAAAAAAACGAAAATATAGAAAGATCAAAAAAGCCACCATAATATTCCGCTAAAAAAATGAAATTGAATTTAAAATTGGATAAAATAGGAAAAAGAAAGATATTCGCAGATTCAAAAAGTAGCTTACTTAAAGGCTAATTAATCATATAAAACGCCTTGAGTTGTTCGAAATTCTAAGGTATCATATGCTTTATCGTTCTCCTTGAAGTCACATCGTCGTGATGTCATAATTTTGGTAAAAAGGCGGCGCGTGTTGATGACTATGAGCAAAGCAATGTGGTACGGAAAAAGAGGAAGACGGAACCATCGTAAAAACAGAACGTTTATTGCGCAATAGCTTCCGTAGAGAAGTTTTTGACCCATGTCCCCATTTATTCCCTCTATGATCCATAAGATCTTAAATATCAAGTACTATAGTGTGATCATGCTCGAGAGTTTCATGGAGATCGAAGACTTTTGCCAATACCGTCGAATCGGAACAGCGGGCGGTCAGTCGCTTACTTCCGTTTCTTCAAACGGCCATAACTTAAGACTCGTTTGGAGTTACGGGAGCCACAACCTATCAAAACGAAGGTCTTTCCATGTTCTACGTTTCTAACTGTTGGAATTTTCATGGATCGGTATTTTGTCTGGAATAATTCCATCTTAATTTTATTCTACAGCTTGGATGTTTTCTTTCATATATTTATTCCGTGGAGTTTATGGTATAAATAGTCAGACTAAATCGATGTTAACGTAGAAGAACGTAAAAAAAATATACAAAGATCAAAAAAGGTCACTATAATATTCCGCTAAAAAATGAAATTGAATTTAAAATTGGATAAAATAGGAAAATGAAAGATATTCGCAGATTGAAAACGTAGCTTGCTTACAGGCTAAGTAATCATATAAAATGCCTTGAGTCGTTCGAAATTCTAAGGTATCAAATGCTTTTAACGTTCTCCTTGAAGTCTCTTCGTCGTGGTATCGTAATTTTGCTAAAAAAGTGGCGCGCGTTGATGATTATGAGAAAAACAATGTGGTACGGAAAAAGAGGAAGACGGAACCGTCGTAAAAACAGAACGTTTATTGCGCTATATCTTCCGTAGACAAATTTTTGACCAATATCCCCTTTTATTCCCTCAATGATCCATAAGATCTTAAATATCAAGTACTATAGTGTGAGCATGCTCGAGCGTTTCACGGAGATCGAAGACTTTTGCCAATACCGTCGAATCGGAACAGCGAGCTGTCGGTCGCTTTCTTCCGTTTCTTCAAACGGCCATAACTTTTGACTCGTTTGGAGTTACGGGAGCCACAACCTATCAAAACGAAGCTCTTTCCATGTTCTACGTTTCTAATGGGTGGAATTGTCATGCATCGGTTTTTTGTGTAGTATAATTCCATATTAATTTTATTCTACAGCTCGGATGTTTTCATTCATAAATTTATTCTGTGGAGTTTGTGGTATAAGTAGTCGGACTAAATCGATGTTAACGTAGAAGAACGTAAAAAAAACGAAAATATACAAAGATCAGAAAAGGCCACCATAATATTCCGCTAAAAAATGAAATTGAATTTAAAATTGGATAAAATAGGAAAATGAAAGATATTCGCAGATTGAAAAAGTAGCTTACTTAAAGGCTAAGTAATCATATAAAACGCATCGAGTCGTTCGAAATTATAAGGTGTCAAATGCTTTTAACGTTCTCCCTGAAGTCACTTCGTCGTGGTGTCGTAATTTTGGTAAAAAGGCGGCGCGTGTTGATGACTATGAGCAAAACAATGCGGTACGGAAAAAGAGGAAGACGTAACGGTCGTAAAAACAGAACGTTTATTGTGCTGTAGCTTCCGTAGACAAGTTTTTGACCCATATCCCCATTTATTCCCTCAATGATCCATAAGATCTTAAATATCAAGTACAATAGTGTGAGCATGCTCGAGAGTTTCACGGAGATCGAAGACTTTTGCCAATACCGTCGAATCGGAACAGCGAGCGGTCGGTCGCTTTCTTCCGTTTCTTCAAACGGCCATAACTTTTGACTCGTTGGGAGTTACAGGAGCTACAACCTATCAAAACGAAGCTCTTTCCATGTTCTACGTTTCTAACGGTTGGAATTGTCATGGATCGGTTTTTTGTGTAGAATAATTCCATTTTAATTTTATTCTACGGCTTGAATGTTTTCATTCATAAATTTATTCCATGGAGTTTATGGTATAAATAGTCGGACTAAATCGATGTTAACGTAGAAGAACGTAAAAAAAATATACAAAGATCAAAAAAGGTCACTATAATATTCCGCTAAAAAAATGAAATTGAATTAAAATTGGATAAAATAGGAAAATGAAAGATATTCGCAGATTGAAAAAGTAGCTTATTTACAGGCTAAGTAATTATATAAAACGCCTTGAATCGTTCGAAATTCTAAGGTATCAAATGCTTTTAACGTTCTCCTTGAAGTCACTTCGTCGTGGTGTCGTAATTTTGGTAAAAAGGCGGCGCGTGTTGATGATTATGAGCAAAGCAATGTGGTACGGAAAAAGTGGAAGACGGAACCGTCGTAAAAACGGAACGTTTATTGCGCTATAGCTTCTGTTGACAAGTTTTTGACCCATATTCCCATTTATTCCCTCAATGATCCATAAGATCATAAATATCAAGTACTATAGTGTGATCATGCGCGAGCGTTTCACGGAGATCGAAGACTTTTGCCAATACCATCGAATCGGAACAGCGAGCGGTCGGTCGCTTTCTTCCGTTTCTTCAAACGGCCATAACTTTTGACTCGATTGGAGTTACGGGAGCCACAACCTATCAAAACGAAGCTCTTTCCATGTTCTACGTTTCTAGCGGTTGGAATTTTCTTGGATCGGTTTTTTTTTTGTAGAATAATTCCATCTTAATTTTATTCTACACCTTGGATGTTTTCGTTCATAAATTTATTCCGGGGAGATTGTGGTATAA
Source organism: Allium cepa (assembly GCA_030765085.1). Lineage (NCBI taxonomy): Eukaryota > Viridiplantae > Streptophyta > Magnoliopsida > Asparagales > Amaryllidaceae > Allium > Allium cepa. Next base: position 172,098,847 of record CM060931.1, read on the forward strand.
GTAGTCGGACTAAATCGATGTTAACGTAGAAGAACGTGAAAAAAACAAAAATATAGAAAGATCAAAAAAGCCACCATAATATTCCGCTAAAAAAATGAAATTGAATTTAAAATTGGATAAAATAGGAAAATGAAAGATATTCGCAGATTGAAAAAGTAGCTTACTTAAAGGCTAAGTAATCATATAAAACGCATCGAGTCGTTCGAAATTATAAGGCATCAAATGCTTTTAACGTTCTCCCTGAAGTCACTTCGTCGTGGTGTCGTAATTTTGGTAAAAAGGCGGCGCGTGTTGATGACTATGAGCAAAACAATGCGGTACGGAAAAAGAGGAAGAAGTAACGGTCGTAAAAACAGAACGTTTATTGTGCTATAGCTTCTGTTGACAAGTTTTTGACCCATATCCCCATTTATTCCCCCAATGATCCATAATATCATAAATATCAAGTACTATAGTGTGAGCATGCTCGAGCGTTTCACGGAGATCGAAGACTTTTGCCAATACCGTCGAATCGGAACACCGAGCGGTCGGTCGCTTTCTTCCGTTTCTTCAAACGGCCATAACTTTTGACTCGTTTGGAGTTACGGGAGCCACAACCTATCAAAACGAAGGACTTTCCATTTTCTACGTTTCTAACGGTTGGAATTGTCATGGATCGGTTTTTTGTGTGGAATAATTTCATCTTAATTTTATTCTACACCTTGGATGTTTTCATTCATAAATTTATTCCGTGGAGTTTATGGTATAAATAGTTAGACTAAATCGATGTTAACGCAGAAGAACGTAAAAAAAATATACAAAGATCAAAAAAGGTCACTACAATATTCCGCTAAAAAAATGAAATTGAATTTAAAATTGGATAAAATAGGAAAATGAAAGATATTCACAGATTGAAAAAGTAGCTTACTTAAAGCTAAGTAATCATATAAAACGCATCGAGTCGTTCGAAATTATAAGGTATCAAATGCTTTTAACGTTCTCCCTGAAGTCACTTCGTCGTGGTGTCGTAATTTTGGTAAAAAGGCGGCGCGTGTTGATGACTATGAGCAAAACAATGCGGTACGGAAATAGAGGAAGACGGAACGGTCGTAAAAACGGAACGTTTATTGCGCTATAGCTTCCGTAGACAAGTTTTTGACCCATATCCCCATTTATTCCCCCAATGATCCATAATATCATAAATACCAAGCACTATAGTGTGAGCATGCTCGAGCGTTTCACGGAGATCGAAGACTTTTGCCAATACCGTCGAATCGGAACAGCGAGCGGTCGGTCGCTTTCTTCCGTTTCTTCAAACGGCCATAACTTTTGACTCGTTTGGAGTTACGGGGGCCACAACCTATCAAAACGAAGCTCTTTCCATGTTCTACGTATCTAAAGGATGGAATTGTCATGCATCGGTTTTTTGTGTAGAATAATTCCATATTAATTTTATACTACAGCTCGGATGTTTTCAGTCATAAATTTATTCCGTGGAGTTTGTGGTGTAAGTAGCCGGACTAAATTGATGTTAACGTAGAAGAACGTGAAAAAACGAAAATATACAAAGATCAAAAAAGGCCACCAATATATTCCGCTAAAAAAATGAAATTGAATTTAAAATTGGATAAAATAGGAAAATGAAAGATATTCGCAAATTGAAAAAGTAGCTTACTTAAAGGCTAATTAATCATATAAAACGCCTTGAGTGATTCGAAATTCTAAGGTATCATATGCTTTATCGTTCTCATTGAAGTCACATTGTCGTGGTGTCGTAATTTTGGTAAAAAGGCGGCGCGTGTTGATGACTATGAGCAAAGCAATGTGGTACGGAAAAAGAGGAAGACAGAACCGTCGTAAAAACAGAACGTTTATTGCGCAATAGCTTCCGTAGAGAAGTTTTTGACCCATATCCCCATTTATTCCCTCAATGATCCATCAGATCTTAAATATCAAGTACTATAGTGTGTGCATGCTCGAGAGTTTCACGGAGATCAAAGACTTTTTCCAATACCGTCGAATCGGAACAGCGATAGGTCGGTTGCTTTCTTCCGTTTCTTCAAACGGCCATAACTTTTGACTCGTAGGGAGTTGCAGGAGCTACAACCTATCAAAACGAAGCTCTTTCCATGTTCTACGTTTCTAACGGTTGTAATTGTCATGGATCAGTTTTTTGTGTAGAATAATTCCATCTTAATTTTATTCTACAGCTTGGATGTTTTCATTCATAAATTTATTCCGTGGAGTTTATGGTATAAATAGTCAGACTAAATCGATGTTAACATAGAAGAACGTTCAAAAAAAATACAAAGATCAAAAAAGGCCACCATAATATTCCGCTAAAAAATGAAATTGAATTTAAAATTGGATAAAATAGGAAAATGAAAGATATTCGCAGATTGAAAAAGTAGCTTACTTAAAGGCTAAGTAATCATATAAAACGCCTTGAGTTGTTCAAAATTCTAAGGTATCAAATGCTTTTAACGTTCTCCTTGAAGTCACTTCGTCGTGGTGTCGTAATTTTGGTAAAAAGACGGCGTATTTTGATGATTACGAGCAAAGCAATGTGGTACGGAAAAAGTGGAAGACGGAACCGTCGTAAAAACGGAACATTTATTGCGCTATAGCTTCCGTAGACAAGTTTTTGACCCATATCCTCATTTATTCCCTCAATGATCCATAAGATCTTAAATATCAAGTACTATAGTGTGATCATGCTCGAGCGTTTCACGGAGATCGAAGACTTTTGCCAATACCATCGAATCGGAACAGCGAGTGGTCGGTCGCTTTCTTCCGTTTCTTCAAACAGCCATAACTTTTGACTCGTTTGGAGTTATGGGAGCCACAACCTATCAAAACGAAGCTCTTTCCTTGTTCTACGTTTCTAACGGTTGGAATTTTCATGGATCAGTTTTTTATGTAGAATAATTCCATCTTAATTTTATTCTACACCTTGGATGTTTTCATTCATAAATTTATTCCGTGGAGTTTGTGGTATAAGTAGTCGGACTAAATCGATGTTAACGTAGAAGAATGTGAAAAAAACGAAAATATACAAAGATCAAAAAAGGCACCATAATATTCCGCTAAAAAAATGAAATTGAATTTAAAATTGGATAAAATAGGAAAATGAAAGATATTCGCAGATTGAAAAAGTAGCTTACTTAAAGGCTAAGTAATCATATAAAACGCATCGAGTCGTTCGAAATTATAAGGTATCAAATGCTTTTAACGTTCTTCCTGAAGTCACTTCGTCGTGGTGTCGTAATTTTGGTAAAAAGGCGGCGCCTGTTGATGACTATGAGCAAAACAATGCGGTACGGGAAAAAGGAAGACGTAACGGTCGTAAAAACAGAACGTTTATTGTGCTATAGCTTCTGTTGACAAGTTTTTGACCCATATCCCCATTTATTCCCCCAATGATCCATAATATCATAAATATCAAGTACTATAGTGTGAGCATGCTCGAGCGTTTCACGGAGATCGAAGACTTTTGCCAATACCGTCGAATCGGAACACCGAGCGGTCGGTCGATTTCTTCCGTTTCTTCAAACAGCCATAACTTTTGACTCGTTTGGAGTTACGGGAGCCAAAACCTATCAAAACGAAGGTCTTTCCATGTTCTACGTCTCTAACGGTTGGAATTGTCATGGATCGGTTTTTTGTGTGGAATAATTCCATCTTAATTTTATTCTACACCTTGGATGTTTTCATTCATAAATTTATTCCGTGGAGTTTATAGTATAAATAGTCAGACTAAATCGATGTTAACGTAGAAGAACGTAAAAAAAATATACAAAGATCAAAAAAGGTCACTACAATACTCTGCTAAAAAAATGAAATTGAATTTAAAATTGGATAAAATAGGAAAATGAAAGATATTCGCAGATTGAAAAAGTAGCTTACTTAAAGGCTAAGTAATCATATAAAACGCATCGAGTCGTTCGAAATTATAAGGTATCAAATGCTTTTAACGTTCTCCCTGAAGTCACTTCGTCGTGGTGTCGTAATTTTGGTAAAAAGGCGGCGCTTGTTGATGACTATGAGGAAAACAATGCGGTACGGAAAAAGAGGAAGACAGAACGGTCGTAAAAACGGAACGTTTATTGCGCTATTGCTTCCGTAGACTAATTTTTGACCCACATCCCTATTTATTCCCCCAATGATCCATAATATCGTAAATATCAAGTACTATAGTGTGAGCGTGCTCGAGCGTTTCACGGAGATCGAAGACTTTTGCCAATACCGTCGAATCGGAACACCGAGCGGTCGGTCGCTTTCTTCCGTTTCTTCAAAGGGCCATAACTTTTGACTCGTTTGGAGTTACGGGAGCCACAACTTATCAAAACGAAGGACTTTCTATATTCTACGTTTCTAACGGTTGGAATTGTCATGGATCGGCTTTTTGTGTGGAATAATTCCACCTTAATTTTATTCTACAGCTTGGATGTTTTCATACATAAATTTATTCCGTGGAGTTTATGGTATAAATAGTCAGACTAAATCGATGTTAACGTAGAACAACGTTAAAAAAAATACAAAGATCAAAAAAGGCCACCATAATATTCCGATAAAAAATGAAATTGAATTTTAAATTGGATAAAATAGGAAAATGAAAGATATTCGCAGATTGAAAAAGTAGCTTACTTAAAGGCTAAGTAATCATATAAAACGCCTTGAGTCGTTTCAAAATTCTAAGATATCAAATGATTTTAACGTTCTCCTTGAAGTCACTTCGTCGTGGTGTCGTAATTTTGGTAAAAAGGCGGCGCGTGTTGATGATTATGAGCAAAGCAATGTGGTACGGAAAAAGTGGAAGACGGAACCGTCGCAAAAACGGAACGTTTATTGCGCTATAGCTTCCGTAGACAATTTTTTGACCCATATCCTCATTTATTCCCTCAATGATCCATAAGGTCTTAAATATCAAGTACTATTGTGTGATCATGCTCGAGCGTTTCACAGAGAACGAAGACTTTTGCCAATACCATCGATTCGGAACAGCGAGCGGTCGGTCGCTTTCTTCCGTTTCTTCAAACAGCCATAGCTTTTGACTCGTTTGGAGTTACGGGAGCCACAACCTATCAAAACGAAGCTCTTTCCATGTTCTACGTTTCTAACGGTTGGAATTTTCATGGATCGGTTTTTTGTGTAGAATAATTCCATCTTAATTTTATTCTACACCTTGGAAGTTTTGATTCATAAATTTATTCCATGGAGTTTATGGTATAAGTAGTCGGACTAAATCGATGTAGTCGGACTAAATCGATGTTAACTAGAAGAACGTGAAAAAAACGAAAATATACAAAGATAAAAAAAGGCCACCATAATATTCCGCTAAAAAAAATGAAATTGAATTTAAAATTGGATAAAATAGGGAAATGAAAGATATTCGCAGATTGAAAAAGTAGCTTACTTAAAGGCTAAGTAATCATATAAAACGCATCGAGTCGTTCGAAATTATAAGGTATCAAATGCTTTTAACGTTCTCCCTGAAGTCACTTCGTCGTGGTTTCGTAATTTTGGTAAAAAGGCGACGCGTGTTGATGACTATGAGCAAAACAATGCGGTACGGAAAAAGAGGAAGACGTAACGGTCGTAAAAACAGAACGTTTATTGTGCTATAGCTTCTGTTGACAAGTTTTTGACCCATATCCCCATTTATTCCCCCAATGATCCATAATATCATAAATATCAAGTACTATAGTGTGAGCATGCTCGAGCGTTTCACGGAGATCGAAGACTTTTGCCAATACCGTCGAATCGGAACACCGAGCGGTCGGTCGCTTTCTTCCGTTTCTTCAAACGGCCATAACTTTTGACTCATTTGGATTTACGGGAGCCACAACCTATCAAAACAAAGAACTTTCCATATTCTACGTTTCTAATGGTTGGAATTGTCATGGATCGGCTTTTTGTGTGGAATAATTCCATCTTAATTTTATTCTACAGCTTGGATGTTTTCATTCATAAATTTATTCCGTGGAGTTTATGGTATAAATAGTCGGACTAAATCGATGTTAACGTAGAAGAACGTTAAAAAAAATACAAAGATCAAAAAAGGCCACCATAATATTCCGCTAAAAAAATGAAATTGAATTTAAAATTGGATAAAATAGGAAAATGAAAGATAATCACAGATTGAAAAAGTAGCTTACTTAAAGGCTAAGTAATCATATAAAACGCCTTGAGTCATTCGAATTTCTAAGGTATCAAATGCTTTTAACGTTCTCCTTGAAGTCACTTCGTCGTGGTGTCGTAATTTTGGTAAAAAGGCGGCGCGTGTTGATGATTATGAGCAAAGCAATGTGCTACGGAAAAAGTGAAAGACGGAACCGTCGTAAAAACGGAACGTTTATTGCACTATAGCTTCCGTAGACAAGTTTTTGACCCATATCCTCATTTATTCCCTCAATGATCCATAAGGTCTTAAATATCAAGTGCTATAGTGTGATCATACTCGAGCGTTTCACGGAGATCGAAGACTTGCCAATACCATCGAATCGGAACAGCGAGCGTTCGGTTGCTTTCTTCCGTTTCTTCAAACAGCCATAACTTTTGACTCGTTTGGAGTTACGGGAGCCACAACCTATCAAAACGAAGCTCTTTCCATGTTCTACGTTTCTAACGGTTGGAATTTTCATGGATCGGTTTTTTGTGTAGAATAATTCCATCTTAATTTTATTCTACACCTTGGATGTTTTGATTCATAAATTTATTCCGTGGAGTTTGTGGTATAAGTAGTCGGACTAAATCGATGTTAACGTAGAAGAACGTGAAAAAAACGAAAATATAGAAAGATCAAAAAAGGCCACCATAATATTCCGCTAAAAAAATGAAACTGAATTTATAATTGGATAAAATAGGAAAATGAAAGATATTCGCAGATTGAAAAAGTAGCTTACTTAAAGGCTAAGTAATCATATAAAACGCATCGAGTCGTTCGAAATTATAAGGTATCAAATGCTTTTAACATTCTCCCTGAAGTCACTTCGTCGTGGTGTCGTAATTTTGGTAAAAAGGCGGCGCGTGTTGATGACTATGAGCAAAACAATGCGGTACGGAAAAAGAGGAAGACGGAACGGTCGTAAAAACGGAACATTTATTGCGCTATAGCTTCCGTAGACAAGTTTTTGACCCATATCCCCATTTATTCCCCCAATGATCCATAATATCATAAATACCAAGTACTATAGTATGAGCATGCTCGAGCGTTTCACGGAGATCGAAGACTTTTGCCAATACCGTCGAATCGGAACAGCGAGCGGTCTTTCGCTTTCTCCCGTTCCTTCAAACGGCCATAACTTTTGACTCGTTGGGAGTTACGGGAGCCACAACCTATCAAAACGAAGCGCTTTCCATGTTCTACATATCTAACTGTTGGAATTCTCATGGATCGGTTTTTTGCATAGAATAATTCCATCTTAATTTTTTTCTACACCTTGGATGTTTCCATTCATAAATTTATTCCGTGGAGTTTTTGGTATAAATAGTCAGACTAAATCGATGTTAACGTAGAAGAACGTAAAAAAAATATACAAAGATCAAAAAAGGCCACTATAATATTCCACTAAAAAAATGAAATTGAATTTAAAATTGGATAAAATAGGAAAATGAAAGATATTCGCAGATTGAAAAAGTAGCTTACTTACAGGCGAAGTAATCATATAAAACGCCTTGAGTCGTTCGAAGTTCTAAGGTATCAAATGCTTTTAACGTTCTCCTTGAAGTCCCTTCGTCGTGGGGTCGTAATTTTGGTAAAAAGGCTGCGCGCGTTAATGACTATGAGCAAAATAATGTGGTATGGAAAAAGAGCAAGACGGAACCGTCCTAAAAACAGAACGTTTATTGCGCTATAGCTTCCGTAGACAAGTTTTTGACCAATATCCCCATTTATTCCCTCAATGATCCAAAAGATCTTAAATATCAAGTACTATAGTGTGAACATGCTCGTACGTTTAACGGAGATCGAAGACTTTTGCCAATACCATCGAATCGGAATAGCGAGCGGTCGGTCGCTTTCTCCCGTTCCTTCAAACAGCCATAACTTTTGACTCGTTGGGAGTTATGGGAGCCACAACCTATCAAAACGAAGCTCTTTCCATGTTCTACGTTTCTAATGATTGAAATTGTCATGGATCGGTTTTTTGTATAGAATAATTCCATCTTAATTTTATTCTACAGCTTGGATGTTTTCATTCATAAATTTATTTCGTGGAGTTTATGGTATAAATAGCCAGATTAAATCGATGCTAACGTAGAAGAACGTGAAAAAACGAAAATATACAAAGATCAAAAAAGGCCACCATGATATTCCGCTAAAAAAATGAAATTGAATTTAAAATTGGATAAAATAGGAAAATGAAAGATATTCGCAGATTGAAAATGTAGCTTACTTACAGGCTAAGTAATCATATAAAACGCTTTGAGTCGTTCGAAATTCTAAGGTATCAAATACTTTTAACGTTCTCCTAGAAGTCTCTTCGTCGTGGTGTCGTAATTTTGGTAAAAAGGCGGCGCGCGTTGATGACTATGAGCAAAACAATGTGGTACCGAAAAAGAGGAAGACGGAACCGTCCTAAAAATAGAACGTTTATTGCGCTATAGCTTCCGTAGACAAGTTGTTGACCTATATCCCCATTTATTCCCTCAATGATCCATAAGATCTTAAATATCAAGTACTATAGTGTGAACATGCCCGAGCGTTTCACGGAGATCGAAAACTTTTGCCAATACCGTCGAATCGGAACAGCGAGCGGTCGGTCGCTTTCTCCCGTTCTTTCAAACGGCCATAACTTTTGACTCGTTGGGAGTTACGGGAGGCACAACCTATCAAAACGAAGCTCTTTCCATGTTCTACGTTTTTAACGGTTGGAATTGTCATGGATCGGTTTTTTTTTTATAGAATAATTCCATCTTAATTTTATTCTACAGCTTGGATGTTTTCATTCATAAATTTATTCCATGGAGTTTTTGGTATAAATAGTCAGACTAAATCGATGTTAACGTAGAAGAACGTAAAAAAATATACAAAGACCAAAAAAGGCCACTATAATATTCCGCTAAAAAAATGAAATTGAATTTAAAATTGGATAAAATAGGAAAATGAAAGATATTCGCAGATTGAAAAAGTAGCTCACTTACAGGCTAAGTAATCATATAAAACGCCTTGAGTCGTTCGAAATTCTAAGGTATCAAATGCTTTTAACGTTCTCCTTGGAGTCTCTTCGTCGTGGGGTCGTAATTTTGGTAAAAAGGCGGCGTGCGTTGATGACTATGAGCAAAACAATGTGGTACAGAAAAAGAGGAAGACGGAACCGTCCTAAAAACAGAACGTTTATTGCGCTATAGCTTCCGTAGACAAGTTTTTGACCAATATCCCCATTTATTCCCTCAATGATTCATAAGATCTTAAATATCAAGTACTATAGTGTGAACATGCTCGAGCGTTTCACGGAGATCGAAGACTTTTGCCAATACCGTCGAATCGGAACACCGAGCGGTCGGTCGCTTTCTCCCGTTCCTTCAAACGGCCATAACTTTTGACTCGTTGGGAGTTACGGAAGCCACAACCTATCAAAACGAAGCTTTTTCCATGTTCTACGTTTCTAACTGTTGGAATTCTCATGGATCGGTTTTTTGTATAGAATAGTTCCATCTTAATTTTATTCTACAGCTTGGATGTTTTCATTCATAAATTTATTCCATGGAGTTTTTGGTATAAATAGTCAGACTAAATCGATGTTAACGTAGAAGAACGTAAAAAATATACAAAGACCAAAAAAGGCCACTATAATATTCCGCTAAAAAAATGAAATTGAATTTAAAATTGGATAAAATAGGAAAATGAAAGATATTCGCAGACTGAAAAAGTAGCTCACTTACAGGCTAAGTAATCATATAAAACGCCTTGAGTCGTTCGAAATTCTAAGGTATCAAATGCTTTTAACGTTCTCCTTGGAGTCTCTTCGTCGTGGGGTCGTAATTTTGGTAAAAAGGCGGCGCCTGTTGATGACTATGAGCAAAACAATGTGGTACGGAAAAAGAGGAAGACGGAACCGTCCTAAAAACAGAACGTTTATTGCGCTATAGCTTCCGTAGACAAGTTTTTGACCAATATCCCCATTTATTCCCTCAATGATCCATAAGATCTTAAATATCAAGTACTATAGTGTGAACATGCTCGAGCGTTTCACGGAGATCGAAGACTTTTGTCAATACCGTCGAATCGGAACACCGAGCGGTCGGTCGCTTTCTCCCGTTCCTTCAAACGGCCATAACTTTTGACTCGTTGGGAGTTACGGAAGCCACAACCTATCAAAACGAAGCTATTTCCATGTTCTACGTTTCTAACTATTGGAATTCTCATGGATCGGTTATTTGTATAGAATAGTTCCATCTTAATTTTATTCTACAGCTTGGATGTTTTCATTCATAAATTTATTCCATGGAGTTTTTGGTATAAATAGTCAGACTAAATCGATGTTAACGTAGAAGAACGTGAAAAAAATATACAAAGATCAAAAAAGGCCACTATAATATTCCGCTAAAAAAATGAAATTGAATTTAAAATTGGATAAAATAGGAAAATGAAAGATATTCGCAGATTGAAAAAGTAGCTTACTTACAGGCTAAGTAATCATATAAAACGCCTTGAGTCGTTCGAAATTCTAAGGTATCAAATGCTTTTAACGTTCTCCTTGAAGTCTCTTCGTCGTGGGGTCGTAATTTTGGTAAAAAGGCGGCGCGCGTTGATGACTATGAGCAAAACAATGTGGTACGGAAAAAGAGGAAGACGGAACCGTCCTAAAAATAGAACGTTCATTGCGCTATAGCTTCCGTAGACAAGTTTTTGACCAATATCCCCATTTATTCCCTCAATGATCCATAAGATCTTAAATATCAAGTACTATATTGTGAACATGCTCGAGCGTTTCACGGAGATCGAAGACTTTTGCCAATACCGTCGAATCGGAACAGCGAGCGGTCGGTCGCTTTCTCCCGTTCCTTCAAACGGCCATAACTTTTGACTCGTTGGGAGTTATGGGAGCCACAACCTATCAAAACGAAGCTCTTTCCATGTTCTACGTTTCTAATTGTTGGAATTGTCATTGATCGGTTTTTTGTTTAGAATAATTCCATCTTAGTTTTATTCTACAGCTTGGATGTTTTCATTCATAAATTTATTCCGTGGAGTTTATGGTATAAATAGCCAGACTAAATCGATGTTAACGTAGAAGAACGTGAAAAAATGAAAATATACAAAGATCAAAAAAGACCACCATAATATTCCGCTAAAAAAATGAAATTGAATTTAAAATTGCATAAAATATCGCAGATTGAAAATGTAGCTTACTTACAGGCTAAGTAATCATATAAAACGCCTTGACTCGTTCGAAATTCTAAGGTATCAAATGCTTTTAACGTTCTCCTTGAAGTCCCTTCGTCGTGGTGTCGTAATTTTGGTAAAAAGGCGGCGCGCGTTGATGACTATGAGCAAAACAATGTGGTACAGAAAAAGAGGAAGACGGAACCGTCCTAAAAACAGAACGTTTATTGCGCTATAGCTTCCGTAGACAAGTTTTTGACCAATATCCCCATTTATTCCCTCAATGATCCATAAGATCTTAAATATCAAGTACTATAGTGTGAACATGCTCGAGCGTTTCACGGAGATCGAAGACTTTTGCCAATACCGTCGAATCGGAACAGCGAGTGGTCGGTCGCTTTCTCCCGTTCCTTCAAACGGCCATAACTTTTGACTCGTTGGGAGTTACGGGAGCCACAACCTATCAAAACGAAGCTCTTTCCATGTTCTACGTTTCTAACGGTTGGAATTGTCATGGATCGGTTTTTTGTCTAGAATAATTCCTTCTTAATTTTATTCTACGGCTTGAATGTTTTCATTCATAAATTTATTCCATGGAGTTTATGGTATAAATAGCCAGACTAAATCGATGTTAACGTAGAAGAACGTGAAAAAATATACAAAGATCAAAAAAGGCCACTATAATATTCCGCTAAAAAAATGAAATTGAATTTAAAATTGGATAAAATAGGAAAATGAAAGATATTCACAGATTGAAAAAGTAGCTTACCTACAGGCTAAGTAATCATATAAAACGCCTTGAGTTATTCGAAATTCTAAGATATCAAATGCTTTTAACGTTCTCCTTGAAGTCTCTTCGTCGTGGGGTCGTAATTTTGGTAAAAAGGCGGCGCGCGTTGATGAATATGAGTAAAACAATGTGGTACGGAAAAAGAGTAAGACGGAAACGTCCTAAAAACAGAACGTTTATTGCGCTATAGCTTCCGTAGACAAGTTTTTGACCAATGTCCCCATTTATTCCCTCAATGATCCATAAGATCTTAAATATCAAGTACTATAGTGTGAACGTGCTCGAGCGTTTCACGGAGATCGAAGACTTTTGCCAATACCGTCGAATCGGAACAGCGTGCGGTCGGTCGCTTTCTCCCGTTCCTTCAAACGGCCATAACTTTTGACTCGTTGGGAGTTACGGGAGCCACAACCTATCAAAACGAAGCTCTTTCAATGTTCTACGTTTCTAACGGTTGGAATTCTCATGGATCGGTTTTTTTGTATAGAATAATTCCATCTTAATTTTATTCTACAGCTTGGATGTTTTCATTCATAAATTTATTCCATGTAGTTTTTGGTATAAATAGTCTGACTAAATCGATAAATAACGTAGAAGAACGTAAAAAAATACACAAAGATCAAAAAAGGCCACTATAATATTCCGCTAAAAAAATGAAATTGAATTTAAAATTGTATAAAATTGGAAAATGGAAGATATTCGCAGATTGAAAAAGTGACTTACTTACAGGCTAAGAAATCATATAAAACGCCTTGAGTCGTTCGAAATTCTAAGGTATCAAATGCTTTTAACGTTCTCCTTGAAGTGTCTTCGTCGTGCTGTCGTAATTTTGGTATAAAGGCGGCGCGCGTTGATGACTATGAGCAAAACAATGTGGTACGGAAAAAGAGGAAGACGGAACCGTCCTAAAAACAGAACGTTTATTGCGCTATAGCTTCCGTAGACAAGTTTTTGACCAATATCCCCATTTATTCCCTCAATGATCCATAAGATCTTAAATATCAAGTACTATAGTGTGAACATGCTCGAGCGTTTCACGGAGATCGAAGACTTTTGCCAATACCGTCGAATCGGAACACCGAGCGGTCGGTCGCTTTCTCCCGTTCCTTCAAACGGCCATAACTTTTGACTCGTTGGGAGTTACGTAAGCCACAACCTATCAAAACGAAGCACTTTCCATGTTCTACGTTTCTAACTGTTGGAATTCTCATGGATCGGTTTTTTGTATAGAATAGTTCCATCTTAATTTTATTCTACAGCTTGAATGTTTTCATTCATAAATTTATTCCATGGAGTTTTTGGTATAAATAGTCAGACTAAATCGATGTTAACGTAGAAGAACGTAAAAAAAAAATACAAAGATCAAAAAAGGCCACTATAATATTCCGCTAAAAAAATGAATTTGAATTTAAAATTGGATAAAATAGGAAAATGAAAGATATTCGCAGACTGAAAAAGTAGCTCACTTACAGGCTAAGTAATCATATAAAACGCCTTGAGTCGTTCGAAATTCTAAGGTATCAAATGCTTTTAACGTTCTCCTTGAAGTCTCTTCGTCGTGGGGTCGTAATTTTGGTAAAAAGGCGGCGCGCGTTGATGACTATGAGCAAAACAATGTGGTACGAAAAAAGAGGAAGACGGAACCGTCCTAAAAACAGAACGTTCATTGCGCTATAGCTTCCGTAGACAAGTTTTTGACCAATATCCCCATTTATTCCCTCAATGATCCATAAGATCTTAAATATCAAGTACTATATTGTGAACATGCTCGAGCGTTTCACGGAGATCGAAGACTTTTGCCAATACCGTCGAATCGGAACAGCGAGCGGTCGGTCGCTTTCTCCCGTTCCTTCAAACGGCCATAACTTTTGACTCGTTGGGAGTTATGGGAGCCACAACCTATCAAAACGAAGCTCTTTCCATGTTCTACGTTTCTAATTGTTGGAATTGTCATGGATCGGTTTTTTGTTTAGAATAATTCCATCTTAGTTTTATTCTACAGCTTGGATGTTTTCATTCATAAATTTACTCCGTGGAGTTTATGGTATAAATAGCCAGACTAAATCGATGTTAACGTAGAAGAACGTGAAAAAATGAAAATATACAAAGATCAAAAAAGACCACCATAATATTCCGCTAAAAAAATGAAATTGAATTTAAAATTGGATAAAATATCGCAGATTGAAAATGTAGCTTACTTACAGGCTAAGTAATCATATAAAACGCCTTGACTCGTTCGAAATTCTAAGGTATCAAATGCTTTTAACGTTCTCCTTGAAGTCTCTTCGTCGTGGTGTCGTAATTTTGGTAAAAAGGCGGCGCGCGTTGATGACTATGAGCAAAACAATGTGGTACGGAAAAAGAGGAAGACGGAACCGTCCTAAAAACAGAACGTTTATTGCGCTATAGCTTCCGTAGACAAGTTTTTGACCGATATCCCCATTTATTCCCTCAATGATCCATAAGATCTTAAATATCAAGTACTATAGTGTGAACATGCTCGAGCGTTTCACGGAGATCGAAGACTTTTGCCAATACCGTCGAATCGGAACAGCGAGCGGTCGGTCGCTTTCTCCCGTTCCTTCAAACGGCCATAACTTTTGACTCTTTGGGAGTTACGGGAGCCCCAACCTATCAAAACGAAGCTCTTTCCATGTTCTACGTTTCTAACGGTTGGAATTGTCATGGATCGGTTTTTTGTCTACAATAATTCCTTCTTAATTTTATTCTACGGCTTGGATGTTTTCATTCATAAATTTATTCCATGGAGTTTATGGTATAAATAGCCAGACTAAATCGATGTTAACGTAGAAGAACGTGAAAAAATATACAAAGATCAAAAAAGGCCACTATAATATTCCGCTAAAAAAATGAAATTGAATTTAAAATTGGATAAAATAGGAAAATGAAAGATATTCACAGATTGAAAAAGTAGCTTACCTATAGGCTAAGTAATCATATAAAACTCCTTGAGTTGTTCGAAATTCTAAGATATCAAATGCTTTTAACGTTCTCCTTGAAGTCTCTTCGTCGTGGGGTCGTAATTGTGGTAAAAAGGCGGCGCGCGTTGATGAATATGAGTAAAACAATGTGGTACGGAAAAAGAGTAAGACGGAAACGTCCTAAAAACAGAACGTTTATTGCGCTATAGCTTCCGTAGACAAGTTTTTGACCAATATCCCCATTTATTCCCTCAATGATCCATAAGATCTTAAATATCAAGTACTATAGGGTGAACATGCTCGAGCGTTTCACGGAGATCGAAGACTTTTGCCAATACCGTCGAATCGGAACAGTGTGCGGTCGGTCGCTTTCTCCCGTTCCTTCAAACGGCCATTACTTTTGACTCGTTGGGAGTTACGGGAGCCACAACCTATCAAAACGAAGCTCTTTCAATGTTCTACGTTTCTAACGGTTGGAATTCTCATGGATCGGTTTTTTTGTATAGAATAATTCCATCTTAATTTTATTCTACAGCTTGGATGTTTTCATTCATAAATTTATTCCATGTAGTTTTTGGTATAAATAGTCTGACTAAATCGATGTTAACGTAGAAGAACGTAAAAAAATACACAAAGATCAAAAAAGGCCACTATAATATTCCGCTAAAAAAATGAAATTGAATTTAAAATTGTATAAAATTGGAAAATGAAAGATATTCGCAGATTGAAAAAGTGGCTTACTTACAGGCTAAGAAATCATATAAAACGCCTTGAGTCGTTCGAAATTATAAGGTATCAAATGCTTTTAACGTTCTCCTTGGAGTCTCTTCATCGTGGTGTCGTAATTTTGGTAAAAAGGCGACGCGCGTTGATGACTATGAGCAAAACAATGTGGTACGGAAAAAGAGGAAGACGGAACCGTCCTAAAAACAGAACGTTTATTGCGCTATAGCTTCCGTAGACAAGTTTTTGACCAATATCCCCTTTTATTCCCTCAATGATCCATAAGATCTTAAATATCAAGTACTATAGTGTGAACATGCTCGAGCGTTTCACGGAGATCGAAGACTTTTGCCAATACCGTCGAATCGGAACACCGAGCGGTCGGTCGCTTTCTCCCGTTCCTTCAAACGGCCATAACTTTTGACTCGTTGGGAGTTACGGAAGCCACAACCTATCAAAACGAAGCTCTTTCCATGTTCTACGTTTCTAACTGTTGGAATTCTCATGGATCGGTTTTTTGTATAGAATAGTTCCATCTTAATTTTATTCTACAGCTTGGATGTTTTCATTCATAAATTTATTCCATGGAGTTTTTGGTATAAATAGTCGGACTAAATCGATGTTAACGTAGAAGAACGTAAAAAAAATATACAAAGATCAAAAAAGGCCACTATAATATTCCGCTAAAAAAATGAAATTGAATTTAAAATTGGACAAAATAGGAAAATGAAATATATTCGCAGATTGAAAAAGTAGCTTACTTACAGGCTAAGTAATCATATAAAACGCCTTGAGTCGTTCGAAATTCTAAGGTATCAAATGCTTTTAACGTTCTCCTTGAAGTCTCTTCGTCGTGGGGTCGTAATTTTGGTAAAAAGGCGGCGCGCGTTGATGACTATGAGCAAAACAATGTGGTACGGAAAAAGAGGAAGACGGAACCGTCCTAAAAACAGAACGTTCATTGCGCTATAGCTTCCGTAGACAAGTTTTTGACCAATATCCCCATTTATTCCCTCAATGATCCATAAGATCTTAAATATCAAGTACTATATTGTGAACATGCTCGAGCGTTTCACGGAGATCGAAGACTTTTGCCAATACCGTCGAATCGGAACAGCGAGCGGTCGGTCGCTTTCTCCCGTTCCTTCAAACGGCCATAACTTTTGACTCGTTGGGAGTTATGGGAGCCACAACCTATCAAAACGAAGCTCTTTCCATGTTCTACGTTTCTAATTGTTGGAATTGTCATGGATCGGTTTTTTGTTTAGAATAATTCCATCTTAGTTTTATTCTACAGCTTGGATGTTTTCATTCATAAATTTATTCCATGGAGTTTATGGTATAAATAGCCAGACTAAATCGATGTTAATGTAGAAGAACGTGAAAAAATGAAAATATACAAAGATCAAAAAAGACCACCATAATATTCCGCTAAAAAAATGAAATTGAATTTAAAATTGGATAAAATATCGCAGATTGAAAATGTAGCTTACTTACAGGCTAAGTAATCATATAAAACGCCTTGACTCGTTCGAAATTCTAAGGTGTCAAATGCTTTTAACGTTCTCCTTGAAGTCTCTTCATCGTGGTGTCGTAATTTTGGTAAAAAGGCGGCGCGCGTTGATGACTATGAGCAAAACAATGTGGTACGGAAAAAGAGGAAGACGGAACCGTCCTAAAAAAACGTTTATTGCGCTATAGCTTCCGTAGACAAGTTTTTGACCAATATCCCCATTTATTCCCTCAATGATCCATAAGATCTTAAATATCAAGTACTATAGTGTGAACATGCTCGAGCGTTTCACGGAGATCGAAGACTTTTGCCAATACCGTCGAATCGGAACACCGAGCGGTCGGTCGCTTTCTCCCGTTCCTTCAAACGGCCATAACTTTTGACTCGTTGGGAGTTACGGGAGCCACAACCTATCAAAACGAAGCTCTTTCCATGTTCTACGTTTCTAACGGTTGGAATTGTCATGGATCGGTTTTTTGTCTAGAATAATTCCTTCTTAATTTTATTCTACGGCTTGGATGTTTTCATTCATAAATTTATTCCATGGAGCTTATGGTATAAATAGCCAGACTAAATCGATGTTAACGTAGAAGAACGTGAAAAAATATACAAAGATCAAAAAAGGCCACTATAATATTCCGCTAAAAAAATGAAATTGAACTTAAAATTGGATAAAATAGGAAAATGAAAGATATTCACAGATTGAAAAAGTAGCTTACCTAAAGGCTAAGTAATCATATAAAACGCCTTGAGTTGTTCGAAATTCTAAGATATCAAATGCTTTTAACGTTCTCCGTGAAGTCTCTTCGTCGTGGGGTCGTAATTTTGGTAAAAAGGCGGCGCGCGTTGATGAATATGAGTAAAACAATGTGGTACGGAAAAAGAGTAAGACAGAAACGTCCAAAAAACAGAACGTTTATTGCGCTATAGCTTCCGTAGACAAGTTTTTGACCAATATCACCATTTATTCCCTCAATGATCCATAAGATCTTAAATATCAAGTACTATAGTGTGAACATGCTCGAGCGTTTCACGGAGATCGAAGACTTTTGCCAATACCGTCGAATCGGAACAGCGAGCGGTCGGTCGCTTTCTCCCGTTCCTTCAAACGGCCATAACTTTTGACTCGTTGGGAGTTACGGGAACCATAACCTATCAAAACGAAGGTCTTTCCATGTTCTACGTTTCTAACGGTTGGAATTGTCATGGATCAGTTTTTTGTCTAGAATAATTCCTTCTTAATTTTATTCTACGGCTTGGATGTTTTCATTCATAAATTTATTCCGTGGAGTTTATGGTATAAATAGCCAGACTAAATCGATGTTAACGTAGAACAACGTGAAAAAATATACAAAGATCAAAAAAGGCCACTATAATATTCCTCTAAAAAAATGAAATTGAATTTAAAATTGGATAAAATAGGAAAATGAAAGATATTCGCAGATTGAAAAAGTAGCTTACCTACAGGCTAAGTAATCATATAAAACGCCTTGAGTCGTTCGAAATTCTAAGGTATCAAATGCTTTTAACGTTCTCCTTGAAGTCTCTTCGTCGTGGTGTCGTAATTTTGGTTAAAAGGCCGCGCGCGTTGATGACTATGAGCAAAACAATGTGGTACGGAAAAAGAGGAAGACGGAACCGTCCTAAAAACACAACGTTTATTGCGCAATAGCTTCCGTAGACAAGTTTTTGACCAATATCCCCATTTATTCCCTCAATGATCCATAAGATCTTAAATATCAAGTACTATAGTGTGAACATGCTCGAGCGTTTCACGGAGATCGAAGACTTTTGCCAATACCGTCGAATCGGAACAGCGAGCGTTCTTTCGCTTTCTCCCGTTCCTTCAAACGGCCATAACTTCTGACTCGTTGGGAATTATGGGAGCCACAACCTATCAAAACGAAGCTCTTTCCATGTTCTACGTTTCTAACGGTTGGAATTGTCATGGATCGGTTTTTTGTGTAGAATAATTCCATCTTAGTTTTATTCTACATCTTGGATGTTTTCATTCATAAATTTATTCCATGTAGTTTTTGGTATAAATAGTCAGACTAAATCGATGTTAACGTAGAAGAACGTAAAAAAAATATACAAAGATCAAAAAAGGCCACTATAATATTCCGCTAAAAAAATGAAATTGAATTTAAAATTGGATAAAATAGGAAAATGAAAGATATTCGCAGATTGAAAAAGTAGCTTACTTACAGGCTAAGTAATCATATAAAACGCCTTGAGTCGTTCGAAATTCTAAGGTATCAAATGCTTTTAACGTTCTCCTTGAAGTCTCTTCGTCGTGGGGTCGTAATTTTGGTAAAAAGGCGGCGCGCGTTGATGACTTTGAGCAAAACAATGTGGTACGGAAAAAGAGGAAGACGGAACCGCCCTAAAAACAGAACGTTTATTGCGCTATAGCTTCCGTAGACAAGTTTTTGACCAATATCACCATTTATTCCCTCAATGATCCATAAGATCTTAAATATCAAGTACTATAGTGTGAACATGCTCGAGCGTTTCACGGAGATCGAAGACTTTTGCCAATACCGTCGAATCGGAACAGCGAGCGGTCGGTCGTTTTCTCCGGTTTCTTCAAACGGCCATAACTTTTGACTCGTTGGGAGTTACGGGAGCCACAACCTATCAAAACGAAGGTCTTTCCATGTTCTACGTTTCTAACGGTTGGAATTGTCATGGATCAGTTTTTTGTCTAGAATAATTCCTTCTTAATTTTATTCTACGGCTTGGATGTTTTCATTCATAAATTTATTCCGTGGAGTTTATGGTATAAATAGCCAGACTAAATCGATGTTAACGTAGAAGAACGTGATAAAATATACAAAGATCAAAAAAGGCCACCATAATATTCCACTAAAAAAATGAAATTGAATTTAAAATTGGATAAAATAGGAAAATGAAAGATATTCGCAGATTGAAAAAGTAGCTTACCTACAGGCTAAGTAATCATATAAAACGCCTTGAGTCGTTCGAAATTCTAAGGTATCAGATGCTTTTAACGTTCTCCTTGAAGTCTCTTCGTCGTGGTGTCGTAATTTTGGTAAAAAGGCGGCGCGCGTTGATGACTATGAGCAAAACAATGTGGTACGGAAAAAGAGGAAGACGGAACCGTCCTAAAAACAGAACGTTTATTGCGCTATAGCTTCCGTAGACAAGTTTTTGACCAATATCCCCATTTATTCCCTCAATGATCCATAAGATCTTAAATATCAAGTACTATAGTGTGAACATGCTCGAGCGTTTCACGGAGATCGAAGATTTTTGCCAATACCGTCGAATCGGAACAGCGAGCGGTCTTTCGCTTTCTCCCGTTCCTTCAAACGGCCGTAACTTTTGACTCGTTGGGAATTAGGGGAGCCACAACCTATCAAAACGAAGATCTTTCCATGTTCTACGTTTCTAACGGTTGGAATTGTCATGGATCGGTTTTTTGTGTAGAATAATTCCATCTTAGTTTTATTCTACATCTTGGATGTTTTCATTCATAAATTTATTCCATGGAGTTTTTGGTATAAATAGTCAGACTAAATCGATGTTAACGTAGAAGAACGTAAAAAAAATATACAAAGATCAAAAAAGGCCACTATAATATTCCGCTAAAAAAATGAAATTGAATTTAAAATTGGATAAAATATGAAAATGAAAGATATTCGCAGATTGAAAAAGTAGCTTACTTACAGGCTAAGTAATCATATAAAACGCCTTGAGTCGTTCAAAATTCTAAGGTATCAAATGCTTTTAACGTTCTCCTTGAAGTCTCTTCGTCGTGGGGTCGTAATTTTGGTAAAAAGGCGGCGCGCGTTGATGACTATGAGCAAAACAATGTGATACGGAAAAAGAGGAAGACGGAACCGCCCTAAAAACAGAACGTTTATTGCGCTATAGCTTCCGTAGACAAGTTTTTGACCAATATCACCATTTATTCCCTCAATGATCCATAAGATCTTAAATATCAAGTACTATAGTGTGAACATGCTCGAGCGTTTCACGGAGATCGAAGACTTTTGCCAATACCGTCGAATCGGAACAGCGAGCGGTCGGTCGCTTTCTCCCGTTCCTTCAAACGGCCATAACTTTTGACTCGTTGGGAGTTACGGGAGCCACAACCTATCAAAACGAAGGTCTTTCCATGTTCTACGTTTCTAACGGTTGGAATTGTCATGGATCAGTTTTTTGTCTAGAATAATTCCTTCTTAATTTTATTCTACGGCTTGGATGTTTTCATTCATAAATTTATTCCGTGGAGTTTATGGTATAAATAGCCAGACTAAATCGATGTTAACGTAAAAGAACGTGATAAAATATACAAAGATCAAAAAAGGCCAGTATAATATTCCTCTAAAAAAATGAAATTGAATTTAAAATTGGATAAAATAGGAAAATGAAAGATATTCGCAGATTGAAAAAGTAGCTTACCTACAGGCTAAGTAATCATATAAAACGCCTTGAGTCGTTCGAAATTCTAAGGTATCAAATGCTTTTAACGTTCTCCTTGAAGTCTCTTCGTCGTGGTGTCGTAATTTTGGTAAAAAGGCGGCGCGCGTTGATGACTATGAGCAAAACAATGTGGTACGGAAAAAGAGGAAGACGGAACCGTCCTAAAAATAGAACGTTTATTGCGCTATAGCTTCCGTAGACAAGTTTTTCACCAATATCCCCATTTATTCCCTCAATGATCCATAAGATCTTAAATATCAAGTACTATAGTGTGAACATGCTCGAGCGTTTCACGGAGATCGAAGATTTTTGCCAATACCATCGAATCGGAACAGCGAGCGGTCTTTCGCTTTCTCCCGTTCCTTCAAACGGCCGTAACTTTTGACTCGTTGGGAATTAGGCGAGCCACAACCTATCAAAACGAAGCTCTTTCCATGTTCTACGTTTCTAACGGCTGGAATTGTCATGGATTGGTTTTTTGTGTAGAATAATTCCATCTTAGTTTTATTCTACATCTTGGATGTTTTCATTCATAAATTTATTCCATGGAGTTTTTGGTATAAATAGTCAGACTAAATCGATGTTAACGTAGAAGAACGTAAAAAAAATATACAAAGATCAAAAAAGGCCACTATAATATTCCGCTAAAAAAATGAAATTGAATTTAAAATTGGATAAAATAGGAAAATGAAAGATATTCGCAGATTGAAAAAGTAGCTTACTTACAGGCTAAGTAATCATATAAAACGCCTTGAGTCGTTCGAAATTCTAAGGTATCAAATGCTTTTAACATTCTCCTTGAAGTCTCTTCGTCGTGGGGTCGTAATTTTGGTAAAAAGTCGGCGCGCGTTGACGACTTTGAGCAAAACAATGTGGTACGGAAAAAGAGGAAGACGGAACCGCCCTAAAAACAGAACGTTTATTGCGCTATAGCTTCCGTAGACAAGTTTTTGACCAATATCCCCATTTATTCCCCCAATGATCCATAAGATCTTAAATATCAAGTACTATATTGTGAACATGCTCGAGCGTTTCACGGAGATCGAAGACTTTTGCCAATACCGTCGAATTGGAACAGCGAGCGGTCGGTCGCTTTCTCCCGTTCCTTCAAACGGCCATAACTTTTGACTCGTTGGGAGTTATGGGAGCCACAACCTGTCAAAACGAAGCTCTTTCCATGTTCTACGTTTCTAACTGTTGGAATTGTCGTGGATCGGTTTTTTGTCTAGAATAATTCCATCTTAGTTTTATTCTACAGCTTGGATGTTTTCATTCATAAATTTATTCCGTGGAGTTTATGGTATAAATAGCCAGACTAAATCGATGCTAACGTAGAAGAACGTGAAAAAACGAAAATATACAAAGATCAAAAAAGGCCACCATAATATTCCGCTAAAAAAATGAAATTGAATTTAAAATTGGGAAAAATAGGAAAATGAAAGATATTCGCAGATTGAAAAAGTAGCTTACTTACATGCTAAGTAATCATATAAAAAGCCTTGAGTCGTTCGAAATTCTAAGGTATCAAATGCTTTTAACGTTCTCCTTGAAGTCTCTTCGTCGTGGTGTCATAATTTTGGTAAAAAGGCGGCGCGTTTTGATGACTATGAGCAAAACAATGTGGTATGGAAAAAGAGGAAGACAGAACCGTCCTAAAAACAGAACGTTTATTGCGCTATAGCTTCCGTAGACAAGTTTTTGACCAATATCCCCATTTATTCCCTCAATGATCCATAACATCTTAAATATCAAGTACTATAGTGTGAACATGCTCGAGCGTTTCACGAAAATCGTAGACTTTTGCCAATACCGTCGAATCGAAACAGCGAGCGGACGGTCGCTTTCTCCCGTTCCTTCAAACGGTCATAACTTTTGACTCGTTAGGAGTTACGGAAGCCACAACCTATCAAAACGAAGCTCTTTCCATGTTCTACGTTTCTAACAATTGGAATTCTCATGGATCGGTTTTTTGTATAGAATAATTCCATCTTAATTTTATTCTACAGCTTGGATGTTTTTATTCATAAATTTATTCTATGGAGTTTTTGGTATAAATAGTCAGACTAAATCGATGTTAATGTAGAAGAACGTAAAAAAAATATACAAAGATAAAAAAAGGCCACTATAATATTCTGCTAAAAAAATGAAATTGAATTTAAAATTGGATAAAATAGGAAAATGAAAGATATTCGCAGATTGAAAAGGTAGCTTACTTACAGGCTAAGTAATCATATAAAACGCCTTGAGTCGTTCGAAATTCTAAGGTATTAAATGCTTTTAACGTTCTCCATGAAGTCTCTTCGTCGTGGTGTCGTAATTTTGATAAAAAGACGGCGCGCGTTGACGACTCTGAGCAAAACAATGTGGTACGGAAAAAGAGGAAGACGGAACCGTCCTAAAAACAGAACGTTTATTGCGCTATAGCTTCCGTAGACAAGTTTTTGACCAATATCCCCATTTATTCCCTCAATGATCCATATGATCTTAAATATCAATTACTATAGTGTGAACATGCTCGAGCGTTTCCCGGAGATCGAAGACTTTTGCCAATACCGTCGAATCGGAACAGCGAGTGGTCAGTCGCTTTCTCCCGTTCCTTCAAACGGCCATAACTTTTGGCTCGTTGGGAGTTACGGGAGCCACAACCTATCAAAACGAAGCTCTTTCCATGTTCTACGTTTCTAACCGTTGAAATTCTCATGGATCGATTTTTTGTATAGAATAATTCCATCTTAATTTTATTCTACAGCTTGGATGTTTTCATTCATAAATTTATTTCATGGAGTTTTTGGTATAAATAGTCAGACTAAATCGATGTTAACGTAGAAGAACGTAAAAAAAATATGCAAAGATCAAAAAAGGCCACTATAATATTCCGCTAAAAAAATGAAATTGAATTTAAAATTGGATAAAATAGGAAAATGAAAGATATTCGCAGATTGAAAAAGTAGCTTACTTACAGGCTAAGTACTCATATAAAACGCCTTGAGTCGTTCGAAATTCTAAGGTATCAAATGCTTTTAAAGTTCTCCTTGAAGTCTCTTCGTCGTGGGGTCGTAATTTTGGTAAAAAGGCGGCGCGCGTTGATGACTATGAGCAAAACAATGTGGTACGGAAAAAGAGGAAGACGGAACCGTCCTAAAAACAGAACGTTTATTGCGCTATAGCTTCCGTAGACAAGTTTTTGAACAATATCCCCATTTATTCCCTCAATGATGCATAAGATCTTAAATATCAAGTACTATAGTGTGAACATGCTCGAGCGTTTCACGGAGATCGAAGACTTTTGCCAATACCGTCGAATCGGAACAGCGAGCGGTCGGTCGCTTTCTTCCGTTCCTTCAAACGACCATAACTTTTGACTCGTTGGGAGTTACGGGAGCCACAACCTATCAAAACGAAGCCCTTTCCATGTTCTGCGTTTCTAACGGTTGGAATTGTCATGGATCGGTTTTTTGTATAGAATAATTCCATCTTAATTTTATTCTACAGCTTGGATGTTTTCATTCATAAATTTATTCCGTGGAGTTTATGGTATAAATAGCCAGACAAAATCGATACTAACGTAGAAGAACGTGAAAAAACGAAAATATACAAAGATCAAAAAAGGCCACCATAATATTCCACTAAAAAAATGAAATTGAATTTAAAATTGGGTAAAATAGGAAAATGAAAGATATTCGCAGATTGAAAAAGTAGCTTACTTACAGGCTAAGTAATCATATAAAAAGCCTTGAGTCGTTCGAAATTCTACGGTATCAAATGCTTTTAACGTTCTCCTTCAAGTCTCTTCGTCGTGGTGTCGTAATTTTGGTAAAAAGGCGCCGCGCGTTGATGGCTATGAGCAAAACAATGTGGTACGGAAAAAGAGGAAGACGGAACCGTCCTAAAAACAGAATGTTAATTGCGCTATAGCTTCCGTAGACAAGTTTTTGACCAACATCCCCATTT
The DNA here is from genome assembly GCA_030765085.1 of Allium cepa. Classification (NCBI taxonomy): domain Eukaryota; kingdom Viridiplantae; phylum Streptophyta; class Magnoliopsida; order Asparagales; family Amaryllidaceae; genus Allium; species Allium cepa. Next base: position 172,124,526 of record CM060931.1, read on the forward strand.
ATTCCCTCAATAATCCATAAGATCTTAAATATAAAGTACTATAGCGTGAACATGCTCGAGCGTTTCATGAAGATCGAAGACTTTTGCCAATACCGTCGAATCGGAACGGCGAGCGGTCGGTCGCTTTCTCCCGTTCCTTCAAACGGCCATAACTTTTGACTCGTTGGGAGTTACGGGGGCCAAAACGTATCAAAACGAAGCTCTTTCCATGTTCTACGTTTCTAACGGTTGGAATTCTCATGGATCGTTTTTTTGTATAGAATAATTCCATCTTAATTTTATTCTACAGCTTTGATGTTTTCATTCATAAATTTATTCCATGGAGTATTTGGTATAAATAGTCAGATTAAATCGATGTTAACGTAGAAGAACGTAAAAAAATATACAAAGATCAAAAAAGGCCACTATAATATTCCGCTAAAAAAATGAAATTGAATTTAAAATTGGATAAAATAGGAAAATGAAAGATATTCGCAGATTGAAAAAGTAGCGTACTTACAGGCTAAGTAATCATATAAAACGCCTTGAGTCGTTCGAAATTCTAAGGTATCAAATGCTTTTAACGTTCTCCTTAAAGTCTCTTCATCGTGGTGTCGTAATTTTGGTAAAAAGGCGGCGCGCGTTGATGACTATGAGCAAAACAATGTTGTACGGAAAAAGAGGAAGACGGAACCGTCCTAAAAACAGAACGTTTATTGCGCTATAGCTTCCATAGACAAGTTTTTGACCAATATCCCCATTTATTCCCTCAATGATCTATAAGATCTTAAAAATCAAGTACTATAGTGTGAACATGCTCTAGTGTTTCACGGAGATCGAAGACTTTTGCCAATACCGTCGAATCGGAACAGCGAGCGGTCGGTCGCTTTCTCCCGTTCCTTCAAACGACCATAACTTTTGACTCGTTGGGAGTTACGGGAGCCACAATCTATCAAAACGAAGCTCTTTCCATGTTCTACGTTTCTAACTATTGGGATTCTCATGGATCGGTTTTTTGTATAGAATAATTCCATCTTAATTTTATTCTACAGCTTGGATGTTTTCATTCATAAATTTATTCCATGGAGTTTTTGGTATAAATAGTCAGACTAAATCGATGTTAACGTAAAAGAACGTAAAAAAATATACAAAGATAAAAAAGGCCACTATAATATTCCGCTAAAAAAATGAAATTGAATTTAAAATTGGATAAAATAGGAAAATGAAAGATATTTGCAGATTGAAAAAGTAGCTTACTTACAGGCTAAGTAATCATATAAAACGCCTTGAGTCGTTCGAAATTCTAAGGTATCAAATGCTTTTAACGTTCTCCATGAAGCCTCTTCGTCGTGGTGTCGTAATTTTGGTAAAAAGACGGCGCGCGTTGACGACTCTGAGCAAAACAATGTGGTATGGAAAAAGAGGAAGATGGAACCGTCCTAAAAACAAAACGTTTATTGCGCTATAGCTTCCGTAGACAAGTTTTTGACCAATATCCCCATTTATTCCCTCAATGATCCATATGATCTTAAATATCAAGTACTATAGTGTGAACATGCTCGAGCGTTTCACGGAGATCGAAGACTATTGCCAATACCGACGAATCGGAACAGCGAGCGGTCGGTCGCTTTCTCCCGTTCCTTCAAACGGCCATAACTTTTGAATCGTTGGGAGTTACGGGAGCCACAACCTATCAAAACGAAGCTCTTTCCATGTTCTACGTTTCTAACTGTTGGAATTCTCATGGATCGGTCTTTTGTATAGAATAATTCCATCTTAATTTTATTCTACAGCTTGGATGTTTTCATTCATAAATTTATTCCATGGAGTTTTTGGTATAAATAGTCAGACTAAATCGATGTTAACGTAAAAGAACGTAAAAAAATATACAAAGATAAAAAAGGCCACTATAATATTCCGCTAAAAAAATGAAATTGAATTTAAAATTGGATAAAATAGGAAAATGAAAGATATTCGCAGATTGAAAAAGTAGCTTACTTACAGGCTAAGTAATCATATAAAACGCCTTGAGTCGTTCGAAATTCTGTGGTATCAAATGCTTTTAACGTTCTCCTTGAAGTCTCTTCGTCGTGGGGTCGTAATTTTGGTAAAAAGGCGGCGCGCGTTGATGACTATGAGAAAAACAATGTGGTACGGAAAAAGTGGAAGACGGAACCGTCCTAAAAACAGAACGTTTATTGCGCTATAGCTTCCGTAGACAAGTTTTTGAACAATATCCCCGTTTATTCCCTCAATGATGCATAAGATCTTAAATATCAAGTACTATAGTGTGAACATGCTCGAGCGTTTCACGGAGATCGAAGACTTTTGCCAATACCGTCGAATCGGAACAGCGAGCGGTCGGTCGCTTTCTCCCGTTCCTTCAAACGACCATAACTTTTGACTCGTTGGGAGTTACGGGAGCCACAACCTATCAAAACGAAGCCCTTTCCATGTTCTGCGTTTCTAACGGTTGGAATTGTCATGGATCGGTTTTTTGTATAGAATAATTCCATCTTAATTTTATTCTACAGCTTGGATGTTTTCATTCATAAATTTATTCCGTGGAGTTTATGGTATAAATAGCCAGACTAAATCGATGGTAACGTAGAAGAACGTGAAAAAACGAAAATATACAAAGATCAAAAAAGGCCACCATAATATTCCACTAAAAAAATGAAATTGAATTTAAAATTGGGTAAAATAGGAAAATGAAAGATATTCGCAGATTGAAAAAGTAGCTTACTTACAGGCGAAGTAATCATATAAAAAGCCTTGAGTCGTTCGAAATTCTACGGTATCAAATGCTTTTAACGTTCTCCTTCAAGTCTCTTCGTCGTGGTGTCGTAATTTTGGTAAAAAGGCGCCGCGCGTTGATGGCTATGAGCAAAACAATGTGGTACGGAAAAAGAGGAAGACGGAACCGTCCTAAAAACAGAACGTTAATTGCGCTATAGCTTCCGTAGACAAGTTTTTGACCAACATCCCCATTTATTCCCTCAATAATCCATAAGATCTTAAATATAAAGTACTATAGCGTGAACATGCTCGAGCGTTTCACGAAGATCGAAGACTTTTGCCAATACCGTCGAATCGGAACGGCGAGCGGTCGGTCGCTTTCTCCCGTTCCTTCAAACGGCCATAACTTTTGACTCGTTGGGAGTTACGGGAGCCACAACCTATCAAAACGAAGCTCTTTCCATGTTCTACGTTTCAAACGGTTGGAATTCTCATGGATCGGTTTTTTGTATAGAATAATTCCATCTTAATTTTATTCTACAGCTTGGATGTTTTCATTCATAAATTTATTCCATGGAGTTTTTGGTATAAATAGTCAGACCAAATCGATGTTAACGTAGAAGAACGTAAAAAAATATACAAAGATCAAAAAAGGCCACTATAATATTCCGCTAAAAAAATGAAATTGAATTTAAAATTGGATAAAATAGGAAAATGAAAGATAGTCGCAGATTGAAAAAGTAGCGTACTTACAGGCTAAGTAATCATATAAAACGCCTTGAGTCGTTCGAAATTCTAAGGTATCAAATGCTTTTAACGTTCTCCTTGAAGTCTCTTCGTCGTGGTGTCGTAATTTTGGTAAAAAGGCGGCGCGCGTTGATGACTATGAGCAAAACAATGTTGTACGGAAAAAGAGGAAGACGGAACCGTCCTAAAAACAGAACGTTTATTGCGCTATAGCTTCCGTAGACAAGTTTTTGACCAATATCCCCATTTATTCCCTCAACGATCCATAAGATCTTAAATATCAAGTACTATAGTGTGAACATGCTCAAGCGTTTCACGGAGATCGAAGACTTTTGCCAATACCGTCGAATCGGAACAGCGAGCGGTCGGTCGCTTTCTCCCGTTCCTTCAAACGACCATAACTTTTGACTCGTTGGGAGTTACGGTAGCCACAATCTATCAAAACGAAGCTCTTTCCATGTTCTACGTTTCTAACTATTGGAATTCTCATGGATCGGTTTTTTGTATAGAATAATTCCATCTTAATTTTATTCTACAGCTTGGATGTTTTCATTCATAAATTTATTCCATGGAGTTTTTGGTATAAATAGTCAGACTAAATCGATGTTAACGTAGAAGAACGTAAAAAAAATATACAAAGATAAAAAAAGGCCACTATAATATTCCGCTAAAAAAATGAAATTGAATTTAAAATTGGATAAAATAGGAAAATGAAAGATATTCGCTGATTGAAAAAGTAGCTTACTTACAGGCTAAGTAATCATATAAAACGCCTTGAATCGTTCGAAATTCTAAGGTATCAAATGCTTTTAACGTTCTCCTTGAAGTCTCTTCGTCGTGGTGTCGTAATTTTGGTAAAAAGACGGCGCGCGTTGACGACTCTGAGCAAAACAATGTGGTACGGAAAAAGAGGAAGACGGAACCGTCCTAAAAACAGAACGTTTATTGCGCTATAGCTTCCGTAGACAAGTTTTTGACCAATATCCCCATTTATTTCCTCAATGATCCATATGATCTTAAATATCAAGTACTATAGTGTGAACATGCTCGAGCGTTTCACGGAGATCGAAGACTTTTGCCAATACCGTCGAATCGGAACAGCGAGCGGTCGGTCGCTTTCTCCCGTTCCTTCAAACGGCCATAACTTTTGACTCGTTGGGAGTTACGGGAGCCACAACCTATCAAAACGAAGCTCTTTCCATGTTCTACGTTTCTAACAGTTGGAATTCTCATGGATCGGTTTTTGTATAGAATAATTCCATCTTAATTTTATTCTACAGCTTGGATGTTTTCATTCATAAATTTATTCCATGGAGTTTTTGGTATAAATAGTCAGACTAAATCGATGTTAATGTAGAAGAACGTAAAAAAAAATATACAAAGATAAAAAAAGGCCACTATAATATTCCGCTAAAAAAATGAAATTGAATTTAAAATTGGATAAAATAGGAAAATGAAAGATATTCACAGATTGAAAAAGGAGCTTACTTACAGGCTAAGTAATCATATAAAACGCCTTGAGACGTTCGAAATTCTAAGGTATCAAATGCTTTTAACGTTCTCCTTGAAGTCTCTTCGTCGTGGTGTCGTAATTTTGGTAAAAAGACGGCGCGCGTTGACGACTCTGACCAAAACAATGTGGTACGGAAAAAGAGGAAGACGGAACCATCCTAAAAACAGAACGTTTATTGCGCTATAGCTTCCGTAGACAAGTTTTTGACCAATATCCCCATTTATTCCCTCAATGATCCATATGATCTTAAATATCAAGTACTATAGTGTGAACATGCTCGAGCGTTTCACGGAGATCGAAGACTTTTGCCAATACCGTCGAATCGGAACAGCGAGCGGTCGGTCGCTTTCTCCCGTTCCTTCAAACGGCCATAACTTTTGACTCGTTGGGAGTTACGGGAGCCACAACCTATCAAAACGAAGCTCTTTCCATGTTCTACGTTTCTAACTGTTGGAATTCTCATGGATCGGTTTTTTGTATAGAATAATTCCATCTTAATTTTATTCTACAGCTTGGATGCTTTCATTCATAAATTTATTCCATGGAGTTTTATAAATAGTCAGACTAAATCGATGTTAACGTAGAAGAACGTAAAAAAAAATACAAAGATCAAAAAAGGCCACTATAATATTCCGCTAAAAAAATGAAATTGAATTTAAAATTGGATAAAATAGGAAAATGAAAAATATTAGCATATTGAAATAGTAGCTTACTTACAGGCTAAGTAATCATATAAAACGCCTTAAGTCGTTCGAAATTCTAAAGTATCAAATGCTTTTAACGTTCTCCTTGAAGTCTCTTCGTCGTGGTGTCGTAATTTTGGTAAAAAGACGGCGCGCGTTGACGACTATGAGCAAAACAATGTGGTACGGAAAAAGAGGAAGACGGAACCGTCCCAAAAACAGAACGTTTATTGCGCTATAGCTTCCGTAGACAAGTTTTTCACCAATATCCCCATTTATTCCCTCAATGATCCATAAGATCTTAAATATAAAGTACTATAGTGTGAACAGGCTCGAGCGTTTCACGGAGATCGAAGACTTTTGCCAATACCGTCGAATCGGAACAGCGAGCGGTCGGTCGCTTTCTCCCGTTCCTTCAAACGGCCATAACTTTTGACTCGTTGGGACTTACGGGAGCCACAACCTATCAAAACGAAGCTCTTTCCATGTTCTACGTTTCTGACAGTTGGAATTCTCATGGATCGGTTTTTTGTATAGAATAATTCCATCTTAATTTTATTCTACAGCTTGGATGTTTTCATTCATAAATTTATTCCATGGAGTTTTTGGTATAAATAGTCAGACTAAATCGATGTTAACGTAGAAGAACGTAAAAAAAAATACAAAGATCAAAAAAGGCCAATATAATATTCCGCTAAGAAAATGAAATTGAATTTAAAATTGGATAAAATAGGAAAATGAAAGATATTCGCAGATTGAAAACGTAGCTAACTTACTGGCTAAGTATTCATATAAAACGCCTTGAGTGCTTCGAAATTCAAAGGTATCAAATGCTTTTAACGTTCTCCTTGAAGTCTCTTCCTCGTGGGGTCGTAATTTTGGTAAAAAGGCGACGCGCGTTGATGACTATGAGCAAAACAATTTTGTACGGAAAAAGAGGAAGACGGAACCGTCCTAAAAACAGAACATTTATTGTGCTATAGCTTCCGTAGACAAGTTTTTGACTAATATCCCCATTTATTCCCTCAATGATCCATAAGATCTTAAATATCAAGTACTATAGTGTGAACATGCTCGAGTGTTTCACGGAGATCGAAGTCTTTTGCCAATACCGTCGAATTGGAACAGCGAGCGGTCGGTCGCTTTCTCCCGTTCCTTCAAACAGCCATAACTTTTGACTCGTTGGGAGTAACGGGAGCCACAACCTATCAAAACGAAGCTCTTTCCATGTTCTACGTTTCTAACTGTTGGAATTCTCATGGATCGGTTTTTTGTATAGAATAATTCCATCTTAATTTTATTCTACAGCATGGATGTTTTCATTCATAAATTTATTCCATGGAGTTTTTGGTATAAATAGTCAGACTAAATCGATGTTAACGTAGAAGAACGTAAAAAAAAATACAAAGATCAAAAAAGGCCAATATAATATTCCGCTAAGAAAATGAAATTGAATTTAAAATTGGATAAAATAGGAAAATGAAAGATATTCGCAGATTGAAAACGTAGCTAACTTACTGGCTAAGTATTCATATAAAACGCCTTGAGTACTTCGAAATTCAAAGGTATCAAATGCTTTTAACGTTCTCCTTGAAGTCCCTTCGTCGTGGGGTCGTAATTTTGGTAAAAAGGCGGAGCGCGTTGATGACTATGAGCAAAACAATGTGGTACGGACAAAGAGGAAGACGGAACCGTCCTAAAAACAGAACGTTTATTGCGCTATAGCTTCCGTAGACAAGTTTTTGACCAATATCCCCATTTATTCCCTCAATGATCCATAAGATCTTAAATATCAAGTACTATAGTGTGAACATGCTCGAGCGTTTCACGGAGATCGAAGACTTTTGCCAATACCGTCGAATCGGAACAGCGAGCGGTCGGTCGCTTTCTTCCGTTCCTTCAAACAGCCATAACTTTTGACTCGTTGGGAGTTACGGGAGCCACAACCTATCAAAACGAAGCTCTTTCCATGTTATACGTTTCTAATGGTTGGAATTGTCATGGATCGGTTTTTTGTATAGAATAATTCCATCTTAATTTTATTCTACAGCTTGGATGTTTTCATTCATAAATTTATTCCGTGGAGTTTATGGTATAAATAGCTAGACTAAATCGATGCTAACGTAGAAGAACGTGAAAAAACGAAAGTATACAAAGATCAAAAAAGGCCACCATAATATTCCGCTAAAAAAATGAAATTGAATTTAAAATTGGATAAAATAGGAAAATGAAAGATATTCGCAGATTGAAAAAGTAACTTACTTACTGGCTAAGTAATCATATAAAAAACCTTGAGTCGTTCGAAATTCAAAGGTATCAAATGCTTTTAACGTTCTCCTTGAAGTCTCTTCGTCGTGGTGTCGTAATTTTGGTAAAAAGGCGGCGCGCGTTGACGACTATGAGCAAAACAATGTGGTATGGAAAAAGAGGAAGACGGAACCGTCCTAAAAACAGAACGTTTATTGCGCTATAGCTTCCGTCGACAAGTTTTTGACCAATATCCCCATTTATTCCCTCAATGATCCATAAGATCTTAAATATCAAGTACTATATTGTGAACATGCTCGAGCGTTTCACGAAGATCGAAGACTTTTGCCAATACCGTCGAATCGGAACAGCGAGCGGTCGGTCGCTTTCTCCCGTTCCTTCAAATGGCCATAACTTTTGACTCGTTGGGAGTTACGGGAGCCACAACCTATCAAAACGAAGCTCTTTCCATGTTCTACGTTTCCAACGGTTGGAATTCTCATGGATTGGTTTTTTGTATAGAATAATTCCATCTTAATTTTATTCTACAGCTTGGATGTTTTCATTCATAAATTTATTCCATGGAGTTTTTGGTATAAATAGTCAGATTAAATCGATGTTAACGTAGAAGAACGTAAAAAATATACAAGGATCAAAAAAGACCACTATAATATTTCGCTAAAAAAATGAAATTGAATTTAAAATTGGATAAAATAGGAAAATGAAAGATATTCGCAGATTGAAAACGTAGCTAACTTACAGGCTAAGTAATCATATAAAACGCCTTGAGTACTTCGAAATTCAAAGGTATCAAATGCTTTTAACGTTCTCCTTGAAGTCTCTTCGTCGTGGGGTCGTAATTTTGGTAAAAAGGCGGCGCGCGTTGATGACTATGAGCAAAACAATGTGGTACGGAAAAAGAGGAAGACGGAACCGTCCTAAAAACAGAACGTTTATTGCGCTATAGCTTCCGTAGACAAGTTTTTGACCAATATCCCCATTTATTCCCTCAGTGATCCATAAGATCTTAAATATCAAGTACTATAGTGTGAACATGCTCGAGCGTTTCACGGAGATCGAAGACTTTTGCTAATACCGTCGAATCGGAACAGCGATCGTTCGGTCGCTTTCTCCCGTTCCTTCAAACGGCCATAACTTTTAACTCGTTGGGAGTTACGGGAGCCACAACCTGCCAAAACGAAGCTATTTCCATGTTCTACGTTTCTAACGGTTGGAATTCTCATGGATCGGTTTTTTGTATAGAATAATTCCATCTTAATTTCATTCTACAGCTTGGATTTTTTCATTCATAAATTTATTCCATGGAGTTTTTGGTATAAATAGTCAGACTAAATCGATGTTAACGTAGAAGAACGTAAAAAAATATACAAAGATCAAAACAGGCCACTATAATATTCCGCTAAAAAAATGAAATTGAATTTAAAATTGGATAAAATAGGAAAATGAAAGATATTCGCAGATTGAAAAAGTAGCTTACTTACAGGCTAAGTAATCATATAAAACGCCTTAAGTCGTTCGAAATTCTAAGGTATCAAATGCTTTTAACGTTCTCCTTGAAGTCTCTTCGTCGTGGTGTCGTAATTTTGGTAAAAAGACGGCGCGCGTTGACGACTATGAGCAAAACAATGTGGTACGGAAAAAGAGGAAGACAGAACCGTCCTAAAAACAGAACGTTTATTGTGCTATAGCTTCCGTAGACAAGTTTTTGACCAATATCCCCATTTATTCCCTCAATGATCCATAAGATCTTAAATATCAAGTACTATAGTGTGAACATGATCGAGCGTTTCACGGAGATCGAAGACTTTTGCCAATACCGTCGAATCGGAACAGCGAGCGGTCGGTCGCTTTCTCCCGTTCCTTCAAACGGCCATAACTTTTGACTCGTTGGGAGTTACGGGAGCCACAACCTATCAAAACGAAGCTCTTTCCATGTTTTACGTTTCTAACTGTTGGAATTCTCATGGATCGGTTTTTTGTATAGAATAATTCCATCTTAATTTTATTCTACAGCTTGGATGTTTTCATTCATAAATTTATTCCATGGAGTTTTTGGTATAAATAGTCAGACTAAATCGATGTTAACGTAGAAGAACGTAAAAAAAATATACAAAGATCAAATAAGGCCACTATAATATTCCGCTAAAAAAATGAAATTGAATTTAAAATTGGATAAACTAGGAAAATGAAAGATATTCGCAGATTGAAAAAGTAGCTAACTTACGGGCTAAGTAATCATATAAAACGCCTTGAGTAATTCGAAATTCAAAGGTATCAAATGCTTTTAACGTTCTCCTTGAAGTCTCTTCGTCGCGGGGTCGTAATTTTGGTAAAAAGGCGGCGCGCGTTGATGACTATGAGCAAAACAATGTGGTACGGAATAAGAGGAAGACGGAACCGTCCTAAAAACAGAACGTTTATTGTGCTATAGCTTCCGTAGACAAGTTTTTGACCAATATCCCCATTTATTCCCTCAATGATCCATAAGATCTTAAATATCAAGTACTATAGTGTGAACATGCTCGAGCGTTTCACGGAGATTGAAGACTTTTGCCAATACCGTCGAATCGGAACAGCGATCGTTCGGTCGCTTTCTCCCGTTCCTTCAAACGGCCATAACTTTTGACTCGTTGGGAGTTACGGGAGCCACAACCTATCAAAACGAAGCTCTTTCCATGTTCTACGTATCTAACTGTTGGAATTCTCATGGATCGGTTTTTTGCATAGAATAATTTCATCTTAATTTTATTCTACAGCTTGGACGTTTTCATTCATAAATTTATTCCATGGAGTTTTTGGTATAAATAGTAAGACTAAATCGATGTTAACGTAGGAGAACGTAAAAAAATATACAAGGATCAAAAAAGGCCACTATAATATTCCGCTAAAAAAATGAAATTGAATTTAAATTGGATAAAATAGGAAAATGAAAGATATTCGCAGGTTGAAAAAGTAGCTTACTTACAGGCTAAGTAATCATATAAAACGCCTTGAGTCGTTCGAAATTCTAAGGTATCAAATGCTTTTAACGTTCTCCTTGAAGTCTCTTCGTCGTGGTGTCGTAATTTTGGTAAAAAGGCGGCGCGCGTTGACGACTATGAGCAAAACAATGTGGTACGGAAAAAGAGGAAGACAGAACCGTCCTAAAAACAGAACGTTTATTGCGCTATAGCTTCCGTAGACAAGTTTTTGACCAATATCCCCATTTATTCCCTCAATGATCCATATGATCTTAAATATCAAGTACTATAGTGTGAACATGCTCGAGCGTTTCACGGAGATCGAAGACTTTTGCCAATACCGTCGAATCGGAACAGCGAGCGGTCGGTCGCTTTCTCCCGTTCCTTCAAACGGCCATAACTTTTGACTCGTTGGGAGTTACGGGAGCCACAACCTATCAAAACGAAGCTCTTTCCATGTTCTACGTTTCTAACTGTTGGAATTCTCATGGATCGGTTTTTTGTATAGAATAATTCCATCTTAATTTTATTCTACAGCTTGGATGTTTTCATTCATAAATTTATTCCATGGAGTTTTTGGTATAAATAGTCAGACTAAATCGATGTTAACGTAGAAGAACGTAAAAAAAATATACAAAGATCAAAAAAGGCCACTATAATATTCCGCTAAAAAAATGAAATTGAATTTAAAATTGGATAAAATAGGAAAATGAAAGATATTCGCAAATTGAAAAAGTAGCTAGCTTACAGGCTAAGTAATCATATAAAACGCCTTGAGTAATTCGAAATTCAAAGGTATCAAATGCTTTTAACGTTCTCCTTGAAGTCACTTCGTCGTGGGGTCGTAATTTTGGTAAAAAGGCGGCGCGCGTTGATGACTATGAGCAAAACAATGTGGTACGGAAAAAGAGGAAGACGGAACCGTCCTAAAAACAGAACGTTTATTGCGCTATAGCTTACGTAGACAAGTTTTTGACCAATATCCCCATTTATTCCCTCAATGATCCATAAGATCTTAAATATCAAGTACTATAGTGTGAACATGCTCGAGCATTTCATGGAGATCGAAGACTTTTGCCAATACCGTCGAATCGGAACAGCGATCGTTCGGTCGCTTTCTCCCGTTCCTTCAAACGGCCATAACTTTTGACTCGTTGGGAGTTACGGGAGCCACAACCTATCAAAACGAAGCTCTTTCCATATTCTACGTTTCTAACTATTGGAATTCTCATGGATCGGTTTTTTGTATAGAATAATTCCATCTTAATTTTATTCTACAGCTTGGATGTTTTCATTCATAAATTTATTCCATGGAGTTTTTGGCATAAATAGTCAGACTAAATCGATGTTAACGTAGAAGAACGTAAAAAATATACAAAGATCAAAAACGGCCACTATAATATTCCGCTAAAAAAATGAAATTGAATTTAAAATTGGATAAAATAGGAAAATGAAAGATATTCGCAGATTGAAAAAGTAGCTTACTTACAGGCTATGTAATCATATAAAACGCCTTGAGTCGTTCGAAATTCTAAGGTATCAAATGCTTTTAACGTTCTTCTTGAAGTCTCTTCGTCGTGGTGTCATAATTTTGGAAAAAAGGCGGCGCGCGTTGACGACTATGAGCAAAACAATGTGGTACGGAAAAAGAGGAAGACGGAACCGTCCTAAAAACAGAACGTTTATTGCGCTATAGCTTCCGTAGACAAGTTTTTGACCAATATCCCCATTTATTCCCTCAATGATCCATAAGATCTTAAATATAAAGTACTATAGTGTGAACATGCTCGAGCGTTTCACGGAGATCGAAGACTTTTGCCAATACCGTCGAATCGGAACAGCGAGCGGTCGGTCGCTTTCTCCCGTTCCTTCAAACGGCCATAACTTTTGACTCGTTGGGAGTTACGTGAGCCACAACTTATCAAAACGAAGCTCTTTCCATGTTCTACGTTTCTAACTGTTGGAATTGTCATGGATCGGTTTTTTGTATAGAATAATTCCATCTTAATTTTATTCTACAGCTTGGATGTTTTCATTCATAAATTTATTCCATGGAGTTTTTGGTATAAATAGTCAGACTAAATCAATGTTAACGTAGAAGAACGTAAAAAAAATATACAAAGATCAAAAAAGGCCACTATAATATTCCGCTAAAAAAATGAAATTGAATTTAAAATTGGATAAAATAGGAAAATGAAAGATATTCGCAGATTGAAAAAGTAGCTAACTTACATGCTAAGTAATCATATAAAACGCCTTAAGTAATTCGAAATTCAAAGGTATCAAATGCTTTTAACGTTCTCCTTGAAGTCACTTCGTCGTGGGGTCGTAATTTTGGTAAAAAGGCGGCGCGCGTTGATGACTATGAGCAAAACAATGTGGTACGGAAAAAGAGGAAGACGGAACCGTCCTAAAAACAGAACGTTTATTGCGCTATAGCTTCCGTAGACAAGTTTTTGACCAATATCCCCATTTATTCCCTCAATGATCCATAAGATCTTAAATATCAAGTACTATAGTGTGAACATCCTCGAGCGTTTCACGGAGATCGAAGACTTTGCCAATACCGTCGAATCGGAACAGCGATCGTTCGGTCGCTTTCTCTCGTTCCTTCAAACGGCCATAACTTTTGACTCGTTGGGAGTTACGGGAGCCACAACCTATCATAACGAAGCTCTTTCCATGTTCTACGTTTCTAACTGTTGAAATTCTCATGGATCGGTTTTTTGTATAGAATAATTCCATCTTAATTTTATTCTACAGCTTGGATGTTTTCATTCATAAATTTATTCCATGGAGTTTTTGGTATAAATAGTCAGACTAAATCGATGTTAACGTAGAAGAACGTAAAAAAAATTATACAAAGATCAAAAAAGGCCACTATAATATTCCGCTGAAAGAATGAAATTGAATTTAAAATTTGATAAAATAGGAAAATGAAATATATTCGCAGATTGAAAAAGTAGCTAACTTACAGGCTAAGTAATCATATAAAACGCCTTAAGTAATTCGAAATTCAAAGGTATCCAATGCTTTTAACGTTCTCCTTGAAGTCACTTCGTCGTGGGGTCGTAATTCTGGTAAAAAGGCGGCGCGCGTTGATGACTATGAGCAAAACAATGTGGTACGGAAAAAGAGGAAGACGGAACCGTCCTAAAAACAGAACGTTTATTGCGCTATAGCTTCCGTAGACAAGTTTTTGACCAATATCCCCATTTATTCCCTCAATGATCCATAAGATCTTAAATATCAAGTACTATAGTGTGAACATGCTCGAGCGTTTCACGGAGATCGAAGACTTTGCCAATACCGTCGAATCGGAACAGCGATCGTTCGGTCGCTTTCTCCCGTTCCTTCAAACGGCCATAACTTTTGACTCGTTGGGAGTTACGGGAGCCACAACCTATCATAACGAAGCTCTTTCCATGTTCTACGTTTCTAACGGTTGGAATTCTCATGGATCGGTTTTTTTGTATAGAATAATTTCATCTTAATTTTATTCTACAGCTTGGATGTTTTCATTCATAAATTTATTCCATGGAGTTTTTGGTATAAATAGTCAGACTAAATCGATGTTAACGTAGAAGAACGTAAAAAAATATACAAAGATCAAAAAAGGCCACTATAATATTCCGCTAAAAAAATGAAATTGAATTTAAAATTGGATAAAATAGGAAAATGAAAGATATTCGCAGATTGAAAAAGTAGCTTACTTACAGGCTAAGTAATCATATAAAACGCCTTGAGTCGTTCGAAATTCTAAGGTATCAAATGTTTTAACGTTCTCCTTGAAGTCTCTTCGTCGTGGGGTCGTAATTTTGGTAAAAAGACGGCGCGCGTTGACGACTATGAGCAAAACAATGTGGTACGGAAAAAGAGGAAGACGGAACCATCCTAAAAACAGAACGTTTATTGCGCTATAGCTTCCGTAGACAAGTTTTTGACCAATATCCCCATTTATTCCCTCAATGATCCATAAGATCTTAAATATCAAGTACTATAGTGTGAACATGCTCGAGCGTTTTACGGAGATCGAAGACTTTTGCCAATACCGTCGAATCGGAACAGCGAGCGGTCGGTCGCTTTCCCCCGTTCCTTCAAACCGCCATAACTTTTGACTCGTTGGGAGTTACGGGAGCCACAACCTATCAAAACGAAGCTCTTTCCATGTTCTACGTTTCTAACTATTGGAATTCTCATGGATCGGTTTTTTGTATAGAATAATTCCATCTTAATTTTATTCTACAGCTTGGATGTTTTCATTCATAAATTTATTCCATGGAGTTTTTGGTATAAATAGTCAGACTAAATCGATGTTAACGTAGAAGAACGTAAAAAAAATATACAAAGATCAAAAAAGGCCACTATAATATTCCGCTAAAAAAATGAAATTGAATTTAAAATTGGATAAAATAGGAAAATGAAAGATATTCGCAGATTGAAAAAGTAGCTAACTTACATGCTAAGTAATCATATAAAACGCCTTAAGTAATTCGAAATTCAAAGGTATCAAATGCTTTTAACGTTCTCCTTGAAGTCACTTCGTCGTGGGGTCGTAATTTTGGTAAAAAGGCGGCGCGCGTTGATGACTATGAGCAAAACAATGTGGTACGGAAAAAGAGGAAGACGGAACCGTCCTAAAAACAGAACGTTTATTGCGCTATAGCTTCCGTAGACAAGTTTTTGACCAATATCCCCATTTATTCCCTCAATGATCCATAAGATCTTAAATATCAAGTACTATAGTGTGAACATCCTCGAGCGTTTCACGGAGATCGAAGACTTTGCCAATACCGTCGAATCGGAACAGCGATCGTTCGGTCGCTTTCTCTCGTTCCTTCAAACGGCCATAACTTTTGACTCGTTGGGAGTTACGGGAGCCACAACCTATCATAACGAAGCTCTTTCCATGTTCTACGTTTCTAACTGTTGAAATTCTCATGGATCGGTTTTTTGTATAGAATAATTCCATCTTAATTTTATTCTACAGCTTGGATGTTTTCATTCATAAATTTATTCCATGGAGTTTTTGGTATAAATAGTCAGACTAAATCGATGTTAACGTAGAAGAACGTAAAAAAAATTATACAAAGATCAAAAAAGGCCACTATAATATTCCGCTGAAAGAATGAAATTGAATTTAAAATTTGATAAAATAGGAAAATGAAATATATTCGCAGATTGAAAAAGTAGCTAACTTACAGGCTAAGTAATCATATAAAACGCCTTAAGTAATTCGAAATTCAAAGGTATCCAATGCTTTTAACGTTCTCCTTGAAGTCACTTCGTCGTGGGGTCGTAATTCTGGTAAAAAGGCGGCGCGCGTTGATGACTATGAGCAAAACAATGTGGTACGGAAAAAGAGGAAGACGGAACCGTCCTAAAAACAGAACGTTTATTGCGCTATAGCTTCCGTAGACAAGTTTTTGACCAATATCCCCATTTATTCCCTCAATGATCCATAAGATCTTAAATATCAAGTACTATAGTGTGAACATGCTCGAGCGTTTCACGGAGATCGAAGACTTTGCCAATACCGTCGAATCGGAACAGCGATCGTTCGGTCGCTTTCTCCCGTTCCTTCAAACGGCCATAACTTTTGACTCGTTGGGAGTTACGGGAGCCACAACCTATCATAACGAAGCTCTTTCCATGTTCTACGTTTCTAACGGTTGGAATTCTCATGGATCGGTTTTTTTGTATAGAATAATTTCATCTTAATTTTATTCTACAGCTTGGATGTTTTCATTCATAAATTTATTCCATGGAGTTTTTGGTATAAATAGTCAGACTAAATCGATGTTAACGTAGAAGAACGTAAAAAAATATACAAAGATCAAAAAAGGCCACTATAATATTCCGCTAAAAAAATGAAATTGAATTTAAAATTGGATAAAATAGGAAAATGAAAGATATTCGCAGATTGAAAAAGTAGCTTACTTACAGGCTAAGTAATCATATAAAACGCCTTGAGTCGTTCGAAATTCTAAGGTATCAAATGTTTTAACGTTCTCCTTGAAGTCTCTTCGTCGTGGGGTCGTAATTTTGGTAAAAAGACGGCGCGCGTTGACGACTATGAGCAAAACAATGTGGTACGGAAAAAGAGGAAGACGGAACCATCCTAAAAACAGAACGTTTATTGCGCTATAGCTTCCGTAGACAAGTTTTTGACCAATATCCCCATTTATTCCCTCAATGATCCATAAGATCTTAAATATCAAGTACTATAGTGTGAACATGCTCGAGCGTTTCACGGAGATCGAAGACTTTTGCCAATACCGTCGAATCGGAACAGCGAGCGGTTGGTCGCTTTCTCCCGTTCCTTGAAACCGCCATAACTTTTGACTCGTTGGGAGTTATGGGAGCCACAACCTATCAAAACGAAGCTCTTTCCATGTTCTACGTTTCTAATTGTTGGAATTCTCATGGATCGGTTTTTTGTATAGAATAATTCCATCTTAATTTTATTCTACAGCTTGGATGTTTTCATTCATAAATTTATTCCATGGAGTTTTTGGTATAAATAGTCAGACTAAATCGATGTTAACGTAGAAGAACGTAAAAAAATATACAAAGATCAAAAAAGGCCACTATAATATTCCGCTAAAAAAATGAAATTGAATTTAAAATTGGATAAAATAGGAAAATGAAAGATATTCGCAGATTGAAAAAGTAGCTAACTTACATGCTAAGTAATCATATAAAACGCCTTAAGTAATTCGAAATTCAAAGGTATCAAATGCTTTTAACGTTCTCCTTGAAGTCACTTCGTCGTGGGGTCGTAATTTTGGTAAAAAGGCGGCGCGCGTTGATGACTATGAGCAAAACAATGTGGTACGGAAAAAGAGGAAGACGGAACCGTCCTAAAAACAGAACGTTTATTGCGCTATAGCTTCCGTAGACAAGTTTTTGACCAATATCCCCATTTATTCCCTCAATGATCCATAAGATCTTAAATATCAAGTACTATAGTGTGAACATCCTCGAGCGTTTCACGGAGATCGAAGACTTTGCCAATACCGTCGAATCGGAACAGCGATCGTTCGGTCGCTTTCTCTCGTTCCTTCAAACGGCCATAACTTTTGACTCGTTGGGAGTTACGGGAGCCACAACCTATCATAATGAAGCTCTTTCCATGTTCTACGTTTCTAACTGTTGAAATTCTCATGGATCGGTTTTTTGTATAGAATAATTCCATCTTAATTTTATTCTACAGCTTGGATGTTTTCATTCATAAATTTATTCCATGGAGTTTTTGGTATAAATAGTCAGACTAAATCGATGTTAACGTAGAAGAACGTAAAAAAAATTATACAAAGATCAAAAAAGGCCACTATAATATTCCGCTGAAAGAATGAAATTGAATTTAAAATTTGATAAAATAGGAAAATGAAATATATTCGCAGATTGAAAAAGTAGCTAACTTACAGGCTAAGTAATCATATAAAACGCCTTAAGTAATTCGAAATTCAAAGGTATCCAATGCTTTTAACGTTCTCCTTGAAGTCACTTCGTCGTGGGGTCGTAATTCTGGTAAAAAGGCGGCGCGCGTTGATGACTATGAGCAAAACAATGTGGTACGGAAAAAGAGGAAGACGGAACCGTCCTAAAAACAGAACGTTTATTGCGCTATAGCTTCCGTAGACAAGTTTTTGACCAATATCCCCATTTATTCCCTCAATGATCCATAAGATCTTAAATATCAAGTACTATAGTGTGAACATGCTCGAGCGTTTCACGGAGATCGAAGACTTTGCCAATACCGTCGAATCGGAACAGCGATCGTTCGGTCGCTTTCTCCCGTTCCTTCAAACGGCCATAACTTTTGACTCGTTGGGAGTTACGGGAGCCACAACCTATCATAACGAAGCTCTTTCCATGTTCTACGTTTCTAACGGTTGGAATTCTCATGGATCGGTTTTTTTGTATAGAATAATTTCATCTTAATTTTATTCTACAGCTTGGATGTTTTCATTCATAAATTTATTCCATGGAGTTTTTGGTATAAATAGTCAGACTAAATCGATGTTAACGTAGAAGAACGTAAAAAAATATACAAAGATCAAAAAAGGCCACTATAATATTCCGCTAAAAAAATGAAATTGAATTTAAAATTGGATAAAATAGGAAAATGAAAGATATTCGCAGATTGAAAAAGTAGCTTACTTACAGGCTAAGTAATCATATAAAACGCCTTGAGTCGTTCGAAATTCTAAGGTATCAAATGTTTTAACGTTCTCCTTGAAGTCTCTTCGTCGTGGGGTCGTAATTTTGGTAAAAAGACGGCGCGCGTTGACGACTATGAGCAAAACAATGTGGTACGGAAAAAGAGGAAGACGGAACCATCCTAAAAACAGAACGTTTATTGCGCTATAGCTTCCGTAGACAAGTTTTTGACCAATATCCCCATTTATTCCCTCAATGATCCATAAGATCTTAAATATCAAGTACTATAGTGTGAACATGCTCGAGCGTTTCACGGAGATCGAAGACTTTTGCCAATACCGTCGAATCGGAACAGCGAGCGGTCGGTCGCTTTCTCCCGTTCCTTCAAACCGCCATAACTTTTGACTCGTTGGGAGTTACGGGAGCCACAACCTATCAAAACGAAGCTATTTCCATGTTCTACGTTTCTAACGGTTGGAATTCTCATGGATCGGTTTTTTGTATAGAATAATTCCCTCTTAATTTTATTCTACAGCTTGGATGTTTTCATTCATAAATTTATTCCGTGGAGTTTTTGGTATAAATAGTCAGACTAAATCGATGTTAACGTAGAAGAACGTAAAAAATATACAAAGATCAAAAAAGGCCACTATAATATTCCGCTAAAAAAATGAAATTGAATTTAAAATTGGATAAAATAGGAAAATGAAAGATATTCGCAGATTGAAAAAGTAGCTTACTTACAGGCTAAGTAATCATATAAAACGCCTTAAGTCGTTCGAAATTCTAAGGTATCAAATGCTTTTAACGTTCTCCTTGAAGTCTCTTCGTCGTGGTGTCGTAATTTTGGTAAAAAGACGGCGCGCGTTGACGACTATGAGCAAAACAATGTGGTACGGAAAAAGAGGAAGACGGAACCGTCCTAAAAACAGAACGTTTATTGCGCTATAGCTTCCGTAGACAAGTTTTTGACCAATATCCCCATTTATTCCCTCAATGATCCATAAGATCTTAAATATCAAGTACTATAGTGTGAACATCCTCGAGCGTTTCACGGAGATCGAAGACTTTGCCAATACCGTCGAATCGGAACAGCGATCGTTCGGTCGCTTTCTCTCGTTCCTTCAAACGGCCATAACTTTTGACTCGTTGGGAGTTACGGGAGCCACAACCTATCATAACGAAGCTCTTTCCATGTTCTACGTTTCTAACTGTTGCAATTCTCATGGATCGGTTTTTAGTATAGAATAATTCCATCTTAATTTTATTCTACAGCTTGGATGTTTTCATTCATAAATTTATTCCATGGAGTTTTTGGTATAAATAGTCAAACTAAATCGATGTTAACGTAGAAGAACGTAAAAAAAATTATACAAAGATCAAAAAAGGCCACTATAATATTCCGCTGAAAGAATGAAATTGAATTTAAAATTTTATAAAATAGGAAAATGAAATATATTCGCAGATTGAAAAAGTAGCTAACTTACAGGCTAAGTAATCACATAAAACGCCTTAAGTAATTCGAAATTCAAAGGTATCCAATGCTTTTAACGTTCTCCTTGAAGTCACTTCGTCGTGGGGTCGTAATTCTGGTAAAAAGGCGGCGCGCGTTGATGACTATGAGCAAAACAATGTGGT
The DNA here is from genome assembly GCA_030765085.1 of Allium cepa. Classification (NCBI taxonomy): domain Eukaryota; kingdom Viridiplantae; phylum Streptophyta; class Magnoliopsida; order Asparagales; family Amaryllidaceae; genus Allium; species Allium cepa. The sequence continues at coordinate 172,145,219 of CM060931.1, forward strand.
ACGGAAAAAGAGGAAGACGGAACCGTCCTAAAAACAGAACGTTTATTGCGCTATAGCTTCCGTAGACAAGTTTTTGACCAATATCCCCATTTATTCCCTCAATGATCCATAAGATCTTAAATATCAAGTACTATAGTGTGAACATGCTCGAGCGTTTCACGGAGATCGAAGACTTTGCCAATACCGTCGAATCGGAACAGCGATCGTTCGGTCGCTTTCTCCCGTTCCTTCAAACGGCCATAACTTTTGACTCGTTGGGAGTTACGGGAGCCACAACCTATCATAACGAAGCTCTTTCCATGTTCTACGTTTCTAACGGTTGGAATTCTCATGGATCTGTTTTTTTGTATAGAATAATTTCATCTTAATTTTATTCTACAGCTTGGATGTTTTCATTCATAAATTTATTCCATGGAGTTTTTGGTATAAATAGTCAGACTAAATCGATGTTAACGTAGAAGAACGTAAAAAAATATACAAAGATCAAAAAAGGCCACTATAATATTCCGCTAAAAAAATGAAATTGAATTTAAAATTGGATAAAATAGGAAAATGAAAGATATTCGCAGATTGAAAAAGTAGCTTACTTACAGGCTAAGTAATCATATAAAACGCCTTGAGTCGTTCGAAATTCTAAGGTATCAAATGTTTTAACGTTCTCCTTGAAGTCTCTTCGTCGTGGGGTCGTAATTTTGGTAAAAAGACGGCGCGCGTTGACGACTATGAGCAAAACAATGTGGTACGGAAAAAGAGGAAGACGGAACCATCCTAAAAACAGAACGTTTATTGCGCTATAGCTTCCGTAGACAAGTTTTTGACCAATATCCCCATTTATTCCCTCAATGATCCATAAGATCTTAAATATCAAGTACTATAGTGTGAACATGCTCGAGCGTTTCACGGAGATCGAAGACTTTTGCCAATACCGTCGAATCGGAACAGCGAGCGGTCGGTCGCTTTCTCCCGTTCCTTCAAACCGCCATAACTTTTGACTCGTTGGGAGTTACGGGAGCCACAACCTATCAAAACGAAGCTATTTCCATGTTCTACGTTTCTAACGGTTGGAATTCTCATGGATCGGTTTTTTGTATAGAATAATTCCCTCTTAATTTTATTCTACAGCTTGGATGTTTTCATTCATAAATTTATTCCGTGGAGTTTTTGGTATAAATAGTCAGACTAAATCGATGTTAACGTAGAAGAACGTAAAAAATATACAAAGATCAAAAAAGGCCACTATAATATTCCGCTAAAAAAATGAAATTGAATTTAAAATTGGATAAAATAGGAAAATGAAAGATATTCGCAGATTGAAAAAGTAGCTTACTTACAGGCTAAGTAATCATATAAAACGCCTTAAGTCGTTCGAAATTCTAAGGTATCAAATGCTTTTAACGTTCTCCTTGAAGTCTCTTCGTCGTGGTGTCGTAATTTTGGTAAAAAGACGGCGCGCGTTGACGACTATGAGCAAAACAATGTGGTACGGAAAAAGAGGAAGACGGAACCGTCCTAAAAACAGAACGTTTATTGCGCTATAGCTTCCGTAGACAAGTTTTTGACCAATATCCCCATTTATTTCCTCAATGATCCATAAGATCTTAAATATCAAGTACTATAGTGTGAACATTCTCGAGCGTTTCACGGAGATCGAAGACTTTTGCCAATACCGTCGAATCGGAACAGCGATCGTTCGGTCGCTTTCTCCCGTTCCTTCAAACGGCCATAACTTTTGACTCGTTGGGAGTTACGGGAGCCACAACCTATCATAACGAAGCTCTTTCCATGTTCTACGTTTCTAACTGTTGGAATTCTCATGGATCGGTTTTTTGTATAGAATAATTCCATCTTAATTTTATTCTACAGCTTGGATGTTTTCATTCATAAATTTATTCCATGGAGTTTTTGGTATAAATAGTCAGACTAAATCGATGTTAACGTAGAAGAACGTAAAAAAAATTATACAAAGATCAAAAAAGGCCACTATAATATTCCGCTGAAAGAATGAAATTGAATTTAAAATTGGATAAAATAGGAAAATGAAAGATATTCGCAGATTGAAAAAGTAGCTAACTTACAGGCTAAGTAATCATATAAAACGCCTTGAGTAATTCAAAATTCAAAGGTATCAAATGCTTTTAACGTTCTCCTTGAAGTCTCTTCGTCGTGGGGTCATAATTTTGGTAAAAAGGTGGCGCGCGTTGATGACTATGAGCAAAACAATGTGGTACGGAAAAAGAGGAAGACGGAACCGTCCTAAAAACAGAACGTTTATTGCGCTATAGCTTCCGTAGACAAGTTTTTGACCAATATCCCCATTTATTCTCTCAATGATCCATAAGATCTTAAATATCAAGTACTATAGTGTGAACATGCTCGAGCGTTTCACGGAGATCGAAGACTTTTGCCAATACCGTCGAATCGGAACAGCGATCGTTCGGTCGCTTTCTCCCGTTCCTTCAAACGGCCATAACTTTTGAGTCGTTGGGACTTACGGGAGCCACAACCTATCAAAACGAAGCTCTTTCCATGTTCTACGTTTCTAACGCTTGGAATTCTCATGGATCGGTTTTTTTGTATAGAATAATTCCATCTTAATTTTATTCTACAGCTTGGATGTTTTCATTCATAAATTTATTCCATGGAGTTTTTGGTATAAATAGTCAGACTAAATCGATGTTAACGTAGAAGAACGTAAAAAAATATACAAAGATCAAAAAAGGCCACTATAATATTCCTCTAAAAAAATGAAATTGAATTTAAAATTGGATAAAATAGGAAAATGAAAGATATTCGCAGATTGAAAAAGTAGCTTACTTACAGGCTAAGTAATCATATAAAACACCTTGAGTCGTTCGAAATTCTAAGGTATCAAATGCTTTTAACGTTCTCCTTCAAGTCTCTTCGTCGTGGTGTCGTAATTTTGGTAAAAAGACGGTGCGCGTTGATGACTCTGAGCAAAACAATGTGGTACGGAAAAAGAGGAAGACGGAACCGTCCTAAAAACAGAACGTTTATTGCGCTATAGCTTCCGTAGACAAGTTTTTGACCAATATCCCCATTTATTCCCTCAATGATCCATATGATCTTAAATATCAAGTACTATAGTGTGAACATGCTCGAGCGTTTCACGGAGATCGAAGACTTTTGCCAATACCGTCGAATCGGAACAGCGAGCGGTCGGTCGCTTTCTCCCATTCCTTCAAACGGCCATAACTTTTGACTCCTTGGGAGTTACGGGAGCCACAACCTATCAAAACGAAGCTCTTTCCATGTTCTACGTTTCTAACTGTTGGAATTCTCATGGATCGGTTTTTTGTATAGAATAATTCCATCTTAATTTTATTCTACAGCTTGGATGTTTTCATTCATAAATTTATTCCATGGAGTTTTTGGTATAAATAGTCAGACAAAATCGATGTTAACGTAGAAGAACGTAAAAAAAATATACAAAGATCAAAAAAGGCCACTATAATATTCCGCTAAAAAAATGAAATTGAATTTAAAATTGGATGAAATAGGAAAATGAAAGATATTCGTAGATTGAAAAAGTAGCTAACTTACAGGCTAAGTAATCATATAAAACGCCTTGAGTAATTCGAAATTCAAAGGTATCAAATGCTTTTAACGTTCTCCTTGAAGTCACTTCATCGTGGGGTCGTAATTTTGGTAAAAAGGCGGCGCGCGTTGATGACTATGAGCAAAACAATGTGGTACGGAAAAAGAGGAAGACGGAACCGTCCTAAAAACAGAACGTTTATTGCGCTATAGCTTCCGTAGACAAGTTTTTGACCAATATCCCCATTTATTCCCTCAATGATCCATAAGATCTTAAATATAAAGTACTATAGTGTGAACATGCTCGAGCGTTTCACGGAGATCGTAGACTTTTTGTCACGACCCGATTTTCCACTCCCAGAAAATCGCGTCATGAATTAAGAAAGAAAGGGATAGAAGAAGAAAGAAAGAAGAGAAAGAAGAAACAACACAAGAATCTCAACAGCGGAACGAATAAATTATATTAATAACCAAAGTATTACATAGTATACATCAAATATCAGAGTACACAGACATATACAACTCATACTAGACAGTTATAAACACCTATCTAATTATTACAACTCAATTACAATACATAACAACTCAGAGATACCAACACAGCGGAAAACAATATAACTATACGCAGAAGCCTCCTGCTCCATATGCTCCTCCACAATTCGTCAAAGCTAATCCTGAATCCTAACCTGAATTCCCTTGGCTACTCATAAAAATTTAAGTACCCAAGAGTTATAGAAAAACAGAAATAACTCCGGGTCAGACATGGGTCTGGTGTGAGTAACAGGTTAAAGTTGCTTAACTTTGAAAAGCCTTTGAAAAGAAAAGGTATCACGTAAGACTTCCCACACATAAACATGGAAAAGTTTTTACCTTACGCTAACCAAAACATTTGATAGGAAATCCGATGATATTATAATAGTGTCTAGGGTTTTCAAATAAATAAGAAATAGCCGAAATTGTTACATGATTAAATTCCAGCTACTAGCCACAAAAGTGGGTAATACAATCAAAACCGTTGGCACTTATTAGATTGTGGATTCCATACAATGGCAGGGCTACTGGGGTACCGCCCGTCACAGTACGTGGCCTAGATCACCGCACCGAGGATTACTCCCTTCATCCCCTGCAACACAAAGCCGGACCCGTTCCTTACTGAACAGTTCCAAACAAGACAACCCCACAGTTGTGATCAGCAACCGCACCACTAAGCTGAAAATAAAGGGACCTCTAGACAGGGATCAATCTTGCTCTCCAGTGGGGGCTACCCACGAAGCTTTGCTGCACCTCCCATGTTTTAGCCATTCCCGGTTGATGAGGCTTGAGGCTACGATTACCTTTATAGGACATATCACTTAGAATGCTCATCGTCCACCTGACGATGTTCTGAAAGCATTCAATCCATACAAGTTCGTTCCGGGTTCGAACAAAACCGAAGACATTATCTCGTTACACTCGTATTGGAATCACCCTCAGAGTTAACGACAATAACCCTTGCACTCTGAATCTCCATCTCGAATCTATAAGTGCTATTCCGTCAAACTCATTACGGAATCACCCACAGAGTTATACTGACGTATAGCCCTTACACCTCGAGTCTTCACTCGCACCATTTGGATTCACGTCCTAACGTTATTTGAAATCGATGTGGTTTTCGGACCCCAAATATGGAAACCCGATCCCGGTCTCATCGAAATCCAAAGCGTGTCTTTTAAGGTCCAAGTTGTTTTAAGTTTAAAACAATTCAATTCATTATCTAAATATACATAGATAGATAATTCACAACACAATAGATAATCAACATTATCATTACCAACAGATAATTCATATCATAATCAGATATCCATACTATCATCCAAAAGCAACCAATGCATACATATCACATACACTACTAATCTCATAACTGAGATTACAAACCATACCAATCAATACCAATCATCAAACATAAGCAACTATCTAATGATCATTCCATTCTATAATTAATTTAAAATGAATTAAATTAATTACTTACTCTCTAATTAATTTAAAATAAATTAAATTAATCATTTCATCATCAAATCCTGGTTATCTTAATCATCAATTGATTATAAATCAATTTATAAATCATCTCAATATTCATTTCAATTAATCCTTATTGATTAATAATTCCCTAATTACAATAAGTAATTAGCATTTAATATTAATTATACCTTAATTAATCAATTCCAAATTACATCATTAATTAATTAATTAATGATTTCTAATTACATTTAATCAATCTCTAATATAAATTAATTACATAAGTAATTAATCTTCAATTTAAACCATATATATTAATCACCCATGATAAATATCCTTTTAGTAATTAACTATTTTAATTACTCCTCCCATAATTAATTACTCTTAATTAATTATCCTCATTAATCACTTGATTAATTTCAAAGTAATTTAAATCAAATTACTTCTATAGTAAATATCTTTAATTACATTTAGTAATTATTAACTAATTACTTCTCTAAGTAATTACAATCCATAAATTACATAAAGTAATTATTAAACAATCCTCAATGTTTAAATTAATTAATCTTAGTTAATCTAAACTAATCATCTTAATCAAAATAATTACACCAGGTAATTAATTCATTAATTACTTTTATTAAGAAATTAAACAATTGATTATTATTAATTAATTAATCTAATTAATTATTAAAATTAATCACATTAATTAATTGTTAATTAATCTTAAGTTAATGACCTTCATTAACTTTTCTTAATTACATAATTAAGAAATTAACTTATAATTAATCATTATTAATTATTAATTAACTAATATTTAATTACAATTTAATTAAACTCTAATTATTAATTAATTAAGTGTTAATTAATATCTAAATTATCATTAATCTCTTGATTAAGTAAATCTTAATCATAAATTAAAATTTAATTAACCATCCTTAATTATAGATTAATTAACCTTAATTAATTAATGTCAAATCTTAATTAATTAACTTAAAAATTATTAATTACTTAATTAATCATCAACATTATTAATTAATTAAATAATTAATACTCCATTAATTTAACAATTTAAATGAAACAAATTTTCTTAAGATCAAAGTTAAGAAACATTCTTCCCTTATACAAAGTATTTAAAACACTTTGTTTCCAACAAAATTCAAATTTAAAAATTTCCCTTTCAAATTTCAAACGGAAACATAATTCAAATTTTCATTTCAAATTCAAACTTAAAATTTAAACTTTATTTACACTTCCATCTCCATTTTCAAATTCAAATTATTTAAACTTTTCCAAAAATGGTTAAAACAAATTCAAATTTAAATACTTACTAAATTTTAAAAACTGACACTAAGATCAAATCTCAGGCTTTAAAACTAAATTTAAACTTATTTTAAACTTATTTCATAATCTAAAACTTATAGTTTTAAATACAAACCAATGTTTCTTTATACATTTAAAAAGTTTAAAGTCTAAATTCTAATTTCCAGTTTCTAAATTAAATTCAAACTTAGATTTATTTGCTAAGTTCCATACTTTAATTTTCCAGATTTGAACTTATTTAAATTTCCAGTTGCATCTTAAATTTTGCTTTTCAATTTAAAACATAAAAACAGAAACAGTTTCCTGTTAATTTAACATTCTAAATCTGAATTCAAAAATGATTTCAAATCTCAAATTTAAATTATTGAATTCAAATTTAAGTTTCAGGTTTAAAAATTACAGTTTTAATTTCAACTTTAAATTTGAAATTTTACTTTTAAATCTAAAAACAGAAAACAGTTTCTGTTTTGTCTAAAACCAAGCTTGAATTTAAAAGCATTTCAAATTTGATTCAAAGATTTAAAATTTAAACTTACTGAATACAAATTCAAATTTAGATTCAAGGCTTGATTCAGATTTTTATTTTGCAATTTACTTTCTACTTAATTTTTAAAAACCTGGAAAAAAAAACACAGGTTTCAGTTTTCTTAAACTAATTAAAATTTTCAAAATTCAAAGTAGTTCAAAATCCAAAATTAAACTAATTGTCATATTTGAATTCAGTTTAAAATTTACTCTTGCTCAGGTTTTAAATTTACATTTTTTTTTTAACTTTTAAAATCTTAAAACCTGAAACAAACAGCTTTGTTAAAAAAAACCTGAAAACATAATTCAACCCGAGCGACCTCGAATTTTACTTCGGGTAAATTACAACCCTGCTTCGAGTCATATTCCCATTTACCCGAGACAGTCACGAGCTTCAAAACCCAGCAACAACCACTTCAACACTCATACCCCAAACCTGGAACAGGTCAAACCACCATCATCAAAAACCTGTCAACGCCAATATCTTCCAACTCCGATCAACTACACCTTCCATACTCCGGCGAATCCTTCACCAAACCACCATCTATCATCATGCAAAACGTGGTTGAACTCGATCAACCCAAGAGTCCACATTCACACAAAATCAGAGACCCAATTCAACTAGGGTTCTAATACTAAAATCTAAATTTCAATCTCAAAATAAAATTTCAATTCATATTAGTAATTTTCCAACAATCCTTGATAGCTAAACTACCTCCATAATCAAATTCAATCAAATCTAATACAAGCTCCTACTGAACTTGGCAAAAATGAAAAATACAGTAAATTGGAATCTGTATTTTGATTTGATCACTAAATTTTGTAATATTATCTTTAAAAATCATGATTTTAGAAGTTGTTTTGAATTGTATTTCTGAAACATTGATTCTTGTTACTTCAAGTTTTCCATTTATACAGAATTAAGCTATGTTATTAATGTTGCAGATCATACCCAAATAATACTGCTAAAGAAAACCTTCAAAATTTATATTATCATGTAATAAACAAACTCCATCCAATGATAAACAAAATAGCAACAGATCAAGGGATAAGAATTATTTCTGAACTTTAATTGCACAGCAAAAATCTGGGAAAATCAAACATGCATCACACCATATATACTCAGGCAATTTAAAAGCATATGTAAAATTAAACTCATAAAATAAACTATTATGCAATCCTACTTAAATTTTTAAATTAAGTGTTACTCACTTGAAATTTTGCAGAGCACCTTCCCAGATTTTAGCATGCAGATCACAGATTCAAAAGAACAGATGGAAGCAGATGCATATTGAAATTGCAGGTTGTTTGCTTCATGATTGCAGACTTCTAGCCTTTCCAGATGAATGCATGTTTATATTTTGGGAAATGTAGATCGCAGGAACAAAATGCAAGCTCTATTTTGATGCATGCAGCCCCTTTGTGTTTTCCAGACTTTTGTTTGAAGAGGGGAATGTATTTTGAAAACATTGAGGCTTTTGAATGACTGAAATGCAGGCCTTTACTTTGAAAACATACAGGCTTGTTTTTTTTTTTGAAATGGAAGAGTTTGAATGCAATGCTTTTGATTTTGTATTTTGAGGAGATGAACTTGCAAATTTGAGGAATGCATGTTTCTATTCTTGATTGTTCAGATTTGAAAAATGAGAAGAGGAAAGAAATGAGAAAGAGGAGAGGAAATGAATATATGCAATGTTTTAAATAACAATGTTTGATTTAAATTAAAAATGAAGGAAAATAAAAACTGAAATTTGACACATGTTAACTTGCTCTTTTAAATATTTAACACATGTTATTTTAGGCTTTAAGATGCTTACACATGTCATCAAAAATGTTTTGTTATTAAAATTAAGATTAATGAATATTTAAACTTAGTTAATTAGTAATTTAGATTAAGTGTTAAAGATAATTAACTTAATGAATGCATGTTCATATTTAAAATTGTACTTCAAATTTACAAATTAAATTAACAAATCAAATTTATCAATCAATATTTTAAAAAGAATGACACAAACATTTTTTTATAACTTATTTTAATATACAAACTTAAGTTAAAAATGAATTTTAAACCAATAAAATATTTATCTTACATATTTAAAATCATAGAGTATTTTATTAAATATTTTTGAAAAGCTTAAATTAAAAATAAATCACAATTCCTATTTTTAAAATATTAAAATTTATGCTATACCAATTTAAATAAAAATCAACTTGTCTATTTAAAAATATATACAAAAACATATACATTATTAAATAGAAAACAATTTATTAATTCATTGGAAATAATTTCACAAATTAAATATTTAAATAAAGAAGATTATTAAATCAAATCAAATTTATTAACAAAAATTTATCAATTCAATTTAAATTTAAACTTAGATTATTAAATTTAAATTGTCCAAAATTCCGGAATATTACACTTTTGCCAATACCGTCGAATCCGAACAGCGATCGGTCGGTCGCTTTCGCCCGTTCCTTCAAACGGCCATAACTTTTGACTCGTTGGGAGATACGGGAGCCACAACCTATCAAAACGAAGCTCTTTCCATGTTCTATGTTTCTAACTGTTGGAATTCTCATGGATCGGTTTTTAGTATAGAATAATTCCATCTTAATTTTATTCTACAGCTTGGATGTTTTCATTCATAAATTTATTCCATGGAGGTTTTGGTATAAATAGTCAGACTAAATCGATGTTAACGTAGAAGAACGTAAAAAAATATACAAAGATCAAAAAAGGCCACAATAATATTCCGCTAAAAAAATGAAATTGAATTTAAAATTGGATAAAATAGGAAAATGAAAGATATTCGCAGATTGAAAAAGTAGCTTACTTACAGGTTAAGTAATCATATAAAACGCCTTGAGTCGTTCGAAATTCTAAGGTATCAAATGCATTTAACGTTCTCCTTGAAGTCTCTTCGTCATGGTGTCGTAATTTTTGTAAAAAGGCGGCGCGCGTTGATGACTATGAGCAAAACAATGGCGTACGGAAAAAGAGGAAGACGGAACCGTCCTAAAAACAGAACGTTTATTGCGCTATTGCTTCCGTAGACAAGTTTTTGACCAATATCCCCATTTATTCCCTCAATGATCCATAAGATCTTAAATATCAAGTACTATAGTGTGAACATGCTCGAGTATTTCACGAAGATCGAAGACTTTTGCCAATACCGTCGAATCGGAACAGCGAGCGGTCGGTCGCTTTCTCCCGTTCCTTCAAACGGCCACAACTTTTGACCCGTTGGGAGTTACGGGATCCACAACCTATCAAAACGAAGTTCTCTCCATGTTCTACGTTTCTAACGGTTGGAATTCTCATGGATCAGTTTTTTGTATAGAATAATTCCATCTTAATTTTATTCTACAGCTTGGATGTTTTCATTCATAAATTTATTCCATGGAGTTTTTGGTATAAATAGTCAGACTAAATCGATGTTAACGAACGTAAAAAAATATACAAAGGTCAAAAAAGGCCACTATAATATTCCGCTAAAAAAATGAAATTGAATTTAAAATTGGATAAAATAGGAAAATGAAAGATATTCGCAGGTTGAAAACGTAGCTTACTTACAGGCTAAGTAATCATATAAAACGCCTTGAGTCGTTCGAAATTCTAAGGTATCAAACGCTTTTAACGTTCTCCTTGAAGTCACTTCGTCGTGGTGTCGTAATTTTGGTAAAAAGGCGGCGCGCGTTGATGACTATGAGCAAAACATTGTGGTACGGAAAAAGAGGAAGACGGAACCGTCCTAAAAATAGAACGTTTATTACGCTATAGCTTCCGTAGACAAGTTTTTGACCAATATCCCCATTTATTCCCTCAATGATCCATAAGATCTTAAATATCAAGTACTATAGTGTGAACATGCTCGAGCGTTTCACGGAGATCGAAGACTTTTGCCCACACCGTCGAATCGGAACAGCTAGCGGTCGGTCGCTTTCTCCCGTTCCTTCAAACGGCCATAACTTTTGACTCGTTGGGAGATGCGGGAGCCACAACCTATCAAAACGAAGCTCTTTCCATGTTCTATGTTTCTAACTGTTGGAATTCTCATGGATCGGTTTTTTGTATAGAATAATTCCATCTTAATTTTATTCTACAGCTTGGATGTTTTCATTCATAAATTTATTCCATGGAGTTTTTGGTATAAATAGTCAGACTAAATCGATGTTAACGTAGAAGAACGTAAAAAAATATACAAGGATCAAAAAAGGCCACTATAATATTCCGCTAAATATCAAGTACTATAGTGTGAACATGCTCGAGCGTTTCACGGAGATCGAAGACTTTTGCCAATACCGTCGAATCGGACCAGCAAGCGGTCGGTCGCTTTCGCCCGTTCCTTCAAACGGCCATAACTTTTGACTCGTTGGGAGATACGGGAGCCACAACCTATCAAAACGAAGCTCTTTCCATGTTCTACGTTTCTAACTGTTGGAATTCTCATGGATCGGTTTTTAGTATAGAATAATTCCATCTTAATTTTATTCTACAGCTTGGATGTTTTCATTCATAAATTTATTCCATGGAGTTTTTGGTATAAATAGTTAGACTAAATCGATGTTAACGTAGAAGAAAGTAAAAAAATATACAAGGATCAAAAAAGGCCACTATAATATTCCGCTAAAAAACTGAAATTGAATTTAAAATTGGATAAAATAGGAAAATGAAAGATATTCGCAGGTTGAAAAAGTAGCTTACTTACAGGCTAAGTAATCATATAAAACGCCTTGAGTCGTTCGAAATTCTAAGGTATCAAACGCTTTTAATGTTCTCCTTGAAGTCTCTTCGTCGTGGTGTCGTAATTTTGGTAAAAAGGCGGCGCGCGTTGATGACTATGAGCAAAACAATGTGGTACGGAAAAAGAGGAAGACGGAACCGTCCTAAAAACAGAACGTTTATTGCGCTATAGCTTCCGTAGACAAGTTTTTGACCAATATCCCCATTTATTCCCTCAATGATCCATAAGATCTTAAATATCAAGTACTATAGTGTGAACATGCTCGAGCGTTTCACGGAGATCGAAGACTTTTGCCAATACCGTCGAATCGGAACAGCGATCGTTCGGTCGCTTTCTCCCGTTCCTTCAAACGGCCATAACTTTTGACTCGTTGGGAGTTACGGGAGCCACAACCTATCAAAACGAAGCTCTTTCCATGTTCTACGTATCTAACTGTTGGAATTCTCATGGATCGGTTTTTTGCATAGAATAATTTGATCTTAATTTTATTCTACAGCTTGGACGTTTTCATTCATAAATTTATTCCATGGAGTTTTTGGTATAAATATTCAGACTAAATCGATGTTAACGTAGAAGAACGTAAAAAAATATACAAGGATCAAAAAAGGCCACTATAATATTACGCTAAAAAAATGAAATTGAATTTAAAATTGGATAAAATAGGAAAATGAAAGATATTCGCAGGTTGAAAAAGTAGCTTACTTACAGGCTAAGTAATCATATAAAACGCCTTGAGTCGTTCGAAATTCTAAGGTATCAAATGCTTTTAACGTTCTCCTTGAAGTCTCTTCGTCGTGGTTTCGTAATTTTGGTAAAAAGGCGGCGCGCGTTGACGACTATGAGCAAAACAATGTGGTACGGAAAAAGAGGAAGACGGAACCGTCCAAAAAATAGAACGTTTATTGCGCTATAGCTTCCGTAGACAAGTTTTTGACCAATATCCCCATTTATTCGCTCAATGATCCATAAGATCTTAAATATCAAGTACCATAGTGTGAACATGCTCGAGCGTTTCACGGAGATCGAAGACTTTTGCCAATACCGTCGAATCGGAACAGCGAGCGGTCGGTCGCTTTCTCCCGTTCCTTCAAACGGCCATAACTTTTGACTCGTTGGGAGTTACGGGAGCCACAACCTATCAAAACAAAGCTATTTCCATGTTCTACGTTTCTAACGGTTGGAATTCTCATGGATCGGTTTTTTGTATAGAATAATTCCATCTTAATTTTATTCTACAGCTTGGATGTTTTCGTTCATAAATTTATTCCATGGAGTTTTTGGTATAAATAGTCAGACTAAATCGATGTTAACGTAGAAGAACGTAAAAAAATATACAAGGATCAAAAAAGGCCACTATAATATTCCGCTAAAAAAATGAAATTGAATTTAAAATTGGATAAAATAGGAAAATGAAAGATATTCGCAGGTTGAAAACGTAGCTTACTTACAGGCTAAGTAATCATATAAAACGCCTTGAGTCGTTCGAAATTCTAAGGTATCAAACGCTTTTAACGTTCTCCTTGAAGTCACTTCGTCGTGGTGTCGTAATTTTGGTAAAAAGGCGGCGCACGTTGATGACTATGAGCAAAACATTGTGGTACGGAAAAAGAGGAAGACAGAACCGTCCTAAAAATAGAACGTTTATTACGCTATAGCTTCCGTAGACAAGTTTTTGACCAATATCCCCATTTATTCCCTCAATGATCCATAAGATCTTAAATATCAAGTACTATAGTGTGAACATGCTCGAGCGTTTCACGGAGATCGAAGACTTTTGCCAATACCGTCGAAACGGAACAGCAAGCGGTCGGTCGCTTTCTCCCGTTCCTTCAAACGGCCATAACTTTTGACTCGTTGGGAGATACGGGAGCCACAACCTATCAAAACGAAGCTCTTTCCATGTTCTATGTTTCTAACTGTTGCAATTCTCATGGATCGGTTTTTTGTATAGAATAATTCCATCTTAATTTTGTTCTACAGCTTGGATGTTTTCATTCATAAATTTAGTCCATGGAGTTTTTGGTATAAATAGTCAGACTAAATCGATGTTAACGTAGAAGAACGTAAAAAAATATACAAGGATCAAAAAAGGCCACTATAATATTCCGCTAAAAAAATGAAATTGAATTTAAAATTGGATAAAATAGGAAAATGAAAGATATTCGCAGGTTGAAAAAGTAGCTTACTTACAGGCTAAGTAATCATATAAAACGCCTTGAGTCGTTCGAAATTCTAAGGTATCAAACGCTTTTAACGTTCTCCTTGAAGTCTTTTCGTCGTGGTGTCGTAATTTTGGTAAAAAGGCGGCACGCGTTGATGACTATGAGCAAAACAATGTGGTACGGAAAAAGAGGAAGATGGAACCGTCCTAAAAATAGAACGTTTATTACGCTATAGCTTCCGTAGACAAGTTTTTGACCAATATCCCCATTTATTCCCTCAATGATCCATAAGATCTTAAATATCAAGTACTATAGTGTGAACATGCTCGAGCGTTTCACGGAGATCGAAGACTTTTGCCAATACCGTCGAATCAGAACAGCAAGCGGTCGGTCGCTTTCTCCCGTTCCTTCAAACGGCCATAACTTTTGACTCGTTGGGAGATACGGGAGCCACAACCTATCAAAACGAAGCTCTTTCCATGTTCTATGTTTCTAACTGTTGGAATTCTCATGGATCGGTTTTTTGTATAGAATAATTCCATCTTAATTTTATTCTACAGCTTGGATGTTTTCATTCATAAATTTATTCCATGGAGTTTTTGGTATAAATAGTCAGACTAAATCGATGTTAACGAAGAAGAACGTAAAAAAATATACAAGGATCAAAAAAGGCCACTATAATATTCCGCTAAAAAAATGAAATTGAATTTAAAATTGGATAAAATAGGAAAATGAAAGATATTCGCAGATTGCAAAAGTAGCTTACTTACAGGCTAAGTAATCATATAAAACGCCTTCAGTCGTTCGAAATTCTAAGGTATCAAATGCTTTTAACGTTCTCCTTGAAGTCTCTTCGTCGTGGTGTCGTAATTTTGGTAAAAAGACGGCGCGCGTTGATGACTATGAGCAAAACAATGTGGTACAGAAAAAGAGGAAGACGGAACCGTCCTAAAAACAGAACGTTTATTGCGCTATAGCTTCCGTAGACAAGTTTTTGACCAATATCCCCATTTATTCCCTCAATGATCCATAACATCTTAAATATCAAGTACTATAGTGTGAACATGCTCGAGCGTTTCACGGAGATCGAAGACTTTTGCCAATACCGTCGAATCGGAACAGCGAGCGGTCGGTCGCTTTCTCCCTTTCCTTCAAACGGCCATAACTGTTGACTCGTTGGGTGTTACGGGAGCCACAACCTATCAAAACGAAGCTCTTTCCATGTTCTACGTTTCTAACTGTTGGAATTCTCATGGATCAGTTTTTTGTATAGAATAATTCCATCTTAATTTTATTCTACGGCTTGGATGTTTTCATTCATAAATTTATTCCATGGAGTTTTTGGTATAAATAGTCAGACTAAATCGATGTTAACGTAGAAGAACGTAAAAAAAATATACAAAGATCAAAAATGGCCACTATAATATTCCGCTAAAAAAATGAAATTGAATTTAAAATTGGATAAAATAGGAAAATGAAAGATATTCGCAGATTGAAAAAGTAGCTAACTTACAGGCTAAGTAATCATATAAAACGCCTTGAGTAATTCGAAATTCTAAGGTATCAAATGCTTTTAACGTTCTCCTTGAAGTCTCTTCGTCGTGGGGTCGCAATTTTGGTAAAAAGGCGGCGCGCGTTGATGACTATGAGCAAAACAATGTGGTACGGAAAAAGAGGAAGACGGAACCGTCCTAAAAACAGAACGTTTATTGCGCTATAGCTTCCGTAGACAAGTTTTTGACCAATATCCCCATTTATTCCCTCAATGATCCATAAGATCTTAAATATCAAGTACTATAGTGTGAACATGCTCGAGCGTTTCACGGAGATCGAAGACTTTTGCCAATACCGTCGAATCGGAACAGCGAGCGGTCGGTCGCTTTCTCCCGTTCCTTCAAACGGCCATAACTTTTGACTCGTTGGGAGTTACGGGAGCCACAACCTATCAAAACGAAGCTCTTTCCATGTTCTACGTTTCTAACGGTTGGAATTCTCATGGATCGGTTTTTTGTATAGAATAATTCCATCTTAATTTTATTCTACAGCTTGGATGTTTTCATTCATAAATTTATTCCATGGAGTTTTTGGTATAAATAGTCAGACTAAATCGATGTTAACGTAGAAGAACGTAAAAAAATATACAAAGATCAAAAAAGGCCACTATAATATTCCGCTTAAAAAATGAAATTGAATTTAAAATTGGATAAAATAGGAAAATGAAAGATATTCGCAGGTTGAAAAAGTAGCATACTTACAGGCTAAGTAATCATATAAAACGCCTTGAGTCGTTCGAAATTCTAAGGTATCAAATGCTTTTAACGTTCTCCTTGAAGTCTCTTCGTCGTGGTGTCGTAATTTTGGTAAAAAGGCGGCGCGCGTTGATGACTATGAGAAAAACAATGTGGTATGGAAAAAGAGGAAGACGGAACCGTCCTAAAAACAGAACGTTTATTGCACTATAGCTTCCGTAGACAAGTTTTTGACCAATATCCACATTTATTCCCTCAATGATCCATAAGATCTTAAATATCAAGTACTATAGTGTGAACATGCTCGAGCGTTTCACGGAGATCGAAGACTTTTGCCAATACCGTCGTATCGGAACAGCGAGCGGTCGTCGCTTTCTCCCGTTCGTTCAAACGGCCATAACTTTTGACTCGTTGGGAGTTACGGGAGCCACAACCTATCAAAACGAAGCTCTTTCCATGTTCTACGTTTCTAACGGTTGGAATTCTCATGGATCGGTTTTTTGTATAGAATAATTCCATCTTAATTTTATTCTACAGCTTGGATGTTTTCATTCATAAATTTATTCCATGGACTTTTTGGTATAAATAGTCAGACTAAATCGATGTTAACGTAGAAGAACGTAAACAAATATACAAAGATCAAAAAAGGCCACTATAATATTCCGCTAAAAAAATGAAATTGAATTTAAAATTGGATAGAATAGGAAAATGAAAGATATTCGCAGATTGAAAAAGTAGCTTACTTACAGGCTAAGTAATCATATAAAACGCCTTAAGTCGTTCGAAATTCTAAGGTATCAAATGCTTTTAACGTTCTCCTTGAAGTCTCTTCGTCGTGGTGTCGTAATTTTGGTAAAAAGGCGGCGCGCGTTGATGACTATGAGCAAAACAATGTGGTACGGAAAAAGAGGAAGACGGAACCGTCCTAAAAACAGAACGTTTATTGCGCTATACTTCCGTAGATAAGTTTTTGACCAATATCCCCATTTATTCCCTCAGTGATCCATAAGATCTTAAATATAAAGTACTATAGTGTGAACATGCTCGAGCGTTTCACGGAGATCGAAGACTTTTGCCAATACCGTCGAATCGGAACAGCGAGCGGTCGGTCACTTTCTCCCGTTCCTTCAAACGGCCATAACTTTTGACTCGTTGGGAGTTACGGGAGCCACAACCTATCAAAACGAACCTCTTTCCATGTTCTACGTTTCTAACTATTGGAATTCTCATGGATCGGTTTTTTGTATAGAATAATTCCATCTTAATTTTATTCTACAGCTTGGATGTTTTCGTTCATAAATTTATTCCATGGAGTTTTTGGTATAAATAGTCAGACTAAATCGATGTTAACGTAGAAGAACGTAAAAAAAAAAATACAAAGATCAAAAAAGGCCACTATAATATTCCGCTAAAAAAATGAAATTGAATTTAAAATTGGATAAAATAGGAAAATGAAAGATATTCGCAGATTGAAAAAGTAGCTTACTTACAGGCTAAGTAATCATATAAAACGCCTTGAGTCGTTCGAAATTCTAAGATATCAAATGCTTTTAACGTTCTCCTTGAAGTCTCTTCGTCGTGGTGTCGTAATTTTGGTAAAAAGGCGATGCGCGTTGATGACTATGAGCAAAACAATGTGGTACGGAAAAAGAGGAAAACGGAACCGTCCTAAAAACAGAACGTTTATTGCGCTATAGCTTCCGTAGACAAGTTTTTGCCCAATATCCCCATTTATTCCCTCAATGATCCATAAGATCTTAAATATCAAGTACTATAGTGTGAACATGCTCGAGCGTTTCACGGAGATCGAAGACTTTTGCCAATACCGTCGAATCGGAATAGCGAGCGGACGGTCGCTTTCTCCCGTTCCTTCAAACAGCCATAACTTTTGACTCGTTGGGAGTTACGGGAGCCACAACCTATCAAAACGAAGCTCTTTCCATGTTCTACGTTTCTAACGGTTGGAATTCTCATGGATCGGTTTTTTGTATAGAATAATTCCATCTTAATTTTATTCTACAGCTTGGATGTTTTCATTCATAAATTTATTCCATGGAGTTTTTGGTATAAATAGTCAGACTAAATCGATGTTAACGTAGAAGAACGTAAAAAAATATACGAAGATCAAAAAAGGCCACTATAATATTCCGCTAAAAAAATGAAATTGAATTTAAAATTGGATAAAATAGGAAAATGAAAGATATTCGCAGATTGAAAAAGTAGCTTACTTACCGGCTAAGTAATCATATAAAACGCCTTGAGTCGTTCGAAATTCTAAGGTATCAAATGCTTTTAACGTTCTCCTTGAAGTCTCTTCGTCGTGGTGTCGTAATTTTGGTAAAAAGGCGGCGCGCGTTGATGACTATGAGCAAAACAATGTGGTACGGAAAAAGAGGAAGACGGAACCGTCCTAAAAACAGAACGTTTATTGCGCTATAGCTTCCGTAGACAAGTTTTTGACCAATATCCCCATTTATTCCCTCAATGGTCCATAAGATCTTAAATATAAAGTACTATAGTGTGAACATGCTCGAGCGTTTCACGGAGATCGAAGACTTTTGTCAATACCGTCGAATCGGAACAGCGAGCGGTCGGTCGCTTTCTCCCGTTCCTTCAAACGGCCATAACTTTTGACTCGTTGGGAGTTACGGGAGCCACAACCTATCAAAACGAAGCTCTTTCCATGTTCTACGTTTCTAACTATTGGAATTCTCATGGATCGGTTTTTTTTATACAATAATTCCATCTTTGTTTTATTCTACAGCTTGGATGTTTTCATTCATAAATTTATTCCATGGAGTTTTTGGTATAAATAGTCAGACTAAATCGATGTTAACGTAGAAGAACGTAAAAAATATATACAAAGATCAAAAAAGTCCACTATATTATTCTGCTAAAAAAATGAAATTGAATTTAA
Organism: Allium cepa; assembly: GCA_030765085.1. NCBI lineage: Eukaryota > Viridiplantae > Streptophyta > Magnoliopsida > Asparagales > Amaryllidaceae > Allium > Allium cepa. The sequence continues at coordinate 172,164,687 of CM060931.1, forward strand.
AATTGGATAAAATAGGAAAATGAAAGATATTCGCAGATTGAAAAAGTAGCTTACTTACAGGCTAAGTAATCATATAAAACGCCTTGAGTCGTTTGAAATTCTAAGGTATCAAATGCTTTTAACGTTCTCCTTGAAGTCTCTTCGTCGTGGTGTCGTAATTTTGGTAAAAAGGCGGCGCGCGTTGATGACTATGAGCAAAACAATGTGGTACGGAAAAAGAGGAAAACGGAACCATCCTAAAAACAGAACGTTTATTGCGCTATAGCTTCCGTAGACAAGTTTTTGACCAATATCCCCATTTATTCCCTCAATGATCCATAAGATCTTAAATATCAAGTACTATAGTGTGAACATGCTCGAGCGTTTCACGGAGATCGAAGACTTTTGCCAATACCGTCGAATCGGAACAGCGAGCGGACGGTCGCTTTCTCCCGTTCCTTCAAACAGCCATAACTTTAGACTCGTTGGGAGTTACGGGAGCCACAACCTATCAAAACGAAGCTCTTTCCATGTTCTACGTTCCTAACGGTTGGAATTCTCATGGATCGGTTTTTTGTATAGAATAATTCCATCTTAATTTTATTCTACAGCTTGGATGTTTTCATTCATAAATTTATTGCATGGAGTTTTGGTATAAATAGTCAGACTAAATCGATGTTAACGTAGAAGAACGTAAAAAAATATAGAAAGATCAAAAAAGGCCACTATAATATTCCGCTAAAAAAATGAAATTGAATTTAAAATTGGATAGAATAGGAAAATGAAAGATATTTGCAGATTGAAAAAGTAGCTTACTTACAGGCTAAGTAATCATATAAAACGCCTTAAGTCGTTCGAATTTCTAAGGTATCAAATGCTTTTAACGTTCTCCTTGAAGTCTCTTCATCGTGGTGTCATAATTTTCGTAAAAATACGGCGCGCGTTGATGACTATGAGCAAAACAATGTGGTACGGAAAAAGAGGAAGACGGAACCGTCCTAAAAACAGAACGTTTATTGCGCTATAGCTTCCGTAGACAAGTTTTTGACCAATATCCCCATTTATTCCCTCAATGGTCCATAAGATCTTAAATATCAAGTACTATAGTGTGAACATGCTCGAGCGTTTCACGGAGATCGAAGACTTTTGCCAATACTGTCGAATCGGAACAGCGAGCGGTCGGTCGCTTTCTCCCGTTCCTTCAAACGGCCATAACTTTTGACTCGTTGGGAGTTACGGGAGCCACAACCTATCAAAACGAAGCTCTTTCCATGTTCTACGTTTCTAACTATTCGAATTCTCATGGGTCGGTTTTTTTATACAATAATTCCATCTTAGTTTTATTCTACATCTTGGATGTTTTCATTCACAAATTTATTCCATGGAGTTTTTGGTATAAATAGTCAGACTAAATCGAGGTTAACGTAGAAGAACGTAAAAAATATATACAAAGATCAAAAAAGGCCACTATATTATTCCGCTAAAAAAATGAAATTGAATTTAAAATTGAATAAAATAGGAAAATGAAAGATATTCGCAGATTGAAAAAGTAGCTTACTTACAGGCTAAGTAATCATATAAAACGCCTTGAGTCGTTCGAAATTCTAAGGTATGAAATGCTTTTAATGTTCTCCTTGAAGTCTCTTCGTCGTGGTGTCGTAATTTTGGTAAAAAGGCGGCGCGCGTTGATGACTATAAGCAAAACAATGTGGTACGGAAAAAGAGGAAGACGGAACCGTCCTAAAAACAGAACGTTGATTGCGCTATGCTTCCGTAGACAAGTTTTTGACCAATATCCCCATTTATTCCCTCAATGATCCATAAGATCTTAAATATCAAGTACTATAGTGTGAACATGCTCGAGCGTTTCACGGAGATCGAAGACTTTTGCCAATACCGTCGAATCGGAACAGCGAGCGGTCGGTCGCTTTCTCCCGTTCCATCAAACGGCCATAACTTTTGACTCGTTGGGAGTTACGGGAGCCACAACCTATCAAAACGAAGCTCTTTCCATGTTCTACGTTTCTAACGGTTGGAATTCTCATGGATCGGTTTTTTGTATAGAATAATTCCATTTTAATTTTATTCTACAGCTTGGATGTTTTCATTCATAAATTTATTCCATGGAGTTTTGGTATAAATAGTCAGACTAAATCGATGTTAACGTAGAAGAACGTAAAAAAATATACAAAGATAAAAAAAGGCCACCATAACATTCCGCTAAAAATATGAAATTGAATTTAAAATTGGATAAAATAGGAAAATGAAAGATATTCGCAGATTGAAAATGTAACTTACTTACAGGCTAAGTAATCATATAAAATGCCTTGAGTCGTTCGAAATTCTAAGGTATCAAATGCTTTTAACGTTCTCCTTGAAGTCACTTCATCGTGGTGTCGTAATTTTGGTAAAAAGGCGGCGCGCGTTGATGACTATGAGCAAAACAATGTGGTACGGAAAAAGAGGAAGACGGAACCGTCCTAAAAACAGAACGTTTATTGCGCTATAGCTTCCGTAGACAAGTTTTTGACCAATATCCCAATTTATTCCCTGAATGATCCATAAGATCTTAAATATCAAGTACTATAGTGTGAACATGCTCGAGCGTTTCACGGAGATCGAAGACTTTTGCCAATACCGTCGAATCGGAACGGCGAGCGGTCGGTCGCTTTCTCCCGTTCCTTCAAACGACCATAACTTTTGACTCGTTGGGAGTTACGGGAGCCACAACCTATTAAAACGAAGCTCTTTCCATGTACTACGTTTCTAACGGTTGCAATTCTCATGGATCGGTTTTTTGTATAGAATAATTCCATCTTAATTTTATTCTACAGCTTGGATGTTTTCGTTCATAAATTTATTCCATGGAGTTTTTGGTATAAATAGTCAGACTAAATTGATGTTAACGTAGAAGAACGTAAAAAAAATATACAAAGATCAAAAAAGGCCTCTATAATATTCCGCTAAAAAAATGAAATTGAATTTAAAATTGGATAAAATAGAAAAATGAAAGATATTCGTAGATTGAAAAAGTAGCTTACTTACAGGCTAAGTAATCATATAAAACGCCTTGAGTCGTTCGAAATTCTAAGGTATCAAATGCTTTTAACGTTCTCCTTGAAGTCTTTTCGTCGTGGTGTCGTAATTTTGGTAAAAAGGCGGCGTGCGTTGATGACTATGAGCAAAACAATGTGGTACGGAAAAAGAGGAAGACGGAACCGTCCTAAAAACAGAACGTTTATTGCGCTATAGCTTCCGTAGACAAGTTTTTGACCAATATCCCCATTTATTCCCTCAATGATCCATAACATCTTAAATATCAAGTACTATAGTGTGAACATGCTCGAGCGTTTCACGGAGATCGAAGACTTTTGCCAATACCGTCGAATCGGAACAGCGAGCGGTCGGTCGCTTTCTCCCGTTCCTTCAAACGACCATAACTTTTGACTCGTTGGGAGTTACGGGAGCCACGACCTATCAAAACGAAGCTCTTTACATGTTCTACGTTTCTAACTTTTGGAATTCTTATGGATCGGTTTTTTGTATAGAATAATTCCATCTTAATTTTATTCTACAGCTTGGATGTTTTCATTCATAAATTTATTCCATGGAGTTTTTGGTATAAATAGTCAGACTAAATCGATGTTAACGTAGAAGAACGTAAAAAAAATATACAAAGATCAAAAAAGGCCACTATAATATTCCGCTAAAAAAATGAAATTGAATTTAAAATTGAATAAAATAGGAAAATGAAAGATATTCGCAGATTGAAAAAGTAGCTTACCTACAGGCTAAGTAATCATATAAAACTCCTTGAGTCGTTCGAAATTCTAAGGTATCAAATGCTTTTAACGTTCTCCTTGAAGTCTCTTCGACGTAAGGTCGTAATTTTGGTAAAAAGGCGGCGCGCGTTGACGACTATGAGCCAAAAAATGTGGTACGGAAAAAGAGGAAGACGGAACCGTCCTAAAAACAGAACGTTTATTGCGCTATAGCTTCCATGGACAAGTTTTTGACCAATATCCCCATTTATTCTCTCAATGATCCATAAGATCTTAAATATCAAGTACTATAGTGTGAACATGTTCGAGCGTTTCACGGAGATCGAAGACTTTTGCCAATACCGTCGAATCGGAACAGCGAGCGGTCGGTCGCTTTCTACCGTTCCTTCAAACGGCCATAACTTTTGACTCGTTGGGAGTTACGGGAGGCACAACCTATCAAAACGAAGCTCTTTCCATGTTCTACGTTTCTAACTGTTGGAATTCTCATGGATCGGTTTTTTGTATAGAATAATTCCATCTTAATTTTATTCTACAGCTTGGATGTTTTCATTCATAAATTTATTCCGTGGAGTTTATGGTATAAATAGCCAGACTAAATCGATGTTAACGTAGAAGAACGTGAAAAAATGAAAATATACAAAGATCAAAAAATACCACCATAATATTCCGCTAAAAAAATGAAATTGAATTTAAAATTGGATAAAATATCGCAGATTGAAAATGTAGCTTACTTACAGGCTAAGTAATCATATAAAACGCCTTGAGTCGTTCGAAATTCTAAGGTATCAAATGCTTTTAACGTTCTCCTTGAAGTCTCTTCGTCGTGGTGTCGTAATTTTGGTAAAAAGGCGGCGCGCGTTGATGACTATGAGCAAAACAATGTGGTACGAAAAAAGAGGAAGACGGAACCGTCCTAAAAACAGAACGTTTATTGCGCTATAGCTTCCATAGACAAGTTTTTGACCAATATCCCCATTTATTCCCTCAATGATCCATAAAATCTTAAATATCAAGTACTATAGTGTGAACTTGCTCGAGCGTTTCACGGAGATCGAAGACTTTTGCCAATACCATCGAATCGGAACATTGAGCGGTCGGTCGCTTTCTCCCGTTCCTTCAAACGGCCATAACTTTTGACTCGTTGGGAGTTACGGGAGCCACAACCTATCAAAACGAAGCTCTTTCCATGTACTACGTTTCTAACGGTTGGAATTCTCATGGATCGGTTTTTTGTATAGAATAATTCCATCTTAATTTTATTCTACAGCTTGGATGTTTTCATTCATAAATTTATTCCATGGAGTTTTTGGTATAAATAGTCAGACTAAATTGATGTTAACGTAGAAGAACGTAAAAAAAATATACAAAGATCAAAAAAGGCCTCTATAATATTCCGCTAAAAAAATGAAATTGAATTAAAAATTGGATAAAATAGAAAAATGAAAGATATTCACATATTGAAAAAGTAGCTTACATACAGGCTAAGTAATCATATAAAACGCCTTGAGTCGTTCGAAATTCTAAGGTATCAAATGATTTCAACGTTCTCCTTGAAATCGCTTCGTCGTGGTGTCGTAATTTTGGTAAAAGGGCGGCGCGCGTCGATGACTATGAGCAAAGCAATGTGGTACGAAAAAAGAGGAAGACGGAACCGTCCTAAAAACAGAACGTTTATTGCACTATAGCTTCTGTAGACAAGTTTTTGACCAATATCCCAATTTATTCCCTGAATGATCCATAAGATCTTAAATATCAAGTACTATAGTGTGAACATGCTCGAGCGTTTCACGGAGATCGAAGACTTTTGCCAATACCGTCGAATCGGAACAGCGAGCGGTCGGTCGCTTTCTCCCGTTCCTTCAAACGGCCATAACTTTTGACTCGTTGGGAATTACGGGAACCACAACCTATCAAAACGAAGCTCTTTCCATGTTCTACGTTTCTAACGGTTGGAATTGTCATGGATCGGTTTTTTGTCTAGAATAATTCCATCTTAATTTTATTCTACAGCTTGGATGTTTTCATTCATAAATTTATTCCATGGAGTTTTTGGTGTAAATAGTCAGACTAAATCGATGTTAATAGAAGAACGTAAAAAAATATACAAAAATCAAAAAAGGCCACTATAATATTCCGCCAAAAAAATGAAATTGAATTTAAAATTGGATAAAATAGGAAAATGAAAGATATTCGCAGATTGAAAAAGTAGCTTACTTACAGGCTAAGTAATCATATAAAACGCCTTGATTCGTTCGAAATTCTAAGGTATCAAATGCTTTTAACATTCTCCTTGAAGTCTCTTCGTCGTGGTGTCGTAATTTTGGTTAAAAGGCGCCGCGCGTTGATGACTATGAGCAAAACAATGTGGCACGGAAAAAGAGAAAGACGGAACCGTCCTAAAAACAGAACGTTTATTGCGCTATAGCTTCCGTAGACAAGTTTTTGACTAATATCCCCATTTATTCTCTCAATGATCCATAAGATCTTAAATATCAACTACTATAGTGTGAACATGCTCGAGCGTTTCACGGAGATCGAAGACTTTTGCCAATACCGTCGAATCGGAACAGCGAGCGGTCGGTCGCTTTCTCCCGTTCCTTCAAACGGCCATAACTTTTGACTCGTTGGGAGTTACGGGAGCCACAACCTATCAAAACGTAGCTCTTTCCATGTTCTACGTTTCTAGCGGTTGGAATTGTCATGGTTTGGTTTTTTGTCTAGAATAATTCCATCTTAATTTTATTCTACAGCTTGGATGTTTTCATTCATAAATTTATTCCGTGGAGTTTGTGGTATAAATAGACAGACTAAATCGATGCTAACGTAGAAGAACGTGAAAAAATGAAAATATACAAAGATCAAAAGAGACCACCATAATATTCCGCTAAAAAAATGAAATTGAATTTAAAATTGGATAAAATATCGCAGATTGAAAATGTAGCTTACTTACAAGCTAAGTAGTCATATAAAACGCCTTGAGTCGTTCAAAATTCTAAAGTATCAAATGCTTTTAACGTTCTCCTTGAAGTCTCTTCATCGTGGTGTCGTAATTTTTGTAAAAAGGCGACGCGCATTGATGACTATGAGCAAAACAATGTGGTACGGAAAAAGAGGAAGACGGATCCGTCCTAAAAACAGAACGTTTATTGCGCTATAGCTTCCGTAGACAAGTTTTTGACCAATATCCCCATTTATTCCCTCAATGATCCATAAGATCTTAAATATCAAGTACTATAGTGTGAACATGCTCGAGCGTTTCACGGAGATCGAAGACTTTTGCCAATACCGTCGAATCGGAACAGCGAGCGGTCGGTCGCTTTCTCCCATTCCTTCAAACGGCCATAACTTTTGACTCGTTGGGAGTTACGGGAGCCACAACCTATCAAAACGAAGCTCTTTCCATATTTTTATGTTTCTAACGGTTGTAATTATCATGGATCGGTTTTTTTTGTGGAATAATTCCACCTTAATTTTATTCTACAGCTTGAATGTTTTCATTCATAAATTTATTCCGTGGAGTTTATTGTATAAATAGCCAGACTAAATCGATGTTAACGTAGAAGAACGTGAAAAAACGAAAATATACAAAGATCAAAAAAGGCCACCATAATATTCCGCTAAAAAAATGAAATTGAATTTAAAATTGGATAAAATAGGAAAATGAAAGATATTCGCAGATTGAAAAAGTAGCTTACTTGCAGGCTAAGTAATCATATAAAACGCCTTGAGTCGTTTGAAATTCTAAGGTATCAAAGGCTTTTAACGTTCTCCTTGAAGTCTCTTCGTCGTGGTGTCGTAATTTTGGTAAGAAGTCGGCGCGCGCTAATGACTATGAGCAAAACAATGTGGTACGGAAAAAGAGGAAGACGGAACCGTCCTAAAAACAGAACGTTTATTGCGCTATAGCTTCCGTAGACAAGTTTTTGACCAATATCCCCATTTATTCCCTCAATGATCCATAAGATCTTAAATATCAAGTACTATAGTGTGAACATGCTCGAGCGATTCACGAAGATCGAAGACTTTTGCCAATACCGTCGAATCGGAACAGCGAGCGGTCGGTCGCTTTCTCCCGTTCCTTCAAATGGCCATAGCTTTTGACTCGTTGGAAGTTACGGGAGCCACAACCTATCAAAACGAAGCTCTTTCAATGTTCTACGTTTCTAACGGTTGGAATTGTCATGGATCGGTTTTTTGTCTAGAATAATACCATCTTAATTTTATTCTACAGCTTGGATGTTTTCATTCACAAATTTAATCCGTGGAGTTTATGTTATAAATAGACAGACTAAATCGATCTTAACGTAGAAGAACGTGAAAAAAACGAAAATATACAAAGATCAAAAAAGGACACCATAATATTCCGCTAAAAAAATGAAATTGAATTTAAAATTGGATAATATAGGAAAATGAAAGATATTCGCAGATTGATAATGTAGCTTACTTACAGGCTAAGTAATCATATAAAATGCCTTGAGTCGTTAGAAATTCTAAGGTATCAAATGCTTTTAACGTTCTCCTTGAAGTCTCTTCGTCGTGGTGTCGTAATTTTGGTAAAAAGGCGGCTCGCTTTGATGACTATGAGCAAAACAATGTGGTACGGAAAAAGAGGAAGATGGAACCGTCCTAAAAACAGAACGTTTATTGCGCTATACCTTCCGTAGACAAGTTTTTGACGAATATCCCCATTTATTCCCTCAATGATCCATAAGATCTTAAATATCAAGTACTATAGTGTGAACATGCTCGAGCGTTTCACGGAGATCGAAGACTTTTGCCAATACCGTCGAATCGGAACAGTGAGCGGTTGGTCGCTTTCTCCCGTTCCTTCAAACGGCCATAACTTTTGACTCGTTGGGAGGTACGGGAGCCACAACCTATCAAAACGAAGCTTTTCCATGTTTACGTTTCTAACGGTTGGAATTCTCATGGATCGGATTTTTGTATAGAATAATTCCATCTTAATTTTAATCTACAGCTTGTATGTTTTCATTCATAAATTTATTCCATGGAGTTTTTGGTATAAATAGTCGGACTAAATCGATGTTAACGTAGAAGAACGTAAAAAAATATACAAAGATCAAAAAAGGCCACTATAATATTCCGCTAAAAAAATGAAATTGAATTTAAAATTGGATAAAATAGGAAAATGAAAAATATTCGCAGATTGAAAAAGTAGCTTACTTACAGGCTAAGTAATCATATAAAACGCCTTGAGTCTTTCGAAATTCTAAGGCATCAAATGCTTTTAACGTTCTCCTTGAAGTCTCTTCGTCGTGGTGTCATAATTTTGGTAAAAAGGCGGCACGCGTTGATGACTATGAGCAAAACAATGTGGTACGGAAAAAGAGGAAGACGGAACCGTCCTAAAAACAGAACGTTTATTGCGCTATAGCTTCCGTAGACCAGTTTTTGACCAATATCCCCATTTATTCCCTCAATGATCCATAAGATCTTAAATATCAAGTACTATAGTGTGAACATGCTCGAGCGTTTCACGGAGATCGAAGACTTTTGCCAATATCGTCGAATCGGAACAGCGAGCGGTCGGTCGCTTTCTCCCGTTCCTTCAAACGGCCATAACTTTTGACACGTTGGGAGTTACGGGAGCCACAACCTATCAAAACGAAGCTCTTTCCATGTTATACGTTTCTAACGGTTCGAATTCTCATGGATCGGTATTTTGTATAGAATAATTCCATCTTAATTTTATTCTACAGCTTGGATGTTTTTATTCATAAATTTATTCCATGGAGTTTTTGGTATAAATAGTCAGACTAAATCGATGTTAACATAGAAGAACGTAAAAAAAATAAACAAAGATCAAAAAAGGCCACTATAATATTCCTCTAAAAAAATGAAATTGAATTTAAAATTGGATAAAATAGGTAAATGAAAGATATTCGCAGATTGAAAAAGTAGCTTACCTACAGGCTAAGTAATCATATAAAACGCCTTGAGTCGTTCGAAATTCTAAGGTATCAAATGTTTTTAACGTTCTCCTTGAAGTCTCTTCGTCATGGGGTCATAATTTTGGTAAAAAGACGGCGCGCGTTGATGACTATGAGCAAAACAATGTGGTAAAAAGAGGAAGACGGAACCGTCCTAAAAACAGAACGTTTATTGCGCTATAGCTTTCGTAGACAAGTTTTTGACCAATATCCCCATTTATTCCCTCAATGATCCATAAGATCTTAAATATCAAGTACTATAGTGTGAACATGCTCGAGCGTTTCACGGAGATCGAAGACTTTTGCCAATACCATCGAATCGGAACATTGAGCGTTCGGTCGCTTTCTCCCGTTCCTTCAAACGACCATAACTTTTGACTCGTTGGGAGTTACGGGAGCCACAACCTATCAAAACGAAGCTCTTTCCATGTTCTACGTTTCTAATGGTTGGAATTCTCATGGATCGGTTTTTTGTGTGGAATAATTCCATCTTAATTTTATTCTACAGCTTGGATGTTTTCATTCAAAAATTTATTCTGTGGAGTTTATGGTATAAAAAGCCAGACTAAATCAATGTTAACGTAGAAGAACGCGAAAAAAACGAAAATATACAAAGATCAAAAAAGGCCACCATAATATTCCGCTTAAAAAATGAAATTGAATTTAAAATTGGATAAAATAGGAAAATGAAAGATATTCGCAGATTGAAAAAGTAGCTTACTTACAGGCTAAGTAATCATATAAAACGCCTTCAGTCGTTCGAAATTATAAGGTATCAAATGCTTTTAACGTTCTCCTTGAAATCTCTTCGTCGTGGTGTCGTAATTTTGGTAAAAAGGCGGCGCGCGTCGATGACTATGAGCAAAACAATGTGGTACAGAAAAAGAGAAAGACGGAACCGTCCTAAAAACACAACATTTATTGCGCTATAGCTTCCGTAGACAAGTTTTTGACCAATATCCCCACTTATTCCCTCAATGATCCATAAGATCTTAAATGTCAAGTACTATAGTGTGAACATGCTCGACCGTTTCACGGAGATCGAAGACTTTTGCCAATACCGTCGAATCGGAACAGCGAGCGGTCGGTTGCTTTCTCCCGTTCATTCAAACGGCCATAACTTTTGACTCGTTGGGAGTTACGGGAGCCACAACCTATCAAAACGAAGCTCTTTCCATGTTCTACGTTTCAAACGGTTGGAATTGTCATGGATCGGTTTTTTGTATAGAATAATTCCATCTTAATTTTATTCTACAGCTTGGATGTTTTCATTCATAAATTTATTCCATGGAGTTTTTGATATAAATAGTCAGACTAAATCGATGTTAACGTAGAAAAACGTAAAAAAAATATACAAATATCAAAAAAGGGCACTATAATATTCCGGTAAAAAAATGAAATTGAATTTAAAATTGGATAAAATAAGAAAATGAAAGATAATCACAGATTGAAAAAGTAGCTTACTTACAGGCTAAGTAATCATATAAAACGCCTTGAGTCGTTCGAAATTCTAAGGTATCAAATGCTTTAAACGTTCTCTTTGAAGTCTCTTCGTCGTGTTGTTGTAATTTTGGTAAAAAGGCGGCGCGCGTTGATGACTATGAGCAAAACAATGTGGTACGGAAAAAGAGGAAGACGGAACCGTCCTAAAAACAGAACGTTTATTGTGCTATAGCTTCCGTAGACAAGTTTTTGACTAATATCCCCATTTATTCTCTCAATGATCCATAAGATCTTAAATATCAAGTACTATAGGATGAACATGCTCGAGCGTTTCACGGAGATCGAAGACTTTTACCAATACCGTCGAATCGGAACAGCGAGCGGTCGGTCGCTTTCTCCCGTTCCTTCAAACGGCCATAACTTTTGACTCGTTGGGAGTTACGGGAGCCACAACCTATCAAAACGAAGCTCTTTCCATGTTTTACGTTTCTAATGGTTGGAATTCTCATGGATCGGTTTTTTGTGTGGAATAATTCCATCTTAATTTTATTCTACAGCTTGGATGTTTTCATTCATAAATTTATTCTGTGGAGTTTATGGTATAAAAAGCCAGACTAAATCGATGTTAACGTAGAAGAACGCGAAAAAAACGAAAATATACAAAGATCAAAAAAGGCCACCATAATATTCCGCTTAAAAAATGAAATTGAATTTAAAATTGGATAAAATAGGAAAATGAAAGATATTCGCAGATTGAAAAAGTAGCTTACTTACAGGCTAAGTAATCATATAAAACGCATTGAGTCGTTCGAAATTCTAAGGTATCAAATGCTTTTAACGTTCTCCTTGAAGTCTCTTCGTCGTGGTGTCGTAATTTTGGTAAAAAGGCGGCGTGCGTTGATGACTATGAGCAAAACAGTGTGGTGCGGAAAAAGAGGAAGACGGAACCATCCTAAAAACAGAACGTTTATTGCGCTATAGCTTCCGTAGACAAGTTTTTGACCAATATCCCCATTTATTCCCTCAATGATCCATAAGATCTTAAATATCAAGTACTATAGTGTGAACATGCTCGAGCGTTTCACGGAGATCGAAGACTTTTGCCAATACCATCGAATCGAAACATTGAGCGGTCGGTCGCTTTCTCCCGTTCCTTCAAACGGCCATAACTTTTGACTCGTTGGGAGTTACGGGAGCCACAACCTCTCAAAACGAAGCTCTTTCCATGTTCTACGTTTCTGAAGGTTGGAATTCTCATGGATCGGTTTTTTGTGTGGAATAATTCCATCTTAATTTTATTTTATAGCTTGGATGTTTTCATTCACAAATTTATTCTGTGGAGTTTATGGTATAAATAGCCAGACTAAATCGATGTTAACGTAGAAGAACGTGAAAAAAATGAAAATATACAAAGATCAAAAAAGGCCACCATAATATTCCCCAAAAAAAATGAAATTGAATTTAAAATTGGATAAAATAGGAAAATGAAAGATATTCGCAGATTGAAAAAGTAGCTTACTTACAGGCTAAGTAATCATATAAAACGCCTTGAGTCATTCGAAATTCTAAGGTATCAAATGCTTTTAACGTTCTCCTTGAAATCTCTTCGTCGTGGTGTCGTAATTTTGGTAAAAAGGCGGCGCGCGTCGGTGACTATGAGCAAAACAATGTGGTACGGAAAAAGAGGAAGACGGAACCGTCCTAAAAACAGAACGTTTATTGCGCTACAGCTTCCGTAGACAAGTTTTTGACCAATATCCCCATTTATTCCCTCAATGATCCATATGATCTTAAATATCAAGTACTATAGCGTGAACATGCTCGAGCGTTTCACGGAGATCGAAGACTTTTGCCAATACCGTCGAATCGGAACAGCGAGCGGTCGGTCGCTTTCTCCCGTTCCTTCAAACGGCCATAACTTTTGACTGGTTGGGAGTTACGGGATCCACAACCTATCAAAACGAAGCTCTTTCCATGTTCTACGTTTCTAACGGTTGGAATTGTCATGGATCGGTTTTTTTTCTAGAATAATTCCATCTTAATTTTATTCTACAGCTTGGATGTTTTCATTCATAAATTTATTCCATGGAGTTTTTGGTATAAATAGTCAGACTAAATCGATGTTAACGTAGAAGAACGTAAATAAAATATACAAAGATCCAAAAAGGCTACTATAATATTCCGCTAAAAAGGTGAAATTGAATTTAAAATTGGATAAAATAGGAAAATTAAAGATATTCGCAGATTGAAAAAGTAGCTTACTTACAGGCTAAGTAATCATATAAAACGCCTTGAGTCGTTCGAAATTCAAAGGTATCAAATGCTTCGAACGTTCTCCTTGAAGTCTCTTCGTCGTGGTGTCGTAATTTTGGTAAAAAGGCGGCGCGCGTTGATGACTATGAGCAAAACAATGTGGTACGGAAAAAGAGGAAGACGGAACCGTCCTAAAAACAGAACGTTTATTGCGCTATAGCTTCCGTAGACAAGTTTTTGACTAATATCCCCATTTATTCTCTCAATGATCCATAAGATCTTAAATATCAAGTACTATAGGGTGAACATGCTCGAGCTTTCACGGAGATCGAAGCCTTTTGCCAATACCGTCGAATCGGAACAGCGAGCGGTCGGTCGCTTTCTACCGTTCCTTCAAACGGCCATAACTTTTGACTCGTTGGGAGTTACGGGAGCCACAACCTATCAACACGAAGCTCTTTCCACGTTCTACGTTTCTAACGGTTGGAATTGTCATGAATCGGTTTTTTGTCTAGAATAATTCCATCTTAATTTTATTCTACAGCTTGGATGTTTTCAATCATAAATTTATTCCGTGGAGTTTTTGGTATAAATAGTCAGACTAAATCGATGTTAACGTAGAAGAACGTGAAAAAATGAAAATCTACAAAGATCAAAAAAGACCACCATAATATTCCGCTAAAAAAATGAAATTGAATTTAAAATTGGATAAAATAGCGCAGATTGGAAATGTGGCTTACTTACAGGCTAAGCAATTATATAAAACGCCTTGAGTCGTTCGAAATTCTAAGGTATCAAATGCTTTCAGTGTTCTCCTTGAAGTCACTTCGTCGTAGTGTCATAATTTTGGTAAAAAGGCGACGCGCGTTGATGACTATGAGCAAAACTATGTGGTACGGAAAAAGAGGAAGACGGAACCGTCCTAAAAACAGAACGTTTATTGCGCTATAGCTTGCGTAGACAAGTTTTTGACCAATATCCCCATTTATTCCCTCAATAATCCATAAGATCTTAAATATCAAGCACTATAGTGTGATCATGCTCGAGTGTTTCACGGAGATCGAAGACTTTTGCCAATACCGTCGAATCGGAACAGCGAGCGGTCGGTCGCTTTCTCCCGTTCCTTCAAACGGCCATAACTTTTGACTCGTTGGGAGTTACGGGAGCCACAACCTATCAAAACGAAGCTCTTTCCATGTTCTACGTTTCTAACGGTTGGAATTCTCATGGATCGTTTTTTTGTGTGGAATAATGCCATCTTAATTTTATTCTACAGCTTGGATGTTTTCATTCATAAATTTATTCCGTGGACATTATGGCATAAATAGCCAGACAAAATCGATGTTAACGTAGAAGAACGTGAAAAAAACGAAAATATACAAAGATCAAAAAAGGCCACCATAATATTCCGCTAAAAAAATGAAATTGAATTTAAAATTGGATAAAATAGGAAAATGAAAGATATTCGCAGATTGAAAAAGTAGCTTACTTACAGGCTAAGTAATCATATAAAACGCCTTGAGTCATTCGAAATTCTAAGATATCAAATGCTTTTAACGTTCTCTTTGAAATCTCTTCGTCGTGGTGTCGTAATTTTGGTAAAAAGGCGATGCGCGTCGATGACTATGAGCAAAACAATGTGGTATGGAAAAAGAGGAAGGCGGAACCGTCATAAAAACAGAACGTTTATTGCGCTACAGCTTCCGTAGACAAGTTTTTGACCAATATCCCCATTTATTCCCTCAATGATCCATAAGATCTTAAATATCAAGTACTATAGCGTGAACATGCTCGAGCGTTTCACGGAGATCGAAGACTTTTGCCAATACCGTCGAATCGGAACAGCGAGCGGTCGGTCGCTTTCTCCCGTTCCTTCAAACGACCATAACTTTTGACTCGTTGGGAGTTACGGGAGTCACAACCTATCAAAACGAAGCTCTTTCCATGTTCTACGTTTCTAACGGTTGGAATTGTCATGGATCGGTTTTTTGTCTAGAATAATTCCATCTTAATTTTATTCTACAGCTTGGATGTTTTCATTCATAAATTTATTCCGTGGAGTTTATGGTATAAATAGCCAAACTAAATCGATGTTAACGTAGAAGAACGTAAAAAAAATATACAAAGATCAAAAAAGGCCACCATAATATTCCGCTTAAAAAATGAAATTGAATTTAAAATTGGATAAAATAGGAAAATGAAAGATATTCGCAGATTGAAAAAGTAGCTTACTTACAGGCTAAGTAATCATATAAAACGCATTGAGTCGTTCGAAATTCTAAGGTATCAAATGCTTTTAACGTTCTCCTTGAAGTCTCTTTGTCGTGGTGTCGTAATTTTGGTAAAAAGGCGGCGCGCGTTGATGACTATGAGCAAAACAATGTGGTACGGAAAAAGAGAAAGATGGAACGGTCCTAAAAACAGAACGTTTATTGCGCTATAGCTTCCGTAGACAAGTTTTTGACCAATATCCCCATTTATTCCCTCAATGATCCATAAGATCTTAAATATCAAGTACTATAGTGTGAACATGCTCGAGCGTTTCACGGAGATCGAAGACTTTTGCCAATACCATCGAATCGGAACAGCGAGCGGTCGGTCGTTTTCTCCCATTCCTTCAAACGGCCATAACTTTTGACTCGTTGGGAGTTACGGGAGCCACAACCTATCAAAATGAAGCTCTTTCCATGTTCTACGTTTCTAACAGTTGGAATTGTCATGAATCGGTGTTTTGTCTAGAATAATTCCATCTTAATTTTATTCTATAGCTTGGATGTTTTCATTCATAAATTTATTCCGTGGAGTTTATGGTATAAATAGCCACACTAAATCGATGCTAACGTAGAAGAACGTGAAAAAATGAAAATCTACAAAGATAAAAAAAGACCACCATAATATTCCGCTAAAAAAATGAAATTGAATTTAAAATTGGATAAAATATCGCTGATTGAAAATGTGGCTTACTTACAGGCTAAGTAATCATATAAAACGCCTTGAGTCTTTCGAAATTCTAAGGCATCAAATGCTTTTAACGTTCTCCTTGAAGTCTCTTCGTCGTAGTGTCGTAATTTTGGTAAATAGGCGGCGCGCGCTGATGACTATGAGCAAAACAATGTGGTACGGAAAAAGAGGAAGACGGAACCGTCCTAAAAACAGAACGTTTATTGCGCTATAGCTTCCGTAGACAAGTTTTTGACCAATATCCCCATTTATTCCCTCAATGATCCATAAGATCTTAAATATCAAGTACTATAGTGTGAACATGCTCGAGCGTTTCACGGAGATCGAAGACTTTTGCCAATACCGTCGAATCGGAACAGCGAGCGGTCGGTCGCTATCTCCCGTTCCTTCAAACGGCCATAACTTTTGACTCGTTGGGAGTTACGGGAGCTACAACCTATCAAAACGAAGCTCTTTCCATGTTCTACGTTTCTAACGCTTGGAATTCTCATGGATCGGTTTTTTGTGTGGAATAATTCCATCTTAATTTTATTCTACAGCTTGGATGTTTTCATTCATAAATTTATTCCGTGGAGTTTATGGTATAAATAGCCTGACTAAATCGATGTTGACGCAGAAGAACGTGAAAAAAACGAAAATATACAAAGATCAAAAAAGGCCACCATAATATTCCGCTAAAAAAATGAAATTGAATTTAAAATTGGATAAAATAGGAATATGAAAGTTATTCGCAGATAGAAAAAGTAGCTTACTTACAGGCTAAGTAATCATATAAAACGCCTTGAGTCGTTCGAAATTCTAAGGTATCAAATGCTTTTAACGTTCTCCTTGAAGTCTCTTCGTCGTGGTGTCGTAATTTTGGTAAAAAGGCGTCGCACGTTGAATACTATGAGCAAAACAATGTGGTACGGAAAAAGAGGAAGACGGAACCGTCCTAAAAACAGAACGTTTATTGCGCTATAGCTTCCGTAGACAAGTTTTTGACCAATATCCCCATTTATTCCCTCAATGATCCATAGGATCTTAAATATCAAGTACTATAGTGTGAACATGCTCGAGCGTTTCACGGAGATCGAAGACTTTTGCCAATACCGTCGAATCGAAACAGCGAGCGGTCGGTCGCTTTCTCCCGTTCCTTCAAACGGCCATAACTTTTGACTCGTTGGGAGTTACGGGAGCCACAACCTATCAAAACGAAGCTCTTTCCATGTTCTACGTTTCTAACAGTTGGAATTCTCATGGATCGGTTTTTTGTATAGAATAATTCCATCTTAATTTTATTCTACAGCTTGAATGTTTTCATTCATACATTTATTCCATGGAGTTTTTGGTATAAATAGTCAGAGTAAATCGATGTTAACGTAGAAGAACGTAAAAAAAATATACAAAGATCAAAAAGGGCCACTATAATATTCCGCTAAAAAAAAGAAATTGAATTTAAAATTGGATAAAATAGAAAAATGAAAGATATTCGCAGATTGAAAAACTAGCTTACTTACAGGCTAAGTAATCATATAAAACGCCTTGAGTCGTTCGAAATTCTAAGGTATCAAATGCTTTTAACGTTCTCCTTGAAGTCTCTTCGTCGTGGTGTCGTAATTTTGGTAAAAAGGCGGCGCGCGTTGATGACTATGAGCAAAACAATGTGGTACGGAAAAAGAGGAAGACGGAACCGTCCTAAAAACAGAACGTTTATTGCGCTATAGCTTCCGTAGACAAGTTTTTGACCAATATCCCCATTTATTCCCTCAACGATCCACAAGATCTTAAATATCAAGTGCTATAGTGTGAACATGCTCGAGCGTTTCATGGAGATCGAAGACTTTTGCCAATGCCGTCGAATCGGAACAGCGAGCGGTCGGTCGCTTTCTCCCGTTCCTTTAAATGGCCATAACTTTTGACTCGTTGGGAGTTACGGGAGCCAGAACCTATCAAAACGAAGCTCTTTCCATGTTCTACGTTTCTAATGGTTAGAATTCTCATGGATCGGTTTTTTGTATAGAATAATTCCATCTTTATTTGATTCTATAGCTTGGATGTTTTCATTCATAAATTTATTCCATGGAGTTTTTGGTATAAATAGTCAGACTAAATCGATGTTAACGTAGAAGAACGTAAAAAAAATATAAAAAGATCGAAAAAGGCCACTATAATATTCCGCTAAAAAATGAAATTGAATTTAAAATTGGATAAAATAGGAAAATGAAAGATATTCACAGATTGAAAAAGCAGCTTACTTACAGGCTAAGTAATCATATAAAACGCCTTGAGTCGTTCGAAATTCTAAAGTATCAAACGCTTTTAACGTTCTCCTTGAAGTCTCTTCGTCGTGGGGTCGTAATTTTGGTAAAAAGGCGGCGCGCGTTGATGACTATGAGCAAAACAATGTGGTACGAAAAAAGAGGAAGACGGAACCGTCTTAAAAACAGAACGTTTATTGCGCTATAGCTTCTGTAGACAAGTTTTTGACCAATATCCCCATTTATTCCCTCAATGATCCATAAGTTCTTAAATATCAAGTACTATAGTGTGAACATGCTCGAGCGTTTCACGGAGATCGAAGACTTTTGCCAATACCGTCGAATCGGAACAGCGAGCGGTCGGTCGCTTTCTCGCGTTCCTTCAAACGGCCATAACTTTTGACTCGGTGGGAGTTACGGTAGCCACAACCTATCAAAACGAAGCTCTTTCCATGTTCTACGTTTCTAACGGTTGGAATTCTAATGGATCGGTTTTTTGTATAGAATAATTCCATCTTAATTTTATTCTACAGCTTGGATGTTTTCATTCATAAATTTATTCCAAGGAGTTTTTGGTATAAATAGTCAGACTAAATCGATGTTAACGTAGAAGAACGTAAAAAAAACATACAAAGATCAAAAAAGGCCACTATAATATTCCGCTAAAAAAATGAAATTGAATTTAAAATTGGATAAAATAGGAAAATGAAAGATATTCGCAGATTGAAAAAGTAGCTTACTTACAGGCTAAGTAATCATATAAAACGCCTTGAGTCGTTCGAAATTCTAAGGTATCAAATGCTTTTAACGTTCTCCTTGAAGTCTCTTCGTCGTGGGGTCGTAATTTTGGTAAAAAGGCAGCGCGCGTTGATGACTATGAGCAAAACAATGTGGTACGGAAAAAGAGGAAGACGGAACCGTCCTAAAAACAGAACGTTTATAGCGCTATAGCTTCCGTAGACAAGTTTTTGACCAATATCCCCATTTATTCCCTCAATGATCCATAAGATCTTAAATATCAAGTACTATATTGTGAACATGCTCGAGCGTTTCACGGAGATCGAAGACTTTTGCCAATACCGTCGAATCGGAACAGCGAGCGGTCGGTCGCTTTCTCCCGTTCCTTCAAACGGCCATAACTTTTGACTCGTTGGGGGTTACGGGAGCCACAACCTATCAAAACGAAGCTCTTTCCATGTTCTACGTTTCTAACGGTTGGAATTGTCATGGATCGGTTTTTTGTATAGAATAATTCCTTCTAAATTTTATTCTACAGCTTGGATGTTTTCATTCATAAATTTATTCCGTGGAGTTTATGGTATAAATAGCCAGACTAAATCGATGCCAACGGAGAAGAACGTGAAAAAACGAAAATATACAAAGATCAAAAAAGGCCACCATAATATTCCGCTAAAAAAATGAAATTGAATTTAAAATTGGATAAAATAGAAAAATGAAAGATATTCGCAGATTGAAAATGTAGCTTACTTACAGGCTAAGTAATCATATAAAACGCCTTGAGTCGTTCGAAATTCTAAGGTATCAAATGCTTTTAACGTTCTCCTTGAAGTCTCTTCGTCGTGGTGTCGTAATTTTGGTAAAAAGGCGGCGCGCGTCGATGACTATAAGCAAAACAATGTGGTACGGAAAAAGAGGAAGACGGAACCGTCCTAAAAACAGAACGTTTGTTGCGCTATAGCTTCCGTAGACAAGTTTTTGACCAATATCCCCATTTATTCCCTCAATGATCCATAAGATCTTAAATATCAAGTACTATAGTGTGAACATGCTCGAGCGTTTCATGGAGATCGAAGACTTTGGCCATTACCGTCGAATCGGAACAGCGAGCGGTCGGTCGCTTTCTCCCGTTCCTTCAAACGGCCATAACTTTTGACTCGTTGGGAGTTACGGGAGCCACAACCTATCAAAACGAAGCTCTTTCCATGTTCTACGTTTCTAACGGTTGGAATTCTCATGGATCGGTTTTTTGTGTGGAATAATTCCATCTTAATTTTATTCTACAGCTTGGATATTTTCATTCATAAATTTATTCCGTGGAGTTTATGGTATAAATAGCCTGACTAAATCGATGTTAACGCAGAAGAACGTGAAAAAAACGAAAATATACAAAGATCAAAAAAGGCCACCATAATATTCCGCTAAAAAAATGAAATTGAATTTAAAATTGGATAAAATAGGAAAATGAAAGTTATTCGCAGATTGAAAAAGTAGCTTACATTACAGGCTAAGTAACCATATAAAACGCCTTGAGTCGTTCGAAATTCTAAGGTATCAAATGCTTTTAACCTTCTCCTTGAAATCTCTTCGTCGTGGTGTCGTAATTTAGGTAAAAAGGCGGTGCGCGTCGTTGACTATGAGCAAAACAATGTGGTACGGAAAAAGAGGAAGGCGGAACCGTCATAAAAACAGAACGTTTATTGCGCTACAGCTTCCGTAGACAAGTTTTTGACCAATATCCCCATTTATTCCCTCAATGATCCATAAGATCTTAAATATCAAGTACTATAGCGTGAACATGCTCGAGCGTTTCATGGAGATCGAAGACTTTTGCCAATACCGTCGAATCGGAACAGCGAGCGGTCGGTCGCTTTCTCCCGTTCCTTCAAACGACCATAACTTTTGACTCGTTAGGAGTTACGGGAGTCACAACCTATAAAAACGAAGCTCTTTCCTTGTTCTACATTTCTAACGGTTGGAATTGTCATGGATCGGTTTTTTGTCTAGAATAATTCCATCTTAATTTTATTCTACAGCTTGGATGTTTTCATTCATAAATTTATTCCGTGGAGTTTATGGTATAAATAGCCAAACTAAATCGATGTTAACGTAGAAGAACGTAAAAAAAATATACAAAGCTCAAAAAAGGCCACTATAATATTCCACTAAAAAAATGAAATTGAATTTAAAATTGGATAAAATAGGAAAATGAAAGATATTCGCAGATTGAAAAAGTAGCTTACTTACAGGCTAAGTAATCATATAAAACGCCTTGAGTCATTCGAAATTCTAAGGTATCAAATGCTTTTAACGTTCTCCTTGAAGTCTCTTCTTCGTGGTGTCGTAATTTTGGTAAAAAGGCGGCGCGCGTTGATGACTATGAGCAAAACAATGTGGTACGGAAAAAGAGGAAGACGGAACCGTCCTAAAAACAGAACGTTTATTGCGCTATAGCTTCCGTAGACAAGTTTTTGACCAATATCCCCATTTATTCCCTCAATGATCCATAAGTTCTTAAATATCAAGTACTATAGTGTGAACATGCTCGAGCGTTTCACGGAGATCGAAGACTTTTGCCAATACCGTCGAATCGGAACAGCGAGCGGTCGGTCGCTTTCTCGCGTTCCTTCAAACGGCCATAACTTTTGACTCGTTGGGAGTTACGGTAGCCACAACCTATCCAAACGAAGCTCTTTCCATGTTCTACGTTTCTAACGGTTGGAATTCTCATGGATCGGTTTTTTGTATAGAATAATTCCATCTTAATTTTATTCTACAGCTTGGATGTTTTCATTCATAAATTTATTCCAAGGAGTTTTTGGTATAAATAGTCAGACTAAATCGATGTTAACGTAGAAGAACGTAAAAAAAATATACAAAGATCAAAAAAGGCCACTATAATATTCCGCTAAAAAAATGAAATTGAATTTAAAATTGGATAAAATAGGAAAATGAAAGATATTCGCAGATTGAAAAAGCAGCTTACTTACAGGCTAAGTAATCATATAAAACGCCTTGAGTCGTTCGAAATTCTAAGGTATCAAATGCTTTTAACTTTCTCCTTGAAGTCTCTTCGTCGTGGGGTCGTAATTTTGGTAAAGAGGCATCGCGTTGATGACTATGAGCAAAACAATGTGGTACGGAAAAAGAGGAAGACGGAACCGTCCTAAAAACAGAACGTTTATTGCGCTATAGCTTCCGTAGACAAGTTTTTGACCAATATCCCCATTTATTACCTCAATGATCCATAAGATCTTAAATATCAAGTACTACAGTGTGAACATGCTCGAGTGTTTCACGGAGATCGAAGACTTTTGCCAATACCGTCGAATCAGAACAGCGTGCGGTCGGTCGCTTTCTCCCGTTCCTTCAAACGGCCATAACTTTTGACTCGTTGGGAGTTACGGGAGCCACAACCTATCAAAACGAAGCTCTTTCCATGTTCTACGTTTCTAACAGTTGGAATTGTCATGGATCAGTTTTTTGTATAGAATAAATCCTTCTTAATTTTATTCTACAGCTTGGAGGTTTTCATTCATAAATTTATTCCGTGGAGTTTATGGCATAAATAGCCAGACTAAATCGATGCCAACGGAAAAGAACGTGAAAAAACGAAAATATACAAAGATCAAAAAAGGCCACTATAATATTCCGCTAAAAAAATGAAATTGAATTTAAAATTACATAAAATAGGAAAATGAAATATATTCGCAGATTGAAAAAGTAGCTTACTTACAGGCTAAGTAATCATATAAAACGCCTTGAGTCGTTCGAAATTCTAAGGTATCAAATGTTTTTAACGTTCTCCTTGAAGTCTCTTCGTCGTGCGGTCGTAATTTTGGTAAAAAGACGGCGCGCGTTGACGACTATGAGCAAAACAATGTGGTACGGAAAAAGAGGAAGACGGAACCGTCCTAAAAACAGAACGTTTATTGCGCTATAGCTTCCGTAGACAAGTTTTTGGCCAATATCCTCATTTATTCCCTCAATGATCCATAAGATCTTAAATATCAAGTACTATAGTGTGAACATGCTCGAGCGTTTTACGGGGATCGAAGACTTTTGCCAATACCGTCGAATCGGAACAGCGAGCGGTCGGTCGCTTTCTCCCGTTCCTTCAAACGGCCATAACTTTTGACTCGTTGGGAGTTACGAGAGCCACAACCTATCAAAACGAAGCTCTTTCCATGTTCTACGTTTCTAACGGTTGGAATTCTCATGGATCGGTTTTTTGTATAGAATACTTCCTTCTTAATTTTATTCTACAGCTTGGATGTTTTCATTCATAAATTTATTCCACGGAGTTTTTGGTATAAATAGTCAGACTAAATCGATGTTAACGTAGAAGAACGTAAAAAAAATATACAAAGATCAAAAAAGGCCACTATAATATACTGCTAAAAAAATGAAATTGAATTTAAAAGTGGATAAAATAGGAAAATGAAAGATATTCGCAGATTGAAAAAGTAGCTTAATTACAGGCTAAGTAATCGTATAAAACGCCTTGAGTCGTTCGAAATTCTAAGGTATCAAATGCTTTTAACGTTCTCCTTGAAGTCTCTTCGTCGTGGTGTCGTAATTTTGGTAAAAAGGCGGCGCGCGTTGATGACTATGAGCAAAACAATGTGGTACGGAAAAAGAGGAAGACGGAACCGTCCTAAAAACAGAACGTTTATTGCGCTATAGCTTCCGTAGACAAGTTTTTGACCAATATCCCCATTTATTCCCTCAATGATCCATAAGATCTTAAATATCAAGTACTATAGTGTGAACATGCTCGAGCGTTTCACGGAGATCGAAGACTTTTGCCAATACCGTCGAATCGGAACAGCGAGCGGTCGGTCGCTTTCTCCCGTTCCTTCAAACGGCCATAACTTTTGACTCGTTGGGAGTTACGGGAGCCACAACCTATCAAAACGAAGCTCTTTCCATGTTCTACGTTTCTAACGGTTGGAATTCTCATGGATCGGTTTTTTGTATAGAATAATTCCATCTTAATTTTATTCTACAGTTTGGATGTTTTCATTCATAAATTTATTCCATGGAGTTTTTGGTATAAATAGTCAGACTAAATCGATGTTAACGTAGAAGAACGTAAAAAAATATACAAAGATCAAAAAAGGCAATTATAATATTCCGCTAAAAAAATGAAATTGAATTTAAAATTGGATAAAATAGGAAAATGAAAGATATTCGCAGATTGAAAAATTAGCTTACATACAGGCTAAGTAATCATATAAAACGCCTTGAGTCTTTCGAAATTCTAAGATATCAAATGCTTTTAACGTTCTCCTTGAAGTCTCTTCGTCGTGGGGTCGTAATTTTGGTAAAAAGGCGGCGCGCGTTGATGACTATGAGCAAAACAATGTGGTACGGAAAAAGAGGAAGACGGAACCGTCCTAAAAACAGAACGTTTATTGCGCTATAGCTTCCGTAGACAAGTTTTTGACCAATATCCCCATTTATTCCCTCAATGATCCATAAGATCTTAAATATCAAGTACTGTAGTTTGAACATGCTCGAGCGTTTCACGGAGATCGAAGACTTTTGCCAATACCGTCGAATCGGAATAGCGAGCGGTCGGTCGCTTTCTCCCGTTTCTTCAAACGGCCATAACTTTTGTCTCGTTGGGAGTTACGGGAGCCACAACCTATCAAAACGAAGCTCTTTCCATGATCTACGTTTCTAACAGTTGGAATTGTCATGGATCGGTTTTTTGTATAGAATAATTCCTTCTTAATTTTATTCTACAGCTTGGATGTTTTCATTCATAAATTTATTCCGTGGAGTTTATGGCATAAATAGCCAGACTAAATCGCTGCCAACGGAGAAGAACGTGAAAAAACGAAAATATACAAAGATCAAAAAAGGCCACCATAATATTCCGCTAAAAAAATGAAATTGAATTTAAAATTGGATAAAATAGGAAAATGAAAGATATTCGCAGATTGAAAATGTAGCTTACTTACAGGCTAAGTAATCATATAAAACGCCTTGAGTCGTTCGAAATTCTAAGGTATCAAATGCTTTTAACGTTCTCCTTGAAGTCTCTTCGTCGTGGTGTCGTAATTTTGGTAAAAAGGCGGCGCGCGTTGATGACTATGAGCAAAACAATGTGGTACGGAAAAAGAGGAAGACGGAACCGTCCTAAAAACAGAACGTTTATAGCGCTATAGCATCCGTAGACAAGTTTTTGACCAATATCCCCATTTGTTCCCTCAATGATCCATAAGATCTTAAATATCAAGTACTATATTGTGAACATGCTCGAGCGTTTCACGGAGATCGAAGACTTTTGCCAATACCATCGAATCGGAACAACGAGCGGTCGGTCGCTTTCTCCCGTTCCTTCAAATGGCCATAACTTTTGACTCGTTGGGAGTTACGGGAGCCACAACCTATCAAAACGAAGCTCTTTCCATGTTCTACGTTTCTAACGGTTGGAATTCTCATGGATCGGTTTTTTGTATAGAATAATTCCATCTTAATTTTATTCTACAGTTTGGATGTTTTCATTCATAAATTTATTCCATGGAGTTTTTGGTATAAATAGTCAGACTAAATCGATGTTAACGTAGAAGAACGTAAAAAAATATACAAAGGTCAAAAAAGGCCACTATAATATTCCCCTAAAAAAATGAAATTGAATTTAAAATTGGATAAAATAGGAAAATGAAAGATATTCGCAGATAGAAAAAGTAGCTTACTTACAGGCTAAGTAATCATATAAAACGCCTTGAGTCGTTCGAAATTCTAAGCTATCAAATGCTTTTAACGTTCTCCTTGAAGTCTCTTCGTCGTGGTGTCGTAATTTTGGTAAAAAGGCGGCGCACGTTGATGACTATGAGCAAATCAATGTGGTACGGAAAAAGAGGAAGACGGAACCGTCCTAAAAACAGAACGTTTATTACGCTATAGCTTCCGTAGACAAGTTTTTGACCAATATCCCCATTTATTCCCTTAATGATCCATAAGTTCTTAAATATAAAGTACTATAGTGTGAACATGCTCGAGCGTTTAACGGAGATCGAAGACTTTTGCCAATACCGTCGAATCGGAACAGCGAGCGGTCCGTCGCTTTCTCCCGTTCCTTCAAACGGCCATAACTTTTGACTCGTTGGGAGTTACGGGAGCCACAACCTATCAATACGAAGCTCTTTCCATGTTCTACGTTTCTAACGGTTGGAATTCTCATGGATCGGTTTTTTGTATAGAATAATTCCATCTTAATTTTATTCTACAGCTTGGATGTTTTCATTCATACATTTATTCCATGGACTTTTTGGTATAAATAGTCAGACTAAATCGATGTTAACGTAGAAGAACGTAAAAAAAATATACAAAGATCAAAAAGGGCCACTATAATATTCCGCTAAAAAAATGAAATTGAATTTAAAATTGGATAAAATAGAAAAATGAATGATATTCGCAGATTGAAAAAGTAGCTTACTTACAGGCTAAGTAATCATATAAAACGCCTTGAGTCGTTCGAAATTCTAAGATATCAAATGCTTTTAACGTTCTCCTTCAAGTCTCTTCGTCGTGGGGTCGTAATTTTGACAAAAAGGCGGCGCGCGTTGATGACTATGAGCAAAACAATGTGGTACGGAAAAAGAGGAAGACAGAACCATCCTAAAAACAGAACGTTTATTGCGCTATAGCTTCCGTAGACAAGTTTTTGACCAATATCCCCATTTATTCCCTCAACGATCCATAAGATCTTAAATATCAAGTACTATAGTGTGAACATGCTCGAGCGTTTCACGGAGATCGAAGACTTTTGCCAATACCGTCGAATCGGAACAGCGAGCGATCGGTCGCTTTCTCCGTTCCTTCAAACGGCCATAACTTTTGACTCGTTGGGAGTTACGGGAGCCACAACCTATCAATACGAAGCTCTTTCCATGTTCTACGTTTCTAACGGTTGGAATTCTCATGGATCGGTTTTTTGTATAGAATAATTCCATCTTAATTTTATTCTACAGCTTGGATGTTTTCATTCATAAATTTATTCCATGGAGTTTTTGGTATAAATAGTCAGACTAAATCGATGTTAACCTAGAAGAACGTAAAAAAAAATATACAAAGATCAAAAAAGGCCACTATAATATTCCGCTAAAAAATGAAATTGAATTTAAAATTGGGTAAAATAGAAAAATGAAAGATATTTGCAGATTGAAAAAGTAGCTTACTTACAGGCTAAGTAATCATATAAAACGCCTTGAGTCGTTCGAAATTCTAAGATATCAAATGCTTTTAATGTTCTCCTTGAAGTCTCTTCGTCGTGGGGTCGTAATTTTGGTAAAAAGGCGGCGCGCGTTGATGACTATGAGCAAAACAATGTGGTACGAAAAAAGAGGAAGACGGAACCGTCCTAAAAACAGTACGTTTATTGCGCTATAGCTTCCGTAGACAAGTTTTTGACCAATATCCCCATTTATTCCCTCAACGATCCACAAGATCTTAAATATCAAGTACTATAGTGTGAACATGCTCAAGCGTGTCACGGAGATCGAAGACTTTTTCCAATACCGTCGAATCGGAACAGCGAGCGGTCGGTCGCTTTCTCCCGTTCCTTTAAACGGCCATAACTTTTGACTCGTTGGTGGTTACGGGAGCCACAACCTATCAAAACGAAGCTCTTTCCATGTTCTACGTTTCTAACGGTTGGAATTCTCATGGATCGGTTTTTTGTGTGCAATAATTCCATCTTAATTTTATTCTACAACTTGGATGTTTTCATTCATAAATTTATTCCATGGAGTTTATGGTATAAATAGCCAGACTAAATCGATGCTAACGGAGAAGAACTTAAAAAAATATACAAAGATCAAAAAAGGCCACTATAATATTCCGCTAAAAAAATGAAATTGAATTTAAAATTGGATAAAATAGGAAAATGAAAGATATTCGCAGATAGAAAAAGTAGCTTACTTACTGGCTAAGTAATCATATAAAACGCCTTGAGTCGTTCGAAATTCTAAGGTATCAAATGCTTTTAACGTTCTCCTTGAAGTCCCTTCGTCGTGGTGTCGTAATTTTGGTAAAAAGGCGGCGCGCGTTGATGACTATGAGCAAAACAATGTGGTACGGAAAAAGAGGAAGACGGAACCGTCCTAAAAACAGAACGTTTATTGCGCTATAGCTTCCGTAGACAAGTTTTTGACCAATATCCCCATTTATTCCCTCAATGATCCATAAGATCTTAAATATCAAGTACTATAGTGTGAACATGCTCGAGCGTTTCACGGAGATCGAAGACTTTTGCCAATACCGTCGAATCGAAACAGCGAGCGGTCGGTCGCTTTCTCCCGTTCCTTCAAACGGCCATGACTTTTGACTCGTTGGGAGTTACGGGAGCCACAACCTATCAAAACGAAGCTCTTTCCATGTTCTACGTTTCTAACTGTTGGAATTCTCATGGATCGGTTTTTTGTATAGAATAATTCCATCTTAATTTTATTCTACAGCTTGGATGTTTTCATTCATAAATTTATTCCATGGAGTTTTTGTTATAAATAGTCAGACTAAATCGATGTTAACATAGAAGAACGTAAAAAAAATATACAAAGATCAAAAAAGGCCACCATAATATTCCGCTAAAAAAATGAAATTGAATTTAAAATTGGATAAAATAGGAAAATGAAAGATATTCGCAGATTGAAAAAGTAGTTTACTTACAGGCTAAGTAATCATATAAAACGCCTTGAGTCGTTCGAAATTCTAAGGTATCAAATGCTTTTAACGTTCTCCGTGAACTCTCTTCGTCGTGGTGTCGTAATTTTGGTAAAAAGGCGGCGCGTGTTGATGACTATGAGCAAAACAATGTGGTACGGAAAAAGAGGAAGACGGAACCGTCCTAAAAACAGAACGTTTATTGCGCTATAGCTTCCGTACACAAGTTTTTGACCAATATCCCCATTTATTCCCTCAGTGATCCATAAGATCTTAAATATCAAGTACTATAGTGTGAACATGCTCGATCGTTTCACGGAGATCGAAGACTTTTGACGATACCGTCGAATCGGAACAGCGAGCGGTCGGTCGCTTTCTCCCGTTCCTTCAAACGACCATAACTTTTGACTCGTTGGGAGTTACGGGAGCCACAACCTATCAAAACGAAGCTCTTTTCATGTTCTACGTTTCTAACAGTCGGAATTCTCATGTATCGGTTTTTTGTGTAGAATAATTCCATCTTAGTTTTATTCTACAGCTTGGATGTTTTCATTCATAAATTTATTCCGTGGAGTTTATGGTATAAATAGCCAGACTAAATCGATGTTAACGTAGAAGAACGTGAAAAAAACGAAAATATACAAAGATCAAAAAAGGCCACCATAATATTACGCTAAAAAAATGAAATTGAATTTAAAATTGGATAAAATAGGAAAATGAAAGATATTCCCAGATTGAAAATGTAGCTTAGTTACAGGCAAAGTAATCATATAAAAAGCTTTGAGTCGTTCGAAATTCTAAGGTATCAAATGCTTTTAACGTTCTCCTTGAAGTCGCTTCGTCGTGGTGTCGTAATTTTGGTAAAAAGGCGGCGCGCGTTGATGACTTTGAGCAAAACAATGTGGTACGGAAAAAGAGGAAGACGGAACCGTCCTAAAAACAGAACGTTTACTGCGCTATAGCTTCCGTAGACAAGTTTTTGACCAATATCCCCATTTATTCCCTCAATGATCCATAAGATCTTAAATACCAAGTACTATAGTGTGAACATGCTCAAGCGTTTCACGGAGATCGAAGACTTTTGCCAATACCGTCGAATCGGAACAGCGAGCGGTCGTTCCCTTTCTCCCGTTCCTTCAAACGGCCATAACTTTTGGCCCGTTGGGAGTTACGGGAGCCACAACCTATCAAAACCAAGCTCTTTCCATGTTCTACGTTTCTAACGGTTGGAATTCTCATGGATCGGTTTTTTGTATTGAATAATTCCATCTTAATTTTATTCTACAGCTTGGATGTTTTCATTCATAAATTTATTCCATGGAGTTTTTGGTATAAATAGTCAGACTAAATCGATGTTAACGTAGAAGAACGTAAAAAAATATACAAAGATCAAAAAAGGCCGCTATAATATTCCGCTAAAAAAATGAAATTGAATTTAAAATTGGATAAAATAGGAAAATGAAAGATTTTCGCAGATTGAAAAAGTAGCTTACTTACAGGCTAAGTAATCATATAAATGCCTTGAGTCGTTCGAAATTGTAAGATATCAAATGCTTTTAATGTTCTCCTCGAAGTCTCTTCGTCGTGGTGTCGTAATTTTGGTAAAAAGGCGACGCACGTTGATGACTATGAGCAAAACAATGTGACACGGTAAAAGAGGAAGACGGAACCGTTCTAAAAACAGAACGTTTATTGCGCTATAGCTTCCGTAGACAAATTTTTGACCAATATCCCCATTTACTCCCTCAATGATCCATAAGATCTCAAATATCAAGTACTACAGTGTGAACATGCTCGAGCGTTTCATGGAGATCGAAGACTTTTGCCAATACCGTCGAATCGGAACAGGGAGCGGGCGGTCGCTTTCTCCCGTTCCTTCAAACGGCCATAACTTTTGACTCGTTGGGAGTTACGGGAGCCACAACCTATCAAAACGAAGCTCTTTCCATGTTCTACGTTTCTAACGGTTGGAATTCTCATGGATCGGTTTTTTGTGTAAAATAATTCCATCTCAGTTTTATTCTACAGCTTGGATGTTTTCATTCATAAATTTATTCCGTGGAGTTTATGGTATAAATAGCCAGACTAAATCGATGTTAACGTAGAAGAACGTTAAAAAAACGAAAATATACAAAGGTCAAAAAAGGCCACCATAATATTCCGCTAAAAAAAAGAGATTGAATTTTAAATTGGATAAAATAGGAAAATGAAAGATATTCGCAGATTGAAAATGTAGCTTACTTACAGGCTAAGTAATCATATAAAAAGCCTTGAGTCGTTCGAAATTCTAAGGTATCAAATGCTTTTAGCGTTCTCCTTGAAGTCTCTTCGTCGTGGTGCCGTTATTCTAAGGTATCAAATGCTTTTAACGTTCTCCTTGAAGTCTCTTCGTCGTGGTGCCGTAATTTTGGTAAAAAGGCGGCGCGCGTTAATGACTATGAGCAAAACAATGTGGTACGGAAAAAGAGGAAGACGGAACCGTCCTAAAAACAGAACGTTTATTGCGCTATAGCTTCCCTAGACAAGTTTTTGACCAATATCTCCATTTATTCCCTCAATGATCCATAAGATCTTAAATATCAAGTACTATAGTGTTAACATGCTCGAGCGTTTCACGGAGATCGAAGACTTTTGCTAATACCGTCGAATCGGAACAGCGAGCGATCGGTTGCTTTCTCCCGTTCCTTCAAACGACCATAACTTTTGACTCGTTGGGAGTTACGGGAGCCACAACCTATCAAAACGAAGCTCTTTCCATGTTCTACGTTTCTGACGGTTGGAATTGTCATGGATCGCTTTTTTGTGTAGAATAATTCCATCTTAATTTTATTCTACAACTTGGATGTTTTCATTCGTAAATTTATTCCGTGGAGTTTATGGTATAAATAGCCAGACTAAATCGATGTTAACGTAGAAGAACGTGAAAAAAACGAAAATATACAAAGATCAAAAAAGGCCACCATAATATTCCGCTAAAAAAATGAAATTGAATTTAAAATTGGATAAAATAGGAAAATGAAAGATATTCGCAGATTGAAAAAGTAGTTTACTTACAGGCTAAGTAATCATATAAAACGCCTTGAGTCGTTCGAAATTCTAAGGTATCAAATGCTTTTAACGTTCTCCTTGAAGTCTCTTCGTCGTGGGGTCGTAATTTTGGTAAAAAGGCAGCGCGCATTGATGACTATGAGCAAAACAATGTGGTACGGAAAAAGAGGAAGACGGAACCGTCCTAAAAACAGAACGTTTATTGCGCTATAGCTTGCGCAGACAAGTTTTTGACCAATATCCCCATTTATTCCATCAATGATCCATAAGATCTTAAATATCAAGTACTATAGTGTGAACATGCTCGAGCGTTTCACGGAGATCGAAGACTTTTGCCAATACCGTCGAATCGGAACAGCGAGCCGTCGGTCGCTTTCTCCCGTTCCTTCAAACGGCCATAACTGTTGACTCGTTGGGAGTTACGGGAGCCACAACCTATCAAAACGAAGCTCTTTCCATGTTCTACGTTTCTAACGGTTGCAATTTCCATGGATCGGTTTTTTGTGTAGAATAATTCCATCTAAATTTTATTCTACAGCTTGGATGTTTTCATTCATAAATTTATTTCGTGGAGTTTATGGTATAAATAGCCAGAATAAATCGATGTTAATGTAGAAGAACGTGAAAAAAACGAAAATATACAAAGATCAGAAAAGGCCACCATAATATTCCGCTAAAAAAATGAAATTGAATTTAAAATTGGATAAAATAGGAAAATGAAAGATATTCGCAGATTGAAAAAGTAGCTTACTTACAGGCTAAGTAATCATATAAAACGCCTTGAGTCGTTCGAAATTCTAAGGGATCAAATGCTTTTAACGTTCTCCTTGAAATCTCTTCGTCGTGGTGTCGTAATTTTGGTAAAAAGGCGGCGCGCGTTGATGACTATGAGCAAAATAATGTGGTACGGAAAAAGAGGAAGACGGAACCGTCCTAAAAACAGAACGTTTATTGCGCTATAGCTTGCGCAGACAAGTTTTTGACCAATATCCCCATTTATTCCATCAATGATCCATAAGATCTTAAATATCAAGTACTATAGTGTGAACATGCTCGAGCGTTTCACGGAGATCGAAGACTTTTGCCAATACCGTCGAATCGGAACAGCGAGCCGTCGGTCGCTTTCTCCCGTTCCTTCAAACGGCCATAACTGTTGACTCGTTGGGAGTTACGGGAGCCACAACCTATCAAAACGAAGCTCTTTCCATGTTCTACGTTTCTAACGACTGGAATTGTCATGGATCGGTTTTTTCTCTCTAGAATAATTCCATCTTAATTTTATTCTACAACTTGGATGTTTTCATTCATAAATTTATTCCATGGAGTTTATTGTATAAATAGCCAGACTAAATCAATGTTAACGTAGAAGAACGTGAAAAAAACGAAAATATACAAAGATCAAAAAAGGCCACCATAATATTCCGCTAAAAAAATGAAATTGAATTTAAAATTGGATAAAATAGGAAAATGAAAGATATTCCCAGATTGAAAATGTAGCTTACTTACAAGCAAAGTAATCATATAAAAAGCCTTGTGTCGTTCGAAATTCTAAGGTATCAAATGCTTTTAACGTTCTCCTTGAAGTCTCTTCGTCGTGGTGTTGTAATTTTGGTAAAAAGGCGGCGCGCGTTGATGACTATGAGCAAAACGATGTGGTACGCAAAAAGAGGAAGACGGAACCGTCCTAAAAACAGAACGTTTATTGCGCTATAGCTTCCGTAGACAAGTTTTTGACCAATATCCCCATTTATTCCCTCAATGATCCATAAGATCTTAAATATCAAGTACTATAGTGTGAACATGCTCAAGCGTTTCACGAAGATCGAAGACTTTTGCCAATACCGTCGAATCGGAACAGCGAGCGTTCGTTCGCTTTCTCCCGTTCCTTCAAACGGCCATAACTTTTGACCCATTGGGAGTTACGGGAGCCACAACCTATCAAAACGAAGCTCTTTCCATGTTCTACGTTTCTAACGGTTGGAATTCTCATGGATCGGTTTTTTGTATAGAATAATTCCATCTTAATTTTATTCTACAGCTTGGATGTTTTCATCCATAAATTTATTCCATGGAGTTTTGGTATAAATAGTCAGACTAAATCGATGTTAACGTAGAATAACGTAAAAAAATATACAAAGATCAAAAAAGGCCACTATAATATTCCGCTAAAAAAATGAAATTGAATTTAAAATTGGATAAAATAGGAAAATGAAAGATATTCGCAGATTGAAAAACTAGCTTACTTACAGGCTAAGTAATCATATAAAATGCCTTGAGTCGTTCGAAATTGTAAGGTATCAAATGCTTTTAACGTTCTCCTTGAAGTCTCTTCGTCGTGATGTCGTAATTTTGGTAAAAAGGCGAGACGCGTTGATGACTATGAGCAAAACAATGTGATATGGTAAAAGAGGAAGACGGAACCGTCCTAAAAACAGAACGTTTATTGCGCTATAGCTTCCGTAGACAAGTTTTTGACCAATATCCCCATTTATTCCCTCAATGATCCATAAGATCTCAAATATCAAGTACTACAGTGTGAACATGCACGAGCGTTTCACGGAGATCGAAGACTTTTGCCAATACCGTCGAATCGGAACAGGGAGCGGGCGGTCGCTTTCTCCCGTTCCTTCAAACGACCATAACTTTTGACTCGTTGGGAGTTACAGGAGCCACAACCTATCAAAACGAAGCTCTTCCCATGTTCTATGTTTCTAACGGTTGGAATTGTCATGGATCGGTTTTTTGTGTAAAATAATTCCATCTCAGTTTTATTCAACAGCTTGGATGTTTTCATTCATAAATTTATTCCGTGGAGTTTATGGTATAAATAGCCAGACTAAATCGATGTTAACGTAGAACAACGTTAAAAAAACGAAAATATACAAAGATCAAAAAAGGCCACCATAATATTCCGCTAAAAAAATGAGATTGAATTTAAAATTGGATAAAATAGGAAAATGAAAGATATTCGCAGATTGAAAATGTAGCTTACTTACTGGCTAAGTAATCATATAAAAAGCCTTGAGCCGTTCGAAATTCTAAGGTATCAAATGCTTTTAACGTTCTCCTTGAAGTCTCTTCGTCGTGGGGTCGTAATTTTGGTAAAAAGGCGGCGCACGTTGATGACTATGAGCAAAACAATGTGGTACGGAAAAAGAGGAAGACGGAACCGTCCTAAAAACAGAACGTTTATTGCGCTATAGCTTCCGTAGACAAGTTTTTGACCAATATCCCCATTTATTCCCTCAATGATCCATAAGATCTTAAATATCAAGTACTATAGTGTGAACATGCACGAGCGTTTCACGGAGATCGAAGACTTTTGCCAATACCGTCGAATCGGAACAGCGAGCGATCGGTTGCTTTCTCCCGTTCCTTCAAACGGCCATAACTTTTGACTCATTGGGAGTTACGGGAGCCACAACCTATCAAAACGAAGCTCTTTCCATGTTCTACGTTTCTAACGGTTGGAATTGTCATGGAT
This sequence comes from Allium cepa, assembly GCA_030765085.1. Lineage (NCBI taxonomy): Eukaryota > Viridiplantae > Streptophyta > Magnoliopsida > Asparagales > Amaryllidaceae > Allium > Allium cepa. Next base: position 172,200,244 of record CM060931.1, read on the forward strand.
CGGTTTTTTGTGTAAAATAATTCCATCTTAATTTTATTCTACAGCTTGGATATTTTCATTCATAAATTTATTCCGTGGAGTTTATGGTATAAATAGCCAGACTAAATCGATGTTAACGCAGAAGAACGTGAAAAAAACGAAAATATACAAAGATCAAAAAAGGCCACAATAATATTCCGCTAAAAAAATGAAATTGAATTTAAAATTGGATAAAATAGTAAAATGAAAGATATTCGCAGATTGAAAAAGTAGGTTACTTACAGGCTAAGTAATCATATAAAACGCCTTGAGTCGTTCGAAATTCTAAGGTATCAAATGCTTTTAACGTTATCCTTGAAATCTCTTCGTCGTGGTGTCGAAATTTTGGTAAAAAGGCGGTGCGCGTTGATGACTATGAGCAAAATAATGTGGTACGGAAAAAGAGGAAGACGGAACCGTCCTAAAAACAGAACGTTTATTGCGCTATAGCTTGCGTAGACAAGTTTTTGACCAATATCCCCATTTATTCCATCAATGATCCATAAGATCTTAAATATCAAGTACTATAGTGTGAACATGCTCGAGCGTTTCACGGAGATCGAAGACTTTTGCCAATACCGTCGAATCGGAACAGCGAGCGGTTGGTCGCTTTCTCCCGTTCCTTCAAACGACCATAACTGTTGACTCGTTGGGAGTTACGGGAGCCACAACCTATCAAAACGAAGCTCTTTCCATGTTCTACGTTTCTAACGATTGAAATTGTCATGGATCGGTTTTTTGTCTAGAATAATTCCATCTTAATTTTATTCTACAGCTTGGATGTTTTCATTCATAAATTTATTCCGTGGAGTTTATGGTATAAATAGCCGGACTAAATCGATGTTAACGTAGAAGAACGTGAAAAAAACGAAAATATACAAAGATCAAAAAAGGCCACCATAATATTCCGCGAAAAAAATGAAATTGAATTTAAAATTGGATAAAATAGGAAAATGAAAGATATTCGCAGATTGAAAAAGTAGCTTACTTACAGGCTAAGTAATCATATAAAACGCCTTGAGTCGTTCGAAATTCTAAGGTATCAAATGCTTTTAACGTTCTCCTCGAAATCTCTTCGTCGTGGTGTCATAATTTTGGTAAAAAGGCGGCGCACGTTGATGACTATGAGCAAAACAATGTGGTACGGAAAAAGAGGAAGACGGAACCGTCCCAAAAACAGAACGTTTATTGCGCTATAGCTTCCGTAGACAAGTTTTTGACCAATATCCCCATTTATTCCCTCAGTGATCCATAAGATCTTAAATATCAAGTACTATAGTGTGAACATGCTCGATCGTTTCACGGAGATCGAAGACTTTTGACGATACTGTCAAATCGGAACAGCGAGCGGTCGGTCGCTTTCTCCCGTTCCTTCAAACGGCCATAACTTTTGACTCGTTGGGAGTTACGGGAGCCACAACCTATCAAAATGAAGCACTTTTCATGTTCTATGTTTCTAACGGTTGGAATTCTCATGTATCGGTTTTTTGTGTAGAATAATTCCATCTTAGTTTTATTCTACAGCTTGGATGTTTTCATTCATAAATTTATTCCGTGGAGTTTATGGTATAAATAGCCAGACTAAATCGATGTTAACGTAGAAGAACGTGAAAAAAAACGAAAATATACAAAGATCAAAAAAGGCCACCATAATATTCCGCTAAAAAAATGAAATTGAATTTAAAATTGTATAAAATAGGAAAATGAAAGATATTCCCAGATTGAAAATGTAGCTTACTTACAGGCTAAGTAATCATATAAAAAGCCTTGAGTCGTTCGAAATTCTAAGGTATCAAATGCTTTTAACGTTCTCCTTGAAATCTCTTCGTCGTGGTGTCGTAATTTTGGTAAAAAGGAGGCGCGCGTTGATGACTATGAGCAAAATAATGTGGTACGGAAAAAGAGGAAGACGGAACCGTCCTAAAAACAGAACGTTTATTGCGCTATAGCTTGCGTAGACAAGTTTTTGACCAATATCCCCATTTATTCCCTCAATGATCCATAAGATCTTAAATATCAAGTACTATAGTGTGAACATGCTCGAGCGTTTCACGGAGATCGAAAACTTTGGCCAATACCGTCGACTCGGAACAGCGAGCGGTCGTTCGCTTTCTCCCGTTCCTTCAAACGGCCATAACTTTTGACCCGTTGGGAGTTACGGGAGCCACAACCTATCAAAACGACGCTCTTTCCATGTTCTACGTTTCTAACGGTTGGAATTTAATTTTATTCTACAGCTTGGATGTTTTCATTCATAAATTTATTCCATGGAGTTTTTGGTATAAATAGTCAGACTAAATCGATGTTAACGTAGAAGAACGTAAAAAATATACAAAGATCAAAAAAGGCCACTATAGTATTCCGCTAAAAAAATGAAATTGAATTAAAATTGGATAAAATAGGAAAATGAAAGATATTCGCAGACTGAAAAAGTAGCTTACTTACAGGCTAAGTAATCATATAAAACGCCTTGGGTCGTTCGAAATTCTAAGGTATCAAATGCTTTTAACGTTCTCCTTGAAGTCTCTTCGTCGTGGTGTCGTAATTTTGGTAAAAAGGCGGCGCGCGTTGATGACTATGAGCAAAACAATGTGGTACGGAAAAAGAGGAAGACGGAACCGTCCTAAAAACAGAACGTTTATTGCGCTATAGCTTCAGTAGACAAGTTTTTGACCAATATCCCCATTTATTCCCTCAATGACCCATAAGATCTCAAATATCAAGTACTACAGTGTGAACATGCTCGAGCGTTTCACAGAGATCGAAGACTTTTGCCAATACCGTCGAATCGGAACAGCGAGCGGTCGGTCGCTTTCTCCCGTTCCTTCAAACGGCCATAACTTTTGACTCGTTGGGAGTTATGGGAGCCACAACCTATCAAAACGAAGCTCTTTCCATGTTCTACGTTTCTAACGGTTGGAATTATCGTGGATCGGTTTTTTGTGTAGAATAATTTCATCTTTGTTTTATTCTACAGCTTGGATGTTTTCATTCATAAATTTATTCCATGGAGTTTTTGGTATAAATAGTCAAACTAAATCGATGTTAACGTAGAAGAACGTAAAAAAATATACAAAGATCAAAAAAGGCCACTATAATATTCCGCTAAAAAATGAAATTGAATTTAAAATTGGATAAAATAGGAAAATGAAAGACATTCGCAGATTGAAAATGTAGCTTACTTACAGGCTAAGTAATCATATAAAAAGCCTTGAGTCGTTCGAAATTCTAAGGTATCAAATGCTTTTAACGTTCTCCTTGAAGTCTCTTCGTCGTGGTGTCGTAATTTTGGTAAAAAGGCGGTGCGCGTTGATGACTATGAGCAAAATAATGTGGTACGGAAAAAGAGGAAGATAGAACCGTCCTAAAAACAGAACGTTTATTGCGCTATAGCTTGCGTAGACAAGTTTTTGACCAATATCCCCATTTATTCCATCAATGATCCATAAGATCTTAAATATCAAGTACTATTGTGTGAACATGCTCGAGCGTTTCACGGAGATCGAAGACTTTTGTCAATACCGTCGAATCGGAATAGCGAGCGGTTGGTCGCTTTCTCCCGTTCCTTCAAACGGCCATAACTGTTGACTCGTTGGGAGTTACGGGAGCCACAACCTATCAAAACGAAGCTCTTTCCATGTTCTACGTTTCTAACGATTGGAATTGTCATGGATCGGTTTTTTGTCTAGAATAATTCCATCTTAATTTTATTCTACAGCTTGGATGTTTACATTCATAAATTTATTCCGTGGAGTTTATGGTATAAATAGCCGGACTAAATCGATGTTAACGTAGAAGAACGTGAAAAAAACGAAAATATACGAAGATCAAAAAAGGCCACCATAATATTCCGCTAAAAAAATGAAATTGAATTTAAAATTGGATAAAATAGGAAAATGAAAGATATTCGTAGATTGAAAAAGTAGCTTACTTACAGGCTAAGTAATCATATAAAACGCCTTGAGTCGTTCGAAATTCTAAGGTATCAAATGCTTTTAACGTTCTCCTCGAAATCTCTTCGTCGTGGTGTTGTAATTTTGGTAAAAAGGCGGCGCGCGTTGATGACTATGAGCAAAACAATGTGGTACGAAAAAGAGGAAGACGGAACTGTCCTAAAAACAGAACGTTTATTGCGCTATAGCTTCCGTAGACAAGTTTTTGACCAATATCCCCATTTATTCCCTCAATGATCCATAAGATCTTAAATATCAAGTACTATAGTGTGAACATGCTCGAGCGTTTCACGGAGATCGAAGACTTTTGCCAATACCGTCGAATCGGAACAGCGAGCGGTCGGTCGCTTTCTCTCGTTCCTTCAAACGGCCATAACTTTTGACTCGTTGGGAGTTACGGGAGCCACAACCTATCAAAACGAAGCTCTTTCGGAATTGTCATGGATCGGTTTTTTGTCTAGAATAATTCCATCTTAATTTTATTCTACAACTTGGATGTTTTCATTCATAAATTTATTACGTGGAGTTTATGGTATAAATAGCCAGACTAAATCGTTGTTAACGTAGAAGAACGTGAAAAAAACGAAAATATACAAAGATAAAAAAAGGCCACCATCATATTCCGCTAAAAAAATGAAATTGAATTTAAAATTGGATAAAATAGGAAAATGAAAGATATTCGCAGATTGAAAATGTAGCTTACTTACAGGCTAAGTAATCATATAAAAAGCCTTGAGTCGTTCGAAATTCTAAGGTATCAAATGCTTTTAACGTTCTCCTTGAAGTCTCTTCGTCGTGTTGTCGTAATTTTGGTAAAAAGGCGGTGCGCGTTGATGACTATGAGCAAAACAATGTGGTACAGAAAAAGAGGAAGACGGAACCGTCCTAAAAACAGAACGTTTATTGCGCTATAGCTTCCGTAGACAAGTTTTTGACCAATATCCCCATTTATTTCCTCAATGATCCAGAAGATCTTAAATATCAAGTACTATAGTGTGAACATGCTCGAGCGTTTCACGGAGATCGAAGACTTTTGCCAATACCGTCGAATCGGAACAGCGAGCGGTCGGTCGCTTTCTCCCGTTCCTTCAAACGGCCACAACTTTTGAATCGTTGGGAGTTACCGGAGCCACAACCTATCAAAACGAAGCTCTTTCCATGTTCTACGTTTCTAACGGTTGGAATTCTCATGGATCGATTTTTTGTATAGAATAATTCCAACTTAATTTTATTCTACAGCTTGGATGTTTTCATTCATAAATTTATTCCATGGAGATTTTGGTATAAATAGTCAAACTAAATCGATGTTAACGTAGAAGAACGTAAAAAAAATGTATAAAGATCAAAAAAGGCCACTATAATATTCCGCTAAAAAAATGAAATTGAATTTAAAATTGGATAAAATAGGAAAATGAAAGATATTCGCAGATTGAAAAAGTAGCTTACGTACAGGCTAAGTAATCATATAAAACGCCTTGAGTTGTTCGAAATTCTAAGGTATCAAATGCTTTTAACGTTCTCCTTGAAGTCTCTTCGTCGTGGTGTCGTAATTATGGTAAAAAGGCGGCGCGCGTTGATGACTATGAGCAAAACAATGTGGTACGGAAAAAGAGGAAGCGGAACCGTCCTAAAAACAGAACGTTTATTGCGCTATAGCTTCCGTAGACAAGTTTTTGACCAATATCCCCATTTATTCCCTCAATGATCCATAAGATCTTAAATATCAACTACTATAGTGTGAACATGCTCGAGCGTTTCACGGAGATCGAAGACTTTTGCCAATACCGTCGAATCGGAACAGCGAGCGGTCGGTCGCTTTCTCCCGTTCCTTCAAACGGCCATAACTTTTGACTCGTTGGGAGTTACGGGAGCCACAACCTATCAATACGAAGCTCTTTCCATGTTCTACGTTTCTAATGGTTAGAATTCTCATGGATCGGTTTTTTGTATAGAATAATTCCATCTTAATTTTATTCTACAGCTTGGATGTTTTCATTCATAAATTTATTCCGTGGAGTTTATGATATAAATAGCCAGACTAAATCAATGCTAACGTAGAAGAACGTGAAGAAACGAAAATATACAAAGATCAAAAAAGGCCACCATAATATTCCGCTAAAAAAATTAAATTGAATTTGAAATTGGATAAAATAGGAAAATGAAAGATATTCGCAGATTGAAAATGTAGCTTACTTACAGGCTAAGTAATCATATAAAACGCCTTGAGTCGTTCGAAATTCTAAGGTATCAAATGCTTTTAACGTTCTCCTTGAAGTCTCTTCGTCGTGGTGTCGTAATTTTGGTAAAAAGGCGACGCGCGTTGATGACTATGAGCAAAACAATGTGGTACGGAAAAAGTGGAAGACGGAACCGTCCTAAAAACAGAACGTTTATTGCGCTATAGCATCCATAGACAAGTTTTTGACCAATATGCCCATTTATTCCCTCAATGATCCATAAGATCTTAAATATCAACTACTATAGTGTGAACATGCTCGAGCGTTTCACGGAGATCGAAGACTTTTGCCAATACCGTCGAATCGGAACAGCGAGCGGTCGGTCGCTTTCTCCCGTTCCTTCAAACGGCCATAACTTTTGACTCGTTGGGAGTTACGGGAGCCACAACCTATCAATACGAAGCTCTTTCCATGTTCTACGTTTCTAATGGTTAGAATTCTCATGGATCGGTTTTTTGTATAGAATAATTCCATCTTAATTTTATTCTACAACTTGGATGTTTTCATTCATAAATTTATTCCATGGAGTTTTTGGTATAAATAGTCAGACTAAATCGATGTTAACGTAGAAGAACGTAAAAAAAAATACAAAGATCAAAAAAGGCCACTATAATATTCCGCTAAAAAATTGAAATTGAATTTAAAATTGGATAAAATAGGAAAATGAAAGATATTCGCAGATTGAAAAATTAGCTTACATACAGGCTAAGTAATCATATAAAACGCCTTGAGTCATTCGAAATTCTAAGGTATCAACTGCTTTTAACGTTCTCCTTGAAGTCTCTTCGTCGTGGTGTCGTAATTTTGGTAAAAAGACGGCGCGCGTTGATGACTATGAGCAAAACAATGTGGTACGGAAAAAGAGGAAGACGGAACCGTCCTAAAAACAGAACGTTTATTGCGCTATAGCTTCCGTAGACAAGTTTTTGACCAATATCCCCATTTATTACCTCAATGATCCATAAGATCTTAAATATCAAGTACTACAGTGTGAACATGCTCGAGTGTTTCACGGAGATCGAAGACTTTTGCCAATACCGTCGAATCAGAACAGCGTGCGGTCGGTCGCTTTCTCCCGTTCCTTCAAACGGCCATAACTTTTGACTCGTTGGGAGTTACGTGAGCCACAACCGATCAAAACGAAGCTCTTTCCATGTTCTACGTTTCTAACGGTTGGAATTCTCATGGATCGGTTTTTTGTGTAAAATAATTCCATCTTAATTTTATTCTACAGCATGGATGTTTTCATTCATAAATTTATTCCGTGGAGTTTATGGTATAAATAGCCAGACTAAATCAATGCTAACGTAGAAGAACGTGAAAAAACGAAAATATACAAAGATCAAAAAAGGCCACCATAATATTCCGCTAAAAAAATGAAATTGAATTTAAAATTGGATAAAATAGGAAAATGTAAGATATTCGCAGATTGAAAATGTAGCTTACTTACAGGCTAAGTAATCATATAAAACGCATTGAGTCGTTCGAAATTCTAAGGTATCAAATGCTTTTAACGTTCTCCTTGAAGTCTCTTCGTCGTGGTGTCGTAATTTTGGTAAAAAGGCGGCGCGCGTTGATGACTATGAGCAAAACAATGTGGTACGGAAAAAGAGGAAGACGGAACCGCCCTAAAAACAGAACGTTTATTGCGCTATAGCTTCCGTAGACAAGTTTTTGACCAATATCCCCATTTATTCCCTCAATGATCCATAAGATCTTAAATATCAACTACTATAGTGTGAACATGCTCGAGCGTTTCACGGAGATCGAAGACTTTTGCCAATACCGTCAAATCGGAACAGCGAGCAGTCGGTCGCTTTCTCCCTTCCTTCAAACGGCCATAACTTTTGACTCGTTGGGAGCTACGGGAGCCACAACCTATCAAAACGAAGCTCTTTCCATGTTCTACGTTTCTAATGGTTGGAATTCTCATGGATCGGTTTTTTGTGTAGAATAATTCCATCTTAATTTTATTCTACAGCATGGATGTTTTCATTCATAAATTTAATCCGTGGAGTTTATGGTATAAATAGCCAGACTAAATCGATGTTAACGTAGAAGAACGTGAAAAAAACGAAAATATACAAAGATCAAAAAAAGGCCACCATAATATTTCGCTAAAAAATGAAATTGAATTTAAAATTGGATAAAATATGAAAATGAAAGATATTCGCAGATTGAAAATGTAGCTTACTTACAAGCTAAGTAATCATATAAAAAGCCTTGAGTCGTTCGAAATTCTAAGGTATCAAATGCTTTTAACGTTCTCCTTGAAGTCTCTTCATCGTGGTGTCGTAATTTTGGTAAAAAGGCGGTGCGTGTTGATGACTATGAGCAAAACAATATGGTACGGAAAAAGAGGAAGACGGAACGGTCCTAAAAACTGAACGTTTATTGCGCTATAGCTTCCGTAGACAAGTTTTTGACCAATATCCCCATTTATTCCCTCAATGTTCCATAAGATCTTAAATATCAAGTACTATAGTGTGAACGCGCTCGAGCGTTTCACGGAGATCGAAGACTTTTGCCAATACCGTCGAACCGGAACAGCGAGCGGTCGGTCGCTTTCTCCCGTTCCTTCAAACAGCCATAACTTTTGACTCGTTGGGAGTTACGGGAGCCACAACCTATCAAAACGAAGCTCTTTCCATGTTCTACGTTTCTAACGGTTGGAATTGTCATGGATCGGTTTTTTGTGTAGAATAATTCCATCTTAGTTTTATTCTACAGCTTGGATGTTTTCATTCATAAATTTATTCCGTGGAGTTTATGGTATAAATAGCCAGACTAAATCGATGGTAACGTAGAAGAACGTGAAAAAAACGAAAATATACAAAGATCAAAAAAGGCCACCATAATATTCCGCTAAAAAAATGAAATTGAATTTAAAATTGGATAAAATAAGAAAATGAAAGATATTCGTAGATTGAAAATGTAGCCTACTTACAGGCTAAGTAATCATATAAAAAGCCTTGAGTCATTCGAAATTCTAAGGTATCAAATGCTTTTAACGTTCTCCTTGAAGTCTCTTCGTCGTGGTGTCGTAATTTTGGTAAAAAAGCGATGCGCGTTGATGACTATGAGCAAAACAATGTGGTACGGAAAAAGAGGAAGACAGAACCGTCGTAAAAACAGAACGTTTATTGCGCTATAGCTTCCGTAGACAAGTTTTTGACCAATATCCCCATTTATTCCCTCAATGATCCATAAGATCTTAAATATCAAGTACTATAGTGTGAACATGCTCGAGCGTTTGACGGAGATCGAAGACTTTTGCCAATACCGTCGAATCGGAACAGCGAACGGTCCGTCGCTTTCTCCCGTTCCTTCAACCGGCCATAACTTTTGACTCGTTGGGAGTTACGGGAGGCACAACCTATCAAAACGAAGCCCCTTCCATGTTCTACGTTTCTAACGGTTGGAATTGTCATGGATCGGTTTTTTGTGTAAAATAATTCCATCTCAGTTTTATTCTACAGCTTGGATGTTTTCATTCATAAATTTATTCCGTGGAGTTTATGGTATAAATAGCCAGACTAAATCGATGCTAACGTAGAAGAACGTGAAAAAACGAAAATATACAAAGATCAGAAAAGGCCACCATAATATTCCGCTAAAAAAATGAAATTGAATTTAAAATTGGACAAAATAGGAAAATGAAAGATATTCACAGATTGAAAATGAAGCTTACTTACTGGCTAAGTAATCATATAAAAAGCCTTGAGTCGTTCGAAATTCTAAGGTATCAAATGCTTTTAACGTTCTCCTTGAAGTCTCTTCGTCGTGGTGTCGTAATTTTGGTAAAAAGGCGGCGTGCGTTGATGACTATGAGCAAAACAATGTGGTACGGAAAAAGAGGAAGACGGAACTGTCCTAAAAACAGAACGTTTATTGCGCTATAGCTTCCATAGACAAGTTTTTGACCAATATCCCCATTTATTCCCTCAATGATCCATAAGATCTTAAATATCAAGTACTATAGTGTGAACATGCTCGAGCGTTTCACGGAGATCGAAGACTTTTGCCAATACCGTCGAATCGGAACAGCGAGCGGTCGGTCGCTTTCTCCCGTTCCTTCAAACGGCCATTACTTTTGACTCGTTGGGAGTTACGGGAGCCACAACCTATCAAAACGAAGCTCTTTCGATGTTCTACGTTTCTAACAGTTGGAATTGTCATGAATCAGTTTTTTGTGTAGAATAATTCTATAACGAAAAGAATTTTGCCCGTTCGAAAATCGACATCCATACTTTACATCGTATTCGAATGCCGCAGTTTCGACCGTTCAAATTCGATTCGCCGGAGCTTATAACATAATTAAGTAAACAACACAGCGGAAGAAATAATGAATATCAATATACAATATCTGATACAACAGATGATACAATAGATATCAATATACATCAGAGATATGATACAATATAACAGCAGCGGAAAGAAAATGACTCCAATATAATCTTCAAGAGAGAACTCCAAAACTGCATCTCCATCTCCACGAACCAAACCAGAAATAGCTCGAACCACCAATAACGATGCACTAAGCTAAGCAAGGTCAGTCATATCCAAAGACTGAACTGGCTCCAGATAATCCACTGAACCTAACTATCTGAAAAACCCAACTCTAGACTGCTCGTGTGGATAATAGTGAGCACCCAGAGTTTAGGAAAGGAACAATAAACTCCGGGTCAGTCATTGGACTGGTGTGAGTAACAAAAACAGTTTATCTTTAAAACAATCAAAAGATTTATCCTTTTGAAAATCGCAATGCTTTTGAAAAATGAGACTACCATAAGGCCTCCCCACACACACACCATGCAAACGCAGAATCGGAGGAGATTTCTCCTTATGATAGTCAAACATGCTTACTACGCAAAATCAAATCATTTGATTATTATTATTAGTGCATAGTGCAGAAAACATTTCGAAAGTAGAATATAAATCTTAGCCAGCATAGACATTTCGAACTATGCCTACTATAGCTACCATGTTCAATAGCGGGTTACCGCCACATTCCATGGCAGGTTATACAACTAAAACCGTACAAGGCGCGTATTGGATGAATGAATTTTCCAACAAATGGTCAGGCTAAGGAACTTCCTATTGCCACATGTGAACGCCTCTGGCGGGACGCCCCGAGAACCAAACCGTTCTCTGCCAAACAAGGCCGGGAACCCCTTTTCCCAAGGGATATTATAAACCCTCAGATATGCCACCCCCGGTCATTTGGGACCTTTAAACGAGGTACCTCTAATCCAACAACCACATAGAAATAAATATAGTGTGTGTCCACATGAGTAAGTATCTGGGCTCCATACCATGATACTACCCTTTTCCAGAAGGAATGGTCATACCCTAGGGGAGCTACCCCTGAAACCTTGCCGCACAAATCCTGTTTCGACCATTACCGATTTGTGAGGCTCGACGAAGTCTCGTCCACAAAGCTACGCTTTGGTACAAAGCCATGCTTTGGGTCAACAAATGATCAAAGTAATGATCACAAAGATAAATGATCCAACAAATGATCCTATCACAAATGATCAAACAATGATCATTACACAGCAGCACTTAGCGTGTCACATTACCAAATTGGGAATATATCGCTGATAACCTTCAACTACATAACCTCTGAGCTCGTACGTCTCAGAGAAGGGTGTTAAGCTAAAAGAATAAATTCTCCGCCACCACAGAAATGTATTTGAAAGAAATCTGCTTTATACCTCAATTTGTAATGTCAGACACACAATCCATACAAATCTGTTCCGGGCTCGAACAGAACTGAAGGCACTTCCAAAGAAGTCCTTGCAATCCGAATAATCCCTAATCACGTCTGGATTTCCCATCACATATGGAGATCTCTATACCGGGGATCAGCCAGTGCAGAGACAATCGACAAGAAACCCTTTCGTTTTCGAAAATATCCGGTCTTCACCACCGGTCTTCAAATGCTATCCATAACGACGTATCACATATTCGGAATGGGATATACGACACAAAGGTCCTCTCCCGGCTAAACCGAATAGTGAGCGCAATATTTCAAAAACATATGGACATTGGGATTTCAATTAAGTCACAACTTAAAACCCAAAACTTTCTTTAAATGGTTAAACAATTTACCATTTCAAATCTTTAAACAAAAAGATTTATTTCACAAAGATCAATTCATAGATTTCCAAAACAATTTCATTTCTATATGATTAACCCATTAAATCTTTAAATCAAAGATTTAACTTATAGTTTCAAACCGTTTCCAAAACTTGGAAGTCATTTTCATTTTCAAACTTGAAATTCATTTTAACATAAATTGGACGTTCATTTCTTATGTGAAAGCTTTTATTATTTGCAAACAAACAGTTTTCGTTTCAGAAAAATCCAATTAATTTATACGAGTTAAAGTTCTCAATTTATGTTTATATTCCCAAATTAATACATTTTAAAATGGTTTAACCCATATATAACTGGTATAACATCTTTAATCCTTAGTTTCAAATTATAGAATTCAGTTTCACATTTTGAATTTAAATTTAAATCAAATTATTTAAATTTCAAACTTTATAAAGTTATTCAAAATAAATTTTATTTTTGAAATTCTATTTCAAAAGCTTTTCACTTTAAACCCAATCTTATTTTCAAACCATTTGAATTTAAAAATTCAAATTTAAATCTATTTTCAAAAATCTGTGACTTACTCGATTTCCTCATGAAATCCATATTTGTGTGTGTATAAGTGTGGTCCAAGGGTTTAACACAATAGTGCAACATCATTCAATCATTACAGATTAAAACACAGAAATATAGTTGATAAGCGATATAAACTATAACGCTTATCGCTCATTCACAGATTCACAGATAGTATATGTGAAGACCAGCAAATCCGTACTCCTTAAATATACACTGATCTCCATAGATTAACTCAAGATGAACGGAAATACGAATTATCAATGTTTAAGAAAAAGAAAAAGACAGAAGAAGAGAGGAGAAGGTGGAAAATAGAGAGGAAAGAAAATAGGAGAATAGAAAACAGCAGAACAATATCAGAATCTCACAATTCGCAGCGGAACAACATATAATAAATAAATGAATAATCTTTAAACAAAGAACTATATCAGTTATTACATTTTATACATTACATTACATCATCATCAGAGTGTACAACAACATACAACAACAAACAGTGCAGCGGAAAAAGAAATACTATATACTAGTAATACGCCATGCCATCCATCTTGCCTCCTGCAACTCCAGAATATCCTGATAAACCTAACTCTTGACTGCCCGTGTAGAAATTGGTGGGCACCCAGAGTTTAGGAAGGAAAACAATAAACTCCGAGTCAGTCATGTGACTGGTGTGAGAACTCAAAACAGTTTATTTATCTTTGAAATCAAAATAGAGAAATATTTTTAAAGTCAATTCGCAATGCTTTTAAAAATGAGACTACCATAAGACCTCCCGCCACACACACAATGCAAACACAGACTTGGAGGAGATTTCTCCTTATGATAGTCAAAGATGCTTGATACGTATTAAAATCAAATCAATTTTGATATTATTATTAGTGCATAGTGTAGAAGATATTTCGAAAGTAGAATATAAATCTTAGCCAGCATAGGTACCATTATATTATGCCTACTATAGCTACTTCCTGAGGAAGCAGGTTCTACAACTAAAACCGTACAAGATCGTATTGTTTCTTTGGATTTTCCAACAAATGATCAGGCCAAGGAACTTCCCATTTCAACATGAGAATGCCTCTGGATGGACATCCCCGAGAACCAAACCGGATCTCAACCAACACAAGGCCGGGTTACCCCTAACTGAGTAACAACTGACCGAATATGCCATCCCCCGGTCCTTTGGGACCTTTTCACCCGAGCGCCCGCAATCAATTCACACGATCATAAAGTGTTTTCAACATGAGTAAGTATCTGGGCTCCATACCATGATACCACCCTTTTCCAGAAGGAAATGCACACATCCTAAAGGGCGCTACCCCTCATAACCTTGCCGCATCTTTCCTGTTTTGACCATTCACGGGGTGTGAGGCTCGACGAAGTAACGTCCACAAAAACATACTTTATACAAAAGTCATGCTTTGGGTCAACAAATGATCATAGAAATGATCACCAAGATAGACGATCAAACAAATGATCCTATCACAAATAATCAACACAATGATCATTTACAGCAACACTCAGCATGTCACATTACCAAATTGGGAATATATCGCTGATAACCTTCAACTACATAACCTCTGAGCTCGTACGTCTGAGAGAAGGGTGTTAAGCTAAAAGAATAAATTCTCCGCCACCAACAGAAATATATTTGAAAGAAATCTGCTTTATATCTCAATTTGTAACGTCAGACATACAATCCATACAAGTCTGTTCCGGGCTCGAACAAAACCGAAGGCACTTACAAAGAAGTCCTTGCAATCCGGATATCCACAATCTTGACCGGATTTCCCATCACATATGGAGAACTCAATACCGGAGCAACTCGGTGCAGAGTCAATCGACAGGTCATCCTATCGCTCTCACAAATATCCGATCTTCAACACCGATCTTCAATGCGATTCATAACGACGTATCACATATTCGGAATGGGTTATACGACCCCATGGTCCTGTCCCGGTTAACCCGAATAGTGAGCGCTTATTCAAAGATAAGTGTGGCATTCAAATTCAAACAAATCACATCAAATACCCATTCAAAGGGAAATATTGATAGTCGGTTATTGAACTATCAATGGATATGCAGACATCACCAGTTTCCAAATAATTTTCCAAATTATTTAATTCCCAAAGATATTTTTACTAGATATATAGTTTTCACACTTCAAAAATAAATCAATATTTATTTTTAAACAAATTCCCCTTTTTATAAATTCCTTAGTGAATTTATATTTCACAATATCTATGAATATACGATTTCATTTATTCAATTTTAATTTATCTTCAAAAAGATAAATTCTCAAAATATTCACTTTATATTGGAAAAACATTTCCATACTTATTTATTCATAAGTAATTCACAAATTTTATTTATTTTCAACACTTGGAAAATATTCAATATACTTAAATCGAGATTAAGTATATATTTCATTCTTTAAGGAAATCATTCTCTTAAACATGTTCATTTGGGCCAAAATGAATGTTACGTAAAACATCGTTACGACAACCCAAAATCACTAGTATAGGGATTCGAAATTAAAATAGATATATAAATCCCAATAATATACAAAACATTTCCTTTCGGAAATCATTTACTATAACAACAGTGTTATAGTCCACTATTTCCTTTTATTTCTCGAAAACGTCTATTTCAACAATAAATGTTGAAATCTATGGTTTCGAATCTCAACATATTTTAAAACATCGTTAGATCGTTTTAATTCTATTTAAAACATCAAATCTAAACATTTTCTTTAACATATTATTCACTATTCAAAAACGTGAATATACTACGTTAACAAATTTCGTCACTTCTATTCATTTTATTTCAAAGGATTATTCACAGTCAAAAACGTGAATATAACTCCATTAATAGGTTTCAACAATTAACTTATCAAAATAAGTCGTTTGCGAATTTATAAAACAACATTTATAAATTCCATTTCTATTTATTTTATAACAACCTTTTATAAATCTCCTTTATTAATCTATTCGATTTATAACTCAATTATAAACCAAAAGTTCACATTATAAGTTAAACACTTATAATTTATTTGTTTGACAAATCGTTCCTTTGAACTTCATAATTATAAATCTTATAACTTATAAGATTCAATTATTTATCCAAAACCATTCTTTTAATAACTTTATAAATTTTATAAACCTACTGCTTATTAATTCCATTTATAACTTCACCGTTTATAATTCTATGAATTTCATTCATTTATGAAGTTCATTCACAATCCATTCTAACACTTATAAAAACTCGTTTTATAATCCAAATATTTTAATTTATAAATATCAATTTATAAATCCTTTATAAAAATCAATTTATATTATTCTTTTAAAACATCTTTAATCTCCTTTATAATTTCATCATTCTGATTTATAAAATAATTAAATTTCATAAATCCTATATTTAAACTTTTCCCAATAATTTCAAAAATCCCGATTTTACTATTTTATAAAATCATCAGCATCATATTCTCAAAAATCAGTTTTTTACTATATTTCTCAAAAATCATAATTTTTATAACTTTAAAAATTATAACGTTTATTTATTTAAAATGGATCAATTCCAAAATTATTTTATAAAACGTATACTTTTCAAAAATCACTTAAAAAATCATTTTAAAGTTTCAAAATTTGGTCCAATGATGCTACATACCAAATAGTCAATCACGATAACAACGATATCATATATCGTATATGATAATCAACGAATATCAAAATATCCATAATTAAATAAATACTGTTGAGGAATCCAGTTGGATCCCTCCAACCAGTTTTCCTGCATCCACAAACATTATCACAATACCAATTCCGTTCCAGTATGGAATTATCGCTGTATATGGGATTTAAAATATTATCCGCTTAATAACGGCGCAATAGGGTCTCATCCGCTATACAAATGCGGGAAATCAATAACTGCAATATATACATATGCCAATATATATATATATATATATTGCTTTTATATATAATACCAATTTCACTGTTTATGAAATATTCGCGGTATATGTTTTTAATAAATTACATCCGCTTAATAACGGTGCATAATGTCTATTTTAACAATCAATAGATAACAATCATCATTCAAACATGCATTAAAATATTTTAAATCTAACTATTTAAAATAAAATCGAAACCGATTCGATTGAGTGAGAAGTTCTCACCTTGATTTCAATTTCGTTTTAGCGATTTATTTCGAATAAAATTAAACGGACGTTTATTTTTACACAAAATTTTCACTAACTCCAATCGTCTCCAATCTAATTTCATCGCGTAGTGCTCGTCCATACGATTCCAACGCAACTCGTTTCGCGCGTTTTCGACCTCGTATGAAAAAGTTATGAATTTTCAAAGATTACACGATTTTTACTTATATAATTTACAACAATTTATTTCTATTTTTTTAACCTACACTAAACCATAGCCGTAGGATCTCCAACATGCTAGGATCTCCAACATGCTCATCTGGACCGCACCCTCTTATTTCTTCCTCTCTTCGTTCAACTCCCAGTAGCCGAACCCATTGCCACATGAAACTAGGGTTTAGATTTTCACCATCAACACTCGACGATAAGTTGATCCTTCGATGCCGCAACGTTGCTCGTTGCTTCCACCACCCACGACCAGAGCATGGTGGCACTCGGCCCCACCTAGGCACGGGAAAACGTGCGTGTACTGTAGGTGCTCGTGGCCACTTCTAGCCCTCCACGTTGCTTCATTTTACATCACAACCGTTCAGATTGTAGCTCTCACTCCCCTCTCCAACTTTCATGTTGAAAGTTTTGGCTAAAACTGAATAGATGAAGAGAGATTAGAGGGAGAAGGTGACCAATTTTCGGCCATTGATTAACAAAGTGGCGGCTGGCTTAGTTTGACTAGGGTTTTCTTTTTTTTATTTATTTGTGAATTCAATGGTCTATTTATAGAGAATAAACGATCACTTTTCATTCCGAAAATTCCGAATTCCGATTCACGCGCCGTAACCAGCGTTTCTAGGGTTTACCCCATGTTCCGGACACAATGGAATAGGTTTCGGAAGCTAATTCGGTCATCTGTGCGAGTTATGGAATTAAACGTTCAATTTAAATTAAACCGATTTAAACGATTTTCTAGGCGTTTTAATTTGTACCGGACAAACGGTAAATCCAATTGACACGAAATTTGAAACCTTACAATAATATCACATTACGTATCCGATGAAACTGGTTTCGTCGGAATCCGAGACTTTTTGAAAAATGGCTATTTTAACTCGCCAAATTAATATTGAAAATAATTCGATGCGTTTCGAGCTGCCACGATCAAACGATAACTCCGATTGACACGAAAATTGAAATCCGGTAATAACTTACTATACCGGATCCAATGAAACTGGTTTCGTGCAATTCTGAGACTGTTCAAAAATTGACTATTTTCACTAGTCGATTTAATATTAAAATATTCAATTTTCACAAATAAACTTTCAATTCGATTTTAAAAGTTCTAAAATATCGTTCTAACTTCAATATGATAAAATAAAATTTTACAAATCATTTTCAATCATGTTTAACTCTATTTTCAATTATTTCCATAATTTAACATATTAAATTATTGATTTAATTATCCAATTAAATCCAATTATTCAAATAAAAATTTATTTGACTTATAAATTCACTTTTTAATATTTAAAATTAATTAAATATTCAAATTTTAATTAATAAAAATCCTGGGTCGTTACAATCTTCCCCCCTTAAAAGAATTTCGTCCTCGAAATTAACAAGTAAGAAAAGTTATAGAATTTATTAACTTTCTAAAATCCATAGTTAAACTTCTTACAATAACTTTACTAAGTTTTCAAATCATACTTAGTTATCTTTTCAAAAACAATTACTATTGTTTAACTTTCAATTCCAAATAAAAGTCTAAGTTTTCAAAAAAAAAAATTCCAATTTTCTCAAATTTTTTTCTAACGCCTTAAATTTCCGGAAAAATTCGCCATAGTCTCCTTTGCGCGGCTCGATCCGAAAAAAAAATGACAGTATATATATCACAAATATACATCTCATCAAGTAATGAGGCATCCCGAAGGGAAAAAAGTATAAAAGTACGGTATGTAATCCGAGATATGTACCTTATATTTTATTAGCAAGCATATGCGGCTAATATAGCGCGAAAGCGAGCTCCAAATGCGAAGCAAACGCGATCCGCACCTACTAAACACTCAACAAACAACATGAGAATCATGTATATAGACAATAGTATCAATATACAACATATAGCAACATAATAACTATATATGTCAACATAGCAATTGAAACAAAAGCAATATATTCAACCATCAACCAACTAGCATTCATAACCAATAAATATTCATTTATATTCTCATTAATATTCAATGAAATAGGTTTTCAATTTAATCACATTTGATTCATTAACAGTGGATGTTTTTACTAACATTTATTTTCAATTTTAATTAGTTTGCATTCACTAATTCATATTCAAGTTGGTTCACTTCCAAATCAAATTCAATTCTATTTAAGATTCACTTAACTTCCAATTGAATTTCAATTACTTTAGCTTCCAATTTCATTAAATCTTAATGAATTATATATAATCAACTAACAATCATATAACAATCAATGTATATTAATTACAATCAAATTCCTTTGCTTATCAATTGGTTTAATTAAATTGATTTTCATTCAATTATTCAACTTTCAATAACATTAGATTTTAATGAATTAACATTTATATTCATTATTTCATATCAATTTTATTCACATTCAATTGATTTACATTCAATCCATCCATTCAATTCAATTACAAAAGTTGAATTTGATTTGTATAACTCAAGTTCACATTTATCACTTAACTTTAAATTCATTTTTATTTACAACTCATATTCATAAATATATTCATATAGTTTCACTTCTTATATATATAAGTTTATTCACAATTGTAAATCAGTTTAATTATAATTCAATTCTTATAATTCTTTTGCTTATACAATTATTCTTTTATTTAGATTATTCAAACAACTAAACAATCAACTTATATACACTTTAATAATTCTAAAAAATTATTTCTTCATATATAAAATATATTCAAGGTAAAATTATTTCATTTACTAATTTAAAACAATACTATGTCGATTTATCTTGTTTAAGAGTTTAGAAACCCCTATCTATGATAGTTAGCTAGACTACATCGACTGGAATCTATAAACAATCAACCGATAAGTCAACACAATACAAAACAATTTATATATTCACTAACAAATACGCTCTCATAGCTATTTATTACACTCAAACTCATTCTAGAGTACTACTGACTCTATCTCTAATGAGTAATACCCAACAGAACCATGGTTGTCGCTTAACCATATGCTCTGATACCACCTGTGAGGACCCGCAAATCCGTACTCCTTGAATATACACTAATCTCCATAGATTAACTCAAGATGAACAGAAATACGAATTATCAATGTTTAAGAAAAAGAAAAAGACAGAAGAAGAGAGGAGAAGGTGGAAAATAGAGAGGAAAGAAAATAGGAGAATAGAAAATAGCAGAACAATATCAGAATCTCACAATTCGCAGCGGAACAACATATAATAAATAAATGAATAATCTTTAAACAAAGAACTATATCAGTTATTACATTTTATACATTACATTACATCATCATCAGAGTGTACAACAACGTACAACAACAAACAGTGCAGCGGAAAAAGAAATACTATATACTAGTAATACGCCATGCCATCCAGCTTGCCTCCTGCAACTCCAGAATATCCTGATAAACCTAACTCTTGACTGCCCGTGTGGAAATTGGTGGGCACCCAGAGTTTAGGAAGGAAAACAATAAACTCCGAGTCAGTCATGTGACTGGTGTGAGAACTCAAAACAGTTTATTTATCTTTGAAATCAAAATAGAGGAATATTTTTAAAGTCAATTCGCAATGCTTTTAAAAATGAGACTACCATAAGACCTCCCGCCACACACACAATGCAAACGCAGACTTGGAGGAGATTTCTCCTTATGATAGTCAAAGATGCTTGATACGTATTAAAATCAAATCAATTTTGATATTATTATTAGTGCATAGTGTAGAAGATATTTCGAAAGTAGAATATAAATCTTAGCCAGCATAGGTACCATTATATTATGCCTACTATAGCTGCTTCCTGAGGAAGCAGGTTCTACAACTAAAACCGTACAAGATCGTATTGTTTCTTTGGATTTTCCAACGAATGATCAGGCCAAGGAACTTCCCATTGCCACATGAGAATGCCTCTGGATGGACATCCCCGAGAACCAAACCGGATCTCTACCAACACAAGGCCGGGTTACCCCTAACTGAGTAACAACTGACCGAATATGCCATCCCCCGGTCCTTTGGGACCTTTTCACCCGAGCGCCCGCAATCAATTCACACGATCATAAAGTGTTTTCAACATGAGTAAGTATCTGGGCTCCATACCATGATACCACCCTTTTCCAGAAGGAAATGCACACATCCTAAAGGGCGCTACCCCTCATAACCTTGCCGCATCTTTCCTGTTTTGACCATTCACGGGGTGTGAGGCTCGACGAAGTCACGTCCACAAAAACATACTTTATACAAAAGCCATGCTTTGGGTCAACAAATGATCATAGAAATGATCACCAAGATAGACGATCAAACAAATGATCCTATCACAAATAATCAACACAATGATCATTTACAGCAACACTCAGCATGTCACATTACCAAATTGGGAATATATCGCTGATAACCTTCAACTACATAACCTCTGAGCTCGTATGTCTCAGAGAAGGGTGTTAAGCTAAAAGAACAAATTCTCCGCCACCAATAGAAATACATTTGAAAGAAATCTGCTTTATATCGCAATTTGTAACGTCAGACATACAATCCATACAAGTCTGTTCCGGGCTCGAACAAAACCGAAGGCACTTACAAAGAAGTCCTTGCAATCCGGATATCCACAATCCTGATCGGATTTCCCATCACATATGGAGAACTCAATACCGGAGCAACTCGGTGGAGAGTCAATCGACAGGTCATCTTATCGCTCTCACAAATATCCGGTCTTCAACACCGATCTTCAATGCGATTCATAACGACGTATCACATATTCGGAATGGGTTATACGACCCCATGGTCCTTTCCCGGTTAACCCGAATAGTGAGCGCTTATTCAAAGATAAGTGTGGCATTCAAATTCAAACAAATCACATCAAATACCGATTCAAAGGGAAATATTGATAGTCGGTTATTGAACTATCAATGGATATGCACACATCACCAGTTTCCAAATAATTTTCCAAATTATTTAATTCCCAAAGATATCTTTACTAGATATATAGTTTTCACACTTCAAAAATAAATCGATATTTATTTTTAAACAAATTCCCCTTTTTATAAATTCCTTAGTGAATTTATATTTCACAATATCTATGAATATACGATTTCATTTATTCAATTTCAATTTATCTTCAAAAAGATAAATTCTCAAAATATTCACTTTATATTGGAAAAACATTTCCATACTTATTTATTCATAAGTAATTCACAAATTTTATTTATTTTCAACACTTGGAAAATATTCAATATACTTAAATCGAGATTAAGTATATATTTCATTCTTTAAGGAAATCATTCTCTTAAACATGTTTATTTGGGCCAAAACGAATGTTACGTAAAACATCGTTACGACAACCCAAAATCACTAGTATAGAGATTCGAAATTAAAATAGATATATAAATCCCAATACTATACAAAACATTTCCTTTCGGAAATCATTTACTATAACAACAGTGTTATAGTCCACTATTTCCTTTTACTTCTCGGAAACGTCTATTTCAACAATAAATGTTGAAATCTATGGTTTCGAGTCTCAACATATTTTAAAACATCGTTAGATCGTTTTAATTCTATTTAAAACATCAAATCTAAACATTTTCTTTAACATATTATTCACTATTCAAAAACATGAATATACTACGTTAACAAATTTCATCACTTCTATTCATTTTATTTCAAAGGATTATTCACAGTCAAAAACGTGAATATAACTCCATTAATAGGTTTCAACAGTTAACTTATCAAAATAAGTCGTTTGCGAATTTATAAAACAACGTTTATAAATTCCATTTCTATTTATTTTATAACAACCTTTTATAAATCTCCTTTATTAATCTATTCGATTTATAACTCAATTATAAACCAAAAGTTCACATTATAAGTTAAACACTTATAATTTATTTGTTTGACAAATCGTTCCTTTGAACTTCATAATTATAAATCTTATAACTTATAAGATTCAATTATTTATCCAAAACCATTCTTTTAATAACTTTATAAATTTTATAAACCTACTGCTTATAAATTCCATTTATAACTTCACCGTTTATAATTCTATGAATTTCATTCATTTATGAAGTTCATTCACAATCCATTCTAACACTTATAAAAACTCGTTTTATAATCCAAATATTTTAATTTATAAATATCAATTTATAAATCCTTTATAAAAATCAATTTATATTATTCTTTTAAAACATCTTTAATCTCCTTTATAATTTCATCACTCTGATTTATAAAATAATTAAATTTCATAAATCCTATATTTAAACTTTTCACAATAATTTCAAAAATCCCGATTTTACTATTTTATAAAATCATCAGCATCATATTCTCAAAAATCAGTTTTTTACTATATTTCTCAAAAATCATAATTTTTATAACTTTAAAAATTATAACGTTTATTTATTTAAAATGGATCAATTCCAAAATTATTTTATAAAACGTATACTTTTCAAAAATCACTTAAAAAATCATTTTAAAGTTTCAAAATTTGGTCCAATGATGCTACATACCAAATAGTCAATCACGACAACAACGATATCATATATCATATATGATAATCAACGAATATCAAAATATCCATAATCAAATAAATACTGTTGAGGAATCCAGTTGGATCCCTCCAACCTGTTTTCCTGCATCCACAAACATTAGCACAATACCAATTCCGTTCCATTACGGAATTATCGCGATATATGGGATTTAAAATATTATCCGCTTAATAATGGCGCAATAGGGTCTCATCCGCTATACAAATGCGGGAAATCAATAACTGCAATATATACATATGCCAATATATATATATTGCTATTATATATAATACCAATTTCACTGTTTATGAAATATTCGCGGTATATGTTTTTAATAAATAACATCCGCTTACTAACGGCGCATAATGTCTATTTTAACAATCAATAGATAACAATCATCATTCAAACATGCATTAAAATATTTTAAATCTAACTATTTAAAATAAAATCGAAACCGATTCGATTGAGTGAGAAGTTCTCACCTTGATTTCAATTTCGTTTTAGCGATTTATTTCGAATAAAATTAAACGGACGTTTAATTTTACACGAAATTTTCACTAACTCCAATCGTCTCCAATCCAATTTCATCGCATAGTGCTCGTCCATACGATTCCAACGCAACTGGTTCGCGCGTTTTCGACCTCGTATGAAAAAGTTATGAATTTTCAAAGATTACACGATTTTTATTTATATAATTTACAACAATTTATTTCTATTTTTTTAACCTACACTAAACCATAGCCGTAGGATCTCCAACATGCTCATATGGACCGCACCCTCTTATTTCTTCCTCTCTTCGTTCAACTCCCAGTAGCCGAACCCATTGCCACATGAAACTAGGGTTTAAATTTTCACCATCAACACTCGACGATAAGTTGATCCTTCGATGCCGCAACGTTGCTCGTTGCTTCCACCACCCACGACCAGAGCATGGTGGCACTCGGCCCCACCTAGGCACGGGAAAACGTGCGTGTACTGTAGGTGCTCGTGGCCACTTCTAGCCCTCCACGTTGCTTCATTTTACATCACAATCGTTCAGATTGTAGCTCTCACTCCCCTCTCCAACTTTCATGTTGAAAGTTTTGGCTAAAACTGAATAGATGAAGAGAGATTAGAGGGAGAAGGTGACCAATTTTCGGCCATTGATTAACAAAGTGGCGGCCGGCTTAGTTTGACCTAGGGTTTTCTTTTTTTTTATTTATTTGTGAATTCAATGGTCTATTTATAGAGAATAAACGATCACTATTCATTCCGGAAATTTCGAACTCCGATTCACGTGCCGTAACCAGCGTTTCTAGGGTTTACCCCACGTTCCGGACATAATGGAACAGGTTTCGGAAGCTAATTCGATCATCTGTGCGAGTTATGGAATTAAACGTTCAATTTAAATTAAACCGATTTAAACGATTATCTAGGCGTTTTAATTTGTACCGGACAAACGGTAAATCCAATTGACACGAAATTTGAAACCTTACAATAATATCACATTACGGATCCGATGAAACTGGTTTCGTCGGAATCCGAGACTTTTTGAAAAATGGCTATTTTGACTCGCCAAATTAATATTAAAAATAATTCGATGCGTTTCGAGCTGCCACGATCAAACGATAACTCCGATTGACACGAAAATTGAAATCCGGTAATAACTAACTATTACGGATCCAATGAAACTAGTTTCGTTCAATTCTGAGACTGTTCAAAAATTGACTATTTTCACTAGTCGATTTAATATTAATATATTCAATTTTCACAAATAAACTTTCAATTCGATTTTAAAAGTTCTAAAATATCGTTCTAACTTCAATATGATAAAATAAAATTTTACAAATCATTTTAAATCATTTTTAACTCTATTTTCAATTATTTCCATAATTTAACATATTAAATTATTGATTTAATTATCCAATTAAATCCAATTATTCAAATAAAAATTTATTTGACTTATAAATTCACTTTTTAATATTTAAAATTAATTAAATATTCAAATTTTAATTAATAAAAATCCTGGGTCGTTACAATCTTCCCCCCTTAGAAGAATTTCGTCCTCGAAATTAACAAGTAAGAAAAGTTATAGAATTTATTAACTTTCTAAAATCCATAGTTAAACTTCTTACAATAACTTTACTAAGTTTTCAAATCATACTTAGTTATCTTTTCAAAAACAATTACTATTGTTTAACTTTCAATTCCAAATAAAAGTCTAAGTTTTCAAAAAAAAAAATCCAATTTTCTCAAATTTTTTTCTAACGCCTTAAATTTCCGGAAAAATTCGCCATAGTCTCCTTTGCGCGGCTCGATCCAAAAAAAAATGACAGTATATATATCACAAATATACATCTCATCAAGTAATGAGGCATCCCGAAGGGAAAAAAGTATAAAAGTACGGTATGTAATCCGAGATATGTACCTTATATTTTATTAGCAAGCATATACGACTAATATAGCGCGAAAGCGAGCTCCAAATGCGAAGCAAACGCGATCCGCACCTACTAAACACTCAACAAACAACATGAGAATCATGTATATAGACAATAGTATCAATATACAACATATAGCAACATAATAACTATATATGTCAACATAGCAATTGAAACAAAAGCAATATATTCAACCATCAACCAACTAGCATTCATAACCAATAAATATTCATTTATATTCTCATTAATATTCAATGAAATAGGTTTTCAATTTAATCACATTTGATTCATTAACAGTGGATGATTTTACTAACATTCATTTTCAATTTTAATTAGTTTGCATTCACTAATTCATATACAAGTTGGTTCACTTCCAAATCAAATTCAATTCTATTTAAGATTCACTTAACTTCCAATTGAATTTCAATTACTTTAGCTTCCAATTTCATTGAATCTTAATGAATTATATATAATCAACTAACAATCATATAACAATCAATGTATATTAATTACAACCAAATTCCTTTGCTTATCAATTGGTTTAATTAAATTGATTTTCATTCAATTATTCAACTTTCAATAACATTAGATTTTAATGAATTAACACTTATATTCATTATTTCATATCAATTTTATTCATATTCAATTGATTAACATTCAATCCATCCATTCAGTTCAATTACAAAAGTTGAATTTCGTTTGTATAACTCAAGTTCACATTTATCACTTAACTTTAAATTCATTTTTATTTACAACTCATATTCATAAATATATTCATATAGTTTCACGTCTTATATATATAAGTTTATTCACAATTGTAAATCACTTTAATTATAATTCAATTCTTATAATTCTTTTGCTTATACAATTATTCTTTTATTTAGATTATTCAAACAACTAAACAATCAACTTATATACACTTTAATAATTCTGAAAAATTATTTCTTCATACTCAAGGTAAAATTATTTCATTTACCTAATTTAAAACAATACTATGTCGATTTATCTTGTTTAAGAGTTTAGAAACCCCTATCTACGATAGTTAGCTAGACTACATCGACTGGAATCTATAAACAATCAACCGATAAGTCAACACAATACAAAACAATTTATATATTCACTAACAAATACGCTCTCATGGCTATTTATTACACTCAAACTCATTCTAGAGTACTACTGACTCTATCTCTAATGAGTAATACCCAACATAACCATGGTTGTCGCTTAACCATATGCTCTGATACCACCTGTGAGGACCCGCAAATCCGTACTCCTTGAATATACACTAATCTCCATAGATTAACTCAAGATGAACAGAAATACGAATTATCAATGTTTAAGAAAAAGAAAAAGACAGAAGAAGAGAGGAGAAGGTGGAAAATAGAGAGGAAAGAAAATAGGAGAATAGAAAATAGCAGAACAATATCAGAATCTCACAATTCGCAGTGGAACAACATATAATAAATAAATGAATAATTTTTAAACAAAGAACTATATCAGTTATTACATTTTATACATTACATTACATCATCATCAGAGTGTACAACAACATACAACAACAAACAGTGCAGCGAAAAAAAATATCTACTATATACTAGTAATACGCCATGCCATCCAGCTTGCCTCCTGCAACTCCAGAATATCCTGATAAACCTAACTCTTGACTGCCCGTGTGGAAATTGGTGGGCACCCAGAGTTTAGGAAGGAAAACAATAAACTCCGAGTCAGTCATGTGACTGGTGTGAGAACTCAAAACAGTTTATTTATCTTTGAAATCAAAATAGAGGAATATTTTTAAAGTCAATTCGCAATGCTTTTAAAAATGAGATTACCATAAGACCTCCCGCCACACACACAATGCAAACGCAGACTTGGAGGAGATTTCTCCTTATGATAGTCAAAGATGCTTGATACGTATTAAAATCAAATCAATTTTGATATTATTATTAGTGCATAGTGTAGAAGATATTTCGAAAGTAGAATATAAATCTTAGCCAGCATAGGTACCATTATATTATGCCTACTATAGCTACTTCCTGAGGAAGCAGGTTCTACAACTAAAACCGTACAAGATCGTATTGTTTCTTTGGATTTTCCAACGAATGATTAGGCCAAGGAACTTCCCATTGCCACATGAGAATGCCTCTGGATGGACATCCCCGAGAACCAAACCGGATCTCTACCAACACAAGGCCGGGTTACCCCTAACTGAGTAACAACTGACCGAATATGCCATCCCCCGGTCCTTTGGGACCTTTTCACCCGAGCGCTCGCAATCAATTCACACAATCATAAAGTGTTTTCAACATGAGTAAGTATCTGGGCTCCATACCATGATACCACCCTTTTCCAGAAGGAAATGCACACATCCTAAAGGGCGCTACCCCTCATAACCTTGCCGCATCTTTCCTGTTTTGACCATTCACGGGGTGTGAGGCTCGACGAAGTCACGTCCACAAAAACATACTTTATACAAAAGCCATGCTTTGGGTCAACAAATGATCATAGAAATGATCACCAAGATAGACGATCAAACAAATGATCCTATCACAAATAATCAACACAATGATCATTTACAGCAACACTCAGCATGTCACATTACCAAATTGGGAATATATCGCTGATAACCTTCAACTACATAACCTCTGAGCTCGTACGTCTGAGAGAAGGGTGTTATGCTAAAAGAATAAATTCTCCGCCACCAACAGAAATATATTTGAAAGAAATCTGCTTTATATCTCAATTTGTAACGTCAGACATACAATCCATACAAGTCTGTTCCGGGCTCGAACAAAACCGAAGGCACTTACAAAGAAGTCCTTGCAATCCGGGTATCCACAATCCTGATCGGATTTCCCATCACATATGGAGAACTCAATACCGGAGCAACTCGGTGCAGAGTCAATCGACAGGTCATCCTATCGCTCTCACAAATATCCGGTCTTCAACACCGATCTTCAATGCGATTCATAACGACGTATCACATATTCGGAATGGGTTATACGACCCCATGGTCCTTTCCCGGTTAACCCGAATAGTGAGCGCTTATTCAAAGATAAGTGTGGCATTCAAATTCAAACAAATCACATCAAATACCCATTCAAAGGGAAATATTGATAGTAGGTTATTGAACTATCAATGGATATGCACACATCACCAGTTTCCAAATAATTTTCCAAATTATTTAATTCCCAAAGATATCTTTACTAGATATATAGTTTTCACACTTCAAAAATAAATCAATATTTATTTTTAAACAAATTCCCCTTTTTATAAATTCCTTAGTGAATTTATATTTCATAATATCTATGAATATACGATTTCATTTATTCAATTTCAATTTATCTTCAAAAAGATAAATTCTCAAAATATTCAC
Source organism: Allium cepa (assembly GCA_030765085.1). Lineage (NCBI taxonomy): Eukaryota > Viridiplantae > Streptophyta > Magnoliopsida > Asparagales > Amaryllidaceae > Allium > Allium cepa. Next base: position 172,229,798 of record CM060931.1, read on the forward strand.
TTTATATTGGAAAAACATTTCCATACTTATTTATTCATAAGTAATTCACAAATTTTATTTATTTTCAACACTTGGAAAATATTCAATATACTTAAATCGAGATTAAGTATATATTTCATTCCTTAAGGAAATCATTCTCTTAAACATGTTTATTTGGGCCAAAACGAATGCTACGTAAAACATCGTTACGACAACCCAAAATCACTAGTATAGGGATTCGAAATTAAAATAGATATATAAATCCCAATACTATACAAAACATTTCCTTTCGGAAATCATTTACTATAACAACAGTGTTATAGTCCACTATTTCCTTTTATTTCTCGAAAACGTCTATTTCAACAATAAATGTTGAAATCTATGGTTTCGTGTCTCAACATATTTTAAAACATCGTTAGATCGTTTTAATTCTATTTAAAACATCAAATCTAAACATTTTCTTTAACATATTATTCACTATTCAAAAACATGAATATACTACGTTAACAAATTTCATCACTTCTATTCATTTTATTTCAAAGGATTATTCACAGTCAAAAACGTGAATATAACTCCATTAATAGGTTTCAACAGTTAACTTATCAAAATAAGTCGTTTGCGAATTTATAAAACAACGTTTATAAATTCCATTTCTATTTATTTTATAACAACCTTTTATAAATCTCCTTTATTAATCTATTCGATTTATAACTCAATTATAAACCAAAAGTTCACATTATAAGTTAAACACTTATAATTTATTTGTTTGACAAATCGTTCCTTTGAACTTCATAATTATAAATCTTATAACTTATAAGATTCAATTATTTATCCAAAACCATTCTTTTAATAACTTTATAAATTTTATAAACCTACTGCTTATAAATTCCATTTATAACTTCACCGTTTATAATTCTATGAATTTCATTCATTTATGAAGTTCATTCACAATCCATTCTAACACTTATAAAAACTCGTTTTATAATCCAAATATTTTAATTTATAAATATCAATTTATAAATCCTTTATAAAAATCAATTTATATTATTCTTTTAAAACATCTTTAATCTCCTTTATAATTTCATCACTCTGATTTATAAAATAATTAAATTTCATAAATCCTATATTTAAACTTTTCACAATAATTTCAAAAATCCCGATTTTACTATTTTATAAAATCATCAGCATCATATTCTCAAAAATCAGTTTTTTACTATATTTCTCAAAAATCATAATTTTTATAACTTTAAAAATTATAACGTTTATTTATTTAAAATGGATCAATTCCAAAATTATTTTATAAAACGTATACTTTTCAAAAATCACTTAAAAAATCATTTTAAAGTTTCAAAATTTGGTCCAATGATGCTACATACCAAATAGTCAATCACGACAACAACGATATCATATATCATATATGATAATCAACGAATATCAAAATATCCATAATCAAATAAATACTGTTGAGGAATCCAGTTGGATCCCTCCAACCTGTTTTCCTGCATCCACAAACATTAGCACAATACCAATTCCGTTCCAGTACGGAATTATCGCGGTATATGGGATTTAAAATATTATCCGCTTAATAACGGCGCAATAGGGTCTCATCCGCTATACAAATGCAGGAAATCAATAACTGCAATATATACATATGCCAATATATATATATATTGCTATTATATATAATACCAATTTCACTGTTTATGAAATATTCGCGGTATATGTTTTTAATAAATAACATCCGCTTACTAACGACACATAATGTCTATTTTAACAATCAATAGATAACAATCATCATTCAAACATGCATTAAAATATTTTAAATCTAACTATTTAAAATAAAATCGAAACCGATTCGATTGAGTGAGAAGTTCTCACCTTGATTTCAATTTCGTTTTAGCGATTTATTTCGAATAAAATTAAACGGACGTTTAATTTTACACCAAATTTTCACTAACTCCAATCGTCTCCAATCCAATTTCATCGCATAGTGCTCGTCCATACGATTCCAACGCAACTGGTTTCGCGCGTTTTCGACCTCGTATGAAAAAGTTATGAATTTTCAAAGATTACACGATTTTTATTTATATAATTTACAACAATTTATTTCTATTTTTTTAACCTACGCTAAACCATAGCCGTAGGATCTCCAACATGCTCATCTGGACCGCACCCTCTTATTTCTTCCTCTCTTCGTTCAACTCCCAGTAGCCGAACCCATTGCCACATGAAACTAGGGTTTAAATTTTCACCATCAACACTCGACGATAAGTTGATCCTTCAATGCCGCAACGTTGCTCGTTGCTTCCACCACCCACGACCAGGGCATGGTGGCACTCGGCCCCACCTAGGCACGGGAAAACGTGTGTGTACTGTAGGTGCTCGTGGCCACTTCTAGCCCTCCACGTTGCTTCATTTTACATCACAACCGTTCAGATTGTAGCTCTCACTCCCCTCTCCAACTTTCATGTTGAAAGTTTTGGCTAAAACTGAATAGATGAAGAGAGATTAGAGGGAGAAGGTGACCAATTTTCGGCCATTGATTAACAAAGTGGGGGCTGGCTTAGTTTGACCTAGGGTTTTCTTTTATTTATTTATTTGTGAATTCAATGGTCTATTTATAGAGAATAAACGATCACTATTCATTCCGGAAATTCCGAACTCCGATTCACGCGCCGTAACCATTGTTTTTAGGGTTTACCCCCCCGTTTCGGACACAATGGAACAGGTTTCGGAAGCTAATTCGGTCATCTGTGCGAGTTATGGAATTAAACGTACAATTTAAATTAAACCGATTTAAACGATTTTCTAGGCGTTTTAATTTGTACCGGACAAACGGTAAATCCAATTGACACGAAATTTGAAACCTTACAATAATATCACATTACGGATCCGATGAAACTAGTTTCATCGGAATCCGAGACTTTTTGAAAAATGGCTATTTTAACTCGCCAAATTAATATTAAAAATAATTCAATGCGTTTCGAGCTGCCACGATCAAACGATAACTCCGATTGACACGAAATTGAAATCCGGTAATAACTAACTATTACGGATCCAATGAAACTGGTTTCGTTCAATTCTGAGACTGTTCAAAAATTGACTATTTTCACTAGTCGATTTAATATTAAAATATTCAATTTTCACAAATAAACTTTCAATTCGATTTTAAAAGTTCTAAAATATCGTTCTAACTTCAATATGATAAAATAAAATTTTACAAATCATTTTCAATCATATTTAACTCTATTTTCAATTATTTCCATAATTTAACATATTAAATTATTGATTTAATTATCCAATTAAATCCAATTATTCAAATAAAAATTTATTTGACTTATAAATTCACTTTTTAATATTTAAAATTAATTAAATATTCAAATTTTAATTAATAAAAATCCTGGGTCGTTACAATATACAGATATATCATAAGTAAATGGATAAATTACACACAACTCAATTCACAGAACAAAATATCATAGATCAGATAGGATAATCAATTCAAGGCATCGCATACAAAACAATCATTCATAAGTAAGGTCAAGCATTTAATAATCATTTATAAGCAGGATAAATTAATCGTTTAAACCTGATTAATTCAATTCATTTCCAATTTAATCAATTACTTATGAATACATTATCCAATCTTGATTATCTAATTAATTTCAAATCATTTGATATTAATTTATTTATCAAATATTTTAGTTAATCAAAATATCTAAAATTAATTACAGTAAGTGATTAATCCTTATGATCCATAAGTAGACTAGTTTTTGACCAATATCCCCATTTATTCCCTCAATGATCCATAAGATCTTAAATATCAAGTACTATAGTGTGAACGTGCTCGAGCGTTTCACGGAGATCGAAGACTTTTGCCAATACCGTCGAATCGGAACAGCGAGCGGTCGGTCGCTTTCTTCCGTTCCTTCAAACGGCCATAACTTTTGACTCGTTGGGAGTTACGGGAGCCACAACCTATCAAAACGAAGCTCTTTCCATGTTCTACGTTTCTAACGGTTGGAATTGTCATGGATCGGTTTTTTTTCCAGAATAATTCCATCTTAATTTTATTCTACAGCTTGGATGTTTTCATTCATAAATTTATTCCGTGGAGTTTATGGTATAAATAGCCAGACTAAATCAATGTTAACGTAGAAGAACGTGAAAAAAACGAAAATATACAAAGATCAAAAAAGGCCACCATAATATTCCGCTAAAAAAATGAAATTGAATTGAAAATTGGATAAAATAGGAAAATGAAAATATTCGCAGATTGAAAATGTAGCTTGCTTACCGGCTAAGTAATGAAATAAAATGCCTTGAGTCGTTCGAAATTCTAAGGTATCAAATGCTTTTAACGTTCTCCTTGAAGTCTCTTCGTCGTAGTGTCGTAATTTTGGTAAAAAGGCGGCGCGCGTTGATGACTATGAGCAAAACAATGTGGTACGGAAAAAGAGGAAGACAGAACCGTCCTAAAAACAGAACGTTTATTGCGCTATAGCTTCCGTAGACAAGTTTTTGACCAATATCCCCATTTATTCCCTCAATGATTCATAAGGTATTAAATGTCAAGTACTATAGTGTGAACATGCTCGAGCGTTTCACGAAGATCGAAGACTTTTGCCAATACCGTCGACTCGGAACAGCGAGCGGTCCGTCGCTTTCTCCCGTTCCTTCAAACGGCCATAACTTTTGACTCGTTGGGAGTTACAGGAGCCACAACCTATCAAAACGAAGATCTTTCCGTGTTCTACGTTTCTAACGGTTGGAATTGTCATTGATCGGTTTTTGTGTAGAATAATTCCATCTTAATTTTATTCTACGGCTTGGATGTTTTCATTCATAAATTTATTCCGTGGAGTTTATGGTATAAATAGCCTGACTAAATCGATGTTAACGTAGAAGAACGAGAAAAAAACGAAAATATACAAAGATCAAAAAAAGGCCACCATAATATTCCGCTAAAAAAATGAAATTGAATTTAAAATTGGATAAAATAAAAAAATAAAAGATATTCGCAGATTGAAAATGTAGCTTACTTACAGGCTAAGTAATCATATAAAACGCCTTGAGTCGTTCGAAATTCTAAGGTATACAATTCTTTTAACGTTCTCCCCGAAGTCTCTTCGTCGTGGTGTCGTAATTTTGGTAAAAAGGCGGCGCGCGTTGATGACTATGAGCAAAACAATATGGTATGGAAAAAGAGGAAGACGGAACCGTCCTAAAAACAGAACGTTTATTGCGCTATAGCTTCCGTAGACGAGTTTTTGACCAATATCCCCATTTATTCCCTCAATGATCCATAAGATCTTAAATATAATGTACTATAGTGTGAACGTGCTCGAGCGTTTCACGGAGATCGAAGACTTTTGCCAATACCGTCGAATCAGAACAGCGAGCGGTCGGTCGCTTTCTCCCGTTCCTTCAAACGGCCATAACTTTTGACTCATTGGGAGTTACGGGAGCCACAACCTATCAAAACGAAGCTCTTTCCATGTTCTACGTTTCTAACGGTTGGAATTGTCATGCATCTGTTTTTTGTGTGGAATAATTCCATCTTAATTTTATTCTACAGCTTGGATGTTTTCATTCATAAATTTATTTCGTGGAGTTTATATTATAAATAGCCAGACTAAATCGATGTTAACGTAGAAGAACGTGAAAAAAACGAAAATATACAAAGATCAAAAAAGGCCACCATAATATTCCGCTAAAAAAATGAAATTGAATTTAAAATTGGATAAAATAGAAAAATGAAAGATATTCGCAGATTGAAAATGTAGCTTACTTACAGGCTAAGTAATCATATAAAACGCCTTGAGTCGTTCGAAATTCTAAGGTATCAAATGCTTTTAACTTTCTCCCCGAAGTCTCTTCGTCGTGGTGTCGTAATTTTGGTAAAAAGGCGGCGCGCGTTGATGACTATGAGCAAAACAATGTGGTACGGAAAAAGAGGAAGACGGAACCGTCCTAAAAACAGAACGTTTATTGCGCTATAGCTTCCGTAGACTAGTTTTTGACCAATATCCCCATTTATTCCCTCAATGATCCATAAGATCTTAAATATCAAGTACTATAGTGTGAACGTGGTCGAGCGTTTCACGGAGATCGAAGACTTTTGCCAATCCCGTCGAATCGGAACAGCGAGCGGTCGGTCGTTTTCTCCCGTTCCTTCAAACGGCCATAACTTTTGACTCGTTGGGAGTTACGGGAGCCACAACCTATCAAAACGAAGCTCTTTCCATGTTCTACGTTTCTAACGGTTGGAATTCTCATGGATCAGTTTTTTGTGTGGAATAATTCCATCTTAATTTTATTCTATATCTTGGATGTTTTCATTCATAAATTTATTCCGTGGAGTTTATGGTATAAATAGCCAGACTAAATCGATGTTAACGTAGAAGAACGTGAAAAAAACGGAAATATACTAAGATCAAAAAAGGCCACCGTAATATTCTGCTAAAAAAATAAAATTGAATTTAAAATTGGATAAAATAGGAAAATGAAAGATATTCGCAGATTGAAAATGTAGCTTACTTACAGGCTAAGTAATCATATAAAACGCCTTGAGTCGTTCGAAATTCTAAGGTATCAAATGCTTTTAACGTTCTCCCTGAAGTCTCTTCGTCGTGGTGTCGTAATTTTGGTAAAAAGGCGGCGCGCGTTGATGACTATGAGCAAAACAATGTGGTACGGAAAAAGAGGAAGACGGAACCGTCCTAAAAACAGGACGTTTATTGCGCTATATCTTCCGTATACAAGTTTTTGACCAATATCCCCATTTATTCCCTCAATGATCCATAAGATCTTAAATATCAAGTACTATAGTGTGAACATGCTCGAGCGTTTCACGGAGATCAAGACTTTCGCCAATACCGTCGAATCGGGACAGAGAGCGGTCGGTCGCTTTCTCCCGTTCCTTCAAACGGCCATAACTTTTGACTCGTTGGGAGTTACGGGAGCCACAACCTATCAAAACGAAGCTCTTTCGAGGTTCTACGCTTCTAACGGTTGGAATTGTCATGGATCGTTTTTTTGTCTAGAATAATTCCATCTTAATTTTATTATACAGCTTGGATGTTTTCATTCATAAATTTATTCCGTGGAGTTTATGGTATAAATAGCCAGACTAAATCGATGTTAACGTAGAAGAACATGAAAAAAACGAAAATATTCAAAGATCAAAAAAGGCCACCATAATATTCCGCAAAAAAAATAAAATTGAATTTAAAATTGGATAAAATAGGAAAATGAAAGATATTCGCAGATTGAAAATGTAGCTTACTTACAGGCTAAGTAATCATATAAAACGCCTTGAGTCGTTCGAAATTCTAAGGTATCAAATGCTTTTAACGTTCTCCTTGAAGTCTCTTCGTCGTGGTGTCGTAATTTTGGTAAAAAGGCGGTGCGCGTTGATGACTATGAGCAAAACAATGTGGTACGGAAAAAGAGGAAGACGGAACCGTCCTAAAAACAGAACGTTTATTGCGCTATAGCTTCCGTAGACAAGTTTTTGACCAATATCCCCATTTATTCCCTCAATGATCCATAAGATCTTAAATATCAAGTACTATAGTGTGTACGTGCTCGAGCGTTTCACGGAGATCGAAGACTTTTGCCAATACCGTCGAATCGGAACAGCGAGCGGTCGGTCGCTTTCTCCCGTTCCTTCAAACGGCCATAACTTTTGACTCGTTGGGAGTTACAGGAGCCACAACCTATCAAAACGAAGCTCTTTCCATGTTCTACGTTTCTAACGGTTGGAATTGTCATGCATCTGTTTTTTGTGTGGAATAATTCCATCTTAATTTTATTCTACAACTTGGAAGTTTTCATTCATAAATTTATTCCGTGGAGTTTATGGTATAAATAGCCAGACTAAATCGATGTTAACGTAGAAGAACGTGAAAAAAACGAAAATATACAAAGATCAAAAAAGGCCACCATAATATTCCACTAAAAAAATGAAATTGAATTTAAAATTGGATAAAATAGGAAAATGAAAGATATTCGCAGATTGAAAATGTAGCTTACTTACAGGCTAAGTAATCATATAAAACGCCTTGAGTCGTTCGAAATTCTAAGGTATCAAATACTTTTAACGTTCTCCTTGAAGTCTCTTCGTCGCGGTGTCGTAATTTTGGTAAAAAGGCGGCGCGCGTTGATGACTATGAGCAAAACAATGTGGTACGGAAAAGAGGAAGACGGAACCGTCCTAAAAACAGAACGTTTATTGCGCTATAGCTTCCGTAGACAAGTTTTTGACCAATATCCCCATTTATTCCCTCAATGATTCATAAGATCTTAAATATCAAGTACTATAGTGTGAACGTGCTCAAGCGTTTCACGGAGATCGAAGACTTTTGCAAATACCGTCAAATCGGAACAGCGAGCGGTCCGTCGCTTTCTCCCGTTCCTTCAAACGGCCATAACTCTTGACTCGTTGGGAGTTACGGGAGCCACAACCTATCAAAACGAAGCTCTTTCCATGTTCTACGTTTCTAACGGTTGGAATTGTCATTGATCGGTTTTTTGTGTAGAATAATTCCATCTTAATTTTATTCTACAGCTTGGATGTTTTCATTCATAAATTTATTCCGTGGAGTTTATGGTATAAATAGCCAGACTAAATCGATGTTAACGTAGAAGAACGAGAAAAAAACGAAAATATACAAAGATCAAAAAAAGGCCACCAAAATATTCCGCTAAAAAAATGAAATTGAATTTAAAATTGGATAAAATAGAAAAATGAAAGATATTCGCAGATTGAAAATGTAGCTTACTTACAGGCTAAGTAATCATATAAAACGCCTTGAGTCGTTCGAAATTCTAAGGTATACAATTCTTTTAACGTTCTCCCCGAAGTCTCTTCGTCGTGGTGTCGTAATTTTGGTAAAAAGGCGGCGCGCGTTGATAACCATGAGCAAAACAATATGGTACGGAAAAAGAGGAAGACGGAACCGTCCTAAAAACAGAACGTTTATTGCGCTATAGCTTCCGTAGACAAGTTTTTGACCAATATCCCTATTTATTCCCTCAATGATCCATAAGATATTAAATATAATGTACTATAGTGTGAACGTGCTCGAGCGTTTCACGGAGATCGAAGACTTTTGCCAATACCGTCGAATCGGAACAGCGAGCGGTCGGTCGCTTTCTCCCGTTCCTTCAAACGGCCATAACTTTTGACTCGTTGGGAGTTACGGGAGCCACAACCTATCAACACGAAGCTCTTTCCATGTTCTACGTTTCTAACGGTTGGAATTGTCATTGATCGGCTTTTTCTGTAGAATAATTCCATCTTAATTTTATTCTACAGCTTGGATGTTTTCATTCATAAATTTATTCCGTGGAGTTTATGGTATAAATAGCCAGACTAAATCGATGTTAACGTAGAAGAACGTGAAAAAAACGAAAATATACAAAGATCAAAAAAGGCCACCATAATATTCCACTAAAAAAATGAAATTGAATTTAAAATTGGATAAAATAGGAAAATGAAAGATATTCGCAGATTGAAAATGTAGCTTACTTACAGGCTAAGTAATCATATAAAACGCCTTGAGTCGTTCGAAATTCTAAGGTATCAAATGCTTTTAACGTTCTCCTTGAAGTCTCTTCGTCGTGGTGTCGTAATTTTGGTAAAAAGGCGGCGCGCGTTGATGACTATGAGCAAAACAATGTGGTACGGAAAAGAGGAATACGGAACCGTCCTAAAAACAGAACGTTTATTGCGCTATAGCTTCCGTAGACAAGTTTTTAACCAATATCCCCATTTATTCCCTCAATGATTCATAAGATCTTAAATATCAAGTACTATAATGTGAACGTGCTCAAGCGTTTCACGGAGATCGAAGACTTTTGCAAATACCGTCAAATCGGAACAGCGAGCGGTCCGTCGCTTTCTCCCGTTCCTTCAAACGGCCATAACTCTTGACTCGTTGGGAGTTACGGGAGCCACAACCTATCAAAACAAAGCTCTTTCCATGTTCTACGTTTCTAACGGTTGGAATTGTCATTGATCGGTTTTTTGTGTAGAATAATTCCATCTTAATTTTATTCTACAGCTTGGATGTTTTCATTCATAAATTTATTCCGTGGAGTTTATGGTATAAATAGCCAGACTAAATCGATGTTAACGTAGAAGAATGAGAAAAAAACGAAAATATACAAAGATAAAAAAAAGGCCACCAAAATATTCCGCTAAAAAAAATGAAATTGAATTTAAAATTGGAAAAAATAGAAAAATGAAAGATATTCGCAGATTGAAAATGTAGCTTACTTACAGGCTAAGTAATCATATAAAACGCCTTGAGTCGTTCGAAATTCTAAGGTATACAATTCTTTTAACGTTCTCCCCGAAGTCTCTTCGTCGTGGTGTCGTAATTTTGGTAAAAAGGCGGCGCGCGTTGATAACCATGAGCAAAACAATATGGTACGGAAAAAGAGGAAGGCGGAACCGTCCTAAAAACAGAACGTTTATTGCGCTATAGCTTCCGTAGACAAGTTTTTGACCAATATCCCTATTTATTCCCTCAATGATCCATAAGATCTTAAATATAATGTACTATAGTGTGAACGTGCTCGAGCGTTTCACGGAGATCGAAGACTTTTGCCAATACCGTCGAATCGGAACAGCGAGCGGTCGGTCGCTTTCTCCCGTTCCTTCAAACGGCCATAACTTTTGACTCGTTGGGAGTTACGGGAGCCACAACCTATCAACACGAAGCTCTTTCCATGTTCCACGTTTCTAACGGTTGGAATTGTCATGGATCTGTTTTTTGTGTGGAATAATTCCATCTTAATTTTATTCTACAGCTTGGACGTTTTCATTCATAAATTTATTCCGTGGGGTTTATAGTATAAATAGCCAGACTAAATCGATGTTAACGTAGAAGAACGTGAAAAAAACGAAAATATACAAAGATCAAAAAAGGCCACCATAATATTCCGCTAAAAAAATGAAATTGAATTTAAAATTGGATAAAATAGGAAAATGAAATATATTCGCAGATTGAAAATGTAGCTTACTTACAGGCTAAGTAATCATATAAAACGCCTTGAGTCGTTCGAAATTCTAAGGTATCAAATGCTTTAAACTTTCTCCCTGAATCCATTCGTCGTGGTGTCGTAATTTTGGTAAAAAGGCGGCGCGCGTTGATGACTATGAGCAAAACAATGTGGTACGGAAAAAGAGGAAGACGGAACCGTCCTAAAAACAGAACGTTTATTGCGCTATAGCTTCCGTAGACTAGTTTTTGACCAATATCCCCATTTATTCCCTCAATGATCCATAAGATCTTAAATATCAAGTAGTATAGTGTGAACGTGCTCGAGCGTTTCACGGAGATCGAAGACTTTTGCCAATACCGTCGAATCGGAACAGCGAGCGGTCGGTCGCTTTTTCCCGTTCCTTCAAACGGCCATAACTTTTGACTCGTTGGGAGTTACGGGAGCCACAACCTATCAAAACGAAGCTCTTTCCATGTTCTACGTTTCTAACGATTGGAATTGTCATGGATCGGTTTTTTGTCTAGAATAATTCCATCTTAATTTTATTCTACAACTTGGATGTTTTCATTCATAAATTTATTCCGTGGAGTTTATGGTATAAATAGCCAGACTAAATCGATGTTAACGTAGAAAAACGTGAAAAAAACGAAAATACACAAAGATCAAAAAAGGCCACCGTAATATTCCGCTAAAAAAATAAAATTAAATTTAAAATTGGATAAAATAGGAAAATGAAAGATATTCGTAGATTGAAAATGTAGCTTACTTACAGGCTAAGTAATCATATAAAACGCCTTGAGTCGTTCTAAATTCTAAGGTATCAAATGCTTTTAACGTTCTCCTTGAAGTCTCTTCGTCGTGGTGTCGTAATTTTGGTAAAAAGGCGGCGCGCGTTGATGACTATGAGCAAAACAATGTGCTACGGAAAAAGAGGAAGACGGAACCGTCCTAAAAACTGAACGTTTATTGCGCTATAGCTTCCGTAGACATGTTTTTGACCAATATCCCCATTTATTCCCTCAATGATCCATAAGATCTTAAATATCAAGTACTATAGTGTGAACATGCTCGAGCGTTTCACGGAGATCTAAGACTTTTGCCAATACCGTCGAATCGGGACAGCGAGCGGTCGGTCGCTTTCTCCCGTTCCTTCAAACGGCCATAACTTTTGACTCGTTGGGAGTTACGGGAGCCACAACCTATCAAAACGAAGCTCTTTCGAGGTTATACGTTTCTAACGGTTGGAATTGTCATGGATCGTTTTTTTGTCTAGAATAATTCCATCTTAATTTTATTCTACAGCTTGGATGTTTTCATTCATAAATTTATTCCGTGGAGTTTATGGTATAAATAGCCAGACTAAATCGATGTTAACGTAGAAGAACATGAAAAAAACGAAAATATTCAAAGATCAAAAAAGGCCACCATAATATTCCGCTAAAAAAATAAAATTTAATTTAAAATTGGATAAAATAGGAAAATGAAAGATATTCGCAGATTGAAAATGTAGCTTACTTACAGGCTAAGTAATCATATAAAACGCCTTGAGTCGTTCGAAATTCTAAGGTATCAAATGCTTTTAACGTTCTCCTTGAAGTCTCTTCGTCGTGGTGTCGTAATTTTGGTAAAAAGGCGGCGCGCGTTGATGACTATGAGCAAAACAATGTGGTACGGAAAAAGAGGAAGACGGAACCGTCCTAAAAACAGAACGTTTATTGCGCTATAGCTTCCGTAGACAAGTTTTTGACCAATATCCCAATTTATTTCCTCAATGATCCATAAGATCTTAAATATCAAGTACTATAGTGTGAACGTGCTCGAGCGTTTAACGGAGATCGAAGACTTTTGCCAATACCGTCGAATCGGAACAGCGAGCGGTCCGTCGCTTTCTCCCGTTCCTTCAAACGGCCATAACTTTTGACTCGTTGTGAGTTACGGGAGCCACAACCTATCAAAACGAAGCTCTTTCCATGTTCTACGTTTCTAACGGTTGGAATTGTCATGGATCGGTTTTTTGTCTAGAATAATTCCATCTTAATTTTATTCTACAGCTTGGATGTTTTCATTCATAAATTTATTCCGTGGAGTTTATGGTATAAATAGCCAGACTAAATCGATGTTAACGTAGAAGAACGTGAAAAAAACGAAAATATACAAAGATCAAAAAAGGCCACCATAATATTCCGCTAAAAAAATAAAATTGAATTTAAAATTGGATAAAATAGGAAAATGAAAGATATTCGCAGATTGAAAATGTAGCTTACTTACAGGCTAAGTAATCATATAAAACGCCTTGAGTCATTCGAAATTCTAAGGTATCAAATGCTTTTAACGTTCTCCTTGAAGTCTCTTCGTCGTGGTGTCGTAATTTTGGTAAAAAGGCGGCGCGCGTTGAGGACTATGAGCAAAACAATGTGGTACGGAAAAGAGGAAGACGGAACCGTCCTAAAAACAGAACGTTTATTGCGCTATAGCTTCCGTAGACAAGTTTTTGACCAATATCCCCATTTATTCCCTCAATGATTCATAAGATCTTAAATATCAAGTACTATATTGTGAACGTGCTCGAGCGTTTCACGGAGATCGAAGACTTTTGCCAATACCGTCGAATCGGAACAGCGAGTGGTCCGTCGCTTTCTCCCGTTCCTTCAAACGGCCATAACTCTTGACTCGTTGGGAGTTACGGGAGCCACAACCTATCAAAACGAAGCTCTTTCCATGTTCTACGTTTCTAACGGTTGGAATTGTCATCGATCGGTTTTTTGTCTAGAATAATTCCATCTTAATTTTATTCTACAGCTTGGATGTTTTCATTCATAAATTTATTCCGTGGAGTTTATGGTATAAATAGCCAGACTAAATCGATGTTAACGTTGAAGAACGTGAAAAAAACGAAAATATACAAAGATCAAAAAAGGCCACCATAATATTCCGCTAAACAAATGAAATTGAATTTAAAATTGGATAAAATAGGAAAATGAAAGATATTTGCAGATTGAAAATGTAGCTTACTTACTGGCTAAGTAATCATATAAAACGCCTTGAGTCGTTCGAAATTCTAAGGTATCAAATGCTTTTAACGTTCTCCTTGAAGTCTCTTCGTCGTGGTGTCGTAATTTTGGTAAAAAGGCGGCGCGCGTTGATGACTATGAGCAAAACAATGTGGTACGGAAGAAGAGGAAGACGGAACCGTCCTAAAAACAGAACGTTTATTGCGCTATAGCTTCCGTAGACAAGTTTTTGACCAATATCCCCATTTATTCCCTCAATGATCCATAAGATCTTAAATATCAAGTACTATAGTGTGAACGTGCTCGAGCGTTTCACGGAGATCGAAGACTTTTGCCAATACCGTCGAATCGGAACAGCGAGCGGTCGGTCGCTTTCTCCCGTTCCTTCAAACGGCCATAACTTTTGACTCGTTGGGAGTTACGGGAGCCACAACCTATCAACACGAAGCTCTTTCCATGTTCTACGTTTCTAACGGTTGGAATTGTCATGGATCTGTTTTTTGTGTGGAATAATTCCATCTTAATTTTATTCTACAGCTTGGACGTTTTCATTCATAAATTTATTCCGTGGAGTTTATAGTATAAATAGCCAGACTAAATCGATGTTAACGTAGAAGAACGTGAAAAAAACGAAAATATACAAAGATCAAAAAAGGCCACCATAATATTCCGCTAAAAAAATAAAATTGAATTTAAAATTGGATAAAATAGGAAAATGAAAGATATTCGCAGATTGAAAATGTAGCTTACTTACAAGCTATGTAATCATATAAAACGCCTTGAGTCGTTCGAAATTCTAAGGTATCAAATGCTTTTAACTTTCTCCCTGAAGTCTCTTCGTCGTGGTGTCGTAATTTTGGTAAAAAGGCGGCGCGCGTTGATGACTATGAGCAAAACAATGTGGTACGGAAAAAGAGGAAGACGGAACCGTCCTAAAAACAGAACGTTTATTGCGCAATAGCTTCCGTAGACTAGTTTTTGACCAATATCCCCATTTATTCCCTCAATGATCCATAAGATCTTAAATATCAAGTAGTATAGTGTGAACGTGCTCCAGCGTTTCACGGAGATCGAAGACTTTTGCCAATACCGTCGAATCGGAACGGCGAGCGGTCGGTCGCTTTCTCCCGTTCCTTCAAGCGGCCATAACTTTTGACTCGTTGGGAGTTACGGGAGCCACAACCTATCAACACGAAGCTCTTTCCAGGTTCTACGT
Source organism: Allium cepa (assembly GCA_030765085.1). Classification (NCBI taxonomy): domain Eukaryota; kingdom Viridiplantae; phylum Streptophyta; class Magnoliopsida; order Asparagales; family Amaryllidaceae; genus Allium; species Allium cepa. Next base: position 172,245,020 of record CM060931.1, read on the forward strand.
TTCTAACGGTTGGAATTGTCATGGATCGGTTTTTTGTATAGAATAATTCCATCTTAATTTTATTCTACAACTTGGATGTTTTCATTCATAAATTTATTCCGTGGAGTTTATGGTATAAATAGCCAGACTAAATCGATGTTAACGTAGAAGAACGTGAAAAAAACGAAAATATACTAAGATCAAAAAAGGCCACCATAATATTCCGCTAAAAAAATAAAATTGAATTTAAAATTGGATAAAATAGGAAAATGAAAGATATTCGCAGATTGAAAATGTAGCTTACTTACAGGCTAAGTAATCGTATAAAACGCCTTGAGTCGTTCGATATTCTAAGGTATCAAATGCTTTTAACGTTCTCCTTGAAGTCTCTTCGTCGTGGTGTCGTAATTTTGGTAAAAAGGCGGCGCGCGTTGATGACTATGAGCAAAACAATGTGGTACGGAAAAAGAGGAAGACTGAACCGTCCTAAAAACTGAACGTTTATGGCGCTATAGCTTCCGTAGACAAGTTTTTGACCAATATCCTCATTTATTCCCTCAATGATCCATAAGATCTTAAATATCAAGTACTATAGTGTGAAGGGGCTCGAGCGTTTCACGGAGATCGAAGACTTTTGCCAATACCGTCGAATCGGAACAGCGAGCGGTCCGTCGCATTCTCCCGTTCCTTCAAACGGCCATAACTTTTGACTCGTTGGCAGTTACGGGAGCCACAACCTATCAAAACGAAGCTCTTTCCATGTTCTACGTTTCTAACGGTTGGAATTGTCATGGATCGGTTTTTTGTCTAGAATAATTCCATCTTAATTTTATTCTACAGCTTGGATGTTTTCATTCATAAATTTATTCCGTGGAGTTTATGGTATAAATTGCCAGACTAAATCGATGTTAACGTAGAAGAACGTGAAAAAACGAAAATATACAAAGATCAAAAAAGGCCACCATAATATTCCACTAAAAAAATAAAATTGAATTTAAAATTGGATAAAATAGGAAAATGAAAGATATTCGCAGATTGAAAATGTAGCTTACTTACAGGCTAAGTAATCATATAAAACGCATTGAGTCATTCGAAATTCTAAGGTATCAAATGCTTTTATCGTTCTCCTTGAAGTCTCTTCGTCGTGGTGTCATAATTTTGGTAAAAAGGCGGCGCGCGTTGATGACTATGAGCAAAACAATGTGGTACGGAAAAAGAGGAAGACGGAACCGTCCTAGAAATAGAACGTTTATTGTGCTATAGCTTCCGTAGACAAGTTTTTGACCAATATCCCCATTTATTCCCTCAATGGTCCATAAGATCTTAAATATCAAGTACTATAGTGTGAACATGCTCGAGCGTTTCACGGAGATCGAAGACTTTTGCCAATACCGTCGAATCGGGACAGCGAGCGGTCGGTCGCTTTCTCCCGTTCCTTCAAACGGCCATAACTTTTGACTCGTTGGGAGTTACGGGAGCCACAACCTATCAAAACGAAGCTCTTTCGAGGTTCTACGTTTCTAACGGTTGGAATTGTCATGGATCGTTTTTTTGTATAGAATAACTCCATCTTAATTTTATTCTACAGCTTGGATGTTTTCATTCATAAATTTATTCCGTGGAGTTTATGGTATAAATAGCCAGACTAAATCGATGTTAACGTAGAAGAACGTGAAAAAAACGAAAATATTCAAAGATCAAAAAAGGCCACCATAATATTCCGCTAAAAAAATAAAATTGAATTTAAAATTGGATAAAATAGGAAAATGAAAGATATTCGCAGATTGAAAATGTAGCTTACTTACAGGCTAAGTAATCATATAAAACGCCATGAGTCGTTCGAAATTCTAAGGTATCAAATGCTTTTAACGTTCTCCTTGAAGTCTCTTCGTCGTGGTGTCGTAATTTTGGTAAAAAGGCGGCGCACGTTGATGACTATGAGCAAAACAATGTGGTACGGAAAAAGAGGAAGACGGAACCGTCCTAAAAACAGAACGTTTATTGCGCTATAGCTTCCGTAGACAAGTTTTTGACCAATATCCTCATTTATTCCCTCAATGATCCATAAGATCTTAAATATCAAGTACTATAGTGTGAACATGCTCGAGCGTTTCACGGAGATCGAAGACTTTTGCCAACCGTCGAATCGGAACAGCGAGCGGTCCGTCGCTTTCTCCCGTTCCTTCAAACAGCCATAACTTTTGACTCGTTGGGAGTTTCGGGAGCCACAACCTATCAAAACGAAGCTCTTTCCATGTTCTACGTTTCTAATGGTTGGAATTGTCATGAATCGGTTTTTTGTCTAGAATAATTCCATCTTAATTTTATTCTACAGATTGGATGTTTTCATTCATAAATTTATTCCGTAGAGTTTATGGTATAAATAGCCAGACTAAATCGATGTTAACGTAGAAGAACGTGAAAAAAACGAAAATATACAAAGATCAAAAAAGGCCACCATAATATTCCGCTAAAAAAATAAAATTGAATTTAAAATTGGATAAAATAGGAAAATGAAATATATTCGCAGATTGAAAATGTAGCTTACTTACAGGCTAAGTAATCATATAAAACGCCTTGAGTCGTTCGAAATTCTAAGGCATCAAATGCTTTTAACGTTCTCCTTGAAGTCTCTTCGTCGTGGTGTCGTAATTTTGGTAAAAAGGCGGCGCGCGTTGATGACTATGAGCAAAACAATGTGGTACGGAAAAAGAGGAAGACGGAACCGTCCTAAAAACAGAACGTTTATTGCACTATAGCTTCCGTAGACAAGTTTTTGACCAATATCCTCATTTATTCCCTCAATGATCCATAAGATCTTAAATATCAAGTACTATAGTGTGAACATGCTCGAGCGTTTCATGGAGATCGAAGACTTTTGCCAATACCGTCGAACCGGAACAGCGAGCGGTCGGTCGCTTTCTCCCGTTCCTTCAAACGGCCATAACTATTGACTCGTTGGGAGTTACGGGAGCCACAACCTATCAAAACGAAGCTCTTTCCATGTTCTACGTTTCTAACGGTTGGAATTGTCATGGATCGGTTTTTTGTATTGAATAATTCCATCTTAATTTTATTCTACGGCTTGGATGTTTTCATTGATAAATTTATTCCGTGGAGTTTATGGTATAAATAGCCAGACTAAATCGATGTTAACGTAGAAGAACGTAAAAAAACGAAAATATACAAAGATCAAAAAAGGCCACCGTAATATTCCGCTAAAAAAATAAAATTGAATTTAAAATTGGATAAAATAGGAAAATGAAAGATATTCGCAGATTGAAAATGTAGCTTACTTACAGGCTAAGTAATCATATAAAACGCCTTGAGTCGTTCGAAATTCTAAGGTATCAAATACTTTTAACGTTCTCATTGAAGTCTCTTCGTTGTGGTGTCGTAATTTTGGTAAAAAGGCGGCGCGCGTTGATGACTATGAGCAAAACAATGTGGTACGGAAAAAGAGAAAGACGGAACCGTCCTAAAAACAGAACGTTTATTGCGCTATAGCTTCCGTAGACAAGGTTTTGACCAATATCCCCATTTATTCCCTCAATGATCCATAAGATCTTAAATATCATGTACTATAGTGTGAACACGCCCGAGCGTTTCACGGAGATCGAAGACTTTTGCCAATAACGTCGAATCGGAACAGCGAGCGGTCGGTCTCTTTCTCCCGTTTCTTCAAACGGCCATAACTTTTGACTCGTTGGGAGTTACGGGAGCCACAACCTATCAAAACGAAGCTCTTTCCATGTTCTACGTTTCTAACGGTTGGAATTGTCATGGATCAGTTTTTTGTGTAGAATAATTCCATCTTAATTTTATTCTACAGCTTGAATGGTTTCATTCATAAATTTATTCCGTGAAGCTTATAGTATAAATAGCCAGACTAAATCGATGTTAACGTAGAAGAACGTGAAAAAACGAAAACATACAAAGATCAAAAAAGACCACCATAATATTCCGCTAAAAAAATGAAATTGAATTTAAAATTGGATAAAATAGAAAAATGAAAGATATTCGCAGATTGAAAAATCAGCTTACTTACGGGCTAAGTAATCATATAAAACGCCTTGAGTCGTTCGAAATTCTAACGTATCAAATGCTTTTAACGTTCTCCCTGAAGTCTCTTCGTCGTGGTGTCGTAATTTTGGTAAAAAGGCGGCGCGCGTTGATGAGTATGAGCAAAACAATGTGGTACAGAAAAAGAGAAAGACGGAACCGTCTTAAAAACAGAACGCTTATTGCGCTATAGCTTCCGTAGACAAGTTTTTGACCAATATCCCCATTTATTCCCCCAATGATCCATAAGATCTTAAATATCAAGTACTATAGTGTGAACGTGCTCGAGCGTTTCACGGAGATCGAAGACTTTTGCCAATACCGTCGAACCGGAACAGCGAGCGGTCGGTCGCTTTCTCCCGTTCCTTCAAACGGCCATCACTTTTGACTCGTTGGGAGTTACGGGAGCCACAACCTATCAAAACGAAGTTCTTTCCATGTTCTACGTTTCTAACTGTTGGAATTGTCATGCATCGGTTTTTTGTGTAGAATAATTCCGTCTTAATTTTATTCTACAGCTTGGATGTTTTCATTCATAAATTTATTCCGTGGATTTTATGGTATAAATAGCAAGACTAAATCGATGTTAACGTAGAAGAAGTGAAAAAACGAAAATATGCAAAGATCATAAAGGCCGCCATAATATTCCGCTAAAAAAATGAAATTGAATTTAAAATTGGATAAAATAGGAAAATGAAAGATATTCGCAGATTGAAAATGTAGCTTACTTACAGGCTAAGTAATCATATAAAACGCCTTGAGTCATTCGAAATTCTAAGGTATCAAATGCTTTTAACGTTCTCCTTGAAGTCTCTTCGTCGTGGTGTCGTAATTTTGGTAAAAAGGCGGCGCGCGTTGATGACTATGAGCAAAACAATGTGGTACGGGAAAAGAGGAAGACGGAACCGTCCTAAAAACTGAATGTTTATTGCGCTATAGCTTCCGTAGACAAGTTTTTGACCAATATCCCCATTTATTCCCTCAATGGTCCATAAGATCTTAAATATCAAGTACTATAGTGTGAACATGCTCGAGCGTTTCACGGAGATCGAAGACTTTTGCCAATACCGTCGAATCGGGACAGAGAGCGGTCGGTCGCTTTCTCCCGTTCCTTCAAACGGCCATAACTTTTGACTCGTTGGGAGTTACGGGAGCCACAACCTATCAAAACGAAGCTCTTTCGAGGTTCTACGTTTCTAACGGTTGGAATTGTCATGGATCGTTTTTTTGTATAGAATAACTCCATCTTAATTTTATTCTACAGCTTGGATGTTTTCATTCATAAATTTATTCCGTGGAGTTTATGGTATAAATAGCCAGACTAAATCGATGTTAACATAGAAGAACGTGAAAAAAACGAAAATATTCAAAGATCAAAAAAGGCCACCATAATATTCCGCTAAAAAAAAAAATTGAATTTAAAATTGGATAAAATAGGAAAATGAAAGATATTCGCAGATTGAAAATGTAGCTTACTTACAGGCTAAGTAATCATATAAAACGCCATGAGTCGTTCGAAATTCTAAGGTATCAAATGCTTTTAACGTTCTCCTTGAAGTCTCTTCGTCGTGGTGTCGTAATTTTGGTAAAAAGGCGGCGCACTTTGATGACTATGAGCAAAACAATGTGGTACGGAAAAAGAGGAAGACGGAACCGTCCTAAAAACAGAACGTTTATTGCGCTATAGCTTCCGTAGACAAGTTTTTGACCAATATCCTCATTTATTCCCTCAATGATCCATAAGATCTTAAATATCAAGTACTATAGTGTGAACATGCTCGAGCGTTTCACGGAGATCGAAGACTTTTGCCAACCGTCGAATCGGAACAGCGAGCGGTCCGTCGCTTTCTCCCGTTCCTTCAAACGGCCATAACTTTTGACTCGTTGGGAGTTTCGGGAGCCACAACCTATCAAAACGAAGCTCTTTCCATGTTCTACGTTTCTAATGGTTGGAATTGCCATGAATCGGTTTTTTGTCTAGAATAATTCCATCTTAATTTTATTCTACAGATTGGATGTTTTCATTCATAAATTTATTCCGTAGAGTTTATGGTATAAATAGCCAGACTAAATCGATGTTAACGTAGAAGAACGTGAAAAAAACGAAAATATACAAAGATCAAAAAAGGCCACCATAATATTCCGCTAAAAAATAAAATTGAATTTAAAATTGGATAAAATAGGAAAATGAAATATATTCGCAGATTGAAAATGTAGCTTACTTACAGGCTAAGTAATCATATAAAACGCCTTGAGTCGTTCGAAATTCTAAGGCATCAAATGCTTTTAACGTTCTCCTTGAAGTCTCTTCGTCGTGGTGTCGTAATTTTGGTAAAAAGGCGGCGCGCGTTGATGACTATGAGCAAAACAATGTGGTACGGAAAAAGAGGAAGACGGAACCGTCCTAAAAACAGAACGTTTATTGCACTATAGCTTCCGTAGACAAGTTTTTGACCAATATCCTCATTTATTCCCTCAATGATCCATAAGATCTTAAATATCAAGTACTATAGTGTGAACATGCTCGAGCGTTTCATGGAGATCGAAGACTTTTGCCAATACCGTCGAACCGGAACAGCGAGCGGTCGGTCGCTTTCTCCCGTTCCTTCAAACGGCCATAACTATTGACTCGTTGGGAGTTACGGGAGCCACAACCTATCAAAACGAAGCTCTTTCCATGTTCTACGTTTCTAACGGTTGGAATTGTCATGGATCGGTTTTTTGTATTGAATAATTCCATCTTAATTTTATTCTACAGCTTGGATGTTTTCATTGATAAATTTATTCCGTGGAGTTTATGGTATAAATAGCCAGACTAAATCGATGTTAACGTAGAAGAACGTAAAAAAACGAAAATATACAAAGATCAAAAAAGGACACCGTAATATTCCGCTAAAAAAATAAAATTGAATTTAAAATTGGATAAAATAGGAAAATGAAAGATATTCGCAGATTGAAAATTTAGCTTACTTACAGGCTAAGTAATCATATAAAACGCCTTGAGTCGTTCGAAATTCTAAGGTATCAAATACTTTTAACGTTCTCATTGAAGTCTCTTCGTTGTGGTGTCGTAATTTTGGTAAAAAGGCGGCGCGAGTTGATGACTATGAGCAAAACAATGTGGTACGGAAAAAGAGAAAGACGGAACCGTCCTAAAAACAGAACGTTTATTGCGCTATAGCTTCCGTAGACAAGGTTTTGACCAATATCCCCATTTATTCCCTCAATGATCCATAAGATCTTAAATATCATGTACTATAGTGTGAACACGCCCGAGCGTTTCACGGAGATCGAAGACTTTTGCCAATAACGTCGAATCGGAACAGCGAGCGGTCGGTCTCTTTCTCCCGTTTCTTCAAACGGCCATAACTTTTGACTCGTTGGGAGTTACGGGAGCCACAACCTATCAAAACGAAGCTCTTTCCATGTTCTACGTTTCTAACGGTTGGAATTGTCATGGATCAGTTTTTTGTGTAGAATAATTCCATCTTAATTTTATTCTACAGCTTGAATGGTTTCATTCATAAATTTATTCCGTGGAGCTTATAGTATAAATAGCCAGACTAAATCGATGTTAACGTAGAAGAACGTGAAAAAACGAAAACATACAAAGATCAAAAAAGACCACCATAATATTCCGCTAAAAAAATGAAATTGAATTTAAAATTGGATAAAATAGAAAAATGAAAGATATTCGCAGATTGAAAAATTAGCTTACTTACGGGCTAAGTAATCATATAAAACGCCTTGAGTCGTTCGAAATTCTAACGTATCAAATGCTTTTAACGTTCTCCCTGAAGTCTCTTCGTCGTGGTGTCGTAATTTTGGTAAAAAGGCGGCGCGCGTTGATGAGTATGAGCAAAACAATGTGGTACGGAAAAAGAGAAAGACGGAACCGTCTTAAAAACAGAACGCTTATTGCGCTATAGCTTCCGTAGACAAGTTTTTGACCAATATCCCCATTTATTCCCCCAATGATCCATAAGATCTTAAATATCAAGTACTATAGCGTGAACGTGCTCGAGCGTTTCACGGAGATCGAAGACTTTTGCCAATACCGTCGAACCGGAACAGCGAGCGGTCGGTCGCTTTCTCCCGTTCCTTCAAACGGCCATCACTTTTGACTCGTTGGGAGTTACGGGAGCCACAACCTATCAAAACGAAGTTCTTTCCATGTTCTACGTTTCTAACTGTTGGAATTGTCATGCATCGGTTTTTTGTGTAGAATAATTCCGTCTTAATTTTATTCTACAGCTTGGATGTTTTCATTCATAAATTTATTCCGTGGAGTTTATGGTATAAATAGCCAGACTAAATCGATGTTAACGTAGAAGAACGTGAAAAAACGAAAATATACAAAGATCATAAAGGCCACCATAATATTCCGCTAAAAAAATGAAATTGAATTTAAAATTGGATAAAATAGGAAAATGGAAGATATTCGCAGATTGAAAATGTAGCTTACATACAGGCTAAGTAATCATATAAAACGCCTTGAGTCGTTCGAAATTCTAAGGTATCAAATGCTTTTAACGTTCTCCTTGAAGTCTCTTCGTCGTGGTGTCGTAATTTTGTAAAAAAGGCAGCACGCGTTGATGACTATGAGCAAAACAATGTGGTACGGAAAAAGAGGAAGACGGAACCGTCCTAAAAACAGAACGTTTATTGCGCTATAGCTTCCGTAGACAAGTTTTTGACCAATATCCCCATTTATTCCCTCAATGATCCATAAGATCTTAAATATCAAGTACTATAGTGTGAACATGCTCGAGCGTTTCACGGAGATCGAAGACTTTTGCCAATACCGTCGAATCGGAACAGCGAGCGGTCGGTCGCTTTCTCGCGTTCCTTCAAACGGCCATAACTTTTGACTCGTTGGGAGTTACGGGAGCCACAACCTATCAAAACGAAGCTTTTTCCATGTTCTACGTTTCTAATGGTTGGAATTGTCATGGATCGGTTTTTTGTCTAGAATAATTCCATCTTAATTTTATTCTACAGCTTGAATGTTTTCATTCATAAATTTATTCCGTGGAGTTTATGGTATAAATTGCCAGACTAAATCGATGTTCACGTAGAAGAACGTGAAAAAAACGAAAATATACAAAGATCAAAAAAGGCCACCATAATATTCCGCTAAAAAAATGAAATGGAATTTAAAATTGGATAAAATAGGAAATTGAAAATATTCGCAGATTGAAATTGTAGCTTACTTACAGGCTAAGTAATCATATAAAACGCCTTGAGTCGTTCGAAATACTAAGGTATCAAATGCTTTTAACGTTCTCCTTGAAGTCTCTCCGTCGTGGTGTCGTAATTTTGGTAAAAAGGCGGCGCGCGTTGATGACTATGAGCAAAACAATGTGGTACGGAAAAAGAGGAAGACGGAACCGTCCTAAAAACAGAACGTTTGTTGCGCTATAGCTTCCGTAGACAAGTTTTTGACCAATATCCCCATTTATTCCCTCAATGATCCATAAGATCTTAAATATCAAGTACTATAGTGTGAACATGCTCGACCGTTTCACGGAGATCGAAGACTTTTGCCAATACCGTCGAATCGAAACAGCGAGCGGTCGGTCGCTTTCTCCCGTTCCTTCAAACGGCCATAACTATTGACTCGTTGGGAGTTACGGGAGCCACAACCTATCAAAACGAAGCTCTTTCCATGTTCTACGTTTCTAACGGTTGGAATTGTCATGGATCGGTTTTTTGTATTGAATAATTCCATCTTAATTTTATTCTACAGCTTGGATGTTTTCATTGATAAATTTATTCCGTGGAGTTTATGGTATAAATAGCCATACTAAATCGATGTTAACATAGAAGAACGTGAAAAAAACGAAAATATACAAAGATCAAAAAAGGCCACCATAATATTCCGCTAAAAAAATAAAATTGAATTTAAAATTGGATAAAATAGGAAAATGAAAGATATTCGCAGATTGAAAATGTAGCTTACTTACAGGCTAAGTAATCATATAAAACGCCTTGAGTCGTTCGAAATTCTAAGGTATCAAATGCTTTTAACGTTCTCATTGAAGTCTCTTCGTCGTGCTGTCGTAATTTTGGTAAAAAGGCGGCGCGCGTTGATGACTATGAGCAAAACAATGTGGTACGGAAAACGAGAAAGACGGAACCGTCCTAAAACCAGAACGTTTATTGCGCTATAGCTTCCGCAGACAAGGTTTTGACCAATATCCCCATTTATTCCCTCAATGATCCATAAGATCTTAAATATCAAGTACTATAGTGTGAACATGCTCGAGCGTTTCACGGAGATCGAAGACTTTTGCCAATACCGTCAACTCGGAACAGCGAGCGGTCGGTCTCTTTATCCCGTTCCTTCAAACGGCCATAACTTTTGACTCGTTGGGTGTTACGGGAGCCACAACCTATCAAAACGAAGCTCTTTCCATGTTCTACGTTTCTAACGGTTGGAATTGTCATGGATCAGTTTTTTGTGTAGAATAATTTCAACTTAATTTTATTCTACAGCTTGAATGTTTTCATTCATAAATTTATTCCGTGGAGCTTATAGTATAAATAGCCAGACTAATTCGATGTTAACGTAGAAGAACGTGAAAAAACGAAAGCATACAAAGATCAAAAAAGGCCACCATAATATTCTGCTAAAAAAATGAAATTGAATTTAAAATTGGATAAAATAGGAAAATGAAAGATATTCGCAGATTGAAAAAGTAGCTTACTTATAGGCTAAGTAATCATATAAAACGCCTTGAGTCCTTCGAAATTCTAACGTATCAAATGCTTTTAACGTTCTCCCTGAAGTCTCTTCGTCGTGGTGTCGTAATTTTGGTAAAAAGGCGGCGCGCGTTGATGAGTATGAGCAAAACAATGTGGTACGGAAAAAGAGGAAGACGGAACCGTCTTAAAAACAGAACGTTTATTGCGCTATAGCTTCCGTAGACAAGTTTTTGACCAGTATCACCATTTATTCCCTCAATGATCTATAAGATCTTAAATATCAAGTACTATAGTGTGAACGTGCTCGAGCGTTTCACGGAGATCGAAGACTTTTGCCAATACCGTCGAACCGGAACAGCGAGCGGTCGGTCGCTTTCTCCCGTTCCTTCAAACGGCCATAACTTTTGACTCATTGGGAGTTACGGGAGCCACAACCTATCAAAACGAAGTTCTTTCCATGTTCTACGTTTCTAACTGTTGGAATTGTCATGCATCGGTTTTTTGTGTAGAATAATTCCGTCTTAATTTTATTCTACAGCTTGGATGTTTTCATTCATAAATTTATTCCGTGGATTTTATGGTATAAATAGCAAGACTAAATCGATGTTAACGTAGAAGAAGTGAAAAACCGAAAATATGCAAAGATCATAAAGGCCTCCATAATATTCCGCTAAAAAAATGAAATTGAATTTAAAATTGGATAAAATAGGAAAACGAAAGATATTCGCAGATTGAAAATGTAGCTTACATACAGGATAAGTAATCATATAAAACGCCTTGAGTCGTTCGAAATTCTAAGGTATCAAATGCTTTTAACGTTCTCCTTGAAGTCTCTTCGTCGTGGTGTCGTAATTTTGTTAAAAAGGTGGCACGCGTTGATGACTATGAGCAAAACAACGCGGTACGGAAAAAGAGGAAGAGGGAACCGTCCTAAAAACAGAACGTTTATTGCGCTATAGCTTCCGTAGACAAGTTTTTGACCAATATCCCCATTTATTCCCTCAATGATCCATAAGATCTTAAATATCAAGTACTATAGTGTGAACGTGCTCGAGCGTTTCACGGAGATCGAAGACTTTTGCCAATACCGTCGAACCGTAACAGCGAGCGGTCGGTCGCTTTCTCCCGTTCCTTCAAACGGCCATAACTTTTGACTCGTTGGGAGTTACGGGAGCCACAACCAATCAAAACGAAGCCCTTTCCATGTTCTACGTTTCTAACGGTTGGAATAGTCATGGATCGGTTTTTTGTTTAGAATGATTCCATCTTAATTTTATTCTACAGCTTGGATGTTTTCATTCATAAATTTATTCCTCGGAGTTTATGGTATAAATAGCCAGACTAAATCGATATTAACATAAAAAACGTGAAAAAACGAAAATATAAAAAGATCAAAAAAGGCCACCATAATATTCCGCTAAAAAATGAAATTGAATTTAAAATTGGATAAAATAGGAAAATGAAAGATATTTGCAGATTGAAAATGTAGCTTACTTACAGGCTAAGTAATCATATAAAACGCCTTGAGTTGTTAGAAATTCTAAGGTATCAAATGCTTTTAACGTTCTCCTTGAAGTGTCTTCGTCGTGGTGTCGTAATTTTGGTAAAATGGCGGCGCGCGTTGATGACTATGAGCAAAACAATGTGGTATGGAAAAAGAGGAAGACGGAACCGTCCTAAAAACAGAACGTTTATTGCGCTATAGCTTCCGTAGACAAGTTTTTGACCAATATCCCCATTTATTCCCTCAATGATCCATAAGATCTTAAACATCAAGTACTATAGTGTGAACATTCTCGAGCGTTTAACGGAGATCGAAGACTTTTGCCAATACCGTCGAATCGGAACAGCGAGCGGTAGGTCGCTTTCTCCCGTTCCTTCAAACGGCCATTACTTTTGACTCGTTGGGAGTTACGGAAGCCACAACCTATCAAAACGAAGCTCTTTCCATGTTCTACGTTTCTAACGGTTGGAATAGTCATGGATCGGTTTTTTGTATAGAATAATTCCATCTTAATTTTATTCTACAGCTTGGATGTTTTCATTCATAAATTTATTCCGTGGAGTTTATGGTATAAATAGCCACACTAAATCGATGTTAACGTAGAAGAACGTGAAAAAACGAAAATATGCAAAGATCAAAAAAGGCCACCGTAATATTCCGCTAAAAAAATGAAATTGAATTTAAAATTGGATAAAATAGGAAGATGAAAGATATTCGCAGACTGAAAATGTAGCTTACTTACAGGCTAAGTAATCATATAAAACGCCTTGAGTCGTTCGAAATTCTAAGGTATCAAATGCTTTTAACGTTCTCCTTGAAGTCTCTTCGTCGTGGTGTCGTAATTTTGGTAAAAAGGCGGCGCGCGTTGATGACTATGAGCAAAACAATGTGGTACGGAAAAAGAGGAAGAAGGAACCGTCCTAAAAACAGAATGTTTATTGCGCTATAGCTTCCGTAGACAAGTTTTTTACCAGTATCCCCATTTATTCCCTCAATGACCCATAAGATCTTAAATATCCAGTACTATAGTGTGAACATGCTCGGGCGTTTCACGGAGATCGAAGACTTTTGCCAATACCGTCGAATCGGAACAGCGAGCGGTCCGTCGCTTTCTCCCGTTCCTTCGAACGGCCATAACTTTTGACTCGTTGGGAGTTACAGGAGCCACAACCTATCAAAACGAAGCTCTTTCCATGTGCTAGTTTCTAACAGTCGGAATTGTCATGGATCGGTTTTTTGTCTAGAATAATTCCATCTTAATTTTATTCTACAGCTTGGATGTTTTCATTCATAAATTTATTCCGTGGAGTTTATGGTATAAATAGCCAGACTAAATCGATGTTAACGTAGACGAACGTGAAAAAACAAAAATATACAAAGATCAAAAAAGGCCACCATAATATTCCGCTAAAAAAATGAAATTGAATTTAAAATTGGATAAATAGGAAAATGAAAGATAGTCGCAGGTTGAAAATGTAACTTACTTACGGCTAAGTAATCATATAAAATGCCTTGAGTCGTTCGAAATTCTAAGGTATCAAATGCTTTTAACTTTCTCCCTGAAGTCTCTTCATCATGGTGTCGTAATTTTGGTAAAAAGGCGGCGCGCGTTGATGACTATGAGCAAAACAATGTGGTACGGAAAAAGAGGAAGACGGAACCGTCCTAAAAACAGAATGTTTATTGCGCTATAGCTTCCGTAGACAAGTTTTTGACCAATATCCCCATTTATTCTCTCAATGATCCATAAGACCTTAGATATCAAGTACTATAGTGTGAACATGCTCGAGCGTTTCACGGAGATCGAAGACTTTTGCCAATACCGTCGAATCGGAACAGCGAGCTGTCCGTCGCTTTCTCCCGTTCCTTCAAACGGCCATAACTTTTGACTCGTTGGGAGTTACGGGAGCCACAACCTATCAAAACGAAGCCCTTTCCATGTTCTACGTTTCTAACGGTTGGAATAGTCATGGATCGGTTTTTTGTATAGAATAATTCCATCTTAATTTTATTCTACAGCTTGGATGTTTTCATTCATAAATTTATTCCGTGGAGTTTATGGTATAAATAGCCAGACTAAATCGATATTAACGTAAAAAAACGTGAAAAAACGAAAATATAAAAAGATCAAAAAAGGCCACCATAATATTCCGCTAAAAAATGAAATTGAATTTAAAATTGGATAAAATAGGAAAATGAAAGATATTCGCAGATTGAAAATGTAGCTTACTTACAGGCTAAGTAATCATATAAAACGCCTTAAGTTGTTAGAAATTCTAAGGTATCAAATGCTTTTAACGTTCTCCTTGAAGTCTCTTCGTCGTGGTGTCGTAATTTTGGTAAAATGTTGGCGCGCGTTGATGACTATGAGCAAAACAATGTGGTATGGAAAAAGAGGAAGACGGAACCGTCCTAAAAACAGAACGTTTATTGCGCTATAGCTTCCGTAGACAAGTTTTTGACCAATATCCCCATTTATTCCCTCAATGATCCATAAGATCTTAAACATCAAGTACTATAGTGTGAACTTGCTCGAGCGTTTAACGGAGATCGAAGACTTTTGCCAATACCGTCGAATCGGAACAGCGAGCGGTAGGTCGCTTTCTCCCGTTCCTTCAAACGGCCATTACTTTTGACTCGTTGGGAGTTACGGAAGCCACAACCTATCAAAACGAAGCTCTTTCCATGTTCTACGTTTCTAACGGTTGGAATAGTCATGGATCGGTTTTTTGTATAGAATAATTCCATCTTAATTTTATTCTACAGCTTGGATGTTTTCATTCATAAATTTATTCCGTGGAGTTTATGGTATAAATAGCCACACTAAATCGATGTTAACGTAGAAGAACGTGAAAAAACGAAAATATACAAAGATCAAAAAAGGCCACCGTAATATTCCGCTAAAAAAATGAAATTGAATTTAAAATTGGATAAAATAGGAAGATGAAAGATATTCGCAGACTGAAAATGTAGCTTACTTACAGGCTAAGTAATCATATAAAACGCCTTGAGTCGTTCGAAATTCTAAGGTATCAAATGCTTTTAACGTTCTCCTTGAAGTCTCTTCGTCGTGGTGTCGTAATTTTGGTAAAAAGGCGGCGCGCGTTGATGACTATGAGCAAAACAATGTGGTACGGAAAAAGAGGAAGAAGGAACCGTCCTAAAAACAGAATGTTTATTGCGCTATAGCTTCCGTAGACAAGTTTTTTACCAGTATCCCCATTTATTCCCTCAATGACCCATAAGATCTTAAATATCCAGTACTATAGTGTGAACATGCTTGGGCGTTTCACGGAGATCGAAGACTTTTGCCAATACCGTCGAATCGGAACAGCGAGCGGTCCGTCGCTTTCTCCCGTTCCTTCGAACGGCCATAACTTTTGACTCGTTGGGAGTTACAGGAGCCACAACCTATCAAAACGAAGCTCTTTCCATGTGCTAGTTTCTAACAGTCGGAATTGTCATGGATCGGTTTTTTGTCTAGAATAATTCCATCTTAATTTTATTCTACAGCTTGGATGTTTTCATTCATAAATTTATTCCGTGGAGTTTATGGTATAAATAGCCAGACTAAATCGATGTTAACGTAGAAGAACGTGAAAAAACAAAAATATACAAAGATCAAAAAAGGCCACCATAATATTCCGCTAAAAAAATGAAATTGAATTTAAAATTGGATAAATAGGAAAATGAAAGATAGTCGCAGGTTGAAAATGTAACTTACTTACGGCTAAGTAATCATATAAAACGCCTTGAGTCGTTCGAAATTCTAAGGTATCAAATGCTTTTAACTTTCTCCCTGAAGTCTCTTCGTCATGGTGTCGTAATTTTGGTAAAAAGGCGGCGCGCGTTGATGGCTATGAGCAAAACAATGTGGTACGGAAAAAGGGGAAGACGGAACCGTCCTAAAAACAGAATGTTTATTGCGCTATAGCTTCCGTAGACAAGTTTTTGACCAATATCCCCATTTATTCTCTCAATGATCCATAAGACCTTAGATATCAAGTACTATAGTGTGAACATGCTCGAGCGTTTCACGGAGATCGAAGACTTTTGCCAATACCGTCGAATCGGAACAGCGAGCTGTCCGTCGCTTTCTCCCGTTCCTTCAAACGGCCATAACTTTTGACTCGTTGGGAGTTACGGGAGCCACAACCTATCAAAACGAAGCCCTTTCCATGTTCTACGTTTCTAACGGTTGGAATAGTCATGGATCGGTTTTTTGTATAGAATAATTCCATCTTAATTTTATTCTACAGCTTGGATGTTTTCATTCATAAATTTATTCCGTGGAGTTTATGGTATAAATAGCCAGACTAAATCGATATTAACGTAAAAAAACGTGAAAAAACGAAAATATAAAAAGATCAAAAAAGGCCACCATAATATTCCGCTAAAAAATGAAATTGAATTTAAAATTGGATAAAATAGGAAAATGAAAGATATTCGCAGATTGAAAATGTAGCTTACTTATAGGCTAAGTAATCATATAAAACGCCATGAGTTGTTAGAAATTCTAAGGTATCAAATGCTTTTAACGTTCTCCTTGAAGTCTCTTCGTCGTGGTGTCGTAATTTTGGTAAAATGGCGGCGCGCGTTGATGACTATGAGCAAAACAATGTGGTATGGAAAAAGAGGAAGACGGAACCGTCCTAAAAACAGAACGTTTATTGCGCTATAGCTTCCGTAGACAAGTTTTTGACCAATATCCCCATTTATTCCCTCAATGATCCATAAGATCTTAAACATCAAGTACTATAGTGTGAACATGCTCGAGCGTTTAACGGAGATCGAAGACTTTTGCCAATACCGTCGAATCGGAACAGCGAGCGGTAGGTCGCTTTCTCCCGTTCCTTCAAACGGCCATTACTTTTGACTCGTTGGGAGTTACGGAAGCCACAACCTATCAAAACGAAGCTCTTTCCATGTTCTACGTTTCTAACGGTTGGAATAGTCATGGATCGGTTTTTTGTATAGAATAATTCCATCTTAATTTTATTCTACAGCTTGGATGTTTTCATTCATAAATTTATTCCGTGGAGTTTATGGTATAAATAGCCACACTAAATCGATGTTAACATAGAAGAACGTGAAAAAACGAAAATATACAAAGATCAAAAAAGGCCACCGTAATATTCCGCTAAAAAAATGAAATTGAATTTAAAATTGGATAAAATAGGAAGATGAAAGATATTCGCAGACTGAAAATGTAGCTTACTTACAGGCTAAGTAATCATATAAAACGCCTTGAGTCGTTCGAAATTCTAAGGTATCAAATGCTTTTAACGTTCTCCTTGAAGTCTCTTCGTCGTGGTGTCGTAATTTTGGTAAAAAGGCGGGGCGCGTTGATGACTATGAGCAAAACAATGTGGTACGGAAAAAGAGGAAGAAGGAACCGTCCTAAAAACAGAATGTTTATTACGCTATAGCTTCCGTAGACAAGTTTTTTACCAGTATCCCCATTTATTCCCTCAATGACCCATAAGATCTTAAATATCCAGTACTATAGTGTGAACATGCTCGGGCGTTTCACGGAGATCTAAGACTTTTGCCAATACCGTCGAATCGGAACAGCGAGCGGTCCGTTGCTTTCTCCCGTTCCTTCAAACGGCCATAACTTTTGACTCGTTGGGAGTTACAGGAGCCACAACCTATCAAAACGAAGCTCTTTCCATGTGCTAGTTTCTAACGGTTGGAATTGTCATGGATCGGTTTTTTGCCTAGAATAATTCCATCTTAATTTTATTCTACAGCTTGGATGTTTTCATTCATAAATTTATTCCGTGGAGTTTATGGTATAAATAGCCAGACTTAATCGATGTTAACGTAGAAGAACGTGAAAAAACAAAAATATAAAAAGATCAAAAAAGGCCACCATAATATTCCGCTAAAAAAATGAAATTGAATTTAAAATTGGATAAATAGGAAAATGAAAGATAGTCGCAGGTTGAAAATGTAACTTACTTACGGCTAAGTAATCATATAAAACGCCTTGAGTCGTTCGAAATTCTAAGGTATCAAATGCTTTTAACTTTCTCCCTGAAGTCTCTTCGTCATGGTGTCGTAATTTTGGTAAAAAGGCGGCGCGCGTTGATGACTATGAGCAAAACAATGTGGTACGGAAAAAGAGGAAGACGGAACTGTCCTAAAAACAGAATGTTTGTTGCGCTATAGCTTCCGTAGACAAGTTTTTGACCAATATCCCCATTTATTCTCTCAATGATCCATAAGACCTTAGATATCAAGTACTATAGTGTGAACATGCTCGAGCGTTTCACGGAGATCGAAGACTTTTGCCAATACCGTCGAATCGGAACAGCGAGCTGTCCGCCGCTTTCTCCCGTTCCTTCAAACGGCCATAACTTTTGACTCGTTGGGAGTTACGGGAGCCACAACCTATCAAAACGAAGCCCTTTCCATGTTCTACGTTTCTAACGGTTGGAATAGTCATGGATCGGTTTTTTGTATAGAATAATTCCATCTTAATTTTATTCTACAGCTTGGATGTTTTCATTCATAAATTTATTCCGTGGAGTTTATGGTATAAATAGCCAGACTAAATCGATGTTAACGTAAAAAAACGTGAAAAAACGAAAATATAAAAAGATCAAAAAAGGCCACCATAATATTCCGCTAAAAAATGAAATTGAATTTAAAATTGGATAAAATAGGAAAATGAAAGATATTCGCAGATTGAAAATGTAGCTTACTTACAGGCTAAGTAATCATATAAAACGCCTTGAGTTGTTAGAAATTCTAAGGTATCAAATGCTTTTAACGTTCTCCTTGAAGTCTCTTCGTCGTGGTGTCGTAATTTTGGTAAAATGGCGGCGCGCGTTGATGACTATGAGCAAAACAATGTGGTATGGAAAAAGAGGAAGACGGAACCGTCCTAAAAACAGAACGTTTATTGCGCTATAGCTTCCGTAGACAAGTTTTTGACCAATATCCCCATTTATTCCCTCAATGATCCATAAGATCTTAAACATCAAGTACTATAGTGTGAACATGCTCGAGCGTTTAACGGAGATCGAAGACTTTTGCCAATACCGTCGAATCGGAACAGCGAGCGGTAGGTCGCTTTCTCCCGTTCCTTCAAACGGCCATTACTTTTGACTCGTTGGGAGTTACGGAAGCCACAACCTATCAAAACGAAGCTCTTTCCATGTTCTACGTTTCTAACGGTTGGAATAGTCATGGATCGGTTTTTTGTATAGAATAATTCCATCTTAATTTTATTCTACAGCTTGGATGTTTTCATTCATAAATTTATTCCGTGGAGTTTATGGTATAAATAGCCACACTAAATCGATGTTAACATAGAAGAACGTGAAAAAACGAAAATATACAAAGATCAAAAAAGGCCACCGTAATATTCCGCTAAAAAAATGAAATTGAATTTAAAATTGGATAAAATAGGAAGATGAAAGATATTCGCAGACTGAAAATGTAGCTTACTTACAGGCTAAGTAATCATATAAAACGCCTTGAGTCGTTCGAAATTCTAAGGTATCAAATGCTTTTAACGTTCTCCTTGAAGTCTCTTCGTCGTGGTGTCGTAATTTTGGTAAAAAGGCGACGCGCGTTGATGACTATGAGCAAAACAATGTGGTACGGAAAAAGAGGAAGAAGGAACCGTCCTAAAAACAGAATGTTTATTGCGCTATAGCTTCCGTAGACAAGTTTTTTACCAGTATCCCCATTTATTCCCTCAATGACCCATAAGATCTTAAATATCCAGTACTATAGTGTGAACATGCTCGGGCGTTTCACGGAGATCTAAGACTTTTGCCAATACCGTCGAATCGGAACAGCGAGCGGTCCGTCGCTTTCTCCCGTTCCTTCAAACGGCCATAACTTTTGACTCGTTGGGAGTTACAGGAGCCACAACCTATCAAAACGAAGCTCTTTCCATGTGCTAGTTTCTAACGGTTGGAATTGTCATGGATCGGTTTTTTGTCTAGAATAATTCCATCTTAATTTTATTCTACAGCTTGGATGTTTTCATTCATAAATTTATTCCGTGGAGTTTATGGTATAAATAGCCAGACTTAATCGATGTTAACGTAGAAGAACGTGAAAAAACAAAAATATAAAAAGATCAAAAAAGGCCACCATAATATTCCGCTAAAAAAATGAAATTGAATTTAAAATTGGATAAATAGGAAAATGAAAGATAGTCGCAGGTTGAAAATGTAACTTACTTACGGCTAAGTAATCATATAAAACGCCTTGAGTCGTTCGAAATTCTAAGGTATCAAATGCTTTTAACTTTCTCCCTGAAGTCTCTTCGTCATGGTGTCGTAATTTTGGTAAAAAGGCGGCGCGCGTTGATGACTATGAGCAAAACAATGTGGTACCAAAAAAGAGGAAGACGGAACCGTCCTAAAAACAGAATGTTTATTGCGCTATAGCTTCCGTAGACAAGTTTTTGACCAATATCCCCATTTATTCTCTCAATGATCCATAAGACCTTAGATATCAAGTACTATAGTGTGAACATGCTCGAGCGTTTCACGGAGATCGAAGACTTTTGCCAATACCGTCGAATCGGAACAGCGAGCGGTCCGCCGCTTTCTCCCGTTCCTTCAAACGGCCATAACTTTTGACTCGTTGGGAGTTACGGGAGCCACAACCTATCAAAACGAAGCCCTTTCCATGTTCTACGTTTCTAACGGTTGGAATAGTCATGGATCGGTTTTTTGTATAGAATAATTCCATCTTAATTTTATTCTACAGCTTGGATGTTTTCATTCATAAATTTATTCCGTGGAGTTTATGGTATAAATAGCCAGACTAAATCGATGTTAACGTAGAAGAACGTGTAAAAACAAAAATATAAAAAGTTCAAAAAAGGCCACCATAATATTCCGCTAAAAAAATGAAATTGAATTTAAAATTGGATAAATAGGAAAATGAAAGATAGTCGCAGGTTGAAAATGTAACTTACTTACGGCTAAGTAATCATATAAAACGCCTTGAGTCGTTCGAAATTCTAAGGTATCAAATGCTTTTAACGTTCTCCTTGAAGTCTCTTCGTCGTGGTGTCGTAATTTTGGTAAAATGGCGGCGCGCGTTGATGACTATGAGCAAAACAATGTGGTATGGAAAAAGAGGAAGACGGAACCGTCCTAAAAACAGAACGTTTATTGCGCTATAGCTTCCGTAGACAAGTTTTTGACCAATATCCCCATTTATTTCCTCAATGATCCATAAGACCTTAGATATCAAGTACTATAGTGTGAACATGCTCGAGCGTTTCACGGAGATCGAAGACTTTTGCCAATACCGTCGAATCGGAACAGCGAGCGGTCCGTCGCTTTCTCCCGTTCCTTCAAACGGGCATAACTTTTGACTCGTTGGGAGTTACGGGAGCCACAACCTATCAAAACGAAGCTCTTTCCATGTTCTACGTTTCTAACGGTTGGAATAGTCATGGATCGGTTTTTTGTATAGAATAATTCCATCTTAATTTTATTCTACAGCTTGAATGTTTTCATTCATAAATTTATTCCGTGGAGTTTATGGTATAAATAGCCAGACTAAATCGATGTTAACGTAAAAGAACGTGAAAAAATGAAAATATACAAAGATCAAAAAAGGCCACCATAATATTCCGCTAAAAAATGAAATTTAATTTAAAATTGGATAAAATAGGAAAATGAAAGATATTCGCAGATTGAAAATGTAGCTTACTTACAGGCTAAGTAATCATATAAAACGCCTTGAGTCGTTCGAAATTCTAAGGTATCAAATGCTTTCAACGTTCTCCTTGAAGCCTCTTCGTCGTGGTGTCGTAATTTTGGTAAAAAGGCGGCGCGCGTTGATGACTATGAGCAAAACAATGTGGTACGGAAAAAGAGGAAGACGGAACCGTCCAAAAACAGAACGTTTATTGCGCTATAGCTTCCGTTGACAAGTTTTTGACCAATATCCCCATTTATTCCCTCAATGATCCATAAGATCTTAAATATCAAGTACTATAGTGTGAACATGCTCGAGCGTTTAACGGAGATCGAAGACTTTTGCCAATACCGTCGAATCGGAACAGCGAGCGGTCGGTCGCTTTCTCCCGTTCCTTCAAA
The DNA here is from genome assembly GCA_030765085.1 of Allium cepa. Classification (NCBI taxonomy): domain Eukaryota; kingdom Viridiplantae; phylum Streptophyta; class Magnoliopsida; order Asparagales; family Amaryllidaceae; genus Allium; species Allium cepa. The sequence continues at coordinate 172,267,358 of CM060931.1, forward strand.
CGGCCATAACTTTTGACTCGTTGGGAGTTACGGGATCCACAACCTATCAAAACGAAGACCTTTCCATGTTCTACGTTTCTAACGGTTGGAGTAGTCATGGAACGGTTTTTTGTATAGAATAATTCCTTCTTATTTTTATTCTACAGCTTGGATGTTTTCATTCATAAATTTATTCCGTGGAGTTTATGGTATAAATAGCCAGACTAAATCGATGTTAACATAGAAGAACGTGAAAAAAACGAAAATATACAAAGATCAAAAAAGGCCACCGTAATATTCCGCTAAAAAAATGAAATTGAATTTAAAATTGGATAAAATAGGAAAATGAAAGATATTCGCAGATTGAAAATGTAGCTTACTTACAGGCTAAGTAATCATATAAAACGCCTTGAGTCGTTCGAAATTCTAAGGTATCAAATGCTTTTAACGTTCTCCTTGAAGTCTCTTCGTCGTGGTGTCGTAATTTTGGTAAAAAGGCGGCGCGCGTTGATGACTATGAGCAAAACAATGTGGTACGGAAAAAGAGGAAGAATGAACCGTCCTAAAAACAGAATGTTTATTGCGCTATAGCTTCCGTAGACAAGTTTTTTACCAGTATCCCCATTTATTCCCTCAATGACCCATAAGATCTTAAATATCCAGTACTATAGTGTGAACATGCTCGGGCGTTTCACGGAGATCGAAGACTTTTGCCAATACCGTCGAATCGGAACAGCAAGCGGTCCGTCGCTTTCTCCCGTTCCTTCAAACGGCCATAACTTTTGACTCGTTGGGAGTTACAGGAGCCACAACCTATCAAAACGAAGCTCTTTCCATGTGCTAGTTTCTAACGGTTGGAATTGTCATGGATCGGTTTTTTGTCTAGAATAATTCCATCTTAATTTTATTCTACAGCTTGGATGTTTTCATTCATAAATTTATTCCGTGGAGTTTATGGTATAAATAGCCAGACTTAATCGATGTTAACGTAGAAGAACGTGAAAAAACAAAAATATACAAAGATCAAAAAAGGCCACCATAATATTCCGCTAAAAAAATGAAATTGAATTTAAAATTGGATAAATAGGAAAATGAAAGATAGTCGCAGGTTGAAAATGTAACTTACTTACGGCTAAGTAATCATATAAAACGCCTTGAGTCGTTCGAAATTCTAAGGTATCAAATGCTTTTAACTTTCTCCCTGAAGTCTCTTCGTCATGGTGTCGTAATTTTGGTAAAAAGGCGGCGCGCGTTGATGACTATGAGCAAAACAATGTGGTACGGAAAAAGAGGAAGACGGAACCATCCTAAAAACAGAATGTTTATTGCGCTATAGCTTCCGTAGACAAGTTTTTGACCAATATCCCCATTTATTCTCTCAATGATCCATAAGACCTTAGATATCAAGTAATATAGTGTGAACATGCTCGAGCGTTTCACGGAGATCGAAGACTTTTGCCAATACCGTCGAATCGGAACAGCGAGCTGTCCGTCGCTTTCTCCCGTTCCTTCAAACGGCCATAACTTTTGACTCGTTGGGAGTTACGGGAGCCACAACCTATCAAAACGAAGCCCTTTCCATGTTCTACGTTTCTAACGGTTGGAATAGTCATGGATCGGTTTTTTGTATAGAATAATTCCATCTTAATTTTATTCTACAGCTTGGATGTTTTCATTCATAAATTTATTCCGTGGAGTTTATGGTATAAATAGCCAGACTAAATCGATGTTAACGTAAAAAAACGTGAAAAAACGAAAATATAAAAAGATCAAAAAAGGCCACCATAATATTCCGCTAAAAAATGAAATTGAATTTAAAATTGGATAAAATAGGAAAATGAAAGATATTCGCAGATTGAAAATGTAGCTTACTTACAGGCTAAGTAATCATATAAAACGCCTTGAGTTGTTAGAAATTCTAAGGTATCAAATGCTTTTAACGTTCTCCTTGAAGTCTCTTCGTCGTGGTGTCGTAATTTTGGTAAAATGGCGGCGGCGTTGATGACTATGAGCAAAACAATGTGGTATGGAAAAAGAGGAAGACGGAACCGTCCTAAAAACAGAACGTTTATTGCGCTATAGCTTCCGTAGACAAGTTTTTGACCAATATCCCCATTTATTTCCTCAATGATCCATAAGAGCTTAGATATCAAGTACTATAGTGTGAACATGCTCGAGCGTTTCACGGAGATCGAAGACTTTTGCCAATACCGTCGAATCGGAACAGCGAGCGGTCCGTCGCTTTCTCCCGTTCCTTCAAACGGCCATAACTTTTGACTCGTTGGGAGTTACGGGAGCCACAACCTATCAAAACGAAGCTCTTTCCATGTTCTACGTTTCTAACGGTTGGAATAGTCATGGATCGGTTTTTTGTATAGAATAATTCCATCTTAATTTTATTCTACAGCTTGAATGTTTTCATTCATAAATTTATTCCGTGGAGTTTATGGTATAAATAGCCAGACTAAATCGATGTTAACGTAAAAGAACGTGAAAAAATGAAAATATACAAAGATCAAAAAAGGCCACCATAATATTCCGCTAAAAATGAAATTTAATTTAAAATTGGATAAAATAGGAGAATGAAAGATATTCGCAGATTGAAAATGTAGCTTACTTACAGGCTAAGTAATCATATAAAACGCCTTGAGTCGTTCGAAATTCTAAGGTATCAAATGCTTTCAACGTTCTCCTTGAAGCCTCTTCGTCGTGGTGTCGTAATTTTGGTAAAAAGGCGGCGCGCGTTGATGACTATGAGCAAAACAATGTGGTACGGAAAAAGAGGAAGACGGAACCGTCCAAAAACAGAACGTTTATTGCGCTATAGCTTCCGTAGAGAAGTTTTTGACCAATATCCCCATTTATTCCCTCAATGATCCATAAGATCTTAAATATCAAGTACTATAGTGTGAACATGCTCGAGCGTTTAACGGAGATCGAAGACTTTTGCCAATACCGTCGAATCGGAACATCGAGCGGTCGGTCGCTTTCTCCCGTTCCTTCAAACGGCCATAACTTTTGACTCGTTGGGAGTTATGGGATCCACAACCTACCAAAACGAAGACCTTTCCATGTTCTACGTTTCTAACGGTTGGAGTAGTCATGGAACGGTTTTTTGTATAGAATAATTCCTTCTTATTTTTATTCTACAGCTTGGATGTTTTCATTCATAAATTTATTCCGTGGAGTTTATGGTATAAATAGCCAGACTAAATCGATGTTAACGTAGAAGAACGTGAAAAAAACGAAAATATACAAAGATCAAAAAAGGCCACCGTAATATTCCGCTAAAAAAATGAAATTGAATTTAAAATTGGATAAAATAGGAAAATGAAAGATATTCGCAGATTGAAAATGTAGCTTACTTACAGGCTAAGTAATCATATAAAACGCCTTGAGTCGTTCGAAATTCTAAGGTATCAAATGCTTTTAACGTTCTCCTTGAAGTCTCTTCGTCGTGGTGTCGTAATTTTGGTAAAAAGGCGGCGCGCGTTGATGACTATGAGCAAAACAATGTGGTACGGAAAAAAGAGGAAGAAGGAACCGTCCTAAAAACAGAATGTTTATTCCGCAATAGCTTCCGTAGACAAGCTTTTTACCAATATCCCCATTTATTCCCTCAATAACCCATAAGATCTTAAATATCCAGTACTGTAGTGTGAACATGCTCGAGCGTTTCACGGAGATCGAAGACTTTTGCCAATACCGTCGAATCGGAACAGCGAGCGGTCCGTCGCTTTCTCCCGTTCCTTCAAACGGCCATAACTTTTGACTCGTTGGGAGTTACGGGAGCCACAACCTATCAAAACGAAGCTCTTTCCATGTTCTACGTTTCTAACGCTTGGAATAGTCATGGATCGGTTTTTTGTATAGAATAATTCCATCTTAATTTTATTCTACAGCTTGGATGTTTTCATTCATAAATTTATTCCGTGGAGTTTATGGTATAAATAGGCAGACTAAATCGATGTTAACGTAGAAGAACGTGAAAAAACGAAAATATACAAAGATCAAAAAAGGCCACCATAATACTCCGCTAAAAAATGAAATTGAATTTGAAATTGGATAAAATAGGAAAATGAAAGATATTCGCAGATTGAAAATGTAGCTTACTTACAGGCTAAGTAATCATATAAAACGCCTTGAGTCGTTCGAAATTCTAAGGTATAAAATGCTTTTAACGTTCTCCTTGAAGTCTCTTCGTCCTGGTGTCGTAAGTTTGGTAAAAAGGCGGCGCGCGTTGATGACTATGAGCAAAACAATGTGGTACGGAAAAAGAGGAAGACGGAACCGTCCTAAAAACTGAACGTTTATTGCGCTATAGCTTCCGTAGACAAGTTTTTGACCAATATCCCCATTTATTCCCTCAATGATCCATAAGATCTTAGATATCAAGTACTATAGGGTGAACATGCTCGAGCGTTTCACGGAGATCGAAGACTTTTTCCAATACCGTTGAATCGGAACAACGAGCGGTCCGTCGCTTTCTCCCGTTCCTTCAAACGGCCATAACTTTTGACTCGTTGGGAGTTATGGTAGCAACAACCTATCAAAACGAAGCTCTATCCATGTTCTACGTTTCTAACGGTTGGAATTGTCATGGATCGGTTTTTTGTATAGAATAATTCCATCTTAATTTTATTCTACAGCTTGGATGTTTTCATTCATAAATTTATGCCGTGGAGTTTATGGTATAAATAGCCAGACTAAATCAATGTTAACGTAAAAGAACGTGAAAAAACGAAAATATACAAAGATCAAAAAAGGCCACCATAATATTCCGCTAGAAAATGAAATTGAATTTAAAATTGGATAAAATAGGAAAATGAAAGATATTCGCAGATTGAAAATGTAGCTTATTTACAGGCTAAGTAATCATATAAAACGCCTTGAGTCGTTCGAAATTCTAAGGTATCAAATGCTTTTAACGTTCTCCTTGAAGCCTCTTCGTCGTGGTGTCGTAATTTTGGTAAAAAGGCGGCGCGCGTTGATGACTATGAGCAAAACAATGTGGTACGGAAATAGAGGAAGACGGAACCGTCCTAAAAACAGAATGTTTATTGCGCCATAGCTTCCGTAGACAAATTTTTGACCAATATCCCCATTTATTCCCTCAATGATCCATAAGATCTGAAATATCAAGTACTATAGTGTGAACATGCTCGAGCGTTTAACGGAGATCGAAGACTTTTGCCAATACCGTCGAATCGGAACAGCGAGCGGTCGGTCGCTTTCTCCCGTTCCTTCAAACGGTCATAACTTTTGACTCGTTGGGAGTTACGGGATCCACAACCTATCAAAACGAAGATCTTTCCATGTTCTACGTTTCTAACGGTTGGAATAGTCATGGATCAGTTTTTTGTATAGAATACTTCCTTCTTATTTTTATTCTACTGCTTGGATGTTTTCATTCATAAATTTATTCCGTGGAGTTTATGGTATAAATAGCCAGACTAAATCGATGTTAACGTTGGAGAACGCCAAAAAAACGAAAATATACAAAGATCAAAAAAGGCCACCGTAATATTACGCTAAAAAAATGAAATTGAATTTAAAATTGGATAAAATAGGAAAACGAAAGATATTCGCAGATTGAAAATGTAGCTTACTTACAGGCTAAGTAATCATATAAAACGCCTTGAGTCGTTCGAAATTCTAAGGTATCAAATGCTTTTAACGTTCTCCTTGAAGTCTCTTCGTCGTGGTGTCGTAATTTTGGTAAAAAGGCGGCGCGCGTTGATGACTATGAGCAAAACAATGTGGTACGGAAAAAGAGGAAGAAGGAACCGTCCTAAAAACAGAATGTTTATTGCGCTATAGCTTCCGTAGACAAGTTTTTTTACCAATATCCCCACTTATTCCCTCAATGACCCATAAGATCTTAAATATCCAGTACTATAGTGTGAACATGCTCGAGCGTTTCACGGAGATCGAAGACTTTTGCCAATACCGTCGAATCGGAACAGCGAGCGGTCCGTCGCTTTCTCCCGTTCCTTCAAACGGCCATAACTTTTGACTCGCTGGGAGTTACGGGAGCCACAACCTATCAAAACGAAGCTCTTTCCATGTTCTACGTTTCTAACGGTTGGAATAGTCATGGTCGGTTTTTTGTATAGAATAATTCCATCTTAATTTTATTCCACAGCTTGGATGTTTTCATTCATAAATTTATTCCGTGGAGTTTATGGTATAAATAGCCAGACTAAATCGATGTTAACCTAGAAGAACGTGAAAAAACAAAAATATACAAAGATCAAAAAAGGCCACCATAATATTCCGCTAAAAAATGAAATTGAATTTAAAATTGGATAAAATAGGAAAATGAAAGATATTCGCAGATTGAAAATGTAGCTTACTTACAGGCTAAGTAATCATATAAAACGCCTTGAGTCGTTCGAAATTCTAAGGTATCAAATGCTTTTAACGCTGTCCTTGAAGTCTCTTCGTCGTGGTGTCCTAATTTTGGTAAAAAGGCGGCGCGCGTTGATGACTATGAGCAAAACAATGTGGTACGGAAAAAGAGGAAGACGGAACCGTCCTAAAAACAGAATGTTTATTGCGCTATAGCTTCCGTAGACAAGTTTTTGACCAATATCCCCATTTATTCCCTCAATGATCCATAAGATCTTAGATATCAAGTACTATAGTGTGAACATGCTCGAGCGTTTCACGGAGATCGAAGACTTTTGCCAATACCGTCGAATCGGAACAGCGGGCGGTCCGTCGCTTTCTCCCGTTCCTTCAAACGGCCATAACTTTTGACTCGTTGGGAGTTACGGGAGCCACAACCTATCAAAACGAAGCTCTTTCCATGTTCTACGTTTCTAATGTTGGAATTGTCATGGATCGGTTTTTTGTATAGAATAATTCCATCTGAATTTTATTCTACAGCTTGGATGTTTTCATTCATAAATTTATTCCGTGGAGTTTATGGTATAAATAGCCAGACTAAATCGATGTTAACGTAAAAAAAGTGAAAAAACGAAAATATAAAAAGATCAAAAAAGGCCACCATAATACTCCGCAAAAAATGAAATTGAATTTAAAATTGGATAAAATAGGAAAATGAAAGATATTCGCAGATTGAAAATGTAGCTTACTTACAGGCTAAGTAATCATATAAAACGCCTTGAGTCGTTCGAAATTCTAAGGTATCAAATGCATTTAACGTTCTCCTTGAAGTCTTTTCGTCGTGGTGTTGTAATTTTGGTAAAAAGGCGGCGCGCGTTGATGACTATGAGCAAAACAATGTGGTATGGAAAAAGAGGAAGACGGAACCGTCCTAAAAACAGAACGTTTATTGCGCTATAGCTTCCGTAGACAAGTTTTTGACTAATATCCCCATTTATTCCCTCAATGATCCATAAGATCTTAGATATCAAGTACTATAGTGTGAACATACTCGAGCGTTTCACGGAGATCGAAGACTTTTGCCAATACCGTCGAATCGGAACAGCGAGCGGTCCGTCGCTTTCTCCCGTTCCTCCAAACGGCCATAACTTTTGACTCGTTGGGAGTTACGGGAGCCACAACCTATCAAAACGAAGCTCTTTCCATGTTCTACGTTTCTAACGGTTGGAATGGTCATGGATCGGTTTTTTGTATAGAATAATTCCATCTTAATTTTATTCTACAGCTTGGATGTTTTCATTCATAAATTTATTCCGTGGAGTTTATGGTATAAATAGCCAGACTAAATCGATGTTAACGTAAAAGAACGTGAAAAAACAAAAATATACAAAGATCAAAAAAGGCCACCATAATATTCCGCTAAAAAATGAAATTGAATTTAAAATTGGATAAAATAGGAAAATGAAAGATATTCGCAGATTGAAAATGTAGCTTACTTACAGGCTAATTAATCATATAAAACGCCTTGAGTCGTTCGAAATTCTAACGTATCAAATGCTTTTAACGGTCTCCTTGAAGCCTCTTCGTCGTGGTGTCGTAATTTTGGTAAAAGGCGGCGCGCGTTGATGACTATGAGCAAAACAATGTGGTACGGAAAAAGAGGAAGACAGAACCGTCCTAAAAACAGAACGTTTATTGCGCTATAGCTTCCGTAGAAAAGTTTTTGACCAATATCCACATTTAGTCCCTCAATGATCCATAAGATCTTAAATATCAAGTACTATAGTGTGAACATGCTCGAGCGTTTAACGGAGATCGAAGACTTTTGCCAATACCGTCGAATCGGAACAGCGAGCGGTCGGTCGCTTTCTCCCGTTCCTTCAAACGGCCATAACTTTTGACTCGTTGGGAGTTACGGGATCCACAATCTATCACAACGAAGATCTTTCCATGTTCTACGTTTCTAACGGTTAGAATAGTCATGGATCGGTTTTTTGTGTAGAATAATTCATTCTTATTTTTATTCTACAGCTTGGATGTTTTCGTTCATAAATTTATTCCGTGGAGTTTATGGTATAAATAGCCAGACTAAATCGATGTTAACGTAGAAGAACGTGAAAAAAACGAAAATATACAAAGATCAAAAAAGGCCACCGTAATATTCCGCTAAAAAGATGAAATTGAATTTAAAATTGCATAAAATAGGAAAATGAAAGATATTCGCAGATTGAAAATGTAGCTTACTTATAGGCTAAGTAATCATATAAAACGCCTTAAGTCGTTCGAAATTCTAAGGTATCAAATGCTTTTAACGTTCTCCTTGAAGTCTCTTCGTCGTGGTGTCGTAATTTCGGTAAAAAGGCGACGCATGTTGATGACTATGCGCAAAACAATGTGGTACGGAAAAAGAGGAAGACGGAACCGTCCTAAAAACTGAACGTTTATTGCGCTATAGCTTCCGTAGACAAGTTTTTGACCAATATCCCCATTCATTCCCTCAATGATCCATAAGATCTTAAATATCAAGTACTATAGTGTGAACATGCTCGAGCGTTTCACGGAGATCGAAGACTTTTGCCAATACCGTAGACTCGGAACAGCGAGCGGTCCGTCGCTTTCTCCCGTTCCTTCAAACGGCCATAACTTTTGACTCGTTGGGAGTTACGGTAGCAACAACCTATCAAAATGAAGATCTTTCCATGTTCTACGTTTCTAACGGTTGGAATTGTCATGGATCGGTTTTTTTGTATAGAATAATTTCATCTTAATTTTATTCTACAGCTTGGATGTTTTCATTCATAAATTTATTCCGTGGAGTTTATTGTATAAATAGCCAGACTAAATCGATGTTAACGTAGAAGAACGTGAAAAAAACGAAAATATGCAAAGATCAAAAAGGCCACCATAATATTCCGCTAAAAAAATGAAATTTAATTTAAAATTGGATAAAATAGGAAAATGAAAGATATTCGCAGATTGAAAAAGTAGCCTACTTACAGGCTAAGTAATCATATAAAACGCCTAGAGTAGTTCGAAATTCTAAGGTATCAAATGCTTTTAACGTTCTCCTTGAAGTCTCTTCGTCGTGGTGTCGTAATTTCGGTAAAAAGGCGGCGCATGTTGATGACTATGCGCAAAACAATGTGGTACGGAAAAAGAGGAAGACGGAACCGTCCTAAAAACAGAACGTTTATTGCGCTATAGCTTCCGTAGACAAGTTTTTGACAAATATCCCCATTTATTCCCTCAATGATCCATAAGATCTTAAATATCAAGTACTATAGTGTGAACATGCTCGAGCGTTTCACGGAGATCGAAAACTTTTGCCAATACCGTCGAATCGGAACAGCGAGCGGTCCGTCGCTTTCTCCTGTTCCTTCAAACGGCCATAACTTTTGACTCGTTGGGAGTTACGGGAGCCACAACCTATCATAACGAAGCTCTTTCCATGTTCTACGTTTCTAACGGTTGGAATTGTCATGGATCGGTTTTTTGTATAGAATAATTACATTTTAATTTTATTCTACAGCTTCGATGTTTTCATTCATAAATTTATTCCATGGAGTTTATGGTATAAACAGCCAGACTAAATCCATGTTAACGTAGAAGAACGTGAAAAAACGAAAATATACAAAGATAAAAAAAGGCCACCATAATATTCCGCTAAAAAAATGAAATTGAATTTAAAATTGGATAAAATAGGAAAATGTAAGATATTCGCAGATTGAAAAGGTAGCTTACTTACAGGCTAAGTAATCATATAAAACGCCTTCAGTCGTTCGAAATTCTAAGGTATCAAATGCTTTTAACGTTCTCCTTGAAGTCTCTTCGTCGTGGTGTCGTAATTTCGGTAAAAAGGCGGCGCGCATTGATGACTATGAGCAGAACAATGTGGTACGGAAAACGATGAAGACGGAACCGTCCTAAAAACAGAACGTTTATTGCACTATAGCTTCCGTAGACAAGTTTTTGACCAATATCCCCATTTATTCCCTCAATGATCCATAAGATCTTAAATATCAAGTACCATAGTGTGAACATGCTCGAGCGTTTCACGGAGATCGAAGACTTTTGCCAATATGTTCGAATCGAAACAGCGAGCGGTCCGTCGCTTTCTCCAGTTCCTTCAAACGGCCATAACTTTTGACTCGTTGGGAGTTACGGGAGCCACAACCTATCAAAACGAAGCTCTTTCCATGTTCTACGTTTCTAACGGTTAGAATTGTAATGGATCAATTTTTTGTTTAGAATAATTCCATCTTAATTTTATTCTACAGCTTGGATGTTTTCATTCACAAATTTATTCCGTGGAGTCTATGGTATAAATAGCCAGACTAAATCGATGTTAACGTAGAAGAACGTGAAAAAACGAAAATATACAAAGATAAAAAAAGGCCACCATAATATTCCGCTAAAAAAATGAAAATGAATTTAAAATTGGATAAAATAGGAAAATGAAAGATATTCGTAGATTGAAAATGTAGCTTACTTACAGGCTAAGTAATCATATAAAACGCCTTTAGTCGTTCGAAATTCTAAGGTATAAAATGCTTTTAACGTTCTCCTTGAAGTCTCTTCGTCGTGGTGTCGTAATTTCGGTAAAAAGGCGGCGCTCGTTGATGACTATGAGCAAAACAATGTGGTACGGAAAAAGAGGAAGACGGAACCGTCCTAAAAACAGAATGTTTATTGCGCTATAGCTTCCGTCGACAAGTTTTTGACCAATATCCCCATTTATTCCCTCAATGATCCATAAGATCTTAAATATCAAGCACTATAGTGTGAACGTGCTCGAGCGTTTCACGGAGATCGAAGACTTTTACCAATACCGTCGAATCGGAACAGCGAGCGGTCCGTCGCTTTCTCCCGTTCTTTCAAACGACCATAACTTTTGACTCGTTAGGAGTTACGGGAGTCACAACCTATCAAAACGAAGCTCTTTCCATGTTCTACGTTTCTAACGGTTGGAATTGTCATGGATCGGTTTTTTGTATAGAATAATTCCATCTTAATTTTATTCTACAGCTTGGATGTTTTCATTCATAAATTTATTCCGTGTATTTTATCGTATAAATAGCCGGACTAAATCGATGTTAACGTAGAAGAACGTGAAAAAAACGAAAATATACAAAGATCAAAAACGGCCATCATAATATTCGGTAAAAAAATGAAATTGAATTTAAAACTGGATAAAATAGGAAAATGAAAGATATCCGCAGATTGAAAAAGTGCTTACTTACAGGCTAAGTAATCATATAAAACGCCTTGAGTCATTCGAAATTCTAAGGTATCAAATGCTTTTAACGTTCTCCTGGAAGTCTCTTCGTCCTGGTGTCGTAATTTTGGTAAAAAGGCGGCGCGCATTGATGACTATGAGCAAAACATTGTGGTACGGAAAAAGAGGAAGACAGAACCGTCCTAACAACAGAACGTTTATTGCGCTATAGCTTCCTAGACAAGTTTTTGACCAATATCCCCATTTATTCCCTCAATGATCCATAATATCTTAAATATCAAGTACTATAGTGTGAACATGCTCGAGCGTTTCACGGAGATCGAAGACTTTCGCCAATACCGTCGAATCGGAACAGCGAGCGGTCCGTCGCTTTCTCCCGTTCCTTCAAACGACCATAACTTTTGACTCGTTGGGAGTTACGGGAGCCACAACCGATCAAAACGAAGCTCTTTCCATGTTCTACGTTTCTAACGGTTGGAATTGTCATGGATCGGTTTTTTGTATAGAATAATTCCATCTTAATTTTATTCTACAGCTTGGATGTTTTCATTCATAAATTTATTCCGTGGAGTTTATAGTATAAATAGCCGGACTAAATCGATGTTAACGTAGAAGAACGTGAAAAAAACGAAAATATACAAAGATCAAGAAAGGACACCATAATATTCCGCTAAAAAATGAAATTGAATTTAAAACTGGATAAAATTGGAAAATGAAAGATATTCGCAGATTGAAAATGTAGCTTACTTACTGGCTAAGTAATCATATAAAACACCTTGAGTCGTTCGAAAATCTAAGGTATCAAATGCTTTTAACGTTCTCCTTGAAGTCTCTTCGTCCTGGTGTCGTAATTTCGGTTAAAAGGCGACGCGCGTTGATGACTATGAGCAAAACAATGTGGTACGGAAAAAGAGGAAGACGGAACCGTCCTAAAAACAGAACGTTTATTGCGCTATAGCTTCCGTAGACAAGTTTTTGACCAATATCCCCATTTATTCCCTCAATGATCCATAAGATCTTAAATATCAAGTACTATAGTGTGAACATGCTCGAGCGTTTCACGGAGATCGAAGACTTTGCCAATACCGTCGAATCGGAACAGCGAGCGGTCGGTCGCTTTCGCCCGTTCCTTCAAACGGCCATAACTTTTGACACGTTGGGAGGTACCGGAGGCACAACCTATCAAAACGAAGCTCTTTCCATGTTCTACGTTTCTAACGGTTGGAATTGTCATGGATCGGTTTTTTGTGTAGAATAATTCCATCTTAATTTTATTCTACGGCTTGGATGTTTTCATTCATAAATTTATTCCGTGGAGTTTAAGGTATAAATAGCCAGACTAAATCGATGTTAACGTAGAAGAACTTGAAAAAAATGAAAATATACAAAGATCAAAAAAGGCCATCATAATATTCCGCTAAAAAAATGAAATTGAATATAAAACTGGATAAAATAGGAAAATGAAAGATATCCGCAGATTGAAAAAGTAGCTTACTTACAGGCTAAGTAATCATATAAAACGCCTTGAGTCATTCGAAATTCTAAGGTATCAAATGCTTTTAACGTTCTCCTTGAAGTCTCTTCGTCCTGGTGTCGTAATTTTGGTAAAAAGGCGGCGCGCGTTGATGACTATGAGCAAAACAATGTGGTACGGAAAAAGACGAAGACGGAACCGTCCTAACAACAGAACGTTTATTGCGCTATAGCTTCCGTAGACAAGTTTTTGACCAATATCCCCATTTATTCCCTCAATGATCCATAAGATCTTAAATATCAAGTAATATAGTGTGAACATGCACGAGCGTTTCACGGAGATCGAAGACTTTTGCCAATACCGTCGAATCGGAACAGCGAGCGGTCCGTCGCTTTCTCCCGTTCCTTCAAACGACCATAACTTTTGACTCGTTGGGAGTTACGGGAGCCACAACCTATCAAAACGAAGCTCTTTCCATGTTCTACGTTTCTAACGGTTGGAATTGTCATGGATCGGTTTTTTGTACAGAATAATTTCATCTTAATTTTATTCTACAGCTTGGATGTTTTCATTCATAAATTTATTCCGTGAAGTTTATGGTATAAATAACCAGACTAAATCGATGTTAACGTAGAAGAACGTGAAAAAAAGGAAAATATACAAAGATCAAAAAAGGTCACCATAATGTTCCGCTAAAAAAATGAAATTGAATTTAAAATTGGATAAAATAGGAAAATGAAAGATATCCGCAGATTGAAAATGTAGCTTACTTACAGGCTAAGTAATCATATAAAACGCCTTGAGTCGTTCGAAATTCTAAGGTATCAAATGCTTTTAACGTTCTCCTTGAAATCTCTTCGTCTTGGTGTCGTAATTTTGGTAAAAAGGCGGCGCGCGTTGATGACTATGAGCAAAACAATGTGGTACGGAAAAAGAGGAAGACAGAACCGTCCTAAAAACAGAACGTTTATTGCGCTATAGCTTCCGTAGACAAGTTTTTGACCAATATCCCCATTTATTCCCTCAATGATCCGTAAGACCTTAAATATCAAGTACTATAGTGTGAACATGCTCGAGCTTTTCACGGAGATCGAAGACTTTTGCCAATACCGTCGAATCGGAACAGCGAGCGGTCGGTCGCTTTCTCCCGCTCCTTCAAACGACCATAACTTTTGACTCGTTGGGAGTTACGGGAGCCACAACCTATCAGAACGAAGCTCTTTCCATGTTCTACGTTTCCAACGGTTGGAATTCTCTTGGATCGGTCTTTTGCGTAGAATAATTTCATCTTAATTTTATTCTACTGCTTGGATGTTTTCATTCATAAATTTATTCCGTGGAGTTTGTGGCATAAAAAGTCGGACTAAATCGATGTTAACGTAGAAGAACGTGAAAAAACGAAAATATACAAAGATCAAAAAAGGCCACCATAATATTCCGCTAAAAAAATGAAATTGAATTTAAAATTGGATAAAATAGGAAAATGAAAGATATTCGCAGATTGAAAAATTAGCTTGCTTACAGGCTAAGTAATCATATAAAACGCCTTGAGTCATTCAAAATTCTAAGGTATCAAATGCTTTTAACGTTCTCCTTGAAGTCTCTTCATCCTGGTGTCGTAATTTCGGTAAAAAGGCGTCGCGCGTTAATGACTATGAGCAAAACAATGTGGTACGGAAAAAGAGGAAGACGGAACCGTCCTAAAAACAGAACGTTTATTGCGCCATAGCTTCCGTAGACAAGTTTTTGACCAATATCCCCATTTATTCCCTCAATGATCCATAAGATCTTAAATATCAAGTACTATAGTGTGAACATGCTCGAGCGTTTGACGGAGATCGAAGACTTTTGCCAATACCGTCGAATCGGAACAGCGAGCGGTCCGTCGCTTTCTCCCGTTCCTTCAACCGGCCATAACTTTTGACTCGTTGGGAGTTACGGGAGGCACAACCTATCAAAACGAAGCCCCTTCCATGTTCTACGTTTCTAACGGTTGGAATTGTCATGGATCGGTTTTTTGTATTGAATAATTCCATCTTAATTTTATTCTACAGCTTGGATGTTTTCATTGATAAATTTATTCCGTGGAGTTTATGGTATAAATAGCCAGACTAAATCGATGTTAACGTAGAAGAACGTGAAAAAACGAAAATATACAAAGATCAAAAAGGCCACCATAATATTCCGCTAAAAAAATGAAAATGAATTGAAAATTGGATAAAATAGGAAAATGAAAGATATTCGCAGATTGAAAATGTAGCTTACTTACAGGCTAAGTAATCATATAAAACTCCTTGAGTCGTTCGAAGTTTTAAGGTATCAAATGCTTTTAACGTTCTCCTTGAAGTCTCTTCGTCGTGGTGTCGTAATTTCGGTAAAAAGGCGACGCGCGTTGATGACTATGAGCAAAACAATATGGTACGGAAAAAGAGGAAGTCGGAACCGTCCTAATAACAGAACGTTTATTGCGCTATAGCTTCCGTGGACAAGTTTTTGACCAATATCCCCATTTATTCCCTCAATGGTCCATAAGATCTTAAATATCAAGTACTATAGTGTGAACATGCTCGAGCGTTTCACGGAGATCGAAGACTTTTGCCAATACCGTCGAATCGGAACAGCGAGCGGTCCGTCGCTTTCTCCCGTTCCTTCAAACGGCCATAACTTTTGACTCGTTGGGAGTTACGGGAGCCGCAACCTATCAAAACGAAGCTCTTTCCATGTTCTACGTTTCTAACGGTTGGAATTGTCATGGATCGGTTTTTTGTGTAGAATAATTCCATCTTAATTTTATTCTACAGCTTGGATGTTTTCATTCATAAATGTATATCGTGGAGTTTATGGTATAAATAGCCAGACTAAACCGATGTTAACGTAGAAGAACGTTAAAAAACGAAAATATACAAAGATAAAAAAAGGGCCACCATAATATTCCGCTAAAAAAATGAAATTGAATTTAAAATTGGATAAAATAGGAAAATGAAAGATATTCGCAGATTGGAAATGTAGCTTACTTACAGGCTAAGTAATCATATAAAACGCCTTTAGTCGTTCGAAATTCTAAGGTATAAAATGCTTTTAACATTCTCCTTGAAGTCTCTTCATCGTTGTGTCGTAATTTCGGTAAAAAGGCGGCGCGCGTTGATGACTATGAGCAAAACAATGTGGTACGGAAAAAGAGGAAGACGGAACCGTCCAAAAACAGAACGTTTATTGCGCTATAGCTTCCGTAGACAAGTTTTTGACCAATATCCCCATTTATTCCCTCAATGATCCATAAGATCTTAAATATCAAGTACTATAGTGTGAACATGCTCGAGCGTTTAACGGAGATCGAAGACTTTTGCCAATACCGTCGAATCGGAACAGCGAGCAGTCGGTCGCTTTCTCCCGTTCCTTCAAACGGCCATAACTTTTGACTCGTTGGGAGTTACGGGATCCACAACCTACCAAAACGAAGACCTTGCCATGTTCTACGTTTCTAACGGTTGGGGTAGTCATGGAACGGTTTTTTGTATAGAATAATTCCTTCTTATTTTTATTCTACAGCTTGGATGTTTTCATTCATAAATTTATTCCGTGGAGTTTATGGTATAAATAGCCAGACTAAATCGATGTTAACGTAGAAGAACGTGAAAAAAACGAAAATATACAAAGATCAAAAAAGGCCACCGTAATATTCCGCTAAAAAAATGAAATTGAATTTAAAATTGGATAAAATAGGAAAATGAAAGATATTCGCAGATTGAAAATGTAGCTTACTTACAGGCTAAGTAATCATATAAAACGCCTTGAGTCATTCGAAATTCTAAGGTATCAAATGCTTTTAACGTTCTCCTTGAAGTCTCTTCGTCGTGGTGTCGTAATTTTGGTAAAAAGGCGGCGCGCGTTGATGACTATGAGCAAAACAATGTGGTACGGAAAAAAGAGGAAGAAGGAACCGTCCTAAAAACAGAATGTTTATTCCGCAATAGCTTCCGTAGACAAGCTTTTTACCAATATCCCCATTTATTCCCTCAATAACCCATAAGATCTTAAATATCCAGTACTGTAGTGTGAACATGCTTGAGCGTTTCATGGAGATCGAAGACTTTTGCCAATACCGTCGAATCGGAACAGCGAGCGGTCCGTCGCTTTCTCCCGTTCCTTCAAACGGCCATAACTTTTGACTCGTTGGGAGTTACGGGATCCACAATCTATCAAAACGAAGATCTTTCCATGTTCTACGTTTCTAACGGTTAGAATAGTCATGGATCGGTTTTTTGTGTAGAATAATTCATTCTTATTTTTATTCTACAGCTTGGATGTTTTCGTTCATAAATTTATTCCGTGGAGTTTATGGTATAAATAGCCAGACTAAATCGATGTTAACGTAGAAGAACGTGAAAAAACGAAAATATACAAAGATCAAAAAAGGCCACCATAATACTCCGCTAAAAAATGAAATTGAATTTGAAATTGGATAAAATAGGAAAATGAAAGATATTCGCAGATTGAAAATGTAGCTTACTTACAGGCTAAGTAATCATATAAAACGCCTTGAGTCGTTCGAAATTCTAAGGTATCAAATGCATTTAACGTTCTCCTTGAAGTCTCTTCGTCGTAGTGTCGTAATTTTGGTAAAAAGGCGGCGCGCGTTGATGACTATGAGCAAAACAATGTGGTACGGAAAAAGAGGAAGACGGAACCGTCCTAAAAACTGAACATTTATTGCGCTATAGCTTCCGTAGACAAGTTTTTGACCAATATCCCCATTTATTCCCTCAATGATCCATAAGATCTTAGATATCAAGTACAATAGGGTGAACATGCTCGAGCGTTTCACGGAGATCGAAGACTTTTGCCAATACCGTCGAATCGGAACAACGAGCGGTCCGTCGCTTTCTCCCGTTCCTTCAAACGGCCATAACTTTTGACTCGTTGGGAGTTATGGTAGCAACAACCTATCAAAACGAAGACCTTTCCATGTTCTACGTTTCTAACGGTTGGGGTAGTCATGGAACGGTTTTTTGTATAGAATAATTCCTTCTTATTTTTATTCTACAGCTTGGATGTTTTCATTCATAAATTTATTCCGTGGAGTTTATGGTATAAATAGCCAGACTAAATCGATGTTAACGTAGAAGAACGTGAAAAAAACGAAAATATACAAAGATCAAAAAAGGCCACCGTAATATTCCGCTAAAAAAATGAAATTGAATTTAAAATTGGATAAAATAGGAAAATGAAAGATATTCGCAGATTGAAAATGTAGCTTACTTACAGGCTAAGTAATCATATAAAACGCCTTGAGTCGTTCGAAATTCTAAGGTATCAAATGCTTTTAACGTTCTCTTTGAAGCCTCTTCGTCGTGGTGTCGTAATTTTGGTAAAAAGGCGGCGCGCGTTGATGACTATGAGCAAAACAATGTGGTACGGAAATAGAGGAAGACGGAACCGTCCTAAAAACAGAATGTTTATTGCGCCATAGCTTCCGTAGACAAATTTTTGACCAATATCCCCATTTATTCCCTCAATGATCCATAAGATCAGAAATATCAAGTACTATAGTGTGAACATGCTCGAGCGTTTAACGGAGATCGAAGACTTTTGCCAATACCGTCGAATCGGAACAGCGAGCGGTCGGTCGCTTTCTCCCGTTCCTTCAAACGGTCATAACTTTTGACTCGTTGGGAGTTACGGGATCCACAACCTATCAAAACGAAGATCTTTCCATGTTCTACGTTTCTAACGGTTGGAATAGTCATGGATCGGTTTTTTGTATAGAATACTTCCTTCTTATTTTTATTCTACAGCCTGGATGTTTTCATTCATAAATTTATTCCGTGGAGTTTATGGTATAAATAGCCAGACTAAATCGATGTTAACGTAGGAGAACGCAAAAAAACGAAAATATACAAAGATCAAAAAAGGCCATCATAATATTCCGCTAAACAAATGAAATTGAATTTAAAACTGGATAAAATAGGAAAATGAAAGATATCCGCAGATTGAAAAAGTGCTTACTTACAGGCTAAGTAATCATATAAAACGCCTTGAGTCATTCGAAATTCTAAGGTATCAAATGCTTTTAACGTTCTCCTTGAAGTCTCTTCGTCTTGGTGTCGTAATTTTGGTAAAAAGGCGGCGCGCATTGATGACTATGAGCAAAACATTGTGGTACGGAAAAAGAGGAAGACAGAACCGTCCTAACAACAGAACGTTTATTGCGCTATAGCTTCCTAGACCAGTTTTTGACCAATATCCCCATTTATTCCCTCAATGATCCATAAGATCTTAAATATCAAGTACTATAGTGTGAACATGCTCGAGCGTTTCACGGAGATCGAAGACTTTCGCCAATACCGTCGAATCGGAACAGCGAGCGGTCCGTCGCTTTCTCCCGTTCCTTCAAACGACCATAACTTTTGACTCGTTGGGAGTTACGGGAGCCACAACCGATCAAAACGAAGCTCTTTCCATGTTCTACGTTTCTAACGGTTGGAATTGTCATGGATCGGTTTTTTGTATAGAATAATTCCATCTTAATTTTATTCTACAGCTTGGATGTTTTCATTCATAAATTTATTCCGTGGAGTTTATAGTATAAATAGCCGGACTAAATCGATGTTAACGTAGAAGAACGTGAAAAAAACGAAAATATACAAAGACCAAAAAAGGACACCATAATATTCCGCTAAAAAATGAAATTGAATTTAAAACTGGATAAAATTGGAAAATGAAAGATATTCGCAGATTGAAAATGTAGCTTACTTACTGGCTAAGTAATCATATAAAACACCTTGAGTCGTTCGAAAATCTAAGGTATCAAATGCTTTTAACGTTCTCCTTGAAGTCTCTTCGTCCTGGTGTCGTAATTTCGGTTAAAAGGCGACGCGCGTTGATGACTATGAGCAAAACAATGTGGTACGGAAAAAGAGGAAGACGGAACCGTCCTAAAAACAGAACGTTTATTGCGCTATAGCTTCCGTAGACAAGTTTTTGACCAATATCCCCATTTATTCCCTCAATGATCCATAAGATCTTAAATATCAAGTACTATAGTGTGAACATGCTCGAGCGTTTCACGGAGATCGAAGACTTTGCCAATACCGTCGAATCGGAACAGCGAGCGGTCGGTCGCTTTCGCCCGTTCCTTCAAACGGCCATAACTTTTGACTCGTTGGGAGGTACGGGAGGCACAACCTATCAAAACGAAGCTCTTTCCATGTTCTACGTTTCTAACGGTTGGAATTGTCATGGATCGGTTTTTTGTGTAGAATAATTCCATCTTAATTTTATTCTACGGCTTGGATGTTTTCATTCATAAATTTATTCCGTGGAGTTTAAGGTATAAATAGCCAGACTAAATCGATGTTAACGTAGAAGAACTTGAAAAAAACGAAAATATACAAAGATCAAAAAAGGCCATCATAATATTCCGCTAAAAAAATGAAATTGAATTTAAAACTGGATAAAATAGGAAAATGAAAGATATCCGCAGATTGAAAAAGTAGCTTACTTACAGGCTAAGTAATCATATAAAACGCCTTGAGTCATTCGAAATTCTAAGGTATCAAATGCTTTTAACGTTCTCCTTGAAGTCTCTTCGTCCTGGTGTCGTAATTTTGGTAAAAAGGCGGCGCGCGTTGATGACTATGAGCAAAACAATGTGGTACGGAAAAAGACGAAGACGGAACCGTCCTAACAACAGAACGTTTATTGCGCTATAGCTTCCGTAGACAAGTTTTTGACCAATATCCCCATTTATTCCCTCAATGATCAATAAGATCTTAAATATCAAGTAATATAGTGTGAACATGCACGAGCGTTTCACGGAGATCGAAGACTTTTGCCAATACCGTCGAATCGGAACAGCGAGCGGTCCGTCGCTTTTTCCCGTTCCTTCAAACGACCATAACTTTTGACTCGTTGGGAGTTACGGGAGCCACAACCTATCAAAACGAAGCTCTTTCCATGTTCTACGTTTCTAACGGTTGGAATTGTCATGGATCGGTTTTTTGTATAGAATAATTTCATCTTAATTTTATTCTACAGCTTGGATGTTTTCATTCATAAATTTATTCCGTGAAGTTTATGGTATAAATAACCAGACTAAATCGATGTTAACGTAGAAGAACGTGAAAAAAAGGAAAATATACAAAGATAAAAAAAGGTCACCATAATGTTCCGCTAAAAAAATGAAATTGAATTTAAAATTGGATAAAATAGGAAAATGAAAGATATCCGCAGATTGAAAATGTAGCTTACTTACAGGCTAAGTAATCATATAAAACGCCTTGAGTCGTTCGAAATTCTAAGGTATCAAATGCTTTTAACGTTCTCCTTGAAGTCTCTTCGTCTTGGTGTCGTAATTTTGGTAAAAAGGCGGCGCGCGTTGATGACTATGAGCAAAACAATGTGGTACGGAAAAAGAGGAAGACAGAACCGTCCTAAAAACAGAACGTTTATTGCGCTATAGCTTCCGTAGACAAGTTTTTGACCAATATCCCCATTTATTCCCTCAATGATCCGTAAGACCTTAAATATCAAGTACTATAGTGTGAACATGCTCGAGCTTTTCACGGAGATCGAAGACTTTTGCCAATACCGTCGAATCGGAACAGCGAGCGGTCGGTCGCTTTCTCCCGCTCCTTCAAACGACCATAACTTTTGACTCGTTGGGAGTTACGGGAGCCATAACCTATCAAAACGAAGCTCTTTCCATGTTCTACGTTTCTAACGGTTGGAATTGTCATGGATCGGTTTTTTGTGTAGAATAATTCCTTCTTAATTTTATTCTACACCTAGGATGTTTTCATTCATAAATTTATATCGTGGAGTTTATGGTATAAATAGCTAGACTAAATCGATGTTAACGTAGAAGAACGTGAAAAAAACGAAAATATACAAAGATCAAAAAAGGCCACCATAATATTCCGCTAAAAAAATGAAATTGAATTTAAAATTGGATAAAATAGGAAAATGAAAGATATTCGCAGATTGAAAAATTAGCTTGCTTACAGGCTAAGTAATCATATAAAACGCCTTGAGTCATTCAAAATTCTAAGGCATCAAATGCTTTTAACGTTCTCCTTGAAGTCTCTTCGTCCAGGTGTCGTAATTTCGGTAAAAAGGCGGCGCACGTTAATGACTATGAGCAAAACAATGTGGTACGGAAAAAGAGGAAGACGGAACCGTCCTAAAAACAGAACGTTTATTGCGCCATAGCTTCCGTAGACAAGTTTTTGACCAATATCCCCATTTATTCCCTCAATGATCCATAAGATCTTAAATATCAAGTACTATAGTGTGAACATGCTCGAGCGTTTGACGGAGATCGAAGACTTTTGCCAATACCGTCGAATCGGAACAGCGAGCGGTCCGTCGCTTTCTCCCGTTCCTTCAACCGGCCATAATTTTTGACTCGTTGGGAGTTACGGGAGGCACAACCTATCAAAACGAAGCCCCTTCCATGTTCTACGTTTCTAACGGTTGGAATTGTCATGGATCGGTCTTTTGTATTGAATAATTCCATCTTAATTTTATTCTACAGCTTGGATGTTTTCATTGATAAATTTATTCCGTGGAGTTTATGGTATAAATAGCCAGACTAAATCGATGTTAACGTAGAAGAACGTGAAAAAACGAAAATATACAAAGATAAAAAAGGCCACCATAATATTCCGCTAAAAAAATGAAATTGAATTTAAAATTGGATAAAATAGGAAAATGAAAGATATTCGCAGATTGAAAATGTAGCTTACTTATAGGCTAAGTAATCATATAAAACTCCTTGAGTCGTTCGAAGTTTTAAGGTATCAAATGCTTTTAACGTTCTCCTTGAAGTCTCTTCGTCGTGGTGTCGTAATTTCGGTAAAAAGGCGGCGCACGTTGATGACTATGAGCAAAACAATATGGTACGGAAAAAGAGGAAGACGGAACCGTCCTAATAACAGAACGTTTATTGCGCTATAGCTTCCGTAGACAAGTTTTTGACCAATATCCCCATTTATTCCCTCAATGGTCCATAAGATCTTAAATATCAAGTACTATAGTGTGAACATGCTCGAGCGTTTCACGGAGATCGAAGACTTTTGCCAATACCGTCGAATCGGAACAGCGAGCGGTCCGTCGCTTTCTCCCGTTCCTTCAAACGGGCATAACTTTTGACTCGTTGGGAGTTACGGGAGCCGCAACCTATCAAAACGAAGCTCTTTCCATGTTCTACGTTTCTAACGGTTGGAATTGTCATGGATCGGTTTTTTGTATAGAATAATTCCATCTTAATTTTATTCTACAGCTTGGATGTTTTCATTCATAAATTTATATCGTGGAGTTTATGGTATAAATAGCCAGACTAAACCGATGTTAACGTAGAAGAACGTTAAAAAACGAAAATATACAAAGATAAAAAAAGAGCCACCATAATATTCCGCTAAAAAAATGAAATTGAATTTAAAATTGGATAAAATAGGAAAATGAAAGATATTCGCAGATTGAAAATGTAGCTTACTTACAGGCGAAGTAATCATATAAAACGCCTTTAGTCGTTCGAAATTCTAAGGTATAAAATGCTTTTAACATTCTCCTTGAAGTCTCTTCATCGTTGTGTCGTAATTTCGGTAAAAAGGCGGCGCGCGTTGATGACTATGAGCAAAACAATGTGGTACGGAAAAAGAGGAAGACGGAACCGTCCTTAAAACAGAATGTTTATTGCGCTATAGCTTCCGTAGACAAGTTTTTGACCAATATCCCCATTTATTCCCTCAATGATCCATAAGATCTTAAATATCAAGTATTATAGTGTGAACATGCTCGAGCGTTTCACGGAGATCGAAGACTTTTGCCAATACCGTCGAATCGGAACAGCGAGCGGTCCGTCGCTTTCTCCCGTTCCTTCAAACGGCCATAACTTTTGACTCGTTGGGAGTTACGGGAGCCACAACCTATCAAAACGAAGCTCTTTCCTTGTTCTACGTTTCTAACGGTTGGAATTGTCATGCATCGGTTTTTTGTGTAGAATAATTCCGTCTTAATTTTATTCTACAGCTTGGATGTTTTCATTCATAAATTTATTCTGTGGAGTCTACGGTATAAATAGCCAGACTAAATCGATGTTAACGTAGAAGAACGTGAAAAAAGGAAAATATACAAAGATAAAAAAGGCCACCATAATATTCTGCTAAAAAAATGAAATTGAATTTAAAATTGGATAAAATAGGAAAATGAAAGATATTCGCAGATTGAAAATGTAGCTTACATACAGGCTAAGTAATCATATAAAACGCCTTGAGTCGTTCGAAATTTTAAGGTATCAAATGCTTTTAACGTTCTCCTTGAAGTCTCTTCGTCGTGGTGTCGTAATTTTGGTAAAAAGGCGGCGCGCGGTGATGACTATGAGCAAAACAATGTGGTAAGGAAAAAGAGGAAGACGGAACCGTCCTAAAAACAGAACGTTTATTGCGCTATAGCTTCCGTAGACAAGTTTTTGACCAATATCCCCATTTTTTCCCTCAATGATCCATAAGATCTTAAATATCAAGTAATATAGTGTGAACGTGCTCGAGCGTTTCACGGAGATCGAAGACTTTTGCCAATATCGTCGAATCGGAACAACGAGCGGTCGGTCGCTTTCTCCCGTTCCTTCAAACGGCCATAACTTTTGACTCGTTGGGAGTTATGGGAGCCACAACCTATCAAAACGAAGCTCTTTCCATGTTCTACGTTTCTAACGGTTGGAATTGTCATGGACCGGTTTTTTGTCTAGAATAATTCCATCTTTATTTTATTCTACAGCTTGGATGTTTTCATTCGTAAATTTATTCCATGGAGTTTATGGTATAAATAGCCAGACTAAATCGATGTAAACGTAGAAGAACGTGAAAAAAACGAAAATATACAAAGATCAAAAAAGGCCACCATAATATTCCGCTAAAAAAATGAAATTGAATTTAAAATTGGATAAAATAGGAAAATGAAAATATTCGTAGATTGAAAATGTAGCTTACTTACAGGCTAAGTAATCATATAAAACGCCTTGAGTCGTTCGAAATTCTAAGGTATCAAATGCTTTTAACGTTCTCCTTGAAGTTTCTTCGTTGTGGTGTCGTAATTTTGGTAAAAAGGCGGCGCGCGTTGATGACTATGAGCAAAACAATGTGGTACGAAAAAAGAGGAAGACGGAACCGTCCTAAAAATCGAATGTTTATTGCGCTATAGCTTCCATAGACAAGTTTTTGACCAATATCCCCATTTATTCCCTCAATGATCCATAAGATCTTAAATATCAAGTACTATAGTGTGAACATGCTCGAGCGTTTCGCGGAGATCGAAGACTTTTGCCAATACCGTCGAATCGGAACAGCAAGCGGTTGGTCGCTTTCTCCCGTTCCATCAAACGGCCATAACTTTTGACTCGTTGGGAGTTACGGAAGCCACAACCTATCAAAACGAAGCTCTTTCCATGTTCTACGTTTCTAACGGTTGGAATAGTCATGGTCGGTTTTTTGTATAGAATAATTCCATCTTAATTTTATTCTACAACTTGGATGTTTTCATTCATAAATTTATTCCGTGGAGTTTATGGTATAAATAGCCATACTAAATCGATGTTAACGTAGAAGAACGTGAAAAAAACGAAAATATACAAAGATCAAAAAAGGCCACCGTAATATTCCGCTAAAAAAATGAAATTGAATTTAACATTGGATAAAATAGGAAAATGAAAGATATTCGCAGATTGAAAATGCAGCTTACTTACAGGCTAAGTAATCATATAAAACGCCTTGAGTCGTTCGAAATTCTAAGGTATCAAATGCATTTAACATTCTCCTTGAAGTCTCTTCGTCGTGGTGTCGTAATTTCGGTAAAAAGGCGGCGCGCGTTGATGACTATGAGCAAAACAATGTGGTACGGAAAAAGAGGAAGACGGAACCGTCCTAAGAACAGAACGTTTATTGCGCTATAGCTTCCGTAGACAAGTTTTTGACCAATATCCCCATTTATTCCCTCAATGATCCATAAGATCTTAAATATCAAGTACTATAGTGTGAACATGCTCGAGCGTTTCACGGAGATCGAAGACTTTTGCCAATACCGTCGAATCGGAACAGCGAGCGGTCGGTCGCTTTCTCCCGTTCCTTCAAACGGCCATAACTTTTGACTCGTTGGGAGTTACGGGAGCCACAACCTATCAAAACAAAGCTCTTTCCATGTTCTACGTTTCTAACAGTTGGAATTGTCATGGATCGGTTTTTTGTATAGAATAATTCCATCTTTATTTTATTCTACAGCTTGGATGTTTTCATTCATAAATTTATATCGTGGAGTTTATGGTATAAATAGCCAGACTAAACCGATGTTAATGTAGAAGAACGTTAAAAAACGAAAATATACAAAGATAAAAAAAGGCCACCATAATATTCCGCTAAAAAAATGAAATTGAATTTAAAATTGGATAAAATAGGAAAATGAAAGATATTCGCAGATTGAAAATGTAGCTTACTTACAGGCTAAGTAATCATATTAAACGCCTATAGTCGTTCGAAATTCTAAGGTATAAAATGCTTTTAACGTTCTCCTTGAAGTCTCTTCGTCGTTGTGTCGTAATTTCGGTAAAAAGGCGGCGCGCGTTGATGACTATGAGCAAAACAATGTGGTACGGAAAAAGAGGAAGACGGAACCGTCCTAAAAACAGAATGTTTATTGCGCTATAGCTTCCGTAGACAAGTTTTTGACCATTATCCCCATTTATTCCATCAATGATCCATAAGATCTTAAATATCAAGTACTATAGTGTGAACATGCTCGAGCGTTTCACGGAGATCGAAGACTTTTGCCAATACCGTCGAATCGGAACAGCGAGCGGTCGGTCGCTTTCTCCCGTTCCTTCAAACGGCCATAACTTTTGACTCGTTGGGAGTTACGGGAGCCACAACCTATCAAAACGAAGTTCTTTTCATGTTCTACGTTTCTAACTGTTGGAATTGTCATGCATCGGCTTTTTGTGTAGAATAATTCCGTCTTAATTTTATTCTACAGCTTGGATGTTTTCATTCATAAATTTATTCTGTGGAGTATATGGTATAAATAGCCAGACTAAATCGATGTTAACGTAGAAGAACGTGAAAAACGAAAATATACAAAGATAAAAAAGACCACCATAATATTCCGCTAAAAAACTGAAATTGAATTTAAAATTGGATAAAATAGGAAAATGAAAGATATTCGCAGATTGAAAATGTAGCTTACATACAGGCTAAGTAATCATATAAAACGCCCCGAGTCATTCGGAATTCTAAGGTATCAAATGCTTTTAACGTTCACCTTGAAGCCTCTTCGTCGTGGTGTCGTAATTTTGGTAAAAAGGCGGCGCGCGGTGATGACTATGAGCAAAACAATGTGGTAAGGAAAAAGAGGAAGACGGAACCGTCCTAAAAACAGAACGTTTATTGCGCTATAGCTTCCGTAGACAAGTTTTTGACCAATATCCCCATTTATTCCCTCAATGATCCATAAGATCTTAAATATCAAGTACTATAGTGTGAACGTGCTCGAGCGTTTCACGGAGATCGAAGACTTTTGCCAATACCGTCGAATCGGAACAGCGAGCGGTCGGTCGCTTTCTCCCGTTCCTTCAAACGGCCATAACTTTTGACTCGTTGGGAGTTACGGGAGCCACAACCTAACAAAACGAAGCTCTTTCCATGTTCTACGTTTCTAACGGTTGGAATTGTCATGGACCGGTTTTTTGTCTAGAATAATTCCATCTTTATTTTATTCTACAGCTTGGATGTTTTCATTCATAAATTTATTCCATGGAGTTTATGGTATAAATAGCCAGACTAAATCGATGTTAACGTAGAAGAACGTGAAAAAAACGAAAATATACAAAGATCAAAAAAGGCCACCATAATATTCCGCTAAAAAAATGAAATTGAATTTAAAATTGGATAAAATAGGAAAATGAAAATATTCGTAGATTGAAAATGTAGCTTACATACAGGCTAAGTAATCATATAAAACGCCTTGAGTCGTTCGAAATTCTAAGGTATCAAATGCTTTTAACGTTCTCCTTGAAGTCTCTTCGTCGTGGTATCGTAATTTTGGTAAAAAGGCGGCACGCGTTGATGACTATGAGCAAAACAATGTGGTACGGAAAAAGAGGAAGACGGAACCATCCTAAAAACAGAACGTTTATTGCGTTGTAGCTTCCGTAGACAAGTTTTTGACGAATATCTCCATTTATTCCCTCAATGATCCATAAAATCTTAAATATCAAGTACTATAGTGTGAACGTGCTCGAGCGTTTCACGGAGATCGAAGTCTTTTTCCAATACCGTCGAATCGGAACAGCGAGCGGTCGGTCGCTTTCTCCCGTTCCTTCAAACAGCCATAATTTTTGACTCGTTGGGAGTTACGGGAGCCACAACCTGTCAAAACGAAGCTCTATCCATGTTCTACGTTTCTAACGGTTGGAATTGATATGGATCGGTTTTTTGTCTAGAATAATTCCTTCTTAATTTTATTCTACAGCTTGGATGTTTTCATTCATAAATTTATTCTGTGGAGTTTATGGTATATATAGCCGGACTAGATCGATGTTAACGTAGAAGAACGTAAAAAAACGAAAATATACAAAGATCAAAAAAGGCCACCATAATATTCCGCTAAAAAAATGAAATTGAATTTAAAATTGGATAAAATAGGAAAATGAAAGACATTCGCAGATTGAAAATGCAGCTTACTTACAGGCTAAGTAATCATATAAAACGCCTTGAGTCGTTCGAAATTCTAAGGTATCAAATACTTTTAACGTTCTCCTTGAAGTCTCTTCGTCGTGGTGTCGTAATTTTGGTAAAAAGGCGGCGCGCGTTGATGACTATGAACAATACAATGTTGTACGGAAAAGGAGGAAGACGGAACCGTCTTAAAAACTGAACGTTTATTGCGCTATAGCTTCCCTAGGCAAGTTTTTGACCAATATCCTCATTTATTCCCTCAATGATCCATAAGATCTTAAATATCAAGTACTATAGTGTGAACATGCTCGAGCGTTTCACGGAGATCGAAGAATTTTGCCAATACCGTCGAATCGGAACAGCGAGCGGTCGGTCGCTTTCTCCCGTTCCTTCAAACAGCCATAATTTTTGACTCGTTGGGAGTTACGGGAGCCACAACCTATCAAAACGAAGCTCTTTCCATGTTCTACGTTTCTAACGGTTGGAATTGTCATGGATCGGTTTTTTGTATTGAATAATTCCATCTTAATTTTATTCTACAGCTTGGATGTTTTCATTCATAAATTTATTCCGTGGAGTTTATGGTATAAATAGCCAGACTAAATCGATGTTAACGTAGAAGAACGTGGAAAAAACGAAAATATACAAAGATCAAAAAAGGACCATAATATTCCGCTAAAAAAATAAAATTGAATTTAAAATTGGATAAAATAGGAAAATGAAAGATATTCGCAGATTGAAAATGTAGCTTACTTACAGGCTAAGTAATCATATAAAACGCCTTGAGTCGTTCGAAATTCCAAGGTATCAAATACTTTTAACGTTCTCCTTGAAGTCCCTTAGTCGTGGTGTCGTAATTTTGGTAAAAAGGCAGCGCGCGTTGATGACTATGAGCAAAACAATGTGGTACGGAAAAAGAGAAAGACGGAACCGTCCTAAAAACAGAACGTTTATTGCGCTATAGCTTCCGTAGACAAGGTTTTGACCAATATCCCCATTTATTCCCTCAATGATCCATAAGATCTTAAATATCAAGTACTATAGTGTGAACATGCACGAGCGTTTCACGGAGATCGAAGACTTTTTCCAATACCGTCGAATTGGAACAGCGAGCGGTCGGTCGCTTTCTCCCGTTCCTTCAAACGGCCATAACTTTTGACTCGTTGGGAGTTACGGGAGTCACAACCTATCAAAACGAAGCTCTTTCCCTGTTCTACGTTTCTAATGGTTGGAATTGTCATGGATCAGTTTTTTGTGTAGAATAATTCCATCTTAATTTTATTCTACAGCTTGAATGTTTTCATTCATAAATTTAGTCCGTGGAGCTTATGGTATAAATAGCCAGACAAAATCGATGTTAACGTAGAAGAACGTGAAAAAACGAAAATATAAAAATATCAAAAAAGGCCACCATAATATTCCGCTAAAAAAATGAAATTGAATTTAAAATTGGATAAAATAGAAAAATGAAAGATATTCGCAGATTGAAAAAGTAGCTTACTTACAGGCTAAGTAATCATATAAAACGCCTTGAGTCGTTCGAAATTCTAACGTATCAAATGCTTTTAATGTTCTCCCTGAAGTCTCTTCGTCGTGGTGTCGTAATTTTGGTAAAAAGGCGGCGCGCGTTGATGAGTATGAGCAAAACAATGTGGTACGGAAAAAGAGGAAGAAGAAACCGTCTTAAAAACAGAACGTTTATTGCGCTATAGCTTCCGTAGACAAGTTTTTGACCAATATCCCCATTTATTCCCTCAATGATCCATAAGATCTTAAATATCAAGTACTATAGTGTGAACGTGCTCGAGCGTTTCACGGAGATCGAAGACTTTTGCCAATACCGTCGAACCGGAACAGCGAGCGGTCGGTCGCTTTCTCCCGTTCCTTCAAACGGCCATAACTTTTGACTCGTTGGGAGTTACGAGAGCCACAACCAATCAAAACGAAGTTCTTTCCGTGTTCTACATTTCTAATTGTTGGAATTGTCATGCATCGGTTTTTTGTGTAGAATAATTCTGTCTTAATTTTATTCTACAGCTTGGATGTTTCCATTCATAAATTTATTCCGTGGAGTTTATGGCATAAATAGCCAGACTAAATCGATGTTAACGTAGAAGAAAGTGAAAAAACGAAAATATACAAAGATCATAAAGGCCACCATAATATTCCGCTAAAAAAATGAAATTGAATTTAAAATTGGATAAAATAGGAAAATGAAAGATATTCGCAGATTGAAAATGTAGCTTACATACAGGCTAAGTAATCATGTAAAACGCCTTGAGTCGTTCGAAATTATAAGGTATCAAATGCTTTTAACGTTCTCCTTGAAGTCTCTTCGTCGTGGTGTCGTAATTTTGGTAAAAAGGCGGCACGCGTTGATGACTATGAGCAAAACAATGTGGTACGGAAAAAGAGGAAGACAGAACCGTCCTAAAAACAGAACGTTTATTGCGCTATAGCTTCGGTAGACAAGTTTTTGACGAATATCTCCATTTATTCCCTCAATGATCCATAAGATCTTAAATATCAAGTACTATAGTGTGAACGTGCTCGAGCGTTTCACGGAGATCGAAGACTTTTGCCAATACCATCAAATCGGAACAGCGAGCGGTCGGTCGCTTTCTCCCGTTCATTCAAACGACCATAACTCTTGACTCGTTGGGAGTTACGGGAGCCACAACCTATCAAAACGAAGTTCTTTCCACGTTCTACGTTTCTAACTGTTGGAATTGTCATGCATCGGTTTTTTGTGTAGAATAATTCCGTCTTAATTTTATTCTACAGCTTGGATGTTTTCATTCATTAATTTATTCTGTGGAGTTTACGGTATAAATAGCCAGACTAAATCGATGTTAACGTAGAAGAACGTGAAAAAACGAAAATATACAAAGATCATAAAGGCCACCATAATATTCCGCTAAAAAATGAAATTGAATTTAAAATTGGATAAAATAGGAAAATGAAAGATATTCGCAGATTGAAAATGTAGCTTACATATAGGCTAAGTAATCATATAAAACGCCTTGAGTCATTCGAAATTCTAAGGTATCAAATGCTTTTAACGTTCTCCTTGAAGTCTCTTCGTCGTGGTATCGTAATTTTGGTAAAAAGGCGGCACGCGTTGATGACTATGAGCAAAACAATGTGGTACGGAAAAAGAGGAAGACGGAACCGTCCTAAAAACAGAACGTTTATTGCGCTGTAGCTTCCGTAGACAAGTTTTTGACGAATATCTCCATTTATTCCCTCAATGATCCATAAGATCTTAAATATCAAGTACTATAGTGTGAACGTGCTCGAGCGTTTCACGGAGATCGAAGACTTTTGCCAATACCGTCGAATCGGAACAGCGAGCGGTCGGTCGCTTTCTCTCGTTCCTTCAAATGGCCATAAATTTTGACACGTTGGGAGTTACGGGAGCCACAACCTATCAAAACGAAGCTCTTTCCATGTTCTACGTTTCTAACGGTTGGAATTGTCATGGATCGGTTTTTTGTGTAGAATAATTCCATCTTAATTTTATTCTACAGCTTGGATGTTTTCATTCATAAATTTATTCCGTGGAGTTTATGGTATAAATAGCCAGACTAAATCGATGTTAACGTAGAAGAACTTGAAAAAAACGAAAATATACAAAGATCAAAAAAGGCCACCATAATATTCCGCTAAAAAAATGAAATTGAATTTAAAATTGGATAAAATAGGAAAACGAAAATATTCGGAGATTGAAAATGTAGCTTACTTACAGGCTAAGTAATCATATAAAACGCCTTGAGTCGTTCGAAATTCTAAGGTATCAAATGCTTTTAATGTTCTCCTGGAAGTCTCTCCGTCATGGTGTCGTAATTTTGGTAAAAAGGCGGCGCGCGTTGATGACTATGAGCAAAACAATGCGGTACGGAAAAAGAGGAAGACGGAACCGTCCTAAAAACAGAAAGTTTATTGTGCTATAGCTTCCGTAGACAAGTTTTTGACCAATATCCCCATTTATTCCCTCAATGATCCATAAGATCTTAAATATCAAGTACTATAGTGTGAACATGCTCGAGCGTTTCACGGAGATCGAAGACTTTTACCAATACCGTCGAATCGGAACAGCGAGCGGTCGGTCGCTTTCTCCCGTTCCTTCAAACGGCCATAACTTTTGACTCGTTGGGAGTTACGGGAGCCACAACCTATCAAAACGAAGTTCTTTCCATGCTCTACGTTTCTAATTGTTGGAATTGTCATGCATCGGTTTTTTGTGTAGAATAATCCCGTCTTAATTTTATTCTACAGCTTGGATGTTTTCATTCATTAATTTATTCCGTGGAGTTTATGGTATAAATAGCCAGACTAAATCGATGTTAACGTAGAAGAACGTGAAAAAACGAAAATATACAAAGATCATAAAGGCCACCATAATATTCCGCTAAAAAAATGAAATTGAATTTAAAATTGGATAAAATAGGAAAACGAAAGATATTCGCAGATTGAAAATGTAGCTTACATATAGGCTAAGTAATCATATAAAACACCTTGAGTCGTTCGAAATTCTAAGGTATCAAATGCTTTTAACGTTCTCCTTGAAGTCTCTTCGTCGTGGTATCGTAATTTTGGTAAAAAGGCGGCACGCGTTGATGACTATGAGCAAAACAATGTGGTGCGGAAAAAGAGGAAGACGTAACCGTCCTAAAAACAGAACGTTTATTGCGCTATAGCTTCCGTAGACAAGTTTTTGACCAATATCCCCATTTATTCCCTCAATGATCCATAAGATCTTAAATATCAAGTACTATAGTGTGAACATGCTCGAGCGTTTCACGGAGATCGAAGACTTTTACCAATACCGTCGAATCGGAACAGCGAGCGGTCGGTCGCTTTCTCCCGTTCCTTCAAACGGCCATAACTTTTGACTCGTTGGGAGTTACGGGAGCCACAACCTATCAAAACGAAGTTCTTTCCATGTTCTACGTTTATAACTGTTGGAATTGTCATGCATCGGTTTTTTGTGTAGAATAATCCCGTCTTAATTTTATTCTACAGCTTGGATGTTTTCATTCATTAATTTATTCCGTGGAGTTTATGGTATAAATAGCCAGACTAAATCGATGTTAACGTAGAAGAACGTGAAAAAACGAAAATATACAAAGATCATAAAGGCCACCATAATATTCCGCTAAAAAAATGAAATTGAATTTAAATTTGGATAAAATAGGAAAATGAAAGATATTCGTAGATTGAAAATGTAGCTTACATACAGGCTAAGTAATCATATAAAACGCCTTGAGTCGTTCGAAATTCTAAGGTATCAAATGCTTTTAACGTTCTCCTTGAAGTCTCTTCGTCGTGGTATCATAATTTTGGTAAAAAGGCGGCACGCGTTGATGACTATGAGCAAAACAATGTGGTACGGAAAAAGAGGAAGACGGAACCATCCTAAAAACAGAACGTTTATTTCGTTGTAGCTTCCGTAGACAAGTTTTTGACGAATATCTCCATTTATTCCCTCAATGATCCATAAAATCTTAAATATCAAGTACTATAGTGTGAACGTGCTCGAGCGTTTCACGGAGATCGAAGTCTTTTGCCAATACCGTCGAATCGGAACAGCGAGCGGTCGGTCGCTTTCTCCCGTTCCTTCAAATGGCCATGACTTTTGACTCGTTGGGAGTTACGGGAGCCACAACCTATCAAAACGAAGCTCTTTCCATGTTCTACGTTTCTAACGGTTGGAATTGTCATGGATCGGTTTTTTGTGTAGAATAATTCCATCTTAATTTTATTCTACAGCTTGGATGTTTTCATTCATAAATTTATTCCGTGGAGTTTATGGTATAAATAGCCAGACTAAATCGATGCTAACGTAGAAGAACGTGAAAAAAACGAAAATATACAAAGATCAAAAAAGGCCACCATAATATTCCGCTAAAAAAATGAAATTGAATTTAAAATTGGATAAAATAGGAAAATGAAAATATTCGCAGATTGAAAATGTAGCTTACTTACAGGCTAAGTAATCATATAAAACGCCTTGAGTCGTTCAAATTCTAAGGTATCAAATGCTTTTAACGTTCTCCTTGAAGTCTCTTCGTCGTGGTATCGTAATTTTGGTAAAAAGGCGGCACGCGTTGATGACCATGAGCAAAACAATGTGGTACGGAAAAAGAGGAAGACGGAACCGTCCTAAAAACAGAACGTTTATTGCGTTGTAGCTTCCGTAGACATGTTTTTGACGAATATCTCCATTTATTCCCTCAATGATCCATAAGATCTTAAATATCAAGTATTATAGTGGGAACGTGCTCGGGCGTTTCACGGAGATCGAAGACTTTTGCCAATACCGTCAAATCGGAACAGCGAGCGGTCGGTCGCTTTCTCCCGTTCATTCAAACGGCCATAACTTTTGACTCGTTGGGAGTTGCGGGAGCCACAACCTATCAAAATGAAGTTCTTTCCATGTTCTACGTTTCTAACTGTTGGAATTGTCATGCATCGGTTTTTTGTGTAGAATAATTCCGTCTCAATTTTATTCTACAGCTTGGATGTTTTCATTCATAAATTTATTCCGTGGAGTTTATGGTATAAATAGCCAGACTAAATCGATGTTAACGTAGAAGAACGTGAAAAAACGAAAATATACAAAGATCATAAAGGCCACCATAATATTCCGCTAAAAAAATGAAATTGAATTTAAAATTGGATAAAATAGGAAAATGAAAGATATTCGTAGATTGAAAATGTAGCTTACATACAGGCTAAGTAATCATATAAAACGCCTTGAGTCGTTCGAAATTCTAAGGTATCAAATGCTTTTAACGTTCTCCTTGAAGTCTCTTCGTCGTGGTATCGTAATTTTGGTAAAAAGGCGGCACGCGTTGATGACTATGAGCAGAACAATGTGGTACGGAAAAATAGGAAGACGAAACCATCCTAAAAACAGAACGTTTATTGCACTGTAGCTGCCGTAGACAAGTTTTTGACGAATATCTCCATTTATTCCCTCAATGATCCATAATATCTTAAATATCAAGTACTATAGTGTGAACGTGCTCGAGCGTTTCACGGAGATCGAAGACTTTTGCCAATACCGTCGAATCGGAACAGCGAGAGGTCGGTCGCTTTCTCCCGTTCCTTCAAATGGCCATAACTTTTGACTCGTTGGGAGTTACGGGACCCACAACTTATCAAAACGAAGCTCTTTCCATGTTCTACGTTTCTAACGGTTGGAATTGTCATGTATCGGTTTTTTGTGTAGAATAATTCCATCTTAATTTTATTCTACAGCTTGGATGTTTTCATTCATAAATTTATTCCGTGGAGTTTATGGTATAAATAGCCAGACTAAATCGATGTTAACGTAGAAGAACTTGAAAAAAACGAAAATATACAAAGATCAAAAAAGGCCACCATAATATTCCGCTAAAAAAAAGAAATTGAATTTAAAATTGGATAAAATAGGAAAATGAAAATATTCGCAGATTGAAAATGTAGCTTACTTACAGGCTAAGTAATCATATAAAACGCCTTGAGTCGTTCCAAATTCTAAGGTATCAAATGCTTTTAAAGTTCTCCTTGAAGTCTCTCCGTCGTGGTGTCGTAATTTTGGTAAAAAGGCAACGCGCGTTGATGACTATGAGCAAAACAATGCGGTACGGGAAAAGAGGAAGACGTAACCGTCCTAAAAACAGAACGTTTCTTGCGCTATAGCTTCCGTAGACAAGTTTTTGACCAATATCCCCATTTATTCCCTCAATGATCCATAAGATCTTAAATATCAAGCACTATAGTGTGAACATGCTCGAGCGTTTCATGGAGATCGAAGACTTTTACCAATACCGTCGAATCGGAACAGCGAGCGGTCGGTCGCTTTCTCCCGTTCCTTCAAACGGCCATAACTTTTGACTCGTTGGGAGTTACGGGAGCCACAACCTATCAAAACGAAGTTCTTTTCATGTTCTACGTTTCTAACTGTTGGAATTGTCATGCATCGGTTTTTTGTGTAGAATAATTCCGTCTTAATTTTATTCTACAGCTTGGATGTTTTCATTCATAAATTTATTCCGTGGAGTTTATGGTATAAATAGCCAGACTAAATCGATGTTAACGTAGAAGAACGTGAAAAAACGAAAATATACAAAGATCATAAAGGCCACCATAATATTCCGCTAAAAAAATGAAATTGGATAAAATAGGAAAACGAAAGATATTCGCAGATTGAAAATGTAGCTTACATACAGGCTAAGTAATCATATAAAACGCCTTGAGTCGTTCGAAATTCTAAGGTATCAAATGCTTTTAACGTTCTCCTTGAAGTCTCTTCGTCGTGGTATCGTAATTTTGGTAAAAAGGCGGCACGCGTTGATGACTATGAGCAAAACAATGTGGTACGGAAAAAGAGGAAGACGGAACCGTCCTAAAAACAGAACGTTTATTGCGCTATAGCTTCCGTAGACAAGTTTTTGACCAATATCCCCATTTATTCCCTCAATGATCCATAAGATCGTAAATATCAAGTACTATAGTGTGAACGTGCTCGAGCGTTTCACGGAGATCGAAGACTTTTGCCAATACCGTCGAATCGGAACGGCGAGCGGTCGGTCGCTTTCTCCCGTTCCTTCAAACGGCCATAACTTTTGACTCGTTGGGAGTTACGGGAGCCACAACCTATCAAAACGAAGCCCTTTCCATGTTCTACGTTTCTAACGGTTGGAATAGTCATGGATCGGTTTTTTGTATAGAATAATTCCATCTTAATTTTATTCTACAGCTTGGATGTTTTCATTCATAAATTTATTCCGTGGAGTTTATGGTATAAATAGCCAGACTAAATCGATGTTAACGTAGAAGAACGTGAAAAAACAAAAATATAAAAAGATCAAAAAAGGCCACCATAATATTCCGCTAAAAAAATGAAATTGAATTTAAAATTGGATAAATAGGAAAATGAAAGATAGTCGCAGGTTGAAAATGTAACTTACTTACGGCTAAGTAATCATATAAAACGCCTTGAGTCGTTCGAAATTCTAAGGTATCAAATGCTTTTAACGTTCTCCTTGAAGTCTCTTCGTCGTGGTATCGTAATTTTGGTAAAAAGGCGGCACGCGTTGATAACTATGAGCAAAACAATGTGGTACGGAAAAAGAGGAAGACGGAACCGTCCTAAAAACAGATCGTTTATTGCGCTATCGCTTCCGTAGACAAGTTTTTGACCAATATCCCCGTTTATTCCCTCAATGATCCATAAGATCTTAAATATCAAGTATTATAGTGTGAACGTGATCGTGCGTTTCACGGAGATCGAAGACTTTTGCCAATACCGTCGAATCGGAACAGCGAGCGGTCGGTCGCTTTTTCCCGTTCCTTCAAACGGCCATAACTTTCGACTCGTTGGGAGTTACGGGAGCCACAACCTATCAAAACGAAGCTTTTTCCATGTTCTACGTTTCTAACGGTTGGAATTGTCATGGATCGGTTTTTTGTCTAGAATAATTCCATCTTAATTTTATTCTACAGCTTGGATGTTTTCATTCATAAAGTTATTCCGTGGAGTTTATGGTATAAATTGCCAGACTAAATCGATGTTAACGTAGAAGAACGTGAAAAAAACGAAAATATACAAAGATCAAAAAAGGCCACCATAATATTCCGCTAAAAAAGTGAAATTGAATTTAAAATTGGATAAAATAGGAAAATGAAAATATTCGCAGATTGAAAATGTAGCTTACTTACAGGCTAAGTAATCATATAAAACGCCTTGAGTCGTTTGAAATTCTAAGGTATCAAATGCTTTTAACGTTCTCCTTGAAGTCTCTCCGTCGTGGTGTCGTAATTTCGGTAAAAAGGCGGCGCGCGTTGATGACTATGAGCGAAACAATGTGGTACGGAAAAAGAGGAAGATGGAACCGTCCTAAGAACAGAACGTTTATTGCGCTATAGCTTCCGTAGACAAGTTTTTGACCAATATCCCCATTTATTCCCTCAATGATCCATAAGATCTTAAATATCAAGTACTATAGTGTGAACGTACTCGAGCTTTTCACGGAGATCGAAGACTTTTGCCAATACTGTCGAATCGGAACAGCGAGCGGTCGGTCGCTTTCTCCCGTTCCTTCAAACGGCCATAACTTTTGACTCGTTGGGAGTTACGGGAGCCACAACCTATCAAAACGAAGCTCTTTCCATGTTCTACGTTTCTAACGTTGGAATTGTCATGAATCGGTTTTTTGTCTGTAATAATTCCATCTTAATTTTATTCTACAGCTTGGATGTTTTCATTCATAAATTTATTTCATGGAGTTTATGGTATAAATAGCCAAACTAAATCGATGTTAACGTAGAAGAACGTGAAAAAAATGAAAATATACAAAGATAAAAAAAGGCCACCATAATATTCCGCTAAAATAATGAAATTGAATTTAAAATTGGATAAAATAGGAAAATGAAAGATATTCGCAGATTGAAAATGTAGCTTACTTACAGGCTAAGTAATCATATAAAAAGCCTTGAGTCGTTCGAAATTCTAAGGTATCAAATGCTTTTAACGTTCTCCTTGAAGTTTCTTCGTCGTGGTGCCGTAATTTTGGTAAAAAGGCGACGCGCGTTGATGACAATGAGCAAAACAATGCGGTACGGAAAAAGAGAAAGACGGAACCGTCCTAAAAACAGAACGTTTATTGCGCTATAGCTTCCGTAGACAAGGTTGTGACCAATAACCCCATTTATTCCCTCAATGATCTATAAGATCTTAAATATCAAGTACTATAGTGTGAACATGCTCGAGCGTTTCACGGAGATCGAAGACTTTTGCCAATACCGTCGAATCGGAACAGCGAGCGGTCGGTCTCTTTCTCCCGTTCCTTCAAACGGCCATAACTTTTGACTTGTTGGGAGTTACGGGAGCCACCACCTATCAAAACGAAGCTCTTTCCATGTTCTACGTTTCTAACGGTTGGAATTGTCGTGGATCAGTTTTTTGTGTAGAATAATTCCATCTTAATTTTATTCTACAGCTTGAATGTTTTCATTCGTAAATTTATTCCGTGGAGCTTATGGTATAAATAGCCAAACTAAATCGATGTTAACGTAGAAGAATGTGAAAAAATGAAAATATACAAACATCAAAAAAGGCCACCAAAATATTCCGCTAAAAAAATGAAATTGAATTTAAAATTGGATAAAATAGAAAAATGAAAGATATTCGCAGATTGAAAAAGTAGCTTACTTACAGGCTAAGTAATCATATAAAACGCCTTGAGTCGTTCGAAATTCTAAGGTATCAAATGCTTTTAACTTTCTCCTTGAAGCCTCTTCGTCGTGGTGTCGTAATTTTGGAAAAAGGCGGCGCGCGTTGATGACTATGAGCAAAACAATGTGGTACGGAAAAAGAGGAAGAAGGAACCGTCCTCAAAACAGAACGTTTATTGCGCTATAGCTTCCGTAGACAAGTTTTTGACCAATATCCCCATTTATTCCCTCAATGATCCATAAGATCTTAAATATCAAGTACTTTGGTGTGAACATGCTCGAGCGTTTCACGGAGATCGAAGACTTTTGCCAATACCGTCGAATTGGAACAACGAGCGGTAGGACGCTTTCTCCCGTTCCTTCAAACGGCCATAACTTTTGACTCGTTGGGAGTTACGGGAGCCACAACCTATCAAAACGAAGCTCTTTCCATGTTCTACGTTTCTAACGGTTGGAATAGTCATGGATCGTTTTTTTTGTATAGAATAATTCCATCTTAATTTTATTCTACAGCTTGGATGTTTTCATTCATAAATTTATTCCGCGGAGTTTATGGTATCAATAGCCAGACTAAATCGCTGTTAACGTAGAAGAACGTGAAAAAACGAAAATATACAAAGATAATAAAAGGCCACCTCAATATTCCACTAAAAAAATGAAATTGAATTTAAAATTGGATAAAATAGGAAAATGAAAGATATTCGCAGATTGAAAATGTAGCTTACTTACAGGCTAAGTAATCATATAAAACGCCTTGAGTCGTTCGAAATTCTAAGGTATCAAATGCTTTTAACGTTCTCCTTGAAGTCTCTTCGTCGTGGTGTCGTAATTTTGGTAAAAAGGCGGCGCGCGTTGATGACTATGAGCAAAACAATGTGGTAGGGAAAAAGGGGAAGACGGAACCGTCCTAAAAACAGAACGTTTATTGCGCTATAGCTTCCGTAGACAAGTTTTTGACCAATATCCCCATTTATTCCCTCAATGATCCATAAGATCTTAAATATCAAGTACTATAGTGTGAACATGCTCGAGCGTTTCACGGAGATCGAAGACTTTTGCCAATACCGTCGAATCGGAACAGCGAGCGGTAGGTCGCTTTCTCCCGTTCCTTCAAACGGCCATAACTTTTGACTCGTTGGGAGTTACGGGAGCCACAACCTATCAAAACGAAGCTCTTTCCATGTTCTACGTTTCTAACGGTTAGAATTGTCATGGATCTGTTTTTTGTCTGGAATAATTCCATCTTAATTTTATTCTAAAGCTTGAATGTTTTCATTCATAAATTTATTCCGTGGAGTTTATGGTATAAATAGCCAGACTAAATCGATGTTAACGTAGAAGAACGTGAAAAAAAAGAAAATATACAAAGATCAAAAAAGGCCACCATAATATTCCGCTAAAATAATGAAATTGAATTTGAAATTGGATAAAATAGGAAAATGAAAGATATTCGCAGATTGAAAATGTAGCTTACTTACG
Organism: Allium cepa; assembly: GCA_030765085.1. Classification (NCBI taxonomy): domain Eukaryota; kingdom Viridiplantae; phylum Streptophyta; class Magnoliopsida; order Asparagales; family Amaryllidaceae; genus Allium; species Allium cepa. The sequence goes on from CM060931.1 coordinate 172,308,825, forward strand.
GGCTATGTAATCATATAAAAAGCCTTGAGTTGTTCGAAATTCTAAGGTATCAAATGCTTTTAACGTTTTCCTTGAAGTCTCTTCGTCGTGGTGTCGTAATTTTGGTAAAAAGGCGGCGCGCGTTGATGACTATGAGCAAAACAATGTGGTACGGAAAAAGAGAAAGACGGAACCGTCCTAAAAATAGAACGTTTATTGCGCTATAGCTTCCGTAGACAAGGTTTTGACCAATATCCCTATTTATTCCCTCAATGATCCATAAGATCTTAAATATCAAGTACTATAGTGTGAACATGCTCGAGCGTTTCACGGAGATCGAAGACTTTTGCTAATACCGTCGAATCCGAACATCGAGCGGTCGGTCTCTTTCTCCCGTTCCTTCAAACGGCCATAACTTTTGACTCGTTGGGAGTTACGGGAGCCACAACCTATCAAAACGAAGCTCTTTCCATGTTCTACGTTTCTAACGGCTAGAATTGTCATGGATCAGTTTTTTGTGTAGAATAATTCCATCTTAATTTTATTCTACAGCTTGAATGTTTTCATTCATAAATTTATTCCGTAGAGTTTATGGTATAAATAGCCAGACTAAATCGATGTTAACGTAGAAGAACGTGAAAAAACGAAAATATACAAAGATCAAAAAAGCCACCATAATATTCCGCTAAAAAAATGAAATTGAATTTAAAATTGGATAAAATAGGAAAATGAAAGATATTCGCAAATTGAAAAAGTAGCTTACTTACAGGCTAAGTAATCATATAAAACGCCTTGAGACGTTCGAAATTCTAAGGTATCAAATGCTTTTAACGTTCTCCTTGAAGCCTCTTCGTCGTGTTGTCGTAATTTTGGTAAAAAGGCGGTGCGCGTTGATGACTATGAGAAAAACAATGTGATACGGAAAAAGAGGAAGACGGAACCGTCCTAAAAACAGAACGTTTAATGCGCTATAGCTTCCGTAGACAAGTTTTTGACCAATATCCCCATTTATTCCCTCAATGATCCATAAGATGTTAAATATCAAGTGCTATAGTGTGAACATGCTCGAGAATTTAACGGAGATCGAAGACTTTTGCCAATACCGTCGAATCGAAACAGCGAGCGGTCGGTCGCTTTCTCCCGTTCCTTCAAACGGCCATAACTTTTGACTCGTTGGGAGTTACGGGATCCACAACCTATCAAAACGAAGATCTTTCCATGTTCTACGTTTCTAACGGTTGGAATAGTCATGGATCGGTTTTTTGTATAGAATAATTCCTTCTTATTTTTATTCTACAGCTTGGATGTTTTCATTCATAAATTTATTCCGTGGAGTTTATGGTATAAATAGACAGACTAAATCGATGTTAACGTAGAAGAACGTGAAAAAACGAAAATATACAAAGGTCAAAAAAGGCCACCATAATATTCCGCTAAAAAAATGAAATTGAATTTAAAATTGGATAAAATAGGAAAATGAAAGATATTCGCAGATTGAAAATGTAGCTTACTTACAGGCTAAGTAATCATATAAAACGCCTTGAGTCGTTCGAAATTCTAAGGTATCAAATGCTTTTAACGTTCTCCTTGAAGTCTCTTCGTCGTGATGTCGTAATTTTGGTAAAAAGGCGGCGCGCGTTGATGACTATGAGCAAAACAATGTGGTACGGAAAAAGAGGAAGACGGAACCGTCCTAAAAACAGAACATTTATTGCGCTATAGCTTCCGTAGACTAGATTTTGACCAATATCCTCATTTATTCCCTCAATGATCCATAGGATCTTAAATATCAAGTACTATAGTGTGAACATGCTCGAGCGTTTCACGGAGATCGAAGACTTTTGCCAATACCGTCGAATCGGTACAGCGAGCGGTCCGTCGCTTTCTCCCGTTCCTTCAAACGGCCATAACTTTTGACTCATTGGGAGTTACGGGAGCCACAACCTATCAAAACGAAGCTCTTTCCATGTTCTACGTTTCTAAATGTTGGAATTGTCATGGATCGGTTTTTTTGTATAGAATAATTCCATCTTAATTTTATTCTACAGCTTGGATTTTTTCATTCATAAATTTATTCCGTGGAGTTTATGGTATAAATAGCCGGATTGCATAAATCTAAGAGGGAGATCCAGATTTCATATTCAAACTCCTTCCATTCTACTCAGATTTGTCAAAAGTCTAGGAAAGAATTCAACGTTTCAAAATGGTAAGTACAAGAACCACTTCCAACATTGGTGATCAGGAAGGCCGGGATAGGCAAAACCCCACACAACTACAATCCACTAACCAAGATGCTGTTGGGCATACGGATCAATCGGGTCCGGTCACAAGGCAAGAGTTCCAAGCACTACTTCAAGAATTAACCCAGAGCAGACAACAGCTAACTGAGCAATTGCGCGCTAATGCTGAGTTGACCAATCAACTAAATCACCAAAAACGAAGAAAATCCAGAAGGGATCAAGCTCCTCGTTCTTCCACCGAAAGCTCCGCTTCCTCAGATTACAATACCCGATCTATCCGTCCCAGGCTAGACGGAAATCATACGCAAGCCGCCGACTGTCAACAGGCAGTAACCGTTGGGCAGATAAGGGTTGGCCCTTCCACCAGCTTCCATACCGGACCCTCCTCCCGAGGAGGCACTATTCCTCAGTACACTGCAGATGGTCGAGCTGCTACAACCGCTGCAGTTGACATAGGGGTTGATGCTCGAGATCACTCCAATCAAAATTATCATCAGTAGTGACAGGCTCCAGAGCCATATATCCCAGAAGATATCGAGCCAAGGAGGCGAGATGAGGATCGTCGACAGCGTCCGATCCCACCTCGCACTATGGAATCCGACCATACTTTGGCTCACCACCCACAGAATTTTCCAATACCAGACTTCTCAGCCATGGTGCGACAAATGATTCGCGAGAGTCAAGGCCTAACAAATGACGACTGGGGAATCTCCCGGAGTCATACCCCATTTACTGATGACATATTGTATGCTGAACCTCCTCGCCGATTCAGAATGCCAACCCTTCCCATGTATGAAGGAAATTCCGACCCAAATCAACATGTTCTGAAATATGAATGGTCAATGACTGCTGCAAGAGCTGATGACGCAGTAAAGTGCCGCAGTTTTCCTATTTCCTTAGGGGGAATTGCGACAATGTGGTTCACCCGATTACCACCCCGATCTATTTCTTCGTTTGACCAGTTAGCTACTAAATTTGTTGAACAATTTCGCATGCATATTGCCCGACCTAAAGATGTTAATACCCTATCAAGTGTCACTCAAGCTCCCGGAGAAACACTTAGACGATATTTGGAGAGATTCAATGCTGCATGCGCAGAAATCACCAACCCCAATGATAATTCCATTCTAATGGCCCTGACTAAAGGGATCGACCCTGATTCCGAATTTGGAAATTGGCTAGCCGGGAAACCTCCTGCATCGTTGGACCGTTTCTATTCCAAAGCTGCTCAATTCTTGAGGCGAGAGGATGCGAAACAGTCTAGGAAGCAGGACGATGCAAGGCCCAGCAGTGAAGGGATTCAGAGTAATGTTGCGGTTAAACAGTCCGGAGAAAATTCGGGAAAAGTCGAATTGAATATTCAAAATAAACAGGCCCAGCGATCAAGAAATGGTGATAACCGAAGCAAGAAGGAAGATCAGAGTCGTGGTCCGAGGCGTAGGGCCGCAATGTTTGACAATTATACACCGCTTAATACGTCGCTGGAAAATGTATACTTACAGACTTGTAATACTATGCAATACAAGAAGCCTGCTCCGAAGCCTTCATCGGAGAAGCAAATTCAAACAGGGAAGTTCTGTAGGTTTCATGAAAGTTATGGGCATAATACCAATGAGTGTAGACATTTGCAAGACCTCATTGAAAAGTTGATCAGAGAAAGAAAGTTGGACCAGTTTGTTCGGGCGCCGCAGTCTGGTGGAGCGGGTCCCTCTAATCAAAATCGAACACAGAATCAGGAAAGAAACGGTGAACCTGCTCGCACAGGCGGAAGGTTGGTTATCAATACGATAAGCGGTGGTCCTCATCCGGTTGATAGAAGTTGGAGAGAAATGGAGTCATATGCTAGATCAATCAGGCATGTAGACTTTGAATGTTGCAGCAACTCGGAAGACGGAACACCGGCTAAGCAACAAAAGACAATGACTGATGAGATCGTGTTTAGAAATCGAGATGCTGATAAAGTCGAAGCTCCCACAATTGACCCATTGGTTATATCCGCTCAAGTTGGTCCTGCTTGGATGAAGAGGATCCAGGTAGACAGCGAAAGTTCCGTAAATATCTTATTTAAGAGAGCATATGATTTAATGAAAATGGAAGCTAAGGACTTAAAGCCTTGTCAATCACGAGTCCACGGCTTCAATGGGAGTGCAACAATACCAACTGGAATAGTCGAATTGCCAGTAGAGTTGGGAGCGGGAGAATGCCGAAGAGTTCAGATGTTGCAATTTGTTGTCTTAGATATTCCTTCCCCATACAATGCTTTTTTGGGCCGACCGGCCCTTGCCGAATTTAGGGCTGCTATCGCCCCGTGGTGTTTAACTCTGAAGTTCCCTACTGACCACGGAATAGGAGTTGTACAAGGAGATCAGGCTGCTGGAAGAGCCTGTTATGTTGCTGAGCTGCGAGAGGCGCAGCAGAAAGAGAAAGGAAAAGGCGTAGAGGAATCTCTCTGCGCCCGTTTTACTGACGATTGACAACTAGCGCCTGGGCTCCAGCCTGGGCACCACAGCCAATTCCAAAAGGATCTTGATCCAAGGGATAATGATAATAAAGAAGAATCTACGGAAAGTCAGGCTTCTCCGGCCGAGCTGACCATTGATGTCTCGATTGATGATGATCACGATGACTCGAGAATATTGAAGATTGGGTCTCAACTTGACCGAAAGACACAACAGGAATTGGTTGATTTTCTCCGGGCTAATCTTGACGTGTTCGCCTGGACACACTCTGATGTGTGCGGAATCTCGCCTGACATTGCGAGCCACACCTTGAACATTGACCCGCGATATATCCCGGTCAAGCAGAAAAGGCGTAGTATGGATACAGAGAGATCTGCTGTCCTGAAAGAAGAGGTCGATAAGTTGAAATCAAATGGGTTCATTAGAGACGCTTTATACCCAGAATGGGTGTCCAATCCCGTACTTGTCCGAAAACCGAATGGAAAATAGAGAACGTGTATCGATTACTCTGACCTGAATAAAGCCTGCTCGAAAGACAGCTTTCCACTCCCCCGGATCGATCAACTGGTAGATTCAACCGCTGGACATGAATTGTTATCTTTCATGGATGCTTACTCAGGTTACAACCAGATACCCATGCATGTACCGGATCAAGAACACACATGCTTCGTAACCGACTTGGGGTTGTACTGCTACAAAGTCATGCCTTTTGGATTAAAGAATGCTAGCGCGACCTATCAACGCTTAGTCAACCGAATGTTTGCCAATCAGATTGGAAAGACTATGGAGTTATATGTAGATGACATGTTGGTGAAGTCACGTTACTCTGGTGATCATGTCAGGGACCTGGAATCAATGTTCGACATCCTCCGGAAATACGGAATGAAGCTTAATCCACTCAAGTGTCATTTCGGAGTCGCATTCGAAAAATTTCTTGGGTTCATTGTCAATGCCCGAGGAATAGAGGCCAACCCCGAAAAGATTTGGGCAATCAGAAATCTACAAACTCCGAAAACCATAAAGCAAGTTCAGAGTCTTAACGGGAAAGTGGCAGCACTGAGCAGGTTTATCTCAAAATCGACCGACAAATGCCTTCCATTTTTCGATTTAATTCGAAAGGGAAAACGAAACTTCGAATGGAACACAGACTGCGAGGGCGCATTTCAGTCACTAATCTAGCATCTTTCCGTACCACCAATCCTCTCAAAGCCTGTAGATCATGAACAGTTATATCTTTACCTGGCAGTATCAGAGAATGCGATCAGTGCTGCATTGATTCGGGAGGAAGATCGAGTGCAAAAGCCGGTCTACTACGTGAGTAAACGATTAACCGGAGCCGAGAGAAATTATCCAAAGCTTGAAAAGTTGGCATATTGCCTAGTCATTGCCTCGAGGAAGCTCCGGCCATATTTCCAGGATCATCCTATTACTGTGTACACCGATCAGCCGTTACGACAGGTCCTCACGCGGCCTGAGACGTCTGGTAGGTTACTGAAGTGGAACATCGAACTGAGTCAATTCGACATCACTTATACTCCAAGGGGAGCCATTCACGGCCAAGTCCTAGCAGATTTTATAGCCGAATTCACTATTCCTGAAGACTTGCCCGAAACCAGCATATCTCCCGAATACATCTGGAAGATGTACACCGATGGTGCGTCAAACGATCGGTGTTCAGGAGCTGGGATAGTGCTTGAGACCCCCGAAGGACGATCCATATGTTATGCTTTGAAATTCGAGTTCCGCGCAACCAACAATGAAGCCGAGTACGAAGCTCCACTTACCGGACTAAAACTTGCCCGTGATCTGAAAATCATCGCTGTAGAGATCTATTGTGATTCCCAATTGATAGTGTGTCAAGTCCGAGGTGAATATCAAGCCAAAGATCGAAGACTGGCCGCTTATCTAATTCAAGTTCTAGAGATACTTAATCAATTCGATTACTATGCCATTTTCTACATACCCCGAGAGCACAATCAGAAAGCTGATTCATTGGCAAAGTTAGCAAGCACGGGTGAGGCTCAACAGTTGAGGTTGTTCCGATTGAAACCCTATCATCTCCGAGCATTGATCGAAGGGAGACTGATTTCGCATTTGAAACAACCTCCACCAAGGAGTCGTGGATGACTCCTTATCAAGATTATATCGAACGCGGTGTATTGCCCGAGCGGCGAAGCGAGAAAAGATAAGTTCTACGAAAGGCTTCACGGTTTGTGATTCAGAATGGAGTCATGTATCGGAGAGGATACTCTGTTCCTCTCCTCCGGTGTATCGCGCACGATGAAATCAAACGAGTGTTACATGATGTACACGAAGGAGAATGTGGTGATCACACTGGGGGGCAAGCACTAGCAAAGAAGATACTTCGATATGGGTATTATTGGCCTAACGTTAATCGCGATGCTGTAGATTACGCTAGAAAATGTGACAAATGCCAGAAACATGCTCGAATTTCAAGAGCCCCGCCTACTGAGATAACCCAAATGGTCAGTCCTTGGCCATTTGCGGTGTGGGGAATGGATATCATCGGCACATTGCCTCTGGCCAAAGGTGGCACGAAATACGCCATCGTCGCGGTTGATTATTTCACCAAATGTGCTGAAGCTGAACCCCTTGCGACAATCACAACAAAGAAAGTAATCAACTTTGTAGTGCGTAACATCATCTGCCATTTCGGTCTCCCACATACTATCATTACCGATAACGGAACTCAGTTCGACAGTGCTGAATTCAAAAATTTCTGTCAACGATTTCACATCCAGAAGAAATTCTCTGCAGTAGCACACCCACAAGCAAATGGTCAGGTTGAAGCAGTTAATAAAGTTATCAAGTCCATTCTAAAGAAGCGACTGGAAGAAGCTGGGGGCAAATGGGTTGACGAACTTCCTATGGCATTATGGGCCTATCGAACGACCCATAAAACTACAACCGGTCATACCCCGTTTTCCTTATCTTATGGTTCTGAAGCCGTTATTCCGGTCGAAATGGAAGTGCATTCCCATCGTGTAACGTATTACGATCCGAAAACAAACGCCATATTACTTGCTGAATCTTTGGATTTACTCGATGAGAAGCGCGAAGAGGCTGATTTGAGGGCAGCCGCATATCGTAATCAAGTCGCCCGACTGTACAACGCCAAGGTCTGTCCGCGAACCTTCGAACTCGGCGATCTAGTGCTCAAAAGAGTTTATCCGGTCCCTTCACACATGAAGCCAAATTGGGAAGGACCGTATGTGATTTCACAAAAGCTCGGAGATGGCACGTTCAAATTATCAACAGTTGACGGTTTTACCTTGCCGAGAGCTTGGAATAGCGAAAGTCTTCGTCGCTACTACATATGAGAAATTTTACCTATTTACTTTCTGTCAATTTACTTCTTTGCATTTTATTCTAGTATTTTGAGACTTAAATTTGTAATAAGGCAACTGACTTTGCCGTATTCTTTCGTTTCAGCAATAAAATGCCATCTCTTCGAGCCAGAGCTGTGATTTACTGAATATGACGCACTATGTTACAATGCACGAAGGGCTAAGTCCCATCACGAGGAGGGACTTATTCAAGTAGGGAGTGATTGTGATGCGACCAGTCACTCACTAAGTGAAACCCGAGCTCGGGGACAGAACACTACATCAACATTCACGGGGATTGACACACGACAATCCCCCCGCCAACTCCAAATTCCCAGAGAGTGAATTGGAGTATAAACTTCAACTCTCGGTTCCCGGAGCGCGAATTGGAGTATAAACATAAAACAATTCGTTCCCACAGTGCGAACGAACTCCAACTTCCCGGAGCGCGAATTGGAGTATAAACATAAAACAATTCGTTCCCAGAGTGCGAACGGACTCCAACTTCCCGGAGCGCGAATTGGAGTATAAACATAAAACAATTCGTTCCCAGAGTGCGAACGGACTCCAACTTACCGGAGCGTGAATTGGAGTATAAACATTAAACAATTCGTTCCCAGAGTGCGGACGGACTCCAACTTCCCGGAGCGCGAATTGGAGTATAAACATTAAACAATTCGTTCCCAGAGTGCGGACGGACTCCAACTTCCCGGAACGCGAATTGGAGTATAAACATTAAAACAATTCGTTCCTAGAGGGCGAATGAACTCCAACTTCCCAGAACGCGGGTTGAAGTATAGACATCAAATGATTCATTCCCAGAGTGCGAACCGGATTATCGGTCTCAGATTGTCTTAAGTCCCCAGACTGCGGACACGTGTTTAAAGTTTGCAGTAAACGCACTTGATCACAAAAATGCAAATGTCGTTCCCCGAGACTAGGGGGCGAGAAAGCTAAGTGTTCATCACTGACCGAAGTGGAACAATGTCCGAAGTTCGGTTATTCATCGATCACAACTCGCGACCAAGATTCTCAAACTCGGCGAATAAAAACAAACTCTACTTGACGGTGAAAATACCACAAGTACACCAAACTGTTAACTACAGATTATGTTAAGTCCCCGAAGTGCGGACATGTATACAAGGCTTATAGCATATGCGGGCATAAGCTAATCAATGCAATACTTAAGCAAATAAGAAAAGAGCTGTTTTCTATTTTATTAACAAACGAAAAAAGAGTTTGATTACATGATAAAACCAAAAACAACTCATAAAGTGGATGCCGGATCCACACTCATACACGGCCAACAAAAAGAGAAGTAAAAAGAAGTTCTGCTTCGTAATTGCATGACAAAACAAGAAGTTCAGTCCTTCTTCTTCCGATGTCTCTTCTTTGGAGTTGAGCCGCTAGACCCGCTACCCGGCTTCTTACGAGATTTCTTGTCCTTCTTTGGAGCGTCCTCAGGGTCTGGCATGATATCTACATCTTCCTCAGAACTAGAAGGGACAGAGATCCTTTTTAGAGGGCGAACCGAAGGCGGAGGAGCCGTAGCGGGTGGCGAAGCTTCAACACTAGAAGTTATAACCTTACTGGTGAGAGAAGTAATGATTGAAGAAGTTAAGCTTGGTGGAGCGACATCGCCTCCAGAACCACCAACTGCCGTAGCCATTTCAGCGCTTATCTCAGCAAGAATTTCTTCTTCTCGGATAGATCGATCAGCGCTGGAAACAGGGACGGTCGGTATAAATGAGCTAAAAGAAGAGGCAACACCACCCATTGTAAAGGAAGGGTCAGGGAAAGGTTCACAAGGTTGTTTGAGAAGCTCCTCGATCATCTGAACATCAAACGACATTGAGCTCCCTCCTCCCATCTCGCTGGTAAAAACAGTGGTCGTGATGGCCTCAGTAACAACGGCTCCTAGCATTGGCTGCGAAACTTGTGGAATTGGAAGTGTTGGCGCATCGCTTTCAGTCACTGATTAAACCGAAAAAAAAAGAGGATTGGTCAAAAGATCGACTACAAGTTCAAAATTCCAGAAACACTTAAAGCAACATTTATAATACCTTCTTTGCTGCGGCTCGTTGATAGAACAGATTCAGAAGCGGTAGATGTACCGAGAGACAATTCAGGTCGATCCGGATTATAAGCAGGGATAACTTGTGGACCAGCTGTAGTAACGACTCCAAATGAGGTTGGGGCATCAACTGGAACATTCTCACTGTCATGTGCGGCTCCAGAACCCTCACCCGTCTCTACATGATGAAACCCAAGTCTCTCCCTCTCAACGGAGATCATCGCATCATGGAGGAGTTTCCTCTCCTCTTCGTTCAATAAGCGAGATTCAAGTTCAAACTCATCTATGGCGCCTTCAGGGAGAGATGCTCTTTTATTCGCCACCAATTTTTTCCAAGCACTAAGCAGAAGCACAGAATAATCTCCAAGCCACGAGAGATTCCTATGCTCAAGTACATTAGCATTATAAGTGTCGAGAAGATCGTCAAATTCAGCTTCCACTCTGAATATCTCCGCTTGAACTCTCCCTTCTACCTCTGCTTCCACCGCTCCAACCTTAGCAACCGCCGCGTCTCGCTCAGCTCGAAGAGACACAGCTTGCTCACACGCTTCCTGGGCAGCTGCATTAGCGTCATCTTTTTCCTTATTTAAACTGGCGAATTTAGCTTTTAACTCCTCAAGTTCCCTGACCGCCGCATCTGGTTCGGCCTCAACGTTTTTGTATCGATGGCCTAAATCCTCAACTAAAGTACAATGCGCTTGTTGCATTTTTGCCATCTCAGCCAATGTCTCATCGACCTTCTGTAACGACTCCAGTTCAGCCTTGCGAGAAGACTCCATTTCAGATTGAAGAACGTCAACAATACGGTTCTTCTGAGCCAAGTTTGCTTCCAAGTTCTCAATAACTTTGGCTCGTTCGAAGGCTACTTTTGAGGCTTTAATAGCTGCCATGTAACATTCTTTATACTGAGCATAAAAATCCCGAGTATAGCTGAGGGCAGTGTGCACGGCCTCTTCGGAAATTCTCTTAAGGTTGGGTGGAAAGATATAGGCGTCAAAGCATATCTCTGGAAAGTCTTTTTTCAACTGAGCAATTCTAATAGCCCCTTCACCAGACGGTTCAAGGGGTGCTTCCTCTACGGTTACGGTCGTGGCTGTATCGGTCCTTGAGCGATGTGGACCGGGTTTAGAAATTTGCTGAGATGATTGTTGCCGCGAAGTTTCAACTACAGGTACTTGGCCCCTGGATGACGGAGGAGAACGAGAGGGTGAACGATACATTCGGTCCCTATCAGAATGTTCCTGGCTGGAGTAGTGTCGGGAATGGTCCCTATCACGGTGCTCCTGCTCATAATACCTCCGCTCACGATCTCGGTCAGAATCCCTACGGCGAGACTCATAGTAGGATGAAGAATGGTGTACTCGCCGAAGTTTGTCAAGTGTAGAAGGACGATTCGACATGATGCCTGTAAAAAAGGAACAATTCGATTAAGTGCCAAGAAAAAACACTGCAATACGTGTGGAAGTCGTGAAGTGTTGTGAAAAGTGAGTAAATGCGCAAACCCCCCGACCAACCAGAAGCGTCGATTACACTAACGGGTAAAGGATCGCTTATGTCAAGCGCTCCTCGGAGCTCTTCCAACCCGGACCCGTGATGGAGAGATACGTAGTCCGAAATGGGAATATCGTCCAACCCGAAGAAAAGGTCTCCAGACTGACAAGGAGAAGCACTGGAAACGGTAACCCCAGGTTGGGAACGGGTTACGACTACAGACTTCCATCTCTTAAGCTTAGGTACAACAGCCTTGCCTTTCTGACCCTCTTCTACTCGGGAAAGGCCGGCTGCTATATCAGTGTCTGTGGGCGTTCTTTCGTCATCGCTCATTTCTCTTATTACAACGCCAGGTTTTCTTTTTGCCACTTTTTTCTTCTTCCTCGAGGCCGATTTCGCCAAAACTTCAATCACAATACTCTGGCCCATCTCAATCAAACCCAGTGTCCTTAAGTTATCATCGGTCAATAGCAAATCTATGTGCCTTAAGTCATGGGGAACCCTTTGCAAGCTTTGAACGACACCCCTATAATGCCCACCAGCAGGTCTTGAAATGATGGCTGCAAGAGTAGCAGAATATTAATGTAAAGTATTAAGAGTGACCACTCAATAACGAATTATGATGCTTACGTCTGGATAACCATCTCCTGGCAAACCCTGGGGGGCAACGAACAAAAAACCACTCGTTCTTGAAATAATTAAGCCTGGTCCAGGCCCCAGTCACGACCTGACAGTTCCTGACCGCCTCCAGAAAAGTGAAAGACGGGCTATCACCCCTACTCATAAAATTGAAGATGTGCCTGATCTCGTTAGGTCTTGGCGGGCGAAAAAGGCAATCCATAAATATGACGAAGACGCTGTTTAGTAGTGCATGCCCATTGGGATGAAGCTGTGAAGGAGCGATTCCTAAGAACGACAACATCTCTCTGATATATTGGTTAAAAGGAGGAAGAGATCCAGCCGCACAGGCATGGCGGTAAAAGGCAGTATATCCCTCAGGAGGGTTGTGTGGTCTATCGCTGGCACTGGGTAATAAAACATCGTCCAGAGATATGTTGTGTTTCGAACATAACCGGCCCAACAGAGACTCTGAGATATTGGATTGAACAGAATCAACCGGATCTTCGATAAATATCGCCTCCAGCAATTCATCCGGAGCCGGATCCACGACTTCAGGGGGGATGTCCGGAATCTCAAGCATTGGAAAGGGCGAGCTTTGTGCTTCTTGTTGTTGAGAACTCGAAGACTCCATAATTAACTAGCTCACCAGAAAGTGGCGTTAAAAACGTAAAAAACCCAAGCATTCCCGCGGTGCAAAGTGTATGAATATGTTGTGCAATACAAGTGCTAGAAAAAATTTTAAGCAGACTTTACAAAGATGAAACGAGGTGTCCGAACTACGAAATTTTGGAGTTTGAGAATGAAAACGACCGTCATCGTTGACCGTCACTTTCACGCCACCCAGAAGCTATTGGCCAATTCAAGTAATAAATTCATTGGATTTTGTTTAAGTCATGGTGCCATCGACGAGCTTCAATGGAGATGTCAAGTTAGATTCGATTATGCAAGGCCGAAGCTCGTAGGGGTCAAGTATGCTAAAGTTCATTAATCTCGACAAAAAGTTCAAACTTGAAATTGGTCATAGCTCAAAAGTTGGAGCCAATCTGTAACGACCCGTAATTTTCGTTAATTCAATTTAGTCATTTTAATAGGATTTAAATAATTTAAGTTAGAAAGAAATTAAGATCTGTGATTTTTTTTGAAGCAAATGACTAAATGAAATGAAACCATGGGAATTTAAGTCTAAGAATTTCCAGTTGGAACAAAGTGACGAGAAATTTAAGTGCTGTAAATTGTTATTTATAGGCTAAGAAATTAATATAAGAAAACAAATGGGAAGATTTCATTTATTTCATGGTTTTAATTCGTTTTTCTTTAATAAGTTGTAATTGAATTTAGTAGAAAATAATATGTATTAAACCTACTTATAGAATTCGAAGCTAATTCAAATGAATTTAAGTAGTGAAAAGGCTTTACCTGTATATATATTTAATATGAGAAATAAATGGGAATATTAAATTAATTTAATGCGGTAAAGGAATGAAAACGGTAATTAGAATAAATTAAGGAATTCTGTAACGCAAGTAATAAATCTGTACCTTGAATGAACGTTTCACTTTGATAAATTATTTAAATGAGATGACTTAATAAATAAATAATTAGGTCAATTGGTATGTGGTGAAATTTGATGTTGAAATATTTTGTAGATAAGGGTTTAGGTGGAATGGGTTAATTTATGAAATAAAGGATAGTAATCATATAAAACGTTAAGCAAGTTGATTAATGTTGTAACGTAAGGTGTAAATGTAAATTCCAATGGAAACGTATCCTTATTTTAGGTAGAAATTTCAGGTATATTGATAAAGTGGAGTATATACACTTAGTAATAAATTTAGTACAGGAAAAACGAAATGGAAATATTGGATTTATTTAATTCGTATATATATTACCTATTTATATGGCCTATTAAATTTAATCGGATATCAATGGCAATTAATTCCTTAAATTAGTGCAATCAATGTATGATTAATTGATAACGATGAAAAGGTTGATTATATTCAGTGTGAACAACGTAAAATATTATCATAGCATGATACTTGGTTTGAATAGAAGGGTGAAATTGGGAATCAAATTTTATTTAATGATAATAACGTTAGTATTGGTTAATAAATAGATTTCAATGCAGTAACCAAATAAATGGAATAAGATGAGTATATATTGCATAGAAATGAAATGTAAATTGTCACATTTGGTAGGAGCTAACTTTTATAAACATATAAATGTTGAATCAGTAAATATCAAATTCCATTTAATATAAGAATTCAAAGGTGGAAGATTTACATTTGGATTGGAAATTGGATAGTTATTAATTAAAAGTGACCATTGAATAAATTTATGCAAACGTGATATAATGTTAATAGATGGGGATCAACTTTTATTTATGTGGTTAAGGGAATTTAATTTCTATAGTATGATAATCGAAATTAATGGAAGATATAACCATGTCAATTATGCATATAAGGTAATAAGGTAATGAAACCGAGGTAAATTAATTAATTGAGACTTTAAGTAAAAATTAACGTGTGGAATTGACCAAGGTTCAATAAAATGAGAATTTGATTGTTTATATTTATTGGTTGAGAAAGGTAAATGTGTATTTGGGGAATAAATTTAGTCAGACTTAAATATTGAATTTAATTAATTAATATATATGATAAATGATGATTAAATAAAAAACCCAATACTCTATATATATGTATAATATTTGAGTGAAAATAATAATACACTTATAAATGTGGAATTAAGAGTTTACAACAACTATTTTGAGTAAAGAAATTGTTCATTCAAGTAAATTTGAAACATCGCAATAGGTGTAGATTAAGTGTTGCGTTAAATAAATTATAAATGAATAAATTTATAGAAACGTAGGAACGGAGGAATGAACATTATAGTAATGTAAAACGTATTGTTGGATAATAATTAAGTATAGGCTTGTAAATTTGATGTATGACAATAAATTTTGTACGAAAATCTTTCTATTAGTTGATAAGTCTTATTTTGATCAATTTAAAGGAATACACCAAAGTTTGTAGTTAGTACGGAATATTGATGAGTGAATAAATAAGATGAAACAAAGGTGGAATGTATTAGTTGAGGTTTTAAGTTATTTATGTGATAAGTTACCAAAATTACAATTTTATCTAAATACAGTAATTTATGCAAACAAAAGATGAACATTTTGAAATATTACCACAGTGATATATAAAAGAAACGTTAACTAGGTAGTTGGAGAAAAATTGATATATTTTGAGTTGGATAATAGAAATCAAGTTATTTATATAATTAGATTTAAGATGAGAGTATAAGTATATGATTTAATAATTGGGTTTTGCGAATAAAATTTATAATTCCCAAATAATAAGAAAACGCAGAGGTTAACACTGCGAAATTGATATACTTATAAATTTTAATTCATATCCAAGCTTGCTAAATTATTTGAAATTGATTGGATTATGTAAGTAATGAAATTTGGCCAATATTTAAAGTTGAAAGAAAATTTGGATTTTATGGTTTATTTTAATTTATTTAATAAATATTAAAAATAGCCATTTTTGTCACGGACTCGGATTTCGACGAAACCAGTTTCATCGGATCCGTAACGGTGAATTATAATAATGTTTCAAGTTTCGTAGTGATCGGACTTGTCGTTTGATCGTACGGACTCGAAACGCCTTGAAATTTACGCATTTTGAAATCAATGTGAAATTTTTGTTTTTTTTTGTTTTTTTGGCATAACTTCTTCATACGATCGAATTTGGTCGCGAAACTTTTTCCATTGCGTTCAGAATATTTTAAAACACCTATTTGGATATATAGTTTTAACAAATCCGACTCCGGAGGCATAGCGGGCTTTTTGGACCATGGTTTGTCACGCACGTTCGCGTATCCAGTCTAGCTACCCTACCTCTAGCCTATCTATAAATATACATCTATAAACCCTAGCTCCTTTCTTTTTCATTTGCTGTACGTTCATTTCTTCACTCTTTTCTCTTCCCCAAATGCATACATCTCAGATCCAATTCCAGATCTATCCACAGTTCAAAATCAAAAGTCAAAACTCAAAAATTTCAGAAAATTCCAGAAAAAATATATGTTGAAGTATTCGATACGCGTAAAATACTGGTGAAATTCGTTTTTCAATTGGAGCTGTCGTTCATCCAGAATAAATTCAAACAGCCCCAAAACCGTTCATCATCGTCGCGCAAAACTTCGTCGGATCGGAAAACGGTTTCTGGGTTTTGTAGAGTGGACGATGGGGATCGCATCTATGTAGTTAGTTTGGCGTTTCGACGGTCAGATTTGCGGCAAAAATTCAATAGGGTTTCATGTTTTAGGCGGTTGCTGCTTTGACTGCGTGCGTGCAAGGGGACTGTGCGTGCGTTATTTTTATTTTGTGATGACGCTGAGGTGGCAATGTGCATTTTGAGGATCGTAATTTAATTCCGGACTCGATGACGCTGGTTTGGACGAATTCTGAGACGGGCGAATTTTTGAGTTTAAATCGGATTTAAATTCGATTTAAATTCCAAAGGTGAGTGTTTTAACCCACTCACAATTACTAGAAGCTTTTATGTTTGTTAAATAAATTTTAGAAATGAATAGAAATTTATTTATGAGCTTTTGGCATGTTATTTCATTCATATCTGTTGAATTGCATTTTATTAAATTTAACTGTAAATTTAATTGATTTATTGCGTATTAATTGGCTGTTAGAAATTATTGTTTGCATATGAACTGCTAGTTAACAGTTATATAAATTATCACTGAATATAAACTGTTAGATTAATAGTTGATAAATATAATTTGAGATAAAACTGCAAATTATTACCTGTTGTATATTACCAAACATATATGGTTATTGACTGATATTGATTGATGTTTGTGATTGGATGATGGATGTGTTGTTGAATGGATGTTTTATTTGGATATTATTAAACTGCAAGTTAGTATGCATTTTTCATTTTTCGGGATTGTGGTTTGAAATGATAAAACCGCAAAGTTTATTTTTAAATTGCGGATTGAAATGATAAATATCCGTATCACTTGACCATAGGATAGAAAATTATATACAGGCACCGCGGTCTATATATAACTATTTTAATGTGATTTCTATGGTTTGGATGGAATACGGTTTATAATAATCTTAAATTTTATACTGTATAAATATTTTTCTTCCGTATTTATGTACATGAAAAGTTGGAAATTTTGAAATAAAAAGGTGTATAAATTCCCTTAGTAAAATGGAAGAAAATTTAGAAAATGGAGTTGGATAAATTTATATCATATGTTTAAATGTTAAGTTTGGAAATTTAAGATATGATATTTATAATTGGATTTTTCCCAAGATAAATTGAAATGAATATTCTAATATGAATTTGAATTGGAAAAATATTCTAATATAATTGGAATCGAAAAATACATATGTTTTATTACTAGAAATTGGAGTTGTTTAAGGATTTATGTGAATATTCAAACTAAATAATAAAACATTTAATTTGTTGAAAGAATATATTCCAATTTTAGTTTTTGAATATTAATACTCCAATGGATTTATATATATGGAAATTGAAATGGTTTTGGAACTTAAGAGTGATATCTAAATTATGGTTTTAACTTTAGATAAAGAAATATTTCCATAAAGCCATATAACTTATTTCTTTACAAAGTGACAGTAAAGTTAAGCCTTTGAAATTCATATACCGTTGAATATCCAAACCATTTGAGTTTTAAAAGTTATGGTTTGAAATTATGGATTTCCAAAAATATTATGCTTTGAAAATATTCGATTTTCAGATATTATGAAGTTAAAGCCTTTTTATTATTGGAAAGGAATTATATTTGGGATAAGTGGTAAAATATGGTTTTGGGTTTTGGAATGATATCGTAATATTATGGTTTTGAAATGGATTATATTCTGGTTTTAAAAGTATAAACTGTTTTAAATAACCGCGGTGTTATAATAACGATGGGTTGGCAAAGAGACCGGGATCGGATATGGACATACTCTCTGTCGATACCGAAAACCACTTTGACTAACCGTGTACGCGGTGGAGTTCCAGAATGAAGTAGGTGGTGGCGACGTTTCCTGTAAGGTAAATACGTGGACCCAACTCCCGTGAGTTGGCATAAGGTGGCTAAAACAGGAGCGATTCTCAGGCCAATGAGGTCATTCCTCTGATCGGACGCTCCTCTTCGATATTATACTTTGACTTGGATTGATTCAGTGGCCACTTCTATATTTTGATTTTGGGGGAGTTAGTTCGAGGTGGGCGGCAGCTGCGCGCTGCGCGTTACCATCAGCCTGGATAGCAATTGGTATATCTACCCTGGCATTGCCTAGTTGTGCCGTGTCACCTACCCTATCGCGCCTTGTACGAGTTTGGTTTTCTCCCGTAGCCCGTGTGATATCCTCTAGTGGCTTCCCGATCAGGAGGGACTATGATATTGGATGGACTACTGGGACTATTACGTGTTAAGGGCTATATGGGTAACCCCTTAACGCTATTAAAAAGTAAGTTTATTTTATGAATAGACGCTATTATAATAGCGCAATATACTATATAGTAAATAGTTTAACGGATCCTTAGGAGATGTAAATCCCGAGCATCTCTTGAGTTACTGTACTCATATTTATTTCTGTTTATTTAACTCACATAAGATATTCTAGCCTGACTCGAGTGTTTTTGTCTTTTCAAATTCGCTCGGGTCAGTCCGAGCATTTCAGGATAGCAGATTTAGCTTGGAGGAAGAAGACGAAGATTCAGCATTATTTATATATAGTATTGCACCACACACTCTTTATATTCCGCTGCATTGTTGTATTGGTATGTGTGACTCTGATGTTCATTGTATAAGTGAAATAACTATTTTGTAAACTGTTTTGAATTGTATATTTATTATTATATTTTATCCTTCCGCTGTGAGATTCTATTTTGTTTTATTTCTTCTCTGTTTTTCTTATTTACCCCCATAATAATCCGCCCTTGCGTATGCTTTGAATCGGCATGTGTGTCGTTTTAAAGTGTGCGAAAAGGCGGGATGTTACATCTGGTATCAGAGCTTTGGTTTAGCGATAAACCTTGGCTTTGTGGGGTTTGACTCTTTGTTAATAGGGTAGTAATATCCTATGGGAGTCACTAAGCGTATATATATGAGAGAGCGTACTTGTTAGTGTTATAAAAAGATTTTTATATTGTGTTAATCTGTTCCGCTTTGTATTTATAAATTCTGGTTGATGCATGGGACGCTATGTCATCAATAGGGATTTCTAAACACTTAATAGGACAGACCGACATAATATTTGTTTTCAATATAGGTGAATGAAATAATTTTGCCTATTATATTTTCTATATATAAAAATAGTTTTATAAAGATATATATATATATATATATATATATATATATATATATATATATATATATTTGGTTGCTATAGATTGGGTGTTAGAAAATAAAAATATCTATAATAACTGAAGCTAAGTTGAAATTATGATAAATCAGATTGGAAATTTTAGAACTTAAGTCCGGGATTTTTCCAAATATGTTTTCAAAGAATTTATGAAAAATAATGGTTCGGTTTATAAGTATTTTCTTATATAAATATTTCGTATAAATCGGAAGAATTGTTTGAAAGAAGATTTTGGAAAAGAATTAAATTCTGTACTTTCCTCCCTGTCGCTGGAAAATAATTTCGGTGATGACAGCCGCATCATCGACTTTCATTTTCGAGTTTCGAAGGGGAAAGGCCACTGTAGTAAATTCTACTGCAGATTTATTTTGAAATTTCTAAAAATTTTCTTTTATTGTTCTAAATATAATTAGAGATATAAAAGTTGTAAGAACTTATTTATCTATTATTTTGAAATAAATTGAAATTTAACCCGGTATTTAATTCTAAATTTTTCCGTTAATTAATTGTTTAAAATTTGTTAGTGAAATAAAAGTTAAGTAATAAATGAATTGAAACCTCTAATTGAAATAAGAGAATAACTGCAAAGCTATAAAGAGGAATTTGCATACATATGAGACAATGGGTAATATGAATAAACATTAAATTTAATTAAAAGAATGGAGATTAAACTTGTATAAGTTCAATTGCAATTTCCTTAACATAAATAACTTACCCAAATATAAAAGTTGAAGTGTTAAATGAGAAACTGGAATTGAATATTTTACAAGTAGGAATTTAGGAAAAATGAAGTATTCAATAAATTACTGTTATAATAAGAATTTATTGGTTTAAACTTAAGTGATAATTGAAATTTTACCCAAATTAAAGGTGAGTATTATTAATAGGTGATTTTAACTTAAGTAAATAAAATGAAATTCTTTAATAAATAAAGATTGATGTGTAGGGTTATAAACTTAAGTATGTTTTAAAATGCTACTAGTAATATAATAAAAAGTAGGTAATAAATAAATGTCTGTAAACCCTAGATAATGAATTAATAAGATCCTTTATTTATAAAAATGGAGGTTTTAAGGTTAATAATTTAAGTGTAAGTAGAGGGTTACTGTAATTAAATATAATAAAACGTAAACATTAAATAAAGGAATGAAATTAAGGGTAAGTAGTATAAATAGATGATATAAACCTTAGTCAATAAATTGGAATACAATATAATGAATTTTGTAATAAATGGGAAATAAAACTTGTAAGAACAAAGAAATCCCTCATAAAGGAAGGGAAGAAAAATCAAACCACTGAAGTATGAAATAAATGTATAATAAGCTATTTTGGTGTTGATTTGAATTGTTTGGTTGATGTATGGTTGTTGGGTAAGGAATTTTGAAGTTGTGGGATGGAGAAATAATCTATCTTTGTTCCATCTAAGACTGTTGAGTAAAGGATGCACTTGATAGTTATTTTACATTTCGTACAATTTCGGAATTTGAACCTAACAACTAATTGGTTGTTTGATTGAATGATTGTCTGTTGGTGGCATGTGCTGTTTGCTAAAATTTATGGTTGTGCATTTGATTGGATATAAATGATTGAATCTACCCAAACATTTCACTGTAAAATAAATATTTAACCTCTTAGATTATATAAGTGAATACAGGTGTTGGAAGCAACTGCTACTGCTTTTGGTTCCAAAATAATAAGCGTATTGCCCGACAGATAGGTACGTTTTCGGATTACGATTAAAGCGCTATTTATATATTTTCCCGTGTGGGATATTTTATTTTGGATATATATGTAATATATTTGTATATTTGGATATTATATTTTCTCCAGAGTCCCTCCGTACAAAGGAGACTCTGCCAAAATTTTTCGTAAATTTTGGACTTAGAATTTTGTTGAAATTGTTTTCCAACTTTAATAATTCAAGTATTAAAAGACATAATGATTATAAAACAAGTGTAATTCATTAAAGGAAATTAATTTAGTAAATTATTGTTATAAGTTAATATTTGAAATTAGATATACTGTTTATTCTTCCTTCTCCCTTTCTTTTCCTTTTCGGGGACGAAAAGTTTTGAGTGGGGGAGAGTGTAACGACCCGTAATTTTCGTTAATTCAATTTAGTCATTTTAATAGGATTTAAATAATTTAAGTTAGAAAGAAATTAAGATCTGTGATTTTTTTTGAAGCAAATGACTAAATGAAATGAAACCATGGGAATTTAAGTCTAAGAATTTCCAGTTGGAACAAAGTGACGAGAAATTTAAGTGCTGTAAATTGTTATTTATAGGCTAAGAAATTAATATAAGAAAACAAATGGGAAGATTTCATTTATTTCATGGTTTTAATTCGTTTTTCTTTAATAAGTTGTAATTGAATTTAGTAGAAAATAATATGTATTAAACCTACTTATAGAATTCGAAGCTAATTCAAATGAATTTAAGTAGTGAAAAGGCTTTACCTGTATATATATTTAATATGAGAAATAAATGGGAATATTAAATTAATTTAATGCGGTAAAGGAATGAAAACGGTAATTAGAATAAATTAAGGAATTCTGTAACGCAAGTAATAAATCTGTACCTTGAATGAACGTTTCACTTTGATAAATTATTTAAATGAGATGACTTAATAAATAAATAATTAGGTCAATTGGTATGTGGTGAAATTTGATGTTGAAATATTTTGTAGATAAGGGTTTAGGTGGAATGGGTTAATATATGAAATAAAGGATAGTAATCATATAAAACGTTAAGCAAGTTGATTAATGTTGTAACGTAAGGTGTAAATGTAAATTCCAATGGAAACGTATCCTTATTTTAGGTAGAAATTTCAGGTATATTGATAAAGTGGAGTATATACACTTAGTAATAAATTTAGTACAGGGAAAACGAAATGGAAATATTGGATTTATTTAATTCGTATATATATTACCTATTTATATGGCCTATTAAATTTAATCGGATATCAATGGCAATTAATTCCTTAAATTAGTGCAATCAATGTATGATTAATTGATAACGATGAAAAGGTTGATTATATTCAGTGTGAACAACGTAAAATATTATCATAGCATGATACTTGGTTTGAATAGAAGGGTGAAATTGGGAATCAAATTTTATTTAATGATAATAACGTTAGTATTGGTTAATAAATAGATTTCAATGCAGTAACCAAATAAATGGAATAAGATGAGTATATATTGCATAGAAATGAAATGTAAATTGTCACATTTGGTAGGAGCTAACTTTTATAAACATATAAATGTTGAATCAGTAAATATCAAATTCCATTTAATATAAGAATTCAAAGGTGGAAGATTTACATTTGGATTGGAAATTGGATAGTTATTAATTAAAAGTGACCATTGAATAAATTTATGCAAACGTGATATAATGTTAATAGATGGGGATCAACTTTTATTTATGTGGTTAAGGGAATTTAATTTCTATAGTATGATAATCGAAATTAATGGAAGATATAACCATGTCAATTATGCATATAAGGTAATAAGGTAATGAAACCGAGGTAAATTAATTAATTGAGACTTTAAGTAAAAATTAACGTGTGGAATTGACCAAGGTTCAATAAAATGAGAATTTGATTGTTTATATTTATTGGTTGAGAAAGGTAAATGTGTATTTGGGGAATAAATTTAGTCAGACTTAAATATTGAATTTAATTAATTAATATATATGATAAATGATGATTAAATAAAAAACCCAATACTCTATATATATGTATAATATTTGAGTGAAAATAATAATACACTTATAAATGTGGAATTAAGAGTTTACAACAACTATTTTGAGTAAAGAAATTGTTCATTCAAGTAAATTTGAAACATCGCAATAGGTGTAGATTAAGTGTTGCGTTAAATAAATTATAAATGAATAAATTTATAGAAACGTAGGAACGGAGGAATGAACATTATAGTAATGTAAAACGTATTGTTGGATAATAATTAAGTATAGGCTTGTAAATTTGATGTATGACAATAAATTTTGTACGAAAATCTTTCTATTAGCTGATAAGTCTTATTTTGATCAATTTAAAGGAATACACCAAAGTTTGTAGTTAGTACGGAATATTGATGAGTGAATAAATAAGATGAAACAAAGGTGGAATGTATTAGTTGAGGTTTTAAGTTATTTATGTGATAAGTTACCAAAATTACAATTTTATCTAAATACAGTAATTTATGCAAACAAAAGATGAACATTTTGAAATATTACCACAGTGATATATAAAAGAAACGTTAACTAGGTAGTTGGAGAAAAATTGATATATTTTGAGTTGGATAATAGAAATCAAGTTATTTATATAATTAGATTTAAGATGAGAGTATAAGTATATGATTTAATAATTGGGTTTTGCGAATAAAATTTATAATTCCCAAATAATAAGAAAACGCAGAGGTTAACACTGCGAAATTGATATACTTATAAATTTTAATTCATATCCAAGCTTGCTAAATTATTTGAAATTGATTGGATTATGTAAGTAATGAAATTTGGCCAATATTTAAAGTTGAAAGAAAATTTGGATTTTATGGTTTATTTTAATTTATTTAATAAATATTAAAAATAGCCATTTTTGTCACGGACTCGGATTTCGACGAAACCAGTTTCATCGGATCCGTAACGGTGAATTATAATAATGTTTCAAGTTTCGTAGTGATCGGACTTGTCGTTTGATCGTACGGACTCGAAACGCCTTGAAATTTACGCATTTTGAAATCAATGTGAAATTTTTGTTTTTTTTTGTTTTTTTGGCATAACTTCTTCATACGATCGAATTTGGTCGCGAAACTTTTTCCATTGCGTTCAGAATATTTTAAAACACCTATTTGGATATATAGTTTTAACAAATCCGACTCCGGAGGCATAGCGGGCTTTTTGGACCATGGTTTGTCACGCACGTTCGCGTATCCAGTCTAGCTACCCTACCTCTAGCCTATCTATAAATATACATCTATAAACCCTAGCTCCTTTCTTTTTCATTTGCTGTACGTTCATTTCTTCACTCTTTTCTCTTCCCCAAATGCATACATCTCAGATCCAATTCCAGATCTATCCACAGTTCAAAATCAAAAGTCAAAACTCAAAAATTTCAGAAAATTCCAGAAAAAATATATGTTGAAGTATTCGATACGCGTAAAATACTGGTGAAATTCGTTTTTCAATTGGAGCTGTCGTTCATCCAGAATAAATTCAAACAGCCCCAAAACCGTTCATCATCGTCGCGCAAAACTTCGTCGGATCGGAAAACGGTTTCTGGGTTTTGTAGAGTGGACGATGGGGATCGCATCTATGTAGTTAGTTTGGCGTTTCGACGGTCAGATTTGCGGCAAAAATTCAATAGGGTTTCATGTTTTAGGCGGTTGCTGCTTTGACTGCGTGCGTGCAAGGGGACTGTGCGTGCGTTATTTTTATTTTGTGATGACGCTGAGGTGGCAATGTGCATTTTGAGGATCGTAATTTAATTCCGGACTCGATGACGCTGGTTTGGACGAATTCTGAGACGGGCGAATTTTTGAGTTTAAATCGGATTTAAATTCGATTTAAATTCCAAAGGTGAGTGTTTTAACCCACTCACAATTACTAGAAGCTTTTATGTTTGTTAAATAAATTTTAGAAATGAATAGAAATTTATTTATGAGCTTTTGGCATGTTATTTCATTCATATCTGTTGAATTGCATTTTATTAAATTTAACTGTAAATTTAATTGATTTATTGCGTATTAATTGGCTGTTAGAAATTATTGTTTGCATATGAACTGCTAGTTAACAGTTATATAAATTATCACTGAATATAAACTGTTAGATTAATAGTTGATAAATATAATTTGAGATAAAACTGCAAATTATTACCTGTTGTATATTACCAAACATATATGGTTATTGACTGATATTGATTGATGTTTGTGATTGGATGATGGATGTGTTGTTGAATGGATGTTTTATTTGGATATTATTAAACTGCAAGTTAGTATGCATTTTTCATTTTTCGGGATTGTGGTTTGAAATGATAAAACCGCAAAGTTTATTTTTAAATTGCGGATTGAAATGATAAATATCCGTATCACTTGACCATAGGATAGAAAATTATATACAGGCACCGCGGTCTATATATAACTATTTTAATGTGATTTCTATGGTTTGGATGGAATACGGTTTATAATAATCTTAAATTTTATACTGTATAAATATTTTTCTTCCGTATTTATGTACATGAAAAGTTGGAAATTTTGAAATAAAAAGGTGTATAAATTCCCTTAGTAAAATGGAAGAAAATTTAGAAAATGGAGTTGGATAAATTTATATCATATGTTTAAATGTTAAGTTTGGAAATTTAAGATATGATATTTATAATTGGATTTTTCCCAAGATAAATTGAAATGAATATTCTAATATGAATTTGAATTGGAAAAATATTCTAATATAATTGGAATCGAAAAATACATATGTTTTATTACTAGAAATTGGAGTTGTTTAAGGATTTATGTGAATATTCAAACTAAATAATAAATCATTTAATTTGTTGAAAGAATATATTCCAATTTTAGTTTTTGAATATTTATACTCCAATGGATTTATATATATGGAAATTGAAATGGTTTTGGAACTTAAGAGTGATATCTAAATTATGGTTTTAACTTTAGATAAAGAAATATTTCCATAAAGCCATATAACTTATTTCTTTACAAAGTGACAGTAAAGTTAAGCCTTTGAAATTCATATACCGTTGAATATCCAAACCATTTGAGTTTTAAAAGTTATGGTTTGAAATTATGGATGTAACATCCCGCCTTTTTGCACACTTTAAACCGACACACGTGCCAATTCAAAGCATACGCAAGGGCGGATTGTTATGGGGTAAATAAGAAAACAGAGAAGAAATAAAAACAAAAACAGAATCTCACAGCGGAAGGATAAAATATAATAACAAATATACAGTTCATAAACAGTTTACAAAAGCTTGATCCTTCTTTTACAATAAATATCAGAGTTACACATACCAATACAAGCAATGCAGCGGAATAGAAAGAGTGTGGTGTAATACTATATATAACATAATACTTATTCTTCGTCTTCGTCCTCCAAAGCTAAAATCTGCTATCCTGAATAGCTCGGACTGACCCGAGCGAATTTGAATAGACAAAAACACCCGAGTCAGACTAGAATATCTTATGTGAGTTAAATAAACAGAATATAAATATGAGTACAGTAACTCAAGAGATGTTCGGGATTTACATCTCCTAAGGATCCGTTAAACTATTTACTATGTAGTATATTGCGCTATTATAATAGTGTCTATTTATAAAATAAACTTACTTTTAAATAGCGTTAAGGCTTTACATTTTCCACCTTAACACGTAATAGTCCCAGTAGTCCGTCCAATATCATAGCCCCTCCTGATCGGGAAGCCACTAGAGGATACCACACGGGCTACGGGAGAAAACCAAACTCGTACAAGGCGCGATATGGTAGGTGACACGGCACAACTAGGCAATGCCAGGGTAGATATACCAATTGCTATCCAGGCTGGTGGAAACCCGTAGCCGCAGTTACCGCCCACCTCGGACTAACTCCCCAAAATCAAAATATAGAAGTGGCCACTGAATCAAATCCAAGTCAAATTATAATATCGAAGAGGAGCGTCCGATCAGAGGAATGACCTCATTGGCCTGAGAATCGCTCCTGTTTTAGCCACCTTATGCCAACTCATGGGAGTTGGGTCCACGTATTTACCTTACAGGAAACGTCGCCACCACCTACTTCATTCTGGAATCTCCACCGCGTACACGGTTAGTCAAAGTGGTTTTCGGTATCGACAGAGAGTATGTCCATATCCGATCCCGGTCTCTTTGCCAACCAATCGTTATTATAACACCGCGGTCATTTAAAAATAGTTTATACTTTTAAAACCAGAATATAATCCATTTCAAACCGTAATATTACGATATCATTTCTTCTTTTAAAACCCAAAACAATATGATATCGTTTATCCCAAATAAAATTATTCCTTTCCAAAAAAATTATGTCACTTTTTATTATTTAATATCCCATGTAACCAATATTCTGTTTGTAACTTTCAACATAATTCTTCGAAAATCCATAGTATTTTAAAACCATTATTTTCAAAACTAAATGGTTTGGATATTCAACGGTATGCGAATTAAAAAGGTTTAACTTTACTGTTGCTTTACAAAGAAATAAATTACATGGCTTTCCAAATATTTCTTCTTTTAAAGTTAAACCAAAATCCAAAATATTACTTCAAGTCCCAAAACCATTTCAATTTTATATATATTTATATCCATTTTTGAGCATTAATATTTCAACTAAAGTTGGATTTTTATCCTTTCAAAATCAATATTCTATTAATTAATCTTGACCATTCACATAAAATCCATAATTAATAAGACTTCAATTTCTAGTAAAATATATATATATATATATTTCCAAATTCAATTTTTACTAGAATATTCATTTCAAAATATTTTGGGAAAAATCCAATTATAAATATCATATCTTTAAAATTTCCAACTTAATATTTAAACATAGGATATAAATCATCAAACTCCATTTTCTTAATTTCTTCCATTTTCAATAAAGAAATTTATATTCCTTTTAATTTCAAAATTTCAACTTCATAGGTATATAAATATGAAATAAAATATTTATACAATATAAATTTAAGATTTATAGACCGTATTCAATCCAAACCATAGAAATCACATTAAAATAGTTATATATAGACCGCGGTGCCTGTATATAATTTTCTATCCTATGGTCAAGTGATACGGATATTTATCATTTCAATCCGCAATTTAAAAAAATAAAACTTTGCGGTTTTATCATTTCAAACCACAATCCCGAATGAAATGTAAAATGTATGCTAACTTGCAGTTTAATGATATCAAATAAAACATCCATTCAACAAAACATCCATCATCCAGTCACAAACATCAAGCAATATCAATCAATAACAATTATATATATGATCATATATAACAGGTGATAACTGGCAGTTTATTCAAATTAAATTTTTCAACTATTAATCTAACAATTTATATTCAGTGATAATTGACATAACTGTTAACTAGCAGTTCATATGCAACCAAAAATTTCCAACAGCCAATTAACACGCAATAAATCAATTAAATTAACAGTTACATTCAATAAAATGCAATTCAACAGATATGAATGAAATAACATGCCAAAAGCTCATAAATAAATTTCTATTCATTTCTAAAATTTATTTAACAAACATAAAAGCTTCTAGTAGTTGTGAGTGGGTTAAAACACTCACCTTTTGAATTTAAATTGAATTCAAATCCAATTTAAACCCAAAAATTGGACAGTCTCCAAATTCATCCAAACTAGTGCCAAAACGTCAGAAATTCCGATACGATCCCAGCAAAACAAACCGCGCGTGAATCCGAGCTCGTATGCAAAAGTTATGAAAATTTGAAAAATGAAAAATTCTGGTCCTGGGTCAACTTCGGGTTCGACTTCGGGGCGCCGCCTCATTTCCCCGATGCTTGCTTGGAGTTTTCGCCAAAACGACCCGGAGCGACCCGAGTCATTTTCTTCCTGACCCGAAGTTGCTCTAGGGTTTTCTCCTCTGAAACCCGAAGCGCGACCAGAAGCTGCTGCAGATCCACAAAAATTTTTTTTTTTTTTTTTTTTTTTTTTGAAATAAAATTTTGGAATTTGGGAATTAGGTTTTTTTCTGCCATTGGAATGAGG
The DNA here is from genome assembly GCA_030765085.1 of Allium cepa. NCBI lineage: Eukaryota > Viridiplantae > Streptophyta > Magnoliopsida > Asparagales > Amaryllidaceae > Allium > Allium cepa. The sequence goes on from CM060931.1 coordinate 172,338,199, forward strand.
AGTTGAGAAGGAGATGTACGTATAGAAAAATGAAAATAAGGAGTGGCTAGGGTTTATAATCGCAAATATATAGACAGATAAAAGAAGGCTAGGTGGGTACGGATAACGAACGTGCTAAACGATAGTTGGCCCAAAAAGCCCGTTCTGCCTCCGGAGTCGAATTTGTTAAAACTATATATCCAAATAGGTGTTTCAAAATATTCTGAACGCGATGGAAAAAGTTTCGCGACCAAATTCGATCGTATGAAGAAGTTATGCTAAAAAAATAAAAATTTCAAATTGATTTCAAAATGCGTAAATTTCAAGGCGTTTCGAGTCCGTACGATCAAACGACAAGTCCGATCGCAACGAAACTTGAAACATTATTATAATTCACCGTTACGGATCCGATGAAACTAGTTTCGTCGAAATCCGAGTCCGTGACAAAAATGACTATTTTTAATATTTATTAAATAAATTAAAATAAATCATAAAATCCAAATTTTCTTTCAACTTTAAATATTGGCCAAATTTCATTACTTATATAATCCAATCAATTCCCAATAATTTAGCAAGCTTGGATGTGAATTAAAATTTATAAGTATATAAATTTCGCAGTGTTAACCTCTGCGTTTTCTTATTATTTGGGAATTATAAATTTTATTCGCAAAACCCAATTATTTAATCATATACTTATACTCTCATCTTAAATCTAATTATATAAATAACTTGATTTCTATTATCCAACTCAAAATATATCAATTATTCTCCAACTACATAGTTAACGTTTCTTTTATATATCACTGTGGTAATATTTCAAAATGTTCATCTTTTGTTTGCATAAATTACTGTATTTAGATAAAATTGTAATTTTGGTAACTTATCACATAAATAACTTAAAACCTCAACTAATACATTCCACCTTTGTTTCATCTTATTCATTCACTCATCAATATTCCGTACTAACTACAAAATTTAGTGTATTCCTTTAAATTGATCAAAATAAGACTTATCAACTAATAGAAAGATTTACGTACAAAATTTATTGTCATACATCTAATTTACAAGCCTATACTTAATTATTATCCTACAATACGTTTTACGTTACTATAATGTTCATTCTTCCGTTCCTACGTTTCTATAAATTTATTCCTTTATAATTTATTTAACGCAACACTTAATCTACACCTATTGCGATGTTTCAAATTTACTTGAATGAACAATTTCTTTACTTAAAATAGTTGTTGTAAACTCTTAATTCCACATTTATAAGTGTATTATTATTTTCACTCAAATATTATACATATATATAGAGTATTGGGTTTTTATTTAATCATCATTTATCATATATATTAATTAATTAAATTCAATACTTAAGTCTGACTAAATTTATTCCCCAAATACACATTTACATTTCTCAACCAATAAATATAACCAATCAAATTCTCATTTTATTGAACCTTGGTCAATTCCACACGTTAATTTTACTTAAAGTCTCAATTAATTAATTTACCTCGGTTTCATTACCTTATTACCTTATATGCATAATTGACATGGTTATATCTTCCATTACATCAATAATTTATCATTTCATTTCTATGCAATATATACTCATCTTATTCCCTTTATTTGGTTACTGCATTGAAATCTATTTATTAACCAATACTAACGTTATTATCATAAAAAAAATTTTATTCCCAATTTTATTCAATACTTAGAACAAAATTTTTCACATTAAATCAAATCCTTCTATTCAAACCAAGTATCATGCTATGATAATATTTTACGTTGGTTACACTGAAAAAAAAATCAACTTTTTATCGTTATCAATTAAACATACATTAATTGCACAAATTAAAGGAATTAATTGCCATTTATCAAATTAAATTTTTCATACATCAATCTATTTCATCTAAATCCTTACCTATGAATATTGCAACCTTTAATTCCATTAAATACCAATTAACCCAAATTATTTCATTTATTCTAAGTCATATCACTAAAATAATTCATCATAATAAACTTAAAATCTATACGTTTATTGATTTATTTCTATTTGTCTTATGTTAAATTCTAAATTTAGTAAGACAACCTAAAGTACTCCACTCAATCGACAGTCCCTTTCAATTGTTAATACGTACTTAAATTTCTACAGTTGCCTTCCATCTGCACTTCCGTTACTATGATAAAAATTAGTAACGTTTATGCCATCAATCCATCATAATTACTTACCCTTAATTGAGTTTGATTTCCAAATAAATTTGCTGACCCTTAATTAGACAATTTATAAAAGTTTGTCATCATACCTATAGTTCTACGCTTATGCTATGTCTTAAATTTCAATAAATTTATAAATTTTGAGATGTTCATTAGGGTTTACAAATTTATTGACTTGCAATAACAGGGTTTCTTAATCTATTCAATTTATCGTTCACAATCTTTTATTGCATTAAATTGGTTTAATATTCCCATATTAAATTTTATGTACAGGTAAGAATTTTTCTTTCTTTCTCTACTTAATTCATTTGAATTTTATTCAAATGTCTTTAAATAGGTTTCTAAGTCACTTCTATATAATTTATTCTAGCCTTCATTTTAATACTTATCTACCACCTTTATTCTTTCAACTAAAATAAATTACAAAATCCTATTAAACAAACAATTTTAAATGGTCGAACTTAACGGGTCGTTACAATGGATTTCCAAAAATATTATGCTTTGAAAATATTCGATTTTCAGATATTATGAAGTTAAAGCCTTTTTATTATTGGAAAGGAATTATATTTGGGATAAGTGGTAAAATATGGTTTTGGGTTTTGGAATGATATCGTAATATTATGGTTTTGAAATGGATTATATTCTGGTTTTAAAAGTATAAACTGTTTTAAATAACCGCGGTGTTATAATAACGATGGGTTGGCAAAGAGACCGGGATCGGATATGGACATACTCTCTGTCGATACCGAAAACCACTTTGACTAACCGTGTACGCGGTGGAGTTCCAGAATGAAGTAGGTGGTGGCGACGTTTCCTGTAAGGTAAATACGTGGACCCAACTCCCGTGAGTTGGCATAAGGTGGCTAAAACAGGAGCGATTCTCAGGCCAATGAGGTCATTCCTCTGATCGGACGCTCCTCTTCGATATTATACTTTGACTTGGATTGATTCAGTGGCCACTTCTATATTTTGATTTTGGGGGAGTTAGTTCGAGGTGGGCGGCAGCTGCGCGCTGCGCGTTACCATCAGCCTGGATAGCAATTGGTATATCTACCCTGGCATTGCCTAGTTGTGCCGTGTCACCTACCCTATCGCGCCTTGTACGAGTTTGGTTTTCTCCCGTAGCCCGTGTGATATCCTCTAGTGGCTTCCCGATCAGGAGGGACTACGATATTGGATGGACTACTGGGACTATTACGTGTTAAGGGCTATATGGGTAACCCCTTAACGCTATTAAAAAGTAAGTTTATTGTATGAATAGACGCTATTATAATAGCGCAATATACTATATAGTAAATAGTTTAACGGATCCTTAGGAGATGTAAATCCCGAGCATCTCTTGAGTTACTGTACTCATATTTATTTCTGTTTGTTTAACTCACATAAGATATTCTAGCCTGACTCGAGTGTTTTTGTCTTTTCAAATTCGCTCGGGTCAGTCCGAGCATTTCAGGATAGCAGATTTAGCTTGGAGGACGAAGACGAAGATTCAGCATTATTTATATATAGTATTGCACCACACACTCTTTATATTCCGCTGCATTGTTGTATTGGTATGTGTGACTCTAATGTTCATTGTATAAGTGAAATAACTATTTTGTAAACTGTTTTGAATTGTATATTTATTATTATATTTTATCCTTCCGCTGTGAGATTCTATTTTGTTTTATTTCTTCTCTGTTTTTCTTATTTACCCCCATAACAATCCGCCCTTGCGTATGCTTTGAATCGGCATGTGTGTCGTTTTAAAGTGTGCGAAAAGGCGGGATGTTACACAATCATAGAGTTAGAACTTTCATATGTTCGAGCGTTCGAATCGATCGACTCGAATCGATACAAGTCGAATCGAAGACGTTCGAATCCGTGCGTCTCGAAGCCAGGAAGGTCGACTCGATGCAGCTTTAGGGTGGGGAAGGTACTTCGAATCCATTAGCTTCGCATAACTTCGAATCGATCCACACTGAGCATCTTCGAATCGATCAGGGTATTATCACTTCGAATCGATCAGCACGGTCCTTCTAATCCATCGGTTCGAAATCTCGCAATCTTGATCAATTCGAACTACCTATTCCTACATCGATTCGAAGTCTCGCCTGCTTGATCGGTTCGAACTACTTATGCCCTAATCGATGCGAAGCAAGGAAGGAGGATGACATCCAACGTTGCCTACACTTCTCCGTGATGACGCTCAGAATCGATACGACTTGAATGGTTTCAATCCCCAGATCCATCGAGTCAACCCATTTCAGATCTCACTATCACTCATGGTTTTCGAAAGAAAAGATTGAAATCGATGTCCAATTTTCAGTTTTCATTGTTCTATACTCGGATCGATCCCTTGGCTTACCTGATTGGATTCGATTACGGTAAAAAACTTGGAAGAATTGGATCGATTCGTGCAGAATGCAGCTGTATCTGGCGTTGGAAGACCGATTCGGAGGTATAACTACAGTAGAAAGTGAAAAGTAAGAAGTTAAAAATGAAGACGGCCTTGGATATTTATATGGGTTCCACAAGAAAACGCGTGGCTTTTCGACTCCCGGTTGTGTTTACCCCCTACCGCCGGTCACTAGCCAAACCCCATCGATTCGAACAAGCACTCGATAACCCATTGCATTCGAATCCATCACAGTGAAAATTCATAACTTCGAATCCATCACATGGCCGAATCCATATTCCACTTCGAACCCGTTACCTTCCGATCCCTTACACGATCGAATCCATCCCAGGTTAATCGATGCAAACCCCATCGATTCGATGAAACACTAAGCAAAGGCAAGACCATTGGTTCGGAAATACATGATTTCGAATCCACTAGGACAACATCGATTCGAAGCATTTGAATAAGGACTGAGTTGAAAAATCTTATCGACTCCAACAACCTATTCCATAACCAGCAATTCAATCAATTCGAAACCCTATCGATTCAAACAAGCATGCTTCGAATCCATTTAGCACCGTTGATGAGAATGAATGCAACACTTCGACATGAAAAGATGACTAGAGGGTCGATACAAAAGGATGATCATAGATGGCAATAACAAACCAAACCGGCAACAACTTGCAATCACGCAATACTAACCAGAATCAAGGTGATACACGTATGCGCATATGTTTGACTAAAATTTGATCTTTATCATTCACAGGAATCAGACATCCACCTTGTCATGGTTTCAACGACGAACAGCCAATCACAATCATACGACAGTTGATAACAGCAATAAAGAATACAGCTTTCAATAGAGCATGCCCTAATTGTCCGGCATCAGATTTTAGCTTTTCAAAGCACGTCATGTTTACACAAGACGTACTTTGGGGGGCAAATGTTATCCCGCCTTTTGGCAAGGCCGAGATACCAAGGAACGGACCAGAAAGAAACAGTATCATACATCTTCAGCTCCGGATGATCGTTGGGCAACTACAGATATCGATGAATTTTATCCAAGTCCGGATCGGGCTACGATTGGTAAGACACGTCAAGCAAAGCTGTAGAAACCAGCGTTCCAAATTTCGGGGAGATCCAAGTTCGTATGCTCAAGACGTTACCAAGAGAAAATAAGGAGGGTAGGCCTTATTTCGAATCCATCAGAGAGATCCAGGGTCGAATCGATCAGAGTTCGAATCCATAAGCAGGAACATCGTTCGAATCCATGAAGTTCAAGAAGCCTCGACTCCAATTCATAACCATCTTCGAATCCATGGAGCAGAGAACCCTTCGTATCGATCGAACCATGGAACGCCTTGATCGATACGAAGGAACGCACGATTGATCGAATCGAAGGAGCATACCTTCGAATCCTTCTCTTCGAATCCATCAAGGCGCTCCTGCCTTCGAATCCATCAAGGCACTCCTGCCTTCGAATCCATCAAGGCGCTCCTGCCTTCGAATCCATCAAGGCGCTCCTGCCTTCGAATCCATCAAGGCGCTCCTGTCTTCGAATCCATCAAGCAAGATTTCATCAAATCCAACATACTGAAGCAACTTCGAATCGATCTGCAGTAGCTAGCAAACAATCGATTCGAACAAATACCAACACCATCGATTCGAAGAACATGGATTCGAAGCACGTATGTCAGTTAAAAATGCAATCTTGAATCGATCATAACTTGAGATCTACATGTCCAAATGCTATGAAATTTTCACAGGAGCTTGCACGTACATAGAGGAATGGCTACGCCAAGTTTCATCCCGATTGGACACTTTTTTGATCGATTCGAACCAAGGGTCGAATCGATCCAAAAGCGGGCCCGGATCTCCAGAATTCAGCCATGTGGGCCCCCTGCACGTGTCAGAAGTGGTCTTCCCAAATTTTAGGAGAAATATCAGCCTCTAGCACCTATAAATAGAGCCCCTGGTCATTCAGAAAGGGGATCGGAAAATTTCTAGAGATAAAGCACGCCCGGACGCCGCTAGAATCACTTCAGAGCACCGCCGCTAGCTTTGACTTCAAACTTTTGCTTAAGAACTGCTGTACTTAGCCATATAAAAGTTGTATTCTCCGAATATCGAGCAATAAAATAACAAATCTTCATAGTGGACGTAGGCACATCGCCGAACCACTCTAAATTGTTGTCTTCTGTGCAATTAACTTTCTGTTGCTTGGAGTTTTTGTTAGATAATCCTCATTTTAATTTGCCTTCTTCATTTATTATCTCTTCAAAAACTTCCGAAGAGCGTTGTGCCCAATTTTGACACAAACACTTACAGGCTAAGTAATCATATAAAACGCCTTAAGTCGTTCGAAATTCTAAGGTATCAAATGCTTTTAACGTTCTCCTTGAAGTCACTTCGTCGTGGTGTCATAATTTCGGTAAAAAGGCGGCGCTCGTTGAAGACTATGAGCAAATCAATGTGGTACGGAAAAAGAGGAAGACGGAACCGTCCTAAAAACAGAACGTTTATTGCGCTATAGCTTCCGTAGACAAGTTTTTGACCAATATCCCCATTTATTCTCTCAATGATCCATAAGACCTTAGATATCAAGTACTATAGTGTGAACATGCTCGAGCGTTTCACGGAGATCGAAGACTTTTGCCAATACCGTCGAATCGGAACAGCGAGCCGTCCGTCGCTTTCTCCCGTTCCTTCAAACGGCCATAACTTTTGACTCGTTGGGAGTTACGGGAGCCACAACCTATGAAAACAAAGCCCTTTCCATGTTCTACGTTTCTAACGGTTGGAATAGTCATGGATCGGTTTTTTGTATAGAATAATTCCATCTTAATTTTATTCTACAGCTTGGATGTTTTCATTCATAAATTTATTCCGTGGAGTTTATGGTATAAATAGCCAGACTAAATCGATGTTAACGTAGAAGAACGTGAAAAAACGAAAATATACAAAGATCAAAAAAGGCCACCATAATATTCCGCTAAAAAAATGAAATTGAATTTAAAATTGGATAAAATAGGAAAATGAAAGATATTCGCAGATTGAAAATGTAGCTTACTTACAGACTAAGTAATCATATAAAACGCCTTGAGTCGTTCGAAATTCTAAGGTATCAAATGCTTTTAACGTTCTCCTTGAAGTCTCTTCGTCCTGGTGTCGTAATTTCGGTAAAAAGGCGGCGCGCGTTGATGACTATGAGCAAAACAATGTGGTACGGAAAGAGGAAGACGGAACCGTCCTAAAAACAGAACGTTTATTGCGCCATAGCTTCCGTAGACAAGTTTTTGACCAATATCCCCATTTATTCCCTCAATGATCCATAAGATCTTAAATATCAAGTACTATAGTGTGAACATGCTCGAGCGTTTCACGGAGATCGAAGACTTTTGCCAATACCGTCGAATCGGAACAGCGAGCGGTCCGTCGCTTTCTCCCGTTCCTTCAAACGGCCATAACTTTTGACTCGTTGGGAGTTACGGGAGCCACAACCTATCAAAACGAAGCTCTTTCCATGTTCAACAATTCTAACGGTTGGAATTGTCATGGATCGGTTTTTTGTATAGAATAATTCCATCTTAATTTTATTCTACAGCTTCGATGTTTTCATTCATAAATTTATTCCGTGGAGTTTATGGTATAAATAGCCAGACTAAATCGATGTTAACGTAGAAGAACGTGAAAAAACGAAAATATACAAAGATCAAAAAAGGCCACCATAATATTCCGCTAAAAAAATGAAATTGAATTTAAAATTGGATAAAATAGGAAAATGAAAGATATTCGCAGATTGAAAATGTAGCTTACTTACAGACTAAGTAATCATATAAAACGCCTTGAGTCGTTCGAAATTCTAAGGTATCAAATGCTTTTAACGTTCTTCTTGAAGTCTCTTCGTCCTGGTGTCGTAATTTCGGTAAAAAGGCGGCGCGCGTTGATGACTATGAGCAAAACAATGTGGTACGGAAAGAGGAAGACGGAACCGTCCTAAAAACAGAACGTTTATTGCGCCATAGCTTCCGTAGACAAGTTTTTGACCAATATCCCCATTTATTCCCTCAATGATCCATAAGATCTTAAATATCAAGTACTATAGTGTGAACATGCTCGAGCGTTTGATGGAGATCGAAGACTTTTGCCAATACCGTCGAATCGGAACAGCGAGCGGTGCGTCGCTTTCTCTCGTTCCTTCAAACGGCCATAACTTTTGACTCGTTTGGAGTTACGGGAGCCACAACCTATCAAAACGAAGCTCTTTCCATGTTCAACAATTCTAACGGTTGGAATTGTCATGGATCGGTTTTTTGTATAGAATAATTCCATCTTAATTTTATTCTACAGCTTCGATGTTTTCATTCATAAATTTATTCCGTGGAGTTTATGGTATAAATAGCCAGACTAAATCGATGTTAACGTAGGAGAACGTGAAAAAAAGGAAAATATACAAAGATCAAAAAAGGCCACCATAATATTCCGCTAAAAAAATGAAATTGAATTTAAAATTGGATAAAATAGGAAAATGAAAGATATTCGCAGATTGAAAATGTAGCTTACTTACAGGCTAAGTAATCATATAAAACGCCTTGAGTCGTTCGAAATTCTAAGGTATCAAATACTTTTAACGTTCTCCTTGAAGTATCTTCGTCGTGGTGTCGTAATTTCGGTAAAAATGCGGCGCGCGTTGATGACTATGAGCAAAACAATGTGGTACGGAAAAAGAGGAAGACGGAACCGTCCTAAAAACAGAACGTTTATTGCGCTATAGCTTCCGTAGACAAATTTTTGACAAATATCCCCATTTATTCCCTCAATGGTCCATAAGATCTTAAATTTCAAGTACTATAGTGTGAACATGCCCGAGCGTTTCACGGAGATCGAAGACTTTTGCCAATACCGTCGAATCGAAACAGCGAGCGGTCCGTCGCTTTCTCCCGTTCCTTCAAACGGCCATAACTTTTGACTCGTTGGGAGTTACGGGAGCCACAACCTATCAAAACGAAGCACTTTCCATGTTCTACATTTCTAACCGTTGGAATTGTCATGGATCGGTTTTTTGTGTAGAATAATTCCATCTTAATTTTATTCTACAGCTTGGATGTTTTCATTCATAAATTTATTCCGTGGAGTTTATGGTATAAATAGCCAGACTAAATCGATGTTAACGTAGAAGAAAGTGAAAAAAACGAAAATACACAAAGATCAAAAAAGGCCACCATAATATTCCGCTAAAAAAATGAAATTGAATTTAAAATTGGATAAAATAGGAAAATGAAAGATATTCGTAGATAGAAAAGTTACTTACTTACATGCTAAGTAATCATATAAAACGCCTTGAGTCGTTCGAAATTCAAAGGTATCAAATGCTTTAAACGTTCTCCTTGAAGTCTCTTCGTCGTGGTGTCGTAATTTTGGTAAAAAGGCGGCGCGCGTTGATGACTTTGAGCAAAACAATGTGGTACGGAAAAAGAAGAAGACGGAACCGTCCTAAAAACAGAACGTTTATTGCGCTATAGCTTCCGTAGACAAGTTTTTGACAAATATCCCCATTTATTCCCTCAATGATCCATAAGATCTTAAATATCAAGTACTATAGTGTGAACATGCTCGAGCGTTTCACGGAGATCAATGACTTTTGCCAATACCGTCGAATCGGAACAGCGAGCGGTCCGTCGCTTTCTCCCGCTCCTTCAAACGTTCATAACTTTTGACTCGTTGGGAGTTACGGGAGCCACAACCTATCAAAACGAAGCTCTTTCCATGTTCTACGTTTCTAACTGTTGGAATTGTCATGGATCGTTTTTTTGTGTAGAATAATTCCATCTTAATTTTATTCTACAGCTTGGATGTTTTCATTCATAAATTTATTCCGTGGAGTTTATGGTAAAAATAGCCGGACTAAATCGATGTTAACGTAGAAGAACGTGAAAAAAACGAAAATATACAAAGATCAAAAAAGGCCACCATAATATTCCACTAAAAAAATGAAATTGAATCTAAAATTGGATAAAATAGGAAAATGAAAGATATTCGCACATTGAAAATGTAGCTTACTTACAGGCTAAGTAATCATATAAAACGCCTTGAGTCGTTCTAAATTCTAAGGTATCAAATGCTTTTAACGTTCTCCTTGAAGTCTCTTCGTCGTGGTGTCGAATTTTGGAAAAAAGGCGGCGCGCGTTGATGACTATGAGCAAAACAATGTGGTACGGAAAAAGAGGAAGACGGAACCGTCCTAAAAACAGAACGTTTATTGCGCTATAGCTTCCGTAGACAAGTTTTTGACCAATATCCCCATTTATTCCCTCAATGATCCATAAGATCTTAAATATCAAGTACTATAGTGTGAACATGCTCGAGCGTTTCACGGAGATCGAAGAATTTTGCCAATACCGTCGAATCGGAACAGCGAGCGGTCCGTCGCTTTCTCCCGCTCCTTCAAACGTTCATAACTTTTGACTCGTTGGGAGTTACGGTAGCCACAACCTATCAAAACGAAGCTCTTTCCATGTTCTACGTTTCTAACTGTTGGAATTATCATGGATCGGTTTTTTGTGTAGAATAATTCCATCTTAATTTTATTCTACAGCTTGGATGTTTTCATTCATAAATTTATTCCGTGGAGTTTATGGTAAAAATAGCCAGACTAAATCGATGTTAACACGGAAGAACTTGAAAAAAACGAAAATATACAAAGATCAAAAAAGGCCACCATAATATTCCGCTAAAAAAATGAAATCGAATTTAAAACTGGATAAAATAGGAAAATGAAAGATATTCGCAGATTGAAAAAGTAGTTTACTTACAGGCTAAGTAATCTTATAAAACGCCTTGAGTCATTCGAAATTCTAAGGTATCAAATGCTTTTAACGTTCTCCTTGAAGTCTCTTCGTCCTGGTGTCGTAATTTTGGTAAAAAGGCGGCGCGCGTTGATGACTATGAGCAAAACAATGTGGTACGGAAAAAAAGGAAGACAGAAATGTCCTAAAAACAGAACGTTTATTGCGCTATAGCTTCCGTAGACAAGTTTTTGACCAATATCCCCATTTATTCCCTCATTGATCCGTAAGATCTTAAATATCAAGTACTATAGTGTGAACATGCTCGAGCGTTTCACGGAGATCGAAGACTTTTGCCAATACCGTCGAATCGAAACAGCGAGCGGTCCGTCGCTTTCTCCCGTTCCTTCAAACGACCATAACTTTTGACTCGTTGGGAGTTACGGGAGCCACAACCTATCAAAACGTAGCTCTTTCCATGTTCTACGTTTCAAACGGTTGGAATTGTCATGGATCGGTTTTTTGTATAGAATAATTCCATCTTAATTTTATTCTACAGCTTGGATGTTTTCATTCATAAATTTATTCCGTGGAGTTTATGGTATAAATAACCAGACTAAATCGATGTTAACGTAGAAGAACGTGAAAAAAAGGAAAATATACAAAGATCAAAAAAGGTCACCATAATATTCCGCTAAAAAAATGAAATTGAATTTAAAATTGGATAAAATAGGAAAATGAAAGATATCCGCAGATTGAAAATGTAGCTTACTTACAGGCTAAGTAATCATATAAAACGCCTTAAGTCGTTCGAAATTCTAAGGTATCAAATGCTTTTAACGTTCTCCTTGAAGTCTCTTCGTCCTGGTGTCGTAATTTTGGTAAAAAGGCGGCGCGCGTTGATGACTATGAGCAAAACAATGTGGTACGAAAAAAGAGGAAGACGGAACCGTCCTAAAAACAGAACGTTTATTGCGCTATAGCTTCCGTAGACAAGTTTTTGACCAATATCCCCTTTTATTCCCTCAATGATCCATAAGATCTTAAATATCAAGTACTATAGCGTGAACATGCTCGAGCATTTCACGGAGATCGAAGACTTTTGCCAATACCGTCGAATCGGAACAGCGAGCGGTCCGTCGCTTTCTCCCGTTCCTTCAAACGGCCATAACTTTTGACTCGTTGGGAGTTACGGGAGCCACAACCTATCAAAACGAAGCACTTTCCATGTTCTACGTTTCTAACCGTTGGAATTGTCATGGATCGGTTTTTTGTGTAGAATAATTCCATCTTAATTTTATTCTACAGCTTGGATGTTTTCATTCATAAATTTATTCCGTGGAGTTTATGGTATAAATAGCCAGACTAAATCGATGTTAACGTAGAAGAACGTGAAAAAAACGAAAATATACAAAGATCAAAAAAGGCCACCATAATATTCTGCTAAAAAAATGAAATTGAATTTAAAATTGGATAAAATAGGAAAATGAAAGATATTCGTAGATAGAAAAGTTACTTACTTACATGCTAAGTAATCATATAAAACGCCTTGAGTCGTTCGAAATTCAAAGGTATCAAATGCTTTAAACGTTCTCCTTGAAGTCTCTTCGTCGTGGTGTCGTAATTTTGGTAAAAAGGCGGCGCGCGTTGATGACTTTGAGCAAAACAATGTGGTACGGAAAAAGAAGAAGACGGAACCGTCCTAAAAACAGAACGTTTATTGCGCTATAGCTTCCGTAGACAAGTTTTTGACAAATATCCCCATTTATTCCCTCAATGATCCATAAGATCTTAAATATCAAGTACTATAGTGTGAACATGCTCGAGCGTTTCACGGAGATCAAAGACTTTTGCCAATACCGTCGAATCGGAACAGCGAGCGGTCCGTCGCTTTCTCCCGCTCCTTCAAACGTTCATAACTTTTGACTCGTTGGGAGTTACGGGAGCCACAACCTATCAAAACGAAGCTCTTTCCATGTTCTACGTTTCTAACTGTTGGAATTGTCATGGATCGTTTTTTTGTGTAGAATAATTCCATCTTAATTTTATTCTACAGCTTGGATGTTTTCATTCATAAATTTATTCCGTGGAGTTTATGGTAAAAATAGCCGGACTAAATCGATGTTAACGTAGAAGAACGTGAAAAAAACGAAAATATACAAAGATCAAAAAAGGCCACCATAATATTCCCCTAAAAAAATGAAATTGAATCTAAAATTGGATAAAATAGGAAAATGAAAGATATTCGCAGATTGAAAATGTAGCTTACTTACAGGCTAAGTAATCATATAAAACGCCTTGAGTCGTTCGAAATTCTAAGGTATCAAATGCTTTTAACGTTCTCCTTGAAGTCTCTTCGTCGTGGTGTCGAATTTTGGTAAAAAGGCGGCGCGCGTTGATGACTATGAGCAAAACAATGTGGTACGGAAAAAGAGGAAGACGGAACCGTCCTAAAAACAGAACGTTTATTGCGCTATAGCTTCCGTAGACAAGTTTTTGACCAATATCCCCATTTATTCCCTCAATGATCCATAAGATCTTAAATATCAAGTACTATAGTGTGAACATGCTCGAGCGTTTCACGGAGATCGAAGAATTTTGCCAATACCGTCGAATCGGAACAGCGAGCGGTCCGTCGCTTTCTCCCGCTCCTTCAAACGTTCATAACTTTTGACTCGTTGGGAGTTACGGTAGCCACAACCTATCAAAACGAAGCTCTTTCCATGTTCTACGTTTCTAACTGTTGGAATTATCATGGATCGGTTTTTTGTGTAGAATAATTCCATCTTAATTTTATTCTACAGCTTGGATGTTTTCATTCATAAATTTATTCCGTGGAGTTTATGGTAAAAATAGCCAGACTAAATCGATGTTAACACGGAAGAACTTGAAAAAAACGAAAATATACAAAGATCAAAAAAGGCCACCATAATATTCCGCTAAAAAAATGAAATCGAATTTAAAACTGGATAAAATAGGAAAATGAAAGATATTCGCAGATTGAAAAAGTAGTTTACTTACAGGCTAAGTAATCTTATAAAACGCCTTGAGTCATTCGAAATTCTAAGGTATCAAATGCTTTTAACGTTCTCCTTGAAGTCTCTTCGTCCTGGTGTCGTAATTTTGGTAAAAAGGCGGCGCGCGTTGATGACTATGAGCAAAACAATGTGGTACGGAAAAAAAGGAAGACAGAAATGTCCTAAAAACAGAACGTTTATTGCGCTATAGCTTCCGTAGACAAGTTTTTGACCAATATCCCCATTTATTCCCTCATTGATCCGTAAGATCTTAAATATCAAGTACTATAGTGTGAACATGCTCGAGCGTTTCACGGAGATCGAAGACTTTTGCCAATACCGTCGAATCGAAACAGCGAGCGGTCCGTCGCTTTCTCCCGTTCCTTCAAACGACCATAACTTTTGACTCGTTGGGAGTTACGGGAGCCACAACCTATCAAAACGTAGCTCTTTCCATGTTCTACGTTTCAAACGGTTGGAATTGTCATGGATCGGTTTTTTGTATAGAATAATTCCATCTTAATTTTATTCTACAGCTTGGATGTTTTCATTCATAAATTTATTCCGTGGAGTTTATGGTATAAATAACCAGACTAAATCGATGTTAACGTAGAAGAACGTGAAAAAAAGGAAAATATACAAAGATCAAAAAAGGTCACCATAATATTCCGCTAAAAAAATGAAATTGAATTTAAAATTGGATAAAATAGGAAAATGAAAGATATCCGCAGATTGAAAATGTAGCTTACTTACAGGCTAAGTAATCATATAAAACGCCTTAAGTCGTTCGAAATTCTAAGGTATCAAATGCTTTTAACGTTCTCCTTGAAGTCTCTTCGTCCTGGTGTCGTAATTTTGGTAAAAAGGCGGCGCGCGTTGATGACTATGAGCAAAACAATGTGGTACGAAAAAAGAGGAAGACGGAACCGTCCTAAAAACAGAACGTTTATTGCGCTATAGCTTCCGTAGACAAGTTTTTGACCAATATCCCCTTTTATTCCCTCAATGATCCATAAGATCTTAAATATCAAGTACTATAGCGTGAACATGCTCGAGCATTTCACGGAGATCGAAGACTTTTGCTAATACCGTCGAATCGGAACAGCGAGCGGTCCGTCGCTTTCTCCCGTTCCTTCAAACGGCCATAACTTTTGACTCGTTGGGAGTTACGGGAGCCACAACCTATCAAAACGAAGCACTTTCCATGTTCTACGTTTCTAACCGTTGGAATTGTCATGGATCGGTTTTTTGTGTAGAATAATTCCATCTTAATTTTATTCTACAGCTTGGATGTTTTCATTCATAAATTTATTCCGTGGAGTTTATGGTATAAATAGCCAGACTAAATCGATGTTAACGTAGAAGAACGTGAAAAAAACGAAAATATACAAAGATCAAAAAAGGCCACCATAATATTCTGCTAAAAAAATGAAATTGAATTTAAAATTGGATAAAATAGGAAAATGAAAGATATTCGTAGATAGAAAAGTTACTTACTTACATGCTAAGTAATCATATAAAACGCCTTGAGTCGTTCGAAATTCAAAGGTATCAAATGCTTTAAACGTTCTCCTTGAAGTCTCTTCGTCGTGGTGTCGTAATTTTGGTAAAAAGGCGGCGCGCGTTGATGACTTTGAGCAAAACAATGTGGTACGGAAAAAGAAGAAGACGGAACCGTCCTAAAAACAGAACGTTTATTGCGCTATAGCTTCCGTAGACAAGTTTTTGACAAATATCCCCATTTATTCCCTCAATGATCCATAAGATCTTAAATATCAAGTACTATAGTGTGAACATGCTCGAGCGTTTCACGGAGATCAAAGACTTTTGCCAATACCGTCGAATCGGAACAGCGAGCGGTCCGTCGCTTTCTCCCGCTCCTTCAAACGTTCATAACTTTTGACTCGTTGGGAGTTACGGGAGCCACAACCTATCAAAACGAAGCTCTTTCCATGTTCTACGTTTCTAACTGTTGGAATTGTCATGGATCGTTTTTTTGTGTAGAATAATTCCATCTTAATTTTATTCTACAGCTTGGATGTTTTCATTCATAAATTTATTCCGTGGAGTTTATGGTAAAAATAGCCGGACTAAATCGATGTTAACGTAGAAGAACGTGAAAAAAACGAAAATATACAAAGATCAAAAAAGGCCACCATAATATTCCCCTAAAAAAATGAAATTGAATCTAAAATTGGATAAAATAGGAAAATGAAAGATATTCGCAGATTGAAAATGTAGCTTACTTACAGGCTAAGTAATCATATAAAACGCCTTGAGTCGTTCGAAATTCTAAGGTATCAAATGCTTTTAACGTTCTCCTTGAAGTCTCTTCGTCGTGGTGTCGAATTTTGGTAAAAAGGCGGCGCGCGTTGATGACTATGAGCAAAACAATGTGGTACGGAAAAAGAGGAAGACGGAACCGTCCTAAAAACAGAACGTTTATTGCGCTATAGCTTCCGTAGACAAGTTTTTGACCAATATCCCCATTTATTCCCTCAATGATCCATAAGATCTTAAATATCAAGTACTATAGTGTGAACATGCTCGAGCGTTTCACGGAGATCGAAGAATTTTGCCAATACCGTCAAATCGGAACAGCGAGCGGTCCGTCGCTTTCTCCCGCTCCTTCAAACGTTCATAACTTTTGACTCGTTGGGAGTTACGGGAGCCACAACCTATCAAAACGAAGCTCTTTCCATGTTCTACGTTTCTAACTGTTGGAATTGTCATGGATCGGTTTTTTGTGTAGAATAATTCCATCTTAATTTTATTCTACAGCTTGGATGTTTTCATTCATAAATTTATTCCGTGGAGTTTATGGTAAAAATAGCCAGACTAAATCGATGTTAACACGGAAGAACTTGAAAAAAACGAAAATATACAAAGATCAAAAAAGGCCACCATAATATTCCGCTAAAAAAATGAAATCGAATTTAAAACTGGATAAAATAGGAAAATGAAAGATATTCGCAGATTGAAAAAGTAGCTTACTTACAGGCTAAGTAATCTTATAAAACGCCTTGAGTCGTTCAAAATTCTAAGGTATCAAATGCTTTTAACGTTCTCCTTGAAGTCTCTTCGTCCTGGTGTCGTAATTTTGGTAAAAAGGCGGCGCGCGTTGATGACTATGAGCAAAACAATGTGGTACGGAAAAAAAGGAAGACAGAAATGTCCTAAAAACAGAACGTTTATTGCGCTATAGCTTCCGTAGACAAGTTTTTGACCAATATCCCCATTTATTCCCTCATTGATCCGTAAGATCTTAAATATCAAGTACTATAGTGTGAACATGCTCGAGCGTTTCACGGAGATCGAAGACTTTTGCCAATACCGTCGAATCGAAACAGCGAGCGATCCGTCGCTTTCTCCCGTTCCTTCAAACGACCATAACTTTTGACTCGTTGGGAGTTACGGGAGCCACAACCTATCAAAACGTAGCTCTTTCCATGTTCTACGTTTCAAACGGTTGGAATTGTCATGGATCGGTTTTTTGTATAGAATAATCCCATCTTAATTTTATTCTACAGCTTGGATGTTTTCATTCATAAATTTATTCCGTGGAGTTTATGGTATAAATAACCAGACTAAATCGATGTTAACGTAGAAGAACGTGAAAAAAAGGAAAATATACAAAGATCAAAAAAGGTCACCATAATATTCCGCTAAAAAAATGAAATTGAATTTAAAATTGGATAAAATAGGAAAATGAAAGATATCCGCAGATTGAAAATGCAGCTTACTTACAGGCTAAGTAATCATATAAAACGCCTTCAGTCGTTCGAAATTCTAAGGTATCAAATGCTTTTAACGTTCTCCTTGAAGTCTCTTCGTCCTGGTGTCGTAATTTTGGTAAAAAGGCGGCGCGCGTTGATGACTATGAGCAAAACAATGTGGTACGAAAAAAGAGGAAGACGGAACCGTCCTAAAAACAGAACGTTTATTGCGCTATAGCTTCCGTAGACAAGTTTTTGACCAATATCCCCTTTTATTCCCTCAATGATCCATAAGATCTTAAATATCAAGTACTATAGCATGAACATGCTCGAGCGTTTCACGGAGATCGAAGACTTTTGCCAATACCGTCGAATCGGAACAGCGAGCGGTCGGTCGCTTTCTCCCGCTCCTTCAAACTGCCATAACTTTTGCATCGTTGGGAGTTACGGGAGCCACAACCTATCAAAACGAAGCTCTTTCCATGTTCTACGTTTCTAACGGTTGAAATTGTCATGGATCGATTTTTTGTGTAGAATAATTCCATCTTAATTTTATTCTACAGCTTGGATGTTTTCATTCATAAATTTATATTGTGGAGTTTATGGTATAAATAGCCAGACTAAATCGATGTTAACGTAGAAGAACGTGAAAAAAACGAAAATATACAAAGATAAAAAAAGGCCACCATAATATTCCGCTAAAAAAATGAAATTGAATTTAAAATTGGATAAAATAGGAAAATGAAAGATATTCGCAGATTGAAAAAGTAGCTTACTTACAGGCTAAGTAATCATATAAAACGCCTTGAGTCATTCGAAATTCTAAGGTATCAAATGCTTTTAACGTTCTCCTTGAAGTCTCTTCGTCGTGGGGTCGTAATTTCGGTAAAAAGGCGGCGCGCGTTGATGACTATGATCAAAACAATGTGGTACGGAAAAAGAGGAAGACGGAACCGTCCTAAAACAGAACGTTTATTGCGCCATAGCTTCCGTAGACAAGTTTTTGACCAATATCCCCATTTATTCCCTCAATGATCCATAAGATCTTAAATATCAAGTACTATAGTGTGAACAAGCTCGAGCGTTTGACGGAGATCAAAGTCTTTTGCCAATACCGTCGAATCGGAACAGCGAGCGGTCCGTCGCTTTCTCCCGTTCCTTCAAACGGCCATAACTTTTGACTCGTTGGGAGTTACGGGAGCCACAACCTATCAAAACGAAGCTCTTTCCATGTTCTACGTTTCTAACGGTTGGAATTGCCATGGATCGATTTTTTGTATAGAATAATTCCATCTCAGTTTTATTCTACAGCTTGGATGTTTTCATTCATAAATTTATTCCATGGAGTTTATGGTATAAATAGCCAGACTAAATCGATGTTAACGTAGAAGAACGTGAAAAAACAAAAATATACAAAGATCAAAAAAGGCCACCATAATATTCCGCTAAAAAAATGAAATTGAATTTAAAACTGGATAAAATAGGAAAATGAAAGATGTTCGCAGATTGAAATTGTAGCTTACTTACAGGCTAAGTAATCATATAAAACGCCTTGAGTCGTTCGAAATTCTAAGGTATCAAATGCTTTTAACGTTCTCCTTGAGGTCTCTTCGTCGTGGTGTCGTAATTTCGGTAAAAATGCGGCGCGCATTGATGACTATGAGCAAAACAATGTGGTACGGAAAAAGAGGAAGACGGAACCGTCCTAAAAACAGAACGTTTATTGCGCTATAGCTTCCGTAGACAAGTTTTTGACAAATATCCCCATTTATTCCCTCAATGGTCCAAAAGATCTTAAATATCAAGTACTATATTGTGAACATGCTCGAGCGTTTCACGGAGATCGAAGACTTTTGCCAATACCGTAGAATCGGAACAGCGAGCGGTCCGTCACTTTCTCCCGTTCCTTCAAACGGCCATAACTTTTGACTCGTTGGGATTTACGGGAGCCACAACCTATCAAAACGAAGCTCTTTCCATGTTCTACGTTTCTAACCGTTGGAATTGTCATGGATCGGTTTTTTGTATAGAATAATTCCATCTTAATTTTATTCTACAGCTTCGCTGTTTTCATTCATAAATTTATTCCGTGGAGTTTATGGTATAAATAGCCAGACTAAATCGATGTTAACGTAGAAGAACGTGAAAAAACGAAAATATACAAAGATCAAAAAAGGCCAACATAATATTCCGCTAAAAAAATGAAATTGAATTTAAAATTGGATAAAATAGGAAAATGTAAGATATTCGCAGATTGAAAATGTAGCTTACTTACATGCTAAATAATCATATAAAACGCCTTGAGTCGTTCGAAATTCTAAGGTATCAAATGCTTTTAACGTTCTCCTTGAAGTCTCTTCGTCGTGGTGTCGTAATTTCGGTAAAAAGGCGGCGCTCGTTGATGACTATGAGCAAAACAATGTGGTACGGAAAAAGAGGAAGACAGAACCGTCCTAAAAACAGAACGTTTATTGCGCTATAGCTTCCGTAGACAAGTTTTTGACCAATATCCCCATTTATTCCCTCAATGATCCATAAGATCTTAAATATCAAGTACTATAGTGTGAACATGCTCGAGCGTTTCACGGAGATCGAAGACTTTTGCCAATACCGTCGAATCGGAACAGCGAGCGGTCCGTCGCTTTCTCCCGTTCCTTCAAACGGCCATAACTTTTGACTCGTTGGGAGTTACGGGAGCCACAACCTATCAAAACGAAGCTCTTTCCATGTTCTACAATTCTAACGGTTGGAATTGTCATGGATCAGTTTTTTGTATAGAATAATTCCATCTTAATTTTATTCTACAGCTTCGATGTTTTCATTCATAAATTTATTCCGTGGAGTTAATGGTATAAATAGCCAGACTAAATCGATGTTAACGTAGAAGAACGTGAAAAAACGAAAATATACAAAGATCAAAAAAGGCCACCATAATATTCCGCTAAAAAAATGAAATTGAATTTAAAATTGGATAAAATAGGAAAATGAAAGATATTCGCAGATTGAAAAAGTAGCTTACTTACAGGCTAAGTAATCATATAAAACGCCTTGAGTCGTTCGAAATTCTAAGGTATCAAATGCTTTTAACGTTCTCCTTGAAGTCTCTTCGTCGTGGTGTCGTAATTTTGGAAAAAAGGCGGCGTGCGTTGATGGCTATGAGCAAAACAATGTGGTACGGAAAAAGAGGAAGACGGAACCGTCCTAAAAACAGAACGTTTTTGCGCTATAGCTTCCGTAGGCAAGTTTTTGACCAATATCCCCATTTATTCCCTCAATGATCCATAAGATCTTAAATATCAAGTACTATAGTGTGAACATGCTCGAGCGTTTCACGGAGATCGAAGACTTTTGCCAATACCGTCGAATCGGAACAGCGAGCGGTCCGTCTCTTTCTCCCGTTCCTTCAAACGGCCATCACTTTTGACTCGTTGGGAGTTACGGGAGCCACAACCTATCAAAACGAAGCTCTTTCCATGTTCTACGTTTCTAACCGTTGGAATTGTCATGGATCGGTTTTTTGTGTAAAATAATTCCATCTTAATTTTATTCTATAGCTTGGATGTTTTCATTCATAAATTTATTCCGTGGAGTTTATGGTATAAATAGCCAGACTAAATCGATGTTAACGTAGAAGAACGTGAAAAAACGAAAATATACAAAGATAAAAAAAGGCCACCATAATATTCCGCTAAAAAAATGAAATCGAATCTAAAATTGGATAAAATAGGAAAATGAAAGATATTCGCAGATTGAAAATGTAGTTTACTTACAGGCTAAGTAATCATATAAAACGCCTTGAGTCGTTCGAAATTCTAAGGTATCAAATGCTTTTAACGTTCTCCTTGAAGTCTCTTCGTCGTGGTGTCGTAATTTTGGTAAAAAGGCGGCGCGCGTTGATGACTATGAGCAAAACAATGTGGTACGAAAAAAGAGGAAGACGGAACCGTCCTAAAAACAGAACGTTTATTGCGCTATAGCTTCCGTAGACAAGTTTTTGACCAATATCCCCATTTATACCCTCAATGATCCATAAGATCTTAAATATCAAGTACTATCGTGTGAACATGCTCGAGCGTTTCACGGAGATCGAAGACTTTTGCCAATACCATCGAATCGGAACAGCAAGCGGCCCGTCGCTTTCTCCCATTCCTTCAAACGGCCATAACTTTTGACTCGTTGGGAGTTACGGGAGCCACAACCTATCAAAACGAAGGTCTTTCCATGTTCTACGTTTCTAACCGTTGGAATTGTCATGGATCGGTTTTTTGTGTAGAATAATTCCATCTTAATTTTATTCTACAGCTTGGATGTTTTCATTCATAAATTTATTCCATGGAGTTTATGGTATAAATAGCCAGACTAAATCGATGTTAACGTAGGAGAACGTGAAAAAAAGGAAAATATACAAAGATCAAAAAAGGCCACCATAATATTCCGCTAAAAAAATGAAATTGAATTTAAAATTGGATAAAATAGGAAAATGAAAGATATTCGCAGATTGAAAATGTAGCTTACTTACAGGCTAAGTAATCATATGAAACGCCTTGATTCGTTCGAAATTCGAAGTTATCAAATGCTTTTAACGTTCTCCTTGTAGTCTCTTCGTCGTGGTGTCGTAATTTTGGTAAAATGGCGGCGCGCGTTGATGACTATGAGCAAAACAATGTGGTACGGAAAAAGAGGAAGACGGAACCGTCCTAAAAACAGAACGTTTATTGCGCTATAGCTTCCGTAGACAAGTTTTTGACCAATATACCCATTTATTCCCTCAATGATACATAAGATCTTAAATATCAAGTACTATAGTGTGAACATGCTCGAGCGTTTCACGGAGATCGAAGACTTTTGCCAATACCGTCGAATCGGAACAGCGAGCGGTCGGTCGTTTTCTCCCGCTCCTTCAAACGGCCATAACTTTTGACTCGTTGGGAGTTACGGGAGCCACAACCTATAAAAACGAAGCACTTTCCATGTTCTACGTTTCTAACGGTTGGAATTGTCATGGATCGGTTTTTTGTGTAGAATAATTCCATCTTAATTTTATTCTACAGCTTGGATGTTTTCATTCATAAATTTATTCCGTGGAGTTTATGGTATAAATAGCCAGACTAAATCGATGTAGCGTAGAAGAACGTGAAAAAACGAAAATATACAAAGATCAAAAAAGGCCACCATAATATTCCGCTAAAAAAATGAAATTGAATTTAAAATTGGATAAAATAGGAAAATGAAAGATATTCGTAGATTGAAAAAGTAGCTTACTTACAGGCTAAGTAATCATACAAAACGCCTTGGGTCGTTCGAAATTCTAAGGTATCAAATGCTTTTAACGTTCTCCTTGAAGTCTCTTCGTCGTGGTGTCGTAATTTTTGTAAAAAGGCGGCGCGCGTTGATGACTATGAGCAAAACAATGTGGTACGAAAAAAGACGAAGACGGAACCGTCCTAAAAACAGAACGTTTATTGCTCTATAGCTTCCGTGGACAAGTTTTTGACAAATATCCCCATTTATTCCCTCAATGATCCATAAGATCTTAAATATCAAGTACTATAGTGTGAACATGCTCGAGCGTTTCACGGAGATCGAAGACTTTTGCCAATACCGTCGAATCGGAACAGCGAGCGGTCCGTCTCTTTCTCCCGTTCCTTCAAACGGCCATCACTTTTGACTCGTTGGGAGTTACGGGAGCCACAACCTATCAAAACGAAGCTCTTTCCATGTTCTACGTTTCTAACGGTTGGAATTGTCATGGACCGGTTTTTTGTGTAGAATAATTCCATCTTAATTTTATTCTACAGCTTGGATGTTTTCATTCGTAAATTTATTCCATGGAGTTTATGGTATAAATAGCCGGACTAAATCGATGTTAACGTAGAAGTACGTGAAAAAAACGAAAATATACAAAGATCAAAAAAGGCCACCATAATATTCTGCTAAAAAATGAAATTGAATTTAAAATTAAATAAAATAGGAAAATGAAAGATATTCGCAGATTTAAAATGTAGCTTACTTACAGGCTAAGTAATCATATAAAACGCCTTGAGTTGTTCGAAATTCTAAGGTATCAAATGCTTTTAACGTTCTCCTTGAAGTCTCTTGGTCGTGTGTCGTAATTTTGGTAAAAAGGGGGTGCGCGTTGATGACTATGAGCAAAATAATGTGGTACGGAAAAAGAGGAAGACGGAACCGTCCTAAAAACAGAACGTTTATTGCGCTATAGATACCGTAGACAAGTTTTTGACCAATATCCCCATTTATTCCCTCAATGATCCATAAGATCTTAAATATCAAGTACTATAGTGTGAACATGCTCGAGCGTTTCACGGAGATCGAAGAATTTTGCCAATACCGTCGAATCGGAACAGCGAGCGGTCCGTCGCTTTCTCCCGCTCCTTCAAACGGCCTTAACTTTTGACTCGTTGGGAGTTACGGGAGCCACAACCTATCAAAACGAAGCTCTTTCCACGTTCTACGTTTCTAATAGTTGTAATTATCATGGATCGGTTTTTTGTGTAGAATAATTCCATTTTAATTTTATTTTACAGCTTGGATGTTTTCATTCATAAATTTATTCCGTGGAGTTTATGGTATAAATAGCCAGACTAAATCTATGTTAACGTAGAAGAACTTGAAAAAAACGAAAATATACAAAGATCAAAAAAGGCCACCATAATATTCCGCTAAAAAAATGAAATTGAATTTAAAACTGGATAAAATAGGAAAATGAAAGATATTCGCAGATTGAAAAAGTAGCTTACTTACAGGCTAAGTAATCATATAAAACGCCTTGAGTCATTCGAAATTCTAAGGTATCAAATGCTTTTAACGTTCTCCTTGAAGTCTCTTCGTCCTGGTGTCGTAATTTGGGTAAAAAGGCGGCGCGCGTTGATGACTATGAGCAAAACAATGTGGTACGGAAAAAGAGGAAGACGGAACCGTCCTAAAAACAGAACGTTAATTGCGCTGTAGATTCCGTAGACAAGTTTTTGACCAATATCCCCATTTATTCCCTCAATGATCCATAAGATCTTAAATATCAAGTACTGTAGCGTGAACATGCTCGAGCGTTTCACGGAGATCGAAGACTTTTGCCAATACTGTTGAATCGGAACAGCGAGCGGTCCGTCGCTTTCTCCCGTTCCTTCAAACGACTATAACTTTTGACTCGTTGGGAGTTACGGGAGCCACAACCTATCAAAACGAAGCTCTTTCCATGTTCTACGTTTCTAACGGTTGGAATTGTCATGGATCGGTTTTTTGTATAGAATAATTCCATCTTAATTTTATTCTACAGCTTGGATGTTTTCATTCATAAATTTATTCCGTGGAGTTTATGGTATAAATAACCAGACTAAATCAATGTTAACGTAGAAGAACGTTAAAAAAAAGGAAAATATACAAAGATCAAAAAAGGTCACCATAATATTCCGCTAAAAAAATGAAATTGAATTTAAAATTGGATAAAATAGGAAAATGAAAGATATCCGCAGATTGAAAATGTAGCTTACTTACAGGCTAAGTAATCATATAAAACGCCTTGAGTCGTTCGAAATTCTAAGGTATCAAATGCTTTTAACGTTCTCCTTGAAGTCTCTTCGTCCTGGTGTCGTAATTTTGGTAAAAAGGCGGCGCGCGTTAATGACTATGAGCAAAACAATGTGGTACGGAAAAAGAGAAAGACGGAACCGTCCTAAAAACAGAACGTTTATTGCGCTATAGCTTCCGTAGACAAGTTTTTGACCAATATCCCCATTTATTCCCTCAATGATACATAAGATCTTAAATATCAAGTACCATCGTGTGAACATGCTCGAGCGTTTCACGGAGATCGAACACTTTTGCCAATACCATCGAATCGGAACAGCGAGCGGCCCGTCGCTTTCTCCCGTTCCTTCAAACGGCCATAACTTTTGACTCGTTGGGAGTTACGGGAGCCACAACCTATCAAAACGAAGATCTTTCCATGTTCTACGTTTCTAACTGTTGGAATTGTCATGGATCGGTTTTTTGTATAGAATAATTCCATCTTAATTTTATTCTACAGCTTGGATGTTTTCATTCATAAATTTATTCCGTGGAGTTTATGGTATAAATAGCCAGACTAAATCGATGGTAACGTAGAAGAACGTGAAAAAAAGGAAAATATACAAAGATCAAAAAAGGCCACCAAAATATTCCGCTAAAAAAATGAAATTGAATTTCAAATTAGATAAAATAGGAAAATGAAAGATATTCGCAGATTGAAAATGTAGCTTACTTACAGGCTAAGTAATCATATGAAACGCCTTGATTCGTTCGAAATTCTAAGGTATCAAATGCTTTTAACGTTCTCCTTGAAGTCTCTTCGTCGTGGTGTCGTAATTTCGGTAAAAAGGCGGCGCGCGTTGATGACTATGAGCAAAACAATGTGGTACAGAAAAAGAGGAAGACGGAACCGTCCTAAAAACAGAACGTTTATTGCGCCATAGCTTCCGTAGACAAGTTTTTGACCAATATCCCCATTTATTCCCTCAATGATCCATAAGATCTTAAATATCAAGTACTATAGTGTGAACATGCTCGAGCGTTTGACGGAGATCGAAGATTTTTGCCAATACCGTCGAATCGGAACAGCGAGCAGTCCGTCACTTTCTCTCGTTCCTTCAAACGACCATAACTTTTGACTCTTTGGGAGTTACGGGAGCCATATCCTATCAAAACGAAGCTCTTTCCATGTTCTACGTTTCTAACGGTTGGAATTGCCATGGATCGGTTTTTTGTATAGAATAATTCCATCTCAATTTTATTCTACAGCTTGGATGTTTTCATTCATAAATTTATTCCGTGGAGTTTATGGTATAAATAGCCAGACTAAATCGATGTTAACGTGGAAGAACGTGAAAAAACGAAAATATACAAAGATCAAAAAAGGCCACCATAATATTCCGCTAAAAAAATGAAATTGAATTTAAAATTGGATAAAATAGGAAAATGAAAGATATCCGCAGATTGAAAATGTAGCTTACTTACAGGCTAAGTAATCATATAAAACGCCTTGAGTCGTTCGAAATTCTAAGGTATCATATGCTTTTAACGTTCTCCTTGAAGTCTCTTCGTCGTGGAGTCGTAATTTCGGTAAAAAGGCGGCGCGCGTTGATGACTATGAGCAAAACAATGTGGTACGGAAAAAGAGGAAGACAGAACCGTCCTAAGAACAGAACGTTTATTGCGCTATAGCTTCCGTAGACAAGTTTTTGAGCAATATCCCCATTTATTCCCTCAATGATCCATAAGATCTTAAATATCAAGTACTATAGTGTGAACATGCTCGAGCGTTTGACGGAGATCGAAGACTTTTGCCAATACCGTTGAATCGGAACAGCGAGCGGTCTGTCGCTTTCTCCCGTTCCTTCAAACGGCCATAACTTTTGACTCGTTGGGGGTTACGGGAGCCACAACCTATCAAAACGAAGCTCTTTCCATGTTCTACGTTTCTAACAGTTGGTATTGTCATGGATTGGTTTTTTGTATAGAATAATTCCATCTTAATTTTATTCTACAGCTTGGATGTTTTCATTCATAAATTTATATCGTGGAGTTCATGGTATAAATAGCCAGACTAAATCGATGCTAACGTAGAAGAACGTGAAAAAAAGAAAATATACAAAGGTCAAAAAAAGGCCACCATAATATTTCGCTAAAAAAATGAAATTGAATTTAAAATTGGATAAAATAGGAAAATGAAAGATATTCGCAGATTGAAAATGTAGCTTACTTACAGGCTAAGTAATCATATAAAACGCCTTGAGTCGTTCGAAATTCTAAGGTATCAAATGCTTTTAATGTTCTCCTTGAAGTCTCTTCGTCGTGGTGTCGTAATTTCGGTAAAAAGGCGACGCGCGTTGATGACTATGAGCAAAACAATGTGGTACGGAAAAAGAGGAAGACGGAACCGTCCTAAAAGCAGAACGTTTATTGCGCTATAGCTTCCGTAGACAAGTTTTTGACCAATATCCCCATTTATTCCCTCAATGATCCATAAGATCTTAAATATCAAGTACTATAGTGTGAACATGCTCGAGCGTTTCACGGAGATCGAAGACTTTTGCCAATACCGTCAAATCGGAAGAGCGAGCGGTCCGTCGCTTTCTCCCGTTCCTTCAAACGGCCATAACTTTTGACTCGTTGGGAGATACGGGAGCCACAACCTATCAAAACGAAGCTCTTTCCATGTTCTACGTTTCTAACGGTTGGAATTGTCATGGATCGGTTTTTTGTGTAGAATAATTCCATCTTAATTTTATTCTACAGCTTCGATGTTTTCATTCATAAATTTATTCCGTGGAGTTTATGGTATAAATAGCCAGACTAAATCGATGTTAACGTAGAAGAACGTGAAAAAACGAAAATATACAAAGTTCAAAAAAGGCGACCATAATATTCCGCTAAAAAAATGAAATTGAATTTAAAATTGGATAAAATAGGAAAATGTAAGATATTCGCAGATTGAAAATGTAGCTTACTTACAGGCTAAGTAATCATATAAAACGCCTTGAGTCGTTCGAAATGCTAAGGTATCAAATGCTTTTAACGTTCTCCTTGAAGTCTCTTCGTCGTGGAGTCGTAATTTCGGCAAAAAGGAGGCGCGCGTTGATGACTATGAGCAAAACAATGTGGTACGGAAAAACAGGAAGACGGAACCGTCCTAAGAACAGAACGTTTATTGCGCTATAGCTTCCGTAGACAAATTTTTGACCAATATCCCCATTTATTCCCTCAATGATCCATAAGATCTTAAATATCAAGTACTATAGTGTGAATATGCTCGAGCGTTTCACGGAGATCGAAGACTTTTGCCAATACCGTCGAATCGGA
This sequence comes from Allium cepa, assembly GCA_030765085.1. Taxonomy (NCBI): domain Eukaryota; kingdom Viridiplantae; phylum Streptophyta; class Magnoliopsida; order Asparagales; family Amaryllidaceae; genus Allium; species Allium cepa. The sequence continues at coordinate 172,367,147 of CM060931.1, forward strand.
ACAGCGAGCGGTCCGTCGCTTTCTCCCGTTCCTTCAAACGGCCATAACTTTTGACTCGTTGGGAGTTACGGGAGCCACAACCTATCAAAACGAAACTCTTTTCATGTTCTACGTTTCTAATGGTTGGAATTGTCCTAGATCGGTTTTTTGTGTAGAATAATTCCATCTTAATTTTATTCTACAGCTTGGATGTTTTCATTCATAAATTTATATCGTGGAGTTTATGGTATAAATTGCCCGACTAAATCGATGTTAACGTAGAAGAACGTGAAAAAAACGAAAATATACAAAGATCAAAAAAGGCCACCATAATATTCCGCTAAAAAAATGAAATTGAATTTAAAATTGGATAAAATAGGAAAATGAAAGATATTCGCAGATTGAAAATGTAGCTTACTTACAGGCTAAGTAATCATATAAAACGCCTTGAGTCGTTCGAAATTCTAAGGTATCAAATGCTTTTAACTTTCTCCCGAAGTCTCTTCGTCGTGGTGTCGTAATTTTGGTAAAAAGGCGGCGCGCGTTGATGACTATGAGCAAAACAATGTGGTACGGAAAAAGAGGAAGACGGAACCGTCCTAAAAGCAGAACGTTTATTGCGCTATAGCTTCCGTAGACAAGTTTTTGACCAATATCCCCATTTATTCCCTCAATGATCCATAAGATCTTAAATATCAAGTACTATAGTGTGAACATGCTCGAGCGTTTCACGGAGATCGAAGACTTTTGTCAATACCGTCGAATCGGAACAGCGAGCGGTCCGTCGCTTTCTCCCGTTCCTTCAAACGGCCATAACTTTTGACTCGTTGGGAGTTACGGGAGCCACAACGTATCAAAACGAAGCTCTTTCCATGTTCTACGTTTCTAACGGTTGGAATTGTCATGGATCAGTTTTTTGTGTAGAATAATTCCATCTTAATTTTTTTCTACAGCTTCGATGTTTTCATTCGTAAATTTATTCCGTCGAGTTTATGGTATAAATAGCCAGATTAAATCGATGTTAACGTGGAAGAACGTGAAAAAACAAAAATATACAAAGATCAAAAAAGGCCACCATAATATTCCGCTAAAAAAATGAAATTGAATTTAAAATTGGACAAAATAGGAAAATGAAAGATATTGGCAGATTGAAAATGTAGCTTACTTACAGGCGCGTTCGAAATTCTAAGGTATCAAATGCTTTTAACGTTCTCCTTGAAGTCTCTTCGTCGTGGTGTCGTAATTTCGGTAAAAAGGCGGCGCGCGTTGATGACTATGAGAAAAACAATGTGGTACGGAAAAAGAGGAAGACGGAACCGTCCTAAAAATAGAACGTTTATTGCGCAATAGTTTCCGTAGACAAGTTTTTGACCAATATCTCCATTTACTCCCTCAATGATCCATAAGATCTTAAATATCAAGTACTATAGTGTGAACATGCTCGAGCGTTTCACGGAGATCGAAGACTTTTGCCAATACCGTCGAATCGGAACAGCGAGCGGTCCGTCGCTTTCTACCGTTCCTTCAAACGACCATAACTTTTGACTCGTTGGGAGTTACGGGAGCCACAACCTATCAAAACGAAGCTCTTTCCATGTTCTACGTTTCTAGCGGTTGGAATTGTCATGGATCGGTTTTTTGTATAGAATAATTCCATCTTAATTTTATTCTACAGCTTTGATGTTTTCATTCATAAATTTATTCCGTAGAGTTTATGGTATAAATAGCCAGACTAAATCGATGTTAACGTAGAAGAACGTGAAAAAACGAAAATATACGGAGATCAAAAAAGGCCACCATAATATTCGGCTAAAAAAATGAAATTGAATTTAAAATTGGATAAAATAGGAAAATGAAAGATATTCGCAGATTGAAAATGTTGCTTACTTACAGGCTTAGTAATCATATAAAACGCCTTGAGTCGTTCGAAATTCTAAGGTATCAAATGCTTTTAACGTTCTCCTTGAAGTCTCTTCGTCGTGGTGTCGTAATTTCGGTATAAAGGCGGCGCGCGTTGATGACTATGAGTAAAACAATGTGGTACGGAAAAAGAGGAAGACGGAACCGTCCTAAGAACAGAACGTTTATTGCGCTATAGCTTCCGTAGACAAGTTTTTGACCAATATCCTCATTTATTCCCTCAATGATCTATAAGATCTTAAATATCAAGTACTATAGTGTGAACATGCTCGAGCTTTTCACGGAGATCGAAGACTTTTGCCAATACCGTCGAATCGGAACAGCGAGCATTCCGTCGCTTTCTCCCGTTCCTTCAAACGGCCATAACTTTTGACTCGTTGGGAGTTACGGGAGCCACAACCTATCAAAACGAAGCTCTTTCCATGCTCTACATTTCAAATGGTTGGAATTGTCATGGATCGATTTTTTGTATAGAATAATTTCATCTTAATTTTATTCTACAGCTTGGATGTTTTCATTCATAAATTTATATCGTGGAGTTTATGGCATAAATAGCCAGACTAAATCGATGTTAACGTAGAAGAACGTTAAAAAACGAAAATATACAAAGATAAAAAAAATGCCACCATAATATTCCGCTAAAAAAATAAAATTGAATTTAAAATTGGATAAAATAGGAAAATGAAAGATATTCACCGATTGAAAATGTAGCTTACTTACAGGCTAAGTAATCATATAAAACGCCTTTCGTCGTTCGAAATTCTAAGGTATCAAATGCTTTTAACGTTCTCCTTGAAGTCTCTTCGTCGTGGTGTCGTAATTTCGGTAAAAAGGCGGCGCGCGTTGATGACTATGAGCAAAACAATGTGGTACGGAAAAAGAAGAAGACGGAACCGTCCTAAAACAGAATGTTTATTGTGTTATAGCTTCCATAGACAAGTTTTTGACCAATATCCCCATTCATTCCCTCAATGATCCATAAGATCTTAAATATCAATTACTATAGTGTGAACATGCTCGAGCGTTTCACGGAGATCGAAGACTTTTGCCAATACCGTCGAATCGGAACAGCGAGCGGTCCGTCGCTTTCTACCGTTCCTTCAAATGGCCATAACTTTTGACTCGTTGGGAGTTACGGGAGCCACAACCTATCAAAACGAAGCTCTTTCCATGTTCTACGTTTCTAACGGTTGGAATTATAATGGATCGGTTTTTTGTATAGAATAATTCCATCTTAATTTTATTCTACAGCTTGGATGTTTTCATTCATAAATTTATATCGTGGAGTTTATGGTATAAATAGCCAGACTAAATCGATGTTAACGTAGAAGAACGTGAAAAAACGAAAATATACAAAGATCAAAAAAGGCCACCATAATATTCCGCTAAAAAAATGAAATTGAATTTAAAATCGGATAAAATAGGAAAATGTAAGATATTCGCAGATTGAAAATGTAGCTTACTTACAGGCTATGTAATCATATAAAACGCCTTGAGTCGTTCGAAATTCTAAGGTATCAAATGCTTTTAACGCTCTCCTTGAAGTCACTTCGTCGTGGTGTCGTAATTCTGGTAAAAAGGCGGCGCGTGTTGATGACTATGAGCAAAACAATGTGGTATGGAAAAAGAGGAATACAGAACGGTCGTAAAACAGAACGTTTATTGTGCTATAGCTTCTGCAGACAAGTTTTTGACCCATATCCCCATTTATTCCCCCAATGATCCATAATATCTTAAATATCAAGTACTATAGTGTGAGCATGCTCGAGCGTTTCACGGAGATCGAAGACTTCTGCCAATACCGTCGAATTAGAACAGCGAGCGGTCGGTCGCTTTCTTCCGTTTCTTCAAACGGTCATAACTTTTGACTCGTTTGGAGTTATGGGAGACACAACTTATCAAAACGAAGCTTTTTCCATGTTCTACGTTTCTAACGGTTAGAATTGTCATGGATCGGTTGTGTAGAATAATTCCATCTTAATTTTATTCTATGGCTTGAATGTTTCCGTTTATAAATTTATTCCGTGGAGTTTGTGGTATAAGTAGTCGGACTAAATCGATGTTAACGTAGAAGAACGTAAAAAAACAAAACGTACAAAGATCAAAAAAGGCCAGCATAATATTCAGCTAAAAAAACTGAAATTGAATTTAAAATTGGATAAAACCGGAAACTGAAAGATATTCACAGATTGAAAAAGTAGCTTGCTTACTGGCTAAGTAATCATGTAAAACGCCTTGAGTCGTTCGAAATTCTAAGGTATCAAATGCTTTTAACGCTCTCCTTGAAGTCACTTCGTCGTGGTGTGGTAACTCTGGTAAAAAGGCGGCGCGTGTTGATGACTATGAGCAAAACAATGTGGTACGGAAAAAGAGGAAGACGGAACGGTCGTAAAAGCAGAACGTTTATTGTGCTATAGCTTCTGTAGACAAGTTTTTGACCCATATCCCCATTTAATCCCCCAATGATCCATAATATCTTAAATATCAAGTACTATAGTGTGAGCATGCTCGAGCGTTTCACGGAGATCGAAGACTTTTGCGAATACCGTCGAATCGGAACAGCGAGCGGTCGGTCGCTTTCTTCCGTTTCTTCAAACGGCCATAACTTTTGACTCGTTTAGAGTTACGGGAGACAGAACCTATCAAAACGAAGCTCTTTCCATGTTCTACGTTTCTAACGGTTGGAATTGTCATGGATCGGTTTTTTGCGTAGAATAATTCCATCTTAATTTTATTCTACGGCTTGGATGTTTCCATTCATAAATTTATTCCGTGGAGTTTGTGGTATAAGTAGTCGGACTAAATCGGTGTTAACGTAGAAGAACGTAAAAAAACAAAAAACGTACAAAGATCAAAAAAGGCCAGCATAATATTCAGCTAAAAAATTGAAATTGAATTTAAAATTGGATAAAACAGGAAACTGAAAGATATTCACAGATTGAAAAATTAGCTTACATACTGGCTAAGTAATCATATAAAACGCTTGAGTCGTTCGAAATTCTAAGGTATCAAATGCTTTTAACGCTCTCCTTGAAGTGACTTCGTCGTGGTGTGGTAACTCTGGTAGAAATGCGGTGCGTGTTGATGTCTATGAGCAAAACAATGTGGTACGGAAAAAGAGGAAGACGGAACGGTCGTAAAAACAGAACGTTTATTGTGCTATAGCTTCTGTAGACAAGTTTTTGACCCATATCCCCATTTATTCCCCCAATGATCCATAATATCTTAAATATCAAGTACTATAGTGTCAGCATGCTCGAGCGTTTCACGGAGATCGAAGACTTTTGCCAATACCGTGGAATCGGAACAGCGAGCGGTCGGTCGCTTTCTTCCGTTTCTTCAAACGACCATAACTTTTGACTCGTTTGGAGTTACGGAAGACACAACCTATCAAAACGAAGCTCTTTCCATGTTCTACGTTTCTAACGGTTGGAATTGTCATGGATCGGTTTTTTGTGTAGAATAATTCCATCTTAATTTTATTCTACGGCTTGGATGTTTCCATTAATAAATTTATTCCGTGGAGTTTGTGGTATAAGTAGTCGGACTAAATCGATGTTAACGTAGAAGAACGTAAAAAAACAAAAACGTACAAAGATCAAAAAAGGCCAGCATAATATTCAGCTAAAAAAATTGAAATCGAATTTAAAATTGGATAAAACAGGATGAAAGATATTCACAGATTGAAAAAGTAGTTTGCTTACAGGCTAAGTAATCATATAAAACGCCTTTCGTCGTTCGAAATTCTAAGGTATCAAATGCTTTTAACGTTCTCCTTGAAGTCTCTTCGTCGTGGTGTCGTAATTTCGGTAAAAAGGCGGCGCGCGTTGATGACTATGAGCAAAACAATGTGGTACGGAAAAAGAAGAAGACGGAACCGTCCTAAAACAGAATGTTTATTGCGCTATAGCTTCCGTAGACAAGTTTTTGACCAATATCCCCATTCATTCCCTCAATGATCCATAAGATCTTAAATATCAATTACTATAGTGTGACCATGCTCGAGCGTTTCACGGAGATCGAAGACTTTTGCCAATACCGTCGAATCGGAACAGCGAGCGGTCCGTCGCTTTCTACCGTTCCTTCAAATGGCCATAACTTTTGACTCGTTGGGAGTTACGGGAGCCACAACCTATCAAAACGAAGCTCTTTCCATGTTCTACGTTTCTAACGGTTGGAATTATAATGGATCGGTTTTTTGTATAGAATAATTCCATCTTAATTTTATTCTACAGCTTGGATGTTTTCATTCATAAATTTATATCGTGGAGTTTATGGTATAAATAGCCAGACTAAATCGATGTTAACGTAGAAGAACGTGAAAAAACGAAAATATACAAAGATCAAAAAAGGCCACCATAATATTCCGCTAAAAAAATGAAATTGAATTTAAAATTGGATAAAATAGGAAAATGTAAGATATTTGCAGATTGAAAATGTAGCTTACTTACAGGCTAAGTAATCATATAAAACGCCTTGAGTCGTTCGAAATTCTAAGGTATCAAATGCTTTTAACGTTCTCCTTGAAGTCTCTTCGTCGTGGTGTCATAATTTTGGCAAAAAGGCGGCGCGCGTTGATGACTACGAGCAGAACAATGTGGTACGGAAAAAGAGGAAGACGGAACCGTCCTAAAAACAAAACGTTTATTGCGCTATAGCTTCCGTAGACAAGTTTTTGACCAATATCCCCATTTATTCCCTCAATGATCCATAAGATCTTAAATATCAAGTACTATAGTGTGAACATGCTCGAACGTTTCACGGAGATCGAAGACTTTTAACAATACCGTCGAATCGGAACAGCGAGCGGTCCGTCGCTTTCTCCCGTTCCTTCAAACGGCCATGACTTTTGACCCGTTGGAAGTTACGGGAGCCACAACCTATCAAAACGAAGCTCTTTCCATGTTCTACGTTTCTAATGGTTGGAATTGTCATGGATCGGTTTTTTGTATAGAATAATTCCATCTTAATTTTATTCTACAGCTTGAATGTTTTCATTTATAAATTTATATCGTGGAGTTTATGGTATAAATAGCCAGACTAAATCGATGTTAACGTAGAAGAACGTGAAAAAAACGAAAATATACAAAGATCAAAAAAGGCCACCATAATATTCCGCTAAAAAAATGAAATTGAATTTAAAATTGGATAAAATAGGAAAATGAAAGATATTTTCGCAGATTGAAAAAGTAGCTTACTTACAGGCTAAGTAATCATATAAAACGCCTTGAGTCGTTCGAAATTCTAAGGTATCAAATGCTTTTAACGTTCTCCTTGAAGTCTCTACGTCGTAGTGTCGTAATTTCGGTAAAAAGGCGGCGCGCGTTGATGACTATGAGCAAAACAATGTGGTACGGAAAAAGAGGAAGACGGAACCGTCCTAAAAACAGAACGTTTATTGCGCCATAGCTTCCGTAGACAAGTTTTTAACCAATATCCCCATTTATTCCCTCAGCCATAAGATCTCAAATATCAAGTACTATAGTGTGAACATGCTCGAGCGTTTGACGGAGATCGAAGACTTTTGCCAATACCGTCGAATCGGAACAGCGAACGGTCCGTCGCTTTCTCCCGTTCCTTCAAACGTCCATAACTTTTGACTCGTTGGGAGTTACGGGAGCCACAACCTATCAAACGAAGCTCTTTCCATGTTCTACGTTTCTAACGGTTGGAATTGCCATGGATCGGTTTTTTGTATAGAATAATTCCATCTTAGTTTTATTTTACAGCTTGGATGTTTTCATTCATAAATTTATTCCGTGGAGTTTATGGTATAAATAGCCAGACTAAATCGATGTTAACGTAGAAGAACGTGAAAAAACGAAAATATACAAAGATCAAAAAAGGCCACCATAATATTCCGCTAAAAAAATGAAATTGAATTTAAAATTGGATAAAATAGGAAAATGAAAGATATTCGCAGATTGAAAATGTAGCTTACTTACAGGCTAAGTAATCATATAAAACGCCTTGAGTCGTTCGAAATTCTAAGGTATCAAATGCTTTTAACGTTCTCCTTGAAGTCTCTTCGTCGTGGTGTCGTAATTTCGGTAAAAAGGCAGCGCGCGTTGATGACTATGAGCAAAACAATGTGGTACGGAAAAAGAGGAAGACGGAACCGTCCTAAAAACAGAATGTTTATTGCGCTATAGCTTCCGTAGACAAGTTTTTGACCAATATCCCCATTTATTCCCTCAATGATCCATAAGATCTTAAATATCAAGTACTACAGTGTGAACATGCTCGAGCGTTTCACGGAGATCGAAGACTTTTCCTAATACCGTCGAATCGGAACAGCGAGCGGTACGTCGCTTTCTCCCGTTCCTTCAAACGGCCATAACTTTTGACTCGTTGGGAGTTACGGGAGCCACAACCTATCAAAACGAAGCTCTTTCCATGTTCTACGTTTCTAACGGTTGGAATTATAATGGATCGGTTTTTTGTATAGAATAATTCCATCTTAATTTTATTCTACAGCTTGGATGTTTTCATTCATAAATTTATATCGTGGAGTTTATGGTATAAATAGCCAGACTAAATCGATGTTAACGTAGAAGAACGTGAAAAAACGAAAATATACAAAGATCAAAAAAGGCCACCATAATATTCCGCTAAAAAAATGAAATTGAATTTAAAATTGGATAAAATAGGAAAATGTAAGATATTCGCAGATTGAAAATGTAGCTTACTTACAGGCTAAGTAATCATATAAAACGCCTTGTGTCGTTCGAAATTCTAAGGTATCAAATGCTTTTAACGTTCTCCTTGAAGTTTCTTCGTCGTGGTGTCATAATTTTGGTAAAAAGGCGGCGCGCGTTGATGACTATGAGCAAAACAATGCGGTACGGAAAAAGAGGAAGACGGAACCGTCCTAAGAACAGAACGTTCATTGCGCTATAGCTTCCGTAGACAAGTTTTTGACCAATATCCCCATTTATTCCCTCAATGATCCATAAGATCTTAAATATCAAGTACTATAGTGTGAACATGCTTGAGCGTTTCACGGAGATCGAAGACTTTTGCCAATACCGTCGAATCGGAACAGCGAGCGGTCCGTCGCTTTCTCCCGTTCCTTCAAACGGCCATAACTTTTGACTCGTTGAGAATTACGGGAGCCACAACCTATCAAAACGAAGCTCTTTCCATGTTCTACGTTTCTAATGGTTGGAATTGTCATGGATCGGTTTTTTGTATAGAATAATTCCATTTTTAATTTTATTCTACAGGTTGGATGTTTTCATTCATAAATTTATATCGTGGAGTTTATGGTATAAATAGCCAGACTAAATCGATGTTAACGTAGAAGAACGTGAAAAAACGAAAATATACAAAGATAAAAAAAGGCCACCATAATATTCCGCTAAAAAAATGAAATTGAATTTAAAATTGGATAAAATAGGAAAATGAAAGATATTCGCAGATTGAAAATATAGCTTACTTACAGGCTAAGTAATCATATAAAACGCCTTTAGTCGTTCGAAATTCTAAGGTATAAAATGCTTTTAACGTTCTCCTTGAAGTCTCTTCGTCGCGGTGTCGTAATTTCGGTAATAAGGCGGCGCGCGTTGGTGACTATGAGCAAAACAATGTGGTACGGAAAAAGAGGAAGACGGAACCGTCCTAAAAACAGAACGTTTATTGCGCTATAGCTTCCGTAGCAAGTTTTTGAACAATATCCCCATTTATTTCCTCAATGATCCATAAGATCTTAAATATCAAGTACTATAGTGTGAACATGCTCGAGCGTTTCACGGAGATAGAAGACTTTTGCCAATACCGTCGAATCGGAACAGCGAGCCGTCCGTCGCTTCCTCCCATTCCTTCAAACGGCCATAACTTTTGACTCGTTGGGAGTTACGGGTGCCAAAACCTATCAAAACAAAGCTCTTTCCATGTTCTACGTTTCTAACGGTTGAAATTGTCATGGATCGGTTTTTTGTATAGAATAATTCCATCTTAATTTTATTCTACAGCTTCGATGTTTTCATTCGTAAATTTATATCGTGGAGTTTATGGTATAAATAGCCAGAGTAAATCGATGTTAACGTGGAAGAACATGAAAAAACGAAAATATACAAAGATCAAAAAAGGCCACCATAATATTCCGCTAAAAAAATGAAATTGAATTTAAAATTGGATGGAATAGGAAAATGAAAGATATTCGAAGATTGAAAATGTAACTTATTTACAGGCTAAGTAATCATATAAAACGCCTTGAGTCGTTCGAAATTCTAAGGTATCAAATGCTTTTAACGTTCTCCTTGAAGTCTCTTCGTCGTGGTGTCGTAATTTCGGTAAAAAGGCGGCGCGCGTTGATGATTATTAGCAAAACAATGTGGTACGGAAAAAGAGGAAGACGGAACCGTCCTAAAAACAGAACGTTTATTGCGCTATATCTTCCGTAGACAAGTTTTTGACCAATATCCCCATTTATTCCCTCAATGATCCATAAGATCTTAAATATCAAGTACTATAGTGTGAACATGCTCGAGCGTTTCACGTAGATCGAAGACTTTTGCCAATACCGTCGAATCGGAACAGCGAGCATTCCGTCGCTTTCTCCCGTTCCTTCAAACGGCCATAACTTTTGACTCGTTGGGAGTTACGGGAGCCACAACCTATCAAAACGAAGCTCTTTCCATGTTCTACGTTTCAAATGGTTGGAATTGTCATGGATCGGTTTTTTGTATAGAATAATTCCATCTTAATTTTATTGTACAGCTTGGATGTTTTCATTCATAAATTTATATCGTGGAGTTTATGGTATAAATAGCCAGACTAAATCGATGTTAACGTAGAAGAACGTGAAAAAACGAAAATATACAAAGATCAAAAAAAGGCCACCATAATATTCCTCTAAAAAAATGAAATTGAATTTAAAATTGGATAAAATAGGAAAATGAAAGATATTCGCCGATTGAAAATGTAGCTTACTTACAGGCTAAGTAACCATATAAAACGCTTTTAGTCGTTCGAAATTCTAAGGTATAAAATGCTTTTAACGTTCTCCTTGAAGTCTCTTCGTCGTGGTGTCGTAATTTCGGTAAAAAGGCAGCGCGCGTTGATGACTATGAGCAAAACAATGTGGTACAGAAAAAGAAGAAGACGGAACCATCCTAAAGCAGAATGTTTATTGCGCTATAGCTTCCGTAGACAAGTTTTTGACCAATATCCCCATTTATTCCCTCAGTGATCCATAAGATCTTAAATATCAAGTACTATAGTGTGAACATGCTCGAGCGTTTCACGGAGATCGAAGACTTTTGCCAATACCGTCGAATCGGAACAGCGAGCGGTCCGTCGCTTTCTCCCGTTCCTTCAAACGGCCATAACTTTTGACTCGTTGGGAGTTACGGGAGCCACAACCTATCAAAACGAAGCTCTTTCCATGTTCTACGTTTCCAACGGTTGGAATTGTCATGGATCGGTTTTTTGTATAGAATAATTCCATCTTAATTTTATTCTACAGCTTTGATGTTTTCATTCATAAATTTATTCCGTGGAGTTTATGGTATAAATAGCCAGACTAAATCGATGTTAACGTAGAAGAACGTGAAAAAACGAAAATATACAAAGATCAAAAAAGGCCACCATAATATTCCGCTAAAAAAATGAAATTGAATTTAAAATTGGATAAAATAGGAAAATGAAAGATATTCGCAGATTGAAAATGTTGCTTACTTACAGGCTAAGTAATCATATAAAACGCCTTTCGTCGTTCGAAATTCTAAGGTATAAAATGCTTTTAATGTTCTTCTTGAAGTCTCTTCGTCGTGGTGTCGTAATTTTGGTAAAAAGGTGGCGCGCGTTGATGACTATGAGCAAAACAATGTGGTACGGAAAAAGAGGAAGACGGAACCGTCCTAAAAACAGAACGTTTACTGCGCTATAGCTTCCGTAGACAAGTTTTTGACCAATATCCCCATTTATTCCCTCAATGATCCATAAGATCTTAAATATCAAGTACTATAGTGTGAACATGCTCGAGCGTTTCACGGAGATCGAAGACTTTTGCCAATACCGTCGAATCGGAACAGCGAGCGGTCCGTCGCTTTCTCCCGTTCCTTCAAACGGCCATAACTTTTGACTCGTTGGGAGTTACGGGAGCCACAACCTATCAAAATGAAGCTCTTTCCATGTTCTACGTTTCTAACGTTGGAATTGTCATGGATCGGTTTTTTGTATAGAATAATTCCATCTTAATTTTATTCTACTGCATGGATGTTTTCATTCATAAATTTATATCGTGGAGTTTATGGTATAAATAGCCAGACTAAATCGATGTTAACGTGGAAGAACGTGAAAAAACGAAAATATACAAAGATAAAAAAAAGGCCACCATAATATTCCGCTAAAAAAATGAAATTGAATTTAAAATTGGATAAAATAGGAAAATGAAAGATATTCGCAGATTGAAAATGTTGCTTACTTACAGGCTAAGTAATCATATAAAACGCCTTTCGTCGTTCGAAATTCTAAGGTATAAAATGCTTTTAACGTTCTCCTTGAAGTCCCTTCATCGTGGTGTCGTAATTTCGGTAAAAAGCCGGCGCGCGTTGATGACTATGAGCAAAACAATGTGGTACGGAAAAAGAGGAAGACGGAACCGTCCTAAAAACAGAATGTTTATTGCGCTATAGCTTCCGTAGACAAGTTTTTGACCAATATCCCCATTTATTCCCTCAATGATCCATAAGATCTTAAATATCAAGTACTATAGTGTGAACATGCTCGAGCGTTTCACGGAGATCGAAGACTTTTGCCAATACCTTCGAATCGGAACAGCGAGCGGTCCGTCGCTTTCTCTCGTTCCTTCAAACGGCCATAACTTTTGACTCGTTGGGAGTTACGGGAGCCACAACCTATCAAAAAGAAGCTCTTTCCATGTTCTACGTTTCTAACGGTTGGAATTGTCATGGATCGGTTTTTTGTATAGAATAATTCCATCTTAATTTTATTCTACAGCTTCGATGTTTTCATTCATAAATTTATTCCGTGGAGTTTATGGTATAAATAGCCAGACTAAATCGATGTTAACGTAGAAGAACGTGAAAAAACGACAATATACGAAGATCAAAAAAGGCCACCATAATATTCCGCTAAAAAAATGAAATTGAATTTAAAATTGGATAAAATAGGAAAATGAAAGATATTCGCAGATTGAAAATGTAGCTTACTTACAGGCTAAGTAATCATATAAAACGCCTTGAGTCGTTCGAAATTCTAAGGTATAAAATGTTTTTAACGTTCTCCTTGAAGTCTCTTCGTCGTGGTGTCGTAATTTCGGTAAAAAGGCGGCGCGCGTTGATGACTATGAGCAAAACAATGTGGTACGGAAAAAGAGGAAGACGGAACCGTCCTAAAAACAGAACGTTTATTGCGCTATAGCTTCCGTAGACAAGTTTTTGACCAATATCCCCATTTATTCCCTCAGTGATCCATAAGATCTTAAATATCAAGTACTATAGTGTGAACATGCTCGAGCGTTTCACGGAGATCGAAGACTTTTGCCAATACCGTCGAATCGGAACAGCGAGCGGTCCGTCGCTTTCTCCCGTTCCTTCAAACGGCCATAACTTTTGACTCGTTGGGAGTTACGGGAGCCACAACCTATCAAAACGAAGCTCTTTCCATGTTCTACGTTTCTAACGGTTGGAATTGTCATGGATCGGTTTTTTGTATAGAATAATTCCATCTTAATTTTATTCTACTGCATGGATGTTTTCATTCATAAATTTATATCGTGGAGTTTATGGTATAAATAGCCAGACTAAATCGATGTTAACGTGGAAGAACGTGAAAAAACGAAAATATACAAAGATAAAAAAAAGGCCACCATAATATTCCGCTAAAAAAATGAAATTGAATTTAAAATTGGATAAAATAGGAAAATGAAAGATATACGCAGATTGAAAATGTTGCTTACTTACAGGCTAAGTAATCATATAAAACGCCTTTCGTCGTTCGAAATTCTAAGGTATAAAATGCTTTTAACGTTCTCCTTGAAGTCCCTTCATCGTGGTGTTGTAATTTCGGTAAAAAGCCGGCGCGCGTTGACGACTATGAGCAAAACAATGTGGTACGGAAAAAGAGGAAGACGGAACCGTCCTTAGAACAGAACGTTTATTGCGCTATAGCTTCCGTAGACAAGTTTTTGACCAATATCCCCATTTATTCCCTCAATGATCCATAAGATCTTAAATATCAAGTACTATAGTGTGAACATGCTCGAGCGTTTCAAGGAGATCGAAGACTTTTGCCAATACCGTCGAATCGGAACAGCGAGCGGTCCGTCGCTTTCTCCTGTTCCTTCAAACGGCCATAACTTTTGACTCGTTGGGAGTTACGGGAGCCACAACCTATCAAAACTGAAGCTCTTTCCATATTCTACGTTTCTAACGGTTGGAATTTTCATGGTTCGATTTTTTGTATAGAATAATTCCATCTTAATTTTATTCTACAGCTTGGATGTTTTCATTCATATATTTATTCCGTGGAGTTTATGGTATAAATAGCCAGACTAAATCGATGTTAACGTAGAAGAACGTGAAAAAACGAAAATATACAAAGATAAAAAAAAGGCCACCATAATATTCCGCTAAAAAAATGAAATTGAATTTAAAATGGGATAAAATAGGAAAATGAAAGATATTCGCAGATTGAAAATGTAGCTTACTTACAGGCTAAGTAATCATATGAAATGCCTTTAGTCGTTCGAAATTCTAAGGTATAAAATGCTTTTAACGTTCTCCTTGTAGTCTCTTCGTCGTGGTGTCGTAATTTCGGTAAAAAGGCGGCGCGCGTTGATGACTATGAGCAAAACAATGTGGTACGGAAAAAGAGGAAGACGGAACCGTCCTAAAAACAGAACGTTTATTGCGCTATAGCTTCCGTAGACAAGTTTTTGACCAATATCCCCATTTATTCCCTCAGTGATCCATAAGATCTTAAATATCAAGTACTATAGTGTGAACATGCTCGAGCGTTTCACGGAGATCGAAGACTTTTGCCAATACCGTCGAATCGGAACAGCGAGCGGTCCGTCGCTTTCTCCCGTTCCTTCAAACGGCCATAACTTTTGACTCGTTGGGAGTTACGGGAGCCACAACCTATCAAAACGAAGCTCTTTCAATGTTCTACGTTTCTAACGGTTGGAATTGTCATGGATCGGATTTTTGTATAGAATAATTCCATCTTAATTTTATTCTACAACTTCGATGTTTTCATTCATAAATTTATATCGTGGAGTTTATGGTATAAATAGTCAGACTAAATCGATGTTAACGTGGAAGAACGTGAAAAAACGAAAATATACAAAGATAAAAAAAAGACCACCATAATATTCCGCTAAAAAAATGAAATTGAATTTAAAATTGGATAAAATAGGAAAATGAAAGATATTCGCAGATTGAAAATGTTGCTTACTTACAGGCTAAGTAATCATATAAAACGCCTTTCGTCGATCGAAATTCTAAGGTATAAAATGCTTTTAAAGTTCTACTTGAAGTCCCTTCATCATGGTGTCGTAATTTAGGTAAAAAGGCGGCGCGCGTTGACGACTATGAGCAAAACAATGTGGTACGGAAAAAGAGGAAGACGGAACCGTCCTTAGAACAGAACGTTTATTGCGCTATAGCTTCCGTAGACAAGTTTTTGACCAATATCCCCATTTATTCCCTCAATGATCCATAAGATCTTAAATATCAAGTACTATAGTGTGAACATGCTCGAGCGTTTCACGGAGATCGAAGACTTTTGCCAATACCGTCGAATCGGAACAGCGAGCGGTCCGTCGCTTTCTCCAGTTCCTTCAAACGGCCATAACTTTTGACTCGTTGGGAGTTACGGGAGCCACAACCTATCAAAACTGAAGCTCTTTCCATGTTCTACGTTTCTAACGGTTGGAATTGTCATGGATCGATTTTTTGTATAGAATAATTCCATCTTAATTTTATTCTACAGCTTGGATGTTTTCATTCATATATTTATTCCGTGGAGTTTATGGTATAAATAGCCAGACTAAATCGATGTTAACGTAGAAGAACGTGAAAAAACGAAAATATACAAAGATAAAAAAAAGGCCACAATTATATTCCGCTAAAAAAATGAAATTGAATTTAAAATTGCATAAAATAGGAAAATGAAAGATATTCGCAGATTGAAAATGTAGCTTACTTACAGGCTAAGTAATCATATGAAACGCCTTTAGTCGTTCGAAATTCTATGGTATAAAATGCTTTTAACATTCTCCTTGAAGTCTCTTCGTCGTGGTGTCGTAATTTCGGTAAAAAGGCGGCGCGCGTTGATGACTATGAGCAAAACAATGTGGTGCGGAAAAAGAGGAAGACGGAACCGTCCTAAAAACAGAACGTTTATTGCGCTATAGCTTCCGTAGACAAGTTTTTGACCAATATCCCCATTTATTCGATCAATGATCCTTAAGATCTTAAATATCAAGTACTATGGTATTAACATGCTCGAGCGTTTCACGGAGATCGAAGACTTTTGCCAATACCGTCGAATCGGAACAGCGAGCGGTCCGTCGCTTTCTCCCGTTCCTTCAAACGGCCATAACTTATGACTCGTTGGGAGTTACGGGAGACACAACCTATCAAAACAAAGCTCTTTCCATGTTCTACGTTTCTAACGGTTGGAATTGTCATGGATCGGTTTTTTGTATAGAATAATTCCATCTTAATTTTATTCTACTGCATGGATGTTTTCATTCATAAATTTATATCGTGGAGTTTATGGTATAAATAGCCAGACTAAATCGATGTTAACGTGGAAGAACGTGAAAAAACGAAAATATACAAAGATAAAAAAAAGGCCACCATAATATTCCGCTAAAAAAATGAAATTGAATTTAAAATTGGATAAAATAGGAAAATGAAAGATATTCGCAGATTGAAAATGTTGCTTACTTACAGGCTAAGTAATCATATAAAACGCCTTTCGTCGTTCGAAATTCTAAGGTATAAAATGCTTTTAACGTTCTCCTTGAAGTCCCTTCATCGTGGTGTCGTAATTTCGGTAAAAAGCCGGCGCGCGTTGACGACTATGAGCAAAACAATGTGGTACGGAAAAAGAGGAAGACGGAACCGTCCTTAGAACAGAACGTTTATTGCGCTATAGCTTCCGTAGACAAGTTTTTGACCAATATCCCCATTTATTCCCTCAATGATCCATAAGATCGTAAATATCAAGTACTATAGTGTGAACATGCTCGAGCGTTTCACGGAGATCGAAGACTTTTGCCAATACCGTCGAATCGGAACAGCGAGCGGTCCGTCGCTTTCTCCCGTTCCTTCAAACGGCCATAACTTTTGACTCGTTGGGAGTTACGGGAGCCACAACCTATCAAAACTGAAGCTCTTTCCATATTCTACGTTTCTAACGGTTGGAATTTTCATGGATCGATTTTTTGTATAGAATAATTCCGTCTTAATTTTATTCTACAGCTTGGATGTTTTCATTCCAATATTTATTCCGTGGAGTTTATGGTATAATTAGCCAGACTAAATCGATGTTAACGTAGAAGAACGTGAAAAAACGAAAATATACAAAGATAAAAAAAAGGCCACAATAATATTCCGCTAAAAAAATGAAATTGAATTTAAAATTGCATAAAATAGGAAAATGAAAGATATTCGCAGATTGAAAATGTAGCTTACTTACAGGCTAAGTAATCATATGAAATGCCTTTAGTCGTTCGAAATTCTAAGGTATAAAATGCTTTTAACGTTCTCCTTGAAGTCTCTTCGTCGTGGTGTCGTAATTTCAGTAAAAAGGCGGCGCGCGTTGATGACTATGAGCAAAACAATGTGGTACGGAAAAAGAGGAAGACGGAACCGTCCTAAAAACAGAACGTTTATTGCGCTATAGCTTCCGTAGACAAGTTTTTGACCAATATCCCCATTTATTCCCTCAGTGATCCATAAGATCTTAAATATCAAGTACTATAGTGTGAACATGCTCGAGCGTTTCACGGAGATCGAAGACTTTTGCCAATACCGTCGAATCGGAACAGCGAGCGGTCCGTCGCTTTCTCCCGTTCCTTCAAACGGCCATAACTTTTGACTCGTTGGGAGTTACGGGAGCCACAACCTATCAAAACGAAGCTCTTTCCATGTTCTACGTTTCTAACGTTGGAATTGTCATGGATCGGTTTTTTGTATAGAATAATTCCATCTTAATTTTATTCTACTACATGGATGTTTTCATTCATAAATTTATATCGTGGAGTTTATGGTATAAATAGCCAGACTAAATCGATGTTAACGTGGAAGAACGTGAAAAAACGAAAATATACAAAGATAAAAAAAAGGCCACCATAATATTCCGCTAAAAAAATGAAATTGAATTTAAAATTGGATAAAATAGGAAAATGAAAGATATTCGCAGATTGAAAATGTTGCTTACTTACAGGCTAAGTAATCATATAAAACGCCTTTCGTCGTTCGAAATTCTAAGGTATAAAATGCTTTTAACGTTCTCCTTGAAGTCCCTTCATCGTGGTGTCGTAATTTCGGTAAAAAGCCGGCGCGCGTTGACGACTATGAGCAAAACAATGTGGTACGGAAAAAGAGGAAGACGTAACCGTCCTTAGAACAGAACGTTTATTGCGCTATAGCTTCCGTAGACAAGTTTTTGACCAATATCCCCATTTATTCCCTCAATGATCCATAAGATCTTAAATATCAAGTACTATAGTGTGAACATGCTCGAGCGTTTCACGGAGATCGAAGACTTTTGCCAATACCGTCGAATCGGAACAGCGAGCGGTCCGTCGCTTTCTCCCGTTCCTTCAAACGGCCATAACTTTTGACTCGTTGGGAGTTACGGGAGCCATAACCTATCAAAACTGAAGCTCTTTCCATATTCTACGTTTCTAACGGTTGGAATTTTCATGGATCGATTTTTTGTATAGAATAATTCCATCTTAATTTTATTCTACAGCTTGGATGTTTTCATTCATATATTTATTCCGTGGAGTTTATGGTATAATTAGCCAGACTAAATCGATGTCAACGTAGAAGAACGTGAAAAAACGAAAATATACAAAGATAAAAAAAAGGCCACAATAATATTCCGCTAAAAAAATGAAATTGAATTTAAAATTGCATAAAATAGGAAAATGAAAGATATTCGCAGATTGAAAATGTAGCTTACTTACAGGCTAAGTAATCATATGAAATGCCTTTAGTCGTTCGAAATTCTAAGGTATAAAATGCTTTTAACGTTCTCCTTGAAGTCTCTTCGTCGTGGTGTCGTAATTTCGGTAAAAAGGCGGCGCGCGTTGATGACTATGAGCAAAACAATGTGGTACGGAAAAAGAGGAAGACGGAACCGTCCTAAAAACAGAACGTTTATTGCGCTATAGCTTCCGTAGACAAGTTTTTGATCAATATCCCCATTTATTCCCTCAGTGATCTATAAGATCTTAAATATCAAGTACTATAGTGTGAACATGCTCGAGCGTTTCACGGAGATCGAAGACTTTTGCCAATACCGTCGAATCGGAACAGCGAGCGGTCCGTCGCTTTCTCCCGTTCCTTCAAACGGCCATAACTTTTGACTCGTTGGGAGTTAGGGGAGCCACAACCTATCAAAACGAAGCTCTTTCCATGTTCTACGTTTCTAACGGTTGGAATTGTCATGGATCGGATTTTTGTATAGAATAATTCCATCTTAATTTTATTCTACCGCTTCGATGTTTTCATTCATAAATTTATATCGTGGAGTTTATGGTACAAGTAGTCAGACTAAATCTATGTTAACGTGGAAGAACGTGAAAAAACGAAAATATACAAAGATAAAAAAAAGACCACCATAATATTCCGCTAAAAAAATGAAATTGAATTTAAAATGGGATAAAATAGGAAAATGAAAGATATTCGCAGATTGAAAATGTTGCTTACTTACAGGCTAAGTAATCATATAAAACGCCTTTCGTCGATCGAAATTCTAAGGTATAAAATGCTTTTAACGTTCTACTTGAAGTCCCTTCATCGTGGTGTCGTAATTTCGGTAAAAAGGCGGCGCGCGTTGACGACTATGAGCAAAACAATGTGGTACGGAAAAAGAGGAAGACGGAACCGTCCTTAGAACGGAACGTTTATTGCGCTATAGCTTCCGTAGACAAGTTTTTGACCAATATCCCCATTTATTCCCTCAATGATCCATAAGATCTTAAATATCAAGTACTATAGTGTGAACATGCTCGAGCGTTTCACGGAGATCGAAGACTTTTGCCAATACCGTCGAATCGGAACAGCGAGCGGTCCGTCGCTTTCTCCCGTTCCTTCAAACGGCCATAACTTTTGACTCGTTGGGAGTTACGGGAGCCACAACCTATCAAAACTGAAGCTCTTTCCATGTTCTACGTTTCTAACGGTTGGAATTGTCATGGATCGATTTTTTGTATAGAATAATTCCATCTTAATTTTATTCTACAGCTTGGATGTTTTCATTCATATATTTATTCCGTGGAGTTTATGGTATAAATAGCCAGACTAAATCGATGTTAACGTAGAAGAACGTGAAAAAACGAAAATATACAAAGATAAAAAAAAGGCCACAATTATATTCCGCTAAAAAAATGAAATTGAATTTAAAATTGCATAAAATAGGAAAATGAAAGATATTCGCAGATTGAAAATGTAGCTTACTTACATGCTAAGTAGTCATATGAAACGCCTTTAGTCGTTCGAAATTATATGGTATAAAATGCTTTTAACGTTCTCCTTGAAGTCTCTTCGTCGTGGTGTCGTAATTTCGGTAAAAAGGCGGCGCGCGTTGATGACTATGAGCAAAACAATGTGGTACGGAAAAAGAGGAAGACGGAACCGTCCTAAAAACAGAACGTTTATTGCGCTATAGCTTCCGTAGACAAGTTTTTGACCAATATCCCCATTTATTCGATCAATGATCCATAAGATCTTAAATATCAAGTACTATAGTGTTAACATGCTCGAGCGTTTCACGGAGATCGAAGACTTTTGCCAATACCGTCGAATCGGAACAGCGAGCGGTCCGTCGCTTTCTCCCGTTCCTTCAAACGGCCATAACTTATGACTCGTTGGGAGTTACGGGAGACACAACCTATCAAAACAAAGCTCTTTCCATGTTCTACGTTTCTAACGGTTGGAATTGTCATGGATCGGTTTTTTGTATAGAATAATTCCATCTTAATTTTATTCTATAGCTTCGATGTTTTCATTCATAAATTTATTCCGTGGAGTTTATGGTATAAATAGCCGGACTAAATCGATGTTAACGTAGAAGAACGTGAAAAAACGAAAATATACAAAGATCAGAAAAGGGCACCATAATATTCCGCTAAAAAAATGAAATTGAATTTAAAATTGGATAAAATAGGAAAATGTAAGATATTCGCAGATTGAAAACGTAGCTTACTTACAGGCTAAGTAATCATATAAAACGCCTTGAGTCGTTCGAAATTCTAAGGTATCAAATGCTTTTAACGTTCTCCTTGAAGTCTCTTCGTCGTGGTGTCGTAATATCGGTAAAAAGGCGGCGCGCGTTGATGACTATGAGCAAAACAATGTGGTACGGAAAAAGAGGAAGACGGAACCGTCCTAAAAACAGAACGTTTATTGCGCTATAGCTTCCGTAGACAAGTTTTTGACCAATATCCCCATTTATTCCCTCAATGATCCATAAGATCTTAAATATCAAGTACTATAGTGTGAACATGCTCGAGCGTTTCACGAAGATCGAAGAATTTTGCCAATACCGCCGAATCGGAACAGCGAGCGGTCCGTCGCTTTCTCCCGTTCCTTCAAACGGCCATAACTTTTGACCCGTTGGGAGTTACGGGAGCCACAACCTATCAAAACGAAGCTCTTTCCATGTTCTACGTTTCTAACGGTTGGAATTGTCATGGATCGATTTTTTGTATAGAATAATTCCATCTTAATTTTATTATACAGCTTGGATATTTTCATTCATAAATTTATTCCGTGGAGTTTATGGTATAAATAGCCAGACTAAATCGATGTTAGCGTAGAAGAACGTGAAAAAACGGAAATATACAAAGCTAAAAAAAAGGCCACCATAATATTCTGCTAAAAAAATTAAATTGAATTTAAAATTGGATAAAATAGGAAAATGAAAGATATTCGCAGATTGAAAATGTAGCTTACTTACAGGCTAAGTAATCATATGAAACGCCTTTAGTCGTTCGAAATTCTATGGTATAAAATGCTTTAAACGTTCTCCTTGAAGTCTCCTCGTCGTGGTGTCGTAATTTCGGTAAAAAGGCGGCGCGCGTTGATGACTATGAGCAAAACAATGTGGTACGGAAAAAGGGGAAGACAGAACCGTCCTAAAAACAGAACGTTTATTGCGCTATAGCTTCCGTAGACAAGTTTTTGACCAATATCCCCATTTATTCCCTCAATGATCCATAAGATCTTAAATATCAAGTACTATAGTGTGAACATGCTCGAGCGTTTCACGGAGATCGAAGACTTTGCCAATACTGTCGAATCGGAACAGCGAGCGGTCGGTCGCTTTCTCCCGCTCCTTCAAACGGCCATAACTTTTGACTCGTTGTGAGTTACGGGAGCCACAACCTATCAAAATGAAGCTCTTTCCATGTTCTACGTTTCTAATGGCTGGAATTGTCATGGATCGGTTTTTTGTATAGAATAATTCCATCTTAATTTTATTCTACAGCTTCGATGTTTTCATTCGTAAATTTATTCCGTCGAGTTTATGGTATAAATAGCCAGACTAAATCGATGTTAACGTAGAAGAACGTGAAAAAACGAAAATATACAAAGATCAAAAAAGGCCACCATAATATTCCGCTAAAAAAATGAAATTGAATTTAAAATTGGATAAAATAGGAAAATGTAAGATATTCACAGATTGAAAATGTAGCTTACTTACAGGCTAAGTAATCATATAAAACGCCTTGAGTCGTTCGAAATTCTAAGGTATCAAATGCTTTTAACGTTCTCCTTGAAGTCTCTTCGTCGTGGTGTCGTAATTTCGGTAAAAAGGCGGCGCGCGTTGATGACTATGAGCAAAACAATGTGGTACGGAAAAAGAGGAAGACGGAACCGTCCTAAAAATAGAACGTTTATTGCACAATAGTTTCCGTAGACAAGTTTTTGACCAATATCCCCATTTACTCCCTCAATGATCCATAAGATCTTAAATATCAAGTACTATAGTGTGAACATGCTCGAGCGTTTCACGGAGATCGAAGACTTTTGCCAATACCGTCGAATCGGAACAGCGAGCGGTCCGTCGCTTTCTCCCGTTCCTTCAAACGGCCATAACTTATGACTCGTTGGGAGTTACGGGAGACACAACCTATCAAAACAAAGCTCTTTCCATGTTCTACGTTTCTAACGGTTGGAATTGTCATGGATCGGTTTTTTGTATAGAATAATTCCATCTTAATTTTATTCTACTGCATGGATGTTTTCATTCATAAATTTATATCGTGGAGTTTATGGTATAAATAGCCAGACTAAATCGATGTTAACGTGGAAGAACGTGAAAAAACGAAAATATACAAAGATAAAAAAAAGGCCACCATAATATTCCGCTAAAAAAATGAAATTGAATTTAAAATTGGATAAAATAGGAAAATGAAAGATATTCGCAGATTGAAAATGTTGCTTACTTACAGGCTAAGTAATCATATAAAACGCCTTTCGTCGTTCGAAATTCTAAGGTATAAAATGCTTTTAACGTTCTCCTTGAAGTCCCTTCATCGTGGTGTCGTAATTTCGGTAAAAAGCCGGCGCGCGTTGATGACTATGAGCAAAACAATGTGGTACGGAAAAAGAGGAAGACGGAACCGTCCTAAAAACAGAATGTTTATTGCGCTATAGCTTCCGTAGACAAGTTTTTGACCAATATCCCCATTTATTCCCTCAATGATCCATAAGATCTTAAATATCAAGTACTATAGTGTGAACATGCTCGAGCGTTTCACGGAGATCGAAGACTTTTGCCAATACCTTCGAATCGGAACAGCGAGCGGTCCGTCGCTTTCTCTCGTTCCTTCAAACGGCCATAACTTTTGACTCGTTGGGAGTTACGGGAGCCACAACCTATCAAAAAGAAGCTCTTTCCATGTTCTACGTTTCTAACGGTTGGAATTGTCATGGATCGGTTTTTTGTATAGAATAATTCCATCTTAATTTTATTCTACAGCTTCGATGTTTTCATTCATAAATTTATTCCGTGGAGTTTATGGTATAAATAGCCAGACTAAATCGATGTTAACGTAGAAGAACGTGAAAAAACGGAAATATACAAAGATCAGAAAAGGGCACCATAATATTCCGCTAAAAAAGTGAAGTTGAATTTAAAATTGGATGAAATAGGAGAATGTAAGATATTCGCAGATTGAAAACGTAGCTTACTTACAGGCTAAGTAATCATATAAAACGCCTTGAGTCGTTCGAAATACTTAGGTATCAAATGCTTTTAACGTTCTCCTTGAAGTCTCTTCGTCGTGGTGTCGTAATTTCGGAAAAAAGGCGGCGCGCGTTGATGACTATGAGCAAAACAATGTGGTACGGAAAAAGAGGAAGACGGAACCGTCCTAAAAACAGAACGTTTATTGCGCTATAGCTTCCGTAGACAAGTTTTTGACCAATATCCCCATTTATTCCCTCAATGATCCATAAGATCTTAAAAATCAAGTACTATACTGTGAACATGCTCGAGCGTTTCACGGAGATCGAAGACTTTTGCCAATATCGTCGAATCGGAACAGCGAGCGGTCCGTCGCTTTCTCCCGTTCCTTCAAACGGCAATAACTTTTGACTCGTTGGGAGTTACGGGAGCCACAACCTATCAAAACGAAGCTCTTTCCATGTTCTACGTTTCTAACGGTTGGAATTTTCATGGATCGGTTTTTTGTGTAGAATAATTCCATCTTAATTTTATTCTACAGCTTCGATGTTTTCATTCATAAATTTATATCGTGGAGTTTATGGTATAAATAGCCAGACTAAATCGATGTGAACGTGGAAGAACGTGAAAAAACGAAAATATACAAAGATAAAAAAAAGGCCACCATAATATTCCGCTAAAAAAATGAAATTGAATTTAAAATTGGATAAAATAGGAAAATGAAAGATATTCGCAGATTGAAAATGTTGCTTACTTACAGGCTAAGTAATCATATAAAACGCCTTTCGTCGTTCGAAATTCTAAGGTATAAAATGCTTTTAACGTTCTCCTTGAAGTCCCTTCATCGTGGTGTCGTAATTTCGGTAAAAAGGCGGCGCGCGTTGACGACTATGAGCAAAACAATGTGGTACGGAAAAAGAGGAAGACGGAACCGTCCTAAGAACAGAACGTTTATTGCGCTATAGCTTCCGTAGACAAGTTTTTGACCAATATCCCCATTTATTCCCTCAATGATCCATAAGATCTTAAATATCAAGTACTATAGTGTGAACTTGCTCGAGCGTTTCACGGAGATCGAAGACTTTTGCCAATACCGTCGAATCGGAACAGCGAGCGCTCTGTCGCTTTCTCCCGTTCCTTCAAACGGCCATAACATTTGACTCGTTGGGAGTTACGGGAGCCACAACCTATCAAAACTGAAGCTCTTTCCATGTTCTACGTTTCTAACGGTTGGAATTGTCATGGATCGATTTTTTGTATAGAATAATTCCATCTTAATTTTATTCTACAGCTTGGATGTTTTCATTCATATATTTATTCCGTGGAGTTTATGGTATAAATAGACAGACTAAATCGATGTTAACGTAGAAGAACATGAAAAAACGAAAATATACAAAGATAAAAAAAAGGCCACAATAATATTCCGCTAAAAAAATGAAATTGAATTTAAAATGGCATAAAATAGGAAAATGAAAGATATTCGCAGATTGAAAATGTAGCTTACTAACAGGCTAAGTAATCATATAAAACGCCTTTAGTCGTTCGAAATTCTAAGGTATAAAATGCTTTTAACGTTCTCCTTGAAGTCTCTTCGTCGTGGTGTCGTAATTTCGGTAAAAAAGGCGGCGCGCGTTGATGACTATGAGCAAAACAATGTGGTACGGAAAAAGAGGAAGACGGAACCGTCCTACAAAAAAAACGTTTATTGCGCTATAGCTTCCGTAGACAAGTTTTTGACCAATATCCCCATTTATTCGCTCAATGATCCATAAGATCTTAAATATCAAGTACTATATTTTGAACATGCTCGAGCGTTTCACGGAGATCGAAGACTTTTGCCAATACCGTCGAATCGGAACAGCGAGCGGTCCGTCGCTTTCTCCCGTTCCTTCAAACGGCCATAACTTTTGACTCGTTGGGAGTTACGGGAGACACAACCTATCAAAACGAAGCTCTTTCCATGTTCTACGTTTCTAACGGTTGGAATTGTCATGGATCGGTTTTTTGTATAGAATAATTCCATCTTAATTTTATTCTATAGCTTCGATGTTTTCATTCATAAATTTATTCCGTGGAGTTTGTGGTATAAATAGCCGGACTAAATCGATGTTAACGTAGAAGAACGTGAAAAAACGAAAATATACAAAGATCAGAAAAGGGCACCATAATATTCCGCTAAAAAAATGAAATTGAATTTAAAATTGGATAAAATAGGAAAATGTAAGATATTCGCAGATTGAAAACGTAGCTTACTTACAGGCTAAGTAATCATATAAAACGCCTTGAGTCGTTCGAAATTCTAAGGTATCAAATGCTTTTAACGTTCTCCTTGAAGTCTCTTCGTCGTGGTGTCGTAATATCGGTAAAAAGGCGGTGCGCGTTGATGACTATGAGCAAAACAATGTGGTACGGAAAAAGAGGAAGACGGAACCGTCATAAAAACAGAACGTTTATTGCGCTATAGCTTCCGTAGACAAGTTTTTGACCAATATCCCCATTTATTCCCTCAATGATCCATAAGATCTTAAATATCAAGTACTATAGTGTGAACATGCTCGAGCGTTTCACGAAGATCGAAGACTTTTGCCAATACCGCCGAATCGGAACAGCGAGCGGTCCGTCGCTTTCTCCCGTTCCTTCAAACGGCCATAACTTTTGACCCGTTGGGAGTTACGGGAGCCACAACCTATCAAAACGAAGCTCTTTCCATGTTCTATGTTTCTAACGGTTGGAATTGTCATGGATCGATTTTTTGTATAGAATAATTCCATCTTAATTTTATTCTACAGCTTGGATATTTTCATTCATAAATTTATTCCGTGGAGTTTATGGTATAAATAGCCAGACTAAATCGATGTTAAGGTAGAAGAACGTGAAAAAACGAAAATATACAAAGCTAAAAAAAAGGCCACCATAATATTCTGCTAAAAAAATTAAATTGAATTTAAAATTGGATAAAATAGGAAAATGAAAGATATTCGCAGATTGAAAATGTAGCTTACTTACAGGCTAAGTAACCATATAAAACGCCTTTAGTCGTTCGAAATTCTAAGGTATCAAATGCTTTTAACGTTCTCCTTGAAGTCTCTTCGTCGTGGTGTCGTAATTTGGGTAAAAAGGCGGCGCGCGTTGATGACTATGAGCAAAACAATGTGGTACAGAAAAAGGGGAAGACAGAACCGTCCTAAAAACAGAACGTTTATTGCGCTATAGCTTCCGTAGACAAGTTTTTGACCAATATCCCCATTTATTCCCTCAATGATCCATAAGATCTTAAATATCAAGTCCTATAGTGTGAACATGCTCGAGCGTTTCACGGAGATCGAAGACTTTGCCAAAACCGTCGAATCGGAATAGCGAGCGGTCGGTCGCTTTCTCCCTCTCCTTCAAACGGCCATAACTTTTGACTCGTTGGGAATTACGGGAGCCATAACCTATCAAAATGAAGCCCTTTCCATGTTCTACGTTTCTAACGGCTGGAATTGTCATGGATCGGTTTTTTGTATAGAATAATTCCATCTTAATTTTATTCTACAGCTTCGATGTTTTCATTCGTAAATTTATTCCGTCGAGTTTATGGTATAAATAGCCAGACTAAATCGATGTTAACGTAGAAGAACGTGAAAAAACGAAAATATACAAAGATCAAAAAAGGCCACCATAATATTCCGCTAAAAAAATGAAATTGAATTTAAAATTGGATAAAATAGGAAAATGTAAGATATTCGCAGATTGAAAATGTAGCTTACTTACATGCTAAGTAATCATGTAAAACGCCTTGAGTCGTTCGAAATTCTAAGGTATCAAATGCTTTTAACGTTCTCCTTGAAGTCTCTTCGTCGTGGTGTCGTAATTTCGGTAAAAAGGCGGCGCGCGTTGATGACTATGAGCAAAACAATGTGGTACGGAAAAAGTGGAAGACGGAACCGTCCTAAAAATAGAACGTTTATTGCGCAATAGTTTCCGTAGACAAGTTTTTGACCAATATCCCCATTTACTCCCTCAATGATCCATAAGATCTTAAATATCAAGTACTATAGTGTGAACATGCTCGAGCGTTTCACGGAGATCGAAGACTTTTGCCAATACCGTCGAATCGGAACAGCGAGCGGTCCGTCGCTTTCCCCCGTTCCTTCAAACGGCTATAACTTTTGACTCGTTGGGAGTTATGGGAGCCACAACCTATCAAAACGAAGCTCTTTCCATGTTCTACGTTTCTAACGATTGGAATTGTCATGGATCGGTTTTTTGTATAGAATAATTCCATCTTAATTTTATTCTACAGCTTCGATGTTTTCATTCGTAAATTTATTCCGTGGAGTTTATGGTATAAATAGCCAGGCTAAATCGATGTTAACGTAGAAGAACGTGAAAAAACGAAAATATACAAAGATAAAAAAAGGCCACCATAATATTGCGCTAAAAAATGAAATTGAATTTAAAATTGGATAAAATAGGAAAATGAAAGATATTCGCAGATTGAAAATGTAGCTTACTTACAGGCCAAGTAATCATATAAAACACCTTTAGTCGTTCGAAATTCTAAGGTATAAAACGCTTTTAACGTTCTCCTTGAAGTCTCTTCGTCGTGGTGTCGTAATTTCGGTAAAATGGCGGCGCGCGTTGAGGACTATGAGCAAAACAATGTGGTACGGAAAAAGAGGAAGACGGAACCGTCCTTAAAACAGAACGTTTATTGCGCAATAGTTTCCGTAGACAAGTTTTTGACCAATATCCCCATTTACTCCCTCAATGATCCATAAGATCTTAAATATCATGTACTATAGTGTGAACATGCTCGAGCGTTTCACGGAGGTCGAAGACTTTTGCCAATACCGTCGAATCGGAACAGCGAGCGGTCCGTCGCTTTCTCCTGTTCCTTTAAACGGCCATAACTTTTGACTCGTTGGGAGTTACGGGAGCCACAACCTATCAAAACGAAGCTCTTTCCATGTTCTACGTTTCTAATGGTTGGAATTGTCATGGATCGGTTTTTTGTGTAGAATAATTCCATCTTAATTTTATTCTACAGCTTCAATGTTTTCATTCATAAATTTATTCCGTGGAGTTCATGGTATAAATGGCCAGACTAAATCGATGTTAACGTAGAAGAACGTGAAAAAATGAAAATATACAAAGATCAAAAAAGGCCACCATAATATTCCGCTAAAAAAATGAAGTTGAATTTAAAATTGGATAAAATAGGAAAATGAAATATTTTCGCAGATTGAAAATGTAGCTTACTTACAGGCTAAGTAATCATATAAAACACCTTGAGTCGTTCGAAATACTAAGGTATTAAATGCTTTTAACGTTCTCCTTGAAGTCTCTTCGTCGTGGTGTCGTAATTTTGGTAAAAAGGCCGCGTGCGTTGATGACTATGAGCAAAACAATGTAGTACGGAAAAAGAGGAAGACGGAACCGTCCTAAGAACAGAACGTTTATTGCGCTATAGCTTCCGTAGACAAGCTTTTGACCAATATCCCCATTTATTCCCTCAATGATCCATAAGATCTTAAATATCAAGTACTATAGTGTGAACATGCTCACGCATTTCACGTAGATCGAAGACTTTTGCCAATACCGTCGAATCGGAACAGCTAGCGGTCCGTCGCTTTCTCCCGTTCCTTCAAACGGCCATAACTTTTGACTCGTTGGGAGTTACGGGAGCCACAACCTATCAAAACGAAGCTCTTTCCATGTTCTACGTTTCTAACGGTTGGAATTGTCATGGATCGGTTTTTTGTATAGAATAATTCCATCTTAATTTTATTCTACAGCTTCGATGTTTTCATTCGTAAATTTATTCCGTCGAGTTTATGGTATAAATAGCCAGACTAAATCGATGTTAACATGGAAGAACGTGAAAAAACGAAAATATACAAAGATCAAAAAAGGCCACCATAATATTCCGCTAAAAAAATGAAATTGAATTTAAAATTGGATAAAATAGGAAAATGAAAGATATTCGCAGATTGAAAATGTTGCTTACTTATAGGCTAAGTAATCATATAAAACGGCTTGAGTCGTTCGAAATTCTAAGGTATCAAATGCTTTTAACGTTCTCCTTGAAGTCTCTTCGTCGTGGTGTCGTAATTTCGGTAAAAAGGCGGCGCGCGTTGATGACTATGAGCAAAACAATGTGGTACGGAAAAAGAGGAAGACGGAACCGTCCTAAAAACAGAACGTTTATTGCGCTATAGCTTCCGTAGACTAGTTTTTGACCAATATCCCCATTTATTCCCTCAATGATCCATAAGATCTTAAAAATCAAGTACTATATTGTGAACATGCTCGAGCGTTTCACGGAGATCGAAGATTTTTGCCAATACCATCGAATCGGAACAACGAGCGGTCGGTCGCTTTCTCCCGCTCCTTCAAACGGCCATAACTTTTGACTCGTTGGGAGTTACGGGTGCCACAACCTATCATAACGAAGCTCTTTCCATGTTCTACGTTTCTAACGGTTGGAATTGTCATGGATTGGTTTTTTGTGTAGAATAATTCCATCTTAATTTTATTCTACAGCTTGGATGTTTTCATTCATAAATTTATTCCGTGGATTTATGGTATAAATAGCCAGACTAAATCGATGTTAACGTAGAAGAACGTGAAAAAAACGAAAATATACAAAGATCAAAAAAAGCCACCATAATATTCCGCTAAAAGAATGAAATTGAATTTAAAATTGGATAAAATAGGAAAATGAAAGATATTCGCAGATTGAAAAAGTAGTTTACTTACAGGCTAAGTAATCATATAAAACGCCTTCAGTCGTTCGAAATTCTAAGGTATCAAATGCTTTTAACGTTCTCCTTGAAGTCTCTTCGTCGTGGGGTCGTAATTTTGGTAAAAAGGCGGCGCGCGTTGATGACTATGAGCAAAACAATGTGGTACGGAAAAAGAGGAAGACGGAACCGTCCTAAAAACAGAACGTTTATTGCGCTATAGCTTCCGTAGACAAGTTTTTGACCAATATCCCCATTTATTCCCTCAATGATCCATAAGATCTTAAATATCAAGTACTATAGTGTGAACATGCTCGAGCGTTTCACGGAGATCGAAGACTTTTGCCAATACCGTCGAATCGGAACAGCGAGCGGTCCGTCGCTTTCTCCCGTTCCTTCAAACGGCCATAACTTTTGACTCGTTGGGAGTTACGGGAGTCACAACCTATCAAAACGAAGCTCTTTCCATGTTCTACATTTCTAACGGTTGGAATTGTCATGGATCGGTTTTTTGTATAGAATAATTCCATCTTAATTTTATTCTATAGCTTGGATGTTTTCATTCCTAAATTTATTCCGTGGAGTTTATGGCATAAATAGCCAGACTAAATCGATGTTAACGTAGAAGAACGTGGAAAAAAACGGAAATATATAAAGATAAAAAAAGGCCACGATAATATTCCGCTAAAAAAATGAAATTGAACTTAAAATTGGATAAAATAGGAAAATGAAAGATATTCGCAGATTGAAAAAGTTGCTTACTTACAGGCTAAGTAATCATATAAAACGCCTTGAGTCGTTCGAAATTCTAAGGTATCAAACGCTTTTAACGTTCTCCTTGAAGTCTCTTCGTCGTGGTGTCGTAATTTTGGTAAAAAGGCGGCGCGCGTTGATGACTATGAGCAAAACAATGTGGTACGAAAAAAGAGGAAGACGGAACCGTCCTAAAAACAGAACGTTTATTGCGCGATAGCTTCCGTAGACAAGTTTTTGACGAATATCCCTATTTATTCCCTCAATGATCTATAAGATCTTAAATATCAAGTACTATAGTGTGAACATGCTCGAGCGTTTCACGGAGATTGAAGACTTTTGCCAATACCGTCGAATCGGAACTGCGAGCGGTCCGTCGCTTTCTCCCGCTCCTTCAAACGACCATAACTTTTGACTCGTTGGGAGTTACGGGAGCCACAACCTATCGAAACGAAGCTCTTTCCATGTTCTATGTTTCTAACGGTTGGAATTTTCATGGATCGGTTTTTTGTGTAGAATAATTCCATCTTAATTTTATTCTACAGCTTCGATGTTTTCATTCATAAATTTATTCCGTGGAGTTTATGGTATAAATAGCCAGACTAAATCGATGTTAACGTAGAAGAACGTGAAAAAAATGAACATATACAAAGATCAAAAAAGTCCACCATAATATTCCGCTAAAAAAATGAAACTGAATTTAAAATTGGATAAAATAGGAAAATGAAAGATATTCGCAGATTGAAAAAGTAGCTTACTTACAGGCTAAGTAATCATATAAAACGCCTTGAGTCGTTCGAAATTCTAAGGTATCAAATGCTTTTAACGTTCTCCATGAAGTCTCTTCGTCGTGGTATCATAATTTTGGTAAAAAGGCGGCGCTCGTTGATGACTATGAGAAAAACAATGTGGTACAGAAAAAGAGGAAGACGGAACCGTCCTAAAAACAGAACGTTTATTGCGCTATAGCTTCCGTTGGCAAGTTTTTGACCAATATCCCCATTTATTCACTCAATGATCCATAAGATCTTAAATATCAAGTACTATAGTGTGAACATGCTCGAGCGTTTCACGGAGATCGAAGTCTTTTGCCAATACCGTCGAATCGGAACAACGAGCGGTCGGTCGCTTTCTCCCGCTCCGTCAAACGGCCATATGTTTTGACTCGTTTGGAGTTACGGGAGCAACAACCTATCAAAACGAAGCTCTTTCCATGTTCTACGTTTCTAATGGTTGGAATTGTCATGGATCGGTTTTTTGTGTAGAATAATTCCATCTTAATTTTATTCTACAGCTTGGATGTTTTCATTCAGAAATTTATTCCGTGGAGTTTACGGTATAAATAGCCAAACTAAATCGATGTTAACGTAGAAGAACGTGAAAAAAACGAAAATATAAAAGGATCAAAAAATGCCACCATAATAACCGCTAAAAAAATGAAATTGAATTTAAAATTGGATAAAATAGGAAAATGAAAGATATTCGCAGATTGAAAAAGTAGCTTACTTACAGGCTAAGTAATCATATAAAAAGCCTTGAGTCGTTCGAAATTCTAAGGTATCAAATGTTTTTAACGTTCTCCTTGAAGTCACTTCGTCGTGGCGTCGTAATTTTGGTAAAAAGGCGGCGCGCGTTGATGACTATGAGCAAAACAATGTGGTACGGAAAAAGAGGAAGACGAAACCGCCGTAAAAACAGAACGTTTATTGCGTTATAGCTTCCGTAGACAAGTTTTTGACCAATATCCCCATTTATTCCCTCAATGATACATAAGATCTTAAATATCAAGTACTATAGTGTGAAAATGCTCGAGCGTTTCACGGAGATCGAAGACTTTTGCCAATACCGTCGAATCGGAACAGCGAGCGGTCGGTCGCTTTCTCCCGCTCCTTCAAACGGCCATAACTTTTGACTCGTTGGGAGTTACGGGAGCCACAACCTATCAAAACGAAGCTCTTTCCATGTTCTACGTTTCTAACTGTTGGAATTCTCATGGATCGGTTTTTTGTATAGAATAATTCCATCTTAATTTTATTCTACAGCTTGGATGTTTTCATTCATAAATTTATTCCATGGAGTTTTTGGTATAAATAGTCAGACTAAATCGATGTTAACGTAGAAGAACGTAAAAAAATATACAAAGATCAAAAAAGGCCACCATAATATTCCGCTGAAAAAATGAAATTGAATTTAAAATTGGATAAAATAGGAAAATGAAAGATATTCGCAGATTGAAAAAGTAGCTTACTTACAGGCTAAGTAATCATATAAAACGCCTTGAGTCGTTCGAAATTCTAAGTTATCAAATGCTTTTAACGTTCTCCTTGAAGTCTCTTCATCGTGGTGTCGTAATTTTCGTAAAAAGGCGGCGCGCGTTGATGACTATGAGCAAAACAATGTGGTACGAAAAAAGAGGAAGACGGAACCGTCCTAAAAACAGAACGTTTATTGCGTTATAGCTTCCGTAGACAAGTTTTTGACCAATATCCCCATTTATTCCCTCAATGATACATAAGATCTTAAATATCAAGTACTATAGTGTGAACATGCTCGAGCGTTTCATGGAGATCGAAGACTTTTGCCAGTATCGTCGAATCGGAACAGCGAGCGGTCGGTCGCTTTCTCCCGCTCCTTCAAACGGCCATAACTTCTGACTCGTTGGCAGTTACGGGAGCCACAACCTATCAAAACGAAGCACTTTCCATGTTCTACGTTTCTAACGGTTGGAATTGTCATGGATCGGTTTTTTGCGTAGAATAATTCCATCTTAATTTTATTCTACAGCTTGGATGTTTTCATTCATCAATTTATTCCGTGGATTTTATGGTATAAATAGCCAGACTAAATCGATGTTAACGTAGAAGAACGTGAAAAAAACGAAAATATACAAAGATGAAAAAAGGCCACCATAATATTCCGCTGAAAAAATGAAATTGAATTTAAAATTGGATAAAATAGGAAAATGAAAGATATTCGCAGATTGAAAAAGTAGCTTACTTACAGGCTAAGTAATCATATAAAACGCCTTGATTCGTTCGAAATTCTAAGTTATCAAATGCTTTTAAAGTTCTCCTTGAAGTCTCTTCGTCGTGGTGTCGTAATTTTGGTTAAAAGGCGGCGCGCGTTGATGACTATGAGCAAAACAATGTGGTACGAAAAAAGAGGAAGACGGAATTGTCCTAAAAACAGAACGTTTATTGCGCTATAGCTTCCGTAGACAAGTTTTTGACCAATATCCCCATTTATTCCCTCAATGATCCATAAGATCTTAAATATCAAGTACTATAGTGTGAACATGCTCGAGCGTTTCACGGAGATCGAAGTCTTTTGCCAATACCGTCGAATCGGAACAACGAGCGGTCGGTCGCTTTCTCCCGCTCCTTCAAACGGCCATATGTTTTGACTCGTTTGGAGTTACGGGAGCAACAACCTATCAAAACGAAGCTCTTTCCATGTTCTACGTTTCTAATGGTTGGAATTGTCATGGATCGGTTTTTTGTGTAGAATAATTCCATCTTAATTTTATTCTACAGCTTGGATGTTTTCGTTCAGAAATTTATTCCGTGGAGTTTATGGTATAAATAGCCAAACTAAATCGATGTTAACGTAGAAGAACGTGAAAAAAACGAAAATATAAAAAGATCAAAAAATGCCACCATAATAACCGCTAAAAAAATGAAATTGAATTTAAAATTGGATAAAATAGGAAAATGAAAGATATTCGCATATTGAAAAAGTAGCTTACTTACAGGCTAAGTAATCATATAAAAAGCCTTGAGTCGTTCGAAATTCTAAGGTATCAAATGTTTTTAACATTCTCCTTGAAGTCACTTCGTCGTGGCGTCGTAATTTTGGAAAAAAGGCGGCGCGCGTTGATGACTATGAGCAAAACAATGTGGTACGGAAAAAGAGGAAGACGAAACCGCCCTAAAAACAGAACGTTTATTGCGTTATAGCTTCCGTAGACAAGTTTTTGACCAATATCCCCATTTATTCCCTCAATGATACATAAGATCTTAAATATCAAGTACTATAGTGTGAAAATGCTCGAGCGTTTCACGGAGATCGAAGACTTTTGCCAATACCGTCGAATCGGAACAGCGAGCGGTCGGTCGCTTTCTCCCGCTCCTTCAAACGGCCATAACTTTTGACTCGTTGGGAGTTACGGGAGCCACAACCTATCAAAACGAAGCTCTTTCCATGTTCTACGTTTCTAACGGTTGGAATTGTCATGGATCGGTTTTTTGTATAGAATAATTCCATCTTAATTTTATTCTACAGCTTGGATGTTTTCATTCATCAATTTATTTCGTGGAGTTTATGGTATAAATAGCCAGACTAAATCGATGTTAACGTAGAAGAACGTGAAAAAAACAAAACTATACAAAGATCAAAAAAGGCCACCATAATATTCCGCTGAAAAAATGAAATTGAATTTAAAATTGGATAAAATAGGAAAATGAAAGATATTCGCAGATTGAAAAAGTAGCTTACTTACAGGCTAAGTAATCATATAAAACGCCTTGAGTCGTTCGAAATTCTAAGTTATCAAATGCTTTTAACGTTCTCCTTGAAGTCTCTTCATCGTGGTGTCGTAATTTTCGTAAAAAGGCGGCGCGCGTTGATGACTATGAGCAAAACAATGTGGTACGAAAAAAGAGGAAGACGGAACCGTCCTAAAAACAGAACGTTTATTGCGTTATAGCTTCCGTAGACAAGTTTTTGACCAATATCCCCATTTATTCCCTCAATGATACATAAGATCTTAAATATCAAGTACTATAGTGTGAACATGCTCGAGCGTTTCATGGAGATCGAAGACTTTTGCCAGTATCGTCGAATCGGAACAGCGAGCGGTCGGTCGCTTTCTCCCGCTCCTTCAAACGGCCATAACTTCTGACTCGTTGGCAGTTACGGGAGCCACAACCTATCAAAACGAAGCACTTTCCATGTTCTACGTTTCTAACGGTTGGAATTGTCATGGATCGGTTTTTTGCGTAGAATAATTCCATCTTAATTTTATTCTACAGCTTGGATGTTTTCATTCATCAATTTATTCCGTGGATTTTATGGTGTAAATAGCCAGACTAAATCGATGTTAACGTAGAAGAACGTGAAAAAAACGAAAATATACAAAGATGAAAAAAGGCCACCATAATATTCCGCTGAAAAAATGAAATTGAATTTAAAATTGGATAAAATAGGAAAATGAAAGATATTCGCAGATTGAAAAAGTAGCTTACTTACAGGCTAAGTAATCATATAAAACGCCTTGATTCGTTCGAAATTCTAAGTTATCAAATGCTTTTAACGTTCTCCTTGAAGTCTCTTCGTCGTGGTGTCGTAATTTTGGTTAAAAGGCGGCGCGCGTTGATGACTATGAGCAAAACAATGTGGTACGAAAAAAGAGGAAGACGGAATTGTCCTAAAAACAGAACGTTTATTGCGCTATAGCTTCCGTAGACAAGTTTTTGACCAATATCCCCATTTATTCCCTCAATGATCCATAAGATCTTAAATATCAAGTACTATAGTGTGAACATGCTCGAGCGTTTCACGGAGATCGAAGTCTTTTGCCAATACCGTCGAATCGGAACAACGAGCGGTCGGTCGCTTTCTCCCGCTCCTTCAAACGGCCATATGTTTTGACTCGTTTGGAGTTACGGGAGCAACAACCTATCAAAACGAAGCTCTTTCCATGTTCTACGTTTCTAATGGTTGGAATTGTCATGGATCGGTTTTTTGTGTAGAATAATTCCATCTTAATTTTATTCTACAGCTTGGATGTTTTCGTTCAGAAATTTATTCCGTGGAGTTTATGGTATAAATAGCCAAACTAAATCGATGTTAACGTAGAAGAACGTGAAAAAAACGAAAATATAAAAAGATCAAAAAATGCCACCATAATAACCGCTAAAAAAATGAAATTAAATTTAAAATTGGATAAAATAGGAAAATGAAAGATATTCGCATATTGAAAAAGTAGCTTACTTACAGGCTAAGTAATCATATAAAAAGCCTTGAGTCGTTCGAAATTCTAAGGTATCAAATGTTTTTAACATTCTCCTTGAAGTCACTTCGTCGTGGCGTCGTAATTTTGGTAAAAAGGCGGCGCGCGTTGATGACTATGAGCAAAACAATGTGGTACGGAAAAAGAGGAAGACGAAACCGCCCTAAAAACAGAACGTTTATTGCGTTATAGCTTCCGTAGACAAGTTTTTGACCAATATCCCCATTTATTCCCTCAATGATACATAAGATCTTAAATATCAAGTACTATAGTGTGAAAATGCTCGAGCGTTTCACGGAGATCGAAGACTTTTGCCAATACCGTCGAATCGGAACAGCGAGCGGTCGGTCGCTTTCTCCCGCTCCTTCAAACGGCCATAACTTTTGACTCGTTGGGAGTTACGGGAGCCACAACCTATCAAAACGAAGCTCTTTCCATGTTCTACGTTTCTAACGGTTGGAATTGTCATGGATCGGTTTTTTGTATAGAATAATTCCATCTTAATTTTATTCTACAGCTTGGATGTTTTCATTCATCAATTTATTTCGTGGAGTTTATGGTATAAATAGCCAGACTAAATCGATGTTAACGTAGAAGAACGTGAAAAAAACAAAACTATACAAAGATCAAAAAAGGCCACCATAATATTTGTAACGACCCAGAATTTTTAATAATTTAAATTTGAATATTTAATTAATTTTAAATATTAATAAGTGAATTTTTGAAGTCGAATAATTTATTTTTCGAATATTGGATTTAATGGGATAATTAAATCGATTTATTTAATAGTGAAATTCCACAAATAATTAGATATTGGGTTAAATATGATTGAAAATGGTTTGGAAAATTTTGTTATATCATATTAAAGTTATAGAAATATTTTAGAACTTGTAAAATTGAATTTGGAGCTAATTTGTAAAAATTGAATATTTTAATATTTAATTATCGACTGAAAAATAGCCAATTTTTGAACAGTCTCGGAATTGAACGAAACGAGTTTCATTGTATCCGTAATAGTTAGTTATTATCGGATTTCAATTTTCGTAGCAATCGGAGTTGTCGTTTGACCGTGGCAGCTCGAAACGCATCGATATCGTTTTAATTTTAATTCGGCGAGTTAAAATAGCCATTTTTCAAACGGTCTCGGATTTCGACGAAACCAGTTTCATCGGATCCGTAATGTGATATTATTGCAAGATTTCAAATTTCAAGTCAATCGGATTTATCGTTTGTCCGGTACAAGCCAAAACGCCTAGAAATCGCTTAAATCGGTTTAAATTTAAATCGACCGTTTATTGCCGTATCTCACACATACTTCCGAATTAGCTTACGAAACCTGTTCCATTGTGTCCGGAACGCAGAAAAACTTTAGAATCGCCTGTCGGAACGTCAAAATTGGAGTTCGTTTGCATAAGTGTCAATTTGGGGATTTTATTATTAAAAAAATAATTGTATGTGGTTATAAATGCAAATTTTCACCAAAACCCTTCTTCCTCTTTTGCTCTAGCCGGCCCTAATCTTTAATGGCCGAAAATCACCGATTTTCTTTCCTCCAAATCTCCCAATCCACGCAAAATTAGACGAAGTCGTCAACTACAAAATCGAAGGGGATAATGAGTACTGCAATCTCAACGGTCGAGATCGTTTAAAACGAAGTGGATCAACGGGAAAGGGGCTGCAAAGGGCATGAGGTCGGCCTCGAACTACGTGTGATTGTGATGACCGAGCTTGGCCATGTTTGGGCCGAGTGTAGCCCTTGTCGTGGGCCCCGAAGTGGCACTTCCTGATCGCCTTCAAGTGGCTCGTGGTGGTCGAAGATTCAAACCCTAGTTGGAGCTTCTATGGGTTCTATACGTGCGTTTGTTCCTGGAGATGGTATTAGCCGTGCGCAAGAAGGAAGGGGGGGAGCTTGATGTGCGGCTGTGATCTGGGGAAGGGTTTGTAATAGAGATTTGTAAATAATTTACTATATTAACGATTGTACAACGTTTAAAATGCGATATCTTTGTCATATGATGTCAGATTCGAACGAGGTTTTTTGCGTTGGCTTCGTATCGCCGTGCTCTTCGTGATGCAACTGGTTTGGAGTCGTTTGGAGCTCGTTTGAATTTCGGGTAAAATTAAACGTTCGTTTAATTTTATTCGAAACGAACGCGAAAACGGAAATAAAATCAAGGTGAGAACTCCTCACTCAATCGAAAGGTTTTGTCTAAAATTTTGAATAGTTAATATTGATTGTTGATGGTTGATTGATTGTGCTAGTAGATATAGTAGGATATATACTATATATAGCGATATATATATATTGGCATATGTATATATCGGATTTGATTTCCCGCCTCGTATAGCGGATGAGACCCTATTGCGCCGTTATTAAGCGGAATATTTATAAAATCCCATATACCGCGATATTCCACCTTGAAGTGGAATTGGTATTGTGCTAACGTCTGTGGTTGCAGGGTAACAGGTTGGAGGGATCCAACTGGATTCCTCACATATTTATTTGTTTATAAATCTTATGTTGATTGTTGATAATCATATTGATATATGACACTTATTCCCGTGATTGACCATTCAATGTCGTTGCATCATCGGATTCTAATTTTTAAATTAAAAATAACGGTTTTGAATTTAAAAGGGGTTTTAAATCGATTTTTCAAAGAATATGGTTTATTAAAAATTTTGAATTGATTAAATTTTAAAATAAATAGATGGATAAATTTTTATGTTTTAAAAATTTATATTTTTATATAATATAACTTAAAAGAAATTTTTAACAATAATAGGTTTTTATAAAATAGTTAAATTTGGTTTTTGGGAAGATATGATTATTAATGGTTTATATAAAGGATTTTATAAATGGATGTTTTTAGATTAAATCATTGGAGTTATAGAATAAATTTATAAAATGCTGAGTTGATGTATAACATGAATTTCATTATAAATCTATAGATATATAATTTGTGAAATTTATAAAAAGAATGGTTATTGGGAAGTGAAGTTTTATAAGTTATTGACTTATAAAAATGAATTTGGGGCATTAAAAAGGGGGTTTGTTGAAATTGTTAATAAATGAAGATTTCATTAGTTGAAATTATTATAAACCATAAAGAAATCTTGTAAGTGATAAGATTTTAAATTGGTGAAGTTCAAAGGAACGATTTGGTAAATAAATAATATTATAAGTATTTAACTTACAATATGGCTTTTGGGTATGAAACTAGGTTATGTAAAATTGCATCGGATTAATAAAGGAATTTATAAAATTGGGGTTTATAATAGAAATGGAATTTATAAACTATGTTTATAAATTTGAAATTCATCGAATTTGATAAATTGAAATATGGGAATTTGTTAAGTGGGCTATATTCACTATTTTGAATATTGAATAGATTATTAAATAAAATGGGTTTGTTTTTGGGAAAGGAATGTTTTAAATGGAATTTAAAACGAATTAAAGGTGTTTTAAAATGTATTGAGTATTGAAAACATAGATTTCAACATTGATTGTTGAAATAGACGATTTCGAGAAATAGAAGGGAATATTTTGAATAGTAGTGGATTTATGTATCCATTTTTATTTCAAATCCATATACTAGTGTTTTTGGGTTGTCGTAACGATGTTTTACGCAACATTCGTTTTTAACCCAAATAAATGTGAATAAAAGAATATTTCTTTAAAGGAATGAAATTAATACTTAACTATGGTTTAAGCATATGGAATATTTTCGAATTGTTGAAAATAAATTGAATTGTGAATTACTTATTTTTAAATAAGTTTAGAAATGATTTTCCAATATGGAATGGAACGTTTTTGTGAATTCACCTTTTAAAGGTAAATTGTAAGCGAATATTTTGGAATCGATTTGAAATCAATTATGAATGGGTATTTGGGATTTAAATCCACTTTGGAATTTATATATAGGAAGGGAAATTGGTTTAAAAATAAATGTTGATTTATTTTTAAAGATGGAAATAAAATTCACGAATTTGGAGCGTAAAATTTAAAAATAAATCGGTAAGGATTTATATGTTGTTTTGAAATTTGTTTTCAAAAGGGATAAAGGATGAATGGTGGTTTGAAATTTGTTTTCAAATGGTTGAGTTGTGTAATTTGAAATTTGTTTTCAAATGGTTAAGGTGTTTAATTTGAAATGGGTTTTCAAATGGGTAAAGTGTGGAAAATTTTATTGTGAAGGTGTTTTGGTAAAGCAAATAAATTGGGCAATTATTTGGAAATTGTGTATATATATCTTGTAAAGATATTTTGGGACTTAATAATTTTGGAAAAATTATTTGGAATCTGATGATGTGGCGCATCTTTATTGATAGTTAAATAACCGACTATCAATATTTACCCTTGGATGGTATTGATTGTGTTTGTTTGGAATTGAATGCACACTTATTTTTAAAAATAAGCGCTCGCTATTCGGTTTAGCCGGGAGAGGACCTTTGTGTCATATATCCCATTCCGAATATGCGATACGTCGTTTGGATTGCATTTGAAGACCGGTGTTGAAGACCGGGTATTTGTGAAAACGATAGGATGACCTATCGATTGTCTCCGCATTGTTAGCTACGATATGGAGATTTCCTTTGTGATGGGAAATTTTATCGGGATTGTGAATACCCGGATTGCAAGGGCTTCCTTGGAAGTGCCTTCGGTTCTGTTCGAACCCGGAACAGACTTGTATGGTTACATGTCTGACATTACATTTTGAGAGATAGAGCAGATTTCTTTCAAATACATTTCTGTTGGTGGCGGAGAATTTATTCTCTTAGCTTAACACCCTTCTCTGAGACGTACGAGCTCAGAGGTTATGTAGTTGAAGGTTATCAGCGATATTTCCCAATCTGGTAATGTGGCATGCTGAGTGCTGCTGTGTGATGATCATTGGTTGATCGTTTGGATATGATCATTTGTTTGATCATTTATCTTTGTGATTATTGCTTTGGTCATCTGTGGACCCAAAGCATGGCTTTGTTGCACAAAGCGTAGCTTTGTGGACGAGACTTCGTCAGGACCTCACTCCCCGGAAATGGTCGAAACAGGAATATGCGGCAAGGTTATGAGGGTCGCGCCCTTTAGGGTATGTCATTTCCTTCTGGAAAAGGGTGGTATCATGGTATGGAGCCCAGATATTTACTCATGTGGAAACACTATATATATTTCTGTGTGGTGTTGTTGGTATCGAGCGCTCGGATAAAGGTCCCAAAGGACCGGGGGATGACATATTCGTGTAGTAGTTACCTAGTTACAGAGGTAATCCGGCCTTGTGTTGGCAGAGATCTAACCGTAACGTTAGTTCTCGGGACGTCCCGCCAGAGGCGATCCCATGTGGCAGTAGGAAGTTCCTTAGCCTGACCATTTGTTG
The DNA here is from genome assembly GCA_030765085.1 of Allium cepa. Taxonomy (NCBI): domain Eukaryota; kingdom Viridiplantae; phylum Streptophyta; class Magnoliopsida; order Asparagales; family Amaryllidaceae; genus Allium; species Allium cepa. The sequence continues at coordinate 172,410,319 of CM060931.1, forward strand.
GAAATCCATTCATCCAATACGCGCCCTGTACGGTTTTAGTTGTAGAACCTGCCATTTAACATGGCAGCTATAGTAGGCATAGTATCATGGTACCTATGCTGGCTAGGATTTATATTCTACTTTCGAAATTGTTTTCTACACTATGCACTAGTAATAATATCAAAAATGATTTGATTTTCGCGTAGTAAGCATCTTTGACTATCATAAGGAGAAATCTCCTCCAATTCTGCGTTTGCATTGTGTGTGTGCCGGGAGGCCTTATGGTAGTTTCATTTTCCAAAAAGCATTGCGGATTTAAAAATTTAAATTTTCTTGTTGCTTGTTTAAAGATAAACTGTTTTTGAGTTCTCACACTAGTCCCACGACTGACCTGGAGTTTATTGTTCCTTTCCTAAACTCTGGGTGCCCACTATTTTCCACACGGGCAGTCTAGAGTTAGGTTGTCAGGTTATTCTGGATTCGGGAGTTGCTGTGCAGATCTGGAGGCGAGCCAGATAGCGTAGTCTATTATTTATTGTATATAGTATTTCTTTTCCGCTGTTGTTGTTGTACACTCTGATTGATGTAATGTAATGTGATATATAAAATGTATAGTTCTTTGTTTTAAATGAATGTACATTTATCTATTATATATTGTTCCGCTGCGATTGTGAGATTCTGATATTGTTTCCTGTTCTGTTGTTTGTTCTGTTTCTTCTCTCTTTTCTCTCTTCTTCTACCTCTTTCTTTTTCTTAAACCCTAACGGTTCGATTTTTCGGCAACGAAAAATCTCGATCGTTACATTTGGTATCAGAGCATATGGTTAAGCGACAACCTGCTCTGTTGGGTATTACTCATTAGAGAAAGAGTCAGCAGTACTCTAGAATGAGTATGAGTGTAATAATAGATATGAGTGCGTATTTGTTAGTGAATATAAAATTGTTTTATATTGTGATGATTGGTTTGTTGAGTGGTATATGAACCTTCGTCGGCGCAGCCTCGAAAACTGAATCGAAGGGGTTCCTAAACACTTGAATAGAACAATTCGACACAATATTGTTTTAAATTGGGTAAATGAAATAATTTTACCTCGATTATATTTTATATATAAAAAGAAAATAATTTTTCAAGAATTATTGAAGTGTGTATATAATTGATTGCTTGGTTGTTGTAAATGATATATATATATATATAAAATAATTAAAAGTTGTTTGAATAAGCTAATAAAAGCAACTATTGTAAAAAGAATAATGGTATAAACCAATGAATCATAAGATGAAATAATAATTAATGATGATTTACAATTGTAAGATAATCATGTATGTATATAAGAAGTAAAATTATATAAGTAAAAGGGTTATAAAAGTGATTTATGAATAGAAAGGAAATTTTTGAAAGAATATTTAGCATTGATTTCACTATTGTCACTGGGAAATAATAAGGGTGATGACTGCAGCATCATCAGTATCATTTTCGAGTTTCTATGTGATGGATTTGCTACAAAAATGAATTTAAAATTGAAGTTTTGTTGTAATAAATCAATTTGAAATTAAAATTCAACTTGAAGTTGATAAGTATAAGCGAAATAAGTTTTGAACTTATAATATAAGTTAGAAGTTGAATAATAAGTTTTATAACTTATAGAATGGGAAAATGTAAGTGAAACCAGTTATTGAAGTGGTTAAACAACTAAGTTAAGTAAAATGGAATATGAATTTGAATATTGATATGAATTTGACTTAAGTAAAAGTTAAATAGGATTTACTTTGGAATTTAAAATCCGAATTGAATTGATAAGTAAAACTTAAGTTTAATTAACAAATGATGTTTAAATGGAATAACTTAAGTGAAGTTGAATAAAAAATCGATCTTTGCATCAAAGTTAAATAATCAAGTGAATTAAATGATGTAAATAAAGTTGAAATGGAATGCAAGTTAAGTAATGTTGAAAGAATTGATGTTAATATCAAAATAAATGAATAAAGTGAGTAAATGAAATTGTTAAAGATGTGAACTTAAGTTATATAAATGAAATTCAATTTTATTTGTAAAAAGAACTAGCAATTGAATTAAAGAATGGATTGAATGTTAATCAATCGAATGTAAGTAAGTTGATATGAAACGATGTATGTAAGTGTAAATTCATTGAAGTTAGTTGAATAATTGGATGAAAATCAATTGAATGCTAAACCAATTGGAATTAAAACAGTTGAACCAAATTGAATGTAAGTAAAATAAATAAATTTGGTTGTATTGGATGTACATTGGTCGTTATTGCTTGTTGGTTGGTTGTATGTAAATTCATTAAGTGTTAATGAAATTGAATTAGTAAAATTTGAAAGCTATGTAATTGAATTCAAATGAAAATTGGAATGCAAAGTTGAATGAAAATGAATATGCAACTTTAATAGTAAACTAAAAGTGGTATAAGAAGCACGTATTGGAAATTTTATAATTGAATTGGCAAATTGGTTTGAATATTATAATTGGATATTATGCTAGCAGGATATACAGGTTATAAAGGAATTGGGATTTTGATTTCAAAGTAAAAAAAAAATTGAATCGCTCGAAAAAAGGTACGTATTTCAATTTTTATATGAGATTTGATGATTTCCTTCTCCAGCCACTTGGCTTTCTCTTTTCTTTTTGATTCTGAGGGGCCGTAGTGCCATTTTGTAGTCGTACCGATCTAGCCGCGCAAAGGAGACTCTGGCGAAATTTTTTCAAAAATTTAGGGAGTTAGAGAAATTTTGAGAAATTTTGAAAGTTTGAAATTTGAATTTAAATTTAAATTTGAATTGTCAAATAAACAATGTTGTTTGAAACCTATAATTGAAGTTGGAAAGCTAATTGAAATGATAGTAAATCTTTAATAAAAAGATTGGTGTTAGAAGGTTGATAAAACTATTAGTTTTGGAAAAGTAATAAACGGATTAAGGAATCGTTTCCTTAACTTGCAATTTCGAGGACGAAATTCTTTTAAGGGGGGAAGATTGTAACGACCCAGAATTTTTAATAATTTAAATTTGAATATTTAATTAATTTTAAATATTAATAAGTGAATTTTTGAAGTCGAATAATTTATTTTTCGAATATTGGATTTAATGGGATAATTAAATCGATTTATTTAATAGTGAAATTCCACAAATAATTAGATATTGGGTTAAATATGATTGAAAATGGTTTGGAAAATTTTGTTATATCATATTAAAGTTATAGAAATATTTTAGAACTTGTAAAATTGAATTTGGAGCTAATTTGTAAAAATTGAATATTTTAATATTTAATTATCGACTGAAAAATAGCCAATTTTTGAACAGTCTCGGAATTGAACGAAACGAGTTTCATTGTATCCGTAATAGTTAGTTATTATCGGATTTCAATTTTCGTAGCAATCGGAGTTGTCGTTTGACCGTGGCAGCTCGAAACGCATCGATATCGTTTTAATTTTAATTCGGCGAGTTAAAATAGCCATTTTTCAAACGGTCTCGGATTTCGACGAAACCAGTTTCATCGGATCCGTAATGTGATATTATTGCAAGATTTCAAATTTCAAGTCAATCGGATTTATCGTTTGTCCGGTACAAGCCAAAACGCCTAGAAATCGCTTAAATCGGTTTAAATTTAAATCGACCGTTTATTGCCGTATCTCACACATACTTCCGAATTAGCTTACGAAACCTGTTCCATTGTGTCCGGAACGCGGAAAAACTTTAGAATCGCCTGTCGGAACGTCAAAATTGGAGTTCGTTTGCATAAGTGTCAATTTGGGGATTTTATTATTAAAAAAATAATTGTATGTGGTTATAAATGCAAATTTTCACCAAAACCCTTCTTCCTCTTTTGCTCTAGCCGGCCCTAATCTTTAATGGCCGAAAATCACCGATTTTCTTTCCTCCAAATCTCCCAATCCACGCAAAATTAGACGAAGTCGTCAACTACAAAATCGAAGGGGATAATGAGTACTGCAATCTCAACGGTCGAGATCGTTTAAAACGAAGTGGATCAACGGGAAAGGGGCTGCAAAGGGCATGAGGTCGGCCTCGAACTACGTGTGATTGTGATGACCGAGCTTGGCCATGTTTGGGCCGAGTGTAGCCCTTGTCGTGGGCCCCGAAGTGGCACTTCCTGATCGCCTTCAAGTGGCTCGTGGTGGTCGAAGATTCAAACCCTAGTTGGAGCTTCTATGGGTTCTATACGTGCGTTTGTTCCTGGAGATGGTATTAGCCGTGCGCAAGAAGGAAGGGGGGGAGCTTGATGTGCGGCTGTGATCTGGGGAAGGGTTTGTAATAGAGATTTGTAAATAATTTACTATATTAACGATTGTACAACGTTTAAAATGCGATATCTTTGTCATATGATGTCAGATTCGAACGAGGTTTTTTGCGTTGGCTTCGTATCGCCGTGCTCTTCGTGATGCAACTGGTTTGGAGTCGTTTGGAGCTCGTTTGAATTTCGGGTAAAATTAAACGTTCGTTTAATTTTATTCGAAACGAACGCGAAAACGGAAATAAAATCAAGGTGAGAACTCCTCACTCAATCGAAAGGTTTTGTCTAAAATTTTGAATAGTTAATATTGATTGTTGATGGTTGATTGATTGTGCTAGTAGATATAGTAGGATATATACTATATATAGCGATATATATATATTGGCATATGTATATATCGGATTTGATTTCCCGCCTCGTATAGCGGATGAGACCCTATTGCGCCGTTATTAAGCGGAATATTTATAAAATCCCATATACCGCGATATTCCACCTTGAAGTGGAATTGGTATTGTGCTAACGTCTGTGGTTGCAGGGTAACAGGTTGGAGGGATCCAACTGGATTCCTCACATATTTATTTGTTTATAAATCTTATGTTGATTGTTGATAATCATATTGATATATGACACTTATTCCCGTGATTGACCATTCAATGTCGTTGCATCATCGGATTCTAATTTTTAAATTAAAAATAACGGTTTTGAATTTAAAAGGGGTTTTAAATCGATTTTTCAAAGAATATGGTTTATTAAAAATTTTGAATTGATTAAATTTTAAAATAAATAGATGGATAAATTTTTATGTTTTAAAAATTTATATTTTTATATAATATAACTTAAAAGAAATTTTTAACAATAATAGGTTTTTATAAAATAGTTAAATTTGGTTTTTGGGAAGATATGATTATTAATGGTTTATATAAAGGATTTTATAAATGGATGTTTTTAGATTAAATCATTGGAGTTATAGAATAAATTTATAAAATGCTGAGTTGATGTATAACATGAATTTCATTATAAATCTATAGATATATAATTTGTGAAATTTATAAAAAGAATGGTTATTGGGAAGTGAAGTTTTATAAGTTATTGACTTATAAAAATGAATTTGGGGCATTAAAAAGGGGGTTTGTTGAAATTGTTAATAAATGAAGATTTCATTAGTTGAAATTATTATAAACCATAAAGAAATCTTGTAAGTGATAAGATTTTAAATTGGTGAAGTTCAAAGGAACGATTTGGTAAATAAATAATATTATAAGTATTTAACTTACAATATGGCTTTTGGGTATGAAACTAGGTTATGTAAAATTGCATCGGATTAATAAAGGAATTTATAAAATTGGGGTTTATAATAGAAATGGAATTTATAAACTATGTTTATAAATTTGAAATTCATCGAATTTGATAAATTGAAATATGGGAATTTGTTAAGTGGGCTATATTCACTATTTTGAATATTGAATAGATTATTAAATAAAATGGGTTTGTTTTTGGGAAAGGAATGTTTTAAATGGAATTTAAAACGAATTAAAGGTGTTTTAAAATGTATTGAGTATTGAAAACATAGATTTCAACATTGATTGTTGAAATAGACGATTTCGAGAAATAGAAGGGAATATTTTGAATAGTAGTGGATTTATGTATCCATTTTTATTTCAAATCCATATACTAGTGTTTTTGGGTTGTCGTAACGATGTTTTACGCAACATTCGTTTTTAACCCAAATAAATGTGAATAAAAGAATATTTCTTTAAAGGAATGAAATTAATACTTAACTATGGTTTAAGCATATGGAATATTTTCGAATTGTTGAAAATAAATTGAATTGTGAATTACTTATTTTTAAATAAGTTTAGAAATGATTTTCCAATATGGAATGGAACGTTTTTGTGAATTCACCTTTTAAAGGTAAATTGTAAGCGAATATTTTGGAATCGATTTGAAATCAATTATGAATGGGTATTTGGGATTTAAATCCACTTTGGAATTTATATATAGGAAGGGAAATTGGTTTAAAAATAAATGTTGATTTATTTTTAAAGATGGAAATAAAATTCACGAATTTGGAGCGTAAAATTTAAAAATAAATCGGTAAGGATTTATATGTTGTTTTGAAATTTGTTTTCAAAAGGGATAAAGGATGAATGGTGGTTTGAAATTTGTTTTCAAATGGTTGAGTTGTGTAATTTGAAATTTGTTTTCAAATGGTTAAGGTGTTTAATTTGAAATGGGTTTTCAAATGGGTAAAGTGTGGAAAATTTTATTGTGAAGGTGTTTTGGTAAAGCAAATAAATTGGGCAATTATTTGGAAATTGTGTATATATATCTTGTAAAGATATTTTGGGACTTAATAATTTTGGAAAAATTATTTGGAATCTGATGATGTGGCGCATCTTTATTGATAGTTAAATAACCGACTATCAATATTTACCCTTGGATGGTATTGATTGTGTTTGTTTGGAATTGAATGCACACTTATTTTTAAAAATAAGCGCTCGCTATTCGGTTTAGCCGGGAGAGGACCTTTGTGTCATATATCCCATTCCGAATATGCGATACGTCGTTTGGATTGCATTTGAAGACCGGTGTTGAAGACCGGGTATTTGTGAAAACGATAGGATGACCTATCGATTGTCTCCGCATTGTTAGCTACGATATGGAGATTTCCTTTGTGATGGGAAATTTTATCGGGATTGTGAATACCCGGATTGCAAGGGCTTCCTTGGAAGTGCCTTCGGTTCTGTTCGAACCCGGAACAGACTTGTATGGTTACATGTCTGACATTACATTTTGAGAGATAGAGCAGATTTCTTTCAAATACATTTCTGTTGGTGGCGGAGAATTTATTCTCTTAGCTTAACACCCTTCTCTGAGACGTACGAGCTCAGAGGTTATGTAGTTGAAGGTTATCAGCGATATTTCCCAATCTGGTAATGTGGCATGCTGAGTGCTGCTGTGTGATGATCATTGGTTGATCGTTTGGATATGATCATTTGTTTGATCATTTATCTTTGTGATTATTGCTTTGGTCATCTGTGGACCCAAAGCATGGCTTTGTTGCACAAAGCGTAGCTTTGTGGACGAGACTTCGTCAGGACCTCACTCCCCGGAAATGGTCGAAACAGGAATATGCGGCAAGGTTATGAGGGTCGCGCCCTTTAGGGTATGTCATTTCCTTCTGGAAAAGGGTGGTATCATGGTATGGAGCCCAGATATTTACTCATGTGGAAACACTATATATATTTCTGTGTGGTGTTGTTGGTATCGAGCGCTCGGATAAAGGTCCCAAAGGACCGGGGGATGACATATTCGTGTAGTAGTTACCTAGTTACAGAGGTAACCCGGCCTTGTGTTGGCAGAGATCTAACCGTAACGTTAGTTCTCGGGACGTCCCGCCAGAGGCGATCCCATGTGGCAGTAGGAAGTTCCTTAGCCTGACCATTTGTTGGAAATCCATTCATCCAATACGCGCCCTGTACGGTTTTAGTTGTAGAACCTGCCATTTAACATGGCAGCTATAGTAGGCATAGTATCATGGTACCTATGCTGGCTAGGATTTATATTCTACTTTCGAAATTGTTTTCTACACTATGCACTAGTAATAATATCAAAAATGATTTGATTTTCGCGTAGTAAGCATCTTTGACTATCATAAGGAGAAATCTCCTCCAATTCTGCGTTTGCATTGTGTGTGTGCCGGGAGGCCTTATGGTAGTTTCATTTTCCAAAAAGCATTGCGGATTTAAAAATTTAAATTTTCTTGTTGCTTGTTTAAAGATAAACTGTTTTTGAGTTCTCACACCAGTCCCACGACTGACCTGGAGTTTATTGTTCCTTTCCTAAACTCTGGGTGCCCACTATTTTCCACACGGGCAGTCTAGAGTTAGGTTGTCAGGTTATTCTGGATTCGGGAGTTGCTGTGCAGATCTGGAGGCGAGCCAGATAGCGTAGTCTATTATTTATTGTATATAGTATTTCTTTTCCGCTGTTGTTGTTGTACACTCTGATTGATGTAATGTAATGTGATATATAAAATGTATAGTTCTTTGTTTTAAATGAATGTACATTTATCTATTATATATTGTTCCGCTGCGATTGTGAGATTCTGATATTGTTTCCTGTTCTGTTGTTTGTTCTGTTTCTTCTCTCTTTTCTCTCTTCTTCTACCTCTTTCTTTTTCTTAAACCCTAACGGTTCGATTTTTCGGCAACGAAAAATCTCGATCGTTACAATATTCCGCTGAAAAAATGAAATTGAATTTAAAATTGGATAAAATAGGAAAATGAAAGATATTCGCAGATTGAAAAAGTAGCTTACTTACAGGCTAAGTAATCATATAAAACGCCTTGAGTCGTTCGAAATTCTAAGTTATCAAATTCTTTTAACGTTCTCCTTGAAGTCTCTTCATCGTGGTGTCGTAATTTTCGTAAAAAGGCGGCGCGCGTTGATGACTATGAGCAAAACAATGTGGTACGAAAAAAGAGGAAGACGGAACCGTCCTAAAAACAGAACGTTTATTGCGTTATAGCTTCCGTAGACAAGTTTTTGACCAATATCCCCATTTATTCCCTCAATGATACATAAGATCTTAAATATCAAGTACTATAGTGTGAACATGCTCGAGCGTTTCATGGAGATCGAAGACTTTTGCCAGTATCGTCGAATCGGAACAGCGAGCGGTCGGTCGCTTTCTCCCGCTCCTTCAAACGGCCATAACTTCTGACTCGTTGGCAGTTACGGGAGCCACAACCTATCAAAACGAAGCACTTTCCATGTTCTACGTTTCTAACGGTTGGAATTGTCATGGATCGGTTTTTTGCATAGAATAATTCCATCTTAATTTTATTCTACAGCTTGGATGTTTTCATTCATCAATTTATTCTGTGGATTTTATGGTATAAATAGCCAGACTAAATCGATGTTAACGTAGAAGAACGTGAAAAAAACGAAAATATACAAAGATGAAAAAAGGCCACCATAATATTCCGCTGAAAAAATGAAATTGAATTTAAAATTGGATAAAATAGGAAAATGAAAGATATTCGCAGATTGAAAAAGTAGCTTACTTACAGGCTAAGTAATCATATAAAACGCCTTGATTCGTTCGAAATTCTAAGTTATCAAATGCTTTTAACGTTCTCCTTGAAGTCTCTTCGTCGTGGTGTCGTAATTTTGGTTAAAAGGCGGCGCGCGTTGATGACTATGAGCAAAACAATGTGGTATGGAAAAAGAGGAAGACGGAATTGTCCTAAAAACAGAACGTTTATTGCGCTATAGCTTCCGTAGACAAGTTTTTGACCAATATCCCCATTTATTCCCTCAATGATCCATAAGATCTTAAATATCAATTACTATAGTGTGAACATGCTCGAGCGTTTCACGGAGATCGAATACTTTTGCCAATACCGTCGAATCGGAACAGCGAGCGGTCCGTCGCTTTCTCCCGTTCCTTCAAACGGCCATAACTTTTGACTCGTTGGGAGTTACGGGAGCCACAACCTATCAAAACGAAGCTCTTTTCATGTTCTACGTTTCTAACTGTTGGAATTATCATGGATCGGTTTTTTGTATAGAATAATTCCATCTTAATTTTATTCTAAAGCTTGGATGTTTTCATTCATAAATTTATTGCATGGAGTTTATGGTATAAATAGCCAGACTAAATCGATGTTAACGTAGAAGACTGTGAAAAAAAGGAAAATATAAAAAGATCCAAAAAGGCCACCATAATATTCCGCTAAAAAAATGAAATTGAATTTAAAATTGGATAAAATAGGAAAATGAAAGATATTCGCAGATTGAAAATGTAGCTTACTTACAGGCTAAGTAATCATATAAAACGCCTTGAGTCGTTCGAAATTCTAAGGTATCATATGCTTTTAACGTTCTCCTTAAAGTCTCTTCGTCGTGGTGTCGTAATTTTGGTAAAAAGGCGGCGCGCGTTGATGACTATGAGCAAAACAATGTGGTACGGAAAAAGAAGAAGACGGAACCGTCCTAAAAACAGAGCGTTTATTGCGCTATAGCTTCCGTAGACAAGTTTTTGACCAATATCCCCATTTATTCCCTCAATGATACATAAGATCTGAAATATCAAGTACTATAGTGTGAACATGCTCGAGCATTTCACGGAGATCGAAGATTTTTGCCAATACCATCGAATCGGAACAACGAGCGGTCGGTCGCTTTCTCCCGCTCCTTCAAACGGCCATAACTTTTGACTCGTTGGGAGTTACGGGTGCCACAACCTATCATAACGAAGCTCTTTCCATGTTCTACGTTTCTAACGGTTGGAATTGTCATGGATCGGTTTTTTGTGTAGAATAATTCCATCTTAATTTTATTCTACAGCTTGGATGTTTTCATTCATAAATTTATTCCGTGGAATTTATGGTATAAATAGCCAGACTAAATCGATGTTAACGTAGAAGAACGTGAAAAAACGAAAATATACAAAGATCAAAAAATGCCACCATAATATTCCGCTAAAAAAATGAAATTGAATTTAAAATTGGATAAAATCGGAAAATGAAAGGTATTCGCAGATTGAAAAAGTAGTTTACTTACAGGCTAAGTAATCATATAAAACGCCTTCAGTCGTTCGAAATTCTAAGGTATCAAATGCTTTTAACGTTCTCCTTGAAGTCTCTTCGTCGTGGTGTCGTAATTTTGGTAAAAAGGCAACGCGCGTTGATGACTATGAGCAAAACAATGTGGTACGGAAAAAGAGGAAGACGGAACCGTCCTAAAAACAGAACGTTTATTGCGCTATAGCTTCCGTAGACAAGTTTTTGACCAATATCCCCATTTATTCCCTCAATGATCCATAAGATCTTAAATATCAAGTACTATAGTGTGAACATGCTCGAGCGTTTCACGGAGATCGAAGACTTTTGCCAATACCGTCGAATCGGAACAGCGAGCGGTCCGTCGCTTTCTCCCGTTCCTTCAAACGGCCATAACTTTTGACTCGTTGGGAGTTACGGGAGCCACAACCTATCAAAACGAAGCTCTTTCCATGTTCTACGTTTCTAACGGTTGGAATTGTCATGGATCGGTTTTTTGTATAGAATAATTCCATCTTAATTTTATTCTATAGCTTGGATGTTTTCATTCCTAAATTTATTCCGTGGAGTTTATGGTATAAATAGCCAGACTAAATCGATGTTAACGTAGAAGAACGTGAAAAAAACGGAAATATATAAAGATAAAAAAGGCCACGATAATATTCCGCTAAAAAAATGAAATTGAATTTAAAATAGGATAAAATAGGAAAATGAAAGATATTCGCAGATTGAAAAAGTTGCTTACTTACAGGCTAAGTAATCATATAAAACGCCTTGAGTCGTTCGAAATTCTAAGGTATCAAATGCTTTTAACGTTCTCCTTGAAGTCTCTTCGTCGCGGTGTCGTAATTTTGGTAAAAAGGCGGCGTGCGTTGATGACTATGAGCAAAACAATGTGGTACGGAAAAAGAGGAAGACGGAACCGTCCTAAAAACAGAACGTTTATTGCGCGATAGCTTCCGTAGACAAGTTTTTGACCAATGTCCCTATTTATTCCCTCAATGATCCATAAGATCTTAAATATCAAGTACTATAGTGTGAACATGCTCGAGCGTTTCACGGAGATCGAAGACTTTTGCCAATACCGTCGAATCGGAACAGTGAGCGGTCCGTCGCTTTCTCCCGCTCCTTCAAACGGCCATAACTTTTGACTCGTTGGGAGTTACGGGAGCCACAACCTATCAAAACGAAGCTCTTTCCGTGTTCTATGTTTCTAACAGTTGGAATTGTCATGGATCGGTTTTTTGTGTAGAATAATTCCATCTTAATTTTATTCTACAGCTTCGATGTTTTCATTCATAAATTTATTCCGTGGAGTTTATGGTATAAATAGCCAGACTAAATCGATGTTAACGTAGAAGAACGTGAAAAAAACGAACATATACAAAGATCAAAAAAATCCACCATAATATTCCGCTAAAAAAATGAAACTGAATTTAAAATTGGATAAAATAGGAAAATGAAAGATATTCGCAGATTGAAAAAGTAGCTTACTTACAGGCTAAGTAATCATATAAAACGCCTTGAGTCGTTCGAAATTCTAAGGTGTCAAATGATTTTAACGTTCTCCATGAAGTCTCTTCGTCGTGGTATCATAATTTTGGTAAAAAGGCGGCGCTCGTTGATGACTATGAGAAAAACAATGTGGTACAGAAAAAGAGGAAGACGGAACCGTCCTAAAAACAGAACGTTTATTGCGCTATAGCTTCCGTTGGCAAGTTTTTGACCAATATCCCCATTTATTCACTCAATGATCCATAAGATCTTAAATATCAAGTACTATAGTGTGAACATGCTCGAGCGTTTCACGGAGATCGAAGTCTTTTGCCAATACCGTCGAATCGGAACAACGAGCGGTCGGTCGCTTTCTCCCGCTCCTTCAAACGGCCATATGTTTTGACTCGTTTGGATTTACGGGAGCAACAACCTATCAAAACGAAGCTCTTTCCATGTTCTACGTTTCTAACGGTTGGAATTGTCATGGATCGGTTTTTTGTGTAGAATAATTCCATCTTAATTTTATTCTACAGCTTGGATGTTTTCATTCATAAATTTATTCCTTGGAGTTTATGGTATAAATAGCCAAACTAAATCGATGTTAACGTAGAAGAACGTGAAAAAAACGAAAATATAAAAAGATCAAAAAAGGCCACCATAATATCCGCTAAAAAAATGAAATTGAATTTAAAATTGGATAAAATAGGAAAATGAAAGATATTCGCATATTGAAAAAGTAGCTTACTTACAGGCTAAGTAATCATATAAAAAGCCTTGAGTCGTTCGAAATTCTAAGGTATCAAATGCTTTTAACGTTCTCCTTGAAGTCACTTCGTCGTGGTGTCGTAATTTTGGTAAAAAGGCGGCGCGCGTTGATGACTATGAGCAAAACAATGTCGTAATTTATTCCGTGGAGTTTATGGTATAAATAGCCAGACTAAATCGATGTTAACGTAGAAGAACGTGAAAAAAACGAAAATATACAAAGATCAAAAAAGGCCACCATAATATTCCGCTAAAAAAATGAAATTGAATTTAAAATTGGATAAAATAGGAAAATGAAAGATATTCGCAGATTGAAAAGGTAGCTTACTTACAGGCTAAGTAATCATATAAAAAGCCTTGAGTCGTTCGAAATTCTAAGGTATCAAATGCTTTTAACGTTCTCCTTGAAGTCTCTTCGTCGTGGTGTCGTAATTTTGGTAAAAAGGCGGCGCGCGTTGATGACTATGAGCAAAACCCATACCCCTATTTATTCCCTCAATGATCCATAAGATCTTAAATATCAAGTACTATAGTGTGAGCACGCTCGAGCGTTTCATGGAGATCGAAGACTTTTGCCAATACCGTCGAATCGGAACAGCGAGCGGTCGGTCGCTTTCTTCCGTTTCTTCAAACTGCCATAACTTTTGACTCGTTTGGAATTACGGGAGCCACAACCTATCAAAACGAAGCTCTTTCCATGTTCTACGTTTCTAACGGTTGGAATTGTCATGGATCGGTTTCTTGTGTAGAATAATTCCATCTTAATTTTATTCTACACCTTGGATGTTTTCATTCGTAAATTTATTCCGTGGAGTTTATGGTATAAATAGCCATACTAAATCGATGTTAACGTAGAAGAACGTGAAAAAAAGGAAATATACAAAGATCAAAAAAGGCCGCCATAGTATTCCGCTAAAAAAATGAAATTGAATTTAAAATTGGATAAAATAGGAATGAAAGATATTCGCAGACAGAAAAAGTAGCTTACTTAAAGGCTAAGTAATCATATAAAACGCCTTGAGTTGTTTGAAATTCTAAGTTATCAAATGCTTTTAACGTTCTCATTGAAGTCTCTTCGTCGTGGTGTTGTAATTTTGGTAAAAAGGCATTGCGCGTTGATGACTATGAGAAAAACATTGTTGTACGGAAAAAGATGAAGACGGAACCATCGTAAAAGCAGAACGTTTATTGCGCTATAGCTTCCGTAGACAAGTTTTTGACCCATATCCCCATTTATTCTCTCAATGATCCATAAGATCTTAAATATCAAGTACTATAGTGTGAGCATGCTCGAGCGTTTCACGGAGATCGAAGACTTTTGCCAATACCGTCGAATCGGAACAGCGAGCGGTCGGTCGCTTTCTTCCGTTTCTTCAAACTGCCATAACTTTTGACTCGTTTGGAATTACGGGAGCCACAACCTATCAAAACGAAGCTCTTTCCATGTTCTACGATTCTAACTGTTGGAATTGTCATGGATCCGTTTCTTGTGTAGAATAATTCCATCTTAATTTTATTTTACAGCTTGGATGTTTTCATTCGTAAATTTATTCCGTGGAGTTTGTGGTATAAATAGCCATACTAAATCGATGTTAACGTAAAAGAACGTGAAAAAAATGGAAATATACAAAGATCAAAAAAGGCCACCATAGTATTCCGCTAAAAAAATGAAATTGAATTTAAAATTGGATAAAATAGGAATGAAAGATATTCGCAGATTGAAAAAGTAGCTTACTTAAAGGCTAAGTAATCATATAAAACGCCTTGAGTCGTTCGAAATTCTAAGGTATCAATTGCTTTTAACGTTCTCCTTGAAGTCCCTTCGTCGTGGTGTCGTAATTTTGGTAAAAAGGCGGCGCGCGATGATGACTATGAGAAAAACAATGTGGTACGGAAAAAGTGGAAGACAGAACCGTCGTAAAAACAGAACGTTTATTGCGCTATAGCTTCCGTAGACAAGTTTTTGACCCATATCCCCATTTATTCCCTCAATGATCCATAAGATCTTAAATGTCAAGTACTATAGTGTGAGCATGCTCGAGCGTTTTACGGAGATCGAAGACTTTTGCCAATACCGTCGAATCGGAACAGCGAGCGGTCGGTCGCTTTCTTTCGTTTCTTTAAACTGCGATAAGTTTTGACTCGTTTGGAATTACGGGAGCCACAACCTATCAAAACGAAGCTCTTTCCATGTTCTACGTTTCTAACGGTTGGAATTGTCATGGATCGGTTTCTTGTGTAGAATAATTCCATCTTAATTTTATTCTACAGCTTGGATGTTTCATTCGTAAATTTATTCCGTGGAGTTTGTGGTATAAATAGCCATACTAAATCGATGCTAACGTAGAAGAACGTGAAAAAAACGGAAATATACAAAGATAAAAAAAGGCCGCCTTAGTATTCCGCTAAAAAAATGAAATTGAATTTAAAATTGGATAAAATAGGAATGAAAGATATTCGCGGATAGAAAAAGTGGCTTACTTAAAGGCTAAGTAATCATATAAAACGCCTTGAGTCGTTCGAAATTCAAAGGTATCAAATGCTTTTAACGTTCTCCTTGAAGTCTCTTCGTCGTGGTGTCGTAATTTTGGTAAAAAGGCGGCGCGCGTTGATGACTATGAGAAAAACAATGTGGTACGGAAAAAGAGGAAGACGGAACCATCGTAAAAATAGAACGTTTATTGCGCTATAGCTTCCGTAGACAAGTTTTTAACCCATACCCCTATTTATTCCCTCAATGATCCATAAGATCTTAAATATCAAGTACTATAGTGTGAGCACGCTGGAGCGTTTCATGGAGATCGAAGACTTTTGCCAATACCGTCGAATTGGAACAGCGAGCGGTCGGTCGCTTTCTTCCGTTTCTTCAAACTGCCATAACTTTTGACTTGTTTGGAATTACGGGAGCCACAACCTATCAAAACGAAGCTCTTTCCATGTTCTACGTTTCTAATGGTTGGAATTGTCATGGATCGGTTTCTTGTGTAGAATAATTCCATCCTAATTTTATTCTACAGCTTGGATGTTTTCATTCGTAAATTTATTCCGTGGAGTTTGTGGTATAAATAGCCATACTTAATCGATGTTAACGTAGAAGAACGTGAAAAAAATGGAAATATACAAAGATCAAATAAGGCCGTCATAGTATTCCGCTAAAAAAATGAAATTGAATTTAAAATTGGATAAAATAGAAATGAAAGTTATTCGCAGATTGAAAAAGTAGCTTACTTAAAGGCTAAGTATTCATATAAAACGCCTTGAGTCGTACGAAATTCTATGGTATCAAATGCTTTTAACGTTCTCCTTGAAGTCTCTTCGTCGTGGTGTCGTAATTTTGGTAAAAAGGCGACGTGGGTTGATGACTATGAGAAAAACAATGTTGTACGGAAAAAGAGGAAGACGGAACCATCGTAAAAACAGAACGTTTATTGCGCTATAGCTTCCGTAGACAAGTTTTTGACCCATATCCCTATTTGTTCCCTCAATGATCCGTAAGATCTTAAATATCAAGTACTATAGTGTGAGCACGATCGAGCGTTTCACGGAGATCGAAGACTTTTGCCAATACCGTCGAATCGGAACAGCGAGCGGTCGGTCGCTTTCTTCCGTTTCTTCAAACAGCCATAACTTTTGACTCGTTTGGAATTACGGGAGCCACAACCTATCAAAACGAAGCTCTTTCCATGTTCTACGTTTCTAACGGTTGGAATTGTCATGGATCGGTTTCTTGTGTAGAATAATTCCATCTTAATTTTATTCTACAGCTTGGATGTTTTCATTCGTAAATTTATTCCGTGGAGTTTATAGTATAAATAGCCATACTAAATCGATGTTAACGTAGAAGAACGTGAAAAAAAGGAAATATACAAAGATCAAAAAAGGCCGCCATAGTATTCCGCTAAAAAAATGAAATTGAATTTAAAATTGGATAAAATAGGAATGAAAGATATTCGCAGATAGAAAAAGTGGCTTACTCAATGGCTAAGTAATCATATAAAACGCCTTGAGTCGTTTGAAATTCTAAGGTATCAAATGCTTTTAACGTTCTCCTTGAAGTCTCTTCGTCGTGGTGTCATAATTTTGGTAAAAAGGCGGCGCGCGTTGATGACTATGAGCAAAACAATGTGGTACGGAAAAAGTGGAAGACGGAACCACCGTAAAAATAGAACGTTTATTGCGCTATAGCTTCCGTAGACAAGTTTTTGACCCATACCCCAATTTATTCCCTCAATGATCCATAAGATCTTAAATATCAAGTACTATAGTGTGAGCACGCTCGAGCGTTTCATGGAGATCGAAGACTTTTGCCAATACCGTCGAATCGGAACAGCGAGCGGTCGGTCGCTTTCTTCCGTTTCTTCAAACTGCCATAACTTTTGACTCGTTTGGAATTACGGGAGCCACAACCTATCAAAACGAAGCTCTTTCCATGTTCTACGTTTCAAATGGTTGGAATCGTCATGGATCGGTTTCTTGTGTAGAATAATTCCATCTTAATTTTATTCTACAGCTTGGATGTTTTCATTCGTAAATTTATTCCGTGGAGTTTGTGGTATAAATAGCCATACTAAATCGATGTTAACGTAGAAGAACGTGAAAAAAACGGAAATATACAAAGATCAAAAAAGGCCGCCATAGTATTCCACTAAAAAAATGAAATTGAATTTAAAATTGGATAAAATAGGAATGAAAGTTATTCGCAGATTGAAAAAGTAGCTTACTTAAAGGCTAAGTAATCATATAAAACGCCTTGAGTCGTTCGAAATTCTATGGTATCAAATGCTTTTAGCGTTCTCCTTGAAGTCTCTTCGTCGTGGTGTCGTAATTTTGGTAAAAAGGCTGCGTGGGTTGATGACTATGAGAAAAACAATGTTGTACGGAAAAAGAGGAAGACGGAACCATCGTAAAAACAGAACGTTTATTGCGCTATAGCTTCCGTAGACAAGTTTTTGACCCATATCCCTATTTGTTCCCTCAATGATCCGTAAGATCTTAAATATCAAGTACTATAGTGTGAGCACGATCGAGCATTTCACGAAGATCGAAGACTTTTGCCAATACCGTCGAATCGGAACAGCGAGCGGTCGGTCGCTTTCTTCCGTTTTCTTCAAACTGCCATAACTTTTGACTCGTTTGGAATTACGGGAGCCACAACCTATCAAAACGAAGCTCTTTCCATGTTCTACGTTTCAAACGGTTGGAATTGTCATGGATCGGTTTCTTGTGTAGAATAATTCCATCTTAATTTTATTCTACAGCTTGGATGTTTTCATTCGTAAATTTATTCCGTGGAGTTTGTGGTATAAATAGCCATACTAAATCGATGTTAACGTAGAAGAACGTGAAAAAAACGGAAATATACAAAGATCAAAAAAGGCCGCCATAGTATTCCGCTAAAAAAATGAAATTGAATTTAAAATTGTATAAAGTAGGAATGAAAGATATTCACAGACTGAAAAAGTAGCTTACTTAAAGGCCAAGTAATCATATAAAATGCCTTGAGTTGTTTGAAATTCTAAGTTATCAAATGCTTTTAACGTTCTCATTGAAGTCTCTTCGTCGTGGTGTCGTAATTTTGGTAAAAAGGCGTTGCGCGTTGATGACTATGAGAAAAACAATGTTGTACGGAAAAAGATGAAGACGGAACCATCGTAAAAGCAGAACGTTTATTGCGCTATAGCTTCCGTAGACAAGTTTTTGACCCATATCCCCATTTATTCTCTCAATGATCCATAAGATCTTAAATATCAAGTACTATAGTGTGAGCATGCTCGAGCGTTTCACGGAGATCGAAGACTTTTGCCAATACCGTCGAATCGGAACAGCGAGCGGTCGGTCGCTTTCTTCCGTTTCTTCAAACTGCCATAACTTTTGACTCGTTTGGAATTACGGGAGCCACAACCTATCAAAACGGAGCTCTTTCCATGTTCTACGATTCTAACTGTTGGAATTGTCATGGATCCGTTTCTTGTGTAGAATAATTCACTCTTAATTTTATTCTACAGCTTGGATGTTTTCATTCGTAAATTTATTTCGTGGAGTTTGTGGTATAAATAGCCATACTAAATCGATGTTAACGTAAAAGAACGTGAAAAAAACGGAAATATACAAAGATCAAAAAAGGCCGCCATAGTATTCCGCTAAAAAAATGAAATTGAATTTAAAATTGGATAAAATAGGAATGAAAGATATTCGCAGATAGAAAAAGTGGCTTACTTAATGGCTAAGTAATCATATAAAACGCCTTGAGTCGTTCGAAATTCTAAGGTATCAAATGCTTTTAACGTTCTCCTTGAAGTCTCTTCGTCGTGGTGTCGTAATTTTGGTAAAAAGGCGGCGCGCGTTGATGACTATGAGAAAAACAATGTGGTACGGAAAAAGAGGAAGACGGAACCATCGTAAAAACAGAACGTTTATTGCGCTATAGCTTCCGTAGACAAGTTTTTGACCCATACCCCAATTTATTCCCTCAATGATCCATAAGATCTTAAATATCAAGTACTATAGTGTGAGCACGCTCGAGCGTTTCATGGAGATCGAAGACTTTTGCCAATACCGTCGAATCGGAACAGCGAGTGGTCGGTCGCTTTCTTCCGTTTCTTCAAACTGCCATAACTTTTGACTCGTTTGGAATTACGGGAGCCACAACCTATCAAAACGAAGCTCTTTCCATGTTCTACGTTTCAAACGGTTGGAATTGTCATGGATCGGTTTCTTGTGTAGAATAATTCCATCTTAATTTTATTCTACAGCTTGGATGTTTTCATTCGTAAATTTATTCCGTGGAGTTTGTGGTATAAATAGCCATACTAAATCGATGTTAACGTAGAAGAACGTGAAAAAAACGGAAATATACAAAGATCAAAAAAGGCCGCCATAGTATTCCGCTAAAAAAATGAAATTGAATTTAAAATTGTATAAAGTAGGAATGAAAGATATTCACAGATTGAAAAAGTAGCTTACTTAAAGGCTAAGTAATCATATAAAATGCCTTGAGTCGTTTGAAATTCTAAGTTATCAAATGCTTTTAACGTTCTCCTTGATGACTATGAGAAAAACAATGCGGCGCGCCTTGATGACTATGAGAAAAACAATATGGTACAGAAAAAGAGGAAGACGGAACAATCGTAAAAACAGAACGTTTATTGCGCTATAGCTTCCGTAGACAAGTTTTTGACCCATATCCCATTTATTCCCTCAGTGATCCATAAGATCTTAAATATCTAGTACTATAGTGTGAGCATGCTCGAGCGTTTCACGGAGATCGAAGACTTTTGCCAATACCGTCGAATCGGAACAGCGAGCGGTCGGTCGCTTTCTCCCGTTTCTTCAAACTGCCATAACTTTTGACTAGTTTGGAAGTACGGGAGCCACAACCTATCAAACCGAAGCTCTTTCCATGTTCTACGTTTCTAATGGTTGGAATTGTCATGGATCGGTTTCTTGTGTAGAATAATTCCATTTTAATTTTATTCTACAGCTTGGATGTTTTCATTCGTAAATTTATTCCGTGGAGTTTTTGGTATAAATAGCAATACTAAATCGGTGTTAACGTAGAGGAACGTGAAAAAAACGGAAATATACAAAGATCAAAAAAGGTCGTCATAGTATTCCGCTAAAAAAATGAAATTGAATTTAAAATTGGATAAAATAGGAATGAAAGATATTCGCAGATTGAAAAAATAGCTTACTTAAAGGCTAAGTAATCATATAAAACGTCTTGAGTCGTTCGAAATTC
Organism: Allium cepa; assembly: GCA_030765085.1. NCBI lineage: Eukaryota > Viridiplantae > Streptophyta > Magnoliopsida > Asparagales > Amaryllidaceae > Allium > Allium cepa. Next base: position 172,431,137 of record CM060931.1, read on the forward strand.
TAAGGTATCAAATGCTTTTAACGTTCTCCTTGAAGTCTCTTCGTCGTGGTGTCGTAATTTTGGTAAAAAGGCGGCGCGTGTTGATGACTATGAGAAAAACAATGTGGTACGGAAAAAGAGGAAGACGGAACCATCGTAAAAACAGAACGTTTATTGCGCTATAGCTTCCATAGACAAGTTTTTGACCCATATCCCCATTTATTCCCTCAATGATCCATAAGATCTTAAATATCAAGTACTATAGTGTGAGCATGCTCGAGCGTTTCACGGAGATCGAAGACTTTTGTCAATACCGTCGAATCGGAACAGCGAGCGGTCGGTCGCTTTCTTCCGTTTCTTCAAACTGCCATAACTTTTGACTCGTTTGGAACTACGGGAGCCACAACCAATCAAAACGAAGCTCTTTCCATGTTCTACGTTTCAAATGGTTGGAATTGTCATGGATCGGTTTCTTGTGTAGAATAATTCCATCTTAATTTTATTCTACAGCTTGGATGTTTTCATTCTTAAATTTATTCCGTGGAGTTTTTGGTATAAATAGCCAGACTAAATCGATGTTAACGTAGAGGAACGTGAAAAAAACGGAAGTATACAAAGATCAAAAAAGGCGGCCATAGTATTCCGCTAAAAAAATGAAATTGAATTTAAAATTGGATAAAATAGGAATGAAAGATATTCGCAGATTGAAAAAGTAGCTTACTTAAACGCTAAGTAATCTATAAAACGCCTTGAGTCGTTCGAAATTCTAAGGTATCAAATGCTTTTAATGTTCTCCTTGAAGTCTCTTCGTCGTGGTGTCGTAATTTTGGTAAAAAGGCGGCGCGCGTTGATGACTATGAGAAAAACAATGTGGTACGGAAAAAGGGGAAGACGGAACCGTCGTAAAAACAGAACGTTTATTGCGCTATACCTTCCGTAGACAAGTTTTTGACCCATATCCTCATTTATTCCCTCAATGATCCATAAGATCTTAAATATCAAGTACTATAGTGCGGGCATGCTCGAGCGTTTCACGGAGATCGAAGACTTTTGCCAATTCCGTCGAATCGGAACAGCGAGCGGTCGGTCGCTTTCTTCCGTTTCTTCAAACTGCCATAACTTTTGACTCGTTTGGAAGTACGGGAGCCACAACCTATCAAAACGAAGCTCTTTCCATGTTCTACGTTTCTAACGGTTGGAATTGTCATGGATCGGTTTCTTGTGTAGAATAATTCCATCTTAATTTTATTCTACAGGTTGGATGTTTTCATTCGTAAATTTATTCCGTGGAGTTTTTGGTATAAATAGCCATACTAAATCGATGTTAACGTAGAGGAACGTGAAAAAAATGGAAATATACATAGATCAAAAAAGGCGGCGCGCGTTGATGACTATGAGAAAAATAACGTGGTACGGAAAAAGAGGAAGATGGAACCGTCGTAAAAACAGAACGTTTATTGCGGTATAGCTTCCGTAGACAAGTTTTTGACCCATATCCCCATTTATTCCCTCAATGATCCATAAGATCTTAAATATCAAGTACTATAGTGTGAGCATGCTCGAGCGTTTCACGGAGATCGAAGACTTTTGCCAATACCGTCGAATCGTAACAGCGAGCGGTCGGTCGCTTTCTTCCGTTTCTTCAAACTGCCATAACTTTTGACTCGTTTGGAATTACGGGAGCCACAACCAATCAAAACGAAGCTCTTTCCACGTTCTACGTTTCTAACGGTTGGAATTGTCATGGATCGGTTTCTTGTGTAGAATAATTCCGTCTTAATTTTCTTCTATAGCTTGGATGTTTTTATTCGTAAATTTATTCCGTGGAGTTTGTGGTATAAATTGCCATACTAAATCGATGTTAACGTAGAATAACGTGAAAAAAACGGAAATATACAAAGATCAAAAAAGACCGCCATAGTATTCCGCTATAAAAATGAAATTGAATTTAAAATTGGATAAAATAGGAATGAAAGATATTCGCAGATTGAAAAAGTAGCTTACTTAAAGGCTAAGTAATCATATAAAACGCCTCGAGTCGTTCAAAATTCTAAGGTATCAAATACTTTTAACGTTCTCCTTGAAGTCTCTTCGTCGTGGTGTCGTAATTTCGGTAAAAAGGCGGCGCGCGTTGATGACTATGAGAAAAACAATGTGGTACGGAAAAAGAGGAAGACGGAATCGTCGTAAAAACAGAACGTTTATTGCGTTATAGCTTCCGTAGACAAGTTTTTGACCCATATCCCCATTTATTCCCTCAATGATCCATAAGATCTTAAATATCAAGTACTATAGTGTGAGCATGCTCGAGCGTTTCACGGAGATCGAAGACTTTTGCCAATACCGTCGAATCGGAACAACGAGCGGTCGGTCGCTTTTTTCCGTTTCTTCAAACTGCCATAACTTTTTACTCGTTTGGAATTACGGTAGCCATAACCTATCGAAACGAAGCTCTTTCCATGTTCTACGTTTCTAACGGTTGGAATTGTCATGGATCGGTTTCTTGTGTAGAATAATTCCATCTTAATTTTATTCTACAGCTTGGATGTTTTCATTCGTAAATTTATTCCGTGGAGTCTGTGGTATAAATAGCCATACTAAATCGATGTTGACGTAGAAGAACGTGAAAAAAACTGAAATATACGAAGATCAAAAAAGGACGCCATAGTATTCCGTTAAAAAAATGAAATAGAATTTAAAATTGGATAAAATAGGAATGAAAGATATTCGCAGATTGAAAAGGTAGCTTACTTAAAGGCTAAGTAATCATATAAAACGCCTTGAGTCGTTCGAAATTCTAAAGTATCAAATGCTTTTAACGTTCTCCTTGAAGTCTCTTCGTCGTGGTGTCGTAATTTTTGTAAAAAGGCGGCGCGCGTTGATGACTATGAGAAAAACAATGTGGTACGGAAAAAGAGGAAGACGGAACCATCCGAAAAACAGAACGTTTATTGCGCTATAGCTTCCGTAGACAAGTTTTTGACCCATATCCCCATTTATTCCCTCAATGATCCATAAGATCATAAATATCAAGTACTATAGTGTGAGCATGCTCGAGCGTTTCACGGAGATCGAAGACTTTTGTCAATACCGTCGAATCGGAACAGCGAGCGGTCGGTCGCTTTCTTCCGTTTCTTCAAACTGCCATAACTTTTGACTCGTTTGGAACTACGGGAGCCACAACCAATCAAAACGAAGCTCTTTCCATGTTCTACGTTTCAAATGGTTGGAATTGTCATGGATCGGTTTCTTGTGTAGAATAATTCCATCTTAATTTTATTCTGCAGCTTGGATGTTTTCATTCTTAAATTTATTCCGTGGAGTTTTTGGTATAAATAGCCATACTAAATCGATGTTAACGTAGAGGAACGTGAAAAAAACGGAAATATACAAAGATCAAAAAAGGCCGTCATAGTATTCCGCTAAAAAAATGAAATTGAATTTAAAATTGGATAAAATAGGAATGAAAGATATTCGCAGATTGAAAAAGTAGCGTACTTAAAGGCTAAGTAATCATATAAAACGCCTTGAGTCGTTCGAAATTCTAAGGTATCAAATGCTTTTAACGTTCTCCTTGAAGTCTCTTCGTCGTGGTGTCGTAATTTTGGTAAAAGGCGGCGCGCGTTGATGACTATGAGAAAAACAATGTGGTACGGAAAAAGAGGAAGACGGAACCGTCGAAAAAACAGAACGTTTATTGCGCTATAGGTTACGTAGACAAGTTTTTGACCTATATCCCCATTAATTCCCTCAATGATCCATAAGATCTTAAATATCAAGTACTATAGTGTGAGCATGACCGAGCGTTTCACGGAGATCGATGACTTTTATCAATACCGTCGAATCGGAACAGCGAGCGGTCGGTCGCTTTCTTCCGTTTCTTCAAACTACCATAACTTTTGACTCGTTTGGAACTACGGGAGCCACAACCTATCAAAACGAAGCTCTTTCCATGTTCTACGTTTCTAACGGTTGGAGTCATGGATCGGTTTCTTGTGTAGAATAATTCAGTCTTAGTTTTATTCTATAGCTTGGATGTTTTTATTCGTAAATTTATTCCGTGGAGTATGTGGTATAAATAGCCATACTAAATCGATGTTAACGTAGAATAACGTGAAAAAAACGGAAATATACAAAGATCAAAAAAGGCCGCCATAGTATTCCGCTAAAAAAATGAAATTGAATTTAAAATTGGATAAAATAGGAAGAAAGATATTCGCAGATTGAAAAAGTAGCTTACTTAAAGGCAAAGTAATCATATAAAACGCCTTGAGTCGTTCGAAATTCTAAGCTATCAAATGCTTTTAACGTTCTCCTTGAAGTCTCTTCGTCGTGGTGTCGTAATTTTGGTAAAAAGGCGGCGCGCGTTGATGACTATGAGAAAAACAATGTGGTACGGAAAAAGAGGAAGACGGAATCGTCGTAAAAACAGAACGTTTATTGCGTTATAGCTTCCGTAGACAAGTTTTTGACCCATATCCCCATTTATTCCCTCAATGATCCATAAGATGTTAAATATCAAGTACTATAGTGTGAGCATGCTCGAGCGTTTCACGGAGATCGATGACTTTTGCCAATACCGTCGAATCGGAACAGCGAGCGGTCGGTCGCTTTCTCCCGTTTCTTCAAACTGCCATAACTTTTTACTCGTTTGGAAGTACGGGAGCCACAACCTATCAAAACGAAGCTCTTTCCATGTTCTACGTTTCTAATGGTTGGAATTGTCATGGATCGGTTTCTTGTGTAGAATAATTCCATCTTAATTTTATTCTACAGCTTGGATGTTTTCATTCGTAAATTTATTCCGTGGAGTTTTTGGTATAAATAGCCACACTAAATCGATGTTAACGTAGAGGAACGTGGAAAAAAACGGAAATATACAAAGATCAAAAAAGTCCGTCATAGTATTCCGCTAAAAAAATGAAATTGAATTTAAAATTGGATAAAATAGGAATGAAAGACATTCGCAGATTGAAAAAGTAGCCTACTTAAAGGCTAAGTAATCATATAAAACGCCTTGAGTCGTTCGAAATTCTAAGGTACCAAATGCTTTTAACGTTCTCCTTGAAGTCTCTTCGTCGTGGTGTCGCAATTTTGGTAAAAAGGCGGCGCGCGTTGATGACTATGAGAAAAACAATGTGGTACGGAAAAAGAGGAAGACGGAACCGTCGTAAAAACAGAACGTTTATTGCGCTATAGGTTACGTAGACAAGTTTTTGTCCCATATCCCCATTTATTCCCTCAATGATCCATAAGATCTTAAATATCAAGTACTATAGTGTGAGCATGCCCGAGCGTTTCACGGAGATCGAAGACTTTTATCAATACCGTCGAATCGGAACAGCGAGCGGTCGGTCGCTATCTTCCATTTCTTCAAACTGCCATAACTTTTGACTCGTTTGGAACTACGGGAGCCACAACCTATCAAAAGGAAGCTCTTTCCATGTTCTACGTTTCTAATGGTTGGAATTGTCATGGATCGGTTTCTTGTGTAGAATAATTCCATCTTAATTTTATTCTACAGCTTGGATGTTTTCATTCGTAAATTTATTCCGTGGAGTTTTTGGTATAAATAGCCATACTAAATCGATGTTAACGTAGAGGAACGTGAAAAAACGGAAATATACAAAAATCAAAAAAGGCCGCCATAGTATTCCGCTAAAAAAATGAAATTGAATTTAAAATTGGATAAAATAGGAATGAAAGATATTCGCAGATTGAAAAAGTACTTACTTAAAGGCTAAGTAATCATATAAAACGCCTTGAGTCGTTCGAAATTCTAAGGTATCAAATGCTTTTAACGTTCTCCTTGATGTCTCTTCGTCGTGGTGTCGTAACTTTGGTAAAAAGGCGGCGCGCGTTGATGACTATGAGAAAAACAATGTGGTACGGATAAAGAGGAAGACGGAACCGTCGTAAAAACAGAACGTTTATTGCGCTATAGCTTCCGTAGACAAGTTTTTGACCCATATCCCCATTTATTCCCTCAATGATCCATAAGATCTTAAATATCAAGTACTATAGTGTGGGCATGCTCGAGCGTTTCACGGAGATCGAAAACTTTTGCCAATACCGTCGAATCGGAATAGCGAGCGGTCGGTCGCTTTCTTCCGTTTCTTCAAACTGCCATAACTTTTGACTCGTTTGGAACTACGGGAGCCACAACCTATCAAAACGAAGCTCTTTCCATGTTCTACGTTTCTAACGGTTGGAATTGTCATGGATCGGTTTCTTGTGTAGAATAATTCCATCTTAATTTTATTCTACAGGTTGGATGTTTTCATTCGTAAATTTATTCCGTGGAGTTTTTGGTATAAATAGCCATACTAAATCGATGTTAACATAGAGGAACGTGAAAAAAATGGAAATATACAAAGATCAAAAAAGGCCGTCATCGTATTCCGCTAAAAAAATGAAATTGAATTTAAAATTGGATAAAATAGGAATGAAAGATATTCGCAGATTGAAAAAGTAGCCTACTTAAAGGCTAAGTAATCATATAAATCGCCTTGAGTCGTACGAAATTCTAAGGTATCAAATGCGTTTAACGTTCTCCTTGAAGTCTCTTCGTCGTGGTCTCATAATTTTGGTAAAAAGGCGGCGCGCGTTGATGACTATGAGAAAAACAATGTGGTACGGAAAAAGAGGAAGACGGAACCGTCGTAAAAACAGAACGTTTATTGCGCTATAGCTTACGTAGACAAGTTTTTGACCCATATCCCCATTTATTCCCTCAATGATCTATAATATCTTAAATATCAAGTACTATAGTGTGAGCATGCTCGAGCGTTTCACGGAGATCGAAGACTTTTGTCAATACCGTCGAATCGGAACAGCGAGCGGTCGGTCGCTTTCTTCCGTTTCTTCAAACTGCCATAACTTTTAACTCGTTTGGAATTACGGGAGCCACAACCTATCAAAACGAAGCTCTTTCCATGTTCTACGTTTCTAACGGTTGGAATTGTCATGGATCGGTTTCTTGTGTAGAATAATTCCATCTTAATTTTATTCTACAGCTTGGATGTTTTCATTCGTAAATTTATTCCGTGGAGTCTGTGGTATAAATAGCCATACTAAATCGATGTTGACGTAGAAGAACGTGGAAAAAACGGAAATATACAAAGATCAAAAAAGGACGCCATAGTATTCCGCTAAAAAAATGAAATAGAATTTAAAATTGGATAAAATAGGAATGAAAGATATTCGCAGATTGAAAAAGTAGCTTACTTAAAGGCTAAGTAATCATATAAAACGCCTTGAGTCGTTCGAAATTCTAAAGTATCAAATGCTTTTAACGTTCTCCTTGAAGTCTCTTCGTCGTGGTGTCGTAATTTTTGTAAAAAGGAGGCGCGCGTTGATGACTATGAGAAAAACAATATGGTATGGAAAAAGAGGAAGACGGAACCATCGTAAAAACAGAACGTTTATTGCGCTATAGCTTCCGTAGACAAGTTTTTGACCCATATCCTCATTTATTCCCTCAATGATCCATAAGATCTCAAATATCAAGTACTATAGTGTGAGCATGCTCGAGCGTTTCACGGAGATCGAAGACTTTTGCCAATACCGTCGAATCGGAACAGCGAGCGGTCGGTCGCTTTCTCCCGTTTCTTCAAACTGCCATAACTTTTGACTCGTTTGGAAGTACGGGAGCCACAACCTATCAAAACGAAGCTCTTTCCATGTTCTACGTTTCTAATGGTTGGAATTGTCATGGATCGGTTTCTTGTGTAGAATAATTCCATCTTAATTTTATTCTACAGCTTGGATGTTTTCATTCGTAAATTTATTCCGTGGAGTTTTTGGTATAAATAGCCACACTAAATCGATGTTAACGTAGAGGAACGTGAAAAAAACGGAAATATACAAAGATCAAAAAAGTCCGTCATAGTATTCCGCTAAAAAAATGAAATTGAATTTAAAATTGGATAAAATAGGAATGAAAGACATTCGCAGATTAAAAAAGTAGCCTACTTAAAGGCTAAGTAATCATATAAAACGCCTTGAGTCGTTCGAAATTCTAAGGTATCAAATGCTTTTAACGTTCTCCTTGAAGTCTCTTCGTCGTGGTGTCGCAATTTTGGTAAAAAGGCGGCGCACGTTGATGACTATGAGAAAAACAATGTGGTACGGAAAAAGAGGAAGACGGAACCGTCGTAAAAACAGAACGTTTATTGCGCTATAGGTTACGTAGACAAGTTTTTGTCCCATATCCCCATTTATTCCCTCAATGATCCATAAGATCTTAAATATCAAGTACTATAGTGTGAGCATGCCCGAGCGTTTCACGGAGATCGAAGACTTTTATCAATACCGTCGAATCGGAACAGCGAACGGTCGGTCGCTATCTTCCGTTTCTTCAAACTGCCATAACTTTTGACTCGTTTGGAACTACGGGAGCCACAACCTATCAAAAGGAAGCTCTTTCCGTGTTCTACGTTTCTAATGGTTGGAATTGTCATGGATCGGTTTCTTGTGTAGAATAATTCCATCTTAATTTTATTCTACAGCTTGGATGTTTTCATTCGTAAATTTATTCCGTGGAGTTTTTGGTATAAATAGCCATACTAAATCGATGTTAACGTAGAGGAACGTGAAAAAAACGGAAATATACAAAAATCAAAAAAGGCCGCCATAGTATTCCGCTAAAAAAATGAAATTGAATTTAAAATTGGATAAAATAGGAATGAAAGATATTCGCAGATTGAAAAAGTACTTACTTAAAGGCTAAGTAATCATATAAAACGCCTTGAGTCGTTCGAAATTCTATGGTATCAAATGCTTTTAACGTTCTCCTTGATGTCTCTTCGTCGTGGTGTCGTAATTTTGGTAAAAAGGCGGCGCGCGTTGATGACTATGAGAAAAACAATGTGGTACGGAAAAAGAGGAAGACGGAACCGTCGTAAAAACAGAACGTTTATTGCGCTATAGCTTCCGTAGACAAGTTTTTGACCCATATCCCCATTTATTCCCTCAATGATCCATAAGATCTTAAATATCAAGTACTATAGTGTGGGCATGCTCGAGCGTTTCACGGAGATCGAAGACTTTTGCCAATACCGTCGAATCGGAACAGCGAGCGGTCGGTCGCTTTCTTCCGTTTCTTCAAACTGCCATAACTTTTGACTCGTTTGGAACTACGGGAGCCACAACCTATCAAAACGAAGCTCTTTCCATGTTCTACGTTTCTAACGGTTGGAATTGTCATGAATCGGTTTCTTGTGTAGAATAATTCCATCTTAATTTTATTCTACAGGTTGGATGTTTTCATTCGTAAATTTATTCCGTGGAGTTTTTGGTATAAATAGCCATACTAAATCGATGTTAACGTAGAGGAACGTGAAAAAAACGGAAATATACAAAGATCAAAAAAGGCCGTCATAGTATTCCGCTAAAAAAATGAAATTGAATTTAAAATTGGATAAAATAGGAATGAAAGATATTCGCAGATTGAAAAAGTAGCGTACTTAAAGGCTAAGTAATCATATAAATCGCCTTGAGTCGTACGAAATTCTAAGGTATCAAATGCTTTTAACGTTCTCCTTGAAGTCTCTTCGTCGTGGTCTCATAATTTTGGTAAAAAGGCGGCGCGCGTTGATGACTATGAGAAAAACAATGTGGTACGGAAAAAGAGGAAGACGGAACCGTCGTAAAAACAGAACGTTTATTGCGCTATAGCTTACGTAGACAAGTTTTTGACCCATATCCCCATTTATTCCCTCAATGATCTATAATATCTTAAATATCAAGTACTATAGTGTGAGCATGCTCGAGCGTTTCACGGAGATCGAAGACTTTTGTCAATACCGTCGAATCGGAACAGCGAGCGGTCGGTCGCTTTCTTCCGTTTCTTCAAACTGCCATAACTTTTGACTCGTTTGGAACTACGGGAGCCACAACCTATCAAAACGAAGCTCTTTCCATGTTCTACGTTTCTAATGGTTGGAATTGTCATGGATCGGTTTCTTGTGTAGAATAATTCCATCTTAATTTTATTCTACACCTTGGATGTTTTCATTCGTAAATTTATTCCGTGGAGTTTTTGGTATAAATAGCCATACTAAATCGATGCTAACGTAGAGGAACGTGAAAAAAACGGAAATATACAAAGATTAAAAAAGGCCGCCATAGTATTCCGCTAAAAAAATGAAATTGAATTTAAAATTGGATAAAATAGGAATGAAAGATATTCGCAGATTGAAAAAGTAGCTTACTTAAAGGCTAAGTAATCATATAAAACGCCTTGAGTCGTTCGAAATTCTAAGGTATCAAATGCTTTTAACGTTCTCCTTGAAGTCTCTTCGTCGTGGTGTCGTAATTTTGGTAAAAAGGCGGCGCGCGTTGATGACTATGAGAAAAACAATGTCGTACGGAAAAAGAGGAAGACGGAACCGTCGTAGAAACAGAACGTTTATTGCGCTATAGCTTCCGTAGACAAGTTTTTGACCCATATCCCCATTTATTCCCTCAATGATCCATAAGATCTTAAATATCAAGTACTATAGTGTGAGCATGCTCGAGCATTTCACGAAGATCGAAGACTTTTGCCAATACCGTCGAATCGGAACAGCGAGCGGTCGGTCGCTTTCTTCCGTTTCTTCAAACTGCCATAACTTTTGACTCGTTTTGAACTACGGGAGCCACAACCTATCAAAACGAAGCTCTTTCCATGTTCTACGTTTCTAACGGTTGGAATTGTCATGGATCGGTTTCTTGTGTAGAATAATTCCATCTTAATTTTATTCTACAGGTTGGATGTTTTCATTCGTAAATTTATTCCGTGGAGTTTTTGGTATAAATAGCCATACTAAATCGATGTTAACGTAGAGAAACGTGAAAAAAATGGAAATATACAAAGATCAAAAAAGGCCGTCATAGTATTCCGCTAAAAAAATGAAATTGAATTTAAAATTGGATAAAATAGGAATGAAAGATATTCGCAGATTGAAAAAGTAGCCTACTTAAAGGCTAAGTAATCATATAAATCTCCTTGAGTCGTACGAAATTCTAAGGTATCAAATGCTTTTAACGTTCTCCTTGAAGTCTCTTCGTCGTGGTGTCGTAATTTTGGTAAAAAGGCGGCGCGCGTTGATGACTATGAGAAAAACAATGTGGTACGGAAAAAGAGGAAGACGGAACCGTCGTAAAAACAGAACGTTTATTGCGCTATAGCTTACGTAGACAAGTTTTTGACCCATATCCCCATTTATTCCCTCAATGATCTATAATATCTTAAATATCAAGTACTATAGTGTGAGCATGCTCGAGCGTTTCACGGAGATCGAAGACTTTTGTCAATACCGTCGAATCGGAACAGCGAGCGGTCGGTCGCTTTCTTCCGTTTCTTCAAACTGCCATAACTTTTGACTCGTTTGGAACTACGGGAGCCACAACCTATCAAAACGAAGCTCTTTCCATGTTCTACGTTTCTAATGGTTGGAATTGTCATGGATCGGTTTCTTGTGTAGAATAATTCCATCTTAATTTTATTCTACAGCTTGGATGTTTTCATTCGTAAATTTATTCCGTGGAGTTTTTGGTATAAATAGCCATACTAAATCGATGCTAACGTAGAGGAACGTGAAAAAAACGGAAATATACAAAGATTAAAAAAGGCCGCCATAGTATTCCGCTAAAAAAATGAAATTGAATTTAAAATTGGATAAAATAGGAATGAAAGATATTCGCAGATTGAAAAAGTAGCTTACTTAAAGGCTAAGTAATCATATAAAACGCCTTGAGTCGTTCGAAATTATAAGGTATCAAATGCTTTTAACGTTCTCCTTGAAGTCTCTTCGTCGTGGTGTCGTAATTTTGGTAAAAAGGCGGCGCGCGTTGATGACTATGAGAAAAACAATGTCGTACGGAAAAAGAGGAAGACGGAACCGTCGTAGAAACAGAACGTTTATTGCGCTATAGCTTCCGTAGACAAGTTTTTGACCCATATCCCCATTTATTCCCTCAATGATCCATAAGATCTTAAATATCAAGTACTATAGTGTGGGCATGCTCGAGCGTTTCACGGAGATCGAAGACTTTTGCCAATACCATCGAATCGGAACAGCGAGCGGTCGGTCGCTTTCTTCCGTTTCTTCAAACTGCCATAACTTTTGACTCGTTTTGAACTACGGGAGCCACAACCTATCAAAACGAAGCTCTTTCCATGTTCTACGTTTCTAACGGTTGGAATTGTCATGGATCGGTTTCTTGTGTAGAATAATTCCATCTTAATTTTATTCTACAGGTTGGATGTTTTCATTCGTAAATTTATTCCGTGGAGTTTTTGGTATAAATAGCCATACTAAATCGATGTTAACGTAGAGGAACGTGAAAAAAATGGAAATATACAAAGATCAAAAAAGGCCGTCATAGTATTCCGCTAAAAAAATGAAATTGAATTTAAAATTGGATAAAATAGGAATGAAAGATATTCGCAGATTGAAAAAGTAGCCTACTTAAAGGCTAAGTAATCATATAAATCTCCTTGAGTCGTACGAAATTCTAAGGTATCAAACGCTTTTAACGTTCTCCTTGAAGTCTCTTCGTCGTGGTGTCGTAATTTTGGTAAAAAGGCGGCGCGCGTTGATTACAATGAGAAAAACAATGTGGTACGGAAAAAGAGGAAGACGGAACCGTCGTAAAAACAGAACGTTTATTGCGCTGTAGCTTACGTAGACAAGTTTTTGACCCATATCCCCATTTATTCCCTCAATGATCCATAAGATCTTAAATATCAAGTACTATTGTGTGAGCATGCTCGAGCGTTTCACGGAGATCGAAGACTTTTACCAATACCGTCGAATCGGAACAGCGAGCGGTCGGTCGCTTTCTTCCGTTTCTTCAAACTGCCATAACTTTTGACTCGTTTGGAACTACGGGAGCCACAACCTATAAAAACGAAGCTCTTTCCATGTTCTACATTTCTAACGGTTGGAATTGTCCCGGATCGGGTTATTTTGTAGAATAATTCCGTCTTAATTTTATTCTATAGCTTGGATGTCCTCATTCGTAAATTTATTCCGTGGAGTTTGTGGTATAAATAGCCATACTAAACGACGTTGACGTAGAATAACGTGAAAAAACGGAAATATACAAAGATCAAAAAAGGTCGCCATTGTATTCCGCTAAAAAAATGAAATTGAATTTAAAATTGGATAAAATAGGAATGAAAGATATTCGCAGATTGAAAAAGTAGCTTACTTAAACGCTAAGTAATCATATAAAACGCCTTGAGTCGTTCGAAATTCTAAGGTATCAAATGCTTTTAACGTTCTCCTTGAAGTCTCTTCGTCGTGGTGTCGTAATTTTGGTAAAAAGGCGGCGCGCGTTGATGACTATGAGAAAAACAATGTGGTACGGAAAAAGAGGAAGACGGAACCGTCATAAAAACAGAACGTTTATTGCGCTATAGCTTCCGTAGACAAGTTTTTGACCCATATCCCCATTTATTCCCTCAGTGATCCATAAGATCTTAAATATCAAGTACTATAGTGTGAGCATGCTCGAGCGTTTCACGGAAATCGAAGACTTTTGCCAATATCGTCGAATCGGAACAACGAGCGGTCGGTCGCTTTCTTCCGTTTCTTCAAACTGCCATAACTTTTGACTCGTTTGGTATTTCGGGAGCCACAACCTATCAAAACGAAGCTCTTTCCATGTTCTACGTTTCTAACGGTTGGAATTGTCATGGATCGGTTTCTTGTGTAGACTAATTCCATCTTAATTTTATTCTACAGCTTGGATGTTTTCATTCGTAAATTTATTCCATGGAGTTTGTGGTATAAATTGCCATACTAAATCGATGTTGACGTAGAAGAACGTGAAAAAAACGGAAATATACAAAGATCAAAAAAGGCCGCCATAGTATTCCGCTAAAAAAATGAAATTGAATTTAAAATTGGATAAAATAGGAATGAAAGATATTCGCAGATTGAAAAAGTAGCTTACTTAAAGGCTAAGTAATCATATAAAACGCCTTGAGTCGTTCGAAATTCTAAGGTATCAAATGCTTTTAACGTTCTCCTTGAAGTCTCTTCGTCGTGGTGTCGAAATTTTGGTAAAAAGGCGGCGCGCGTTGATGACTATGAGAAAAACAATATGGTACGGAAAAAGAGGAAGACGGAACCATCGTAAAAATAGAACGTTTATTGCGCTATAGCTTCCGTAGACAAGTTTTTGACCCATATCCCCATTTATTCCCTCAATGTTCCATAAGATCTTAAATATTATGTACTATAGTGTGAGCATGCTCGAGCGTTTCACGAAGATCGAAGACTTTTGCCAATACCGTCGAATCGGAACAGCGAGCGGTCGGTCGCTTTCTTCCGTTTCTTCAAACTGCCATAACTTTTGACTCGTTTGGAATTACGGGAGCCACAACCTATCAAAACGAAGCTCTTTCCATGTTCTACGTTTCTAACGGTTGGAATTGTCATGGATCGGTTTCTTGTGTAGAATAATTCCATCTTAATTTTATTCTACAGCTTTGACGTTTTCATTCGTAAACTTATTCCGTGGAGTTTTTGGTATAAATAGCCATACTAAATCGATGTTAACGTAGAGGAACGTGAAAAAAACGGAAATATACAAAGATCAAAAAAGGCCGCCATAGTATTGCGCTAAAAAAATGAAATTGAATTTAAAATTGGATAAAATAGGAATGAAAGATATTCGCAGATTGAAAAAGTAGCTTACTTAAAGGCTAAGTAATCGTATAAAACGCCTTGAGTCGTTCGAAATTCTAAGGTATCAAATGCTTTTAACGTTCTCCTTGAAGACTCTTCGTCGTGGTGTCGTAATTTTGGTAAAAAGGCGGCATGCGTTGATGACTATGAGAAAAACAATGTGGTACGGAGAAAGAGGAAGACGGAACCATCGTAAAAACAGAACGTTTATTGCGCTATAGCTTCCGTAGACAAGTTTTTGACCCATATCCCCATTTATTCCCTCAGTGATCCATAAGATCTTAAATATCAAGTACTATAGTGTGAGCATGCTTGAGCGTTTCACGGAGATCGAAGACTTTTGCCAATACCGTCGAATCGGAACAGCGAGCGGTCGGTCGCTTTCTTCCGTTTCTTCAAACTGCCATAACTTTTGACTCGTTTGGAATTACGGGAGCCACAACCAATCAAAACGAAGCTCTTTTCATGTTCTACGTTTCTAACGGTTGGAATTGTCCCGGATCGGTTTATTGTGTAGAATAATTCCGTCTTAATTTTATTCTATAGCTTGGATGTTTTCATTCGTAAATTTATTCCGTGGAGTTTGTGGTATAAATAGCCATACTAAATCAATGTTAACGTAGAATAACGGGAAAAAAACGGAAATATACAAAGATCAAAAAAGGCCGCCATAGTATTCCGCTAAAAAAATGAAATTAAATTTAAAATTGGATAAAATAGGAATGAAAGATATTCGCAGATTGAAAAAGTAGCTTACTTAAACGCTAAGTAATCATATAAAACGCCTTGAGTCGTTCGAAATTCTAAGGTATCAAATGCTTTTAACGTTCTCCTTGAAGTCTCTTCGTCGTGGTATCGTAATTTTGGTAAAAAGGCGGCGCGCGTTGATGACTATGAGAAAAACAATGTGGTACGGAAAAAGAGGAAGACGGAATCGTCGTAAAAACAGAACGTTTATTGCGCTATAGCTTCCGTAGACAAGTTTTTGACCCATATCCCCATTTATTCCCTCAATGATCCATAAGATCTTAAATATCAAGTACTATAGTGTGAGCATGCTCGAGCGTTTCACGGAAATCGAAGACTTTTGCCAATATCGTCGAATCGGAACAACGAGCGGTCGGTCGCTTTCTTCCGTTTCTTCAAACTGCCATAACTTTTGACTCGTTTGGTATTACGGGAGCCACAACCTATCAAAACGAAGCTCTTTCCATGTTCTACGTTTCTAACGGTTGGAATTGTCATGGATCGGTTTCTTGTGTAGACTAATTCAATCCTAATTTTATTCTACAGCTTGGATGTTTTCATTCGTAAATTTATTCCGTGGAGTTTGTGGTTTAAATAGCCATACTAAATCGATGTTGACGTAGAAGAACGTGAAAAAAACGGAAATATACAAAGATCAAAATAGGCCGCCATAGTATTCCGCTAAAAAAATGAAATTGAATTTAAAATTGGATAAAATAGGAATGAAAGATATTCGCAGATTGAAAAAGTAGCTTACTTATGGGCTAAGTAATCATATAAAACGTCTTGAGTCGTTCGAAATTCTAAGGTATCAAATGCTTTTAACGTTCTCCTTGAAGTCTCTTCGTCGTGGTGTCGTAATTTTGGTAAAAAGGCGGCGCACGTTGATGACTATGAGAAAAACAATATGGTACGGAAAAAGAGGAAGACGGAACCATCGTAAAAACAGAACGTTTATTGCGCTATAGCTTCCGTAGACAAGTTTTTGACCCATATCCCCATTTATTCCCTCAATGATCCATAAGATCTTAACTATCAAGTACTATAGTGTGAGCATGCTCGAGCGTTTCACGAAGATCGAAGACTTTTGCCAATACCGTCGAATCGGAACAGCGAGCGGTCGGTCGCTTTCTTCCGTTTCTTCAAACTACCATAACTTTTGACTCGTTTGGTATTACGGGAGCCACAACCTATCAAAACGAAGCTCTTTCCATGTTATATGTTTCTAACGGTTGGAATTGTCATGGATCGGTTTCTTGTGTAGAATAATTCCATCTTAATTTTATTCTACAGCTTGGACGTTTTCATTCGTAAACTTATTCCGTGGAGTTTTTGGTATAAATAGCCATACTAAATCGATGTTAACGTAGAGGAACGTGAAAAAAACGGAAATATACAAAGATAAAAAAAGGCCGCCATAGTATTCCTCTAAAAAAATGAAATTGAATTTAAAATTGGATAAAATAGGAATGAAAGATATTCGCAGATTGAAAAAGTAGCTTACTTAAAGGCTAAGTAATCATATAAAACGCCTTGAGTCGTTCGAAATTCTAAGGTATCAAATGCTTTTAACGTTCTCCTTGAAGACTCTTCGTCGTGATGTCGTAATTTTGGTAAAAAGGCGGCATGCGTTGATGACTATGAGAAAAACAATGTGGTACGGAGAAAGAGGAAGACGGAACCATCGTAAAAACAGAACGTTTATTGGGCTATAGCTTCCGTAGACAAGTTTTTGACCCATATCCCCATTTATTCCCTCAGTGATCCATAAGATCTTAAATATCAAGTACTATAGTGTGAGCATGCTCGAGCGTTTCACGGAGATCGAAGACTTTTGCCAATACCGTCGAATCGGAACAGCGAGCGGTCGGTCGCTTTCTTCCGTTTCTTCAAACTGCCATAACTTTTGACTCGTTTGGAATTACGGGAGCCACAACCGATCAAAACGAAGCTCTTTCCATGTTCTACGTTTCTAACGGTTGGAATTGTCATGGATCGGTTTCTTGTGTAGAATAATTCCGTCTTAATTTTATTCCACAGCTTAGACGTTTTCATTCGTAAACTTATTCCGTGGAGTTTTTGGTATAAATAGCCATACTAAATCGATATTAACGTAGAGGAACGTGAAAAAAACGAAAATATACAAAGATCAAAAAAGGCCGCCATAGTATTCTGCTAAAAAAATGAAATTGAATTTAAAATTGGATAAAATAGGAATGAAAGATATTCGCAGATTGAAAAAGTAGCTTACTTAAAGGCTAAGTAATCATATAAAACGCCTTGATTCGTTCGAAATTCTAAGGTATCAAATGCTTTTAACGTTCTTCTCGAAGTCTCTTCGTCGTGGTGTCATAATTTTGGTAAAAAGGCGGCACCCATTGATGACTATGAGAAAAACAATGTGGTACGGAGAAAGAGGAAGACGGAACCATCGTAAAAACAGAACGTTTATTGCACTATAGCTTCCGTAGACAAGTTTTTGACCCATATCCCCATTTATTCCCTCAGTGATCCATAAGATCTTAAATATCAAGTACTATAGTGTGATCATGCTCGAGCGTTTCACGAAGATCGAAGACTTTTGCCAATACCGTCGAATCGGAACAGCGAGCGGTCGGTCGCTTTCTTCCGTTTCTTCAAACTGCCATAACTTTTGACTCGTTTGGAATTACGGGAGCCACAACCTATCAAAACGAAGCTCTTTCCATGTTCTACGTTTCTAACGGTTGGAATTGTCATGGATCGGTTTCTTGTGTAGACTAATTCCATCTTAATTTTATTCTACAGCTTGGATGTTTTCATTCGTAAATTTATTCCGTGGAGTTTGTGGTTTAAATAGCCATACTAAATCGATGTTGACGTAGACGAACGTGAAAAAAACGGAAATATACAAAGACCAAAATAGGCCGCCATAGTATTCCGCTAAAAAAATGAAATTGAATTTAAAATTGGATAAAATAGGAATGAAAGATATTCGCAGATTGAAAAAGTAGCTTACTTAAAGGCTAAGTAATCATATAAAACGCCTTGAGTCGTTCGAAATTCTAAGGTATCAAATGCTTTTAACGTTCTCCTTGAAGTCTCTTCGTCGTGGTGTCGTAATTTTGGTAAAAAGGCGGCGCACGTTGATGACTATGAGAAAAACAATGTGGTACGGAAAAAGAGGAAGACGGAACCGTCGTAAAAACAGAACGTTTATTGCGCTATAGCTTCCGTAGACAAGTTTTTGACCCATATCCCCATTTATTCCCTCAATGATCCATAAGATCTTAAATATCAAGTACTATAGTGTGAGCATGCTCGAGCGTTTCACGAAGATCGAAGACTTTTGCCAATACCGTCGAATCGGAACAGCGAGCGGTCGGTCGCTTTCTTCCGCTTCTTCAAACTGCCATAACTTTTGACTCGTTTGGAATTACGGGAGCCACAACCTATCAAAACGAAGCTCTTTCCATGTTCTGCGTTTCTAACGGTTGGAATTGTCATGGATCGGTTTCTTGTGTAGAATAATTCCGTCTTAATTTTATTCTACAGCTTGGATGTTTTCATTCGTAAACTTATTCCGTGGAGTTTTTGGTATAAATAGCCATACTAAATCGATGTTAACGTAGAGGAACGTGAAAAAAACGAAAATATACAAAGATCAAAAAAGGCCGCCATAGTATTCTGCTAAAAAAATGAAATTGAATTTAAAATTGGATAAAATAGGAATGAAAGATATTCGCAGATTGAAAAAGTAGCCTACTTAAAGGCTAAGTAATCATATAAAACGCCTTGATTCGTTCGAAATTCTAAGGTATCAAATGCTTTTAACGTTCTTCACGAAGTCTCTTCGTCGTGGTGTCGTAATTTTGGTTAAAAGGCGGCACGCGTTGATGACTATGAGAAAAACAATGTGGTACGGAAAAAGAGGAAGACGGAACCGTCGTAAAAACAGAACGTTTATTGCGCTATAGCTTCCGTAGACAAGTTTTTGACCCATATCCCCATTTATTCCCTCAATGATCCATAAGATCTTAAATATCAAGTACTATAGTGTGAGCATGCTCGAGCGTTTCACGAAGATCGAAGACTTTTGCCAATACCGTCGAATCGGAACAGCGAGCGGTCGGTCGCTTTCTTCCGTTTCTTCAAACTGCCATAACTTTTGACTCGTTTGGAATTACGGGAGCCACAACCTATCAAAACGAAGCTCTTTCCATGTTCTACGTTTCGAATGGTTGGAATTGTCATGGATCGGTTTCTTGTGTAGAATAATTCCGTCTTAATTTTATTCTACAGCTTGGACGTTTTCATTTGTAAACTTATTCCGTGGAGTTTTTGGTATAAATAGCCATACTAAATCGATGTTAACGTAGAGGAACGTGAAAAAACGGAAATATACAAAGATCAAAAAAGGCCGCCATAGTATTCTGCTAAAAAAATGAAATTGAATTTAAAATTGGATAAAATAGGAATGAAAGATATTCGCAGATTGAAAAAGTAGCTTACTTAAAGGCTAAGTAATCATATAAAACGCCTTGAGTCGTTCGAAATTCTAAGGTATCAAATGCTTTTAACGTTCTCCTTGAAGTCTCTTCGTCGTGGTGTCGTAATTTTGGTAAAAAGGCGGCGCGCGTTGATGACTATGAGAAAAACAATGTGGTACGGAAAAAGAGGAAGACGGAACCGTCGTAAAAACAGAACGTTTATTACGCTATAGCTTCCGTAGACAAGTTTTTGACCCATATCCCCATTTATTCCCTCAATGATCCATAAGATCTTAAATATCAAGTACTACAGTGTGATCATGCTCGAGCGTTTCATGGAGATCGAAGACTTTTGCCAATACTGTCGAATCGGAACAACGAGCGGTCGGTCGCTTTCTTCCGTTTCTTCAAACTGCCATAACTTTTGATTCGTTTGGTATTACGGGAGCCACAACCTATCAAAACGAAGCTCTTTCCATGTTCTACGTTTCTAACGGTTGGAATTGTCATGGATCGGTTTCTTGTGTAGACTAATTCCATCTTAATTTTATTCTACAGCTTGGATGTTTTCATTCGTAAATTTATTCCGTGGAGTTTGTGGTTTAAATAGCCATACTATATCGATGTTGACGTAGAAGAACGTGAAAAAAACGGAAATATACAAAGACCAAAATAGGCCGCCATAGTATTCCGCTAAAAAAATGAAATTGAATTTAAAATTGGATAAAATAGGAATGAAAGATATTCGAAGATTGAAAAAGTAGCTTACTTAAAAGCTAAGTAATCATATAAAACGCCTTGAGTCGTTCGAAATTCTAAGGTATCAAATGCTTTTAACGTTCTCCTCGAAGTCTCTTCGTCGTGGTGTCGTAATTTTGGTAAAAAGGCGGCGCACGTTGATGACTGTGAGAAAAACAATGTGGTACGGAAAAAGAGGAAGACGGAACCGTCGTAAAAACAGAACGTTTATTGCGCTATAGCTTCCGTAGACAAGTTTTTGACCCATATCCCCATTTGTTCCCTCAATGATCCATAAGATCTTAAATATCAAGTACTATAGTGTGAGCATGCTCGAGCGTTTCACGGAGATCGAAGACTTTTGCCAATACCGTCGAATCGGAACAACGAGCGGTCGGTCGCTTTCTTCCGTTTCTTCAAACTGCCATAACTTTTGACTCGTTTGGTATTACGGGAGCCACAACCTATCAAAACGAAGCTCTTTCCATGTTCTACGTTTCTAACGGTTGGAATTGTCATGGATCGGTTTCTTGTGTAGACTAATTCCATCTTAATTTTATTCTACAGCTTGGATGTTTTCATTCGTAAATTTATTCCGTGGAGTTTGTGGTTTAAATAGCCATACTAAATCGATGTTGACGTAGAAGAACGTGAAAAAAACGGAAATATACAAGGCCAAAATAGGCCGCAATAGTATTCCGCTAAAAAAATGAAATTGAATTTAAAATTGGATAAAATAGGAATGAAAGATATTTGAAGATTGAAAAAGTAGCTTACCTAAAGGCTAAGTAATCATATAAAACGCCTTGAGTCGTTCGAAATTCTAAGGTATCAAATGCTTTTAACGTTCTCCTCGAAGTCTCTTCGTCGTGGTGTCGTAATTTTGGTAAAAAGGCGGCGCACGTTGATGACTATGAGAAAAACAATATGGTACGGAAAAAGAGGAAGACGGAACCGTCGTAAAAACAGAACGTTTATTGCGCTATAGCTTCCGTAGACAAGTTTTTGACCCATATCCCCATTTATTCCCTCAATGATCCATAAGATCTTAAATATCAAGTACTATAGTGTGAGCATGCTCGAGCGTTTCACGGAGATCGAAGACTTTTGCCAATACTGTTGAATCGGAACAACGAGCGGTCGGTCGCTTTCTTCCGTTTCTTCAAACTGCCATAACTTTTGACTCGTTTGGTATTACGGGAGCCACAACCTATCAAAACGAAGCTCTTTCCATGTTCTACGTTTCTAACGGTTGGAATTGTCATGAATCGGTTTCTTTTGTAGACTAATTCCATCTTAATTTTATTCTACAGCTTGGACGTTTTCATTCGTAAATTTATTCCGTGGAGTTTATGGTTTAAATAGCCATACTAAATCGATGTTGACGTAGAAGAACGTGAAAAAAACGGAAATATACAAAGACCAAAATAGGCCGCCATAGTATTCCGCTAAAAAAATGAAATTGAATTTAAAATTGGATAAAATAGGAATGAAAGATATTCGAAGATTTAAAAAGTAGCTTACTTAAAGGCTAAGTAATCATATAAAACGCCTTGAGTCGTTCGAAATTCTAAGGTATCAAATGCTTTTAACGTTCTCCTTGAAGTCTCTTCGTCGTGGTGTCGTAATTTTAGTAAAAAGGCGGCGCACGTTGATGACTATGAGAAAAACAATGTGGTACGGAAAAAGAGGAAGACGGAACCGTCGTAAAAACAGAATGTTTATTGCGCTATAGCTTCCGTAGACAAGTTTTTGACCCATATCCCCATTTATTCCCTCAATGATCCATAAGATCTTAAATATCAAGTACTATACTGTGAGCATGCTCGAGCATTTCACGAAGATCGAAGACATTTGCCAATACCGTCGAATCGGAACAGCGAGCGGTCGGTCGCTTTCTTCCGTTTCTTCAAACTACCATAACTTTTGACTCGTTTGGTATTACGGGAGCCACAACCTATCAAAACGAAGCTCTTTCCATGTTCTACGTTTCTAACGGTTGGAATTGTCATGGATCGGTTTCTTGTGTAGAATAATTCCGTCTTAATTTTATTCTACAGCTTGGACGTTTTCATTCGTAAACTTATTCCGTGGAGTTTTTGGTATAAATAGCCATACTAAATCGATGTTAACGTAGAGGAACGTGAAAAAAAAGGAAATATACAAAGATCAAAAAAGGCCGCCATAGTATTCTGCTAAAAAAATGAAATTGAATTTAAAATTGGATAAAATAGGAATGAAAGATATTCGCAGATTGAAAAAGTAGCTTACTTAAAGGCTAAGTAATCATATAAAACGCCTTGATTCGTTCGAAAATCTAAGGTATCAAATGCTTTTAACGTTCTTCTCGAAGTCTCTTCGTCGTGGTGTCGTAATTTTGGTAAAAAGGCGGCACGCGTTGATGACTATGAGAAAAACAATGTGGTACGGAAAAAGAGGAAGACGGAACCGTCGTAAAAACAGAACGTTTATTGCGCTATAGCTTCCGTAGACAAGTTTTTGACCCATATCCCCATTTGTTCCCTCAATGATCCATAAGATCTTAAATATCAAGTACTATAGTGTGAGCATGCTCGAGCGTTTCACGAAGATCGAAGTCTTTTGCCAATACCGTCGAATCGGAACAGCGAGCGGTCGGTCGCTTTCTTCCGTTTCTTCAAACTGCCATAACTTTTGACTCGTTTGGTATTACGGGAGCCACAACCTATCAAAACGAAGCTCTTTCCACGTTCTACGTTTCTAACGGTTGGAATTGTCATGGATCGGTTTCTTGTGTAGACTAATTCCATCTTAATTTTATTCTACAGCTTGGACGTTTTCATTCGTAAATTTATTCCGTGGAGTTTGTGGTTTAAATAGCCATACTAAATCGATGTTGACGTAGAAGAACGTGAAAAAAACGGAAATATACAAAGACCAAAATAGGCCGCCATAGTATTTCGCTAAAAAAATGAAATTGAATTTAAAATTGGATAAAATAGGAATGAAAGATATTCGAAGATTGAAAAAGTAGCTTACTTAAAGGCTAAGTAATCATATAAAACGCCTTGATTCGTTCAAAATTCTAAGGTATCAAATGCTTTTAACGTTCTCCTTGAAGTCTCTTCGTCGTGATGTCGTAATTTTGGTAAAAAGGCGGCGCACGTTGATGACTATGAGAAAAACAATGCGGTACGGAAAAAGAGGAAGACGGAACCGTCGTAAAAACAGAATGTTTATTGCGCTATAGCTTCCGTAGACAAGTTTTTGACCCATATCCCCATTTATTTCCTCAATGATCCATAAGATCTTAAATATCAAGTACTATAGTGTGAGCATGCTCGAGCATTTCACGAAGATCGAAGACTTTTGCCAATACCGTCGAATCGGAACAGCGAGCGGTCGGTCGCTTTCTTCCGTTTCTTCAAACTACCATAACTTTTGACTCGTTTGGTATTACGGGAGCCACAACCTATCAAAACAAAGCTCTTTCCATGTTCTACGTTTCTAACGGTTGGAATTGTCATGGATCGGTTTCTTGTGTAGAATAATTCCGTCTTAATTTTATTCTACAGCTTGGACGTTTTCATTCGTAAACTTATTCCGTGGAGTTTTTGGTATAAATAGCCATACTAAATCGATGTTAACGTAGAGGAACGTGAAAAAAACGGAAATATACAAAGATCAAAAAAGGCCGCCATAGTATTCTGCTAAAAAAATGAAATTGAATTTAAAATTGGATAAAATAGGAATGAAAGATATTCGCAGATTGAAAAAGTAGCTTACTTAAAGGCTAAGTAATCATATAAAACGCCTTGATTCGTTCGAAATTCTAAGGTATCAAATGCTTTTAACGTTCTTCTCGAAGTCTCTTCGTCGTGGTGTCGTAATTTTGGTAAGAAGGCGGCGCGCGTTGATGACTATGAGAAAAACAATGTGGTACGGAAAAAGTGGAAGACGGAACCGTCGTAAAAACAGAACGTTTATTGCGCTATAGCTTCCGTAGACAAGTTTTTGACCCATATCCCCATTTATTCCCTCAATGATCCATAAGATCTTAAATATCAAGTACTATAGTGTGAGCATGCTCGAGCGTTTCACGAAGATCGAAGACTTTTGCCAATACCGTCGAATCGGAACAGCGAGCGGTCGGTCGCTTTCTTCCGTTTCTTCAAACTGCCATAACTTTTGACTCGTTTGGAATTACGGGAGTCACAACCTATCAAAACGAAGCTCTTTCCATGTTCTACGTTTCTAACGGTTGGAATTGTCATGGATCGGTTTCTTGTGTAGACTAATTCAATCTTAATTTTATTCTACAGCTTGGATGTTTTCATTCGTAAATTTATTCCGTGGAGTTTGTGGTTTAAATAGCCATACTAAATCGATGTTGACGTAGAAGAACGTGAAAAAAACGGAAATATACAAAGATCAAAATAGGCCGCCATAGTATTCCGCTAAAAAAATGAAATTGAATTTAAAATTGGATAAAATAGGAATGATAGATATTCGCAGATTGAAAAAGTAGCTTACTTATGGGCTAAGTAATCATATAAAACGCCTTGAGTCGTTCGAAATTCTAAGGTATCAAATGCTTTTAACGTTCTCCTTGAAGTCTCTTCGTCGTGGTGTCGTAATTTTGGTAAAAAGGCGGCGCACGTTGATGACTATGAGAAAAACAATATGGTATGGAAAAAGAGGAAGACGGAACCATCGTAAAAACAGAACGTTTATTGCGCTATAGCTTCCGTAGACAAGTTTTTGACCCATATCCCCATTTATTCCCTCAATGATCCATAAGATCTTAAATATCAAGTACTATAGTGCGAGCATGCTCGAGCGTTTCACGAAGATCGAAGACTTTTGCCAATACCGTCGAATCGGAACAGCGAGCGGTCGGTCGCTTTCTTCCGTTTCTTCAAACTACCATAACTTTTGACTCGTTTGGTATTACGGGAGCCACAACCTATCAAAACGAAGCTCTTTCCATGTTCTACGTTTCTAACGGTTGGAATTGTCATGGATCGGTTTCTTGTGTAGACTAATTCAATCTTAATTTTATTCTACAGCTTGGATGTTTTCATTCGTAAATTTATTCCGTGGAGTTTGTGGTTTAAATAGCCATACTAAATCGATGTTGACGTAGAAGAACGTGAAAAAAACGGAAATATACAAAGATCAAAATAGGCCGCCATAGTATTCCGCTAAAAAAATGAAATTGAATTTAAAATTGGATAAAATAGGAATGAAAGATATTCGCAGATTGAAAAAGTAGCTTACTTAAAGGCTAAGTAATCATATAAAACGCCTTGATTCGTTCGAAATTCTAAGGTATCAAATGCTTTTAACGTTCTTCTCGAAGTCTCTTCGTCGTGGTGTCGTAATTTTGGTAAAAAGGCGGCACGCGTTGATGACTATGAGAAAAACAATGTGGTACGGAGAAAGAGGAAGACGGAACCATCGTAAAAACAGAACGTTTATTGGGCTATAGCTTCCGTAGACAAGTTTTTGACCCATATCCCCATTTATTCCCTCAGTGATCCATAAGATCTTAAATATCAAGTACTATAATGTGAGCATGCTCGAGCGTTTCACGGAGATCGAAGACTTTTGCCAATACCGTCGAATCGGAACAGCGAGCGGTCGGTCGCTTTCTTCCGTTTCTTCAAACTGCCATAACTTTTGACTCGTTTGGAATTACGGGAGCCACAACCGATCAAAACGAAGCTCTTTCCATGTTCTACGTTTCTGACGGTTGGAATTGTCATGGATCGGTTTCTTGTGTAGACTAATTCAATCTTAATTTTATTCTACAGCTTGGATGTTTTCATTCGTAAATTTATTCCGTGGAGTTTGTGGTTTAAATAGCCATACTAAATCGATGTTGACGTAGAAGAACGTGAAAAAAACGGAAATATACAAAGATCAAAATAGGCCGCCATAGTATTCCGCTAAAAAAATGAAATTGAATTTAAAATTGGATAAAATAGGAATGAAAGATATTCGCAGATTGAAAAAGTAGCTTACTTATGGGCTAAGTAATCATATAAAACGCCTTGAGTCGTTCGAAATTCTAAGGTATCAAATGCTTTTAACGTTCTCCTTGAAGTCTCTTCGTCGTGGTGTCGTAATTTTGGTAAAAAGGCGGCGCACGTTGATGACTATGAGAAAAACAATATGATACGGAAAAAGAGGAAGACGGAACCATCGTAAAAACAGAACGTTTATTGCGCTATAGCTTCCGTAGACAAGTTTTTGACCCATATCCCCATTTATTCCCTCAATGATCCATAAGATCTTAAATATCAAGTACTATAGTGTGAGCATGCTCGAGCGTTTCACGAAGATCGAAGACTTTTGCCAATACCGTCGAATCGGAACAGCGAGCGGTCGGTCGCTTTCTTCCATTTCTTCAAACTACCATAACTTTTGACTCGTTTGGTATTACGGGAGCCACAACCTATCAAAACGAAGCTCTTTCCATGTTCTACGTTTCTAACGGTTGGAATTGTCATGGATCGGTTTCTTGTGTAGACTAATTCAATCTTAATTTTATTCTACAGCTTGGATGTTTTCATTCGTAAATTTATTCCGTGGAGTTTGTGGTTTAAATAGCCATACTAAATCGATGTTGACGTAGAAGAACGTGAAAAAAACGGAAATATACAAAGATCAAAATAGGCCGCCATAGTATTCCGCTAAAAAAATGAAATTGAATTTAAAATTGGATAAAATAGGAATGAAAGATATTCGCAGATTGAAAAAGTAGCTTACTTAAAGGCTAAGTAATCATATAAAACGCCTTGAGTCGTTCGAAATTCTAAGGTATCAAATGCTTTTAACGTTCTTCTCGAAGTCTCTTCGTCGTGGTGTCGTAATTTTGGTAAAAAGGCGGCACGCGTTGATGACTATGAGAAAAACAATGTGGTACGGAGAAAGAGGAAGACGGAACCATCGTAAAAACAGAACGTTTATTGGGCTATAGCTTCCGTAGACAAGTTTTTGACCCATATCCCCATTTATTCCCTCAGTGATCCATAAGATCTTAAATATCAAGTACTATAATGTGAGCATGCTCGAGCGTTTCACGGAGATCGAAGACTTTTGCCAATACCGTCGAATCGGAAAAGCGAGCGGTCGGTCGCTTTCTTCCGTTTCTTCAAACTGCCATAACTTTTGACTCGTTTGGAATTACGGGAGCCACAACCGATCAAAACGAAGCTCTTTCCATGTTCTACGTTTCTAACGGTTGGAATTGTCATGGATCGGTTTCTTGTGTAGACTAATTCAATCTTAATTTTATTCTACAGCTTGGATGTTTTCATTCGTAAATTTATTCCGTGGAGTTTGTGGTTTAAATAGCCATACTAAATCGATGTTGACGTAGAAGAACGTGAAAAAAACGGAAATATACAAAGATCAAAATAGGCCGCCATAGTATTCCGCTAAAAAAATGAAATTGAATTTAAAATTGGATAAAATAGGAATGAAAGATATTCGCAGATTGAAAAAGTAGCTTACTTATGGGCTAAGTAATCATATAAAACGCCTTGAGTCGTTCGAAATTCTAAGGTATCAAATGCTTTTAACGTTCTCCTTGAAGTCTCTTCGTCGTGGTGTCGTAATTTTGGTAAAAAGGCGGCGCACGTTGATGACTATGAGAAAAACAATATGGTACGGAAAAAAAGGAAGACGGAACCATCGTAAAAACAGAACGTTTATTGCGCTATAGCTTCCGTAGACAAGTTTTTGACCCATATCCCCATTTATTCCCTCAATGATCCATAAGATCTTAAATATCAAGTACTATAGTGTGAGCATGCTCGAGCGTTTCACGAAGATCGAAGACTTTTGCCAATACCGTCGAATCGGAACAGCGAGCGGTCGGTCGCTTTCTTCCGTTTCTTCAAACTACCATAACTTTTGACTCGTTTGGTATTACGGGAGCCACAACCTATCAAAACGAAGCTCTTTCCATGTTCTATGTTTCTAACGGTTGGAATTGTCATGGATCGGTTTCTTGTGTAGAATAATTCCATCTTAATTTTATTCTACAGCTTGGACGTTTTCATTCGTAAACTCCGTGGAGTTTTTGGTATAAATAGCCATACTAAATCGATGTTAACGTAGAGGAACGTGAAAAAAACGGAAATATACAAAGATAAAAAAAGGCCGCCATAGTATTCCTCTAAAAAAATGAAATTGAATTTAAAATTGGATAAAATAGGAATGAAAGATATTTGCAGATTGAAAAAGTAGCTTACTTAAAGGCTAAGTAATCATATAAAATGCCTTGAGTCGTTCGAAATTCTAAGGTATCAAATGCTTTTAACGTTCTCCTTGAAGACTCTTCGTCGTGATGTCGTAATTTTGGTAAAAAGGCGGCATGCGTTGATGACTATGAGAAAAACAATGTGGTACGGAGAAAGAGGAAGACGGAACCATTGTAAAAACAGAACGTTTATTGGGCTATAGCTTCCGTAGACAAGTTTTTGACCCATATCCTCATTTATTCCCTCAGTGATCCATAAGATCTTAAATATCAAGTACTATAGTGTGAGCATGCTCGAGCGTTTCACGGAGATCGAAGACTTTTGCCAATACCGTCGAATCGGAACAGCGAGCGGTCGGTCGCTTTCTTCCGTTTCTTCAAACTGCCATAACTTTTGACTCGTTTGGAATTACGGGAGCCACAACCGATCAAAACGAAGCTCTTTCCATGTTCTACGTTTCTAACGGTTGGAATTGTCATGGATCGGTTTCTTGTGTAGAATAATTCCGTCTTAATTTTATTCTACAGCTTAGACGTTTTCATTCGTAAACTTATTCCGTGGAGTTTTTGGTATAAATAGCCATACTAAATCGATGTTAACGTAGAGGAACGTGAAAAAAACGAAAATATACAAAGATCAAAAAAGGCCGCCATAGTATTCTGCTAAAAAAATGAAATTGAATTTAAAATTGGATAAAATAGGAATGAAAGATATTCGCAGATTGAAAAAGTAGCTTACTTAAAGGCTAAGTAATCATATAAAACGCCTTGATTCCTTCGAAATTATAAGGTATCAAATGCTTTTAACGTTCTTCTCGAAGTCTCTTCGTCGTGGTGTCGTAATTTTGGTAAAAAGGCGGCACCCGTTGATGACTATGAGAAAAACAATGTGGTACGGAGAAAGAGGAAGACGGAACCATCGTAAAAACAGAACGTTTATTGCACTATAGCTTCCGTAGACAAGTTTTTGACCCATATCCCCATTTATTCCCTCAGTGATCCATAAGATCTTAAATATCAAGTACTATAGTGTGATCATGCTCGAGCGTTTCACGAAGATCGAAGACTTTTGCCAATACCGTCGAATCGGAACAGCGAGCGGTCGGTCGCTTTCTTCCGTTTCTTCAAACTGCCATAACTTTTGACTCGTTTGGAATTACGGGAGCCACAACCTATCAAAACGAAGCTCTTTCCATGTTCTACGTTTCTAACGGTTGGAATTGTCATGGATCGGTTTCTTGTGTAGACTAATTCCATCTTAATTTTATTCTACAGCTTGGATGTTTTCATTCGTAAATTTATTCCGTGGAGTTTGTGGTTTAAATAGCCATACTAAATCGATGTTGACGTAGAAGAACGTGAAAAAAACGGAAATATACAAAGACCAAAATAGGCCGCCATAGTATTCCGCTAAAAAAATGAAATTGAATTTAAAATTGGATAAAATAGGAATGAAAGATATTCGCAGATTGAAAAAGTAGCTTACTTAAAGGCTAAGTAATCATATAAAACGCCTTGAGTCGTTCGAAATTCCAAGGTATCAAATGCTTTTAACGTTCTCCTTGAAGTCTCTTCGTCGTGGTGTCGTAATTTTGGTAAAAAGGCGGCGCACGTTGATGACTATGAGAAAAACAATGTGGTACGGAAAAAGAGGAAGACGGAACCGTCGTAAAAACAGAACGTTTATTGCGCTATAGCTTCCGTAGACAAGTTTTTGACCCATATCCCCATTTATTCCCTCAATGATCCATAAGATCTTAAATATCAAGTACTATAGTGTGAGCATGCTCGAGCGTTTCACGAAGATCGAAGACTTTTGCCAATACCGTCGAATCGGAACAGCGAGCGGTCGGTCGCTTTCTTCCGCTTCTTCAAACTGCCATAACTTTTGACTCGTTTGGAATTACGGGAGCCACAACCTATCAAAACGAAGCTCTTTCCATGTTCTGCGTTTCTAACGGTTGGAATTGTCATGGATCGGTTTCTTGTGTAGAATAATTCCGTCTTAATTTTATTCTACAGCTTGGACGTTTTCATTCGTAAACTTATTCCGTGGAGTTTTTGGTATAAATAGCCATACTAAATCGATGTTAACGTAGAGGAACGTGAAAAAAAAGGAAATATACAAAGATCAAAAAAGGCCGCCATAGTATTCTGCTAAAAAAATGAAATTGAATTTAAAATTGGATAAAATAGGAATGAAAGATATTCGCAGATTGAAAAAGTAGCTTACTTAAAGGCTAAGTAATCATATAAAACGCCTTGATTCGTTCGAAATTCTAAGGTATCAAATGCTTTTAACGTTCTTCTCGAAGTCTCTTCGTCGTGGTGTCGTAATTTTGGTAAAAAGGCGGCACGCGTTGATGACTATGAGAAAAACAATGTGGTACGGAAAAAGAGGAAGACGGAACCGTCGTAAAAACAGAACGTTTATTGCGCTATAGCTTCCGTAGACAAGTTTTTGACCCATATCCCCATTTATTCCCTCAATGATCCATAAGATCTTAAATATCAAGTACTATAGTGTGAGCATGCTCGAGCGTTTCACGAAGATCGAAGACTTTTGCCAATACCGTCGAATCGGAACAGCGAGCGGTCGGTCGCTTTCTTCCGTTTCTTCAAACTGCCATAACTTTTGACTCGTTTGGAATTACGGGAGCCACAACCTATCAAAACGAAGCTCTTTCCATGTTCTACGTTTCTAACGGTTGGAATTGTCATGGATTGGTTTCTTGTGTAGAATAATTCCGTCTTAATTTTATTCTACAGCTTGGACGTTTTCATTCGTAAACTTATTCCGTGGAGTTTTTGGTATAAATAGCCATACTAAATCGATGTTAACGTAGAGGAACGTGAAAAAAACGGAAATATACAAAGATCAAAAAAGGCCGCCATAGTATTCTGCTAAAAAAATGAAATTGAATTTAAAATTGGATAAAATAGGAATGAAAGATATTCGCAGATTGAAAAAGTAGCTTACTTAAAGGCTAAGTAATCATATAAAACGCCTTGAGTCGTTCGAAATTCTAAGGTATCAAATGCTTTTAACGTTCTCCTTGAAGTCTCTTCGTCGTGGTGTCGTAATTTTGGTAAAAAGGCGGCGCGCGTTGATGACTATGAGAAAAACAATATGGTACGGAAAAAGAGGAAGACGGAACCATCGTAAAAACAGAACGTTTATTGCGCTATAGCTTCCGTAGACAAGTTTTTGACCCATATCCCCATTTATTCCCTCAATGATCCATAAGACCTTAAATATCAAGTACTATAGTGTGAGCATGCTCGAGCGTTTCACGAAGATCGAAGACTTTTGCCAATACCGTCGAATCGGAACAGCGAGCGGTCGGTCGCTTTCTTCCGTTTCTTCAAACTGCCATAACTTTTGATTCGTTTGGAATTACGGGAGCCACAACCTGTCAAAACGAAGCTCTTTCCATGTTCTACGTTTCTAACGGTTGGAATTGTCATGGAACGGTTTCTTGTGTAGAATAATTCCATCTTAATTTTATTCTACAGCTTGGATGTTTTCATTCGTAAACTTATTCCGTGGAGTTTTTGGTATAAATAGCCATACTAAATCGATGTTAACGTAGAGGAACGTGAAAAAACGGAAATATACAATGATCAAAAAAGGCCGCCATAGTATTCTGCTAAAAAAATGAACTTGAATTTGAAATTGGATAAAATAGGAATGAAAGATATTCGCAGATTGAAAAAGTAACTTACTTAAAGGCTAAGTAATCATATAAAACGCCTTGAGTCGTTCGAAATTCTATGGTGTCAAATGCTTTTAACGTTCTCCTCGAAGTCTCTTCGTCGTGGTGTCGTAATTTTGGTAAAAAGGCGGCACGCGTTGATGACTATGAGAAAAACAATGTGGTACGGAGAAAGAGGAAGACAGAACCGTCGTAAAAACAGAACGTTTATTGCGCTATAGCTTCCGTAGACAAGTTTTTGACCCATATCCCCATTTATTCCCCCATTGATCCATAAGATCTTAGATATCAAGTACTATAGTATGAGCATGCTCGAGCGTTTCACGGAGATCGAAGACTTTTGCCAATACCGTCGAATCGGAACAGCGAGCGGTCGGTCGCTTTCTTCCGTTTCTTCAAACTGCCATAACTTTTGACTCGTTAGGAATTACGGGAGCCACAACCTATCAAAACGAAGCTCTTTCCATGTTCTACGTTTCTAACGGTTGGAATTGTCAAGGATCGGTATCTTGTGTAGAATAATTCCATCTTAAGTTTATTCTACAGCTTGGATGTTTTCATTCGTAAATTTATTCCGTGGAGTTTATGGTATAAAAAGCCATACTAAATCGATGTTAACGTAGAAGAACGTGAAAAAAAGGGAAATATACAAAGATCAAAAAACGCCGCCATAGTATTCCGCTAAAAAAATGAAATTGAATTTAAAATTGGATAAAATAGGAATGAAAGATATTCGCAGGTTGAAAAAGTAGCTTACTTAAAGGCTAAGTAATCATATAAAACGCCTTGAGTCGTTCGAAATTCTAAGGTATCAAATGCTTTTAACGTTCTCTTTGAAGTCCCTTCGTCGTGGTGTCGTAATTTTGGTAAAAAGGCGGCGCGCGTTGATGACTATGAGAAAAACAATGTGGTACGGAAAAAGAGGAAGACGGAACCGTCGTAAAAACAGAACGTTTATTGCGCTATAACTTTCATAGACAATTTTTTGGCCCATATCCCCATTTATTCCCTTAGTGATCCATAAGATCTTAAATATCAAGTACTATAGTGTGAGCATGCTTGAGCGTTTCACGGAGATCGAAGACTTTTGCCAATACCATCGAATCGGAACAGCGAGCGGTCGGTCGCTTTCTTCCGTTTCTTCAAACTGCCATAACTTTTGACTCGTTTGGAATTACGGGAGCCACAACCTATCAAAACGAAGCTCTTTCCATGTTCTACGTTTCTAACGGTTGGAATTGTCATGGATCGGTTTCTTGTGTAGACTAATTCCATCTTAATTTTATTCTACAATTGGATGTTTTCATTCGTAAATTTATTCCGTGGAGTTTGTGGTTTAAATAGCCATACTAAATCGATGTTGACGTAGAAGAACATGAAAAAAACGGAAATATACAAAGATCAAAATAGGCCGCCATAGTATTCCGCTAAAAAAATGAAATTGAATTTAAAATTGGATAAAATAGGAATGAAAGATATTCGCAGATTGAAAAAGTAGCTTACTTAAAGGCTAAGTAATCATATAAAACGCCTTGAGTCGTTCGAAATTCTAAGGTATCAAATGCTTTTAACGTTCTCCTTGAAGTCCCTTCGTCGTGGTGTCGTAATTTTGGTAAAAAGGCGGCGCGCGTTGATGACTATGAGAAAAACAATGTGGTACGGAAAAAGAGGAAGACGGAACCGTCGTAAAAACAGAACGTTTATTGCGCTATAACTTTCATAGACAATTTTTTGACCCATATCCCCATTTATTCCCTCAGTGATCCATAAGATCTTAAATATCAAGTACTATAGAGTGCGCATGCTCGAGCGTTTCACGGAGATCGAAGACTTTTGCCAATACCATCGAATCGGAACAGCGAGCGGTCGGTCGCTTTCTTCCGTTTCTTCAAACTGCCATAACTTTTGACTCGTTTGGAATTACGGGAGCCACAACCTATCAAAACGAAGCTCTTTCCATGTTATACGTTTTTAACGGTTGGAATTGTAATGGATCGGTTTCTTGTGTAGAATAATTCCAACTTAATTTTATTCTATAGCTTGGATGTTTTCATTCGTAAATTTATTCCGCGGAGTTTGTGGTATAAATAGCCATACTAAATCGATGTTAACGTAGAAGAAGGTGAAAAAAACGGAAATATACAAAGATCAAAAACGGCCGCCATAGTATTCCGCTAAAAAAAAGAAACTGAATTTAAAATTGGATAAAATAGGAATGAAAGATATTCGCAGATTGAAAAAGTAGCTTACTTAAAGGCTAAGTAATCATATAAAACGCATTGAGTCGTTCGAAATTCTAAGATATCAAATGCTTTTAACGTTCTTCTTGAAGTCCCTTCGTCGTGGTGTCGTAATTTTGGTAAAAAGGCGGCGCGCGTTGATGACTATGAGAAAAACAATGTGGTACGGAGAAAGAGGAAGACGGAGCCATCGTAAAAACAGAACGTTTATTGCGCTATAGCTTCCGTAGACAAGTTTTTGACCCATATCCCCATTTATTCCCTCAATGATCCATAAGATCTTAAATATCAAGTACTATAGTGTGAGCATGCTCGAGCGTTTCACGAAGATCGAAGACTTTTGCCAATACCGTCGAATCGGAACAGCGAGCGGTCGGTCGCTTTCTTCCGTTTCTTCAAACTGCCATAACTTTTGACTCGTTTGGAATTACGGGAGCCACAACCTATCAAAACGAAGCTCTTTCCATGTTCTACGTTTCTAACGGTTGGAATTGTCCCGGATCGGTTTATTGTGTAGAATAATTCCGTCTTAATTTTATTCTATAGCTTGGATGTCTTCATTCGTAAATTTATTCCGTGGAGTTTGTGGTATAAATAGCCATACTAAATCGATGTTGACGTAGAATAACGTGAAAAAAACGGAAATATACAAAGATCAAAAAAGGTCGCCATAGTATTCCATTAAAAAAATGAAATTGAATTTAAAATTGGATAAAATAGGAATGAAAGATATTCGCAGATTGAAAAAGTAGCTTACTTAAAAGCTAAGTAATCATATAAAACGCCTTGAGTCGTTCGAAATTCTAAGGTATCAAATGCTTTTAACGTTCTCCTTGAAGTCCCTTCGTCGTGGTGTCGTAATTTTGGTAAAAAGGCGGCGCGCGTTGATGACTATGAGAAAAACAATGTGGTACGGAAAAAGAGGAAGACGGAACCGTCGTAAAAACAGAACGTTTATTGCGCTATAGCTTTCGTACACAAGTTTTTGACCCATATCCCACTTTATTCTCTCAGTGATCCATAAGATCTTAAATATCAAGTACTATAGTGTGAGCATGCTCGAGCGTTTCACGGAAATCGAAGACTTTGCCCAATATCGTCGAATCGGAACAGCGAGCGGTCGGTCGCTTTCTTCCGTTTCTTCAAACTGCCATAACTTTTGACTCGTTTGGTATTACGGGAGCCACAACCTATCAAAACGAAGCTCTTTCCATGTTCCACGTTTCTAACGGTTGGAATTGTCATGGATCGGTTTCTTGTGTAGACTAATTCCATCTTAATTTTATTCTACAGCTTGGATGTTTTCATTCGTAAATTTATTCCGTGGAGTTTGTGGTATAAATTGCCATACTAAATCGATGTTGACGTAGAAGAATGTGAAAAAAACGGAAATATACAAAAATCAAAATAGGCCGCCATAGTATTCCGCTAAAAAAATGAAATTGAATTTAAAATTGGATAAAATAGGAATGAAAGATATTCGCAGATTGAAAAAGTAGCTTACTTAAAGGCTAAGTAATCATATAAAACGCCTTGAGTCGTTCGAAATTCTAAGGTATCAAATGCTTTTAACGTTCTCCTTGAAGTCTCTTCGTCGTGGTGTCGTAATTTTGGTAAAAAGGCGGCGCGCGTTGATGACTATGAGAAAAACAATATGGTACGGAAAAAGAGGAAGACGGAACCATCGTAAAAACAGAACGTTTATTGCGCTATAGCTTCCGTAGACAAGTTTTTGACCCATATCCCCATTTATTCCCTCAATGTTCCATAAGATCTTAAATATCATGTACTATAGTGTGAGCATGCTCGAGCCTTTCACGAAGATCGAAGACTTTTGCCAATACCGTCGAATCGGAACAGCGAGCGGTCGGTCGCTTTCTTCCGTTTCTTCAAACTGCCATAACTTTTGACTCGTTTGGTATTACGGGAGCCACAACCTATCAAAACGAAGCTCTTTCCATGTTCTACGTTTCTAACGGTTGGAATTGTCATGGATCGGTTTCTTGTGTAGAATAATTCCATCTTAATTTTATTCTACAGCTTGGACGTTTTCATTCGTAAACTTATTCCGTGGAGTTTTTGGTATAAATAGCCATACTAAATCGATGTTAACGTAGAGGAACGTGAAAAAAACGGAAATATACAAAGATCAAAAAAGGCCGCCATAGTATTCTGCTAAAAAAATGAAATTGAATTTAAAATTGGATAAAATAGGAATGAAAGATATTCGCAGATTGAAAAAGTAGCTTACTTAAAGGCTAAGTAATCATATAAAACGCCTTGAGTCGTTCGAAATTCTAAGGTATCAAATGCTTTTAACGTTCTCCTTGAAGACTCTTCGTCGTGGTGTCGTAATTTTGGTAAAAAGGCGGCAGGAGTTGATGACTATGAGAAAAACAATGTGGTACGGAGAAAGAGGAAGACGGAACCATCGTAAAAACAGAACGTTTATTGCGCTATAGCTTCCGTAGACAAGTTTTTGACCCATATCCCCATTTATTCCCTCAGTGATCGATAAGATCTTAAATATCAAGTACTATAGTGTGAGCATGCTCGAGCGTTTCACGGAGATCGAAGACTTTTGCCAATACCGTCTAATCGGAACAACGAGCGGTCGGTCGCTTTCTTCCGTTTCTTCAAACTGCCATAACTTTTGACTCGTTTGGAATTACGGGAGCCACAACCAATCAAAACGAAGCTCTTTCCATGTTCTACGTTTCTAACGGTTGGAATTGTCCCGGATCGGTTTATTGTGTAGAATAATTCCGTCTTAATTTTATTCTATAGCTTGGATGTTTTCATTCGTAAATTTATTCCGTGGAGTTTGTGGTATAAGTAGCCATACTAAATCGATGTTAACGTAGAATAACGTGAAAAAAACGGAAATATACAAAGATCAAAAAAGGCCGCCATAGTATTCCGCTAAAAAAATGAAATTGAATTTAAAATTGGATAAAATAGGAATGAAAGATATTCGCAGATTGAAAAAGTAGCTTACTTAAAGGCTAAGTAATCATATAAAACGCCTTGAGTCGTTCAAAATTCTAAGGTATCAAATGCTTTTAACGTTCTCCTCGAAGTCTCTTCGTCGTGGTGTCGTAATTTTGGTAAAAAGGCGGCACGCGTTGATGACTATGAGAAAAACAATGTGGTACGGAAAAAGAGGAAGACAGAACCGTCGTAAAAACAGAACGTTTATTGCGCTATAGCTTCCCTAGACAAGTTTTTGACCCATATCCCCATTTATTCCCTCAATGATCCATAAGATCTTAAATATCAAGTACTATAGTGTGAGCATGCTCGAGCGTTTCACGAAGATCGAAGACTTTTGCCAATACCGTCGAATCGGAACAGCGAGCGGTCGGTCGCTTTCTTCCGTTTCTTCAAACTGCCATAACTTTTGACTCGTTTGGAATTACGGGAGCCACAACCTATCAAAAAGAAGCTCTTTCCATGTTCTACGTTTCTAACGGTTGGAATTGTCATGGATCGGTTTCTTGTGTAGAATAATTCCGTCTTAATTTTATTCTACGGCTTGGACGTTTTCATTCGTAAACTTATTCCGTGGAGTTTTTGGTATAAATAGCCATACTAAATCGATGTTAACGTAGAGGAACGTGAAAAAAACGGAAATATACAAAGATCAAAAAAGGCCGCCATAGTATTCTGCTAAAAAAAATGAAATTGAATTTAAAATTGGATAAAATAGGAATGAAAGATATTCGCAGATTGAAAAAGTAGCTTACTTAAAGGCTAAGTAATCATATAAAACGCCTTGATTCGTTCGAAATTCTATGGTATCAAATGCTTTTAACGTTCTTCTCGAAGTCTCTTCGTCGTGGTGTCGTAATTTTGGTAAAAAGGCGGCACGCGCTGATGACTATGAGAAAAACAATGTGGTACGGAAAAAGAGGAAGACGGAACCGTCGTAAAAACAGAACGTTTATTGCGCTATAGCTTCCGTAGACAAGTTTTTCACCCATATCCCCATTTATTCCCTCAATGATCCATAAGATCTTAAATATCAAGTACTATAGTGTGAGCATGCTCGAGCGTTTCACGAAGATCGAAGACTTTTGCCAATACCGTCGAATCGGAACAGCGAGCGGTCGGTCGCTTTCTTCCGTTTCTGCAAACTGCCATAACTTTTGACTCGTTTGGAATTACGGGAGCCACAACCTATCAAAACGAAGCTCTTTCCATGTTCTACGTTTCTAACGGTTGGAATTGTCATGGATCGGTTTCTTGTGTAGAATAATTCCTTCTTAATTTTATTCTACAGCTTGGACGTTTTCATTCGTCAACTTATTCCGTGGAGTTTTTGGTATAAATAGCCATACTAAATCGATGTTAACGTAGAGGAACGTGAAAAAAACGGAAATATACAAAGATCAAAAAAGGCCGCCATAGTATTCTGCTAAAAAAATGAAATTGAATTTAAAATTGGATAAAATAGGAATGAAAGATTTTCGCAGATTGAAAAAGTAGCTTACTTAAAGGCTAAGTAATCATATAAAAGCCTTGATTCGTTCGAAATTCTAAGGTATCAAATGCTTTTAACGTTCTTCTCGAAGTCTCTTCGTCATGGTGTCGTAATTTTGGTAAAAAGGCGGCACGCGTTGATGACTATGAGAAAAACAATGTGGTACGGAAAAAGAGGAAGACGGAACCGTCGTAAAAGCAGAACGTTTATTGCGCTATAGCTTCCGTAGACAAGTTTTTGACCCGTATCCCCATTTATTCCCTCAATGATCCATAAGATCTTAAATATCAAGTACTATAGTGTGAGCATGCTCGAGCGTTTCATGAAGATCGAAGACTTTTGCCAATACCGTCGAATCGGAACAGCGAGCGGTCGGTCGCTTTCTTCCGTTTCTTCAAACTGCCATAACTTTTGACTCGTTGGGAATTACGGGAGCCACAACCTATCAAAACGAAGCTCTTTCCATGTTCTACGTTTCTAACGGTTGGAATTGTCATGGATCGGTTTCTTGTGTAGAATAATTCCGTCTTAATTTTATTCTACAGCTTGGACGTTTTCATTCGTAAACTTATTCCGTGGAGTTTTTGGTATAAATAGCCATACTAAATCGATGTTAACGTAGAGGAACGTGAAAAAAAGGAAATATACAAAGATCAAAAAAGGCCGCCATAGTATTCCGCTAAAAAAATGAAATTGAATTTAAAATTGGATAAAATAGGAATGAAAGATATTCGCAGATTGAAAAAGTAGCTTACTTAAAGGCTAAGTAATCATATAAAACGCCTTGAGTCGTTCGAAATTCTAAGGTATCAAATGCTTTTAACGTTCTCCTTGAAGACTCTTCGTCGTGGTGTCGTAATTTTGGTAAAAAGGCGGCATGCGTTGATGACTATGAGAAAAACAATGTGGTACGGAGAAAGAGGAAGACGGAACCATCGTAAAAACAGAACGTTTGTTGCGCTATAGCTTCCGTAGACAAGTTTTTGACCCATATCCCCATTTATTCCCTCGGTGATCCATAAGATCTTAAATATCAAGTACTATAGTGTGAGCATGCTCGAGCGTTTCACGGAGATCGAAGACTTTTGCCAATACCGTCGAATCGGAACAGCGAGCGGTCGGTCGCTTTCTTCCGTTTCTTCAAACTGCCATAACTTTTGACTCGTTTGGAATTACGGGAGCCACAACCTATCAAAACGAAGCTCTTTCCATGTTCTACGTTTCTAACGGTTGGAATTGTCATGGATCGGTTTCTTGTGTAGAATAATTCCGTCTTAATTTTATTCTACAGCTTGGACGTTTTCATTCGTAAACTTATTCCGTGGAGTTTTTGGTATAAATAGCCATACTAAATCGATGTTAACGTTGAGGAACGTGAAAAAAAGGAAATATACAAAGATCAAAAAAGGCCGCCATAGTATTCTACTAAAAAAATGAAATTGAATTTAAAATTGGATAAAATAGGAATGAAAGATATTCGCAGATTGAAAAAGTAGCTTACTTAAAGGCTAAGTAATCATATAAAACGCCTTGATTCGTTCGAAATTCTAAGGTATCAAATGCTTTTAACGTTCTTCTCGAAGTCTCTTCGTCGTGGTGTCGTAATTTTGGTAAAAAGGCGGCACCCGTTGATGACTATGAGAAAAACAATGTGGTACGGAGAAAGAGGAAGACGGAACCATCGTAAAAACAGAACGTTTATTGCACTATAGCTTCCATAGACAAGTTTTTGACCCATATCCCCATTTATTCCCTCAGTGATCCATAAGATCTTAAATATCAAGTAC
Source organism: Allium cepa (assembly GCA_030765085.1). Lineage (NCBI taxonomy): Eukaryota > Viridiplantae > Streptophyta > Magnoliopsida > Asparagales > Amaryllidaceae > Allium > Allium cepa. The sequence goes on from CM060931.1 coordinate 172,472,231, forward strand.
TATAGTGTGATCATGCTCGAGCGTTTCACGAAGATCGAAGACTTTTGCCAATACCGTCTAATCGGAACAGCGAGCGGTCGGTCGCTTTCTTCCGTTTCTTCAAACTGCCATAACTTTTGACTCGTTTGGAATTACGGGAGCCACAACCTATCAAAACGAAGCTCTTTCCATGTTCTACGTTTCTAACGGTTGGAATTGTCAGGGATCGGTTTCTTGTGTAGACTAATTCCATCTTAATTTTATTCTACAGCTTGGATGTTTTCATTCGTAAATTTATTCCGTGGAGTTTGTGGTTTAAATAGCCATACTAAATCGATGTTGACGTAGAAGAACGTGAAAAAAACGGAAATATACAAAGACCAAAATAGGCCGCCATAGTATTCCGCTAAAAGAATGAAATTGAATTTAAAATTGGATAAAATAGGAATGAAAGATATTCGCAGATTGAAAAAGTAGCTTACTTAAAGGCTAAGTAATCATATAAAACGCCTTGAGTCGTTCGAAATTCTAAGGTATCAAATGCTTTTGACGTTCTCCTTGAAGTCTCTTCGTCGTGGTGTCGTAATTTTGGTAAAAAGGCGGCGCACGTTGATGACTATGAGAAAAACAATATGGTATGGAAAAAGAGGAAGACGGAACCGTCGTAAAAACAGAACGTTTATTGCGCTATAGCTTCCGTAGACAAGTTTTTGACCCATATCCCCATTTATTCCCTCAATGATCCATAAGATCTTAAATATCAAGTACTATAGTGTGAGCATGCTCGAGCGTTTCACGAAGATCGAAGACTTTTGCCAATACCGTCGAATCGGAACAGCGAGCGGTCGGTCGCTTTCTTCCGTTTCTTCATACTGCCATAACTTTTGACTCGTTTGGAATTACGGGAGCCACAACCTATCAAAACGAAGCTCTTTCCATGTTCTACGTTTCTGACGGTTGGAATTGTCATGGATCGGTTTCTTGTGTAGACTAATTCAATCTTAATTTTATTCTACAGCTTGGATGTTTTCATTCGTAAATTTATTCCGTGGAGTTTGTGGTTTAAATAGCCATACTAAATCGATGTTGACGTAGAAGAACGTGAAAAAAACGGAAATATACAAAGATCAAAATAGGCCGCCATAGTATTCCGCTAAAAAAATGAAATTGAATTTAAAATTGGATAAAATAGGAATGAAAGATATTCGCAGATTGAAAAAGTAGCTTACCTAAAGGCTAAGTAATCATATAAAACGCCTTGAGTCGTTCGAAATTCTAAGGTATCAAATGCTTTTAACGTTCTCCTTGAAGACTCTTCGTCGTGGTGTCGTAGTTTTGGTAAAAAGGCGGCAGGAGTTGATGACTATGAGAAAAACAATGTGGTACGGAGAAAGAGGAAGACGGAACCATCGTAAAAACAGAACGTTTGTTGCGCTATAGCTTCCGTAGACAAGTTTTTGACCCATATCCCCATTTATTCCCTCGGTGATCCATAAGATCTTAAATATCAAGTACTATAGTGTGAGCATGCTCGAGCGTTTCACGAAGATCGAAGACTTTTGCCAATACCGTCGAATCGGAACAGCGAGCGGTCGGTCGCTTTCTTCCGTTTCTTCAAACTGCCATAACTTTTGACTCGTTTGGTATTACGGGAGCCACAACCTATCAAAACGAAGCTCTTTCCATGTTCTACGTTTCTAACGGTTGGAATTGTCATGGATCGGTTTCTTGTGTAGACTAATTCCATCTTAATTTTATTCTACAGCTTGGATGTTTTCATTCGTAAATTTATTCCATGGAGTTTGTGGTTTAAATAGCCATACTAAATCGATGTTAACGTAGAAGAACGTGAAAAAAACGGAAATATACAAAGACCAAAATAGGCCGCCATAGTATTCCGCTAAAAAAATGAAATTGAATTTAAAATTGGATAAAATAGGAATGAAAGATATTTGCAGATTGAAAAAGTAGCTTACTTAAAGGCTAAGTAATCATTTAAAACGCCTTGAGTCGTTCGAAATTCTAAGGTATCAAATGCTTTTAACGTTCTCCTTGAAGTCTCTTCGTCGTGGTGTCGTAATTTTGGTAAAAAGGCGGCGCACGTTGATGACTATGAGAAAAACAATGTGGTACGGAAAAAGAGGAAGACGGAACCGTCGTAAAAACAGAACGTTTATTACACTATAGCTTCCGTAGACAAGTTTTTGACCCATATCCCCATTTATTCCCTCAATGATCCATAAGTCTTAAATATCAAGTACTATAGTGTGAGCATGCTCGAGCGTTTCACGAAGATCGAAGACTTTTGCCAATACCGTCGAATCGGAACAGCGAGCGGTCGGTCGCTTTCTTCCGTTTCTTCAAACTGCCATAACTTTTGACTCGTTTGGTATTACGGGAGCCACAACCTATCAAAACGAAGCTCTTTCCATGTTCTACGTTTCTAACGGTTGGAATTGTCATGGATCGGTTTCTTGTGTAGACTAATTCCATCTTAATTTTATTCTACAGCTTGGATGTTTTCATTCGTAAATTTATTCCATGGAGTTTGTGGTTTAAATAGCCATACTAAATCGATGTTAACGTAGAAGAACGTGAAAAAAACGGAAATATACAAAGACCAAAATAGGCCGCCATAGTATTCCGCTAAAAAAATGAAATTGAATTTAAAATTGGATAAAATAGGAATGAAAGATATTTGCAGATTGAAAAAGTAGCTTACTTAAAGGCTAAGTAATCATTTAAAACGCCTTGAGTCGTTCGAAATTCTAAGGTATCAAATGCTTTTAACGTTCTCCTTGAAGTCTCTTCGTCGTGGTGTCGTAATTTTGGTAAAAAGGCGGCGCACGTTGATGACTATGAGAAAAACAATGTGGTACGGAAAAAGAGGAAGACGGAACCGTCGTAAAAACAGAACGTTTATTGCGCTATAGCTTCCGTAGACAAGTTTTTGACCCATATCCCCATTTATTCCCTCAATGATCCATAAGTTCTAAATATCAAGTACTATAGTGTGAGCATGCTCGAGCGTTTCACGAAGATCGAAGACTTTTGCCAATACCGTCGAATCGGAACAGCGAGCGGTCGGTCGCTTTCTTCCGTTTCTTCAAACTGCCATAACTTTTGACTCGTTTGGAATTACGGGAGCCACAACCTATCAAAACGAAGCTCTTTCCATGTTCTACGTTTCTAATGGTTGGAATTGTCATGGATCGGTTTCTTGTGTAGAATAATTCCGTCTTAATTTTATTCTACGGCTTGGAAGTTTTCATTCGTAAACTTATTCCGTGGAGTTTTTGGTATAAATAGCCATACTAAATCGATGTTAACGAAGAAGAACGTGAAAAAAACGGAAATATACAAAGATCAAAAAAGGCCGCCATAGTATTCTGCTAAAAAAATGAAATTGAATTTAAAATTGGATAAAATAGGAATGAAAGATATTCGCAGATTGAAAAAGTAGCTTACTTAAAGGCAAAGTAATCATATAAAACGCCTTGATTCGTTCGAAATTCTAAGGTATCAAATGCTTTTAACGTTCTTCTCGAAGTCTCTTCGTCGTGGTGTCGTAATTTTGGTAAAAAGGCGGCACGCGTTGATGACTATGAGAAAAACAATGTGGTACGGAGAAAGAGGAAGACGGAACCATCGTAAAAACAGAACGTTTATTGCACTATAGCTTCCATAGACAAGTTTTTGACCCATATCCCCATTTATTCCCTCAGTGATCCATAAGATCTTAAATATCAAGTACTATAGTGTGATCATGCTCGAGCGTTTCACGAAGATCGAAGACTTTTGCCAATACCGTCGAATCGGAACAGCGAGCGGTCGGTCGCTTTCTTCCGTTTCTTCAAACTGCCATAACTTTTGACTCGTTTGGAATTACGGGAGCCACAACCTATCAAAAAGAAGCTCTTTCCATGTTCTACGTTTCTAACGGTTGGAATTGTCATGGATCGGTTTCTTGTGTAGAATAATTCCGTCTTAATTTTATTCTACGGCTTGGACGTTTTCATTCGTAAACTTATTCCGTGGAGTTTTTGGTATAAATAGCCATACTAAATCGATGTTAACGTAGAGGAACGTGAAAAAAACGGAAATATACAAAGATCAAAAAAGGCCGCCATAGTATTCTGCTAAAAAAATGAAATTGAATTTAAAATTGGATAAAATAGGAATGAAAGATATCCGCAGATTGAAAAAGTAGCTTACTTAAAGGCAAAGTAATCATATAAAACGCCTTGATTCGTTCGAAATTCTAAGGTATCAAATGCTTTTAACGTTCTTCTCGAAGTCTCTTCGTCGTGGTGTCGTAATTTTGGTAAAAAGGCGGCACGCGTTGATGACTATGAGAAAAACAATGTGGTACGGAGAAAGAGGAAGACGGAACCATCGTAAAAACAGAACGTTTATTGCACTATAGCTTCCATAGACAAGTTTTTGACCCATATCCCCATTTATTCCCTCAGTGATCCATAAGATCTTAAATATCAAGTACTATAGTGTGATCATGCTCGAGCGTTTCACGAAGATCGAAGACTTTTGCCAATACCGTCGAATCGGAACAGCGAGCGGTCGGTCGCTTTCTTCCGTTTCTTCAAACTGCCATAACTTTTGACTCGTTTGGAATTACGGGAGCCACAACCTATCAAAAAGAAGCTCTTTCCATGTTCTACGTTTCTAACGGTTGGAATTGTCATGGATCGGTTTCTTGTGTAGAATAATTCCGTCTTAATTTTATTCTACGGCTTGGACGTTTTCATTCGTAAACTTATTCCGTGGAGTTTTTGGTATAAATAGCCATACTAAATCGATGTTAACGTAGAGGAACGTGAAAAAAACGGAAATATACAAAGATCAAAAAAGGCCGCCATAGTATTCTGCTAAAAAAATGAAATTGAATTTAAAATTGGATAAAATAGGAATGAAAGATATTCGCATATTGAAAAAGTAGCTTACTTAAAGGCTAAGTAATCATATAAAACGCCTTGATTCGTTCGAAATTCTATGGTATCAAATGCTTTTAACGTTCTTCTCGAAGTCTCTTCGTCGTGGTGTCGTAATTTTGGTAAAAAGGCGGCACGCGTTGATGACTATGAGAAAAACAATGTGGTACGGAAAAAGAGGAAGACGGAACCGTCGTAAAAACAGAACGTTTATTGCGCTATAGCTTCCGTAGACAAGTTTTTGACCCATATCCCCATTTATTCCCTCAATGATCCATAAGATCTTAAATATCAAGTACTATAGTGTGAGCATGCTCGAGCGTTTCACGAAGATCGAAGACTTTTGCCAATACCGTCGAATCGGAACAGCGAGCGGTCGGTCGCTTTCTTCCGTTTCTTCAAACTGCCATAACTTTTGACTCGTTTGGAATTACGGGAGCCACAACCTATCAAAACGAAGCTCTTTCCATGTTCTACGTTTCTAACGGTTGGAATTGTCATGGATCAGTTTCTTGTGTAGAATAATTCCGTCTTAATTTTATTCTACGGCTTGGACGTTTTCATTCGTAAACTTATTCCGTGGAGTTTTTGGTATAAATAGCCATACTAAATCGATGTTAACGTAGAGGAACGTGAAAAAAACGGAAATATACAAAGATCAAAAAAGGCCGCCATAGTATTCCGCTAAAAAAATGAAATTGAATTTAAAATTGGATAAAATAGGAATGAAAGATATTCGCAGATTGAAAAAGTAGCTTACTTAAAGGCTAAGTAATCATATAAAACGCCTTGAGTCGTTCGAAATTCTAAGGTATCAAATGCTTTTAACGTTCTCCTTGAAGTCTCTTCATCGTGGTGTCGTAATTTTGGTAAAAAGGCGGCGCGCGTTGATGACTATGAGAAAAACAATATGGTACGGAAAAAGAGGAAGACGGAACCATCGTAAAAACAGAACGTTTATTGCGCTATAGCTTCCGTAGACAAGTTTTTGACCCATATCCCCATTTATTCCCTCAATGATCCATAAGATCTTAAATATCAAGTACTATAGTGTGAGCATGCTCGAGCGTTTCACGAAGATCGAAGACTTTTGCCAATACCGTCGAATCAGAATAGCGAGCGGTCGGTCGCTTTCTTCCGTTTCTTCAAACTGCCATAACTTTTGATTCGTTTGGAATTACGGGAGCCACAACCTGTCAAAACGAAGCTCTTTCCATGTTCTACGTTTCTAACGGTTGGAATTGTCATGGAACGGTTTCTTGTGTAGAATAATTCCATCTTAATTTTATTCTACAGCTTGGATGTTTTCATTCGTAAACTTATTCCGTGGAGTTTTTGGTATAAATAGCCATACTAAATCGATGTTAACGTAGAGGAACGTGAAAAAACAGATATATACAATGATCAAAAAAGGCCGCCATAGTATTCTGCTAAAAAAATGAACTTGAATTTGAAATTGGATAAAATAGGAATGAAAGATATTCGCAGATTGAAAAAGTACCTTACTTAAAGGCTAAGTAATCATATAAAACGCCTTGAGTCGTTCGAAATTCTAAGGTGTCAAATGCTTTTAACGTTCTCCTTGAAGTCTCTTCGTCGTGGTGTCGTAATTTTGGTAAAAAGGCGGCACGCGTTGATGACTATGAGAAAAACAATGTGGTACGGAGAAAGAGGAAGACGGAACCATCGTAAAAACAGAACGTTTATTGCGCTATAGCTTCCGTAGACAAGTTTTTGACCCATATCCCCATTTAATCCCTCAGTGATCTATAAGATCTTAAATATCAAGTACTATAGTGTGATCATGCTCGAGCGTTTCACGAAGATCGAAGACTTTTGCCAATAACGTCGAATCGGAACAGCGAGCGGTCGGTCGCTTTCTTCCGTTTCTTCAAACTGCCATAACTTTTGACTCGTTTGGAATTACTGGAGCCACAACCTATAAAAACGAAGCTCTTTCCATGTTCTACGTTTCTAACGGTTGGAATTGTCATAGATCGGTTTCTTGTGTAGAATAATTCCGTCTTAATTTTATTCTACAGCTTCGATGTTTTCATTCGTAAATTTATTCCGTGGAGTTTGTGGTACAAATAGCCATACTAAATCGATGTTAACATTGAAGAACGTGAAAAAAACGGAAATATACAAAGATCAAAAAAGGCCGCCATAGTATTCCGCTAAAAAAATGAAATTGAATTTAAAATTGGATAAAATAGGAATGAAAGGTATTCGCAGATTGAAAAAGTAGCTTACTTAAAGGCTAAGTAATCATATAAAACGCCTTGAGTCGTTCGAAATTCTAAGGTATCAAATACTTTTAACGTTCTCCTTGAAGTCTCTTCGTCGTGGTGTCGTAATTTTGGTAAAAAGGCGGCGCGCGTTGATGACTATGAGAAAAACAATGTGGTACGGAAAAAGAGGATGACGGAACCGTCAAAAAAACAGAACGTTTATTGCGCTATAACTTTCATAGACAATTTTTTGACCCATATCCCCATTTATTCCCTCAGTGATCCATAAGATCTTAAATACCAAGTACTATAGTGTGAGCATGCTCGAGCGTTTCACGGAGATCGAAGACTTTTGCCAATACCGTCGAATCGAACAGCGAGCGGTCGGTCGCTTTCTTCCGTTTCTTCAAACTGCCATAACTTTTGACTCGTTTGGAATTATGGGAGCCACAACCTATCAAAACGAAGCTCTATCCATGTTCTACGTTTCTAACGGTTGGAATTGTCATGGATCGGTATCTTGTGTAGAATAATTCCATCTTAAGTTTATTCTACAGCTTGGATGTTTTCATTCGTAAATTTATTCCGTGGAGTTTATGGTATAAATAGCCATACTAAATCGATGTTAACGTAGAAGAACATGAAAAAAAGGGAAATATACAAAAATCAAAAAAGGCCGCCATAGTATTCCGCTAAAAAAATGAAATTGAATTTAAAATTGGATAAAATAGGAATGAAAGATATTCGCAGATTGAAAAAGTAGCTTACTTAAAGTCTAAGTAATCATATAAAACGCCTTGAATCGTTCGAAATTCTAAGGTATCAAATGCTTTTAACGTTCCTTGAAGTCTCTTCGTCGTGGTGTCGTAATTTTGGTAAAAAGGCGGCGCGCGTTGATGACTATGAGAAAAACAATGTGGTACGGAAAAAGAGGAAGACGGAACCGTCGTAAAAACAGAACGTTTATTGCGCTATAACTTTCATAGACAATTTTTTGACCCATATCCCCATTTATTCCCTCAGTGATCCATAAGATCTTAAATATCAAGTACTATAGTGTGAGCATGCTCGAGCGTTTCACGGAGATCGAAGACTTTTGCCAATACCATCGAATCGGAACAGCGAGCGGTCGGTCGCTTTCTTCCGTTTCTTCAAACTGCCATAACTTTTGACTCGTTTGGAATTACGGGAGCGATAACCTATCAAAACGAAGCTCTTTCCATGTTCTACGTTTTTAATGGTTGGAATTGTCATGGATCGGTTTCTTGTGTAGAATAATTCCAACTTAATTTTATTCTATAGCTTGGATGTTTTCATTCGTAAATTTATTCCGCGGAGTTTGTGGTGTAAATTGCCATACTAAATCGATGTTAACGTAGAAGAACGTGAAAAAAACGGAAATATACAAAGATCAAAAAAGGCCGCCATAGTATTCCGCTAAAAAAATGAAACTGAATTTAAAATTGGATAAAATAGGAATGAAAGATATTCGCAGATTGAAAAAGTAGCTTACTTAAAGGCTAAGTAATCATATAAAATGCCTTGAGTCGTTCGAAATTCTAAGATATCAAATGCTTTTAACGTTCTCCTTGAAGTCCCTTCGTCGTGGTGTCGTAGTTTTGCTAAAAAGGCGGCGCGCGTTGATGACTATGAGAAAAACAATATGGTACGGAAAAAGAGGAAGAAGGAACCATCGTAAAAACAGAACGTTTATTGCGCTATTGCTTCCGTAGACAAGTTTTTGACCCATATCCCCATTTATTCCCTCAATGATCCATAAGATCTTAAATACAAGTACTATAGTGTGAGCATGCTCGAGCGTTTCACGGAGATCGAAGACTTTTGCCAATACCGTCGAATCGGAAAAACGAGCGGTCGGTCGCTTTCTTCCGTTTCTTCAAACTGCCATAACTTTTGACTCGTTAGGAATTACGGGAGCCACAACCTATCAAAACGAAGCTCTTTCCATGTTCTACGTTTCTAACGGTTGGAATTGTCATGGATCGGTTTCTTGTGTAGAATAATTCCATCTTAATTTTATTCTACAGGTTGGATGTTTTCATTCGTAAATTTATTCCGTGGAGTTTTTGGTATAAATAGCCATACTAAATCGATGTTAACGTAGAGGAACGTGAAAAAAACGGAAATATACAAAGATCAAAAAAGTCCGCCATAGTATTCCGCTAAAAAAATGAAATTGAATTTAAAATTGGATAAAATAGGAATGAAAGATATTCGCAGAATGAAAAAGAAGCTTATTTAAAGGCTAAGTAATCATATAAAACGCCTTGAGTCGTTCGAAATTCTAAGGTATCAAATGCTTTTAACGTTCTCCTTGAAGTAACTTCGTCGTGGTGTCGTAATTTTGGTAAAAAGGCGGCGCGCGTTGATGACTATGAGAAAAACAATGTGGTACGGAAAAAGAGGAAGACGGAACCGTCGTAAAAAACAGAACGTTTATTGCGCTATAGCTTTCGTAGACAAGTTTTTGACCCATATCCCCATTTATTCCCTCAGTGATCCATAAGATCTTAAATATCAAGTACTATAGTGTGAGCATGCTCGAGCGTTTCACGGAGATCGAAGACTTTTGCCAATACCGTCGAATCGGAACAGCGAGCGGTCGGTCGCTTTCTTCCGTTTCTTCAAACTGCCATAACTTTTGACTCGTTTGGAATTACGGGAGCCACAACCTATCAAAACGAAGCTCTTTCCATGTTCTACGTTTCTAATGGTTGGAATTGTCATGGATCGGTTTCTTGTGTAGAACAATTCCATCTTAATTTCATTCTACAGCTTGGATGTTTTCATTCGTAAATTTATTCCGTGGAGTTTGTGGTATAAATAGCCATACTAAATCGATGTTAACGTAGAAGAACGTGAAAAAAAGGGAAATATACAAAGATCAAAAAAGGCCGCCCTAGTATTCCGCTAAAAAAATGAAATTGAATTTAAAATTGGATAAAATAGGATTGAAAGATATTCGCAGATTGAAAAAGTAGCTTACTTAAAGGCTAAGTAATCATATAAAACGCCTTGAGTCGTTCGAAATTTTACGGTATCAAATGCTTTTAACGTTCTCCTTGAAGTCTCTTCGTCGTGGTGTCGTAATTTTGGTAAAAAGGCGGCGTGCGTTGATGACTATGAGAAAAACAATGTGGTACGGAAAAAGAGGAAGACGGAACCGTCGTAAAAACAGAACGTTTATTGCGCTATAGCTTCCGTAGACAAGTTTTTGACCCATATCCCCATTTATTCCCTCAATGATCCATAAGATCTTAAATATCAAGTATTATAGTGGGAGCATGCTCGAGCGTTTCACAGAGATCGAAGACTTTTGCCAATACCGTCGAATCGGAACAGCGAGCGGTCGGTCGCTTTCTTCCGTTTCTTCAAACTGCCATAACTTTTGACTCGTTTGGAATTACGGGAGCCACAACCTATCAAAACGAAGCTCTTTCCATGTTCTACGTTTCTAATGGTTGGAATTGTCATGGATCGGTTTCTTGTGTAGAATAATTCCATCTTAATTTTATTCTACAGCTTGGATGTTTTCATTCGTAAATTTATTCCGTGGAGTTTTTGGTATAAATAGCCATACTAAATCGATGTTAACGTAGAGGAACGTGAAAAAAACGAAAGTATACAAAGATCAAAAAAGGCCGCCATAGTATTCCGCTCAAAAAATGAAATTGAATTTAAAATTGGATAAAATAGGAATGAAAGATATTCGCAGATTGAAAAAGTAGCTTACTTAAAGGCTAAGTAATCATATAAAATGCCTTGAGTCGTTCGAAATTCTAAGGTATCAAGTGCTTTTAACGTTCTCCTTGAAGTCTCTTCGTCGTGGTGTCGTAATTTTGGTAAAAAGGCGGCGCGCGTTGACGACTATGAGAAAAACAATGTGGTATGGAAAAAGAGGAAAACGGAACCGTCGTAAAAACAGAACATTTATTGCGCTATAGCTTCCGTAGACAAGTTTTTTACCCATATCCCCATTTATTCCCTCAATGATCCATAAGATCTTAAATATCAAGTACTATAGTGTGAGCTTGCTCGAGCGTTTCACGGAGATCGAAGACTTTTGCCAATACCGTCGAATCGGAACAGCGAGCGGTAGGTCGCTTTCTTCCGTTTCTTCAAACTGCCATAACTTTTGACTCGTTTGGAATTACGGGAGCAACAACCTATCAAAACGAAGCTCTTTCCATGTCTACGTTTCTAACGGTAGGAATTGTCATGGATCGGTTTTTTGTGTAGAATAATTCCATATTAATTTTATTCTACAGCTTGGATGTTTTCATTCATAAATTTATTCCGTGGAGTTTGCGGTATAAGTAGTCGGACTAAATCGATGTTGACGTAGAAGAATGTGAAAAAACGAAAATATACAAAGATCAAAAAAGGCCAACATAATATTTAGCTAAAAAAATGAAATTGAATTTAAAATTGGATAAAATAGGAAAATGAAAGATATTCGCAGATTGAAAAAGTAGCTTACTTAAAGGCTAAGTAATCAAATAAAATGCCTTGAGTTGTTTGAAATTCTAAGGTATCAAATGCTTTTAACGTTCTCCTTGAAGTCTCTTTGTCGTGGTGTCGTAATTTTGGTAAAAAGGCGGCGCTTTGATGACTATGAGAAAAACAATGTTGTAAGGAAAAAGAGGAAGACGGAACCATCGTAAAAACAGAACGTTTATTGCGCTATAGCTTCCGTAGACAAGTTTTTGACCCATATCCCCATTTATTCTCTCAATGATCCATAAGATTTTAAATATCAAGTACAATAGTGTGAGCATGCTCGAGCGTTTCACGGAGATCGAAGACTTTTGCCAATACCGTCGAATCGGAACAGCGAGCGGTCGGTCGCTTTCTTCCGCTTCTTCAAACTGCCATAACTTTTGACTCGTTTGGAATTATGGGAGCCACAACCTATCAAAACGAAGCTCTTTCCATGTTCTACGTTTCTAACGGTTGGAATTGTCATGGATCGGTTTCTTGTGTAGAATAATTCCATCTTAATTCTATTCTACAGCTTGGATGTTTTCATTCGTAAATTTATTCCGTGGAGTTTGTGGTATAAATAGCCATACTAAATCGATGTTAATGTAGAAGAACGTGAAAAAAACGGAAATATACAAATATCCAAAAAGGCCGCCATAGTATTCCGCTAAAAAAATGAAATTAAATTTAAAATTGGATAAAATAGGAATGAAAGATATTCGCAGATTGAAAAAGTAGCTTACTTAAAGGCTAAGTAATCATATAAAACGCCTTGAGTCGTTCAAAATTCTAAGGTATCTAATGCTTTTAACGTTCTCCTTGAAGTCTCTTCGTCGTGGTGTCGTAATTTTGGTAAAAAGGCGGCGCGCGTTGATGACTATGAGAAAAAGAACGTGGTACGGAAAAAGAGGAAGACGGAACCGTCGTAAAAACAGAACATTTATTGCGCTATAGCTTCCGTAGACAAGTTTTTCACCCATATCCCCATTTATTCCCTCAATGATCCTTAAGATCTTAAATATCAAGTACTATAGTGTGAGCTTGCTCAAGCGTTTCACGGAGATCGAAGACTTTTGCCAATACCGTCGAATCGGAACAGCGAGCGGTCGGTCGCTTTCTTCCGTTTCTTCAAACTGCCATAACTTTTGACTCGTTTGGAATTACGGGAGCCACAACCTATCAAAACGAAGCTCTTTCCATGTCTACGTTTCTGACGGTAGGAATTGCCATGGATCGATTTTTGTGTAGAATAATTCCATATTAATTTTATTCTACAGCTTGGATGTTTTCATTCATAAATTTATTCCGTGGAGTTTGCCGTATAAGTAGTCGGACTAAATCGATGTTGACGTAGAAGAACGTGAAAAAACCGAAAATATACAAAGATCAAAAAAGGCCACCATAATATTTCGCTAAAAAAATGAAATTGAATTTAAAATTGGATAAAATAGGAAAATGAAAGATATTCGCAGATTGAAAAAGTAGCTTACTTACAGGCTAAGTAATCATATAAAACGTCTTGAGTCGTTCGAAATTCTAAGGTATCAAATGCTTTTAACATTCTCCTTGAAGTCTCTTCGTCGTGGTGTCGTAATTTTGGTAAAAAGGCGGCACGCGTTGATGACTATGAGCAAAACAACGTGGTACGGAAAAAGAGGAAGACGAAACCATCCTAAAAACAGAACGTTTATTGCGCTATAGCTTACGTAGACAAGTTTTTGACCAATATCCCCATTTATTCCCTCAATGATCCATAAGATCTTAAATATCAAGTACTATAGTGTGAACATGCTCGAGCGTTTCACGGAGATCGAAGACTTTTGCCAATACCGTCGAATCGGAACAGCGAGCGGTCGGTCGCTTTCTCCCGTTCTTTCAAGCGGCCAAAACTTTTGATTCGTTGGGAGTTACGGGAGCCACAACCTATCAAAACGAAGCTCTTTCCATGTTCTACGTTTCTAATGGTTGGAATTGTCATGGATCGGTTTATTGTGTAGAATAATTCCATCTTAATTTTATTTTACAGCTAGGATGTTTTCATTCATAAATTTATTCCGTGGAGTTTATGGTATAAATAGCCAGACTAAATCGATGTTAACTTAGAAGAACGTGAAAAAAACGAAAATATACAAAGATCAAAAAAGGCTACCATAATATTCCGCTAAAAAAATGAAACTGAATTTAAAATTGGATAAAATAGGAAAATGAAAGATATTCGCAGATTGAAAAAGTAGCTTACTTAAAGGCTAAGTAATCATATAAAACGCCTTGAGTCATTCGAAATTCTAAGGTATCAAATGCTTTTAACGTTCTCCTTGAAGTCCCTTCGTCGTGGTGTAGTAATTTTGGTAAAAAGGCGGCGCGCGTTGATGACTGTGAGCAAAACAATGTGGTACGGAAAAAAAGGAAGACGGAACCGTCCAAAAAACAGAACGTTTATTGCGCTATAGCTTCCGTAGACAAGTTTTTGACCAGTATCCCCATTTATTCCCTCAATGATTCATAAGATCTTAAATATCAAGTACTATAGTGTGAGCATGCTCGAGCGTTTCACGGAAATCGAAGACTTTTGCCAATACCGTCGAATCGGAACAGCGAGCGGTCGGTCGCTTTCTCCTGTTCCTTCAAACGGCCATAACTTTTGACTCGTTGGGAGTTACGGGAGCCACAACCTATCAAAACGAAGCTCTTTCCATGTTCTACGTTTGTAACGGTTGGAATTGTCATGGATCCGTTTTTTGTGTAGAATAATTCCATCTTAATTTTATTCTAAAGCTTGGATGTTTTCATTCATAAATTTATTCCGTGGAGTTTATGGTATAAACAGCCAGACTAAATCGATGTTAGCGTAGAAGAAAGTGAAAAAAACGAAAATATACAAAGATAAAAAAAGGTCACCATAATATTCCGCTAAAAAAATGAAATTGAATTTAAAATTTCATAAAATAGGAAAATGAAAGATATTCGCAGATTGAAAAAGTAGCTTACTTAAAGGCTAAGTAATCATATAAAACGGCATGAGTCGTTCGAAATTCTAAGGTATCAAATGCTTTTAACGTTCTCGTTGAAGTCTCTTCGTCGTGGTGTCGTAATTTTGGTAAAAAGGCGGCATGTGTTGATGACTATGAGCAAAACAATGTCGTATGGAAAAAGAGGAAGACGGAACCGTCGTAAAAACAGAAAGTTTACTGCGTTATTGCTTCCGTAGACAAGTTTTTGACCCATATCCCCATTTATTCCCTCAATGATCCAAAAGATCTTAAATATCAATCCTATAGTGTGAGCATGCTCGAGCGTTTCACGGAGATCGAAGACTTTTGCCAATACCGTCGAATCGGAACAGCGAGCGGTTGGTCGCTTTCTTCCGTTTCTTCAAACGGCCATAACTTTTGACTCGTTAGGAGTTACGGGAGCCACAACCTATCAAAACGAAGCTCTTTCCATGCTCTATGTTTCTAACCGTTGGGATTGTCATGGATCGGTATTTTGTGTAGAATAATTCCATCTTAATTTTTTTCTACAGCTTGGATGTTTTAATTCATAAATTTATTCCGTGGAGTTTGTGGTATAAATAGCCAGACTAAATCGATGTTAACGTAGAAGAACGTGAAAAAAATACAATGATCAAAAAAGGCCGCCATAATATTCCGCTAAAAAAATGAAATTGAATTTAAAATTGGATAAAATAGGAAAATGAAAGATATTCGCAGATTGAAAAAGTAGCTTACTTAAAGGCTAAGTAATCTTATAAAACGCCTTGAGTCGTTCGAAATTCTAAGGTATCAAATGCTTTTAACGTTCTCCTTGAAGTCACTTCGTCGTGGTGTCGTAATTTTGGTAAAAAGGCGGCGCGTGTTGATGACTATGAGCAAAGCAATGTGGTACGGAAAAAGAGAAAGACGGAACCATCGTAAAAACAGAACGTTTATTGCGCTATAGCTTCCGTAGAGAAGTTTTTGACCCATTTCCCCGTTTATTCCCTCAATGATCCATAAGATCTTAAATATCGAGTACTATAGTGTGAGCATGCTCGAGTGTTTCACTGAGATCGAAGACTTTTGCCAATACCGTCGAATCGGAACATCGAGCGGTCAGTCGCTTTCTCCCGTTCCTTCAAACGGCCATAACTTTTGACTCGTTAGGAGTTACGGGAGCCACAACCTATCAAAACGAAGCTCTTTCCATGTTTTACGTATTAACGGTTGGAATTGTTATGGATCGGTTTTTTGTGTAGAATAATTCCATCTTAATTTTATTCTACAGCGTGTATATTTTCATTCATAAATTTATTCCGTGGATTTTATGGTATAAATAGCCAGACTAAATCGATGTTAACGTAGAAGAACGTGAAAAAAACGAAAATATACAAAGATCAAAAAAGGCCACCATAATATTCTGCTAAAAAAATGAAATTGAATTTAAAATTGGATAAAATAGGAAAATGAAAGATATTCGCAGATTGAAAATGTAGCTTACTTATAGGCTAAGTAATCATATAAAACGCCTTGAGTCGTTCGAAATTCTAAGGTATCAAATGCTTTTAACGTTCTCGTTGAAGTCTCTTCGTCGTAGTGTCGCAATTTAGGTAAAAAGGCGGCGCGCGTTGATGACTATGAGCAAAACAATGTGGTACGGAAAAAGAGGAAGACAGAACCGTCGTAAAAACAGAACTTTTATTGCGCTATAGCTTCCGTAGACAAGTTTTTGACCAGTATCCCCGGTTATTCCCTCAATGATCCATAAAATCTTAAATATCAAGTACTATAGTGTGAGCATGATCGAGCGTTTCACGGAGATCGAAGACTTTTTGCCAATACCGTCGAATCGGAACAGCGAGCGGTCGGTCCCTTTCTTACGTTTCTTCAAACGGCCATAACTTTTGACCCGTTGGGAGTTACGGGAGCCGCAACCTATCAAAACGAAGCTCTTTCCATTCTACGTTTCTAACGGTTGGAATTGTCATGGATCAGTTTTTTGTGTGGAATAATTCCATCATAATTTTATTCTACGGCTTTGATGTTTTCATTCATAAATTTATTCCATAGAGTTTATGGTATAAATAGTCAGACTAAATCGATGTTAACGTAGAAGAACGTAAAAAAAATATACAAAGATCAAAAAAGAACACCATAATATTCCGCTAAAAAAATGAAATTGAATTTAAAATTGGATAAAATAGGAAAATGAAAGATATTCGCAGATTGAAAAAGTAGCTCACTTAAAGGCTAAGTAATCATATAAAACGCATTGAGTCGTTCGAAATTCTAAGGTATCAAATGCTTTATCGTTCTCCTTGAAGTCACATCATCGTGGTGTCATAATTTTGGTAAAAAGGCGGCGTGTGTTGAAGACTATGAGCAAAGCAATGTGGTACGGAAAAAGAGGAAGACGGAACTGTCGTAAAAACAGAACGTTTATTGCGCTATAGTTTCCGTAGACAAGTTTTTGACCAATATCCCCATTTATTCCCTCAATGATCCATAAGATCGTAAATATCAATTACTATAGTGTGAGCATGCTCGAGCGTTTCACGGAGATCGAAGACTTCCGCCGATACCATCGAATCGGAACAGCGAGCGGTCGGTCTCTTTCTTCCGTTTCTTCAAACGGCCATAACTTCTGACTCGTTGGGAGTTGGGAGTTACGGGAGCCACAACCTATCAAAACGAAGCTCTTTTCATGTTCTACGTTTCTAACGGTTGGAATTGTCATGGATCAGTTTTTTGTGTAGAATAATTCCACCTTAATTTTATTCTACAGCTTGTATGTTTTCATTCATAAATTTATTCCGTGGATTTTATGGTATAAATAGCCAGACTAAATCGATGTTAACGTAGAAGAACGTGAAAAAAACGAAAATATACAAAGATAAAAAAAGGCCACCATAATATTCCGCTAAAAAATGAAATTGAATTTAAAATTGGATAAAATAGAAAAATGAAAGATATTCGCAAATTGAAAATGTAGCTTACTTACAGCCTAAGTAATCGTATAAAACGCCTTTGAGTCGTTCGAAATTCTAAGGTATCAAATGTTTTTAACGTTCTCCTTGAAGTCTCTTCGTCGTGGTGTCGTAATTTTGGTAAAAAGGCAGCGCGCGTTGATGACTATGAGCAAAACAATATGGTCTGGAAAAAGAGGAAGACAGAACCGTCGTAAAAACAGAACGTTTATTGCGCTATAGTTCCGTAGACAAGTTTTTGACCAATATCCCCATTTATTCCATCAATGGTCCATAAGATCTTAAATATCAAGTACTATAGTGTGAGCATGCTCGAGCGTTTCACGGAGATCGAAGACTTTTGCTAATACCGTCGAATCGAAACAGCGAGCGGTCGGTCGCTTTCTTACGTTTCTTCAAACGGCCATTACTTTTGACTCGTTGGGAGTTACGGGAGCCACAACCTATCAAAACGAAGCTCTTTCCATGTTCTACATTTCTAACGGTTGAAATTGTCATGGATCGGTTTTTTGTGTGGAATAATTCCTTCTTAATTTTATTCTACAGCTTGGATGTTTTCATTCATAAATTTATTCCATGGAGTTTATGGTATAAATAGTCAGACTAAATCGATGTTTACGTAGAAGAACGTAAAAAAATATACAAAGATCAAAAAAGGCTACCATAATATTCTGCTAAAAAAATGATATTAAATTTAAAATTGGATAAAATAGGAAAATGAAAGATATTCGCAGATTGAAAAAGTAGCTTACTTATAGGCTAAGTAATCATATAAAACGCCTTGAGTCATTCGAAATTATAAGGTATCAAATGCTTTTAACGTTCTCCTTGAAGTCCCGTCGTCGTGGTGTCGTAATTTTGGTAAAAAGGCGGCGCGCGTTGATGACTATGAGCAAAACAATGTGGTACGGAAAAAGAGGAAGGCGGAATCGTCCTGAAAACGGAACGTTTATTGCGCTATAGCTTCCGTAAACAAGTTTTTGACCAATATACCCATTTATTCCCTCAATGATTCATAAGATCTTAAATATCAAGTACTATAGTGTGAACATGCTCGAGCGTTTCACGGAGATTGAAGACTTTTGCCAATACTGTCGAACCGGAACAGCGAGCGGTCGGTCGCTTTCTCCTGTTCCTTCAAACGGCCATAACTTTTGTGTAAAATAATTCCATCTTAATTTTATTCTACAGCTTGGATGTTTTCATTCATAAATTTATTCCGTGGAGTTTTGGTATAAATAGCCAGACTAAATCGATGTTAACGTAGAAGAACGTGAAAAAAACGAAAATATACAAAGATCAAAAAAGGCCACCATAATATTCTACTAAAAAATTAAATTGAATTTAAAATTGGATAAGATAGGAAAATGAACGATATTCGCAGATTGAAAAAGTAGCTTACTTAAAGGCTAAGTAATCATATAAAACGCCATGACTCATTCGAAATTCTAAGGTATCAAATGCTTTTAACGTTCTCCTTGAAGTCACATCGTCGTGGTGTCGTAATTTTGGTAAAAAGGCGGCGCGTGTTGATGACTATGAGCAAAGCAATGTGGTACGGAAAAAGTGGAAGACGGAACCGTCGTAAAAACAGAACGTTTACTGCGCTATAGCTTCCGTAGACAGGTTTTTGAGCCATATCCCCATTTATTCCCTCAATGATCCAAAAGATCTTAAATATCAATACTGTAGTGTGAGCATGCTCGAGCGTTTCACGGAGATCAAAGACTTTTTCCAATACCGTCGAATCGGAACAGCGAGCGGTCGGTCGCTTTCTTCCGTTTCTTCAAACGGCCATAACTTTTGACTCGTTGGGAGTTACGGGAGCCACAACCTATCAAAACGAAGCTCTTTCCATGTTCTACGTTTCTAACGGTTAGAATTGTCATGGATCGGTTATTTGTGTAGAATAATTCCATCTTAATTTTATTTTACAACTTGGATGTTTTCATTCATAAATTTATTCCGTGGAGTTTATGGTATAAATAGTCAGACTAAATCGATGTTAAAGTAGAAGAACGTAAAAAAAATATACAAAGATCAAAAATGGCCGCCATTATATTCCGCAAAAAAAATGAAATTGAATTTAAAATTGGATAAAATAGGAAAATGAAAGATATTCGTAGATTGAAAAAGTAGCTTACTTCAAGCCTAAGTAATATTATAAAACGCCTTGAGTCGTTCGAAATTCTAAGGTATCAAATGCTTTTAACGTTCTCCTTGAAGTCACATCGTCGTGGTGTCGTAATTTTGGTAAAAAGGCGGCGCGTGTTGATGACTATGAGCAAAGCAATGTGGTATGGAAAAAGAGGAAGACGGAACCGTCGTAAAAACGGAACGTTAATTGCACTATAGCTTCTGTAGACAAGTTTTTGACCCATATCCCCATTTATTCCCTCAATGATCCATAAGATCTTAAATATCAAGTACTATAGTGTGAGAATGCTCGAGCTTTTCACGGAGATCGAAGACTTTTGCCAATACCGTCGAATCGGAACACCGAGCGGTCGGTCGCTTTCTTCAGTTTCTTCAAACGACCATAACTTTTGACTCGTTGGGAGTTACGGGAGCCACAACCTATCAAAACGAAGCTCTTTCCATGATCTACGTTTCTAATGGTTGGAATTGTCATGGATCGGTTTTTTGTGTAGAATAATTCCATCTTAATTTTATTCTACAGCTTGGATGTTTTCATTCATAAATTTATTCCGTGGAGTTTATGGTATAAATAGTCAGACTAAATCGATGTTAACGTAGAAGAATGTAAAAAAAAAAAATACAAAGATCAAAAAAGGCCTCCATAATATTCTGCTAAAAAAATGAAATTGAATTTAAAATTGGATAAAATAGGAAAATGTAAGATATTCGCAGATTGAAAAAGTAGCTTACTTAAAGGCCAAGTAATCCTATAAAACGCCTTGATTCGTTCGAAATTCTAAGGTATCAAATGCTTTTAACATTCTCCTTGAAGTCACTTCGTCGTGATGTCGTAATTGTGGTAAAAAGGCGGCGCGTGTTGATGACTATGAACAAAGCAATGTGGTACGGAAAAAGAGGATGACGGAACCGTCGTAAAAACGGAACGTTTATTGCGCTATAGCTTCCGTAGATAAGTTTTTGACCCATATCCCCATTTATTACCTCAATGATCCAGGATCTTAATTATCAAGTACTATAGTGTGACCATGCTCGAGCGTTTCACGGAGATCGAAGACTTCTACCAATACCGTCAAATCGGAACAGCGAGCGGTCGGTCGCTTTCTTCCGTTTCTTCAAACGACCATAACTTTTGACTCGTTTGGAGTTACGGGAACCACAACCTATCAAAACGAAGCTCTTTCCATGTTCTACGTTTCTAAGGGTTGGAATTGTCATGGATCGGTTTTTTGTATTGAATAATTCCATCTTAATTTTATTCTACGGCTTGGATGTTTTCATTCATAAATTTATTCCGTGGAGTTTATGGTATAAATAGCCAGACTAAATCGATGTTAACGTAGAAGAACGTGAAAAAAATGAAAAAATACAAAGATAAAAAAAGGCCGCCATAATATTCCGCTAAAAAAATGAAATTGAATTTAAAATTGGATAAAATAGGAAAATGAAAGATATTCGCAGATTGAAAAAGTAGCTTACTTAAAGGCTAAGTAATATTATAAAATGCCTTGAGTCATTCGAAATTCTAGGGTATCAAATGCTTTTATCGTTCTCCTTGCAGTCACATCGTCGTGGTGTCGTAATTTTGGTAAAAAGGCGGCGCGTGTTGATGACTATGAGCAAAGCAATGTGGTATGGAATAAGAGGAAGACGGAACCGTCGTAAAAACAGAACGTTTATTGCGCTATAGCTTCTGTAGACAAGTTTTTGACCCATATCCCCATTTATTCCCTCAATGATCCATAAGATCTTAAATATCAACTACTATAGTGTGAGAATGCTCGAGCGTTTCATGGAGATCGAAGACTTTTGCCAATACTGTCGAATCGGAGCAGCGAGCGGTCGGTCGCTTTCTTCTGTTTCTTCAAACGGCCAAAACTTTTGACTCATTGGGAGATACGGGAGCCACAACCTATCAAAATGAAGCTCTTTCCATCTTCTACGTTTCTAACGGTTGGAATTGTCATGGGTCGGTTTTTGTGTGGAATAATTGCATCTTAATTTTATTCTACAGCTTGGATGTTTTCATTCATAAATTTATTCCGTGGGGTTTATGGTACAAATAGTCAGACTAAATCGATGTTAGAGTAGAAGAATGTAAAAAAAATACAAAGATCAAAAAAAGCCTCCATAATATTCCGCTAAAAAAATGAAATTGAATTTAAAATTGGATAAAATAGGAAAATGTAAGATTTTCGCGGATTGAAAAAGTAGCTTACTTAAAGGCCAAGTATTCTTATAAAACGCCTTGAGTCGTTCGAAATTTTAAGGTATCAAATGCTTTTAACATTCTCCTTGAAGTCACTTCGTCGTGATGTCGTAATTTTGGTAAAAAGGCGGCGCGTGTTGATGACTATGAACAAAACAATGTGATACGGAAAAAGATGATGACGGAACCGTCGTAAAAACGGAACGTTTATTGCGCTATAGCTTCCGTAGACAAGTTTTTGACCCATATCCTCATTTATTCCCTCAATGATCCATAAGATCTTAAATATCAAGTACTATATTGTGACCATGCTCGAGCGTTTCACGGAGATCGAAGACTTTTAACAATACCGTCAAATCGGAACAGAGAGCGGTCAGTCGCTTTCTTCCGTTTCTTCAAACGGCCATAACTTTTGACTCGTTTGGAGTTACGGGAGCCACAACCTATCAAAACGAAGCTCTTTCCATGTTCTACGTTTCTAACGGTTGGAATTGTCATGGATCGGTTTTTTGTGTAGAATAATTATATCTTAATTTTATTCTACAGCTTGGATGTTTTCATTCATAAATTTATTCCGTGGAGTTTATGGTATAAATAGCCAGACTAAATCGATGTTAACGTAGAAGAATGTGAAAAAAACAAAAAAATACAAAGATCAAAAAAGGTCGCCATAATATTCCGCTAAAAAAATGAAATTGAATTTAAAATTGGAAAAAATAGGAAAATGAAAGATATTCGCAGATTGAAAAAGTAGCTTACTTAAAGACTAAGTAATCTTATAAAACGCCTTGAGTCGTTCGAAATTCTATGGTATCAAATGTTTTTAACGTTCTCCTTGAAGTCACATCGTTGTGGTGTCGTAATTTTGGTAAAAAGGCGGCGCGTGTTGATGACTGAGCAAAGCAATGTGGTACGGAAAAAGAGGAAGACGGAACCATCGTAAAAACAGAACGTTTATTGCGCTATAGCTTCCGTAGACAAGTTTTTGACCCATATCCCTATTTATTCCCTCAATGATCCATAAGATCTTAAATATCAAGTACTATAGTGTGAACATGCTCGAGCGTTTCACGGAGATCGAAGACTTTTGCCAATACCGTCGAATCGGAACAGCGAGCGGTCGGTCGCTTTCTTACATTTCTTCAAACGGCCATAAATTTTGACTCGTTGGGAGTTACGGGGGCCACGACCTATCGAAACGAAGCTCTTTTCATGTTCTACGTTTCTAACGGTTGGAATTGTCATGGATCGGTTTTTTGTGTGGAATAATTCCATCATAATTTTATTCTACAACTTGGATGTTTTCATTCATAAATTTATTCCATGGAGTTTATGGTATAAAGAGTCAGACTAAATCGATGTTAAAGTAGAAGAACGTAAAAAAAATGTACAAAGATCAAAAAAGGCCACTATAATATTCCGCTAAAAAAATGAAATTGAATTTAAAATTGGATAAAATAGGAAAATGAAAGATATTCGCAGATTGAAAAAGTAGCTTACTTAAAGGCTATGTAATCATATAAAACGCCATGAGTCGTTCGAAATTCTAAGGTATGAAATGCTTTTAACGTTCTCCTTGAAGTCTCTTCGTCGTAGTGTCGTAATTTTGGTAAAAAGGCGGCGCGCGTTGATGACTATGAGCAAAACAATGTGGTGCTGAGAAAGAGGAAGACGGAACCGTCCTAAAAACAGAACGTTTATTGCGTTATAGCTACCGTAGACAAGTTTTTGACAAATATCCCCATTTATTCCCTCAATGATTCATAAGATCTTAAATATCAAGTACTATAGTGTGAACATGCTCGAGCGTTTCACGGAGATCGAAGACTTTTGCCAATACCGTCGAATCGGAACAGCGAGATGTCGGTCGCTTTCTCCTATTCCTTCAAACGGCCATAACTTTTGACTCGTTGGGAGTTACGGGAGCCACAACCTATCAAAACGAAGCTCTTTCCATGTTTTACGTT
Organism: Allium cepa; assembly: GCA_030765085.1. NCBI lineage: Eukaryota > Viridiplantae > Streptophyta > Magnoliopsida > Asparagales > Amaryllidaceae > Allium > Allium cepa. The sequence continues at coordinate 172,496,188 of CM060931.1, forward strand.
TGTAACGATTGGAATTGTCATGGATCGGTTTACTGTGTAGAATATTTCCATCTTAATTTTATTCTACAGCTTGGATGTTTTCATTCATAAATTTATTCCATGGAGTTTATGGTATAAATAGCCAGACTAAGTCGATGTTAACGTAGAAGAATGTAAAAAAAAATACAAAGATCAAAAAATGCCGCCATAATATTCCGCTAAAAAAACGAAATTGAATTTAAAATTGGATAAAATAGGAAAATGTAAGATATTCGCAGATTGAAAAAGTAGCTTACTTAAAGGCCAAGTAATCTTATAGAACGCCTTGAGTCGTTCGAAATTCTAAGGTATCAAATGCTTTTAACATTCTTCTTGAAGTCACTTCGTCGTGGTGTCGTAATTTTGGTAAAAAGGCGGTGCGTGTTGATGACTATGAACAAAGCAATGTGGTACGGAAAAAGAGGATGACGGAACCGTCGTAAAAACGGAACGTTTATTGCGCTATAGCTTCCGTAGACAAGTTTTTGACCCATATCCCCATTTATCCCTCAGTGATCCATAAGATCTTAAATATCAAGTACTATAGTGTGACCATGCTCGAGCGTTTCACGGAGATCGACGGGAGCCACAACCTATCAAAACGAAGCTCTTTCCATGTTCTACGTTTCTAACGGTTGGAATTGTCATGGATCGGTTTTTTGTGTAGAATAATTATATATTAATTTTATTCTACAGCTTGGATGTTTTCATTCATAAATTTATTCCGTGGAGTTTATGGTATAAATAGCCAGACTAAATCGATGTTAACGTAGAAGAACGTGAAAAAAACGAAAAAATACAAAGATAAAAAAAGGCCGCCATAATAATCCGCTAAAAAAATGAAATTGAATTTAAAATTGGATAAAATAGGAAAATGAAAGATATTCGCAGATTGAAAAAGTAGCTTACTTAAAGGCTAAGTAATATTATAAAATACCTTGAGTCGTTCGAAATTCTAGGGTATCAAATGCTTTTATCTTTCTCCTTGAAGTCACATCGTCGTGGTGTCGTAATTTTGGTAAAAAGGCGGTGCGTGTTGATGACTATGAGAAAAGCAATGTGGTATGGAAAAAGAGGAAGACGGAACCGTCGTAAAAACAGAACGTTTATTGCGCTATAGCTTCTGTAGACAAGTTTTTGACCCATATCCCCATTTATTCCCTCAATGATCCATAAGATCTTAAATATCTACTACTATAGTGTGAGAATGCTCGAGCATTTCACGGAGATCGAAGACTTTTGTCAATACCGTCGAATCGGAACAGCGAGCGGTCGGTCGCTTTCTTCTGTTTCTTCAAACGGCCATAACTTTTGTCTCATTGGGAGATACGGGAGCCACAACCTATCAAAACGAAGCTCTTTCCATCTTCTAACGGTTGGAATTGTCATGGGTCGGTTTTTGTGTGGAATAATTACATCTTAATTTTATTATACAGCTTGGATGTTTTCATTCATAAATTTATTCCGTGGGGTTTATGGTACAAATAGTCAGACTAAATCGATGTTAAAGTAGAAGAATGTAAAAAAAATACAAAGATCAAAAAAGGCCGCTATAATATTCCGCTAAAAAAATGAAATTGAATTTAAAATTGGATAAAATAGGAAAATGTAAGATTTTCGCGGATTGAAAAAGTAGCTTACTTAAAGGCCAAGTATTCTTATAAAACGCCTTGGGTCGTTCGAAATTCTATGGTATCAAATGCTTTTAACATTCTCCTTGAAGTCACTTCATCGTGATGTCGAATTTTGGTAAAAAGGCGGCGCGTGTTGATGACTATGAACAAAGCAATGTGGTACGGAAAAAGATGATGACGGAACCGTCGTAAAAACGGAACGTGTATTGCGCTATAGCTTCCGTAGACAAGTTTTTGACCCATATCCTCATTTATTCCCTCAATGATCCATAAGATCTTAAATATCAAGTACTATAGTGTGACCATGCTCGAGCGTTTCACGGAGATCGAAGACTTTTACCAATACCGTCGAATCCGAACAGCGAGCGGTCGGTCGCTTTCTTCCGTTTCTTCAAACGGCCATAACTTTTGACTCGTTTCGAGTTACGGGAGCCACAACCTATCAAAACGAGCCTCTTTCCATGTTCTACGTTTCTAACGGTTGGAATTGTTATGGATCGGTTTTTTGTGTAGAATAATTCCATCTTAATTTTATTCTACAGCTTGGATGTTTTCATTCATAAATTTATTCCGTGGATTTTATGGTATAAATAGCCAGACTAAATCCATGTTAACGTAGAAGAACGTGAAAAAAACGAAAAAATACAAAGATCAAAAAAGGCCGCCATAATATTCCGCTAAAAAAATGAAATTGAATTTAAAATTGGATAAAATAGGAAAATGAAAGATATTCGTAGATTGAAAAAGTAGCTTACTTAAAGGCTAAGTAACCTTATAAAACACCTTGAGTCATTCGAAATTCTAAGGTATCAAATACTTTTAACGTTCTCCTTGAAGTCACATCGTCGTGGTGTCGTAATTTTGGTCAAAAGGCGGCGCGTGTTGATGACTATGAGCAAAGCAATGTGGTATGGAAAAAGAGGAAGACGGAACCGTCGTAAAAACAGAACGTTTATTGCGCTATAGCTTCTGTAGACAAGTTTTTGACCCATATCCCTATTTATTCCCTCAATGATCCATAAGATCTTAAATATCAAGTACTATAGTGTGAGAATGCTCGAGCGTTTCACGGAGATCGAAGACTTTTGCCAATACCGTCGAATCGGAACAGCGAGCGGTCGGTCGCTTTCTTCCGTTTCTTCAAACGGCCATTACTTTTGACTCGTTGGGAGTTACGGGAGCCACAACCTATCAAAACGAAGCTTTTTCCATCTTCTACGTTTCTAACGATTGGAATTGTCATGGGTCGGTTTTTTGTGTGGAATAATTGCATCTTAATTTTATTCTACAGCTTGGATGTTTTCATTCATAAATTTATTCCGCGGAGTTTATGGTATAAATAGTCAGACTAAATCGATGTTAACGTAGAAGAACGTAAAAAAAATACAAAGATCAAAAAAGTCCGTCATAATATTCCACTAAAAAAATGAAACTGAATTTAAAATTGGATAAAATAGGAAAATTTAAGATATTCGCAGATTGAAAAAGTAGCTTACTTAAAGGCTAAGTAATCTTATAAAACGCCTTGAGTCGTTCGAAATTTTAAGGTATCAAATGCTTTTAACGTTCTCCTTGAAGTCACTTCGTCGTGGTGTCGTAATTTTGGTAAATAGGCGGCGCGTGTTGATGACTATGAGCAAAGCAATGTGGTACGGAAAAAGAGGAAGACGGAACCGTCGTAAAAACGGAATGTTTATTGCGCTATAGCTTCCGTAGACAAGTTTTGACCCATATCCCCATTTATTCCCTCAATGATCCATAACATCTTAAATATCAAGTACTATAGTGTGACCATGCTCGAGCGTTTCACGGAGATCGAAGACTTTTGCCAATACCGTCGAATCGGAATAGCGAGCGGTCGGTCGCTTTCTTCCGTTTCTTCAAACGGCCATAACTTTTGACTCATTTGGAGTTACGGGAGCCACAACCTATCAAAACGAGCCTCTTTCCATGTTCTACGTTTCTAACAGTTGGAATTGTCATGGATCGGTTTTTTGTGTAGAATAATTCCATCTTAATTATATTCTACAGCTTGGATGTTTTCATTCATAAATTTATTCCGTGGAGTTTATGGTATAAATAGCCAGACTAAATCGATGTTAACGTAGAAGAACGTGAAAAAAACAAAAAAATATAAAGATAAAAAAAGGCAGCCATAATATTCCGCTAAAAAAATGAAATTGAATTTAAAATTGGATAAAATAGGAAAATGAAAGATATTCGCAGATTGACAAAGTAGCTTACTTAAAGGCTAAGTAATCATATAAAACGCCATGAGTTGTTCGAAATTCTAAGGTATCAAATGCTTTTAACGTTTTCCTTGAAGTCTCTTCGTCGTAGTGTCGTAATTTTGGTAAAAAGGCGGCGCGCGTTGATGACTATGAGCAAAACAATGTGGTGCTGAAAAAGAGGAAGACGGAACCGTCCTAAAAACAGAACGTTTATTGCGTTATAGCTTCCGTAGACAAGTTTTTGACCAATATCCCCATTTATTCCCTCAATGATTCATAAGATCTTAAATATCAAGTACTATAGTGTGAACATGCTCGAGCGTTTCACGGAGATCGAAGACTTTTGTCAATACCATCGAATCGGAACAGCGAGATGTCGTTCGCTTTCTCCTGTTCCTTCAAACGGCCATAACTTTTGACTCGTTGTGAGTTACGGGAGCCACAACCTATCAAAACGAAGCTCTTTCCATGTTTTACGTTTGTAACGATTGGAATTGTCAAGGATCGGTTTATTGTGTAGAATATTTCCATCTTAATTTTATTCTACAGCTTGGATGTTTTCATTCATAAATTTATTCCGTGGAGTTTATGGTATAAATAGCCAGACTAGGTCCATGTTAACGTAGAAGAACGTAAAAAAAAATACAAAGATCAAAAAAGGCCGCCATAATATTCCGCTAAAAAAATGAAATTGAATTTAAAATTGGATAAAATAGGAAAATGTAAGATATTCGCAGATTGAAAAAGTAGCTTACTTAAAGGCCAGGTAATCTTATAGAACGCATTGAGTCGTTCGAAATTCTAAGGTATCAAATGCTTTTAACATTCTCCTTGAAGTCACTTCGTCGTGATGTCGTAATTTTGGTAAAAAGGCGGCGCGTGTTGATGACTATGAACAAAGCAATGTGGTACGGAAAAAGAGGACGACGGAACCGTCGTGAAAACGGAACGTTTATTGCGCTATAGCTTCCGTAGACAAGTTTTTGACCCATATCCCCATTATTCCCTCAATGATCCATAAGATCTTAAATATCAAGTACTATAGTGTGACCATGCTCGAGCGTTTCACGGAGATCGAAGACTTTTACCAATACCGTCGAATCGGAACAGCAAACGGTCGGTCGCTTTCTTCCGTTTCTTCAAACGGCCATAACTTTTGACTCGTTTGGAGTTACGGGAGCCACAACCTATCAAAACGAAGCTGTTTCCATGTTCTACGTTTCTAACGGTTGGAATTGTCATGGATCGGTTTCTTGTGTAGAATAATTTCATCTTAATTTAATTCTACAGCTTGGATGTTTTCATTCGTAAATTTATTCCGTGGAGTCTGTGGTATAAATAGCCATACTAAATCGATGTTAACGTAGAAGAACGTGAAAAAAAACGGAAATATACAAAGATCAAAAAAGGCCGCCATGGTATTCCGCTAAAAAAATGAAATTGAATTTAAAATTGGACAAAATAGGAAAATGAAAGATATTCGCAGATTGAAAAAGTAGCTTACTTAAAGGCTAAGTTATATTATAAAATGCCTTGAGTCGTTCGAAATTCTAGGGTATCAAATGCTTTTATCGTTCTCCTTGAAGTCACATCGTCGTGGTGTCGTAATTTTGGTAAAAAGGCGGCGCGTGTTGATGACTATGAGCAAAGCAATGTGGTATGGAAAAAGAGGAAGACGGAACCGTCGTAAAAACAGAACGTTTATTGCGCTATAGCTTCTGTAGACAAGTTTTTGACCCATATCCCCATTTATTCCCTCAATGATTCATAAGATCTTAAATATCAACTACTATAGTGTGAGAATGCTCGAGCGTTTCATGGAGATCGAAGACTTTTGCCAATACCGTCGAATCGGAACAGCGAGCGGTCGGTCGCTTTCTTCCGTTTCTTCAAACGGCCATAACTTTTGACTCGTTGGGAGTTACGGGAGCCACAACCTATCAAAACGAAGCTCTTTCCATCTTCTACGTTTCTAACGATTGGAATTGTCATGGGTCGGTTTTTTGTGTGGAATAATTGCATCTTAATTTTATTCTACAGCTTGGATGGTTTCATTCATAAATTTATTCCGTGGAGTTTATGGTATAAATAGTCAGACTAAATCGATGTTAACGTAGAAGAATGTAAAAAAAATATAAAGATCAAAAAAGGCCGTCATAATATTCCACTAAAAAAATGAAACTGAATTTAAAATTGGATAAAATAGGAAAACGTAAGATATTCGCAGTTTGAAAAAGTAGTTTACTTAAAGGCTAAGTAATCTTATAAAACGCCATGAGTCGTTCGAAATTTTAAGGTATCAAGTGCTTTTAACGTTCTCCTTGAAGTCACTTCGTCGTGGTGTCGTAATTTTGGTAAATAGGCGGCGCGTGTTGATGACTATGAGCAAAGCAATGTGGTACGGAAAAAGAGGAAGACGGAACCGTCGTAAAAATGGAACGTTTATTGCGCTATAGCTTCCGTAGACAAGTTTTTGACCCATATCCCCATTTATTCCCTCAATGATTCACACATCTTAAATATCAAGTACTATAGTGTGACCATGCTCGAGCGTTTCACGGAGATCGAAGACTTTTGCCAATACCGTCGAATTGGAACAGCGAGCGGTCGGTCGCTTTCTTCTGTTTCTTCAAACGGCCATAACTTTTGACTCGTTTGGAGTTACGGGAGCGACGACCTATCAAAACGAACCTCTTTCCATGCTCTATGTTTCAAACGGTTGGAATTGTCGTGGATCGGTTTTTTATGTAGAATAATTCCATCTTAATTATATTCTACAGCTTGGATGTTTTCATTCATAAATTTATTCCGTGGAGTTTATGGTACAAATAGCCAGACTAAATCGATGTTAACGTAGAAGAACGTGAAAAAAACGAAAATATACAAAGATCAAAAAAGTCCGCCATAGTATTCCGCTAAAAAAATGAAACTGAATTTAAAATTGGATAAAATAGGAAATGTAAGATATTCGCAGTTTGAAAAAGTAGCTTACTTAAAGGCTAAGTAATCTTATAAAACGCCTTGAGTCGTTCGAAATTTTAAGGTATCAAGTGCTTTTAACGTTCTCCTTGAAGTCACTTCGTCGTGGTGTCGTAATTTTGGTAAATAGGCAGCGCGTGTTGATGACTATGAGCAAAGCAATGTGGTACGGAAAAAGAGGAAGACGGAACCGTCGTAAAAACAGAACGTTTATTGCGCTATAGCTTCCGTAGACAAGTTTTTGACCCATATCCCCATTTATTCCCTCAATGATCCATAAGATCTTAAATATCAAGTACTATAGTGTGAACATGCTCGAACGTTTCACGGAGATCGAAGACTTTTGCCAATACCGTCGAATCAGTACAGCGAGCGGTCGGTCGCTTTCTTACGTTTCTTCAAACGGCCATAAATTTTGACTCGTTGGGAGTTACGGGAGCCACGACCTATCGAAACGAAGCTCTTTTCATGTTCTATGTTTCTAACGGTTGGAATTGTCATGGATCGGTTATTTGTGTGGAATAATTCCATCTTAATTTTATTCTACAGCTTGGATGTTTTCATTCATAAATCTATTCCATGGAGTTTATGGTATAAATAGTTAGACTAAATCGATGTTAAAGTAGAAGAACGTAAAAAAAATAAACAAAGATCAAAAAAGGCCACTATAATATACCGCTAAAAAAATTAAATTGAATTTAAAATTGGATAAAATAGGAAAATGGAAGATATTCGCAGATTGAAAAAGTAGCTTACTTACAGGCTAAGTAATCATATAAAACGCCATGAGTCGTTCGAAATTCTAAGGTATCAAATGCTTTTAATTCTCTTTGAAGTCTCTTCGTCGTAGTGTCGTAATTTTGGTAAAAAGGCGGCGCGCGTTGATGACTATGAGAAAAACAATGTGGTACGGAAATAGAGGAAGACGGAACCGTCCTAAAAACAGAACGTTTAATGCGCTATAGCTTCCGCTGACAAGTTTTTCCCCATTTATTCCCTCAATGATTCATAAGATCTTAAATATCAAGTACTATAGTGTAAACATGCTCGAGCGTTTCACGGAGATCGAAGACTTTTGCCAATACCGTCGAATCGGAACAGCGAGCGGTCGGTCGCTTTCTCCTTTTCCTTAAACGGCCATAACTTTTGACTCGTTGGGAGTTACGGGAGCCACAACCTATCAAAACGAAGCTCATTCCATGTTCTACGTTTGTAACGATTGGAATTGTCATGGATCGGTTTATTGTGTAAAATAATTCCATCTTAATTTTATTCTACATCTTGGATGTTTTCATTCATAAATTTATTCCGTAGAGTTTATGGTATAAATAGCCAGACTAAATCGATGTTAACGTAGAAGAACGTGAAAAAAACGAAAAAATACAAAGATCAAAAAAGGCCGCCATAATATTCCGCTAAAAAAATAAAATTGAATTTAAAATTGGATAAAATAGGAAAATGAAAGATATTCGCAGATTGAAAAAGTTGCTTACTTATAGGCTAAGTAATCTTATAAAACGCCTTGAGTCGTTCGAAATTCTAAGGTATCAAATGCTTTTAACGTTCTCCTTGACGTCACATCGTTGTGGTGTCGTAATTTTGGTAAAAAGACGGCGTGTGTTGATGACTATAAGCAAAGCAATGTGGTATGGAAAAAGAGGAAGACGGAACCGTCGTAAAAACAGAACGTTTATTGCGCTATAGCTTCTGTAGACAAGTTTTTGACCCATATCACCATTTATTCCCCCAATGATCCATAAGATTTTAAATATCAAGTACTATAGTGTGAGAATGCTCGAGCGTTTCACGGAGATCGAAGACTTTTGCCAATACCGTCGAATCGGAAAAGCGAGCGGTCGGTCGCTTTCTTCCGTTTCTTCAAACGGCCATAACTTTTGACTCGTTGGGAGTTACGGGAGCCACAACCTATCAAAACGAAGCTCTTTCCATGTTCTACGATTCTAACGCTTGGAATTGTCATGGGTCGGTTTTTTGTGTGGAATAATTGCATCTTAATTTTATTCTACAGTTTGGATGTTTTCATTCATAAATTTATTCCGTGGAGTTTACGGTATAAATAGTCAGACTAAATCGATGTTAACGTAGAAGAACGTAAAAAAAATACAAAGATCAAAAAAGACCGCCATAATATTCCACTAAAAAAATGAAACTGAATTTAAAATTGGATAAAATAGGAAAATGTAAGATATTCGCAGATTGAAAAGTAGCTTACTTAAAGGCTAAGTAATCTTATAAAACGCCTTGAGTCGTTCGAAATTTTAAGGTATCAAATGCTTTTAACGTTCTCCTTGAAGTCACTTCGTCGTGGTGTCGTAATTTTGGTAAAAAGGCGGCGCGTGTTGATGACTATGAGCAAAGCAATGTGGTACGGAAAAAGAGGAAGACGGAACCGTCGTAAAAACGGAACGTTTATTGCGCTATAGCTTCCGTAGACAAGTTTTTGACCAATATCCCCATTTATTCCCTCAATGATCCATAAGATCTTAAATATCAAGTACTATAGTGTGACCATGCTCGAGCGTTTCACGGAGATCGAAGACTTTTGCCAATACCGTCGAATCGGAACAGCGAGCGGTCGGTCGCTTTCTTCCGTTTCTTCAAACGGCCATAACTTTTGACTCGTTTGGAGTTACGGGAGCCACAACCTATCAAAACGAACCTCTTTCCATGTTCTACGTTTCTAACGGTTGGAATTGTCATGGATCGGTTTTTTGTGTAGAATAATTCCGTCTTAATTATATTCTACAGCTTGGATGTTTTCATTCATAAATTTATTCCGTGGAGTTTATGGTATAAATAGCCAGACTAAATCGATGTTAACGTAGAAGAACGTGAAAAAAACAAAAAAATACAAAGATCAAAAAAGACCGCCATAATATTCCGCTAAAAAAATGAAATTGAATTTAAAATTGGGTAAAATAGGAAAATGAAAGATATTCACAGATTGAAAAAGTAGCTTACTTAAAGGCTAAGTAATCTTATAAAACGCCTTAAGTCGTTCGAAATTCTAAGGTATCAAATGCTTTTAGCGTTCTCCTTGAAGTCACATCGTCGTGGTGTCGTAATTTTGGTAAAAAGGCGGCGCGTGTTGATGACTATGAGCAAAGCAATGTGGTATGGAAAAAGAGGAAGACGGAAACGTCGTAAAAACAGAACGTTTATTGCGCTATAGCTTCTGTAGACAAGTTTTTGACCCATATCCTCATTTATTCGCTCAATGATCCATAAGATCTTAAATATCAAGTACTATAGTGTGAGAATGCTCGAGCGTTTCACGAAGATCGAAGACTTTTGCCAATACCGTCAAATCGGAACAGCGAGCGGTCGTCGCTTTCTTCCGTTTCTTCAAACGACCATAACTTTTGACTCGTTGGGAGTTACGGGAGGCACAACCTATCAAAACGAAGCTCTTTCCATGTTCTGCGTTTCTAACTGTTGGAATTGTCATGGATCGGTTCTTTGTGTAGAATAATTCCATTTTAATTTTATTCTACAGCTTGGATGTTTTCATTCATAAATTTATTCCGTGGAGTTTATGGTATAAATAGTCAGACTAAATCGATGTTAACGTAGAAGAATGTAAAAAAAATACAAAGATCAAAAAAGGCCGCCATAATATTCCGCTAAAAAAATGAAATTGAATTTCAAATTGGATAAAATAGGAAAATGTAAGATATTCGCAGATTGAAAACGTAGCTTACTTAAAGGCCAATTAATCTTATAAAACGCCTTGAGTCGTTCGAAATTCTAAGGTATCACATGCTTTTAACATTCTCCTTGAAGTTACTTCGTCGTGGTGTCGTAATTTTGGAAAAAAGGCGGCGCGTGTTGATGACTATGAACAAAGCAATGTGGTACGGAAAAAGAGGATGACGGAACCGTCGCAAAAACGGAACGTCTATTGCGCTATAGCTTCCGTAGACAAGTTTTTGACCCATATCCCCATTTATTCCCTCAATGATCCATAAGATCTTAAATATCAAGTACTATAGTGTGACCATGCTCGAGCGTTTCACGGAGATCGAAGACTTTTACCAATACCGTCGAATCGGAACAGCGAGCGGTCGGTTGCTTTCTTCCGTTTCTTCAAACGGCCATAACATTTGACTCGTTTGGAGTTACGGGAGCTACAACCTATCAAAATGAAGCTCTTTCCATGCTCTACGTTTCTAACTGTTGGAATTGTCATGGATCGGTTTTTTGTGTAGAATAATTATATCTTAATTTTATTCTACAGCTTAGATGTTTTCATTCATAAATTTATTCCGTGGAGTTTATGATATAAATAGCCAGACTAAATCGATGTTAACCTAGAAGAACGTAAAAAAAAACGAAAAAATACAAAGATCAAAAAAGGCCGCCATAATATTCCGCTAAAAAAATGAAATTGAATTTAAAATTGGATAAAATAGGAAAATGAAAGATATTCGCAGATTGAAAAAGTAGCTTACTTAAAGGCTAAGTAATCTTATAAAACGCCTTGAGTCGTTCGAAATTCTAAGGTATCAAATGCTTTTAACGTTCTCCTTGAAGTCACATCGTCGTGGTGTCGTAATTTTGGTAAAAAGGTGGCGCGTGTTGATGACTATGAGCAAAGCAATGTGGTACGGAAAAAGAGGAAGACGGAACCGTCGTAAAAACAGAACGTTTATTGCGCTATAGCTTCCGCAGACAAGTTTTTGACCCATATCCCCATTTATTCCCTCAATGATCCATAAGATCTTAAATATCAAGTACTATAGTGTGAGAATGCTCGAGCGTTTCACGGAGATCGAAGACTTTTGCCAATACCGTCGAATCGGAACAGCGATCGGTTGCTCGCTTTCTTCCGTTTCTACAAACGGCCATAACTTTTGACTCGTTGGGAGTTACGGGAGCCACAACCTATCAAAACGAAGCTCTTTCCATGTTCAACGTTACTAACGGTTGGAATTGTCATGGATCGGTTTTTTGTGTAGAATAATTCTATCTTAATTTTATTCTACAGCTTGTAAGTTTTCATTCATAAATTTATTCCGTGGATTTTATGGTATAAATAGCCAGACTAAATCGATGTTAACGTAGAAGAACGTGAAAAAAACAAAAATATACAAAGATCAAAAAAGGCCACCATAATATTGCGCTAAAAAAATGAAATTGAATTTAAAATTGGATAAAATAGGAAAATGAAAGATATTCGCTGATTGAAAATGTAGCTTACTTACAGCCTAAGTAATCATATAAAACGCCTTGAGTCGTTCGAAATTCTAAGGTATCAAATGCTTTTAACGTTCTCCTTGAAGTCTCTTGGTCGTGGTGTCGTTATTTTGGTAAAAAGGCGGCGCGCGTTGATGACTATGAGCAAAACAATGTGGTATGGAAAAAGAGGAAGACGGAACCGTCGTAAAAACAGAACGTTTATTGCGCTATAGTTCCCTAGACAAGTTTTTGACCAATATCCCCATTTATTCCATCAATGATCCATAAGATCTTAAATATCAAGTACTATAGTGTGAGCATGCTCGAGCGTTTCACGGAGATCGTAGACTTTCGCCAATACCGTCGAATCGGAACAGCGAGCGGTCGGTCGCTTTCTTACGTTTCTTCAAACGGCCATTACTTTTGACTCGTTGGGAGTTACGGGAGCCACAACCTATCAAAACGAAGCTCTTTTCATGTTCTACATTTCTAACGGTTGGAATTGTCATGGATCAGTTTTTATATGGAATAATTCCATCTTAGTTTTATTCTACAGCTTGGATGTTTTCATTCATAAATTTATTCCATGGAGTTTATGGCAGAAATAGTCAGACTAAATCGATGTTAACGTAGAAGAACGTAAAAAAATACAAAGATCAAAAAAGGCCACCATAATATTCCGCTAAAAAAATGAAATTGAATTTAAAATTGGATAAAATAGGAAAATGAAAGATATTCGCAGATTGAAAAAGTAGCTTACTTAAAGGCTAAGTAATCTTATAAAACGCCTTGAGTCGTTCGAAATTATAAGGTATGAAATGCTTTTAACGTTCTCCTTGAAGTCACATCGTCGTGGTGTCGTTATTTTGGTAAAAAGGCGGTGCGTGTTGATGACTATGAGCAAAGCAATGTCTTTTACCAATACCGTCGAATCGGAACAGCGAACGGTCGGTCGCTTTCTCCCGTTCCTTCAAACGGCCAAAACTTTTGACCCATTGGGAGTTACGGGAGCCACAACCTATCAAAACGAAGCACTTTCCATGTTCTACGTTTCTAACGGTTCGAATTGTCATGGATCGGTTTTTTGTATAGAATAATTCCATCTTAATTTTATTCTACAGCTTGGATGTTTTCATTCATAAATTTATTCCGTGGAGTTTATGGTATAAATAGCCAGACTAAATCGATGTTAACGTAGAAGAACGTGAAAAAACGAAAATATACAAAGATCAAAAAAGGCCACCATAATATTCCGCTAAAAAAATGAAATTGAATTTAAAATTGGATAAAATAGGAAAATGAAAGATATTCGCAGATTGAAAAAGTAGCTTACTTAAAGGCTAAGTAATCTTATAAAACGCCTTGAGTCGTTCGAAATTATAAGGTATGAAATGCTTTTAACGTTCTCCTTGAAGTCACATCGTCGTGGTGTCGTTATTTTGGTAAAAAGGCGGTGCGTGTTGATGACTATGAGCAAAGCAATGTCTTTTGCCAATACCGTCGAATCGGAACAGCGAGCGGTCGGTCGCTTTCTCCCGTTCCTTCAAACGGCCAAAACTTTTGACCCATTGGGAGTTACGGGAGCCACAACCTATCAAAACGAAGCACTTTCCATGTTCTACGTTTCTAACGGTTCGAATTGTCATGGATCGGTTTTTTGTATAGAATAATTCCATCTTAATTTTATTCTACAGCTTGGATGTTTTCATTCATAAATTTATTCCATGGAGTTTATGGTATAAATAGTCAGACTAAATCGATGTTAACATAGAAGAACGTAAAAAAAATATACAAAGATCAAAAAAGGCCACCATAATATTCCGCTAAAAAAATAAAATTGAATTTAAAATTGGATTAAATAGGAAAATGAAAGATATTCGCAGATTGAAAAGGTAGCTTACTTAAATGCTAAGTAATCATATAAAACGTCTTGAGTCGTTCGGAATTCTAAAGTATCAAATGCTTTATCGTTCTCCTTGAAGTCACATCATCATGGTGTCGTAATTTTGGTAAAAAGGCGGCGCGTGTTGATGACTATGAGCAAAACAATGTGGTACGGAAAAAGAGGAAGACGGAACTGTCGTAAAAACGGAACGTTTATTGCGCTATAGCTTCCGTAGACAAGTTTTTGACCAATATCCCCATTTATTCCCTCAATGATCCATAAGATCGTAAATATCAAGTACTATAGTGTGAGCATGCTCGAGCGTTTCACGGAGATCGAAGACTTTTGCCAATACCGTCGAATCGGAACAGCGAGCGGTCGGTCGCTTTCTTCCGTTTCTTCAAACGGCCATAACTTTTGACTCGTTGGAATTACGGGAGCCACAACCTATCAAAACGAAGCTCTTTCCATGTTCTACGTTTCTAACGGTTGAAATTGTCATGGATCGGTTTTTTGTGTAGAAAAATTCCATCTTAATTTTATTCTACAGCTAGTATGTTTTCATTCATAAATTTATTCCGTGGATTTTATGGTATAAATAGCCAGACTAAATCTATGTTAACGTAGAAGATCGTTAAAAAAACGAAAATATACAAAGATCAAAAAAGGCCACCGTAATATTCCGCTAAAAAATGAAATTGAATTTAAAATTGGATAAAATAGGAAAATGAAAGATATTCGCAGATTGAAAATGTAGCTTACTTACAGCCTAAGTAATTTTATAAAACGCCTTAAGTCGTTCGAAATTCTAAGGTATCAAATGCTTTTAACGTTCTCCTTGAAGTCTCTTCGTCGTGGTGTCGTAATTTTGGTAAAAAGGCGGCGCGCGTTGATGACTATGAGCAAAACAATGTGGTACGGAAAAAGAGGAAGACAGAACCGTCGTAAAAACAGAACGTTTACTGCGCTATAGCTTCCGTAGACAAGTTTTTGACCCATATCCCCATTTATTCCCTCAATGATCCAAAAGTTCTTAAATATCAATACTATAATGTGAGCATGCTCGAGCGTTTCACGGAGATCGAAGACTTTTGCCAATACCGTCGAATCGGAACAGCGAGCGGTCGGTCGCTTTCTTCCGTTTCTTCAAACGGCCATAACTTTTGACTCGTTGGGAGTTACGGGAGCCACAACCTATCAAAACGAAGCTCTTTCCATGTTCTACATTTCTAACGGTTGGAATTGTCATGGATCGGTTTTTTGTGTAGAAAAATTCCATCTTAATTTTATTCTACAGCTAGTATATTTTCATTCATAAATTTATTCCGTGGATTTTATGGTATAAATAGCCAGACTAAATCTATGTTAACGTAGAAGAACGTTAAAAAAACGAAAATATACAAAGATCAAAAAAGGCCACCATAATATTCCGCTAAAAAAATGAAATTGAATTTAAAATTGGATAAAATAGGAAAATGAAAGATATTCGCAGATTGAAAATGTAGCTTACTTACAGCCTAAGTACTCATATAAAACGCCTTAAGTCGTTCGAAATTCTAAGGTATCAAATGCTTTTAACGTTCTCCTTGAAGTCTCTTCGTCGTGGTGTCGTAATGTTGGTAAAAAGGCGGCGTGCGTTGATGGCTATGAGCAAAACAATGTGGTATGGAAAAAGAGGAAGACGGAACCGTCGTAAAAACAGAACGTTTACTGCGCTATAGCTTCCGTAGACAAGTTTTTGACCCATATCCCCATTTATTCCCTCAATGATCCAAAAGTTCTTAAATATCAATACTATAATGTGAGCATGCTCGAGCGTTTCACGGAGATCGAAGACTTTTGCCAATACCGTCGAATCGGAACAGCGAGCGGTCGGTCGCTTTCTTCCGTTTCTTCAAACGGCCATAACTTTTGACTCGTTGGGAGTTACGGGAGCCACAACCTATCAAAACGAAGCTCTTTCCATGTTCTACGTTTCTAACTGTTGGAATTGTCATGGATCGATTTTTTGTGTAGAATAATTCCATCTTAATTTTATTCTACAGCTAGTATGTTTTCATTCATAAATTTATTCCGTGGATTTTATGGTATAAATAGCCAGACTAAATCTATGTTAACGTAGAAGAACGTTAAAAAAACGAAAATATACAAAGATCAAAAAAGGCCACCATAATATTCCGCTAAAAAAATGAAATTGAATTTAAAATTGGATAAAATAGGAAAATGAAAGATATTCGCAGAATGAAAATGTAGCTTACTTACAGCCTAAGTAATCATATAAAACGCCTTAAGTCGTTCGATATTCTAAGGTATCAAATGCTTTTAACGTTCTCCTTGAAGTCTCTTCGTCGTGGTGTCGTAATTTTGGTAAAAAGGCGGCGCGCGTTGATGACTATGAGCAAAACAATGTGGTATGAAAAAAGAGGAAGGCAGAACCGTCGTAAAAACAGAACGTTTACTGCGCTATAGCTTCCGTAGACAAGTTTTTGACCCATATCCCCATTTATTCCCTTAATGATCCAAAAGTTCTTAAATATCAATACTATAATGTGAGCATGCTCGAGCGTTTCACGGAGATCGAAGACTTTTGCCAATACCGTCGAATCGGAACAGCGAGCGGTCGGTCGCTTTCTTCCGTTTCTTCAAACGGCCATAACTTTTGACTCGTTGGGAGTTACGGGAGCCACAACCTATCAAAACGAAGCTCTTTCGATGTTCTACGTTTCTAACGGTTGGAATTGTCATGAATCGGTTTTTTGTGTAGAATAATTCCATCTTAATTTTATTTCACAGCTTGGATGTTTTCATTCATAAATTTATTCCGTGGAGTTTATGGTATAAATAGTCAGACTAAATCGATGTTAACGTAGAGGAACGTAAAAAAAATACAAAGATCAAAAAAGGCTGCCATAATATTCCGCTAAAAAAATGAAATTGAATTTAAAATTGGATAAAATAGGAAAGTGAAAGATATTCGCAGATTGAAAAAGTAGCTTACTTAAAGGCTAAGTAATCTTATAAAACGCCTTGAGTCGTTCGAAATTCTAAGGTATCAAATGCTTTTAACATTCTCCTTGAAGTCACTTCGTCGTGGTGTCGTAATTTTGGCAAAAAGGCGGCGCGTGTTGATGACTATGAGCAAAGCAATGTGGTACAGAAAAAGTGGAAGACGGAACCATCGTAAAAACGGAACGTTTATTGCGCTATAGCTTCCGTAGACAAGTTTTTGACCCATATCCCCATTTATTCCCTCAATGATCCATAAGATCTTAAATATCAAGTACTATAATGTGACCATGCTCGAGCGTTTCACGGAGATCGAAGACTTTTGCCAATACCGTCGAATCGGAACCGCGAGCGGTTGGTCGCTTTCTTACGTTTCTTCAAACGGCCATTACTTTTGACTCGTTGGGAGTTACGGGAGCCACAACCTATCACAACGAAGCTCTTTTCATGTTCTACATTTCTAACGGTTGGAATTGTCATGGATCGGTTTTTTGTATGGAATAATTCCATCTTAATATTATTCTACAGCTTGGATGTTTTCATTCATAAATTTATTCCGTGGAGTTTATGGTATAAATAGCCAGACTAAATCGATGTTAACGTAGAAGAACGTGAAAAAAACGAAAAAATACAAAGATCAAAAAAGGCTGCCATAATATTCCGCTAAAAAAATGAAATTGAATTTAAAATTGGATAAAATAGGAAAATGAAATATATTCGCAGATTGAAAAAGTAGCTTACTTAAAGGCTAAGTAAACTTATTAAACGCCTTGAGTCGTTCGAAATTCTAAGGTATCAAATGCTTTAAACGTTCTCCTTGAAGTCACATCGCTGTGGTGTCGTAATTTTGGTAAAAAGGCGGCGTGTGTTGATGACTATGAGCAAAACAACGTGGTACGGAAAAAGAGGAAGACGGAACCGTCGTAAAAATAGAACGTTTATTGCGCGATAGCTTCCATAGACAAGTTTTTGACCAATATCCCCATTTATTCCCTCAATGATCCATAAGATGTTAAATACCAAGTACTATAGTGTGAGAATGCTCGAGCGTTTCATGGAGATCGAAGACTTTTGCCAATACCGTCGAATCGGAATAGCGAGCGGTCGGTCGCTTTCTTCCGTTTCTTCAAACGGCCATAACTTTTGACTCGTTGGGAGTTACGGGAGCCTCGACCTATCAAAACGAAGCTCTTTCCATGTTCTACGTTTCTAACGGTTGGAATTGTCATGGATAGGTTTTTTGTGTAGAATAATTCCATCTTAATTTTATTCTACAGTTTGGATGTTTTCATTTATAAATTTATTCCGTGGAGTTTATGGTATAAATAGTCAGACTAAATCGATGTTAACGTAGTAGAACGTAAAAAAAATACAAAGATCAAAAAAGGCCGCCATAATATTCCGCTAAAAAAATGAAATTGAATTTAAAATTGGATAAAATAGGAAAATGAAAGATATTCGCAGATTGAAAATGTAGCTTACTTAAAGGCTAAGTAAACTTATAAAACGCCTTGAGTCGTTCGAAATTCTAAGGTATCAAATGCTTTTAACGTTCTCCTTGAAGTCACTTCGTCGTGGTGTCATAATTTTGGTAAAAAGGCGGCACTTGTTGATGGCTATGAGCAAAGCAATGTGGTACGGGAAAAGAGGAAGACGGAACCGTCGTAAAAACAGAATGTTTACTGCGCTATAGCTTCCGTAGACAAGTTTTTGACCCATATCCCCATTTATTCCCTCAATGATCCATAAGATCTTAAATATCAAGTACTATAGTGTGAGAACGCTCGAGCGTTTCACGGAGATCGAAGACTTTTGCCAATACCGTCGAATCGGAACAGTGATCGGTCGGTCGCTTTCTTCCGTTTCTTCAAACGGCCATAACTTTTGACTCGTTGGGATTTACGGGAGCCACAACCTATCAAAACGAAGCTCTTTCCATGTTCTATGTTTCTAACGGTTGGAATTGTCATGGATCGGTTTTTTGTGTAGAATAAATCCATATTAATTTTATTCTACAGCTTGGATGTTTTCATTCATAAATTTATTCCGTGGAGTTTGTGGTATAAGTGGTCGGAATAAATCGGTGTTGACGTAGAAGAACGTGAAAAAAAAGAAAATATACAAAGATCAAAAAAGACCACCATAATATTCCGCTAAAAAAATGAAATTGAATCCAAAATTGGATAAAATAGGAAAATGAAAGATATTCGCATACTGAAAAATTAGCTTACTTAAAGGCTAAGTAATCATATAAAACGCCTTGAGTCGTTTGAAATTCTAAGGTATCATATGCTTTTAACGTTCTCCTTAAGTCTCTTCGTCGTGATGTCGTAATTTTGGTAAAAAGGCGGCGCGCGTTGATGACTATGAGAAAAACAATGTGGTACGGAAAAAGAGGAAGACGGAACCGTCGTAAAAACATAACGTTTATTGCGCTATAGCTTCCGTAGACAAGTTTTTGACCCATATCCCCATTTATTCCCTCAATGATCCATAAGATCTTAAATATCAAGTACTATAGTGTGAGCATCCTCGAGCGTTTCGCGGAGATCGAAGACTTTTTCCAATACCGTCGAATCGGAACAGCGAGCGGTCGGTCGCTTTCTCCCGCTTCTTCAAACGGCCATAACTTTTGACTCGTTGGGAGTTACGGGAGCCACAACCTATCAAAACGAAGCTCTTTCCATGTTCTACGTTTCTAACTGTTGGAATTGTCATGGATCGGTTTTTTGTGTAGAATAATTCCATCTTAATTATATTCTACAGCTTGGATGTTTTCATTCATAAATTTATTCCGTGGAGTTTATGTTATAAATAGCCAGACTAAATCGATGTTAACGTAGAAGAACGTGAAAAAAACGAAAATATACAAAGATCAAAAAAGGCCACCATAATATTTCGCTAAAAAAATGAAACTGAATTTAAAATTGGATAAAATAGGAAAATTAAAGATATTCGCAGATTGAAAAAGTAGCTTACTTAAAGGCTAAGTAACTATATAAAACGCCTTGAGTCATTTGAAATTCTAAGGTATCAAATGCTTTTAACGTTCTCCTTGAAGTCTCTTCGTCGTGGTGTTGTAATCTTGGTAAAAAGGTGCCGCGCGTTGACGACTATGAGAAAAACAATATGGTACGGAATAAGAGGAAGACGGAACCATCGTAAAAACAGAACGTTTATTGCGCTATAGCTTCCGTAGACAAGTTTTTGACCCATATCCCCATTTATTCCCTCAATGATCCATAAGATCTTAAATATCAACTACTATAGTGTGAACATGCTCGAGCGTTTCACGGAGATCGAAGACTTTTGCCAATACCTTAGAATCGAAACAGCGAGCGGTCGGTCGCTGTCTTCCGTTTCTTCAAACGACCATAACTTTTGACTCGTTGGGAGTTACGGGAGCCACAACCAATCAAAACGAAGCTCTTTCCATGTTCTATGGTTTTAACGGTTGGAATTGTCACGGATCGGTTTTTTGTATAGAATAATTCAGTATTAATTATATTCTACAGCTTGGATGATTTCATTCATAAATTTATTCCGTGGAGTTTGTGGTATAAGTAGTCGGACTAAATCGATGTTGACGTAGAAGAACGTGAAAAAAACGAAAATACACGAAGATCAAAAAAGGCCATCATAATATTCCGCCATAAAAATGAAATTGAATTTAAAATTGGATAAAATAGGAAAATGAAAGATATTCGCAGATTGAAAAAGTAGCTTACTTAAAGGCTAAGTAATCGTATAAAACGCCATGAGTCGTTTGAAATTCTAAGGTATCAAATGCTTTTAACGTTCTCCTTGAAGTCTCTTCGTCGTGGTGTCGTAATTTTGGTAAAAAGGCGGCGCGCGTTGATGACTATGAGAAAAACAATGTGGTACGGAAAAAGAGGAAGACGGAACCATCGTAAAAATAGAACGTTTATTGCGCTATAGCTTCAATAGACAAGTTTTTGACCCATATCCCCATTTATTCCCTCAATGATCCACAAAACCTTAAATATAAAGTACTATAGGGTGAGCATGCTCGAGCGTTTCACGGAGATCGAAGACTTTTGCAAATACCGTCGAATCGGAACAGCGAGTGGTCGGTCGCTTTCTTCCGTTTCTTCAAACTGCCATAACTTTCGACTCGTTTGGAATTACGAGAGCCACAACCTATCAAAACGAAGCTCTTTCCATCTTCTACGTTTCTAATGGTTGGAATTATCATGGATCGTTTTCTTGTGTAGAACAATTCCATCTTAATTTTATTCTACAGCTTGGATATTTTCATTTGTAAATTTATTCCGTGGAGTTTATGGTATAAATAGCCATACTAAATCGATGTTAACGTAGAAGAACGTGAAAAAAACGGAAATATACAAAGATCAAAAAAGGCCGCCATAGTATTCCGTTAAAAAAATGAAATTGAATTTAAAATTGGATAAAATAGGAATGAAAGATATTCGCAGATTGAAAAAGTAGCTTACTTAAAGGCTAAGTAATCATATAAAACGCCTTGAGTCGTTCGAAATTCTAAGGTATCAAATGCTTTTAACGTTCTCCTTGAAGTCTTTTCGTCGTGGTGTCGTAATTTTGGTAAAAAGGCGGAGCGCGTTGATGACTATGAGAAAAACAATGTGGTACGGAAAAAGAGGAAGACGGAACCGTCGTAAAAATAGAACGTTTATTTTGCTATAGCTTCCGTAGACAAATTTTAGACCAATATCCCCATTTATTCCCTCAATGATCCATAAGATCTTAAATATCAAGTACTATATTGTGAGAATTCTCAAGCGTTTCACGGAGATCGAAGACTTTTGCCAATACCGTCGAATCGGAACAGCGAGCAGTCGGTCGCTTTCTCCCGTTCCTTCAAACGGCAATAACTTTTGACTCGTTGGGAGTTACGGCAGCCACAACCTATCAAAACGAAGCTCTCTCCATGTTCTACGTTTCTAACGGTTGGAATTGTCATGGATCGGTTTTTTGTGTAGAATAATTTCATCTTAATTTTATATTACAGCTTGGATGTTTTCATTCATAAATTTATTCCGTGGAGTTTATGGTATAAATAGTCAGACTAAATCGATGTTAACGGAGTAGAACGTAAAAAAAATACAAAGATAAAAAAAGGCCGCCCTAGTATTCCGCTAAAAATATGAAATTGAAATTAAAATTGGATAAAATAGGAAAATGAAAGATATTCGCAGATTGAAAAGATAGCTTACTTAAAGGCTAAGTAATCTTATAAAACGCCTTGAGTCGTTCGAAATTCTAAGGTATCAAATGCTTTTAACGTTCTCCTTGAAGTCACTTCGTCGTGGTGTCGTAATTTTGGTAAAAAGGCGGCACGTGTTGATGGCTATGAGCAAAGCAATGTGGTACGGAAAAAGAGGAAGACGGAACCGTCGTAAAACAGAACGTTTACTGCGCTATAGCTTCCGTAGACAAGTTTTTGACCCATATCCCCATTTATTCCCTCAATGATCCATATGATCTTAAATATCAAGTACTATAGTGTGAGAATGCTCGAGCGTTTCACGGAGATCGAAGACTTTTGCCAATACCGTCGAATCGGAACAGCGAGCGGTCGGTCGCTTTCTTCCGTTTCTTCAAACGGCCATAACTTTTGACTGGTTGGGAGTTACGGGAGCCACAACCTATCAAAACGAAGCTCTTTGCATGTTCTAGGTTTCTAATGGTTGGAATTGTCATGGATCGGTTTTTTGTGTAGAATAATTCCATATTAATTTTATTCTACAGCTTGGATGTTTTCATTCATAAATTTATTCCGTGAAGTTTATGGTATAAGTGGTCGGAATAAATCAATGTTGACGTAGAAGAACGTGAAAAAAAAGAAAATATACAAAGATCAAAAAAGTCCACCGTAATATTCCGCTAAAAAAATGAAATTGAATCTAAAATTGGATGAAATAGGAAAATGAAAGATATTCGCATATTGAAAAAGTAGCTTACTTAAAGGCTAAGTAATCATATAAAATTCCTTGAGTCGTTTGAAATTCTAAGGTATCAAATGCTTTTAACGTTCTCCTTGAAGTCTCTTCGTCGTGGCGTCGTAATTTTGGTAAATAGGCGGCGCGCGTTGATGACTATGAGAAAAACAATGTGGTACGGAAAAAGAGGAAGACGGAACCGTCGTAAAAACAGAACGTTTATTGCGCTATAGCTTCCGTAGACAAGTTTTTGACCCATATCCCCATTTGTTCCCTCAATGATCCATCAGATCTTAAATATCAAGTACTATAGTGTGAGCATCCTCGAGCGTTTCACGGAGATCGAAGACTTTTGCCAATACCGTCGAATCGGAACAGCGAGCGGTCGGTCCCTTTCTCCCGTTTCTTCAAAAGGCCATAACTTTTGACTCGTTGGGAGTTACGGGAGCCACAACCTATCAAAACGAAGCACTTTCCATGTTCTACGTTTCTAACGTTTGGAATTGTCATGGATCGGTTTTTTGTGTGGAATAATTCCATATTAATTTTATTCTACAGCTTGGATGATTTCATTCATAAATTTATTTCGTGGAGTTTGTGGTATAAGAAGTCGGACTAAATCGATGTTGACGTAGAAGAACTTGAAAAAAACGAAAATATACAAAGATCAAAAAAGGCCACCATAATATTACGCTAAACAAATGAAATTGAATTTAAAATTGGATAAAATAGGAAAATGAAAGATATTCGCAGATTGAAAAAGTAGCTTACTTAAAGGCTAAGTAACTATATAAAACGCCTTGAGTCATTTGAAATTCTAAGGTATCAGATGCTTTTAACTTTCTCCTTGAAGTCTCTTCGTCGTGGTGTTGTAATTTTGGTAAAAAGGCGCCGCGCGTTGACGACTATGAGAAAAACAATATGGTACGGAAAGAGAGGAAGACGGAACCATTGTAAAAACAGAACGTTTATTGCGCTATAGCTTCCGTAGACAAGTTCTTGACCCATATCCCCATTTATTACCTCAATGATACATAAGATCTTAAATATCAACTACTATAGTGTGAGCATGCTCGAGCGTTTCACGGAGATCGAAGACTTTTGCCAATACCTTCGAATCGGAACAGCGAGCGGTCGGTCGCTTTCTTCCGTTTCTTCAAACGGCCATAACTTTTGACTCGTTGGGAGTTACGGGAGCCACAACCTATCAAAACGAAGCTCTTTCCATGTTCTAGGTTTCTAACGGTTGGAATTCTCATCGATCGGTTTTTTGTGTAGAATAATTCCATATTAATTTTATTCTACAGCTTGGATGATTTCATTCATAAATTTATTCCGTGGAGTTTGTGGTATAAGTAGTCGGACTAAATCGATGTTGACGTAGAAGAACGTGAAAAAAAAATATACAAAGATTAAAAAAGGCCATCATAATATTCCGCCATAAAAATGAAATTGAATTTAAAATTGGATAAAATAGGAAAATGAAAGATATTCGCAGATTGAAAAAGTAGCTTACTTAAAGGCTAAGTAATCATATAAAACGCCATGAGTCGTTTGAAATTCTAAGGTATTAAATGCTTTTAACGTTCTCCTTGAAGTCTCTTCGTCGTGGTGTCGTAATTTTGGTAAAAAGGCGGCGCGCGTTGATGACTATGAGAAAAACAATGTGGTACGGAAAAAGAGGAAGACGGAACCATCGTAAAAACAGAACGTTTATTGCGCTATAGCTTCAGTAAACAAGTTTTTGACCCATATCCCCATTTATTCCCTCATTGATCCATAAGATCTTAAATATCACGTACTATAGGGTGAGCATGCTCGAGCGTTTCACGGAGATCGAAGACTTTTGCCAATACCGTCGAATCGGAACAGCGAGCGGTCGGTCGCTTTCTTCCGTTTCTTCAAACTGCCATAACTTTCGACTCGTTTGGAATTACGGGAGCCACAACCTATCTAAACGAAGCTCTTTCCATGTTCTACGTTTCTAACGGTTGGAATTGTCATGGATCGGTTTCTTGTGTAGAACAATTCCATCTTAATTTTATTCTACAGCTTGGATGTTTTCATTCGTAAATTTATTCCGTGGAGTTTATGGTATAAATAGCCATACTAAATCGATGTTAACGTAGAAGAACGTGAAAAAAATGGAAATATACAAAGATCAAAAAAGGCCGCCATAGTATTCCGCTAAAAAAATGAAATTGAATTTAAAATTGGATAAAATAGGAATGAAAGATATTCGCAGATTGAAAAAGTAGCTTACTTAAAGGATAAGTAATCATATAAAACGCCTTGAGTCGTTCGAAATTCTAAGGTATCAAATGCTTTTAACGTTCTCCTTGAAGTCTTTTCGTCGTGGTGTCGCAATTTTGGTAAAAAGGCGGTGCGCGTTGATGACTATGAGAAAAACAATGTGGTACGGAAAAAGAGGAAGACGGAACCGTCGTAAAAACAGAACGTTTATTGCGCTATAGTTTCCGTAGACAAGTTTTAGACCAATATCCCCATTTATTCCCTCAATGATCCATAAGATCTTAAATATCAAGTACTATAGTGTGAGTATGCTCGAGCGTTTCACGGAGATCGAAGACTTTTGCCAACACCGTCGAATCGGAACAGCGAGCGGTCGGTCGCTTTCTTCCGTTCCTTCAAACGGCCATAACTTTTGACTCGTTGGGAGTTACGGGAGCCACAACCTATCAGAACGAAGCTCTTTCCATGTTCTACGTTTCTAATGGTTGGAATTGTCATCGATCGGTTTTTTGTGTAGAATAATTCCATCTTAATTTTATTCTACAGCTTGGATGTTTTCATTCATAAATTTATTCCGTGGAGTTTATGGTATAAATAGTCAGACTAAATCGATGTTAACGTAGTAGAACGTAAAAAAAATACAAAGATCAAAAAAGGCCGCCATAATATTCCGCTAAAAAAATGAAATTGAATTTAAAATTGGATAAAATAGGAAAATGAAAGATATTCGCAGATTGAAAAAGTAGCTTACTTAAAGGCTAAGTAATCTTATAAAATGCATTGAGTCGTTCGAAATTCTAAGGTATCAAATGCTTTTAACGTTCTCCTTGAAGTCACTTCGTCGTGGTGTCGTAATTTTGGTAAAAAAGCGGCGCGTGTTGATGGCTATGAGCAAAGCAATGTGGTACGGAAAAAGAGGAAGACGGAACCGTCGTTAAAACAGAACGTTTACAGCGCTATAGCTTCCGTAGACAAGTTTTTGACCCATATCCCCATTTATTCCCTCAATGATCCATAAGATCTTAAATATCGGAACAGCGAGCGGTCGGTCGCTTTCTTCCGTTTCTTCAAACGGCCATAACTTTTGACTCGTTCGGAGTTACGGGAGCCACAACCTATCAAAACGAAGCTCTTTCCATGTTCTACGTTTCTAACTGTTGGAATTGTCATGGATCGGTTTTTGTGTAGAATAATTCCATCTTAATTTTATTCTACAACTTGGATGTTTTCATTCATAAATTTATTCCGTGGATTTTATGGTATAAATAGGCAGACTAAATCGATGTTAACGTAGAAGAACGCGAAAAAATATATACAAAGACCAAAAAAGGCAACCATAATATTCCGCTAAAAAAATGAAATTGAATTTAAAATTGAATAAAATAGGAAAATGAAAGATATTCGCAGATTGAAAAAGTAGCTTACTTACAGGCTAAGTAATCATATAAAACACCTTGAGTCGTTCGAAATTCTAAGGTATCAAATGCTTTTAACGTTCTCCTTGAAGTCTCTTCGTCGTGGTGTCGTAATTTTAGTAAAAAGGCGGCACGTGTTGATGACTATGAGCAAAACAACGTGGTATGGAAAAAGAGGAAGACGGAACCCTCGTAAAAACATAACGTTTATTGCGCTATAGCTTCTGTAGACAAGTTTTTGATCAATATCCCCATTTATTCCCTCAATGATCCATAAGATCTGAAATATCAAGTACTATAGTGTGAGCATGCTCGAGCGTTTCACGGAGATCGAAGACTTTTTCCAATACCGTCGAATCGGAACAGCGAGCCGTCGGTTGCTTTCTTCCGTTTCTTCAAACGGCCATAACTTTTGACTCGTTGGGAGTTACGGGGGCCACAACCTATCAAAACGAAGATCTTTCTATGTTCTACGTTTCGAACGGTTGGAATTGTCATGGATCGGTTTTTTGTGTAGAATAATTCCATCTTAATTTTATTCTACAGCTTGGATATTTTCATTCATAAATATATACCATAGAGTTTATGGAATAAATAGTCAGACTAAATCGATGTTAACGTAGAAGAACACAAAAAAAAATACAAAGACCAAAAAAGGCCACCATAATATTCCGCTAAAAAAATGAAATTGAATTTAAAATTGAATAAAATAGGAAAATGAAAGATATTCGCAGATTGAAAAAGTAGCTTACTTATAGGCTAAGTAATCATATAAAACACCTTGAGTCGTTCGAAATTCTAAGTTATCAAATGCTTTTAACGTTCTCCTTGAAGTCACTTCGTCGTGGTGTCGTAATATTGCTAAAAAGGCGGCACGCGTTGATGACTATGAGTAAAACAATGTGGTACGGAAAAAGTGGAAGACGGAACCGTCGTAAAAATAGAACGTTTATTGCGCTATAGCTTCCACAGACAAGTTTTTGACCAATATCCCCATTTATTCCCTCAATGATCCATAAGATCTTAAATATCAAGTACTATAGTGTGAGCATGCTCGAGCGTTTCACGGAGATCGAAGACTTTTGCCAATACCGTCGAATCGGAACAGCGAGCGGTCGGTCGCTTTCTTCCGTTCCTTCAAACGGCCATAACTTTTGACTCGTTGGGAGTTACGGGAGCCACAACCTATCAAAACGAAGCTCTTTCCACGTTCTACGTTTCTAACAGTTGGAATTGTCACGGATCGGTTTTTTGTGTAGAATAATTCCATCTTAATTTTATTCTACAGCTTGGATGTTTTCATTCATAAATTTATTCCGTAGAGTTTATGGTATAAATAGCCAGACTAAATCGATGTTAACGTAGAAAAACATAAAAAAATACAAAGATCAAAAAAGGCCACCATAATATTCCGCTAAAAAAATGAAATTTAATTAAAATTGGTTAAAGTAGGAAATTGAAAGATATTCGCAGATTGAAAAAGTAGCTTACTTACAGGCTAAGTAATGATATAAAACGCCTTGTGTTGTTCGAAATTCTAAGGTATCAAATGCTTTTAACATTCTCCTTGAAGTCTCTTCGTCGTGGTGTCGTAATGTTGGTAAAAGGGCGGCGCGCGTTGATGACTATGAGCAAAAAAATGTGGTATGGAAAAAGAGGAAGACAGATCCGTCGTAAAAACAGAACGTTTATTGCGCTATAGCTTCTGTAGACAAGTTTTTGACCAATATCCCCATTTATTCCCTCAATGATCCATAAGATCTTAAATATCAAGTACTATAGTGTGAGCATGCTCGAGCGTTTCACGGAGATCGAAGACTTTTGCCAATACCGTCGAATCGGAAAAGCGAGCGGTCGGTTGCTTTCTTCCGTTTCTTCAAACGGCCATAACTTTTGACTCGTTCGGAGTTACGGGAGCCACAACCTATCAAAACGAAGCTCTTTCCATGTTCTACGTTTCTAACGGTTGGAATTTTCATGGATCGGTTTTTTGTGTAGAATAATTCCATCTTAATTTTATTCTACACCTTGGATGTTTTCATTCATAAATTTATTCCGTGGAGTTTGTGGTATAAGTAGTCGGACTAAATCGATGTTAATGTAAAAGAACGTGAAAAAAACGAAAATATACAAAGATCAAAAAAGACCACCATAATATTCCGCTAAAAAAATGAAATTGAATTTAAAATTGAATAAAATAGGAAAATGAAAGATATTCGCAGATTGAAAAAGTAGCTTACTTACAGGCTAAGTAATCATATAAAACACCTTGAGTCGTTCGAAATTCTAAGGTGTCAAATGCTTTTAATGTTCTCCATGAAGTCTCTTCGTCGTGGTGTCATAATTTTGGTAAAAAGGCGGCGCGTGTTGATGACTATGAGTAAAACAATGTGGTACGGAAAAAGAGGAAGACGGAACCGTCGTAAAAAAGAACGTTTATCGCGCTATAGCTTCTGTAGACAAGTTTTTGACCAATATCCCCATTTATTATCTCAATGATCCATAAGATCTTAAATATCAAGTACTATAGTGTGAGCATGCTCGAGCGTTTCACGGAGATCGAAGACTTTTGCCAATACCGTCGAATCGGAGCAGCGAGCGGTCGGTCGCTTTCTCCCGTTCCTTCAAACGGCCATAACTTTTGACTCGTTGGGAGTTACGGGAGCCACAACCGATCAAAACGAAGCTCTTTCCATGTTCTACGTTCCTAACGGTTGGAATTGTCATGGATCGGTTTTTTGTGTAGAATAATTCCATCTTAATTTAATTCTACAACTTGGATGTTTTCATTCATAAATTTATTCCGTGGAGTTTATGGTATAAATAGGCAGACTAAATCGATGTTAACGTAGAAGAACGCAAAAAAATGTATACAAAGACCAAAAAAGACCACCATAATATTCCGCTAAAAAAATGAAATTGAATTTAAAATTGAATAAAATAGGAAAATGAAAGATATTCGCAGATTGAAAAAGTAGCTTACTTACAGGCTAAGTAATCATATAAAACACCTTGAGTCGTTTGAAATTCTAAGGTATCAAATGCTTTTAAAGTTCTCCTTGAAGTCACTTCGTCGTGGTGTTGTAATTTTGGTAAAAAGGCGGCACGCGTTGATGACTATGAGTAAAACAATATGGTACGGAAAAAGAGGAAGACGGAACCGTCGTAAAAACAAAACGTTTATTGCGCTATAGCTTCCGTACACAAGTTTTTGACCAATATCCCTATTTATTCCCTCAATGATCCATAAGATCTTAAATATCAAGTACTATAGTGTGAGCATGCTCGAGCGTTTCACGGAGATCGAAGACTTTTGCTAATACCGTCCAATCGGAAAAGCGAGCGGTCGGTCGCTTTCTTTCGTTTCTTCAAACGACCATAACTTTTGACTCGTTGG
This sequence comes from Allium cepa, assembly GCA_030765085.1. Classification (NCBI taxonomy): domain Eukaryota; kingdom Viridiplantae; phylum Streptophyta; class Magnoliopsida; order Asparagales; family Amaryllidaceae; genus Allium; species Allium cepa. The sequence continues at coordinate 172,526,147 of CM060931.1, forward strand.
GAGTTACAGGAGCCACAACCTATCAAAACGAAGCTCTTTCCACGTTCTACGTTTCTAACAGTTGGAATTGTCACGGATCCGTTTTTTGTATAGAATAATTCCATCTTAATTTTATTCTACAGCTTGGATGTTTTCATTCATAAATTTATTCCGTGTGGTTTATGGTATAAATAGCCAGACTAAATCGATGTTAACGTAGAAGAACGTAAAAAAAAATACAAAGATCAAAAAAGGCCACCATAATATTCCGCTAAAAAAATGAAATTTAATTAAAATTGGTTAAAGTAGGAAAATGAAAGATATTCGCAGATTGAAAAATTAGCTTACTTACAGGCTAAGTAATCATATAAAACGCCTTGAGTCGTTCGAATTTCTAAGGTATCAAATGTTTTTAACATTCTCCTTGAAGTCTCTTCGTCGTGGTGTCGTAATTTTGGTAAAAAGGCTGCGCGCGTTGATGACTATGAGCAAAACAATGTTGTATGGAAAAAGAGGAAGACAGAACCGTCGTTAAAACAGAACGTTTATTGCGCTATAGCTTCTGTAGACAAGTTTTTGACCAATATCCCCATTTATTCCTTCAATGATCCATAATATCTTAAATATAAAGTACTATAGTGTGAGCATGCTCGAGCATTTCACGGAGATCGAAGACTTTTGCCAATACCGTCGAATCGGAAAAGCGAGCGGTCGGTCGCTTTCTTCCGTTTCTTCAAATAGCCATAACTTTTGACTCGTTCGGAGTTACGGGAGCCACAACCTATCAAAACGAAGCTCTTTCCATGTTCTACGTTTCTAACGGTTGGAATTGTTATGGATCGGTTTTTTGTGTAGAATAATTCCATCTTAATTTTATTCTACAGTTTGGATGTTTTCATTCACAAATTTAATCCGTGGAGTTTATGGTATAAATAGGCAGACTAAATCGATGTTAACGTAGAAGAACACAGAAAAATGTATACAAAGACCAAAAAAAGCCACCATAATATTCCTCTAAAAAAATGAAATTGAATCTAAAATTGAATAAAATAGGAAAATGAAAGATATTCGCAGATTGAAAAAGTAGCTTACTTACAGGCTAAGTAATCATATAAAACACCTTGAGTCATTCGAAATTCTAAGGTATCAAATGCTTTTAATGTTCTCCTTGAAGTCTCTTCGTCGTCGTGCAGTAATTTTGGTAAAAAGGCGGTGCACGTTGATGACTATGAGCAAAACAATGTGGTACGGAAAAAGAGGAAGACGGAACCGTCGTAAAAACAGAACGTTTATCGCGCTATAGCTTCTGTAGACAAGTTTTTGACCAATATCCCCATTTATTCCCTCAATGATCCATAAGATCTTAAATATGAAGTACTATAGTGTGAGCATGCTCGAGCGTTTCACGAAGATCGAAGACTTTTGCCAATACCGTCGAATCGGAAAAGCGAGCGGTCGGTCGCTTTCTTCCGTTTCTTCAAACGACCATAACTTTTGACTCGTTGGGACTTATAAGAGCCACAACCTGTCAAAACGAAGCTCTTTCCATGTTCTAAGTTTCTAACAGTTGGAATTGTCACGGATCGGTTTTTGTATAGAATAATTCCATCTTAATTTTATTCTACAGCTTGGATGTTTTCATTCATAAATTTATTCCGTGGAGTTTATGGTATAAATAGCCAGACTAAATCGATGTTAACGTAGAAGAACGTAAAAAAAAATACAAAGATCAAAAAAGGCCACCATAATATTCCGCTAAAAAATGAAATTTAATTAAAATTGGTTAAAGTAGGAAAATGAAAGATATTCGCAGATTGAAAAAGTAGCTTACTTACAGGCTAAGTAATCATATAAAACGCCTTGAGTCGTTCGAAATTCTAAGGTATCAAATGCTTTTAACATTCTCCTTGAAGTCTCTTCGTCGTGGTGTCGTAATTTTGGTAAAAAGGCGGCGCGCGTTGATGACTATGAGCAAAACAATGTGGTATGGAAAAAGAGGAAGACGGAACCGTCGTAAAAACAAAACGTTTATTGCGCTATAGCTTCTGTAGACAAGTTTTTGACCAATATCCCCATTTATTCCCTCAATGATCCATAAGATCTTAAATACCAAGTACTATAGTGTGAGCATGCTCGAGCATTTCACGGAGATCGAAGACTTTTGCCAATACCGTCGAATCGGAAAAGCGAGCGGTCGGTCGCTTTCTTCCGTTTCTTCAAACGGCCATAACTTTTGACTCGTTCGGAGTTACGGGAGCCACAACCTATCAAAACGAAGCTCTTTCCATGTTCTACGTTTCTAACGGTTGGAATTGTCATGGATCGGTTTTTGTGTAGAATAATTCCATCTTAATTTTATTCTACAGCTTGGATGTTTTCGTTCATAAATTTATTCTGTGGAGTTTATGGTATAAATAGGCAGACTATATCGACGTTAACGTAGAAGAACGCAAAAAAATATATACAAAGACCAAAAAAGGCCACCATAATATTCCGCTAAAAAAATGAAATTGAATTTAAAATTGAATAAAATAGGAAAATGATAGATATTCGCAGATTGAAAAAGTATCTTACTTACATGCTAAGTCATCATATAAAACACCTAGAGCCGTTCGAAATTCTAAGGTATCAAACGCTTTTAACATTCTCCTTGAAGTCACTTCGTCGTGGTGTCGTAATTTTGGTAAAAAGGCTGCGCGCGTTGATGACTATGAGTAAAACAATGAGGTACGGAAAAAGAGGAAGACGGAACCGTCGTAAAAACAGAACGTTTATTGCGCTATATCTTCCGCAGACAAGTTTTTGACCAATATCCCCATTTATTCCCTCAATGATCCATAAGATCTTAAATATCAAGTACTATAGTGTGAGCATGCTCGAGCGTTTCACGGAGATCAAAGACTTTTGCCAATACCGTCGAATCGGAAAAGCGAGCGGTCGGTCGCTTTCTTCCGTTTCTTCAAACGGCCATAACTTTTGACTCGTTGGGAGTTACGGGGGCCACAACCTATCAAAACGAAGCTCTTTCCACGTTCTACGTTTCTAACAGTTGGAATTGTCACGGATCGGTTTTTGTATAGAATAATTCCATCTTAATTTTATTCTACAGCTTGGATGTTTTCATTCATAAATTTATTCCGTGGAGTTTATGGTATAAATAGCCAGACTAAATCGATGTTAACGTAGAAGAACGTAAAAAAAAAATACAAAGATCAAAAAAGGCCACCATAATATTCCGCTAAAAAAATGAAATTTAATTTAAAGTTGGATAAAGTAGGAAAATGAAAGATATTCGCAGATTGAAAAAGTAGCTTACTTACAGGCTAAGTAATCATATAAAACGCCTTGATTCATTCGAAATTGTAACATCCTGCCTTTTCGAGCGATTTAAGTCGACGATAAACCACACATGTCGAACTCAAATCATTCAAAACGACGGGTTGTTATTAAAATTTCGGGGTAAAATAGAATCATATCACAGAATCACGGATCACAAACACAGAGTATTGAATATTTCTGCAAAATAAATGAACTAGGATGACCAGAGTTTCAAATCAGGTATAAACAGAGTTTAACAAATACAACAGATATCCAGGTACATAAAGATCTCTAGTACAAAACCAAATGATATAGGTCCAAATAAAACAGAACTGAGGACTAAGAAAAGAACATCCAGTAGAGCACCGGCACCTCGTCTTCAAGAATAATTTCCTCTAAGCTGCAAACTCAGGCTGACCCGAGTGAAAATAAAAACAAACACCCAAGTCAGGACTAACATTCTCATCTAAGTGAATAACTCGAGTGAAACATCTACTGAAAGTAAAAATACCTTAAAGAATGTTGGGATCGTCATCGTTTAAGGATCCGTTAACCAGTAATATACGCTATATACAGTAATGTCTAATCAGTAAAGTATAATCATATGGAAAATAGCGTTAAGGGGATTGTGAACCTTAACGCGGTCGGATCTTTAAAACCAAAATTGTAATGGGCTCGCTATAAGGAGATGACACGGCACGCGAGGCAATGCCAGGGTGGATACATCGTTTGCACTCCCGGACCAGTGGTGACGGCAAGCCAGCAGCTTCCGCCCACCTCGAACAATACTCCAATCAAAGTGGCGCCACCAAATCGAACCACACAAGTAATAGAATGGTTTACGAAGAAGCATGCTCGATAAAAGGGTGCGACCTTTTGTGTAGCCCGTTATAGCTCCTGTTTTAGTCATTTATGCCAACTCAAGGGAGTTGGGTCCACGTAATATACCTTGGGAACGTCGCCACCATACTACTTCATTCTGGAATCTCCACCGCGTACACAGTTGTTAAAGTGGTTTTCGGTATTGGCCGTCTATAAGACAATATCCGATCCCGGTCTCTTTAACAACCAATCATTATATTTTTCACACCATGGCTGGTTTTTATAAAAATCGATTTACAATCTCAAGCCATTTACAAATATATAACTTTGATTTTCTTCAGTTTTGAAGTTGTACAGTTATGGTTTAGCAAATTTCCATTTTTAAAATCTTCAAATTGTTCCATGTATCTATATATAAAGTTAAGAAAATACTATTTAAACATTTTAGAGTAAAGCTTTTGAAATCTTGAAATAAATAATGTATGAAAATAAGGGTTAAGTAGGTTTCAAAATTTGCCGCTCTATAAATTTAAACTTATAGAAATATTAGGTTCCAACAACATTTAGAATTTCCGGTTTTCAATACTTTTCGACTATATGAAATTTCAAAAATCAAATTTCTCTCAACCACGGTGTTCGTATATAGGTTTTCTAACCTATGGTCAAGTGATATGGATATGTATCATTTCAATCCATGAAAAATTTATACCTACGGGTATATATCATTTCAACCCGCAAATCCCAAACAAGGTTTTTGAAACATTCGGGTCTATTTTTTTTCAATCCGAAGAAAAATTTGACTAACCAGGACTTTAGATTTTCGAAACTTTAAACACAACATAAAATGAATCAGATGCTATCAAAATAGCACTACATGAACTGATAATACATGAATGATGCTACGTGAATGATACTACATGAAATGATTCTTCGTAACATGGCATAAATTATTCGATGACAATAATGCATTTAGCGTTTAATTCTACATGCATGCCTACCATACGGGAAACAGTTCAGTCGTTATTTCATCTAAATAAATTCACTTATTGATCGAATGACAGTCGTGAGTGATTACTCACCTTTGTCGAACAGAGATATTTGATAGCGGAAGTGACGGAGAGCACAGACCAGACGGTGAATAGACAACTGCTAAGTTATTGGATTCCGACTACGACGACGTAAAAAAATTATAAATTAATATTCACGTCGCTATGTATTTCCGTTAGAAATATTTAAATATTGGGTTGTCGCTAAAATGTCAGCTTATATATACGGACTACGTATATACAAGTTAAACATTGCATGTTCACGATTGTTTATTAATATATATATATATATATATATATATATATATATATATTTCCCTTTTTTTCTTCCTCTTTTTTTTTATAACTTGTATACAGGTCTGGAAAAATCTAACTCAACTCACAAATGAAATTTCTAGCCTATAGGAATATTTAGCAAACAAAATCAGGAACAGGACTCATCACAGCAAAAGTGTAGCTATCCTTTAACACAACCAAATAAAGCTTGTAAGCTTATAACTGAATATATATATACCACTCTTACAGCAAAACTTTCAATCGTGGCTTGTATATATTCATCAACCAAATGGAGAACTTGTACTATACCTACAACACACGTTCTTCCTTAGGCCTACATGTTTTTTTATATCGCACGCAACTAGGCAGTAAGAAGGAAAACAAAACAAAATTTAATTTGTTCAGCCATTCAATCAAAACGTATAAGACTCAGAAGTGCACAAGATCGGCAGTTTACATCTTCCCATTTCTCATTTTTTATATAATAACGCACGCACCCAGGCAGTAAAAAAAAGAAAAAAACGAAGGAGGCTCACCTCACGGCTGAAGTGGTAGAGGCGTAGGGCGGCGTCGGGGATTTGATCGGTGGCAGGGACGTGGCGGCGCCGGGTAGTTTTGGTGGCTGGGTTTGGCCGTGGAAGAGAAGAGGCGTGTGGGAGGTGGTTGTCTCGGCGGGGTCGGGGTTGGGGTTGGTAGCTGGGCTCAGTGAAGCGGTGGCCAACGCGGAGGGGGAGAGGGTGTTGCGGCGCTTGGGTACAGGGAAGAGGGGGATGGGTTTGAAGAAGTGGATCGGCTGTCCTTTTTTTTGTTAAACCGGATCGGCTGTTACTTTGGAAGGGTGAGAAAAATGAACGGGCGGCTTATATTTATACTAGTTAGATTTGCGTGAGTGATTCCAAGAAGGGGAACTCTAAGTTTAAGGTAACCGGTTGATATTTTAAAACGTACCATAAATTTGTGTAACGTGTCAATTAAATTTTTAGGCTACAGCTGTTAAACACGTTCAGGAATTTAATTTTTTTTAATTTTAATCAATTAATTTCAGCTTATAACGGCAACTAATAAATTTATACACAGACCCATTATACACATAAAACAGCGCGTAACTTCCACATCGGACTTCCAAAATCAGCAAGTAAGGTGTCGTTGCGCTTGCCTTGTCAGCATGAGTCTAATAATACACAGAAAAATCATGTTTGTTCTTTCAAATAAATATTCAATTTACGAAATTTGCGGTTGCTGACACCGCTGATTGGACCATAAAAAAATGAATTTAGTTGTGTTAACTTTAACGTAAATCTACAACAGACGTTATTATATTTTATTATAAATTTCTGTTAAATACTATAACATAAAATAATGACATTCCAAAAATAAAAATTTATGCAAATTAATTGCCAAAATACGTTACCCACTAATTTAATAGGTTATTATATTTAAAAGTACTTTTATTCCAAACAATCTAGATATTTACAACAAATTCTTACGTTATTAAATTTTTTTGTTTCAAATTTGTCGTCAATTTCCGCCGGAACCCAATTTTATTAGCAGTAAATTTCTCGAGTCGTTACACTCTCCCCCACTCAAAACTTTTCGTCCCCGAAAAGAACGAAGCCAAATGGGAAGTGTATCAAAGGAAGAATCAGATCAAAATAGAGAAGATTAGAATAACATACCTATTCAAATAGTTCGGGGTTTAAAGCACGTATACTGTCCTCGGTTTCCCAAGTGCAGTCACGATCATCATTGCTCCATTAGATTTTAACAAGATTAACAGACTTTCTCCTGAGTTGCTTCGTATCCCTATCAACAATACGAAGTGGCTTTCTCTCTACGGTTAGATTGGGTTCAACATCGAGATTCTCTAGCGAAGCAGGTCGGACACGAAGCGATGGATCATGAAGATATCTACGGAGATGAGATACGTGAAACACGTTGTAAACCTTAGCAAGTTTCTCTGGTAAATCCAAATGGTAGGCTAAAGAACCAAATCTTTCAATGATACGGAAAGGGCCTATGAACCTGGGAGCTAGCTTCCCTTTCCGACCGAATCGGATGACGTTCTTAAGCGGTGAAATCTTGAGAAACACTTGATTTCCTACGGCGAACTCCAATTTCCTTCTTCTCCTATCCGCGTATTTCTTCTACCTATCCTGGGCAGTTCTCATTTTCGTCTGAATATCCTCGACCTTCTTGGAAGCTTCAAGGATCAGGTCGGGCCCAAAAACTAATCGATCGCCCGATTCAATCCAACATGATGGGGATTTGCACGATCGTCCGTATAGAGCAGCAAAAGTAGATGTTTTGATGCTAGCCTAAATTCAAGGATAGAAAACTATCGAGTTGTATTTCAAATAAGATGGAATTCGAATTAGATCATACCTGATAACTATTATTGTAAGTGAACTCAACGAGATGAATATGGTCTTCCCAAGAACCACCATAGTCAAGAATATAGGCACGAAGAAGGTTTCTAGAATCTGATTCACTCTCTCTGTTTGTCCATCGGTTTGAGGGTGATAGGCGGTGCTCAGATTCAGCCGTGTACCTAAAGCTTCCTGGAATGCCTTCCAAAACTTGCTAGTAAAGATTGGGTCTCGACCACACACAATACTGACTGGAACTCCATGTAGTCTGACGATCTCCCTCATATAAGTCTCGGCTGGACTCGAAGAGGTACGATTTGACTTGACTGAAATGAAGTGAGCAGATTTAGTCAATCGATCGATAATAACCCAAATGCTCTCATTTCCCTTTCTCGTCCGAGGTAGTCCATTGATAAAATCCATCGTAACTTGCTCCCATTTCCAATTGGGCATCTCAAGAGGTTGCAATAATCCAGCGGCTTTCTGATGATCAGCCTTAACCTGTTGACACGTGGCGCATCTACCAATGAAAGAAGAAATATCATTCTTCATACCGTTCCACCAATATATTCTTTTCATATCATGGTACATCTTCGAAACCCCAGGATGTATGGAAAGTCTAGATTGGTGATTCTCCTTGAGTACCTCTTGTCTTAAATTGTCAACATCCGGAACACAAATTCTACCTTTAATTCTTAAAATCCCATATTTTTCGATTTGTGCATCTATTTCACTTTGATTATCACTCTTTCTTTTTCGAACATTCGCCTTCATTTTTACCAACATCAGATCTTCGTTCTGATTAGCTGCTATGCGATCCATAAGCGATGGGGTAACCATAATCACACAAAGTATCGACTTCTTCCTACTCAGAGCGTTGGCAACAACATTTTCTTTCCCGGGAGTATAGTTGATGTCTAGGTCATAGGCTGCTAAGAATTCGAGCCATCTCACTTGTCTCTGGTTCAAATCTTTTTGCTTAAAAGTATGCTTCAGCGATTTATGGTCCGTAAAGAGTTCGAACTTAGTCCCCAAAAGATGATGCCTCCACAACTTCAAGGCAAATACTACCGCAAGTAATTCCAAATCATGGGCTGCATAATTCACTTCGTGGGTCTTCAACTGTCGGCTGGCATAGGCGATCACCCTTCCATCTTGCATCAACACGGCTCCCAATCCTTCTCGGCTAGCATCAGTAAATACTGTAAATCCCTCACTCCCATCTGGGACGGTAAGAACTGGGGCAGACGTTAACTTGTCCTTTAACTCCTTGAATGCAGCCTTACACTTATCACTCCACACAAATCTAACATTCTTAAGAGTCAGAGCCGTAAGCGGAGCAGAAATCTTAGCGAAATTCTCAATGAATCTCCGATAGTAACCAGCTAAGCCTAAGAAACTTCGGATGTCGGTAGGGGTCTTAGGGTCCTTCCAATCATTGATAGCAGTGACCTTAAGCGGATCAACGGAAACTCCATTTTTTGAAACAATGTGTCCAAGAAATCAGACCTCATCCCTCCAGAAATGGCACTTAGAGAATTTAGCCTTTAGTTGATGTTTTCTAAGTGTTTCAAGGACTTAAGTTAAGTGTGTTTCGTGTTCCTGTTCGGATTTTGAGAAGACGAGAATATCATCCACGAAAACCAGCACAAATTTATTAAATACATCACGGAAAACACGATTCATAAGATCAACGAAGTAAGCGGGTGCATTTGTTAGTCCAAAAGGCATGACCAACCATTCATAGAACCTATTCTCTGCCCGGAAAGCGGTCTTGGGAACGCTCTCCTCAGCTATGCGGAGTTGGTGGAAACTGGTAGCAAGATCAAGTTGGGAGAATACTTTAGCTCCCTAGAGTTGATCGAACATATCATTAATGCGTGGCATAGGGTATCTGTTTTTGAGAGTAAGCTTGTTCAGTTCCCTATAATCTACACACATCCTCAAGAAACCATCGGACTTAGTGACAAATACTACGGCTGCTCCCCATTCAGAATAGCTTGGCCTAATCAATCCCTTTGAAAATAAATCTTCGATTTGGCATTTCAACTCTGCTTTTTCTTTCGGGGCCATCCTTCGTGGAGGAAGGACTACAGGTCGGGCTCCAGGAATTAGGTCGATACAGAACTCTATTTCCCGTGGAGGAGGAAGAGAAGTAACTTCGCCAAATACATCAAGAAAATTCTTAACAACAGGAGTGGAATTAAGTTCATTAGGATGAGCATCCAGCGAAAAGATGAAACTGCCTGCAAAATCTTGAGGAATTTGACCTTTAATTATTAAGGGGTTACCCTTATCATCGACTAAGGAAACAATCTGCTCCTTACAAGAGATATGCGCACTGTATTTTCTCAGCCAGTCGCCTCCAAGTAAAATATCGAATGCATCGAACCCAAGGACATAAAAATCGCCAATGAAAGGATGTGAGCCATATGTGAGTTTCACTCTCTTACAAACCATTTTAAGATTGGCGGGACCACCAATGGGATTTGATACGCAAAGTGACTCAGATGAATATTCGGGTTTTAATAGGTGCTTGAGTTTATCGCATAAATTAGTGGAAATAAAGATGTGGGAAGCTCCGGTATCAAATAAAACACGAACAGGATGAGAATGTAGAGTGAAGGTGCAACGGAGTGTACCTTGAGCATCATCAGTTGTCAGGTCGGAAGAAGTCATAGCAAAAACCCCAAGTCTTTCCTTTTTGCTGAGTGGGACAATTATTTTTGAAGTGACCTGGTTGCAAACAGATGTGGCAAAGGTTGTTTCTGGTTGCTTGGGATGGAGGAGGAATAGCGGCTCCGGTCGAAAAAGGACAACTGTTTGAGTAATGGCCCTTTTCGTTACATTTGAAGCATGTGATGTGGGAGATGTCAATAGCTTGTTTCTGGGGAGTAAAACCAATGCCTTGAGAAAGTTGCCACTTCTTCTTCTGTTGCTGGAACTTATCCTTCTTCTTCATTGGACTAGTAGCGGTTTTAAGCGAACTCTGAGTAGAGGCAGCCTGCATACCCTTACAAGTTGGGTTCTCAAATCGGGTGGCCATGTCTACCAAGCTAGTGAAAGTCCCATGCACATTCTATATCAATCGGTCATAGTAATCAGGACGTGCACCATTGACAAACTTCTCGCTCTTCTTAAGCGGAGTGTCTATCAAGTTGGGGCCATACTTAGACAAATCATTGAATTTCCTTTCGTATTCTGCGAAAGTCATGTTGCCTTGCTCCAGGTCCATGAAAGCTCGATAAAGACTCGATTTTCCCGCTTCTGGCACCCATTTGGTGATAAAGGAATCCCTAGAGAAACTCAAGATTCAAACTAGATACAAGATAGATGTGAAAAATGGAAAAGGATAAAGATCGAATTTTAGATATCACCTAAACTGCTCCCAAGTGATATCTGCTTCTACAGCTTGGGCAGTAACGGATCCCCACCAATCTCGAGCAGCTTCTTGCAACTGCTAAGCCGCTAATTGGCGTTTCTGGGCATCATTAATCTCGAGCCCGGTAAATATCATTTCTACATTTTCCAACCATTATGGGCCTCGATAATACCCTCAGACCCTGTGAACTTGGTTCCTCCTAGCTGGGTATACTCCTTGCACAAAGTGGTAAATCTGACTGGGGCAATAACTGGGACCGGTGCAGCTGCAGGAACAGGTTGAGCGTTTTCTCTTCCCCTAGTGCCTCTTCTGTTAGCCATCTGGGAAGTTCAAGAATAGGGTTAGAACAAAGATGAAGATGATATCAAAGATTTCCGAATCAAGGGAAGGTTTCTAGCAAGTAAGATGCATTGTGAGTGAAAGGAATTCTGTGATGTCATTTTATCATTCTAGGGTATTGCTACCCTATCTCTAATGAGCTTTTACCCCATAAACCATCAGCTCTGCTACCACATGTAACATCCTGCCTTTTCGAGCGATTTAAGTCGACGATAAACCACACATGTCGAACTCAAATCACTCAAAACGACGGGTTGTTATTAAAATTTCGGGGTGAAATAAAATCATATCAAAGAATCACAGATCACAAACATAGAGTATTGAATATTTCAGCAAAATAAATAAATTAGGATGACCAGAGTTTCAAATCAGGTACAAACAGAGTTTAACAAATACAACAGATATCCAGGTACATAAAGATCTCTAGTACAAAACCAAATGATATAGGTCCAAATAAAATAGAACTGAGGACTAAGAAAAGAACATCCAGTAGAGCACCGACACCTCGTCTTCAAGAATAATTTCCTCTAAGCTGCAAACTCAGGCTGACCCGAGTGAAAATAAAAGCAAACACCCGAGTCAGGACTAACATTCTCATCTAAGTGAATAACTCGAGTGAAACATCTACTGAAAGTACAAATAACTTCAAGAATGTTGGGATCGTCATCCTTTAAGGATCCGTTAACCAGTAATATATGCTATATACAGTAATGTCTAATCAGTAAAGTATAATCATATAAAAAATAGCGTTAAGGGGATGGTGAACCTTAACACGGTCGGATCTTTAAAACCAAAATCGTAATGGGCTCGCTATAAGGAGATGACACGACACGCGAGGCAATGCCAGGGTGGATACACCGTTTGCACTCCCGGATCGGTGGTGACGGCAAGCCAGCAGCTTCCGCCCACCTCGAACAATACTCCAATCAAAGTGGCGCCACCAAATCGAATCATACAAGTAATAGAATGGTTTACGAAGAAGCATGCTCGATAAAAGGGTGCGACCCTTTGTGTAGCCCGGTATAGCTCCTGTTTTAGTCATTTATGCCAACTCAAGGGAGTTGGGTCCACGTAATATACCTTGGAACGTCGCCACCATCCTACTTCATTCTGGAATCTCCACCGCGTACACAGTTGTTAAAGTGGTTTTCGGTATTGGCCGTCTATAAGACAATATCCGATCCCGGTCTCTTTTGTTGAATATGCGCTTTGCGCTATATGATTTTTGTTTGATGATAATAAACATATATACATTCGCTTAAATGTATTTGTTAACGTACTATTTTAATCTTCACAGAATAAATAAATATTTGCTGAATAAAAATAAATAACACAGTTTTTGAATTCAAACGAATATTTTATTCAAACAAATATTTATTACAACTTTGATAGTACAATTTCAAGCTCTCACTATACATATACAATTTTGACTACAATACATGACATTTCACTATTTTACATCAGCACCTCACTACATATCACTCACACTCGTATTTATCTTCAACTGCATTCAAGTTTGAATCCAGCATCTGAGCGATCTGCAAAAATATAAACTAACGCAGTAAAATTGAAAATAAAATATTTTTGCGATATAAAATAAAACGTGAATTTTGAAAATATAATTTGCCTCAGTTATTTGGGTTGTTCGTCATCATTTAAATTCGAATTCATCATACACGAACAACTTGTGACATACACAGTGTATCACTGTATATGCCACAAGGCCGTGCACACCGATATATACACTTGATAATGCTACATGGACAGGTGAGCACAGGTCAAACCCAAATGCAAAGCCGGGTTCAACGCACGTGCAATATATTTAAAATCACGACACAAGCACAAGGTCAAACCCGAGCTGCAAAACTGGGTTCAACACAGGGCAGGTGCACAGTTACAACCAACTACATGCAAGAGGCAACAAAGACCAATCAGTAGCATGCTAACGAATTATCAAACTTCACAAGCAATGACCCGTGCAATGACCAAGAAATGACCAAACAAAGCCAGTTCAACAAAGATCAAGTCATGGAGTCGCAGTCACAATGAAACTGCAGTGGAACAGCTGCAACATGAATGAAAAGACCAGACACTATAGCATGTACAAACCAAATAAGTCAGACCAACACTGCAACTCAAAAAGTAACATGAATGTCACCAGCATGCAAACAGGATCTCAATATCCAAGCATGAAGGTCACAGTGGAAATTACTCAACTCAGATAATATGTCAAAGACCACAAGTAACCAAAATCATCAATGCAATAAGCAACAGTATGCACCAGTCCAGGCTACGACATAGATGGAGCTACAGGAATGTACCAAGCTAACTGCACTGAAACTCGACCAAGTACACATTAAGGCAACCAAGACTAAACAAGATAGCAAAGAAGTACTGATCAATGAATGCAAATAAATTCGAACCGAGTATGGTGATGCAGTCAACAAGGCAACAGTGCAGTGCAACTACATAACAACAAGTCAAGGCCGCCATCACGAACAAAGAAAATGAAAGAGAACCAGGTTAATGCAATCTACAGCAAACAATGAAAGCAACAGAGACCAATGGTTAACAGAAGTAACAAGTGCAGCATAAACAAGACATGTACACAAGGCATGGGGGCACTGGAGCATATGATGCAACTATAATGCAACAACACCACAAGTATACAAACATACCAGATCAATGAAACAGAATTCATCACAGTGAAACCAGACCACAAAGAAAAAGCAACAAGGAAAACAATCGATCAAGGCTACACACGACAATCACAAATGATATCAAGCTGATGCCAAACAGAGGAAGTAAAATGATCGAGCATTGAATATGCTGCAATTTTATTTGTGAACAAAGTCAAGTGACCAGGAAGAGTTCGTCATACCGAAGCCGAAGCCAGCAGTATCAATGACAGTATGCACAGAAGCACAGTCCAGTTCAAATGCAACAATCATAAACAAAATTGATCAACACCGTGTGTTACTCAAGACAACAGAAAAAGCAGCGGTATTATCGGAATTCTAGCCGTGAATTTTAAAGCCGTGTCAATCAAGCAATCGAGGATTTACACGAATGAATTGGTCAAGGAAAAATCACGAGCATCCAAGTATAATCGAATGGCCGAAGCACAAAATTGACAAATTCAAATAAATATATACGATCGAAGATTCAGGAAATTAAACGCATATATAACCCAATCATCATCGGCAATCAATGCATCGAATTCCAGAAAGCATAAATCAGTAAAGAAAAAGCACATAATTACATACCGGAATTCGATCAACGAAGTAGCTGTCTGCAATTCAAAGTAACATCTGATCGAACAAGCTAGCATCGAAAATAATCATCTGTTTCGATCGAACATCTTGAAGCAGCACTTCAATTAAAAACCCTAAATTGGAACGAAGAAGGGACAAATCCCTAATTCAATTTCACGAAAAGCCGAAGCCCTAAGTCAAATCTCTCGAGAGCAATTTTACAGCAGCCATTGATTAGATAAGAGAAGAAGTCGAAAATAATAAAAGGATACGGGTTAAGGAAATCAACCAATTGGGCCGGCTTGTTTACATAAAGGGATAAGAATTTAAAATAGGGTTTTTTATTTGTAATTTGTTTTGTTTTGTATTTTCTTTTTAAACCGTTTTATTTTTCTAGTCGTGTGACTAGGGGACAAACTGCGGTGTGTAGTTTGGGAATTCGCAACTCGGTGGTTGAGTTGTGGCAAGGTTTTGAGCGTAGAGTTAGATTAGTCAATAGCGGGTATAGCGAGTTTACGTGTGTAAGCGAGGGACTATCTAATTTCTAGTAGAAACCTTGGGGGCAGCACGTAGGCTGGGTTTTGCCGAAGCTGGGTAAATTCTGTGTCGTTCTATTTCTGCATTTATTTATTATTCTGCTATTATCTGTGCTGCTATTGTTCTGTGATCTGTGTTGAAATTATTTTATAAGCTTCCGCGATTAATTTTAATAATTTATACCATCACCCTATTCACCCCCCCTCTAGGGTGAAATCGATCCTACAAGTGGTATCAGAGCTAGGAACAAAAGCCATTTTCGTTTTAAAATTTTGATTTTACAAAAACCAATTTTTAATTTAAAAATTCGTGTTTCAAAAATCAATTTTTGTTTTAAAAATTCGTGTTTCAAAAAATCAATTTTTGTTTTAAAAATTCGTGTTTCAAAAAATCGGTTTTTGTTTTAAAAAATTTGAATTTTTTAAAATGGCTTCTTTTAATAATGCTTTTGCAGAAGGACAATCCATAGTTAGACCACCAATGTTCAATGGTGAATATGCTTACTGGAAAAATAGAATGCAAATTTTTCTGAAAACCATTGACACTTGAAATATTGTTGAGACAGGTTATAGTATACCAACTATAACTGTAGATAATCAGGAAATAGAGAAACCAAAGGAACAATGGACAGAACTAGAAAATAAATTACAGAATACTAATGCCGAAGCTATGAATTCTATTATCTGTTCATTGGATCAATTTGAATTTAATCGTGTCTCACATTGTCTAACTGCGCAGGAAATATGGCACATACTAGAAGTGATTCACGAAGGAACATCTCAAGTCAAAGAATCTCGCCTTGCAATGCTAAGCAGCGAATACGAGAACTTCAAAATGGCGAAGGAAGAAAATGTCAAAGAGATGTACGGACGACTCTCCAATATCGTATACAAATCAAAAGCTCTCGGAAAAACATACACCGAATTAGAAATAGTCCGAAAAATCCTCAGAGTCCTTCCACGAAGCTTTGAAGCAAAAGTAACTGCCATACAAGAATCGAAAGATTTAAAACAACTTAAAGTTGAGGAACTCATCGGAAATCTCACCACTTATGAGCTTGAAATGAAATTCAAAGAAGAGCGTGAAGGAGGTGACACTCAAAAGAAATCAATAGCTCTCAAAGGAACAACCGAAAGTGATGATGATAACGATGAAGATGATGGAGCAGCAGAATTGGAGCTGTTAATAAGGAAATTCAAAAAATGGAATCAAAAACATGGAAATTCAGCTCGAATTCAAAAAGCAAAAAGCAGAATAGCCAAATCACTAGACTACTCAGAAGAACAAAAGTTTATTTGTTATAATTGCAACAAACCCGGCCATATCAAGCCCGATTGTCCACAAATTAAATCCAGCCACGGAAAGAAACAGAAAAAGAAAAGTTTTGCAGCCACTTGGGATGAAATAGACGAGAATGATCAAAGCACTGGCAGTGAAAGCGAAAAGGCAGAATTGTGTCTTCGAGGTGATACAACTGACAGTGACGATGACGAGCCAAGTGAGGTATCAAAACTTACCCATTCTGAGTTGCTTATATATTTTCATGAAGTAAATGGTTGTTTTGAACGACTTAGGGAAAAATACGCCAAACTTGAATCTCAAAAAGATACTTTGATAGAATGTAATAAACAACTTGATCAATTAGTTAAAACCTATCAAAGTAGGATCCCTAAGTGTGATAAGTGTCCAACATTTGATGAGGAAATTAAAAAATCAGAAATTAAAATAAAATCGCTTGAAAATGAAATTCTGATTTTAAAGGAGAATGAAAATACTAGGAGAGAGAATTCTATTAAAAAGTGCACACAGTTGTTAAAAGAAAATGAATCTCTCAAATCACAAGTCCAACAATTGTCTACGACTTTAGATAAATTTTCAAAAAGTGAAAAATCGTTGAATATGCTATTAGGAAAGCAAACTGTTAATACGGTTAGACAATGACTTGGATTTAATAATTCGAAAATTGTTGAAAACAAGATTAATCAAGTTAATTCTATGTGCACAATTTGTAGAAAATTTGGACACGATCACAATAATTGTTGGTATAGACCCAAACATGTGAAAACTATACCGATTTGGGTTCCAAAAGGCACAAATATAAAATCTCTCAAAGTTAAACAAATTTGGGTGCCAAAGGGAACAATTATAAATAGTTTTGGGTCTACACAAAATTATTTTTCAAAATTTTCTGCCACTAACAACCATGGACCTATAAAAACAAATAGGTCACATAAATCCTTTTTCGTGTAGGTGTGGTGGCAGGCTAAGGAACAACAATAGTGTTCTCTGGATTTTGGCTGTTTCAGAAACACAACGGGAGACAAAGCTAAGTTCCTTAGCCTGGTATAAGGGTGACAGAATCACAATGAACAACGACGAGAAATATCGTAAAGGTAAAGACAGGTAAAATTATATTTATTTGTACGATATATTAAATGTGATAATCTGTACCATTTTCTGAATAAAACCAGCCAATTATGCGATGATGATATGATGATGATTTAATGATGATTTTGATTCTGACTTTATTCAAAAGTGTTAGCCATTTATATTCTTATGCCAAAAACACTATAAAATTCTCTAGAATTACTTGATATATAAGTTTAAGAGAAAAATAGTGTTTTGATTGGATAATAATATTGTTGTTATAATATTTTTGGCTAAATCTATATTCATGTTTTGACACGGCCTCGATTTAAAATCCTAATGAATTCTATTTTAAAAATTGTAAAAAGGATTTTAAATTTTTGAAACTTTTAAGAAATTGCTTTGAAATAAAAATAATGTTTGATGGCTTCTAAAATTGACACTTTAATATATGTTTGAATGTTGACACGGTTTTCATTTCAAATCCAAGAGAATTTCATTTAAAATTTGTTGATAATAATCATGAGAAAATTTGTTGAAATTTCTTAATCTGGTCTTTGACATTCAACGAGTGAATTTTGAGTGAAATTTAAATTCAGATGCAGATTACACTGGTAATATGGTTGATAGAAAAATTACTAGTGGAACGTGATTAATTTTTGACACATTCATTTGCTGCATCGTTTTTTTTTTCAAAGAAAATATCTGCATATTTTTCACTTGAAATAATTTTCAAATAGCAGAAAATTTTCATATAAAACCCCCTCGAGAAAATCATGTTTGACCATATTTACAGATTAGTCATTTTTGAAAAATTATTTTTATAATTTTTGGATTTGATTTTAAATGACTATTTTGACTAATCTAACTCCCTAATGATTATCGAAAAGATCAATAGTGTTAGAGAATTTAAACAAGAGTTATTGAAAAAGCGATGAGTGTTGATATTGATCATATATTATAACTCGAGAAAGTATAATTAGAAAATTTCTTTAGAAATTTAAACAAGAGTTATAAAACTTTTTGTTGGTACAAATTCCATGACCATCTCTATGTCTATCATATTTCTAACAACCATCACTCATAAAAATTCTATATAGTTTGTCAATATGTGGTACTTTAAACAGGAATCGTTCGTTTTTCATTTTCACATTTTTAAAATAATAATAATAATAATAATAATAAATAAATAAATAAATAAATACCAAAGTATTCACTCTCATTTAAAAGTCCTCACGGTTATGCATGGGTGAATTACTTGGAATTTGTTATGTGCTTCCATGCTCATTTAAAAGTCCTCACGGTTATGCATGTATGGAACGCATATCAAAAGTTGATTTTTAAAATAAACAAGTTGATTCTAATCCCATTTAAAAGTCCTCACGGTTATGCGTGGTTAGAAGATACTTGAATTCAATTTTTAAAAATAAAATTGGAATACTACTAATCTCATTTAAAAGTCCTAACGGTTATGCATGGTTAGTAGATATTCAAATTCCTGATATAAATATACCACAAATAGACACAACTGTATGGTTTTATATGATGACATCATTTCCATCATTCTAAAAGTGGAATATGCGCCTAACAATATTTTATGATTTTTGTTTGATTTTCTATTGAAATTTAATATTTATATTCAATTGGGTTTTAATGTTGGATTAATATCGATCACTTTATCTCTATTTTCTCTATCTCTATTATTCTTTTGCTGATAACAAAAGGGGGAGAGAAAAGTTAAGATTTTGTCAAATAGAATCAATCAAAGGTCAAACAATTTTCCATTTGCATATAGGCTCATTCACACATTTTATTTGTATGCATATATGTAGGGGGACTCATATATGTAGGGGGAGTATCATATAGAAAGGAAGCATTCAAATAGGGGGAGCAATTGAAATTATCAAATACATTTAATATATTCAAAATCTTAAATATATGTTTGTTATCATCAAAAGGGGGAGATTGTTGAATATGCGCTTTGCGCTATATGATTTTTGTTTGATGATAATAAACATATATACATTCGCTTAAATGTATTTGTTAACGTACTATTTTAATCTTCACAGAATAAATAAATATTTGCTGAATAAAAATAAATAACACAGTTTTTGAATTCAAACGAATATTTTATTCAAACAAATATTTATTACAACTTTGATAGTACAATTTCAAGCTCTCACTATACATATACAATTTTGACTACAATACATGACATTTCACTATTTTACATCAGCACCTCACTACATATCACTCACACTCGTATTTATCTTCAACTGCATTCAAGTTTGAATCCAGCATCTGAGCGATCTGCAAAAATATAAACTAACGCAGTAAAATTGAAAATAAAATATTTTTGCGATATAAAATAAAACGTGAATTTTGAAAATATAATTTGCCTCAGTTATTTGGGTTGTTCGTCATCATTTAAATTCGAATTCATCATACACGAACAACTTGTGACATACACAGTGTATCACTGTATATGCCACAAGGCCGTGCACACCGATATATACACTTGATAATGCTACAGGGACAGGTGAGCACAGGTCAAACCCAAATGCAAAGCCGGGTTCAACGCACGTGCAATATATTTAAAATCACGACACAAGCACAAGGTCAAACCCGAGCTGCAAAACTGGGTTCAACACAGGGCAGGTGCACAGTTACAACCAACTACATGCAAGAGGCAACAAAGACCAATCAGTAGCATGCTAACGAATTATCAAACTTCACAAGCAATGACCCGTGCAATGACCAAGAAATGACCAAACAAAGCCAGTTCAACAAAGATCAAGTCATGGAGTCGCAGTCACAATGAAACTGCAGTGGAACAGCTGCAACATGAATGAAAAGACCAGACACTATAGCATGTACAAACCAAATAAGTCAGACCAACACTGCAACTCAAAAAGTAACATGAATGTCACCAGCATGCAAACAGGATCTCAATATCCAAGCATGAAGGTCACAGTGGAAATTACTCAACTCAGATAATATGTCAAAGACCACAAGTAACCAAAATCATCAATGCAATAAGCAACAGTATGCACCAGTCCAGGCTACGACATAGATGGAGCTACAGGAATGTACCAAGCTAACTGCACTGAAACTCGACCAAGTACACATTAAGGCAACCAAGACTAAACAAGATAGCAAAGAAGTACTGATCAATGAATGCAAATAAATTCGAACCGAGTATGGTGATGCAGTCAACAAGGCAACAGTGCAGTGCAACTACATAACAACAAGTCAAGGCCGCCATCACGAACAAAGAAAATGAAAGAGAACCAGGTTAATGCAATCTACAGCAAACAATGAATGCAACAGAGACCAATGGTTAACAGAAGTAACAAGTGCAGCATAAACAAGACATGTACACAAGGCATGGGGGCACTGGAGCATATGATGCAACTATAATGCAACAACACCACAAGTATACAAACATACCAGATCAGTGAAACAGAATTCATCACAGTGAAACCAGACCACAAAGAAAAAGCAACAAGGAAAACAATCGATCAAGGCTACACACGACAATCACAAATGATATCAAGCTGATGCCAAACAGAGGAAGTAAAATGATCGAGCATTGAATATGCTGCAATTTTATTTGTGAACAAAGTCAAGTGACCAGGAAGAGTTCGTCATACCAAAGCCGAAGCCAGCAGTATCAATGACAGTATGCACAGAAGCACAATCCAGTTCAAATGCAACAATCATAAACAAAATTGATCAACACCGTGTGTTACTCAAGACAACAGAAAAAGCAGCGGTATTATCGGAATTCTAGCCGTGAATTTTAAAGCCGTGTCAATCAAGCAATCGAGGATTTACACGAATGAATTGGTCAAGGAAAAATCACGAGCATCCAAGTATAATCGAATGGCCGAAGCACAAAATTGACAAATTCAAATAAATATATACGATCGAAGATTCAGGAAATTAAACGCATATATAACCCAATCATCATCGGCAATCAATGCATCGAATTCCAGAAAGCATAAATCAGTAAAGAAAAAGCACATAGTTACATATCGGAATTCGATCAACAAAGTAGCTGTCTGCAATTCAAAGTAACATCTGATCGAACAAGCTAGCATCGAAAATAATCATCTGTTTCGATCGAACATCTTGAAGCAGCACTTCAATTAAAAACCCTAAATTGGAACGAAGAAGGGACAAATCCCTAATTCAATTTCACGAAAAGCCGAAGCCCTAAGTCAAATCTCTCGAGAGCAATTTTACAGCAGCCATTGATTAGATAAGAGAAGAAGTCGAAAATAATAAAAGGATACGGGTTAAGGAAATCAACCAATTGGGCCGGCTTGTTTACATAAAGGGATAAGAATTTAAAATAGGGTTTTTTATTTGTAATTTGTTTTGTTTTGTATTTTCTTTTTAAACCGTTTTATTTTTCTAGTCGTGTGACTAGGGGACAAACTACGGTGTGTAGTTTGGGAATTCGCAACTCGGTGGTTGAGTTGTGGCAAGGTTTTGAGCGTAGAGTTAGATTAGTCAATAGCGGGTATAGCGAGTTTACGTGTGTAAGCGAGGGACTATCTAATTTCTAGTAGAAACCTTGGGGGCAGCACGTAGGCTGGGTTTTGCCGAAGCTGGGTAAATTCTGTGTCGTTCTATTTCTGCATTTATTTATTATTCTGCTATTATCTATGCTGCTATTGTTCTGTGATCTGTGTTGAAATTATTTTATAAGCTTCCGCGATTAATTTTAATAATTTATACCATCACCCTATTCACCCCCCCTCTAGGGTGAAATCGATCCTACATCTTTAACAACCAATCGTTATATTTTTCACACCATGGCTGGTTTTTATAAAAATCGATTTACAATCTCAAGCCATTTACAAATAAATAACTTTGATTTTCTTCAGTTTTGAAGTTGTACAGTTATAGTTTAGCAAATTTCCATTTTTAATATCTTCAAATTGTTCCATGTATCTATATATAAAGTTAAGAAAATACTATTTAAACATTTTAGAGTAAAGCTTTTGAAATCTTGAAATAAATAATTTATGAAAATAAGGGTTAAGTAGGTTTCAAAATTTGTCGCTCTATAAATTTAAACTTATAGAAATATTAGGTTCCAACAACATTTAGAATTTCCGGTTTCCAATACTTTTCGACTATATGAAATTTCAAAAATCAAATTTCTCTCAACCACGGTGTTCGTATATAGGTTTTCTAACCTATGGTCAAGTGATACGGATAAGTATCATTTCAATCTGCGAAAAATTTATACCAACGGGTATATATCATTTCAACCCGCAAATCCCAAACAAGGTTTTTGAAACATTCGGGTCTATTTTTTTTTCAACCCGAAGAAAGATTTGACTAACCAGGACTTTAAATTTTCGAAACTTTAAACACAACATAAAATGAATCAGATGCCATCAAAATAACACTGCATGAAGTGATAATACATGAATGATGCTACATGAATGATACTACATGAAATGATTCTTCGTAACATGGCATAAATTATTCGGTGACAATGATGCATTTAACGTTTAATTCTACATGCATGCCTACCATACGGGAAACAGTTCAGTCGTTATTTCATCAAAATAAATTCACTTATTAATCGAATGACAGTCGTGAGTGATTGCTCACCTTTGTCGAACAGAGATATTTGATAGCGGAACTGACGGAGAGCACAGACTAGACAGTGAACAGATAACTCCTAAGTTATTGGATTCCGACTGCGACAACGTAAAAAAATCATAAATTAATATTCACGTCGCTATGTATTTCCGCTAGAAATATTTAAATATTGGGTTGTCACTAAAATGTGAGCTTATATATACAGACTACGTATATACAAGTTAAACAATGCATGTTCACGGTTGTTCATTAATATATATATTTCCCTTTTTTTTGTTCCTCTTCTTTTTTTTCCTTACAACTTGTATACAGGTCTGGAAAAATCTAACTCAAATCACAAATGAAATTTCTAGCCTATAGGAATATTTAGCAAACAAAATCAGGAACTGGACTCATCACAGCAAAAGTGTAGCTATCCTTTAACACAACCAAATAAATCTTGTAAGCTTATAACTGAATATATATACCACTCTTACAGCAAAACTTTCAATCGTGGCTTGTATATATTCATCAACCAAATGGAGAACTTGTACCATACCTACAACACTCGTTCTTCCTTAGGCCTACATTTTTTTTATATCGCACGCAACTAGGCAGTAAGAAGAAAAACAAAACAAAATTTAATTTGTTCAGCCATTCAATCAAAACGTATAAGACTCAGAAGTGCAGAAGCTCGGCAGTTTACATCTTCCCATTTCTCATTTTTTTATATAATAACGCACGCACCCAGGGAGTAAAAAAAAAGAAAAAAACAAAGGAGGCTCACCTCACGGCTGAAGTGGCAGAGGCGTAGGGCGACATCGGGGATTTGATCGGTGGCAGGGATGTGGCGGCGCCGGGAAGTTTTGGTGGCTGGGTTTGGCCGTGGAAGAGAAGAGGCGTATGGAGAGGTGGTTGTCTCGGCGGGGTCGTGGTCGGGGCTGGTAGCTAGGCTCATTGAAGCGCTGGCCAACACGGAGGGGGAGAGGGTGTTGCGGCGCTTGGGTACAGGGAAAAGGGGGATGGGTTTGAAGAAGTGGATCGGCTGTCGTTTTTTTTTTAAATTGGATCGGTTGTTACTTTGGAAGGGTGAGAAAAATGAACGGGCGGCTTATATTTATACTAGTTAGATTTGCGTGAGTGATTCCAGGAAAGGGAACTCTATGTTTAAGGTAACCGGTTGATATTTTAAAACGTACCATAAATTTGTGTAACGTGTCAATTAAATTTTTAGACTACAGCTGTTAAACACGTTCAGGAATTTAAATTTTTTGAATTTTAATCAATAATTTCAGCTTATAACGGCAACTAATACATTTATACACGGACCCATTATACACATAAAACAGCGCGTAACTTCCAGATCGGACTTCCAAAATCAGCAAATAAGGTGTTGTTGCGCTCGCCTTGTCAGCATGAGTCTAATAATATACAGAAAAATCATGTTTGTTCTTTCAAATAAATATTCAATTTACGAATTTGCGGTTGCTGACACCGCTGATTGGACCATAAAAATAATGAATTTAGTTGTGTTAACTTTAACGTAAATCTACAACAGACGTTATTATATTTTATTATAAATTTCTCTTAAATACTATAACATAAAATAATGACATTCCCAAACAAAAAATTTATGCAAATTAATTGCCAAAATACGTTACCCACTAATTTAATAGGTTATTATATTTAAAAGTACTTTTATTCCAAACAATCTATATATTTACAACAAATTCTTACATTATTAAATTTTTTTGTTTCAAATTTGTCGTCAATTTCTGCAGGAACCCAATTTTATTAGCAGTAAATTTCTCGGGTCGTTACAGAAATTCTAAGGTATCAAATGCTTTTAACGTTCTCCTTGAAGTCTCTTCGTCGTGGTGTCGTAATTTTGGTAAAAAGGCGGCTCGCGTTGATGACTACGAGCAAAACAATGTGGTACGGAAAAAGAGGAAGACGGAACCGTCGTAAAAACAGAACGTTTATTGCGCTATAGCTTCCGTAGATAAGTTTTTGACCAATATCCCCATTTATTCCCTCAATGATCCATAAGATCTTAAATATCAAGTACTATAGTGTGAGCATGCTCGAGCGTTTTACGAAGATCGAAGACTTTTGCCAATACCGTCGAATCGGAATAGCGAGCAGTCGGTCGCTTTCTTCCATTTCTTCAAACGGCCATAACTTTTGACTCGTTGGGAGTTACGGGAGCCACAACCTATCAAAACGAAGCTCTTTCCACGTTCTACGTTTCTAATGGTTGGAATTGTCATGGATCGGTTTTTTGTGTAGAATAATTCCATCTTAATTTTATTCTACAGCTTGGATGTTTTCATTCATAAATTTATTCCATGGAGTTTATGGTATAAACAGCCAGACTAAATCGATGTTAACGTAGAAGAACGTGAAAAAAAAAATATACAAAGATCAAAAAAGGCCACCATAATATTCCGCTAAAAAAATGAAATTGATTTTAAATTGGATAAAGTAGGAAAATGAAAGATATTCGCGGATTGAAAAAGTAGCTTACTTAAAGCTAAGTAATCATATAAAACGCCTTGAGTCATTCGAAATTCTAAGGTATCAAATGCTTTTAACGTTCTCCTTGAAGTCACTTCGTCGTGGTGTCGTAATTTTGGTAAAAAGGCGGCGCGTGTTGATGACTATGAGCAAAACAATGTGGTACGGAAAAAGAGGAAGACGGAACAGTCGTACAAACAGAACGTTTATTGCGCTATAGCTTCCATAGACAAGTTTTTGACCATTATCACCATTTATTCCCTCAATGATCCATAAGATCTTAAATATGAAGTACTATAGTGTGAGCATGCTCGAGCGTTCCACGGAGATCGAAGACTTTTGCCAATACCGTCGAATCGGAAAAGCGAGTGGTCGGTCACTTTCTTCCGTTTCTTCAAACGGCCATAACTTTTGACTCGTTGGGAGTTACAGGAGCCACAACCTATGAAAACGAAGCTCTTTCCACGTTCTATGTTTCTAACGGTTGGAATTGTCATGTGTTTGCGTCGAAATTGGTCACAAACACCCAATACCGCGAAAGCGCCCGTTTACGTACTTAAATCGATAATAATCAACACAGAACTCAGCGACAATCAATATAGAATTCAGATCTAAGCAACAAATCACAATAATTCGCAGATACAATCACAAACACAGGATTTATAGTGGTTCAGCGTTCGTGTCTACGTCCACTTTGAAGGTTTTCTCTTTATTGCTTTACTTGATAGATCGATTACAATGAACTAGAAGTTCCTCGAAGATCCCCCTTTTTGAAGGCTTTAGGGTGCTATTTATAGGCGTTGGAGGCCCAGATCTCGCTCAAACTTCGGGAGACTTCTTCTGGCACGTGAGTGGGCCCACGCGACCGACCCCGCCAAGTTTCGTCTCGATCTGACATCGATTCAAAGTGATTTCGAACCCATCAAGAAATGGTCCAATCGAGCTGAACCTTGGCAGGTACAATCTTTACCTTGCATGGAAGTTACTGTGGAAATTTCGTTGCATTTGGATCAGTGGTTTATGAGATATGATCGATTCGAGTTGATGAATCTCGCTCGGCTGTTTCGTTCGAACCCATGACTTCGAACCCATGCATTCGAATCGATGGAAGCACGTGGTACTGTAGTGACATGGCGCGCACTCCTCGCATCGATCCTACTTTTTCTCCGTGTTGACCGCTTCGAATCCATGTATATCGGCGCATTCAAACCGATGGGTGACACGACACTAGTTGACTGGGTGGTTTCGAATGAGCGATTGTTCATGGATTCGAACCTGATGGAGGCGATTGATACGAAGCAGCGCTTGGCCGTGGGACCGATCGATTCGAAGTTATCGATGGTGAAGGATTCGAAGTACAAGCGGTGATGGGTTCGAATCTCGTGGATTCGAAGTGAGCGAGGCATTGTCATGCTGAGTGGATGTCCATCTCATCGATTCGTACTCGACCGATTCGAAGCGAACAACACTGATGATCGTTCGAATGCGATCGATTCGAAACGCATGGAGCCTAATGGGTTCGAACAAGGCTTGATGGGTTCGAACCCTCTCGGTTCGAAATGGCCATCTACTCAGCAAACCGATGGTTTCGAATACTACGAACTTTGACTAACTTGCATCGATCATATCTTGTCCATACGAACTCCGATTAACCTGAAATTTGGAATACTAGCTTTCATGGTCTCACTTGTCATGTCCCATCAATTATAGCCTGATCCGGGCTCGGACAAAATTCATCGATATCCATAGTGAAATGGAATGCAACCGATCTCTGAGGCGAATTGTCTTTTGCTTTTGACCAATCTTTTGGTATCACGGCTTTGCCAAAAAGAGGGATAACATCTTGCCACCCAAAACATGGCTTGCGGTAGGAAGGTGTGTTTTGTAATGCCTTGAGTTGGATGTTCTTATCCTATCATCGACCTGTAAAGAATTTGACAGTTTCATATGGCCTCAAATGACGATCGTTCGGGATCGAGTTATTTGAGATGAAGCACGGCCGTTCGTGGTCAAGCGCTTAACTTCAAATGACGATCGTTCATGATCGAGTCATTCGAGGTGAAGTGCGACCGTACGCGGTCGAGCTTATAAATCCATGCGTCGATCGTTCGGGATCGCATGCTGCCTG
This sequence comes from Allium cepa, assembly GCA_030765085.1. Taxonomy (NCBI): domain Eukaryota; kingdom Viridiplantae; phylum Streptophyta; class Magnoliopsida; order Asparagales; family Amaryllidaceae; genus Allium; species Allium cepa. The sequence goes on from CM060931.1 coordinate 172,554,082, forward strand.
AGGTGAATCGGGACCGTTCGCGGTCCGCGCCGTTCGTGGCATAGGATGGAATAGGACCGTTCGCGGTCGATGCCGTTCGCGGCAAATGATGAGATGGGACCGTTCGCGGTCGATTGCCGTTCGTGGCAAATGGTGATCGTTCGCGACCAAGTGCCGTTCAAGGCGAATGGTGACCGTTCGAGGTCGGATGTCATAATTAGTGAATCATGACCGTTCGCGGCCGGTGCCGTTCAAGGCAGATAGTGATCGTTCGCGATCGTGTGCCGTTCGAGGCGAATTTGTGACCGTTCGTGGTCGGATGTTGGACCTCAAGTGACGACCGTTCGCGATCGAGCCATTTGAGGTGAGGTGAGTTGTGACCGTTCGAGGTCGGATTGTGACCGTTCAAGGTCGGATGCCGTTCGAGGCGATAAAGTGTGCCCGGGAGGGCTTGATGTTATCGAGGCCAGGGTCACGTTCGGGTGAGTTCCTGGATCGTTTGTTAGGGCGGTTCATCGCCATCTCAGAGCATGCCTAAGGATCGTTCGCGACCCCATACATGTGTAAGTAGCTTAGCCATTCCAGAGTTATCAGAATCAAATATCTATTGAACGGATGAGTTTTAAAACAGAAATGTCCAAACAAGCAAAGTCTAAATGTTCAAATCAAAATGAAACGAAAGCAAAGCATGGATGTCAAAGTGTAAGTTCCCACTACGAAACAGTTAACGATCACTCAGAGCATGCCTGGAGATCGTTCGCGATCTCGCACATGTGTAAATGATTTAATTGCGTTAGTGGAAGCTTACAACTTGTTCATCGTTATTTCACTCAATTGATAACCAAACGGTGCCTTGATTCAGGGTCCCCTCTAGCTGAAGTGGATGGTAGTCGTTCTGGTTCCGCCGCAGGAGCTCACCTCCTTACATATTGAAGGAGCATACCGTTCCTGATATGCCCTTCCACCTCGTCCTTCAGGTGTCTACAATCATTAGTGTTATGACCGTTTAATTCATGGAATACACAAAACTTATCTGATTTCCTTTCGTCAGAGGTTGGATCCCTTCGCATTGGCCTACGATACGGGATCTGATCTTTGGTATCCTGATAAATTCGTTCCAGGCTCTCATTCAGCTCAGTGTAGGTGGCGAATCGCGGCTCCCTCCGTTGCCGCTTTGATCTGTCTCTATCATTCTCAGTCTTTCTTTAACCTTTATCCTTGTCCGAGTCCCTTTTAGGAGGCTTTTCGTCTTTAAGTGCATAAACTTCTATCCCATCTCCTTCTTCTCTTTCTGCATTCGCATCCTCCAATCGTAAAAACTTTTCTGCCTCATGATAGAATTCTCCCAGATCCACAGGTGGATCCTTAGTTAATGAATTTTTGAACTCCGTTCCATTAGCTATTCCAGACACAGCCGCCATCATAACCATGGATGGATCCGGTCGATCTACCGAAGCTGCCGCCGCATTGAACCGTGTCAGGAAACTTCTCAATGTTTCTCCAGCCTTCTGTTTTAAAGTTGCCAACGTCATCACATTCTTGGGTCTTGTAATATGAACCCTGAATTGCCTCATAAATCTCTCAGTTAAATCATTCCATGTTCCGATGGATCCACTTTCCAGTTGCCTGAACCATAACGCCGCAATATCTGCCAAGTACAATGGGAAGCACCGGGCCATAACCTCCTCTGGTGCCCCCCAGCACTTCCATATGCCTCATATATCTCGTCAGATGGACCGTGGGGTCCGTTCTCCCGTCATACATATCCAACGATGGTAATTTGAAATCCGGTGGGTTCCTAGCTTGCCTGATTGCTGAAGTAAAAGGACTCCTATTAACATCCTCCAAATCTTTGTTCACCAAACCGCCTCTCAAAGCTCGCCTAACCATCTCTGCCAGCCTGTCGTTGTCTCCAAGATGTAATCTTCGTTCACTACTTTCAACCTGCCCCCCGAGTTCATGAGGGAACTCTGGGATCTGCCCCCTTGACTGAGCGTTCCCCCCTTTACTACTACCGGGTTGCGCAGATGCTCCTCTTTCTCTCTCCGAAACTGGATCAACGTTTTCCATGGTTGTGCCCCCTAATCCGGGTGCGACACCGGATGGTCCTGCTTCTTTCTGGACTCCATTGGCTCCTCTATGCTGTGCTCCAAGCTGTCATATCTGTTGAAATAAACTCTGAATCAACGCCTCTTGCTTCTTCATCATAGTCTCCATCTCGTCCCTGGTGATGAAGATCGATGGTTGATTCGCTCCTGAGGAAGCCTCTTGACTTCCTTGTTGTTCGCTTCTCTCTGGCCTTGGCCTTCTACTCGATTGTCTCATCATAATTTCTCAAATCTAAACTTTCAAATTTTCTCTGAATCAACTATCTATTGGTAGAACTCCTGAGTTCAATTCTCAGTGAAAGCACCAAAATGTTTGCGCCGAAATTGGTCACAAACACCCAATACCGCGAAAGCGCCCGTTTACGTACTTAAATCGATAATAATCAACACAGAACTCAGCGACAATCAATATAGAATTCAGATCTAAGCAACAAATCACAATAATTCGCAGATACAATCACAAACACAGGATTTATAGTGGTTCGGCGTTCGTGCCTACGTCCACTTTGAAGGTTTTCTCTTTATTGCTTTGCTTGATAGATCGATTACAATGAACTACAGTTGATAATAGCTTTGAAATCTGAAAACAACGGTGATTATGATGGATAGAATGGAATCCGGCAGAGTCTTGGTGTTCAATGACAGAAGTTCCTCGAAGATCCCCCTTTCTGAAGGCTTCAGGGTGCTATTTATAGGCGTTGGAGGCCCAGATCTCGCTCAAACTTTGGGAGACTTCTTCTGGCACGTGAGTGGGCCCACGCGACCGACCCCACCAAGTTTCGTCTCGATCTGACATCGATTCGAAGTGATTTCGAACCCATCAAGAAATGGTCCAATCGAGCTGAAACTTGGCATGTACAATCTTTACCTTGCATGGAAGTTACTGTGAAAATTTCGTTGCATTTGGATCAGTGGTTTATGAGATATGATCGATTCGAGTTGATGAATCTCGCTCAACTGTTTCGTTCGAACCCATGACTTCGAACCCATGCATTCGAATCGATGGAAGCACGTGGTACTGTAGTGACGTGGCGCGCACTCCTCGCATCGATCCTACTTTTTCTCCGTGTTGACCGCTTCGAATCCATGTATATCGGCGCATTCAAACCGATGGGTGACACGTCACTAGTTGACTGGGTGGTTTCGAATGAGCGATTGTTCATGGATTCGAACCTGATGGAGGCGATCGATACGAAGCAGCGCTTGGCCGTGGGACCGATCGATTCGAAGTTATCGATGGTGAAGGATTCGAAGTACAAGCGGTGATGGGTTCGAATCTCGTGGATTCGAAGTGAGCGAGGCGTTGTCATGCTGAGTGGATGTCCATCTCATCGATTCGTACTCGACCGATTCGAAGCGAACAACACTGCTGATCGTTTCGAATGCGATCGATTCGAAACGCATGGAGCCTAATGGGTTCGAGCAAGGCTTGATGGGTTCGAACCCTATCGGTTCGAAATGGCCATCTACTCAGCAAACCGATGGTTTCGAATACTGCGAACTTTGACTAACTTGCATCGATCATATCTTGTCCATACGAACTCCGATTAACCTGAAATTTGGAACACTAGCTTTCATGGTCTCGCTTGTCATGTCCCATTAATTATAGCCTGATCCGGGCTCGGACAAAATTCATCGATATCCATAGTGAAGTGGAATGCAACCGATCTCTGAGGCGAATTGTCTTTTGCTTTTGACCAATCTTTTGGTATCACGGCTTTGCCAAAAAGCGGGATAACATCATGGATCGGTTTTTTGTGTAGAATAATTCCATCTTAATTTTATTCTACAACTTGGATGTTTTCATTCATAAATTTATTCCGTGGAGTTTATGGTATAAATAGCCAGACTAAATCGATGTTAACGTAAAAGAACGTAAAAAAAAATACAAAGATCAAAAAAGGCCACCATAATATTCCCTAAAAAAATGAAATTGGATTTAAAACGCCTCGAGTCGTTCGAAATTCTAAGGTGTCAAATGCTTTTAACGTTCTCCTTGAAGTCTCTTCATCGTGGTGTCGTAATTTTGGTAATAAGCGGCGCGCATTGATGACTATGAGCGAAACAATGTGGTACGGAAAAAGAGGAAGATGGAACCGTCGTAAATGCCAGGGTATGACACGGCACGCGAGGAAGATGCCACTTTGGTAGTGGGCTCGATATAAGGATATGACACGGCACGTGAGGCAATGCCAGGGTGGATACACCGTTTGCACTCCCGGACTGGTCGTGACAGCAAGCCAGCAGCTTCCGCCCACCTCGAACAATACCCCCGAATCAAAGTGGCGCCACCGAATCGAATCACAACAGTAATAGAATAGTTTCCGGTGGAGCATGCTCGATGAAAGGGTGCGACTGTTTGTCTAGCCCGGTATAGCTCCTGTTTTAGTCATATATGCCAACTCACGGGAGTTGGGTCCACGTAACATACCTCGAGAACGTCGCCACCATCCTACTTCATTCTAGAATCTCCACCGCGTACACAGTTGTTAAAGTGGTTTTCGGTATTGTCCGGCTATAAGACAATATCCAATCCCGGTCTCTTTAACAACCAATCGTTATTATAACCCATGGATATTTATTTCAAATAATTTATACTTTCAAGACCAAAATATCATACTCATTTTAAAACAATATCACAATTGTATCATTTCCATTTCAAAAATAATTCAATATTATATCATTCAAATAAAACCCAAATTTTCAAATCATTGAATATTTCTTTAAATTTATTAAACTTGAAATATTCCTTTAAATTATCATAGCATTTTGGAAATGTTACCTTAAGGAATCATAGCATTTTTGGAATGTACTACTTTCCACTTTACATTGTATATAATCAAAGTATTGATAAGCTTAAAATTTTAACATGTCAATTTATCATAGCCTTATAGTTAAATAAACTTTCTTACTGTAATATACAATTTAAACCGAAATTCTTATGTTAAGTTAAAAGCACCTTATTAACTTACATTATTATTACAATAAAGAAACTTTATTATTTTAATCATTTAAATGCCATTCACATAAATTAAAACTTGCTTACCAAATGTACGTTATCAACTTACATTTTATTATTACAGTAAGTAGCATTTATCATTTTAATCAATTTAAAATACACCATTACATTGATTAAAATCTACGTGTCAAATGTATGTTTTAAATTTTATATTCCTATTACAATAATGAACATTTATTAATTAAATCAATACCACACTACTTAAAACTTTACATGTTTCTTTCTTAATTAAAACTTTACATGTTCTTGCATTAATTAAAACTTTCATGTTCTCTCATTAATTAGGACTTTACACGTTTCTTTCATTAATTAAAAACTTATACGTTTCTTTCATTAATTAAAACTTATACCTTTCTTTCATTAATTAGGAATTTACGTGTTCCTATCATTAATTAGAACACCATACGTTCTTTCATTAATTAAAACCTATACGTTTCTTTCATAAATTAAAACCTACACGTTTTTTTCATAAATTAAAACCTATACGTTTCTTTCATAAATTAAAACCTATGCGTTTCTTTCATAAATTAAAACCTATACTTTCCTTTCATAAATTAAAACCTATACGTTTCTTTCATAAATTAAAAGCTATACGTTTCTTTCATAAATTAAAAGCTATACGTTTCTTTCATAAATTAAAAGCTATACGTTTCTTTCATAAATTAAAACTTATACGTTCCTTTCATAAATTAAAACCTATACGTTTCTTTCATAAATTAAAACCTATACGTTCCTTTCATAAATTAAAAGCTATATGTTTCTTTCATAAATTAAAACCTAACATTTCAGATTTATATTACCATTTCACAAATTTAACTAAACTTCCAGTTTATTTAATTAATTTAACATCTTTAGTTAAAACTCAAATTTCACATTTTCAAGTCAAGTTATATTTTAAAATTTCATTTTCAACAGTCATTTATTCAACCACTTAAATTTATAGAAAATCAATAATTCTTTAATAAATCACTTAAATTCAAACATAAATCAATTTATCATATTTACCATTTTCCAAATAAAATTAAAGTCCATTTTATTCATGTAACTTAAATATCATTTTTAGTCAAAATTTCAAATTTCAAACATAAGTTATATTTCAAAAATCCAGTTAATCCATTCATAAATTACATTTTTAACACATAGAAAAATCATAATTTATTTATTTTAAAACCTTTCAAAATCTATTTAAATCAAATTTCATAATTTTATATTTTTAAAATACTTAAAATATTCAAAGCACTTTATAGAATAACCACGGGTCCGTATATAGTTTTCTAACCTAGGTCAAGTGATACAGATATGTATCATTTCAATCCGCAGTTTAAAAGGTAAAAATCCGGGTTCTATCATTTCAAACCCGCAATCCCAAGTTTAAATAAATAAATAAAATGACTCAGGCCTATCATTTCAGCCCATAATGATTTTTATCCTAACAGGGAACTTGCAGTGTGATCATATACAGAAATAATATAAACAATGTCAATATCACAATATACAGTCATGTATCAGATGTCAGGTGAAAATTTACAGTTTTAACATGGTAATAACATGGTAATAACACGGCATAGCATATCATATGATCATCATTAACTTGCATAAACATTTTACTTTACTAAACACTTGTCATCAATCCACTTTTCATAAGTATATATGTCAGAGTGAGAAAGACTCACCTTTTTCAAAGCTAGAGACCAAACCAACAAACACAAGAGCGATTCCAAAAGCACGACAAACACAATTTGAATTGAATGAATGGAAAGCCTTGATAATGATCTTGTATACAACAAATAAACAAGACCATATAAACATATGCATACAATATAAAGATTTGTTGAACAATAGAAAAGTAGAAGCAACAAATGACATTACCAAGCTTTTCAACCACTTTTGCTTGACCACAACTCCATGTATGCTCGGCCATACATGCTTAGGGCTAGGCCACACATGTTTTCAGGTGGAAAAGGATCTGGTTTGGCATCACAAAGGCATGGCAAGCACAAAAATGTGAAGTGGTACGAGATGATATGAGGAGGTGTTAGGGTTAATTGGTGAAAGGTTAGGTTAAAAGTAAAAGGGTGGACTATAAAGGCCCATAGAAAGATAGAAAGTTTAAGGTGTTTCAAATTTCCTTTTCTATTTAATTTTATAAAAACAAAATAAACTATGACTTCAAAAATACAAGACCACTTTTAAAATAGACTATAACTTCAAAACAAAGGTGACAAAACAAATTTTGTTCATTTCTTTTTTTTTTCAAACAAAAGGGCAGAGGAAATATAGACTAGAATGCCAAATTACAGAGGTGATAAAACAATTTTTTTTTTTTGCTCATTTCTTTTTTCCAGAACAAGGGCCAGTGGAAATATAGATTATAACTTCAAAAATACAAAGTGACAAAAGCAACGTTTTTTTTTCATTTCCCCCTTTTTTTTCAAAACAAGGCTCGGTGGCAATATTACTTCAAAAACAAAATACAAAGGTGACAAAAATGGAATTTTTTTTCATTCCTTTTTTCTCAAACAAGGCTCGGTGGTCTGGCATGGGTTGGGTCGGAAAAATATGGTGAATGGCCAAGCACGGTGGCAGGCAATAGGATAAAGCAAAACAATGAAAGGAGAACAAATGAAATAAAACAAGAGTGAAAAGAAGAAAGAAAGAAAATGAGAAAAAAAAAATGAAAGGAAAAACATGCGCCGGTTCATGCCTTCAGGAGATGCTCACGCAAATTTTGATGGAAGCAAAATGAATAATTTATGGTATGGAACTTTTGAACGTGAAATATATATTAACATTTGCTCACTAATTTATGTAGAGGGCAGGCAAGAGTAAAATGCTTGAACGGTAGAGGCAATTTAATTCTATCCAATAGGTGGAAACGTATGGGAGGCAAGAGGGAAAGAAATAATTCACACACGGAAATGATTTAAGGCAAGATTTGAGCAAGATTTTGGATTCTCAAAAGAGAATATACGACTGAAAACTTTGCGTTGTTAACGTAAGAAAAAATCAAATAGATAACGAAAAGGCAAGAGCAACAATTAAATATATGCCCAAAGTAACGTACAAATTATTTTGTTTCTCTTATTAAATAACGTACAAATTATTTTGTTTCTCTTATTAAATAAATTTAAAATACTAACGTTTCTATTAGGAAAATAAACCATCACTTTAAACCAAAATTAATAGCTGTTATACCATAATTAATAACATTTGATTTAGCTTCATCCAATTGATTGTTAAATATAAAGTTAAGAAATAGATGTAAACATATGTAAAAGAAATGTAAAGTTTATTTCCCGTTTCACACTAATTATTACCAACTTTTTTTTAGAAAAAAAGTATACAACAAATCTGACCAAAACAAAAGTGAAACAAATGTTACACAATTGTACACAGTTCAAGATGAAAATTTTGCCTTTAGAATTATAAAATTTAGAATTTCTATTAAACTTACACTTTTTATCCAAATCAAATTTTCAGACATTGTTTATTTTTATTTGGACAAATGATCAGAAATCATTTCAATAAAATTTCCAAAATTAGATTTTTAAGAAAACAAAAGCCAAAGTCTTTAAATAAATGAAAAAAAATTAAATTTTTATATATTTAAAATTTTAAGTTGAAAGTCACAGTTTGACTATTTTGACCAAAATCAGCATTTCAGACAAATATTCAACTTACACAAGTTTGGAATTATAACTCATAAAAATCAAGATTATATTTAAATAATAAATTTAAGCATTTCAAATAAGTAAAATAATTTTTTCAATCAAAATCTTACATAAAAAAATTAAAATATACAATAAAATAATTACAAAATACAGGGTTGTTACACTCTTCCCCACTCAAAACTTTTCGTCCCCGAAAAGGAATGAGGTATGGGAGGGCACAAAAAAGATAGAGTGAAATAGGATTAAGATAAGATGACAAGAAGATTGAAGTTATACCTGATAACTGTTGTTATAGGTAAGTTTAACAAGGTGGAGGTGATCTTTCCAAGATCCTCCAGAATCGAGAACACAAGCACGAAAAAGGTGGATTCAAAATGATTACCAAAGGTCTATCAAGATTATAGAAAGATTTCTAAACAGAAAGATTGTAGAAAGATGCCTATACCGGTCTATAGCAAGATAAGGAGAACAAGGACAACCAAAAGATAGTTTGAAAAACAAAATAAGGAAATAAATTTGAAAGCATGGAAATTTCAACTTAAATAGAGAATAAATCTTTACACAAGTTAAATAAATCTTAACTACCCCAAATTTCATTATCTTATTATCCAATCATCTTAAATTAACAATTTTTAAAACCAGGGGTTTGAATAATAATCATTTATTACACTCACATTGTACTTAATAAATTTAATTCTTCTTTATTCCTAATTAAACTTAAATTTATTCCTCTCAATATATTCATCACTGATGTTAAATATACTTACACTTATTATAACTGCTTTATTTTATTCTTAGTTCTTCTAACATTGTTTTATTGTAAGTTATTCAATTACCCTTTATTATTCTTTAACTCTGTTAATCGTTTTATAACTTAAAATTTAAGTGTATAACATTTATTATAACCACTCAAAATTTATAAAAAAAATCTTTTTATATTGTATATTATTCAATTACATTGTTAACTTCTAAAATTTTGGTAAGTTATATTTGAATGCAATTGTATTATACAAATAAAATTTCCAATTCAATCATTTCAAGCTTAAATCAAATTTTTCTTTTTCTTTTTATAATTGAAATTATTCTTTAAAAATAGAATTTAAGAATTAAATTTCCGATTCCATTCAAACCATTTAGAGATAAATAAATGTATGTACATAGTTTATCAAATAAAATTTAAGTCATATGTCTATATTTATTATAAATCGAGTCATATTTTAGAATTTCAAATCAATTTAATTCCCAAAACAAAGCTGTAGCAAGACTACGGAACAGTCTCTGCACTTCGAAACTCGAAAATGGACGTCGATGATGCTGCAGTCATCACCAAAGTTATTTTCCAACGACAAAGAGAAGAGTACTAATTTTAAACTTAAAATTCTTTGGAAACAAATTTCTATTTGAAAATATTTTAAATATTATATCCGTTTAAACTTTTAAACAAAAGGTTTGGAACCATCGGAAGTTAAATTCTAAAATTTCTTTTTCTAAATTCATTTAAGTTCCCATATAAATTTATAAACAATTATTTATAAATTCATTTATAGAACAATAAATGATAAATCAAGTATTATCATTTCAAATTATCAATTTGAATCATTTTATTAAGTTCCATAGATATATATATCAAAATTTTATTTCATTCACCAAAACAAAATTTAAAATAATATCGTGTCAGTTTGTTCTGTCAAAGTGTTTTAGAAATCCTATCGATAGCGTTGATCAGACAAATCGATCGGAAACCCAACTCAACATCAACAACTCAAACAACACAATATATAAACAAAACATATATTTACAAGTACAATTCAAAATGTTTGAAAATAGGTTGGAAACAAAAGACAAGATGATTAAATAACAAAATAGGGAGGTGGATAAGCTTAAATAAATCACGGGCAACATTTACCGGGTCAACCGTGACTTAAAGAATAAGATCAACGTCGATTTTTCTAGGGTAAATCTACATTCGATCTCAAGAGTTAGAGTTTGGAATAACAAAAGATATTAGCATCTAAACCAAGGATAGATATAAATCTCTGGTGAATCGATGCTAATTTTAGGGGAGTTTCCCTTTTTTCTCAATTCAATTTTAAATTGGCGTGACCACCGACTCACCAAAAAGATCATTCGAAGCGTAGTTATGGAATGCTCCAGAGTCAAAAGAAGATGAATAGTGAGGGATACGAATGGATTTTGGAACCGTAGGGAACGTTCCAAAATTCAAAGGAATCGAGTCAAAAGGGAAGAGATTCAAACTCGAATGAAAGTGATTCTGTAAATACATTCACTCCATATGCTGAACTTTGCCTAGAGCTACCAAAGCTTTGATACCAACTGTAACGACCCGGTATTTTCAACCATTCGCATCCATTATGAGTGTATAGGTAGACACTCATGCCGGAATTGGATAGCTCAAAATACCGCGTTGTAAATAAAAAATTTGGCAAATCTCAGAATATACAGTAAATAAAATCACAGATCACAGACACAGAGTATATAAAAATGCAGCGGAAGAAAAAGAGATAATAGTTCATGAAGCTACTATATAAATATGAGATACATCAGAGTTAAATAAGATACAACAGAAGAGTAACAGGATACATCAGGTATAAATCAGATAATCACTGAACCACTGGATACTGAAACAAAATAAATGGCTGGATCTTCAAGGAAAGCTCCTACGCCGAAGGTGAATCTGGAATGCTAACTCACTCAATCTGACCCGAGCGTAAAGCAAAACACAAAACCCTCGAGTCAGGACATAAATACTTATAAATTGTAAATCAACTCAAGTGAACAGTAACAAAATGCATCAGTAACTTAAAGGATGCTTGGGACCGCCCATCCTCTAAGGATCCGTTAAACTATTTACTATGTAGTAATATACGCTATATACGGTAGTGTCTAATCAGTAAAGTATAATCATATAGAAAATAGCGTTAAAGGGATGGTGAAGCTTAACGCGGTCAGATCTTTAAAACCAAAATCGTAGTGGGCTCGATATAAGGATATGACACGGCACGCGAGGCAATGCCAGGGTGGATACACCATTTGCAATCCCGGACCGGTGGTGACGGCAAGCCAGCAGCTTCCGCCCACCTCGAACAATACCCCCGAATCAAAGTGGTGCCACCGAATCGAATCACAACAGTAATAGAATAGTTTCCGATGGAGCATGCTCGATGAAAGGGTGCGACCCTTTGTGTAGCCCGGTATAGCTCCTGTTTTAGTCATATATGCCAACTCACGGGAGTTGGGTCCACGTAACATACCTCGAGAACGTCTCCACCATCCTACTTCATTCTGGAATCACCACCGCGTACACAGTTGTTAAAGTGGTTTTCGGTATTGTCCGACTATAAGACAATATCCGATCCCGGTCTCTTTAACAACCAATCGTTATTATAACCCATGGATATTTATTTCAAATAATTTATACTTTCAAGACCAAAATATCATACTCATTTCAAAACAATATCACAATTGTATCATTTCCATTTCAAAAATAATTCAATATTATATCATTCATATAAAACCCAAATTTTCAAATCATTGAATATTTCTTTAAATTTATTAAACTTGAAATATTCCTTTAAATTATCATAGCATTTTGGAAATGTTACCTTAAGGAATCATAGCATTTTTGGAATGTACTACTTTCCACTTTACATTGTATATAATCAAAGTATTGATAAGCTTAAAATTTTAACATGTCAATTTATCATAGCCTTATAGTTAAATAAATTTTCTTACTGTAATATACAATTTAAACCGAAATTCTTATGTTAAGTTAAAAGCACCTTATTAACTTACATTATTATTACAATAAAAAAACTTTATTATTTTAATCGTTTAAAGTATGCCATTTACATAAATTAAAACTTGCTTATCAAATGTACATTATCAACTTACATTTTATTATTACAGTAAGTAACATTTATCATTTTAATCAATTTAAAATACACCATTACATTGATTAAAATCTACGTGTCAAATGTACGTTTTAAATTTTATATTCCTATTACAATAATGAACATTTATTAATTAAATCAATACTAATCTACTTAAAACTTTACATGTTTCTTTCTTAATTAAAACTTTACATGTTCTTGCATTAATTAAAACTTTCATGTTCTCTCATTAATTAGGACTCTACACGTTTCTTTCATTAATTAAAAACATATACGTTTCTTTCATTCATTAAAACTTATACCTTTCTTTCATTAATTAGGAATTTACGTGTTCCTATCATTAATTAGAACACCATACGTTCTTTCATTAATTAAAACCTATACGTTTCTTTCATAAATTAAAACCTGTACGTTTCTTTCATAAATTAAAACCTGTACGTTTCTTTCATAAATTAAAACCTGTACGTTCCTTTCATAAATTAAAACCTGTACGTTCCTTCCATAAATTAAAACCTATACGTTCCTTTCAAAATTAAAACTTATACGTTCGTTTCATAAATTAAAACCTATACGTATCTTTCATAAATTAAAACCAATACGTTCCTTTCATAAATTAAAACCTATACGTTCCTTTCATAAATTAAAAGCTATACGTTTCTTTCATAAATTAAAACCTAACATTTCATATTTATATTACCATTTCACAAATTTAACTAAACATCCATTTTATTTATTTAATTTAACATCTTTAGTTAAAACTCAAATTTCACATTTTCAAGTCAAGTTATATTTTAAAATTTCATTTTCAACAGTCATTTATTCAACCACTTAAATTTATAGAAAATCAATAATTCTTTAATAAATCACTTAAATTCAAATATAAATCAATTTATCATATTTACCATTTTCCAAATAAAATTAAAGTCCATTTTATTCATGTAACTTAAATATCATTTTTAGTCAAAATTCCAAATTTCAAACATAGGTTATATTTCAAAAATCCAGTTAATCCATTCATAAATTACATTTTTAACACATAGAAAAATCATAATTTATTTATTTTAAAACCTTTCAAAATCTATTTAAATCAAATTTCATAATTTTATATTTTTAAAATACTTCAAATATTCAAAGCACTTTATAGAATAACCACGGGTCTGTATATAGTTTTCTAACCTAGGTCAAGTGATACAGATATGTATCATTTCAATCCGCAATTTAAAAGGTAAAAATCCGGGTTCTATCATTTCAAACCCGCAATCCCAAGTTAAAATAAACAAATAAAATAACTCAGGCCTATCATTTCAGCCCATAATGATTTTTATCCTAACAGGGAACTTGCAGTGTGATCATATACAGAAATAATATAAACAATGTCAATATCACAATATACAGTCATGTATCAGATGTCAGGTGAAAATTTACAGTTTTAACATGGTAATAACATGGTAATAACACGGCATAGCATATCATATGATCATCATTAACTTGCATAAACATTTTACATTACTAAACACTTGTCATCAATCCACTTTTCATAAGTATATATGTCAGAGTGAAAAAGACTCACCTTTTTCAAAGCTAGAGACCAAAACAACAAAAACAAGAGCGATTCCAAAAGCACGACAAACACGATTTGAATTGAATGAATGGAAAGCCTTGATAATGATCTTGTATACAACAAATAAATAAGACCATATAAACATATGCATACAATATAAAGATTTGTTGAACAATAGAAAAGTAGAAGCAACAAATGACATTACCAAGCTTTTCAACCACTTTTGCTTGACCACAACTCCATGTATGCTCGGCCATACATGCTTAGGGCTAGGCCACACATGTTTTCAAGTGGAAAAGGATCTGGTTTGGCATCACAAAGGCATGGCAAGCACAAAAATGTGAAGTGGTAGGAGATGATATGAGGAGGTGTTAGGGTTAATTGGTGAAAGGTTAGGTTAAAAGTAAAAGGGTGGACTATAAAGGCCCATAGAAAGATAGAAAGTTTAAGGCATTTCAAATTTCCTTTTCTATTTAATTTTATAAAAACAAAATAAACTATGACTTCAAAAATACAAGACCACTTTTAAAATAGACTATAACTTCAAAACAAAGGTGACAAAATTTTTTTTGTTCATTTCTTTTTTTTTTCAAACAAAAGGGCAGAGGGAATATAGACTAGAATGCCAAATTACAGAGGTGACAAAACAATTTTTTTTTTTTTTTTTTTGCTCATTTCTTTTTTCCAGAACAAGGGCCAGTGGAAAAATAGATTATAACTTCAAAAATACAAAGTGACAAAAGCAACTTTTTTTTTTCATTTCCCCCTTTTTTTTCAAAACAAGGCTCGATGGCAATATTACTTCAAAAACAAAATACAAAGGTGACAAAAATGGAATTTTTTTCATTCCTTTTTTTCTCAAACAATGCTCGGTGGTCTGGCATGGGAAGGGTCGGAAAAATATGGTGAATTGCCAAGCACGGTGGCAGGCAATAGGATAAAGCAAAACAATGAAAGGAGAACAAATGAAATAAAACAAGAGTGAAAAGAAGAAAGAAAGAAAAAAAAAGAAAAAAAATGAAAGGAAAAGCATGCGTCGGTTCATACCTTCAGGAGATGCTCACGCAAATTTTGATGGAAGCAAAATGAATAATTTGTGGTATGGAACTTTTGAACGTGAAATATATATTAACATTTGCTCACCAATTTATGTAGAGGGCAGGCAAGAGTAAAATGCTTGAACGGTAAAGGCAATTTAATTCTATCCAATATGTGGAAACGTATGGGAGGCAAGAGGGAAAGAAATAATTCACACAGGGAAATGATTTAAGGCAAGATTTGAGCAAGATTTTGGATTCTCAAAAGAGAATATACGGCTGAAAACTTTGCATTGTTAACGTAAGAAAAAATCAAATAGATAACGAAAAGGCAAGAGAAACAATTAAATATATGCCCAAAGTAACGTACAAATTATTTTGTTTCTCTTATTAAATAACGTACAAATTAATTTGTTTCTCTTATTAAATAAATTTAAAATACTAACGTTTCTATTAGGAAAATAAACCATCACTTTAAACCAAAATTTAATAGCTATTATACCATAATTAATAACATTTGATTTAGCTTCATCCAATTGATTGTTAAATATAAAGTTAAGAAACAGATGTAAACATATGTAAAAGAAATGTAAAGTTTATTTCCCATTTCACACTAATTATTAGTAACTTTTAAAAAAAAAAAAAAAAGTATACAACAAATCTGACAAAAACAAAAGTGAAACAAATGTTACACAATTGTATACAGTTCAGGATGAAAATTTTGCCTTTAGAATTATAAAATTTAGAATTTCTATTAAACTTACACTTTTTATCCAAATCAAATTTTCAGACATTGTTTATTTTTATTTGGACAAATGATCAGAAATCATTTCAAGAAAATTTCCAAAATTAGATTTTTAAGAAAACAAAAGCCAAAGTCTTTAAATAAATGAAAAAAAATTAAAATTTTAAACTTTTAAAATTTTAAGTTGAAAGTCACAGTTTTACCATTTTGACCAAAATCAGCATTTCAGGCATATATTCAACTTACACAAGTTTGGAATTATAACTCATAAAAATCAAGATTATATTTAAATAATAAATTTAATCATTTCAAATAAGTAAAATAAGTTTTTCAATCAAAATCTTACATAAAAAAAATTTAAAATATACAATAAAATAATTACAAAATACAGGGTTGTTACAGTTACGGAAGCCACAACCTATCAAAACGAAGCTCATTCCATGTTATACGTTTCTAACGGTTGGAATTGTCATGGATCGGTTTTTTGTGTAGAATAATTCCATCTTAATTTTATTCTACAGCTTCGATGTTTTCATTCAAAATTTATTCCGCGGAGTTTATGGTATAAATAGCCAGACTAAATCGATGTTAACGTAGAAGAACGTAAAAAAAATACAAAGATAAAAAAAGGCCACCATAATATTCCGCTAAAAAAATGAAATTGAATTTAAAATTGGATAAAGTAGGAAATGAAAGATATTCGCAGATTGAAAAGTAGCTTACTTACAGGCTAAGTAATCGTATAAAACGCCTTGAGTCGTTCGAAATTCTAAGGTGTCAAATGCTTTTAACGTTCTCCTTGTAGTACCTTCGTCGTGGTGTCGTAATTTTGGTAAAAAGGCGGCGCGCGTTGATGACTATGAGCAAAACAATGTGGTACGGAAAAAGAGGAAGACGGAACCGTCGTAAAAACAGAACGTTTATTGCGGTATAGCTTCCGCAGACAAGTTTTTGACCAATATCCCCATTTATTCCCTCAATGATCCATAAGATCTTAAATATCAAGTACTATAGTGTGAGCATGCTCGAGCGTTTCACGGAGATCGAAGACTTCTGCCAATACCGTCGAATCGGAACAGCGAGCGGTCGGTCGCTTTCCTCAGTTTCTTCAAACGGCCATAACTTTTGACTCGTTGGGAGTTACGGGAGCCACAACCTATCAAAACGAAGCTCTTTCCATGCTCTACGTTTCTAATGGTTGGAATTGTCGTGGATCAGTTTTTTGTGTAGAATAATTCCATCTTAATTTTATTCTACAGCTTGGATGTTTTCATTCATAAATTTATTTCGTGGATTTTATGGTATAAATAGCCAGACTAAATCGATGTTAACGTAGAAGAACGTGAAAAAAACGAAAATATACAAAGATCAAAAAAGGCCACTATAATATTCCGCTAAAAAAATGAAATTGAATTTAAAATTGGATAAAGTAGGAAAATGAAAGATATTCGCAGATTGAAAAAGTAGCTTACTTAAAGGCTAAGTAATCATATAAAACGCCTTGAGTCATTCGAAATTCTAAGGTATCGAATGCTTTTAACGTTCTCCTTGAAGTCACTACGTCGTGGTGTCGTAATTTTGGTAAAAAGGCGGCGCGCGTTGAAGACTATGAGCAAAACAATGTGGTATGGAAAAAGAGGAAGACGAAATCGTCGTAAAAACAAAACGTTTATTGCGCTATAGCTTACGCAGACAAGTTTTCGACCAATATCCCCATTTATTCCCTCAATGATCCATAAGATCTTAAATATCAAGTACTATAGTGTAAGCATGCTCGAGCATTTCACGGAGATCTTAAGTATCAAGACTTTTGCCAATACCGTCGAATCGGAAAATCGAGCGGTCGGTCGCTTTCTTCCGTTTCTTCAAACGGCCATAACTTTTGACTCGTTGGCAATTACGGGAGCCACAACCTAGCAAAACGAAGCTCTTTCCATGTTCTACGTTTCTAACAGTTGGAATTGTCATGGATCGGTATTTTGTGTAGAATAATTCCATCTTAATTTTATTCTACAGCTTGGATGTTTTCATTCGTAAATTTATTCCGTGGAGTTTATGGTATAAATAGCCATACTAAATCGATGTTAACGTAGAAGAACGTGAAAAAAAATACAAAGATCAAAAAAGGCGACCATAATATTCCGCTAAAAAAATGAAATTGAATTTAAAATTGGATAAAGTAGGAAAATGAAAGATATTCGCAGATTGAAAAAGTAGCTTACTTACAGGCTAAGTAATCAAATAAAACGCCTCGAGTCGTTCGAAATTCTAAGGTATCAAATGCTTTTAACGTTCTCCTTGAAGTCTCTTCGTCGTGGTGTCGTAATTTTGGTAATAAGCGGCGCGCGTTGATGACTATGAGTGAAACAATGTGGTACGGAAAAAGAGGAAAATGGAACCGTCGTAAAAACAGAACGTTTATTGCGCTATAGCTTCCGCAGACAAGTTTTGGACCAATATCCCCATTTATTCCCTCAATGATCCATAAGATCTTAAATATCAAGTACTATTGTGTGAGCATGCTCGAGCATTTCACGGAGATCGAAGACTTTTGCCAATACCGTCGAATCAAAAAAGCGAGCGGTCGGTCGCTTTCTTCTGTTTCTTCAAACGGCCATAACTTTTGACTCGTTTGGAGTTACGGGAGCCACGACCTATCAAAACGAAGCTCTTTCCATGTTCTACGTTTCTAACGGTTGGAATTGTCATGGATCGGTTTTTTGTGTAGAATAATTCCATCTTAATTTTATTCTACTGCTTGGATGTTTCCATTCATAAATTTATTCCATGGAGTTTGTGGTATAAGTAGTCGGACTAATTCGATGTTAACGTAGAAGAACGTAAAAAAACAAAAAATGTACAAAGATCAAAAAAGGCCAGCATAATATTCAGCTAAAAAAATGAAATTGAATTTAAAATTGGATAAAGTAGGAAAATGAATGTAACGACCCGGTATTTTCAACCATTTGCATCCATTGTAAGTGTATAGATAGACACTCATGCCGGAATTGAGTTGCTCAAAATACCGCGTTGTAAATAAAATTTTGGCAAACCTCAGAATATACAGTAAATAAAATCACAGATCACAGACACAGAGTATATAAAAATGCAGCGGAAGAAAAAAAGATAGTAGTTCATGAAGCTACTAAGAAAAATATAAGATACATCAGAGTTAAATGAGATACAATAGAAGAGTAACAAGATACATCACTGAAACACTTGATACTGAAACAAAATAGAAGGCTGGATCTTCAAGGAAAGCTCCAAGTCCGAAGGTGAATCTTGAATGCTAACTCAATCAATCTGACCCGAGCGTAAAGCAAAACACAAAACCCTCGAGTCAGGACATAAATACTTATAAACTGTAAATCAACTCAAGTGAACAGTAACAAAATGCATCAGTAACTTAAAGGATGCTTGGGACCGCCCATCCTCTAAGGATCCGTTAAACTATTTATTATGTAGTAATATACGCTATATACGGTAGTGTCTAATCAGTAAAGTATAATCATATAGAAAATAGCGTTAAGGGGATGGTGAACCTTAACGCGGTCGTATCTTTAAAACCAAAATCGTAGTGGGCTCGATATAAGGATATGACACGGCACGCGAGGCAATGCCAGGGTGGATACACCGTTTGCACTCCCGGACCGGTGGTGACGGCAAGCCAGCAGCTTCCGCCCACCTCGAATAATACCTCCGAATCAAAGTGGCGCCACCGAATCGAATCACAACAGTAATAGAATAGTTTCCGATGGAGCATGCTCGATGAAAGGGTGCGACCCTTTGTGTAGCCCGGTATAGCTCCTGTTTTAGTCATATATGCCAACTCACGGGAGTTGGGTCCACGTAACATACCTCGAGAACGTCGCCACCATCCTACTTCATTCTGGAATCTCCACCGCGTACACAGTTGTTAAAGTGGTTTTCGGTATTGTCCGGCTATAAGACAATATCCGATCCCGGTCTCTTTAACAACCAATCGTTATTATAACCCATGGATATTTATTTCAAATAATTTATACTTTCAAGACCAAAATATCATACTCATTTCAAAACAATATCACAATTGTATCATTTCCATTTCAAAAATAATTCAATATTATATCATTCAAATAAAACCCAAATTTTCAAATCATTGAATATTTCTTTAAATTTATTAAACTTGAAATATTCCTTTAAATTATCATAGCATTTTGGAAATGTTACCTTAAGGAATCATGGCATTTTTGGAATGTACTACTTTCCACTTTACATTGTATAAAATCAAAGTATTGATAAGCTTAAAATTTTAACATGTCAATTTATCATAGCCTTATAGTTAAATAAACTTTCTTACTGTAATATACAATTTAAACCGAAATTCTTATGTTAAGTTAAAAGCACCTTATTAACTTACATTATTATTACAATAAAGAAACTTTATTATTTTAATCATTTAAAGTATGCCATTCACATAAATTAAAACTTGCTTATCAAATGTACGTTATCAACTTACATTTTATTATTACAGTAAGTAACATTTATCATTTTAATCAATTTAAAATACACCATTACATTGATTAAAATCTACGTGTCAAATGTACGTTTTAAATTTTATATTCCTATTACAATAATGAACATTTATTAATTAAATCAATACCACACTACATAAAATTTTGCATGTTTCTTTCTTAATTAAAACTTTTCATGTTCTTGCATTAATTAAAACTTTCATGTTCTCTCATTAATTAGGACTTTACACGTTTCTTTCATTAATTAAAAACTTATACGTTTCTTTCATTAATTAAAACTTATATGTTTCTTTCATTAGTTAGGAATTTACGTGTTCCTATCATTAATTAGAACACCATACGTTCTTTCATTAATTAAAACCCATACGTTCTTTCATAAGTTAAAACCTATACATTTCTTTCATAAATTAAAACCAATACGTTTCTTTCATAAATTAAAACCTATACGTTTCCTTCATAAATTAAAACCTATACGTTTCCTTCATAAATTAAAACCTATACGTTTCCTTCATAAATTAAAACCTATACGTTTCTTTCATAAATTAAAACCTATGCGTTTCTTTCATAAATTAAAACCTATACGTTTCTTTCATTAATTAAAACTTAACATTTCAGATTTATATTACCATTTCACAAATTTAACTAAGCTTCCAGTTTATTTAATTAATTTAACATCTTTAGTTAAAACTCAAATTTCACATTTTCAAGTCAAGTTATATTTTAAATTTTATTTTCAACAGTCATTTATTCAACCACTTAAATTTATAGAAAATCAATAATTCTTTAATAAATCACTTAAATTCAAATATAAATCAATTTATCATATTTACCATTTTCCAAATAAAATTAAAGTCCATTTTATTCATGTAACTTAAATATCATTTTTAGTCAAAATTTCAAATTTCAAACATAAGTTATATTTCAAAAATCCAGTTAATCCATTCATAAATTACATTTTTAACACATAGAAAATCATAATTTATTTATTTTAAAACCTTTCAAAATCTATTTAAATCAAATTTCATAATTATATATTTTTAAAATACTTAAAATATTCAAAGCACTTTATAGAATAACCACGGGTCGGTATATAGTTTTCTAACCTAGGTCAAGTGATACGGATATGTATCATTTCAATCCGCAATTTAAAAGGTAAAAATCCGGGTTCTATCATTTCAAACCCGCAATCTCAAGTTTAAATAAATAAATAAAATAACTCAGGCCTATCATTTCAGCCCATAATGATTTTTATCCTAGCAGGGAACTTGCATTGTGATCATATACAGAAATAATATAAACAATGTCAATATCACAATATACAGTCGTGTATCAGATGTCAGGTGAAAATTAACAGTTTTAACATGGTAATAACATGGTAATAACACGGCATAGCATATCATATGATCATCATTAACTTGCATAAACATTTTACATTACTAAACACTTGTCATCAATCCACTTTTCATAAGTATATATGTCAGAGTGAGAAAGACTCACCTTTTCAAAGCTAGAGACCAAAACAACATACAAGCACGACTCCAAAGGCACGACAAGCACAATTTCACGACTTTTGATTTGAGTTGAAAGATAGCCAAGATATGATTTTGTATCAACAACCCAAAGCAAAACAATGAAAGGAGAACAAATGAAATAAAACAAGAGTGAAAAGAAGAAAGAAAGAAAAAAAAGAAAAAAAAAAGATAGAAAAAAAATGAAAGGAAAAGCATACGCCGGTTCATACCTTCAGGAGATGCTTACGCAAATTTTGATGGAAGCAAAATGAATAATTTATGGTATGGAACTTTTGAACGTGAAATATATATTAACATTTGCTCACTAATTTATGTGGAGGGCAGACAAGAGAAAAATGCTTAAACGGTAGAGGCAATTAAGGCATTCAATTCTATCCAATAGGTGGAAACGTATGGGAGGCAAGAGGGAAAGAAATAATTCACACACGGAAATGATTTAAGGCAAGATTTTGGATTCTCAAAAGAGAATATACGGCTGAAAACTTTGCATTGTTAACGCAAGAAAAAAAAATAAAATAGATAACAAAAAGGCAAGAGCAACAATTAAATATATGCCCAAAGTAACGTACAAATTATTTTGTTTCTCTTATTAAATAACGTAAAAATTATTTTGTTTCTCTTATTAAATAAATTTAAAATACTAACGTTTCTATTAGGAAAATAAACCATCACTTTGAACCAAAATTTAATAGCTATTGTACCACAATTAATAACATTTGATTTAGCTTCATCCAAATTGATTGTTAAATATAAAGTTAAGAAACGGATGTAAACATATGTAAAAGAAATGTAAAGTTTATTTCCCGTTTCACACTAATTATTACTAACTTTTTTTTTTTAAAGTATACAACAAATCTGACCAAAACAAAAGTGAAACAAATGTTACACAATTGTATATAGTTCAAGATAAAAAATTTTGCCTTTAGAATTATAAAATTTAGAATTTCTATTAAAGTTACACTTTTTATCCAAATCAAATTTTCAGACATTGTTTATTTTTATTTGGACAAATGATCAGAAATCATTTCAAGAAAATTTCCAAAATTAGATTTTTAAGAAAACAAAAGCCAAAGTCTTTAAATAAATGAAAAAAATTAAAATTTAGGGAAAACAAGTAGAAAAGTAAGAAAAAGAAAGGGAAGCCATTACCAGATCTTTGAAGCCGTGAGAAACAAATGAAAATGATCTTTTTTTTTCACGTGAAAACCTAATGAGATGACGGCTACATTAGGGTTTTACACGGCTAAGGCAAATAATTGAGGAGTTTAAGGAAATGAAGGGTTTGGGCAAATAAAAGGGCTTACGTTTCAAAGTGATTTACAATCTTCCATATTCTTTTCCTTTTAAGACTTTACATAAACAAAATTTCAGGAGAAAATACTTTACAAATCGAAATCAATTAGAAATATGAGGTAACAAATAGTATAATTTGAAAAAAATATAAAATAATGAAGAAAATGCCTTAAAAATACCAAACAGTGTTCTAAAATTGTGCATAAATCACTGTTAGTCTTGGAAAATTGTACATTTCATTATAAAATTATTATGAAGTGGAAAGGAATGTTTTCATCTGAAAATGAGGTAAGAAATGCACAGCTACAATAAAGAAAAGAACGGTCAAAGGAAATTAAATCTATTAATTGGAAAAGAAACGGAAGAAGAAACGTTAAAACGGTTTTACGTTTCTTTGCTTTCAAACCTTTTAAACTTCCTATATATATATTCATATACATCTAAATAACTGAAAATAATTAAAATCTCAGTTAAAATTCGAAAATATAACAGATAAACAAAATATTAATAATTAAATATTAATTAGATATGATTAAAATAAGAAAAATAGCACAGAAAATGAAAACTTGACTTAAGAATTAGAAATAACTTCAATACACTTTGGAAAAATTTACTTTAATTTAAATATATGTAAAATGAATAAAATAAAGTAAAACACAGAAAATAAAAGTGAGTGCATAAAATAAATAAATAAATTTTAATTATATATAATTAAATTACGAAAATGGCTTAAAATTGTAGACTAGGCTTTTAAAATTAGAAATAAATTCAAATGAACTTTAGAAAAATTATATTATCATTTTAAAAATACTTAAAAGTCAAAATATACATTATATAACATATTATCACATATTAAAATAAAATAAAACAAAGAAGAAGTAATTTATACAATTTAAAATAGTCATTGTTAAATAACCCTATATACGCACAATATTGTAAAGGGTATAACTTTCACAATTTACATCCAATTTCAACGAAACGAAAAGTGGTGTTCTTATAATTTTATGTACTTTCATAATAAAAGAAAAAATTTAAATTTTTAAACTTTTAAAATTTTAAGTTGAAAGTCACAGTTTGACTATTTTGACCAAAATCAGCATTTCAGGCAAATATTCAACTTACAAAATTTTGGAATTATAACTCATATAAAAATCAAGATTATATTTAAATAATAAATTTAATCATTTCAAATAAGTAAAATAAGTTTTTAAATCAAAATCTTACATTAAAAATAATTAAAATATACAATAAAATAATTACAAAATATAGGGTTGTTACAATGAAAGATATTCGCAGATTGAAAAAGTAGCTTACTTAAAGGCTAAGTAATCATATAAAACGCCTTGAGTCGTTCGAAATTCTAAGGTATCAAATGCTTTTAACGTTCTCCTTGAAGTCGCTTCGTCGTGGTGTCGTAATTTTGGTAAAAAGGCGGCGCGCGTTGATGACTATGAGCAAAACAATGTGGTACGGAAAAAGAGGAAGACGAAACCGTTGTAAAAACAGAACGTTTATTGCGCTATAGCTTCCGCAGACAAGTTTTTGACCAATATCCCCGTTTATACCCACAATGATCCATAAGATCTTAAATATCAAGTAATATAGTGTGAACATGCTCGAGCGTTTCACGGAGATCGAAAACTTTTGCCAATACCGTCGAATCAGAAAATCGAGCGGTCGGTCGCTTTCTTCCGTTTCTTCAAACGGCCATAACTTTTGACTCGTTTGGAGTTACGGGAGCCACAACCTATCAAAACGAAGCTCATTCCATGTTCTACGTTTCTAACGGTTGGAATTGTCATGGATCGGTTTTTTGTGTAGAATAATTCCATCTTAATTTTATTCTACAGCTTGGATGTTTTCATTCATAAATTTATTCCGTGGAGTTTATGGTATAAATAGCCAGACTAAATCGATGTTAACGAAGAAGAACATGAAAAAAACGAAAATATACAAAGATAAAAAAAGGCCACTATAATATTCCGCTAAAAAAATGAAATTGAATTTAAAATTGGATAAAGTAGGAAAATGAAAGATATTCGCAGATTGAAAAAGTAGCTTACTTAAAGGCTAAGTAATCATATAAAACGCCTTGAGTCGTTCGAAATTCTAAGGTATCAAATGCTTTTAACGTTCTCCTTGAAGTCACTACATCATGGTGTCGTAATTTTGGTAAAAAGGCGGCGCGCGTTGAAGACTATGAGCAAAACAATGTGGTACGGAAAAAGAGGAAGACGAAACCGTCGTAAAAACAGAACGTTTATTGCGCTATAGCATCCGTAGACAAGTTTTTGACCTATATCGCCATTTAATCCCTCAATGATCCATAAGATCTTAAATATCAAGTACTATAGTGTGAGCATGCTCGAGCATTTCATGGAGATCGAAGACTTTTACCAATACCGTCGAATCGGAACAGCGAGCGGTCGGTCACTTTCCTCTGTTTCTTCAAACGGCCATAACTTTTGACTCGTTGGGAGTTACGGAAGCCACAACCTATCAAAACGAAGGTCTTTCCATGTTCTACGTTTCTAATGGTTGGAATTGTCGTGGATCGGTTTTTTGTGTAGAATAATTCCATCTTAATATTATTCCACAGCTTGGATGTTTTCATTCATAAATTTATTTCGTGGATTATATGGTATAAATAGCCAGACTAAATCGATGTTAACGTAGAAGAACGTGAAAAAAACGAAAATATACAAAGATAAAAAAAGGCCACTATAATATTCCGCTAAAAAAATGAAATTGAATTTAAAATTGGATAAAGTAGGAAAATGAAAGATATTCGCAGATTGAAAAAGTAGCTTACTTAAAGGCTAAGTAATCATATAAAACGCCTTGAGTCGTTCGAAATTCTAAGGTATCAAATGCTTTTAACGTTCTCCTTGAAGTCACTACAACGTGGTGTCGCAATTTTGGTAAAAAGGCGGCGCGCGTTGAAGACTATGAGCAAAACAATGTGGTACGGAAAAAGAGGAAGACGAAACCGTCGTAAAAACAGAACGTTTATTGCGCTATAGCTTCCGCAGACAAGTTTTTGACCAATATCCCCATTTATTCCCTCAATGATCCATAAGATCTTAAATATCAAGTACTATAGTGTGAGCATGCTTGAGCGTTTCACAGAGATCGAAGACTTTTGCCAATACCGTCGAATCAAAAAAGCGAGCGGTCAGTCGCTTTCTTCCGTTTCTTCAAACGGCCATAACTTTTGACTCGTTTGGAGTTACGGGAGCCACAACCTATCAAAACGAAGCTCTTTCCATGTTCTATGTTTCTAACGGTTGGAATTGTCATGGATCGGTTTTTTGTGTAGAATAATTCCATCTTAATTTTATTCTACAGCTTGGATGTTTTCATTCATAAATTTATTCCGTGGAGTTTATGGTATAAATAGCCAGACTAAATCGATGTTAACGAAGAAGTACGTGAAAAAAATACAAAGATCGAAAAAGGCCACCATAATATTCCACTAAAAAAAGGAAATTGGATTTAAAATTGGATAAAGTAGGAAATGAAAGATATTCGCAGATTGAAAAAGTAGCTTACTTACAGGCTATGTAATCGTATATAACGCCTTGAGTCGTTCGAAATTCTAAGGTGTCAAGTGCTTTTAACGTTCTCCTCGAAGTCGCTTCGTCGTGGTGTCGTAATTTTGGTAAAAAGGCGGCGCGCGTTGATGACTATGAGCAAAACAATGTGGTACGGAAAAAGAGGAAGACGGAACCGTCGTAAAAGCAGAACGTTTATTGCGCTATAGCTTCCGCAGACAAGTTTTTGACCAATATCCCCATTTATTCACTCAATGATCCATAAGATCTTAAATATCAAGTACTATAGTGTGAGCATGCTCCAGCGTTTCACGGAGATCGAAGACTTTTGCCAATACCGTCGAATCGGAACAACGAGCGGTCGGTCGCTTTCTTTCGTTTCTTCAAACGGCCATAACTTTTGACTCGTTGGGAGTTACGGAAGCCACAACCTATCAAAACGAAGGTCTTTCCATGTTCTACGTTTCTAATGGTTGGAATTGTCGTGGATCGGTTTTTTGTGTAGAATAATTCCATCTTAATATTATTCTACAGCTTGAATGTTTTCATTCATAAATTTATTCCGTGGATTTTATGGTATAAATAGCCAGACTAAATCGATGTTAACGTAGAAGAACGTGAAAAAAACGAAAATATACAAAGATCAAAAAAGGCCACTATAATATTCCGCTAAAAAAATGAAATTGAATTTAAAATTGGATAAAGTAGGAAAATGAAAGATATTCGCAGATTGAAAAAGTAACTTACTTAAAGGCTAAGTAATTATATAAAACGCCTTGAGTCGTTCGAAATTCTAAGGTATCAAATGCTTTTAACGTTCTCCTTGAAGTCACTACGTCGTGGTGTCGCAATTTTGGTAAAAAGGCGGCGCGCGTTGAAGACTATGAGCAAAACAATGTGGTACGGAAAAAGAGGAAGACGAAACCGTCGTAAAAACAGAACGTTTATTGCGCTATAGCTTCCGCAGACAAGTCTTTGACCAATATCCCAATTTATTCCCTCAATGATCCATAAGATCTTAAATATCAAGTACTATAGTGTGAGCATGCTCGAGCGTTTCACGGAGATCGAAGACTTTTGCCAATACCGTCGAATCGGAAAATCAAGCGGTCGGTCGCTTTCTTCCGTTTTCTCAAACGGCCGTAACTTTTGACTCGTTGGGAATTACGGGAGCCACAACCTATCAAAACGAAGTTCTTTCCATGTTCTACGTTTCTAACGGTTGGAATTGTCATGGATCGGTATTTTGTGTAGAATAATTCCATCTTAATTTTAATCTACAACTTGGATGTTTTCATTCGTAAATTTATTCAGTGGAGTTTATGGTATAAATAGCCATACTAAATTGATGTTAACGTAGAAGAACGTGAAAAAAAAAATACAAAGATCAAAAAAGGCCACCATAATATTCCGCTAAAAAAATGAAATTGAATTTAAAATTGGATAAAGTAGGAAAATGAAAGATATCCACAGATTGAAAAAGTAGCTTACTTACAGGCTAAGTAATCATATAAAACGCCTCGAGTCATTCGAAATTTTAAGCTATCAAATGCTTTTAATGTTCTCCTTGAAGTCTCTTCGTCGTGGTGTCGTAATTTTGGTAATAAGCGGCACGCGTTGATGACTATGAGCGAAACAATGTGGTACGAAAAAAGAGGAAGACGGAACCGTCGTAAAAACAGAACGTTTATTGCGCTATAGCTTCCGCAGACAAGTTTTTGACCAATATCCCCATTTATTCCCTCAATGATCCATAAGATCTTAAATATCAAGTACTATAGTGTGAGCATGCTTGAGCGTTTCACAGAGATCGAAGGCTTTTGCCAATACCGTCGAATCAAAAAAGCGAGCGGTCGGTCGCTTTCTTCCGTTTCTTCAAACGGCCATAACTTTTGACTTGTTGGGAGTTACGGGAGCCACAACCTATCAAAACGAAGCTCTTTCCATGTTTTACGTTTTTAACGGTTGGAATTGTCGTTGATCAGTTTGTTGTGTAGAATAGTTCCATCTTAATTTTACTCTAGAGCTTGGATGTTTTCATTCATAAATTTATTCCGTGGAGTTTATGGTTTGAATAGCCATACTAAATCGATGTTAACGTAGAAGAATGTAAAAAAAATACAAAGATCGAAAAAGGCCACCATAATATTCCGCTTAAAAAATGAAATTGGATTTAAAATTGGATAAAGTAGGAAATGAAAGATATTCGCAGATTGAAAAAGTAGCTTACTTACATGCTATGTAATCGTATATAACGCCTTGAGTCGTTCGAAATTCTAAGGTGTCAAGTGCTTTTAACGTTCTCCTCGAAGTCCCTTCGTCGTGGTGTCGTAATTTTGGTAAAAAGGCGGCGCGCGTTGATGACTATGAGCAAAACAATGTGGTACGGAAAAAGAGAAAGACGGAACCGTCGTAAAAACAGAACGTTTATTGCGCTATAGCTTCCGTAGACAAGTTTTTGACCAATATCCCCATTTATTCACTCAATGATCCATAAGATCGTAAATATCAAGTACTATAGTGTGAGCATGCTCGAGTGTTTCACGGAGATCGAAGACTTTTACCAATACCGTCGAATCGGAACAACGAGCGGTCGGTCGTTTCTTTCGTTTCTTCAAACGGCCATAACTTTTGACTCGTTGGGAGTTACAGAAGCCACAACATATCAAAACGAAGCTCTTTCCATGTTCTACGTTTCTAACAGTTGGAATTGTCATGGTTCGGTTTCCATCTTAATTTTATTCTACAGCTTGAATGTTTTCATTCATAAATTTATTCGGTGGAGCTTTATGGTACAAATAGCCGGACTAAATCGATGTTAACGTAGAAGAACGTAAAAAAAACGAAAATATACAAAGATCAAAAACGGCCACCATAATATTCCGCTAAAAAAAGAAATTGAATTTAAAATTGGATAAAGTAGGAAAATGAAAGATATTCGCAGATTGAAAAAGTAGCTTACTTAAAGGCTAAGCAATCATATAAAAGCCTTGAGTCGTTCGAAATTCTAAGGTATCAAATGCTTTTAACGTTCTCCTTGAAGTCTCTTCGTCGTGGTGTAGTAATTTTGGTAAAAAGGCGGCGCACGTTGATGACTATGAGCAAAACAATGTGGTACGGAAAAAGAGGAAGACGAAACCGTCGTAAAAACAGAACGTTTATTGCGCTATAGCTTCCGCAGACAAGTTTTTGACCAATATCCCCTTTTATTCCCTCAATGATCCATAAGATCTTAAATATCAAGTACTATAGTGTGAGCAGGCTCGAGCATTTCACGAAGATCGAAGACTTTTGCCAATACCGTCAAATCGGAAAAGCAAGCGGTCGGTCGCTTTCCTCAGTTTCTTCAAACGGCCATAACTTTTGACTCGTTGGGAGTTATGTGAGCCACAACCTATCAAAACGAAGGTCTTTCCATGTTCTACGTTTCTAATGGTTGGAATTGTCGTGGATTGATTTTTTGTGTAGAATAATTCCATCTTAATATTTTTCTACAGCTTGGATGTTTTCATTCACAAATTTATTCCGTGGATTTTATGGTATAAATAGCCAGACTAAATCGATGTTAACGTAGAAGAACGTGAAAAAAACGAAAATATACAAAGATCAAAAAAGCCACTATAATATTCCGCTAAGAAAATGAAATTGAATTTAAAATTGGATAAAGTAGGAAAATGAAAGATATTCGCAGATTGAAAACGTAGCTTACTTAAAGGCTAAGTAATCATATAAAACGCCTTGAGTCGTTCGAAATTCTAAGGTATCAAATGCTTTTAATGTTCACCTTGAAGTCACTACGTCGTGGTGTCGTAATTTTGGTAAAAAGGCGGCGCGCGTTGAAGACTATGAGCAAAACAATGTGGTACGGAAAAAGAGGAAGACGAAACCGTCGTAAACACGGAACGTTTATTGTGCTATAGCTTCCGCAGACAAGTCTTTAACCAATATCCCCATTTATTCCCTCAATGATCCATAAGATCTTAAATATAAAGTACTATAGTGTGAGCATGCTCGAGCGTTTCATGGAGATCGAAGACTTTTGCCAATACCGTCGAATCGGAAAATCGAGCGGTCGGTCGCTTTCTTCCGTTTCTTCAAACGGCCATAACTTTTGACTCGTTGGGAATTACGGGAGCCACAACCTATCAAAACGAAGTTTTTTCCATGTTCTACGTTTCTAACGGTTGGAATTGTCATGGATCGGTATTTTGTGTAGAATAATTCCATCTTAATTTTAATCTACAGCTTGGATGTTTTCATTCGTAAATTTATTCCGTGGAGTTTATGGTATAAATAGCCATACTAAATCGATGTTAACGTAGAAGAACGTGAAAAAAAAAATACAAAGATCAAAATAGGCCACCATAATATTCCGCTAAAAAAATGAAATTGAATTTAAAATTGGATAAAGTAGGAAAATGAAAGATATTCACAGATTGAAAAGGTAGCTTACTTACAGGCTAAATAATCATATAAAACGCCTCGAGTCATTCGAAATTTTAAGGTATCAAATGCTTTTAACGTTCTCCTTGAAGTCTCTTCGACGTGGTGTCGTAATTTTGGTAATAAGCGGCGCGCGTTGATGACTACGAGCGAAACAATGTGGTACGAAAAAAGAGGAAGACGGAACCGTCGTAAAAACAGAACGTTTATTGCGCTATAGCTTCCGCAGACAAGTTTTTGACCAATATCCTCATTTATTCCCTCAATGATCCATAAGATCTTAAATATCAAGTACTATAGTGTGAGCATGCTTGAGCGTTTCACGGAGATCGAAGACTTTTGCCAATACCGTCGAATCAAAAAAGCGAGCGGTCGGTCGCTTTCTTCCGTTTCTTCAAACGGCCATAACTTTTGACTCGTTTGGAGTTACGGGAGCCACAACCTATCAAAACGAACCTCTTTCTATGTTTTACGTTTCTAACGGTTGGAATTGTCGTTGATCAGTTTGTTGTGTAGAATAGTTCCATCTTAATTTTATTCTAGAGCTTGAATGTTTTGATTCATAAATTTATTCCGTGGAGTTTATGGTTTGAATAGCCAGACTAAATCGATGTTAACGTAGAAGAACGTAAAAAAAATACAAAGATCGAAAAAGGCCACCATAATATTCCGCTAAAAAAATGAAATTGGATTTAAAATTGGATAAAGTAGGAAATGAAAGTTATTCACAGATTGAAAAGGTAGCTTACTTACAGGCTATGTAATCGTATATAACGCCTTGAGTCGTTCGAAATTCTAAGGTGTCAAGTGCTTTTAACGTTCTCCTCGAAGTCCCTTCGTCCTGGTGTCGTAATTTTGGTAAAAAGGCGGCGCGCGTTGATGACTATGAGCAAAACAATGTGGTACGGAAAAAAGGAAGACGGAACCGTCGTAAAAACAGAACGTTTATTGCACTATAACTTCCGTAAACAAGTTTTTGACCAATATCCCCATTTATTCACTCAATGATCCATAAGATCTGAAATATCAAGTACTATAGTGTGAGCATGCTCGAGCGTTTCACGGAGATCGAAGACTTTTGCCAATACCGTCGAATCAAAAAAGCGAGCGGTCGGTCGCTTTCTTCCGTTTCTTCAAACGGCCATAACTTTTGACTCGTTTGGAGTTACGGGAGCCACAACCTATCAAAACGAAGCTCTTTCCATGTTCTACGTTTCTAACGATTGGAATTGTTATGGATCGGTTTTTTGTGTAGAATAATTCCATCTTAATTTTATTCTAGAGCTTGAATGTTTTCATTCATAAAATTGTTCCGTGGAGTTTATGGTATAAATAGCCAGACTAAATCGATGTTAACGTAGAAGAACGTAAAAAAAAATACAAAGATCGAAAAAGGCCACCATAATATTCCGCAAAAAAAATGAAATTGAATTTAAATATGGATAAAGTAGAAAATGAAAGATCTTCGCAGATTGAAAAAGTAGCTTACTTACAAGCTAAATAATCGTATATAACGCCTTGAGTCGTTCGAAATTCTAAGGTGTCAAATACTTTTAACGTTCTCCTTGAAGTCCCTTCGTCGTGGTGTCGTAATTTTGGTAAAAAGGCGGCGCGTGTTGATGACTATGACCAAAAAAATGTTGTACGCAAAAAGAGGAAGACGGAACCGTCGTAAAAACAGAACGTTTATTGCGCTATAGCTTCCGTAGACAAGTTTTTGACCAATATCCCCATTTATTCACTCAATGATCCATAAGATCTTAAATATCAAGTACTATACGGTGAGCATGCTCGAGCGTTTCACGGAGATCGAAGACTTTTGCCAATACCATCGAATCGGAACAGCGAGCGGTCGGTCGCTTTCTTCCGTTTCTTCAAACGGCCATAACTTTTGACTCGTTGGGAGTTACGGAAGCCACAACCTATCAAAACGAAGCTCTTTCCATGTTCTACGTTTCTAACGGTTGGAATTGTCGTGGATCGGTTTTTTGTGTAGAATAATTCCATCTTAATTTTATTCTACAGCTTGGATGTTTTCATTCATTAATTTATTCCGTGGATTTTATGGTATAAATAGCCAGACTAAATCGATGTTAACGTAGAAGAACATGAAAAAAACGAAAATATACAAAGATCAAAAAAGGCCACTATAATATTCCGCTAAAAAAATGAAATTGAATTTAAAATTGGATAAAGTTGGAAAATGAAAGATATTCGCAGATTGAAAAAGTAGCTTACTTAAAGGCTGAGTAATCATATAAAACGCCTTGAGTCGTTCGAAAGGTATCAAATGCTTTTAACGTTCTCCTTGAAGTCACTTCTTCGTGGTGTCGTAATTTTGGTAAAAAGGCGGCGCGCGTTGATGACTATGAGCAAAACAATGTGGTACGGAAAAAGAGGAAGACGAAACCGTTGTAAAAACAGAACGTTTATTGCGCTATAGCTTCCGCAGACAAATTTTTGACCAATATCCCAATTTATTCCCTCAATGATCCATAAGATCTTAAATATCAAGTACTATAGTGTGAGCAAGCTCGAGCATTTCACGGATATCGAAGACTTTTGCCAATACCGTCGAATCGGAAAATCGAGTGGTCGGTCGCTTTCTTCCGTTTCTTCAAACGGCCATAACTTTTGACTCGTTGGAAGTTACGGGAGGCACAACCTATCAAAACAAAGCTCTTTCCATATTCTACGTTTCTAACGGTTGGAATTGTCATGGATCGGTATTTTGTGTAGAATAATTCCTTCTTAATTTTATTCTACAGCTTGGATGTTTTCATTCGTAAATTTATTCCGTGGAGTTTATGGTATAAATAGCCATACTAAATCGATGTTAACGTAGAAGAACGTGAAAAAAAATACAAAGATCAAAAAAGGCCACCATAATATTCCTCTAAAACAATGAAATTGAATTTAAAATTGGATAAAGTAAGAAAATGAAAGATATTCGCAAATTGAAAAGGTAGCTTACTTACAGGCTAAGTAATCATATAAAACGCCTCGAGTCCTTCGAAATTCTAAGGTATCAAATGCTTTTAACGTTCTCCTTGAAGTCTCTTCATCGTGGTGTCGTAATTTTGGTAATAAGCGGCACGCATTGATGACTATGAGCGAAACAATGTGGTACGGAAAAAGAGGAAGATGGAACCGTCGTAAAAACAGAACGTTTATTGCGCTATAGCTTCCGCAGACAAGTTTTTGACCAATATCCTCATTTATTCCCTCAATGATGCATAAGATCTTAAATATCAAGTACTATAGTGTGAGCATGCTCGAGCGTTTCACGGAGATCGAAGACTTTTGCCAATACCGTCGAATCAAAAAAGCGAGCGGTCGGTCGCTTTCTTCCGTTTCTTCAAACGGCCATAACGTTTGACTCGTTTGGAGTTACGGGAGCCACAACCTATCAAAACGAAGCTCTTTCCATGTTCTACGTTTCTAATGATTGGAATTGTCATGGATCGGTTTTTTGTGTAGAATAATTCCATCTTAATTTTATTCTAGAGCTTGAATGTTTTCATTCGTAAAATTGTTCCGTGGAGTTTATGGTATAAATAGCCAGACTAAATCGATGTTAACGTAGAAGAACGTAAAAAAAAATACAAAGATCGAAAAAGGCCACCATAATATTCCGCAAAAAAAATGAAATTGAATTTAAATATGGATAAAGTAGAAAATGAAAGATCTTCGCAGATTGAAAAAGTAGCTTACTTACAGGCTAAGTAATCGTATATAACGCCTTGAGTCGTTCGAAATTCTAAGGTGTCAAATGCTTTTAACGTTCTCCTTGAAGTCCCTTCATCGTGGTGTCGTAATTTTGGTAAAAAGGCGGCGCGTGTTGATGACTATGAGCAAAAAAATGTTGTACGCAAAAAGAGGAAGACGGAACCGTCGTAAAAACAGAACGTTTATTGCGTCATAGCTTCCGTAGACAAGTTTTTGACCAATATCCCCATTTATTCACTCAATGATCCATAAGATCTTAAATATCAAGTACTATACTGTGAGCATGCTCGAGCGTTTCACGGAGATCGAAGACTTTTGCCAATACCGTCGAATCGGAACAGCGAGTGGTCGGTCGCTTTCTTCCGTTTCTTCAAACGGCCATAACTTTTGACTCGTTGGGAGTTACGGAAGCCACAACCTATCAAAACGAAGCTCTTTCCATGTTCTACGTTTCTAACGGTTGGAATTGTCGTGGATTGGTTTTTTGTGTAGAATAATTCCATCTTAATTTTATTCTACAGCTTGGATGTTTTCATTCATAAATTTATTCCGTGGAGGTTTATGGTATCAATAGCCAGACTAAATCGATGTTAACGTAGAAGAACGTGAAAAAAACGAAAATATACAAAGATCAAAAAAGGCCACCATAATATTCGATTAAAAAAAGAAATTGAATTTAAAATTGGATAAAGTAGGAAAATGAAAGATATTCGCAGATTGAAAAAGTAGCTTACTTAAAGGCTAAGTAATCATATAAAACGCCTTGAGTCGTTCGAAATTCTAAGGTATCAAATGCTTTTAACGTTCACCTTGAAGTCACTTCGTCGTTGTGTCGTAATTTTGGTAAAAAGGAGGCGCACATTGATGACTATGAGCAAAACAATGTGGTACAGAAAAAGAGGAAGACGAAACCGTCGTAAAAGCAGAACGTTTATTGCGCTATAGCTTTCGCAGATAAGTTTTTGACCAATATCCCCATTTAATCACTCAATGATCCATAAGATCGTAAATATCAAGTACTATAGTGTGAGCATGCTCGAGTGTTTGACGGAGATCGAAGACTTTTGCCAATACCGTCGAATCGGAACAGATAGCGGTAGGTCGCTTTCTTCCGTTTCTTCAAACGGCCATAACTTTTGACTCGTTGGGAGTTACGGAAGCCACAACCTATCAGAACGAAGCTCTTTCCATGTTCTACTTTTCTAACGGTTGGAATTGTCATGGATCGGTTTTTTGTGTAGAATAATTCCATCTTAATTTTATTCTACAGCTTGGATGTTTTCATTCATAAATTTATTCCGTGGAGTTTATGGTATAAATAGCCAGACTAAATCGATGTTAATGTAGAAGAACGTAAAAAAAAATACAAAGATCAAAAAAGGCCACCATAATATTCCGCTAAAAAAATGAAATTGAATTTAAAATTGGATAAAGTAGGAAATGAAAGATATTCGCAGATTGAAAAAGTTGCTTACTTACAGGCTAAGTAATCGTATAAAACGCCTTGAGTCGTTCGAAATTCGAAGGTGTCAAATGCTTTTAACATTCTCCTTGAAGACCCTTCGTCATGGTGTCATAATTTTGGTAAAAAGGCGGCGCGTGTTGATGACTATGAGCAAAACAATGTGGTACGGAAAAAGAGGAAGACGGAACCGTCGTAAAACAGAACATTTATTGCGCTAAAGCTTCTGCAGACAAGTTTTTGACCAATATTCCCATTAATTCACTCAATGATCCATAAGATCTTAAATATCAAGTACTATAGTGTGAGCATGCTCGAGCGTTTCACGGAGATCGAAGACTTTTGCCAATACCGTCGAATCGGAAAAGCAAGCGGTCGGTCGCTTTATTCCGTTTCTTCAAACGGCCATAACTTTTGACTCGTTGGGAGTTACGGGAGCCACAACCTATCAAAACGAAGCTCTTTCCATGTTCTACGTTTCTAACGATTGGAATTGTCATGGATCGGTTTTTTGTGTAGAATAATTCCATCTTAATTTTATTCTACAGCTTGGATGTTTTCATTCATAAATTTATTCCGTGGAGTTTATGGTATAAATAGCCAGACTAAATCGATGTTAACGTAGAAGAACGTAAAAAAAAATACAAAGATCAAAAAAGGCCACCATTATATTCCGCTAAAAAAATGAAATTGAATTTAAAATTGGATAAAGTAGGAAATGAAAGATATTCGCAGATTGAAAAAGTTGCTTACTTACAGGCTAAGTAATCGTATAAAACGCCTTGAGTCATTCGAAATTCTAAGGTGTCAAATGCTTTTAACGTTCTCCTTGAAGTCCCTTCGTCGTGATGTCGTAATTTTGGTAAAAAGGTGGCGCGCGTTGATGACTATGAGCAAAACAATGTGGTACGGAAAAAGAGGAAGATGGAACCGTCGTAAAAACAGAACGTTTATTGCGCTATAGCTTCCGTAGACAAGTTTTTGACCAATATCCTCATTTATTCCCTCAATGATCCATAAGATCTTAAATATCAAGTACTATAATGTGAGCATGCTCGGGCGTTTCACTGAGATCGAAGACTTTTGCCAATACCATCGAATTGGAACAACGAGCGGTCGGTCGCTTTCTTCCGTTTCTTCAAACGGCCATAACTTTTGACTCGTTTGGAGTTACGGAAGCCACAACCTATTAAAACGAAGCTCTTTCCATGTTCTACGTTTCTAACTGTTGGAATTGTCATGGATCGGTTTTTGTATAGAATAATTCCATCTTAATTTTATTCTATAGCTTGGATGTTTTCATTCATAAATTTATTCCGTGGAGTTTATGGTATAAATAGCCAGACTAAATCGATGTTAACGTAGAAGAACGTAAAAAAAATATACAAAGATCAAAAAAGGCCTCCATAATATTCTGCTTAAAAAATTAAATTGAATTTAAAATTGGATAAAGTAGGAAAATGAAAGATATTCGCAGATTGAAAAAGTAACTTACTTACAGGCTAAGTAATCATATAAAACGCCTTGAGTCGTTCGATATTCTAAGGTATCAAATGCTTTTAACGTTCTCCTTGAAGTCCCTTTGTCGTGGTGTCGTAATTTTGGTAAAAAGGCGGCGCTCGTTGATGACTATGTGCAAAACAATGTGGTACGGAAAAAGAGGAAGACGGAACAGTCGTAAAAACAGAACGTTTATTGCGCTATAGGTTCCGTAGACAAGTTTTTGGCCAATATCCCCACTTTTTCCCTCAATGATCCATATGATATTAAATATCAAGTACTATAGTGTGAGCATGCTCGAGCGTTTCACGAAGATCGAAGACTTTTGCCAATACCGTCGAATCGGAACAGCGAGCGGTCGGTCGCTTTCTTCAGTTTGTCCAAACGGCCATAACTTTTGACTCGTTGGGAGTTACGGGAGCCACAACCTATCAAAACGAAGCTCTTTCCATGTTCTACGTTTCTAACGATTGGAATTGTCATGGATCGGTTTTTTGTGTAGAATAATTCCATCTTAATTTTATTCTACAGCTTGGATGTTTTCATTCATAAATTTATTCCGTGGAGTTTATGGTATAAATAGCCAGACTAAATCGATGTTAACGTAGAAGAACGTAAAAAAAAAATACAAAGATCAAAAAGGCCACCATTATATTCCGCTAAAAAAATGAAATTGAATTTAAAATTGGATAAATAGGAAATGAAAGATATTCACAGATTGAAAAAGTTGCTTACTTAAAGGCTAAGTAATCGTATAAAACGCCTTGAGTCATTCGAAATTCTAAGGTGTCAAATGCTTTTAACGTTCTCCTTGAAGTCCCTTCGTCGTGATGTCGTAATTTTGGTAAAAAGGCGGCGCGCGTTGATGACTATGAGCAAAACAATGTGGTACCGAAAAAGAGGAAGACGGAACCATTGTAAAAACAGAACGTTTATTGCGCTATAGCTTCCGTAGACAAGTTTTTGACCAATATCCTCATTTATTCCCTCAATGATCCATAAGATCTTAAATATCAAGTACTATAATGTGAGCATGCTCGGGCGTTTCACTGAGATCGAAGACTTTTGCCAATACCATCGAATCGGAACAGCGAGCGGTCGGTCGCTTTCTTCCGTTTCTTCAAACGGCCATAACTTTTGACTCGTTTGGAGTTACGGGAGCCACAACCTATTAAAACGAAGCTCTTTCCATGTTCTACGTTTCTAACTGTTGGAATTGTCATGGATCGGTTTTTGTATAGAATAATTCCATCTTAATTTTATTCTATAGCTTGGATGTTTTCATTCATAAATTTATTCCGTGGAGTTTATGGTATAAATATCCAGACTAAATTGATGTTAACGTAGAAGAACGTAAAAAAAATATACAAAGATCAAAAAAGGCCACCATAATATTCTGCTTAAAAAATTAAATTGAATTTAAAATTGGATAAAGTAGGAAAATGAAAGATATTCGCAGATTGTAAAAGTAACTTACTTACAGGCTAAGTAATCATATAAAACGCCTTGAGTCGTTCGATATTCTAAGGTATCAAATGCTTTTAACGTTCTCCTTGAAGTCCCTTTGTCGTGGTGTCGTAATTTTGGTAAAAAGGCGGCGCTCGTTGATGACTATGTGCAAAACAATGTGGTACGGAAAAAGAGGAAGACGGAACAGTCGTAAAAACAGAACGTTTATTGCGCTATAGGTTCCGTAGACAAGTTTTTGGCCAATATCCCCACTTTTTCCCTCAATGATCCATATGATCTTAAATATCAAGTACTATAGTGTGAGCATGCTCGAATCGGAACAGCGAGCGGTCGGTCGCTTTCTTCAGTTTGTTCAAACGGCCATAACTTTTGACTCGTTGGGAGTTACGGGAGCCACAACCTATCAAAGCGAAGCTCTTTACATGTTCTACGTTTCTAACGGTTGGAATTGTCATGGATCGGTTTCTTTTGTAGAATAATTCCATCTTGATTTTATTCTACAGCTTGGATGTTTTCATTCATAAATTTATTCCGTGGAGTTTATGGTATAAATAGCCAGACTAAATCGATGTTAACGTAGAAGAACATAAAAAAAATACAAAGATCAAAAAAGGCCACCATAATATTCCGCTAAAAAAATGAAACTGAATTTAAAATTGGATAAAGTAGGAAATGAAAGATATTCGCAGATTGAAAAAGTTGCTTACTTACAGGCTAAGTAATCGTATAAAACGCCTTGAGTCGTTCGAAATTCTAAGGTGTCAAATGCTTTTAACATTCTCCTTGAAGACCCTTCGTCATGGTGTCATAATTTTGGTAAAAAGGCGGCACGTGTTGATGACTATGAGCAAAACAATGTGGTACGGAAAAAGAGGAAGATGGAACCGTCGTAAAACAGAACGTTTATTGCGCAAAAACTTCTGCAGACAAGTTTTTGACCAATATCCCCATTTATTCACTCAATGATCCATAAGATCTTAAATATCAAGTACTATAGTGTGAGCATGCTCGAGCGTTTCACGGAGATCGAAGACTTTTGCCAATACCATCGAATCGGAAAAGCGAGCAGTCGGTCGCTTTCTTCCGTTTCTTCAAACGGCCATAACTTTTGACTCGTTGGGAGTTACGGGAGCCACAACCTATCAAAACGAAGCTCTTTCCATGTTCTACGTTTCTAACGATTGGAATTGTCATGGATCGGTTTTTTGTGTAGAATAATTCCATCTTAATTTTATTCTACAGCTTGGATGTTTTCATTCATAAATTTATTCCGTGGAGTTTATGGTATAAATAGCCAGACTAAATCGATGTTAACGTAGAAGAACGTAAAAAAAATACAAAGATCAAAAAAGGCCACCATTATATTCCGCTAAAAAAATGAAATTGAATTTAAAATTGGATAAAGTAGGAAATGAAAGATATTCGCAGATTGAAAAAGTTGCTTACTTACAGGCCAAGTAATCGTATAAAACGCCTTGAGTCATTCGAAATTCTAAGGTGTCAAATGCTTTTAACGTTCTCCTTGAAGTCCCTACGTCGTGATGTCGTAATTTTGGTAAAAATGCGGTGCGCGTTGATGACTATGAGCAAAACAATGTGGTACAAAAAAAGAGGAAGACGGAACCGTCGTAAAAACAGAACGTTTATTGCGCTATAGCTTCCGTAGACAAGTTTTTGACCAATATCCTCATTTATTCCCTCAATGATCCATAAGATCTTAAATATCAAGTACTATAATGTTAGCATGCTCGAGCGTTTCACTGAGATCGAAGACTTTTGCCAATACCATCGAATCGGAACAGCGAGCGGTCGGTCGCTTTCTTCGGTTTCTTCAAACGGCCATAACTTTTGATTCGTTTGGAGTTACGGGAGCGATAACCTATCAAAACGAAGCTCTTTCCATGTTCTATGTTTCTAACGGTTGGAATTGTCATGGATCGGTTTTTGTATAGAATAATTCCATCTTAATTTTATTCTACAGCTTGGATGTTTTCATTCATAAATTTATTCCGTGGAGTTTATGGTATAAATAGCCTGACTAAATCGATGTTAACGTAGAAGAACGTAAAAAATATATACAAAGATCAAAAAAGGCCACCATAATATTCCGCTTAAAAAATTAAATTGAATTTAAAATTGGATAAAGTAGGAAAATGAAAGATATTCGCAGATTGAAAAAGTAACTTACTTACAGGCTAAGTAATCATATAAAACGCCTTGAGTCGTTCGAAATTCTAAGGTATCAAATGCTTTTAACGTTCTCCTTGAAGTCCCTTTGTCGTGGTGTTGTAATTTTGGTAAAAAGGCGGCGCGCGTTGATGACTATGTGCAAAACAATGTGGTACGGAAAAAGAGGAAGACGGAACCATCGTAAAAACAGAACGTTTATTGCGCTATAGGTTCCGTAGACAAGTTTTTGGCCAATATTCCCACTTTTTCCCTCAATGATCCATATGATCTTAAATATCAAGTACTATAGTGTGAGCATGCTCGAGCATTTCACGAAGATCGAAGACTTTTGCCAATACCGTCGAATCGGAACAGCGAGCGGTCGGTCGCTTTCTTCAGTTTGTTCAAACGGCCATAACTTTTGACTCGTTGGGAGTTACGAGAGCCACAACCTATCAAAACGAAGCTCTTTCCATGTTCTACGTTTCTAACGGTTGGAATTGTTATGTATCGGTTTTTTGTGTAGAATAATTCCATCTTAATTTTAATCTACAGCTTGGATGTTTTCATTCATAAATTTATTCCGTGGAGTTTATGGTATAAATAGCCAGACTAAATCGATGTTAACGTAGAAGAACGTAAAAAAATATACAAAGATCAAAAAAGGACACCATAATATTCCGCTAAAAAAATGAAATTGAATTTAAAATTGGATAAAATAGGAAAATGAAAGATATTTGCAGATTGAAAAAGTAGCGTACTTACAGGCTAAGTAATCATATAAAACGCCTTGAGTCGTTCGAAATTCTAAGTTATCAAATGCTTTTAACATTCTCCTTGAAGTCTCTTCGTCATGTTGTCATGATTTTGGTAAAAAGGCGGCGCGCGTTGATGACGATGAGCAAAACAATGTGGTACGGAAAAAGAGGAAGACGGAACCGTCGTAAAAACAGAACGTTTATTGCGCTATAGCTTCCGTATACAAGTTTTTGACCAATATCCCCATTTGTTCCCTCAATGATCCATAAGATCTTAAATATCAAGTACTATAGTGTGAGCATGCTCGAGCGTTTCACCGAGATCGAAGACTTTTGCCAATACCGCCGAATCGGAACAGGGAGCGGTCGGTCGCTTTCTTCCGTTTCTTCAAACGGCCATAACTTTTGACACGTTGGGAGTTACGGGAACCACAACCTATCAAAACGATGCTCTTTCCATGTTCTACGTTTCTAACGGTTGGAATTGTCATAGATCGGTTTCTTTTGTAGAATAATTCCATCTTGATTTTATTCTACAGCTTGGATGTTTTCATTCATAAATTTATTCCGTGGAGTTTATGGTATAAATAGCCAGACTAAATCGATGTTAACGTAGAAGAACGTGAAAAAAACGAAAATATACAAAGATCAAAAAAGGCCACCATAAAATTCCGCTAAAAAATTGAAATTGAATTTAAAATTGGATAAAGTTGGAAAATGAAAGATATTCGCAGATTGAAAAAGTAGCTTACTTACAGGCAAAGTAATCGTATAAAACGCCTTGAGTCGTTCGAAATTCTAAGGTATCAAATGCTTTTAACGTTCTCCTTGAAGTCCCTTCGTCGTGGTGTCGCGTTGATGACTATGAGCAAAACAATGTGGTACGGAAAAGGAGGAAGACGGAACCGTTGTAAAAACAAAATGTTTATTGCGCTATACCTTCCGTAGACAAGTTTTTGACCAATATCCCCATTTATTCACTAAATGATCCATATGATCTTAAATATCAAGTACTATAGTGTGAGCATGCTCGAGCGTTTCACGGAGATCGAAGACTTTTGCCAATACCGTCGAATCGGAACAGCGAGCGGTCGGTCGCTTTCTCCCGTTCCTTCAAACGGCCATAACTTTTGACTCGTTGGGAGTTACGGGAGCCACAACCTATCAAAACGAAGCTCTTTTCATGTTCTACGTTTCTAACGGTTGGAATTGACATGGATCGGTTTTTGTTTTGAATAATTCCATCTTAATTTCATTCTACAGCTTGGATGTTTTCATTCATAAATTTATTCCGTGGAGTTTATGGTATAAATAGCCAGACCAAAACGATGTTAACGTAGAAGAACGTAAAAAAAATACAAAGATCAAAAAAGGCCACCATAATATTCCGCTAAATAAATGAAATTGAATTTAAAATTGGACAAAGTAGGAAAATGAAAGATATTAGCAGATTGAAAAAGTAGCTTACTTACAGGCTAAGTAATCATATAAAACGCCTTGAGTCGTTCGAAATTCTAAGGTATCAAACACTTTTAACGTTCTCCCTGAAGTCCCTTCGTCGTGGTGTCGTATTTTTGGTAAAAAGGCGGCGCGCGTTGATTACCATGAGCAAAACAATGTGGTACGGAAAAAGAGGAAGACGGAACCATCGTAAAAACAGAACGTTTATTGCGCTATAGCTTCCGTAGACAAGTTTTTGACCAATATCCCCATTTATTCGCACAATGATCCATAAGATCTTAAACATCAAGTACCATAGTGTGAGCATGCTTGAGCGTTTCACGGAGATCGAAGAATTTTGCCAATACCGTCGAATCGGAACAGCGAGCGGTCGGTCGCTTTCTTCCGTTTCTTCAAACGACCATAAATTTTGACTCGTTGGGAGTTACGGG
Source organism: Allium cepa (assembly GCA_030765085.1). Lineage (NCBI taxonomy): Eukaryota > Viridiplantae > Streptophyta > Magnoliopsida > Asparagales > Amaryllidaceae > Allium > Allium cepa. The sequence goes on from CM060931.1 coordinate 172,598,429, forward strand.
AGCCACAACCTATCAAAACGAAGCTCTTTCCATGTTCTACGTTTCTAACGGTTGGAATTGTCATGGATCGGTTTTTGTGTAGAATAATTCCATCTCAATTTTAGTTTACAGCTTGGATGTTTTCATTCATAAATTTATTCCGTGGAGTTTATGGTATAAATAGCCAGACTAAATCGATGTTAACATAGAAGAACGTAAAAAAAATACAAAGATCAAAAAATGCAACCATAATATTCCGCTAAAAAAATGAAATTGAATTTAAAATTGGATAAAGTAGGAAATGAAAGATATTCGCAGATTGAAAAGTAGCTTACTTACAGGCTAAGTAATCATATAAAACGCCTTGAGTCGTTCGAAATTCTAAGGTATCAAATGCTTTTAACTTTCTCCTTGAAGTCCCTTCGTCGTGGTGTCGTAATTTTGGTAAAAAGGCTGCGTGCGTTGATGACTATGAGAAAAACAATGTGGTACGGAAAAAGAGGAAGACGGAACCGTTGTAAAAACAGAACGTTTATTGCGCTATACCTTCCGTAGACAAGTTTTTGACCAATATCCCCATTTATTCACTCAATGATCCATAAGATCTTAAATATCAAGTTCTATAGTGTGAGCATGCTCGAGCGTTTCACGGAGATCGAAGACTTTTGCCAATACCGTCGAATCGGAAAAGCGAGCGGTCGGTCGCTTTCTTCCGTTTCTTCAAACGGCCATAACTTTTGACTCGTTGGGAGTAACGGGAGCCACAACCTATCAAAACGAAGCTCTTTCCATGTTCTACGTTTCTAGCGGTTGGAAATGTCATGGATCCGTTTTTTATGTAGAATAATTCCATCTTAATTTTATTCTACGGCTTAGATGTTTTCATTCATAAATTTATTCCGTGGAGTTTATGGTATAAATAGCCAGACTAAATCGATGTTAACGTAGAAGAACGTAAAAAAAATACAAAGATCAAAAAAGGCCACCATAATATTCCGCTAAGAAAATGAAATTGAATTTAAAATTGGATAAAGTAGGAAAATGAAAGATATTCGCAGATTGAAAAAGTAGCTTACTTACAGGCTAAGTAATCATATAAAACGCCTTGAGTCGTTCGAAATTGTAAGGTGTCAAATGATTTTAACGTTCTCCTTGAAGTCTCTTCGTCATGGTGTCGTGATTTTGGTAAAAAGGAGGTGCGTGTTGATGACCATGAGCAAAACAATGTGGTACGGAAAAAGAGGAAGACGGAACCGTTGTAAAAACAGAACGTTTATTGCGCTATAGCTTCCGTAGACAAGTTTTTAACCAATATCCCCATTTATTCCCTCAATGATCCATAAGATCTTAAATATCAAGTACTATAGTGCGAGTATGCTCGAGCGTTACACGGAGATCGAAGACTTTTGCCAATACCGTCGAATCGGAACAGCGAGCGGTCGGTCGCTTTCTTCCATTTCTTCAAACGGCCATAACTTTTGATGCGTTTGGGGTTATGGGAGCCACAACTCATCAAAACGAAGTTTTTTCCATGTCCTACGTTTCTAACGGTTGGAATTGTCATGGATCGGTTTTTTGTGTGGAATAATTCCACCTTAATTTTATTCTACAGCTTGGATGTTTTCATTCATAAATTTATTCCGTGGAGTTTATGGTATACATAGTCAGACTAAATCGATGTTAACGTAGAAGAGCGTAAAAAAACAAAAATATACAAAGATCAAAAAAGGCCAACATAATATTCCGCTAAAAAAATGAAATTGAATTTAAAATTGGATAAAATAGGAAAATGAAATATATTCGCAGATTGAAAAAGTAGCTTAATTAAAGGCTAAGTAATCATATAAGACACCTTGATTCGTTCGAAATTCTAAGGTATCAAACGCTTTAACGTTCTTCTTGAAGTCACTTCGTCGTGGTGTCGTAATTTTGGTAAAAAGGCGGCGCGTGTTGATGACTATGAGCAAAGCAATGTGGTACGGAAAAAGAGGAAGACGGAACCGTCGTAAAAACAGAACGTTTATTGTGATATAGCTTCCGTAGACAAGTTTTTGACCTATATCCCCATTTATTCCCTCAATGATCCATAAGATCTTAAATATCAAGTATTATAGTATGAGCATGCTCGAGCGTTTCACGGAGATCGACGACTATTTCCAATACCGTCGAATCGGAAGAGCGAGCGGTCGGTCGCTTTCTTCCGTTTCTTCAAACGGCCATAACTTTTGACTCGTTTGGAGTTATGGGAGCCACAACCTATCAAAACAAAGCACTTTCCATGTTCTATGTTTCTAATGGTTGGAATTGTCATGGATCGGTTTTTTGTGTAGAATAATTCCATCTTACTTTTATTCTACAGCTTGGATGTTTTCATTCATAAATTTATTCCGTGGAGTTTATGGTATAAATAGCCAGACTAAATCGATGTTAACGTAGAAGAACGTGAAAAAAAACGAAAATATACAAAGATCAAAAAAGGCCACCGTAATATTGCGCTAAAAAAATGAAATTGAATTTAAAATTGGATAAAGTAGGAAAATGAAAGATATTCGTAGATTGAAAAAGTAGCTTACTTACAGGCTAAGTAATCATATAAAACGCCTTGAGTCGTTCGAAATTCTAAGGTATCAAATACTTTTAACGTTCTCCTTGAAGTCTCTTCGTCGTGGTGCAGTAATTTTGGAAAAAAGGCAGCGCGCATTGATGACTATGAGCAAAACAATGTGGTACGGAAAAAGAGGAAGACGGAACCTTCGTAAAAACAGAACGTTTATTGCGCTATAGCTTCCGTAGACAAGTTTTTGAGCAATATCCTCATTTATTCCCTCAATGATCCATAAGATCTTAAATATCAAGTACTATAGTGTGAGCATGCTCGAGCGTTTCACGGAGATCGAAGACTTTTGCCAATACCATCGAATCGGAACCGCGAGCGGTCGGTCGCTTTCTACTGTTTCTTCAAACGGCCATAACTTTTGACTCGTTTGGAGTTACGGGAGCCACAACCTATCAAAACGAAGCTCTTTCCATGTTCTACGTTTGTAACGGTTGGAATTGTCATGGATCAGTTTTTGTGTAGAATAATTCCATCTTAATTTTATCCTTCAACTTGGATGTTTTCATTCATAAATTTATTCCGTGGAGTTTATAGTATAAATAGCTAGACTAAATCGATGTTAACGTAGAAGAACGTAAAAAAAATACAAAGATCAAAAAAGGCCACCATAATATTCCGCTAAAAAATAAAATTGAATTTAAAATTGGATAAAGTTGGAAAATGAAAGATATTCGCAGATTGAAAAAGTAGCTTACTTACAGGCTAAGTAATCATATAAAACGCCTTGAGTCGTTCGAAATTCTAAGGTATCAAATGCTTTTAACGTTCTCCTTGAAGTCCCTTCGTCGTGGTGTCACAATTTTGGTAAAAAGGCGGCGCGCGTTGATGACTATGAGCAAAACAATGTGGTACGGAAAAAGAGGAAGACAGAACCGTCGTAAAAACAGAACGTTTATTGCGTTATAGCTTCCGTAGACAAGTTTTTGACCAATATCCCCATTTATTCACTTAATGATCCATAAGATCTTAAATATCAAGTACTATAATGTGAGCATGCTTGAGCATTTCACGGAGATCGAAGACTTTTGCCAATACCGTCGAATCGGAAAAGCGAGCGGTCGGTCGCTTTCTTCCGTTTCTTCAAACGACCACAACTTTTGACTCGTTGGGAGTTACGGGAGCCAGAACCTATCAAAACGAAGCTCTTTCCATGTTCTACGTTTCTAACGGTTGGAATTGTCATGGATCCGTTTTTTATGTAGAATAATTCCACCTTAATTTTATTCTACAGCTGGATGTTTTCATTCATAAATTTATTCCGTGGAGTTTATGGCATAAATAGCCACACTAAATCGACGTTAACGTAGAAGAACGTAAAAAAAAATACAACGATCGAAAAAGGCCACCATAATATTCAGCTAAAAAATGAAATTGAATTTAAAATTGGATAAAGTAGGAAAATGAAAGATATTCGCAGATTGAAAAAGTAGCTTACTTACGGGCTAAGTAATCATATAAAACGCCTTGAGTCGTTCGAAATTGTAAGGTATCAAATGATTTTAACGTTCTCCTTGAAGTCTCTTCGTCGTGGTGTCGTGATTTTGGTAAAAAGGCGGTGCGTGTTGACGACCATGAGTAAAACAATGTGGTACGGAAAAAGAGGAAGACGGAACCGTTGTAAAAATAGAACGTTTATTGCGCTATAGCTTCCGTAGACAAGTTTTTGACCAATATCCCCATTTATTCACTCAATGATCCATAAGATCTTAAATATCAAGTACTAAATGTGAGCATGCTCGAGCGTTTCACGGAAATCGAAGACTTTTGCCAATACCGTCGAATCGGAATAGCGAGCGGTCGGTCGCTTTCTTCCGTTTCTTCAAACGGCCATATGTTTTGACGCGTTTGGAGTTATGGGAGCCACAACCTATCAAAACGAAGTTCTTTCCATGTCCAACATTTCTAACGGTTGGAATTGTCATGGATCGGTTTTTTGTGTTGAATAATTCCATCTTAATTTTATTCTTCAGCTTGGATGTTTTCATTCATAAATTTATTCCGTGGAGTTTATGGTATACATAGTCAGACTAAATCGATGTTACCATAGAAGAACGTAAAAAAAAAATATACAAAGATCAAAAAAGGCCAACATAATATTCCGCTAAAAAAATGAAATTGAGTTTAAAATTGGATAAAATAGGAAAATGAAATATATTCGCAGATTGAAAAAGTAGCTTAATTAAAGGCTAAGTAATCATATAAGACACCTTGATTCTTTCGAAATTCTAAGGTATCAAATGCTTTAACGTTCTTCTTGAAGTCACTTCGTCGTGGTGTCGTAATTTTGGTAAAAAGGCGGCGCGTGTTGATGACTATGAGCAAAGCAATGTGGTACGGAAAAAGAGGAAGACGGAACCGTCGTAAAAACAGAACGTTTGTTGTGATATAGCTTCCGTAGACAAGTTTTTGACCTATATCCCCATTTATTCCCTCAATGATCCATAAGATCTTAAATATCAAGTATTATAGTATGAGCATGCTCGAGCGTTTCACGGAGATCGACAACTATTTCCAATACCGTCGAATCGGAAGAGCGAGCGGTCGGTCGCTTTCTTCCGTTTCTTCAAACGGCCATAACTTTTGACTCGTTTGGAGTTATGGGAGCCACAACCAATCAAAACAAAGCACTTTCCATGTTCTACGTTTCTAATGGTTGGAATTGTCATGGATCGGTTTTTTGTGTAGAATAATTCCATCTTACTTTTATTCTACAGCTTGGATGTTTTCATTCATAAATTTATTCCGTGGAGTTTATGGTATAAATAGCCAGACTAAATCGATGTTAACGTAGAAGAACGTGAAAAAAAACGAAAATATACAAAGATCAAAAAAGGCCACCATAATATTGCGCTAAAAAAATGAAATTGAATTTAAAATTGGATAAAGTAGGAAAATGAAAGATATTCGTAGATTGAAAAAGTAGCTTACTTACAGGCTAAGTAATCATATAAAACGCCTTGAGTCGTTCGAAATTCTAAGGTATCAAATACTTTTAACGTTCTCCTTGAAGTCTCTTCGTCGTGGTGCAGTAATTTTGGAAAAAAGGCAGCGCGCATTGATGACTATGAGCAAAACAATGTGGTACGGAAAAAGAGGAAGACGAAACCTTCGTAAAAACAGAACGTTTATTGCGCTATAGCTTCCGTAGACAAGTTTTTGAGCAATATCCTCATTTATTCCCTCAATGATCCATAAGATCTTAAATATCAAGTACTATAGTGTGAGCATGCTCGAGCGTTTCACGGAGATCGAAGACTTTTGCCAATACCATCGAATCGGAACCGCGAGCGGTCGGTCGCTTTCTACTGTTTCTTCAAACGGCCATAACTTTTGACTCGTTTGGAGTTACGGGAGCCACAACCTATCAAAACGAAGCTCTTTCCATGTTCTACGTTTGTAACGGTTGGAATTGTCATGGATCAGTTTTTGTGTAGAATAATTCCATCTTAATTTTATCCTTCAACTTGGATGTTTTCATTCATAAATTTATTCCGTGGAGTTTATAGTATAAATAGCTAGACTAAATCGATGTTAACGTAGAAGAACGTAAAAAAAATACAAAGATCAAAAAAGGCCACCATAATATTCCGCTAAAAAATAAAATTGAATTTAAAATTGGATAAAGTTGGAAAATGAAAGATATTCGCAGATTGAAAAAGTAGCTTACTTACAGGCTAAGTAATCATATAAAACGCCTTGAGTCGTTCGAAATTCTAAGGTATCAAATGCTTTTAACGTTCTCCTTGAAGTCCCTTCGTCGTGGTGTCACAATTTTGGTAAAAAGGCGGCGCGCGTTGATGACTATGAGCAAAACAATGTGGTACGGAAAAAGAGGAAGACAGAACCGTCGTAAAAACAGAACGTTTATTGCGTTATAGCTTCCGTAGACAAGTTTTTGACCAATATCCCCATTTATTCACTTAATGATCCATAAGATCTTAAATATCAAGTACTATAATGTGAGCATGCTTGAGCATTTCACGGAGATCGAAGACTTTTGCCAATACCGTCGAATCGGAAAAGCGAGCGGTCGGTCGCTTTCTTCCGTTTCTTCAAACGACCACAACTTTTGACTCGTTGGGAGTTACGGGAGCCAGAACCTATCAAAACGAAGCTCTTTCCATGTTCTACGTTTCTAACGGTTGGAATTGTCATGGATCCGTTTTTTATGTAGAATAATTCCATCTTAATTTTATTCTACAGCTGGATGTTTTCATTCATAAATTTATTCCGTGGAGTTTATGGCATAAATAGCCACACTAAATCGACGTTAACGTAGAAGAACGTAAAAAAAAAATACAACGATCGAAAAAGGCCACCATAATATTCAGCTAAAAAATGAAATTGAATTTAAAATTGGATAAAGTAGGAAAATGAAAGATATTCGCAGATTGAAAAAGTAGCTTACTTACGGGCTAAGTAATCATATAAAACACCTTGAGTCGTTCGAAATTGTAAGGTATCAAATGATTTTAACGTTCTCCTTGAAGTCTCTTCGTCGTGGTGTCGTGATTTTGGTAAAAAGGCGGTGCGTGTTGACGACCATGAGTAAAACAATGTGGTACGGAAAAAGAGGAAGACGGAACCGTTGTAAAAATAGAACGTTTATTGCGCTATAGCTTCCGTAGACAAGTTTTTGACCAATATCCCCATTTATTCACTCAATGATCCATAAGATCTTAAATATCAAGTACTAAAGTGTGAGCATGCTCGAGCGTTTCACGGAAATCGAAGACTTTTGCCAATACCGTCGAATCGGAATAGCGAGCGGTCGGTCGCTTTCTTCCGTTTCTTCAAACGGCCATATGTTTTGACGCGTTTGGAGTTATGGGAGCCACAACCTATCAAAACGAAGTTCTTTCCATGTCCAACATTTCTAACGGTTGGAATTGTCATGGATCGGTTTTTTGTGTTGAATAATTCCATCTTAATTTTATTCTTCAGCTTGGATGTTTTCATTCATAAATTTATTCCGTGGAGTTTATGGTATACATAGTCAGACTAAATCGATGTTACCATAGAAGAACGTAAAAAAAAAATATACAAAGATCAAAAAAGGCCAACATAATATTCCGCTAAAAAAATGAAATTGAGTTTAAAATTGGATAAAATAGGAAAATGAAATATATTCGCAGATTGAAAAAGTAGCTTACTTAAAGGCTAAGTAATCATATAAGACGCCTTGATTCGTTTGAAATTCAAAGGTATCAAATGCTTTTAACGTTCTCCTTGAAGTCACTTCGTCGTGGTGTCGTAATTTTGGTAAAAAGGCGGCGCGTGTTGATGACTATGAACAAAGCAATGTGGTACGGAAAAAGAGGAAGACGGAACCGTCGTAAAAACAGAACGTTTATTGTGCTATAGCTTCCGTAGACAAGTTTTTGACCCATATCCCCATTAATTCCCTCAATGATCCATAAGATCTTAAATATCAAGTGCTATAGTATGAGCATGCTCGAGCGTTTCACGGAGATCGAAGACTATTTCCAATACCGTCGAACCGGAAGAGCGAGCGGTCGGTTGCTTTCTTCCGTTTCTTCAAACGGCCATAACTTTTGACTCGTTTGGAGTTATGGGAGCCACAACCTATCAAAACAAAGCTCTTTCCATCTTCTACGTTTCTAACGGTTGGAATTGTCATGGATCGGTTTTTGTGTAGAATAATTCCGTCTTAATTTTATGCTACAGCTTGGATGTTTTCATTCATAAATTTATTCCGTGGAGTTTATGGTATAAATAGCCAGACTAAATCGATGTTAACGTAGAAGAACGTAAAAAAAAATATACAACGATCAAAAAATGCCACCATAATATTCCGCTAAAAAAATGAAATTGAATTTAAAATTGGATGAAGTAGGAAAATGAAAGATATTCGCAGATTGAAAAAGTAGCTTACTTACAGGCTAAGTAATCATATAAAACGCCTTGAGTCGTTCGAAATTGTCAGGTATCAAATGATTTTAACGTTCTCCTTGAAGTCTCTTCATCGTGGTGTCGTGATTTTGGTAAAAAGGCGGTGCGTGTTGATGACCATGAGCAAAACAATGTGGTACGGAAAAAGAGGAAGACGGAACCGTTGTAAAAACAGAACGTTTATTGCGCTATAGCTTCCGTAGACAAGTTTTTGACCAATATCCCCATTTATTCCCACAATGATCCATAAGATCTTAAATATCAAGTACTAAAGTGTGAGCATGCTCGAGCGTTTCACGGAGATCGAAGACTTTTGCCAATACCGTCGAATCGGAACAGCGAGCGGTCGGTCGCTTTCTTCCGTTTCTTCAAACGGCCATAACTTTTGACGCGTTTGGAGTTATGGGAGCCACAACCTATCAAAACGAAGTTCTTTCCATGTCCTACGTCTCTAACAGTTGGAATTGTCATGGATCGGTTTTTTGTGTGGAATAATTCCATCTTAATTTTATTCTTCAGCTTGGATGTTTTCATTCATAAATTTATTCCGTGGAGTTTATGGTATACATAGTCCGACTAAATCGATGTTAACGTAGAAGAACGTAAAAAAACAAAAATATACAAAGATCAAAAAAGGCCAACATAATATTCCACTAAAAAAATGAAATTGAATTTAAAATTGGATAAAATAGGAAAATGAAATATATTCGCAGATTGAAAAAGTAGCTTACTTAAAGGCTAAGTAATCATATAAGACGCCTTGATTCGTTTGAAATTCAAAGGTATCAAATGATTTTAACGTTCTCCTTGAAGTCACTTCGTCGTGGTGTCGTAATTTTGGTAAAAAGGCGGCGCATGTTGATTACTATGAGCAAAGCAATGTGGTACGGAAAAAGAGGAAGGCGGAACCGTCGTAAAAACAGAACGTTTATTGTGCTATAGCTTCCGTAGACAAGTTTTTGACCCATATCCCCATTTATTCTCTCAATGATCCATAAGATCTTAAATATCAAGTGCTATAGTATGAGCATGCTCGAGCGTTTCACGGAGATCGAAGACTATTTCCAACACCGTCGAATCGGAAGAGCGAGCGGTCGGTCGGTTTCTTCCGTTTCTTCAAACGGCCATAACTTTTGACTCGTTTGGAGTTACGGGAGCCACAACCTATCAAAACGAAGCTCTTTCCAAGTTCTTCGTTTCTAACATTGGAATTGTCATGGATCGGTTTTTTGTGTAGAATAATTCCATCTTAATTTTATGCTACAGCTTGGATGTTTTCATTCATAAATTTATTCTGTGGAGTTTATGGTATAAATAGCCATACTAAATCGATGTTAACGTAGAAGAACATGAAAAAAAACGAAAATATACAAAGATCAAAAAAGGCCACCATAATATTCCGCTAAAAAAATGAAATTGAATTTAAAATTGGATAAAGTAGGAAAATGAAAGATATTCGCAGATTGAAAAAGTAACTTACTTATAGGCTAAGTAATCATATAAAACGCCTTGAGTCGTTCGAAATTCTACTGTATCAAATGCTTTTAACGTTCTACTTGAAGTCTCTTCGTCGTGGTGCAGTAATTTTGGTAAAAAGGCGGCGCGGGTAGATGACTATGAGCAAAACAATGTGGTACGGAAAAAGAGGAAGACGGAACCGTCGTAAAAACAGAACGTTTATTGCGCTATAGCTTCCGTAGACAAGTTTTTGACCAATAACCCCATTTATTCCCTCAATGATCCATAAGATCTTAAATATCTAGTACTATATTGTGAACATGCTCGAGCGTTTCACGGAGATCGAAGGCTTTTGCCAATACCATCGAATCGGTACAGCTAGCGGTTGGTCGCTTTTTTCCGTTCCTTCAAACGGCCATAACTTTTGACTCGTTAGGAGTTACGGGAGCCAAACCTATCAAAACGAAGCTCTTTCCATGTTCTACGTTTCTAACGGTTTGAATTGTCATGGATCGGTTTTTGTGTAGAATAATTCCATCTTAATTTTATCCTACAGCTTGGATGTTTTCGTTCATAAATTTATTCTGTGGAGTTTATAGCATAAATAGCCAGACTAAATCGATGTTAACGTAGAAGAACGTAAAAAAAATACAAAGATAAAAAATGGCCACCATAATATTCCGCTAAAAAAATGAAATTGAATTTAAAATTGGATAAAGTAGGAAAATGAAAGATATTCGTAGATTGAAAAAGTAGCTTACTTACAGGCTAAGTAATTATATAAAACACCTTGAGTCGTTCGAAATTCTAAGGTCTCAAATGCTTTTAACGTTCTTCCTGAAGTCCCTTCGTCGTGGTGTCGTAATTTTGGTAAAAAGGCGGCGCGCGTTGATGACTATGAGCAAAACAATGTGGTACGGAATAAGAGGAAGACGGAACCGTCGTAAAAATAGAACGTTTATTGCGCTATAGCTTTCGTAGACAAGTTTTTGACCAATATCCCCATTTATTCACTCAATGATCCATAAGATCTTAAATATCAAGTACTATAATGTGAGCATGCTTGAGCGTTTCACGAAGATCGAAGACTTTTGCCAATACCGTCGAATCGGAAAAGCGAGCGGTCGGCCGCTTTCTTCCGTTTCTTCAAACGACCATAACATTGGACTCGTTGGGAGTTACGGGAGCCACAACCTATCAAAACGAAGCTCTTTCCATGTTCTACGTTTATAACATTTGGAATTCTCATGGATCCATTTTTTATGTAGAATAATTCCATCTTAATTTTATTCTACAGCTTGGATGTTTTCATTCATAAATTTATTCCGTGGAGTTTATGGCATAAATAGCCAGACTAAATCGATGTTACGTAGAAGAACGTAAAAAAAATATACAACGATCAAAAAAGGCCACCATAATATTCCGCTAAAAAAATGAAATTGAGTTTTAAATTGGATAAAATAGGAAAATGAAATATATTCGCAGATTGAAAAAGTAGCTTACTTAAAGGCTAAGTAATCATATAAGACGCCTTGATTCGTTTGAAATTCAAAGATATCAAATGCTTTTAACGTTCTCCTTGAATTCACTTCGTCGTGGTGTCGTAATTTTGGTAAAAAGGCGGCGCGTGTTGATGACTATGAGCAAAGCAATGTGGTACGGAAAAAGAGGAAGACGGAACCGTCGTAAAAACAGAACGTTTATTGTGCTATAGCTTCCGTAGACAAGTTTTTGACCCATATCCCCATTAATTCCCTCAATGATCCATAAGATCTTAAATATCAAGCGCTATAGTATGAGCATGCTCGAGCGTTTCACGGAGATCGAAGACTATTTCCAATACCGTCGAATCGGTAGAGCGAGCGGTCGGTCGCTTTCTTCCGTTTCTTCAAACGACCATAACTTTTGACTCGTTTGGAGTTATGGGAGCCACAACCTATCAAAACAAAGCTCTTTCCATGTTCTACGTTTCTAACGGTTGGAATTGTCATGGATCGGTTTTTTGTGTAGAATAATTCCATCTTAATTTTATGCTACAGCTTGGATGTTTTCATTCATAAATTTATTCCGTGGAGTTTATGGTATAAATAGCCAGACTAAATCGATGTTAACGTAGAAGAACGTAAAAAAAAATATACAACGATCAAAAAAGGCCACCATAATATTCCGCTAAAAAAATGAAATTGAATTTAAAATTGGATAAAGTAGGAAAATGAAAGATATTCGTAGATTGAAAAAGTAGCTTACTTACAGGCTAAGTAATCATATAAAACGCCTTGAGTCGTTCGAAATTGTAAGGTATCAAATGATTTTAACGTTCTCCTTGAAGTCTCTTCGTCGTGGTGTCGTGATTTTGGTAAAAAGGCGGTGCGTGTTGATGACCATGAGCAAAACAATGTGGTACGGAAAAAGAGGAACACGGAACCGTTGTAAAAACAGAACGTTTATTGCGCTATAGCTTCCGTAGACAAGTTTTAGACCAATATCCCCATTTATTCCCTCAATGATCCATAAGATCTTAAATATCAAGTACTAAAGTGTGAGCATGCTCGAGCGTTTCACGGAGATCGAAGACTTTTGCCAATACCGTCGAATCGGAACAGCGAGCGGTCGGTCGCTTTCTTCTGTTTCTTCAAACGGCCATAACTTTTGACGCGTTTGAAGTTATGGGAGCCACAACCTATCAAAACGAAGTTCTTTCCATGTCCTACGTTTCTAATGGTTGGAATTGTCATGGATCAGTTTTTTGTGTGGAATAATTCCATCTTAATTTTATTCTTCAGCTTGGATGTTTTCATTCATAAATTTATTCCGTGGAGTTTATGGTATACATAGTCAGACTAAATCGATGTTAACGTAGAAGAACGTAAAAAAACAAAAATATACAAAGATCAAAAAAGGCCAACATAATATTCCGCTAAGAAAATGAAATTGAACTTAAAATTGGATAAAATAGGAAAATGAAATATATTCGCAGATTGAAAAAGTAGCTTACTTAAAGGCGAAGTAATCATATAAGACGCCTTGATTCGTTTGAAATTCAAAGGTATCAAATGCTTTTAACGTTCTCCTTGAAGTCACTTCGTCGTGGTGTCGTAATTTTGGTAAAAAGGCGGCGCGTGTTGATGACTATTAGCAAAGCAATGTGGTACGAAAAAAGAGGAAGACGGACTCGTCGTAAAAACAGAACGTTTGTTGTGCAATAGCTTCCGTAGACAAGTTTTTGACCCATATCCCCATTTATTCCCTCAATGATCCATAAGATCTTAAATATCAAGTGCTATAGTATGAGCATGCTCGAGCGTTTCACGGAGATCGAAGACTATTTCCAATACCGTCGAATCGGAAGAGCGAGCGGTCGGTCGCTTTCTTCGGTTTCTTCAAACGGCCATAACTTTTGACGCATTTGGAGTTATGGGAGCCACAACCTATCAAAACGAAGTTCTTTCCATGTCCTACGTTTCTAATGGTTGGAATTGTCATGGATCGGTTTTTTGTGTAGAATAATTCCATCTTAATTTTATGCTACAGCTTGGATGTTTTCATTCATAAATTTATTCCGTGGAGTTTATGGTATAAATAGCCAGACTAAATCGATGTTAACGTAGAAGAACGTGAAAAAAAACGAAAATATACAGAGATCAAAAAAGGCCACCATAATATTCCGCTAAAAAAATGAAATTGAATTTAAAATTGGATAAAGTAGTAAAATGAAAGATATTCGCAGATTGAAAAAGTAGCTTACTTACAGGCTAAGTAATCATATAAAACGCCTTGAGTCATTCGAAATTCTAAGGTATCAAATGCTTTTAACGTTCTACTTGAAGTCTCTTCGTCGTGATGCAGTAATTTTGGTAAAAAGGCGGCACGCATTGATGACTAGGAGCAAATCAATGTGGTACGGAAAAAGAGGAAGACGGAACCGTCGTAAAAACAGAACGTTTATTGCGCTATAGCTTCCGTAGAAAAGTTTTTGACCAATAACCCCATTTATTCCCTCAATGATCCATAAGATCTTAAATATCAAGTACTATAGTGTGAACATGCTCGAGCGTTCCACGAAGATCGAAGGCTTTGGCCAATACCGTCGAATCGGTACAACGAGCGGTCGATCGCTTTCTCCCGTTCCTTCAAACGGCCATTACTTTTGACTCGTTGGGAGTTACGGGGGCCAAAACCTATCAAAACGAAGCTCTTTCCATGTTCTACGTTTCTAACAGTTTGAATTGCCATGGATCGGTTTTTGTGTAGAATAATTCCATCTTAATTTTATCCTACAGCTTGAATGTTTTCGTTCATAAATTTATTCTGTGGAGTTTATAGTATAAATAGCCAGACTAAATCGATGTTAACGTAGAAGAACGTAAAAGAAAATACAAAGATCAAAAATGGCCACCATAATATTCCGCTAAAAAAATGAAATTGAATTTAAAATTGGATAAAGTAGGAAAATGAAAGATATTCGCAGATTGAAAAAGTAGCTTACTTACAGGCTAAGTAATTATATAAAACGCCTTGGGTCTTTTGAAATTCTAAGGTATCAAATGCTTTTAACGTTCTTCCTGAAGTCCCTTCGTCGTGGTGTCGTAATTTTGGTAAAAAGGCGGCACGCGTTGATGACTATGAGCAAAACAATGTGGTACGGAAAAAGAGGAAGACGGAACCATCGTAAAAACAGAACGTTTATTGCGTTATAGCATCCGTAGACAAGTTTTTGACCTATATCCCCATTTAATCCCTCAATGATCCATAAGATCTTAAATATCAAGTACTATAGTGTGAGCATGCTTGAGCGTTTCACGGAGATCGAAGACTTTTGCCAATACCGTCGAATCGGAAAAGCGAGCGGTCGGTCGCTTTCTTCCGTTTCTTCAAACGACCATAACTTTTGACACGTTGGGAGTTACGGGAGCCACAATCTATCAAAACGAAGCTCTTTCCATGTTCTACGTTTCTAACGGTTGGAATTGTCATGGATCCGTTATTTATGTAGAATAATTTCATCTTAATTTTATTCTACAGCTTCGATGTTTTCATTCATAAATTTATTCCGTGGAGTTTATGGTATAAATAGCCAGACTTAATCGATGTTAACGTAAAAGAACGTAAAAAAATATACAACGATCAAAAAAGGCCACCATAATATTTCGCTAAAAAAATGAAATTGAATTTAAAATTGGATAAAGTAGGAAAATGAATGATATTCGCAGATTGAAAAAGTAGCTTACTTACATGCTAAGTAATCATATAAAACACCTTGAGTCGTTCGTAATTGTAAGGTATCAGATGATTTTAACGTTCTCCTTGAAGTCTCTTCGTCGTGGTGTCGTGATTTTGGTAAAAAGACGGTGCGTGTTGATGACCATGAGCAAAACAACGTGGTACGGAAAAAGAGGAAGATGGAACCGTCGTAAAAACAGAACGTTTATTGCGCTATTGCTTCCGTAGACAAGTTTTTGACCAATATCCCCATTTATTCCCTCAATGATCCATAAGATCTTAAATATCAAGTACTATAGTGTGAGCATGCTCGAGCGTTTCACGGAGATCGAAGACTTTTGCCAATACCGTCGAATCGGAACAGCGAGCGGTCGGTCGCTTTCTTCCGTTTCTTCAAACGGCCATAACATTTGACGCGTTTGGAGTTATGGGAGCCACAACCTATCAAAACGAAGTTCTTTCCATGTCCTACGTTTCTAACGGTTGGAATTATCATGGATCGGTTTTTTGTGTGGAATAATTCCATCTTAATTTTATTCTACAGCTTGGATGTTTTGATTCATAAATCTATTCTGTGGAGTTTATGGTATACATAGTCAGACTAAATCGATGTTAACGTAGAAGAACGTAAAAAAACAAAAAATATACAAAGATCAAAAAAGGACAACATAATATTCCGCTAAAAAAATGAAATTGAATTTAAAATTGGATAAAATAGGAAAATGAAATATATTCACAGATTGAAAAGGTAGCTTATTAAAGGCTAAGTAATCATATAAGACGCCTTGATTCGTTCGAAATTCTAAGGTATCAAATGCTTTTAACGTTCTCCTTGAAGTCACTTCGTCGTGGTGTTGTAATTTTGGTAAAAAGGCGGCGCGTGTTGATGACTATGAGCAAAGCAATGTGGTACGGAAAAAGAGGAAGACGGAACCGTCGTAAAAACAGAACGTTTATTGCGCTATAGCTTCCGTAGACAAGTTTTTGACCCATATCCCCATTTATTCCCTCAATGATCCATAAGATCTTAAATATCAAGTGCTATAGTATGAGCATGCTTGAGCGTTTCACGGAGATCGAAGACTATTTCCAATACCGTCGAATCGGAAGAGCGAGCGGTCGGTCACTTTCTTCCGTTTCTTCAAACGGCCATAACTTTTGACGCGTTTGGAGTTATGGGAGCCACAACATATCAAGACGAAGTTCTTTCCATGTCCTACATTTCTAATGGTTGGAATTGTCGTGGATCAGTTTTTGTGTAGAATAATTCCATCTTAATTTTATCCTACATCTTGGATGTTTTCATTCATAAATTTATTCCGTGGAGTTTATAGTATAAATAGCCAGACTAAATCGATGTTAACGTAGAAGAACAAAAAAAAATACAAAGATCAAAAAAGGCCCCCATAATATTCCGCTAAAAAAACGAAATTGAATTTAAAATTGGATAAAGTAGGAAAATGAAAGATATTCGCAGATTTAAAAAGTAGCTTACTTACAGGCTAAGTAATCATATAAAACGCCTTGAGTCGTTCGAAATTCTAAGGTATCAAATGCTTTTAACGTTCTCCTTGAAGTCCCTTCGTCATGGTGTCGAAATTTTGGTAAAAAGGCGGTGCGCGTTGATGACTATGAGCAAAACAATGTGGTACGGAAAAAGAGGAAGACGGAACCGTCGTAAAAACAGAACGTTTATTGCGCTATAGTTTCCGTGGACAAGTTTTTGACCAATATCCCCATTTATTCACTCAATTAACCATAAGATCTTAAATATCAAGGACTATAGTGTGAGCATGCTTAAGCGTTTCACGGAGATTGAAGACTTTTGCCAATACCATCGAATCGGAAAAGCGAGCGGTCGGTCGCTTTCTTCCCTTTCTTCAAACGACCATAACTTTTGACTCGTTGGGAGTTACGGAAGCCACAACCTATCAAAACGAAGCCCTTTCCTTGTTCTACGTTTCTAACGGTTGGAATTGTCATGGATCCGTGTTTTATGTAGAATAATTCCATCTTAATTTTATTCTACAGCTTGTATGTTTTCATTCATAAATTTATTCCGTGGAGTTGATGGTATACATAGTTAGACTAAATCGATGTTAACGTAGAAGAACGCAAAAAAACAAAAATATACAAAGATCAAAAAAGACCAACACAATATTCCGCTAAAAAAATGAAATTGAATTTAAAATTGGATAAAATAGAAAAATGAAATATATTCGAGATTGAAAAAGTAGCTTACTTAAAGGCTAAGTAATCATATAAGACGCCTTGATTCGTTCGAAATTCTAAGGTATCAAATGCTTTTAACGTTCTCCTTGAAGTCACTTCGTCGTGGTGTCGTAATTTTGGTAAAAAGGCGGTGCGTGTTGATGACTATGAGCAAAGCAATGTGGTACGGAAAAAGAGGAAGACGGAACCGTCGTAAAAACAGAACGTTTGTTGCGCTATAGCTTCCGTTGACAAGTTTTTGACCCATAACCCCATTTATTCCCTTAATGATGCATAAGATCTTAAATATCAAGTACCATAGTGTGAGCATGCTCGAGCGTTTCACGGAGATCGAAGACTTTTGCCAATACCGTCGAATCGGAAGAGCGAGCGGTCCGTCGCTTTCTTCCGTTACTTCAAACGGCCATAACTTTTGACTCGTTTGGAGTCACGGGAGCCACAACCTATCAAAACGAAGCTCTTTCCATGTTCTTCGTTTCTAACGGTTCGAATTGTCATTGATCGGTTTTTTGTGTAGAACAATTCCATCTTAATTTTATTCTACAGCTTGGATGTTTTCATTCATAAATTTATTCCGTGGAGTTTATGGTATAAATAGCCAGACGAAATCAATGTTAACGTACAAGAACGTGAAAAAATAATATATACAAAGATCAAAAAAGGCCACCATAATATTCCGCTAAAAAAATGAAATTGAATTTAAAATTGGATAAAGTAGGAAAATGAAAGATATTCGCAGATTGAAAACGTAGCTTACTTACAGGCTAAGTAATCATATAAAACGCCTTGAGTCATTCGAAATTGTATGGTATCAAATGATTTTAACGTTCTCCTTGAAGTCTCTTCGTCGTGGTGTCGTGATTTTGGTAAAAAGGCGGTGCGTGTTGATGACCATGAGCAAAACAATGTGGTACGGAAAAAGAGGAAGACGGAACCGTTGTAAAAACAGAACGTTTATTGCGCTATAGCTTCCGTAGACAAGTTTTTGACCAATATCCCCATTTATTCCCTCAATGATCCATAAGATCTTAAATATCAAGTACTAAAGTGTGAGCATGCTCGAGCGTTTCACGGAGATCGAAGACTTTTGCCAATACCGTCGAATCGGAACAGCGAGCGGTCGGTCGCTTTCTTCCGTTTCTTCAAACGGCCATAACTTTTGACGCGTTTGAAGTTATGGGAGCCACAACCTATCAAAACGAAGTTCTTTCCATGTCCTACGTTTCTAATGGTTGGAATTGTCATGGATCGGTTTTTTGTGTGGAATAATTCCATCTTAATTTTATTCTTCAGCTTGGATATTTTCATTCATAAATTTATTCCGTGGAGTTTATGGTATACATAGTCAGACTAAATTGATGCTAACGTAGAAGAACGTAAAAAAACAAAAATATACAAAGATCAAAAAAGGCCAACATAATATTCCGCTAAAAAAATGAAATTGAATTTAAAATTGGATAAAATAGGAAAATGAAATATATTCGCAGATTGAAAAAGTAGCTTACTTAAAGGCTAAGTAATCATATAAGACGCCTTGATTCGTTTGAAATTCAAAGGTATCAAATGCTTTTAACGTTCTCCTTGAAGTCACTTCGTCGTGGTGTCGTAATTTTGGTAAAAAGGCGGCGCGTGTTGATGACTATGAGCAAAGCAATGTGGTACGAAAAAAGAGGAAGACGGAACCGTCGTAAAAACAGAACGTTTATTGTGCTATAGCTTCCGTAGACAAGTTTTTGATCCATATCCCATTTATTCCCTCAATGATCCATAAGATCTTAAATATCAAGTGCTATAGTATGAGCATGCTCGAGCGTTTCGCGGAGATCGAAGACTATTTCCAATACCGTCGAATCGGAAGAGCGAGCGGTCGGTCGCTTTCTTCGGTTTCTTCAAACGGCCATAACTTTTGACGCGTTTGGAGTTATGGGAGCCACAACCTATCAAAATGAAGTTCTTTCCATGTCCTACGTTTCTAATGGTTGGAATTGTCATGGATCGGTTTTTTGTGTAGAATAATTCCATCTTAATTTTATGCTACAGCTTGGATGTTTTCATTCATAAATTTATTCCGTGGAGTTTATGGTATAAATAGCCAGACTAAATCGATGTTAACGTAGAAGAACGTGAAAAAAACGAAAATATACAAAGATCAAAAAAGGCCACCATAATATTCCGCTAAAAAAATGAAATTGAATTTAAAATTGGATAAAGTAGGAAAATGAAAGATATTCGCAGATTGAAAAGGTAGCTTACTTACAGGCTAAGTAATCATATAAAACGCCTTGAGTCGTTCGAAATTCTAAGGTATCAAATGCTTTTAACGTTCTACTTGAAGTCTCTTCGTCGTGAAGCAGTAATTTTGGTAAAAAGGCGGCACTCGTTGATGACTAGGAGCAAATCAATGTGGTACGGAAAATGAGGAAGACGGAACCGTCGTAAAAACAGAACGTTTATTGCGCTATAGCTTCCGTAGAAAAGTTTTTGACCAATAACCCGTTTATTCCCTCAATGATCCATAAGATCTTAAATATCAAGTACTATAGTGTGAACATGCTCGAGCGTTTCACGAAGATCGAAGGCTTTTGCCAATACCGTCGAATCGGTAAAGCGAGCGGTCGGTCGCTTTCTCCCGTTCCTTCAAACGGCCATTACTTTTGACTCGTTGGGAGTTACGGGGGCCAAAACCTATCAAAACGAAGCTCTTTCCATGTTCTACGTTTCTAACGGTTTGAATTGCCATGGATCGGTTTTTTTGTAGAATAATTCCATCTTAATTTTATCCTACAACTTGGATGTTTTCGTTCATAAATTTATTCTGTGGAGTTTATAGTATAAATAGCCAGACTAAATCGATGTTAACGTAGAAGAACGTAAAAGAAAATACAAAGATCAAAAATGGCCACCATAATATTCCACTAAAAAAATGAAATTGAATTTAAAATTGGATAAAGTAGGAAAATGAAAGATATTCGCAGATTGAAAAAGTAGCTTACTTACAGGCTAAGTAATTATATAAAACGCCTTGGGTCATTCGAAATTCTAAGGTATCAAATGCTTTTAACGTTCTTCCTGAAGTCCCTTCGTCGTGGTTTCGTAATTTTGGTAAAAAGGCGGCACGCGTTGATGACTATGAGCAAAACAATGTGGTACGGAAAAAGAGGAAGACGGAACAGTCGTAAAAACAGAACGTTTATTGCGCTATAGCATCCGTAGACAAGTTTTTGACCTATATCCCCATTTAATCCCTCAATGATCCATAAGATCTTAAATATCAAGTACTATAGTGTGAGCATGCTTGAGCGTTTCACGGAGATCGAAGACTTTTGCCAATACCGTCGAATCGGAAAAGCGAGCGGTCGGTCGCTTTCTTCCGTTTCTTCAAACGACCATAACTTTTGACACGTTGGAAGTTACGGGAGCCACAATCTATCAAAACGAAGCTCTTTCCATGTTCTACGTTTCTAACGGTTGGAATTGTCGTGGATCCGTTATTTATGTAGAATAATTCCATCTTAATTTTATTCTACAACATCGATGTTTTCATTCATAAATTTATTCCGTGGAGTTTATGGTATAAATAGCAAGACTAAATCGATGTTAACATAAAAGAACGTAAAATAAATATACAACGATCAAAAAAGGCCACCATAATATTTCACTAAAAAAATGAAATTGAATTTAAAATTGGATAAAGTAGGAAAATGAAAGATATTCGCAGATTGAAAAAGTAGCTTACTTACATGCTAAGTAATCATATAAAACACCTTGAGTCGTTCGTAATTGTAAGGTATCAAATGATTTTAACGTTCTCCTTGAAGTCTCTTCGTCGTGGTGTCGTGATTTTGGTAAAAAGGAGGTGCGTGTTGATGACAATGAGCAAAACAATGTGGTACGGAAAAAGAGGAAGACGGAACCGTCGTAAAAACAGAACATTTATTGCGCTATAGCTTCTGTAGACAAGTTTTTGACCAATATCCCCATTTATTCCCTCAATGATCCATAAGATCTTAAATATCAAGTACTATAGTGTGAGCATGCTCGAGCGTTTCACGGAGATCGAAGACTTTTGCCAATACCGTCGAATCGGAACAACGAGCGGTCGGTCGCTTTCTTCCGTTTCTTCAAACGGTCATAACATTTGACTTTTTTGGAGTTATGCGAGCCACAACCTATCAAAATGAAGTTCTTTCCATGTCCTACGTTTCTAACGGTTGGAATTGTTATGGATCGGTTTTTTGTGTGGAATAATTCCATCTTAATTTTATTCTACAGCTTGGATATTTTGATTCATAAATCTATTCTGTGGAGTTTATGGTATACATAGTCAGACTAAATCAATGTTAACGTAGAAGAACGTAAAAAACCAAAAAATATACAAAGATCAAAAAAGGCCAACATAATATTCCGCTAAAAAAATGAAATTGAATTTAAAATTGGATAAAATAGGAAAATGAAATATATTCACAGATTGAAAAAGTAGCTTATTTAAAGGCTAAGTAATCATATAAGACGCCTTAATTCGTTCGAAATTCTAAGGTATCAAATGCTTTTAACGTTCTCCTTGAAGTCACTTCGTCGTGCTGTCGTAATTTTGGTAAAAAGGCGGCGCGTGTTGATGACTATGAGCAAAGCAATGTGGTACGGAAAAAGAGGAAGACAGAACCGTAGTAAAAATAGAACGTTTATTGCGCTATAGCTTCCGTAGACAAGTTTTTGACCCATATCCCCATTTATTCCCTCAATGATCCATAAGATCTTAAATATCAAGTGCTATAGTATGAGCATGCTCGAGCGTTTCACGGAGATCGAAGACTATTTCCAATACCGTCGAATCGGAAGAGCGAGCGGTCGGTCGCTTTCTTCCGTTTCTTCAAACGGCCATAACTTTTGACGCGTTTGGAGTTATGGGAGCCACAACATATCAAAACGAAGTTCTCTCCATGTCCTACGTTTCTAATGGTTGGAATTGTCATTGATCAGTTTTTGTGTAGAATAATTCCATCTTGATTTTATCCTACATCTTGGATGTTTTCATTCATAAATTTATTCCGTGGAGTTTATAGTATAAATAGCCAGACTAAATCGATGTTAACGTAGAAGAACAAAAAAAAATACAAAGATCAAAAAAGGCCCCCATAATATTCCGCTAAAAAAATGAAATTGAATTTAAAATTGGATAAAGTAGTAAAATGAAAGATATTCGCAGATTGAAAAAGTAGCTTACTTACAGGCTAAGTAATCATATAAAACGCCTTGAGTCGTTCGAAATTCTAAGGTATCAAATGTTTTTAATGTTCTCCTTGAAGTCCCTTCGTCATGGCGTCGAAATTTTGGTAAAAAGGCGGCGCACGTTGATGACTATGAGCAAAACAATGTGGTACGGAAAAAGAGGAAGACGGAACCGTCGTAAAAACAGAACGTTTATTGCGCTATAGTTTCCGTGGACAAGATTTTGACCAATATCCCCATTTATTCACTCAATTAACCATAAGATCTTAAATATCAAGGACTATAGTGTGAGCATGCTTAAGCGTTTCACGGAGATTGAAGACTTTTGCCAATACCATCGAATCGGAAAAGCGAGCGATCGGTCGCTTTCTTCCGTTTCTTCAAACGACCATAACTTTTGACTCGTTGGGAGTTACGGAAGCCACAACCTATCAAAACGAAGCCCTTTCCTTGTTCTACGTTTCTAACGGTTGGAATTGTCATGGATCGGTTTTTTGTGTGGAATAATTCAATCTTAATTTTATTCTACAGCTTGAATGTTTTCATTCATAAATTTATTCCGTGGAGTTGATGGTATACATAGTTAGACTAAATCGATGTTAACGTAGAAGAACGTAAAAAAACAAATATATACAAAGATCAAAAAAGGCCAACACAATATTCCGCTAAAAAAATGAAATTGAATTTAAAATTGGATAAAATAGAAAAATGAAATATATTCGCAGATTGAAAAAGTAGCTTACTTAAAGGCTAAGTAATCATATAAGATGCCTTGATTCGTTCGAAATTCTAAGGTATCAAATGCTTTTAACGTTCTCCTTGAAGTCACTTCATCGTGGTGTCGTAATTTTGGTAAAAAGGCGGCACGTGTTGATGACTATGAGCAAAGCAATGTGGTACGGAAAAAGAGGAAGACGGAACCGTCGTAAAAATAGAACGTTTGTTGCACTATAGCTTCCGTTGACAAGTTTTTGGCCCATAACCCCATTTATTCCCTTAATGATGCATAAGATCTTAAATATCAAGTACCATAGTGTGAGCATGCTCGAGCATTTCACGGAGATCGAAGACTTTTGCCAATACCGTCGAATCGGAAGAGCGAGCGGTCCGTCGCTTTCTTCCGTTTCTTCAAACGGCCATAACTTTTGACTCGTTTGGAGTCACGGGAGCCACAACCTATCAAAACGAAGCTCTTTCCATGTTCTTCGTTTCTAACGGTTGGAATTGTCATTGATCGGTTTTTTGTGTAGAACAATTCCATTTTAATTTTATTCTACAGCTTGGATGTTTTCATTCATAAATTTATTCCGTGGAGTTTATGGTATAAATAGCCAGACGAAATCAATGTTAACGTACATGAACGTGAAAAAAAAATGTATACAAAGATCAAAAAAGGCCACCATAATATTCCGCTAAAAAAATGAAATTGAATTTAAAATTGGATAAAGTAGGAAAATGAAAGATATTAGCAGATTGAAAAAGTAGCTTACTTACAGGCTAAGTAATCATATAAAACGCCTTGAGTCGTTCGAAATTCTAAGGTATCAAATGATTTTAACGTTCTCCTGAACGTCTCTTCGTCGTGGTGTCGTGATTTTGGTAAAAAGGCGGCACGCGTTGATGACTATAAGCAAAACAATGTGGTATAGAAAAAGAGGAAGACGGAACCGTCGTAAAAACAGAACGCGTATTGCGCTATAGCTTCCGTTGACAAGTTTTTGACCCATATTCCCATTTATTCCCTCAATGATCCATAAGGTCATAAATATTAAGTACTATAGTGTGAGCATGCTCGAGCGTTTCACGGAGATCGAAAACTTTTGCCAATACCGTCGAATCGGAACAACGAGCGGTCAGTCGCTTTCTTCCGTTTCTACAAACGGCCATAACTTTTGACTCGTTTTGAGTTACGGGAGCCACAACCTATCAAAACGAAGCTCATTCCATGTTCTACGTTTCTAACTGTTGGAATTGTCATGGATCAGTTTTTGTTTAGAATAATTCCATCTTAATTTTATCCTACACCTTGGATGTTTTCATTCATAAATTTATTCCGTGGAGTTTATTGTATAAATAGCCAGACTAAATCGATGTTAACGTAGAAGAACGTCAAAAAAATACAAAGATCAAAAAAGGCCACCATAATATTCCGCTAAAAAAATGAAATTGAATTTAAAATTGGATAAAGTAGGAAAATGAAAGATATTCGCAGATTGAAAAGGTAGCTTACTTACAGTCTAAGTAATCATATAAAACGCCTTGAGTCGTTCGAAATTCTAAGGTATCAAATGATTTTAACGTTCTTCTTGAAGTCTCTTCGTCGTGGTGTCGTGATTTTGGTAAAAAGGCGACGCGTGTTGATGACCATGAGCAAAACAATGTGGTACGGAAAAAGTGGAAGACGGAACCTTCGTAAAAACAGAACGTTTATTGCGCTATAGCTTCCGTAGACAAGTTTTTGACCAATATCCTCATTTATTCCCTCAATGATCCATAAGATCTTAAATATCAAGTACTATAGTGTGAGCATGCTCGAGCGTTTCACGGAGATCGAAGACTTTTGCCAATACCGACGAATCGGAATAGCGAGCGGTCGGTCGCTTTCTTCCGTTTCTTCAAACGGCCATAACTTTTGAAGCGTTTTGGAGTTATGGGAGCCACAACCTATCAAAACGAAGTTCTTTCCATGTCCTATGTTTCTAACGGTTGGAATTGTCATGGATCGGTTTTTTATGTAGAATAATTCCATCTTAATTTTATTCTACAGCTTGGATGTTTTCATTCATAAATTTATTCCGTGGAGTTTATGGTATACATAGCCAGGCTAAATCGATGTTAACGTAGAAGAACGTAAAAAAACAAAAATATACAAAGATCAAAAAAGGCCAACATAATATTCCGCTAAAAAAATGGAATTGAATTTAAAATTGGATAAAATAGGAAAATGAAATATATTCGCAGATTGAAAAAGTAGCTTACTTAAGGGCTAAGTAATCATATAAGACGCCGTGAGTCGTTCGAAATTCTAAGGTATCAAATGTTTTTAACGTTCTCCTTGTAGTCACTTCGTCGTGGTGTCGTAATTTTGGTAAAAAGGCGGCGCGTGTTGATGACTATGAGCAAAGCAATGTGGTACGGAAAAAGAGGAAGACGGAACCGTCGTAAAAACAGAACGTTTATTGTGCTATAGCTTCCGTAGACAAGTTTTTGACCTATATCCCCATTTATTCCCTCAATGATCCATAAGATCTTAAATATCAAGTGCTATAGTCTGAGCATGCTCGAGCGTTTCACGGAGATCGAAGACTATTTCCAATACCGTCGAATCGGAAGAGCGAGCGGTCGGCCGCTTTCTTCCGTTTCTTCAAACGGCCATAACTTTTGACATGTTTGGAGTTATGGGAGCCACAACCTATCAGAACGAAGTTCTTTCCATGTCCTACGTTTCTAACGGTTGGAATTGTCATGGATCCGTTTTTTATGTAGAATAATTCCATTTTTATTTTATTCTACAGCTTGGATGTTTTCATTCATAAATTTATTCCGTGGAGTTTATGGTATAAATAGCTAGACTAAATCGATGTTAACGTAGAAGAACGTGAAAAAAAAAGAAAATATACAAAGATCAAAAAAGGCCACCATAATATTGCGCTAAAAAAATGAAATTGAATTTAAAATTGGATAAAGTAGGAAAATGATAGATATTCGTAGATTGAAAAAGTAGCTTACTTACAGGCTAAGTAATCATATAAAACGCCTTGAGTCATTCGAAATTCTAAGATATCAAATACTTTTAACGTTCTCCTTGAAGTCTCTTCGTCGTGGTGCAGTAATTCTGGTAAAAAGGCGGCGCGCGTTGATGACTATGAGCAAAACAATGTGGTACGGAAAAAGAGGAAGACGGAACCATCGTAAAAACATAACGTTTATTGCGCTATAGCTTCCGTAGACAAGTTTTTGAGGAATATCCTCATTTATTCCCTCAATGATCCATAAGATCTTAAATATCAAGTACTATAGTGTGAGCATGCTCGAGCGTTTCACGGAGATCGAAGACTTTTTCCAATACCGCCGAATCGGAACAGGGAGCGGTCGGTCGCTTTCTTCCGTTTCTTCAAACGGCCATAACTTTTGACACGTCGGGAGTTACGGGAACCACAACCTATCAAAACGATGCCCTTTCCATGTTCTACATTTCTAACGGTTGGAATTGTCATGGATCCGTTTTTTATGTAGAATAATTCCATCTTAATTTTATTCTACAGCTTGGATGTTTTCATTCATAAATTTATTCTATGGAGTTTATGGCTTAAATAGCTAGACTAAATCGATGTTAACGTAGAAGAACGTAAAAAAATACAAAGATCAAAAAAGGCCACCATAATATTCCGCAAAAAAATAAAATTGAATTTAAAATTGGATAAAGTAGGAAAATGAAAGATATTCGCAGATTGAAAAAGTAGCTTACTTACAGGCTAAGTAATCATATAAAACGCCTTGAGTCGTTCGAAATTCTAAGGTATCAAATGCTTTTAACGTTCTCCTTGAAGTCCCTTCGTCGTGGTCTCATAATTTTGGTAAAAAGGCGGCACGCGTTGATGACTATGAGCAAAACAATGTGGTACGGAATAAGAGAAAGACAGAACCGTCGTAAAAACAGAATGTTTATTGCGCTATAGCTTCCGTAGACAAGTTTTTGACCAATATCCCCATTTATTCACTCAATGATCCATAAGATCTTAAATATCAAGTACTATAATGTGAGCATGCTTGAGCGTTTCACGGAGATCGAAGACTTTTGCCAATACCGTCGAATCGGAAAAGCGAGCGGTCGGTTGCTTTCTTCCGTTTCTTCAAACGACCATAACTTTTGACTCGTTGGGAGTTACGGGAGCGACATCCTATCAAAACGAAGCTCTTTCAATGTTCTACGTTTCTAACGGTTGGAATTGTCATGGATCCGTTTTTTATGTAGAATAATTCAATCTTAATTTTATTCTACAGCTTGGATGTTTTCATTCATAAATTTATTCCGTGGAGTTTATGGCATAAATAGCCAGACTAAATCGATGTTAACGTAGAAGAACGTAAAAAAAATACAACGATCAAAAAAGGCCACCATAATATTCCGCTAAAAAAATGAAATTGAATTTAAAATTGGATAAAGTAGGAAAATGAAAGATATTCGCAGATTGAAAAAGTAGCTTACTTACAGGCTAAGTAATCATATAAAACGCCTTGAGTCATTCGAAATTGTAAGGTATCAAATGATTTTAACGTTCTCCTTGAAGTCTCTTCGTCGTGGTGTCGTGATTTTGGTAAAAAGGCGGTGCGTGTTGATGACCATGAGCAAAACAACGTAGTACGGAAAAAGAGGAAGATAGAACCGTTGTAAAAACAGAACGTTTATTGCGCTATAGCTTCCGTAGACAAGTTTTTGACCAATATCCCATTTATTCCCTCAATGATCCATAAGATCTTAAATATCAAGTACTAAAGTGTGGGCATGCTCGAGCGTTTCATGGAGATCGAAGACTTTTGCCAATACCGTCGAATCGGAACAGCGAGCGGTCGGTCGCTTTCTTCCGTTTCTTCAAATGGCCATAACTTTTGACGCGTTTGGAGTTATGGGAGCCACAACCTATCAAAATGAAGTTCTTTCCATGTCCTACGTTTCTAACGGTTGGAATTGTCATGGATCTGTTTTTTGTGTGGAATAATTCCATCTTAATTTTATTCTTCAGCTTGGATGTTTTCATTCATAAATTTATTCCGTGGAGTTTATGGTATACATAGTCAGACTAAATCGATGTTAAGGTAGAAGAACGTAAAAAATAATAATATACAAAGATCAAAAAAGGCCTGCATAATATTCCGCTAAAAAAATGAAATTGAATTGAAAATTGGATAAAATAGGAAAATGAAATATATTCGCAGATTGAAAAAGTAGCTTACTTAAAGGCCAAGTAATCATATAAGACGCCTTGATTCGTTTGAAATTCAAAGGTATCAAATGCTTTTAACGTTCTCCTTGAAGTCACTTCGTCGTGGTGTCGTAATTTTGGTAAAAAGGCGGCGCGTGTTGATGACTATGAGCAAAGCAATGTGGTACGGAAAAAGAGGAAGACGGAACCGTCGTAAAAACAGAACGTTTATTGTGCTATAGCTTCCGTAGACAAGTTTTTGACCAATAACCCCATTTATTCCCTCAATGATCCATAAGATCTTAAATATCAAGTACTATAGTGTGAATATGCTCGAGCGTTTCACGGAGATCGAAGGCTTTTGCCAATACCGTCGAATCGGTACAGCGAGCGGTCGGTCGCTTTCTCCCGTTCCTTCAAACGGCCATAACTTTTGACTCGTTGGGAGTTACGGGAGCCAAAACCTATCAAAACGAAGCTTTTTCCATGTTCTACATTTCTAACGGTTTGAATTGTCATGGATC
The DNA here is from genome assembly GCA_030765085.1 of Allium cepa. Lineage (NCBI taxonomy): Eukaryota > Viridiplantae > Streptophyta > Magnoliopsida > Asparagales > Amaryllidaceae > Allium > Allium cepa. The sequence continues at coordinate 172,627,525 of CM060931.1, forward strand.
GGTTTTTGTGTAGAATAATTCCATCTTAATTTTATCCTACAGCTTGGATGTTTTCGTTCATAAATTTATTCTGTGGAGTTTATAGTATAAATAGCCAGACTAAATCGATGTTAACGTAGAAGAACGTAAAAAAAAATACAAAGATCAAAAATGGCCACCATAATATTCCGCTAAAAAAATGAAATTGAATTTAAAATTGGATAAAGTAGGAAAATGAAAGATATTCGCAGATTGAAAAATTAGCTTACTTACAAGATAAGTAATTATATAAAACGCCTTGAGTTGTTCGAAATTCTAAGGTATCAAATGCTTTTAACGTTCTTCCTGAAGTCCCTTCGTCGTGGTGTCGTAATTTTGGTAAAAAGGCGGCGCGCGTTGATGACTATGAGCAAAACAATGTGGTACAGAAAAAGAGGAAGACGGAACCGTCGTAAAAACAGAACGTTTATTGCACGATAGCTTCCGTAGACAAGTTTTTGACCAATATCCCCATTTATTCACTCAATGATGCATAAGATCTTAAATATCAAGTACTATAATGTGAGCATGCTTGAGCGTTTCACGGAGATCGAAGACTTTTGCCAATACCGTCGAATCGGAAAAGCGAGCGGTCGGTCGCTTTCTTCTGTTTCTTCAAACGATCATAACTTTTGACTCGTTGGGAGTTACGGGAGCCACAACCTATCAAAACGAAGCTCTTTCCATGTTCTACGTTTCTAACGGTTGGAATTGTCATGGATCCGTTTTTTATGTAGAATAATTCCATCTTAATTTTATTCTATAGCTTGGATGTTTTCATTCATAAATTTATTCCGTGGAGTTTATGGCATAAATAGCCAGACTAAATCGATGTTAACGTAGAAGAACGTAAAAAAAAAATATACAACGATCAAAAAAGGCCACCATAATATTCCGCTAAAAAAATGAAATTGAATTTAAAATTGGATAAAGTAGGAAAATGAAAGATATTCGCAGATTGAAAAAGTAGCTTACTTACAGGCTAAGTAATCATATAAAACGCCTTGAGTCATTCGAAATTGTAAGGTATCAAATGATTTTAACGTTCTCCTTGAAGTCTCTTCGTCGTGGTGTCGTGATTTTGGTAAAAAGGCGGTGCGTGTTGATGACCATGAGCAAAACAATGTGGTACGGAAAAAGAGGAAGACGGAACCGTTGTAAAAACAGAACGTTTATTGCGCTATAGCTTCCGTAGACAAGTTTTTGACCAATATCCCCATTTATTCCCTCAATGATCCATAAGATCTTAAATATCAAGTACTAAAGTGTGAGCATGCTCGAGCGTTTCACGGAGATCGAAGACTTTTGCCAATACCGTCGAATCGGAACAACGAGCGGTCGGTCGCTTTCTTCCGTTTCTTCAAATGGCCATAACTTTTGACGCGTTTGGAGTTATGGGAGCCGCAACCTATCAAAATGAAGTTCTTTCCATGTCCTACGTTTCTAACGGTTGGAATTGTCATGGATCTGTTTTTTGTGTGGAATAATTCCATCTTAATTTTATTCTTCAGCTTGGATGTTTTCATTCATAAATTTATTCCGTGGAGTTTATGGTATACATAGTCAGACTAAATCGATGTTAACGTAGAAGAACGTAAAAAAACAAAAATATACAAAGATCCAAAAAGGCCAACATAATATTCCGCTAAAAAAATGAAATTGAATTTAAAATTGGATAAAATAGAAAAATGAAATATATTCGCAGATTGAAAAGGTAGCTTACTTAAAGGCTAAGTAATCATATAAGACGCCTTGATTCGTTTGAAATTCAAAGGTATCAAATGCTTTTAACGTTCTCCTTGAAGTCACTTCGTCGTGGTGTCGTAATTTTGGTAAAAAGGCGGCGCGTGTTGGTGACTATGAGCAAAGCAATGTGGTACGGAAAAAAAGGAAGACGGAACCGTCGTAAAAACAGAACGTTTATTGTGCTATAACTTCCGTAGACAAGTTTTTGACCCATATCCCCATTTATTCCCTCAATGATCCATAAGATCTTAAATATCAAGTGCTATAGTATGAGCATGCTCGAGCGTTTCATGGAGTTCGAAGAATATTTCCAATACCGTCGAATCGGAAGAGCGAGCGGTCGGTCGCTTTCTTCCGTTTCTTCAAACGGTCATAACTTTTGACGCGTTTGGAGTTATGGGAGCCATAACCTATCAAAATGAAGTTCTTTCCATGTCCTACGTTTCTAATGGTTGGAATTGTCATGGATCGGTTTTTTGTGTAGAATAATTCGATCTTAATTTTATGCTACAGCTTGAATGTTTTTCATTCATAAATTTATTCCGTGGCGTTTATGGTATAAATAGCCAGACTAAATCGATGTTAACGTAGAAGAACGTAAAAAAAAACAAAAATATACAAAGATCAAAAAAGGCCACCATAATATTCCGCTAAAAAAATGAAATTGAATTTAAAATTGGATAAATTAGGAAAATGAAAGATATTCGCAGATTGAAAAAGTAGCTTACTAACAGGCTAAGTAATCATATAAAACTCCTTGAGTCGTTCGAAATTCTAAGGTATCAAATGCTTTTAACGTTCTACTTGAAGTCTCTTCGTCGTGGTGCAGTAATTTTGGTAAAAAGGCGGCGCGCGTTGATGACTATGAGCAAAACAATGTGGCACGGAAAAAGAGGAAGACGGAAACGTCGTAAAAACAGAACGTTTATTGCGCTATAGCTTCCGTAGACAAGTTTTTGACCAATAACCCCATTTATTCCCTCAATGATCCATAAGATCTTAAATATCAAGTGCTATAGTGTGAACATGCTCGAGCGTTTCACGGAGATCGATGGCTTTTACCAATACCGTCGAATCGGTACAGCGAGCGGTCGGTCGCTTTCTCCCGTTACTTCAAACGGCCATAACTTTTGACACGTTGGGAGTTACGGGAGCCAAAACCTATCAAAAAGAAGCTCTTTCCATGTTCTACGTTTCTAACAGTTTGAATTGTCATGGATCAGTTTTTGTGTAGAATAATTCCATCTTAATTTTATTCTACAGCTTGCATGTTTTCGTTCATAAATTTATTCTGTGGAGTTTATAGTATAAATAGCCAGACTAAATCGATGTTAACGTAGAAGAACGTAAAAAAAAAAATACAAAGATAAAAAATGGCCATCATTATATTCCGCTAAAAAAATGAAATTGAATTTAAAATTGGATAAAGTAGGAAAATGAAAGATATTCGCAAATTGAAAAAGTAGCTTACTTACAGGCTAAGTAATTATATAAAACGCCTTGAGTCGTTCGAAATTCTAAGGTATCAAATGCTTTTAACGTTCTACCTGAAGTCCCTTCGTCGTGGTGTCGTAATTTTGGTAAAAAGGCGGCGCGCGTTGATGACTATGTGCAAAACAATGTGGTACGGAAAAAGAGGAAGACAGAACCATCGTAAAAACAGAACGTTTATTGCGCTATAGCTTCCGTCGACAAGTTTTTGACCAATATCCCCATTTATTCACTCAATGATCCATAAGATCTTAAATATCAAGTACTATAGTGTGAGCATGCTCGAGCGTTTCACGGAGATCGAAGACTTTTGCCAATACCGTCGAATCGGAAGAGCGAGCGGTCGGCCGCTTTCTTCCGTTTCTTCAAACGGCCATAACTTTTGACGCGTTTGGAGTTATGGGAGCCACAACCTATCAAAACGGAGTTCTTTCCATGTCCTACGTTTCTAACGGTTGGAATTGTCATGGATCGGTTTTTTGTGTAGAATAATTCCATCTTAATTTTATTCTACAGCTTGGATGTTTTCATTCATAAATTGATTTCGTGGAGTTTATGATATAAATAGCCAGACTAAATCGATGTTAACGTAGAAGAACGTGAAAAAAAAGAAAATATACAAAGATAAAAAAAGGCCACCATAATATTCCGCTAAAAAAATGAAATTGAATTTAAAATTGGATAAAATAGGAAAATGAAATATATTCGCAGATTGAAAAAGTAGCTTACTTAAAGGCTAAGTAATCATATAAGACGCCTTGAGTCGTTCGAAATTCTAAGGTATCAAATGCTTTTAACGTTCTCCTTGAAGTCACTTCGTGGTGGTGTCATAATTTGGGTAAAAAGGCGGCGCGTGTTGATGACTATGAGCAAAGCAATGTGGTACGGAAAAAGAGGAAGACGGAACCGTCGTAAAAACAGAACGTTTATTGCGCTATAGCTTCCGTAGACAAGTTTTTGACCCATATCCCCATTTATTCCCTCAATGATTCATAAGATCTTAAATATCAAGTACTATAGTGTGAGCATGCTCGAGCGTTTCACGGAGATCGAAGACTTTTGCCAATACCGTCGAATCGGAAGAGCGAGCGGTCGGTCGCTTTCTTCCATTTCTTCAAACGGCCATAACTTTTGACTCGTTTGGAGTTACGGGAGCCACAACCTATCAAAACGAAGCTCTTTCCATGTTCTTTTTTTCTAACGGTTGGAATTGTCATTGATCGGTTTTTTGTGTAGAACAATTCCATCTTAATTTTATTCTACTGCTTGGATGTTTTCATTCATAAATTTATTCCGTGGAGTTTATGGTATAAATAGCCAGACGAAATCAATGTTAACGTACATGAACGTGAAAAAAAAATATATACAAAGATCAAAAAAGGCCACCATAATATTTCGCTAAAAAAATGAAATTGAATTTAAAATTGGATAAAGTTGGAAAATGAAAGATATTTGTAACGACCCTGGATTTTGGCCCTATTTATTTTAATAAATATTCAAATCAATTTAAATAAAATGTATACTTATTCATTTGAAATGGATGTGATTTTGAAATAATTGCCATTGTTTATATAAATGGTATTTTTAAAAGAGAAATTAATTTGGAAAAATTAAATAAATTATCTCAATAATATTCATAATAAAATTTGCCTTTTATAATTAAATTAAAATATCTTACTTTGTTTATATTTGGTAGGTATACATATGAATGATAATGTTTGAAAAAGAATTAAAATATAAATGTGAAATATAAGTCAAATTTATGTATATAATTTAAATCAAATACAAATGGTGATAAATATAAAATAAGTATAAATGTAAATACATCATATTGTACATAATTTAAATATTTATAGTTAAATACAAATAAAATAAATATAAAGAATGATTAATCTCACGAATCAAATTTAAATATCGACAGTTAAAATATAAATATAAGAATATTAAGTATAACACATGAATATAACTAAATTAAGAACAAAGTATAGAGTAGAATAAAAACAATATATAAAATAAAATAACATAAATACAATTAAAATAGATAAACAAGCATACAACATAACCTTAAAATTAGTAAGTAAAGTAAAATGAAATATGACACATATATATTCAAACTGGAAGCTAATAACAAACCGACTTATTTTCACTTACAAGACCAAAGAAATGTAAGCCTGACATAAATATATGAATTATTAAGCTAGAAATTTTAAGTCAAACAAGTGTATATGAATCAATAAAGAAGACAAATATATTTACACAAACATATTTGTATATTGAAGTTCAAACTGGAAATAATAAGACAAATACATATAAACACATTTCTTTCACAAGCCTTAGACCTACCTGCAAGTAACTACCTTTACATGAATTTCTTTTGTCAGCAAATATTTTAATAAATATGCAAACTAATTAAGGTACAAAGCAAGTATGAATAAATGAATAGCTTCTTGTGTAAGCTGTGCTGGCCTACAAAGTGAAAAGAGAACAAACCAATATCTTTATGCATAGTACAACAATTGTATACGAATATTTATGAGCAGCCAAACATAATGAGTATGTAAACCTATTTGGTAAACAAGACATTAAATTATCAATCTTCTCAGCCCACTTTTGTCAATTCAAGATATTAATAAAATCTGCTTAATTAAAGAAGCTACTGACGAGTTAAAGCCTCCCCATCATGTTCTTTATGTATATGTATATCTCATGCTACTTCTAGTTCATGTAACAAAAAGACAAGAGAAACCAGAGAAATAGAAACACCTGAGAAATAAAGACTAGAAGAAGAAGCAAATTCAAATAAAAAAAATGAAGAAAAGGGGCAGATTCATGAACTAGCATCAGACAGTTTTTAAACTGTGGTTTTCAAGATATCAAAAGAGTTTTCTATTCAACAATTATTTGAGGTGAGTAAACATCAATTTTAAGTTTAAGTTTAATTAAAATTAGTAAAGATAATTCATTTATTATGTGGTACTATATCTTTTTGGACTGGAATATAATTCTGTGTGTATTATGTGATGCTCTATACTTATCTGTGTGTTACAGTTTGTACATTCTCATCAATGCTCAAATTATTCTCATCTAGTTATGAAAAGCTTAGACTTTCTTTTTACAAACAATATGTTTAAAACCTAAACCAAGATTTTTAAATTTGTTTAAGCATGTTGTAAGAACAGTAACCCTGAAACCATGATTACAGGAAATGAAATAAAAATGTGATAAGTTCAACTGATGAAATAAGTTAATTCATGTTTATAATTTGAAATATTACTGGAATTCATGATTTTGAAAAAAAAAACGAAGTCTTTTACTTAAGTATTTCACGAGCAGTTTGATGTTGGATGGAAATTGAAGTTTTATCAAATTCTCGAAATTTACTCAATATAAAATGCTGAAGTTCATACTGAAGCTAGTACAAAGGTCAGTGATCTTAGGAAAAATATTCAAGGATTTTCCATTGCATAGAAATTGGATACGAGATCGATAAAGGGTTTACTGCGCGTTTATGTTCATGTCTGTAAAAATTTTAGATTTGTCATGTTCACGTGATCGAGTGGTTAGAGGCTCGGGTGGAAGATTTCTAGTGACGTTGACAAGGTGTGGTCGAGTTTCCATTACCTACGGTGAACCGTGCGTGGGTGGCGTGACGTTTTGGTTCAGAGTGGTCGACCGTTCTTTCATTCGAACTACATAATTTCGAATTCATATCTGGATGGGTAAATCGACCTTTGCTTTCTTGAGTTGGTGTAAATTGGGATTTGCTCGAAGTCTTGGAGGACCGCCGGAGCCACGAGCGGCGCTGTACACGTGTACAGCACTGAGGCGTATCAGTGAGGGAAGGTGCACTGTCGCGAGTTTCTTCTTGGGGTTTTTGGGTTGGCGCTTCGTGTTTTTACCTAGGGGTGTTGCGTGAGTTAACTGTAGTTTTTTTAACTCGTACTGATGTTTAAAGTATAAACTTAAAATAAATAAAAAACAGAGAGAAAGAGAAGAAGATGAAGTCGCGTATCTGGGTGGGTGACTCGGGTGAAGAGGGCGATCCACTCGAAGCAGTGATTGAGTGAAACTGGGAAGGTCTCGGGTTTTTGTATTGGAGTGTATGATGTTATAAAATTTGTTAATGAATAAATGTTTTAGCATGTTTCACAGTAAAGTGAATACTGATCAAGATTTAAATAAAAATTTAATTCAAGTTTGATTATCATAGTTTAGGTTTATTAATAGGTTAACTCTTGATTAACTAATTTAAATTTACTAATTTCTTTTGTTAAAGCGCATTCATGTTTTAAAATTTTGTTAATATTAAGTAACAAATTAAGTAAATTAACAAATAATGATTCAGTTAGTAATATAATTGAAAAAAAAATTTAAGAAGATTTGAATGTTAATTATGTGAATGATCAATATTGATTTATTGGGTTCAGAAGTAATTGATAGTAATTACTTTGTAATTTTAATTAGTAGTGTATTATAAAAAATAAGTGAAATTGTAATTAACCACTTAATTAATTAATGAACGATTAATAGTTAATTAATCAAGTGATTTAACTAAGAATTAAGAAATGATTAATGAAACAATTAGCAATAAATAAACAGGTAATTAAGTTCTATTTAGGTCAAAGAATAGTTATTGAGAAATAATTGCTTGAGTAGTCAAGTTAGATAACTTGATTAAGAAAGTAATTAGTTAAATAATGTGAATAAAGTAATTAAGTAATTAAGCAATTTAGATATAAATATTAATTAAGAAATGATTTGTTGATTAAATAATTTAAGGGAAATAAGTGATTAAACAGGGTTAAGAGATTAACTCTCAAGTAATTAAATTCATCTCAATAAGAATTAAAGATGATTGCTTATGAATGTTGTATGTGTAGAATATTTGCTTGTGATGTTTATTGATGATATCCTGTGATGCTCTCTGATATGCTGTAATATATCCATGGCAATTGTGTATGATTTATCTGTGGTAAATGTTATATGAATGTAATCATTGAATTAAACTGTTAAGCTAATTAGACAACTTGGCCTTTAAACTGGAGTTTGGATTTCGATGAGACCGGGATCGGGTATCCAATTGATATTCCGAAAACCACATCGATCCAAATTAAACGTTAGGTCGTGAATTCTCAAGTGAAGATCGAGATGGTGTTTTCAGAATGCAAGGGTTATCGTCGTTGACTCTGAGGGTGATTCCAAAATGAGTGTGACGAGATAATGCCTTCGGTTTCGTTCGAACCCGGAACGAACTTGTATGGATTGAATGCTTTCAACACATCGTCAGGCGGACGATGAGCATTCTAAGAAATATGTCCTGTAAAGGTAATCGCAGCCTCAAGCCTCATCAACCGGGAATGGCTAAAACAGGGGAGGTGCAGCAAGGTTAGGTGGGTCATGCCCAAGCAGGACGAGATACGGCTATGTGGGCGGTTGGATATGCGCACCAACTGCGGGGTTATCTTGTTCGGGACTGTTCAGTAAGGAATGGTTCCGGCCTTGTGTTGCAGGGGAGTTAGGGTGGCTCCTCAGTACAGTGATCTAGACCACGTACTGTGATGGGCGGTACCCCAGTAGCGCTGCCATTGCATGGGATCCAATTTCCAATAAGCGCAGTACGTTTTGATTGTGCCCAACTACGTTGGAATGTGAGATGTAAGCATTTCACCTATTTTTGCATTTTATTTAAAAACCCTAGACACTATTATAATATCACTGGATTTCCTATAAAATGTTTTGTTTCTTTCTTTTCTATTCTTTTCTATTTCTATCCCTTTCTTTCTTAATGATGATGCGTCTTTCTGGTAGTGAGAGGGGCGTGTCGTCACACCTGGTATCAGAGCGCTAGGTTGAGTGAATACCTAGGCTCTTGAGTGATTTCTTTCTTGAGAGAGCGTATTTGTAATTTTGACATATATATATATATGTATATATATTTAGTTCTACCTATTTATTGGGTTACCTGTTCGGGTTTTCCAATATAAGTTATAAAGGTAAATAAGACAGTGGTGTGTGAAACACGACTACCGATGGTTGGAGTTTTGAATATTTGTAGTTGGAAGTTTATCCGTCGAGACTGTAGACCTATTACTGTCTCGAGTGAGCTTTGGGTGATGTGAGGATTTTATTGTTGGAAGAGCTTGAGTTTGAATCTATCGGATGGACATGACCAAATCATGATATCTTGATATCTCAGGGGGTAGTAGATGCGTAATATGACTCAGTGAGTTTGGATGTCTCCGAAGATGTTTCTTTGGAACAAGTAAAGGAAGTATGTCCGTTTCGGTATTGTGACTAAGTTCAGTAGGGTAATTTTGTTTGGATGAGGCCCGAGTTTCTCGATTCAGTAGGGTAATTTACGTTCTTCTACGTTAACATCGATTTAGTCCGACTATTTATACCACAAACTCCACGGAATGAATTTATGAATGAAAACATCCAAGCTGAGAATAAAATTAAGATGTAATTATTCTACACAAAAAACCGATCCATGACAATTCCAACCGTTAGAAACGTAGAAAACGGAAAGACCTTCGTTTTGATAGGTTGTGGCTCCCGTAACTCCAAACGAGTCAAAAGTTATGGCCGTTTGAAGAAACGGAAGAAAGCGAAAGACCGCTCGCTGTTCCGATTCGATGGTACTGGCAAAAGTTTTCGATCTCCGTAAACGCTCAAGCGTGCTCACAATATAGTACTTGATATTTAAGATATTATGGATCATTGTGGGAATAAATGGGGATATGGGTCAAAAACATGTCTACAGAAGCTATAGCGCAATAAACGTTCTGTTTTTACGACCGTTCCGTCTTCCTCTTTTTCCGTACAATATTGCTTTGGTCATAGTCATCAACTCGCGCCGACTTTTTACCAAAATTACGACACCACGACGAAGTAACTTCAATGAGAACGTTAAATGTATTCAATACCTTAGAATTTTGAACGACTCAAGGCGTTTTATATGATTACTTAGCCTGTAAGTAAGCAACTTTTTCAATCTGCGAATATCTTTCAGTTTCCTGTTTTATCCAATTTTAAATTCAATTTAATTTCTTTTAGCGGAATGTTATGGTGGCCTTCTTTGATATTTGTATATTTTTGTTTTTTACGTTCTTCTACGTTAACATCGATTTAGTCCGACTATTTATGCCACAAACTCCACGGAATAATTTTATGAATGAAAACATCCAAGCTGTAGAATAAAATTAAGATGGAATTATTCTACACAAAAAACCGATCCATGACAATCCCAACCGTTAGAAACGTAGAACATGGAAAGACCTTCGTTTTGATAGGTCGTGGCTCCCGTAACACCAAACGAGTCAAAAGTTTTGGCCGTTTGAAGAAACGGAAGAAAGCGACAGACCGCTCGTTGTTCCGATTCGACGGTACTGGCAAAAAACTTCGATTTCCGTGAAACGCTCAAGCATGCCCACAATATAGTACTTGATATTTAAGATATTATGGATCATTGTGGGAATAAATGGGGATATGGGTCAAAAACTTGTCTACAGAAGCTATAGCGCAATAAACGTTCTGTTTTAACGACCGTTCCATCTTCCTCTTTTTCCGTACCACATTGTTTTGCTCATAGTCATCAACAAGCGCCGACTTTTTACCAAAATTACGACACCACGACGAAGTGACTTCAAGAAGAACATTAAAAGCATTTGACACCTTACAATTTCGAACGACTCAAGGCGTTTTATATGATTACTTAGCTTGTAAGTAAGCTACTTTTTCAATCTGCGAATATCTTTCAGTTTCCTATTTTATCCAATTTTAAATTCAATTTCAATTTTTTAGCGGAATTTTATGGTGGCCTTCTTTGATATTTGTATATTTTTGTTTTTACGTTCTTCTACGTTAACATCGATTTAGTCCGACTATTTATACCACAAACTCCACGGAACAAATTTATGAATGAAAACATCCAAGCAGTAGAATAAAATTAAGATGGAACTATTCTACACAAAAACCCAATCCATGACGATTCCAACCGGTAGAAACGTAGAACATGGAAAGACCTTCGTTTTGATAGGTTGTGGCTCAGGTAACTCCAAACGAGTCAAAAGTTATGGCCGTTTGAAGAAACGGAAGAAAGCGACAGACCGCTCGTTGTTCCAATTCGATGGTACTGGCAAAAGTTTTCGATCTCCGTGAAACGCTCGGGCATGCTCACAATATAGTACTTGATATTTAAGATATTATGGATCATTGTCAGTATAAATGGGGATATGGGTCAAAAACTTGTCTACAGAAGCTATAGCGCAATAAACGTTCTGTTTTTACGACCGTTCCGTCTCCCTCTTTTTCCGACCACATTGTTTTGCTCATAGTCATCAACACGCGCCGACTTTTTACCAAAATTATGACACCACGACGAACTGACTTCAAGGAGAACATTAAAAGCATTTGATACCTTACAATTTCGAACGACTCAAGGCGTTTTATATGATTACTTAGCCTGTAAGTAAGCTACTTTTTCAATCTGCGAATATCTTTCAGTTTCCTGCTTTATCGAATTTTAAATTCAATTTCAATTTTTTAGCGGAATATTATGGTGGCCTTCTTTGATATTTGTATATTTTTGTCTTTTACGTTCTTCTACGTTAACATCGATTTAGTCCGACTATTTATAGCACAAACTTCACGGAATAAATTTATGAATGAAAACATCCAAGCTGTAGAATAAAATTAAGATGGAATTATTCTACACAAAAAACCGAACCATGACGATTCCAACCGTTGGAAACGTAGAACATGGAAAGACCTTCGTTTTGATAGGTTGTGGCTCCATAACTCCAAACGAGTCAAAAGTTATGGCCGTTGGAAGAAAGCGACAGACCGCTCGTTGTTCCGATTCGACGGTACTGGCAAAAGTCTTCGATCTCCGTCAAACTCTCAAGCATGCTCACAATATAGTACTTGATATTTAAGATATTGTGGATCATTGTGGAATAAATGGGGATATGGGTCAAAAACTTGTCTAAAGAAGCTATAGCGCAATAAACGTTCTGTTTTAACGACCGTTCTGTCTTCCTCTTTTTCCGTACCACATTGTTTTGCTCATAGTCATCAACACGCGCCGACTTTGTACCAAAATTTCGACAACACGACGAAGTGACTTCAAGGGGAACATTAAAAGCATTTGATACCTTACAATTTCGAACGACTTAAGGCGTTTTATATGATTACTTAGCCTGTAAGTAAGCTACGTTTTCAATCTGCGAATATCTTTCAGTTTCCTGTTTTATCCAATTTTAAATTCAATTTCAATTTTTTAGCGGAATTTTATGGTGTCCATCTTTGATATTTGTATATTTTTGTTTTTTACGTTCTTCTACGTTAACATCGATTTAGTCCGACTATTTATACCACAAACTCCACAGAATAAATTTATGAATGAAAACATCCAAGCAGTAGAATAAAATTAAGATGGAATTATTCTACACAAAAAACCGATCCATGACGATTCCAACCGTTAGAAACATAGAATATGGAAAGACCTTCGTTTTGATAGGTTGTGGCTCAGGTAACTCCAAACGAGTCAAAAGTTATGGCCGTTTGAAGAAACGGAAGAAAGCGACAGACCGCTCGCTGTTCCGATTCGATGGTACTGGCAAAAGTTTTCGATCTCCGTGAAACGCTAGGGCATGCTCACAATATAGTACTTTATATTTCAGATATTATGGATCATTGTGGGTATAAATGGGGATATGGGTCAAAAACTTGTCTACGGAAGCTATAGCGCAATAAACGTTCTGTTTTTACGACCGTTCCGTCTCCCTCTTTTTCCGTACCACATAGTTTTGCTCATAGTCATCAACACGCGCCGACTTTTTACCAAAATTATGACACCACGACGAAGTGACTTCAAGGAGAACATTAAAAGCATTTGATACCTTACAATTTCGAACGACTCAAGGCGTTTTATATGATTACTTAGCCTGTAAGTAAGCTACGTTTTCAATCTGCGAATATCTTTCAGTTTCCTGTTTTATCCAATTTGAAATTCAATTTCAATTTTTTTACCGGAATATTATGGTGGCCTTCTTTGATATTTGTATATTTTTGTTTTTTACGTTCTTCTACGTTAACATCGATTTAGTCCGACTATTTATACCACAAACTCATGGAATAAATTTATGAATGAAAACATCCAAGCTGTAGAATAAAATTAAGATGGAATTATTCTACACAAAAAACAGATCCATGACAATTCCTACCGTTAGAAACATAGAACATGAAAAGACCTTCGTTTTGATAGGTTGTGTCTCCCGTAACTCCAAACGAGTCAAAAGTTATGGCCGTTTGAAGAAACGGAAGAAAGCGACAGACCGCTCGTTGTTCCGATTCGACAACACTGGCAAAAGTCTTCGATCTCCGAGAAACGCTCAAGCATGCTCACAATATAGTACTTGATATTTAAGATGTTATGGACCATTGTGGGAATAAATGGGGATATGGGTCAAAAACTTGTCTACAGAAGCTATAGCGCAATAAACGTTCTGTTTTAACGACCGTTCCGTCTTCCTCTTTTTCCGTACCACATTGTTTTGCTCATAGTCATCAACACGCGCCGACTTTTTACCAAAATTACGACACCACGACGAAGTGACTTCAAGGAGAACATTAAAAGCATTTGATACCTTACAATTTCGAACTACTCAAGGCGTTTTATATGGTTACTTAGCCTGTAAGTAAGCTACTTTTTCATTCTGCGAATAACTTTCAGATTCCTGTTTTATCCAATTTTAAATTCAATTTCAAATTTTTAGCAGAATTTTATGGTGGCCTTCTTTGATATTTGTATATTTTTGTTTTTTACGTTCTTCTACGTTAACATCGATTTAGTCCGACTATTTATACCACAAACTCCACGGAATAAATTTATGAACGAAAACATCCAAGCAGTAGAATAAAATTAAGATGGATTATTCTACACAAAATACCGATCCATGACGATTCCAACCGTTAGAAACGTAGAACAATGAAAGACCTTTTTTTGATAGGTTGTGGCTCAGGTAACTCCATACTAGTCAAAAGTTGTGGCCGTTTGAAGAAACGGAAGAAAGCGACAGACCGCTCACTGTTCCAATTCGATGGTACTGGCAAAAGTTTTCGATCTCCGTGAAATGCTCAGGCATGCTCACAATATAGTACTTGATATTTAAGATATTATGGATCATTGTGGGTATAAATGGGGATATGGTTCAAAAACTTGTCTACAGAAGCTATTACGCAATAAACGTTCTGTTTTTACGACCGTTCTGTCTCCCTCTTTTTCCGTACCACATTGTTTTACTCATAGTCATCAACACGCGCCGACTTTTTACTAAAATTACGACACCACGACGAAGTGACTTCAAGGAGAACATTAAAAGCATTTGATACCTTACAATTTCGAACGACTCAAGGCGTTTTATATGATTACTTAGCCTGTAAGTAAGCTACTTTTTCAATCTGCGAATAGCTTTCAGTTTCATGTTTTATCCAATTTTAAATTCAATTTCAATTTTTTTTGCGGAATATTATGGTGGCCTTCTTTGATATTTGTATATTTTTTTTTACGTTCTTCTACGTTAACATCGATTTAGTCCGACTATTTATTCCATAAACTCCACGGAATAAATTTATGAATGAAAACATCCAAACTGTAGAATAAAATTAAGATGGAATTATTCTACACAAAAAACCGATCCATGACAGTTCCAACCGTTAGAAACGTAGAACATGGAAAGACCTTCATTTTGATAGGTTGTGGCTCCCGTAACTCCAAACGAGTCAAAAGTTATGGCCGTTTGAAGAAACGGAAGAAAGCGACAGATCGCTCGTTGTTCCGATTCGACGGTACTGGCAAAAATCTTCGATCTCCATGAAACGCTCAAGCATGCCCACAATATAGTACTTTATATTTAAGATATTATGGATCATTGTGGGAATAAATGGGGATATGGGCCAAAAACTTGTCTACAGAAGCTATAGCGCAATAAACGTTCTGTTTTAACGACCGTTCCGTCTTCCTCTTTTCCGTACCACATTGTTTTGCTCATAGTAATCAACACGCGCCGACTTTTTACCAAAATTACGACACCACGACGAAATGACTTCAAGGAGAACATTAAAAGCATTTGATACCTTACAATTTCGAACGACTCAAGGCGTTTTATATGATTACTTAGCCTGTAAGTAAGCTACTTTTTCAATCTGCGAATATCTTTCAGTTTCCTATTTATCCAATTTTAAATTCAATTTCAATTTTTTAGCGTAATTTTATGGTGGCCTTCTTTGATATTTGTATATTTTTGTTTTTTACGTTCTTCTACGTTAACATCGATTTAGTCCGACTATTTATACCACAAACTCCACGGAATAAATTTATGAATGAAAACATCCAAGCAGTAGAATAAAATTAAGATGGAATTATTCTACATAAAAAACCGATCCATGACGATTCCAACCATTAGAAACGTAGAACATGGAAAGACCTTCGTTTTGATAGGTTGTGGCTCCCGTAACTCCAAACGAGTCAAAAGTTATGGCCGTTTGAAGAAACGGAAGAAAGCGACAGACCGCTCGTTGTTCCGATTCGACGGAACTGGCAAAAGTCTTCGATCTCCGTGAAACGCTCAAGCATGCTCATAATATAGTACTTGATATTTAAGATATTATGGATCATTGTGGGAATAAATGGGGATATGGGTCAAAAACTTGTCTACAGAAGCTATAGCGCAATAAACGTTCTGTTTTAACGACCGTTCCGTCTTCCTCTTTTTCCGTACCACATTGTTTTGCTCATAGTCATCAACACGCGCCGACTTTTTACCAAAATTACGATACCACGATGAAGTGACTTCAAGGAGAACATTAAAACCATTTGATACCTTACAATTTCGAACGACTCAAGACGTTTTATATGATTACTTAGCCTGTAAGTAAGCTACTTTTTCAATCTGCGAATATCTTTCAGTTTCCTATTTATCCAATTTTAAATTCAATTTCAATTTTTTAGCGTAATTTTATGGTGGCCTTCTTTGATATTTGTATATTTTTGTTTTTTACGTTCTTCTACGTTAACATCGATTTAGTCCGACTATTTATAGCACAAACTTCACGGAATAAATTTATGAATGAAAACATCCAAGCTGTAGAATAAAATTAAGATGGAATTATTCTACACAAAAAACCGAACCATGACGATTCCAACCGTTGGAAACGTAGAACATGGAAAGACCTTCGTTTTGATAGGTTGTGGCTCCATAACTCCAAACGAGTCAAAAGTTATGGCCGTTGGAAGAAAGCGACAGACCGCTCGTTGTTCCGATTCGACGGTACTGGCAAAAGTCTTCGATCTCCGTCAAACTCTCAAGCATGCTCACAATATAGTACTTGATATTTAAGATATTGTGGATCATTGTGGAATAAATGGGGATATGGGTCAAAAACTTGTCTAAAGAAGCTATAGCGCAATAAACGTTCTGTTTTAACGACCGTTCTGTCTTCCTCTTTTTCCGTACCACATTGTTTTGCTCATAGTCATCAACACGCGCCGACTTTGTACCAAAATTTCGACAACACGACGAAGTGACTTCAAGGGGAACATTAAAAGCATTTGATACCTTACAATTTCGAACGACTTAAGGCGTTTTATATGATTACTTAGCCTGTAAGTAAGCTACGTTTTCAATCTGCGAATATCTTTCAGTTTCCTGTTTTATCCAATTTTAAATTCAATTTCAATTTTTTAGCGGAATTTTATGGTGTCCATCTTTGATATTTGTATATTTTTGTTTTTTACGTTCTTCTACGTTAACATCGATTTAGTCCGACTATTTATACCACAAACTCCACAGAATAAATTTATGAATGAAAACATCCAAGCAGTAGAATAAAATTAAGATGGAATTATTCTACACAAAAAACCGATCCATGACGATTCCAACCGTTAGAAACATAGAATATGGAAAGACCTTCGTTTTGATAGGTTGTGGCTCAGGTAACTCCAAACGAGTCAAAAGTTATGGCCGTTTGAAGAAATGGAAGAAAGCGACAGACCGCTCGCTGTTCCGATTCGATGGTACTGGCAAAAGTTTTCGATCTCCGTGAAACGCTAGGGCATGCTCACAATATAGTACTTTATATTTCAGATATTATGGATCATTGTGGGTATAAATGGGGATATGGGTCAAAAACTTGTCTACAGAAGCTATAGCGCAATAAACGTTCTGTTTTTACGACCGTTCCGTCTCCCTCTTTTTCCGTACCACATAGTTTTGCTCATAGTCATCAACACGCGCCGACTTTTTACCAAAATTATGACACCACGACGAAGTGACTTCAAGGAGAACATTAAAAGCATTTGATACCTTACAATTTCGAACGACTCAAGGCGTTTTATATGATTACTTAGCCTGTAAGTAAGCTACGTTTTCAATCTGCGAATATCTTTCAGTTTCATGTTTTATCCAATTTGAAATTCAATTTCAATTTTTTTACCGGAATATTATGGTGGCCTTCTTTGATATTTGTATATTTTTGTTTTTTACGTTCTTCTACGTTAACATCGATTTAGTCCGACTATTTATACCACAAACTCATGGAATAAATTTATGAATGAAAACATCCAAGCTGTAGAATAAAATTAAGATTGAATTATTCTACACAAAAAACAGATCCATGACAATTCCTACCGTTAGAAACATAGAACATGAAAAGACCTTCGTTTTGATAGGTTGTGTCTCCCGTAACTCCAAACGAGTCAAAAGTTATGGCCGTTTGAAGAAACGGAAGAAAGCGACAGACCGCTCGTTGTTCCGATTCGACAACACTGGCAAAAGTCTTCGATCTCCGAGAAACGCTCAAGCATGCTCACAATATAGTACTTGATATTTAAGATGTTATGGACCATTGTGGGAATAAATGGGGATATGGGTCAAAAACTTGTCTACAGAAGCTATAGCGCAATAAACGTTCTGTTTTAACGACCGTTCCGTCTTCCTCTTTTTCCGTACCACATTGTTTTGCTCATAGTCATCAACACGCGCCGACTTTTTACCAAAATTACGACACCACGACGAAGTGACTTCAAGGAGAACATTAAAAGCATTTGATACCTTACAATTTCGAACTACTCAAGGCGTTTTATATGGTTACTTAGCCTGTAAGTAAGCTACTTTTTCATTCTGCGAATAACTTTCAGATTCCTGTTTTATCCAATTTTAAATTCAATTTCAAATTTTTAGCAGAATTTTATGGTGGCCTTCTTTGATATTTGTATATTTTTGTTTTTTACGTTCTTCTACGTTAACATCGATTTAGTCCGACTATTTATACCACAAACTCCACGGAATAAATTTATGAACGAAAACATCCAAGCAGTAGAATAAAATTAAGATGGATTATTCTACACAAAATACCGATCCATGACGATTCCAACCGTTAGAAACGTAGAACAATGAAAGACCTTTTTTTGATAGGTTGTGGCTCAGGTAACTCCATACTAGTCAAAAGTTGTGGCCGTTTGAAGAAACGGAAGAAAGCGACAGACCGCTCACTGTTCCAATTCGATGGTACTGGCAAAAGTTTTCGATCTCCGTGAAATGCTCAGGCATGCTCACAATATAGTACTTGATATTTAAGATATTATGGATCATTGTGGGTATAAATGGGGATATGGTTCAAAAACTTGTCTACAGAAGCTATTACGCAATAAACGTTCTGTTTTTACGACCGTTCTGTCTCCCTCTTTTTCCGTACCACATTGTTTTACTCATAGTCATCAACACGCGCCGACTTTTTACTAAAATTACGACACCACGACGAAGTGACTTCAAGGAGAACATTAAAAGCATTTGATACCTTACAATTTCGAACGACTCAAGGCGTTTTATATGATTACTTAGCCTGTAAGTAAGCTACTTTTTCAATCTGCGAATAGCTTTCAGTTTCATGTTTTATCCAATTTTAAATTCAATTTCAATTTTTTTTGCGGAATATTATGGTGGCCTTCTTTGATATTTGTATATTTTTTTTTACGTTCTTCTACGTTAACATCGATTTAGTCCGACTATTTATTCCATAAACTCCACGGAATAAATTTATGAATGAAAACATCCAAACTGTAGAATAAAATTAAGATGGAATTATTCTACACAAAAAACCGATCCATGACAGTTCCAACCGTTAGAAACGTAGAACATGGAAAGACCTTCATTTTGATAGGTTGTGGCTCCCGTAACTCCAAACGAGTCAAAAGT
Organism: Allium cepa; assembly: GCA_030765085.1. NCBI lineage: Eukaryota > Viridiplantae > Streptophyta > Magnoliopsida > Asparagales > Amaryllidaceae > Allium > Allium cepa. Next base: position 172,647,036 of record CM060931.1, read on the forward strand.
TATGGCCGTTTGAAGAAACGGAAGAAAGCGACAGATCGCTCGTTGTTCCGATTCGACGGTACTGGCAAAAATCTTCGATCTCCATGAAACGCTCAAGCATGCCCACAATATAGTACTTTATATTTAAGATATTATGGATCATTGTGGGAATAAATGGGGATATGGGCCAAAAACTTGTCTACAGAAGCTATAGCGCAATAAACGTTCTGTTTTAACGACCGTTCCGTCTTCCTCTTTTCCGTACCACATTGTTTTGCTCATAGTAATCAACACGCGCCGACTTTTTACCAAAATTACGACACCACGACGAAATGACTTCAAGGAGAACATTAAAAGCATTTGATACCTTACAATTTCGAACGACTCAAGGCGTTTTATATGATTACTTAGCCTGTAAGTAAGCTACTTTTTCAATCTGCGAATATCTTTCAGTTTCCTATTTATCCAATTTTAAATTCAATTTCAATTTTTTAGCGTAATTTTATGGTGGCCTTCTTTGATATTTGTATATTTTTGTTTTTTACGTTCTTCTACGTTAACATCGATTTAGTCCGACTATTTATACCACAAACTCCACGGAATAAATTTATGAATGAAAACATCCAAGCAGTAGAATAAAATTAAGATGGAATTATTCTACATAAAAAACCGATCCATGACGATTCCAACCATTAGAAACGTAGAACATGGAAAGACCTTCGTTTTGATAGGTTGTGGCTCCCGTAACTCCAAACGAGTCAAAAGTTATGGCCGTTTGAAGAAACGGAAGAAAGCGACAGACCGCTCGTTGTTCCGATTCGACGGAACTGGCAAAAGTCTTCGATCTCCGTGAAACGCTCAAGCATGCTCATAATATAGTACTTGATATTTAAGATATTATGGATCATTGTGGGAATAAATGGGGATATGGGTCAAAAACTTGTCTACAGAAGCTATAGCGCAATAAACGTTCTGTTTTAACGACCGTTCCGTCTTCCTCTTTTTCCGTACCACATTGTTTTGCTCATAGTCATCAACACGCGCCGACTTTTTACCAAAATTACGATACCACGATGAAGTGACTTCAAGGAGAACATTAAAACCATTTGATACCTTACAATTTCGAACGACTCAAGACGTTTTATATGATTACTTAGCCTGTAAGTAAGCTACTTTTTCAATCTGCGAATATCTTTCAGTTTCCTATTTATCCAATTTTAAATTCAATTTCAATTTTTTAGCGTAATTTTATGGTGGCCTTCTTTGATATTTGTATATTTTTGTTTTTTACGTTCTTCTACGTTAACATCGATTTAGTCCGACTATTTATACCACAAACTCCACGGAATAAATTTATGAATGAAAACATCCAAGCAGTAGAATAAAATTAAGATGGAATTATTCTACACAAAAAACCGATCCATGACGATTCCAACCTTTAGAAACGTAGAACATGGAAAGACCTTCGTTTTGATAGGTTGTGGCTCCCGTAACTCCAAACGAGTCAAAAGTTATGGCCGTTTGAAGAAACGGAAGAAAGCGACAGACCGCTCGTTGTTCCGATTCGACGGTACTGGCAAAAGTCTTCGATCTCCGTGAAACGCTCAAGCATGCTCACAATATAGTACTTGATATTTAAGATATTATGGATCATTGTGGGAATAAATGGGGATATGGGTCAAAAACTTGTCTACAGAAGCTATAGCGCAATAAACGTTGTGTTTTAACGACCGTTCCGTCTTCCTCTTTTTCCATACCACATTGTTTTGCTCATAGTCATCAACATGCGCCGACTTTTTACCAAAATGACGACACCACGACGAAGTGACTTCAAAGAGAACATTAAAAGCATTTGATACCTTACAATTTCGAACGACTCAAGGCGTTTTATATGATTACTTAGCCTCTAAGTAAGCTACTTTTCAATCTGCGAATATCTTTCAGTTTCCTGCTTTATCCAATTTTAAATTCAATTTCAATTTTTTTGCGGAATTTTATGGTGGCCTTCTTTGATATTTGTATATTTTTGTTTTTTATGTTCTTCTACGTTAACATCGATTTAGTCCGACTATTTATACCCCAAACTCCACGGAATAAATTTATGTATGAAAACATCCAAGGAGTAGAACAAAATTAAGATGGAATTATTCTACACAAAAAACCGATCTATGACGATTCCAAACGTTTGAAACGTAGAACATGGAAAGACCTTCGTTTTGATAGGTTGTGGCTCAGGTAACTCCAAACGAGTCAAAAGTTATGGCCGTTTGAAGAAACGGAAGAAAGCGACAGACCGCTCGCTGTTCCGATTCGACGGTACTGGCAAAAGTTTTCGATCTCCGTGAAACGCTCGGGCATGCTCACAATATAGTACTTGATATTTAAGATATTATGGATCATTGTGGGTATAAATGGGGATATGGGTCAAAAACTTGTCTACAGAAGCTATAGCGCAATAAACGTTCTGTTTTTACGACCGTTCCGTCTTCCTCTTTTTCCGTACCACATTGTTTTGCTCATAGTCATCAACACGAGCCGACTTTTTACCAAATTTACGACACCACGACGAAGTGACTTCAAGGAGAACATTAAAAGCATTTGATACCTTACAATTTCGAACGACTCAAGGCGTTTTATATGATTACTTAGCCTGTAAGTAAGCTTATTTTTCAATCTGCGAATATCTTTCAGTTTCCTGTTTTATTCAATTTTAAATTCAATTTCAATTTTTTTAGCGGAATATTATGGTGGCCTTCTTTGATATTTGTATATTTTTGTTTTTTACGTTCTTCTACGTTAATATCGATTTCGTCCGACTATTTATACCACAAACTCCACGGAATAAATTTATGAATGAAAACATCCAAGCTGTAGAATAAAATTAAGATGGAATTATTCTACACATAAAACCGATTCATGACAATTCCAACCATTAGAAACGTAGAACATGGAAAGACCTTCGTTTTGATAGGTTGTGGCTCCCGTAACTCCAAACGAGTCAAAAGTTATGGCCGTTTGAAGAAACGGAAGAAAGCGACAAACCGCTCGTTGTTCCGATTCGACGGTACTGGCAAAAGTCTTCGATCTCTGTGAAACGCTCGGGCATGCTCACAATATAGTACTTGATATTTAAGATATTGTGGATTGTTGTGGAAATAAATGGGGATATGGGTCAAAAACTTGCCTACAGAAGCTATAGCGCGATAAACGTTCTGTTTTAACGACCATTCCGTCTTCCTCTTTTACCGTACCACATTGATTTGCTCATAGTCATCAACACGCGCCGACTTTTTACCAAAATTACGACACCACGACGAAGTGACTTCAAGGAGAACATTAAAAGCATTTGATACCTTACAATTTCGAACGACTCAAGACGTTTTATATGATTACTTAGCCTGTAAGTAAGCTACTTTTTCAATCTGCGAATATCTTTCAGTTTCCTATTTTATCCAATTTTAAATTCAATTTCAATTTTTTAGCGGAATTTTATGGTGGCCTTCTTTGATATTTGTATATTTTTGTTTTTTACGTTCTTCAACGTTAACATCGATTTAGTCCGACTATTTATACCACAAACTCCACGGAATAAATTTATGAATGAAAACATCCAAGGAGTAGAATAAAATTAAGATGGAATTATTCTACACAAAAAACCGATCCATTACAATTCCAACCGTTAGAAACGTAGAACATGGAAAGACCTTCGTTTTGATAGGTTGTGGCTCCCGTAACTCCAAACGAGTCAAAAGTTATGGCAGTTTGAAGAAACGGAAGAAATCGACAGACCGCTCGTTGTTCCGATTCGACGGTACTGGCAAAAGTTTTCGATCTCCGTGAAACGCTCAAGCATGCTCACAATATAGCACTTGATATTAAAGATATTATGGATCATTGTGGGAATAAATGGGGATATGGGTCAAAAACTTGTCTACATAGGCTATAGCACAATAAACGTTCTGTTTTAACGACCGTTCCGTCTTCCTCTTTTTCCGTACCACATAGTTTTGCACATAGTCATCAACACGCGCCGACTTTTTACCAAAATTACGACACCACGAAGAAGTGACTTCAAGGAGAACATTAAAAGCATTTGATACCTTACAATTTCGAACGACTCAAGACGTTTTATATGATTACTTAGCCTGTAAGTAAGCTACTTTTTCAATCTGCGAATATCTTTCAGTTTCCTGTTTTATCCAATTTTAAATTCAATTTCAATTTTTTAGCGTAATTTTATGGTGGCCTTCTTTGATATTTGTATATTTTTGTTTTTTACGTTCTTCTACGTTAACATCGATTTAGTCCGACTATTTATACCACAAACTCCACGGAATAAATTTATGAATGAAAACATCCAAGCAGTAGAATAAAATTAAGATGGAATTATTCTACACAAAAAACCGATCCATGACGATTCCAACCATTAGAAACGTAGAATATGGAAAGACCTTCGTTTTGATAGGTTGTGGCTCCCGTAACTTCAAACGAGTCAAAAGTTATGGGCATTTGAAGAAACGGAAGAAAGCGACAGACCGCTCGTTGTTCCGATTTGACGGTACTGGCAAAAGTCTTCGATCTCCGTGAAATGCTCAAGCATGCTCACAATATAGCACTTGATATTTAAGATATTATGGATCATTGTGGGAATAAATGGGGATATGGGTAAAAACTTGTCTACAGAAGCTATAGCGCAATAAACGTTCTGTTTTAACGACCGTTCCGTCTTCCTCTTTTTCCATACCACATAGTTTTGCTCATAGTCATCAACATGCGCCGACTTTTTACCAAAATTACGACACCACGACGAAGTGACTTCAAAGAGAACATTAAAAGCATTTGATACCTTACAATTTCGAACGACTCAAGGCGTTTTATATGATTACTTAGCCTGTAAGTAAGCTACTTTTTCAATCTGCGAATATCTTTTAGTTTCCCATTTTATCCAATTTTAAATTCAATTTCAATTTTTTAGCGGAATTTTATGGTGGCCTTCTTTGATATTTGTATATATTTTTTTTTACGTTCTTCTACGTTAACATCGATTTTGTCCGACTATTTATACCACAAACTCCACGGAATAAATTTACGTATGAAACATCCAAGCAGTAGAATAAAATTAAGATGGAATTATTCTACACAAAAAACCGATCCATGACGATTCCAACCGTTAGAAACGTAGAACATGGAAAGACCTTCGTTTTGATAGGTTGTGGCTCAGGTAACTCCAAATGAGTCAAAAGTTATGGCCGTTTGAAGAAACGGAAGAAAGCGACAGACCGCTCGTTGTTCCGATTCGACGGTACTGGCAAAAGTTTTCGATCTCCGTGAAACGCTCGGGCATGCTCACAACATAGTACTTGATATTTAAGATATTATGGAACATTGTGGGTATAAATGGGGATATGGATCAAAAACTTGTCTACAGAAGCTATAGCGCAATAAACGTTCTGTTTTTACGACCGTTCTGTCTCCCTCTTTTTCCGTACCACATTGTTTTGCGCATAGTCATCAACACGCGCCGACTTTTTACCAAAATTACGTCACCACGACGAAGTGACTTCAAGGAGAGCATTAAAAGCATTTGATATCTTACAATTTCGAACGACTCAAGGCGTTTTATATGATTACTTAGCCTGTAGCTATGCTACTTTTTCAATCTGCGAATATCTTTCAGTTTCCTGTTTTATCCAATTTTAAATTCAATTTCAATTTTTTTAGCGGAATATTATGGTGGACTTCTTTGATATTTGTATATTTTTGTTTTTTACGTTCTTCTACGTTAACATCGATTTAGTCCGACTATTTATACCACAAACTCCACGGTATAAATTTGTGAATGAAAACATCCAAGCTGTAGAATAAAATTAAGATGGAATTATTCCACAAAAAAAACCGATACATGACATTTCCAACCATTAGAAACGTAGAACATGGAAAGACCTACGTTTTGATAGGTTGTGGCTCCCGTAACTCCAAACGAGTCAAAAGTTATGGCCGTTTGAAGAAACGGAAGAAAGCGACAGACCGCTCGTTGTTCCGATTCGACGGTGCTGGCAAAAGTCTTCGATCTCCGTGAAACGCTCAAGCATGCTCACAATATAGTACTTGATATTTAAGGTATTATGGATCATTGTGGGAATAAATGGGGATATGGGTCAAAAACTTGTCTACAGAAGCTATAGTGCAATAAACGTTCTGTTTTAACGACCGTTCCGTCTTCCTCTTTTTCCGTACCACATTGTTTTGCTCATAGTCATCAACACGCGCCGACTTTTCACCAAAATTACGACACCACGACGAAGTGACTTCAAGGAGAACATTAAAAGCATTTGATATCTTACAATTTCGAACGACTCAAGGCGTTTTATATGATTACTTAGCCTGTAGCTATGCTACTTTTTCAATCTGCGTATAACTTTCAGTTTCCTGTTTTATCCAATTTTAAATTCAATTTCAATTTTTTAGCGGAATATTATGGTGGCCTTCTTTGATATTTGTATATTTTTGTCTTTTACGTTCTTCTACGTTAACATCGATTTAGTCCGACTATTTATACCACAAACTCCACGGTATAAATTTGTGAGTGAAAACATCCAAGCTGTAGAATAAAATTAAGATGGAATTATTCTATACAAAAAACCGATCCATGACGATTCCAACCATTACAAACGTAGAACATGGAAAGACCTTCGTTTTGATAGGTTGTGGCTCATGTAACTCCAAACGAGTCAAAAGTTATGGCCGTTTGAAGAAACGGAAGAAAGCGACAGACCGCTTGCTGTTCCTATTCGACGGTACTGGCAAAAGTTTTCGATCTCCGTGAAACGCCCGGGCATGCTCACAATATAGTACTTGATATTTAAGATATTATGGATCATTGTGGGTATAAATGGGGATATGGGTCAAAAACTTGTCTACAGAAGCTATAGCGCAATAAACGTTCTGTTTTTACGACCGTTCTGTCTTCCTCTTTTTCCGTACCACATTGTTTTGCTCATAGTCATCAACAAGCGCAGACTTTTTACCAAAATTACGACACCACGACGAAGTGACTTCAAGGAGAAAATTAAAAGAATTTGATACCTTGTAATTTCGAACGACTCAAGGCGTTTTATATGATTACTTAGCCTGTAGCTATGCTACTTTTTCAATCTGCGAATATCTTTCAGTTTCCTGTTTTATCCAATTTTAAATTCAATTTTAATTTTTTAGCGGAATATTATGGTGGCCTTCTTTGATATTTGTATATTTTTGTCTTTTACGTTCTTCTACGTTAACATCGATTTAGTCCGACTATTTATACCACAAACGCCACGGAATAAATTTATGAAAGAAAACATCCAAACTATAGAATAAAATTAAGATGGAATTATTCTACACAAAAAACCGACCCATGACGATTCCAACCGTTAGAAACGTAGAACATGGAAAGACCTTCGTTTTGATAGGTTGTGGCTCCCGTAACTCCAAACGAGTCAAAAGTTATGGTCGTTTGAAGAAACGGAAGAAAGCGACAGACCGCTCGTTGTTCCGATTCGACGGTACAGGCAAAAGTTTTCGATCTCCGTGAAACGCTCAAGCATGCTCGCAATATAGTTCTTGATATTTAAGATATTATGGATCATTGTGGGAATAAATGGGGATATGGGTCAAAAACTTGTCTACAGAAGCTATAGCGCAATAAACGTTCTGTTTTAACGACCGTTCCGTCTTCCTCTTTTTCCGTACCACATTGTTTTGCTCATAGTCATCAACACGCGCCGACTTTTCACCAAAATTACGACACCACGACGAAGTGACTTCAAGGAGAACATTAAAAGCATTTGATATCTTACAATTTCGAACGACTCAAGGCGTTTTATATGATTACTTAGCCTGTAGCTATGCTACTTTTTCAATCTGCGTATAACTTTCAGTTTCCTGTTTTATCCAATTTTAAATTCAATTTCAATTTTTTAGCGGAATATTATGGTGGCCTTCTTTGATATTTGTATATTTTTGTCTTTTACGTTCTTCTACGTTAACATCGATTTAGTCCGACTATTTATACCACAAACTCCACGGAATAAATTTATGAGTGAAAACATCCAAGCTGTAGAATAAAATTAAGATGGAATTATTCTATAAAAAAACCGATCCATGACGATTCCAACCATTACAAACGTAGAACATGGAAAGACCTTCGTTTTGATAGGTTGTGGCTCATGTAACTCCAAACGAGTCAAAAGTTATGGCCGTTGGAAGAAACGGAAGAAAGCGACAGACCGCTTGCTGTTCCTATTCGACGGTACTGGCAAAAGTCTTTGATCCACGTGAAACGCTCAAGCATGCTCACAATATAGTACTTGATATTTAAGATATTATGGATCATTGTGGGTATAAATGGGGATATGGGTCAAAAACTTGTCTACAGAAGCTATAGCGCAATAAACGTTCTGTTTTTACGACCGTTCTGTCTTCCTCTTTTTCCGTACCACATTGTTTTGCTCATAGTCATCAACAAGCGCAGACTTTTTACCAAAATTACGACACCACGACGAAGTGACTTCAAGGAGAAAATTAAAAGAATTTGATACCTTGTAATTTCGAACGACTCAAGGCGTTTTATATGATTACTTAGCCTGTAGCTATGCTACTTTTTCAATCTGCGAATATCTTTCAGTTTCCTGTTTTATCCAATTTTAAATTCAATTTTAATTTTTTAGCGGAATATTATGGTGGCCTTCTTTGATATTTGTATATTTTTGTCTTTTACGTTCTTCTACGTTAACATCGATTTAGTCCGACTATTTATACCACAAACGCCACGGAATAAATTTATGAAAGAAAACATCCAAACTATAGAATAAAATTAAGATGGAATTATTCTACACAAAAAAACGACCCATGACGATTCCAACCTTTAGAAACGTAGAACATGGAAAGACCTTCGTTTTGATAGGTTGTGGCTCCCGTAACTCCAAACGAGTCAAAAGTTATGGTCGTTTGAAGAAACGGAAGAAAGCGACAGACCGCTCGTTGTTCCGATTCGACGGTACAGGCAAAAGTTTTCGATCTCCGTGAAACGCTCAAGCATGCTCGCAATATAGTTCTTGATATTTAAGATATTATGGATCATTGTGGGAATAAATGGGGATATGGGTCAAAAACTTGTCTACAGAAGCTATAGCGCAATAAACGTTCTGTTTTAACGACCGTTCCGTCTTCCTCTTTTTCCGTACCACATTGTTTTGCTTATAGTCATCAACACGCGCCGACTTTTCACCAAAATTACGACACCACGACGAAGTGACTTCAAGGAGAACATTAAAAGCATTTGATATCTTACAATTTCGAACGACTCAAGGCGTTTTATATGATTACTTAGCCTGTAGCTATGCTACTTTTTCAATCTGCGTATAACTTTCAGTTTCCTGTTTTATCCAATTTTAAATTCAATTTCAATTTTTTAGCGGAATATTATGGTGGCCTTCTTTGATATTTGTATATTTTTGTCTTTTACGTTCTTCTACGTTAACATCGATTTAGTCCGACTATTTATACCACAAACTCCACGGAATAAATTTATGAGTGAAAACATCCAAGCTGTAGAATAAAATTAAGATGGAATTATTCTATACAAAAAACCGATCCATGACGATTCCAACCATTACAAACGTAGAACATGGAAAGACCTTCGTTTTGATAGGTTGTGGCTCATGTAACTCCAAACGAGTCAAAAGTTATGGCCGTTTGAAGAAACGGAAGAAAGCGACAGACCGCTTGCTGTTCCTATTCGACGGTACTGGCAAAAGTTTTCGATCTCCGTGAAACGCCCGGGCATGCTCACAATATAGTACTTGATATTTAAGATATTATGGATCATTGTGGGTATAAATGGGGATATGGGTCAAAAACTTGTCTACAGAAGCTATAGCGCAATAAACGTTCTGTTTTTACGACCGTTCTGTCTTCCTCTTTTTCCGTACCACATTGTTTTGCTCATAGTCATCAACAAGCGCAGACTTTTTACCAAAATTACGACACCACGACGAAGGGACTTCAAGGAGAAAATTAAATGCATTTGATACCTTACAATTTCGAACGACTCAAGGCGTTTTATATGATTACTTAGCATGTAAGTAAGCTACTTTTTCAATTTGCGAATATCTTTTAGTTTCTTGTTTTATCCAATTTTAAATTCAATTTCAATTTTTTTAGCGGAATATTATGGTGGCCTTCTTTGATATTTGTATATTTTTGTTTTTACGTTCTTCTACGTTGACATCGATTTAGTCCGACAATTTATACCACAGACTGCACCGAATAAATTTATGAATGAAAACATCCAAGCTGTAGAATAAAATTAAGATTGAATTAGTCTACACAAGAAACCGATCCATGACAATTCCAACCGTTAGAAACGTAGAACATGGAAAGAGCTTCGTTTTGATAGGTTGTGGCTCCCGTAATACCAAACGAGTCAAAAGTTATGCTAGTTTGAAGAAACGGAAGAAAGCGACCGACCGCTCGCTGTTCCGATTCGACGGTATTGGCAAAAGTCTTCGATCTTCGTGAAACGCTCAAGCATGCTCACAATATAGTACTTGATATTTAAGATATTATGGATCATTGTGGGAATAAATGGGGATATGGGTCAAAAACTTGTCTACAGAAGCTATAGCGCAATAAACGTTCTGTTTTAACGACCGTTCCGTCTTCCTCTTTTTCCGTACCATATTGTTTTGCTCATAGTCATCAACACGCGCCGACTTTTTACCAAAATTACGACACCACTGTAACATCCCGGAATTTTTAACACGGGATTTGTGAACATTTAATTCATTTTAAATGTTTACTATGGGTTTAAGATTTATTTTGAACGATAAGAATTGGTTTAGATTCAGATAACAAGTTAGAATTTCTAATGTGGACATTCAATTTGAAATTAAATAATAATAATTAAATATTGGACTGAGAGAATTTGGGAAATTGGATGTGAATTGTTATAAAAATAATGTTTAAATGTATTTTTGAGCTCAATTGGTCATAATTGATATTTTTGGATTTTTGGAAAAATTTATAAGTTGATAAGTTATTATTTGGAATTTTATATTAATTTAAAAATGAATTTAATATTATTAAAATTTGCAAATAATCAGATCTTAGTCCGGAATGAGGAAAAATGATTTTAAATGTGTTTATAAATGTTATATGAATTATTGTTAAGCTAATAAAATTTTAAAAGTGGGAGTATTGAGTGATTTCGATAATTTCGAAAATTGCTTAATTTAATAGACGAGTTAAAATAGCCTTCCGGGGCACAGTCTCGGAATTCGACGAAATCAGTTTCATTGGATCCGTAATAGTTAGTTATTACCGGATTTCAATTTTCGTAGCAATCGGAGTTGTCGTTTGACCCCGGCAGCTCGAAACGCATCGAAATCGTTTTAATCGATTTAATTTGAAATTGATCGTTTAATTCCGTATCTCGTGCATACGATTGAATTAGCTTACGAAACCTATTCCTTTGTGTTCGGAATGCCGAAAAACCCCAGGTTAGCCTGTCGAAACGTGAGATTTGGAGTTCGTTTGCATACGTTGATAAATTGAGATATTTATTAATAAAATAATATTGAATATTATATATAAACGTTTTACATCCAAAACCCTAATTTATATTCCGAGCCGCCGTTCATTCCTTTCAATGGCCGAAGTTGCTCGGTGTTAATTCCTAAATATCTCTTCATCCATGCTTTAATTTGCAAAACTCCCAACTGGAATGTCGATGAGCTCGACGAGCTCTAGAGATTGTGCGGTCGAGATCGTTTTTGGGGCTTCGTAGGAGCGGCAGTTCGTCAAGGAAGGGCCGACGTTTGGGTTCGTCGTTCGAGGGCATGCTTTGACCGAACTCGAAGCTGTTAGGGCCGAAGGTGGAGCAGGTCGCAAGCTTCATGGCGGTGGTTCTGGATCTACTCATCGACGAGTATGGAGGCGGAAAATTTCGAGCCCTAGTTGTGAGTTGGGTCGGCTGCTCTTGTTGCGTGCTGGGTATTTGCGTGGGAGACGAAGAGGAAAGGGGGAGGGCCGTTTCTTCGTGGTATTATTATTTAAAAAAAAAAAAAGAAGAATTTTGATTTAAATTCAAATTGAAACTTTATAAAATCATAACTGTTTCATACGAAATCAGATTCGGACGAATTTGGTAGCGCCGGAATCGCAGGAAAGAGTACTATGCAGTGGAACAATTCCGGAGTCAATCCGGGCAAGTAGGAATTTGGGTTAAATTGGACACCGTCCGGTTTAATTTAAATTTCGAACGCTCGTCGAAACTCAAGGTGAGTTATTCTCACTCACATCTGGATACTAGTAAAGTAGACAGTTAGTCTTGATTGGTTGTTTGGATGTTTAGCTGAATATGTTAGTTATTATCAAACTGAATTGATATATATACTGTTGTGCTAATGTTTGTGGATGCAGGGAAAACAGGTTGGAGGGATCCAACGGGATTCCTCACAATGTAGTAATATTTTTATATTGATGATTATGCCTGTTTATATATTGTGATTAATAGTTGGAATTTAATTGCATTGTGATATTGTGGTTTAAACTATAAACCCAGAATATTAGTTATAAAGAAAATTGCAGTTTTAATTATAAAGAAATTAAATTGGGTTTCAAAGAAATTGAGAAATGGTTAAATAAGAAATTAAGAGAATATAAATATTCGAAACCTGATTTGAATGGAAAACTGAAATAAATTTGTAAAGGAATATTACTGGATAAGTTATAAATCCAAATTTAATTATATTTGATAAATCGAATTTAGGGAAATAAAGGTATTGTCAAATAATGGGTTTAAAAAGGGATTAAAATCTGAAATCTATTTTAAAATGTAAATTGGAAGTTTTAAAATTTGGAATGATAATTAATTTAAATGTTATTAGTTGAAGTTTTGGGAAATAAATTTATGTTATAAAACCCTAAAACTAAATTTAATAAATGGACAGAAATCGTGAGAAGGATTTCTGTGATGATTTAGTAGAAATGAGATTTCCTAAGGAAAATCCAAGTTCGAGTTTTAAATTGATTTTATAAAAAGAAGTTTTAAAATCTTAAACTGGTTTTAAAGAATGTTTTGAAATTTATTATTTTAAAGTGATTATTTATAAATTAGCAATAGTAGAATTTTATAAATATTTTAATAATTATGTTTACAAATGGATTTGTTTTAAAAGTTAGTTTTGACCTAAGTATATTGAGAAAAAAAGAGTTAATCTTTTACAACTCTATTTTTATTATATAATATAACTAAAACTTATTTTAAATTAAGTTATATCTTATAAATAGTTTGCTTTTTAAATATTTTGAAAGTTATATTTTGAGTAAATAATTAGTAGTAAATTCATCTATTTAAAAGTATATTTTAAATTAAAATGTTTTTAACAGTTTTAAATCTAAACTGTTTTGAACTTGGATATTTCCAATGGGAATATATGGTAAATGATTTACCTTATAAAGGAGGAATTTTGGGAAAGTGTTTTCAAATGAGATTTGGAAATTTGGTAATATATCTTTAAAAAGATATTTGAGATAAATAAATAATTTGGGAATTATTTATTGTGTGATGGATGCTATGGATGTTTATGCATATTAATTGATAGTTAAATCACCGACTATCAATATTGGACAAATGCGATGATCGTTTCGAAGAGACCGGGATCGAGATTTATTTCTCGAAAACCACTTCGATCCGGTTTGTACGTTTTCGTGCGATAAAACGTTTTCGGAGTCGAAGATGGAGCAGTGAAGTGCAAGGGCTAGTCGCTACTAATCCTGAGGATATTTCCAAAATGGATGTAGTAGGAATAGTGCCTTCGGTTCCGTTCGAACCCGGGACGGACTTGTATGGACGAATGCTTCGTGACATCGTCAGCGGACGATGGGCATTCTGAGGGATATGTGCTATAAAGGTATCGTTTAGCCTCTAGCCTCATCAGCCGGGAATGACTGAAAATCAGGGGATATGCAGCAAGGCTTCGTGGGTAGCCCCCACTGGAGAGTAAGGTCATCCCTGTCTAGAGGTTCCTTTTTATTTCGGCTTAGTGGTGCGGTTGCTGATCCCAACCGCGGGGTGATCTTATTCGGAATTGCCCATAGGTGATTCCGGCCTTGTGTTGCAGGGGATGAAGGGAGTAGTCCTCGGTACTGTGATCTAGACCACGTACTGTGACAGGTGGTACCCCAGTGCCTAGTCATTAGTTGGAATCCATTTTCCCTACGAACCTTTTACGAGTTTTGTTTGTATTACCCACTTCGGTGGCTAGTAGCTGGAATTTAATAGATGTAACAATTTCGGCTATTTTATAAGTATTTGTAAATAGACCCTATTATAATAACAGAGGATTTCTATAAAAAGTGTTTTAGCTATCGTAAGGTAAAAACCCGACATGTTTATTTGTGGCGTGGTCTTACGAGATGCTTTTGTTTTCAAAAGGATTTTTGAAACTTTAATAATCAATTGTGTGCATTATTATCAGCTGGTATGCCAGACTGACTCGGGTGTTATTTCGTTATAATGCTCGGGTCAGACCGAGTATTATTTGTTCAGGATAGGTTGCTATGGAGCAGGAGAGGAGCTGGAGTCCGAGACGTATTATATGTACCTATATATATCCGCTGCTATGTTGTATGGTATGTCTGTTATGTGTTGATTGATGTATGAGTTACTCTGATGATATGTTGTATATAAACAGATATAGATTTCATTTTGTGTAAAATTCTATAGTTACTATTATATTTTATTCCGCTGCGACTGTGAGATTCTGATATTGTTTAGTTTCTTCTTCTTCTATCTCTTTTTCTTTAACCTCAATGGTTCGTATTTCTGTTCCACTTGAGTCAATTAGGGTAGTATATTGTTGATTCAAGGGGTACGGATTTGCGGGCTGTCACACTTGGTATCAGAGCATAGGTTGGCGACAACCTAGGCTTTGGTGGGGTAATTACTCATTTAATAGAGTCGATAGTACTCTATAATGAGTTGAGTGTATTAATAGCTATGAGAGCGTACTTGTTAGTGCTTATAAAATTGTTTTTATACTGTGTTGACTTATCGGTTGAGTGTTTATGAATTCTGGTCGGTGCGGGAAGTACAACCGTATCGATAGGGGTTTCTAAACTCTTGAACAAGATAAACCGACATAGTATTGTTTTTAAAGTGGGTAAATGAAATAATTTTACCCAAAATTATATTTTAATATAAAAGAAATGATTTTCTAGCTTATTATATATTGGGTGATTGTTGGATTGTTAATACCATAATTAAGTAAGAATCTTGAATATGATCTAAAATTTGAAATGATATATATAAGCAAATAAGGAATTTAGGATAGTAAAATTGAAATGGTTATAACCAAATAGAATTAATTAAATATGTTGCAAATAAGAAGTGAAATTAAATTTTGAATTAAACCAGAATTTAAAACCCGGAAGTTTTGGAAAGGATTTTAAATGTATTGAAAATAAAAGTTTGGGAATGTTTTCCAATATGTTTGAAGGCAATAATGGAATGTTGTTTTGGGTAATATTTTTGAATGGCAACTGTTTTGAAATAAATTTGGGAAAGTAAGAAGCATTGAACTCACTGCAGTCGCTGGAAAATAATCCTGATGATGCTGGCCACATCATTAGAATTCATTTTCGAGTTTCTAAAGTGATGGATTGCTTCCCTAGTAATTGGTTATGGTATTGTTTGGATTTGTTGGGGATAACGGTTGTTTTGGATATTTCAAAAATGAGAATTTGTTTGGGATATGAACAAATTGTTTTGGGTACAACCAAATTGGTTTGGAAAACATGGAGATGTGATTTGATATACCAAATGGGTACAGATATTTGATATATTTCAAAATGATTTTGAAATAAAAACCGGGCAATTGAATTCTGGAAAATTTTAATTAAATAAAGATGTGAAGGTAAAATGAATCAACCATAACTTGTATGGTGAAGTTGATTTAAGTAAGATAGGAAAATGAAATTTTAGTCATAAAATTAAAATTTGACTTGAGTAAATGGAGGTAAATGAAATTATTAAAATGAATGGAAATTTGAATTTAATTTGGGATAAGTTAAATAAAATTGAGAATTGGAATTTGAATTTAACTTGGATAAGTGAAATGAATTAACTATTAAACTTATTATGTAAAGTAATATTAATAAGAAGGAAGAAATGAAAATCTTAAATCTTGGAATTAAAATTTAATTTGAGTAATTAAAGGTGAATAAAATATATTGAAGTAAATTGAAATTTGAATTTTACTTGGATAAGTAAATAAGTTGGACTTAAAATAAAATTGATTTGGATTAAATTGAAAGGTAAGTTGATTTTGAGATTGTGGGTCATTGAGTATTGGATTATACCCATAAGCTATTAAGTATTATACTTATAGTTTGAGGTTGTGGATTTGAAGTTTACAAAGAAATAAATTAAGGGAATTTTTATCCTTAAGAATTCAGATATATATATATACACATATGGAATTTAGAATTGTGATTATAAAATGTTGGTGGAGTAAAATGAGCAATATAAGTTTTTAAAATAAATAAGTTGGTGAACTTATAAAATAGAAATAGAAATTATAATCACCATGAGAAATAATGAAATGGAATGGTGAATTTAAAAATCTAATCTCAAATGAATGTGAATTGAGATAAGATAAGGGGAATATAAAAGGAGTGAATAAACTTCACTTAGTAAACAAGTTTTGAACTTGTATTTGGAAAATTAAAATTGTGAATTTGAAATGAAATAAACCTAGATGAAATGGAAAATTAAAATTGAGGAATTGGGATTTAATTCAATCTTGATGAATTGGAATTAAAGTAAATAGTTATAAAGGTGAAATGTAAATTGTTTATAATTGCATAAAGGAATTCATATTTTTAAGTTATTAAGTGTTATAATTTGAATATGTGATTATGAAATGGAAAGGGTTGAATGGTGTGGAAAAATTCAAAACTTAACCATAAATGAAAAGCAAAGTCTAATGAAGCAAAGCGGGAATATAAATGTGAATGTTCTTAAGTGGCAAATAAGTTTTGGACTTATGTATGGAAAAATGGAATTTGTTTGATAATGAAATTGAAATTGAATTTCAATTGTGTAACAAATAATATTGAAAGAAATTTAAATTCTATTTAAAGAAGTATACGGGAAGGTAGGAATTTAAATTGTTAAATGAAATAATGGGAAAATGGTGATATTATAAATGGATTCAGAGTAAATTGGGAAAGTGAATTAAAACCTAATATGGATTAAGTTATTGACTGAATTAAATTACAAATTAATGGAATTTGTATTGTAATGGATAGAATTTGATAATCAGTCAAAATTTGAAGGTAAATAAAAATCCAATTTGGATTGGGATTTAATGTTGGTAATAAATATGGGAAGGGCAAATGAATAATGGGATTTGAATATATTAATGATGATTTGAATTGTAAATAAAATTCAAATGAGGGAAATAATTTAAATGGTCTCTTTGTTAATAAAATAAACTTAACTTGGATTGGATAACTAAACAAAGAGCATTAAATTTGTAAATAAATTGAAATTTGATTGGATGAGAATCAAATGGAAATAAAATTGATACGACAAGATAATGAAATCTTGTGGAAAGAACTTAAGCAAGTTGAATGGTAATTGTGGTTAAACTTTGTAATTTTGTTTGGATAATAAATTTGAATTGTAAGTGGAATGGGTTTAATTAAATTATGTAATATGGATATAAGAGTTGTATATAAAACCGGAGTTGAATGGTATTAATATAAACCTATATGGAAAATGAATTGGAAATATAAGGTTGAGATTTAATTTTGATAATGGTGATAAAGCAAGAATGTTTAAGTTGTAAATAAATCCAAGATGGAATAATAAAGATAAACTTAAGATGTAAAATAAATTTGGAAAGGGTGAGAATAAGAATTGATTTAATAATTGTAGTAGAATAAGGATGCTTGGATGGAGAATTATGCAGAATTGAATAAAATTAAGAATAGTCTAATCTGAAATTAATTTTAAATGGTATAAGCTTAAGAATTGGTTATTTGTTTGAATAACCACAACCTGCATGGAAACTGTCATTAAACTTAAGAGAATGGATATTTGAATAATGGTAAATAGATTGGAATTGTATTAAGTAATTTTGTATATTAATACAAGTGAATCATAAAAGAAATGCAATTGTTCCAAACTGAAAATAAAGATGGTTTTAAATTAATTAGATAAATACAACCTAATGAAGTAATTTCGCATTTGAATGGACATAGGCATAAAAGGAATGTGAGTGCTTCAAATTGGAAATAAGAATTTGATTGTGAATCAAATTTAAATAATGTTGCATATAAATGAATTAAAGCACATATTCATAATATTGAAGTGAATATGAATGAGTTGTCTTAGTGTATTCAACATTGAATTGGTTTTTGAATTAATTGGAATAGGAATTTCTTAAGTGACTTTGGATATGGATGGAAATGGATTATTATAGAAATGTAAATGCTTCAAATTTGAAAATGAAATTGGTTTGTAAATCCATTTAGAATTGAATTGGAATATAATTCTATTAGTGAAGCATACGTTAATCATATTGAAATAAATATGAATTGTATATGGTTGATTTGAGTATAAATCATTCAAGTAAAAGTAAATAATGTTGGACTTGAATAGATAATTGGAAAGGTGATTTAAAATCTTGAATTGTTGGTAAAAGATGGTTAATATTAGTAAATTTTGAAATTTGTTTGGTTTGGATTATGCCATAGATATGTTGGATTGCTTTTATATTGGAAAATGTTGATTAAAATGCACATATCTTGTAACTAATGAGTATGTTGAGTAAGTGCAGGAATGCGAGGCGTTCGAGAGGGTTTGAAGCGCGTGTATGCATTATATATTAGCTACTTGCGATTAAAATTGCTAAAAGGTACGCCTACGCTAATAAAATTGGAAAAGATATATATCTTGTGTTATATTTTGGTTTCCGGCCGTGTGGGCCGATGTATATATATTTGTGTATCCTGCGATATCGCAGAAGCTCCTCCGTACAGGGGAGACTCTGCCAAAATTTTCCGTAAATTTCGGGAGTTAGAAATTTTTTTGAAATTTTGAAAATTTAAATTAACTTGGAAAGTTATAAGTAAAATTAAAGGCTTTAGGGTAAATAAAGCAAATGATTTTAAAATGGAATTGTAACTTTTTTGGGAAGTGAATGTAAGCTTTTAACTAAGCAATTAGGGTAAGTAAATGGGTTTGAAAGTATGTTCTACCTTATACAAATTTCGGGGACGAAATTTTTATAAGGGGGGAGGAATGTAACATCCCGGAATTTTTAACACGGGATTTGTGAACATTTAATTCATTTTAAATGTTTACTATGGGTTTAAGATTTATTTTGAACGATAAGAATTGGTTTAGATTCAGATAACAAGTTAGAATTTCTAATGTGGACATTCAATTTGAAATTAAATAATAATAATTAAATATTGGACTGAGAGAATTTGGGAAATTGGATGTGAATTGTTATAAAAATAATGTTTAAATGTATTTTTGAGCTCAATTGGTCATAATTGATATTTTTGGATTTTTGGAAAAATTTATAAGTTGATAAGTTATTATTTGGAATTTTATATTAATTTAAAAATGAATTTAATATTATTAAAATTTGCAAATAATCAGATCTTAGTCCGGAATGAGGAAAAATGATTTTAAATGTGTTTATAAATGTTATATGAATTATTGTTAAGCTAATAAAATTTTAAAAGTGGGAGTATTGAGTGATTTCGATAATTTCGAAAATTGCTTAATTTAATAGACGAGTTAAAATAGCCTTCCGGGGCACAGTCTCGGAATTCGACGAAATCAGTTTCATTGGATCCGTAATAGTTAGTTATTACCGGATTTCAATTTTCGTAGCAATCGGAGTTGTCGTTTGACCCCGGCAGCTCGAAACGCATCGAAATCGTTTTAATCGATTTAATTTGAAATTGATCGTTTAATTCCGTATCTCGCGCATACGATTGAATTAGCTTACGAAACCTATTCCTTTGTGTTCGGAATGCCGAAAAACCCCAGGTTAGCCTGTCGAAACGTGAGATTTGGAGTTCGTTTGCATACGTTGATAAATTGAGATATTTATTAATAAAATAATATTGAATATTATATATAAACGTTTTACATCCAAAACCCTAATTTATATTCCGAGCCGCCGTTCATTCCTTTCAATGGCCGAAGTTGCTCGGTGTTAATTCCTAAATATCTCTTCATCCATGCTTTAATTTGCAAAACTCCCAACTGGAATGTCGATGAGCTCGACGAGCTCTAGAGATTGTGCGGTCGAGATCGTTTTTGGGGCTTCGTAGGAGCGGCAGTTCGTCAAGGAAGGGCCGACGTTTGGGTTCGTCGTTCGAGGGCATGCTTTGACCGAACTCGAAGCTGTTAGGGCCGAAGGTGGAGCAGGTCGCAAGCTTCATGGCGGTGGTTCTGGATCTACTCATCGACGAGTATGGAGGCGGAAAATTTCGAGCCCTAGTTGTGAGTTGGGTCGGCTGCTCTTGTTGCGTGCTGGGTATTTGCGTGGGAGACGAAGAGGAAAGGGGGAGGGCCGTTTCTTCGTGGTATTATTATTTAAAAAAAAAAAAAGAAGAATTTTGATTTAAATTCAAATTGAAACTTTATAAAATCATAACTGTTTCATACGAAATCAGATTCGGACGAATTTGGTAGCGCCGGAATCGCAGGAAAGAGTACTATGCAGTGGAACAATTCCGGAGTCAATCCGGGCAAGTAGGAATTTGGGTTAAATTGGACACCGTCCGGTTTAATTTAAATTTCGAACGCTCGTCGAAACTCAAGGTGAGTTATTCTCACTCACATCTGGATACTAGTAAAGTAGACAGTTAGTCTTGATTGGTTGTTTGGATGTTTAGCTGAATATGTTAGTTATTATCAAACTGAATTGATATATATACTGTTGTGCTAATGTTTGTGGATGCAGGGAAAACAGGTTGGAGGGATCCAACGGGATTCCTCACAATGTAGTAATATTTTTATATTGATGATTATGCCTGTTTATATATTGTGATTAATAGTTGGAATTTAATTGCATTGTGATATTGTGGTTTAAACTATAAACCCAGAATATTAGTTATAAAGAAAATTGCAGTTTTAATTATAAAGAAATTAAATTGGGTTTCAAAGAAATTGAGAAATGGTTAAATAAGAAATTAAGAGAATATAAATATTCGAAACCTGATTTGAATGGAAAACTGAAATAAATTTGTAAAGGAATATTACTGGATAAGTTATAAATCCAAATTTAATTATATTTGATAAATCGAATTTAGGGAAATAAAGGTATTGTCAAATAATGGGTTTAAAAAGGGATTAAAATCTGAAATCTATTTTAAAATGTAAATTGGAAGTTTTAAAATTTGGAATGATAATTAATTTAAATGTTATTAGTTGAAGTTTTGGGAAATAAATTTATGTTATAAAACCCTAAAACTAAATTTAATAAATGGACAGAAATCGTGAGAAGGATTTCTGTGATGATTTAGTAGAAATGAGATTTCCTAAGGAAAATCCAAGTTCGAGTTTTAAATTGATTTTATAAAAAGAAGTTTTAAAATCTTAAACTGGTTTTAAAGAATGTTTTGAAATTTATTATTTTAAAGTGATTATTTATAAATTAGCAATAGTAGAATTTTATAAATATTTTAATAATTATGTTTACAAATGGATTTGTTTTAAAAGTTAGTTTTGACCTAAGTATATTGAGAAAAAAAGAGTTAATCTTTTACAACTCTATTTTTATTATATAATATAACTAAAACTTATTTTAAATTAAGTTATATCTTATAAATAGTTTGCTTTTTAAATATTTTGAAAGTTATATTTTGAGTAAATAATTAGTAGTAAATTCATCTATTTAAAAGTATATTTTAAATTAAAATGTTTTTAACAGTTTTAAATCTAAACTGTTTTGAACTTGGATATTTCCAATGGGAATATATGGTAAATGATTTACCTTATAAAGGAGGAATTTTGGGAAAGTGTTTTCAAATGAGATTTGGAAATTTGGTAATATATCTTTAAAAAGATATTTGAGATAAATAAATAATTTGGGAATTATTTATTGTGTGATGGATGCTATGGATGTTTATGCATATTAATTGATAGTTAAATCACCGACTATCAATATTGGACAAATGCGATGATCGTTTCGAAGAGACCGGGATCGAGATTTATTTCTCGAAAACCACTTCGATCCGGTTTGTACGTTTTCGTGCGATAAAACGTTTTCGGAGTCGAAGATGGAGCAGTGAAGTGCAAGGGCTAGTCGCTACTAATCCTGAGGATATTTCCAAAATGGATGTAGTAGGAATAGTGCCTTCGGTTCCGTTCGAACCCGGGACGGACTTGTATGGACGAATGCTTCGTGACATCGTCAGCGGACGATGGGCATTCTGAGGGATATGTGCTATAAAGGTATCGTTTAGCCTCTAGCCTCATCAGCCGGGAATGACTGAAAATCAGGGGATATGCAGCAAGGCTTCGTGGGTAGCCCCCACTGGAGAGTAAGGTCATCCCTGTCTAGAGGTTCCTTTTTATTTCGGCTTAGTGGTGCGGTTGCTGATCCCAACCGCGGGGTGATCTTATTCGGAATTGCCCATAGGTGATTCCGGCCTTGTGTTGCAGGGGATGAAGGGAGTAGTCCTCGGTACTGTGATCTAGACCACGTACTGTGACAGGTGGTACCCCAGTGCCTAGTCATTAGTTGGAATCCATTTTCCCTACGAACCTTTTACGAGTTTTGTTTGTATTACCCACTTCGGTGGCTAGTAGCTGGAATTTAATAGATGTAACAATTTCGGCTATTTTATAAGTATTTGTAAATAGACCCTATTATAATAACAGAGGATTTCTATAAAAAGTGTTTTAGCTATCGTAAGGTAAAAACCCGACATGTTTATTTGTGGCGTGGTCTTACGAGATGCTTTTGTTTTCAAAAGGATTTTTGAAACTTTAATAATCAATTGTGTGCATTATTATCAGCTGGTATGCCAGACTGACTCGGGTGTTATTTCGTTATAATGCTCGGGTCAGACCGAGTATTATTTGTTCAGGATAGGTTGCTATGGAGCAGGAGAGGAGCTGGAGTCCGAGACGTATTATATGTACCTATATATATCCGCTGCTATGTTGTATGGTATGTCTGTTATGTGTTGATTGATGTATGAGTTACTCTGATGATATGTTGTATATAAACAGATATAGATTTCATTTTGTGTAAAATTCTATAGTTACTATTATATTTTATTCCGCTGCGACTGTGAGATTCTGATATTGTTTAGTTTCTTCTTCTTCTATCTCTTTTTCTTTAACCTCAATGGTTCGTATTTCTGTTCCACTTGAGTCAATTAGGGTAGTATATTGTTGATTCAAGGGGTACGGATTTGCGGGCTGTCACAACCACGACGAAGTGACTTCAAGGAGAACATTAAAAGCAATTGATACCTTACAATTTCGAACGACTCAAGGCGTTTTATATGATTACTTAGCCTGTACCTAAGCTACTTTTTCAATCTGCGAATATCTTTCAGTTTCCTGTTTTATCCAATTTTAAATTCAACTTCAATTTTTTAGCGGAATATTATGGTGGCCTTCTTTGATATTTGTATATTTTTGTCTTTTACGTTCTTCTACGTTAACATCGATTAAGTCCGACTATTTATACCACAAACCCCACGGAATAAATTTATGAATGAAAACATCCAAGCTATAGAATAAAATTAAGATGGAATTATTCTACACAAAAAACCGATCCATGACGATTCCACCCGTTAGAAATGTAGAACATGGAAAGACCTTCGTTTTGATAGGTTGTGGCTCCCGTAACTCCAAACGAGTCAAAAGTTATGGCCGTTTGAAGAAACGGAAGAAAGCGACAGACCGCTCGTTGTTCCGATTCGACGGTACTGGCAAAAGTCTTCGATCTCCGTGAAACGCGCAAGCATGCTCACCGTATAGTACTTGATATTTAAGATATTATGGATCATTGTGGGAATAAATGGGGATATGGGTCAAAAACTTGTCTACAGAAGCTATAGCGCAATAAACGTTCTGTTTTAACGACCGTTCTGTCTTCCTCTTTTTTCGTACCACATTGTTTTGCTCATAGTCATCAACACGCGCCGACTTTTTACCAAAATTACGACACCACGACGAAGTGACTTCAAGGAGAACATTAAAAGCATTTGATACCTTACAATTTCGAACGACTCAAGGCGTTTTATATGATTACTTAGCCTGTAGCTAAGCTACTTTTTCAATCTGCGAATATCTTTCAGTTTCCTGTTTTATCCAATTTTAAATTCAATTTCAATTTTTTAGCGGAATATTATGGTGGCCTTCTTTGATATTTGTATATTTTTGTCTTTTACGTTCTTCTACGTTAACATCGATTTAGTCCGACTATTTATACCACAAACTCCACGGAATAAATTTATGAATGAAAACATCCAAGCTGTAGAATAAAATTAAGATGAAATTATTCTATACAAAAAAGCAATCCATGACGATTCCAACCGTTAGAAACGTAGAACGTGGAAAGACCTTCGTTTTGATAGATTGTGGCTCATGTTACTCCAAACGAGTCAAAAGTTATGGCCGTTTGAAGAAACGGAAGAAAGCGACAGACCGCTTGCTGTTCCTATTCGACGGTACTGGCAAAAGTTTTCGATCTCCGTGAAAAGCCCGAGCATACTCACAATATAGTACTTGATATTTAATATATTATGGATCATTGTGGGTATAAATGAGGATATGGGTCAAAAACTTGTCTACAGAAGCTATAGCGCAATAAACGTTCTGTTTTAACGACCGTCCCATCTCTCTCTTTTTCCGTACCACATTGTTTTGCTCATAGTCATCAACACACGCCGACTTTTTACCAAAATTACGACACCACGACGAAGTGACTTCAAGGAGAACATTAAAAGCAATTGATACCTTACAATTTCGAACGACTCAAGGCGTTTTATATGATTACTTAGCCTGTACCTAAGCTACTTTTTCAATCTGCGAATATCTTTCAGTTTCCTGTTTTATCCAATTTTAAATTCAACTTCAATTTTTTAGCGGAATATTATGGTGGCCTTCTTTGATATTTGTATATTTTTGTCTTTTACGTTCTTCTACGTTAACATCGATTAAGTCCGACTATTTATACCACAAACTCCACGGAATAAATTTATGAATGAAAACATCCAAGCTGTAGAATAAAATTAAGATGGAATTATTCTACACAAAAAACAGATTCATGACAATTCCAACCGTTAGAAACGTAGAACATGGAAAGACCTTCGTTTTGATAGGTTGTGGCTCCCGTAACTCCAAACGAGTCAAAAGTTATGGCCGTTTGAAGAAACGGAAGAAAGCGACAAACCGCTCGTTGTTCCGATTCGACGGTACTGGCAAAAGTCTTCGACCTCCGTGAAACGCTCAAGCTTGCTCACAATATAGTACTTGATATTTAAGATATTATGGATCATTGTGGGAATAAATGGGGATATGGGTCAAAAACCTGTCTACAGAAGCTATAGCGCAATAAACGTTCTGTTTTAACGACCGTTCCTTCTTCCTCTTTTTCCGTACCACATTGTTTTGCTCATAGTCATCAACATGCGCCGACTGTTTACCAAAATTACGACACCACGACGAAGTGACTTCAAGGAGAACATTAAAAGCATTTGATACCTTACAATTTCGAACGACTCAAGACGTTTTATATGATTACTTAGCCTGTAAGTAAGCTACTTTTTCAATCTGCGAGTATCTTTCAGTTTCCTGTTTTATCCAATTTTAAATTCAATTTCAACTTTTTAGCGTAATTTTATGGTGGCCTTCTTTGATATTTGTATATTTTTGTTTTATACGTTTTTCTGCGTTAACATCGATTTAGTCCGACTATTTATACCACAAACTCCACTGTATAAATTTGTGAATGAAAACATCTAAGCTGTAGAATAAAATTAAGATGGAATTATTCTACACAAAAAACCGATCCATGACCATTCCAACCGTTAGAAACGTAGAACATGGAAAGACCTTCGTTTTGATAGGTTGTGGCTCAGGTAACTCCAAACGAGTCAAAAGTTATGGCCGTTTGAAGAAACGGAAGAAAGCGACAGACCGCTCGTTGTTCCGATTCGACGGTACTGCCAAAAGTCTTCGATCTCCGTGAAATGCTCAAGTATGCTCACAATATAGTACTTGATATTTAAGATATTATGGATCATTGTGGGAATAAATGGGGACATGGGTCAAAAACTTGTCTACAGAAGCTATAGCGCAATAAACGTTCTGTTTTAACGACCGTTCCGCCTTCCTCTTTTTCCGTACCACATTGTTTTGCTCTTAGTCATCAACGCGCGCCGACTTTTTACCAAAATTACGACACCACGACGAAGTGACTTCAAGGAGAACATTAAAAGCATTTGATACCTTACAATTTCGAACGACTCAAGGCGTTTTATATGATTACTTAGCCTGTAAGTAAGCTACTTTTTCAATCTGCGAATATCTTTCAGTTTCCTGTTTTATCCAATTTTATATTCAATTTCAATTTTTTAGCGGAATTTTATGGTGGCCTTCTTTGATATTTGTATATTTTTGTTTTTTACGTTCTTCTACGTTAACATCGATTTAGTCCGACTATTTATACCACAAACTCCACGGAATAAATTTATGAATGAAAACATCCAAGCCGTAGAATAAAATTAAGATGGAATTATTCTACACAAAAAACCGATCCATGATGATTCCAACCGTTAGAAACGTAGAACATGGAAAGACCTTCATTTTGATAGGTTGTGGCTCAAGGAACTCCAAACGAGTCAAAAGTTATGGCCGTTTGAAGAAACGGAAGAAAGCGACAGACCGCTCGCTGTTCCGATTCGATGGTACTGGCAAAAGTTTTCGATCTCCGTGAAACGCTCGGGCATGCTCACAATATAGTACTTGATATTTAAGATATTATGGATCATTGTGGGTATAAATGGGGATATGGGTCAAAAACTTGTATGCAGAAGCTATAGCGCAATAAACGTTCAGTTTTTACGACCGTTCCGTCTCCCTCTTTTTCCGTACCACAATGTTTTGCTCATAGTCATCAACATGCGCCGACTTTTTACCAAAATTACGACACCACGACGAACTGACTCCAAGGAGAACATTAAAAGCATTTGCTACCTTACAATTTCGAACAACTCAAGGCATTTTATATGATTACTTAGCCTGTAAGTAAGCTACTTTTTCAATCTGCGAATATCTTTCAGTTTCCTGTTTTATCCAATTTTAAATTCAATTTCAATTTTTTTGCGGAATATTATGGTGGCCTTCTTTGATATTTGTATATTTTTGCTTTTTACGTTCTTCTACGTTAACATCGATTTAGTCCGACTATTTATACCACAAACTCCACGGAATAAATTTATGAATGAAAACATCCAAGCTGTAGAATAAAATTAAGATGGAATTATTCTACACAAAAAACCAATCCATGAAAATTCCAACCGTTAGAAACGTAGAACATGGAAAGACCTTCGTTTTGATAGGTTGTGGCTCCCGTAACTCCAAACGAGTCAAAAGTTATGGCCGTTTGAAGAAACGGAAGAAAGCGACAGACCGCTCGTTGTTCCGATTCGACGGTACAGGCAAAAGTCTTCGATCTCCGTGAAACGCTCAAGCATGCTCACAATATAGTACTTGATATTTAAGATATAATGGATCATTGTGGGAATAAATGGGGATATGGGTCAAAAACTTGTCTACAGAAGCTACAGCGCAATAAACGTTCTGTTTTAACGACCGTGCCGTCTTCCTCTTTTTCCGTACCACATTGTTTTGCTCATAGTCATCAACACGCGCCGACTTTTTACCAAAATTACGACACCACGACGAAGTGACTTCATGGAGAACATTAAAAACATTTGATACCTTACAATTTCGAACAACTCAAGGCGTTTTATATGATTACTTAGACTGTAAGTAAGCTACTTTTTAAATCTGCGAATATCTTTCTGTTTCCTGTTTTATCCAGTTTTAAATTCAATTTCAATTTTTTAGCGGAATTTTATGGTGGCCTTCTTTGATATTTGTATATTTTTGTTTTTTACGTTCTTCTACGTTAACATCGATTTAGTCCGACTATTTATACCACAAACTCCACGGAATAAATTTATGAATGAAAACATCCAAGCAGTAGAATAAAATTAAGATGGATTTATTCTACACAAAAAACCGATCCATGACAATTCCAACCGTTAGAAACGTAGAACATGGAAAGACCTTCGTGTTGATAAGTTGTGGCTCTCGTAACTCCAAACGAGTCAAAAGTTATGGCCGTTTGAAGAAACGGAAGAAAGCGACAGACCGCTCGATGTTCCGATTCGACGGTACTGGCAAAAGTTTTCGATCTCCGTGAAACGCTCAAGCATGCTCACAATATAGTACTTGATATTTAAGATATTATGGATCATTGTGGGTATAAATGGGGATATGGGTCAAAAACTTGTCTACAGAAGCTATAGCGCAATAAACGTTCTGTTTTAACGACCGTTCCGTCTTCCTCTTTTTCCGTACCACATTGTTTTGCTCATAGTCATCAACACGCGCCGACTTTTTACCAAAATTACGACACCACGACGAAGTGACTTCAAGGAGAACATTAAAATCATTTGATACCTTACAATTTCGAACGACTCAAGGCGTTTTATATGATTACTTAGCCTGTAAGTAAGCTACTTTTTCAATCTGCGAATATCTTTCAGTTTCCTGTTTTATCCAATTTTAAATTCAATTTCAATTTTTTAGCAGAATTTTATAGTGGCCTTCTTTGATATTTGTATATATTTTTTTTTACGTTCTTCTACGTTAACATCGATTTAGTCCGACTATTTATACCACAAACTCCACGGTATAAATTTATGAATGAAAACATCCAAGCAGTAGAATAAAATTAAGATGGAATTATTCTACACAAAAAACCGATCCATGACGATTCCAACCGTTAGAAACGTAGAACATGGAAAGACCTTCGTTTTGATAAGTTGTGGCTCAGGTAACTCCAAACGAGTCAAAAGTTATGGCCGTTTGAAGAAACGGTAGAAAGCGACAGACCGCTCGCTGTTCCGATTCAACGGTACTGGCAAAAGTTTTCGATCTCCGTGAAACGCTCGGGCGTGCTCACAATATAGTACTTGATATTTAAGATATTATGGACCATTGTGGGTATAAATGGGGATATGGGTCAAAAACTTGTCTACAGAAGCTATAGCGCAACAAACGTTCTGTTTTTACGACCGTTCTGTCTCCCTCTTTTTCCGTACCACATTGTTTTGATCATAGTCATCAACACGCGCCGACTTTTTACCAAAATTACGACACCACGACGAAGTGACTTCAAGGAGAACATTAAAAGCATTTGATACCTTACAATTTCGAACGACTCAAGGCGTTTTATATGATTACTTAGCCTGTAAGTAAGCTACTTTTTCAATCTGCGAATATCTTTCAGTTTCCTGTTTTATCCAATTTTAAATTCAATTTATATTTTTTAGCGGAATATTATGGTGGCCTTCTTTGATATTTGTATATTTTTGTTTTTTACGTTCTTCTACGTTAACATCGATTTAGTCCGACTATTTATACCACAAACTCCACGGAATAAATTTATGAATGAAAACATCCAAGCTGTAGAATAAAATTAAGATGGAATTATTCTACACAAAAAACCGATCCACGACAATTCCAACCGTTAGAAACGTAGAACATGGAAAGACCTTCGTTTTGATAGGTTGTGGCTCCCGTAACTCCAAACGAGTCAAAAGTTATGGCCGTTTGAAGAAACGGAAGAAAGCGACAGACCGATCGTTGTTCCGATTCGACGGTACTGGCAAAAGTCTTCGATCTCCGTGAAACGCTCAAGCATGCTCACAATATAGTACTTGATATTTAAGATATTATGGATCATTGTGGGAATAAATGGGGATATGGGTCAAAAACTTGTCTACAGAAGCTATAGCGCGATAAACGTTCTGTTTTAACGACCGTTCCGTCTTCCTCTTTTACCGTACCACATTGTTTTGCTCATAGTCATCAACACACGCCGACTTTTTACCAAAATTACGACACCACGACGAAGTGACTTCAAGGAGAACATTAAAAGCATTTGATACCTTACTATTTCGAACGACTCAAGGCGTTTTATATGATTACTTAGCCTGTAAGTAAGCTACTTTTTCAATCTGCGAATATCTTTCAGTTTCCTGTTTTATCCAATTTTAAATTCAATTTCAATTTTTTTAGCGGAATGTTATGGTGGCCTTCTTTGATATTTGTATATTTTTGTTTTTTACGTTCTTCTACGTGAACATCGATTTAGTCCGACTATTTATACCACAAACTCCATGGAATAAATTTATGAATGAAAACATCCAAGCTGTAGAATAAAATTAAGATCGAATTATTCTACACAAAAAACCGATCCATGACGATTCCAACCGTTAGAAACGTAGAACATGGAAAGACCTTCGTTTTGATAGGTTGTGGCTCAGGCAACTCCAAACGAGTCAAAAGTTATGGCCGTTTGAAGAAACGGAAGAATGCGACAGACCGCTCGCTGTTCCGATTCGACGGTACTGGCAAAAGTCTTCGATCTCCGTGAAACGCTCGGGCATGCTCACAATATAGTACTTGATATTTAAGATATTATGGATCACTGTGTGTATAAATGGGGATTTGGGTCAAAAACTTGTCTACAGAAGCTATAGCGCAATAAACGTTCTGTTTTTACGACCGTTCCGTCTCCCTCTTTTTCCGTACGACATCGTTTTGCACATAGTCATCAACACGCGCCGACTTTTTACCAAAATTACGACACCACGACGAAGTGACTTCAAGGAGAACATTAAAAGAATTTGATACCTTACAATTTCGAACGACTCAAGGCGTTTTATATGATTACTTAGCCTGTAAGTAAGCTACCTTTTCAATCTGCAAATATCTTTCAGTTTCCTGTTTTATCCAATTTTAAATTCAATTTCAATTTTTTTAGCGGAATGTTATGGTGGCCTTCTTTGATATTTGTATATTTTGGTTTTTTACGTTCTTCTACGTTAACATCGATTTAGTCCGACAATTTATACCACAAACTCCACGGAATAAATTTATGAATGAAAACATCCAAGCTGTAGAATAAAATTAAGATGGAATTATTCTACACAAAAAGACCGATCCATGACGATTCCAACCGTTACAAACGTAGAACATGGAAAGACCTTCGTTTTGATAAGCTGTGGCTCAGGTAACTCCAAACGAGTCAAAAGTTATGGTCGTTTGAAGAAACGGAAGAAAGCGACAGACCGCTCGCTCTTCCGATTCGACGGTACTGGCAAAAGTTTTCGATCTCCGTGAGACGCTCGGGCATGCTCACAATATAGTACTTGATATTTAAGATATTATGGATCATTGTGGGTATAAATGGGGATACGGGTCAAAAACTTGTCTACAGAAGCTATAGCGCAATAAACGTTCTGTTTTTACGACCACTCCATCTCCCTCTTTTTCCGTACCACATTGTTTTGCTCATCGCCAGCAACACGCGCCGACTTTTTACCAAAATTACGACACAATGACGAAGTGACTTCTAGGAGAACATTAAAAGTATTTGATACCTTACAATTTCGAACGACCCAAGGCGTTTTATATTATTACTTAGCCTGTAAGTAAGCTACTTTTTCAATCTGCGAATATCTTTCAGTTTCCTGTTTTATCCAATTTTAAATTCAATTTCAATTTTTTTAGCGGAATGTTATGGTGGCCTTCTTTGATATTTGTATATTTTTGTTTTTTACGTTCTTCTACGTTAACATCGATTTAGTCCGACTATTTATACCACAAACTCCACTGTATAAATTTGTGAATGAAAACATCTAAGCTGTAGAATAAAATTAAGATGGAATTATTCTACACAAAAAACCGATCCATGACCATTCCAACCGTTAGAAACGTAGAACATGGAAAGACCTTCGTTTTGATAGGTTGTGGCTCCCGTAACTCCAAACGAGTCAAAAGTTATGGCCGTTTGAAGAAACGGAAGAAAGCGACAGACCGCTCGCTGTTCCGATTCGACGGTACTGGCAAAAGTCTTCGATCTCCGTGAAACGCTCAAGCGTGCTCACAATATAGTACTTGATATTTAAAATATATGGATTATTGTGGGTATAAATGGGGATATGGGTCAAAAACTTGTCTACAGAAGCTATAGCGCAATAAACGTTCTGTTTTAACGACCGCTCCGTCACTCTCTTTTTCCGTACCACATTGTTTTGCTCATAGTCATCAACACGCGCCGACTTTTTACCAAAATTACGACACCACGACGAAGTGACTTCAAGGAGAACATTAAAAACATTTGATACCTTACAATTTCGAACGACTCAAGGCGTTTTATATGATTACTTAGCCTGTAAGTAAGCTACCTTTCAATCTGCCAATATCTTTCAGTTTCCTGTTTTATCCAATTTTAAATTCAATTTCAATTTTTTTAGCGGAATGTTATGGTGGCCTTCTTTGATATTTGTATATTTTGGTTTTTTACGTTCTTCTACGTTAACATCGATTTAGTCCGACAATTTATACCACAAACTCCACGGAATAAATTTATGAATGAAAACATCCAAGCTGTAGAATAAAATTAAGATGGAATTATTCTACACAAAAAGACCGATCCATGACGATTCCAACCATTACAAACGTAGAACATGGAAAGACCTTCGTGTTGATAGGTTGTGGCTCCCGTAACTCCAAACGAGTCAAAAGTTATGGCCGTTTGAAGAAACGGAAGAAAGCGACAGACCGCTCGCTGTTCCGATTCAACGGTACTGGCAAAAGTTTTCGATCTCCGTGAAACGCTCGGGCGTGCTCACAATATAGTACTTGATATTTATGATATTATGGATCATTGTGGGTATAAATGGGGATATGGGTCAAAAACTTGTCTACAGAAGCCATAGCGCAACAAACGTTCTGTTTTTACGACCGTTCTGTCTCCCTCTTTTTCCGTACCACATTGTTTTGATCATAGTCATCAACACGCGCCGGCTTTTTACCAAAATTACGACACCACGACGAAGTGACTTCAAGGAGAACATTAAAAGCATCTGATACCTTACAATTTCGAACGACTCAAGGCGTTTTATATGATTACTTAGCCTGTAAGTAAGCTACTTTTTCAATCTGCGAATATCTTTCAGTTTCCTATTTTATCCAATTTTAAATTCAATTTCAATTTTTTTAGCGGAATATTATGGTGGCCTTCTTTGATATTTTTATATTTTTGTTTTTTACGTTCTTCTACGTGAACGTCGATTTAGTCCGACTATTTATACCACAAACTCCACGGAATAAATTTATGAATGAAAACATCCAAGCTGTAGAATAAAATTAAGATGGAATTATTCTACACAAAAAACCGATCCACGACAATTCCAACCGTTAGAAATGTAGAACATGGAAAGACCTTCGTTTTGATAGGTTGTGGCTCCCGTAACTCCAAACGAGTCAAAAGTTATGGCCGTTTGAAGAAACGGAAGAAAGCGACAGACCGCTCGTTGTTCCGATTCGACGGTACTGGCAAAAGTCTTCGATCTCCGTGAAACGCTCAAGCATGCTCACAATATAGTACTTGATATTTAGAAATTATGGATCATTGTGGGAATAAATGGGGATATGGGTCAAAAACTTGTCTACAGAAGCTATAGCGCGATAAATGTTCTGTTTTAACGACCGTTCTGTCTTCCTCTTTTACCGTACCACATTGTTTTGCTCATAGTCATCAACACGCGCCGACTTTTTACCAAAATTACGACACCACGACGAAGTGACTTCAAGGAGAACATTAAAAGCATTTGATACCTTACAATTTCGAACGACCCAAGGCGTTTTATATGATTACTTAGCCTGTAAGTAAGCTACTTTTTCAATCTGCGAATATCTTTCAGTTTCCTGTTTTATCCAATTTTAAATTCAATTTCAATTTTTTTAGTGGAATGTTATGGTGGCCTTCTTTGATTTTTGTATATTTTTGTTTTTTACGTTCTTCTACGTGAACATCGATTTAGTCCGACTATTTATACCACAAACTCCACGGAATAAATTTATGAATGAAAACATCCAAGCTATAGAATAAAATTAAGATGGAATTATTCTACACAAAAATCCGATCCATGACGATTCCAACCGTTAGAAACGTAGAACATGGAAAGACCTTCGTTTTGATAGGTTGTGGCTCAGGCAACTCCAAACGAGTCAATAGTTATGGCCGTTTGAAGAAACGGAAGAAAGCGATAGACCGCTCGCTGTTCCGATTCGACGGTACTGGCAAAAGTCTTCGATCTCCGTGAAACGCTCGGGCATGCTCACAATATAGTACTTGATATTTAAGATATTATGGATCACTGTGGGTATAAATGGGGATATGGGTCAAAAACTTGTCTACAGAAGCTATAGCACAATAAACGTTCTGTTTTTACGACCGTTCCGTCTCCCTCTTTTTCCGTACCACATCGTTTTGCTCATAGTCATCAACACGCGCCGACTTTTTACCAAAATTACGACACCACGACGAAGTGACTTCAAGAAGAACAATAAAAGAATTTGATACCTTACAATTTCGAATGACTCAAGGCGTTTTATATGATTACTTAGCCTGTAAGTAAGCTACCTTTCAATCTGCAAATATCTTTCAGTTTCCTGTTTTATCCAATTTTAAATTCAATTTCAATTTTTTTAGCGGAATGTTATGGTGGCCTTCTTTGATATTTGTATATTTTGGTTTTTTACGTTCTTCTACGTTAACATCGATTTAGTCCGACAATTTATACCACAAACTCCACGGAATAAATTTATGAATGAAAACATCCAAGCTGTAGAATAAAATTAAGATGGAATTATTCTACACAAAAAGATCGATCCATGACGATTCCAACCGTTACAAACGTAGAACATGGAAAGACCTTCGTTTTATAAGTTGTGGCTCAGGTAACACCAAACGAGTCAAAAGTTATGGCCGTTTGAAGAAACGGAAGAAAGCGACAGACCGCTCGCTCTTCCGATTCGACGGTACTGGCAAAAGTTTTCGATCTCCGTGAGACGCTCGGGCATGCTCACAATATTGTACTTGATATTTAAGATATTATGGATCATTGTGGGTATAAATGGGGATACGGGTCAAAAACTTGTCTACAGAAGCTATAGCGCAATAAACGTTCTGTTTTTACGACCATTCCATCTCCCACTTTTTCCGTACCACATTGTTTTGCTCATAGTCAGCAACATGCGCCGACTTTTTACCAAAATTACGACACAATGACGAAGTGACTTCAAGGAGAACATTAAAAGTATTTGATACCTTACAATTTCGAACGACTCAAGGCGTTTTATATTATTACTTAGCCTGTAAGTAAGCTACGTTTTCAATCTGCGAATATCTTTCAGCTTCCTGTTTTATCCAATTTTAAATTCAATTTCAATTTTTTTAGCGGAATGTTATGGTGGCCTTCTTTGATATTTGTATATTTTTGTTTTTTACATTCTTCTACGTTAACATCGATTTAGTCCGACTATTTATACCACAAACTCCACGGTATAAATTTGTGAATGAAAACATCCAAGCTGTAGAATAAAATTAAGATGGAATTATTCTGCACAAAAAATCGATCCATGA
Organism: Allium cepa; assembly: GCA_030765085.1. Classification (NCBI taxonomy): domain Eukaryota; kingdom Viridiplantae; phylum Streptophyta; class Magnoliopsida; order Asparagales; family Amaryllidaceae; genus Allium; species Allium cepa. The sequence goes on from CM060931.1 coordinate 172,682,846, forward strand.
CAATTCCAACCGTTAGAAACGTAGAACATGGAAAGACCTTCGTTTTGATAGGTTGTGGCTCCCGTAACTCCAAACGAGTCAAAAGTTATGGCCGTTTGAAGAAACGGAAGAAAGCGACAGACCGCTCGCTGTTCCGATTCGACGATACTGGAAAAAGTCTTCGATCTCCGTGAAGCGCTCAAGCGTGCTCACAATATAGTACTTGATATTTAAAATATATGGATTATTGTGGGTATAAATGGGGATATGGGTCAAAAACTTGTCTACAGAAGCTATAGCGCAATAAACGTTCTGTTTTAACGACCGTTCCGTCACTCTCTTTTTCCGTACCACATTGTTTTGCTCATAGTCATCAACACGCGCCGACTTTTTACCAAAATTACGACACCACGACGAAGTGACTTCAAGGGGAACATTAAAAGCATTTGATACCTTACAATTTCGAACGACTCAAGACGTTTTATATGATTACTTAGCCTGTAAGTAAGCTACTTTTTCAATCTGCGAATATCTTTCAGTTTCCTGTTTTATCCAATTTTAAATTCAATTTCAATTTTTTTAGTGGAATGTTATGGTGGCCTTCTTTGATATTTGTATATTTTTGTTTTTTACGTTCTTCTACGTTAACATCGATTTAGTCCGACTATTTATACCACAAACTCCACGGAATAAATTTATGAATGAAAACATCCAAGCTGTAGAATAAAATTAAGATGGAATTATTCTGCACAAAAAACCGATCCATGACGATTTCAACCGTTAGAAACGTAGAACATGGAAATACCTTCGTTTTGATAGGTTGAGGCTCCCGTAACTCCAAATGAGTCAAAAGTTATGACCGTTTGAAGAAAGAAGAAAGCGATAGACCGCTCGCTGTTCCGATTCGACGGTACTGGCAAAAGTCTTCGATCTCCGTGAAACGCTCGGGCATGCTCACAATATAGTACTTGATATTTAAGATATTATGGATCATTGTGGGAATAAATGGGGATATGGGTCAAAAACTTTCTACAGAAGCTATTGCGCGATAAACGTTCTGTTTTAACGACCGTTCCGTCTTCCTCTTTTACCGTACCACATTGTTTTGCTCATAGTCATCAACACGCGCCGACTTTTTACCAAAGTTACGACACCATGATGAAGTGACTTCAAGGAGAACATTAAAAGCATTTGATACCTTACAATTTCGAACGTCTCAAGGCGTTTTATCTGATTACTTAGCCTGTAAGTAAGCTACTTTTTCAACCTGCGAATATCTTTCAGTTTCCTGTTTTATCTAATTTAAAATTCAATTTCAATTTTTTTAGCGGAATGTTATGGTGGCCTTCTTTGATATTTGTATATTTTGGTTTTTTACGCTCTTCTACGTGAACATCGATTTAGTCCGACTATTTATACCACAAACTCCACGGAAAAAATTTATGAATGAAAACATCCAAGCTGTAGAATAAAATTAAGATGGAATTATTCTACACAAAAAACCGATCCATGACGATTCCAACCGTTAGAAACGTAGAACATGGAAAGACCTTTGTTTTGATAGGTTGTGGCTCATGCAACTCCAAACGAGTCAAAAGTTATGGCCGTTTGAAGAAACGGAAGAAAGCGACAGACCGCTCGCTGTTCCGATTCGACGGTACAGGCAAAAGTCTTCGATCTCCGTGAAACGCTCGGGCATGCTCACAATATAGTACTTGATATTTAAGATATTATGGATCACTGTGGGTATAAATGGGGATATGGGTCAAAAACTTGTCTACAGAAGATATAGCGCAATAAACGTTCTGTTTTTACGACCGTTCCGTCTCCCTCTTTTTCCGTACCACATCGTTTGGCTCATAGTCATCAACACGCGCCGACTTTTTACCAAAATTACAACACCACGACGAAGTGACTTTAAGGAGAACATTAAAAGCATTTGATACCTTACAATTTCGAACGACTCAAGGCGTTTTATATGATTACTTAGCCTTTAAGTAAGCTACTTTTTCAATCTGTGAATATCTTTCAGTTTCCTGTTTTATTCAATTTTAAATTCAATTTCAATTTTTTTAGCAGAATATTATGGTGGCCTTCTTTGATATTTGTATATTTTTGTTTTTTACGTTCTTCTACGTTAACATCGATTTAGTCCGACTATTTATACCACAAACTCCACGGAATAAATTTATGAATGAAAACATCCTAGTTGTAGAATAAAATTAAGATTGAATTATTCTATACAAAAAACCGATCCATGACGATTCCAACCGTTAGAAACGTAGAACATGGAAAGACCTTCATTTTGATAGGTTGTGGCTCAGGTAACTCCAAACGAGTCAAAATTTATGGCCGTTTGAAGAAACGGAAGAAAGTGACAGACCGCTCGCTGTTCCGATTCGACGGTACTGGCAAAAGTTTTCGATCTCCGTGAAACGCTCGGGCATGCTCACAATATAGTACTTGATATTTAAGATATTATGGATCATTGTGGGTATAAATGGGGTTATGGGTCAAAAACTTGTCTACAGAAGCTATAGCGCAATAAACGTTCTGTTTTTACGACCGTTCCGTCTCCCTCTTTTTCTGTACCACATTGTTTTGCTCATAGTCATCAACACGCGCCAACTTTTTACCAAAATTATGACACCACGACGAAGTGACTTCAAGGAGAACATTAAAAGCATTTGATACCTTACAATTTCGAACGACTCAAGGCGTTTTATATGATTACTTAGCCTGTAAGTAAGCTACTTTTTCAATCTGCGAATATCTTTCAGTTTCCTGTTTTATTCAATTTTAAATTCAATTTCAATTTTCTTAGCGGAATATTATGGCGCCCTTCTTTGATATTTGTATATTTTTGTTTTTTACGTTCTTCTACGTTAACATCGATTTGGTCCGACTATTTATACCACAAACTCCACGGAATAAATTTATGAATGAAAACATCCTAGTTGTAGAAGAAAATTAAGTTTGAATTATTCTATACAAAAAACCGATCCATGACGATTCCAACCGTTAGAAACGTAGAACATGGAAAGACCTTCATTTTGATAGGTTGTGGCTCAGGTAACTCCAAACGAGTCAAAATTTATGGCCGTTTGAAGAAACGGAAGAAAGTGACAGACCGCTCGCTGTTCCGATTCGACGGTACTGGCAAAAGTTTTCGATCTCCGTGAAACGCTCGGGCATGCTCACAATATAGTACTTGATATTTAAGATATTATGGATCATTGTGGGTATAAATGGGGTTATGGGTCAAAAACTTGTCTACAGAAGCTATAGCGCAATAAACGTTCTGTTTTTACGACCGTTCCGTCTCCCTCTTTTTCTGTACCACATTGTTTTGCTCATAGTCATCAACACGCGCCGACTTTTTACCAAAATTATGACACCACGACGAAGTGACTTCAAGGAGAACATTAAAAGCATTTGATACCTTACAATTTCGAACGACTCAAGGCGTTTTATATGATTACTTAGCCTGTAAGTAAGCTACTTTTTCAATCTGCGAATATCTTTCAGTTTCCTGTTTTATCCAATTTTAAATCCAATTTCAATTTTTTTAGCGGAATGTTATGGTGGCCTTCTTTGATATTTGTATATTTTTGTTTTTTACGTTCTTCTACGTTAACATCAATTTAGTCCGACTATTTATACCACAAACTCCACGGAATAAATTTATGAATGAAAACATCCAAGCTGTAGAATAGAATTAAGATGGAATTATTCTACACAAATAACTGATCCTTGACAATTCCAACCGTTAGAAACGTAGAACATGGAAAGACCTTCGTTTTGATAGGTTGTGGCTCCCGTAACTCCAAACGAGTCAAAAGTTATGGCCGTTTGAAGAAACGGAAGAAAGCGATAGACCGCTCGTTGTTCCGATTCGACGGTACTAGCAAAAGTCTTCGATCTCCGTGAAATGCTCAAGCATGCTCACAATATAGTACTTGATATTTAAGATATTATGGATCATTGTGGGAATAAATGGGGATATGGGTCAAAAACTTGTCTACAGAAGCTATAGCGCAATAAACGTTCTGTTTTTACGACCGTTCCGTCTTCCTCTTTTTCCGTACCATTTTGTTTTGGTCATAGTCATCAACACGCGCCGACTTTTTACCAAAATTACGACACCACGACGAAGTAACTTCAAGGAGAACGTTAAAAGTATTTGATTTCTTAGAATTTCGAACGACTCAAGGCGTTTTATATGATTACTTAGACTGTAAGTAAGCTACTTTTTCAATCTGCGAATATCTTTCAGTTTCCTGTTTTATCCAATTTTAAATTCAATTTCAATTTTTTTAGTGGAATGTTATGGTGGCGTTCTTTGATATTTGTATATTTTTGTTTTTTACGTTCTTCTACGTTAACATCGATTTAGTCCGACTATTTATACCACAAACTCCACGGAATAAATTTATGAATGAAAACATCCAAGCTCTAGAATAAAATTAAGATGGAATTATTCCACACAAAAAACCGATCCATGACGATTCCAACCGTTAGAAACGTAGAACAAGGAAAGACCTTCGTTTTGATAGGTTGTGGCTCCCGTTACTCCAAACGAGTCAAAAGTTATGGCCGTTTGAAGAAATGGAAGAAAGCGACAGACCGCTCGCTGTTCCGATTCGACGGTACTGGCAAAAGTCTTCGATCTCCGTAAAACGCTCAAGCGTGCTCACAATATAGTACTTGATATTTAAGATATTATGGATCATTGTGGGTATAAATGGGGATATGGGTCAAAAACTTGTCTACAGAAGCTATAGCGCAATAAACGTTCTGTTTTAACGACCGTCCCGTCTCTCTCTTTTTCCATACCACATTGTTTTCCTCATAGTCATCAACACGCGTCGACTTTTTACCAAAATTACGACACCACGACGAAGTGACTTCAAGGAGAACATTAAAAGCATTTGATACCTTACAATTTCGAACGACTCAAGGCGTTTTATATGATTACTTAGCCTGTAAGTAAGCTACCTTTTTCAATCTGCGAATATCTTTCAGTTTCCTGCTTTATCCAATTTTAAATTCAATTTCAATTTTTTTAGCGGAATGTTATGGTGGCCTTCTTTGATATTTGTATATTTTTTTTTTTACGTTCTTCTACGTGAACATCGATTTAGTCCGACTATTTATACCACAAACTCCACGGAATAAATATATGAATGAAAACATCCAAGCTGTAGAATAAAATTAAGATGGAATTATTCTATACAAAAAGCCGATCCATGACGATCCCAACAGTTAGAAACGTAGAACGTGGAAAGACCTTCGTTTTGATAGGTGGTGGCTCCCGTAACTCCAAACGAGTCAAAAGTTATGGCCGTTTGAAGAAACAGAAGAACGCGATAGACCGCTCGTTGTTCCGATTCGACGGTACTAGCAAAAGTCTTCCATCTCCGTGAAACGCTCAAGCATGCTCACAATATAGTACTTGATATTTAAGATATTATGGATCATTGTGGGAATAAATGGGGATATGGGTCAAAAACTTGTCTACAGAAGCTATAGCGCAATAAACGTTCTGTTTTTACGACCGTTCCGTCTTCCTCTTTTTCCATACCGTATTGTTTTGGTCATAGTCATCAACACGCGCCGACTTTTTACCAAAATTAAGACACCACGACGAAGTAACTTGAAGGAGAACGTTAAAAGTATTTGATTTCTTAGAATTTCGAACGACTCAAGGCATTTTATATGATTACTTAGACTGTAAGTAAGCTACGTTTTCAATCTGAGAATATCTTTCAGTTTCCTGTTTTATCCAATTTTAAATTCAATTTCAATTTTTTTAGCGGAATGTTATGGTGGCCTTCTTTGATATTTGTATATTTTTGTTTTTTACGTTCTTCTACGTTAACATCGATTTAGTCCGACTATTTATGCCACAAACTCCACGGAATAAATTTATGAATGAAAACATCCAAGTTGTAGAATAAAATTAAGATGGAATTATTCTACACAAAAAACCGATTCATGACGATTCCAACCGTTAGAAACGTAGAACATGGAAAGACCTTCGTTTTGATAGGTCGTGGCTCCCGTAACACCAAACGAGTCAAAAGTTTTGGCCGTTTGAAGAAACGGAAGAAAGCGACAGACCGCTCGCTGTTCCGATTCGACGGTACTGGCAAAAGTCTTCGATCTCCGTGAAACGCTCAAGCGTGCTCACAATATAGTACTTGATATTTAAGATATTATGGATCATTGTGTGTATAAACGGGGATATGGGTCAAAAACTTGTCTACAGAAGCTATAGCGCAATAAACGTTCTGTTTTAACGACGGTCCTGTCTCTCTCTTTTTCCATACCACATTGTTTTCCTCATAGTCATCAACACGCGTCGACTTTTTACAAAAATTACGACACCACGACGAAGGGACTTCAAGGAGAACATTAAAAGCATTTGATACCTTACAATTTCGAACGACTCAAGGCGTTCTATATGATTACTTAGCCTGTAAGTAAGCTACTTTTTCAATCTGCGAATATCTTTCAGTTTCCTATTTTATCCAATTTTAAATTCAATTTCAATTTTTTTAGCGGAATGTTATGGTGGCCTTCTTTGATATTTGTATATTTTTGTTTTTTACGTTCTTCTACGTGAACATCGATTTAGTCCGACTATTTATACCACAAACTCCACGGAATAAATTTATGAATAAAAACATCCAAGCTGTAAAATAAAATTAAGATGGAATTATTGTACACAAAAAACCGATCCATGACAATTCCAACCGTTAGAAACGTAGAACATGGAAAGACCTTCGTTTTGATAGGTTGTGGCTCCTGTAACTCCAAACGAGTCAAAAGTTATGGCCGTTTGAAGAAACGGAAGAAAGCGACAGATCGCTCGCTGTTCCGACTCGACGGTACTGGCAAAAGTCTTCGATCTCCGTGAAACGCTCAAGCATGCTTACAATATAGTACTTGATATTTAAGATATTATGGATCATTGTGGGTATAAATGGGGATATGGGTCAAAAACTTGTCTACAAAAGCTATAGCGCAATAAACGTTCTGTTTTAACGACCGTTCCGTCTCTCCCTTTTTCCGTACCACATTGTTTTGCTCATAGTCATCAACACGCGCTGACTTTTTACCAAAATTATGACACCACGACGAAGTGACTTCAAGGAGAACATTAAAAGCATTTGATACCTTACAATTTCGAACGGCTCAAGGCGTTTTATATGATTACTTAGCCTGTAAGTAAGCTACTTTTTCAATCTGCTAATATCTTTCAGTTTCTTATTTTATCCAATTTTAAATTCAATTTCAAATTTTTAGAGGAATGTTATGGTGGCCTTCTTTGATATTTGTATATTTTTGTTTTTTACGTTCTTCTACGTGAACATCGATTTAGTCCGACTATTTATACCACAAACTCCACGGAATAAATTTATGAATGAAAACATCCAAGCTGTAGAATAAAATTAAGATGGAATTATTCTACACAAAAAACCGATCCATGACAATTCCAAACGTTAGTAACGTAGAACATGGAAAAACCTTCGTTTTGAAAGGTTGTGGCTTCCGTAACTCAAACGAGTCAAAAGTTATGGCTGTTTGAAGAAACGGAAGAAAGCGACAGACCGCTCGTTGTTCCGATTCGACGGTTCCGGCAAAAGTCTTCGATCTCCGTGAAACGCTCAAGCATGCTCACAATATAGTACTTGATATTTAAGATACTATGGATCATTGTGGGAATAAATGGGGATACGGGTCAAAAACTTGTCTGCAGAAGCTATAGCGCAATAAACGTTCTGTTTTTACGACCGTTCCGTCTTCCTCTTTTTCCGTACCATATTGTTTTGGTCATAGCCATCAACACGCGCCGACTTTTTACCAAAATTACAACACCACGACGAAGTAACTTCAAGGAGAACGTTAAAAGTATTTGATACCTTAGAATTTCGAACGACTCAAGGCGTTTTATATGATTACTTAGCCTGTAAGTAAGCTACTTTTTCAATCTGCGAATATCTTTAAGTTTCCTGTTTTATCCAATTTTAAATTCAATTTCAATTTTTTTAGCGGAATGTTATGGTGGCCTTCTTTAATATTTGTATATTTTTGTTTTTTACGTTCTTATACGTTAACATCGATTTAGTCCGACTATTTATACCACAAACTCCACGGAATAAATTTATGAATGAAAACATCCAAGCTGTAGAATAAAATTAAGATGGAATTATTCTACACAAAAAACCGATCCATGACGATTCCAACCGTTAGAAACGTAGAACATGGAAAGACCTTCGTTTTGATAGGTGGTGGCTCCCGTAACTCCAAACGAGTCAAAAGTTATGGCCGTTTGAAGAAACAGTAGAATGCGATAGACCGCTCGTTGTTCCGATTCGACGGTACTAGCAAAAGTCTTCGATCTCCGTGAAACGCTCAAGCATGCTCACAATATAGTACTTGATATTTAAGATATTATGGATCATTGTGGGAATAAATGGGGATATGGGTCAAAAACTTGTCTACAGAAGCTATAGCGCAATAAACGTTCTGTTTTTACGACCGTTCCGTCTTCCTCTTTTTCCATACCATATTGTTTTGGTCATAGTCATCAACACGCGCCGACTTTTTACAAAAATTACGACACCACGACGAAGTAACTTCAAGGAGAACGTTAAAAGTATTTGATTTCTTAGAATTTCGAACGACTCAAGGCGTTTTATATGATTACTTAGACTGTAAGTAAGCTACTTTTTCAATCTGCGAATATCTTTCAGTTTCCTGTTTTATCCAATTTTAAATTCAATTTCAATTTTTTTAGCGGAATGTTATAATGGCCTTCTTTGATATTTGTATATTTTTGTTTTTTACGTTCTTCTACGTTAACATCGATTTAGTCCGACTATTTATACCACAAACTCCACGGAATAAATTTATGAATGAAAACATCCAAGCTGTAGAATAAAATTAAGATGGAATTATTCTACACAAAAAATCGATCCATGACGATTCCAACCGTTAGAAACGTAGAACATGGAAAGACCTTCGTTTTGATAGGTTGTGGCTCCCGTTACTCCAAACGAGTCAAAAGTTATGGCCGTTTGAAGAAACGGAAGAAAGCGACAGACCGCTCGCTGTTCCGATTCGACGGTACTGGCAAAAGTCTTCGATCTCCGTGAAACGCTCAAGCGTGCTCACAATATAGTAATTGATATTTAAGATATTATGGATCATTGTGGGTATAAACGGGGATATGGGTCAAAAACTTGTCTACAGAAGCTATAGCGCAATAAACGTTCTGTTTTAACGACCGTCCCGTCTCTCTCTTTTTCCATACCACATTGTTTTCCTCATAGTCATCAACACGCGCCGACTTTTTACAAAAATTACGACACCACGACGAAGTGACTTCAAGGAGAACATTAAAAGCATTTGATACCTTACAATTTCGAACGACTCAAGGCGTTTTATATGATTACTTAGCCTGTAAGTAAGCTACTTTTTCAATCTGCGAATATCTTTCAGTTTCCTGTTTTATCCCATTTTAAATTCAATTTCAATTTTTTTAGCGGAATGTTATGGTGGCCTTCTTTGATATTTGTATATTTTTGTTTTTTACGTCCTTCTACGTGAACATCGATTTAGTCCGACTATTTATACCACAATCTCCACGGAATAAATTTATGAATAAAAACATCCAAGCTGTAAAATAAAATTAAGATGGAATTATTCTGCACAAAAACCGATCCATGAAAATTCCAACCGCTAGAAACGTAGAACATGGAAAGACCTTCGTTTTGATAGGTTGTGGCTCCCGTAACTCCAAACGAGTCAAAAGTTATGGCTGTTTGAAGAAACGGAAGAAACCGACAGATCGCTCGCTGTTCTGATTCGACGGTACTGGCAAAAGTCTTCGATCTCCGTGAAACGCTCAAGCATGCTTACAATATAGTACTTGATATTTAAGATATTATGGATCATTGTGGGTATAAATGGGGATATGGGTCAAAAACTTGTCTACAAAAGCTATAGCGCAATAAACGTTCTGTTTTAACGACCGTTCCGTCTCTCCCTTTTTCCGTACCACATTGTTTTGCTCATAGTCATCAACACGCGCCGACTTTTTACCAAAATTATGACACCACGACGAAGTGACTTCAAGGAGAACATTAAAAGCATTTGATACCTTACAATTTCGAACGACTCAAGGCGTTTTATATGATTACTTAGCCTGTAAGTAAGCAACTTTTTCAATCTGTTAATATTTTTCAGTTTCCTATTTTATCCAATTTTAAATTCAATTTCAGATTTTTAGCGGAATGTTATGGTGGCCTTCTTTGATATTTGTATATTTTTGTTTTTTACGTTCTTCTACGTGAACATCGATTTAGTCCGACTATTTATACCACAATCTCCACGGAATAAATTTATGAATGAAAACATCCAAGTTGTAGAATAAAATTAAGATGGAATTATTCTACACAAAAAACCGATCCATGACAATTCCAACCATTAGTAACGTAGAACATGGAAAGACCTTCGTGTTGATAGGTTGTGGCTCCCGTAACTCCAAACGAGTCAAAAGTTATGGCCGTTTGAAGAAACGGAAGAAAGCGACAGACCGCTCGTTGTTTCGATTCGACGGTACCGGCAAAAGTCTTCGATCTCCGTGAAACGCTCAAGCATACTCACAATATAGTACTTGATATTTAAGATACTATGGATCATTGTGGGAATAAATGGGGATACGGGTCAAAAACTTGTCTACAGAAGCTATAGCGCAATAAACGTTCTGTCTTTACGACCGTTCCGTCTTCCTCTTTTTCCGTACCATATTGTTTTGGTCATAGTCATCAACACGCGTAGACTTTTTACCAAAATTACGACACCACGACGAAGTAACTTCAAGGAGAACGTTAAAAGTATTTGATACCTTAGAATTTCGAACGACTCAAGGCGTTTTATATGATTACTTAGCCTGTAAGTAAGCTACTTTTTCAATCTGCGAATATCTTTAAGTTTGCTGTTTTATCCAATTTTAAATTCAATTTCAATTTTTTTAGCGGAATGTTATGGTGGCCTTCTTTGATATTTGTATATTTTCGTTTTTTACGTTCTTATACGTTAACATCGATTTAGTCCGACTATTTATACCACAAACTCCATGGAATAAATTTATGAATGAAAACATCCAAGCTGTAGAATAAAATTAAGATGCAATTATTCTACACAAAAAACCGATCCATGACAATTCCAACCGTTAGAAACGTAGAACATGGAAAGACCTTCGTTTTGATAGGTTGTGGCTCCAGTAACTCCAAACGAGTCTAAAGTTATGGCCGTTTAAAGAAATGGAAGAAAGCGACAGACCGCTCGCTGTTCCGATTCGACGGTACTGGCAAAAGTCTTCGATCTCCGTGAAACGCTCAAGCGTGCTCACAATATAGTACTTGATATTTAAGATATATGGATCATTGTGGGTATAAATGGGGATATGGGCCAAAAACTTGTCTACAGAAGCTATAGCGCAATAAACGTTCTGTTTTAACGACCGTTTCGTCTCTCTCTTTTTCCGTACCACATTGTTTTGCTCATAGTCATCATCACGCGCCGACTTTTTACCAAAATTACGACACCACGATGAAGTGACTTCAAGGAGAACATTAAAAGCATTTGATACCTTACAATTTCGAACGACTCAAGGCGTCTTATATGATTACTTAGTCTGTAAGTAAGCTACTTTTTCAATCTGCGAATATCTTTCAGTTTCCTGTTTTATCCAATTTTAAATTCAATTTCAATTTTTTTAGCGGAATGTTATGATGGCCTTCTTTGATATTTGTATATTTTTGTTTTTTACGTTCTTCTACGTGAACATCGATTTAGTCCGACTATTTATACCACAAACTCCACGGAATAAATTTATGAATGAAAACATCCAAGCTGTAGAATAAAATTAAGATGGAATTATTCTACACAAAAAAACGATCTATGACAATTCCAACCGTTAGAAACGTAGAACGTGGAAAGACCTTCGTTTTGATAGGTTATGGCTCCCGTAACTCCAAACGAGTCAAAAGTTATGGCCGTTTGAAGAAACGGAAGAAAACGACAGACCGCTCGCTGTTCCGATTCGACGGTACTGGCAAAAGTCTTCGATCTCCGTGAAACGCTCAAGCGTGCTCACAATATAGTACTTGAAATTTAAGATATTATGGATCATTGTGGGAATAAATGGGGATATGGGTCAAAAACTTGTCCACATAAGCTGTAGCGCAATAACGTTCTATTTTAACGACCGTTCCGTCTTCCTCTTTTTCCGTACCTCATCGTTTTGCTCATAGTCATCAACACGCGCCGACTTTTTACCAAAATTACGACACCACGACGAAGTGACTTCAAGGAGAACTTTAAAAGCATTTGATACCTTACAATTTCGAACGACTCAAGCCGTTTTATATGATTACTTAGCCGGTAAGCAAGCTACTTTTTCAATCCGCGAATATCTTTCAGTTTCCTGTTTTATCCAATTTTAAATTCAATTTCAATTTTTTTAGCGGAATGTTATGGTGGCCTTCTTTGATATTTGTATATTTTTGTTTTCTACGTTCTTCTACGTTAACATCGATTTAGTCCAACTATTTATACCACAAACTCCACGGAATAAATTTATGAATGAAAACATCCAAACTGTAGAATAAAATTAAGATGGAATTATTCTACACAAAAAACCGATCCATGACGATTCCAACCGTTAGAAACGTAGAAAATGGAAAGTCCTTCGTTTTGATAGGTTGTGGCTCTGGAAACTCCAAACGAGTCAAAAGTTATGGCCGTTTGAAGAAACGGAAGAAAACGACAGACCACTCGCTGTTCCGATTCGACGGTACTGGCAAAAGTCTTCGATCTCCGTGAAACGCTCGGGCATGCTCACAATATAGTACTTGATATTTAAGATATTATGGATCACTGTGGGTATAAATGGGGATATGGGTCAAAAACTTGTCTACAGAAGCTATAGCGCAATAAACGTTCTGTTTTTACGACCGTTCCGTCTCCCTCTTTTTCCGTACCACATTGTTTTGCTCATAGTCATCAACATGCGCCGACTTTTTACCAAAATTACGACACCACGACGAAGTGACTTCAAGGAGAACAATAGAAGCATTTGATACCTTACAATTTCGAACGACTCAAGGCGTTTTATATGATTACTTAGCCTTTAAGTAAGCTACTTTTTCAATCTGCGAATATCTTTCAGTTTCCTGTTTTATTCAATTTTAAATTCAATTTCAATTTTCTTAGCGGAATATTATGGCGGCCTTCTTTGATATTTGTATATTTTTGTTTTTTACGTTCTTCTACGTTAACATCGATTTGGTCCGACTATTTATACCACAAACTCCACGGAATAAATTTATGAATGAAAACATCCTAGTTGTAGAAGAAAATTAAGTTTGAATTATTCTATACAAAAAACCGATCCATGACGATTCCAACCGTTAGAAACGTAGAACATGGAAAGACCTTCATTTTGATAGGTTGTGGCTCAGGTAACTCCAAACGAGTCAAAATTTATGGCCATTTGAAGAAACGGAAGAAAGTGACAGACCGCTCGCTGTTCCGATTCGACGGTACTGGCAAAAGTTTTCGATCTCCGTGAAACGCTCGGGCATGCTCACAATATAGTACTTGATATTTAAGATATTATGCATCATTGTGGGTATAAATGGGATTATGGGTCAACCGTTCCGTCTCCCTCTTTTTCTGTACCACATTGTTTTGCTCATAGTCATCAACACGCGCCTACTTTTTACCAAAATTATGACAACACGACGAAGTGACTTCAAGGAGAACATTAAAAGCATTTGATACCTTACAATTTCGAACGACTCAAGGCGTTTTATATGATTACTTAGCCTGTAAGTAAGCTACCTTTTCAATCTGCGAATATCTTTCAGTTTCCTGTTTTATCCAATTTTAAATTCAATTTCAATTTTTTTAGCGGAATATTATGGTGGCCTTCTTTGATATTTGTACATTTTTGTTTTTTACATTCTTCTACGTTAACATCGATTTAGTCCGACTATTTATACCACAAACTCCACGGAATAAATTTATGAATGAAAACATCCAAGCTGTAGAATAAAATTAAGATGGAATTATTCTATACAAAAAGCCGATCCATGACGATCCCAACAGTTAGAAACGTAGAACGTGGAAAGTCCTTCGTTTTGACAGGTTGTGGCTCCCGTAACTCCAAACGAGTCAAAAGTTATGGCCGTTTGAAGAAACGGAAGAAAGCGACAGACCGCTCGCTGTTCCGATTCGACGGTACTGGCAAAAGTCTTCGATCTCCGTGAAACGCTCAAGCGTGCTCACAATATAGTACTTGATATTTAAGATATTATGGATCATTGTGGGAATAAATGGGGATATGGGTCAAAAACTTGTTTACAGAAGTTATAGCGCAATAAACATTCTGTTTAACGACCGTTCCGTCTTCCTCTTTTTCCGTACCACATCGTTTTGCTCATAGTCATCAACACGCGTCGACTTTTTACCAAAATTACGACACCACGACGAAGTGACTTCGAGGAGAACATTAAAAGCATTTGATACCTTACAATTTCGAACGAATCAAGGCGTTTTATATGATTACTTAGCCTTTAAGTAAGCTACTTTTTCAATCTGCGAATATCTTTAAGTTTCCTGTTTTATCCAATTTTAAATCCAATTTCAATTTTTTTAGCGGAATGTTATGGTGGCCTTATTTGATATTTGTATATTTTTGTTTTTTACGTTCTTCTACGTTAACATCGATTTAGTCCGACTATTTATACCACAAACAACGCGGAATAAATTTATGAATGAAAACATCCAAGCTGTAGAATAAAATTAAATGGAATTATTCTACACAAATAACTGATCCTTGACAATTCCAACCGTTAGAAACGTAGAACATGGAAAGACCTTCGTTTTGATAGGTTGTGGCTCCCGTAACTCCAAACGAGTCAAAAGTTATGGCCGTTTGAAGAAACGGAAGAAAGCGATAGACCGCTCGTTGTTCCGATTCGACGGTGCTGGCAAAAGTCTTCGATCTCCGTGAAACGCTCAAGCATGCTCACAATATAGTACTTGATATTTAAGATATTATGGATCATTGTGGGAATAAATGAGGATATGGGTCAAAAACTTGTCTACAGAAGCTATAGCGCAATAAACGTTCTGTTTTTACGACCGTTCCGTCTTCCTCTTTTTCCGTACCATATTGTTTTGGTCATAGTCATCAACACGCGCCGACTTTTTACCAAAATTACGACACCACGACGAAGTAACTTCAAGGAGAACGTTAAAAGTATTTGATTCCTTAGAATTTCGAACGACTCAAGGCGTTTTATATGATTACTTAGACTGTAAGTAAGCTACTTTTTCAATCTGCGAATATCTTTCAGTTTCCTGTTTTATCCAATTTTAAATTCAATTTCAATTTTTTTAGCGGAATGTTATGGTGGCCTTCTTTGATATTTGTATATTTTTGTTTTTTACGTTCTTCTACGTTAACATCGATTTAGTCCGACTATTTATACCACAAACTCCACGGAATAAATTTATGAATGAAAACATCCAAGCTGTAGAATAAAATTAAGATGGAATTATACTACACAAAATACTGATCCATGACGATTCCAACCGTTAGAAACGTAGAACATGGAAAGACCTTCGTTTTGATAGGTTGTGGCTCCCGTTACTCCAAACGAGTCAAAAGTTATGGCCGTTTGAAGAAACGGAAGAAAGCAACAGACCGCTCGCTGTTCCGATTCGACGGTACTGGCAAAAGTCTTCGATCTCCGTGAAACGCTCAAGCGTGCTCACAATATAGTACTTGATATTTAAGATATTATGGATCATTGTGGGTATAAATGGGGATATGGGTCAAAAACTTGTCTACAGAAGCTATAGCGAAATAAACGTTCTGTTTTAACGACCGTCCCGTCTCTCTCTTTTTCCATACCACATGGTTTTGCTCATAGTCATCAACACGCGCCGACTTTTTACCAAAATTACGACACCACGACGAAGTGACTTCAAGGAGAACATTAAAAGAATTTGATACCTTACAATTTCGAACGACTCAAGACGTTTTATATGATTACTTAGCCTGTAAGTAAGCTACTTTTTCAATCTGCGAATATCTTTCAGTTTCCTGTTTTATCCAATTTTAAATTCAATTTCAATTTTTTAGCGGAATGTTATGGTGGCCTTCTTTGATATTTGTATATTTTTGTTTTTTACGTTCTTCTACGTGAACATCGATTTAGTCCGACTATTTATGCCACAAACTCCACGGAATAAATTTATGAATGAAAACATCCAAGCTGTAGAATAAAATTAAGATGGAATTATTCTACACAAAAAACCGATCCATGACAATTCCAACCGTTAGTAACGTAGAACATGGAAAGACCTTCGTTTTGATAGGTTGTGGCTCCCGTAACTCCAAACGAGTCAAAAGTTATGGCCGTTGGAAGAAACGGAAGAAAGCGACAGACCGCTCGCTGTTCCGATTCGACGGTACTGGCAAAAGTCTTCGATCTCCGTGAAACGCTCAAGCGTGCTCACAATATAGTACTTGATATTTAAGATATTATGGATCATTGTGGGAATAAATGGGGATATGGGTCAAAAACTTGTCCACAGAAGCTGTAGCGCAATAAAGTTCTATTTTAACGACCGTTCCGTCTACCTCTTTTTCCGTACCTCATCGTTTTGCTCATAGTCATCAACAAGCGCCGACTTTTTACCAAAATTACGACATCATGACGAAGTGATTTCAAGGAGAACCTTAAAAGCATTTGATACCTTACAATTTCGAACGACTCAAGGCGTTTTATATGATTACTTAGCCTGTAAGTAAGCTACTTTTTCAATCTGCGAATATCTTTCAGTTTCCTGTTTTATCCAATTTTAAATTCAATTTCAATTTTTTTAGCGGAATGTTATGGTGGCCTTCTTTGATATTTGTATATTTTTGTTTTTTACGTTCTTCTACGTTAACATCGATTTAGTCCGACTATTTACACCACAAACTCCACGGAATAAATTTATAAATGAAAACATCCAAACTGTAGAATAAAATTAAGATGGAATTATTCTACACAAAAAACCGATCCATGACGATTCCAACCGTTAGAAACGTAGAAGATGGAAAGACCTTCGTTTTGATAGGTTGTGGCTCTGGAAACTACAAACGAGTCAAAAGTTATGGCCGTTTGAAGAAACGGAAGAAAACGACAGACCACTCGCTGTTCCAATTCGACGGTACTGGCAAAAGTTTTCGATCTTCGTGAAACGCTTTGGCATGCTCACAATATAGTACTTGATATTTAAGATATTATGGATCATTGTGGGTATAAATAGGGTTATGTGTCAAAAACTTGTCTACAGAAGCTATAGCGCAATAAACGTTCTGTTTTCACGACCGTTCAGTCTCCCTCTTTTTCCGTACCACATTGTTTTGCTCATAGTCATCAACACGCGCCGACTTTTTACCAAAATTACGACACCACGACGAAGTGACTTCAAGGAGAACATTAAAAGCATTTGATACCTTACAATTCCGAACGACTCAAGGCGTTTAATATGATTACTTAGCCTGTAAGTAAGCTACTTTTTCAATCTGCGAATATCTTTCAGTTTCCTGTTTTATCCAATTTTAAATTCAATTTCAATTTTTTTAGCGGAATGTTATGGTGGCCTTCTTTGATATTTGTATATTTTTGTTTTTTACGTTATTCTACGTTAACATCGATTTAGTCCGACTATTTACACCACAAACTCCACGGAATAAATTTATGAATGAAAACATCCAAGCTGTAGAATAAAATTAAGATGGAATTATTCTACACAAAAAACCGATCCATAACAATTCCAACCGTTAGAAACGTAGAACATGGAAAGACCTTCGTTTTGATAGGTTGTGGCTCCCGAATCTTCAAACGAGTCAAAAGTTATGGCCGTTTGAAGAAACGGAAGAAAGCGACAGACCGCTCACTGTTCCGATTCGACGGTACTGGCAAAAGTCTCCGATCTCCGTGAAGCGCTCAAGCGTGCTCACAATATATACTTGATATTTAAGATATTATGGATCATTGTGGGTATAAATGGGGATATGGGTCAAAAACTTATCTACAGAAGCTATAGCGCAATAAACGTTCTGTTTTAACGACCGTTCCGTCTCTCTCTTTTTCCGTACCACATTGTTTTGCTCATAGTCATCAACACGCGCTGACTTTTTACCAAAATTACGACACCACGACGAACTGATTTCAAGGAGAACATTAAAAGCATTTGATACCTTACAATTTCGAACGACTCAAGGCGTTTTATATGATTACTTAGCCTGTAAGTAAGCTACATTTTCAATCCGTGAATATCTTTCGGTTTCCTATTTTATCCAATTTTAAATTCAATTTCAATTTTTTTAGCGGAATGTTATGGTGGCCTTCTTTGATATTTGTATATTTTTGTTTTTTACGTTCTTCTACGTGAACATCGATTTAGTCCGACTATATATACCACAAACTCCACGGAATAAATTTATGAATGTAAACATCCAAGCTGTAGAATAAAATTAAGATGGAATTATTCTACACAAAAAACCGATCCATGACAGGTCCAACTGTTAGGAACATAGAACATGGGAAGACCTTCGTTTTGATAGGTTGTGGCTCCCGTAACTCCAAACGAGTCAAAGGTTATGGCCGTTTGAAGAAACGGAAGAAAGCGACAGACCGCTCGTTGTTCCGATTCGACGGTACCGGCAAAAGTCTTCGATCTCCGTGAAACGCTCAAGCATGCTCACAATATAGTACTTGATATTTAAGATATTATGGATAATTGTGGGAGTAAATGGGGATACGGGTCAAAAACTTGTCTACAGAAGCTATAGCGCAATAAACGTTCTGTTTTTACGACCGTTCCGTCTTACTCTTTTTCCGTACCATATTGTTTTGGTCATAGTCATCAACACGCGCCGACTTTTTACCAAAATTACGACACCACGACGAAGTAACTTCAAGGAGAACGTTAAAAGTATTTGATACCTTAGAATTTCGAACGACTCAAGGCGTTTTATATGATTACTTAGCCTGTAAGTAAGCTACTTTTTCAATCTGCGAATATCTTTCAGTTTCCTGTTTTATCCAATTTTAAATTCAATTTCAATTTTTTTAGCGGAATGTTATGGTGGCCTTCTTTGATATTTGTATATTTTTGTTTTTTACGTTCTTCTACGTTAACATCGATTTAGTCCGACTATTTCTACCACAAACTCCACGGAATAAATTTAAGAATGAAAACATCCAAGCTGTAGAATAAAATTAAGATGGAATTATTCTACACAAAAAACCGATCCATGACGATTCCAACCGTTCGAAACGTAGAACATGGAAAGACCTTCGTTTTGATAGGTTGTGGCTCCCGTAGCTCCAAACGAGTCAAAAGTTGTGGCCGTTTGAAGAAACGGAAGAAAGCGACAGACCGCTCGCTGTTCCGATTCGACGGTACTGGCAAAAGGCTTCGATCTCCGTGAAACGCTCAAGCGTGCTCACAATATAGTACTTGATATTTAAGATATTATGGATCATTGTGGGTATAAATGGAGATATGGGTCAAAAACTTGTCTACAGAAGCTATAGCGCAATAAACGTTCTGTTTTAACGACCGTTCCGTCTCTCTCTTTTTCCGTACCACATTGTTTTGCTCATAGTCATCAACACGCGTCGACTTTTTACCAAAATTATGACACCATGACGAAGTGACTTCAAGGAGAACATTAAAAGCATTTGATACCTTACAATTTCGAACGACTCAAGGCGTTTTATATGATTACTTAGCCTGTAAGTAAGCTACTTTTTCAATCTGCGAATATTTTTCAGTTTCCTGTTTTATCCAATTTTAAATTCAATTTCAATTTTTTTAGCGGAATGTTATGGTGGCCTTATTTGATATTTGTATATTTTTATTTTTTAAGTTATTCTACGTTAACATCGATTTAGTCCGACTATTTATACCACAAACTACACGGAATAAATTTATGAATGAAAACATCCAAGCTGTAGAATAAAATAAAATGGAATTATTCTACACAAAAAACCGATCCATGACAGTTCCAACCGTTAGAAACGTAGAACATGGAAAGACCTTCGTTTTGATAGGTTGTGGCTCCCGTAACTCCAAGCGAGTCAAAGGTTATGGCCATTTGAAGAAACGGAAGAAAGTGACAAACCGCTCGTTGTTCCGATTCGACGGTACCGGCAAAAATCTTCGATCTCCGTGAAACGCTCAAGCATGCTCACAATATAGTACTTGATATTTAAGATATTATGGATCATTGTGGGAGTAAATGGGGATACGGGTCAAAAACTTGTCTACAGAAGCTATAGCGCAATAAACGTTCTGTTTTTACGACCGTTCCGTCTTACTCTTTTCCCGTACCATATTGTTTTGGTCATAGTCATCAACACGCGCCGACTTTTTACCAAAATTACGACACCACGACGAAGTAACTTCAAGGAGAATGTTAAAAGTATTTGATACCTTAGAATTTCGAACGACTCAAGGCGTTTTATATGATTACTTAGCCTGTAAGTAAGCTACTTTTTCAATCTGCGAATATCTTTCAGTTTCATGTTTTATCCAATTTTAAATTCAATTTCAATTTTTTTAGCGGAATGTTATGGTGGCCTTCTTTGATATTTGTATATTTTTGTTTTTTACGTTCTTCTACGTTAACATCGATTTAGTCCGACTATTTCTACCACAAACTCCACGGAATAAATTTAAGAATGAAAACATCCAAGCTGTAGAATAAAATTAAGATGGAATTATTCTACACAAAAAACCGATCCATGACGATTCCAACCGTTCGAAACGTAGAACATGGAAAGACCTTTGTTGTGATAGGTTGTGGCTCCCGTAACTCCAAACGAGTCAAAAGTTATGGCCGTTTGAAGAAACGGAAGAAAGCGACAGACCGCTCGCTGTTCCGATTCGACGGTACTGGCAAAAGTCTTCGATCTCCGTGAAACGCTCAAGCGTGCTCACAATATAGTACTTGATATTTAAGATATTATGGATCATTGTGGGTATAAATGGGGATATGGGTCAAAAACTTGTCTACAGAAGCTATAGCGCAATAAACGTTCTGTTTTAACGACCGTTCCGTCTCTCTCTTTTTCCGTACCACATTGTTTTGCTCATAGTCATCAACACGCGTCGACTTTTTACCAAAATTACGACACCACGACGAAGTGACTTCAAGGAGAACATTAAAAGCATTTGATACCTTACAATTTCGAACGACTCAAGGCGTTTTATATGATTACTTAGCCTGTAAGTAAGCTACTTTTTCAATCTGCGAATATTTTTCAGTTTCATGTTTTATCCAATTTTAAATTCAATTTCAATTTTTTTAGCGGAATGTTATGGTGGCCTTATTTGATTTTTGTATATTTTTATTTTTTAAGTTATTCTACGTTAACATCGATTTAGTCCGACTATTTATACCACAAACTCCACGGAACAAATTTATGAATGAAAACATCCAAGCTGTAGAATAAAATTAAGATGGAATTATTCTACACAAAAAACCGATCCATGACAATTCCAACCGTTAGAAACGTAGAACATGGAAAGACCTTCGTTTTGATAGGTTGTGGCTCCCGAAACTCCAAACGAGTCAAAAGTTATGGCCGTTTGAAGAAACGGAAGAAAGCGACAGACCGCTCGCTGTTCCGATTCGACGGTATTGGCAAAAGTCTTCGATCTCCGTGAAACGCTCAAGCGTGCTCACAATATAGTACTTGATATTTAAGATATTAAGGATCATTGTGGGTGTAAATGGGGATATGGGTCAAAAACTTGTCTACAGAAGCTATAGCGCAATAAACGTTCTGTTTTAACGACCGTTCCTTCTCTCTCTTTTTCCGTACCACATTGTTTTGCTCATAGTCATCAACACGCACCGACTTTTTACCAAAATTACGACACCACGACGAAGTGACTTCAAGGAGAACATTAAAAGCATTTGATACCTTACAATTTCGAACGACTCAAGGCGTTTTATATGATTACTTAGCCTGTAAGTAAGCTACTTTTTCAATCTGCGAACATCTTTCAGTTTCCTGTTTTGTCCAATTTATAAATTCAATTTCAATTTTTTTAGAGGAATGTTATGGTGGCCTTCTTTGATATTTGTATATCTTTGTTTTTTACGTTCTTCTACGTGAACATCGATTTAGTCCGACTATTTATACCACAAACTCCACGGAATAAATTTATGAATGAAAACATCCAAGCTGTAGAATAAAATTAAGATGGAATTATTCTACACAAAAAACCGATCCATGACAATTCCAACCGTTAGAAACGTAGAACATGGAAAGACCTTCGTTTTGATAGGTTGTGGCTCCCGTAACTCCAAACGAGTCAAAAGTTATGGCCGTTTGAAGAAACGGAAGAAAGCGACAGACCGCTCGCTGTTCCGATTCGACGGTACTGGCAAAAGTCTTCGATCTCCGTGAAACGCTCAAGCGTGCTCACAATATAGTACTTGATATTTAAGATATTATGAATCATTGTGGGTATAAATGGAGATATGGGTCAAAAACTTGTCTACAGAAGCTATAGCGCAATAAACGTTCTGTTTTAACGACCGTTCCGTCTCTCTCTTTTTCCGTACCACAATGTTTTGCTCATAGTCATCAACACGCGTCGACTTTTTACCAAAATTACGACACCACGATGAAGTGACTTCAAGGAGAACATTAAAAGCATTTGATACCTTACAATTTCGAACGACTCAAGGCGTTTTATATGATTACTTAGCTGTAAGTAAGCTACTTTTTCAATCCGCGAATATCTTTCAGTTTCCTGTTTTATCCAATTTTAAATTCAATTTCAATTTTTTAAGCGGAATGTTATGGTGGCCTTCTTTGATATTGGTATATTTTTGTTTTTTCCGTTCTTCTACGTTAACATCGATTTAGTCCGACTATTTATACCACAAACTCCACGGTATAAATTTATGAATGAAAACATCCAAGCTGTAGAATAAAATTAAGATGGAATTATTCTACACAAAAAACCGATCCATGACAATTCCAACCGTTAGAAACGTAGAACATGGAAAGACCTTCGTTTTGATAGGTTGTGGCTCCCGTAACTCCAAACGAGTCAAAAGTTATGGCCGTTTGAAGAAACGGAAGAAAGCGACAGACCGCTCGCTGTTCCGATTCGACGGTACTGGCAAAAGTCTTCGATCTCCGTGAAACGCTCAAGCGTGCTCGCAATATAGTACTTGATATTTAAGATATTACGAATCATTGTGGGTATAAATGGAGATATGGGTCAAAAACTTGTCTACAGAAGCTATAGCGCAATAAACGTTCTGTTTTAACGACCGTTCCGTCTCTCTCTTTTTCCGTACCACAATGTTTTGCTCATAGTCATCAACACGCATCGACTTTTTACCAAAATTACGACACCACGACGAAGTGACTTCAAGGAGAACATTAAAAGCATTTGATACCTTAAAATTTCGAACGACTCAAGGCGTTTTATATGATTACTTAGCTGTAGGTAAGCTACTTTTTCAATCCGCGAATATCTTTCAGTTTCCTGTTTTATCCAATTTTAAATTCAATTTCAATTTTTTTAGCGGAATGTTATGGTGGCCTTCTTTGATATTTGTATATTTTTGTTTTTTCCGTTCTTCTACGTTAACATCGATTTAGTCTGACTATTTATACCACAAACTCCACGGAATAAATTTATGAATGAAAACATCCAAGGTGTAGAATAAAATTAAGATGGAATTATTCTGCACAAAATACCGATCCATGACGATTCCAACAATTAGAAACGTAGAACATTGAAAGACCTTCGTTTTGATAGGTTGTGGCTCCCGTAACTCCAAACGAGTCAAAAGTTATGGCCGTTTGAAGAAACGGAAGAAAGCAACAGACCGCTCGCTGTTCCGATTCGACGGTACTGGCAAAAGTCTTCGATCTCCGTGAAACGCTCAAACGTGCTCACAATATAGTACTTGATATTTAAGATATATGGATCATTGTGGGAATAAATGTGGTTATGGGTCAAAAACTTGTCTATAGAAGCTATAGCGCAATAAACGTTCTGTTTTTACGACCGTTCCGTCTTCCTCTTTTTCCGTACCATATTGTTTTGGTCATAGTCATCAACACACGCCGACTTTTTACCAAAATTACGACACCGCGACGAAGTAACTTCAAGGAGAACGTTAAAAGTATTTGATACCTTAGGATTTCGAACGACTCAAGGCGTTTTATATGATTACTTAGCCTGTAAATAAGCTACCTTTTCAATCTGCGAATATCTTTCAGTTTCCTGTTTTATCCAATTTTAAATTCAATTTCAATTTTTTTAGCGGAATGTTATGGTGGCCTTCTTTGATATTTGTATATTTTTGTTTTTTCCGTTCTTCTACGTTAACATCGATTTAGTCCGACTATTTATACCACAAATTCCATGGAATAAATTTATGAATGAAAACATCCAAGCTGTAGAATAAAATTAAGATGGAAAGACCTTCGTTTTGATAGGTTGTGTCTCCCGTAACTCCAAACGGGCTAAAAGTTATGGCCGTTTGAAGAAACGGAAGAAAGCGACAGACCGCTCGCTGTTCCGATTCGACGGTACTGGAAAAAGTCTTCGATCTCCATGAAACGCTCAAGCGTGCTCACAATATAGTACTTGATATTTAAGATATTATGGATCATTGTGGGTATAAATGGGGATATGGGTCAAAAACTTGTCTACAGAAGCTATAGCGCAATAAACGTTCTGTTTTAACGACCGTTCCGTCTCTCTCATTTTCCGTACCACATTGTTTTGCTCATAGTCATCAACACGCGTCGACTTTTTACCAAAATTACAACACCACGACGAAGTGACTTCAAGGAGAACATTAAAAGCATTTGATACCTTACAATTTCGAACGACTCAAGGCGTTTTATATGATTACTTATCCTGTAAGTAAGCTACTTTTTCAATCTGCGAATATCTTTCATTTTTCTGTTTTATCCAATTTTAAATTCAATTTCAATTTTTTTAGCGGAATGTTATGGTGGCCTTCTTTGATATTTGTATATTTTTATTTTTTACGTTCTTCTATGTTAACATCGATTTAGTCCGACTATTTATACCACAAACTCCACGGAATAAATTTATGAATGAAAATATCCAAGCTGTAGAATAAAATTAAGATGGAATTATTCTACACAAAAAACCGATCCATGACAATTCCAACCGTTCGAAACGTAGAACATAGAAAGATCTTCATTTTGATAGGTTGTGGCTCCCGAAACTCCGAACGAGTCTAAAGTTATGCCGTTTGAAGAAACGGAAGAAAGCGACAGACCGCTCGCTGTTCCGATTCGACGGTACTGGCAAAAGTCTTCGATCTCCGAGAAACGCTCAAGCGTGCTCACAATATAGTACTTGAGATTTAAGATATTATGGATCATTGTGGGTATAAATGGGGATATGGGTCAAAAACTTGTCTACAGAAGCTATAGCGCAATAAACGTTCTGTTTTAACGACCGTTCCATCTCTCTCTTTTTCCGTACCACATTGTTTTGCTCATAGTCATCAACACGCGTCGACTTTTTACCAAAATTACGACACCACGACGAAGTGACTTCAAGGAGAACATTAAAAGCATTAGATACCTTACAATTTCGAACGACTCAAGGCGTTTTATATGATTACTTAGCCTGTAAGTAAGCTACCTTTTCAATCCGCGAATATCTTTCAGTTTCCTGTTTTATCCAATTTTAAATTCAATTTCAATTTTTTTTGCGGAATGTTATGGTGGCCTTCTTTGATATTTGTATATTTTTATTTTTTACGTTCTTCTACGTTAATATCGATTTAATCCGACTATTTATACCACAAACTCCACGGAATAAATTTATGAATGAAAACATCCAAGCTGTAGAATAAAATTAAAATGGAATTATTCTACACAAAATACCAATCCATGATGATTCCAACCGATAGAAACGTAGAACATTGAAAGAACTTCGTTTTGATAGGTTGTGGCTCCCGTAACTCCAAACGTGTCAAAAGTTATGGCCGTTTGAAGAAACGGAAGAAAGCGACAGACCGCTCGCTGTTCCGATTCGACGGTACTGGCAAAAGTCTTCAATCTCCGTGAAACGCTCAAGCGTGCTCACAATATAGTACGTGATATTTAAGATATTATTGATCATTGTGGGTATAAATGGGGATATGGGTAAAAAACTTGTCTACAGAAGCTATAGCGCAATAAACGTTCTGTAAGTGACTTCAAGGAGAACATTAAAAGCATTTGATACCTTACAATTTCGAACGACTCAAGGCGTTTTATATGATTACTTAGCTTGTAAGTAAGCTACTATTTCAATCTGCGAATATCTTTCAGTTTCCTGTTTTATCCAATTTTAAATTCAATTTCAATTTTTTAGCGGAATATTATGGTGGCCTTCTTTGATATTTGTATATTTTTGTTTTTTACGTTCTTCTACGTTAACATAGATATAGTCCGACTATTTATACCAAAAACTCCACGGAATAAATTTATGAATGAATACGTCCAAGCTGTAGATTAAAATTAAGATGGAATTATTCTACACAAAAAACCGATCCATGACAATTCCAACCGTTAGAAACGTAGAACATGGAACGACCTTCATTTTGATAAGTTGTCGCTCCCGTAACTCCAAACGAGTCAAAAGTTATGGCCGTTTGAAGAAACGGAAGAAAGCGACAGACCGCTCGCTGTTCCGATTCGACGGTACTGGCAAAAGTCTTCGATCTCCGTTAAACGCTCAAGCGTGCTCACAATATAGTACTTGATATTTAAGATATTATGGATCATTATGGGAATAAATGGGGATATGGGTCAAAAACTTGTCTACAGAAGCTAATAAACGTTCTGTTTTTACGACCGTTTCGTCTTCCTCTTTTTCCGTACCATATTGTTTTGGTCATAGTCATCAACACGCGCCGACTTTTTACCAAAATTGTCAACACCACGACGAAGTGACTTCAAGGAGAACGTTAAAAGTATTTGATACCTTAGAATTTCGAACGACCAAGGCGTTTTATGGAAAGACCGTTAGAAACGTAGAACATGGAAAGACCTTCAATTTGATAGGTTGTGGTCCCGTAACTCCAAACGAGTCAAAAGTCATGGCCGTTTGAAGAAACGGGAGAAAGCGACAGACCGCTCGCTATTCCGATTCGACGGTACTGGCAAAAGTCTTCGATCTCCGTGAAACACTCAAGCATGCTCACAATATAGTACTTGATATTTAATGTATTATGGATCATTGTGGGAATAAATGGGGATATGGGTTAAAAACTTGTCTACAGAAGCTATAGCGCAATAACCGTTCTGTTTTTACGACCGTTTCGTCTTCCTCTTTTTCCGTACCATACTGTTTTGGTCATAGTCATTAACACGCGCCGACTTTTTACCAAAATTACGACATCACGACGAAGTGACTTCAAGGAGAATGATAAAAGTATTTGATACCTTAGAATTTCGAACAACTCTAGGCGTTTTATATGATTACTTAGCCTGTAAGTAAGCTACTTTTTCAATCTTCGAATATCTTTCAGTTTCCTGTTTTATCCAATTTTAAATTCAATTTCAATTTTTTTAGCGGATTTTGGTGGCCTTCTTTGATATTTGTATATTATTGTTTTTTACGTTCCTCTATGTTAACATCGATTTAGTCCGACTATTTATACCACAAACTCCACGGAATAAATTTATGAATGAAAATATCCAAACTGTAGAATAAAATTAGGATGGAATTATTCTACACAAAAAACCGATCCATGACAATTCCAACCATTAGAAACGTAGAACATGGAAAGACCTTCGTTTTGATAGGTTGTGGCTCCCGTAACTCCAAACGGGCTAAAAGTTATGGCCGTTTGAAGAAACAGAAGAAAGCGATAGACCGCTCGTTGTTCCGATTCGACGGTACGGGCAAAAGTCTTCGATCTCCGTGAAACGCTCAAGCATGCTCACAATATAGTACTTGATATTTAAGTTATTATGGATCATTGTGGGAATAAATGGGGATATGGGCCAAAAACTTGTCTACAGAAGCTATAGCGCAATAAACGTTCTGTTTTTACGACCGTTCCGTCTTCCTCTTTTTCCATACCATATTGTTTTGGTCATAGTCATCAACACGCGCCGACTTTTTACCAAAATTACGACACCACGACGAAGTAACTTCAAGGAGAATGTTAAAAGTATTTGATACCTTAGAATTTCGAACGACTCAAGGCATTTTATATGATTACTTAGCCTGTAAGTAAGCTACTTTTTCAATCTGTGAATATCTTTCAGTTTCCTGTTTTATCCAATTTTAAATTCAATTTCAATTTTTTTAACGGAATGTTATGGTGGCCTTCTTTGATATTTGTATATTTTTGTTTTTTACGTTCTTCTACGTTAACTTCGATTTAGTCCGACAATTTATACCACAAACTCCACGGAAAAAATTTATGAATGAAAACATCCAAGCTGTAGAATAAAATTAAGATGGAATTATTCTACACAAAAAACCGATCCATGACAATTCCAACCGTTAGAAATGTAGAACATGAAAAGACCTTCGTTTTGATAGGTTGTGGCTCCCGTAACTCCAAACGAGTCAAAAGTTATGGCCGTTTGAAGAAACGGAAGAAAGCGACAGACCGCTCGCTGTTCCGATTCGACGATACTGGCAAAAGTCTTCGATCTCCGTGAAGCGCTCAAGCGTGCTCACAATATTGTACTTGATATTTAAAATATATGGATTATTGTGGGTATAAATGGGGATATGGGTCAAAAACTTGTCTACAGAAGCTATAGCGCAATAAACGTTCTGTTTTAACGACCGTTCCGTCTCTCTCTTTTTCCGTACACATTGTTTTGCTCATAGTCATCAACACGCGCCGACTTTTTACCAAAATTACGACACCACGACGAAGTGACTTCAAGGAGAACATTAAAATCATGTGATATCTTACAATTTCGAACGACTCAAGGCGTTTTATATGATTACTTAGCCTTTAAGTAAGCTACTTTTTCAATCTGCGAATATCTTTCAGTTTCCTGTTTTATCCAATTTTAAATTCAATTTCAATATTTTTAGCGGAATGTTATGGTGGCCTTCTTTGATATTTGTATATTTTTGTTTTTTACATTCTTCTACGTTAACATCGATTTAGTCCGACTATTTATAACACAAACTCCTCGGAATAAATTTATGAATGAAAACATCCAAGCTGTAGAATAAAATTAAGATGGAATTATTTTACACAAAAAACCGATACATGACAATTCCAACCGTTAGAAACGTAGAACATGGAAAGACCTTCGTTTTGATAGGTTGTGGCTCCCGTAACTCCAAACGAGTCAATAATCATGGCCGTTTGAAGAAACGGAAGAAAGCGACAGACCGCTCGTTGTTCCGATTCGACGGTACTTGCAAATGTCTTCGATCTCCGTGAAACGCTCAAGCATGCTCACAATATAGTACTTGATATTTAAGATATTATGGATTATTGTGGGAATAAATGGGGATATGGGTCAAAAACTTGTCTACAGAAGCTATAGCGCAATCTGCGAATATCTTTCAGTTTCCTGTTTTCTCCAATTTTAAATTCAATTTCAATTTTTTTAGCGGAATGTTATGGTGGCCTTCTTTGATATTTGTATATTTTTGTTTTTTACATTCTTCTACGTTAATATCGATTTAGTTCGACGATTTATACCACAAACTCCACGGAATAAATTTATGAATGAAAACATCCAAGCTGTAGAATAAAATTAAGATGGAATTGTTCTACACAAAAAACCGATCCATGACAATTCCAACTGTTAGAAACGTAGAGCATGGAAAGACCTTCGTTTTGATAGGTTGTGGCTCCCGTCACTCCAAACGAGTCAAAAGTTATGGCCGTTTGAAGAAACGGAAGAAAGCGACGGACCGCTCGCTGTTCCGATTCGACGGTACTGGAAAAAGTCTTCGATCTCCGTGAAACGCTCAAGCGTGCTCACAATATAGTACTTGATATTTAAGATATTATGGATCATTGTGGGTATAAATGGGGATATGGGTCAAAAACTTGTCTACAGAAGCTATAGCGCAATAAACGTTATGTTTTAACGACCGTTCCTTCTCTCTCTTTTTCCGTACCACATTGTTTTGCTCATAGTCATCAACACGCGCCGACATTTTACCAAAATTACGACACCACGACGAAGTGACTTCAAGGAGAACATTAAAAGGATTTGATACCTTACAATTTCGAACGACTTAAGGCGTTTTATATAGTTACATAGCCTGGAAGTAAGCTACTTTTTCAATCTGCGAATATCTTACAGTTTTCTGTTTTATCCAATTTTAAATTCAATTTCAATTTTTTTAGCGGAATGTTATGGTGGCCTTCTTTGATATTTGTATATTTTTGTTTTTTACGTTCTTCTACGTCAACATCGATTTAGTCCGACTATTTATACCACAAACGCAACGGAATAAATTTATGAATGAAAACATCCAAGCTGAAGAATAAAATTAGTATGGAATTATTCTACACAAAAAACCGATCCATGACAATTCCAACCGTTAGAAACATAGAACATGGAAAGACCTTCGTTTTGATAGGTTGTGGCTCCCGGAGCTCCAAACGAGTCAAAATTTATGGCCGTTTGAAGAAACGGAAGAAAACGACAGACCGCTCGTTGTTCCGATTCGACGGTACTGGCAAAAGTCTTCGATCTCCGTGAAAAGCTCAAGCATGCTCACAATATAGTACTTGATATTTAAGATATTATGGATCATTGTGGGAATAAATGGGGATATGGGTCAAAAACTTGTCTACAGAAGCTATAGCGCAATCTGCGAATATCTCTCAGTTTCCTGTTTTATCCAATTTTAAATTCAATTTCAATTTTTTTAGCGGAATGTTATGGTGGCCTTCTTTGATATTTGTATATTTTTGTTTTTTACGTTCTTCTACGTTAACATCGATTTAGTCCGACTATTTATGCCACAAACTCCACGGAATAAATTTATGAATGAAAACATCCAAGCTGTAGAATAAAATTAAGATGGAATTATTCTACACAAAAAACCGATCCATGACAATTCCAACAGTTAGAAACATAGAACATGGATAGCCCTTCGTTTTGATAGGTTGTGGCGCCCGTAACTCCAAACGAGTCAAAAGTTATGGCCGTTTGAAGAAACAGAAGAAAGGGACAGACCGCTCGTTGTTCCGATTCGACGGTACTGGCAAAAGTCTTCGATCTCCGTGAAACGCTCAAGCATACTCACAATATAGTGCTTGATATTTAAGATATTATGGATCATTGTGGGAATAAATGGGGATATGGGTCAAAAACTTGTCTACAGAAGCTATAGCGCAATAAACGTTCTGTTTTAACGACCGTTCCGTCTCTCTCTTTTTCCGTACCACATTGTTTTGCTCATAGTCATCAACATGCGCCGACTTTTTACCAAAATTACGACACCGCGACGAAGTGACTTCAAGGAGAACATTAAAAGCATTTGATACCTTACAATTTCGAACGACTCAAGGCGTTTTATATGATTACTTAACCTGTAAGTAAGCTACTTTTTCAATCTGCGAATATCTTTCAGTTTCCTGTTTTATCCAATTTTAAATTCAATTTCAATTTTTTTAGCGAAATGTTATGGTGGCCTTCTTTGATATTTGTATATTTTTGTTTTTTACGTTCTTCTACGTTAACTTCGATTTAGTCCGACTATTTATACCACAAACTCCACGGAATAAATTTATGAACGAAAACATCCAAGCTGTAGAATAAAATTAAGATGGAATTATTCTACACAAAAAACCGATGCATGACAATTCCAACCGTTAGAAACGTAGAACATGGAAAGACCTTCGTTTTGATAGGTTGTGGCTCCCGTAACTCCAAACGAGTCAAAAGTCATGGCCGTTTGAAGAAACGGAAGAAAGCGACAGACCGCTCGTTGTTCCGATTCGACGGTACTGGCAAAAGCCTTCGATCTCCGTGAAATGCTCGAGCATTCTTACAATATAGTACTTGACATTTAAGATATTATGGTTCATTGTGGGAATAAATGGGGATATGAGTCAAAAACTTGTCTGCAGAAGCTATAGCGCAATCTGCGAATATCTTTCAGTTTCCTGTTTTCTCCAATTTTAAATTCAATTTCAATTTTTTTGCGTAATGTTATGGTGGCCATCTTTGATATTTGTATATTTTTGTTTTTTACGTTCTTCTACGTTAACATCGATTTAGACCGACTATATATACCACAAACTCCACCGAATAAATTTATGAATGAAAACATCTAAGTTGTAGAATAAAATTAAGATGGAATTATTCTACACAAAAAACCGATCCATGACAATTCCAACCGTTAGAAACGTAGAACATGGAAAACCCTTCGTTTTGATAGGTTGTGGCGCCCGTAACTCCAAACGAGTCAAAAGTTATGGCTGTTTGAAGTAACGCAAGAAAGCGACAGACCGCTCGCTGTTCCGATTCGACGGTACTGGCAAAAGTCTTCGATCTCCATGAAACGCTCAAGCGTGATCACAATATGGTACTTGATATTTAAGATATTATGGATCATTGTGGGTATAAATGGGGATATGGGTCAAAAACTTGTGTACAGAAGCTATAGCGCAATCTGCGAATATCTTTCGGTTTCCTGTTTTATCCAATTTTAAATTCAATTTCAATTTTTTTAGCGGAATGTTATGGTGGCCTTCTTTGATATTTGTATATTTTTGTTTTTTACGTTCTTCTACGTTAACATCGATTTAGTCCGACTATTTATGCCACAAACTCCACGGAATAAATTTATGATTGAAAACATCCAAGCTGTAGAATAAAATTATGATGGAATTATTCTACACAAAAAACCGATCCATGACAATTCCAACCGTTAGAAACGTAGAACATGGAAAGCCCTTCGTTTAGATAGGTTGTGGCGCCCGTAACTCCAAACGGGTCAAAAGTTATGGCCGTTTGAAGAAACGGAAGAAAGCGACAGACCGCTCGTTGTTCCGATTCGACGGTACTGGCAAAAGTCTTCGATCTCCGTGAAACGCTCAAGCATGCTCACAATATAGTACATGATATTTAAGATATTATGGATCATTGTGGGAATAAATGGGGATATGGGTCAAAAACTTGTCTACAGAAGCTATAGCGCAATAAACGTTCTGTTTTAACAACCGTTCCGTCTCTCTCTTTTTCCGTACCACATTGTTTTGCTCATAGTCATCAACACGCGCCGACTTTTTACCAAAAGTACGACACCACGACGAAGTGACTTCAAGGAGAACATTAAAAGCATTTGATACCCTACAATTTCGAACGACTCAAGGCTTTTTATATGATTACTTAACCTGTAAGTAAGCTACTTTTTCAATCTGCGAATATCTTTCAGTTTCCTGTTTTATCCAATTTTAAATTCAATTTCAATTTTTTTAGCGGAATGTTATGGTGGTCTTCTTTGATATTTGTATATTTTTGTTTTTTACGTTCTTCTACGTTAACATCGATTTAGTCCGACTATTTATACCACAAACTCCACGGAATAAATTTATGAATGAAAACATCCAAGCTGTAAAATAAAATTAAGATGGAATTATTCTACACAAAAAACCGATGCCTGACAATTCCAACCATTAGAAACGTAGAACATGGAAATACCTTCGTTTTGATAGGTTGTGGCTCCCTTAACTCCAAACGAGTCAAAAGTCATGGCCGTTTGAAGAAACGGAAGAAAGCGACAGACCGCTCGTTGTTCCGATTCGACGGTACTGGCAAAAGCCTTCGATCTCCGTGAAATGCTCAAGCATTCTCACAATATAGTACTTGATATTTAAGATATTATGGATCATTGTGGGAATAAATGGGGATATGGGTCAAAAACTTTTCTACAGAAGCTATAGCGCAATCTGCGAATATCTATCAGTTTCCTGTTTTCTCCAATTTTAAATTCAATTTCAATTTTTTTAGCGGAATGTTATGGTGGCCTTCTTTGATATTTGTATATTTTTGTTTTTTACATTCTTCTACGTTAACATCGATTTAGTCCGACTATTTATACCACAAACTCCACGGAATAAATTTATGAACGAAAACATCCAAGCTGTAGAATAAAATTAAGATGGAATTATTCTACACAGAAAACCGATCCATGACAATTCCAACCGTTAGAAACGTAGAACATGGAAAGCCCTTCGTTTTGATAGGTTGTGGAGCCCGTAACTCCAAACGAGTCAAAAGTTATGGCCGTTTGAAGAAACGGAAGAAAGCGACAGACCGCTCGCTGTTCCGATTCGACGGTACTGGCAAAAGTCTTCGATCTCCGTGAAACGCTCAAGCGTGCTCACAATATAGTACTTGATATTTAAGATATTATGGATCATTGTGGGTATAAATGGGGATATGGGTCAAAAACTTGTCTACAGAAGCTATAGCGCAATAAACGTTCTGTTTTAACGACCGTTCCGTCTCTCTCTTTTTCCGTACCACATTGTTTTGCTCATAGTCATCAACACGCGCCGACTTTTTACCAAAATTACGACACCGCGACGAAGTGACTTCAAGGAGAACATTAAAAGCATTTGATACCTTACAATTTCGAACGACTCAAGGCGTTTTATATGATTACTTAACCTGTAAGTAAGCTACTTTTTCAATCTGCGAATATCTTTCAGTTTCCTGTTTTATCCAATTTTAAATTCAATTTCAATTTTTTTAGCGAAATGTTATGGTGGCCTTCTTTGATATTTGTATATTTTTGTTTTTTACGTTCTTCTACGTTAACATCGATTTAGTCCGACTATTTATACCACAAACTCCACGGAATAAATTTATGAACGAAAACATCCAAGCTGTAGAATAAAATTAAGATGGAATTATTCCACACAAAAAACCGATGCATGACAATTCCAACCGTTAGAAACGTAGAACATGGAAAGACCTTCGTTTTGATAGGTTGTGGCTCCCGTAACTCCAAACGAGTCAAAAGTCATGGCCGTTTGAAGAAACGGAAGAAAGCGACAGACCGCTCGTTGTTCCGATTCGACGGTACTGGCAAAAGCCTTCGATCTCCGTGAAATGCTCGAGCATTCTTACAATATAGTACTTGATATTTAAGATATTATGGTTTATTGTGGGAATAAATGGGGATATGAGTCAAAAACTTGTCTGCAGAAGCTATAGCGCAAACCTGCGAATATCTTTCAGTTTCCTGTTTTCTCCAATTTTAAATTCAATTTCAATTTTTTTAGCGTAATGTTATGGTGGCCTTCTTTGATATTTGTATATTTTTGTTTTTTACGTTCTTCTACGTTAACATCGATTTAGACCGACTATTTATACCACAAACTCCGCGGAATAAATTTATGAATGAAAACATCCAAGTTGTAGAATAAAATTAAGATGGAATTATTCTACACAAAAAACCGATCCATGACAATTCCAACCGTTAGAAACGTAGAACACGGAAAACCCTTCGTTTTGATAGGTTGTGGCGCCCGTAACTCCAAACGAGTCAAAAGTTATGGCCGTTTGAAGTAACGGAAGAAAGCGACAGACCGCTCGCTGTTCCGATTCGACGGTACTGGCAAAAGTCTTCGATCTCCGTGAAACGCTCAAGCGTGCTCACAATATGGTACTTGATATTTAAGATATTATGGATCATTGTGGGTATAAATGGGGATATGGGTCAAAAACTTGTCTATAGAAGCTATAGCGCAATCTGCGAATATCTTTCGGTTTCCTGTTTTATCCAATTTTAAATTCAATTTCAATTTTTTTATCGGAATGTTATGGTGGCCTTCTTTGATATTTGTATATTTTTGTTTTTTACGTTCTTCTACGTTAACATAGATTTAGTCCGACTATTTATGCCACAAACTCCACGGAATAAATTTATGAATGAAAACATCCAAGCTGTAGAATAAAATTAAGATGGAATTATTCTACACAAAAAACCGATACATGACAATTCCAACCGTTAGAAACGTAGAACATGGAAAGCCCTTCGTTTTGATAGGTTGTGGCGCCCGTATCTCCAAACGAGTCAAAAGTTATGGCCGTTTGAAGAAACGGAAGAAAGCGACAGACCGCTCGTTGTTCCGATTCGACGGTACTGGCAAAAGTCTTCGATCTCCGTGAAACGCTCAAGCACGCTCACAATATAGTACTTGATATTTAAGATATTATGGATCATTGTGGGAATAAATGGGGATATGGGTCAAAAACTTGTCTACAGAAGCTATAGCGCAATAAACGTTCTGTTTTAACAACCGTTCCGTCTCTCTCTTTTTCCGTACCACATTGTTTTGCTCATAGTCATCAACACGCGTCGACTTTTTACCAAAAGTACGACACCACGACGAAGTGACTTCAAGGAGAACATTAAAAGCATTTGATACCTTACAATTTCGAACGACTCAAGGCATTTTATATGATTACTTAACCTGTAAGTAAGCTACTTTTTCAATCTGCGAATATTTTTCGGTTTCCTGTTTTATCCGATTTTAAATTCAATTTCAATTTTTTTAGCGGAATGTTATGGTGGCCTTCTTTGATATTTGTATATTTTTGTTTTTTACGTTCTTCTACGTTAACATCGATTTAGTCCGACCATTTATACCACAAACTCCACGGAATAAATTTATGAATGAAAACATCCAAGCTGTAGAATAAAATTAAGATGGAATTATTCTACACAAAAAACCGATGCATGACAATTCCAACCGTTAGAAACGTAGAACATGAAAATACCTTCGTTTTGATAGGTTGTGGCTCCCGTAACTCCAAACGAGTCAAAAGTCATGGCCGTTTGAAGAAACGGAAGAAAGCGACAGACCTCTCATTGTTCCGATTCGACGGTACTGGCAAAAGCCTTCGATCTCCGTGAAATGCTCAAGAATTCTCACAATATAGTACTTGATATTTAAGATATTATGGATCATTGTGGGAATAAATGGGGATATGGGTCAAAAACTTTTCTACAGAAGCTATAGCGCAATCTGCGAATATCTTTCAGTTTCCTGTTTTCTCCAATTTTAAATTCAATTTCAATTTTTTTAGCGGAATGTTATGGTGGCCTTCTTTGATATTTGTATATTTTTGTTTTTTACGTTCTTCTACGTTAACATCGATTTAGTCCGACTATTTATACCACATACTCCACGGAATAAATTTATGAACGAAAACATCCAAGCTGTAGAATAAAATTAAGATGGAATTATTCTACACAAAAACCGATCCATGACAATTCCAACCGTTAGAAACGTAGAACATGGAAAGCCCTTCGTTTTGATAGGTTGTGGCGCCCGTAACTCCAAACGAGTCAAAAGTTATGGCCGTTTGAAGAAACGGAAGAAAGCGACAGACCGCTCGCTGTTCCGATTCGACGGTACTGGCAAAAGTCTTCGATCTCCGTGAAACGCTCAAGCGTGCTCACAATATAGTACTTGATATTTAAGATATTATGGATCATTGTGGGTACAAATGGGGATATGGGTCAAAAACTTGTCTACAGAAGCTATAGCGCAATAAACGTTCTGTTTTAACGACCGTTCCGTCTCTCTCTTTTTCCGTATCACATTGTTTTGCTCATAGCCATCAACACGCGCCGACTTTTTACCAAAATTACGACACCGCGACGAAGTGACTTCAAGGAGAACATTAAAAGCATTTGATACCTTACAATTTCGAACGACTCAAGGCGTTTTATTTGATTACTTAACCTGTAAGTAAGCTAATTTTTCAATCTGCGAATATCTTTCAGTTTCCTGTTTTATCCAATTTTAAATTCAATTTCAATTTTTTTAGCGAAATGTTATGGTGGCCTTCTTTGATATTTGTATATTTTTGTTTTTTACGTTCTTCTACGTTAACATCGATTTAGTCCGACTATTTATACCACAAACTCCACGGAATAAATTTATGAACGAAAACATCC
Source organism: Allium cepa (assembly GCA_030765085.1). NCBI lineage: Eukaryota > Viridiplantae > Streptophyta > Magnoliopsida > Asparagales > Amaryllidaceae > Allium > Allium cepa. The sequence continues at coordinate 172,720,919 of CM060931.1, forward strand.
AAGCTGTAGAATAAAATTAAGATGGAATTATTCTACACAAAAAACCGATGCATGACAATTCCAACCGTTAGAAACGTAGAACATGGAAAGACCTTCGTTTTGATAGGTTGTGGCTCCCGTAACTCCAAACGAATCAAAAGGCATGGCCGTTTGAAGAAACGGAAGAAAGCGACAGACCGCTCGTTGTTCCGATTCGACGGTACTGGCAAAAGCCTTCGATCTCCGTGAAATGCTCAAGCATTCTTACAATATAGTACTTGATATTTAAGATATTATGGATCAATGTGGGAATAAATGGGGATATGGGTCAAAAACTTGTCTGCAGAAGCTATTGCGCAATCTGCGAATATCTTTCAGTTTCCTGTTTTCTCCAATTTTAAATTCAATTTCAATTTTTTTAGCGTAATGTTATGGTGGCCTTCTTTGATATTTGTATATTTTTGGTTTTTTACGTTCTTCTACGTTAACATCGATTTAGACCGACTATTTATACCACAAACTCCACGGAATAAATTTATGAATGAAAACATCCAAGTTGTAGAATAAAATTAAGATGGAATTATTCTACACAAAAAACCGATCCATGACAATTCCTACCGTTAGAAACGTAGAACATGGAAAACCCTTCGTTTTGATCGGTTGTGGCGCCCGTAACTCCAAACGAGTCAAAAGTTATGGCCGTTTGAAGTAACGGAAGAAAGCGACAGACCGCTCGCTGTTCCGATTCGACGGTACTGGCAAAAGTCTTCGATCTCCGTGAAACGCTCAAGCGTGCTCACAATATGGTACTTGATATTTAAGATATTATGGATCATTGTGGGTATAAATGGGGATATGGGTCAAAAACTTGTCTACAGAAGCTATAGCGCAATCTGCGAATATTTTTCGGTTTCCAGTTTTACCCGATTTTAAATTCAATTTCAATTTTTTTAGCGGAATGTTATGGTGGACTTCTTTGATATTTGTATATTTTTGTTTTTTACGTTCTTCTACGTTAATATCGATTTAGTCCGACTATTTATGCCACAAACTCCACGGAATAAATTTATGAATGAAAACATCCAAGCTGTAGAATAAAATTAAGATGGAATTATTCTACACAAAAAACCGATCCATGACAATTCCAACCGTGAGAAACGTAGAACATGGAAAGCCCTTCGTTTTGATAGGTTGTGGCGCCCGCAACTCCAAACGAGTCAAAAGTTATGGCCGTTTGAAGAAACGGAAGAAAGCGACAGACCGCTCGTTGTTCCGATTCGACGGTACTGGCAAAAGTCTTCGATCTCCGTGAAACGCTCAAGCATGCTCACAATATAGTACTTGATATTTAAGATATTATGGATCATTGTGGGAATAAATGGGGATATGGGTCAAAAACTTGTCTACAGAAGCTATAGCGCAATAAACGTTCTGTTTTAACAACCGTTCCGTCTCTCTCTTTTTCCGTACCACATTGTTTTGCTCATAGTCATCAACACGCGCCGACTTTTTACCAAAAGTACGACACCACGACGAAGTGACTTCAAGGATAACATTAAAAGCATTTGATACCTTACAATTTCGAACGACTCAAGGCGTTTTATATGATTACTTAACCTGTAAGTAAGCTACTTTTCAATCTGCGAATATCTTTCTGTTTCCTGTTTTATCCAATTTTAAATTCAATTTCAATTTTTTTAGCGGAATGTTATGGTGGCCTTCTTTGATATTTGTATATTTTTGTTTTTTACGTTCTTCTACGTTAACATCGATTTAGTCCGACTATTTATACCTCAAACTCCACGGAATAAATTTATGAATGAAAACATCCAAGCTGTAGAATAAAATTAAGATGGAATTCTTCTACACAAAAAACCGATGCATGACAATTCCAACCGTTAGAAACGTAGAACATGGAAATACCTTCGTTTTGATAGGTTGTGGCTCCTGTAACTCCAAACGAGTCAAAAGTCATGGCCGTTTGAAGAAACGGAAGAAAGCGACAGACCGCTCGTTGTTCCGATTCGACGGTACTGGCAAAAGCCTTCGATCTCCGTGAAATGCTCAAGCATTCTCACAATATAGTACTTGATATTTAAGATATTATGGATCATTGTGGGAATAAATGTGGATATGGGGCAAAAACTTTTCTACAGAAGCTATAGCGCAATCTGCGAATATCTTTCAGTTTCCTGTTTTCTCCAATTTTAAATTCAATTTCAATTTTTTTAGCGGAATGTTATGGTGGCCTTCTTTGATATTTGTATATTTTTGTTTTTTACGTTCTTCTACGTTAACATCGATTTAGTCCGACTATTTATACCACAAACTCCACGGAATAAATTTATGAACGAAAACATCCAAGCTGTAGAATAAAATTAAGATGGAATTATTCTACACAAAAAACCGATCCATGACAATTCCAACCGTTAGAAACGTAGAACATGGAAAGCCCTTCGTTTTGATAGGTTGTGGCGCCCGTAACTCCAAACGAGTCAAAAGTTATGGCCGTTTGAAGAAACGGAAGAAAGCGACAGACCGCTCGCTGTTCCGATTCGACGGTACTGGCAAAAGTCTTCGATCTCCGTGAAACGCTCAAGCGTGCTCACAATATAGTACTTGATATTTAAGATATTATGGATCATTGTGGGTATAAATGGGGATATGGGTCAAAAACTTGTCTACAGAAGCTATAGCGCAATAAACGTTCTGTTTTAACGACCGTTCCGCCTCTCTCTTTTTCCGTACCACATTGTTTTGCTCATAGTCATCAACACGCGCTGACTTTTTACCAAAATTACGACACCACGACGAAGTGACTTCAAGGAGAACATTAAAAGCATTTGATACCTTACAATTTCGAACGACTCAAGGCGTTTTATATGATTACTTGGCCTGTAAGTAAGCTACTTTTTCAATCTGCCAATATCTTTCAGTTTCCTGTTTTATCCAATTTTAAATTCAATTTCAATTTTTTTAGCTAAATATTATGGTGGCCTTCTTTGATATTTGTATATTTTTGTTTTTTACGTTCTTCTACGTTAACATCGATTTAGTCCGACTATTTATACCACAAACTCCATGGAATAAATTTATAAATGAAAACATCCAAGCTGTAGAATAAAATTAAGATGGAATTATTCTACACAAAAACCCGATCCATGACAATTCCAACCGTTAGAAACGTAGAACATGAAAAGACCTTCGTTTTGATAGGTTGTGGCTCCCGTAACTCCAAACGAGTCAAAAGTTATGGCCGTTTGAAAAAACGGAAGAAAGCGACAGACCGCTCGTTGTTTCGATTTGACGGTACTGGCAAAAGTCTTCGATCTCCGTGAAACGCTCAAGCATGCTCACAATATAGTACTTGATATTTAAGATATTATGGATCATTGTGGGAATAAATAGGGATATCGGGCAAAAACTTGTCTACAGAAGCTATAGCGCAGTCTGCGAATATCTTTCACTTTCCTGTTTTCTCCAATTTTAAATTCAATTTCAATTTTCTAGCGGAATGTTATGGTGGCCTTCTTTGATATTTGTATATTTTTGTTTTTTACGTTCTTCTACGTTAACATCGATTTAGTCCGACTATTTATACCACAAACTCCACGGAATAAATTTATGAATGAAAACATCCAAACTGTAGAATAAAATTAAGATGAAATTATTCTACACAAAAAACCGATCCATGACAATACCAACTGTTTGAAACGTAGAACATGGAAAGAGCTTCCTTTTGATAGGTTGTGGCTCCCGTAACTCCAAACGAGTCAAAAGTTATGGCCATTTGAAGAAACGGAAGAAAGCAACCGACCGCTCGGTGTTCCGATTCGACGGTATTGGCAAAAGTCTTCGATCTCCGTGAAACGCTCGAGCATGCTCACACTATAGTACTTGATATTTAAGATCTTATGCATCATTAAGGGAATAAATGGGGATATTGGTCAAAAACTTGTCTACGGAAGATATAGCGCAATAAACGTTCGGTTTTTACGATAGTTCCGTCTTCCTCTTTTTCCGTACCACATTGCTTTGCTCATAGTCATCAACACCCGCCGCCTTTTTACCAAAATAACGACACCACGACGATGTGACTTCAAGGAGAATGATAAAGCATTTGATAACTTTGAATTTCGAACGACTCAAGTCGTTTTATATGATTACTTAGCCTTTAAGTAAGCTACTTTATCAATCTGCGAATATCTCTCATTTTCCTATTTTATCCAATTTTAAATTCAATTTCATTTTTTTAGTGGAATATTATGGTGGCCTTTTTTTATCTTTGTATATTTTCGTTTTTTCACGTTCTTCTACGTCAACATCGATTTAGTCTGGCTACTTATACCATAAACTCCACGGAATAAATTTAATATGGAATTATTCTACACAAAAAACCGATCCATGACAATTCCAACCATTAGAAACGTAGAACATGGAAAGAGCTTTGTTTTGATAGGTTCTGGCTCCCATAACTCCAAACGAGTCAAAAGTTATGGCCGTTTGAAGAAACGGAAGAAAGCGACCGACCGCTCGCTGTTCCGATTCGACGGTATTGGCAAAAGTCATCGATCTCCGTGAAACGCTCGAGCATGCTCACGCTATAGTACTTGATATTTAAGATCTTATGGATCATTGAGGGAATAAATGGGGATATTGGACACAAACTTGTCTACGGAAGCTATAGCGCAATAAACTTTTGTTTTTACGACGGTTCTGTCTTCCTCTTTTTCCGTACCACATTGTTTTGCTCATAGTCATCAACGCACGCCGCCTTTTTACCAAAATTACGACACCACGACGAAGAGACTTCAAGCAGAACGTTAAAAGCATTTGATACCTTAGAATTTCGAATGACTCAAGGCGTTTTATATGATTACTTCGCCTGTAAGTAAGCTACATTTTCAATCTGCGAATATCTTTCATTTTCCTATTTTATCCAATTTTATATTAATTTTCATTTTTTTGGCGGAATATTATGGTGGCCTTTTTTATCTTTGTATATTTTCGTTTTTTTCACGTTCTTCTACGTCAACATCGATTTAGTCCGGCTACTTTTACCACAAACTCCACGGAATAAATTTATGAATGAAAACATCCAAGCTGTAGAATAAAATTAAGATGAAATTATTCTACACAAAAAACCGATCCATGACAATTCCAACCGTTAGAAACGTAGAACATGGAAAGAGCTTCGTTTTGATAGGTCGTGGCAACCGTAACTCCAAACGAGTCAAAAATTATGGCCGTTTGAAGAAACGGAAGAAAGCGACCGACCGCTCGCTGTTCCGATTCGACGGTATTGATAAAAGTCTTCGATCTCCGTGAAACGCTCGAGCATGCTCACACTATAGTACTTGATATTTAAGATCTTATGGATCATTGAGGGAATAAATTGGGATATTGGTCAAAAACTTGTCTACGGAAGCTATAGCGCAATAAACGTTCTGTTTTTACGACAGTTCCGTTTTCCTGTTTTTCCATACCACATTGCTTTGCTCATAGTCATCCACACACGCCGCCTTTTTACCAAAATTACGACACCACGACGATGTGACTTCAAGGAGAATGATAAAGCATTTGATACCTTAGAATTTCGAACGACTCAAGTCGTTTTATATGATTACTTAGCCTTTAAGTAAGCTACCTTTTCAATCTGCGAATGTCTTTCATTTGCCTATTTTATCCAATTTTAAATTCAATTTCATTTTTTTAGCGGAATATTATGGTGGCCTTTTTTTATCTCTGTATATTTTCGTATTTTTCACGTTCTTCTACGTTAACATCGATTTAGTCTGGCTATTTATACCACAAACTCCACGGAATAAATTTACGATTGAAAACATCTAAGCTGTAGAATAAAATTAATATGGAATTATTCTACACAAAAAACCGATCCATGACAATTCCAACCGTTAGTAACGTAGAACATGGAAAGAGCTTCGTTTTGATTGGTTACGGCTCCCGTTATTCCAAACGAGTCAAAAGTTATGGCCGTTTGAAGAAACGGAAGAAAGCGACCGACCGCTCGCTATTCCGATTCGACGGTATTGGCAAACGTCTTCGATCTCCGTGAAACGCTCGAGCATGCTCATACTATAGTGCTTGATATTTAAGATCTTATGGATCATTGAGGGAATAAATGAGGATATTGGTCAAAAACTTTTCTACGGAAGCTATAGCGCAATAAACGTTCTGTTTTTACGACGGTTTCGTCTTTCTCTTTTTCCGTACCACATTGTTTTGCGCATAGTCATCAACGCGCGCCGCCTTTTTACCAAAATTACGACACCACGACGAAGAGACTTCAAGGAGAACGTTAAAAGCATTTGATACCTTAGAATTTGGAACGACTCAAGGCGTTTTATATGATTACTTGGCCTGTAAGTAAGCTACTTTTTCAATCTGCGAATATCTTTCATTTTCCTATTTTATCCAATTTTAAATTCAATTTCATTTTTTTAGCGGAATATTATGGTGGCCTTTTGTGATCTTTGTATATTTTTTTTACAATCTTCTACGTTAACATCGATTTAGTCTGACTATTTATACCGTATACTCCATGGAATAAATTTATGAATGAAAACATCCAAGCTGTAGAATAAAATTAAGATGGAATAATTCCACACAAAAAACCGATCCATGACAATTCCAACCGTTAGAAACGTAGAACATGAAAAGAGCATCGTTTTGATAGGTTGTGGCTACCATAACTCCCAACGAGTCAAAAGTTATGGCCGTTTGAAGAAACGTAAGAAAGCGGCCATCCGCTCGCTGTTCCGATTCGACGGTATTGGCAAAAGTCTTCGATCTCCGTGAAACGCTCGAGCATGCTCACACTATAGTACTTGATATTTAAGATCTTATGAATCACTGAGGGAATAAATGGGGATATTGGTCAAAAACTTGTCTACGGAAGCTATAGCGCAATAAACGTTCTGTTTTTACGACGGTTTCGTCTTCCTCTTTTTCCGTACCACATTGTTTTGCTCATAGTCATCAACGCGCGCCGCCTTTTTACCAAAATTACGACACCACGACGAAGAGACATCAAGGAGAACGTTAAAAACATTTGATACCTTAGAATTTCGAACGACTCAAGGCATTTTATATGATTACTTGGCCTGTAAGTAAGCTACTTTTTCAATCTGCGAATATCTTTCATTTTCCTATTTTATCCAATTTTAAATTCAATTTCATTTTTTTAGCGGAATATTATGGTGGCCTTTTGTGATCTTTGTATATTTTTTTTACGTTCTTCTGCGTTAACATCAATTTAGTCTGACTATTTATATCAGATACTCCATGGAATAAATTTATGAATGAAAACATCCAAGCTGTAGAACAAAATTAAGATTGAATTATTCCACACAAAAAACCGATTCATGACAATTCCAACCGTTAGAAACGTAGAACATGAAAAGAGCTTCGTTTTGATAGGTTGTGGCAACCGTAACTCCCAACGAGTCAAAAGTCATGGCCGTTTGAAGAAACGTAAAAAAGCGACCGACCGCTCGCTGTTCCGATTCGACGGTATTGGCAAAAGTCTTCGATCTCCGTGAAACGCTCGAGCATGCTCACACTATAGTACTTGATATTTAAGATCTTATGGATCATTGAGGGAATAAATGGGGATATTGGTCAAAAACTTGTCTACGGAAGCTATAGTGCAATAAACGTTCTGTTTTTACGACGGTTCTGTCTTCCTCTTTTTTCGTACCACATTTTTTTGCTCATAGTCATCAACGCGCCGCCTTTTTACCAAAATTACGACACCACGAAGAAGAGACTTCAAGGAGAACGTTAAAAGCATTTGATACCTTAGAATTTCGAATGACTCAAGGCGTTTTATATGATTACTTAGCCTGTAAGTAAGCTACATTTTCAATCTGCGAATATCTTTCATTTTCCTATTTAATCCAATTTCAAATTCAATTTCATTTTTTTAGCGGAATATTATGGTGGCCTTTTTTTATCTTTGTATATTTTCGTTTTTTTCACGTTCTTCTACGTCAACATCGATTTAGTCCGACTACTTATACCACAAACTCCACGGAATAAATTTATGAATGAAAACATCCAAACTGTAGAATAAAATTAATATGGAATTATTCTACACAAAAAACTGATCCATGACCATTCCAACCGTTAGAAACGTAGAACATGGAAAGAGCTTCGTTTTGATAGGTTGTGGCTCCCGTAACTCCAAACGAGTCAAAAGTTATGGCCGTTTGAAGAAACGGAAGAAAGCGACTGACCGCTCGCTGTTCCGATTCGACGGTATTGGCAAAAGTCTTCGATCTCCGTGAAACGCTTGAGCATGCTCACACTATAGTACTTGATAATTAAGATCTTATGGATCATTGAGGGAATAAATGGGAATTTGGTCAAAAACTTGTCTACGGAAGCTATAGCGCAATAAACATTCTGTTTTTACGAGAGTTTCGTCTTCCTCTTTTTCCGTACCACATTGCTTTGCTCATAGTCATCAACACACGCCAACTTTTTACCAAAATTAAGACACCTCGACGATGTGACTTCAAGGAGAATGATAAAGCATTTGATACCTTAGAATTTTGAACGACTCAAGTCGTTTTATATGATTACTTAGCCTTTAAGTAAGCTACTTTTTCAATCTGCGAATATTTTTCATTTTCCTATTTTATCCAATTTTAAATTCAATTTCAATTTTTTAGCGGAATATTATGGTGGCCTTTTTTTATCTTTGTATATTTTCGTATTTTTCACGTTCTTCTACGTTAACATCGATTTAGTCTAGCTATTTATGCCATAAACTCCACGGAATAAATTTATGAATAGAAACATCCAAGCTGTAGAATAAAATTAAGATGGAATTATTCTACACAAAAAACCGATCCATGTCAATTCCAACAGTTAGAAACGTAGAACATGGAAATAGCTTCGTTTTGATAGGTTGTGGCTCCCGTAACTCCAAACGAGTCAAAAGTTATGGCCGTTTGAAGAAACGGAAGAAAGCGACCGACCGCTCGTTGTTCCGATTCGACGGTATTGGCAAAAGTCTTCGATCTCCATGAAACGCTCGAGCATGCTCACACTATAGTACTTGATATTTAAGATCTTATGGATCATTGAGGGAATAAATGGGGATATTGGTCAAAAACTTGTCTACGGAAGCTATAGCGCAATAAACGTTCTGTTTTTACGACGGTTCCGTCTTCCTCTTTTTCCGTACCTCATTGTTTTGCTCATAATCATCAACGCGCGCCGCCTTTTTTCCAAAATTACGACACCACGACGAAGAGACTTCAAGGAGAACTTTAAAAGCATTTGATACCTTAGAATTGCGAACGACTCAAGGCGTTTTATATGATTACTTGGCCTATAAGTAAGCTACTTTTTCAATCTGCGAATATCTTTCATTTTCCTATTTTATCCAATTTTAAATTCAATTTCATTTTTTAGTGGAATATTATGGTGGCCTTTTGTGATCTTTGTATATATTTTTTACAATCTTCTACGTTAACATCGATTTAGTCTGACTATTTATACCATATACTCCATGGAATAAATTTATGAATGAAAACATCCAAGTTGTGGAATAAAATTAAGATGGAATAATTCCACACAAAAAACCGATCCATGACAATTCCAACTGTTAGAAACGTAGAACATAGAAAGAGCTTCGTTTTGATAGGTTGTGGCTCCCGTAACTCCAAACGAATCAAAAGTTATGGCCGTTTGAAGAAACGGAAGAGAGCGACCGACCGCTCGCTGTTCCGATTCGACGGTATTTGCAAAAGTCTTCGATCTCCGTGAAACGCTCGAGCATGCTCACACTATAGTACTTGATATTTAAGATCTTATAGATCATTGAGGGAATAAATGGGGATATTGGTCAAAAACTTGTCTAAGGAAGCTATAGCGCAATAAACGTTCTGTTTTTACGACAGTTTCGTCTTCCTCTTTTCCCTACCACATTGCTTTGCTCATAGTCATCAACACACGCCGCCTTTTTACCAAAATTGCGACACCACCACGATGTGACTTCGAGGAGAATGATAAAGCATTTGATACCTTAGAATTTTGAACGATTCAAGTCATTTTATATGATTACTTAGCCTTTAAGTAAGCTATTTTTTCGATCTGCGAATATCTTTCATTTTCCTATTTTATCCAATTTTAAATTCAATTTCATTTTTTAAGCGGAATATTATGGTGGCCTTTTTTTATCTTTGTATATTTTCGTATTTTTCACGTTCTTCTATTTTAACATCGATTTAGTCTGGCTATTTATGCCATAAACTCCACGGAATAAATTTATGAATGGAAACATCCAAGCTGTATAATAAAATTAAGATGGAATTATTCTACACAAAAAACCGATCCATGTCAATTCCAACCATTAGAAACGTAGAACATGGAAAGAGCTTCGTTTTGATAGGTTGTGGCTCCCGTAACTCCAAACGAGTCAAAAGTTATGGCCGTTTGCAGAAACGGAAGAAAGCGACCGACCGCTCGCTGTTCCGATTCGACGGTATTGGCAAAAGTCTTCGATCTCCGTGAAACGCTCGAGCATGCTCACACTATAGTACTTGATATTTAAGATCTTATGGATCATTGAGGGAATAAATGGGGATATTGGTCAAAAACTTGTCTACGGAAGCTATAGCGCAATAAACGTTCTGTTTTTACGACGGTTTCGTCTTCCTCTTTTTCCCTACCTCATTGTTTTGCTCATAGTCATCAACACGCGCCGCCTTTTTACCAAAATTACGACACCATGACGAAGAGACTTCAAGGAGAACGTTAAAAGCATTTGATACCTTAGAATTTCGAACGACTCAAGGCGTTTTATATGATTACTTGGCCTGTTAGTAAGCAACTTTTTCAATCTGCGAATATCTTTCATTTTCCTATTTTATCCAATTTTAAATTCAATTTTTTTTTTAGCGGAATATTATGGTGGCCTTTTGTGATCTTTGCATATACTTTTTACAATCTTCTACGTTAACATCGATTTAATCTAACTATTTATACCATATACTCCATGGAATAAATTTATGAATGAAAACATCCAAGCTGTGGAATAAAATTAAGATGGAATAATTCCACACAAAAAACCGATCCATGACAATTCCAACCGTTAGAAACGTAGAACATGAGAAGAGCTTCGTTTTGATAGGTTGTGGCTACCGTAACTCCCAACGAGTCAAAAGTTATGGCCGTTTGAAAAAACGTAAGAAAGCGACCGACCGCTCGCTGTTCCGATTCGACGGTATTGACAAAAGTCTTCGATCTCCGTAAAACGCTCGAGCATGCTCACACTATAGTACTTGATATTTAAGATCATATGGATCATTGAGGGAATAAATGGGGATATTGGTCAAAAACTTGTCTACGGAAGCTATAGCGCAATAAACGTTCTGTTTTTACGACGGTTCCGTCTTCCTCTTTTTCCGTACCACATTGTTTTGCTCATAGTCATCAACGAGCGCCGCCTTTTTACCAAAATTACGACACCACGACGAAGAGACTTCAAGGAGAACGTTAAAAGCATTTGATAACTTAAAATTTCGAACGACTCAAGGCGTTTTATATGATTACTTGGCCTGTAAGTAAGCTACATTTTCAATCTGCGAATATCTTTCATTTTTCTATTTTATCCAATTTTAAATTCAATTTCATTTTTTTAGCGGAATATAATGGTGGCCTTTTTTTATCTTTGTATATTTTCGTTTTTTTCACGTTCTTCTATGTCAACATCGATTTAGTCCGACTACTTATACCACAAACTCCACAGAATAAATTTATGAACGAAAACATCCAAGGTGTAGAATAAAATTAATATGGAATTATTCTACACAAAAAACCGATCCATGATAATTCCAACAGTTAGAAACGTAGAACATGGAAAGAGCTTCGTTTTGATAGGTTGTGGCTCCCGTAACTCCAAACGAATCAAAAGTTATGGCCGTTTGAAGAAACGGAAGAGAGCGACCGACCGCTCGCTGTTCCGATTCGACGGTATTGGCAAAAGTCTTCGATCTCCGTGAAACGCTCGAGCATGCTCACACTATAGTACTTGATATTTAAGATCTTATGGATCATTGAGGGAATAAATGAGGATATTGGTCAAAAACTTATCTACGGAAGCAATAACTCAATAAACGTTCTGTTTTTACGACAGTTTCGTCTTCCTCTTTTCCGTACCACATTGCTTTGCTCATAGTCAACAACACACGCCGCCTTTTTACCAAAACTGCGACACCACCACGATGTGACTTCAAGGAGAATGATAAAGCATTTGATACCTTAGAATTTTGAATGATTCAAGTCATTTTATATGATTACTTAGCCTTTAAGTAAGCTACTTTTTCAATCTGCGAATATCTTTCATTTTCCTATTTTATCCAATTTTAAATTCAATTTCATTTTTTTAGCGGAATATTATGGTGGACTTTTTTTATCTTTGTATATTTTCGTTTTTTTCACGTTCTTCTACGTCAACATCGATTTAGTCCGACTACTTGTACCACAAACTCCACGGAATAAATTTATGAATGAAAACATCCAAGCTGTAGAATAAAATTAATATGGAATTATTCTACACAAAAATCCGATCCATGAAAATTCCAACCGTTAGAAACGTAGAACATGGAAAGAGCTTCGTTTTGATAGGTTGTGGCTCCCGTAAATCCAAACGAGTCAAAAGTTATGGCCGTTTGAAGAAACGGAAGAAAGCGACCGACCGCTCGCAGTTCCGATTCGACGGTATCGGCAAAAGTCTTCGATCTCCGTAAAACGCTCGAGCATGCTCACACTATAGTACTTGATATTTAAGATCTTATGGATCATTGAGGGAATAAATGGGGATATTGGTCAAAAACTTGTCTACGGAAGCTATAGCGCAATAAACGTTCTGTTTTTACGACAATTCCGTCTTCCTCTTTTTCCGTACCACATTGCTATGCTCATAGTCATCAACACACGCCGCCTTTTTACCAAAATTATGACACCACGGCGATGTGACTTCAAGGAGAATGATAAAGCATTTGATACCTTAGAATTTTGAACGACTCAAGGCGTTTTATATGATTACTTGGCCTGTAAGTAAGCTACTTTTTCAATCTGCGAATATCTTATATTTTCCTATTTTATCCAATTTTAAATTCAACCTCATTTTTTTAGCGGAATATTATGGTGGCCCTTTGTGATCTTTGTATATTTTTTTTACGTTCTTCTACGTTAACATCGATTTTGTCTGACTATTTATACCATATACTCCATGGAATAAATTTATGAATGAAAACATCCAAGCTGTAGAATAAAATTAAGATGGAATTATTCCACACAAAAAACCGATCCATGACAATTCCAACCTTTAGAAACGTAGAACATGAAAAGAGCTTCGTTTTGATAGGTTGTGGCTACCGTAACTCCCAACGAGTCAAAAGTTATGGTCGTTTGAAGAAACATAAGAAAGCGACCGACCGCTCGCTGTTCCGTTTCGACGGTATTGGCAAAAGTCTTCGATCTCCGTGAAACGCTCGATCATGCTCACACTATAGTACTTGATATTTAAGATCTTATGTATCATTAAGGGAATAAATGGGGATATTGGTCAAAAACTTATCAACGGAAGCTATAACTCAATAAACGTTCTGTTTTTACGACAGTTTCGTCTTCCTCTTTTCCGTACCACATTGCTTCGCTCATAGTCATCAACACACGTTGCCTTTTTACCAAAATTGCGACACCACCACGATGTGACTTCAAGGAGAATGATAAAGCATTTGATACCTTAGAATTTTGAGCGATTCAAGTCGTTTTATATGATTACTTAGCCTTTAAGTAAGCTACTTTTTCAATCTGCGAATATCTTTCATTTTCCTATTTTATCCAATTTTAAATTCAATTTCATTTTTTTAGCGGAATATTATGGTGGCCTTTTTTTATCTTTGTATATTTTCGTATTTTTCACGTTCTTCTATTTTAACATCGATTTAGTCTGGCTATTTATGCTATAAACTCCACGGAATAAATTTATGAATGGAAACCTCCAAGCTGTATAATAAAATTAAGATGGAATTATTCTACACAAAAAACAGATCCATGTCAATTCCAACAGTTAGAAACGTAGAACATGGAAATAGCTTCGTTTTAATAGGTTGTGGCTCCCGTAACTCCAAACGAGTCAAAAGTTATGGCCGTTTGAAGAAACGGAAGAAAGCGACCGACCGCTCGCTGTTCCGATTCGACGGTATTGGCAAAAGTCTTCGATCTTCGTGAAACGCTCGAGCATGCTCACACTATAGTACTTGATATTTAAGATCTTATGGATCATTGAGGGAATAAATGAGGATATTGGTCAAAAAATTGTCTACGGAAGTTATAGCGCAATAAACGTTCTGTTGTTACGACAATTCCGTCTTCCTCTTTTTCCGTACCACATTGCTTTGCTCATAGTCATCAACACACGCCGCCTTTTTACCAAAATTACGACACCACGGCGATGTGACTTCAAGGAGAATGATAAAGCATTTGATACCTTAGAATTTTGAACGACTCAAGTCGTTTTATATGATTACTTAGCCTTTAAGTAAGCTACCTTTTCAATCTGCGGATATCATTCATTTTCCTATTTTATCCAATTTTAAATTCAATTTCATTTTTTTAGCGGAATATTATGGTTGCCTTTTTCTATCTTTTTATATTTTCGTTTTTTTCACGTTCTTCTACGTCAACATCGATTTAGTCCGACTACTTATACCACAAACTCCACGGAATAAATTTATGAATGAAAACATCCAAGCTGTAGAATAAAATTAATATGGAATTATTCTACACAAAAAAGCGATCCATGACAATTCCAACCGTTAGAAACGTAGAACATGGAAAGAGCTTCGTTTTGATAGGTTGTGGCTCCCGTATCTCGCAACGAGTCAAAAGTTATGGCCGTTTGAAGAAACGGAAGAAAGCGACCGACCCCTCGCTGTTCCGATTCGACGGTATTGGCAAAAGTCTTCGATCTCCGTGAAACGCTCGAGCATGCTCACACTATAGTGCTTGATATTTAAGATCTTATGGATCATTGAGGGAATAAATGGGGATATTGGTCAAAAAATTGTCTACGGAAGCTATAGCGCAATAAACGTTCTGTTGTTACGACAATTCCGTCTTCCTCTTTTTCCGTACCACATTGCTTTGCTCATAGTCATCAACACACGCCGCCTTTTTACCAAAATTACGACACCACGGCGATGTGACTTCAAGGAGAATGATAAAGCATTTGATACCTTAGAATTTTGAACGACTCAAGTCGTTTTATATGATTACTTAGCCTTTAAGTAAGCTACTTTTTCAATCTGCGAATATCTTTCATTTTCCTATTTTATCCAATTTTAAATTCAATTTCATTTTTTTAGCGGAATATTATGGTGGCCTTTTTTTATCTTTGTATATTTTCGTTTTTTTCACGTTCTTCTACGTCAACATCTATTTAGTCTGACTACTTATACCACAAACTCCACGGAATAAATTTATGAATTAAAACATCCAAGCTGTAGAATAAAATTAATATGGAATTATTCTACACAAAAAACCGATCCATGACAATTCCAACCGTTAGAAACGTAGAACATGGAAAGAGCTTCGTTTTGATAGGTTGTGGCTCCCGTATCACGCAATGAGTCAAAAGTTATGGCCGTTTGAAGAAACGGAAGAAAGCGACCGACCGCTCGCTGTTCCGAATCGACGGTATTGGCAAAAGTCTTCGATCTCCGTGAAACGCTCGAGCACGCTCACACTATAGTACTTGATATTTAAGATCTTATGGATCATTGAGGGAATAAATGGGGATATTGGTCAAAAACTTGTCTACGGAAGCTATAGCGCAATAAACGTTCTGTTTTTACGAAGGTTCTGTCTTCCTCTTTCTCCGTACCATATTGTTTAGCTCATAGTCATCAACGCGCGCCGTCTTTTTACCAAAATTACGACACCACGACGAAGAGACTTCAAGGAGAACGTTAAAAGCATTTGATACCTTAGAATTTCGAACGACTCAAGGCGTTTTATATGATTACTTAGCCTGTAAGTAAGCTACATTTTCAATCTGCGAATATCTTTCATTTTCCTATTTTATCCAATTTTAAATTCAATTTCATTTTTTTAGCGGAATATTATGGTGGCCTTTTTTTATCTTTGTATATTTTCGTTTTTTTCACGTTCTTCTACGTCAACATCGATTTAGTCCGACTACTTATACCACAAACTCCACGGAATAAATTTATGAATGAAAACATCCAAGCTATAGAATAAAATTAATATGGAATTATTCTACACAAAAAACCGGTCCATGACAATTCCAACCGTTAGAAACATAGAACATGGAAAGAGCTTCGTTTTGATAGGTTGTGGCTCCCGTAACTCCAAACGAGTCAAAAGTTATGGTCGTTTGAAGAAACGGAAGAAAGCGACCGACCGCTCGATGTTCCGATTAGACGGTATTGGCAAAAGTCTTCGATCTCCGTGAAACGCTCGAGCATGCTCAAACTATAGTGCTTGATATTTAAGATCTTATGGATCATTGAGGGAATAAATGGGGATATGGGTCAAAAACTTGTCTACGGAAGCTATAGTGCAATAAACGTTCTGTTTTTACGACGACCCCGTCTTCCTCTTTTTCCGTACCACATTGCTTTGCTCATAGTCATCAACGCTCGCCGCCTTTTTACAAAAACTACGACACCACGACGATGGGACTTCAAGGAGAACGTTAAAAGCATTTGATACCTTAGAATTTCGAACGAGTCAAGGCGTTTTATATGATTACTTAGCCTTTAAGTAGGCTACTTTTTCAATTTGCGAATATCTTTCATTTTCCTATTTTATCCAATTTTAAATTCAATTTTATTTTTTTAGCGGAATATTATGGTGGCCTTATTTGATCTTTTTATATTTTCGTTTTTTTCGCGTTCTTCTACGTTAACAACGATTTAGTCTGGCTATTTATACCATAAACTCCACGGAATAAATTTATGAATGAAAACATCTAAGCCGTAGAATAAAATTAATATGGAATTATCCTATACAAATAACCGATCCATGACAATTCCAACCGTTAGAAACGTATAACATGGAAAGAGCTTCGTTTTGATAGGTTGTGGCTCCCGTAACTCGAAACGAGTCAAAAGTTATGGCCGTTTGAAGAAATGGAAGAAAGCGACCGACCGCTCGCTGTTCCGATTCGACGGTATTGGCAAAAGTCTTCGATCTCCGTGAAACGCTCGAGCACGCTCACACTATAGTACTTGATATTTAAGATCTTATGGATCATTGAGGGAATAAATGGGGATATTGGTCAAAAACTTGTCTACGGAAGCTATAGCGCAATAAACGTTCTGTTTTTACGAAGGTTCTGTCTTCCTCTTTCTCCGTACCATATTGTTTAGCTCATAGTCATCAACGCGCGCCGTCTTTTTACCAAAATTACGACACCACGACGAAGAGACTTCAAGGAGAACGTTAAAAGCATTTGATACCTTAGAATTTCGAACGACTCAAGGCGTTTTATATGATTACTTAGCCTGTAAGTAAGCTACATTTTCAATCTGCGAATATCTTTCATTTTCCTATTTTATCCAATTTTAAATTCAATTTCATTTTTTTAGCGGAATATTATGGTGGCCTTTTTTTATCTTTGTATATTTTCGTTTTTTTCACGTTCTTCTACGTCAACATCGATTTAGTCCGACTACTTATACCACAAACTCCACGGAATAAATTTATGAATGAAAACATCCAAGCTATAGAATAAAATTAATATGGAATTATTCTACACAAAAAACCGGTCCATGACAATTCCAACCGTTAGAAACATAGAACATGGAAAGAGCTTCGTTTTGATAGGTTGTGGCTCCCGTAACTCCAAACGAGTCAAAAGTTATGGTCGTTTGAAGAAACGGAAGAAAGCGACCGACCGCTCGATGTTCCGATTAGACGGTATTGGCAAAAGTCTTCGATCTCCGTGAAACGCTCGAGCATGCTCAAACTATAGTGCTTGATATTTAAGATCTTATGGATCATTGAGGGAATAAATGGGGATATGGGTCAAAAACTTGTCTACGGAAGCTATAGTGCAATAAACGTTCTGTTTTTACGACGACCCCGTCTTCCTCTTTTTCCGTACCACATTGCTTTGCTCATAGTCATCAACGCTCGCCGCCTTTTTACAAAAACTACGACACCACGACGATGGGACTTCAAGGAGAACGTTAAAAGCATTTGATACCTTAGAATTTCGAACGAGTCAAGGCGTTTTATATGATTACTTAGCCTTTAAGTAGGCTACTTTTTCAATTTGCGAATATCTTTCATTTTCCTATTTTATCCAATTTTAAATTCAATTTTATTTTTTTAGCGGAATATTATGGTGGCCTTATTTGATCTTTTTATATTTTCGTTTTTTTCGCGTTCTTCTACGTTAACAACGATTTAGTCTGGCTATTTATACCATAAACTCCACGGAATAAATTTATGAATGAAAACATCTAAGCCGTAGAATAAAATTAATATGGAATTATCCTATACAAATAACCGATCCATGACAATTCCAACCGTTAGAAACGTATAACATGGAAAGAGCTTCGTTTTGATAGGTTGTGGCTCCCGTAACTCGAAACGAGTCAAAAGTTATGGCCGTTTGAAGAAATGGAAGAAAGCGACCGACCGCTCGCTGTTCCGATTCGACGGTATTGGCAAGAGTCTTCGATCTCCGTGAAACACTCGAGCATGCTCACACTATAGTAGTTGATATTTAAGATCTTATGCATCATTGAGGGAATAAATGGGGATATTGGTCAAAAACTTGTCTACGGGAGCTATAGCGCAATAAACGTTCTGTTTTTACGACAGTTCCGTCTTCCTCTTTTTCCGTACCACATTGCTTTGCTCATAGTCATCAACACACGCCGCCTTTTTACCAAAATTACGACACCACGACGATGTGACTTCAAGGAGAATGATAAAGCATTTGATACCTTAGAATTTTGAACGACTCAAGTCGTTTTATATGATTACTTAGCCTTTAAGTAAGCTACTTTTCCAATCTGCGAATATCTTTCATTTTCCTATTTTATCCAATTTTAAATTCAATTTCATAATTTTAGAGGAATATTATGGTGGCCATTTTTTATATTTGTATATTTTTTTTTTCACATTCTTCTACATCAACATCGATTTAGTCCGACTACTTATACCACAAACTCCACGGAATAAATTTATGAATGAAAACATCCAAGCTGTAGAATAAAATTAATATGGAATTATTCTACACAAAAAACCAATCCATGACAATTCCAACCGTTAGAAACGGAGAACATGGAAAGAGCTTCGTTTTGATAGGTTGTGGCTCCCGTAACTCCAAACGAGTCAAAAGTTATGGCCGTTTGACGAAACGGAAGAAAGCGACCGACCGCTTGCTGTTCCGATTCGACGGTATTGGCAAAAGTCTTCGATCTCCGTGAAACGCTCGAGCATGCTCACACTATAGTACATGATATTTAAGATCTTATGGATCATTGAGGGAATAAATGGGGATATGGGTCAAAAACTTGTCCACGGAAGCTATAGCGCAATAAATGTTCTGTTTTTACGACGGTTCCGTCATCCTCTTTTTCCGTACCACATTGCTTTCTTCATAGTCATCAACGCGCGCCGCCTTTTTATAAAAACTACGACACCACGACGATGGGACTTCAAGGAGAACGTTAAAAGCATTTGATACCTTAGAATTTCGAACGAGTCAAGGCGTTTTATACGATTACTTAGCCTTTAAGTAAGCTACTTTTTCAATCTGCGAATTTCTTTCATTTTCCTATTTTATCCAATTTTAAATCCAATTTCGTTTTTTCAGCGGAATATTATGGTGGCCTTTTTTTATCTTTGTATATTTTCGTTTTTTTCACGTTCTTCACGTTAACATCGATTTAGTCTGGCTATTTATACCATAAACTCCGCGGAATAAATTTATGAATGAAAACATCCAAGCTGTAGAATAAAATTAACATGGAATTATTCTACACAAATAACCGAACCATGACAATTCCAACCATTAGAAACATAGAACATGGAAAGAGCTTCGTTTTGATAGGTTGTGGCTCCCGAAACTCCCAACGAGTCAAAAGTTATGGCCGTTTGAAGAAACGGAAGAAAGCGACTAACCACTCGTTCTTCCGATTCGACGGTATTGGCAAAAGTCTTCGATTTCCGTGAAACGCTCGAGCATGCTCACACTATAGTACTTGATATTTAAGATCTTATGGATCATTGAGGGAATAAATGGGGATATTGGTCAAAAACTTGTCTACGGAAGCTATAGCGCAATAAACGTTCTGTTTTTACGACGGTTCTGTCTTCCTCTTTTTCCGTGCCACATTGTTTTGCTCATAGTCATCAACGCGCGCCGCCTTTTTACCAAAATTACGACACCACGACGAAGAGACTTCAAGGAGAACGTTAAAAGCATTTGATACCTTAGAATTTCGAACGACTCAAGGCATTTTATATGATTACGTAGCCTGTAAGTAAGCTACATTTTCAATCTGCGGATATCTTTCATTTTCCTATTTTATCCAATTTTAAATTCAATTTCATTTTTTTAGCGGAATATTATGGTGGCCTTTTTTATCTTTGTATATTTTCGTTTTTTTCACGTTCTTCTACGTCAACATCGATTTAGTCCGACTACTTATACCACAAACTCCACGGAATAAATTTATGAATGAAAACATCCAAGCTGTAGAATAAAATTAATGCGTAATTATTCTACACAAAAAACCGATCCATGACAATTCCAACCGTTAGAAACGTAGAACATGGAAAGAGCTTCGTTTTGATAGGTTGTGACTCCCGTAACTCCAAACGAGTAAAAAGTTATGGCCGTTTGAAGAAACGGAAGAAAGCGACCGACCGCTCGCTGTTCCGATTCGACGGTATTGGCAAAAGTCTTCGATCTCCGTGAAACGCTCGAGCATGCTCACACTATAGTACTTGATATTTGAGATCTTATGGATCATTGAGGGAATAAATGGAGATATTGGTCAAAAACTTGTCTACGGAAGCTATAACGCAATAAACGTTCTGTTTTTACGACATTTCCGTCTTCCTCTTTTTCCGTACCACATTGTTTTGCTCATAGTCATCAACGCACGCCGCCTTTTTACCAAAATTACGACACCACGACGAAGAGACTACAAGGAAAATGTTAAAAGCATTTGATACCTTAGAATTTCGAACGACTCAAGGCGTTTTATATGATTACGTAGCCTGTAAGTAAGCTACATTTTCAATCTACGAATATCTTTCACTTTCCTATTTTATCCAATTTTAAATTCAATTTCATTTTTTTAGCGGAATATTATGGTGGCCTTTTTTATCTTTGTATATTTTCGTTTTTTCACGTTCTTCTACGTCAACATCGATTTAGTCCGACTACTTATACCACAAACTCCACGGAATAAATTTATGAATGAAAACATCCAAGCTGTAGAGTAAAATTAATATGGAATTATTCTACACAAAAACCGATCCATGACAATTCCAACCGTTAGAAACGTAGAACATGGAAAGAGCTTCGTTTTGATAGGTTGTGGCTCCCGTAACTCCAAACGAGTCAAAAGTTATGGCCGTTTGAAGAAACGGAAGAAAGCGACCGACCGCTCGCTGTTCCGATTCGATGGTATTGGCAAAATTCTTTGATCTCCGTGAAACGCTCGAGTATGCTCACACTGTACTTGATATTTAAGATATTATGGATCATTGAGGGAATAAATGGAGATATTGGCCAAAAACTTGTCTATGGAAGCTATAACGCAATAAACGTTCTGTTTTTACGACAGTTCCATCTTCCTCTTTTTCCGTACCACATTGCCTTGCTCATAGTCATCAACACACGCCGCCTTTTTACCAAAATTATGACACCACGACGATGTGACTTCAAGGAGAATGATAAAGCATTTGATACCTTAGACTTTCGAACGACTCAAGTCGTATTATATGATTACTTAGCCTTTAAGTATGCTACTTTTTCAATCTGCGAATATCTTTCATTTTTCTATTTTATCCAATTTTAAATTCAATTTCATTTTTTTAGCGGAATATTATGGTGGCCTTTTTATATCTTTGTATATTTTCGTTTTTTTCACGTTCCTCTACGTCAACATCGATTTAGTCCGACTACTTATACCACAAACTCCACGGAATAAATTTATGAATGAAAACATCCAAGCTGTAGAATAAAATTAATATGGAATTATTCTACACAAAAAACCGATTCAATACAATTCCAACCGCTAGAAATGTAGAACATGGAAAGAGCTTCGTTTTGATAGGTTGTGGCTCCCGTAACTCCAAACGAGTCGAAAGTTATGGCCGTTTAAAGAAACGGAAGAAAGCGACCGACCCTCGCTGTTCCGATTCGACGGTATTGGCAAAAGTCTTCGATCTCCGTGAAACGCTCGAGCATGCTCACACTATAGTACTTGATATTTAAGATCTTATGGATCATTGAGGTAATAAATGGGGATATGGGTCAAAAACTTGTCTACGGAAGTTATAGCGCAATAAACGTTCTGTTTTTACGACGGTTCTGTCTTCCTCTTTTTCCATACCACATTGTTTTGCTCATAGTCATCAACGCGCGCCGCCTTTTTACCAAATTTACGACACCACGACGAAGAGACTTCAAGGAGAACGTTAAAAGCATTTGATACCTTAGAATTTCGAATGACTCAAGGCGTTTTATATGATTACTTGGCCTGCAAGTAAGCTACTTTTTCAATCTGCGAATATCTTTCATTTTCCTATTTTATCCAATTTTAAATTCAATTTCATTTTTTTAGCGGAATATTATGGTGGCCTTTTGTGATTTTTGTATATTTTTTTACGTTCTTCTACGTTAACATCGATTTAGTCTGACTATTTATACCATAAACTCCATGGAATAAATTTATGAATGAAAACATCCAAGGTGTAGAATAAAATTAAGATGGAATTATTCCACACAAAAAACCGATGCATGACAATTCCAACCGTTAGAAACGTAGAACATGAAAAGAGCTTCCTTTTGATAGGTTGTGGCTACCGTAACTCCCAACGAGTCAAAAGTTATGGTCGTTTGAAGAAACGTAAGAAAGCGACCGACCGCTCGTTGTTCCGATTCGACGGTATTGGCAAAAGTCTTCGATCTCCGTAAAACGCTCGAGCATGCTCACACTATAGTACTTGATATTTAAGATCTTATGGATCATTGAGGGAATAAATGGGGATATTGGTCAAAAACTTGTCTACGGAAGCTATAGCGCAATAAACGTTCTGTTTTTACGACGGTTATGTCTTCCTCTTTTTCCGTACCACATTATTTTGCTCATAGTCATCAACGCGCGCCGCCTTTTTACCAAAATTACGACACCACGACGAAGAGACTTCAAGGAGAACGTTAAAAGCATTTGATGCCTTAGAATTTCGAACGATTCAAGGCATTTTATATGATAACGTAGCCTGTAAGTAAGCTACATTTTCAATCTGCGAATATCTTTCATTTTCCTATTTTATCCAATTTTAAATTCAATTTCATTTTTTTAGCGGAATATTATGGTGGCCTTTTTATATCTTTGTATATTTTCGTTTTTTTCACGTTCCTCTACGTCAACATCGATTTAGTCCGACTACTTATACCACAAACTCCACGGAATAAATTTATGAATGAAAACATCCAAGCTGTAGAATAAAATTAATATGGAATTATTCTACACAAAAAACCGATTCAATACAATTCCAACCGTTAGAAATGTAGAACATGGAAAGAGCTTCGTTTTGATAGGTTGTGGCTCCCGTAACTCCAAACGAGTCGAAAGTTATGGCCGTTTAAAGAAACGGAAGAAAGCGACCGACCCTCGCTGTTCCGATTCGACGGTATTGGCAAAAGTCTTCGATCTCCGTGAAACGCTCGAGCATGCTCACACTATAGTACTTGATATTTAAGATCTTATGGATCATTGAGGTAATAAATGGGGATATAGGTCAAAAACTTGTCTACGGAAGTTATAGCGCAATAAACGTTCTGTTTTTACGACGGTTCTGTCTTCCTCTTTTTCCATACCACATTGTTTTGCTCATAGTCATCAACGCGCGCCGCCTTTTTACCAAATTTACGACACCACGACGAAGAGACTTCAAGGAGAACGTTAAAAGCATTTGATACCTTAGAATTTCGAATGACTCAAGGCGTTTTATATGATTACTTGGTCTGCAAGTAAGCTACTTTTTCAATCTGCGAATATCTTTCATTTTCCTATTTTATCCAATTTTAAATTCAATTTCATTTTTTTAGCGGAATATTATGGTGGCCTTTTGTGATTTTTGTATATTTTTTTACGTTCTTCTACGTTAACATCGATTTAGTCTGACTATTTATACCATAAACTCCATGGAATAAATTTATGAATGAAAACATCCAAGGTGTAGAATAAAATTAAGATGGAATTATTCCACACAAAAAACCGATGCATGACAATTCCAACCGTTAGAAACGTAGAACATGAAAAGAGCTTTTTTTTGATAGGTTGTGGCTACCGTAACTCCCAACGAGTCAAAAGATATGGCCGTTTGAAGAAACGTAAGAAAGCGACCAACCGCTCGTTGTTCCGATTCGACGGTATTGGCAAAAGTCTTCGATCTCCGTAAAACGCTCGTGCATGCTCACACTATAGTACTTGATATTTAAGATCTTATGGATCATTGAGGGAATAAATGGGGATATTGGTCAAAAACTTGTCTACGGAAGCTATAGCGCAATAAACGTTCTGTTTTTACGACGGTTATGTCTTCCTCTTTTTCCGTACCACATTATTTTGCTCATAGTCATCAACGCGCGCCGCCTTTTTACCAAAATTACGACACCACGACGAAGAGACTTCAAGGAGAACGTTAAAAGCATTTGATGCCTTAGAATTTCGAACGATTCAAGGCATTTTATATGATAACGTAGCCTGTAAGTAAGCTACATTTTCAATCTGCGAATATCTTTCATTTTCCTATTTTATCCAATTTTAAATTCAATTTCATTTTTGTAGCGGAATATTATGGTGGCCTTTTTTTATCTTTGTATATTTTCGTTTTTTTCACGTTCTTCTACGTCAACATCGATTTAGTCCGACTACTTATACCACAAACTCCACTTAATAAATTTATGAATGAAAACATCCAAGCTGTAGAATAAAATTAATATGGAATTATTCTACACAAAAAACCGATCCATGAAAATTCCAACCGTTAGAAACGTAGAACATGGAAAGAGCTTCGTTTTGATAGGTTGTGTCTCCCGTAACTCCAAACGAGTCAAAAGTTATGGCCGTTTGAAGAAACGGAAGAAAGCGACCGACCGCTCGCTGTTCCGATTCAACGGTATTGGCAAAAGTTTTCGATCTCCGTGAAATGCTCGAGCATGCTCACACTATAGTACTTGATATTTAAGATCTTATGGATCATTGAGGGAATAAATGGAGATATTGGTCAAAAACTTGTCTACGGAAGCTATTGCGCAATAAACGTTCTGTTTTTACGACGGTTATGTCTTCCTCTTTTTCCGTACCACATTATTTTGCTCATAGTCATCAACGCGCGCCGCCTTTTTACCAAAATTATGACACCACGACGATGTGACTTCAAGGAGAATGATAAAGCATTTGATACCTTAGACTTTCGAACGACTCAAGTCGTATTATATGATTACTTAGCCTTTAAGTATGCTACTTTTTCAATCTGCGAATATCTTTCATTTTTCTATTTTATCCAATTTTAAATTCAATTTCATTTTTTTAGCGGAATATTATGGTGGCCTTTTTTTATCTTTTTATATTTTCGTTTTTTTCACGTTCTTCTACGTCAACATCGATTTAGTCCGACTACTTATACCACAAACTCCACGGAATAAATTTATGAATGAAAACATCAAAGCTGTAGAATAAAATTAATATGGAATTATTCTACACAGAAAACCGATTCAATACAATTCCAACTGTTAGAAACGTATAACATGGAAAGAGCTTCGTTTTGATAGGTTGTGGCTCCCAAACTCCAAACGAGTCAAAAGTTATGGCCGTTTAAAGAAACGGAAGAAAGCGACCGACCGCTCGCTGTTCCGATTCGACGGTATTGGCAAAAGTCTTCGATCTCCGTGAAACGCTCGAGCATGCTCACACTATAGTACTTGATATTTAAGATCTTATGGATCATTGAGGTAATAAATGGGGATATGGGTCAAAAACTTGTCTACGGAAGTTATAGCGCAATAAACGTTCTGTTTTTACGACGGTTCTGTCTTCCTCTTTTTCCATACCACGTTGTTTTGCTCATAGTCATCAACGCGCGCCGCCTTTTTACCAAAATTCGGACACCACGACGAAGAGACTTCAAGGAGAACGTTAAAAGCATTTGATACCTTAGAATTTCGAATGACTCAAGGCGTTTTATATGATTACTTGGCCTGTAAGTAAGCTACTTTTTCAATCTGCGAATATCTTTCATTTTCCTATTTTATCCAATTTTAAATTCAATTTCATTTTTTTAGCGGAATATTATGGTGGCCTTTAGTGATCTTTGTATATTTTTTTACGTTCTTCTACGTTAACATCGATTTAGTCTGACTATTTATACCATAAACTCCATGGAATAAATTATGAATGAAAACATCCAAGCTGTAGAATAAAATTAAGATGGAATTATTCCACACAAAAAACCGATCCATGACAATTTCAACCGTTAGAAACGTAGAACATGAAAAGAGCTTCGTTTTGATAGGTTGTGGGTACCGTAACTCCCAACGAGTCAAAAGTTATGGCCGTTTGAAGAAACGTAAGAAAGCGACCGACCGCTCGTTGTTCCGATTCGACGGTATTGGCAAAAGTCTTCGATCTCCGTAAAACGCTCGAGCATGCTCACACTATAGTACTTGATATTTAAGATCTTATGGATCATTGAGGGATAAATGGGGATATTGGTCAAAAACTTGTCTACGGAAGCTATAGCGCAATAAACGTTCTGTTTTTACGACGGTTATGTCTTACTCTTTTTTCGTACCACATTATTTTGCTCATAGTCATCAACGCGCGCCGCCTTTTTACCAAAATTACGACACCACGACGAAGAGACTTCAAGGAGAACGTTAAAAGCATTTGATACCTTAGAATTTCGAACGACTCAAGGCGTTTTATATGATTATGTAGCCTGTAAGTAAGCTACATTTTCAATCTGCGAATATCTTTCATTTTCCTATTTTATCCAATTTTAAATTCAATTTCATTTTTTAGCGGAATATTATGGTGGCCTTTTTTTATCTTTGTATATTTTCGTTTTTTTCACGTTCTTCTACGTCAACATCGATTTAGTCCGACTACTTGTACTACAAACTCCACGGAATAAATTTATGAATGAAAACATCCAAGCTGTAGAATAAAATTAATATGGAATTATTCTACACAAAAATCCGATCCATGAAAATTCCAACCGTTAGAAACGTAGAACATGGAAAGAGCTTCGTTTTGATAGGTTGTGGCTCCCGTAACTCCAAACGAATCAAAAGGCATGGCCGTTTGAAGAAACGGAAGAAAGCGACCGACCGCTCGCTGTTCCGATTCGACGGTATTGGCAAAAGTCTTCGATCTCCGTGAAACGCTCGAGCATGCTCACACTATAGTACTTGATATTTAAGATCTTATGGATCATTGAGGGAATAAATGGAGATATTGGTCAAAAACTTGTCTACGGAAGCTATAGCGCAATAAACGTTCTGTTTTTACGACAGTTCCGTCTTCCTCTTTACCACATTGCTTTGCTCAGAGTCATCAACACACGCCGCCTTTTTACCAAAATTATGACACCACGACGATGTGAATTCAAGGAGAATGATAAAGCATTTGATACCTTAGAATTTCGAACGACTCAAGTCGTTTTATATGATTACTTAGCCTTTAAGTATGCTACTTTTTCAATTTGCGAATATCTTTCATTTTCCTATTTTATCCGATTTTAAATTCAATTTCATTTTTTAGCGGAATATTATGGTGGCCTTTTTTACCTTTGTATATTTTCATTTTTTTCACGTTCTTCTACGTCAACATCGATTTAGTCCGACTACTTATACCACAAACTTCACGGAATAAATTTATGAATGAAAACATCCAAGCTGTAGAATAAAATTAATATGGAATTATTCCAAACAAAAAACCGATTCATGACAATTCCAACCGCTAGAAACGTAGAACATGGAAAGAGCTTCGTTTTGATAGGTTGTGGCTCCCGTAACTCCAAACGAATTAAAAGTTATGGCCGTTTAAAGAAACGGAAGAAAGCGACCGACCGCTCGCAGTTCCGATTTGACGGTATTGGCAAAAGTCTTCGATCTCCGTGAAACGCTCGAGCATGCTCACACTATAGTACTTGATATTTAAGATTTTATGGATCATTGAGGTAATAAATGGGGATATGGGTCAAAAACTTGTCTACGGAAGCTATAGCGCAATAAACGTTCTGTTTTTACGACGGTTTCGTCTTCCACTTTTTCCGTACCGCATTGTTTTGCTCATAGTCATCAATGCGCGCCGCCTTTTTATCAAAACTACGACACGACGATGAAGTGACTTCAAGGAGAACGTTAAAAGCATTTGATAGCTTAGAATTTCGAATGACTCAAGGCGTTTTATATGATTACTTGGCCTGTAAGTAAGCTACTTTTTCAACCTGCGAATATCTTTCATTTTCATATTTTATCCAATTTTAAATTCAATTTCATTTTTTTAGCGGAATATTATGGTGGCCTTTTGTGATCTTGGTATATTTATTTACGTTCTTCTACGTGAAACGCTCGAGCATGCTCACACTAGAGTACTTGATATTTAAGATCTTATGGATCATTGAGGTAATAAATGGGGATATGGGTCAAAAACTTTTCTACGGAAGTTATAGCGCAATAAACGTTCTGTTTTTACGACGATTCCGTCTTCCTCTTTTTCCGTACCACATTGATTTGCTCATAGTCATCAACGCGCCGCCTTTTTACCAAAATTACGGCACCACGACGAAGAGACTTCACGGAGAACGTTAAAAGCATTTGATACCCTAGAATTTCGAACGACTCAAGGCATTTTATATGATTACTTGGCCTGTAAGTAAGCTACATTTTCAATCTGTGAATATCTTTCATTTTCCTATTTTATCAACTTTTAAATTCAATTTCATTTTTTTAGCGGAATATTATGGTGGCCTTTTG
This sequence comes from Allium cepa, assembly GCA_030765085.1. Taxonomy (NCBI): domain Eukaryota; kingdom Viridiplantae; phylum Streptophyta; class Magnoliopsida; order Asparagales; family Amaryllidaceae; genus Allium; species Allium cepa. Next base: position 172,750,206 of record CM060931.1, read on the forward strand.
TGATCTTTGTATATTTTTTTACGTTCCTCTACGTTAACATCGATTTAGTCTGCTATTTATACCATAAACTCCATGGAATAAATTTATGAATTAAAACATCCAAGCTGTAGAATAAAATTAAGATGGAATTATTCCACACAAAAAACCGATCCATGACAATTCCAACCGTTAGAAACGTAGAAAATGAAAAGAGCTTTTTGATAGGTTGTGGCTACCGTAACTCCCAACGAGTCAAAAGTTATGGCCGTTTGAAGAAACGTAAGAAAGTGACCGACCGCTCGCTGTTTCGATTCGACGGTATTGGCAAAAGTCTTCGATCTCCGTGAAATGCTCGAGCATGCTCACACTATAGTACTTGATATTTAAGATCTTATGGATCATTGAGGGAATAAATGGGGATATCGGTCAAAAACTTGTCTACGGAAGCTATAGCGCAATAAACGTTCTATTTTTACGACGGTTCTGTCTTCCTCTTTTTCCGTACCATATTGTTTTGCTCATAGTTATCAACGCGCGCCGCCTTTTTACCAAAATTACGACACCACGACGAAGAGACTTCAAGGAGAACGTTAAAAGCATTTGATACCTTAGAATTTCGAACGACTCATGGCGTTTTATATGATTACGTAGCCTGTAAGTAAGCTACATTTTTAATCTGCGAATATCTTTCATTTTCCTATTTTATCCAATTTTAAATTCAATTTCATTTTTTTAGCGGAATATTATGGTGGCCTTTTTTTATCTTTGTATATTTTCGTTTTTTTCACGTTCTTTTACGTCAACATCGATTTAGTCCGACTACTTATACCACAAACTCCACGGAATAAATTTATGAATGAAAACATCCAAGCCGTAGAATAAAATTAATATGGAATTATTCTACACAAAAAACCGATCCATGACAATTCTAACCGCTAGAAACGTAGAAAATGGAAAGAGATTCGTTTTGATAGGTTGTGGCTCCCGTAACCCCAAACGAGTCAAAAGTTATGGCCGTTTGAAGAAACGGAAGAAAACGACCGACCGCTCGTTGTTCCGATTCGACGGTATTGGCAAAAGTCTTCGATCTCCGTGAAACGCTTGAGTATGCTCACACTATAGTACTTGATATTTAAGATCTTATGGATCATTAAGGGAATAAATGGGGATATTGGTCAAAAACTTGTCTACGGAAGCTATAGCGCAATAAACGTTTTGTTTTTACGACAGTTCCGTCTTCCTCTTTTTCCGTACCACGTTGCATTGCTCATAGTCATCAACACACGCCGCCTTTTTACCAAAATTACGACACCACGACGATATGACTTCAAGGAGAATGATAAAGCATTTGATACCTTAGAATTTCGAACGACTCAAGTCGTTTTATATGATTACTTAGCCTTTAAGTAAGCTACTTTTTCAATCTGCGAATATCTTGCATTTTCCTATTTTATGCAATTTTAAATTCAATTTCATTTTTTTAGCGGGATGTTATGGTGGCCTTTTTTTATCTTTGTATATTTTTTTTCACGTTCTTCTACGTCAACATCGATTTAGTACGACTACTTATACTACAAACTCCACGGAATAAATTTATGAATGAAAACATCCAAGCTGTAGAATAAAATTAATATGGAATTATTCTACACAAAAAACCGATTCATTACAATTCCAACCGTTAGAAACGTAGAACATGGAAAGAACTTCGTTTTGATAGGTTGTGGCTCCCATAACTCCAAACGAGTCAAAAGTTATGGCCGTTTAAAGAAACGGAAGAAAGCGACTGCCCGCTTGTTGTTCCGATTCGACGGTATTGGCAAAAGTTTTCGATCTCCGTGAAACGCTCGAGCATGCTCACACTATAGTACTTGATATTTAAGATCTTATGGATCATTGAGGTAATAAATGGGGATATGGGTCAAAAACTTGTCTACGGAAGTTATAGCGCAATAAACGTTCTGTTTTTACGACGGTTCCGTCTTCCTCTTTTTCCGTACCACATTGTTTTGCTCATAGTCATCAACGCGCGCCGCCATTTTACCAAAATTACGACATCACGACGAAGAGACTTCAAGGAGAACGTTAAAAGCATTTGATACCGCAGAATTTCGAACGACTCAAGGCGTTTTATATGATTACTTGGCCTGTAAGTAAGCCACCTTTTCAATCTGCGAATATCTTTCATTTTCCTATTTTATCAAATTTTAAATTCAATTTCATTTTTTTAGCGGAATATTATGGTGGCCTTTTGTGAACTTTGTATATTTTTTTACGTTCTTCTACGTTAACATCGATTTAGTCTGACTATTTATATCATAAACTCCATGGAATAAATTTATGAATGAAAACATTCAAGTTGTAGAATAAAATTAAGATGGAATTATTCCACACAAAAAACCGATCCATGACAATTCCAACCGTTAGAAATGTAGAACATGAAAAGAGCTTCGTTTTGATAGGTTGTGGCTACCATAACACCCAACGAGTCAAAAGTTATGGCCGTTTGAAGAAACGTAAGAAAGCGACCGACCGCTCGCTGTTCCGATTCGACGGTATTGGCAAAAGTCTTCAATCTCCGTGAAACGCTCGAGCATGCTCACACAATAGTACTTGATATTTAAGATCTTATGGATCATTGAGGGAATAAATGGGGATATTGGTCAAAAACTTTTCTACGGAAGCTATAGCGCAATAAACGTTCTGTTTTTACGACGGTTCCGTCTTCCTCTTTTTCCGTACCACATTGCTATGCTCATACTCATCAACACACGCCGCCTTTTTACCAAAATTATGACACCACGACGGTGTGACTTCAAGGAGAATGATAAAGCATTTGATACCTTAAAATTTCGAACGACTCAAGTCGTTTTATATGATTACTTAGCCTTTAATTACGCTACTTTTTCAATCTCCGAATATCTTTCATTTTCCTATTTTATCCAATTTTAAATTCAATTTCATTTTTTTAGCGGAATATAATGGTGGCCTTTTTTATCTTTGTATATTTTCCTTTTTTTCACGTTCTTCTACGTCAACATCGATTTAGTCCGACTACTTATACCACAAAATCCACGGAATAAATTTATGAATGAAAACATCCAAAATGTAGAATAAAATTAATATGAAATTATTCTACACAAAAAACCGATCCATGACAATTCCAACCGTTACAAACGTAGAACATGGAAAGAGCTTCGTTTTGATAGGTTGTTGCTCCCGTAACTCCAAATGAGTCAAAAGTTATGGCCGTTTGAAGAAACGGAAGAAAGCCACCGACCGCTCGCTGTTCCGATTCGACGGTATTGGCAAAAGTCTTCGATCTCCGTGAAACGCTCGAGCATGCTCACACTATAGTGCTTGATATTTAAGATCTTATGGATCATTGAGGGAATAAATGGGGATATTGGTCAAAAACTTGTCTACGGAAGCTATAGCGCAATAAACGTTCTGTTTTTACGACAGTTCTGTCTTCCTCTTTTTCCGTACCACATTGCTTTGCTCATAGTCATCAACACACGCCGCCTTTTTACCAAAATTACGACACCACGACGATGTGACTTTAAGGAGAATGATAAAGCATTTGATACCTTAGAATTTTGAACGACTCAAGTCGTTTTATATGATTACTTAGCCTTTAAGTAGGCTACTTTTTCAATCTACGAATATATTTCATTTTCCTATTTTATCCAATTTTAAATTCAATTTCATTTTTTTTAGCGGAATATTATGGTGGCCTTTTTTTATCTTTGTATATTTTCATTTTTTTCATGTTCTTCTACGTCAACATCGATTTAGTCCGACTACTTATACCACAAATTCCACGGAATAAATTTATGAATGAAAACATCCAAGCTGTAGAATAAAATTAACATGGAATTATTCTACACAAAAAACCGATTCATGACAATTCCAACCGTTAGAAACGTAGAACATGGAAAGAGCTTCGTTTTGATAGGTTGTGGCTCCCGTAACTCCAAATGAGTCAAAAGTTATGGCCGTTTGAAGAAACGGAATAAAGCGACCGACCGCTCGCTGTTCCGATTCGACGGTATTGGCAAAAGTCTTCGATCTCCGTGAAATGCTCGAGCATGCTCACACTATAGTACTTGATATTTAAGATCTTATGGATCATTGAGGGAACAAATGGAGATATTGGTCAAAAACTTGTCTACGGAAGCTATAGCGCAACAAACATTCTGTTTTTACGACAGTTCCATATTCCTCTTTTTCCGTACCACATTGCATTGCTCATAGTCATCAACACACGCCGCCTTTTTACCAAAATTACGACACCACGACGATATGACTTCAAGGAGAATGATAAAGCATTTGATACCTTAGAATTTCGAACGACTCAAGTCGTTTTATATGATTACTTAGCCTTTAAGTAAGCTACTTTTTCAATCTGCGAATATCTTTCATTTTCCTATTTTATCCAATTTTAAATTCAATTTTATTTTTTTAGCGGAATATTATGGTGGCCTTTTTTTATCTTTGTATATTTTCGTTTTTTTCACGTTCTTCTACGTCAACATCGATTTAGTCCGACTGCTTATATCACAAACTCCACGGAATAAATTTATGAATGAAAACATCCAAGCCGTAGAATAAAATTAATATGGAATTATTCTACGCAAAAAACCGATCCATGACAATTCGAACCGCTAGAAACGTAGAACATGGAAAGAGATTCGTTTTGATAGGTTGTGGCTCCCGTAACCCCAAACGAGTCAAAAGTTATGGCCGTTTGAAGAAACGGAAGAAAGCGACCGACCGCTCGCTGTTCCGATTCGACGGTATTGGAAAAAGTCTTCGATCTCCGTGAAACGCTCGAGCATGCTCACACTATAGCACTTGATATTTAAGATCTTATGGATCATTGAGGTAATAAATGGGGATATGAGTCAAAAACTTGTCTACGGAAGTTATAGCGCAATAAACGTTCTGTTTTTACGACGGTTCCGTCTTCCTCTTTTTCCGTACCACATTGTTTTGCTCATAGTCATCAACGCGCGCCGCCTTTTTACCAAAATTACGACACCACAACGAAGTGACTTCAAGGAGAACGTCAAAAGCATTTGATACCTTAGAATTTCGAACGACTCAAGGCGTTTTATATGATTACTTGGCCTGTAAGTAAGCTACTTTTTCAATCTGCGAATATCTTTCATTTTCCTATTTTATCCAATTTTAAATTCAATTTCATTTTTTTAGCGGAATATTATGGTGGCCTTTTGTGATCTTTGTATATTTTTTTACGTTCTTCTACGTTAACATCGATTTAGTCTGACTATTTATATCATAAACTCCATGGAATAAATTTATGAATAAAAACATCCAAGCTGTAGAATAAAATTAAGATGGAATTATTCCACACAAAAAACCGATCCATGACAATTCCAACCGTTAAAAATGTAGAACATGAAAAGAGCTTCGTTTTGATAGGTTGTGGCTACCGTAACTCCCAACGAGTCATAAAGCATTTGATACCTTAGAATTTCGAACGACTCAAGTCATTTTATATGATTACTTAGCCTTTAAGTAGGCTACTTTTACAATCTGCGAATATCTTTCATTTTCCTATTTTATCCAATTTTAAATTCAATTCATTTTTTTAGCGGAATATTATGGTGGCTTTTTTTATCTTTGTATATTTTCGTTTTTTTCACGTTCTTCTACGTCAACATCGATTTAGTCCGACTACTTATACCACAAACTCCACGGAATAAATTTATGAATGAAAACATCCAAGCCGTAGAATAAAATTAATATGGAATTATTCTACACAAAAAACCGTTCCATGACAATTCCAACCATTAGAAACGTAGAACATGGAAAGAGCTTCGTTTTGATAGGTTGTGGCTCCCGTAACTCCAAACGAGTCAAAAGTTATGGCCGTTTGAATAAAACGGAAGAAAGCGACCGACCGCTCGCTGTTCCGATTCGACAGTATTGGCAAAAGTCTTCGATCTCCGTGAAACGCTCGAGAATGCTCACACTATAGTACTTGATATTTAAGATCTTATGGGTCATTGAGGGAATAAAAGGGGATATTGGTCAAAAACTTGTCTACGGAAGCTATAGCGCAATAAACGTTCTGTTTTTACGATAGTTCCGTCTTCCTCTATTTCCGTACCAGATTGCTTTGCTCATAGTCATCAACACACGCCGCCTTTTACCAAAATTACGACACCACGACGATGTGACTTCAAGGAGAATGATAAAACATTTGATACCTTAGAATTTCGAACGACTCAAGTCGTTTTATATGATTACTTAGCCTTTAAGTAAGCTACTATTTCAATCTGCGAATATCTTTCATTTTCCTATTTTATCCAATTTTAAATTCAATTTCAATTTTTTTAGCTGAATATTATGCTGGCCTTTTTTTATCTTTCTACATTATTGTTTTTTTACGTTCTTCTACATTAACATCGATTTAGTCCGACTACTTATACCACAAACTCCACGGAATAAATTTATGAATGGAAACATCCAAGCCGTAGAATAAAATTAAGATGGAATTATTCTACACAAAAAACCGATCCATGACAATTCCAACCGTTAGAAACGTAAAACATGGAAAGAGCTTCGTTTTGATAGGTTGTGTCTCCCGTAACTCCAAACGAGTCAAAAGTTATGGCCGTTTGAAGAAACGGAAGAAAGCGACTGACCGCTCGCTGCTCCGATTCGACGGTATTGGCAAAAGTCTTCGATCTCCGTGAAACGCTCGAGCATGCTCACACTATAGTACTTGATATTTAAGATATTATGGATCATTGGGGGAATAAATGGGGATATGGGTCAAAAACTTGTCTACAGAAGCTATAGCACAATAAACGTACTGTTTTTACGACTGTTCCGTCTTCCTCTTTTTTGGTACCACATTGTTTTGCTCATAGTCATCAACACGCGCCGCCTTTTTACCAGAATTACAGCACCACGACGAAATGACTTTAAGGATAGCGTTAAAAGCATTTGATACCTTAGAATTTCGAACGACTCAAGGCGTTTTATATGATTACTTAGCCAGTAAGTAAGCTACTTTTTCAATCTGTGAATATCTTTCAGTTTCCTGTTTTATCCAATTTTAAATTCAATTTCAATTTTTTTAGCTGAATATTATGCTGGCCTTTTTTAATCTTTGTATATTTTCGTTTTTTTCACGTTCTTCTACGTTAACATCGATTTAGTCTGGCTATTTATACCACAAACTCCACGGAATAAATTTATGAATGGAAACATCCAAGCTGTAGAATAAAATTAAGATGGAAAGAGCTTCGTTTTGATAGGTTGTGGCTCCCGTAACTCCAAACGAGTCAAAAGTTATGGCCGTTTGAAGAAACGGAAGAAAGCGACCGACCGCTCGCTGTTCCGATTCGACGGTATTGGAAAAAGTCTTCGATCTCCGTGAAACGCTCGAGCATGCTCACACTATAGTACTTGATGTTTAAGATATTATGGATCATTTTTAGGAATAAATGGGGATATGGGTCAAAAACTTGTCTACAGAAGCTATAGCGCAATAAACGTTCTGTTTTTACGACTGTTCCGTCTTCCTCCTTTTCCGTACCACATTGTTTTGCTCATAGTCATCAACACGCGCCGCCTTTTTACCAGAATTACCACACCACGACGAAGTGACTTCAAGGAGAGCGTTAAAAGCATTTGATACCTTAGAATTTCGAACGACTCAAGGCGTTTTATATGATTACTTAGCCAGTAAGTAAGCTACTTTTTCAATCTGTGAATATCTTTCAGTTTCCTGTTTTATCCAATTTTAAATTCAACTTCAATTTTTTTAGCTGAATATTATGCTGGCCTTTTTTGATCTTTGTACGTTTTTGTTTTTTTACGTTCTTCTACGTTAACATCGATTTAGTCCGACTACTTATACCACAAACTCCACGGAATAAATTTATGAATGGAAACACCCAAGCCGTAGAATAAAATTAAGATGGAATTATTCTACACAACCGATCCATGACAATTCTAACCGTTAGAAACGTAGAACATGGAAAAAGCTTCGTTTTGATAGGTTGTGTCTCCCGTAACTCCAAACGAGTCAAAAGTTATGGCCGTTTGAAGAAACGGAAGAAAGCGACCGACCGCTCGTTGTTCTGATTCGACGGTATTGGCAAAAGTCTTCGATCTCCGTGAAACGCTCGAGCATGATCACACTATAGTACTTGATATTTAAGATATTATGGATCATTGGGGGAATAAATGGGGATATGGGTCAAAAACCTGTCTACAGAAGCTATAGCACAATAAACGTTCTGTTTTTACGACCGTTCTGTCTTCCTCTTTTTCCGTACCACATTGTTTTGCTCATAGTCATCAACACGCGCCGCCTTTTTACCAGAATTACGACACCACGACGAAGTGACTTCAAGGAGAGCGTTAAAAGCATTTGATACCTTAGAATTTCGAACGACTCAAGGCGTTTTATATGATTACTTAGCCAGTAAGTAAGCTACTTTTTCAATCTGTGAATATCTTTCAGTTTCCTGTTTTATCCAATTTTAAATTCAATTTCAATTTTTTTAGCTAAATATTATGCTGGCCTTTTTTGATCTTTGCACATTGTAGCGACCCGACTTTCCACTCCCGGAAAATCGCATCACTAATTAAGAAAGAAAGGGATAGAAGAAGAAAAGAAAGAGAAGAAAGAGAAAACAACACATCAGAATCTCACAGCGGAACGATTTAAATATAATATAGAACATATACATAATATCATATACATCAGAGTACACAATTAAATAACTCAAACTTAAACAGTTATAACGTTTCTGTCTAATACAATACAAGACAATCAACATAGAATACCACACAGCGGAAACTCTAACTATATATCTATACGCTGAAGCCTCCTGCTCCATAGCTCCTCCAGATTTCGTCAAGAGATAACCTGAATCACTTAACTACTCATATATAATATGAGTACCCAAGAGTTTAATAAAACAGAAAATAAACATTCGGGTCAGACAGGGGTCTGGTGTGAGTAAACGGTTTAAGATTGCTTAACTTTAGAAAATCCTTTGAAAAGGAAAGGTATCACGTAAGACTTCCCACACATAAACATGGAAAAGTTTTTACCTTACGCTAACCAAAACATTTGATAGGAAATCCAGTGATATTATAATAGTGTCTAGGGTTTTCAAATAAATATGAAATAGCCGAAATTGTTACATCTATTAAATTCCAGCTACTAGCCACAAAAGTGGGTAATACAAACAAAACCGTAGGGTCTCGTAGGGAAAATGGGTTTCCATCAATGGCAGGGCTACTGGGGTACCGCCCGTCACAGTACGTGGCCTAGATCACCGTACCGAGGAGCCACCCTAACTCCCCTGCAACACAAGACCGGGACCATTCCTTACTGAACAGTCCCGAACAAGACCACCCCGCAGTTGGCTGCAGACCAACTGCCCACACAGCCGAAATAAAAGGGACATCTAGACAGGGATGTATCTTGCTCTCCAGTGGGAGCGACCCACGAAGCCTTGCTGCACCTCCTCTGTTTTAGCCATTCCCGATTGATGAGGCTTGAGGCTGCGATTACCTTTATAGGACCAATTATCTTCGAATGCTCATCGTCCGCCTGACGATGTGCTGAAAGCATTCAATCCATACAAGTTCGTTCCGGGTTCGAACGAAATCGAAGGCACTATCTCATTGCACTCATTTTGGAATCACCCTCAGAGTCAATGACCATAGCCCTTGCACTCTAAATCTCCATCTCGAATCTATAAGCACTATTCCGTCAAACTCATTATGGAATCACCCACAGAGTTATACTGACGTATAGCCCTTACACCTCAAGTCTTCACTTGCTCCACTTGGATTAACGACCTAACGTTTAATTGGAATCGATGTGGTTTTCGGATATCCAAATATGAAAACCCGATCCCGGTCTCACCGAAATCAAACGCCATTTTAATGTCCGAGTTGTACTTAAGGGATTTAAACAATAGATATTTAGAAATATCACTTAACATAAATGGGTGTATTCGTATTACACAGATAGATAAGCATCTATTATCACATGCATCTATACATATCACAAAGCAGCATATATATCATATTCAGATATAGCATATTCACATCATCATCCATCAATCAATGTTATCCAACAACAACCAATATCATTAACTCATCAATTGATATATCATCCAATCATTAATCATTCATAAACAAGTTTGATTCAAACTTGATTAATTTAATTAATCCTTAAATTAAATTGATTCTTACTTAAACACTTGGATTATCTTCAATCCAACTTCTGTTCATTAATTAATTACAAATTAATTAATTAACTAACATCACTTAATTACCCAACTCAATTAATCTTTCCTGATTAATTATCACTTAATTACTTTAAGTAATTCTTACTTAATTACCATATTAATTAATCATCCTGATTAATTACTTCAAAAATATACCAAGTAATTACCTCTTAATTACTTTCTAAATTAATCAACCTTGATTAATTATTCTTTAATTATCCTGATAATTATTCCTTAATTATCCTTTAATCATACCTGATTAATCACTTTTAATTAATCACATTTGATTAATTACTTTTAATTAAATACTTGATTGATTGCTTTTAATTAATCATATTTAATTAATTACTTTTAATTAATCACCTTTGATTAATTACTTTAATAACATTTAGTAATAAAAACTAAATTATAAATTAATTATTCTTTAAATTAATAATTAATAATTAATTGATCGTTCTCATTAATTAATGATTACTTCATTAATTAAATTTCCTCATTAATAGATTACTTTAACAAGTAATTAATCACTTAATTAATTACTCCTAATACTTTTATTAATTAATCATAAATCAAATAATTTAAATCTTTAACCAATTATTAATTAAGTCTTTAATTAATAACTAAAGTGATTAACTCTTAATCATATTTACTTAATTACTTCTACTAAAGTAATTATCCTTATTTAATTACCTTAAATAATTAACCATTTAATTACTTCCCAAGTAATTATATAAGATTAACCCATAAGTGATTATCTAAATTAATTACAAGTTAATTACTTAATTAACTATTTAACTTAATCATTTAGCATTAATTAAATGATTCTTAACTTATTATATTAAAAGATTCTTAACTAAGAAACCATTATCTTAATTAAATCATTTATTAACAAATAAACTCGATAATTAAAAATAATTTAGTTATCTCAATTATCTTTACAAATGTATTTATCTTTAATTAAATCAAATTCAAAATAACTAAAGATAATCTTTATTACAATTGATTATCAAATTCTAAATCATTAAACTTTATTTAAATAAAATATAATATTTAGAAATCAATTATAATTTAAACATATTTTAGATTGAACTTTAAAATCTTTAAAACCTTTCCAAATTTATTTAATAAAGTTTAATATAAACTTTATTTCAAATCGACTTATTTTATTTTAAACCTTTCATATTTATTATATATAAAACTTTGTTTAACCAATGTTTAAACAATATAGTTTTATAAACAAACTTGTTTAAAACTTTAACTTGAAACAATTTAGTTTAAAAAAAATAACTTGTTAAGCTTGCTTAAAACTTGAATCATATACAGATATCAAAGTTTCTTTGTTTTCAAGCCTTTAAAAATATTTCTGTTTATTTTTAAATTTCCTGAACCCAAAACAAAAACCTGCTAAATCAAATACACGAGCAAACTACAGAAATTCCCGTGACCATTCCCGAGTTAAACAAGCAAATACCCCGAGTCCCCAAACCCTATTCCCTGCTTCGAGTAAACCCAGCAAATACCCGAAGTACATCTCGAGCCTCCATCTTCCTTCCCCAAAACCCAATCCACTGATACAACAACACGCCTGTGCATCATGCACCACCACGTCGGTCACCCACGACCATCACCACGGCTTCGACGAGTCACCCACGACCACTACACAACTTCATGAAACCCAGCAACCCTGTTCCTATCGAAAATCAAATTCTGACCCTCTGAAACCAAACTGCAAAAACAACACTACCAGAAAATGATCACCGGCGGCGATCCATTACTCGCGACATCGTGCCATCCTTCCCAAAGCATCGTTACGACCCCTAGAACTCACAAACAACACATGCGATCGCCTCCAATTTCTTCTTGACGCCGCGAAATCACGATGAACCACGATGACCAAAACAAAGTATCAAACCCTACTTATCCAAATTCCAGTCAATCCCTTCATCTAAAAATTCTAAAATGATTTTTCTGAAAATCACCATAGCCCCCTCCAACTTCGAGCATAACCACGATCACCACTTCGCCGTGGCTTGCCGTGGATGGGACAAAATGTCCAAAATAGTCAAATCCCACAATCACACAAATTACCCAACTAAAATTTGTAATTCGAACTCCTAAAATCAAGATTTCTTGTTTACCATTCAATTATAAAGTCAAAACTCAAATCTGAGTATAAATTATTTTGTCCCAAATCAATATTTTACTGTAAATTTACAATTCCTGAGTAAAACATGTATTTAAAAATCCTATAAATATTTCAGGTGATAGATTACTCATTTTCAAACAACTTCTACTTACACATCAAAGGCCCATATGAATCCAGAATTAAGTTATTGAATTTAATGATGAAACTGTCAATTTTAAACTTACACAGAGTATAAATTTTAACTACCCAGGCATTCAACTATCTTAATTCAAACATGCACTCAATTCTAATCTAAGTACTCAATAATATTAAAATACTCAACCATGTTAACATGATGAAATTCAAGTTTAAACTGTTTTTAAAAGAATTGTTTACTCACTTCAAAATTTGCAGAAAACAGAAGCTGCATCTTCTTCTTTCCAGGCTTTTAAAATTTTCTGCATTCCTTCTTGAACTTGTTGCATATTGATTTTAATCCTGAATTGCTTGAAAAATTTTGCATGTTGAATTTTATCTTGTAGCTGACTATTTGAATTGTTGAAGTTTACATCTTGCTTGCCTCTGATTTTGAATTTCCAGACTTTACAGGTTTTTCTGCATTTGTTCCTTTTGATCTTTATTTTGTATTTTGATTTACATTTCCCTTTTCAGATTTGAATTCATCTTTTTTTTTAAATGAAGAGAAAAATTTGCTGGAAGGATAAAATCTTTCCTTTTATTATTTACAATTTAATTTGGAACTTAATTACTAAGGAGAATGACATGTGTCTCTTTAAAGGTTTATACTCTTACAAATGTAACTTACATAACTTAATATTCTTACAAGTGTTTTGTTGTTTAATTAATGTTTTATAAATGTTACTTCTTTTTATATTATAATTATTAAGCTATGTATATGTAATTATGTAATATAGAAATATGTATTTACCTTTTTAATAAATATTCATGTAAATTTAAATAACTTATATTTTGATTTATAATATATGTTTATAAGCTTGAAAAATTGATTTTAACTTCTTATGTAAATTTTTAAAAACAATTTTATCTTATTAAAAACAAAAGCTAAAATATATGTTTATAAAATAAGAAATTAACTTTATTATTTAAAATTTAAATTTCAAATATCATTTCAAAGACATTAAATCAAATTATCATTTCAAATTTCAAAACTAAATATATTCAAGTTTGAAAACTCTTATTAAATTTAAATTAATAATTTTCCTATCTCAAATATATATACAAATATATATACACATTTCAAATAGAAAAACATACTAACATTATATTTACTAATTTTCATATTAAATTTTAAAACAAACCTCAAATTACAATATATACATTTATATATATTACAATTTGAATATAAAGTTTTATTACATTAAAAACTTCTTATTTACCAAAATAAATATTTTCAAATCAAAATATTATTAGCTTCAAAGAATTAAATCTTGCTTATTTATATTGTCAGAAAAATATTAATAGATATTACCAAATTGTTATTATAAACCTTTTAAAATAAATCTAACTTGTCAATTTACAATATAAAATGATCAAGTCAATTTAATTATTATCAAAGATTATTAAATTGATATAGCTCAAAATTCTGGGTCGTTACATACATTTTTTTTTTACGTTCTTCTACGTTAACATCGATTTAGTCCGACTACATATACCACAAACTCCACGGAATAAATTTATGAATGGAAACATCCAAGCCGTAGAACAAAATTAAGATGGAATTATTCTACACAAAAAACCGATCCATGATAATTCCAACCGTTAGAAACGTAGAACATGAAAAGAGCTTCGTTTTGATGGGTTGTGTCTCCCGTAACTCCAAAGGAGTCAACAGTTATGGCCGTTTGAAGAAACGGAAGAAAGCGACCGGCCGCTCGCTGTTCCGATTCGAAGGTACTGGCAAAAGTCTTCGATATCCGTGAAACGCTCAAGCATGCTCACACTATAGTACTTGATATTTAAGATTTTATGGATCATTGGGGGTATAAATGGGGATATGGGACAAAAACTTGTCTACAGAAGCCATAGCACAATAAACGTTCTGTTTTTACGACCGTTCCGTCTTCCTCTTTTTCCGTACCACATTGTTTTGCTCATAGTCATCAACACGCGCCGCCTTTTTACCAGAATTACGACACCACGACGAAATGACTTCAAGGATAGCGTTAAAAGCATTTGATACCTTAGAATTTCGAACGACTCAAGGCGTTTTATATGATTACTTAGCCAGTAAGCAAGCTACTTTTTCAATCTGTGAATATCTTTCAGTTTCCTATTTTATCCAATTTTAAATTCAATTTCAATTTTTTTAGATGAATATTATGCTGGCCTTTTTTGATCTTTGTACATTTTCGTTTTTTTACGTTCTTCTAAGTTAACATCGATTTAGTCGGGCTACTTATACCACATACTCCACGGAATAAATTTATGAATGGAAACATGCAAGCCGTAGAATAAAATTAAGATGGAATTATTCTACACAAAAAACCGATCCATGACAATTCCAACCGTTAGAAACCTAGAACATGGAAAGAGCTTCGTTTTAATAGGTTGTGTCTCCCGTAACTCCAAACGAGTCAAAAGTTACGGCCGTTTGAACAAATGGAAGAAAGCGACCGACCGCTCGCTGTTCCGATTCGACGGTATTGGCAAAAGTCTTCGATCTCCGTGAAACGCTCGAGCATGCTCACACTTAGTACTTGATATTTAAGATATTATGGATCATCGGGGGAATAAATGGGGATATGAGTCAAAAACTTGTCTACAGAAGCTATAGCACAATAAACGTTCTGTTTTTACGACCGTTCCGTCTTCCTCTTTTTCCGTACCACATTGTTTTGCTCATAGTCATCAACACGCGCCGCCTTTTTACCAGAATTACGAAACCACGACGAAATGACTTCAAGGATAGCGTTAAAAGCATTTGATACCTTAGAATTTCGAACGACTCAAGGTGTTTTGTATGATTACTTAGCCAGTAAGTAAGCTACCTTTTCAATCTGTGAATATCTTTCAGTTTCCTGTTTTATCCAATTTTAAATTCAATTTCAATTTTTTTAGCCGAATATTATGCTGGCCTTTTTTGATCTTTGTATATTTTCGTTTTCTTCACGTTCTTCTACGTTAACATCGATTTAGGCTGGCTATTTATACCACAAACTCCACGGAATAAATTTATGAATGGAAACATCCAAGTTGTAGAATAAAATTAAGATGGAAAGAGCTTCGTTTTGATAGGTTGTGGCTCCCGCAACTCCAAACGAGCCAAAAGTTATGGCCGTTTGAAGAAACGGAAGAAAGCAACCGACCGCTCGCTGTTCCGATTCGACGGTATTGGCAAAAGTCTTCGATCTCCGCGAAACGCTCGAGCATGCTCACACTATAGTACTTGATATTTAAGATCTTATGGATCATTGAGGGAATAAATGGGGATATGGGTCAAAAACTTGTCTACGGAAGCTACATCGCAATAAACATTCTGTTTTTACGATGGTTC
The DNA here is from genome assembly GCA_030765085.1 of Allium cepa. Taxonomy (NCBI): domain Eukaryota; kingdom Viridiplantae; phylum Streptophyta; class Magnoliopsida; order Asparagales; family Amaryllidaceae; genus Allium; species Allium cepa. The sequence continues at coordinate 172,766,137 of CM060931.1, forward strand.
TGTCTTCCTCTTTTTCCGTACCACATTGTTTTTCTCATAGTCATCAACGCACGCCGCCCTTTTACCAAAATTACGACACCACGACGAAGAGACTTCAAGGAGAATGTTAAAAGCATTTGATACCTTAGAATTTCGAACGACTCAAGGCGTTTTATATGATTACTTAGCCAGTAAGTAAGCTACTTTTTCAATCTGTGAATATCTTTCAGTTTCCTGTTTTATCCAATTTTAAATTCAATTTCAATTTTTTTAGCTGAATATTATGCTGGCCTTTTTTGATCTTTGTACGTTTTTGTTTTTTTACGTTCTTCTACGTTAACATCGATTTAGTCCGACTACTTATACCACAAACTCCACGGAATAAATTTATGAATGGAAACATTCAAGCTGTAGAATAAAATTTAGATGGAAAGAGCTTCGTTTTGATAGGTTGTGGCTCCCGTAACTCCAAACGAGTCAAAAGTTATGGCCGTTTGAAGAAACGGAAGAAAGCGACCGACCGCTCACTGTTCCGATTCGACGGTATTGGCAAAAGTCTTCGATCTCCGTGAAACGCTCGAGCATGCTCACACTATAGTACTTGATATTTAAGATATTATGGATCATTGGGGGAATAAATGGGGATATGGGTCAAAAACTTGTCTACAGAAGCTATAGCACAATAAACGTTCTGTTTTTACGACCGTTTCGTCTTCCTCTTTTTTCGTACCACATTGTTTTGCTCATAGTCATCAACACGCACCACCTTTGTACCAGAGTTACCACACCACGACGAAGTCACTTCAAGGAGAGCGTTAAAAGCATTTGATACCTTAGAATTTCAAACGACTCAAGGCGTTTTATATGATTACTTAGCCAGTATGTAAGCTACTTTTTCAATCTGTGAATATATTTCAGTTTCCTGTTTTATCCAATTTTAAATTCAATTTCAATTTTTTAGCTGAATATTATGCTGGCCTTTTTTGATCTTTGTACGTTTTTTGTTTTTTTACGTTCTTCTACGTTAACATCGATCTAGTCCGACTACTTATACCACAAACTCCACGGAATAAATTTATGAATGGAGACATCCAAGCCGTAGATAAAATTAAGATGGAATTATTCTACACAAAAAACCGATCCATGACAATTCCAACCGTTAGAAACGTAGAACATGGAAAGAGCTTCGTTTTGATAGGTTCTGTCTCCCGTAACTCCAAACGAGTCAAAAGTTATGGCCGATTGAAGAAACGGAAGAAAGCGACCGACCGCTCGCTGTTCCGATTCGACGGTATTGGCAAAAGTCTTCGATCTCCGTGAAACGCTCGAGCATGCTCACACTATAGTAATTGATATTTAAGATATTATGGATCATTGGGGGATTAAATGGGGATATGGGTCAAAAACTTGTCCACAGAAGCTAGAGCACAATAAACGTTCTGTTTTTACTACTGTTTCGTCTTCCTCTTTTTCCATACCACATTGTTTTGCTCATAGTCATCAGCACGCGCCGCCTTTTTACCAGAGTTACCACACCACGACGAAGTGACTTCAAGGAGAACGTTAAAAGAATTTGATACCTTAGAATTTCGAACGACTCAAGGCGTTTTATATGATTACTTAGCCAGTAAGCAAGCTACTTTTTCAATCCGTGAATATCTTTCAGTTTCCTGTTTTATCCAATTTTAAATTCAATTTCAATTTGTTTAGCTGAATATTATGCTGGCCTTTTTTGATCTTTGTACGTTTTTGTTTTTTTACGTTCTTCTACGTTAACATCGATTTAGTCCGACTACTTATACCACAAACTCCACGGAAAAAATTTATTAATGGAAACATCGAAGCCATAGAATAAAATTAAGATGGAATTATTCTACACAAAAAACCGGTCCATGACAATTCCAACCGTTAGAAACGTAGAACATGGAAAGAGCTTCGTTTTGATAGGTTGTGTCTCCCATAACTCCAAACGAGTCAAAAGTTATGGCCGTTTGAAGAAACGGAAGAAAGCGACCGACCGCTCGCTGTTCTAATTCGACGGTATTGGCAAAAGTCTTCGATCTCCGTGAAACGCTCGAGCATGCTCACACTATAGTACTTGATATTTAAGATATTATGGATCATTAGGGGAATAAATGGGGATATGGGTCAAAAACTTGTCTGCAGAAGCTATAGCACAATAAACGTTCTGTTTTACGACCGTTCTGTATTCCTCTTTTTCCGTACCACATTGTTTTGCTCATAGTCATCAACAAGCGCCGCCTTTTTACCAGAATTACGACACCACGACGAAGTGACTTCAAGGAGAGCGTTAAAAGCATTGGATACCTTAGAATTTCGAACGACTCAAGGCGTTTTATATGATTACTTAGCCAGTAAGCAAGCTACTTTTTCAATCTGTGAATATCTTTCAGTTTCCTGTTTTATCCAATTTTAAATTCGATTTCAATTTTTTTAGCAGAATATTATGATGGCCTTTTTTGATCTTTGTACGTTTTTGTTTTTTTACGTTCTTCTACGTTAACATCGATTTAGTCCGACTACTTATACCACAAACTCCACGGAATAAATTTATTAATGGAAACATCCAAGCCGTAGAATAAAATAAAATGGAATTATTCTACACAAAAAACCGATCCATGACAATTCCAACCGTTAGAAACGTAGAACATGGAAAGAGCTTCGTTTTGATAGGTTCTGTCTCCCGTAACTCCAAAGGAGTCAAAAGTTATGGCCGTTTGAAGAAACGGAAGAAAGCGACCGACCGCTCGCTGTTCCGATTCGACGGTATTGGCAAAAGTCTTCGATCTCCGTGAAACGCTCGAGCATGCTCACACTATAGTACTTGATATTTAAGATATTAAGGATCATTGGGGGATTAAATGGGGATATGGGTCAAAAACTTGTCCACAGAAGCTAGAGCACAATAAACGTTCTGTTTTTACGACCGTTTCGTCTTCCTCTTTTTCCGTACCACATTGTTTTGCTCATAGTCATCAGCTCGCGCCGCCTTTTTACCAGAGTTACCACACCACGACGAAGTGACTTCAAGGACAGCGTTAAAAGCATTTGATACCTTTGAATTTCGAACGACTCAAGGCGTTTTATATGATTACTTAGCCAGTAAGCAAGCTACTTTTTCAATCTGTGAATATCTTTCAGTTTCCTGTTTTATCCAATTTTAAATTCAATTTCAATTTTGTTTAGCTGAATATTATGCTGGCCTTTTTTGATCTTTGTACGTTTTTGATTTTTTACGTTCTTCTACGTTAACATCGATTTAGTCCGACTACTTATACCACAAACTCCACGGAATTAATTTATGAATGGAAACATTCAAGCTGTAGAATAAAATTAAGATGGAAAGAGCTTCGTTTTGATAGGTTGTGGCTCCCGTAACTCCAAACGAGGCAAAAGTTATGGCCGTTTGAAGAAACGGAAGAAAGCGACCGACCGCTCACTGTTCCGATTCGACGGCATTGGCAAAAGTCTTCGATCTCCGTGAAACGCTCGAGCATGCTCACACTATAGTACTTGATATTTAAGATTTTATGGATCATTGGGGGAATAAATGGGGATATGGGTCAAAAACTTGTCTACAGAAGCTATAGCACAATAAACGTTCTGTTTTTACGACCGTTTCGTCTTCCTCTTTTTCCGTACCACATTGTTTTGCTCATAGTCATCAACACGCACCACCTTTGTACCAGAGTTACCACACCACGACGAAGTCACTTCAAGGAGAGCGTTAAAAGCATTTGATACCTTAGAATTTCAAATGACTCAAGGCGTTTTATATGATTACTTAGCCAGTATGTAAGCTACTTTTTCAATCTGTGAATATATTTCAGTTTCCTGTTTTATCCAATTTTAAATTCAATTTCAATTTTTTAGCTGAATATTATGCTGGCCTTTTTTGATCTTTGTACGTTTTTTGTTTTTTTACGTTCTTCTACGTTAACATCGATTTAGTCCGACTACTTATACCACAAACTCCACGGAATAAATTTATGAATGGAAACATCCAAGCCGTAGATAAAATTAAGATGGAATTATTCTACACAAAAAACCGATCCATGACAATTCCAACCGTTAGAAACGTAGAACATGGAAAGAGCTTCGTTTTGATAGGTTCTGTCTCCCGTAACTCCAAACGAGTCAAAAGTTATGGCCGTTTGAAGAAACGGAAGAAAGCGACCGACCGCTCGCTGTTCCGATTCGACGGTATTGGCAAAAGTCTTCGATCACGTGAAACGCTCGAGCATGCTCACACTATAGTACTTGATATTTAAGATATTATGGATCATTGGGGGATTAAATGGGGATATGGGTCAAAAACTTGTCCACAGAAGCTAGAGCACAATAAACGTTCTGTTTTTACGACCGTTTCGTCTTTCTCTTTTTCCATACCACATTGTTTTGCTCATAGTCATCAGCACGCGCCGCCTTTTTACCAGAGTTACCACACCACGACGAAGTGACTTCAAGGAGAACGTTAAAAGCATTTGATACCTTAGAATTTCGAACGACTCAAGGCGTTTTATATGATTACTTAGCCAGTATGTAAGCTACTTTTTCAATCTGTGAATATATTTCAGTTTCCTGTTTTATCCAATTTTAAATTCAATTTCAATTTTTTAGCTGAATATTATGTTGGCCTTTTTTGATCTTTGTACGTTTTTTGTTTTTTTACGTTCTTCTACGTTAACATCGATTTAGTCCGACTACTTATACCACAAACTCCACGGAATAAATTTATGAATGGAAACATTCAAGCTGTAGAATAAAATTAAGATGGAAAGAGCTTCGTTTTGATAGGTTGTGGCTCCCGTCACTCCAAAGGAGTCAAAAGTTATAGCCGTTTGAAGAAACGGAAGAAAGCGACCGACCGCTCGCTGTTCCGATTCGACGGTATTGGCAAAAGTCTTCGATCTCCGTGAAACGCTCGAGCATGCTCACACTATAGTACTTGATATTTAAGATATTATGGATCATTGGGGGATTAAATGGGGATATGGGTCAAAAACTTGTCCACAGAAGCTAGAGCACAATAAACGTTCTGTTTTTACGACCGTTTCGTCTTCCTCTTTTTCCGTACCACATTGTTTTGCTCATAGTCATTAGCACGCGCCGCCTTTTTACCAGAGTTACCACACCACGACGAAGTGACTTCAAGGAGAGCGTTAAAAGCATTTGATACCTTAGAATTTCGAACGACTCAAGGCGTTTTATATGATTACTTAGCCAGTAAGCAAGCTACTTTTTCAATCTGTGAATATCTTTCAGTTTCCTGTTTTATCCAATTTTAAATTCAATTTCAATTTGTTTAGCTGAATATTATGCTGGCCTTTTTTGATCTTTGTACGTTTTTGTTTTTTTACGTTCTTCTACGTTAACATCTATTTAGTCCGACTACTTATACCACAAACTCCACGGAATAAATTTATGAATGGAAACATTCAAGCTGTAGAATAAAATTAAGATGGAAAGAGCTTCGTTTTGATAGGTTGTGGCTCCCGTAACTCCAAACGAGTCAAAAGTTATGGCCGTTTGAAGAAACGGAAGAAAGCGACCGACCGCTCACTGTTCCGATTCGACGGTATTGGCAAAAGTCTTCGATCTCCGCGAAACGCTCGAGCATGCTCACACTATAGTACTTGATATTTAAGATATTATGGATCATTGGGGGAATAAATGGGGATATGGGTCAAAAACTTGTCTACAGAAGCTATAGCACAATAAACGTTCTGTTTTTACGACCGTTTCGTCTTCCTCTTTTTCCGTACCACATTGTTTTGCTCATAGTCATCAACACGCACCACCTTTGTACCAGAGTTACCACACCACGACGAAGTCACTTCAAGGAGAGCGTTAAAAGCATTTGATACCTTAGAATTTCAAACGACTCAAGGCGTTTTATATGATTACTTAGCCAGTATGTAAGCTACTTTTTCAATCTGTGAATATATTTCAGTTTCCTGTTTTATCCAATTTTAAATTCAATTTCAATTTTTTAGCTGAATATTATACTGGCCTTTTTTGATCTTTGCACGTTTTTTGTTTTTTTACGTTCTTCTACGTTAACATCGATTTAGTCCGACTACTTATACCACAAACTCCACGGAATAAATTTATGAATGGAAACATCCAAGCCGTAGATAAAATTATGATGGAATTATTCTACACAAAAAACCGATCCATGACAATTCCAACCGTTAGAAACGTAGAACATGGAAAGAGCTTCGTTTTGATAGGTTCTGTCTCCCGTAACTCCAAACGAGTCAAAAGTTATGGCCGTTTGAAGAAACGGAAGAAAGCGACCGACCGCTCGCTGTTCCGATTCGACGGTATTGGCAAAAGTCTTCGATCTCCGTGAAACGCTCGAGCATGCTCACACTATAGTACTTGATATTTAAGATATTATGGATCATTGCGGGATTAAATGGGGATATGGGTCAAAAACTTGTCCGCAGAAGCTAGAGCACAATAAACGTTCTGTTTTTACGACCGTTTCGTCTTCCTCTTTTTCCATACCACATTGTTTTGCTCATAGTCATCAGCACGCGCCGCCTTTTTACCAGAGTTACCACACCACGACGAAGTGACTTCAAGGAGAACGTTAAAAGCATTTGATACCTTAGAATTTCGAACGACTCAAGGCGTTTTATATGATTACTTAGCCTGTAAGCAAGCTACTTTTTCAATCTGTGAATATCTTTCAGTTTCCCGTTTTATCCAATTTTAAATTCAATTTCAATTTGTTTAGCTGAATATTATGCTGGCATTTTTTGATCTTTGTACGTTTTTGTTTTTTTATGTTCTTCTACGTCAACATCGATTTAGTCCAACTACTTATACCACAAACTCCATGGAAAAAATATATTAATGGAAACATCGAAGCCGTAGAATAAAATTAAGATGGAATTATTCTACACAAAAAACCGGTCCATGACAATTCCAACCGTTAGAAACGTAGAACATGGAAAGAGCTTCGTTTTGATAGGTTGTGTCTCCCATAACTCCAAACGAGTCAAAAGTTATGGCCGTTTGAAGAAACGGAAGAAAGCGACCGACCGCTCGCTGTTCGAATTCGACGGTATTGGCAAAAGTCTTCGATCTCCGTGAAACGCTCGAGCATGCTCACACTATAGTACTTGATATTTAAGATATTATGGATCATTAGGGGAATAAATGGGGATATGGGTCAAAAACTTGTCTGCAGAAGCTATAGCACAATAAACGTTCTGTTTTACGACCGTTCTGTATTCCTCTTTTTCCGTACCACATTGTTTTGCTCATAGTCATCAACAAGCGCCGCCTTTTTACCAGAATTACGACACCACGACGAAGTGACTTCAAGGAGAGCGTTAAAAGCATTTGATACCTTAGAATTTCGAACGACTCAAGGCGTTTTATATGATTACTTAGCCAGTAAGCAAGCTACTTTTTCAATCTGTGAATATCTTTCAGTTTCCTGTTTTATCCAATTTTAAATTCGATTTCAATTTTTTTAGCAGAATATTATGATGGCATTTTTTGATCTTTGTACGTTTTTGTTTTTTAACGTTCTTCTACGTTAACATCGATTTAGTCCGACTACTTATACCACAAACTCCACGGAATAAATTTATTAATGGAAACATCCAAGCCGTAGAATAAAATTAAGATGGAATTATTCTACACAAAAAAACGAGCCATGACGATTCCAACCGTTAGAAACGTAGAACATGGAAAGAGCTTCGTTTTGATAGGTTCTGTCTCCCGTAACTCCAAAGGAGTCAAAAGTTATGGCCGTTTGAAGAAACGGAAGAAAGCGACCGACCGCTCGCTGTTCCGATTCGACGGTATTGGCAAAAGTCTTCGATCTCCGTGAAACGCTCGAGCATGCTCACACTATAGTACTTGATATGTAAGATATTATGGATCATTGGGGGATTAAATGGGGATATGGGTCAAAAACTTGTCCACATAAGCTAGAGCACAATAAACGTTCTGTTTTTACGACCGTTTCGTCTTCCTCTTTTTCCGTACCACATTGTTTTGCTCATAGTCATCAGCACACGCCGCCTTTTTACCAGAGTTACCACACCACGACGAAGTGACTTCAAGGAGAGCGTTAAAAGCATTTGATACCTTAGAATTTCGAACGACTCAAGGCGTTTTATATGATTACTTAGCCAGTAAGCAAGCTACTTTTTCAATCTGTGAATATCTTTCAGTTTCCTGTTTTATCCAATTTTAAATTCAATTTCAATTTGTTTAGCTGAATATTATGCTGGCCTTTTTTGATCTTTGTACGTTTTTGTTTTTTTACGTTCTTCTACGTTAACATCGATTTAGTCCGACTACTTATACCACAAACTCCACGGAATAAATTTATTAATGGAAACATCGAAGCCATAGAATAAAATTAAGATGGAATTATTCTACACAAAAAAACGGTCCATGACAATTCCAACCGTTAGAAACGTAGAACATGGAAAGAGTTTCGTTTTGATAGGTTGTGTCTTCCATAACTCCAAACGAGTCAAAAGTTATGGCCGTTTGAAGAAACGGAAGAAAGCGACGGATCGCTCGCTGTTCTAATTCGACGGTATTGGCAAAAATCTTCGATCTCCGTGAAACGCTCGAGCATGCTCACACTATAGTACTTGATATTTAAGATATTATGGATCATTAGGGGAATAAATGGGGATATGGGTCAAAAACTTGTCTGTAGAAGCTATAGCACAATAAACGTTCTGTTTTACGACCGTTCTGTATTCCTCTTTTTCCGTACCACATTGTTTTGCTCATAGTCATCAACAAGCGCCGCCTTTTTACCAGAATTACGACACCACGACGAAGTGACTTCAAGGAGCGCGTTAAAAGCATTTGATACCTTAGAATTTCAAACGACTCAAGGCGTTTTATATGATTACTTAGCCAGTAAGCAAGCTACTTTTTCAATCTGTGAATATCTTTCATCCTGTTTTATCCAATTTTAAATTCGATTTCAATTTTTTTAGCTGAATATTATGCTGGCCTTTTTTGATCTTTGTACGTTTTTGTTTTTTTACGTTCTTCTACGTTAACATCGATTTAGTCCGACTACTTATACCACAAACTCCACGGAATAAATTTATTAATGGAAACATCCAAGCCGTAGAATAAAATTAAGATGGAATTATTCTACACAAAAAACCGATCCATGACAATTCCAACCGTTAGAAACGTAGAACATGGAAAGAGCTTCGTTTTGATAGGTTGTGTCTTCCGTAACTCCAAACGAGTCAAAAGTTATGGTCGTTTGAAGAAACGGAAGAAAGCGACCGACCGCTCGCTGTTCCGATTCGACGGTATTGGCAAAAGTCTTCGATCTCCGTGAAACGCTCGAGCATGCTGACACTATAGTACTTGATATTTAAGACATTATGGATCATTGGGGGAATAAATGGGGATATGGGTCAAAAACTTGTCTACGAAGCTATAGCACAATAAACGTTCTGTTTTTACGACCGTTCCGTCTTACTCTTTTTCCGTACCACATTGTTTTGCTCATAGTCATCAACACGCACCGCATTTCTACCAGAGTTACCACACCACGACGAAGTCACTTCAAGGAGAGCGTTAAAAGCATTTGATACCTTAGAATTTCGAACGACTCAAGCGTTTTATATGATTACTTAGCCAGTATGTAAGCTACTTTTTCAATCTGTGAATATCTTTCAGTTTCCTGTTTTATCCAATTTTAAATTCAATTTCAATTTTTTAGCTGAATATTATGCTGGCCTTTTTTGATCTTTGTACGTTTTTTGTTTTTTTACGTTCTTCTACGTTAACACCGATTTAGTCCGACTACTTATACCACAAACTCCACGGAATAAATTTATGAGTGGAAACATCCAAGCCGTAGAATAAAATTAAGATGGAATTATTCTACGCAAAAAACCGATCCATGACAATTCCAACCGTTAGAAACGTAGAACATGGAGAGAGCTTCGTTTTGATAGGTTCTGTCTCCCGTAACTCTAAACGAGTCAAAAGTTATGGCCGTTGGAAGAAACGGAAGAAAGCGACCGACCGCTCGCTGTTCCGATTCGACGGTATTCGCAAAAGTCTTCGATCTCCGTGAAACGCTCGAGCATGCTCACACTATAGTACTTGATATTTAAGATATTATGGATCATTGGGGGATTAAATGGGGATATGGGTCAAAAACGTGTCTACAGAAGCTATAGCACAATAAACGTTCTGCTTTTACGACCGTTCCGTCTTCCTCTTTTTCCGTACCACATTGTTTTGCTCATAGTCATCAACACGCGCCGCCTTTTTACCAGAGTTACCACACCACGACGAAGTGACTTCAAGGAGAGCGTTAAAAGCATTTGATACCTTAGAATTTCGAACGACTCAAGGCGTTTTACATGATTACTTAGCCAGTAAGCAAGCTACTTTTTCAATCTGTGAATATCTTTCAGTTTCCTGTTTTATCCAATTTTAAATTCAATTTCAATTTTTTTAGCTGAATATTATGCTGGCCTTTTTTGATCTTTGTACGTTTTTTTTTTACGTTCTTCTACGTTAACATCGATTTAGTCCGACTACTTATACCACAAACTCCACGGAATAAATTTATTAATGGAAACATCTAAGACGTAGAATAAAATTAAGATGGAATTATTCTACACAAAAAAGCGGTCCATGACAATTCCAACCGTTAGAAATGTAGAACATAGAAAGAGCTTCGTTTTGATAGGTTGTGTCTCCCATAACTCCAAACGAGTCAAAAGTTATGACCGTTTGAAGAAACGGAAGAAAGCGACCGACCGCTCGCTGTTCTAATTCGACGGTATTGGCAAAAGTCTTCGATCTCCGTGAAACGCTCGAGCATGCTCACACTATAGTACTTGATATTTAAGATATTATGGATCATTGGGGGAATAAATGGGGATATGGGTCAAAAACTTGTCTGCAGAAGCTATAGCACAATAAACGTTCTGTTTTACGACCGTTCTGTATTCCTCTTTTTCCATACCACATTGTGCTCATAGTCATCAACACGCGCCGCCTTTTTACCAGAATTACGACACCACGACGAAGTGACTTCAAGGAGAGCGTTAAAAGCATTTGATACCTTAGAATTTCGAACGACTCAAGGCGTTTTATATGATTACTTAGCCAGTAAGTAAGCTACGTTTTCAATCTGTGAATATCTTTCAGTTTCCGGTTTTATCCAATTTTAAATTCAATTTCAATTTTTTTAGCTGAATATTATGCTGGCCTTTTTTGATCTTTGTACATTTTTGTTTTTTTACGTTCTTCTACATTAACATCGATTTAGTCCGACTACTTATACCACAAACTCCACGGAATAAATTTATGAATGGAAACATCCAAGCCGTAGAATAAAATTAAGATGGAATTATTCTACACAAAAAACCGATCCATGACAATTCCAACCGTTAGAAACGTAGAACATGGAAAGAGCTTCGTTTTGATAGGTTGTGTCTCCCGTAACTCCAAACGAGTCAAAAGTTATGGCCGTTTGAAGAAACGGAAGAAAGCGACCGACCGCTTGCTGTTTCGATTCGACGGTATTGGCAAAAGTCTTCGATCTCCGTGAAACGCTCGAGCATGCTCACACTATAGTACTTGATATTTAAGATATTATGGATCATTAGGGAAATAAATGGGGGATACGGGTCAAAAACTTGTCTACAGAAGCTATAGTACAATAAACGTTCTGTTTTTACGACCGTTTCGTCTTCCTCTTTTTCCGTACCACATTGTTTTGCTCATAGTCATCAGCACGCGCCGCCTTTTTACCAGAGTTACCACGCCACGACGAAGTGACTTCAAGGAGAGCGTTAAAAGCATTTGATACCTTAGAATTTCGAACGACTCAAGGCGTTTTATATGATTACTTAGCCAATAAGTAAGCTACTTTTTTAATCTGTGAATATCTTTCAGTTTCCTATTTTACCCAATTTTAAATTCAATTTCAGTTTTTTTAGCTGAATATTATGCAGGCCTTTTTTGATCTTTGTACGTTTTTTTTTTACGTTCTTCTACGTTAACATCGATTTAGTCCGACTACTTATACCACAAATTCCACGGAATAAATTTATGAATGGAAACATCCAAGCTGTAGAATAAAATTAAGTTGGAAAGAGCTTCGTTTTGATAGGTCGTGGCTCCCGTAACTCCAAACGAGTCAAAAGTTATGGCCGTTTGAAGAAACGGAAGAAAGCGACCGACCGCTCGCTATTCCGATTCGACGGTATTGGCAAAAGTCTTCGATCTCCGTGAAACGTTCGAGCATGCTCACACTATAGTACTTGATATTTAAGATATTATGGATCTTTGGGGGAATAAATGGGGATATGGGTCAAAAACTTGTCTACAGAAGCTATAGCACAATGAACGTTCTGTTTTTACGACCGTTCCGTCTTCCTCTTTTTCCGTACCACATTGTTTTGCTCATAGTCATCAACACGCACCGCCTTTTTACCAGAGTTACCACACCACGACGAAGTCACTTCAAGGAGAGCATTAAAAGCATTTGATACCTTAGAATTTCGAACGACTCAAGGCGTTTTATATGATTACTTAGCCAGTTAGTAAGCTACGTTTTCAATCTGTGAATATCTTTCAGTTTCCTGTTTTATTCAATTTTAAATTCAATTTCAATTTTTTTAGCCGAATATTATGCTGGCCTTTTTTGATCTTTGTACATTTTTGTTTTTTTACGTTCTTCTACGTTAACATCGATTTAGTCCGACTACTTATACCACAAACTCCACGGAATAAATTTATGAATGGAAACATCCAAGCCGTAGAATAAAATTAAGATGGAATTATTCTACACAAAAAACCGATCCATGACAATTCCAACGGTTAGAAACATAGAACATGGAAAGGGCTTCGTTTTGATAGGTTGTGTCTCCCGTAACTCCAAACGAGTCAAAAGTTATGGCCGTTTAAAGAAACGGAAGAAAGCGACCGACCGCTCGCTGTTCCGATTCGACGGTATTGGCAAAATTCTTCGATCTCCGTGAAACGCTCGAGCATGCTCACACTATAGTACTTGATATTTAAGATATTATGGATCATTGGGGGAATAAATGGGGATATGGGTCAAAAACTTGTCTGCAGAAGCTATAGCACAATAAACGTTCTGTTTTTACAACCGTTCCGTATTCCTCTTTTTCCGTACCACATTGTTTTGCTCATAGTCATCAACACGCGCCGCCTTTTTACCAGAGTTACGACACCACGACGAAATGACTTCAAGGAGAGTGTTAAAAGCATTTGATACCTTATAATTTCGAACGACTAAAGGCGTTTTGTATGATTACTTAGCCAGTAAGTAAGCTACTTTTTCAATCTGTGAATATCTTTCAGTTTCCCGTTTTATCCAATTTTAAATTCAATTTCAATTTTTTTAGCTGAATATTATGCTGGCCTTTTTTAATCTTTGTACGTTTTTGTTTTTTTGCGTTCTTCTACGTTAACATCGATTTAGTCCGACTACTTATACCACAAACTCCACGGAATAAATTTATGAATGGAAATATCCAAGCCGTAGAATAAAATTAAGATGGAATTATTCTACACAAAAAACCGATCCATGACAATTCCAACCTTTAGAAACGTAGAACATGGAAAGAGCTTCGTTTTGATAGGTTGTGGCTCCTGTAACTCCAAACGAGTCAAAAGTTATGGCCGTTTGAAGAAACGGAAGAAAGCGACCAACAGCTCGCTTTTTCGATTCGACGGTATTGGCAAAAGTCTTCGATCTCCGTGAAACGCTCGAGCATGCCCACACTATAGTACTTGATATTTAAGATATTATGGATCATTGGGGGAATAAATGGGGATATGGGTCAAAAACTTGTCTACAGAAGCTATAGCACAATAAACGTTCTGTTTTTACGACTGTTCCGTCTTCCTCTTTTTCCGTACCACATTGTTTTGCTCATACTCATCAACACGCGCCGCCTTTTTACCAGAATTACGACATCACGACGAAATGACTTCAAGGAGAGCGTTAAAAGCATTTGATACCTTATAATTTCGAACGACTCAAGGCGTTTTATATGATTACTTAGCCAGCAAGTAAGCTACTTTTTCAATCTGTGAATATCTTTCAGTTTCCCGTTTTATCCAATTTTAAATTCAACTTCAATTTTTTTAGCTGAATATTATGCTGGCCTTTTTTGATCTTTGTACGTTTTTGTTTTTTTACGTTCTTCTACGTTAACATCGATTTAGTCCGACTACTTATACCACAAACTCCACGGAGTAAATTTATGAATGGAAACATCCAAGCCGTTGAATAAAATTAAGAAGGAATTATTCTACACAAAAAACCGATCCATGACAATTCCAACCGCTAGAAACGTAGAACATGGAAAGAGCTTCGTTTTGATAGGTTGTGTCTCCCGTAACTCCAAACGAGTCAAAAGTTACGGCCGTTTGAAGAAACGGAAGAAAGCGACCGACCGCTCGCTGTTCCGATTCGACGGTATTGGCAAAAGTCTTCGATCTCCGTGAAACGCTCGAGCGTGCTCGCACTATAGTACTTGATATTTAAGATATTATGGATCATTGGGGGAATAAATGGGGATATGGGTCAAAAACTTGTCTACAGAAGCTATAGCACAATAAACGTTCTGTTTTTACGACCGTTCCGTCTTCCTCTTTTTCCGTACCACATTGTTTTGCTCATAGTCATTAACACGCGCCGCCTTTTTACCAGAATTACGACACCACGACGAAATGACTTCAAGGATAGCGTTAAAAGCATTTGATACATTAGAATTTCGAACGACTCAAGGCGTTTTATATGATTGCTTAGCCAGTAAGTAAGCTACTTTTTCAATCTGTGAATATCTTTCAGTTTCCTGTTTTATCCAATTTTAAATTCAAATTCAATTTTTTAGCTGAATATTATGCTGGCCTTTTTTGATCTTTGTATATTTTCGTTTTTTCACGTTCATCTACGTTAACATCGATTTAGTCTGGCTATTTATACCACAAATTCCACGGAATAAATTTATGAATGGAAACATCCAAGTTGTAGAATAAAATTAAGATGGAAAGAGCTTCGTTTTGATAGGTTGTGGCTCCCGTAACTCCAAACGAGTCAAAAGTTATGGCCGTTTGAAGAAACGGAAGAAAGCGACCGACCGCTCGCTGTTCCGATTCGACGGTATTGGCAAAAGTCTTCGAGCTCCGTGAAACGCTCGAGCACGCTCACGCTATAGTACTTGATATTTAAGATATTATGGATCATTGGGGGAATAAATGGGGATATGGCTCAAAAACTTTTCTACAGAAGCTATAACACAATAAACGTTCTGTTTTTACGACCGTTCCGTCTTCCTCTTTTTCCGTACCACATTGTTTTGCTCATAGTCATCAACACGCGCCGCCTTTTTACCAAAGCTACCACACCACGATGAAGTGACTTCAAGGAGGGCGTTAAAAGCATTTGACACCTTAGAATTTCGAACGACTCAAGGCGTTTTATATGATTACTTAGCTAGTAAGTAAGCTACGTTTTCAATCTGTGAATATCTTTCAGTTTCCTGTTTTAACCAATTTTAAATTCAATTTCAATTTTTTTAGCTGAAAATTATGCTGGACTTTTTTGATCTTTGTACATTTTTGTTTTTTTACGTTCTTCTACGTTAACATCGATTTAGTCCGACTACTTATACCACAAACTCCACGGAATAAATTTATGAATGGAAACATCCAAGCCGTAGAATAAAATTAAGATGGAATTATTCTACACAAAAAACCGATCCATGACAATTCCAACCATTAGAAACGTAGAACATGGAAGGAGCTTCGTTTTGATATATTGTGTCTCCCGTAACTCCAAACGAGTCAAAAGTTATGGCCGTTTGAAGAAACGGAAGAAAGCGACCGACCGCTTGCTGTTCCGATTCGACGGTATTGGCAAAAGTTTTCGATCTCCGTGAAACGCTCGAGCATGCTCACACTATAGTACTTGATATTTAAGATATTATGGATCATTGGGGGAATAAATGGGGATATGGGTCAAAAACTTGTCTGCAGAAGCTATAGCACAATAAACGTTCTGTTTTTACAACCGTTCCGTATTCCTCTTTTTCCGTACCACATTGTTTTGCTCATAGTCATCAACACGCGCCGCCTTTTTACCAGAGTTACGACACCACGACGAAGTGACTTCAAGGAGAGCGTTAAAACCATTTGATACCTTAGAATTTCGAACGACTCAAGGCATTTTATATGATTACTTAGCCAGCAAGTAAACTACTTTTTCAATCTGTGAATATCTTTCAGTTTCGTGTTTTATCCAATTTTAAATTCAATTTCAATTTTCTTAGCTAAATATTAGGCTGGCCTTTTTTGATCTTTGTACATTTTTGGTTTTTTACGTTCTTCTACGTTAACATCGATTTAGTCCGGCTACTTATTCCACAAACTCCACGGAATAAATTTATGAATGGAAACATCCAAGCCGTATAATAAAATTAAGATGGAATTATTCTACACAAAAAACCGATCCATGACAATTCCAACCGTTAGAAACGTAGAACATGGAAAGAGCTTCGTTTTGATAAGATGTGGCTCCCGTAACTCCAAACGAGTCAAAAGTTATGGCCGTTTGAAGAAACGGAAGAAAGCGACCGACCTCTCGCTGTTCCGATTCGACGGTATTGGACAAAGTCTTCGATCTCCAGGAAATGCTCGAGCATGCTCACACTATAGTACTTGGTATTTAAGATATTATGGATCATTGGGGGAATAAATGGGGATATGGGTCAAAAACTTGTCTACAGAAGCTATAGCACAATAAACGTTCTGTTTTTACGACCGTTTCGTCTTCCTCTTTTTCCGTACCACATTGTTTTGCTCATAGTCATCAGCACGCGCCGCCTTTTTACCAGAGTTACCACACCACGACGAAGTGACTTCAAGGAGAGCGTTAAAAGCATTTGATACCTTAGAATTTCGAACGACTCAAGGCGTTTTATATGATTACTTAGCCACTAAGTAAGCTACTTTTTCAATCTGCGAATATCTTTCAGTTTCCTGTTTTATCCAATTTTAAATTCAATTTCAATTTTTTTAGCTGAATATTATGCTGGCCTTTTCTGATCTTTGTACGTTTTTGTTTTTTTACGTTCTTCTACGTTAACATTGATTTAGTCCGACTACTTATACCACAAATTCCATGGAATAAATTTATGAATGGAAACATCCAAGCCGTAGAATAAAATTAAGATGGAATTATTCTGCACAAAAAACTGATCCATGACAATTCCAACCGTTAGAAACGTAGAACATGGAAAGAGCTTCGTTTTGATAGGTTGTGTCTCCCGTAACTCCAAACGAATCAAAAGTTATGGCCGTTTGAAGAAACGGAAGAAAGCGACCGACCGCTCGCTGTTCCGTTTCGACGGTATTGGCAAAAGTCTTCGATCTCCGTGAAACGCTCGAGCATGCTCACACTATAGTACTTAATATTTAAGATATGATGGATCATTGGGGGAATAAATGGGGATATGGGTCAAAAAATTGTCTGAGAAGCTATAGCACAATAAACATTCTGTTTTTACGACCGTTCCGTATTCCTCTTTTTCCGTACCACATTGTTTTGCTCAGAGTCATCAACACGCGCCGCCTTTTTTCCAGAATTATGACATCCCGACGAAGTGACTTCAAGGAGAGCATTAAAAGCATTTGAAACCTTAGAATTTCGAACGACTCAAGGCGTTTTATATGATTACTTAGCCAGTAAGTAAGCTACTTTTTCAATCTGTGAATATCTTTCAGTTTCCTGTTTTATCCAATTTTAAATTCAATTTCAATTTTTTTAGCTGAATATTATGCTGGACTTTTTTGATCTTTGTACATTTTTGTTTTTTTACGTTCTTCTACGTTAACATCGATTTAGTCCGACTACTTATACCACAAACTCCACGGAATAAATTTATGAATGGAAACATCCAAGCCGTAGAATAAAATTAAGATGGAATTATTCTACACAAAAAACCGATCCATGACAATTCCAACCATTAGAAACGTAGAACATGGAAGGAGCTTCGTTTTGATATATTGTGTCTCCCGTAACTCCAAACGAGTCAAAAGTTATGGCCGTTTGAAGAAACGGAAGAAAGCGACCGACCGCTTGCTGTTCCGATTCGACGGTATTGGCAAAAGTCTTCGATCTCCGTGAAACGCTCGAGCATGCTCACACTATAGTACTTGATATTTAAGATATTATGGATCATTGGGGGAATAAATGGGGATATGGGTCAAAAACTTGTCTGCAGAAGCTATAGCACAATAAACGTTCTGTTTTTACAACCGTTCCGTATTCCTCTTTTTCCGTACCACATTGTTTTGCTCATAGTCATCAACACGCGCCGCCTTTTTACCAGAGTTACGACACCACGACGAAGTGACTTCAAGGAGGGCGTTAAAAGCATTTGATACCTTAGAATTTCCAACGACTCAAGGCATTTTATATGATTACTTAGCCAGCAAGTAAACTACTTTTTCAATCTGTGAATATCTTTCAGTTTCGTGTTTTATCCAATTTTAAATTCAATTTCAATTTTTTTAGCTGAATATTATGCTGGCCTTTTCTGATCTTTATACGTTTTTGTTTTTTTACGTTCTTCTACGTTAACATTGATTTAGTCCGACTACTTATACCACAAATTCCATGGAATAAATTTATGAATGGAAACATCCAAGCCGTAGAATAAAATTAAGATGGAATTATTCTGCACAAAAAACCGATCCATGACAATTCCAACCGTTAGAAACGTAGAACATGGAAAGAGCTTCGTTTTGATAGGTTGTGTCTCCCGTAACTCCAAACGAGTCAAAAGTTATGGCCGTTTGAAGAAACGGAAGAAAGCGACCGACCTCTCGTTGTTCCGATTCGACGGTATTGGACAAAGTCTTCGATCTCCGTGAAACGCTCGAGCATGCTCACACTATAGTACTTGGTATTTAAGATATTATGGATCATTGGGGGAATAAATGGGGATATGGGTCAAAAACTTGTCTACAGAAGCTATAGCACAATAAACGTTCTGTTTTTACGACCGTTTCGTCTTCCTCTTTTTCTGTACCACATTGTTTTGCTCATAGTCATCAGCACGCGCCGCCTTTTTACCAGAGTTACCACACCACGACGAAGTGACTTCAAGGAGAGCGTTAAAAGCATTTGATACCTTAGAATTTCGAACGACTCAAGGCGTTTTATATGATTACTTAGCCAGTAAGTAAGCTACTTTTTCAATTTGCGAATATCTTTCAGTTTCCTGTTTTATCCAATTTTAAATTCAATTTCAATTTTTTTAGCTGAATATTATGCTGGCCTTTTCTGATCTTTATACGTTTTTGTTTTTTTACGTTCTTCAACGTTAACATTGATTTAGTCCGACTACTTATACCACAAATTTCATGGAATAAATTTATGAATGGAAACATCCAAGCCGTAGAATAAAATTAAGATGGAATTATTCTGCACAAAAAACCGATCCATGACAATTCCAACCGTTAGAAACGTAGAACATGGAAAGAGCTTCGTTTTGATAGGTTGTGTCTCCCGTAACTCCAAACGAGTCAAAAGTTATGGCCGTTTGAAGAAACGGAAGAAAGCGACCGACCGCTCGCTGTTCCGATTCGACGGTATTGGCAAAAGTCTTCGATCTCCGTGAAACGCTCGAGCATGCTCACACTATAGTACTTAATATTTAAGATATTATGGAACATTGGGGGAATAAATGGGGATATGGGTCAAAAACTTGTCTACAGAAGCTATAGCACAATAAACGTTCTGTTTTTACGACCGTTCCGTATTCCTCTTTTTTCGTACCACATTGTTTTGCTCAGAGTCATCAACACGCGCCGCCTTTTTTCCAGAATTACGACATCCCGACGAAGTGACTTCAAGGAGAGCATTAAAAGCATTTGAAACCTTAGAATTTCGAACGACTCAAGGCGTTTTATATGATTACTTAGCCAGTAAGTAAGCTACTTTTTCAATCTGTGAATATCTTTCAGTTTCCTGTTTTATCCAATTTTAAATTCAATTTCAATTTTTTTAGCTGAATATTATGATGGCCTTTTTTGATCTTTGTACATTTTTGTTTTTTTATGTTCTTCTACGTTAACATCGATTTAGTCCGACTACTTATACCACAAACTCCACGGAATAAATTTATGAATGGAAACATCCAAGCCGTAGAATAAAATTAAGATGGAATTATTCTACACAAAAAACCGATCCATGACAATTCCAACAGTTAGAAACGTAGAACATGGAAAGAGCTTCGTTTTGATAGGTTGTGGCTCCCGTAACTCCAAACGAGTCAAAAGTTATGGTCGTTTGAAGAAACGGAAGAAAGCGACCGACCGCTCGCTGTTCCGATTCGACGGTATTGGCAAAAGTCTTCGATCTCCGTGAAACGCTCGAGCATGATCACGCTATAGTACTTGATATTTAAGATATTATGGATCATTGGGGAAATAAATGGGGATATGGGTCAAAAACTTGTCTACAGAAGCTATAACACAATAAACGTTCTGTTTTTACGACCGTTCCGTCTTCCTCTTTTTCCATACCACATTGTTTTGCTCATAGTCATCAACACGCGCCGCCTTTTTACCAGAGTTACCACACCACGATGAAGTGACTTCAAGGAGAGCGTTAAAAGCATTTGATACCTTAGAATTTCGAACGACTCAAGGCGTTTTATATGATTACTTACCCAGTCAGTAAGCTACGTTTTCAATCCGTGAATATCTTTCAGTTTCCTGTTTTATCCAATTTTAAATTCAATTTCAATTTTTTCAGCTGAATATTATGCTGGACTTTTTTGATCTTTGTACATTTTTGTTTTTTTACGTTCTTCTACGTTAACATCGAATTAGTCCGACTACTTATACCACAAACTCCACGGAATAAATTTATGAATGGAAACATCCAAGCCGTAGAATAAAATTAAGATGGAATTATTCTACACAAAAAACCGATCCATGACAATTCCAACCGTTTGAAACGTAGAACATGGAAAGAGCTTCGTTTTGATAGGTTGTGGCTCCCGTAACTCCAAACGAGTCAAAAGTTATGGCCGTTTGAAGAAACGGAAGAAAGCGACCGACCGCTTGCTGTTCCGATTCGACGGTATTGGCAAAAGTCTTCGATCTCCGTGAAACGCTCGAGCATGCTCACACTATAGTACTTGATATTTAAGATATTATGGATCATTGGGGGATAAATGGGGATATGGGTCAAAAACTTGTCTACAGAAGCTATAGCACAATAAACGTTCTGTTTTTACAACCGTTCCGTATTCCTCTTTTTCCGTACCACATTGTTTTGCTCATAGTCATCAACACGCGCCGTCTTTTTATCAGAATTACGACACCACGACGAAGTGACTTCAAGGAGAGCGTTAAAAGCATTTGATACCTTAGAATTTCGAACGACTCAAGGCATTTTATATGATTACTTAGCCAGCAAGTAAGCTACTTTTTCAATCTGTGAATATCTTTCAGTTTCCTGTTTTATCCAATTTTAAATTCAATTTCAATTTTCTTAGCTAAATATTATGCTGGCCTTTTTTGATCTTTGTACATTTTTGGTTTTTTACGTTCTTCTACGTTAACATCGATTTAGTCCGGCTACTTATTCCACAAACTCCACGGAATAAGTTTATGAATGGAAACATCCAAGCCGTATAATAAAATTAAGATGGAATTATTCTACACAAAAAACTGATCCATGACAATTCCAACCGTTAGAAACATAGAACATGGAAGGAGCTTCGTTTTGATATATTGTGTCTCCCGTAACTCCAAACGAGTCAAAAGTTATGGCCGTTTGAAGAAACGGAAGAAAGCGACCAATCTTTCGCTGTTCCGATTCGACGGTATTGGACAAAGTCTTCGATCTCCATGAAACGCTCGAGCATGCTCACACTATAGTACTTGGTATTTAAGATATTATGGATCATTGGGGGAATAAATGGGGATATGGGTCAAAAACTTGTCTACAGAAGTTATAGCACAATAAACGTTCTGTTTTTACAACCGTTTCGTCTTCCTCTTTTTCCGTACCACATTGTTTTGCTCATAGTCATCCGCACGCGCCGCCTTTTTACCAGAGTTACCACACCACGACGAAGTGACTTCAAGGAGAGC
The DNA here is from genome assembly GCA_030765085.1 of Allium cepa. Classification (NCBI taxonomy): domain Eukaryota; kingdom Viridiplantae; phylum Streptophyta; class Magnoliopsida; order Asparagales; family Amaryllidaceae; genus Allium; species Allium cepa. Next base: position 172,788,322 of record CM060931.1, read on the forward strand.
GTTAAAAGCATTTGATACCTTAGAATTTCGAACGACTCAAGGCATTTTATATGATTACTTAGCCAGTAATTAAGCTATTTTTTCAATCTGCGAATATCTTTCAGTTTCCTGTTTTATCCAATTTTAAATTCAATTTCAATTTTTTTAGCTGAATATTATGCTGGCCTTTTCTGATCTTTGTACGTTTTTGTTTTTTTACGTTCTTCTACGTTAACATTGATTTAGTCCGACTACTTATACCACAAATTCCATGGAATAAATTTATGAATGGAAACATCCAAGCCGTAGAATAAAATTAAGATGGAATTATTCTGCCCAAAAAACCGATCCATGACAATTCCAACCGTTAGAAACGTAGAACATGGAAAGAGCTTCGTTTTGATAGGTTGTGTCACCCGTAACTCCAAACGAGTCAAAAGTTATGGCCGTTTGAAGAAACGGAAGAAAGCGACCGACCGCTCGCTGTTCCGATTCGACGGTATTGGCAAAAGTCTTCGATCTCCGTGAAACGCTCGAGCATGCTCACACTATAGTACTTAATATTTAAGATATTATGGATCATTGGGGGAATAAATGGGGATATGGGTCAAAAACTTGTCTACAGAAGCTATAGCACAATAAACGTTCTTTTTTTACGAACATTTCGTCTTCCTCTTTTTCCGTACCACATTGTTTTGCTCATAGTCATCAACACGCGCCGCCTTTTTACCAGAGCTACCTCACCACGACGAAGTGACTTCAAGGAGAGCGTTAAAAGCATTTGATACCTTAGAATTTCGAACGACTCAAGGCGTTTTATATGATTACCTAGCCAGTAAGGAAGCTACTTTTTCAATCTGTGAATATCTTTCAGTTTCCTGTTTTATCCAATTTTAAATTCAATTTCAATTTTTTTAGCTGAATATTATGCTGGCCTTTTTTGATCTTTGTACGTTTTTGTTTTTTTACGTTCTTCTACTTTAACATCGATTTAGTCCGACTACTTATACCACAAACTCCATGGAATAAATTTATGAATGGAAACATTCAAGGTGTAGAATAAAATTAAGATGGAAAGAGCTTCGTTTTGATAGGTTGTGGCACTCGTAACTCCAAACGAGTCAAAAGTTATGGCCGTTTGAAGAAACGGAAGAAAGCGACCGACCGCTCGCTGTTCCGATTCGACGGTATTGGCAAAAGTCTTCGATCTCCGTGAAACGCTCGAGCATTCTCACACTATAGTACTTGATATTTAAGATATTATGGATAATTGGGGGAATAAATGGGGATATGGGTCAAAAACTTGTCTACAGAAGCTATAGCACAATAAACGTTCTGTTTTTACGACAGTTCCGTCTTCCTCTTTTTCCGTACCAAATTGTTTTGCTCATAGTCATCAACACGCGCCGCCTTTTTACCAGAATTACCACACCACGATGAAGTGACTTCAAGGAGAGCGTTAAAAGCATTTGATACCTTAGAATTTCGAATGACTCAAGGCGTTTTATATGATTACTTAGCTAGTAAGTAAGCTACTTTTTCAATTTGTGAATATCTTTCAGTTACCTGGTTTATCCAATTTTAAATTCAATTTCAATTTTTTTAGCTGAATATTATGCTGGCCTTTTTTGATCTTTGTATATTTTCGTTTTTTCACGTTCTTCTACGTCAACATCGATTTAGTCTGGCTATTTATTCCACAAACTCCACGGAATAAATTTATGAATGGAAACATCCAAGCTGTAGAATAAAATTAAGATGGAAAGAGCTTCGTTTTGATAGGTTGTGGCTCCCGTTACTCCAAACGAGTCAAAAGTTATGGCCGTTTGAAGAAAAGAAAGAAAGCGACAGACCGCTCGCTGTTCCGATTCGACGGTATTGGCAAAAGTCTTCGATCTCCGTGAAACGCTCGAGCATGCTCACACTATAGTACTTGATATTTAAGATATATGGATCATTGGGGGAATAAATGGGGATATGGATCAAAAACTTGTCTACAGAAGCTATAGCACAATAAACGTTCTGTTTTTACGACCGTTCCGTCTTCCTCTTTTTTCGTACCACATTGTTTTGCTCATAGTCATCAACAGCTCCGCCTTTTTACCAGAGTTACCACACCACGACGAAGTGACTTCAAGGAGAGCGTTAAAAGCATTTGATACCTTGTTATTTCGAACGACTCAAGGCGTTTTATATGATTACTTAGCCAGTAAGTAAGCTACTTTTTCAATCTGTGAATATCTTTCAGTTTCTTGTTTTATCCAATTTTAAATTCAATTTCAATTTTTTTAGCTGAATATTATGCTGGCCTTTTTTGATCTTTGTACGTTTTTGTTTTTTTACGTTCTTCTACGTTAACATCGATTTAGTCCGACTACTTATACCACAAACTCCACGGAATAAATTTATGAATGGAAACATCCAAGCCGTAGAATAAAATTAAGATGGAATTATTCTACACAAAAAACCGATCCATGACAATTCCAACTGTTAGAAACGTAGAACATGGAAAGAGCTTCGTTTTGATAGGTTGTGTCTCCCGTAACTCCATACGAGTCAAAAGTTTTGGCCGTTTAAAGAAACGGAAGAAAGCGACCGACCGCTCGTTGTTCCGATTCGACGGTATTGGCAAAATTCTTCGATCTCCGTGAAACGCTCGAGCATGCTCACACTATAGTACTTGATATTTAAGATATTATGGATCATTGGGGGAATAAATGGGGAGATGGGTCAAAAACTTGTCTACAGAAGCTATAGCACAATAAAAGTTCTGTTTTTACGACCGTTCCGTCTTCCTCTTTTTCCGTACCACATTGTTTTGCTCATAGTCATCAACACGCGCCGCCTTTTTACCAGAATTACGACACCACGACGAAGTGACTTCAAGGAGAGCGTTAAAAGCATTTGATAACTTAGAATTTCGAAAGACTCAAGGCGTTTTATATGATTACTTAGTCAGTAAGTAAGCTACGATTTTAATCTGTGAATATCTTTCAGTTTCCCGTTTTATCCAATTTTAAATTCAATTTCAATTTTTTTAGCCGAATATTATGCTGGCCTTTTTTGATCTTTGTACATTTTTTTTTACGTTCTTCTGCGTTAACATCGATTTAGTCCGACTACTTATACCACAAACTCCATGGAATAAATTTATGAATGGAAACATCCAAGCCGTAGAATAAAATTAAGATGGAATTATTCTACACAAAAAACCGATCCATGACAATTCCAACCGTTAGAAACGTAGAACATGGAAAGAGCTTCGTTTTGATAGGTTGTGTCTCCCGTAACTCCAAACGAGTCAAATGTTATGGCCGTTTGAAGAAACGGAAGAAAGCGATCGACCGCTCGCTGTTCCGATTCGACGGTATTGGCAAAAGTCTTCGATCTCCGTGAAACGCTCGATCATGCTCACACTATAGTACTTGATATTTAAGATATTATGGATCATTGGGGGAATAAATGGGGATATGGGTCAAAAACTTGTCTACAGAAGCTATAGCACAATAAACGTTCTGTTTTTACGACCGTTCCGTCTTCCTCTTTTTCCGTACCAAAATGTTTTGCTCATAGTCATCAACACGCGCCGCCATTTTACCAGAATTACGACACCACGACGAAGTGACTTCAAGGAGAGCGTTAAAAGCATTTGATACCTTAGAATTTCGAACGACTCAAGGCGTTTTATATGATTACTTAGCCAGTAAGCAAGCTACTTTTTCAATCTGTGAATATCTTTCAGTTTTCTGTTTTATCCAATTGTAAATTCAATTTCAATTTTTTTAGCTAAATATTATGCTGGCCTTTTTTGATCTTTGTACATTTTTGTTTTTTCACGTTCTTCTACATTAACATCGATTTAGTCCGACTACTTATACCACAAACTCCACGGAATAAATTTATGAATGGAAACATCCAAACCGTAGAATAAAATTAAGATGGAATTATTCTACACAAAAAACCGATCGATGACAATTCCAACCGTTAGAAACGTAGAACATGGAAAGAGCTTCGTTTTGATAGGTTGTGGCTCCCGTAACTCCAAACGAGTCAAAAGTTATGGCCGTTTTAAGAAACGGAAGAAAGCGACCGACCGCTCGCTGTTCCGATTCGACGGTATTGGCAAAAGTCTTCGATCTCCGTGAAACGCTCGAGCATGCTCACACTAAAGTAATTGATATTTAAGATATTATGGATCATTGGGGGAATAAATGGGGATATGGGTCAAAAACTTGTCTACAGAAGCTATAGCACAATAAACGTTCTGTTTTTATGACCATTCCATATTCCTCTTTTTCCGTACCACATTGTTTTGCTCATAGTCATCAACATGCGCCGCCTTTTTACCCGAATTACGACACCACGACGACGTGACTTCAAGGAGAGTGTTAAAAGCATTTGATACCTTAGAATTTCGAATGACTCAAGGCGTTTTATATGATTACTTAGCCAGTAAGTAAGCTACTTTTTCAATCTGTGAATATCTTTCAGTTTTCTATTTTATCCAATTTTAAATTCAATTTCAATTTTTTTAGCTGAATATTATGCTGGCCTTTTTTGATCTTTGTGCATTTTGGTTTTTTTATGTTCTTCTACGTTAACATCGATTTAGTCCGACTACTTATACCACAAAATCCACGAATAAATTTATGAATGGAAACATCCAAGCCGTAGAATAAAATTAAGATGGAATTATTCTACACAAAAAACCGATCCATGACAATTCCAACCGTTAGAAACGTAGAACATGGAAAGTGCTCCGTTTTGATAGGTTGTGTCTCCTGTAACTCCAAACGAGTCAAAAGTTATGGCCGTTTGAAGAAACGGAAGAAAACGACCGACCGCTCGCTGTTCCGATTCGACGGTATTGGCAAAAGTCTTCGATCTCCGTGAAACGCTCGAGCATGCTCACACTATAGTACTTGATATTTAAGATATTATGGATCATTGGGGGAATAAATGGGGATATGGCTCAAAAACTTGTCTACGGAAGCTATAGCACGATAAACGTTCTGTTTTTACGACCGTTTCGTCTTCCTCTTTTTCCGTACCACATTGTTTTGCTCATAGTCATCAACACGCGCCGCCTTTTTACCAGAGTTACCACACCACAATGAAGTGACTTCAAGAAGAGCGTTAAAAGCATTTGATACCTTAGAATTTCGAACGACTTAAGGCGTTTTATATGATTACTTAAGTAGTAAGTAAGCTACTTTTTCAATCTGTGAATATCTTTCAGTTTCCTGCTTTATCCAATTTTAAATTCAATTTCAATTTTTTTAGCTGAATATTATGCTGGCCTTTTTTGATCTTTGTACGTTTTTGTTTTTTACGTTCTTCTACGTTAACATCGATTTAGTCCGACTACTTATACCACAAACTCCACGGAATAAATTTATGAATGGAAACATCCAAGCTGTAGAATAAAATTAAGATGGAAAGAGCTTCGTTTTGATAGGTTGTGTCTCCCGTTGGCTCCCGTAACTCCAAAGGAGTCAAAAGTTATGGTCGTTTGAAGAAACGGAAGAAAGCGACCGACCGCTCGCTGTTCCGATTCGACCGTATTGGCAAAAGTCTTCGATCTCCGTGAAACGCTCGAGCATGCTCACACTATAGTACTTTATATTTAAGATATTATGGATCATTGGGGGAATAAATGGGGATATGGGTCAAAAACTTGTCTACAGAAGCTATGGCACAATAAACGTTCTGTTTTTACGACCGTTCCATCTTCCTCTTTTTCCGTACCACATTGTTTTGCTCATAGTCATCAACACGCGCCGCCTTTTTACCAGATTTACCACACCACGACGAAGTGACTTCAAGGAGAGCGTTAAAAGCATTTGATACCTTAGAATTTCGAACGACTCAAGGCGTTTTATATGATTACTTAGCCAGTAAGTAAGCTACTTTTTCAATCTGTGAATATCTTTCGGTTTCCTGTTTTATCCAATTTTAAATTCAATTTCAATTTTTTTAGCTGAATATTATGCTGGCCCTTTTTGATCTTTGTACGTTTTCGTTTTTTATGTTCTTCTACGTTAACATCGATTTAGTCCAACTACTAATACCACAAACTCCACGAAAAAAATTTATGAATGGAAACATCCAATCCATAGAATAAAATTAAGATGGAAAGAGCTTCGTTTTGATAGGTTGTGGCTCTCGTAACTCCAAACGAGTCAAAAGTTATGGCCGTTTGAAGAAACGGAAGAAAGCGGCCGACCGCTCGATGTTCTGATTCGACGGTATTGGCAAAAGTCTTCGATCTCCGTGAAACGCTCGAGCATTCTCACACTATAGTACTTGATATTTAAGATATTATGGATCAATGGGGAATAAATGGGGATATGGGTCAAAAACTTGTCTACAGAAGTTATAGCACGATAAACGTTCTGTTTTTACGACCGTTTGGTCTTCCTCTTTTTCCGTACCACATTGTTTTGCTCATAGTCATCAACACGCGCCGCCTTTTTCCAGAGTTACCACACCACGATGAAGTGACTTCAAGAAGAGCGTTAAAAGCATTTGATACCTTAGAATTTCGAACGACTTAAGGCGTTTTATATGATTACTTAGGCAGTAAGTAAGCTACGTTTTCAATCTGTGAATATCTTTCAGTTTCCTGTTTTATCCAATTTTAAATTCAATTTCAATTTTTTTAGCTGAATATTATGCTGGCCTTTTTTGATCTTTGTACGTTTTTGTTTTTTACGTTCTTCTACGTTAACATCGATTTAGTCCGACTACTTATACCACAAACTCCACGGAATAAATTTATGAATGGAAACATCCAAGCTGTAGAATAAAATTAAGATGGAAAGAGCTTCGTTTTGATAGGTTGTGGCTCCCGTTGGCTCCCGTAACTCCAAAGGAGTCAAAAGTTATGGCCGTTTGAAGAAACGGAAGAAAGCGACCGACCGCTCGCTGTTCCGATTCGACCGTATTGGCAAAAGTCTTCGATCTCCGTGAAACGCTCGAGCATGCTCACACTATAGTACTTTATATTTAAGATATTATGGATCATTGGGGGAATAAATGGGGATATGGGTCAAAAACTTGTCTACAGAAGCTATAGCACAATAAACGTTCTGTTTTTACGACCTTTCCGTCTTCCTCTTTTTCCGTACCACATTGTTTTGCTCATAGTCATCAACACGCGCCGCCTTTTTACCAGAGTTACCACACCACGACGAAGTGACTTCAAGGAGAGCGTTAAAAGCATTTGATACCTTAGAATTTCGAACGACTCAAGGCGTTTTATATGATTACTTAGCCAGTAAGTAAGCTAATTTTTCAATCTATGAATATCTTTCGGTTTCCTGTTTTATCCAATTTTAAATTCAATTTCAATTTTTTTAGCTGAATATTATGCTGGCCCTTTTTGATCTTTGTACGTTTTCGTTTTTTATGTTCTTCTACGTTAACATCGATTTAGTCCAACTACTTATACCACAAACTCCACGGAAAAAATTTATGAATGGAAACATCCAATCCATAGAATAAAATTAAGATGGAAAGAGCTTCGTTTTGATAGGTTGTGGCTCTCGTAACTCCAAACGAGTCAAAAGTTATGGCCGTTTGAAGAAACGGAAGAAAGCGGCCAACCGCTCGCTGTTCCGATTCGACGGTATTGGCAAAAGTCTTCGATCTCCGTGAAACGCTCGAGCATTCTCACACTATAGTACTTGATATTTAAGATATTATGGATCATTGGGGGAATAAATGGGGATATGGGTCAAAAACTTGTCTACAGAAGTTATAGCACGATAAACGTTCTGTTTTTACGACCGTTTGGTCTTCCTCTTTTTCCGTACCACATTGTTTTGCTCATAGTCATCAACACGCGACGCCTTTTTACCAGAGTTACCACACCACGATGAAGTGACTTCAAGAAGAGCGTTAAAAGCATTTGATACCTTAGAATTTCGAACGACTTAAGGCGTTTTATATGATTACTTAGGCAGTAAGTAAGCTACTTTTTCAATCTGTGAATATCTTTCAGTTTCCTGTTTTATCCAATTTTAAATTCAATTTCAATTTTTTTAGCTGAATATTATGCTAGCCTTTTTTGATCTTTGTACGTTTTTGTTTTTTACGTTCTTCTACGTTAACATCGATTTAGTCCGACTACTTATACCACAAACTCCACGGAATAAATTTATGAATGGAAACATCCAAGCTGTAGAATAAAATTAAGATGGAAAGAGCTTCGTTTTGATAGGTTGTGGCTCCCGTTACTCCAAACGAGTCAAAAGTTATGGCCGTTTGAAGAAAAGGAAGAAAGCGACAGACCGCTCGCTGTTCCGATTCGACGGTATTGGCAAAAGTCTTCGATCTCCGTGGAACGCTCGAATATGCTCACACTATAGTAATTGATATTTAAGATATTATGGATCATTGGGGGAATAAATGGGGATACGGGTCAAAAACTTGTCTACAGAAGCTATAGCACAATAAACGTTCTGTTTTTACTACCATTCTGTATTCCTCTTTTTCCGTACCACATTGTTTTGCTCATAGTCATCAACACGCTCCGCCTTTTTACCCGAATTACGACACCACGACGAAGTGACTTCAAGGAGAGTGTTAAAAGCATTTGATACCTTAGAATTTCGAATGACTCAAGGCGTTTTATATGATTACTTAGCCAGTAAGTAAGCTACTTTTTCAATCTGTGAATATCTTTCAGTTTCCTGTTTTATCCTATTTTAAATTCAATTTCAATTTTTTTAGCTGAATATTATGCTGGCCTTTTTTGATCTTTGTACATTTTTGTTTTTTTATGTTCTTCTACGTTAACATCGATTTAGTCCGACTACTTATACCACAAAATCCACGGAATAAATTTATGAATGGAAACATCCAAGCCGTAGAATAAAATTAAGATGGAATTATTCTACAAAAAAAACCGATCCATGACAATTACAACCATTAGTAACGTAGAACATGGAAAGAGCTTCGTTTTGATAGGTTGTGTCTCCCGTAACTCCAAACGAGTCAAAAGTTATGGCCGTTTGAAGAAACGGAAGAAAGCGACCGACCGCTCGCTGTTCCGATTCTACGGTATTGGCAAAAGTCTTCGATCTTCGTGAAACGCTCGAGCATGCTCACACTATAGTACTTGATATTTAGGATATTATGGATCATTGGGGGAATAAATGGGGATATGGGTCAAAAACTTGTCTATAGAAGCTATAGCACGATAAACGTTCTGTTTTTACGACCGTTTCGTCTTCCTCTTTTTCCGTACCACATTGTTTTGCTCATAGTCATCAACATGCGCCGCCTTTTTACCAGAGTTACCACACCACGATGAAGTGACTTCAAGGAGAGCGTTAAAAGCATTTGATACCATAGAATTTCGAACGACTCAAGGCGTTTTATATGATTACTTAGCCAGTAAGTAAGCTACTTTTTCAATCTGTGAATATCTTTTAGTTTCCTGTTTTATCCAATTTTAAATTCAATTTCAATTTTTTTAGCTGAATATTATGCTGGCCTTTTTTGATCTTTGTACGTTTTTGTTTTTTACGTTCTTCTACGTTAACATCGATTTAGTCCGACTACTTATACCACAAACTCCACGGAATAAATTTATGAATGGAAACATCCACGCTGTAGAATAAAATTAAGATGGAAAGAGTTTCGTTTTGATAGGTTGTGGCTCCCGTTGGCTCCCGTAACTCCAAAGGAGTCAAAAGTTATGGCCGTTTGAAGAAACGGAAGAAAGCGACCGACCGCTCGCTGTTCCGATTCGACGGTATTGGCAAAAGTCTTCGATCTCCATGAAACGCTCGAGCATGCTCACACTATAGTACTTGATATTTAAGATATTATGGATTATTGGGGGAATAAATGGGGATATGGTTCCAAAACTTGTCTACAGAAGCTATAGCACAATAAACGTTCTGTTTTTACGACCATTCCGTCTTCCTCTTTTTCCGTACCACATTGTTTTGCTCATAGTCATCAACACGCGCCGCCTTTTTACCAGAGTTACCACACCACGACAAAGTGACTTCGAGGAGAGCGTTAAAAGCATTTGATACCTTAGAATTTCGAAGGACTCAAGGCGTTTTATATGATTACTTAGCCAGTAAGTAAGCTACTTTTTCAATCTGTGAATATCTTTCGGTTCCTGTTTTATGCAATTTTAAATTCAATTTCAATTTTTTTAGCTGAATATTATGCTGGCCTTTTTTGATCTATGTACGTTTTCGTTTTTTTACGTTCTTCTACGTTAACATCGATTTAGTCCAACTACTTGTACCACAAACTCCACGGAATAAATTTATAAATGGAAACATCCAAGCCGTAGAGTAAAATTAAGATGGAAAGAGCTTCGTTTTGATAGGTTGTGGCTCTCGTAACTCCAAACGAGTCAAAAGTTATGGCCGTTTGAAGAAACGGAAGAAAGCGACCGACCGCTCGCTGTTCCAATTCGACGGTATTGGCAAAAGTCTTCGATCTCCGTGAAACGCTCGAGCATTCTCACACTATAGTACTTGATATCTAAGATATTATGGATCATTGGGGGAATAAATGGGGATACGGGTCAAAAACTTGTCTACAGAAGCTATAGCACAATAAACGTTCTGTTTTTAAGACCGTTCCGTCTTCCTCTTTTTCCGTACCAAATTGTTTTGCTCATAGTCATCAACACGCGGCGCCTTTTTACCAGAGTTACCACACCACGACGAAGTGACATCAAGGAGAGCGTTAAAAGCATTTGATACCTTAGAATTTCGAACGACTCAAGGCGTTTTATATGATTACTTAGCCAGTAAGTAAGCTATTTTTTCAATCTGTGAATATCTTTCGGTTTCCAGTTTTATCCAATTTTAAATTCAATTTCAATTTTTTTAGCTGAATATTATGCTGGCCTTTTTTCATCTTTGTATATTTTCGTTTTTTCACGTTCTTCTACGTTAACATCGATTTAGTCTAGCTATTTATACCACAAACTCCACGGAATAAATTTATGAATGGAAACGCCCAAGCTGTAGAATAAAATTAAGATGGAAAGAGCTTCGTTTTGATAGGTTGTGGCTCCCGTTACTTCAAACGAGTCAAAAGTTATGGCCGTTTGAAGAAAAAGGAAGAAAGCGACCGACCGCTCGCTGTTCCGATTCGACGGTATAGGCAAAAGTCTTCGATCTTCGTGAAACGCTCGAGCATGCTCACACTATAGTACTTGATATTTAAGATATTATGGATCATTGGGGGAATAAATGGGGATATGGGTCAAAAACTTGTCTACAGAAGCTATAGCACAATAAACGTTCTGTTTTTACGACCGTTCCGTCTTCCTCTTTTTCCGTACCACATTGTTTTGCTCATAGTCATCAACACGCGCCGCCTTTTTACCAGAATTACCACACCACGACGAAGTGACTTCAAGGAGAGCGTTAAAAGCATTTCATACCTTAGAATTTCGGACGACTCAAGGCGTTTTATATGATTACTTAGCCAGTAAGTAAGCTACCTTTTCAATCTGTGAATATCTTTCAGTTTCCTGTTTCATCCAATTTTAAATTCAATTTCAATTTTTTTAGCTGAATATTATGCTGGCCTTTTTTGATCTTTGTATACATTAACATCGATTTAGTCCGACTACTTATACCACAAACTCCACGAAATAAATTTATGAATTGAAACATCCAAGCCGGAGAATAAAATTAAGATGAAATTATTCTACACAAAAAACCGATCCCTGACAATTCCAACCGTTAGAAACGTAAAATATGGAAAGAGCTTTGTTTTGATAGGTTGTGTCTCCCGTAACTCCAAACGAGTCAAAAGTTATGCCCGTTTAAAGAAACGGAAGAAAGCGACCGACCGCTCGCTATTCCGATTCGACGGTATTCGCAAAAGTCTTCGATCTCCGTGAAACGCTCGAGCATGCTCACACTATAGTACTTGATATTTAAGATATTATGGATCATTGGGGGAATAAATGGGGATATGGGTCAAAAATTTGTCTACAGAAGCTATAGCACAATAAACGTTCTGTTTTTACGACCGTCTTCCTCTTTTTCCGTACCACATTGTTTTGCTCATAGTCATCAACACACGCCGCCTTTTTACCAGAATTACGACACCACGACGAAATGACTTCAAGGATAGCGTTAGAAGCATTTGATACCTTAGAATTTCGAACGACTCAAGGCGTTTTATATGATTACTTAGCCAGTAAGTAAGCTACTTTTTCGATCTGTGAATATCTTTCAGTTTCCAGTTTTATCCAATTTTTAATTCAATTTCAATTTTTTAGCTGAATATTATGCTGGCCTTTTTTGATCTTTGTATATTTTCGTTTTTTTCGCGTTCTTCTACATTTACATCGATTTAGTCTGGCTATTTATACCACAAACTCCACGGGACTAAATTTATGAATGGAAACATCCATGCTGTAGAATAAAATTAAGATGGAAAGAGCTTCGTTTTGATAGGCTGTGGCTTCCGTAACTCCAAACGAGTCAAAAGTTATGGCCGTTTGAAGAAACGGAAGAAAGCGACCGACCGCTCGCTTTTCCGATTCGACGGTATTGGCAAAAGTCTTCGATCTCCGTGAAACGCTCGAGCATGCTCACACTATAGTACTTGATATTTAAGATATTATGGATCATTGGGGGAATAAATGGGGAAATGGGTCAAAAACTTGTCTACAGAAGCTATAGCACAATAAACGTTCTGTTTTTACGACCGTTCCGTCTTTCACTTTTTCCGTACCACATTGTTTTGCTCATAGTCATCAACACACGCCGCCTTTTTACCAGAATTAGCACACCACGACGAAGTGACTTCAAGGAGAGCGTTAAAAGCATTTGAAACCTTAGAATTCCGAACGACTCAAGGCGTTTTATATGATTACTTAGCCAGTAAGTAAGCTACCTTTTCAATCTGTGAATATCTTTCAGTTTCCTGTTTTATCCAATTTTAAATTCAATTTCAATTTTTTTAGCTGAATATTATGCTGGCCTTTTTTGATATTTGTACGTTTTTGTTTTTTTACGTTCTTCTACGTTAACATCGATTTAGTCCGACTACTCATACCACAAACTCCACGAAATAAATTTATGAATGGAAACATCCAAGCCGTAGAATAAAATTAAGTTGGAATTATTCTACACAAAAAACCGATCCATGACAATTCCAACCATTAGAAACGTAGAACATGGAAAGAGCTTCGTTTTGATAGGTTGTGGCCCCCGTAACTCCAAACGAGTCAAAAGTTATGGCCGTTTTAAGAAACGGAAGAAAGCGACCGACCGCTCGCTTTTTCGATTCGACGGTATTGGCAAATGTCTTCGATCTCCGCGAAACGCTCAAACATGCTCACACTATAGTACTTGATATTTAAGATATTATGAATCATTGGGGGAATAAATGGGGATATGGGTCAAAAACTTATCTACAGAAGCTATAGCACAATAAACGTTTTATTTTTACGACCGTTCCGTCTTCCTCTTTTTCCGTACCACATTGTTTTGCTCATAGTCATCAACACGCGCCGCCTTTTTACCAGAATTACGACACCACGACGAAATGACTTCAAGGAGAGCGTTAAAAGCATTTGATACCTTAGAATTTCGAACGACTTAAGGCGTTTTATATGATTACTTAGCCAGTAAGTAAGCTACTTTTTCAATCTGTGAATATCTTTCAGTTTCCCGTTTTATCCAATTTTAAATTCAATTTCAATTTTTTTAGCTGAATATTATGCTGGCCTTTTTAGATCTTTGTACATTTTTGTTTTTTTACGTTCTTCTACGTTAACATCGATTTAGTCCGACTACTTATTCCACAAACTCCACGGAATAAATTTATGAATGGAAACATCCAAGCCGTAGAATAAAATTAAGATGGAATTATTCTACACAAAAAACCGATCCATGACAATTCCAACCGTTAGAAACGTAGAACAAGGAAAGAGCTTCGTTTTGATACGTTGTGTCTCCCGTAACTCCGAACGAGTCAAAAGTTATGGTCGTTTGAAGAAACGGAAGAAAGCGACCGACCGCTCGCTGTTCCGATTCGACGGTATTGGCAAAAGACTTCGATCTCCGTGAAACGCTCGAGCATGCTCACACTGTAGTACTTGATATTTAAGATATTATGGATCATTGGGGGAACAAATGGGGATATGGGTCAAAAACCTGTCTACAGAAGCTATAGCACAATAAACGTTCTGTTTTACGACCGTTCCGTCTTCCTCTTTTTCCGTACCACATTGTTTTGCTCATAGTCATCAACACGCGCAGCCTTTTTACCAGAATTACGACACCACGACGAAATGACTTCAAGGATAGCGTTAAAAGCATTGGATACCTTAGAATTTCGAACGACTCAAGGCATTTTATATGATTACTTAGCCAGTAAATAAGCTACCTTTTCAATCTGTGAATATCTTTCAGTTACCTGTTTTATCCAATTTTAAATTCAATTTCAATTTTTTTAGCTGAATATTATGCAGGTCTTTTTTTATCTTTGTATATTTCCGTTTTTTTCACGTTCTTCTACGTTAACATCGATTTAGTCTGGCTATTTATACCACAAACTCCACGGAATAAATTTATGAATGGAAACATCGAAGCTGTAGAATAAAATTAAGATGGAAAGAGCTTCGTTTTGATAGGTTGTGGCTCCCATAACTCCAAACGAGTCAAAAGTTATGGCCGTTTGAAGAAACGGAAGAAAGCAACCGACCGCTTGCTATTCCGATTCGACGGTGTGGGCAAAAGTCTTCGATCTCCGTGAAACGCTCGAGCATGCTCACACTATAGTACTTGATATTTAAGATATTATGGATCATTGGGGAATAAATGGGGATATGGGCCAAAACTTTGTCTAAAGAAGCTATAGCACAATAAACGTTCTGTCTTTACGACCGTTCCGTCTTCCTCTTTTTCCGTACCACATTGTTTTGCTCATAGTCATCAACACGCGCCGCCTTTTTACCAAAATTAGCACACCACGACGAAGTGACTTCAAGGAGAGCGTTAAAAGCATTTGATACCTTAGAATTTCGAACGACTCAAGGCGCTTTATATGATTACTTAGCCAGTAAGTAATCTACCTTTTCAATCTGTGAATATCTTTCAGTTTCCTGTTTTATCCAATTTTAAATTCAATTTCAATTTTTTTAGCTGAATATTATGCTGGCTTTTTTGATCTTTGTACGTTTTTGTTTTTTTACATTCTTCTACGTTAACATCGATTTAGTCCGACTACTTATACCACAAACTCCACGGAATAAATTTATGAATGGAAACATCCAAGCCGTAGAATAAAATTAAGATGGAATTATTCTACAAAAAAAACCGATCCATGACAATTCTAACCGTTAGAAACGTAGAACATGGAAAGAGCTTTGTTTTGATAGGTTGTGGCTCCCGTAACTCCAATTGAGTCAAAAGTTATGGCCGTTTGAAGAAACGGAAGAAAGCGACCGACCGCTCGTTGTTCCGATTCGACGGTATTGGCAAAAGTCTTCGATCTCCGTGAAACGCTCGAGCATGCTCACACCATAGAACTTGATATTTAAGATATTATGGATCATTGGGGGAATAAATGGGGATATGGGGCAAGAACTTGTATACAGAAGCTATAGCACAATAAACGTTCTGTTTTTACGACCGTTCCGTCTTCCTCTTTTTCCGTACCACATTGTTTTGCTCATAGTCATCAACACGCGCCGCCTTTTTACCAGAATTACGACACCACGACGAAATGACTTCAAGGAGAGCGTTAAAAGCATTTGATACCTTAGAATTTCGAACGACTCAAGTCGTTTTATATGATTACTTAGCCAATATGTAAGCTACTTTTTCAATCTGTGAATATCTTTCAGTTTCCTGTTTTATCCAATTTAAAATTCAATTTCAATTTTTTTAGCTGAATATTATGCTGGCCTTTTTTGATCTTTGTACATTTTTGTTTTTTTACGTTCTTCTACGTTAACATCGAATTAGTCCGACTACTTATACCACAAACTCTACGGAATAAATTTATGAATGGAAACATCCAAGCTGTAGAATAAAATTAAGATGAAATTATTCTACACAAAAAACCGATCCATGACAATTCCAACCGTTAGAAACGTAGAACATGGAAAGAGCTTAGTTTTGATAGGTAGTGTCTCCCGTAACTCCAAACGAGTCAAAAGTTATGGCCGTTTGAAGAAACGGAAGAAAGCGACCGACCGCTCGCTGTTCTGATTCGACGGTATTGGCAAAAGTCTTCGATCTTCGTGAAATGCTCGAGCATGCTCACACTATAGTACTTGATATTTAAGATATTATGGATCATTGGGGGAATAAATGGGGATATGGGTCAAAAACGTTTCTACAGAAGCTATAGCACAATAAACGTTCTGTTTTTACCACCGTTCTGTCTTCCTCTTTTTCCGTACAACATTGTTTTGCTCATAGTCATCAACACGCGCCGCCTTTTTACCAGAATTACGACACCACGACGAAGTGACTTCAAGGAGAGCGTTAAAACATTTGATACCTTAGAATTTCGAACGACTCAAGGCGTATTATATGATTACTTAGCCAGTAAGTAAGCTACCTTTTCAATCTGTGAATATCTTTCAGTTTCCCGTTTTATCCAATTTTAAATTCAATTTCAATTTTTTTTAGCTGATTATTATGCTGGCCTTTTTTGATCTTTGTATGTTTTTGTTTTTTTACTCTCTTCTATGTTAACATCGATTTAGTCCGACTACTTATACCACAAACTCCACGGAATAAATTTATGAATGGAAACATCCAAGCCGTAGAACAAAATTAAGATGGAATTATTCTACACAAAAAACCGATCCATGACAATTCCAACCGTTAGAAACGTAGAACATGGAAAGAGCTTCGTTTTGATAGGTTGTGTCTCCCGTAACTCCAAACGAGTCAAAAGTTATGGCCGTTTGAAGAAACGGAAGAAAGCGACCGACCGCTCGATGTTCCGATTCGACGGTATTGGCAAAAGTCTTCGATCTCCGTGAAACGCTCGAGCATGCACACACTATAGTACTTGATATTTAAGATATTATGGATCATTGGGGGAATAAATGGGGATATGGGTCAAAAATTTGTCTACAGAAGCTATAGCATAATAAACGTTCTGTTTTTACCACCGTTCCGTCTTCCTCTTTTTCCGTACCATATTGTTTTGCACATAGTCATCAACACGCGCCGCCTTTTTACCAGAATTACGACACCACGACGAAGTGACTTCAAGGAGAGCGTTAAAAGCATTTGATACCTTAGAATTTCGAACGACTCAAGGCGTTTTATATGATTACTTAGCCAGTAAGTAAGCTACTTTTTCAATCTGTGAATATCTTTCAGTTTCCCGTTTTATCCAATTTTAAATTCAATTTCAATTTTTTTAGCTGAATATTATGCTGATCTTTGTACGTTTTTGTTTTTTACGTTCTTCTACGTTAAAATCGATTTAGTCCGACTACTGATACCACAAACTCCACGGAATAAATTTATGAATGGAAACAACCAAGCCGTAGAATAAAATTAAGATGGAATTATTCTACACAAAAAACCGATCCATGACAATTCCAACCGTTAGAAACGTAGAACATGGAAAGAGCTTCGTTTTGATAGGTTGTGGCTCCCGTAACTCCAAACGAGTCAAAAGTTATGGCCGTTTTAAGAAACGGGAGAAAGCGACTGACCGCTCGCTGTTCGATTCGAAGGTATTGGCAAAAGTCTTCGATCTCCGTGAAACGCTCGAGCATGCTCACACTATAGTACTTGATATTTAAGATATTATGGATCATTGGGGGAATAAATGGGGATATGGGTCAAAAACTTGTCTATAGAAGCTATAGCACAATAAACGTTCTGTTTTTACGACCGTTCCGTCTTCCTCTTTTTCCGTACCACATTGTTTTGCTCATAGTCATCAACACGCGCCGCCTTTTTACCAGAATTATGACACCACGACGAAATGACTTCAAGGATAGCGTTAAAAGCTTTTGATACCTTAGAATTTCGAACGACTCAAGGATTTTTATATGATTACTTAGCCAGTAATTAAGCTAATCTGTGAATATCTTTCAGTTTCCTGTTTTATCCAATTTTAAATTCAATTTCAATTTTTTTAGCTGAATATTATGCTGGCCTTTTTTGAACTTTGTATATTTTCATTTTTTTCACGTTCTTCTACGTTAACATCGACTTAGTCTGGCTATTTATACCACAAACTCCAAGGAATAAATTTATGAATGGAAACATCCAAGCTGTAGAATAAAACTAAGATGGAAAGAGCTTCGTTTTGATAGGTTGTGGCTCCCGTAACTCCAAACGAGTCAAAAGTTATGGCCGTTTGAAGAAACGGAAGAAAGCGACCGACCGCTCGCTGTTCAGATTCGACGGTATTGGCAAAAGTCTTCGATCTCCGTGAAACGCTCTAGCACGCTCACACTATAACACTTGATATTTAAGATATTATGGATCATTGGGGGAATAAATGGAGATATGGGTCAAAAACTTGTCTACAGAAGCTATAGCACAATAAACGTTCTGTTTTTACAACCGTTCCGTCTTCCTCTTTTTCCGTACCACATTGTTTTGCTCATAGTCATCAACACGCGCCGCCTTTTTACCATAATTACCACACCACGACGAAGTGACTTCAAGGAGAGCGTTAAAAGCATTTGATACCTTAGAATTTCGAACGACTCAAGGCGTTTTATATGATTACTTAGCCAGTAAGTAAGCTACCTTTTCAATCTGTGAATATCTTTCACCTGTTTTATCCAATTTTAAATTCAATTTCAATTTTTTTAGCTGAATATTATGCTGGCCTTTTTTGATCTTTGTACGTTTTTGTTTTTTTACGTTCTTCTACGTTAACATCGATTTAGTCCGTCTACTTATACCACAAACTCCACGGAATAAATTTATGAATGGAAACATCCAAGACGTAGAATAAAATTAAAATGGAATTATTCTACACAAAAAACCGATACATGAAAATTCCAACCGTTAGAAACGTAGAACATGGAAAGTGCTTCGTTTTGATAGGTTGTGGCTCCCGTAATTCCAAACGAGTCAAAAGTTATGGCCGTTTGAAGAAACGGAAGAAAGCGACCGACCTCTCGCTGTTCCGATTCGACGGTATTGGCAAAAGTCTTTGATCTCCGTGAAACGCTCGAGCATGCTCACACTATATTACTTGATATTTAAGATATTATGGATCATTGGGGGAATAAATGGGGATATGGGTCAAAAACTTGTCTACAGAAGCTATAGCACAGTAAACGTTCTGTTTTTACGACCGTTCCGTCTTCCTCTTTTTCCGTACCACATTGTTTTGCTCATAGTCATCAACACGCACCGCCTTTTTACCAGAATTACGACACCACGACGAAATGACTTCAAGGAGAGTGTTAAAAGCATTTGATACCTTATAATTTCGAACGACTAAAGGCGTTTTGTATGATTACTTAGCCAGCAAGTAAGCTACTTTTTCAATCTGTGAATATCTTTCAGTTTCCCGTTTTATCCAATTTTAAATTCAATTTCAATTTTTTTAGCTGAATATTATGCTGGCCTTTTTTAATCTTTGTACGTTTTTGTTTTTTTGCGTTCTTCTACGTTAACATCGATTTAGTCCGACTACTTATACCACAAACTCCACGGAATAAATTTATGAATGGAAATATCCAAGCCGTAGAATAAAATTAAGATGGAATTATTCTACACAAAAAACCGATCCATGACAATTCCAACCTTTAGAAACGTAGAACATGGAAAGAGCTTCGTTTTGATAGGTTGTGGCTCCCGTAACTCCAAACGAGTCAAAAGTTATGGCCGTTTGAAGAAACGGAAGAAAGCGACCAACAGCTCGCTTTTCCGATTCGACGGTATTGGCAAAAGTCTTCGATCTCCGTGAAACGCTCGAGCATGCTCACACTATAGTACTTGATATTTAAGATATTATGGATCATTGGGGGAATAAATGGGGATATGGGTCAAAAACTTGTCTACAGAAGCTATAGCACAATAAACGTTCTGTTTTTACGACTGTTCCGTCTTCCTCTTTTTCCGTACCACATTGTTTTGCTCATAGTCATCAACACGCGCCGCCTTTTTACCAGAATTACGACATCACGACGAAATGACTTCAAGGAGAGCGTTAAAAGCATTTGATACCTTATAATTTCGAACGACTCAAGGCGTTTTATATGATTACTTAGCCAGCAAGTAAGCTACTTTTTCAATCTGTGAATATCTTTTAGTTTCCCGTTTTATCCAATTTTAAATTCAATTTCAATTTTTTTAGCTGAATATTATGCTGGCCTTTTTTGATCTTTGTACGTTTTTGTTTTTTTACGTTCTTCTACGTTAACATCGATTTAGTCCGACTACTTATACCACAAACTCCACGGAATAAATTTATGAATGGAAACATCCAAGCCGTAGAATAAAATTAAGATGGAATTATTCTACACAAAAAACTGATCCATGACAATTCCAACCGTTAGAAACGTAGAACATGGAAAGAGCTTCGTTTTGATAGGTTGTGGCTCCCGTAACTCCAAACGAGTCAAAGTTATGGCCGTTTGAAGAAACGGAAGAAAGCGACCGACCGCTCGCTGTTCCGATTCGACGGTATTGGCAAAAGTCTTCGATCTCCGTGAAACGCTCGAGCATGCTCACACTATAGTACTTGATATTTTAGATATTATGGATCATTGGGGGAATAAATGGGGATATGGGTCAAAAACTTGTCTACAGAAGCTATAGCACAATAAACGTTCTGTTTTTACGACCGTTCCGTCTTCCTCTTTTTCCGTACCACATTGTTTTGCTCATAGTCATCAACACGCGTCGCCTTTTTACCAGAATTACGACACCACGACGAAGTGACTTCCAGGAGAGCGTTTAAAGCCTTTGATACCTTAGAATTTCGAACGACTCAAGGCGTTTTATATGATTACTTAGCCAGTAAGTAAGCTACTTTTTCAATCTGTGAATAACTTTCAGTTTCCTGTTTTATCCAATTTTAAATTCAATTTCAATTTTTTTAGCTGAAATTATGCTGGTCTTTTTTGATCTTTGTACATTTTATACCTTCTTCTACGTTAACATCGATTTAGTCCGACTACTTATACCACAAACTCCATGGAATAAATTTATGAATGGAAACATCCAAGCCGTAGAATAAAATTAAGACGAAATTATTCTACACAAAAAACCGATCCATGACAATTCCAACCATTAGAAACGTAGAGCATGGAAAGAGCTTCGTTTTGATAGGTTGTGTCTCCCATAACTCTAAACGAGTCAAAAGTTATGTTTCGTTTGAAGAAACGGAAGAAAGCGACCGACCGCTCGCTGTTCCGATTCGACGGTATTTTCAAAAGTCTTCGATCTCCGTGAAACGCTCGAGCTTGCTCACACTATAGTGCTTGATATTTAAGATATTATGGATCATTGGGGGAATAAATGGGGATGTGGGTCAAAAACTTGTCTACAGAAGCTATAGCACAATAAACGTTCTGTTTTTACGACCGTTCCGTCTTCCTCTTTTTCCGTACCACATTGTTTTGCTCATAGTCATCAACACGCGCCGCCTTTTTACCATAATTACCACACCACGACGAAGTGACTTCAAGGAGAGCGTTAAAAGCATTTGATACCTTAGAATTTCGAACGACTCAAGGCGTTTTATATGATTACTTAGCCAGTAAGTAAGCTACCTTTTCAATCTGTGAATATCTTTCAGTTTCCTGTTTTATCCAATTTTAAATTCAATTTCAATTTTTTTAGCTGAATATTATGCTGGCCTTTTTTGATCTTTGTACGTTTTTGTTTTTTTACGTACTTCTACGTTAACATCGATTTAGTCCGACTACTTATACCACAAACTCCACAGAATAAATTTATAAATGGAAACATCCAAGCCGTAGAATAAAATTAAGATGGAATTATTCTACACAAAAACCTGATTCATGACAATTCCAACAGTTAGAAACGTAGAGCATGGAAAGAGCTTCGTTTTGATAGGTTGTGTCTCCCGTAACTCCAAACGAGTCAAAAGTTAAGGCTGTTTGAAGAAATGGAAGAAAGCGACCGACCGCTCCCTGTTCCGATTCGACGGTAATGGCAAAAGTCTTCGATCTCCATGAAACGCTCGAGCATGCTCACACTATAGTACTTGATATTTAAGATATTATGGATCATTGGGGGAATAAATGGGGATGTGGGTCAAAAACTTGTCTACAGAAGCTATAGCACAATAAACGTTCTGTTTTTACGACCGTTCCGTCTTCCTCTTTTTCCGTGCCACATTGTTTTGCTCATAGTCATCAACACGCGCCGCCTTTTCACCAGAATTACGACACCACGACGAAGTAACTTCAAGGAGAGCGTTTAAAGCATTTGATACCTTAGAATTTCGAACGACTCAAGGCGTTTTATATGATTACTTAGCCAGTATGTAAGCTACTTTTTCAATCTGTGAATATCTTTCAGTTTCCTGTTTTATCCAATTTTAAATTCAATTTCAATTTTTTTAGTTGAATATTATGCTGGCCTTTTTTGATCTTTGTACAATTTTTTTTTTACGTTCTTCTACGTTAACATCGATTTATTCCGACTACTTATACCACAAACTCCACGGAATAAATTTATGAATGGAAACATCCAAGCCGTAGAATAAAATTAAGATGGAATTATTCTACACAAAAAACCGATCCATGACAATTCCAACCATTAGAAACGTAGAACATGGAAAGAGCTTCGTTTTGATAGGTTGTGGCTCCCGTTGGCTCCCGTAACTCCAAAGGAGTCAAAAGTTATGGCCGTTTGAAGAAACGGAAGAAAGCGACCGACCGCTCGCTGTTCCGATTCGACGGTATTTTCAAAAGTCTTCGATCTCCGTGAAACGCTCGAGCATGCTCACACTATAGTGCTTGATATTTAAGATATTATGGATCATTGGGGGAATAAATGGGGATATGGGTCAAAAACTGGTCTACAGAAGCTATAGCACAATAAACGTTCTGTTTTTACGACCGTCTTCCTCTTTTTCCGTACCACATTGTTTTGCTCATAGTCATCAACACACGCCGCCTTTTTACCAGAATTACGACACCACGACGAAATGACTTCAAGGATAGCGTTAGAAGCATTTGATACCTTAGAATTTCGAATGACTCAAGGCGTTTTATATGATTACTTAGCCAGTAAGTAAGCTACTTTTTCGATCTGTGAATATCTTTCAGTTTCCAGTTTTATCCAATTTTTAATTCAATTTCAATTTTTTAGCTGAATATTATGCTGGCCTTTTTTGATCTTTGTATATTTTCGTTTTTTTCGCGTTCTTCTACATTTACATCGATTTAGTCTGGCTATTTATACCACAAACTCCACGGGACTAAATTTATGAATGGAAACATCCATGCTGTAGAATAAAATTAAGATGGAAAGAGCTTCGTTTTGATAGGCTGTGGCTTCCGTAACTCCAAACGAGTCAAAAGTTATGGCCGTTTGAAGAAACGGAAGAAAGCGACCGACCGCTCGCTTTTCCGATTCGACGGTATTGGCAAAAGTCTTCGATCTCCGTGAAACGCTCGAGCATGCTCACACTATAGTACTTGATATTTAAGATATTATGGATCATTGGGGGAATAAATGGGGAAATGGGTCAAAAACTTGTCTACAGAAGCTATAGCACAATAAACGTTCTGTTTTTACGACCGTTCCGTCTTTCACTTTTTCCGTACCACATTGTTTTGCTCATAGTCATCAACACACGCCGCCTTTTTACCAGAATTAGCACACCACGACGAAGTGACTTCAAGGAGAGCGTTAAAAGCATTTGATACCTTAGAATTCCGAACGACTCAAGGCGTTTTATATGATTACTTAGCCAGTAAGTAAGCTACCTTTTCAATCTGTGAATATCTTTCAGTTTCCTGTTTTATCCAATTTTAAATTCAATTTCAATTTTTTTAGCTGAATATTATGCTGGCCTTTTTTGATATTTGTACGTTTTTGTTTTTTTACGTTCTTCTACGTTAACATCGATTTAGTCCGACTACTCATACCACAAACTCCACGAAATAAATTTATGAATGGAAACATCCAAGCCGTAGAATAAAATTAAGATGGAATTATTCTACACAAAAAACCGATACATGAAAATTCCAACCGTTAGAAACGTAGAACATGGAAAGTGCTTCGTTTTGATAGGTTGTGGCTCCCGTAATTCCAAACGAGTCAAAAGTTATGGCCGTTTGAAGAAACGGAAGAAAGCGACCGACCTCTCGCTGTTCCGATTCGACGGTAATGGCAAAAGTCTTTGATCTCCGTGAAACGCTCGAGCATGCTCACACTATATTACTTGATATTTAAGATATTATGGATCATTGGGGGAATAAATGGGGATATGGGTCAAAAACTTGTCTACAGAAGCTATAGCACAGTAAACGTTCTGTTTTTACGACCGTTCTGTCTTCCTCTTTTTCCGTACCACATTGTTTTGCTCATAGTCATCAACACGCACCGCCTTTTTACCAGAATTACGACACCACGACGAAATGACTTCAAGGAGAGTGTTAAAAGCATTTGATACCTTATAATTTCGAACGACTAAAGGCGTTTTGTATGATTACTTAGCCAGTAAGTAAGCTACCTTTTCAATCTGTGAATATCTTTCAGTTTCCCGTTTTATCCAATTTTAAATTCAATTTCAATTTTTTTAGCTGAATATTATGCTGGCCTTTTTTAATCTTTGTACGTTTTTGTTTTTTTGCGTTCTTCTACGTTAACATCGATTTAGTCCGACTACTTATACCACAAACTCCACGGAATAAATTTATGAATGGAAATATCCAAGCCGTAGAATAAAATTAAGATGGAATTATTCTACACAAAAAACCGATCCATGACAATTCCAACCTTTAGAAACGTAGAACATGGAAAGAGCTTCGTTTTGATAGGTTGTGGCTCCCGTAACTCCAAACGAGTCAAAATTTATGGCCGTTTGAAGAAACGGAAGAAAGCGACCAACAGCTCGCTTTTCCGATTCGACGGTATTGGCAAAAGTCTTCGATCTCCGTGAAACGCTCGAGCATGCTCACACTATAGTACTTGATATTTAAGATATTATGGATCATTGGGGGAATAAATGGGGATATGGGTCAAAAAATTGTCTACAGAAGCTATAGCACAATAAACGTTCTGTTTTTACGACTGTTCCGTCTTCCTCTTTTTTCGTACCACATTGTTTTGCTCATAGTCATCAACACGCGCCGCCTTTTTACCAGAATTACGACATCACGACGAAATGACTTCAAGGAGAGCGTTAAAAGCATTTGATACCTTATAATTTCGAACGACTCAAGGCGTTTTATATGATTACTTAGCCAGCAAGTAAGCTACTTTTTCAATCTGTGAATATCTTTCAGTTTCCCGTTTTATCCAATTTTAAATTCAATTTCAATTTTTTTAGCTGAATATTATGCTGGCCTATTTTGATCTTTGTACGTTTTTGTTTTTTTACGTTCTTCTACGTTAACATCGATTTAGTCCGACTACTTATACCACAAACTCCACGGAATAAATTTATGAATGGAAACATCCAAGCCGTAGAATAAAATTAAGATGGAATTATTCTAGACAAAAAACTGATCCATGACAATTCCAACCGTTAGAAACGTAGAACATGGAAAGAGCTTCGTTTTGATAGGTTGTGGCTCCCGTAACTCCAAACGAGTCAAAAGTTATGGCCGTTTGAAGAAACGGAAGAAAGCGACCGACCGCTCGCTGTTCCGATTCGACGGTATTGGCAAAAGTCTTCGATCTCCGTGAAACGCTCGAGCATGCTCACACTATAGTACTTGATATTTTAGATATTATGGATCATTGGGGGAATAAATGGGGATATGGGTCAAAAACTTGTCTACAGAAGCTATAGCACAATAAACGTTTTGTTTTTTCGACCGTTCCGTCTTCCTCTTTTTCCGTACCACATTGCTTTGCTCATAATCATCAACACGCACCGCCTTTTTACCAGAATTACGACACCACGACGAAATGACTTCAAGGATAGCGTTAAAAGCTTTTGATACCTTAGAATTTCGAACGACTCAAGGTGCTTTATATGATTACTTAGCCAGTAATTAAGCTACTTTTTCAATCTGTGAATATCTTTCAGATTCCTGTTTTATCCAATTTTAAATTCAATTTCAATTTTTTTAGCTGAATATTATGCTCGCCTTTTTTGATCTTTGTATAGTTTCGTTTTTTTCACGTTCTTCTACGTTAACATCGATTTAGTCTGGCTATTTATACCACAAACTCCACGGAATAAATTTATGAATGGAAACATCCAAGACGTAGAATAAAATTAAGATGGAAAGAGCTTCGTTTTGATAGGTTGTGGCTCCCGTAACTCCAAACGAGTCAAAAGTTATGGTCGTTTGAAGAAACGGAAGAAAGCGACCGACCGCGCGCTGTTCTGATTCGACGGTATTGGCAAAAGTCTTCGATCTCCGTGAAACGCTCGAGCATGCTCACACTATAGTACTTGATATTTAAGATATTATGGATCGTTGGGGGAATAAATGGGGATATGGGTCAAAAACTTGTCTACAGAAGCTATAGCACAATAAACGTTCTGTTTTTACGACCGTTCCGTCTTCCTCTTTTTCCGTGCCACATTGTTTTGCTCATAGTCATCAACACGCGCCGTCTTTTTTACCATAATTACGACACCACGACGAAATGACTTCAAGGAGAGCGTTAAAAGCATTTGATACCTTAGAATTTCGAACGACTCAAGGCGTTTTATATGATTACTTAGCCAGTAAGTAAGCTACTTTTTCAAACTGTGAATATCTTTCAGTTTTCCGTTTTATCCAATTTTAAATTCAATATCAATTTTTTTAGCTGAATATTATGCCGGCCTTTTTTGATCTTTGTACATTTTTGTTTTTTTACGTTCTTCTACGTTAACATCGATTTAGTCCGACTACTTATACCACAAACTCCACGGAATAAATTTATGAATGGAAACATCCAAGCCGTAGAATAAAATTAAGATGGAATTATTCTACACAAAAAACCGATCCATTACAATTCCAACCTTTAGAAACGTAGAACATGGAAAGAGCTTCGTTTTGATAGGTTGTGGCTCCCGTAACTCCAAACGAGTCAAAAGTTATGGCCGTTTGAAGAAACGAAAGAAAGCGACCAACAGCTCGCTGTTCCGATTCGATGGTATTGGCAAAAGTCTTCGATCTCCGTGAAACGCTCGAGCATGCTCACACTATAGTACTTGATATTAAAGATATTATGGATCATTGGGGGAATAAATGGGGATGTGGGTCAAAAACATGTCTACAGAAGCTATATCACAATAAACGTTCTGTTTTTACGACCGTTCCGTCTTCCTCTTTTTCCGTACTACATTGTTTTGCTCATGGTCATCAACACGCGCCGCCTTTTTACCATAATTACGACATCACGACGAAATGACTTCAAGGAGATCGTTAAAAGCATTTGATACCTTATAATTTCGAACGACTCAAGGCGTTTTATATGATTACTTAGCCAGTAAGTAAGCTACTTTTTCAATCTGTGAATATCTTTCAGTTTCCCGTTTTATCCAATTTTAAATTCAATTTCAATTTTTTTAGCTGAATATTATGCTGGCCTTTTTTGATCTTTGTACGTTTTTGTTTTTTTACGTTCGTCTACGTTAACATCGATTTAGTCCGACTACTTATACCACAAACTCCACGGAATAAATTTATGAATGGAAACATCCATGCCGTAGAATAAAATTAAGATGGAATTATTCTACACAAAAAACCGATCCATGACAATTCCAACCGTTAGAAACGTAGAACATGGAAAGAGCTTCGTTTTGATAGGATGTGGCTCCCGTAACTCCAAA
Organism: Allium cepa; assembly: GCA_030765085.1. Classification (NCBI taxonomy): domain Eukaryota; kingdom Viridiplantae; phylum Streptophyta; class Magnoliopsida; order Asparagales; family Amaryllidaceae; genus Allium; species Allium cepa. The sequence continues at coordinate 172,816,237 of CM060931.1, forward strand.
CTAGTCAAAAGTTATGGCCGTTTGAAGAAACGGAAGAAAGCGACCGACCGCTCGATGTTCCGATTCGACGGTATTGGCAAAAGTCTTCGATCTCCGTGAAACGCTCGAGCATGCACACACTATAGTACTTGATATTTAAGATATTATGGATCATTGGGGGAATAATCTGGGATATGGGTCAAAAACTTGTCTACAGAAGCTATAGCACAATAAACGTTCTGTTTTTACGACCGTTCCGTCTTCCTCTTTTTCCGTACCACATTGCTTTGCTCATAGTCATCAACACGCGCCGCCTTTTTAGCTGAATTACGACACCACGACGAAATGACTTCAAGGATAGCGTTAAAAGCTTTTGATACCTTAGAATTTCGAACGACTCAAGGTGCTTTATATGATTACTTAGCCAGTAATTAAGCTACTTTTTCAATCTGTGAATATCTTTCAGATTCCTGTTTTATCCAATTTTAAATTCAATTTCAATTTTTTTAGCTGAATATTATGCACGCCGTTTTTGATCTTTGTTTATTTTCCTTTTTTTCACGTTCTTCTACGTTAACATCGATTTAGTCTGGCTATTTATACCACAAACTCCACGGAATAAATTTATGAATGGAAACATCCAAGCTGTGGAATAAAATTAAGATGGAAAGAGCTTCGTTTTGATAGGTTGTGGCTCCTGTAACTCCAAACGAGTCAAAAGTTATGGCCGTTTGAAGAAACGGAAGAAAGCGACCAACCGCTCGCTGTTCCGATTCGACGGTATTGGCAAAAGTCTTCGATCTCCGTGAAACGCTCGAGCATGCTTACACTATAGTACTTGATATTTAAGATATTACGGATCATTGGGGGAATAAATGGGGATATGGGTCAAAAACTTGTCTACAGAAGCTATAGCACAATAAACGTTCTGTTTTTACGACCGTTCCGTCTTCCTTTTTTCCGTACCACATTGTTTTGCTCATAGTCATCAACACGCGCCGCCTTTTTACGAGAATTACCACACCACTTTGAAGTGACTTCAAGGAGAGCGTTAAAAGCATTTGATACCTTAGAATTTCGAACGACTCAAGGCGTTTTATATGATTACTTAGACAGTAAGTAAGCTGCGTTTTCAATCTGTGAATATCTTTCAGTTTCCTGTTTTATCCAATTTTAAATTCAATTTCAATTTTTTTAGCTGAATATTATGCTGGCCTTTTTTGATCTTTGTACGTTTTTGTTTTTTTACGTTCTTCTACGTTAACATCGATTTAGTCCGTCTACTTATACCACAAACTCCACGGAATAAATTTATGAATGGAAACATCCAAGCCGTAGAATAAAATTAAGATGGAATTATTCTACACAAAAACCGATCCATGACAATTCCAACCGTTAGAAACGTAGAACATGGAAAGAGCTTCGTTTTGATAAGATGTGGCTCCCGTAACTCCAAACGAGTCAAAAGTTATGGCCGTTTGAAGAAACGGAAGAAAGCGACCGACCTCTCGCTGTTCCGATTCGACGTTATTGGACAAAGTCTTCGATCTCCGTGAAACGCTCGAGCATGCTCACACTATAGTACTTGATATTTAAGATATTATGGAACATTGGGGGAATAAATGGGGATATGGGTCAAAAACTTTTCTACAGAAGCTATAGCACAATAAACGTTCTGTTTTTACGACCGTTCCGTCTTCCTCTTTTTCCGTGCCACATTGTTTTGCTCATAGTCATCAACACGCGCCGCCTTTTTACCAGAATTACGACACCACGACGAAATGACTTCAAGGAGAGCGTTAAAAGCATTTGATACCTTATAATTTCGAATGACTCAAGGCGTTTTGTATGATTACTTAGCCAGTAAGTAAGCTACTTTTTCAATCTGTGAATATCTTTCAGTTTCCCGTTTTATCCAATTTTAAATTCAATTTCAATTTTTATAGCTGAATATTATGCTGGCCTTTTTTGATCTTTGTACATTTTTGTTTTTTTACGTTCTTCTACGTTAACATCGATTTAGTCTGACTACTTATATCACAAACTCCACGGAATAAATTTATGAATGGAAACATTGAAGCCGTAGAATAAAATTAAGATGGAATTATTCTACACAAAAAACCAATCCATGACAATTCCAACCATTAGAAACGTAGAGCATGGAAAGAGCTTCGTTTTGATAGGTTGTGTCTCCCGTAACTCAAAACGAGTCAAAAGTTATGTTTCGTTTGAAGAAACGGAAGAAAGCGACCGACCGCTCGCTGTTCTGATTCGACGGTATTGGCAAAAGTCTTCGATCTCCGTGAAACGCTCGAGCATGCTCACACTATAGTGCTTGATATTTAGGATATTATGGATCATTGGGGGAATAAATGGGGATATGGGTCAAAAACTTGTCTACAGAAGCTATAGCACAATAAAAGATTTGTTTTTACGACCATTCCGTCTTCCTCTTTTTCCGTACCACATTGTTTTGCTCATAATCATCAACACACGTCGCCTTTTTACCAGAATTACGACACCACGACGAAGTGACTTCAAGGAGAGCGTTTAAAGCATTTGATACCTTAGAATTTCGAACGACTCAAGGCGTTTTATATGATTACATAGCCAGTAAGTAAGCTACCTTTTCAATCTGTGAATATCTTTCAGTTTCCCGTTTTATCCAATTTTAAATTCAATTTCAATTTTTATAGCTGAATATTATGCTGGCCTTTTTTGATCTTTGTACATTTTTGTTTTTTTACGTTCTTCTACGTTAACATCGATTTAGTCCGACTACTTATACCACAAACTCCACGGAATAAATTTATGAATGGAAACATCCAAGCCGTAGAATAAAATTAAGATGGAATTATTCTACACAAAAAACCGATCCATGACAATTCCAACCTTTAGAAACGTAGAACGTGGAAAGAGCTTCGTTTTGATAGGTTGTGGCTCCCGTAACTCCAAACGAGTCAAAAGTTATGGCCGTTTCTTCAAACGGAAAAAAGCGACCGACCGCTCGCTGTTCCGATTCGACGATATTGGCAAAAGTCTTCGATCTCCGCGAAACGCTCGAGCATGCTCACACTATAGTACTTGATATTTAAGATATTATGGATCATTGGGGGAATAAATGGGGATATGGGTCAAAAGCTTGTCTACAGAAGCTATAGCACAATAAACGTTCTGTTTTTTTTACGACCGTTCCGTCTTCCTCTTTTTCCGTACCACATTGTTTTGCTCATAGTCATCAACACGCGCCGCCTTTTTACCATAATTACGACACCACGACGAAGTGACTTCAAGGAGAGCGTTTAAAGCATTTGATACCTTAGAATTTCGAACCACTCAAGGCGTTTTATATGATTACTTAGCCAGTAAGTAAGCTACATTTTCAATCTGTGAATATCTTTCAGTTTCCTGTTTTATCCAATTTTAAATTCAATTTCAATTTTTTTAGCTGAATATTATGCTGGCCTTTATTGATCTTTGTACATTTTTGTTTTTTTACGTTCTTCTACGTTAACATCGATTTAGTCCGACTACTTATAACACAAACTCCACGGAATAAATTTATGAATGGAAACATCCAAGCCGTAGAATAAAATTAAGATGGAATTATTCTACACAAAAAACCGATCCATGACAATTTCAACAGTTGGAAACGTAGAGCATGGAAAGTGCTTCGTTTTGATAGGTTGTGTCTCCCGTAACTCCAAACGAGTCAAAAGTTATGGCCGTTTGAATAAACGGAAGAAAGCGACCGACCGCTCGCTGTTCCGATTCGACCGTATTGGCAAAAGTCTTCGATCTCCGTTAAACGCTCGAGCATGCTCACATTATAGTACTTGATATTTAATATATTATGGATCATTGGGGGAATAAATGGGGATATGGGTCGAAAACTTGTCTACAGAAGCTACAGCGCAATAAACGTTCTGTTTTTACGACCGTTCCGTCTTCCTCTTTTTCCGTACCACATTGTTTTGCTCATAGTCATCAACACGCGCCGCCTTTTTTACCAGAATTACGACACCACGACGAAATGACTTCAAGGAGAGCGTTAAAAGCATTTGATACCTTAGAATTTCGAACGACTCAAGGCGTTTTATATGATTACTTAGCCAGCAAGTAAGCTACATTTTCAAACTGTGAATATCTTTCAGTTTCCCGTTTTATCCAATTTTAAATTCAATTTCAATTTTTTTAGCTGAATATTATTCCGGCCTTTTTTGATCTTTGTACATTTTTGTTTTTTTACGTTCTTCTACGTTAACATCGATTTAGTCCGACTACTTATACCACAAACTCCGTGGAATAAATTTATGAACGGAAACATTTAAGCCGTAGAATAAAATTAAGATGGAATTATTCTACACAAAAAACCGATCCATGACCATTCCAACAGTTGGAAACGTAGAGCATGGAAAGAGCTTTTTTTGATAGGTTGTGTCTCCCGTAACTTCAAACGAGTCAAAATTTATGGCCGTTTGAAGAAACGGAAGAAAGCGACCGACCGCTCGCTGTTCCGATTCGACGGTATTTTCAAAAGTCTTCGATCTCCGTGAAACGCTCGAGCATGCTCACACTATAGTGCTTGATATTTAAGATATTATGGATCATTGGGGGAATAAATGGGGATGTGGGTCAAAAACTTGTCTACAGAAGCTATAGCACAATAAACGCTCTGTTTTTACGACCGTTCCGTCTTCCTCTTTTTCCGTACCACATTGTTTTGCTCATAGTCATCAACAAGCGCCGCCTTTTTACCAGAATTACGACACCACGACGAAATGACTTCAAGGAGAGCGTTAAAAGCATTTGATACCTTAGAATTTCGAACGACTCAAGGCGTTTTATATGATTACTTAGCCAGTAAGTAAGCTACTTTTTCAATCTATGAATATCTTTCAGTTTCCCGTTTTATCCAATTTTAAATTCAATTTCAATTTTTATAGCTGAATATTATGCTGGCCTTTTTTGATCTTTGTACATTTTTGTTTTTTTACGTTCTTCTACGTTAACATCGATTTAGTCCGACTACTTATACCACAAACTCCACGGAATAAATTTATGAATGGAAACATTCAAGCCGTAGAATAAAATTAAGATGGAATTATTCTACACAAAAAACCGATCCATGACAATGCCAGCCGTTTGAAACGTAGAGCATGGAAAGAGCTTCGTTTTGATAGGTTGTGTCTCCCGTAACTCCAAACGAGTCAAAAGTTATGGCCGTTTGAAGAAACGGAAGAAAGCGACCGTCCGCGCGCTGTTCCGATTCGACGGATTGGCAAAAGTCTTCAATCTCCGTGAAACACTCGAGCATTCTCACACTATAGTACTTGATATTTAAGATATTACGGATCATTGGGGGAATAAATGGGGATATGGGTCAAAAACTTGTCTACATAAGCTATAGCACAATAAAAGTTCTGTTTTTACGACCGTTCCGTCTTCCTCTTTTTCCGTACCACATTGTTTTGCTCATAGTCATCAACACGCGCCGTCTTTTTTACCAGAATTACGACACCACGACGAAGTGACTTCAAGGAGAGCGTTAAAAGCATTTGATACCTTAGAATTTCGAACGACTCAAGGCGTTTTATATGATTACTTAGCCAGTAAGTAAGCTACCTTTTCAAACTGTGAATATCTTTCAGTTTCCCGTTTTATCCAATTTTAAATTCAATTTCAATTTTTTTAGCTGAATATTATGCCGGCCTTTTTTGATCTTTGTACATTTTTGTTTTTTTACGTTCTTCTACGTTAACATCGATTTAGTATGACTACATATACCACAAACTCCATGGAATAAATTTATGAATGGAAACATTTAAGCCGTAGAATAAAATTAAGATGGAATTATTCTACACAAAAAACCGATCCATGACAATTCCAACAGTTGGAAACGTAGAACATGGAAAGAGCTTCGTTTTGATAGGTTGTGTCTCCCGTAACTCCAAACGAGTCAAAAGTTATGGCCGTTTGAAGAAACGGAAGAAAGCGACCGACCGCTCGCTGTTCCGATTCGACGGTATTGGCAAAAGTCTTCGATCTCCGTGAAACGCTCGAGCATGCTCACACTATAGTACTTGATATTTAAGATATTATGGATCATTGGGGGAATAAATGGGGATATGAGTCAAAAACTTGTCTACAGAAGCTATAGCACAATAAACGTTCTGTTTTTACGACCGTTCCGTCTTCCTCTTTTTCCGTACCACATTGTTTTGCTCATAGTCATCAACACGCGTCGCCTTTTTACCAGAATTACGACACCACGACGAAGTGACTTCCAGGAGAGCGTTTAAAGCCTTTGATACCTTAGAATTTCGAACGACTCAAGGCGTTTTATATGATTACTTAGCCAGTAAGTAAGCTACTTTTTCAATCTGTGAATAACTTTCAGTTTCCTGTTTTATCCAATTTTAAATTCAATTTCAATTTTTTTAGCTGAATATTATGCTGGCCTTTTTTGATCTTTGTACATTTTATACCTTCTTCTACGTTAACATCGATTTAGTCCGACTACTTATACCACAAACTCCATGGAATAAACTTATGAATGGAAACATCCAAGCCGTAGAATAAAATTAAGACGGAATTATTCTACACAAAAAAACCGATCCATGACAATTCCAACCATTAGAAACGTAGAGCATGGAAAGAGCTTCGTTTTGATAGGTTGTGTCTCCCATAACTCTAAACGAGTCAAAAGTTATGTTTCGTTTGAAGAAACGGAAGAAAGCGACCGACCGCTCGCTGTTCCGATTCGACGGTATTTTCAAAAGTCTTCGATCTCCGTGAAACGCTCGAGCATGCTCACACTATAGTGCTTGATATTTAAGATATTATGGATCATTGGGGGAATAAATGGGGATGTGGGTCAAAAACTTGTCTACAGAAGCTATAGCACAATAAACGCTCTGTTTTTACGACCGTTCCGTCTTCCTCTTTTTCCGTACCACATTGTTTTGCTCATAGTCATCAACACGCGTCGCCTTTTTACCAGAATTACGATACCACGACGAAGTGACTTCAAGGAGAGCGTTTAAAGAATTTGATACCTTAGAATTTCGAACGACTCAAGGCGTTTTATATGATTACTTAGCCAGTAAGTAAGCTACTTTTTCAATCTGTGAATATCTTTCAGTTTCTTGTTTTATCCAATTTTAAATTCAATTTCAATTTTTTTACCTGAATATTATGCTGGCCTTTTTTGATCTTTGTACATTTTTGTTTTTTTACGTTCTTCTACGTTAACATCGATTTAGTCCGACTACTTATACCACAAACTCCACGGAATAAATTTATAAATGGAAACATCCAAGCCGTAGAATAAAATTAAGATGGAATTATTCTACACAAAAAACTGATTCATGACAATTCCAACAGTTAGAAACGTAGAGCATGGAAAGAGCTTCGTTTTGATAGGTTGTGTCTCCCGTAACTCCAAACGAGTCAAAAGTTAAGGCTGTTTGAAGAAATGGAAGAAAGCGACCGACCGCTCCCTGTTCCGATTCGACGGTAATGGCAAAAGTCTTCGATCTCCATGAAACGCTCGAGCATGCTCACACTATAGTACTTGATATTTAAGATATTATGGATCATTGGGGGAATAAATGGGGATGTGGGTCAAAAACTTGTCTACAGAAGCTATAGCACAATAAACGTTCTGTTTTTACGACCGTTCCGTCTTCCTCTTTTTCCGTACCACATTGTTTTGCTCATAGTCATCAACACGCGCCGCCTTTTCACCAGAATTACGACACCACGACGAAGTAACTTCAAGGAGAGCGTTTAAAGCATTTGATACCTTAGAATTTCGAACGACTCAAGGCGTTTTATATGATTACTTAGCCAGTATGTAAGCTACTTTTTCAATCTGTGAATATCTTTCAGTTTCCTGTTTTATCCAATTTTAAATTCAATTTCAATTTTTTTAGCTGAATATTATGCTGGCCTTTTTTGATCTTTGTACATTTTTGTTTTTTTACGTTCTTCTACGTTAACATCGATTTAGTCCGACTACTTATACCACAAACTCCACGGAATAAATTTATGAATGGAAACATCCAAGCCGTATAATAAAATTAAGATGGAATTATTCTACACAAAAAACCGATCCATGACATTCCAACCGTTAGAAACGTAGAATATAGAAAGAGCTTCGTTTTGATAGGTTGTGGCTCCCGTAACTCCAAACGAGTCAAAAGTTATGGCCGTTTGAAGAAACGGAAGAAAGCGACCGACCGCTCGCTGTTCCGTTTGACGGTATTGGCAAAAGTCTTCGATCTCCGTGAAACGCTCGAGCATGCTCACACTATAGTACTTGATATTTAAGATATTATGGATCATTGGGGGAATAATGGGGATATGGGTCAAAAACTTGTCTACAGAAGCTATAGCACAATAAACGTTCTGCTTTTACGACCGTTCCGTCTTCCTCTTTTTCCGTACCACATTGTTTTGCTCATAGTCATCAACACGCGTCGCCTTTTTACCAGAATTACGACACCATGACGAAATGACTTCAAGGAGAACGTTTAAAGCATTTGATACCTTAGAATTTCGAACGACTCAAGGCGTTTTATATGATTACTTAGCCAGTAAGTAAGCTACATTTTCGAATTGTGAATATCTTTCAGTTTCTCGTTTTATCCAATTTTAAATTCAATTTCAATTTTTTTAGCTGAATATTATGCCGGCCTTTTTTGATCTTTGTACATTTTTGTTTTTTTACGTTCTTCTACGTTAACATCGATTTAGTCCAACTACATATACCACAAACTCCACGGAATAAATTTATGAATGGAAACATCCAAGCCGTAGAATAAAATTAAGATGGAATTATTCTACACAAAAAACCGATCCATGACAATTCCAACCGTTAGAAACGTAGAACATGGAAAGAGCTTCGTTTTGATAGGTTGTGGCTCCCGTAACTCCAAACGAGTCAAAAGTTATGGCCGTTTGAAGAAACGGAAGAAAGCGACCGACCGCCCGCTGTTTCGATTCGACGGTATTGGCAAAAGTCTTCGATCTCCGTGAAACGCTCGAGCATGCTCACACTATAGTACTTGATATTTAAGATATTATGGATCATTGGGGGAATAAATGGGGATATGGGTCAAAACTTGTCTACAGAAGCTATAGCACAATAAACGTTCTGCTTTTACGACCGTTCCGTCTTCCTCTTTTTCCGTACCACATTGTTTTGCTCATAGTCATCAACACGCATCGCCTTTTTACCAGAATTACGACACCACGATGAAGTGACTTCAAGGAGAGCGTTTAAAGCATTTGATACCTTAGAATTTCGAACGACTCAAGGCGTTTTATATGATTACTTAGCTAGTAAGTAAGCTACTTTTTCAATCTGTAAATATCTTTCAGTTTCCTGTTTTATCCAATTTTAAATTCAATTTCAATTTTTTTAGCTGAATATTATGCTGGCCTTTTTTGATCTTTGAACATTTTTGTTTTTTTACCTTCTTCTACGTTAACATCGATTTAGTCCGACTACATAAACCACAAACTCCACGGAATAAATTTATGAATGGAAACATCCAAGCCGTAGAATAAAATTAAGATGCAATTATTCTACACAAAAAACCGATCCATGACATTTCCAACTGTTAGAAACGTAGAACATGGAAAGAGCTTCGTTTTGATAGGTTGTGGCTCCCGTAACTCCAAACGAGTCAAAAGTTATGGCCGTTTGAATAAACGGAAGAAAGCGACCGACCGCGCGCTGTTCCGATTCGACGGTATTGGCAAAAGTCTTCGATCTCCGTGAAACGCTCGAGCATGCTCACACTATAGTACTTGATATTTAATATATTATGGATCATTGGGGGAATAAATGGGGATATGGGTCAAAAACTTGCCTACAGAAGCTACAGCACAATAAACGTTCTGTTTTTACGACCGTTCCGTCTTCCTCTTTTTCCGTGCCACATTGTTTTGCTCATAGTCATCAACACGTGCCGCCTTTTTAACCAGAATTACGACACCACGACGAAATGACTTCAAGGAGAGCGTTAAAAGCATTTGATACCTTAGAATTTCGAACGACTCAAGGCGTTTTATATGATTACTTGGCCAGTAAGTAAGCTACATTTTCAAACTGTGAATATCTTTCAGTTTCCCGTTTTATCCAATTTTAAATTCAATTTCAATTTTTTTAGCTGAATATTATGCCGGCCCTTTTTGATCTTTGTACATTTTTTTTTACGTTCTTCTACGTTAACATCGATTTAGTCCGACTACTTATACCACAAACTCCATGGAATAAATTTACGAATGGAAACATTTAAGCCGTAGAATAAAATTAAGATGGAATTATTCTACACAAAAAACCGATCCATGACCATTCCAACAGTTGGAAACGTAGAGCATGGAAAGTGCTTTTTTTGATAGGTTGTGTCTCCCGTAACCTCGAACGAGTCAAAATTTATGGCCGTTTGAAGAAACGGAAGAAAGCGACCGACCGCTCGCTGTTCCGATTCGACCGTATTGGCAAAAGTCTTCGATCTCCGCGAAACGCTCGACCATGCTCACACTATAGTACTTGATATTTAAGATATTATGGATCATTGGGGGAACAAATGGAGATATGGGTCAAAAACTTGTCTACAGAAGCTATAACACAATAAACGTTCTGTTTTTACGACCGTTCCGTCTTCCTCTTTTTCCGTACCACATTGTTTTGCTCATAGTCATCAACAAGCGCCGCCTTTTTACCAGAATTACGACACCACGACGAAATGACTTCAAGGAGAGCGTTAAAAGCATTTGATACCTTAGAATTTCGAACGACTCAAGGCGTTTTATATGATTACTTAGCCAGTAAGTAAGCTACTTTTTCAATCTGTGAATATCTTTCAGTTTCCCGTTTTATCCAATTTTAAATTCAATTTCAATTTTTATAGCTGAATATTATGCTGGCCTTTTTTGATCTTTGTACATTTTTGTTTTTTTACGTTCTTCTACGTTAACATCGATTTAGTCCGACTACTTATACCACAAACTCCACGGAATAAATTTATGAATGGAAACATTCAAGCCGTAGAATAAAATTAAGATGGAATTATTCTACACAAAAAACTGATCCATGACAATGCCAACCGCTAGAAACGTAGAGCATGGAAAGAGCTTCGTTTTGATAGGTTGTGTCTCCCGTAACTCCAAACGAGTCAAAAGTTATGGCCGTTTGAAGAAACGGTAGAAAGCGACCGACCGCGCGCTGTTCCGATTCGACGGTATTGGCAAAAGTCTTCGATCTCCGTGAAACGCTCGAGCATGCTCACACTATAGTACTTGATATTTAAGATATTACGGATCATTGGGGGAATAAATGGGGATATGGGTCAAAAACTTGTCTACATAAGCTATAGCACAATAAAAGTTCTGTTTTTACGACCGTTCCGTCTTCCTCTTTTTCCGTACCACATTGTTTTGCTCATAGTCATCAACACGCGCCGTCTTTTTTACCAGAATTACGACACCACGACGAAATGACTTCAAGGAGAGCGTTAAAAGCATTTGATACCTTAGAATTTCGAACGACTCAAGGCGTTTTATATGATTACTTAGCCAGTAAGTAAGCTACTTTTTCAAACTGTGAATATCTTTCAGTTTCCCATTTTATCCAATTTTAAATTCAATTTCAATTTTTTTAGCTGAATATTATGCCGGTCTTTTTTGATCTTTGTACATTTTTGTTTTTTTACGTTCTTCTACGTTAACATCGATTTAGTACGACTACATATACCACAAACTCCATGGAATAAATTTACGAATGGAAACATTTAAGCCGTAGAATAAAATTAAGATGGAATTATTCTACACAAAAAACCGATCCATGACAATTCCAACAGTTGGAAACGTAGAACATGGAAAGAGCTTCGTTTTGATAGGTTATGTCTCCCGTAACTCCAAACGAGTCAAAAGTTATGGCCGTTTGAAGAAACGGAAGAAAGCGACCGACTGCTCGTTGTTCCGATTCGACCGTATTGGCAAAAGTCTTCGATCTCTATGAAACGCTAGAGCATGCTCACACTATAGTACTTAATATTTAAGATATAATGGATCATTGGGGGAATAAATGGGGATATGGGTCAAAAACTTGTCTACAGAAGGTATAGCACAATAAACGTTCTGTTTTTACGACCGTTCCATCTTCCTCTTTTTCCGTACCACATTGTTTTGCTCATAGTCATCAACACGCGCCGTCTTTTTACGATAATTACGACACCACGACGAAATGACTTCAAGGAGAGCGTTAAAAGCATTTGATACCTTAGAATTTCGAACGACTCAAGGCGTTTTATATGATTACATAGCCAGTAAGTAAGCTACTTTTTCAATCTGTGAATATCTTTCAGTTTCCTGTTTTATCCAATTTTAAATTCAATTTCAATTTTTTTAGCTGAATATTATGCTTGCCTTTTTTAATCTTTGTACATTTTTGTTTTTTTACGTTCTTCTACGTTAACATCGATTTAGTCCGACTACTTATACCACAAACTCCACGGAATAAATTTATGAATGGAAACATCCAAGCCGTAGAATAAAATTAAGATAAAATTATTCTACACAAAAAACCGATCCATGACAATTCCAACTGTTAGAAACGCAGAACATGGAAAGAGCTTCGTTTTGATAGGCTGTGGCTCCCGTAACTCCAAACGAGTCAAAAGTTATGGCCGTTTGAAGAAACGGAAGAAAGCGGCCGACCGCTCGTTGTTCCGCTTCGACGGTATTGGCAAAGTCTTCGATATCCGTGAAACGCTCGAGCATGCTCACACTATAGTACTTGATATTTAAGATATTATGGATCATTGGGGGAATAAATGGGGATATGGGTCAAAAACTTGTCTACAGAAGCTATAGCACAATAAACGTTCTGTTTTTACGACCATTCCGTCTTCCTCTTTTTCCGTACCACACAGAATTTCGACACCACGACGAAATGACTTCAAGGAGAGCGTTAAAAGCATTTGATACCTTAGAATTTCGAACGACTCAAGGCGTTTTATATGATTACTTAGCCAGTAAGTAAGCTACTTTTTCAATCTGTGAATATCTTTCAGTTTCCTGTTTTATCCAATTTTAAATTCAATTTCAATTTTTTTACCTGAATATTACGCTGGCCTTTTTTGATCTTTGTACATATTTGTTTTTTTACGTTCTTCTACGTTAACATCGATTTATTCCGACTACTTATACCACAAACTCCACGGAATAAATTTATAAATGGAAACATCCAAGCCGTAGAATAAAATTAAGATGGAATTATTCTACACAAAAAACCGATCCATGACAATTCCAACCGTTAGAAACGTAGAACATGGAAAGTGCTTCGTTTTGATAGGTTTTGGCTCCCGTAACTCCAAACGAGTCAAAAGTTATGGCCGTTTGAAGAAACGGAAGAAAGCGGCCGACCGCTCGCTGTTCCGATTCGACGGTAATGGCAAAAGTCTTCGATCTCCATGAAACGCTCGAGCATGCTCACACTATAGTACTTGATATTTAAGATATTATGGATCATTGGGGGAATAAATGGGGATGTGGGTCAAAAACTTGTCTACAGAAGCTATAGCACAATAAACGTTCTGTTTTTACGACCGTTCCGTCTTCCTCTTTTTCCGTACCACATTGTTTTGCTCATAGTCATCAACACGCGCCGCCTTTTTACCAGAATTACGACACCACGACGAAGTGACTTCAAGGAGAGCGTTTAAAGCATTTGATACCTTAGAATTTCGAACGACTCAAGGCGTTTTATATGATTACTTAGCCAGTAAGTAAGCTACTTTTTCAATCTGTGAATAACTTTCAGTTTCCTGTTTTATCCAATTTGAAATTCAATTTCAATTTTTTTAGCTGAATATTATGCTGGCCTTTTTTGATCTTTGTACATTTTTGTTTTTTTACCTTCTTCTACGTTAACATCGATTTAGTCCGACTACATATACCACAAACTCCATGGAATAAATTTACGAATGGAAACATTTAAGCCGTAGAATAAAATTAAGATGGAATTATTCTACACAAAAAACCGATCCATGACAATTCCAACTGTTAGAAACGTAGAACATGGAAAGTGCTTCGTTTTGATAGGCTGTGGCTCCCGTAACTCCAAACGAGTCAAAAGTTATGGCCGTTTGAAGAAACGGAAGAAAGCGACCGACCGCTCGCTGTTCCGCTTCGACGGTATTGGCAAAGTCTTCGATATCCGTGAAACGCTCGAGCATGCTCACACTATAGTACTTGATATTTAAGATATTATGGATCATTGGGGGAATAAATGGGGATATGGATCAAAAACTTGTCTACAGAAGCTATAGCACAATAAACGTTCTATTTTTACGACCATTCCGTCTTCCTCTTTTTCCGTACCACATTGTTTTGCTCATAGTCATCAACACGCCCCGCTTTTTTACCAGAATTTCGACACCACGACGAAATGACTTCAAGGAGAGCGTTAAAAGCATTTGATACCTTAGAATTTCGAACGACTCAAGGCGTTTTATATGATTACTTAGCCAGTAAGTAAGCTACTTTTTCAATCCGTGAATATCTTTCAGTTTCCCGTTTTATCCAATTTTATTCAATTTCAATTTTTTTAGCAGAATATTGTGCTGGCCTTTTTTGATCTTTGTACATTTTTGTTTTTTACCTTCTCCTACGTTAACATCGATTTAGTCCGACTACTTATACCACAAACTCCACGGAATAAATTTATGAATGGAAACATCCAAGCCGTAGAATAAAATTAAGATGGAATTATTCTACACAAAACACTGATCCATGACAATTCCAACCGTTAGAAACGTAGAACATGGAAAGAGCTTCGTTTTGATAGGTTGTGGCTCCCGTAACTCCAAACGAGTCAAAAGTTATGGCCGTTTGAAAAACGGAAGAAAGCGACCGACCGCGCGCTGTTCCGATTCGACGGTATTGGCAAAAGTCTTCGATCTCCGTGAAACGCTCGAGCATGCTCACACTATAGTACTTGATATTTAATATATTATGGATCATTGGGGGAATAAATGGTGATATGGGTCAAAAACTTGTCTACAGAAGCTATAGCACAATAAACGTTCTGCTTTTACGACCGTTCCGTCTTCCTCTTTTTCCGTACCACATTGTTTTGCTCATAGTCATCAACACGCGCCGCCTTTTTTACCAGAATTACGTCACCACGACGAAGTGACTTCAAGGAGAGCGTTAAAAGCATTTGATACCTTAGAATTTCGAACGACTCAAGGCGTTTTATATGATTACTTAGCCAGTAAGTAATCTACTTTTTCAATCTGTGAATATCTTTCAGTTTCCTGTTTTATCCAATTTTAAATTCAATTTCAATTTTTTTACCTGAATATTATGCTGGCCTTTTTTTATCTTTGTACATATTTGTTTTTTTACGTTCTTCTACGTTAACATCGATTTATTCCGACTACTTATACCACAAACTCCACGGAATAAATTTATAAATGGAAACATCCAAGCCGTAGAATAAAATTAAGATGGAATTATTCTACACAAAAAACCGATCCATGACAATTCCAACTGTTAGAAACGTAGAACATGGAAAGTGCTTCGTTTTGATAGGTTGTGGCTCCCGTAACTCCAAACGAGTCAAAAGTTATGGCTGTTTGAAGAAACGGAAGAAAGCGGCCGACCGCTCGCTGTTCCGATTCGACGGTAATGGCAAAAGTCTTCGATCTCCATGAAACGCTCGAGCATGCTCACACTATAGTACTTGATATTTAAGATATTATGGATCATTGGGGGAATAAATGGGGATGTGGGTCAAAAACTTGTCTACAGAAGCTATAGCACAATAAACGTTCTGTTTTTACGACCGTTCCGTCTTCCTCTTTTTCCGTACCACATTGTTTTGCTCATAGTCATCAACACGCGCCGCCTTTTTACCAGAATTAGGACACCACGACGAAGTGACTTCAAGGAGAGCGTTTAAAGCATTTGATACCTTAGAATTTCGAACGACTCAAGGCGTTTTATATGATTACTTAGCCAGTAAGTAAGCTACTTTTTCAATCTGTGAATAACTTTCAGTTTCCTGTTTTATCCAATTTTAAATTGCATTTCAATTTTTATAGCTGAATATTATGCTGGCCTCTTTTGATCTTTGTACATTTTTGTTTTTTTACGTTCTTCTACATTAACATCGATTTAGTCCGACTACTAATACTACAAACTCCACGGAATAAATTTATGAATGGAAACATCCAAGCCGTAGAATAAAATTAAGATGGAATTATTCTACACAAAAAACCGATCCATGACAATTCCAACCGTTAGAAACGTAAAACATGGAAAGAGCTTCGTTTTGATAGGTTGTGTCTCCCGTAACTCCAAACGAGTCAAAAGTTATGGCCGTTTGAAGAAACGGAAGAAAGCGACCGACCGCTCGCTGTTCCGATTCGACGGTATTGGCAAAAGTCTTCGATCTCCATGAAACGCTCGAGCATGCTCACACTATAGTACTTGATATTTAAGATATTATGGATCAATTGGGGAATAAATGGGTATGTGGGTCAAAAACTTGTCTACAGAAGCTATAGCACAATAAACGTTCTGCTTTTACGACCGTTCCGTCTTCCTCTTTTTCCGTACCACATTGTTTTGCTCATAGTCATCAACACGTGCCGCCTTTTTTACCAGAATTACGACACCACGAAGAAATGACTTCAAGGAGAGCGTTAAAAGCATTTGATACCTTAGAATTTCGAACGACTCAAGGCGTTTTATATGATTACTTAGCCAGTAAGTAAGCTACATTTTCAAACTGTGAATATCTTTCGGTTTCCCGTTTTCTCCAATTTTAAATTCAATTTAAATTTTTTTACCTGAATATTATTCCGACCTTTTTTGATCTTTGTACATATTTGTTTTTTTACGTTCTTCTATGTTAACATCGATTTATTCTGACTACTTATACCACAAACTCCACGGAATAAATTTATGAATGGAAACATCCAAGCCGTAGAATAAAATTAAGATGGAATTATTCTACACAAAAAACTGATCCATGACAATTCCAACCGTTAGAAACGTAGAACATGGAAAGTGCTTCGTTTTGATAGGTTGTGGCTCCCGTAACTCCAAACGAGTCAAAAGTTATGGCCGTTTGAAGAAACGGAAGAAAGCGGCCGACCGCTCGCTGTTCCGATTCGACGGTAATGGCAAAAGTCTTCGATCTCCATGAAACGCTCGAGCATGCTCACACTATAGTACTTGATATTTAAGATATTATGGATCATTGGGAGAATAAATGGGGATGTGGGTCAAAAACTTGTCTACAGAAGCTATAGCACAATAAACGTTCTGTTTTTACGACCGTTCCGTCTTCCTCTTTTTCCGTACCACATTGTTTTGCTCATAGTCATCAACACGCGCCGCCTTTTTACCAGAATTAGGACACCACGACGAAGTGACTTCAAGGAGAGTGTTTAAATCATTTGATACCTTAGAATTTCGAACGACTCAAGGCGTTTTACATGATTACTTAGCCAGTAAGTAAGCTACTTTTTCAATCTGTGAATAACTTTCAGTTTCCTGTTTTATCCAATTTTAAATTCAATTTCAATTTTTATAGCTGAATATTATGCTGGCCTCTTTTGATCTTTGTACATTTTTGTTTTTTTACGTTCTTCTACGTTAACATCGATTTAGTCCGACTACTAATACCACAAACTCCACGGAATAAATTTATGAATGGAAACATCCAAGCCGTAGAATAAAATTAAGATGGAATTATTCTACACAAAAAACCGATCCATGACAATTCCAACCGTTAGAAACGTAGAACATGGAAAGTGCTTCGTTTTGATAGGTTGTGGCTCCCGTAACTCCAAACGAGTCAAAAGTTATGGCCGTTTGAAGAAACGGAAGAAAGCGACCGACCGCTCGCTGTTCCGATTCGACGGTATTGGCAAAAGTCTTCGATCTCCATGAAACGCTCGAGCATGCTCACACTATAGTACTTGATATTTAAGATATTATGGATCAATTGGGGAATAAATGGGCATGTGGGTCAAAAACTTGTCTACAGAAGCTATAGCACAATAAACGTTCTGTTTTTACGACCGTTCCGTCTTCCTCTTTTTCCGTACCACATTGTTTTGCTCATAGTCATCAACACGTGCCGCCTTTTTTACCAGAATTACGACACCACGAAGAAATGACTTCAAGGAGAGCGTTAAAAGCATTTGATACCATAGAATTTCGAACGACTCAAGGCGTTTTATATGATTACTTAGCCAGTAAGTAAGCTACATTTTCAAACTGTGAATATCTTTCGGTTTCCCGTTTTCTCCAATTTTAAATTCAATTTAAATTTTTTTACCTGAATATTATTCCGACCTTTTTTGATCTTTGTACATTTTTGTTTTTTTACGTTCTTCTACGTTAACATCGATTTAGTCCGACTACTTATACCACAAACTCCATGGAATAAATTTATGAATGGAAACATTTAAGCCGTAGAATAAAATTAGGATGGAATTATTCTACCCAAAAAACCGATCCATGACAATTCCAATAGTTGGAAACGTAGAACATGGAAAGAGCTTCGTTTTGATAGGTTGTGTCTCCCGTAACTCCAAACGAGTCAAAAGTTATGGCCGTTTGAAGAAACGGAAGAAAGCGACCGACCGCTCGCTGTTCCGATTCGACCGTATTGGCAAAAGTCTTCGATCTCCATGAAATGCTCCAGCATGCTCACACTATAGTACTTGATATTTAAGATATTATGGATCATTGGGGGAATAAATGTGGATGTGGGTCAAAAACTTGTCTACAGAAGCTATAGCACAATAAACGTTCTGTTTTTACGACCGTTCCGTCTTCCTCTTTTTCCGTACCACATTGTTTTGCTCATAGTCATCAACACGCGCCGCCTTTTTACCAGAATTACGACACCACGACGAAGTGACTTCAAGGAGAGCGTTTAAAGCATTTGATACCTTAGAATTTCGAACGACTCAAGGCGTTTTATATGATTACTTAGCCAGTAAGTAAGCTACTTTTCAATCTGTGCATAACTTTCAGTTTCCTGTTTTATCCAATTTTAAATTCAATTTCAATTTTTATAGCTGAATATTATGCTAGCCTCTTTTTATCTTTGTACATTTTTGTTTTTTTACGTTCTTCTACGTTAACATCGATTTAGTCCGACTACTAATACCACAAACTCCACGGAATAAATTTATGAATGGAAACATCCAAGCCGTAGAATAAAATTAAGATGGAATTATTCTACACAAAAAACCGATCCATGACAATTCCAACCGTTAGAAACGTAGAACATGGAAAGAGCTTCATTTTGATAGGTTGTGGCTCCCGTAACTCCAAACGAGTCAAAAGTTATGGCCGTTTGAAGAAACGGAAGAAAGCGACCGACCGCTCGCTGTTCCGATTCGACGGTATTGGCAAAAGTCTTCGATCTCCATGGAACGCTCGAGCATGCTCACACTATAGTACTTGATATTTAAGATATTATGGATCAATTGGGGAATAAATGGGTATGTGGGTCAAAAACTTGTCTACAGAAGCTATAGCACAATAAACGTTCTGTTTTTACGACCGTTCCGTCTTCCTCTTTTTCCGTACCACATTGTTTTGCTCATAGTCATCAACACGTGCCGCCTTTTTCACCAGAATTACGACACCACGAAGAAATGACTTCAAGGAGAGCGTTAAAAGAATTTGATACCTTAGAATTTCGAACGACTCAAGGCGTTTTATATGATTACTTAGCCAGTAAGTAAGCTACATTTTCAAACTGTGAATATCTTTCGGTTTCCCGTTTTCTCCAATTTTAAATTCAATTTAAATTTTTTTACCTGAATATTATTCCGACCTTTTTTGATCTTTGTACATTTTTGTTTTTTTACGTTCTTCTACGTTAACATCGATTTAGTCCGACTACTTATACCACAAACTCCATGGAATAAATTTATGAATGGAAACATTTAAGCCGTAGAATAAAATTAGGATGGAATTATTCTACCCAAAAAACCGATCCATGACAATTCCAATAGTTGGAAACGTAGAACATGGAAAGAGCTTCGTTTTGATAGGTTGTGTCTCCCGTAACTCCAAACGAGTCAAAAGTTATGGCCGTTTGAAGAAACGGAAGAAAGCGACCGACCGCTCGCTGTTCCGATTCGACCGTATTGGCAAAAGTCTTCGATCTCCATGAAATGCTCCAGCATGCTCACACTATAGTACTTGATATTTAAGATATTATGGATCATTGGGGGAATAAATGGGGATGTGGGTCAAAAACTTGTCTACAGAAGCTATAGCACAATAAATGTTCTGTTTTTACGACCGTTCCGTCTTCCTCTTTTTCCGTACCACATTGTTTTGCTCATAGTCATCAACACGCGCCGCCTTTTTACCAGAATTACGACACCACGACGAAGTGACTTCAAGGAGAGCGTTTAAAGCATTTGATACCTTAGAATTTCGAACGACTCAAGGCGTTTTATATGATTACTTAGCCAGTAAGTAAGCTACTTTTTCAATCTGTGAATATCTTTCAGTTTCCTGTTTTATCCAATTTTAAATTCAATTTCAATTTTTTTAGCTGAATATTATGCTGGCCTTTTTTGATCTTTGTACATTTTTGGTTTTTTACGTTCTTCTACGTTAACATCGATTTAGTCCGACTACTTATACCACAAACTCCACGGAATAAATTTATGAATGGAAACATCCAAGCCGTAGAATAAAATTAAGATGGAATTATTCTACACAAAAAATCGATCCATGACAATTCCAACCGTTAGAAACGTAGAATATGGAAAGAGCTTCGTTTTGATAGGTTGTGGCTCCCGTAACTCCAAACGAGTCAAAAGTTATGGCCGTTTGAAGAAACGGAAGAAAGCGACCGACCGCTCGTTGTTCCGATTCGACGGTATTGGCAAAAGTCTTCGATCTCCATGAAACGCTCGAGCATGCTCACACTATAGTACTTGATATTTAAGATATTATGGATCATTGGGGGAATAAATGGGTATGTGGGTCAAAAACTTGTCTATAGAAGCTATAGCACAATAAACGTTCTGTTTTTACGACCGTTCCGTCTTCCTCTTTTTCCGTACCACATTGTTTTGCTCATAGTCATCAACACGCGTCGCCTTTTTACCAGAATTACGACACCACGACGAAGTGACTTCAAGGAGAGTGTTTAAAGCATTTGATACCTTAGAATTTCGAACGACTCAAGGCGTTTTATATGATTACTTAGCCAGTAAGTAAGCTACTTTTTCAATCTGTGAATATCTTTCAGTTTCCTGTTTTATCCAATTTTAAATTCAATTTCAATTTTTTTACCTGAATATTACGCTGGCCTTTTTTGATCTTTGTACATATTTGTTTTTTTACGTTCTTCTACGTTAACATCGATTTATTCCGACTACTTATACCACAAACTCCACGGAATAAATTTATAAATGGAAACATCCAAGCCGTAGAATAAAATTAAGATGGAATTATTCTACACAAAAAACCGATCCATGACAATTCCAACCGTTAGAAACGTAGAACATGGAAAGTGCTTCGTTTTGATAGGTTGTGGCTCCCGTAACTCCAAACGAGTCAAAAGTTATGGCCGTTTGAAGAAACGGAAGAAAGCGGCCGACCGCTCGCTGTTCCGATTCGACGGTAATGGCAAAAGTCTTCGATCTCCATGAAACGCTCGAGCATGCTCACACTATAGTACTTGATATTTAAGATATTATGGATCATTGGGGGAATAAATGGGGATGTGGGTCAAAAACTTGTCTACAGAAGCTATAGCACAATAAACGTTCTGTTTTTACGACCGTTCCGCCTTCCTCTTTTTCCG
Organism: Allium cepa; assembly: GCA_030765085.1. Lineage (NCBI taxonomy): Eukaryota > Viridiplantae > Streptophyta > Magnoliopsida > Asparagales > Amaryllidaceae > Allium > Allium cepa. Next base: position 172,838,099 of record CM060931.1, read on the forward strand.
TACCACATTGTTTTGCTCATAGTCATCAACACGCGCCGCCTTTTTACCAGAATTAGGACACCACGACGAAGTGACTTCAAGGAGAGCGTTTAAAGCATTTGATACCTTAGAATTTCGAACGACTCAAGGCGTTTTATATGATTACTTAGCTAGTAAGTAAGCTACTTTTTCAATCTGTGAATATCTTTCAGTTTCCTGTTTTATCCAATTTTAAATTCAATTTCAATTTTTTTAGCTGAATATTATGCTGCCCTTTTTTGATCTTTGTACATTTTTGTTTTTTTACCTTCTTCTACGTTAACATCGATTTAGTCCGACTACATATACCACAAACTCCACGGAATAAATTTATGAATGGAAACATCCAAGCCGTAGAATAAAATTAAGATGGAATTATTCTACACAAAAAACCGATCCATGACATTTCCAACCGTTAGAAACGTAGAACATGGAAAGAGCTTCGTTTTGATAGGTTGTGGCTCCCGTAACTCCAAACGAGTCAAAAGTTATGGCCGTTTGAATAAACGGAAGAAAGCGACCGACCGCGCGCTGTTCCGATTCGACGGTATTGGCAAAAGTCTTCGATCTCTGTGAAACGCTCGAGCATGCTCACACTATAGTACTTGATATTTAAGATATTATGGATCATTGGGGGAATAAATGGGGATGTGGGTCAAAAACTTGTCTACAGAAGCTATAGCACAATAAACGTTCTGTTTTTACGACCGTTCCGTCTTCCTCTTTTTCCGTACCACATTGTTTTGCTCATAGTCATCAACACGTGCCGCCTTTTTTACCAGAATTACGACACCACGAAGAAATGACTTCAAGGAGAGCGTTAAAAGCATTTGATACCTTAGAATTTCGAACGACTCAAGGCGTTTTATATGATTACTTAGCCAGTAAGTAAGCTACATTTTCAAACTGTGAATATCTTTCAGTTTCCCGTTTTATCCAATTTTAAATTCAATTTCAATTTTTTTAGCTGAATATTATGCCGGCCTTTTTTGATCTTTCTACATTTTTGTTTTTTTATGTTCTTCTACGTTAACATCGATTTAGTCCGACTAGTTATACCACAAACTCCATGGAATAAATTTATGAATGGAAACATTTAAGCCATAGAATAAAATTAAGATGGAATTATTCTACACAAAAAACCGATCCATGACCATTCCAACAGTTGGAAACGTAGAGCATGGAAAGAGCATCGTTTTGATAGGTTGTGTCTCCCGTAACTCCAAACGAGTCAAAAGTTATGGCCGTTTGAAGAAACGGAAGAAAGCGACCGACCGCTCGCTGTTCCGATTCGACCGTATTGGCAAAAGTCTTCGATCTCCGTGAAACGCTCGACCATGCTCACACTATAGTACTTGATATTTAAGATATTATGGATCATTGGGGGAACAAATGGAGATATGGGTCAAAAACTTGTCTACAGAAGCTATAGCACAATAAACGTTCTGTTTTTACGACCGTTCCGTCTTCCTCTTTTTCCGTACCACATTGTTTTGCTCATAGTCATCAACAAGCGCCGCCTTTTTACCAGAATTACGACACCACGACGAAATGACTTCAAGGAGAGCGTTAAAAGCATTTGATACCTTAGAATTTCGAACGACTCAAGGCGTTTTATATGATTACTTAGCCAGTAAGTAAGCTACTTTTTCAATCTGTGAATATCTTTCAGTTTCCCGTTTTATCCAATTTTAAATTCAATTTCAATTTTTATAGCTGAATATTATGCTGGCCTTTTTTGATCTTTGTACATTTTTGTTTTTTTACGTTCTTCTACGTTAACATCAATTTAGTCCGACTACTTATACCACAAACTCCACGGAATAAATTTATGAATGGAAACATCCAAGCCGTAGAATAAAATTAAGATGGAATTATTCTACACAAAAAACAGATCCATGACAATTCCAACCGTTAGAAACGAAGAACATGGAAAGAGCTTCGTTTTGATAGGTTGTGGCTCCCGTAACTCCAAACGAGTCAAAAGTTATGGCCGTTTGAAGAAACGGAAGAAAGCGACCGACCGCTCGCTGTTCCGATTCGACGGTATTGGCAAAAGTCTTCGATATCCATGAAACGCTCGAGCATGCTCACACTATAGTACTTGATATTTAAGATATTATGGATCAATTGGGGAATAAATGGGTATGTCGGTCAAAAACTTGTCTACAGAAGCTACAGCACAATAAACGTTCTGTTTTTTACGACCGTTCCGTCTTCCTCTTTTTCCGTACCACATTGTTTTGCTCATAGTCATCAACACGTGCTGCCTTTTTTACCAGAATTACGACACCACGAAGAAATGACTTCAAGGAGAGCGTTTAAAGCATTTGATACCTTAGAATTTCGAACGACTCAAGGCGTTTTATATGATTACTTAGCCAGTAAGTAAGCTACATTTTCAAACTGTGAATATCTTTCGGTTTCCCGTTTTCTCCAATTTTAAATTCAATTTAAATTTTTTTAGCTGAATATTATTCCGGCCTTTTTTGATCTTTGTACATTTTTGTTTTTTTACGTTCTTCTATGTTAACATCGATTTAGTCCGACTACTTATACCACAAACTCCATGGAATAAATTTATGAATGGAAACATTTAAGCCGTAGAATAAAATTAGGATGGAATTATTCTACCCAAAAAACCGATCCATGACAATTCCAATAGTTGGAAACGTAGAACATGGGAAGAGCTTCGTTTTGATAGGTTGTGTCTCCCGTAACTCCAAACGAGTCAAAAGTTATGGCCGTTTGAAGAAACGGAAGAAAGCGACCGACCGCTCGCTGTTCCGATTCGACCGTATTGGCAAAAGTCTTCGATCTCCATGAAATGCTCCAGCATGCTCATACTATAGTACTTGATATTTAAGATATTATGGATCATTGGGGGAATAAATGGGGATATGGGTCAAAAACTTGTCTACAGAAGCTATAGCACAATAAACGTTCTGTTTTTACCACCGTTCCGTCTTCCTCTTTTTCCGTACCACATTGTTTTGCTCATGGTCATCAGCACGCGCCGCCTTTTTACCAGAATTACGACACCACGACGAAATGACTTCAAGGAGAGCGTTAAAAGCATTTGATACCTTAGAATTTCGAACGACTCAAGGCGTTTTATATGATTACATAGCCATTAAGTAAGCTACTTTTTCAATCTGTGAATATCTTTCAGTTTCCTGTTTTATCCAATTTTAAATTCAATTTCAATTTTTTTAGCTGAATATTATGCTTGCCTTTTTTAATCCTTGTACATTTTTGTTTTTTTACGTTCTTCTACGTTAACATCGATTTAGTCCGACTACTTATACCACAAACTCCACGGAATAAATTTATTAATGGAAACATCCAAGCCGTAGAATAAAATTAAGGTAGTATTATACTACACAAAAAACCGATCCATGACAATTCCAACCGTTAGAAACGTAGAACATGGAAAGAGCTTCGTTTTGATAGGTTGTGGCTCCCGTAACTCCAAACGAGTCAAAAGTTATGGCCGTTTGAAGAAACGGAAGAAAGCGACCGACCGCTCGCTGTTCCGATTCGACGGTATTGGCAAAAGTCTTCGATCTCCATGAAACGCTCGAGCATGCTCACACTATAGTACTTGATATTTAATATATTATGGATCATTGGGGGAATAAATGGGGATGTGGGTCAAAAACTTGTCTACAGAAGCTATAGCACAATAAACGTTCTGTTTTTACGACCGTTCCGTCTTCCTCTTTTTCCGTACCACATTGTTTTGCTCATAGTCATCAACACGCGCCGCCTTTTTACCAGAATTACGACACCACGACGAAGTGACTTCAAGGAGAGCGTTTAAAGCATTTGATACCTTAGAATTTCGAACGACTCAAGGCGTTTTATATGATTACTTAGCCAGTAAGTAAGCTACTTTTTCAATCTGTGAATATCTTTCAGTTTCCTGTTTTATCCAATTTTAAATTCAATTTCAATTTTTTTACCTGAACATTATGCTGGCCTTTTTTGATCTTTGTACATTTTTGTTTTTTACGTTCTTCTACGTTAATATCGATTTATTCCGACTACTTATACCACAAACTCCACGGAATAAATTTATAAATGGAAGCATCCAAGCCGTAGAATAAAATTAAGATGGAATTATTCTACACAAAAAACCGATCCATGACAATTCCAACCATTAGAAACGTAGAATATGGAAAGAGCTTCGTTTTGATAGGTTGTGGCTCCCGTAACTCCAAACGAGTCAAAAGTTATGGCCGTTTGAAGAAACGGAAGAAAGCGACCGACTGCTCGCTGTTCCGATTCGACGGTATTGGCAAAAGTCTTCGATCTCCATGAAACGCTCGAGCATGCTCACACTATAGTACTTGATATTTAAGATATTGTGGATCATTGGGCGAATAAATGGGTAAGTGGGTCAAAAACTTGTCTATAGAAGCTATAGCACAATAAACGTTCTGTTTTTACGACCGTTCCGTCTTCCTCTTTTTCCGTACCACATTGTTTTGCTCATAGTCATCAACACGCGTCGCCTTTTTACCAGAATTACGACACCACAACGAAGTGACTTCAAGGAGAGCGTTTAAAGCATTTGATACCTTAGAATTTCGAACGACTCAAGGCGTTTTATATGATTACTTAGCCAGTAAGTAAGCTACTTTTTCAATCTGTGAATATCTTTCAGTTTCCTGTTTTATCCAATTTTAAATTCAATTTCAATTTTTTTACCTGAATATTATGCTGGCCTTTTTTGATCTTTGTACATTTTTGTTTTTTTACGTTCTTCTACGTTAACATCGATTTATTCCGACTACTTATACCACAAACTCCACGGAATAAATTTATAAATGGAAACATCCAAGCTGTAGAATAAAATTAAGATGGAATTATTCTACACAAAAAACCGATCCATGACATTCCAACCGTTAGAAACGTAGAATATAGAAAGAGCTTCGTTTTGAAAGGTTGTGGCTCCCGTAACTCCAAACGAGTCAAAAGTTATGGCTGTTTGAAGAAACGGAAGAAAGCGGCCGACCGCTCGCTATTCCGATTCGACGGTAATGGCAAAAGTCTTCGATCTCCATGAAACGCTCGAGCATGCTCACACTATAGTACTTGATATTTAAGATATTATGGATCATTGGGGGAATAAATGGGGATGTGGGTCAAAAACTTGTCTACAGAAGCTATAGCACAATAAACGTTCTGTTTTTACGACCGTTCCGTCTTCCTCTTTTTCCGTACCACATTGTTTTGCTCATAGTCATCAACACGCGCCGCCTTTTTACCAGAATTACGACACCACGACGAAGTGACTTCAAGGAGAGCGTTTAAAGCATTTGATACCTTAGAATTTTGAACGACTCAAGGCGTTTTATATGATTACTTAGCCAGTAAGTAAGCTACTTTTTCAATCTGTGAATATCTTTTAGTTTCCTGTTTTATCCAATTTTAAATTCAATTTCAATTTTTTTAGCTGAATATTATGCTGGCCTTTTTTGATCTTTGTACATTTTTGTTTTTTTACGTTCTTCTACGTTAACATCGATTTAGTCCGACTACTTATACCACAAACTCCACGGAATAAATTTATGAATGGAAACATCCAAGCCGTATAATAAAATTAAGATGGAATTATTCTACACAAAAAACCGATCCATGACATTCCAACCGTTAGAAACGTAGAATATAGAAAGAGCTTCGTTTTGATAGGTTGTGGCTCCCGTAACTCCAAACGAGTCAAAAGTTATGGCCGTTTGAAGAAACGGAAGAAAGCGACCGACCGCTCGCTGTTCCGTTTGACGGTATTGGCAAAAGTCTTCGATCTCCGTGAAACGCTCGAGCATGCTCACACTATAGTACTTGATATTTAAGATATTATGGATCATTGGGGGAATAATGGGGATATGGGTCAAAAACTTGTCTACAGAAGCTATAGCACAATAAACGTTCTGCTTTTACGACCGTTCCGTCTTCCTCTTTTTCCGTACCACATTGTTTTGCTCATAGTCATCAACACGCGTCGCCTTTTTACCAGAATTACGACACCATGACGAAATGACTTCAAGGAGAACGTTTAAAGCATTTGATACCTTAGAATTTCGAACGACTCAAGGCGTTTTATATGATTACTTAGCCAGTAAGTAAGCTACATTTTCGAATTGTGAATATCTTTCAGTTTCTCGTTTTATCCAATTTTAAATTCAATTTCAATTTTTTTAGCTGAATATTATGCCGGCCTTTTTTGATCTTTGTACATTTTTGTTTTTTTACGTTCTTCTACGTTAACATCGATTTAGTCCAACTACATATACCACAAACTCCACGGAATAAATTTATGAATGGAAACATCCAAGCCGTAGAATAAAATTAAGATGGAATTATTCTACACAAAAAACCGATCCATGACATTTCCAACCGTTAGAAACGTAGAACATGGAAAGAGCTTCGTTTTGATAGGTTGTGGCTCCCGTAACTCCAAACGAGTCAAAAGTTATGGCCGTTTGAATAAACGGAAGAAAGCGACCGACCGCGCGCTGTTCCGATTCGACGGTATTGGCAAAAGTCTTCGATCTCCGTGAAACGCTCGAGCATGCTCACACTATAGTACTTGATATTTAAGATATTATGGATCATTGGGGGAATAAATGGGGATATGGGTCAAAAACTTGTCTACAGAAGCTACAGCGCAATAAACGTTCTGTTTTTACGACCGTTCCGTCTTCCTCTTTTTCCGTGCCATATTGTTTTACTCATAGTCATCAACACGCGCCGCCTTTTTTACCAGAATTACGACACCACGACGAAATGACTTCAAGGAGAGCGTTAAAAGCATTTGATACCTTAGAATTTCGAACGACTCAAGGCGTTTTATATGATTACCTAGCCAGTAAGTAAGCTACATTTTCAAACTGTGAATATCTTTCAGTTTCCCGTTTTATCCAATTTTAAATTCAATTTCAATTTTTTTAGCTGAATATTATGCCGGCCTTTTTTGATCTTTGTACATTTTTGTTTTTTTACGTTCTTCTACGTTAACATCGATTTAGTCCGACTACTTATACCACAAACTCCACGGATAAATTTATGAATGGAAACATCCAAGCCGTAGAATAAAATTAAGATGGAATTATTCTACACAAAAAACAGATCCATGACATTTCCAACCGTTAGAAACGTAGAACATGGAAAGAGCTTCGTTTTGATAGGTTGTGGCTTCCGTAACTCCAAACGAGTTAAAGTTATGGCCGTTTGAAGAAACGGAAGAAAGCGACCGACCGTGCGCTGTTCCGATTCGACGGTATTGGCAAAAGTCTTCGATCTCCGTGAAACGCTCGAGCATGCTCACACTATAGTACTTGATATTTAAAATATTATGGATCATTGGGGAATAAATGGGGATATGGGTCAAAAACTTGTCTACAGAAGCTACAGCGCAATAAACGTTCTGTTTTTACGACCGTTCCGTCTTCCTCTTTTTCCGTACCACATTGTTTTGCTCATAGTCATCAACACGCGCCGCCTTTTTTACCTGAATTACGACACCACGACGAAATGACTTCAAGGAGAGCGTTAAAAGCATTTGATACCTTAGAATTTCGAACGACTCAAGGCGTTTTATATGATTACTTAGCCAGTAAGTAAGCTACATTTTCGAATTGTGAATATCTTTCAGTTTCTCGTTTTATCCAATTTTAAATTCAATTTCAATTTTTTTAGCTGAATATTATGCCGGCCTTTTTTGATCTTTGTACATTTTTGTTTTTTTACGTTCTTCTACGTTAACATCGATTTAGTCCGACTACTTATACCACAAACTCCATGGAATAAATTTATGAATGGAAACATTTAAGCCGTAGAATAAAATGAAGATGGAATTATTCTACACAAAAAACCGATCCATGACAATTCCAACAGTTGGAAACGTAGAGCATGGAAAGAGCTTTGTTCTGATAGGTTGTGTCTCCCGTAACTTCAAACGAGTCAAAATTTATGGCCGTTTGAAGAAACGGAAGAAAGCGACCGACCGCTCGCTGTTCCGATTCGACGGTATTGGCAAAAGTCTTCGATCTCCGTGAAACGCTCAATCATGCTCACACTATAGTACTTGATATTTAAGATATTATGGACCATTAGGGGAATAAATGGGGATATGGGTCGAAAACTTGTCTACAGAAGCTATAGCACAATAAACGTTCTGTTTTTACGACCGTTCCGTCTTCATCTTTTTCCGTACCACATTGTTTTGCTCATAGTCATCAACAAGCGCCGCCTTTTTACCAGAATTACGACACCACGACGAAATGACTTCAAGGAGAGCGTTAAAAGCATTTGATACCTTAGAATTTCGAACGACTCAAGGCGTTTTATATGATTACTTAGCCAGTAAGTAAGCTACTTTTTCAATCTGTGAATATCTTTCAGTTTCCCGTTTTATCCAATTTTAAATTCAATTTCAATTTTTATAGCTGAATATTATGCTGGCCTTTTTTGATCTTTGTACATTTTTGTTTTTTTTACATTCTTCTATGTTAACATCGATTTAGTCCGACTACTTATACCACAAACTCCACGGAATAAATTTATGAATGGAAACATTCAAGCCGTAGAATAAAATTAAGATGGAATTATTCTACACAAAAAACCGATCCATGACAATTCCAACCGTTAGAAACGTAGAGCATGGAAAGAGCTTCGTTTTGATAGGTTGTGTCTCCCGTAACTCCAAACGAGTCAAAAGTTATGGCCGTTTGAAGAAACGGAAGAAAGCGACCGACCGCTCGCTGTTCCGATTCGACGGTATTGGCAAAAGTCTTCGATCTCCGTGAAACGCTCGAGCATGCTCACACTATAGTACTTGATATTTAAGATATTATGGATCATTGGGGGAATAAATGGGGATATTGGTCAAAAACTTGTCTACAGAAGCTATAGCACAATAAACGTTCTGTTTTTACGACGGTTCCGTCTTCCTCTTTTTCCGTACCATATTGTTTTGCTCATAGTCATCAACACGCGCCGTCTTTTTTACCAGAATTACGACACCACGACGAAATGACTTCAAGGAGAGCGTTAAAAGCATTTGATACCTTAGAATTTTAAACGACTCAAGGCGTTTTATATGATTACTTAGCCAGTAAGTAAGCTACTTTTTCAAACTGTGAATATCTTTCAGTTTCCCGTTTTATCCAATTTTAAATTCAATTTCAATTTTTTTAACTGAATATTATGCCGGCCTTTTTTGATCTTTGTACATTTTTGTTTTTTTACGTTCTTCTACGTTAACATCGATTTATTCCGACTACATATACCACAAACTCCATGGAATAAATTTATGAATGGAAACATTTAAGCCGTAGAATAAAATTAAGACGGAATTATTCTACACAAAAAACCGATCCGTGACAGTTCCAACAGTTGGAAACGTAGAACATGGAAAGAGCATCGTTTTGATAGGTTGTGTCTCCCGTAACTCCAAACGAGTCAAAAGTTATGGCCATTTGAAGAAACGGAAGAAAGCGACCGACCGCTCGCTGTTCCGATTCGACCTTATTGGCAAAAGTCTTCGATCTCCATGAAATGCTCGGGCATGCTCATACTATAGTACTTGATATTTAAGATATTATGGATCATTGGGGGAATAAATGGGGATATGGGTCAAAAACTTGTCTACAGAAGCTATAGCACAATAAACGTTCTGTTTTTACGACCGTTCCGTCTTCCTCTTTTTCCGTACCACATTGTTTTGCTCATAGTCATCAGCACGCGCCGCCTTTTTACCAGAATTACGACACCACGACGAAATGACTTCAAGGAGAGCGTTAAAAGCATTTGATACCTTAGAATTTCGAACGACTCAAGGCGTTTTATATGATTACATAGCCATTAAGTAAGCTACTTTTTCAATCTGTGAATATCTTTCAGTTTCCTGTTTTATCCAATTTTAAATTCAATTTCAATTTTTTAGCTGAATATTATACTTGCCTTTTTTAATCTTTGTACATTTTTTTTTTACGTTCTTCTACGTTAACATCGATTTAGTCCGACTGCTTATACCACAAACTCCACGGAATAAATTAGGAATGGAAACATCCAGGCCGTAGAATAAAATTAAGATGGAATTATTCTACGCAAAAAACCAATCCATGACAATTCCAACTGTTAGAAACGAAGAACATGGAAAGAGCTTCGTTTTGATAGGTTGTGGCTCCCGTAACTCCAAACGAGTCAAAAGTTATGGCCGTTTGAAGAAACGGAAGAAAGCGACCGACCGCTCGTTGTTCCGCTTCGACGGTATTGGCAAAGTCTTCGATCTCCGTGAAACGCTCGAGCATGCTCACACTATAGTACTTGATATTTAAGATATTATGGATCATTGGGGGAATAAATGGGGATATGGGTCAAAAACTTGTCTACAGAAGCTAGAGCACAGTAAACGTTCTGTTTTTTACTACCGTTCGTCTTCCTCTTTTTCCGTACCACATTGTTTTGCTCATAGTCATCAACACGCCCCGCTTTTTTACCAGAATTTAGACACCACGACGAAATGACTTCAAGGAGGGCGTTAAAAGCATTTGATACCTTAGAATTTCGAACGACTCAAGGCGTTTTATATGATTACTTAGCCAGTAAATAAGCTATTTTTCAATCTGTGAATATCTTTCAGTTTCCTGTTTTATCCAATTTTAAATTCAATTTCAATTTTTATAGCTGAATATTATGCTGGCCTTTATTGATCTTTGTACATTTTTGTTTTTTTACGTTCTTCTACGTTAACATCGATTTAGTCCGATTACTTATGCCACAAACTCCACGGAATAAATTTATGAATGGAAACATCCAAGCCGAAGAATGAAATTAAGATGGAATTATTCTACACAAAAAACTGATCCATGACAATTCCAACCGTTAGAAACGTAGAACATGGAAAGAGCTTCGTTTTGATAGGTTGTGGCACCCGTAACTCCAAACGAGTCAAAAGTTATGGCCGTTTGAAGAAACGGAAGAAAGCGACCGACCGCGCGCTGTTCCGATTCGACGGTATTGGCAAAAGTCTTCGATCTCCGTGAAACGCTCGAGTATGCTCACACTATAGTACTTGATATTTAAGATATTATGGACCATGGGGGGTATAAATGGGGATATGGTTCAAAAACTTGTCTACAGAAGCTACAGCACAATAAACGTTCTGTTTTTACGACCGTTCCGTCTTCCACTTTTTCCGTACCACATTGTTTTGCTCATAGTCATCAACACGTGCCGCCTTTTTTACCAGAATTACGACACCACGAAGAAATGACTTCAAGGAGAGCGTTAAAAGCATTTGATACCTTAGAATTTCGAACGACTCAAGGCGTTTTATATGATTACTTAGCCAGTAAGTAAGCTACATTTTCAAACTGTGAATATCTTTCAGTTTCCCGTTTTCTCCAATTTTAAATTCAATTTTAATTTTTTTAGCTGAATATTATTCTGGCCTTTTTTGATCTTTGTACATTTTTTTTTTACGTTCTTCTACGTTAACATCGATTTAGTCCGACTACTTATACCACAAACTCCATGGAATAAATTTATGAATGGAAACATTTAAGCCGTAGAATAAAATTAGGATGGAATTATTCTACACAAAAAACCGATCCATGACAATTCCAATAGTTGGAAACGTAGAACATGGAAAGAGCTTCATTTTGATAGGTTGTGTCTCCCGTAACTCCAAACGAGTCAAAAGTTATGGCCGTTTGAAGAAACGGAAGAAAGCGACCGACCGCTCGCTGTTCCGATTCGACCGTATTGGCAAAACTCTTCAATCTCCATGAAATGCTCAAGCATGCTCGTACTATAGTACTTGATATTTAAGATATTATGGATCATTGGGGGAATAAATGGGGATATGGGTCAAAAACTTGTCTACAGAAGCTATAGCACAATAAACGTTCTTTTTTTACGACCGTTCCGTCTTCCTCTTTTTCCGTACCACATTGTTTTGCTCATAGTCATCAGCACGCGCCACCTTTTTACCAGAATTACGACACCACGATGAAATGACTTCAAGGAGAGCGTTAAAAGCATTTGATAACTTAGAATTTCGAACGGCTCAAGGCGTTTTATATGATTACATAGCCATTAAGTAAGCTACTTTTTCAATCTGTGAATATCTTTCAGTTTCCTGTTTTATCCAATTTTAAATTCAATTTCAATTTTTTTAGCTGAATATTATGCTTGCCTTTTTTAATCTTTGTACATTTTTGTTTTTTTACGTTCTTCTACGTTAACATCGATTTAGTCCGACTACTTATACCACAAACTCCACGGAATAAATTTATGAATGGAAACATCCAAGCCGTAGAATAAAATTAAGATGGAATTATTCGACACAAAAAATCGATCCATGACAATTCCAACCGTTAGAAACGAAGAACATGGAAAGAGCTTCGTTTTGATAGGTTGTGGCTCCCGTAACTCCAAACGAGTCAAAAGTTATGGCCGTTTGAAGAAACGGAAGAAAGCGACCGACCGCTCGCTGTTCCGATTCGACGGTATTGACAAAAGTCTTCGATCTCCATGAAACGCTAGAGTATGCTCACACTATAGTACTTGATATTTAAAATATTATGGATCATTGGGGGAATAAATGGGGATGTGGGTCAAAAACTTGTCTATAGAAGCTATAGCACAATAAACGTTCTGTTTTTACGACCGTTCCGTCTTCCTCTTTTTCCGTACCACATTGTTTTGCTCATAGTCATCAACACGCGCCGCCTTTTTACCAGAATTACGACACCACGACGAAGTGACTTCAAGGAGAGCGTTTAAAGCATTTGATACCTTGGAATTTCGAACGAATCAAGGCATTTTATATGATTACTTAGCCAGTAAGTAAGCTACTTTTTCAATCTGTAAATATCTTTCAGTTTTCTGTTTTATCCAACTTTAAATTCAATTTCAATTTTTTAGCTGAATATTATGCTGGCCTTTTTTGATCTTTGTACATTTTTGTTTTTTTACGTTCTTCTACGTTAACATCGATTTAGTCCGACTACTTATACCACAAACTCCACGGAATAAATTTACGAATGGAAACATCCAAACCGTAGAATAAAATTAAGATGGAATTATTCTACACAAAAAACCGATCCATGACAATTCCAACTGTTAGAAACGTAGAACATGGAAAGAGATTCGTTTTGATAGGTTGTGGCTCCCGTAACTCCAAACGAGTCAAAAGTTATGGCCGTTTGAAGAAACGGTAGAAAGCGACCGACCGCTCGCTGTTCCGCTTCGACGGTATTCGCAAAGTCTTCGATCTCCGTGAAACGCTCGAGCATGCTCACACTATAGTACTTGATATTTAAGATATTATGGATCATTGGGGGAATAAATGGGGATATGGGTCAAAAACTTGTCTACAGAAGCTATAGCACAGTAAACGTTCTGTTTTTACTACCGTTCCGTCTTCCTCTTTTTCCGTACCACATTGTTTTGCTCATAGTCATCAACACGCCCCGCTTTTTTACCAGAATTTCGACACCACGACGAAATGACTTCAAGGAGAGCGTTAAAAGCATTTGATACCTTAGAATTTCGAACGACTCAAGGCGTTTTATATGATTACTTAGCCAGTAAGTAAGCTACTTTTTCAATCTGTGAATATCTTTCAGTTTCCCGTTTTATCCAATTTTAAATTCAATTTCAATTTTTATAGCTGAATATTATGCTGGCCTTTTTTGATCTTTGTACATTTTTGTTTTTTTACGTTCTTCTACGTTAACATCGATTTAGTCCGACTACTTATACCACAAACTCCGCGGAATAAATTTATGAATGGAAACATCCAAGCCGAAGAATAAAATTAAGATGGAATTATTCTACACAAAAAACTGATCCATGACAATTCCAACCGTTAGAAACGTAGAACATGGAAAGAGCTTCGTTTTGATAGGTTGTGGCTCCCGTAACTCCAAACGAGTCAAAAGTAATGGCCGTTTGAAGAAACGGAAGAAAGCGACCGACCGCGCGCTGTTCCGATTCGACGGTATTGGCAAAAGTCTTCGATCTCCGTGAAACGCTCGAGCATGCTCACACTATAGTACTTGATATTTAAGATATTATGGATCATTGCGGGAATAAATGGGGATATGGGTCAAAAACTTGTCTATAGAATCTACAGCACAATAAACGTTTTGTTTTTACGACCGTTCCGTCTTCCTCTTTTTCCGTACCACATTGTTTTGCTCATAGTCATCAACATGCGCCTCCTTTTTTACCAGAATTACGACACCACGACGAAATGACTTCAAGGAGAGCGTTAAAAGCATTTGATACCTTAGAATTTCGAACGACTCAAGGCGTTTTATATGATTACTTAGCCAGTAAGTAAGCTACATTTTCAAACTGTGAATATCTTTCAGTTTCCCGTTTTCTCCAATTTTAAATTCAATTTAAATTTTTTTAGCTGAATATTATTCCGGCCTTTTTTGATCTTTGTACATTTTTGTTTTTTTACGTTATTCTACGTTAACATCGATTTGGTCCGACTACTTATACCACAATCTCCATGGAATAAATTTATGAATGGAAACATTTAAGCCGTAGAATAAAATTAAGATGGAATTATTCAACACAAAAAACCGATCCATGACAATTCCAACAGTTGGAAACGTAGAGCATGGAAAGAGCTTTGTTTTGATAGGTTGTGTCTCCCGTAACTCCAAACGAGTCAAAAGTTATGGCCTTTGAAGAAACGGAAGAAAGCGACCGACCGCCCGCTGTTCCGATTCGACCGTATTGGCAAAAGTCTTCGATCTCCGTGAAACGCTCGAGCATGCTCACACTATAGTACTTGATATTTAAGATATTATGGATCATTGGGGGAATAAATGGGGATATGGGTCAAAAACTTGTCTACAGAAGCTATAGCACAATAAACGTTTTGTTTTTACGACCTTTCCGTCTTCCTCTTTTTCCGTACCACATTGTTTTGCTCATAGTCATCAGCACGCGTCGCTTTTTTACCAGAATTTCGACACCACGACGAAATGACTTCAAGGAGAGCGTTAAAAGCATTTGATACCTTCGAATTTCGAACGACTCAAGGCGTTTTATATGATTACTTAGCCAGTAAGTAAGCTACTTTTTCAATCTGGGAATATCTTTCAGTTTCCCGTTTTATCCAATTTTAAATTCAATTTCAATTTTTATAGCTAAATAATATGTTGGCCTTTTTTGATCTTTGTACATTTTTGTTTTTTTACGTTCTTCTACGTTAACATCGATTTAGTCCGACTACTTATACCACAAACTCCACGGAATAAATTTATGAATGGAAACATCCAAGCCGTAGAATAAAATTAAGATGGAATTATTCTACACAAAAAACCGATCCATGACAATTCCAACTGTTAGAAACGTAGAACATGGAAAGAGCTTCGTTTTGATAGGTTGTGGCTCCCGTAAGTCCAAACGTGTCAAAAGTTATGGCCGTTTGAAGAAACGGAAGAAAGCGACGGACCGCTCGCTGTTTCGATTCGACGATATTGGCAAAAGTCTTCGATCTCCGTGAAACGCTCGAGCATGCTCACACTATAGTACTTGATATTTAAGATATTATGGATCATTGGGGGAATAAACGGGGATATGGGTCAAAAACTTGTCTACAGAAGCTATAGCACAATAAAAGTTCTGCTTTTACGACCGTTCTGTCTTCCTCTTTTTCTGTACCACATTGTTTTGCTCATAGTCATCAACACGCGTCGCCGTTTTACCAGAATTACGACACCCCGACGAAGTGACTTCAAGGAGAGCGTTTAAAGCATTTGATACCTTAGAATTTCGAACGACTCAAGGCGTTTTATATGATTACATAGCCAGTAAGTAAGCTACTTTTTCAATCTTTGAATATATTTCAGTTTCCTGTTTTATCCAATTTTAAATTCAATTTCAATTTTTTTAGCTGAATATTATGCTGGCCTTTTTTGATCTTTGTACATTTTTATTTTTTTACGTTCTTCTACGTTAACATCGATTTAGTACGACTACTTATACCACAAACTCCACGGAATAAATTTATGAATGGAAACATCCAAGCCGTAGATTAAAATTAAGATGGAACTATTCTACACAAAAAACTGATCCACGACAATTCCAACCGTTAGAAAGGTAGAACATGGAAAGAGCTTCGTTTTGATAGGTTGTGGCTACCGTAACTCCAAACGAGTCAAAAGTTATGGCCGTTTGAAGAAACGGAAGAAAGCGACAGACCGCGCGCTGTTCCGATTCGACGGTATAGGCAAAAGTCTTCGATCTCCGTGAAACGCTCGAGCATGCTCACACTATAGTACTTGATATTTAAGATATTATGGATCATTTGGGGCAATAATTGGGGATATGGGTCAAAAACTTGTCTACAGAAGCTACAGCATAATAAACGTTCTGTTTTTACGACCGTTCCGTCTTCCTCCTTTTCCGTACCACATTGTTTTGCTCATAGTCATCAACACGCGCCGCCTTTTTTACCAGAATTACGACACCACGACGAAATGACTTCAAGGAGAGCGTTAAAAGCATTTGATACCTTAGAATTTCGAACGACTCTCAGTTTCCCGTTTTATCCAATTTTAAATTCAATTTCAATTTTTTTAGCTGAATATTATGCCGGCCTTTTTTGATCTTTGTACATTTTTGTTTTTTTACGTTCTTTTACGTTAACATCGATTTAGTCCGACTACATATACCACAAACTCCATGGAATAAATTTATTAATGGAAACATTTAAGCCGTAGAATAAAATTAGGATGGAATTATTCTACACAAAAAACCGATCCATGACAATTCCAACAGTTGGAAACGTAGAAATGGAAAGAGCTTCGTTTTGATAGGTTGTGTCTCCCGTAACTCCGAACGAGTCAAAAGTTATGGCCGTTTGAAGAAACGGAAGAAAGCGACCGACCGCTCGCTGTTCCGATTCAACCGTATTGGCAAAAGTCTTCGATCTCCATGAAACGCTCGAGCATGCTCACACTATAGTACTTGATATTTAAGATATTATGGATCATTGGGGGAATAAATGGGGATATGGGTCAAAAACTTGTCTACAGAAGCTATAGCACAATAAACGTTCTGTTTTTACGACCGTTCCGTCTTCCTCTTTTTCCGTACCACATTGTTTTGCTCATAGTCATCAACACGCGCCGCCTTTTTACCAGAATTACAACACGACGATGAAGTGACTTCATGGAGAGCGTTAAAAGCATTTGATACCTTAGAATTTCGAACGACTCAAGGCGTTTTATATGATTACTTAGCCAGTAAGTAAGCTACTTTTTCAATCTGTGAATATCTTTCAGTTTCCTGTTTTATCCAATTTTAAATTCAATTTCAATTTTTTTAGCTAAATATTATGCTGGCCTTTTTTGATCTTTGTACATTTTTGTTCTTTTACGTTCTTCTACGTTAACATCGAATTAGTCCGACTACTTATACCACAAACTCCACGGAATAAATTTATGAATGGAAACATCCATGCCGTTGAATAAAATTAAGATGGAATTATTCTTCACAAAAAACCGATCCATGACAATTCCAACCGTTAGAAACGTAGAACATGGAAAGAGCTTCATTTTGATAGGTTGTGGCTCCCGTAACTCCAAACGAGTCAAAAGTTATGGCCGTTTGAAGAAACGGAAGAAAGCGACCGATCGCTCGCTGTTCCGATTCGACGGTATTGGTAAAAGTCTTCGATCTCAGTGAAACGCTCGAGCATTCTCACACTATAGTGCTTGATATTTAAGATATTATGGATCATTGGGGGAATAAATGGGGATATGGGTCAAAAACTTGTCTACAGAAGCTATAACACAATAAACGTTCTGTTTTTACGACCGTTCCGTCTTCCTCTTTTTCCGTACCACATTGTTTTGCTCATAGTCATCAACGCGCGCCGCCTTTTTACCAGAATTACGACACCACGACGAAGTGACTTAAAAGAGAGCATTAAAAGCATTTGATACCTTAGAATTTCGAACGACTAAAGGCGTTTCATATGATTACTTAGCCAGTAAGTAAGCTACTTTTTCAGTCTGTGAATATCTTTCAGTTTCCTGTTTTATCCAATTTTAAATTCAATTTCAATTTTTTTAGCTGAATATTATGCTGGCATTTTTTTATCTTTGTTTATTTTTGTTTTTTTACGTTCTTCTACGTTAACATCGAATTAGTCCGACTACTTATACCACAAACTCCACGGAATAAATTTATGAATGGAAACATCCAAGACGTAGAATAAAATTAAGATGAAATTATTCTACACAAAAAACCGATCCATGACAATTCCAACTGTTAGAAACGTAGAACATGGAAAGAGCTTCGTTTTGATAGGTTGTGGCTCCCGTAACTCCAAACGAGTCAAAAGTTATGACCATTTGAAGAAACGGAAGAAAGCGACCGACCGCTCGCTGTTCCGATTCGACGGTATTGGCAAAAGTCTTCGATCTCCGTGAAACGCTCGAGCATGCTCACACTATATTGCTTGATATTTTAGATATTATGGATCATTGGGGGAATAAATGGGGATATGGGTCAAAAAGTTGTCTACAGAAGCTATAGCACAATAAACGTTCTGTTTTTACGACCGTTCCGTCTTCCTCCTTTTCCGTACCACATTATTTTGCTCAGAGTCATCAACACGCGCCACCTTTTTACCAGAATTACGACACCACGACGAAGTGACTTAAAAGAGAGCGTTAAAAGCATTTGATACCTTAGAATTTCGAACGACTCAAGGCGTTTCATATGCTTACTTAGCCAGTAAGTAAGCTACTTTTTCAATCTGTGAATATCTTTCAGTTTCCTGTTTTATCCAATTTAAAATTCAATTTCAATTTTTTTAGCTGAATATTATGCTGGCATTTTTTTGATCTTTATATATTTTTGTTTTTATACGTTCTTCTACGTTAACATCGAATTAGTCCGACTATTTATACCACAAACTCCATGGAATAAATTTATGAATGGAAACATCCAAGACGTAGAATAAAATTAAGATTGAATTATTCTACACAAAAAACCGATCCATGACAATTCCAACCGTTAGAAACGTAGAAAATGGAAAGAGCTTCGTTTTGATAGGTCGTGACTCCCGTAACTCCAAACGAGTCAAAAGTTATGGCCGTTTGAAGAAACGGAAGAAAGCGACCGACCGCTCGCTGTTCCGATATGACGATATTTGCAAAAGTCTTCGATCTCCATGAAACGCTCGAGCATGCTCACACTATAGTACTTGATATTTAAGATATTATGGATCATTGGGGGAATAAATGAGGATATGGGTGAAAAACTTGTCTACAGAAGCTATAGCACAATAAACGTTCTGTTTTTACGACCGTTCCGTTTTCCTCTTTTTCCGTACCACATTGTTTTGCTCATAGTCATCAACACGCGCCGCCTTTTTACCAGAATTACGACACCACGACGAAGTGACTTAAAAGAGAGCGTTAAAAGCATTTGATACCTTAGAATTTCGAAACACTAAAGGCGTTTCATATGATTACTTAGCCATTAAGTAAGCTACTTTTTCAATCTGTGAATATCTTTCAGTTTCCTGTTTTATCCAATTTTAAATTCAATTTCAATTTTTTTAGCTGAATATTATGCTGGCCTTTTTTGATCTTTGTATATTTTTGTTTTTTTACGTTCTTCTACGTTAACATCGAATTAGTCCGACAGCTTATACCACAAACTCCACGGAATAAATTTACGAATGGAAACATCCAAGCCGTAGAATAAAATTAAGATGGAATTATTCTACACAAAAAACCGATCCATGACAATTCCAACCGTTAGAAACGTAGAACATGGAAAGAGCTTCGTTTTGATAGGTTGTGGCTCCCGTAACTCCAAACGAGTCAAAAGTTATGGCCGTTTGAAGAAACGGAAGAAAGCGACCGACCGCTCGCTGTTCCGATTCGACGGTATTGGCAAAAGTCTTCGATCTTCGTGAAACGCTCGAGCATTCTCACCCTATAGTGCTTGATATTTAAGATATTATGTATCATTGGGGGAATAAATGGGGATATGGGTCAAAAACTTGTCTGAAGAAGCTATAGCACAATAAACGTTCTGTTTTTACGACCGTTCCGTCTTCCTCTTTTTCCGTACCACATTGTTTTGCTCATAGTCATCAACGCGGGCCGCCTTTTCACCAGACTTACGACACCACGACGAAGTGACTTAAAAGAGAGCGTTAAAAGCATTTGATACCTTAGAATTTCGAACGACTAAAGGCGTTTCATGTGATTACTTAGCCAGTAAGTAAGCTACTTTTTCAGTCTGTGAATATCTTTCAGTTTCCTGTTTTATCCAATTTTAAATTCAATTTCAATTTTTTTAGCTGAATATTATGCTGGCATTTTTTGATCTTTGTATATTTTTGTTTTTTTACGTTCTTCTACGTTAACATCGAATTAGTCCGACTACTTATACCACAAACTCCACGGAATAAATTTATGAATGGAAACATCCAAGTCATAGAATAAAATTAAGATGGAATTATTCTACACAAAAAACTGATCCATGACAATTCCAACCGTTAGAAACGTAGAACATGGAAAGAGCTTCGTTTTGATAGGTCGTGGCTCCCGTAACTCCAAACGAGTCAAAAGTTATGGCCGTTTGAAGAAACGGAAGAAAGCGACCGACCGCTCGCTGTTCCGATTCGACGGTATTGGCAAAAGTCTTCGATCTCCGTGAAACGCTCGAGCATGCTCACACTAGAGTACTTGATATTTTAGATATTATGGATCATTGGGGGAATAAATGGGGATATGGGTCAAAAACTTGTCTACAGAAGCTATAGCACAATAAACGTTCTGTTTTTACGACCGTTCCGTCTTCCTCTTTTTCCGTACCACATTGTTTTGCTCATAGTCATCAACACGCGCCGCCTTTTTACCAGAATTACGACACCACAACGAAGTGACTTAAAAGAGAGCGTTAAAAGCATTTGATACCTTAGAATTTCGAATGACTCAAGGCGTTTCATATGCTTACTTAGCCAGTAAGTAAACTACTTTTTCAATCTTTGAATATCTTTCAGTTTCCTGTTTTATCCAATTTAAAATTCAATTTCAATTTTTTTAGCTGAATATTATGCTGGCATTTTTTGATCTTTATATATTTTTGTTTTTTTACGTTCTTCTACGTTAACATCGAATTAGTCCGACTACTTATACCACAAACTCCATGGAATAAATTTATGAATGGAAACATCCAAGACGTAGAATAAAATTAAGATTGAATTTTTCTACACAAAAAACCGATCCATGACAATTCCAACCGTTAGAAACGTAGAACATGGAAAGAGCTTCGTTTTGATAGGTTGTGGCTCCCGTAACTCCAAACGAGTCAAAAGTTATGGCCGTTTGAAGAAACGGAAGAAAGTGACCGACCGCTCGCTGTTCCGATTCGACGGTATTGGCAAAAGTCTTCGATCTCCGTGAAACGCTCGAGCATGCTCACACTATAGTGCTTGATATTTAAGATATTATGGATCATTGGGGAATAAATAGGGATATGGGTCAAAAACTTGTCTACAGAAGCTATAGCACAATAAACGTTCTGTTTTTACGACCGTTCCGTCTTCCTCTTTTTCCGTACCACATTGTTTTGCTCATAGCCATCAACACGCGCCACCTTTTTACCAGAATTACGACACCACGACGAAGTGACTTAAAAGAGAGCGTTAAAAGAATTTGATACCTTAGAATTTCGAACGACTCAAGGCGTTTCATATGATTACTTAGCCAGTAAGTAAGCTACTTTTTCAATCTGTGAATATCTTTTAGTTTCCTGTTTTATTCAATTTTAAATTCAATTTCAACTTTTTTAGCTTAATATTATGCTGGCCTTTTTTGATCTTTGTATATTTTTGTTTTTTTACGTTCTTCTACGTTAACATCGAATTAGTCCGACAGCTTATACCACAAACTCCACGGAATAAATTTATGAATGGAAATATCCAAGCCGTAGAATAAAATTAAGATGGAATTATTCTACACAAAAAACCGATCCATGACAATTCCAACCGTTAGAAACGTAGAACATGGAAAGAGCTTCATTTTCAAAGGTTGTGGCACCCGTAACTCCAAACGAGTCAAAAGTTATAGCCGTTTGAAGAAACGGAAGAAACCGACCGACCGCTCGGTGTTCCGATTCGACGGTATTGGCAAAAGTCTTCGATCTCCGTGAAACGCTCGAGCATTCTCACACTATAGTGCTTGATATTTAAGATATTATGGATCATTGGGGGAATAAATGGGGATATGGGTCAAAAACTTGTCTACAGAAGCTATAGCACAATAAACGTTCTGTTTTTACGACCGTTCCGTCTTCCTCTTTTTCCGTACCACATTGTTTTGCTCATAGTCATCAACGCGCGCCGCCTTTTTACCAGAATTACGACACCACGACGAAGTGACTTAAAAGAGAGCGTTAAAAGCATTTGATACCTTAGTATTTCGAACGACTAAAGGCGTTTCATATGATTACTTAGCCAGTAAGTAAGCTACTTTTTCAGTCTGTGAATATCTTTCAGTTTCCTGTTTTATCCAATTTTAAATTCAATTTCAATTTTTTAAGCTGAATATTATGCTGGCATTTTTTGATCTTTGTATATTTTTGTTTTTTTACGTTCTTCTACGTTAACATCGAATTAGTCCGACTACTTATACCACAAACTCCACGGAATAAATTTATGAATGGAAACATCCAAGACGTAGAATAAAATTAAGATGGAATTATTCTACACAAAAAACTAATCCATGACAATTCCAACCGTTAGAAACGTAGAACATGGAAAGAGCTTCGTTTTGATAGGTCGTGGCTCCCGTAACTCCAAACGAGTCAAAAGTTATGGCCGTTTGAAGAAACGGAAGAAAGCGACCGACCGCTCGCTGTTCCGGTTCGACGGTATTGGCAAAAGTCTTCGATCTCCGTGAAACGCTCGAGCATGCTCACACTATAGTACTTGATATTTAAGATATTATGGATCATTGGGGGAATAAATGGGGATATGGGTCAAAAACTTGTCTACAGAAGCTATAGCACAATAAACGTTCTGTTTTTACGACCGTTCCGTCTTCCTCTTTTTCCGTACCACATTGTTTTGCTCATAGTCATCAACACGCGCCGCCTTTTTACCAGAATTACGACACCACGACGATGTGACTTAAAAGAGAGCATTAAAAGCATTTGATATCTTAGAATTTCGAACGACTAAAGGCGTTTCATATGATTACTTAGCCAGTAAGTAAGCTACTTTTTCAATCTGTGAATATCTTTCAGTTTCCTATTTTATCCAATTTTAAATTCAATTTCACTTTTTTTAGCTGAATATTATGTTGGCCTTTTTTGATCTTTGTATATTTTTGTTTTTTTACGTTCTTCTACGTTAACATCGAATTAGTCCGACAGCTTATACCACAAACTCCACGGAATAAATTTATGAATGGAAACATCCATGCCGTTGAATAAAATTAAGATGGAATTATTCTTCACAAAAAACCGATCCATGACAATTCCAACCGTTAGAAACGTAGAACATGGAAAGAGCTTCGTTTTGATAGGTTGTGGCTCCCGTAACTCCAAACGAGTCAAAAGTTATGGCCGTTTGAAGAAACGGAAGAAAGCGACCGATCGCTCGCTGTTCCGATTCGACGGTATTGGTAAAAGTCTTCGATCTCAGTGAAACGCTCGAGCATTCTCACACTATAGTGCTTGATATTTAAGATATTATGGATCATTGGGGGAATAAATGGGGATATGGGTCAAAAACTTGTCTACAGAAGCTATAACACAATAAACGTTCTGTTTTTACGACCGTTCCGTCTTCCTCTTTTTCCGTACCACATTGTTTTGCTCATAGTCATCAACGCGCGCCGCCTTTTTACCAGAATTACGACACCACGACGAAGTGACTTAAAAGAGAGCATTAAAAGCATTTGATACCTTAGAATTTCGAACGACTAAAGGCGTTTCATATGATTACTTAGCCAGTAAGTAAGCTACTTTTTCAGTCTGTGAATATCTTTCAGTTTCCTGTTTTATCCAATTTTAAATTCAATTTCAATTTTTTTAGCTGAATATTATGCTGGCATTTTTTTATCTTTGTTTATTTTTGTTTTTTTACGTTCTTCTACGTTAACATCGAATTAGTCCGACTACTTATACCACAAACTCCACGGAATAAATTTATGAATGGAAACATCCAAGACGTAGAATAAAATTAAGATGAAATTATTCTACACAAAAAACCGATCCATGACAATTCCAACTGTTAGAAACGTAGAACATGGAAAGAGCTTCGTTTTGATAGGTTGTGGCTCCCGTAACTCCAAACGAGTCAAAAGTTATGACCATTTGAAGAAACGGAAGAAAGCGACCGACCGCTCGCTGTTCCGATTCGACGGTATTGGCAAAAGTCTTCGATCTCCGTGAAACGCTCGAGCATGCTCACACTATATTGCTTGATATTTTAGATATTATGGATCATTGGGGGAATAAATGGGGATATGGGTCAAAAAGTTGTCTACAGAAGCTATAGCACAATAAACGTTCTGTTTTTACGACCGTTCCGTCTTCCTCCTTTTCCGTACCACATTATTTTGCTCAGAGTCATCAACACGCGCCACCTTTTTACCAGAATTACGACACCACGACGAAGTGACTTAAAAGAGAGCGTTAAAAGCATTTGATACCTTAGAATTTCGAACGACTCAAGGCGTTTCATATGCTTACTTAGCCAGTAAGTAAGCTACTTTTTCAATCTGTGAATATCTTTCAGTTTCCTGTTTTATCCAATTTAAAATTCAATTTCAATTTTTTTAGCTGAATATTATGCTGGCATTTTTTTGATCTTTATATATTTTTGTTTTTATACGTTCTTCTACGTTAACATCGAATTAGTCCGACTATTTATACCACAAACTCCATGGAATAAATTTATGAATGGAAACATCCAAGACGTAGAATAAAATTAAGATTGAATTATTCTACACAAAAAACCGATCCATGACAATTCCAACCGTTAGAAACGTAGAAAATGGAAAGAGCTTCGTTTTGATAGGTCGTGACTCCCGTAACTCCAAACGAGTCAAAAGTTATGGCCGTTTGAAGAAACGGAAGAAAGCGACCGACCGCTCGCTGTTCCGATATGACGATATTTGCAAAAGTCTTCGATCTCCATGAAACGCTCGAGCATGCTCACACTATAGTACTTGATATTTAAGATATTATGGATCATTGGGGGAATAAATGAGGATATGGGTGAAAAACTTGTCTACAGAAGCTATAGCACAATAAACGTTCTGTTTTTACGACCGTTCCGTTTTCCTCTTTTTCCGTACCACATTGTTTTGCTCATAGTCATCAACACGCGCCGCCTTTTTACCAGAATTACGACACCACGACGAAGTGACTTAAAAGAGAGCGTTAAAAGCATTTGATACCTTAGAATTTCGAAACACTAAAGGCGTTTCATATGATTACTTAGCCATTAAGTAAGCTACTTTTTCAATCTGTGAATATCTTTCAGTTTCCTGTTTTATCCAATTTTAAATTCAATTTCAATTTTTTTAGCTGAATATTATGCTGGCCTTTTTTGATCTTTGTATATTTTTGTTTTTTTACGTTCTTCTACGTTAACATCGAATTAGTCCGACAGCTTATACCACAAACTCCACGGAATAAATTTACGAATGGAAACATCCAAGCCGTAGAATAAAATTAAGATGGAATTATTCTACACAAAAAACCGATCCATGACAATTCCAACCGTTAGAAACGTAGAACATGGAAAGAGCTTCGTTTTGATAGGTTGTGGCTCCCGTAACTCCAAACGAGTCAAAAGTTATGGCCGTTTGAAGAAACGGAAGAAAGCGACCGACCGCTCGCTGTTCCGATTCGACGGTATTGGCAAAAGTCTTCGATCTTCGTGAAACGCTCGAGCATTCTCACCCTATAGTGCTTGATATTTAAGATATTATGTATCATTGGGGGAATAAATGGGGATATGGGTCAAAAACTTGTCTGCAGAAGCTATAGCACAATAAACGTTCTGTTTTTACGACCGTTCCGTCTTCCTCTTTTTCCGTACCACATTGTTTTGCTCATAGTCATCAACGCGGGCCGCCTTTTCACCAGACTTACGACACCACGACGAAGTGACTTAAAAGAGAGCGTTAAAAGCATTTGATACCTTAGAATTTCGAACGACTAAAGGCGTTTCATGTGATTACTTAGCCAGTAAGTAAGCTACTTTTTCAGTCTGTGAATATCTTTCAGTTTCCTGTTTTATCCAATTTTAAATTCAATTTCAATTTTTTTAGCTGAATATTATGCTGGCATTTTTTGATCTTTGTATATTTTTGTTTTTTTACGTTCTTCTACGTTAACATCGAATTAGTCCGACTACTTATACCACAAACTCCACGGAATAAATTTATGAATGGAAACATCCAAGTCATAGAATAAAATTAAGATGGAATTATTCTACACAAAAAACTGATCCATGACAATTCCAACCGTTAGAAACGTAGAACATGGAAAGAGCTTCGTTTTGATAGGTCGTGGCTCCCGTAACTCCAAACGAGTCAAAAGTTATGGCCGTTTGAAGAAACGGAAGAAAGCGACCGACCGCTCGCTGTTCCGATTCGACGGTATTGGCAAAAGTCTTCGATCTCCGTGAAACGCTCGAGCATGCTCACACTAGAGTACTTGATATTTTAGATATTATGGATCATTGGGGGAATAAATGGGGATATGGGTCAAAAACTTGTCTACAGAAGCTATAGCACAATAAACGTTCTGTTTTTACGACCGTTCCGTCTTCCTCTTTTTCCGTACCACATTGTTTTGCTCATAGTCATCAACACGCGCCGCCTTTTTACCAGAATTACGACACCACAACGAAGTGACTTAAAAGAGAGCGTTAAAAGCATTTGATACCTTAGAATTTCGAATGACTCAAGGCGTTTCATATGCTTACTTAGCCAGTAAGTAAACTACTTTTTCAATCTTTGAATATCTTTCAGTTTCCTGTTTTATCCAATTTAAAATTCAATTTCAATTTTTTTAGCTGAATATTATGCTGGCATTTTTTGATCTTTATATATTTTTGTTTTTTTACGTTCTTCTACGTTAACATCGAATTAGTCCGACTACTTATACCACAAACTCCATGGAATAAATTTATGAATGGAAACATCCAAGACGTAGAATAAAATTAAGATTGAATTTTTCTACACAAAAAACCGATCCATGACAATTCCAACCGTTAGAAACGTAGAACATGGAAAGAGCTTCGTTTTGATAGGTTGTGGCTCCCGTAACTCCAAACGAGTCAAAAGTTATGGCCGTTTGAAGAAACGGAAGAAAGTGACCGACCGCTCGCTGTTCCGATTCGACGGTATTGGCAAAAGTCTTCGATCTCCGTGAAACGCTCGAGCATGCTCACACTATAGTGCTTGATATTTAAGATATTATGGATCATTGGGGAATAAATAGGGATATGGGTCAAAAACTTGTCTACAGAAGCTATAGCACAATAAACGTTCTGTTTTTACGACCGTTCCGTCTTCCTCTTTTTCCGTACCACATTGTTTTGCTCATAGCCATCAACACGCGCCACCTTTTTACCAGAATTACGACACCACGACGAAGTGACTTAAAAGAGAGCGTTAAAAGAATTTGATACCTTAGAATTTCGAACGACTCAAGGCGTTTCATATGATTACTTAGCCAGTAAGTAAGCTACTTTTTCAATCTGTGAATATCTTTTAGTTTCCTGTTTTATTCAATTTTAAATTCAATTTCAACTTTTTTAGCTTAATATTATGCTGGCCTTTTTTGATCTTTGTATATTTTTGTTTTTTTACGTTCTTCTACGTTAACATCGAATTAGTCCGACAGCTTATACCACAAACTCCACGGAATAAATTTATGAATGGAAATATCCAAGCCGTAGAATAAAATTAAGATGGAATTATTCTACACAAAAAACCGATCCATGACAATTCCAACCGTTAGAAACGTAGAACATGGAAAGAGCTTCATTTTCAAAGGTTGTGGCACCCGTAACTCCAAACGAGTCAAAAGTTATAGCCGTTTGAAGAAACGGAAGAAACCGACCGACCGCTCGGTGTTCCGATTCGACGGTATTGGCAAAAGTCTTCGATCTCCGTGAAACGCTCGAGCATTCTCACACTATAGTGCTTGATATTTAAGATATTATGGATCATTGGGGGAATAAATGGGGATATGGGTCAAAAACTTGTCTACAGAAGCTATAGCACAATAAACGTTCTGTTTTTACGACCGTTCCGTCTTCCTCTTTTTCCGTACCACATTGTTTTGCTCATAGTCATCAACGCGCGCCGCCTTTTTACCAGAATTACGACACCACGACGAAGTGACTTAAAAGAGAGCGTTAAAAGCATTTGATACCTTAGTATTTCGAACGACTAAAGGCGTTTCATATGATTACTTAGCCAGTAAGTAAGCTACTTTTTCAGTCTGTGAATATCTTTCAGTTTCCTGTTTTATCCAATTTTAAATTCAATTTCAATTTTTTAAGCTGAATATTATGCTGGCATTTTTTGATCTTTGTATATTTTTGTTTTTTTACGTTCTTCTACGTTAACATCGAATTAGTCCGACTACTTATACCACAAACTCCACGGAATAAATTTATGAATGGAAACATCCAAGACGTAGAATAAAATTAAGATGGAATTATTCTACACAAAAAACTAATCCATGACAATTCCAACCGTTAGAAACGTAGAACATGGAAAGAGCTTCGTTTTGATAGGTCGTGGCTCCCGTAACTCCAAACGAGTCAAAAGTTATGGCCGTTTGAAGAAACGGAAGAAAGCGACCGACCGCTCGCTGTTCCGGTTCGACGGTATTGGCAAAAGTCTTCGATCTCCGTGAAACGCTCGAGCATGCTCACACTATAGTACTTGATATTTAAGATATTATGGATCATTGGGGGAATAAATGGGGATATGGGTCAAAAACTTGTCTACAGAAGCTATAGCACAATAAACGTTCTGTTTTTACGACCGTTCCGTCTTCCTCTTTTTCCGTACCACATTGTTTTGCTCATAGTCATCAACACGCGCCGCCTTTTTACCAGAATTACGACACCACGACGATGTGACTTAAAAGAGAGCATTAAAAGCATTTGATATCTTAGAATTTCGAACGACTAAAGGCGTTTCATATGATTACTTAGCCAGTAAGTAAGCTACTTTTTCAATCTGTGAATATCTTTCAGTTTCCTATTTTATCCAATTTTAAATTCAATTTCACTTTTTTTAGCTGAATATTATGTTGGCCTTTTTTGATCTTTGTATATTTTTGTTTTTTTACGTTCTTCTACGTTAACATCGAATTAGTCCGACAGCTTATACCACAAACTCCACGGAATAAATTTATGAATGGAAACATCCAAGCCGTAGAATAAAATTAAGATGGAATTATTCTACACAAAAAACCGATCCGTGACAATTCCAACCGTTAGAAACGTAGAACATGGAAAGAGCTTCGTTTTGATAGGTTGTGGCTCCCGTAACTCCAAACGAGTCAAAAGTTATGGCCGTTTGAAGAAACGGAAGAAAGCGACCGACCGCTCGCTGTTCCGATTCGACGGTATTGGCAAAAGTCTTCGATCTCCGTGAAAGGCTCGAGCATTCTCACACTATAGTGCTTGATATTTAAGATATTATGGATCATTGGGGGAATAAATGGGGATATGGCTCAAAAGCTTGTCTACAGAAGCTATAGCACAATAAACGTTCTGTTTTTACGACCGTTCCGTCTTCTTCTTTTTCCGTACCACATTGTTTTGCTCATAGTCATCAACGCACGCCGCCTTTCTACCAGAATTATGACACCACGACGAAGTTACTTAAAAGAGAGCGTTAAAAGCATTTGATACCTTAGAATTTCAAACGACTAAAGGCGTTTCATATGATTACTTAGCCAGTAAGTAAGCTACTTTTTCAGTCTGTGAATATCATTCAGTTTCCAGTTTTATCCAATTTTAAATTCAATTTCAATTTTTTTAGCTGAATATTATGTTGGCCTTTTTTGATCTTTGTATATATATTTCTTTTACATTCTTCGACGTTAACATCGAATTAGTCCGACTACTTGTACCACAAACTCCACGGAATAAATTTATGAATGGAAACATCCAAGCCGTAGAATAAAATTAAGATGGAATTATTCTACACAAAAAACCGATCCATGACAATTCCAACCATTAGAAACGTAGAACATGGAAAGAGCTTCGTTTTGATAGGTTGTGGCTCCCGTAACTCCAAACGAGTCAAAAGTTATGGCCGTTTGAAGAAACGGAAGAAAGTGACCGACCGCTCGCTGTTCCGATTCGACGGTATTGGCAAAAGTCTTCGATCTCCGTGAAACGCTCGAGCATGCTCACACTATAGTGCTTGATATTTAAGATATTATGGATCATTGGGGAATAAATAGGGATATGGGTCAAAAACTTGTCTATAGAAGCTATAGCACAATAAACGTTCTGTTTTTACGACCGTTCCATCTTCCTCTTTTTCCGTACCACATTGTTTTGCTCATAGCCATCAACACGCGCCACCTTTTTACCAGAATTACGACACCACGACGAAGTGACTTAAAAGAGAGCGTTAAAAGCATTTGATACCTTAGAATTTCGAACGACTCAAGGCGTTTCATATGATTACTTAGCCAGTAAGTAAGCTACCCTTTCAATCTGTGAATATCTTTTAGTTTCCTGTTTTATCCAATTTTAAATTAAATTTCAATTTTTTTTAGCTGAATATTATGCTGGCATTTTTTGATCTTTGTATACTTTTGTTTTTTTACGTTCTTCTATGTTAACATCGAATTAGTCCGACTACTTCTACCACAAACTCCACGGAATAAATTTATGAAGGGAAACATCCAAGCCGTAGAATAGAATTAAGATGAAATTATTCTACACAAAAAACCGATCCATGACAATTCCAACCGTTAGAAATGTATAACATGGAAAGAGCTTCGCTTTGATATGTTGTGGCTCCCGTAACTCCAAACGAGTCAAAAGTTATGGCCGTTTGAAGAAACGGAAGAAAGCGACCGACCGCTCGCTGTTCCGATTCGACGGTATTGGCAAAAGTCTTCGATCTCCGTGAAACGCTCGAGCATGCTCACACAATAGTGCTTGATATTTAAGATATTATGGATCATTGGGGGAATAAATGGGGATATGGGTCAAAAACTTGTCTACAGAAGCTATAGCACAATAAACGTTCTGTTTTTACGACCGTTCCGTCTTCCTCTTTTTTCGTACCACATTGTTTTGCTCATAGTCATCAACACGCGCCACCTTTTTACCAGAATTACGACACCACGACGAAGTGATTTAAAAGAGAGCGTTAAAAGCATTTGATACCTTAGAATTTCGAACGACTCAAAGCGTTTCATATGATTACTTAGCCAGTAAGTAAGCTACTTTTTCAATCTGTGAATATCTTTCAGTTTCCTGTTTTATCCAATTTTAAATTCAATTTCAATTTTTTTAGCTGAATATTATGCTGGAATTTTTGGTCTTTGTATATTTTTGTTTTTTTACGTTCTTCTACGTTGACATCGAATTAGTCCAACTACTTATACCACAAAATCCACAGAATAAATTTATGAATGGAAACATCGAAGCGGTAGAATAAAATTAAGATGGAATTATTCTACACAAAAAACCGTTCCATGACAATTCAAACTATTAGAAACGTAGAACATGGAAAGAGCTTCGTTTTGATAGGTTGTGACTCCCGTAACTCCAAACGAGTCAAAAGTTATGGCCGTTTGAAGAAACGGAAGAAAGCGACCGACCGCTCGCTGTTCCGATTCGACGGTATTGGCAAAAGTCTTCGATCTCCGTGAAACGCTCGAGCATGCTCACACTATAATGCTTGATATTTAAGATATTATGGATCATTGGGGGAATAAATGGGGATATGGGTCAAAAACTTGTCTACAGAAGTTATAGCACAATAAACGTTCTGTTTTTACGACCGTTCCGTCTTCCTTTTTTTCCGTACCACATTGTTTTGCTCATAGTCATCAACACGCGCCGCCTTTTTACCAGAATTACGACACCACGATGAAGTGACTTAAAAGAGAGCGTTAAAAGCATTTGATACCTTAGAATTTCGAATGACTAAAGGCGTTTCATATGATTACTTAGCCGGTAAGTAAGCTACTTTTTCAATCTGTGAATATCTCTCAATTTCCTGTTTTATCCAATTTTAAATTCAATTTCAATTTTTTTAGCTGAATATTATGCTAGCCTTTTTTTATCTTTGTATATTTTTGTTTTTTTTTACGTTCTTCTACCTTAACATCGAATTAGTCCGACTACTTCTACCACAAACTCCACGGAATAAATTTATGAATGGAAACATCCAAGCCGTAGAATAAAATTAAGATGGAATTATTCTACACAAAAAACTGGTCCATGACAATTCCAACGTTAGAAACGTCGATCATGGAAAGAGCTTCGTTTTGATAGGTTGTGGCTCCCGTAACTCCAAACGAGTCAAAAGTTATGGCCGTTTGAAGAAACGGAAGAAAGCGACCGACCGCTCGCTGTTCCGATTCGACGGTATTGGCAAAAGTCTTCGATCTCCGTGAAACGCTCTGGCATGCTCACACTATAGTGCTTGATATTTAAGATATTATGTATCATTGGGGGAATAAATGAGGATATGGGTCAAAAACTTGTCTACAGAAGCTATAGCACAATAAACGTTCTGTTTTTACGACCGTTCCGTCTTTCTCTTTTTCCGTACCACATTGTTTTGCTCATAGTCATCAACACGCGCCACCTTTTTACCAGAATTACGACACCACGACGAAGTGACTTAAAAGAGAGCGTTAAAAGCATTTGGTACCTTAGAATTTCGAACGACTCAAGGCGTTTCATATGATTACTTAGCCAGTAAGTAAGCTACTTTTTCAATCTGTGAATATCTTTCAGTTTCCTGTTTTATCCCATTTTAAATTCAATTTCAATTTTTTTAGCCGAATATTATGCTGGCATTTTTCGATCTTTGTACATTTTTGTTTTTTTACGTTCTTCTACGTTAACATCGAATTAGTCCGACTACTTATACCACAAACTCCACGGAATAAATTTATGAATGGAAACATCCAAGCCGTAGAATAAAATTAAGATGGAATTATTCTTCACAAAAAACCGATCCATGACAATTCCAACCGTTATAAATGTAGAACATGGAAAGAGCTTCGTTTTGATAGGTTGTGGCTCCCGTAACTCCAAACGAGTCAAAACTTATGGCCGTTTGAAGAAACGGAAGAAAGCGACCGACCGCTCGCTGTTCCGATTCGACGGTATTGGCAAAAGTCTTCGATCTTCGTGAAATGCTCGAGCATGCTCACACTATAGTGCTTGATATTTAAGATATTATGGATCATTGAGGGAATAAATGGGGATATGGGTCAAAAACTTGTCTACAGAAGCTATAGCACAATAAACGTTCTGTTTTTACGACCGTTTCGTCTTCCTCTTTTTCCGTACCACATTGTTTTGCTCATAGTCATCAACACGCGCCACCTTTTTACCAGAATTACAACACCACGATGAAGTGACGTCATGGAGAGCGTTAAAAGCATTTGATACCTTAGAATTTCGAACGACTCAAGGCGTTTTATATGATTACTTAGCCAGTAAGTAAGCTACTTTTTCAATCTGTGAATATCTTTCAGTTTCCTGTTTTATCCAATTTTAAATTCAATTTCAATTTTGTTAGCTAAATATTATGCTGGCCTTTTTCGATCTTTGTACATTTTTGTTCTTTTACGTTCTTCTACGTTAACATCGAATTAGTCCGACTACTTATACCTCAAACTCCACGGAGTAAATTTATGAGCGGAAACATCCAAGCCGTAGAATAAAATTAAGATGGAATTATTCTACACAAAAAACCGATCCATGACAATTCCAACCGTTAGAAACGTAGAACATGGAAAGAGCTTCGTTTTGATAGGTTGTGGCTCCCGTAACTCCAAACGAGTCAAAAGTTATGGCCGTTTGAAGAAACGGAAGAAAGCGACCGACCGCTCGCTGTTCCGATTCGACGGTATTGGCAAAAGTCTTCGATCTCCGTGAAACGCTCGAGCATGCTCACACTATAGTACTTGATATTTAAGATATTATGGATCATTGGGGGTATAAATGGGGATATGGGTCAAAAACTTGTCTACAGAAGCTATAGCGCAATAAACGTTCTGTTTTTACGACCGTTCCGTCTTCCTCTTTTTCCGTACCACATTGTTTTGCTCATGGTCATCAACACGCGCAGCCTTTTTACCAGAATTACGACACCACGACGAAGTGACTTCAAGGAGAGCGTTAAAAGCATTTGATACCTTAGAATTTCGAACGACTCAAGGCGTTTTATATGATTACTTAGCCAGTAAGTAAGCTGCTTTTTCAATCTGTGAATATCTTTCAGTTTCCTGTTTTATCCAATTTTTCGATCTTTGTACATTTTTCGATCTTAGTTCATTTTTGTTTTTTACGTTCTTCTACGTTAACATCGAATTAGTCCGGCTACTTATACCACAAACTCCACGGAATAAATTTATGAATGGAAACATCCAAGCCGTAGAATAAAATTAAGATGAAATTATTCTACACAAAAAACCGATAAATGACAATTCCAACCGTTAGAAACGTAGAACATGGAAAGAGCTTCGTTTTGATAGGTTGTGGCTCCCGTAACTCCAAACGAGTCAAAAGTTATGTTCGTTTGAAGAAACGGAAGAAAGCGACCGACCGCTCGCTGTTCCGATTCGACGGTATTGGCAAAAGTCTTCGATCTCCGTGAAACGCTCGAGCATGCTCACACTATAGTTCTTGATATTTAAGATATTATGGATCATTGGGGGAATAAATGGGGATATGAGTCAAAAACTTGTCTACAGAAGCTATAGCACAATAAACGTTCTGTTTTTACAACCGTTCCGTCTTCCTCTTTTTCCGTACCACATTTTTTTGCTCATAGTCATCAACACGCGCCGCCTTTTTACCAGAATTACCACACCACGACGAAGTGACTACAAGGAGAGCGTTAAAAGCATTTGATACCTTAGAATTTCGAACGACTCAAGGCGTTTTATATGATTACTTAGCCAGTAAGTAAGCCACTTTTTCAATCTGTGAATATCTTTCAGTTTCCTGTTTTATCCTATTTTAAATTCAATTTCAATTTTTTTAGCTGAATATTATGCTGGCCCTTTTTTATCTTTGTACATTTTTGTTTTTTACGTTCTTCAACGTTAACATCGAATTAGTCCGGCTACTTATACCACAAACTCCACGGAATAAATTTATGAATGGAAACATCCAAGCCGTAGAATAAAATTAAGATGGAATTATTCTACACAAAAAACCGATCCATGACAATTCCAACAGTTAGAAACGTAGAACATGGAAAGAGCTTCGTTTTGATAGGTTGTGGCTCCAGTAACTCCAAACGAGTCAAAAGTTATGGCCGTTTGAAGAAACGGAAGAAAGCGAACGACCGCTCGCTGTTCCGATTCGACGGTATTGGCAAAAGTCTTCGACCTCCGTGAAACGCTCGAGCATGCTCACACTATAGTACTTGATATTTAAGATATTATGGATCATTGGGGGAATAAATGGGGATATGGGTCAAAAACTTGTCTACAGAAGCTATAGCACAATAAACGTTTGTTTTTACGACCGTCCCGTCTTCCTCTTTTTCCGTACCACATTGTTTTGCTCATAGTCATCAACACGCGCCGCTTTTTACCAGAATTACGAAACCACGACGAAGTGACTTAAATAAGAGCGTTAAAAGCATTTGATACCTTAGAATTTCGAACGACTCAAGGCGTTTTATATGATTACTTAGCCAGTAAGTAAGCTACTTTTTCAATCTGTGAATATCTTTCAGTTTCCTTTTTTATCCAATTTTGAATTCAATTTCAATTTTTTTAGCTGAATATTATGCTGGCCTTTTTTGATCTTTGTACATTTTTGTTTTTTTACGTTCTTCTACGTTAACATCGAATTAGTCCGACTACTTATACCACAAACTCCACGGAATAAATTTATGAATGGAAACATCCAAGCCGTAGAATAAAATTAAGATGGAATTATTCTTCACAAAAAACCAATCCATGACAATTCCTACCGTTAGAAACGTAGAACATGGAAAGAGCTTCGTTTTGATAGGTTGTGGCTCCTATAACTCCAAATGAGTCAAAAGTTATGGCCGTTTGAAGAAACGGAAGAAAGCGACCGACCGCTCGCTTTTCCGATTCGACGGTATTGGCAAAAGTCTTCGGTCTCCGTGAAACGCTCGAGCATGATCACACTATAGTGCTTGATATTTAAGATATTATGGATCATTGGGGGAATAAATGGGGATATGGGTTAAAAACTTGTCTACAGAAGCTATAACACAATAAACGTTCTATTTTTACGACCGTTCCGTCTTCCTCTTTTTCCGTACCACATTGTTTTGCTCATAGTCATCAACACGCGCCGCCTTTTTACCAGAATTACGACACCACGACGAAGTGACTTCAAGGAGAGCGTTAAAAGCATTTGATACCTTAGAATTTCGAACGACTCAATGCGTTTTATATGATTACTTAGCCAATAAGTAAGCCACTTTTTCAATCTGTGAATATCTTTCAGTTTCCTGTTTTATCCAATTTTAAATTCAATTTCAATTTTTTTAGCTGAATATTATGCTGGCCATTTTTGATCTTTGTACATTTTTGTTTTTTACGTTCTTCTACGTTAACATCGAATTAGTCCGACAGCTTATACCACAAACTCCACGGAATAAATTTACGAATGGAAACATCCAAGCCGTAGAATAAAATTAAGATGGAATTGTTCTCACAAAAAACCGATCCATGACAATTCCAACCGTTAGAAACGTAGAACATGGAAAGAGCTTCGTTTTGATAGGTTGTGGCTCCCGTAAATCCAAACGAGTCAAAAGTTATGGCCGTTTGAAGAAACGGAAGAAAGCGACCGACCGCTCGCTGTTCCGATTCGACGGTAGTGGCAAAAGTCTTCGATCTCCGTGAAACGCTCGAGCATGCTCACACTATAGTACTTGATATTTAAGATATTATGGATCATTGGGGGAATAAATGGGGATATGGGTCAAAAACTTGTCTACAGAAGCTATAGCACAATAAACGTTCTGTTTTTACGACCGTTCCGTCTTCCTCGTTTTCCGTACCACATTGTTTTGCTCATAGTCGTCAACACGCGCGGCCTTTTTACCAGAATTACGACACCACGACGAAGTGACTTCAAGGAGAGCGTTAAAAGCATTTGATACCTTAGAATTTCGAACGACTCAAGGCGTTTTATATGATTACTTAGCCAGTAAGTAAGCCACTTTTTCAACCTGTGAATATCTTTCAGTTTCCTATTTTATCCAATTTTAAATTTAATTTCAATTTTTTTAGCTGAATATTATGCTGGCCTTTTTTGATCTTTGTACATTTTTGTTTTTTTATGTTCTTCTACGGTAACATCGAATTAGTCCGGCTACTTATACCACAAACTCCACGGAATAAATTTATGAATGGAAACATCCAAGCCGTAGAATAAAATTAAAATGAAATTATTCTACACAAAAAACCGATCCATGACAATTCCAACCATTGGAAACATAGAACAGGGAAAGAGCTTCGTTTTGATAGGTTGTGGCTCCCGTAACTCCAAACGAGTCAAAAGTTATGGCCGTTTGAAGAAACGGAAGAAAGCGACCGACCGCTCGCTGTTCCGATTCGACGGCATTGGCAAAAGTCTTCGATCTCCGTGAAACGCTCGAGCATGCTCACACTATAGTGCTTGATATTTAAGATATTATGGATCATTGGGGGAATAAATGGGGATATGGGTCAAAAACTTGTCTACAGAAGCTATAGCACAATAAACGTTCTGTTTTTACGACCGTTCCGTCTTCCTCTTTTTCCGTACCACATTGTTTTGCTCATAGTCATCAACGCGTGCCACCTTTTTACCAGAATTACGACACCACGACGAAGTGACTTCAAGGAGAGCGTTAAAAGCATTTGATACCTTAGAATTTCGAACGACTCAAGGCGTTTTATATGATTACTTAGCCAGTAAGCAAGCCACTTTTTCAATCTGTGAATATCTTTCAGTTTCCTGTTTTATCAAATTTTAAATTCAATTTCAATTTTTTTAGCTGAATATTATGCTGGCCCTTTTTGATCTTTGTACATTTTTGTTTTTTACGTTCTTCTACGTTAACATCGAATTAGTCCGACAGCTTATACCACAAACTCCACGGAATAAATTTATGAATGGAAACATCCAAGCCGTAGAATAAAATTAAGATGGAATTATTCTACACAAAAAACCGATACATGACAATTCCAACTGTCAGAAACTAGAACATGGAAAGAGCTTCGTTTTGATAGGTTGTGGCTCCCGTAATTCCAAACGATTCAAAACTTATGGCCGTTTGAAAAAACGGAAGAAAGCGACCGACCGCTCGCTGTTCCGATTCGACGGTATTGGCAAAAGTCTTCGATCTCCGTGAAACGCTCGAGCATGCTCACACTATAGTACTTGATATTTAAGATATTATGGATCATTGGGGGAATAAATGGGGATATGGGTCAAAAACTTGTCTACAGAAGCTATAGCACAATAAACGTTCGGTTTTTACGACCGTTCCATCTTCCTCTTTTTCCGTACCACATTGTTTTGCTCATAGTCATCAACACGCGCCGCTTTTTTACCAGAATTACGACACCACGACGAAGTGACTTCAAGGAGAGCGTTAAAAGCATTTGATACCTTAGAATTTCGAACGACTCAAGGCGTTTTATATGATTACTTAGCCAGTAAGTAAGCCACTTTTTCAATCTATGAATATCTTTCAGTTTCCTGTTTTATCCAATTTTAAATTCAATTTCAATTTTTTTAGCTGAATATTATGCCGGCCTTTTTTGATCTTTGTACAATTTTGTTTTTTTACGTTCTTATACGTTAACATCGAATTAGTCCGGCTACTTATACCACAAACTCCATGGAATAAATTTATGAATGGAAACATCCAAGCCGTAGAATAAAATTAAGATGGAATTATTCGACACAAAAAACCGATCTATGACAATTCCAACCGTTAGAAACGTAGAACATGGAAAGAGCTTCGTTTTGATAGGTTGTGGCTCCCGTAACTCCAAACGAGTCAAAAGTTATGGCCGTTTGAAGAAACGGAAGAAAGCGACCGACCGCTCGCTGTTCCGATTCGACGGTATT
Source organism: Allium cepa (assembly GCA_030765085.1). Lineage (NCBI taxonomy): Eukaryota > Viridiplantae > Streptophyta > Magnoliopsida > Asparagales > Amaryllidaceae > Allium > Allium cepa. The sequence continues at coordinate 172,877,508 of CM060931.1, forward strand.
GGCAAAAGTCTTCGATCTCCGTGAAACGCTCGAGCATGCTCACACTATAGTGCTTGATATTTAAGATATTATCGATCATTGGGGGAATAAATGGGGATATGGGTCAAAAACTTATCTACAGAAGCTATAGCACAATAAACGTTCTGTTTTTACGACCGTTCCGTCTTCCTCTTTTTCCGTACCACATTGTGTTGCTCATAGTCATCAACACGCGCCGTCTTTTTACCAGAATTACGACACCACGACGAAGTGACTTCAAGGAGAGCGTTAAAAGCATTTGATACCTTAGAATTTCGAACGACTCAAGGCGTTTTATATGATTACTTAGCCAGTAAATAAGCTACTTTTTCAATCTGTGAATATCTTTCAGTTTCCTGTTTTATCCAATTTTAAATTCAATTTCAATTTTTTTAGCTGAATATTATGCTGGCCTTTTTTTATCTTTGTACATTTTTGTTTTTTACGTTCTTATACGTTAACATCGATTTAGTCCGGCTACTTATACCACAAACTCCACGGAATAAATTTATGAATGGAAACATCCAAGCCGTAGAATAAAATTAAGATGGAATTATTCTACACAAAAAACCGATCCATGACAATTCCAACCGTTAGAAACGTAGAACATGGAAAGAGCTTCGTTTTGATAGGTTGTGGCTCCCGTAACTCCAAACGAGTCAAAAGTTATGGCCGTTTGAAGAAACGGAAGAAAGCGACCGACCGCTCGCTGTTCCGATTCGACGGTACTGGCAAAAGTCTTCGATCTCCGTGAAACGCTCGAGCATGCTCACACTATAGTAATTGATATTCAAGATATTATGGATCATTGGGGGAATAAATGGGGATATGGGTCAAAAACTTGTCCACAGAAGCTATAGCGCAATAAACGTTCTGTTTTTACGACCGTTCCGTCTTCCTCTTTTTCCGTACCGCATTGTTTTGCTCATAGTCATCAACACGCGCCGCCTTTTTACCAGAATTACGATACCACGAAGAAGTGACTTCAAGGAGAGCGTTAAAAGCATTTGATATCTTAGAATTTCGAACGACTCAAGGCGTTTTATATGATTACTTAGCCAAGTAAGCCACTTTTTCAATCTGTGAATATCTTTCAGTTTCCCGTTTTATCCAATTTTAAATTCAATTTCAATTTTTTTAGCCGAATATTATGCTGGCATTTTTTGATCTTTGTACATTTTTGTTTTTTACGTTCTTCTACGTTAACATCGAATTAGTCCGACTACTTATACCACAAACTCCACGGAATAAATTTATGAATGGAAACATCCAAGCCGTAGAATAAAATTAAGATGGAATTATTCTACACAAAAAACCGATCCATGACAATTCCAACCGTTAGAAACGTAGAACATGGAAAGAGCTTCGTTTTGATAGGTTGTGGCTCCCGTAACTCTAAACGAGTCAAAAGTTATGGCCGTTTGAAGAAACGGAAGAAAGCGGTCGACCGCTCGTTTTTCCGATTCGACGGTACTGGCAAAAGTCTTCGATCTCCGTGAAACGCTCGAGCATGCTCACACTATAGTACTTGATATTGAAGATATTATGGATCATTGGGGGGATAAATGGGGATATGGGTCAAAAATTTGTCTACAGAAGCTATAGCACAATAAACGTTCTGTTTTTACGACCGTTCCGTCTTCCTCTTTTTCCGTACCACATTGTGTTGCTCATAGTCATCAACACGCGCCGCCTTTTTACCAGAATTACGACACCACGACGAAGTGACTTCAAGGAGAGCGTTAAAAGCATTTGATACCTTAGAATTTCAAACGACTCAAGGCGTTTTATATGATTACTTAGCCAGTAAGTAAGCCACATTTTCAATCTGTGAATATCTTTCAGTTTCCTGTTTTATCCAATTTTAAATTCAATTTCAATTTTTTTAGCTGAATATTATGCTGGCCTTTTTTGATCTTTGTACAATTTTGTTTTTTTACGTTCTTCTACGTTAACATCGAATTAGTCCGACTACTTATACCACAAACTCCACGGAATAAATTTATGAATGGAAACATCCAAGCCGTAGAATAAAATTAAGATGGAATTATTCTACACAAAAAACCGATCCATGACAATTCCAACCGTTAGAAACGTAGAACATGGAAAGAGCTTCGTTTTGATAGGTTGTGGCTCCCTAATTCCAAACGAGTCAAAAGTTATGGCCGTTTGAAGAAACGGAAGAAAGCGACCGACCGCTCGCTGTTCCGATTCGACGGTGCTGGCAAAAGTCTTCGATCTCCGTGAAACGCTCGAGCATGCTCACACTATAGTAATTGATATTCAAGATATTATGGATCATTGGGGGAATAAATGGGGATATGGGTCAAAAACTTGTCTACAGAAGCTATAGCACAATAAACGTTCTGTTTTTACGACCGTTCCGTCTTCCTCTTTTTCCGTACCACATTGTTTTGCTCATAGTCATCAACACGCGCCGCCTTTTTACCAGAATTACGATACCACGAAGAAGTGACTTCAAGGAGAGCGTTAAAAGCATTTGATACCTTAGAATTTCGAACGACTCAAGGCGTTTTATATGATTACTTAGCCAAGTAAGCCACTTTTTCAATCTGTGAATATCTTTCAGTTTCCCGTTTTATCCAATTTTAAATTCAATTTCAATTTTTTTAGCTGAATATTATGCTGGCATTTTTTGATCATTGTACATTTTTGTTTTTTACGTTCTTCTACGTTAACATCGAATTAGTCCGACTACTTATACCACAAACTCCACGGAATAAATTTATGAATGGAAACATCCAAGCCGTAGAATAAAATTAAGATGGAATTATTCTACACAAAAAACCGATCCATGACAATTCCAACCGTTTGAAACGTAGAACATGGAAAGAGCTTCGTTTTGATAGGTTGTGGCTCCCGTAACTCTAAACGAGTCAAAAGTTATGGCCGTTTGAAGAAACGGAAGAAAGCGGCCGACCGCTCGTTTTTCCGATTCGACGGTACTGGCAAAAGTCTTCGAACTCCGTGAAACGCTCGAGCATGCTCACACTATAGTACTTGATATTTAAGATATTATGGATCATTGGGGGGATAAATGGGGATATGGGTCAAAAATTTGTCTACAGAAGCTATAGCACAATAAACGTTCTGTTTTTACGACCGTTCCGTCTTCCTCTTTTTCCGTACCACATTGTGTTGCTCATAGTCATCAACACGCGCCGCCTTTTTACCAGAATTACGACATCACGACGAAGTGACTTCAAGGAGAGCGTTAAAAGCATTTGATACCTTAGAATTTCGAACGACTCAAGGCGTTTTATATGATTACTTAGCCAGTAAGTAAGCCACATTTTCAATCTGTGAATATCTTTCAGTTTCCTGTTTTATCCAATTTTAAATTCAATTTCAATTTTTTTAGCTGAATATTACGCTGGCCTTTTTTGATCTTTGTACAATATTGTTTTTTTACGTTCTTCTACGTTAACATCGAATTAGTCCGACTACTTATACCACAAACTCCACGGAATAAATTTATGAATGGAAACATCCAAGCCGTAGAATAAAATTAATATGGAATTATTCTACACAAAAAACCGATCCATGGCAATTCCAACCGTTAGAAACGTAGAACATGGAGAGAGCTTCGTTTTGATATGTTGTGGCTCCCGTAACTCCAAACGAGTCAAAAGTTATGGCCGTTTGAAGAAACGGAAGAAAGCGACCGACCGCTCGCTGTTCCGATTCGACGGTACTGGCAAAAGTCTTCGATCTCCGTGAAACGCTCGAGCATGCTCACACTATAGTAATTGATATTTAAGATATTATGGATCATTGGGGGAATAAATGGGGATATGGGTCAAAAACTTGTCTACAGAAGCTATAGCACAATAAACGTTCTGTTTTAACGACCGTTCCGTCTTCCTCTTTTTCCGTACCACATTGTTTTGCTCATAGTCATCAACACGCGCCGCCTTTTTACCAGAATTACGACACCACGACGAAGTGACTTCAAGGAGAGCGTTAAAATCATTTGATACCTTAGCATTTCGAACGACTCAAGGCGTTTTATATGATTACTTAGCAAGTAAGTAAGCTACTATTTCAATCTGTGAATATCTTTCAGTTTCCTGTTTTATCCAATTTTAAATTCAATTTCAATTTTTTTAGCTGAATATTATGCATGCCTTTTTTGATCTTTGTACACTTTAGTTTTTTTACGTTCTTATACGTTAACATCGAATTAGTCCGGTTACTTATACCACAAACTCCACGGAATAAATTTATGAATGGAAACATCCAAGCCGTAGAATAAAATTAAGATGGAATTATTCGACCCAAAAAACCGATCCATGACAATTCCAACCGTTAGAAACGTAGAACATGGAAAGAGCTTCGTTTTGATAGGTTGTGACTCCCGTAACTCCAAACGAGTCAAAAGTTATGGCCGTTTGAAGAAACGGAAGAAAGCGACCGACCGCTCGCTGTTCCGATTCGACGGTATTGGCAAAAGTCTTCGATCTCCGTGAAACGCTCGAGCATGCTCACACTATAGTGCTTGATATTTAAGATATTATCGATCATTGGGGGAATAAATGGGGATATGGGTCAAAAACTTATCTACAGAAGCTATAGCACAATAAACGTTCTGTTTTTACGACCGTTCCGTCTTCCTCTTTTCCGTACCACATTGTGTTGCTCATAGTCATCAACACGCGCCGTCTTTTTACCAGAATTACGACACCACGACGAAGTGACTTCAAGGAGAGCGTTAAAAGCATTTGATACCTTAGAATTTCGAACGACTCAAGGCGTTTTATATGATTACTTAGCCAGTAAATAAGCTACCTTTTCAATCCGTAAATATCTTTCAGTTTCCTGTTTTATCCAATTTTAAATTCAATTTCAATTTTTTTAGCTGAATATTATGCTGGCCTTTTTTTATCTTTGTACATTTTTGTTTTTTACGTTCTTATACGTTAACATCGATTTAGTCCGGCTACTTATACCACAAACTCCACGGAATAAATTTATGAATGGAAACATCCAAGCCGTAGAATAAAATTAAGATGGAATTATTCTATACAAAAAACCGATCCATGACAATTCCAACCGTTAGAAACGTAGAACATGGAAAGAGCTTCGTTTTGATAGGTTGTGGCTCCCGTAACTCCAAACGAGTCAAAAGTTATGGCCGTTTGAAGAAACGGAAGAAAGCGACCGACCGCTCGCTGTTCCGATTCGACGGTACTGGCAAAAGTCTTCGATCTCCGTGAAACGCTCGAGCATGCTCACACTATAGTAATTGATATTCAAGATATTATGGATCATTGGGGGAATAAATGGGGATATGGGTCAAAAACTTGTCTACAGAAGCTATAGCACAATAAACGTTCTGTTTTTACGACCGTTCCGTCTTCCTCTTTTTCCGTACCACATTGTTTTGCTCATAGTCATCAACACGCGCCGCCTTTTTACCAGAATTATGATACCACGAAGAAGTGACTTCAAGGAGAGCGTTAAAAGCATTTGATATCTTAGAATTTCGAACGACTCAAGGCGTTTTATATGATTACTTAGCCAGTAAGTGAGCCACTTTTTCAATCTGGGAATATCTTTCAGTTTCCTGTTTTATCCAATTTTAAATTCAATTTCATTTTTTTAGCTGAATATTATGCTGGCCTTTTTTGATCTTTGTACATTTTTGTTTTTTTACGTTCTTCTACGTTAACATCGAATTAGTCCGACTACTTATACCACAAACTCCACGGAATAAATTTATGAATGGAAACATCCAAGCCGTAGAATAAAATTAAGATGGAATTATTCTACACAAAAAACCGATCCATGACAATTCCAACCGTTAGAAACGTAGAACATGGAAAGAGCTTCGTTTTGATAGGTTGTGGCTCCCGTAACTCCAAACGAGTCAAAAGTTATGGCCGTTTGAAGAAACGGAAGAAAGCGACCAACCACTCGCTGTTCCAATTCGACGGTATTGGCAAAAGTCTTCGATCTCCGTGAAACGCTCGAGCATGCTCACACTATAGTACTTGATATTTAAGATATTATGGATCATTGGGGGAATAAATGGGGATATGAGTCAAAAACTTGTCTACAGAAGCTATAGCACAATAAACGTTCTATTTTTACGACCGTTCCGTCTTTCTCTTTTTCCGCACCACATTGTTTTGCTCATAGTCATCAACATGCACCGCCTTTTTACCAGAATTACGACACCACGACGAAGTGACTTCAAGGAGAGCGTTAAAAGCATTTGATACCTTAGAATTTCGAACGACTCAAGGCGTTTTATATGATTACTTAGCAAGTAAGTAAGCTACTTTTTCAATCTGTGAATATCTTTTAGTTTTCTGTTTTATCCAATTTTAAATTCAATTTCAATTTTTTTAGCTGAATATTATGTTGGCCTTTTTTGATCTTTGTATACTTTTATTTTTTTACGTTCTTCTACGTTAACATCGAATTAGTCCGACTACTTATACCACAAACTCCACGGAATAAATTTATGAATGGAAACATCCAAGCCGTAGAATAAAATTAAGGTGGAATTATTCTACACAAAATACCGATCCATGACAATTCCAACTGTTAGAAACGTAGAACATGGAAAGAGCTTCGTTTTGATAGGTTGTGGCTCCCGTAACTCCAAACGAGTCAAAAGTTATGGCCGTTTGAAGAAACGGAAGAAAGCGACCGACCGCTCGCTGTTCCGATTCGACGGTATTGGCAAAAGTCTTCGATCTCCGTGAAACGCTCGAGCATGCTCACACTATAGTACTTGATATTTAAGATATTATGGATCATTGGGGGAATAAATGGGGATATGGGTCAAAAACTTATCTACAGAAGCTATAGCACAATAAACGTTCTGTTTTTACGACCGTTCCGTCTTCCTCTTTTTCCGTACCACATTGTTTTGCTCATAGTCATCAACACGCGCCGCCTTTTTACCAGAATTAGGACACCACGACGAAGTGACTTCAAGGAGAGCGTTTAAAGCATTTGATACCTTAGAATTTCGAACGACTCAAGGCGTTTTATATGTTTACTTAGCCAGTAAGTAAGCCACTTTTTCAATCTGGGAAATCTTTGAGTTTCCTGTTTTATCCAATTTTAAATTCAATTTCATTTTTTTAGCTGAATATTATGCTGGCCTTTTTTGATCTTTGTACATTTTTGTTTTTTTACGTTCTTCTACGTTAACATCGAATTAGTCCGACTACTTATACCACAAACTCCACGGAATAAATTTATGAATGGAAACATCCAAGCCGTAGAATAAAATTAAGATGGAATTATTCTACACAAGAAACCGATCCATGACAATTCCAACCGTTAGAAACGTAGAACATGGAAAGAGCTTCGTTTTGATAGGTTGTGGCTCCCATAACTCCAAACGAGTCAAAAGTTATGGCCGTTTGAAGAAACGGAAGAAAGCGACCGACCGCTCGCTGTTCCGATTCGATGGTACTGGCAAAAGTCTTCGATCTCCGTGAAACGCTCGAGCGTGCTCACACTATAGTACTTGATATTTAAGATATTATGGATCATTGGGGGAATAAATGGGGATATGAGTCAAAAACTTGTCTACAGAAGCTATAGCACAATAAACGTTCTGTTTTTACGACCGTTCCGTCTTTCTCTTTTTCCGCACCACATTGTTTTGCTCATAGTCATCAACACGCGCCGCCTTTTTACCAGAATTACGACACCACGACGAAGTGACTTCAAGGAGAGCGTTAAAAGCATTTGATACCTTAGAATTTCGAACGACTCAAGGCGTTTTATATGATTACTTAGCAAGTAAGTAAGCTACTTTTTCAATCTGTGAATATCTTTTAGTTTCTTGTTTTATCCAATTTTAAATTCAATTTCAATTTTTTTGACTGAATATTATGCTGGCCTTTTTTGATCTTTGTATACTTTTATTTTTTTACGTTCTTCTACGTTAACATCGAATTAGTCCGACTGCTTATACCACAAACTCCACGGAATAAATTTATGAATGGAAACATCCAAGCCGTAGAATAAAATTAAGATGGAATTATTCTACACAAAATACCGATCCATGACAATTCCAACCGTTAGAAACGTAGAACATGGAAAGAGCTTCGTTTTGATAGGTTGTGGCTCCCGTAACACCAAACGAGTCAAAAGTTATGACCGTTTGAAGAAACGGAAGAAAGCGACAGACCGCGCGCTGTTCCGATTCGACGGTATACGCCAAAGTCTTCGATCTCCGTGAAACGCTCGAGCATGCTCACACTATAGTACTTGATATTTAAGATATTATGGATCATTGGGGCAATAAATGGGGATATGGGTCAAAAACTTGTCTACAGAAGCTACAGCACAATAAACGTTCTGTATTTACGACCGTTCCGTCTTCCTCCTTTTCCGTACCACATTGTTTTGCTCATAGTCATCAACACGCACTGCCTTTTTACCATAATTACGACATCACGACGAAGTGACTTCAAGGAGAGCGTTAAAAGCATTTGATACCTTAGAATTTCGAGCGACTCAAGGCGTTTTATATGATTACTTAGCCAGTAAGTAAGCTACTTTTTCAATCTGTGAATATCTTTCAGTTTCCTGTTTTATCCAATTTTGAATTCAATTTCAATTTTTTTAGCTGAATATTATGCTGGCCTTTTTTGATCTTTGTACATTTTTGTTTTTTTACGTTCTTCTTCGTTAACATCGAATTAGTCCGACTACTTATACCACAAACTCCACGGAATAAATTTATGAATGGAAACATCCAAGCCGTAGAATAAAATTAAGATGGAATTATTCTACACAAAAAACCGATCCATGACAATTCCAACTGTTAGAAACGTAGAACATGGAAAGAGCTTCGTTTTGATAGGTTGTGGCTCCCGTAACTCCAAACGAGTCAAAAGTTATGGCCGTTTGAAGAAACGGAAGAAAGCGATCGACCGCTCGCTGTTCCGATTCGACGGTAGTGGCAAAAGTCTTCGATCTCCGTGAAACGCTCGAGCATACTCACACTATAGTACTTGATATTTAAGATATTATGGATAATTGGGGGAATAAAGGGGGATATGGGTCAAAAACTTGTCTACAGAAGCTATAGCACAATAAACGTCCTGTTTTTACGACCGTTCCGTCTTCCTCTTTTTCCGTACCACATTGTTTTGCTCATAGTCAACAACACGCGCCGCCTTTTTACCAGAATTACGATACCACGACGAAGTGACTTCAAGGAGAGCGTTAAAAGCATTTGATACCTTAGTATTTCGAACGACTAAAGGCGTTTCATATGATTACTTAGCCAGTAAGTAAGCCACTTTTTCAGTCTGTGAATATCTTTCAGTTTCCTGTTTTATCCAATTTTAAATTCAATTTCATTTTTTTAGCTGAATATTATGCTGGCCTTTTTTGATCTTTGTACACTTTTGTTTTTTTACGTTTTCTACGTTAACATCGAATTAGTCCTACTACATATACCACAAACTCCACGGAATAAATTTATGAATGGAAACATCCAAGCCGTAGAATAAAATTAAGATGGAATTATTCTACACAAAAAACCGATCCATGACAATTCCAACCGTTAGAAACGTAGAATGTGGAAAGAGCTTCGTTTTGATAGGTTGTGGCTCCCGTAACTCCAAACGAGTCAAAAGTTATGGCCGTTTGAAGAAACGGAAGAAAGCGACCGACCGCTCGCTGTTCCGATTCGACGGTATTGGCAAAAGTCTTCGATCTCCGTGAAACGCTCGAGCATGCTCACACTATAGTACTTGATATTTAAGATATTATGGATCATTGGGGGAATAAATGGGGATATGGGTCAAAAACTTATCTACAGAAGCTATAGCACAATAAACGTTCTGTTTTTACGACCGTTCTGTCTTCCTCTTTTTCCGTACCACATTGTTTTGCTCATAGTCATCGACACGCGCCGCCTTTTTACCAGAATTATGACAACACGACGAAGTGACTTCAAGGAGAGCGTTAAAAGCATTTGATACCTTAGAATTTCGAACGACTCAAGGCGTTTTATATGATTACTTAGCCAGTAAGTAAGTCACTTTTTCAATCTGTGAATATCTTTCAGTTTCCTGTTTTATCCAATTTTAAATTCAATTTCATTTTTTTAGCTGAATATTATGCTGGCCTTTTTTGATCTTTGTACATTTTTGTTTTTTTACGTTCTTCTACGTTAACATCGAATTAGTCCGACTACTTATACCACAAACTCCACGGAATAAATTTATGAATGGAAACATCCAAGCCGTAGAATAAAATTAAGATGGAATTGTTCTACACAAAAAACCGATCCATGACAATTCCAACCGTTAGAAACATAGAACATGGAAAGAGCTTCGTTTTGATAGGTTGTGGCTCCCGTAACTCTAAACGGGTCAAAAGTTATGGCCGTTTGAAGAAACGGAAGAAAGCGGCCGACCGCTCGTTTTTCCGATTCGACGGTACTGGCAAAAGTCTTCGATCTCCGTGAAACGCTCGAGCATGCTCACACTATAGTACTTGATATTTAAGATATTATGGATCATTGGGGGAATAAATGGGGATATGAGTCAAAAACTTGTCTACAGAAGCTATAGCACAATAAACGTTCTGTTTTTACGACCGTTCCGTCTTTCTCTTTTTCCGCACCACATTGTTTTGCTCATAGTCATCAACACGCGCCGCCTTTTTACCAGAATTACGACACCACGATGAAGTGACTTCAAGGAGAGCGTTAAAAGCATTTGATACCTTAAAATTTCGAACGACTCAAGGCGTTTTATATGATTACTTTGCAAGTAAGTAAGCTACTATTTCAATCTGTGAATATCTTTTAGTTTCCTGTTTTATCCAATTTTAAATTTAATTTCAATTTTTTTAGCTGAATATTATGCTGGCCTTTTTTGATCTTTGTACACTTTTGTTTTTTTACGTTCTTCTACGTTAACATCGAATTAGTCCGACTACTTATACCACAAACTCCACGGAATAAATTTATGAATGGAAACATCCAAGCCGTAGAATAAAATTAAGATGGAATTATTCTACACAAAAAACCGATCCATGACAATTCCAACCGTTAGAAACGTAGAACATGGAAAGAGCTTCGTTTTGATAGGTTGTGGCTCCCGTAACACCAAACGAGTCAAAAGTTATGACCGTTTGAAGAAACGGAAGAAAGCGACAGACCGCGCGCTGTTCCGATTCGACGGTATACGCAAAAGTCTTCGATCTCCGTGAAACGCTCGAGCATGCTCACACTATAGTACTTGATATTTAAGATATTATGGATCATTGGGGCAATAAATGGGGATATGGGTCAAAAACTTGTCTACAGAAGCTACAGCACAATAAACGTTCTGTATTTACGACCGTTCCGTCTTCCTCCTTTTCCGTACCACATTGTTTTGCTCATAGTCATCAACACGCGCTGCCTTTTTACCATAATTACGACATCACGACGAAGTGACTTCAAGGAGAGCGTTAAAAGCATTTGATACCTTAGAATTTCGAGCGACTCAAGGCGTTTTATATGATTACTTAGCCAGTAAGTAAGCTACTTTTTCAATCTGTGAATATCTTTCAGTTTCCTGTTTTATCCAATTTTGAATTCAATTTCAATTTTTTTAGCTGAATATTATGCTGGCCTTTTTTGATCTTTGTACATTTTTGTTTTTTTACGTTCTTCTTCGTTAACATCGAATTAGTCCGACTACTTATACCACAAACTCCACGGAATAAATTTATGAATGGAAACATCCAAGCCGTAGAATAAAATTAAGATGGAATTATTCTACACAAAAAACTGATCCATGACAATTCCAACCGTTAGAAACGTAGAACATGGAAAGAGCTTCGTTTTGATAGGTTGTGGCTCCCGTAACTCCAAACGAGTCAAAAGTTATGGCCGTTTGAAGAAACGGAAGAAAGCGATCGACCGCTCGCTGTTCCGTTTCGACGGTAGTGGCAAAAGTCTTCGATCTCCGTGAAACGCTCGAGCATACTCACACTATAGTACTTGATATTTAAGATATTATGGATAATTGGGGGAATAAAGGGGGATATGGGTCAAAAACTTGTCTACAGAAGCTATAGCACAATAAACGTCCTGTTTTTACGACCGTTCCGTCTTCCTCTTTTTCCGTACCACATTGTTTTGCTCATAGTCAACAACACGCGCCGCCTTTTTACCAGAATTACGATACCACGACGAAGTGACTTCAAGGAGAGCGTTAAAAGCATTTGATACCTTAGTATTTCGAACGACTAAAGGCGTTTCATATGATTACTTAGCCAGTAAGTAAGCCACTTTTTCAGTCTGTGAATATCTTTCAGTTTCCTGTTTTATCCAATTTTAAATTCAATTTCATTTTTTTAGCTGAATATTATGCTGGCCTTTTTTGATCTTTGTACACTTTTGTTTTTTTACGTTTTCTACGTTAACATCGAATTAGTCCTACTACATATACCACAAACTCCACGGAATAAATTTATGAATGGAAACATCCAAGCCGTAGAATAAAATTAAGATGGAATTATTCTACACAAAAAACCGATCCATGACAATTCCAACCGTTAGAAACGTAGAATGTGGAAAGAGCTTCGTTTTGATAGGTTGTGGCTCCCGTAACTCCAAACGAGTCAAAAGTTATGGCCGTTTGAAGAAACGGAAGAAAGCGACCGACCGCTCGCTGTTCCGATTCGACGGTATTGGCAAAAGTCTTCGATCTCCGTGAAACGCTCGAGCATGCTCACACTATAGTACTTGATATTTAAGATATTATGGATCATTGGGGGAATAAATGGGGATATGGGTCAAAAACTTATCTACAGAAGCTATAGCACAATAAACGTTCTGTTTTTACGACCGTTCTGTCTTCCTCTTTTTCCGTACCACATTGTTTTGCTCATAGTCATCGACACGCGCCGCCTTTTTACCAGAGTTATGACACCACGACGAAGTGACTTCAAGGAGAGCGTTAAAAGCATTTGATACCTTAGAATTTCGAACGACTCAAGGCGTTTTATATGATTACTTAGCCAGTAAGTAAGCCACTTTTTCAATCTGTGAATATCTTTCAGTTTCCTGTTTTATCCAATTTTAAATTCAATTTCATTTTTTTAGCTGAATATTATGCTGGCCTTTTTTGATCTTTGTACATTTTTGTTTTTTTACGTTCTTCTACGTTAACATCGAATTAGTCCGACTACTTATACCACAAACTCCACGGAATAAATTTATGAATGGAAACATCCAAGCCGTAGAATAAAATTAAGATGGAATTATTCTACACAAAAAACCGATCCATGACAATTCCAACCGTTAGAAACATAGAACATGGAAAGAGCTTCGTTTTGATAGGTTGTGGCTCCCGTAACTCTAAACGGGTCAAAAGTTATGGCCGTTTGAAGAAACGGAAGAAAGCGGCCGACCGCTCGTTTTTCCGATTCGACGGTACTGGCAAAAGTCTTCGATCTCCGTGAAACGCTCGAGCATGCTCACACTATAGTACTTGATATTTAAGATATTATGGATCATTGGGGGAATAAATGGGGATATGAGTCAAAAACTTGTCTACAGAAGCTATAGCACAATAAACGTTCTGTTTTTACGACCGTTCCGTCTTTCTCTTTTTCCGCACCACATTGTTTTGCTCATAGTCATCAACACGCGCCGCCTTTTTACCAGAATTACGACACCACGATGAAGTGACTTCAAGGAGAGCGTTAAAAGCATTTGATACCTTAAAATTTCGAACGACTCAAGGCGTTTTATATGATTACTTTGCAAGTAAGTAAGCTACTATTTCAATCTGTGAATATCTTTTAGTTTCCTGTTTTATCCAATTTTAAATTTAATTTCAATTTTTTTAGCTGAATATTATGCTGGCCTTTTTTGATCTTTGTACACTTTTGTTTTTTTACGTTCTTCTACGTTAACATGGAATTAGTCCGACTACTTATACCACAAACTCCACGGAATAAATTTATGAATGGAAACATCCAAGCCGTAGAATAAAATTAAGATGGAATTATTCTACACAAAAAACTGATCCATGACAATTCCAACCTTTAGAAACGTAGAACATGGAAAGAGCTTCGTTTTGATAGGTTGTGGCTCCCGTAACTCCAAACGAGTCAAAAGTTATGGCCGTTTGAAGAAACGGAAGAAAGCGACCGACCGCTCGCTGTTCCGATTCGACGGTAGTGGCAAAAGTCTTCGATCTCCGTGAAACGCTCGAGCATGCTCACACTATAGTACTTGATATTTAAGATATTATGGATCATTGGGGGAATAAATGGGGATATGGGTCAAAAACTTCTCTACAGAAGCTATAGCACAATAAACGTTCTGTTTTTACGACCGTTCTGTCTTCCTCTTTTTCCGTACCACATTGTTTTGCTCATAGTCATCGACACGCGCCGCCTTTTTACCAGAATTAGGACACCACGACGAAGTGACTTCAAGGAGAGCGTTAAAAGCATTTGATACCTTAGAATTTCGAACGACTCAAGGCGTTTTATATGATTACTTAGCCAGTAAGTAAGCCACTTTTTCAATCTGGGAATATCTTTCAGTTTCCTGTTTTATCCAATTTTAAATTCAATTTCATTTTTTTAGCTGAATATTATGCTGGCCTTTTTTGATCTTTGTAAATTTTTGTTTTTTTACGTTCTTCTACGTTAACATCGAATTAGTCCGACTACTTATACCACAAACTCCACGGAATAAATTTATGAATGGAAACATTCAAGCCGTAGAATAAAATTAAGATGGAATTATTCTACACAAAAAATCGATCCATGACAATTCCAACCGTTAGAAATGTAGAACATTGAAAGAGCTTTGTTTTGATAGGTTGTGGCTCCCGTAACTCCAAACGAGTCAAAAGTTATGGCCGTTTGAAGAAACGGAAGAAAGCGACCAACCGCTCGCTGTTCCAATTCGACGGTATTGGCAAAAGTCTTCGATCTCGTGAAACGCTCGAGCATGCTCACACTATTGTACTTGATATTTAAGATATTATGGATCATTGGGGGAATAAATGGGGATATGAGTCAAAAACTTGTCTACAGAAGCTATAGCACAATAAACGTTCTGTTTTTACGACCGTTCCGTCTTTCTCTTTTTCCGCACCACATTGTTTTGCTCATAGTCATCAACACGCACCGCCTTTTTACCAGAATTACGACACCACGACGAAGTGACTTCAAGGAGAGCGTTAAAAGCATTTGATACCTTAGAATTTCGAACGACTCAAGGCGTTTTATATGATTACTTAGCAAGTAAGTAAGCTACTTTTTCAATCTGTGAATATCTTTTAGTTTCCTGTTTTATCCAATTTTAAATTCAATTTCAATTTTTTTAGCTGAATATTATGTTGGCCTTTTTTGATCTTTGTATACTTTTATTTTTTTACGTTCTTCTACGTTAACATCGAATTAGTCCGACTACTTATACCACAAACTCCACGGAATAAATTTATGAATGGAAACATCCAAGCCGTAGAATAAAATTAAGATGGAATTATTCTACACAAAATACCGATCCATGACAATTCCAACTGTTAGAAACGTAGAACATGGAAAGAGCTTCGTTTTGATAGGTTGTGGCTCCCGTAACTCCAAACGAGTCAAAAGTTATGGCCGTTTGAAGAAACGGAAGAAAGCGACCGACCGCTCGCTGTTCCGATTCGACGGTATTGGCAAAAGTCTTCGATCTCCGTGAAACGCTCGAGCATGCTCACACTATAGTACTTGATATTTAAGATATTATGGATCATTGGGGGAATAAATGGGGATATGGGTCAAAAACTTATCTACAGAAGCTATAGCACAATAAACGTTCTGTTTTTACGACCGTTCTGTCTTCCTCTTTTTTCGTACCACATTGTTTTGCTCATAGTCATCTACACGCGCCGCCTTTTTACCAGAATTAGGATACAACGACGAAGTGACTTCAAGGAGAGCGTTAAAAGCATTTGATAGCTTAGAATTTCGAACGACTCAAGGCGTTTTATATGATTACTTAGCCAGTAAGTAAGCCACTTTTTCAATCTGGGAATATCTTTTGGTTTCCTGTTTTATCCAATTTTAAATTCAATTTCATTTTTTTAGCTGAATATTATGCTGGCCTTTTTTGATCTTTGTACATTTTTGTTTTTTTACGTTCTTCTACGTTAACATCGAAGTAGTCCGACTACTTATACCACAAACTCCACGGAATAAATTTATGAATGGAAACATCCAAGTCGTAGAATAAAATTAAGATGGAATTATTCTACACAAAAAACCGATCCATGACAATTCCAACCGTTAGAAACGTAGAACATGGAAAGAGCTTCGTTTTGATAGGTTGTGGCTCCCGTAACTCCAAACGAGTCAAAAGTTATGGCCGTTTGAAGAAACGGAAGAAAGCGACCAACCGCTCGCTGTTCCAATTCGACGGTATTGGCAAAAGTCTTCGATCTCCGTGAAACGCTCGAGCATGCTCACGCTATAGTACTTGATATTTAAGATATTATGGATCATTGGGGGAATAAATGGGGATATGAGTCAAAAACTTGTCTACAGAAGCTATAGCACAATAAACGTTCTGTTTTTACGACCGTTCCGTCTTTCTCTTTTTCCGCACCACATTGTTTTGCTCATAGTCATCAACACGCACCGCCTTTTTACCAGAATTACGACACCACGACGAAGTGACTTCAAGGAGAGCGTTAAAAGCATTTGATACCTTAGAATTTCGAACGACTCAAGGCGTTTTATATGATTACTTAGCAAGTAAGTAAGCTACTTTTTCAATCTGTGAATATCTTTTAGTTTCCTGTTTTATCCAATTTTAAATTCAATTTCAATTTTTTTAGCTGAATATTATGTTGGCCTTTTTTGATCTTTGTATACTTTTATTTTTTTACGTTCTTCTACGTTAACATCGAATTAGTCCGACTACTTATACCACAAACTCCACGGAATAAATTTATGAATGGAAACATCCAAGCCGTAGAATAAAATTAAGATGGAATTATTCTACACAAAATACCGATCCATTACAATTCCAACTGTTAGAAACGTAGAACATGGAAAGAGCTTCGTTTTGATAGGTTGTGGCTCCCGTAACTCCAAACGAGTCTAAAGTTATGGCCGTTTGAAGAAACGGAAGAAAGCGACCGACCGCTCGCTGTTCCGATTCGACGGTATTGGCAAAAGTCTTCGATCTCCGTGAAACGCTCGAGCATGCTCACACTATAGTACTTGATATTTAAGATATTATGGATCATTGGGGGAATAAATGGGGATATGGGTCAAAAACTTATCTACAGAAGCTATAGCACAATAAACGTTCTGTTTTTACGACCGTTCTGTCTTCCTCTTTTTCCGTACCACATTGTTTTGCTCATAGTCATCAACACGCGCCGCCTTTTTACCAGAATTAGGATACCACGACGAAGTGACTTCAAGGAGAGCGTTAAAAGCATTTGATAGCTTAGAATTTCGAACGACTCAAGGCGTTTTATATGATTACTTAGCCAGTAAGTAAGCCACTTTTTCAATCTGGGAATATCTTTCGGTTTCCTGTTTTATCCAATTTTAAATTCAATTTCATTTTTTTAGCTGAATATTATGCTGGCCTTTTTTGATCTTTGTACATTTTTGTTTTTTTACGTTCTTCTACGTTAACATCGAAGTAGTCCGACTACTTATACCACAAACTCCACGGAATAAATTTATGAATGGAAACATCCAAGTCGTAGAATAAAATTAAGATGGAATTATTCTACACAAAAAACCGATCCATGACAATTCCAACCGTTAGAAACGTAGAACATGGAAAGAGATTCGTTTTGATAGGTTGTGGCTCCCGTAACTCCAAACGAGTCAAAAGTTATGGCCGTTTGAAGAAACGGAAGAAAGCGACCAACCGCTCGCTGTTCCAATTCGACGGTATTGGCAAAAGTCTTCGATCTCCGTGAAACGCTCGAGCATGCTCACACTATAGTACTTGATATTTAAGATATTATGGATCATTGGGGGAATAAATGGGGATATGAGTCAAAAACTTGTCTACAGAAGCTATAGCACAATAAACGTTCTGTTTTTATGACCGTTCCGTCTTTCTCTTTTTCCGCACCACATTGTTTTGCTCATAGTCATCAACACGCGCCGCCTTTTTGCCAGAATTACGACACCACGACGAAGTGACTTCAAGGAGAGCGTTAAAAGCATTTGATACCTTAGAATTTCGAACGACTCAAGGCGTTTTATATGATTACTTAGCAAGTAAGTAAGCTATTTTTTCAATCTGTGAATATCTTTTAGTTTCCTGTTTTATCCAATTTTAAATTCAATTTCAATTTTTTTAACTGAATATTATGCTGGCCTTTTTTGATCTTTGTATACTTTTATTTTTTTACGTTCTTCTACGTTAACATCGAATTAGTCCGACTACTTATACCACAAACTCCACGGAATAAATTTATGAATGGAAACATCCAAGCCGTAGAATAAAATTAAGATGGAATTATTCTACACAAAATACCGATCCATGACAATTCCAACTGTTAGAAACGTAGAACATGGAAAGAGCTTCGTTTTGATAGGTTGTGGCTCCCGTAACTCCAAACGAGTCAAAAGTTATGGCCGTTTGAAGAAACGGAAGAAAGCGACCGACCGCTCGCTGTTCCGATTCGACGGTAGTGGCAAAAGTCTTCGATCTCCGTGAAACGCTCGAGCATGCTCACACTATAGTACTTGATATTTAAGATATTATGGATCATTGGGGGAATAAATGGGGATATGGGTCAAAAACTTCTCTACAGAAGCTATAGCACGATAAACGTTCTGTTTTTACGACCGTTCTGTCTTCCTCTTTTTCCGTACCACATTGTTTTGCTCATAGTCATCGACACGCGCCGCCTTTTTACCAGAATTAGGACACCACGACGAAGTGACTTCAAGGAGAGCGTTAAAAGCATTTGATACCTTAGAATTTCGAACGACTCAAGGCGTTTTATATGATTACTTAGCCAGTAAGTAAGCCACTTTTTCAATCTGGGAATATCTTTCAGTTTCCTGTTTTATCCAATTTTAAATTCAATTTCATTTTTTTAGCTGAATATTATGCTGGCCTTTTTTGATCTTTGTACATTTTTGTTTTTTTACGTTCTTCTACGTTAACATCGAATTAGTCCGACTACTTATACCACAAAGTCCACGGAATAAATTTATGAATAGAAACATTCAAGCCGTAGAATAAAATTAAGATGGAATTATTCTACACAAAAAATCGATCCATGACAATTCCAACCGTTAGAAATGTAGAATATTGAAAGAGCTTTGTTTTGATAGGTTGTGGCTCCCGTAACTCCAAACGAGTCAAAAGTTATGGCCGTTTGAAGAAACGGAAGAAAGCGACCAACCGCTCGCTGTTCCAATTCGACGGTATTGGCAAAAGTCTTCGATCTCCGTGAAACGCTCGAGCATGCTCACACTATAGTACTTGATATTTAAGATATTATGGATCATTGGGGGAATAAATGGGGATATGAGTCAAAAACTTGTCTACAGAAGCTATAGCACAATAAACGTTCTGTTTTTACGACCGTTCCGTCTTTCTCTTTTTCCCCACCACATTGTTTTGCTCATAGTCATCAACACGCACCGCCTTTTTACCAGAATTACGACACCACGACGAAGTGACTTCAAGGAGAGCGTTAAAAGCATTTGATACCTTAGAATTTCGAACGACTCAAGGCGTTTTATATGATTACTTAGCAAGTAAGTAAGCTACTTTTTCAATCTGTGAATATCTTTTAGTTTCCTGTTTTATCCAATTTTAAATTCAATTTCAATTTTTTTAGCTGAATATTATGTTGGCCTTTTTTGATCTTTGTATACTTTTATTTTTTTACGTTCTTCTACGTTAACATCGAATTAGTCCGACTACTTATACCACAAACTCCACGGAATAAATTTATGAATGGAAACATCCAAGCCGTAGAATAAAATTAAGATGGAATTATTCTACACAAAATACCGATCCATGACAATTCCAACTGTTAGAAACGTAGAACATGGAAAGAGCTTCGTTTTGATAGGTTGTGGCTCCCGTAACTCCAAACGAGTCAAAAGTTATGGCCGTTTGAAGAAACGGAAGAAAGCGACCGACCGCTCGCTGTTCCGATTCGACGGTATTGGCAAAAGTCTTCGATCTCCGTGAAACGCTCGAGCATGCTCACACTATAGTACTTGATATTTAAGATATTATGGATCATTGGGGGAATAAATGGGGATATGGGTCAAAAACTTATCTACAGAAGCTATAGCACAATAAACGTTCTGTTTTTACGACCGTTCTGTCTTCCTCTTTTTCCGTACCACATTGTTTTGCTCATAGTCATCAACACGCGCCGCCTTTTTACCAGAATTAGGATACCACGACGAAGTGACTTCAAGGAGAGCGTTAAAAGCATTTGATAGCTTAGAATTTCGAACGACTCAAGGCGTTTTATATGATTACTTAGCCAGTAAGTAAGCCACTTTTTCAATCTGGGAATATCTTTCGGTTTCCTGTTTTATCCAATTGTAAATTCAATTTCATTTTTTTAGCTGAATATTATGCTGGCCTTTTTTGATCTTTGTATACTTTTATTTTTTTACGTTCTTCTACGTTAACATCGAATTAGTCCGACTACTTATACCACAAACTCCACGGAATAAATTTATGAATGGAAACATCCAAGCCGTAGAATAAAATTAAGATGGAATTATTCTACACAAAATACCGATCCATGACAATTCCAACTGTTAGAAACGTAGAACATGGAAAGAGCTTCGTTTTGATAGGTTGTGGCTCCCGTAACTCCAAACGAGTCAAAAGTTATGGCCGTTTGAAGAAACGGAAGAAAGCGACCAACCGCTCGCTGTTCCAATTCGACGGTATTGGCAAAAGTCTTCGATCTCCGTGAAACGCTCGAGCATGCTCACACTATAGTACTTGATATTTAAGATATTATGGATCATTGGGGGAATAAATGGGGATATGAGTCAAAAACTTGTCTACAGAAGCTATAGCACAATAAACGTTCTGTTTTTACGACCGTTCCGTCTTTCTCTTTTTCCGCACCACATTGTTTTGCTCATAGTCATCAACACGCGCCGCCTTTTTGCCAGAATTACGACACCACGACGAAGTGACTTCAAGGAGAGCATTAAAAGCATTTGATACCTTAGAATTTCGAACGACTCAAGGCGTTTTATATGATTACTTAGCAAGTAAGTAAGCTATTTTTTCAATCTGTGAATATCTTTTAGTTTCCTGTTTTATCCAATTTTAAATTCAATTTCAATTTTTTTAACTGAATATTATGCTGGCCTTTTTTGATCTTTGTATACTTTTATTTTTTTACGTTCTTCTACGTTAACATCGAATTAGTCCGACTACTTATACCACAAACTCCACGGAATAAATTTATGAATGGAAACATCCAAGCCGTAGAATAAAATTAAGATGGAATTATTCTACACAAAATACCGATCCATGACAATTCCAACTGTTAGAAACGTAGAACATGGAAAGAGCTTCGTTTTGATAGGTTGTGGCTCCCGTAACTCCAAACGAGTCAAAAGTTATGGCCGTTTGAAGAAACGGAAGAAAGCGACCGACCGCTCGCTGTTCCGATTCGACGGTAGTGGCAAAAGTCTTCGATCTCCGTGAAACGCTCGAGCATGCTCACACTATAGTACTTGATATTTAAGATATTATGGATCATTGGGGGAATAAATGGGGATATGGGTCAAAAACTTCTCTACAGAAGCTATAGCACAATAAACGTTCTGTTTTTACGACCGTTCTGTCTTCCTCTTTTTCCGTACCACATTGTTTTGCTCATAGTCATCGACACGCGCCGCCTTTTTACCAGAATTAGGACACCACGACGAAGTGACTTCAAGGAGAGCGTTAAAAGCATTTGATACCTTAGAATTTCGAACGACTCAAGGCGTTTTATATGATTACTTAGCCAGTAAGTAAGCCACTTTTTCAATCTGGGAATATCTTTCAGTTTCCTGTTTTAACCAATTTTAAATTCAATTTCATTTTTTTAGCTGAATATTATGCTGGCCTTTTTTGATCTTTGTACATTTTTGTTTTTTTACGTTCTTCTACGTTAACATCGAATTAGTCCGACTACTTATACCACAAACTCCACGGAATAAATTTATGAATGGAAACATTCAAGCCGTAGAATAAAATTAAGATGGAATTATTCTACACAAAAAATCGATCCATGACAATTCCAACCGTTAGAAATGTAGAATATTGAAAGAGCTTTGTTTTGATAGGTTGTGGCTCCCGTAACTCCAAACGAGTCAAAAGTTATGGCCGTTTGAAGAAACGGAAGAAAGCGACCAACCGCTCGCTGTTCCAATTCGACGGTATTGGCAAAAGTCTTCGATCTCCGTGAAACGCTCGAGCATGCTCACACTATAGTACTTGATATTTAAGATATTATGGATCATTGGGGGAATAAATGGGGATATGAGTCAAAAACTTGTCTACAGAAGCTATAGCACAATAAACGTTCTGTTTTTACGACCGTTCCGTCTTTCTCTTTTTCCGCACCACATTGTTTTGCTCATAGTCATCAACACGCACCGCCTTTTTACCAGAATTACGACACCACGACGAAGTGACTTCAAGGAGAGCGTTAAAAGCATTTGATACCTTAGAATTTCGAACGACTCAAGGCGTTTTATATGATTACTTAGCAAGTAAGTAAGCTACTTTTTCAATCTGTGAATATCTTTTAGTTTCCTGTTTTATCCAATTTTAAATTCAATTTCAATTTTTTTAGCTGAATATTATGTTGGCCTTTTTTGATCTTTGTATACTTTTATTTTTTTACGTTCTTCTACGTTAACATCGAATTAGTCCGACTACTTATACCACAAACTCCACGGAATAAATTTATGAATGGAAACATCCAAGCCGTAGAATAAAATTAAGATGGAATTATTCTACACAAAATACCGATCCATGACAATTCCAACTGTTAGAAACGTAGAACATGGAAAGAGCTTCGTTTTGATAGGTTGTGGCTCCCGTAACTCCAAACGAGTCTAAAGTTATGGCCGTTTGAAGAAACGGAAGAAAGCGACCGACCGCTCGCTGTTCCGATTCGACGGTATTGGCAAAAGTCTTCGATCTCCGTGAAACGCTCGAGCATGCTCACACTATAGTACTTGATATTTAAGATATTATGGATCATTGGGGGAATAAATGGGGATATGGGTCAAAAACTTATCTACAGAAGCTATAGCACGATAAACGTTCTGTTTTTACGACCGTTCTGTCTTCCTCTTTTTCCGTACCACATTGTTTTGCTCATAGTCATCAACACGCGCCGCCTTTTTACCAGAATTAGGATACCACGACGAAGTGACTTCAAGGAGAGCGTTAAAAGCATTTGATAGCTTAGAATTTCGAACGACTCAAGGCGTTTTATATGATTACTTAGCCAGTAAGTAAGCCACTTTTTCAATCTGGGAATATCTTTCGGTTTCCTGTTTTATCCAATTTTAAATTCAATTTCATTTTTTTAGCTGAATATTATGCTGGCCTTTTTTGATCTTTGTACATTTTTGTTTTTTTACGTTCTTCTACGTTAACATCGAAGTAGTCCGACTACTTATACCACAAACTCCACGGAATAAATTTATGAATGGAAACATCCAAGTCGTAGAATAAAATTAAGATGGAATTATTCTACACAAAAAACCGATCCATGACAATTCCAACCGTTAGAAACGTAGAACATGGAAAGAGCTTCGTTTTGATAGGTTGTGGCTCCCGTAACTCCAAACGAGTGAAAAGTTATGGCCGTTTGAAGAAACGGAAGAAAGCGACCAACCGCTCGCTGTTCCAATTCGACGGTATTGGCAAAAGTCTTCGATCTCCGTGAAACGCTCGAGCATGCTCACACTATAGTACTTGATATTTAAGATATTATGGATCATTGGGGGAATAAATGGGGATATGAGTCAAAAACTTGTCTACAGAAGCTATAGCACAATAAACGTTCTGTTTTTACGACCGTTCCGTCTTTCTCTTTTTCCGCACCACATTGTTTTGCTCATAGTCATCAACACGCGCCGCCTTTTTGCCAGAATTACGACACCACGACGAAGTGACTTCAAGGAGAGCGTTAAAAGCATTTGATACCTTAGAATTTCGAACGACTCAAGGCGTTTTATATGATTACTTAGCAAGTAAGTAAGCTATTTTTTCAATCTGTGAATATCTTTTAGTTTCCTGTTTTATCCAATTTTAAATTCAATTTCAATTTTTTTAACTGAATATTATGCTGGCCTTTTTTGATCTTTGTATACTTTTATTTTTTTACGTTCTTCTACGTTAACATCGAATTAGTCCGACTACATATACCACAAACTCCACGGAATAAATTTATGAATGGAAACATCCAAGCCGTAGAATAAAATTAAGATGGAATTATTCTACACAAAATACCGATCCATGACAATTCCAACTGTTAGAAACGTAGAACATGGAAAGAGCTTCGTTTTGATAGGTTGTGGCTCCCGTAACTCCAAACGAGTCAAAAGTTATGGCCGTTTGAAGAAACGGAAGAAAGCGACCGACCGCTCGCTGTTCCGATTCGACGGTAGTGGCAAAAGTCTTCGATCTCCGTGAAACGCTCGAGCATGCTCACACTATAGTACTTGATATTTAAGATATTATGGATCATTGGGGGAATAAATGGGGATATGGGTCAAAAACTTCTCTACAGAAGCTATAGCACAATAAACGTTCTGTTTTTACGACCGTTCTGTCTTCCTCTTTTTCCGTACCACATTGTTTTGCTCATAGTCATCGACACGCGCCGCCTTTTTACCAGAATTAGGACACCACGACGAAGTGACTTCAAGGAGAGCGTTAAAAGCATTTGATACCTTAGAATTTCGAACGACTCAAGGCGTTTTATATGATTACTTAGCCAGTAAGTAAGCCACTTTTTCAATCTGGGAATATCTTTCAGTTTCCTGTTTTATCCAATTTTAAATTCAATTTCATTTTTTTAGCTGAATATTATGCTGGCCTTTTTTGATCTTTGTACATTTTTGTTTTTTTACGTTCTTCTACGTTAACATCGAATTAGTCCAACTATTTATACCACAAACTCCACGGAATAAATTTATGAATGGAAAAATTCAAGCCGTAGAATAAAATTAAGATGGAATTATTCTACACAAAAAATCGATCCATGACAATTCCAACCGTTAGAAATGTAGAATATTGAAAGAGCTTTGTTTTGATAGGTTGTGGCTCCCGTAACTCCAAACGAGTCAAAAGTTATGGCCGTTTGAAGAAACGGAAGAAAGCGACCAACCGCTCGCTGTTCCAATTCGACGGTATTGGCAAAAGTCTTCGATCTCGTGAAACGCTCGAGCATGCTCACACTATTGTACTTGATATTTAAGATATTATGGATCATTGGGGGAATAAATGGGGATATGAGTCAAAAACTTGTCTACAGAAGCTATAGCACAATAAACGTTCTGTTTTTACGACCGTTCCGTCTTTCTCTTTTTCCGCACCACATTGTTTTGCTCATAGTCATCAACACGCACCGCCTTTTTACCAGAATTACGACACCACGACGAAGTGACTTCAAGGAGAGCGTTAAAAGCATTTGATACCTTAGAATTTCGAACGACTCAAGGCGTTTTATATGATTACTTAGCAAGTAAGTAAGCTACTTTTTCAATCTGTGAATATCTTTTAGTTTCCTGTTTTATCCAATTTTAAATTCAATTTCAATTTTTTTAGCTGAATATTATGTTGGCCTTTTTTGATCTTTGTATACTTTTATTTTTTTACGTTCTTCTACGTTAACATCGAATTAGTCCGACTACTTATACCACAAACTCCACGGAATAAATTTATGAATGGAAACATCCAAGCCGTAGAATAAAATTAAGATGGAATTATTCTACACAAAATACCGATCCATGACAATTCCAACTGTTAGAAACGTAGAACATGGAAAGAGCTTCGTTTTGATAGGTTGTGGCTCCCGTAACTCCAAACGAGTCAAAAGTTATGGCCGTTTGAAGAAACGGAAGAAAGCGACCGACCGCTCGCTGTTCCGATTCGACGGTATTGGCAAAAGTCTTCGATCTCCGTGAAACGCTCGAGCATGCTCACACTATAGTACTTGATATTTAAGATATTATGGATCATTGGGGGAATAAATGGGGATATGGGTCAAAAACTTATCTACAGAAGCTATAGCACAATAAACGTTCTGTTTTTACGACCGTTGTGTCTTCCTCTTTTTCCGTTCCACATTGTTTTGCTCATAGTCATCAACACGCGCCGCCTTTTTACCAGAATTTGGATACCACGACGAAGTGACTTCAAGGAGAGCGTTAAAAGCATTTGATAGCTTAGAATTTCGAACGACTCAAGGCATTTTATATGATTACTTAGCCAGTAAGTAAGCCACTTTTTCAATCTGGGAATATCTTTCGGTTTCCTGTTTTATCCAATTTTAAATTCAATTTCATTTTTTTAGCTGAATATTATGCTGGCCTTTTTTGATCTTTGTATATTTTTGTTTTTTTACGTTCTTCTACGTTAACATCGAAGTAGTCCGACTACTTATACCACAAACTCCACGGAATAAATTTATGAATGGAAACATCCAAGTCGTAGAATAAAATTAAGATGGAATTATTCTACACAAAAAACCGATCCATGACAATTCCAACCGTTAGAAACGTAGAACATGGAAAGAACTTCGTTTTGATAGGTTGTGGCTCCCGTAACTCCAAACGAGTCAAAAGTTATGGCCGTTTGAAGAAACGGAAGAAAGCGACCAACCGCTCGCTGTTCCAATTCGACGGTATTGGCAAAAGTCTTCGATCTCCGTGAAACGCTCGAGCATGCTCACACTATAGTACTTGATATTTAAGATATTATGGATCATTGGGGGAATAAATGGGGATATGAGTCAAAAACTTGTCTACAGAAGCTATAGCACAATAAACGTTCTGTTTTTACGACCGTTCCGTCTTTCTCTTTTTCCGCACCACATTGTTTTGCTCATAGTCATCAACACGCGCCGCCTTTTTGCCAGAATTACGACACCACGACGAAGTGACTTCAAGGAGAGCGTTAAAAGCATTTGATACCTTAGAATTTCGAACGACTCAAGGCGTTTTATATGATTACTTAGCAAGTAAGTAAGCTATTTTTTCAATCTGTGAATATCTTTTAGTTTCCTGTTTTATCCAATTTTAAATTCAATTTCAATTTTTTTAACTGAATATTATGCTGGCCTTTTTTGATCTTTGTATACTTTTATTTTTTTACGTTCTTCTACGTTAACATCGAATTAGTCCGACTACTTATACCACAAACTCCACGGAATAAATTTATGAATGGAAACATCCAAGCCGTAGAATAAAATTAAGATGGAATTATTCTACACAAAATACCGATCCATGACAATTCCAACCGTTAGAAACGTAGAACATGGAAAGAGCTTCGTTTTGATAGGTTGTGGCTCCCGTAACTCCAAACGAGTCAAAAGTTATGACCGTTTGAAGAAACGGAAGAAAGCGACAGACCGCGCGCTGTTCCGATTCGACGGTATTGGCAAAAGTCTTCGATCTCCGTGAAACGCTCGAGCATGCTCACACTATAGTACTTGATATTTAAGATATTATGGATCATTGGGGCAATAAATGGGGATATGGGTCAAAAACTTGTCTACAGAAGCTACAGCACAATAAACGTTCTGTTTTTACGACCGTTCCGTCTTCCTCCTTTTCCGTACCACATTGTTTTGCTCATAGTCATCAACACGCGCTGCCTTTTTACCATAATTACGACACCACGACGAAGTGACTTCAAGGAGAGCGTTAAAAGCATTTGATACCTAAGAATTTCGAGCGACTCAAGGCGTTTTATATGATTACTTAGCCAGTAAGTAAGCTACTTTTTCAATCTGTGAATATCTTTCAGTTTCCTGTTTTATCCAATTTTGAATTCAATTTCAATTTTTTTAGCTGAATATTATGCTGGCCTTTTTTGATCTTTGTACATTTTTGTTTTTTTACGTTCTTCTTCGTTAACATCGAATTAGTCCGACTACTTATACCACAAACTCCACGGAATAAATTTATGAATGGAAACATCCAAGACGTAGAATAAAATTAAGATGTAATTATTCTATACAAAATACCGATCCATGACAATTACAACCGTTAGAAATGTAGAACATGGAAATAGCTTCGTTTTGATAGGTTGTGGCTCCCGTAACTCCAAACGAGTCAAAAGTTATGGCCGTTTGAAGAAACGGAAGAAAGCGACCAACCGCTCGCCGTTCCGATTCAACGGTATTGGTAAAAGTCTTCGATCACCGCGAAATGCTCGAGCATGCTCAAAAAATAGTACTTGATATTTAAGATATTATGGATCATTGAGGGAATAAATGGGGATATGGGTCAAAAACTTGTCTACAGAAGCTGTAGCACAATAAACGTTTTGTTTTTACGACCGTTCCGTCTTCCCCTTTTTCCGTACCACATTGTTTTGCTCATTGTCATCAACATGCGCCGCCTTTTTACCAGAATTACGACACCACGACGAAATGACTTCAAGGAGAGCGTTAAAAGCATTTGATACCTTAGAATTTCGAACGACTCAAGGCGTTTTATATGATTACTTAGCCAGTAAGTAAGCTACTTCTTCAATCTGTGATTATCTTTCAGTTTTCTATTTTATCCAATTGTAAATTCAATTTCAATTTTTTTAGCTGAATATTATGCTGGCCTTTTTTATCTTTGTATGTTTTTGTTTTTTTACGTTCTTCTACGTTAACATCGAATTAGTCCGACTACTTATACCACAAACTCCACGGAATAAATTTATGAATGGAAACATCCAAGCCGTAGAATAAAATTAAGATGGAATTATTCTACACAAAAAACCGATCCATGACAATTCCAACCGTTAGAAACGTAGAACAAAGAAAGAGCTTCGTTTGGATAGGTTGTCGCTCCCGTAGCTCCAAACGAGTCAAAAGTTATGGCCGTTTGAAGAAACGGAAGAAAGCGACCGACCGCTCGCTGTTCCGATTCGACGGTATTGGCAAAAGTCTTCGATCTCCGTGAAACGCTCGAGCATGCTCACACTATAGTACTTGATATTTAAGATATTATGGATCATTGGGGGAATAAATGGGGATATGGGTCAAAAACTTGTCTACAGATGCTATAGCACAATAAACGTTCTGTTTTTACGACCGTTCCGTCTTCCTCTTTTTCTGTACCGCATTGTTTTGCTCATAGTCATCAACACGCGCCGCCTTTTTACCAGAATTACGACACCACGACGAAGTGACTTCAAAGAGAGTGTTAAAAGCATTTGATACCTTAGAATTTCGAACGACTCAAGGCGTTTTATATGATTACTTAGCCAGTAAGTAAGGTACTTTTTCAATCTGTGAATATCTTTCAGTTTCCTGTTTTATCCAATTTTAAGTTCAATTTCAATTTTTTTAGCTCAATATTATGCTGGCCTTTTTTGATCTTTGTATATTTTTGTTTTTTTACGTTCTTCTAGGTTAACATCGAATTAGTCCGACTACTTATACCACAAACTCCACGGAACAAATTTATGAATGGAAACATCCAAGCCGTAGAATAAAATTAAGATGGAATTATTCTACACAAAAAACCGATCCATGACAATTCCAAACGTTAGAAACGTAGAACATGGATAGAGCTTCGTTTTGATAGGTCGTGGCTCCCGTAGCTCCAAACGAGTCAAAAGTTATGGCGGTTTGAAGAAACGGAAGAAAGCGACCGACCGCTCGCTGTTCCGATTCGACGGTATTGGCAAAAGTCTTCGATCTCCGTGAAACGCCCGAGCATGCTCACACTATAGTACTTGATATTTAAGATATTATTGATCATTGGGGGAATAAATGGGGATGTGGGACAAAAACTTGTCTACAGAAGCTATAGCACAATAAACGTTCTGTTTTTACGACCGTTCTGTCTTCCTCTTTTTCCGTACCACATTGTTTTGCTCATAGTCATCAACACGCGCCGCCTTTTTACCAGAATTACGACACCACAACGAAGTGACTTCAAGGAGAGCGTTAAAAGCATTTGATACCTTAGAATTTCGAACGACTCAAGGCGTTTTATATGATTACTTAGCCAGTAAGTAAGCTACTTTTTCAATCTGTGAATATCTTTCAGTTCCTGTTTTATCCAATTTTAAATTCAATTTCAATTTTTTTAGCTGAATATTATGCCGGCCTTTTTTGATCTTTGTATATTTTTATTTTTTTACGTTCTTCTACGTTAACATCGATTTAGTCCGACTACTTATACCACAAACTCCACGGAATAAATTTATGAATGGAAACATTCAAGCCGTAGAACAAAATTAAGATGGAATTATTCAACACAAAAAACCGATCCATGACAATTCCAACCGTTAGAAGCGTAGAACATGGAAATAGCTTCGTTTTGATAGGTTGTGGCTCCCGTAACTCCAAACGAGTCAAAAGTTATGGCCGTTTGAAGAAACGGAAGAAAGCGACCGACCGCTCGCTGTTCCGATTCGACGGTATAGGCAAAAGTCTTCGATCACCGTGAAACGCTCGAACATGCTCACAATATAGTACTTCATATTTAAGATATTATGGATCATTGGGGGAATAAATGGGGATATGGGTCAAAAACTTGTCTACAGAAGCTATAGCACAATAAACGTTCTGTTTTTACGACCGTTCCGTCTTCCTCTTTTTCCGTACCACATTGTTTTGCTCATAGTCATCAACACGCGCCGCCTTTTTACCAGAATTACGACACCACGACGAAGTGAGTTCAAAGAGAGCGTTAAAAGCATTTGATACCTTAGAATTTCGAACGACTCAAGGCGTTTTAGATGATTACTTAGCCAGTAAGTAAGCTACTTTTTCAATCTGTGAATATCTTTCAGTTTCCTGTTTTATCCAATTTTAAATTCAATTTCAAATTTTTTAGCTGAATATTATGCTGGCCTTTTTTGATCTTTGTGTATTTTTGTTATTTTACGTTCTTCTATGTTAACATCGAATTAGTCCGACTACTTATACACAAATCTCCACGGAACAAATTTATGAATGGAAACATCCAAGCCGTAAAATAAAATTAAGATGGAATTATTCTACACAAAAAACCGATCCATGACAATTCCAACCGTTAGAAATGTAGAACATGGAAAGAGCTTCGTTTTGATGCGTTGTGGCTCCCGTAGCTCCAAACGAGTCAAAAGTTATGGCCGTTCGAAGAAACGGAAGAAAGCGACCGACCGCTCGCTGTTCCGATTCGACGGTATTGGCAAAAGTCTTCGATCTCCGTGAAACGCTCGAGCATGCTCACACTATATTATTTGATATTTAAGATATTATGGATCATTGGGGGAATAAATGGGGATAAGGGTCAAAAACTTGTCTAAAGAAGCTATAGCACAATAAACGTTCTGTTTTTACGACCGTTCTGTCTTCCTCTTTTTCCGTACCACATTGTTTTGCTCGTAGTCATCAGCACACGCTGCCTTTTTACCAGAATTACGACACCACGACGAAATGACTTCAAGGAGAGCGTTAAAAGCATTTGATACCTTAGAATTTCGAACGACTCAAGACGTTTTATATGATTACTTAGCCAGTAAGTAAGCTACTTTTTCAATCTATGAATATCTTTCAGTTTCCTGTTTATCCAATTTTAAATTCAATTTCAATTTTTTTAGCGGAATATTATGCTGGTCTTTTTTGATCTTTGTATATTTTTGTTTTTTTACGTTCTTCTACGTTAACATCGAATTAGTCCGACTACTTATACCACAAACTCCACGGAACAATTTTATGAATGGAAACATCCAAGCCGTAGAATAAAATTAAGATGGAATTATTCTACACAAAAAACCGATCCATGACAATTCCAACCGCTAGAAACGTAGAACATGGAAAGAGCTTCGTTTTGATAGGTTGTGGCTCCCGTAACTCCAAACGAGTCAAAAGTTATGGCCGTTTGAAGAAACGGAAGAAAGCGACCGACCGCTCGCTGTTCCGATTCGACGGTATTGGCAAAAGTCTTCGATCTCCATGAAACGCTCGAGCATGCTCACAATATAGTACTTCATATTTGATATATTATGGATCATTGGGGGAATAAATGGGGATATGGGTCAAAAACTTGTCTACAGAAACTATAGCACAATAAACGTTCTGTTTTTACGACCGTTCCGTCTTCCTCTTTTTCCCTACCACATTGTTTTGCTCATAGTCATCAACACGCGCCGCCTTTTTTCCAGAATTACGACACCACGACGAAGTGACTTCAAGGAGAGCGTTAAAAGCATTTGATACCTTAGAATTTCGAACGACTCAAGGCGTTTTATATGATTACTTAGCCAGTAAGTAAGCTACATTTTCAATCTGTGAATATCTTTCAGTTTCCTATTTTATCCAATTTTAAATTCAATTTCAATTTTTTTAGCTGAATATTATGCTGGCCTTTTTTGAACTTTGTATATTTTTGTTTTTTTACGTTCTTCTACGTTAACATCGAATTAGTCCGACTACTTATACCACAAACTCCACGTAATAAATTTATGAATGGAAACATCCAAGCCGTAGAATAAAATTAAGATGGAATTATTCTACACAAAAAACCGATCCATGACAATTCCAATAGTTATAAACGTAGAACATGGAAAGAGCTTCGTTTTGATAGGTTGTGGCTCCCGTAACTCCAAACGAGTCAAAAGTTATGGCCCTTTGAAGAAACGGAAGAAAGCGACCGACCGCTCGCTGTTCCGATTCGACGGTATTGGCGAAAATCTTCGATCTCCGTGAAACGCTCGAGCATGCTCACAATATAGTACTTGATATTTAAGATATTATGGATCATTGGAGGAATAAATGGGGATATGGGTCAAAAACTTGTCTACAGAAGCTATAGCACAATAAACGTTCTGCTTTTACGACCGTTCCGTCTTTCTCTTTTTCCGTACCACATTGTTTTGCTCATAGTCGTCAACACGCGCCGCCTTTTTACCAGAATTACGACACCACGACGAAGTGACTTCAAGGAGAGCGTTAAAAGTATTTGATACCTTAGAATTTCGAACGACTCAAGGCGTTTTATAGGATTACTTAGCCAGTAAGTAAGCTACTTTTTCAATCTGTGAATATCTTTCAGTTTCCTGTTTTATCCAATTTTAAATTCAATTTCAATTTTTTTAGCTGAATATTATGCTGGCCTTTTTTTATCTTTGTATATTTTTGTTTTTTTACGTTCTTCTACGTTAACATCGAATTTTTCCGACTAATTATACCACAAACTCCACGGAATAAATTTATGAATGGAAACATCCAAGCCGTAGAATAAAATTAAGATGAAATTATTCTACACAAAAAACGATCCATGACAATTCCAACCGTTAGAAACGTAGAACATGGAAACAGCTTCGTTTTGATAGGTTGTGTCTCCCGTAACTCCAAACGAGTCAAAAGTTATGGCCGTTTGAAGAAACGGAAGAAAGCGACCGACCGCTCGCTGTTCCGATTCGACGGTATTGGCAAATGTATTCGATCTCCGTGAAACGCTCGAGCATTCTCACACTATACTATTTGATATTTAAGATATTATGGATCATTGGGGGAATAAATGGGGATATGGGTCAAAAACTTGTCTACAGAAGCTATAACACAATAAACGTTCTGTTTTTACGACCGTTCCGTCTTCCTCTTTTTCCGTACCACATTGTTTTGCTCATACTCATCAACATGCGCCGCCTTTTTACCAGAATTACGACACCACGACGAAGTGACTTCAAGGAGAGCGTTAAAAGTATTTGATACCTTAGAATTTCGAACGACTCAAGACGTTTTATATGATTACTTAGCCAATAAGTAAGCTACTTTTCAATCTGTGAATATCTTTCAGTTTCCTGTTTTATTCAATTTTAAATTCAATTTCAATTTTTTTAGCTGAATATTATGCTGGCCTTTTTTGATCTTTGTATATTTTTGTTTTTTTACGTTCTTCTACGTTAACATCGAATTAGTCCGACTACTTATACCACAAACTCCACGGAATAAATTTATGAATGGAAACATCCAAGCCGTAGAATAAAATTAAGATTGAATTATTCTACACAAAAAACCGATCCATGACAATTCCAACCGTTATAAACGTAGAGCATGGAAAGAGCTTCGTTTTGATAGGTAGTGGCTACCGTAACTCCAAACGAGTCAAAAGTTATGGCCGTTTGAAGAAACGGAAGAAAGCGACCGACCGCTCGCTGTTCCGATTCGACGGTATTGGCGAAAGTCTTCGATCTCCGTGAAATGCTTGAGCATGCTCACGATATAGTACTTGATATTTAAGATATTATGGATCATTGGAGGAATAAATGGGGATATGGGTCAAAAACTTGTCTACAAAAGCTATAGCACAATAAACATTCTGTTTTTACGACCGTTCCGTCTTCCTCTTTTTCCGTACCACATTGTTTTGCTCATAGTCGTCAACACGCGCCGCCTTTTTACCAGAATTACGACACCACGACGAAGTGACTTCAAGGAGAGCGTTAAAAGTATTTGATACCTTAGAATTTCGAACGACTCAAGGCGTTTTATATGATTACTTAGCCAGTAAGTAAGCAACTTTTTCAATCTGTGAATATCTTTCAGTTTCCTGTTTTATCCAATTTTAAATTAAATTTCAATTTTTTTAGCTGAATATTGTGCTGGCCTTTTTTGTTCTTTGTATATTTATGTTTTTTTACGTTCTTCTACGTTAACATCGAATTAGTCCGACTACTTATAGCACAAACTCCACGGAACAAATTTATGAATGGAAACATCCAAGCCGTAGAATAAAATTAAGATGGAATTATTCTACACAAAAAACCGATCCATGAAAATTCCTACCGTTAGAAACGTAGAACATGGAAATAGATTCGTTTTGATAGGTTGTGGCTCCCGTAGCTCCAAACGAGTCAAAAGTTATGGCCGTTTGAAGAAACGGAAGAAAGCAACCGACCGCTCGCTGTTCCGATTCGACGGTACTGGCAAAAGTCTTCGATCTCCGTGAAATGCTCGAGCATGCTCACACTATAGTACTTGATATTTAAGATATTATGGATCATTGGGGGAATAAATGGGGATATGGGTCAAAAACTTGTCTACAGAAGCTATAGCACAATAAACGTTCTGTTTTTACGACCGTTCCGTCTTCCTCTTTTTCCGTACCACATTGTTTTGCTCATAGTCATCAACACGCGCCGCCTTTTTACCAGAATTACGACACCACGACGAAGTGACTTCAAAGAGACCGTTAAAAGCATTTAACACCTTAGAATTTCGAACGACTCAAGGCGTTTTATATGATTACTTAGCCAGTAAGTAAGCTACTTTTTCAATCTGTGAATATCTTTCAGTTTCCTGTTTTATCTAATTTTAAATTCAATTTCAATTTTTTTAGCTGAATATTATGCTGGCCTTTTTTGATATTTGTATATTTTTGTCTTTTTACGTTCTTCTACGTTAACATCGAATTAGTCCGACTACTTATACCACAAACTTCACGGAACAAATTTATGAATGGAAACATCCAAGCCGTAGAATAAAATTAAGATAGAATTATTCTGCACAAAAAACCGATCCATGACAATTCCAACCGTCAGAAACGTAGAACATGGAAAGAGCTGCGTTTAGATAGGTTGTGGCTCCCGTAACTCCAAACGAGTCAAAAGTTAAGGCCGTTTGAAGAAACAGAAGAAAGCGACCGACCGCTCGCTGTTCTGATTCGACGGTATTGGCAAAAGTCTTCGATCTCTGTGAAACGCTCGAGCATGATCACACTGTAGTACTTGATATTTAAGATATTATGGATCATTGGGGGAATAAATGGGGATATGGATCGAAAACTTGTCTACAGAAGCTATAGCACAATAAACGTTCTGTTTTTACGACTGTTCCTTCTTCCTCTTTTTCCGTACCACATTGTTTTGCTCATAGTCATCAACACACGCGCCTTTTCACCAGAATTACGACACCACGACGAAATGACTTCAAGGAGAGCGTTAAAAGCATTTGATACCTTAGAATTTCGAACGACTCAAGACGTTTTATATGACTACTTAGCCAGTAAGTAAGCTACTTTTTCAATCTGTGAATATCTTTCAGTTTCCTGTTTTATCCAATTTTAAATTCAATTTCAATTTTTTTAGCTGAATATTATGCTGGCCTTTTTTGATCTTTGTATATTTTTGTTTTTTTATGTTCTTCTACGTTAACATCGAATTAGTCCGACTGCTTATACCACAAACTCCACGGAATAAATTTATGAATGGAAACGTCCAAGCCGTAGAATAAAATTAAGATGCAATTATTCTACACAAAAAACCGATCCATGGAAATTCCAACCGTTAGAAACGTAGAATGTGGAAATAGATTCGTTTTGATAGGTTGTGGCTCCCGTAACTCCAAACGAGTCAAAAGTTAAGGCCGTTTGAAGAAACGGAAGAAAGCGACCGACCGCTCGTTGTTCCGATTCGACGGTATTGGCAAAAGTCTTCGATCTCTGTGAAACGCTCGAGCATGATCACACTGTAGTACTTGATATTTAAGATAATATGGATCATTCGGGGAATAAATGGGGATATGGATCGAAAACTTGTCTCCAGAAGCTATAGCACAATAAACGTTCTGTTTTTACGACTGTTCCTTCTTCCTCTTTTTCCGTACCACATTGTTTTGCTCATAGTCATCAACACACACCGCCTTTTTACCAGAATTACGACACCACGACGAAATGATTTCAAGGAGAGCGTTAAAAGCATTTGATACCTTAGAATTTCGAACGACTCAAGGCGTTTTATATGATTACTTAGCCAGTAAGTAAGCTACTTTTTGAATCTGTGAATATCTTTCAGTTTCCTGTTTTATCCAATTTTAAATTAAATTTCAATTTTTTTAGCTGAATATTATGCTGGCCTTTTTTGATATTTGTATATTTTTGTTTTTTTACGTTCTTCTACGTTAACATCGATTTAGTCCGACTACTTATACCACAAACTCCACGGAATAAAATTATGAATGGAAACATTCAAGCCGTAGAATAAAATTAAGATGGAATTATTCTACACAAAAAACCGATCCATGGCAAATCCAACCGGTAGAAACGTAGAACATTGAAAGAGCTGAGTTTAGATAGGTTGTGGCTCCCGTAACTCCAAACGAGGCAAAAGTTAAGGCCGTTTGAAGAAATGGAAGAAAGCGACCGACCGCTCGCTGTTCCGATTCGACGGAATTGACAAAAGTCTTCGATCTGCGTGAATCACTCGAGCATGCTCACACTATAGTACTTGATATTTAAGATATTATGGATCATTGGGGGAATAAATGGGGATATGGGTCAAAAACTTGTCTACAGAAGCTATAGCACAATAAACGTTCTGTTTTTACGACCGTTCCTTCTTACTCTTTTTCCGTACCACATTGTTTTGCTCATAGTCATCAATACGCACCGCCTTTTTACCAGAATTACTACATCACGACGAAATGACTTCAAGGAGAGCGTTAAAAACATTTCTTACCTTAGAATTGCGAACGACTCAAGACGTTTAATATGATTACTTAGCCAGTAAGTAAGCTAATTTTTCAATCTGTGAATATCTTTCAGTTTCCTGTTTTATCCAATTTTAAATTCAATTTCAATTTTTTTAGCTGAATATTATGCTGGCCTTTTTTTATCTTTGTATATTTTTGTTTTTTTACGTTCTTCTACGTTAACATCGAATTAGTCCGACTACTTATACCACAAACTCCACGGAATAAATTTATGAACGGAAACATCCAAGCCGTAGAATAAAATTAAGATGGAATTATTCTACACAAAAAACCGATCCATGACAATTCCAACCGTTAGAAACGTAGAACGTGGAAATAGCTTCGTTTTGATAGGTTGTGGCTCCCGTAACTCCAAACGAGTCAAAAGTTAAGGCCGTTTGAAGAAACAGAAGAAAGCGACCGACCGCTCGCTGTTCCGATTCGACGGTATTGGCAAAAGTCTTCGATCTCTGTGAAACGCTCGAGCATGATCACACTGTAGTACTTGATATTTAAGATATTATGGATCATTGGGGAAATAAATGGGGATACGGATCGAAAACTTGTCTACAGAAGCTATAGCACAATAAACGTTCTGTTTTTACGACTGTTCCTTCTTCCTCTTTTTCCGTACCACATTGTTTTGCTCATAGTCATCAACACACGCCGCCTTTTTACCAGAATTACGACACCACGACGAAATGACTTCAAGGAGAGCGTTAAAAGCATTTGATACCTTAGAATTTCGAACGACTCAAGACGTTTTATATGACTACTTAGCCAGTATGTAAGCTACTTTTTCAATCTGTGAATATCTTTCAGTTTCCTGTTTTATCCAATTTTGAATTCAATTTCAATTTTTTTAGCTGAATATTATGCTGGCCTTTTTTGATCTTTGTATATTTTTGTTTTTTTACGTTCTTCTACGTTAACATCGAATTAGTTCGACTACTTATACCACAAACTCCACGGAATAAATTTATGAATGGAAACATCCAAGCCGTAGAATAAAATTAAGATGGAATTATTCTACACAAAAAAACGATCCATGACAATTCCAACCGTTAGAAACGTAGAGCAGGGAAAGAGCTTCGTTTTGATAGGTTGTGGCTCCCGTAACTCCAAACGAGTCAAAAGTTATGGCCATTTGAATAAACGGAAGAAAGCGACCGACCGCTCGCTGTTCCGATTTGACGGTATTGGCGAAAGTCTTCGATCTCCAGGAAACGCTCGAGCATGCTCACACTATAGTACTTGATATTTAAGATATTATGGATCATTGGAGGAATAAATGGGGATATGGGTCAAAAACTTGTTTACAGAAGCTATAGCACAATAAACGTTCTGTTTTTACGACCGTTCCATCTTCGTCTTTTTCCGTACCACATTGTTTTGCTCATAGTCGTCAACACGCGTCGCCTTTTTACCAAAATTACGACACCACGACGAAGTGTCTTCAAGGAGAGCGTTAAAAGCATTTGATACCTTAGAATTTCGAACGACTCATGGCGTTTTATATGATTACTTAGCCAGTAAGTAAGCTACTTTTTCAATCTGTGAATATCTTTTAGTTTTCTGTTTTATCCAATTTTAAATTCAATTTCAATTTTTTTAACTGAATATTATGCTGGCCTTTTTTGATCTTTGTATATTTTTTTGTTTTTTTACGTTCTTCTACGTTAACATCGAATTAGTCCGACTACTTATACCACAAACTCCACGGAACAAATTTATGAATGAAAACATCCAAGCCGTAGAATAAAATTAAGATGGAATTATTCAACATAAAAAACCTATCCATGACAATTCCAACTGTTAGAAACGTAGAACATGGAAAGACATTCGTTTCGATAGGTTGTGGCTCCCGTAGCTCCAAACGAGTCAAAAGTTATGGCCGTTTGAAGAAACGGAAGAAAGCGACCGACCGCTCGCTGTTCCGATTCGACGGTATTGGCAAAAGTCTTCGATCTCCGTGAAACGCCCGAGCATGCTCACACTATAGTACTTGATATTTAATATATAATGGATCATTGGGGGAATAAATGGTGATATGGGTCAAAAACTTGTCTACAGAAGCTATAGCATAATAAACGTTCTGTTTTTACGACCGTTCCGTCTTCCTCTTTTTCCGTACCACATTGTTTTGCTGATAATCATCAACACGCGCCGCCTTTTTACCAGAATTACGACACCACGATGAAATGACTTCAAGGAGAGCGTTAAAAGAATTTTATACCTTAGATTTCGAACGACTCAAGGCGTTTTATATGATTACTTAGCCATTAAGTAAGCTACTTTTTCAATCTGTGAATATCTTTCAGTTTCCTGTTTTATCCAACTTTAAATTCAATTTCAATTTTTTTAGCTGAATATTATGCTGGCCTTTTTTGATCTTGGTATAATTTTGTTTTTTTACATTCTTCTACGTTAACATCGAATTAGTCCGACTACTTATACCACAAACTCCACGGAACAAATTTATGATTGGAAACATCCAAGCCGTAGAATAAAATTAAGATGGAATTATTCTACACAAAAAACCGATCCATGACAATTCCAACCGTTAGAAACGTAGAACATGGAAAGAGCTTCGTTTTGATGGGTGGTGGCTCTCGTAGCTCCAAACGAGTCAAAAGTTATGGCCGTTTGAAGAAACGGAAGAAAGCGACCGACCGCTCGCTGTTCCGATTCGACGGTATTGGCAAAAGTCTTCGATCTCGATGAAACGCTCGAGCATGCTCACACTATAGTACTTGATATTTAAGATATTATGAATCATTGGGGGAATAAATGGGGATATGGGTAAAAAAAACTTGTCTACAGAAGCTATAGCACAATAAACGTTCAGTTTTTAAGACCGTTCCGTCTTCCTCTTTTTCCGTACCACATTGTTTTGCTCATAGCCTTTTTACCAGAATTACGACATCACGACGAAATGACTTCAAGGAGAGTGTTAAAAGCATTTGATACCTTAGAATTTCGAACGACTCAAGACGTTTTATATGATTACTTAGCCAGTAAGTAAGCTACTTTTTCAATCTGTGAATATCTTTAAGTTTCCTGTTTTATCCAATTTTAAATTCAATTTCAATTTTTTTAGCTGAATATTATGCTGGCCTTTTTTGATCTTTGTATATTTTCGTTTTTTTACGTTCTTCTACGTTAACATCGAATTAGTCCGACTACTTATACCACAAACTCCACGGAATAAATTTATGAATGGAAACATCCAAGCCGTAGAATAAAATTAAGATGTAATTATTCTACACAAAAAACCGTTCCATGACAATTCCAACCGTTAGAAACGTAGAACATGGAAAGAGCTTCGTTTTGATAGGTTGTGGCTCCCGTAACTCCAAACGAGTCAAAAGTTATGGCCGTTTGAAGAAACGGAAGAAAGCGATCGACCGCTCGCTGTTCCGATTCGACGGTATTGGCAAAAGTCTTCGATCTCCGTGAAACGCTCGAGCATGCTCACAATATAGTACTTCATATTTAAGATATTATGGATCATTGGGGGAATAAATGGGGATATGTGTCAAAAACTTGTCTACAGAAGCTATAGCACAATAAACGTTCTGTTTTTACGACCATTCCGTCTTCCTCTTTTTCCGTACCACATTGTTTTGCTCATAGTCATCAACACGCGCCGCCTTTTTTCCAGAATTACGACACCACGATGAAGTGACTTCAAGGAGAGCGTTAAAAGCATTTGAAACCTTAGAATTTCGAACGAATCAAGGCGTCTTATATGATTAATTAGCCAGTAAGTAAGCTACTTTTTCAATCTGTGAATATCTTTCAGTTTCCTGTTTTATCCAATTTTAAATTCAATTTCAATTTTTTTAGCTGAATATTATGCTGGCCTTTTTTGATCTTTGTATATTTTTGTTTTTTTACGTTCTTCTACGTTAACATCGAATTAGTGCGACTACTTATACCACAAACTCCACGGAATAAATTTATGAATGGAAACATCCAAGCCGTAGAATAAAATGAAGATGGAATTATTCTACACAATAAACCGATCCATGACAATTCCAACAGTTAGAAACGTAGAACATGGAAAGAGCTTCGTTTTGGTAGGTTGTGTCTCCCGTAACTCCAAACGAGTCAAAAGTTATGGCCGTTTGAAGAAACGGAAAAAAGCGACCGACCGCTCGCTGTTCCGATTCGACGGTATTGGCAAAAGCCTTCGATCTCCGTGAAACGCTCGAGCATGCTCACACTATAGTACTTGATATTTAAGATATTATGGATCTTTGGGGAATAAATGGGGATATGGGTCAAAAACTTGTCTACAGAAGCTATAGCACAATAAACGTTCTGTTTTTACGACCGTTCCGTCTTCCTCTTTTTCCGTACCACATTGTTTTGCTCATAGTCATCAACACACGCCGCCTTTTTACCAGAATTACGACATCGCGACGAAATGACTTCAAGGAGAGTGTTAAAAGCATTTGATACCTTAGAATTTCGAACGACTCAAGACGTTTTATATGATTACATAGCCAGTAAGTAAGCTACTTTTTCAATCTGTGAATATCTTTAAGTTTCCTGTTTTATCCAATTTTAAATTCAATTTCAATTTTTTTAGCTGAATATTATGCTGGCCTTTTTTGATCTTTGTATATTTTTGTTTTTTTACGTTCTTCTACGTTAACATCGAATTAGTCCGGCTACTTATACCACAAACTCCACGGAATAAATTAATGAATGGAAACATCCAAGCCGTAGAATAAAATTAAGATGTAATTATTCTACACAAAAAACCGATTCATGACAATTCCGACCGTTAGAAACGTAGAACATGGAAAGAGCTTCGTTTTGATAGGTTGTGTCTCCCGTAAATCCAAACGAGTCAAAAGTTATGGCCATTTGAAGAAACGGAAGAAAGCGACCGACCGCTCGCTGTTCCGATTCGACGGTATTGGCAAAAGTCTACGATCTCCGTGAAACGCTAGAGCTTGCTCATACTATAGTAGTTGATATTTAAGATATTTGGATCATTGGGGGAATAAATGGAGATATGGGTCAAAAACTTGTCTACAGAAGCTATAGCACAATAAACGTTCTGTTTTTACGACCGTTCCGTCTTCCTCTTTTTCCGTACCACATTGTTTTTCTCATAGTCATCAACACGCGCCTCCTTTTTACCAGAATTACGACACCATGAAGAAGTGACTTCAAGGAGAGCGTTAAAAGCATTTGATACCTTAGAATTTCGAACGACTCAAGGCGTTTTATATGATTACTTAGCCAGCAAGTAAGCTACTTTTTCAATCTGTGAATTTCTTTCAGTTTCCTGTTTTATCCAATTTTAAATTAAATTTCAATTTTTTTTGCTGAATATTATGCTGGCCTTTTTTGATCTTTGTATATTTTTGTTCTTTTACGTTCTTCCACGTTAACATCGATTTAGTCCGACTACTTATACCACAAACTCTACGGAATAAATTTATGAATGGAAACATCCAAGTCGTAGAATAAAATTAAGATGGAATTATTCTACACAAAAAACCGATCCATGACAATTCCAACCATTAGAAACGTAGAACATGGAAAGAGCTGCATTTAGATAGGTTGTGGCTCCCGTAACTCCAAACGAGTCAAAAGTTATGGCCGTTTGAAGAAACGAAAGAAAGCGACCGACTGCTCGCTGCTCCGATTCGACGGTATTGGCAAAAGTCTTCGATCTCCGTGAAATGCTCGAGCATGCTCACACTATAGTACTTGATATTTAAGAAATTATGGATCATTGGTGGAATAAATGGGGATATGGGTCAAAAACTTGTCTACAGAAGCTATAGCACAATAAACGTTCTATTTTTACGACCGTTCTGTCTTCCTCTTTTTCCGTATCACATTGTTTTGCTCATAGTCATCAACACATGCCGCCTTTTTACCAGAATTACGACACCACGACGAAATGACTTCAAGGAGAGTGTTAAAAGCATTTGATACCTTAGAATTTCGAACGACTCAAGACGTTTTATATGATTACTTAGCCAGTAAGTAAGCTACTTTTTCAATCTGTGAATATCTTTCAGTTTCCTGTTTTATCCAATTTTAAATTCAATTTCAATTTTTTAGCTGAATATTATGCTGGCCTTTTTTGATCTTTGTATATTTTTTTGTTTTTTTACGTTCTTCTACGTTAACATCG
This sequence comes from Allium cepa, assembly GCA_030765085.1. Classification (NCBI taxonomy): domain Eukaryota; kingdom Viridiplantae; phylum Streptophyta; class Magnoliopsida; order Asparagales; family Amaryllidaceae; genus Allium; species Allium cepa. The sequence goes on from CM060931.1 coordinate 172,921,383, forward strand.
AATTAGTCCGACTACTTATACCACAAACTCCACGGAACAAATTTATGAATGAAAACATCCAAGCCGTAGAATAAAATTAAGATGGAATTATTCAACATCAAAAACCTATCCATGACAATTCCAACGGTTAGAAACGTAGAACATGGAAAGAGATTCGTTTCGATAGGTTGTGGCTCTCGTAGCTCCAAACGAGTCAAAAGTTATGGCCGTTAGAAGAAACGGAAGAAAGCGACCGACCGCTCGCTGTTCCGATTCGACGGTATTGGCAAAAGTCTTCGATCTCCGTGAAACGCCCGAGCATGCTCACACTATAGTACTTGATATTTAATATATTATGGATCATTGGGGGAATAAATGGTGATATGGGTCAAAAACTTGTCTACAGAAGCTATAGCATAATAAACGTTCTGTTTTTACGACCGTTCCGTCTTCCTCTTTTTCCGTACCACATTGTTTTGCTGATAATCATCAACACGCGCCGCCTTTTTACCAGAATTACGACACCACGATGAAATGACTTCAAGGAGAGCGTTAAAAGAATTTTATACCTTAGAATTTCGAACGACTCAAGGCGTTTTATATGATTACTTAGCCATTAAGTAAGCTACTTTTTCAATCTGTGAATATCTTTCAGTTTCCTGTTTTATCCAACTTTAAATTCAATTTCAATTTTTTTAGCCGAATATTATGCTGGCCTTTTTTGATCTTGGTATAATTTTGTTTTTTTACGTTCTTCTACGTTAACATCGAATTAGTCCGAATACTTATACCACAAACTCCACGGAACAAATTTATGATTGGAAACATCCAAGCCGTAGAATAAAATTAAGATGGAATTATTCTACACAAAAAACCGATCCATGACAATTCCAACCGTTAGAAACGTAGAACATGGAAAGAGCTTCGTTTTGATGGGTTGTGGCTCTCGTAGCTCCAAACGAGTCAAAAGTTATGGCCGTTTGAAGAAACGGAAGAAAGCGACCGACCGCTCGCTGTTCCGATTCGATGGTATTGGCAAAAGTCTTCGATCTCGATGAAACGCTCGAGCATGCTCACACTATAGTACTTGATATTTAAGATATTATGAATCATTGGGGGAATAAATGGGGATATGGGTAAAAAAACTTGTCTACAGAAGCTATAGCACAATAAACGTTCTGTTTTTAAGACCGTTCTGTCTTCCTCTTTTTCCGTACCACATTGTTTTGCTCATAGTCATCAACACACGCCGCCTTTTTACCAGAATTACGACATCACGACGAAATGACTTCAAGGAGAGTGTTAAAAGCATTTGATACCTTAGAATTTCGAACGACTCAAGACGTTTTATATGATTACTTTGCCAGTAAGTAAGCTACTTTTTCAATCTGTGAATATCTTTAAGTTTCCTGTTTTATCCAATTTTAAATTCAATTTCAATTTTTTTAGCTGAATATTATGCTGGCCTTTTTTGATCTTTGTATATTTTTGTTTTTTTACGTTCTTCTACGTTAACATCGAATTAGTCCGACTACTTATACCACAAACTCCACGGAATAAATTTATGAATGGAAACATCCAAGCCGTAGAATAAAATTAAGATGTAATTATTCTACACAAAAAACCGTTCCATGACAATTCCAACCGTTAGAAACGTAGAACATGGAAAGAGCTTCGTTTTGATAGGTTGTGGCTCCCGTAACTCCAAACGAGTCAAAAGTTATGGTCGTTTGAAGAAACGGAAGAAAGCGATCGACCGCTCGCTGTTCCGATTCGACGGTATTGGCAAAAGTCTTCGATCTCCGTGAAACGCTCGAGCATGCTCACAATATAGTACTTCATATTTAAGAAATTATGGATCATTGGGGGAATAAATGGGGATATGTGTCAAAAACTTGTCTACAGAAGCTATAGCACAATAAACGTTCTGTTTTTACGACCATTCCGTCTTCCTCTTTTTCCGTACCACATTGTTTTGCTCATAGTCATCAACACGCGCCGCCTTTTTTCCAGAAATACGACACCACGACGAAGTGACTTCAAGGAGAGCGTTGAAAGCATTTGAAACCTTAGAAATTGAACGAATCCAGGCGTCTTATATGATTAATTAGCCAGTAAGTAAGCTACTTTTTCAATCTGTGAATATCTTTCAGTTTCCTGTTTTATCCAATTTTAAATTCAATTTCAATTTTTTTAGCTGAATACTATGCTGGCCTTTTTTGATCTTTGTATATTTTTGTTTTTTTACGTTCTTCTACGTTAACATCGAATTAGTGCGACTACTTATACCACAAACTCCACGGAATAAATTTATGACTGGAAACATCCAAGCCGTAGAATAAAATTAAGATGGAATTATTCTACACAAAAAACCGATCCATGACAATTCCAACAGTTAGAAACGTAGAACATGGAAAGAGCTTCGTTTTGGTAGGTTGTGTCTCCCGTAACTCCAAACGAGTCAAAAGTTATGGCCGTTTGAAGAAACGGAAGAAAGCGACCGACCGCTCGCTGTTCCGATTCGACGGTATTGGCAAAAGCCTTCGACTCCGTGAAACGCTCGAGCATGCTCACACTATAGTACTTGATATTTAAGATATTATGGATGATTGGGGAATAAATGGGGATATGGGTCAAAAACTTGTCCACAGAAGCTATAGCACAATAAACGTTCTGTTTTTACGACCGTTCCGTCTTCCTCTTTTTCCGTACCACATTGTTTTGCTCATAGTCATCAACACACGCCGCCTTTTTACCAGAATTACGACATCGCGACGAAATGACTTCAAGGAGAGTGTTAAAAGCATTTGATACCTTAGAATTTCGAACGACTCAAGACGTTTTATATGATTACATAGCCATTAAGTAAGCTACTTTTTCAATCTGTGAATATCTTTAAGTTTCCTGTTTTATCCAATTTTAAATTCAATTTCAATTTTTTTAGCTGAATATTATGCTGGCCTTTTTTGATCTTTGTATATTTTTGTTTTTTTACGTTCTTCTACGTTAACATCGAATTAGTCCGGCTACTTATACCACAAACTCCACGGAATAAATTTATGAATGGAACCATCCAAGCCGTAGAATAAAATTAAGATGTAATTATTCTACACAAAAAACCGATCCATGACAATTCCAACCGTTAGAAACGTAGAACATGGAAAGAGCTTCGTTTTGATAGGTTGTGGCTCCCGTAACTCCAAACGAGTCAAAAGTTATGGCCATTTGAAGAAACGGAAGAAAGCGACCGACCGCTCGCTGTTCCGATTCGACGGTATTGGCAAAAGTCTACGATCTCCGTGAAACGCTAGAGCTTGCTCATACTATAGTAGTTGATATTTAAGATATTTGGATCATTGGGGGAATAAATGGAGATATGGGTCAAAAACTTGTCTACAGAAGCTATAGCACAATAAACGTTCTGTTTTTCCGACCGTTCCGTCTTCCTCTTTTTCCGTACCACATTGTTTTTCTCATAGTCATCAACACGCGCCTCCTTTTTACCAGAATTACGACACCATGACGAAGTGACTTCAAGGAGAGCGTTAAAAGCATTTGATACCTTAGAATTTCGAACGACTCAAGGCGTTTTATATGATTACTTAGCCAGCAAGTAAGCTACTTTTTCAATCTGTGAATATCTTTCAGTTTCCTGTTTTATCCAATTTTAAATTAAATTTCAATTTTTTTTGCTGAATATTATGCTGGCCTTTTTTGATCTTTGTATATTTTTGTTCTTTTACGTTCTTCCACGTTAACATCGATTTAGTCCGACTACTTATACCACAAACTCTACGGAATAAATTTATGAATGGAAACATCCAAGTCGTAGAATAAAATTAAGATGGAATTATTCTACACAAAAAACCGATCCATGACAATTCCAACCGTTAGAAACGTAGAACATGGAAAGAGCTGCATTTAGATAGGTTGTGGCTCCCGTAACTCCAAACGAGTCAAAAGTTATGGCCGTTTGAAGAAACGGAAGAAAGCGATCGACCGCTCGCTGTTCCGATTCGACGGTATTGGCAAAAGTCTTCGATCTCCGTGAAACGCTCGAGCATGCTCACAATATAGTACTTCATATTTAAGATATTATGGATCATTGGGGGAATAAATGGGGATATGTGTCAAAAACTTGTCTACAGAAGCTATAGCACAATAAACGTTCTGTTTTTACGACCATTCCGTCTTCCTCTTTTTCCGTACCACATTGTTTTGCTCATAGTCATCAACACGCGCCGCCTTTTTTCCAGAAATACGACACCACGACGAAGTGACTTCAAGGAGAGCGTTAAAAGCATTTGAAACCTTAGAATTTCGAACGAATCAAGGCGTCTTATATGATTAATTAGCCAGTAAGTAAGCTACTTTTTCAATCTGTGAATATCTTTCAGTTTCCTGTTTTATCCAATTTTAAATTCAATTTCAATTTTTTTAGCTGAATATTATTGCTGGCCTTTTTTGATCTTTGTACATTTTTGTTTTTTTACGTTCTTCTACGTTAACATCGATTTAGTCCGACTACTTATACCACATACTCCACGGAATAAATTTATGAGTGGAAACATCCAAGCTGTAGAATAAAATTAAGATGGAATTATTCTACACAAAAAACCGATCCATGACAATTCAAACCGTTAGAAACGTAGAACATGGAGAGAGCTTCGTTTTGATAGGTTGTGGCTCCCGTAACTCCAAACGAGTCAAAAGTTATGGCCGTTTGAAGAAACGGAAGAAAGCGACCGACCGCTCGCTGTTCCGATTCGACGGTATTGGCAAAAGTCTTCGATCTCCATGAAACGCTCGAGCATGCTCACACTATAGTACTTGATATTTAAGATATTATGGATCATTGGGGTAATAAATGGGGATATGGGTAAAAAACTTGTCTACAGAAGCTATATCACAATAAACGTTCTGTTTTTACGACCGTTCCGTCTTCCTCTTTTTCCGTACCACATTGTTTTGCTCATAGTCATCAACACGCGCCGCCTTTTTACCAAAATTACGACACCACAACGAAATGACTTCAAGGAGAGCGTTAAAAGCATTTGATACCTTAGAATTTCGAACGACTCAAGGCATTTTATATGATTACTTAGCCAGTAAGTAAGCTACTTTTTCAATCTGTGAATATCTTTCAGTTTCCTGTTTTATCCAATTTTAAATTCAATTTCAATTTTTTTAGCTGAATATTATGCTGGCCTTTTTTGATCTTTATACATTTTTATTTTTTTAGGTTCTTCTACGTTAACATCGATTTAGTCCGACTACTTATACCACAAACTCCACGGAATAAATTTATGAATGGAAACATCCAAGCCGTAGAATAAAATTAAGATGGAATTATTCTACACAAAAACCCGATCCATGACAATTCCAACCGTTAGAAACGTAGAACATGGAAAGAGCTTCGTTATGATAGGTTGTGTCTCCCGTAACTCCAAACGAGACAAAAGTTATGGCCGTTTGAAGAAACGGAAGAAAGCGACCGACCGCTCGCTGTTCCGATTCGACGGTATTGGCAAAAGTCTTCGATCTCCATGAAACGCTCGAGCATGTTCACACAATAGTACTTGATATTTAAGATATTATGGATCATTGGGGGAATAAATGGGGATATGGGTCAAAAACTTGTCTACAGAAGCTATAGCACAATAAACGTTCTGTTTTTACGACCGTTCCGTCTTCCTCTTTTTCCGTACCACATTGTTTTGCTCATAGTCATCAACATGCACCGCCTTTTTACCACAATTACAACACCACGACGAAGTGACTTGAAGGAAAGCTTTAAAAGCATTTGATACCTTAGAATTTCGAACGACTCAAGGCGTTTTATATGATTACTTAGCCAGTAAGTAAGCCACTTTTTCAATCTGTGAATATCTTTCAGTTTCCTGTTTTATCCAATTTTAAATTCAATTTCAATTTTTTTAGCTGAATATTATGCTGGCCCTTTTTGATCTTTGTACATTTTTGTTTTTACGTTCTTCTACGTTAACATCGAATTAGTCCGACAGCTTATACCACAAACTCCACGGAATAAATTTATGAATGGAAACATCCAAGCCGTAGAATAAAATTAAGATGGAATTATTCTACACAAAAAACCGATCCATGACAATTCCAACTGTTAGAAACGTAGAACATGGAAAGAGCTTCGTTTTGATAGGTTGTGGCTCCCGTAACACCAAACTAGTCAAAAGTTATGGTCGTTTGAAGAAACGGAAGAAAGCGACCGACCGCTCGCTGTTCCGATTCGACGGTATTGGCAAAAGTCTTTGATCTCCGTGAAACGCTCGAGCATGCTCACACTATAGTACTTGATATTGAAGATATTATGGATCATTGGGGGAATAAATGAGGATATGGGTCAAAAACTTGTCTACAGAAGCTACAGCACAATAAACGTTCTGTTTTTACGACCGTTCCGACTTCCTCTTTTTCCGTAGCACATTGTTTTGCTCATAGTCATCAACACGCGCCGCCTTTTTACCAGAATTACGACACCACGACGAAATGACTTCAAGGGGAGCGTTAAAAGCATTTGATAACTTAGAATTTCGAACGACTCAAGGCATTTTATATGATTACTTAGCCAGTAAGTAAGCTACTTTTTCAATCTGTGAATATCTTTCAGTTTCCTGTTTTATCCAATTTTAAATTCAATTTCAATTTTTTTAGCTGAATATTATGCTGGCCTTTTTTGATCTTTGTACATTTTTATTTTTTTAGGTTCTTCTACGTTAACATCGATTTAGTCCGACTACTTATACCACAAACTCCACGGAATAAATTTATGAATGGAAACATCCAAGCCGTAGAATAAAATTAAGATGGAATTATTCTACACAAAAACCTGATCCATGACAATTCCAACCGTTAGAAACGTAGAACATGGAAAGAGCTTCGTTTTGATAGGTTGTGGCTCCCGTAACTCCAAACTAGTCAAAAGTTATGGCCGTTTGAAGAAACGGAAGAAAGCGACCGACCGCTCGCTGTTCCGATTCGACGGTATTGGCAAAAGTCTTCGATCTCCATGAAACGCTCGAGCATGGTCACACAATAGTGCTTGATATTTAAGATATTATGGATCATTGGGGGAATAAATGGGGATATGGGTCAAAAACTTGTCTACAGAAGCTATAGCACAATAAACGTTCTGTTTTTACGACCGTTCCGTCTTCCTCTTTTTCCGTACCACATTGTTTTGCTCATAGTCATCAACACGCGCCGCCTTTTTACCAGAATTACGACACCACGACGAAGTGACTTCACGGAGAGCTTTAAAAGCATTTGATACCTTAGAATTTCGAACGACTCAAGGCGTTTTATATGATTACTTAGCCAGTAAGTAAGCCACTTTTTCAATCTGTGAATATCTTTCAGTTTCCTGTTTTATCCAATTTTAAATTCAATTTCAATTTTTTTTGCTGAATATTATGCTGGCCCTTTTTGATCTTTGTACATTTTTGTTTTTTACGTTCTTCTACGTTAACATCGAATTAGTCCGACAGCTTATACCAAAAACTCCACGGAATAAATTTATGAATGGAAACATGCAAGCCGTAGAATAAAATTAAGATGGAATTATTCTACACAAAAAACCGATCCATGACAATTCCAACCGTTAGAAACGTAGAACATGGAAAGAGCTTCGTTTTGATAGGTTGTGGCTCCCGTAACTCCAAACGAGTCAAAAGTTATGGCCGTTTGAAGAAACGGAAGAAAGCGACCGACCGCTCGCTGTTCCGATTCGACGGTATTGGCAAAAGTCTTCGATCTCCGTGAAACGCTCGAGCATGCTCACCCTATAGTACTTGATATTTAAGATATTATGGATCATTGGGGGAATAAATGCGGATATGAGTCAAAAACTTGTCTACAGAAGCTATAGCACAATAAACATTCTGTTTTTACGACCGTTCTGACTTCCTCTTTTTCCGTACCACATTGTTTTGCTCATAGTCATCAACACGCGCCGCCTTTTTACCAGAACTACGACACCACGACGAAGTGACTTCAAGGAGAGCGTTAAAAGCATTTGATACCTTAGAATTTCGAACTACTCAAGGCGTTTTATATGATTACTTAGCCAGTAAGTAAGCTACTTTTTCAATCTGTGAATATCTTTCAGTTTCCTGTTTTATCCAATTTTAAATTCAATTTCAATTTTTTTAGCTGAATATTATGCTGGCCTTTTTTGATCTTTGTATTTTTTTTTTTTTTACGTTCTTCTACGTTAACATCGATTTAGTCCGACTACTTATACCACAAACTCCACGGAATAAATTTATGAATGGAAACATCCAACCCGTAGAATAAAATTAAGATGGAATTATTCTACACAAAAAACCGATCCATGACAATTCCAACCGTTAGAAACGTAGAACATGGAAAGAGCTTCGTTTTGATAGGTTGTGGCTCCCGTAACTCCAAACTAGTCAAAAGTTATGGCCGTTTGAAGAAACGGAAGAAAGCGTCCGACCGCTCGCTGTTCCGATTCGACGGTATTGGCAAAAGTCTTCGATCTCTGTGAAACGCTCGAGCACGCTCACACTATAGTACTTGATATTTAAGATATTATGGATCATTGGGGGAATAAATGGGGATATGGGTCAAAAAATTGTCTACAGAAGCTATAGCACAATAAACGTTCTGTTTTTACGACCGTTCCGTCTTCCTCTTTTTCCGTACCACATTGTTTTGCTCATAGTCATCAACACGCTCCGCCTTTTTACCAGAATTACGACACCACGACGAAGTGACTTGAAGGAGAGCGTTAGAAGCATTTGATACCTTAGAATTTCGAACGACTCAAGGCGTTTTATATGCTTACTTAGCCAGTAAGTAAGCTACTTTTTCAATCTGTGAATATCTTTCAGTTTCCTGTTTTATCCAATTTTAAATTAAATTTCAATTTTTTTAGCTGAATATTATGCTGGCCTTTTTTGATTTTTGTACATTTTTGTTTTTTTACGTTCTTCTACGTTAACCTCGATTTAGTCCGGCAACTTATACCACAAACTCCACGTAATAAATTTATGAGTGGAAACATCCACGCCGTAGAATAAAATTAAGATGGAATTATTCTTCACAAAAAACCGATCCATGACAATTCCAACGGTTAGAAACGTAGAACATGAAAAGAGCTTCGTTTTGATAGGTTCTGGCTCCCGTAACTCCCAACGAGTCAAAACTTATGGCCGTTTGAAGAAACGGAAGAAAGCGACCGACCGCTCGCTGTTCCGATTCGACGGTATTGGCAAAAGTCTTCGATCTCCGTGAAACGCTCGAGCATGCTCACACTATAGTACTTGATATTTAAGATATTATGGATCATTGGGGGAATAAATGGGGATATGGGTAAAAAACTGTTCTACAGAAGCTATAACACAACAAACGTTCTGTTTTTACGACCGTTCCGTCTTCCTCTTTTTCCATACCACATTGTTTTGCTCATAGTCATCAACACTCGCTGCCTTTTTACCAGAATTACGACATCACGACGAAGTGACTTCAAGGAGAGCGTTAAATTCATTTGAAACCTTAAAATTTCGAACGACTCAAGGCGTTTTATATGATTACTTAGCCAGTAAGTAAGCTACTTTTTCAATCTGTGAATATCTTTCAGTTTCCTGTTTTATCCAATTTTAAATTCAATTTCAATTTTTTTTAGCTGAATATTATGCTGCCCTTTTTTGATCTTTGTATATTTTTGTTTTTTTACGTTCTTCTATGTTAACATCGATTTAGTCCGACTACTTATACCACAAACTCCACGGAATAAATTTATGAATGGAAACATTCAAGCCGTAGAATAAAATTAAGATGGAATTATTCTACACAAAAAACCGATCCATGACATTTCCAACCGTTAGAAACATAGAACATGGAAAGAGCTTCATTTTGATAGGTTTTGTCTCCCGTAACTCCAAACGAGACAAAAGTTATGGCCGTTTGAAGAAACGGAAGAAAGCGACTGACCGCTCGCTGTTCCGATTCGACGATATTGGCAAAAGTCTTCGATCTCCGTGAAACGCTCGAGCATGCTCACACTATAGTACTTGATATTTAAGATATTATGGATTATTGGGGGAATAAATGGGGATATGGGTCAAAAACATGTCTACAGAAGCTATAGCACAATAAACGTTCTGTTTTTACGACCGCTCCGTCTTCCTCTTTTTCCGTACCACATTGTTTTGCTCATAGTCATCAACACGCGTCGCCTTTTTACCAGAATTACGACACCACGACGAAGTGACTTCAAGAGAGCGTTAAAAGCATTTGATACCTTAGAATTTCGAACGACTCAAGGCGTTTTATATGATTACTTAGCCAGTAAGTAAGCTACTTTTTCAATCTGTGAATATCTTTCAGTTTCCTGTTTTATCCAATTTTAAATTCAATTTCAGTTTTTTTAGCTGATTATTTTGCTGGCCTTTTTTGATCTTTGTATATTTTTGTTTTTTTACGTTCTTCTACGTTAACATCGATTTAGTCCGACCACTTATACCACAAACTCCACGGAATAAATTTATGAATGGAAACATCCAAGCCGTAGAATAAAATTAAGATGGAATTATTCTACACAAAAAACCGATCCATGACAATTCCAACCGTTAGAAACGTAGAACATGGAAAGAGCTTCGTTTTGATAGGTTGTGGCTCCCGTAACTCCAAACGAGTCAAAAGTTATGGCCGTTTGAAGAAACGGAATAAAGCGACCGACCGCTCGCTGTTCCGATTCGACGGTATTGGCAAAAGTCTTCGATCTCCGTGAAACGCTCGAGCATGCTCACACTATAGTACTTGATATTTAAGATATTATGGATCATTGGGGGAATAAATGGGGATATGGGTACAAAACTTGTCTACCGAAGCTATAGCACAATAAACGTTCTGTTTTTACGACCGTTCTGTCTTCCTCTTTTTCCGTACCACATTGTTTTGCTCATAGTCATCAACACGCGCTGCCTTTTTACCAGAATTACGACATCACGACGAAATGACTTCAAGGAGAGCGCTAAATGCATTTGATACCTTAAAATTTCGAACGACTTAAGGCGTTTTATATGATTACTTAGCCAGTAAGTAAGCTACTTTTTCAATCTGTGAATATCTTTCAGTTTCCTGTTTTATCCAATTTTAAATTCAATTTCAATTTTTTTAGCTGAATATTATGCTGGCCTTTTTTGATCTTTGTATATTTTTGTTTTTTTACGTTCTTCTACGTTAACATCGAATTCGTCCGACTACTTATACCACAAACTCCACAGAATAAATTTATGAATGGAAACATCCAAGCCGTAGAATAAAATTAAGATGGAATTATTCTACACAAAAAACCGTTCAATGGCAATTCCAACCGTTAGAAACGTAGAACATGGAAAGAGCTTCTTTTTGTTAGGTTGTGTCTCCCGTAACTTCAAACGAGACAAAAGTTATGGCCGTTTGAAGAAACGGAAGAAAGCGACCGACCGCTCGCTGTTCCGATTCGACGGTATTGACAAAAGTCTTCGTTCTCCGTGAAACGCTCGAGCATGCTCACATTATAGTACTTGATATTTAAGATATTATGGATTATTAGGGGAATAAATGGGGATATGGGTCAAAAACTTGTCTACAGAAGCTATATCACAGTAAACTTTCTATTTTTACGACCGTTCCGTCTTCCTCTTTTTCCGTACCACATTGTTTTGCTCATAGTCATCAACTTGCGTCGCCTTTTTACCAGAATTACGACACCACGACGAAGTGACTTCAAGGATAGCGTTAAAAGCATTTGATACCTTAGAATTTCGAACGACTCAAGGCGTTTTATATGATTACTTAGCCAGTAAGTAAACTACTTTTTCAATCTGTGAATATCTTTCAGTTTTATCCAATTTTAAATTCAATTTCAGTTTTTTTAGCTGATTTTTTGCTGGCCTTTTTTGATCTTTGTATATTTTTGTTTTTTTACGTTCTTCTACGTTTACATCGATTTAGTCTGACTACTTATACCACAAACTCCACGGAATAAATTTATGAATAGAAACATCCAAGCCGTAGAATAAAATTAAGATGGAATTATTCTACACAAAAAACCGATCCATGACAATTCCAACCGTTAGAAACGGTGAACATGGAAAGAGCTTCGTTTTGATAGGTTGTGGCTCCCGTAACTCCAAAAGAGTCAAAAGTTATGGCCGTTTGAAGGAACGAAAGAAAGCGACCGACCGCTCGCTGTTCCGATTCGACGGTATTGGCAAAAGTCTTCGATCTCCGTGAAACGCTCGAGCATGCTCACACTATAGTACTTGATATTTAAGATATTATGGATCATTGGGGGAATAAATGGGGATATGGGTCAAAAATTTGTCTACAGGAGCTATAGCACAATAAACGTTCTGTTTTTACGACCGTTCCGTCTTCCTCTTTTTCCGTACCACATTGTTTTGCTCATAGTCATCAACACGCGCCGCCTTTTTACCAGAATTACGACACCACGACGAAGTGACTTCAAGGAGAGCGTTAAAAGCATTTGATACCTTAGAATTTCGAACGACTCAATGCGTTTTATGCGATTACTTAGCTAGTAAGTAAGCTACTTTTTCAATCTGTGAATATCTTTCAGTTTCCTGTTTTATCCAATTTTAAATTAAATTTCAATGTTTTTAGCTGAATATTATGCTGGCCTTTTTTGATCTTTGTATATTTTTGTTTTTTTACGTTCTTCTACGTTAACATCGATTTAGTCCGACCACTTATACAACAAACTCCACGGAATAAATTTATGAATGGAAACATTCAAGCCGTAGAATAAAATTAAGATGGAATTATTCTACACAAAAAACCGATCCATGACAATTCTAACCGTTAGAAACGTAGAACATGGAAAGAGCTTCGTTTTGATAGGTTGTGTCTCCCGTAACTCCAAACGAGTTAAAAGTTATGGCCGTTTGAAGAAACGGAAGAAAGCGACCGACCGCTCGCTGTTCCGATTCGACGGTATTGGCAAAAGTCTTCGATCTCGATGAAACAATCGAGCATGCTCACACTATAGTACTTGATATTTAAGATATTATGAATCATTGGGGGAATAAATGGGGATATGGGTAAAAAAACTTGTCTACAGAAGCTATAGCACAATAAACGTTCTGTTTTTAAGACCGTTCCGTCTTCCTCTTTTTCCGTACCACATTGTTTTGCTCATAGTCATCAACACGCGCTGCCTTTTTACCAGAATTACGACATCACGACGAAGTGACATCAAGGAGAGCGTTAAAAGCATTTGATACCTTAGAATTTCGAACGACTCAAGGCGTTTTATATGATTACTTAGCCAGTAAGTAAGCTACTTTTTCAATCTGTGAATATCTTTCAGTTTCCTGTTTTATCCAATTTTAAATTCAATTTCAATTTTTTTAGCTGAATATTATGCTAGCCTTTTTTGATCTTTGTATATTTTTGTTTTTTTACGTTCTTCTACGTTAACATCGATTTAGTCCGACTACTTATACCACAAACTCCACGGAATAAATATATCAATGGAAACATTCAAGCCGTAGAATAAAATTAAGATGGAATTATTCTACACAAAAAACCGATCCATGACAATTCCAACCGTTAGAAACGTAGAACATGGAAAGAGCTTCGTTTTGATAGGTTGTGTCTCCCGTAACTCCAAACGAGACAAAAGTTATGGCCGTTTGAAGAAACGGAAGAAAGCGACCTACCGCTCGCTGTTCCGATTCGACGGTATTGGCAAAAGTCTTCGATCTCCGTGAAACGCTCGAGCATGCTCACAATATAGTACTTGATATTTAAGATATTATCGATTATTGGGGGAATAAATGGGGATATGGGTCAAAAACTTGTCTACAGAAGCTATAGCACAATAAACGTTCTGTTTTTACGACCGTTCCGTCTTCCTCTTTTTCCGTACCACATTGTTTTGCTCATAGTCATCAACACGCGTCGTCTTTTTACCAGAATTATGACACCACGACGAAGTGACTTCAAGGAGAGCGTTAAAAGCATTTGATACCTTAGAATTTCGAACGACTCAAGGCATTTTATATGATTAATTAGCCAGTAAGTAAGCTTCTTTTTCAATCTGTGAATATCTTTCAGTTTCCTGTTTTATCCAATTTTAAATTCAATTTCAATTTTTTTAGCTGAATATTATGCTAACCTTTTTTGATCTTTGTATATTTTTGTTTTTTATGTTCTTCTACGTTAACATCGATTTAGTCCAACTACTTATACCACAAACTCCACGGAATAAATTTATGAATGGAAACATCAAAGCCGTAGAATAAAATTAAGATGGAATTATTCTATACAAAAAACCGAAACATGACAATTCCAACTGTTAGAAACGTAGAACATGGAAAGAGCTTCGTTTTGATAGGTTGTGGCTCCCGTAACTCCAAACGAGTCAAAAGTTATGGCCGTTTGAAGAAACGAAAGAAAGCTACCGACCGCTCGCTGTTCCGATTCGACGGTATTGGCAAAAGTCTTCGATCTCCGTGAAACACTCGTGCTTGCTCACACTATAGTACTTGATATTTAAGATATTATGGATCATTGGGGGAATAAATAGGGATATGGGTCAAAAACTTGTCTACAAAAGCTATAGCACAATAAACGTTCTGTTTTTACGACCGTTCCGTCTTCCTCTTTTTCCGTACCACATTGTTTTGCTCATAGTCATCAACACGCGCCGCCTTTTTACCAGAATTACGACACCACGACGAAGTGACTTCTAGAAGAGCGTTAAAAGCATTTGATACCTTAGAATTTCGAACGACTCAAGGCGTTTTATATGATTACTTAGCCAGTAAGAAAGCTACTTTTTCAATCTGTGAATATCTTTAAGTTTCCTGTTTTATCCAATTTTAAATTCAATTTCAATTTTTTTAGCTGAATATTATGCTGGACTTTTTTTGATCTTTGTATATTTTTGTTTTTTTACGTTCTTCTACGTTAACATCGATTTAGTCCGACCACTTATTCCACAAACTCCACGGATTAAATTTATGAATGGAAACATTCAAGCCATAGAATAAAATTAAGATGGAAGTATTCTACACAAAAAACCGATCCATGACAATTCCAACCGTTAGAAACGTAGAACATGGAAAGAGCTTCGTTTTGATAGGTTGTGTCTCCCGTAACTCCAAACGAGTCAAAAGTAATGGCCGTTTGAAGAAACGGAAGAAAGCGACCGACCGCTCGCTGTTCCGATTCGACGGTATTGGCAAAAGTCTTCGATCTCCGTGAAACGCTCGAGCATGCTCACACTATAGTACTTGATATTTAAGATATTATGGATCATTGGGGGAATAAATGGGCATATGGGTAAAAAAACTTGTCTACAGAAGCTATAGCACAATAAACGTTCTATTTTTACGACCGTTCCGTCTTCCTCTTTTTCCGTACCACATTGTTTTGCTCATAGTCATCAACACGCGCTGCCTTTTTACCAGAATTACGGCATCACGACGAAGTGACTTCAAGGAGAGCGTTAAAAGCATTTGATACCTTAGAATTTCGAATGACTCAAGGCGTTTTATATGATTACTTAGCCAGCAAGTAAGCTACTTTTTCAATCTGTGAATATCTTTCTGTTTCCTGTTTTATCCAATTTTAAATTCAATTTCAATTTTTTTAGCTGAATATTATGCTGGCCTTTTTTGATCTTTGTATATTTTTTTTATGTTCTTCTACGTTAACATCGATTTAGTCCGACTACTTATACCACAAACTCCACGGAATAAATTTATGAATGGAAACATTCAAGCCGTAGAATAAAATTAAGATGGAATTATTCTACACAAAAAACCGATCCATGATAATCCAACCATTAGAAACGTAGAACATGGAAAGAGCATCGTTTTGATAGGTTGTGTCTCCCGTAACTCCAAATGAGACAAAAGTTATGGCCGTTTCAAGAAACGGAAGAAAGCGACCGACCGCTCGCCGTTCCGATTCGACGGTATTGGGAAAAGTCTTCGATCTCCGTGAAACGCTCGAGCGTGCTCACACTATAGTACTTGATATTTAAGATATTATGAATCATTGGGGGAATAAATGGGGATATGGGTAAAAAACTTGTCTACAGAAGCTATAGCACAATAAACGTTCTGTTTTTACGACCGTTCCGTCTTCCTCTTTTTCCGTACCACATTGTTTTGCTCATAGTCATCAACACGCGCTGCCTTTTTACCAGAATTACGACATCACGACGAAGTGACATCAAGGAGAGCGTTAAAAGCATTTGATACCTTAGAATTTCGAACGACTCAAGGAGTTTTATATGATTACTTAACCAGTAAGTAAGCTACTTTTTCAATCTGTGAATATCTTTCAGTTTCCTGTTTTATCCAATTTTAAATTCAATTTCAATTTTTTTAGCTGAATATTATGCTGGCCTTTTTTGATCTTTGTATATTTTTGTTTTTTTACGTTCTTCTACGTTAACATCGATTTAGTCCGACTACTTATACCACAAACTCCACGGAATAAATTTATGAATGGAAACATTCAAGCCGTAGAATAAAATTAAGATGGAATTATTCTACACAAAAAAACCGATCCATGAAAATTCCAACCGTTAGAAACGTAGAACATGGAAAGAGCTTCGTTATGATAGGTTGTGTCTCCCGTAACTCCAAACGAGACAAAAGTTATGGCCGTTTGAAGAAACGGAAGAAAGCGACCGACCGCTCGCTGTTCCGATTCGACGGTGTTGGCAAAAGTCTTCGATCTCCGTGAAACGCTCGAGCATGCTCACACTATAGTACTTGATATTTAAGATATTATCGATTATTGGGGGAATAAATGGGGATATGGGTCAAAAACTTGTCTACAGAAGCTATAGCACAATAAACGTTCTGTTTTTACGACCGTTCCGTCTTCCTCTTTTTCCGTACCACATTGTTTTGCTCATAGTCATCAACACGCGTCGTCTTTTTACCAGAATTACGACACCACGACGAAGTGACTTCAAGGAGAGCGTTAAAAGCATTTGATACCTTAGAATTTCGAACGACTCAAGGCGTTTTATATGATTACTTAGCCAGTAAGTAAGCTTCTTTTTCAATCTGTGAATATCTTTCAGTTTCCTGTGTAATCCAATTTTAAATTCAATTTCAATTTTTTTAGCTGAATATTATGCTGGCCTTTTTTGATCTTTGTATATTTTTGTTTTTTTATGTTCTTCTACGTTAACATCGATTTAGTCCGACTACTTATACCACAAACTCCACGGAATAAATTTATGAATGGAAACATCCAAGCCGTAGAATAAAATTAAGATGGAATTATTCTACACAAAAAACCGATACATGACAATTCCAACCGTTAGAAACGTAGATCATGGAAAGAGCTTCGTTTTGATAGGTTGTGGCTCCCGTAACTCCAAACGAGTCAAAAGTTATGGCCGTTTGAAGAAACGAAAGAAAGCTACCGACCGCTCGCTGTTCCGATTCGACGGTATTGGCAAAAGTCTTCGATCTCCGTGAAACACTCGAGCATGCTCACACTATAGTACTTGATATTTAAGATATTATGGATCATTGGGGGAATAAATGGGGATATGGGTCAAAAACTTGTCTACAAAAGCTATAGCACAATAAACGTTCTGTTTTTACGACCGTTCCGTCTTCCTCTTTTTCCGTACCACATTGTTTTGCTCATAGTCATCAACACGCGCCGCCTTTTTACCAGAATTACGACACCACGACGAAGTGACTTCAAGGAGAGCGTTAAAAGCATTTGATACCTTAGAATTTCGAACGACTCAAGGCGTTTTATATGATTACTTAGCCAGTAAGAAAGCTACTTTTTCAATCTGTGAATATCTTTAAGTTTCCTGTTTTATCCAATTTTAAATTCAATTTCAATTTTTTTAGCTGAATATTATGCTGGCCTTTTTTTGATCTTTGTATATTTTTGTTTTTTTACGTTCTTCTACGTTAACATCGATTTAGTCCGACCACTTATTCCACAAACTCCACGGATTAAATTTATGAATGGAAACATTCAAGCCGTAGAATAAAATTAAGATGGAATTATTCTACACAAAAAACCGATCCATGACAATTCCAACCGTTAGAAACGTAGAACATGGAAAGAGCTTCGTTTTGATAGGTTGTGTCTCCCGTAACTCCAAATGAGACAAAAGTAATGGCCGTTTGAAGAAACGGAAGAAAGCGACCGACCGCTCGTTGTTCCGATTCGACGGTATTGGCCAAAGTCTTCGATCTCCGTGAAACGCTCGAGCATGCTCACACTATAGTACTTGATATTTAAGATATTATGGATCATTGTGGGAATAAATGTGCATATGGGTAAAAAACTTGTGTACAGAAGCTATAGCACAATAAACGTTCTATTTTTACGACCGTTGCGTCTTCCTCTTTTTCCGTACCACATTGTTTTGCTCATAGTCATCAACACGCGCTGCCTTTTTACCAGAATTACGGCATCACGACGAAGTGACTTCAAGGAGAGCGTTAAAAGCATTTGATACCTTAGAATTTCGAATGACTCAAGGCGTTTTATATGATTACTTAGCCAGCAAGTAAGCTACTTTTTCAATCTGTGAATATCTTTCTGTTTCCTGTTTTATCCAATTTTAAATTCAATTTCAATTTTTTTAGCTGAATATTATGCTGGCCTTTTTTGATCTTTGTATATTTTTTTTATGTTCTTCTACGTTAACATCGATTTAGTCCGACTACTTATACCACAAACTCCACGGAATAAATTTATGAATGGAAACATTCAAGCCGTAGAATAAAATTAAGATGGAATTATTCTACACAAAAAACCGATCCATGACAATTCCAACCATTAGAAACGTAGAATGTAACGTCCCGCCTTTTCGCACACTTTAAAACGACACACATGCCGATTCAAAGCATACGCAAGGGCGGATTGTTATGGGGTAAATAAGAAAACAGAGAAGAAATAAAACAAAATAGAATCTCACAGCGGAAGGATAAAATATAATAACAAATATAAAGTTCATAAACAGTTTACAAAAGCTTGATTCTTCTTTTACAATAAATATCAGAGTTACACATACCAATACAAGCAATGCAGCGGAATAGAAAGAGTGTGTAGTGCAATACTATATATATAAAATAATACTGAATCTTCGTCTTCGTCCTCCAAAGCTAAAACCTGCTATCTTGAAACGCTCGGACTGACCCGAGCGAATTTGAAAAGACAAAAACACTCGAGTCAGACTAGAAAATCTTATGTGAGTTAAATAAACAGAAATAAATATGAGTGCAGTAACTCAAGAGATGCTCGGGATTTACATCTCCTAAGGATCCGTTAAACTATTTACTATATAGTATATTGCGCTATTATAATAGTGTCTATTTATAAAATAAACTTACTTTTTAATAGCGTTAAGGGGTTACCCATATAGCCCTTAACACGTAATAGTCCCAGTAGTCCGTCCAATATCATAGTCCCTCCTGATCGGGAAGCCACTAGAGGATATCACACGGGCTACGGGAGAAATCCAAACTCGTACAAGGCGCGATAGGGTAGGTGACACGGCACAACTAGGCAATGCCAGGGTAGATATACCAATTGCTATCCAGGCTGATGGTAACGCGCAGCGCGCAGCTGCCGCCCACCTCGAACTAACTCCCCCAAAAATCAAAATATAGAAGTGGCCACTGAATCAATCCAAGTCAAAGTATAATATCGAAGAGGAGCGTCCGATCAGAGGAATGACCTCATTGGCCTGAGAATCGCTCCTGTTTTAGCCACCTTATGCCAACTCACGGGAGTTGGGTCCACGTATTTACCTTACAGGAAAACGTCGCCACCACCTACTTCATTCTGGAATCTCCACCGCGTACACGGTTAGTCAAAGTGGTTTTCGGTATCGACAGAGAGTATGTCCATATCCGATCCCGGTCTCTTTGCCAACCAATCGTTATTATAACACCGCGGTTATTTAAAAACATTTTATACTTTAAAACCAGAATATAATCCATTTTCAAACCATAATATTACGATATCATTACTTCTTTTAAACCCAAACAATTCATTTTGATATAAATTTTATAAAACCCAAATCAATGATATCGTTTCCCAAATATTTCCTTTTCCAAAATTTTGTCACCTTTTATTATTAAAACTCCTTGAACCAAATATTTGGAAATTTAACTCTTAATATAATACTTTGAAATCCATAGAATTTAAAACCATTATTTTCAAAACCAAATGGTTTGGATATTCAACGGTATGCGAATTAAAAAGGTTTAACTTTACTGTTGCTTTATAAAGAAATAAATTACATGGCTTTCCAATTATTTCTTCTTTTAAAGTTAAACTAAAATCAAAAATATTACTTCAAGTCCCAAAACTATTTCAATTTATATATATTTATATCCATATTTGAGCATTAATATTTCAACTAAAGTTGGATTTTTATCCTTCCAAAATCAATATTTTATTAATTAATCTTGACCGTTCACATAAAATCCATAATTTATAAAACTTCAATTTCTAGTAAAATATATATAAATTTTCCAATTAAATTTTTACTAGAATATCCATTTGTATTTATTTTGGGAAAATCCAATTACAAATATCATATCTTAAAATTTCCAACTTCACATTTAAACATAGGATATAGATTTACCAAACTCCATTTTCTAAATTTCTTCCATTTTCAATAAAGAAATTTATATTCCTTTTAATTTCAAAATTTCAACTTCATAGGTATATAAATATGGAATAAAATATTTATACAATATAAAATTTAAGATTTATAAACCGTATTCAATCCAAACCATAGAAATCACATTAAAATAGTTATATATAGACCGCGGTGCCTGTATATAATTTTCTATCCTATGGTCAAGTGATACGGATATTTATCATTTCAATCCGCAATTTAAAAATAAAACTTTGCGGTTTTATCATTTCAAACCACAATCCCGAATGAAATGTAAAATGTATGCTAACTTGCAGTTTAATGATATCCAAATAAACATCCATTCAACACCACATCCATAATCCAATCACAAACATCCATCATCCAATCACAAACATCCATCAATATCAATCAATAACAATATATGTTTGATAATATATAACAGGTAATAACTGGCAATTTTACTCAAACTAAATTTAACAACTATTACTCTAACAGTTTATATTCAGTAATAATTTATATAACTGTTAACTAGCAGTTTATAGGCAACAATTAAATTCTAACCGTCAATTAATACGCAGCAAATCAATTAAATTAACAGTTAAATTCAATAAAATGCAATTCAACAGATATGGATGAAATAACATGTCAAAAGCTCATAAATAAATTTCTATTCATTTCTAAAATTTATTTAACAAACATAAAAGCTTCTAGTAATTGTGAGTGGGTTAAAACACTCACCTTTTGAATTTAAATCGAATTTAAATTCAATTTAAACCCAAAAATTCGCCCGTCTCAGAATTCGTCCAAACCAGCGTCATCGAGTCCGAAATTAAATTACGATCCTAACAAAAAAAATTTCGTGTGAAACGGATAACATATGAGAAAGTTATGCGAATAAATCGATGTTGAAAATCAAAATTAATTTAACCAAAATTGGTCCATATTCACACCTCAAAATGCACATTGCCACCTCAGCTTCATCACAAAATAAAAATACGCACAGTCCCCTTGCACGCACGCAGTCAAAGCAGCAGCCGCCTAAAACATGAAACCCTATTTAATTTTTGCCGCAAATCTGACCGTCGAAACGCCAAACTAACCACATAGATGCGATCCCCATCGTCCACTCTACAAAACCCAGAAACCGTTTTCCGATCCGACGAAGTTTTGCGCGACGATGATGAACGGTTTTGAGGCTGTTTGAATTTATTCTGGATGAACGACAGCTCCAATTGAAAAACGAATTTCGCCAGTATTTTACGCGTATCGAATACTTCAACATATATTTTTTCTGGAATTTTCTGAAATTTTTGAGTTTTGACTTTTGATTTTGAACTGTGGATAGATCTGGAATTGGATCTGAGATGTATGCATTTGGGGAAGAGAAAAGAGTGAAGAAATGAACGTACAGCAAATGAAAAAGAAAGGAGCTAGGGTTTATAGATGTATATTTATAGATAGGCTAGAGGTAGGGTAGCTAGACTGGATACGCGAACGTGCGTGACAAACCATGGTCCAAAAAGCCCGCTATGCCTCCGGAGTCGGATTTGTTAAAACTATATATCCAAATAGGTGTTTTAAAATATTCTGAACGCAATGGAAAAAGTTTCGCGACCAAATTCGATCGTATGAAGAAGTTATGCCAAAAAAAACAAAAATTTCACATTGATTTCAAAATGCGTAAATTTCAAGGCGTTTCGAGTCCGTACGATCAAACGACAAGTCCGATCACTACGAAACTTGAAACATTATTATAATTCACCGTTACGGATCCGATGAAACTGGTTTCGTCGAAATCCGAGTCCGTGACAAAAATGGCTATTTTTAATATTTATTAAATAAATTAAAATAAACCATAAAATCCAAATTTTCTTTCAACTTTAAATATTGGCCAAATTTCATTACTTACATAATCCAATCAATTTCAAATAATTTAGCAAGCTTGGATATGAATTAAAATTTATAAGTATATCAATTTCGCAGTGTTAACCTCTGCGTTTTCTTATTATTAATTTCTTAGCCTATAAATAACAATTTACAGCACTTAAATTTCTCGTCACTTTGTTCCAACTGGAAATTCTTAGACTTAAATTCCCATGGTTTCATTTCATTTAGTCATTTGCTTCAAAAAAAATCACAGATCTTAATTTCTGCACTTTCTTATTAATTGGGAATTATAAATTTATTCTCACAAATTACCTAATCTTATACTTATACACTCTCATCTTAAACCAAATTAAATAAATAACTTGATTTCCATCTCAACTTACTTTTAATTGCAGTTAACCCTTTTCACCGTAATTAAAATTCCAAATTATAAATAAATTTTTATTCCCATTCCCTTAATTTTCTTAACTATTTATTTATTCAAATTTTCAATATTCAACATAAATAGTTTGGTTAAGTTCATTTATTTACCTTCTTCCTATGATTCACAGTTATGGATGTCAATATGATGAAGTTTACATTAGTTAAGATTTCACTCAATTGTTCTCTAAGTCAAATGTTTACAGCTTTCATTTAACTTTAATAACGTACTAATTTACGTTAAATTCCATTTTTTAAATGAAGTAATTACCATTCGTTGAATCAAATACTCAATTCATAAATAAAGTCTTGTTTTCAAAAAGTTATATCACAAATGGTCAACTAAAATTTGAATAAGCTTTACTAAATTCTATGGTATTAAATGTTGCAATAAATCCAAATTACTAATTAAGTCTTGATTCCTTTATTATTCCTTTGGTTTTCAAATAAGTTTTTATGATGAATGTGAATTCAAATGAACAATGGAAACCCGTTCCCATTTGATTTCACTATTCCATTAAATATCTTCATATTCCAGCTAAATCAACTAACGTATGAATTAGCTATTTCATTCTTCATTAAATTGCGGTTTTTATACAATAGAAATTAAATCCCATTAACATATAAATAAAGGTTGATATCCATCTATTTACATTATATCACACTTGTGCTTCTATTTAGCTTTGTATAAATGTATGAATGCGGAGTCTTGCCTATTAACGTATTAAATAAGCCTTAAAATCAATTAATGCCCCTCCTTAGTTTAACCTCTTTTTATCCGTATTTATTTTTAGAGTAACCCTTGGATTAAATTCCCAAATCACCAATTCAATTAATTATACCTTTCAATCCAAATGTAAATCTTCCACCTTTGAATTCTTATATTAAATGAATTTTATTCTAGGCAATATTTTTTACAAATGTTTACTGATTCCACATTTATAGGTTTCTTAAATTTTACTCCATCTAAATGTGACACATTTTTATTTCATTTCAAACCAATATATATATTCATTCCTATTCAATATATATATTCATTCCTATTTCTTTCATTTGGTTACTGCATTGAAATCTATTTATTAGCTAATACTACGTTACTATCATTAATTAAATTTTGGATTATATTCCAATTCCTATAACTAGGCCTTAAGTCACCATTTTACATAGTTTTAATTTAGCGTTTATTTAAATCTTCGTTTATCGTTTAGAATTTCTACTAAATTGAAATGCACAACTTATGAACTTTAACCAATTTAGTCCACCTAATAAATTTTTCAAATGTTTGTGTGTATGTAATCCAATTCAGTTATTGTTACATTAATACCATTAAACCAACAAATTAAGACTTATAACTACAACACAACTTTCAGTTATTTTCAAATCTATGTCATATAACCTTTTAAATCTCTACCTGTAATTACAGTTACTATCTAACTCCTACATTCATCCTTTTAAAATCCTAAGACTTTAATTTTATACTGGATTAAATTAGCAAACATATAAATTAAATTTATAAAAATATCATAAATTTATCAGGTCGTTACATAGAACATGGAAAGAGCATCGTTTTGATAGGTTGTGTCTCCCGTAACTCCAAACGAGACAAAAGTTATGGCCGTTTCAAGAAACGGAAGAAAGCGACCGACCGCTCGCTGTTCCGATTCGACGGTATTGGGAAAAGTCTTCGATCTCCGTGAAACGCTCGAGCGTGCTCACACTATAGTACTTGATATTTAAGATACTATGGATTATTGGGGGAATAAATGGGGATATGGGTCAAAAACTTGTCTACAGAAGGTATAGCACAATAAACGTTCTGTTTTTACGACCGTTCCGTCTTCCTCTTTTTCCGTACCACATTGTTTTGCTCATAGTCATCAACACGCGTCGCCTTTTTACCAGAATTACGACACCACGACGAAGTGACTTCAAGGAGAGCGTTAAAAGCATTTGATACCTTAGAATTTCAAACGACTCAAGGCGTTTTATATGATTACTTAGCCAGTAAGCCAGCTACTTTTTCAATCTGTGAATATCTTTCAGTTTCCTGTTTTATCCAATTTTAAATTCAATTTCAATTTTTTTAGCGTAATATTATGGTGGCCTTCTTCGCTATTTGTATATTTTTGTTTTTTACGTTGTTCTACGTTAACATCGATTTAGTCCGACTTTTTATACCACAAACTCCACGGAATAAATTTATGAATGAAAACATCCAAGCAGTAGAATAAAATTAAGATGGAATTATTCTACGCAAAAAACTGATCCAAGAGAATTCCAACCGTTGGAAACGTAGAACATGGAAAGAGCTTCGTTTTGATAGGTTGTGGCTCCCGTAACTCCAAAAGAGTCAAAAGTTATGGTCCTTTGAAGAAACGAAAGAAAGCGACCGACCGCTCGCTGTTCCGATTCGACGGTATTGGCGAAAGTCTTCGATCTCCGTGAAACGCTCGAGCATGCTCACACTATAGTACTTGATATTTAAGATATTATGGATCATTGGGGGAATAAATGGGGATATGGGTCAAAAATTTGTCTACAGGAGCTATAGCACAATAAACGTTCTGTTTTTTCGACCGTTCCGTCTTCCTCTTTTTCCGTACCACATTGTCTTGCTCATAGTCATCAACACGCGCCGCCTTTTTACCAGAATTACGGCACCACGGCGAAGTGACTTCAAGGAGAGCGTTAAAAGCATTTGATACCTTAGAATTTCGAACGACTCAAGGCGTTTTATATGATTACTTAGCCAGTAAGTAAGCTACTTTTTAATCTGTGAATATCTTTCAGTTTCCTGTTTTATCCAATTTTAAATTCAATTTTAATTTTTAAGCTGAATATTATGCTGGACTTTTTTGATCTTTGTATATTTTTGTTTTTTTACGTTCTTCTACGTTAACATCGATTTAGTCCGACCACTTATACCACAAACTCCACGGAATAAATTTATGAATGGAAACATTCAACCCGTAGAATAAAATTAAGATGGAATTATTCTACACAAAAAACCGATCCATGACAATTCCAACCGTTAGAAACGTAGAACATGGAAAGAGCTTCATTTTGATAGGTTGCGGCTCCCGTAACTCCAAACGAGTCAAAAGTTATGGCCGTTTGAAGGAACGGAAGAAAGCGACCGACCGCTCGCTGTTCCGATTCGACGGTATTGGCAAAAGTCTTCGATCTCCGTGAAACGCTCGAGCATGCTCACACTATAGTACTTGATATTTAAGATATTATGAATCATTGGGGGAATAAATGGGGATATGGGTCAAAAAATGGTCTACAGAAGCTATAACACAATAAACGTTCTGTTTTTACGACCGTTCCGTCTTCCTCTATTTCCGTACCACATTGTTTTGCTCATAGTCATCAAAACGCGCCGCCTTTTTGCCAGAATTACGACTGCACGACGAAGTGACTTCAAGGAGAGCGTTAAAAGCATTTGATACCTTAGAATTTCGAATGACTCAAGGCGTTTTATATGATTACTTAGCCAGTAAGTAAGCTAGTTTTTCAATCTGTGAATATCTTTCAGTTTCCAGTTTTATCCAATTTCAAATTCAATTTCAATTTTTTTAGCTGAATATTATGCTGGCCTTTTTTGATCTTTGTATATTTTTATTTTTTACGTTCTTCTACGTTAACATCGATTTAGTCCGACCACTTATACCACAAACTCCACGGAATAAATTTATGAATGGAAACATTCAAGCCGTAAATAAAATTAAGATGGAATTATTCTACACAAAAAACCGATCCATGACAATTCCAACCTTTAGAAATGTAGAACATGGAAAGAGCTTCGTTTTGATAGGTTGTGCCTCCTGTAACTCCAAACGAGTCAAAAGTTATGGTCGTTTGAAGAAACGGAAGAAAGCGACCGACCGCTCGCTGTTCCGATTCGACGGTATTGGCAAAATTCTTCGATCTCCGTGAAACGCTCGAGCTTGCTCACACTATAGTACTTGATATTTAAGATATTATGGATCATTGGGGGAATAAATGGGGATATGGGTAAAAAACTTGTCTACAGAAGCTATAGCACAATAAACGTTCTGTTTTTACGACCGTTCCGTCTTCCTCTTCTTCCGTACCACATTGTTTTGCTCATAGTCATCAACACGCGCTGCCTTTTTACCAGAATTACGACATCACGACGAAGTGACTTCAAGGAGAGCGTTAAAAGCATTTAATACCTTAGAATTTCGAATGACTCAAGGCGTTTTATATGATTACTTAGCCAGTAAGTAAGCTACTTTTTCAATCTGTGAATATCTTTCAGTTTCCTGTTTTATCCAATTTTAAATTCAATTTCAATTTTTTTAGCTGAATATTATGCTGGCCTTTTTTGATCTTTGTATATTTTTGTTTTTTTACGTTCTTCTACGTTAACATCGATTTAGTATGACTACTTATACCACAAACTCCACAGAATAAATTTATGAATGAAAACATTCAAGCCGTAGAATAAAATTAAGATGGAATTATTCTACACAAAAAACCGATCCATTACAATTCCAACCGTTAGAAACGTGGAACATGGAAAGAGCTTCGTTTTGATAGGTTCTGTCTCCCGTAACTCCAAACGAGACAAAAGTTATGGCCGTTTGAAGAAACGGAAGAAAACGACCGACCGCTCGCTGTTCCGATTCGACGGTATTGGCAAAAGTTTTCGATCTCCGTGAAACGCTCGAGCATGCTCACACTATAGTACTTGATATTTAAGATATTATGGATTATTGGGGGAATAAATGGGGATATGGGTCAAAAACTTGTCTACAGAAGCTATAGCACAATAAACGTTCTGTTTTTACGACCGTTCCGTCTTCCTCTTTTTCCATACCACATTGTTTTGCTCATAGTCATCAACACGCGTCGCCTTTTTACCAGAATTACAACACCACGACGAAGTGACTTCAAGGAGAGCGTTAAAAGCATTTGATACCTTAGAATTTCGAACGACTCAAGGCGTTTTATATGATTACTTAGCCAGTAAGTAAACTACTTTTTCAATCTGTGAATATCTTTCTGTTTCCTGTTTTATCCAATTTTAAATTCAATTTCAATTTTTTTAGCTGAATATTATGCTGGCCTTTTTTGATCTTTGTATATTTTTGTTTTTTTACGTTCTTCTACGTTAACATCGATTTAGTCCGACTACTCATACCCCAAACTCCACGGAATAAATTTATGAATGGAAACATCCAAGCTGTAGAACAAAATTAAGATGGAATTATTCTACATTAAAAACCGATCCATGACAATTCCAACCGTTAGAAACGTAGAACATGGAAAGAGCTTCGTTTTGATAGGTTGTGGCTCCCGTAACTCCAAACGAGTCAAAAGTTATGGCCGTTTGAAGAAATGGAAGAAAGCGACCGACCGCTCTTTGTTCCGATTCGACGGAATTGGCAAAAGTCTTCGATCTCCATGAAACGCTCGAGCATGCTCACAATATAGTACTTGATATTTAAGATATTATGGATCATTGGGGGAATAAATGGGGATATGGGTCAAAAACTTGTCTACAGAAGCTATAGCACAATAAACGTTCTGTTTTTACGACCGTTCCGTCTTCCTCTTTTTTCGTACCACATTGTTTTTCTCATAGTCATCAACACGCGCTGCCTTTTTACCAGAATTACGACACCACGACGAAGTGACTTCGAGGAGAGCTTTTAAAGCATTTGATACCTTAGAATTTCGAACGACTCAAGGCGTTTTATATGATTACTTAGCCAGTAAGTAAGCTACTTTTTCGATCTATGAATATCTTTCAGTTTCTTGTTTTATCCAATTTTAAATTCAATTTCAATTTTTTTAGCTGAATATTATGCAGGCCTTTTTTGATCTTTGTATATTTTTATTTTTTTACGTTCTTCTACGTTAACATCGAATTAGTCCGACTACTTATGCCACAAACTCCACGGAATAAATTTATGAATGGAAACATCCAAGCCGTAGAATAAAATTAAGATGGAATTACTCTACACAAAAAACCAATCCATGACAATTCCAACTGTTAGAAACGTAGAACATGGAAAGAGCTTCGTTTTGATAGGTTGTGGCTCCCGTAACTCCAAACGAGTCAAAAGTTATGGCCGTTTCAAGAAACGGAAGAAAGCGACCGACCGCTCGCTGTTCCGATTCGACGGTATTGGCAAAAGTCTACGATCTCTGTGAAACGCTCGAGCATGCTCACACTATAGTACTTGATATTTAAGATATTATGGATCATTGGAGGTATAAATGGGGATATGGGTCAAAAACTTGTCTACAGAAGCTATAGCACAATAATCGTTCTGTTTTTACGACCGTTCCGTCTTCCTCTTTTTCCGTACCACATTGTTTTGCTCATAGTCATCAACACGCGCCGCCTTTTTACCAGAATTACGACACCACGACGAAGTGACTTCAAGGAGAGCGTTAAAAGCATTTGATACCTTAGAATTTCCAACGACTCAAGGCGTTTTATATGATTACTTAGCCAGTAAGTAAGCTACTTTTTCAATCTGTGAATATCTTTCAATTTCGTGTTTTATCCAATTTTGAATTCAATTTCAATTTTTTTAGCTGAATATTATGCTGGCCTTTTTTGATCTTTGTATATTTTTGTTTTTTTAAGTTCTTCTACGTCAACATCGATTTAGTCCGACCACTTATACCACAAACTCCACGGAATAAATTTATGAATGGAAACATTCAAGCCGTAGAATAAAATTAAGATTGAATTATTCTACAGAAAAAACCGATCCACGACAATTCCAACCGTTAGAAACGTAGAACATGGAAAGAGCTTCGTTTTGATAGGTTGTTTCTCCCGTAACACCAAACGAGTCAAAAGTTATGGTCGTTTGAAGAAACGGAAGAAAGCGACCGACCGCTCGCTGTTCCGATTCGACGGTATTGGCAAAAGTCTTCGATCTCCTTGAAACGCTCGAGCATGCTCACACTATAGTACTTGATATTTAAGATATTATGGATCATTGGGGGAATAAATGGGGATATGGGTCAAAAACTTGTCTACAGAAGCTATAGCACAATAAACGTTCTGTTTTTATGACCGTTCCGTCTTCCTCTTTTTCCGTACCACATTGTTTTGCTCATAGTCATCAACACGCGCCGCCTTTTTACCAGAATTACGACATCACGACGAAATGACTTCAAGGAGAGCGTTAAAAGCATTTGATACCTTAGAATTTCGAAAGACTCAAGACGTTTTATATGATTACTTAGCCAGTAAGTAAGCTACTTTTTCAATCTGTGAATATCTTTCAGTTTCCTGTTTTATCCAATTTTAAATTCAATTTCAATTTTTTTAGCTGAATATTATGCTGGCCTTTTTTGATCTTTGTATATTTTTGTTTTTTTACGTTCTTCTACGTTAACATCGAATTAGTCCGACCACTTATACCACAAACTCCACGGAATAAATTTATGAATGGAAACATTCAAGCCATAGAATAAAATTAAGATGGAATTATTCTACACAAAAAACCGATCCATGACAATTCCAACCGTTAGAAACGTAGAACATGGAAAGAGCTTCGTTTTGATAGGTTGTGGCTCCCGTAACTCCAAACGAGTCAAAAGTTATGGCCGTTTGAAGAAACGGAAGAAAGCGACCGACCGCTCGCTATTCCGATTCGACGGTATTGGCAAAAGTCTTCGATCTCCGTGAAACGCTCGAGCATGCTCACACTATAGTACTTGATATTTAAGATATTATGGATCATTGGGGGAATAAATGGGGATATGGGTCAAAAACTTGTCTATAAAAGCTATAGCACAATAAACGTTCTGTTTTACGACCGTTCCGTCTTCCTCTTTTTTCGTACCACATTGTTTTGCTCATAGTCATCAACACGCGCCGCCTTTTTACCAGAATTACGACACCACGACGAAGTGACTTCAAGGAGAGCGTTAAAAGCATTTGATACCTTAGAATTTCGAACGACTCAAGGCGTTTTATATGATTACTTAGCCAGTAAGTAAGCTACTTTTTCAATCTGTGAATATCTTTCAGTTTCCTGTTTTATCCAATTTTAAATTCAATTTCAATTTTTTTGGCTGAATATTATGCTGGCCTTTTTTGATCTTTGTGTATTTTTGTTTTTTTACGTTCTTCTACGTTAACATCGAATTAGTTCGACTATTTATACCACAAACTCCACGGAATAAATTTATGAATGGAAACATCCAAGCCGTAGAATAAAATTAAGATGCAATTATTCTACGCAAAAAACCGATCAATGACAATTCCAACCGTTAGAAACTTAGAACATGGAAAGAGCTTCGTTTTGATAGGTTGTGGCTCCCGTAACTCCAAACGAGTCAAAAGTTATGGCCGTTTGAAGAAACGGAAGAAAGCGACCGACCGCTCGCTGTTCCGATTCGACGGTATTGGCAAAAGTCTTCGATCTCCGTGAAACGCTCGAGCATGCTCACACTATAGTACTTGATATTTAAGATATTATGGATCATTGGGGGAATAAATAGGGATATGGGTCAAAAACTTGTCTACAGAAGCTATAGCACAATAAACGTTCTGTTTTTACGACCGTTCTGTCTTCCTCTTTTTCCGTACCACATTGTTTTGCTCATAGTCATCAACACGCGCCGCCTTTTTACCAGAATTACGACACCACGACGAAGTGACTTCAAGGAGAGCGTTAAAAGCATTTGATACCTTAGAATTTCCAACGACTCAAGGCGTTTTATATGATTACTTAGCCAGTAAGTAAGCTACTTTTTCAATCTGTGAATATCTTTCAGTTTCGTGTTTTATCTAATTTTAAATTCAATTTCAATTTTTTTAGCTGAAAATTATGCTGGCCTTTTTTGATCTTTGTATATTTTTGTTTTTTTAAGTTCTTCTACGTTAACATCGATTTAGTCCGACCACTTATACCACAAACTCCACGGAATAAATTTATGAATGGAAACATTAAAGCCGTAGAATAAAATTAAGATGGAATTATTCTACAGAAAAAACCGATCCATGACAATTCCAACCGTTAGAAACGTAGAACATGGAAAGAGCTTCGTTTTGATAGGTTGTGGCTCCCGTAACTCCAAACGAGTCAAAAGTTATGGCCGTTTGAAGAAACGGAAGAAAGCGACCGACCGCTCGCTGTTCCGATTCGACGGTATTGGCAAAAGTCTTCGATCTCCGTGAAACGCTCGAGCATGCTCACACTATAGTACTTGATATTTAAGATATTATGGATCATTGGGGGAATAATGGGGATATGGGTCAAAAACTTGCCTACATTAGCTATAGCACAATAAACGTTCTGTTTTTACGACCGTTCCGTCTTCCTCTTTTTCCGTACCACATTGTTTTGCTCATAGTCATCCACACGCGCCGCCTTTTTACCAGAATTACGACATCACGACGAAGTGACTTCAAGGAGAGCGTTAAAAGCATTTGATACCTTAGAATTTCGAACGACTCAAGGCGTTTAATATGATTACTTAGCCAGTAAGTAAGCTACTTTTTCAATCTGTGAATATCTTTCAGTTTCCTGTTTTATCCAATTTTAAATTCAATTTCAATTTTTTGGCTGAATATTATGCTGGCCTTTTTTGATCTTTGTATATTTTTGTTTTTTTACGTTCTTCTACGTTAACATCGATTTAGTCCGACTACTTATACCACAAACTCCACGGAATAAATTTATGAATGGAAACATTAAAGCCGTAGAATAAAATTAAGATGGAATTATTCTACAGAAAAAACCGATCCATGACAATTCCAACCGTTAGAAACGTAGAACATGGAAAGAGCTTCGTTTTGATAGGTTGTGTCTCCCGTAACTCCAAACGAGTCAAAAGTTATGGCCGTTTGAAAAAACGGAAGAAAGCGACCGACCGCTCGCTGTTCCGATTCGACGGTACTGGCAAAAGTCTTCGATCACCGTGAAACGCTCGAGCATGCTCACACTATAGTACTTGATATTTAAGATATTATGCATCGTTGGGGGAATAAATGTGGATATGGATCAAAAACTTGTCTACAGAAGCTATAGCACAATAAACGTTCTGTTTTTACGACCGTTCCGTCTTCCTCTTTTTTCGTACCACATTGTTTTGCTCATAGTCATCAAAACGCGCCGCCTTTTTACCAGAATTACGACACCACGACGAAGTGACTTCAAGGAGAGCATTAAAAGTATTTGATACCTTAGAATTTCGAACCACTCAAGGCGTTTTATATGATTACTTAGCCAGTAAGTTAGCTACTTTTTCAATCTGTGAATATCTTTTAGTTTCCTATTTTATCCAATTTTTAATTCAATTTCAATTTTTTTAGCTGAATATTATGCTGGCCTTTTTTGATCATTGTACATTTTTTTTACGTTCCTCTACGTTAACATCGATTTAGTCCGACTACTTATACCACAAACTCCACGGAATAAATTTATGAATGGAAACATCCAAGCTGTAGAATAAAATTAAGATGGAATTATTCTACACAAAAAAACGATCCATGACAATTCCAACCGTTAGAAACGTAGAACATGGAAAGTGCTTCGTTTTGATAGGTTGTGGCTCCCGTAACTCCAAACGAGTCAAAAGTTATGGCCGTTTGAAGAAACGGAAGAAAACGACCGACCGCTCGCTGTTCCGCTTCGATGGTATTGGCAAAAGTCTTCGATCTCCGTGAAACGCTCGAGCATGCTCACACTATAGTACTTGATATTTAAGATATTATGCATCGTTGGGGGAATAAATGTGGATATGGGTCAAAAACATGTCTACAGAAGCTATAGCACAATAAACATTCTGTTTTTACGACCGTTCCGTCTTTCTCTTTTTTCGTACCACATTGTTTTGCTCATAGTCATCAACACGCGCCGCCTTGTTACCAGAATTACGACACCACGACGAAATGACTTCAAGGAGAGCGTTAAAAGCATTTGATACCCTAGAATTTCGAACGACTCAAGGCGTTTTATATGATTACTTAGCCAATAAGGAAGCTACTTTTTCAATCTGTGAATATCTTTCAGTTTCCTGTTTTATCCAATTTTTAATTCAATTTCAATTTTTTTAGCTGAATATTATGTGGCCTTTTTTGATCTTTGTACATTTTTGTTTTTTTACGTTTTTCTACGTTAACATCGATTTAGTCTGACTACTTATACCACAAACTCCACGGAATAAATTTATGAGTGGAAACATCCATGGCGTAGAATAAAATTAAGATGGAATTATTCTACACAAAAAACCGATCCATGACAATTCAAACCGTTAGAAACGTAGAGCATGGAGAGAGCTTCGTTTTGATAGGTTGTGTCTCCCGTAACTCCAAACGAGTCAAAAGTTATGGCCGTTTGAAGAAACGGAAGAAAGCGACCGACCGCTCGCTGTTCCGATTCGACAGTATTGGCAAAAGTCTTCGATCTCCGTGAAACGCTCGAGCATGCTCACACTATAGTACTTGATATTTAAGATATTATGGATCATTGGGGGAATAAATGGGGATATGGGTCAAAAACTTGTCTACAGAAGCTATAGCACAATAAACGTTCTGTTTTTACGACCATTCCGTCTTCCTCTTTTTCCGTACCACATTGTTTTGCTCATAGTCATCAACACGCGCCGCCTTTTTACCAGAATTACGACACCACGACGAAATGACTTCATGGAGAGTCTTAAAAGCATTTGATACCCTAGAATTTCGAACGACTCAAGGCGTTTTATATGATTACTTAGCCAGTAAGTTAGCTACCTTTTCAATCTGTGAATATCTTTCAGTTTTCTGTTTTATCCAATTTTTAATTCAATTTCAATTTTTTTAGCTGAATATTATGCTGGCCTTTTTTGATCTTTGTACATTTTTGTTTTTTTACGTTCTTCTACGTTAACATCGATTTAGTCCGACTACTTATACCACAAACTCCACAGAATAAATTTATGAATGGAAACATCCAAGCTTTAGAATAAAATTAAGATGGAATTATTCTACACAAAAAACCGATCCATGACAATTCCAACCGTTTGAAACGTAGAACATGGAAAGAGCTTCGTTTTGATAGGTTGTGGCTCCCGTAACTCCAAACGAGTCAAAAGTTATGGCCGTTTGAAGAAATGGAAGAAAGCGACCGACTGCTCGCTGTTCCGCTTCGACGGTGTTGGCAAAAGTCTTCGATCTCCGTGAAACGCTCGAGCATGCTCACACTATAGTACTTGATATTTAAGATATTATGGATCATTGGGGGAATAAATGGGCATATGGGTCAAAAACTTGTCTACAGAAGCTATAGCACAATAAACGTTCTGTTTTTACGACCGTTCCGTCTTCCTCTTTTTCCGTACCACATTGTTTTGCTCATAGTCATCAACACGCGCCGCCTTTTCAACAGAATTACGACACCGCGACGAAATGACTTCAAGGAGAGCGTTAAAAGCATTTGATACCTTAGAATTTCGAACGACTCAAGGCGTTTTATATGATTACTTAGCCAGTAAGTAAGCTACCTTTTCAATCTGTGAATATCTTTCAGCTTCCTATTTTATCCAATTTTAAAGTCAATTTCAATTTTTTTAGCTGAATATTATGCTGGCCTTTTTTGATCTTCGTATATTTTTGTTTTTTTACGTTCTTCTACGTTAACATCGAATTAGTCCGACTACTTATACCACAAACTCCACGGAATAAATTTATGAAAGGAAACATCCAAGCCGTAGAATAAAATTAAGCTGGAATTATTCTACACAAAAAATCGATCCATGACAATTCCAACCGTTAGAAACGTAGAACATGGAAAGAGCTTCGTTTTGATAGGTTGTGGCTCCCGTAACTCCAAACGAGTCAAAAGTTATGGCCGTTTGAAGAAATGGAAGAAAGCGACCGACCGCTCGCTGTTCCGCTTCGACGGTATTGGCAAAAGTCTTCGATCTCCGTGAAACGCTCGAACATGCTCACACTATAGTACTTGATATTTAAGATATTATGCATCGTTGGGGGAATAAATGTGGATATGGGTCAAAAACTTGTCTACAGAAGCTATAGCACAATAAACGTTCTGTTTTTACGACCGTTCCGTCTTCCTCTTTTTTCGTACCACATTGTTTTGCTCATAGTCATCAACACGCGCCGCCTTTTTACCAGAATTACGACACCACGACGAAATGACTTCAAGGAGAGCGTTAAAAGCATTTGATACCCTAGAATTTCGAACGACTCAAGGCGTTTTATATGATTACTTAGCCAGTAAGTAAGCTACTTTTTCAATCTGTGAATATCTTTCAGTTTCCTGTTTTATCCAATTTTAAATTCAATTTCAATTTTTTTAGCTGAATATTATGCAGGTCTTTTTTGATCTTTGTACATTTTTTGTTTTTTTTTTACGTTCTTCTACGTTAACATCGATTTAGTCCGACTACTTATACCACAAACTCCTCGGAATAAATTTATGAGTGGAAACATCCAAGCCATAGAATAAAATTAAGATGGAATTATTCTACACAAAAAACCGATCCATGACAATTCCAACCGTTAGAAACGTAGAACATGGAGAGAGCTTCGTTTTGATAGGTTGTGTCTCCCGTAACTCCAAACGAGTCAAAAGTTATGGCCGTTTGAAGAAACGGAAGAAAGCGACCGACCGCTCGCTGTTCCGATTCGACGGTATTGGCAAAAGTCTTCGATCTCCGTGAAATGCTCGAGCATGCTCACACTATAGTACTTGATATTTAAGATATTATGGATCATTGGGGGAATAAATGGGGATATGGGTCAAAAACTTGTCTACACAAGCTATAGCGCGATAAACGTTCCGTTTTTACGACCGTTCCGTCTTCCACTTTTTCCGTACCGCATTGTTTTGCTCATAGTCATCGACACGCGCCGTCTTTTTACCATAATTACGACACCACGACGAAGTGACTTCAGGGAGAACATTAAAAGCATTTGATACCTTATAATTTCGAACGACTCGATGCGTTTTATATGATTACTTAGCCTTTAAGTAAGCTACTTTTTCAATCTGCGAACATCTTTCATTTTCCTATTTTATCCAATTTTAAATTCAATTTCAATTTTTTTGGCTGAATATTATGCTGGCCTTTTTTGATCTTTGTATATTTTTGTTTTTTTACGTTCTTCTACGTTAACATCGAATTAGTCCGACTACTTATACCACAAACTCCACGGAATAAATTTATGAATGGAAACATCCAAGCCGTAGAATAAAATTAAGATGGAATTATTCTACACAAAAAACCGATCCATGACAATTCCAACCGTTAGAAACGTAGAACATGGAAAGAGCTTCGTTTTGATAGGTTGTGGCTCCCATAACTCCAAACGAGTCAAAAGTTATGGCCGTTTGAAGAAACGGAAGAAGCGACCGACCGCTCGCTGTTCCGATTCGACGGTATTGGCAAAAGTCTTCGATCTACGTGAAACGCTCGAGCATGCTCACACTATAGTACTTGAAATTTAAGATATTATGGATCATTGGGGGAATAAATGGGGATATGGGTCAAAAACTTGTCTACAGAATTTATAACACAATAAACGTTCTGTTTTTACGACCGTTCCGTCTTCCTCTTTTTCCGTACCACATTGTTTTGCTCATAGTCATCAACACGCGTCGCCTGTTTACCAGAATTACGACACCACGACGAAATGACTTCAAGGAGAGCGTTAAAAGCATTTGATACCTTAGAATTTCGAACGACTCAAGGCGTTTTATATGATTACTTAGCCAGTAAGTAAGCTACTTTTTCAATCTGTGAATATCTTTCAGTTTCCTGTTTTATCCAATTTTAAATTCAATTTCAATTTTTTTAGCTGAATATTATACTGGCCATTTTTGATCTTTGTACATTTTTGTTTTTTACGTTCTTCTACGTTAATATCGATTTAGTCCGACTACTTATACCACAAACTCCACGGAATAACTTTATGAATGGAAACATTCAAGCCGTAGAATAAAATTAAGATGGAATTATTCTACACAAAAAATCTATCCATGACAATTCCAACCATTAGAAACGTAGAACATGGAAAGAGCTTCGTTTTGATAGGTTGTGGCTTCCGTAACTCCAAATGAGTCAAAATTTATTGGCGTTTGAAGAAATGGAAGATAGCGACCGACCGCTCGCTGTTCCGATTCGACGGTATTGGCAAAAGCCTTCGATCTCCGTGAAACGCTCGAGCATGCTCACAATATAGTACTTGATATTTAAGATATTATGGGTAATTGGAGGAATAAATGGGGATATGGGTCAAAAACTTGTCTGCAGAAGCTATAGCACAATAAACGTTCTTTTTTTACGATCGTTCCGTCTTCCTCTTTTTCCGTACCACATTGTTTTGCTCATAGTCATCAACACGCGCCGCCTTTTTACGAGAATTACGACACCACGACGAAATGACTTCAAGGAGAGCGTTAAAAGCAGTTGATACCTTAGAATTTCGAACGACTCAAGGCGTTTTATATGATTACTTAGCTAGTAAGTAAGCTACTTTTTCAATCTGTGAATATCTTTCAGTTTCCTGTTTTATCCAATTTTAAATTCAATTTCAATTTTTTTTGCTGAATATTATGCTGGCCTTTTTTGATTTTTGTATATTTTTATTTTTTTACGTTCTTCTACGTTAACATCGAATTAGTCCGACTACTTAAACCACAAACTCCACGGAATAAATTTATGAATGGAAATATCCAAGTCGTAGAATAAAATTAAGATGGAATTATTCTATGCAAAAAACCGATCAATGACAATTCAACTGTTAGAAACGTAGAACATGGAAAGAGCTTCGTTTTGATAGGTTGTGGCACCCGTAACTCCAAACGAGTCAAAAGTTATGGTCGTTTGAAGAAACGGAAGAAAGCGACCGACCGCTCGCTGTTCCGATTCGACGGTATTGGCAAAAGCCTTCGATCTCCGTGAAACGCTCGAGCATGCTCACAATATAGTACTTGATATTTAAGATATTATGGATAATTGGAGGAATAAATGGGGATATGGGTCAAAAACTTGTCTGCAGAAGCTATAGCACAATAAACGTTCTTTTTTTACGATCGTTCCGTCTTCCTCTTTTTCCGTACCACATTGTTTTGCTCATAGTCATCAACACGCGCCGCCTTTTACCAGAATTACGACACCACCACGAAATGACTTCAAGGAGAGCGTTAAAAGCATTTGATACCTTAGAATTTCGAACGACTCAAGGCGTTTTATATGATTACTTAGCCAGTAAGTAAGCTACATTTTCAATCTGTGAATATCTTTCAGTTTCCTGTTTTATCCAAGTTTAAATTCAATTTCAATTTTTTTAGCTGAATATTATGCTGGCCTTTTTTGATCTTTGTACATTTTTGTTTTTTTACGTTCTTCTACGTTAACATCGATTTAGTCCGACTACTTATACCACAAACTCCACGGAATAAATTTATGAATGGAAACATGCAAGCCGTAGAATAAAATTAAGATGGAATTATTCTACACAAAAAACCGATCCATGACAATTCCAACTGTTAGAAACGTAGAACATGGAAAGAGCTTCGTTTTGATAGGTTGTGGCTCCTATAACTCCAAACGAGTCAAAAGTTATGGCCGTTTGAAGAAACGGAAGAAAGCGACCGACCGCTCGCTGTTTCGATTCGACGGTATCGGCAAAAGTCTTCGATCTCCATGAAACGCTCGAGCATGCTCATACTATAGTACTTGATATTTAAGATATTATGGATCATTGGGGGAATAAATAGAAATATGGGTCAAAAACTTGTCTACAGAAGCTATAGCACAATAAACGTTCTGTTTTTACGACCGTTCCGTCTTCCTCTTTTTCCGTACCACATTGTTTTGCCCATAGTCGTCAACACGCGCCGCCTTTTTACCAGAATTACGACACCACGACGAAATGACTTCAAGGAGAGCGTTAAAAGCATTTGATACCTTAGAATTTCGAACGACTCAAGGCGTTTTATATGATTACTTAGCCAGTAAGTAAGCTACCTTTTCAATCTGTGAATATCTTTCAGTTTCCTGTTTTATCCAATTTTAAATTCAATTTCAATTTTTTTAGCTGAATATTATGCTGGCCTTTTTTGATCTTTGTACATTTTTGTTTTTTTACGTTCTTCTACGTTAACATCGATTTAGTCCGACTACTTATACCACAAACTCCACGGAATAAATTTATGAATGGAAACATTCGAGCTGTAGAATAAAATTAAATGGAATTATTCTACACATAAAACCGATCCATGACAATTCCAACCGTTAGAAACGTAGAACATGGAAAGTGCTTCGTTTTGATATGTTGTGGCTCCCGTAACTCCAAACGAGTCAAAAGTTATGGCCGTTTGAAGAAACGGAAGAAAGCGACCGACCGCTCGCCGTTCCGATTCGACGGTATTGGCAAAAGTCTTCGATCTCAGTGAGACGCTCGAGCATGCACACACTATAGTACTTGATATTTAAGATATTATGGATCATTAGGGGAATAAACGGGGATATGGGTCAAAAACTTGTCTACAGAAGCTATGGCACAATAAACGTTCTGTTTTTATGACCGTTCCGTCTTCCTCTTTTTCCGTACCACATTGTTTTGCACATAGTCATCAACACGCGCCGCCTTTTTACCAGAATTACGACACCACGACGAAATGACTTCAAGGAGAGCGTTAAAAGCATTTGATACCTTAGAATTTCGAACGACTCAAGGCATTTTATATGATTACTTAGCCAGTAAGTAAGCTACTTTTTCAATCTGTGAATATCTTTCAGTTTCCTGTTTTATCCAATTTTAAATTCAATTACAATTTTTTTAGCTGAATATTATGCTGGCCTTTTTTGATCTTTGTACATTTTTGTTTTTTTACGTTCTTCTACGTTAACATCGATTTAGTCCGACTACTTATACCACAAACTCCACGGAATAAATTTATGAATGGAAACATTCAAGCCGTAGAATAAAATTAAATGGAATTATTCTACACATAAAACCGATCCGTGACAATTCCAACCGTTAGAAACGTAGAACATGGAAAGTGCTTCGTTTTGATATGTTGTGGCTCCCGTAACTCCAAACGAGTCAAAAGTTATGGCCGTTTGAAGAAACGGAAGAAAGCGACCGACCGCTCGCCGTTCCGATTCGACGGTATTGGCAAAAGTCTTCGATCTCAGTGAAACGCTCGAGCATGCACACACTATAGTACTTGATATTTAAGATATTATGGATCATTGGGGGAATAAATGGGGATATGGGTCAAAAACTTGTCTACAGAAGCTATATCACAATAAACGTTCTGTTTTTACGACCGTTCCGTCTTCCTCTTTTTCCGTACCACATTGTTTTGCACATAGTTATCAACACGCGCCGCCTTTTTACCAGAATTACGACACCACGACGAAATGACTTCAAGGAGAGCGTTAAAAGCATTTGATACCTTAGAATTTCGAACGACTCAAGGCATTTTATATGATTACTTAGCCAGTAAGTAAGCCACTTTTTCAATCTGTGAATATCTTTCAGTTTTCTGTTTTATCCCATTTTAAATTCAATTTCAATTTTTTTAGCTGAATATTATGCCGGCCTTTTTTGATCTTTGTACATTTTTGTTTTTTTACGTTCTTCTACGTTAACATCGATTTAGTCCGACTACTTATACCACAAACTCCACGGAATAAATTTATGAATGGAAATATCCAAGCTGTAGAATAAAATTAAGATGGAATTATTCCATACAAAAAACCGATCCATGACAATTCCAACCGTTAGAAACGTAGACAATGGAAAGAGCTTCGTTTTGATAGGTTGTGGCTCCTGTAACTCCAAACGAGTCAAAAGTTATGGCCGTTTGAAAAAACGGAAGAAAGCGACCGACCGCTCGCTGTTTCGATTCGACGGTATTAGCAAAAGTCTTCGATCTCCGTGAAACGCTCGAGCACGCTCACACTATTGTACTTGATATTTAAGATATTATGGATCATCGGGGGAATAAATGGAGATATGGGTCAAGAACTTGTCTACAGAAGCTATAGCACAATAAACGTTCTGTTTTTACGATCGTTCCGTCTTCCTCTTTTTCCGTACCACATTGTTTTGCTCATAGTCATCAACACGCGCAGCCTTTTTACCAGAATTACGACACCACGACGAAATGAATTCAAGGAGAGCGTTAAAAGCATTTGACACCTTAGAATTTCGAACGACTCAAGGCGTTTTATATGATTACTTAGCCAGTAAGTATGCTACTTTTTCAATCTGTGAATATCTTTCAGTTTCCTGTTTTATCCAATTTTAAATTCAATTTCAATTTTTTTAGATGAATATTATGCTGGCCTTTTTTGATCTTTGTACATTTTTGTTTTTTTACGTTCTTCTACGTTAACATCGATTTAGTCGGACTACTTATACCACAAACTCCACGGAATAAATTTATGAATGGAAACATTCGAGCCGTAGAATAAAATTAAGATGGAATTATTCTACACAAAAAACCGATCCATGACAATTCCAACCGTTAGAAACGTAGAACATGGAAAGAGCTTCGTTTTGATTGGTTGTGGCTCCCGTAACTCCAAACGAGTCAAAAGTTATGGCCGTTTGAAGAAACATAAGAAAGCGACCGACCGCTCGCTGTTCCGATTCGACGGTATTGGCAAAAGTCTTCGATCTCCGTGAAACGCTCGAGCATGCTCACACTATAGTACTTGATATTTAAGATATTATGGATCATTGGGGGAATAAATGGGGATATGGGTCAAAAACTTGTCTACAGAAGCTATAGCACAATAAACGTTCTGTTTTTATGACCGTTCCGTCTTCCTCTTTTTCCGTACCACATTGTTTTGCTCATAGTCATCAACACGCGCCGCCTTTTTACCAGAATTACGACACCACGACGAAATGACTTCAAGGAGAGCGTTAAAAGCATTTGATACCTTAGAATTTCGAACGACTCAAGGCGTTTTATATGATTACTTAGCCAGTAAGTAAGCTACGTTTTCAATCTGTGAATATCTTTCAGTTTCACGTTTTATCCAATTTTAAATTCAATTTCAATTTTTTTAGCTGAATATTATGCCGGCCTTTTTTGATCTTTGTACATTTTTGTTTTTTTACGTTCTTCTACGTTAACATCGATTTAGTCCGACTGCTTATACCACAAACTCCACGGAATAAATTTATGAATGGAAAAATTCAAGCCGTAGAATAAAATTAAGATGGAATTATTCTACACAAAAAACGGATCCATGAAAATTCCAACCGTTAGAAACGTAGAACATGGAAAGAGCTTCGTTTTGATAGGTTGTGGCTCCCGTAACTCCAAACGAGTCAAAAGTTATGGTCGTTTGAAGAAACGAAAGAAAGCGACCGACCGCTCGCTGTTCCGATTCGACGGTATTGGCAAAAGTCTTCGATCTCCGTGAAACGCTCGAGCATGCTCACACTATAGTACTTGATATTTAAGATATTATGGATCATTGGGGGAATAAATGGGGATATGGGTCAAAAACTTGTCTACAGAAGCTATAGCACAATAAACGCTCTGTTTTTACGACCGTTCCGTCTTTCTCTTTTTCCGTACGTCATTGTTTTGCTCATAATCATCAACACGCGCCGCCTTTTTACCATAATTACGACATCACGACGAAATGACTTCAAAGAGAGCGTTAAAAGCATTTGATACCTTAGAATTTCGAACGACTCAAGGCGTTTTATATGATTACTTAGCCAGTAAGTAAGCTACTTTTTCAATCTGTGAATATCTTTCAGTTTCACGTTTTATCCAATTTTAAATTCAATTTCAATTTTTTTAGCTGAATATTATGCCGGCCATTTTTGATCTTTGTACATTTTTGTTTTTTTACGTTCTTCTACGTTAACA
This sequence comes from Allium cepa, assembly GCA_030765085.1. Classification (NCBI taxonomy): domain Eukaryota; kingdom Viridiplantae; phylum Streptophyta; class Magnoliopsida; order Asparagales; family Amaryllidaceae; genus Allium; species Allium cepa. The sequence continues at coordinate 172,965,219 of CM060931.1, forward strand.
TCGATTTAGTCCGACTGCTTATACCACAAACTCCACGGAATAAATTTATGAATGGAAACATTCCAACCGTAGAATAAAATTCAGATGGAATTATTCTACACAAAAAACCGATCCATGACAATTCCAACGGTTAGAAACGTAGAACATGGAAAGAGCTTCGTTTTGATAGGTTTTGGCTCCCGTAACTCCAAACGAGTCAAAAGTTATGGCCGTTTGAAGAAACGGAAGAAAGCGACCTACCGCTCGCTGTTCATATTCGACGGCATTGGCAAAAGTCATCGATCTCCGTGAAACGCTCGAGCACGCTCACAATATAGTACTTGATATTTAAGATATTATGGATCATTGGGGGAATAAATGGGGATATGGGTCAAAAACTTGTCTACAGAAGCTATAGCACAATAAACGTTCTGTTTTTATGACCGTTCCGTCTTCCTCTTTTTCCGTACCACATTGTTTTGCTCATAGTCGTCAACACGCGTCGCCTTTTTACCAGAATTACGACACCACGACGAAATGACTTCAAGGAGAGCGTTAAAAGCATTTGATACCTTAGAATTTCAAACGACTCAAGGCGTTTTATATGATTAGTTAGCCAGTAAGTAAGCTACTTTTTCAATCTGTGAATATCTTTCAGTTTCACGTTTTATCCAATTTTAAATTCAATTTCAATTTTTTTAGCTGAATATTATGCCGGCCTTTTTTGATCTTTGTACATTTTTGTTTTTTTACGTTCTTCTACGTTAACATCGATTTAGTCCGACTGCTTATACCACAAACTCCACGGAATAAATTTATGAATGGAAACATTCCAACCGTAGAATAAAATTCAGATGGAATTATTCTACACAAAAAACCGATCCATGACAATTCCAACGGTTAGAAACGTAGAACATGGAAAGAGCTTCGTTTTGATAGGTTTTGGCTCCCGTAACTCCAAACGAGTCAAAAGTTATGGCGGTTTGAAGAAACGGAAGAAAGCGACCGACCGCTCGCTGTTCATATTCGACGGCATTGGCAAAAGTCATCGATCTCCGTGAAACGCTCGAGCACGCTCACAATATAGTACTTGATATTTAAGATATTATGGATCATTGGGGGAATAAATGGGGATATGGGTCAAAAACTTGTCTACAGAAGCTATAGCACAATAAACGTTCTGTTTTTATGACCGTTCCGTCTTCCTCTTTTTCCGTACCACATTGTTTTGCTCATAGTCGTCAACACGCGCCGCCTTTTTACCAGAATTACGACACCACGACGAAATGACTTCAAGGAGAGCGTTAAAAGCATTTGATACCTTAGAATTTCAAACGACTCAAGGCGTTTTATATGATTAGTTAGCCAGTAAGTAAGCTACTTTTTCAATCTGTGAATATCTTTCAGTTTCACGTTTTATCCAATTTTAAATTCAATTTCAATTTTTTTAGCTGAATATTATGCCGGCCTTTTTTGATCTTTGTACATTTTTGTTTTTTTACGTTCTTCTACGTTAACATCGATTTAGTCCGACTGCTTATACCACAAACTCCACGGAATAAATTTATGAATGGAAACATTCCAACCGTAGAATAAAATTCAGATGGAATTATTCTACACAAAAAACCGATCCATGACAATTCCAACGGTTAGAAACGTAGAACATGGAAAGAGCTTCGTTTTGATAGGTTTTGGCTCCCGTAACTCCAAACGAGTCAAAAGTTATGGCCGTTTGAAGAAATGGAAGAAAGCGACCGACCGCTCGCTGTTCCGATTCGACGGCATTGGAAAAAGTCTTCGATCTCCGTGAAACGCTCGAGCATGCTCACAATATAGTACTTGATATTTAAGATATTATGGATCATTGGGGGAATATATGGGGATATGGGTCAAAAACTTGTCTACAGAAGGTATAGCACAATAAACGTTCTGTTTTTACGACCGTTCTGTCTTCCTCTTTTTCCGTACCACATTGTTTTGCTCATAGTCATCAACACGCGCCGCCTTTTTACCCGAATTACGACAAAATGACGAAATGACTTCAAGGAGAGCGTTAAAAGCATTTGATACCTTAGAATTTCGAACGACTCAAGGCGTTTTATATGGTTACTTAGCCAGTAAGTAAGCTACTTTTTCAATCTGTGAATATTTTTCAGTTTCCTGTTTTATCCAATTTTAAATTCAATTCAATTTTTTTAGCTGAATATTATGCTGGTCTTTTTTGATCTTTGTATATTTTTGTTTTTTTACGTTCTTCTACGCTAACATCGAATTAGTCCGACTACTTACACCACAAACTCCACGGAATAAATTTATGAATGGAAACATTCCAAGCGTAGAATAAAATTCAGATGGAATTATTCTACACAAAAAACCGATCCATGACAATTCCAACGGTTAGAAACGTAGAACATGGAAAGAGCTTCGTTTTGATAGGTTTTGGCTCCCGTAACTCCAAACGAGTCAAAAGTTATGGTCGTTTGAAGAAACGAAAGAAAGCGACCGACCGCTCGCTGTTCCGATTCGACGGTATTGGCAAAAGTCTTCGATCTCCGTGAAACGCTCGAGCATGCTCACACTATAGTACTTGATATTTAAGATATTATGGATCATTGGGGGAATAAATGGGGATATGGGTCAAAAACTTGTCTACAGAAGCTATAGCACAATAAACGCTCTGTTTTTACGACCGTTCCGTCTTTCTCTTTTTCCGTACCTCATTGTTTTGCTCATAGTCATCAACACGCGCCGCCTTTTTACCAGAATTACGACATCACGACGAAATGACTTCAAAGGGAGCGTTAAAAGCATTTGATACCTTAGAATTTCGAACGACTCAAGGCGTTTTATATGATTACTTAGCCAGTAAGTAAGCTACTTTTTCAATCTGTGAATATCTTTCAGTTTCACGTTTTATCCAATTTTAAATTCAATTTCAATTTTTTTAGCTGAATATTATGCCGGCCTTTTTTGATCTTTGTACATTTTTGTTTTTTAACGTTCTTCTACGTTAACATCGATGTAGTCCGACTGCTTATACCACAAACTCCACGGAATAAATTTATGAATGGAAACATTCCAACCGTAGAATAGAATTCAGATGGAATTATTCTACACAAAAAACCGATCCATGACAATTCCAACGGTTAGAAACGTAGAACATGGAAAGAGCTTCGTTTTGATAGGTTTTGGCTCCCGTAACTCCAAACGAGTCAAAAGTTATGGCCGTTTGAAGAAACGAAAGAAAGCGACCGACCGCTCGCTGTTCCGATTCGACGGTATTGGCAAAAGTCTTCGATCTCCGTGAAACGCTCGAGCATGCCCACACTATAGTACTTGATATTTAAGATATTATGGATCATTGGGGGAATAAATGGGGATATGGGTCAAAAACTTGTCTACAGAAGCTATAGAACAATAAACGTTCTGTTTTTATGACCGTTCCGTCTTCCTCTTTTTCCGTACCACATTGTTTTGCTCATAGTCATCAACACGCGCCGCCTTTTTACCAGAATTACGACACCACGACGAAATGACTTCAAGGAGAGCGTTAAAAGCATTTGATACCTTAGAATTTCGAACGACTCAAGGCGTTTTATATGATTACTTAGCCAGTAAGTAAGCTACTTTTTCAATCTGTGAATATCTTTCAGTTTCACGTTTTATCCAATTTTAAATTCAATTTCAATTTTTTTAGCTGAATATTATGCCGGCCTTTTTTGATCTTTGTACATTTTTGTTTTTTTACGTTCTTCTACGTTAACATCGATTTAGTCCGACTGTTTATACCATAAACTCCACGGAATAAATTTATGAATGGAAAAATTCAAGCCGTAGAATAAAATTAAGATGGAATTATTCTACACAAAAAACGGATCCATGAAAATTCCAACGGTTAGAAACGTAGAACATGGAAAGAGCTTCGTTTTGATAGGTTGTGGCTCCCGTAACTCCAAACGAGTCAAAAGTTATGGTCGTTTGAAGAAACGAAAGAAAGCGACCGACCGCTCGCTGTTCCGATTCGACGGTATTGGCAAAAGTCTTCGATCTCCGTGAAACGCTCGAGCATGCTCACACTATAGTACTTGATATTTAAGATATTATGGATCATTGGGGGAATAAATGGGGATATGGGTCAAAAACTTGTCTACAGAAGCTATAGCACAATAAACGCTCTGTTTTTACGACCGTTCCGTCTTTCTCTTTTTCCGTACCTCATTGTTTTGCTCATAATCATCAACACGCGCCGCCTTTTTACCAGAATTACGACATCACGACGAAATGACTTCAAAGAGAGCGTTGAAAGCATTTGATACCTTAGAATTTCGAACGACTCAAGGCGTTTTATATGATTACTTAGCCAGTAAGTAAGCTACTTTTTCAATCTGTGAATATCTTTCAGTTTCACGTTTTATCCAATTTTAAATTCAATTTCAATTTTTTTAGCTGAATATTATGCCGGCCTTTTTTGATCTTTGTACATTTTTGTTTTTTTACGTTCTTCTACGTTAACATCGATTTAGTCCGACTGCTTATACCACAAACTCCACGGAATAAATTTATGAATGGAAACATTCCAACCGTAGAATAAAATTCAGATGGAATTATTCTACACAAAAAACCGATCCATGACAATTCCAACGGTTAGAAACGTAGAACATGGAAAGAGCTTCATTTTGATAGGTTTTGGCTCCCGTAACTCCAAACGAGTCAAAAGTTATGGCCGTTTGAAGAAACGGAAGAAAGCGACCAACCGCTCGCTGTTCATATTCGACGGTATTGGCAAAAGTCATCGATCTCCGTGAAACGCTCGAGCACGCTCACAATATAGTACTTGATATTTAAGATATTATGGATCATTGGGGGAATAAATGGGGATATGGGTCAAAAACTTGTCTACAGAAGCTATAGCACAATAAACGTTCTGTTTTTATGACCGTTCCGTCTTCCTCTTTTTCCGTACCACATTGTTTTGCTCATAGTCGTCAACACGCGCCGCCTTTTTACCAGAATTACGACACCACGACGAAATGACTTCAAGGAGAGCGTTAAAAGCATTTGATACCTTAGAATTTCAAACGACTCAAGGCGTTTTATATGATTACTTAGCCAGTAAGTAAGCTACTTTTTCAATCTGTGAATATCTTTCAGTTTCACGTTTTATCCAATTTTAAATTCAATTTCAATTTTTTTAGCTGAATATTATGCCGGCCTTTTTTGATCTTTGTACATTTTTGTTTTTTTACGTTCTTCTACGTTAACATCGATTTAGACCGACTGCTTATACCACAAACTCCACGGAATAAATTTATGAATGGAAACATTCCAACCGTAGAATAAAATTCAGATGGAATTATTCTACACAAAAAACCGATCCATGACAATTCCATCGGTTAGAAACGTAGAACATGGAAAGAGCTTCGTTTTGATAGGTTTTGGCTCCCGTAACTCCAAACGAGTCAAAAGTTATGGCCGTTTGAAGAAATGGAAGAAAGCGACCGACCGCTCGCTGTTCCGATTCGACGGCATTGGCAAAAGTCTTCGATCTCCGTGAAACGCTCGAGCATGCTCACAATATAGTACTTGATATTTAAGATATTATGGATCATTGGGGGAATATATGGGGATATGGGTCCAAAACTTGTCTACAGAAGGTATAGCACAATAAACGTTCTGTTTTTACGACCGTTCTGTCTTCCTCTTTTTCCGTACCACATTGTTTTGCTCATAGTCATCAACACGCGCCGCCTTTTTACCCGAATTACGACAAAATGACGAAATGACTTCAAGGAGAGCGTTAAAAGCATTTGATACCTTAGAATTTCGAACGACTCAAGGCGTTTTATATGGTTACTTAGCCAGTAAGTAAGCTACTTTTTCAATCTGTGAATATTTTTCAGTTTCCTGTTTTATCCAATTTTAAATTCAATTCAATTTTTTTAGCTGAATATTACGCTGGTCTTTTTTGATCTTTGTATATTTTTGTTTTTTTACGTTCTTCTACGCTAACATCGAATTAGTCCAACTACTTATACCACAAACTCCACGGAATAAATTTATGAATGGAAACATTCCAACCGTAGAATAAAATTCAGATGGAATTATTCTACACAAAAAACCGATCCATGACAATTCCAACGGTTAGAAACGTAGAACATGGAAAGGGCTTCGTTTTGATAGGTTTTGGCTCCCGTAACTCCAAACGAGTCAAAAGTTATGGTCGTTTGAAGAAACGAAAGAAAGCGACCGACCGCTCGCTGTTCCGATTCGACGGTATTGGCAAAAGTCTTCGATCTCCGTGAAACGCTCGAGCATGCTCACACTATAGTACTTGATATTTAAGATATTATGGATCATTGGGGGAATAAATGGGGATATGGGTCAAAAACTTGTCTACAGAAGCTATAGCACAATAAACGCTCTGTTTTTACGACCGTTCCGTCTTTCTCTTTTTCCGTACCTCATTGTTTTGCTCATAGTCATCAACACGCGCCGCCTTTTTACCAGAATTACGACATCACGACGAAATGAATTCAAAGGGAGCGTTAAAAGCATTTGATACCTTAGAATTTCGAACGACTCAAGGCGTTTTATATGATTACTTAGCCAGTAAGTAAGCTACTTTTTCAATATGTGCATATCTTTCAGTTTCACGTTTTATCCAATTTTAAATTCAATTTCAATTTTTTTAGCTGAATATTATGCCGGCCTTTTTTGATCTTTGTACATTTTTGTTTTTTTACGTTCTTCTGCGTTAACATCGATTTAGTCCGACTGCTTATACCACAAACTCCACGGAATAAATTTATGAATGGAAACGTTCCAACCGTAGAATAAAATTCAGATGGAATTATTCTACACAAAAAACCGATCCATGACAATTCCAACGGTTAGAAACGTAGAACATGGAAAGAGCTTCGTTTTGATAGGTTTTGGCTCCCGTAACTCCAAACGAGTCAAAAGTTATGGCCGTTTGAAGAAACGAAAGAAAGCGACCGACCGCTCGCTGTTCCGATTCAACGGTATTGGCAAAAGTCTTCGATCTCCGTGAAACGCTCGAGCATGCTCACACTATAGTACTTGATATTTAAGATATTATGGATCATTGGGGGAATAAATGGGGATATGGGTCAAAAACTTGTCTACAGAAGCTATAGCACAATAAACGTTCTGTTTTTATGACCGTTCCGTCTTCCTCTTTTTTCGTACCACATTGTTTTGCACATAGTCATCAACACGCGCCGCCTTTTTACCAGAATTGCGACACCACGACGAAATGACTTCAAGGAGAGCGTTAAAAGCATTTGATACCTTAGAATTTCGAATGACTCAAGGCGTTTTATATGATTACTTAGCCAGTAAGTAAGCTACTTTTTCAATCTGTGAATATCTTTCAGTTTCACGTTTTATCCAATTTTAAATTCAATTTCAATTTTTTTAGCTGAATACTATGCCGGCCTTTTTTGATCTTTGTACATTTTTGTTTTTTTACGTTCTTCTACGTTAACATCGATTTAGTCCGACTGCTTATACCACAAACTCCACGGAATAAATTTATGAATGGAAAAATTCAAGCCGTAGAATAAAATTAAGATGGAATTATTCTACACAAAAAACGGATCCATGAAAATTCCAACCGTTAGAAACGTAGAACATGGAAAGAGCTTCGTTTTTGATAGGTTGTGGCTCCCGTAACTCCAAACGAGTCAAAAGTTATGGCGGTTTGAAGAAACGGAAGAAAGCGACCGACCGCTCGCTGTTCCGATTCGACGGTATTGGCAAAAGTCATCGATCTCCGTGAAACGCTCGAGCACACTCACAAAATAGTACTTGATATTTAAGATATTATGGATCATTGGGGGAATAAATGGGGATATGGGTCAAAAACTTGTCTACAGAAGCTATAGCACAATAAACGTTCTGTTTTTATGACCGTTCCGTCTTCCTCTTTTTCCGTACCACATTGTTTTGCTCATAGTCATCAACACGCGCCGCCTTTTTACCAGAATTACGACACCACGACGAAATGACTTCAAGGAGAGCGTTAAAAGCATTTGATACCTTAGAATTTCGAACGACTCAAGGCCTCTTATATGATTACTTAGCCAGTAAGTAAGCTACTTTTTCAATCTGTGAATATCTTTCAGTTTCACGTTTTATCCAATTTTAAATTCAATTTCAATTTTTTTAGCTGAATATTATGCCGGCCTTTTTTGATCTTTGTACATTTTTGTTTTTTTACGTTCTTCTACGTTAACATCGATTTAGTCCGACTGCTTATACCACAAACTCCACGGAATAAATTTATGAATGGAAATATTCCAACCGTAGAATAAAATTCAGATGGAATTATTCTACACAAAAAACCGATCCATGACAATTCCAACGGTTAGAAACGTAGAACATGGAAAGAGCTTCGTTTTGATAGGTTTTGGCTCCCGTAACTCCAAACGAGTCAAAAGTTATGGCCGTTTGAAGAAATGGAAGAAAGCGACCGACCGCTCGCTGTTCCGATTCGACGGCATTGGCAAAAGTTTTCGATCTCCGTGAAACGCTCGAGCATGCTCACAATATAGTACTTGATATTTAAGATATTATGGATCATTGGGGGAATATATGGGGATATGGGTCAAAAACTTGTCTACATAAGGTATAGCACAATAAACGTTCTGTTTTTACGACCGTTCTGTCTTCCTCTTTTTCCGTACCACATTGTTTTGCTCATAGTCATCAACACGCGCCGCCTTTTTACCCGAATTACGACAAAATGACGAAATGACTTCAAGGAGAGCGTTATAAGCATTTGATACCTTAGAATTTCGAACGACTCAAGGCGTTTTATATGGTTACTTAGCCAGTAAGTAAGCTACTTTTTCAATCTGTGAATATTTTTCAGTTTCCTGTTTTAACCAATTTTAAATTCAATTCAATTTTTTTAGCTGAATATTATGCTGGTCTTTTTTGATCTTTGTATATTTTTGTTTTTTCACGTTCTTCTACGCTAACATCGAATTAGTCCGACTACTTATACCACAAACTCCACGGAATAAATTTATGAGTGGAAACATCCAAGCCGTAGAATAAAATTAAGATGGAATTATTCTACACGAAAAACCGATCCATGACAATTCCAACTGTTAGAAACGTAGAACATGGTAAGAGCTTCGTTTTGATAGGTTGTGGCTCCCGTAACTCCAAACGAGTCAAAAGTTATGGCCGTTTGAAGAAACGGAAGAAAGCGACCGACCGGTCGCTGTTCCGATTCGACGGTATTGGTAAAAGTCTTCGATCTCCGTGAAACGCTCGAGCATGCTCACAATATAGTACTTGATATTTAAGATATTATGGATCATTGGATGAATAAATGGGGATATGGGTCAAAAACTTGTCTACAGAAGCTATAGCACAATAAACGTTCTGTTTTTACGACCGTTCCGTCTTCTTCTTTTTCCGTACCACATTGTTTTGCTCATAGTCATCAACACGCGCCGCCTTTTTACCAGAATTACGACACCACGACGAAATGACTTCAAGAAGAGCGTTAAAAGCATTTGATACCTTAGAATTTCAAACAACTCAAGGCGTTTTATATGATTACTTAGCTAGTAAGTAAGCTACCTTTTCAATCTGTGAATATCTTTCAGTTTCCTGTTTTGTCTAATTTTAAATTCAATTTCAATTTTTTTAGCTGAATATTATGCAGGCCTTTTTTGATCTTTGTATATTTTTGTTTTTTTTACGTTCTTCTACGTTAACATCGAATTAGTCCGACTACTTATACCACAAACTCCACGGAATAAATTTATGAATGGAAACATCCAAGCCGTAGAATAAAATTAAAATGGAATTATTCTACACAAAAAACCGATCAATGACAATTCCAACAGTTAGAAACGTAGAACATGGAAAGAGCTTCGTTTTGATAGGTTGTGGCTCCCGTAACTCCAAACGAGTCAAAAGTTATGGCCGTTTGAAGAAACGGAAGAAAGCGACCGACCGCTCGATGTTCCGATTCGACGGTATAGGCAAAAGTCTTCGATCTCCGTGAAACGCTCGAGCATGCTCACAATATAGTTCTTGATATTTAAGATATTATGGATAATTGGAGGAATAAATGGGGATATGGGTCAAAAACTTGTCTACAGAAGATATAGCACAATAAACGTTCTTTTTTAACGATCGTTCCGTCTATCTCTTTTTCCGTACCACATTGTTTTGCTCATAGTCATCAACACGCGCCGCCTTTTTACCAGAATTACGACACCACGATGAAATGACTTCAAGGAGAGCGTTAAAAGCATTTGATACCTTAGAATTTCGAACGACTCAAGGCGTTTTATATGATTACTTAGCCAGTAAGTAAGCTACTTTTTCAATCTGTGAATATCTTTCAGTTTCCTGTTTTATCCAATTTTAAATTCAATTTCAATTTTTTTAGCTAAATATTATGCTGGCCTTTTTTGATCTTTGTACATTTTTGTTTTTTACGTTCTTCTACGTTAACATCGATTTAGTCCGACTACTTATACCACAAACTCCACGGAATAAATTTATGAATGGAAACATTAACGCCGTAGAATAAAATTAATATGGAATTATTCTACACAAAAAACTGATCCATAACAATTCCAACCATTAGAAACGTAGAACATGGAAAGAGCTTCGTTTTGATAGGTTGTGTCTCCCGTAACTCCAAACGAGTCAAAAGTTATGGCCGTTTGAAGAAACGGAAGAAAGCGACCGACCGCTCGCTGTTCCGATTCGACGGTATTGGCAAAAGTCTTCGATCTCCGTGAAACGCTCGAGCATGCTCACACTATAGTACTTGATATTTAAGATATTATGGATCGTTGGGGGAATAAATGGGGATATGGGTCAAAAACTTGTCAACAGAAGCTATAGCACAATAAACGTTCTGTTTTTACGACCGTTCCGTTTTCCTCCTTTTCCGTACCACATTATTTTGCTCATAGTCATCAACACGTGCCGCCTTTTTCCCAAATTACGACACCATGACGAAATGACTTCAAGGAGAGCGTTAAAAGAATTTGATGCCTTTGAATTTCGAACGACTCAAGGCGTTTTATATGATTACTTAGCCAGTAAGTGAGCTAATTTTTCAATATGTGAATATCTTTCAGTTTCCTGTTTTATCCAATTTTAAATTCAATTTCAATTTTTTTAGCTGAAAATTATGCTGGCCTTTTTTGATCTTTGTATATTTTTGTTTTTTTACGTTCTTCTACGTTAACATCGAATTAGTCCGACTACTTATACCACAAACTCTACGGAATAAATTTATGAGTGGAAACATCCAAGCCGTAGAATAAAATTAAGATGGAATTATTCTACACAAAAAACGATCGATGACAATTCCAACCGTTAGAAACGTAGAACATGGAAAGAGCTTCGTTTTGATAGGTTGTGTCTCCCGTAACTCCAAACGAGTCAAAAGTTATGGCCGTTTGAAGAAACGGAAGAAAGCGACCGACCGCTCGCTGTTCCGATTCGACGGTATTGGCAAAAGTCTTCAATCTCCGTGAAACGCTCAAGCATGCTCACACTATAGTACTTGATATTTAAGAAATTATGGATCATTGGGGGAATAAATGGGGATATGGGTCAAAAACTTGTCTACAGAAGCTATAGCACAATAAACGTTCTGTTTTTAGGACCGTTCCGTCTTAATCTTATTCCGTACCACATTGTTTTGCTCATAGTCATCACCACGCGCCGCCTTTTTACCCGAATTACGACACCATGACGAAATGACTTCAAGGAGAGCGTTAAAAGCATTTGATACCTTAGAATTTCGAACGACTCAAGGCGTTTTATATGATTACTTTGCTAGTAAGTAAGCTACCTTTTCAATCTGTGAATATCTTTCAGTTTCCTATTTTATCCAATTTTAAATTCAATTTCAATATTTTTAGCCGAATATTATGCTGGCCTTTTTTGATCTTTGTACATTTTTTTTTCTACGTTCTTCTACGTTAACATCGAATTAGTCCGACTACTTAAACCACAAACTCCACGGAATAAATTTATGAATGGAAACATCCAAGCCGTAGAATAAAATTAAGATGAATTATTCTACATAAAAAACCGATCCATGACAATTCCAACTGTTAGAAACGTAGAACATGGAAAGAGATTCGTTTTGATAGGTTGTGGCTCCCGTAACTCCAAACGAGTCAAAAGTTATGGCCGTTTGAAGAAACGGAAGAAAGCGACCGACCGCTCGCTTTTCCGATTCGACGGTATTGGCAAAAGTCTTCGATCTCCGTGAAATGCTCGAGCATGCTCACACTATAGTACTTGATATTTAAGATATTATGGATCATTGGGGGAATAAATGGGGATATGGGTCAAAAACTTGTCTACAGAAGCTATAGCACAATAAACGTTCTGTTTTTACGACCGTTCCGTCTTCCTCTTTTTCCGTACCACATTGTTTTGCTCATAGTCATCAACACGCGCCGCCTTTTTACCAGAATTACGACACCACGACGAAATGACTTCAAGGAGAGCGTTAAAAGCATTTGATACCTTAGAATTTCGAATGACTCAAGGCGTTTTATATGATTACTTGGCCAGTAAGTAAGCTACTTTTTCAATCTGTGAATATCTTTCAGTTTCCTGTTTTATCCAATTTTAAATTCAATTTCAATGTTTTTAGCTGAATATTATGCTGGCCTTTTTTGATCTTTGTACATTTTTGTTTTTTTACGTTCTTCTACGTTAACATCGATTTAGTCCGACTACTTTTACCACAAACTCCACGGAATAAATTTATGAATGGAAACATTCAAGCCTAGAATAAAATTAAGATGGAATTATTCTATACAAAAAACCGATCCTTGACAATTCCAACCGTTAGAAACGTAGAGCATTGAAAGAGCTTGGTTTTGATAGGTTGTGGCTCCCGTAACTCCAAACGAGTCAAAAGTTATGGCCGTTTGAAGAAACGGATGAAAGCGACCGACCGCTCGCTGTTCCGTTTCGACGGTATTGGCAAAAGTCTCCGATCTCCGTGAAACGCTCGAGCTTGCTCACACTATAGTACTTGATATTTAAGATATTATGGATCATTGGGGGAATAAATGGGGATATGGGTAAAAAACTTGTCTACATAAGTTATAGCACAATAAACGTTCTGTTTATACGACCGTTACGTTTTCCTCTTTTTCCGTACCACATTGTTTTGCTCATAGTCATCAACACGCACCGCCTTTTTAGCTGAATTACGACACCAAGACGAAATGACTTCAAGGAGAGTGTTAAAAGCATTTGATACCTTAGAATTTCGAACGACTCATGGCGTTTTATATGATTACTTAGCCAGTAAGTAAGCTACTTTTCAATCTGTGAATATCTTTCAGTTTCCTGTTTTATCCAATTTTAAATTCAATTTCATTTTTTTAGCTGAATATTATGCTGGACTTTTTTATCTTTGTATATTTTTGTTTTTTTACGTTCTTCTACGTTAACATCGAATTAGTCCGAATACTTATACCACAAACTCCACGGAATAAATTTATGAGTGGAAACATCCGAGCCGTAGAATAAAATTAAGATGGAATTATTCTACACAAAAAACCGATCCATGACAATTCCAACCGTTAGAAACGTAGAACATGGAAAGAGATTCGTTTTGATAGGTTGTGGCTCCCGTAACTCCAAACGAGTCAAAAGTTATGGCCGTTTGAAGAAACGGAAGAAAGCGACCGACCGCTCGCCGTTCCGATTCGACGGTATTGGCAAAAGTCTTCGATCTCCGTGAAACGTTCGTGCATGCACACACTATAGTGCTTGATATTTAAGATATTATGGATCATTGGGGGAATAAATGGGGATATGGGTCAAAAACTTGTCTACAGAAGCTATATCACAATAAACGTTCTGTTTTTACGACCGTTCCGTCTTCCTCTTTTTCCATACCACATTGTTTTGCACATAGTTATCAACACGCGCCGCCTTTTTACCAGAATTACGACATCACGACGAAATGACTTCAAGGAGAGCGTTAAAAGCATTCGATACCTTAGAATTTCGAACGACTCAAGGCGTTTTATATGATTACTTAGCCAGTAAGTAAGCTACTTTTTCAATCTGTGAATATCTTTCAGTTTCCTGTTTTATCCAATTTTAAATTCAATTTCAATTTATTTAGCTGAATATTATGCTGGCCTTTTTTGATTTTGTATATTTTTGTTTTTTTACGTTCTTCTACGTTAACATCGAATTAGTCCGACTACTTATACCACAAACTCCACGGAATAAATTTATGAATGGAAACATCCAAGCCGTAGAATAAAATTAAGATGGAATTATTCTACGCAAAAAACCGATTAATGACAATTCCAACCGTTAGAAACGTAGAACATGGAAAGAGTTTCGTTTTGATAGGTTGTGGCTGCCGTAACTCCAAACGAGTCAAAAGTTATGGCCGTTTGAAGAAACGAAAGAAAGCGACCGACCGCTCGCTGTTTCCTGAGAAAACGAGTCAAACGTTCTGTTTTTACGACCGTTCCGTCTTCCTCTTTTTCCGTACCACATTGTTTTGCTCATAGTCATCAACACGCGCCGCCTTTTTACCAGAATAACGACACCACGACGAAATGACTTCAAGGAGAGCGTTAAAAGCATTTGATACCTTAGAATTTCGAACGACTCAAGGCGTTTTATATGATTACTTAGCCAGTAAGTAAGCTACTTTTTCAATCTGTGAGTATCTTTCAGTTTCCCGTTTTATCCAATTTTAAATTCAATTTCAATTTTTTTAGCTGAATATTATGCTGGCCTTTTTTGATCTTTGTATATTTTTGTTTTTTTACTTTCTTCTACGTTAACATCGAATTAGTCCGACTACTTATACCACAAAGTCCACTGAATAAATTTATGAATGGAAACATCCAGGCCATAGAATAAAATTAGGATGGAATTATTCTACGCAAAAAACCGATCAATGAAAATTCCAACCGTTAGAAACGTAGAACATGGAAAGGGTTTCGTTTTGATAGGTTGTGGCTCCCTTAACTACAAACGAGTCAAAAGTTATGGTCGTTTGAAGAAACGGAAGAAAGCGACCGACCGCTCGCTGTTCCGATTCGACGGTATTGGCAAAAGTCTTCGATCTCCGTGAAACGCTCGAGCATTCTCACACTATAGTACTTGATATTTAAGATATTATGGATCATTGGGGGAATAAATGGGGATATGGGTTAAAAACTTGTCTACAGAAGCTATAACACAATATACGTTCTGTTTTTACGACCGTTCCGTCTTCCTCTTTTCCGTACCACATTGTTTTGCGCATTGTCATCAACACGCGCCGCCTTTTTACCAGAATTACGACACCACGACGAAATGACTTCAAGGAGAGCGTTAAATGCATTTGATACCTTAGAATTTCGAATGACTCAAGGCGTTTTATATGATTACTTAGCCAGTAAGTAAGCTACTTTTTCAATCTGTGAATATCTTTCAGTTTCCTGTTTTATCCAAATTTAAATTCGATTTCAATTTTTTGAGCTGAATATTATGCTGGCCTTTTTTGATCTTTGTACATTTTTGTTTTTTTACGTTCTTCTACGTTAACATCGGTTTAGTCCGACTACTTATACCACAAACTCCACGGAATAAATTTATGAATGGAAACATTCAAGCCGTAGAATAAAATTAAGATGGAATTATTCTACACAAAAAACCGATCCTTAACAATTCCAACCGTTAGAAACGTTGAACATGGAAAGAGCTTCGTTTTGATAGGCTGTGTCTCCCGTAACTCCAAACAAGTCAAAAGTTATGGCCGTTTGAAGAAACGGAAGAAAGCGACCGACCGCTCGCTATTCCGATTCGACGGTATTGGCAGAAGTCTTTGATCTCCGTGAAACGCTCTAGCATGCTCACACTATAGTACTTGATATTTAAGATATTATGGATCATTGGGGGAATAAATGGGGATATGTGTCAGAAACTTGTCTACAGAAGCTATAGCATAATAAACGTTCTGTTTTTACGACTGTTCCGTCTTCCTCTTTTTCCGTACCACATTGTTTTTCTCATAGTCATCAACACGCGCCGCCTTTTTACCCGAATTATGACACCACGACGAAATGACTACAAGGAGAGCGTTAAAAGCATTTGATACCTTAGAATTTCGAATGACTCAAGGCGTTTTATATGATTACTTAGCCAGTAAGTAAGCTGCTTTTTCAATCTGTGAATATCTTTCAGTTTCCTGTTTTATCCAATTTTATATTCAATTTCAATTTTTTTAGCTGAATATTATGCTGGCCTTTTTTTATCTTTGTATATTTTTGTTTTTTTACTTTCTTCTACGTTAACATCGATTTAGTCCGACTATTTATACCACAAACTCCACGGAATAAATTTATGAATGAAAACATCCAAGCTGTAGAATAAAATTAAGATGGAATTATTGTACACAAAAAACCGTTCCATGAAAATTCCAACCGTTAGAAACGTAGGACATGGAAAGAGCTTCGTTTCGATAGGTTGTGGCTCCCGTAAGTCCAAACGAGTCAAATGTTATGACCGTTTGAAGAAACGGAAGAAAGCGACCGACCGCTCGCTGTTCCGATTCGACGGTATTGGCAAAAGTCTTCGATCTCCGTGAAACGCTCGAGCATGCTCACACTATAGTACTTGATATTTAAGATATTATGGATCGTTGGGGGAATAAATGGGGATATGGGTCAAAAACTTGTCTACAGAAGCTATAGCACAATAAACGTTCTGTTTTTACGACCGTTCCGTCTTCCTCTTCTTCCGTACCACATTGTTTTGCTCATAGTCATCAACACGCGCCGCCTTTTTACCAGAATTACGACACCACGACGAAATGACTTCAAGGAGAGCGTTAAAAGCATTTGATACCTTAGAATTTCGAACGACTCAAGGCGTTTTATATGATTACTTAGCCAGTAAGTAAGATACTTTTTCAATTTGTGAATATCTTTCAATTTCCTGTTTTATCCAATTTTAAATTCAATTTCAATTTTTTTCGCTGAATATTATGCTGGCCTTTTTTTTATCTTTGTATATTTTTGTATTTTTACGTTCTTCTACGTTAACATCGATTTAGTCCGACTACTTATACCACAAACTCCACGGAATAAATTTATGAATGGAAACATCCAAGCCGTAGAATAAAATTAAGATGGAATTATTCTACACAAAAAACCGATCCATGACAATTCCAACCGTTAGAAACGTAGAACATGGAAAGAGCTTCGTTTTGATAGGTTGTGTCTCCCGTAACTCCAAACGAGTCAAAAGTTCTGGCGGTTTGAAGAAACGGAAGAAAGCGACCGACCGCTCGCTGTTCCGATTCGACGGTATTGGCAAAAATCTTCGATCTCCGTGAAACGCTCGAGCATGCTCACACTATAGTACTTGATATTTAAGGTATTATGGATCATTGGGGGAATAAATGGGGATATGGGTCAAAAACTTGTCTACAGAAGCTATAGCACAATAAACATTCTGCATTTACGACTGTTCCGCCTTCCTCTTTTTCCGTACCACATTGTTTTGCTCATAGTCATGAACACGCGTCGTCTTTTCACCAGAATTACGACACCACGATGAAATGACTTCAAGGAGAGCGTTAAAAGCATTTGATACCTCAGAATTTCAAACGACTCAAGGCGTTTTATATGATTACTTAGCCAGTAAGTAAGCTACTTTTTCAATCTATGAATATCTTTCAGTTTCCTGTTTTGTCCAATTTTAAATTCAATTTCAATTTTTTTAGCTGAATATTATGCCGGCCTTTTTTGATCTTTGTACATTTTTGTTTTTTTACGTTCTTCTACGTTAACATCGATTTAGTCCGACTACTTATACCACAAACTCCACGGAATAAATTTATGAATGGAAACATTCAGGCCGTAGAATAAAATTAAGATGGAATTATTCTACACAAAAAACCGATCCATGACAATTCCAACCGTTAGAAACGTAGAACATGGAAAGAGCTTCGTTTTGATAGGTTGTGGTTCCCGTAACTCCAAACGAGTCAAAAGTTATGGCCGTTTGAAGAAACGGAAGAAAGCGACCGACCGCTCGCTGTTCATATTCGACGGTATTGGTAAAAGACTTCGATCTCCGTGAAACGCTCGAGCATGCTCACACTATAGTACTTGATATTTAAGATATTATGGATCATTGGGGGAATAAATGGGGATATGGGTCAAAAACTTGTCTACAGAAGCTATAGCACAATAAACGTTCTGTTTTTACGGCCGTTCCGTCTTCCTCTTTTTCCGTACCACATTGTTTTGCTCATAGTCATCAACACGCGTCGCCTTTTTACCAGAATTACGACACCACGACAAAATGAATTCTAGGAGAGCGTTAAAAGCATTTGATACCTTAGAATTTCGAACGACTCAAGGCGTATTATATGATTACTTAGCCAGTAAGTAAGCTACTTTTCCAATCTGTGAATATCTTTCAGTTTCCTGTTTTATCCAATTTTAAATTCAATTTCAATGTTTTTAGCTGAATATTATGCTGGCCTTTTTTGATCATTGTACATTTTTGTTTTTTTACGTTCTTCTACGTTAACATCGATTTAGTCGGACTACTTATACCACAAATTCCACGGAATAAATTTATGAATGGAAACATGCAAGCCTAGAATAAAATTAAGATGGAATTATTCTACACAAAAAACCAATCCATGACAATTCCAACCACTAGAAACGTAGAACATGGAAAGAGCTTCGTTTTGATAGGTTGTGGCTCCCGTAACTCCAAACGAGTCAAAAGTTATGGCCGTTTGAAAAACGGAAGAAAGCGACCGACCGCTCGCTGTTCCGATTCGACGGTATTGGCAAAAGTTTTCGATCTCCGTGAAACGCTCGAGCATGCTCACACTATAGTACTTGATATTTAAGATATTATGGATCATTGGGGGAATAAATGGGGATATGGGTCAAAAACTTTTCTACAGAAGCTATAACACAATAAACGTTCTGTTTTTACGACCGTTCCGTCTTCCTCTTTTTCCGTACCACATTGTTTTGCTCATAGTCATCAACACGCGCCGCCTTTTTACCCGAATTACGACACCACGACGAAATGACTTCAAGGAGAGCGTTAAAAGCATTTGATACCTTAGAATTTCGAACGACTCAAGTCGTTTTATATGATTACTTAGCCAGTAAGTAAGCTACTTTTTCAATCTGTGAATATCTTTCATTTTCCCGTTTTATCCAATTTTAAATTCAATTTCAATTTTTTTAGCTGAATATTATGCTGGCCTTTTTTGATCTTTGTATATTTTTGTTTTTTTACGTTCTTCTACGTTAACATCGAATTAGTCCGACTACTTATACCACCAACTCCAGGGAATAAATTATGAATGGAAACATCCAAGCCGTAGAATAAAATTAAGATGGAATTATTCTACGCAAAAAACCGATCAATGACAATTCCAACCGTTCGAAACGTAGAACATGGAAAGAGTTTCGTTTTGATAGGTTGTGGCTCCCGTAACTCCAAACGAGTCAAAAGTTATGGCCGTTTAAAGAAACGGAAGAAAGTGACCGACCGCTCGCCGTTCCGATTCGACGGTATTGGCAAAAGTCTTCGATCTCCGTGAAACGCTCGAGCATGCACACACTATAGTACTTGATATTTAAGATATTATGGATCATTGGGGGAATAAATGGGGATATGGGTCAAAAACTTGTCTACAGAAGCTATAGCACAATAAACGTTCTATTTTTACGACCGTTCCGTCTTCCTCTTTTTCTGTACCACATTGTTTTGCACATAGTCATCAACACGCGCCGCCTTTTTACCAGAATTACGACACCACGACGAAATGACTTCAAGGAGAGCGTAAAAGCATTTGATACCTTAGAATTTCGAACGACTCAAGGCGTTTTATATGATTACTTAGCCAGTAAGTAAGCTACTTTTTCAATCTGTGAATATCTTTCAGTTTCCTGTTTTATCCAATTTTAAATTCAATTTCAATTTTTTTAGCTGAATATTATGCTGGCCTTTATTAATCTTTGTACATTTTTGTTTTTTTACGTTCTTCTACGTTAACATCGGTTTAGTCCGACTACTTATACCACAAACTCCACGTAATAAATTTATGAATGGAAACATTCAAGCCGTAGAATATAATTAAGATGGAATTATTCTACGCAAAAAACCGATCCATGACAATTCCAACCGTTAGAAACGTAGAACATGGAAAGAGCTTCGTTTTGATAGGTTGTGTCTCCCGTAACTCCAAACGAGTCAAAAGTTTTGGCCGTTTGAAGAAACGGAAGAAAGCGACCGACCGCTCGCTGTTCCGATTCGACGGTATTGGCAAAAGTCTTCGATCTCCGTCAAACGCTCGAGCATGCTCACACTATAGTACTTGATATTTAAGATATTATGGATCATTGGGGGAATAAATGGGGATATGGGACAAAAACTTGTCTACAGAAGCTATAGCACAATAAACGTTCTGTTTTTACCACCGTTCCGTCTTCCTCTTTTTCCGTACCACATTGTTTTGCTCATGGTCATCAACACGCGCCGCCTTTTTACCAGAATTACGACACCACGACGAAATGACTTCAAGCTGAGCGTTAAAAGCATTTGATACCTTAGAATTTCGAACGACTCAAGGCGTTTTGTATGATTACTTAGCCAGTAAGTAAGCTACTTTTTCAATCTGTGAATATCTTTCAGTTCCTGTTTTATCCAATTTTAAATTCAATTTCAATTTTTTTAGCTGAATATTATGCTGGACTTTTTTGATCTTTGTATATTTTTTTTTTACGTTCTTCTACGTTAACATCGAATTAGTCCGACTACTTATACCACAAACTCCACGGAATAAATTTATGAATGGAAACATCAAAGCCGTAGAATAAATTTAAGAAGGAATTACTCTATGAAAAAAACCGATCAATGACAATTCCAACCGTTAAAAACGTAGAACATGGAAAGAGCTTCGTTTTGATAGGTTGTGGCTCCCGTAACTCCAAACGAGTCAAAAGTTATGGCCGTTTGAAGAAACGGAAGAAAGCGACCGACCGCTCGATGTTCCGATTCGACGGTATAGGCAAAAGTCTTCGATCTCCGTGAAACGCTCGAGCATGCTCACACTATAGTACTTGATATTTAAGATATTATGGATCATTGGGGGAATAAATGGGGATATGGGTCAAAAACTTGTCTACAGAAGCTATAGCACAATAAACGTTAGGTTTTTACGACCTTTCCGTCTTCTTCTTTTTCCGTGCCACTTTGTTTTTCTCATAGTCATCAACACGCGCAACCTTTGTACCATAATTACGACACCACGACGAAATGACTTCAAGGAGAGCGTTAAAAGCATTTGATACCTTAGAATTTCGAACGACTCAAGGCGTTTTATATGATTACTTAGCCAGTAAGTAAGCTACTTTTTCAATCTGTGAATATCTTTCGGTTTCCTGTTTTATCCAATTTTAAATTCAATTTCAATTTTTTTAGCTGAATATTATGCTGGCCTTTTTTGATCTTTGTATATTTTTGTTTTTTTACGTTCTTCTACGTTAACATCGAATTAGTCCGACTATTTATACCACAAATCCACGGAATAAATTTATGAATGGAAACATCCAAGCCGTAGAATAAAATTAAGATGGAATTATTCTACGCAAAAAACCGATCAATGACAATTCCAACCGTTAGAAACTTAGAACATGGAAAGAGTTTCGTTTTGATAGGTTGTGGCTCCCGTAACTCCAAACGAGTCAAAAGTTATGGCCGTTTGAAGAAACGGAAGAAAGCGACCGACCGCTCGCCGTTCCGATTCGACGGTATTGGCAAAAGCCTTCGATCTCAGTGAAACGTTCGAGCATGCACATACTATAGTACTTGATTTTAAGATATAATGGATCATTGGGGGAATAAATGGGGATATGCGTCAAAAACTTATCTACAGAAGCTATAGCACAATAAACGTTCTGTTTTTACGACCGTTTCGTCTTCCTCTTTTTCCGTACCATATTGTTTTGCTTATAGTCATCAACACGCGCCGCCTTTTTACCAGAAATACGACACCACGACGAAATGACTTCAAGGAGAGCGTTAAAAGCATTTGATACCTTAGAATTTCGAACGACTCAAGGCGTTCTATATGATTACTTAGCCAGTAAGTAAGCTACTTTTTCAATCTGTGAATATCTTTCAGTTTTCTGTTTTATCCAATTTTAAATTCAATTTCAATTTTTTTAGCTGAATATTATGCTGGCCTTTTTTGATCTTTGTATATTTTTGTTTTTTTACGTTCTTCTACGTTAACATCGGTTTAGTCCGACTACTTATACCACAAACTCCACGGAATAAATTTATGAATGGAAACATTCAAGTCGTAGAATAAAATTAAGATGGAATTATTCTACGCAAAAAACCGATCCATGACAATTCCAACCGTTAGAAATGTAGAACATGGAAAGAGCTTCGTTTTGATAGGTTGTGTCTCCCGTAACTCCAAACGAGTCAAAAGTTTTGGCCGTTTGAAGAAACGGAAGAAAGCGACCGACCGCTCGTTGTTCCGATTCGACGGTATTGGCAAAAGTATTCGATCTCCGTTAAACGCTCGAGCATGCTCACACTATAGTACTTGATATTTAAGATATTATGGATCATTGGGGGAATAAATGGGGATATGGGTCAAAAACTTGTCTACAGAAGCTATAGCACAATAAACGTTCTGTTTTTACGACTGTTCCGTCTTCCTCTTTTTCCGTACCACATTGTTTTGCTCATAGTCATCAACACGCGCCGCCTTTCTACCAGAATTACGACACCACGACGAAATGACTTCAAGGAGAGCGTTAAAAGCATTTGATACCTTAGAATTTCGAACGACTCAAGGCGTTTTATATGATTACTTAGCCAGTAAGTAAGCTACTTTTTCAATCTGTGAATATCTTTCAGTTTCCTGTTTTATCCAATTTTAAATTCAATTTCAATTTTTTAGCTGAATATTATGCTGGCCTTTTTTGATCTTTGTATATTTTTGTTTTTTTACGTTCTTCTAAGTTAACATCGAATTAGTCCGACTACTTATACCACATACTCCACGGAATAAATTTATGAATGGAAACATCCAAGCCGTAGAATAAAATTAAGATGGAATTATTCTACGCAAAAAACCAATCAATGACAATTCCAACCGTTAGAAACGTAGAACATGGAAAGAGTTTCGTTTTGATAGGTTGTGGCTCCCGTAACTCCAAACGAGTCAAAAGTTATGGCTGTTTGAAGAAACGGAAGAAAGCGACCGACCGCTCGCCGTTCCGATTCGACGGTATTGGCAAAAGTCTTCGATCTCCGTGAAACGCTCGAGCATGCACACACTATAGTACTTGATATTTAAGATATTATGGATCATTTGGGGAATAAATGGGGATAGGGGTCAAAAACTTGTCTACAGAAGCTATAGCACAATAAACGTTATGTTTTTACGACCGTTCCATCTTCCTCTTTTTCCGTACCACATTGTTTTGCTCATAGTCATCCACACGCGCCGCCTTTTTACAAGAATTACGACACCACGACGAAATGACTTCAAGGAGAGTGTTAAAAGCATTTGATACCTTAGAATTTCGAACGACTCAAGGCGTTTTATATGATTACTTAGCCAGTAAGTAAGCTACTTTTTCAATCTGTGAATATCTTTCAGTTTCCTGTTTTATCCAATTTTAAATTCAATTTCAATTTTTTTAGCTGAATATTATGCTGGCCTTTTTGATCTTTGTACATTTTTGTTTTTTTACATTCTTCTACGTTAACATCGGTTTAGTCCGACTACTTATACCACAAACTCCACGGAATAAATTTATGAATGGAAACATTCAAGCCGTAGAATAAAATTAAGATGGAATTATTCTACGCAAAAAACCGATCCATGACAATTCCAACCGTTAGAAACGTAGAACATGGAAAGAGCTTCGTTTTGATAGGTTGTGTCTCCCGTAACTCCAAACGAGTCAAAAGTTTTGGCCGTTTGAAGAAACAGAAGAAAGCGACCGACCGCTCGCTGTTCCGATTCGACGGTATTGGCAAAAGTCTTCGATCTCCGTGAAACGCTCGAGCATGCTCACACTATAGTACTTGATATTTAAGATATTATGGATCATTGGGCGAATAAATGGGTATATGGGTCAAAAACTTGTCTACAGAAGCTATAGCACAATAAACGTTTTGTTTTTACGAACGTTCTGTCTTCCTCTTTTTCCGTACCACATTGTTTTGCTCTTAGTCATCAACACGCGCCACCTTTTTACCAGAATTACGACACCACGACGAAATGAGTACAAGGAGAGCGTTAAAAGCATTTGATACCTTAGAATTTCGAACGACTCAAGGCGTTTTATATGATTACTTAGCCAGTAAGTAAGCTACTTTTTCAATCTGTGAATATCTTTCAGTTTCCTGTTTTATCCAATTTTAAATTCATCTTCAATTTTTTAGCCGAATATTATGCCGGCTTTTTTTGATCTTTGTATATTTTTGTTTTTTTATGTTCTTCTACGTTAACATCGAATTAGTTCGACTATTTATACCACAAACTCCACGGAATAAATTTATGAATGGAAACATCCAAGCCGTAGAATAAAATTAAGATGCAATTATTCTACGCAAAAAACCGATCAATGACAATTCCAACCGTTAGAAACTTAGAACATGGAAAGAGTTTCGTTTTGATAGGTTGTGGCTCCCGTAACTCCAAACGAGTCAAAAGTTATGGCCGTTTGAAGAAACGGAAGAAAGCGACCGACCGCTCGCCGTTCCGATTCGACGGTATTGGCAAAAGTCTTCGATCTCTGTGAAACGCTCGAGCATGCACACACTATAGTACTTGATATTTAAGATATTGTGGATCATTGGGGGAATAAATGGGGATATGCGTCAAAAACTTGTCTACAGAAGCTATAGCACAATAAACGTTCTGTTTTTACGACCGTTCCGTCTTCCTCTTTTTCCGTACCACATTGTTTTGCTCATAAACATCAACACGCGCCGCCTTTTTACCAGAATTACGACACCACGACGAAATGACTTCAAAGAGAGCGTTAAAAGCATTTGATACCTTAGAATTTCGAACGACTCAAGGCGTTTTATATGATTACTTAGCCAGTAAGTAAGCTACTTTTTCAATATGTGAATATCTTTCAGCTTCCTGTTTTATCCAATTTTAAATTCACTTTCAATTTTTTTAGCTGAATATTATGCTGGCCTTTTTGATCTTTGTACATTTTTGTTTTTTTACGTTCTTCTACGTTAACATCGGTTTTGTCCGACTACTTATACCACAAACTCCACGGAATAAATTTATGAATGGAAACATTCAAGCCGTAGAATAAAATTAAGATGGAATTGTTCTACGCAAAAAACCGATCCATGACAATTCCAACCGTTAGAAACGTAGAACATGGAAAGAGCTTCGTTTTGATAGGTTGTGTCTCCCGTAACTCGAGTCAAAAGTTAGGGCCGTTTGAAGAAACGGAAGAAAGCGACCGACCGCTCGTTGTTCCGATTCGACGGTAATGGCAAAAGTTTTCGATCTCCGTTAAACGCTCGAGCATGCTCACACTGTAGTGCTTGATATTTAAGATATTATGGATCATTGTGGGAATAAATGGGGATATGGGTCAAAAACTTGTCTACAGAAGCTATAGCACAATAAACGTTCTGTTTTTACCACCGTTCCGTCTTCCTCTTTTTCCATACCACATTGTTTTGCTCATAGTCATCAACACGCGCCGCCTTTTTACCAGAATTACGATACCACGACGAAATGACTTCAAGGAGAGCGTTAAAAGCATTTGATACCTTATAATTTCGAACGACTCAAGGCGTTTTATATGATTACTTAGCCAGTAAGTAAGCTGCTTTTTCAATCTGTGAATATCTTTCAGTTTCCTGTTTTGTCCAATTTTAAATTCAATTTCAATTTTTTTCGCTGAATATTATGCTGGCCTTTTTTGATCTTTGTACATTTTTGTTTTTTTACGTTCTTCTACGTTAACATCGGTTTAGTCCGACTACTTATACCACAAACTCCACGGAATAAATTTATGAATGGAAACATTCAAGCCGTAGAATAAAATTAAGATGGAATTATTCTACACAAAAAACCGATCCTTAACAATTCCAACCGTTAGAAACGTTGAACATGGAAAGAGCTTCGTTTTGATAGGCTGTGTCTCCCGTAACTCCAAACAAGTCAAAAGTTATGGCCGTTTGAAGAAACGGAAGAAAGCGACCGACCGCTCGCTATTCCGATTCGACGGTATTGGCAGAAGTCTTTGATCTCCGTGAAACGCTCTAGCATGCTCACACTATAGTACTTGATATTTAAGATATTATGGATCATTGGGGGAATAAATGGGGATATGTGTCAGAAACTTGTCTACAGAAGCTATAGCATAATAAACATTCTGTTTTTACGACTGTTCCGTCTTCCTCTTTTTCCGTACCACATTGTTTTTCTCATAGTCATCAACACGCGCCGCCTTTTTACCCGAATTATGACACCACGACGAAATGACTACAAGGAGAGCGTTAAAAGCATTTGATACCTTAGAATTTCGAATGACTCAAGGCGTTTTATATGATTACTTAGCCAGTAAGTAAGCTGCTTTTTCAATCTGTGAATATCTTTCAGTTTCCTGTTTTATCCAATTTTATATTCAATTTCAATTTTTTTAGCTGAATATTATGCTGGCCTTTTTTTATCTTTGTATATTTTTGTTTTTTTACTTTCTTCTACGTTAACATCGATTTAGTCCGACTATTTATACCACAAACTCCACGGAATAAATTTATGAATGAAAACATCCAAGCTGTAGAATAAAATTAAGATGGAATTATTGTACACAAAAAACCGTTCCATGAAAATTCCATCCGTTAGAAACGTAGGACATGGAAAGAGCTTCGTTTCGATAGGTTGTGGCTCCCGTAAGTCCAAACGAGTCAAATGTTATGACCGTTTGAAGAAACGGAAGAAAGCGACCGACCGCTCGCTGTTCCGATTCGACGGTATTGGCAAAAGTCTTCGATCTCCGTGAAACGCTCGAGCATGCTCACACTATAGTACTTGATATTTAAGATATTATGGATCGTTGGGGGAATAAATGGGGATATGGGTCAAAAACTTGTCTACAGAAGCTATAGCACAATAAACGTTCTGTTTTTACGACCGTTCCGTCTTCCTCTTCTTCCGTACCACATTGTTTTGCTCATAGTCATCAACACGCGCCGCCTTTTTACCAGAATTACGACACCACGACGAAATGACTTCAAGGAGAGCGTTAAAAGCATTTGATACCTTAGAATTTCGAACGACTCATGGCGTTTTATATGATTACTTAGCCAGTAAGTAAGCTACTTTTCAATCTGTGAATATCTTTCAGTTTCCTGTTTTATCCAATTTTAAATTCAATTTCATTTTTTTAGCTGAATATTATGCTGGACTTTTTTATCTTTGTATATTTTTGTTTTTTTACGTTCTTCTACGTTAACATCGAATTAGTCCGAATACTTATACCACAAACTCCACGGAATAAATTTATGAGTGGAAACATCCGAGCCGTAGAATAAAATTAAGATGGAATTATTCTACACAAAAAACCGATCCATGACAATTCCAACCGTTAGAAACGTAGAACATGGAAAGAGATTCGTTTTGATAGGTTGTGGCTCCCGTAACTCCAAACGAGTCAAAAGTTATGGCCGTTTGAAGAAACGGAAGAAAGCGACCGACCGCTCGCCGTTCCGATTCGACGGTATTGGCAAAAGTCTTCGATCTCCGTGAAACGTTCGTGCATGCACACACTATAGTGCTTGATATTTAAGATATTATGGATCATTGGGGGAATAAATGGGGATATGGGTCAAAAACTTGTCTACAGAAGCTATAGCACAATAAACGTTCTATTTTTACGACCGTTCCGTCTTCCTCTTTTTCTGTACCACATTGTTTTGCACATAGTCATCAACACGCGCCGCCTTTTTACCAGAATTACGACACCACGACGAAATGACTTCAAGGAGAGCGTAAAAGCATTTGATACCTTAGAATTTCGAACGACTCAAGGCGTTTTATATGATTACTTAGCCAGTAAGTAAGCTACTTTTTCAATCTGTGAATATCTTTCAGTTTCCTGTTTTATCCAATTTTAAATTCAATTTCAATTTTTTTAGCTGAATATTATGCTGACCTTTATTAATCTTTGTACATTTTTGTTTTTTTACGTTCTTCTACGTTAACATCGGTTTAGTCCGACTACTTATACCACAAACTCCACGTAATAAATTTATGAATGGAAACATTCAAGCCGTAGAATATAATTAAGATGGAATTATTCTACGCAAAAAACCGATCCATGACAATTCCAACCGTTAGAAACGTAGAACATGGAAAGAGCTTCGTTTTGATAGGTTGTGTCTCCCGTAACTCCAAACGAGTCAAAAGTTTTGGCCGTTTGAAGAAACGGAAGAAAGCGACCGACCGCTCGCTGTTCCGATTCGACGGTATTGGCAAAAGTCTTCGATCTCCGTCAAACGCTCGAGCATGCTCACACTATAGTACTTGATATTTAAGATATTATGGATCATTGGGGGAATAAATGGGGATATGGGACAAAAACTTGTCTACAGAAGCTATAGCACAATAAACGTTCTGTTTTTACCACCGTTCCGTCTTCCTCTTTTTCCGTACCACATTGTTTTGCTCATAGTCATCAACACGCGCCGCCTTTTTACCAGAATTACGACACCACGACGAAATGACTTCAAGCTGAGCGTTAAAAGCATTTGATACCTTAGAATTTCGAACGACTCAAGGCGTTTTGTATGATTACTTAGCCAGTAAGTAAGCTACTTTTTCAATCTGTGAATATCTTTCAGTTCCTGTTTTATCCAATTTTAAATTCAATTTCAATTTTTTTAGCTGAATATTATGCTGGACTTTTTTGATCTTTGTATATTTTTTTTTTACGTTCTTCTACGTTAACATCGAATTAGTCCGACTACTTATACCACAAACTCCACGGAATAAATTTATGAATGGAAACATCAAAGCCGTAGAATAAATTTAAGAAGGAATTACTCTATGAAAAAAACCGATCAATGACAATTCCAACCGTTAAAAACGTAGAACATGGAAAGAGCTTCGTTTTGATAGGTTGTGGCTCCCGTAACTCCAAACGAGTCAAAAGTTATGGCCGTTTGAAGAAACGGAAGAAAGCGACCGACCGCTCGATGTTCCGATTCGACGGTATAGGCAAAAGTCTTCGATCTCCGTGAAACGCTCGAGCATGCTCACACTATAGTACTTGATATTTAAGATATTATGGATCATTGGGGGAATAAATGGGGATATGGGTCAAAAACTTGTCTACAGAAGCTATAGCACAATAAACGTTAGGTTTTTACGACCTTTCCGTCTTCTTCTTTTTCCGTGCCACTTTGTTTTTCTCATAGTCATCAACACGCGCAACCTTTGTACCATAATTACGACACCACGACGAAATGACTTCAAGGAGAGCGTTAAAAGCATTTGATACCTTAGAATTTCGAACGACTCAAGGCGTTTTATATGATTACTTAGCCAGTAAGTAAGCTACTTTTTCAATCTGTGAATATCTTTCGGTTTCCTGTTTTATCCAATTTTAAATTCAATTTCAATTTTTTTAGCTGAATATTATGCTGGCCTTTTTTGATCTTTGTATATTTTTGTTTTTTTACGTTCTTCTACGTTAACATCGAATTAGTCCGACTATTTATACCACAAATCCACGGAATAAATTTATGAATGGAAACATCCAAGCCGTAGAATAAAATTAAGATGGAATTATTCTACGCAAAAAACCGATCAATGACAATTCCAACCGTTAGAAACTTAGAACATGGAAAGAGTTTCGTTTTGATAGGTTGTGGCTCCCGTAACTCCAAACGAGTCAAAAGTTATGGCCGTTTGAAGAAACGGAAGAAAGCGACCGACCGCTCGCCGTTCCGATTCGACGGTATTGGCAAAAGCCTTCGATCTCAGTGAAACGTTCGAGCATGCACATACTATAGTACTTGATTTTAAGATATAATGGATCATTGGGGGAATAAATGGGGATATGCGTCAAAAACTTATCTACAGAAGCTATAGCACAATAAACGTTCTGTTTTTACGACCGTTTCGTCTTCCTCTTTTTCCGTACCATATTGTTTTGCTTATAGTCATCAACACGCGCCGCCTTTTTACCAGAAATACGACACCACGACGAAATGACTTCAAGGAGAGCGTTAAAAGCATTTGATACCTTAGAATTTCGAACGACTCAAGGCGTTCTATATGATTACTTAGCCAGTAAGTAAGCTACTTTTTCAATCTGTGAATATCTTTCAGTTTTCTGTTTTATCCAATTTTAAATTCAATTTCAATTTTTTTAGCTGAATATTATGCTGGCCTTTTTTGATCTTTGTATATTTTTGTTTTTTTACGTTCTTCTACGTTAACATCGGTTTAGTCCGACTACTTATACCACAAACTCCACGGAATAAATTTATGAATGGAAACATTCAAGTCGTAGAATAAAATTAAGATGGAATTATTCTACGCAAAAAACCGATCCATGACAATTCCAACCGTTAGAAATGTAGAACATGGAAAGAGCTTCGTTTTGATAGGTTGTGTCTCCCGTAACTCCAAACGAGTCAAAAGTTTTGGCCGTTTGAAGAAACGGAAGAAAGCGACCGACCGCTCGTTGTTCCGATTCGACGGTATTGGCAAAAGTATTCGATCTCCGTTAAACGCTCGAGCATGCTCACACTATAGTACTTGATATTTAAGATATTATGGATCATTGGGGGAATAAATGGGGATATGGGTCAAAAACTTGTCTACAGAAGCTATAGCACAATAAACGTTCTGTTTTTACGACTGTTCCGTCTTCCTCTTTTTCCGTACCACATTGTTTTGCTCATAGTCATCAACACGCGCCGCCTTTCTACCAGAATTACGACACCACGACGAAATGACTTCAAGGAGAGCGTTAAAAGCATTTGATACCTTAGAATTTCGAACGACTCAAGGCGTTTTATATGATTACTTAGCCAGTAAGTAAGCTACTTTTTCAATCTGTGAATATCTTTCAGTTTCCTGTTTTATCCAATTTTAAATTCAATTTCAATTTTTTAGCTGAATATTATGCTGGCCTTTTTTGATCTTTGTATATTTTTGTTTTTTTACGTTCTTCTAAGTTAACATCGAATTAGTCCGACTACTTATACCACATACTCCACGGAATAAATTTATGAATGGAAACATCCAAGCCGTAGAATAAAATTAAGATGGAATTATTCTACGCAAAAAACCAATCAATGACAATTCCAACCGTTAGAAACGTAGAACATGGAAAGAGTTTCGTTTTGATAGGTTGTGGCTCCCGTAACTCCAAACGAGTCAAAAGTTATGGCTGTTTGAAGAAACGGAAGAAAGCGACCGACCGCTCGCCGTTCCGATTCGACGGTATTGGCAAAAGTCTTCGATCTCCGTGAAACGCTCGAGCATGCACACACTATAATACTTGATATTTAAGATATTATGGATCATTTGGGGAATAAATGGGGATAGGGGTCAAAAACTTGTCTACAGAAGCTATAGCACAATAAACGTTATGTTTTTACGACCGTTCCATCTTCCTCTTTTTCCGTACCACATTGTTTTGCTCATAGTCATCCACACGCGCCGCCTTTTTACAAGAATTACGACACCACGACGAAATGACTTCAAGGAGAGTGTTAAAAGCATTTGATACCTTAGAATTTCGAACGACTCAAGGCGTTTTATATGATTACTTAGCCAGTAAGTAAGCTACTTTTTCAATCTGTGAATATCTTTCAGTTTCCTGTTTTATCCAATTTTAAATTCAATTTCAATTTTTTTAGCTGAATATTATGCTGGCCTTTTTGATCTTTGTACATTTTTGTTTTTTTACATTCTTCTACGTTAACATCGGTTTAGTCCGACTACTTATACCACAAACTCCACGGAATAAATTTATGAATGGAAACATTCAAGCCGTAGAATAAAATTAAGATGGAATTATTCTACGCAAAAAACCGATCCATGACAATTCCAACCGTTAGAAACGTAGAACATGGAAAGAGCTTCGTTTTGATAGGTTGTGTCTCCCGTAACTCCAAACGAGTCAAAAGTTTTGGCCGTTTGAAGAAACAGAAGAAAGCGACCGACCGCTCGCTGTTCCGATTCGACGGTATTGGCAAAAGTCTTCGATCTCCGTGAAACGCTCGAGCATGCTCACACTATAGTACTTGATATTTAAGATATTATGGATCATTGGGCGAATAAATGGGTATATGGGTCAAAAACTTGTCTACAGAAGCTATAGCACAATAAACGTTTTGTTTTTACGAACGTTCTGTCTTCCTCTTTTTCCGTACCACATTGTTTTGCTCTTAGTCATCAACACGCGCCACCTTTTTACCAGAATTACGACACCACGACGAAATGAGTACAAGGAGAGCGTTAAAAGCATTTGATACCTTAGAATTTCGAACGACTCAAGGCGTTTTATATGATTACTTAGCCAGTAAGTAAGCTACTTTTTCAATCTGTGAATATCTTTCAGTTTCCTGTTTTATCCAATTTTAAATTCATCTTCAATTTTTTAGCTGAATATTATGCCGGCTTTTTTTGATCTTTGTATATTTTTTTTTTTTATGTTCTTCTACGTTAACATCGAATTAGTTCGACTATTTATACCACAAACTCCACGGAATAAATTTATGAATGGAAACATCCAAGCCGTAGAATAAAATTAAGATGCAATTATTCTACGCAAAAAACCGATCAATGACAATTCCAACCGTTAGAAACTTAGAACATGGAAAGAGTTTCGTTTTGATAGGTTGTGGCTCCCGTAACTCCAAACGAGTCAAAAGTTATGGCCGTTTGAAGAAACGGAAGAAAGCGACCGACCGCTCGCCGTTCCGATTCGACGGTATTGGCAAAAGTCTTCGATCTCTGTGAAACGCTCGAGCATGCACACACTATAGTACTTGATATTTAAGATATTGTGGATCATTGGGGGAATAAATGGGGATATGCGTCAAAAACTTGTCTACAGAAGCTATAGCACAATAAACGTTCTGTTTTTACGACCGTTCCGTCTTCCTCTTTTTCCGTACCACATTGTTTTGCTCATAAACATCAACACGCGCCGCCTTTTTACCAGAATTACGACACCACGACGAAATGACTTCAAAGAGAGCGTTAAAAGCATTTGATACCTTAGAATTTCGAACGACTCAAGGCGTTTTATATGATTACTTAGCCAGTAAGTAAGCTACTTTTTCAATATGTGAATATCTTTCAGCAACCTGTTTTATCCAATTTTAAATTCACTTTCAATTTTTTTAGCTGAATATTATGCTGGCCTTTTTGATCTTTGTACATTTTTGTTTTTTTACGTTCTTCTACGTTAACATCGGTTTTGTCCGACTACTTATACCACAAACTCCACGGAATAAATTTATGAATGGAAACATTCAAGCCGTAGAATAAAATTAAGATGGAATTATTCTACGCAAAAAACCGATCCATGACAATTCCAACCGTTAGAAACGTAGAACATGGAAAGAGCTTCGTTTTGATAGGTTGTGTCTCCCGTAACTCGAGTCAAAAGTTAGGGCCGTTTGAAGAAACGGAAGAAAGCGACCGACCGCTCGTTGTTCCGATTCGACGGTAATGGCAAAAGTTTTCGATCTCCGTTAAACGCTCGAGCATGCTCACACTGTAGTGCTTGATATTTAAGATATTATGGATCATTGTGGGAATAAATGGGGATATGGGTCAAAAACTTGTCTACAGAAGCTATAGCACAATAAACGTTCTGTTTTTACGTCTGTTCCGTCTTCCTCTTTTTCCATACCACATTGTTTTGCTCATAGTCATCAACACGCGCCGCCTTTTTACCAGAATTACGATACCACGACGAAATGACTTCAAGGAGAGCGTTAAAAGCATTTGATACCTTATAATTTCGAACGACTCAAGGCGTTTTATATGATTACTTAGCCAGTAAGTAAGCTGCTTTTTCAATCTGTGAATATCTTTCAGTTTCCTGTTTTGTCCAATTTTAAATTCAATTTCAATTTTTTTCGCTGAATATTATGCTGGCCTTTTTTGATCTTTGTATATTTTTGTATTTTTACGTTCTTCTACGTTAACATCGATTTAGTCCGACTACTTATACCACAAACTCCACGGAATAAATTTATGAATGGAAACATCCAAGCCGTAGAATAAAATTAAGATGGAATTATTCTACACAAAAAACCGATCCATGACAATTCCAACCGTTAGAAACGTAGAACACGGAAAGAGCTTCGTTTTGATAGGTTGTGTCTCCCGTAACTCCAAACGAGTCAAAAGTTTTGGCGGTTTGAAGAAACGGAAGAAAGCGACCGACCGCTCGCTGTTCCGATTCGACGGTATTGGCAAAAATCTTCGATCTCCGTGAAACGCTCGAGCATGCTCACACTATAGTACTTGATATTTAAGATATTATGGATCATTGGGGGAATAAATGGGGATATGTGTCAAAAACTTGTCTACAGAAGCATAGCACAATAAACGTTCTGTTTTTACGACCGTTCCGTCTTCCTCTTTTTCCGTACCACATTGTTTTGCTCATAGTCATCAACACGTGCCGCCCTTTTACCAGAATTACGACACCACGACGAAATGACTTCAAGGAGAGCGTTAAAAGCATTTGATACCTTAGAATTTCGAACGACTCAAGGCGTTTTATATGATTACTTAGCCAGTAAGTAAGCTACTTTTTCAATCTGTGAATATCTTTCAGTTTCCTGTTTTATCCAATTTTAAATTCAATTTCAATTTTTTTAGCCGAATATTATGCTGGCCTTTTTTGATTTTTGTATATTTTTTTTTACGTTCTTCTACGTTAACATCGAATTAGTCCGACTACTTATACCACAAACTCCACGGAATAAATTTATGAATGGAAACATCCAGGTCGTAGAATAAAATTATGATGGAATTATTCTACGCAAAAAACCGATCAATGACAATTCCAACCGTTAGAAACGTAGAATATGGAAAGAGCTTCGTTTTGATAGGTTGTGGCTCCCGTAACTCCAAACGAGTCAAAAGTTATGGCCGTTTGAAGAAACGGAAGAAAGCGACCGACCGCTCGCTATTCCGATTCGACGGTATTGGCAAAAGTCTTCGATCTCCGTGAAACGCTCGAGCATGCTCACACTATAGTACTTGATATTTAAGGTATTATGGATCATTGGGGGAATAAATGGGGATATGGGTCAAAAACTTGTCTACAGAAGCTATAGCACAATAAACGTTCTCTATTTACGACCGTTCCGCCTTCCTCTTTTTCCGTACCACATTGTTTTGCTCATAGTCATGAACACGCGCCGTCTTTTCACCAGAATTACGACACCACGATGAAATGACTTCAAGGAGAGCGTTAAAAGCATTTGATACCTTAGAATTTCAAACGACTCAAGGCGTTTTATATGATTACTTAGCCAGTAAGTAAGCTACTTTTTCAATCTATGAATATCTTTCAGTTTCCTGTTTTATCCAATTTTAAATTCAATTTCAATTTTTTTAGCTGAATATTATGCTGGCCTTTTTTGATCTTTGTACATTTTTGTTTTTTTACGTTCTTCTACGTTAACATCGATTTAGTCCGACTACTTATACCACAAACTCCACAGAATAAATTTATGAATGGAAACATTCAAGCCGTAGAATAAAATTAAGATGGAATTATTCTACACAAAAAACCGATCCATGACAATTCCAACCGTTAGAAACGTAGAACATGGAAAGAGCTTCGTTTTGATAGGTTGTGTCTCCCGTAACTCCAAACGAGTCAAAAGTTCTGGCGGTTTGAAGAAACGGAAGAAAGCGACCGACCGCTCGCTGTTCCGATTCGACGGTATTGGCAAAAATCTTCGATCTCCGTGAAACGCTCGAGCATGCTCACACTATAGTACTTGATATTTAAGATATTATGGATCATTGGGGGAATAAATGGGGATATGGGTCAAAAACTTGTCTACAGAAGCTATAGCACAATAAACGTTCTGTTTTTACGACTGTTCCGTCCTCCTCTTTTTCAGTACCACACTGTTTTGCTCATAGTCATCAAAACGCGCCGCCTTTTTGCCAGAATTACGACGCCACGACGAAATGACTTCAAGGAGAGCGTTAAAAGCATTTGATAGCTTAGAATTTCGAACGACTCAAGGCGTTTTATATGATTACTTAGCCAGTAAGTAAGCTACTTTTTCAATCTGTGAATATCTTTCAGTTTCCTGTTTTATCCAATTTTAAATTCAATTTCAATTTTTTTAGCTGAATATTATGCTGGCCTTTTTTGATCTTTGTATATTTTTGTTTTTTTACGGTCTTCTACGTTAACATCGAATTAGTCCGACTACTTATACCACAAACTCCACGGAATAAATTTATGAATGGAAACATCCAAGCCGTAGAATAAAATTAAGATGGAATTATTCTACGAAAAAACCGATCAATGACAATTCCAACCGTTAGAAACGTAGAACATGGAAAGAGCTTCGTTTTGATAGGTTGTGGCCCCCGTAACTCCAAACGAGTCAAAAGTTATGGCCGTTTGAAGAAACGGAAGAAAGCGACCGACCGCTCGCTGTTCCGATTCGACGGTATTGGCAAAAGTCTTCGATCTCCGTGAAACGCTCGAGCATGCTCACACTATAGTACTTGATATTTAAGGTATTATGGATCATTGGGGGAATAAATGGGGATATGGGTCAAAAACTTGTCTACAGAAGCTATAGCACAATAAACATTCTGCATTTACGACCGTTCCGCCTTCCTCTTTTTCCGTACCACATTGTTTTGCTCATAGTCATGAACACGCGTCGTCTTTTCACCAGAATTACGACACCACGATGAAATGACTTCAAGGAGAGCGTTAAAAGCATTTGATACCTCAGAATTTCAAACGACTCAAGGCGTTTTATATGATTACTTAGCCAGTAAGTAAGCTACTTTTTCAATCTATGAATATCTTTCAGTTTCCTGTTTTGTCCAATTTTAAATTCAATTTCAATTTTTTTAGCTGAATATTATGCCGGCCTTTTTTGATCTTTGTACATTTTTGTTTTTTTACGTTCTTCTACGTTAACATCGATTTAGTCCGACTACTTATACCACAAACTCCACGGAATAAATTTATGAATGGAAACATTCAGGCCGTAGAATAAAATTAAGATGGAATTATTCTACACAAAAAACCGATCCATGACAATTCCAACCGTTAGAAACGTAGAACATGGAAAGAGCTTCGTTTTGATAGGTTGTGTCTCCCGTAACTCCAAACGAGTCAAAAGTTTTCTCGGTTTGAAGAAACGGAAGAAAGCGACCGACCGCTCGCTGTCCCGATTCGACGGTATTGGCAAAAATCTTCGATCTCCGTGAAACGCTCGAGCATGCTCACATTATAGTACTTGATATTTAAGATATTATGGATCATTGGGGAATAAATGGGGATATGGGTCAAAAAC
The DNA here is from genome assembly GCA_030765085.1 of Allium cepa. Lineage (NCBI taxonomy): Eukaryota > Viridiplantae > Streptophyta > Magnoliopsida > Asparagales > Amaryllidaceae > Allium > Allium cepa. Next base: position 173,002,854 of record CM060931.1, read on the forward strand.
TTGTCTACAGAAGCTATAGCACAATAAACGTTCTGTTTTTACGACTGTTCCGTCTTCCTCTTTTTACGTACCACATTGTTTTGCTCATAGTCATCAACACGCGCCGCCTTTTTGCCAGAATTACGACGCCACGACGAAATGACTTCAAGGAGAGCGTTAAAAGCATTTGATAACTTAGAATTTCGAACGACTCAAGGCATTTTATATGATTACTTAGCCAGTAAGTAAGCTACTTTTTCAATCTGTGAATATCTTTCAGTTTCACGTTTTATCCAATTTTAAATTCAATTTCAATTTTTTTAGCTGAATATTATGCTGGCCTTTTTTGATCTTTGTATATTTTTGTTTTTTTACGTTCTTCTACGTTAACATTGATTTAGTCCGACCACTTATACCACAAACTCCACGGAACAAATTTATGAATGGAAACATCCAAGCCGTAGAATAAAATTAAGATGGAATTATTCTACGCAAAAAACCGATCAATGACAATTCCGACCGTTAGAAACGTAGAACATGGAAAGAGCTTCGTTTTGAGAGGTTGTGGCTCCCGTGACTCCAAACGAGTCAAAAGTTATGGCCGTTTGAAGAAACGGAAGAAAGCGACCGACCGCTCGCTGTTCCGATTCGACGGTATTGGCAAAAGTCTTCGACCTCCGTTAAACGCTCGAGCAGGCTCACACTATAGTACTTGATATTTAAGATATTATGGATCATTGGGGAATAAATGTGGATATGGGTCAAAAACATGTCTGCATAAGCTATAGCACAATAAACGTTCTTTTTTTACGACCGTTCCGTCTTCCTCTTTTTCCGTACCACATTGTTTTGCTCATAGTCATCAACACGCGCCGCCTTTTTTCCAGAATTACGACACCACGACGAAGTGACTTCAAGGAGAGCGTTAAAAGCATTTGATACCTTAGAATTTCGAACGACTCAAGGCGTTTTATATGATTACTTAGCCAGTAAGTAAGCTACTTTTTCAATCTGTGAATATCTTTCAGTTTCCTGTTTTATCCAATTTTAAATTCAATTTCAATCTTTTTAGCTGAATATAATGCTGGCCTTTTTTGATCTTTGTACACTTTTGTTTTTTTACGTTCTTCTACGTTAACATCGAATTAGTCCGACTACTTATACCACAAACTCCACGGAATAAATTTACGAATGGAAACATTCAAGCCATAGAATAAAATTAAGATGGAATTATTCTACGCAAAATACCGATCCATGACAATTCCAACCTTTAGAAACGTAGAACATGGAAAGAGCTTCGTTTTGATAGGTTGTGTCTCCCGTAACTCCAAACGAGTCAAAAGTTTTGGCCGTTTGAAGAAACGGAAGAAAGCAACCGACCGCTTGGTGTTCCGATTCGACGGTATTGGCAAAAGTCTTCGATCTCCGTGAAACGCTCGAGCATGCACACACTATAGTACTTGATATTTAAGATATTATGGATAATTGGTGGAATAAATGGGGATACGGGTCAAAAACTTGTCTACAGAAGCTATAGCACAATAAACGTTCTGTTTTTACGACCGTTCCGTCTTCCTCTTTTTCCGTACCACATTGTTTTGCTCATAGTCATCAACACGCGCCGCCTTTTTACCCGAATTACGACACCATGACGAAATGACTTCAAGGAGAGCGTTAAAAGCATTTGATACCTTAGAATTTCGAACGATTCAAGACATTTTATATGATTACTTTGCCAGTAAGTAAGCTACTTTTTCAATCTGTGAATATCTTTCAGTTTCCTGTTTCATCCAATTTTAAATTCAATTTCAATTTTTTTAGCTGAATATTATGCTGGCCTTTTTTGATCTTTGTATATTTTTTTTACGTTCTTCTACGTTAACATCGATTTAGTCCGACTACTTATACCACAAACTCCACGGAATAAATTTATGAATGGAAACATTCAAGCCGTAGAATAAAATTATGATGGAATTATTCTACACAAAAAACCGATCCATGACAATTCCAACCGTTAGAAACGTAGAACATGGAAAGAGCTTCGTTTTGATAGGTTGTGTCTCCCGTAACTCCAAACGAGTGAAAAGTTTTGGCCGTTTGAAGAAACGGAAGAAAGCGACCGACCGCTCGTTGTTCCGATTCGACGGTATTGGCAAAAGTCTTCGATCTCCGTGAAACGCTCGAGCATGCTCACACTATAGTACTTGATATTTAAGATATTATGGATCATTGGGGGAATAAATGGGGATATGGGTCAAAAACTTGTCTACAAAAGCTATAGCACAATAAACGTTCTGTTTTTACGAACGTTCCGTCTTCCTCATTTTCCGTACCACATTGTTTTGCTCATAGTCATCAATACGCGCCGCATTTTTACCCGAATTACGACACCATGACGAAATGACTTCAAGGAGAGCGTTAAATGCATTTGATACCTTAGAATTTCGAACGACTCAAGGCGTTTTATATGATTACTTAGCCAGTAAGTAAGCTACTTTTTCAATCTGTGAATATCTTTCAGTTTCCTGTTTTATCCAATTTTAAATTCAATTTCAATTTTCTTAGCTGAATATTATGCTGGCCTTTTTTGATCTTTGTATATATATTTTTTTACGTTCTTCTACGTTAACATTGAATTAGTCCGACTACTTATACCACAAACTCCACGGAATAAATTTATGAGTGGAAACATCCAAGCTGTAGAATAAAATTAAGATGGAATTATTCTACACAAAAAACCGATCCGTGACACTTCCAACCGTTAGAAACGTAGAACATGGAAAGAGCTTCGTTTTGATAGGTTATGGCTCCCGTAACTCCAAACGAGTCAAAAGTTATGGCCGTTTGAAGAAACGGAAGAAAGCGACCGACCGCTCGCTGTTCCGATTCGACGGTATTGGCAAAAGTCTTCGATCTCCGTGAAACGCTCGAGCATACTCACACTATAGTACTTGATATTTAAGATATTATGGATCATTGGGGGAATAAATTGGGATACGGTTCAAAAATTTTGTCTACAGAAGCTATAGCACAATAAACGTTCTGTTTTTACGACCGTTCCATCTTCCTCTTTTTCCGTACCACGTTGTTTTGCTCATAGTCATCAACACGCGCCGCCTTTTTACCAGAATTACGACACCACGACAAAATGACTTCAAGGAGAGCGTTAAAAGCATTTGATACCTTAGAATTTCGAACGACTTAAGGTATTTTATATGATTACTTAGCCAGTAAGTAAGCTACTTTTTCAATCTGTGAATATCTTTCAGTTTCCTGTTTTATCCAATTTTAAATTCAATTTCAATTTTTTTAGCTGAATATTATGCTGGCCTTTTTTGATCTTTGTATATTTTTGTTTTTTTACGTTCTTCTACGTTAACATCGAATTCGTCCGACTACTTATACCACAAAGTCCACGGAATAAATTTATGAATGGAAACATTCAAGTCGTAGAATAAAATTAAGATGGAATTATTCTACACAAAAAACCGATCCATGACAATTCCAACCGTTAGAAACGTAGAACATGGAAAGAGCTTCGTTTTGATAGGTTGTGGCTCCCGTAACTCCAAACGAGTCAAAAGTTATGGCCGTTTGAAGAAACGGAAGAAAGTGACCGACCGCTCGCTGTTTCGATTCGACGGTATTGGCAAAAGTCTTCGATCTCCGTGAAACGCTCGAGCATGCTCACACTATAGTACTTGATATTTAAGATATTATGGATCATTGGGGGAATAAATGGGGATATGGTTCAAAAACTTGTCTACAGAAGCTATAGCACAATAAACGTTCTGTTTTTACGACCGTTCCGTCTTCCTCTTTTTCCGTACCACATTGTTTTGCTCATAGTCACCAACACGCGCCGCCTTTTTACCAGAATTGCGACACCACGATGAAATGACTTCAAGGAGAGCGTTAAAAGCATTCGATACCTTAGAATTTCGAAAGACTCAAGGCGTTTTATATGATTACTTAGCCAGTAAGTAAGCTACTTTTTCAATCTGTAAATATCTTTCAGTTTCCTGTTTTATCCAATTTTAAATTCAATTTCAATTTTTTTAGCTGAATATTTTGCTGGCCTTTTTTGATCTTTGTATATTTTTGTTTTTTTACGTTCTTCTACATTAACATCGATTTAGTCCGACTACTTGTACCACAAACTCCACTGAATAAATTAATGAATGAAAACATCCAAGCTGTAGTATAAAATTAAGATGGAATTAATCTATACAAAAAACCGATCCATGAAAATTCCAACCGTTAGAAACGTAGAACATGGAAAGAGCTTCGTTTTAATAGGTTGTGGCTCCCGTAACTCCAAACGAGTCAAAAGTTATGGCCGTTTGAAGAAACGGAAGAAAGCGACCGACCGCTCGCTGTTTCGATTCGACGGTATTGGCAAAAGTTCGATCTCCGTGAAACGCTCGAGCATGCTCACACTATAGTACTTGATATTTAAGATATTATGGATCATTGGGGGAATAAATGGGGATATGGTTCAAAAACTTGTCTACAGAAGCTATAGCACAATAAACGTTCTGTTTTTACGACCGTTCCGTCTTCCTCTTTTTCCGTACCACATTGTTTTGCTCATAGTCATCAACACGCGCCGCCTTTTTACCAGAATTGCGACACCACGACGAAATGACTTCAAGGAGAGCGTTAAAAGCATTTGATACCTTAGAATTTCGAACGACTCAAGGCGTTTTATATGATTACTTAGCCAGTAAGTAAGCTACTTTTTCAATCTGTAAATATCTTTCAGTTTCCTGTTTTATCCAATTTTAAATTCAATTTCAATTTTTTTAGCTGAATATTTTGCTGGCCTTTTTTTATCTTTGTATATTTTTGTTTTTTTACATTCTTCTACGTTAACATCGATTTAGTCCGACTACTTGTACCACAAACTCCACTGAATAAATTTATGAATGAAAACATCCAAGCTATAGAATAAAATTAAGATGGAATTAATCTACACAATAAACCGATCCATGACTATTCCAACCATTAGAAACGTAGAACATGGAAAGAGCTTCGTTTTGATAGGTTGTGGCTCCCGTAACTCCAAACGAGTCAAAAGTTATGGCCGTTTGAAGAAACGGAAGAAAGCGACCGACCGCTCGTTGTTCCGATTCGACGGTATTGGTAAATTCTTCGATCTCCGTGAAACGCTCGAGCATGCTCACACTATAGTACTTGATATTTAAGATATTATGGATCATTGGGGGAATAAATGGGGATATGGGTCAAAAACTTGTCTATAGAAGCTATAGCACAATAAACGTTTTGTTTTTACGACCGTTCCGTCTTCCTCTTTTTCCGTACCACATTGTTTTGCTCATAGTCATCAACAAGCCGCATTTTTACCAAAATTACGACACCACGGCGAAGCGACTTCAAGGAGAGCGTTAAAAGCATTTGATACCTTAGAATTTCGAACGACTCAAGGCGTTTTATATGATTACTTAGCCAGTAAGTAAGCTACTTTTTCAATCTATGAATATCTTTCAGTTTCCTGTTTTATCCAATTTAAATTCAATTTCAATTTTTTTAGCTGAATATTATGCTGGCCTTTTTTGATCTTTGTATATTTTTGTATTTTTACCTTCTTCTACGTTAACATCGAATTCGTCCGACTACTTATACCACAAACTCCACAGAATAAATTTATGAATGGAAACATCCAAGCCGTAAAATAAAATTAAGATGGAATTATTCTACACAAAAAACCGATCAATGACAATTCCAACTGTTAGAAACGTAGAACATGGAAAGAGCTTCGTTTTGATAGGTTGTGGCTCCCATAAATCTAAACGAGTCAAAAGTTATGGCCGTTTGAAGAAACGGAAGAAAGCGACCGACCGCTCGCTGTTCCGATTCGACGGTATTGGCAAAAGTCTTCGATATCCGTGAAACGTTCGAGCATGCTCACACTATAGTACTTGATATTTAAGATATTATGGATCATTGGGGGAATAAATGGGGATATGGGTCAAAAAATTGTCTACAGAAGCTATAGCACAATAAATGTTCTGTTTTTACGACTGTTCCGTCTTCCTCTTTTTCCGTACCACGTTGTTTTGCTCATAGTCATCAACACGCGCCGCCTTTTTACCAGAATTACGACACCACGACGAAATGACTACAAGGAGAGCGTTAAAAGCATTTGATACCTTAGAATTTCGAACGACTAAAGGTGTTTTATATGATTACTTAGCCAGTAAGTAAGCTACTTTTTCAATCTGTGAATATCTTTCAGTTTCCTGTTTTATCCAATTTTAAATTCAATTTCAATTTTTTTAGCTGAATATTATGCTGGCCTTTTGTGATCTTTGTACATTTTTGTTTTTTTACGTTCTTCTACGTTAACATCGATTTAGTCCGACTACTTATACCACAAACTCCATGGAATAAATTTATGAATGGAAACATTCAAGCCGTAGAATAAAATTAAGATGGAATTATTCTACACAAAAAACCGATCCATGACAATTCCAACGGTTAAAAACGTAGAACATGGAAAGAGCTTCGTTTTGATAGGTTGTGTCTCCCGTAACTCCAAACGAGTCAAAAGTTATGGCCGTTTGAAGAAACGGAAGAAAGCGACCGACCGCTCGCTGTTCGGATTCGACGGCATTGGCAAAAGTCTTCGATCTCCGTGAAACGCTCGAGCATGCTCACACTATAGTACTTGATATTTAAGATATCATGGATCATTGGGGGAATAAATGGGGATATGGGTCAGAAACTTGTCTACAGAAGCTATAGCACAATAAACGTTCTGTTTTTACGACTGTTCTGTCTTCCTCTTTTTCCGTACCACATTGTTTTGCTCATAGTCATCAACACGCGCCGCCTTTTTACCCGAATTACGACACCATGACGAAATGACTTCAACGAGAGCGTTAAAAGCATTTGATACCTTAGAATTTCGAACGACTCAAGGCGTTTTATATGATTACTTAGCCAATAAGTAAGCTACTTTTTCAATCTGTGAATATCTTTCAGTTTCCTGTTTTATCCAATTTTAAATTCAATTTCAATTTTTTTAGCTGAATATTATGCTGGCCTTTTTTGATCTTTGTATATTATTTTTTTACGTTCTTCTACGTTAACATCGATTTAGTCCGACTACTTATACCACAAACTCCACGGAATAAATTTAAGAATGCAAACATTCAAGCCGTAGAATAAAATTAAGATGGAATTATTCTACACAAAAAACCGATCCATGACACTTCCAACCGTTAGAAACGTAGAACATGGAAAAAGCTTCGTTTTGATAGGTTGTGGCTCCCGTAACTCCAAACGAGTCAAAAGTTATGGCCGTTTGAAGAAACGGAAGAAAGCGACCGACCGCTCGCTGTTCCGATTCGACGGTATTGGCAAAAGTCTTCGATCTCCGTTAAACGCTCGAGCATGCTCACACTATAGTACTTGATATTTAAGATAATATGGATCATTGGGGAATCAATGGGGATATGGGTCAAAAACATGTCTACATAAGCTATAGCACAATAAACGTTCTGTTTTTACGACCGTTCCGTCTTCCTCTTTTTCCGTACCACATTGTTTTGCTCATAGTCATCAACACGCGCCGCCTTTTTTCCAGAATTACGACACCACGACGAAGTGACTTCAAGGAGAGCGTTAAAAGCATTTGATACCTTAGAATTTCGAACGACTCAAGGCGTTTTATATGATTACTTAGCCAGTAAGTAAGCTACTTTTTCAATCTGTGAATATCTTTCAGTTTCCTGTTTTATCCAATTTTAAATTCAATTTCAATCTTTTTAGCTGAATATTATGCTGGCCTTTTTTGATCTTTGTACACTTTTGTTTTTTTACGTTCTTCTACGTTAACATCGATTTAGTCCGACTACTTATACCACCAACTCCACGGAATAAATTTACGAATGGAAACATTCAAGCCGTAGAATATAATTAAGATGGAATTATTCTACGCAAAAAACCGATCCATGACAATTCCAACTGTTAGAAACGTAGAACATGGAAAGAGCTTCGTTTTGATAGGTTGTGTCTCCCGTAACTCCAAACGAGTCAAAAGTTTTGGCCGTTTGAAGAAACGGAAGAAAGCAACCGACCGCTTGGTGTTCCGATTCGACGGTATTGGCAAAAGTCTTCGATCTCCGTGAAACGCTCGAGCATGCTCACACTATAGTACTTGATATTTAAGATATTATGGATAATTGGTGGAATAAATGGGGATATGGGTCAAAAACTTGTCTACAGAAGCTATAGCACAATAAACGTTCTGTTTTTACGACCGTTCCGTCTTCCTCTTTTTCCGTACCACATTGTTTTGCTCATAGTCATCAACACGCGCCGCCTTTTTACCCGAATTACGACACCATGACGAAATGACTTCAAGGAGAGCGTTAAAAGCATTTGATACCTTAGAATTTCGAACGACTCAAGGCATTTTATATGATTACTTTGCCAGTAAGTAAGCTACTTTTTCAATCTGTGAATATCTTTCAGTTTCCTGTTTCATCCAATTTTAAATTCAATTTCAATTTTTTTAGCTGAATATTATGCTGGCCTTTTTTGATCTTTGTATATTTTTTTTACGTTCTTCTACGTTAACATCGATTTAGTCCGACTACTTATACCACAAACTCCAGGGAATAAATTTATGAATGGAAACATTCAAGCCGTAGAATAAAATTATGATGGAATTATTCTACACAAAAAACCGATCCATGACAATTCCAACCGTTAGAAACGTAGAACATGGAAACAGATTCGTTTTGATAGGTTGTGTCTCCCGTAACTCCAAACGAGTCAAAAGTTTTGGCCGTTTGAAGAAACGGAAGAAAGCGACCGACCGCTCGTTGTTCCGATTCGACGGTATTGGCAAAAGTCTTCGATCTCCGTGAAACGCTCGAGCATGCTCACACTATAGTACTTGATATTTAAGATATTATGGATCATTGGGGGAATAAATGGGGATATGGGTCAAAAACTTGTCTACAAAAGCTATAGCACAATAAACGTTCTGTTTTTACGAACGTTCCGTCTTCCTCATTTTCCGTACCACATTGTTTGCTCATAGTCATCAATACGCGCCGCCTTTTTACCCGAATTACGACACCATGACGAAATGACTTCAAGGAGAGCGTTAAATGCATTTGATACCTTAGAATTTCGAACGACTCAAGGCGTTTTATATGATTACTTAGCCAGTAAGTAAGCTACTTTTTCAATCTGTGAATATCTTTCAGTTTCCTGTTTTATCCAATTTTAAATTCAATTTCAATTTTTTTAGCTGAATATTATGCTGGCCTTTTTTGATCTTTGTATATATTTTTTTTTACGTTCTTCTACGTTAACATTGAATTAGTCCGACTACTTATACCACAAACTCCACGGAATAAATTTATGAGTGGAAACATCCAAGCTGTAGAATAAAATTAAGATGGAATTATTCTACACAAAAAACCGATCCGTGACACTTCCAACCGTTAGAAACGTAGAACATGGAAAGAGCTTCGTTTTGATAGGTTGTGGCTCCCGTAACTCCAAACGAGTCAAAAGTTATGGCCGTTTGAAGAAACGGAAGAAAGCGACCGACCGCTCGCTGTTCCGATTCGACGGTATTGGCAAAAGTCTTCGATCTCCGTGAAACGCTCGAGCATACTCACACTATAGTACTTGATATTTAAGATATTATGGATCATTGGGGGAATAAATGGGGATATGGTTCAAAAACTTGTCTACAGAAGCTATAGCACAATAAACGTTCTGTTTTTACGACCGTTCCATCTTCCTCTTTTTCCGTACCACGTTGTTTTGCTCATAGTCATCAACACGCGCCGCCTTTTTACCAGAATTACGACACCACGACGAAATGACTACAAGGAGAGCGTTAAAAGCATTTGATACCTTAGAATTTCGAACGACTAAAGGTGTTTTATATGATTACTTAGCCAGTAAGTAAGCTACTTTTTCAATCTGTGAATATCTTTCAGTTTCCTGTTTTATCCAATTTTAAATTCAATTTCAATTTTTTTAGCTGAATATTATGCTGGCCTTTTTTGATCTTTGTATATTTTTGTTTTTTTACGTTCTTCTACGTTAACATCGAATTCGTCCGACTACTTATACCACAAAGTCCACGGAATAAATTTATGAATGGAAACATTCAAGCCGTAGAATAAAATTAAGATGGAATTATTCTACACAAAAAACCGATCCATGACAATTCCAACCGTTAGAAACGTAGAACATGGAAAGAGCTTCGTTTTGATAGGTTGTGGCTCCCGTAACTCCAAACGAGTCAAAAGTTATGGCCGTTTGAAGAAACGGAAGAAAGTGACCGACCGCTCGCTGTTTCGATTCGACGGTATTGGCAAAAGTCTTCGATCTCCGTGAAACGCTCGAGCATGCTCACACTATAGTACTTGATATTTAAGATATTATGGATCATTGGGGGAATAAATGGGGATATGGTTCAAAAACTTGTCTACAGAAGCTATAGCACAATAAACGTTCTGTTTTTACGACCGTTCCGTCTTCCTCTTTTTCCGTACCACATTGTTTTGCTCATAGTCACCAACACGCGCCGCCTTTTTACCAGAATTGCGACACCACGACGAAATGACTTCAAGGAGAGCGTTAAAAGCATTCGATACCTTAGAATTTCGAACGACTCAAGGCGTTTTATATGATTACTTAGCCAGTAAGTAAGCTACTTTTTCAATCTGTAAATATCTCTCAGTTTCCTGTTTTATCCAATTTTAAATTCAATTTCAATTTTTTTAGCTGAATATTTTGCTGGCCTTTTTTGATCTTTGTATATTTTTGTTTTTTTACGTTCTTCTACGTTAACATCGATTTAGTCCGACTACTTGTACCACAAACTCCACGGAATAAATTTATGAATGGAAACATTCAAGCCGTAGAATAAAATTAAGATGGAATTATTCTACACAAAAAACCGATCCATGACAATTCCAACCGTTAGAAACGTAGAACATGGAAAGAGCTTCGTTTTGATAGGTTGTGGCTCCCGTAACTCCAAACGAGTCAAAAGTTATGGCCGTTTGAAGAAACGGAAGAAAACGACCGACCGCTCGCTGTTTCGATTCGACGGTATTGGCAAAAGTCTTCGATCTCCGTGAAACGCTCGAGCATGCTCACACTATAGTACTTGATATTTAAGATATTATGGATCATTGGGGGAATAAATGGGGATATGGTTCAAAAACTTGTCTACAGAAGCTATAGCACAATAAACGTTCTGTTTTTACGACCGTTCTGTCTTCCTCTTTTTCCGTACCACATTGTTTTGCTCATAGTCATCAACACGCGCTCCCTTTTTACCAGAATTGCGACACCACGACGAAATGACTTCAAGGAGAGCGTTAAAAGCATTTGATACTTTAGAATTTCGAACGACTCAAGGCGTTTTATATGATTACTTAGCCAGTAAGTAAGCTACTTTTTCAATCTGTAAATATCTTTCAGTTTCCTGTTTTATCCAATTTTAAATTCAATTTCAATTTTTTTAGCTGAATATTTTGCTGGCCTTTTTTTATCTTTGTATATTTTTGTTTTTTTACGTTCTTCTACGTTAACATCGATTTAGTCCGACTACTTGTACCACAAACTCCACTGAATAAATTTATGAATGAAAACATCCAAGCTATAGAATAAAATTAAGATGGAATTAATCTACACAATAAACCGATCCATGACTATTCCAGCCATTAGAAACGTAGAACATGGAAAGAGCTTCGTTTTGATAGGTTGTGGCTCCCGTAACTCCAAACGAGTCAAAAGTTATGGCCGTTTGAAGAAACGGAAGAAAGCGACCGACCGCTCGCTGTTCCGATTCGACGGTATTGGTAAATTCTTCGATCTCCGTGAAACACTCGAGCATGCTCACACTATAGTACTTGATATTTAAGATATTATGGATCATTGGGGGAATAAATGGGGATATGGGTCAAAAACTTGTCTATAGAAGCTATAGCACAATAAACGTTTTGTTTTTACGACCGTTCCGTCTTCCTCTTTTTCCGTACCACATTGTTTTGCTCATAGTCATCAACAAGCGCCGCATTTTTACCAAAATTACGACACCACGGCGAAGCGACTTCAAGGAGAGCGTTAAAAGCATTTGATACCTTAGAATTTCGAACGACTCAAGGCGTTTTATATGATTACTTAGCCAGTAAGTAAACTACTTTTTCAATCTGTGAATATCTTTCAGTTTCCTGTTTTATCCAATTTTAAATTCAATTTCAATTTTTTTAGCTGAATATTATGCTGGCCTTTTTTGATCTTTGTATATTTTTGTTTTTTTACGTTCTTCTACGTTAACATCGAATTCGTCCGACTACTTATACCACAAACTCCACAGAATAAATTTATGAATGGAAACATCCAAGCCGTAGAATAAAATTAAGACGGAATTATTCTACACAAAAAACCGATCAATGACAATTCCAACTGTTAGAAACGTAGAACATGGAAAGAGCTTCGTTTTGATAGGTTGTGGCTCCCATAAATCCAAAGAGTCAAAAGTTATGGCCGTTTGAAGAAACGGAAGAAAGCAACCGACCGCTCGCTGTTCCGATTCGACGGTATTGGCAAAAGTCTTCGATATCCGTGAAACGTTCGAGCATGCTCACACTATAGTACTTGATATTTAAGATATTATGGATCATTGGGGGAATAAATGGGGATATGGGTCAAAAAATTGTCTACAGAATCTATAGCACAATAAACGTTCTGTTTTTACGACTGTTCCGTCTTCCTCTTTTTCCGTACCACATTGTTTTGCTCATAGTCATCAACACGCGCCGCCTTTCTACCAGAACTACGACACCACGACGAAATGACTTCAAGGAGAGCGTTAAAAGCATTTGATACCTTAGAATTTCGAACGACTCAAGGCGTTTTATATGATTACTTAGCCAGTAAGTAAGCTACTTTTTCAATATGTGAATATCTTTCAGTTTCCTGTTTTATCCAATTTTAAATTCAATTTCAATTTTTTTAGCTGAATATTATGCTGGCCTTTTGTGATCTTTGTACATTTTTGTTTTTTTACGTTCTTCTACGTTAACATCGATTTAGTCCGACTACTTATACCACAAACTCCATGGAATAAATTTATGAATGGAAACATTCAAGCCGTAGAATAAAATTAAGATGGAATTATTCTACACAAAAAACCGATCCATGACAATTCCAACCGTTAAAAACGTAGAACATGGAAAGAGCTTCGTTTTGATAGGTTGTGTCTCCCGTAACTCCAAACGAGTCAAAAGTTATGGCCGTTTGAAGAAACGGAAGAAAGCGACCGACCGCTTGCTGTTCCGATTCGACGGTATTGGCAAAAGTCTTCGATCTCCGTGAAACGCTCGAGCATGCTCACACTATAGTACTTGCTATTTAAGATATTATGGATCATTGGGGGAATAAATGGGGATATGGGTCAAAAATTTGTCTACAGAAGCTATAGCACAATAAACGTTCTGTTTTTACGACCGTTTCGTCTTCCTCTTTTTCCGTACCACATTGTTTTGCTCATAGTCATCAACACGCGCCGCCTTTTTACCAGAATTACGACACCACGACGAAATGACTTCAAGGAGAGCGTTAAAAGCATTTGATACCTTAAAATTTCGAATGACTCAAGGCGTTTTATATGATTACTTAGCCAGTAAGTAAGCTACTTTTTCAATCAGTGAATATCTTTCAGTTTCCTATTTTATCCAATTTTAAATTCAATTTCAATTTTTTTAGCTGAATATTATGCTGGCCTTTTTTGATCTTTGTACATTTTTGTTTTTTTACGTTCTTCTACGTTAACATCGATTTAGTCCGACTACTTATACCACAAACTCCACGGAATAAATTTATGAATGCAAACATTCAAGCCGTAGAATAAAATTAAGATGGAATTATTCTACACAAAAAACCGATCCATGACAATTCCAACCATTAGAAACGTAAAACATGGAAAGAGCTTCGTTTTGATAGGTTGTGTCTCCCGTAACTCCAAACGAGTCAAAAGTTATGGCCGTTTGAAGAAACGGAAGAAAGCGACCGACCGCTCGCTGTTCCGATTCGACGGTATTGGCAAAAGTCTTCGATCTCCGTGAAACGCTCGAGCATGCTCACACTATAGTACTTGATATTTAAGATATTATGGATCATTGGGGGAATAATTGGGGATATGGGTCAAAAATTTGTCTACAGATGCTATAGCACAATAAACGTTCTTTTTTTACGACCGTTCCGTATTCCTCTTTTTCCGTACCACATTGTTTTGCTCATAGTCATCAACACGTGCCGCCTTTTTATCAAAATTACGACACCGCGACGAAGTGACTTCAAGGAGAGCGTTAAAAGCATTTGATACCTTAGAATTTCGAACGACTCAAGGCGTTTTATATGAAAACTTAGCCAGTAAGTAAGCTGCTTTTTCAATCTGTGAATATCTTTCAGTTTCCTGTTTTATCCAATTTATATTCAATTTCAATTTTTTTAGCAGAATATTTTGCTGGCCTTTTTTTATCTTTGTATATTTTTGTTTTTTTACGTTCTTCTACGTTAACATCGATTTAGTCCGACTACTTATACCACAAACTCCACTGAATAAATTTATGAATGAAAACATCCAAGCTGTAGAATAAAACTAAGATGGAATTAATCTACACAAAAAACCGATCCATGACACTTCCAACCGTTAGAAACGTAGAACATGGAAAGAGCTTCGTTTTGATAGGTTGTGGCTCCCGTAACTCCAAACGAGTCAAAAGTTATGGCCGTTTTAAGAAATGGAAGAAAGCGACCGACCGCTCGCTGTTCCGATTCGACGGTATTGGCAAAAGTCTTCGATCTCCGTGAAACGCTCGAGCATGCTCACACTATAGTACTTGATATTTAAGATATTATGGACCATTGGGGGAATAAATGGGGATATGGGTCAAAAACTTGTCTACAGAAGCTATAGCACAATAAACGTTCTGTTTTTACGACTGTTCCTTCTTCCTCTTTTTCCGTACCACATTGTTTTGCTCATAGTCATCAACAAGCGCCGCCTTTTTACCAAAATTACGACACCACGACGAAGTGACTTCAAGGAGAGCGTTAAAAGCATTTGATACCTTAGAATTTCGAACGACTCAAGGCGTTTTATATGATTACTTAGCCAGTAAGTAAGCTACATTTTCAATCTGTGAATATCTTTCAGTTTCCTGTTTTATCCAATTTTAAATTCAATTTCAATTTTTTTAGCTGAATATTATGCTGGCCTTTTTTGATCTTTCTATGTTTTTGTTTTTTTACGTTCTTCTACATTAACATCGATTTAGTCCGACTACTTATACCACAAACTCCACTGAATAAATTTATGAATGAAAACATCCAAGCTGTAGAATAAAATTAAGATGGAATTAATCTACACAATAAACCGATCCATGACAATTCCAACCGTTAGAAACGTAGAACATGGAAAGAGCTTCGTTTTGATAGGTTGCGGCTCCCGTAACTCCAAACGAGTCAAAAGTTATGGCCGTTTGAAGAAACGGAAGAAAGCGACCGACCGCTCGCTGTTCCGATTCGACGGTATTGGTAAATTCTTCGATCTCCGTGAAATGCTCGAGCATGCTCACACTATAGTACTTGATATTTAAGATATTATGGATCATTGGGGGAATAAATGGGGATATGGGCCAAAAACTTGTCAATAGAAGCTATAGCACAATATATGTTCTGTTTTTACGACCGTTCCATCTTCCTCTTTTTCCGTACCACATTGTTTTGCTCATAGTCATCAACAAGCGCCGCCTTTTTACCAAAATTACGACACCACGACGAAGCGACTTCAAGGAGAGCGTTAAAAGCATTTGATACCTTAGAATTTCGAACGACTCAAGGCGTTTTATATGATTACTTAGCCAGTAAGTAATCTACTTTTTCAATCTGTGAATATCTTTCAGTTTCCTGTTTTATCCAATTTTAAATTCAATTTCAATTTTTTAGCTGAATATTATGCTGGCCTTTTTTGATCTTTGTATATTTTTGTTTTTTTATGTTCTTCTACGTTAACATCGAATTCGTCCGACTACTTATACCACAAACTCCACAGAATAAATTTATGAATGGAAACATCCAAGCCGTAGAATAAAATTAAGATGGAATTATTCTACATAAAAACCCGATCAATGACAATTCCAACCGTTAGAAACGTAACATGGAAAGAGCTTCGTTTTGATAGGTTGTGGCTCCCATAAATCCAAACGAGTCAAAAGTTATGGCCGTTTGAAGAAACGGAAGAAAGCGACCAACCGCTCGCAGTTCCGATTCGGCGGTATTGGCAAAAGTCTTCGATATCCGTGAAACGTTCGAGCATGCTCACACTATAGTACTTGATATTTAAGATATTATGGATCATTGGGGGAATAAATGGGGATATGGGTCAAAAAATTGTCTACAGAAGCTATAGCACAATAAACGTTCTGTTTTTACGACCGTTCCGCCTTCCTCTTTTTCCGTACCACATTGTTTTGCTCATAGTCATCAACAGGCGCCGCCTTTTTACAGAATTACGACACCACGACGAAATGACTTCAAGGAGAGCGTTAAAAGCATTTGATACCTTAGAATTTCGAACGACTCAAGGCGTTTTATTTGATTACTTAGCCAGTAAGTAAGCTACTTTTTCAATCTATGAATATCTTTCAGTTTCCTGTTTTATCCAATTTTAAATTCAATTTCAATTTTTTTAGCTGAATATTGTGCTGGCCTTTTGTGATCTTTGTACATTTTTGTTTTTTAACGTTATTCTACGTTAACATCGATTTAGTCCGACTACTTATACCACAAACACCACGGAATAAATTTATGAATGGAAACATTCAAGCCGTAGAATAAAATTAAGATGGAATTATTCTACACAAAAAACCGATCCATGACAATTCCAACCGTTAGAAACGTAGAACATGGAAAGAGCTTCGTTTTGATAGGTTGTGTCTCCCGCAACTCCAAACGAGTCAAATGTTATGGCCGTTTGAAGAAACGGAAGAAAGCGACCGGCCGCTCGCTGTTCCGATTCGACGGTATTGGCAAAAGTCTTCGATCTCCGTGAAACGCTAGAGCAAGCTCACACTATAGTACTTGATATTTAAGATATTGTGGATCATTGGGGGAATAAATGGGGATATGGGTCAGAAACTTGTCTATAGAAGCTATAGCACAATAAACGTTCTGTTTTTACGACTGTTCCGTCTTCCTCTTTTTCCGTACCACATTGTTTTGCTCATAGTCATCAACACGCGCCGCCTTTTTACCCGAATTACGACACCATGACGAAATGACTTCAAGGAGAGCGTTAAAAGCATTTGATATCTTAGAATTTCGAACGATTCAAGGCGTTTTATATGATTACTTAGCCAGTAAGTAAGCTACTTTTTCAATCTGTGAATATCTTTCAGTTTCCTGTTTTATCCAATTTTAAATTCAATTTCAATTTTTTTAGCTGAATATTATGCTGGCCTTTTTTGATCTTTGTATATATATTTTTTACGTTCTTCTACGTTAACATCGAATTAGTCCGACAACTTATACCACAAATTCCACGGAATAAATTTATGAGTGGAAACATCCAAGCCGTAGAATAAAATTAAGATGGAATTATTCTACACAAAAAACCGATCCATGGCAATTCCAACCGTTAGAAACGTAGACATGGAAAGAGCTTCGTTTTGATAGGTTGCGGCTACCGTAACTCCAAACGAGTCAAAAGTTAGGGCCGTTTGAAAAAACGGAAGAAAGCGACCGACCGCTCGCTGTTCTGATTCGACGGTATTGGTAAATTCTTCGATCTCCGTGAAATGCTCGAGCATGCTCACACTATAGTACTTGATATTTAAGATATTATGGATCATTGGGGGAATAAATGGGGATATGGGCCAAAAACTTGTCAATAGAAGCTATAGCACAATAAATGTCCTGTTTTTACAACCGTTCCGTCTTTCTCTTTTTCCGTACCACATTGTTTTGCTCATAGTCATCAACAAGCGCCGCATTTTTACCAAAATTACGACACCACAACGAAGCGACTTCAAGGAGAGCGTTAAAAGCATTTGATACCTTAGAATTTCGAACGACTCAAGGCGTTTTATATGATTACTTAGCCAGTAAGTAAGCTACTTTTTCAATCTGTGAATATCTTTCAGTTTCCTGTTTTATCCAATTTTAAATTCAATTTCAATTTTTTTAGCTGAATATTATGCTGGCCTTTTTTGATCTTTGTATATTTTTGTTTTTTACGTTCTTCTACGTTAACATCGAATTCGTCCGACTACTTATACCACAAACTCCACAGAATAAATTTATGAATGGAAACATCCAAGCCGTAGAATAAAATTAAGATGGAATTATTCTACACAAAAAACCGATCAATGACAATTCCAACCGTTAGAAACGTAACATGGAAAGAGCTTCGTTTTGATAGGTTGTGGCTCCCATAAATCCAAACGAGTCAAAAGTTAGGGCCGTTTGAAGAAACGGAAGAAAGCGACCGACCGCTCGCTGTTCCGATTCGACGTTATTGGCAAAAGTCTTCGATATCCGTGAAACGTTCGAGCATGCTCACACTATAGTACTTGATATTTAAGATATTATGGATCATTGGGGGAATAAATGGGGATATGGGTCAAAAAATTGTCTACAGAAGCTATAGCACAATAAACGTTCTGTTTTTACGACCGTTCCGCCTTCCTCTTTTTCCGTACCACATTGTTTTGCTCATAGTCATCAACAGGCGCCGCCTTTTTACAGAATTACGACACCACGACGAAATGACTTCAACGAGAGCGTTAAAAGCATTTGATACCTTAGAATTTCGAACGACTCAAGGCGTTTTATTTGATTACTTAGCCAGTAAGTAAGTTACGTTTTCAATCTGTGAATATCTTTCAGTTTCCTGTTTTATCCAATTTTAAATTCAATTTCAATTTTTTTAGTTGAATATTATGCTGGCCTTTTGTGATCTTTGTACATTTTTGTTTTTTTACGTTCTTCTACGTTAACATCGATTTAGTCCGACTACTTATACCACAAACTCCACGGAATAAATTTATGAATGGAAACATTCAAGCCGTAGAATAAAATTAAGATGGAATTATTCTACAAAAAAAACCGATCCATGACAATTCCAACCGTTAGAAACGTAGAACATGGAAAGAGCTTCGTTTTGATAGGTTGTGTCTCCCGCAACTCCAAACGAGTCAAAAGTTATGGTCGTTTGAAGAAACGGAAGAAAGCGACCGACCGCTCGCTGTTCCGATTCGACGGTATTGGCAAAAGTCTTCGATCTCCGTGAAACGCTAGAGCAAGCTCACACTATAGTACTTGATATTTAAGATATTATGGATCATTGGGGGAATAAATGGGGATATGGGTCAGAAACTTGTCTATAGAAGCTATAGCACAATAAACGTTCTGTTTTTACGACTGTTCCGTCTTCCTCTTTTTCCGTACCACATTGTTTTGCTCATAGTCATCAACACGCGCCGCCTTTTTACCCGAATTATGACACCATGATGAAATGACTTCAGGGAGAGCGTTAAAAGCATTTGATATCTTAGAATTTCGAATGACTCAAGGCGTTTTATATGATTACTTAGCCAGTAAGTAAGCTACGTTTTCAATTTGTGAATATCTTTCAGTTTCCTGTTTTATCCAATTTTAAATTCAATTTCAATTTTTTTAGCTGAATATTATGCTGGCCTTTTTTGATCTTTGTATATTTTTTTTTTTACGTTCTTCTACGTTAACATCGAATTAGTCCGACTACTTATACCACAAATTCCACGGAATAAATTTATGAGTGGAAACATCCAAGCAGTAGAATAAAATTAAGATGGAATTATTCTACACAAAAAACCCATCCATGACAATTCCAACCGTTAGAAACGTAGAACATGGAAAGGATTTCGTTTTGATAGGTTGTGGCTCCCGTAACTCCAAACGAGTCAAAAGTTATAGCCGTTTGAAGAAACGGAAGAAAGCGACCGACCGCTCGCTGTTCCGATTCGACGGTATTGGCAAAAGTCTTCGATCTCCGTGAAACGCTCGAGCATGCTCACACTATAGTACTAGATATTTAAGATATTATGGATCATTGGGGGAATAAATGGGGATATGGGTCAAAAACTTGTCTATAGAAGCTATAGCACAATAAACGTTTTGTTTTTACGACCGTTCCGTCTTCCTCTTTTTCCGTACCACATTGTTTTGCTCATAGTCATCAACACGAGCCGCCTTTTTACCAGAATTACGACACCACGACGAAATGACTTCAAGGAGAGCGTTAAAAGCATTTGATACCTTAAAATTTCAAATGACTCAAGGCGTTTTATATGATTACTTAGCCAGTAAGTAAGCTACTTTTTCAATCAGTGAATATCTTTCAGTTTCCTATTTTATCCAATTTTAAATTCAATTTCAATTTTTTTAGCTGAATATTATGCTGGACTTTTTTGATCTTTGTACATTTTTGTTTTTTTACGTTCTTCTACGTTAACATCGATTTAGTCCGACTACTTATACCACAAACTCCACGGAATAAATTTATGAATGCAAACATTCAAGCCGTAGAATAAAATTAAGATGGAATTATTCTACACAAAAAACCGATCCATGACAATTCCAACCGTTAGAAACGTAGAGCATGGAAAGAGCTTCGTTTTGATAGGTTGTGTCTCCCGTAACTCCAAACGAGTCAAAAGTTATGGCCGTTTGAAGAAACGGAAGAAATCGACCGACCGCCCGCTGTTCCGATTCTACGGTATTGGCAAAAGTCTTCGATCTCCGTGAAACGCTCGAGCATGCTCACACTATAGTACTTGATATTTAAGATATTACGGATCATTAGGGGAATAAATGGGGATATGGGTCAAAAACTTGTCAACAGAAGCTATAGCACAATAAACGTTCTGTTTTTACGACCGTTCCGTCTTCCTCTTTTTCCGTACCACATTGTTTTGCTCATGGTCATCAACACGCGCCGCCTTTTTACCAGAATTGCGACACCACGACGAAATGACTTCAAGGAGAGCGTTAAAAGCATTTGATACCTTAGAATTTCGAAAGACTCAAGGCGTTTTATATGATTACTTAGCCAGTAAGTAAGCTGCTTTTTCAATCTGTGAATATCTTTCAGTTTCCTGTTTTATCCAATTTATATTCAATTTCAATTTTTTTAGCAGAATATTTTGCTGGCCTTTTTTTATCTTTGTATATTTTTGTTTTTTTACGTTCTTCTACGTTAACATCGATTTAGTCCGACTACTTATACCACAAACTCCACTGAATAAATTTATGAATGAAAACATTCAAGCTGTAGAATAAAATTAAGATGGAATTAATCTACACAAAATTCGATCCATGACATTTCCAACCGTTAGAAACGTAGAACATAGAAGGAGCTTCGTTTTGATAGGTTGTGGCTCCCGTAACTCCAAACGAGTAAAAAGTTATGGTCGTTTGAAGAAACGGAAGAAAGCGACCGACCGCTCGTTGTTCCGATTCGACGGTACTGGCAAAAGTCTTCGATCTCCGTGAAACGCTCGAGCATGCTCACACTACAGTACTTGATATTTAAGATATTATGAATCATTGGGGGAATAAATGGGGATATGGGTCAAAAACTTGTCTACAGAAGCTATAGCACAATAAACGTTCTGTTTTTACGACCGTTCCGTCTTACTCTTTTTCCGTACCACATTGTTTTGCTCATAGTCATCAACAAGCGCCGCCTTTTTACCAAAATTACGACACCACGACGAAGTGACTTCAAGGAGATCGTTAAAAGCATTTGATACCTTAGAATTTCGAACGACTCAAGGCGTTTTATATGATTACTTAGCCAGTAAGTAAGCTACTTTTTCAATCTGTGAATATCTTTCATTTTCCTGTTTTATCCAATTTTAAATTCAATTTCAATTTTTTTAGCTGAATATTATGCTGGCCTTTTTTGATCTTTGTATATTTTTGTTTTTTTACGTTCTTCTACATTAACATCGATTTTGTCCGACTACTTATACCACAAACTCCACTGAATAAATTTATGAATGAAAACATCCAAGCTGTAGTATAAAATTAAGATGGAATTATTCTACACAAAAAACCGGTCCATGACAATTCCAACCGTTAGAAACGTAGAACATGGAAAGAGCTTCGTTTTGATAGGTTGTGGCTCCCGTAACTCCAAACGAGTCAAAAGTTATGGCCGTTTGAAGAAACGGAAGAAAGCGACCGCTCGCTGTTCCGATTCGACGGTATTGGTAAATTCTTCGATCTCCGTGAAATGCTCGAGCATGCTCACACTATAGTACTTGATATTTAAGATATTATGGATCATTGGGGGAATAAATGGGGATATGGGCCAAAAACTTGTCAATAGAAGCTATAGCACAATAAATGTTCTGTTTTTACGACCGTTCCGTCTTCCTCTTTTTCCGTACCACATTGTTTTGCTCATAGTCATCAACAAGCGCCGCCTTTTTAACAAAATTACGACACCACGACGAAGCGACTTCAAGGAGAGCGTTAAAAGCATTTGATACCTTAGAATTTCGAACGACTCAAGGCGTTTTATATGATTACTTAGCCAGTAAGTAATCTACTTTTTCAATCTGTGAATATCTTTCAGTTTCCTGTTTTATCCAATTTTAAATTCAATTTCAATTTTTTTAGCTGAATATTGTGCTGGCCTTTTTTGATCTTTGTATATTTTTGTTTTTTTACGTTCTTCTACGTTAACATCGAATTCGTCCGACTACTTATACCACAAACTCCACAGAATAAATTTATGAATGGAAACATCCAAGCTGTAGTATAAAATTAAGATGGAATTAATCTACCCAAAAAACAGATCAATGAAAATTCCAACCGTTAGAAACGTAGAACATGGAAAGAGCTTCGTTTTGATAGGTTGTGGCTCCCGTAACTCTAAACGAGTCAAAAGTTATGGCCGTTTGAAGAAACGGAAGAAAGCGACCGACCGCTCGCTGTTTCGATTCGACGGTATTGGCAAAAGTCTTCGATCTCCGTGAAACGCTCGAGCATGCTCACACTATAGTACTTGATATTTAAGATATTATGGATCATTGGGGGAATAAATGGGGATATGGGTCAAAAACTTGTCAACAGAAGCTATAGCACAATAAACGTTCTGTTTTTACGACCGTTCCGTCTTCCTCTTTTTCCGTACCACATTGTTTTGCTCATGGTCATCAGCACGCGCCGCCTTTTTACCAGAATTGCGACACCACGACGAAATGACTTCAAGGAGAGCGTTAAAAGCATTTGATACCTTAGAATTTCGAACGACTCAAGGCGTTTTATATGATTACTTAGCCAGTAATTAAGCTACTTTTTCAATCTGTGAATATCTTTCAGTTTCCTGTTTTATCCAATTTTAAATTCAATTTCAATTTTTTTAGCTGAATATTTTGCTGGCCTTTTTTGATCTTTGTATATTTTTGTTTTTTTACGTTCTTCTACGTTAACATCGATTTAGTCCGACTACTTGTACCACAAACTCCACTGAATAAATTTATTAATGAAAACATCCAAGCTATAGAATAAAATTAAGATGGAATTAATCTACACAATAAACCGATCCATGACAATTCCAACCGTTAGAAACGTAGAACATGGAAAGAGCTTCGTTTTGATAGGTTGTAGCTCCCGTAACTCCAAACGAGTCAAAAGTTATGGCCGTTTGAAGAAACGGAAGAAAGCGACCGACCGCTCGCTGTTACGATTCGACGGTATTGGCAAAAGTCTTCGATCTCCGTGAAACGCTCGAGCATGCTCACACTATAGTACTTGATATTTAAGATATTATGGATCATTGGGGGAATAAATGGGGATATGAGTCAGAAACTTGTCTACAGAAGCTATAGCACAATAAACATTCTGCTTTTACGACTGTTCCGTCTTCCTCTTTTTCCGTACCACATTGTTTTGCTCATAGTCATCAACACGCGCCGCCTTTTTACCCGAATTACGACACCATGACGAAATGACTTCAAGGAGAGCGTTAAAAGCATTTGATACCTTAGAATTTCGAATGACTCAAGGCGTTTTATATGATTACTTAGCCAGTAAGTAAGCTATTTTTTCAATCTGTGAATATCTTTCAGTTTCCTGTTTTATCCAATTTTGAATTCAATTTCAATTTTTTTAGCTGAATATTATGCTGGCCTTTTTTGATCTTTGTATTTTTTTTTTACGTTCTTCTACGTTAACATCGAATTAGTCCGACTACTTATACCACAAATTCCACGGAATAAATTTATGAGTGGAAACATCCAAGCCGTAGAATAAAATTAAGATGGAATTATTCTACACAAAAAACCGATCCATGACAATTCTAACCGTTAGAAACGTAAAACATGGAAAAAGCTTCGTTTTGATAGGTTGTGGCTCCCGTAACTCCGAACGAGTCAAAAGTTATGGCCGTTTGAAGAAACGGAAGAAAGCGACCGACAGCTCGCTGTTCCGATTCGACGGTATTGGCAAAAGTCTTCGATCTCCGTGAAACGCTCGTGCATGCTCACACTATAGTACTTGATATTTAAGATATTATTGATCATTGGGGGAATAAATGGGGATATGGGTCAAAAACTTGTCTATAGAAGTTGTAGCACAATAAACGTTTTGTTTTTACGACCGTTCCGTCTTCCTCTTTTTCCGTACCACATTGTTTTGCTCATAGTCATCAACACGCGCCGCCTTTTTACCAGAATTACGACACCATGACGAAATGACTTCAAGGAGAACGTTAACATGCATTTGATACCTTAAAATTTCGAATGACTCAAGGCGTTTTATATGATTACTTAACCAGTAAGTAAGCAACCTTTTCAATCAGTGAATATCTTTCAGTTTCCTATTTTATCCAATTTTAAATTCAATTTCAATTTTTTTAGCTGAATATTATGCTGGCCTTTTTTGATCTTTGTACATTTTTGTTTTTTTACGTTCTTCTACGTTAACATCGATTTAGTCCGACTACTTATACCACAAACTCCACGGAATAAATTTATGAATGCAAACATTCAAGCCGTAGAATAAAATTAAGATGGAATTATTCCACACAAAAAACCGATCCATGACAATTCCAACCGTTAGAAATGTAGAACATGGAAAGAGCTTCGTTTTGATAGGTTGTGTCTCCCGTAACTCCAAACGAGTCAAAAGTTATGGCCGTTTGAAGAAACGGAAGAAAGCGACCGACCGCTCGCTGTTCCGATTCGACGGTATTGGCAAAAGTCTTCCACTTTTTCCGTACTACATTGTTTTGCTCATAGTCATCAACACGCGCCCCCTTTTTATCAAAATTACGACACCACGACGAAGTGACTTCAAGGAGAGCGTTAAAAGCATTTGATACCTTAGAATTTCGAACGACTCAAGGCGTTTTATATGATTACTTAGCCAGTAAGTAAGCTGCTTTTTCAATCTGTGAATATCTTTCAGTTTCCTGTTTAATCCAATTTATATTCAATTTCAATTTTTTTAGCAGAATATTTTGCTGGCCTTTTTTTATCTTTGTATATTTTTGTTTTTTTACGTTATTCTACGTTAACATCGATTTAGTCCGACTACTTATACCACAAACTCCACTGAATAAATTTATGAATGAAAACATCCAAGCTGTAGAATAAAATTAAGATGGAATTAATCTACACAAAAAACTGATCCATGACACTTCCAACCGTTAGAAACGTAGAACATGGAAAGAGCTTCGTTTTGATAGGTTGTGGCTCCCGTAACTCCAAACGAGTCAAAAGTTATGGCCGTTTTAAGAAATGGAAGAAAGCGACCGACCGTTTGCTGTTCCGATTCGACGGTATTGGCAAAAGTCTTCGATCTCCGTGAAACGCTCGAGCATGCTTACACTATAGTACTTGATATTTAAGATATTATGGATCATTGGGGGAATAAATGGGGATATGGGTCAAAAAGTTGTCTACAGAAGCTATAGCACAATAAACGTTCTGTTTTTACGACCGTTCCGTCTTCCTCTTTTTCCGTACCACATTGTTTTGCTCATAGTCATCAACAAGCGCCGCCTTTTTACCAAAATTACGACACCACGACGAAGTGACTTCAAGGAGAGCGTTAAAAGCATTTGATACCTTAGAATTTCGAATGACTCAAGGCGTTTTATATGATTACTTAGCCAGTAAGTAAGCTACTTTTTCAATCTGTGAATATCTTTCAGTTTCCTGTTTTATCCAATTTTAAATTCAATTTCAATTTTTTTAGCTGAATATTATGCTGGCCTTTTTTGATCTTTCTATGTTTTTGTTTTTTTACGTTCTTCTACATTAACATCGATTTAGTCCGACTACTTATACCACAAACTCCACTGAATAAATCTATGAATGAAAACATCCAAGCTGTAGAATAAAATTAAGATGGAATTAATCTACACAATAAACCGATCCATGACAATTCCAACCGTTAGAAACGTAGAACATGGAAAGAGCTTCGTTTTGATAGGTTGCGGCTCCCGTAACTCCAAACGAGTCAAAAATTATGGCCGTTTGAAGAAACGGAAGAAAGCGACCGACCGCTCGCTGTTCCGATTCGACGGTATTGGTAAATTCTTCGATCTCCGTGAAATGCTCGAGCATGCTCACACTATAGTACTTGATATTTAAGATATTATGGATCATTGGGGGAATAAATGGGGATATGGGCCAAAAACTTGTCAATAGAAGCTATAGCACAATAAATGTTCTGTTTTTACGACCGTTCTGTCTTCCTCTTTTTCCGTACCACATTGTTTTGCTCATAGTCATCAACAAGCGCCGCCTTTTTACCAAAATTACGACACCACGACGAAGCGACTTCAAGGAGAGCGTTAAAAGCATTTGATACCTTAGAATTTCGAACGACTCAAGGCGTTTTATATGATTACTTAGCCAGTAAGTAATCTACTTTTTCAATCTGTGAATATCTTTCAGTTTCCTGTTTTATCCAATTTTAAATTCAATTTCAATTTTTTTAGCTGAATATTATGCTGGCCTTTTTTGATCTTTGTATATTTTTGTTTTTTTACGTTCTTCTACGTTAACATCGAATTCGTCCGACTACTTATACCACAAACTCCACAGAATAAATTTATGAATGGAAACATCCAAGCCGTAGAATAAAATTAAGATGGAATTATTCTACATAAAAAACCGATCAATGACAATTCCAACCGTTAGAAACGTAACATGGAAAGAGCTTCGTTTTGATAGGTTGTGGCTCCCATAAATCCAAACGAGTCAAAAGTTATGGCCGTTTGAAGAAACGGAAGAAAGCGGCCGACCGCTCGCTGTTCCGATTCGGCGGTATTGGCAAAAGTCTTCGATATCCGTGAAACGTTCGAGCATGCTCACACTATAGTACTTGATATTTAAGATATTATGGATCATTGGGGGAATAAATGGGGATATGGGTCAAAAAATTGTCTACAGAAGCTATAGCACAATAAACGTTCTGTTTTTACGACCGTTCCGCCTTCCTCTTTTTCCGTACCACATTGTTTTGCTCATAGTCATCACAGGCACCGCCTTTTTACAGAATTACGACACCACGACGAAATGACTTCAAGGAGAGCGTTAAAAGCATTTGATACCTTAAAATTTCGAACGACTCAAGGCGTTTTATTTGATTACTTAGCCAGTAAGTAAGCTACTTTTTCAATCTGTGAATATCTTTCAGTTTCCTGTTTTATCCAATTTTAAATTCAATTTCAATTTTTTTAGCTAAATATTATGCTGGCCTTTTGTGATCTTTGTACATTTTTGTTTTTTTACGTTATTCTACGTTAACATCGATTTAGTCCGACTACTTATACCACAAACTCCACGGAATAAATTTATGAATGGAAACATTCAAGCCGTAGAATAAAATTAAGATGGAATTATTCTACACAAAAAACCGATCCATGACAATTCCAACCGTTAGAAACGTAGAACATGGAAAGAGCTTCGTTTTGATAGGTTGTGTCTCCCGCAACTCCAAACGAGTCAAAAGTTATGGCCGTTTGAAGAAACGGAAGAAAGCGACCGACCGCTCGCTGTTCCGATTCGACTGTATTGGCAAAAGTCTTCGATCTCCGTGAAACGCTTGAGCAAGCTCACACTATAGTACTTGATATTTAAGATATTATGGATCATTGGGGGAATAAATGGGGATATGGGTCAGAAACTTGTCTACAGAAGCTATAGCACAATAAACGTTCTGTTTTTACGACTGTTCCGTCTTCCTCTTTTTCCGTACCACATTGTTTTGCTCATAGTCATCAACACGCGCCGCCTTTTTACCCGAATTACGACACCATGACGAAATGACTTCAAGGAGAGCGTTAAAAGCATTTGATATCTTAGAATTTCGAATGACTCAAGGCATTTTATATGATTACTTAGCCAGTAAGTAAGCTACTTTTTCAATCTGTGAATATCTTTCAGTTTCCTGTTTTATCCAATTTTAAATTCAATTTCAATTTTTTTAGCTGAATATTATGCTGGCCTTTTTTGATCTTTGTATATTTTTTTTTTGCGTTCTTCTACGTTAACATCGAATTAGTCCGACAACTTATACCACAAATTCCACGGAATAAATTTATGAGTGGAAACATCCAAGCCGTAGAATAAAATTAAGATGGAATTATTCTACACAAAAAACCGATCCATGGCAATTCCAACCGTTAGAAACGTAGACATGGAAAGAGTTTCGTTTTGATAGGTTGCGGCTCCCGTAACTCCAAACGAGTCAAAAGTTAGGGCCGTTTGAAGAAACGGAAGAAAGCGACCGACCGCTCGCTGTCCCGATTCGACAGTATTGGTAAATTCTTCGATCTCCGTGAAATGCTCGAGCATGCTCACACTATAGTACTTGATATTTAAGATATTATGGATCATTGGCGGAATAAATGGGGATATGGGCCAAAAACTTGTCAATAGAAGCTATAGCACAATAAATGTTCTGTTTTTACGACCGTTCCGTCTTCCTCTTTTTCCGTACCACATTGTTTTGCTCATAGTCATCAACAAGCGCCGCATTTTTACCAAAATTACGACACCACGGCGAAGCGACTTCAAGGAGAGCGTTAAAAGCATTTGATACCTTAGAATTTCGAACGACTCAAGGCGTTTTATATGATTACTTAGCCAGTAAGTAAGCTACTTTTTCAATCTGTGAATATCTTTCAGTTTCCTGTTTTATCCAATTTTAAATTCAATTTCAATTTTTTTAGCTGAATATTATGCTGGCCTTTTTTGATCTTTGTATATTTTTGTTTTTTTACGTTCTTCTACGTTAACATCGAATTCGTCCGACTACTTATACCACAAACTCCACAGAATAAATTTATGAATGGAAACATCCAAGCCGTAGAATAAAATTAAGATGGAATTATTCTACACAAAAAACCGATCAATGGCAATTCCAACCGTTAGAAACGTAACATGAAAAGAGCTTCGTTTTGATAGGTTGTGGCTCCCATAAATCCAAACGAGTCAAAAGTTATGGCCGTTTGAAAAAACGGAAGAAAGCGACCGACCGCTCGCTGTTCCGATTCGACGTTATTGGCAAAAGTCTTCGATATCCGTGAAACGTTCGAGCATGCTCACACTATAGTACTTGATATTTAAGATATTATGGATCATTGGGGGAATAAATGGGGATATGGGTCAAAAAGTTGTCTACAGAAGCTATAGCACAATAAACGTTCTGTTTTTACGACCGTTCCGTCTTCCTCTTTTTCCGTACCACATTGTTTTGCTCATAGTCATCAACAAGCGCCGCCTTTTTACCAAAATTACGACACCACGACGAAGTGACTTCAAGGAGAGCGTTAAAAGCATTTGATACCTTAGAATTTCGAATGACTCAAGGCGTTTTATATGATTACTTAGCCAGTAAGTAAGCTACTTTTTCAATCTGTGAATATCTTTCAGTTTCCTGTTTTATCCAATTTTAAATTCAATTTCAATTTTTTTAGCTGAATATTATGCTGGCCTTTTTTGATCTTTCTATGTTTTTGTTTTTTTACGTTCTTCTACATTAACATCGATTTAGTCCGACTACTTATACCACAAACTCCACTGAATAAATCTATGAATGAAAACATCCAAGCTGTAGAATAAAATTAAGATGGAATTAATCTACACAATAAACCGATCCATGACAATTCCAACCGTTAGAAACGTAGAACATGGAAAGAGCTTCGTTTTGATAGGTTGCGGCTCCCGTAACTCCAAACGAGTCAAAAATTATGGCCGTTTGAAGAAACGGAAGAAAGCGACCGACCGCTCGCTGTTCCGATTCGACGGTATTGGTAAATTCTTCGATCTCCGTGAAATGCTCGAGCATGCTCACACTATAGTACTTGATATTTAAGATATTATGGATCATTGGGGGAATAAATGGGGATATGGGCCAAAAACTTGTCAATAGAAGCTATAGCACAATAAATGTTCTGTTTTTACGACCGTTCCGTCTTCCTCTTTTTCCGTACCACATTGTTTTGCTCATAGTCATCAACAAGCGCCGCCTTTTTACCAAAATTACGACACCACGACGAAGCGACTTCAAGGAGAGCGTTAAAAGCATTTGATACCTTAGAATTTCGAACGACTCAAGGCGTTTTATATGATTACTTAGCCAGTAAGTAATCTACTTTTTCAATCTGTGAATATCTTTCAGTTTCCTGTTTTATCCAATTTTAAATTCAATTTCAATTTTTTTAGCTGAATATTATGCTGGCCTTTTTTGATCTTTGTATATTTTTGTTTTTTTACGTTCTTCTACGTTAACATCGAATTCGTCCGACTACTTATACCACAAACTCCACAGAATAAATTTATGAATGGAAACATCCAAGCCGTAGAATAAAATTAAGATGGAATTATTCTACATAAAAAACCGATCAATGACAATTCCAACCGTTAGAAACGTAACATGGAAAGAGCTTCGTTTTGATAGGTTGTGGCTCCCATAAATCCAAACGAGTCAAAAGTTATGGCCGTTTGAAGAAACGGAAGAAAGCGGCCGACCGCTCGCTGTTCCGATTCGGCGGTATTGGCAAAAGTCTTCGATATCCGTGAAACGTTCGAGCATGCTCACACTATAGTACTTGATATTTAAGATATTATGGATCATTGGGGGAATAAATGGGGATATGGGTCAAAAAATTGTCTACAGAAGCTATAGCACAATAAACGTTCTGTTTTTACGACCGTTCCGCCTTCCTCTTTTTCCGTACCACATTGTTTTGCTCATAGTCATCACAGGCACCGCCTTTTTACAGAATTACGACACCACGACGAAATGACTTCAAGGAGAGCGTTAAAAGCATTTGATACCTTAAAATTTCGAACGACTCAAGGCGTTTTATTTGATTACTTAGCCAGTAAGTAAGCTACTTTTTCAATCTGTGAATATCTTTCAGTTTCCTGTTTTATCCAATTTTAAATTCAATTTCAATTTTTTTAGCTAAATATTATGCTGGCCTTTTGTGATCTTTGTACATTTTTGTTTTTTTACGTTATTCTACGTTAACATCGATTTAGTCCGACTACTTATACCACAAACTCCACGGAATAAATTTATGAATGGAAACATTCAAGCCGTAGAATAAAATTAAGATGGAATTATTCTACACAAAAAACCGATCCATGACAATTCCAACCGTTAGAAACGTAGAACATGGAAAGAGCTTCGTTTTGATAGGTTGTGTCTCCCGCAACTCCAAACGAGTCAAAAGTTATGGCCGTTTGAAGAAACGGAAGAAAGCGACCGACCGCTCGCTGTTCCGATTCGACTGTATTGGCAAAAGTCTTCGATCTCCGTGAAACGCTTGAGCAAGCTCACACTATAGTACTTGATATTTAAGATATTATGGATCATTGGGGGAATAAATGGGGATATGGGTCAGAAACTTGTCTACAGAAGCTATAGCACAATAAACGTTCTGTTTTTACGACTGTTCCGTCTTCCTCTTTTTCCGTACCACATTGTTTTGCTCATAGTCATCAACACGCGCCGCCTTTTTACCCGAATTACGACACCATGACGAAATGACTTCAAGGAGAGCGTTAAAAGCATTTGATATCTTAGAATTTCGAATGACTCAAGGCATTTTATATGATTACTTAGCCAGTAAGTAAGCTACTTTTTCAATCTGTGAATATCTTTCAGTTTCCTGTTTTATCCAATTTTAAATTCAATTTCAATTTTTTTAGCTGAATATTATGCTGGCCTTTTTTGATCTTTGTATATATTTTTTTTGCGTTCTTCTACGTTAACATCGAATTAGTCCGACAACTTATACCACAAATTCCACGGAATAAATTTATGAGTGGAAACATCCAAGCCGTAGAATAAAATTAAGATGGAATTATTCTACACAAAAAACCGATCCATGGCAATTCCAACCGTTAGAAACGTAGACATGGAAAGAGTTTCGTTTTGATAGGTTGCGGCTCCCGTAACTCCAAACGAGTCAAAAGTTAGGGCCGTTTGAAGAAACGGAAGAAAGCGACCGACCGCTCGCTGTCCCGATTCGACAGTATTGGTAAATTCTTCGATCTCCGTGAAATGCTCGAGCATGCTCACACTATAGTACTTGATATTTAAGATATTATGGATCATTGGCGGAATAAATGGGGATATGGGCCAAAAACTTGTCAATAGAAGCTATAGCACAATAAATGTTCTGTTTTTACGACCGTTCCGTCTTCCTCTTTTTCCGTACCACATTGTTTTGCTCATAGTCATCAACAAGCGCCGCATTTTT
The DNA here is from genome assembly GCA_030765085.1 of Allium cepa. Classification (NCBI taxonomy): domain Eukaryota; kingdom Viridiplantae; phylum Streptophyta; class Magnoliopsida; order Asparagales; family Amaryllidaceae; genus Allium; species Allium cepa. The sequence goes on from CM060931.1 coordinate 173,035,690, forward strand.
ACCAAAATTACGACACCACGGCGAAGCGACTTCAAGGAGAGCGTTAAAAGCATTTGATACCTTAGAATTTCGAACGACTCAAGGCGTTTTATATGATTACTTAGCCAGTAAGTAAGCTACTTTTTCAATCTGTGAATATCTTTCAGTTTCCTGTTTTATCCAATTTTAAATTCAATTTCAATTTTTTTAGCTGAATATTATGCTGGCCTTTTTTGATCTTTGTATATTTTTGTTTTTTTACGTTCTTCTACGTTAACATCGAATTCGTCCGACTACTTATACCACAAACTCCACAGAATAAATTTATGAATGGAAACATCCAAGCCGTAGAATAAAATTAAGATGGAATTATTCTACACAAAAAACCGATCAATGGCAATTCCAACCGTTAGAAACGTAACATGAAAAGAGCTTCGTTTTGATAGGTTGTGGCTCCCATAAATCCAAACGAGTCAAAAGTTATGGCCGTTTGAAAAAACGGAAGAAAGCGACCGACCGCTCGCTGTTCCGATTCGACGTTATTGGCAAAAGTCTTCGATATCCGTGAAACGTTCGAGCATGCTCACACTATAGTACTTGATATTTAAGATATTATGGATCATTGGGGGAATAAATGGGGATGTGGGTCAAAAAATTGTCTACGGAAGCTATAGCACAATAAACGTTCTGTTTTTACGACCGTTCCGCCTTCCTCTTTTTCCGTACCACATTGTTTTGCTCATAGTCATCAACAGGCGCCACCTTTTTACAAAATTACGACACCACGACGAAATGACTTCAAGGAGAGCGTTAAAAGCATTTGATACCTTAGAATTTCGAACGACTCAAGGCGTTTTATTTGATTACTTAGCCAGTAAGTAAGCTACGTTTTCAATCTGTGAATATCTTTCAGTTTCCTGTTTTATCCAATTTTAAATTCAATTTCAATTTTTTTAGCTGAATATTATGCTGGCCTTTTGTGATCTTTGTACATTTTTGTTTTTTTACGTTTTTCTACGTTAACATCGATTTAGTCCGACTACTTATACCACAAACTCCACGGAATAAATTTATGAATGGAAACATTCAAGCCGTAGAATAAAATTAAGATGGAATTATTCTACACAAAAAACCGATCCATGACAATTCCAACCGTTAGAAACGTAGAACATGGAAAGAGCTTCGTTTTGATAGGTTGTGTCTCCCGCAACTCCAAACGAGTCAAAAGTTATGGCCGTTTGAAGAAACGGAAGAAAGCGACCGACCGCTCGCTGTTCCGATTCGACTGTATTGGCAAAAGTCTTCGATCTCCGTGAAACGCTTGAGCAAGCTCACACTATAGTACTTGATATTTAAGATATTATGGATCATTGGGGGAATAAATGGGGATATGGGTCAGAAACTTGTCTACAGAAGCTATAGCACAATAAACGTTCTGTTTTTACGACTGTTCCGTCTTCCTCTTTTTCCGTACCACATTGTTTTGCTCATAGTCATCAACACGCGCCGCCTTTTTACCCGAATTACGACACCATGACGAAATGACTTCAAGGAGAGCGTTAAAAGCATTTGATATCTTAGAATTTCGAATGACTCAAGGCATTTTATATGATTACTTAGCCAATAAGTAAGCTACTTTTTCAATCTGTGAATATCTTTCAGTTTCCTGTTTTATCCAATTTTAAATTCAATTTCAATTTTTTTAGCTGAATATTATGCTGGCCTTTTTTGATCTTTGTATATTTTTTTTTTGCGTTCTTCTACGTTAACATCGAATTAGTCCGACAACTTATACCACAAATTCCACGGAATAAATTTATGAGTGGAAACATCCAAGCCGTAGAATAAAATTAAGATGGAATTATTCTACACAAAAAACCGATCCATGGCAATTCCAACCGTTAGAAACGTAGACATGGAAAGAGTTTCGTTTTGATAGGTTGCGGCTCCCGTAACTCCAAACGAGTCAAAAGTTAGGGCCGTTTGAAGAAACGGAAGAAAGCGACCGACCGCTCGCTGTCCCGATTCGACAGTATTGGTAAATTCTTCGATCTCCGTGAAATGCTCGAGCATGCTCACACTATAGTACTTGATATTTAAGATATTATGGATCATTGGCGGAATAAATGGGGATATGGGCCAAAAACTTGTCAATAGAAGCTATAGCACAATAAATGTTCTGTTTTTACGACCGTTCCGTCTTCCTCTTTTTCCGTACCACATTGTTTTGCTCATAGTCATCAACAAGCGCCGCATTTTTACCAAAATTACGACACCACGGCGAAGCGACTTCAAGGAGAGCGTTAAAAGCATTTGATACCTTAGAATTTCGAACGACTCAAGGCGTTTTATATGATTACTTAGCCAGTAAGTAAGCTACTTTTTCAATCTGTGAATATCTTTCAGTTTCCTGTTTTATCCAATTTTAAATTCAATTTCAATTTTTTTAGCTGAATATTATGCTGGCCTTTTTTGATCTTTGTATATTTTTGTTTTTTTACGTTCTTCTACGTTAACATCGAATTCGTCCGACTACTTATACCACAAACTCCACAGAATAAATTTATGAATGGAAACATCCAAGCCGTAGAATAAAATTAAGATGGAATTATTCTACACAAAAAACCGATCAATGGCAATTCCAACCGTTAGAAACGTAACATGAAAAGAGCTTCGTTTTGATAGGTTGTGGCTCCCATAAATCCAAACGAGTCAAAAGTTATGGCCGTTTGAAAAAACGGAAGAAAGCGACCGACCGCTCGCTGTTCCGATTCGACGTTATTGGCAAAAGTCTTCGATATCCGTGAAACGTTCGAGCATGCTCACACTATAGTACTTGATATTTAAGATATTATGGATCATTGGGGGAATAAATGGGGATATGGGTCAAAAAGTTGTCTACAGAAGCTATAGCACAATAAACGTTCTGTTTTTACGACCGTTCCGTCTTCCTCTTTTTCCGTACCACATTGTTTTGCTCATAGTCATCAACAAGCGCCGCCTTTTTACCAAAATTACGACACCACGACGAAGTGACTTCAAGGAGAGCGTTAAAAGCATTTGATACCTTAGAATTTCGAATGACTCAAGGCGTTTTATATGATTACTTAGCCAGTAAGTAAGCTACTTTTTCAATCTGTGAATATCTTTCAGTTTCCTGTTTTATCCAATTTTAAATTCAATTTCAATTTTTTTAGCTGAATATTATGCTGGCCTTTTTTGATCTTTCTATGTTTTTGTTTTTTTACGTTCTTCTACATTAACATCGATTTAGTCCGACTACTTATACCACAAACTCCACTGAATAAATCTATGAATGAAAACATCCAAGCTGTAGAATAAAATTAAGATGGAATTAATCTACACAATAAACCGATCCATGACAATTCCAACCGTTAGAAACGTAGAACATGGAAAGAGCTTCGTTTTGATAGGTTGCGGCTCCCGTAACTCCAAACGAGTCAAAAATTATGGCCGTTTGAAGAAACGGAAGAAAGCGACCGACCGCTCGCTGTTCCGATTCGACGGTATTGGTAAATTCTTCGATCTCCGTGAAATGCTCGAGCATGCTCACACTATAGTACTTGATATTTAAGATATTATGGATCATTGGGGGAATAAATGGGGATATGGGCCAAAAACTTGTCAATAGAAGCTATAGCACAATAAATGTTCTGTTTTTACGACCGTTCCGTCTTCCTCTTTTTCCGTACCACATTGTTTTGCTCATAGTCATCAACAAGCGCCGCCTTTTTACCAAAATTACGACACCACGACGAAGCGACTTCAAGGAGAGCGTTAAAAGCATTTGATACCTTAGAATTTCGAACGACTCAAGGCGTTTTATATGATTACTTAGCCAGTAAGTAATCTACTTTTTCAATCTGTGAATATCTTTCAGTTTCCTGTTTTATCCAATTTTAAATTCAATTTCAATTTTTTTAGCTGAATATTATGCTGGCCTTTTTTGATCTTTGTATATTTTTGTTTTTTTACGTTCTTCTACGTTAACATCGAATTCGTCCGACTACTTATACCACAAACTCCACAGAATAAATTTATGAATGGAAACATCCAAGCCGTAGAATAAAATTAAGATGGAATTATTCTACATAAAAAACCGATCAATGACAATTCCAACCGTTAGAAACGTAACATGGAAAGAGCTTCGTTTTGATAGGTTGTGGCTCCCATAAATCCAAACGAGTCAAAAGTTATGGCCGTTTGAAGAAACGGAAGAAAGCGGCCGACCGCTCGCTGTTCCGATTCGGCGGTATTGGCAAAAGTCTTCGATATCCGTGAAACGTTCGAGCATGCTCACACTATAGTACTTGATATTTAAGATATTATGGATCATTGGGGGAATAAATGGGGATATGGGTCAAAAAATTGTCTACAGAAGCTATAGCACAATAAACGTTCTGTTTTTACGACCGTTCCGCCTTCCTCTTTTTCCGTACCACATTGTTTTGCTCATAGTCATCACAGGCACCGCCTTTTTACAGAATTACGACACCACGACGAAATGACTTCAAGGAGAGCGTTAAAAGCATTTGATACCTTAAAATTTCGAACGACTCAAGGCGTTTTATTTGATTACTTAGCCAGTAAGTAAGCTACTTTTTCAATCTGTGAATATCTTTCAGTTTCCTGTTTTATCCAATTTTAAATTCAATTTCAATTTTTTTAGCTAAATATTATGCTGGCCTTTTGTGATCTTTGTACATTTTTGTTTTTTTACGTTATTCTACGTTAACATCGATTTAGTCCGACTACTTATACCACAAACTCCACGGAATAAATTTATGAATGGAAACATTCAAGCCGTAGAATAAAATTAAGATGGAATTATTCTACACAAAAAACCGATCCATGACAATTCCAACCGTTAGAAACGTAGAACATGGAAAGAGCTTCGTTTTGATAGGTTGTGTCTCCCGCAACTCCAAACGAGTCAAAAGTTATGGCCGTTTGAAGAAACGGAAGAAAGCGACCGACCGCTCGCTGTTCCGATTCGACTGTATTGGCAAAAGTCTTCGATCTCCGTGAAACGCTTGAGCAAGCTCACACTATAGTACTTGATATTTAAGATATTATGGATCATTGGGGGAATAAATGGGGATATGGGTCAGAAACTTGTCTACAGAAGCTATAGCACAATAAACGTTCTGTTTTTACGACTGTTCCGTCTTCCTCTTTTTCCGTACCACATTGTTTTGCTCATAGTCATCAACACGCGCCGCCTTTTTACCCGAATTACGACACCATGACGAAATGACTTCAAGGAGAGCGTTAAAAGCATTTGATATCTTAGAATTTCGAATGACTCAAGGCATTTTATATGATTACTTAGCCAGTAAGTAAGCTACTTTTTCAATCTGTGAATATCTTTCAGTTTCCTGTTTTATCCAATTTTAAATTCAATTTCAATTTTTTTAGCTGAATATTATGCTGGCCTTTTTTGATCTTTGTATATATTTTTTTTGCGTTCTTCTACGTTAACATCGAATTAGTCCGACAACTTATACCACAAATTCCACGGAATAAATTTATGAGTGGAAACATCCAAGCCGTAGAATAAAATTAAGATGGAATTATTCTACACAAAAAACCGATCCATGGCAATTCCAACCGTTAGAAACGTAGACATGGAAAGAGTTTCGTTTTGATAGGTTGCGGCTCCCGTAACTCCAAACGAGTCAAAAGTTAGGGCCGTTTGAAGAAACGGAAGAAAGCGACCGACCGCTCGCTGTCCCGATTCGACAGTATTGGTAAATTCTTCGATCTCCGTGAAATGCTCGAGCATGCTCACACTATAGTACTTGATATTTAAGATATTATGGATCATTGGCGGAATAAATGGGGATATGGGCCAAAAACTTGTCAATAGAAGCTATAGCACAATAAATGTTCTGTTTTTACGACCGTTCCGTCTTCCTCTTTTTCCGTACCACATTGTTTTGCTCATAGTCATCAACAAGCGCCGCATTTTTACCAAAATTACGACACCACGGCGAAGCGACTTCAAGGAGAGCGTTAAAAGCATTTGATACCTTAGAATTTCGAACGACTCAAGGCGTTTTATATGATTACTTAGCCAGTAAGTAAGCTACTTTTTCAATCTGTGAATATCTTTCAGTTTCCTGTTTTATCCAATTTTAAATTCAATTTCAATTTTTTTAGCTGAATATTATGCTGGCCTTTTTTGATCTTTGTATATTTTTGTTTTTTTACGTTCTTCTACGTTAACATCGAATTCGTCCGACTACTTATACCACAAACTCCACAGAATAAATTTATGAATGGAAACATCCAAGCCGTAGAATAAAATTAAGATGGAATTATTCTACACAAAAAACCGATCAATGGCAATTCCAACCGTTAGAAACGTAACATGAAAAGAGCTTCGTTTTGATAGGTTGTGGCTCCCATAAATCCAAACGAGTCAAAAGTTATGGCCGTTTGAAAAAACGGAAGAAAGCGACCGACCGCTCGCTGTTCCGATTCGACGTTATTGGCAAAAGTCTTCGATATCCGTGAAACGTTCGAGCATGCTCACACTATAGTACTTGATATTTAAGATATTATGGATCATTGGGGGAATAAATGGGGATGTGGGTCAAAAAATTGTCTACGGAAGCTATAGCACAATAAACGTTCTGTTTTTACGACCGTTCCGCCTTCCTCTTTTTCCGTACCACATTGTTTTGCTCATAGTCATCAACAGGCGCCACCTTTTTACAAAATTACGACACCACGACGAAATGACTTCAAGGAGAGCGTTAAAAGCATTTGATACCTTAGAATTTCGAACGACTCAAGGCGTTTTATTTGATTACTTAGCCAGTAAGTAAGCTACGTTTTCAATCTGTGAATATCTTTCAGTTTCCTGTTTTATCCAATTTTAAATTCAATTTCAATTTTTTTAGCTGAATATTATGCTGGCCTTTTGTGATCTTTGTACATTTTTGTTTTTTTACGTTTTTCTACGTTAACATCGATTTTGTCCGACTACTTATACCACAAACTCCACGGAATAAATTTATGAATGGAAACATTCAAGCCGTAGAATAAAATTAAGATGGAATTATTCTACACAAAAAACCGATCCATGACAATTCCAACCGTTAGAAACGTAGAACATGGAAAGAGCTTCGTTTTGATAGGTTGTGTCTCCCGCAACTCCAAACGAGTCAAAAGTTATGGCCGTTTGAAGAAACGGAAGAAAGCGACCGACCGCTCGCTGTTCCGATTCGACTGTATTGGCAAAAGTCTTCGATCTCCGTGAAACGCTTGAGCAAGCTCACACTATAGTACTTGATATTTAAGATATTATGGATCATTGGGGGAATAAATGGGGATATGGGTTAGAAACTTGTCTATAGAAGCTATAGCACAATAAACGTTCTGTTTTTACGACTGTTCCGTCTTCCTCTTTTTCCGTACCACATTGTTTTGCTCATAGTCATCAACAAGCGCCGCCTTTTTACCCGAATTACGACACCGTGACGAAATGACTTCAAGGAGAGCGTTAAAAGCATTTGATATCTTAGAATTTCGAATGACTCAAGGCATTTTATATGATTACTTAGCCAGTAAGTAAGCTACTTTTTCATTTTGTGAATATCTTTCAGTTTCCTGTTTTATCCAATTTTAAATTCAATTTCAATTTTTTTAGCTGAATATTATGCTGGCCTTTTTTGATCTTTGTATATATATTTTTTACGTTCTTCTACGTTAACATCGAATTAGTCCGACTACTTATACCACAAATTCCACGTAATAAATTTATGAGTGGAAACATCCAAGCCGTAGAATAAAATTAAGATGGAATTATTCTACACAAAAAACCGATCAATGACAATTCCAACCATTAGAAACGTAGAACATGGAAAGAGCTTCGTTTTGATAGGTTGTGGCTCCCGTAACTCCAAACGAGTCAAAAGTTATAGCCGTTTGAAGAAACGGAAGAAAGCGACCGACCGCTCGCTGTTCCGATTCGACGGTATTGGCAAAAGTCTTCGATATCCGTGAAACGCTCGAGCATGCTCACACTATAGTACTTGATATTTAAGATATTATTGATCATTGGGGGAATAAATGGGGATATGGGTCAAAAACTTGTCTATAGAAGCTATAGCACAATAAACGTTTTGTTTTTACGACCGTTCCGTCTTCCTCTTTTTCCGTACCACATTGTTTTGCTCATAGTCATCAACACGCGCCGTCTTTTTACCAGAATTACGATACCACGACGAAATGACTTCAAGGAGAGCGTTAAAAGCATTTGATACCTTAAAATTTCGAATGACTCAAGGCGTTTTATATGATTACTTAGCCAGTAAGTAAGCTACTTTTTCAATCAGTGAATATCTTTCAGTTTCCTATTTTATCCAATTTTAAATTCAATTTCAATTTTTTTAGCTAAATATTATGCTGGCCTTTTTTGATCTTTGTACATTTTTGTTTTTTTACGTTCTTCTACGTTAACATCGATTTAGTCCGACTACTTATACCACAAACTCCACGGAATAAATTTATGAATGCAAACATTCAAGCCGTAGAATAAAATTAAGATGGAATTATTCTACACAAAAAACAGATCCATGACAATTCCAACTGTTAGAAACGTAGAGCATGGAAAGAGCTTCGTTTTGATAGGTTGTGTCTCCCGTAACTCCAAACGAGTCAAAAGTTATGGCCGTTTGAAGAAACGGAAGAAATCGACCGACCGCCCGCTGTTCCGATTCTACGGTATTGGCAAAAGTCTTCGATCTCCGTGAAACACTCGAGCATGCTCACACTATAGTACTTGATATTTAAGATATTACGGATCATTGGGGGAATAAATGGGGATATGGTCAAAAACTTGTCAACAGAAGCTATAGCACAATAAACGTTCTGTTTTTACGACCGTTCCGTCTTCCTCTTTTTCCGTACCACATTGTTTTGCTCATGGTCATCAACACGCACCGCCTTTTTACCAGAATTGCGACACCACGACGAAATGACTTCAAGGAGAGTGTTAAAAGCATTTGATACCTTAGAATTTCGAACGACTCATGGCGTTTTATTTGATTACTTAGCCAGTAAGTAAGCTGCTTTTTCAATCTGTGAATATCTTTCAGTTTCCTGTTTTATCCAATTTATATTCAATTTCAATTTTTTTAGCAGAATATTTTGCTGGCCTTTTTTTATCTTTGTATATTTTTGTTTTTTTACGTTCTTCTACGTTAACATCGATTTAGTCCGACTACTTATGCCACAAACTCCACTGAATAAATTTATGAATAAAAACATCCAAGCTGTAGTATAAAATTAAGATGGAATTAATCTACACAAAAAACAGATCCATGAAAATTCCAACCGTTAGAAACGTAGAACATGGAAAGAGCTTCGTTTTGATAGGTTGTGGCTCCCGTAACGCTAAACGAGTCAAAAGTTATGGCCGTATGAAGAAACGGAAGAAAGCGACCGACCGCTCGCTGTTTCGATTCGACGGTATTGGCAAAAGTCTTCGATCTCCGTGAAACGCTCGAGCATGCTCACACTATAGTACTTGATATTTAAGATATTATGGATCATAGGGGGAATAAATGGGGATATGGGTCAAAAACTTGTCTACAGAAGCAATAGCACAATAAACGTTCTGTTTTTACGACCGTTCCGTCTTACACTTTTTCCGTACCACATTGTTTTGCTCATAGTCATCAACAAGCGCCGCCTTTTTACCAGAATTGCGACACCACGACGAAGTGACTTCAAGGAGAGCGTTAAAAGCATTTGATACCTTAGAATTTCGAACGACTCAAGGCGTTTTATATGATTACTTAGCCAGTAAGTAAGCTACTTTTTCAATCTGTAAATATCTTTCAGTTTCCTGTTTTATCCAATTTTAAATTCAATTTCAATTTTTTTAGCTGAATATTTCGCTGGCCTTTTTTGGTCTTTGTATATTTTTGTTTTTTTACGTTCTTCTACGTTAACATCGATTTAGTCCGACTACTTGTACCACAAACTCCACTGAATAAATTTATTAATGAAAACATCCAAGCTATAGAATAAAATTAAGATGGAATTAATCTACACAATAAACCGATCCATGACAATTCCAACCGTTAGAAACGTAGGACATGGAAAGAGCTTCGTTTTGATAGGTTGTAGCTCCCGTAACTCCAAACGAGTCAAAAGTTATGGCCGTTTGAAGAAACGGAAGAAAGCGACCGACCGCTCGCTGTTACGATTCGACGGTATTGGTAAATTCTTCGATCTCCGTGAAACGCTCGAGCATGCTCACACTATAGTACTTGATATTTAAGATATTATGGATCATTGGGGAAATAAATGGGGATATGGGTCAAAAACTTGTCAATAGAAGCTATAGCACAATAAATGTTCTGTTTTTACGACCGTTCCGTCTTCCTCTTTTTCCGTACCACATTGTTTTGCTCATAGTCATCAACAAGCGCCGCCTTTTTACCAAAATTACGACACCACGACGAAGCGACTTCAAGGAGAGCATTAAAAGCATTTGATACCTTAGAATTCGAACGACTCAAGGCGTTTTATATGATTACTTAGTCAGTAAGTAAGCTACTTTTTCAATCTGTGAATATGTTTCAGTTTCCTCTTTTATCCAATTTTAAATTCAATTTCAATTTTTTTAGCTGAATATTATGCTAGACTTTTTTTATCTTTGTATATTTTTGTTTTTTTACGTTCTTCTACGTTAACATCGAATTCGTCCGACTACTTATACCACAAACTCCACAGAATAAATTTATGAATGGAAACATCCAAGCCGTAGAATAAAATTAAGATGGAATTATTCTACGCAAAAAACCGATCAATGACAATACCAACCGTTAGAAACGTAGAACATGGAAAGAGCTTCGTTTTGATAGGTTGTGGCTCCCATAAATCCAAACGAGTCAAAAGTTATGGCCGTTTGAAGAAACGGAAGAAAGCGACCGACCGCTCGCTGTTCCGATTCGACAGTATTGGCAAAAGTCTTCGATATCCGTGAAACGTTCGAGCATGCTCACACTATAGTACTTGATATTTAAGATATTATGGATCATTGGGGGAATAAATGGGGATATGGGTCAAAAAATTGTCTACAGAAGCTATAGCACAATAAACGTTCTGTTTTTCGACCGTTCCGCCTTCCTCTTTTTCCGTACCACATTGTTTTGCTCATAGTCATCAACAGGCGCCGCCTTTTTACACAATTACGACACCACGACGAAATGACTTCAAGGAGAGCGTTAAAAGCATTTGATACCTTAGAATTTCGAACGACTCAAGGCGTTTTATTTGATTACTTAGCCAGTAAGTAAGCTACGTTTTCAATCTGTGAATATCTTTCAGTTTCCTGTTTTATCCAATTTTAAATTCAATTTCAATTTTTTTAGCTGAATATTATGCTGGCCTTTTGTGATCTTTGTACATTTTTGTTTTTTTACGTTTTTCTACGTTAACATCGATTTTGTCCGACTACTTATACCACAAACTCCACGGAATAAATTTATGAATGGAAACATTCAAGCCGTAGAATAAAATTAAGATGGAATTATTCTACACAAAAAACCGATCCATGACAATTCCAACCGTTAGAAACGTAGAACATGGAAAGAGCTTCGTTTTGATAGGTTGTGTCTCCCGCAACTCCAAACGAGTCAAAAGTTATGGCCGTTTGAAGAAACGGAAGAAAGCGACCGACCGCTCATTGTTCCGATTCGACGGTAATGGCAAAAGTTTTCGATCTCCATGAAACGCTCGAGCATGCTCACACTATAGTACTTGATATTTAAGATATTATGGATCATTGGGGGAATAAATGGGGATATGAGTCAGAAACTTGTCTACAGAAGCTATAGCACAATAAACGTTCTGTTTTTACGACTGTTCCGTCTTCCTCTTTTTCCGTACCACATTGTTTTGCTCATAGTCATCAACACGCGCCGCCTTTTTACCCGAATTACGACACCATGACGAAATGACTTCAAGGAGAGCGTTAAAAGCATTGGATACCTTAGAATTTCGAACGACTCAAGGCGTTTTATATGATTACTTAGCCAGTAAGTAAGCTATTTTTTCAATCTGTGAATATCTTTCAGTTTCCTGTTTATCCAATTTTAAATTCAATTTCAATTTTTTTAGCTGAATATTATGCTGGCCTTTTTTGATCTTTGTATATATTTTTTTACGTTCTTCTACGTTAACATCGAATTAGTCCGACTACTTATACCACAAATTCCACGGAATAAATTTATGAGTGGAAACATCCAAGCCGTAGAATAAAATTCAGATGGAATTATTCTACACAAAAAACCGATCCATGACAATTCTAACCGTTAGAAACGTAGAACATGGAAAAAGCTTCGTTTTGATAGGTTGTGGCTCACGTAACTCCGAACGAGTCAAAAGTTATGGCCGTTTGAAGAAACGGAAGAAAGCGAACGACCGCTCGCTGTTCCGATTCGACGGTATTGGTAAAAGTCTTCGATCTCCGTGAAACGCTCGAGCATGCTCACACTATAGTACTTTGATATTTAAGATATTATTGATCATTGGGGGAATAAATGGGGATATGGGTCAAAAACTTGTCTATAGAAGCTATAGCACAATAAACGTTTTGTTTTTACGACCGTTCCGTCTTCCTCTTTTTCCGTACCACATTGTTTTGCTAATAGTCATCAACACGCGCCGCCTTTTTACCAGAATTACGACACCACGACGAAATGACTTCAAGGAGAGCGTTAAAAGCATTTGATACCTTAAAATTTCGAATGACTCAAGGCGTTATATATGATTACTTAGCCAGTAAGTAAGCAACTTTTTCAATCAGTGAATATCTTTCAGTTTCCTATTTTATCCAATTTTAAATTCAATTTCAATTTTTTTAGCTGAATATTATGCTGGCCTTTTTTGATTTTTGTACATTTTTGTTTTTTTACGTTCTTCTACGTTAACATCGATTTAGTCCGACTACTTATACCACAAACTCCACGAAATAAATTTATGAATGCAAACATTCAAGCCGTAGAATAAAATTAAGATGGAATTATTCTACACAAAAAACCGATCCATGACAATTCCAACCGTTAGAAACGTAGAACATGGAAAGAGCTTCGTTTTGATAGGTTGTGTCTCCCGTAACTCCAAACGAGTCAAAAGTTATGGCCGTTTGAAGAAACGGAAGAAAGCGACCGACCGCTCGCTGTTCCGATTCGACGGTATTGGCAAAAGTCTTCGATCTCCGTGAAACGCTCGAGCATGCTCACACTATAGTACTTGATATTTAAGATATTATGGATCATTGGGGGAATAAATGGGGATATGGGTCAAAAATTTGTCTACAGAAGCTATAGCACAATAAACGTTCTTTTTTTACGACCGTTCCGTCTTCCACTTTTTCCGTACCACATTGTTTTGCTCATAGTCATCAACACGCGCCGCCTTTTTATCAAAATTACGACACCACGACGAAGTGACTTCAAGGAGAGCGTTAAAAGCATTTGATACCTTAGAATTTCGAACGACTCAAGGCGTTTTATATGATTACTTAGCCAGTAAGTAAGCTGCTTTTTCAATCTGTGAATATCTTTCAGTTTCCTGTTTTATCCAATTTATATTCAATTTCAATTTTTTTAGCAGAATATTTTGCTGGCCTTTTTTTATCTTTGTATATTTTTGTTTTTTTACGTTCTTCTACGTTAACATCGATTTAGTCTGACTACTTATACCACAAACTCCACTGAATAAATTTATGAATGAAAACATCCAAGCTGTAGAATAAAATTAAGATGGAATTAATCTACACAAAAAACCGATCCATGACAATTCCAACCATTAGAAACGTAGAACATGGAAAGAGCTTCGTTTTGATAGGTTGTGGCTCCCGTAACTCTAAACGAGTCAAAAGTTATGGCCGTTTGAAGAAACGGAAGAAAGCGACCGACCGCTCGCTGTTTCGATTCGACGGTATTGGCAAAAGTCTTCGATCTCCGTGAAACGCTCGAGCATGCTCACGCTATAGTACTTGATATTTAAGATATTATGGATCATTGGGGGAATAAATGGGGATATGGGTCAAAAACTTGTCTACAGAATCTATAGCACAATAAACGTTCTGTTTTTACGACCGTTCCGTCTTCCTCTTTTTCCGTACCACATTGTTTTGCTCATAGTCATCAACACGCGCCGCCTTTTTACCAGAATTGCGACATCACGACGAAATGACTTCAAGGAGAGCGTTAAAAGCATTGATACCTTAGAATTTCGAACGACTCAAGGCGTTTTATATGATTACTTAGCCAGTAAGTAAGCTACTTTTTCAATCTGTAAATATCTTTTAGATTCCTGTTTTATCCAATTTTAAATTCAATTTCAATTTTTTTAGCTGAATATTTTGCTGGCCTTTTTTGATCGTTGTATATTTTTGTGTTTTTACGTTCTTCTACGTTAACATCGATTTAGTCCGACTACTTTTACCACAAACTCCACTGAATAAATTTATGAATGAAAACATCCAAGCTATAGAATAAAATTAAGATGGATTTAATCTACACAATAAACCGATCCATGACAATTCCAACCGTTAGAAACGTAGAACATGGAAAGAGATTCGTTTTGATAGGTTGTGGCTCCCGTAACTCCAAACGAGTCAAAAGTTATGGTCGTTTGAAGAAACGGAAGAAAGCGACCGACCGCTCGCTGTTCCGATTCGACGGTATTGGTAAATTCTTCGATCTCCGTTAAACGCTCGAGCATGCTCACACTATAGTACTTGATATTTAAGATATTATGGATCATTGGGGGAATAAATGGGGATATGGGTCAAAAACTTGTCAATAGAAGCTATAGCACAATAAATGTTCTGTTTTTACGACCGTTCCGTCTTCCTCTTTTTCCGTACCACATTGTTTTGCTCATAGTCATCAACAAGCGCCGCCTTTTTACCAAAATTACGACACCACGATGAAGCGACTTCAAGGAGAGCGTTAAAAGCATTTGATACCTTAGAATTTCGAACGACTCAAGGCGTTTTATATGATTACTTAGCCAGTAAGTAAGCTACTTTTTCAATCTGTGAATATCTTTCAGTTTCTTGTTTTATCCAATTTTAAATTCAATTTCAATTTCTTTAGCTGAATATTATGCTGGACTTTTTTTATCTTTGTATATTTTTGTTTTTTTACGTTCTTCTACGTTAACATCGAATTCGTCCGACTACTTATACCACAAACTCCACAGAATAAATTTATGAATGGAAACATCCAAGCCGTAAAATAAAATTAAGATGGAATTATTCTACACAAAAAACCGATCAATGACAATTCCAACCGTTAGAAACGTAGAACATGGAAAGAGCTTCGTTTTGATAGGTTGTCGCTCCCATAAATCCAAACGAGTCAAAAGTTATGGCCGTTTGAAGAAACGGAAGAAAGCGACCGACCGCTCGCTGTTCCGATTCGACGGTATTGGCAAAAGTCTTCGATCTCCGTGAAACGTTCGAGCATGCTCACACTATAGTACTTGATATTTAAGATATTATGGATCATTGGGGGAATAAATGGGGATATGGGTCAAAAACTTGTCTACAGAAGCTATAGCACAATAAACGTTCTGTTTTTACGACCGTTCCGTCTTCCTCTTTTTCCGTACCACATTGTTTTGCTCATAGTCATCAACAAGCGCCGCCTTTTTACCAGAATTACGACACCACGACGAATGACTTCAAGGAGAGCGTTAAAAGCATTTGATACCTTAGAATTTCGAACGACTCAAGGCGTTTTATTTGATTACTTAGCCAGTAAGTAAGCTACTTTTTCAATCTGTGAATATCTTTCAATTTCCTGTTTTATCCAATTTTAAATTCAATTTCAATTTTTTTAGCTGAATATTATGCTGGCCTTTTGTGATCTTTGTACATTTTTGTTTTTCTACGTTCTTCTTCGTTAACATCGATTTAGTCCGACTACTTATACCACAAACTCCACGGAATAAATTTACGAATGGAAACATTCAAGCCGTAGAATAAAATTAAGATGGAATTATTCTACACAAAAAACCGATCCATGACAATTCCAACCGTTAGAAACGTAGAACATGGAAAGAGCTTCGTTTTGATAGGCTGTGTCTCCCATAACTCCAAACGAGTCAAAAGTTATGGCCGTTTGAAGAAACGGAAGAAAGCGACCGACCGCTCGCTGTTCCGATTCGACGGTATTGGCAAAAGTCTTCGATCTCCGTGAAACGCTCGAGCATGCTCACATTGTAGTACTTGATATTTAAGATATTATGGATCATTTGGGGAATAAATGGGGATATGGGTCAGAAACTTGTCTACAGAAGCTATAGCATAATAAATGTTCTGTTTTTACGACTGTTCCGTCTTCCTCTTTTTCCGTACCACATTGTTTTGCTCATTGTCATCAACACGCGCCGCCTTTTTACCAGAATTACGACACCACGATGAAATGACTTCAAGGAGAGCGTTAAAAGCATTTGATACCTTAGAATTTCGAACGACTTAAGGCGTTTTATATGATTACTTAGCCAGTAAGTAAGCTACTTTTTCAATCTGTGAATATCTTTCAGTTTCCTGTTTTATCCAATTTTAAATTCAATTTCAATTTTTTTAGCTGAATATTATGCTGGGCTTTTTTGATCTTTGTATATCTTTTTTTTACGTTCTTCTACGTTAACATCGAATTAGTCCGACTACTTATACCACAAATTCCACGGAATAAATTTATGAGTGGAAACATCCAAGCCGTAGAATAAAATTAAGATGGAATTATTCTACACAAAAAACTGATCCATGACGATTCCAACCGTTAGAAACGTAGAACATGGAAAGAGCTTCGTTTTGATAGGTTGTGGCTCCCGTAACTCCAAACGAGTCAAAAGTTATGGCCGTTTGAAGAAACGGAAGAAAGCGCCCGACCGCTCGCTGTTCCGATTCGACGGTATTGGCAAAAGTCTTCGATCTCCGTGAAACGCTCGAGCATGCTCACACTGTAGTACTTGATATTTAAGATATTATTGATCATTGGGGGAATAAATGGGGATATGGGTCAATAACTTGTCTACAGAAGCTATAGCACAATAAACGTTTTGTTTTTACGACCGTTCCGTCTTCCTCTTTTTCCGTACCACATTGTTTTGCTCATAGTCATCAACACGCGCCGCCTTTTTACCAGAATTACGACACCAGGACGAAATGACTTCAAGGAGAGCGTTAAAAGCATTTGATACCTTAAAATTTCGAACGTCTCAAGGCGTTTTATATGATTACTTAGCCAGTAAGTAAGCTACTTTTTCAATCAGTGAATATCTTTCAGTTTCCTATTTTATCCAATTTTAAATTCAATTTCAATTTTTTAAGCTGAATATTATGCTGGCCTTTTTTGATCTTTGTACATTTTTGTTTTTTTACGTTCTTCTACGTTAACATCGATTTAGTCCGACTACTTATACCACAAACTCCACGGAATAAATTTATGAATGGAAACATTCAAGCCGTAGAATAAAATTAAGATGGAATTATTCTACACAAAAAACCGATCCATGACAATTCCAACCGTTAAAAACGTAGAACATGGAAAGAGCTTCGTTTTGATAGGTAGTGTCTCCCGTAACTCCAAACGAGTCAAAAGTTATGGCCGTTTGAAGAAACGGAAGAAAGCGACCGACCGCTCGCTGTTCCGATTCGACGGTATTGGCAAAAGTCTTCGATCTCTGTGAAACGCTCGAGCATGCTCACACTATAGTACTTGATATTTAAGATATTGTGGATCATTGGGGGAATAAATGGGGATATGGGTCAAAAATTTGTCTACAGAAGCTATAGCGCAATAAACGTTCTTTTTTTTACTACCGTTCCGTCTTCCTCTTTTTCCATATCACATTATTTTGCTCATAGTCATCAACACGCGCCGCCTTTTTACCAAAATTACGACACTACGACGAAGTGACTTCAAGGAGAGCGTTAAAAGCATTTGATACCTTAGAATTTCGAACGACTCAAGGCGTTTTATATGATTACTTAGCCAGTAAGTAAGCTGCTTTTTCAATCTGTGAATATCTTTCAGTTTCCTGTTTTATCCAATTTATATTCAATTTCAATTTTTTTAGCAGAATATTTTGCTGGCCTTTTTTTATCTTTGTATATTTTTGTTTTTTACGTTCTTCTACGTTAACATCGATTTAGTCCGGCTACTTATACCACAAAATCCACTGAATAAATTTATGAATGAAAACATCTAAGCTGTAGAATAAAATTAAGATGGAATTAATCTACACAAAAAACCGATCCATGACTCTTCCAACCGTTAGAAACGTATGGAAAGAGCTTCGTTTTGATAGGTTGTGGCTCCCGTAACTCCAAACGAGTCAAAAGTCATGGCCGTTTGAAGAAACGGAAGAAAGCGACCGACCGCTCGCTGTTACGATTCGACGGTATTGGTAAATTCTTCGATCTCCGTGAAACGCTCGACCATGCTCACACTATAGTACTTGATATTTAAGATATTATGGGTCATTGGGGAAATAAATGGGGATATGGGTCAAAAACTTGTCAATAGAAGCTATAGCACATTAAATGTTCTGTTTTTACGACCGTTCCGTCTTCCCCGTTTTCCGTACCACATTGTTTTGCTCATAGTCATCAACAAGAGCCGCCTTTTTACCAAAATTACGACACCACGACGAAGTGACTTCAAGGAGAGCGTTAAAAGCATTTGATACCTTAGAATTTCGAACGACTCAAGGTGTTTTATATGATTACTTAGCCAGTAAGTAAGCTGCTTTTTCAATCTGTGAATATCTTTCAGTTTCCTGTTTTATCCAATTTATATTCAATTTCAATTTTTTTAGCAGAATATTTTGCTGGCCTTTTTTTATCTTTGTATATTTTTGTTTTTTTACGTTCTTCTACGTTAACATCGATTTAGTCCGACTACTTATTCCACAAACTCCACTGAATAAATTTATGAATGAAAACATCCAAGCTGTAGAATAAAATTAAGATGGAATTAATCTACACAAAAAACCGATCCATGACACTTCCAACCGTTAGAAACGTAGAACATGGAAAGAGCTTCGTTTTGATAGGTTGTGGCTCCCGTAACTCCAAACGAGTCAAAAGTCATGGCCGTTTGAAGAAACGGAAGAAAGCGACCGACCGCTCGCTGTTACGATTCGACGGTATTGGTAAATTCTTCGATCTCCGTGAAACGCTCGACCATGCTCACACTATAGTACTTGATATTTAAGATATTATGGGTCATTGGGGAAATAAATGGGGATATGGGTCAAAAACTTGTCAATAGAAGCTATAGCACATTAAATGTTCTGTTTTTACGACCGTTCCGTCTTCCCCGTTTTCCGTACCACATTGTTTTGCTCATAGTCATCAACAAGAGCCGCCTTTTTACCAAAATTACGACACCACGACGAAGTGACTTCAAGGAGAGCGTTAAAAGCATTTGATACCTTAGAATTTCGAACGACTCAAGGCGTTTTATATGATTACTTAGCCAGTAAGTAAGCTACTTTTTCAATCTGTGAATATCTTTCAGTTTCCTGTTTTATCCAATTTTAAATTCGATTTCAATTTTTTTAGCTGAATATTATGCTGGCCTTTTTTTATCTTTGTATATTTTTTTTATTTTACGTTCTTCTACATTAACATCGATTTAGTCCGACTACTTATACCACAAACTCCACTGAAAAAATTTATGAATGAAAACAACCAAGCTGTAGAATAAAATTAAGATGGAATTAATCTACACAAAAAACCGATCCATGACACTTCCAACCATTAGAAACGTAGAACATGGAAAGAGCTTCGTTATGATAGGTTGTGGCTCCCGTAACTCTAAACGAGTCAAAAGTTATGGCCGTTTGAAGAAACGGAAGAAAGCGACCGACCGCTCGCTGTTTCGCTTCGACGGTATTGGCAAAAGTCTTCGATCTCCGTGAAACGCTCGAGCATGCTCACACTATAGTACTTGATATTTAAGATATTATGGATCATTGGGGGAATAAATGGGGATATGGGTCAAAAACTTGTCTACAGAAGCTATAGCACAATAAACGTTCTGTTTTTAAGACCGTTCCGTCTTCCTCTTTTTCCGTACCACATTATTTTGCTCATAATCATCAACACGCGCCGCCTTTTTACCAGAATTACGAAACCACGATGAACTGACTTCAAGGAGAGCGTTAAAAGCATTTGATACCTTAGAATTTCGAACGACTCAAGGCGTTTTATATGATTACTTTGCGAGTAAGTAAACTACTTTTTCAATCTGTGAATATCTTTCAGTTTCCTGTTTTATCCAATTTCAAATTCAATTTCAATTTTTTTAGATAAATATTATGCTGGCCTTTTTTGATCTTTGTATATATTTTTTTTACGTTCTTCTACGTTAACATCGATTTAGTCCAACTACTTATACCACAAACTCACTGAATAAATTTATGAATGAAAACATCCAAGCTGTAGAATAAAATTAAGATGGAATTAATCTACACAAAAACCGATCCATGACAATTCCAACCGTTAGAAACGTAGAACATGGAAAGAGCTTCGTTTTGATATGTTGTGGCTCCCGTAACTCCAAACGAGTCAAAAGTTATGGCCGTTTGAAGAAACAGAAGAAAGCGACCGACCGCTCGCTGTTCCGATTCGACGGTATTGGCAAAAGTCTTCAATCTCCGTGAAACGCTCGAGCATGCTTACACTACAGTACTTGATATTTAAGATAATATGGGTCATTGGGGGAATAAAGGGGGATATGGGACAAAAACTTGTCTACAAAAGCTATAGCACAATAAACGTTCTGTTTTTACGACCGTTCCGTCTTCCTCTTTTTCCGTACCACATTGTTTTGCTCATAGTCATCAACAATAGCCGCCTTTTTACCAAAATTACGACACCACGACGAAGTGACTTCAAGGAGAGCGTTAAAAGCATTTGATACCTTAGAATTTCGAACGACTCAAGGCGTTTTATATGATTACTTGGCCAGTAAGTAAGCTACTTTTTCAATCTGTGAATATCTTTCAGTTTCCTGTTTTATCCAATTTTAAATTCAATTTCAATTTTTTTAGCTGAATATTATGCTGGCCTTTTTTTATCTTTGTATATTTTTTTTATTTTACGTTCTTCTACATTAACATCGATTTAGTCCGACTACTTATACCACAAACTCCACTGAACAAATTTATGAATGAAAACAACCAAGTTGTAGAATAAAATTAAGATGGAATTAATCTACACAAAAAACCGATCCATGACACTTCCAACCGTTAGAAACGTAGAACATGGAAAGAGCTTCGTTTTGATAGGTTCTGGCTCCCGTAACTCTAAACGAGTCAAAAGTTTTGGCCGTTTGAAGAAACGGAAGAAAGCGACCGACCGCTCGCTGTTTCGATTCGACGGTATTGGCAAAAGTCTTCGATCTCCGTGAAACGCTCGAGCATGCTAACACTATAGTACTTGATATTTAAGATATTATGGATCATTGGGGGAATAAATGGGGATATGGGTCAAAAACTTGTCTACAGAAGCTATAGCACAATAAACGTTCTGTTTTTAAGACCGTTCCATCTTCCTCTTTTTCCGTACCGCATTGTTTTGCTCATAATCATCAACACGCGCCGCCTTTTTACCAGAATTACGAAACCACGACGAACTGACTTCAAGGAGAGCGTTAAAAGCATTTGATACCTTAGAATTTCGAACGACTCAAGGCGTTTTATATGATTACTTAGCCAGTAAGTAAGCTACTTTTTCAATCTGTGAATATCTTTCAGTTTCCCGTTTTATCCAATTTTAAATTCAATTTCAATTTTTTTAGATAAATATTATGCTGGCCTTTTTTGATCTTTGTGTATTTTTTTTTTACGTTCTTCTACGTTAACATCGATTTAGTCCGACTACTTATACCACAAACTCACTGAATAAATTTATGAATGAAAACATCCAAGCTGTAGAATAAAATTAAGATGGAATTAATCTGCACATAAACCGATCCATGACAATTCCAACCGTTCGAAACGTAGAACATTGAAAGAGCTTCGTTTTGATAGGTTGTGGCTCCCGTAACTCCAAACGAGTCAAAAGTTATAGCCGTTTGAAGAAACGGAAGAAAGCGATCGACCGCTCGTTCTTCCGATTCGACGGTATTGGCAAAAGTCTTCGATCTCCGTGAAACGCTCGAGCATGCTCACACTATAGTACTTGATATTTAAGACATTATGGATCATTGGGGGAATAGATGGCGGTGTGGGTCAAAAACTTGTCTACAGAAGCTATAGCACAATAAACGTTCTGTTTTTACGACCGTTCCGTCTTCCTCTTTTTCCGTACCACATTGTTTTGCTCATAGTCACCAACACGCGCTGCCTTTTTACCAGAATTACGACACCACGACGAAATGACTTCAAGGAGAGCGTTAAAAGCATTTGATACCTTAAAATTTCGAACGACTCCAGGCGTTTTATATGATTACTTAGCCAGTAAGTAAGCTACTTTTTCAATCTGTGAATATCTTTCAGTTTCCTGTTTTATCCAATTTTAAATTCAATTTCAATTTTTTTAGCTGAATATTATGCTGGCCTTTTTTGATCTTTGTATATTTTTGTTTTTTTACGTTCTTCTACGTTAACATCGAATTAGTCCGACTACTTATACCACAAACTCCACGGAATAAATTTATGAATGGAAACATCCAAGCTGTAGAATAAAATTAAGATCGAATTATTCCACACAAAATACCGATCCATGACAATTCCAACTGTTAGAAACGTAGAACATGGAAAGAGCTTCGTTTAGATAGGTTGTGGCTCCCGTAACTCCAAACGAGTCAAAAGTTATGGCCGTTTGAAGAAACGGAAGAAAGCGACCGACCGCTCGCTGTTCCGATTCGACGGTATTGGCAAATGTCTTCGATCTCCGTGAAGCGCTCGAGCATGCTCACACTATAGTACTTGATATTTAAGATATTATGGATCATTGGGGGTATAAATGGGGATATGGGTCAAAAACTTGTCTACAGAAGCTATAGCACAATAAACATTCTGTTTTTACGACCGTTCCGTCTTCCTCTTTTTCCGTACCACATTGTTTTGCTCATAGTTATCAACACGCGCCGTCTTTTTACCAGAATTACGACACCACGACGAAATGACTTCAAGGAGAGCGTTAAAAGTATTTGATACCTTAGAATTTCGAATGACTCAAGGCGTTTTATATGATTATTTAGCCAGTAAGTAAGGTGCTTTTTCAATCTGTGAATATCTTTCAGTTTCCTGTTTTATGCAATTTTAAATTCAATTTCATTTTTTTAGCTGAATATTATGTTGGCCTTTTTTGATCTTTGTATATTGTTGTTTTTTTACGTTCTTCTACGTTAACATCGAATTAGTCTGACTACTTATACCACAAACTCCACGGAATAAATTTATGAATGGAAACATCCAAGCTGTAGAATAAAATTAAGATGGAATTATTCCACACAAAAAACCGATCCATGACAATTCCAACCGTTAGAAACGTAGAACGTGAAAAGAGCTTCGTTTTGATAGGTTGTGTTATCCCAACTTTTGGCAAAGTTGAGATACCCAAGATTTACTAAAAATCAATGATTACTATTCATGAATATCAACCATGCCTTGCAGGATGACCATGGATGTCGATGAATTTTGCCCGAGTCCGGATCGGGCCACAAATATAAAACATGACAAGAGAGATCATGGAAGTCCGCATTTCAAATTCCAAGTCAATCCGAGGTCGTATGCTCAAGTTATGATGGAATCGAGTTAAGAGGGATGGACATTGCTCAGTTCGAACCCGTCACCCTTCATATGTTCGAACCCATCTAGTTCGAACCCACCATGTTCGAATCCATATGAAGAGACGACGTTCGAATCCATCAGTCAATACCTGCTTCGAAACCATTGACTTCGACTCCATCTGCTTCGACTCCATTGGCTTCGACTCCATCTCCCTCGAATCCGTCACGATGACCTCTCTTCGAATCCCTCCAGGTTATAGAGCTCGTATCCATGGAGCTGCCATACTTCGTGTCCACGAGAAGCACCTTCGCTTCGACTCCGTCAAGCAAGCCCCCAGGTAGCAATGCCTCGAATCCATCATTAAGTTCGAATCCATCTTCACACGACCACAAACCCATCATGGCTTCGGCTCCATGCTATCTTCGAATCCGTCATGTTAAAGGCGACTTCGAATCGATCCGAAGTGACGCAATTGGATCGATTCGAACGAGTACTATTCCATCAATTCGAAGCAGACCTTCGAATCCAACCCACGAAGTCATCCAGTGAACACGGCAAAGAACTCGGACTTGACCCATTCAACTCGGAGAGATAGGTGGATCGACTCGAAGAACGCGCGCCACGTCACAGAAGCATGGATTCGACCCTATGGGTTCAAATTGATTGATACGAACGAACCTATAGGATCGATTCGAACCAAACAGCGTACCTAGGAGCACTAATTCGAATCGATGATAACTCTCAATCCAATGATCCAAATCCCATGAAATTTTTACAGGAGTTTGCCTACATGTTGAAGAATGTTCACGCCAAGTTTCATCACGATTGGACACTTTTTTGATCGATTCGAACCAAGGGTCGAATCGATCCCAATGTGGGCCCGGATCTCCAGGTTTCGACCATGTGGGCCCCCTCACATGCCTGAAGCGGTCTACCATACTTTTAGGAGAAATATCAGCCTCCTACGCCTATAAATAGAGCCCCAGGTCATTCAGAAAAGGGGATCTTGATTGGGAAGCATCCAAACTCTACCAGACTCTACTCTGCACTTCACTACTACCGTTGTACTCAAATTTCAGAGTTATAATCCATTATAATCCGCTGTAAACAAGAGTAATCAGCGAAGAACATCAATAAAAGTTAAAACCTTTGAAGTGGACGTAGACCGGAGATAGCCGAACCACTATAAATTGTGTGTTCTTGTTCATAATTTCTATTTTGCTGTGAATTGATTGTTTAGATCTGTGATTTGTGTTTGAATATTGCTGATTTATATTCCAACACTGGTGCTTTCACAATACTTGGGGGTTGTGACCAATTTTGGCGCAAACACTTTGGTGCTTTCACTGAGAGGAACTAGCACCCGCTACATCAGATTCGGAGTTCAGATTCGAAAGATTAAAGAATTCCAATTCAGAAACAATGACTCGACAAACAAGACAAAGAGTTGATAGGAGCCAACAAGGAGGAAGCCAAGAAGCATCCTCAGGATCAGGAGAAGGACAAGCTTCCGTCTACATCACTAGAGACGAGATGGAGGCTATGGCTAATTCATTACGCGAAAGCATGATGAAGAGTCAACAGGAGATGCTGCAGAATTTCCTCGAACAGATGAGGGCGGCGAACATGCAAAACCTTGGACCAACTACAATGGCTACGAGTGCGGGACAAGGAATCAGGATTGCAGAAGCTAATGAAGGTCAGGTTCAAAACCAAAATACAGGAGTTGAAGGTGGTCAGCAAGGCCTTGGGGGCAGACCCTCAGGGTCCGATACTGGAAGACCAACAGACGGAGCTCAACAAGCTGGAGCCAATGCATATGCTAACGAGCCACCAGAAGAATACGTACCAGAATTCCCTTCAAGGCTCGGGAGGCTGGGTAGGAACTTGACAAGGGGCCAACCCCTAGACGGAGACGAGAGAATGGTTGGCCTGATGCGAAGAATCATGAGAGGAGGATTGCCTAGCGGAGGTATGGAAGAATTTAGTCGGAGTCCATTCACTCCGAACATCCGAAATGCAAGGAACCCTCCAAAGTTCAAACTACCAGAGCTAGAACCTTATGACGGGAGATCAGACCCGACCATGCATATTACCAGATATATCAGACACATGGAAGTGCTGGGGGCATCCGAGGAAGTGATGGCCCGATGCTTCCCTCTATATTTAGCAGATTTAGCTGCATTATGGTTCAGACAACAGGAGACTGGATCAATCGGAACATGGAGCGAGCTTGTTGATTGCTTCATGAGACAGTTTAGGGTCCATGTGACGCGACCCAAGAGTGTGATGACTTTAGCTTCGATCAAGCAGAGGACCGGAGAGTCCATAAAAGATTTTCTACTCAGATTCAATGTGACAGTGACTTCTGTAGATCGCCCGGATCCATCAATGATTTTAATGGCGGCGGTGGCAGGAGTCGCGGAAGGCACCAAATTTAAGGATTCTCTAACTAAAGATCCACCGCAAGATCTTGGAGAGTTCTTTCATAAAGCTGAAATGTTCATTCACTTAGAAGAATCACGAGCCGAGAGTCGGGAAATAAATGCCACACAAAGCGTGGGAACCTCCAGAGAACAGTCCGGAGCGGACAAGGGAAAAAGGAAACAGGATGACAGACATGATGGTCCTGATAAACGAAAGAAATTCCGAGAACCAAGATTCAGGCAGTACACCGATCTGACTGCAGGCTTAGAAAGAATCTACACTGAAACTCGGGGGCAACTCCCCTATCGAAAGCCACCTATAAGGGATCCCACTGAGCGGGAGCGCGGGACTGGAAAATATTGCCTATTCCATGAGCTGGATGGGCACACCACAGATGAATGCCGCCACCTAAAGGATGAGGTGGAAGAACATGCCAGGGGTGGTAGATTGCCACAATTTGTCAGAGAACGGACTGCAGCAGCAAGACCTGAACGACTACCACCTCCACCTAACAGGAACGATCTTGGATCAGGATCACGACTCGTCATCAACTGATTAAAGATGGCAAGGGCCTAGTCCAGGATTTGGACTTTGGTCGAATAGTTTTATTTAGATTTATTTTCAGAATAAACTGTTACTCCACTTACACATGTACGGGAACCGGAGAGATCCCTAGGCATGCTCTGAGATGGAGATAAGCCGATATGCCCGGAGAGGCAGTGTTTAGCTTTTTCTGATGTTTGAGATTGAACATCTAGAACTCGAATTTTAATAAATAAATTAGAATCTCTTGCAATAAACCTTTTGACCGGAGAGTCAAAGGATGAACATTAAATTTCAATATAAACATGATCGCTTTATGATCGTACCCGGAGAGGTGGGGTCGAGAGTGCAAGAAGTGAGTTGCTTCGCTGGAGAGCGACAGGATCGACTCACTTAAGCGCTGTTTCCCCTTCACCGGAGAGTGACAGGATGGGATCCAGCAAGAGCCCGGAGAGGCTATGATCGGTCTCGAATGACCAAGACATCGCTTAATGTTCAGATACACTGAACCGGAGTGCAAGAAGTGAGTTGCTTCGCCGGAGAGCGACAGGATCAACTCACCTAAGCGTTGTTTCCCCTTCACCAGAGAGTGACAGGATGGGATCCAGCAAGAGCCCGGAGAGGCTAGGATCGGTCTAGAACGACCATGACATCGCTATACGTCCTAACTGGGACCAGAGTGCAGGGGATAGAAGGCAACGCCAGAGTGCAATAGGATTTTTCTATTCAATCACTAAGTCTAGAATGAGCTTAGTAAGTGTTCAGAGTAGCCGTTAATAGTCCGGAGAGACTACGGAACTTCATTCTCAATTTCTACGTAAAGAACGAATGCTGATTTGGCTTCGAACAGCCACAAACTTGATTGTTAATACTACAGCTATGGATGAAACATGAATTTACTACACTCGATTTAAGACCATTCAAAACATACCTTTTACAAAAAGGCATGTTTTGGGGGGCAAAGTGTTATCCCAAATTTTGGCAAAGTTGAGATACCCAAGATTTACCAAAAAATCAATGATTACTATTCATGAATATCAACCATGCCTTGCAGGATAACCATGGATGTCGATGAATTTTGCCCGAGTCCGGATCGGGCCACAATTGATAAGACATGACAAGAGAGATCATAGAAGTCCGCATTTCAAATTCCAAGTCAATCCGAGGTTGTATGCTCAAGTTATGATGGAATCGAGTTAAGAGGGATGGACATTGCTGAGTTCGAACCCGTCACCCTTCATATGTTCGAACCCATCTAGTTCGAACCCACCATGTTCGAATCCATATAAAGAGACGACGTTCGAATCCATCAGTCAATACCTGCTTCGACACCATTGACTTCGACTCCATCGGCTTCGACTCCATCTCCCTCGAATCCGTCACGATGACCTCTCTTCGAATCCCTCTAGGTTATAGAGTTCGTATCCATGGAGCTGCCATACTTCGTGTCCACGAGAAGCACCTTCGCTTCGACTCCGTCAAGCAAGCCCCCAAGTAGCAATGCCTCGAATCCATCGTTAAGTTCGAATCCATCTTCACACGACCACAAACCCATCATGGCTTCGGCTCCATGCTATCTTCGAATCCATCATGTTAAAGGCGACTTCGAATCGATCCGAAGTGACGCATTTGGATCGATTCGAACGAGTACCATTCCATCAATTCGAAGTAGACCTTCGAATCCAACCCACGAAGTCATCCAGTGAACACGACAAAGAACTCGGACTTGACCCATTCAACTCGGAGAGATAGGTGGATCAACTCGAAGAATGCGCGCCACGTCACAGAAGCATGGATTCGACCCTATGGGTTCGAAGTGATCCATTCGAACGAACCTATAGGATCGATTCGAACCAAACAGCGTACCGAGGAGCACTAATTCGAATTGATGATAACTCTCAATCCAATGATCCAAATCCCATGAAATTTTTATAGGAGTTTGCCTACATGTTGAAGAATGTTCACGCCAAGTTTCATCACGATTGGACACTTTTTTGATCGATTCGAACCAAGGGTCGAATCGATCCCAATGTGGGCCCGGATCTCCAGGTTTCGGCCATGTGGGCCCCCCACGTGCCTGAAGCGGTCTACCGTACTTTTAGGAGAAATATCATCCTCCTACGCCTATAAATAGAGCCCCAGGTCATTCAGAAAAGGGGATCTTGATTGGGAAGCATCCAGACTCTACCAGACTCTACTCTGCACTTCACTACTACCGTTGTACTCGAATTTCAGAGTTATAATCCATTATAATCCGCTGTAATCAAGAGTAATCAGCGAAGAACATCAATAAAAGTTAAAACCTTTGAAGTGGACGTAGGCCGGAGATAGCCGAACCACTATAAATTGTGTGTTCTTGTTCATAATTTCTATTTTGTTGTGAATTGATTGTTTAGATCTGTGATTTGTGTTTGAATATTGCTGATTTATATTCCAACACTGGTGCTTTCACAATACTTGGGGTTTGTGACCAATGTTGGCGCAAACAGGTTGTGGCTCCTGTAACTCCAAACGAGTCAAGAGTTATGGCCGTTTGAAGAAACGAAAGAAAGCGACCTACCGCTCGCTGTTCCGATTTGACGGTATTAGCAAAAGTCTTCGATCTCCTTGAAGAGCTCGAGCATGCTCACACTATAGTACTTGATATTTAAGATATTATAGATCATTGGGGGAATAAATGGGGATATGGGTCAAAAACTTGTCTACAGAAGCTATAGCACAATAAACGTTCTGGTTTTACGACCGTTCCGTTTTGCTCTTTTTCCATACCACATTGTTTTGCTCATAGTCAAGGCGTTTTACATTATTACTTAGCCTGTAAGTAAGCTACTTTTTCAATCTGTGAATATCTTTCAGTTTCCTGTTTTATCCAATTTTAAATTCAATTTCAATTTTTTTAGCTGAATATTTTGCTGGCCTTTTTTGATCTTTGTATATTTTTGTTTTTTTACGTCCTTCTACGTTAACATCGATTTAGTCCGACTACTTATACCACAAACTCCACGGAATAAATTTATGAATGAAAACATCCAAGGTGTAGAATAAAATTAAGATGGAATTATTCTACACAAAAAACCGATCCATGAAAATTCCAACCGTTAGAAACATAGAACATTGAAAGAGCTTCGTTTTGATAGGTTGTGGCTCCCGTAACGCCAAACGAGTCAAAAGTTATGGCCGTTTGAAGAAACGGAAGAAAGCGACCGACCGCTCGCTTTTTCGATTCGACGGCATTGGCAAAATTCTTCGATCTCCGTGAAATGCTCGAGCATGCCCATACTATAAGTACTTGATATTTAAGATATTATGGATCATTGGGGGAATAAATGGGGATATGGGTCAAAAACCCGTATACAGAAGCTATAGCACAATAATCGTTCTGTTTTTACGACCGTTCCTTTTTTTTCTTTTTCCGTACCACATTGTTTTGCTCATCGTCATCAACACGCGCCGTCTTTTTACCAGAATTACGACACCACGACGAAATGACTTCAATCAGAGCGTTAAAAGTATTTGATACCTTAGAATTTCGAACGACTCAAGGCGTTTTATATGATTAGTTAGCCAGTAAGTAAGCTGCTTTTTCAATCTGTGAATATCTTTCAGTTTCCTGTTTTATCCAATTTTAAATTCAATTTCAATTTTTTTAGCTGAATATTATGCTGGCCTTTTTATGATCTTTGTATATTTTTGTTTTTTTACGTTCTTCTACGTTAACATCGAATTAGTCCGACTACTTATACCACAAACTCCATGGAATAAATTTATGAATGGAAACATCCAAGCTGTAGAATAAAATTAAGATGGAATTATTCCAGCCAAAAAACCGATCCATGACAATTCCAACCGTTAGAAACGTAGAACATGGAAAGAGCTTCGTTTTGATAGGTTGCGGCTCCCGTAACTCCAAACGAGTCAAAAGTTATGGCCGTTTGAAGAAACGGAAGAAAGCGACCGACCGCTCGCTGTTCCGATTCGACGGCATTGGCAAAAGTCTTCGATCTCCGTGAAACGCTCGAGCATGCTCACACTATAAGTACTTGATATTTAAGATATTATGGATCGTTGGGGGAATAAATGGGGATATGGGTCAAAAACTTGTCTACAGAAGCTATAGCACAATAAACGTTCTGTTTTTACGACCGTTCCGTCTTCCTCTTTTTCGGTACCACATTGTTTTGCTCATAGTCATCAACACGCGCCGCCTTTTTACCAGAATTACAACACCACGACGAAATGACTTCAAGGAGAGCATTAAAAGCATTTGATACCTTAGAATTTCGAACGACTCAAGGCGTTTTATATGATTACTTAGCCAGTAAGTAAGCTGTTTTTCAATCTATGAATATCTTTCAGTTTCCTGTTTTATCCAATTTTAAATTCAATTTCAATTTTTTTAGCTGAATATTATGTTGGCCTTTTTTGATCTTTGTATATTTTTGTTTATTTACGTTCTTCTACGTTAACATCGAATTAGTCCGACTACTTATACCACAAACTCCACGGAATAAATTTATGAATGGAAACATCCAAGCTGTAGAATAAAATTAAGATGGAATTATTCCACACAAAAAACCGATCCATGACACTTCCAACCGTTAGAAACATAGAACATGGAAAGAGCTTCGTTTTAATAGGATGTGGCTCGCGTAAATCCAAACGAGTCAAAAGTTATGGCCGTTTGAAGAAACGGAAGAAAGCGACCGACCGCTCGCTTTTCCGATTCGACGGTATTGGCAAAAGTCTTCGATCTCCGTGAAACGCTCGAGCATACTCACACTATAGTACTTAATATTTAAGATATTATGGATCATTGGGGGAATAAATTGGGATATGGGTCAAAAACTTGTCTACAGTAGCTATAGCACAATAAACGTTCTGTTTTTACGACCGTTCCGTCTTCCTCTTTTTCCGTACCACATTGTTTTGCTCATAGTCATCAACATGCGCCGCCTTTTTACCAGAATTACGACACCACGACGAAGCGACTTCAAGGAGAGCGTTAAAAGCATTTGATACCTTAGAATTTCAAACGACTCAATGCGTTTACATTATTACTTAGCCTGTAAGTAAGCTACTTTTTCAATCTGTGAATATCTTTCGGTTTCCTGTTTTATCCAATTTTAAATTCAATTTCAATTTTTTTAGCTGAATATTATGCTGGCCTTTTTTCATCTTTGTATATTTTTGTTTTTTTACGTTCTTCTACGTTAACATCGAATTAGTCCGACTACTTATACCACAAACTCCACGGAATAAATTTATGAATGGAAACATCCAAGCTGTAGAATAAAATTAAGATGGAATTATTCTACACAAAAAACTGATCCATGACACTTCCAACCGTTAGAAACTTAGAACATGGAAAGAGCTTCGTTTGGATAGGTTGTGGCTCCCTTAACTCCAAACGAGTCAAAAGTTATAGCCGTTTGAAGAAACGGAAGAAAGCGACCGACCGCTCGTTGTTCCGATTCGACGGTATTGGCAAAAGTCTTCGATCTCCGTGAAACGCTCGAGCATGCTCACACTATAGTACTTGATATTTGAGATATTATGGATCATTGGGGGAGTAATTGGGGATATGGGTCAAAAACTTGTCTATAGAAGCTATAGCACAATAAACGTTCTGTTTTTACGACCGTTCCGTCTTCCTCCTTTTCTGTACCACATTGCTTCGCTCATAGTCATCAACATGCGCAGCCTTTTTACCAGAATTATGACACCACGACGAAGTGACTTCAAGGAGAGCGTTAAAAGCATTTGATACCTTAGAATTTCAAACGACTCAAGGCGTTTTACATTATTACTTAGCATGTAAGTAAGCTACTTTTTCAATCTGTGAATATCTTTCAGTTTCCTGTTTTATCCAATTTTAAATTCAATTTCAATTCTTTTAGCTGAATATTTTGCTAGCCTTTTTTGATCTTTGTATATTTTTGTTTTTTTACGTTCTTCTACGTTAACATCGATTTAGTCCGACTACTTATACCACAAACTCCACGGAATAAATTTATGAATGAAAACATCCAAGGTGTAGAATAAAATTAAGATGGAACTATTCCACACAGAAAACCGATCCCTGAAAATTCGAAACGTTAGAAACGTAAAACATGGAAAGAGCTTCGTTTTGATAGGTTGTGGCTCCCGTAACTCCAAACGAGTCAAAAGTTATCGCCGTTTGAAGAAACGGAAGAAAGCGACCGACCGCTCGCTGTACCGATTCGACGGCATTGGAAAAGTCTTCGATCTCCGTGAAACGCTCGAGCATGCTCATACTATAAGTACTTGATATTTAAGATATTATGGATCATTGGGGGAATAAATGGGGATATGGGTCAAAAACTTGTCTACAGAAACTATAGCACAATAAACGTTCCGTTTTTACGACCGTTCCGTCTTCCTCTTTTTCCGTACCACATTGTTTTGCTCATAGTCATCAACACGCGCCGCCTTTTTACCAGAATTACGACACCACGACGAAGTGACTTAAAAGAGTGCGTTAAAAGCAATTGATACCTTAGAATTTCGAACGACTCAAGGCGTTTTATATGACTATTTAGCCAGTAAGTAAGCTGCTTTTTCAATCTGTGAATATCTTTCAGTTTCCTGTTTTATCCAATTTTAAATTCAATTTCAATTTTTTTAGCTGAATATTATGTTGGCCTTTTTTGATCTTTGTATATTTTTGTTTTTTTACGTTCTTCTACGTTAACATCGAATTAGTCCGACTACTTATACCACAAACTCCACGGAATAAGTTTATGAATGGAAACATCCAAGCTGTAGAATGAAATTAAGATGGAATTATTCCACACAAAAAACCGATCCATGACACTTCCAACCGTTAGAATCGTAGTACATGGAAAGAGCTTCGTTTTGATAGGTTGTGGCTCCCGTAACTCCAAACGAGTCAAAAGTTATGGCCGTTCGAAGAAACGGAAGAAAGCGACCGACAGCTCGCTGTTCCGATTCGACGGTATTGGAAAAAGTCTTCGATCTCCGTGAAGCGCTCGAGCATGCTCACACTATAGCACTTGATATTTAAAATATTATGGATCATTGGGGGAATAAATGCGCATATGGGTCAAAAACTTGACTACAGAAGCTATAGCACAATAAACGTTCTGTCTTTACGACCGTTCCGTCTTCCTCTTTTTCTGTACCACATTGTTTTGCTCATAGTTAACAACACGCGCCGCCTTTTTACCAGAATTACGATACCACGATGAAATGACTTCAAGGAGAGCGTTAAAAGCATTTGATACCTTAGAATTTCGAACGACTCAAGGCGTTTTATATGATTACTTAGCCAGTAAGTAAGCTGCTTTTTCAATCTGTGAATATCTTTCAGTTTCCTATTTTATCAAATTTTAAATTCAATTTCAATTTTTTTAGCTGAATATTATGCTGGCCGTTTTTGATCTTTGTATATTTTTGTTTTTTTACGTTCTTCTACGTTAACATCGATTTAGTCCGACTACTTATACCACAAACTCCACTGAATAAATTTATGAATGAAAACATCCAAGCTGTAGAATAAAATTAAGATGGAATTATTCTACACCAAAAACCGACCCATGACACTTCCAACCTTTAGAAACGTAGAACATGGAAAGAGCTTCGTTTTATAGGTTGTGGCTCGCGTAACTCCAAACGAGTCAAAAGTTATGGCCGTTTGAAGAAACGGAAGAAAGCGACCGACCGCTCGCTGTTCCGATTCGACGGTATTGGCAAAAGTCTTCGATCTCCGTGAAACGCTCGAGCATGCTCACACTATAGTACTTGATATTTAAGATATTATGGATCATTGGGGGAATAAATGGGGATATGGGTCAAAAACTTGTCTACAGTAGCACTAGCACAATAAACGATCTGTTTCTACGACTGTTCCGTCTTTCCCTTTTTCCATACCACATTGTTTTGCTCATAGTCATCAACATGCGCCGCCTTTTTACCAGAATTACGACACCACGACGAAATGACTTTAAGGAGAGCGTTAAAAGAATTTGATACCTTAGAATTTCGAACGACTCAAGGTGTTTTACTTTATTACTTAGCCTGTAAGTAAGTTAATTTTTCAATCTGTGAATATCTTTCAGTTTCCTGTTTTATCCAATTTTAAATTCAATTTCAATTTTGTTAGCTGAATATTATGCTGGCCTTTTTTGATCTTTGTATATTTTAGTTTTTTTACGTTCTTCTACGTTAACATCGAATTAGTCCGACTACTTATACCACAAACTCCACGGAATAAATTTATGAATGAAAACATCCAAGCTGTAGAATAAAATTAAGATGGAATTATTCTACATAAAAAACCAATCCATGACACTTCCAACCATTAGAAACGTAGAACATGGAAAGAGCTTCGTTTTGATAGGTTGTGGCACACTTAACTCCAAACGAGTCAAAAGTTATGGCCGTTTGAAGAAACGGAAGAAAGCGACCGACCGCTCGCTGTTCCGATTCGACGGTATTGGCAAAAGTCTTCGATCTCCGTGAAACGCTCGAGCATGCTCACACTATAGTAATTGATATTTAAGATATTATGGATCATTGGGGGAGTAAATGGGGATATGGGTCAAAAACTTGTCTACAGAAGCTATAGCACAATAAACGTTCTGTTCTTACGGCCGTTCCGTCTTTCTCTTTTTCCGTACCACATTGTTTTGCTCATTGTCATCAACATGCGCCGCCTTTTTACCAGAATTACGACATCACGACGAAGTGACTTCAAGGAGAGCGTTAAAAGCATTTGATACCTTAGAATTTCAAACGAATCAAGGCGTTTTACATTATTACTTAGCCTGTAAGTAAGCTACGTTTTCAATCTGTGAATATCTTTCAGTTTCCTGTTTTATCCAATTTTAAATTCAATTTTTTTAGCTGAATATTTTGCTGGCCCTTTTTTATCTTTGTATATTTTTGTTTTTTTACGTTCTTCTACGTTAACATCGATTTAGTCCGACTACTTATACCATAAACTCCATGGAATAAATTTATTAATGAAAACATCCAAGGTGTAGAATAAAATTAAGATGGAATTATTCTACACAAAAAACCGATCCATGAAAATTCCAACTGTTAGAAACGTAGAACATGGAAAGAGCTTCGTTTTGATAGGTTGTGGCTCCTGTAACTCCAAACGAGTCAAAAGTTATGGCCGTTTGAAGAAACGGAAGAAAGCGACAGACCGCTAGCTGTTCCGATTCGACGGCATTGGCAAAAGTCTTCGATCTCCGTGAAACGCTCGAGCATGCTCATACTATAAGTACTTGATATTTAAGATATTATGGATCATTGGGGGAATAAATGGGGATATGGGTCAAAAACTTGCCTACAGAAGCTATAACACAATAAACGTTCTGTTTTTACGACCGTTCCGTCTTTCTCTTTTTCCGTACCACATTATTTTGCTCATAGTCATCAACACGCGCCGTCTTTTTACCAGAATTACGACACCACGACGAAATGACTTCAAGTAGAGCGTTAAAAGCATTTGATACCTTAGAATTTCGAATGACTCAAGGCGTTTTATATGATTATTTAGCCAGTAAGTAAGCTGCTTTTTCAATCTGTGAATATCTTTCAGTTTCCTGTTTTATCCAATTTTAAATTCAATTTCAATTTTTTTAGCTGAATATTATGCTGGCATTTTTTGATCTTTGTATATTTTTGTTTTTTTACGTTCTTCTATGTTCACATCGAATTAGTCCGACTACTTATACCACAAACTCCACGGAATAAATTTATGAATGGAAACATCCAAGTTGTAGAATAAAATGAAGATGGAATTTTTCCACACAAAAAACCGATCCATGACACTTCCAACCGTTAGAAACGTAGAACATGGAAAGAGCTTCGTTTTGATAGGTTGTGGCTCCCGTAACTCCAAACGAGTCAAAAGTTATGGCCGTTTGAAGAAACGGAAGAAAGCGACCGACCGCTCGCTGTTTCGATTCGACGGCATTGGCAAAAGTCTTCGATCTCCGTGAAACGCTCGAGCATGCTCACACTATAAGTACTTGATATTTAAGATATTATGGATCATTGGGGGAATAAATGGGGATATGGGTCAAAAAATTGTCTACAGAAGCTATAGCACAATAAACGTTCTGTTTTTACGACCATTCCGTCTTCCTCTTTTTCCGTACCACATTGTTTTGCTCATATTCATCAACACGCGCCGCCTTTTTACCAGAATTACGACACCACGACGAAATGACTTCAAGGAGAGCGTTAAAAGCATTTGATACCTTAGAATTTCGAACGACTCAAGGCGTTTTTTATGATTATTTAGCCAGTAAGTAAGCTGCTTTTTCAATCTGTGAATATCTTTCAGTTTCCTGTTTTATCCAATTTTAAATTCAATTTCAACTTTTTTAGCTGAATATTATGTTGGCCTTTTTTGATCTTTGTATATTTTTGTTTTTTTACGTTCTTCTACGTTAACATCGAATTAGTCCGACTACTTATACCACAAACTCCACGGAATAAATTTATGAATGGAAACATCCAAGTTGTAGAATAAAATTAAGACGGAATTATTCCACACAAAAAACCGATCCATGACAATTCCAACCGTTAGAAACGTAGAACATGGAAAGAGCTACGTTTTGATAGGTTGTGGCTCCCGTAACTCCAAACGAGTCAAAAGTTGTGGCTGTTTGCAGAAACCGAAGAAAACGACCGACCGCTCGCTGTTCCGATTCGACGGTATTGGCAAAAGTCTTCGATCTCCGTGAAGCGCTCGAGCATGCTCACACTATAGTACTTGATATTTAAGATATTATGGATCATTGGGGGAATAAATGGGGATATGGGTCAAAAACTTGTCTACAGAAGCTATAGCACAATAAACGTTCTGTTTTTACGACCGTTCCGTCTTCCTCTTTTTCCGTACCACATTGTTTTGCTCATAGTCATCAACACGCGCCGTCGTTTTACCAGAATTACGACACCACGACGAAATGACTTCAAGGAGAGCGTTAAAAGCCTTTGCTACCTTAGAATTTCGAACGACTCAAGGCGTTTTATATATTATTTAGCCAGTAAGTAAGCTGCCTTTTCAATCTGTGAATATCTTTCAGTTTCCTGTTTTATCCAATTTTAAATTCAATTTCAATTTTTTTAGCTGAATATTATGTTGGCATTTTTTGATCTTTGTATATTTTTGTTTTTTTACGTTCTTCTACGTTAACATCGAATTAGTCCGACTACTTATACCACAAACTCCACGGAATAAATTTATGGATGGAAACATCCAAGCTGTAGAATAAAATTAAGATGGAATTATTCCACACAAAAAACTGATCCATGACAATTCCAACCGTTAGAAACGAAGAACATGGAAAGAGCTTCGTTTTGATAGGTTGTGGCTCCCGTAACTCCAAACGAGTCAAAAGTTATGGCCGTTTGAAGAAACGGAAGAAAGCGACCGACCGCTCGCTGTTCCGATTCGACGGCATTGGCAAAAGTTTCCGATCTCCGTGAAACGCTCGAGCATGCTCACACTATAAGTACTTGAAATTTAAGATATTATGGATCATTGGGTGAATAAATGGGGATATGGGTCAAAAACTTGTCTACAGAAGCTATAGCACAATAAACGTTCTGTTTTTACGACCGTTCCGTCTTCCTCTTTCTCCGTACCACATTGTTTTGCTCATAGTTATCAACACGCGCAGCCTTTTTACCAGAATTACGACACCACAACGAAATGACTTCAAGGAGAGCGTTAAAAGCATTTGATACCTTAGAATTTCGAAAGACTCAAGGCGTTTTATATGATTACTTAGCCAGTAATTAAGCTGCTTTTTCAATCTGTGAATATCTTTCAGTTTCCTGTTTTATCCAATTTTAAATTCAATTTCAATTTTTTTAGCTGAATATTATGTTGGCCTTTTTTGATCTTTGTATATTTTTGTTTTTTTACGTTCTTCTACGTTAACATCGATTTAGTCCGACTACTTATACCACAAACTCCACGGAATAAATTTATGAATGGAAACATCCAAGCTGTAGAATAAAATTGAGATGGAATTATTATACACAAAAAACCGATCCATGACAAATCCAACCGTTAGAAACGTAGAACATGGGAAGAACTTCGTTTTGATAGGTTGTGGCTCCCGTAACTCCAAACGAGTCAAAAGTTATGGCCGTTTGAAGAAACGGCAGAAAGCGACCGACCGCTCGCTGTTCCGATTCGACAGCATTGGCAAAAGTCTTCGATCTCCGAGAAACGCTCGAGCGTGCTCACACTATAAGTACTTGATATTTAAGATATTATGGATCATTGGGGGAATAAATGGGGATATGGGTCAAAAACTTGTCTACAGAAGATATAGCACAATAAACGTTCTGTTTTTACGACCGTTCTGTCTTCCCCTTTTTCCGTACCACATTGTTTTGCGCATAGTCATCAACACGCGCTGGCTTTTTTACCAGAATTACGACTCCACTACGAAATGACTTTAAGGAGAGCGTTAAAAGCATTTGATACCTTAGAATTTCGAACGACTCAAGGCGTTTTATATGATTACTTAGCCAGAAAGTAAGCTGCTTTTTTAATCTGTGAATATCTTTCAGTTTCCTGTTTTATCCAATTTTAAATTCAATTTCAATTTTTTTAGCTAAATATTATGCTGGCCTTTTTTGATCTTTGTATATTTTTGTTTTTTTACGTTCTTCTACGTTAACATCGAATTAGTCCGACTACTTATACCACAAACTCCACGGAATAAATTTACGAATGGAAACATCCAAGTTTAAGAATAAAATTATGATGGAATTATTCCACACAAAAAACCAATCCATGACAAATCCAACCGTTAGAAACGTAGAACATGGAATGAGCTACGTTTTGATAGGTTGTGGCTCCCGTAACTCCAAACGAGTTAAAAGTTAAGGCCGTTTGAAGAAACGGAAGAAAGCTACCGACCGCTCGCTGTTCCGATTCGACGGTATTAACAAAAGTCTTCGATTTCTGTGAAACGCTCGATCATGCTCACACTATAGTACTTGATATTTAAGATATTATGTATCATTGGGGGAATAAATGGGGATATGGGTCAAAAACTTGTCTACAGAAGCTATAGCACAGTAAACGTTCTGTTTTTACGACCGTTCCGTCTTCCTCTTTTTCCGTACCACATTGTTTTGCTCATAGTCATCAACACGCGCTGGCTTTTTTACCAGAATTACGACACCACGACGAAATGACTTCAAGGAGAGCGTTTAAAGCATTTGATACCTTAGAATTTCGAACGACTCAAGGCGTTTTATATGATTACTTAGACCGTAAGTAAGCTGCTTTTTCAATTTGTGAATATCTTTCAGTTTCCTGTTTTATCAAATTTTAAATTCAGTTTCAATTTTTTTAGCTGAATATTTTCTGGCCTTGTTTGATCTTTGTATATTTTTGTTTTTTTACGTTCTTCTACGTTAACATCGATTTAGTCCGACTACTTATACCACAAACTCCACTGAATAAATTTATGAATGAAAACATCCAAGCTGTAGAATAAAATTAAGATAGAATTATTCTACACAAAAAACCGATCCATGACACATCCAACCGTTAGAAACGTAGAACATGGAAAGAGCTTCGTTTTGATAGGTTGTGGCTCGCGTAACTCCAAACGAGTCAAAAGTTATGGCCGTTTGACGAAACGGAAGAAAGCGACCGACCGCTCGCTGTTCCGATTCGACGGTATTAGCAAAAGTCTTCGATCTCCGTGAAACGCTCGAGCATGCTCACACTATAGTACTAGATATTTAACATATTATGCATCATTGGGGGAATAAATGGGGATATGGTTCAAAAACTTGTCTACAGAAGCTATAGCACAATAAACGTTCTGTTTTTACGACCGTTCCGTCTTCCTCCTTTTCCGTACCACATTATTTTGCTCATAGTCATCAACATGCGCCGCCTTTTTACCAGAATTACGACACCACGACGAAATGACTTCAAGGAGGGCGTTAAAAGCATTTGATACCTTAGAATTTCGAACGACTCAAGGCATTTTATATGATTACTTAGCTAGTAAGTAAGCTACATTTTCAATCTGTGAATATCTTTCAGTTTCCTGTTTCATCCAATTTTAAATTCAATTTCAATTTTTTTAGCTGAATATTACGCTGGCCTTTTTTGATCTTTGTATATTTTTGTTTTTTTACGTTCTTCTACGTTAACATCGATTTAGTCCGATTACTTATACCACAAACTCCACGGAATAAATTTATGAATGGAAACATCCAAGCTGTAGGATAAAATTAAGATGGAATTATTCCACACAAAAAACCGATCCATGACAAATCCAACCGTTAGAAACGTAGAACATGGAAAGAGCTTCGTTTTGATAGGTTGTGGCTCCCGTAACTCCAAACGAGTCAAAAGTTATGGCCGTTTGGAGAAACGGAAGAAAGCGACCGACCGCTCGCTGTTCCGATTCTACGGTATTGGCAAAAGTCTTCGATCTCCGTGAAACGCTCGAGCATGCTCACACTATAGTACTCGATATTTAAGATATTATGGATCATTGGGGGAATAAATGGGGATATGGGTCAAAAACTTGTCTACAGATACTATAGCACAATAAACGTTCTGTTTTTACGACCGTTCCGTCTTCCTCTTTTTCCGTACCACATTGTTTTGCTCATAGTCATCAACACGCGCCAGCTTTTTTACCAGAATTACGACACCACGACGAAATGACTTCAACGAGAGCGTTAAAAGCATTTGATACCTTAGAATTTCGAACGACTCAAGGCGTTTTATATGATTACTTAGCCAGTAAGTAAGCTGCTTTTTCAATCTGTGAATATCTTTCAGTTTCCTGTTTTATCAAATTTTAAATTCGATTTCAATTTTTTTAGCTGAATATTATGCTGGCCTTTTTTGATCTTTGTATATTTTTGTTTTTTACGTTCTTCTACGTTAACATCGATTTAGTCCGACTACTTATACCACAAACTCCACTGAATAAATTTATGAATGAAAACATTCAAGCTGTAGAATAAAATTAAGATGGCATTATTCTACACAAAAAACCAATCCATGACACTTCCAACCATTAGAAACGTAGAACATGGAAAGAGCTTCGTTTTGATAGGTTGTGGCTCGCGTAACTCGAAACGAGTCAACAGTTATGGCCGTTTGAAGAAACGGAAGAAAGCGACCGACCGCTCGCTGTTCCGATTCGACGGTATTGGCAAAAGTCTTCGATCTCCATGAAACGCTCGAGCATGCTCACACTATAGTACTTGATATTTAACATATTATGGATCATTGGGGGAATAAATGGGGATATGAGTCAAAAACTTGTCTACATAAGCTATAGCACAATAAACGTTCTGTTTTTACGACCGTTCCGTCTTCCTCTTTTTCCGTACCACATTGTTTTGCTCATAGTCATCAACACGCGCCGCCTTTTTACCAAAATTACCGACGAAATGACTTCTAGGAGAGTGTTACAAGAATTTGATACCTTAGAATTTCGAACGACTCAAGGCGCTTTATATGATTACTTAGCTAGTAAGTGAGCTGCTTTTCCAATCTGTGAATATCTTTCAGTTTCCTGTTTCATCCAATTTTAAATTCAACTTCAATTTTTTTAGCCGAATATTATGCTGGACTTTTTTGATCTTTGTATATTTTTGTTTTTTTACGTTCTTCTATGTGAACATCGATTTATTCCGACTACTTATACCACAAACTCCACGGAATAAATTTACGAATGGAAACATCCAAGCTGTAGAATAAAATTAAGATGGAATTATTCCACACAAAAAACCGATCCATTACAAATCCAACCGTTAGAAACGTAGAACATGGAAAGAGCTTCGTTTTGATAGTTTGTGGCTTCCGTAACTCCAAACGAGTTAAAAGTTATGGCCGTTTGAAGAAACGGAAGAAAACGACCGACCGCTTGCTGTTCCGATTCGACGGTATTGGCAAAAGTCTTCGATCTCCGTGAAACGCTCGAGCATGCTCACACTATAGTACTTGATATTTAAGATATTATGGATCATTAGGGGAATAAATGGGGATATGGGTCAAAAACTTGTCTACAGTAGCTATAGCACAATAAACGTTCTGTTTTTACAACCGTTCTGTCTTCCTCTTTTTCCGTACCACATTGTTTTGCTCATAGTCATCAACACGCGCCGCCTTTTTACCAGAATTACGACACCACGACGAAATGACTTCAAGGAGAGCGTTAAAAGCATTCGATACCTTAGAATTTCGAACGTCTCAAGGCGTTTTATATGATTACTTAGCCAGTAAGTAAGCTGCTTTTTCAATTTGTGAATATCTTTCAGTTTCCTGTTTTATCCAATTTTAAATTCAATTTCAATTTTTTTATCTGAATATTATGCTGGCCTTTTTTGATCTTTGTATATTTTTGTTTTTTTACGTTCTTCTACGTTAACATCGAATTAGTCCGACTACTTATACCACAAACTCCACAGAATAAATTTATGAATGGAAACATCCAAGCTGTAGAATGAAATTAAGATGGAATTATTCGACACAAAAAACCGATCCATGACACTTCCAACCGTTAGAAACGTGAAATATGGAAAGAGCTTCGTTTTAATAGGTTGTGGCTCCCTTAACTCCAAACGAGTCAAAAGTTATGGCCGTTTGAAGAAACGGAAGAAAGCGACCGACCGCTCGTTGTTCCGATTTGACGGTATTGGCAAAAGTCTTCGATCTCCATGAAACGCTCGAGCATGCTCACACTATAGTACTTGATATTTTAGATATTATGGATCATTGGAGGAATAAATGGGGATATGGGTCAAATACTTGTCTACAGAAGCTATAGCACAATAAACGTTCTGTTTTTACGACCGTTCCGTCCTCCTCTTTTTCCGTACCACATTGTTTCGCTCATAGTCATCAACAGGCGCCGCCTTTTTACCAGAATTACGACACCACGACGAATTGACTTCAAGGAGAGCGTTAAAAGCATTTGATACCTCAGAATTTCAAACGACTCAAGGCGTTTTACATTATTACTTAGCCTGTAAGTAAGCCGCTTTTTCAATCTGTGAATATCTTTCAGTTTCCTGTTTTATCCAATTTTAAATTCAATTTCAATTTTTTTAGCCGAATATTATGCTGGCCTTTATTGATCTTTGTATATTTTTTTTTACGTTCTTCTACGTTAACATCGATTTAGTCCGACTA
The DNA here is from genome assembly GCA_030765085.1 of Allium cepa. NCBI lineage: Eukaryota > Viridiplantae > Streptophyta > Magnoliopsida > Asparagales > Amaryllidaceae > Allium > Allium cepa. The sequence continues at coordinate 173,079,656 of CM060931.1, forward strand.
CTTATCCCACAAACTCCACGGAATAAATTTATGAATGGAAACATCCAAGATGTAGAATAAAATTAAGATGGAATTATTCCACACAAAAAACCGATCCATGACAAATCCAACCGTTAGAAACGAAGAACATGGAAAGAGCTTCGTTTTGTTATGTTGCGGCTCCCGTAACTCCAAATGAGTCAAAAGTTATGGCCGTTTGAAGAAACGGAAGAAAGCGACCGACCGCTCGCTGTTCCGATTCGACGGCATTGGCAAAAGTCTTCGATCTCCGTGAAACGCTCGAGCATGCTCACACTATAAGTACATGATATTTAAGATATTATGGATCATTGGGGGAATAAATGGGGATATGGGTCAAAAACTTGTCTACAGAAGCTATAGCACAATAAACATTCTATTTTAACGACCGTTCCGTCTTCCTCTTTTTCCGTACCACATTGTTTTGCTCATAGTCATCAACACGTGCCGCCTTTTTACCAGAATTACGACACCACGACGAAATGACTTCAAGGAGAGCGTTAAAAGCATATGATACCATAGAATTTCGAACGACTCAAGGCGTTTTATATGATTACTTAGCCAGTAAGTAAGCTACTTTTTCAATCTGTGAATATCTTTCAGTTTCCTGTTTTATCCAATTTTAAATTCAATTTCAATTTTTTTAGCTGAATATTATGCTGGCCTTTTTTTATCTTTGTACATTTTTGTTTTTTTACGTTCTTCTACGTTAACATCGATTTAGTCCGACTACTTATACCACAAACTCCACGGAATAAATTTATGAATGGAAACATCCAAGGTGTAGAATAAAATTAAGATGGAATTATTCCACACAAAAAACCGATCCATGACAAATCCAACCGTTAGAAACGTAGAACATGGAAAGAGCTTCGTTTTGATAGGTTGTGGCTCCTTTAACTATAAACAAGTCAAAAGTTATGGCCGTTTTGAAGAAACGGAAGAAAGCGACCGACCGCTCGCTGTTCCGATTCGACGGTATTGGCAAAAGTCTTCGACCGTGAAACGCTCGAGCATGCTCACACTATAGTACTTGATATTTAAGATATTATGGATCATTGGGGGAATAAATGGGGATATGGGTCAAAAACTTGTCTGTAGAAGCTATAGCACAATAAACGTTCTGTTTTTACGACCGTTCCGTCTTCCTCTTTTTCCGTACCACATTGTTTTGCTCATAGTCATCAACACGCGCCGCCTTTTTACAAGAATTACGACACCACGATGAAGTGACTTCAAGGAGAGCGTTAAAAGCATTTGATACCTTAGAATTTCGAAAGACTCAATGCGTTTTATAGTATTACTTAGCCTGTAAGTAAGCTACTTTTTCAATCTGTGAATATCTTTCAGTTTCCTGTTTCATCCAATTTTAAATTCAATTTCAATTTTTTTTGCTGAATATTATGCTGGCCTTTTTTGATCTTTGTATATTTTTGTTTTTTTACGTTCTTCTACGTTATCATCGATTTAGTCCGACTACTTATACCACAAACTCCACGGAATAAATTTATGAATGGAAACATCCAAGCTGTAGAATAAAATTAAGATGGAATTATTCCACACAAAAAACCGATCCATTGCAAATCCAACCGTTAGAAACGTAGAATATGGAAAGAGCTTCGTTTTGATAGGTTGTGGCTCCCGTAACTCCAAACGAGTCAAAAGTTATGGCTGTTTGAAGAAACGGAAGAAAACGACCGACCGCTCGCTGTTCCGATTCGACGGTATTGGCAAAAGTCTTCGATCTCCGAGAAACGCTCGAGCATGCTCACACTATAGTACTTGATATTTAAGATATTATGGATCATTGGGGGAATAAATGGGGATATGGGTCAAAAACTTGTCTACAGAAGCTATAGCACAATAAACGTTCTGTTTTTACGACCGTTCCGTCTTCCTCTTTTTCCGTACCACGTTGTTTTGCTCATAGTCATCAACACGCGCCGCCTTTTTACCAGAATTACGACACCACGATGAAATGACTTCAAGGAGAGTGTTAAAAGCATTTGATACCTTAGAATTTCGAACGATTCAAGGCGTTTTATATGATTACTTAGCCAGTAAGTAAGCTGCTTTTTCAATTTGTGAATATCTTTTAGTTTCCTGTTTTATCCAATTTTAAATTCAATTTCAATTTTTTTAGCTGAATATTATGCTGGGCTTTTTTGATCTTTGTACATTTTTGTTTTTTTACGTTCTTCTACGTTAACATCGATTTAGTCCGACTACTAATACCACAAACTCCACTGAATAAATTTATGAATGAAAACATCCAAGCTGTAGAATAAAATTAAGATGGAATTATTCTACACAAAAAACCGATCCATGACACTTCCAACCATTAGAAACGTAGAACATGGAAAGAGCTTCGTTTTATAGGTTGTGGCTCGCGTAACTCCAAACGAGTCAAAAGTTATGGCAGTTTGAAGGAACGGAAGAAAGCGACCGACCGCTCGCTGTTCCGATTCGACGGTATTGGCAAAAGTCTTCGATCTCCGTGAAACGCTCGAGCATGCTCACACTATAGTACTTGATATTTAAGATATTATGGATCATTGGAGGAATAAATGGGGATATGGGTCAAAAACTTGTCTACAGAAGCTATAGCACAATAAACGTTCTTTTTTTACGACCGTTCCGTCTTCCTCTTTTTCGGTACCACATTGTTTTGCTCATAATCATCAACACGCGCCGCCTTTTTACCAGAATTACGACACCGCGACGAAATGACTTCAAGGAGAGCGTTAAAAGCATTTGATACCATAGAATTACGAACGACTCAAGGCGTTTTATATGATTACTTAGCCAGTAAGTAAGCTGTTTTTCAATCTGTGAATATCTTTCAGTTTCCTGTTTTATCCAATTTTAAATTCAATTTCAATTTTTTTAGCTGAATATTATGTTGGCCTTTTTTGATCTTTGTATATTTTTGTTTTTTTACGTTCTTCTACGTTAACATCGAATTAGTCTGACTACTTATACCACAAACTCCACGGAATAAATTTATGAATGAAAACGTCCAAGCTGTAGAATAAAATTAATATGGAATTATTCTACACAAAAAACCAATCCATGACAATTCCAACCGTTAGAAACGTAGAACATGGAAAGAGCTTCGTTTTGATAGGTTGTGGCTCCCGTAACTCCAAACGAGTCAAAAGTTATGGCCGTTTGAAGAAACGGAAGAAAGTGACCGACCGCTCGCTGTTCCGATTCGACGGTATTGGCAAAAGTCTTCGATCTCCGTGAAACGCTCGAGCATTCTCACACTATAGTACTTGATATTTAAGGTATTATGGATCATTGGAGGAATAAATGGGGATATGGGTCAAAAACTTGTCTACAGAAGCTATAGAACAATAAACGTTCTGTTTTTACGACCGTTCCGTCTTCCTCTTTTTCCGTACCACATTGTTTTGCTCATAGTCATCAACACGCGACGCCTTTTTACCAGAATTACGACACCACGACGAAGTGACTTCAAGGAGAGCGTTAAAAGCATTTGATACCTTAGAATTTCGAACGACTCAAGCCGTTTTACACGATTACTTAGCTAGTAAGTAAGCTGCTTTTTCAATCTGTGAATATCTTTCAGTTTCCTGTTTTATCCAATTTTAAATTCAATTTCAATTTTTTTAGCTGAATATTATGCTGCCCTCTTTTGATCTTTGTTTATTTTTCTTTTTTTACGTTCTTCTACGTTAACATCGAATTAGTCCGACTACTTATACCACAAACTCCACGGAATAAATTTATGAGTGGAAACATCCAAGCTATAGAATAAAATTAAGATGGAATTATTCCACACAAAAAACCGATCCTTGACAAATCCAACCGTTAGAAACGAAGAACATGGAAAGAGCTTCGTTTTGATAGGTTGTGGCTCCCGTAACTCCAAACGAGTCAAAAGTTATGGCCGTTTGAAGAAACGGAAGAAAGCGACCGACCACTCGCTGTTCCGATTCGACGGTATTGGCAAAAGTCTTCGATCTCCGTGAAATACTCGAGCATGCTCACACTATAGTACTTGATATTTAAGACATTATGGATCATTGGGGGAATAAATGGGGATATGGGTCAAAAACTTGTCTACAGAAGCTATAGCACAATAAACGTTCTGTTTTTACGACCGTTCCGTCTTCCTCTTTTTCCGTACCACATTGCTTTGCTCGTAGTCATCAACACGCGCCAGCTTTTTTACCAGAATTACGACACCACGACGAAGTGACTTCAAGGAGAGCGTTAAAAGAATTTGATACCTTAGAATTTCGAACAAATCAAGGCGTTTTATATGATTACTTAGCCAGTAAGTAAGCTGCTTTTTCAATCAGTGAATATCTTTCAGTTTCCTGTTTTACCAATTTTAAATTTAATTTCAATTTTTTTAGCTGAATATTATGCTGGCCTTTTTTGATCTTTGTATATATTTTTTTTTACGTTCTTCTACGTTAACATCGAATTAGTCCGACTACTTATACCACAAACTCCACGGAATAAATTTATGAATGGAAACATCCAAGCTGTAGAATAAAATTAAGGTGGAATTATTCTAAACAAAAAACCGATCCATTACACTTCCAACAGTGATAAACGTAGAACATGGAAAGAGCTTCGTTTTGATAGGTTGTGGCTCCCTTAACTCCAAAACGAGTCAAAAGTTATGGCCGTTTGAAGAAACGGAAGAAAGCGACCGACCGCTCGCCGTTCCGATTCGACGGTATTGGCAAAAGTCTTCGATCTCCGTGAAACGCTCGAGCATGGTCACACTATAGAACTCGATATTTAGCATATTATGAATCATTGGGGGAATAAATGGGGATATGGGTCAAAAATTGTCTACAGAAGCTATAGCACAATAAACGTTCTGTTTTTACGACCGTTCCGTCTTCCTCTTTTTCCGTACCACATTGTTTTGCTCATAGTCCTCAACACGTGCCGTCTTTTTACCAGAATTCCGACACCACGACGAAATGACTTCAAGGAGAGCGTTAAAAGCATTTGATACCTTAGAATTTCGAACGACTCAAGGCGTTTTATATGATTACTTAGCTTGTAAGTAAGCTGCTTTTTCAATTTGTGAATATCTTTCAGTTTCCTGTTTTATCAAATTTTAAATTCAATTTCAATTTTTTTAGCTGAATATTATGCTGGCCTTTTTTGATCTTTGTATATTTTTGTTTTTACGTTCTTCTACGTTAACATCGATTTAGTCCGACTACTTATACCACAAACTCCACTAAATAAATTTATTAATGAAAACATCCAAGCTGTAGAATAAAATTAAGATGGAATTATTCTACACAAAAAACCGATCCATGACACTTCCAACCGTTAGAAACGTAGAACATGGAAAGAGCTTCGTTTTGATAGGTTGTGGCTCGCGTAGCTCCAAATGAGTCAAAAGTTATGGCCGTTTGAAGAAACGGAAGAAAGCGACCGACCGCTCGCTGTTCCGATTCGACGGTATTGGCAAAAGTCTTCGATCTCCGTGAAACGCTCGAGCATGATCACCCTATAGTACTTGATATTTAAGATATTATGGATCATTGGGGGAATAAATAGGGATATGGGTCAAAAACTTGTCTACAGAAGCTATAGCACAATAAACGTTCTGTTTTTACGACCGTTCCGTCTTCCTCTTTTTACGTACCACATTGTTTTTCTCATAGTCATCAACACGTGCCGCCTTTTTACCAGAATTACGACACCACGACGAAGTGACTTCAAGGAGAGCGTTAAAAGCATTTGATACCTTAGAATTTCGAACGACTCAAGGCGTTTTATATGATTACTTAGCCAGTAAGTAAGCTGCTTTTTCAATCTGTGAATATCTTTCAGTTTCCTGTTTTATCCAATTTTAAATTCAATTTCAATTTTTTTAGCTGAATATTATGCTGGCCTTTTTTTATCTTTGTATATTTTTATTTTTTTACGTTCTTCTACGTTAATATCGATTTAGTCCGACTACTTGTACCACAAACTCCACAGAATAAATTTATGAATGAAAACATCCAAGATGTAGAATAAAATTAAGATGGAATTATTCTACACAAAAAACCGATCCATGACACTTCCAACCGTTATGAACGTAGAACATGGAAAGAGCTTCGTTTTGATAGGTTGTGGCTCGCGTAACTACAAACGAGTCAAAAGTTATGGCCGTTTGAACAAACGGAAGAAAGCGACCGACCGCTCGCTGTTTCGATTCGACGGTATTGGCAAAAGTCTTCGATCTCTGTGAAACGCTCGAGCATGCGCACACTATAGTACTTGATATTTAAGATATTATGGATCATTGGGGGAATAAATGGGGTTATGGGTCAAAAACTTGTCTACAGAAGCTATAGCATAATAAACGTTCTGTTTTTACGACCGTTCCGTCTTCCTCTTTTTCCGTACCACATTGCTTTGCTCATAGTCATCAACACGCGCCAGCTTTTTTACCAGAATTACGACACCACGACGAAGTGACTTCAAGGAGAGCGTTAAAAGTATTTGATACCTTAGAATTTCGAACGACTCAAGGCGTTTTATATGATTACTTAACCAGTAAGTAAGCTGCTTTTTCAATCAGTGAATATCTTTCAATTTCCTGTTTTACCAATTTTAAATTTAATTTCAATTCTTTTAGCTGAATATTATGCTGGCCTTATTTGATCTTCGTATATATTTGTTTCTTTACATTCTTCTACGTTAACATCGAATTAGTCCGACTACTTATACCACAAACTCCACGGAATAAATTTATGAATGGAAACATCCAAGCTGTAGAATAAAATTAAGATGGAATTATTCTACTCAAAAAACCGATCCATGACACTTCCAACCGTTAGAAACGTACAACATGGAAAGAGCTTCGTTTTGATAGGTTGTGGCTCCCGTAACTACAAACGAGTCAAAAGTTATGGTCGTTTGAAGAAACGGAAGAAAGCGACCTACCGCTCGCTGTTCCGATTCGACGGTATTGGCAAAAGTCATCGATCTCCGTGAAACGCTCGAGCATGCTCGCACTATAGTACTTGATATTTAAGATATTATGGATCATTGGGGGAATAAATGGGGATATGGGTCAAAACTTGTCTACAGAAGCTATAGCACAATAAACGTTCTGTTTTTACGACCGTTCCGTCTTCCTCTTTTTCCGTACCACATTGCTTTGCTCATAGTCATCAACACGCGCCCGCTTTTTTACCAGAATTACGACACCACGACGAAGTGACTTCAAGGAGAGCGTTAAAAGTATTTGATACCTTAGAATTTCGAACGACTCAAGGCGTTTTATATGATTACTTAGCCAGTAAGTAAGCTGCTTTATCAATCAGTGAATATCTTTCAGTTTCCTGTTTTACCAATTTTAAATTTATTTAAATTTTTTTAGCTGAATATTATGCTGGCCTTTTTTGATCTTCATATATATTTGTTTTTTTACGTTCTTCTACGTTAACATCGAATTAGTCCGACTACTTATACCACAAACTCCACGGAATAAATTTATGAATGGAAACATCCAAGCTGCAGAATAAAATTAAGATGGAATTATTCTACACAAAAAACCGATCCATGACACTTCCAACAGTTATAAACGTAGAACATGGAAAGAGCTTCGTTTTGATAGGTTGTGGCTCCCGTAACTACAAACGAGTCAAAAGTTATGGTCGTTTGAAGAAACGGAAGAAAGCGACCGACCGCTCGCTGTTCCGATTCGACGGTATTGGCAAAAGTCTTCGATCTCCGTGAAACGCTCGAGCATGGTCACACTATAGAACTCGATATTTAGCATATTATGGATCATTGGGGGAATAAATGGGGACATGGGTCAAAAATTGTCTACAGAAGCTATAGCACAATCAACGTTCTGTTTTTACGACCGTTCTGTCTTCCTCTTTTTCCGTACCACATTGTTTTGCTCATAGTCCTCAACACGCGCCGCCTTTTTACCAGAATTCCGACACCACGACGAAATGACTTCAAGGAGAGCGTTAAAAGCATTTGATACCTTAGAATTTCGAACGACTCAAGGCGTTTTATATGATTACTTAGCTTGTAATTAAGCTGCTTTTTCAATTTGTGAATATCTTTCAGTTTCCTGTTTTATCAAATTTTAAATTCAATTTCAATTTTTTTAGCTGAATATTATGCTGGCCTTTTTTGATCTTTGTATATTTTTGTTTTTTTACGTTCTTCAACGTTAACATCGATTTAGTCCGACTACTTATACCACAAACTCCACCGAATAAATTTATTAATGAAAACATCCAAGCTGTAGAATAAAATTAAGATGGAATTATTCTACACAAAAAACCGATCCATGACACTTCCAACCGTTAGAAACGTAGAACATGGAAAGAGCTTCGTTTTGATAGGTTGTGGCTCGCGTAGCTCCAAACGAGTCAAAAGTTATGGCCGTTTGAAGAAACGGAAGAAAGCGACCGACCGCTCGCTGTTCCGATTCGACGGTATTGGCAAAAGTCTTCGATCTCCGTGAAACGCTCGAGCATGCTCACCCTATAGTACTTGATATTTAAGATATTATGGATCATTGGGGGAATAAATAGGGATATGGGTCAAAAACTTGTCTACAGAAGCTATAGCACAATAAACGTTCTGTTTTTACGACCGTTCCGTCTACCTCTTTTTCCGTACAACATTGTTTTTCTCATAGTCATCAACACGCGCCGCCTTTTTACCAGAATTACGACACCACGACGAAGTGACTTCAAGGAGAGCGTTAAAAGCATTTGATACCTTAGAATTTCGAAAGACTCAAGGTGTTTTACACGATTACATAGCCAGTAAGTAAGCTGCTTTTTCAATCTGTGAATATCTTTCAGTTTCCTGTTTTATCCAATTTTAAATTCAATTTCAGTTTTTTTAGCTTAATATTATGCTGGCCTTTTTTGATCTTTGTATATTTTTGTTTTTTTACATTTTTCTACGTTAACATCGAATTAGTCCGACTACTTATACCACAAACTCCACGGAATAAATTTATGAATGGAAACATTCAAGCTGTAGAATAAAATTAAGATGGAATTATTCCGCACAAAATACCGATCCATGACAAATCCAACAGTTAGAAACGTAGAACATGGAAAGAGTTTCGTTTTGATAGGTTGTGGCTCCCGTAACTCCAAACGAGTCAAAAGTTATGGCCGTTTGAAGAAACGTAAGAAAGCGACCGACCGCTCGCTGTTCCGATTCGACGGTATTGGCAAAAGTCTTCGATCTCCGTGAAACGCTCGAGCATGCTCACACTATAGTACTTGATATTTAAGATATTATGGATCATTGGGGGAATAAATGGGGATATGGGTCAAAATCTTGTCTACAGAAGCTATAGCACAATAAACGTTCAGTTTTTACGACCGTTCCGTCTTCCTCTTTTTCCGTACCACATTGCTTTGCTCATAGTCATCAACACGCGCCAGCTTTTTTACCAGAATTACGACACCACGACGAAGTGACTTCAAGGAGAGCGTTAAAAGAATTTGATAACTTAGAATTTCGAACGAATCAAGGCGTTTTATATGATTACTTAGCCAGTAAGTAAGCTGCTTTTTCAATCTGTGAATATCTTTCAGTTTCCTGTTTTATCCAATTTTAAATTCAATTTCAATTTTTTTAGCTGAATATTATGCTGGCCTTTTTTTATCTTTGTATATTTTTGTTTTTTTACGTTCTTCTACGTTAACATCGATTTAGTCCGACTACTTATACCACAAACTCCACTGAATAAATTTATGAATGAAAACATCCAAGCTGTAGAATAAAATTAAGATGGAATTATTCTACACAAAAAAACGATCCATGACACTTCCAACGTTAGAAACGTAGAACATGGAAAGAGCTTCGTTTTGATAGGTTGTGGCTCGCGTAACTACAAACGAGTCAAAAGTTATGGCCGTTTGAAGAAACGGAAGAAAGCGACCGACCGCTCGCTGTTGCGCTTCGACGGTATTGGCAAAAGTCTTCGATCTCCGTGAAACGCTCGAGCATGCTCACACTATAGTACTTGATATTTAAGATATCATGGATCATTGGGGGAATAAATGGGGATATGGGTCAAAAACTTGTCTACAGAAGCTATAGCACAATAAACGTTCTGTTTTTACGACCGTTCCGTCTTCCTCTTTTTCCGTACCACATTGTTTTGCTCATAGTCATCAACACGCGCCGCCTTTTTACCAGAATTACGACACCACGACGAAGTGACTTCAAGGAGAGCGTTAAAAGCATTTGATACCTTAGAATTTCGAACGACTCAAGGCGTTTTACACGATTACTTAGCTAGTAAGTAAGCTGCTTTTTCAATCTGTGAATATCTTTCACTTTCCTGTTTTATCCAATTTTAAATTCAATTTCAATTTTTTTAGCTGAATATTATGCTGGCCTTTTTTGATCTTTGTATATTTTTGTTTTTTTACGTTCTTCTACGTTAACATCGAATTAGTCCGACTACTTATACCACAAACTCCACGCAATAAATTTATGAATGGAAACATCCAAGCTGTAGAATAAAATTAAGATGGAATTATTCCACACAAAAAACCGATCCATGACAAATCCAACCGTTAGAAACGTACAACATGGAAAGAGCTTCGTTTTGATAGGTTGTGGCTCCCGTAACTACGAACGAGTCAAAAGTTATGGTCGTTTGAAGAAACGGAAGAAAGCGACCTACCGCTCGCTGTTCCGATTCGACGGTATTGGCAAAAGTCATCGATCTCCGTGAAACGCTCGAGCATGCTCACACTATAGTACTTGATATTTAAGATATTATGGATCATTGGGGGAATAAATGGGGATATGGGTCAAAACTTGTCTACAGAAGCTATAGCACAATAAACGTTCTGTTTTTACGACCGTTCCGTCTTCCTCTTTTTCCGTACCACATTGCTTTGCTCATAGTCATCAACACGCGCCAGCTTTTTTACCAGAATTACGACACCACGACGAAGTGACTTCAAGGAGAGCGTTAAAAGTATTTGATACCTTAGAATTTCGAACGACTCAAGGCGTTTTATATGATTACTTAGCCAGTAAGTAAGCTGCTTTTTCAATCAGTGAATATCTTTCAGTTTCCTGTTTTACCAATTTTAAATTTATTTAAATTTTTTTAGCTGAATATTATGCTGGCCTTTTTTGATCTTCATATATATTTGTTTTTTTACGTTCTTCTACGTTAACATCGAATTAGTCCGACTACTTATACCACAAACTCCACGGAATAAATTTATGAATGGAAACATCCAAGCTGCAGAATAAAATTAAGATGGAATTATTCTACACAAAAAACCGATCCATGACACTTCCAACAGTTATAAACGTAGAACATGGAAAGAGCTTCGTTTTGATAGGTTGTGGCTCCCGTAACTACAAACGAGTCAAAAGTAATGGTCGTTTGAAGAAACGGAAGAAAGCGACCGACCGCTCGCTGTTCCGATTCGACGGTATTGGCAAAAGTCTTCGATCTCCGTGAAACGCTCGAGCATGGTCACACTATAGAACTCGATATTTAGCATATTATGGATCATTGGGGGAATAAATGGGGACATGGGTCAAAAATTGTCTACAGAAGCTACAGCACAATCAACGTTCTGTTTTTACGACCGTTCCGTCTTCCTCTTTTTCCGTACCACATTGTTTTGCTCATAGTCCTCAACACGCGCCGCCTTTTTACCAGAATTCCGACACCACGACGAAATGACTTCAAGGAGAGCGTTAAAAGCATTTTATACCTTAGAATTTCGAACGACTCAAGGCGTTTTATATGATTACTTAGCTTGTAATTAAGCTGCTTTTTCAATCTGTGAATATCTTTCAGTTTCCTGTTTTATCAAATTTTAAATTCAATTTCAATTTTTTTAGCTGAATATTATGCTGGCCTTTTTTGATCTTTGTATATTTTTGTTTTTTTACGTTCTTCAACGTTAACATCGATTTAGTCCGACTACTTATACCACAAACTCCACTGAATAAATTTATTAATGAAAACATCCAAGCTGTAGAATAAAATTAAGATGGAATTATTCTACACAAAAAACCGATCCATGACACTTCCAACCGTTAGAAACGTAGAACATGGAAAGAGCTTCGTTTTGATAGGTTGTGGCTCGCGTAGCTCCAAACGAGTCAAAAGTTATGGCCGTTTGAAGAAACGGAAGAAAGCGACCGACCGCTCGCTGTTCCGATTCGACGGTATTGGCAAAAGTCTTCGATCTCCGTGAAACGCTCGAGCATGCTCACCCTATAGTACTTGATATTTAAGATATTATGGATCATTGGGGGAATAAATAGGGATATGGGTCAAAAACTTGTCTACAGAAGCTATAGCACAATAAACGTTCTGTTTTTACGACCGTTCCGTCTACCTCTTTTTCCGTACAACATTGTTTTTCTCATAGTCATCAACACGCGCCGCCTTTTTACCAGAATTACGACACCACGACGAAGTGACTTCAAGGAGAGCGTTAAAAGCATTTGATACCTTAGAATTTCGAAAGACTCAAGGTGTTTTACACGATTACATAGCCAGTAAGTAAGCTGCTTTTTCAATCTGTGAATATCTTTCAGTTTCCTGTTTTATCCAATTTTAAATTCAATTTCAGTTTTTATAGCTTAATATTATGCTGGCCTTTTTTGATCTTTGTATATTTTTGTTTTTTTACATTTTTCTACGTTAACATCGAATTAGTCCGACTACTTATACCACAAACTCCACGGAATAAATTTATGAATGGAAACATTCAAGCTGTAGAATAAAATTAAGATGGAATTATTCCGCACAAAATACCGATCCATGACAAATCCAACAATTAGAAACGTAGAACATGGAAAGAGTTTCGTTTTGATAGGTTGTGGCTCCCGTAACTCCAAACGAGTCAAAAGTTATGGCCGTTTGAAGAAACGTAAGAAAGCGACCGACTGCTCGCTGTTCCGATTCGACGGTATTGGCAAAAGTCTTCGATCTCCGTGAAACGCTCGAGCATGCTCACACTATAGTACTTGATATTTAAGATATTATGGATCATTGGGGTAATAAATGGGGATATGGGTCAAAATCTTGTCTACAGAAGCTATAGCACAATAAACGTTCAGTTTTTACGACCGTTCCGTCTTCCTCTTTTTCCGTACCACATTGCTTTGCTCATAGTCATCAACACGCGCCAGCTTTTTTACCAGAATTACGACACCACGACGAAGTGACTTCAAGGAGAGCGTTAAAAGAATTTGATAACTTAGAATTTCGAACGAATCAAGGCGTTTTATATGATTACTTAGCCAGTAAGTAAGCTGCTTTTTCAATCTGTGAATATCTTTCAGTTTCCTGTTTTATCCAATTTTAAATTCAATTTCAATTTTTTTAGCTGAATATTATGCTGGCCTTTTTTTATCTTTGTATATTTTTGTTTTTTTACGTTCTTCTACGTTAACATCGATTTAGTCCGACTACTTATACCACAAACTCCACTGAATAAATTTATGAATGAAAACATCCAAGTTGTAGAATAAAATTAAGATGGAATTATTCTACACAAAAAAACGATCCATGACACTTCCAACCGTTAGAAACGTAGAACATGGAAAGAGCTTCGTTTTGATAGGTTGTGGCTCGCGTAACTACAAACGAGTCAAAAGTTATGGCCGTTTGAAGAAACGGAAGAAAGCGACCGACCGCTCGCTGTTGCGCTTCGACGGTATTGGCAAAAGTCTTCGATCTCCGTGAAACGCTCGAGCATGCTCACACTATAGTACTTGATATTTAAGATATCATGGATCATTGGGGGAATAAATGGGGATATGGGTCAAAAACTTGTCTACAGAAGCTATAGCACAATAAACGTTCTGTTTTTACGACCGTTCCGTCTTCCTCTTTTTCCGTACCACATTTTTTTTGCTCATAGTCATCAACACGCGCCGCCTTTTTACCAGAATTACGACACCACGACGAAGTGACTTTGTAGCGACCCAGTATTTTCAACCCTTCGCATCCGCACATGTCGGACTTGAATTGTTCAAAATACTGCGTTGTAAAATTAATTTGGCAAAACTTAAAATATGCAGTAAATAAATCACAGAATCACAGACACAGATATCAGAACTCACAGCGAAAATAAAATATTCAGTGGTTCATGAAGCCACTATAAAACTTTATCCAACCAGAATTTACATAGTTTAGAATCTGCAATACAGCTTTAGACATAAATAGAAATAGTGTCTTCCAAAGTCTTGATTGCAAATAAGATAAAGACTGAAAAGCTTCCGGCAGCACGAATGATCTACGGGATGTCCTAGCTCCGGATAGAAACTGAAGCTGCAACTCAGGCTGACCCGAGCGTAAAATAAAACATAACACTCGAGTCAGGACATACATACTTATATAATGTAAGCTAATTCAAGTGTACTGTAATATAGAGCAAGTAACTCAAAGGATGCTTGGGATCGCCCATCCTCTAAGGATCCGTTAAACTATTTACTATGTAGTATATTGCGCTATTATAGTAGTGTCTATTTATAAAATAAACATACTTTTTAATAGCGTTAAGGGGTTACCCATATAGCCCTTAACACAGAATAATGCCAATAGTCTATACAGTACCGTAATACCTCTTGATCGGGAAGCTACCAGAGGATACTCCATAGGTACGACACAAATAGAAACTCGTAGTAAAGGCTCGGTATGGTAGATGACACGACACAACTAGGCAATGCCAGGGTAGATATACCAATTACTATCCAGGCTGATGGAAACGCGTAGCAGCAGTTACCGCCCACCTCGGACTAACTCCCCAAAATCAAAATATAGTAGTGGCCACTGAATCAATCCAAAATCATAGTATAATATCGAAGAGGAGGGTCCGATCAGAGGTATGACCTCATTGGCCTGGAATCGCTCCTGTTTTAGCCACCTTATGCCAACTCACGGGAGTCGGGTCCACGTATTTACCTTACAGGAAACGCCACCACCGACCTACTTCATTCTGGAATCTCCACCGCGTACACGGTTAGTCAAAGTGGTTTTCGGTATCGACAGAGAGTATGCCCATATCCGATCCCGGTCTCTTGCCAACCCATCGTGATTATAACCCGTGGTTACAACTTTAAAATGGTATTCATACTTTGAAATCAAAATAAATTTCAAATTCCTTCAATATAAAAATATTGATTTAAACATTTCAGGTTATAATATACCATTTAAATTTTATTCAAACTATTTTGGAATTTATTGCCTTTACTAAATTTTGAAGTTAAATTCTTCCTTTAAAACCACAAAACGAATTTTAACTTGTTACATATTAAATTCCAAAATTTACAACCTTTCCCAAAATAAATCTCCATAAATTTCAAAACAATCAAATTCTAGATTCCGTAGCACTTATGCAATGCTACCTAAAGTTTATGGGTTAAACAGTCTAACTTCAAAAGACAGCATTTAAATGCTGTAGTAGATCATTTACTAAATAAATATTTCCAAATATAACTTATTTATTTATTATCTTCTTAACTGAAATCTTATCCTTTCAAAAATCCAGAATTACCAAAATAAGTTATATTCCATAATTTTATTCAAATATTTATTTATTTATTAACATTTATAACTCATTCAAAATCAATAAAAATCCTTTAAAGATATTAAATCAGAATATTTAATTTCCCAATAATTTTAAATATTTCAGAAAATATTATAAGAACCACGAGCCTGTATATAGTTTTCTAGCCTAGGTCAAGTGATACGGATTTATATCATTTCAATCCGTAATTTACAAACCCCGGGTTCTATCATTTCAAACCCGCAATCCCAAGTTAACAGTTAAGCAGTTAACAGAATACTTTAACAATAATCATCATCTAGGCCTATTATTTCAGCCCATAACAATCTAAATTTAACAGGGAACTTGCAGTGATGATTTAAGCAGTAAATAAACAATTAATACAATAACTGTAGAAATAACACAACAGGTAAATAACTGATGAGGTGTCAAAAATGGGGTTCCTCATTCTACATCATACTACAGACAGATAATATTTAAATGGAATTTTACATATACACTTGCGATAATTTACCAAAATATATGTACGTATGTCTGGTGAGGAATACTCACCTGAGAATTGCAGAAAGTTTGAATTTCAAAAATGACGATTCACCGGTAAAGAACGACAGAGAATAACGATCAAATTTCTTCTGATGTCGCCTAGATTCAAATCTAGAATAAAATTCAAATATTTTGAAACGCGACTTTAGAATTAACGGTCGAAGAAAATTTAAAATAGGGAGAGAATTGGTTTGATTTGCTCGACCACTCCACCGTGCAATTATGACTAAAATATACCCCAACCGTGAATTGTGCTAACGCTAAAATTTACGACCAAATTTCCTAAAGCAAACTACGGCAAAAAGAATTTTCTCTATGTCGTGATACCCATGTGCACGTGCACACTTTAAATTTCAACTTGCTCATGTACGTGTACACACACGGCAAACATCTTATCGTTGCCTAATTTATCCATTTAGATCCAACTATTTAATTTTGCAATACTACTTACATTTGTTTGTTCCTCAACCAAAATTTTCCAAGTTTAAACTAAAACAGGCAACTCACTTATCCCCTAGTTCACCGAGTCACCACCCAAATCTCTTCGAGTCACCTTCACCGATGCTTCGAGTCAGCTGTGCCATTCCTTCGAGTCCATTTGGCCATACTTCGGGTCATATATATACGTAATTTCTCTGCATAAATTTTTTTTCTACTTCCACCAAATACTTCACCGGAACCGACCCACCAACTACCTCCCTACTTCTCTCAAGCATCTACCTATATCAAGCCTTAACAACCCCTGGTCATGCATCTAAACACCTCTGTCAACTTGAAACATGCACACAGATCCCAACATGCACAGCCTATACCCAGATTTTGTACATATGCAGCCTTATTGGTATGAATACAATCTGAAAACCCACTACTAAAGTTACACTTTTCCAATGCACTGCCAAAACAATCCCAGCTTCTAATTCAACACTTCCCAGTTTTCAATCTCAACCCATGTCAGATTCAAAACATGCACAGTGGTATCACATTCTTTACCTATGCAAAATACGCCTCACAAATTTTAATCTATTCACTCAGATTCTATTTCTCATTTCTTCCATGAACTCACCATCTTCCTCAGCCTAAATTTGTTGCCTAAATTCACTTTGATTCTCCACTTGTATCCCACCTTCTACTGCACATATCTTCATGCAACAAAGAAAAACAGAGCACCATCTGATGCTCAACTAAAAGAATCCATTCCTTCTATGAATTTTTAGCCTAAGTCTGTTACTGTTTTCTATGCGGACTCCTACCCAGTTGGACAAAATATGCAGACATGCTAGGACCTATATGCACACCTCTACAAGATGCAACAAAAATCTAAGTCAGGTCTGCGCGTATTCATGGAATTCTATCCCACATTATATGCTTCTAACCTTTCAGATGTGATGATGTGTGTCCTATGCAATTTTTGTATCCCAAAGTTCTTCTGTTGCCAAATTCCTTTCGACGTAGATTCACCTTTTGAATTCAGCTTCAGTTTCAGATTTAAAATCTGAGGACAACTACTACACACAAACACTGATCTTTGAACAAATAGCTATCTACCTGCCTATCACTAGCATCAAACAGACTCAAATCTACAGCTAACAACTTCAGTTACAATAAATCAAATAAGGTCCGATGGAGATTTCATTTACAAGGCTCGGTCACCACTTGATGCATGTTTCTAGGATACATACGTGCACAGTCTCAACTTAAAAGTAAGTACAGAGAATTGCCTTACTACTTCAATACTATATGTTCAGTTAAGATAATTCAAAATACTCAGGGTAGATAAAGTTCATGCTAGGCTTGGTTACTCATGCTAACTGATATGGTATGGTTATGACATCTACATATTGTGATACATGGACATGCACACTCACTCCAATACCCACTACAGTCACAACTTAAAATGGACACAACCTAGCTTGGCCACAACTTCAACTACAGGCATGTACCCATCTACACTGCTTTATGCTGCTTCAATGGTGAAGCATACTTTCTAATACAACTCATATTTACGCAGCTCATGTGTCAAAATATATGCAGACTATGGGTCACTCAACATTCCTCTGACTTAGCATTGAAAAGCATTACTCTGTTTTTAAATATGCCATCCCTCTATTCTTAAATACAACATCAACTGAAACCTCAAAACACACATCAACATCTCTACCTATAGACTATAAGCAGCTACTGATGAATAGTATAAGTAAACATTTCAGATCTATTCCTTCACATGCAACTATTTGTAAAATAGTGACTCCTCATTTCTTCCTCTGGTAATTCCCTCAGTTCGAATAACCATGTACACAGTGATACAAGAATATGCATGAACCTACCCAAACGAATCTCTATAGATATGCAGACTAACAATAACACCCTTATTTTGATTCCAGATCTATGAACTGCTATCAGATAAACACGGCATGGTTTTAGCAAAGTAAGCCTGGGTGTGAAACAATGGTGGACTGGCCGAGCAACAATTGAGAAAACAAAGGAAAACTGAAGAAGCAAAGAATAAAGTTACCTGATGGTTTGAGCAAAAGAATAGGATGAAGGCCGTGTAAAGAGATGCAGAGGAAAGATAAGGTGGTATACTTATAGGCAAGGTCTGGCGTAGATTTAGAAGGACAGGTGAAAACTTTTTGGTTTCCTTCCAGTATTGGTTTAAATAGAAGAAGTTATGCGTGATTTACTGATGGATATTGATTTTATATGTTATGTTTCCTTTGTATGAATTTAAATGTGGATGCAAAAGGTTAGTATGAATTTAAAGAGATAAATGGAATTGACTGCATCAGTTATATCAGATTTCAATGTTACTTATGTTCGATTAAAAGAAAAATGGCAATGCTTGGTGAAAGCCAGAGGAACAACCAGTAACCTCCATTTGAATGCTTGCGTGATCTACTCATCAGTTTTAAAAGAATTCATGGTTTTTGCATCAATCAAAGGAGTCCGAGAGGTTTTATCCTTTTGAAACTTGTTGATCATTTTAAAAGCCAGATTAACTTGCGTGATAGGAGAAGGCACCTGGTATATGTATATACGTTGTAGTTTTGTACGTTACTTCATGTTACGTTTTATTTCATTTATACATTTTGATTTTTAGTTTGAACCAATAAATGAATGGTAAATATTTATGTAGTCTTTAGGCAGAGAACGTATACAATTTATTAAGAGAAATCAAACGGTCCTTTAAACAAATAACGTCCGTCTTAAAACACTGACTGATATTTTTCTTCAAAAATATTTGGAAATATGATTTTTACACTGCGTTAAACAGACATAATCTGAAACATCAAAAATTTTCATAAAAATAACATTTTGAAATCACACGTTTTATTACGTTGTTTATACCCTATAATTGACGCGTCTTTTAGACGTGAAATTCAACAGTTCAGATATAGCTTAAATTTTCACAGTTATTATTAGATTTTATTGACATATTCAATTTTATAAAATATATCTCTAAATTAAATAATTAAACTATATTGTTATACACAATTTATATAAAATATATTTCAAAAATCAAATAATTAAAAGAAATAAATAGTTATAAAACTAGGGTTGTTACACTCTCCCCCACTTAAGAACTTTTCGTCCTCGAAAAGGAACGAAAGAAGAGAAACAAAGAAGATAATCTAGATAACAAGAATCTTAAACGAATAGTTCCGGATTTTGAAGCCGAAGAAGATCCTCTAGAATCGGTTTTACCCCTTTCAGTTCGACCGTTAGTCTATGGGTGGTAAGCGGTGCTCAGGTTCCGATGAGTAACAAAGATTTCAGAGATTATAGAAAGATTTCTAAATAGGCTGGTATAAGCAATAGCCTCCCCATTATGTAGCAGATAAGGAAACCGAGGACAACTAAAAGATAGTTTGAAAAACAAAATAAGATAATAAATTTGAAATCATAATGCTTTTGAAATCATAATACTTTGAAAGTCATTAAACTTTATAGATATTATCATTTGGAAATCATACTACAAAAATCATAACACTTTTTAAAAAAAAATCTTCATTTATATCTTTTAAATTCAATGTCAAAAATATTCATTTCAAAGTTATAATATTCTTAAGTTCATTTATTCAATTATAAATTTTCAAAACATTTATTTTTTTAGAAAACAGCAGCACTTATAATATGCTACAGTAGATATAATGGTATTTCCAATCAGTTCAATTCTGAAATATCATTTGGATATCATTTTACTCATATTTTTAAAACAAACTTTTATCCAAATAAACTATACTTCATTTCAAAAGTTCATTATTTTACTTAACTCTAAATTTACTTTATTTGAAATACCTATTTTATAAACAAGATATTCCTTCTTGAAATTTCCATTTGAAAACCAAATTCTCAATTATCAAATTTTAGTGATATTAAAATACGTATTAACTATTTAAATCATAATTATTCATTTTCAAGACATATCTATTTCATAAATAAAATATTTATTATAGCAAATATAACAATCAAATTTCTTTACATATTATTTCCCTTAGACATTAATTATCTATGATTTTAAGATAAACAGTCCTTATTACAAAATATCCCTTTCCAAATATATTTATTTTCTTATTCAAAGATACATTGTTTATTACACCAACATATTCATTTCAGGGAATAACCTTTATTACAATTTCTTGGTTAGATTTAAGGTTCCATATTAAATCAACTTTGATTATTAGGTTATTTAAATAAATTCCTTAAATTCCTTTTTCTTTATTTACCTCAATTAATCTTTTATAACTAAAATTTAAGTGTATAACCATTCAAATTTTATTTATAAAATCCTTTTTATATTGTATATTATCCAATTTCATTGTTAACTTCTGAAAATCAAGGTAAGTTATATTGAAATGAAGCTGAGTATTATACAACTAAAACTTTCAATTTCAATTATCTCCAATTGGAACTCCTTATTCAAAATTTTATTTTCCTTTTTATTTTATTGAAATTTTTCTTAAGATAAAATTTAAGAATTAAATTTCTGATTCCCTTCAAACCATTTAGAGATAACTAAATATATGTTCATAATATGTCAAATCAATTTTATAAATTAGGTCACATTCTAGAAATTCAAATCAATTAAAATCTCAAGGTAACACTGTAGCTAGACTACAGAATGGTCTTTTCACTTCGAAACTCGAAAATGAATGTCGATGATGCTGCAGTCATCACCAAAATTATTTTCCAGCGACAAAGAGAAGAGCACTAAATTTTAGAATTCTTTGGGAACAATTTTCTATTCGAAAATCTTTTAAATAACATATCCTTTTGAAATTTTAACCCAAGGTTTGAAACCATCCGAAATTAAATTCTCAAGTTCTTGTTTAAATTCATTTCGGTTTCCAAATTAATTTATAACCATTTTTTTATATTCACTTATTTATATTAGACAAAACCCATGGTTTACAAGCCATAAATAAAATCAAAAACTATTATCTCTTAACAATTAGTTAAATTAATTATAAAATTCTGAAAATTATACTTATATATAATATTAGATTTTATTTTCAAATGTAGGAATAAATTTTTCAAAACAAGGATAAAGATTCAAATTTGATGAACTCAAATCAAAGAGAATTTAAATAAGTTGAAATCAGGGGATCTGATGATTAAATAACAGAATAAGGAACTAGGTAAGTTTATATAAATCGCGGAGAACCTTGACTTGGTCAACCGTGACTTAAAGAGTCAGATCGATGTGATTCGTGTAAATCTACATTTGATCAGAAGAGATAGAGTTCGGAATAACCAAAGATACTAGCATATAAACCGAGGATAAATATAAATCTCCGGTGAACCAATGCTAATTGTAAAGGAGTTTCACCCCTTTATTAGAATAATGGCGAGACCGCCAATTCACTATAAAAATCATCCGAAGTGGAGTTATGGGATACTCGATAATCTAAAGATGATGAAAAAGTGAGGGACACGAATGAACTTTGGAACCGTAGGGAATGTTCCAAAATTCGAAAAGAAAGTGGTTCAATCTCGAATGAAAGTGATTCAGTAAATTAAATTTTACCATACATTCTAAGTTTTGCCTAGAACCTCGCTCTGATACCAAATGTAGCGACCCAGTATTTTCAACCCTTCGCATCCGCACATGTCGGACTTGAATTGTTCAAAATACTGCGTTGTAAAATTAATTTGGCAAAACTTAAAATATGCAGTAAATAAATCACAGAATCACAGACACAGATATCAGAACTCACAGCGGAAATAAAATATTCAGTGGTTCATGAAGCCACTATAAAACTTTATCCAACCAGAATTTACATAGTTTAGAATCTGCAATACAGCTTTAGACATAAATAGAAATAGAGTCTTCCAAAGTCTTGATTGCAAATAAGATAAAGACTGAAAAGCTTCCGGCAGCACGAATGATCTACGGGATGTCCTAGCTCCGGATAGAAACTGAAGCTGCAACTCAGGCTGACCCGAGCGTAAAATAAAACATAACACTCGAGTCAGGACATACATACTTATATAATGTAAGCTAATTCAAGTGTACTGTAATATAGAGCAAGTAACTCAAAGGATGCTTGGGATCGCCCATCCTCTAAGGATCCGTTAAACTATTTACTATGTAGTATATTGCGCTATTATAGTAGTGTCTATTTATAAAATAAACATACTTTTTAATAGCGTTAAGGGGTTACCCATATAGCCCTTAACACAGAATAATGCCAATAGTCTATACAGTACCGTAATACCTCCTGATCGGGAAGCTACCAGAGGATACTCCATAGGTACGACACAAATAGAAACTCGTAGTAAAGGCTCGGTATGGTAGATGACACGGCACAACTAGGCAATGCCAGGGTAGATATACCAATTACTATCCAGGCTGATGGAAACGCGTAGCCGCAGTTACCGCCCACCTCGGACTAACTCTCCAAAATCAAAATATAGTAGTGGCCACTGAATCAATCCAAAATCATAGTATAATATCGAAGAGGAGGGTCCGATCAGAGGTATGACCTCATTGGCCTGGAATCGCTCCTGTTTTAGCCACCTTATGCCAACTCACGGGAGTCGGGTCCACGTATTTACCTTACAGGAAACGCCACCACCGACCTACTTCATTCTGGAATCTCCACCGCGTACACGGTTAGTCAAAGTGGTTTTCGGTATCGACAGAGAGTATGCCCATATCCGATCCCGGTCTCTTGCCAACCCATCGTGATTATAACCCGTGGTTACAACTTTAAAATGGTATTCATACTTTGAAATCAAAATAAATTTCAAATTCCTTCAATATAAAAATATTGATTTAAACATTTCAGGTTATAATATACCATTTAAATTTTATTCAAACTATTTTGGAATTTATTGCCTTTACTAAATTTTGAAGTTAAATTCTTCCTTTAAAACCACAAAACGAATTTTAACTTGTTACATATTAAATTCCAAAATTTACAACCTTTCCCAAAATAAATCTCCATAAATTTCAAAACAATCAAATTCTAGATTCCGTAGCACTTATGCAATGCTACCTAAAGTTTATGGGTTAAACAGTCTAACTTCAAAAGACAGCATTTAAATGCTGTAGTAGATCATTTACTAAATAAATATTTCCAAATATAACTTATTTATTTATTATCTTCTTAACTGAAATCTTATCCTTTCAAAAATCCAGAATTACCAAAATAAGTTATATTCCATAATTTTATTCAAATATTTATTTATTTATTAACATTTATAACTCATTCAAAATCAATAAAAATCCTTTAAAGATATTAAATCAGAATATTTAATTTCCCAATAATTTTAAATATTTCAGAAAATATTATAAGAACCACGAGCCTGTATATAGTTTTCTAGCCTAGGTCAAGTGATACAGATTTATATCATTTCAATCCGTAATTTACAAACCCCGGGTTCTATCATTTCAAACCCGCAATCCCAAGTTAACAGTTAAGCAGTTAACAGAATACTTTAACAATAATCATCATCTAGGCCTATTATTTCAGCCCATAACAATCTAAATTTAACAGGGAACTTGCAGTGATGATTTAAGCAGTAAATAAACAATTAATACAATAACTGTAGAAATAACACAACAGGTAAATAACTGATGAGGTGTCAAAAATGGGGTTCCTCATTCTACATCATACTACAGACAGATAATATTTAAATGGAATTTTACATATACACTTGCGATAATTTACCAAAATATATGTACGTATGTCTGGTGAGGAATACTCACCTGAGAATTGCAGAAAATTTGAATTTCAAAAATGACGATTCACCGGTAAAGAACGACAGAGAATAACGATCAAATTTCTTCTGATGTCGCCTAGATTCAAATCTAGAATAAAATTCAAATATTTTGAAACGCGACTTTAGAATTAACGGTCGAAGAAAATTTAAAATAGGGAGAGAATTGGTTTGATTTGCTCGACCACTCCACCGTGCAATTATGACTAAAATATACCCCAACCGTGAATTGTGCTAACGCTAAAATTTACGACCAAATTTCCTAAAGCAAACTACGGCAAAAAGAATTTTCTCTATGTCGTGATACCCATGTGCACGTGCACACTTTAAATTTCAACTTGCTCATGTACGTGTACACACACGGCAAACATCTTATCGTTGCCTAATTTATCCATTTAGATCCAACTACTTAATTTTGCAATACTACTTACATTTGTTTGTTCCTCAACCAAAATTTTCCAAGTTTAAACTAAAACAGGCAACTCACTTATCCCCCAGTTCACCGAGTCACCACCCAAATCTCTTCGAGTCACCTTCACCGATGCTTCGAGTCAGCTGTGCCATTCCTTCGAGTCCATTTGGCCATACTTCGGGTCATATATATACGTAATTTCTCTGCATAAATTTTTTTTCTACTTCCACCAAATACTTCACCGGAACCGACCCACCAACTACCTCCCTACTTCTCTCAAGCATCTACCTATATCAAGCCTTAACAACCCCTGGTCATGCATCTAAACACCTCTGTCAACTTGAAACATGCACACAGATCCCAACATGCACAGCCTATATCCAGATTTTGTACATATGCAGCCTTATTGGTATGAATACAATCTGAAAACCCACTACTAAAGTTACACTTTTCCAATGCACTGCCAAAACAATCCCAGCTTCTAATTCAACACTTCCCAGTTTTCAATCTCAACCCATGTCAGATTCAAAACATGCACAGTGGTATCACATTCTTTACCTATGCAAAATACGCCTCACAAATTTTAATCTATTCACTCAGATTCTATTTCTCATTTCTTCCATGAACTCACCATCTTCCTCAGCCTAAATTTGTTGCCTAAATTCACTTTGATTCTCCACTTGTATCCCACCTTCTACTGCACATATCTTCATGCAACAAAGAAAAACAGAGCACCATCTGATGCTCAACTAAAAGAATCCATTCCTTCTATGAATTTTTAGCCTAAGTCTGTTACTGTTTTCTATGCGGACTCCTACCCAGTTGGACAAAATATGCAGACATGCTAGGACCTATATGCACACCTCTACAAGATGCAACAAAAATCTAAGTCAGGTCTGCGCGTATTCATGGAATTCTATCCCACATTATATGATTCTAACCTTTCAGATGTGATGATGTGTGTCCTATGCAATTTTTGTATCCCAAAGTTCTTCTGTTGCCAAATTCCTTTCGACGTAGATTCACCTTTTGAATTTAGCTTCAGTTTCAGATTTAAAATCTGAGGACAACTACTACACACAAACACTGATCTTTGAACAAATAGCTATCTACCTGCCTATCACTAGCATCAAACAGACTCAAATCTACAGCTAACAACTTCAGTTACAATAAATCAAATAAGGTCCGATGGAGATTTCATTTACAAGGCTCGGTCACCACTTGATGCATGTTTCTAGGATACATACGTGCACAGTCTCAACTTAAAAGTAAGTACAGAGAATTGCCTTACTACTTCAATACTATATGTTCAGTTAAGATAATTCAAAATACTCAGGGTAGATAAAGTTCATGCTAGGCTTGGTTACTCATGCTAACTGATATGGTATGGTTATGACATCTACATATTGTGATACATGGACATGCACACTCACTCCAATACCCACTACAGTCACAACTTAAAATGGACACAACCTAGCTTGGCCACAACTTCAACTACAGGCATGTACCCATCTACACTGCTTTATGCTGCTTCAATGGTGAAGCATACTTTCTAATACAACTCATATTTACGCAGCTCATGTGTCAAAATATATGCAGACTATGGGTCACTCAACATTCCTCTGACTTAGCATTGAAAAGCATTACTCTGTTTTTAAATATGCCATCCCTCTATTCTTAAATACAACATCAACTGAAACCTCAAAACACACATCAACATCTCTACCTATAGACTATAAGCAGCTACTGATGAATAGTATAAGTAAACATTTCAGATCTATTCCTTCACATGCAACTATTTGTAAAATAGTGACTCCTCATTTCTTCCTCTGGTAATTCCCTCAGTTCGAATAACCATGTACACAGTGATACAAGAATATGCATGAACCTACCCAAACGAATCTCTATAGATATGCAGACTAACAATAACACCCTTATTTTGATTCCAGATCTATGAACTGCTATCAGATAAACACGGCATGGTTTTAGCAAAGTAAGCCTGGGTGTGAAACAATGGTGGACTGGCCGAGCAACAATTGAGAAAACAAAGGAAAACTGAAGAAGCAAAGAATAAAGTTACCTGATGGTTTGAGCAAAAGAATAGGATGAAGGCCGTGTAAAGAGATGCAGAGGAAAGATAAGGTGGTATACTTATAGGCAAGGTCTGGCGTAGATTTAGAAGGACAGGTGAAAACTTTTTGGTTTCCTTCCAGTATTGGTTTAAATAGAAGAAGTTATGCGTGATTTACTGATGGATATTGATTTTATATGTTATGTTTCCTTTGTATGAATTTAAATGTGGATGCAAAAGGTTAGTATGAATTTAAAGAGATAAATGGAATTGACTGCATCAGTTATATCAGATTTCAATGTTACTTATGTTCGATTAAAAGAAAAATGGCAATGCTTGGTGAAAGCCAGAGGAACAACCAGTAACCTCCATTTGAATGCTTGCGTGATCTACTCATCAGTTTTAAAAGAATTCATGGTTTTTGCATCAATCAAAGGAGTCCGAGAGGTTTTATCCTTTTGAAACTTGTTGATCATTTTAAAAGCCAGATTAACTTGCGTGATAGGAGAAGGCACCTGGTATATGTATATACGTTGTAGTTTTGTACGTTACTTCATGTTACGTTTATTTCATTTATACATTTTGATTTTTAGTTTGAACCAATAAATGAATGGTAAATATTTATGTAGTCTTTAGGCAGAGAACGTATACAATTTATTAAGAGAAATCAAACGGTCCTTTAAACAAATAACGTCCGTCTTAAAACACTGACTGATATTTTTCTTCAAAAATATTTGGAAATATGATTTTTACACTGCGTTAAACAGACATAATCTGAAACATCAAAAATTTTCATAAAAATAACATTTTGAAATCACACGTTTTATTACGTTGTTTATACCCTATAATTGACGCGTCTTTTAGACGTGAAATTCAACTGTTCAGATATAGCTTAAATTTTCACAGTTATTATTAGATTTTATTGACATATTCAATTTTATAAAATATATCTCTAAATTAAATAATTAAACTATATTGTTATACACAATTTATATAAAATATATTTCAAAAATCAAATAATTAAAAGAAATAAATAGTTATAAAACTAGGGTTGTTACAGACTTCAAGGAGAGCGTTAAAAGCATTTGATACCTTAGAATTTCGAACGACTCAAGGCGTTTTACACGATTACTTAGCTAGTAAGTAAGCTGCTTTTTCAATCTGTGAATATCTTTCACTTTCCTGTTTTATCCAATTTTAAATTCAATTTCAATTTTTTTAGCTGAATATTATGCTGGCCTTTTTTGATCTTTGTATATTTTTGTTTTTTTACGTTCTTCTACGTTAACATCGAATTAGTCCGACTACTTATACCACAAACTCCACGCAATAAATTTATGAATGGAAACATCCAAGCTGTAGAATAAAATTAAGATGGAATTATTCCACACAAAAAACCGATCCATGACAAATCCAACCGTTAGAAACGTACAACATGAAAAGAGCTTCGTTTTGATAGGTTGTGGCTCCCGTAACTACAAACGAGTCAAAAGTTATGGTCGTTTGAAGAAACGGAAGAAAGCGACCTACCGCTCGCTGTTCCGATTCGACGGTATTGGCAAAAGTCATCGATCTCCGTGAAACGCTCGAGCATGCTCACACTATAGTACTTGATATTTAAGATATTATGGATCATTGGGGGAATAAATGGGGATATGGGTCAAAACTTGTCTACAGAAGCTATAGCACAATAAACGTTCTGTTTTTACGACCGTTCCGTCTTCCTCTTTTTCCGTACCACATTGCTTTGCTCATAGTCATCAACACGCGCCAGCTTTTTTACCAGAATTACGACACCACGACGAAGTGACTTCAAGGAGAGCGTTAAAAGTATTTGATACCTTAGAATTTCGAACGACTCAAGGCGTTTTATATGATTACTTAGCCAGTAAGTAAGCTGCTTTTTCAATCAGTGAATATCTTTCAATTTCCTGTTTTACCAATTTTAAATTTAATTTCAATTTTTTTAGCTGAATATTATGCTGGCCTTATTTGATCTTCGTATATATTTGTTTCTTTACGTTCTTCTACGTTAACATCGAATTAGTCCGACTACTTATACCACAAACTCCATGGAATAAATTTATGAATGGAAACATCCAAGCTGTAGAATAAAATTAAGATGGAATTATTCAACACAAAAAACCGATCCATGACACTTCCAACAGTTATAAACGTAGAACATGGAAAGAGCTTCGTTTTGATAGGTTGTGGCTCCCTTAACTCCAAACGAGTCAAAAGTTATGGCGTTTGAAGAAACGGAAGAAAGCGACCGACCGCTCGCTGTTCCGATTCGACGGTATTGGGAAAAGTCTTCGATCTCCATGAAACGCTCGAGCATGGTCACACTATAGAACTCGATATTTAGTATATTATGGATCATTAGGGGAATAAATGGGGATATGGGTCAAAAATTGTCTACAGAAGCTATAGCATAATCAACGTTCTGTTTTTACGACCGTTCCGTCTTCCTCTTTTTCCGAACCACATTGTTTTGCTCATAGTCCTCAACACGCGCCGCCTTTTTACCAGAATTCCGACACCACGACGAAATGACTTCAAGGAGAGCGTTAAAAGCATTTGATACCTTAGAATTTCGAACGACTCAAGGCGTTTTATATGATTACTTAGCTTGTAAGTAAGCTGCTTTTTCAATCTGTGAATATCTTTCAGTTTCCTGTTTTATCAAATTTTAAATTCAATTTCAATTTTTTTAGCTGAATATTATGTTGGCCTTTTTTGATCTTTGTATATTTTTGTTTTTTTACGTTCTTCTACGTTAACATCGATTTAGTCCGACTACTTATACCACAAACTCCACTGAATAAATTTATTAATGAAAACATCCAAGCTGTAGAATAAAATTAAGATGGAATTATTCTACACAAAAAACCGATCCATGACACTTCCAACCATTAGAAACGTAGAACATGGAAAGAGCTTCGTTTTGACAGGTTGTGGCTCGCGTAGCTCCAAACGAGTCAAAAGTTATGGTCGTTTGAAGAAACGGAAGAAAGCGACCGACCGCTCGCTGTTCCGATTCGACGGTATTGGCAAAAGTCTTCGATCTCCGTGAAGCGCTCGAGCATGCTCACACTATAGTACTTGATATTTAAGATACTATGGATCACTGGGGGAATAAATAGGGATATGGGTCAAAAACTTGTCTACAGAAGCTATAGCACAATAAACTTTCTGTTTTTACCACCGTTCCGTCTTCCTCTTTTTCCGTACAACATTGTTTTTCTCATAGTCATCAACACGCGCCGCCTTTTTACCAGAATTACGACACCACGACGAAGTGACTTCAAGGAGAGCGTTAAAAGCATTTGATACCTTAGAATTTCGAACGACTCAAGGCGTTTTACACGATTACATAGCCAGTAAGTAAGCTGCTTTTTCAATCTGTGAATATCTTTCAGTTTCCTGTTTTATCCAATTTTAAATTCAATTTCAATTTTTTTAGCTTAATATTATGCTAGCCTTTTTTGATCTTTGTATATTTTTGTTTTTTTACATTTTTCTACGTTAACATCGAATTAGTCCGACTACTTATACCACAAACTCCACGGAATAAATTTATGAATGGAAACATCCAAGCTGTAGAATAAAACTAAGATGGAATTATTCCACACAAAATACCGATCCATGAAAAATCCAACAGTTAGAAACGTAGAACATGGAAAGAGCTTCGTTTTGATAGGTTGTGGCTCCCGTAACTCCAAACGAGTCAAAAGTTATGGCCGTTTGAAGAAACGGAAGAAAGCGACCGACCGCTCGCTGTTCCGATTCGACGGTATTGGCAAAAGTCTTCGATCTCCGTGGAACGCTCGAGCATGCTCACACTATAGTACTTGATATTTAAGATATTATGGATGATTGGGGGAATAAATGGGGATATGGGTCAAAAATTTGTCTACAGAAGCTATAGCACAATAAACGTTCTGTTTTTATGACCGTTCCGTCTTCCTCTTTTTCCGTACCACATTGTTTTGCTCATAGTCGTCAACACGCGCCAGCTTTCTTACCAGAATTACGACACCATGACGAAGTGACTTCAAGGAAAGCGTTAGAAGAATTTGATACCTTAGAATTTCGAACGACTCAAGGCGTTTTATATGATTACTTAGCCAGTAAGTAAGCTGCTTTTTCAATCTGTGAATATCTTTCAGTTTCCTGTTTTATCCAATTTTAAATTCAATTTCAATTTTTTTAGCTGAATATTATGCTGGCCTTTTTTGATCTTTGTATATTTTTGTTTTTTTACGTTCTTCTACGTTAACATCGATTTAGTCCGACTACTTATACCACAAACTCCACTGAATAAATTTATGAATGAAAACAACCAAGCTGTAGAATAAAATTAAGATGGAATTATTCTACACAAGAAACTGATCCATGACAATTCCAACAGTTAGAAACGTAGAACATGGAAAGAGCTTCGTTTTGATAGGTTGTGGCTCGCGTAACTACAAACGAGTCAAAAGTTATGGCCGTTTGAAGAAACGGAAGAAAGCGACCGACCGCTCGCTGTTCCGATTCGACGGTATTGGCAAAAGTCTTCGATCTCCGTGAAACGCTCGAGCATGCTCACACTATAGTACTTGATATTTAAGATATCATGGATCATTGGGGGAATAAAAGGGGATATGGGTCAAAAACTTGTCTACAGAAGCTATAGAACAATAAACGTTCTGTTTTTACGACCGTTCCGTCTTCCTCTTTTTCCGTACCACATTGTTTCGCTCATAGTCATCAACACGCGCCGCCTTTTTACCAGAATTACGACACCACGACGAAGTGACTTCAAGGAGAGCGTTAAAAGCATTTGATACCTTAGAATTTCGAACGACTCAAGGCGTTTTACACGATTACTTAGCTAGTAAGTAAGCTGCTTTTTCAATCTGTGAACATCTTTCAGTTTCCTGTTTTATCCAATTTTAAATTCAGTTTCAATTTTTTTAGCTGAATATTATGCTGGCCTTTTTTGATCTTCGTATATTTTTGTTTTTTTACGTTCTTCTACGTTAACATCGAATTAGTCCGACTACTTATACCACAAACTCCACGGAATAAATTTATGAATGGAATCATCCAAGCTGTAGAATAAAATTAAGATGGAATTATTCCACACAAAAAAACGATCCATGACAAATCAAACCGTTAGAAACGTAGAACATGGAAAGAGCTTCGTTTTGATAGGTTGTGGCTCCCGTTACTCCAAACGAGTCAAAAGTTATGGCCGTTTGAAGAAACGGAAGAAAGCGACCGACCGCTCGCTGTTCCGATTCGACGGTATTGGCAAAAAATTTCGATCTCCGTGAAACGCTCGAGCATGCTCACACTATAGTACTTGATATTTAAGATATTATGGATCATTGGGGGAATAAATGGGGATATGGGTCAAAAACTTGTCTACAGAAGCTATAGCACAATAAACGTTCTGTTTTTACGACCGTTCCGTCTTCCTCTTTTTCCGTACCACATTGCTTTGCTCATAGTCATCAACACGCGCCAGCTTTTTTACCAGAATTACGACACCACGACGAAGTGACTTCAAGGAGAGCGTTAAAAGTATTTGATACCTTAGAATTTCGAACGACTCAAGGCGTTTTATATGATTACTTAGCCAGTAAGTAAGCTGCTTTTTCAATCAGTGAATATCTTTCAGTTTCCTGTTTTACCAATTTTAAACTCAATTTCAATTTTTTTAGCTGAATATTATGCTGGCCTTTTTTAATCTTCGTATATATTTGTTTTTTCACGTTCTTCTACGTTAACATCGAATTAGTCCGACTACTTATACCACAAACTCCATGGAATAAATTTATGAATGGAAACATCCAAGCTGTAGAATAAAATTAAGATGGAATTATTCTACACAAAAAACCGATCCATGACACTTCCAACAGTTATAAACGTAGAACATGGAAAGAGCTTCGTTTTGATAGGTTGTGGCTCCCTTAACTCCAAACGAGTCAAAAGTTATGGCCGTTTGAAGAAACGGAAGAAAGCGACCGACCGCTCGCTGTTCCGATTCGACGGTATTGGCAAAAGTCTTCAATCTCCGTGAAACGCTCGAGCATGGTCACACTATAGAACTTGATATTTAGCATATTATGGATCATTGGGGGAATAAATGGGGATATGGGTCAAAAATTGTCTACAGAAGCTATAGCACAATCAACGTTCTGTTTTTACGACCGTTTCGTCTTCCTCTTTTTCCGTACCACATTGTTTGCTCATAGTCATCAACATGCGCCGCCTTTTTACCAGAATTACGACACCACGACGAAGTGACATCAAGGAAAGCGTTAAAAGCATTTGATACCTTAGAATTTCGAACGACTCAAGGCGTTTTACATTATTACTTAGCCTGTAAGTAAGCTACTTTTTCAATCTGTGAATATCTTTCAGTTTCCTGTTTTATCCAATTTTAAATTCAATTTCATTTTTTTTAGTTGAATATTATGCTGGCCTTTTTTGATCTTTGTATATTTTTGTTTTTTTACGTTCTTCTACGTTAACATCGATTTAGTCCGACTACTTATACCACAAACTCCACGGAATAAATTTATGAATAAAAACATCCAAGGTGTAGAATAAAATTAAGATGGAATTATTCTACACAAAAAACCGATCCATGAAAATTCCAACCGTTAGAAACGTAGAACATGGAAAGAGCTTCGTTTCGATAGGTTGTGGCTCCCGTAAATCCAAACGAGCCAAATGTTATGGCCGTTTGAAGAAACGGAAGAAAGCGACCGACCGCTCGCTGTTCCGATTCGACGGTATTGGCAAAAGTCTTCGATCTCCGTGAAACGCTCGAGCATGCTCACACTATAGTACTTGATATTTAAGATATTATGGATCATTGGGGGAATAAATGGGGATATGGGTCAAAAATTTGTCTACAGAAGCTATAGCACAATAAACGTTCTGTTTTTACGACCGTTCCGTCTTCCTCTTTTTCCGTACCATATTGTTTTGCTCATAGTCATTAACACGCGCCGGCTTTTTTACCAGAATTACGACATCACAACGAAATGACTTCAAGGAGAGCGTTAAAAGCATTTGATACCTTAGAATTTCGAACGACTCAATGCGTTTTATATGATTACTTAGCTAGTAAGTGAGCTGCTTTTTCAATCTGTGAATATCTTTCAGTTTCCTGTTTCATCCAATTTTAAATTCAATTTCAATTTTTTTAGCTGAATATTTTGCTGGCCTTTTTTGATCTTTGTATATATTTTTTTACGTTTTTCTACGTTAACATCGATTTAGTCCGACTACTTATACCACAAACTCCACTGAATAAATTTATGAATGAAAACATCAAAGCTGTAGAATAAAATTAAGATGGAATTATTCCACACAAAATACCGATCCATGAAAAATCCAACCGTTAGAAACGTAGAACATGGAAAGAGCTTCGTTTTGATAGGTTGTGGTTCGCGTAACTCCAAACGAGTCAAAAGTTATGGCCGTTTGAAGAAACGGAAGAAAGCGACCGACCGCTCGCTGTTCCGATTCGACGGTATTTGCAAAAGTCTTCGATCTCCGTGAAACGCTCGAGCATGCTCACACTATAGTACTTGATATTTAAGATATTATGGATCATTGGAGGAATAAATGGGGATATGGGTCAAAAACTTGTCTACAGGAGCTATAGCACAATAAACGTTCTGTTTTTACGACCATTCCGTCTTCCTCTTTTTCCGTACCACATTGTTTTGCTCATAGTCATCAACACGCGCCGCCTTTTTACCAGAATTACGACACCACGACGAAATGACTTCAAGGAGAGCGTTAAAAGCATTTGA
The DNA here is from genome assembly GCA_030765085.1 of Allium cepa. Classification (NCBI taxonomy): domain Eukaryota; kingdom Viridiplantae; phylum Streptophyta; class Magnoliopsida; order Asparagales; family Amaryllidaceae; genus Allium; species Allium cepa. The sequence continues at coordinate 173,114,297 of CM060931.1, forward strand.
TACCTTAGAATTTCGAACGATTCCATGCGTTTTATATGATTACTTAGCTAGTAAGTAAGCTGCTTTTTCAATCTGTGAATATCTTTCAGTTTGCTGTTTCATCCAATTTTAAATTCAATTTCAATTTTTTTAGCTGAATATTATGCTGGCCTTTTTTGATATTTGTATATTTTTGTTTTTTACGTTCTTCTACGTTAACATCGATTTAGTCCGACTACTTATACCACAAACTCTACGGAATAAATTTATGAATGGAAACATCCAAGCTGTAGAATAAAATTGGGATGGAATTATTCCACACAAAAAACCGATCCATGAAAAATCCAACCATTAGAAACGTAGAACATGGAAAGAGCTTCGTTTTGATAGGTTGTGGCTCCCGTAACTCCAAACGAGTCAAAAGTTATGGCCGTTTGAAGAAATGGAAGAAAGCGACCGACCGCTCGCTGTTCCGATTCGACGGTATTGGCAAAAGTCTTCGATCTCCGTGAAACGCTCGAGAATTCTCACACTATAGTACTTGATATTTAAGATATTATGGATCATTGGGGGAGTAAATAGGGATATGGGTCAAAAACTTGTCTACAGAAGCTATAGCACAATAAACATTCTGTTTTTACGACCGTTCCGTCTTCCTCTTTTCCCGTACCACATTGTTTTGCTCATAGTCATCAACACGCGCCGGCTTTTTTACCAGAATTACGACACCACGACGAAATGACTTCAAGGAGAGCGTTAAAAGCATTTGATACCTTAAAATTTCGAACGACTCAAGGCGTTTTATAAGATTACTTAGCCAGTAAGTAAGCTGCTTTTTCAATCTGTGAATATCTTTCAGTTTCCTGTTTAATCAAATTTTAAATTCAATTTCAATTTTTTTAGCTGAATATTATGCTGGCCTTTTTTGATCTTTTTTTATTTTTGTTTTTTTACGTTCTTCTACGTTAACATCGATTTAGTCCGACTACTTATACCACAAACTCCACGGAATAAATTTATGAATGGAAACATCCAAGTTGTAGAATAAAATTAAGATGGAATTATTCTACACAAAAAACCGATCCATGACACTTCCAACCGTTAGAAACGTAGAACATGGAAAGAGCTTCGTTTTGATAGGTTGTGGCTCGCGTAACTCCAAACGAGTCAAAAGTTATGGCCGTTTGAAGAAACGGAAGAAAGCGACCGACCGCTCGCTGTTCCGATTCGACGGTATTGGCAAAAGTCTTCGATCTCCGTGAAACGCTTGAGCATGCTCACACTATAGTAATTGATATTTACATATTATGGATCATTGGGGGAATAAATGGGGATATGGGTCAAAAACTTGTCTATAGAAGCTATAGCACAATAAACGTTCTGTTTTTACGACCGTTCCGTGTTCCTCTTTCTCCGTACCACATTGTTTTGCTCATAGTCATCAACACGCGCCGCCTTTGTACCAGAACTTCGACACCACGACGAAATGACTTCGAGGAGAGCGTTAAAAGCATTTGATACCTTAGAATTTCGAACGACTCAAGGCGTTTTATATGATTACTTAGCTAGTAAGTGAGCTGCTTTTTCAATCTGTGAATATCTTTCAGTTTCCTGTTTCATCCAATTTTAAATTCAATTTCAATTTTTTTAGCTGAATATTTTGCTGGCCTTTTTTGATCTTTGTATATTATTTTTTTACGTTTTTCTACGTTAACATCGATTTAGTCCGACTACTTATACCACAAACTCCACGGTATAAATTTATGAATGGAAACATCCAAGCTGTAGAATAAAATTAAGATGGAATTTTTCCACACAAAAAACCGATCCATGACAAATCCAACCGTTGGAAATGTAGAACATGGAAAGAGCTTCGTTTTGATAGGTTGTGGCTCCCGTAACTCCAAACGAGTCAAAAATTATGGTCGTTTGAAGAAACGGAAGAAAGCGACCGACCGCTCGCTGTTCCGATTCGACGGTATTGGCAAAAGTCTTCGATCTCCGTGAAACGCTCGAGCATGCTCACACTATAGTACTTGATATTTAAGATATTATGTATCATTGGGGGAATAAATGGGGATATGGGTCAAAAACTTGTCTACAGAAGCTATAGCACAATAAACGTTCTGTTTTTTCGATCGTTCCGTCTTCCCCTTTTTCCGTACCACATTGTTTTGCTCATAGTCATCAACACGCGCCGCCTTTTTACCAGAATTACGACACCACGACGAAATGACTTCAAGGAGAGCGTTAAAAGCATTTGATACCTTAGAATTTCGAACGATTCCAGGCGTTTTATATGATTACTTAGCTAGTAAGTAAGCTGCTTTTTCAATCTGTGAATATATTTCAGTTTGCTGTTTCATCCAATTTTAAATTCAATTTCAATTTTTTTAGCTGAATATTATGCTAGCCTTTTTTGATATTTGTATATTTTTGTTTTTTACGTTCTTCTACGTTAACATCGATTTAGTCGGACTACTTATACCACAAACTCTACGGAATAAATTTATGAATGAAAACATCCAAGATGTAGAATAAAATTGGGATGGAATTATTCCACACAAAAAACCGATCCATGACAAATCCAACCGTTAGAAACGTAGAACATGGAAAGAGCTTCGTTTTGATAGGTTGTGGCTCCCGTAACTCCAAACGAGTCAAAAGTTATGGTCGTTTGAAGAAATGGAAGAAAGCGACCGACCGCTCGCTGTTCCGATTCGATGGTATTGGCAAAAGTCTTCGATCTCCGTGAAACGCTCGAGAATTCTCACACTATAGTACTTGATATTTAAGATATTATGGATCATTGGGGGAGTAAATAGGGATATGGGTCAAAAACTTGTCTACAGAAGCTATAGCACAATAAACATTCTGTTTTTACGACCGTTCCGTCTTCCTCTTTTCCCGTACCACATTGTTTTGCTCATAGTCATCAACACGCGCCGGCTTTTTTACCAGAATTACGACACCCCGACGAAATGACTTCAAGGAGAGCGTTAAAAGCATTTGATACCTTAAAATTTCGAACGACTTAAGGCGTTTTATAAGATTACTTAGCCAGTAAGTAAGCTGCTTTTTCAATCTGTGAATATCTTTCAGTTTCCTGTTTAATCAAATTTTAAATTCAATTTCAATTTTTTTAGCAGAATATTATGCTGGCCTTTTTTGATCTTTTTTTATTTTTGTTTTTTTACGTTCTTCTACGTTAACATCGATTTAGTCCGACTACTTATACCACAAACTCCACGGAATAAATTTATGAATGGAAACATCCAAGTTGTAGAATAAAATTAAGATGGAATTATTCTACACAAAAAACCGATCCATGACACTTCCAACCGTTAGAAACGTAGAACATGGAAAGAGCTTCGTTTTGATAGGTTGTGGCTCGCGTAACTCCTAACGAGTCAAAAGTTATGGCCGTTTGAAGAAACGGAAGAAAGCGACCGACCGCTCGCTGTTCCGATTCGACGGTATTGGCAAAAGTCTTCGATCTCCGTGAAACGCTCGAGCATGCTCACACTATAGTAATTGATATTTACATATTATGGATCATTGGGGGAATAAATGGGGATATAGGTCAAAAACTTGTCTACAGAAGCTATAGCACAATAAACGTTCTGTTTTTACGACCGTTCCGTCTTCCTCTTTTTCTGTACCACATTGTTTTGCTCATAGTCATCAACACGCGCCGCCTTTGTACCAGAACTACGACACCACGACGAAATGACTTCGAGGAGAGCGTTAAAAGCATTTGATACCTTAGAATTTCGAACGACTCAAGGCGTTTTATATGATTACTTAGCTAGTAAGTGAGCTGCTTTTTCAATCTGTGAATATCTTTCAGTTTCCTGTTTCATCCAATTTTAAATTCAATTTCAATTTTTTTAGCTGAATATTTTGCTGGCCTTTTTTGATCTTTGTATATTTTTTTTTTTACGTTCTTCTACGTTAACATCGATTTAGTCCGACTACTTATACCACAAACTCCACGGAATAAATTTATGAATGGAAACATCCAAGCTGTAGAATAAAATTAAGATGGAATTATTCCACACAAAAAACCGATCCATGACAAATCCAACCGTTGGAAACATAGAACATGGAAAGAGCTTCGTTTTGATAGGTTGTGGCTCCCGTAACTCCAAACGAGTCAAAAATTATGGTCGTTTGAAGAAACGGAAGAAAGCGACCGACCGCTCGCTGTTCCGATTCGACGGTATTGGCAAAAGTCTTCGATCTCCGTGAAACGCTCGAGCATGCTCACACTATAGTACTTGATATTTAAGATATTATGGATCATTGGGGGAATAAATGGGGATATGGGTCAAAAACTTGTCTACAGAAGCTATAGCACAATAAACGTTCTGTTTTTTCGATCGTTCCGTCTTCCCCTTTTTCCGTACCACATTGTTTTGCTCATAGTCATCAACACGCGCCGCCTTTTTACCAGAATTACGACACCACGACGAAATGACTTCAAGGAGAGCGTTAAAAGCATTTGATACCTTAGAATTTCGAACGATTCCAGGCGTTTTATATGATTACTTAGCTAGTAAGTAAGCTGCTTTTTCAATCTGTGAATATATTTCAGTTTGCTGTTTCATCCAATTTTAAATTCAATTTCAATTTTTTTAGCTGAATATTATGCTGGCCTTTTTTGATATTTGTATATTTTTGTTTTTTACGTTCTTCTACGTTAACATCGATTTAGTCGGACTACTTATACCACAAACCCTACGGAATAAATTTATGAATGGAAACATCCAAGATGTAGAATAAAATTGGGATGGAATTATTCCACACAAAAAACCGATCCATGAAAAATCCAACCGCTAGAAATGTAGAACATGGAAAGAGATTCGTTTTGATAGGTTGTGGCTCCCGTAACTCCAAACGAGTCAAAAGTTATGGTCGTTTGAAGAAATGGAAGAAAGCGACCGACCGCTCGCTGTTCCGATTCGATGGTATTGGCAAAAGTCTTCGATCTCCGTGAAACGCTCGAGAATTCTCACACTATAGTACTTGATATTTAAGATATTATGGATCATTGGGGGAGTAAATAGGGATATGGGTCATAAACTTGTCTACAGAAGCTATAGCACAATAAACATTCTGTTTTTACGACCGTTCCGTCTTCCTCTTTTCCCGTACCACATTGTTTTGCTCATAGTCATCAACACGCGCCGGCTTTTTTACCAGAATTACGACACCACGACGAAATGACTTCAAGGAGAGCGTTAAAAGCATTTGATACCTTAAAATTTCGAACGACTCAAGGCGTTTTATAAGATTACTTAGCCAGTAAGTAAGCTGCTTTTTCAATCTGTGAATATCTTTCAGTTTCCTGTTTAATCAAATTTTAAATTCAATTTCAATTTTTTTAGCTGAATATTATGCTGGCCTTTTTTGATCTTTTTTTATTTTTATTTTTTTACGTTCTTCTACGTTAACATCGATTTAGTCCGACTACTTATACCACAAACTCCACGGAATAAATTTATGAATGGAAACATCCAAGTTGTAGAATAAAATTAAGATGGAATTATTCTACACAAAAAACCGATCCATGACACTTCCAACCGTTAGAAACGTAGAACATGGAAAGAGTTTCGTTTTGATAGGTTGTGGCTCGCGTAACTCCAAACGAGTCAAAAGTTATGGCCGTTTGAAGAAACGGAAGAAAGCGACCGACCGCTCGCTGTTCCGATTCGACGGTATTGGCAAAAGTCTTCGATCTCCGTGAAACGCTCGAGCATGCTCACACTATAGTAATTGATATTTACATATTATGGATCATTGGGGGAATAAATGGGGATATGGGTCAAAAACTTGTCTATAGAAGCTATAGCACAATAAACGTTCTGTTTTTACGACCGTTCCGTGTTCCTCTTTTTCCGTACCACATTGTTTTGCTCATAGTCATCAACACGCGCCGCCTTTGTACCAGAACTACGACACCACGACGAAATGACTTCGAGGAGAGCGTTAAAAGCATTTGATACCTTAGAATTTCGGACGACTCAAGGCGTTTTATATGATTACTTAGCTAGTAAGTGAGCTGCTTTTTCAATCTGTGAATATCTTTCAGTTTCCTGTTTCATCCAATTTTAAATTCAATTTCAATTTTTTTAGCTGAATATTTTGCTGGCCTTTTTTGATCTTTGTATATTTTTTTTTTACGTTTTTCTACGTTAACATCGATTTAGTCCGACTACTTATACCACAAACTCCACGGTATAAATTTATGAATGGAAACATCCAAGCTGTAGAATAAAATTAAGATGGAATTTTTCCACACAAAAAACCGATCCATGACAAATCCAACCGTTGGAAATGTAGAACATGGAAAGAGCTTCGTTTTGATAGGTTGTGGCTCCCGTAACTCCAAACGAGTCAAAAATTATGGTCGTTTGAAGAAACGGAAGAAAGCGACCGACCGCTCGCTGTTCCGATTCGACGGTATTGGCAAAAGTCTTCGATCTCCGTGAAACGCTCGAGCATGCTCACACTATAGTACTTGATATTTAAGATATTATGTATCATTGGGGGAATAAATGGGGATATGGGTCAAAAACTTGTCTACAGAAGCTATAGCACAATAAACGTTCTGTTTTTTCGATCGTTCCGTCTTCCCCTTTTTCCGTACCACATTGTTTTGCTCATAGTCATCAACACGCGCCGCCTTTTTACCAGAATTACGACACCACGACGAAATGACTTCAAGGAGAGCGTTAAAAGCATTTGATACCTTAGAATTTCGAACGATTCCAGGCGTTTTATATGATTACTTAGCTAGTAAGTAAGCTGCTTTTTCAATCTGTGAATATATTTCAGTTTGATGTTTCATCCAATTTTAAATTCAATTTCAATTTTTTTAGCTGATTATTATGCTGGCCTTTTTTGATATTTGTATATTTTTGTTTTTTACGTTCTTCTACGTTAACATCGATTTAGTCGGACTACTTATACCACAAACTCTACGGAATAAATTTATGAATGGAAACATCCAAGATGTAGAATAAAATTGGAATGGAATTATTCCACACAAAAAACCGATACATGACAAATCCAACCGTTAGAAACGTAGAACATGGAAAGAGCTTCGTTTTGATAGGTTGTGGCTCCCGTAACTCCAAACGAGTCAAAAGTTATGGTCGTTTGAAGAAATGGAAGAAAGCGACCGACCGCTCGCTGTTCCGATTCGATGGTATTGGCAAAAGTCTTCGATCTCCGTGAAACGCTCGAGAATTCTCACACTATAGTACTTGATATTTAAGATATTATGGATCATTGGGGGAGTAAATAGGGATATGGGTCAAAAACTTGTCTACAGAAGCTATAGCACAATAAACATTCTGTTTTTACGACCGTTCCGTCTTCCTCTTTTCCCGTACCACATTGTTTTGCTCATAGTCATCAACACGCGCCGGCTTTTTTACCAGAATTACGACACCACGACGAAATGACTTCAAGGAGAGCGTTAAAAGCATTTGATACCTTAAAATTTCGAACGACTCAAGGCGTTTTATAAGATTACTTAGCCAGTAAGTAAGCTGCTTTTTCAATCTGTGAATATCTTTCAGTTTCCTGTTTAATCAAATTTTAAATTCAATTTCAATTTTTTTAGCAGAATATTATGCTGGCCTTTTTTGATCTTTTTTTATTTTTGTTTTTTTACGTTCTTCTACGTTAACATCGATTTAGTCCGACTACTTATACCACAAACTCCACGGAATAAATTTATGAATGGAAACATCCAAGCTGCAGAATAAAATTAAGATGGAATTATTCTACACAAAAAACCGATCCATGACACTTCCAACCGTTAGAAACGTAGAACATGGAAAGAGCTTCGTTTTGATAGGTTGTGGCTCGCGTAACTCCAAACGAGTCAAAAGTTATGGCCGTTTGAAGAAACGGAAGAAAGCGACCGACCGCTCGCTGTTCCGATTCGACGGTATTGGCAAAAGTCTTCGATCTCCGTGAAACGCTCGAGCATGCTCACACTATAGTAATTGATATTTACATATTATGGATCATTGGGGGAATAAATGGGGATATGGGTCAAAAACTTGTCTATAGAAGCTATAGCACAATAAACGTTCTGTTTTTACGACCGTTCCGTCTTCCTCTTTTTCCGTACCACATTGTTTTGCTCATAGTCATCAACACGCGCCGCCTTTGTACCAGAACTACGACACCACGACGAAATGACTTCGAGGAGAGCGTTAAAAGCATTTGATACCTTAGAATTTCGAACGACTCAAGGCGTTTTATATGATTACTTAGCTAGTAAGTGAGCTGCTTTTTCAATCTGTGAATATCTTTCAGTTTCCTGTTTCATCCAATTTTAAATTCAATTTCAATTTTTTTAGCTGAATATTTTGCTGGCCTTTTTTGATCTTTGTATATTTTTTTTTTACGTTCTTCTACGTTAACATCGACTTAGTCCGACTACTTATACCACAAACTCCACGGAATAAATTTATGAATGGAAACATCCAAGCTGTAGAATAAAATTAAGATGGAATTATTCCACACAAAAAACCGATCCATGACAAATCCAACCGTTGGAAACGTAGAACATGGAAAGAGCTTCGTTTTGATAGGTTGTGGCTCCCGTAACTCCAAACGAGTCAAAAATTATGGTCGTTTGAAGAAACGGAAGAAAGCGACCGACCGCTCGCTGTTCCGATTCGACGGTATTGGCAAAAGTCTTCGATCTCCGTGAAACGCTCGAGCATGCTCACACTATAGTACTTGATATTTAAGATATTATGGATCATTGGGGGAATAAATGGGGATATGGGTCAAAAACTTGTCTACAGAAGCTATAGCACAATAAACGTTCTGTTTTTTCGATCGTTCCGTCTTCCCCTTTTTCCGTACCACATTGTTTTGCTCATAGTCATCAACATGCGTCGCCTTTTTACCAGAATTACGACACCACGACGAAATGACTTCAAGGAGAGCGTTAAAAGCATTTGATACCTTAGAATTTCGAACGACTCAAGGCGTTTTATATGATTACTTAGCCAGTAAGTAAGCTGCTTTTTCAATCTGTGAATATCTTTCAGTTTCCTGTTTTATCCAATTTTAAATTCAATTTCAATTTTTTTAGCTGAATATTATGCTGGCCTTTTTTGATCTTTGTATATTTTTGTTTTTTTACGTTCTTCTACATTAACATCGATTTAGTCCGACTAGTTATACCACAAACTCCACTGAATAAATTTATGAATGAAAACATCCAAGCTGCAGAATAAAATTAAGATAGAATTATTCTACACAAAAAACCGATCCATGACACTTCCAACCGTTAGAAACGTAGACCATGGAAAGAGCTTCGTTTTGATAGGTTGTGGCTCGCGTTACTCCAAACGAGTCAAAAGTTTTGGCCATTTGAAGAAACGGAAGAAAACGACCGACCGCTCGCTGTTCCGATTCGACGGTATTGGCAAAAGTCTTCGATCTCCGTGTAACGCTCGAGCATGCTCACACAATAGTAATTGATATTTACATATTATGGATCATTGGGGGAATAAATGGGGATATGGATCAAAAACTTGTCTATAGAAGCTATAGCACAATAAACGTTCTGTTTTTACGACCGTTCCGTCTTCCTCTTTTTCCGTACCACATTGTTTTGCTCATAGTCATCAACACGCGCCGCCTTTTTACCAGAATTACGACACCACGACGAAATGACTTCAAGGAGAGCGTTAAAAGCATTTGATACCTTAGAATTTCGAACGACTCAAGGCGTTTTATATGATTACTTAGCCAGTAAGTGAGCTGCTTTTCCAATCTGTGAATATCTTTCAGTTTCCTGTTTCATCCAATTTTAAATTCAATTTCTATTTTTTTAGCTGAATATTATGCTGGCCTTTTTTGATCTTTGTATATTTTTGTTTTTTACGTTCTTCTACGTTAACATCGATTTTGTTCGACTACTTATACCACAAACACCACTGAATAAATTTATGAATGGAAACATCCAAGTTGTAGAATAAAATTAAGATGGAATTATTCTACACAAAAAACCGATCCATGACACTTCCAACCGTTAGAAACGTGGAACATGGAAAGATCTTCGTTTTGCTAGGTTGTGGCTCGCGTAACTCCAAACGAGTCAAAAGTTATGGCCGTTTGAAGAAACGGAAGAAAGCGACCGACCGCTCGCTGTTCCGATTCGACGGTATTGGCAAAAGTCTTCGATCTCCGTGAAACGCTCGAGCATGCTCACACTATAGAAATTGATATTTACATATTATGGATCATTGGGGGGATAAATTGGGATATGGGTCAAAAACTTGTCTACAGAAGCTATAGCACAATAAACGTTCTGTTTTTACGACCGTTCCGTCTTCCTCTTTTTCCGTACCACATTGTTTTGCTCATAGTCATCAACACGCGCCGCCTTTTTACCAGAATTACGACACCACGACGAAATGACTTCAAGGAGAGCGTTAAAAGCATTTGATACATTAGAATTTCGAACGACTCAAGGCGTTTTATATGATTACTTAGCCAGTAAGTGAGCTGCTTTTTCAATCTGTGAATATCTTTCAGTTTCCTGTTTCATCCAATTTTAAATTCAATTTCAATTTTTTTAGCTGAATATTATGCTGGCCAATTTTGATCTTTGTATATTTTTGTTTTTTTACGTTCTTCTACGTTAACATCGATTTAGTCCGACTACTTATACCACAAACTCCACGGAATAAATTTATGAATGGAAACATCCAAGCTGTACAACAAAATTAAGATGGAATTATTCCACACAAAAAACCTATCCATGACAAATCCAACCATTAGAAACGTAGAACATTGAAAGAGCTTCGTTTTGATAGGTTGTGGCTCCCGTAACTCCAAACGAGTCAAAAGTTATGGCCGTTGGAAGAAACAGAAGAAAGCGACCGACCGCTCGCTGTTCCGATTCGACGGTATTGGCAAAAGTCTTCGATCTCCGTGAAACGCTCGAGCATGCTCACACTATAGTACTTGATATTTAAGATATTATGGATCATTGGGGGAATAAATGGGGATATGGGTCAAAAACTTGTCTACAGAAGCTATAGCACAATAAACGTTCTGTTTTTTCGATCGTTCCGTCTTCCCCTTTTTCCGTACCACATTGTTTTGCTCATAGTCATCAACACGCGCCGCCTTTTTACCAGAATTACGACACCACGACGAAATGACTTCAAGGAGAGCGTTAAAAGCATTTGATACCTTAGAATTTCGAACGACTCAAGGCGTTTTATATGATTACTTAGCCAGTAAGTAAGCTGCTTTTTCAATCTGTGAATATCTTTCAGTTTCCTGTTTTATCCAATTTTAAATTCAATTTCAATTTTTTTAGCTGAATATTATGCTGGCCTTTTTTGATCTTTGTATATTTTTGTTTTTTTACGTTCTTCTACGTTAACATCGATTTAGTCCGACTACTTATACCACAAACTCCACTGAATAAATTTATGAATGAAAACATCCAAGCTGTAGAATAAAATTAAGATGGAATTATTCTACACAAAAAACCGATTCATGACACTTCCAACCGTTAGAAACGTAGACCATGGAAAGAGCTTCGTTTTGATAGGTTGTGGCTCGCGTAACTCCAAACGAGTCAAAAGTTATGGCCATTTGAAGAAACGGAAGAAAACGACCGACCGCTCGCTGTTCCGATTCGACGGTATTGGCAAAAGTCTTCGATCTCCATGAAACGCTCGAGCATGCTCACACAATAGTAATTGATATTTACATATTATGGATCATTGGGGGAATAAATGGGGATATGGATCAAAAACTTGTCTACAGAAGCTATAGCACAATAAACGTTCTGTTTTTACGACCGTTCCGTCTTCCTCTTTTTCCGTACCACATTGTTTTGCTCATAGTCATCAACACGCGCCGCCTTTTTACCAGAATTACGACACCACGACGAAATGACTTCGAGGAGAGCGTTAAAAGCATTTGATACCTTAGAATTTCGAACGACTCAAGGCGTTTTATATGATTACTTAGCCAGTAAGTGAGCTGCTTTTCCAATCTGTGAATATCTTTCAGTTTCCTGTTTCATCCAATTTTAAATTCAATTTCTATTTTTTTAGCTGAATATTATGCTGGCCTTTTTTGATCTTTGTATATTTTGTTTTTTACGTTCTTCTACGTTAACATCGATTTTGTTCGACTACTTATACCACAAACACCACTGAATAAATTTATGAATGAAAACATCCAAGTTGTAGAATAAAATTGAGATGGAATTATTCTACAAAAAAAACCGATCCATGACACTTCCAACCGTTAGAAACGTGGAACATGGAAAGGGCTTCGTTTTGCTAGGTTGTGGCTCGCGTAACTCCAAACGAGTCAAAAGTTATGGCCGTTTGAAGAAACGGAAGAAAGCGACCGACCGCTCGCTGTTCCGATTCGACGGTATTGGCAAAAGTCTTCGATCTCCGTGAAACGCTCGAGCATGCTCACACTATAGAAATTGATATTTACATATTATGGATCATTGGGGGGATAAATTGGGATATGGGTCAAAAACTTGTCTACAGAAGCTATAGCACAATAAACGTTCTGTTTTTACGACCGTTCCGTCTTCCTCTTTTTCCGTACCACATTGTTTTGCTCATAGTCATCAACACGCGCCGCCTTTTTACCAGAATTACGACACCACGACGAAATGACTTCAAGGAGAGCGTTAAAAGTATTTGATACATTAGAATTTCGAACGACTCAAGGCGTTTTATACGATTACTTAGCCAGTAAGTGAGCTGCTTTTTCAATCTGTGAATATCTTTCAGTTTCCTGTTTCATCCAATTTTAAATTCAATTTCAATTTTTTTAGCTGAATATTATGCTGGCCTATTTTGATCTTTGTATATTTTTGTTTTTTTACGTTCTTCTACGTTAACATCGATTTAGTCCGACTACTTATACCACAAACTCCACGGAATAAATTTATGAATGGAAACATCCAAGCTGTAGAACAAAATTAAGATGGAATTATTCCACACAAAAAACCTATCCATGACAAATCCAACCATTAGAAACATAGAACATGGAAAGAGCTTCGTTTTGATAGGTTGTGGCTCCCGTAACTCCAAACGAGTCAAAGTTATGGCCGTTGGAAGAAACAGAAGAAAGCGACCGACCGCTCGCTGTTCCGATTCGACGGTATTGGCAAAAGTCTTCGATCTCCGTGAAACGCTCGAGCATGCTCACACTATAGTACTTGATATTTAAGATATTATGGATCATTGGGGGAATAAATGGGGATATGGGTCAAAATCTTGTCTACAGAAGCAATAGCACAATAAACGTTCTGTTTTTACGACCGTTACGTCTTCCTCTTTTTCCGTACCACATTGTTTTGCTCATAGTCATCAACACGCGCTTCCTTTTTACCAGAATTACGACCCCACGACGAAATGACTTCAAGGAGAGCGTTAAAAGCATTTGATACCTTAGAATTTCGAATGACTCAAGGCGTTTTATATGATTACTTAGCCAGTAAGTGAGCTGCTTTTTCAATCTGTGAATATCTTTCAGTTTCCTGTTTCATCCAATTTTAAATTCAATTTCAATTTTTTTAGCTGAATATTATGCTGGCCTTTTTTTATCTTTGTATATTTTTGTTTTTTTACGTTCTTCTACGTTAACATCGATTTTGTCCGACTACTTATACCACAAACTCCACGGAATAAATTTATGAATGGGAACATCCAAGCTGTAGAATAAAATTAAGATGGAATTATTCCACACAAAAAACCGATCCATGACAAATCCAACCGTTAGAAACGTAGAACATGGAAAGGGCTTCGTTTTGATAGGTTGTGGCTCCCGTAACTCCAAACGAGTCAAAAGTTATGGCCGTTTGTAGAAACGGAAGAAAGCGACCGACCGCTCGCTGTTCCGATTCGACGGTATTGGCAAAAGTCTTCGATCTCCGTGAAACGCTCGAGCATGCGCACACTATAGTACTTGATACTTAAGATATTATGGATCATTGGGGGAATAAATGGGGATATGGGTCAAAATCTTGTCTACAGAAGCAATAGCACAATAAACGTTCTGTTTTTACGACCGTTACGTCTTCTTCTTTTTCCGTGCCACATTGTTTTGCTCATAGTCATCAACACGCGCCGCCTTTTTACCAGAATTACGACCCCACGACGAAATGACTTCAAGGAGAGCGTTAAAAGCATTTGATACCTTAGAATTTCGAACGACTCAAGGTGTTTTATATGATTACTTAGCCAGTAAGTAAGCTGCTTTTTCAATCTGTGAATATCTTTCAGTTTCCTGTTTTATCAAATTTTAAATTCAATTTCAATTTTTTTAGCTGAATATTATGCTGGCCTGTTTTGATCTTTGTTTATTTTTTTATTTTTTACGTTCATCGATTTAGTCCGACTACTTATACCACAAACTCCACGGAATAAATTTATGAATGGAAACATCCAAGCTGTAGAATAAAATTGAGATGGAATTATTCTACACAAAAAACCGATCCATGACAAATCCAACAGTTAGAAACGTAGAACATAGAAAGAGCTTCGTTTTGATAGGTTGTGGCTCCCGTAACTCCAAACGAGTCAAAAGTTATGGCCGTTTGAAGAAACGGAAGAAAGCGACCGACCGCTCGCTGTTCCGATTCGACGGTATTGGCAAAAGTCTTCGATCTCCGTGAAACGCTCGAGCATGCTCACACTATAGTACTTGATATTTAAGATATTATGGATCTTTGGGGGAATAAATGGGGATATGGATTAAAAACTTGTCTACAGAAGCTATAGCACAATAAACGTTCTGTTTTTACGATCGTTCCGTCTTCCTCTTTTTCTGTACCACAATGTTTTGCTCATAGTCATCAACACGCGCCGTCTTTTTACCAGAATTACGACATCACGACGAAATGACTTCAAGGAGAGCATTAAAAGCATTTGATACCTTAGAATTTTGAACAACTCAAGGCGTTTTATATGATTACTTAGCCAGTAAATAAGCTGCTTTTTCAATCTGTGAATATCTTTCAGCTTCCTGTTTTATCCAATTTTAAATTCAATTTCAATTTTTTTAGCTGAATATTATGCTGGCCTTTATTAATCTTTGTATATTTTTGTTTTTTTACGTTCTTCTACGTTAACATCGATTTAGTCCGACTACTTATACCACAAACTCCACGGAATAAATTTATGAATGGAAACATCCAAGCTGTAGAATAAAATTGAGATGGAATTATTCTACACAAAAAACTGATCCATGACAAATCCAACCGTTAGAAACGTAGAACATGGAAAGAGCTTCGTTTTGATAGGTTGTGGCTCCCGTAACTCGAAACGACTCAAAAGTTATGGCCGTTTGAAGAAACGGAAGAAAGCGACCGACCGCTCGCTGTTCCGATTCGACGGTATTGGCAAAAGTCTTCGATCTCCGTGAAACGCTCGAGCATGCTCACACTATAGTACTTGATATTTAAGATATTATGGATCATTGGGGGAATAAATGGGGATATGGGTCAAAAATTTGTCTACAGAAGCTATAGCACAATAAACGTTCTGTTTTTACGACCGTACCGTCTTCCTCTTTTTCCGTACCACATTGTTTTGCTCATAGTCATCAACACGCGCCGTCTTTTTACCAGAATTACAACACCACAACGAAATGACTTCAAGGAGAGCGTTAAAAGCATTTGCTACCTTAGAATGTCGAACGACTCAAGGCGTTTTAGATGATTACTTAGCCAGTAAGTAATCCGCTTTTTCAATCTGTGAATATCTTTCAGTTTCCTGTTTTATCCAATTTTAAATTCAATTTCAATTTTTTCAGCCGAATATTATGCTGGCCTTTATTGATCTTTGTATATTTTTGTTTTTTTACGTTCTTCTACGTTAACATCGATTTAGTCCGACTACTTATACCACAAACTCCACGGAATAAAGTTATGAATGGAAACATCCAAGCTGTAGAATAAAATTGAGATGGAATTATTCTACACAAAAAACCGATCCATGACAAATCCAACCGTTAGAAACGTAGAACATGGAAAGAGCTTCGTTTTGATAGGTTGTGGCTCCCGTAACTCCAAACGAGTCAAAAGTTATGGCCGTTTGAAGAAACGGAAGAAAGCGACCGACCGCTCGCTGTTCCGATTCGACGGTATTGGCAAAAGTCTTCTATCTCCGTGAAACGGTCGAGCATGCTCACACTATAGTACTTGATATTTAAGATATTATGGATCATTGGGGGAATAAATGAGGATATGGGTCAAAAACTTGTCTACATAAGCTATAGCACAATAAACGTTCTGTTTTTACGACCATTCCGTCTTCCTCTTTTTCCGTACCACATTGTTTTGCTCATAGTCATCAACACGCGCCGCCTTTTTACCAGAATTACGACACCACGACGAAATGACTACAAGGAGAGCGTTAAAAGCATTTGATACCTTAGAATTTCGAACGATTCAAGGCGTTTTATATGATTACTTAGCCAGTAAGTAAGCTGCTTTTTCATTCTGTGAATATCTTTCAGTTTCCTGTTTTATCCAATTTTAAATTCAATTTCAATTTTTTTAGCTGAATATTATGCTGGCCTTTTTTGATCTTTGTATATTTTTGTTTTTTTACGTTCTTCTACGTTAACATCGATTTAGTCCGACTACTTACACCACAAACTCCACGGAATAAATTTATGAATGGAAACATCCAAGCTGTAGAATAAAATTGAGAGAGAATTATTCTACACAAAAAACCGATCCATGACAAATCCAACCGTTAGAAACGTAGAACATGGAAAGAGCTTCGTTTTGATAGGTTGTGGCTCCCGTAACTCCAAACGAGTCAAAAGTTATGGCCGTTTGAAGAAACGGACGAAAGCGACCGACCGCTCGCTGTTCCGATTCGACGGTATTGGCAAAAGTCTTCGATCTCCGTGAAACGCTCGACCATGCTCACACTATAGTACTTGATATTTAAGATATTATGGCTCTTTGGGGGAATAAATGGGTATATGGATCAAAAACTTGTCTACAGAAGCTATAGCACAATAAACGTTCTGTTTTTACGATCGTTCCGTCTTCCACTTTTTCCGTACCACAATGTTTTGCTCATAGTCATCAACACGCGCCGTCTTTTTACCAGAATTACGACATCACGACGAAATGACTTCAAGGAGAGCGTTAAAAGCATTTGATACCTTAGAATTTTGAGCAACTCAAGGCGTTTTATATCATTACTTAGCCAGTAAATTAGCTGCTTTTTCAATCTGTGATTATCTTTCAGCTTCCTGTTTTATCCACTTTTAAATTCAATTTCAATTTTTTTAGCTGAATATTATGCTGGCCTTTATTGATCTTTGTATATTTTTGTTTTTTTACGTTCTTCTACGTTAACATCGATTTAGTCCGACTACTTATACCACAAACTCCACGGAATAAATTTATGAATGGAAACATCCAAGCTGTAGAATAAAATTGAGATGGAATTATTCTACACAAAAAACCGATTCATGACAAATCCAACCGTTAGAAACGTAGAACATGGAAAGAGCTTCGTTTTGATAGGTTGTGGCTCCCGTAACTCCAAACGAGTCAAAAGTTATGGCCGTTTGAAGAAACGGAAGAAAGCGACCGACCACTCGCTGTTCCGATTCGACGGTATTGGCAAAAGTCTTCTATCTCCGTGAAACGGTCGAGCATGCTCACACTATAGTACTTGATATTTAAGATATTATGGATCATTGGGGAAATAAATGGGGATATGGGTCAAAAACTTGTCTACATAAGCTATAGCACAATAAACGTTCTGTTTTTACGACCATTCCGTCTTCCTCTTTTTCCGTACCACATTGTTTTGCTCATAGTCATCAACACGCGCCGCCTTTTTACCAGAATTACGACACCACGACGAAATGACTTCAAGGAGAGCGTTAAAAGCATTTGATACCTTAGAATTTCGAACGACTCAAGGCGTTTTATATGATTACATAGCCAGTAAGTAAGCTGCTTTTTCATTCTGTGAATATCTTTCAGTTTCCTGTTTTATCCAATTTTAAATTCAATTTCAATTTTTTTAGCTGAATATTATGCTGGCCTTTATTGATCTTTGTATATTTTTGTTTTTTTACGTTCTTCTACGCTAACATCGATTTAGTCCGACTACTTATACCACAAACTCCACGGAATAAATTTATGAATGGAAACATCCAAGCTGTAGAATAAAATTGAGATGGAATTATTCTACAGAAAAAACCGATCCATGACAAATCCAACCGTTAGAAACGTAGAACATAGAAAGAGCTTCGTTTTGATAGATTGTGGCTCCCGTAACTCCAAACGAGTCAAAAGTTATGGCCGTTTGAAGAAACGGAAGAAAGCGACAGACCGCTCGCTGTTCCGATTCGACGGTATTGGCAAAAGTCTTCGATCTCCGTGAAACGCTCGAGCATGCTCACACTATAGTACTTGATATTTAAGATATTATGGATCTTTGGGGGAATAAATGGGTATATGGATCAAAAACTTGTCTACAGAAGCTATAGCACAATAAACGTTCTGTTTTTACGATCGTTCCGTCTTCCTCTTTTTCTGTACCACAATGTTTTGCTCATAGTCATCAACACGCGCCGTCTTTTTACCAGAATTACGACATCACGACGAAATGACTTCAAGGAGAGCGTTAAAAGCATTTGATACCTTAGAATTTTGAACAACTCAAGGCGTTTTATATGATTACTTAGCCAGTAAATTAGCTGCTTTTTCAATCTGTGAATATCTTTCAGCTTCCTGTTTTATCCAATTTTAAATTCAATTTCAATTTTTTTAGCTGAATATTATGCTGGCCTTTATTGATCTTTGTATATTTTTGTTTTTTTACGTTCTTCTACGTTAACATCGATTTAGTCCGACTACTTATACCACAAACTCCACGGAATAAATTTATGAATGGAAACATCCAAGCTGTAGAATAAAATTAAGATGGAATTATTCAACACAAAAAACCGATCCATGACAATTCCAACCGTTAGAAACGTAGAATATGGAAAGAGCTTCGTTTTGATAGGTTGTGGCTCCCGTAACTCGAAACGACTCAAAAGTTATGGCCGTTTGAAGAAACGGAAGAAAGCGACCGACCGCTCGCTGTTCCGATTCGACGGTATTGGCAAAAATCTTCGATCTCCATGAAACGCTCGAGCATGCTCACACTATAGTACTTGATATTTAAGATATTATGGATCATTGGGGGAATAAATGGGGTTATGGGTCAAAAACTTGTCTACAGAAGCTATAGCAGAATGAACGTTCTGTTTTTACGACCGTTCCGTCTTCCTCTTTTTCCGTACCACATTGTTTTGCTCATAGTCATCAACACGCGCCGTCTTTTTACCAGAATTACAACACCACAACGAAATGACTTCAAGGAGAGCGTTAAAAGCATTTGATACCTTAGAATTTCGAACGACTCAAGGCGTTTTATATGATTACTTAGCCAGTAAGTAAGCCGCTTTTTCAATCTGTGAATATCTTTCAGTTTCCTGTTTTATCCAATTTTAAATTCAATTTCAATTTTTTTAGCTGAATATAATGCTGGCCTTTATTGATCTTTGTATATTTTTGTTTTTTTACGTTCTTCTACGTTAACATCGATTTAGTCCGACTACTTATACCACAAACTCCACGGAATAAAGTTATGAATGGAAACATCCAAGCTGTAGAATAAAATTAAGATGGAATTATTCTACACAAAAAACCGATCCATGACAAATCCAACCGTCAGAAACGTAGAACATGGAAAGAGCTTCGTTTTGATAGGTTGTGGCTCCCGTAACTCCAAACGAGTCAAAAGTTATGGCCGTTTGAAGAAACGGAAGAAAGCGACCGACCGCTCGCTGTTCCGATTCGACGGTATTGGCAAAAGTCTTCTATCTCCGTGAAACGGTCGTGCATGCTCACACTATAGTACTTGATATTTAAGATATTATGTATCATTGGGGGAATAAATGGGGATATGGGTCAAAAACTTGTCTACATAAGCTATAGCACAATAAACTTTCTGTTTTTACGACCATTCCGTCTTCCTCTTTTTCCGTACCACATTGTTTTGCTCATAGTCATCAACACGCGCCGCCTTTTTACCAGAATTACGACACCACGACGAAATGACTTCAAGGAGAGCGTTAAAAGCATTTGATACCTTAGAATTTCGAACGATTCCAGGCGTTTTATATAATTACTTAGCTAGTAAGTAAGCTGCTTTTTCAATCTGTGAATATCTTTCAGTTTGCTGTTTCATCCAATTTTAAATTCAATTTCAATTTTTTTAGCTGAATATTATGCTGGCCTTTATTGATCTTTGTATATTTTTGTTTTTTTACGTTCTTCTACGTTAACATCGATTTAGTCCGACTACTTATACCACAAACTCCACGGAATAAAGTTATGAATGGAAACATCCAAGCTGTAGAATAAAATTGAGATATAATTATTCTACACAAAAAACCGATCCATGACAAATCTAACAGTTAGAAACGTAGAACATGGAAAGAGCTTCGTTTTGATAGGTTGTGGCTCCCGTAACTCCAAACGAGTCAAAAGTTATGGCCGTTTGAAGAAACGGAAGAAAGCGACCGACCGACCGCTGTTCCGATTCGACGGTATTGGCAAAAGTCTTCTACCTCCGTGAAACGGTCGAGCATGCTCACACTATAGTACTTGATATTTAAGATATTATGGATCATTGGGGGAATAAATGGGGATATGGGTCAAAAACTTGTCTACAGAAGCTATAGCACAATAAACTTTCTGTTTTTACGACCGTTCCGTCTTCCTCTTTTTCCGTACCACATTGTTTTGCTCATAGTCATCAACACGCGCCGCCTTTTTACCAGAATTACGACACCACGACGAAATGACTTCAAGGAGAGCGTTAAAAGCATTTGATACCTTAGAATTTCGAACGATTCCAGGCGTTTTATATAATTACTTAGCTAGTAAGTAAGCTGCTTTTTCAATCTGTGAATATCTTTCAGTTTGCTGTTTCATCCAATTTTAAATTCAATTTCAATTTTTTTAGCTGAATATTATGCTGGCCTTTATTGATCTTTGTATATTTTTGTTTTTTTACGTTCTTCTACGTTAACATCGATTTAGTCCGACTACTTATACCACAAACTCCACGGAATAAAGTTATGAATGGAAACATCCAAGCTGTAGAATAAAATTGAGATATAATTATTCTACACAAAAAACCGATCCATGACAAATCTAACAGTTAGAAACGTAGAACATGGAAAGAGCTTCGTTTTGATAGGTTGTGGCTCCCGTAACTCCAAACGAGTCAAAAGTTATGGCCGTTTGAAGAAACGGAAGAAAGCGACCGACCGACCGCTGTTCCGATTCGACGGTATTGGCAAAAGTCTTCTACCTCCGTGAAACGGTCGAGCATGCTCACACTATAGTACTTGATATTTAAGATATTATGGATCATTGGGGGAATAAATGGGGATATGGGTCAAAAACTTGTCTACATAAGCTATAGCACAATAAACTTTCTGTTTTTACGACCATTCCGTCTTCCTCTTTTTCCGTACCACATTGTTTTGCTCATAGTCATCAACACGCGCCGCCTTTTTACCAGAATTACGACACCACGACGAAATGACTTCAAGGAGAGCGTTAAAAGCATTTGATACCTTAGAATTTCGAACGACTCAAGGCGTTTTATATGATTACTTAGCCAGTAAGTAAGCTGCTTTTTCATTCTGTGAATATCTTTCAGTTTTCTGTTTTATCCAATTTTAAATTCAATTTCAATTTTTTTAGCTGAATATTATGCTGGCCTTTATTGATCTTTGTATATTTTTGTTTTTTTACGTTCTTCTACGTTATCATCGATTTAGTCCGACTACTTATACCACAAACTCCACGGAATAAATTTATGAATGGAAACATCCAAGCTGTAGAATAAAATTAAGATGGAATTATTCTACACAAAAAACCGATCCATGACAATTCCAACCGTTAGAAACGTAGAACATGGAAAGAGCTTCGTTTTGATAGGTTGTGGCTCCCGTAACTCCAAACGAGTCAAAAGTTATGGCCGTTTGAAGAAACGGAAGAAAGCGACAGACCGCTCGCTGTTCCGATTCGACGGTATTGGCAAAAGTCTTCGATCTCCGTGAAACGCTCGAGCATGCTCACACTATAGTACTTGATATTTAAGATATTATGGATCTTTGGGGGAATAAATGGGTATATGGATCAAAAACTTGTCTACAGAAGCTATAGCAGAATAAACGTTCTATTTTTACGATCGTTCCGTCTTCCTCTTTTTCCGTACCGCAATGTTTTGCTCATAGTCATCAACACGCGCCGCCTTTTTACCAGAATTACGACACCACGACGAAATGACTTCAAGGAGAGCGTTAAAAAAATTTGATACCTTAGAATTTCGAACGACTCAAGGCGTTTTATATGATTACTTAGCCAGTAAGTAAGCTGCTTTTTCATTCTGTGAATATCTTTTAGTTTCCTGTTTTATCCAATTTTAAATTCAGTTTCAATTTTTTTAGCTGAATATTATGCTGGTCTTTTTTGATCTTTGTATATTTTTGTTTTTTTACGTTCTTCTACGTTAACATCGATTTAGTCCGACTACTTATACCACAAACTCCACGGAATAAATTTATGAATGGAACATCCAAGCTGTAGAATAAAATTAAGATGGAATTATTCTACACAAAAAACCGATCCATGACAATTCCAACCGTTAGAAACGTAGAACATGGAAAGAGCTTCGTTTTGATAGGTTGTGGCTCCCGTAACTCCAAACGAGTCAAAAGTTATGGCCGTTTGAAGAAACGGAAGAAAGCGACAGACCGCTCGCTGTTCCGATTCGACGGTATTGGCAAAAGTCTTCGATCTCCGTGAAACGCTCGAGCATGCTCACACTATAGTACTTGATATTTAAGATATTATGGATCTTTGGGGGAATAAATGGGTATATGGATCAAAAACTTGTCTACAAAAGCTATAGCGGAATAAACGTTCTATTTTTACGATCGTTCCGTCTTCCTCTTTTTCCGTACCGCAATGTTTTGCTCATAGTCATCAACACGCGCGGCCTTTTTACCAGAATTACGATACCACGACGAAATGACTTCAAGGAGAGCGTTAAAAGCATTTGATACTTTAGAATTTCGAACGACTCAAGGCGTTTTATATGATTACTTAGCCAGTAAGTAAGCTGCTTTTTCATTCTGTGAATATCTTTCAGTTTCCTATTTTATCCAATTTTAAATTCAGTTTCAATTTTTTTAGCTGAATATTATGCTGGTCTTTTTTGATATTTGTATATTTTTGTTTTTTTACGTTCTTCTACGTTAACATCGATTTAGTCCGACTACTTATACCACAAACTCCACGGAATAAATTTATGAATGGAAACATCCAAGCTGTAGAATAAAATTGAGATGGAATTATTCTACACAAAAAACCGATCCATGACAAATCCAACCGTTAGAAACGTAGAACATAGAAAGAGCTTCGTTTTGATAGGTTGTGGCTCCCGTAACTCCAAACGAGTCAAAAGTTATGGCCGTTTGAAGAAAGGGAAGAAAGCGACCGACCGCTCGTTGTTCCGATTCGACCGTATTGGCAAAAGTCTTCTATCTCCGTGAAACGGTCGAGCATGCTCACACTACAGTACTTGATATTTAAGATATTATGGATCATTGGGGGAATAAATGGGGATATGGGTCAAAAACTTGTCTACATAAGCTATAGCACAATAAACGTTCTATTTTTACGACCATTCTGTCTTCCTCTTTTTCCGTACCACATTGTTTTGCTCATAGTCATCAACACGCGCCGCCTTTTTACCAGAATTACGACACCACGACGAAATGACTTCAAGGAGAGCGTTAAAAGCATTTGATACCTTAGAATTTCGAACGACTCAAGGCGTTTTATATGATTACTTAGCCAGTAAGTAAGCCGCTTTTTCAATCTGTGAATATCTTTCAGTTTTCTGTTTTATCCAATTTTAAATTCAATTCCAATTTTTTTAGCTGAATATTATGCTGGCCTTTATTGATCTTTGTATATTTTTGTTTTTTTACGTTCTTCTACGTTAACATCGATTTAGTCCGACTACTTATACCACAAACTCCACGGAATAAAGTTATGAATGGAAACATCCAAGCTGTAGAATAAAATTGAGATGGAATTATTCTACACAAAAAACCGATGCACGACAAATCCAACTGTTAGAAACGTAGAACATGGAAAGAGCTTCGTTTTGATAGGTTGTGGCTCCCGTAACTCCAAACGAGTCAAAAGTTATGGCCGTTTGAAGAAACGGAAGAAAGCGACCGACCGCTCGTTGTTCCGATTCGACGGTATTGGCAAAAGTCTTCTATCTCCGTGAAACGGTCGAGCATGCTCACACTACAGTAATTGATATTTAAGATATTATGGATCATTGGGGGAATAAATGGGGATATGGGTCAAAAACTTGTCTACATAAGCTATAGCACAATAAACGTTCTGTTTTTACGACCGTTCCGTCTTCCTCTTTTTCCGTACCACATTGTTTTGCTCATAGTCATCAACACGCGCCGCCTTTTTACCAGAATTACGACACCACGACGAAATGACTTCAAGGAGAGCGTTAAAAGCATTTGATACCTTAGAATTTCGAACGACTCAAGGCGTTTTATATGATTACTTAGCCAGTAAGTAAGCTGCTTTTTCATTCTGTGAATATCTTTCAGTTTCCTATTTTATCCAATTTTAAATTCAATTTCAATTTTTTTAGCTGAATATTATGCTGGCCTTTATTGATCTTTGTATATTTTTGTTTTTTTACGTTCTTCTACGTTAACATCGATTTAGTCCGACTACTTATACCACAAACTCCACGGAATAAATTTATGAATGGAAACATCCAAGCTGTAGAATAAAATTGAGATGGAATTATTCTACACAAAAAACCGATCCATGACAAATCCAACCGTTAGAAACGTAGAACATAGAAAGAGCTTCGTTTTGATAGGTTGTGGCTCCCGTAACTCCAAACGAGTCAAAAGTTATGGCCGTTTGAAGAAACGGAAGAAAGCGACCGACCGCTCGTTGTTCCGATTCGACGGTATTGGCAAAAGTCTTCTATCTCCGTGAAACGGTCGAGCATGCTCACACTACAGTACTTGATATTTAAGATATTATGGATCATTGGGGGAATAAATGGGGATATGGGTCAAAAACTTGTCTACATAAGCTATAGCACAATAAACGTTCTATTTTTACGACCATTCTGTCTTCCTCTTTTTCCGTACCACATTGTTTTGCTCATAGTCATCAACACGCGCCGCCTTTTTACCAGAATTACGACACCACGACGAAATGACTTCAAGGAGAGCGTTAAAAGCATTTGATACCTTAGAATTTCGAACGACTCAAGGCGTTTTATATGATTACTTAGCCAGTAAGTAAGCCGCTTTTTCAATCTGTGAATATCTTTCAGTTTCCTGTTTTATCCAATTTTAAATTCAATTTCAATTTTTTTAGCTGAATATTATGCTGGCCTTTATTGATCTTTGTATATTTTTGTTTTTTTACGTTCTTCTACGTTAACATCGATTTAGTCCGACTACTTATACCACAAACTCCACGGAATAAATTTATGAATGGAAACATCCAAGCTGTAGAATAAAATTGAGATGGAATTATTCTACACAAAAAACCGATGCACGACAAATCCAACTGTTAGAAACGTAGAACATGGAAAGAGCTTCGTTTTGATAGGTTGTGGCTCCCGTAACTCCAAACGAGTCAAAAGTTATGGCCGTTTGAAGAAACGGAAGAAAGCGACCGACCGCTCGTTGTTCCGATTCGACGGTATTGGCAAAAGTCTTCTATCTCCGTGAAACGGTCGAGCATGCTCACACTACAGTACTTGATATTTAAGATATTATGGATCATTGGGGGAATAAATGGGGATATGGGTCAAAAACTTGTCTACATAAGCTATAGCACAATAAACGTTCTGTTTTTACGACCGTTCCGTCTTCCTCTTTTTCCGTACCACATTGTTTTGCTCATAGTCATCAACACGCGCCGCCTTTTTACCAGAATTACGACACCACGACGAAATGACTTCAAGGAGAGCGTTAAAAGCATTTGATACCTTAGAATTTCGAACGACTCAAGGCGTTTTATATGATTACTTAGCCAGTAAGTAAGCTGCTTTTTCATTCTGTGAATATCTTTCAGTTTCCTATTTTATCCAATTTTAAATTCAATTTCAATTTTTTTAGCTGAATATTATGCTGGCCTTTATTGATCTTTGTATATTTTTGTTTTTTTACGTTCTTCTACGTTAACATCGATTTAGTCCGACTACTTATACCACAAACTCCACGGAATAAATTTATGAATGGAAACATCCAAGCTGTAGAATAAAATTGAGATGGAATTATTCTACACAAAAAACCGATCTATGACAAATCCAACCGTTAGAAACGTAGAACATAGAAAGAGCTTCGTTTTGATAGGTTGTGGCTCCCGTAACTCCAAACGAGTCAAAAGTTATGGCCGTTTGAAGTAACGGAAGAAAGCGACCGACCGCTCGTTGTTCCGATTCGACGGTATTGGCAAAAGTCTTCTATCTCCGTGAAACGGTCGAGCATGCTCACACTACAGTACTTGATATTTAAGATATTATGGATCATTGGGGGAATAAATGGGGATATGGGTCAAAAACTTGTCTACATAAGCTATAGCACAATAAACGTTCTATTTTTACGACCATTCTGTCTTCCTCTTTTTCCGTACCACATTGTTTTGCTCATAGTCATCAACACGCGCCGCCTTTTTACCAGAATTACGACACCACGACGAAATGACTTCAAGGAGAGCGTTAAAAGCATTTGATACCTTAGAATTTCGAACGACTCAAGGCGTTTTATATGATTACTTAGCCAGTAAGTAAGCCGCTTTTTCAATCTGTGAATATCTTTCAGTTTCCTGTTTTATCCAATTTTAAATTCAATTTCAATTTTTTTAGCTGAATATTATGCTGGCCTTTATTGATCTTTGTATATTTTTGTTTTTTTACGTTCTTCTACGTTAACATCGATTTAGTCCGACTACTTATACCACAAACTCCACGGAATAAAGTTATGAATGGAAACATCCAAGCTGTAGAATAAAATTGAGATGGAATTATTCTACACACAAAACCGATCCATGACAAATCCAACCGTTAGAAACGTAGAACATGGAAAGAGCTTCGTTTTGATAGGTTGTGGCTCCCGTAACTCCAAACGAGTCAAAAGTTATGGCCGTTTGAAGAAACGGAAGAAAGCGACCGACCGCTCGTTGTTCCGATTCGACGGTATTGGCAAAAGTCTTCTATCTCCGTGAAACGGTCGAGCATGCTCACACTACAGTACTTGATATTTAAGATATTACGGATCATTGGGGGAATAAATGGGGATATGTGTCAAAAACTTGTCTACATAAGCTATAGCACAATAAACGTTCTGTTTTTACGACCGTTCCGTCTTCCTCTTTTTCCGTACCACATTGTTTTGCTCATAGTCATCAACACGCGCCGCCTTTTTACCAGAATTACGACACCACGACGAAATGACTTCAAGGAGAGCGTTAAAAGCATTTGATACCTTAGAATTTCGAACGACTCAAGGCGTTTTATATGATTACTTAGCCAGTAAGTAAGCTGCTTTTTCATTCTGTGAATATCTTTCAGCTTCCTGTTTTATCCAATTTTAAATTCAATTTCAATTTTTTTAGCTGAATATTATGCTGTCCTTTATTGATCTTTGTATATTTTTGTTTTTTTACGTTCTTCTACGTTAACATCGATTTAGTCCGACTACTTATACCACAAACTCCACGGAATAAATTTATGAATGGAAACATCCAAGCTGTAGAATAAAATTGAGATGGAATTATTCTACACAAAAAACCGATCCATGACAAATCCAACCGTTAGAAACGTAGAACATGGAAAGAGCTTCGTTTTGATAGGTTGTGGCTCCCGTAACTCCAAACGAGTCAAAAGTTATGGCCGTTTGAAGAAACGGAAGTAAGCGACAGACCGCTCGCTGTTCCGATTCGACGGTATTGGCAAAAGTCTTCGATCTCCGTGAAACGCTCGAGCATGCTCACACTATAGTACTTGATATTTAAGATATTATGGATCTTTGGGGGAATAAATGGGTATATGGATCAAAAACTTGTCTACAGAAGCTATAGCACAATAAGCGTTCTGTTTTTACGATCGTTCCGTCTTCCTCTTTTTCCGTACCACAATGTTTTGCTCATAGTCATCAACACGCGCCGTCTTTTTACCAGAATTACGACATCATGACGAAATGACTTCAAGGAGAGCGTTAAAAGCATTTGATACCTTAGAATTTTGAACAACTCAAGGCGTTTTATATGATTACTTAGCCAGTAAATTAGCTGCTTTTTCAATCTGTGAATATCTTTCAGCTTCCTGTTTTATCCAATTCTAAATTCAATTTCAATTTTTTTAGCTGAATATTATGCTGGCCTTTATTGATCTTTGTATACTTTTGTTTTTTTACGTTCTTCTACGTTAACATCGATTTAGTCCGACTACTTATACCACAAACTCCACGGAATAAATTTATGAATGGAAACATCCAAGCTGTAGAATAAAATTGAGATGGAATTATTCTACACAAAAAACCGATCCATGACAAATCCAACAGTTAGAAACGTAGAACATGGAAAGAGCTTCGTTTTGATAGGTTGTGGCTCCCGTAACTCCAAACGAGTCAAAAGTTATGGCCGTTTGAAGAAACGGAAGAAAGCGACCGACCGCTCGCTGTTACGATTCGACGGTATTGGCAAAAGTCTTCGATCTCCATGAAACGCTCGAGCATGCGCACACTATAGTACTTGATATTTAAGATATTATGGATCATTGGGGGAATAAATGGGGTTATGGGTCAAAAACTTGTCTACAGAAGCTATAGCACAATAAACGTTCTGTTTTTACGACCGTTCCGTCTTCCTCTTTTTCCGTACCACATTGTTTTGCTCATAGTCATCTATACGCGCCGTCTTTTTACCAGAATTACAACACCACAACGAAATGACTTCAAGGAGAGCGTTAAAAGCATTTGATACCTTAGAATTTCGAATGACTCAAGGCGTTTTATATGATTACTTAGCCAGTAAGTAAGCCGCTTTTTCAATCTGTGAATATCTTTCAGTTTCCTGTTTTATCCAATTTTAAATTCAATTTCAATTTTTTTAGCTGAATATTATGCTGTCCTTTATTGATCTTTGTATATTTTTGTTTTTTTACGTTCTTCTACGTTAACATCGATTTAGTCCGACTACTTATACCACAAACTCCATGGAATAAAGTTATGAATGGAAACATCCAAGCTGTAGAATAAAATTGAGATGGAATTATTCTACACAAAAAACCGATCCATGACAAATCCAACCGTTAGAAACGTAGAACATGGAAAGAGCTTCGTTTTGATAGGTTGTGGCTCCCGTAACTCCAAACGAGTCAAAAGTTATGGCCGTTTGAAGAAACGGAAGAAAGCGACCGACCGCTCGCTGTTCCGATTCGACGGTATTGGCAAAAGTCTTCTATCTCCATGAAACGGTCGAGCATGCTCACACTATAGTACTTGATATTTAAGATATTATGGATCATTGGGGGAATAAATGGGGATATGGGTCAAAAACTTGTCTACATAAGCTATAACACAATAAACGTTCTGTTTTTACGACCGTTCCGTCTTCCTCCTTTTCCGTACCACATTGTTTTGCTCATAGTCATCAACACGTGCCGCCTTTTTACCAGAATTACGACACCACGACGAAATGACTTCAAGGAGAGCGTTAAAAGCATTTGATACCTTATAATTTCGAACGACTCAAGGCAATTTATATGATTACTTAGCCAGTAAGTAAGCTGCTTTTTCATTCTGTGAATATCTTTCAGTTTCCTGTTTTATCCAATTTTATATTCAATTTCAATTTTTTTAGTTGACTATTATGCTGGCCTTTATTGATCTTTGTATATTTTTGTTTTTTTACGTTCTTCTACGTTAACATCGATTTAGTCCGACTACTTATACCACAAACTCCACGGAATAAATTTATGAATGGAAACATCCAAGCTGTAGAATAAAATTGAGATGGAATTATTCTACACAAAAAACCGATCCATGACAAATCCAATCGTTAGAAACGTAGAACATAGAAAGAGCTTCGTTTTGATAGGTTGTGGCTCCCGTAACTCCAAACGAGTCAAAAGTTATGGCCGTTTGAAGAAACGGAAGAAAGCGACCGACTGCTCGCTGTTCCGATTCGACGATATTGGCAAAAGTCTTCTATCTCCGTGAAACGGTCGACCATGCTCACACTATAGTACTTGATATTTAAGATATTATGGATCAATGGGGGAATAAATGGGGATATGGGTCAAAAACTTGTCTACATAAGCTATAGCACAATAAACGTTATGTTTTTACGACCGTTGCGTCTTCCTCTTTTTCCGTACCACATTGTTTTGCTCATAGTCATCAAAACGCGCCGCCTTTTTACCAGAATTACGACACCACGACGAAATGACTTCAAGGAGAGCGTTAAAAGCATTTGATACCTTAGAATTTCGAACGACTCAAGGCGTTTTATATGATTACTTAGCCAGTAAGTAAGCTGCTTTTTCATTCTGTGAATATCTTTCAGCTTCCTGTTTTATCCAATTTTAAATTCAATTTCAATTTTTTTAGCTGAATATTATGCTGGCCTTTATTGATCTTTTTATTTTTTTGTTTTTTTACGTTCTTCTACGTTAACATCGATTTAGTCCGACTACTTATACCACAAACTCCATGGAATAAATTTATGAATGGAAACATCCAAGCTGTAGAATAAAATTGAGATGGAAATATTCTACACAAAAAACCGATCCATGACAAATCCAACCGTTAGAAACGTAGAACATGGAAAGAGCTTCGTTTTGATAGGTTGTGGCTCCCGTAACTCCAAATGAGTCAAAAGTTATGGCCGTTTGAGGAAACGGAAGAAAGCGACCGACCGCTCGCTGTTCCGATTCGACGGTATTGGCAAAAGTATTCGATCTCCGTGAAACGCTCGAGCATGCTCACACTGTAGTACTGGATATTTAAGATCTTATGGATCATTGAGGGAATAAATGGGGATATGGGTCAAAAACTTGTCTACGGAAGTTACAGCGCAATAAACGTTCTGTTTTTACGATGGTTCCGTCTTCCTCTTTTTCCGTACCACGTTGTTTTTCTCATAGTCATCAACGCGCGCCGCCTTTTTATCAAAATTACGACACCACGACGAAGAGACTGCAAGGAGAACGTTAAAAGCATTTGATACCTTAGAATTTCGAACGACTCGAGGAGTTTTATATGATCACTTAGCCTTTAAGTAAGCTACTTTTTCAATCTGCGAATATCTTTCATTCCTATTTTATCCAATTTTAAATTCAATTTCATTTTTTTAGCGGAATACTATGGCGGCCTTTTTTGATCTTTAGATATTTCCGTTTTTTTCACGTTCTTCTACGCAAACATCGATTTAGTATGGCTATTTATACCACAAACTCAACGGAATAAATTTACGAATGAAAACATCCAAGCTGTAGAATAAAATTAAGATGGAATTATTCTACACAAGAAACCAACCCATGACAATTCCAACCATTAGAAACGTAGAACATGGAAAGAGCTTCGTTTTGATAGGTTGTGGCTCCCGTAATTCCAAACGAGTCAAAAGTTATGGCAGTTTGAAGAAACGGAAGAAAGCGACCGGCCGCTCGCTGTTCCGATTCGACGGTATTGGCAAAAGTCTTGGATCTCCGTGAAACGATCGAGCATGCTCACACTATAGTACTTGATATTTAAAATCTTATGGATCATTGAGGGAATAAATGGGGATATGGGTCAAAAACTTGTCTACGGAAGCTATAGCACAATAAACGTTCTGTTTTTACGACCGTTCCGTCTTCCTCTTTTTCCGTACCACATTGTTTTGCTCATAGTCATCAACACGCGCCGCCTTTTTACCAGAATTACGACACCTCGACGAAATGACTTCAAGGAGAGCGTTAAAAGCATTTGATACCTTAGAATTTCGAGCGACTCAAGGCGTTTTATATGATTACTTAGCCAGTAAGTAAGCTGCTTTTTCATTCTGTGAATATCTTTCAGTTTCCTGTTTTATCCAATTTTAAATTCAGTTTCAATTTTTTTAGCTGAATATTATGATGGTCTTTTTTGATCTTTGTATATTTTTGTTTTTTTACGTTCTTCTACGTTAACATCGATTTAGTCCGACTACTTACACCACAAACTCCACGGAATAAATTTATGAATGGAAACATCCAAGCTGTAGAATAAAATTGAGATGGAATTATTCTACACAAAAAACCGATCCATGACAAATCCAACAGTTAGAAACGTAGAACATGGAAAGAGCTTCGTTTTGATAGGTTGTGGCTCCCGTAACTCCAAATGAGTCAAAAGTTATGGCCGTTTGAGGAAACGGAAGAAAGCGACCGACCGCTCGCTGTTCCGATTCGACGGTATTGGCAAAAGTATTCGATCTCCATGAAACGCTCGAGCATGCTCACACTGTAGTACTTGATATTTAAGATCTTATGGATCAATGAGGGAATAAATGGGGATATGGGTCAAAAACTTGTCTACGGAAGTTACAGCGCAATAAACGTTCTCTTTTTACGATGGTTCCGTCTTCCTCTTTTTCCGTACCACGTTGTTTTTCTCATAGTCATCAACGCGCGCCGCCTTTTTACCAAAATTACGACACCACGACGAAGAGACTGCAAGGAGAACGTTAAAAGCATTTGATACCTTAGAATTTCGAACGACTCGAGGAGTTTTATATGATCACTTAGCCTTTAAGTAAGCTACTTTTTCAATCTGCGAATATCTTTCATTCCTATTTTATCCAATTTTAAATTCAATTTCATTTTTTTAGCGGAATACTATGGCGGCCTTTTTTGATCTTTAGATATTTCCGTTTTTTTCACGTTCTTCTACGCAAACATCGAGTTAGTATGGCTATTTATACCACAAACTCAACGGAATAAATTTACGAATGAAAACATCCAAGCTGTAGAATAAAATTAAGATGGAATTATTCTACACAAGAAACCGACCCATGACAATTCCAACCGTTAGAAACGTAGAACATGGAAAGAGCTTCGTTTTGATAGGTTGTGGCTCCCGTAATTCCAAACGAGTCAAAAGTTATGGCAGTTTGAAGAAACGGAAGAAAGCGACCGACCGCTCGCTGTTCCGATTCGACGGTATTGGCAAAAGTCTTGGATCTCCGTGAAACGATCGAGCATGCTCACACTATAGTACTTGATATTTAAGATCTTATGGATCATTGAGGGAATAAATGGGGATATGGGTCAAAAACTTGTCTACGGAAGCTATAGCACAATAAACGTTCTGTTTTTACGACCGTTCCGTCTTCCTCTTTTTCCGTACCACATTGTTTTGCTCATAGTCATCAACACGCGCCGCCTTTTTACCAGAATTACGACACCACGACGAAATGACTTCAAGGAGAGCGTTAAAAGCATTTGATACCTTAGAATTTCGAACGACTCAAGGCGTTTTATATGATTACTTAGCCAGTAAGTAAGCTGCTTTTTCATTCTGTGAATATCTTTCAGTTTCCTGTTTTATCCAATTTTAAATTCAGTTTCAATTTTTTTAGCTGAATATTATGCTGGCCTTTTTTGATCTTTGTATATTTTTGTTTTTTTACGTTCTTCTACGTTAACATCGATTTAGTCCGACTACTTACACCACAAACTCCACGGAATAAATTTATGAATGGAAACATCCAAGCTGTAGAATAAAATTGAGATGGAATTATTCTACACAAAAAACCGATCCATGACAAATCCAACTGTTAGAAACGTAGAACGTGGAAAGAGCTTCGTTTTGATAGGTTGTGGCTCCCGTAACTCCAAATGAGTCAAAAGTTATGGCCGTTTGAGGAAACGGAAGAAAGCGACCGACCGCTCGCTGTTCCGATTCGACGGTATTGGCAAAAGTATTCGATCTCCATGAAACGCTCGAGCATGCTCACACTGTAGTACTTGATATTTAAGATCTTATGAATCATTGAGGGAATAAATGGGGATATGGGTCAAAAACTTGTCTACGGAAGTTACAGCGCAATAAACGTTCTGTTTTTACGATGGTTCCGTCTTCCTCTTTTTCCGTACCACGTTGTTTTTCTCATAGTCATCAACGCGCGCCGCCTTTTTACCAAAATTACGACACCACGACGAAGAGACTGCAAGGAGAACGTTAAAAGCATTTGATACCTTAGAATTTCGAACGACTCGAGGAGTTTTATATGATCACTTAGC
Source organism: Allium cepa (assembly GCA_030765085.1). NCBI lineage: Eukaryota > Viridiplantae > Streptophyta > Magnoliopsida > Asparagales > Amaryllidaceae > Allium > Allium cepa. The sequence goes on from CM060931.1 coordinate 173,148,760, forward strand.
CTTTAAGTAAGCTACTTTTTCAATCTGCGAATATCTTTCATTCCTATTTTATCCAATTTTAAATTCAATTTCATTTTTTTAGCGGAATACTATGGCGGCCTTTTTTGATCTTTAGATATTTCCGCACGTTCTTCTACGCAAACATCGATTTAGTATGGCTATTTATACCACAAACTCAACGGAATAAATTTACGAATGAAAACATCCAAGCTGTAGAATAAAATTAAGATGGAATTATTCTACACAAGAAACCGACCCATGACAATTCCAACCGTTAGAAACGTAGAACATGGAAAGAGCTTCGTTTTGATAGGTTGTGGCTCCCGTAATTCCAAACGAGTCAAAAGTTATGGCAGTTTGAAGAAACGGAAGAAAGCGACCGACCGCTCGCTGTTCCGATTCGACGGTATTGGTAAAAGTCTTGGATCTCCGTGAAACGATCGAGCATTCTCACACTATAGTACTTGATATTTAAGATCTTATGGATCATTGAGGGAATAAATGGGGATATGGGTCAAAAACTTGTCTACGGAAGCTATAGCACAATAAACGTTCTGTTTTTACGACCGTTCCGTCTTCCTCTTTTTCCGTACCACATTGTTTTGCTCATAGTCATCAACACGCGCCGCCTTTTTACCAGAATTACGACACCACGACGAAATGACTTCAAGGAGAGCGTTAAAAGCATTTGATACCTTAGAATTTCGAACGACTCAAGGCGTTTTATATGATTACTTAGCCAGTAAGTAAGCTGCTTTTTCATTCTGTGAATATCTTTCAGTTTCCTGTTTTATCCAATTTTAAATTCAGTTTTAATTTTTTTAGCTGAATATTATGCTGGCCTTTTCTGATCTTTGTATATTTTTGTTTTTTTACGTTCTTCTACGTTAACATCAATTTAGTCCGACTACTTATACCACAAACTCTACGGAATAAATTTATGAACGGAAACATCCAAGCTGTAGAATAAAATTGAGATGGAATTATTCTACACAAAAAACCGATCCATGACAAATCCAACCGTTAGAAACGTAGAACATGGAAAGAGCTTCGTTTTGATAGGTTGTGGCTCCCGTAACTCCAAACGAGTCAAAAGTTATGGCCGTTTGAAGAAACGGAAGAAAGCGACCGACCGCTCGCTGTTCCGATTCGACGGTATTGGCAAAAGTCTTCGATCTCCGTGAAACGCTCGAGCATGCTCACACTATAGTACTTGATATTTAAGATATTATGGATCATTGGGGGAATAAATGGGGATATGGGTCAAAAAATGGTCTACAGAAGCTATAGCACAATAAACGTTCTTTTTTACGACCGTTCCGTCTTCATCTTTTCCCGTACCACATTGTTTTGCTCATAGTCATCAACACGCGCCGCCTTTTTACAAGAATTACGACACCACGACGAAATGACTTCAAGGAGAGCGTTAAAAGCATTTGATACCTTAGAATTTCGAACGACTCAAGGCGTTTTATATGATTACTTAGCCAGTAAGTAAGCTGCTTTTTCAATCTGTGAATATCTTTCAGTTTCCTGTTTTATCCAATTTTAAATTCAATTTCAATTTTTTTAGCTGAATATTATGCTGGCCTTTTTTGATCTTTGTATATTTTTGTTTTTTTACGTTCTTCTACGTTAACATCGATTTAGTCCGACTACTTACAACACAAACTCCACGGAATAAATTTATGAATGGAAACATCCAAGCTGTAGAACAAAATTGAGATGGAATTATTCTACACAAAAACCGATCCATGACAAATCCAACCGTTAGAAACGTAGAACATGGGAAGAGCTTCGTTTTGATAGGTTGTGGCTCCCGTAACACTAAACGAGTCAAAAGTTATGGCCGTTTGAAGAAACGGAAGAAAGCGACCGACCGCTCGCTGTTCCGATTCGACGGTATTGGCAAAAGTCTTCGATCTCCGTGAAACGCTCGAGCATGCTCACACTATAGTACTTGATATTTAAGATATTATGGATCATTGGGAGAATAAATGGGGATATGGGTCAAAAACTGGTCTACAGAAGCTATAGCACAATAAACGTTCTGTTTTTACGACCGTTCCGTCTTCATCTTTACCCGTACCACATTGTTTTGCTCATAGTCATCAACACGCGCCGCCTTTTTACCAGAATTACGACACCACGACGAAATGACTTCAAGGAGAGCGTTAAAAGCATTTGATACCTTAGAATTTCGAACGAATCAAGGCATTTTATATGATTACTTAGCCAGTAAGTAAGTTGCTTTTTCAATCTGTAAATATCTATCAGTTTCCTGTTTTATCCAATTTTAAATTCAATTTCAATTTTTTTAGCTGAATATTATGCTGGCCTTTATTGATCTTTGTATATTTTTGTTTTTTTACGTTCTTCTACGTTAACATCGATTTAGTCCGACTACTTATACCACAAACTCCACGGAATAAATTTATGAATGGAAACAACCAAGCTGTAGAATAAAATTAAGATGGAATTATTCTACACAAGAAACTGATCCATGACAATTCCAACAGTTAGAAACGTAGAACATGGAAAGAGCTTCGTTTTGATAGGTTGTGGCTCCCGTAATTCCAAACGAGTCAAAAGTTATGGCAGTTTGAAGTAACGGAAGAAAGTGACCGACCGCTCGCTGTTCCGATTCGACGGTATTGGCAAAAGTCTTCGATCTCCGTGAAACGATCGAGCATGCTCACACTATAGTACTTGATATTTAAGATCTTATGGATCATTGAGGGAATAAATGGGGATATGGGTCAAAAACTTGTCTACGGAAGCTATAGTACAATAAACGTTCTGTTTTTACGACCGTTCCGTCTTCCTCTTTTTCCGTACCACATTGTTTTGCTCATAGTCATCAACACGCGCCGCCTTTTTACCAGAATTACGACACCACGACGATATGACTTCAAGGAGAGCGTTAAAAGCATTTGATACCTTAGAATTTCGAACGACTCAAGGCGTTTTATATGATTACTCAACCAGTAAGTAAGCTGCTTTTTCATTCTGTGAATATCTTTCAGTTTCCTGTTTTATCCAATTTTAAATTCAGTTTTAATTTTTTTAGCTGAATATTATGCTGGCCTTTTCTGATCTTTGTATATTTTTGTTTTTTTACGTTCTTCTACGTTAACATCGATTTAGTCCGACTACTTACACCACAAACTCCACGGAATAAATTTATGAATGGAAACATCCAAGCTGTAGAATAAAATTGAGATGGAATTATTCTACACAAAAAACCGATCCATGACAAATCCAACTGTTAGAAACGTAGAACATGGAAAGAGCTTCGTTTTGATAGGTTGTGGCTCCCGTAACTCCAAACGAGTCAAAAGTTATGGCCGTTTGAAGAAACGGAAGAAAGCGACCGACCGCTCGCTGTTCCGATTCGACGGTATTGGCAAAAGTCTTCGATCTCCGTGAAACGCTCGAGCATGCTCACACTATAGTACTTGATATTTAAGATATTATGGATCATTGGGGGAATAAATGGGGATATGGGTCAAAAAATGGTCTACAGAAGCTATAGCACAATAAACGTTCTGTTTTTACGACCGTTCCGTCTTCATCTTTTCCCGTACCACATTGTTTTGCTCATAGTCGTCAATACACACCGCCTTTTTACAAGAATTACGACACCACGACGAAATGACTTCAAGGAGAGCGTTAAAAGCATTTGATACCTTAGAATTTCGAACGACTCAAGGCGTTTTATATGATTACTTAGCCAGTAAGTAAGTTGCTTTTTCAATTTGTGAATATCTCTCAGTTTCCTGTTTTATCCAATTTTAAATTCAATTTCAATTTTTTTAGCTGAATATTATGCTGGCCTTTATTGATCTTTGTATATTTTTGTTTTTTTACGTTCATCTACGTTGACATCGATTTAGTCCGACTACTTATACCACAAACTCCACGGAATAAATTTATGAATGGAAACATCCAAGCTGTAGAATAAAATTAAGATGGAATTATTCTACACAAAAAACCGATCCATGACAATTCCAACCGTTAGAAACGTAGAACATGGAAATAGCTTCGTTTTGATAGGTTGTGGCTCGTGTAACTCCAAACGAGTCAAAAGTTATGGCCGTTTGAAGAAACGGAAGAAAGCGATCGACCGCTCGCTGTTCCGATTCGACGGTATTGGCAAAAGTCTTCGATCTCCGCGAAACGCTCGAGCATGCTCACACTATAGTACTTGATATTTAAGATATTATGGATCATTGGGGGAATAAATGGGGATATGGGTCAAAAACTTGTGTACAGAAGCTATAGCACAATAAACGTTATGTTTTTACGACCGTTCCGTCTTCCTCTTTTTCCATACCACATTGTTTTGCTCATAGTCATCAGCACGCGCCGCCTTTTTACCTGAAATACGACACCACGACGAAGAGAATTCAAGGAGAGCGTTAAAAGCATTTGATATCTTAGAATTTCGAATGACTCAAGGCGTTTTATATGATTACTTAGCCTGTAATTATGCTACTTTTTCAATCTGTGAATATCTTTCACTTTCCTGTTTTATCCAATTTTAAATTCAATTTCAATTTTTTTAGCTGAATATTATGCTGGCCTTTTTTAATCTTTGAATATTTTTGTTTTTTTACGTACTTCTACGTTAACATCGATTTAGTCCGACTAATTATACCACAAACTCCACGGAATAAATTTATGAATGGAAACATCCAAGCTGTAGAATAAAATTAAGATGGAATTATTCTACACAAAAAACCGATCCATGACAATTCCAACCGTTAGAAAAGTAGAACATGGAAAGAGCTTCGTTTTGATAGGTTGTGGCTCCCTTAACTCCAAACGAGTCAAAAGTTATGGCCGTTTTAAGAAACGAAAGAAAGCGACCGACCGCTCGCCGTTCCGATTCGACGGTATTGGCAAAAGTCTTCGATCTCCGTGAAACGCTCGAGCATGCTCACACTATAGTACTTGATATTTAAGATATTATGGATCATTGGGGGAATAAATGGGGATATGGGTCAAAAACATGTCTACGGAAGCTATAACACAATAAACGTTCTGTTTTTACGACCGTTCCGTCTTCCTCTTTTTCTGTACCACATTGTTTTGCTCATAGTCATCAACACGCGCCGCCTTTTTACCAGAATTACGACACCACGATGAAATGACTTCAAGGAGAGCGTTAAAAGGATTTGATACCTTAGAATTTCGAACGACTCAAGGCGTTTTATATGATTATTTAGCCAGTAAGTAAGCGGCTTTTTCAATCTGTGAATATCTTTCAGTTTCCTGTTTTATCCAATTTTAAATTCAATTTCAATTTTTTTAGCTGAATATTATGCTGGCCTTTTTTGATCTTTGTATATTTTTGTTTTTTTACGTTCTTCTACGTTAACATCGATTTAGTCCGACTACTTATACCACAAAATCCATGGAATAAATTTATGAATGGAAACACCCAAGCTGTAGAATAAAATTGAGATGGAATTATTCTACACAAAAAACCGATCCACGACAAATCCAACTGTTAGAAACGTAGAACATGGAAAGAGCTTCGTTTTGATAGGTTGTGGCTCCCGTAACTCCAAACGAGTCAAAAGTTATGGCTGTTTGAAGGAACGGAAGAAAGCGACCGGCCGCTCGCTGTTCCGATTCGACGGTATTGGCAAAAGTCCTCGATCTCTGTGAAACGCTCGAGCATGCTCACACTATAGTACTTGATATGTAAGATATTATGGATCATTGGGGGAATAAATGGGGATATGTGTCAAAAACTTGTCTACAGAAGCTATAGCACAATAGACGTTCCGTTTTTACGACCGTTCCGTCTTCCTCTTTTTCCGTACCACATTGTTTTGCTCATAGTCATCAACACGCGCCGCCTTTTTACCAGAATTACGACACCACGACGAAACGACTTCAAGGAGAGCGTTAAAAGCATTTGATACCTTAGAATTTCGAACGACTCAAGGCGTTTTATATGATTACTTAGCCAGTAAGTAAGCCGCTTTTTCAATCTGTGAATATGTTTCAGTTTCCTGTTTTATCCAATTTTAAATTCAGTTTCAATTTTTTTAGCTGAATATTATGCTGGCCTTTTTTGATCTTTGTATTTTTTTTTTACGTTCTTCTACGTTAACATCGATTTAGTCCGACTACTTACACCACAAACTCCACGGAATAAATTTATGAATGTAAACATCCAAGCTGTAGAATAAAATTAAGATGGAATTATTCTACACAAAAAACCGATCCATGACAATTCCAACCGTTAGAAACGTAGAACATGGAAAGAGCTTCGTTTTGATCGGTTGTGGCTCCCTTAACTCCAAACGAGTCAAAAGTTATGGCCGTTTGAAGAAACGGAAGAAAGCGACCGACCGCTCGCTGTTCCGATTCGACGGTATTGGCAAAAGTCTTCGATCTCCGTGAAACGCTCGAGCATGCTCACACTATAGTACTTGATATTTAAGATATTATGGACCATTGAGGGAATAAATGGGGATATGAGTCAAAAACTTGTCTACAAAAGCTATAGCACAATAAACGTTCTGTTTTTACGACCGTTCCATCTTCCTCTTTTTCCATACCACGTTGTTTTGCTCATAGTCATCAACACGCGCCGCCTTTTTACCATAATTACGACACCACGACGAAGTTAATTCAAGGAGAGCGTTAAAAGCATTTGATACCTTAGAATTTCGAACGACTCAAGGAGTTTTATATTATTACTTAGCCTGTAGGTAAGCTACTTTTTCATTCTGGGAATATCTTTCAGTTTTCTGTTTTATCCAATTTTAAATTCAATTTCAATTTTTTTTGCTGAATATTATGCTGGCCTTTTTTGATCTTTGTATATTTTTTTTTTTACGTTCTTCTACGTTAACATCGATTTAGTCCGACTACTTATACCACAAACTCCACGGAATAAATTTATGAATGGAAACATCCAAGCTGTAGAATAAAATTGAGATGGAATTATTCTCACAAAAAACCGATCCATGACAAATCCAACCGTTTGAAACGTAGAACATGAAAAGAGCTTCGTTTTGATAGGTTGTGGCTCCCGTAACTCCAAACGAGTCAAAAGTTACGACCGTTCGAAGAAACGGAAGAAAGCGACCGACCGCTCACTGTTCTGATTCGACGGTAATGGCAAAAGTCTTCGATCTCCGTGAAACGCTCGAGCATGCTCGCACTATTGTACTTGATATTTAAGATATTATGGATCATTGGGGGAATAAATGGGGATATGGGTCAAAAACTGGTCTACAGAAGCTATAGCACAATAAACGTTCTGTTTTTACGACCGTTCCGTCTTCCTCTTTTTCCGTACCACATTGTTTTGCTCATAGTCATCAACACGCGCCCTCTTTTTACCAGAATTACGACACCACGACGAAATGACTTCAAGGAGAGCGTTAAAAGCATTTGAAACCTTAGAATTTCGAACGACTCAAGGCGTTTTATATGATTACTTAGCCAGTAAGTAAGCTGCTTTTTCAATCTGTGAATATCTTTCAGGTTCCTGTTTTATCCAATTTTAAGTTCAATTTCAATTTTTTTAGCTGAATATTATGCTGGACTTTTTTGATCTTTGTATATTTTTGTTTTTTTACGTTCTTCTACGTTAACATCGATTTAGTCCGACTACTTATACCACAAAATCCACGGAATAAATTTATGAATGGAAACACTCAAGCTGTAGAATAAAATTGAGATGGAATTATTCTACACAAAAAACCGATCTATGACAAATCCAACAGTTAGAAACGTAGAACATAGAAAGAGCTTCGTTTTGATAGGTTGTGGCTCCCGTAACTCCAAACGAGTCAAAAGTTATGGCCGTTTGAAGAAACGGAAGAAAGCGACCGACCGCTCGCTGTTCCGATTCGACGGTATTGGCAAAAGTCTTCGATCTCCGTGAAACGCTCGAGCATGCTCACACTATAGTACTTGATATTTAAGATATTATGGATCATTGGGGGAATAAATGGGGATATGGGTCAAAAACTTGTCTATAGAAGCTATAGCACAATAAACGTTCTATTTTTACGACCGTTCCGTCTTCCTCTTTTTCCGTACCACATTGTTTTGCTCATAGTCATCAACACGGGCCGCATTTTTACCAGAATTACGACGCCACGACGAAATGACTTCAAGGAGAGCGTTAAAAGCATTTGATACCTTAGAATTTCGAACGACTCAAGGCGTTTTATATGATTACTTAGCCAGTAAGTAAGTTGCTTTTTCAATCTGTGAATATCTTTCAGTTTTCTGTTTTATCCAATTTTAAATTCAATTTCAATTTTTTTAGCTGAATATTATGCTGGACTTTTTTGATCTTTGTATATTTTTGTTTTTTTACGTTCTTCTACGTTAACATCAATTTAGTCCGACTACTTATACCACAAACTCTACGGAATAAATTTATGAACGGAAACATCCAAGCTGTAGAATAAAATTGACATGGAATTATTCTCACAAAAAACCGATCCATGACAAATCCAACCGTTAGAAACGTAGAACATGGAAAGAGCTTCGTTTTGATAGGTTGTGGCTCCCGTAACTCCAAACGAGTCAAAAGTTATGGCCGTTTGAAGAAACGGAAGAAAGCGACCGACCGCTCGCTGTTCCGATTCGACGGTATTGGCAAAAGTCTTCGATCTCCGTGAAACGCTCGAGCATGCTCACACTATAGTACTTGATATTTAAGATATTATGTATCATTGGGGGAATAAATGGGGATATGGGTCAAAAACTTGTCTACAGAAGCTATAGCACAATAAACGTTATGTTTTTACGACCGTTCCGTCTTCCTCTTTTTCCGTACCACATTGTTTTGCTCATAGTCATCAACACGCGCCGCCTTTTTACCAGAATTACGACACCACAACGAAGTGACTTCAAGGAGAGCGTTAAAAGCATTTGATACCTTAGAATTTCGAATGACTCAAGGCGTTTTATATGATTACATAGCCAGTAAGTAAGTTGCTTTTTCAATCTGTGAATATCTTTCAGTTTCCTGTTTATCCAATTTTAAATTCAATTTCAATTTTTTTAGCTGAATATTATGCTGGCCTTTTTTTATCTTTGTATATTTTTTTTTTTACGTTCTTCTACGTTAACATCGATTTAGTCCGACTACTTATACCACAAACTCCACGGAATAAATTTATGAATGGAAACATCCAAGATGTAGAATAAAATTGAGATGGAATTATTCTCACAAAAAACCGATCCATGACAATTCCAACCGTTAGAAATGTAGAACATGGAAAGAGCTTCGTTTTGACAGGTTGTGGCTCCCGTAACTCCAAACGAGTCAAAAGTTATGGCCGTTTGAAGAAACGGAAGAAAGCGACCGACCGCTCGCTGTTCCGATTCGACGGTATTGGCAAAAGTCTTCGATCTCCGTGAAAAGCTCGAGCATGCTCACAATATAGTACTTGATATTTAAGATATTATGGATCATTGGGGGAATAAATGGGGATATGGGTCAAAAACATGTCTACAGAAGCTATAGCACAATAAACGTTTTGTTTTTACGACCGTTCCGTCTTCCTCTTTTTCCATACCACATTGTTTTGCTCATAATCATCAACACACGTCGCCTTTTTACCAGAATTACGACACCACGACGAAGTGACTTCAAGGAGAGCGTTAAAAGCATTTGATACCTTAGAATTTCGAACGACTCAAGGCGTTTTATATTATTACTTAGCCTGTTAGTAAGCTACATTTTCATTCTGTGAATATCTTTCAGTTTCCTGTTTTATCCAATTTTAAATTCAATTTCAATTTTTTTAGCTAAATATTATGCTGGCGTTTTTTGATCTTTGTATATTTTTGTTTTTTTACGTTCTTCTACGTTAACATCGATTTAGTCCGACTACTTATACCACAAACTCCACGGAATAAATTTATGAATGGAAACATCCAAGTTGTAGAATAAAATTAAGATGGAATTATTCTACACAAAAAACCTATCCATGACAAATCCAACCGTTAGAAACGTAGAACATGGAAAGAGCTTCGTTTTGATAGGTTGTGGCTCCCGTAACTCCAAACGAGTCAAAAGTTATGGCCGTTTGAAGAAACGGAAGAAAGCGACCGACCGCTCGCTGTTCCGATTCGACGGTATTGGCAAAAGTCTTCGATCTCCGTGAAACGCTCGAGCATGCTCACACTATAGTACTTGATATTTAAGATATTATGGATAATTGGGGGAATAAATGGGGATATGGGTCAAAAACTTGTCTATAGAAGCTATAGCACAATAAACGTTCTATTTTTACGACCGTTCCGTCTTCCTCTTTTTCGGTACCACATTGTTTTGCTCATAGTCATCAACACGCGCCGCCTTTTTACCAGAATTACGACGCCACGACGAAATGACTTCAAGGAGAGCGTTAAAAGCATTTGATACCTTAGAATTTCGAACGACTCAAGGCGTTTTATATGATTACTTAGCCAGTAAGTAAGTTGCTTTTTCAGTCTGTGAATATCTTTCAGTTTTCTGTTTTATCCAATTTTAAATTCAATTTCAATTTTTTTAGCTGAATATTATGCTGGACTTTTTTGATCTTTGTATATTTTTGTTTTTTTACGTTCTTCTACGTTAACATCAATTTAGTCCGACTACTTATACCACAAACTCTACGGAATAAATTTATGAACGGAAACATCCAAGCTGTAGAATAAAATTGACATGGAATTATTCTCACAAAAAACCGATCCATGACAAATCCAACCGTTAGAAACGTAGAACATGGAAAGAGCTTCGTTTTGATAGGTTGTGGCTCCCGTAACTCCAAACGAGTCAAAAGTTATGGCCGTTTGAAGAAACGGAAGAAAGCGACCGACCGCTCGCTGTTCCGATTCGACGGTATTGGCAAAAGTCTTCGATCTCCGTGAAACGCTCGAGCATGCTCACACTATAGTACTTGATATTTAAGATATTATGTATCATTGGGGGAATAAATGGGGATATGGGTCAAAAACTTGTCTACAGAAGCTATAGCACAATAAACGTTATGTTTTTACGACCGTTCCGTCTTCCTCTTTTTCCGTACCACATTGTTTTGCTCATAGTCATCAACACGCGCCGCCTTTTTACCAGAATTACGACACCACGACGAAGTGACTTCAAGGAGAGCGTTAAAATCATTTGATACCTTAGAATTTCGAATGACTCAAGGCGTTTTATATGATTACATAGCCAGTAAGTAAGTTGCTTTTTCAATCTGTGAATATCTTTCAGTTTCCTGTTTATCCAATTTTAAATTCAATTTCAATTTTTTTAGCTGAATATTATGCTGGCCTTTTTTTATCTTTGTATATTTTGTTTTTTTACGTTCTTCTACGTTAACATCGATTTAGTCCGACTACTTATACCACAAACTCCACGGAATAAATTTATGAATGGAAACATTCAAGCTGTAGAATAAAATTAAGATGGAATTATTCTACACAAAAAACTGATCCATGACAATTCCAACTGTTAGAAACGTAGGACATGGAAAGAGCTTCGTTTTGATAGGTTGTGGCTCCCTTAACTCCAAACGAGTCAAAAGTTATGGCCGTTTGAAGAAACGGAAGAAAGCGACCGACCACTCGCTGTTCCAATTCGACGGTATTGGCAAAAGTGTTCGATCTCCATGAAACGCTCGAGCATGCTCACACTATAGTACTTGATATTTAAGATATTATGGATCATTGGGGGAATAAATGGGGATATGGGTCAAAAACTTGTCTACAGAAGCTATAGCACAATAAACGTTCTGTTTTTTACGACCATTCCGTCTTCCTCTTTTTCCGTACCACATTGTTTTGCTCATAGTCATCAACACGCGCCGCCTTTTTACCAGAATTACGACACCACGACGAAGAGACTTCAAGGAGAGCGTTAAAAGCATTTGATACCTTAGAATTTCGAACGACTCAAGGCGTTTTATATTATTACTTAGCCCGTAAGTAAGCTACTTTTTCATTCTGTAAATATCTTTCAGTTTACTGTTTTATCCAATTTTGAATTCAATTTCAATTTTTTTAGCTGAATATTATGCTGGCCTTTTTTGCTCTTTGTATATTTTTTTTTTTACGTTCTTCTACGTTAACATCGATTTAGTCCGACTACTTATACCACAAACTCAACGGAATAAATTTATGAATGGAAACATCCAAGTTGTAGAATAAAATTAAGATGGAATTATTCTACACGAAAAACCGATCCATGACAAGTCCAATCGTTAGAAACGTAGAACATGGAAAGAGCTTCGTTTTGATAGGTTGTGGCTCCCGTAACTCCAAACGAGTCAAAAGTTATGGCCGTTTTAAGAAATGGAAGAAAGCGACCGACCGCTCGCTGTTCCAATTCGACGTATCGGCAAAAGTCTTCGATCTCCGTGCAACGCTCGAGCATGCTCACGCTATAGTACTTGATATTTAAGATATTATGGATCATTGGGGGAATAAATGGTGATATGGGTCAAAAACTTGTCTACAGAAGCTATAGCACAATAAACGTTAGGTTTTTACGACCGTTCTGTCTTCCTCTTTTTCCGTACCACATTGTTTTGCTCATAGTCATCAACACATGCCGCCTTTTTACCAGAATTACGACACCACGACGAAGTGACTTCAAGGAGAGCGTTAAAAGCATTTGATACCTTAGAATTTCGAACGACTCAAGGCATTTTATATTATTACTTAGCCAGTAAGTAAGCTGCTTTTTCAATCTGTGAATATATTTCAGTTTCCTGTTTTATCCAATTTTAAATTCAATTTCAATTTTTTTAGCAGAATATTATGCTGGCCTTTTTTGATCTTTGTATATTTTTATTTTTTTACGTTTTTCTACGTTAACATCGATTTAGTCCGACTGCTTATACCACAAGCTCCACGGAATAAATTTATGAATGGAAACATCCAAGCCGTAGAATAAAATTAAGATGGAATTATTCTACACAAAAAACTGATCCATGACAAATCCAACGTTAGAAACGTAGGACATGGAAAGAGCTTCGTTTTGATAGGTTGTGGCTCCCGTAACTCCAAACGAGTCAAAAGTTATGGCCGTTTGAAGAAACGAAAGAAAGCGACCGACCGCTCGCTGTTTCGAATTCGATGGTATTGGCAAAAGTCTTCGATCTCCATGAAACGCTCGAGCATGCTCACACTATAGTACTTGATATTTAAGATATTATGGATCATTGGGGGAATAAATGGGGATATGGGTCAAAAACTTGTCTACAGAAGCTATAGCACAATAAACGTTCTGTTTTTACGACCGTTCCGTCTTCCTCTTTTTCTGTACCACATTGTTTTGCTCATAGTCATCAACACGCGCCGCCTTTTTACCAGAATTACGACACCACGACGAAGTGAATTCAAGGAGAGCGTTAAAAGCATTTGAAACCTTTGAATTTCGAACGACTCAAGGCGTTTTATATGATTACTTAGCCTGTAAGTAAGCTACTTTTTCAATCTGTGAATATCTTTCAGTTTTCTGTTTTATACAATTTTAAATTCAATTTCAATTTTTTTAGTTGAATATTATGCTCGCCTTTTTTGATCTTTGTATATTTTTGTTTTTTCACATTCTTCCACGTCAACATCGATTTAGTCCGACTACTTATACCACAAACTCCACGGAATAAATTTATGAATGAAAACATCCAAGCTGTAGAATAAAATTAAGATGGAATTATTCTACACAGAAAACCGATCCATGACAATTCCAACCGTTAGAAACGTAGAACATGGAAATAGCTTCGTTTTGATAGGTTGTGGCTCGCGTAACTCCAAACGAGTCAAAAATTATGGCCGTTTGAAGAACGGAAGAAAGCGACCGACCGCTCGCTGTTCCGATTCGACGGTATTTGCAAAAGTCTTCGATCTCCGTGAAACGCTCGAGCATGCTCACGCTATAGTACTTGATATTTAAGATATTATGGATCATTGGGGGAATAAATGGGAATATGGGTCAAAAACTTGTCTACAGAAGCTATAGCACAATAAACGTTCTGTTCTTACGACCGTTCCGTCTTCCTCTTTTTCCGTACCACATTGTTTTGCTCATAGTCATCAACACGCGCCGCCTTTTTACCAGAATTACGACACCACGACGAAATGACTTCAAGGAGAGCGTTAAAAGCATTTGATACCTTAGAATTTCGAACGACTCAAAGCGTTTTATATGATTACTTAGCCAGTAAGTAAGCTGCTTTTTCAATCTGTGAAAATCTTTCAGTTTCCTGTTTTATCCAATTTTAAATTCAATTTCAATTTTTTTAGCTGAATATTATGCTGGCCTTTTTTGATCTTTGTATATTTTTGATTTTTTACGTTCTTCTACGTTAACATCGATTTAGTCTGACTATCCATACCACAAACTCCACGGAATAAATTTATGAATGGAAACGTCCAAGCTGTAGAATAAAATTAATATGGAATTATTCTTCACAAAAAACCGATCCATGACAAATCCAACCGTTAGAAACGTAGGACATGGAAAGAGCTTCGTTTTGATAGGTTGTGGCTCCCTTAACTCCAAACGAGTCAAAAGTAATGGCCGTTTGAAGAAACGGAAGAAAGCGACCGATCGCTCGCTGTTCCGATTCGACGGTGTTGGCAAAAGTCTTCGATCTCCGTGAAACACTCAAGCATGCTCACACTATAGTACTTGATATTTAAGATATTATGGATCATTGGGGGAATAAATGGGGATATGGGTCAAAAACTTGTCTACAGAAGCTATAGCACAATAAACGTTCTGTTTTCACGACCGTTCCGTCTTCCTCTTTTTCTGTACCACATTGTTTTGCTCATATTCATCAACACGTGCCGCCTTTTTACCAGAATTACGACACCACGACGAATTGACTTCAAGGAGAGCGTTAAAAGCATTTGATACCTTAGAATTTCGAACGACTCACGGTGTTTTATATTATTACTTAGCCTGTAAGTAAGCTACTTTTTCATTCTGTGAATATCTTTCAGTTTCCAGTTTGATCCAATTTTAGATTCAATTTCAATTTTTTTAGCTGAATATTATGCTGGCCTTTTTTGATCTTTGTATATTTTTGTTTTTTTACGTTCTTCTACGTTAACATCGATTTAGTCCGACTACTTATACCACAAACTCCACGGAATAAATTTATGAATGGAAAAATCCAAGCTGTAGAATAAAATTAAGATGGAATTATTCTACCCAAAAAACTGATCCATGACAAATCCAACCGTTAAAAACGTAGAACATGGAAAGAGCTTCGTTTTGATAGGTTGTGGCTCCCGTAACTCCAAACGAGTCAAAAGTTATGACCGTTTGAAGAAACGGAAGAAGGCGACCGACCGCTCGCTGTTCCGATTCGACGGTATTGGCAAAAGTCTTCGATCTCCGTGAAACGCTCGAGCATGCTCACACTATAGTACTAGATATTTAAGATATTATGGATCATTGGGGGAAAAAATGGGGATATGGGTCAAAAACTTGTCTACAGAAGCTATAGCACAATAAACGTTCTGTTCTTACGACCGTTCCGTCTTCCTCTTTTTCCGTACCACATTGTTTTGCTCATAGTCATCAACACGCGCCGCCTTTTTACCAGAATTACGACACCACGACGAAATGACTTCAAGGAGAGTGTTAAAAGCATTTGATACCTTAGAATTTCGAACGACTCAAGGCGTGTTATATGATTACTTAGCCCGTAAGTAAGCTGCTTTTTCAATCTGTGAATATCTTTCAGTTTCCTGTTTTATCCAATTTTAAATTCAATTTCAATTTTTTTAGCTGAATATTATGCTGGCCTTTTTTTATCTTTGTATATTTTTGTTTTTTTACGTTCTTCTACGTTAACATCGATTTAGTCCGACTACTTATACCACAAACTCCACGGAATAAATTTCTGAATGAAAACATCTAAGCTGTAGAATAAAATTAAGATGGAATTATTCTACACAAAAAACCGATTCATGACAATTCCAACCGTTAGAAACGTAGGACATGGAAAGAGCTTCGTTTTGATAGGTTGTGGCTCCCTCAACTCCAAACGAGTCAAAAGTTATGGCCGTTTGAAGAAACGGAAGAAAGCGACCGACCACTCGCTGTTCCGATTCGACGGTATTGGCAAAAGTCTTCGATCTCCGTGAAACGCTCGAGCATGCTCACACTATAGTACTTGATATTTAAGATATTATGGATCATTGGGGGAATAAATGGGGATAGGGGTCAAAAATTTGTCTACAGAAGCTATAGCACAATAAACGTTCTGTTTTTCGACCGTTCTGTCTTCCTCTTTTTCCGTACCACATTGTTTTGCTCATAGTCATCAACACGCGGCGCCTTTTTAGCAGAATTACGACACCACGATGAAGTGACTTCAAGGAGAGCGTTAAAAGCATTTGATACCTTAGAATTTCGAACGACTCAAGGCATTTTATATTATTACTTAGCCTGTAAGTAAGCTACTTTTTCATTCTGTGAATATCTTTCACTTTTCTGTTTTACCCAATTTTAAATTCAATTTCAATTTTTTTAGCTCAATATTATGCTGGCCTTTTTTGATCTTTGTATATTTTTGTTTTTTTACGTTCTTCTACGTTAACATCGATTTAGTCCGACTACTTATACCACAAACTCCACGGAATAAATTTATGAATGGAAACATCCAAGCTGTAGAATAAAATTAAGATGGAATTATTCTACACAAAAAACCGATGCACGACAAATCCAACTGTTAGAAACGTAGAACATAGAAAGAGCTTCGTTTTGATAGGTTGTGGCTCCCGTAACTCCAAACGAGTCAAAAGTTATGGCCGTTTGAAGAAACGGAAGAAAGCGACCGACCGCTCGCTTTTCCGATTCGACGGTATTGGCAAAAGTCTTCGATCTCCGTGAAACGCTCGAGCATGCTCACACTATAGTACTTGATATTTAAGATATTATGGATCATTGGGGGAATAAATGGTGATATGGGTCAAAAACTTGTCTATAGAAGCTATAGCACAATAAACGTTCTATTTTTACGACCGTTCCGTCTTCCTCTTTTTCCGTACCACATTGTTTTGCTCATAGTCATCAACACGCGCCGCCTTTTTACCATAATTACGACGCCACGACGAAATGACTTCAAGGAGAGCGTTAAAAGCATTTGATACCTTAGAATTTCGAACGACTCAAGGCGTTTTATATGATTACTTAGCCAGTAAGTAAGTTGCTTTTTCAATCTGTGAATATCTTTCAGTTTTCTGTTTTATCCAATTTTAAATTCAATTTCAATTTTTTTAGCTGAATATTATGCTGGACTTTTTTGATCTTTGTACATTTTTGTTTTTTTACGTTCTTCTACGTTAACATCAATTTAGTCCGACTACTTATACCACAAACTCTACGGAATAAATTTATGAACGGAAACATCCAAGCTGTAGAATAAAATTGACATGGAATTATTCTCACAAAAAACCGATCCATGACAAATCCAACCGTTAGAAACGTAGAACATGGAAAGAGCTTCGTTTTGATAGGTTGTGGCTCCCGTAACTCCAAACGAGTCAAAAGTTATGGCCGTTTGAAGAAACGGAAGAAAGCGACCGACCGCTCGCTGTTCCGATTCGACGGTATTGGCAAAAGTCTTCGATCTCCGTGAAACGCTCGAGCATGCTCACACTATAGTACTTGATATTTAAGATATTATGTATCATTGGGGGAATAAATGGGGATATGGGTCAAAAACTTGTCTACAGAAGCTATAGCACAATAAACGTTCTGTTTTTACGACCGTTCAATCTTCCTCTTTTTCCGTACCACATTGTTTTGCTCATAGCCATCGACACCACGACGAAGTGACTTCAAGGAGAGCGTTAAAAGCATTTGATACCTTAGAATTTCGAACGACTCAAGGCGTTTTATATTATTACTTAGCCTGTAAGTAAGCTTCTTTTTCATTCTGTGAATATCTTTCAGTTTCCAGTTTTATCCAATTTTAGATTCAATTTCAATTTTTTTAGCTGAATATTATGCTGGCCTTTTTTTATCTTTGTATATTTTTGTTTTTTTACGTTCTTCTACGTTAACATCGATTTAGTCCGACTACTTATACCACAAACTCCACGGAATAAATTTATGAATGGAAACATCCAAGCTGTAGAATAAAATTAAGATGGAATTATTCTACACAAAAAACCGATCCACGACAAATCCAACTGTTAGAAACGTAGAACATGGAAAGAGCTTCGTTTTGATAGGTTGTGGCTCCCGTAACTCCAAACGAGTCAAAAGTTATGGCCGTTTGAAGAAACGGAAGAAAGCGACCGACCGCTCGCTGTTCCGATTCGACGGTATTGGCAAAAGACTTCGATCTCCGTGAAACGCTCGAGCATGCTCACACTATAGTACTTGATATTTAAGATATTATGGATCATTGGGGGAATAAATGGGGATATGGGTCAAAAACTTGTCTGCAGAAGCTATAGCACAATAAACGTTCTGTTTTTACGACCGTTCCGTCTTCCTCTTTTTCCGTACCACATTGTTTTGCTCATAGTCATCAACACGCGCCGCCTTTTTACCAGAATTACGACACCACGACGAAATGACTTCAAGGAGAGCGTTAAAAGCATTTGATACCTTAGAATTTCGAACGACTCAAGGCGTTTTATATGATTACTTAGCCAGTAAGTAAGTTGCCTTTTCAATCTGTGAATATCTTTCAGTTTTCTGTTTTATCCAATTTTAAATTCAATTTCAATTTTTTTAGCTGAATATTATGCTGGACTTTTTTGATCTTTGTATATTTTTGTTTTTTTACGTTCTTCTACGTTATACATCGATTTAGTCCGACTACTTATACCACAAACTTTACGGAATAAATTTATGAATGGAAACATCCAAGCTGTAGAATAAAATTGAGATGGAATTATTCTCACAAAAAACCGATCCATGACAAATCCAACCATTAGAAACGTAGAACATGGAAAGAGCTTCGTTTTGATAGGTTGTGGCTCCCGTAACTCCAAACGAGTCAAAAGTTATGGCCGTTTGAAGAAATGGAAGAAAGCGACCGACCGCTCGCTGTTCCGATTCGACGGTATTGGCAAAAGTCTTCGATCTGCATGAAACGCTCGAGCATGCTCACACTATATTACTTGATATTTAAGATATTTTGGATCATTGGGGGAATAAATGGAGATGTGGTTCAAAAACTTGTCTACAGAAGCTATAGGACAATAAACGTTCTGTTTTTACGACCGTTCCGTCTTCCTCTTTTTCCGTACCACATTGTTTTGCTCATAGTCATCAACACGCGCCGCCTTTTTACCAGAATTACGACACCACGACGAAGTGACTTCAAGGAGAGCGTTAAAAGCATTTGATACCATAGAATTTCGAACGACTCAAGGCGTTTTATATTATTACTTAGCCTGTAAGTAAGCTACTTTTTCATTCTGTGAATATCTTTCAGTTTCCAGTTTTATCCAATTTTAGAATCAATTTCAATTTTTTTAGCTGAATATTATGCTGGCCTTTTTTTATCTTTGTATATTTTTGTTTTTTTACATTCTTCTACGTTAACATCGATTTAGTCCGACTACTTATACCACATACTCCACGGAATAAATTTATGAATGGAAACATCCAAGCTGTAGAATAAAATTAAGATGGAATTATTCTACACAAAAAACCGATCCACGACAAATCCAACTGTTAGAAACGTAGAACATGGAAAGAGCTTCGTTTTGATAGGTTGTGGCTCCCGTAACTCCAAACGAGTCAAAAGTTATGGCCGTTTGAAGAAACGAAAGAAAGCGACCGACCGCTCGCTGTTCCGATTCGACGGTATTGGCAAAAGTCTTCGATCTCCGTGAAACACTCGAGCATGCTCACACTATAGTACTTGATATTTAAGATATTATGGATCATTGGGGGAATAAATGGGGATATGGGTCAAAAACTTGTCTACAGAAGCTATAGCACAATAAACGTTCTGTTTTTACGACCGTTCTGTCTTTCACTTTTTCCGTACCATATTGTTTTGCTCATAGTCATCAACACGCGCCGCCTTTTTACCAGAATTACGACACCATGACGAAATGACCTCAAGGAGAGCGTTAAAAGCATTTGATACCTTAGAATTTCGAACGACTCAAGGCGTGTTATATGATTACTTAGCCAGTAAGTAAGCTGCTTTTTCAATCTGTGAATATCTTTCAGTTTCCTGTTTTATCCAATTTTAAATTCAATTTAAATTTTTTTAGCTGAATATTATGCTGGCCTTTTTTTATCTTTGTATATGTTTGTTTTTTTACGTTCTTCTACGTTAACATCGATTTAGTCCGACAACTTATACCACAAACTCCACGGAATAAATTTCTGAATGAAAACATCCAAGCTGTAGAATAAAATTAAGATGGAATTATTCTACACAAAAAACCGATCCATCACAATTCCAACCGTTAGAAACGTAGGGCATGGAAAGAGCTTCGTTTTGATAGGTTGTGGCTCCCTCATCTCCAAACGAGTCAAAAGTTATGGCCGTTTGAAAAAACGGAAGAAAGCGACCGACCGCTCGCTGTTCCGATTCGACGGTATTGGCAAAAGTCTTCGATCTCCGTGAAACGCTCGAGCATGCTCACACTATAATACTTGATATTTAAGATATTATGGATCATTGGGGGAATAAATGGGGATATGGGTCAAAAAAGTTGTGTACAGAAGCTATAGCACAGTAAACGTTCTGTTTTTACGACCGTTCCGTCTTCCTCTTTTTCCGTACCACATTGTTTTGCTCATAGTCATCAAAACGCGGCGCCTTTTTAGCAGAATTACGACACCACGACAAAGTGACTTCAAGGAGAGCGTTAAAAGCATTTGATACCTTAGAATTTCGAACGACTCAAGGCATTTTATATTATTACTTAGCCTGTAAGTAAGCTACTTTTTCATTCTGTGAATATCTTTCACTTTCCTGTTTTATCCAATTTTAAATTCGATTTCAATTTTCTTAGCTGAATATTATGCTGGCCTTTTTTTATCTTTGTATATTTTTGTTTTTTTACGTTCTTCTACGTTAACATCGATTTAGTCCGACTACTTATACCACAAACTCCACGGAATAAATTTATGAATGGAAACATCCAAGCTGTAGAATAAAATTAAGATGGAATTATTCTACACAAAAAACCGATCCATGACAAATCCAACCATTAGAAACGTAGAACATGGAAAGAGCTTCGTTTTGATAGGTTGTGGCTCCCGTAACTCCAAACGAGTCAAAAGTTATGGCCGTTTGAAGAAACGGAAGAAAGTGACCGACCGCTCGCTGTTCCGATTCGACGGTATTGGCAAAAGTCTTCGATTTCCGCGACAAATCCAACCGTTAGAAACGTAGAACATGGAAAGAGCTTCGTTTTGATAGGTTGTGGCTCCCGTAACTCCAAACGAGTCAAAAGTTATGGCCGTTTGAAGAAACGGAAGAAAGCGACCGACCGCTCGCTGTTCCGATTCGACGGTATTGGCAAAAGTCTTCGATCTCCGTGAAACGCTCGAGCATGCTCACACTATAGTACTTGATATTTAAGATATTTTGGATCATTGGGGGAATAAATGGGGATGTGGGTCAAAAACTTGTCTACAGAAGCTATAGGACAATAAACGTTCTGTTTTTACGACCGCTCCGTCTTCCTCTTTTTCCGTACCACATTGTTTTGCTCATAGTCATCAACACGCGCCGCCTTTTTACCAGAATTACGACACCACGACGAAGTGAATTCAAGGAGAGCGTTAAAAGCATTTGAAACCTTGGAATTTCGAACGACTCAAGGCGTTTTATATGATTACTTAGCCTGTAAGTAAGCTACTTTTTCAATCTGTGAATATCTTTCAGTTTTCTGTTTTATCCAATTTTAAATTCAATTTCAATTTTTTTAGCTGAATATTATGCTCGCCTTTTTTGATCTTTGTATATTTTTGTTTATTTACGTTCTTTTACGTTAACATCGATTTAGTCCGACTACTTATACCACAAACTCCGCGGAATAAATTTATGAATGAAAACATCCAAGTTGTAGAATAAAATTAAGATGGAATTATTCTACACAAAAAACCGATCCATGACAAATCCAACCGTTGGAAACGTAGAACTTGGAAATAGCTTCGTTTTGATAGGTTGTGGCTCCCGTAACTCCAAACGAGTCAAAAGTTATGGACGTTTGAAGAAACGGAAGAAAGCGACCGACCGCTCGCTGTTTCGATTCGACGGTATTGGCAAAAGTCTTCGATATCCGTGAAACGCTCGAGCATGCTCACACTATAGTACTTGATATTTAAGATATTATGGATCATTGGGGGAATAAATGGGGATATGGGTCAAAAACTTGTCCACAGAAGCTATAGCACAATAAACGTTCTGTTTTTACGATCATTCCGTCTTCCTCCTTTTCCGTACCACATTGTTTTGCTCATAGTCATCAACACGCGCCGCCTTTTTACCAGAATTACGACACCACGACGAAATGACTTCAAGGAGAGCATTAAAAGCATTTGATACCTTAGAATTTCGAACGACTCAAGGCGTTTTATATGATTACTTGGCCAGTAAGTGTAACGACCCAATATTTTCAACCATTCGCATCCGCACATGTCGGACTTGAATTGTTCAAAATACTACGTTGTAGAATAAATTTAGCAAACTCAGAATATACAGTAAATAAATCACAGAATCACATACACAGATATCAGAATCTCGCAGCGGAAATTAAAATTTAGTGGTTCATGAAGCCACTGATACATCTTTAACAAAACAGAACTTACATTGTCTATAATCCTCAATACAAATTTTAACATACACAGATAGAGAGTCTTCAAAGTCTTGAATTCCAGAAAGGATAAAGGCTGAAACAACTTCCAATAGCACGAATGATCTATTGAGTGTCCTAGCTACGGAGAAGAAACTGAAGCTGCAACTCAGGCTGACCCGAGCGTAAAATAAAACAAACACTCGAGTCAGGACATACATACTTATATGATGTAAGCTAAATCAAGTGTACTGTAATATAGAGCAAGTAACTTAAAGGATGCTTGGGACCGCCCATCCTCTAAGGATCCGTCAAACTATTTACTATGTAATATATTGCGCTATTATAATAGTGTCTATTTATAAAATAAACATACTTTTTTCTTAGCATTAAGGGGTTACCCATATAGCCCTTAACACGTAATAGTCCCAGTAGTCCATCCAATATCATAGCCCCTCCTGATCGGGAAGCCACCAGAGGATACCACACGGGCTACGGGAGAAATCCAAACTCGTACAAGGCTCGATATGGTAGGTGACACGGCACAACTAGGCAATGCCAGGGTAGATATACCAATTACGCTTCCGGACCGATGGTAACGCGAAGCCGCAGCAACCGCCCACCTCGAACAACACTCCCAAATCAAAGGTGCGCGCACCAAACAATCACAAGAGTAATAGAATGGCAACCGAAGAAGTGTGTTCGATCAGAGGAGCTACCTCATTAATCCGTCGATCGCTCCTGTTTTAGCCACCTTAAGCCAACTCACGGGAGTCGGGTCCACGTATATACCTTTCAAGAAACCGTCACCACCATCCTACTTCATTCTGGAATCTCCACCGCGTACACGGTTAGTCAAAGTGGTTTTCGGTATCGACAGAGAGTATGTCCATAACCGATCCCGGTCTCTTTGCCAACCCTTCGTTATTATAACCCGTGGTTATTTAAAAACAGTTTATACTTTAAATCAGAATAAACATTTCCATTTCAAAACTATAGATACGATATCATTTTAAAACCCAAAACAATAGGATATCGTTATATTCAAATATAATTCTTTCCAAAACCATACTGTTTATAATATCTGGAGACCAAATATTTGAATTATATCTTCAAAGGATAATGTTTTGGAAACTTTACTTAAATCCATAACTCCCAAACACAATGGTTTGGACATTCAACGGTATATATATAAATGGGTTAACTTTATGGTTACTTTGTAAAGAAGATAATTTACATAGCTTCACAAATATATTTCTTTATTTAAAGTTTAACCATAATTTAAATATCCCTTTATGTTCCCAAAACCATTTCAATTTTTATATATATCCAATTGGAGTATTTACTATTCAAAACTTAGTTTGGGTTTTATTCTTTCACAAATCAATGTTTTATATTTTTAGTCTTGAATATTCCCATAATTTCCATAAATAAAACTCCAAATTTTAACCATTAAATTTTTCCCAAAATTTACTTAATACCAGAATATTTATCTTTAATTTATTTAGGAAAATACAGTTATAAATATTATGTCTTAAGTTTTTCCAAAACTTAAGGTAAAATAAAATTTATCAAATTCCATAAATTTTAGAGCAATCAAATTCTAGATTCCATAGCACTTAGGAAATGCTACCTAAAGTTATGGGTAAAACTAGTCAAATTTCAAAAGACAGCATTTAAATGCTGTAATAGATTGTTTAACTTGATAAATATTTCCAAATATAACCTATTTATTTATTCATTTATTAACTGAAATCTTATTCTTTCAAAATCCCGATTTACCAAATAAGTTATATTCCATAAATTTATTCAAATATTTATTTATTTCTTTATTTATAACTTATTAAAAATCAATATAAATTCCTTTAAAGATATAAATCAAATATTTAACTTCCAAAATAATTTTAAATATTTCAGAAAATATTATAAGGACCACGGGCCTGTATATAGTTTTCTAGCCTAGGTCAAGTGGTACGGATTTATATCATTTCAATCCGTAGTTTACAAATATCCCGGGTCCTATCATTTCAAACCCGCAATCCCAAGTTTAACAGTTTAACAGTTAACAGCATAATTTAACAATAATAATCATTTAGGCCTATCATTTCAGCCCATAACAATCTACGTATAATAGGGAACTTGCAGTGTGATTTAAGCAGTAAATAAACAATAACATAATATAACTGCAGATATAATACAACAGATAATAACTGATGAGGTGTCAATTTAAATGGGGTTCATCATTTTATATTACACTACAGACAGATAATAGTGACATAAAATTTTACACATACACTTGCAATAATTTACGAAATATAAATACGTATGTCTGGTGAGAAATACTCACTTGAAAGTTGCAGAAAATTTGAATTCAAAACGACGATTCACCAGTAAAGACCGACAGAAAATAACGATCAAATTTCTTCTGATGTCGCCTAGATTCAAATCTAGAACAAATTCAAATATTTTGAAACGCGACTTTAGAATGTATGGTCAAGAAAGGATTAAAATAGAACGGAAATTGTTTTGACTTGCTCGACCACTCCACCGTATAATGTGACCTAAATATACCCAAACGTGAACCGTGCTAACACAAAAATTACGACAAAATTTCCTAAAACAAAAACGGCAAAATGTTGAATACGCATACACGTGCACACTTGCATTCCTATGTATTATGAAAATGTTGTTGCTTAAATTTTCCTCAAACTTAGAGTCACTTTTTCAAATCCAGCTACTATCTTACATTTTAAACTTAATTTGCATCATTGCTTTATGACTTCATCCATCTTCAATCTAAACTTTCCAGGCTTAAAAACTGTACAGACACACCTCATCCTATCTTCAACTATTACTAGCATCCCCAAACTCCAGCCTTTTACTAAACACTCAGGTTAGATGAATTCACTCACAAGGCTTGGTCATCATATCCAAAGCAAGTTTTTACTGATCCATTCGTGCACCGTGTGATACACAGATATGCACAGCCTATGAATTTTATAAATGCAGACTACCACTCAACTACGTTTTTCTTAATTCACTCATATATGCCTCTATGCTCTTTTCTTCTTCTATCCTCTTTTGCAATGACTTACCCAAACTAGAACCCAAACCTGGTCTAAGTTTACAAATACAGTTTGTCTGAAAGGAGAAAAATGAGCAAATTCCTTATTATACCCCTAGTCGAACCCATGATTTTGAAATCAAAAGAAAACTCAGGTTAATGAGATGTTTGATAGAACTTGGTTTTACATATGTAAAAATTTTTTTCAAAGTAACCTCTCAGTTCTATAAAGTTAGTACCTCTGACTTAATTATGTATACAAAAAAAAAAAAAAAAAAAAAAGAAAACTCTATAAACCCAGATCCATATGTTGTTCAAGGCATATGATAAGATTCTTAGAGAAAACAAAGTGGATAAATGGTAGTGTGGCCGAGCAAGGCAGAGATAAAACAAAATTTTCGAGGAAGAGGAAATATCTGAACAAAGAAAAGAAAATGACATAGACCATTTACCTGATAAGAGTTCGAGCCCGAGAAGAACAGACAAGAGAGAATGAAACTAAAGAAGATAAAGCAAAGTATATATAGATGGATTTTGCGAAATAGTCAGATATGAAACGTACGAGTATTAATGTAAGCGTTGATCTCTCCTACCACTCCTCTGTTAGAACGTTATGAGCGTGATTTACTGATCAGTTTGCAAAAGGATAAATCTTCGAAATATACAGGGGAAGCCAAGAGTTTCACAACGTATAAAGCTTGATGATAATTTAATGCCAGATTAATTTCCTGCGTGATTTGAGCTCATACCAGAGAACTGGTATCTTGGCAGGTATACATTGTTATAACTTCAAATTTATGTGATGTGTGATTAAATGATAAAACGGCAAGGCACATAAATTTGAACTGATGCGCATTTGAAGGGTGCTTGATTTATATTTTTTTTTCTTTCCAGATGATATATGTGATTTTAAACTGCTCATTATGAATATATTTTGATTTCACAATATGTTCCAATTAAACAGTTGCATGGTTAAAGCAAACATGCTTTGAAGTAGTTGCAGAGATTTATGGGGAAAATGGCAAGAATAGAAACGGAGCATTGCTTTGAAATCTGAACGTTTTGCATATATGCGTGATTTCTCCTTTCAGTTTCAAAGAAATAAAGGTTTTAATATTAAGAGGAAGAGAAATCAAATCTGCTGCCAGTTATACACAATTGATTGAATGCATCAGTTTCTTATGTTAATTGTTTACTCACGTGATTAAAGCAATGGGATAAATATATAGGGCTTTGAATATAACTGACGAGCTAAATCAGAGGAGATAAATCAATAGTTATCAATTATACAAGATGTCAGGGAATACGTTCACATTTCAAGCATTGATTTGGTAAATATTTGCTTTAAATCTTCGTATGAATTAAAGGAGAGATAAATGGGAATGAAAACATCAGTTTCTATATGATAAATGCTTATACGTGATTTAGTTTATACATTGATTCATAGGCAAACAAACGGCAAATAGTGATACAATGCAATATTCCCTTGGTCTTAAGAAACGGCAGAGGTGCTGATACAACTAGTGATTCAAGCAAATACATATAGATTTGTTTTAACTGTAGGTTGCGTGATTCATTTCCAGTTTTAATGCATGCGTGATATATCTTCCAAATATAAATATTTGCACGTTATAAGAATTTTTTTTTCAAAAGCATGCGTGCCTTATAAATTTCCAGATTTGATGAATATGGACTGTGTAATTTCCTTCCAGGATACTTTGCTTGAATTATATGTGTGATTAGGAACGGAAAATTTTATTTATTTATTTATTTATTTATTGCACAATAAAGGTGAAATAGAGAGATATACATGGGAATTGAGAAGTTGAAAAGATAGGCAAGGTTAAGTATGAATGCGTGATTTAAAACTGCCAATTGAAATCTAGATTTAATGCATGCGATAACTGCAATTTTTATGAGAAGCTTTGATTTCAAAATCTTATACTATTTAATGTAGGTGTGATTTTAGATTGATGATTTGCAGATAAAAGGATTTGTTTGAGGCGGAATCAAATGGACAAATGGGGAGAAAAGGGCAAGCAGCTTAAATGGTTTAAAGTATCAGTTTTATATATATAAATATGTAAATATGAATACGTGTGTGATGATTCATTTATATTTACATAAATTTTGATTTGTATTAAATATGTTTACAAATGTATTTGGACGTTCGCAGATACCATACTAGATCATAGGCAAAAACACAGGGGAAAAAGAGGAAGCTGTAGAGATTTAAAGCTTTCAGTTACAAAAGTTATAAATATGTTTACGTGATATAAGATTTAGGCAGTTACACAACATATAAAGTTTGAAAATATGTAAATATGCATGCGTGATTTCAGCATGCTTTGATTCTCCTATGTTTGATTTAATAAACAAACTGGCCAGACTTAATGCAAAACTTTTTAAAAAGAAACGTACAAAATGAAAAGTTGCGTGATATAAGCCTGGATATAAAGTTTGTACGTAACTTTATGTTCTTTTTTTTTTTTAGTTCAGTTTGCAAAAATTATAAGTTTTTGAATTTACTGGAAGGCCGAGAGATTTGCTTCAGTTTTCTCTTTGAATAAATGCTTAAACGTGATTGAAGAAATAAACAAGGGAAGTTATCAATGCATGATTTTATTTCTGAGAAAAGGAAAGGCAAACTCATATTCAATTCAGTTTTGATTTACAAAAGGTTTAATTAAGGCATACGTTGATATGGGGAGAAATAAAGGTAAGTATACATCAGAGGATGAACGAAAGAGTTGATATGTATCGTATCAATTTAGGCATGTACAAATTTCTCCTTGGATTTTTGTCTCACACGTTACTTCCATGTTAAGTTTTTACTTCATTTTATTTATTTGATTTTAGTTTGAAAACAATAAATGGAATGGCAAGAATTTATGCAAAGCTTAGAAAAACGTATACAAATTTATTTAAAATCAGACTGTCAGTTAATGCAACGTAACGTTTGTTATAAAATCTCTGACTGATATTTTTCTCCAAAATTTTACGAAAACATGATTTTTACACTACGCTAAACAGACGCAGTCCAAAACATCAAAAATTTTCATAAAAATAACATTTTAAAAACACACGTTTTATTACGTCACTTATACCCTATAATTGACGCGTCCTTTAAACGCGAAATTTAACAGTTCAAAAATAGCTTAAATTTTCACAGTTATTATTTAATTTTATTGACATATACAAATTTTATAAAATATATCTCCAAATAAAATAATTAACTATTTTGATAAACACAATTTATATAAAATATATTTCAAAGTTAAATAATTAAAATAAAATAAATAGCTAAAACTAGGGCTGTTACACTCTCCCCCACTTAAAAACTTTTCGTCCTCGAAAAGGAACGAAAGGAAAAGAATCAAAAGAGGATAAGCTAGACAAACAAGAATCTTAAACGAATAGTTCCGGATTTGAAACACGAAGAAGATCCTCCAGAATCGGTTCTACTCTTCAGTTTGACCGTCAGTCCATGGGTGATAAACGGTGCTTAGGTCTCGATGAGTAACAAAGGTTTCAAAGAATATTGAAAGATTCCTAAATAGGCTGGTAGAAGCAATCGCCTCCCCATTCTGTAGCAGATAGGGAAACCAAGGACACTTAAAAATAGTTCATAAACAAAATAAGATAATAAATTTGAAATCATAATGCTTTTGAGATTATAATACTTTGAAGGTCGTTAAAATTTATAGATATCATCATCTGGAAATCATATTACAAAAATCATAGCACTTTTTAAAATAATCTTCATTTATACCTTTTAAATTCAATGCCAAATAATACTCATTTCAAAGTTGAAATATTTTAAGGTTCATTTATTCAATTATAAAATTTTCAAAACATTTTATTTTTAAAAACAGCAGCACTTATAATATGTTACGGTAGATATAATAGTATTTTCCAATCAATTCATTATTCTACTTAACTCTTGATTTAGCAATAACCTAACACTTTATTTAAAATACCTATTTTATAATTAAGATATTCCTTTAATAAGTTACACTTGAAATTTCCATTTGAAAACCAAATTCTCAATTATCAAATTTTAGTGATATTAAAATACATCTTAATCATAATTATCCATTTTTCAAGACATGTCTATTTCCAAAACAAGGATAGAAATTCAAATTTGATGAACTCAAATCAAATAGAATCCAAGCTAGTTAAAATCAGAAGGTCCGATGATTAAATAACAGAATAAGGAACTGGGTAAGTCTATATAAATCGCGGACAACCTTGACCTGGTCAACCGTGACTTGAAGAGTCGGATCGATATGATTGGGTAAATCTATATTTGATCCGAAGAGATAGAGTTCGGAATAACCAAAGATACTGGCATATAAACCGAGGATAAATATAAATCTCTGGTGAATCAATGTTAATGGTAAAGGAGTTTCGCCCCTTTATTAGAATAATGGCGAGACCGCCAATTTACTATAAAGATCATCCGAAGTGGAGTTATGGGACACTCCAGAATCTAAAGTAGATGAAAGTGAGGGACACGGATGAACTTTGGAACCACAGGGAATGTTCCAAATTCGAAAAGGAAGAGGTTCAAGCTCGAATGAAGGTGATTCTATAAATCAATTTACCATACATTCTAAGTTTGCCTAGAGCCAAAGCTCTGATACCAAATGTAACGACCCAATATTTTCAACCATTCGCATCCGCACATGTCGGACTTGAATTGTTCAAAATACTGCGTTGTAGAATAAATTTAGCAAACTCAGAATATACAGTAAATAAATCACAGAATCACATACACAGATATCAGAATCTCGCAGCGGAAATTAAAATTTAGTGGTTCATGAAGCCACTGATACATCTTTAACAAAACAGAACTTACATTGTCTATAATCCTCAATACAAATTTTAACATACACAGATAGAGAGTCTTCAAAGTCTTGAATTCCAGAAAGGATAAAGGCTGAAACAACTTCCAATAGCACGAATGATCTATTGAGTGTCCTAGCTACGGAGAAGAAACTGAAGCTGCAACTCAGGCTGACCCGAGCGTAAAATAAAACAAACACTCGAGTCAGGACATACATACTTATATGATGTAAGCTAAATCAAGTGTACTGTAATATAGAGCAAGTAACTTAAAGGATGCTTGGGACCGCCCATCCTCTAAGGATCCGTCAAACTATTTACTATGTAATATATTGCGCTATTATAATAGTGTCTATTTATAAAATAAACATACTTTTTTCTTAGCATTAAGGGGTTACCCATATAGCCCTTAACACGTAATAGTCCCAGTAGTCCATCCAATATCATAGCCCCTCCTGATCGGGAAGCCACCAGAGGATACCACACGGGCTACGGGAGAAATCCAAACTCGTACAAGGCTCGATATGGTAGGTGACACGGCACAACTAGGCAATGCCAGGGTAGATATACCAATTACGCTTCCGGACCGATGGTAACGCGAAGCCGCAGCAACCGCCCACCTCGAACAACACTCCCAAATCAAAGGTGCGCGCACCAAACAATCACAAGAGTAATAGAATGGCAACCGAAGAAGTGTGTTCGATCAGAGGAGCTACCTCATTAATCCGTCGATCGCTCCTGTTTTAGCCACCTTAAGCCAACTCACGGGAGTCGGGTCCACGTATATACCTTTCAAGAAACCGTCACCACCATCCTACTTCATTCTGGAATCTCCACCGCGTACACGGTTAGTCAAAGTGGTTTTCGGTATCGACAGAGAGTATGTCCATAACCGATCCCGGTCTCTTTGCCAACCCTTCGTTATTATAACCCGTGGTTATTTAAAAACAGTTTATACTTTAAATCAGAATAAACATTTCCATTTCAAAACTATAGATACGATATCATTTTAAAACCCAAAACAATAGGATATCGTTATATTCAAATATAATTCTTTCCAAAACCATACTGTTTATAATATCTGGAGACCAAATATTTGAATTATATCTTCAAAGGATAATGTTTTGGAAACTTTACTTAAATCCATAACTCCCAAACACAATGGTTTGGACATTCAACGGTATATATATAAATGGGTTAACTTTATGGTTACTTTGTAAAGAAGATAATTTACATAGCTTCACAAATATATTTCTTTATTTAAAGTTTAACCATAATTTAAATATCCCTTTATGTTCCCAAAACCATTTCAATTTTTATATATATCCAATTGGAGTATTTACTATTCAAAACTTAGTTTGGGTTTTATTCTTTCACAAATCAATGTTTTATATTTTTAGTCTTGAATATTCCCATAATTTCCATAAATAAAACTCCAAATTTTAACCATTAAATTTTTCCCAAAATTTACTTAATACCAGAATATTTATCTTTAATTTATTTAGGAAAATACAGTTATAAATATTATGTCTTAAGTTTTTCCAAAACTTAAGGTAAAATAAAATTTATCAAATTCCATAAATTTTAGAGCAATCAAATTCTAGATTCCATAGCACTTAGGAAATGCTACCTAAAGTTATGGGTAAAACTAGTCAAATTTCAAAAGACAGCATTTAAATGCTGTAATAGATTGTTTAACTTGATAAATATTTCCAAATATAACCTATTTATTTATTCATTTATTAACTGAAATCTTATTCTTTCAAAATCCCGATTTACCAAATAAGTTATATTCCATAAATTTATTCAAATATTTATTTATTTCTTTATTTATAACTTATTAAAAATCAATATAAATTCCTTTAAAGATATAAATCAAATATTTAACTTCCAAAATAATTTTAAATATTTCAGAAAATATTATAAGGACCACGGGCCTGTATATAGTTTTCTAGCCTAGGTCAAGTGGTACGGATTTATATCATTTCAATCCGTAGTTTACAAATATCCCGGGTCCTATCATTTCAAACCCGCAATCCCAAGTTTAACAGTTTAACAGTTAACAGCATAATTTAACAATAATAATCATTTAGGCCTATCATTTCAGCCCATAACAATCTACGTATAATAGGGAACTTGCAGTGTGATTTAAGCAGTAAATAAACAATAACATAATATAACTGCAGATATAATACAACAGATAATAACTGATGAGGTGTCAATTTAAATGGGGTTCATCATTTTATATTACACTACAGACAGATAATAGTGACATAAAATTTTACACATACACTTGCAATAATTTACGAAATATAAATACGTATGTCTGGTGAGAAATACTCACTTGAAAGTTGCAGAAAATTTGAATTCAAAACGACGATTCACCAGTAAAGACCGACAGAAAATAACGATCAAATTTCTTCTGATGTCGCCTAGATTCAAATCTAGAACAAATTCAAATATTTTGAAACGCGACTTTAGAATGTATGGTCAAGAAAGGATTAAAATAGAACGGAAATTGTTTTGACTTGCTCGACCACTCCACCGTATAATGTGACCTAAATATACCCAAACGTGAACCGTGCTAACACAAAAATTACGACAAAATTTCCTAAAACAAAAACGGCAAAATGTTGAATACGCATACACGTGCACACTTGCATTCCTATGTATTATGAAAATGTTGTTGCTTAAATTTTCCTCAAACTTAGAGTCACTTTTTCAAATCCAGCTACTATCTTACATTTTAAACTTAATTTGCATCATTGCTTTATGACTTCATCCATCTTCAATCTAAACTTTCCAGGCTTAAAAACTGTACAGACACACCTCATCCTATCTTCAACTATTACTAGCATCCCCAAACTCCAGCCTTTTACTAAACACTCAGGTTAGATGAATTCACTCACAAGGCTTGGTCATCATATCCAAAGCAAGTTTTTACTGATCCATTCGTGCACCGTGTGATACACAGATATGCACAGCCTATGAATTTTATAAATGCAGACTACCACTCAACTACGTTTTTCTTAATTCACTCATATATGCCTCTATGCTCTTTTCTTCTTCTATCCTCTTTTGCAATGACTTACCCAAACTAGAACCCAAACCTGGTCTAAGTTTACAAATACAGTTTGTCTGAAAGGAGAAAAATGAGCAAATTCCTTATTATACCCCTAGTCGAACCCATGATTTTGAAATCAAAAGAAAACTCAGGTTAATGAGATGTTTGATAGAACTTGGTTTTACATATGTAAAAATTTTTTTCAAAGTAACCTCTCAGTTCTATAAAGTTAGTACCTCTGACTTAATTATGTATACAAAAAAAAAAAAAAAAAGAAAAAAAAAAGAAAACTCTATAAACCCAGATCCATATGTTGTTCAAGGCATATGATAAGATTCTTAGAGAAAACAAAGTGGATAAATGGTAGTGTGGCCGAGCAAGGCAGAGATAAAACAAAATTTTCGAGGAAGAGGAAATATCTGAACAAAGAAAAGAAAATGACATAGACCATTTACCTGATAAGAGTTCGAGCCCGAGAAGAACAGACAAGAGAGAATGAAACTAAAGAAGATAAAGCAAAGTATATATAGATGGATTTTGCGAAATAGTCAGATATGAAACGTACGAGTATTAATGTAAGCGTTGATCTCTCCTACCACTCCTCTGTTAGAACGTTATGAGCGTGATTTACTGATCAGTTTGCAAAAGGATAAATCTTCGAAATATACAGGGGAAGCCAAGAGTTTCACAACGTATAAAGCTTGATGATAATTTAATGCCAGATTAATTTCCTGCGTGATTTGAGCTCATACCAGAGAACTGGTATCTTGGCAGGTATACATTGTTATAACTTCAAATTTATGTGATGTGTGATTAAATGATAAAACGGCAAGGCACATAAATTTGAACTGATGCGCATTTGAAGGGTGCTTGATTTATATTTTTTTTTCTTTCCAGATGATATATGTGATTTTAAACTGCTCATTATGAATATATTTTGATTTCACAATATGTTCCAATTAAACAGTTGCATGGTTAAAGCAAACATGCTTTGAAGTAGTTGCAGAGATTTATGGGGAAAATGGCAAGAATAGAAACGGAGCATTGCTTTGAAATCTGAACGTTTTGCATATATGCGTGATTTCTCCTTTCAGTTTCAAAGAAATAAAGGTTTTAATATTAAGAGGAAGAGAAATCAAATCTGCTGCCAGTTATACACAATTGATTGAATGCATCAGTTTCTTATGTTAATTGTTTACTCACGTGATTAAAGCAATGGGATAAATATATAGGGCTTTGAATATAACTGACGAGCTAAATCAGAGGAGATAAATCAATAGTTATCAATTATACAAGATGTCAGGGAATACGTTCACATTTCAAGCATTGATTTGGTAAATATTTGCTTTAAATCTTCGTATGAATTAAAGGAGAGATAAATGGGAATGAAAACATCAGTTTCTATATGATAAATGCTTATACGTGATTTAGTTTATACATTGATTCATAGGCAAACAAACGGCAAATAGTGATACAATGCAATATTCCCTTGGTCTTAAGAAACGGCAGAGGTGCTGATACAACTAGTGATTCAAGCAAATACATATAGATTTGTTTTAACTGTAGGTTGCGTGATTCATTTCCAGTTTTAATGCATGCGTGATATATCTTCCAAATATAAATATTTGCACGTTATAAGAATTTTTTTTTTCAAAAGCATGCGTGCCTTATAAATTTCCAGATTTGATGAATATGGACTGTGTAATTTCCTTCCAGGATACTTTGCTTGAATTATATGTGTGATTAGGAACGGAAAATTTTATTTATTTATTTATTTATTTATTGCACAATAAAGGTGAAATAGAGAGATATACATGGGAATTGAGAAGTTGAAAAGATAGGCAAGGTTAAGTATGAATGCGTGATTTAAAACTGCCAATTGAAATCTAGATTTAATGCATGCGATAACTGCAATTTTTATGAGAAGCTTTGATTTCAAAATCTTATACTATTTAATGTAGGTGTGATTTTAGATTGATGATTTGCAGATAAAAGGATTTGTTTGAGGCGGAATCAAATGGACAAATGGGGAGAAAAGGGCAAGCAGCTTAAATGGTTTAAAGTATCAGTTTTATATATATAAATATGTAAATATGAATACGTGTGTGATGATTCATTTATATTTACATAAATTTTGATTTGTATTAAATATGTTTACAAATGTATTTGGACGTTCGCAGATACCATACTAGATCATAGGCAAAAACACAGGGGAAAAAGAGGAAGCTGTAGAGATTTAAAGCTTTCAGTTACAAAAGTTATAAATATGTTTACGTGATATAAGATTTAGGCAGTTACACAACATATAAAGTTTGAAAATATGTAAATATGCATGCGTGATTTCAGCATGCTTTGATTCTCCTATGTTTGATTTAATAAACAAACTGGCCAGACTTAATGCAAAACTTTTTAAAAAGAAACGTACAAAATGA
This sequence comes from Allium cepa, assembly GCA_030765085.1. NCBI lineage: Eukaryota > Viridiplantae > Streptophyta > Magnoliopsida > Asparagales > Amaryllidaceae > Allium > Allium cepa. The sequence continues at coordinate 173,184,953 of CM060931.1, forward strand.
AAAGTTGCGTGATATAAGCCTGGATATAAAGTTTGTACGTAACTTTATGTTCTTTTTTTTTTTAGTTCAGTTTGCAAAAATTATAAGTTTTTGAATTTACTGGAAGGCCGAGAGATTTGCTTCAGTTTTCTCTTTGAATAAATGCTTAAACGTGATTGAAGAAATAAACAAGGGAAGTTATCAATGCATGATTTTATTTCTGAGAAAAGGAAAGGCAAACTCATATTCAATTCAGTTTTGATTTACAAAAGGTTTAATTAAGGCATACGTTGATATGGGGAGAAATAAAGGTAAGTATACATCAGAGGATGAACGAAAGAGTTGATATGTATCGTATCAATTTAGGCATGTACAAATTTCTCCTTGGATTTTTGTCTCACACGTTACTTCCATGTTAAGTTTTTACTTCATTTTATTTATTTGATTTTAGTTTGAAAACAATAAATGGAATGGCAAGAATTTATGCAAAGCTTAGAAAAACGTATACAAATTTATTTAAAATCAGACTGTCAGTTAATGCAACGTAACGTTTGTTATAAAATCTCTGACTGATATTTTTCTCCAAAATTTTACGAAAACATGATTTTTACACTACGCTAAACAGACGCAGTCCAAAACATCAAAAATTTTCATAAAAATAACATTTTAAAAACACACGTTTTATTACGTCACTTATACCCTATAATTGACGCGTCCTTTAAACGCGAAATTTAACAGTTCAAAAATAGCTTAAATTTTCACAGTTATTATTTAATTTTATTGACATATACAAATTTTATAAAATATATCTCCAAATAAAATAATTAACTATTTTGATAAACACAATTTATATAAAATATATTTCAAAGTTAAATAATTAAAATAAAATAAATAGCTAAAACTAGGGCTGTTACAGTAAGTAAGCTGCTTTTTCAATCTGTGAATATCTTTCAGTTTCCTGTTTTATCCAATTTTAAATTCAATTTCAATTTTTTTAGCTGAATATTATGCTGGCCTTTTTTTATCTTTGTATATTTTTGTTTTTTTACGTTCTTCTACGTTAACATCGATTTAGTCCGACTACTTATACCACAAACTCCACGGAATAAATTTATGAATGAAAGCATCCAAGCTGTAGAATAAAATTAAGATGGAATTATTCTACACAAAAAACCGATCCATGACAATTCCAACCGTTAGAAACGTAGAACATGGAAACAGCTTCGTTTCGATAGGTTGTGGCTCCCGTAACTCCAAACGAGTCAAAAGTTATGGCCGTTTGAAGAAACGGAAGAAAGCGACCGACCGCTCGCTGTTCCGATTCGACGGTATTGGCAAAAGTCTTCGATCTCCGTGAAACGCTCGAGCATGCTCACACTATAGTACTTGATATTTAATATATTATGGATCATTGGGGGATTAAATGGGGATATGAGTCAAAAACTTGTCTACAGAAGCTATAGCACAATAAACGTTCTGTTTTTACGACCGTTCCGTCTTCCTCTTTTTCCGTACCACATTGTTTTGCTCATAGTCATCAACACGCGCCGCCTTTTTACCAGAATTACGATACTACGACGAAATGACTTCAAGGAGAGCGTTAAAAGCATTTGATACCATAGAATTTCGAACGACTCAAGGCGTGTTATATGATTACTTGGCCAGTAAGTAAGCTGCTTTTTCAATCTGTGAATTTCTTTCAGTTTCCTGTTTGATCCAATTTTAAATTCAATTTCATTTTTTTTAGCTGAATATTATGCTGGCCTTTTTTTATCTTTGTACATTTTTGTTTTTCTATGTTCTTCTACGTTAACATCGATTTAGTCCGACTACTTATACCACAAACTCCACGGAATAAATTTCTGAATGAAAACATCCAAGCCGTAGAATAAAATTAAGATGGAATTATTCTACAAAAAAAACCGATCCATGACAAATCCAACCGTTGGAAACGTAGAACATGGAAACAGCTTCGTTTTGATAGGTTGTGGCTCCCGTAACTTCAAACGAGTCAAAAGTTATGGCCGTTTGAAGAAACGGAAGAAAGTGACCGACCGCTCGCTGTTCCGATTCGACGGTATTGGCAAAAGTCTTCGATCTCCGTGAAACGCTCGAGCATGCTCACACTATAGTACTTGATATTTAAGATATTATGGATCATTGGAGGAATAAATGGGGATATGGGTCAAAAACTTGTCTACAGAAGCTATAGCACAATAAACGTTCTGTTTTTACGACCGTTCCGTCTTCCTCTTTTTCCGTACCACATTGTTTTGCTCATAGTCATCAACACGCGCCGCCTTTTTACCAGAATTACGACACCACGACGAAATGACTTCAAGGAGAGCGTTAAAAGCATTTGATACCTTAGAATTTCGAACGACTCAAGGCGTGTTATATGATTACTTCGCCAGTAAGTAAGATGCTTTTTCAATCTGTGAATTTCTTTCAGTTTCCTGTTTTATCCAATTTTAAATTCAATTTCAATTTTTTTAGCTGAATATTATGCTGGCCTTTTTTTATCTTTGTACATTTTTTTTTACGTTCTTCTACGTTAACATCGATTTAGTCCGACTACTTATACCACAAACTCCACGGAATAAATTTATGAATGAAAACATCCAAGCCGTAGAATAAAATTAAGATGGATTTATTCTACACGAAAAACCGATCCATGACAAATCCAACCGTTAGAAACGTAGAACATGGAAAGAGCTTCGTTTTGATAGGTTGTGGCTCCCGTAACTCCAAACGAGTCAAAAGTTATGGCCGTTTGAAGAAACGGAAGAAAGCGATCGACCGCTCGCTTTTCCGATTCGACGGTATTGGCAAAAGTCTTCGATATCCGTGAAACGCTCGAGCATGCTCACACTATAGTACTTGATATTTAAGATATTATGGATCATTGGGGGAATAAATGGGGATGTGGGTCAAAAAATTGTCTACAGAAGCTATAGGACAATAAACGTTATGTTTTTACGACCGTTCTGTCTTCCTCTTTTTCCGCACCACATTGTTTTGCTCATAGTCATCAACTCGCGCCGCCTTTTTACCAGAATTACGACACCACGACGAAGTGACTTCTAGGAGAGCGTTAAAAGCATTTGATACCTTAGAATTTCGAACGACTCAAGGCGTTTTATATGATTACTTAGCCAGTAAGTAAGTTGCTTTTTCAATCTGTGAATACCTTTCAGTTTCCTGTTTTATCCAATTTTAAATTCAATTTCAATTTTTTTAGCTGAATATTATGCTGGACTTTTTTGATCTTTGTATATTTTTGTTTTTTTACGTTCTTCTACGTTAACATCGATTTAGTCCGACTACTTATACCACAATTACGACACCACGACGAAGTGACTTCAAGGAGAGCGTTAAAAGCATTTGATACCTTAGAATTTCGAACGACTCAAGGCGTTTTATATGATTACTTGGCCAGTAAGTAAGCTGCTTTTTCAATCTGTGAATATCTTTCACTTTCCTGTTTTATCCAATTTTAGATTCAATTTCAATTTTTTTAGCTGAATATTATGCTGGCCTTTTTTTATCTTTGTATATTTTTGTTTTTTTACGTTCTTCTACGTTAACATCGATTTAGTCCGACTACTTATACCACAAACTCCACGGAATAAATTTATGAATGAAAACATCCAAGCCGTAGAATAAAATTAAGATGGAATTATTCTACACAAAAAATCGATCCATGACAATTCCAACCGTTAGAAACGTAGGACTTGGAAAGAGCTTCGTTTTGATAGGTTGTGGCTCCCTCAACTCCAAACGAGTCAAAAGTTATGGCCGTTTGAAGAAACGGAAGGAAGCGACCGACCGCTCGCTGTTCCGATTCGACGGTATTGGCAAAAGTCTTCGATCTCCGTGAAACGCTCGAGCATGCTCACACTATAGTATTTGATATTTAAGATGTTATGGATCATTGGGGGATTAAATGGGGATATGGGTCAAAAACTTGTCTACAGAAGCTATAGCACAATAAACGTTCTGTTTTTACGACCGTTCCGTCTTCCTCTTTTTCCGTACCACATTGTTTTGCTCATAGTTATCAACACGCGCCGCCTTTTTACCAGAATTACGACACCACGACGAAATGACTTCAAGGAGAGCGTTAAAAGCATTTGATACCATAGAATTTCGAACGACTCAAGGCGTGTTATATGATTACTTGGCCAGTAAGTAAGCTGCTTTTTCAATCTGTGAATTTCTTTCAATTCCCTGTTTTATCCAATTTTAAATTCAATTTCAATTTTTTTAGCTGAATATTATGCTAGCCTTTTTTTATCTTTGTACATTTTTGTTTTTTTACGTTCTTCTACGTTAACATCGATTTAGTCCGACTACTTATACCACAAACTCCACGGAATAAATTTATGAATGAAAACATCCAAGCCGTAGAATAAAATTAAGATGGAATTATTCTACACGAAAAACCGATCCATGACAAATCCAACCGTTAGAAACGTAGAACATGGAAAGAGCTTCGTTTTGATAGGTTGTGGCTTCCGTAACTCCAAACGACTCAAAAGTTATGGCCGTTTGAAGAAACGGAAGAAAGCGACCGACCGCTCGATGTTCCGACTCGACGGTATTGGCAAAAGTCTTCGATCTCCGTGAAACGCTCGAGCATGCTCACACTATAGTACTTGATATTTAAGATATTATGGATCATTGGGGGAATAAATGGGGATATGGGTCAGAAACTTGTCTATAGAAGCTATAACACAATAAACGTTCCGTTTTTACGTCCGTTCCGTCTTCCTCTTTTTCCGTACCACATTGTTTTGCTCATAGTCATCAACATGCGCCGCCTTTTTACCAGAATTACGACACCACGACGAAATGACTTCAAGGAGAGCGTTAAAAGCATTTGATACCATAGAATTTCGAACGACTCAAGGCGTGTTATATGTTTACTTGGCCAGTAAGTAAGCTGCTTTTTCAATCTGTAAATTTCTTTCAGTTTCCTGTTTTATCCAATTTTATATTCAATTTCAATTTTTTTAGTTTAATATTATGCTGGCCTTTTTTTATCTTTGTACATTTTTGTTTTTTTACATTCTTCTACGTTAACATCGATTTAGTCCAACTACTTATACCACAAACTCCACGGAATAAATTTATGAATGGAAACATCCAAGCTGTAGAATAAAATTAAGATGGAATTATTCTACACAAAAAACCGATCCATGACAAATCCAACCGTTAGAAACGTAAAACAAGGAAAGAGCTTCGTTTTGATAGGTTGTGGCTCCCGTAACTCCAAAGGAGTCAAAAGTTATGGCCGTTTAAAGAAACGGAAGAAAGCGACCGACCGCTCGCTGTTCCGATTCGACGGTATTGACAAAAGTCTTCGATCTCCGTCAAACGCTCGAGCATGCTCACACTATAGTACTTGATATTTAAGATATTATGGATCATTGGGGGAATAAATGGGGAGATGGGTCAAAAACTTGTCTACAGAAGCTATAACACAATAAACGTTCTGTTTTTACGACCATTCTGTCTTCCTCTTTTTCCGTACCATATTGTTTTGCTCATAGTCATCAACACGCGCCGCCTTTTTACCAGAATTACGACACCACGACGAAATGACTTCAAGGAGAGCGTTAAAAGCATTTGATACCATAGAATTTCGAACGACTCAAGGCGTGTTATATGATTACTTGGCCTGTAAGTAAGCTGCTTTTTCATTCTGTGAATTTCTTTCAGTTTCCTGTTTTATCCAAATTTAAATTCAATTTCAATTTTTTTAGCTGAATATTATGCTGGCCTTTTTTGATCTTTGTATATTTTTGTTTTTTTCCGTTCTTCTATGTTAACATCGATTTAGTCCGACTACTTATACCACAAACTCCACGGAATAAATTTATGAATGGAAACATCCAAGCTGTAGAATAAAATTAAGATGTAATTATTCTACACAAAAAACCGATCCATGACAAATCCGACCGTTAGAAACGTAGGACATGGAAAGAGCTTCGTTTTGATAGGTTGTGGCTCCCGTAACTCCAAACGAGTCAAAAGTTATGGCCGTTTGAAGAAACGGAACCGCTCGCTGTTCCGATTCGACGGTATTGACAAAAGTCTTCGATCTCCGTGAAACGCTCGAGCATGCTCACACTATAGTACTTGATATTTAAGATATTATGGATCATTGGGGGAATAAATGGGGATATGGGTCAAAAACTTGTCTACAGAAGCTATAGCACAATAAACGTTCTGTTTTTACGACCGTTCCGTCTTCCTCTTTTTCCGTACCACATTGTTTTGCTCATAGTCATCAACACGTGCCGTCTTTTTACCAGAATTACGAGACCACGACGAAATGACTTCAAGGAGAGCGTTAAAAGCATTTCATACCTTAGAATTTCGAACGACTCAAGGCGTGTTATATGATTACTTCGCCAGTAAGTAAGCTGCTTTTTCAATCCGTGAATATCTTTCAGTTTCTTGTTTTATCCAATTTTAAATTCAATTTCAAATTTTTTAGCTGAATATTATGCTGGCCTTTTTTTATCTTTGTATATTTTTGTTTTGTTACGTTCTTCTACGTTAACATCGATTTAGTCCGACTACTTATACCACAAACTCCAAGGAATAAATTTATGAATGAAAACATCCAAGCCGTAGAATAAAATTAAGATGGAATTATTCTACACAAAAAACTGATCCATGACAAATCCAACCGTTAGAAACGTAGAACATGGAAAGAGCTTCGTTTTGATAGGTTGTGACTCCCGTAACTCCAAACGGGTCAAAAGTTATGGCCGTTTGAAGAAAGGGAAGAAAGCGACCGACCGCTCGCTGTTCCGATTCGACGGAATTCGCAAAAGTCTTCGATCCCCGTGAAACGCTCGAGCATGCTCACACTATAGTACTTGATATTTAAGATATTATGGATCATTGGGGGAATAAATGGGGATATGGGTCAAAAACTTGTCTACAGAAGCTATAGCACAATAAACGTTCTGTTTTTACGACCGTTCCGTCTTCCTCTTTTTCCGTACCACATTGTTTTGCTCATAGTCATCAACACGCGCCGCCTTTTTACCAGAATTACGACACCACGACGCAATGACTTCAAGGAGAGCGTTAAAAGCATTTGATACCATAGAATTTCGAACGACTCAAGGCGTGTTATATGATTACTTGGCCAGTAAGTAAGCTGCTTTTTCAATCTGTGAATTTCTTTCAGTTTCCTGTTTTATCCAATTTTAAATTCAATTTCAATTTTTTTTGCTGAATATTATGCTGGCCTTTTTTTATCTTTGTACATTTTTGTTTTTTTACGTTTTTCTACGTTAACATCGATATAGTCCGACTACTTATACCACAAACTCCACGGAATAAATTTATGAATGAAAACATCCAAGCCGTAGAATAAAATTAAGATGGAATTATTCTACACAAAAAACCGATCCATGACAAATCCAACCGTTAGAAACGTAGAACATGGAAAGAGCTTCGTTTTGATAGGTTGTGGCTTCCGTAACTCCAAACGAGTCAAAAGTTATGGCCGTTTGAAGAAACGGAAGAAAGCGACCGACCGCTCGATGTTCCGACTCGACGGTATTGGCAAAAGTCTTCGATCTCCGTGAAACGCTCGAGCATGCTCACACTATAGTATTTGATATTTAAGATGTTATGGATCATTGGGGGATTAAATGGGGATATGGGTCAAAAACTTGTCTACAGAAGCTATAGCACAATAAACGTTCTGTTTTTACGACCGTTCCGCCTTCCTCATTTTCCGTACCACATTGTTTTGCTCATAGTCATCAACACGCGCCGCCTTTTTACCAGAATTACAGCACCACGACGAAGTGACTTCAAGGAGAGCGTCAAAAGCATTTGATACCTTAGAATTTCGAACGACTCAAGGCGTTTTATTTTATTACTTAGCCTGTAAGTAAGCTACTATTTCATTCTGTGAATATCTTTCAGTTTCCTGTTTTATCCAAATTTAAATTCAATTTCAATTTTTTTAGCTAAATATTATGCTGGCCTTTTTTGATCTTTGTATATTTTTGTTTTTTTACGTTCCTCTATGTTAACATCGATTTAGTCCGACTACTTATACCACAAGCTCCACGGAATAAATTTATGAATGGAAACATCCAAGCTGTAGAATAAAATTAAGATGGAAATATTCTACACAAAAAATCGATCCATGACAAATCCAACGGTTAGAAACGCAGAACATGGAAAGAGCTTCGTTTTGATAGGTTGTGGCTCCCGTAACTCCAAACGAGTCAAAAGTTATGGCCGTTTGAAGAAACGGAAGAAAGCGACCGACCACTCGCTGTTCCAATTCGACGGTATTGGCAAAAGTCTTCGATCTCCGTGAAACGCTCGAGCATGCTCACACTATACTACTTGATATTTAAGATATTATGGATCATTGAGGGAATAAATGGGGATATGGGTCAAAAACTTGTCTACAGAAGCTATAGCACAATAAACGTTCTGTTTTTACGACCGTTCCGTCTTCCTCTTTTTCCGTATCACATTGTTTTGCTCATAGTCATCAACACGTGCCGTCTTTTTACCAGAATTACGAGACCACGACGAAATGACTTCAAGGAGAGCGTTAAGAGCATTTCATACCTTAGAATTTCGAACGACTCAAGGCGTGTTATATGATTACTTCGCCAGTAAGTAAGCTGCTTTTTCAATCCGTGAATATCTTTCAGTTTCTTGTTTTATCCAATTTTAAATTCAATTTCAATTTTTTTAGCTGAATATTATGCTGGCCTTTTTTTATCTTTGTATATTTTTGTTTTGTTACGTTCTTCTACGTTAACATCGATTTAGTCCGACTACTTATACCACAAACTCCACGGAATAAATTTATGAATGAAAACATCCAAGCCGTAGAATAAAATTAAGATGGAATTATTCTACACAAAAAACTGATCCATGACAAATCCAACCGTTAGAAACGTAGAACATGGAAAGAGCTTCGTTTTGATAGGTTGTGGCTCCCGTAACTCCAAACGGGTCAAAAGTTATGGCCGTTTGAAGAAACGGAAGAAAGCGACCGACCGCTCGCTGTTCCGATTCGACGGTATTGGCAAAAGTCTTCGATCCCCGTGAAACGCTCGAGCATGCTCACACTATAGTACTTGATATTTAAGATATTATGGATCATTGGGGGAATAAATGGGTATATGGGTCAAAAACTTGTCTACAGAAGCTATAGCACAATAAACGTTCTGTTTTTACGACCGTTCCGTCTTCCTCTTTTTCCGTACCACATTGTTCTGCTCATAGTCATCAACACGCGCCGCCTTTTTACCAGAATTACAGCACCACGATGAAGGGACTTCAAGGAGAGCGTTAAAAGCATTTGATACCTTAGAATTTCGAACGACTCAAGGCGTTTTATATTATTACTTAGCCTGTAAGTAGGCTACTTTTTCATTCTGTGAATATCTTTCAGTTTCCTGTTTTATCCAAATTTAAATTCAATTTCAATTTTTTAGCTGAATATTATGCTGGCCTTTTTTGATCTTTGTATATTTTTGTTTTTTTACGTTCTTCTAAGTTAACATCGATTTAGTCCGACTACTTATACCACAAACTCCACGTAATAAATTTATGAATGGAAACATCCAAGCCGTAGAATAAAATTAAGATGGAATTATTCTACACAAAAAACCGATCCATGACAAATCCGACCGTTAGAAACGTAGGACATGGAAAGAGCTTCGTTTTGATAGGTTGTGGCTCCCTTAACTCCAAACGAGTCAAAAGTTATGGCCGTTTGAAGAAACGGAAGAAAGCGACCGACCGCTCGCTGTTCCGATTCGACGGTATTGGCAAAAGTTTTCGATCTCCGTGAAACGCTCGAGCATGCTCACACTATAGTACTTGATATTTAAGATATTATGGATCATTGGGGGAATAAATGGGGATATGGGTCAAAAATTTGTCTACAGAAGCTATAGCACAATAAACGTTCTGTTTTTACGACCGTTCCGTCTTCCTCTTTTTCCGTACCACATTGTTTTGCTCTTAGTCATCAACACGTGCCGTCTTTTTACCAGAATTACGACATCACGACGAAATGACTTCAAGGAGAGCGTTAAAAGCATTTCATACCTTAGAATTTCAAATGACTCAAGGCGTGTTATATGATTACTTGGCCAGTAAGTAAGCTGCTTTTTCAATCTGTGAATATCTTTCAGTTTCTTGTTTTATCCAATTTTAAATTCAATTTCAATTTTTTTAGCTGAATATTATGCTGGCCTTTTTTTATCTTTGTATATTTTTGTTTTTTTACGTTCTTCTACGTTAACATCGATTTAGTCCGACTACTTATACCACAAACTCCACGGAATAAATTTATGAATGAAAACATCCAAGCTGTAGAATAAAATTAAGATGGAATTATTCTACACAAAAAACCGATCCATGACAATTCCAACTGTTAGAAACGTAGGACATGGAAAGAGCTTCGTTTTGATAGGTTGTGGCTCCCTTAACTCCAAACGAGTCAAAAGTTATGGCCGTTTGAAGAAACGGAAGAAAGCGACCGACCGCTCGCTGTTCCGATTCGACGGTATTGGCAAAAGTCTTCGATCTCCGTGAAACGCTCGAGCATGCTCACACTATAGTACTTGATATTTAAGATATTATGGATCATTGGGGGAATAAATGGGGATATGGGTCAAAAACTTGTCTACAGAAGCTATAGCACAATAAACGTTCTGTTTTTACGACCGTTCCGTCTTCCTCTTTTTCCGTACCACATTGTTTTGCTCATAGTCATCAACTCACGCCACCTTTTTACCAGAATTACGACACCACGACGAAATGACTTCAAGGAGAGCGTTAAAAGCATTTGATGACATAGAATTTCGAACGACTCAAGGCGTGTTATATGATTACTTGGCCAGTTAGTAAGCTGCTTTTTCAATCTGTGAATTTCTTTCAGTTTCCTGTTTTATCCTATTTTAAATTCAATTTCAATTTTTGTAGCTGAATATTATGCTGGCCTTTTTTTATCTTTGTACATTTTTGTTTTTTTACGTTCTTCTACGTTAACATCGATTTAGTCCGACTACTTATACCACAAACTCCACGGAATAAATTTATGAATGAAAACATTCAAGCCGTAGAATAAAATTAAGATGGAATTATTCTACACAAAAAACTGATCCATGACAAATCCAACCGTTAGAAACGTAGAACATGGAAAGAGCTTCGTTTTGATAGGTTGTGGCTCCCGTAACTCCAAACGGGTCAAAAGTTATGGCCGTTTGAAGAAACGGAAGAAAGCGACCGACCGCTCGCTGTTCCGATTCGACGGTATTGGCAAAAGTCTTCGATCCCCGTGAAACGCTCGAGCATGCTCACACTATAGTACTTGATATTTAAGATATTATGGATCATTGGGTGATTAAATGGGGATATGGGTCAAAAACTTGTCTACAGAAGCTATAGCACAATAAACGTTCTGTTTTTACGACCGTTCCGTCTTCCTCTTTTTCCGTACCACATTGTTTTGCTCATAGTCATCAACACGCGCCGCCTTTTTACCTGAATTACAGCACCACGATGAAGTGACTTCAAGGAGAGCGTTAAAAGCATTTGATACCTTAGAATTTCGAACGACTCAAGGCGTTTTATATTATTACTTAGCCTGTAAGTAGGCTACTTTTTCATTCTGTGAATATCTTTCAGTTTCCTGTTTTATCCAAATTTAAATTCAATTTCAATTTTTTAGCTGAATATTATGCTGGCCTTTTTTAATCTTTGTATATTTTTGTTTTTTTACGTTCTTCTACGTTAACATTGAATTAGTCCGACTACTTATACCACAAACTCCACGGAATAAATTTATGAGTGGAAACATCCAAGCTGTAGAATAAAATTAAGATGGAATTATTCTACACAAAAAACCGATCCGTGACACTTCCAACCGTTAGAAACGTAGAACATGGAAAGAGCTTCATTTTGATAGGTTGTGACTCCCGTAACTCCAAACGAGTCAAAAGTTATGGCCGTTTGAAGAAACGGAAGAAAGCGACCGACCGCTCGCTGTTCCGATTCGACGGTATTGGCAAAAGTTTTCGATCTCCGTGAAACGCTTGAGCATGCTCACACTATAGTACTTGATATTTAAGATATTATGGATCATTGGGGGAATAAATGGGGATATGGGTCAAAAACTTGTCTACAGAAGCTATAGCACAATAAACGTTCTGTTTTTACGACCGTTCCGTCTTCCTCTTTTTCCGTACCACATTGTTTTGCTCATAGTCATCAACACGTGCCGTCTTTTTACCAGAATTACGACACCACGACGAAATGACTTCAAGGAGAGCGTTAAAAGCATTTCATACCTTAGAATTTCGAACGACTAAAGGCGTGTTATATGATTAATTGGCCAGTAAGTAAGCTGCTTTTTCAATCTGTGAATATCTTTCAGTTTCTTGTTTTATCCAATTTTAAATTCAATTTCAATTTTTTTAGCTGAATATTATGCTGGCCTTTTTTATCTTTATATATTTTTGTTTTTTTACGTTCTTCTACGTTAACATCGATTTAGTCCGACTACTTATACCATAAACTCCACGGAATAAATTTATGAATGAAAACATCCAAGCTTTAGAATAAAATTAAGATGGAATTATTCTACACAAAAAACCGATCCATGACAATTCCAACCGTTAGAAACGTAGGACATGGAAAGAGCTTCGTTTTGATAGGTTGTGGCTCCCTTAACTCCAAACGAGTCAAAAGTTATGGACGTTTGAAGAAACGGAAGATAGCGACCGACCGCTCGCTGTTCCGATTCGACGGTATTGGCAAAAGTCTTCGATCTCCGTGAAACGCTCGAGCATGCTCACACTATAGTACTTGATATTTTAGATATTATGGATCATTGGGGGAATAAATGGGGATATGGGTCAAAAACTTGTCTACAGAAGCTATAGCACAATAAACGTTCTGTTTTTACGACCGTTCCGTCTTCCTCTTTTTCCGTACCACATTGTTTTGCTCATAGTCATCAACACGCGCCGTCTTTTTACCAGAATTACGACACCACGACGAAGTGACTTCAAGGAGAGCGTTAAAAGCATTTGATACCTTAGAATTTCGAACAACTCAAGGCGTTTTATATTATTACTTAGCCAGTAAGTAAGCTACTTTTTCAATCTGTGAATATCTTTCAGTTTCCCGTTTTATCCAATTTTAAATTCAATTCCAATTTTTTTAGCTGAATATTATGCTGGCCTTTTTTTATCTTTGTACATTTTTGTTTTTTTACGTTCTTCTACGTTAACATCGATTTAGTCTGACTACTTATACCACAAACTCCACGGAATAAATTTATAAACGGAAACATTCAAGCCATAGAATAAAATTAAGATGGAATTATTCTACACAAAAAACGGATTCATGACAATTCAAACTGTTAGAAACGTAGAACATGGAAAGATTTTCGTTTTGATAGGTTTTGGCTCCCGTAACTCCAAACGAGTCAAAAGTTATGGCCGTTTGAAGAGACGGAAGAAAGCGACCGACCGCTCGCTGTTCCGATTCGACGGTACTGGCAAAAGTCTTCGATCTCCGTGAAACGCTCGAGCATGCTCACACTATAGTACTTGATATTTAAGATATTGTGGATCATTGGGGGAATAAATGGGGATATGGGTCAAAAACTTGTCTACAGAAGCTATAGCACAATAAACGTTATGTTTTTACGACCGTTCCGTCTTCCTCTTTTTCCGTACCACATTGTTTTGCTCATAGTCATCAACATGCGCCGCCTTTTTACCAGAATTACGACACCACGACGAAGTGACTTCAAGGAGAGCGTTAAAAGAATTTGATACCTTAGAATTTCGAACGACTCAAGGCGTTTTACATTATTGCTTAGGGTGTAAGTAAGCTCCTTTTTCATTCTGTGAATATCTTTCAGTTTCCTGTTTTATCCAATTTTAAATTCAATTTCAATTTTTTTAGCTGAATATTATGCTGGCCTTTTTTGATCTTTGTATATTTTTGTTTTTTTATGTTCTTCTACGTTGACATCGATTTAGTCCGACTACTTATACCACAAACTCCACGGAATAAATTTATGAATGGAAACATCTAAGCTGTAAAATAAAATTAAGATGGAATTATTCTACACAAAAAACCGATCCATGACAAATCCAACCGTTAGAAACGTAGAACATGGAAAGAGCTTCGTTTTGATAGGTTTTGGCTCCCGTAACTCCAAACGAGTCAAAAGTTATGGTCGTTTGAAAAACGGAAGAAAGCGACCGACCGCTCGCTGTTCCGATTCGACGGTATTGGCAAAAGTCTTCGATCTCCGTGAACGCTCAAGCATGCTCACACTATAGTACTTGATATTTAAGATATTATGGATCATTGGGGGAATAAATGGGGATATGGGTCAAAAACTTGTCTACAGAAGCTATAGCACAGTAAACGTTCTGTTTTTACGACCGTTCCGTCTTCCTCTTTTTCCATACCACATTGTTTTGCTCGTAGTCATCAACACGCGCCGCCTTTTTACCAGAATTACGACACCACGACGAAATGACTTCAAGGAGGGCATTAAAAGCATTTGATACCTTAGAATTTCGAACGAATCAAGGCGTTTTATATGATTACTTAGCCAGTAAGTAAGCTGCTTTTTCAATCTGTGAATATCTTTCAGTTTCCTGTTTTATCCGATTTTAAATTCAATTTCAATTTTTTTAGCTGAATATTATGCTGGCCTTTTTTTATCTTTGTATATTTTTGTTTTTTTACGTTCTTCTACGTTAACATCGATTTAGTCCGACTACTTATACCACAAACTCCACGGAATAAATTTATGAATGAAAATATCCAAGTTGTAGAATAAAATTAAGATGGAATTATTCTACACAAAAAACCGATCCATGACAATTCCAACCGTTAGAAACGTAGGACATGGAAAGAGCTTCGTTTTGATAGGTTGTGGCTCCCTTAACTCCAAACGAGTCAAAAGTTATGGCCGTTTGAAGAAACGGAAGAAAGCGACCGACCGCTCGCTTTTCCGATTCGACGGTATTGGCAAAAGTCTTCGATCTCCGTAAAACGGTCGAGCATGCTCACACTATAGTACTTGATATTTAAGATATTATGGATCATTGGGGGAATGAATGGGGATAAGGGTCAAAAACTTGTCTACAGAAGCTATAGCACAATAAACGTTCTGTTTTTACGACCGTTCCGTCTTTCTCTTTTTCCGTACCACATTGTTTTGCTCATAGTCATCAACACGCGCCGCCTTTTTACCAGAATTACGACACCACGATGAAATGACTTCAAGGAGAGCGTTAAAAGCATTTGATACCTTAGAATTTCGAACGACTCAAGGCGTTTTATATGATTACTTAGCCAGTAAGTAAGCTGCTTTTTCAATCTGTGAATATCTTTCAGTTTCCTGTTTTATCCAATTTTAAATTCAATTTCAATTTTTTTAGCTGAATATTATGCTGGCCTTTTTTTATCTTTGCATATTTTTGTTTTTTACGTTCTTCTACGTTAACATCGATTTAGTCCGACTATTTATACCACAAACTCCACGGAATAAATTTATGAATGAAAACATCCAAGCTGTAGAATAAAATTAAGATGGAATTATTCTACACAAAAAACCGATCCATGACAATTCCAACAGTTAGAAACGTAGAACATGGAAAGAGCTTCGTTTTGATAGGTTGTGGCTCCCGAAACTCCAAACGAGTCAAAAGTTATGGCCGTTTGAAGAAACGGAAGAAAGCGACCGACCGCTCGCTGTTCCGATTCGACGGTATTGGCAAAAGTCTTCGATCTCCGTGAAACGCTCGAGCATTCTCACACTATAATACTTTATATTTATGATATTATGGATCATTAGGGGAATAAATGGGGATAAGGGTCAAAAACTTGTCTACAGAAGCTATAGCACAATAAACGTTCTGTTTTTACGACCGTTCCGTCTTCCTCTTTTTCCGTACCACATTGTCTTGCTCATAGTCATCAACACGTGCCGCCTTTTTACCAGAATTACGACACCACGACGAAATGACTTCAAGGAGAGCGTTAAAAGCATTTGATACCTTAGAATTTCGAACGACTCAAGACGTTTTATATGATTACTTAGCCAGTAAGTAAGCTGCTTTTTCAATCTGTGAATATCTTTCAGTTTCCTGTTTTATCCAATTTTAAATTCAATTTCAATTTTTTTAGCTGAATATTATGCTGGCCTTTTTTGATCTTTGCATATTTTTGTTTTTTTACGTTCTTCTACGTTAACATCGATTTAGTCCGACTATTTATACCACAAACTCCACGGAATAAATTTATGAATGAAAATATCTAAGCTGTAGAATAAAATTAAGATGGAATTATTCTACACAAACAACCGATCCATGACAATTCCAACCGTTAGAAACGTAGAACATGGAAAGAGCTTCGTTTTGATAGGTTGTGGCTCCCGAAACTCCATACGAGTCAAAAGTTATGGCCGTTTGAAGAAACGGAAGAAAGCGACCGACCGCTCGCTGTTCCGATTCGACGGTATTGGCAAAAGTCTTCGATCTCCGTGAAACGCTAGAGCATGCTCACACTATAGTACTTGATATTTAAGATATTATGGATCATTGGGGGAATAAATGGGGATATGGGTCAAAAACTTGTCTACAGAAGCTATAGCACAATAAACGTTCTGTTTTTACGACCGTTCCGTCTTCCTCTTTTTCCGTACCACATTGTTTTGCTCATAGTCATCAACACGCGCCGCCTTTTAACCAGAATTACGACACCACGACGAAATGACTTCAAGGAGAGCGTTAAAAGCATTTGATACCTTAGAATTTCGAACGACTCAAGGCGTTTTATATGATTACTTAGCCAGTAAGTAAGCTGCTTTTTCAATCTGTGAATATCTTTCAGTTTCATGTTTTATCCAATTTTAAATTCAATTTCAATTTTTTTAGCTGAATATTATGCTGGCCTTTTTTATCTTTGTATATTTTGTTTTTTTACGTTCTTCTACGTTAACATCGATTTAGTCCGACTATTTATACCACAAACTCCACGGAATAAATTTATGAATGAAAACATCCAAGCTGTAGAATAAAATTAAGATGGAATTATTCTACACAAAAAACCGATCCATGACAATTCCAACCGTTAAAAACGTAAGACATGGAAAGAGCTTCGTTTTGATAGGTTGTGGCTCCCTTAACTCCAAACGAGTTAAAAGTTATGGCCGTTTGAAGAAACGGAAGAAAGCGAGCGACCGCTCGCTGTTCCGATTCGACGGTATTGGCAAAAGTCTTCGATCTTCGTGAAACGCTCGAGCATGCTCACACTATAGTACTTGATATTTAAGATATTATGGATCATTGGGGGAATAAAAGGGGATATGGGTCAAAAACTTGTCTACAGAAGCTATAGCACAATAAACGTTCTGTTTTTACGACCGTTCCGCCTTCCTCTTTTTCCGTACCACATTGTTTTGCTCATAGTCATCAACACGCGCCGCCTTTTTACCAGAATTACGACACCACGACGAAATGACTTCAAGGAGAGCGTTAAAAGCATTTGATACCTTAGAATTTCGAACGACTCAAGGCGTTTTATATGATTACTTAGCCAGTAAGTAAGCTGCTTTTTACATCTGTGAATGTCTTTCAGTTTCCTTTTTTATCCAATTTTAAATTCAATTTCAATTTTTTTAGCTGAATATTATGCTGGCCTTTTTTGATCTTTGTATATTTTTGTTTTTTTACGTTTTTCTACGTTGACATCGATTTAGTCCGACTACTTATACCACAAACTCCACGGAATAAATTTATGAATGGAAACATCCAAGCTGTAAAATAAAATAAAGATGGAATTATTCTACACAAAAAACCGTTCCATGACAATTCCAACCGTTAGAAACGCAGGACATGGAAAGAGCTTCGTTTTGATAGGTTGTGGCTCCCGTAACTCCAAACGAGTCAAAAGTTATGGCCGTTTGAAGAAACGGAAGAAAGCGACCGACCGCTCGCTGTTCCGATTCGACGGTATTGGCAAAAGTCTTCGATCTCCGTGAAACGCTCGAGCATGCTCACACTATAGTACTTGATATTTAAGATATTATGGATCATTGGGGTAATAAATGGGGATATGGATCAAAAACTTGTCTACAGAATCTATAGCACAATAAACGTTCTGTTTTTATGACCGTTCCGTCTTCCTCTTTTTCCGTACCACATTGTTTTGCTCATAGTCATCAACACACGCCGCCTTTTTACCAGAATTACGACACCACGACGAAGTGACTACAAGGAGAGCGTTAAAAGAATTTGATACCTTAGAATTTCGAACGAATCAAGGCGTTTTATTTTATTACTTAGCCTGTAAGTAAGCTACTTTTTCATTCTGGAATATCTTTCAGTTTCCTGTTTTATCCAATTTTAAATTCAATTTCAATTTTTTTAGCTGAATATTATGCTGACCTTTTTTGATCTTTGTATATTTTTGTTTTTTTACGTTCTTCTACGTTGACATCGATTTAGTCCGACTACTTGTACCACAAACTCCACGGAATAAATTTATGAATGGAAACGTCCAAGCTGTAGAATAAAATTAAGATGGAATTATTCTACACAAAAAACCGATCCATGACAAATCCAACAGTTAGAAACGTAGAACATGGAAAGAGCTTCGTTTTGATAGGTTTTGGCTTCCGTAACTCCAAACGAGTCAAAAGTTATGGCCGTTTGAAAAAACTGAAGAAAGCGACCGACCGCTCGCTGTTCCGATTCGACGGTATTGGCAAAAGTCTTCGATCTACGTGAAACGCTCGAGCATGCTCACACTATAGTACTTGATATTTAAGATATTATGGATCATTGGGGGAATAAATGGGTATATGGGTCAAAAACTTGTCTACAGAAGCTATAGCACAATAAACGTTCTGTTTTTACGACCGTTCCGTCTTCCTCTTTTTCCGTACCACATTGTTTTGCTCATAGTCATCAACACGCGCCGCCTTTTTACCAGAATTACGACACCACGACGAAGTGACTTCAAGGAGAGCGTTAAAAGAATTTGATACCTTAGAATTTCGAACGACTCAAGGCGTTTTATATGATTACTTAGCCAGTAAGTAAGCTGCGTTTTCAATCTGTGAATATCTTTCAGTTTCCTGTTTTATCCACTTTTAAATTCAATTTCAATTTTTTTAGCTGAATATTATGCTGGCCTTTTTTTATCTTTGTATATTTTTGTTTTTTTACATTCTTCTACGTTAACATCGATTTAGTCCGACTATTTATACCACAAACTCCACGGAATAAATTTATGAATGGAAACATCCAAGCCGTAGAATAAAATTAAGATGGAATTATTCTACACAAAAAACCGATCCATGACAATTCCAACCGTTAGAAACGTAGGACATGGAAAGAGCTTCGTTTTGATAGGTTGTGGCTCCCGTAACTCCAAACGAGTCAAAAGTTATGGCCGTTTGAAGAAACGGAAGAAAGCGACCGACCGCTCGCTGTTCCGATTCGACGGTATTGGCAAAAGTCTTCGATCTACGTGAAACGCTCGAGCATGCTCACACTATAGTACTTGACATTTAAGATATTATGGATCATTGGGGGAATAAATGGGGATATGGGTCAAAAACTTGTCTACAGAAGCTATAGCACAATAAACGTTCTGTTTTTACGACCGCTCCGTCTTCCTCTTTTTCCTTACCACATTGTTTTGCTCATAGTCATCAACACGCGCCGCCTTTTTACTAGAATTACGACACCACGACGAAGTGACTTCAAGGAGAGCGTTAAAAGAATTTGATACCTTAGAATTTCGAACGACTCAAGGCGTTTTATATTATTACTTAGCCTGTAAGTAAGCTACTTTTTCATCATGTGAATATCTTTCAGTTTCCTGTTTTATCCAATTTTAAATTCAATTTCAATTTTTTTAGCTGAATATTATGCTGGCCTTTTTTGATCTTTGTATATATATTTTTTACGTTCTTCTACGTTGACATCGATTTAGTCCGACTACTTGTACCACAAACTCCACGGAATAAATTTATGAATGGAAACGTCCAAGCTGTAGAATAAAATTAAGATGGAATTATTCTACACAAAAAACCGATCCATGACAAATCCAACAGTTAGAAACGTAGAACATGGAAAGAGCTTCGTTTTGATAGGTTGTGGCTCCCGTAACTACAAACGAGTCAAAAGTTATGGTCGTTTGAAGAAACGGAAGAAAGCGACCTACCGCTCGCTGTTCCGATTCGACGGTATTGGCAAAAGTCATCGATCTCCGTGAAACGCTCGAGCATGCTCACACTATAGTACTTGATATTTAAGATATTATGGATCATTGGGGGAATAAATGGGGATATGGGTCAAAACTTGTCTACAGAAGCTATAGCACAATAAACGTTCTGTTTTTACGACCGTTCCGTCTTCCTCTTTTTCCGTACCACATTGTTTTGCTCACAGTCATCAACACGCGCCGCCTTTTTACAAGAATTACGACACCACGACGAAATGACTTCAAGGAGAGCGTTAAAAGCATTTGATACCTTAGAATTTCGAACGAATCAAGGCGTTTTATATGATTACTTAGCCAGTAAGTAAGCTGCTTTTTCAATCTGTGAATATCTTTCAGTTTCCTGTTTTATCCAATTTTAAATTCAATTTCAATTTTTTTAGCTGAATATTATGCTGGCCTTTTTTATCTTTGTATATTTTTGTTTTTTTACGTTCTTCTACGTTAACATCGATTTAGTCCGACTACTTACACCACAAACTCCATGGAGTAAATTTATGAATGAAAATATCCAAGCTGTAGAATAAAATCAAGATGGAATTATTCTATACAAAAAACCGATCCATGACAATTCCAACCGTTAGAAACGCAGGACATGGAAAGAGCTTCGTTTTGATAGGTTGTGGCTCCCTTAACTCCAAACGAGTCAAAAGTTATGGCCGTTTGAAGAAACGGAAGAAAGCGACCGACCGCTCGCTGTTCCGATTCGACGGTATTGGCAAAAGTCTTCGATCTCCGTGAAACGCTCGAGCATGCTCACACTATAGTACTTGATATTTAAGATATTATGGATCATTGGGGGAATAAATGGGCATATGGGTCAAAAACTTGTCTACAGAAGCTATAGCACAATAAACGTTCTGTTTTTACGACCGTTCCGTCTTCCTCTTTTTCCGTACCACATTGTTTTGCTCATAGTCATCAACACGCGCCGCCTTTTTACCAGAATTACGACACCACAACGAAATGACTTCAAGGAGAGCGTTAAAAGCATTTGATACCTTAGAATTTCGAACGACTCAAGGCGTTTTATATGATTACTTAGCCAGTAAGTAAGCTGCTTTTTCAATCTGTGAATATCTTTCAGTTTCCTGTTTTATCCAATTTTAAACTCAATTTCAATTTTTTTAGCTGAGTATTATGCTGGCCTTTTTTTATCTTTGTATATTTTGTTTTTTACGTTCTTCTACGTTAACATCGATTTAGTCCGACTATTTATACCACAAACTCCACGGAATAAATTTATGAATGAAAACATCCAAGCTGTAGAATAAAATTAAGATCGAATTATTCTACACAAAAAACCGATCCATGACAATTCCAACAGTTAGAAACGTAGAACATGGAAAGAGCTTCGTTTTGATAGGTTGTGGCTCCCTTAACTCCAAACGAGTCAAAAGTTATGGCCGTTTGAAGAAACGGAAGAAAGCGACCGACCGCTCGCTGTTCCGATTCGACGGTATTGGCAAAAGTCTTCGATCTCCGTGAAACGCTCGAGCATTCTCACACTATAGTACTTTATATTTATGATATTATGGATCACTAGGGGAATAAATGGGGATAAGGGTCAAAAACTTGTCTACAGAACCTATAGCACAATAAACGTTCTGTTTTTACGACCGTTCCGTCTTCCTCTTTTTCCGTACCACATTGTCTTGCTCATAGTCATCAACACGCGCCGCCTTTTTACCAGAATTACGACACCACGACGAAATGACTTCAAGGAGAGCGTTAAAAGCATTTGATACCTTAGAATTTCAAACGACTCAAGTCGTTTTATATGATTACTTAGCCAGTAAGTAAGCTGCTTTTTACATCTGTGAATATCTTTCAATTTCCTTTTTTATCCAATTTTAAATTCAATTTCAATTTTTTTAGCTGAATATTATGCTGGCCTTTTTTGATCTTTGTATATTTTTATTTTTTTACGTTCTTCTACGTTGACATCGATTTAGTCCGACTACTTATACCACAAACTCCACGGAATAAATTTATGAATGGAAACATCCAAGCTGTAAAATAAAATAAAGATGGAATTATTCTACACAAAAAACCGTTCCATGACAATTCCAACCGTTAGAAACGCAGGACATGGAAAGAGCTTCGTTTTGATATGTTGTGGCTCCCGTAACTCCAAACGAGTCAAAAGTTATGGCCGTTTGAAGAAACAGAAGAAAGCGACCGACCGCTCGCTGTTCCGATTCGACGGTATTGGCAAAAGTCTTCGATCTCCGTGAAACGCTCGAGCATGCTCACACTATAGTACTTGATATTTAAGATATTATGGATCATTGGGGGAATAAATGGGGATATGGATCAAAAACTTGTCTACAGAATCTATAGCACAATAAACGTTATGTTTTTACGACCGTTCCGTCTTCCTCTTTTTCCGTACCACATTGTTTTGCTCATAGCCATCAACATGCGCCGCCTTTTTACCAGAATTATGACACCACGACGAAATGACTTCAAGGAGAGCGTTAAAAGCATTTGATACCTTAGAATTTCGAACGACTCAAGGCGTTTTATATGATTACTTAGCCAGTAAGTAAGCTGCTTTTTCAATCTGTGAATATCTTTCAGTTTCCTGTTTTATGCAATTTTAAATTCAATTTCAATTTTTTTAGCTGAATATTATGCTGGCCTTTCTTTATCTTTGTATATTTTTGTTTTTTTACGTTCTTCTACGTTAACATCGGTTTAGTCCGACTATTTATACCACAAACTCCACGAAATAAATTTATGAATGGAAACGTCCAAGCTGTAGAATAAAATTAAGATGGAATTATTCTACACAAAAAACCGATGCATGACAATTCCAACCGTTAGAAACGTAGGACATGGAAAGAGCTTCGTTTTGATAGGTTGTGGCTCTCGTAACTCCAAACGAGTCAAAAGTTATGGCCGTTTGAAGAAACGGAAGAAAGCGACCGACCGCTCGCTGTTCCGATTCGACGGTATTGGCAAAAGTCTTCGATCTCCGTGAAACGCTCGAGCATGCTCACACTATAGTACTTGATATTTAAGATATTATGGATCATTGGGGGAATAAATGGGGATGTGGGTCAAAAACTTGTCTACAGAAGCTATAGGAAAATAAACGTTCTGTTTTTACGACCGTTCCGTCTTCCTCTTTTTCCGTACCACATTGTTTTGCTCATAGTCATCAACATGCGCTGCCTTTTTACCAGAATTAGGACACCACGACGAAATGACTTCAAGGAGAGCGTTAAAAGCATTTGATACCTTAGAATTTCGAACGACTCAAGGCGTTTTATATGATTACTTAGCCAGTAAGTAAGCTGCTTTTTCAATCTGTGAATATCTTTCAGTTTCCTGTTTTATGCAATTTTAAATTCAATTTCAATTTTTTTAGCTGAATATTTTGCTGGCCTTTCTTTATCTTTGTATATTTTTGTTTATTTACGTTCTTCTACGTTAACATCGGTTTAGTCCGACTATTTATACCACAAACTCCACGAAATAAATTTATGAATGAAAACATCCAAGCTGTAGAATAAAATTAAGATGGAATTATTCTACACAAAAAACCGATGCATGACAATTCCAACCGTTAGAAACGTAGGACATGGAAAGAGCTTCGTTTTGATAGGTTGTGGCTCTCGTAACTCCAAACGAGTCAAAAGTTATGGCCGTTTGAAGAAACGGAAGAAAGCGACCGACCGCTCGCTGTTTCGATTCGACGGTATTGGCAAAAGTCTTCGATCTCCGTGAAACGCTCGAGCATGCTCACACTATAGTACTTGATATTTAAGATATTATGGATCATTGGGGGAATAAATGGGGATGTGGGTCAAAAACTTGTCTACAGAAGCTATAGGACAATAAACGTTCTGTTTTTACGACCGTTCTGTCTTCCTCTTTTTCCGTACCACATTGTTTTGCTCATAGTCATCAACACGCGCCGTCTTTTTACCAGAATTATGACACCACGACAAAGTGACTTCAAGGAGAGCGTTAAAAGAATTTGATACCTTAGAATTTCGAACGACTCAAGGCGTTTTATATTATTACTTAGCCTGTAAGTAAGCTACTTTTTCATTCTGTGAATATCTATCAGTTTCCTGTTTAATCCAATTTTAAATTCAATTTCAATTTTTTTAGCTGAATATTTTGCTGGCCTTTTTTGATCTTTGCATATTTTTGTTTTTTTACGTTCTTCTACGTTGACATCGATTTAGTCCGACTACTTATACCACAAACTCCACGGAATAAATTTATGAATGGAAACATCCAAGCTGTAGAATAAAATTAAGATGGAATTATTCTACACAAAAAACCGATCCATGACAAATCCAACCGTTAGAAACGTAGAACATGGAAAGAGCTTCGTTTTGATAGGTTTTGGCTCCCGTAACTCCAAACAAGTCAAAAGTTACGGCCGTTTGAAGAAACGGAAGAAAGCGATCGACCGCTCGCTGTTCCGATTCGACGGTATTGGCAAAAGTCTTCGATCTCCGTGAAACGCTCGAGCATGCTCACACTATAGTACTTGATATTTAAGATATTATGGATCATTGGGGGAATAAATGGGGATGTGGGTCAAAAACTTGTCTACAGAAGCTATAGGAAAATAAACGTTCTGTTTTTACGACCGTTCCGTCTTCCTCTTTTTCCGTACCACATTGTTTTGCTCATAGTCATCAACATGCGCCGCCTTTTTACCAGAATTAGGACACCACGACGAAATGACTTCAAGGAGAGCGTTAAAAGCATTTGATACCTTAGAATTTCGAACGACTCAAGGCGTTTTATATGATTACTTAGCCAGTAAGTAAGCTGCTTTTTCAATCTGTGAATATCTTTCAGTTTCCTGTTTTATGCAATTTTAAATTCAATTTCAATTTTTTTAGCTGAATATTTTGCTGGCCTTTCTTTATCTTTGTATATTTTTGTTTATTTACGTTCTTCTACGTTAACATCGGTTTAGTCCGACTATTTATACCACAAACTCCACGAAATAAATTTATGAATGAAAACATCCAAGCTTTAGAATAAAATTAAGATGGAATTATTCTACACAAAAAACCGATGCATGACAATTCCAACCGTTAGAAACGTAGGACATGGAAAGAGCTTTGTTTTGATAGGTTGTGGCTCTCGTAACTCCAAACGAGTCAAAATTTATGGCCGTTTGAAGAAACGGAAGAAAGCGACTGACCGCTCGCTGTTTCGATTCGACGGTATTGGCAAAAGTCTTCGATCTCCGTGAAACGCTCGAGCATGCTCACACTATAGTACTTGATATTTAAGATATTATGGATCATTGGGGGAATAAATGGGGATGTGGGTCAAAAACTTGTCTACAGAAGCTATAGGACAATAAACGTTCTGTTTTTACGACCGTTCCGTCTTCCTCTTTTTCCGTACCACATTGTTTTGCTCATAGTCATCAACACGCGCCGTCTTTTTACCAGAATTATGACACCACGACAAAGTGACTTCAAGGAGAGCGTTAAAAGAATTTGATACCTTAGAATTTCGAACGACTCAAGGCGTTTTATATTATTACTTAGCCTGTAAGTAAGCTACGTTTTCATTCTGTGAATATCTTTCAGTTTCTGTTTTATCCAATTTTAAATTCAATTTCAATTTTTTTAGCTGAATATTATGCTAGCCTTTTTTGATCTTTGTATATTTTTGTTTTTTTACGTTCTTCTACGTTGACATCGATTTAGTCCGACTGCTTATACCACAAACTCCACGGAATAAATTTATGAATGGAAACATCCAAGCTATAGAATAAAATTAAGATGGAATTATTCTATACAAAAAACCGATCCATGACAAATCCAACGGTTAGAAACGTAGAACATGGAAAGAGCTTCGTTTTGATAGGTTATGGCTCCCGTAACTCCAAACGAGTCAAAAGTTATGGCCGTTTGAAGAAACGGAAGAAAGCGACCGACCGCTCGCTGTTTCGATTCGGCGGTATTGGCAAAAGTCTTCGATCTCCGTGAAACGCTCGAGCATGCTCACACTATAGTACTTGATATTTAAGATATTATGGATCATTGGGGGAATAAAAGGGGATATGGGTCAAAAACTTGTCTACAGAAGCTATAGCACAATAAACGTTCTGTTTTTACGACTGTTCCGTCTTCCTCTTTTTCCGTACCACATTGTTTTGCTCATAGTCATCAACACGCGCCGCCTTTTTACCAGAATTACGACACCACGACGAAATGACTTCAAGGAGAGCGTTAAAAACATTTGATACCTTAGAATTTCGAACGACTCAAGGCGTTTTATATGATTACTTAGCCAATAAGTAAGCTGCTTTTTACATCTGTGAATATCTTTCAGTTTCCTTTTTTATCCAATTTTAAATTCAATTTCAATTTTTTTAGCTGAATATTATGCTGGCCTTTTTTGATCTTTGTATATTTTTGTTTTTTTACGTTCTTCTACGTTGACATCGATTTAGTCCGACTACTTATACCACAAACTCCACGGAATAAATTTATGAATGGAAACATCCAAGGTGTAAAATAAAATAAAGATGGAATTATTCTACACAAAAAACCGTTCCATGACAATTCCAACCGTTAGAAACGCAGGACATGGAAAGAGCTTCGTTTTGATAGGTTGTGGCTCCCGTAACTCCAAACGAGTCAAAAGTTATGGCCGTTTGAAGAAATGGAAGAAAGCGACCGACCGCTCGCTGTTCCGATTCGACGGTATTGGCAAAAGTCTTCGATCTCCGTGAAACGCTCGAGCATGCTCACACTATAGTACTTGATATTTAAGATATTATGGATCATTGGGGTAATAAATGGGGATATGGATCAAAAACTTGTCTACAGAATCTATAGCACAATAAACGTTCTGTTTTTATGACCGTTCCGTCTTCCTCTTTTTCCGTACCACATTGTATTGCTCATAGTCATCAACACGCGCCGCCTTTTTACCAGAATTACGACACCACGACGAAGTGACTACAAGGAGAGCGTTAAAAGAATTTGATACCTTAGAATTTCGAACGAATCAAGGCGTTTTATTTTATTACTTAGCCTGTAAGTAAGCTACTTTTTCATTCTGGAATATCTTTCAGTTTCCTGTTTTATCCAATTTTAAATTCAATTTCAATTTTTTTAGCTGAATATTATGCTGGCCTTTTTTGATCTTTGTATATTTTTGTTTTTTTACGTTCTTCTACGTTGACATCGATTTAGTCCGACTACTTATACCACAAACTCCACGGAATAAATTTATGAATGGAAACATCCAAGCTGTAGAATAAAATTAAGATGGAATTATTCCACACAAAAAACCGATCCATGACAAATCCAACCGTTAGAAACGTAGAACATGGAAAGAGCTTCGTTTTGATAGGTTTTGGCTCCCGTAATTCCAAACGAGTCAAAAGTTATGGCCGTTTGAAGAAACGGAAGAAAGCGACCGACCGCTCGCTGTTCCGATTCGACGGTATTGGCAAAAGTCTTCGATCTCCGTGAAACGCTCGAGCATGCTCACACTATAGTACTTGATATTTAAGATATTATGGATCATTGGGGGAATAAATGGGGATGTGGGTCAAAAACTTGTCTACAGAAGCTATAGGACAATAAACGTTCTGTTTTTACGACCGTTCCGTCTTCCTCTTTTTCCGTACCACATTGTTTTGCTCATAGTCATCAACACGCGCCGTCTTTTTACCAGAATTATGACACCACGACGAAGTGACTTCAAGGAGAGCGTTAAAAGAATTTGATACCTTAGAATTTCGAACGACTCAAGGCGTTTTATATTATTACTTAGCCTGTAAGTAAGCTACGTTTTCATTCTGTGAATATCTTTCAGTTTCTGTTTTATCCAATTTTAAATTCAATTTCAATTTTTTTAGCTGAATATTGTGCTAGCCTTTTTTGATCTTTGTATATTTTTGTTTTTTTACGTTCTTCTACGTTGACATCGATTTAGTCCGACTGCTTATACCACAAACTCCACGGAATAAATTTATGAATGGAAACATCCAAGCTGTAGAATAAAATTAAGATGGAATTATTCTACACAAAAAACCGATCCATGACAAATCCAACGGTTAGAAACGTAGAACATGGAAAGAGCTTCGTTTTGATAGGTTTTGGCTCCCGTAACTCCAAACGAGTCAAAAGTTATGGCCGTTTGAAGAAACGGAAGAAAGAGACCGACCGCTCGCTGTTCCGATTCGACGGTATTGGCAAAAGTCTTCGATCTCCGTGAAACGCTCGAGCATACTCACACTATAGTACTTGATATTTAAGATATTATGGATCATTGGGGGAATAAAAGGGGATATGGGTCAAAAACTTGTCTACAGAAGCTATAGCACAATAAACGTTCTGTTTTTACAACCGTTCCGTCTTCCTCTTTTTCCGTACCACATTGTTTTGCTCATAGTCATCAACACGCGCCGCCTTTTTACCAGAATTACGACACCACGACGAAATGACTTCAAGGAGAGCGTTAAAAGCATTTGATACCTTAGAATTTCGAACGACTCAAGGCGTTTTATATGATTACTCAGCCAGTAAGTAAGCTGCTTTTTACATCTGTGAATATCTTTCAGTTTCCTTTTTTATCCAATTTTAAATTCAATTTCAATTTTTTTAGCTGAATATTATGCTGGCCTTTTTTGATCTTTGTATATTTTTGTTTTTTTACGTTCTTCTACGTTGACATCGATTTAGTCCGACTACTTATACCACAAACTCCACGGAATAAATTTATGAATGGAAACATCCAAGGTGTAAAATAAAATAAAGATGGAATTATTCTACACAAAAAACCGTTCCATGACAATTCCAACCGTTAGAAACGCAGGACATGGAAAGAGCTTCGTTTTGATAGGTTGTGGCTCCCGTAACTCCAAACGAGTCAAAAGTTATGGCCGTTTGAAGAAACGGAAGAAAGCGACCGACCGCTCGCTGTTCCGATTCGACGGTATTGGCAAAAGTCTTCGATCTACGTGAAACGCTCGAGCATGCTCACACTATAGTACTTGATATTTAAGATATTATGGATCATTGGGGTAATAAATGGGGATATGGATCAAAAACTTGTCTACAGAATCTATAGCACAATAAACGTTCTGTTTTTATGACCGTTCCGTCTTCCTCTTTTTCCGTACCACATTGTTTTGCTCATAGTCATCAACACGCGCCGCCTTTTTACCAGAATTACGACACCACGACGAAGTGACTACAAGGAGAGCGTTAAAAGAATTTGATGCCTTAGAATTTCGAACGAATCAAGGCGTTTTATTTTATTACTTAGCCTGTAAGTAAGCTACTTTTTCATTCTGGAATATCTTTCAGTTTCCTGTTTTATCCAATTTTAAATTCAATTTCAATTTTTTTAGCTGAATATTATGCTGGCCTTTTTTGATCTTTGTATATTTTTGTTTTTTTACGTTCTTCTACGTTGACATCGATTTAGTCCGACTACTTATACCACAAACTCCACGGAATAAATTTATGAATGGAAACATCCAAGCTGTAGAATAAAATTAAGATGGAATTATTCCACACAAAAAACCGATCCATGACAAATCCAACCGTTAGAAACGTAGAACATGGAAAGAGCTTCGTTTTGATAGGTTTTGGCTCCCGTAACTCCAAACGAGTCAAAAGTTATGGCCGTTTGAAGAAACGGAAGAAAGCGACCGACCGCTCGCTGTTCCGATTCGACGGTATTGGCAAAAGTCTTCGATCTCCGTGAAACGCTCGAGCATGCTCACACTATAGTACTTGATATTTAAGATATTATGGATCATTGGGGGAATAAATGGGGATGTGGGTCAAAAACTTGTCTACAGAAGCTATAGGACAATAAACGTTCTGTTTTTACGACCGTTCCGTCTTCCTCTTTTTCCGTACCACATTGTTTTGCTCATAGTCATCAACACGCGCCGTCTTTTTACCAGAATTATGACACCACGACGAAGTGACTTCAAGGAGAGCGTTAAAAGAATTTGATACCTTAGAATTTCGAACGACTCAAGGCGTTTTATATTATTACTTAGCCTGTAAGTAAGCTACGTTTTCATTCTGTGAATATCTTTCAGTTTCTGTTTTATCCAATTTTAAATTCAATTTCAATTTTTTTAGCTGAATATTATGCTAGCCTTTTTTGATCTTTGTATATTTTTGTTTTTTTACGTTCTTCTACGTTGACATCGATTTAGTCCGACTGCTTATACCACAAACTCCACGGAATAAATTTATGAATGGAAACATCCAAGCTGTAGAATAAAATTAAGATGGAATTATTCTACACAAAAAACCGATCCATGACAAATCCAACGGTTAGAAACGTAGAACATGGAAAGAGCTTCGTTTTGATAGGTTTTGGCTCCCGTAACTCCAAACGAGTCAAAAGTTATGGCCGTTTGAAGAAACGGAAGAAAGCGACCGACCGCTCGCTGTTCCGATTCGACGGTATTGGCAAAAGTCTTCGATC
The DNA here is from genome assembly GCA_030765085.1 of Allium cepa. NCBI lineage: Eukaryota > Viridiplantae > Streptophyta > Magnoliopsida > Asparagales > Amaryllidaceae > Allium > Allium cepa. The sequence goes on from CM060931.1 coordinate 173,215,736, forward strand.
TCCGTGAAACGCTCGAGCATGCTCACACTATAGTACTTGATATTTAAGATATTATGGATCATTGGGGGAATAAAAGGGGATATGGGTCAAAAACTTGTCTACAGAAGCTATAGCACAATAAACGTTCTGTTTTTACGACCGTTCCGTCTTCCTCTTTTTCCGTACCACATTGTTTTGCTCATAGTCATCAACACGCGCCGCCTTTTTACCAGAATTACGACACCACGACGAAATGACTTCAAGGAGAGCGTTAAAAGCATTTGATACCTTAGAATTTCGAACGACTCAAGGCGTTTTACATGATTACTTAGCCAGTAAGTAAGCTGCTTTTTACATCTGTGAATACCTTTCAGTTTCCTTTTTTATCCAATTTTAAATTCAATTTCAATTTTTTGAGCTGAATATTATGCTGGCCTTTTTTGATCTTTGTATATTTTTGTTTTTTTACGTTCTTCTACGTTGACATCGATTTAGTCCGACTACTTATACCACAAACTCCACGGAATAAATTTATGAATGGAAATATCCAAGGTGTAAAATAAAATAAAGATGGAATTATTCTACACAAAAAACCGTTCCATGACAATTCCAACCGTTAGAAACGCAGGACATGGAAAGAGCTTCGTTTTGATAGGTTGTGGCTCCCGTAACTCCAAACGAGTCAAAAGTTATGGCCGTTTGAAGAAACGGAAGAAAGCGACCGACCGCTCGCTGTTCCGATTCGACGGTATTGGCAAAAGTCTTCGATCTCCGTGAAACGCTCGAGCATGCTCACACTATAGTACTTGATATTTAAGATATTATGGATCATTGGGGTAATAAATGGGGATATGGATCAAAAACTTGTCTACAGAATCTATAGCACAATAAACGTTCTGTTTTTATGACCGTTCCGTCTTCCTCTTTTTCCGTACCACATTGTTTTGCTCATAGTCAACAACACGCGCCGTCTTTTTACCAGAATTATGACACCACGACGAAGTGACTTCAAGGAGAGCGTTAAAAGAATTTGATACCTTAGAATTTCGAACGACTCAAGGCGTTTTATATTATTACTTAGCCTGTAAGTAAGCTACGTTTTCATTCTGTGAATATCTTTCAGTTTCTGTTTTATCCAATTTTAAATTCAATTTCAATTTTTTTAGCTGAATATTATGCTAGCCTTTTTTGATCTTTGTATATTTTTGTTTTTTTACGTTCTTCTACGTTGACATCGATTTAGTCCGACTGCTTATACCACAAACTCCACGGAATAAATTTATGAATGGAAACATCCAAGCTGTAGAATAAAATTAAGATGGAATTATTCTACACAAAAAACCGATCCATGACAAATCCAACGGTTAGAAACGTAGAACATGGAAAGAGCTTCGTTTTGATAGGTTTTGGCTCCCGTAACTCCAAACGAGTCAAAAGTTATGGCCGTTTGAAGAAACGGAAGAAAGCGACCGACCACTCGCTGTTCCGATTCGACGGTATTGGCAAAAGTCTTCGATCTCCGTGAAACGCTCGAGCATGCTCACACTATAGTACTTGATATTTAAGATATTATGGATCATTGGGGGAATAAATGGGGATGTGGGTCAAAAACTTGTCTACAGAAGCTATAGGACAATAAACGTTCTGTTTTTACGACCGTTCCGTCTTCCTCTTTTTCCGTACCACATTGTTTTGCTCATAGTCATCAACACGCGCCGTCTTTTTACCAGAATTATGACACCACGACGAAGTGACTTCAAGGAGAGCGTTAAAAGAATTTGATACCTTAGAATTTCGAACGACTCAAGGCGTTTTATATTATTACTTAGCCTGTAAGTAAGCTACGTTTTCATTCTGTGAATATCTTTCAGTTTCTGTTTTATCCAATTTTAAATTCAATTTCAATTTTTTTAGCTGAATATTATGCTAGCCTTTTTTGATCTTTGTATATTTTTGTTTTTTTACGTTCTTCTACGTTGACATCGATTTAGTCCGACTGCTTATACCACAAACTCCACGGAATAAATTTATGAATGGAAACATCCAAGCTGTAGAATAAAATTAAGATGGAATTATTCTACACAAAAAACCAATCCATGACAAATCCAACGGTTAGAAACGTAGAACATGGAAAGAGCTTCGTTTTGATAGGTTTTGGCTCCCGTAACTCCAAACGAGTCAAAAGTTATGGCCGTTTGAAGAAACGGAAGAAAGCGACCGACCGCTCGCTGTTCCGATTCGACGGTATTGGCAAAAGTCTTCGATCTCCGTGAAACGCTCGAGCATGCTCACACTATAGTACTTGATATTTAAGATATTATGGATCATTGGGGGAATAAATGGGGATGTGGGTCAAAAACTTGTCTACAGAAGCTATAGGACAATAAACGTTCTGTTTTTACGACCGTTCCGTCTTCCTCTTTTTCCGTACCACATTGTTTTGCTCATAGTCATCAACACGCACCGTCTTTTTACCAGAATTATGACACCACGACGAAGTGACTTCAAGGAGAGCGTTAAAAGAATTTGATACCTTAGAATTTCGAACGACTCAAGGCGTTTTATATTATTACTTAGCCTGTAAGTAAGCTACGTTTTCATTCTGTGAATATCTTTCAGTTTCTGTTTTATCCAATTTTAAATTCAATTTCAATTTTTTTAGCTGAATATTATGCTAGCCTTTTTTGATCTTTGTATATTTTTGTTTTTTTACGTTCTTCTACGTTGACATCGATTTAGTCCGACTGCTTATACCACAAACTCCACGGAATAAATTTATGAATGGAAACATCCAAGCTGTAGAATAAAATTAAGATGGAATTATTCTACACAAAAAACCAATCCATGACAAATCCAACGGTTAGAAACGTAGAACATGGAAAGAGCTTCGTTTTGATAGGTTTTGGCTCCCGTAACTCCAAACGAGTCAAAAGTTATGGCCGTTTGAAGAAACAGAAGAAAGCGACCGACCGCTCGCTGTTCCGATTCGACGGTATTGGCAAAAGTCTTCGATCTCCGTGAAACGCTCGAGCATGCTCACACTATAGTACTTGATATTTAAGATATTATGGATCATTGGGGGAATAAAAGGGGATATGGGTCAAAAACTTGTCTACAGAAGCTATAGCACAATAAACGTTCTGTTTTTACGACCGTTCCGTCTTCCTCTTTTTCCGTACCACATTGTTTTGCTCATAGTCATCAACACGCGCCGCCTTTTTACCAGAATTACGACACCACGACGAAATGACTTCAAGGAGAGCGTTAAAAGCATTTGATACCTTAGAATTTCGAACGACTCAAGGCGTTTTATATGATTACTTAGCCAGTAAGTAAGCTGCTTTTTACATCTGTGAATATCTTTCAGTTTCCTTTTTTATCCAATTTTAAATTCAATTTCAATTTTTTTAGCTGAATATTATGCTGGCCTTTTTTGATCTTTGTATATTTTTGTTTTTTTACGTTCTTCTACGTTGACATCGATTTAGTCCGACTACTTATACCACAAACTCCACGGATTAAATATATGAATGGAAACATCCAAGGTGTAAAATAAAATATAGATGGAATTATTCTACACAAAAAACCGTTCCATGACAATTCCAACCGTTAGAAACGCAGGACATGGAAAGAGCTTCGTTTTGATAGGTTGTGGCTCCCGTAACTCCAAACGAGTCAAAAGTTATGGCCGTTTGAAGAAACGGAAGAAAGCGACCGACCGCTCGCTGTTCCGATTCGACGGTATTGGCAAAAGTCTTCGATCTCCGTGAAACGCTCGAGCATGCTCACACTATAGTACTTGATATTTAAGATATTATAGATCATTGGGGTAATAAATGGGGATATGGATCAAAAACTTGTCTACAGAATCTATAGCACAATAAACGTTCTGTTTTTATGACCGTTCCGTCTTCCTCTTTTTCCGTACCACATTGTTTTGCTCATAGTCATCAACACGTGCCGCCTTTTTACCAGAATTACGACACCACGACGAAGTGACTACAAGGAGAGCGTTAAAAGAATTTGATACCTTAGAATTTCGAACGAATCAAGGCATTTTATTTTATTACTTAGCCTGTAAGTAAGCTACTTTTTCATTCTGGAATATCTTTCAGTTTCCTGTTTTATCCAATTTTAAATTCAATTTCAATTTTTTTAGCTGAATATTATGCTGGCCTTTTTTGATCTTTGTATATTTTTGTTTTTTTACGTTCTTCTACGTTGACATCGATTTAGTCCGATTACTTATACCACAAACTCCACGGAATAAATTTATGAATGGAAACATCCAAGCTGTAGAATAAAATTAAGACGGAATTATTCTACACAAAAAACCGATCCATGACAAATCCAACGGTTAGAAACGTAGAACATGGAAAGAGCTTCGTTTTGATAGGTTTTGGCTCCCGTAACTCCAAACGAGTCAAAAGTTATGGCCGTTTGAAGAAACGGAAGAAAGCGACCGACCGCTCGCTGTTCCGATTCGACGGTATTGACAAAAGTCTTCGATCTCCGTGAAACGCTCGAGCATGCTCACACTATAGTACTTTATATTTAAGATATTATGGATCATTGGGGGAATAAATGGGGATGTGGGTCAAAAACTTGTCTACAGAAGCTATAGGACAATAAACGTTCTGTTTTTACGACCGTTCCGTCTTCCTCTTTTTCCGTACCACATTGTTTTGCTCATAGTCATCAACACGCGCCGTCTTTTTACCAGAATTATGACACCACGACGAAGTGACTTCAAGGAGAGCGTTAAAAGAATTTGATACCTTAGAATTTCGAACGACTCAAGGCGTTTTATATTATTACTTAGCCTGTAAGTAAGCTACGTTTTCATTCTGTGAATATCTTTCAGTTTCTGTTTTATCCAATTTTAAATTCAATTTCAATTTTTTTAGCTGAATATTATGCTAGCCTTTTTTTATCTTTGTATATTTTTGTTTTTTTACGTTCTTCTACGTTGACATCGATTTAGTCCGACTGCTTATACCACAAACTCCACGGAATAAATTTATGAATGGAAACATCCAAGCTGTAGAATAAAATTAAGACGGAATTATTCTACACAAAAAACCGATCCATGACAAATCCAACGGTTAGAAACGTAGAACATGGAAAGAGCTTCGTTTTGATAGGTTTTGGCTCCCGTAACTCCAAACGAGTCAAAAGTTATGGCCGTTTGAAGAAACGGAAGAAAGCGACCGACCGCTCGCTGTTCCGATTCGACGGTATTGGCAAAAGTATTCGATCTCCGTGAAACGCTCGAGCATGCTCACACTATAGTACTTGATATTTAAGATATTATGGATCATTGGGGGAATAAAAGGGGATATGGGTCAAAAACTTGTCTACAGAAGCTATAGCACAATAAACGTTCTGTTTTTACGACCGTTCCGTCTTCCTCTTTTTCCGTACCACATTGTTTTGCTCATAGTCATCAACACGCGCCGCCTTTTTACCAGAATTACGACACCACGACGAAATGACTTCAAGGAGAGCGTTAAAAGCATTTGATACCTTAGAATTTCGAACGACTCAAGGCGTTTTATATGATTACTTAGCCAGTAAGTAAGCTGCTTTTTACATCTGTGAATATCTTTCAGTTTCCTTTTTTATCCAATTTTAAATTCAATTTCAATTTTTTTAGCTGAATATTATGCTGGCCTTTTTTGATCTTTGTATATTTTTGTTTTTTTACGTTCTTCTACGTTGACATCGATTTAGTCCGACTACTTATACCACAAACTCCACGGAATAAATTTATGAATGGAAACATCCAAGCCGTAGAATAAAATTAAGATGGAATTATTCTACACAAAAAACCGATCCATGACAATTCCAACCGTTAGAAACCTAGGACATGGAAAGAGCTTCGTTTTGATAGGTTGTGGCTCCCGTAACTCCAAACGAGTCAAAAGTTATTGCCGTTTGAAGAAACGGAAGAAAGCGACCGACCGCTCGCTGTTCCGATTCGACGGTATTGGCAAAAGTCTTCGATCTCCGTGAAACGCTCGAGCATGCTCACACTATAGTACTTGACATTTAAGATATTATGGATCATTGGGGGAATAAATGGGGATATGGGTCAAAAACTTGTCTACAGAAGCTATAGCATAATAAACGTTCTGTTTTTACGACCGTTCCGTCTTCCTCTTTTTCCTTACCACATTGTTTTGCTCATAGTCATCAACACGCGCCGCCTTTTTACCAGAATTACGACACCACGACGAAGTGACTTCAAGGAGAGCGTTTAAAGAATTTGATACCTTAGAATTTCGAACGACTCAAGGCGTTTTATATTATTACTTAGCCTGTAAGTAAGCGACTTTTTCATCCTGTGAATATCTTTCAGTTTCCTGTTTTATCCAATTTTAAATTCAATTTTAATTTTTTTAGCTGAATATTATGCTGGCCTTTTTTGATCTTTGTATATTTTTTTTTACGTTCTTCTACGTTGACATCGATTTAGTCCGACTACTTATACCACAAACTTCACGGAATAAATTTATGAATGGAAACATCCAAGCTGTAGAATAAAATTAAGATGGAATTATTCTACACAAAAAACCGATCCATGACAAATCCAACAGTTAGAAACGTAGAACATGGAAAGAGCTTCGTTTTGATAGGTTTTGGCTCCCGTAACTCCAAACGAGTCAAAAGTTATGGCCGTTTGAAAAACTGAAGAAAGCGACCGACCGCTCGCTGTTCCGATTCGACGGTATTGGCAAAAGTCTTCGATCTACGTGAAACGCTCGAGCATGCTCACACTATAGTACTTGATATTTAAGATATTATGGATCATTGGGGGAATAAATGGTGATATGGGTCAAAAACTAGTCTACAGAAGCTATAGCACAATAAACGTTCTGTTTTTACGACCGTTCCGTCTTCCTCTTTTTCCGTACCACATTGTTTTGCTCACAGTCATCAACACGCGCCGCCTTTTTACAAGAATTACGACACCACTACGAAATGACTTCAAGGAGAGCGTTAAAAGCATTTGACACCTTAGAATTTCGAACGAATCAAGGCGTTTTATATGATTACTTAGCCAGTAAGTAAGCTGCTTTTTCAATCTGTGAATATCTTTCAGTTTCCTGTTTTATCCAATTTTAAATTCAATTTCAATTTTTTTAGCTGAATATTATGCTGGCCTTTTTTTATCTTTGTATATTTTTGTTTTTTTACGTTCTTCTACGTTAACATCGATTTAGTCCGACTACTTACACCACAAACTCCATGGAGTAAATTTATGAATGAAAATATCCAAGCTGTAGAATAAAATCAAGATGGAATTATTCTATACAAAAAACCGATCCATGACAATTCCAACCGTTAGAAACGCAGGACATGGAAAGAGCTTCGTTTTGATAGGTTGTGGCTCCCTTAACTCCAAACGAGTCAAAAGTTATGGCCGTTTGAAGAAACGGAAGAAAGCGACCGACCGCTCGCTGTTCCGATTCGACGGTATTGGCAAAAGTCTTCGATCTCCGTGAAACGCTCGAGCATGCTCACACTATAGTACTTGATATTTAAGATATTATGAATCATTGGGGGAATAAATGGGGATATGGGTCAAAAACTTGTCTATAGAAGCTATAGCACAATAAACGTTCTGTTTTTACGACCGTTCCGTCTTCCTCTTTTTCCGTACCACATTGTTTTGCTCATAGTCATCAACACGCGCCGCCTTTTTACCAGAATTACGACACCACGACGAAATGACTTCAAGGAGAGCGTTAAAAGCATTTGATACCTTAGAATTTCGAACGACTCAAGACATTTTATATGATTACTTAGCCAGTAAGTAAGCTACTTTTTCAATCTGTGAATATCTTTCAGTTTCCTGTTTTATCCAATTTTAAATTCAATTTCAATTTTTTTAGCTGAATATTATGCTGGCCTTTTTTTTATCTTTTTATATTTTTGTTTTTTACGTTCTTCTACGTTAACATCGATTTAGTCCGACTATTAATACTACAAACTCCACGGAATAAATTTATGAATGAAAACATCCAAGCTGTAGAATAAAATTAAGATGGAATTATTTTACACAAAAAACAGATCCATGACAATTCCAACCGTTAGAAACGTAGGACATGGAAAGAGCTTCGTTTTGATAGGTTTTGGCTCCCGTAATTCCAAACGAGTCAAAAGTTATGGTCGTTTGAAAAATGGAAGAAAGCGACCGACCGCTCGCTGCTCCGATTCGACGGTATTGGCAAAAGTCTTCGGTCTCCGTGAAACGCTCGAGCATGCTCACACTATAGTACTTGATATGTAAGATATTATGGATCATTGGGGGAATAAATGGGGATATGGGTCAAAAACTTGTCTACAGAAGCTATAGCACAATAAACGTTCTGTTTTTACGACCGTTCCGTCTTCCTCTTTTTCCATACCACATTGTTTTGCTCATAGTCATCAATACGCGCCGCCTTTTTACCAGAATTACGACACCACGACGAAATGACTTCAAGGAGAGCGTTAAAAGCATTTGATACCTTAGAATTTCGAACGACTCAAGGCGTTTTATATGATTACTTAGCCAGTAAGTAAGCTGCTTTTTCAATCTGTGAATATTTTTCAGTTTCCTATTTTATCCAATTTTAAATTCAATTTCAATTTTTTTAGCTGAATATTATGCTGGCCTTTTTTATCTTTGTATATTTTTGTTTTTTTACGTTCTTCTACGTTAACATCGATTTAGTCCGACTATTTATACCACAAACTCCACGGAATAAATTTATGAATGAAAACATCCAAGCTGTAGAATAAAATTAAGATGGAATTATTCTACACAAAAAACCGTTCCATGACAATTCCAACCGTTAGAAACGTAGGACATGAAAAGAGCTTTGTTTTGATAGGTTGTGGCTCCCTTAACTCCAAATGAGTCAAAAGTTATGGCCGTTTGATGAAACGGAAGAAAGCGACTGACCGCTCGCTGTTCCGATTCGACGGTATTGGCAAAAGTCTTCGATCTCCGTGAACCACTCGAGCATGCTCACACTATAGTACTTGATATTTAAGATATTATGGATCATTGGGGGAATGAATGGGGATATGGGTCAAAAACTTGTCTACAGAAGCTATAGCACAATAAACGTTCTGTTTTTACGACCGTTCCGTCTTCCTCTTTTTCCGTACCACATTGTTTTGCTCATAGTCATCAACACGCGCCGCCTTTTTACCAGAATTACGATACCACGACGAAATGAGTTCAAGGAGAGCGTTAAAAGCATTTGATACATTAGAATTTCGAACGACTCAAGGCGTTTTATATGATTACTTAGCCAGTAAGTAAGCTGCTTTTTCAATCTGTGAATATCTATCAGTTTCCTGTTTTATCCAATTTTAAATTCAATTTCAATTTTTTTAGCTGAATATTATGCTGGCCTTTTTTGATCTTTGCATATTTTTGTTTTTTTACGTTCTTCTACATTAACATCGATTTAGTCCGACTATTTATACCACAAACTCCACGGAATAAATTTATGAATGAAAACATCCAAGTTGTGGAATAAAATTAAGATGGAATTATTCTACACAAAAAACCGATCCATGACAATTCCAACCGTTAGAAACGTAGAACATGGAAGGAGCTTCGTTTTGATAGGTTGTGGCTCCCGAAACTCCAAACGAGTCAAAAGTTATGGCCGTTTGAAGAAACGGAAGAAAGCGACCGACCGCTCGCTGTTCCGATTCGACGGTATTGGCAAAAGTCTTCGATCTCCGTGAAACGCTCGAGCATGCTCACACTATAGTACTTGATATTTAAGATATTATGGATCATTGGGGGAATAAATGGGGATATGGGTCAAAAACTTGTCTACAGAAGCTATAGCGCAATAAACGTTCTGTTTTTACGACCGTTCCGTCTTCCTCTTTTTCCGTACCACATTGTTTTGCTCATAGTCATCAACACGCGCCGCCTTTTTACCAGAATTACGACACCACGACGAAATGACTTCAAAGGAGTGTTAAAAGCATTTGATACCTTAGAATTTCGAACGACTCAAGGCGTTTTATATGATTTAGCCAGTAAGTAAGCTGCTTTTTCAATCTGTGAATATCTTTCAGTTTCCTGTTTTATCCAATTTTAAATTCAATTTCAATTTTTTTAGCTGAATATTATGCTGGCCTTTTTTTATCTTTGTGTATTTTTGTTTTTTTACGTTCTTCTACGTTAACATCGATTTAGTCCGATTATTTATACCACAAACTCCACGGAATAAATTTGTGAATGAAAACATCCAAGCTGTAGAATAAAATTAAGATGGAATTATTCTACACAAAAAACCGTTCCATGACAATTCCAACCGTTAGAAACGTAGGACATGGAAAGAGCTTTGTTTTGATAGGTTGTGGCTCCCTTAACTCCAAACGAGTCAAAAGTTATGGCCGTTTGAAGAAACGGAAGAAAGCGACCGACCGCTCGCTATTCCGATTCGACGGTATTGGCAAAAGTCTTCGATCTCCGGAAAACGCTCGAGCATGCTCACACTATAGTACTTCATATTTAAGATATTATGGATCGTTGGTGGAATAAATGGGGATATGGGTCAAAAACTTGTCTACAGAAGCTATAGCACAATAAACGTTCTGTTTTTACGACTGTTCCGTCTTCCTCTTTTTCCGTACCACATTGTTTTGCTCATAGTCATCAACACGCGCCGCCTTTTTACCAGAATTACGACACCACGACGAAATGACTTCAAGGAGAGCGTTAAAAGCATTTGATACCTTAGAATTTCGAACGACTCAAGGCGTTTTATATGATTACTTAGCCAGTAAGTAAGCTGCTTTTTCAATCTGTGAATATCTTTCAGTTTCCTGTTTTATCCAATTTTAAATTCAATTTCAATTTTTTTAGCTGAATATTATGCTGGCCTTTTTTTATCTTTGTATATTTTTGTTTTTTTACGTTCTTCTACGTTAACATCGATTTAGTCCGACTATTTATACCACAAACTCCACGGAATAAATTTATGAATGAAAACATCCAAGCTGTAGAATAAAATTAAGATGGAATTATTCTACACAAAAAACCGATCCATGACAATTCCAACCGTTAGAAACGTAGGACATGGAAAGAGCTTTGTTTTGATAGGTTGTGGCTCCCGTAACTCCAAACGAGTCAAAAGTTATGTTCGTTTGAAGAAACGGAAGAAAGCGACCGACCGCTGGCTGCTCCGATTCGACGGTATGGGCAAAATTCTTCGATCTCCGTGAAACGCTCGAGCATGCTCACACTATAGTACTTGATATTTAAGATATTATGGATCATTGGGGGAATAAATGGGGATATGGATCAAAAACTTGTCTACAGAAGCTATAGCACAATAAACGTTCTGTTTTTACGACCATTCCGTCTTCCTCTTTTTCCGTACCACATTGTTTTGCTCATAGTCATCGACACGCGCCGCCTTTTTACCAGAATTACGACACCACGACGAAGTGACTTCAAGGAGAGTGTTAAAAGAATTTGATACCTTAGAATTTCGAACGACTCAAGGCGTTTTATATTATTACTTAGCTTGTAAGTAAGCTACTTTTTCATTCTGTGAAGATCTATCAGTTTCCTGTTTAATCCAATTTTAAATTCAATTTCAATTTTTTTAGCTGAATATTATGCTGGCCTTTTTTGATCTTTGTATATATTTTTTTTACGTTCTTCTACGTTGACATCGATTTAGTCCGACTACTTATACCACAAACTCCACGGAATAAATTTATGAATGGAAACATCCAAGCTGTAAAATAAAATTAAGATGGAATTATTCTACACAAAAAACCGATCCATGACAAATCCAACAGTTAGAAACGTAGAACATGGAAAGAGCTTCATTTTGATAGGTTTTGGCTCCCGTAACTCCAAACGAGTCTAAAGTTATGGTCGTTTGAAAAAGGAAGAAAGCGACCGATCGCTCGTTGTTCCGATTCGACGGTATTGGCAAAAGTCTTCATCTCCGTGAAACGCTCGAGCATGCTCACACTATAGTACTTGATATTTAAGATATTATGGATCATTGGGGGAATAAATGGGGATATGGGTCAAAAACTTGTCTACAGAAGCTATAGCACAATAAACGTTCTGTTTTTACGACCGTTCCGTCTTCCTCTTTTTCCGTACCACATTGTTTTGCTCACATTCATCAACACGCGCCGCCTTTTTACCAGAATTACGGCACCACGACGAAATGACTTCAAGGAGAGCGTTAAAAGCATTTGATACCTTAGAATTTCGAACGACTCAAGGCGTTTTATATGATTACTTAGCCAGTAAGTAAGCTGCTTTTTCAATCTGTGAATATCTTCCAGTTTCCTGTTTTATCCAATTTTAAATTCAATTTCAATTTTTTTAGTTGAATATTATGCTGGCCTTTTTTTATCTTTGTATATTTTTGTTTTTTTACGTTCTTCTACGTTAACATCGATTTAGTCCGACTATTTATACCACAAACTCCACGGAATAAATTTATGAATGAAAACATCCAAGCTGTAGAATAAAATTAAGATGGAATTATTCTACACAAAAAACCGTTCCATGACAATTCCAACCGTTAGAAATGTAGGACATGAAAAGAGCTTTGTTTTGATAGGTTGTAGCTCCCTTAACTCCAAACGAGTCAAAAGTTATGGCCGTTTGAAGAAACGGAAGAAAGCGACCGACCGCCCGCTGTTCCGATTCGACGGTATTGGCAAAAGTCTTCGATCTCCGTGAAACGCTCGAGCATGCTCACACTATAGTACTTTATATTTAAGATATTATGGATCATTGGGGGAATGAATGGGGATATGGGTCAAAAACTTGTCTACAGAAGCTATAGCACAATAAACGTTCTGTTTTTACGACCGTTCCATCTTCCTCTTTTTCCGTACCACATTGTTTTGCTCATAGTCATCAACACGCGCCGCCTTTTTACCAGAATTACGACACCACGACGAAATGACTTCAAGGAGAGCGTTAAAAGCATTTGATACATTATAATTTCGAACGACTCAAGGCGTTTTATATGATTACTTAGCCAGTAAGTAAGCTGCTTTTTCAATCTGTGAATATCTTTCAGTTTCCTGTTTTATCCAATTTTAAATTCAATTTCAATTTTTTTAGCTGAATATTATGCTGGCCTTTTTTTATTTTTGTATATTTTTGTTTTTTTACGTTCTTCTACGTTAACATCGATTTAGTTCGACTACTTATACCACAAACTCCACGGAATAAATTTATGAATGGAAACATCCAAGCTGTAAAATAGAATTAAGATGGAATTATTCTACACAAAAAACCGGTCCATGACAAATCCAACCGTTAGAAACGTAGAACATGGAAAGAGCTTCGTTTTGATAGGTTTTGGCTCCCGTAACTCCAAACGAGTCAAAAGTTATGGTCGTTTGAAAAACGGAAGAAAGCGACCGACCGCTCGCTGTTCCGATTCGACGGTATTGGCAAAAGTCTTCGATCTCCGTGAAACGCTCGAGCATGCTCACACTATAGTACTTGATATTTAAGATATTATGGATCATTGGGGGAATAAATGGGGATATGGGTCAAAAACTTGTCTACAGAAGCTATAGCACAATAAACGTTCTGTTTTTACGACCATTCCGTCTTCCTCTTTTTCCGTACCACATTGTTTTGCTCATAGTCATCAACACGCGCCGCCTTTTTACCAGAATTACGACACCACGACGAAATGACTTCAAGGAGAGAGTTAAAAGAATTTGATACCTTAGAATTTCGAACGACTCAAGGCGTTTTATATGATTACTTAGCCAGTAAGTAAGCTGCTTTTTCAATCTGTGAATATCTTTCAGTTTCCTATTTTATCCAATTTTAAATTCAATTTCAATTTTTTTAGCTGAATATTATGCTGGCCTTTTTTTATCATTGTATATTTTTGTTTTTTTACGTTCTTCTACGTTAACATCGAATTAGTCCGACTATTTATACCACAAACTCCACGGAATAAATTTATGAATGAAAACATCCAAGCTGTAGAATAAAATTAAGATGGAATTATTCTACACAAAAATCCGTTCCATGACAATTCCAACCGTTAGAAATGTAGGACATGAAAAGAGCTTTGTTTTGATAGGTTGTAGCTCCCTTAACTCCAAACGAGTCAAAAGTTATGGCCGTTTGAAGAAACAGAAGAAAGCGACCGACCGCCCGCTGTTCCGATTCGACGGTATTGGCAAAAGTCTTCGATCTCCGTGAAACGCTCGAGCATGCTCACACTATAGTACTTTATATTTAAGATATTATGGATCATTGGGGGAATGAATGGGGATATGGGTCAAAAACTTGTCTACAGAAGCTATAGCACAATAAACGTTCTGTTTTTACGACCGTTCCGTCTTCCTCTTTTTCCGTACCACATTGTCTTGCTCATAGTCATCAACACGCGCCGCCTTTTTACCAGAATTACGACACCACGACGAAATGACTTCAAGGAGAGCGTTAAAAGCATCTGATACATTATAATTTCGAACGACTCAAGGCGTTTTATATGATTACTTAGCCAGTAAGTAAGCTGCTTTTTCAATCTGTGAATATCTTTCAGTTTCCTGTTTTATCCAATTTTAAATTCAATTTCAATTTTTTTAGCTGAATATTATGCTGGCCTTTTTTGATCTTTGCATATTTTTGTTTTTTTACGTTCTTCTACGTTAACATCGATTTAGTCCGACTATTTATACCACAAACTCCACGGAATAAATTTATGAATGAAAACATCCAAGGTGTAGAATAAAATTAAGATGGAATTATTCTACACAAAAAACTGATACATGAAAATTCCAACCGTTAGATACGTAGGACATGGAAAGAGCTTCGTTTTCATAGGTTGTGGCTCCCGTAACTCTAAACGAGTCAAAAGTTATGGCCGTTTGAAGAAACGGAAGAAAGCAACCGACCGCTCGCTGTTCCGATTCGACGGTATTGGCAAAAGTCTTCGATCTCCTTGAAACGCTCGAGCATGCTCGCACTATAGTACTTGATATTTAAGATATTATAGATCACTGGTGGAATAAATGAGGATATGGGTCAAAAACTTGTCTATAGAAGCTATAGCACAATAAACGTTCTGTTTTTACGACCGTTCCGTCTTCCTCTTTTTCCGTACCACATTGTTTTGCTCATAGCCATCAACACGCGCCGCCTTTTTACCAGAATTTCGACACCACGACGAAGTGACTTCAAGGAGAGCGTTAAAAGAATTTGATACCTTAGAATTTCGAACGACTCAAGGCGTTTTATATTATTACTTAGCCTGTAAGTAAGCTACTTTTTCATTCTGTGAATATCTATCAGTTTCCTGTTTAATCCAATTTTAAATTCAATTTCAATTTTTTTAGCTGAATATTTTGCTGGCCTTTTTTGATCTTTGCATATTTTTGTTTTTTTACGTTCTTCTACGTTGACATCGATTTAGTCCGACTACTTATACCACAAACTCCACGGAATAAATTTATGAATGGAAACATCCAAGCTGTAGAATAAAATTAAGATGGAATTATTCTACACAAAAAACCGATCCATGACAAATCCAACCGTTTTGATAGCTTTTGGCTCCCGTAACTCCAAACGAGTCAAAAGGTATGGCCGTTTGAAGAAACGGAAGAAAGCGACCGACCGCTCGCTGTTCCGGTTCGACGGTATTGGCAAAAGTCTTCGATCTCCGTGAAACGCTCGAGCATGCTCACACTATAGTACTTGATATTTAAGATACTATGGATCATTGGGGGAATAAATGGGGATATGGGTCAAAAACTTGTCTACAGAAGCTATAGCACAATAAACGTTCTGTTTTTACGACCGTTCCGCCTTCCTCTTTTTCCGTACCACATAGTTTTGCTCATAGTCATCAACACGCGCCGCCTTTTTACCAGAATTACGACACCACGACGAAATGACTTCAACGAGAGCGTTAAAAGCATTTGATACCTTAGAATTTCGAACGACTCAAGGCGTTTTATATGATTACTTAGCCAGTAAGTAAGCTGCTTTTTCAATCTGTGAATATCTTTCAGTTTCCTGTTTTATCCAATTTTAAATTCCATTTCAATTTTTTTAGCTGAATATTATGCTGGCCTTTTTTATCTTTGTATATTTTTGTTTTCTTACGTTCTTCTACGTTAACATCGATTTAGTCCGACTATTTATACCACAAACTGCACGGAATAAATTTATGAATGAAAACATCCAAGCTGTAGAATAAAATTAAGATGGAATTATTCTACACAAAAAACCGATCCATGACAATTCCAACCGTTAGAAACGTAGGACATGGAAAGAGCTTCGTTTTGATAGGTTGTGGCTCCCGTAACTCCAAACGAGTCAAAAGTTATGGCCGTTTGAAGAAACGGAAGAAAGCGATCGACCGCTCGTTGTTCCGATTCGACGGTATTGGCAAAAGTCTTCGATCTCCGTGAAACGCTCGAGCATGCTCACACTATAGTACTTGATATTTAAGATATTAAGGATCATTGGGGGAATAAATGGGGATATGGGTCAAAAACTTGTCTACAGAATCTATAGCACAATAAACGTTCTGTTTTTATGACCGTTCCGTCTTCCTCTTTTTCCGTACCACATTGTTTTGCTCATAGTCATCAACACGTGCCGCCTTTTTACCAGAATTACGACACCACGACGAAGTGACTACAAGGAGAGCGTTAAAAGAATTTGATACCTTAGAATTTCGAACGAATCAAGGCATTTTATTTTATTACTTAGCCTGTAAGTAAGCTACTTTTTCATTCTGGAATATCTTTCAGTTTCCTGTTTTATCCAATTTTAAATTCAATTTCAATTTTTTTAGCTGAATATTATGCTGGCCTTTTTTGATCTTTGTATATTTTTTGTTTTTTTACGTTCTTCTAGGTTGACATCGATTTAGTCCGACTACTTATACCACAAACTCCACGGAATAAATTTATGAATGGAAACATTCAAGCTGTAGAATAAAATTAAGATGGAATTATTCTACACAAAAAACCGATCCATGACAAATCCAACCGTTAGAAACGTAGAACATGGAAAGAGCTTCGTTTTGATAGGTTTTGGCTCCCGTAACTCCAAACAAGTCAAAAGTTATGGCCGTTTGAAGAAATGGAAGAAAGCGACCGACCGCTCGTTGTTCCAATTCGACGGTATTGGCAAAAGTCTTCGATCTCCGTGAAACGCCCGAGCATGCTCACACTATAGTACTTGATATTGAAGATATTATGGATTATTGGGGGAATAAATGGGGATATGGGTCAAAAACTTGTCTACAGAAGCTATAACACAATAAACGTTCTGTTTTTACGACCGTTCCGTCTTCCTCATTTCCCGCACCACATTGTTTTGCTCATAGTCATCAACACGCGCCGCCTTTTTACCAGAATTATGACACCACGACGAAATGACTTCAAGGAGAGCGTTAAAAGCATTTGATACCTTAGAATTTCGAACGACTCAAGGCGTTTTATATGATTACTTTGCCAGTAAGTAAGCTGCTTTTTCAATCTGTGAGTATCTTTCAGTTTCCTGTTTTATCCAATTTTAAATTCAATTTCAATTTTTTTAGCTGAATATTATACTGGCCTTGTTTTATCTTTGTATATTTTTGTTTTTTTACGTTCTTCTACGTTAACATCGATTTAGTCCGACTATTTATACCACAAACTCCACGGAATAAATTTATGAATGAAAACATCCAAGCTGTAGAATAAAATTAAGATGTAATTATTCTACACAAAAAACTGATCCATGACAATTCCAACCGTTAGAAACGTAGGACATGGAAAGAGCTTCGTTTTGATAGGTTGTGGCTCCCGTAACTCCAAACGAGTCAAAAGTTATGGCCGTTTGAAGAAACGGAAGAAAGCGACCGACCGTTCGCTGTTCCGATTCGACGGTATTGGCAAAAGTCTTCGATCTCCATGAAACGCACGAGCATGTTCACACTATAGTACTTGATATTTAAGATATTATGGATCATTGGGGGAATAAATGGGGATATGGGCCAAAAACTTGTCTACAGAAGCTATAGCACAATAAACGTTCTGTTTTTACGACCGATCCGACTTCCTCTTTTTCCGTACCACATTGTTTTGCTCATAGTCATCAACACGCGCCGCCTTTTTACCAGAATTACGACACCACGACGAAGTGACTTCAAGGAGAGCGTTAAAAGAATTTGATACCTTAGAAGTTCGAACGACTCAAGGCGTTTTATAATATTACTTAGCCTGGAAGTAAGCTACCTTTTCATTCTGTGAATATCTTTCACTTTCCTGTTTTATCCAATTTTAAATTCAATTTCAATTTTTTTAGCAGAATATTATGCTGGCCTTTTTTTATCTTTGTAAATTTTTGTTTTTTTACGTTCTTCTACGTTGACATCGATTTAGTCCGACTACTTATACCACAAACTCCACGGAATAAATTTATGAATGGAAACGTCCAAGCTGTAGAATAAAATTAAGATGGAATTATTCTACACAAAAAACCGATCCATGTCAAATCCAACAGTTCAAAACGTAGAACATGGAAAGAGCTTCGTTTTGATAGGTTGTCGCTCCCGTAACTCCAAACGACTCAAAAGTTATGGCCGTTTGAAGAAACGGAAGAAAGCGAACGACCGCTCGCTGTTCCGATTCGACGGTATTGGCAAAAGTCTTCGATCTCCTGAAACGGTCGAGCATGCTCACACTATATTACTTGATATTTAAGATATTATGGATCATTGGGGGAATAAATGGGGATATGGGTCAAAAACTTGTCCACAGAAGCTATAGCACAATAAACATTCTGTTTTTACGACCGTTCCGTCTTCCTCTCTTTCCATACCACATTGTTTTGCTCATAGTCATCAACACGCGTCGCCTTTTTACCAGAATTACGACACCACGACAAAATGACTTCAAGGAGAGCGTTAAAAGCATTTGAGACCTTAGAATTTCGAACGACTCAAGGCGTTTTATATGATTACTTTGCCAGTAAGTAAGATGCTTTTTCAATCTGTGAATATCGTTCAGTTTCCTGTTTTATCCAATTTTAAATTCAATTTCAATTTTTTTAGCTGAATATTATGCTGGCTTTTTTGATCTTTGCATATTTTTGTTTTTTTACGTTCTTCTACGTTGACATCGATTTAGTCCGACTACTTATACCACAAACTCCACGGAATAAATTTATGAATGAAAACATCCAAGCTGTAGAATAAAATTAAGATGGAATTACTCTACACAAAAAACCGATCCATGACAATTCCAACCGTTAGAAACGTAGGACATGGAAAGAGCTTCGTTTTGATAGGTTGTGGCTCCCGTAACTCCAAACGAGTCAAAAGTTATGGCCGTTTGAAGAAACGGAAGAAAGCGACCGACCGCTCGCTGTTCCGATTCGACGGTATTGGCAAAAGTCTTCGATCTCCGTGAAACGCTCGAGCATGCTCACACTATAGTACTTGATATTTAAGATATTATGGATCATTGGGGGAATAAATGGGGATATGGGTCAAAAACTTGTCTACAGAAGCTATAGCACAATAAACGTTCTGTTTTTACGACCGTTCCGTCTTCCTCTTTTTCCGTACCACATTGTTTTGCTCATAATCATCAACACGCGTCGCCTTTTTACCAGAATTACGACACCACGACGAAGTGACTTCAAGGAGAGCGTTAAAAGAATTTGATACCTTAGAAGTTCGAACGACTCAAGGCGTTTTATAATATTACTTAGCCTGGAAGTAAGCTACTTTTTCATTCTGTGAATATCTTTCACTTTCCTGTTTTATCCAATTTTAAATTCAATTTCAATTTTTTTAGCAGAATATTATGCTAGTTTTTTTTTATCTTTGTATATTTTTGTTTTTTTACGTTCTTCTACGTTGACATCGATTTAGTCCGACTACTTATACCACAAACTCCACGGAATAAATTTATGAATGGAAACATCCAAGCTGTAGAATAAAATTAAGATGGAATTATTCTACACAAAAAACCGATCCATGTCAAATCCAATAGTTAGAAACGTAGAACATGGAAAGAGCTTCGTTTTGATAGGTTGTCGCTCCCGTAACTCCAAACGACTCAAAAGTTATGGCCGTTCGAAGAAACGGAAGAAAACGACCGACCGCTCGCTGTTCCGATTCGACGGTATTGGCAAAAGTCTTCGATCTCCTGAAACGCTCGAGCATGCTCACACTATATTACTTGATATTTAATATATTATGGATCATTGGGGGAATAAATGGGGATATGGGTCAAAAACTTGTCTACAGAAGCTATAGCACAATAAACGTTCTGTTTTTACGACCGTTCCGTGTTCCTCTCTTTCCATACCACATTGTTTTGCTCATAGTCATCAACACGCGTCGCCTTTTTACCAGAATTACGACACCACGACAAAATGACTTCAAGGAGAGCATTAAAAGCATTTGAGACCTTAGAATTTCGAACGACTCAAGGCGTTTTATATGATTACTTTGCCAGTAAGTAAGCTGCTTTTTCAATCTGTGAATATCTTTCAGTTTCCTGTTTTATCCAATTTTAAATTCAATTTCAATTTTTTTAGCTGAATATTATGCTGGCCTTTTTTTATCTTTGTATATTTTTGTTTTTTTACGTTCTTCTACGTTAACATCGATTTAGTCCGACTGTTTATACCACAAACTCCACGGAATAAATTTATGAATGAAAACATCCAAGCTGTAGAATAAAATTAAGATGGAATTATTCTACACAAAAAACCGATCCATGACAATTCCAACCGTTAGAAACATAGGACATGGAAAGAGCTTCGTTTTGATAGGTTGTGGCTCCCGTAACTCCAAACGAGTCAAAAGTTATGGCCGTTTGAAGAAACGGAAGAAAGCGACCGACCGCTCGCTGTTCCGATTCGACGGTATTGGCAAAAGTCTTCGATCTCCTGAAACGCTCGAGCATGCTCACACTATATTACTTGATATTTAAGATATTATGGATCATTGGGGGAATAAATGGGGATATGGGTCAAAAACTTGTCCACAGAAGCTATAGCACAATAAACGTTCTGTTTTTACGACCGTTCCGTCTTCCTCTCTTTCCATACCACATTGTTTTGCTCATAGTCATCAACACGCGTCGCCTTTTTACCAGAATTACGACACCACGACAAAATGACATCAAGGAGAGCGTTAAAAGCATTTGAGACCTTAGAATTTCGAACGACTCAAGGCGTTTTATATGATTACTTTGCCAGTAAGTAAGATGCTTTTTCAATCTGTGAATATCGTTCAGTTTCCTGTTTTATCGAATTTTAAATTCAATTTCAATTTTTTTAGCTGAATATTATGCTGGCCTTTTTTGATCTTTGCATATTTTTGTTTTTTTACGTTCTTCTACGTTGACATCGATTTAGTCCGACTACTTATACCACAAACTCCACGGAATAAATTTATGAATGAAAACATCCAAGCTGTAGAATAAAATTAAGATGGAATTATTCTACACAAAAAACCGATCCATTACAATTCCAACCGTTAAAAACGTAGGACATGGAAAGAGCTTCGTTTTGATAGGTTGTGGCTCCCGTAACTCCAAACGAGTCAAAAGTTATGGCCGTTTGAAGAAACGGAAGAAAGCGACCGACCGCTCGCTGTTCCGATTCGACGGTATTGGCAAAAGTCTTCGATCTCCGTGAAACGCTCGAGCATGCTCACACTATAGTACTTGATATTTAAGATATTATGGATCATTGGGGGAATAAATGGGGATATGGGTCAAAAACTTGTCTGCAGAAGCTATAGCACAATAAACATTCTGTTTTTACGACCGTTCCGTCTTCCTCTTTTTCCGTACCACATTGTTTTGCTCATAGTCATCAACACGCGTCGCCTTTTTACCAGAATTACGACACCACGATGAAGTGACTTCAAGGAGAGCGTTAAAAGAATTTGATACCTTAGAAGTTCGAACGACTCAAGGCGTTTTATAATATTACTTAGCCTGGAAGTAAGCTACTTTTTCATTCTGTGAATATCTTTCACTTTCCTGTTTTATCCAATTTTAAATTCAATTTCAATTTTTTTAGCAGAATATTATGCTGGCCTTTTTTTATCTTTGTATATTTTTGTTTTTTTACGTTCTTCTACGTTGACATCGATTTAGTCCGACTACTTATACCACAAACTCCACGGAATAAATTTATGAATGGAAACATCCAAGCTGTAGAATAAAATTAAGATGGAATTATTCTACACAAAAAACCGATCCATGTCAAATCCAACAGTTAGAAACGTAGAACATGGAAAGAGCTTCGTTTTGATAGGTTGTCGCTCCCGTAACTCCAAACGAATCAAAAGTTATGGTCGTTTGAAGAAACGGAAGAAAGCGACCTACCGCTCGCTGTTCCGATTCGACGATATTGGAAAAAGTCTTCGAACTCCTGAAACGCTCGAGCATGCTCACACTATATTACTTGATATTTAAGATATTATGGATCATTGGGGGAATAAATGGGGATATGGGTCAAAAACTTGTCTACAGAAGCTATAGCACAATAAACGTTTTGTTTTTACGACCGTTCCGTGTTCCTCTCTTTCCATACCACATTGTTTTGCTCATAGTCATCAACACGCGTCGCCTTTTTACCAGAATTACGACACCACGACAAAATGACTTCAAGGAGAGCGTTAAAAGTATTTGAGACCTTAGAATTTCGAACGACTCAAGGCGTTTTATATGATTACTTTGCCAGTAAGTAAGCTGCTTTTTCAATCTGTGAATATCTTTCAGTTTCCTGTTTTATCCAATTTTAAATTCAATTTCAATTTTTTTAGCTTAATATTATGCTGGCCTTTTTTTAACTTTGTATATTTTTGTTTTTTTACGTTCTTCTACGTTAACGTCGATTTAGTCCTACTATTTATACCACAAACTCCACGGAATAAATTTATGAATGAAAACATCCAAGCTGTAGAATAAAATTAAGATGGAATTATTCTACACAAAAAACCGATCCATGACAATTCCAACCGTTAGAAACATAGGACATGGAAAGAGCTTCGTTTTGATAGGTTGTGGCTCCCGTAACTCCAAACGAGTCAAAAGTTATGGCCGTTTGAAGAAACGGAAGAAAGCGACCGACCGCTCGCTGTTCCGATTCGACGGTATTGGCAAAAGTCTTCGATCTCCTGAAACGCTCGAGCATGCTCACACTATATTACTTGATATTTAAGATATTATGGATCATTGGGGGAATAAATGGGGATATGGGTCAAAAACTTGTCCACAGAAGCTATAGCACAATAAACGTTCTGTTTTTACGACCGTTCCGTCTTCCTCTCTTTCCATACCATATTGTTTTGCTCATAGTCATCAACACGCGTCGCCTTTTTACCAGAATTACGACACCACGACAAAATGACTTCAAGGAGAGCGTTAAAAGCATTTGAGACCTTAGAATTTCGAACGACTCAAGGCGTTTTATATGATTACTTTGCCAGTAAGTAAGATGCTTTTTCAATCTGTGAATATCTTTCAGTTTCCTGTTTTATCCAATTTTAAATTCAATTTCAATTTTTTTAGCTGAATATTATGCTGGCCTTTTTTGATCTTTGCATATTTTTGTTTTTTTACGTTCTTCTACGTTGACATCGATTTAGTCCGACTACTTATACCACAAACTCCACGGAATAAATTTATGAATGAAAGCATCCAAGCTGTAGAATAAAATTAAGATGGAATTATTCTACACAAAAAAACGATCCATGACAATTCCAACCGTTAGAAACGTAGGACATGGAAAGAGCTTCGTTTTGATAGGTTGTGGCTCCCGTAACTCCAAACGAGTCAAAAGTTATGGCCGTTTGAAGAAACGGAAGAAAGCGACCGACCGCTTGCTGTTCCGATTCGACGGTATTGGCAAAAGTCTTCGATCTCCGTGAAACGCTCGAGCATGCTCACACTATACTGCTTGATATTTAAGATATTATGGATCATTGGGGGAATAAATGGGGATATGGGTCAAAAACTTGTCTACAGAAGCTATAGCACAATAAACGTTCTGTTTTTACGACCGTTCCGTCTTCCTCTTTTTCCGTACCACATTGTTTTGCTCATAGTCATCAACACGCGTCGCCTTTTTACCAGAATTACGACACCACGACGAAGTGACTTCAAGGAGAGCGTTAAAAGAATTTGATACCTTAGAAGTTCGAACGACTCAAGGCGTTTTATAATATTACTTAGCCTGGAAGTAAGCTACTTTTTCATTCTGTGAATATCTTTCACTTTCCTGTTTAATCCAATTTTAAATTCAATTTCAATTTTTTTAGCAGAATATTATGCTGGCCTTTTTTTATCTTTGTATATTTTTTTTTACGTTCTTCTACGTTGACATCGATTTAGTCCGACTACTTATACCACAAACTCCACGGAATAAATTTATGAATGGAAACATCCAAGCTGTACAATAAAATTAAGATGGAATTATTCTACACAAAAAATCGATCCATGTCAAATCCAACAGTTAGAAACGTAGAACATGGAAAGAGTTTCGTTTTGATAGGTTGTCGCTCCCGTAACTCCAAACGACTCAAAAGTTATGGCCGTTTGAAGAAACGGAAGAAAGCGACCGACCGCTCGCTGTTCCGATTCGACGGTATTGGCAAAAGTCTTCGATCTCCTGAAACGCTCGAGCATGCTCACACTATATTACTTGATATTTAAGATATTATGGATCATTGGGGGAATAAATGGGGATATGGGTCAAAAACTTGTCTACAGAAGCTATAGCACAATAAACGTTTTGTTTTTACGACCGTTCCGTGTTCCTCTCTTTCCATACCACATTGTTTTGCTCATAGCCATCAACACGCGTTGCCTTTTTACCAGAATTACGACACCACGACAAAATGACTTCAAGGAGAGCGTTAAAAGCATTTGAGACCTTAGAATTTCAAACGACTCAAGGCATTTTATATGATTACTTTGCCAGTAAGTAAGCTGCTTTTTCAATCTGTGAATATCTTTCAGTTTCCTGTTTTATCCAATTTTAAATTCAATTTCAATTTTTTTAGCTGAATATTATGCTGGCCTTTTTTTAACTTTGTATATTTTTGTTTTTTTACGTTCTTCTACGTTGACATCGATTTAGTCCGACTATTTATACCACAAACTCCACGGAATAAATTTATGAATGAAAACATCCAAGCTGTAGAATAAAATTAAGATGGAATTATTCTACACAAAAAATCGATCCATGACAATTCCAACCGTTAGAAAGATAGGACATGGAAAGAGCTTCGTTTTGATAGGTTGTGGCTCCCGTAACTCCAAACGAGTCAAAAGTTATGGCCGTTTGAAGAAACGGAAGAAAGCGACCGACCGCTCGCTGTTCCGATTCGACGGTATTGGCAAAAGTCTTCGATCTCCTGAAACGCTCGAGCATGCTCACACTATATTACTTGATATTTAAGATATTATGGATCAGTGGGGGAATAAATGGGGATATGGGTCAAAAACTTGTCCACAGAAGCTATAGCACAATAAACGTTCTGTTTTTACGACCGTTCCGTCTTCCTCTCTTTCCATACCACATTGTTTTGCGCATAGTCATCAACACGCGTCGCCTTTTTACCAGAATTACGACACCACGACAAAATGACTTCAAGGAGAGCGTTAAAAGCATTTGAGATCTTAGAATTTCGAACGACTCAAGGCGTTTTATATGATTACTTTGCCAGTAAGTAAGATGCTTTTTCAATCTGTGAATATTTTTCAGTTTCCTGTTTTATCCAATTTTAAATTCAATTTCAATTTTTTTAGCTGAATATTATGCTGGCCTTTTTTGATCTTTGCATATTTTTGTTTTTTTACGTTCTTCTACGTTGACATCGATTTAGTCCGACTACTTATACCACAAACTCCACGGAATAAATTTATGAATGAAAGCATCCAAGCTGTAGAATAAAATTAAGATGGAATTATTCTACACAAAAAAACGATCCATGACAATTCCAACCGTTAGAAACGTAGGACATGGAAAGAGCTTCGTTTTGATAGGTTGTGCCTCCCGTAACTCCAAACGATTCAAAAGTTATGGCCGTTTGAAGAAACGGAAGAAAGCGACCGACCGCTTGCTGTTCCGATTCGACGGTATTGGCAAAAGTCTTCGATCTCCGTGAAACGCTCGAGCATGCTCACACTATACTACTTGATATTTAAGATATTATGGATCATTGGGGGAATAAATGGGGATATGGGCCAAAAACTTGTCTATAGAAGCTATAGCACAATAAACGTTCTGTTTTTGCGACCGTTCCGTCTTCCTCTTTTTCCGTACCACATTGTTTTGCTCATAGTCATCAACACGCGTCCCCTTTTTACCAGAATTACGACACCACGACGAAGTGACTTCAAGGAGAGCGTTAAAAGAATTTGATACCTTAGAAGTTCGAACGACTCAAGGCGTTTTATAATATTACTTAGCCTGGAAGTAAGCTACATTTTCATTCTGTGAATATCTTTCACTTTCCTGGTTTATCCAATTTTAAATTCAATTTCAATTTTTTTAGCAGAATATTATGCTGGCCTTTTTTTATCTTTGTATATTTTTTTTTTACGTTCTTCTACGTTGACATCGATTTAGTCCGACTACTTATACCACAAACTCCACGGAATAAATTTATGAATGGAAACATCCAAGCTGTACAATAAAATTAAGATGGAATTATTCTACACAAAAAACCGATCCATGTCAAATCCAACAGTTAGAAACGTAGAACATGGAAAGAGCTTCATTTTGATAGGTTGTCGCTCCCGTAACTCCAAACGACTCAAAAGTTATGGTCGTTTGAAGAAACGGAAGAAAGCGACCGATCGCTAGCTGTTCCGATTCGACGGTATTGGCAAAAGTCTTCGATCTCCTGAAACGCTCGAGCATGCTCACACCATATTACTTGATATTTAAGATATTATGGATCATTGGGGGAATAAATGGGGATATGGGTCAAAAACTTGTCTACAGAAGCTATAGTACAATAAACGTTCTGTTTTTACGACCGTTCCGTGTTCCTCTCTTTCCATACCACATTGTTTTGCTCATAGTCATCAACACGCGTCTCCTTTTTACCAGAATTACGACACCACGACAAAATGACTTCAAGGAGAGCGTTAAAAGCATTTGAGACCTTAGAATTTCGAACGAATCAAGGCGTTTTATATGATTACTTTGCCAGTAAGTAAGCTGCCTTTTCAATCTGTGAATATCTTTCAGTTTCCTGTTTTATCCAATTTTAAATTCAATTTCAATTGCTTTAGCTGAATATTATGCTGGCCTTTTTTTATCTTTGTATATTTTTGTTTTTTACGTTCTTCTACGTTAACATCGATTTAGTCCGACTATTTATACCACAAACTCCACGGAATAAATTTATGAATGAAAACATCCAAGCTGTAGAATAAAATTAAGATGGAATTATTCTACACAAAAAACCGATCCATGACAATTCCAACCGTTAGAAACATAGGACATGGAAAGAGCTTCGTTTTGATAGGTTGTGGCTCCCGTAACTCCAAACGAGTCAAAAGTTATGGCCGTTTGAAGAAACGGAAGAAAGCGACCGACCGCTCGCTGTTCCGATTCGACGGTATTGGCAAATGTCTTCGATCTCCATGAAACGCTCGAGCATACTCACACTATAGTACATGATATTTAAGATATTATGGATCATTGGGGGAATAAATGGGGATATGGGTCAAAAACTTGTCTACAGAAGCTATAGCACAATAAACGTTCTGTTTTTACGACCGTTCCGTCTTCCTCCTTTTCCGTGCCATATTATTTTGCTCATAGTCATCAACACGCGCCGCCTTTTTACCAGAATTACGACACCACGACGAAGTGACTTCAAGGAGAGCGTCAAAAGCATTTGATACCTCAGAATTTCGAACGACTCGAGGCGTTTTATATTATTACTTAGCCTGTAAGTAAGCTACATTTTCATTCTGTGAATATCTTTCACTTTCCTGTTTTATCCAATTTTAAATTCAATTTCAATTTTTTTAGCTGAATATTATGCTGGCCTTTTTTGATCTTCGCATATTTTTGTTTTTTTACGTTCTTCTACGTTAACATCGATTTAGTCCGACTATTTATACCACAAACTCCACGGAATAAATTTATGAATGAAAACATCCAGGCTGTAGAATAAAAATAAGATGGAATTATTCTACACAAAAAACCGATCCATGACAATTCCAACAGTTAGAAACGTAGAACATGGAAAGAGCTTCGTTTTGATAGGTTGTCGCTCCCGTATCTCCAAACGACTCAAAAGTTATGGCCGTTTGAAGAAACGGAAGAAAGCGACCGACCGCTCGCTGTTCCGATTCGACGGTATTAGCAAAAGTCTTCGATCTCCTGAAACGCTCGAGCATGCTCACACTATAGTACTTGATATTTAAGATATTATGGATCATTGGGGGAATAAATGGGGATATGGATCAAAAACTTGTCTACAGAAGCTATAGCACAATAAACGTTCTGTTTTTACGACCGTTCCGTCTTCCTCTTTTTCCACACCACATTGTTTTGCTCATAGTCATCAACACGCGCCGCCTTTTTACCAGAATTACGACACCACGACGAAATTACTTCAAGGAGAGCGTTAAAAGCATTTGATATCTTAGAATTTCGAACGACTCAAAGCGTTTTATATGATTACTTAGCCAGTAAGTAAGCTGCTTTTTTAATCTGTGAATATCTTTCAGTTTCCTGTTTTATCCAATTTTAAATTCAATTTCAATTTTTTTAGCTGAATATTATGCTGGCCTTTTTTATCTTTGTATATTTTTGTTTTTTTACGTTCTTCTACGTTAACATCGATTTAGTCCGACTATTTATACCACAAACTCCACGGAATAAATTTATGAATGAAAACATCCAAGCTGTAGAATAAAATTAAGATGGAATTATTCTACAAAAAAACCGATCCATGACAATTCCAACTGTTAGAAACGTAGGACATGGAAAGGGCTTCGTTTTGATAGGTTGTGGCTCCCGTAACTCCAAACGAGTCAAAAGTTATGGCCGTTTGAAGAAACGGAAGAAAGCGACCGACCGCTCGCTGTTCCGATTCGACGGTATTGGCAAAAGTTTTCGATCTCCGTGAAACGCTAGAGCATGCTCACACTATAGTACTTGATATTTAAGATATTATGGATCATTGGGGGAATAAATGGGGATATGGGTCAAAAACTTGTCTACAGAAGCTATAGCACAATAAACGTTCTGTTTTTACGACCGTTCCGTCTTCCTCTTTTTCCGTACCACATTGTTTTGCTCATAGTCATCAACACGCGCCGCCTTTTTACCAGAATTACGACACCACGACGAAGTGACTTCAAGGAGAGCGTTAAAAGAATTTGATACCTTAGAATTTCGAACGACTCAAGGCGTTTTATATTATTACTTAGCCTGTAAGTAAGCTACTTTTTCATTCTATGAATATCTTTCAGTTTCCTGTTTTATCCAATTTTAAATTCAATTTCAATTTTTTTAGCTGAATATTATGCTGGCCTTTTTTGATTTTTGTATATTTTTGTTTTTTTACGTTCTTCTACGTTGACATCGATTTATTCCGACTACTTATACCACAAACTCCACGGAATAAATTTATGAATGGAAACATCCAAGCTGTAAAATAAAATTAAGATGGAATTATTCTACACAAAAAACCGATTCATGACAAATCCAACCGTTAGAAATGTAGAACATGGAAAGAGCTTCGTTTTGATAGGTTTTGGCTCCCGTAACTCGAAACGAGTCAAAAGCTATGGCCGTTTGAAAAACGGAAGAAAGCGACCGACCGCTCACTGTTCCGATTCGACGGTATTGGCAAAAGTCTTCGATCTCCGTGAAACGCTCGAGCATGCTCACACTATAGTACTTGATATTTAAGATATTATGGATCATTGGGGGAATAAATGGGGATATGGGTCAAAAACTTGTCTACAGAAGATATAGCACAATAAACGTTCTGTTTTTACGACCGTTCCGTCTTCCTCTTTTTCCGTACCACATTGTTTTGCTCATAGTCATCAACACGCGCCGCCTTTTTACGAGAATTACGACACCACGACGAAATGACTTCAAGGAGAGCGTTAAAAGCATTTGATACCTTAGAATTTCGAACGACTCAAGGCATTTTATATGATTACTTAGCCAGTAAGTAAGCTGCTTTTTCAATCTGTGAATATCTTTCAGTTTCCTGTTTTATCCAATTTTAAATTCCATTTCAATTTTTTTAGCTGAATATTATGCTGTCCTTTTTTTATCTTTGTATATTTTTGTTTTTATACGTTCTTCTACGTTAACATCGATTTAGTCCGACTATTTATACCACAAACTCAACGGAATAAATTTATGAATGAAAACATCCAAGCTGTAGAATAAAATTAAGATGGACTTATTCTACACAAAAAACCGATCCACGACAATTCCAACCGTTAGAAACGTAGGACATGGAAAGAGCTTTGTTTTGATAGGTTGTGGCTCCCGTACCTCCAAACGAGTCAAAAGTTATGGCCGTTTGAAGAAACGGAAGAAAGCGATCGACCGCTCGTTGTTCCGATTCGACGGTATTGGCAAAAGTCTTCAATCTCCGTGAAACGCTCGAGCATGCTCACACTATAGTACTTGATATTTAAGATATTATGGATCATTGGGGGAATAAATGGGGATATGGGTCAAAAACTTGTCTACAGAAGCTATAGCACAATAAACGTTCTGTTTTTACGACCGTTCCGTCTTCCTCTTTTTCCGTACCACATTGTTTTGCTCATAGTCATCAACACGCGCTGCCTTTTTACCAGAATTACGACACCACGACGAAGTGACTTCAAGGAGAGCGTTAAAAGAATTTGATACCTTAGAATTTCGAACGACTCAAGGCGTTTTATATTATTACTTAGCCTGTAAGTAAGCTACTTTTTCATTCTGTGAATATCTTTCGGTTTCTGTTTTATCCAATTTTAAATTCAATTTCAATTTTTTTAGCTGAATATTATGCTGGCCTTTTTTGATCTTTGTATATTTTTTGTTTTTTTACGTTCTTCTAGGTTGACATCGATTTAGTCCGACTGCTTATACCACAAACTCCACGGAATAAATTTATGAATGGAAACATCCAAGCTGTAGAATAAAATTAAGATGGAATTATTCTACACAAAAAACCGATCCATGACAAATCCAACCGTTAGAAACGTAGAACATGGAAAGAGCTTCGTTTTGATAGGTTTTGGCTCCCGTAACTCCAAACAAGTCAAAAGTTACGGCCGTTTGAAGAAACGGAAGAAAGCGATCGACCGCTCGCTGTTCCGATTCGACGGTACTGGCAAAAGTTTTCGATCTCCGTGAATCGCCCGAGCATGCTCACACTATAGTACTTGATATTTAAGATATTATGGATTATTGGGGGAATAAATGGGGATATAGGTCAAAAACTTGTCTACAGAAGCTATAACACAATAAACGTTCTGTTTTTACGACCGTTCCGTCTTCCTCTTTTTCCGTACCACATTGTTTTGCTCATAGTCATCAACACGCGCCGCCTTTTTACCAGAATTATGACACCACGACGAAATGACTTCAAGGAGAGCGTTAAAAGCATTTGATACCTTAGAATTTCGAACGACTCAAGGAGTTTTATATGATTACTTAGCCAGTAAGTAAGTTGCTTTTTCAATCTGTGAATATCTTTCAGTTTCCTGTTTTATCCAATTTTAAATTCAATTTCAATTTTTTTAGCTGAATATTATTCTGGCCTTTTTTTATCTTTGTATATTTTTGTTTTTTTACGTTCTTCTACGTTAACATCGATTTAGTCTGACTATTTACACCACAAACTCCACGGAATAAATTTATGAATGAAAACATCCAAGCTGTAGAATAAAATTAAGATGTAATTATTCTACACAAAAAACCGATCCATGACAATTCCAACCGTTAGAAACGTAGGACATGGAAAGAGCTTCGTTTTGATAGGTTGTGGCTCTCGTAACTCCAAACGAGTCAAAAGTTATGGCCGTTTGAAGAAACGGAAGAAAGCGACCGACCGCTCGCTGTTCCGATTCGACGGTATTGGCAAAAGTCTTCGATGTCCGTGAAACGCTCGAGCATGCTCACACTATAGTACTTGATATTTAAGATATTATGGATCATTGGGGGAATAAATGGGGATATGGGTCAAAAACTTGTCTACAGAAGCTATAGCACAATAAACGTTCTGTTTTTACGACCGTGCTGACTTCCTCTTTTTCCGTACCACATTGTTTTGCTCATAGTCATCAACACGCGCCGCCTTTTTACCAGAATCACGACACCACGACGAAGCGACTTCAAGGAGAGCGATAAAAGAATTTGATACCTTAGAAGTTCGAACGACTCAAGGCGTTTTATAATATTACTTAGCCTGGAAGTAAGCTACTTTTTCATTCTGTGAATATATTTCACTTTCCTGTTTTATCCAATTTTAAATTCAATTTCAATTTTTTTAGCAGAATATTATGCTGGTCTTTTTTTATCTTTGTATATTTTTGTTTTTTTACGTTCTTCTACGTTGACATCGATTTAGTCCGACTACTTATACCACAAACTCCACGGAATAAATTTATGAATGGAAACATCCAAGCTGTACAATAAAATTAAGATGGAATTATTCTACACAAAAAATCGATCCATGTCAAATCCAACAGTTAGAAACGTAGAACATGGAAAGAGCTTCGTTTTGATAGGTTGTCGCTCCCGTAACTCCAAACGACTCAAAAGTTATGGCCGTTTGAAGAAACGGAAGAAAGCGACCGACCGCTCGCTGTTCCGATTCGACGGTATTGGCAAAAGTCTTCGATCTCCTGAAACGCTCGAGCATGCTCACACTATATTACTTGATATTTAAGATATTATGGATCATTGGGGGAATAAATGGGGATATGGGTCAAAAACTTGTCTACAGAAGCTATAGCACAATAAACGTTTTGTTTTTACGACCGTTCCGTGTTCCTCTCTTTCCATACCACATTGTTTTGCTCATAGCCATCAACACGCGTCGCCTTTTTACCAGAATTACGACACCACGACAAAATGACTTCAAGGAGAGCGTTAAAAGCATTTGAGACCTTAGAATTTCAAACGACTCAAGGCGTTTTATATGATTACTTTGCCAGTAAGTAAGCTGCTTTTTCAATCTGTGAATATCTTTCAGTTTCCTGTTTTATCCAATTTTAAATTCAATTTCAATTTTTTTAGCTGAATATTATGCTGGCCTTTTTTTAACTTTGTATATTTTTGTTTTTTTACGTTCTTCTACGTTAACATCGATTTAGTCCGACTATTTATACCACAAACTCCACGGAATAAATTTATGAATGAAAACATCCAAGCTGTAGAATAAAATTAAGATGGAATTATTCTACACAAAAAACCGATCCATGACAATTCCAACCGTTAGAAACATAGGACATGGAAAGAGCTTCGTTTTGATAGGTTGTGGCTCCCGTAACTCCAAACGAGTCAAAAGTTATGGCCGTTTGAAGAAACGGAAGAAAGCGACCGACCGCTCGCTGTTCCGATTCGACGGTATTGGCAAAAGTCTTCGATCTCCTGAAACGCTCGAGCATGCTCACACTATATTACTTGATATTTAAGATATTATGGATCATTGGGGGAATAAATGGGGATATGGGTCAAAAACTTGTCCACAGAAGCTATAGCACAATAAACGTTCTGTTTTTACGACCGTTCCGTCTTCCTCTCTTTCCATACCACATTGTTTTGCGCATACTCATCAACACGCGTCGCCTTTTTACCAGAATTACGACACCACGACAAAACGACTTCAAGGAGAGCGTTAAAAGAATTTGAGACCTTAGAATTTCGAACGACTCAAGGCGTTTTGTATGATTACTTTGCCAGTAAGTAAGATGCTTTTTCAATCTGTGAATATTTTTCAGTTTCCTGTTTTATCCAATTTTAAATTCAATTTCAATTTTTTTAGCTGAATATTATGCTGGCCTTTTTCGATCTTTGCATATTTTTGTTTTTTTACGTTCTTCTACGTTGACATCGATTTAGTCCGACTACTTATACCACAAACTCCACGGAATAAATTTATGAATGAAAGCATCCAAGCTGTAGAATAAAATTAAGATGGAATTATTCTACACAAAAAAACGATCCATGACAATTCCAACCGTTAGAAACGTAGGACATGGAAAGAGCTTCGTTTTGATAGGTTGTGGCTCCCGTAACTCCAAACGAGTCAAAAGTTATGGCCGTTTGAAGAAACGGAAGAAAGCGACCGACCGCTTGCTGTTCCGATTCGACGGTATTGGCAAAAGTCTTCGATCTCCGTGAAACGCTCGAGCATGCTCACACTATACTGCTTGATATTTAAGATATTATGGATCATTGGGGGAATAAATGGGGATATGGGTCAAAAACTTGTCTACAGAAGCTATAGCACAATAAACGTTCTGTTTTTACGACCGTTCCGTCTTCCTCTTTTTCCGTACCACATTGTTTTGCTCATAGTCATCAACACGCGTCGCCTTTTTACCAGAATTACGACACCACGACGAAGTGACTTCAAGGAGAGCGTTAAAAGAATTTGATACCTTAGAAGTTCGAACGACTCAAGGCGTTTTATAATATTACTTAGCCTGGAAGTAAGCTACTTTTTCATTCTGTGAATATCTTTCACTTTCCTGTTTAATCCAATTTTAAATTCAATTTCAATTTTTTTAGCAGAATATTATGCTGGCCTTTTTTTATCTTTGTATATTTTTTTTTACGTTCTTCTACGTTGACATCGATTTAGTCCGACTACTTATACCACAAACTCCACGGAATAAATTTATGAATGGAAACATCCAAGCTGTACAATAAAATTAAGATGGAATTATTCTACACAAAAAATCGATCCATGTCAAATCCAACAGTTAGAAACGTAGAACATGGAAAGAGCTTCGTTTTGATAGGTTGTCGCTCCCGTAACTCCAAACGACTCAAAAGTTATGGCCGTTTGAAGAAACGGAAGAAAGCGACCGACCGCTCGCTGTTTCGATTCGACGGTATTGGCAAAAGTCTTCGATCTCCTGAAACGCTCGAGCATGCTCACACTATATTACTTGATATTTAAGATATTATGGATCATTGGGGGAATAAATGGGGATATGGGTCAAAAACTTGTCTACAGAAGCTATAGCACAATAAACGTTTTGTTTTTACGACCGTTCCGTGTTCCTCTCTTTCCATACCACATTGTTTTGCTCATAGCCATCAACACGCGTTGCCTTTTTACCAGAATTACGACACCACGACAAAATGACTTCAAGGAGAGCGTTAAAAGCATTTGAGACCTTAGAATTTCAAACGACTCAAGGCATTTTATATGATTACTTTGCCAGTAAGTAAGCTGCTTTTTCAATCTGTGAATATCTTTCAGTTTCCTGTTTTATCCAATTTTAAATTCAATTTCAATTTTTTTAGCTGAATATTATCCTGGCCTTTTTTTAACTTTGTATATTTTTGTTTTTTTACGTTCTTCTACGTTAACATCGATTTAGTCCGACTATTTATACCACAAACTCTACGGAATAAATTTATGAATGAAAACATCCAAGCTGTAGAATAAAATTAAGATGGAATTATTCTACACAAAAAACCGATCCATGACAATTCCAACCGTTAGAAACATAGGACATGGAAAGAGCTTCGTTTTGATAGGTTGTGGCTCCCGTAACTCCAAACGAGTCAAAAGTTATGGCCGTTTGAAGAAACGGAAGAAAGCGACCGACCGCTCGCTGTTCCGATTCGACGGTATTGGCAAAAGTCTTCGATCTCCTGAAACGCTCGAGCATGCTCACACTATATTACTTGATATTTAAGATATTATGGATCATTGGGGGAATAAATGGGGATATGGGTCAAAAACTTGTCCACAGAAGCTATAGCACAATAAACGTTCTGTTTTTACGACCGTTCCGTCTTCCTCTCTTTCCATACCACATTGTTTTGCGCATAGTCATCAACACGCGTCGCCTTTTTACCAGAATTACGACACCACGACAAAATGACTTCAAGGAGAGCGTTAAAAGCATTTGAGATCTTAGAATTTCGAACGACTCAAGGCGTTTTATATGATTACTTTGCCAGTAAGTAAGATGCTTTTTCAATCTGTGAATATTTTTCAGTTTCCTGTTTTATCCAATTTTAAATTCAATTTCAATTTTTTTAGCTGAATATTATGCTGGCCTTTTTTGATCTTTGCATATTTTTGTTTTTTTACGCTCTTCTACGTTGACATCGATTTAGTCCGACTACTTATACCACAAACTCCACGGAATAAATTTATGAATGAAAGCATCCAAGGTGTAGAATAAAATTAAGATGGAATTATTCTACACAAAAAACGATCCATGACAATTCCAACCGTTAGAAACGTAGGACATGGAAAGAGCTTCGTTTTGATAGGTTGTGCCTCCCGTAACTCCAAACGAGTCAAAAGTTATGGCCGTTTGAAGAAACGGAAGAAAGCGACCGACCGCTTGCTGTTCCGATTCGACGGTATTGGCAAAAGTCTTCGATCTCCGTGAAACGCTCGAGCATGCTCACACTATACTACTTGATATTTAAGATATTATGGATCATTGGGGGAATAAATGGGGATATGGGTCAAAAACTTGTCTATAGAAGCTATAGCACAATAAACGTTCTGTTTTTGCGACCGTTCCGTCTTCCTCTTTTTCCGTACCACATTGTTTTGCTCATAGTCATCAACACGCGTCGCCTTTTTACCAGAATTACGACACCACGACGAAGTGACTTCAAGGAGAGCGTTAAAAGAATTTGATACCTTAGAAGTTCGAACGACTCAAGGCATTTTATAATATTACTTAGCCTGGAAGTAAGCTACATTTTCATTCTGTGAATATCTTTCACTTTCCTGTTTTATCCAATTTTAAATTCAATTTCAATTTTTTTAGCAGAATATTATGCTGGCCTTTTTTTATCTTTGTATATTTTTTTTTTACGTTCTTCTACGTTGACATCGATTTAGTCCGACTACTTATACCACAAACTCCACGGAATAAATTTATGAATGGAAACA
Source organism: Allium cepa (assembly GCA_030765085.1). Taxonomy (NCBI): domain Eukaryota; kingdom Viridiplantae; phylum Streptophyta; class Magnoliopsida; order Asparagales; family Amaryllidaceae; genus Allium; species Allium cepa. Next base: position 173,252,875 of record CM060931.1, read on the forward strand.
TCCAAGCTGTACAATAAAATTAAGATGGAATTATTCTACACAAAAAACCGATCCATGTCAAATCCAACAGTTAGAAACGTAGAACATGGAAAGAGCTTCGTTTTGATAGGTTGTCGCTCCCGTAACTCCAAACGACTCAAAAGTTATGGCCGTTTGAAGAAACGGAAGAAAGCGACCGATCGCTAGCTGTTCCGATTCGACGGTATTGGCAAAAGTCTTCGATCTCCTGAAACGCTCGAGCATGCTCACACCATATTACTTGATATTTAAGATATTATGGATCATTGGGGGAATAAATGGGGATATGGGTCAAAAACTTGTCTACAGAAGCTATAGTACAATAAACGTTCTGTTTTTACGACCGTTCCGTGTTCCTCTCTTTCCATACCACATTGTTTTGCCCATAGTCATCAACACGCGTCTCCTTTTTACCAGAATTACGACACCACGACAAAATGACTTCAAGGAGAGCGTTAAAAGCATTTGAGACCTTAGAATTTCGAACGAATCAAGGCGTTTTATATGATTACTTTGCCAGTAAGTAAGCTGCTTTTTCAATCTGTGAATATCTTTCAGTTTCCTGTTTTATCCAATTTTAAATTCAATTTCAATTGCTTTAGCTGAATATTATGCTGGCCTTTTTTTATCTTTGTATATTTTTGTTTTTTACGTTCTTCTACGTTAACATCGATTTAGTCCGACTATTTATACCACAAACTCCACGGAATAAATTTATGAATGAAAACATCCAAGCTGTAGGATAAAATTAAGATGGAATTATTCTACACAAAAAACCGATCCATGACAATTCCAACCATTAGAAACATAGGACATGGAAAGAGCTTCGTTTTGATAGGTTGTGGCTCCCGTAACTCCAAACGAGTCAAAAGTTATGGCCGTTTGAAGAAACGGAAGAAAGCGACCGACCGCTCGCTGTTCCGATTCGACGGTATTGGCAAATGTCTTCGATCTCCGTGAAACGCTCGAGCATGCTCACACTATAGTACATGATATTTAAGATATTATGGATCATTGGGGGAATAAATGGGGATATGGGTCAAAAACTTGTCTACAGAAGCTATAGCACAATAAACGTTCTGTTTTTACGACCGTTCCGTCTTCCTCTTTTTCCGTACCACATTATTTTGCTCATAGTCATCAACACGCGCCGCCTTTTCACCAGAATTACGACACCACGACGAAGTGACTTCAAGGAGAGCGTCAAAAGCATTTGATACCTTAGAATTTCGAATGACTCGAGGCGTTTTATATTATTACTTAGCCTGTAAGTAAGCTACATTTTCATTCTGTGAATATCTTTCACTTTCCTGTTTTATCCAATTTTAAATTCAATTTCAATTTTTTTAGCTGAATATTATGCTGGCCTTTTTTGATCTTCGCATATTTTTGTTTTTTTACGTTCTTCTACGTTAACATCGATTTAGTCCGACTATTTATACCACAAACTCCACGGAATAAATTTATGAATGAAAACATCCAGGCTGTAGAATAAAAATAAGATGGAATTATTCTACACAAAAAACCGATCCATGACAATTCCAACAGTTAGAAACGTAGAACATGGAAAGAGCTTCGTTTTGATAGGTTGTCGCTCCCGTATCTCCAAACGACTCAAAAGTTATGGCCGTTTGAAGAAACGGAAGAAAGCGACCGACCGCTCGTGTTGGGCGGATTCTCGCCCAGAAGGCCACGAGACCGTGAAGCGTCATGTCCCATGCACATTTGAAACCAACAGGCACAGTAGGCGTCATCTCCTTGCACTCAAGTGCTCATGTCCATTCGGTACCTCCTTGTACCATGGTCCATTCGGCATCCATGAACCCAAGTTCATTCGGCTCTCTCCTCTCATGTCCATTCGGCACCAGCTCAACACCGGACCACACAATGCCGGTCCAATACTCCACATCTCCACCGGACCACACAATGCCGGTCCAAGCTACAACCGGACCACACAATGCCGGTCCAAGCTACAACTCCCACTCCACTACCGGATCAACCCCCTACCGAGCCAACCACATTCGGTCCCCCACTCCATTCGGCAAGGCACAACCACCATTCCATTCGGCATGAACCATGGCCGAACCAACTCCGCTGCCACTCTAACACCACCACCGGACCAAGGGATGAAGTCACCATGAAGTCACCATCACCAGTCCAAGCTCCATGCCGAATGAAGCCTCGCCAAACCAGAATGCTACCAGGCCAGATTGGTCCAGCCCAGGCCCGCTAGCAGCCATATACTTCCAAGACCCCTGCCCCCTACCTCACTCTATAAATAGAGGGGCAGGGGTACAACAATGGCAGACAAGTTTGAGAGCTCAAGCAAGGAAGGAACTTTCAAACTACTTTCATATACTGATATACGAAGCATTGTACCTGTAATCTGAAAGAAAGAAGATAATAACATATAAAGTGGACGTAGGCACATTCTGGCCGAACCACTATGAATCTGTGTGTCTTTTACATTTCAGCCCCTACTTCTTTCATATTTACATACTCATCTAAAATCACTGAAAATCACATATAATCAACTAAATAATATGACTTGGAGGTGTTTGTCCATTTTTTGTGCAAACATTTTTGGTGCTTTCATTGAGAGTTGAACTCAAGCTTCAGCTTCTCCCACTCAACCTCCTTCTTAACAACATCGCCCGTTACTTAGAAATCATGCCTTCCAAACAGAGAAAGGATGTTAACAAAGGAAAGAACATCGCAACTAGCAGCCTTCCAGATCCAGCAATCACAGATCAGCCCACTTCAACAGCAGTACCAGATGAAAATCAGGAAAATCCAACTGGTCCCGCAACGGAACAACCAATCACTAGGGCAGATCTGGACAGGGTTGTGGCTGAAGTAACTAACCGCTTCACATCCCAACAAGAAACTTTGGTGGACCAACTCATGACACGCTTAAGGGATGCTGAAGAGTCCAACCGCAACACTGAATCATGGGGTGAATCCCAATCCGAAGGATCCCGGAGGCAACAAAGGTCTTCACTCTTCGAACAAGCTATCAACAGGAAAAACGATGATAGGGGCCGCGCCCGGACTCAGCCCGAATTCCGACTCGAGGAAGCCCTTGGAACCGAACCTAGCGGGGGAGGCACCAGGCGAGGGTCGGATGTAGCTGAGCCAGTCATGCCACCTAATCATAGAAACCCCGCTGAACGGAGCCGAGCTAGAACCCAGCCCGAAGTTGACCCCATGGATGTGCTCGAAACAGAACCCCACAGGGGAAGATCAAGGCAGGGGGCAACTGTAGCTGGTCCTAACGTGCGTCCAAGCAGCCAAAGACAACCACTGGATAATGCTAGAGGTGATAGACTGTACCATCCCTACAGGACATCTGGACGAGATAGATCCCGCAGGGAAGAACCGAGCTCATTTTTGTCCGCTCCAAGTTCTGACGAACGAATGGCACGATTATTCAGAGAATGTGTCCAACGGGAGCAAAGGGACCGGGGAATAGGCGCTAGGGTCACCAGTCCCTTTACCCGAAATATCGAAACTGCCATCACTCCTCGGGAATGGAAAATGCCAACCATGGAACCTTACAAAGGAACTTCCGACCCCATCGTACACCTGCAGAGATACACCCAGCATATGCTCATGAGTGGAGCAACAGAAGGAGTATTATGTAAATGCTTTCCGCTATTCCTATCAGATCTAGCTACCTCCTGGTTCTGCCATCTACCCCAAGGATCCATCAGCTCATGGGAGATGTTAAAAGAAAGGTTTATTAGCCAGTTCCGCATCCATGTGGAACAACCCAAGGATGCTTATTCTCTATCCAATGTCAAACAGAAATCCGGAGAGACGCTGCAACAATATCTAACACGGTTCAACGCCGCAGCGGCAGCAGTTCAAGATGCCGATGAAAAACTCACTCTAATGGCCCTCTGTAGTGGTGTACATCCAGACACCAAGTTTGCCAGAAAATTAACTAAGGAAAAACCAGCTACCTTGCCTGATTTCTTCCATGAAGCTGGAAAGTATATGAGACTTGAAGACGCTGCTACGGAGAGGCAGTCAGGGCAACAAGGCAAGATAGTTCAGGACAAGGTTCCCACTGCAGCTAAGGACGCTCGAAGAAATGAATCTAGAGACAATGCTGGGGGCAGAAAGGTTGAGAAGCGCCAATATCGACCAGGGCCAAGATTTGACTCCTACACTCCTTTGAATGAAACAATCGAAAACATCTACCTAGCCACTCAGGGCGAACTCGGATACAAGCGCCCCCCGCACAAGAAAGAATCAGATAACGCACTCAAGTCCGGAAAGTTCTGTCGCTTCCACGAATCCCACGGACATGACACCAATGAATGCCACCATCTTCGGGACTTGATCGAAGAACACGTTAGAAGAAGAAGACTGGAACGTTATGTGAAAGGTCAGAACAGGACTCCAACTCCTGCCAATGAGAACTCAAAGCAACCCCTCCCAGAAGTAGGCGGAGGGAATCGCAACAATCACAACACCAGTGGCTCTAGTCAAGAGAAGATAGTGGTCCTTACCATCTCAGGAGGACCACACATCGCCGACAGAAGTTGGGCAGAGATGGAAAGGTACGGCAAGTCGCTTAGAAATGCCGAAGGATATGTTAACTCCATTACGGAGGAACGCCACCCGAAACGAAAAGAAAACGATGACATTGTATTCAGTAGGCGTGATTTGGAAGGAAGACAGTACCCACATATGGATCCCATGGTCATCTCTGCCTGGTTTGGTCCAGCTAAAGTTTTTCGGATTCTAATAGACACGGGAAGCTCCGTAAATATCCTGTTCAAACATGCTTTCGACAAAATGAAGTTATCAATGAAGGATGTATCCCCCTGTGACAAACCACTGCACGGTTTCACTGGAGATGCAAAAATGCCCCTCGGGCAACTTGACCTCTTCGTCGAAATAGGAAGTCATCCCCGCTCCGTTGTGCGAAAACAAACGTTCGTACTAATAGAAAACCACTCGGCTTACAACGCCTTCTTGGGAAGACCAGCCTTGTCTGACTTCCAGATTGTATTAGCCCCCTGGTGCCTGAAAATGAAATTTCCAACAGACAACGGAGTAGGAGAAGTAGAAGGAGATCAAGATGCTGCCCGAGACTGCTACGTAACTGAACTTCGCAATAACCGCAGGAAGAATAAAGGAAAAGATGCAGAGACTACTCTCTGCATGAAAAGCTTGGAGGCATAGCAACTAAAGAAAGCCCCTCCTCTTCGATACACAAGCGATCCCTTCAATGAACTAGACCCCAGGGATAAAGAGGAGGAGGCTACCGCCGAGCCTGCAGAGGCTATGGAATTCGTATCGGTAGATAAGCATGATTCAAGTAGACTATTAAAAATCGGATCTCAGCTGAAAACGGAATTGAAGGATCAACTCATTGACTTTCTCCGCCACAACTTAGATGTATTTGCGTGGACCCATGCCGATATGACAGGAATCTCCCCAGACATAGCATGCCACATGTTGAACATCGATCCCACCAAGGTACCAGTAAAGCCGACCGCGGATTATATTGTTACAAAGTCATGCCTTTTGGACTCAAAAATGCTGGAGCTACCTATCAACGCCTCGTCAACAAAATGTTCGCAGGACTGATAGGACGAACTATGGAAGTATATGTGGATGACATGTTGGTAAAGTCCAGGAAAGCCAACGACCATGTAAGCCATCTGGACGATATGTCTCAGGTACTTCGCCGGTATGGAATGAAGCTGAATCCTCTAAAGTGCTCCTTCGGAGTATCATCGGGAAAATTCTTAGGATTCATCGTCCACGCCAGAGGAATCGAAGCAAACCCTGAACAAATCCGGGCTTTAAAAGAAATAAGGATACCTTCCACTCGAAAAGAAATGCAGAGCCTAAACGGAAAGGTGGCCGCCCTAAGCAGATTCATTTCCAAGGCAACTGACAAGTGTGTCCCTTTCTTCGAAGCACTCAAGAAAGACAAAGGGAGGTTCGAGTGGACCGACGAATGCTTAAAAGCCTTCCTCAACCTAATCGAACACCTTCAGAGACCACCAGTACTCTCAACTCCAAATGAAGGTGAAGTGTTATACATATACCTCGCTGTATCATCTCATGCTCTAAGCGCCGCCTTGGTAAGAGAAGAAGACCGCACACAACGCCCGGTTTACTTTGTAAGTAAGAGATTTACAGGGGCAGAAGCCAGATATCCTAAACTTGAGAAATTAGCATATTGTTTATTGATCGCGTCACGAAAACTGCGACACTACTTCCAGTCTCACTCCATCAGGGTCCTAACCGATCAACCACTAAGACAAGTGCTCCATCGTCCTGACACTTCTGGGCGACTCCTCAAATGGTGCATCGAACTAAGTCAGTATGATATCACCTACCATCCTCGCACCGCTATCAAAGGACAAGCCATGGCTGATTTCATTGCCGAATTCACTACCAACGAAGGCAAGGAACAATCCGAAGTAGCAGAAAACATCAAGTGGAACCTCTTTGTAGACGGAGCATCGAATGAACAAGGCTCGAGGGCAGGTATTGTGATCATCACCCCCAGGGGAAGAAAGTTGTACTATGCATTAAGATTGGAGTTCACGGCCACTAACAACGATGCTGAATATGAAGCAGTAATAGCGGGATTGGAACTGGCCCTAGAAATTGGAGTCAATTCCTTATGTATTCATAGTGATTCTCAGCTTATCGTAAACCAGGTACTAGGAGAATTCCAGACTCGAGGAGAACGACTCACAGCATACCTAAAGAAAACCAGACTGCTGCTCGATCGATTGGACCATTATCTAATCAAACACATTCCTCGAGAAGAAAACCAAGAGGCAGATGAACTTGCAAAGCAAGCTAGTATGAAGAACAGCACCATTTCCGGAGCACTAGCAATCTCAAGGCAGCTAGCCCCAAGTTTCGAACAAGTGAATCTGATAACAGCAATCGAAGAAGGAACCTGGATGACTCCTATCCGGAAATATTTGCAAGATGGCGTGCTACCCGACAGGCGTGACGAAGCCAAGAAGATCTTGAGGAAAGTTCCCCACTACACAATACAAGAAGGCATCCTCTACCCGCGTGGCTTCTCTAGCCCCTCATTAAGATGCGTCGCCGGAAGGGAAGCCAAGGAGATATTAACAAACATCCATCAGGGAGGATGCGGAGATCACACTGGAGGACAGACTTTGGCAAGAAAGATACTCCGATATGGATATTACTGGCCCACACTAAACAAAGATGCCCTAGACTTCGTTAAGAAATGCGACAGATGTCAGAAGTTCGCCAAGATTCCTCGACTGCCCACAAACGAAATTACTCAAATGACTAGCCCTTGGCCCTTTGCTGTATGGGGAATTGACTTAATTGGCGAACTGCCAACGGGCCGAGGCGGAGCCAAATATGCTATAGTGGCAGTCGATTATTTCACCAAATGGGTGGAAGCGGAACCTTTAAATAAAATATCTTCAGCAAAAGTTATCAACTTCTTGATCAAAAACATTCTGTGCAGGTATGGAGTCCCCCTCAAGATCGTATCAGACAACGGGCTCCAATTTGACAGCGAAGAATTTGCCGACTGGTGCCAAGAGCATGGAATTCATAAAAGCTTCTCATCAGTAGCTTACCCTCAGGCAAACGGACAAGTTGAAGCTGTCAACAAAATTCTCAAAACCCTAATCAAGAAGAAACTTGAAAAGTCAAAAGGCGCTTGGGTGGACGAACTTCCTACGGCACTATGGGCATACCGCACATCTTTCAGAACATCAACGGGACATACTCCTTTCTCTTTGGCATATGGATCGGAGGCAATGCTCCCAGTTGAGACTGTTGTGCCTTCTCACCGTAGGATCCACTACAACCCAGAAGAAAACGAAGAACTCCTCCTCATGTCTTTGGATCTGATTGAGGAAAGGAGGAACGATGCAGCACTCAAGGCAGCAGCTCACAAACAAAAAGTGGCAGCACTATACAATTCCAAAGTCAAGCATCGCAGCTTACAAGAAGGAGATCTTGTCCTCAGGCGAATCTTTCCGCGCCCCGGGGCACTGGACCCCATCTGGGACGGACCATATGTAATTCATAAAGATCTCCACAACGGAGCTTACATTTTGTCAACAGTGGACGGAGAGGTGTTCCAGAGGGCATGGAACATCCGACACCTCCGTCGATACTTTTCTTAACTTGTACTGCCCATATGAAGTGAATTAACAAAGAGAATCAGTGGACGTAGGCATTTCCGTGCCGAACCACTTTAAAAAATCTTGTCTCTTTTTAACTTGTTCCTTTATGTCTTGGCTGCTCGTTAAGTTTTATCCCTTTCTGTTGAACAAAATCCTATGGCATCTCCACTCAAGACGCACCACGGCCTCATCTGGACTAGGCCTAACAGGTACGCTACGATTCTATGCACTCGCCAATGAGACACTTTTGCTCCAGCATCCCTCTGCTGCGGGTTAACTCATTGCGCGCCTGCCCTCAAAGCCAACTGTAATGAGCCGATTATAAGTCATCATAAAGGCCGACTATAGCCGATGGCAGCTCATTACGGCGTTCGGCTCGCCGGCAACTGTGAACCTACTTTAAGCCCCAACATAAGGTGTGGCCAGCCAGGGGTAGTTCACGGCCAACGGCACCCACGCTAGCCGGCCACGGTAAATCGAATAATACCCACGATTACGGACCATAATGGTTCGGGTAGTTACCGTGCGCGATCTCGGCTCCGATGTGTCTTAAGTGCGGCTGTGGTAAAAAAGAAAACTCCCCGCAGAGGCGTAAGATGGGTGACAAATGTCTCCAAGACCCACAGCTAGGGAAAGTGACTACAAAACCCGTTTGCCACGAACTTAAGCACATCGACGGCCTTCCGTGACTGGAAGTTTTACTTTTACTATATTTCCATTCCATTTAAATATTTTTCCCCTATCCTGTATAACAAACTCTAAAGTACAGGAAACCGAATAGGAAGCATTCACTCACGAGACTCTAAGCCTGCGTACTGGGTGGCAGGGCGCTCAGCTATACCCGTGAACAGTTACACAAGACACTCAAAGCTACCGCCTGCGAATAAAACATAAAGGGCGGTACTCTCTTCTCTTGTACATAAATGCGTAACTATAGCTTATTCATACACTGACATTGCAGAACGTGAAATTATATTTCAAGCAAAAACTTAACATCAAACACAACTAGAATCACAGGCATATACATAATTATACTTCTCACACGGCACATAAAGATAGCAACAACATTTAAACATGACAAAATCAGCTTATATTATAAGATCACACGAAGTTATTCTTTGCAAATAATTTTATTACAGTTGCATATCAAAGACTAACATAAACAGTGATAAAAAAGAAACAAAAAGATGGCAGATGCATCCACACTCCATCACCAACTCCCCCAGTCTACTTAGCCGCAGGATCAGAGCCCCCAGCATGCGGATCAGAAGTCCCGCCTGTCCAATTCGGAAGAGGAATTCATTAAACGAACAACCAAGTTATGGAAACACGGGAAGAAAAGAAAGGGAAGAAGAATAACTCACCAGCATCCGCCGCTTGATCCTCATCATCCAACTGCACGCCCGCTTCCTCTGCAGCAAGCAGCCGCATCCCCTCTTTCACCGCCGCTTGCTCCTCCTTTGAGAACTGAGCAGTAACCGCATTCAAGTTGAAAGCCTCTCTGCCTTCCTTACCCTCGTTCACCCTGGCCTCCTCTAAAGCCTGAAGATACACCTTGGCCATGACCCGAGGGTAATCGTCCATCCAAGACAAGCCGCCCTCCTTCCAAGTGTGGAAGTACATATCCTGCAGCATCTCATCCATCATCCCCTCGTTTTCCTCAAACTCCCTCACCCGGGCCTCGGAAGCTTGCAACTTGGCGACGACGACGTCCCTCTCTGATTGGTATCTCAAGCAGTCAGCCTGGAGTGACCTCCTCATTTCCTCTTCCTTCAACTTGAGGGACCTCCTCATCTCCTCCATCTCCTCCTTCAACTCGGCCTGAGCCATCTCCGCAGCCTCGAGCCTCCCTGACAACTCCTCTACCCGCTCGAGATCCACATTTCGAACCTCATCCACCGTTGCGATAGCTATGTTAATCCGTTCCCTGCAAGCGACCTCCATCTTCCGTAATTCCGCCCTACTGGCCTTCTCCATGGTCTCTTTCAGCCGCTTGGAGGCTTCCTCATGCTGGGAAATCTGGATGGCTTGGTCGGCGAGCTGCTTGGCCTGATCGGCAACCTTTAACCTCAACCGAATGTTAGCACTCCCGATCTCTTCCCCGGCCTTGACCAACTTAGCATGATACTCCATTAACTTCTTGGTCTCTGCGGCCACCCGGTCGATATTAGCCTTGGCCTCATCCCCCATGGTGACTACCCGTGTAGTAAGTAAATCAAGATCTAAAGATTTGGCCTCGTCCAGCACTCTTACCATGGGGTTGCGGGGAAGGAGGTGCTCGCCCGTGGTCTCATCGAATGAAATGTCCCGAAAGCTTGGGTCTAAATCAGGATGACCAGCAAAAGGGTCACGAGGCACGGGGCGAGGCACATCGGGACGCCTTATATGAATGACAGTAGGACTCTTGGAAGGAGGAGGAGGGGGGCCGGGCTCCGTGCTCTTCTCCGTAGTATCACGAGGAGGCTGAGTAGGGGGAGGCTGAGTAGGAAGCTGCGAAGCAGAAGAAGACTCAAATAAGGAACGGCTCCGCTTCCTTTTCTGAATACCCTCTTCGATGACCCCAAGAAGAGGGCGGTAACTGACTACATCCCCAGTGCGATCAGTAGAAGGTTTCGCGGAAGCTCTCCTCGACTTAAATTGTTCAAGGCGGTGTCGAACATCCGACGTTTTACCCGCCTGGCCTGCCCCTGGAATAAAGAACAAGTGTTACGAACATACAATAATCCGCAATTCAAAAAATGTGCTAAGTTAAAAAGAAAGAAAAGTGAGGAGACACATCTATTATACAAACCCGGCGGAGGAGTGGGATACTGCAATAAGTCCTGGATCTCATTCCAGGACGGAAGTGAACCGTAAAAAATTTCTAAGTCCCTATCGAAAATAGAATCGGCAGAAGACAAAAGTTCACCTTGCATCGCCGGAATCACCCTAGCTGAGGAACCCTTAGAGGATGGGTCAGTGCCAGCCACAGCTTTGCCGGTTTCCTTTGCCTTCTCCGTTCCCTTCTCCGTTTCCGACTCTCCCTCCGACTCCCCGAAGGCCCGACGGAGAGCCTCATCCAGTTCGAGGTCTTGTTCAGAGGTTAGAGCAGCAACACCACTACCACCTTGACCGTCGCCAGCTCCTCCACCCTCCGACCCTTCTCCAACTTCGCCTCCTTCCTCCTCTTCTACACCTTCCTCCTCCGGGACAGTCGGGCAAGTACTTGGAGAAGGGCCATCGGACTTCTTCAGTTTCTTCCCCCCGACCACGGGACGCTCTGCGAAAGGCTCCCTCTTACCGCTCTTTACCTTATCCCCCTCCTTAGCTTTAGCAGCCTTCTCCTCAGCCGTGTCTCTTTGCTTAACCACGGACTGGTGCGGTAAGATCAAATTATACTCCAAGAGGGTTGCGTTCCTGATCAAGAAGGAGGCCGACCGGTCCCGTGCCGGAATAGCCTTTAGTTCAGCAGCCATTCGCACCAAGGAATCATCCTCCACAACTGCAATACCACCTGTCGCTAGCCAGAAATAGAAGCATGTCAGAAAAAACACTACAGTCAAAACATGGAAAATATAAATGAAATCCATCTTACAGCCGGAAGTGAAAAGGCGGAAAGAAACAGCATCGTCCTTGATGAAGAACCACTCTTTCTTGAACATGGTAAACTTGGAATATAAGTCCAGGACTGGTTTGAAGGGCACGGCCGCTTCCAGACTAATGTACGGAGACCCCTTCTTATAGCCTCTCAGGTTGTACAAGTATCGAATTTCCCGGTTAGAAGGAGGACGCCCGTACCTCCTCTGGAAGATAACAAAGAGGCTCACCAGGATGGCATAAGAATTAGGCTGAAGCTGGAAGGGAGCCACCTTCAAATATGTGGTGAAGCTAATTATCCAAGCGTTGATAGGGGGGATAGCACCGCACATACAATGGTATCTACTAAAAGCGAAGTAGCCCTCGGGAGGATTATATGGCATCACTCCATCTCCCGGCAGCAGCATAAGGGCCCTATCTATCCCGAAGGAACGGGATATGACGTCAAGTTGCTCCTCCTTTAGGGAGCTGGGAAAGCAATCCGGGGGAGAGATCAAAAGTTCCTGTGGACCATATCCGTCCACTAGAGACCTCGGAATAGGTCGGTGTTGCCCGGATCCTCGTTGGACTGGGGGCAAGGAAGAAGAAGGTTCTCCTGTGCCTCTAGACTTCTTTCTGTCCGATCGTGTTTCCGCTTTGCGAGACATTTTCTGCAGCACAAAAAAGACTTGAGGTTAGAATAAGAAGTATAGAAACATAAACAAGCAAATATATAAGGCAAGCGTGTGAAAAAGTCCAAGATTCCGCTCAAGGACCAAGTATGAAATCTCATTCGGCGTTGCAAAACAGGTTCATTCGGCATAAGAAGCATATGGTCATTCGGCACTATGCTCATTCGGCATACACATCATTCGGCCCTAAGGCCTAAGTCTCATTCGGTAAAGCAAAGCCCCTCGTATGTATTCGGCAAGTCAGAATCATCCGGTAATAAAAGTCATTCGGCACATGAGTACATACCTGGTTCGGAAATAGCTTGATTCGGCAGAGTCTTTGATTCGGTATAGTATTGGTTCGGCGCCTGTTGATTCGGTGAAGAAAAACAAGGGGGGTACGGCCTCTATATATAGGCGAACTCACAACCACCGAACCAAACAATTCGCCCAACCGGACCAATAATACCGGACCACCAGAAGCCGAATGGGAATAGCCGGACCAACCAAGAACCGAATGAAACTCTCTCTCTGCAGACCAAGACCAGGAACTAGTGGCGTGCAAAGCGCCTCCCTCAGATAAGTACCGAACTCCGGAACTAACTAACAAAATAAGATTATGATAGCGATGAATAAGTCGTAAAATCCTCACCGACGTGGATTAAATCGTTTACACGTGTACGCGACCTCGAATGGTCCATAGGCACGCTCTGAATGGTTATTAACCCTACCATCGTGGGAATTTACACTTTGACACGCATTTTTAAGCCCATCGGTCATATGGATATTTGATAATTATGAAATGGCTAAGCTACTTACACATGTACGGGGTTGCGAACGATCCCTAGGCATGCTCTGAGCTGGCAATAAACCATCTTCACAAACATAAACCGGGCATCGACGATGCCGAGCCCCTTCGGGGCTCACTCTCTCGTCCTGAACGGCACAGTTCACTTCATCTCGAATATTTCGATCATGAACGGCCGTTATTCGAAATCACACTAAAACTGTAAATTCCTTTGCAGGACATTAACAGAATACGAACGTCCAATCGCTGGCGTTACAAAGCCAATCTTCCTGCCACAAGAAAAACAAAGCGCGGCACATGCAAGCACGTGCCCCACTTTGGGGGGCAAATGTTGGGCGGATTCTCGCCCAGAAGGCCACGAGACCGTGAAGCGTCATGTCCCATGCACATTTGAAACCAACAGGCACAGTAGGCGTCATCTCCTTGCACTCAAGTGCTCATGTCCATTCGGTACCTCCTTGTACCATGGTCCATTCGGCATCCATGAACCCAAGTTCATTCGGCTCTCTCCTCTCATGTCCATTCGGCACCAGCTCAACACCGGACCACACAATGCCGGTCCAATACTCCACATCTCCACCGGACCACACAATGCCGGTCCAAGCTACAACCGGACCACACAATGCCGGTCCAAGCTACAACTCCCACTCCACTACCGGATCAACCCCCTACCGAGCCAACCACATTCGGTCCCCCACTCCATTCGGCAAGGCACAACCACCATTCCATTCGGCATGAACCATGGCCGAACCAACTCCACTGCCACTCCAACACCACCACCGGACCAAGGGATGAAGTCACCATGAAGTCACCATCACCAGTCCAAGCTCCATGCCGAATGAAGCCTCGCCAAACCAGAATGCTACCAGGCCAGATTGGTCCAGCCCAGGCCCGCTAGCAGCCATATACTTCCAAGACCCCTGCCCCCTACCTCACTCTATAAATAGAGGGGCAGGGGTACAACAATGGCAGACAAGTTTGAGAGCTCAAGCAAGGAAGGAACTTTCAAACTACTTTCATATACTGATATACGAAGCATTGTACCTGTAATCTGAAAGAAAGAAGATAATAACATATAAAGTGGACGTAGGCACATTCTGGCCGAACCACTATAAATCTGTGTGTCTTTTACATTTCAGCCCCTACTTCTTTCATATTTACATACTCATCTAAAATCACTGAAAATCACATATAATCAACTAAATAATATGACTTGGAGGTGTTTGTCCATTTTTTGTGCAAACAGCTCGCTGTTCCGATTCGACGGTATTAGCAAAAGTCTTCGATCTCCTGAAACGCTCGAGCATGCTCACACTATAGTACTTGATATTTAAGATATTATGGATCATTGGGGGAATAAATGGGGATATGGATCAAAAACTTGTCTACAGAAGCTATAGCACAATAAACGTTCTGTTTTTACGACCGTTCCGTCTTCCTCTTTTTCCACACCATATTGTTTTGCTCATAGTCATCAACACGCGCCGCCTTTTTACCAGAATTACGACACCACGACGAAATTACTTCAAGGAGAGCGTTAAAAGCATTTGATATCTTAGAATTTCGAACGACTCAAAGCGTTTTATATGATTACTTAGCCAGTAAGTAAGCTGCTTTTTTAATCTGTGAATATCTTTCAGTTTCCTGTTTTATCCAATTTTAAATTCAATTTCAATTTTTTTAGCTGAATATTATGCTGGCCTTTTTTATCTTTGTATATTTTTGTTTTTTTACGTTCTTCTACGTTAACATCGATTTAGTCCGACTATTTATACCACAAACTCCACGGAATAAATTTATGAATGAAAACATCCAAGCTGTAGAATAAAATTAAGATGGAATTATTCTACAAAAAAAACCGATCCATGACAATTCCAACTGTTAGAAACGTAGGACATGGAAAGAGCTTCGTTTTGATTGGTTGTGGCTCCCGTAACTCCAAACGAGTCAAAAGTTATGGCCGTTTGAAGAAACGGAAGAAAGCGACCGACCGCTCGCTGTTCCGATTCGACGGTATTGGCAAAAGTCTTCGATCTCCGTGAAACGCTAGAGCATGCTCACACTATAGTACTTGATATTTAAGATATTATGGATCATTGGGGGAATAAATGGGGATATGGGTCAAAAACTTGTCTACAGAAGCTATAGCACAATAAACGTTCTGTTTTTACGACCGTTCCGTCTTCCTCTTTTTCCGTACCACATTGTTTTGCTCATAGTCATCAACACGCGCCGCCTTTTTACCAGAATTACGACACCACGACGAAGTGACTTCAAGGAGAGCGTTAAAAGAATTTGATACCTTAGAATTTCGAACGACTCAAGGCGTTTTATATCATTACTTAGCCTGTAAGTAAGCTACTTTTTCATTCTGTGAATATCTTTCAGTTTCCTGTTTTATCCAATTTTAAATTCAATTTCAATTTTTTTAGCTGAATATTATGCTGGCCTTTTTTGATTTTTGTATATTTTTATTTTTTTACGTTCTTCTACGTTGACATCGATTTATTCCGACTACTTATACCACAAACTCCACGGAATAAATTTATGAATGGAAACATCCAAGCTGTAAAATAAAATTAAGATGGAATTATTCTACACAAAAAACTGATTCATGACAAATCCAACCGTTAGAAATGTAGAACATGGAAAGAGCTTCGTTTTGATAGGTTTTGGCTCCCGTAACTCGAAACGAGTCAAAAGCTATGGCCGTTTGAAAAACGGAAGAAAGCGACCGACCGCTCACTGTTCCGATTCGACGGTATTGGCAAAAGTCTTCGATCTCCGTGAAACGCTCGAGCATGCTCACACTATAGTACTTGATATTTAAGATATTATGGATCATTGGGGGAATAAATGGGGATATGGGTCAAAAACTTGTCTACAGAAGATATAGCACAATAAACGTTCTGTTTTTACGACCGTTCCGTCTTCCTCTTTTTCCGTACCACATTGTTTTGCTCATAGTCATCAACACGCGCCGCCTTTTTACGAGAATTACGACACCACGACGAAATGACTTCAAGGAGAGCGTTAAAATCATTTGATACCTTAGAATTTCGAACGACTCAAGGCATTTTATATGATCACTTAGCCAGTAAGTAAGCTGCTTTTTCAATCTGTGAATATCTTTCAGTTTCCTGTTTTATCCAATTTTAAATTCCATTTCAATTTTTTTAGCTGAATATTATGCTGGCCTTTTTTTATCTTTGTATATTTTTGTTTTTTTACGTTCTTCTACGTTAACATCGATTTAGTCCGACTATTTATACCACAAACTCAACGGAATAAATTTATGAATGAAAACATCCAAGCTGTAGAATAAAATTAAGATGGACTTATTCTACACAAAAAACCGATCCATGACAATTCCAACCGTTAGAAACGTAGGACATGGAAAGAGCTTTGTTTTGATAGGTTGTGGCTCCCGTACCTCCAAACGAGTCAAAAGTTATGGCCGTTTGAAGAAACGGAAGAAAGCGATCGACCGCTCGTTGTTCCGATTCGACGGTATTGGCAAAAGTCTTCAATCTCCGTGAAACGCTCGAGCATGCTCACACTATAGTACTTGATATTTAAGATATTATGGATCATTGGGGGAATAAATGGGGATATGGGTCAAAAACTTGTCTACAGAAGCTATAGCACAATAAACGTTCTGTTTTTACGACCGTTCCGTCTTCCTCTTTTTCCGTACCACATTGTTTTGCTCATAGTCATCAACACGCGCTGCCTTTTTACCAGAATTACGACACCACGGCGAAGTGGCTTCAAGGAGAGCGTTAAAAGAATTTGATACCTTAGAATTTCGAACGACTCAAGGCGTTTTATATTATTACTTAGCCTGTAAGTAAGCTTCTTTTTCATTCTGTGAATATCTTTCGGTTTCTGTTTTATCCAATTTTAAATTCAATTTCAATTTTTTTAGCTGAATATTATGCTGGCCTTTTTTGATCTTTGTATATTTTTTGTTTTTTTACATTCTTCTAGGTTGACATCGATTTAGTCCGACTACTTATACCACAAACTCCACGGAATAAATTTATGAATGGAAACATCCAAGCTGTAGAATAAAATTAAGATGGAATTATTCTACACAAAAAACCGATCCATGACAAATCCAACCGTTAGAAACGTAGAACATGGAAAGAGCTTCGTTTTGATAGGTTTTGGCTCCCGTAACTCCAAACAAGTCAAAAGTTATGGCCGTTTGAAGAAACGGAAGAAAGCGATCGACCGCTCGCTGTTCCGATTCGACGGTATTGGCAAAAGTCTTCGATCTCCGTGAATCGCCCGAGCATGCTCACACTATAGTACTTGATATTTAAGATATTATGGATTATTGGGGGAATAAATGGGGATATAGGTCAAAAACTTGTCTACAGAAGCTATAACACAATAAACGTTCTGTTTTTACGACCGTTCCGTCTTCCTCTTTTTCCGTACCACATTGTTTTGCTCATAGTCATCAACACGCGCCGCCTTTTTACCAGAATTATGACACCACGACGAAATGACTTCAAGGAGAGCGTTAAAAGCATTTGATACCTTAGAATTTCGAACGACTCAAGGAGTTTTATATGATTACTTAGCCAGTAAGTAAGTTGCTTTTTCAATCTGTGAATATCTTTCAGTTTCCTGTTTTATCCAATTTTAAATTCAATTTCAATTTTTTTAGCTGAATATTATTCTGGCCTTTTTTCATCTTTGTATATTTTTGTTTTTTTACGTTCTTCTACGTTAACATCGATTTAGTCCGACTATTTACACCACAAACTCCACGGAATAAATTTATGAATGAAAACATCCAAGCTGTAGAATAAAATTAAGATGTAATTATTCTACACAAAAAACCGATCCATGACAATTCCAACCGTTAGAAACGTAGGACATGGAAAGAGCTTCGTTTTGATAGGTTGTGGCTCTCGTAACTCCAAACGAGTCAAAAGTTATGGCCGTTTGAAGAAACGGAAGAAAGCGACCGACCGCTCGCTGTTCCGATTCGACGGTACTGGCAAAAGTCTTCGATGTCCGTGAAACGCTCGAGCATGCTCACACTATAGTACTTGATATTTAAGATATTATGGATCATTGGGGGAATAAATGGGGATATGGGTCAAAAACTTGTCTACAGAAGCTATAGCACAATAAACGTTCTGTTTTTACGACCGTGCTGACTTCCTCTTTTTCCGTACCACATTGTTTTGCTCATAGTCCTCAACACGCGCCGCCTTTTTACCAGAATCACGACACCACGACGAAGCGACTTCAAGGAGAGCGATAAAAGAATTTGATACCTTAGAAGTTCGAACGACTCAAGGCGTTTTATAATATTACTTAGCCTGGAAGTAAGCTACTTTTTCATTCTGTGAATATATTTCACTTTCCTGTTTTATCCAATTTTAAATTCAATTTCAATTTTTTTAGCAGAATATTATGCTGGTCTTTTTTTATCTTTGTATATTTTTGTTTTTTTACGTTCTTCTACGTTGACATCGATTTAGTCCGACTATTTATACCACAAACTCCACGGAATAAATTTATGAATGGAAACATCCAAGCTGTAGAATAAAACTAAGATGGAATTATTCTACACAAAAAACCGATCCATGACAAATCCAACAGTTAGAAACGTAGAACATGGAAAGAGCTTCGTTTTGATAGGTTGTCGCTCCTGTAACTCCAAACGACTCAAAAGTTATGGCCGTTTGAAGAAACGGAAGAAAGCGACCGACCGCTCGCTGTTCCGATTCGACGGTAAATCTTCGATCTCCTGAAACGTTCGAGCATGCTCACACTATAGTACTTGATATTTAAGATATTATGGATCATTGGGGGAATAAATGGGGATATGGGTCAAAAACTTGTCTACAGAAGATATAGCACAATAAACGTTCTGTTTTTACGACCGTTCTGTCTTCCTCTTTTTCCGTACCACATTGTTTTGCTCATAGTCATCAACACGCGCCGCCTTTTTACGATAATTACGACACCACGACGAAATGACTTCAAGGAGAGCGTTAAAAGCATTTGATACCTTAGAATTTCGAACGACTCAAGGCATTTTATATGATTACTTAGCCAGTAAGTAAGCTGCTTTTTCAATCTGTGAATATCTTTCAGTTTCCTGTTTTATCCAATTTTAAATTCCATTTCAATTTTTTTAGCTGAATATTATGCTGGCCTTTTTTTATCTTTGTATATTTTTGTTTTTTTACGTTCTTCTACGTTAACATCGATTTAGTCCGACTATTTATACCACAAACTCAACGGAATAAATTTATGAATGAAAACATCCAAGCTGTAGAATAAAATTAAGATGGACTTATTCTACACAAAAAACCGATCCATGACAATTCCAACCGTTAGAAACGTAGGACATGGAAAGAGCTTTGTTTTGATAGGTTGTGGCTCCCGTACCTCCAAACGAGTCAAAAGTTATGGCCGTTTGAAGAAACGGAAGAAAGCGATCGACCGCTCGTTGTTCCGATTCGACGGTATTGGCAAAAGTCTTCAATCTCCGTGAAACGCTCGAGCATGCTCACACTATAGTACTTGATATTTAAGATATTATGGATCATTGGGGGAATAAATGGGGATATGGGTCAAAAACTTGTCTACAGAAGCTATAGCACAATAAACGTTCTGTTTTTACGACCGTTCCGTCTTCCTCTTTTTCCGTACCACATTGTTTTGCTCATAGTCATCAACACGCGCTGCCTTTTTACCAGAATTACGACACCACGGCGAAGTGACTTCAAGGAGAGCGTTAAAAGAATTTGATACCTTAGAATTTCGAACGACTCAAGGCGTTTTATATTATTACTTAGCCTGTAAGTAAGCTACTTTTTCATTCTGTGAATATCTTTCGGTTTCTGTTTTATCCAATTTTAAATTCAATTTCAATTTTTTTAGCTGAATATTATGCTGGCCTTTTTTGATCTTTGTATATTTTTTGTTTTTTTACGTTCTTCTAGGTTGACATCGATTTAGTCCGACTACTTATACCACAAACTCCACGGAATAAATTTATGAATGGAAACATCCAAGCTGTAGAATAAAATTAAGATGGAATTATTCTACACAAAAAACCGATCCATGACAAATCCAACCGTTAGAAACGTAGAACATGGAAAGAGCTTCGTTTTGATAGGTTTTGGCTCCCGTAACTCCAAACAAGTCAAAAGT
Source organism: Allium cepa (assembly GCA_030765085.1). Classification (NCBI taxonomy): domain Eukaryota; kingdom Viridiplantae; phylum Streptophyta; class Magnoliopsida; order Asparagales; family Amaryllidaceae; genus Allium; species Allium cepa. Next base: position 173,273,277 of record CM060931.1, read on the forward strand.
TATGGCCGTTTGAAGAAACGGAAGAAAGCGATCGACCGCTCGCTGTTCCGATTCGACGGTATTGGCAAAAGTCTTCGATCTCCGTGAATCGCCCGAGCATGCTCACACTATAGTACTTGATATTTAAGATATTATGGATTATTGGGGGAATAAATGGGGATATAGGTCAAAAACTTGTCTACAGAAGCTATAACACAATAAACGTTCTGTTTTTACGACCGTTCCGTCTTCCTCTTTTTCCGTACCACATTGTTTTGCTCATAGTCATCAACACGCGCCGCCTTTTTACCAGAATTATGACACCACGACGAAATGACTTCAAGGAGAGCGTTAAAAGCATTTGATACCTTAGAATTTCGAACGACTCAAGGAGTTTTATATGATTACTTAGCCAGTAAGTAAGTTGCTTTTTCAATCTGTGAATATCTTTCAGTTTCCTGTTTTATCCAATTTTAAATTCAATTTCAATTTTTTTAGCTGAATATTATTCTGGACTTTTTTTATCTTTGTATATTTTTGTTTTTTTACGTTCTTCTACGTTAACATCGATTTAGTCCGACTATTTACACCACAAACTCCACGGAATAAATTTATGAATGAAAACATCCAAGCTGTAGAATAAAATTAAGATGTAATTATTCTACACAAAAAACCGATCCATGACAATTCCAACCGTTAGAAACGTAGGACATGGAAAGAGCTTCGTTTTGATAGGTTGTGGCTCTCGTAACTCCAAACGAGTCAAAAGTTATGGCCGTTTGAAGAAACGGAAGAAAGCGACCGACCGCTCGCTGTTCCGATTCGACGGTATTGGCAAAAGTCTTCGATGTCCGTGAAACGCTCGAGCATGCTCACACTATAGTACTTGATATTTAAGATATTATGGATCATTGGGGGAATAAATGGGGATATGGTTCAAAAACTTGTCTACAGAAGCTATAGCACAATAAACGTTCTGTTTTTACGACCGTGCTGACTTCCTCTTTTTCCGTACCACATTGTTTTGCTCATAGTCATCAACACGCGCCGCCTTTTTACTAGAATCACGACACCACGACGAAGCGACTTCAAGGAGAGCGATAAAAGAATTTGATACCTTAGAAGTTCGAACGACTCAAGGCGTTTTATAATATTACTTAGCCTGGAAGTAAGCTACTTTTTCATTCTGTGAATATATTTCACTTTCCTGTTTTATCCAATTTTAAATTCAATTTCAATTTTTTTAGCAGAATATTATGCTGGTCTTTTTTTATCTTTGTATATTTTTGTTTTTTTACGTTCTTCTACGTTGACATCGATTTAGTCCGACTATTTATACCACAAACTCCACGGAATAAATTTATGAATGGAAACATCCAAGCTGTAGAATAAAACTAAGATGGAATTATTCTACACAAAAAACCGATCCATGACAAATCCAACGGTTAGAAACGTAGAACATGGAAAGAGCTTCGTTTTGATAGGTTGTCGCTCCTGTAACTCCAAACGACTCAAAAGTTATGGCCGTTTGAAGAAACGGAAGAAAGCGACCGACCGCTCGCTGTTCCGATTCGACGGTAAGTCTTCGATCTCCTGAAATGTTCGAGCATGCTCACACTATATTACTTGATATTTAAGATATTATGGATCATTGGGGGAATAAATGGGGATATGGGTCAAAAACTTGTCTACAGAAGCTATAGCACAATAAACGTTCTGTTTTTTCGACCGTTCCGTCTTCCTCTTTTTCCATACCACATTGTTTTGCTCATAGTCATCAACACGCGTCGCCTTTTTACCAGAATTACGACACCACGACGAAATGACTTCAAGGAGAGCGTTAAAAGCATTTGAGACCTTAGAATTTCGAACGACTCAAGGCGTTTTATATGATTACTTTGCCAGTAAGTAAGCTGCTTTTTCAATCTGTGAATATCTTTCAGTTTCCTGTTTTATCCAATTTTAAATTCAATTTCAATTTTTTTAGCTGAATATTATGCTGGCCTTTTTTATCTTTGTATATTTTTGTTTTTTTACGTTCTTCTACGTTAACATCGATTTAGTCCGACTATTTATACCACAAACTCCACGGAATAAATTTATGAATGAAAACATCCAAGCTGTAGAATAAAATTAAGATGGAATTATTCTACACAAAAAACCGATCCATGACAATTCCAACCGTTAGAAACGTAGGGCATGGAAAAAGCTTCGTTTTGATAGGTTGTGGCTCCCTTCACTCCAAACAAGTCAAAAGTTATGGCCGTTTGAAGAAACGGAAGAAAGCGACCGACCGCTCGCTGTTCCGATTCGACGGTATTCGCAAAAGTCTTCGATCTCCGTGAAACGCTCGAGCATGCTCACACTATTGTACTAGATATTTAAGATATTATGGATCATTGGGGGAATAAATGGGGATATGGGTCAAAAACTTGTCTACAGAAGCTATAGCACAATAAACGTTCTGTTTTTACGACCGTTTCGTCTTCCTCTTTTTCCATACCACATTGTTTTGCTCATAGTCATCAACATGCGCCGCCTTTTTACCAGAATTACGACACCACGACGAAATGACTTCAAGGAGAGCGTTAAAATCATTTGATACCATAGAATTTCGAACAATTCAAAGCGTTTTATATGATTACTTAGCCAGTAAGTAAGCTGCTTTTTCAATCTGTGAATATCTTTCAGTTTCCTGTTTTATCCAATTTTAAATTCAATTTCAATTTTTTTAGCTGAATATTATGATGGCCTTTTTTTATCTTTGTATATTTTTGTTTTTTTACGTTCTTCTACGTTAACATCGATTTAGTCCGACTATTTATACCACAAACTCCACGGAATATCTTATGAATGAAAACATTCAAGCTGTAGAATAAAATTAAGATGGAATTATTCTACACGAAAAACCGATCCATGACAATTCCAACCGTTAGAAACGTAGGACATGAAAAGAGCTTCGTTTTGATAGGTTGTGGCTCCCTTAACTCCAAACGAGTCAAAAGTTATGGCCGTTTGAAGAAACGGAAGAAAGCGACCGACCGCTCGTTGTTCCGATTCGACGGTATTGCCAAAAGTCTTCGATCTCCGTGAAACGCTCGAGCATGCTCACACTATAGTACTTGATATTTAAGATATTATGGATCATTGGGGGAATAAATGGGGATATGGGTCAAAAACTTGTCTACAGAAGCTATAGCACAATAAACGTTCTGTTTTTACGACCGTTCCGTATTCCTCTTTTTCCTTACCACATTGTTTTGCTCATAGTCATCAACACGCGCCGCCTTTTTACCAGAATTACGACACCACGACGAAGTGACTTCAAGGAGAGCGTTAAAAGAATTTGATACCTTAGAATTTCGAACGACTCAAGGCGTTTTATATTATTACTTAGCCTGTAAGTAAGCTACCTTTTCATTTTGTGAATATCTTTCAGTTTCCTGTTTTATCCAATTTTAAATTCAATTTCAATTTTTTTAGCTGAATATTATGCTGGCCTTTTTTGATCTTTGTATTTTTTTTTACGTTCTTCTACGTTAACATCGATTTAGTCCGACTACTTATACCACAAACTCCACGGAATAAATTTATGAATGGAAACATCCAAGCTGTAGAATAAAATTAAGATGGAATTATTCTACACAAAAAACCGATCCATGACAAATCCAACCGTTAGAAACGTAGAACATGGAAAGAGCTTCGTTTTGATAGGTTTTGGCTCCCGAAACTCGAAACGAGTCAAAAGCTATGGCCGTTTGAAAAACGGAAGAAAGCGACCGACCGCTCGCTGTTCCGATTCGACGGTATTGGCAAAAGTCTTCGATCTCCGTGAAACGCTCGAGCATGCTCACACTATAGTACTTGATATTTAAGATATTATGGATCATTGGGGGAATAAATGGGGATATGGGTCAAAAACTTGTCTACAGAAGCTATAGCACAATAAACGTTCTGTTTTTACGACCGTTCCGTCTTCCTCTTTTTCCGTACCACATTGTTTTGCTCATAGTCATCAACACGCGCCGCCTTTTTACCAGAATTACGACACCACGACGAAGTGACTTCAAGGAGAGCGTTAAAAGCATTTGATACCTTAGAATTTCGAACGACTCAAGGCGTTTTATATTATTACTTAGCCAGTAAGTAAGCTGCTTTTTCAATCTGTGAATATCTTTCACTTTCCTGTTTTATCCAATTTTAAATTCAATTTCAATTTTTTTAGTTGAATATTATGCTGGCCTTTTTTGATCTTTGTATATTTTTCTTTTTTTACGTTCTTCTACGTTCACATCGATTTAGTCCGACTATTTATACCACAAACTCCACGGAACAAATTTATGAATGAAAACATCCAGGCTGTAGAATAAAATTAAGATGGAATTATTCTACACAAAAAACCGTTTCATGACAATTCCAACCGATAGAAACGTAGGACATGGAAAGAGCTTCGTTTTTATAGGTTGTGGCTCCCGTAACTCCAAACGAGTCAAAAGTTATGGCCGTTTGAAGAAACGGAAGAAAGCGACCGACCGCTCGCTGTTCCGATTCGACGGTATTGGCAAAAGTCTTCGATCTCCGTGAAACGCTCGAGCATGCTCACACTATAGTACTTGATACTTAAGATATTATGGATCATTGGGGGAATAAATGGGGATATGGGTCAAAAACTTGTCTACAGAAGCTATAGCACAATAAACGTTCTGTTTTTACGACCGTTCCGTCTTCCTCTTTTTCCATACCACATTGTTTTGCTCATAGTCATCAACACGCTCCGCCTTTTTGCCAGAATTACGACACCACGACGAAGTTACTTCAAGGAGAGCGTTAAAAGCATTTGATACCTTAGAATTTCGAACGACTCAAGGCGTTTTATATTATTACTTAGCCTGTAAGTAAGCTGCATTTTCATTCTGTGAATATCTTTCACTTTCCTGTTTTATCCAATTTTAAATTCAATTTCAATTTTTTTAGCTGAATATTATGCTGGCCTTTTTTTATCTTTGTATATTTTTGTTTTTTTACGTTCTTCTACGTTAACATCGATTTAGTCCGACTACTTATACCACGAACTCCACGGAATAAATTTATGAATGGAAACATCCAAGCCGTAGAATAAAATTAAGATGGAATTATTCTACACAAAAAACCGATCCATGACAAATCCAACAGTTAGAAACGTAGAACATGGAAAGAGTTTCGTTTTGATAGGTTGTCGCTCCCGTAACTCCAAACGACTCAAAAGTTATGGCCGTTTGAAGAAACGGAAGAAAGCGACCGACCGCTCGCTGTTCCGATTCGACGGTATTGGCAAAAGTCTTCGAACTCCTGAAAGGCTCGAGCATGCTCACACTATAGTACTTGATATTTAAGATATTATGGGTCATTGGGGGAATAAATGGGGATATGGGTCAAAAACTTGTCTACAGAAGCTATAGCACAATAAACGTTCTGTTTTGACGACCGTTCCGTCTTCCTCTTTTTCCATACCACTTTGTTTTGCTCATAGTGATCAACACACGCCGCCTTTTTACCAGAATTACGACACCACGACGAAATGACTTCAAGCAGAGCGCTAAAAGCATTTGATACCTTAGAATTTCGAACGACTCAAGGCGTTTTATATGATTACTTAGCCAGTAAGTAAGCTGCTTTTTCAATGTGTGAATATCTTTGAGTTTCCTGTTTTATATGCTGGCCTTTTTTTATCTTTGTATATTTTTGTTTTTTTACGTTCTTCTACGTTAACATCGATTTAGTCCGACTATTTATACGACAAACTCCACGGAATAAATTTATGAATGAAAACATCCAAGCTGTAGAATAAAATTAAGATGGAATTATTCTACACAAAAAACCGATCCATGACAATTCCAACCGTTAGAAACGTAGAACATGGAAATAGCTTCGTTTTGATAGGTTGTGGCTCGCGTAACTCCAAACGAGTCAAAAATTATGGCCGTTTGAAGAAACGGAGGAAAGCGACCGACCGCTCGCTGTTCCGATTCGACAGTATTGGCAAAGTCTTCGATCTACGTGAAACGCTCGAGCATGCTCACACTATAGTACTTGATATTTAAGATATTATGGATCATTGGGGGAATAAATGGGGATACGGGTCAAAAACTTGTCTACAGAAGCTATAGCACAATAAACGTTCTGCTTTTACGACCGTTCCGTCTTCCTCTTTTTCCGTACCACATTGTTTTGCTCATAGTCATCAACACGCGCCGCCTTTTTACCAGAATTACGACACCACGACGAAGTGACTTCAAGGAGAGCGTTAAAAGAATTTGATACCTTAGAATTTCGAACGACTCAAGGCGTTTTATATTATTACTTAGCCTGTAAGTAAGCTACTTTTTCATTCTGTGAATATCTTTCAGTTTCCTATTTTATCCAATTTTAAATTCAATTTCAATTTTTTTAGCTGAATATTATGCTGGCATTTTTGATCTTTGTATATTTTTGTTTTTTATGTTCTTCTACGTTAACATCGATTTAGTCCGACTACTTATACCACAAACTTCACGGAATAAATTTATGAATGGAAACATCCAAGTTGTAGAATAAAATTAAGATGGAATTATTCTACACAAAAAACCGATCCATGACAAATCCGACCGTTAGAAACGTAGAACATGGAAAGAGCTTCGTTTTGATAGGTTGTGGCTCCCGTAACTCTAAACGAGTCAAAAGTTATGGCCGTTTGAAAAACGGAAGAAAGCGACCGACCGCTCGCCGTTCCGATTCGACGGCATTGGCAAAAGTCTTCGATCTCCGTGAAACGCTCGAGCATGCTCACACTATAGTACTTGATATTTAAGATAATATGGATCATTGGGGGAATAAATGGGGATATGGGTCAAAAACTTGTCTACATAAGCTATAGCACAACAAACGTTCTGTTTTTACGACCGTTCGGTCTTCCTCTTTTTCCGTACCACATTGTTTTGCTCATAGTCATCAACACGCGCCGCCTTTTTACCAGAATTACGACACCACGACGAAATGACTTCAAGGTGAGCGTTAAAAGCATTTGATACCTTAGAATTTCGAATGAATCAAGGCGTTTTATATGATTACTTAGCCAGTAAGTAAGCTGCTTTTTCAATCTGTGAATATCTTTCAGTTTCCTGTTTTATCCAATTTTAAATTCAATTTCAATTTTAGCTGAATATTATGCTGGCCTTTTTTGATCTTTGTATATTTTTGTTTTTTTACGTTCTTCTACGTTAACATCGATTTAGTCCGACAATTTATACCACAAACTCCACGGAATAAATTTATGAATGAAAACATCCAAGCTTCAGAATAAAATTAAGATGGAATTATTCTACACAAAAGACCGATCCATGACAATTCCAACCTATAGAAACGTAGAACATGAAAATATCTTCGTTTTTATTGGTTGTGGCTCGCGTAACTCCAAACAAGTCAAAAGTTATGGCCGTTTGAAGAAACGGAAGAAATCGACCGACCGCTCGCTGTTCCGATTCGACGGTATTTGCAAAAGTCTTCGATCTCCATGAAACGCTCGAGCATGCTCACACTATAGTACTTGATATTTAAGATATTATGAATCATTAGGCGAATAAATGGGGATATGGGTCAAAAACTTGTCTACAGAAACTATAGCACAATAAACGTTATGTTTTTACGACCGTTCCGTCTTCCACTATTTCCGTACCACATTGTTTTGCTCATAGTCATCAACACGCGCTGCCTTTTTACCAGAATTACGACACCACGACGAAATGACTTCAAGGAGAGCGTTAAAAGCATTTGATACCTTAGAATTTCGAACGACTCAAGGCGTTTTACATGATTACTTAGCCAGTAAGTAAGCTGCTTTTTCAATCTATGAATATATTTCAGTTTCCTGTTTTATCCAATTTTAAATTCAATTTCAATTTTTTTAGCTGAATATTATGCTGGACTATTTTGATCTTTGTATATTTTTGTTTTTTTACGTTCTTCTACGTTAACATCGATTTAGTCAGACTATTTATACCACAAACGCCGCGGAATAAATTGATGAATGAAAACATCCAAGCTGTAGAACAAAATTAAGATGGAATTATTCTACACAAAAAACCGATCCATGACAATTCCAACCGTTAGAAACGTAGAACATTGAAATAGCTTCGTTTTGATAGGCTGTGGCTCGCGTAACTCCAAACGAGTCAAAAGTTATGGCCGTTTGAAGAAACGGAAGAAAGCGACCGACCGCTCGCTGTTCCGATTCGACGGTATTGGCAAAAGTCTTCGATCTCCGTGAAACGCTCGAGCATGCTCACCCTATAGTACTTGATATTTAAGATATTATGGATCATTGGGGGAATAAATGGGGATATGGGTCAAAAACTTGTCTACAAAAGCTATAGCACAATAAACGTTCTGTTTTTACGATCGTTCCGTCTTCCTCTTTTTCCGTACCACATTGTTTTGCTCATAGTCATCAACACGCGCCGCCTTTTTACCAGAATTACGACACCACGACGAAATGACTTCAAGGAGAGTGTTAAAAGCATTTGATACCTTAGAATTTCGAACGACTCAAGGCGTTTTATATGATTACTTAGCCAGTAAGTAAGCTGCTTTTTCAATCTGTGAATATCTTTCAGTTTCCTGTTTTATCCAATTTTAAATTCAATTTCAATTTTTTTAGCTGAATATTATGCTGGCCTTTTTTTATCTTTGTATATTTTTGTTTTTTTACGTTCTTCTACTTTAACATCGATTTAGTCCGACTATTTACACCACAAACTCGACGGAATAAATTTATGAATGAAAACATCCAATGTAACGACCCGATATTTTCAACCATTCGCATCCGCACATGTCGGACTTGAATTGTTCAAAATACCGCGTTGTAAATAAAATTTGGCAAATCTCAAAATATAAATAATTACTCACAGAATCACAGACACAGAATCAGAATACTCGCAGCGGAATTTAAAAATACTTAGTGGTTCATGAAGCCACTATAAATAGTCTCAACAAATTACAAAGTCTTCCATCCCAAATATAGTTTAAATAATCAAATAAAAATCCCAAAGTCTTTATTTCATAAATAAGATAGCGGACAGAAAGAAGCCAGCAACTTGAAAGGATCTACAGAATTCCTACCTCCGGGATGATGACTGAACTGCAACTCAGGCTGACCCGAGCGTAAAATAAAACATAAACACTCGAGTCAGGACATACATACTTATATAGTGTAAGCTAATTCAAGTGTACTGTAATATAGAGCAAGTAACTTAAAGGATGCTTGGGACCGCCCATCCTCTAAGGATCCGTTAAACTATTTATTATGTAGTATATTGCGCTATTATAATAGTGTCTATTTATAAAATAAACTTACTTTTAAATAGCGTTAAGGGGTTACCCATATAGCCCTTAACACAGAATATATCCCCATAGTCTATACAGTACCGTAATCTCCCCCGTACTGGGCGTCGTCAGAGGGCACTCCATAGGTATGGTACAAAACCAAAATCGTACAAGGCTCGCTATGGTAGGTGACACGGCACAACTAGGCAATGCCAGGGTAGATATACCAATTGCTATCCAGACCGATGGAAACGCGCAGCACGCTGCTGCCGCCCACCTCGAACAACACTCCCAAACCAAAGGTGCGCACCAAAACAATCACAAAAGTAATAGAATGGCATACGAAGAAGTGCGTCCGATCAGAGGTGGTACCTCATTAATCCGAGAATCGCTCCTGTTTTAGCCACCTTATGCCAACTCACGGGAGGCGGGTCCACGTATTTACCTCAAAGGAACCGTCACCACCATCCTACTTCATTCTGGAATCTCCACCGCGTACACGGTTGTCAAAGTGGTTTTCGGTATCGACAGAGAGTATGCCAGACATCCGATCCCGGTCTCTTTAACAACCAAGCGTTATTATAACCCGTGGTTACAACTTTAAAAAAAATGGTATTTATACTTTAAAAATCAAAATAAATTTCAAATACATTTCAATATCATAATATCCTTTCAAACATCATTTATTTAAACATCAGCCATTTCATTTAATATAAAATACCATTTAAATCTATTCAATTTATTTAGGAATTAATTGCCTTTCAACTCTCATTTAAAAGTTAAATTCTTCCATTTAAAACCATTTAAAGTCAATTCCTTATTCTTATTTATTCATATTATATTCCAAAATTTAAGCTTTTTTTTTCCAAAGATTATTTCCATAAATTTTATTAAAACAATCAAAATTCAGTTTCCGTAGCACTTATAAAATGCTACCTAAAGTTATAGGTTAAAACAGTCTATTTACAAAAGACAGCATTTAAGTGCTGTAATTTATTAACTTAACCATTAAGTTTTAAATTCCCTAAATAAAACTTAATATCAATTATTTAACTTAACTAAAATCTCACTTTTAACAAAAATTCATAATTTTCCAAAATAAGTTATACTCCAAAATTTTACATAAACATTCATTTATTTAACATTTGACTCATTCAAAAATCATTATAAATAAAAATAAAATCCTTCAAATACATTTAAACCAGAAAATTATAAACTTTCTATTTAAAAATATTTTTTAAAACATTTCATAAAAATATTATATAAAAACCACGGGTCTGTATATAGTTTTCTAGCCTAGGTCAAGTGATACGGATATATATCATTTCAATCCGCAATTTACAAAAACCCGGGTTCTATCATTTTAAACCCGCAATCCCAAGTTAAAATTTAAACAGTTAACTGAATAGGTGAATAATACTTATCGTTCAGGCCTATCATTTCAGCCTATAACGATCTAAATTTACAGGGAACTTACAGTGATGATTTAATCAGTAAATAAGCATTAAATAATATAACTGCAGTAATATTACAACAGATAAATAACTGATGAGGTGTCAATTTAAAATGGGGTTTAACATCATACGTTATTATATTACAGGCAGATGACATTTAATAAATAATTTACAAATACACTTGCGATAGTTCACATAAATATAGGTATGTTTGTCTTGTGAGAAATACTCACCTTAAACTGCAGATAATCAGATTCAAACGATTTTACCACTTCATAAAAGATCGTACAAATGGCACGATTAGGTTTCCGCGGATGCCACGCCTTGATTCAAATCTAAAATAAGATCCAAATACCAAATACGCGACCTTTAAAATCACGGTCAAAGCAAAATTTTCGAAACAACTGGAACGAATAGAATAAAAGAAATTTTGGTTCAGCTTTTGCTCGACTGCCTCACCTCACATCCCGACCCTAACTTCATAGGCTTGGCAATACTATTTATTATTATTATACATTTTATTATTATTATTATTATTATTATTATTATTATTTTATATTTTTTTTCCAACGGCATGTCCAACTTATCTAGTTCGAAAAATATGTATTTACACAAAACTTGCGTCTCTGCCTAATGCAAACTCTCTCTGCCACTTCAATTTCAAAACATTGTCGAATTCAGAAACATTAAAATTTAAATTTTTAACCATTCTTAACTTTAAAAATCATATTCCTACTTCAGAAAAATGTTCATTTGGATATCATTTATCTTATGATTAAATAAAATAAATTTTATAAATAAAATATCCAAATTTACTATGAATCATTTGTAAGTCAGAATTTCCCAATTTTACTTAACTTGTATATATATTTTTCCAAATAACTTTACACTTAATTTAAAAATACCCACTTCCTAAATAAAACTAAATTCTCATTTATTTACTTAACTTAACAATTTTATTTAAAACCAAATTTCCAATTTTCAAGTTAAGTCATAAATTGAAATTTCACCTTTCCATTTGAAAACAACATTTTCAATTATTTACTTACAAAACACATCCATTCCATAATGTTTTTTTTCCTTTTATAGTTAATATACACTAAATTTTCTTCACAACTTTATTCATTTAGACATCAATTCAACTATGATTCAAGTTAAATAAAAGTTATTCCCAAATGTTCCATTTCAACCGTCTTTCATTTTATCAATTCAAAGTACATTATTTATTATACCAAACATATCCATTTTCGGAAATAACTTTTATTAAAATTTCTAGGTTAGATTTCAACTCCATATTAAATCAAATTTAATTATTATGTCATTTATCGTAAATAAAATCTTTAAATTCACTTTAAAACCAATTATTAACTTACAAAAATTTAACTTAAAAAACAAAACACCTTTAAAATTTTAAAGCCTTAAGTCAAATTTTTAGTCAAATTACATAAATTTTATTTCAAAAATACTTAAAAAGTTTTAGAAAAATATTATAATATATTAACCATGGGCTTGTTCGGGATATAAGCTTGGTTATGAAAACTTAGAGGGATGTGACGTGGTGGAGAAGTAGCCAAGCAAGGCAAAAGGGAAACAGAGAACAACAAGAAGAAGAAAGGGAAAAACTGGAAGAAGAAAAGAAAAAGACAAAGAAAAACCATTACCTGATTTGAAGCTCTGTACGCAAGAAGGAGATAATACAAGCTATAGGAGATGCAAAGGTATTTGGAATAGCTGGTATATATAAATGAGCTTCAGGTTTTAAAGTGGTCACGGTAGGGGAAAATTTATAAAGTGGCAACATATCTTGATTGAGAAGCAGTAAATTTCGTATTAAAACAAAGGAAGGCAGAGAGATTTATTTCCAGTTTCTTCATGTTTGAACGTTATACGAAAATTTAGATTAAATGCATGCGTTGATAAGAAGAGATTTAGATTTGGATTGGGCAAGAGATAAAAGATTGCTCCACCTTTTCTCAAATTAAAGGCTGCGTGATTTATACCAGTTATAATCTAAATTTAAAGCATGCGTTACTGCAAATGAAAATATTTTGATTGAGGAAGCAAAATCTAAGCTCTTGCGTGATTTATGGGAACAGTTATACGAAAATTTATTTATTGCAAAATAAAGGCAGTGGAAACAATAAGCAAGAGATAAGGTTTTCGTGCTTAATGAAATAGAGGAGCGTGATCATAAAAGAAAATCTGATTCTCCTTCAGATGATATTAGCGTGATTTAGAGAAGATATATGGTATGTAGAAATTTAAAAGACAGGCAAGGTAAATTTGAATGCATGCGTAAATTTTTAGGCAAAAGATTTGATTGTAGATTGAAGAAACGGCAAGGATAAGTTTTCTTCCAATTTTGTGCTAAATAATAGGAAGGACGAACTTGATTTATTTCCCACTATACACAAATTTTGATTGTTAATTAGATTGAATTAAATGAACGACAAGAATTTGGGCAAAGATTGTAGAATTTAAAGTTTTATACCAATACACAGTTATTTCTTAACAAAAATTTTATTGGTTTACATTCTCCATATTATATATATATAAAATTCAAATTTTTATTTAAAAATTCCAAATGGAGTAGTCTTTTAACAAAATTAACCGTTTCACAACTTTAAATTTCCATATTTAGTATTTTAAGGGATTTAAATCAAATTATATATGTATATAAATTGGGAAGTAAATTTTACTGGAAAGAGAAAAATAACGGATTAAAATTCTATACGTTTTCTTATATATAATCTTTTATATATATACGGTATTTATTCCCTAAATTTACGCGCCCTTTTTAACGCGTAATTACCCAGTTCATTTATACACTAAAAAAATTAGAAATTCTGACCATGCTGAGAATCAAACTCGTGACCTGTCATGAATAGCCCAAATGTCTTAACCACCTAAGCTATTAATGTTTTCTTAATTAAAACTTGATTTTGCTAGAAATTAAGTTATTTACTATCTTCGACAAAACCCCAAATTTCCAAATTAAAGTTAATTCTTAACCATGTCAAAATTTCAGAGATCTTATTATTTGATTAAAAATTTGGTCAATTGTTTTTTTTTTTAATCACTTTAAATAAACCCCAAAGTTTTTAAAATACAAGTGAAAAATACTTGTTAAAAAATTTGGGCTGTTACACTCTCCCCCACTCAGAACTTTTCGTCGTCGAAAAGGAAGAAGGTAGGGCAATAGAAACAACCTGAAAGAAAACTAAATTGAAACTTAAATTAGAATCATTAATCTAAACAATAAAAATTCAATTTTAAATTAATCATTGATTTCATCTATTTATACTTAAAATTTTAACTTTTATTTATTTACATATTTACTTGTATAATATCCCTACACTAAAAAAAAATCATTCATTTTTTTTTATCCAAATTTTTCACAAGGTATTATAACATTCTAATTTAAAATGTTTAATTTTAGTCCAAATTTGAAATGGTAATTTAACTTAATTTTTAAAGTAAATTTACCATTTCCCAAAATAAACTAAATTCCCCATTTAGTTTCTTCTTTATTCCAAACTATAATTAAATTTATTTTTCTCAATATTTTTTGCTCATCTATGTCAAATATTTTTCTCAATATCTAAACCATATAAATTCAATTCAAATTAATTAATATTCAATAATTGATTTAATTCATTTAATTTTTACAGAAGTTAAATCAATCTTAACTATTTCCAAATTAATTATCTTATTATCCAATTATTTTCTAAAATCAGAAATTTGTATAGTCATTTATAATAATCATCTTTTATTCAACAAATTTAATTCTTCTTTATTCCAGATTATTATTAAATATATTCTACTTGATATATCTTATCGCACATATTAAGTAGATTATATTTAATATAACTATTCCAATATATTTCTAAATTTCCTTTAACACCATTTGATATTGTATATTATTCAATTATTATTTTATTTCTATTTACCTCTATTTGTGTTGTTGTAACTGAAACTTTAAGTGTATAACATTTATTATAACCACTCAAATTTTTATTTATAAAATCCTTTTATATTATGCATTATCCAATTACATAGTTAATTTATGAATGATTTAGGTAAGTTATATTGGCATGCAATTATACAAGTAAAATTTTCCAACTATATTATTCAAGTTTAAATATTCATTCCAAATTTGACTTTATTTTATCATTAGAATCACCTTTTAACATAAATTTATGAATTAAATTTCCAATTAACTTCAAACCCTTTAGAAATAAATAAATACATACATATAGCATATGTCAAATCAAATTTAAATCATATATCTAAATATATTATAAATTAAGTCATATTTAGAAATTCAAATCAATTAAATTTTTGAAGCAAAACTACAACGTGGTCTCTTTACTTCGATACTCGAAAATGAATGTCGATGATGTTGTAGTCATCACCGAAATTATTTTCCAGCGACAAAGAGAAGAGCACTAATTTTTAAAACTTTAAAATTCTTTGTAAACAAATTTATATTCGAAAATAATTTAAATAATAATATATCCTTTTGAGACTTTAAACACAAGGTTTGAAACTATCAGCAATTAAATTCTTAAATTCTTGTTTTAAATCCATTTCTGTTTCCAAATAAATTTATAACCATGTTTTATAGTTCAATTATTTGTATAAGACAAAACCAATGGTTTACAAAACCATAAATAAAATCAAACACTATTATCTCTAAACAACTAGTTAGATTCTGAAAATTATACTTATATATAATATTAGATTTTTCCCAAATATAGGAATAAATTTTTCAAAACAAGGATAGAGATTCAAATTTTGAAGGACTCAAATTAAAGAGAATTTTGATTTAAAGATAGGTTGGAATCAGAAGATCCGATTGTTAAATAACAGAATAAGGAACCAGATAAGTTTATATAAATCGCGGGCAACCTTAACCTGGTCAACCGTGACTTTACCATTCGATCCGAAGAGATAGAGTTCGGAATAACCAAAGATACTAGCATCTAAACCGAGGTTAAATATAAATCTCCGGTGAATCCATGATAATTGTAAAGGAGTTTCACCCCTTAATTAGAATATTGGCGAGACCGCCAATTCACTATAAAGATCAATCGAAATGGAGTTATGGGATACTCCAGAAATCGAAAGAAAATGAATAGTGAGGGACACAAATGAACTTCGGAACCGCAAGGAACGTTCCAAAATTCAAAGGAAATCGAATCAAAAGGAAGAGATTCAAGTTCGAATGAAAGTGATTCTGTAAATCAAATTTACCATACATTCTAAGTTTTGCCTAGAGCCAAAGCTCTGATACCAAACTGTAACGACCTAATATTTTCAACCATTCGCATCCGCACATGTCAGACTTGAATTGTTCAAAATACCGCGTTGTAAATAAAATTTGGCAAATCTCAAAATATAAATAATTAATCACAGAATCACAGACACAGAATCAGAATACTCGCAGCGGAATTTAAAAATACTTAGTGGTTCATGAAGCCACTATAAATAGTCTCAACAAATTACAAAGTCTTCCATCCCAAATATAGTTTAAATAATCAAATAAAAATCCCAAAGTCTTGATTTCATAAATAAGATAGCGGACAGAAAGAAGTCAGCAACTTGAAAGGATCTACAGAAGTCCTAGCTTCGGGATGATTACTGAACTGCAACTCAGGCTGACCCGAGCGTAAAATAAAACATGAACACTCGAGTCAGGACATACATACTTATATAGTGTAAGCTAATTCAAGTGTACTGTAATATAGAGCAAGTAACTTAAAGGATGCTTGGCACCGCCCATCCTCTAAGGATCCGTTAAACTATTTACTATGTAGTATATTGCGCTATTATAATAGTGTATATTTATAAAATAAACTTACTTTTAAATAGCGTTAAGGGGTTACCCATATAGCCCTTAACACAGAATATATTCCCATAGTCTATACAATACCGTAATCTCCCCCGTACTGGGCGTCGTCAGAGGGCACTCCATAGGTATGGTACAAAACCAAAATCGTATAAGGCTCGCTATGGTAGGTGACACGGCACAACTAGGCAATGCCAGGGTAGATATACCAATTGCTATCTGGACCGATGGAAACGCACAGCGCGCAGCTGCCGCCCACCTCGAACAACACTCCCAAATCAAAGGTGCGCACCAAAAAAATCACAAAAGTAATAGAATGGCATACGAAGAAGTGCGTCCGATCAGAGGTGCTACCTCATTAATCCGAGAATCGCTCCTGTTTTAGCCACCTTATGCCAACTCACGGGAGTCGGGTCCACGTATTTACCTCAAAGGAACCGTCACCACCATCCTACTTCATTCTGGAATCTCCACCGCGTACACGGTTGTCAAAGTGGTTTTCGGTATCGACAGAGAGTATGCCAGACATCCGATCCCGGTCTCTTTAACAACCAAGCGTTATTATAACCCGTGGTTACAACTTTAAAAAATAATGGTATTTATACTTTAAAAATCAAAATAAATTTCAAATACATTTCAATATCATAATATCCTTTCAAGCATCATTTATTTAAACATCAGTCATTTCATTTAATATAAAATACCATTTAAATCTATTCAATTTATTTAGGAATTAATTGCCTTTCAACTCTCATTTAAAAGTTAAATTCTTCCATTTAAAACAATTTAAAGTCAATTCCTTATTCTTATTTATTCATATTATATTCCAAAATTTAAGCTTTTTTTTCCAAAGATTATTTCCATAAATTTTATTAAAACAATCAAAATTCAGTTTCCGTAGCACTTATAAAATGCTACCTAAAGTTATAGGTTAAAACAGTCTATTTACAAAAGACAGCATTTAAGTGCTGTAATTTATTAACTTAACCATTAAGTTTTAAATTTCCTAAATAAAACTTAATATCAATTATTTTACTTAACTAAAATCTCACTTTTAACAAAAATTCATAATTTTCCAAAATAAGTTATACTCCAAAATTTTACATAAACATTCATTTATTTAACATTTGACTCATTCAAAAATCATTATAAATAAAAATAAAATCCTTCAAATACATTTAAACCAGAAAATTATAAACTTTCTATTTAAAAATATTTTTTAAAACATTTCATAAAAATATTATATAAAAACCACGGGTCTGTATATAGTTTTCTAGCCTAGTCAAGTGATACGGATATATATCATTTCAATCCGCAATTTACAAAAACCCGGGTTCTATCATTTCAAACCCGCAATCCCAAGTTAAAATTTAAACAGTTAACTGAATAGGTGAATAATACTTATCGTTCAGGCCTATCATTTCAGCCTATAACGATCTAAATTTACAGGGAACTTGCAGTGATGATTTAATCAGTAAATAAGCATTAAATAATATAACTGCAGTAATATTACAACAGATAAATAACTGATGAGGTGTCAATTTAAAATGGGGTTTAACATCATACGTTATTATATTACAGGCAGATGACATTTAATAAATAATTTACAAATACACTTGCGATAATTCACATAAATATAGGTATGTTTGTCTTGTGAGAAATACTCACCTTAAACTGCAGATAATCAGATTCAAACGATTTTACCACTTGATAAAAGATCGTAGAAATGGCACGATTAGGTTTCCACGGATGCCACGCCTTGATTCAAATCTAAAATAAGATCCAAATACCAAATACGCGACTTTTAAAATCACGGTCAAAGCAAAATTTTCGAAACAACTGGAACGAATAGGATAAAAGAAATTTTGGTTCAGCTTTTGCTCGACTGCCTCACCTCACATCCCGACCCTAACTTCATAGGCTTGGCAATACTATTTATTATTATTATACATTTTATTATTATTATTATTATTATTTTATATTTTTTTTCCAACGGCATGTCCAACTTATCTAGTTTGAAAAATATGTATTTACACAAAACTTGCGTCTCTGCCTAATGCAAACTCTCTCTGCCACTTCAATTTCAAAACATTGTCGAATTCAGAAACATTAAAATTTAAATTTTTAACCATTCTTAACTTTAAAAATCATATTCCTACTTCAGAAAAATGTTCATTTGGATATCATTTATCTTATGATTAAATAAAATAAATTTTATAAATAAAGTATCCAAATTTACTATGAATCATTTGTAAGTCAGAATTTCCCAATTTTACTTAACTTGTATATATATTTTTCCAAATAACTTTACACTTAATTTAAAAATACCCACTTCCTAAATAAAACTAAATTCTCATTTATTTACTTAACTTAACAATTTTATTTAAAACCAAATTTCCAATTTTCAAGTTAAGTCATAAATTGAAATTTCACCTTTCCATTTGAAAACAACATTTTCAATTATTTACTTACAAAACACATCCGTTCCATAATTTTTTTTTTCCTTTTATAGTTAATATACACTAAATTTTCTTCACAACTTTATTCATTTAGACATCAATTCAACTATGATTCAAGTTAAATAAAAGTTATTCCCAAATGTTCCATTTCAACCGTCTTTCATTTTATCAATTCAAAGTACATTATTTATTATACCAAACATATCCATTTTCGGAAATAACTTTTATTAAAATTTCTAGGTTAGATTTCAACTCCATATTAAATCAAATTTAATTATTATGTCATTTATCGTAAATAAAATCTTTAAATTCAATTTAAAACCAATTATTAACTTACAAAAATTTAACTTAAAAAACAAAACACCTTTAAAAATTTAAAGCCTTAAGTCAAATTTTCAGTTGAATTACATAAATTTTATTTCAAAAATACTTAAAAAAATTTAGAAAAATATTATAATATATTAACCATGGGCTTGTTCGGGATATAAGCTTGGTTATGAAAACTTAGAGGGATGTGACGTGGTGGAGAAGTAGCCAAGCAAGGCAAAAGGGAAACAGAGAACAACAAGAAGAAGAAAGGAAAAAACTGGAAGAAGAAAAGAAAAGGACAAAGAAAAACCATTACCTGATTTGAAGCTCTGTACGCAAGAGGAGATAATACAAGCTATAGGAGATGCAAAGGTATTTGGAATAGCTGGTATATATAAATGAGCTTCAGGTTTTAAAGTGGTCACGGCAGGGGAAAATTTATAAAGTGGCAACATATCTTGATTGAGAAGCAGTAAATTTCGTATTAAAACAAAGGAAGGCAGAGAGATTTATTTCCAGTTTCTTCATGTTTGAACGTTATACGAAAATTTAGATTAAATGCATGCGTTGATAAGAAGAGATTTAGATTTGGATTGGGCAAGAGATAAAAGATTGCTCCACCTTTTCTCAAATTAAAGGCTGCGTGATTTATACCAGTTATAATCTAAATTTAAAGCATGCGTTACTGCAAATGAAAATATTTTGATTGAGGAAGCAAAATCTGAGATCTTGCGTGATTTATGGGAACAGTTATACAAAAATTTATTTATTGCAAAATAAAGGCAGTGGAAACAATAAGCAAGAGATAAGGTTTTCGTGCTTAATGAAATAGAGGAGCGTGATCATAAAAGCAAATCTGATTCTCCTTCAGATGATATTAGCGTGATTTAGAGAAGATATATGGTATATAGAAATTTAAAAGATAGGCAAGGTAAATTTGAATGCATGAGTAAATTTTTAGCCAAAAGATTTGATTGTAGATTGAAGAAACGGCAAGGAAAAGTTTTCTTCCAATTTTGTGCTAAATAAAAGGAAGGACGAACTTGATTTATTTCCCACTATACACAAATTTTGATTGTTAATTAGATTGAATTAAATGAACGGCAAGAATTTGGGCAAAGATTGTAGAATTTAAAGTTTTATACCAATACACAGTTATTTCTTAACAAAAAATTTATTGGTTTACATTCTCCATATTATATATATACAAAATTCAAATTTTTATTTAAAAATTCCAAATGGAGTAGTCTTTTAACAAAATTAACCGTTTCACAACTTTAAATTTCCATATTTAGTATTTTAAGGAAATGATTTAAATCAAATTATATATGTATATAAATTGGGAAGTAAATTTTACTGGAAAGAGAAAAATAACGGATTAAAATTCTATACGTTTTCTTATATATAATCTTATATATATATATATATATGGTATTTATTCCCTAAATTTACGCGCCCTTTTTAACGCGTAATTACCCAGTTCATTTATACACTAAAAAAATTAGAAATTCTGACCATGCTGAGACTCGAACTCGAGACCTGTCGTGAATAGCCCAAATGTCTTAACCACCTAAGCTATTAATGTTTTCTTAATTAAAACTTGATTTTGCTAGAAATTAAGTTATTTACTATCTTCGACAAAAGCCCAAATTTCCAAATTAAAGTTAATTCTTAACCATGTCAAAATTTCAGAGATCTTATTATTTAATTAAAAATTTGGTCAATTGTTTGTTTTTAATCACTTTAAATAAACCCCAAAGTTTTTGAAATACAAGTGAAAAATACTTGTTAAAAAATTTGGGCTGTTACATCCAAGCTGTAGAATAAAATTAAGATTGAATTATTCCACACAAAAAACCGATCCACGACAATTCCAACCATTAGAAACGTAGACATGGAAAGAGCTTCGTTTTGATAGGTTGTGGCTCCCGTAACTCCAAACGAGTCAAAAGTTATGGCCGTTTGAAGAAACGGAAGAAAGCGACCGACTGCTCACTGTTCCGATTCGACGGTATTGGCAAAAGTCTTCGGTCTCCGTGAAACGCTCGAGCATGCTCACACTATAGTACTTGATATTTAAGATATTATGGATCATTGGGGGAATAAATGGGGATATGGGTCAAAAACTTGTCTACAGTAGCTATAGCACAATAAACGTTCTTTTTTACGACCGTTCCATCTTCCTCTTTTTCCGTACCACATTATTTTGCTCATAGTCATCAACACGCGCCGCCTTTTTACCAGAATTACGACACCACGACGAAGTGACTTCAAGGAGAGCGTTAAAAGCATTTGATACCTTAGAATTTCGAACGACTCAAGGCGTTTTATATTATTACTTACCCTGTAAGTAAGCTACTTTTTCATTCTGTGAATATCTTTCAGTTTCCTGTTTTATCCAATTTTAAATTCAATTTCAATTTTTTTAGCTGAATATTATGCCGGCCTTTTTTGATCTTTGTATATTTTTGTTTTTCTACGTTCTTCTACGTTAACATTGATTTAGTCCGACTACTTATACCACAAACTCCACGGAATAAATTTATGAACGGAAACATCAAAGATGTAGAATAAAATTGAGATGGAATTATTCTACACAAAAAACCGATCCATGACAAATCCAACCATTACAAACGTAGAACATGGAAAGAGCTTCGTTTTGATAGGTTGTGGCTCTCGTAACACCAAACGAGTCAAAAGTTATGGCCGTTTGAGGAAACGGAAGAAAGCGACCGACCGCTCGCTGTTCCGATTCGACGATATTGGCAAAAGTCTTCGATCTCCGTGAAACGCTCGAGCATGCTCACACTATAGTACTTGATATTTAAGATATTATGGATCATTAGGGGAATAAATGGGGATATGGGTCAAAAACTTGTCTACAGAAGATATAGCACAATAAACGTTCTGTTTTTACGACCGTTCCGTCTTCCTCTTTTTCCGTACCACATTGTTTTGCTCATAGTCATCAACACGCGCCGCCTTTTTACCAGAATTACGACACCACGACGAAATGACTTCAAGGAGAGCATTAAAAGCATTTGATACCTTAGAATTTCGACCGACTCAAGGTGTTTTATATGATTACTTAGCCAGTAAGTAAGCTGCTTTTTCAATCTATAAATATATTTCAGTTTCCTGTTTTATCCAATTTTAAATTCAATTTCAATTTTTTTAGCTGAATATTATGCTGGCCTTTTTTGATCTTTGTATATTTTTGTTTTTTTACGTTCTTCTACGTTAACATCGATTTAGTCCGACTACTTATACCACAAACTCCACGGAATAAATTTATGAATGGAAACATCCAAGCTGTAGAATAAAATTAAGATGGAATTATTCTACACAAAAAACTGATCCATGACAAATCCAACAGTTAGAAATGTAGAACATGAAAAGAGCATCGTTTTGATAGGTTGTGGCTCCCGTAACTCCAAACGAGTCAAAAGTTATGGCCGTTTGAAGAAACGGAAGAAAGCGACCGACCGCTCGCTGTTCCGATTCGACGGTGTTGGCAAAAGTCTTCGATCTTCGTGAAACGCTCGAGCATGCTCACACTATAGTACTTGATATTTAAGATATTATGGATCATTGGGGGAATAAATGGGGATATGGGTCAAAAACTTGTCTACAAAAGCTATAGCACAATAAACGTTCTGTTTTTACGACCGTTCCGTCTTCCTCTTTTTCCGTACCACATTGTTTTGCTCGTAGTCATCAACACGCGCCGCCTTTTTACCAGAATTACGACACCACGAAGAAATGACTTCAAGGAGATCGTTAAAAGCATTTGATACCTTAGAATTTCGAACGACTCAAGGCGTTTTATATGATTACTTAGCCAGTAAGTAAGCTGCGTTTTCAATCTGTGAATATATTTCAGTTTCCTGTTTTATCCAATTTTAAATTCAATTTCAATTTTTTTAGCAGAATATTATGCTGGCCTTTTTTGATCTTTGTATATTTTTATTTTTTTACGTTCTTCTACGTTAACATCAATTTAGTCCTTCTACTTATACCACAAACTCCACGGAATAAATTTATGAATGAAAACATCCAAGCTGTAGAATAAAATTAAGAAGGAATTATTCTACACAAAATACCGATCCATGACAATTCCAACCGTTAGAAACGCAGAACATGGAAATAGCTTTGTTTTGATAGGTTGTGGCTCCCGTAACTCCAAACGAGTCAAAAGTTATGGCCGTTTGAAGAAACGGAAGAAAGCGACCGACCGCTCGCTGTTCCAATTCGACGGTATTGGCAAAAGTCTTCGATCTCCGTGAAGCGCTCGAGCGTGCTCACACTATAGTACTTGATATTTAATAGATTATGGATCATTGGGGGAATAAATGGGAATATGGATCAAAAACTTGTCTACAGAAGCAATAGCACAATAAACGTTCTGTTTTTACGACCGTTCCGTCTTCCTCTTTTTTCGTACCACATTGTTTTGCTCATAGTCATCAACACGCACCGCCTTTTTACCAGAATTACGACACCGCGACGAAATGACCTCAAGGAGAGCGTTAAAACCATTTGATACCTTAGAATTTCGAACGACTCCAGGCGTTTTATATGATTACTTAGCCAGTAAGTAAGCAACTTTTTCAAACTGTGAATATCTTTCAGTTTCCTGTTTTATCAAATTTTAAATTCATTTTCAATTTTTTTAGCTGAATATTATGCTGGCCTTTTTTGATCTTTGTATATTTTTGTTTTTTTACGTTCTTCTACGTTAACATCGATTTAGTCCGACTACTTATACCACAAACTCCACGAAATAAATTCATGAATGGAAACATCCAAGCTGTAGAATAAAATTAAGATGGAATTATTCTGCACAAAAAACCGATCCATGACAATTCCAACCGTTAGAAACGCAGAACATGGAAAGAGCTTCGTTTAGATAGGTTGTGGCTCTTGTAACTCCAAACGAGTCAAAAGTTATGGCCGTTTGAAGAAACGGAAGAAAGCGATCGACCACTCGCTGTTCCGATTCGACGGTATTGGCAAAATTCTTCGATCTCCGTGAAACGCTCGAGCATGCTCACACTATAGTACTTGATATTTAAGATATTATGGATCATTGGGGGAATAAATGGCGATATGGGTCAAAAACTTGTCTACAGAAGCTATAGCACAATAAACGTTATGTTTTTACGACCGTTCCGTCTTCCTCTTTTTCCGTACCACATTGTTTTGCTCATAGTCATCAACACGCGCCGCCTTTTTACCAAAATTACGACACCACGACGAAGTGACTTCAAGGAGAGCGTTAAAAGCATTTGATACCTTAGAATTTCGAACGACTCAAGGCGTTTTATATGATTACTTAGCCTGTAAGTAAGCTACTTTTTCAATCTGCGAATATCTTTCAGTTTCCTGTTTTATCCAATTTTAAATTAAATTTCAATTTTTTTAGCTGAATATTATGCTGGCCTTTTTTGATCTTTGTATATTTTTGTTTTTCTACGTTCTTCTACGTTAACATCGATTTAGTCCGACTACTTATACCACAAACTCCACGGAATAAATTTATGAATGGAAACATCCAAGTTGTAGAGTAAAATTGAGATGGAATTATTCTACACAAAAAACCGATCCATGACAAATCCAACCGTTAGAAACGCAGAACATGGAAAGAGCTTCGTTTTGATAGGTTGTGGCTCCCGTAACTCCAAACGAGTCAAAAGTTATGGCCGTTTGAAGAAACGGAAGAAAGCGACCGACCACTCGCTGTTCCGATTCGACGGTATTGGCAAAAGTCTTCGATCTCCGTGAAACGCTCGAGCATGCGCACACTATAGTACTTGATATTTAAGATATTACGGATCATTGGGGGAATAAATGGGGATATGGTTCAAAAACTTGTCTACAGAAGCTATAGCACAATAAACGTTATGTTTTTACGACCGTTCCGTCTTCCTCTTTTTCCGTACCATATTGTTTTGCTCATAGTCATCAACACGCGCCGCCTTTTTACCAGAATTACGACACCGCGACGAAATGACTTCAAGGAGAGCGTTAAAACCATTTGATACCTTAGAATTTCGAACGACTCAAGGCGTTTTATATGATTACTTAGCCAGTAAGTAAGCAGCTTTTTCAAACTGTGAATATATTTCAGTTTCCTGTTTTATCAAATTTAAATTCATTTTCAATTTTTTTAGCTGAATATTATGCTGGCCTTTTTTGATCTTTGTATATTTTTGTTTTTTTACGTTCTTCTACGTTAACATCGATTTAGTCCGACTACTTATACCACAAACTCCACGAAATAAATTTATGAATGGAAACATCCAAGCTGTAGAATAAAATTAAGATGGAATTATTCTACACAAAAAACCGATCCATGACAATTCCAACGGTTAGAAACGCAGAACATGGAAAGAGCTTCGTTTAGATAGGTTGTGGCTCTCGCAACTCCAAACGAGTCAAAAGTTATGGCCGTTTGAAGAAACGGAAGAAATCGACCGACCGCTCGCTGTTACGATTCGACGGTATTGGCAAAAGTCTTCGATCTCCGTGAAACGCTCGAGCATGCTCACACTATAGTACTTGATATTTAAGATATTATGGATCATAGGAATAAATGGGGATATGGGTCAAAAACTTGTCTACAGAAGCTATAGCACAATAAACGTTATGTTTTTACGACCGTTCCGTATTCCTCTTTTTCCGTACCACATTGTTTTGCTCATAGTCATCAACACGCGCCGCCTTTTTATCATAATTACGACACCAGGATGAAATGACTTCAAGGAGAGCGTTAAAAGCATTTGATACCTTAGAATTTCGAACGACTCAAGGCGTTTTATATGATTACTTAGCCAGTAAGTAAGCAGCTTTTTCAATTTGTGAATATCTTTCAGTTTCCTGTTTTATCAAATTTTAAATTCATTTTCAATTTTTTTAGCTTAATATTATGCTGGCCTTTTTTGATCTTTGTATATTTTTGTTTTTTTACGTTCTTCTACGTTAACATCGATTTAGTCCGACTACTTATACCACAAATCCACGGAATAAATTCATGAATGGAAACATCCAAGCTGTAGAATAAAATTAAGAGGGAATTATTCTACACAAAAAACCGATCCATGACAATTCCAACCGTTAGAAACGCAGAACATGGAAAGAGCTTCGTTTAGATAGGTTGTGGCTCCCGTAACTCCAAACGAGTCAAAAGTTATGGCTGTTTGAAGAAACGGAAGAAAGCGACCGACCGCTCGCTGTTCCGATTCGACGGTATTGGCAAAAGTCTTCGATCTCCGTGAAACGCTCGAGCATGCTCGCACTATAGTACTTGATATTTAAGATATTATGGATCATTGGGGGAATAAATCGGGATATGGGTTAAAAACTTGTCTACAGAAGCTATAGCACAATAAACGTTCTGTTTTTACGACCATTCCGTCTTCCGCTTTTTCCGTACCACATTGTTTTGCTCATAGTCATCAACACGCGCCGCCTTTTTACCATAATTACGACACCACGACGAAGTGACTTCAAGGCGAGCGTTAAAAGCATTTGATACCTTAGAATTTCGAACGACTCAAGGCGTTTTGTATGATTACTTAGCCTGTAAGTAAGCTACTTTTTCAATCTGCGAATATCTTTCAGTTTCCTGTTTTATCCAATTTTAAATTAAATTTCAATTTTTTTAGCTGAATATTATGCTGGCCTTTTTTGATCTTTGTATATTTTTGTTTTTTACGTTCTTCTACGTTAACATCGATTTAGTCTGACTACTTATACCACAAACTCCATGGAATAAATTTATGAATGGAAACATCCAAGGTGTAGAGTAAAATTGAGATGGAATTATTCTACACAAAAAACCGATCCATGACAAATCCAACCGTTAGAAACGCAGAACATGGAAAGAGCTTCGTTTTGATAGGTTGTGGCTCCCGTAACTCCAAACGAGTCAAAAGTTATGGCCGTTTGAAGAAACGGAAGAAAGCGACCGACCGCTCGCTGTTCCGATTCGACGGTATTGGCAAAAGTCTTCGATCTCCGTGAACCGCTCGAGCATGCGCACACTATAGTACTTGATATTTAAGATATTATGGATCATTGGCGGTATAAATGGGGATATGGGTCAAAAACTTGTCTACAGAAGCTATAGCACAATAAACGTTCTGTTTGTGCGACTGTTCCGTCTTCCTCTTTTTTCGTACCACATTGTTTTGCTCATAGTCATCAACACGCGCCGCCTTTTTACCAGAATTACGACACCACGACGAAATGACTTCAAGGAGAGCGTTAAAAGCATTTGATACCTTAGAATTTCGAACGACTCAAGGCGTTTTATATGATTACTTAGCCAGTAAGTAAGCAGCTTTTTCAAACTGTGAATATCTTTCAGTTTCTTGTTTTATCAAATTTTAAATTCATTTTCAATTTTTTTAGCTGAATATTATGCTGCCTTTTTTGATCTTTGTATATTTTTGTTTTTTTACGTTCTTCTACGTTAACATCGATTTAGTCCGACTACTTATACCACAAACTCCACGAAATAAATTCATGAATGGAAACATCCAAGCTGTAAAATAAAATTAAGATGGAATTATTCTGCACAAAAAACCGATCCATGACAATTCCAACCATTAGAAACGCAGAACATGGAAAGAGCTTCGTTTTGATAGGTTGTGGCTCTTGTAACTCCAAACGAGTCAAAAGTTATGGCCGTTTGAAGAAACGGAAGAAAGCGATCGACCGCTCGCTGTTCCGATTCGACGGTATTGGCAAAATTCTTCGATCTCCGTGAAACGCTGAAGCATGCTCACACTATAGTACTTGATATTTAAGATATTATGGATCATTGGGGGAATAAATGGGGATATGGGTCAAAAACTTGTCTACAGAAGCTATAGCACAATAAACGTTATGTTTTTAAGACCGTTCCGTCTTCCTCTTTTTCCGTACCACATTGTTTTGCTCATAGTCATCAACACGCGCCGCCTTTTTACCATAATTACGACACCACGACGAAGTGACTTCAAGGAGAGCGTTAAAAGCATTTGATACCTTAGAATTTCGAACGACTCAAGGCGTTTTATATGATTACTTAGCCTGTAAGTAAGCTACTTTTTCAATCTGCGAATATCTTTCAGTTTCCTGTTTTATCCAATTTTAAATTCAATTTCAATTTTTTTAGCTGAATATTATGCTTGCCTTTTTTGATCTTTGTATATTTTTGTTTTTTTACGTTCTTCTACGTTAACATCGATTTAGTCCTACTACTTATACCACAAACTCCACGGAATAAATTTATGAATGGAAACATCCAAGTTGTAGAATAAAATTGAGATGGAATTATTCTACACAAAAAACCGATCCATGACAAATCCGCCCGTTAGAAACACAGAACATGGAAAGAGCTTTGTTTTGATAGGTTGTGGCTCCCGTAACTCCAAACGAGTCAAAAGTTATGGCCGTTTGAAGAAACGGAAGAAAGCGACCGACCGCTCGCTGTTCCGATTCGGCGGTATTGGCAAAAGTCTTCGATCCCCGTGAAACGCTCGAGCATGCGCACAGTATAGTACTTGATATTTAAGATATTACGGATCATTGGGGGAATAAATGGGGATATGGGTCAAAAACTTGTCTACAGAAGCTATAGCACAATAAACGTTCTGTTTTTACGACCGTTCCGTCTTCCTCTTTTTCCGTACCACATTGTTTTGCTCATAGTCATCAACACGCGCCGCCTTTTTACCAGAATTACGACACCGCGATGAAATGACTTAAAGGAGAGCGTTAAAACCATTTGATACCTTAGAATTTCGAACGACTCAAGGCGTTTTATATGATTACTTAGCCAGTAAGTAAGCAGCTTTTTCAAACTGTGAATATCTTTCAGTTTCCTGTTTTATCAAATTTAAATTCATTTTCAATTTTTTTAGCTGAATATTATGCTGGCCTTTTTTGATCTTTGTATATTTTTGTTTTTTTACGTTCTTCTACGTTAACATCGATTTAGTCCGACTACTTATACCACAAACTCCACGAAATAAATTCATGAATGGAAACATCCAAGCTGTAGAATAAAATTAAGATGGAATTATTCTACACAAAAAACCGATCCATGACAATTCCAACTGTTAGAAAAGCAGAACATGGAAAGTGCTTCGTTTAGATAGGTTGTGGCTCTCGCAACTCCAAACGAGTCAAAAGTTATGGCCGTTTGAAGAAACGGAAGAAAGCGACCGACCGCTCGCTGTTACGATTCGACGGTATTGGCAAAAGTCTTCGATCTCCGTGAAACGCTCGAGCATGCTCACACTATAGTACTTGATATTTAAGATATTATGGATCATTGGGGGAATAAATGGGGATATGGGTCAAAAACTTGTCTACAGAAGCTATAGCACAATAAACGTTATATTTTTACGACCGTTCCGTCTTCCTCTTTTTCCGTACCACATTGTTTTGCTCATAATCATCAACACGCGCCGCCTTTTTACCATAATTACGACACCAGGATGAAATGACTTCAAGGAGAGCGTTAAAAGCATTTGATACCTTAGAATTTCGAACGAATCAAGGCGTTTTATATGATTACTTAGCCAGTAAGTAAGCAGCTTTTTCAATTTGTGAATATCTTTCAGTTTCTTGTTTTATCAAATTTTAAATTCATTTTCAATTTTTTTTGCTGAATATTATGCTGGCCTTTTTTGATCTCTGTATATTTTTGTTTTTTTACGTTCTTCTACGTTAACATCGATTTAGTCCGACTACTTATACCACATATCCACGGAATAAATTCATGAATGGAAACATCCAAGCTGTAGAATAAAATTAAGAAGGAATTATTCTACACAAAAAACCGATCCATGACAATTCTAACCGTTAGAAATGCAGAACATGGAAAGAGCTTCGTTTAGATAGGTTGTGGCTCCCGTAACTCCAAACGAGTCAAAAGTTATGGCTGTTTGAAGAAACGGAAGAAAGCGACCGACCGCTCGCTGTTCCGATTCGACGGTATTGGCAAAAGTCTTCGATCTCCGTGAAACGCTCGAGCATGCTCGCACTATAGTACTTGATATTTAAGATATTATGGATCATTGGGGGAATAAATCGGGATATGAGTTAAAAACTTGTCTACAGAAGCTATAGCACAATAAACGTTCTTTTTTACGACCATTCCGTCTTCCTCTTTTTCCGTACCACATTGTTTTGCTCATAGTCATCAACACGCGCCGCCTTTTTACCATAATTACGACACCACGACGAAGTGACTTCAAGGCGAGCGTTAAAAGCATTTGATACCTTAGAATTTCGAACGACTCAAGGCGTTTTGTATGATTACTTAGCCTGTAAGTAAGCTACTTTTTCAATCTGCGAATATCTTTCAGTTTCCTGTTTTATCCAATTTTAAATTAAATTTCAATTTTTTTAGCTGAATATTATGCTGGCCTTTTTTGATCTTTGTATATTTTTGTTTTTTTACGTTCTTCTACGTTAACATCGATTTAGTCTGACTACTTATACCACAAACTCCACGGAATAAATTTATGAATGGAAACATCCAAGGTGTAGAGTAAAATTGAGTTGGAATTATTCTACACAAAAACCGATCCATGACAAATCCAACCGTTAGAAACGCAGAACATGGAAAGAGCTTCGTTTTGATAGGTTGTGGCTCCCATAACTCCAAACGAGTCAAAAGTTATGGCCGTTTGAAGAAACGGAAGAAAGCGACCGACCGCTCGCTGTTCCGATTCGACGGTATTGGCAAAAGTCTTCGATCTCCGTGAAACGCTCGAGCATGCGCACACTATAGTACTTGATATTTAAGATATTATGGATCATTGGGGGAATAAATGGGGATATGGGTCAAAAACTTGTCTACAGAAGCTATAGCACAATAAACGTTCTGTTTTTACGACTGTTCCGTCTTCCTCTTTTTCCGTACCACATTGTTTTGCTCATAGTCATCAACACGCGCCGCCTTTTTACCAGAATTACGACACCACGACGAAATGACTTCAAGGAGAGCGTTAAAAGCATTTGATACCTTAGAATTTCGAACGACTCAAGGCGTTTTATATGATTACTTAGCCAGTAAGTAAGCAGCTTTTTCAAACTGTGAATATCTTTCAGTTTCCTGTTTTATCAAATTTTAAATTCATTTTCAATTTTTTTAGCTGAATATTATGCTGCCTTTTTTGATCTTTGTATATTTTTGTTTTTTTACGTTCTTCTACGTTAACATCGATTTAGTCCGACTACTTATACCACAAACTCCACGAAATAAATTCATGAATGGAAACATCCAAGCTGTAGAATAAAATTAAGATGGAATTATTCTGCACAAAAAACCGATCCATGACAATTCCAACCGTTAGAAACGCAGAACATGGAAAGAGCTTCGTTTTGATAGGTTGTGGCTCTCGTAACTCCAAACGAGTCAAAAGTTATGGCCGTTTGAAGAAACAGAAGAAAGCGATCGACCGCTCGCTGTTCCGATTCGACGGTATTGGCAAAATTCTTCGATCTCCGTGAAACGCTCGAGCATGCTCACACTATAGTACTTGATATTAAAGATATTATGGATCATTGGGGGAATAAATGGGGATATGGGTCAAAAACTTGTCTACAGAAGCTATAGCACAATAAACGTTATGTTTTTACGACCGTTCCGTCTTCCTCTTTTTCCGTACCACATTGTTTTGCTCATAGTCATCAACACGCTCCGCCTTTTTACCATAATTACGACACCACGATGAAGTGACTTCAAGGAGAGCGTTAAAAGCATTTGATACCTTAGAATTTCGAACGACTCAAGGCGTTTTATATGATTACTTAGCCTGTAAGTAAGCTACTTTTTCAATCTGCGAATATCTTTCAGTTTCCTGTTTTATCCAATTTTAAATTCAATTTCAATTTTTTTAGCTGAATATTATGCTGGCCTTTTTTGATCTTTGTATATTTTTGTTTTTTTACGTTCTTCTACGTTAACATCGATTTAGTCCGACTACTTATACCACAAACTCCACGGAATAAATTTATGGATGGAAACATCCAAGTTGTAGAATAAAATTGAGATGGAATTATTCAACACAAAAAACCGATCCATGACAAATCCACCCGTTAGAAACGCAGAACATGGAAAGAGCTTCGTTTTGATAGGTTGTGGCTCCCGTAACTCCAAACGAGTCAAAAGTTATGGCCGTTTGAAGAAACGGAAGAAAGCGACCGACCGCTCGCTGTTCCGATTCGACGGTATTGGCAAAAGTCTTCGATCTCCGTGATGCGCTCGAGCATGCTCACACTATAGTGCTTGATATTTAAGATATTATGGATCATTGGGGGAATAAATGAGGATATGGGTCAAAAACTTGTCTACAGAAGCTATAGCACAATAAACGTTCTGTTTTTACGACCGTTCCGTCCTCTTTTTCCGTACCATATTGTTTTGCTCATAGTCATCAACACGCGCCGCCTTTTTACCATAATTACGACACCACGATGAAGTGACTTCAAGGAGAGCGTTAAAAGCAATTGATACCTTATAATTTCGAACGACTCAAGGCGTTTTATATGATTACTTAGCCTGTAAGCAAGCTACCTTTTCAATCTGTGAATATCTTTCAGTTTCCTGTTTTATCCAATTTTAAATTCAATTTCAATTTTTTTAGCTGAATATTATGCTGGCCTTTTTTGATCGTTTTGTATTTTTGTTTTTTTCGTTCTTCTACGTTAACATCGATTTAGTCCGGCTACTTATACCACAAACTCCATGGAATACATTTATGAATGGAAACATCCAAGCTGTAGAATAAAATTAAGATTGAATTATTCTACACAAAAAACCGATCCATGACAATTCCAACCGTTATAAACGTAGAACATGGAAAGAGCTTCGTTTTGATAGGTTGTGGCTCCCGTAACTCCAAACGAGTCAAAAGTTATGGCCGTTTGAAGAAACGGAAAAAAGCGACCGACCGCTCACTGCTCCGATTCGACAGTATTGGCAAAAGTCTTCGATCTCCGTGAAGCGCTCGAGCATGCAAACACTATAGTACTGGATATTTAAGATATTATGGATCATTGGGGGAATAAATGGGGATATGGGTCAAAAACATGTCTACAGAAGCTATAGCACAATAAACGTTCTGTTTCTACGACCGTTCCGTCTTCCTCTTTTCCGTACCACATTGTTTTGCTCATAGTCATCAACACACGCCGCCTTTTTACCATAATTACGACAACACGATGAAGTGACTTCAAGGAGAGCGTTAAAAGCATTTGATACCTTAGAATTTCGAACGACTCAAGGCGTTTTATATGATTACTTAGCCTGTAAGTAAGCTACCTTTTCAATCTGTGAATATCTTTCAGTTTCCTGTTTTATCCAATTTTAAATTCAATTTCAATTTTTTTAGCTGAATATTATGCTGGCCTTTTTTGATCTTTATATATTTTTGTTTTTTTACGTTCTTCTACATTAACATCGATTTAGTCCGACTACTTACACCACAAACTCCACGGAATAAATTTATGAATGGAAACATCCAAGCCGTAGAATAAAATTAAGATGGAATTATTCTACACAAAAAACTGATCCATGACAATTCCAACCGTTAGAAACGTAGAACATGGAAATAGCTTCGTTTTGATAGGTTGTGGCTCCCGTAACTCCAAACGAGTCAAAAGTTATGGCCGTTTGAAGAAACGGAAGAAAGCGACCGACCGCTCGCTGTTCCGATTCGACGGTATTGGCAAAAGTCTACGATCTCCGTGAAGCGCTCGAGCGTGCAAACACTATAGTACTTGATATTTAAGATATTATGGATCATTGGGGGAATAAATGGGGATATGGGTCAAAAACATATCTACAGAAGCAATAGCAGAATAAACGTTCTGTTTTTACGACCGTTCCGTCTTCCTCTTTTTCCGTACCACATTGTTTTGCTCATAGTCATCAACACGCGCCGCCTTTTTACCATAATTACGACACCACGACGAAGTGACATCAAGGAGAGCGTTAAAAGCATTTGATACCTTAGAATTTCGAACGACTCATGGCGTTTTATATGATTACTTAGCCTGTAGGTAAGCTACTTTTTAAATCTGCGAATATCTTTCAGTCTCCTGTTTTATCCAATTTTAAATTCAATTTCAATTTTTTTAGCCGAATATTATGTTGGCCTTTTTTGATCTTTATATATTTTTGTTTTTTTACGTTCTTCTACGTTAACATCGATTTAGTCCGACTACTTATACCACAAACTCCACGGAATAAATTTATGAATGGAAACATCCAAGCTGTAGAATAAAATTGAGATGGAATTATTCTGCACAAAAAACCGATCCATGATAAATCCAACCGTTATAAACGCAGAACATGGAAAGAGCTTCGTTTTGATAGGTTGTGGCTCCCGTAACTCCAAACGAGTAAAAAGTTATGGCCGTTTGAAGAAACGGAAGAAAGCGACCGACCACTCGCCGTTCCGATTCGACGGTATTGGAAAAAGTCTTCGATCTCCGTGAAGCGCTCGAGCATGCTCACACTATAGTATTTGATATTTAAGATATTATGGATCATTGGGGGAATAAATGGGGATATGGGTTAAAAACTTGTCTACAGAAGCTATAGCACAATAAATGTTCTGTTTTTACGACCGTTCCGTCTTCCTCTTTTTCCGTACCACATTGTTTTGCTCATAGTCATCAACACGCGCTGCCTTTTTACCATAATTACGACACCACGACGAAGTGACTTCAAGGAGAGCGTTAAAAGCATTTGATACCTTATAATTTCGAACGACTCAAGGCGTTTTATATGATTATTTAGCCTGTAAGTATGCTACTTTTTCAATCTGTGAATATCTTTCAGTTTCCGGTTTTATCCAATTTTAAATTCAATTTCAATTTTTTTAGCTGAATATTATGCTCGACTTTTTTGATCTTTGTATATTTTTGGTTTTTTACGTTCTTCTACGTTAACATCGATTTAGTCCGACTACTTATACCACAAACTCCACGGAATAAATTTAGGAATGGAAACATCCAAGCTGTAGAATAAAATTGAGATGGAATTATTCTACACCAAAAATCGATCCATGACACATCCAACCGTTAGAAACGCAGAACATGGAAAGAGCTTCGTTTAGATAGGTTGAGGCTCCCGTAACTCCAAACGAGTCAAAAATTATGGCCGTTTGAAGAAACGGAAGAAAGCGACCGACCGCTCACTGTTCCGATTCGACGGTATTGACAAAAGTCTTCGATCTCCGTGAAACGCTCGACCATGCTCACACTATAGTACTTGATATTTAAGATATTATGGATCATTGGGGGAATAAATGGGGATATGGGTCAAAAACTTGTCTACAGAAGCTATAGCACAATAAACGTTATGTTTTTACGACCGTTCCGTCTTCCTCTTTTTCCGTACTACATTGTTTTGCTCATAGTCATCAACACGCGCCGCCTTTTAACCACAATTACGACACCACGACGAAGTGACTTCAAGGAGAGCGTTAAAAGCATTTGATACCTTAGAATTTCGAACGACTCAAGGCGTTTTATATGATTACTTAGCCTGTAAGTAAGCTACCTTTTCAATCTGCGAATATCTTTCAGTTTCCTGTTTTATCCAATTTTAAATTCAATTTCAATTTTTTTAGCTGAATATTATGCTGGACTTTTTTGATCTTTGTATATTTTTGTTTTTTACGTTCTTCTACGTTAACATCGATTTAGTCCGACTACTTATACCACAAACTCCACGGAATAAATTTATGAATGGAAACATCCAAGTTGTAGAATAAAATTAAGATGGAATTATTCTACACAAAAAACCGATCCATGACAAATCCAACCGTTAGCAACGCAGAACATGGAAAGAGCTTCGTTTTGATAGGTTGTGGCTCCCGTAACTCCAAACGAGTCAAAAGTTATGGCCTTTGAAGACACGGAGGAAAGCGACCGACCGCTCGCTGTTCCGATTCGACGGTATTGGCAAAAGTCTTCGATCTCCGTGAAGCGCTCGAGCATGCTCACACTATAGTACTTGATATTTAAGATATTATGGATCATTTGGGGAATAAATGGGGATATGGGTCAAAAACTTATCTACAGAAGCTATAGCACAATAAACGTTCTGTTTTTACGACCGTTCCGTCTTCCTCTTTTTCCGTACCACATTGGTTTGATCATAGTCATCAACACGCGCTGCCTTTTTACCATAATTACGACACCACGACGAAGTGACTTCAAGGAGAGCGTTAAAAGCATTTGACACCTTATAATTTCGAACGACTCAAGGCGTTTTATATGATTATTTAGCCTCTAAGTATGCTACTTTTTCAATCTGTGAATATCTTTTAGTTTCCTGTTTTATCCAATTTTAAATTCAATTTCAATTTTTTTAGCTGAATATTATGCTGGACTTTTTTGATCTTTGTATATTTTTGTTTTTTTACGTTCTTCTACGTTAACATCGATTTAGTCCGACTACTTATACCACAAACTCCACGGAATAAATTTATGAATGGAAACATCCAAGCTGTAGATTAAAATTGAGATGGAATTATTCTACATAAAAAACCGATCCATGACAAATCCAACCGTTAGAAACGCAGAACATGAAAAGAGCTTCGTTTAGATAGGTTGTGGCTCCCGTAACTCCAAACGAGTCAAAAGTTATGACCGTTTGAAGAAACGGAAGAAAGCGACCGACCGCTCGCTGTTCCGATTCGACAGTATTGGCAAAAGTCTTCGATCTCCGTGATGCGCTCGAGCATGCTCACACTATAGTACTTGATATTTAAGATATTATGGATCATTGGGGGAATAAATGGGGATATGGTTCAAAAACTTGTCTACAGAAGCTATAGCACAATAAACGTTCTGTTTTTACGACCGTTCCGTCCTCTTTTTCCGTACTATATTGTTTTGCTCATAGTCATCAACACGCGCCGCCTTTTTACCATAATTACGACACCACGACGAAGTGACTTCATGAAGAGCGTTAAAAGCATTTGATACCTTAGAATTTCGAACGACTCAAGGCGTTTTATGTGATTACTTAGCCTGTAAGTAAGCTACTTTTTGCAATCTGTGAATATCTTTCAGTCCTGTTTTATCCAATTTTGAATTCAATTTCAATTTTTTTAGCTGAATATTATGCTGGCCTTTTTTAATCTTTGTATATTTTTGTTTTTTTACGTTTTTCTACGTTAACATCGATTTGGTCCGACTACTTATACCACAAACTCAACGGAATAAATTTATGAATGGAAACATCCAAGCTGTAGAATAAAATTGAGATGGAATTATTCTACACAAAAAACCGATCCATGACAAATCCAACCGTTAGAAACGCAGAACATGGAAAGAGCTTCGTTTAGATAGGTTGTGGCTCCCCTAACTCCAAACGAGTCAAAAGTTAAGGCCGTTTGAAGAAACGGAAGAAAGCGACCGACCGCTCGCTGTTCCGATTCGACGGTATTGGCAAAAGTCTTCGATCTCCGTGAAACGCTCGAGCATGCTCACACTATAGTACTTGATATTTAAGATATTATGGATCATTGGGGGAATAAGTGGGGATATGGGTCAAAAACTTGTCTACAGAAGCTATAGCACAACAAACGTTCTGTTTTTACGACCATTTCGTCTTCCTCTTTTTCCGTACCACATTGTTTTGCTCATAGTCATTAACACGCGCCGCCTTTTTACCAGAATTACGACACCAGGACGAAATGACTTCAAGGAGAGCGTTAAAAGCATTAGATACCTTAGAATTTCGAACGACTCCAGGCGTTTTATATGATTACTTAGCCAGTAAGTAAGCTGCTTTTTCAATCTGCGAATATCTTTCAGTTTCCTGTTTTATCAAATTTTAAATTCAGTTTCAATTTTTTTAGCTGAATATTATGCTGGCCTTGTTTGATCTTTGTGTATTTTTGTTTTTTTACGTTCTTCAACGTTAACATCGATTTAGTCCGACTACTTATACCACAAACTCCACGGAATAAATTTATGAATGAAAACATGCAAGCTGTAGAATAAAATTAAGATGGAATTATTCTACACAAAAAACCGATACATGACAATTCCAACCGTTAGAAACGTAGAACATGAAAAGACCTTCGTTTTGATAGGTTGTGGCTCCCGTAACTCCAAACGAGTCAAAAGTTAATGCCGTTTGAAGAAATGGAAGAAAACGACCGACCGCTCGCTGTTCCGATTCGACGGTATTGGCAAAAGTCTTCAATCTCCGTGAAACGCTGGAGCACGCTCACACTATAGTACTTGATATTTAAGATATTATGGATCATTGGGGGAATAAATGGGGATATGGGTCAAAAACTTGTCTACAGAAGCTATAGCACAATAAACGTTCTGTTTTTACGACGTTCCGTCTTCCTCTTTTTCCGTACCACATTGTTTTGCTCATAGTCATCAACACGCGCCGCCTTTTTACCAGAATTACGACACAACGACGAAATGACTTCGAGGAGAGCGTTAAAAGCATTTCATACCTTAGAATTTCGAACGACTCAAGGCGTTTTATACGATTACTTAGCCAGTAAGTAAGCTGCTTTTTCAATCTGTGAATATCTTTCAGTTTCCTGTTTTATCAAATTTCAAATTCATTTTCAATTTTTTTAGCTGAATATTATGCTGGCCTTTTTTTATCTTTGTATATTTTTGTTTTTTTACGTTCTTCTACGTTAACATCGAATTAGTCCGACTACTTATACCACAAACTCCACGGAATAAATTTATGAATGGAAACATCCAAGCTGTAGAATAAAATTAAGATGGAATTATTCTACACAAAAAACCGATCCATGGCAATTCCAACCGTTAGATACGCAGAACATGGAAATAGCTTCGTTTTGATAGGTTATGGCTCGCGTAACTCCAAACGAGTCAAAAGTTCTGTCCGTTTGAAGAAACGGAAGAAAGCGACCTACCGCTCGCTGTTCCGATTCGACGGTATTGGAAAAAGTCTTCGATCTCCGTGAGACACTCGAGCATGCTCACACTATAGTACTTGATATCTAAGATATTATGGATCATTGGGGGAATAAATGGGGATATGGGTCAAAAACTTGTCTACAGAAGCTATAGCACAATAAACGTTCTGTTTTTACGACCGTTCCGTCTTCCTCTTTTTCCGTACCATATTGTTTTGCTCATAGTCATCAACACGCGCTGCCTTTTTACCATAATTACGACACCACGACGAAATGTCTTCAAGGAGAGCGTTAAAAGCATTTGATACGTTAGAATTTCTAACGACTCAAGGCGTTTTATATGATTACTTAGCCTATAAGTAAGCTACTTTTTCAATCTGCGAATATCTATCAGTTTCCTGTTTTATCCAATTTTAAATTCAATTTCAATTTTTTTAGCTGAATATTATGCTGGCCTTGTTTGATCTTTGTATATTTTTGGTATTTTACGTTCTTCTACATTAACATCGATTTAGTCCGACTACTTATACCACAAACTCCACGGAATAAATTTATGAATGGAAACATCCAAGCTGTAGAATAAAATTAAGATGGAATTATTCTACACAGAAAACCGATCCATGACAATTCCAACCGTTATAAACACAGAACATGGAAATAGCTTCGTTTTGAAGGTTGTGGCTCCCGTAACTCCAAACGAGTCAAAAGTTAATGTCGTTTGAAGAAACGGAAGAAAGCGACCGACCGCTCGCTGTTCCGATTCGACGGTATTGGCAAAAGTCTTCGATCTCCGTGAAACGCTAGAGCATGCTCACACTATAGTACTTGATATTTAAGATATTTTGGATCGTTGGGGGAATAAATGGTGATATGAGTCAAAAACTTGTCTACAGAAGCTATAGCACAATAAACGTTCTGTTTTTACGACCGTTCCGTCTTCCTCTTTTTCTGTACCACAATGTTTTGCTCATAGTCATAAACACGCACCGCCTCTTTACCAGAATTACGACACAACGACGAAATGACTTCAAGCAGAGCGTTAAAAGCATTTGATACCTTAGAATTTCGAACGACTCAAGGCGTTTTATATGATTACTTAGCCAGTAAGTAAGCTTCTTTTTCAATCTGTGAATATCTTTCAGTTTCCTGTTTTATCAAGTATTAAATTCATTTTCAATTATTTTAGCTGAATATTATGCTGGCCTTTTTTTATCTTTGTATATTTTTGTTTTTTTTACGTTCTTCTACGTTAACATCGAATTAGTCTGACTACTTATACCACAAACTCCACGGAATAAATTTATGAATGGAAACATCCAAGCTGTAGAATAAAATTAAGAAGGAATTATCCTACACAAAAAACCGATCCGTGACAATTCCAACCGTTAGAAACGCAGAAAATGGAAATAGCTTCGTTTTGATAGGTTGTGGCTCGCGTAACTCCAAACGAGTCAAAAGTTATGGCCGTTTGAAGAAACGGAAGAAAGCGACCGACCGCTCGCTGTTCCGATTCGACGGTATTGGCAAAATTCTTCGATCTCCGTGAAACGCTCGAGCATGCTCATACTATAGTACTTGATATTTAAGATATTATGGATCATTGGGGGAATAAATGGGGATATGGGTCAAAAACATGTCTACAGAAGCTATAGTACAATAAACGTTCTGTTTTTACGACCGTTCCGTCTTCCTCTTTTTCCGTACCACATTGTTTTGCTCATAGTCATCAACAAGCGCCGCCTTTTTACCAGAATTACGACATCACGACGAAATGACTTCAAGAAGAGCGTTAAAAGCATTTGTTACCTTAGAATTTCGAATGACTCAAGGCGTTTTATACGATTACTTAGCCTGTAAGTAAGCTACTTTTTCAATCTGCGAATATCTTTCAGTTTCCTGTTTTATCCAATTTTAAATTCAATTTCAATTTTTTTAGCTGAATATTATGCTGGCCTTGTTTGATCTTTGTATATTTTTGGTATTTTACGTTCTTGTACGTTAACATCGATTTAGTCCGACTACTTATACCACAAACTCCACGGAATAAATTTATGAATGGAAACATGCAAGCTGTAGAATAAAATTAAGATGGAATTATTCTACACAAAAAACCGATCATTGACAATTCCAACCGTTAGAAACGCAGAACATGGAAATAGCTTCGTTTTGATAGGTTGTGGCTCGCGTACCTCCAAACGAGTCAAAAGTTATGGCCGTTTGAAGAAACGGAAGAAAGCGATCGACCGCTCGCTGTTCCGATTCGACGGTATTGGCAAAAGTCTTCGATCTCCGTGAAGCGCTCGAGCATGCTCACACTATAGTACTTGATATTTAAGATATTATGGATCATTGGGGGAATAAATGGGGATATGGGTCAAAAACTTGTCTACAGAAGCTATAGCACAATAAACGTTCTGTTTTTACGACCGTTCCGTCTTCGTCTTTTTCCGTACCACATTGTTTTGCTCATAGTCATCAACACGCGCCGCCTTTTTACCAGAATTACGACACCACGATGAAATGACTTCAAGGAGAGCGTTAAAAGCATTTGATACCTTAGAATTTCGAACGACTCAAGGCGTTTTATATGATTACTTAGCCAGTAAGTAAGCTGCTATTTCAATCTGTGAATATCTTTCAGTTTCCTGTTTTATCAAATTTTAAATTCATTTTCAATTTTTTTAGCTGAATATTGTGCTGGCCTTTTTTGATATCTGTATATTTTTGTTTTTTTACGTTCTTCTACGTTAACATCGAATTAGTCCGACTACTTATACCACAAACTCCACGGAATAAATTTATGAATGGAAACATCCAAGCTGTAGAATAGAATTAAGATTGAATTATTCTACACAAAAAACCGATCCATGACAATTCCAACCGTTAGAAACGCAGAACGTGAAAATAGCTTCGTTTTGATAGGTTGTGGCTCGCGTAACTCCAAATGAGTCAAAAGTTATGGCCGTTTGAAGAAACGGAAGAAAGCGACCGACCGTTCGCTGTTCCGATTCGACGGTATTGGCAAAAGTCTTCGATCTCCGTGAAACGCTCGAGCATGCTCAAACTATAGTACTTGATATTTAAGATATTATGGATCATTGGGGGAATAAATGGGGATATGGGTTAAAAACTTGTCTATAGAAGCTATAGCACAATAAACGTTCTGTTATTACGATCGTTCCGTCTTCCTCTTTTTCCGTACCACATTGTTTTGCTCATAGTCATCAACACGCACCGCCTTTTACCAGAATTACGACACCACGACGAAATGACTTCAAGGAGAGCGTTAAAAGCGTTTGATACCTTAGAATTTCGAACAACTCAAGGCGTTTTATATGATTACTTAGCCAGTAAGTAAGCTGCTGTTTCAATCTGTGAATATCTTTCAGTTTCCTGTTTTATCAAATTTTAAATTCATTTTCAATTTTTTTAGCTGAATATTATGCTGGCCTTTTTTTATCTTTGTATATTTTTGTTTTTTTATCTTCTTCTACGTTAACATCGAATTAGTCCGACTACTTATACCAGAAACTCCACGGAATAAATTTAAGAATGGAAACATTCAAGCTGTAGAATAAAATTAGAATGGAATTATTCTACACAAAAACCTATCCATGACAATTCCAACCGTTAGTAACGCAGAACATGGAAATAGCTTCGTTTTGATAGGTTGTGGCTCCCGTAACTCCAAACGAGTCAAAAGTTAGTGCCGTTTGAAGAAACGGAAGAAAGCGACCGACCGCTCGCTGTTCCGATTCGACGGTATTGGCAAAAGTCTTCGATCTCCATGAAACGCTAGAGCTTGCTCACACTATAGTACTTGATATTTAAGATATTATGGATCATTGGAGCAATAAATGGGGATATGGGTCAAAAAATTGTCAACAGAAGCTATAGCACAATAAACGTTCTGTTTTTACGACCGTTCCGTCTTCCTCTTTTTCCGTACCACAATGTTTTGCTCATAGTCATCAACACGCGCCGCCTTTTTACCAGAATTACGACACAACGACGAAATGACTTCAAGCAGAGCGTTAAAAGCATTTGATACCTTAGAATTTCGAACGACTCAAGGCGTTTTATATGATTACTTAGCCAGTAAGTAAGCTGCTTTTTCAATCTGTGAATATCTTTCAGTTTCCTGTTTTATCAAATATTTAATTCATTTTCAATTATTTTAGCTGAATATTATGCTGGACTTTTTTGATCTTTGTATATTTTTGTTTTTTTTACGTTCTTCTACGTTAACATCGAATTAGTCC
This sequence comes from Allium cepa, assembly GCA_030765085.1. Classification (NCBI taxonomy): domain Eukaryota; kingdom Viridiplantae; phylum Streptophyta; class Magnoliopsida; order Asparagales; family Amaryllidaceae; genus Allium; species Allium cepa. The sequence goes on from CM060931.1 coordinate 173,316,870, forward strand.
GACTACTTATACCACAAACTCCAAGGAATAAATTTATGAATGGAAACATCCAAGCTGTAGAATAAAATTAAGAAGGAATTATTCTACACAAAAAACCGATCCGTGACAATTCCAACCGTTAGAAACGCAGAAAATGGAAATAGCTTCGTTTTGATAGGTTGTGGCTCGCGTAACTCCAAACGAGTCAAAAGTTATGGCCGTTTGAAGAAACGGAAGAAAGCGACTGACCGCTCGCTGTTCCGATTCGAGGTATTGGCAAAAGTCTTCAATCTCCGTGAAACGCTCGAGCATGCTCATACTATAGTACTTGATATTTAAGATATTATGGATCATTGGGGGAATAAATGGGGATATGGGTCAAAAACATGTCTACAGAAGCTATAGCACAATAAACGTTCTGTTTTTACGACCGTTCCGTCTTGCTCTTTTTCCGTACCACATTGTTTTGCTCATAGTCATCAACACGCGCCGCCTTTTTACCCGAATTACGACATCACGACGAAATGACTTCAAGAAGAGCATTAAAAGCATTTGATACCTTAGAATTTCGAACGACTCAAGGCGTTTTATATGATTACTTAGCCTGTAAGTAAGCTACTTTTTCAATCTGCGAATATCTTTCAGTTTCCTATTTTATCCAATTTTAAATTCAATTTCAATTTTTTTAGCTGAATATTATGCTGGCCTTGTTTGATCTTTGTATATTTTTGGTATTTTACGTTCTTGTACGTTAACATCGATTTAGTCCGACTACTTATGCCACAAACTCCACGGAATAAATTTATGAATGGAAACATGCAAGCTGTAGAATAAAATTAAGATGGAATCATTCTACACAAAAAACCGATCATTGACAATTCCAACCGTTAGAAACGCAGAACATGGAAATAGCTTCGTTTTGATAGGTTGTGGCTCGCGTACCTCCAAACGAGTCAAAACTTATGGCCGTTTGAAGAAACGGAAGAAAGCGACCGACCGCTCGCTGTTCCGATTCGACGGTATTGGCAAAAGTCTTCGATCTCCGTGAAACGCTCGAGCATGCTCACACTATAGTACTTAATATTTAAGATATTATGGATCATTGGGGGAATAAATGAGGATATGGGTCAAAAACTTGTCTACAGAAGCTATAGCACAATAAACGTTCTGTTTTTACGACCGTTCCGTCTTTCTCTTTTTCCGTACCACATTGTTTTGCTCATAGTCATCAACACGCGCCGCCTTTTTACCAGAATTATGACACCACGACGAAATGACTTCAAGAAGAGCGTTAAAAGCATTTGATACCTTAGAATTTCGAACGACTCAAGGCGTTTTATATGATTACTTAGCCTGTAAGTAAGCTAATTTTTCAATCTGCGAATATCTTTCAGTTTCTTATTTTATCCAATTTTAAATTCCATTTCAATTTTTTTAGCTGAATATTATGCTGGCCTTGTTTGATCTTTGTATTTTTTTTAATTTTACGTTCTTCTACGTTAACATCGATTTAGTCCGACTACTTATACCACAAACTCCACGGAATAAATTTATGAATGAAAAGATGCAAGCTGTAGAATAAAATTAAGATGGAATTATTCTACACAAAAAACCGATCCATGACAATTCCAACCGTTAGAAACGTAGAACATGGAAAGACCTTCGTTTTGATAGGTTGTGGCTCCCGTAACTCCAAACGAGTCAAAAGTTATGGCCGTTTGAAGAAACGAAAGAAAGCGACCGACCGCTCGCTGTTCCGATTCGACGGTATTGGCAAAAGTCTTCGATCTCCGTGAAGCGCTCGAGCATGCTCACACTATAGTACTTGATATTTAAGATATTACGGATCATTAGGGGAATAAATGGGGATATGGGTCAAAAACTTGTCAACAGAAGCTATAGCACAATAAACGTTCCGTTTTTACGACCGTTCCGTCTTCCTCTTTTTCCGTACCACATTGTTTTCATCATAGTCATCAACACGCGCCGCCTTTTTACCATAATTACGACACCACGACGAAGCTACTTCAAGGAGAGCGTTAAAAGCATTTGATACTGTAACATCCCGTATTTTTAAGCTATTCAAATTGAACATTTAATTCATTTTAAATGTTGAATATGAATTATAATTTGAATTTAGAGATAGATGACTTTGGTTAAGTTAATAAAATTAGTCAAAAATTCAAATATGGGAACTACATTGGAAATTGAATAATAATAATTGAATATTGGGTTTAGATAATTTGGGAAATTGGATGTGAATTGATATAAAAATGATGTTTAAATGTGTTTTAAGTTCAATTGGACATAATTGATATTATGGGATTTTTGGAAGAATTTAAAAGTTGATAAGTTATTATTTGGAATTTTAGGTTAATTTAAAATGAATTTAATATAATATAAAAATGCAATTAATCGGATTTTGATTCGAAATGAGTTAAAATGATTGTTAATGTGTTTATAAATGTTATATGAATTTTTGTTAAGTTAATAAAATTTTAAACGTGGAAATTTTGAGTGATTTCGATAATTTCGAAATTTGCTTAATTAAATAGACGAGTTAAAATAGCCTTCCGGGGCACAGTCTCGGAATTCGACGAAACCAGTTTCATTGGATCCGTAATAGTTAGTTATTATCGGATTTCAATTTTCGTAGCAATCGGAGTTGTCGTTTGACCCCGGCAGCTCGAAACGCATCGAAATCGTTTTAATCGATTTAATTTCAAATTGAACGTTTAATTCCATAACTCGTGCATACGACCGAATTAGCTTACGAAACCTGTTCCATTGTGTCCGGAACGCGGAAAAACCTCAGGATAGCCTGTCGGAACGTGAGAATTTGAGGTCGTTTGCATAAACTGTTAAATCGAGAAATTATATTCATTAAATAATATTAAAACTAATTTATATATTCATTATCATCTCTAACCCTAGCTTATTTTACCGGCCGCCGCTAGGGCATATGTCAATGGCCGAAATCGATTTACATTCTTCTTCCCAAATCTCTCAATCCTTGCTTTCATTTCGAAAACTTCCAACGGAAGAAAGGTAGATCTCTCCGAGCTCGTGAGATCCAACGGTTGAGATCGACTATCGTCGACCAGAGGAGAGGCAGGAGGGCCGCGTTCGTATGGGGCTTACGTGCGTTTTGCCGAGCCTTGGGGCCACCGAGCTGCTTGTGTTCGTGGGCGAGGGTGGAGATGGTGGAGGCGACTGAGGTGGCAAGCTCCGATCGAGCTCGAAGGCTTCGGTGATGCGGCGATTTCGTGCCCTAGGAGATGAGGATGGGTCGGTGGTAGCCTGTTTGCGTGCGTGTTTTGCGAGAGAGGGAAGAAGGATGGGCCGTGTGTTTTTCTGGGTAAATAAAAAAAAAAAAAAAAGAATTTTGTTTTAAATTAAAATTGAAACTTTATAAAATCATAACTGTTTCATACGAAATCAGATTCGGACGAAATTGGTAGCGCCGGAATCGCAGGAAAGAATACTATGCAGTGGAACAGTTCCGGAGTCAATCCGGGCAAGTAGAAATTTAGGTTAAATCGAACGTCGTTTGGTTTAATTTGAATTTCGAACGCTCGCCGAAACTCAAGGTGAGTTATTCTCACTCACATCTGGATACTAGTAAAGTAGACAGTTAGTATTGATTGGTTGATTGGATGTTTAGCTGAATATGTTAGTTATTACCAAATTGAATTGATATATATACTGTTGTGCTAATATTTGTGGATGCAGGGAAACAGGTTGGAGGGATCCAACGGGATTCCTCACAAAGTAGTAATATTTTTATATTGATGATTATGCCTGTTTATATATTGTGATTGATAAGTTGGAATTTAATTGCATTGTGATATTGTGGTTTAAACTATAAACCCAGAATATTAGTTATAAAGAAAATTGCAGTTTTAATTATAAAGAAATTAAACTGGGTTTCAAAGAAATTGAAAAAAATGGTTAAATAAGAAAATTAAGAGAATATAAATAATCGAAACCTGATTTGGATTGAAAACTGAAATAAATTTGTATAGAAATATTACTGGATAAGTTATAAATCCAAAATTAATTATATTTGATAAATTGAATTTAGAGAAATAAAGGTATTGTCAAATAATGGGTTTAAAAAGGGATTAAATCTGAAATCTATTTTAAAATGTAAATTGGAAGTTTTAAAATTTGGAATGATAATTAATTTAAATGTTATTAGTTGAAGTTTTGGGAAATAAATTTATGTTATAAAACCCTAAAACTAAATTTAATAAATGGACAGAAATCGTGAGAAGGATTTCTGTGATGATTTAGTAGAAATGAGATTTCCTAAGGAAAATCCAAGTTCGAGTTTTAAATTGATTTTATAAAAAGAAGTTTTAAAATCTTAAACTGGTCTTAAAGAATGTTTAGAAATTTATTATTTTAAAGTGATTATTTATAAATTAGCAATAGTAGAATTTTATAGATATTTTAATAATTATGTTTACAAATGGATTTGTTTTAAAAGTTAGTTTTGACCTAAGTATATTGAGAAAAAAAAGTTAATCTTTTACAACTCTATTTTTATTATATAATATAACTAAAACTTATTTTCAATTAAGTTATATCTTATAAATAGTTTGCTTTTTAAATATTTTGAAAGTTATATTTTGAGTAAATAATTAGTAGTAAATTCATCTATTTAAAAGTATATTTTAAATTAAAATGTTTTTAACAGTTTTAAATCTAAACTGTTTTGAACTTGGATATTTCCAATGAGAATATATGGTAAATGATTTACCTTGTAAAGGAGGAATTTTGAGAAATGTTTTCAAATGAGATTTGGAAATTTGGTAATATATCTTTTAAAGATATTTGAGGTAAATAAATAATTTGGGAATTATTTATTGTGTGATGGATGCTATGGATGTTTATGAATATAAATTGATAGTTAAATCACCGACTATCAATATTGGACAAATGCGTTGATCGTTTCGAAGAGACCGGGATCGAGATTTATTTCTCGAAAACCACTTCGATCCGGTTTGTACGTTTTCGTGCGATAAACGTTTTTCGGAGTCGAAGATGGAGCAGTGAAGTGCAAGGGCTAGTCGCTACTAATCCTGAGGATATTTCCAAAATGGATGTAGTAGGAATAGTGCCTTCGGTTCCGTTCGAACCCGGGACGGACTTGTATGGACGAATGCTTCGTGACATCGTCAGCGGACGATGGGCATTCTAAGTGAAACGTTCTAAAGGTAACGTTAAGCCTCAAGCCTCATCAACCGGGAATGACTGAAAATCAGGGGATATGCAGCAAGGCTTCGTGGGTAGCCCCCACTGGAGAGTAAGGTCATCCCTGTCTAGAGGTTTCTTTTTATTTCGGCTTAGTGGTGCGGTTGCTGATCCCAACCGCGGGGTGATCTTATTCGGAATTGCCCATAGGTGATTCCGGTCTTGTGTTGCAGGGGACGAAGGGAGTAGTCCTCGGTACTGTGATCTAGACCACGTACTGTGATAGGTGGTACCCCAGTGCCTAGTCATTGTTGGAAATCCATTTTCCCTACGAGCCTTTTACGAGTTTTGTTTGTATTACCCACTTCGGTGGCTAGTAGCTGGAATTTAATGAATGTAACAATTTCGGCTATTTTATAAGTATTTGTAAATAGACCCTATTATAATATAAGAGGATTTAATAAAAAGTGTTTTAGCTATCGTAAGGTAAAAACCCGACATGTTTATTTGTGGCGTGGTCTTACGAGATGCTTTTGTTTTCAAAGGATTTTTGAAACTTTAATAATCAAGTTGGATGCATATTTAGCATCAGCTGGTATTCCAGACTGACTCGGGTGTTATTTCATTATAATGCTCGGGTCAGACCGAGTATTATTTGTTCAGGATAGGTTGCTATGGAGCAGGAGAGGAGCTGGAGTCCGAGACGTATTATATGTACCTATATATATCCGCTGCTATGTTGTATGGTATGTCTGTTATGTGTTGATTGATGTATGAGTTACTCTGATGATATGTTGTATATAAACAGATATAGATTTCATTTTGTGTAAAATTCTATAGTTACTATTATATTTTATTCCGCTGCGACTGTGAGATTCTGATATTGTTTAGTTTCTTCTTCTTCTATCTCTTTTTCTTTAACCTCAATGGTTCGTATTTCTGTTCCACTTGAGTCAATTAGGGTAGTATATTGTTGATTCAAGGGGTACGGATTTGCGGGCTGTCACACTTGGTATCAGAGCTTAGGGTTGGCGACAACCTAGGCTTTGGTGGGGTAATTACTCATTTAATAGAGTCGATAGTACTCTATAATGAGTTGAGTGTATTAATAGCTATGAGAGCGTACTTGTTAGTGCTTATAAAATTGTTTTTATACTGTGTTGACTTATCGGTTGAGTGTTTATGAATTCTGGTCGGTGCGGGAAGTACAACCGTATCGATAGGGGTTTCTAAACTCTTAAACAAGATAAACTGACATAGTATTGTTTTTAAAGTGGGTAAATGAAATAATTTTACCCAAAAATTTATTTTGATATAAAAGAAATGATTTCTAGCTTATTATATATTGGGTATTTGTTGGTTGTTAATACCATAATTAAGTAAGAATCTTGGATTTGGATAAAATTTGAAATGATAAGCTAATAAGGATATAAGATATTAAAATGGATATAACCAAATAGAATTAATTAGATATGTTGTAAAAAAAAAGAAGTGAAAGTAAAATTTGAGTTAAACCAGAATTTTAACCCGGAAGTTTTGGAAAGGATTTTTAAAAAGTATTGAAAATAAAAGTTTGGAAATTTGAAATCCTGGGAAGTTTGAAATGTTTTCTAATGTATTGAAGGCAATAATGGAATGTTGTTTTGGGTAATATTTTTGAATGGCAACTGTTTTGAAATAAATTTGGGAAAGTAAGAAGCATTGAACTCACTGCAGTCGCTGGAAAATAATCCTGATGATGCTGGCCACATCATTAGAATTCATTTTCGAGTTTCTAAAGTGATGGATTGCTTCCCTAATAATTGGTTATGGTATTGTTTGGATTTGTTGGGGATAACAGTTGTTTTGGATATTTCAAAAATGAGAATTTGTTTTGGGATATGAACAAATTGTTTTGGGTACAACCAAATTGGTTTGGAAGACATGGAGATTTGATTTGATATACCAAATGGGTATATATATATTTGATATATTTCAAAATGGTTTTGAGATAAAACCGGGTAAATTGAATTCTGGGAAAGTTCTTATTAAATAATGTGTAAAGTTGAAATGAATCAACTATTGAATTTGTTAAGTGAAGCTAATGCTAATAAGAAGGAAATGAGAAATTTCAAATCTTGGAATTAAAATTTAATTTGAGTAATTAAAGGTGAATAAAATATATTGAAGTAAATTGAAATTTGAATTTTACTTGGATAAGTAAATAAGTTGGACTTAAAATAAAATTGATTTGGATTAAATTGAAAGGTAAGTTGATTTTGAGATTGTGGGTCATTGAGTATTGGATTATACCCATAAGCTATTAAGTATTATACTTATAGTTTGAGGTTGTGGATTTGAAGTTTGCAAAGAAATAAATTAAGGGAATTTTTATCCTTAAGAATTCAGATATATATATATACATATGGAATTTAGAATTGTGATTATAAAATGTTGGTGGAGTAAAATGAGCAATATAAGTTTTTAAAATAAATAAGTTGGTGAACTTATAAAATAGAAATAGAAATTATAATCACCATGAGAAATAATGAAATGGAATGGTGAATTTAAAAATCTAATCTCAAATGATTGTGAATTGAGATAAGGTAAGGTGGGATATAAAGAAGTGAATGAACTTAAGTTAGTAAACAAGTTTTGAACTTGTATATGGAGAACTAAATTTGAGAATTTGAACTTGAATTAAATCTAAGTGAAGTGAAATTAATTTGGATTGGGTATAAAGGTGAAATGTAAATTGCTTATAATTGCATTAAGGAATTCACATTCTTAAGTTAGTAAGTAATTTAAATTGGAGATTATAAAATGAGAATGGACTTAAGTAAGCACTTTAAACTCTTGAATGGAAGTAAAGTTGCAAATTTATTTAATGGAAGAGTGGAATGGTGTGGAAAATTCAAAATTTGTCCATAAATGAAATGTAAAGTGAGAACATAAATGTGGATATTCCTATGTTGGCAAATAAGTCTTGAACTTATGTATGGGGAGAATAAAACTTGTTTTGGTAATGAAATTGAAATTGAATTTCAGTTGAGTAATAAATAATATTGAAAGAAATTTAGATTCTATTTATAGGAGTAAAAAGGAAAGGTAGAAAATTTAAATGTGCCAAATGAAATATTTGGAAAATGGTGAAATTATGAATGAATTCAGAGTAAATTAAGAAAGTGGATTGAAAACTAATATGGATTATGTTATTGACTGAATTAAATTACAAATTAATGAAATTTGTATTGTAATGGATAGAATTTGATAATCAGTCAAAATTTGAAGGTAAATAAAATCCAGTTTGAATTGGGATTTAATTTTGGTAATAATTATGGGAAGGGCGAATGAATAATGGGATTTGAATGTATTAATGGTGATTTGAATTGTAAGTAAAATTCAAATGAGTGGAATAATTTAAATGGTCTCTTTGTTAATAAAATAAATCTAAAATGGATTGGATAACTAAACAAAGAGCATTAAATGTGTATATGAATTGAAAATTTGATTGAATGAGAATCAAATGGAAATAGAATAAAGTTGATATAAGAAGATAATGAAAATATTGTGAAAGCATTTAAGCAAATTAAATAATAATTGTGATTAAGCTTTATAATGTTGTCTTGTATAAATTTTGTTTGGGTAATAAAGTTGAAGTGCGAGTGGAAATGGTTTTAATTAATATTGAGATATGGATATAAGAGATGTAAATAATCCAGGAGGAAATGATATTAATATAAACTGGGATTGGTTAAAGAAATAAAGATGTAAGGAAATGTAATTTAACAATTACATTGGAATGAGAAAAAAAAATGTTTGGGTTGTGAACCTGGTAATGGAGTAAGATTTATATAAATCTAAGTTGAAATTAATTTTAAATGGTTATAAGCTTAAGTGGCAATTGTTTTGCTTGAATAACATGAATATTTGAATGTATTTAGAATTGAGTTGTTTAAACAACTAAATTGGTTTTGGATAAATTAGAATTTGATTAAGTGAAGTCAAATTAAAATGAAACTAAATTTGGTATGCAAGAAAGAATTGAGATATTATGAAATTGAATTTGGGTTTAAAATATATTGAGCTGGATTGGAATATAACCTAAGGGTTGTATATTAATGCAATCAAACTTGGTGATTATGCATATGAATAGACATAAGCATAAAGGAAATGTGAGTCCTTCACATTGGTAATAAGAATTTGATTGTGAATCAAATTTAAATAATGTTGCATATAAATGAATTAAAGCACTTATTCGTGATATTAAAGTGAATAGGAATGGGTGGTCTTATTGTATGCAAAATTGAATTGGTTTTTGAAATGTTTGGAAGGGATTGGAAATTATTAAGTGACTTTGCTTATGAATGAAACATGGATTACCCTAGTAAGGCAAATGCTTCAAATTTTTGAAGTAAAAAAAAAATTGGTTTGTAAATCAACTTGATATTGAAATGGTGTAGAAAGATGTTAGTGAAGCACATGTTAACTATATGTTAAATAACAATGAATTGGTTGGAATAAATATGTATTGTATGTGATGAACTTGAAATTAAACAATTCAAGTGAAATAAAGTGAAGTTGGACTTGAATAAGAGATTTGAAAAACAATTAACATCTTGATGGTAACATTGTTAAACTATGAAGCATGAGTTTGTAAAGAGAGTTTAAAACAATGTCGAAATTTTGTGAAATTGCTTTTAAGGGTGATTTGCATGCATTATTATGAAAGTTGCTTGATTTGGTTATGGAATGGATATGTTTGGCTTGCATTTACATTGGAAATGTGGTTAAAATACTTATATCTTGGAACTAATGTGTTTGTTGAGTTTAGCACAGGTGCGGGAGGCGTTTGAGAGTATTGGAGCGCGTAAATGTTAAAATGTTAGCCGCTTGCTTTTAAAATGCTAATAAAAGGTACGCCTACGCAAATAAAATTGGAAAAATAATATATATATTGTGATATATTTTGGTTTCCGGCCGTGTGGGCCGATGTATATATATTTGTGTATCCTGCGATATCGCAGAAGCTCCTCCGTACAGGGGAGACTCTGCCAAAATTTTCCGGAAATTTTGGGAGTTAGAAAATTTTTGGGTCTTGGGAAAAGTTGATTAACTTGGAAAGTTATAAGTTAAAAGTTTAAGCTTTAGAGATAAGTAAAGCAGATAGGGTTGGGAATTGAGCAAAAAGGATTTTGTGAAGTGTATATATACTTTTAACTAAGCAAATGGGGTAAGTAAATGGGTTTGAGAGTATGTTCTACCTTATGCAAATTTCGGGGACGAAATTTTTATAAGGGGGGAGGAATGTAACATCCCGTATTTTTAAGCTATTCAAATTGAACATTTAATTCATTTTAAATGTTGAATATGAATTATAATTTGAATTTAGAGATAGATGACTTTGGTTAAGTTAATAAAATTAGTCAAAAATTCAAATATGGGAACTACATTGGAAATTGAATAATAATAATTGAATATTGGGTTTAGATAATTTGGGAAATTGGATGTGAATTGATATAAAAATGATGTTTAAATGTGTTTTAAGTTCAATTGGACATAATTGATATTATGGGATTTTTGGAAGAATTTAAAAGTTGATAAGTTATTATTTGGAATTTTAGGTTAATTTAAAATGAATTTAATATAATATAAAAATGCAATTAATCGGATTTTGATTCGAAATGAGTTAAAATGATTGTTAATGTGTTTATAAATGTTATATGAATTTTTGTTAAGTTAATAAAATTTTAAACGTGGAAATTTTGAGTGATTTCGATAATTTCGAAATTTGCTTAATTAAATAGACGAGTTAAAATAGCCTTCCGGGGCACAGTCTCGGAATTCGACGAAACCAGTTTCATTGGATCCGTAATAGTTAGTTATTATCGGATTTCAATTTTCGTAGCAATCGGAGTTGTCGTTTGACCCCGGCAGCTCGAAACGCATCGAAATCGTTTTAATCGATTTAATTTCAAATTGAACGTTTAATTCCATAACTCGTGCATACGACCGAATTAGCTTACGAAACCTGTTCCATTGTGTCCGGAACGCGGAAAAACCTCAGGATAGCCTGTCGGAACGTGAGAATTTGAGGTCGTTTGCATAAACTGTTAAATCGAGAAATTATATTCATTAAATAATATTAAAACTAATTTATATATTCATTATCATCTCTAACCCTAGCTTATTTTACCGGCCGCCGCTAGGGCATATGTCAATGGCCGAAATCGATTTACATTCTTCTTCCCAAATCTCTCAATCCTTGCTTTCATTTCGAAAACTTCCAACGGAAGAAAGGTAGATCTCTCCGAGCTCGTGAGATCCAACGGTTGAGATCGACTATCGTCGACCAGAGGAGAGGCAGGAGGGCCGCGTTCGTATGGGGCTTACGTGCGTTTTGCCGAGCCTTGGGGCCACCGAGCTGCTTGTGTTCGTGGGCGAGGGTGGAGATGGTGGAGGCGACTGAGGTGGCAAGCTCCGATCGAGCTCGAAGGCTTCGGTGATGCGGCGATTTCGTGCCCTAGGAGATGAGGATGGGTCGGTGGTAGCCTGTTTGCGTGCGTGTTTTGCGAGAGAGGGAAGAAGGATGGGCCGTGTGTTTTTCTGGGTAAATAAAAAAAAAAAAAAAAAGAATTTTGTTTTAAATTAAAATTGAAACTTTATAAAATCATAACTGTTTCATACGAAATCAGATTCGGACGAAATTGGTAGCGCCGGAATCGCAGGAAAGAATACTATGCAGTGGAACAGTTCCGGAGTCAATCCGGGCAAGTAGAAATTTAGGTTAAATCGAACGTCGTTTGGTTTAATTTGAATTTCGAACGCTCGCCGAAACTCAAGGTGAGTTATTCTCACTCACATCTGGATACTAGTAAAGTAGACAGTTAGTATTGATTGGTTGATTGGATGTTTAGCTGAATATGTTAGTTATTACCAAATTGAATTGATATATATACTGTTGTGCTAATATTTGTGGATGCAGGGAAACAGGTTGGAGGGATCCAACGGGATTCCTCACAAAGTAGTAATATTTTTATATTGATGATTATGCCTGTTTATATATTGTGATTGATAAGTTGGAATTTAATTGCATTGTGATATTGTGGTTTAAACTATAAACCCAGAATATTAGTTATAAAGAAAATTGCAGTTTTAATTATAAAGAAATTAAACTGGGTTTCAAAGAAATTGAAAAAAATGGTTAAATAAGAAAATTAAGAGAATATAAATAATCGAAACCTGATTTGGATTGAAAACTGAAATAAATTTGTATAGAAATATTACTGGATAAGTTATAAATCCAAAATTAATTATATTTGATAAATTGAATTTAGAGAAATAAAGGTATTGTCAAATAATGGGTTTAAAAAGGGATTAAATCTGAAATCTATTTTAAAATGTAAATTGGAAGTTTTAAAATTTGGAATGATAATTAATTTAAATGTTATTAGTTGAAGTTTTGGGAAATAAATTTATGTTATAAAACCCTAAAACTAAATTTAATAAATGGACAGAAATCGTGAGAAGGATTTCTGTGATGATTTAGTAGAAATGAGATTTCCTAAGGAAAATCCAAGTTCGAGTTTTAAATTGATTTTATAAAAAGAAGTTTTAAAATCTTAAACTGGTCTTAAAGAATGTTTAGAAATTTATTATTTTAAAGTGATTATTTATAAATTAGCAATAGTAGAATTTTATAGATATTTTAATAATTATGTTTACAAATGGATTTGTTTTAAAAGTTAGTTTTGACCTAAGTATATTGAGAAAAAAAAGTTAATCTTTTACAACTCTATTTTTATTATATAATATAACTAAAACTTATTTTCAATTAAGTTATATCTTATAAATAGTTTGCTTTTTAAATATTTTGAAAGTTATATTTTGAGTAAATAATTAGTAGTAAATTCATCTATTTAAAAGTATATTTTAAATTAAAATGTTTTTAACAGTTTTAAATCTAAACTGTTTTGAACTTGGATATTTCCAATGAGAATATATGGTAAATGATTTACCTTGTAAAGGAGGAATTTTGAGAAATGTTTTCAAATGAGATTTGGAAATTTGGTAATATATCTTTTAAAGATATTTGAGGTAAATAAATAATTTGGGAATTATTTATTGTGTGATGGATGCTATGGATGTTTATGAATATAAATTGATAGTTAAATCACCGACTATCAATATTGGACAAATGCGTTGATCGTTTCGAAGAGACCGGGATCGAGATTTATTTCTCGAAAACCACTTCGATCCGGTTTGTACGTTTTCGTGCGATAAACGTTTTTCGGAGTCGAAGATGGAGCAGTGAAGTGCAAGGGCTAGTCGCTACTAATCCTGAGGATATTTCCAAAATGGATGTAGTAGGAATAGTGCCTTCGGTTCCGTTCGAACCCGGGACGGACTTGTATGGACGAATGCTTCGTGACATCGTCAGCGGACGATGGGCATTCTAAGTGAAACGTTCTAAAGGTAACGTTAAGCCTCAAGCCTCATCAACCGGGAATGACTGAAAATCAGGGGATATGCAGCAAGGCTTCGTGGGTAGCCCCCACTGGAGAGTAAGGTCATCCCTGTCTAGAGGTTTCTTTTTATTTCGGCTTAGTGGTGCGGTTGCTGATCCCAACCGCGGGGTGATCTTATTCGGAATTGCCCATAGGTGATTCCGGTCTTGTGTTGCAGGGGACGAAGGGAGTAGTCCTCGGTACTGTGATCTAGACCACGTACTGTGATAGGTGGTACCCCAGTGCCTAGTCATTGTTGGAAATCCATTTTCCCTACGAGCCTTTTACGAGTTTTGTTTGTATTACCCACTTCGGTGGCTAGTAGCTGGAATTTAATGAATGTAACAATTTCGGCTATTTTATAAGTATTTGTAAATAGACCCTATTATAATATAAGAGGATTTAATAAAAAGTGTTTTAGCTATCGTAAGGTAAAAACCCGACATGTTTATTTGTGGCGTGGTCTTACGAGATGCTTTTGTTTTCAAAGGATTTTTGAAACTTTAATAATCAAGTTGGATGCATATTTAGCATCAGCTGGTATTCCAGACTGACTCGGGTGTTATTTCATTATAATGCTCGGGTCAGACCGAGTATTATTTGTTCAGGATAGGTTGCTATGGAGCAGGAGAGGAGCTGGAGTCCGAGACGTATTATATGTACCTATATATATCCGCTGCTATGTTGTATGGTATGTCTGTTATGTGTTGATTGATGTATGAGTTACTCTGATGATATGTTGTATATAAACAGATATAGATTTCATTTTGTGTAAAATTCTATAGTTACTATTATATTTTATTCCGCTGCGACTGTGAGATTCTGATATTGTTTAGTTTCTTCTTCTTCTATCTCTTTTTCTTTAACCTCAATGGTTCGTATTTCTGTTCCACTTGAGTCAATTAGGGTAGTATATTGTTGATTCAAGGGGTACGGATTTGCGGGCTGTCACAGATACCTTAGAATTTCGAACGACTCAAGGCGTTTTATATGATTACTTAGCCTGTAAGTAAGCTACTTTTTCAATCTGTGAATATCTTTTAGTTTCCTGTTTTATCCAATTTTAAATTCAATTTCAATTTTTTAGCTGAATATTATGCTGGCCTTTTTTGATCTTTGTATATTTTTGTTTTTTTACGTTCTTCTATGTTAACATCGATTTAGTCCGACTACTTATACCCCAAACTCCACGGAATAAATTTATGAATGAAAACATCCAAGCTATAGAATAAAATTGAGATGGAATTATTCTACATAAAAAACCGATCCATGACAATTCCAACCGTTAGAAACGTAGAATATGGAAAGAGCTTCGTTTTGATAGGTTGTGGCTCCTGTAACTCCAAACGAGTCAAAAGTTATGGCCGTTTGAAGAAACGGAAGAAAGCGACCGACCGCTCGCTGTTCTGATTCGACGGTATTGGCAAAAGTCTTCGATCTCTATGAAGCGCTCGAGCATGTTGACACTATAGTACTTGATATTTAAGATATTATGGATCATTGGGGGAATAAATGGGGATATGGGTCAAAAACTTGTCTACAGAAGCTATAGCACAATAAACATTCTGTTTTTACGACCATTCCGTCTTCCTCTTTTTCCGTACCACATTGTTTTGCTCATAGTCATCAACACGCGCCGCCTTTTTACCATAATTACGACACCACGATGAAGTAACTTCAAGGAGAGCGTTAAAAGCATTTGATACCTTAGAATTTCGAACGACTCAAGGCGTTTTATATGATTACTTAGCCTGTAAGTAAGCTACTTTTTCAATATGTGAATATCTTTCAGTTTCCTGTTTTATCCAATTTTAAATTCAATTTCAATTTTTTTAGCTGAATATTATGCTGGCCTTTTTTGATCTTTGTATATTTTTGTTTTTTTACGTTCTTCAACGTTAACATCGATTTAGTCCGACTACTTATACCACAAACTCCACGGAATAAATTTATGAATGGAAACATCCAAGCTGTAGAATAAAATTAAGATGGAATTATTCTACACAAAAAACCGATCAATGACAAATCCAACCGTTAGAAACGCAGAACATGGAAATAGCTTCGTTTAGATAGGTTGTGGCTCCCGTAACTCCACACGAGTCAAAAGTTAAGGCCGTTTGAAGAAACGGAAGAAAGCGACAGACCGCTCGCTGTTCCGATTCGACGGTATTGGCAAAAGTCTTCGATCTCCGTGAAACGCTCGAGCATGCTCACACTATAGTACTTGATATTTAAGATATTATGGATCATTGGGGGAATAAATGGGGATATGGGTCAA
Organism: Allium cepa; assembly: GCA_030765085.1. NCBI lineage: Eukaryota > Viridiplantae > Streptophyta > Magnoliopsida > Asparagales > Amaryllidaceae > Allium > Allium cepa. The sequence continues at coordinate 173,332,812 of CM060931.1, forward strand.
AAACTTGTCTATAGAAGCTATAGCACAATAAAAGTTCTGTTTTTACGACCATTCCGTCGTCCTCTTTTTCCGTACCACATTATTTTGCTCATAGTCATCAACACGCGCCGCCTTTTTACCAGAATTACGACACCACGACGAAATGACTTCAAGGAGAGCGTTAAAAGCATTTGATACCTTAGAATTTCGAACGACTCAAGGCGTTTTATATGATTACTTAGCCTGTAAGTAAGCTACTTCTTCAATCTGCGAATGTCTTTCAGTTTCCTGTTTTATCCATTTTTAAATTCAATTTCAATTTTTTTAGCTGAATATTATGCTGGCCTTTTTTGATCTTTGTATATTTTTGTTTTTTTACGTTCTTCAACGTTAACATCGATTTAGTCCGACTACTTATACCACAAACTCCACGGAATAAATTTATGAACGGAAACATCCAAGCTGTAGAATAAAGTTGAGATGGAATTATTCTACACAAAAAACCGATCCATGACAATTCCAACCGTTAGAAACGCAGAACATGGAAATAGCTTCGTTTTGATAGGTTTTGGCTCGCGTAACTCCAAACGAGTCAAAAGTTATGGCCGTTTGAAGAAACGGAAGAAAGCGACCGACCGCTCGCTGTTCCGATTCGACGGTATTGGCGAAAGTCTTCGATCTCCGTGAAACGCTCGAGCATGCTCACACTATAGTACTTGATATTTAAGATATTATGGATTATTGGGGGAATAAATGGGGATATGGGTCAAAACTTGTCTACAGAAGCTATAGCACAATAAACGTTCTATTTTTACGACCGTTCCATCTTCCTCTTTTTCCGTACCACATTGTTTTGCTCATAGTCATCAACACGCGCCGCCTTTTTACCAGAATTACGACACCACGACGAAATGACTTCAAGGAGAGCGTTAAAAGCATTTGATTCCTTAGAATTTCGAATGACTCAAGGCGTTTTATATGATTACTTAGCCAGTAAGTAAGCTGCTTTTTCAATCTGCGAATATCTTTCAGTTTCCTGTTTTAACAAATTTTAAATTCATTTTCAATTTTTTTAGCTGAATATTATGCTGGCCTTTTTTGATCTTTGTATATTTTTGTTTTTTTACGTTCTTCTACGTTAACATCGAATTAGTCGGACTACTTATACCAGAAACTCCACAGAATAAATTTATGAATGGAAACATCCAAGCTGTAGAATAAAAATAAAATGGAATAATTCTACACAAAAAACCGATCCATGACAATTCCAACCGTTAGAAACGCAGAACATGGAAATAGCTTCGTTTTGATAGGTTGTGGCTCCCGTAACTCCAAACGAGTCAAAAGTTATGGTCATTTGAAGACACGGAAGAAAGAGACGACCGCTCGCTGTTCCGATTCGACGGTATTGGCAAAAGTCTTCGATCTCCGTGAAACGCTCGAGCATGCTCACACTATAGTACTTGATATTTAAGATATTATGGATCGTTGGGGGAATAAATGGGTATATGGGTCAAAAACTTGTCTACAGAAGCTATAGCACAATAAACGTTCTGTTTTTACGACCGTTCCGTCTTCCTCTTTTTCCGTACCACATTGTTTTGCTCATAGTCATCAACACGCGCCGCCATTTTACCAGAATTACGACACCACGACGAAATGACTTCAAGGAGAGCGTTAAAAGCATTTGATACCTTAGAATTTCGAACGACTCAAGGCGTTTTATATGATTACTTAGCCAGTAAGTAAGCTGCTTTTTCAATCTGCGAATATCTTTCAGTGTCCTGTTTTATCAAATTTTAAATTCATTTTCAATTTTTTTAGCTGAATATTATGCTGGCCTTTTTTGATCTTTGTATATTTTTGTTTTTTACGTTCTTCTACGTTAAAATCGAATTAGTCCGACTACTTATACCACAAACTCCACGGAATAAATTTTTGAATGGAAACATGCAAGCTGTAGAATAAAATTAAGATGGAATTATTCTACACAAAAAACCGATCCATGACAATTCCAACCGTTAGAAACGCAGAACATGGAAATAGCTTCGTTTTGATAGGTTGTGGCTCGCGTAACTCCAAAAGAGTCAAAAGTTATGGCCGTTTGAAGAAACGGAAGAAAGCGACCGACCGCTCGCTGTTCCGATTCGACGGTATTGGCAAAAGTCTTCGATCTCCGTGAAACGCTCGAGCATGCTCACACTATAGTACTTGATATTTAAGATATTATGGATCATTGGGGGAATAAATGGGGATATGGGTCAAAAACTTGTCTACAGAAGCTATAGCATAATAAACGTTCTGTTTTTACGGCCGTTCCGTCTTCCTCTTTTTCCGTACCACATTGTTTTGCTCATAGTCATCAACACGCGCCGCTTTTTACCAGAATTACGACACCACGACGAAATGACTTCAAGGAGAGCGTTAAAAGCATTTGATACCTTAGAATTTCGAACGACTTAAGGCGTTTTATATGATTACTTAGCTTGTAAGTAAGCTACTTTTTCAATCTGCGAATATCTTTCAGCTTCCTGTTTTATCCAATTTTAAATTCACTTTCAATTTTTTTAGCTAAATATTATGCTGGCCTTGTTTGATCTTTGTATATTTTTGTTATTTTACGTTCTTCTACGTTAACATCGATTTAGTCCGACTACTTATACCACAAACTCCACGGAATAAATTTATGAATGAAAACATGCAAGCTGTAGAATAAAATTAAGATGGAATTATTCTACACAAAAAACCGATCCATGACAATTCCAACCGTTAGAAACGTAGAATTTGGAAATAGCTTCGTTTTGATAGGTTGTGGCTCGCGTAACTCCAAACGAGTCAAAAGTTATGGCCGTTTGAAGAAACGGAAGAAAGCGACCGACCGCTCGCAGTTCCGATTCGACGGTATTGGCAAAAGTCTTCGATCTCCGTGAAACACTCGAGCATGCTCACACTATGGTACTTGATATTTAAGATATTATGGATCATTGGGGGAATAAATGGGGATATGGGTCAAAAACTTGTCTACAGAAGCTATAGCACAATAAACGTTCTGTTTTTACGACCGTTCTGTCTTCCTCTTTTTCCGTACCACATTGTTTTGCTCATAGTCATCAACACGCGCCGCCTTTTTACCAGAATTACGACACCACGACGAAATGACTTCAAGGAGATCGTTAAAAGCATTTGATACCTTAGAATTTCGAATGACTCAAGGTGTTTTATATGATTACTTAGCCGGTAAGTAAGCTACTTTTTCAATCTGTGAATATCTTTCAGTTTCCTGTTTTAACAAATTTTAAATTCATTTTCAATTTTTTTAGGTGAATATTATGCTGGCCTTGTTTGATCTTTGTATATTTTTTTTATTTTACGTTCTTCTACGTTAACATCGAATTAGTCCGACTACTTTTACCACAAACTCCACGGAATAAATTTATGAATGGAAACATCCAAGCTGTAGAATAAAATTAAGATGGAATTATTCTACACAAAAAACCGATCCATGACAATTCCAACCGTTACAAACACAGAACATGGAAATAGCTTCGTTTTGATAGGTTGTGGCTCGCGTAACTCCAAACGAGTCAAAAGTTATGGCCGTTTGAAGAAACGGAAGAAAACGACCGACCGCTCGCTGTTCCGATTCGACGGTATTGGCAAAAGTCTTCGATCTCCGTGAAACGCTCGAGCATGCTCACACTATAGTACTTGATATTTAAGATATTATGGATCATTGGGGGAATAAATGGGGATATGGGTCAAAAACTTGTCTACAGAAGCTATAGCACAATAAACGTTCTGTTTTTACGACCGTTCCGTCTTCCTCTTTTTCCGTACCACATTGTTTTGCTCATAGTCATCAACACGCGCCGCCTTTTTACCAGAATTACGACACCACGACGAAATGACTTCAAGGAGAGCGTTAAAAGCATTTGATACCTTAGAATTTCGAACGACTCAAGGCGTTTTATATGATTACTTAGCATGTCAGTAAGCTACTTTTGCAATCTGCGAATATCTTTCAGTTTCCTGTTTTATCCGATTTTAAATTCAATTTCAATTTTTTTAGCTGAATATTATGCTGGACTTGTTTGATCTTTGTATATTTTTGTTATTTTACGTTCTTCTACGTTAACATCGATTTAGTCCGACTACTTATACCACAAACTCCATGGAATAAATTTATGAATGAAAACATGCAAGCTGTAGAATAAAATTAAGATGGAATTATTCTACACAAAAAACCGATCCATGACAATTCCAACCGTTAGAAACGCAGAACATGGAAATAGCTTTGTTTTGATAGGTTGTGGCTCGCGTAACTCCAAAAGAGTTATGGCCGTTTGAAGAAACGGAAGAAAGCGACCGACCGCTCGCTGTTCCGATTTGACGGTATTGGCAAAAGTCTTCGATCTCCGTGAAACGCTCGAGCGTGCTCACTCTATAGTACTTGATATTTAAGATATTATGGATCATTGGGGGAATAAATGGGGATATGGGTCAAAAACTTGTCTACAAAAGCTATAGCATAATAAACATTCTGTTTTTACGACCGTTCCGTCTTCCTCTTTTTCCGTACCACATTGTTTTGCTCATAGTCATCAACACGCGCCGCCTTTTTACCAGAATTACGACACCACGACGAAATGATTTCAAGGAGAGCGTTAAAAGCATTTGATACCTTAGAATTTCGAACGACTCAAGGCGTTTTATATGATTACTTAGCCTGTAAGTAAGCTACTTTTTCAATTTGCGAATATCTTTCAGTTTCCTGTTTTATCCAATTTTAAATTCAATTTCAATTTTTTTAGCTGAATATTATGCTGACCTTGTTTGATCTTTGTATTTTTTTTTTATTTTACGTTCTACTACGTTAACATCGATTTAGTCCGACTACTTATACCACAAACTCCACGAAATAAATTCATGAATGGAAACATCCAAGCTGTAGAATAAAATTAAGATGGAATTATTCTACACAAAAAACCGATCCATGACAATTCCAACCGTTAGAAACGCAGAACATGGAAATAGCTTCGTTTTGATAGGTTGTGGCTCGCGTAACTCCAAACGAGTAAAAGTTATGGCCGTTTGAAGAAACGGAAGAAAGCGACCGACCGCTCGCTGTTCCGATTCGACGGTATTGACAAAAGTCTTCGATCTCCGTGAAACGCTTGAGCATGCTCACACTATAGTACTTGATATTTAAGATATTATGGATCATTGGGGGAATAAATTGGGATATGGGTCAAAAACTTGTCCTCAGAAGCTATTGCACAATAAACGTTCTGTTTTTACGACCTTTCCGTCTTCCACTTTTTCCGTAACACATTGTTTTGCTCATAGTCATCAACACGCGCCGCCTTTTTACCAGAATTACGACACTACGACGAAATGACTTCATGGAGAGCATTAAAAGCATTTGATACCTTAGAATTTCGAACGACTCAAGGCGTTTTGTATGATTACTTAGCCTGTAAGTAAGCTACTTTTTTAATCTGTGAATATCTTTCAGTTTCCTGTTTTATCCAATTTTAAATTCAATCTCAATTTTTTTAGCTAAATATTATGCTGGCCTTTTTCGATCTTTGTATATTTTTTGATCTTTGTATATTTTTGTTCCGTTTCGACGGTATTGGCAAAAGCCATCGATCTTCGTGAAGCGCTCGAGCATGCTCACACTATAGTACTTGATATTTAAGATATTATGGATCATTGGGGGAATAAATGGGGATATGGGTCAAAAACTTGTCTACAGAAGCTATACCACAATAAATGTTCTGTTTTTGCGACCGTTCCGTCTTCCTCTTTTTCCGTACCACATTGTTTTGCTCATAGTCATCAACACGCGCCGCCTTTTTACCATAATTACGACACCACGACGAAGTGACTTCAAGGAGAGCGTTAAAACCATTTGATACCTTATAATTTCGAACGACTCAAGGCGTTTTATATGATTACTTAGCCTGTAAGTAAGCTACTTTTTCAATCTGTGAATATATTTCGGTTTCCTGTTTTATCCAATTTTAAATTCAATTTCAATTTTTTTTAGCTGAATATTATGCTGGCCTTTTTTTGCCTTTGTATATTTTTGTTTTTTTACGTTCTTCTACGTTAACATCGATTTAGTCCGACTACTTATACCACAAACTCCACGGAATAAATTTATAAATGGAAACATCCAAGCTGTAGAATAAAATTGAGATGGAATTATTCTACACAAAAAACCGATCCATGACAAATCCAACAGTTAGAAACGTAGAACATGGAAAGAGCTTCGTTTAGATAGGTTGTGGTTCCCGTAACTCCAAACGAGTCAAAAGTTAATGCCGTTTGAAGAAACGGAAGAAAACGACCGACCGCTCGCTGTTCCGATTCGACGGTATTGGCAAAAGTCTTCGATCTCCGTGAAACGCTAGAGCACGCTCACACTATAGTTCTTGATATTTAAGATATTATGGATCATTGGGGGAATAAATGGGGATATGGGTCAAAAACTTGTCTACAGAAGCTATAGCACAATAAACGTTCTGTTTTTACGACCGTTCCGTCTTCCTCTTTTTCCGTACCACATTGTTTTGCTCATAGTCATCAACACGCGCCGCCTTTTTACCAGAATTACGACACAACGACGAAATGACTTCAAGGAGAGCGTTAAAAGCATTTGATACCTTAGAATTTCGAACGACTCAAGGCGTTTTATATGATTACTTAGCCAGTAAGTAAGCTGCTTTTTCAATCTGTCAATATCTTTCAGTTTCCTGATTTATCAAATTTTAAATTCATTTTCAATTTTTTTAGCTGAATATTATGCTGGCCTTTTTTGATCTTTGTATATTTTTGTTTTTTTACGTTCTTCTACGTTAACATCGAATTAGTCCGACTACTTATACCAGAAACTCCACGGAATAAATTTATGAATGGAAACATCCAAGCTGTAGAATAAAATTAAGATGGAATTATTCTACACAAAAAACAGATCCATGACAATTCCAACCGTTAGAAACGCAGAACATGGAAATAGCTTCGTTTTGATAGGTTGTGGCTCCCCTAACTCCAAACGAGTCAAAAGTTAATGTCGTTTGAAGAAACGGAAGAAAACGACCGACCGCTCGCTGTTCCGATTCGACGGTATTGGCAAAAGTCTTCGATCTCCGTGAAACGCTAGAGCACGCTCACACTGTAGTTCTTGATATTTAAGATATTCTGGATCATTGGGGGAATAAATGGGGATATGGGTCAAAAACTTGTCTACAGAAGCTATAGCACAATAAACGTTCTGTTTTTACGACCATTCCGTCTTCCTCTTTTTCCGTACCACATTGTTTTGCTCATAGTCATCAACACGCGCCGCCTTTTTACCAGAATTACGACACAACGACGAAATGACTTCAAGGAGAGCGTTAAAAGCATTTGATACCTTAGAATTTCGAATGACTCAAGGCGTTTTATATGTTTACTTAGCCTGTAAGTAAGCTAATTTTTCAATATGCGAATATCTTTCATTTTCCTCTTTTATCCAATTTTAAATTCAATTTCAGTTTTTTTAGCGGAATATTATGGTGGCCTTTTTTGAACTTTGTATATTTTTGTTTTTTTACGTTCTTCTACGTTAACATCGAATTAGTCTGACTACTTATAACACAAACTCCACGGAATAAATTTATGAATGGAAACATCCAAGTTGTAGAATAAAATTAAGATGGAATTATTCTACACAAAAAACCGATCCATGACAATTCCAACCGTTAAAACGCAGAACATGGAAATAGCTTCGTTTTGATAGGTTGTGGCTCGCGTAACTCCAAACGAGTCGAAAGTTATGGCCGTTTGAAGAAACGGAAGAACGCGACCGACCGCTCGCTGTTCCGATTCGACGGTATTGGCAAAAGTCTTCGATCTCCGTGAAACGCTCGAGCATGCTCACACTATAGTACTTGATATTTAAGATATTATGGATCATTGGGGGAATAAATGGGGATATGGGTCAAAAACTTGTCTACAGAAGCTATAGCACAATAAACGTTCTGTTTTTACGACCGTTCCGTCTTCCTCTTTTTCCGTACCATATTGTTTTGCTCATAGTCATCAACACGCGCTGCCTTTTTACCAGAATTACGACACCACGATGAAATGTCTTCAAGGAGAGCGTTAAAAGCATTTGATACCTTAGAATTTCGAACGACTCAAGGCGTTTTATATGATTACTTAGCTTGTAAGTAAGCTACTTTTTCAATCTGCGAATATCTTTCAATTTCCTGTTTTATCCAATTTTAAATTCAATTTCAATTTTTTTAGCTGAATATTATGCTGGCCTTGTTTGATCTTTGTATATTTTTGGTATTTTACGTTCTTCTACATTAACATCGATTTAGTCCGACTACTTATACCACAAACTCCACGGAATAAATTTATGAATGGAAACATGCAAGCTGTAGAATAAAATTAAGATGGAACTATTCTACACAGAAAACCGATCCATGACAATTCCAACCGTTAGAAACACAGAAGATGGAAATAGCTTCGTTTTGATAGGTTGTGGCTCCCGTAACTCCAAACGAGTCAAAAGTTAATGCCGTTTGAAGAAACGGAAGAAAGCGACCGACCGCTCGCTGTTCCGATTCGACGGTATTGGCAAAAGTCTTCGATCTCCGTGAAACGCTAGAGCATGCTCACACTATAGTACTTGATATTTAAGATATTCTGGATCGTTGGGGGAATAAATGGTGATATGGGTCAAAAACTTGTCTACAGAAGCTATAGCACAATAAACGTTCTGTTTTTACGACCATTCCGTCTTCCTCTTTTTCCGTACCACATTGTTTTGCTCATAGTCATCAACACGCGCCGCCTTTTTACCAGAATTACGACACAACGACGAAATGACTTCAAGGAGAGCGTTAAAAGTATTTGATACCATAGAATTTCGAACGACTCAAGGCGTTTTATATGATTATTTAGCCAGTAAGTAAGCTGTTTTTCAATCTGTGAATATCTTTCAGTTTCCTGTTTTATCAAATTTTAAATTCATTTTCAATTTTTTTAGCTGAATATTATGCTGGCCTTTTTTGATATTTGTATATTTTTGTTTTTTTACGTTCTTCTACGTTAACATCGAATTAGTCCGACTACTTATACCACAAACTCCACGGAATAAATTTATGAATGGAAACATCCAAGCTGTAGAATAAAATTAAGGTTGAATTATTCTACACAAAAAACCGATCCATGACAATTCCAACCGTTAGAAACGCAGAACATGGAAATAGCTTCGTTTTGATAGGTTGTGGCTCGCGTAACTCCAAATGAGTCAAAAGTTATGGCCATTTGAAGAAACGGAAGAAAGCGACCGACCGTTCGCTGTTCCGATTCGACGGTATTGGCAAAAGTCTTCGATCTCCGTGAAACGCTCGAGCATGCTCACACTATAGTACTTGATATTTAAGATATTATGGATCATTGGGGGAATAAATGGGGATATGGGTTAAAAACTTGTCTACAGAAGCTATAGCACAATAAACGTTCTGTTATTACGATCGTTCCGTCTTCCTCTTTTTCCGTACCTAATTGTTTTGCTCATAATCATCAACACGCACCGCCTTTTTACCAGAATTACGACACCACGACGAAATGACTTCAAGGAGAGCGTTAAAAGCGTTTGATACCTTAGAATTTCGAACGACTCAAGGCGTTTTATATGATTACTTAGCCAGTAAGTAAGCTGCTGTTTCAATCTGTGAATATCTTTCAGTTTCCTGTTTTATCAAATTTTAAATTCATTTTCAATTTTTTTAGCTGAATATTATGCTGGCCTTTTTTTATCTTTGTATATTTTTTTTTACGTTCTTTTACGTTAACATCGAATTAGTCCGACTACTTATACCAGAAACTCCACGGAATAAATATAAGAATGGAAACATTCAAGCTGTAGAATAAAACTAGAATGGAATTATTCTACACAAAAACCTATCCATGACAATTCCAACCATTAGAAACGCAGAACATGGAAATAGCTTCGTTTTGATAGGTTGTACCTCCCGTAACTCCAAACGAGTCAAAAGTTAATGCCGTTTGAAGAAACGGAAGAAAGCGACCGACCGCTCGCTGTTCCGATTCGACGGTATTGGCAAAAGTCTTCGATCTCCGTGAAAAGCTAAAGCATGCTCACACTATAGTACTTGATATTTAAGATATTATGGATCATTGGGGCAATAAATGGGGATATGGGTCAAAAACTTGTCAACAGAAGCTATAGCACAATAAACGTTCTGTTTTTACGACCGTTCCGTCTTCCTCTTTTTCTGTACCACAATGTTTTGCTCATAGTCATCAACATGCGCCGCCTTTTTACCAGAATTACGACACAACGACGAAATGACTTCAAGCAGAGCGTTAAAAGCATTTGATACCTTAGAATTTCGAACGACTCAAGGCGTTTTATATGATTACTTAGCCGGTAAGTAAGCTGCTTTTTCAATCTGTGAATATCTTTCAGTTTCCTGTTTTATCAAATATTAAATTCATTTTCAATTATTTTAGCTGAATATTATGCTGGCCTTTTTTGATCTTTGTATATTTTTGTTTTTTTTACGTTCTTCTACGTTAACATCGAATTAGTCCGACTACTTATACCACAAACTCCATGGAATAAATTTATGAATGGAAACATCCAAGCTGTAGAATAAAATTAAGAATGAATTATTCTACACAAAAAACTGATCCGTGAAAATTCCAACCGTTAGAAACGCAGAAAATGGAAATAGCTTCGTTTTGATAGGTTGTGGCTCGCGTAACTCCAAACGAGTCAAATGTTATGGCCGTTTGAAGAAACGGAAGAAAGCGACCGACCGCTCGCTGTTCCGATTCGACGGTATTGGCAAAAGTTTTCGATCTCCGTGAAACGCTCGAGCATGCTCATACTATAGTATTTGATATTTAAGATATTATGGATCATTGGGGGAATAAATGGGGATATGGGTCAAAAACATGTCTACAGAAGCTATAGCACAATAAACGTTCTGTTTTAACGACCGTTCCGTCTTCTTCTTTTTCCGTACCACATTGTTTTGTTCATAGTCATCAACACGCGCCGCCTTTTTACCAGAATTACGACATCACGACGAAATGACTTCAAGAAGAGCGTTAAAAGCATTTGATACCTTAGAATTTCGAACGACTCAAGGCGTTTTATATGATTACTTAGCCTGTAAGTAAGCTACTTTTTCAATCTGCAAATATCTTTCAGTTTCCTATTTTATCCAATTTTAAATTCAATTTCAATTTTTTTAGCAGAATATTATGCTGGCCTTGTTTGATCTTTGTATATTTTTGGTATTTTACGTTCTTGTACGTTAACATCGATTTAGTCCGACTACTTATACCACAAACTCCACGGAATAAATTTATGAATGGAAACATGCAAGCTGTAGAATAAAATTAAGATGGAATTATTCTACACAAAAAACCGATCATTGACAATTCCAACCGTTAAAAACGCAGAACATGGAAATAGCTTCGTTTTGATTGGTTGTGGCTCGCGTACCTCCAAACGAGTCAAAAGTTATGGCCGTTTGAAGAAACTGAAGAAAGCGACCGACCGCTCGCTGTTCCGATTCGACGGTATTGGCAAAAGACTTCGATCTCCGTGAAGCGCTCGAGCGTGCTCACACTATAGTACTTGATATTTAAGATATTACGGATCATTAGGGGAATAAATGGGGATATGGGTCAAAAACTTGTCAACAGAAGCTATAGCACAATAAACGTTCTGTTCTTACGACCGTTCCGTCTTCCTCTTTTTTCGTACCACATTGTTTTCATCATAGTCATCAACACGCGCCGCCTTTTTACCATAATTACGACACCACGACGAAATGACTTCAAGGAGAGCGTTAAAAGCATTTGATACCTTAGAATTTCGAACGACTTAAGGCGTTTTATATGATTACTTAGCTTGTAAGTAAGCTACTTTTTCAATCTGCGAATATCTTTCAGCTTCCTGTTTTATCCAATTTTAAATTCACTTTCAATTTTTTTAGCTGAATATTATGCTGGCCTTGTTTGATCTTTGTATATTTTTGTTATTTTATGTTCTTCTACGTTAACATCGATTTAGTCCGACTACTTATACCATAAACTCCACGGAATAAATTAATGAATGGAAACATCCAAGCTGTAGAATAAAATTAAGATGGAATTATTCTACACAAAAAACCGATCCATGACAATTCCAACCATTAGAAACGCAGAACATGGAAAGAGCTTCGTTTTGATAGGTTGTGGCTCGCGTAACTCCAAACGAGTCAAAAGTTATGGCCGTTTGAAGAAACGGAAGAATACGACCGACCGCTCGCTGTTCCGATTCGACGGCATTGGCAAAAGTCTTCGATCTCCGTGAAACGCTCGAGCATGCTCACACTATAGTACTTGATATTTAAAATATTATGGATCATTGGGGGAATAAATGGGGATATGGGTCAAAAACTTGTCTACAGAAGCTATAGCACAATAAACGTTCTGTTTTTACGACCGTTCCGTCTTCCCCTTTTTCCGTACCACATTGTTTTGCTCATAGTCATCAACACGCGCCGCCTTTTTACCAGAATTACGACACCGCGACGAAGTGACTTCAAAGAGAGCGCTAAAAGCATTTGATACCATAGAATTTCAAACGACTCAAGGTGTTTTATATGATTACTTAGCCAGTAAGTAAGCTGCTTTTTCAATCTGGGAATATCTTTCGGTTTCCTGGTTTATCAAATTTTAAATTCATTTTCAATTTTTTTAGCTGAATATTATGTTGGCCTTTTTTGATCTTTGTATATTTTTTTTTTACGTTCTTCTACGTTAACATCGAATTAGTCCGACTACTTATACCACAAACTCCACGGAATAAATTTATGAATGAAAACATCCAAGCTTTAGAATAAAATTGAGATGGAATTATTCTACACAAAAAACCGATCCATGACAATTCCAACCGTTAGAAACGCAGAACATGGAAATAGCTTCGTTTTGATAGCACAATAAACGTTCTGTTTTTACGACCGTTCTGTCTTCCTCTTTTTCCGTACCACATTGTTTTGCTCATAGTCATCAACACGCGCCGCCTTTTTACCAGAATTACGACACCACGACGAAATGACTTCAAGTAGAGCGTTAAAAGCATTTGATACCTTAGAATTTCGAACGACTCAAGGCGTTTTATATGATTACTTAGCCAGTAAGTAAGCTGCTTTTTCAATCTGTGAATATCTTTCAGTTTCCTGTTTTATAAAATTTTAAATTCATTTTCAATTTTTTTAGCTGAATATTATGCTGGCCTTTTTTGATCTTTTTATATTTTTGTTTTTTTACGTCCTTCTACGTTAACATCGATTTAGTCCGACTACTTATACCACAAACTCCACGGAATAAATTTATGAACGGAAACATCCATGCTGTAGAATAAAGTTGAGATGGAATTATTCTACACAAAAAACCGATCCATGACAATTCCAACCGTTAGAAACGCAAAACATGCAAATAGCTTTGTTTTGATAGGTTGTGGCTCGCGTAACTCCAAACGGGCCAAAAGTTATGGCCGTTTGAAGAAACGGAAGAAAGCGACCGACCGCTCACTGTTCCGATTCGACGGTATTGGCGAAAGTCTTCGATCTCTGTGAAACGCTCGAGCATGCTCACACTATAGTACTTGATATTTAAGATATTATGGATCATTGGGGGAATAAATGGGGATATGGGTCAAAAACTTGTCTACAGAAGCTATAGCACAATAAACGTTCTGTTTTTACGACCGTTCCGTCTTCCTCTTTTTCCGTACCACATTGTTTTGCTCATAGTCATCAACACGCGCCGCCTTTTTACCAGAATTACGACACCACGACGAAGTGACTTCAAAGAGAGCGCTAAAAGCATTTGATACCATAGAATTTCAAATGACTCAAGGCGTTTTATATGATTACTTAGCCAGTAAGTAAGCTGCTTTTTCAATCTGGGAATATCTTTCAGTTTCCTGATTTATCAAATTTTAAATTCATTTTCAATTTTTTTAGTTGAATATTATGTTGGCCTTTTTTGATCTTTGTATATTTTTGTTTTTTTTCGTTCTTCTACGTTAACATCGAATTAGTCCGACTACTCATACCACAAACTCCACGGAATAAATTTATGAATGAAAACATCCAAGCTTTAGAATAAAATTGAGATGGAATTATTCTACACAAAAAAACCGATCCATGACAATTCCAACCGTTAGAAACGCAGAACATGGAAATAGCTTCGTTTTGATAGGTTGTGGCTCGCGTAACTCCAAACGAGTCAAAAGTTAAGGCCGTTTGAAGAAACGGAAGAAAGCAACCGACCGCTCGCTGTTCCGATTCGATGGTATTGGCAAAAGTCTTCGATCTCCGTGAAACACTCGAGCATGCTCACACTATAGTACTTGATATTTAAGATATTATGGATCATTGGGGGAATAAATGGGGATATGGGTCAAAAACTTGTCTACAGAAGCTACAGCACAATAAACGTTCTGTTTTTACGACCGTTCCGTCTTCCTCTTTTTCCGTACCACATTGTTTTGCTCATAGTCATCAACACGCGCCGCCTTTTTACCAGAATTACGACACCACGACGAAATGACTTCAAGGAGAGCGTTAAAAGCATTCGATTCCTTAGAATTTTGAACGACTCAGGGCGTTTTATATGATTACTTAGCCAGTAAGTAAGCTGCTTTTTCAATCTGCGAATATCTTTCAGTTTCCTGTTTTATTAAATTTTAAATTCATTTTCAATTTTTTTAGCTGAATATTATGCTGGCCTTTTTTGATCTTTGTATATTTTTGTTTTTTTACGTTCTTCTACGTTAACATCGAATTAGTCCAACTACTTATACCAGAAACTCCACAGAATAAATTTATGAATGGAAACATCCAAGCTGTAGAATAAAAATAAAATGGAATAATTCTACACAAAAAACCGATCCATGACAATTCCAACCGTTAGAAACGCAGAACATGGAAATAGCTTTGTTTTGATAGGTAGTGGCTCCCGTAACTCCAAACGAGTCAAAAGTTATGGTCATTTGAAGAAACGGAAGAAAGAGACCGACCGCTCGCTGTTCCGATTCGACGGTATTGGCAAAAGTCTTCGATCTCCGTGAAACGCTCGAGCATGCTCACACTATAGTACTTGATATTTAAGATATTATGGATCGTTGGGGGAATAAATGGGTATATGGGTCAAAAACTTGTCTACAGAAGCTATAGCACAATAAACGTTCTGTTTTTACGACCGTTCCGTCTTCCTCTTTTTCCGTACCACATTGTGTTGCTCATAGTCATCAACATGCACCGCCATTTTACCAGAATTACGACACCACGACGAAATGACTTCAAGGAGAGCGTTAAAAGCATTTGATACCTTAGCATTTCGAACGACTCAAGGCGTTTTATATGATTACTTAGCCAGTAAGTAAGCTGCTTTTTCAATCTGCGAATATCTTTCAGTTTCCTGTTTTATCAAATTTTAAATTCATTTTCAATTTTTTTAGCCGAATATTATGCTGGCCTTTTTTGATCTTTGTATATTTTTGTTTTTTACGTTCTTCTACGTTAAAATCGAATTAGTCCGACTACTTATACCACAAACTCCACGGAATAAATTTTTGAATGGAAACATGCAAGCTGTAGAATAAAATTAAGATGGAATTATTCTACACAAAAAACCGATCCATGACAATTCCAACCGTTAGAAACGCAGAACATGGAAATAGCTTCGTTTTGATAGGTTGTGGCTCGCGTAACTCCAAAAGAGTCAAAAGTTATGGCCGTTTGAAGAAACGGAAGAAAGCGACCGACCGCTCGCTGTTCCGATTCGACGGTATTGGCGAAAGTCTTCGATCTCCGTGAAACGCTCGAGCATGCTCACACTATAGTACTTGATATTTAAGATATTATGGATCATTGGGGGAATAAATGGGGATATGGGTCAAAAACTTGTCTACAGAAGCTATAGCACAATAAACGTTCTGTTTTTACGACCGTTCCGTCTTCCTCTTTTTCCGTACCACATTGGTTTGATCATAGTCATCAACGCGCGCTGCCTTTTTACCATAATTACGACACCACGACGAAGTGACTTCAAGGAGAGCGTTAAAAGCATTTGACACCTTATAATTTCGAACGACTTAAGGCGTTTTATATGATTACTTAGCCTGTAAGTAAGCTACTTTTTCAATCTGCGAATATCTTTCAGTTTCCTGTTTTATCCAATTTTAAATTCACTTTCAATTTATTTAGCCGAATATTATGCTGGCCTTGTTTCATCTTTGTATATTTTTGTTATTTTACGTTCTTCTACGTTAACATCGATTTAGTCCAACTACTTATACCACAAACTCCACGGAATAAATTGATGAATGAAAACATGCAAGATGTAGAATAAAATTAAGATGGAATTATTCTACATATAAAACCGATCCATGACAATTCCAACCGTTAGAAATGCAGAACATGGAAATAGCTTCGTTTTGATAGGTTGTGGCTCGCGTAACTCCAAACGAGTCAAAAGTTATGGCCGTTTGAAGAAACGGAAGAAAGCGACCGACCGCTCGCTGTTCTGATTCGACGGTATTGGCAAAAGTCTTCGATCTCCGTGAAACACTCGAGCATGCTCACACTATGGTACTTGATATTTAAGATATTATGGATCATTGGGGGAATAAATGGGGATATGGGTCAAAAACTTGTCTACAGAAGCTATAGCACAATAAACGTTCTTTTTTTACGACCGTTCCGTCTTCCTCTTTTTCCGTACCACATTGTTTTGCTCATAGTCATCAACACGCGCCGCCATTTTACCAGAATTACGACACCACGACGAAATGACTTCAAGGAGAGCGTTAAAAGCATTTGATACCTTAGAATTTCGAACGACTCAAGGCGTTTTATATGATTACTTAGCCAGTAAGTAAGCTGCTTTTTCAATCTGCGAATATCTTTCAGTTTCCTGTTTTATCAAATTTTAAATTCATTTTCAATTTTTTTAGCCGAATATTATGCTGGCCTTTTTTGATCTTTGTATATTTTTGTTTTTTACGTTCTTCTACGTTAAAATCGAATTAGTCCGACTACTTATACCACAAACTCCACGGAATAAATTTTTGAATGGAAACATGCAAGCTGTAGAATAAAATTAAGATGGAATTATTCTACACAAAAAACCGATCCATGACAATTCCAACCGTTAGAAACGCAGAACATGGAAATAGCTTCGTTTTGATAGGTTGTGGCTCGCGTAACTCCAAAAGAGTCAAAAGTTATGGCCGTTTGAAGAAACGGAAGAAAGCGACCGACCGCTCGCTGTTCCGATTCGACGGTATTGGCGAAAGTCTTCGATCTCCGTTAAACGCTCGAGCATGCTCACACTATAGTACTTGATATTTAAGATATTATGGATTATTGGGGGAATAAATGGGGATATGGGTCAAAAACTTGTCTACAGAAGCTATAGCACAATAAACGTTCTATTTTTACGACCGTTTCGTCTTCCTCTTTTTCCGTACCACATTGTTTTGCTCATAGTCATCAACACGCGCCGCCTTTTTACCAGAATTACGACACCACGATGAAATGACTTCAAGGAGAGCGTTAAAAGCATTTGATTCCTTAGAATTTCGAACGACTCAAGGCGTTTTATATGATTACTTAGCCAGTAAGTAAGCTGCTTTTTCAATCTACGAATATCTTTCAGTTTCCTGTTTTATCAAATTTTAAATTCATTTTCAATTTTTTTAGCTGAATATTATGCTGGCCTTTTTTGATCTTTGTATATTTTTGTTTTTTTACGTTCTACTACGTTAACATCGAATTAGTCGGACTACTTATACCAGAAACTCCACAGAATAAATTTATGAATGGAAACATCCAAGCTGTAGAATAAAAATAAAATGGAATAATTCTACACAAAAAACCGATCCATGACAATTCCAACCGTTAGAAACGCAGAACATGGAAATAGCTTCGTTTTGATAGGTTGTGGCTCCCGTAACTCCAAACGAGTCAAAAGTTATGGTCATTTGAAGAAACGGAAGAAAGAGACCGACCGCTCGCTGTTCCGATTCGACGGTATTGGCAAAAGTCTTCGATCTCCGTGAAACGCTCGAGCATGCTCACACTATAGTACTTGATATTTAAGATATTATGGATCGTTGGGGGAATAAATGGGGATATGGGTCAAAAACTTGTCTACAGAAGCTATAGCACAATAAACGTTCTGTTTTTACGACCGTTCCGTCTTCCTCTTTTTCCGTACCACATTGTTTTGCTCATAGTCATCAACACGCGCCGCCATTTTACCAGAATTACGACACCACGACGAAATGACTTCAAGGAGAGCGTTATAAGCATTTGATACCTTAGAATTTCGAACGACTCAAGGCGTTTTATATGATTACTTAGCCAGTAAGTAAGCTGCTTTTTCAATCTGTGAATATCTTTCAGTTTCCTGATTTATCAAATTTTAAATTCATTTTCAATTTTTTTAGCTGAGTATTATGCTGGCATTTTTTGATCTTTGTATATTTTTGTTTTTTTACGTTCTTCTACGTTAACATCGAATTAGTCCGACTACTTATACCAGAAACTCCACGGAATAAATTTATGAATGGAAACATCCAAGCTGTAGAATAAAATTAAGATGGAATTATTCTACACAAAAAACAGATCCATGACAATTCCAACCGTTAGAAACGCAGAACATGGAAATAGCTTCGTTTTGATAGGTTGTGGCTCCCCTAACTCCAAACGAGTCAAAAGTTAATGCCGTTTGAAGAAACGGAAGAAAACGACCGACCGCTCGCTGTTCCGATTCGACGGTATTGGCAAAAGTCTTCGATCTCCGTGAAACGCTAGAGCACGCTCACACTATAGTTCTTGATATTTAAGATATTCTGGATCATTGGGGGAATAAATGGGGATATGGGTCAAAAACATGTCTACAGAAGCTATAGCACAATAAACGTTCTGTTTTTACGACCATTCCGTCTTCCTCTTTTTCCGTACCACATTGTTTTGCTCATAGTCATCAACACGCGCCGCCTTTTTACCAGAATTACGACACAACGACGAAATGACTTCAAGGAGAGCGTTAAAAGCATTTGATACCTTAGAATTTCGAATGACTCAAGGCGTTTTATATGATTACTTAGCCAGTAAGTAAGCTGCTTTTTCAATCTGTGAATATCTTTCAGTTTCCTGTTTTATCAAATTTTAAATTCATTTTCAATTTTTTTAGCTGAATATTATGCTGGCCTTTTTTGATCTTTGTATAATTTTGTTTTTTTACGTTCTTCTACGTTAACATCGAATTAGTCCGACTACTTATAACACAAACTCCACGGAATAAATTTATGAATGGAAACATCCAAGTTGTAGAATAAAATTAAGATGGAATTATTCTACACAAAAAACCGATCCATGACAATTCCAACCGTTAAAACGTAGAACATGGAAATAGCTTCGTTTTGATAGGTTGTGGCTCGCGTAACTCCAAACGAGTCGAAAGTTATGGCCGTTTGAAGAAACGGAAGAACGAGACCGACCGCTCGCTGTTCCAATTCGACGGTATTGGCAAAAGTCTTCGATCTCCGTGAAACGCTCGAGCATGCTCACACTATAGTACTTGATATTTAAGATATTATGGATCATTGGGGGAATAAATGGGGATATGGGTCAAAAACTTGTCTACAGAAGCTATAGCACAATAAACGTTCTGTTTTTACGACCGTTCCGTCTTCCTCTTTTTCCGTACCATATTGTTTTGCTCATAGTCATCAACACGCGCTGCCTTTTTACCAGAATTACGGCACCACGATGAAATGTCTTCAAGGAGAGCGTTAAAAGCATTTGATACCTTAGAATTTCGAACGAATCAAGGCGTTTTATATGATTACTTAGCTTGTAAGTAAGCTACTTTTTCAATCTGCGAATATCTTTCAGTTTCCTGTTTTATCCAATTTTAAATTCAATTTCAATTTTTTTAGCTGAATATTATGCTGGCCTTGTTTGATCTTTGTATATTTTTGGTATTTTACATTCTTCTACATTAACATCGATTTAGTCCGACTACTTATACCACAAACTCCACGGAATAAATTTATGAATGGAAACATGCAAGCTGTAGAATAAAATTAAGATGGAACTATTCTACACAGAAAACCGATCCATGACAATTCCAACCGTTAGAAACTCAGAACATGGAAACAGCTTCGTTTTGATAGGTTGTGGCTCCCGTAACTCCAAACGAGTCAAAAGTTAATGCCGTTTGAAGAAACGGAAGAAAGCGACCGACCGCTCGCTGTTCCGATTCGACGGTATTGGCAAAAGTCTTCGATCTCTGTGAAACGCTAGAGCATGCTCACACTATAGTACTTGATATCTAAGATATTCTGGATCGTTGGGGGAATAAATGGTGATATGGGTCAAAAACTTGTCTACAGAAGCTATAGCACAATAAACGTTCTGTTTTTACGACCATTCCGTCTTCCTCTTTTTCCGTACCACATTGTTTTGCTCATAGTCATCAACACGCGCCGCCTTTTTACCAGAATTACGACACAACGACGAAATGACTTCAAGGAGAGCGTTAAAAGCATTTGATACCTTAGAATTTCGAACGACTCAAGGCGTTTTATATGATTATTTAGCCAGTAAGTAAGCTGCTTTTTCAATCTGTGAATATCTTTCAGTTTCCTGTTTTATCAAATTTTAAATTCATTTTCAATTTTTTTAGCTGAATATTATGCTGGCCTTTTTTGATATTTGTATATTTTTGTTTTTTTACGTTCTTCTACGTTAACATCGAATTAGTCCGACTACTTATACCACAAACTCCACGGAATAAATTTATTAATGGAAACATCCAAGCTGTAGAATAAAATTAAGGTTGAATTATTCTACACAAAAAACCGATCCATGACAATTCCAACCGTTAGAAACGCAGAACATGGAAATAGCTTCGTTTTGATAGGTTGTGGCTCGCGTAACTCCAAATGAGTCAAAAGTTATGGCCGTTTGAAGAAACGGAAGAAAGCGACCGACCGTTCGCTGTTCCGATTCGACGGTATTGGCAAAAGTCTTCGATCTCCGTGAAACGCTCGAGCATGCTCACACTATAGTACTTGATATTTAAGATATTATGGATCATTGGGGGAATAAATGGGGATATGGGTTAAAAACTTGTCTACAGAAGCTATAGCACAATAAACGTTCTGTTATTACGATCGTTCCGTCTTCCTCTTTTTCCGTACCAAATTGTTTTGCTCATAATCATCAACACGCACCGCCTTTTTACCAGAATTACGACACCACGACGAAATGGCTTCAAGGAGAGCGTTAAAAGCGTTTGATACCTTAGAATTTCGAACGACTCAAGGCGTTTTATATGATTACTTAGCCAGTAAGTAAGCTGCTGTTTCAATCTGTGAATATCTTTCAGTTTCCTGTTTTATCAAATTTTAAATTCATTTTCAATTTTTTTAGCTGAATATTATGCTGGCCTTTTTTTATCTTTGTATATTTTTTTTTTACGTTCTTTTACGTTAACATCGAATTAGTCCGACTACTTATACCAGAAACTCCACGGAATAAATTTAAGAATGGAAACATTCAAGCTGTAGAATAAAATTAGAATGGAATTATTCTACACAAAAACCTATCCATGACAATTCCAACCGTTAGAAACGCAGAACATGGAAATAGGTTCGTTTTGATAGGTTGTGGCTCCCGTAACTCCAAACGAGTCAAAAGTTAATGCCGTTTGAAGAAACGGAAGAAAGCGACCGACCGCTCGCTGTTCCGATTCGACGGTATTGGCAAAAGTCTTCGATCTCCGTGAAACGCTAGAGCATGCTCACACTATAGTACTTGATATTTAAGATATTATGGATCATTGGGGCAATAAATGGGGATATGGGTCAAAAACTTGTCAACAGAAGCTATAGCACGATAAACGTTCTGTTTTTACGACCGTTCCGCCTTCCTCTTTTTCTGTACCACAATGTTTTGCTCATAGTCATCAACATGCGCCGCCTTTTTACCAGAATTACGACACAACGACGAAATGACTTCAAGCAGAGCGTTAAAAGCATTTGATACCTTAGAATTTCGAACGACTCAAGGCGTTTTATATGATTACTTAGCCGGTAAGTAAGCTGCTTTTTCAATCTGTGAATATCTTTCAGTTTCCTGTTTTATCAAATATTAAATTCATTTTCAATTATTTTAGCTGAATATTATGCTGGCCTTTTTTGATCTTTGTATATTTTTGTTTTTTTTACGTTCTTCTACGTTAACATCGAATTAGTCCGACTACTTATACCACAAACTCCACGGAATAAATTTATGAATGGAAACATCCAAGCTGTAGAATAAAATTAAGAATGAATTATTCTACACAAAAAACCGATCCGTGAAAATTCCAACCGTTAGAAACGCAGAAAATGGAAATAGCTTCGTTTTGATAGGTTGTGGCTCGCGTAACTCCAAACGAGTCAAATGTTATGGCCGTTTGAAGAAACGGAAGAAAGCGACCGACCGCTCGCTGTTCCGATTCGACGGTATTGGCAAAAGTCTTCGATCTCCGTGAAACGCTCGAGCGTGCTCATACTATAGTACTTGATATTTAAGATATTATGGATCATTGGGGGAATAAATGGGGATATGGGTCAAAAACATGTCTACAGAAGCTATAGCACAATAAACGTTCTGTTTTAACGACCGTTCCGTCTTCCTCTTTTTCCGTACCACATTGTTTTGCTCATAGTCATCAACACGCGCCGCCTTTTTACCAGAATTACGACATCACGACGAAATGACTTCAAGAAGAGCGTTAAAAGCATTTGATACCTTAGAATTTCGAACGACTCAAGGCGTTTTATATGATTACTTAGCTTGTAAGTAAGCTACTTTTTCAATCTGCGAATATCTTTCAGTTTCCTATTTTATCCAATTTTAAATTCAATTTCAATTTGTTTAGCAGAATATTATGCTGGCCTTGTTTGATCTTTGTATATTTTTGGTATTTTACGTTCTTGTACGTTAACATCGATTTAGTCAGACTACTTATACCACAAACTCCACGGAATAAATTTATGAATGGAAACATGCAAGCTGTAGAATAAAATTAAGATGGAATTATTCTACACAAAAAACCGATCATTGACAATTCCAACCGTTAAAAACGCAGAACATGGAAATAGCTTCGTTTTGATAGGTTGTGGCTCGCGTACCTCCAAACGAGTCAAAAGTTATGGCCGTTTGAAGAAACTGAAGAAAGCGACCGACCGCTCGCTGTTCCGATTCGACGGTATTGGCAAAAGTCTTCGATCTCCGTGAAGCGCTCGAGCGTGCTCACACTATAGTACTTGATATTTAAGATATTACGGATCATTAGGGGAATAAATGGGGATATGGGTCAAAAACTTGTCAACAGAAGCTATAGCACAATAAACGTTCTGTTCTTACGACCGTTCCGTCTTTCTCTTTTTTCGTACCACATTGTTTTCATCATAGTCATCAACACGCGCCGCCTTTTTACCTTAATTACGACACCACGACGAAGTTATTTCAAGGAGAGCGTTAAAAGCATTTGATACCTTAGAATTTCGAACGACTCAAGGCGTTTTATATGACTACTTAGCCTGTAAGTAAGCTACTTCTTCAATCTGCGAATGTCTTTCAGTTTCCTGTTTTATCCAATTTTAAATTCAATTTCAATTTTTTAGCTGAATATTATGCTGACCTTATTTGATCTTTGTATTTTTTTTTTACGTTCTTCTACGTTAACATCGATTTAGTCCGACTACTTATACCATAAACTCCACGGAATAAATTAATGAATGGAAACATCCAAGCTGTAGAATAAAATTAAGATGGAATTATTCTACACAAAAAACCGATCCATGACAATTCCAACCATTAGAAACGCAGAACATGGAAAGAGCTTCTTTTTGATAGGTTGTGGCTCGCGTAACTCCAAACGAGTCAAAAGTTATGGCCGTTTGAAGAAACGGAAGAATACGACAGACCGCTCGCTGTTCCGATTCGACGGCATTGGCAAAAGTCTTCGATCTCCGTGAAACGCTCGAGCATGCTCACACTATAGTACTTGATATTTAAAATATTATGGATCATTGGGGGAATAAATGGGGATATGGGTCAAAAACTTGTCTACAGAAGCTATAGCACAATAAACGTTCTGTTTTTACGACCGTTCCGTCTTCCCCTTTTTCCGTACCACATTGTTTTGCTCATAGTCATCAACACGCGCCGCCTTTTTACCAGAATTACGACCCCACGACGAAGTGACTTCAAAGAGAGCGCTAAAAGCATTTGATACCATAGAATTTCAAACGACTCAAGGCGTTTTATATGATTACTTAGCCAGTAAGTAAGCTGCTTTTTCAATCTGGGAATATCTTTCGGTTTCCTGGTTTATCAAATTTTAAATTCATTTTCAATTTTTTTATTTGAATATTATGTTGGCCTTTTTTGATCTTTGTATATATTTTTTTACGTTCTTCTACGTTAACATCGAATTAGTCCGACTACTTATACCAGAAACTCCACGGAATAAATTTAAGAATGGAAACATTCAAGCTGTAGAATAAAATTAGAATGGAATTATTCTACACAAAAACCTATCCATGACAATTCCAACCGTTAGAAACGCAGAACATGGAAATAGCTTCGTTTCGATAGGTTGTGGCTCCCGTAACTCCAAACGAGTCAAAAGTTAGTGCCGTTTGAAGAAACGGAAGAAAGCGACCGACCGCTCGCTGTTCCGATTCGACGGTATTGGCAAAAGTCTTCGATCTCCATGAAACGCTAGAGCTTGCTCACACTATAGTACTTGATATTTAAGATATTATGGATCATTGGGGCAATAAATGGGGATATGGGTCAAAAAATTGTCAACAGAAGCTATAGCACAATAAACGTTCTGTTTTTACGACCGTTCTGTCTTCCTCTTTTTCCGTACCACATTGTTTTGCTCATAGTCATCAACACGCGCCGCCTTTTTACCAGAATTACGACACCACGACGAAATGGCTTCAAGGAGAGCGTTAAAAGCATTTGATACCTTAGAATTTCGAACGACTCAAGGCGTTTTATATGATTACTTAGCCAGTAAGTAAGCTGCTTTTTCAATCTGTGAATATCTTTCAGTTTCCTGTTTTATAAAATTTTAAATTCATTTTCAATTTTTTTAGCTGAATATTATGCTGGCCTTTTTTGATCTTTGTATATTTTTGTTTTTTTACGTCCTTCTACGTTAACATCGATTTAGTCCGACTACTTATACCACAAACTCCACGGAATAAATTTATGAGCGGAAACATCCATGCTGTAGAATAACGTTGAGATGGAATTATTCTACACAAAAAACCGATCCATGACAATTCCAACCGTTAGAAACGCAGAACATGCAAATAGCTTCGTTTTGATAGGTTGTGGCTCGCGTAACTCCAAACGAGCCAAAAGTTATGGCCGTTTGAAGAAACGGAAGAAAGCGACCGACCGCTCACTGTTCCGATTCGACGGTATTGGCGAAAGTCTTCGATCTCTGTGAAACGCTCGAGCATGCTCACACTATAGTACTTGATATTTAAGATATTATGGATCATTGGGGGAATAAATGGGGATATGGGTCAAAAACTTGTCTACAGAAGCTATAGCACAATAAACGTTCTGTTTTTACGACCGTTCCGTCTTCCTCTTTTTCCGTACCACATTGTTTTGCTCATAGTCATCAACACGCGCCGCCTTTTTACCAGAATTACGACACCACGACGAAGTGACTTCAAAGAGAGCGCTAAAAGCATTTGATACCATAGAATTTCAAATGACTCAAGGCGTTTTATATGATTACTTAGCCAGTAAGTAAGCTGCTTTTCAATCTGGGAATATCTTTCAGTTTCCTGATTTATCAAATTTTAAATTCATTTTCAATTTTTTTAGCTGAATATTATGTTGGCCTTTTTTGATCTTTGTATATTTTTGTTTTTTTTCGTTCTTCTACGTTAACATCGAATTAGTCCGACTACTCATACCACAAACTCCACGGAATAAATTTATGAATGAAAACATCCAAGCTTTAGAATAAAATTGAGATGGAATTATTCTACACAAAAAACCGATCCATGACAATTCCAACCGTTAGAAACGCAGAACATGGAAATAGCTTCGTTTTGATAGGTTGTGGCTCGCGTAACTCCAAACGAGTCAAAAGTTATGGTCATTTGAAGAAACGGAAGAAAGAGACCGACCGCTCGCTGTTCCGATTCGACGGTATTGGCAAAAGTCTTCGATCTCCGTGAAACGCTCGAGCATGCTCACACTATAGTACTTGATATTTAAGATATTATGGATCGTTGGGGGAATAAATGGGTATATGGGTCAAAAACTTGTCTACAGAAGCTATAGCACAATAAACGTTCTGTTTTTACGACCGTTCCGTCTTCCTCTTTTTCCGTACCACATTGTTTTGCTCATAGTCATCAACATGCGCCGCCATTTTACCAGAATTACGACACCACGACGAAATGACTTCAAGGAGAGCGTTAAAAGCATTTGATACCTTAGAATTTCGAACGACTCAAGGCGTTTTATATGATTACTTAGCCAGTAAGTAAGCTGCTTTTTCAATCTGCGAATATCTTTCAGTTTCCTGTTTTATCAAATTTTAAATTCATTTTCAATTTTTTTAGCCGAATATTATGCCGGCCTTTTTTGATCTTTGTATATTTTTGTTTTTTACGTTCTTCTACGTTAAAATCGAATTAGTCCGACTACTTATACCACAAACTCCACGGAATAAATTTTTGAATGGAAACATGCAAGCTGTAGATTAAAATTAAGATGGAATTATTCTACACAAAAAACCGATCCATGACAATTCCAACCGTTAGAAACGCAGAACATGGAAATAGCTTCGTTTTGATAGGTTGTGGCTCGCGTAACTCCAAACGAGTCAAAAGTTATGGCCGTTTGAAGAAACGGAAGAAAGCGACCGACCGCTCGCTGTTCCAATTCGACGGTATTGGCAAAAGTCTTCGATCTCCGTGAAACGCTCGAGCATGCTCACACTATAGTACTTGATATTTAAGATATTATGGATCATTGGGGGAATAAATGGGGATATGGGTCAAAAACTTGTCTACAGAAGCTATAGCATAATAAACGTTCTGTTTTTACGGCCGTTCCGTCTTCCTCTTTTTCCGTACCACATTGTTTTGCTCATAGTCATCAACACGCGCCGCTTTTTACCAGAATTACGACACCACGACGAAATGACTTCAAGGAGAGCGTTAAAAGCATTTGATACCTTAGAATTTCGAACGACTTAAGGCGTTTTATATGATTACTTAGCCTGTAAGTAAGCTACTTTTTCAATCTGCGAATATCTTTCAGTTTCCTGTTTTATCCAATTTTAAAATCACTTTCAATTTTTTTAGCTGAATATTATACTGGCCTTGTTTCATCTTTGTATATTTTTGTTATTTTACGTTCTTCTACGTTAACATCGATTTAGTCCGACTACTTATACCACAAACTCCACGGAATAAATTTATGAATGAAAACATCCAAACTGTAGAATAAAAATAAAATGGAATAATTCTGCACAAAAAACCGATCCATGACAATTCCAACCGTTAGAAACGCAGAACATGGAAATAGCTTCGTTTTGATATGTTGTGGCTCGCGTAACTCCAAACGAGTCAAAAGTTATGGCCGTTTGAAGAAACGGAACAAAGCGACCGACCGCTCGCTGTTCTGATTCGACGGTATTGGCAAAAGTCTTTGATGTCCATGAAACACTCGAGCATGCTCACACTATGGTACTTGATATTTAAGATATTATGGATCATTGGGGGAATAAATGGGGATATGGGTCAAAAACTTGTCTACAGAAGCTATAGCACAATAAACGTTCTGTTTTTACGACCGTTCTGTCTTCCTCTTTTTCCGTACCACATTGTTTTGCTCATAGTCATCAACACGCGCCGCCTTTTTACCAGAATTACGACACCACGACGAAATGACTTCAAGGAGAGCGTTAAAAGCATTTGATACCTTAGAATTTCGAACGACTCAAGGCGTTTTATATGATTACTTAGCCAGTAAGTAAGCTGCTTTTTCAATCTGTGAATATCTTTCAGTTTCCTGTTTTATAAAATTTTAAATTCATTTTCAATTTTTTTAGCTGAATATTATGCTGGCCTTTTTTTATCTTTGTATATGTTTGTTTTTTTACGTCCTTCTACGTTAACATCGATTTAGTCCGACTACTTATACCACAAACTCCACGGAATAAATTTATGAACGGAAACATCCGTGCTGTAGAATAAAGTTGAGATGGAATTATTCTACACAAAAAACCGATCCATGACAATTCCAACCGTTAGAAACGCAGAACATGCAAATAGCTTCGTTTTGATAGGTTGTGGCTCGCGTAACTCTAAACGAGTCAAAAGTTATGGCCGTTTGAAGAAACGGAAGAAAGCGACCGACTGCTCACTGTTCCGATTCGACGGTATTGGCGAAAGTCTTCGATCTTCGTGAAATGCTCGAGCATGCTCACACTATAGTACTTGATATTTAAGATATTATGGATCATTGGGGGAATAAATGGGGATATGGGTCAAAAACTTGTCTACAGAAGCTATAGCACAATAAACGTTCTGTTTTTACGACCGTTCCGTCTTCATCTTTTTCCGTACCGCATTGTTTTGCTCATAGTCATCAACACGCGCCGCCTTTTTACCAGAATTACGACACCACGACGAAATGACTTCAAGGAGAGCGTTAAAAGCATTTGATTCCTTAGAATTTCGAACGACTCAAGGCGTTTTATATGATTACTTAGCCTGTAAGCAAGCTACTTGTTCAATCTGTGAATATATTTCAGTTTCCTGTTTTATCCAATTTTAAATTCAATTTCAATTTTTTTAGCTGAATATTATGCTGGTCTTTTTTTTTATCTTTGTATATTTTTGTTATTCTACGTTCTTCTACATTAACATCGATTTAGTCCGACTACTTATACCACAAACTCCACGGAATAAATTTATGAATGAAAACATTCAAGCTGTAGAATAAAATTGAGATGGAATTATTCTACACAAAAAACCGATCCATGACAACTCCAACCGTTAGAAACGCAGAACATGGAAATAGTTTCGTTTTGATAGGTTGTGGCTCGCGTAACTCCAAACGAGTCAAAAGTTATGGCCGTTTGAAGAAACGGAAGAAAGCGACCGACCGCTCGCTGTTCCAATTCGACGGTATTGGCAAAAGTCTTCGATCTCCGTGGAACGCACGAGCATGCTCACACTATAGTACTTGATATTTAAGATATTATGGATCATTGGGGGAATAAATGGGGATATGGGTCAAAAACTTGTCTACAGAAGCTATAGCACAATAAACGTTCTGTTTTTACGACCGTGCCGTCTTCCTCTTTTTCCGTACCACATTGTTTTGGTCATAGTCATCAACACGCGCCGCCTTTTTACCAGAATTACGACACCACGACGAAATGACTTCAAGGAGAGCGTTAAAAGCATTTGATACCTTAGAATTTCGAACGACTCAAGGCGTTTTATATGATTACTTAGCCAGTAAGTAAGCTGCTTTTTCAATCTGTGAATATCTTTCAGTTTCCTGTTTTATCAAATTTTAAATTCATTTTCAATTTTTTTAGGTGAATATTATGCTGGCCTTTTTTCATCTTTGTATATTTTTGTTTTTTTACGTTCTTCTAAGTTAACGTCGAATTAGTCCGACTACTTTTACCACAAACTCCAGGGAATAAATTTATGAATGGAAACATCCAAGCCGTAGAATAGAATTAAGATGGAATTATTCTACACAAAAAACCGATCCATGACAATTCCAACCGTTACAAACGCAGAACATGGAAATAGCTTCGTTTTGATAGGTTGTGGCTCGCGAAACTCCAAACGAGTCAAAAGTTATGGTCGTTTGAAGAAACGGAAGAAAGCGACCGACCGCTTGATGTTCCGATTCGACGGTATTGGCAAAAGTCTTCGATCTCCGTGAAACGCTCGAGCATGCTCACACTATAGTACTTGATATTTAAGATATTATGGATCATTGGGGGAATAAATGGGGATATGGGTCAAAAACTTGTCTACAGAAGCTATAGCACAATAAACGTTCTGTTTTTACGACCGTTCCGTCTTCCTCTTTTTCCGTACCACATTGTTTTGCTCATAGTCATCAACACGCGCCGCCTTTTTACCAGAATTACGACACCACGACGAAATGACTTCAAGGAGAGCGTTAAAAGCATTTGATACCTTAGAATTTCGAACGACTCAAGGCGTTTTATATGATTACTTAGCCTGTCAGTAAGCTACTTTTTCAATTTGCGAATATCTTTCAGTTTCCTGTTTTATCCGATTTTAAATTCAATTTCAATTTTTTTAGCTGAATATTATGCTGGCCTTGTTTGATCTTTGTATATTTTTGTTATTTTACGTTCTTCTACATTAACATCGATTTAGTCCGACTACTTATACCACAAACTCCACGGAACAAATTTATGAATGAAAACATGCAAGCTGTGGAATAAAATTAAGATGGAATTATTCTACACAAAAAACCGATCCATGACAATTCCAACCGTTAGAAACGCAGAACATGGAAATAGCTTCGTTTTGATAGGTTGTGGCTCGCGTAACTCCAAACGAGTCAAAAGTTATGGCCGTTTGAAGAAACGGAAGAAAGCGACCGACCGCTCGTTGTTCCGATTTGACGGTATTGGCAAAAGTCTTCGATCTCCGTGAAACGCTCGAGCATGCTCACACTATAATACTTGGTATTTAAGATATTATGGATCATTGGGGGAATAAATGGGGATATGGGTCAAAAACTTGTCTACAAAAGCTATAGCATAATAAACGTTCTGTTTTTACAACCGTTCCGTCTTCCTCTTTTTCCGTACCACATTGTTTTGCTCATAGTCATCAACACGCGCCGCCTTTTTACCAGAATTACGACACCACGACCAAATGATTTCAAGGAGAGCGTTAAAAGCATTTGATACCTTAGAATTTCGAACGACTCAAGGCGTTTTATATGATTACTTAGCCTGTAAGTAAGCTACTTTTTCAATTTGTGAATATCTTTCAGTTTCCTGTTTTATCCAATTTTAAATTCAATTTCAATTTTTTTAGCTGAATATTATGCTGGCCTTGTTTGATCTTTGTATATTTTTTTTATTTTACGTTCTTCTACGTTAACATCGATTTAGTCCGACTACTTATACCACAAACTCCACGAAATAAATTCATGAATGGAAACATCCAAGCTGTAGAATAAAATTAAGATGGAATTATTCTACACAAAAAACCGACCCATGACAATTCCAACCGTTAGAAACGCAGAACATGGAAATAGCTTTGTTTTGATAGGTTGTGGCTCGCGTAACTCCAAACGAGTCAAAAGTTATGGCCGTTTGAAGAAACCGAAGAAAGCGACCGACCGCTCGCTGTTCCGATTCGACGGTATTGGCAAAAGTCTTCGATCTCCGTGAAACGCTCGAGCATGCTCACACTATAGTACTTGATATTTAAGATATTATGGATCATTGGGGGAATAAATTGGGATATGGGTCAAAAACTTGTCTACAGAAGCTATTGCACAATAAACGTTCTGTTTTTACGACCTTTCCGTCTTCCTCTTTTTCCGTACCACATTGTTTTGCTCATAGTCATCAACACGCGCCGCTTTTTACCAGAATTACGACAATACGACGAAATGACTTCATGGAGAGCGTTAAAAGCATTTGATACCTTAGAATTTCGAATGATTCAAGGCGTTTTATATGATTACTTAGCCTGTAAGTAAGCTACTTTTTTAATCTGTGAATATCTTTCAGTTTCCTGTTTTATCCAATTTTAAATTCAATTTCAATTTTTTTAGCTGAATATTATGCTGGCCTTTTTGGATCTTTGTATATTTTTTGATCTTTGTATATTTTTGTTCCGATTCGACGGTATTGGCAAAAGCCATCGATCTTCGTGTAGCGCTCGAGCATGCTCACACTATAGTACTTGATATTTAAGATATTATGGATCATTGGGGGAATAAATGGGGATATGGGTCAAAAACTTGTCTACAGAAGCTATAGCACAATAAACGTTCTGTTTTTACGACCGTTCTGTCTTCCTCTTTTTCCGTACCACATTGTTTTGCTCATAGTCATCAACACGCGCCGCCTTTTTACCATAATTACGACACCACGACGAAGTGACTTCAAGGAGAGCGTTAAAAGCATTTGATACCTTATAATTTCGAACGACTCAAGGCGTTTTATATGATTACTTAGCCTGTAAGTAAGCTACTTTTTCAATCTGTGAATATATTTCGGTTTCCTGTTTTATCCAATTTTAAATTCAATTTCAATTTTTTTAGCTGAATATTATGCTGGCCTTTATTTGTCTTTGTATATTTTTGTTTTTTTACGTTCTTCTACGTTAACATCGATTTAGTCCGACTACTTATACCACAAACTCCACGGAATAAATTTATGAATGGAAACATCCAAGCTGTAGAATAAAATTGAGATGGAATTATTCTACACAAAAAACCGATCCATGACAAATCCAACAGTTAGAAACGTAGAACATGGAAAGAGCTTCGTTTAGATAGGTTGTGGCTCCCGTAACTCCAAACGAGTCAAAAGTTAAGGCCGTTTGAAGAAACGGAAGAAAGCAACCGACCGATCGCTGTTCCGATTCGACGGTATTGGCAAAAGTCTTCGATCTCCGTGAAACGCTCGAGCATGCTCACACTATAGTACTTGATATGTAACGACCCGATATTTTCAACTATTCGCATCCGCTCATGTCGGACTTGAATTGTTCAAAATATCGCATTGTAATTTAAAGTTTGGAAAATCTCAAAATATACAGTAAATAATTAATCACAGAATCATAGACACAGAATCAGAATACGCGCAGCGGAATTTAAAAGTACTTAGTGGTTCATGAAGCCACTATAAATAGTCTCAACAAATACAATTTACAAAGTCTTACATCCCAAATATAGTTTAAATCATCAAATAGAAAATCCAAAAATCCCAAAGTCTTGATTTCATAAATAAGATAGCGGACAGAAAGAAGCCAGCAACTTGAAAGGATCTACAGAAGTCCTAGCTCCGGGATGATGACTGAACTGCAACTCAGCCTGACCCGAGCGTAAAATAAAACATAAACACTCGAGTCAGGACATACAAACTTATATAGTGTAAGCTAATTCAAGTGTACTGTAATATAAGGCAAGTAACTTAAAGGATGCTTGGGACCGTCCATCCTCTAAGGATCCATTAAACTATTTACTATGTAGTAATACATCGCTATTATAATAGTGTCTATTTGTAAAATAAACTTACTTTTAAATAGCGTTAAGG
The DNA here is from genome assembly GCA_030765085.1 of Allium cepa. NCBI lineage: Eukaryota > Viridiplantae > Streptophyta > Magnoliopsida > Asparagales > Amaryllidaceae > Allium > Allium cepa. The sequence goes on from CM060931.1 coordinate 173,366,292, forward strand.
GGTTACCCATATAGCCCTTAACACATAATATATTCCCATAGTCTATACAGTACCGTAATCTCCCCCGTACTGGGCGTCGTCAGAGGGCACTCCATAGGTATGGTACAAAACCAAAATCGTATAAGGCTCGCTATGGTAGGTGACACGGCACAACTAGGCAATGCCAGGGTAGATATACCAATTACGCTTCCGGACCAATGGAAACGCGTAGCGCGCAGCTACCGCCCACCTCGAACAACACTCCCAAATCAAAGGTGCGCACCAAAACAATCACAAAAGTAATAGAATGGCATACGAAGAAGTGCGTCCGATCAGAGGTGCTACCTCATTAATCCGTCGATCGCTCCTGTTTTAGCCACCTTATGCCAACTCACGAGAGTCGGGTCCACGTATTTACCTTAAAGAAAACGTCACCACCATCCTACTTCATTCTGGAATCTCCACCGCGTACACGGTTGTCAAAGTGGTTTTGGGTATCGACAGAGAGTATGCCAGATATCCGATCCCGGTCTCTTTAACAACCAAACGTTATTATAACCCGTGGTTACAACTTTTAAAAATGGTATTTATACTTTAAAATCAACAAAAAATTTAAATACCTTTCAACATCAAAATATCATTTCAAACATCATTTATTTAAACATCAGTCATTTTATTTAATATAAAATACCATTTAAATCTATTCGATTTATTTAGGAATTAATTTGCCTTTCAACTCACATTTAAAAGTTAAATTCTTCCATTTAAAACCATTTAAAGTCAATTCCTTATTTTTTATTAATTGCATATTAAATTCCAAAATTTAAGCCTTTTTCCCCAAAAGATTATTTCCATTTATTTTAAACAATCCGAAAATTCAGTTTCCGTAGCATTTATGAAATGCCACCTAAAGTCTGTAAGTCAAAACAGTTCATTTATAAAAAACAGCATTTAAGTGCTGTAATAAATTATTAACTTAACAATCAAATTTTAAAAAACCAAATATAACTTATTATCAATTATTTCCTTAACTAAAACTCACTTTTAACAAAATTTCAGAATTTCCCAAAATAAGTTATATTCCAAAATTTTACTTAAACATTTATTTATTTAACATTTTGACTTATTCAAAAATCATTATAAATTTTATAAAAATCCTTTACATTTGAACCAGAATATTATTTAAAATACTTTTAAACATTTCAGAAAAATATTATATATACCACGGTTCTGTATATAGTTTTCTAGCCTAGGTCAAGTGATACAGATTTATATCATTTCAATCCGCAATTTACAAAATCCCAGATTCTATCATTTCAAACCCGCAATCCCAAGTTAACAAATAAATAATTAAAAAATTAAATAAATAAATGAATAAATAATTTTCGTACAGGCCTATCATTTCAGCCTATAAGGATCTCAAATTACAGGGAACTTGCAGTGATGGTTTAATCAGTAAATAAGCATTAAATAATATAACTGCAATAATATCACAATAGATAACAACTGATGAGGTGTCAATTTTAAATGGGTTTACATCCTACGTTATATTACAGACAGATAACATTTAAATAAAAATCTACAAATACACTTGCGATAATTCACAGATATATAGGCATGTTTGTCTGGTGAGAAATACTCACCTTAAAGCTGCAGAAATTTTGATTCAAAATGAAAATCCCCTGAAAAAGAATCGCACAGCGGGTAACGATCAAATTTTCCCCGGATGTCACGCCTAGATTCAAGATCCGAATGCGTGACTTTAAAAATTACGGTCAAAGCAAAAATTTTGAGACAATTGGAACGGATAGAGTAAAAGAAATTTTGGTTCAGCTTTTGCTCGACCGCCTCACCCCACATCCTGACCCCAACTTCATAGGCTTGGCAATGCTATTTATTATTATTATTATTATTATATATATATATATATAAATTTTTCCAACGGCATGACCTACTTATCTAGTTTGAAAATATGAATTTTATGCAAAACTTGCGTCTCTGCCTAGATAAACACGTCTCTTCCAAACTCCAAATCAAAACATGCACACATCATAACATCTCCATATTTTTAAAGTCCTTTCCTTATAGTCACGCCTCCCCTTCAGTTTTCAGATAACATGTCCTCCATGCATAGATGCAAACTATCCCACGCAACTATATGCTTCAAAGCATTACAAGCCTTCAACTGAAACTCTTTATATTCTTTTTCCATTTTATGAACCATGCCTTGCAAAACACGTCCCATTTTGACGTTCTACGTCTTCTTTCAAATTTGGAAAGCCTTCTATTAGTTCTACTCAATGATATTACAGGGTTATGCTCGTCAATGGTCTTTTTTTTTTCCTTTTTTTCCTCTTTTTTTTCTTTTCATTATGGCTATAACAACCTATATCAACTACAGGTACACACGCATGAAATCTCTACAGAATGCAACTAAGCTTGACTTCCTATATGATATGCACGGCAAAACATGGAAACACTATCAGGGGGAAAAGAAAGGCATGTACTTAGTCAAAGACGGCAGAAATATGGAGTGAGCAGTAGCCGAGCAAGGTGAAAAAGAAAAGGAAAAAAATTGAAGAAGGAAAACAAAAATATAAGGGAGGGAGAAAGAAAACAGAGAGAATACAAAAGAAGAAGAGGAATAGAAATATTACCTGATTGTATGCAAGCTCACGAGAAGAAACAGAGAGAAGATAGTGGAATTTTGTAACTGAGTTTGGTGTATATATATAGATAAACAACTTGCTAAATTTAAGGAAGAGGCAAGCGAAAAAAAATATGTGTGATTTCTTTCCAGTTTTCTTTAGTTTGATTTCTAGAAAAATATGCGCGATTTATATTTCCAAATTTGAATGGATAAGGCTTGCATTGTTTGATTAGCAAGGTTTAAATGCAGAGAAGAAACGACAAGCATTGATGGAAGATAATTTATACGTGATTAATATTGCCAATTTTCTTTCATTCGAATGGATAAGTCTAAGTGATTTTAAATGCAGAGAGGAAAGAATTTGAACCATTCCAAGTTATACGAAAATTCTTGATTTAATGCATTCATTCTGATGCGTGAATTAAAAATGAATACAGGGACATGCGCAAGAAATAATAGATAAGGAAGGTAAGAGGCAAATGCCAAAAATGTTAAAAGAATAAAATTTTATGTCACGCGCAAAGGAAGGCAAATTTGATTTTCTCTCAGATGATATATGCATGATTTTTGCCAGATTTACGAAAAATTTGATTGCAACGTTATATCTCTTTTTTTCCAATTAATAGTTGTGTGCTATTTTTATAGTCTGAGAGATTTATATACAAGGAATCAGCAAGTATTAATTTGCTTTGGACGCTACTTCAAGGACAGACTTGAATGCATGCGTTGATTTATGTCACGGAGAGAAAATGGTAAGAAATTAAAATTTCTGATTGATTGAATTTTAGAAGGCACACAATTGTATTTGATTGAGAGGAATGAATGGCAAGTGGAATAAAATTTATTTGTGAAAGTTTTTAAATCAAATCTCTATAAAGAGGCAAATGACAAAGATGTTAAAGGAAATAAATTTCACTATATGTCACGCGCAAGGAAAGCAAGTTTGATTTCTTTCCAGATGATATTTGCGTGAAAGGGAAGCACGATTTTGAAAACAATATTGGTAGTGGGAATCTCCTTAATCAGCGCATAATTTTAGAGAAACGGATAGGTACGAAATCAATATGTTTTGGTTGGAAATCTCCTAACTGATTTTATTAATCCATATAGATATAGAAATGTAATTTTTTAAAATACGCCAAACTGACGCATTACCATACGCCCAAAAATTTATGCAAAAATAACATTTTTAATTTATACGTTTATACGTTACTTATACCATTACAATGCGTGCCCTTTTTAAATTCGAAATTATCAGTTTATTAATATGCTATAAATTCTTAACATTTATTACTAAATTAAAAAGATAAAACTTTGGTTACATCTCTCTCTGATTCTTATTACCATAAAAAGGCGATTTATTATCCAAATGGACCAAATATTACAAATTTTTAAAGCAAGTATATAATCCAATTTTATTTTTATTTTTAAAATTCCCATTTAGAGTTATCCTTAAACAAAGTGAAACTTTCATTTATTATTTAGCATTTTGGAAATGATTTGATCAAATTAATATATATATATAAATTGGGAAGTAAATTTTACTGGAAAGAGAAAAATAACGTAAGAGATATGAGTAAAGAGAAAAATGCATATGAAATAGGCAAGCAGATAGGAGAATGGATACTGTGCGTGACTGAGATTTAGGAGAAAATTGTGTTTTGAAAAATGCAAGAAATAAATTTTGTTGAATGGAAAAAACTATGGAAATCAAATTTTTAAAGTAATGCGTTGAATTTAGAGGCAACATATTTGATTTGAATGCTAGAATATTCCTTCCCTCTAAAACACATGCCACTGATAAATTTACTCATTTACACTAAGGTCATATTTTTAAGAATGTGTACCATAGCCATAATATTTTATGCCCAAAATATACCCAAATAACGGATTAAAATTCTATACGTTTTCTTATATATATATATATATATATATATATATACACGGTATTTATTCCCTAAATTTACGCGCCCTTTTTAAGGGGTAATTACCCAGTTCATTTATACACTAAAAAAATTTGAAATTCTAACCATGCTGAGACTCGAACTCGTGACCTGTCGTGAATAGCCCAGATGTCTTAACCACCTAAGCTATTAATGTTTTCTTAATTAAAACTTTATTTTGCTAGAAATTAAGTTATTTACCATCTTCGACAAAAACCCAAATTTTCAAATTAAAGTTAATTCTTAACCATGTCAAAATTTCAGAGATCTTATTATTTAATTAAAAATTTGGTCAATTGTTTTTATTTTTATTTTTAATCACTTTAAAATTTAGATTTTTATATAATAAACCCCAAAGTTTTTAAAATACAAGTGAAAATACTTGTTAAAAATTTGGGCCGTTACACTCTCCCCCACTCAGAACTTTTCGTCCTCGAAAAGGAAGAAGGTAGAGGAATAGAAACAACCTGAAAGAAAACTAAATTGAAACTTAAATTAGAATCACTAATCTAAACAATAAAAATTCAATTTTAAATTAATCATTGATTTCATCTATTTATACTTAAAATTTTAACATTTATTTATTTACATATTTACTTGTATAATATCCCTACACTTAAAAAAATCTTTCATTTTTTTTATCCAAATTTTACACAAGGTATTATAACATTCTAATTTAAAATGTTTAATTTTAGTCCAAATTTGAAATGGTAATTTAATTTTTAAAGTAAATTTACCATTTCCCAAAATAAACTAAATTCCCCATTTAGTTTCTTCTTTATTCAAAACTATAATTAAATTTATTTCTCTCAATATTTTTCTCATCTATGTCAAATATTTTTCTCAATATCTAAACCATATAAATTCAATTTAAATTAATCAATATTCAATAATAGATTTAATTCATTTGATTTTTACAGAAGTTAAATCAATCTTAACTATTTCCAAATTAATTATCTTATTATCCAATTATTTTCTAAAATCAGAAATTTGTATAGTCATTTATAATAATCATCTTTTATTCAACAAATTTAATTCTTCTTTATTCCAGATTATTATTAAATATATTCTACTTAATATATCTTATCGCACATATTAAGTAGATTATATTTAATATAACTATTCCAATATATTTCTAAATTTCCTTTAACACCATTTGATATTGTATATTATTCAATTATTATTTTATTTCTATTTACCTCTATTTGTCTTGTTGTAACTGAAACTTTAAGTGTATAACATTTATTATAACCACTCAAATTTTTATTTATAAAATCCTTTTATATTATACATTATCCAATTACATAGTTAATTTCTGAATGATTTAGCTAAGTTATATTGGCACGCAATTATACAAGCAAAAACAAAAAATTTCCAATTCTATTATTCAAGTTTAAATATTCATTCAAAATTTGACTTTATTTTAACATTAGAATCACCTTTTAACATAAATTTATGAATTAAATTTCCAATTAACTTCAAACCCTTTAGAGATAAATAAATACATACATATAACATATGTCAAATCAAATTTAAATCATATATCTATATATATTATAAATTAAGTCATATTTAGAAATTCAAATCAATTAAATTTTTGAAGCAAAACTACAGTGTGGTCTCTTTACTTCGATACACGAAAATGAATGTCGATGATGTTTTAGTCATCACTGAAATTATTTTTCAGCGACAAAGAGAAGAGCACTAATTTTTAAAACTTTAAAATTCTTTGGAAACAAATTTATATTCGAAAAAAATAATTTAAATAATAATATATCCTTTTAAGACTTTAAACACAAGGTTTGAAACTATCAGAAATTAAATTCTTAAATTCTTGTTTTAAATCCATTTCTGTTTCCAAATAAATTTATAACCATGTTTTATAGTTCAATTATTTATATAAGACAAAACCAATGGTTTACAAAACCATAAATAAAATCAAACGCTACTATCTCTAAACAACTAGTTAAATTCTGAAAATTTACTTATATATATAATATTAGATTTTTCCCAAATATAAGAATAAATTTTTTTCAAAACAAGTATAGAGATTCAAATTTGAAGGACTCAAATAAAAGAGAATTTTGATTTAAAGATAAGTTGGAATCAGAAGATCCGATGGTTAAATAACAGAATAAGGAACCAGATAATTTTATATAAATCGCGGGCAACCTTAACTGGGTCAACCGTGACTTAAAGAATAAGATCGATGTGGATTTTCTAGGGTAAATCTACATTCGTTCTGAAGAAATAAAGTTCAGAATAACCAAAGATACTAGCATCTAAATCGAGGATAAATATAAATCTCCGGTGAATCAATGCTAGTTGTAAAGGAGTTTCACCCTTTTATTAGAATATTGGCGAGACCGCACATTCACTATAAAGATCATCCTAAGTGGAGTTATGGGATACTCCCGAATCGAAAGAAAATGAATAGTGAGGGACACGAATGAACTTCGGAACCGCAGGGAACGTTCCAAAATTCATAAAGGAAGAGATTCAAGCTCAAATGAAAGTGATTCTGTAAATCAATTTTACCATACATTCTAAGTTTTGCCTAGAGCCAAAGCTCTGATACCAAATGTAACGACCCGATATTTTCAACCATTCGCATCCGCTCATGTCGGACTTGAATTGTTCAAAATACCGCGTTGTAATTTAAAGTTTGGCAAATCTCAAAATATACAGTAAATAATTAATCACAGAATCACAGACACAGAATCAGAATACTCGCAGCGGAATTTAAAAATACTTAGTGGTTCATGAAGCCACTATAAATAGTCTCAACAAATACAATTTACGAAGTCTTCCATCCCAAATATAGTTTAAATCATCAAATAGAAAATCCAAAAATCCCAAAGTCTTGATTTCATAAATAAGATAGCGGACAGAAAGAAGCCAGCAACTTGAAAGGATCTACAGAAGTCCTAGCTCCGGGATGATGACTGAACTGCAACTCAGCCTGACCCGAGCGTAAAATAAAACATAAACACTCGAGTCAGGACATACATACTTATATAGTGTAAGCTAATTCACGTGTACTGTAATATAAGGCAAGTAACTTAAAGGATGCATGGGACCGCCCATCCTCTAAGGATCCGTTAAACTATTTACTATGTAGTAATACATCGCTATTATAATAATGTCTATTTGTAAAATAAACAACTTTTAAATAGCGTTAAGGGGTTACCCATATAGCCCTTAACACATAATATATTCCCATAGTCTATACAGTACCGTAATCTCCCCCGTACTGGGCGTCGTCAGAGGGCACTCCATAGGTATGGTACAAAACCAAAATCGTATAAGGCTCGCTATGGTAGGTGACACGGCACAACTAGGCAATGCCAGGGTAGATATACCAATTACGCTTCCGGACCGATGGAAACGCGTAGCGCGCAGCTACCGCCCACCTCGAACAACACTCCCAAATCAAAGGTGCGCACCAAAACAATCACAAAAGTAATAGAATGGCATACGAAGAAGTGCGTCCGATCAGAGGTGCTACCTCATTAATCCGTCGATCGCTCCTGTTTTAGCCACCTTATGCCAACTCACGGGAGTCGGGTCCACGTATTTACCTTAAAGAAAACGTCACCACCATCCTACTTCATTCTGGAATCTCCACCCCGTACACGGTTGTCAAAGTGATTTTCGGTATCGACAGAGAGTATGCCAGATATCCGATCCCGCTCTCTTTAACAACCAAACGTTATTATAACCCGTGGTTACAACTTTTAAAAATGGTATTTATACTTTAAAATCAACAAAAAATTTAAATACCTTTCAACATCAAAATATCATTTCAAACATCATTTATTTAAACATCAGTCATTTTATTTAATATAAAATACCATTTAAATCTATTCGATTTATTTAGGAATTAATTTGCCTTTCAACTCACATTTAAAAGTTAAATTCTTCCATTTAAAACCATTTAAAGTCAATTCCTTATTTTTTATTAATTACATATTAAATTCCAAAATTTAAGCCTTTTTCCCCAAAGATTATTTCCATTTATTTTAAACAATCCGAAAATTCAGTTTCCGTAGCATTTATGAAATGCCACCTAAAGTCTGTAAGTCAAAACAGTTCATTTATAAAAAACAGCATTTAAGTGCTGTAATAAATTATTAACTTAACAATCAAATTTTAAATTCCCAAATATAACTTATTATCAATTATTTCCTTAACTAAAACTCACTTTTAACAAAATTTCAGAATTTCCTAAAATAAGTTATATTCCAAAATTTTACTTAAACATTTATTTATTTAACATTTTGACTTATTCAAAAATCATTATAAATTTTATAAAAATCCTTTACATTTGAACCAGAATATTATTTAAAATACTTTTAAACATTTCAGAAAAATATTATATATACCACGGTTCTGTATATAGTTTTCTAGCCTAGGTCAAGTGATACGGATTTATATCATTTCAATCCGCAATTTACAAAATCCCGGGTTCTATCATTTCAAACCCGCAATCCCAAGTTAACAAATAAATAATTAAACAATTAAATAAATAAATGAATAAATAATTATCGTACAGGCCTATCATTTCAGCCTATAACGATCTCAAATTACAGGGAACTTGCAGTGATGGTTTAATCAGTAAATAAGCATTAAATAATATAACTGCAATAATATCACAATAGATAACAACTGATGATGTGTCAATTTTAAATGGGTTTCCTGTTATATCCAATTTCAAATTCAATTTCCATTTTTTTAGCTGAATGTTATGCTGGCCTTTTTTTATCTTTGTATATTTTTGTTTTTTTACGTTCTTCTACGTTAACATCGATTTAGTCCAACTACTTACACCACAAACTCCACGGAATAAATTTATGAATGGAAACATCCAACCTGTAGAATAAAATTGAGATGGAATTATTCTACACAAAAACCGATCCATGACAAATCCAACAGTTAGAAACATAGAACATGGAAAGAGCTTCGTTTAGATAGGTTGTGGCTGTCGTAGCTCCAAACGAGTCAAAAGTTAAGGCCGTTTGAAGAAACGGAAGAAAGCGACCGACCGATCGCTGTTTCGATTCGACGGTATTGGCAAAAGTCTTCGATCTCCGTGAAACGCACGAGCATGCTCACACTATAGTACTTGATATTTGTGATATTATGGATCATTAGGGGAATAAATGGGGATATGGGTCAAAAACTTGTCTACAGAAGCTATAGCACAATAAACGTTCTGTTTTTACGACCGTTCCGTCTTCCTCTTTTTCCGTACCACATTGTTTTGCTCATAGTCATCAACACGCGCCGCCTTTTTACAAGAATTACAACACCACGACGAAATGACTTCAAGGAGAGCGTTAAAAGCATTTGATACCTTAGAATTTCGAACGACTCAAGGCGTTTTATATGATTACTTAGCCAGTAAGTAAGCTGCTTTTTCAATCTGTGAATATCTTTCAGTTTGCTGTTTTATCAAATTTTAAATTCATTTTCAATTTTTTTAGCTGAATATTATGCTGGCCTTTTTTGATCTTTGTATATTTTTGTTTTTTTACGTTCTTCTACGTTAACATCGAATTAGTCCGACTACTTATACCACAAACTCCACGGAATAAATTTATGAATGGAAACATCCTAGCTGTAGAATAAAATTAAGATGGAATTATTCTACACAAAAAACCGATCCATGACAATTCCAACCGTTAGAAACTCAGAACATGGAAATAGCTTCGTTTTGATAGGTTTTGGCTCCCGTAACTCCAAACGAGTCAAAAGTTATGGCCGTTTAAAGAAACGGAAGAAAGCGACCGACCGCTCGCTGTTCCGATTCGACGGTATTGACAAAAGTCTTTGATCTCCGTGAAACGCTCGTACATGCTCACACTATAGTACTTGATATTTAAGATATTATGGATCATTGGGGGAATAAATGGGGATATGGGTCAAAAACTAATCTACAGAAGCTATAGCACAATAAACGTTCTGTTTTTACGACCGTTCTGTCTTCCTCTTTTTCCGTACCACATTGTTTTGCTCATAGTCATCAACATGCGCCGCCTTTTTACCTGAATTACGACACCAGGACGAAATGACTTCAAGGAGAGCGTTAAAAGCATTTGATACCTTAGAATTTCGAACGACTCAAGGTGTTTTATATGATTACTTAGCCAGTAAGTAAGCTGCTTTTTCAATCTGTGAATATCTTTCAGTTTCTTGTTTTATCAAATTTTAAATTCATTTTCAATTTTTTTAGCTGAATATTTTGCTGGCCTTTTTTGATCTTTATATATTTTTGTTTTTTTACGTTCTTCTACGTTAACATCGAATTAGTCCGACTACTTATACCACAAACTCCACGGAATATATTTATGAATGGAAACATCCAAGCTGTAGAATAAAATTAAGATGGAATTATTCTACACAAAAAACCGATCCATTACAATTCCAACTGTTAGAAACGCAGAACATGGAAATAGCTTCGTTTTGATAGGTTGTGGCTCCCGTAACTCCAAACGAGTCAAAAGTTATGGCCGTTTGAAGAAACGGAAGAAAGCGACCGACCACTCGCTGTTCCGATTCGACGGTGTTGTCAAAAGTCTTCGATCTCCGTGAAACGCCCAAGCATGCTCACACTATAGTACTTGATATTTAAGATATTATGGATCATTGGGGGAATAAATGGGGATATGGGTCAAAAACTTGTCTACAGAAGCTATAGCCCAATAAACGTTCTGTTTTTACGACCGTTCTGTCTTCCTCTTTTTCCGTACCACATTGTTTTTCTCATAGTCATCAACACGCGCCGCCTTTTTACCAGAATTACGACACCACGATGAAATGACTTCAAGGAGAGCGTTAAAAGCATTTGATACCTTAGAATTTCGAACGACTCAAGGCGTTTTATATGATTACTTAGCCAGTAAGTAAGCTGCTTTTTCAATCTGTGAATATTTTTCAGTTTCCTGTTTTATCAAATTTTAAATTCATTTTCAATTTTTTAGCTGAATATTATGCTGGCCTTTTTTTATCTTTGTATATATTTTTTTTTTACGTTTACATCGAATTAGTCCGACTACTTATACCACAAACTCCACGGAATAAATTTTTGAATGGAAACATTCAAGTTGTAGAATAAAATTAAGATGGAATTATTCGACACAAAAAACCGATCCATGACAATTCCAACCGTTAGAAACACAGAACACGAAAATAGTTTCGTTTTGATAGGTTGTGGCTCGCGTAACTCCAAACGAGTCAAAAGTTATGGTCGTTTGAAGAAACGCAAGAAAGCGACCGACCGCTCGCTGTTCCGATTCGACGGTATTGACAAAAGTCTTTGATCTCCGTGAAACGCTCGTACATGCTCACACTATAGTACTTGATATTTAAGATATTATGGATCATTGGGGGAATAAATGGGGATATGGGTCAAAAACTAATCTACAGAAGCTATAGCACAATAAACGTTCTGTTTTTACGACCGTTCTGTCTTCCTCTTTTTCCGTACCACATTGTTTTGCTCATAGTCATCAACACGCGCCGCCTTTTTACCAGAATTACGACACCACGACGAAATGACTTCAAGGAGAGCGTTAAAAGCATTTGATACCTTAGAATTTCGAATGACTCAAGGCGTTTTATATGATTACTTAGCCAGTAAGTAAGCTGCTTTTTCAATCTGTGAATATCTTTCAGTTTCCTGTTTTATCAAATTTTAAATTCATTTTAAATTTTTTTAGCTGAATATTATGCTGGCCTTTTTTGATCTTTGTATATTTTTGTTTTTTTACGTTCTTCTACGTTAACATCGAATTAGTCCGACTACTTATACCACAAACTCCACGGAATAAATTTATGAATGGAAACATGCAAGCTGTAGAATAAAATTAAGATGGAATTATTCTACACAAAAAACCGATCCATGACAATTCCAACCGTTAGAAACGCAGAACATGGAAATAGCTTCGTTTTGATAGGTTGTGGCTCCCGTAACTCCAAACGAGTCAAAAGTTGTGGCCGTTTGAAGAAACGGAAGAAAGCAACCGACCGCTCGCTGTTCCGATTCGACGGTATTGACAAAAGTCTTCGATCTCCGTGAAACGCTCGAGCATGCTCACACTATAGTACTTGATATTTAAGATATTATGGATCATTGGGGGAATAAATGGGGATATGGGTCAAAAACTTGTCTACAGAAGCTATAGCACAATAAACGTTCTGTTTTTACGACCGTTCCGTCTTCCTCTTTTTCCGTACCACATTGTTTTGCTCACAGTCATCAACGCGCGCCGCCTTTTACCAGAATTACGACACCACGACGAAATGACTTCAAGGAGAGCGTTAAAAGCATTTGATACCTTAGAATTTCGAACGACTCAAGGCGTTTTATATGATTACTTAGGCAGTAAGTAAGCTGCTTTTTCAAACTGTGAATATCTTTCAGTTTCCTGTTTTATCAAATTTTAAATTCATTTTCAAATTTTTTAGCTGAATATTATGCTGGCCTTTTTTGATCTTTGTATATTTTTGTTTTTTTACGTTCTTCTACGTTAACATCGAATTAGTCCGACTACTTATACCACAAACTCCACGGAATAAATTTATGAATGGAAACATCCAAGCTGTAGAATAAAATTAAGATGGAATTATTCTACACAAAAAACCGATCCATGACAATTCCAACCGTTAGAAACATAGAACATGGAAATAGCTTCGTTTTGATAGGTTGTGGCTCGCGTAACTCCAAATGAGTCAAAAGTTATGGCCGTTTGAAGAAACGGAAGAAAGCGACGGACCGCTCGCTGTTCCGATTCGACGGTATTGGAAAAAGTCTTCGATCTACGTGAAACGCTCGAGCATGCTCACACTATAGTACTTGATATTTAAGATATTATGGATCACTGGGGGAATAAATGGGGATATGGTTCAAAAACTTGTCTACAGAAGCTATAGCACAATAAACGTTCGGTTTTTACGACCGTTCTGTCTTCCTCTTTTTCCGTACCACATTGTTTTGCTCATAGTCATCAACACGCACCGCCTTTATACCAGAATTACGACACCACGACGAAATGACTTCAAGGAGAGCGTTAAAAGCATTTGATACCTTAGAATTTCGAACGACTCAAGGCGTTTTATATGATTACTTAGCCTGTAAGTAAGCTACTTTTTCAATCTGCGAATATCTTTCAGTTTCCTGTTTTATCCAATTTTAAATTCAGTTTCAATTTTTTAGCTGAATATTATGCTGGCCTTGTTTGTTTTTTTGTATATTTTGTTTTTTTACATTCTTCTAAGTTAACATCGATTTAGTCCGACTACTTATACCACAAACTCCACGGAATAAATTTATGAATGAAAACATGCAAGCTGTAGAATAAAATTAAGATGGAATTATTCTACACAAAAAACTGATCCATGACAATTCCAATCGTTAGAAACGCAGAACATGGAAATAGCTTCGTTTTGATAGGTTGTGGCTCGCGTAACTACAAACGAGTCAAAAGTTATGGCCGTTTGAAGAAACGGAAGAAAGCGACCGACCGCTCGCTGTTCCGATTCGACGGTATTGGCAAAAGTCTTCGATCTCCGTGGAGCGCTCGAGCATGCTCACACTATAGTACTTGATATTTAAGATATTATGGATCATTGGGGGAATAAATGGGGATATGGGTCAAAAACTTGTCTACAGAAGCTATAGCAAAATAAACGTTCTGTTTTTACGACCGTTCCGTCTTCCTCTTTTTCCGTACCACATTGTTTTGCTCATAGTCATCAACACGCGCCGCCTTTTTACCATAATTACGACACCACGACGAAGTGACTTCAAGGAGAGCGTTAAAAGCATTTGATACCTTAGAATTTCGAACGACTCAAGGCGTTTTGTATGATTACTTAGCCTGTAAGTAAGCTACTTTTTCAATATGTGAATATCTTTCTGTTTTTTGTTTTATCCAATTTTAAATTCAATTTCAATTTTTTTAGCTGAATATTATGCTGGCCTTTTTTGATCTTTGTATATATTTTTTTTACGTTCTTCTACGTTAACATCGATTTAGTCCGACTACTTATACCACAAACTGCACGGAATAAATTTATGAATGAAAACATCCAAGCTGTAGAATAAAATTGAGATGGAATTATTCTACACGAAAAACCGATCCATGACAATTCCAACCGTTAGAAACGTAGAACATGGAAATAGCTTCGTTTTGATAGGTTGTGGCTCCCGTAACTCCAAACGAGTCAAAAGTTATGGCCGTTTGAAGAAACGCAAGAAAGCGACCGACCGCTCGCTGTTCCGATTCGACAGTATTGGCAAAAGTCTTCGATCTCCGTAAAACGCCCGAGCATTCTCACACTTAGTACTTAATATTTAATATATTATGGATCATTGGGGGAATAAATGGGGATATGGGTCAAAAACTTGTCTAAAGAAGCTATAGCACAATAAACGTTCTGTTTTTACGACCGTTTCGTCTTCCTCTTTTTCCGTACCACATTGTTTTGCTCATAGTCATCAAAACACGCCGCCTTTTTACCATAATTACGACACCACGACGAAATGACTTCAAGGAGAGCGTTAAAAGCATTTGATACCTAATAATTTCGAACGACTCAAGGCGTTTTATATGATTACTTAGCCAGTAAGTAAGCTGCATTTTCAATCTGTGAATATCTTTCGTTTTCCTGTTTAATCAAATTTTAAATTCATTTTCAATTTTTTTAGATGAATATTATGCTGGCCTTTGTTGATCTTTGTATATTTTTGTTTTTTTTCGTTCTTCTGCGTTAACATCGAATTAGTCCGACTACTTATACCAGAAACTTCACGGAATAAATTTATGAGTGGAAACATCCAAGCTGTAGAATAAAATTAAGATGGAATTATTCTACACAAAAAACCGATCCATGACAATTCCAACCGTTAGAAACGCAGAGCATGGAAATAGCTTTGTTTTGTTAGGTTGTGGCTCGCGTAACTCCAAACGAGTCAAAAGTTATGGCCGTTTGAAGAAACGGAAGAAAGCGACCGACCGCTCTCTGTTCCGATTCGACGGTATTGGCAAAAGTCTTCGATCTCCGTGAAACGCTCGAGCATGCTCATACTATAGTACTTGATATTTAAGATATTATGGATCATTGGGGGAATAAATGGGGATATGGGTCAAAAACTTGTCTACAGATGCTATACCACAATAAACGTTCTGTTTTTACGACCGTTCCGTCTTCCTCTTTTTCCGTACCATATTGTTTTGCTCATAGTCATCAACACGCGCCGCCTTTTTACCAAAATTACGACACCACGATAAAATGACTTCAGGGAGAGCGTTAAAAGCATTTGATACCTTAGAATTTCGAATGACTCAAGGCGTTTTATATGATTACTTAGCCTGTAAGTAAGCTACTTTTTCAATCTGCGAATATCTTTCAGTTTTCTGTTTTATCCAATTTTAAATTCAATTTCAATTTTTTTAGCTGAATATTATTCTGGCCTTATTTGATCTTTGTATATTTTTGTTTTTTTACGTTCTTCTACGTTAACATCGATTTAGTCCGACTACTTATACCACAAACTCCACGGAATTAATTTATGAATGGAAACATGCAACCTTCGTTTTGATAGGTTGTGGCTCTCGTAACTCCAAACGAGTCAAAAGTTATGGCCGTTTGAAGAAACAGAAGAAATCGACGGACCGCTCGCTGTTCCGATTCGACGGTATTGGCAAAAGTCTTCGATCTCCGTGAAGCGCTCGAGCATGCTCACACTATAGTACTTGATATTTAAGATATTATGGATCATTGGGAGAATAAATGGGGATATGCATCAAAAACTTGTCTACAGAAGCTATAGCACAATAAACGTTCTGTTTTTACGACCGTTCTGTCTTCCTCTATTTCCGTACCACATTGTTTTGCGCATAGTCATCAACACGCGCCGCCTTTTTACCATAATTACGACACCACGACGAAGTGACTTCAAGGAGAGCGTTAAAAGCATTTGATACCTTCGAATTTCGAACGACTCAAGGCATTTTATATGATTACTTAGCCTGTAAGTAAGCTACTTTTTCAATCTGTGACTATCTTTCAGTTTTCTGTTTTATCCAATTTTAAATTCAATTTCAATTTTTTTTGCTGAATATTATGCTGGACTTTTTTGATCTTTGTATATTTTTGTTTTTTTACGTTCTTCTACATTAACATCGATTTAGTCCGACTACTTATACCACAAACTCCACGGAATAAATTTATGAATGAAAACATCCAAGCTGTAGAATAAAATTGAGATGGAATTATTCTACACAGAAAACCGATCCACGACAATTCCAAACGTTAGAAACGTAGAACATGGAAAGAGCTTCGTTTTGATAGGTTGTGGCTCCCGTAACTCCAAACGAGTCAAAAGTTATGGCCGTTTTAAGAAACGGAAGAAAGCGACCGGCCGCTCGCTGTTCCGATTCGACGGTATTGGCGAAAGTCTTCGATCTCCGTGAAACGCCCGAGCATGCTCACACTATAGTACTTGATATTTAAGATATTATGGATCATTGGGGGAATAAATGGGGATATGGGTCAAAAACTTGTCTACAGAAGCTATAGCACAATAAACGTTCTGTTTTTACGACCGTTCCGTCTTCCTCTTTTTCCGTACCACATTGTTTTGCTCATGGTCATCAACACGCGCCGCCTTTTTACCATAATTACGACACCACGACGAAGTGACTTCAAGGAGAGCGTTAAAAGCATTTGATACCTTAGAATTTCGAACGACTCAAGGCGTTTTATATGATTACTTAGCCTGTAAGTAAGCTACGTTTTCAATCTGCGAATATCTTTCAGTTTCCTGTTTTATCCAATTTTTAATTCAGGTTCAATTTTTTTAGCTGAATATTATGCTGGCCTTTTTTTATCTTTGTATATTTTTGTTTTTTTACGTTCTTCTACGTTAACATCGATTTAGTCCGACTACTTATACCACAAACTCCACGGAATAAATTTATGAATGAAAACATCCAAGCTGTAGAATAAAATTGAGATGGAATTATTCTACACAAAAAACCGATCCATGACAATTCCAACCGTTAGAAACGTAGAACATGGAAAGAGCTTCGTTTTGATAGGTTGTGGCTCCCGTAACTCCGAACGAGTCAAAAGTTATCGCCATTTTAAGAAACGGAATAAAGCGACCGACCGCTCGCTGTTCCGATTCGACGGTATTGACGAAAGTCTTCGATCTCCGTGAAACGCCGGAGCATGCTCACACTATAGTACTTGATATTTAAGATATTATGGATCATTGGGGGAATAAATGGGGACATGGGTCAAAAACTTGTCTACAGAAGCTATAGCACAATAAACGTTCTGTTTTTACGACCGTTTCGTCTTCCTCTTTTTCCGTACCACATTGTTTTGCTCATAGTCATCAAAACGCGCCGCCTTTTTACCATAATTACGACACCACGATGAAGTGACTTCAAGGAGAGCGTTAAAAGCATTTGATACCTTATAATTTCGAACGACTCAAGGCGTTTTATATGATTACTTAGCCAGTAAGTAAGCTGCTTTTTCAATCTGTGAATATCTTTCAGTTTCCTGTTTAATCAAATTTTAAATTCATTTTTAATTTTTTTAGTTGAATATTATGCTGGCCATTGTTGATCTTTGTATATTTTTGTTTTTTAACGTTCTTCTACGATAACATCGAATTAGTCCGACTACTTATACCAGAAACTTCACGGAATAAATTTATGAATCGAAACATCCAAGCTGTAGAATAAAATTAAGATGGAATTATTCTACACAAAAAACCGATCCATGACAATTCCAACCGTTAGAAACGCAGAACATGGAAATAGCTTCGTTTTGATATGTTGTGGCTCCCGTAACTCCAAACGAGTCAAAAGTTACGGCCGTTTGAAGAAACGGAAGAAAGCGACCGACCGCTCGCTGTTCCGATTCGACGGTATTGGCAAAAGTCTTCGATCTCCGTGAAACGTTAGTCCGACTACTTTACGACCGTTCCGTCTTCCGCTTTTTCCGTACCACATCGTTTTTCTCATAGTCATCAACACGCGCCGCCTTTATACCAGAATTACGACACCACGACGAAATGACTTCAAGGAGAGCGTTAAAAGCATTTGATACCTTAGAATTTCGAACGACTCAAGGCGTTTTATACGATTACTTAGCCTATAAGTAAGCTACTTTTTCAATCTGCGAATATCTTTCAGTTTCCTGTTTTATCCAATTTTAAATTCAGTTTCAATTTTTTTAGCTGAATATTATGCTGGCCTTGTTTGTTTTTTGTATATTTTTTTTTTTTTTTAGGTTCTTCTTCGTTAGCATCGATTTAGTCCGACTACTTATACCACAAACTCCACGGAATAAATTTATGAATGGAAACATCCAAGCTGTAGAATAAAATTAAGATGGAATTATTCTACACAAAAAACCGATCCATGACAATTCCAACCGTTAGAAACGCAGAACATGGAAATAGCTTCGTTTTGATAGGTTGTGGCTCGCGTAACTACAAACGAGTCAAAAGTTATGGCCGTTTGAAGAAATGGAAGAAAGCGACCGACCGCTCGCTGTTCCGATTCGACGGTATTGGCAAAAGTCTTCGATCTCCGTGAAGTGCTCGAGCATGCTCACACTATAGTACTTGATATTTAAGATATTATGGATCATTGGGGGAATAAATGGGGATATGTGTCAAAAACTTGTCTACAGAAGCTATAGCACAATAAACGTTCTGTTTTTACGACCGTTCCGTCTTCCTCTTTTTCCGTACCACATTGTTTTGCTCATAGTCATCAACACGCGCTGCCTTTTTACCAGAATTACGGCACCACAACGAAATCACTTCAAGGTGAGCGTTAAAAGCATTTGATACCTTAGAATTTCGAACGACTCATGGCGTTTTATATGATTACTTAGCCTGTAAGTATGCTACTTTTTCAATCTGCGAATATCTTTCAGTTTCCTATTTTATCCAATTTTAAATTCAGTTTCAATTTTTTTAGCTGAATATTATGCTGGCCTTGTTTGATCTTTGTATATTTTATTTTTTTTACGTTCTTCTACGTTAACATCGATTTAGTCCGACTACTTATACCACAAACTCCACGGAATAAATTTATGAATGAAAACATGCAAGCTGTAGAATAAAATTAAGATGGAATTATTCTACACAAAAAACCGATCCATGACAATTCCAACCGTTAGAAACGCAGAACATGGAAGTAGCTTCGTTTTGATAGGTTGTGGCTCCCTTAACTCCAAACGAGTCAAAATTTATGGCCGTTTGAAGAAACGGAAGAAAGCGACCGACCGCTCGCTGTTCCGATTCGACGGTATTGGCAAAAGTCTTCGATCTCCGTGAAACGCTCGAGCATGCTCACACTATAGTACTTGATATTTAAGATATTATGGATCATTGGGGGAATAAATGGGGATATGAGTCAAAAAATTGTCTACAGAAGCTATAGCACAATAAACGTTCTGTTTTTACGACCGTTCCGTCTTCCTCTTTTTCCGTACCACATTGTTTTGCTCATAGTCATCAACACGCGCCGCCTTTTTACCCGAATTACGACACCACGACGAAATGACTTCAAGGAGAGCGTTAAAAGCATTTGATACCTTAGAATTTCGAACGACTCAAGGCATTTTATATGATTACTTAGCCTGTAAGTAAGCTACGTTTTCAATCTGCGAATATCTTTCAGTTTCCTGTTTTATCCAATTTTTAATTCAGGTTCAATTTTTTTAGCTGAATATTATGCTGGCCTTGTTTGATCTTTGTATATTTTTGTTTTTATACGTTCTTCTACGTTAACATCGATTTAGTCCGACTACTTATACCACAAACTCCACGGAATAAATTTATGAATGAAAACATGCAAGCTGTAGAATAAAATTAATATGGAATTATTTTACACAAAAAACCGATCCATGACAATTCCAACCGTTAGAAACGTAGAACATGGAAAGACCTTCGTTTTGATAGGTTGTGGCTCGCGTTACTCCAAACAAGTCAAAATTTATGGCCGTTTGAAGAAACGGAAGAAAGCGACCGACTGCTCGCTGTTCCGATTCGACGGTATTGGCAAAAGTCTTCGATCTCCGTGAAACACTCGAGCATGCTCACACTATAGTACTTGATATTTAAGATATTATGGATCATTGGGGGAATAAATGGGGATATGAGTCAAAAACTTGTCTACAGAAGCTATAGCATAATAAACGTTCTGTTTTTACGACCGTTCCGTCTTCCTCTTTTTCCGTACCACATTGTTTTGCTCATAGTCATCAACACGCGCCGCCATTTTACCATAATTACGAAACCACGATGAAGTGGCTTCAAGGAGAGCGTTAAAAGCATTAGATACCTTATAATTTCGAACGACTCAAGGCATTTTATATGATTACTTAGTCTGTAAGTAAGCTGCTTTTTCAATCTGCGAATATCTTTCAGTTTCCTGTTTTATCCAATTTTAAATTCAGTTTCAATTTTTTTAGCTGAATATTATGCTGGCTTTGTTTGATCTTTGTATATTTTTGTTTTTTTACGCTCTTCTACGTTAACATCGATTTAGTCCGACTACTTATACCACAAACTCCACGGAATAAATTTATGAATGAAAACATGCAAGCTGTAGAATATAATTAAGATGGAATTATTCTACACAAAAAACCGATCCATGACAATTCCAACCGTTAGAAACGCAGAACATGGAAATAGCTTCGTTTTGATAGGTTGTGGCTCGCGTAACTCCAAACGAGTCAAAAGTTATGGCCGTTTGAAGAAACGGAGGAAAGCGACCGACCGCTCGCTGTTCCAATTCGACGGTATTGGCAAAAGTCCTCGATCTCGTCAAACGCTCGAGCATGCTCACACTGTAGTACTTGATATTTAAGATATTATGGATCATTTATTATGGATCATTGGGGGAATAAATGGGGATATGAGTCAAAAACTTGTCTACAGAAGCTATAGCACAATAAACGTTCTGTTTTTACGACCGTTCCGCCTTCCTCTTTTTCCGTACCACATTGTTTTGCTCATAGTCATCAACACGCGCCGCCTTTTTACCAGGATTACGACACCACGATGAAATGACTTCAATGAGAGCGATAAAAGCATTTGATACCTTAGAATTTCGAACGACTAAAGGCATTTTATATGATTACTTAGCCTGTAAGTAAGCTACTTTTTCAATCTGCGAATATCTTTCAGTTTCCTGTTTTATCCAATTTTAAATTCAGTTTCAGTTTTTTTAGCTGAATATTATGCTGGCCTTGTTTGATCTTTGTATATCTTTTTTTTACGTTCTTCTACGTTAACATCGATTTAGTCCGACTACCTATACCACAAACTCCACGGAATAAATTTATGAATGAAAACATGCAAGCTGTAGAATAAAATTAAGATGGAATTATTCTACACAAAAAACCGATCCATGACAATTCCAACCGTTAGAAACGCAGAACAAGGAAAGAGCTTCGTTTTGATAGGTTGTGGCTCCCGTAACTCCAAATGAGTCAAAAGTTATGGCCGTTTGAAGAAACGGAAGAAAGCGACCGACTGCTCGCTGTTCCGATTCGACGGTATTGGCAAAAGTCTTCGATCTCCGTGAAGCGCTCGAGCGTGCTCACACTATAGTACTTGATATTTAAGATATTATGGATCATTGGGGGAATAAATGGGGATATGGGTCAAAAACTTGTCTATAAAAGCTATAGCACAATAAACGTTCTGTTTTTTACGACCGTTCCGTCTTCCTCTTTTTCCGTACCACATTGTTTTGCTCATAGTCATCAACACGCGCCGCCTTTTTACCATAATTACGACACCACGACGAAGTGACTTCAAGGAGAGCGTTAAAAGCATTTGATACCTTACAATTTCGAACGACTCAAGGCGTTTTATATGATTACTTAGCCTGTAAGTAAGCTACTTTTTCAATCTGCGAATATCTTTCAGTTTCCTGTTTTATCCAATTTTAAATTCAGTTTCAATTTTTTTAGCTGAATATTATGCTGGCCTTGTTTGTTCTTTGTATATTTTTGTTTTTTTACGTTCTTCTACGTTAACATCGATTTAGTCCGACTACTTATACCACAAACTCCACGGAATAAATTTATGAATGGAAACATCCAAGCTGTAGAATAAAATTGAGATGGAATTATTCTACACAAAAAACCGATCCATGACAATTCCAACCGTTAGAAACGTAGAACATGGAAAGAGCTTCGTTTTGATAGGTTGTGTCTCCCGTAACTCCAAACGAGTCAGAAGTTATGGCCGATTGAAGAAACGGAAGAAAGCGACCGACCGCTCGCTGTTCCGATTCGACGGTATTGGCAAAAGTCTTCGATCTCCGTGAAGCGCTCGAGCATGCTCACACTATAGTACTTGATATTTAAGATATTATGGATCATTGGGGGAATAAATGGGGATATGGGTCAAAAACTTGTCTACAGAAGCTATAACACAATAAACGTTCTGTTTTTACGACCATTACGTCTTCCTCTTTTTCCGTACCACATTGTTTTGCTCATAGTCATCAACACGCGCCGCCTTTTTACCATAATTACGACACCACGATGAAGTGACTTCAAGGAGAGCGTTAAAAGCATTTGATGCCTTAGAATTTCGAACGACTCAAGGCTTTTTATATGATTACTTAGCCTGTAAGTAAGCTACTTTTTCAATCTGTGAATATCTTTCAGTTTCCTGTTTTATCTAATTTTAAATTCAATTTCAATTTTTTTAGCTGAATATTATGCTGGCCTCTTTTGATCTTTGTATATATTTTTTTTTTACGTTCTTCTACGTTAACATCGATTTAGTCCGACTACTTATACCACAAACTCCACGGAATAAATTTATGAATGGAAACATCCATGTTGTAGAATAAATTTGAGATGGAATTATTCTACACAAAAACCGATCCATGACAATTCCAACCATTAGAAACGTAGAACATGGAAAGAGCTTCGTTTTGATAGGTTGTGGCTCCCGTAACTCCAAACGAGTCAAAAGTTATGGCCGTTTGAAGAAACGGAAGAAAGCGACCGACCGCTCGCTGTTCCGATTTGACGGTATTGGCAAAAGTCTTCGATCTCCGTGAAGCACTCGAGCATGCTCACACTATAGTACTTGATATTTAAGATATTATGGATCATTGGGGGAATAAATGGGGATATGGGTCAAAAACTTGTCTACAGAAGCTATAACACAATAAACGTTTTGTTTTTACGACCATTACGTCTTCCTCTTTTTCCGTACCACATTGTTTTGCTTATAGTCATCAACACGCGCCGCCTTTTTACCATAATTACGACATCACGACGAAGTGACTTCAAGGAGAGCGTTAAAAGCATTTGATACCTTAGAATTTCGAACGACTCAAGCCGTTTTATATGATTACTTAGCCAGTAAGTAAGCTACTTTTTCAATCTGTGAATATCTTTCAGTTTCCTGTTTTATCCAATTTTAAATTCATTTTCAATTTTTTTAGCTGAATATTATGCTGCCTTTTTTTATCTTTGTATATTTTTGTTTTTTTACGTTCTTCTACGTTAACATTGATTTAGTCCGACTACTTATACCACAAACTCCACGGAATAAATTTATGAATGGAAACATCCAAGCTGTAGAATAAAATTGAGATGGAATTATTCTACACAAAAAAACGATCCATGACAAATCCAACAGTTGGAAACGTAGAACATGGAAAGAGCTTCATTTAGATAGGTAGTGGCTCCCGTAACTCCAAACGAGTCAAAAGATAAGGCCGTTTGAAGAAACGGAAGAAAGTGACCGACCGATCGCTGTTCCGATTCGACGGTATTGGCAAAAGTCTTCGATCTCCGTGAAACGCTCGAGCATGCTCACACTATAGTACTTGATATTTAAGATATTATGGATCATTGGGGGAATAAATGGGGATATGGGTCAAAAACTTGTCTACAGAAGCTATAGCACAATAAACGTTCTTTTTTTACGACCGTTCCGTCTTCCTCTTTTTCCGTACCACATTGTTTTGCTCATAGTAATCAACACGCGCCGCCTTTTTACCAGAATTACGACACCACGACGAAATGACTTTAAGGAGAGCGTTAAAAGCATGTGATACCTTAGAATTTCGAACGACTCAAGGCGTTTTATATGATTACTTAGCCGGTAAGTAAGCTACTTTTTCAATCTGTGAATATCTTTCAGTTTCCTGTTTTATCAAATTTTAAATTCATTTTCAATTTTTTTAGCTGAATATTATTCTGGCCATTTTTGATCTTTATATATTTTTGTTTTTTTACGTTCTTATACGTTAACATCGAATTAGTCCGACTACTTATACCAGAAACTCGACGGAATAAATTTATGAATGGAAACATCCAAGCTGTAGAATAAAATTAACATGGAATTATTCTACACAAAAAACCGATCCACGACAATTCCAACCGTTAGAAACGCAGAACATGGAAAGAGCTTCGTTTTGATAGGTTGTGGCTCCCGTAACTCCAAACGAGTCAAAAGTTATGGCCGTTTGAAGAAACGGAAGAAAGCGACCGACCGCTCGCTGTTTCGATTCGACGGTATTGTCAAAAGTCTTCGATCTCCGTGAAACGCCCTAGCATGCTCACACTATAGTACTTGATATTTAAGATATTATGGATCATTGGGGGAATAAATGGGGATATGGGTCAAAAACTTGTCTACAGAAGCTATAGCACAATAAACGTTCTGTTTTTACGACCGTTCCGTCTTCCTCTTTTTCCGTACCACATTGTTTTGCTCATAGTCATCAACACGCACCGCCTTTTTACCAGAATTACGACACCACGACGAAATGACTTCAAGGAGAGCGTTAAAAGCAATTGATACCTTAGAATTTCGAACGACTCAAGGCGTTTTATATGATTACTTAGCCTGTAAGTAAACTACTTTTTCAATCTGCGAATATCTTTCAGTTTCCTGTTTTATCCTATTTAAATTCAATTTCAATTTTTTTAGCTGAATATTATGCTGGCTTTGTTTGATCTTTGAATATTATTGTTTTTTTTACGTTCTTCTACGTTAACATCGATTTAGTCCGACTACTTATACCACAAACTCCACGGAATAAATTTATGAATGGAAACATCCAAGCTGTAGAATAAAATTAAGATGGAATTATTCTACACAAAAAACCGATCCATGACAATTCCAACCGTTAGAAACGTAGAACATGGAAAGAGCTTCGTTTTCATAGGTTGAGGCTCCCGTAACTCCAAATGAGTCAAAAGTTATGGCCGTTTGAAGAAACGGAAGAAAGCGACCGACCGCTCGATGTTCCGATTCGACGGTATTGGCAAAAGTTTTCGATCACCGTGAAGCGCTCGAGCATGCTCACACTATAGTACATGATATTTAACATATTATGGATTATTGGGGGAATAAATGGGGATATGGGTCAAAAACTTGTCTACAGAAGCTATAGCACAATAAACGTTCTGTTTTTACGACCGTTCCGTCTTCCTCTTTTTCCGTACCACATTGTTTTTCTCATAGTCATCAACACGCGTCGCCTTTTTACCAGAATTACGACACCGCGACGAAGTGACTTCAAGGAGAGCGTTAAAAGCATTTGATACCTTAGAATTTCGAACGACTCATGGCGTTTTATATGATTACTTAGCCTGTAAGTAAGCTACTTTTTCAATCTGTGAATATCTTTCAGTTTCCTGTTTTATCCAATTTTAAATTCAATTTCAATTTTTTTAGCTGAATATTATGCTGGCCTTTTTTGATCTTTGTATATTTTTGTTTTTTTATGTTCTTCTACGTTAACATCGATTTAGTCCGACTACTTACACCACAAACTCCACGGAATAAATTTATGAATGGAAACATCCAAGCTGTAGAATAAAATTGAGATGGAATTATTCTACACAAAAAGCCGATCCATGACAAATCCAACTGTTAGAAACGTAGAACATGGAAAGAGCTTCGTTTTGATAGGTTGTGGCTCCCGTAACTCCAAACGAGTCAAAAGTTAAGGCCGTTTGAAGAAACTGAAGAAAGCGACCGACCGCTCGCTATTCCGATTCGACGGTATTGGCAATAGTCTTCGATCTCCGTGAAACGCTCGAGCATGCTCACACTATAGTACTTGATATTTAAGATATCATGGATCATTGGGGGAATAAATGGGGATATGAGTCAAAAACTTGTCTACAGAAGCTATAGCACAATAAACGTTCTGTTTTTACGACCGTTCCGTCTTCCTCTTTTTTCGTACCATATTGTTTTGCTCATAGTCATCAACACGCGCCGTCTTTTTACCAGAATTACGACACCACGACGAAATGACTTCAAGGAGAGCGTTAAAAGCATTTGATACCTTAGAATTTCGAACGACCCAAGGCGTTTTATATGATTACTTAGCCAGTAAGTAAGCTGCCTTTTCAATCTGTGAATATCTTTCAGTTTCTTGTTTTATCAAATTTTAAATTCATTTACAATTTTTTTAGCTGAATATTATGCTGGCCTTTTTTGATCTTTGTATATTTTTGTTTTTTTACGTTCTTCTACGTTAACATCGATTTAGTCCGACTACTTATACCACAAACTCCACGGAATAAATTTATGAATGGAAACATCCAAGGTGTAGAATAAAATTAAGATGGAATTATTCTACACAAAAAACCGATCCATGACAATTCCAACCGTTAGAAACGTAGAACATGGAAAGAGCTTCGTTTTCATAGGTTGTGGCTCCCGTAACTCCAAACGAGTCAAAAGTTAAGGCCGTTTGAAGAAACTGAAGAAAGCGACCGACCGCTCGCTGTTCCGATTCGACGGTATTGGCAAAAGTCTACGATCTCCGTGAAGCGCTCGAGCATGCTCACACTATAGTACTTGATATTTAAGATATTATGGATCATTGGGGGAATAAATGGGGATATGGGTCAAAAACTTGTCTACAGAAGCTATAGCACAATAAACGTTCTGTTTTTACGACCGTTCCGTCTTCCTCTTTTTCCGCACCACATTGTTTTGCTCATAGTCATCAACACGCGTCGCCTTTTTACCAGAATTACGACACCACGACAAAGTGACTTAAAGGAGAGCGTTAAAAGCATTTGATACCTTAGAATTTCGAACGACTCAAGGCGTTTTATATGATTATTTAGCCTGTAAGTAAGCTACTTTTTCAATTTGTGAATATCTTTCAGTTTCCTGTTTTATCCAATTTTAAATTCAATTTCAATTTTTTTAGCTGAATATTATGCTGGCCTTTTTTGATCTTTGTATATTTTTGTTTTTTTAAATTCTTCTATGTTAACATCGATTTAGTCCGACTACTAATACCACAAACTCCACGGAATAAATTTATGAATGGAAACATCGAAGCTGTAGATAAAATGGAGATGGAATTATTCTACACAAAAAACCGATCCATGAAAAATCCAACAGTTAGAAACGTAGAACATGGAAAGAGCTTCGTTTTGATAGGTTGTGGCTCCCGTAACTCCAAACGAGTCAAAAGTTATGGCCGTTTGAAGAAACGGAAGAAAACGACCGACCGCTCGCTGTTCCAATTCGACGGTATTGTCAAAAGTCTTCGATCTCCGTGAAACGCCCGAGCATGCTCACACTATAGTACTTGATATTTAAGATATTATGGATCATTGGGGGAATAAATGGGGATATGGGTCAAAAACTTGTCTACAGAAGCTATAGCACAATAAACGTTCTGTTTTTACGACCGTTCCGTCTTCCTCTTTTTCCGTACCACGTTGTTTTCTCATAGTCATCAACACGCGCCGCCTTTTTACCATAATTACGACACCACGACGAAGTGACTTCAAGGAGAGCGTTAAAAGCATTTGATACCTTAGAATTTCGAATGACTCAAGCCGTTTTATATGATTACTTAGCCAGTAAGTAAGCTACTTTTTCAATCTGTGAATATCTTTCAGTTTCCTGTTTTATCCAATTTTAAATTCATTTTCAATTTTTTTAGCTGAATATTATGCTGGCCTTTTTTTATCTTTGTATATTTTTTTTTTTACGTTCTTCCACGTTAACATCGATTTAGTCCGACTACTTATACCACAAACTCCACGGAATAAATTTATGAATGGAAACATCCAAGCGGTAGAATAAAATTGAGATGGAATTATTCTACACAAAAAACCGATCCGTGACAAATCCAACTGTTGGAAACGCAGAACATGGAAAGAGCTTCGTTTAGATAGGTTGTGGCTACCGTAACTCCAAACGAGTCAAAAGTTATGGCCGTTTGAAGAAACGGAAGAAAGCGACTGACCGATCGTTGCTCCGATTCGACGGTATTGGCAAAAGTCTTCGATCTCCGTGAAACGCTCGAGCATGCTCACACCATAGTACTTGATATTTAAGATATTACGGATCATTGGGGGAATAAATGGGGATATGGGTCAAAAACTTGTCCACAGAAGCTATAGCACAAAAAACGTTCTGTTTTTACGACCGTTCCGTCTTCCTCTTTTTCCGTACCACGTTGTTTTGCTCAAAGTCATCAACACGCACCGCCTTTTTACCAGAATTACGACACCACGACGAAATGACTTCAAGGAGAGCGTTAAAAGCATTTGATTCCTTAGAATTTCGAACGACTCAAGGCGTTTTATATGATTACTCTGCCGGTAAGTAAACTACGTTTTCAATCTGCGAATATCTTTCAGTTTTCTGTTTTATCCAATTTAAATTCAATTTCAATTTTTTTAGCTGAATATTATGCTGGCCTTGTTTGATCTTTGAATATTATTGTTTTTTTTACGTTCTTCTACGTTAACATCGATTTAGTCCGACTACTTATACCACAAACTCCACGGAATAAATTTATGAATGGAAACATCCAAGCTGTAGAATAAAATTAACATGGAATTATTCTACACAAAAAACCGATCCATGACAATTCCAACCGTTAGAAACGTAGAACATGGAAAGAGCTTCGTTTTCATAGGTTGAGGCTCCCGTAACTCCAAACGAGTCAAAAGTTATGACCGTTTGAAGGAACGGAAGAAAGCGACCGACCGCTCGCTGTTCCGATTCGACGGTATTGGCAAAAGTTTTCGATCTTCGTGAAGCGCTCGAGCATGCTCACACTATAGTACTTGATATTTAAGATATTATGGATCATTGGGGGAATAAATGGGGATATGGGTCAAAAACTTGTCTACAGAAGCTATAGCACAATAAACATTCTATTTTTACGACCATTCCGTCTTCCTCTTTTTCCGTACCACATTGTTTTGCTCATAGTCATCAACACGCGTTGCCTTTTTACCATAATTACGACACCACGACGAAGTGACTTCAAGGAGAGCGTTAAAAGCATTTGATACCTTAGAATTTCGAACGACTCATGGCGTTTTATATGATTACTTAGCCTGTAAGTAAGCTACTTTTTCAATCTGTGAATATCTTTCAGTTTCCTGTTTTATCCAATTTTAAATTCAATTTCAATTTTTTTAGCTGAATATTATGTTGGCCTTTTTTGATCTTTGTATATTTTTGTTTTTTTACGTTCTTCTACGTTAACATCGAATTAGTCCGACTACTTACACCACAAACTCCACGGAATAAATTTATGAATGGAAACATCCAAGCTGTATAATAAAATTAAGATGGAATTATTCTACACAAAAAGCCGAACCATGACAAATCCAACTGTTAGAAACGTAGAACATGGAAAGAGCTTCGTTATGATAGGTTGTGGCTCCCGTAACTCCAAACGAGTCAAAAGTTAAGGCCGTTTGAAGAAACTGAAGAAAGTGACCGACCGCTCGCTGTTCCGATTCGACGGTATTGGCAAAAGTCTTCGATCTCCGTGAAACGCTCGAGCATGCTCACACTATAGTACTTGATATTTAAGATATTATGGATCATTGGGGGAATAAATGGGGATATGGGTCAAAAACTTGTCTACAGAAGCTATAGCACAATAAACGTTCTGTTTTTACGACCGTTCCGTCTTCCTCTTTTTCCTTACCATATTGTTTTGCTCATAGTCATCAACACGCGCCGCCTTTTTACCAGAATTACGACACCACGACGAAATGACTTCTAGGAGAGCGTTAAAAGCATTTGATACCTTAGAATTTCGAACGACTCAAGGCGTTTTATATGATTACTTAGCCAGTAAGTAAGCTGCTTTTTAATCTGTGAATATCTTTCAGTTTCCTGTTTTATCAAATTTTAAATTCATTTTCAATATTTTTAGCTGAATATTATGCTGGCCTTTTTTGATCTTTGTATATTTTTGTTTTTTTACGTTCTTCTACGTTAACATCGAATTAGTCCGACTACTTACACCACAAACTCCACGGAATAAATTTATGAATGGAAACATCCAGGCTGTAGAATAAAATTAAGATGGAATTATTCTACACAAAAAGCCGATCCATGACAAATCCAACTGTTAGAAACGTAGAACATGGAAAGAGCTTCGTTATGATAGGTTGTGGCTCCCGTAACTCCAAACGAGTCAAAAGTTAAGGCCGTTTGAAGAAACTGAAGAAAGCGACCGACCGCTCGCTGTTCCGATTCGACGGTATTGGCAAAAGTCTTCGATCTCCGTGAAACGCTCGAGCATGCTCGCACTATAGTACTTGATATTTAAGATATTATGGATCATTGGGGGAATAAATGGGGATATGGGTCAAAAACTTGTCTACAGAAGCTATAGCACAATAAACGTTCTGTTTTTACGACCGTTCCGTCTTCCTCTTTTTCCGCACCACATTGTTTTGCTCATAGTCATCAACACGCGTCGCCTTTTTACCAGAATTACGACAACACGACGAAGTGACTTCAAGGAGAGCGTTAAAAGCATTTGATACCTTAGAATTTCGAACGACTCAAGGCGTTTTATTTGATTACTTAGCCTGTAAGTAAGCTCCTTTTTCAATCTGTGAATATCTTTCAGTTTCCTGTTTTATCCAATTTTAAATTCAATTTCAATTTTTTTAGCTGAATATTATGCTGGCCTTTTTTGATCTTTGTATATTTTTGTTTTTTTACGTTCTTCTACGTTAACATCGAATTAGTCCGACTACTTACACCACAAACTCCACGGAATAAATTTATGAATGGAAACATCCAGGCTGTAGAATAAAATTAAGATGGAATTATTCTACACAAAAAGCCGATCCATGACAAATCCAACTGTTAGAAACGTAGAACATGGAAAGAGCTTCGTTATGATAGGTTGTGGCTCCCGTAACTCCAAACGAGTCAAAAGTTAAGGCCGTTTGAAGAAACTGAAGAAAGCGACCGACCGCTCGCTGTTCCGATTCGACAGTATTGGCAAAAGTCTTCGATCTCCGTGAAACGCTCGAGCATGCTCACACTATAGTACTTGATATTTAAGATATTATGGATCATTGGGGGAATAAATGGGGATATGGGTCAAAAACTTGTCTACAGAAGCTATAGCACAATAAACGTTCTGTTTTTACGACCGTTCCGTCTTCCTCTTTTTCCGTACCATATTGTTTTGCTCATAGTCATCAACACGCGCCGCCTTTTTACTAGAATTACGACACCACGACGAAATGACTTCAAGGAGAGCGTTAAAAGCATTTGATACCTTAGAATTTCGAACGACCCAAGGCGTTTTATATGATTACTTAGCCAGTAAGTAAGCTGCTTTTTCAATCAGTGAATATCTTTCAGTTTCCTGTTTTATCAAATTTTAAATTCATTTTCAATTTTTTTAGTCGAATATTATGCTGGCCTTTTTTGATCTTTGTATATTTTTGTTTTTTTACGTTCTTCTACGTTAACATCGATTTACTCCGACTACTTATACCACAAACTCCACGGAATAAATTTATGAATGGAAACATCCAAGTTATAGAATAAAATTAAGATGGAATTATTCTACACAAAAAACCGATCCATGACAATTCCAACAGTTAGAAACGTAGAACGTGGAAAGAGCTTCGTTTTCAAAGGTTGAGGCTCCCGTAACTCCAAACGAGTCAAAAGTTATGGCCGTTTGAAGAAACGGAAGAAAGCGACCGACCGCTCGCTGTCCCGATTCGACGGTATTGGCAAAAGTCTACGATCTCCATGAAGCGCTCGAGCATGCTCACACTATAGTACTTGATATTTAAGATATTATGGATCACTGGGGGAATAAATGGGGATATGGGTCAAAAACTTGTCTACAGAAGCTATAGCACAATAAACGTTCTGTTTTTACGACCGTTCCGTCTTCCTCTTTTTCCGTACCACATTGTTTTGCTCATAGTCATCAACATGCGTCGCCTTTTTACCAGAATTACGACACCACGAAGAAGTGACTTCAAGGAGAGCGTTAAAAGCATTTGATACCTTAGAATTTCGAACGACTCAAGGCATTTTATATGATTACTTAGCCTGTAAGTAAGCTACTTTTTCAATCTGTGAATAGCTTTCAGTTTCCTGTTTTATCCAATTTTAAATTCAATTTCAATTTTTTTAGCTGAATATTATGCTGGCCTTTTTTGATCTTTGGATATTTTTGTTTTTTTACGTTCTTCTACGTTAACATCGAATTAGTCCGACTACTTACACCACAAACTCCACGGAATAAATTTATGAATGGAAACATCCAAGCTGTAGAATAAAATTAAGATGGAATTATTCTACACAAAAAGCCGATCCATGACACATCCAACCGTTAGAAACGAAGAACATGGAAAGAGCTTCGTTATGATAGGTTGTGGCTCCCGTAACTCTAAACGAGTCAAAAGTTAAGGCCGTTTGAAGAAACTGAAGAAAGCGACCGACCGCTCGCTGTTCCGATTCGACGGTATTGGCAAAAGTCTTCGATCTCCGTGAAACGCTCGAGCATGCTCACACTATAGTACTTGATATTTAAGATATTATGGATCATTTGGGGAATAAATGGGGATATGGGTCAAAAACTTGTCTACAGAATCTATAGCACAATAAACGTTCTGTTTTTACGACCGTTCCGTCTTCCTCTTTTTCCGTACCATATTGTTTTGCTCATAGTCATCAACACGCGCCGCCTTTTTACCAGAATTACGACACCATGACGAAATGACTTCAAGGAGAGCGTTAAAAGCATTTGATACCTTAGAATTTCGAACGACTCAAGGCGTTCTATATGATTACTCAGCCGGTAAGTAAACTACTTTTTCAATCTGCGAATATCTTTCAGTTTTCTGTTTTATCCAATTTAAATTCAATTTCAATTTTTTTAGCTGAATATTATGCTGGCCTTGTTTGATTTTTGAATATTATTGTTTTTTTTACGTTCTTCTACGTTAACATCGATTTAGTCCGACTACTTGTACCACAAACTCCACGGAATAAATTTATGAATGGAAACATCCAAGCTGTAGAATAAAATTAACATGGAATTATTCTACACAAAAAAACGATCCATGACAATTCCAACCGTTAGAAACGTAGAACATGGAAAGAGCTTCGTTTTCATAGGTTGAGGCTCCCGTAACTCCAAACGAGTCAAAAGTTATGGCCGTTTGAAGGAACGTAAGAAAGCAACCGACCGCTCGCTGTTCCGATTCGACGGTATTGGCAAAAGTTTTCGATCTCCGTGAAGCGCTCAAGCATGCTCACACTATAGTACTTGATATTTAAGATATTATGGATCATTGAGGGAATAAATGGGGATATAGGTCAAAAACTTGTCTACAGAAGCTATAGCACAATAAACGTTCTGTTTTTACGACCGTTCCGTCTTCCTCTTTTTCCGTACCACATTGTTTTGCTCATAGTCATCAACACGCGTCGCCTTTTTACCAGAATTACGACACCACGACGATGTGACTTCAAGGAGAGCGTTAAAAGCATTTGATACCTTAGAATTTCGAACGAATCAAGGCATTTTATATGATTACTTAGCCTGTCAGTAAGCTACTTTTTCAATCTGTGAATATCTTTCAATTTCCTGTTTTATCCAATTTTAAATTCAACTTCAATTTTTTTAGCTGAATATTATGCTGGCCTTTTTTGATCTTTGGATATTTTTGTTTTTTTACGTTCTTCTACGTTAACATCGAATTAGTCCGACTACTTACATCACAAACTCCACGGAATAAATTTATGAATGGAAACATCCAAGCTGTAGAATAAAATTAAGATGGAATTATTCTACACAAAAAGCCGATCCATGACAAATCCAACTGTTGGAAACGCAGAACATGGAAAGAGCTTCGTTTAGATAGGTTGTGGCTACCGTAACTCCAAACGAGTCAAAAGTTATGGCCGTTTGAAGAATCGGAAGAAAGCGACCGACCGATCGCTGTTCCGATTCGACGGTATTGGCAAATGTCTTCGATCTCCGTGAAACGCTCGAGCATGCTCACACTATAGTACTTGATATTTAAGATATTATGGATCATTGGGGGAATAAATGGGGATATGGGTCAAAAATTTGTCTACAGAAGCTATAGGACAATAAACGTTCTGTTTTTACGACCGTTCCGTCTTCCTCTTTTTTCGTACCATATTGTTTTGCTCATAGTCATCAACACGCGCCGCGTTTTTACCAGAATTACGACACCACGACGAAATGACTTCAAGGAGAGCGTTAAAAGCATTTGATACCTTAGAATTTCGAACGACTCAAGGCATTTTATATGATTACTTAGCCAGTAAGTAAGCTGCTTTTTCAATCTATGAATATCTTTCAGTTTCCTGTTTTATCAAATTTTAAATTCATTTTCAATTTTTTTAGCTGAATATTATGCTGGCCTTTTTTGATCTTTTTATATTTTTTTTTTACATTCTTCTACGTTAATATCGATTTAGTCCGACTACTTATACCACAAACTCCACGGAATAAATTTACGAATGGAAACATCCAAGTTGTAGAATAAAATTAAGATGGAATTATTCTACACGAAAAACCGATCCATGACAATTCCAACCGTTAGAAACGTAGAACGTGGAAAGAGCTTCGTTTTCATAGGTTCCGTAACTCCAAACGAGTCAAAAGTTATGGCCGTTTGAAGAAACGGAAGAAAGCGACCGACCGCTCGCTGTCCCGATTCGACGGTATTGGCAAAAGTCTACGATCTCCGTGAAGCGCTCGAGCATGCTCACACTATAGTACTTGATATTTTAGATATTATGGATCATTGGGGGAATAAATGGGGATATGGGTCAAAAACTTGTCTACAGAAGCTATAGCACAATAAACGTTCTGTTTTTACGACCGTTCTGTCTTCCACTTTTTCCGTACCACATTGTTTTGCTCATAGTCATCAACATGCGTCGTCTTTATACCAGAATTACGACACCACGACGAAGTGACTTCAAGGAGAGCGTTAAAAGCATTTGATACCTTAGAATTTCGAACGACTCAAGGCGTTTTATATGATTACTTAGCCTGTAAGTAAGCTACTTTTTCAATCTGTGAATATCTTTCAGTTTCCTGTTTTATCCAATTTTAAATTCAATTTCAATTTTTTTAGCTGAATATTATGCTGGCCTTTTTTGATCTTTGTATATTTTTTTTTTTTACGTTCTTCTACGTTAACATCGATTTAGTCCGACTAATAATACCACAAACTCCACGGAATAAATTTATGAATGGAAATATCGAAGCTGTAGAATAAAATTGAGATGGAATTATTCTACACAAAAAACTGATCCATGACAAATCCAATCGTTAGAAACGTAGAATATGGAAAGAGCTTCGATTTGATAGGTTGTGGCTCCCGTAACTCCAAACGAGTCAAAAGTTAAGGCCGTTTGAAGAAACGGAAGAAAGCGACCGACCGCTCGCTGTTCCGATTCGACGGTATTGGCAAAAGTCTTCGATCTCCGTGAAACGCTCGAGCATGCTCACACTATAGTACTTCATATTTACGATATTATGGATCATTGGGGGAATAAATGGGGATATGGATCAAAAACTTGTCTACAGAAGCTATAGCACAATAAACGTTCTGTTTTTACGACTGTTCCGTCTTCCTCTTTTTCCGTACCACATTGTTTTGCCTATAGTCATCAACACGCGCCGCCTTTTTACCAGAATTACGACACCACGACGAAATGACTTCAAGGAGAGCGTTAAAAGCATTTGATATCTTAGAATTTCGAACGACTCAAGGCGTTTTATATGATTACTTAGCCTGTAAGTAAGCTGCTTTTTCAATCTGTGAATATCTTTCAATTTCCTGTTTTATCCAATTTTAAATTCAATTTCAATTTTTCTAGCTAAATATTATGCTGGCCTTTTTTTATCTTTGTATATTTTTGTTTTTTTACGTTCTTCTACGTTAACATCGATTTACTCCGACTACTTATACCACAAACTCCATGGAATAAATTTATGAATGGAAACATCCAAGTTGTAGAATAAAATTGAGATGAAATTATTCTACACAAAAAACCGATCCATGACAATTCCAACCGTTAGAAACGTAGAACATGGAAAGAGCTTCGTTTTCATAGGTTGAGGCTCCCGTAACTCCAAACGAGTCAAAAGATATGGCCGTTTAAAGAAACGGAATAAAGCGACCGACCGCTCGTTGTTCCGATTCGACGGTATTGGCAAAAGTCTTCGATCTCCGTGAAGCGCTCGAGCATGCTCACACTATAGTACTTGATATTTAAGATATTATGGATCATTGGGGGAATAAATGGGGATATGGGTCAAAAACTTGTCTACAGAAGCCATAGCACAATAAACGTTTTGTTTTTACGACCGTTCCGTCTTCCTCGTTTTCCGTACCACATTGTTTTGCTCATAGTCATGAACACGCGTGGCCTTTTTATTAGAATTACGACACCACGACGAAGTGACTTCAAGGAGAGCGTTAAAAGCATTTGATACCTTAGAATTTCGAACGACTCAAGACGTTTTATATGATTACTTAGCCTGTAAGTAAACTACGTTTTCAATCTGTGAATATCTTTCAGTTTACTGTTTTATCCTATTTTAAATTCAATTTCAATTAATTTAGCTGAATATTACGTTCTTCTACGTTAACATCGATTTAGTCCGACTACTTATACCACAAACTCCACGGAATAAATTTATGAATGGAAACGTCCAAGCTGTAGAATAAAATTGAGATGGAATTATTCTACACAAAAAACCGATCCATGAAAAATCCAACCGTTAGAAACGTAGAACATGGAAAGAGATTCGTTTTGATAGGTTGTGGCTCCCGTAACTCCAAACGAGTCAAAAGTTTAGGCCGTTTGAAGAAACGGAAGAAAGCGACCGTCCGCTCGCTGTTCCGATTCGATGGTATTGGCAAAAGTCTTCGATCTCCGTGAAACGCTCGAGCATGCTCACACTATAGTACTTAATATTTACGATATTATGGATCATTGGGGGAATAAATTGGAATATGGGTCAAAAACTTGTCTACAGAAGCTATAGCACAATAAACGTTCTGTTTTTACGACCGTTCCGTCTTCCTCTTTTTCCGTACCACATTGTTTTGCTCATAGTCATCAACACGCGCCGCCTTTTTACCAGAATTATGACACCACGACGAAATGACTTCAAGGAGAGCGTTAAAAGCATTTGATACCTTAGAATTTCGAACGACTCAAGGCGTTTTATATGATTACTTAGCCAGTAAGTAAGCTGCTTTTTCAATCTGTGAAATCCTTCAGTTTCCTGTTTAATCAAATTTTAAATTCATTTTCAATTTTTTTAGCTGAATATTATGCTGGCCTTTTTTGATCTTTGTATATTTTTGTTTTTTTACGTTCTTCTACGTTAACATCGATTTAGTCCGACTAATTATACCACATACTCCACGGAATAAATTTATGAATGGAAACATCCAAGTTGTAGAATAAAATTAAGATGGAATTATTCTACACAAAAAACCGATCCATGACAATTCCAACCGTTAGAAACGTAGAACATGAAAAGAGCTTCGTTTTCATAGGTTGAGGCTCCCGTAACTCCAAACGAGTCAAAAGTTATGGCCGTTTGAATAAACGGAAGAGAGCGACCGATCGCTCGCTGTTCCGATACGACGGTATTGGCAAAAGTCTTCGATCTCCGTGAAGCGCTCGAGCATGCTCACACTATAGTACTTGATATTTAAGATATTATGGATCATTGGGGGAATAAATGGGGATATGGGTCAAAACTTGTCTACAGAAGCCATAGCACAATAAACGTTCTGTTTTTACGACCGTTCCGTCTTCCTCTTTTTCCGTACCACATTGTTTTGCTCATAGTCATCAACACGCGTCGCCTTTTTACCAGAATTAAGACACCACGACGAAGTGACTTCAAGGAGAGCGTTAAAAGCATTTGATACCTTAGAATTTCGAACGACTCAAGGCGTTTTATATGATTACTTAGCCTGTAAGTAAGCTACTTTTTCAATCTGTGAATATATTTCAGTTTACTGTTTTATCCAATTTTAAATTCAATTTCAATTTTTTTAGCTGAATATTATGCTGGCCTTTTTTGATCTTTGTATATTTTTGTTTTTTTACGTTCTTCTACGTTAACATCGATTTAGTCCGACTACTTATACCACAAACTCCACGGAATAAATTTATGAATGGAAACATCCAAGTTGTAGAATAAAATTGAGATGGAATTATTCTACACAAAAAACCGATCCATGTCAAATCCAACCGTTAGAAACGTAGAACATGGAAAGAGCTTCGTTTTGATAGGTTGTGGCTCCCGTAACTTCAAACGAGTCAAAAGTTATGGCCGTTTGAAGAAACGGAAGAAAGCGACCGACCGCTCGCTGTTCCGATTCGACGGTATTGGCAAAAGTCTTCGATCTCCGTGAAACGCTCGAGCATGCTCACACTATAGTACTTGATATTTAAGATATTATGGATCATTGGGGGAATAAATGGGGATATGGATCAAAAACTTGTCTACCGAAGCTATAGCACAATAAACGTTCTGTTTTTACGACCGTTCCGTCTTCCTCTTTTTCCGTACCACATTGTTTAGCTCATAGTCATCAACACGCGCCGCCTTTTTGCCAGAATTACGACACCACGACGAAATGACTTCAAGGAGAGCGTTAAAAGCATTTGATACCTTAGAATTTCGAACGACTCAAGGCGTTTTATATGATTACTTAGCCAATAAGTAAGCTGCTTTTTCAATCTGTGAATATCTTTCAGTTTCCTGTTTTATCAAATTTTAAATTCATTTTCAATTTTTTTTGTTGAATATTATGGTGGCCTTTTTTGATCTTTGTATATTTTTGTTTTTTTACGTTCTTCTACGTTAACATCGAATTAGTCCGATTACTTATACCACAAACTCCACGGAATAAATTTATTAATGGAAACATCCAAGCTGTAGAATAAAATTAAGATGGAATTATTCTACACAAAAAACCGATCCATGACAATTCCAACGTTAGAAACGCAGAACATGGAAATAGCTTCGTTTAGATAGGTTGTAGCTCCTGTAAATCCAAACGAGTCAAAAGTTATGGCATTTTGAAGAAACGGAAGAAAGCGACGGACCGCTCGCTGATCCGATGCGAAGGTATTGGCAAAAGTCTTCGATGTCCGCGAGACGCTCGAGCATGCTCACAAGGTAGCACTCGATATTTAAGATATTGTGGATCACCGAGTGAATAAATGTGGATATGGGCCAAAAGCATGTCTACTGAAGATATTGTGGATCACCGAGGGAATAAATGAGGGAATAAATGTTCTGTTTTTACGACCGTTCCGTCTTCCTCTTTTTCGTACCACATTGTTTTGCTCATAGTCATCAACACGCGCCGCCTTTTTACCAGAATTACGGCACCACGACGAAATGACTTCAAGGAGAGCGTTAACAGCATTTGATACCTTAGAATTTCGAACGACTCAAGGCGTTTTATATGATTACTTAGCCTGTAAGTAAGCTACGTTTTCAATCTGTGAATACCTTTTAGTTTCCTGTTTTATCAAATTTTAAATTCGGTTTCAATTTTTTTAGCTGAATATTATGCTGGCCTTGTTTGATCTTTGTATATTTTTGTTTTTTTATGTTCTTCTACGTTAACATCGATTTAGTCCGACTACTTATACCACAAACTCCACGGAATAAATTTATGAATGAAAACATGCAAGCTGTAGAATAAAATTAAGATGGAATTATTCTACACAAAAAACCGATCCATGACAATTCCAACCGTTAGAAACGTAGAACATGGAAAGACCTTCGTTTTGATAGGTTGTGGCTCCCGTAACTCCAAACGAGTCAAAAGTTATGGCCGTTTGAAGAAACGGAAGAAAGCGACCGAACGCTCGCTGTTCCGATTCGACGGTATAGGCCAAAGTCTTCGATCTCCGTGAAGCGCTCGAGCATGCTCACACTATAGTACTTGATATTTAAGATATTATGGGTCATTGGGGGAATAAATGGGGATATGGGTCAAAAACTTGACTATAGAAGCTTAAGCACAATAAACGTTCTGTTTTTATGACCGTTCCGTCTTCCTCTTTTTCCGTACCATATTGTTTTGCTCATAGTCATCAACACGCACCGCCTTTTTACCAGAATTATGACACCACGACGAAATGACTTCAAGGAGAGCATTAAAATCATTTGATACCTTAGAATTTCGAACGACTCAAGGCGTTTTATATGATTACTTAGCCTGTAAGTAAGCTACTTTTTTCAATCTACGAATATCTTTCAGTTTCCTGTTTTATCCAATTTTAAATTCAGTTTCAATTTTTTTAGCTGAATATTATGCTGGCCTTGTTTGATCTTTGTATATTTTTTTTAAGTTCTTCTCCGTTAGCATCGATTTAGTCTGGCTATTTATACCATAAACTCCATGGAATAAATTTATGAATGAAAACATCCAAGTTGTAGAATAAAATTAAGATGGAATTATTGCACACAAAAAACCGATCCATGAGAATTCCAACCGTTAGAAACGTAGAACATGGAAAGAGCTTCGTTTTGATAGGTTGTGGCTCCCGTAACTCCAAACGAGTCAAAAGTTATGGCCGTTTGAAGTAACGGAAGAAAGCGACCGACCGCTCGCTGTTCCGATTCGACGGTATTGATAAAAGTCTTCGATCTCCATGAAGCGCTCGAGCATGCTCACACTATAGTACTTGATATTTAAGATATTATGGATCATTGGGGGAATAAATGGGGATATGGGTCAAAAACTTGTCAATAGAAGCTATAGCACAATAAACGTTCTGTTTTTACGACCGTTCCGTCTTCCTCTTTTTCCGTACCACATTGTTTTGCTCATAGTCATCAACACGCGCCGCCTTTTTACCATAATTACGACAACACGACGAAGTGACTTCAAGAAGAGCGTTAAAAGCATTTGATACCTTAGAATTTCGAACGACTCAAGGCGTTTTATATGATTACTTAGCCTGTAAGTAAGCTACTTTTTCAATCTGTGAATATCTTTCAGTTTTCTGTTTTATCCAATTTTAAATTCAATTTCAATTTTTTTAGCTGAATATTATGCTGGCCTTTTTTGAACTTTGTATATTTTTGTTTTTTTACGTTCTTCAACGTTAACATCGATTTAGTCCGACTACTTATACCACAAACTCCACGGAATAAATTTATGAATGAAAACATACAAGCTATAGAATAAAATTGAGATGGAATTATTCTACACAAAAAACCGATCCATGACAAATCCAACCCGTAGAAACGTAGAACATGGAAAGAGCTTCGTTTAGATAGGTTGTGGCTCCCGTAACTCCAAACGAGTCAAAAGTTAAGGCCATTTGAAGAAACGGAAGAAAGCGACCGACCACCCGCTGTTCCTATTCGACGGTATTGGCAAAAGTCTTCGATCTCCGTGAAATGCTCGAGCATGCTCACACTATAGTACTTGATATTTAAGATATTATGGATCATTGGGGGAATAAACGGGGATATGGGCCAAAAACTTGTCTACAGAAGCTATAGCACAATAAACGTTCTGTTTTTACGACCGTTCCGTCTTCCTCTTTTTCCGTACCACATTGTTTTGCTCATAGTCATCAACACGCGCCGCCTTTTTACCAGAATTACGACACCACGACGAAGTGACTTCAAGGAGAGCGTTAAAAGAATTTTATACCTTAGAATTTCGAATGACTCAAGGCGTTTTATATTGTTACTTAGCCTGTAAGTAAGCTACTTTTTCAATCTGTGAATATCTTTCAGTTTCCTGTTTTATCCAATTTTAAATTCAATTTCAATTTTTTTAG
This sequence comes from Allium cepa, assembly GCA_030765085.1. Lineage (NCBI taxonomy): Eukaryota > Viridiplantae > Streptophyta > Magnoliopsida > Asparagales > Amaryllidaceae > Allium > Allium cepa. The sequence goes on from CM060931.1 coordinate 173,409,061, forward strand.
CTGAATATTATGCTGGCCTTTTTTTATCTTTGTATATTTTTTTTTACGTTCTTCTACGTTAACATCGATTTAGTCCGACTACTTATACCACAAACTCCGCGGAATAAATTTATGAATGGAAACATCCAAGCTGTAAAATAAACTTGAGATGGAATTATTCTACACAAAAAACCGATCCATGACAAATCCAACCCTTAGAAACGTAGAACATGGAAAGAGCTTCGTTTAGATAGGTTGTGGCTCCCGTACCTTCAAACGAGTCAAAAGTTAAGGCCGTTTGAAGAAACGGAAGAAAGCGACCGACCGCTCGCTGTTCCGATTCGACGGTATTGGAAAAAGTCTTCGATCTTCGTGAAACGCGCGAGCATGCTCACACTATAGTACTTGATATTTAAGATATTTTGGATCATTGGGGGAATAAATGGGGATATGGGTCAAAAACTTGTCTACGGAAGCTATAGCACAATAAACGTTCTGTTTTTAAGACCGTTCCGTCTTCCTCTTTTTCCGTACCATATTGTTTTGCTCATAGTCATCAACACGCGCCGCCTTTTTACCAGAATTACGACACCACGACGAAATGACTTCAAGGAGAGCATTAAAAGCATTTGATACCTTAGAATTTCGAACGACTCAAGGCGTTTTATATGATTACTTAGCCAGTAAGTAAGCTGCTTTTTCAATCTGCGAATATCTTTCAGTTTCCAGTTTTATCCAAATTTAAATTCAGTTTCAATTTTTTTAGCTGAATATTATGCTGGCCTTGTTTGATCTTTATATTATTTTTTTTACGTTCTTCTACGTTAACATCGATTTAGTCCGACTACTTATACCACAAACTCCACGGAATATATTTATGAATGAAAACATCCAAGCTGTAGAATAAAATTGAGGTGGAATTATTCTACACAAAAAACCGATCCATGACAAATCCAACCGTAGAAACATAGAACATGGAAAGAGCTTCGTTTTGATAGCTTGTGGCTCCCGTAACTCCAAACGAGTCAAAAATTATGGCCATTTGAAGAAACGGAAGAAAGCGACCGACCGCTCGCTGTTCCGATTCGACGGTATTGGCAAAAGTCTTCGATCTCCGTGAAACGCTCGAGCATGCTCACACTATAGTACTTGATATTTAAGATATTATGGATAATTGGGGGAATAAATGGGGATATGGGTCAAAAACTTGTCAACGGAAGCTATAGCACAATAAACTTCTGTTTTTACGACCGTTCCATCTTTCTCTTTTTCCATACCACATTGTTTTGCTCATAGTCATCAACACACGCCGCCTTTTTACCAGAATTACGACACCACGACGAAGTGACTTCAAGGAGAGCGTTAAAAGAATTTGATACCTTAGAATTTCGAACGACTCAAGGCGTTTTATATGATTACTTAGCCTGTAAATAAGCTACATTTTCAATCTGTGAATATCTTTCAGTTTCCTGTTTTATCCAATTTTAAATTCAATTTCAATTTTTTTAGCTGAATATTATGCTGGCTTTTTTGATCTTTGTATATTTTTGTTTTTTTACGTTCTTCTACGTTAACATCGATTTAGTCCGACTACTTATACCACAAACTCCACGGAATAAATTTATGAATGAAAACATCCAAGCTGTAGAATAAAATTGTGGTGGAATTATTCTACACAAAAAACCGATCCATGACAAATCCAACTGTAGAAACATAGAACATGGGAAGTGCTTCGTTTTGATAGGTTGTGGCTCCCGTAACTCCAAACGAGTCAAAAGTTATGGCCATTTGAAGAAACGGAAGAAAGCGACCGACCGCTCGCTGTTCCGATTCGACGGTATTGGCAAAAGTCTTCGATCTCCGTGAAACGCTCGAGCATGCTCACACTATAGTACTTGATATTTAAGATATTATGGATCATTGGGGGAATAAATGGGGATATGGGTCAAAAACTTGTCAACGGAAGCTATAGCACAATAAACGTTCTGTTTTTACGACCGTTCCGTCTTTCTCTTTTTCCGTACCACATTGTTTTGCTCATAGTCATCAACACGCGCCGCCTTTTTACCAGAATTACGACACCACGACGAAGTGACTTCAATGAGAGCGTTAAAAGAATTTGATACCTTAGAATTTCGAACGACTCAAGGCGTTTTATATGATTACTTAGCCTGTAAATAAGCTACATTTTCAATCTGTGAATATCTTTCAGTTTCCTGTTTTATCCAATTTTAAATTCAATTTCAATTTTTTTAGCTGAATATTATGCTGGCCTTTTTTGATCTTTGTATATATTTTTTTTACGTTCTTCTACGTTAACATCGATTTAGTCCGACTACTTATACCACAAACTCCGCTGAATAAATTTATGAATGGAAACATCCAAGCTGTAAAATAAAATTGAGATGGAATTATTCTACCCAAAAAACCGATCCATGACAAATCCAACCCTTAGAAACGTAGAACATGGAAAGAGTTTCGTTTTGATAGGTTGTGGCTCCCGTAACTCCAAACGAGTCAAAAGTTAAGGCCGTTTGAAGAAACGGAAGAAAGAGACCGACCGCTCGCTGTTCCGATTCGACGGTATTGGCAAAAGTCTTCGATCTCCGTGAAATTCTCGAGCATGCTCACACTATAGTACTTGATATTTAAGATATTATGGATTATTAGTGGAATAAATGGGGATATGGGTCAAAAACTTGTCTACAGAAGCTATAGCACAATAAACGTTCTGTTTTTACGACTGTTCCGTCTTCCTCTTTTTCCGTACCACATTGTTTTGCTCATAGTCATCAACACGCGCCGCCTTTTTACCAGAATTACGAAACCACGACGAAATGACTTCAAGGAGAGCATTAAAAGCATTTGATACCTTAGAATTTCGAACGACTCAAGGCGTTTTATATGATTACTTAGCTAGTAAGTAAGCTGCTTTTTCAATCTGTGAGTATCTTTCAGTTTCCTGTATTATCAAATTTTAAATTCATTTTCAATTTTTTTAGCTGAATATTATGCTGGCCTTTTTTGATGTTTGTATATTTTTGTTTTTTTACGTTCTTCTACGTTAACATCGATTTAGTCCGACTACTTATACCACAAACTCCACGGAATAAATTTATGAATGGAAACATCCAAGCTGTAGAATAAAACTGAGATGGAATTATTCTACACAAAAAACCGTTCCATGACAATTCCAACCGTTAGAAACGCAGAACATGGAAATAGCTTCGTTTTGATAGGTTGTGGCTCGCGTAACTACAAACGAGTCAAAAGTTATGGCCGTTTGAAGAAACGGAAGAAAGCGACCGACCGCTCGGTGTTCCAATTCGACTGTATTGGCAAAAGTCTTCGATCTCCGTGAAACGCTCGAGCATGCTCACACTATAGTACTTGATATTTAAGATATTATGGATCTTTGGGGGAATAAATGGGGATATGGGTCAAAAACTTGTCTACAGAAGCTATAGCACAATAAACGTTCTGTTTTTACGACCGTTCCGTCTTCCACTTTTTCGTACCACATTGTTTTGCTCATAGTCATCAACACGCGCCGCCTTTTTACCAGAATTACGACACCACGACGAAATGACTTCAAGGAGAGCGTTAAAATCATTTGATACCTTAGAATTTCGAACGACTCAAGGCGTTTTATATGATTACTTAGCCTGTAAGTAAACCACTTTTTCAATCTGCGAATATCTTTCAGTTTCCTGTTTTATCCAATTTTAAATTCAATTTCAATTTTTTTAGCTGAATATTATGCTGGCCTTGTTTGAGCTTTGTATATTATTGTTTTTTTTACGTTCTTCTGCGTTAACATCGATTTAGTCCGACTACTTATACCACAAACTCCACGGAATAAATTTATGAATGGAAACATCCAAGCTGTAGAATAAAATTAAGATGGAATTATTCTACACAAAAAACCGATCCATGACAATTCCAACCGTTAGAAACGTAGGACATGGAAAGAGCTTCGTTTTGATAGGTTGTGGCTCCCGTAACTCCAAACGAGTCAAAATTTATGGCCGTTTGAAGAAACGGAAGAAAGCGACCGACAGCTCGCTGTTCCGATTCGACGGTATTGGCAAAAGTCTTCGATCTCCGTGAAACGCTCGAGCATGCTCACACTATAGTACTTGATATTTAAGATATTATGGATCATTGGGGGAATAAATGGGGATATGGGTCAAAAACTTGTCTACAGAAGCTATAGCACAATAAACGTTCTGTTTTTACGACCGTTCCGTCTTCCTCTTTTTCCGTACCACATTGTTTGGCTCATAGTCATCAACACGCGTCGCCTTTTTACCAGAATTACGACACCACGACGAAGTGACTTCAAGGAGAGCGTTAAAAGCATTTGATACCTTAGAATTTCGAACGACTCAAGGCGTTTTATATGATTACTTAGCCTGTAAGTAAGCTACTTTTTCAATCTGTGAATATCTTTCAATTTCCTATTTTATCCAATTTTAAATTCAATTTCAATTTTTCTAGCTGAATATTATGCTGGCCTTTTTTTATCTTTGTATATTTTTGTTTTTTTACGTTCTTCTACGTTAACATCGATTTAGTCCGACTACTTATACCACAAACTCCACGGAATAAATTTATGATTGGAAACATCCAAGCTCTAGAATAAAATTGAGATGAAATTATTCTACACAAAAAACTGATCCATGACAAATCCAACCGTTAGAAACGTAGAACATGGAAAGAGCTTCGTTTTGATAGGTTGTGGCTCCCGTAACTCCAAACGAGTCAAAAGTTAAGGCCGATTGAAGAAACGGAAGAAAGCGACCGACTACTCGCTGTTCCGATTCGACGGTATTGGCAAAAGTCTTCGATCTCCGCGAAACGCTCGAGCATGCTCACACTATAGTACTTGATATTTAAGATATTATGGATCATTGGGGGAATAAATGGGGATATGGGTCAAAAACTTGTCTACAGAAGCTATAGCACAATAAACGTTCTGTTTTTACGACCGTTCCGTCTTCCTCTTTTTCCGTACCACATTGTTTGGCTCATAGTCATCAACACGCGTCGCCTTTTTACTAGAATTACGACACCACGACGAAATGACTTCAAGGAGAGCGTTAAAAGCATTTGATACCTTAGAATTTCGAACGACTCAAGGCGTTTTATATGATTTCTTAGCCAGTAAGTAAGCTGCTTTTTCAATCAGTGAATATCTTCCAGTTTCCTGTTTTATCAAATTTTAAATTCATTTTCAATTTTTTTAGCTGAATATTATGCTGGCCTTTTTTGATCTTTGTATATTTTTGTTTTTTTACGTTCTTCTACGTTAACATCGATTTAGTCCGACTACTTATACCACAAACTCCACGGAATAAATTTATGAATGGAAACATCCAAGTTGTAGAATAAAATTAAGATGGAATTATTCTACACAAAAAACCGATCCATGACAATTCCAACCGTTAGAAACGTAGAACATGGAAAGGGCTTCGTTTTCATAGGTTGAGGCACCCGTAACTCCAAACGAGTCAAAAGTTATGGCCGTTTGAAGAAACGGAAGAAAGCGACAGGCCGCTCGCTGTTCCGATTCGACGGTATTGGCAAAAGTCTTCGATCTCCATGAAGCGCTCGAGCATGCTCACACTATAGTACTTGATATTTAAGATATTATGGATCATTGGGGGAATAAATGGGGATATGGGTCAAAAACTTGTCTACAGAAGCCATAGCACAATAAACGTTCTGTTTTTACGACCGTTCCGTCTTCCTCTTTTTCCGTACCACATTGTTTTGCTCATAGTCATCAACACGCGTCGCCTTTTTACCAGAATTAAGACACCACGACGAAGTGACTTCAAGGAGAGCGTTAAAAGCATTTGATACCTTAGAATTTCGAACGACTCAAGGCGTTTTAGATGATTACTTAACCTGTAAGTAAGCTACTTTTTCAATCTGTGAATATCTTTCAGTTTACTGTTTTAACCAATTTTAAATTCAATTTCAATTTTTTTAGCGGAATATTATGCTGGCCTTTTTTTATCTTTGTATATTTTTGTTTTTTTACGTTCTTCTACGTTAACATCGATTTAGTCCGACTACTTATACCACAAACTCCACGGAATAAATTTATGAATGGAAACATCCAAGCTGTAGAATAAAATTGAGATGGAATTATTCTACACAAAAAACCGATCCATGACAATTCCAACCGTTAGAAACGCAGAACATGGAAAGAGCTTCGTTTTGATAGGTTGTGGCTCCCGTAACTCCAAACGAGTCAAAAGTTATGGCCGTTTGAAGAAACGGAAGAAAGCGACCGACCGCTCGCTGTTCCAATTCGACGGTATTGGCAAAAGTCTTCGATCTCCGTGAAACGCTCGAGCATGCTCACACTATAGTACTTGATATTTAAGATATTATGGATCATTGGGGGAATAAATGGGGATATGGGTCAAAAACTTGTCTACCGAAGCTATAGCACAATAAACGTTCTGTTTTTACGACCGTTCCGTCTTCCTCTTTTTCCGTACCACATTGTTTAGCTCATAGTCATCAACACGCGCCGCCTTTTTACCAGAATTACGACACCACGACGAAATGACTTCAAGGAGAGCGTTAAAAGCATTTGATACCTTAGAATTTCGAACGACTCAAGGCGTTTTATATGATTACTTAGCCAGTATGTAAGCTGCTTTTTCAATCTGTGAATATCTTTCAGTTTCCTGTTTTATCAAATTTTAAATTCATTTTCAATTTTTTTAGCTGAATATTATGCTGGCCTTTTTTGATCTTTGTATATTTTTGTTTTTTTACGTTCTTCTATGTTAACATCGAATTAGTCAGACTACTTATACCATAAACTCCACGGAATAAATTTATTAATGGAAACATCCAAGCTGTAGAATAAAATTAAGATGGAATTATTCTACACAAAAACCGATCCATGACAATTCCAACCGTTAGAAACGCAGAACATGGAAATAGCTTCGTTTAGATAGGTTGTGGCTCCCGTAACTCCAAACGAGTCAAAAGTTATGGCCTTTTGAAGAAACGGAAGATAGCGACGGACCGCTCGCTGATCCGATGCGAAGGTATGGGCAAAAGTCTTCGATGTCCGCGAGACGCTCGAGCATGCTCACAAGGTAGCACTCGATATTTAAGATATTGTGGATCACCGAGGGAATAAATGTGGATATGGGCCAAAAGCATGTCTACTGAAGATATTGTGGATCACCGAGGGAATAAATGAGGGAATAAACGTTCTGTTTTTACGACCGTTCCATCTTCCTCTTTTTCGTACCACATTGTTTTGCTCATAGTCATCAACACGCGCCGCCTTTTTATCAGAATTACGGCACCACGACGAAATGACTTCAAGGAGAGCGTTAACAGCATTTGATACCTTAGAATTTCGAACGACTCAAGGCGTTTTATATGATTACTTAGCCTGTAAGTAAGCTACGTTTTCAATCTGCGAATACCTTTTAGTTTCCTGTTTTATCCAATTTTAAATTCAGTTTCAAATTTTTTAGCTGAATATTATGCTGGCCTTGTTTGATCTTTGTATATTTTTGTTTTTTTTACGTTCTTCTAAGTTAACATCGATTTAGTCTGACTACTTGTACCACAAACTCCACGGAGTAAATTTATGAATGAAAACATGCAAGGTGTAGAATAAAATTAAGATGGAATTATTCTACAAAAAAAACCGATCCATGACAATTCCAACCGTTAGAAACGTAGAACATGGAAAGACCTTCCTTTTGATAGGTTGTGGCTCCCGTAACTCCAAACGAGTCAAAAGTTATGGCCGTTTGAAGAAACGGAAGAAAGCGACCGACCGCTCGCTGTTCCGATTCGATGGTATTGGCGAAAGGGCTCGATCTCCGTGAAGCGCTCGAGCATGCTCACACTATAGTACTTGATATTTAAGATATTATGGATCATTGGGGGAATAAATGGGGATATGGGTCAAAAACTTGTCTACAGAAGCTATAGCACAATAAATGTCTTTACGACCGTTCCGTCTTCCTCTTTTTCCGTACCACATTGTTTTGCTCATAGTCATCAACACACGCCGCCTTTTTACCAGAATTGCGACACCACGACGAAATGACTTCTAGGAAATGGTTAAAAGCATTTGATACCTTAGAATTTCGAACGACTGAAGGCGTTTTATATGATTACTTATCTAGTAAGTAAGCTGCTTTTTCAATCTGTGAATATTTTTCAGTTTCCAGTTTTATCAAATTTTAATTTCATTTTCAATTTTTTTAGCTGAATATTATGCTGGCCTTTTTTGATCTTTGTATATTATTGTTTTTTTACGTTCTTCTACGTTAACATCGATTTAGTCCGACTATTTATACCACAAACTCCACGGAATAAATTTATGAATGGAAACATCCAAGCTGTAGAATAAAATTGAGATGGAATTATTCTACACAAAAACCGATCCATGACAATTCCAACCGTTAGAAACGCAGAACATGGAAATAGCTTCGTTTTGATAGGTTGTGGCTCGCGTAACTACAAACGAGTCAAAAGTTATGGCCGTTTGAAGAAATGGAAGAAAGCGACCGACCGCTCGCTGTTCCGATTCGACGGTATTGGCAAAAGTCTTCGATCTCCGTGAAGCGCTCGAGCATGCTCACACTATAGTACTTGATATTTAAGTTATAATGGATCCTTGGGAGAATAAATGGGGATATGGGTCAAAAAATTGTCTACAAAAGCTATAGCACAATAAACGTTCTGTTTTTACGACCGTTCCGTCTTCCTCTTTTTCCGTACCACATTGTTTTGCTCATAGTCATCAACACGCGTCGCCTTTTTACCAGAATTACGACACCACGACGAAGTGACTTCAAGGAGAGCGTTAAAAGCATTTGATATCTTAGAATTTCGAACGACTCAAGGCGTTTTATATGATTACTTAGCTTGTAAGTAAGCTACTTTTTCAATCTGTGAATATCTTTCAGTTTCCTGTTTTATCCAATTTTAAATTAAATTTCAATTTTTTTAGCTGAATATTATGCTGGCCTTTTTTGATCTTTGTATATTTTTGTTTTTTTACGTTCTTCTACGTTAACATCGATTTAGTCCGACTACTTATACCACAAACTCCACGGAATAAATTTATGAACGAAAACATCCAAGTTGTAGAATAAAATTGAGATGGAATTATTCAACACAAAAAACCGATCCATGACAAATCCAACCCTTAGAAATGTAGAACATGAAAAGAGCTTCGTTTAGATAGATTGTGGCTCCCATAACTCCAAATGAGTCAAAAGTTATGGTCATTTGAAGATATGGAAGAAAGCGACCGACCGCTCGCTGTTCCGATTCGACGGTATTGGCAAAAGTCTTCGAACTCCGTGAAACGCTCGAGCATGCTCACAATATAGTACTTGATATTTAAGATATTATGGATCATTGGAAGAATAAATAGGGATATGGGTCAAAAACTTGTCTACAGAAGCTATAGCACAATAAACGTTCTGTTTTTACGACCGTTCCGTCTTCCTCTTTTTCCGTACCACATTGTTTTGCTCATAGTCATCAACACGCGCCGCCTTTTTACCAGAATTACGACACCACGACGAAATGACTTCAAGGAGAGCGTTAAAAGCATTTGATACCTTAGAATTTCGAACGACTCAAGGCGTTTTATATGATTACTTAGCCTGTAAGCAAGCTACTTTTTCAATCTGTGAATATCTTTCAGTTTTCTGTTTTATCCAAATTTAAATTCAATTTCAATTTTTTTAGCTGAATATTATGCTGGCCTTTTTTGATCTTTGTATATTTTTGTTTTTTTACGTTCTTCTATGTTAACATCGATTTAGTCCGACTACTTATACCGCAAACTCCGCGGAATAAATTTATGAATGGAAACATCCAAGCTGTAGAATAAAATTGAGATGGAATTATTCTACACAAAAAACCGATCCATGACAATTCCAACCGTTAGAAACGCAGAACATGGAAATAGCTTCGTTTTGATAGGTTGTGGCTCGCGTAACTACAAACGAGTCAAAAGTTATGGCCGTTTGAAGAAACGGAAGAAAGCGACCGACCGCTCGTTGTTCCGATTCGACGGTATTGGCGAAAGTCTTCGATCTCCGTGAAACGCTCGAGCATGCTCACACTATAGTACATGATATTTAAGATATTATGGATCATTGGGGGAATTAATGGGGATATGGGTCAAAAACATGTCTACAGAAGCTATAGCACAATAAACGTTCTGTTTTTACGACCGTTCCGTCTTCCTCTTTTTCCGTACAACATTGTTTTTCTCATGGTCATCAACATGCGCCGCCTTTTTATCAGAATTACGACACCACGAAGAAATGACTTCAAGGAGAGCGTTAATAGCATTTGATACCTTAGAATTTCGAACGACTCAAGGCGTTTTATATGTTTACTTAGCCTGTAAGTAAACTACTTTTTCAATCTGCGAATATCTTTCAGTTTCCTGTTTTATCCAATTTTAAATTCAATTTCAATTTTTTTAGCTGAATATTATGCTGGCCTTGTTTGATCTTTGTATATTTTTGTTTTTTTATGTTCTTCTACGTTAACATCGATTTAGTCCGACTACTTATATCACAAACTCCACGAATAAATTTATGAATGGAAACATCCAAGCTGTAGAATAAAATTAATATGGAATTATTCTGCACAAAAAACCGATCCATGACAATTCCAACCGTTAGAAACGTAGAACATGGAAAGAGCTTCGTTTTCATAGGTTGAGGCTCCCGTAACTCCAAACGAGTCAAAAGTTATGGCCGTTTGAAGAAACGGAAAAAAGCGACCGATCGCTCGCTGTTCCGATTCGACGGTATTGGCAAAGGTCTTCGATCTCCGTGAAGCGCTCGAGCGTGCTCACACTATAGTACTTGATATTTAAGACATTATGGATCATTGGGGGAATAAATGGGGATATGGGTCAAAAACTTGTCTACAGAAGCTATAGCACAATAAACGTTCTGTTTTTACGACCGTTCCGTCTTCCTCTTTTTCCGTACCACATTGTTTTGCTTATAGTCATCAACACGCGTCGCCTTTTTACCAGAATTACGACACCACGACGAAGTGACTTCAAGGAGAGCGTTAAAAGCATTTCATACCTTAGATTTCGAACGACTCAAGGCGTTTTATATGATTACTTAGCCTGTAAGTAAGCTACTTTTTCAATCTGTGAATATCTTTCAGTTTCCTGTTTTATCCAATTTTAAATTCAATTTCAATTTTTTTAGCTGAATATTATGCTGGCCTTTTTTGATCTTTGTATATTATTGTTTTTTACGTTCTTCTGCGTTAACATCGATTTAGTCCGACTACTTATACCACAAACTCCACGGAATAAAATTATGACAGGAAACATCCAAGCTGTAGAATAAAATTAAGACGGAATTATTCTACACAAAAAACCGATCCATGACAATTCCAACCGTTAGAAACATAGGACATGGAAAGAGCTTCATTTAGATAGGTTGTGGCTCCCGTAACTCCAAACGAGTCAAAATTTATGGCCGTTTGAAGAAACGGAAGAAAGCGACCGACCGCTCGCTGTTCCGATTCGACGGTATTGGCAAAGGTCTTCGATCTCCGTGAAACGCTCGAGCATGCTCACACTATAGCACTTGATATTTAAGATATTATGGATCATTGGAAGAATAAATAGGGATATGGGTCAAAAACTTGTCCACAGAAGCTATAGCACAATAAACGTTCTGTTTTTACAACCGTTCCGTCTTCCTCTTTTTCCGTACCACATTGTTTTGCTCATAGTCATCAACACGCGCCGCCTTTTTACCAGAATTACGACACCACGACGAAATGACTTCAAGGAGAGCGTTAAAAGCATTTGATACCTTAGAATTTCGAACGACTGAAGGCGTTTTATATGATTACTTAGCCTGTAAGTAAGCTACCTTTTCAATCTGTGAATATCTTTCAGTTTCCTGTTTTATCCAATTTTAAATTCAATTTCAATTTTTTTAGCTGAATATTATGCTGGCCTTTTTTTATATTTGTATATTTTTGTTTTTTTACGTTATTCTACGTTAACATCGATTTATTCCGACTACTTATACCACAAACTCCACGGTATAAATTTATGAATGGAAACATCCAAGCTGTAGAATAAAATTGAGATGGAATTATTCTACGCAAAAAACCGATCCATGACAATTCCAACCGTTAGAAACGTAGAACATGGAAATAGCTTCGTTTTGATAGGTTGTGGCTCGCGTAACTACAAACGAGTCAAAAGTTATGGCCGTTTGAAAAAACGGAAGAAAGCGACCGACCGCTCGCTGTTCCGATTCGACGGTATTGGCAAAAGTCTTCGATCTCCGTGAAACGCTCGAGCATGCTCGCACTATAGTACTTAATATTTAAGATATTATGGATCATTGGGGGAATAAATGGGGATATGAGTCAAAAACTTGTCTACAGAAGCAATAGCACAATAAACGTTCTGTTTTTACGACCGTTCCGTCTTCCTCTTTTTCCGCACCACATTGTTTTGCTCATAGTCATCAACACGCGCTGACTTTTTACCAGAATTACGACACCATGACGAAATGACTTCAAGGAGAGCGTTAAAAGCATTTGATACGTTAGAATTTCGAATGACTCAAGGCGTTTTATATGATTACTTAGCCTGTAAGTAAGCTACTTTTCCAATCTGCGAATATCTTTCAGTTTCCTGTTTTATCCAATTTTAAATTCAATTTCAATTTTTTTAGCTGAATATTATGCTGGCCTTTTTTGATCTTTTTATATTTTTGTTTTTTTACGTTCTTCTACGTTAACATCGATTTAGTCCGACTACTTATACCACAAACTCCACGGAATAAATTTATGACTGGAAACATCCAAGATGTAGAATAAAATTGAGATGGAATTATTCTACACAAAAAACCGATTCATGACAATTCCAACCGTTAGAAACGTAAAACATGGAAAGACCTACGTTTTGATAGGTTGTGGCTCCCGTAACTCCAAACGAGTCAAAAGTTATGGCCGTTTGAAGAAACGGAAGAAAGCGACCAACCGCTCGCTGTTCCGATACGACGGTATTGGCAAAAGTCTTCGATCTCCGTGAAGCGCTCGAGCGTGCTCACACTATAGTACTTGATATTTAAGATATTATGGATCATTGGGGGAATAAATGGGGATATGGGTCAAAAACTTGTCTATAGAAGCTATAGCACAATAAACGTTCTGTTTTTACGACCGTTCCGTCTTCCTCTTTTTCCGTACCACATTGTTTTGCTCATAGTCATCAACACGCGCCGCCTTTTTACCAGAATTACGACAACACGACGAAGTGACTTCAAGGAGAGCGTTAAAAGCATTTCATACCTTAGAATTTCGAACGACTCAAGGCGTTTTATATGATTACTTAGCCTGTAAGTAAGCTACTTTTTCAATCTGTGAATATCTTTCAGTTTCCTGTTTTATCCAATTTTAAATTCATTTTCAATTTTTTAGCTCAATATTATGCTGCCCTTTTTTGATCTTTGTATATTTTTGTTTTTTTACGTTCTTCTACCTTAACATCGATTTAGTCCGACTACTTATAACACAAACTCCACGGAATAAATTTATGAATGAAAACATCCAAGCTGTAGAACAAAATTGAGATGGAATTATTCTACACAAAAAACCGATCCATGACAATTCCAACCGTTAGAAACGTAGAACATGGAAAGAGCTTCGTTTTGATAGGTTGTGGCTCATGTAACTCCAAACGAGTCAAAAGTTAAGGCCCTTTGAAGAAACGGAAGAAAGCGACCGACCGCTCGCTGTTCCGATTCGACGGTACTGGCAAAAGTCTTCGATCTCCGTGAAACGCTCGAGCATGCTCACACTATAGAACTTGATATTTAAGATATTATGGATCATTGGGAGAAAAAATGGGGATATGGGTCAAAAACTTGTCTGCAGAAGCTATAGCACAATAAACGTTCTGTTTTTACGACCGTTCTGTCTTCCTCTTTTTCCGTACCACATTGTTTCGCTCATAGTCATCAAGACGCGCCGCCTTTTTACCAGAATTACGACACCATGACGAAATGACTTCAAGGAGAGCGTTAAAAGCATTTGATACCTTAGAATTTCGAACGACTCAAGGCGTTTTATATGATTACTTGGCCTGTAAGTAAGCTACTTTTTCAATCTGTGAATATATTTCAGTTTCCTGTTTTATCCAATTTTAAATTCAATTTCAATTTTTTTAGCTGAATATTATGCTGGCCTTTTTTGATCTTTGTATATTTTTGTTTTTTTACGTTCTTCTACGTTAACATCAATTTAGTCCGACTACTTATACCACAAACTCTACGGAACAAATTTATGAATGGAAACATCCAAGCTTTAGAATAAAATTGAGATAGAATTATTCTACACAAAAAACCGATCCATGACAATTCCAACCGTTAGAAACGTAGAACATGGAAATAGCTTCGTTTTGATTGGTTGTGGCTCGCGTAACTACAAACGAGTCAAAAGTTATGGCCGTTTGAAGAAACGGAAGAAAGCGACCGACCGCTCGCTGTTCCGATTCGACGGTATTGGCAAAAGTCTTCGATCTCCGTGAAACGCTCGAGCATGCTCACACTATAGCACTTGATATTTAAGATATTATGGATCATTGGAAGAATAAATAGGGATATGGGTCAAAAACTTGTCTACAGAAGCTATAGCACAATAAACGTTCTGTTTTTACGACCGTTCCGTCTTCCTCTTTTTCCGTACCACATTGTTTTGCTCATAGTCATCAACACGCGCCGCCTTTTTACCAGAATTACGACACCACGACGAAATGACTTCAAGGAGAGCGTTAAAAGCATATGATACCTTAGAATTTCGAACGACTCAAGGCGTTTTATATGATTACTTAGCCTGTAAGTAAGCTACCTTTTCAATCTGTGAATATCTTTCAGTTTCATGTTTTATCCAATTTTAAATTCAATTTCAATTTTTTTAGCTGAATATTATGCTGGCCTTTTTTTATCTTTGTATATTTTTGTTTTTTTACGTTCTTCTACGTTAACATCGATTTATTCCGACTACTTATACCACAAACTCCACGGTATAAATTTATGAATGGAAACATCCAAGCTGTAGAATAAAATTGAGATGGAATTATTCTACGCAAAAAACCGATCCATGACAATTCCAACTGTTAGAAACGTAGAACATGGAAATAGCTTCGTTTTTATAGGTTGTGGCTCGCGTAACTACAAACGAGTCAAAAGTTATGGCCGTTTGAAGAAACGGAAGAAAGCGACCGACCGCTCGCTGTTCCAATTCGACGGTATTGGCAAAAGTCTTCGATCTCCGTGAAACGCTCGAGCATGCTCACACTATAGTACTTAATATTTAAGATATTATGGATCATTGGGGGAATAAATGGGTATATGAGTCAAAAACTTGTCTACAGAAGCAATAGCACAATAAACGTTCTGTTTTTACGACCGTTCCGTCTTCCTCTTTTTCCGTACCACATTGTTTTGCTCATAGTCATCAACACGCGCTGACTTTTTACCAGAATTACGACACCATGACGAAATGACTTCAAGGAGAGCGTTAAAAGCATTTGATACCTTAGAATTTCGAACGACTCAAGGCGTTTTATATGATTACTTAGCCTGTAAGTAAGCTACTTTTCCAATCTGCGAATATCTTTCAGTCTCCTGTTTTATCCAATTTTAAATTCAGTTTCAATTTTTTTAGCTGAATATTATGTTGGCCTTGTTTGATCTTTGTATATTTTTGTTTTTTTACGTTCTTCTACATTAACATCGATTTAGCCCGACTACTTATACCACAAACTCCACGGAATAAATTTATGAATGAAAACATGCAAGCTGTAGAATAAAATTAAGATGGAATTATTCTACACAAAAAACCGATTCATGACAATTCCAACCGTTAGAAACGTAGAACATGGAAAGACCTTCGTTTTGATAGGTTGTGGCTCCCGTAACTCCAAACGAGTCAAAAGTTATGGCCGTTTGAAGAAACGGAAGAAAGCGACCGACCGCTCGCTGTTCCGATACGACGGTATTGGCAAAAGTCTTCGATCTCCGTGAAGCGCTCGAGCATGCTCACACTATAGTACTTGATATTTAAGATATTATGGATCATTGGGGGAATAAATGGGGATATGGGTCAAAAACTTGTCTATAGAAGCTATAGCACAATAAACGTTCTGTTTTTACGAACGTTCTGTCTTCCTCTTTTTCCGTACCACATTGTTTTGCTCATAGTCATCAACACGCGCCGCCTTTTTACCAGAATTACGACACCACGACGAAGTGACTTCAAGGAGAGCGTAAAAAGCATTTGCTACCTTAGAATTTCGAACGACTCAAGGCATTTTATATGATTACTTAGCCTGTAAGTAAGCTACTTTTTCAATCTGTGAATATCTTTCAGTTTCCTGTTTTATCCAATTTTAAATTCATTTTCAATTTTTTAGCTGAATATTATGCTGCCCTTTTTTTATCTTTGTATATTTTTGTTTTTTTACGTTCTTCTACGTTAACATCGATTTAGTCCGACTACTTATACCACAAACTCCACGGAATAAATTTATGAATGAAAACATCCAAGCTGTAGAACAAAATTGAGATGGAATTATTCTACACAAAAAATCGATCCATGACAATTCCAACCGTTAGAAACGTAGAACATGGAAAGAGCTTCGTTTTGATAGGTTGTGGCTCATGTAACTCCAAACGAGTCAAAAGTTAAAGCCGTTTGAAGAAACGGAAGAAAGCGACCGACCGCTCGCTGTTCCGATTCGACGGTACTGGCAAAAGTCTTCGATCTCCATGAAACGCTCGAGCATGCTCACACTATAGAACTTGATATTTAAGATATTATGGATCATTGGGGGAAAAAATGGGGATATGGGTCAAAAACTTGTCTACAGAAGCTATAGCACAATAAATGTTCTGTTTTTACGACCGTTCTGTCTTCCTCTTTTTCCGTACCACATTGTTTTGCTCATAGTCATCAACACGCGCCGCCTTTTTACCAGAATTACGACACCATGACGAAATGACTTCAAGGAGAGCATTAAAAGCATTTGATACCTTAGAATTTCGAACGACTCAAGGCGTTTTATATGATTACTTGGCCTGTGAGTAAGCTACTTTTTCAATCTGTGAATATATTTCAGTTTCCTGTTTTATCCAATTTTAAATTCAATTTCAATTTTTTTAGCTGAATATTATGCTGGACTTTTTTGATCTTTGTATATTTTTGTTTTTTTACGTTCTTCTACGTTAACATCGATTTAGTCCGACTACTTATACCACAAACTCCACGGAATAAATTTATGAATGGAAACATCCAAGCTGTAGAATAAAATTGGGATGAAATTATTCTACACAAAAAACCGATCCACGACAAATCCAACCATTAGAAACGTAGAACATGGAAAGAGCTTCGTTTAGATAGGTTGTGGCTCCCGTAACTCCAAACGAGTCAAAAGTTAAGGCCGTTTGAAGAAACGGAAGAAAGCGACCGACCACTCGCTGTTCCGATTCGACGGTATTGGTAAAAGTCTTCGATCTCCGTGAAACGCTCGAGCATGCTCACAATATAGTACTTGATATTTAAGATATTATGTATAATTGGGGGAATAAATGGGGATAAGGGTCAAAAACTTGTCTACAGAAGCTATAGCACAATGATCTTTCTGTTTTTACGACCGTTCCGTCTTCCTCTTTTTACGTACCACATTGTTTTGCCATAGTCATCAACGCGCGCCGCCTTTTTACCAGAATTACGACACCACGACGAAATGACTTCAAGGAGAGCGTTAAAACCATTTGATACCTTAGAATTTCGAACGACTCAAGGCGTTTAATATGATTATTTAGCCAGTAAGTAAGCTACTTTTTCAATCTGCGAATATCTTTCAGTTTCCTGTTTAATCCAATTTTAAATTCAATTTCAATATTTTTAGCTGAATATTATGCTGGCCATGTTTGATCTTTGTATATTTTTGTTTTTTTACGTTCTTCTACGTTAACATCGATTTAGTCCGACTACTTATACCACAAACTCCACAGAATAAATTTGTTAATGAAAACATCCAAGCTGTAGAATAAAATTAAGATGGAATTATTCTACACAAAAAATCGATCCTTGACAATTCCAACCGTTAGAAACATAGAACATGGAAAGAGCTTCGTTTTCATAGGTTGAGGCTCCCGTAACTCCAAACGAGTCAAAAGTTATGGCCGTTTGAAAAAACGGAAGAAAGCGACCGACCGCTCGCTGTTCCGATTCGACGGTATTGGCAAAAGTCTTCGATCTCCGTGAAGCGCTCGAGCGTGCTCACACTATAGTACTTGATATTTAAGACATTATGGATCATTGGGGGAATAAATGGGGATATGGGTCAAAAACTTGTCTACAGAAGCTATAGCACAATAAACGTTCTGTTTTTACGACCGTTCCGTCTTCCTCTTTTTCCGTACCACATTGTTTTGCTTATAGTCATCAACACGCGTCGCCTTTTTACCAGAATTAAGACACCACGACGAAGTGACTTCAAGGAGAGCGTTAAAAGCATTTGATACCTTAGAATTTCGAACGACTCAAGGCGTTTTATATGATTACTTAGCCTGTAAGTAAGCTACTTTTTCAATCTGTGAATATCTTTCAGTTTCCTGTTTTATCCAATTTTAAATTCAATTTCAATTTTTTTAGCTGAATATTATGCTGGCCTTTTTTGATCTTTGTATATTTTTGTTTTTTTACGTTCTTCTACGTTAACATCGATTTAGTCCGACTAGTTATACCACAAACTCCACGGAATAAATTTATGACTGGAAACATCCAAGATGTAGAATAAAATTGAGATGGAATTATTCTACACAAAAAACCGATTCATGACAATTCCAACCGTTAGAAACGTAGAACATGGAAAGACCTTCGTTTTGATAGGTTGTGGCTCCCGTAACTCCAAACGAGTCAAAAGTTATGGCCGTTTGAAGAAACGGAAGAAAGCGACCGACCGCTCGCTGTTCCGATACGACGGTATTGGCAAAAGTCTTCGATCTCCGTGAAGCGCTCGAGCATGCTCACACTATAGTACTTGATATTTAAGATATTATGGATCATTGGGGGAATAAATGGGAATATGGGTCAAAAACTTGTCTATAGAAGCTATAGCACAATAAACGTTCTGTTTTTACGACCGTTCCGTCTTCCTCTTTTTCCGTACCACATTGTTTTGCTCATAGTCATCAACACGCGCCGCCTTTTTACCAGAATTACGACACCACGACGAATTGACTTCAAGGAGAGCGTAAAAAGCATTTGATACCTTAGAATTTCGAACGACTCAAGGCATTTTATATGATTACTTAGCCTGTAAGTAAGCTACTTTTTCAATCTGTGAATATCTTTCAGTTTCCTGTTTTATCCAATTTTAAATTCATTTTCAATTTTTTTGCTGAATATTATGCTGCCCTTTTTTGATCTTTGTATATTTTTGTTTTTTTACGTTCTTCTACGTTAACATCGATTTAGTCCGACTACTTATACCACAAACCCCACGGAATAAATTTATGAATGAAAACATCCAAGCTGTAGAACAAAATTGAGATGGAATTATTCCACACAAAAAACCGATCCATGACAATTCCAACCGTTAGAAACGTAGAACATGGAAAGAGCATCGTTTTGATAGGTTGTGGCTCATGTAACTCCAAACGAGTCAAAAGTTAAGGCCGTTTGAAGAAACGGAAGAAAGCGACCGACCGCTCGCTGTTCCGATTCGACGGTACTGGCAAAAGTCTTCGATCTCCGTGAAACGCTCGAGCATGCTCACACTATAGAACTTGATATTTAAGATATTATGGATCATTGGGGGAAAAAATGGGGATATGGGTCAAAAACTTGTCTACAGAAGCTATAGCACAATAAACGTTCTGTTTTTACGACTGTTCTGTCTTCCTCTTTTTCCGTACCACATTGTTTCGCTCATAGTCATCAACACGCGCCGCCTTTTTAACAGAATTACGACACCATGACGAAATGACTTCAAGGAGAGCGTTAAAAGCATTTGATACCATAGATTTTGGAACGACTCAAGGCGTTTTATATGATTACTTGGCCTCTAAGTAAGCTACTTTTTCAATCTGTGAATATATTTCAGTTTCCTGTTTTCTCCAATTTTAAATTCAATTTCAATTTTTTTAGCTGAATATTATGCTGGCCTTTTTTGATCTTTGTATATTTTTGTTTTTTTACGTTCTTCTACGTTAACATCGATTTAGTCCGACTACTTATACCACAAACTCCACGGAATAAATTTATGAATGGAAACATCCAAGTTGTAGAATGAAATTGAGATGGAATTATTCTACACAAAAAACCGATCCATGACAATTCCAACCGTCAGAAACGTAGAACATGGAAATAGCTTCGTTTTGATAGGTTGTGGCTCGCGTAACTACAAACGAGTCAAAAGTTATGGCCGTTTGAAGAAACGGAAGAAAGCGACCGACCGCTCGCTGTTCCGATTCGACGGTATTGGCAAAAGTCTTCGATCTCCGTGAAACGCTCGAGCATGCTCACACTATAGCACTTGATATTTAAGATATTATGGATCATTGGAAGAATAAATAGGGATATGGGTCAAAAACTTGTCTACAGAAGCTATAGCACAATAAACGTTCTGTTTTTAAGACCGTTCTGTCTTCCTCTTTTTCCGTACCACATTGTTTTGCTCATAGTCATCAACACGCGCCGCCTTTTTACCAGAATTACGACACCACGACGAAATGACTTCAAGGAGAGCGTTAAAAGCATTTGATACCTTAGAATTTCGAACGACTCAAGGCGTTTTATATGATTACTTAGCCTGTAAGTAAGCTACCTTTTCAATCTGTGAATATCTTTCAGTTTCATGTTTTATCCAATTTTAAATTCAATTTCAATTTTTTTAGCTGAATATTATGCTGGCCTGTTTTATCTTTGTATATTTTTGTTTTTTTACGTTCTTCTACGTTAACATCGATTTATTCCGACTACTTATACCACAAACTCCACGGTATAGATTTATGAATGGAAACATCCAAGCTGTAGAATAAAATTGAGATGGAATTATTCTACGCAAAAAACCGATCCATGACAATTCCAACCGTTATTAACGTAGAACATGGAAATAGCTTCGTTTTGATAGGTTTTGGCTCGCGTAACTACAAACGAGTCAAAAGTTATGGCCGTTTGAAGAAACGGAAGAAAGCGACCGACCGCTCGCTGTTCCGATTCGACGGTATTGGCAAAAGTCTTCGATCTCCGTGAAACGCTCGAGCATGCTCACACTATAGTACTTAATATTTAAGATATTATGGATCATTGGGGGAATAAATGGGGATATGAGTCAAAAACTTGTCTACAGAAGCAATAGCACAATAAACGTTCTGTTTTTACGACCGTTCCGTCTTCCTCTTTTTCCGTACCACATTGTTTTGCTCATAGTCATCAACACGCGCTGACTTTTTACCAGAATTACGACACCATGACGAAATGTCTTCAAGGAGAGCGTTAAAAGCATTTGATACCTTAGAACTTCGAACGACTCAAGGCGTTTTATATGATTACTTAGCCTGTAAGTAAGCTACTTTTCCAATCTGCGAATATCTTTCAGTTTCTTGTTTTATCCAATTTTAAATTCTGTTTCGATTTTTTTAGCTGAATATTATGTTGGCCTTGTTTGATCTTTGTATATTTTTGTTTTTTTACGTTCTTCTACATTAACATCGATTTAGCCCGACTACTTATACCACAAACTCCACGGAATAAATTTATGAATGAAAACATGCAAGCTGTAGAATAAAATTAAAATGGAATTATTCGACACAAAAAACCGATTCATGACAATTCCAACCGTTAGAAACTTAGAACATGGAAAGACCTTCGTTTTGATAGGTTGTGGCTCCCGTAACTCCAAACGAGTCAAAAGTTATGGCCGTTTGAAGAAACGGAAGAAAGCGACCGACCGCTCGCTGTTCCGATACGACGGTATTGGCAAAAGTCTTCGATCTCCGTGAAGCGCTCGAGCATGCTCACACTATAGTACTTGATATTTAAGATATTATGGATCATTGGGGGAATAAATGGGGATATGGGTCAAAAACTTGTCTATAGAAGCTATAGCACAATAAACGTTCTGTTTTTACGAACGTTCCGTCTTCCTCTTTTTCCGTACCACATTGTTTTGCTCATAGTCATCAACACGCGCCGCCTTTTTACCAGAATTACGACACCACGAAGAAGTGACTTCAAGGAGAGCGTAAAAAGCATTTGCTACCTTAGAATTTCGAACGACTCAAGGCATTTTATATGATTACTTAGCCTGTAAGTAAGCTACTTTTTCAATCTGTGAATATCTTTCAGATTCCTGTTTTATCCAATTTTAAATTCATTTTCAATTTTTTAGCTGAATATTATGCTGCCCTATTTTGATCTTTGTATATTTTTGTTTTTTTACGTTCTTCTACGTTAACATCGATTTAGTCCGACTACTTATACCACAAACTCCACGGAATAAATTTATGAATGAAAACATCCAAGCTGTAGAACAAAATTGAGATGGAATTATTCTACACAAAAAATCGATCCATGACAATTCCAACCGTTAGAAACGTAGAACATAGAAAGAGCTTCGTTTTGATAGGTTGTGGCTCATGTAACTACAAACGAGTCAAAAGTTAAGGCCGTTTGAAGAAACGGAAGAAAGCGACCGACCGCTCGCTGTTCCGATTCGACGGTACTGGCAAAAGTCTTCGATCTCCATGAAACGCTCGAGCATGCTCACACTATAGAACTTGATATTTAAGATATTATGGATCATTGGGGGAAAAAATGGGGATATGGGTCAAAAACTTGTCTACAGAAGCTATAGCACAATAAACGTTCTGTTTTTACGACCGTTCTGTCTTCCTCTTTTTCCGTACCACATTGTTTTGCTCATAGTCATCAACACGCGCCGCCTTTTTACCAGAATTACGACACCATGACGAAATGACTTCAAGGAGAGCGTTAAAAGCATTTGATACCTTAGAATTTCGAACGACTCAAGGCGTTTTATATGATTACTTGGCCTGTAAGTAAGCTACTTTTTCAATCTGTGAATATATTTCAGTTTCCTGTTTTATCCAATTTTAAATTCAATTTCAATTTTTTTAGCTGAATATTATGCTGGCCTTTTTTGATCTTTGTATATTTTTGTTTTTTTACGTTGTTCTACGTTAACATCGATTTAGTCCGACTACTTATACCACAAACTCCATGGAATAAATTTATGAATGGAAACATCCAAGCTGTAGAATAAAGTTGAGATCGAATTATTCTACACAAAAAACCGATCCACGACAAATCCAACCATTAGAAACGTAGAACATGGAAAGAGCTTTGTTTAGATAGGTTGTGGCTCCCGTAACTCCAAATGAGTCAAAAGTTAAGGCCGTTTGAAGAAACGGAAGAAAGCGACCGACCGCTCGCTGTTCCGATTCGACGGTATTGGCAAAAGTCTTCGATCTCCGTGAAACGCTCGAGCATGCTCACACTATAGTACTTGATATTTAAGATATTATGGATAATTGGGGGAATAAATGGGGATAAGGGTCAAAAACTTGTCTACAGAAGCTATAGCACAATGATCTTTCTGTTTTTACGACCGTTCCGTCTTCCTCTTTTTACGTACCACATTGTTTTGCCATAGTCATCAACACGCGCCGCCTTTTTACCAGAATTACGACACCACGACGAAATGACTTCAAGGAGAGCGTTAAAAGCATTTGATACCTTAGAATTTCGAACGACTCAAGGCGTTTAATATGATTATTTAGCCAGTAAGTAAGCTACTTTTTCAATCTGGGAATATCTTTCAGTTTCCTGCTTAATCCAATTTTAAATTCAATTTCAATATTTTTAGCTGAATATTATGCTGGCCATGTTTGATCTTTGTATATTTTTGTTTTTTTACGTTCTTCTACGTTAACATCGATTTAGTCCGACTACTTATACCACAAACTCCACAGAATAAATTTATTAATGAAAACATCCAAGCTGTAGAATAAAATTAAGATGGAATTATTCTACACAAAAAACCGATCCATGACAATTCCAACCGTTAGAAACGTAGAACATGGAAAGAGCTTCGTTTTCATAGGTTGAGGCTCCCGTAACTCCAAACGAGTCAAAAGTTATGGCCGTTTGAAGAAACGGAAGAAAGCGACCGACCGCTCGCTGTTCCGATTCGACGGTATTGGCAAAAGTCTTCGATCTCCGTGAAGCGCTCGAGCGTGCTCACACTATAGCACTTGATATTTAAGTCATTATGGATCATTGGGGGAATAAATGGGGATATGGGTCAAAAACTTGTCTACAGAAGCTATTGCACAATAAACGTTCTGTTTTTACGACCGTTCCGTCTTCCTCTTTTTCCGTACCACATTGTTTTGCTTATAGTCATCAACACGCGTCGCCTTTTTACCAGAATTAAGACACCACGACGAAGTGACTTCAAGTAGAGCGTTAAAAGCATTTGATACCTTAGAATTTCGAACGACTCAAGACGTTTTATATGATTACTTAGCCTGTAAGTAAGCTACTTTTTCAATCTGTGAATATCTTTCAGTTTCCTGTTTTATCCAATTTTAAATTCAATTTCAATTTTTTTAGCTGAATATTATGCTGGCCCTTTTTGATCTTTGTATATTTTTGTTTTTTTTACGTTCTTCTACGTTAACATCGATTTAGTCCGACTACTTATACCACAAACTCCACGGAATAAATTTATGACTGGAAACATCCAAGATGTAGAATAAAATTGAGATGGAATTATTCTACACAAAAAACCGATTCATGACAATTCCAACCGTTAGAAACATAGAACATGGAAAGACCTTCGTTTTGATAGGTTGTGGCTCCCGTAACTCCAAACGAGCCAAAAGTTATGGCCGTTTGAAGAAACGGAAGAAAGCGACCGACCGCTCGCTGTTCCGATACGACGGTGTTGGCAAAAGTCTTCGATCTCCGTGAAGCGCTCGAGCATGCTCACACTATAGTACTTGATATTTAAGATATTATGGATCATTGGGGGAATAAATGGGAATATGGGTCAAAAACTTGTCTATAGAAGCTATAGCACAATAAACGTTCTGTTTTTACGACCGTTCCGTCTTCCTCTTTTTCCGTACCACATTGTTTTGCTCATAGTCATCAACACGCGCCGCCTTTTTACCAGAATTACGACACCACGACGAAGTGACTTCAAGGAGAGCGTAAAAAGCATTTGATACCTTAGAATTTCGAACGACTCAAGGCATTTTATATAATTACTTAGCCTATAAGTAAGCTACTTTTTCAATCTGTGAATATCTTTCAGTTTCCTATTTTATCCAATTTTAAATTCATTTTCAATTTTTTAGCTGAATATTATGCTGCCCTTTTTTGATCTTTGTATATTTTTGTTTTTTTACGTTCTTCTACGTTAACATCGATTTAGTCCGACTACTTATACCACAAACTCCACGGAATAAATTTATGAATGAAAACATCCAAGCTGTAGAACAAAATTGAGATGGAATTATTCCACACAAAAAACCGATCCATGACAATTCCAACCGTTAGAAACGTAGAACATGGAAAGAGCTTCGTTTTGATAGGTTGTGGCTCATGTAACATCAAACGAGTCAAAAGTTAAGGCCGTTTGAAGAAACGGAAGAAAGCGATCGACCGCTCGCTGTTCCGATTCGACGGTACTGGCAAAAGTCTTCGATCTCCTTGAAACGCTCAAGCATGCTCACACTATAGAACTTGATATTTAAGATATTATGGATCATTGGGGGAAAAAATGGGGATATGGGTCAAAAACTTGTCTACCGAAGCTATAGCACAATAAACGTTCTGTTTTTACGACCGTTCTGTCTTCCTCTTTTTCCGTACCACATTGTTTTGCTCACAGTCATCAACACGCGCCGCCTCTTTACCAGAATTACGACACCACGACGAAGTGACTTCAAGGAGAGCGTAAAAAGCATTTGATACCTTAGAATTTCGAACGACTCAAGGCGTTTTATATGATTACTTAGCCTGTAAGTAAGCTACTTTTTCAATCTGTGAATATCTTTCAGTTTCCTGTTTTATCCAATTTTAAATTCAATTTCAATTTTTTTAGCTGAATATTATGCTGGCCTTTTTTGATCTTTGTATATTTTTGTTTTTTTACGTTCTTCTACGTTAACATCGATTTAGTCCGACTACTTATACCACAAACTCCACGGAATAAATTTATGAATTGAAACATTCAAGCTGTAGAATAAAATTGAGATGGAATTATTCTACACAAAAAACCGATCCATGACAATTCCAACCGTTAGAAACGTAGAACATGGAAATAGCTTCGTTTTGATAGGTTGTGGCTCGCGTAACTACAAACGAGTCAAAAGTTATGGCCGTTTGAAGAAACGGAAGAAAGCGACCGACCGCTCGCTGTTCCGATTCGACGGTATTGGCAAAAGTCTTTGATCTCCGTGAAACGCTCGAGCATGCTCACACTATAGCACTTGATATTTAAGATATTGTGGATCATTGGAAGAATAAATAAGGATATGGGTCAAAAACTTGTCTACAGAAGCTATAGCACAATAAACGTTCTGTTTTTACGACCGTTCCGTCTTCCTCTTTTTCCGTACCACATTGTTTTGCTTATAGTCATCAACACGCGCCGCCTTTTTACCAGAATTACGACACCACGACAAAATGACTTCAAGGAGAGCGTGAAAAGCATTTGATACCTTAGAATTTCGAACGACTCAAGGCGTTTTATATGATTACTTAGCCTGTAAGTAAGCTACCTTTTCAATCTGTGAATATCTTTCAGTTTCATGTTTTATCCAATTTTAAATTCAATTTCAATTTTTTTAGCTGAATATTATGCTGGCCTTTTTTTATCTTTGTATATTTTTGTTTTTTTACGTTCTTCTACGTTAACATCGATTTATTCTGACTACTTATACCACAAACTCCACGGTATAAATTTATGAATGGAAACATCCAAGCTGTAAAATAAAATTGAGATGGAATTATTCTACGCAAAAAACCGATCCATGACAATTCCAACCGTTAGAAACGTAGAACATGGAAATAGCTTCGTTTTGATAGGTTGTGGCTCGCGTAACTACAAACGAGTCAAAAGTTATGGCCGTTTGAAGAAACGGAAGAAAGCGACCGACCGCTCGCTGTTCCGATTCGACGGTATTGGCAAAAGTCTTCGATCTCCGTGAAACGCTCGAGCATGCTCACACTATAGTACTTAATATTTAAGATATTATGGATCATTGGGGGAATAAATGGGGATATGAGTCAAAAACTTGTCTACAGAAGCAATATCACAATAAACGTTCTGTTTTTACGACAGTTCCGTCTTCCTCTTTTTCCGTACCACATTGTTTTGCTCATAGTCATCAACACGCGCTGACTTTTTACCAGAATTACGACACCATGACGAAATGACTTCAAGCAGAGCGTTAAAAGCATTTGATACCTTAGAATTTCGAACGACTCAAGGCGTTTTATATGATTACTTAGCCTGTAAGTAAGCTACTTTTCCAATCTGCGAATATCTTTCAGTTTCCTGTTTTATCCAATTTTAAATTCAGTTTCAATTTTTTTAGCTGAATATTATGTTGGCCTTGTTTGATCTTTGTATATTTTTGTTTTTTTACGTTCTTCTACATTAACATCGATTTAGCCCGACTACTTATACCACAAACTCCACGGAATAAATTTATGAATGAAAACATGCAAGCTGTAGAATAAAATTAAGATGGAATTATTCTACACAAAAAACCGATTCACGACAATTCCAACCGTTAGAAACGTAGAACATGGAAAGACCTTCGTTTTGATAGGTTGTTGCTCCCGTAACTCCAAACGAGTCAAAAGTTATGGCCGTTTGAAGAAACGGAAGAAAGCGACCGACCGCTCGCTGTTCCGATACGACGGTATTGGCAAAAGTCTTCGATCTCCGTGAAGCGCTCGAGCATGCTCACACTATAGTAATTGATATTTAAGATATTATGGATCATTGGGGGAATAGATGGGGATATGGGTCAAAAACTTGTCTATAGAAGCTATAGCACAATAAACGTTCTGTTTTTACGAACGTTCCGTCTTCCTCTTTTTCCGTACCACATTGTTTTGCTCATAGTCATCAACACGCGCCGCCTTTTTACCAGAATTACGACACCACGACGAAGTGACTTCAAGGAGAGCGTAAAAAGCATTTGCTACCTTAGAATTTCGAACGACTCAAGGCATTTTATATGATTACTTAGCCTGTAAGTAAGCTACTTTTTCAATCTGTGAATATCTTTCAGTTTCCTGTTTTGTCCAATTTTAAATTCATTTTCAATTTTTTAGCTGAATATTATGCTGCCCTTTTTTTATCTTTGTATATTTTTGTTTTTTTACGTTCTTCTACGTTAACATCGATTTAGTCCGACTACTTATACCACAAACTCCACGGAATAAATTTATGAATGAAAACATCCAAGCTGTAGAACAAAATTGAGATGGAATTATTCTACACAAAAAATCGATCCATGACAATTCCAACCGTTAGAAACGTAGAACATGGAAAGAGCTTCGTTTTGATAGGTTGTGGCTCATGTAACTCCAAACGAGTCAAAAGTTAAGGCCGTTTGAAGAAACGGAAGAAAGCGACCGACCGCTCGCTGTTCCGATTCGACGGTACTGGCAAAAGTCTTCGATCTCCATGAAACGCTCGAGCATGCTCACACTATAGAACTTGATATTTAAGATATTATGGATCATTGGGGGAAAAATGGGGATATGGGTCAAAAACTTGTCTACAGAAGCTATAGCACAATAAACGTTCTGTTTTTACGACCGTTCCGTCTTCCTCTTTTTCCGTACCACATTGTTTTGCTCATAGTCATCAACACGCCCGCCTTTTTACCAGAATTACGACACCACGACGAAATGACTTCAAGGAGAGCGTTAAAAGCATTTGATACCTTAGAATTTCGAACGACTCAAGGCGTTTTATATGATTACTTGGCCTGTAAGTAAGCTACCTTTTCAATCTGTGAATATCTTTCAGTTTCATGTTTTATCCAATTTTAAATTCAATTTCAATTTTTTTAGCTGAATATTATGCTGGCCTTTTTTGATCTTTGTATATTTTTGTTTTTTTACGTTCTTCTACGTTAACATCGATTTAGTCCGACTACTTATACCACAAACTCCACGGAATAAATTTATGAATGGAAACATCCAAGCTGTAGAATAAAATTGAGATGGAATTATTCTACACAAAAAACCGATCCATGACAATTCCAACCGTTAGAAACGTAGAACATGGAAATAGCTTCGTTTTGATAGGTTGTGGCTCGCGTAACTACAAACGAGTCAAAAGTTAAGGCCGTTTGAAGAAACGGAAGAAAGCGACCGACCGCTCGCTGTTCCGATTCGACGGTATTGGCAAAAGTCTTCGATCTCCGTGAAACGCTCGAGCATGCTCACACTATAGTACTTGATATTTAAGATATTATGGATAATTGGGGGAATAAATGGGGATAAGGGTCAAAAACTTGTCTACAGAAGCTATAGCACAATGATCTTTCTGTTTTTACGACCGTTCCGTCTTCCTCTTTTTACGTACCACATTGTTTTGCCATAGTCATCAACACGCGCTGCCTTTTTACCAGAATTACGACACCACGACGAAATGACTTCAAGGAGAGCGTTAAAAGCATTTGATACCTTAGAATTTCGAACGACTCAAGGCGTTTAATATGATTATTTAGCCAGTAAGTAAGCTACATTTTCAATCTGCGAATATCTTTCAGTTTCCTGTTTAATCCAATTTTAAATTCAATTTCAATATTTTTAGCTGAATATTATGCTGGCCATGTTTGATCTTTGTATATTTTTGTTTTTTTACGTTCTTCTACGTTAACATCGATTTAGTCCGACTACTTATACCACAAACTCCACAGAATAAATTTATTAATGAAAACATCCAAGCTGTAGAATAAAATTAAGATGGAATTATTCTACACAAAAAACCGATCCATGACAATTCCAACCGTTAGAAACGTAGAACATGGAAAGAGCTTCGTTTTCATAGGTTGAGGCTCCCGTAACTCCAAACGAGTCAAAAGTTATGGCCGTTTGAAGAAACGGAAGAAAGCGACCGACCGCTCGCTGTTCCGATTCGACGGTATTGGCAAAAGTCTTCGATCTCCGTGAAGCGCTCGAGCGTGCTCACACTATAGTACTTGATATTTAAGATATTATGGATCATTGGGGGAATAAATGGGGATATGGGTCAAAAACTTGTCTACAGAAGCTATAGCACAATAAACGTTCTGTTTTTACGACCGTTCTGTCTTCCTCTTTTTCCGTACCACATTGTTTTGCTCATAGTCATCAACATGCGTCGTCTTTATACCAGAATTACGACACCACGACGAAGTGACTTCAAGGAGAGCGTTAAAAGCATTTGATACCTTAGAATTTCGAACGACTCAAGGCATTTTATATGATTACTTAGCCTGTAAGTAAGCTACTTTTTCAATCTGTGAATATCTTTCAGTTTCCTGTTTTATCCAATTTTAAATTCAATTTCAATTTTTTTAGCTGAATATTATGCTGGCCTTTTTTGATCTTTGTATAGTTTTTTTTTTTACGTTCTTCTACGTTAACATCGATTTAGTCCGACTACTTATACCACAAACTCCACGGAATAAATTTATGACTGGAAACATCCAAGCTGTAGAACAAAATTGAGATGGAATTATTCCACACAAAAAACCGATCCATGACAATTCCAACCGTTAGAAACGTAGAACATGGAAAGAGCTTCGTTTTGATAGGTTGTGGCTCATGTAACTCCAAACGAGTCAAAAGTTAAGGTCGTTTGAAGAAACGGAAGAAAGCGACCGACCGCTCGCTGTTCCGATTCGACGGTACTGGCAAAAGTCTTCGATCTCCGTGAAACGCTCGAGCATGCTCACACTATAGAACTTGATATTTAAGATATTATGGATCATTGGGGGAAAAAATGGGGATATGGGTCAAAAACTTGTCTACCGAAGCTATAGCACAATAAACATTCTGTTTTTACGATCGTTCTGTCTTCCTCTTTTTCCGTACCACACTGTTTCGCTCATAGTCATCAACACGCGCCGCCTTTTTACCAGAATTACGACACCATGACGAAGTGACTTCAAGGAGAGCGTTAAAAGCATTTGATACCATAGAATTTCGAACGATTCAAGGCGTTTTATATGATTACTTGGCCTGTAAGTAAGCTACTTTTTCAATCTGTGAATATATTTCAGTTTCCTGTTTTATCCAATTTTAAATTCAATTTCAATTTTTTTAGCTGAATATTATGCTGGCCTTTTTTGATCTTTGTATATTTTTGTTTTTTTACGTTCTTCTACGTTAACATCGATTTAGTACGACTACTTATACCACAAACTCCACGGAATAAATTTATGAATGGAAACATCCAAGCTGTAGAATAAAATTGAGATGGAATTATTCTACACAAAAAACCGATCCATGACAATTCCAACCGTTAGAAACGTAGAACATGGAAAGGGCTTCGTTTTGATAGGTTGTGGCTCGCGTAACTACAAACGAGTCAAAAGTTATGGCCGTTTGAAGAAACGGAAGAAAGCGACCGACCGCTCGCTGTTCCGATTCGACGGTATTGGCAAAAGTCTTCGTTCTCCGTGAAACGCTCGAGCATGCTCACACAATAGCACTTGATATTTAAGATATTATGGATCATTGGAAGAATAAATAGGGATATGGGTCAAAAACTTGTCTACAGAAGCTATAGCACAGTAAACGTTCTGTTTTTACGACCGTTCCGTCTTCCTCTTTTTCCGTACCACATTGTTTTGCTCATAGTCATCAACACGCCCGCCTTTTTACCAGAATTACGACACCACGACGAAATGACTTCAAGGAGAGCGTTAAAAGCATTTGATACCTTAGAATTTCGAACGACTCAAGGCGTTTTATATGATTACTTAGCCTGTAAGTAAGCTACCTTTTCAATCTGTGAATATCTTTCAGTTTCATGTTTTATCCAATTTTAAATTCAATTTCAATTTTTTTAGCTGAATATTATGCTGGCCTTTTTTGATCTTTGTATATTTTTGTTTTTTTACGTTCTTCTACGTTAACATCGATTTAGTCCGACTACTTATACCACAAACTCCACGGAATAAATTTATGAATGGAAACATTCAAGCTGTAGAATAAAATTGAGATGGAATTATTCTACACAAAAAACCGATCCACGACAAATCCAACCATTAGAAACGTAGAACATGGAAAGAGCTTCGTTTAGATAGGTTGTGGCTCCCGTAACTCCAAACGAGTCAAAAGTTAAGGCCGTTTGAAGAAACGGAAGAAAGCGACCGACCGCTCGCTGTTCCGATTCGACGGTATTGGCAAAAGTCTTCGATCTCCGTGAAACGCTCGAGCATGCTCACACTATAGTACTTGATATTTAAGATATTATGGATAATTGGGGGAATAAATGGGGATAAGGGTCAAAAACTTGTCTACAGAAGCTATAGCACAATGATCTTTCTGTTTTTACGACCGTTCCGTCTTCCTCTTTTTACGTACCACATTGTTTTGCCATAGTCATCAACACGCGTCGCCTTTTTACCAGAATTACGACACCACGACGAAATGACTTCAAGGAGAGCGTTAAAAGCATTTGATACCTTAGAATTTCGAACGACTCAACGCGTTTAATATGATTATTTAGCCAGTAAGTAAGCTACATTTTCAATCTGCGAATATCTTTCAGTTTCCTGTTTAATCCAATTTTAAATTCAATTTCAATATTTTTAGCTGAATATTATGCTGGCCATGTTTGATCTTTGTATATTTTTGTTTCTTTACGTTCTTCTACGTTAACATCGATTTAGTCCGACTACTTATACCACAAACTCCACAGAATAAATTTATTAATGAAAACATCCAAGCTGTAGAATAAAATTAAGATGGAATTATTCTACACAAAAAACCGATCCATGACAATTCCAACCGTTAGAAACGTAGAACATGGAAAGAGCTTCGTTTTCATAGGTTGAGGCTCCCGTAACTCCAAACGAGTCAAAAGTTATGGCCGTTT
Organism: Allium cepa; assembly: GCA_030765085.1. Classification (NCBI taxonomy): domain Eukaryota; kingdom Viridiplantae; phylum Streptophyta; class Magnoliopsida; order Asparagales; family Amaryllidaceae; genus Allium; species Allium cepa. The sequence goes on from CM060931.1 coordinate 173,442,284, forward strand.
GAAGAAACGGAAGAAAGCGACCGACCGCTCGCTGTTCCGATTCGACGGTATTGGCAAAAGTCTTCGATCTCCGTGAAGCGCTCGAGCGTGCTCACACTATAGTACTTAATATTTAAGACATTATGGATCATTGGGGGAATAAATGGGGATATGGGTCAAAAACTTGTCTACAGAAGCTATAGCACAATAAACGTTCTGTTTTTACGACCGTTCCGTCTTCCTCTTTTTCCGTACCACATTGTTTTGCTTATAGTCATCAACACGCGTCGCCTTTTTACCAGAATTAAGACACCACGACGAAGTGACTTCAAGGAGAGCGTTAAAAGCATTTGATACCTTAGAATTTCGAACGACTCAAGGCGTTTTATATGATTACTTAGCCTGTAAGTAAGCTACTTTTTCAATCTATGAATATCTTTCAGTTTCCTGTTTTATCCAATTTTAAATTCAATTTCAATTTTTTTAGCTGAATATTATGCTGGCCCTTTTTGATCTTTGTATATTTTTGTTTTTTTACGTTCTTCTACGTTAACATCGATTTAGTCCGACTACTTATACCACAAACTCCACGGAATAAATTTATGACTGGAAACATCCAAGATGTAGAATAAAATTGAGATGGAATTATTCTACACAAAAAACCGATTCGTGACAATTCCAACCGTTAGAAACGTAGAACATGGAAAGACCTTCGTTTTGATAGGTTGTGGCTCCCGTAACTCCAAACGAGTCAAAAGTTATGGCCGTTTGAAGAAACGGAAGAAAGCGACCGACCGCTCGCTGTTCCGATACGACGGTATTGGCAAAAGTCTTCGATCTCCGTGAAGCGCTCGAGCATGCTCACACTATAGTACTTGATATTTAAGATATTATGGATCATTGGGGGAATAAATGGGAATATGGGTCAAAAACTTGTCTATAGAAGCTATAGCACAATAAACGTTCTGTTTTTACGACCGTTCCGTCTTCCTCTTTTTCCGTACCACATTGTTTTGCTCATAGTCATCAACACGCGCCGCCTTTTTACCAGAATTACGACACCACGACGAAGTGACTTCAAGGAGAGCGTAAAAAGCATTTGATACCTTAGAATTTCGAACGACTCAAGGCATTTTATATGATTACTTAGCCTGTAAGTAAGCTACTTTTTCAATCTGTGAATATCTATCAGTTTCCTGTTTTATCCAATTTTAAATTCATTTTCAATTTTTTGGCTGAATATTATGCTGCCCTTTTTTGATCTTTGTATATTTTTGTTCTTTTACGTTCTTCTACGTTAACATCGATTTAGTCCGACTACTTATACCACAAACTCCACGGAATAAATTTATGAATGAAAACATCCAAGCTGTAGAACAAAATTGAGATGGAATTATTCCACACAAAAAACCGATCCATGACAATTCCAACCGTTAGAAACGTAGAACATGGAAAGAGCTTCGTTTTGATAGGTTGTGGCTCATGTAACTCCAAACGAGTCAAAAGTTAAGGCCGTTTGAAGAAACGGAAGAAAGCGACCGACCGCCCGCTGTTCCGATTCGACGGTACTGGCAAAATTCTTCGATCTCCGTGAAACGCTCGAGCATGCTCACACTATAGAACTTGATATTTAAGATATTATGGATCATTGGGGGAAAAAATGGGGATATGGGTCAAAAACTTGTCTACCGAAGCTATAGCACAATAAACGTTCTGTTTTTACGACCGTTCTGTCTTCCTCTTTTTCCGTACCACACTGTTTCGCTCATAGTCATCAACACGCGCCGCCTTTTTACCAGAATTACGACACCATGACGAAATGACTTCAAGGAGAGCGTTAAAAGCATTTGATACCATAGAATTTCGAACGACTCAAGGCGTTTTATATGATTACTTGGCCTGTAAGTAAGCTACTTTTTCAATCTGTGAATATATTTCAGTTTCCTGTTTTATCCAATTTTAAATTCAATTTCAATTTTTTTAGCTGAATATTATGCTGGCCTTTTTTGATCTTTGTATATTTTTGTTTTTTTACGTTCTTCTACGTTAACATCGATTTAGTCCGACTACTTATACCACAAACTCCACGGAATAAATTTATGAATGGAAACATCCAAGCTGTAGAATAAAATTGAGATGGAATTATTCTACACAAAAAACCGATCCATGACAATTCCAACCGTTAGAAACGTAGAACATGGAAATAGCTTCGTTTTGATAGGTTGTGGCTCGCGTAACTACAAACGAGTCAAAAGTTATGGCCGTTTGAAGAAACGGAAGAAAGCGACCGACCGCTCGCTGTTCCGATTCGACGGTATTGGCAAAAGTCTTCGTTCTCCGTGAAACGCTCGAGCATGCTCACACAATAGCACTTGATATTTAAGATATTATGGATCATTGGAAGAATAAATAGGGATATGGGTCAAAAACTTGTCTACAGAAGCTATAGCACAATAAACGTTCTGTTTTTACGACCGTTCCGTCTTCCTCTTTTTCCGTACCACATTGTTTTGCTCATAGTCATCAACACGCCCGCCTTTTTACCAGAATTACGACACCACGACGAAATGACTTCAAGGAGAGCGTTAAAAGCATTTGATACCTTAGAATTTCGAACGACTCAAGGCGTTTTATATCATTACTTAGCCCGTAAGTAAGCTACCTTTTCAATCTGTGAATATCTTTCAGTTTCCTGTTTTATCCAATTTTAAATTCAATTTCAATTTTTTTAGCTGAATATTATGCTGGCCTTTTTTTATCTTTGTATATTTTTGTTTTTTTACGTTCTTCTACGTTAACATCGATTTATTCCGACTACTTATACCACAAACTCCACGGTATAAATTTATGAATGGGAACATCCAAGCTGTAGAATAAAATTGAGATGGAATTATTCTACGCGAAAAACCGATCCATGACAATTCCAACCGTTAGAAACGTAGAACATGGAAATAGCTTCGTTTCAATAGGTTGTGGCTCGCGTAACTACAAACGAGTCAAAAGTTATGGCCGTTTGAAGAAACGGAAGAAAGCGACCGACCGCTCGCTGTTCCGATTCGACGGTATTGGCAAAAGTGTTCGATCTCCGTGAAACGCTCGAGCATGCTCACACTATAGTACTTAATATTTAAGATATTATGGATCATTGGGGGAATAAATGGGATATGAGTCAAAAACTTGTCTACAGAAGCAATAACACAATAAACGTTCTGTTTTTACGACCGTTCCGTCTTCCTCTTTTTCCGTACCACATTGTTTTGCTCATAGTCATCAACACGCGCTGACTTTTTACCAGAATTACGACACCATGACGAAATGACTTCAAGGAGAGCGTTAAAAGCATTTGATACCTTAGAATTTCGAACGACTCAAGGCGTTTTATATGATTACTTAGCCTGTAAGTAAGCTACTTTTCCAATCTGCGAATATCTTTCAGTTTCCTGTTTTATCCAATTTTATATTCAGTTTCAATTTTTTTAGCTGAATATTATGTTGGCCTTGTTTGATCTTTGTATATTTTTGTTTTTTTTACGTTCTTCTACATTAACATCGATTTAGTCCGACTACTTATACCACAAACTCCACGGAATAAATTTATGAATGAAAACATGCAAGCTGTAGAATAAAATTAAGATGGAATTATTCTACACAAAAAACCGATTCATGACAATTCCAACCGTTAGAAACGTAGAACATGGAAAGACCTTCGTTTTGATAGGTTGTGGCTCCCGTAACTCCAAACGAGTCAACAGTTATGGCCGTTTGAAGAAACGGAAGAAAGCGACCGACCGCTCGCTGTTCCGATACGACGGTATTGGCAAAAGTCTTCGATCTCCGTGAAGCGCTCGAGCATGCTCACACTATAGTACTTGATATTTAAGATATTATGGATCATTGGGGGAATAAATGGGGATATGAGTCAAAAACTTGTCTATAGAAGCTATAGCACAATAAACGTTCTGTTTTTACGAACGTTCCGTCTTCCTCTTTTTCCGTACCACATTGTTTTGCTCATAGTCATCAACACACGCCGCCTTTTTACCAGAATTACGACACCACGACGAAGTGACTTCAAGGAGAGCGTAAAAAGCATTTGATACCTTAGAATTTCGAACGACTCAAGGCATTTTATATGATTACTTAGCCTGTAAGTAAGCTACTTTTTCAATCTGTGAATATCTTTCAGTTTCCTGTTTTATCCAATTTTAAATTCATTTTCAATTTTTTAGCTGAATATTTTGCTGCCCTTTTTTGATCTTTGTATATTTTTGTTTTTTTACGTTCTTCTACGTTAACATCGATTTAGTCCGACTACTTATACCACAAACTCCACGGAATAAATTTATGAATGGAAACATCCAAGCTGTAGAATAAAATTGAGATGGAATTATTCTACGCGAAAAACCGATCCATGACAATTCCAACCGTTAGAAACGTAGAACATGGAAATAGCCTCGTTTTGATAGGTTGTGGCTCGCGTAACTACAAACGAGTCAAAAGTTATGGCCGTTTGAAGAAACGGAAGAAAGCGACCGACCGCTCGCTGTTCCGATTCGACGGTATTGGCAAAAGTCTTCGATCTCCGTGAAACGCTCGAGCATGCTCACACTATAGCACTTGATATTTAAGATATTATGGATCATTGGAAGAATAAATAGGGATATGGGTCAAAAACTTGTCTACAGAAGCTATAGCACAATAAACGTTCTGTTTTTACGACCATTCCGTCTTCCTCTTTTTCCGTACCACATTGTTTTGCTCATAGTCATCAACACGCCCGCCTTTTTACCAGAATTACGACACCACGACGAAATGACTTCAAGGAGAGCGTTAAAAGCATTTGATACCTTAGAATTTCGAACGACTCAAGGCGTTTTATATGATTACTTAGCCTGTAAGTAAGCTACCTTTTCAATCTGTGAATATCTTTCAGTTTCCTGTTTAATCCAATTTTAAATTCAATTTCAATATTTTTAGCTGAATATTATGCTGGCCATGTTTGATCTTTGTATATTTTTGTTTCTTTACGTTCTTCTACGTTAACATCGATTTAGTCCGACTACTTATACCACAAACTCCACAGAATAAATTTATTAATGAAAACATCCAAGCTGTAGAATAAAATTAAGATGGAATTATTCTACACAAAAAACCGATCCATGACAATTCCAACCGTTAGAAACGTAGAACATGGAAAGACCTTCGTTTTGATAGGTTGTGGCTCCCGTAACTCCAAACGAGTCAAAAGTTATGGCCGTTTGAAGAAACGGAAGAAAGCGACCGACCGCTCGCTGTTCCGATACGACGGTATTGGCAAAAGTCTTCGATCTCCGTGAAGCGCTCGAGCACGATCACACTATAGTACTTGATATTTAAGATATTATGGATCATTGGGGGAATAAATGGGGATATGGGTCAAAAACTTGTCTACAGAAGCTATAGCACAATAAACGTTCTGTTTTTACGACCGTTCCGTCTTCCTCTTTTTCCGTACCACATTGCTTTGCTTATAGTCATCAACACGCGTCGCCTTTTTACCAAAATTAAGACACCACGACGAAGTGACTTCAAGGAGAGCGTTAAAAGCATTTGATACCTTAGAATTTCGAACGACTCAAGGCGTTTTATATGATTACTTAGCCTGTAAGTAAGCTACTTTTTCAATCTGTGAATATCTTTCAATTTCCTGTTTTATCCAATTTTAAATTCAATTTCAATTTTTTTAGCTGAATATTATGCTGGCCATTTTTGATCTTTGTATATTTTTGTTTTTTTACGTTCTTCTACGTTAACATCGATTTAGTCCGACTACTTATACCACAAACTCCACGGAATAAATTTATGACTGGAAACATCCAAGATGTAGAATAAAATTGAGATGGAATTATTCTACACAAAAAACCGATTCATGACAATTCCAACCGTTAGAAACGTAGAACATGGAAAGACCTTCGTTTTGATAGGTTGTGGCTCCCGTAACTCCAAACGAGTCAAAAGTTATGGCCGTTTGAAGAAACGGAAGAAAGCGACCGACCGCTCGCTGTTCCGATACGACGGTATTGGCAAAAGTCTTCGATCTCCGTGAAGCGCTTGAGCATGCTCACACTATAGTACTTGATATTTAAGATATTATGGATCATTGGGGGAATAAATGGGAATATGGGTCAAAAACTTGTCTATAGAAGCTATAGCACAATCAACGTTCTGTTTTTACGACCGTTCCGTCTTCCTCTTTTTCCGTACCACATTGTTTTGCTCATAGTCATCAACACGCGCCGCCTTTTTACCAGAATTACGACACCACGACGAAGTGACTTCAAGGAGAGCGTAAAAAGCATTTGATACCTTAGAATTTCGAACGACTCAAGGCATTTTATATGATTACTTAGCCTGTAAGTAAGCTACTTTTTCAATCTGTGAATATCTTCCAGTTTCCTGTTTTATCCAATTTTAAATTCATTTTCAATTTTTTAGCTGAATATTATGCTGCCCTTTTTTGATCTTTGTATATTATTGTTTTTTTACGTTCTTCTACGTTAACATCGATTTAGTCCGACTACTTATACCACAAACTCCACGGAATAAATTTATGAATGAAAACATCCAAGCTGTAGAACAAAATTGAGATGGAATTATTCTACACAAAAAACCGATCCATGACAATTCCAACCGTTAGAAACGTAGAACATGGAAAGAGCTTCGTTTTGATAGGTTGTGGCTCATGTAAATCCAAACGAGTCAAAAGTTAAGGCCGTTTGAAGAAACGGAAGAAAGCGACCGACCGCTCGCTGTTCCGATTCGACGGTACTGGCAAAAGTCTTCGATCTCCGTGAAACGCTCGAGCATGCTCACACTATAGAACTTGATATTTAAGATATTATGGATCATTGGGGGAAAAAATGGGGATATGGGTCAAAAACTTGTCTACAGAAGCTGTAGCACAATAAACGTTCTGTTTTTACGACCGTTCTGTCTTCCTCTTTTTCCGTACCACATTGTTTTGCTCATAGTCATCAACACGCGCCGCCTTTTTACCAGAATTACGACACCATGACGAAATGACTTCAAGGAGAGCGTTAAAAGCATTTGATACCTCAGAATTTCGAACGACTCAAGGCGTTTTATATGATTACTTGGCCTATAAGTGAGCTACTTTTCCAATCTGTGATTATATTTCAGTTTCCTGTTTTATCCAATTTTAAATTCAATTTCAATTTTTTTAGCTGAATATTATGCTGGCCTTTTTTGATCTTTGTATATTTTTGTTTTTTTACGTTCTTCTACGTTAACATCGATTTAGTCCGACTACTTATACCACAAACTCCACGTAATAAATTTATGAATGGAAACATCCAAACTGTAGAATAAAATTGAGATGGAATTATTCTACACAAAAAACCGATCCACGACAAATCCAACCATTAGAAACGTAGAACATGGAAAGAGCTTCGTTTAGATAGGTTGTGGCTCCCGTAACTCCAAACGAGTCAAAAGTTAAGGCCGTTTGAAGAAACGGAAGAAAGCGACCGACCGCTCGCTGTTCCGATTCGACGGTATTGGCAAAAGTCTTCGATCTCCGTGAAACGCTCGAGCATGCTCACACTATAGTACTTGATATTTAAGATATTATGGATAATTGGGGGAATAAATGGGGATAAGGGTCAAAAACTTGTCTACAGAAGCTATAGCACAATGATCTTTCTGTTTTTACGACCGTTCCGTCTTCCTCTTTTTACGTACCACATTGTTTTGCTCATACTCATCAACACGCGCCGCCTTTTTACCAGAATTACGACACCACGACGAAATGACTTCAAGGAGAGCGTTAAAAGCATTTGATACCTTAGAATTTCGAATGACTCAAGGCGTTTAATATGATTATTTAGCCAGTAAGTAAGCTACTTTTTCAATCTGTGAATATCTTTCAGTTTCCTGCTTAATCCAATTTTAAATTCAATTTCAATATTTTTAGCTGAATATTATGCTGGCCATGTTTGATCTTTGTATATTTTTGTTTTTTTACGTTCTTCTACGTTAACATCGATTTAGTCCGACTACTTATACCACAAATTCCACAGAATAAATTTATTAATGGAAACATCCAAGCTGTAGAATAAAATTAAGATGGAATTATTCTACACAAAAAACCGATCCATGACAATTCCAACCGTTAGAAACGTAGAACATGGAAAGAGCTTCGTTTTCATAGGTTGAGGCTCCCGTAACTCCAAACGAGTCAAAAGTTATGGCCGTTTGAAGAAACGGAAGAAAGCGACGGACCGCTCGCTGTTCCGATTCGACGGTATTGGCAAAAGTCTTCGATCTCCGTGAAGCGCTCGAGCGTGCTCACACTATAGTACTTGATATTTAAGACATTATGGATCATTGGGGGAATAAATGGGGATATGGGTCAAAAACTTGTCTACAGAAGCTATAGCACAATAAACGTTCTGTTTTTACGACCGTTCCGTCTTCCTCTTTTTCCGTACCACATTGTTTTGCTTATATTCATCAACACGCGTCGCCTTTTTACCAGAATTAAGACACCACGACGAAGTGACTTCAAGGAGAGCGTTAAAAGCATTTGATACCTTAGAATTTCGAACGACTCAAGGCGTTTTATATGATTACTTAGCCTGTAAGTAAGCTACTTTTTCAATCTGTGAATATCTTTCAGTTTCCTGTTTTATCCAATTTTAAATTCAATTTCAATTTTTTTAGCTGAATATTATGCTGGCCTTTTTTGATCTTTGTATGTTCTTGTTTTTTTACGTTCTTCTACGTTAACATCGATTTAGTCCGACTACTTATACCACAAACTCCACGGAATAAATTTATGACTGGAAACATCCAAGATGTAGAATAAAATTGAGATGGAATTATTCTACACAAAAAACCGATTCATGACAATTCCAACCATTAGAAACGTAGAACATGGAAAGACCTTCGTTTTGATAGGTTGTGGCTCCCGTAACTCCAAACGAGTCAAAAGTTATGGCCGTTTGAAGAAACGGAAGAAAGCGACCGACCGCTCGCTGTTCCGATACGACGGTATTGGCAAAAGTCTTCGATCTCCGTGAAGCGCTCGAGCAAGCTCACACTATAGTACTTGATATTTAAGATATTATGGGTCATTGGGGGAATAAATGGGAATATGGGTCAAAAACTTGTCTATAGAAGCTATAGCACAATAAACGTTCTGTTTTTACGACCGTTCCGTCTTCCTCTTTTTCCGTACCACATTGTTTTGCTCATAGTCATCAACACGCGCCGCCTTTTTACCAGAATTACGATACCACGACGAAGTGACTTCAAGGAGAGCGTAAAAAGCATTTGATACCTTAGAATTTCGAACGACTCAAGGCATTTTATATGATTACTTAGCCTGTAAGTAAGCTACTTTTTCAATCTGTGAATATCTTCCAGTTTCCTGTTTTATCCAATTTTAAATTCATTTTCAATTTTTTAGCTGAATATTATGCTGCCCTTTTTTGATCTTTGTATATTTCTGTTTTTTTACGTTCTTCTACGTTAACATCGATTTAGTCCGACTACTTATACCACAAACTCCACGGAATAAATTTATGAATGAAAACATCCAAGCTGTAGAACAAAATTGAGATGGAATTATTCTACACAAAAAACCGATCCATGACAATTCCAACCGTTAGAAACGTAGAACATGGAAAGAGCTTCGTTTTGATAGGTTGTGGCTCATGGTACTCCAAACGAGTCAAAAGTTAAGGCCGTTTGAAGAAACGGAAGAAAGCGACCGACCGCTCGCTGTTCCGATTCGACGGTACTGGCAAAAGTCTTCGATCTCCGTGAAACGCTCGAGCATGCTCACACTATAGAACTTGATATTTAAGATATTATGGATCATTGGGGGAAAAAATGGGGATATGGGTCAAAAACTTGTCTACAGAATCTATAGCACAATAAACGTTCTGTTTTTACGACCGTTCTGTCTTCCTCTTTTTCCGTACCGCATTGTTTTGCTCATAGTCATCAACACGCGCCGCCTTTTTACCAGAATTACGACACCATGACGAAATGACTTCAAGGAGAGCGTTAAAAGCATTTGATACCTTAGAATTTCGAACGACTCAAGGCGTTTTATATGATTACTTGGCCTGTAAGTAAGCTACGTTTTCAATCTGTGAATATATTTCAGTTTCCTGTTTTATCCAATTTTAAATTCAATTTCAATTTTTTTAGCTGAATATTATGCTGGCCTTTTTTGATCTTTGTATATTTTTGTTTTTTTACGTTCTTCTACGTTAACATCGATTTAGTCCGACTACTTATACCACAAACTCCACGGAATAAATTTATGAATGGAAACATCCAAGCTGTAGAATAAAACTGAGATGGAATTATTCTACACAAAAAACCGATCCACGACAAATCCAACCATTAGAAACGTAGAACATGGAAAGAGCTTCGTTTAGATAGGTTGTGGCTCCCGTAACTCCAAACGAGTCAAAAGTTAAGGCCGTTTGAAGAAACGGAAGAAAGCGACTGACCGCTCGCTTTTCCGATTCGACGGTATTGGCAAAAGTCTTCGATCTCCGTGAAACGCTCGAGCATGCTCACACTATAGTACTTGATATTTAAGATATTATGGATAATTGTGGGAATAAATGGGGATAAGGGTCAAAAACTTGTCTACAGAAGCTATAGCACAATGATCTTTCTGTTTTTACGACCGTTCCGTCTTCCTCTTTTTACGTACCACATTGTTTTGCTCATAGTCATCAACACGCGCCGCCTTTTTACCAGAATTACGAGACCACGACGAAATGACTTCAAGGAGAGCGTTAAAAGCATTTGATACCTTAGAATTTCGAACGACTCAAGGCGTTTAATATGATTATTTAGCCAGTAAGTAAGCTACTTTTTCAATCTGCGAATATCTTTCAGTTTCCTGTTTAATCCAATTTTAAATTCAATTTCAATATTTTTAGCTGAATATTATGCTGGCCATGTTTGATCTTTGTATATTTTTGTTTTTTTACGTTCTTCTACGTTAACATCGATTTTGTCCGACTACTTATACCACAAACTCCACAGAATAAATTTATTAATGAAAACATCCAAGCTGTAGAATAAAATTAAGATGGAATTATTCTACACAAAAAACTGATCCATGACAATTCCAACCGTTAGAAACGTAGAACATGGAAAGAGCTTCGTTTTCATAGGTTGAGGCTCCCGTAACTCCAAACGAGTCAAAAGTTATGGCCGTTTGAAGAAACGGAAGAAAGCGACCGACCGCTCGCTGTTCCGATTCGACGGTATTGGCAAAAGTTTTCGATCTCCGTGAAGCGCTCGAGCGTGCTCACACTATAGTACTTGATATTTAAGACATTATGGATCATTGGGGGAATAAATGGGGATATGGGTCAAAAACTTGTCTACAGAAGCTATTGCACAATAAACGTTCTGTTTTTACGACCGTTCCGTCTTCCTCTTTTTCCGTACCATATTGTTTTGCTTATAGTCATCAACACGCGTCGCCTTTTTACCAGAATTAAGACACCACGACGAAGTGACTTCAAGGAGAGCGTTAATAGCATTTGATACCTTAGAATTTCGAACGACTCAAGGCGTTTTATATGATTACTTAGCCTGTAAGTAAGCTACTTTTTCAATCTGTGAATATCTTTCAATTTCCTGTTTTATCCAATTTTAAATTCAAATTCAATTTTTTTAGCTGAATATTATGCTGGCCTTTTTTGATCTTTGTATATTTTTGTTTTTTTACGTTCTTCTACGTTAACATCGATTTAGTCCGACTACTTATACCACAAACTCCACGGAATAAATTTATGACTGGAAACATCCAAGATGTAGAACAAAATTGAGATGGAATTATTCTACACAAAAAACCGATTCATGACAATTCCAACCGTTAGAAACGTAGAACATGGAAAAACCTTCGTTTTGATAGGTAGTGGCTCCGGTAATTCCAAACGAGTCAAAAGTTATGGCCGTTTGAAGAAACGGAAGAAAGCGACCGACCGCTCGCTGTTCCGATACGACGGTATTGGCAAAAGTCTTCGATCTCCGTGAAGCGCTCGAGCACGATCACACTATAGTACTTGATATTTAAGATATTATGGATCATTGGGGGAATAAATGGGGATATTGGTCAAAAACTTGTCTATAGAAGCTATAGCACAATAAACGTTCTGTTTTTACGACCGTTCCGTCTTCCTCTTTTTCCATACCACATTGTTTTGCTCATAGTCATCAACACGCGCCACCTTTTTACCAGAATTACGACACCACGACGAAGTGACTTCAAGGAGAGCGTAAAAAGCATTTGATACCTTAGAATTTCGAACGACTCAAGGCATTTTATATGACTACTTAGCCTGTAAGTAAGATACTTTTTCAATCTGTGAATATCTTTCAGTTTCCTGTTTTATCCAATTTTAAATTCATTTTCAATTTTTTAGCTGAATATTATGCTGCCCTTTTTTGATCTTTGTATATTTTTGTTTTTTTACGTTCTTCTACGTTAACATCGATTTAGTCCGACTACTTATACCACAAACTCCACGGAATAAATTTATGAATGAAAACATCCAAGCTGTAGAACAAAATTGAGATGGAATTATTCTACACAAAAAACCGATCCATGACAATTCCAACCGTTAGAAACGTAGAACATGGAAAGAGCTTCGTTTTGATAGGTTGTGGCTCATGTAACTCCAAACGAGTCAAAAGTTAAGGCCGTTTGAAGAAACGGAAGAAAGCGACCGACCGCTCGCTGTTCCGATTCGACGGTACTGGCAAAAGTCTTCGATCTCCGTGAAACGCTCGAGCATGCTCACACTATAGAACTTGATATTTAAGATACTATGGATCATTGGGGGAAAAAATGGGGATATGGGTCAAAAACTTGTGTACAGAAGCTTTAGCACAATAAACGTTCTGTTTTTACGACCGTTCTGTCTTCCTCTTTTTCCGTACCACATTGTTTTGCTCATAGTCATCAACACGCGCCGCCTTTTTACCAGAATTACGACACCATGACGAAATGACTTCAAGGAGAGCGTTAAAAGCATTTGATACCTTAGAATTTCGAACGACTCAAGGCGTTTTATATGATTACTTGGCCTGTAAGTTAGCTACTTTTTCAATCTGTGAATATATTTCAGTTTCCTGTTTTATCCAATTTTAAATTCAATTTCAATTTTTTTAGCTGAATATTATGCTGGCCTTTTTTGATCTTTGTATAATTTTGTTTTTTTACGTTCTTCTACGTTAACATCGATTTAGTCCGACTAATTATACCACAAACTCCACGGAATAAATTTATGAATGGAAACATCCAAGCTATGGAATAAAATTGAGATGGAATTATTCTACACAAAAAACCGATCCACGACAAATCCAACCGTTAGAAACGTAGAACATGGAAAGTGCTTCGTTTAGATAGGTTGTGGCTCCCGTAACTCCAAACGAGTCAAAAGTTAAGGCCGTTTGAAGAAACGGAAGAAAGCGACCGACCGCTCGCTTTTCCGATTCGACGGTATTGGCAAAAGTCTTCGATCTCCGTGAAACGCTCGAGCATGCTCACACTATAGTACTTGATATTTAAGATATTATGGATAATTGGGGGAATAAATGGGGATAAGGGTCAAAAACTTGTCTACAGAAGCTATAGCACAATGATCTTTCTGTTTTTACGACCGTTCCGTCTTCCTCTTTTTACGTACCACATTGTTTTGCTCATAGTCATCAACACGCGCCGCCTTTTTACCAGAATTACGACACCACGACGAAATGACTTCAAGGACAGCGTTAAAAGCATTTGATACCTTAGAATTTCGAACGACTCAAGGCGTTTAATATGATTATTTAGCCAGTAAGTAAGCTACTTTTTCAATCTGCGAATATCTTTCAGTTTCCTGTTTAATCCAATTTTAAATTCAATTTCAATATTTTTAGCTGAATATTATGCTGGCCATGTTTGATCTTTGTATTTTTTTTTTACGTTCTTCTACGTTAACATCGATTTAGTCCGACTACTTATACCACAAACTCCACAGAATAAATTTATTAATGAAAACATCCAAGCTGTAGAATAAAATTAAGATGGAATTATTCTACACAAAAAACCGATCCATGACAATTCCAACCGTTAGAAACGTAGAACATGGAAAGAGCTTCGTTTTCATAGGTTGAGGCTCCCGTAACTCCAAACGAGTCAAAAGTTATGGCCGTTTGAAGAAACGTAAGAAAGCGACCGACCGCTCGCTGTTCCGATTCGACGGTATTGGCAAAAGTCTTCGATCTCCGTGAAACGCTCGAGCGTGCTCACACTATAGTACTTGATATTTAAGACATTATGGATCATTGGGGGAATAAATGGGGATATGGGACAAAAACTTGTCTACAAAAGCTATAGCACAATAAACGTTTTGTTTTTACGACCGTTCCGTCTTCCTCTTTTTCCGTACCACATTGTTTTGCTTATAGTCATCAAAACGCGTCGCCTTTTTACCAGAATTAAGACACCACGACGAAGGGACTACAAGGAGAGCGTTAAAAGCATTTGATACCTTAGAATTTCGAACGACTCAAGGCGTTTTATATGATTACTTAGCCTGTAAGTAAGCTACTTTTTCAATCTGTGAATATCTTTCAGTTTCCTGTTTTATCCAATTTTAAATTCAATTTCAATTTTTTTAGCTGAATATTATGCTGGCCTTTTTTGATCTTTGTATATTTTTGTTTTTTTACGTTCTTCTACGTTAACATCGATTTAGTCCGACTACTTATACCACAAACTCCACGGAATAAATTTATGACTGGAAACATCCAAGATGTAGAATAAAATTGAGATGGAATTATTCTACACAAAAAACTGATCCATGACAAATCCAACCCTTAGAAACGTAGGACATGGAAAGAGCTTCGTTTAGATAGGTTGTGGCTCCCGTAACTCCAAACGAGTCAAAATTTATGGCCGTTTGAAGAAACGGAAGAAAGCTACCGACCGCTCGATGTTCCGATTCGACGGTATTGGCAAAAGTCTTCGATCTCCGTGAAACGCTCGAGCATGCTCACACTATAGCACTTGATATTTAAGATATTATGGATTATTGGAAGAATAAATAGGGATATGGGTCAAAAACTTGTCTACAGAAGCTATAGCACAATAAACGTTCTGTTTTTACGACCGTTCCGTCTTCCTCTTTTTCCGTACCACATTGTTTTGCTCATAGTCATCAACACGCGCCGCCTTTTTACCAGAATTACGACACCACGACGAAATGACTTCAAGGAGAGCGTTAAAAGCATTTGATACCTTAGAATTTCGAACGACTCAAGGCGTTTTATATGATTACTTAGCCTGTAAGTAAGCTACCTTTTCAATCTGTGAATATCTTTCAGTTTCCTGTTTTATCCAATTTTAAATTCAATTTCAATTTTTTTAGCTGAATATTATGCTGGCCTTTTTTGATCTTTGTATATTTTTGTTTTTTTACGTTCTTCTACGTTAACATCGATTTATTCCGACTACTTATACCACAAACTCCGCGGTATAAATTTATGAATGGAAACATTCAAGCTGTAGAATAAAATTGAGATGGAATTATTCTACGCAAAAAACCGATCCATGACAATTCCAACCGTTAGAAACGCAGAACATGGAAATAGCTTCGTTTTGATAGGTTGTGGCTCGCGTAACTACAAACGAGTCAAAAGTTATGGCCGTTTGAAGAAACGGAAGAAAGCGACCGACCGCTCGCTGTTCCGATTCGACGGTATTGGCAAAAGTCTTCGATCTCCGTGAAACGCTCGAGCATGCTCACACTATAGTACTTAATATTTAAGATATTATGGATCATTGGGGGAATAAATGGGAATATGAGTCAAAAACTTGTCTACAGAAGCAATAGCACAATAAACGTTCTGTTTTTATGACCGTTCCGTCTTCCTCTTTTTCCGTACCACATTATTTTGCTCATAGTCATCAACACACGCTGACTTTTTACCAGAATTACGACACCATGACGAAATGACTTCAAGGAGAGCGTTAAAAGCATTTGATACCTTAGAATTTCGAACGACTCAAGGCGTTTTATATGATTACTTAACCTGTAAGTAAGCTACTTTTCCAATCTGCGAATATCTTTCAGTTTCCTGTTTTATCTAATTTTAAATTCAGTTTCAATTTTTTTAGCTGGATATTATGTTGGCCTTGTTCGATCTTTGTATATTTTTGTTTTCTTACGTTCTTCTACATTAACATCGATTTAGTCCAACTACTTATACCACAAACTCCACGGAATAAATTTATGAATGAAAACATGCAAGCTGTAGAATAAAATTAAGATGGAATCATTCTACACAAAAAACCGATTCATGACAATTCCAACCGTTAGAAACGTAGAACATGGAAAGACCTTCGTTTTGATAGGTTGTGGCTCCCGTAACTCCAAACGAGTCAAAAGTTATGGCCGTTTGAAGAAACGGAAGAAAGCGACCGACCGCTCGCTGTTCCGATTCGACGGTATTGGCGAAAGTCTTCGATCTCCGTGAAACGCCCGATCATGCTCACACTATAGTACTTGATATTTAAGATATTATGGATCATTGGGGCAATAAATGGGGATATGGGTCAAAAACTTGTCTACAGAAGCTATAGCACAATAAACGTTCTGTTTTTACGACCGTTCCGTCTTCCTCTTTTTCCGTACCACATTGTTTTGCTCATAGTCATCAACACGCGCCGCCTTTTTACCATAATTACGACACCAAGACGAAGTGACTTCAAGGAGAGCGTAAAAAGCATTTGATACCTTAGAATTTCGAACGACTCAAGGCGTTTTATATGATTACTTAGCCTGTAAGTAAGCTACCTTTTCAATCTGTGAATATCTTTCAGTTTCCTGTTTTATCCAATTTTAAATTCATTTTCAATTTTTTAGCTGAATATTATGCTACCCTTTTTTGATCTTTGTATATTTTTGTTTTTTTACGTTCTTCTACGTTAACATCGATTTAGTCCGACTACTTATACCACAAACTCCACGGAATAAATTTATGAATGAAAACATCCAAGCTGTAGAACAAAATTGAGATGGAATTATTCTACACAAAAAACCGATCCATGACAATTCCAACCGTTAGAAACGTAGAACATGGAAAGAGCTTCGTTTTGATAGGTTGTGGCTCGCGTAACTACAAACGAGTCAAAAGTTATGGCCGTTTGAAGAAACGGAAGAAAGCGACCGACCGCTCGCTGTTCCGATTCGACGGTATTGGCAAAAGTCTTCGATCTCCGTGAAACGCACGAGCATGCTCACACTATAGTACTTAATATTTAAGATATTCTGGATCATTGGGGGAATAAATGGGGATATGAGTCAAAAACTTGTCTACAGAAGCAATAGCACAATAAACGTTCTGTTTTTATGACCGTTCCGTCTTCTTCTTTTTCCGTACCACATTATTTTGCTCATAGTCATCAACACACGTTGACTTTTTACCAGAATTACGACACCATGACGAAATGACTTCAAGGAGAGCGTTAAAAGCATTTGATACCTTAGAATTTCGAACGACTCAAGGCGTTTTATATGATTACTTAACCTGTAAGTAAGCTACTTTTCCAATCTGCGAATATCTTTCAGTTTCCTGTTTTATCCAATTTTAAATTCAGTTTCAATTTTTTTAGCTGAATATGATGTTGGCCTTGTTTGATCTTTGTATATTTTTGTTTTCTTACGTTCTTCTACATTAACATCGATTTAGTCCAACTACTTATACCACAAACTCCACGGAATAAATTTATGAATGAAAACATGCAAGCTGTAGAATAAAATTAAGATGGAATTATTCTACACAAAAAACCGATTCATGACAATTCCAACCGTTAGAAACGTAGAACATGGAAAGACCTTCGTTTTGATAGGTTGTGGCTCCCGTAACTCCAAACGAGTCAAAAGTTATGGCCGTTTGAAGAAACGGAAGAAAGCGACCGACCGCTCGCTGTTCCGATACGACGGTATTGGCAAAAGTCTTCGATCTCCGTGAAGCGCTCGAGCATGCTCACGCTATAGTACTTGATATTTAAGATATTATGGATCATTGGGGGAATAAATGGGGATATGGGTCAAAAACTTGTCTATAGAAGCTATAGCACAATAAACGTTCTGTTTTTACGACCGTTCCGTCTTCCTCTTTTTCCGTACCACATTGTTTTGCTCATAGTCATCAACACGCGCCGCCTTTTTACCATAATTACGACACCAAGACGAAGTGACTTCAAGGAGAGCGTAAAAAGCATTTGATACCTTAGAATTTCGAACAACTCAAGGCGTTTTATATGATTACTTAGCCTGTAAGTAAGCTACTTTTTCAATCTGTGAATATCTTTCAGTTTCCTGTTTTATCCAATTTTAAATTCATTTTCAATTTTTTAGCTGAATATTATGCTGCCCTTTTTTGATCTTTGTATATTTTTGTTTTTTTACGTTCTTCTACGTTAACATCGATTTAGTCCGACTACTTATACCACAAACTCCACGGAATAAATTTATGAATGAAAACATCCAAGCTGTAGAACAAAATTGAGATGGAATTATTCTACACAAAAAACCGATCCATGACAATTCCAACTGTTAGAAACGTAGAACATGGAAAGAGCTTCGTTTTGATAGGTTGTGGCTCATGTAACTCCAAACGAGTCAAAAGTTAAGGCCGTTTGAAGAAACGGAAGAAAGCGACCGACCGCTCGCTGTTCCGGTTCGACGGTACTGGCAAAAGTCTTCAATCTCCGTGAAACGGTCGAGCATGCTCACACTATAGAACTTGATATTTAAGATACTATGGATCATTGGGGGAAAAAATGGGGATATGGGTCAAAAACTTGTCTACAGAAGCTTTAGCACAATAAACGTTCTGTTTTTACGACCGTTCTGTCTTCCTCTTTTTCCGTACCACATTGTTTTGCTCATAGTCATCAACACGCGCCGCCTTTTTACCAGAATTATGATACCATGACGAAATGACTTCAAGGAGAGCTTTAAAAGCATTTGATACCTTAGAATTTCGAACGACTCAAGGCATTTTATATGATTACTTAGCCTGTAAGTAAGCTACTTTTTCAATCTGTGAATATATTTCAGTTTCCTGTTTTATCCAATTTTAAATTCAATTTCAATTTTTTTAGCTTAATATTATGCTGGCCTTTTTTGATCTTTGTATATTTTTGTTTTTTTACGTTCTTCTACGTTAACATCGATTTAGTCCGACTACTTATACCACAAACTCCACGGAATAAATTTATGAATGGAAACATCCAAGTTGTAGAATAAAATTGAGATGGAATTATTCTACACAAAAAACCGATCCACGACAAATCCAACCATTAGAAACGTAGAACATGGAAAGAGCTTCGTTTAGATAGATTGGGCTTCCGTAACTCCAAACGAGTCAAAAGTTAAGGCCGTTTGAAGAAACGGAAGAAAGCGACCGACCGCTCGCTGTTCCGATTCGACGGTATTGGCAAAAGTCTTCGATCTCCGTGAAACGCTCGAGCATGCTCACACTATAGTACTTGATATTTAAGATATTATGGATCATTGGGGGAATAAATGCGGATAAGGGTCAAAAACTTGTCTACAGAAGCTATAGCACAATGATCTTTCTGTTTTTACGACCGTTCCGTCTTCCTCTTTTTACGTACCACATTGTTTTGCTCATAGTCATCAACACGCGCCGCCTTTTTACCAGAATTACGACACCACGACGAAATGACTTCAAGGAGAGCGTTAAAAGCATTTGATACCTTAGAATTTCGAACGACTCAAGGCGTTTAATATGATTACTTAGCCAGTAAGTAAGCTACTTTTTCAATCTGCGAATATCTTTCAGTTTCCTGTTTTATCCAATTTTAAATTCAATTTCAATATTTTTAGCTGAATATTATGCTGGCCATGTTTGATCTTTGTATATTTTTGTTTTTTTACGTTCTTCTACGTTAACATCGATTTAGTCCGACTACTTATACCACAAACTCCACAGAATAAATTTATTAATGAAAACATCCAAGCTGTAGAATAAAATTAAGAGGGAATTATTCTACACAAAAAACCGATCCATGACAGTTCCAACCGTTAGAAACGCAGAACATGGAAATAGCTTCGTTTTGATAGGTTGTGGCTCGCGTAACTCCAAACGAGTCAAAAGTTATGGCCGTTTGAAGAAACGGAAGAAAGCGACCGACCGCTCGCTGTTCCGATTCGACGGTATTGGCGAAAGTCTTCGATCTCCGTGAAACGCTCGAGCATGCTCACACTATAGTACTTGATATTTAAGATATTATGGATCATTGGGGGAATAAATGGGGATATGGTTCAAAAACTTGCCTACAGAAGCTATAGCACAATAAACGTTCTGTTTTTACGACCGTTCCGTCTTCCTCTTTTTCCGTACCACATTGTTTTGCTCATAGTTATCAATACGCGCCGCCTTTTTAACAGAATTACGACACCAAAACGAAGTGACTTCAAGGAGAGCGTTAAAAGCATTTGATACCTTAGAATTTCGAACGACTCAAGGCGTTTTATATGATTACTTAGCCTTTAAGTAAGCTAATTTTTCAATCTGTGAATATCCTTCAGTTTCCTGTTTTATCCAATTTTAAATTCAATTTCAATTTTTTTAGCTGAATATTATGCTGGCCTTTTTTGATCTTCGTATATTTTTGTTTTTTTACGTTCTTCTACGTTAACATCGATTCAGTCCGACTACTTATACCACAAACTCCACAGAATAAATTTATTAATGAAAACATCTAAGCTGTAGAATAAAATTAAGATGGAATTATTCTACACAAAAAACCGATCCATGACAATTCCAACCGTTAGAAATGCATAACATGGAAATATCTTCGTTTTGATAGGTTGTGGCTCGCGTAACTCCAAACGAGTCAAAAGTTATGGCCGTATGAAGAAACGGAAGAAATCGACCGACCGCTCGTTGTTTTGATTCGACGGTATTGGCAAAAGTCTTCGATCTCCGTGAAACGCTCGAGCATGCTCACACTATAGTACTTGATATTTAAGATATTATGGATCATTGGGGGAATAAATGGGGATATGGGTCAAAAACTTGTCTACAGAAGCTATGGCACAATAAACGTTCTGTTTTTACGACCGTTCCGTCTTCCTCTTTTTCCGTACCACATTGTTTTGCTCATAGTCATCAATACGCGCCGCCTTTTTAACAGAATTACGACACCACGACGAAGTGACTTCAAGGAGAGCGTTAAAAGCATTTGATACCTTAGAATTTCGAACGACTCAAGGCGTTTTATATGATTACTTAGTCTGTAAGTAAGCTACTTTTTGAATCTGTGAATATCTTTCAGTTTCCTGTTTTATCCAATTTTAAATTCAATTTCAATTTTTTTAGCTGAATATTATGCTGGCCTTTTTTGATCTTTGTATATTTTTGTTTTTTTACGTTCTTCTACGTTAACATCGATTCAGTCCGACTACTTATACCACAAACTCCATAGAATAAATTTATTAATGAAAACATCCAAGCTGTGGAATAAAATTAAGATGGAATTATTCTACACAAAAAACCGATCCATGACAATTCCAACCGTTAGAAACGCAGAACATGGAAATATCTTCGTTTTGATAGGTTGTGGCTCGCGTAACTCCAAACGAGGCAAAAGTTATGGCCGTTTGAAGAAACGGAAGAAAGCGACCGACCGCTCGTTGTTTCGATTCGACGGTATTGGCAAAAGTCTTCGATCTCCGTGAAATGCTCGGGCATGCTCACAATATAGTACTTGATATTTAAGATATTATGGATCATTGGGGGAATAAATGGGGATATGGGTCAAAAACTTGTCTAAAGAAGCTATGGCACAATAAACGTTCTGTTTTTACGACCGTTCCGTCTTCCTCTTTTTCCGTACCACATTGTTTTGCTCATAGTCCTCAATACGCGCCGCCTTTTTAACAGAATTACGACACCACGACGAAGTGACGTCAAGGAGAGCGTTAAAAGCATTTGATACCTTAGAATTTCGAACGACTCAAGGCGTTTTATATGATTACTTGGCCTGTAAGTAAGCTACTTTTTCAATCTGTGACTATATTTCAGTTTCCTGTATATCCAATTTTAAGTTCAATTTCAATTTTTTAGCTGAATATTATGCTGGCCTTTTTTGATCTTTATATATTTTTGTTTTTTTACGTTCTTCTACGTTAACATCGATTTAGTCCGACTAATTATACCAGAAACTCCACGGAATAAATTTATGAATGGAAACATCCAAGCTGTTGAATAAAATTAGATGGAATTATTCTACACAAAAAACCGATCCACGACAAATCCAACCGTTAGAAACATAGAACATGGAAAGAGCTTCGTTTAGATAGGTTGTGGATCCCGTAACGCCAAACGAGTCAAAAGTTAAGGCCGTTTGAAGAAACGGAAGAAAGCGACCGACCTCTCGCTGTTCCGATTCGATGGTATTGGCAAAAGTCTTCTATCTCCGTGAAACGCTCGAGCATTCTTACACTATAGTAGTTGATATTTAAGATATTATGGATCATCGGGGGAATAAATGGGGATATGGGTCAAAAACTTGTCTACAGAAGCTATAGCACAATGATCTTTCTGTTTTTACGACCGTTCCGTCTTCCTCTTTTTCCGTACCACATTGTTTTGCTCATAGTCATCAACACGCGCCGCCTTTTTACCAGAATTACGACACCACGACGAAATGACTTCAAGGAGAGCGTTAAAAGCATTTGATACCTTAGAATTTCGAACGACTCAAGGCGTTTAATATGATTACTTAGCCAGTAAGTAAGCTACATTTTCAATCTGCGAATATCTTTCAGTTTCCTGTTTTATCCAATTTTAAATTCAGTTTCAATTTTTTTAGCTGAATATTATGTTGGCCATGTTTGATCTTTGTATATTTTTGTTTTTTTACGTTCTTCTACGTTAACATCGATTTAGTCCGACTACTTATACCACAAACTCTACGGAATAAATTTATGAATGAAAACATCTAAGCTGTAGAATAAAATTAAGATGGAATTATTCTACACAAAAAACCGATCCATGACAATTCCAACCGTTAGAAACGCAGAACATGGAAATAGCTTCGTTTTGATTGGTTGTGGCTCGCGTAACTCCAAACGAGTCAAAAGTTATGGCCGTTTGAAGAAACGGAAGAAAGCGACCGACCGCTCGCTGTTCCGATTCGACGATATTGGCAAAAGTTTTCGATCTCCGTGAAACACTCGAGCATGCTCACACTGTAGTACTTGATATTTAAGATATTATGGATCATTGGGGGAATAAATGGGGATATGGGTCAAAAACTTGTCTACAGAAGCAATAGCACAATAAACGTTCTGTTTTTACGACCGTTCCGTCTTCCTGTTTTTACGTACCACATTGTTTTGCTCATAGTCATCAACACGCGCTGCCTTTTTACCAGAATTACGACACCACGACGAAGTGACTTCAAAGAGAGCGTTGAAAGCATTTGATACCTTGGAATTTCGAACGAATCAAGGCGTTTTATATGATTACTTAGCCAGTAAGTAAGCTGCTTTTTCCATCTGGGAATATCTTTCAGTTTCCTGTTTTATCAAATTTTACATTCATTTTCAATTTTTTTAGCTGAATATTATGCTGGCCTTTTTTGATCTTTGTATATTTTTGTTTTTTTACGTTCTTCTACGTTAACATCGAATTAATCCGACTACATATACCACAAACTCCACGGAATAAATTTATGAATGGAAACATCCAAGCTGTAGAATAAAATTAAGACGAAATTATTCTACACAAAAAACCGATCCATGACAATTTCAACCGTTAGAAACGCAGAACATGGAAATAGCTTCGTTTTGATAGGTTGTGGCTCGCGTAACTCCAAACGAGTCAAAAGTTAAGGCCGTTTGAAGAAACGGAAGAAAGCGACCGACCGCTCGCTGTTCCGATTCGACGGTACTGGCAAAAGTCTTCGATCTCCGTGAAACGCTCGAGCATGCTCACACTATAGTATCCTGATATTTAAGATATTATGGATCATTGGGGGAATAAATGGGGATATGGGTCAAAAACTTGTCTACAGAAGCTATAGCACAATAAACGTTCTGTTTTTACGACCGTTCCGTCTTCCTCTTTTTCCGTACCACATTGTTTTGCTCATATTCATCAACACGCGCCGCCTTTTTACCAGAATTACGACACCATGACGAAATGACTTCAAGGAGAGCGTTAAAAGCATTTGATACCTTAGAATTTCGAACGACTCAAGGCGTTTTATATGATTACTTAGCCTGTAAGTAAGCTACTTTTTCAATCTGTGAATATATTTCAGTTTTCTATTTTATCCAATTTTAAATTCAATTTCAATTTTTTTAGTTGAATATTATGCTGGCCTTTTTTGATCTTTGTATATTTTTGTTTTTTTACGTTCTTCTACGTTAACATCGATTTAGGCCGACTACTTATACCACAAACTCCACGGAATAAATTTATGAACGGAAACATCCAAGCTGTAGAATAAAACTGAGATGGAATTATTCTACACAAAAAACCGATCCATGACAATTCCAACTGTTAGAAACGTAGAACATGGAAATAGCTTCGTTTTGATAGGTTGTGGCTCGCGTAACTTCAAACGAGTCAAAAGTTATGGCCGTTTGAAGAAACGGAAGAAAGCGACCGACCGCTCGCTGTTCCGATTCGACGGTATTGGCAAAAGTCTTTGATCTCCGTGAAACGCTCGAGCATGCTCACACTATAGCACTTGATATTTAAGATATTGTGGATCATTGGAAGAATAAATAAGGATATGGGTCAAAAACTTGTCTACAGAAGCTATAGCACAATAAACGTTCTGTTTTTACGACCGTTCCGTCTTCCTCTTTTTCCGTACCACATTGTTTTGCTTATAGTCATCAACACGCGCCGCCTTTTTACCAGAATTACGACACCACGACAAAATGACTTCAAGGAGAGCGTGAAAAGCATTTGATACCTTAGAATTTCGAACGACTCAAGGCGTTTTATATGATTACTTAGCCTGTAAGTAAGCTACCTTTTCAATCTGTGAATATCTTTCAGTTTCATGTTTTATCCAATTTTAAATTCAATTTCAATTTTTTTAGCTGAATATTATGCTGGCCTTTTTTTATCTTTGTATATTTTTGTTTTTTTACGTTCTTCTACGTTAACATCGATTTATTCTGACTACTTATACCACAAACTCCACGGTATAAATTTATGAATGGAAACATCCAAGCTGTAAAATAAAATTGAGATGGAATTATTCTACACAAAAAACCGATCCATGACAATTCCAACCGTTAGAAACGCAGAACATGGAAATAGCTTCGTTTTGATTGGTTGTGGCTCGCGTAACTCCAAACGAGTCAAAAGTTATGGCCGTTTGAAGAAACGGAAGAAAGCGACCGACCGCTCGCTGTTCCGATTCGACGATATTGGCAAAAGTTTTCGATCTCCGTGAAACACTCGAGCATGCTCACACTGTAGTACTTGATATTTAAGATATTATGGATCATTGGGGGAATAAATGGGGATATGGGTCAAAAACTTGTCTACAGAAGCAATAGCACAATAAACGTTCTGTTTTTACGACCGTTCCGTCTTCCTGTTTTTACGTACCACATTGTTTTGCTCATAGTCATCAACACGCGCTGCCTTTTTACCAGAATTACGACACCACGACGAAGTGACTTCAAAGAGAGCGTTGAAAGCATTTGATACCTTGGAATTTCGAACGAATCAAGGCGTTTTATATGATTACTTAGCCAGTAAGTAAGCTGCTTTTTCCATCTGGGAATATCTTTCAGTTTCCTGTTTTATCAAATTTTACATTCATTTTCAATTTTTTTAGCTGAATATTATGCTGGCCTTTTTTGATCTTTGTATATTTTTGTTTTTTTACGTTCTTCTACGTTAACATCGAATTAATCCGACTACATATACCACAAACTCCACGGAATAAATTTATGAATGGAAACATCCAAGCTGTAGAATAAAATTAAGACGAAATTATTCTACACAAAAAACCGATCCATGACAATTTCAACCGTTAGAAACGCAGAACATGGAAATAGCTTCGTTTTGATAGGTTGTGGCTCGCGTAACTCCAAACGAGTCAAAAGTTAAGGCCGTTTGAAGAAACGGAAGAAAGCGACCGACCGCTCGCTGTTCCGATTCGACGGTACTGGCAAAAGTCTTCGATCTCCGTGAAACGCTCGAGCATGCTCACACTATAGTATCCTGATATTTAAGATATTATGGATCATTGGGGGAATAAATGGGGATATGGGTCAAAAACTTGTCTACAGAAGCTATAGCACAATAAACGTTCTGTTTTTACGACCGTTCCGTCTTCCTCTTTTTCCGTACCACATTGTTTTGCTCATATTCATCAACACGCGCCGCCTTTTTACCAGAATTACGACACCATGACGAAATGACTTCAAGGAGAGCGTTAAAAGCATTTGATACCTTAGAATTTCGAACGACTCAAGGCGTTTTATATGATTACTTAGCCTGTAAGTAAGCTACTTTTTCAATCTGTGAATATATTTCAGTTTTCTATTTTATCCAATTTTAAATTCAATTTCAATTTTTTTAGTTGAATATTATGCTGGCCTTTTTTGATCTTTGTATATTTTTGTTTTTTTACGTTCTTCTACGTTAACATCGATTTAGGCCGACTACTTATACCACAAACTCCACGGAATAAATTTATGAACGGAAACATCCAAGCTGTAGAATAAAACTGAGATGGAATTATTCTACACAAAAAACCGATCCATGACAATTCCAACTGTTAGAAACGTAGAACATGGAAATAGCTTCGTTTTGATAGGTTGTGGCTCGCGTAACTTCAAACGAGTCAAAAGTTATGGCCGTTTGAAGAAACGGAAGAAAGCGACCGACCGCTCGCTGTTCCGATTCGACGGTATTGGCGAAAGTCTTCGATATCCGTGAAACGCTTGAGCATGCTCACACTATAGTACTTGATATTTAAGATATTATGGATCATTAGGGGAATAAATAGGGATATGGGTCAAAAACTTGTCTACAGAAGCTATAGCACAATTAACGTTCTGTTTTTACGACCGTTCCGTCTTCCTCGTTTTCCGTACCACATTGTTTTGCTCATAGTCATCAACACGCGCCTCCTTTTAACCAGAATTACGACACCACGACGAAATGACTTCAAGGAGAGCGTTAAAAGCATTTGATACCATAGAATTTCGAACGACTCAAGACGTTTTATATGATAACTTAGCCTGTAAGTAAACTACTTTTTCAATCTGCGAATATCTTTCAGTTTCCTGTTTTATCCAATTTTAAATTCAATTTCAATTTTTTTAGCTGAATATTATGCTGGCCTTGTTTGATCTTTGTATATTTTTGTTTTTTTTACGTTCTTCTACGTTAACATCGATTTAGTCCGACTACTTATACCACAAACTCCACGGATAAATTTATGAGTGGAAACATCCAAGCTGTAGAATAAAATTGAGATGGAATTATTCTACACAAAAAACCAATCCATGACAAATCCAACCGTTAGAAACGTAGAACATGGATAGAGCTTCGTTTTGATAGGTTGTGGCTCCCGTAACTTCAAACGAGTCAAAAGTTAAGGCCGTTTGAAGAAACGGAAGAAAGCGACCGACCGCTCGCTGTTCCGATTCCACGGTATTGACAAAAGTCTTCGATCTCCGTGAAACGCCCGAGCATGCTCACACTATAGTACTTGATATTTAAGATATTATGGATCATTGGAGGAATAAATAGGGATATGGGTCTATAACTTGTCTACAGAAGCTATAGCACAATAAACGTTCTGTTTTTACGACCGTTCCGTCTTCCTCTTTTTCCGTACCACATTGTTTTGCTCATAGTCATCAACACGTGCCGCCTTTTTACCAGAATTACGACACCACGACGAAATGACTTCAAGGAGCGCATTAAAAGCATCTGATAGAATTTCGAACGTCTTAAGGCGTTTTATATGATTACTTAGCCAGTAAGTAAGTTGCTTTTTCAATCTGTGAATATCTTTCAGTTTCCTGTTTTATCAAATTTTAAATTCATTTTCAATTTTTTTAGCTGAATATTATGCTGGCCTTTTTTGATCTTTGTATATATTTTTTTTTTACGTTCTTGAACGTTAACATCGATTTAGTCCGACTACTTATACCACAAACTCCACGGAATAAATTTATGAACGGAAACATCCAAGCTGTAGAACAAAATTGAGATGGAATTATTCTACACAAAAAACCGATCCATGGCAATTCCAACCGTTAGAAACGCAGAACATGGAAATAGCTTCGTTTTGATAGGTTGTGGCTCGCGTAACTACAAACGAGTAAAAAGTTATGGCCGTTTGAAGAAACAGAAGAAAGCGACCGACCACTCGCTGTTCCGATTCGACGGTATTGGCGAAAGTCTTCGATCGCCGTGAAACGCTCGAGCATGCTCACACTATAGTACTTGATATTTAAGATATTATGGATCATTGGGGGAACAAATGGGGATATGGGTTAAAAACTTGTCTACAGAAGCTATAGCACAATAAACGTTCTGTTTTTACGACCGTTCCGTCTTACTCTTTTTCCGTACCACATTGTTTTGCTCATAGTCATCAACACGCGCCGCCTTTTTACCAGAATTACGACACCACGACGAAATGACTTCTAGGAGAGCGTTAAAAGCATTTGATACCTTAGAATTTCGAACGACTCAAGGCGTTTTATATGATTACTTAGCCTGTAAGTAAACTACTTTTTCAATCTGCAAATATCTTTCAGTTTCCTGTTTTATCCAATTTTAAATTCAATTTCAATTTTTTTAGCTGAATATTATGCTGGCCTTGTTTGATCTTTGTATATTTTTGTTTTTTTACGTTCTTCTACGTTAACATCGTTTTAGTCCGACTACTTATACCACAAACTCCACGGAATAAATTTATGAATTGAAACATTCAAGCTGTAGAATAAAATTAAGATGGAATTATTCTACACAAAAAACCGATCCATGACAATTCCAACCGTTAGAAACGTAGAACATGGAAAGAGCTTCGTTTTCATAGGTTGAGGCTCCCGTAACTCCAAACGAGTCAAAAGTTATGGCCGTTTGAAGAAACGGAAGAAAGCGACCGACCACTCGCTGTTCCGATTCGACGGTATTGGCAAAAGTCTTCGATCTCCGTGAAGCGCTCGAGCATACTCACACTATAGTACTTGAAATTTAAGATATTATGGATCATTGGGGGAATAATTGGGGATATGGGTAAAAAACTTGTCTACAGAAGCTATAGCACAATAAACGTTCTGTTTTTACGACCGTTCCGTCTTCCTCTTTTTCCGTACCACATTGTTTTGCTCATAGTCATCAACACGCGCCGCCTTTTTACCAGAATTATGACACCACGACGAAATGACTTCAAGGAGAGCGTTAAAAACATTCGATACCTTAGAATTTCAAACGACTCAAGGCGTTTTATATGATTACTTAGCCAGTAAGTAAGCTGCTTTTTCAATCTGTGAATATCTTTCAGTTTTCTGTTTTATCAAATTTTAAATTCCTTTTCAATTTTTTTAGCTGAATATTATTCTGGCCTTTTTTGATCTTTGTATATTTTTGTTTTTTTCACGTTCTTCTACGTTAACATCGATTTAGTCCGACTACTTATACCACAAACTCCACGGAATAAATTTATGAATGGAAAAATCCAAGTTGTAGAATAAAATTAAGATGGAATTATTCTACACAAAAAACCGATCCAAGACAATTCCAACCGTTAGAAACGTAGAACATGGAAAGAGCTTCGTTTTCATAGGTTGAGACTCCCGTAATTCCAAACGAGTCAAAAGTTATGGCCGTTTGAAGAAACGGAAGAAAGCGACCGACCGCTCGCTGTTCCGATTCGACCGTATTGGCAAAAGTCTTCGATCTCCGTGAAGCGCTCGAGCATGCTCACACTATAGTACTTGATATTTAAGATATTATGGATCATTGGGGGAATAAATGGGGATATGGGTCAAAAACTTGTCTACAGAAGCTATATCTCAATAAACGTTCTGTTTTTACGACTGTTCTGTCTTCCTCTTTTTCCGTACCACATTGTTTTGATCATAGTCATCAACGCGCATCGCCTTTTTACCAGAATTACGACACCACGACGAAGTGACTTCAAAGAGATCGTTAAAAGCATTTGATACCTTAGAATTTCGAACGACTCAAGGTGTTTCATACGATTACTTAGCCTGTAAGTAAGCTACTTTTTCAATCTGTGAATAACTTTCAGTTTCCTGTTTTATCCAATTTTAAATTCAATTTCAATTTTTTTAGCTGAATATTATGCTGGCCTTTTTTAATCTTTGTATATTTTTGTTTTTATACGTTCTTCTACGTTAACATCGATTTTGTCCGACTACTTATACCACAAACTCCACGGAATAAATTTATGAATGGAAACATCCAAGCTGTAGAATAAAATTGAGATGGAATTATTCTACACAAAAAACCGATCCATGACAAATCCAACCGTTAGAAATGTAGAACATGGAAAGAGCTTCGTTTTGATAGGTTGTGCCTCCCGTAACTCCAAACGAGTCAAAAGTTATGGCCGTTTGAAGAAACTAAAGAAAGCGACCGACCGCTCGCTGTTCCGATTCGACGGTATTGGCAAAAGTCTTCGATCTCCGTGAAACGCTCGAGCATGCTCACACTATAGTACTTGATATTTAAGATATTATGGATCATTGGGGGAACAAATGGGGATATGGGTCAAAAACTTGTCTATAGAAGCTATAGCACAATAAACGTTCTGTTTTTATGACCGTTCCGTCTTCCTCTTTTTCCGTGCCACATTGTTTTGCTCATAGTCATCAACACGCGCCGCCTTTTTACCAGAATTACGACACCACGACGAAATAACTTCATGGAGAGCGTTAAAAGCATTTGTTACCTTAGAATTTCGAACTAATCAAGGCGTTTTATATGATTACTTAGCCAGTAAGTAAGCTGCGTTTTCAATCTGTGAATATCTTTCAGTTTCCTGTTTTATCAAATTATAAATGCATTTTCAATTTTTTTAGCTGAATATTATGCTGGCCTTTTTTAATCTTTGTATATTTTTGTTTTTTTACGTTCTTCTACGTTAACATCGAATTAGTCCGACTACTTATACCACAAACTCCACGGAATAAATTTATTAATGGAAACATCCAAGCTGTCGAATAAAATTAAGATGGAATTATTCTACACAAAAAACCGATCCATGACAATTCCAACCGTTAGAAACGCAGAAGATGGAAATAGCTTCGTTTTGATAGGTTGTGGCTCGCGTAACTCCAAACGAGTCAAAATTTATGGCCGTTTGAAGAAACGGAAGAAAGCGACCGACCGCTCGCTGTTCCGATTCGACGGTATTGGCAAAAGTCTTCGATCTCCGTGAAACGCTCGAGCATGCTCACACTATAGTACTTAATATTTAAGATATTATGGATCATTGAGGGAATAAATGGGGATATGAGTCAAAAACTTGTCTACAGAAGCAATAGCACAATAAACGTTCTGTTTTTACGACCGTTCCGTCTTCCTCTTTTTCCGTACCACATTGTTTTGCTCATAGTCATCAACACGCGCTGACTTTTTACCAGAATTACGACACCATGACGAAACGACTTCAAGGAGAGCGTTAAAAGCATTTGATACCTTAGAATTTCGAACGACTCAAGGCGTTTTATATGATTACTTAGCCTGTAAGTAAGCTACTTTTCCAATCTGCGAATATCTTTCAATTTCCTGTTTTATCCAATTTTAAATTCAGTTTCAATTTTTTTAGCTGAATATTATTTTGGCCTTGTTTGATCTTTGTATATTTTTGTTTTTTTACGTTCTTCTACATTAAAATCGATTTAGTCCGACTACTTATACCACAAACTCCACGGAATAAATTTATGAATGAAAACATGCAAGCTGTAGAATAAAATTAAGATGGAATTATTCTACACAAAAAACTGATTCATGACAATTCCAACCATTAGAAACGTAGAACATGGAAAGACCTTCGTTTTGATAGGTTGTGGCTCCCATAACTCCAAACGAGTCAAAAATTATGGCCGTTTGAAGAAACGGAAGAAAGCGACCGACCGCTCGCTGTTCCGATACGACGGTATTGGCAAAAGTCTTCGATCTCCGTGAAGCGCTCGAGCATGCTCACACTATAGTACTTGATATTTAAGATATTATGGATCATTGGGGGAATAAATGGGGATATGGGTCAAAAACTTGTCTATAGAAGCTATAGCACAATAAACGTTCTGTTTTTACGACCGTTCCGTCTTCCTCTTTTTCCGTACCACATTGTTTTGCTCATAGTCATCAACACGCGCCGCCTTTTTACCATAATTACGACACCACGACGAAGTGACTTCAAGGAGAGCGTAAAAAGCATTTGATACCTTAGAATTTCGAATGACTCAAGGCGTTTTATATGATTACTTGGCCTGTAAGTAAGCTACTTTTTCAATCTTTGAATATCTTTCAGTTTCCGGTTTTATCCAATTTTAAATTCGTTTTCAATTTTTTAGCTGAATATTATGCTGCCCTTTTTTGATCTTTGTATATTTTTTTTTTACGTTCTTCTACGTTAACATCGATTTAGTCCGACTACTTATACCACAAACTCCACGGAATAAATTTATGAATGAAAACATCCAAGCTGTAGAACAAAATTGAGATGGAATTATTCTACACAAAAACCGATCCACGACAAATCCAACCATTAGAAACGTAGAACATGGAAAGAGCTTCGTTTTGATAGGTTGTGGCTCATGTAACTCCAAACGAGTCAAAAGTTATGGCCGTTTGAAGAAACGGAAGAAAGCGACCGACCGCTCGATGTTCCGATTCGACGGTATTGGCAAAAGTCTTCGATCTCCGTGAAGCGCTCGAGCATGCTCACACTATAGTACTTGATATTTAAGATATTATGGATCATTGGGGGAATAAATGGGGATATGGGTCAAAAACTTGTCTACAGAGGCTATAGCACAATCAACGTTCTATTTTTACGACCGTTCTGTCTTCCTCTTTTTCCGTACCACATTGTTTTGCTCAAAGTCATCAACACGCGCCGCCTTTTTACCATAATTACGACACCACGACGAAGTGACTTCAAGGAGAGCGTTAAAACATTTGATAACTTAGAATTTCGAACGACTCAAGGCGTTTTATATGATTACTTAGCCTGTAAGTAAGCTACGTTTTCAATCTGTGAATATCTTTCAGTTTCCCGTTTTATCCAATTTTAAATTCAATTTCAATTTTTTTAGCTGAATATTATGCTGGCCTTTTTTGATCTTTGTATATTTTTGTTTTTTTACGTTCTCCTACGTTAACATCGATTTAGTCCGACTACTTATACCACAAACTGCACGGAATAAATTTATGAATGGAAACATCCAAGCTGTAGAATAAAATTGAGATGGAATTATTCTACACAAAAAACCGATCCACGACAAATCCAACCATTAGAAACGTAGAACATGGAAAGAGCTTCGTTTAGATAGGTTGTGGCTCCCGTAACTCCAAACGAGTCAAAAGTTAAGGCCGTTTGAAGAAACGGAAGAAAGCGACCGACCGCTCGCTGTTCCGATTCGACGGTATTGGCAAAAGTCTTCGATCTCCGTGAAACGCTCGAGCATGCTCACACTATAGTACTTGATATTTAAGATATTATGGATCATTGGGGGAATAAATGGGGATAAGGGTCAAAAACTTGTCTACAGAAGCTATAGCACAATGATCTTTCTGTTTTTACGACCGTTCTGTCTTCCTCTTTTTACGTACCACATTGTTTTGCTCATAGTCATCAACACGCGCCGCCTTTTTACCAGAATTACGACACCACGACGAAATGACTTCAAGGAGAGCGTTAAAAGCATTTGATACCTTAGAATTTCGAACGACTCAAGGCATTTAATATGATTACTTAGCCAGTAAGTAAGCTACTTTTTCAATCTGCGAATATCTTTCAGTTTCCTGTTTTATCCAATTTTAAATTCAATTTCAATATTTTTAGCTGAATATTATGCTGGCCATGTTTGATCTTTGTATATTTTTGTTTTTTACGTTCTTCTACGTTAACATCGATTTAGTCCGACTACTTATACCACAAACTCCACAGAATAAATTTATTAATGAAAGCATCCAAGCTGTAGAATAAAATTAAGATGGAATTATTCTACACAAAAAACCGATCCATGACAATTCCAACCGTTAGAAACGTAGAACATGGAAATAGCTTCGTTTTAATAGGTTGTGGCTCGCGTAACTCCAAACGAGTCAAAAGTTATGGCCGTTTGAAGAAACGGAAGAAAGCGACCGACCGCTCGCTGTTCCGATTCGACGGCATTGGCGAAAGTCTTCGATCTCCGTGAAACGCTGGAGCATGCTCACACTATAGTACTTGATATTTAAGATATTATGGAGCATTGGGGGAATAAATGGGGATATGGGTCAAAAACTTGTCTACAGAAGCTATAGCATAATAAACATTCTGTTTTTACGACCGTTCCGTCTTCCTCTTTTTCCGTACCACATTGTTTTGCTCATAGTCATCAATACGCGCCGCCTTTTTAACAGAATTACGACACCACGACGAAGTTTCTTCAAGGAGAGCGTTAAAAGCATTTGATACCTTAGAATTTCGAACGACTCAAGGCGTTTTATATGATTACTTAGCCTGTAAGTAAGCTAATTTTTCAATCTGTGAATATCTTTCAGTTTCCTGTTTTATCCAATTTTAAATTCAATTTCAATTTTTTTAGCTGAATATTATGCTGGCCTTTTTTATCTTTGTATATTTTTGTTTTTTTACGTTCTTCTACGTTAACATCGATTCAGTCCGACTACTTATACCACAAACTCCACAGAATAAATTTATTAATGAAAACATCCAAGCTGTAGAATAAAATTAAGATGGAATTATTCTACACAAAAAACCGATCCATGACAATTCCAACGTTAGAAACGCAGAACATGGAAATAGCTTCGTTTTGATAGGTTGTTGCTCGCGTAACTCCAAACGAGTCAAAAGTTATGGCCGTTTGAAGAAACGGAAGAAAGCGACCGACCGCTCGATGTTCCGATTCGACGGTATTGGCAAAAGTCTTCGATCTCCGTGAAGCGCTCGAGCATGCTCACACTATAGTACTTGATATTTAAGATATTATGGATCATTGGGGGAATAAATGGGGATATGGGTCAAAAACTTGTCTACAGAGGCTATAGCACAATCAACGTTCTATTTTTACGACCGTTCCGTCTTCCTTTTTTTCCGTACCACATTGTTTTGCTCATAGTCATCAACACGCGTCGCCTTTTTACCAGAATTACGACACCACGACGAAGTGACTTCAAGGAGAGCGTTAAAAGCATTTGATACCTTAGAATTTCGAATGACTCAAGGCGTTTTATATGATTACTTAGCCAGTATGTAAGCTGCTTTTTCAATCTGTGAATATCTTTCAGTTTCCTGTTTTATCAAATTTTAAATTCATTTTCAATTTTTTTAGCTGAATATTATGCTGGCCTTTTTTGATCTTTGTATATTTTTGTTTTTTTACGTTCTTCTACGTTAACATCGATTTAGTCCGACTACTTATACCACAAACTCCACGGAATAAATTTATGAATGGAAACATCCAAGCTGTAGAATAAAATTAAGATGGAATTATTCTACACAAAAAAACCGATCCATGACAATTCCAATGGTTAGAAACGTAGAACAAGGAAAGAGCTTCGTTTTCATAGGTTGAGGCTCCCGTAACTCCAAACGAGTCAAAAGTTATGGCCGTTTGAAGAAACGGAAGAAAGCGACCGACCGCTCGCTGTTCCGATTCGACGGTATTGGCAAAAGTCTTCGATCTCCGTGAAGCGCTCGAGCATGCTCACACTATAGTACTTGATAATTAAGATATTATGGATCATTGGGGGAATAAATGGGGATATGGGTCAAAAACTTGTCTACAGAAGCTATAGCACAATAAACGTTCTGTTTTTACGACCGTTCCGTCTTCCTCTTTTTCCGTACCACATTGTTTTGCTCGTAGTCATCAACACGCGTCGCCTTTTTACCAGAATTACGACACCACGACGAAGTGACTTCAAGGAGAGCGTTAAAAGCATTTGATACCTTAGAATTTCGAACGACTCAAGGCGTTTTATATGATTACTTAGCCTGTAAGTAAGCTCCTTTTTCTATCTGTGAATATCTTTCAGTTTCCTGTTTTATCCAATTTTAAATTCAGTTTCAATTTTTTAGCTGAATATTATGCTGGCCTTTTTTGATCTTTGTATATTTTTGTTTTTTTACCTTCTTCTACGTTAACATCGATTTAGTCCGACTACTTATACCACAAACTCAACGGAATAGATTTATGAATGGAAACATCCAAGCGGTAGAATAAAATTGAGATGGAATTATTCTACACAAAAAACCGATCCATGACAATTCCAACCGTTAGAAACGTAGAACATGGAAAGAACTTCGTTTTCATAGGTTGAGGCTCCCGTAACTCCAAACGAGTCAAAAGTTATGGCCGTTTGAAGAAACGGAAGAAAGCGACCGACCGCTCGCTGTTCCGATTCGACGGTATTGGCAAAAGTCTTCGATCTCCCTGAAGCGCTCGAGCATGCTCACACTATAGTACATGATATTTAAGATATTATGGATCATTGGGGGAATAAATGGGGATATGGGTCAAAAACTTGTCTACAGAAGCTATAGCACAATAAACGTTCTGTTTTTACGACCGTTCCGTCTTTCTCTTTTTCCGTACCACATTGTTTTGCTCATAGTCATCAACACGCGCCGCCTTTTTACCAGAATTACGGCACCACGACGAAATGACTTCAAGGAGAGCGTTAAAAGCATTTGATAACTTAGAATTTCGAACGACTTAAGGCGTTTTATATGATTACTTAGCCTGTATGTAAACTACTTTTCCAATCTGCGAATATCTTTCAGTTTCCTGTTTTATCCAATATTAAATTCAATTTCAATTTTTTTTTGCTGAATATTATGCTGGCCTTTTTTGATCTTTGTATATTTTTGTTTTTTTACGTTCTTCTACGTTAACATCGATTTAGTCCGACTACTTATACCACAAACACCACGGAATAAATTTATGGATGGAAACATCCAAGCTGTAGAATGAAATTGAGATAGAATTATTCTACACAAAAAACCGATTCATGACAATTCCAACCGTTAGAAACAAAAACATGGAAATAGCTTCGCTTTGATAGGTTGTGGCTCGCGTAACTCCAAACGAGTCAAAAGTTATGGCTGTTTGAAGAAACGGAAGAAAGCGACCGACCGCTCGTTGTTTCGATTCGACGGTATTGGCAAAAGTCTTCGATCACCGTGAAACGCTCGAGCATGCTCACACTATAGTACTTGATATCTAAGATATTGTGGATCATTGGGGGAATAAATGGGGATATGGGTCAAAAACTTGTCTAAAGAAGCTATGGCACAATAAACGTTCTGTTTTTACGACCGTTCCGTCTTCCTCTTTTTCCGTACCACATTGTTTTGCTCATAGTCATCAATACGCGCCGCCTTTTTAACAGAATTACGACACCACGACGAAGTGACTTCAAGGAGAGGGTTAAAAGCATTTGATACCTTAGAATTTCGAACGACTCAAGGCGTTTTATATGATTACTTAGCCTGTAAGTAAGCTACTTTTTCAATCTGTGAATATCTTTCAGTTTCATGTTTTTTCCAATTTTAAATTCAATTTCAATTTTTTTAGCTGAATATAATGCTGGCCTTTTTTGATCTTTGTATATTTTTGTTTTTTTACGTTCTTCTACGTTAACATCGATTTAGTCCGACTAATTATACCAGAAACTCCACGGAATAAATTTATGAATGGAAACATCCACGCTGTAGAATAAAATTAGATGGAATTATTCTACACAAAAAACCGATCCACGACAAATCCAACCGTTAGAAACGTAGAACATGGAAAGAGCTTCGTTTAGATAGGTTGTGGCTCCCGTAACGCCAAACGAGTCAAAAGTTAAGGCCGTTTGAAGAAACGGAAGAAAGCGACCGACCTCTCGCTGTTCCGATTCGACGGTATTGGCAAAAGTTTTCGATCTCCGTGAAACGCTCGAGCATGCTTACACTATAGTACTTAATATTTAAGATATTACGGATCATTGGGGGAATAAATGGGGATATGGGTCAAAAAATTGTCTACAGAAGCTATAGCACAATGATCTTTCTGTTTTTACGACCGTTCCGTCTTCCTCTTTTTCCGTACCACATTGTTTTGCTCATAGTCATCAACAAGCGCCGCCTTTTTACCAGAATTACGACACCAAGACGAAGTGACTTCAAGGAGAGCGTTAAAAGCATTTGATACCTTAGAATTTCGAACGACTCAAGGCGTTCTATATGATTACTTAGCCTTTAAGTAAGCTAATTTTTCAATCTGTGAATATCCTACAGTTTCCTGTTTTATCCAATTTTAAATTCAATTTCAATTTTTTTAGCTGAATATTATGCTGGCCTTTTTTGATCTTCGTATATTTTTGTTTTTTTACGTTCTTCTACGTTAACATCGATTCAGTCCGACTACTTATACCACAAACTCCACGGAATAAATTTATGAATGAAAACATCTAAGCTGTAGAATAAAATTAAGATGGAATTATTCTACAGAAAAAACCGATCCATGACAATTCCAACCGTTAGAAACGCAGAACATGGAAATAGCTTCGTTATGATTGGTTGTGGCTCGCGTAACACCAAACGAGTCAAAAGTTATGGCCGTTTGAAGAAACGGAAGAAAGCGACCGACCGCTCGCTGTTCCGATTCGACGATATTGGCAAAAGTTTTCGATCTCCGTGAAACGCTCGAGCATGCTCACACTATAGTACATGATATTTAAGATATTATGGATCATTGGGGGAATAAATGGGGATATGGGTCAAAAACTTGTCTACAGAAGCAATAACACAATAAACGTTCTGTTTTTACGACCGTTCCGTCTTCCGCTTTTTCCGTACCACATTGTTTTGCTCATAGTCATCAACACGCGCCGCCTTTTTACCAGAATTACGACACCACGACGAAGTGACTTCAAAGAGAGCGTTGAAAGCATTTGATACCTTAGAATTTCGAACGAATCAAGGCGTTTTATATGATTACTTAGCCAGTAAGTAAGCTGCTTTTCCAATCTGGGAATATCTTTCAGTTTCCTGTTTTATCAAATTTTATATTCATTTTCAATTTTTTTAGCTGAATATTATGCTGGCCTTTTTTTATCTTCGTATATTTTTGCTTTTTTACGTTCTTCTACGTTAATATCGAATTAGTCCGACTACATATACCACAAACTCCACGGAATAAATTTATGAATGGAAACATCCAAGCTGTAGAATAAAATTAAGATGGAATTATTCTACACAAAAAACCGATCCATGACAATTCCAACCGTTAGAAACGCAGAACATGGAAAGAGCTTCTTTTTCATAGGTTGAGGCTTCCGTAACTCCAAACGAGTCAAAAGTTATGGCCGTTTGAAGAAACGGAAGAAAGCGACCGACCGATCGCTGTTCCGATTCGACGGTATTGGCAAAAATCTTCGATCTCCGTGAAGCGCTCGAGCGTGCTCACACAATAGTACTTGATATTTAAGACATTATGGATCATTGGTGGAATAAATGGGGATATGGGTCAAAAACTTGTCTACAGAAGCTATAGCACAATAAACGTTCTGTTTTTACGACCGTTCCGTCTTCCTCTTTTTCCGTACCACATTGTTTTGCTTATAGTCATCAACACGCGTCGCCTTTTAACCAGAATTAAGACACCACGACGAAGTGACTTCAAGGAGAGCGTTAAAAGCATTTGATACCTTAGAATTTCGAACGACTCAAGGCGTTTTATATGATTACTTAGCCTGTAAGTAAGCTACTTTTTCAATCTATGAATATCTTTCAGTTTCCTGTTTTATCCAATTTTAAATTCAATTTCAATTTTTTTAGCTGAATATTATGCTGGCCTTTTTTGATCATTGTATATTTTTGTTTTTTTACGTTCTTCTACGTTAACATCGATTTAGTCCGACTACTTATACCACAAACTCCACGGAATAAATTTATGACTGGAAACATCCAAGATGTAGAATAAAATTGAGATGGAATTATTCTACAAAAAAACCGATTCATGACAATTCCAACCGTTAGAAACGTAGAACATGGAAAGACCTTCGTTTTGATAGGTTGTGGTTCCCGTAACTCCAAACGAGTCAAAAGTTATGGCCGTTTGAAGAAACGGAAGAAAGCGACCGACCGCTCGCTGTTCCGATACGACGGTATTGGCAAAAGTCTTCGATCTCCGTGAAGCGCTCGAGCATGCTCACACTATAGTACTTGATATTTAAGATATTATGGACCATTGGGGGAATAAATGGGGATATGGGTCAAAAACTTGTCTATAGAAGCTATAGCACAATAAACGTTCAGTTTTTACGACCGTTCCGTCTTCCTCTTTTTCCGTACCACATTGTTTTGCTCATAGTCATCAACACGCGCCGCCTTTTTACCAGAATTACGACACCACGACGAAGTGACTTCAAGGAGAGCGTAAAAAGCATTTGATACCTTAGAATTTCGAACGACTCAAGGCATTTTATATGATTACTTAGCCTGTAAGTAAGCTACCTTTTCAATCTGTGAATATCTTTCAGTTTCCTGTTTTATCCAATTTTAAATTCATTTTCAATTTTTTAGCTGAATATTATGCTGCCCTTTTTTGATCTTTGTATATTTTTGTTTTTTTACGTTCTTCTACGTTAACATCGATTTAGTCCGACTACTTATACCACAAACTCCACGGAATAAATTTATGAATGAAAACATCCAAGCTGTAGAACAAAATTGAGATGGAATTATTCTACACAAAAAACCGATCCATGACAATTCCAACCGTTAGAAACGTAGAACATGGAAAGAGCTTCGTTTTGATAGGTTGTGGCTCATGTAACTCCAAACGAGTCAAAAGTTAAGGCCGTTTGAAGAAACGGAAGAAAGCGACCGACCGCTCGCTGTTCCGATTCGACGGTACTGGCAAAAGTCTTCGATCTCCGTGAAACGCTCGAGTATGCTCACACTATAGAACTTGATATTTAAGATATTATGGATCATTGGGGGAAAAAATGGGGATATGGGTCAAAAACTTGTCTACAGAAGCTATAGCACAATAAACGTTCTGTTTTTACGACCGTTCTGTCTTCCTCTTTTTCCGTACCACATTGTTTTGCTCATAGTCATCAACACGCGCCGCCATTTTACCAGAATTACGACCCCATGACGAAATGACTTCAAGGAGAGCGTTAAAAGCATTTGATACCTTAGAATTTCGAACGACTCAAGGCGTTTTATATGATTACTTGGCCTGTAAGTAAGCTACTTTTTCAATCTGTGAATATATTTCAGTTTCCTGTTTTATCCAATTTTAAATTCAATTTCAATTTTTTTAGCTGAATATTATGCTGGCCTTTTTTGATCTTTGTATATTTTTGTTTTTTTACGTTCTTCTACGTTAACATCGATTTAGTCCGACTACTTATACCACAAACTCCACGGAATAAATTTATGACTGGAAACATCCAAGATGTAGAATAAAATTGAGATGGAATTATTCTACACAAAAAACCGATCCATGACAAATCCAACCATTAGAAACGTAGAACATGGAAAGAGCTTCGTTTAGATAGGTTGTGGCTCCCGTAACTCCAAACGAGTCAAAAGTTAAGGCCGTTTGAAGAAACGGAAGAAAGCGACCGACCGCTCGCTGTTCCGATTCGACGGTATTGGCAAAAGTCTTCGATCTCCGTGAAACGCTCGAGCATGCTCACACTATAGTACTTGATATTTAAGATATTATGGATAATTGGGGGAATAAATGGGGATAAGGGTCAAAAACTTGTCTATAGAAGCTATAGCACAATGATCTTTCTGTTTTTACGACCGTTCCGTCTTCCTCTTTTTACGTACCACATTGTTTTGCTCATAGTCATCAACACGCGTCGCCTTTTTACCAGAATTACGACACCACGACGAAATGACTTCAAGGAGAGCGTTAAAAGCATTTGATACCTTAGAATTTGAACGACTCAAGGCGTTTAATATGATTATTTAGCCAGTAAGTAAGCTACTTTTTCAATCTGCGAATATCTTTCAGTTTCCTGTTTAATCCAATTTTAAATTCAATTTCAATATTTTTAGCTGAATATTATGCTGGCCATGTTTGATCTTTGTATATTTTTGTTTTTTACGTTCTTCTACGTTAACATCGATTTAGTCCGACTACTTATACCACAAACTCCACAGAATAAATTTATTAATGAAAACATCCAAGCTGTAGAATAAAATTAAGATGGAATTATTCTACACAAAAAACCGATCCATGACAATTGCAACCGTTAGAAACGTAGAACATGGAAAGAGCTTCGTTTTCATAGGTTGAGGCTCCCGTAACTCCAAACGAGTCAAAAGTTATGGCCGTTTGAAGAAACGGAAGAAAGCGACCGACCACTCGCTGTTCCGATTCGACGGTATTGGCAAAAGTTTTCGAACTCCGTGAAGCGCTCGAGCGTGCTCACACTATAGTACTTGATATTTAAGACATTATGGATCATTGGGGGAATAAATGGGGATATGGGTCAAAAACTTGTCTACAGAAGCTATAGCACAATAAACGTTCTGTTTTTACAACCGTTCCGTCTTCCTCTTTTTCCGTACCACGTTGTTTTGCTTATAGTCATCAACACGCGTCGCCTTTTTACCAGAATTAAGACACCACGACGAAGTGACTTCAAGGAGGGCGTTAAAAGCATTTGATACCTTAGAATTTCGAACGACTCAAGGCGTTTTTTATGATTACTTAGCCTGTAAGTAAGCTACTTTTTCAATCTGTGAATATCTTTCAGTTTCCTGTTTTATCCAATTTTAAATTCAATTTCAATTTTTTTAGCTGAATATTATGCTGGCCTTTTTTGATCTTTGTATATTTTTGTTTTTTTACGTTCTTCTACGTTAACATCGATTTAGTCCGACTACTTATACCCAAACTCCACGGAATAAATTTATGACCGGAAACATCTAAGATGTAGAATAAAATTGAGATGGAATTATTCTACACAAAAAACCGATCCATGACAAATCCAACCCTTAGAAACGTAGGACATGGAAAGAGCTTCGTTTAGATAGGTTGTGGCTCCCGTAACTCCAAACAAGTCAAAATTTATGGCCGTTTGAAGAAACGGAAGAAAGCGACCGACCGCTCGCTGTTCCGATTCGACGGTATTGGCAAAAGTCTTCGATCTCCGTGAAACGCTCGAGCATGCTCACACTATAGCACTTGATATTTAAGATATTATGGATCATTGGAAGAATAAATAGGGATATGGGTCAAAAACTTGTCTACAGAAGCTATAGCACAATAAACGTTCTGTTTTTACGACCGTTCTGTCTTCCTCTTTTTCCGTACCACATTGTTTTGCTCATAGTCATCAACACGCGCCGCCTTTTTACCAGAATTACGACACCACGACGAAATGACTTCAAGGAGAGCGTTAAAAGCATTTGATACCTTAGAATTTCGAACGACTCAAGGCGTTTTATATGATTACTTAGCCTGTAAGTAAGCTACCTTTTCAATCTGTGAATATCTTTCAGTTTCCTGTTTTATCCAATTTTAAATTCAATTTCAATTTTTTTAGCTGAATATTATGCTGGCCTTTTTTG
Source organism: Allium cepa (assembly GCA_030765085.1). Lineage (NCBI taxonomy): Eukaryota > Viridiplantae > Streptophyta > Magnoliopsida > Asparagales > Amaryllidaceae > Allium > Allium cepa. The sequence goes on from CM060931.1 coordinate 173,486,181, forward strand.
ATCTTTGTATATTTTTGTTTTTTTACGTTCTTCTACGTTAACATCGATTTATTCCGACTACTTATACCACAAACTCCGCGGTATAAATTTATGAATGGAAACATCCAAGCTGTAGAATAAAATTGAGATGGAATTATTCTACGCAAAAAACCGATCCATGACAATTCCAACCGTTAGAAACGCAGAACATGGAAATAGCTTCGTTTTGATAGGTTGTGGCTCGCGTAACTACAAACGAGTCAAAAGTTATGGCCGTTTGAAGAAACGGAAGAAAGCGACCGACCGCTCGCTGTTCCGATTCGACGGTATTGGCAAAAGTCTTCGATCTCCGTGAAACGCTCAAGCATGCTCACACTATAGTACTTCATATTTAAGATATTATGGATCATTGGGGGAATAAATGGGGATATGAGTCAAAAACTTGTCTACAGAAGCAATAGCACAATAAACGTTCTGTTTTTATGACCGTTCCGTCTTCCTCTTTTTCCGTACCATATTCTTTTGCTCATAGTCATCAACACACGCTGACTTTTTACCAGAATTACGACACCATGACGAAATGACTTCAAGGAGAGCGTTAAAAGCATTTGATACCTTAGAATTTCGAACGACTCAAGGCTTTTTATATGATTACTTAACCTGTAAGTAAGCTACTTTTCCAATCTGCGAATATCTTTCAGTTTCCTGTTTTATCCAATTTTAAATTCAGTTTCAATTTTTTTAGCTGAATATTATGTTGGCCTTGTTTGATCTTTGTATATTTTTGTTTTCTTACGTTCTTCTACATTAACATCGATTTAGTCCGACTACTTATACCACAAACTCCACGGAATAAATTTATGAATGAAAACATGCAAGCTGTAGAATAAAATTAAGATGGAATTATTCTACACAAAAAACCGATTCATGACAATTCCAACCGTTAGAAACGTAGAACATGGAAAGACCTTCGTTTTGATAGGTTGTGGCTCCTGTAAATCCAAACGAGTCAAAAGTTATGGCCGTTTGAAGAAACGGAAGAAAGCGACCGACCGCTCGCTGTTCCGATTCGACGGTATTGGCAAAAGTCTTCGATCTCCGTGAAGCGCTCGAGCATGCTCACAATATAGTACTTGATATTTAAGATATTATGGATCATTGGGGGAATAAATGGGGATATGGGTCAAAAACTTGTCTACAGAAGCAATAGCACAATAAACGTTCTGTTTTTACGACCGTTCCGTCTTCCTATTTTTACGTACCACATTGTTTTGCTCATATTCATCAACACGCGCCGCCTTTTTACCAGAATTACGACACCACGACGAAGTGACTTCAAAGAGAGCGTTGAAAGCATTTGATACCTTAGAATTTCGAACGACTCAAGGCGTTTTATATGATTACTTAGCTTGTAAGTAAGCTGCTTTTTCAATCTGTGAATATCTTTCAGTTTCCTGTTTTATCCAATTTTAAATTCATTTCCAATTTTTTAGCTGAATATTATGCTGCCCTTTTTTTATCTTTGTATATTTTTTTTTTTACGTTCTTCTACGTTAACATCGATTTAGTCCGACTACTTATACCACAAACTCCACGGAATAAATTTATGAATGAAAACATCCAAGCTGTAGAACAAAATTGAGATGGAATTATTCTACACAAAAAACCGATCCATGACAATTCCAACCGTTAGAAACGTAGAACATGGAAAGAGCTTCGTTTTGATAGGTTGTGGCTCATGTAACTCCAAACGAGTCAAAAGTTAAGGCCGTTTGAAGAAACGGAAGAAAGCGACCGACCGCTCGCTGTTCCGATTCGACGGTACTGGCAAAAGTCTTCGATCTCCGTGAAACGCTCGAGCATGCTCACACTATAGTACTTGATATTTAAGATATTATGGATCATTGGGGGAAAAAATGGGGATATGGGTCAAAAACTTGTCTACAGAAGCTATAGCACAATAAACGTTCTATTTTTACGACCGTTCCGTCTTTCTCTTTTTCCGTACCACATTGTTTTGCTCATAGTCATCAACACGCGCCGCCTTTTTACCGGAATTACGATACCATGACGAAATGACTTCAAGGAGAGCTTTAAAAGCATTTGATACCTTAGAATTTCGAACGACTCAAGGCATTTTATATGATTACTTAGCCTGTAAGTAAGCTACTTTTTCAATCTGTGAATATATTTCAGTTTCCTGTTTTATCCAATTTTAAATTCAATTTCAATTTTTTTAGCTGAATATTATGCTGGCCTTTTTTGATCTTTGTATATTTTTGTTTTTTTACGTTCTTCTACGTTAACATCGATTTAGTCCGACTACTTATACCACAAACTCCACGGAATAAATTTATGAATGGAAACATCCAAGTTGTAGAATAAAATTGAGATGGAATTATTCTACACAAAAAAACGATCCACGACAAATCCTACCATTAGAAACGTAGAACATGGAAAGAGCTTCGTTTAGATAGGTTGTGGCTCCCGTAACTCCAAACGAGTCAAAAGTTAAGGCCGTTCGAAGAAACTGAAGAAAGCGACCGACCGCTCGCTGTTCCGATTCGACGGTATTGGCAAAAGTCTTCGATCTCCGTGAAACGCTCGAGCATGCTCACACTATAGTACTTGATATTTAAGATATTATGGATCATTGGGGGAATAAATGGGGATAAGGGTCAAAAACTTGTCTACAGAAGCCATAGCACAATGATCTTTCTGTTTTTACGACCGTTCCGTCTTCCTCTTTTTACGTACCACATTGTTTTGCTCATAGTCATCAACACGCGCCGCCTTTTTACCAGAATTACGACACCACGACGAAATGACTTCAAGGAGAGCGTTAAAAGCATTTGATACCTTAGAATTTCGAACGTCTCAAGGCGTTTAATATGATTACTTAGCCAGTAAGTAAGCTACTTTTTCAATCTGCGAATATCTTTCAGTTTCCTGTGTTATCCAATTTTAAATTCAATTTCAATATTTTTAGCTGAATATTATGCTGGCCATGTTTGATCTTTGTATATTTTTGTTTTTTTACGTTCTTCTACGTTAACATCGATTTAGTCCGACTACTTATACCACAAACTCCACAGAATAAATTTATTAATGAAAACATCCAAGCTGTAGAATAAAATTAAGATGGAATTATTCTACACAAAAAACCGATCCATGACAGTTCCAACCGTTAGAAATGCAGAACATGGAAATAGCTTCGTTTTGATAGGTTGTGGCTCGCGTAACTCCAAATGAGTCAAAAGTTATGGCCGTTTGAAGAAACGGAAGAAAGCGACCGACCGCTCGCTGTTCCGATTCGACGGTATTGGCGAAAGTCTTCGATCTCCGTGAAACGCTCGAGCATGCTCACACTATAGTACTTGATATTTAAGATATTATGGATCATTGGGGGAATAAATGGGGATATGGGTCAAAAACTTGTCTACAGAAGCTATAGCACAATAAACGTTCTGTTTTTACGACCGTTCCGTCTTCCTCTTTTTCCGTACCACATTGTTTTGCTCATAGTCATCAATACGCGCCGCCTTTTTAACAGAATTACGACACCAAGACGAAGTGACTTCAAGGAGAGCGTTAAAAGCATTTGATACCTTAGAATTTCGAACGACTCAAGGCGTTTTATATGATTACTTAGCCTTTAAGTAAGCTAATTTTTCAATCTGTGAATATCTTTCAGTTTCCTGTTTTATCCAATTTTAAATTCAATTTCAATTTTTTTAGCTGAATATTATGCTGGCCTTTTTTGATCTTTGTATATTTTTGTTTTTTTACGTTCTTCTACGTTAACATCGATTCAGTCCGACTACTTATACCACAAACTCCACAGAATAAATTTATTAATGAAAACATCCAAGCTGTAGAATAAAATTAAGATGGAATTATTCCACACAAAAAACCGATCCATGACAATTCCAACCGTTAGAAACGCATAACATGGAAATATCTTCGTTTTGATAGGTTGTGGCTCGCGTAACTCCAAACGAGTCAAAAGTTATGGCCGTTTGAAGAAACGGAAGAAAACGACCGACCGCTCGTTGTTTCGATTCGACGGTATTGGCAAAAGTCTTCGATCTCCGTGAAACGCTCGAGCATGCTCACACTATAGTACTTGATATTTAAGATATTATGGATCATTGGGGGAATAAATGGGGATATGGGTCAAAAACTTGTCTACAGAAGCTATGGCACAATAAACGTTCTGTTTTTACGACCGTTCCGTCTTCCTCTTTTTCCGTACCACATTGTTTTGCTCATAGTCATCAATACGCGCCGCCTTTTTAACAGAATTACGACACCACGACGAAGTGACTTCAAGGAGAGCGTTAAAAGCATTTCATACCTTAGAATTTCGAACGACTCAAGGTGTTTTATATGATTACTTAGTCTGTAAGTAAGCTACTTTTTGAATCTGTGAATATCTTTCAGTTTCCTGTTTTATCCAATTTTAAATTCAATTTCAATTTTTTTAGCTGAATATTATGCTGGCCTTTTTTGATCTTTGTATATTTTTGTTTTTTTACGTTCTTCTACGTTAACATCGATTCAGTCCGACTACTTATACCACAAACTCCACAGAATAAATTTGTTAATAAAAACATCCAAGCTGTAGAATAAAATTAAGATGGAATTATTCTACACAAAAAACTGATCCATGACAATTCCAACTGTTAGAAACGCAGAACATGGAAATATCTTCGTTTTGATAGGTTGTGGCTCGCGTAACTCCAAACGAGTCAAAAGTTATGGCCGTTTGAAGAAACGGAAGAAAGCGACCGACCGCTCGTTGTTTCGATTCGACGGTATTGGCAAAAGTCTTCGATCACCGTGAAACGCTCGAGCATGCTCACACTATAGTACTTGATATTTAAGATATTATGGATCATTGGGGGAATAAATGGGGATATGGGTCTAAAACTTGTCTAAAGAAGATGTGGCACAATAAACGTTCTGTTTTTACGACCGTTCCGTCTTCCTCTTTTTCCGTACCACATTGTTTTGCTCATAGTCATCAATACGCGCCGCCTTTTTAACAGAATTACGACACCACGACGAAGTGACTTCAAGGAGAGCGTTAAAAGCATTTGATAACTTAGAATTTCGAACGACTCAAGGCGTTTTATATGATTACTTAGCCTGTAAGTAAGCTACTTTTTCAATCTGTGAATATATTTCAGTTTCCTGTTTTATCCAATTTTAAATTCAATTTCAATTTTTTTAGCTGAATATTATGCTGGCCTTTTTTGATCTTTGTATATTTTTGTTTTTTTACGTTCTTCTACGTTAACATCGATTTAGTCCGACTAATTATACCAGAAACTCCACGGAATAAATTTATGAATGGAAACATCCAAGCTGTAGAATAAAATTAGATGGAATTATTCTACACAAAAAACCGATCCACGACAAATCCAACCGTTAGAAACGTAGAACATGGAAAGAGCTTCGTTTAGATAGGTTGTGGCTCGCGTAACTCCAAACGAGTCAAAAGTTATGGCCGTTTGAAGAAACGGAAGAAAGCGACCGACTGCTCGCTGTTCCGATTCGACGATATTGGCAAAAGTTTTCGATCTCCGTGAAACGCTCGAGCATGCTCACACTATAGTACTTGATATTTAAGATATTATGGATCATTGGGGGAATAAATGGGGATATGGGTCAAAAACTTGTCTACAGAAGCAATAGCACAATAAACGTTCTGTTTTTACGACCGTTCCGTCTTCCTGTTTTTACGTACCACATTGTTTTGCTCATAGTCATCAACACGCGCCGCCTTTTTACCAGAATTACGACACCACGACGAAGTGACTTCAAAGAGAGCGTTGAAAGCATTTGATACCTTATAATTTCGAACGAATCAAGGCGTTTTATATGATTACTTAGCCAGTAAGTAAGCTGCTTTTTCCATTTGGGAATATCTTTCAGTTTCCTGTTTTATCAAATTTTATATTCATTTTCAATTTTTTTAGCTGAATATTATGCTGGCCTTTTTTGATCTTTGTATATTTTTGTTTTTTTACGTTCTTCTACGTTAACATCGAATTAGTCCGACTACATATACCACAAACTCCACGGAATAAATTTATGAATGGAAACATCCAAGCTGTAGAATAAAATTAAGACGGAATTATTCTACACAAAAAACCGATCCATGACAATTCCAACCGTTAGAAACGCAGAACATGGAAATAGCTTCGTTTTGATAGGTTGTGGCTCGCGTAACTCCAAACGAGTCAAAAGTTAAGGCCGTTTGAAGAAACGGAAGAAAGCGACCGACCGCTCGCTGTTCCGATTCGACGGTACTGGCAAAAGTCTTCGATCTCCGTGAAACGCTCGAGCATGCTCACACTATAGTACTTAATATTTAAGATATTATGGATCATTGGGGGAATAAATGGGGATACGGGTCAAAAACTTGTCTACAGAAGCTATAGCACAATAAACGTTCTGTTTTTACGACCGTTCCGTCTTCCTCTTTTTCCGTACCACATTGTTTTGCTCATATTCATCAACACGCGCCGCCTTTTTACCAGAATTACGACACCATGACGAAATGACTTCAAGGAGAGCGTTAAAAGCATTTGATACCTTAGAATTTCCAACGACTCAAGGCGTTTTATATGATTACTTAGCCTGTAAGTAAGCTACTTTTTCAATCTGTGAATATATTTCAGTTTCCTGTTTTATCCAATTTTAAATTCAATTTCAATTTTTTTAGTTGAATATTATGCTGGCCTTTTTTGATCTTTGTATATTTTTGTTTTTTTACGTTCTTCTACGTTAACATCGATTTAGGCCGACTACTTATACCACAAACTCCACGGAATAAATTTATGAACGGAAACATCCAAGCTGTAGAATAAAACTGAGATGGAATTATTCTACACAAAAAACCGATCCATGACAATTCCAACTGTTAGAAACGTAGAACATGGAAATAGCTTCGTTTTGATAGGTTGTGGCTCGCGTAACTTCAAACGAGTCAAAAGTTATGGCTGTTTGAAGAAACGGAAGAAAGCGACCGACCGCTCGCTGTTCCGATTCGACGGTATTGGCGAAAGTCTTCGATATCCGTGAAACGCTCGAGCATGCTCACACTATAGTACTTGATATTTAAGATATTATGGATCATTACGGGAGTAAATAGGGATATGGGTCAAAAACTTGTCTACAGAAGCTATAGCACAATTAACGTTCTGTTTCTACGACCGTTCCGTCTTCCTCTTTTTCCGTACCACATTGTTTTGCTCATAGTCATCAACACGCGCCGCCTTTTAACCAGAATTACGACACCACGACGAAATGACTTCAAGGAGAGCGTTAAAAGCATTTGATACCTTAGAATTTCGAACGACTCAAGGCGTTTTATATGATAACTTAGCCTGTAAGTAAACTACTTTTTCAATCTGCGAATATCTTTCAGTTTCCTGTTTTATCCAATTTTAAATTCAATTTCAATTTTTTTAGCTGAATATTATGCTGGCCTTGTTTGATCTTTGTATATTTTTGTTTTTTTTGCGTTCTTCTACGTTAACATCGATTTAGTCCGACTACTTATACCACAAACTCCACGGAATAAATTTATGAATGGAAACATCCAAGCTAAAGGATAAAATTAAGATGGAATTATTCTACACAAAAAACCGATCCATGACAATTCCAACCGTAAGAAACGTAGAACATGGAAAGTGTTTCGTTTTCATAGGTTGAGGCTCCCGTAACTCCAAACGAGTCAAAAGTTATGGCCGTTTGAAGAAACGGAAGAAAGCGACCGACCGCTCGCTGTTCCGATTCGACGGTATTGGCAAAAGTTTTCGATCTCCGTGAAGCACTCGAGCATGCTCACACTATAGTACTTGATATTTAAGATATTATGGATCATTGGGTTTATAAATGGGGATATGAGTCAAAAACTTATCTACAGAAGCTATAGCACAATAAACGTTCTGTTTTTACGACCGCTCTGTCCTCCTCTTTTACCGTACCACATTGTTTTGCTCATAGTCATCAACACGCGTCGCCTTTTTACCAGAATTACGACACCACGACGAAGTGACTTCAAGGAGAGCGTTAAAAGCATTTCATACCTTAGAATTTCGAACGACTCAAGGCGTTTTATATGATTACTTAGCCTGTAAGTAAGCTACTTTTTCAATCTGTGAATATCTTTCAGTTTCCTGTTTTATCCAATTTTAAATTCAATTTCAATTTTTTTAGCTGAATATTATGCTAGCCTTTTTGGATCTTTGTATATTTTTGTTTTTTTATGTTCTTCTACGTTAACATTAATTTAGTCCGATGTTAACGTTAAAATGTGAACGCTAACACCCCGGTGTGTGAAGTGTAGTTGTGAAAGCACCACCCGATAGATCGGGAAAGAATTACAAGCAAGTAATAGCAGAAAAGCAGTAAACAACAACAATTTTATAGTGGTTCGGCTTAAGGGTATAGCCTACGTCCACTCTAATTACTTTTATTAATAATCCCGTTACAAGCTGATACAACTCTTCTCAAGTACAATATACTTCAAATTACAAGTGGTTTGAAACAAGTCTTAAGCTTCAATGTCGATTAAAGTCCTTAAATCCATGTTGAAGATGTGTGGTTTCTTCGTGGAGTTCTTTGATGAATTCCTCTAATCTTGAAAGCTCTAAGTGTTGATGAAGTTCTCAATGGAGCAAGGCAACGGTGTATGAAGAGAATGTGCCCAAAGTCCTTTGAATGTTGAAGGTGGTTGCCTATTTATAGAGAGTTTCGGTCTGGAATTATTGCCAAGTCCTAAGTCGCGGCCGACTTAAGTTAAGTCGTAGCCGACTTAATATGAGTCGTGGCCGGTCCATCAGGCCCCTTCATGGCTTCACAGGAGTTCACTTGCACAAGTCCTAGGTCGCCTCCGAGTCAACACTACCCCTTCTTAGCAATACGGCCTCGGGTTTGCATTTAATAGCTTTAAGTCGTTCACGACTCAAATTGGGTCGTGAGTCGTGACCGAGATAACTGGGAGCTGAATCGTGCATGAGTTAAGAGGTTGCTGTGCTGAGTAGCTGCATTGGACTCATCTTCCTTTTCTTGAGTCGTGAACGAGCTAACATTGGTCCTAAATCGGTTGTGACTTGGGTCGGTAACTATTTTAGGTCGCCAACTTGGTAAAACATTAGATCGGTAACTCGGTCAAGTCACTGAGTTGGCATCTCTTTTAGGCCTTAGGTCGGCCTTCCTATTAAGTCGGCATCCTCTGAGTCTTAAGTCAGTACCCACGTTAGGTCGTCCACTGTTTTAGCCTTAACTCGGTATTTCTTAAGTCGGTATGCCTCTCAATCCTTAAGTCGGTAACCCTTTGAGCCTTAAGTCGGTAACCCTGATAAAGCAGTTAGGTCGGTACCTACGTTGAATGTTAGGTCGGCATACCCCTTAGGCCTTAGGTCGGCATGCTTCTAACTGTTAGGTCGGTAAGTCATGGTCGAGGCGGAGTTAACATTTGCCCCTCGAAGTATACGCCTAAATGTTAGGTCGTGTGCTTCGATAGTCCTTAACCCGTCCCCTCTTAGGTCGGTAGGTCGTATGCGACCTAACAGTTAGACCGTATGTGTTGCTCCAAATTTTCCACTGCAGGGTATAAGTCACATCTCCTCCTTCCTTCTCATTACCTACTCCTTTGATTCTGCCATTAAAATTTTCCTGAGCTCCAAAAGGCGATTTAACTCCAATCAACTACTAACAACCTCTGCTATTCATTGCGTAAGTAAACCCTCTTCTTCGATCACTGTTGGCTCATGAATTTCGTCACTTAAACCACTTCCTTGCATGATCCTTCATCGCGAATCCTATTACACTCATGGCTGATGGAGCTTAGATTGCTCGGTTTGGCTTTAACTGACCGATGAGACGATAAAGATGATTTACTGATTCAGGCTAGTTGATTTTGATTCGCGCTAGGATTGCAAGGCGTTAAATTTGCAGTGGTTTCGAAATGGTGTATTGGATGATCCGATAGCATGAAATAGCATAAATGAAATGAGGGTTTCTTGGTTGAGGGAGTGGCTAACGGGTTAACGGGTTGAGTGGGGCGAGGTATTGATCTAGATGCGACCCGGTGATTTGAAGTGACTTAGCTTTTGGCCGACCCAATCCTTAAATCGTGGCCGTGTTAGCACTTGGGGGAAATTTGCCGACCTATTCTTCTGCCGATCTAAGCCTTATACCGTGGCCGAGTTAATCCTTGGGGAAATCTGCCGATTTAACCTTCTACTGATTTAACCTTGAACCGCAGCCAAGTTAACCCCTAAGTCGTGACCGAGCTAAGCCCTTAAACCGTGACCGAGTTGGATCTTAAACCGCTGCCGAGTTAACACTTAAGCTTTGGGCATGCTGACTTTTTGAGAGCATAGATCCACTTTGAGTTTCTAACTTGAACTGCCAAACTAAGTTGCCTAAATTTTGAACTGCCCCAACTTTAAATTTGCTTGAATCTCAGTGTATTATTTCACAGATCGCATTAACTTATAAGCTGCTAACCTGCTGAAAATAACAAACAAAGAAAACCAAGGCGAAAATACTGCCATTGACTGCCCATGTCAGATGACAGATTAGTCAAGACAAGACAAGCAACTTAATTACACTGCATGAAATGTTTGTGAATCAATCAATTAAAGTTAAACATTAATGCAAAGTATCAATAATCTGAACTGATTTATCTGCATCAACATCTTACTTGCATATTTAGGCTTAAACAATAGTCCCTGAATTTCATAACTAACGAATGCTTGCTAGTTTTCATTCCAGTTATATTTGTTCACTGCTTGATTGATTTTACACAACACTTCACACACTTTAGGAAACGTGCACCTTCATGTTTGAATACCCAGTTGTTTATGTAGAATGACTTCCCACCGAGAAGAAGAAGTGGTAACTCAAGAGGAAGAAACTTTTCCGATAGCTGTTCCCATAGAGAATCCTCCGGAGAGAACCTCGACTATTCTAACTTCGAGAGCGTTTGTCCAGCTGCGCACTCAATTTGGCTTTGCTGAAAGTGACATTCTTCTCCCTGGGCCAAGTGATACTGCTGACAATCCTCCCTATGGCTTTGTTGCAGTCAATCGCCAAATGTGCTTAAGTGGGGCGATTCCTCCTTTTAACGACTTTCTTCGAACTCTTCTCCTTCGGTTGACAATCTCTCCGTTTCAACTTCATCCCAATGGCTATGCCATCTTGACGGGGTTATGTGTTTTGTTTAGAAGGACCCTTGATCGCCTACCGAGTTTTGAAGAAATTCGTTATCTGTGCTCATTTGCAAAGAGTAAAGATCATCCTTCCCTCATTATTGTGAGAAGTGCCAGAAACCGCAAGCTCATCTCCGATCTTACTGAAAGCGTTCATGGGTTTTTGAACCAGTTTTTCTTTGCCCGCTGTCCCTCAGGGTTTTATGCCATCTGGAGAGTAGGAAGTAAGATTAGTGTTTCTATTTTTTCCGTTTTTGAAACTTTTTCGAGATCCGAACTTTCAGTTGCTAATTTCATTCTTTGTTCCTTTCAGCACTTCCTCTCCCTTCTAGAGACCCAATTCATAAGCAAGTTTTTGAGAGGTTGAGTGCCGTGGCCACAGAAGAGAGGAGCATAAAATTTCTGTTGAGGGATGAATTTTTACATCAACATGGGCTTCTACACACTTCTCGCTCTATGCATGCTCATGAAGTTCCAACGGAAGTCCCCGATTCTCCGATAAAGACTCCTGAATCTTCGCTGGTGAAGTGCTCCACTTCTGTTGATGTTGCGGGGCCATCTGGTAAACTTGCCCCGGTTATCGAGGAAGAAGAGCCTCAGGGATCCTCTCACCATTCACAAGAATCTGGTGAAAAGGCTAAGAAATCCAGTCCTGTCAAGCAAAGCAGGGACGATACCTTTGAAGGATTGAGCGACCTTTTCGCTACTTCACAAGAGATCTTCAAAGACGACCCTACTACTACCGGGATTTCTTCTTCAGTAGTTGAAGCTACTTCTATTTTGCAACAGTCGTCGTCGACTCAAGAGTTGACGTTAACTATTACACCCACAACCACTCCCCAAATATAGAGTGGTTCGTAGATTAATGCGCGTAGTCACACACACTTAGAATTTCTCATCACTTCTATGCACTTATCTTCTTGTACTTTAAAGATTTCTAAAGCTTATTATTTTAATTCCAGATTCTCCTATGGGGCGCAGCGGCTCGTACTATGACGATTTCCAGCGCTACGGGAGGCGTAGCCAGTATGATTACAGGCGTTACCTTCCTTCTTACAGAGAGTCGGATGAAGAGAGGGCTGCCCGAAAGGCTCATGAAAGGAGGATTGAAGAAGAACATCGTGAAAGAAGGGAGAGAGAAGAGCGCCATGATTCTTGGCAAAAAGGCGATGACTCCCACAAGAGAAAATCTCATGACGATCGAGGAAAAGGTCACATGGGTGAAGACTTAAGAAAACGAGCCCGTCACAGTGAAAAGCAGGCCTCTACTACTCCTGAGAAAGTTACTACTCCTGCCTCGCTCGACATTCCTTCTGACTCTCCCGCTCTTGGGAAATCAGATATTCAAACGATAATTAGCAGGCCCAAATTTCAAGTTGGACCGGGTCCTGCTACTCTGCAGAGCCGGTTTCCTCAATGGTGCCTTAAGGGAGTGAGGTTCGACCTAGACTTGGTCCCCATTGACAAGTCTGCCATGTTGCGCAATCTTGACGCCGTCAAACTTGATATCGAGAGGATGTCAAACTGGCAGAAGCTTGTCGATGAGCTTCAAAGAGTTAACCGTGCCAACATAGAAGCCATGCTTACCATGGAAAATGATAAGGCCGAATGGCAAAAGGTCGTTGAGCAGCACGACACCGAAATGAGGAGCATTGCTTCTTATAATGAGGAGCTTGAAGCAAAAGTCGAGGAACTGAAACATGAGCTTGCTGCTTCCTCTACTTCCTATTCTCAAAAAGAAGAAGTGCTCCTGAAACAAGTGAGAGACGCTCACGCTAGCCAAAGGGATGCCGAAGACAGGCTCGAAGTACAAAAAAGAATCAGTGAAGGTTATGCTACTGATATTGCTGAGCTCCGAAAGAAAAACAACTCCCAGGAGGCGGAGATACAAATGCTTAAGCTTCAGCTTGCTAAAACTGAAAGGGAGCGTGATGAGGCTGTCGCCGGCAGAATCGCAGCTGAAGAATCTCATGAGGCGACCAAAAACAGCATCAGCTCAACATTATTCGACTTCTACTTGCACAGCGTCTTGGGGCGTGGAAGCCTTGCCTTTCTGGGCCCCAAGTATGAAATCACACTGGCTGAAGTTTGGGAGACAGCACTTGATATGCTCGGTGGTAAAGGTGTTGGATATGCTGAGTCAGCCCTTGAAGAGCATTATCTTGATGACGAAGCCCGTGCCGCTCTTGCCAAGGGTAAGGAGCAGCTTGCCAGAGCGCGGGCCGGGATGGCGGAAGAGGAGCGTTCTGAAAAAGAAGTACCGCCTACCATCTCCGAACGTCCTCTAGTTTCTCCCGAGGTGGACATTACAGGCCCTAGTGCTCATTTGCCGCCTCCTACAAGAACTGGGGTAATCACCCCTACTGATGAAGAGGCTTTGGAGGACATTGGGGCTCAGAATTATGAGATTGAACTGACAAAGCCAATATCTTCAGGTAATTTCGACATTGGTCCGATTCAGGTGGACTGCCTGCTTATTCCTCAAAAATTTGATGAGCTTCTCGATTACCTCTTGAATCTCGATGAACCCATATCTCCCTTCTTTCGGGAAGATACTAACATTTTCAATTTTTCTTCTTCTGCAGTTGAAACAACAAGTGCCGTGCAGACTTCGCCTTCTCTGGTTATTCCTCCTCCATCTCTTCAGGTGACTCCTCCTTCTGCTTCACAACCTGGGTCACAAGAGGAGAAAATTGAGGCTCTTCATGGTTTGGATGACCCTGTTGCCTCGCAGGAGCAAAAAGATGAGGGACTCGAAGGAGGCGAGATCTCTCCGGAGCGGACTCCTTCTGACGACGTAGTTTTGTCCGCTCTCGTTACTCCGGGGAGTGAGTCTTCTTCGCAGAGAAGAAAGAAGCATGGGACATCGAAGAGGAGGGGGAAGAAAATTATCACCACTGAAGAGGAACCGGAAATTGCGCCAGTTGTACCTCCCTCCCCTTCTTCCCTTATGCCTTCAGACCAACCTGGAAGACCCGAAAAGCTAACCACTCGGCCGGGTAAAGGGTCTAAAGGCGGCAAGAAGAAATGAAGAGTTGAGCTTTTTGATTCCTTTTTTGTGTAATGGTCGGATGTTGTGCAGGCACCGGCCCCTGCTTCTTATTTTGAAACCTGTATCTGCAATATCTGCAATTGAATAAAATGATTCTTTATTTGTACATACTTTTGTTTGAATTTGAGAATGCATTTATTATTCATTTTTGCACAAGTTTTATTTATACGATGTTGTGGTGAGCTTGTGGTATGTTGTTTTAGCGTACCTCACCGACATAGTTATACCGCTTTGTATGTAACTATACCATGTTGCCCCTATACCATGAGCTTACCGCAACATCGTATACTTTAAGGGGACTTGCACTCTCGTTTTCTAAAGAATAATTACTTCATTCTCGAAGAGAATTTTCGTAGAGTGCAACTTCCTTCATATAAGTTTCTACGCTTTGTCCTTCGAAGAAATCACTTTCTCTTTTTGTGTATGTATATATTTTGCCAAGTGAATTCTTCTATGTGGCAAAGCGGACCTCTGAATGTACTTTAACCCCCCCTCTTTTTTTTTGAGGAAGATCATTCTCCATAATAGGTAAATTACTCTTCCTTTGGAAGTTAAAGTATGCTCTTGATGAGGTTTTTTTTTTTTTTTTTTTTTTTTTATATATAGAAAGTTGGACCTCTGAGGAGGGATTTTTCACGTTTCAACACTTGGAAGTTTTATTTCAATCTCGGTGAAACTTGTACCTCCAAAGAGTTATGCCTTAGAAATCCTTTTCACGTTTCAACACTTGGAAGTTTTATTTCAATCTCGGTGAAACGTAGGTTTCCGAAGAGGTCTTTCTTCTTAATTGCGCCTCCGAAGAGGTCTTTATTTTGTTTGCATTTCAACTCTGGTGAAGTGAAATTCCGAAGAGCGGCTGTTACACTTCAACTCCTGGTGAAATGTGCCTCCGAAGAGGTCTTTCTTTTGTTTGCATTTCAACTCTGGTGAAGTGGAATTCCGAAGAGCGGTTGTTACACTTCAACTCCTGGTGAAATGTGCCTCCGAAGAGGTCTTTCTTTTGTTTGCATTTCAACTCTGGTGAAGTGGAATTCCGAAGAGTGGAATTCCGAAGAGCGGTTGTTACACTTCAACTCCTGGTGAAATGTGCCTCCGAAGAGGTCTTTCTTTTGTTTGCATTTCAACTCTGGTGAAGTGGAATTCCGAAGAGCGGTTGTTACACTTCAACTCCTGGTGAAATGTGCCTCAAAAAGGGTTTTCATCGCCTGGAAGTTACTCTCTCATGGTTGGAGGGTCATGACTCCTCCAATCTTTTTTGTTGAGTAGAGAACTTTCTTTTTTGTGGCGTATGACCCATTAGAGGTCTTTTATCCTCCGAAGAGTTGTGCCTCCGAAGAGGACTTGTGCTGTTGATGGTAGCTTTGGTTGTTCCTCTGTTCACTTGCTTATGCCTTTTCAGCGATCCCCTTTTTTTTTCTTTTCAAGTTTTCATTCCCCTTTTCTCGCAAGTGGCTTGTTTAATCCAAGGAAGCGTACTTCATTGTCAGGCAAGTTCGTGAGAACGGGCACTAGCTTCCTAATTGGATGTTTGTTCGTTCAAACAATCTCAATTTATTAGCAAGGGCTCGTTTCTATCGAAATCATAAGCCGTTCAATTGAAGTATTTCCTATCTAGGATTTGAATTCGGGGCCTTTATGACTTGAAATTTGTTTGTTGAATGATGGTGAGAATCACTCGGTCTTATTATGCGCAAGTTTTATTTCCATTGTCTGCAAAAATTTAAATCGACATTTCAGCAATACATTTTATGTATTTTTATATCGAAAACAAAGCAAACATATAATAATAATAAGGAACACAAGATTTATAGTGGTTTGGCTATGAAATTGGGCCTACATCCACTTTATATTCTTTCATTATTTACTTGCATCAGTTTCACAATTGCTTTTAATTACAAGAATCATACATTCATAATTCTTTTTACAATGTTTCAACAAAATTTTCAAGTAAAGTATGGACGCAAATGGTTGTTGTTCCATGCCCTTGGAATTTGATCTCCATCAACAGTGGTGAGCTTGAATGTGCCGTCAAGAAGCTTCTGACCTATTACATACGGTCCTTCCCAATTTGGCCCAAACACACCTGTCGCGGTCATAATTCTTTTCAGGACTAGATCTCCAATTTCAAAGCTGCGTTGACGAACTTTGGAATTGAAATGTCTGGCTATCTTTTGCTGATGAGCTGCAACTCTGAGGTTAGCTTCATCTCTTTTTTCATCAAGGAGATCCAGCGCTTCAAGTTGTAGCTTCTCATTTTCTGCTTGATTGAAATGGATTCTTCTGTGTGAAGGGACCTCTGCTTCAACCGGAATCATTGCTTCCGATCCGTATGCTAACGAAAAAGGAGTATGCCCAGTCGCAGTTTTGTGAGTAGTTCTGTATGCCCATAGTGCAAGTGGTAGTTTATCGACCCAACCACCTTTTGCTCTTTCGAGTTGCTTTTTGATGGTTGATTTGATGATCTTGTTCACTGCTTCCACTTGCCCGTTTGCCTGCGGATGAGCTACTGCCGAAAAGCTTTTCTGGATTTTGAATCGTTTGCAAAAATCCTGGAATTCCTCGCTTTCAAACTGAGTACCATTGTCTGTGATTATTTTCTGAGGCACACCGTATCTGCAAATGATATTCTTGGTCACAAAGCTTATCATTTTCTTAGAAGTGATAGTAGCCAATGGTTCAGCTTCAGCCCATTTAGTAAAGTAATCAACTGCAACAATAGCATATTTAATCCCTGATTTAGCAGTTGGTAGCGGCCCAATGAGATCCATTCCCCAAATTGCAAACGGCCATGGACTGACCATCTGCGTGAGTTCGGTAGAAGGTGCTCTAGGAATTTTGGCAAATCTTTGGCATTTGTCACATTTTCGGGAGTAATCTGCAGCATCTCGATTAATTTCCGGCCAAAAATATCCGTATCGGAGAATTTTCTTTGCTAATGTTTGTCCACCTGAATGATCACCACATTCTCCTCCATGCACCTCAGCTAGGATTGTTTTGGACTCTTCCCGGGATACACATCGAAGCAATGGCATTGAGAATCCCCGTCTGTACAATCGGCCATCCTGAATTACATAGCGAGAGGCTTTCCTTAGTAGCTTTCGTCTTTCTATCGAATTTTCTGGCAGAGAACCTCTGAGTAGGTAGTCCAGTATTGGAGTCATCCATGACTCTTGTTCTTGGGATGCATTCATAATCCAGTCAATATCCATCTCGTCTATACTTGGTGCTGATAGGACTTCTACAGGGACCAATCCCAATAGTTGAGCTTCACCAGAACTTGAATACTTTGCGAGGGAATCTGCCTTCATATTCTCTTCCCGAGGAATGTGGCTTATTGAATAGTGATCGAGTTCACATAGGAGTTCCCAAGCCTTTGACAAGTAGGAAGGCAGGTTTCCACCTTTTGTTTGAAATTCCTTCTTGACTTGGCATACAATAAGCTGAGAATCACTGAAGATTTGTAATGCTCGAATGTTTAGCTCTTTAGCGATTTTCAGACCTGCAATAAGAGCTTCATATTCTGCTTCATTGTTTGTTGAAGGAAATTCCAATCTTAATGCATAACATAATGATCGACCTTCAGGAGTTTCAAGTACCACACCGGCTCCAGAACAGTAGTCATTTCTTGCACCATCAACATACATCTTCCACTGGATTGGGGAATCACTGATCGCTTCATCCTCACCATTATCCTTCTCTGTGAATTCTGCAATGAAATCAGCTAAAGCTTGTCCGTTGATTGCTTTTCGGGGGTGATAAGTGATGTCATATTGACTGAGTTCAATGTTCCATTTTAGAAGGCGACCCGAAGTTTCAGGGCGGAACAGGACTTGCTTTAGAGGTTGATCAGTAAGTACCCTGATAGGATGAGCTTGGAAATATTGCCTCAGTTTCCTTGATGCAACTAGTAGGCAATAGGCGAGTTTTTCCAACTTGGAGTAATTCAGCTCTGCCCCAGTGAGTCTTTTGCTGATATAGTAAACCGGATGTTGAATCCTTTTGTCTTCCCGTATCAGCGCTGCACTTAGGGCATGAGATGATACTGCCAAGTATATAAGAAGATCCTCACCATTGCCTGGCCTAGAAAGTATTGGAGGCGTTTCCATATGACGGATCAACTCATCGAAGGCTTTTTGGCATTCGGAAGTCCATTCAAAATTCTTCTTTCCTTTCTTCAGGGCGTCAAAGAATGGGATGCATTTATCAGTGGCTTTGGAAATGAACCGACTCAGGGCGGCGACCTTTCCGTTGAGACTCTGCAATTCCTTCTTCGTTCTAGGAGCTTTAACTTCTTTCAAGGCAGTAATTTGAGCTGGACTAGCCTCAATGCCCCTAGCACTGACGATGAAACCTAAGAACTTTCCGGACTCGACCCCAAATGTACATTTCAGAGGGTTAAGTTTCATTCTGTATTTCCGAAGGACTGCGAACATTTCTGCTAAGTGTTCTATGTGATCTGCTGCTTTCCTGGACTTCACTAACATGTCGTCGACGTAGACTTCCATAGTTTTGCCCAATTGCGGTTTGAACATAGCATTAACAAGTCTTTGGTAGGTTGCCCCTGCATTTTTCAATCCGAAGGGCATAACTCTGTAGCAATAAAGTCCCACATCTGTGATAAAGCTTGTATCCTCCTGATCCGGCTCGTGCATCATGATTTGGTTATAACCGGAGTAGGCATCCATGAAATATAACAATTCATGTCCCGTAGTTCCGTCTACCAGTTGATCGATCCTGGGTAACGGGAAGCAATCTTTGGGGCAAGCCTTGTTTAGATCAGAAAAATCGATGCACACTCTCCATTTTCCATTAGCTTTCTTGACCAGCACAGGATTTGAAACCCAATTCGGATATGTAGATTCTTTGATGAAGTTATTTTCCATGAGTCGATCGACTTCTTCTTTTAATGCTGCTGACCTTTCTGGACCTTGGGTTCTTCTTTTCTGTTTAACTGGCGTAAACTTTGGGTCAATATTCAGAGCGTGTACTGCAACTTCTGGAGATATTCCACACATATCGGCGTGAGTCCAAGCAAAGACATCCAGATTTGCTTTCAGGAAAGATATCAAGACATTCTGAATTGACACATTAAGCTGTGAACCCACATTCAACACCTTATTTGGGTCCTTCGGGTCAACAGGTACCGAAACTGTCGTTTCCACCGGTACCACTCTACTCTCCCCTGCACTGGCTTTTCTGGGATCCATTTCTCTCCGTGCCCCGCTGTGCTCTCCAGTGCAGGGTCCGTCCCGTAATTGCTACAAGGCTGGTTCCTTGATGCGGACTGGGGTTGCCGCATCCTTTCCCATTTCTCTTTTTCTTGACTCTCGCAGCTCTGTCAAATAGCACTCTCGCGCAGCATTTTGATCCCCTTTTATAACTCCTACTCCATTGTCAGTAGGGAATTTAATAGTGAGGCACCACGGGGCTAGGATAGCTTTGAATACTGCGAGTGTTGGACGGCCAAGAAAAGCATTATAAGCAGAAAACTCATCGACAATCACAAATGTTTGCTTGCGGACCACTTTCCTTTCTGCTTCCCCAAGTTCTACAAGCAGATCGATGGTCCCAATTGGTTGCTTTGGCTCCCCAGTGAAGCCAGCGATCTTCTGTGATGAGGCCTGTACATCGATCATAGGGATTTTCATCTGGTCAAATGTCTTCTTGAAGAGGATATTACATGATGCTCCGCAGTCGATGAGGACTCTTCTGACAATGGCCGGTCCAATACCGGCCGAGATGACCAAGGGATCTAGGGTAGGAGCTTCTATACCTGTGGAATCTCTGGCTCTGAAAACAATATCATCGTTGAAAGTTTTCTGTTGTTTCAGGGGCGTAGTGTCTTCTAAAACAAAGACGTCTTCTTCGGCTGGAGCATATTTCAAAGCCCTGGAATATCTCTCCATCTCACCCCAGCTCTTGCCAGCTGGGTGAGGCCCTCCTGTAATGACATTGATAACGGGCCTTCCAGATTCATGTCCCGTAGCTTTCTCACCTGTCCTAGGCTGATGAACAGGAACCTGTTGCCCCTGACTTGACGATGCAGGATTGTTGCTATTTTTCTTCACGAATTGCTGCAGTTTGTTTTCTCTTAGCAACTCTTCAATCAGATTTTTCAACTGGCGGCACTCATCAGTCTCATGACCGGGTTGATTATGGAAGCGGCAGAATTTCCCACTCTGTATGGCCTTTTTCCCGGTTCTCAAAGGGATAGGTTTAGGGAAATCGACGGAATCTTTAGTGGCCAGGTAGATGTGCTCCGGTGTATGTGATAATGGAGTATATTCTGATGGCTTGAAGGATCGGGGCTTCTTCAGATTACCCTGTTTCTTCCCATTATTATTCTCCCTTTTTTGCCCCACCGACTCATTCTTGCGTGGAGCGACAGTGTTGTCTTCTGCTTTCTCCAACACTGTCTTTACTGGTAAAGGACGGCTTTCCAAGCGAATGAATTCATCTGCTTTTTTGTAGAACTTTTCGAGAGAGGTTGGCTCCTTCATATTTAACCATTTCCCAAATTCGCTTGACTTATCAATAGCCCTCATCAGATAAGTCAATATCATTCGTGGTTCAGCATTGTCCACCTCAGCCAGCGCTATATTAAAGCGGTTCAAGAAGGATCTGATAGACTCACCAGGATTCTGCTCTAAACTCGATAGTGACATAATGTCCTTGGCCTTCGAAGCATATAGTCTAAACTGCTCCTTGAATTTTCTGGTCAAGTCTGAAAACTGATCAATAGATCGGACTGGCAACTTGGTGAACCATAGTAGAGCCACACCTTCCAGGTATACGGGGAAATATCGGCACTTTATTTCGTCCGAGGCTCTGGCACCTGTCATGTGCCAATCATATTTATACAAGAACTCATTCGGATCACTTGTCCCTTTGTAGGCTGGAATAGTCGGAGGGACAAACTTCCTTGGAAATTCCGCCTTCAAGATTTTTTCAGTGAACGGAGTTTTACTTGGAGCGAAACCCCATTCCTTCTCATCTTCAACCCTTTGCATACTTTCTTTCATGATCTGCCGGACCATTCCAGAAAGATATTCCTCATCATGCCGAGTTCTAGATCCACCAGCCTCAGGAATTGCCTGCTCAAAGGGACTAGTAGCCCTTTCAGGAGCATTCCTTTCACTAACATCATGAACGTTGCCAGCATAGTTCCTTTCATTACCAGCTGGTTGATTGTTTGCCCCAAGTAAATCGTTCAACTTATTCAGAATCAGAGCATTCTGGGCACTTTGAGCCTCTAATTGTGCATTTTGGGCGTTTATCTGATGGTTTAGCCCTAGAATCACAGCATCCAACTCCGCTTTCGTAACTCCAACAGATGGAGTGGGTTGATTAGGCACAGGGGAAGCGGAGGTTCCCTCTTGAATGTTTCCAGATCTGACAGATCTACTTTTCCTTCCAGGAGTCATAATCTCAGATAGACTTCTGGTTTTTAAAGAAATTCTTTCTACAAATCCTTGCGAAGCAATGATGACAGTTGTCCTGAGTTCAATTCTCAGTGAAAGCACCAAAAATGTTAACGTTAAAATGTGAACGCTAACACCCCGGTGTGTGAAGTGTAGTTGTGAAAGCACCACCCGATAGATCGGGAAAGAATTACAAGCAAGTAATAGCAGAAAAGCAGTAAACAACAACAATTTTATAGTGGTTCGGCTTAAGGGTATAGCCTACGTCCACTCTAAGTACTTTTATTAATAATCCCGTTACAAGCTGATACAACTCTTCTCAAGTACAATATACTTCAAATTACAAGTGGTTTGAAACAAGTCTTAAGCTTCAATGTCGATTAAAGTCCTTAAATCCATGTTGAAGATGTGTGGTTTCTTCGTGGAGTTCTTTGATGAATTCCTCTAATCTTGAAAGCTCTAAGTGTTGATGAAGTTCTCAATGCAGCAAGGCAACGGTGTATGAAGAGAATGTGCCCAAAGTCCATAGAATGTTGAAGGTGGTTGCCTATTTATAGAGAGTTTCGGTCTGGAATTATTGCCAAGTCCTAAGTCGCGGCCGACTTAAGTTAAGTCGTAGCTGACTTAATATGAGTCGTGGCCGGTCCATCAGGCCCCTTCATGGCTTCACAGGAGTTCACTTGCACAAGTCCTAGGTCGCCTCCGAGTCAACACTACCCCTTCTTAGCAATACGGCCTCGGGTTTGCATTTAATAGCTTTAAGTCGTTCACGACTCAAATTGGTTCGTGAGTCGTGACCGAGATAACTGGGAGCTGAATCGTGCACGAGTTAAGAGGTTGCTGTGCTGAGTAGCTGCATTGGACTCATCTTCCTTTTCTTGAGTCGTGAATGAGCTAACATTGGTCCTAAATCGGTTGTGACTTGGGTCGGTAACTATTTTAGGTCGCCAACTTGGTAAAACATTAGATCGGTAACTCGGTCAAGTCACTGAGTTGGCATCTCTTTTAGGCCTTAGGTCGGCCTTCCTATTAAGTCGGCATCCTCTGAGTCTTAAGTCAGTACCCACGTTAGGTCGTCCACTGTTTTAGCCTTAACTCGGTATTTCTTAAGTCGGTATGCCTCTCAATCCTTAAGTCGGTAACCCTTTGAGCCTTAAGTCGGTAACCCTGATAAAGCAGTTAGGTCGGTATCTACGTTGAATGTTAGGTCGGCATACCCCTTAGGCCTTAGGTCGGCATGCTTCTAACTGTTAGGTCGGTAAGTCATGGTCGAGGCGGAGTTAACATCCGACTACTTATACCACAAACTCCACGGAATAAATTTATGAGTGGAAACATCCAAGCTGTAGAATAAAATTGAGATGGAATTATTCTACACAAAAAACCAATACATGACAAATCCAACCGTTAGAAACGTAGAACATGGATAGAGCTTCGTTTTGATAGGTTGTGGCTCCCGTAACTCCAAACGAGTCAAAAGTTAAGGCCGTTTGAAGAAACGGAAGAAAGCGACCGACCGCTCGCTGTTCCGATTCAACGGTATTGACAAAAGTCTTCGATCTCCGTGAAACGCCCGAGCATGCTCACACTATAGTACTTGATATTTAAGATATTATGGATCATTGGAGGAATAAATAGGGATATGGGTCTAAAACTTGTCTACAGAAGCTATAGCACAATAAACGTTCTGTTTTTACGACCGTTCCGTCTTCCTCTTTTTCCGTACCACATTGTTTTGCTCATAGTCATCAACACGCGCCGCCTTTTTACCCGAATTACGACACCATGACGAAATGACTTCAAGGAGAGCGTTAAAAGCATTTGATACCTTAGAATTTCGAACGACCCATGGCGTTTTATATGATTACTTAGCCTGTAAGTAAACTACTTTTTCAATCTGCGAATATCTTTCAGTTTCCTGTTTTATCCAATTTTAAATTCAATTTCAATTTTTTTTGCTGAATATTATGCTGGCCTTGTTTGATCTTTGTATATTTTTGTTTTTTTACGTTCTTCTACGTTAACATCGTTTTATTCCGACTACTTATACCACAAACTCCACGGAATAAATTTATGAATGGAAACATTCAAGCTGTAGAATAAAATTAAGATGGAATTATTCTACACAAAAAACCGATCCATGACAATTCCAACCGTTAGAACATAGAACATGGAAAGAGCTTCGTTTTCATAGGTTGAGGCTCCCGTAACTCCAAACGAGTCAAAAGTTATGGCCGTTTAAAGAAACGGAAGAAAGCGACCGACCGCTCGCTGTTCCGATTCGACGGTATTGGCAAAAGTCTCCGATCTCCGTGAAGCGCTCGAGCATACTCACACTGTAGTACTTGATATTTAAGATATTATGGATCATTGGGGGAATAATTGGGGATATGGGTCAAAAACTTGTCTACAGAAGATATAGCACAATAAACGTTCTGTTTTTACGACCGTTCCGTCTTCCTCTTTTTCCGTACCACATTGTTTTGCTCATAGTCATCAACACGCGCCGCCTTTTTACCATAATTACGATACCACGACGAAATGACTTCAAGGAGAGCGTTAAAAGCATTTGATACCTTAGAATTTCGAACGACTCAAGGCGTTTTATATGATTACTTAGCCAGTAAGTAAGCTGCTTTTTCAATCTGTGAATATCTTTCAGTTTTCTGTTTTATCAAATTTTAAATTCATTTTCAATTTTTTTAGCTGAATATTATTCTGGCCTTTTTTGATCTTTGTATATTTTTGGTTTTTTTACGTTCTTCTACGTTAACATCGATTTAGTCCGACTACTTATACCACAAACTCCACGGAATAAATTTATGAATGGAAAAATCCAAGTTGTAAAATAAAATTAAGATGGAATTATTCTACACAAAAAACCGATCCAAGACAATTCCAACCGTTAGAAACGTAGAACATGGAAAGAGCTTCGTTTTCATAGGTTGAGACTCCCGTAACTCCAAATGAGTCAAAAGTTATGGCCGTTTGAAGAAACGGAAGAAAGCGACCGACCGTTCGCTGTTCCGATTCGACCGTATTGGCAAAAGTCTTCGATCTCCGTGAAGCGCTCGAGCATGCTCACACTATAGTACTTGATATTTAAGATATTATGGATCATTGGGGGAATAAATGGGGATATGGGTCAAAAACTTGTCTACAGAAGCTATATCTCAATAAACGTTCTGTTTTTACGACTGTTTTGTCTTACTCTTTTTCCGTACCACATTGTTTTGATCATAGTCATCAACGCGCATCGCCTTTTTACCAGAATTACGACACCACGACGAAGTGACTTCAAAGAGATCGTTAAAAGCATTTGATACCTTAGAATTTCGAACGACTCAAGGTGTTTTATATGATTACTTAGCCTGTAAGTAAGCTACTTTTTCAATCTGTGAATATCTTTCAGTTTCCTGTTTTATCCAATTTTAAATTCAATTTCAATTTTTTTAGCTGAATATTATGCTGGCCTTTTTTAATCTTTGCATATTTTTTTTTATACGTTCTTCTACGTTAACATCGATTTTGTCCGACTACTTATACCACAAACTCCACGGAATAAATTTATGAATGGAAACATCCAAGCTGTAGAATAAAATTGAGATGGAATTATTCTACACAAAAAACCGATCCATGACAAATCCAACTGTTAGAAACGTAGAACATGGAAAGAGCTTCGTTTTGATAGGTTGTGGCTCCCGTAACTCCAAACGAGTCAAAAGTTATGGCCGTTTGAAGAAACTAAAGAAAGCGACCGACTGCTCGCTGTTCCGATTCGACGGTATTGGCAAAAGTCATCGATCTCCATGAAACGCTCGAGCATGCTCACACTATAGTACTTGATATTTAAGATATTATGGATCATTGGGGGAACAAATGGGGATATGGGTCAAAAAATTGTCTACAGAAGCTATAGCACAATAAACGTTCTGTTTTTATGACCGTTCCGTCTTCCTCTTTTTCCGTGCCACATTGTTTTGCTCATAGTCATCAACACGCGCCGCCTTTTTACCAGAATTACGACACCACGACGAAATGACTTCAAGGAGAGCGTTAAAAGCATTTGTTACCTTAGAATTTCGAACGAATCAAGGCGTTTTATATGATTACTTAGCCAGTAAGTAAGCTGCGTTTTCAATCTGTGAATATCTTTCAGTTTCCTGTTTTATCAAATTATAAATGCATTTTCAATTTTTTTAGCTGAATATTATGCTGGCCTTTTTTGATCTTTGTATATTTTTGTTTTTTTACGTTCTTCTACGTTAACATCGAATTAGTCCGACTACTTATACCACAAACTCCACGGAATAAATTTATTAATGGAAACATCCAAGCTGTCGAATAAAATTAAGATGGAATTATTCTACACAAAAAACCGATCCATGACAATTCCAACCGTTAGAAACGCAGAAGATGGAAATAGCTTCGTTTTGATAGGTTGTGGCTCGCGTAACTCCAAACGAGTCAAAATTTATGGCCGTTTGAAGAAACGGAAGAAAGCGACCGACCGCTCGCTGTTCCGATTCGACGGTATTGGCAAAAGTCTTCGATCTACGTGAAACGCTCGAGCATGCTCACACTATAGTACTTAATATTTAAGATATTATGGATCATTGAGGGAATAAATGGGGATATGAGTCAAAAACTTGTCTACAGAAGCAATAGCACAATAAACATTCTGTTTTTACGACCGTTCCGTCTTCCTCTTTTTCCGTACCACATTGTTTTGCTCATAGTCATCAACACGCGCTGACTTTTTACCAGAATTACGACACCATGACGAAACGACTTCAAGGAGAGCGTTAAAAGCATTTGATACCTTAGAATTTCGAACGACTCAAGGCGTTTTATATGATTACTTAGCCTGTAAGTAAGCTACTTTTCAATCTGCGAATATCTTTCAGTTCCCTGTTTTATCCAATTTTAAATTCAGTTTCAATTTTTTTAGCTGAATATTATTTTGGCCTTGTTTGATCTTTGTATATTTTTGTTTTTTTACGTTCTTCTACATTAAAATCGATTTAGTCCGACTACTTATACCACAAACTCCACGGAATAAATTTATGAATGCAAACATGCAAGCTGTAGAATAAAATTAAGATGGAATTATTCTAAACAAAAAACCGATTCATCACAATTCCAACCGTTAGAAACGTAGAACATGGAAAGGCCTTCGTTTTGATAGGTTGTGGCTACCGTAACTCCAAACGAGTCAAAAGTTATGGCCGTTTGAAGAAACGGAAGAAAGCGACCGACCGCTCGCTGTTCCGATACGACGGTATTGGCAAAAGTCTTCGATCTCCGTGAAGCGCTCGAGCATGCTCACACTATAGTACTTGATATTTAAGATATTATGGATCATTGGGGGAATAAATGGGGATATGGGTCAAAAACTTGTCTATAGAAGCTATAGCACAATAAACGTTCTGTTTTTACGACCGTTCCGTCTTCCTCTTTTTCCGTACCACATTGTTTTGCTCATAGTCATCAACACGCGCCGCCTTTTTACCATAATTACGACACCACGAAGAAGTGACTTCAAGGAGAGCGTAAAAAGCATTTGATACCTTAGAATTTCGAACGACTCAAGGCGTTTTATATGATTACTTAGCCTGTAAGTAAGCTACTTTTTCAATCTGTGAATATCTTTCAGTTTCTTGTTTTATCCAATTTTAAATTCATTTTCAATTTTTTAGCTGAATATTATGCTGCCCTTTTTTGATCTTTGTATATTTTTTTTTACGTTCTTCTACGTTAACATCGATTTAGTCCGACTACTTATACCACAAACTCCACGGAATAAATTTATGAATGAAAACATCCAAGCTGTAGAACAAAATTGTGATGGAATTATTCTACACAAAAACCGATCCATGACAAATCCAACCATTAGAAACGTAGAACATGGAAAGAGCTTCGTTTTGATAGGTTGTGGCTCATGTAACTCCAAACGAGTCAAAAGTTATGGCCGTTTGAAGAAACGGAAGAAAGCGACCGACCGCTCGATGTTCCGATTCGACGGTATTGGCAAAAGTCTTCGATCTCCGTGAAGCGCTCGAGCATGCTCACACTATAGTACTTGATATTTAAGATATTATGGATCATTGGGGGAATAAATGGGGATATGGGTCAAAAACTTGTCTACAGAAGCTATAGCACAATAAACGTTCTGTTTTTACGACCGTTCCGTCTTCCTCTTTTTCCGTACCACATTGTTTTGCTCATAGTCATCAACACGCGCCGCCTTTTTACCATAATTACGACACCACGACGAAGTGACTTCAAGGATAGCGTTAAAACATTTGATACCTTAGAATTTCGAACGACTCAAGGCGTTTTATATGATTACTTAGCCTGTAAGTAAGCTACATTTTCAATCGTATAATATCTTTCAGTTTCCCGTTTTATCCAATTTTAAATTCAATTTCAATTTTTTTAGCTGAATATTATGCTGGCCTTTTTTGATCTTTGTATATTTTTGTTTTTTTACGTTCTTCTACGTTAACATCGATTTAGTCCGACTACTTATACCACAAACTCCACGGAATAAATTTATGAATGGAAACATCCAAGCTGTAGAATAAAATTGAGATGGAATTATTCTACACAAAAAACCGATCCACGACAAATCCAACCATTAGAAACGTAGAACATGGAAAGAGCTTCGTTTAGATAGGTTGTGGCTCCCGTAACTCCAAACGAGTCAAAAGTTAAGGCCGTTTTATATGATTACTTAGCCTGTAAGTTTCTTCAAGGAGAGCGTTAAAAGCATTTGATACCTTAGAATTTCGAACGACTCAAGGCGTTTTATATGATTACTTAGCCTGTAAGTAAGCTAATTTTTCAATCTGTGAATATCTTTCAGTTTCCTGTTTTATCCAATTTTAAATTCAATTTCAATTTTTTTAGCTGAATATTATGCTGGCCTTTTTTTATCTTTGTATATTTTTGTTTTTTTACGTTCTTCTACGTTAACATCGATTCAGTCCGACTACTTATACCACAAACTCCACAGAATAAATTTATTAATGAAAACATCCAAGCTGTAGAATAAAATTAAGATGGAATTATTCTACACAAAAAACCGATCCATGACAATTCCAACCGTTAAAAACGCAGAACATGGAAATATCTTCGTTTTGATAGGTTGTGGCTCGCGTAACTCCAAACGAGTCAAAAGTTATGGCCGTTTGAAGAAACGGAAGAAAGCGACCGACCGCTCGTTGTTTCGATTCGACGGTATTGGCAAAAGTCTTCGATCTCCGTGAAACGCTCGAGCATGCTCACACTATAGTACTTGATATTTAAGATATTATGGATCATTGGGGGAATAAATGGGGATATGGGTCAAAAACTTGTCTACAGAAGCTATGGCACAATAAACGTTCTGTTTTTACGACCGTTCCGTCTTCCTCTTTTTCCGTACCACATTGTTTTGCTCATAGTCATCAATACGCGCCGCCTTTTTAACAGAATTAAGACACCACGACGAAGTGACTTCAAGGAGAGCGTTAAAAGCATTTGATACCTTAGAATTTCGAACGACTCAAGGCGTTTTATATGATTACTTAGCCTGTAAGTAAGCTACTTTTTCAATCTGTGAATATCTTTCAGTTTCCTATTTTATCCAATTTTAAATTCAATTTCAACTTTTTTTAGCTGAATATTATGCTGGCCTTTTTTGATCTTTGTATATTTTTGTTTTTTTACGTTCTTCTACGTTAACATCGATTCAGTCCGACTACTTATACCACAAACTCCACAGAATAAATTTATTAATGAAAACATTCAAGCTGTAGAATATAATTAAGACGGAATTATTCTACACAAAAAACCGATCCATGACAATTCCAACCGTTAGAAACGCAGAACATGGAAATAGCTTCGTTTTGATTGGTTGTGGCTCGCGTAACTCCAAACGAGTCAAAAGTTATGGTCGTTTGAAGAAACGGAAGAAAGCGACCGACCGCTCGTTGTTTCGATTCGACGGTATTGGCAAAAGTCTTCGATCTCCGTGAAACGTTCGAGCATGCTCACACTATAGTACTTGATATTTAAGATATTATGGATCATTGGGGGAATAAATGGGGATATGGGTCAAAAACTTGTCTAAAGAAGCTATGGCACAATAAACGTTCTGTTTTTACGACCGTTCCGTCTTCCTCTTTTTCCGTACCACATTGTTTTGCACATAGTCATCAATACGCGCCGCCTTTTTAACAGAATTACGACACTACGACGAAGTGACTTCAAGGAGAGCGTTAAAAGCATTTGATACCTTAGAATTTCGAACGACTCAAGGCGTTTTATATGATTACTTAGCCTGTAAGTAAGCTACTTTTTCAATCTGTGAATATCTTTCAGTCTCTTGTTTTATCCAATTTTAAATTCAATTTCAATTTTTTTAGCTGAATATTATGCTGGCCTTTTTTGATCTTTGTATATTTTTGTTTTTTTACGTTCTTCTACGTTAACATCGATTTAGTCCGACTACTTATACCACAAACTCCACGGAATAAATTTATGAATGAAAACATCTAAGCTGTAGAATAAAATTAAGATGGAATTATTCTACACAAAAAACCGATCCATGACAATTCCAACCATTAGAAACGCAGAACATGGAAATAGCTTCGTTTTGATTGGTTGTGGCTCGCGTAACTCCAAACGAGTCAAAAGTTATGGCCGTTTGAAGAAACGGAAGAAAGCGACCGACCGCTCGCTGTTCCGATTCGACGATATTGGCAAAATTTTCGATCTCCGTGAAACGCTCGTGCATGCTCACACTATAGTACTTGATATTTAAGATATTATGGATCATTGGGGGAATAAATGGGGATATGGGTCAAAAACTTGTCTACAGAAGCAATAACACAATAAACGTTCTGTTTTTACGACCGTTCCGTCTTCCGCTTTTTCCGTACCACATTTTTTTGCTCATAGTCATCAACACGCGCCGCCTTTTTACCAGAATTACGACACCACGACGAAGTGACTTCAAAGAGAGCGTTGAAACATCCAAGCTGTAGAATAAAATTAGATGGAATTATTCTACACAAAAAACCGATCCACGACAAATCCAACCGTTAGAAACATAGAACACGGAAAGAGCTTCGTTTAGATAGGTTGTGGCTCCCGTAACGCCAAACGAGTCAAAAGTTAAGGCCGTTTGAAGAAACGGAAGAAAGCGACCGACCTCTCGCTGTTCCGATTCGACGGTATTGGCAAAAGTCTTCGATCTCCGTGAAACGCTCGAGCAAGCTTACACTATAGTACTTGATATTTAAGATATTATGGATCATTGGGGGAATAAATGGGGATATGGGTCAAAAACTTGTCTACAGAAGCTATAGCACAATGATCTTTCTGTTTTTACGACCGTTCCGTCTTCCTCTTTTTCCGTACCACATTGTTTTGCTCATAGTCATCAACAAGCGCCGCCTTTTTACCAGAATTACGACACCACGACGAAATGACTTCAAGGAGAGCGTTAAAAGCATTTGATACCTTAGAATTTCGAACGACTCAAGGCGTTTTATATGATTACTTAGCCTGAAGTAAGCTACTTTTTCAATCTGCGAATATCTTTCAGTTTCCTATTTTATCCAATTTTAAATTCAGTTTCAATTTTTTTAGCTGAATATTATGCTGGCCTTGTTTGATCTTTGTATATTTTTGTTTTTTTACGTTCTTC
Source organism: Allium cepa (assembly GCA_030765085.1). Classification (NCBI taxonomy): domain Eukaryota; kingdom Viridiplantae; phylum Streptophyta; class Magnoliopsida; order Asparagales; family Amaryllidaceae; genus Allium; species Allium cepa. The sequence continues at coordinate 173,517,564 of CM060931.1, forward strand.
TACATTAACATCGATTTAGTCCGACTACTTATACCACAAACTCCACGGAATAAATTTATGAATGAAAACATCTAAGCTGTAGAATAAAATTAAGATGGAATTATTCTACACAAAAAACCGATCCATGACAATTCCAACCGTTAGAAACGCAGAACATGGAAATAGCTTCGTTTTGATTGGTTGTGGCTCGCGTAACTCCAAACGAGTCAAAAGTTATGGCCGTTTGAAGAAACGGAAGAAAGCGACCGACCGCTCGCTGTTCCGATTCGACGATATTGGCAAAATTTTCGATCTCCGTGAAACGCTCGTGCATGCTCACACTATAGTACTTGATATTTAAGATATTATGGATCATTGGGGGAATAAATGGGGATATGGGTCAAAAACTTGTCTACAGAAGCAATAACACAATAAACGTTCTGTTTTTACGACCGTTCCGTCTTCCGCTTTTTCCGTACCACATTTTTTTGCTCATAGTCATCAACACGCGCCGCCTTTTTACCAGAATTACGACACCACGACGAAGTGACTTCAAAGAGAGCGTTGAAAGCATTTGATACCTTAGAATTTCGAACGAATCAAGGCGTTTTATATGATTACTTAGCCAGTAAGTAAGCTGCTTTTTCAATCTGGGAATATCTTTCAGTTTCCTGTTTTATCAAATTTTATATTCATTTTCAATTTTTTTAGCTGAATATTATGATGGCCTTTTTTTATCTTTGTATATTTTTTTTTTACGTTCTTCTACGTTAACATCGAATTAGTCCGACTACATATACCACAAACTTCACGGAATAAATTTATGAATGGAAACATCCAAGCTGTAGAATAAAATTAAGATGGAATTATTCTACACAAAAAACCGATCCATGACAATTCCAACCGTTAGAAACGCAGAACATGGAAATAGCTTCGTTTTGATAGGTTGTGGCTCGCGTAACTCCAAACAAGTCAAAAGTTAAGGCCGTTTGAAGAAACGGAAGAAAGCGACCGACCGCTCGCTGTTCCGATTCGACGGTACTGGCAAAAGTCTTCGATCTCCGTGAAACGCTCGAGCATGCTCACACTATAGTACTTGATATTTAAGATATTATGGATCATTGGGGGAATAAATGGGGATATGGGTCAAAAACTTGTCTACAGAAGCTATAGCACAATAAACGTTCTGTTTTTACGACCGTTCCGTCTTCCTCTTTTTCCGTATCACATTGTTTTGCTCATAGTCATCAACATGCGCCGCCTTTTTACCAGAATTACGACACCATGACGAAATGACTTCAAGGAGAGCGTTAAAAGCATTTGATACCTTAGAATTTCGAACGACTCAAGGCGTTTTATATGATTACTTAGCCTGTAAGTAAGCTACTTTTTCAATCTGTGAATATATTTCAGTTTCCTGTTTTATCCAATTTTAAATTCAATTTCAATTTTTTTAGCTGAATATTATGCTGGCCTTTTTTGATCTTTGTATATTTTTGTTTTTTTACGTTCTTCTACGTTAACATCGATTTAGGCCGACTACTTATACCGCAAACTCCACGGAATAAATTTATGAACGGAAACATCCAAGCAGTAGAATAAAACTGAGATGGAATTATTCTACACAAAAAACCGATCCATGACAATACCAACTGTTAGAAACGTAGAACAAGGAAATAGCTTCGTTTTGATAGGTTGTGGCTCGCGTAACTTCAAACGAGTCAAAAGTTATGGCTGTTTGAAGAAACGGAAGAAAGCGACCGACCGCTCGCTGTTCCGATTCGACGGTATTGGCGAAAGTCTTCGATCTCCGTGAAACGCTCGAGCATGCTCACACTATAGTACTTGATATTTAAGATATTATGGATCATTAGGGGAATAAATAGGGATATGGGTCAAAACCTTGTCTACAGAAGCTATAGCACAATTAACGTTCTGTTTTTACGACTGAATATTATGCTGGCCTTGTTTGATCTTTGTACATTTTTGTTTTTTTTACGTTCTTCTACGTTAACATCGATTTAGTCCAACTACTTATACCACAAACTCCACGGAATAAATTTATGAATGGAAACATCCAAGCTATAGAATAAAATTAAGATGGAATTATTCTACACAAAAAACCGATCCATGAAAATTCCAACCGTAAGAAACGTAGAACATGGAAAGAGCTTCATTTTCATAGGTTGTGGCTCCCGTAACTCCAAACGAGTCGAAAGTTATGGTCGTTTGAAGAAATAGAAGAAAGCGACCGACCGCTCGCTGTTCCGATTCGACGGTATTGGCAAAAGTCTTCGATCTCCGTGAAGCACTCGAGCATGCTCACACTGTAGTACTTGATATTTAAGATATTATGGATCTTTGGGGGTATAAATGGGGATATGAGTCAAAAACTTGTCTACAGAAGTTATAGCACAATAAACATTCTGTTTTTACGACCGCTCTGTATTCCTCTTTTACCGTACCACATTGTTTTGCCCATAGTCATCAACACGCGTCGCCTTTTTACCAGAATTACGACACCACGACGAAGTGACTTCAAGGAGAGCGTTAAAAGCATTTGATACCTTAGAATTTCGAATGACTCAAGGCGTTTTATATGATTACTTAGCCTGTAAATAAGCTACTTTTTCAATCTGTGAATATCTTTCAGTTTCCTATTTTATCCAATTTTAAATTCAATTTCAATTTTTTTAGCTGAATATTATGCTAGCCTTTTTTGATCTTTGTATATTTTTGTTTTTTTATGTTCTTCTACGTTAACATCAATTTAGTCCGACTACTTATACCACAAACTCCACGGAATAAATTTATGAGTGGAAACATCCAAGCTGTAGAATAAAATTGAGATGGAATTATTCTACACAAAAAACCGATCCATGACTAATCCAACTGTTAGAAACGTAGAACATGGATAGAGCTTCGTTTTGATAGGTTGTGGCTCGCGTAACTCCAAACGAGTCAAAAGTTAAGGCCGTTTGAAGAAACGGAAGAAAGCGACCGACCGCTCGCTGTTCCGATTCAACGGTATTGGCAAAAGTCTTCGATCTCCGTGAAACGTCCGAGCATGCTCACACTATAGTACTTGATATTTAAGATATTATGGATCATTGGAGGAATAAATAGGGATATGGGTCTAAAACTTGTCTACAGAAGCTATAGCACAATAAATGTTCTGTTTTTACGACCATTCCGTCTTCCTCTTTTTCCGTTCCACATTGTTTTGCTCATAGTCATCAACACGCGCCGCCTTTTTACCAAAATTACGACACCACGACGAAATGACTTCAAGGAGCGCATTAAAAGCATTTGATACCTTAGAATTTCGAACGACTCAAGGCGTTTTATATGATTACTTAGCCAGTAAGTAAGCTGCTTTTTCAATCTGTGAACATCTTTCAGTTTCCTGTTTTATCAAATTTTAAATTCATTTTCAATTTTTTTAGCTGAATATTATGCTGGCCTTTTTTGATCTTTGTATATTTTTTTTTTACGTTCTTGAACGTTAACATCAATTTAGTCCGACTACTTATACCACAAACTCCACGGAATAAATTTATGAATGAAAACATGCAAGCTATAGAATAAAATTAAGATGGAATTATTCTACACAAAAACCGATCCATGACAATTCCAACCGTTAGAAACGCAGAACATGGAAATAGCTTCGTTTTGATAGGTTGTGGCTCGCGTAACTCCAAACGAGTCAAAAGTTATGGCCGTTTGAAGAAACGAAAGAAAGCGACTGACCGCTCGCTGTTTCGATTCGACGGTATTGGCAAAAGTCTTCGATCTCCGTGAAACGCCCGAGCATGCTCACACTATAGTACTTGATATTTAAGATATTATGGATCATTGGGGGAATTAATGGGGATATGGGTCAAAAACTTGTCTACAGAAGCTATAGCAGAATAAACGTTCTGTTTTTACGACCGTTCCGTCTTTCTCTTTTTCCGTACCACATTGTTTTGCTCATAGTCATCAACACGCGCCGCCTTTTTACCATAATTACGACACCACGACGAAGTGACTTCAAGGAGAGCGTTAAAAACATTTGATACCTTATAATTTCAAACGACTCAAGGCGTTTTATATGATTACTTAGCCTGTAAGTAAACTACTTTTTCAATCTGTGAATATCTTTCAGTTTCTTGTTTTATCCAATTTTAAATTCAATTTCAATTTTTTTAGCTGAATATTATGCTGGCCTTGTTTGATGTTTGTATATTTTTGTTTTTTTACGTTCTTCTACGTTAAGATAGATTTAGTCCGACTACTTATACCACAAACTCCACGGAATAAATTTATGAATGGAAACATCCAAGCTGTAGAATAAAATTGAGATGGAATTATTCTACACAAAAAATGATCCATGACAAATCTAACCGTTAGAAATGTAGAACATGGATAGAGCTTCGTTTTGATAGGTTGTGGCTCCCGTAACTCCAAACGAGTCAAAATTTAAGGCCGTTTGAAGAAACGGAAGAAAGCGACCGACCGCTCGCTGTTCCGATTCGACGGTATTGGCAAAAGTCTTCGATCTCCGTGAAACGCCCGAGCATGCTCACACTATAGTACTTGATATTTAAGATATTATGGATTATTGGAGGAATAAATAGGGATATGGGTCAAAAACTTGTCTATATAGCACAATAAACGTTCTGTTTTTACGACCGTTCCGTCTTCCTCTTTTTCCGTACCACATTGTTTTCCTCATAGTCATCAACACGCGCCGCCTTTTTACCAGAATTATGACACCACGACGAAATGACTTCAAGGAGAGCGTTAAAAGCCTTTGATACCTTAGAATTTCGAACGACTTAAGGCGTTTTATAAGATTACTTAGCTTGTAAGTAAACCACTTTTTCAATCTGCGAATATCTTTCAGTTTCCTGTTTTATCCAATTTTAAATTCAATTTCAATTTTTTTAGCTGAATATTATGCTGGCCTTGTTTGATGTTTGTATATTTTTGTTTTTTTACGTTCTTCTACATTAACATCGATTTAGTCCGACTACTTATACCACAAACTCCACGGAATAAATTTATGAATGGAAACATCCAAGCTGTAGAATAAAATTAAGATGGAATTATCCTACACAAAAAACCGATCCATGACAACTCCAACTGTTAGAAACGTAGAACATGGAAAGAGCTTCGTTTTCATAGGTTGAGTCTCCTGTGAATCCAAACAAGTCAAAAGTTAAGGCCGTCTGAAGAAACGGAAGAAAGCGACCGACCGCTCGCTGTTCCGATTCGACGGTATTGGCAAAAGTCTTCGATCTCCGTGAAACGCTCGAGCATGCTCACAATATAGTACTTGATATTTAAGATATTATGGATCATTGGGAGAATAAACGGGGATATGGGTCCAAAACTTGTCTACAGAAGCTATAGCACAATAAACGTTCTGTTTTTACGACCGTTCCGTCTTCCTCTTTTTCGGTACAACATTGTTTTGCTCATAGTACTCAACATGCGCCGCCTTTTTACCAGAATTACGACACCATGATGAAATGACTTCAAGAAGAGCGTTAAAAGCATTTGATACCTTAGAATTTCGAACGACTCAAGGCGTTTTATATGATTACTTAGCCAGTAAGTAAGCTGCTTTTTCAATCTGTGAATATCTTTCAGTTTCTTGTTTTATCAAATTTTAAATTCATTTTCAATTTTTTTAGCTGAATATTATGCTGGCCTTGTTTGATCTTTGTATATTTTTCTTTTTTTTACGTTCTTCTACGTTAACATCGATTTAGTCCGACTACTTATACCACAAACTCCACGGAATAAATTTATGAATGGAAACATCCAAGCTGTAGAATAAAATTAAGATGGAATTATTCTACACAAAAAACCAATCCATGACAATTCCAACCGTTAGAACCGTAGAACATGGAAAGAGCTTCGTTTTCATAGGTTGAGGCTCCCGTAACTCCAAACGAGTCAAAAGTTATGGCCGTATGAAGAAACGGAAGAAAGCGACCGACCGCTCGCTGTTCCGAATCGACGGTATTGGCAAAAGTCTTCGATCTCCGTGTATCGCTCGAGCATGCTCACGCTATAGTACTTGATATTTAAGATATTATGGATCATTGGGGAAATAAATGGGGATATGGGTCAAAAACTTGTCTACAGAAGCTATAGCACAATAAACGTTCTGTTTTTACGACCGTTCCGTCTTCCTCTTTTTCCTTACCACATTGTTTTGCTCATAGCCATCAACACGCGCCGCCTTTTGACCAGAATTACGACACCACGACGAAGTGACTTCAAGGAGAGCGTTAAAAGCATTTGATACCTTAGAATTTCGAGCGACTCAAGGCGTTTTATATGATCACTTAGCCTGTAAGTAAGCTACTTTTTCAATCTGTGAATATCTTTCAATTTCCTGTTTTATCCAATTTTAAATTCAATTTCTATTTTTGTAGCTGAATATTATGCTGGCCATTTTTGATCTTTGTATATTTTTGTTTTTTTACGTTCTTCTACGTTAAGATTGATTTAGTCCGACTACTTATACCACAAACTCCACGGAATAAATTTACGAACGGAAACATCCAAGCTGTAGAATAAAACTGAGATGGAATTATTCTACACAAAAAACGATCCATGACAAATCTAACGGTTAGAAACGTAGAACATGGATAGAGCTTCGTTTTGATAGGTTGTGGCTCCCGTAACTCCAAACGAGTCAAAAGTTAAGGCCGTTTGAAGAAACGGAAGAAAGCGACCGACCGCTCGCTGTTCCGATTCGACGGTATTGGCAAAAGTCTTCGATCTCCGTGAAACGCCCGAGCATGCTCACACTATAGTACTTGATATTTAAGATATTATGGATCATTGGAGGAATAAATAGGGATATGGGTCAAAAACTTGTCTACAGAAGCTATAGCACAATAAACGTTCTGTTTTTACGACCGTTCCGTCTTCCTCTTTTTCCGTGCGACATTGTTTTGCTCATAGTCATCAACACGCGCCGCCTTTTTACCAGAATTACGACACCACGACGAAATGACTTCAAGGAGAGCGTTAAAAGCATTTGATACCTTAGAATTTCGAACGACTCAAGGCGTTTTATATGATTACTTAGCCTGAAGTAAGCTACTTTTTCAATCTGCGAATATCTTTCAGTTTCCTATTTTATCCAATTTTAAATTCAGTTTCAATTTTTTTAGCTGAATATTATGCTGGCCTTGTTTGATCTTTGTATATTTTTGTTTTTTACGTTCTTCTACGTTAACATCGATTTAGTCCGACTACTTATACAACAAACTCCACGGAATAAATTTATGAATGAAAACATGCAAGCTATAGAATAAAATTAAGATGGAATTATTCTACACAAAAACCGATCCATGACAATTCCAACCGTTAGAAACGCAGAACATGGAAATAGCTTCGTTTTGATAGGTTGTGGCTCGCGTAACTCCAAACGAGTCAAAAGTTATGGCCGTTTGAAGAAACGGAAGAAAGCGACTGACCGCTCGCTGTTCCGATTCGACGGTATTGGCAAAAGTCTTCGATCTCCGTGAAACGCCCGAGCATGCTCACACTATAGTACTTGATATTTAAGATATTATGGATCATTGGGGGAATTAATGGGGATATGGGTCAAAAACTTGTCTACAGAAGCTATAGCAGAATAAACGTTCTGTTTTTACGACCGTTCCGTCTTTCTCTTTTTCCGTACCACATTGTTTTGCTCATAGTCATCAACACGCGCCGCCTTTTTACCATAATTACGACACCACGACGAAGTGACTTCAAGGAGAGCGTTAAAAGAATTTGATACCTTATAATTTCAAACGACTCAAGGCGTTTTATATGATTACTTAGCCTGTAAGTAAGCTACTTTTTCAATCTGTGAATATCTTTCAGTTTCCTGTTTTATCCAATTTTAAATTCAATTTCAATTTTTTTAGCTGAATATTATGCTGCCCTTTTTTGATCTTTGTATATTTTTGTTTTTTACGTTCTTCTACATTAATATCGATTTAGTCCGACTACTTATACCACAAACTCCACGGAATAAATTTATGAATGGAAACATCCAAGCTGTAGAATAAAATTGAGATGGAATTATTCCACAAAAAACACCGATCCATGACAAATCCAACCCTTGGAAACGTAGAACATAGAATGAGCTTCGTTTTGATAGGTTGTGGCTCCCGTAACTCCAAACGAGTCAAAAGTTAAGGCCGTTTGAAGAAACGGAAGAAAGCGACCGACCGCTCGCTGTTCCGATTCGACGGTATTGGCAAAAGTCTTCGATCTCCGTGAAACGCTCGAGCATGCTCACACTATAGTACTTGATATTTGAGAAATTATGGATCATTGGGGGAATAAATGGGGATATGGGTCAAAAACTTGTCTACAGAAGCTATAGCACAATAAACGTTCTGTTTTTACGACCGTTCCGTCTTCCTCTTTTTCCGTACCACATTGTTTTGCTCATAGTCATCAACACGCGCCGCCTTTTTACCAGAATTACGAAACCTCGACGAAATGATTTCAAGGAGAGCTTTAAAAGCATTTGATACCTTAGAATTTCGAACGACTTAAGGCGTTTTATATGATTACTTAGCCAGTAAGTAAGCTGCTTTATCAATCTGTGAATATCTTTCAGTTTCCTGTTTTATCAAATTTTAAATTCATTTTCAATTTTTTTAGCTGAATATTATGCTGGCCTTTTTTGATCTTTGTATATGTTTGCTTTTTTACGTTCTTCTATGTTAACATCGATTTAGTCCGACTACTTATACCACAAACTCCACGGAATAAATTTATGAACGGAAACATCCAAGCTGTAGAATAAAATTGAGATGGAATTATTCTACACAAAAAACCGATCCATGACAATTCCAACCGTTAGAAAAGCAGAACATGGAAATAGCTTTGTTTTGATAGGTTGTGGCTCGTGTAACTACAAACGAGTCAAAAGTTATGGCCGTTTGAAGAAACGGAAGAAAGCGACCGACCGCTCGCTGTTCCGATTCGACGGTATTGGCGAAAGTCTTCGATCTCCGTGAAACGCTCGAGCATGCTCACACTATAATACTTGATATTTAAGATATTATGGATCATTGGGGGAATAAATGGGGATATGTGTCAAAAACTTGTCTACAGAAGCTATAGCACAATAAACGTTCTGTTTTTACGACCGTTCCGTCTTCCTCTTTTTCCGTACCACATTGTTTTGCTCATAGTCATCAACACGCGCCGCCTTTTTACCAGAATTACGACACCACGACGAACTGACTTCAAGGAGAGCGTTAAAAGCATTTGATACCTTAGAATTTCGAACGACCCAAGGCGTTTTATATGATTACTTAGCTTGTAAGTAAACTACTTTTTCAATCTGCGAATATATTTCAGTTTCCTGTGTTATCCAATTTTAAATTCAATTTCAATTTTTTTAGCTGAATATTATGCTGGCCTTGTTTGATCTTTGTATATTATTATTTTTTTACGTTCTTCTACGTTAACATCGATTTAGTCTGACTACTTATATCACAAACTCCACGGAATAAATTTATGAATGGAAACATCCAAGCTGTAGAATAAAATTAAGATGGAATTATTCTACACAAAAAACCGATCCATGACAATTCCAACCGTTAGAAACGTAGAACATGGAAAGAACTTCGTTTTCATAGGTTGAGGCTCCCGTAACTCCAAACGAGTCAAAAGTTATGGCCGTTTGAAGAAACGGAAGAAAGCGACCGACCGCTCGCTGTTCCGATTCGACGGTATTGGCAAAAGTCTTCGATCTCCGTGAAGCGCTCGAGCATGCTCACACTATAGTACATGATATTTAAGATATTATGGATCATTGGGGGAATAAATGGGGATATGGGTCAAAAACTTGTCTACAGAAGCTATAGCACAATAAACGTTCTGTTTTTACGACCGTTCCGTCTTCCTCTTTTTCCGTACCACATTGTTTTGCTCATAGTCATCAACACGCGCCGCCTTTTTACCAGAATTACGAAACCTCGACGAAATGATTTCAAGGAGAGCTTTAAAAGCATTTGATACCTTAGAATTTCGAACGACTTAAGGCGTTTTATATGATTACTTAGCCAGTAAGTAAGCTGCTTTTTCAATCTGTGAATATCTTTCAGTTTCATGTTTTATCAAATTTTAAATTCATTTTCAATTTTTTTAGCTGAATATTATGCTGGCCTTTTTTGATCTTTGTATATGTTTGTTTTTTTTACGTTCTTCTATGTTAACATCGATTTAGTCCGACTACTTATACCACAAACTCCACGGAATAAATTTATGAACGGAAACATCCAAGCTGTAGAATAAAATTGAGATGGAAATATTCTACACAAAAAACCGATCCATGACAATTCCAACCGTTAGAAAAGCAGAACATGGAAATAGCTTTGTTTTGAAAGGTTGTGGCTCGTGTAACTATAAACGAGTCAAAAGTTATGGCCGTTTGAAGAAACGGAAGAAAGCGACCGACCGCTCGCTGTTCCGATTCGACGGTATTGGCGAAAGTCTTCGATCTCCGTGAAACGCTCGAGCATGCTCACACTATAGTACTTGATATTTAAGATATTATGGATCATTGGGGGAATAAATGGGGATATGTGTCAAAAACTTGTCTACAGAAGCTATAGCACAATAAACGTTCTGTTTTTACGACCGTTCCGTCTTCCTCTTTTTCCGTACCACATTGTTTTGCTCATAGTCATCAACACGCGCCGCCTTTTTACCAGAATTACGACACCACGACGAACTGAATTCAAGGAGAGCGTTAAAAGCATTTGATACCATAGAATTTCGAACGACTCAAGGCGTTTTATATGATTACTTAGCTTGTAAGTAAACTACTTTTTCAATCTGCGAATATATTTCAGTTTCCTGTGTTATCCAATTTTAAATTCAATTTCAATTTTTCTAGCTGAATATTATGCTGGCCTTGTTTGATCTTTGTATATTATTATTTTTTTACGTTCTTCTACGTTAACATCGATTTAGTCTGACTACTTATACCACAAACTCCACGGAATAAATTTATGAACGGAAACATCTAAGCTGTAGAATAAAATTAAGATGGAATTATTCTACACAAAAAACCGATCCATGACAATTCCAACCGTTAGAAACGTAGAACATGGAAAGAACTTCGTTTTCATAGGTTGAGGCTCCCGTAACTCCAAACGAGTCAAAAGTTGTGGCCGTTTGAAGAAACGGAAGAAAGCGACCGACCGCTCGCTGTTCCGATTCGACGGTATTGGCAAAAGTCTTCGATCTCCGTGAAGCGCTCGAGCATGCTCACACTATAGTACATGATATTTAAGATATTATGGATCATTGGGGGAATAAATGGGGATATGGGTCAAAAACTTGTCTATAGAAGCTATAGCACAACAAACGTTCTGTTTTTATGACCGTTCTGTCTTCCTTATTTTCCGTACCACATTGTTTTGCTCATAGTCATCAACACGCGTCGCCTTTTTACCAGAATTACGACACCACGACGAAGTGACTTCAAGGAGAGCGTTAAAAGCTTTTGATACCTTAGAATTTCGAATGACTCAAGGCGTTTTATATGATTACTTAGCCAGTAAGTAAGCTGCTTTTTCAATCTGTGAATATCTTTCAGTTTCCTGTTTTATCAAATTTTAAATTCATTTTCAATTTTTTTAGCTGAATATTATGCTGGCCTTTTTTGATCTTTGTATATTTTTGTTTTTTTACGCTCTTCTACGTTAACATCGATTTAGTCCGACTACTTATACCACAAACTCCACGGAATAAATTTATGAATGGAAACATCCAAGCTGTAGAATAAAATTAAGATGGAATTATTCTACACAAAAAACCGATCCATGACAATTCCAACGGTTAGAAACGTAGAACAAGGAAAGAGCTTCGTTTTCACAGGTTGAGGCTCCCGTAATTCCAAACGAGTCAAAAGTTATGGCCGTTTGAAGAAACGGAAGAAAGCGACCGATCGCTCGCTGTTCCGAATCGACGGTATTGGCAAAAGTCTTCGATCTCCGTGAAGCGCTCGAGCATGCTCACACTATAGTACTTGATAATTAAGATATTATGGATCATTGGGGGAATAAATGGGGATATGGGTCAAAAACTTGTCTACAGAAGCTATAGCACAATAAACGTTCTGTTTTTATGACCGTTCCGTCTTCCTCTTTTTCCGTACCACATTGTTTTACTCGTAGTCATCAACACGTGTCGTCTTTTTACCAGAATTACGACACCACGACGAAGTGACTTCAAGGAGAGCGTTAGAAGCATTTGATACCTTAGAATTTCGAACGACTCAAGGCGTTTTATATGATTACTTAGCCTGCAAGTAAGCTACTTTTTAAATCTATGAATATCTTTCAGTTTCCTGTTTTATCCAATTTTAAATTCAGTTTCAATTTTTTTAGCTGAATATTATGCTGGCCTTTTTTGATCTTTGTATATTTTTGTTTTTTTACCTTCTTCTACGTTAACATCGATTTAGTCCGACTACTTATACCACAAACTCCACGGAATAAATTTATGAATGGAAACATCCAAGCTGTAGAATAAAATTAAGATGGAATTATTCTACACAAAAAACCGATCCATGACAATTCCAACGGTTAGAAACGTAGAACAAGGAAAGAGCTTCGTTTTCACAGGTTGAGGCTCCCGTAATTCCAAACGAGTCAAAAGTTATGGCCGTTTGAAGAAACGGAAGAAAGCGACCGACCGCTCGCTGTTCCGATTCGACGGTATTGGCGAAAGTCTTCGATCTCCGTGAAACGCTCGAGCATGCTCACAATATAGTACTTGATATTTAAGATATTATGGATCATTGGGAGAATAAATGGGGATATGGGTCAAAAACTTGTCTACAGAAGCTATAGCACAATAAACGTTCTGTTTTTACGACCGTTCCGTCTTCCTCTTTTTCGGTACAACATTGATTTGCTCATAGTAATCAACATGCGCCGCCTTTTTACCAGAATTACGACACCATGATGAAATGACTTCAAGAAGAGCGTTAAAAGCATTTGATACCTTAGAATTTCGAACGACTCAAGGCGTTTTATATGATTACTTAGCTAGTAAGCAAGCTGCTTTTTCAATCTGTGAATATCTTTCAGTTTCTTGTTTTATCAAATTTTAAATTCATTTTCAATTTTTTTAGCTGAATATTATGCTGGCCTTGTTTGATCTTTGTATATTTTTCTTTTTTTTACGTTCTTCTACGTTAACATCGATTTAGTCCGACTACTTATACCACAAACTCCACGGAATAAATTTATGAATGGAAACATCCAAGCTGTAGAATAAAATTAAGATGGAATTATTCTACACAAAAAACCGATCCATGACAATTCCAACGGTTAGAAACGTAGAACAAGGAAAGAGCTTCGTTTTCACAGGTTCAGGCTCCCGTAATTCCAAACGTGTCAAAAGTTATGGCCGTTTGAAGAAACGGAAGAAAGCGACCGATCGCTCGCTGTTCCGAATCGACGGTATTGGCAAAAGTCTTCGATCTCCGTGAAGCGCTCGAGCATGCTCACACTATAGTACTTGATAATTAAGATATTATGGATCATTGGGGGAATAAATGGGGATATGGGTCAAAAACTTTCTACAGAAGCTATAGCACAATAAACGTTCTGTTTTTATGACCGTTCCGTCTTCCTCTTTTTCCGTACCACATTGTTTTACTCGTAGTCATCAACACGTGTCGTCTTTTTACCAGAATTACGACACCACGACGAAGTGACTTCAAGGAGAGCGTTAGAAGCATTTGATACCTTAGAATTTCGAACGACTCAAGGCGTTTTATATGATTACTTAGCCTGCAAGTAAGCTACTTTTTCAATCTATGAATATCTTTCAGTTTCCTGTTTTATCCAATTTTAAATTCAGTTTCAATTTTTTTAGCTGAATATTATGCTGGCCTTTTTTGATCTTTGTATATTTTTGTTTTTTTACCTTCTTCTACGTTAACATCGATTTAGTCTGACTACTTATACCACAAACTCCACGGAATAAATTTATGAATGGAAACATCTAAGCTATAGAATAAAATTAAGATGGAATTATTCTACACAAAAAACCGATCCATGACAATTCCAACGGTTAGAAACGTAGAACAAGGAAAGAGCTTCGTTTTCACAGGTTGAGGCTCCCGTAATTCCAAACGAGTCAAAATTATGGCCGTTTGAAGAAACGGAAGAAAGCGACCGACCGCTCGCTGTTCCGATTCGACGGTATTGGCGAAAGTCTTCGATCTCCGTGAAACGCTCGAGCATGCTCACAATATAGTACTTGATATTTAAGATATTATGGATCATTGGGAGAATAAATGGGGATATGGGTCAAAAACTTGTCTACAGAAGCTATAGCACAATAAACGTTCTGTTTTTACGACCGTTCCGTCTTCCTCTTTTTCGGTACAACATTGATTTGCTCATAGTAATCAACATGCGCCGCCTTTTTACCAGAATTACGACACCATGATGAAATGACTTCAAGAAGAGTGTTAAAAGCATTTGATACCTTAGAATTTCGAACGACTCAAGGCGTTTTATATGATTACTTAGCCAGTAAGCAAGCTGCTTTTTCAATCTGTGAATATCTTTCAGTTTCTTGTTTTATCAAATTTTAAATTCATTTTCAATTTTTTTAGCTGAATATTATGCTGGCCTTGTTTGATCTTTGTATATTTTTCTTTTTTTTACGTTCTTCTACGTTAACATCGATTTAGTCCGACTACTTATACCACAAACTCCACGGAATAAATTTATGAATGGAAACATCCAAGCTGTAGAATAAAATTAAGATGGAATTATTCTACACAAAAAACCGATCCATGACAATTCCAACCGTTAGAACCGTAGAACATGGAAAGAGCTTCGTTTTCATAGGTTGAGGCTCCCGTAACTCCAAACGAGTCAAAAGTTATGGTCGTTTGAAGAAACGGAAGAAAGCGACCGACCGCTCACTGTTCCGAATCGACGGTATTGGCAAAAGTCTTCGATCTCCGTGAAGCGCTCGAGCATGCTCACACTATAGTACTTGATATTTAAGATATTATGGATCATTGGGGAAATAAATGGGGATATGGGTCAAAAACTTTTCTACAGAAGCTATAGCACAATAAACGTTCTGTTTTTACGGCCGTTCCGTCTTCCTCTTTTTCCTTACCACATTGTTTTGCTCATAGCCATCAACACGCGCCGCCTTTTTACCAGAATTACGACACCACGACGAAGTGACTTCAAGGAGAGCGTTAAAAGCATTTGATACCTTAGAATTTCGAATGACTCAAGGCGTTTTATATGATTACTTAGCCTGTAAGTAAGCTTCTTTTTCAATCTGTGAATATCTTTCAGTTTCCTGTTTTATCCAATTTCAGTTTCAATTTCAATTTCAATTTTTTTAGCTGAATATTATGCTGGAATTTTTTGATCTTTGTATATTTTTTGTTTTTTTACGTTCTTAAACGTTAACATCGATTTAGTCCGACTACTTATACCACAAACTCCACGGAATAAATTTATGAATTGAAACATCCAAGCTGTAGAATAAAATTTAGATGGAATTATTCTACACAAAAAAACGATCCATGACAATTCCAACCGTTAGAAAAGTAGAACATGGAAAGAGCTTCGTTTTGATAGGTTGTGGCTCCAGTAACTCCAAACGAGTCAAAAGTTATGGCCGTTTGAAAAACGGAAGAAAGCGACCGACCGCTCGCATTTCCGATTCGACGGTATTGGAAAAAGTCTTCGATCTCTGTGAAACGCTCGAGCATGCTCACACTATAGTACTTGATATTTATGATATTATGGCTCATTGGGGGTATAAATGGGGATATGGGTCAAAAACTTGTCTACAGAAGCTGTAGCACAATAAACGTTCTGTTCATTTTCCGTACCACATTGTTTTGCTCATAGTCATCAACACGTGCCGCCTTTTTACCAAAATTACGACACCACGACGAAGTGACTTCAAGGAGAGCGTTAAAAGCATTTGATACCTTAGAATATCGAACGACTCAAGGCGTTTTATATGATTACTTAGCATGTAAGTAAGCTATTTTTTCAATCTGCGGATATCTTTCAGTTTCCTGTTTTATCCAATTTTGAATTCAATTTCAATTTTTTTAGCTGAATATTATGCTGGCCTTGTTTGATCTTTGTATATTTTTGTTTTTTTACGTTCTTCTATGTTAACATCGATTTAGTCCGACTACTTATACCACAAACTCCACGGAATAAATTTATGAATGAAAACATTCAAGCTGTAGAATAAAATTAAGATGGAATTATTCTACACAAAAAACCCATCCATGACAATTCCAACCGTTTGAAAAGTAGAACATGGAAAGAGCTTCATTTTGATAGGTTGTGGCTCCCGTAACTCCAAACTAGTCAAAAGTTATGGCCGTTTGAAGAAACGGAAGAAAGCGACCGACCGCTCGCTGTTCCGATTCGACGGTATTGACAAAAGTCTTCGATCTCTGTGAAACAATCAAGCATGCTCACAATATAGTACTTGATATTTAAGATATTATGGATCACTGGGGGAATAAATGGGGATATGGGTCAAAAACTTGTCTACAGAAGCTATAGCACAATAAACGTTCTGTTTTTGCGACCGTTCCGTCTTCCTCTTTTTCCGTACCACATTGTTTTGCTCATAGTCATCAACACGCGCCGCCTTTTAATCAGAATTACGGCACCACGACGAAGTGACTTCAAGGAGAGCGTTAAAAGCATTTGATACCTTAGAATTTCGAACGAATCAAGGCGTTTTATATGATTACTTAGCCTGTTAGTAAGCTACTTTTCAATCTACGAATATCTTTCAGTTTCCTGTTTTATCAAATTTTATATTCATTTTCAATTTTTTTAGCTGAATATTATGCTGGCCTTTTTTGATCTTTGTGTATTTTTGTTTTTTTACGTTCGTCTACGTTAACATCGATATAGTCCGACTACTTATTACACAAACTCCACGGAATAAATTTATAAATGGAAATATCCAAGCAGTAGAATAAAATTAAGATGTAATTATTCTACACAAAAAACCGATCCATGACAAATCCAACCGTTAGAAACGTAGAACAAGGAAATAGCTTCGTTTTGATAGGTTGTGGCTCGCATAACTGCAAACGAGTCAAAAGTTATGGCCGTTTGAAGAAACGGAAGAAAGCGACCGACCGCTCGCTGTTCCGATTCGACGGTATTGGCAAAAGTCTTCGATCTCCGTGAAATGCTCGAGCATGCTCACAATATAGTAATTGATATTTAAGATATTATGGATCATTGGGGGAATAAATGGGGATATGGGTCAAAAACTTGTCTACAGAAGCTATAGTGCAATAAACGTTCTGTTTTTACGACCGTTCCGTCTTCCTCTTTTTCCATACCACATTGTTTTGCTCATAGCAATCAACACGCGCCGCCTTTTTACCAGAATTACGACACCACGACGAATTGACTTCAAGGAGAGCGTTAAAAGCATTTGATACCTTAGAGTTTCGAACGACTCAAGGCGTTTTATATGATTACTTTGCCTGTAAGTAAGCTACTTTTCAATCTGTGAATATCTTTCGGTTTCCTGTTTTATCCAATTTTAAATTCAATTTCAATTTTTTTAGCTGAATATTATGCTGGCCTTTTTTGATCTTTGTATATTTATGTTTTTTACGTTCTTCTACGTTAACATCGATTTAGTCCGACTACTTATACCACAAACTCCACGGAATAAATTTATGAATGAAAACATACAAGCTGTAGAATAAAATTAAGATGGAATTATTCCACACAAAAAACCGATCCATGACAATTCCAACCGCTAGAAACGTAGAACATGCAAAGAGCTTCGTTTTGATAGATTGTGGATCCCGTAACTCCAAACTAGTCAAATGTTATGGCTGTTTGAAGAAACGGAAGAAAGCGACCGAACGCTCGCTGTTCCGATTCGACGGTATTGGAAAAAGTCTTCGATCTCCGTGAAACGCTCGAGCATGCACACACTATAGTACTTGATATTTAAGATATTATGGATCATTGGGGGAATAAATGAGGATATGGATCAAAAACTTGTCTACATAAGCTACAGCACAATAAACATTGTGTTTTTAGGACCGTTCCGTCTTCCTCTTTTCCGTACCACATTGTTTTGCACATAGTCATCAACACGTGCCGCCTTTTTACCAATATTACGACACCACGACGAAGTGACTTCAAGGAGAGCGTTAAAAGCATTTGATACCTTAGAATTTCGAATGACTCAAGGCGTTTTATATGATTACTTAGCCTATAAGTAAGCTACTTTTTCAATCTGCGAATATCTTTCAGTTTCCTGTTTTATCCAGTTTCAAATTCAAATTCAATTTTTTTAGCTGAATATTATGCTGGCCTTTTTTGATCTTTGTATATTTTTGTTTTTTTACGTTCTTCTACGTTAACATCGATTTATTCCGACTACTTATACCACAAACTCCACGGAATAAATTTATGAATGAAAACATCCAAGCTGAAGAATAAAATTAAGATGGAATTATTCTACACAAAAAACCGATCCATGACAATCCCAACCGCTAGAAACGTAAAACATGGAAAGAGCTTCGTTTTGATAGGTTGTGGCTCCTGTTACTCCAAACGAGTCAAAACTTATGGCCGTTTGAATAAACGGAAGAAAGCGATCGACCGCTCGCTGTTCCGATTCGACGATATTGGCAAAAGTCTTCGATCTCGGTGAAACGCTCGAGCATGCTCACACTATAGTACTTGATATTTATGATATTATGGATCATTGGGGGTATAAATGGAGATATGGGTCAAAAACTTGTCTACGGAAGCTATAGCACATTAAACGTTCTGTTTTTACGGCCGTTCCGCCTTCCCCATTTTCCGTACCACATTGTTTCGCCCATAGTCATCAACACGTGCCGCCTTTTTACCAAAATTACGACACCACGACGAAGTGACTTCGAGGAGAGCGTTAAAAGCATTTGATACCTTAGAATTTCGAACGACTCAAGGCGTTATATATGATTACTTAGCCTGTAAGTAAGCTACTTTTTCAATCTGCGAATATCTTTCAGTTTCCTGTCTTATCCAATTTTAGATTCAATTTCAATTTTTTTAGCTGAATATTATGCTAGCCTTGTTTGATCTTTGTATATTTTTGTGTTTTTACGTTCTTCTACGTTAACATCGATTTAGTCCGACTACATATACCACAAACTCCACGGAATAAATTTATGAATGAAAACATTCAAGCTGTAGAATAAAATTAAGATGCAATTATTCTACACAAATAACCGATCCATGACAATTCCAACCGTTAAAAACGTAGAACATGGAAAGAGCTTCGTTTTGATAGGTTGTGGCTCCCGTAACTCCAAACGAGTCAAAAGTTATGGCCGTTTGAAGAAATGGAAGAAAGCGACCGACCGCTCGCTGTTCCAATTCGACGGTATTGGCAAAAGTCTTCGATCTCCGTGAAACGCTCGAGCATGCTCACACTATAGTACTTGATATTTAAGATATTATGGATCATTGGGGGAATAAATGGGGATATAAGTCAAAAACTTGTCTACAGAAGCTATAGCACAATAAACGTTCTGTTTTTGCGACCGTTCCGTCTTCCACTTTTCCGTACCACATTGTTTTGCTCATAGTCATCAAGTAGCGCCGCCTTTTTGCCAGAATTACGGCACCACGACGAAGTGACTTCAAGGAGAGCGTTAAAAGCATCTGATACCTTATAATTTCGAACGACTCAAGGTGTTTTATATGATTACTTAGCGTGTAAGTAAGCTACTTATTCAATCTGTGAATATCTTTCAGTTTCCTGTTTTATTCAATTTTAAATTAATTTCAATTTTTTTAGCTGAATATTATGCTGGCCTTTTTTTATCTTTGTATATTTTTGTTTTTTTACGTTCTTCTACGTTAACATCGATTTAGGCCGACTACTTATACCACAAACTCCACGGAATAAATTTATGAATGAAAACTTCCAAGCTGTAGAATAAAATGAAGATGGAATTATTCTACACAAGAAATTAAGCATGACAATTCCAACAGTTAGAAACGTAGAACATGGAAAGAGCTTCGTTTTGATAGGTTGTGGCTCCTGTAACTCCGAACGAGTCAAAGTTATGGCCGTTTGAAGAAACGGAAGAAAGCGACCGACCGCTCGCTGTGCCGATTCGACGGTATTGGCAAAAGTCTTCGATCTCCGTGAAACGCTCGAGCATGCTCACACTATAGTACTTGATATTTAAGATATTATGGATCATTGGGGGAATAAATGGAGATATGGGTCAAGAACTTGTCTACAGAAGCTGTAGCACAATAAATGTTCTGTTTTTGCGACCGTTGCGTCTTCCTCTTTTTCCGTACCACATTGTTTTGCTCATAGTCATCAACGCGTGCCGCCTTTTTACCAAAATTATGACACCACGACGAAGTGACTTCAAGGAGAGCATTAAAAGCATTTGATACCTTAGAATTTCGAACGACTCAAGGCGTTTTATATGATTATTAGCGTGTAACTAAGCTACTTTTTCAATCTCTGAATATCTATCAGTTTCCTGTTTTATCCAATTTTAAATTCAAATTCAAATACCTGAATATTATGCTGGCCTTTTTTGACCTTGTATATTTTTGTTTTTTTACGTTCTTCTATGTTAACATCGATTTAGTCCGGCTACTTATACCACAAACTCCACGGAATAAATTTATGAATGAAAACATTCAAGCTGTAGAATAAAATTAAGATGGAATTATTCTACACAAAAACCGATCCATGACAATTCCAACCGTTAGAAACGTAGAATATGGAAAGAGCTTCGTTTTGATAGGTTGTGGCTCCCGTAACTCCAAACGAGTCAAAAGTTATGACCGTTTGAAGAAACGGAAGAAAACGACCGACCGCTCGGTGTTCCAATTCGACGGTATTGGCAAAAGTCTTCGATCTCCGTGAAACGCTCCAGCATGCTCACACTATAGTACTTGATATTTATGATATTATGGATCATTGGGGGTATAAATAGGGATATGGGTCAAAAACTTGTCTACAGAAGCTATAGCACAATAAACATTCTGTTTTTGCGACCGTTCCGTCTTCCTCTTTTTCCGTACCACATTGTTTTGCTCATAGTCATCAACACGCGCCGCCTTTTTACCAGAATTACGGCACCACGACGAAGTGACTTCAAGGAGAGCGTTAAAAGCATTTGATACCTTAGAATTTCAAACGACTCAAGGCGTTTTACATGATTACTTAGCGTGTAAGTAAGCTACTTTTTCAATCTGTGAATATCTTTCAGTTTCCTGTTTTATCCAATTTTAAATTCAATTTCAATTAGCTGAATATTATGCTGGCCTTTTTTGATCTTTGTATATTTTTGTTTTTTTACATTCTTCTACGTTAACATCGATTTAGACCGAGTACTTATACCACAAACTCCACGGAATAAATTTATGAATGAAAACATTCAAGCTGTAGAATAAAATTAAGATGGAATTATTCTACACAAAAACTGATCCATGGCAATTCCAACCGTTAGAAACGTAGAACATGGAAAGAGCTTCGTTTTGATAGGTTGTGGCTCCCGTAACTCCAAACGAGTCAAAAGTTATGACCGTTTGAAGAAACGGAAGAAAACGACCGACCGCTCGCTGTTCCGATTCGACGGTATTGGCAAAAGTCTTCGATTTCCGTGAAATGCTCGAGCATGCTCACACTATAGTACTTGATATTTATGATATTATGGATCATTGGGGGTATAAATAGGGATATGGGTCAAAAACTTGACTACAGAAGCTATAGCACAATAAACGTTCTGTTTTTGCGACCGTTCCGTCTTCCTCTTTTTCCGTACCACATTGTTTTGCTCATAGTTATCAAATAGCGCCGCCTTTTTACCAGAATTACGGCACCACGACGAAGTGACTTCAAGGAGAGCGTTAAAAGCATCTGATACCTTAGAATTTCGAAAGACTCAAGGCGTTTTATATGATTACTTAGCGTGTAAGTAAGCTACTTTTTCAATCTGTGAATATCTTTCAGTTTCCTGTTTTACTCAATTTTAAATTAATTTCAATTTTTTTAGCTGAATATTATGCTGGCCTTTTTTTATCTTTGTATATTTTTGTTTTTTTACGTTCTTCTACGTTAACATCGATTTTGTCCGACTACTTATACCACAAACTCCACGGAATAAATTTATGAATGAAAACATCCAAGCTGTAAAATAAAATGAAGATGGAATTATTCTACACAAGAAATGAACCATGACAATTCCAACAATTAGAAACGTAGAACATGGAAAGAGCTTCATTTTGATAGGTTGTGGCTACTGTAACTCCGAACGAGTCAAAAGTTATGGCCGTTTGAAGAAACGGAAGAAAGCGACCGACCGCTCGCTGTTCCGATTCGATGGTATTGGCAAAAGTCTTCGATCTCCGTGAAACGCTCGAGCATGCTCACACTATAGTACTTGATATTTAAGATATTATGGATCATTGGGGGAATAAATGGAGATATGGGTCAAAAACTTGTCTACAGAAGCTATAGCACAATAAACGTTCTGTTTTTGCGACCGTTCCGTCTTCCTCTTTTTCCGTACCGCATTGTTTTGCTCATAGTCATCAATACGTGCCGCCTTTTTACCAAAATTATGACACCACGACGAAGTGACTTCAAGGAGAGCGTTAAAAGCATTTGATACCTTAGAATTTCGAACGACTCAAGGTGTTTTATATGATTATTAGCTGAATATTATGCTGGCCTTTTTTGATCTTCGTATATTTTTATTTTTTTACGTTGCTCTACGTTAACATCGATTTAGTCCGACTACTTATACCACAAACTCCACGGAATAAATTTATGAATGAAAACATTCAAGCTGCAGAATAAAATTAAGATGGAATTACTCTACACAAAAACCGATCCATGACAATTCCAACCATTAGAAACGTAGAACATGGAAAGAGCTTCGTTTTGATAGGTTGTGGCTCCCATAACTCCAAACGAGTCAAAAGTTATGGTCGTTTGAAGAAACGGAAGAAAGCGACCGACTGCTCGCCGTTCCGATTCGACGGTATTGGCAAAAGTCTTCGATCTCCGTGAAACGCTCGAGCATGCTCACACTATAGTACTTGATATTTATGATATTATGGATCATTGGGGGTATAAATGGAGATATGGGTCAAAAACTTGTCTACAGAAGCTATAGCACAATAAACGTTCTGTTTTTACGACCGTTCCGTCTTCCTCATTTTCCGTACCACATTGTTTTGCTCATAGTCATCAACACGTGCCGCCTTTTTACCAAAATTACGACACCACGACGAAGTGACTTCATGGAGAGCGTTAAAAGCATTTGATACCTTAGAATTTCGAACGACTCGAGGCGTTTTATATGATTTCTTAGCGTGTAAGTAAGCAACTTTTTCAATCTGTGAATATCTTTCAGTTTCCTGTTTTATCCAATTTTAAATTCAATTTCAATTAGCTGAATATTATGCTGGCCCTTTTTGATCTTTGTATATTTTTGTTTTTTTACGTTCTTCTACGTTAACATCGATTTAGTCCTACTACTTATACCACAAACTCCACGGAATAAATTTATGAATGAAAACATCCAAGCTGTAGAATAAAATGAAGTTGGAATTATTCTACACAAGAAATGAACCATGATAATTCCAACAGTTAGAAACGTAGAACATGGAAAGAGCTTCGTTTTGACAGGTTGTGGCTCCTGTTACTCCGAACGAGTCAAAAGTTAAGGCCGTTTGAAGAAACGGAAGAAAGCGACCGACCGCTCGCTGTTCCGATTCGACGGTATTGGCAAAAGTCATCGATCTCCGTGAAACGCTAGAGCATGCTCACACTATAGTACTTGATATTTAAGATATTATGGATCATTGGGGGAATAAATGGAAATATGGGTCAAAAACATGTCTACAGAAGCTATAGCACAATAAACGTTGTGTTTTTACGACCGTTCCGTCTTCCTCATTTTCCGTGCCACATTGTTTTGCTCATAGTCATCAACACGTGCCGCCTTTTTACCAAAATTACGACACCACGACGAAGTGACTTCAAGCAGAGCGTTAAAAGCATTTGATACCTTAGAATTTCGAACGACTCAAGGCGTTTTATATGATTACTTAGCCTATAAGGAAGCTACTTTTTCAATCCGCGAATATCTTTCAGTTTCCTGTTTTATCCAATTTTAAATTCAATTTCAATTTTTTTAGCTGAATATTATGCTGGCCTTGTTTGATCTTTGTATATTTTTGTTTTTTTACGTTCTTCTACGTTAACATCGATTTAGTCCGACTACATATACCACAAACTCCACGGAATAAATTTATGAATGAAAACATTCAAGCTGTAGAATAAAATTAAGATGGAATTATTCTACACAAAAAACCGATCCATGACAATTCCAACTGTTAGAAACGTAGAACATGTAAAGAGCTTCGTTTTG
Organism: Allium cepa; assembly: GCA_030765085.1. Classification (NCBI taxonomy): domain Eukaryota; kingdom Viridiplantae; phylum Streptophyta; class Magnoliopsida; order Asparagales; family Amaryllidaceae; genus Allium; species Allium cepa. The sequence continues at coordinate 173,542,045 of CM060931.1, forward strand.
ATAGGTTGTGGCTCCTGTAACTCCAAACGAGTAAAAAGTTATGGCCGCTTGAAGAAACGGAAGAAAGCGACCGACCGCTCGGTGTTCCGATTCGACGGTATTGGCAAAAGTCTTCGATCTCTGTGAAACGCTCGAGCATGCTCTCACTATAGTACTTGATATTTATGATATTATGGATCATTGGGCGTATAAATGGGGATATAGATCAAAAACTTGTCTACGGAAGCTATAGCACAATAAACGTTCTGTTTTTACGGCCGTTCCGTCTTCCTCATTTTCCGTACCACATTGTTTTGCTCATAGTCATCAACACGTGCCGCCTTTTTGCCAAAATTAGGACACCACGACGAAGTGGCTTCAAGGAGAGCGTTAAAAGCATTTGATACCTTAGAATTTCGAACGACTCAAGGCGTTTTATGTGATTACTTAGACTGTAAGTAAGCTACTTTTTCAATCTGCGAATATCTTTCAATTTCCTATTTTATCCAATTTTTAATTCAATTTCAATTTTTTTAGCTGAATATTATGCTGGCCTTATTTGATCTTTGTATATATTTTTTTACGTTCTTCTACGTTAACATCGATTTAGTCCGACTACATATACCACAAACTCCACGGAATAAATTTATGAATGAAAACATTCAAGCTGTAGAATAAAATTAAGATGCAATTATTCTACACAAAAAACCGATCCATGACAATTCCAACCGTTAGAAACGTAGAACATGGAAAGAGCTTCGTTTTGATAGGTTATGGCTCCCGTAACTCCAAACGAGTCAAAAGTTATGGCCGTTTGAGGAAACGGAAGAAAGCGACCGACCGCTCGCTGTTCCGATTCGACGCTATTGGCAAAAGACTTCGATCTCCGTGAAACGCTCAAGCGTGCTCACACTATAGTACTTGATATTTAAGATATTATGGATCATTGGGGGAATAAATGGGGATATAGGTCAAAAACTTGTCTACAGAAGCTATAGCACAATAAACGTTCTGTTTTTGCAACCGTTCCGTCTTCCTCTTTTTCCATACCACATTGTTTTGCTCATAGTCATCAACACGCGCCGCCTTTTTACCAGAATTACGGCACCACGACGAGGTGACTTCAAGGAGAGCGTAAAAAGCATTTGATACCTTAGAATTTCGAATGACTCAAGGCGTTTTATATGATTACTTAGCGTGTAAGTAAGCTACTTTTTCAATCTGTGAATATCTTTCAGTTTCCTATTTTATCCAATTTTATATTCAATTTCAATTAGCTGAATATTATGTTGGCCTTTTTTGATCTTTTTATATTTTGTTTTTTTTTCGTTCTTCTACGTTAACATCGATTTAGTCCGAATACTTATACCACAAACTCCACGTAATAAATTTATGAATGAAAACATTCAAGCTGTAGAATAAAATTAAGATAGACAAAAACCGATTCATGACAATTCCAACCGTTAGAAACGTAGAACATGGAAAGAGCTTCGTTTTGATAGGTTGTGGCTCCCGTAACTCCAAATGAGTCAAAAGTTATGGCCGTTTGAAGAAACGGAAGAAAGGGACTGACCGCTCGCTGTTCCGATTCGACGGTATTGGCAAAAGTGTTCGATCTCCGTGAAACGCTCGAGCATGCTCACACTATAGTACTTGATATTTATGATATTATGGATCATTGGGGGTATAAATAAGGAAATGGGTCAAAAAATTATCTACAGAAGCTATAGCACAATAAACGTTCTGTTTTTACCACCGTTCCGTCTTCCTCTTTTTCCGTACCACATTGTTTTGCTCATAGTCATCAACTAGCGCCGCCTTTTTACCGGAATTACGGCACCACGACGAAGTGACTTCAAGGAGAGCGTTAAAAGCATCTGACACCTTAGAATTTCGAACCACTCAAGGCGTTTTAGATTACTTAGCGTGTAAGTAAGCTACTTTTTCAATCTGTGAATATCTTTCAGTTTCCTGTTTTATCCAATTTTAAATTCAATTTCAATTAGCTGAATATTATGCTGGCCTTTTTTGATCTTTATATATTATTATTTTTTTACGTTCTTCTACGTTAACATCGATTTAGTCCTATTAATTATACCACAAACTCCACGGAATAAATTTATGAATGAAAACATCCAAGCTGTAGAATAAAATGAAGATGGAATTATTCTACACAAGAAATGAACCATGACAATTCCAACAGTTAGAAACGTTATGGCCATTTGAAGAAACAGAAGAAAGCGACCGACCGCTCTCTGTTTCGATTCGACGGTTTTGGCAAAAGTCTTCGATCTCCGTGAAACGCTCGAGCATGCTCACACTATAATACTTGATATTTAAGATATTATGGATCATTGGGGGAATAAATGGAGATATGGGTCAAAAACTTGTCTACAGAAGCTATAGCACAATAAACGTTCTGTTTTTACGACCGTTCCGTCTTCCTCATTTTCCGTACCACATTGTTTTGCTCATAGCCATCAACACGCGCCGCCTTTTTACCAGAATTACGGCATCACGACGAAGTGACCCAAGGAGTGCGTTAAAATCATTTGATACCTTAGAATTTCGAACGACTCAAGGCGTTTTATATGATTACTTAGCCTGTAAGTAAGCTACTTTTTCAATCTGCGAATGTCTTTCAGTTTCCTGTTTTATCCAATTTTAAATTCAATTTCATTTTTTTAGCTGAATATTATGCTGGCCTTGTTTGATCTTTGTATATTTTTGTTTTTTTTACGTTCTTCTACGTTAACATCGATTTAGTCCGACTATTTATACCACAAACTCCACGGAATAAATTTATGAATGAAAACATTCAAGCTGTAGAATAAAATTAAAATGGAATTATTCTACACAAAAACCGATCCATGACAATTCCAACAGTTAGAAACATAGAACATGGAAAGATCTTCGTTTTGATAGGTTGTGGCTCCCGTAAATCCAAACGAGTCAAAAGTTATGGCCGTTTGAAGAAACGGAAGAAAGCGACCGACCGCTCGGTGTTCCAATTCGACGGTATTGGCAAAAGTCTTCGATCTCCGCGAAACGCTCGAGCATGCTCACACTATACTACTTGATATTTAAGATATTATGGATCATTGGGGGAATAAATGGGGATATAGGTCAACAACTTGTCTACAGAAGCAATAGCACAATAAACGTTCTGTTTTTGCGACCGTTCTGTCTTCCTCTTTTTCCGTACCACATTGTTTTGCTCATAGTCATCAACACGCGCCGCCTTTTTACCAGAATTACGGCGCCACGATGAAGTGACTTCAAAGAGAGCGTTAAAAGCATTTGATACCTTAGAATTTCGAACGACTCAAGGCGTTTTATATGATTACTTAGCGTGTAAGTAAGCTACTTTTTCAATCTGTGAATATCTTTCAGTTTCCTATTTTATCCAATTTTAAATTCAATTTCAATTAGCTGAATATTATGCTGGCCTTTTTTGATCTTTGTATATATTTTTTTTTTTACGTTCTTCTACGTTAACATCGATTTAGTCCTACTACTTATACCACAAACTCCATGGAATAAATTTATGAATGAAAACATCCAAGCTGTAGAATAAAATGAAGATGGAATTATTCTACACAAGAAATGAACCATGATAACTCCAACAGTTAGAAACGTAGAACATGGAAAGAGCTTCGTTTCGACAGGTTGTGGCTCCTGTTACTCCGAACGAGTCAAAAGTTATGGCCGTTTGAAGAAACGGAAGAAAGCGACCGACCGCTCGCTGTTCCGATTCGACGGTATTGGCAAAAGTCTTCGATCTCCGTGAAACGCTCGAGCATGCTCACACTATAGTACTTGATATTTAAGATATTATGGATCATTGGGGGAATAAATGGAGATATGGGTCAAAAACTTGTCTACAGAAGCTATAGCACAATAAACGTTCTGTTTTTACGACCGTTCCGTCTTCCTCTTTTTCCGTACCACATTGTTTTGCTCATAGTCATCAACACGCGCCGCCTTTTTACCAGAATTACGGCAGCACGACGAAGTGACTTTAAGGAGAGCGTTAAAAGCATCTGGCACCTTAGAATTTCGAACGACTCAAGGCGTTTTATATGATTACTTAGCATGTAAGTAAGCTACCTTTTCAATCTGTGAATATCTTTCAGTTTCCTGTTTTATCCAATTTTAAATTAATTTCAATTTTTTTAGCTGAATATTATGCTAGCCATTTTTTATCTTTGTATATTTTTGTTTTTTTATGTTCTTCTACGTTAACATCGATTTAGTCCGACTACTTATACCACAAACTCCACGGAATAAATTTATGAATGAAAACATTCAAGCTGTAGAATAAAATTAAGATGGAATTATTCTACACAAGAAATGAACCATGACAATTCCAACCGTTAGAAACGTAAAACATGGAAAGAGCTTCGTTTTGATAGGTTGTGGCTCCCGTAACTCCAAACGAGTCAAAAGTTATGGCCGTTTGAAGAAACGGAAGAAAGCGACCGACGGCTCGCTGTTCCGATTCGACGGTATTGGCAAAAGTCTTCGATCTCCGTGAAATGCTCGAGCATGCTCACACTATAGTACTTGATATTTATGATATTATTGATCATTGGGGGTTTAAATAGGGATATGGGTCAAAAACTTGTCTACAGAAGCTATAGCACAATAAACGTTCTGTTTTTACCACCGTTCCGTCTTCCTCTTTTTTCGTACCACATTGTTTTGCTCATAGTCATCAACTAGCGCCGCCTTTTTACCAGAATTACGGCACCACGACGAAGTGACTTCAAGGAGAGTGTTAAAAGAATCTGATACCTTAGAATTTCGAACGACTCAACGCGTTTTATATGATTACTTAGCGTGTAAGTAAGCTACTTTTTCAATCTGTGAATATCTTTCAGTTTCCTGTTTTATCCAATTTTAAATTAATTTCAATTTTTTTAGCTGAATATTATGCTGGCCTTTTTTTATCTTTGTATATTTTTGTTTTTTTACGTTCTTCTACGTTAACATCGATTTAGTCCGACTACTTATACCACAAACTCCACGGAATAAATTTATGAATGAAAACATCCACGCTGTAGAATAAAATTAAGATGGAATAATTCTACACAAGAAACGAACCATGACAATTCCAACCGTTAGAAATGTAGAACATGGAAAGAGCTTCGTTTTGATAGGTTGTGGCTCCCGTAATTCCAAACGAGTCAAAAGTTATGGCCGTTTGAAGAAACGGAAGAAAGCGACCGACCGCTCGCTGTTCCGATTCGACGGTATTGGCAAGAGTCTTCGATCTCCGTGAAACGCTCGAGCATGCTCACACTATAGTACTTGATATTTATGATATTATGGATCATTGGGGGTATAAATTGGGATATGGGTCAAAAACTTGTCTACGTAAGCTATAGCACAATAAACGTTCTGTTTTTACCACCGTTCCGTCTTCCTCTTTTTCCGTACCACATTGTTTTGCTCATAGTCATCAACCCGCGCCGCCTTTTTACCAGAATTACGACACCACGACGAAGTGAGTTTAAGGAGACCGTTAAAAGCATTTGATGCCTTAGAATTTCGAACAACTCAAGGCGTTTTATATGATTACTTAGCGTGTAAGTAAGCTACTTTTTCAATCTGTGAATATCTTTCAGTTTCGTGTTTTATCCAATTTTAAATTAATTTCTATTTTTTTAGCTGAATATTGTGCTGGCCTTTTTTGATCTTTGTATATTTTTGCTTTTTTACGTTCTTCTACGTTAACATCGATTTAGTCCGACTACTTATACCACAAACTCCACGGAATAAATTTATGAATGAAAACATTCAAGCTGTAGAATAAAATTAAGATGGAATTATTCTACACAAACACCGATCCATGACAATTCCAACCATTAGAAACGTAGAACATGGAAAGAGCTTCGTTTTGATAGGTTGTGGCTCCCGTAACTCCAAACGAGTCAAAAGTTATGGCCGTTTGAAGAAACGGAAGAAAGCGACCGACCGCTCGCTGTTCCGATTCGACGGTATTGGCAAAAGTCTTCGATCTCCGTGAAACGCTCGAGCATGCTCACACTATAGTACTTGATATTTATGATATTATGGATCATTGGGGGTATAAATAGGGATATGGGTCAAAAACTTGTCTACATAAGCTATAGCACAATAAACGTTCTGTTTTTACGACCGTTCTGACTTCCTCTTTTTCCGTACCACATTGTTTTGCTCATAGTCATCAACACGCGCCGCCTTTTTACCAGAATTACGGCACCACGACGAAGTGACTTCAAGGAGAGCGTTAAAAGCATCTGATACCTTAGAATTTCGAACGACTCAAGGCGTTTTATATGATTACTTAGCGTGTAAGTAAGCTACTTTTTCAATGTGTGAATATCTTTCAGTTTCAAGTTTTATCCAATTTTAAATTAATTTCAATTTTTTTAGCTGAATAGTATGCTGGCCTTCTTTGATCTTTGTATATTTTTGCTTTTTTACTTTCTTCTACGTTAACATCGATTTAGTCCGACTACTTATACCACAAACTCCACGGAATAAATTTATGAATGAAAACATTCAAGCTGTAGAATAAAATTAAGATGGAATTATTCTACACAAACACCGATCTATGACAATTCCAACCGTTAGAAACGTAGAACATGGAAAGAGCTTCGTTTTGATAGGTTGTGGCTCCCGTAACTCCAAACGAGTCAAAAGTTATGGCCGTTTGAAGAAACGGAAGAAAGCGACCGACCGCTCGCTGTTCCGATTCGACGGTATTGGCAAAAGTCTTCGATCTCCGTGAAACGCTCGAGCATGCTCACACTATAGTACTTGATATTTATGATATTATGGATCATTGGGGGTATAAATAGGGATATGGGTCAAAAACTTGTCTACATAAGCTATAGCACAATAAACGTTCTGTTTTTACCACCGTTCCGTCTTCCTCTTTTTCCGTACCACATTGTTTTGCTCATAGTCATCAACACGCGCCGCCTTTTTACCAGAATTACGGCACCACGACGAAGTGACTTCAAGGAGAGCGTTAAAAGCATCTGATACCTTAGAATTTCGAACGACTCAAGGCGTTTTATATGATTACTTAGCGTGTAAGTAAGCTACTTTTTCAATGTGTGAATATCTTTCAGTTTCAAGTTTTATCCAATTTTAAATTAATTTCAATTTTTTTAGCTGAATAGTATGCTGGCCTTCTTTGATCTTTGTATATTTTTGCTTTTTTACTTTCTTCTACGTTAACATCGATTTAGTCCGACTACTTATACCACAAACTCCACGGAATAAATTTATGAATGAAAACATTCAAGCTGTAGAATAAAATTAGGATGGGATTATTCTACACAAACACCGATCCATGACAATTCCAACCGTTAGAAACGTAGAACATGGAAAGAGCTTCGTTTTGATAGGTGGTGGCTCCCGTAACTCCAAACGAGTCAAAAGTTATGGCCGTTTGAAGAAACGGAAGAAAGCGACCGACCGCTCGCTGTTCCGATTCGACGGTATTGGCTTGGGGGTATAAATAGGGATATGGGTCAAAAACTTGTCTACATAAGCTATAGCACAATAAACGTTCTGTTTTTACGACCGTTCTGTCTTCCTCTTTTTCCGTACCACAATGTTTTGCTCATAGTCATCAACACGCGCCGCCTTTTTACCAGAATTACGGCACCACGACGAAGTGACTTCAAGGAGAGCGTTAAAAGCATCTGATACCTTAGAATTTCGAACGACTCAAGGCGTTTTATATGATTACTTAGCGTGTAAGTAAGCTACTTTTTCAATGTGTGAATATCTTTCAGTTTCAAGTTTTATCCAATTTTAAATTAATTTCAATTTTTTTAGCTGAATATTATGCTGGCCTTCTTTGATCTTTGTATATTTTTGCTTTTTTACGTTCTTCTACGTTAACATCGATTTAGTCCGACTACTTATACCACAAACTCCACGGAATAAATTTATGAATGAAAACATTCAAGCTGTAGAATAAAATTAAGATGGAATTATTCTACACAAACACTGATCCATGACAATTCCAACCATTAGAAACGTAGAACATGGAAAGAGCTTCGTTTTGATAGGTTGTGGCTCCCGTAACTCCAAACGAGTCAAAGTTATGGCCGTTTGAAGAAACGGAAGAAAGCGACCGACCGCTCGCTGTTCCGATTCGACGGTATTGGCAAAAGTCTTCGATCTCCGTGAAACGCTCAAGCATGCTCACACTATAGTACTTGATATTTATGATATTATGGATCATTGGGGGTATAAATAGGGATATGGGTCAAAAACTTGTCTACAGATGCTATAGCACAATAAACGTTCTGTTTTTACCACCGTTCCGTCTTTCTCGTTTTCCGTACCACATTGTTTTGCTCATAGTCATCAACTAGCACCGCCTTTTTACCAGAATTACGGCACCACGACGAAGTGACTTCAAGGAGAGCGTTAAAAGCATTTGATACCTTAGAATTACGAACGACTCAAGGCGTTTTGCATGATTACTTAGCGTGTTAGTAAGCTAATTTTTCAATCTGTGAATATCTTTCAGTTTCGTGTTTTATCCAATTTTAAATTAATTTCAATTTTTTTAGCTGAATATTATGATGGCTATTTTTTATCTTTGTATATTTTTGTTTTTTTACGTTCTTCTACGTTAACATCGATTTAGTCCGACTACTTATACCACAAACTCCACGAAATAAATTTATGAATTATTCTACACAAGAACCGATCCATGACAATTCAAACCGTTAGAAACGTAGAACATGGAAAGAGCTTCGTTTTGATAGGTTGTGGCTCCCGTAACTCCAAACGAGTCAAAAGTTATGGCCGTTTGAAGAAACGGAAGAAAGCGACCGACCGCTCGCTGTTCCGATTCGACGGTATTGGCAAAAGTCTTCGATCTCCGTGAAACGCTCGAGCATGCTCACACTATAGTACTTGATATTTATGATATTATGGATCATTGGGGGTATAAATGGGGATATGGGTCAAAAACTTGTCTACAGAAGCTATAGCACAATAAACGTTCTGTTTTTACTACCGTTCCGTCTTCCTCTTTTTCCGTACCACATTGTTTTGCTCATAGTCATCAACACGCGCCGCCTTTTTACCGGAATAACGACACCACGATGAAGTGACTTCAAGGAGAGCGTTAAAAGCATTTGATACCTTTGAATTTCGAACGACTCAAGGCGTTTTGTATGATTACTTAGCGTGTAAGTAAGCTAATTTTTCAATCTGTGAATATCTTTCAGTTTCGTGTTTTATCCAATTTTAAATTAATTTCCATTTTTTTAGCTGAATATTATGCTGGCCTTTTTTTTTATCTTTGTATATTTTTGTTTTTTAACGTTCTTCTCCGTTAACATCGATTTAGTCCGACTACTTATACCACAAACTCCACGGAATAAATTTATGAATGAAAACATTAACGCTGTAGAATAAAATTAAGATGGAATTATTCTACACAAAAACCGATCCATGACAATTCCAACCGTTAGAAACGTAGAACATGGAAAGTGCTTCGTTTTGATAGGTTGTGGCTCCCGTAACTCCAAACGAGTCAAAAGTTATGGCCGTTTAAAGAAACGGAAGAAAGCGACCGACCGCTCGCTGTTCCGATTCGACGGTATTGGCAAAAGTCTTCGATCTCCTTGAAACGCTCGAGCATGCTCACACTATAGTACTTGATATTTATGATATTATGGATCATTGGGGGTATAAATAGGGATATGGGTCAAAAACATGTATACAGAAGCTATAGTACAATAAACGTTCTGTTTTTACGACCGTTCCGTCTTCCTCTTTTTCCGTACCACATTGTTTTGCTCATAGTCATCAACAAGCGCCGCCTTTTTACCAGAATTACGGCACCACGACGAAGTGACTTCAAGGAGAGCGTTAAAAGCATTTGATACCTTAGAATTTCGAACGACTCAAGGCGTTTTATATGATTACTTAGCCTGTAAGTAAGCTACTTTTTCAGTCTGCGAATATCTTTCAGTTTCCTGTTTTATCCAATTTTAAACTCAATTTCATATTTTTTAGCTGAATATTATGCTGACCTGTTTTGATCTTTGTATATTTTTGTTTTTTTACGTTCTTCTACGTTAACATCGATTTAGTCCGACTTTTTATACCACAAACTCCACGGAATAAATTTATGAATGAAAACATCCAAGCTGTAGAATAAAATTAAGATGGAATTATTCTACACAAAAAACCAGTCCATGACAATTCCAACGATTAGAAACGTAGAACATGGAAAGAGCTCCGTTTTGATAGGTTGTGGCTCTCGTAACTCCAAACGAGTCAAAAGTTATGGTCGTTTGAAAGAACGGAAGAAAGCAACAGACCGCTTGCTGTTTCGATTCGACGGTATTGGCAAAAGTCTTCGATCTCCGTGAAACGCTCGAGCATGCTCACACTATAGTATTTGATATTTAAGAAATTATGGATCATTGGGGGAATAAATGGGGATATGGGTCAAAAACTTGTCTACAAAAGCTATAGCACAATAAACGTTCTGTTTTTACGACCATTCCGTCTTCCTCTTTTTCCGTACCACATTGTTTTGCTCATAGTCATCAACACGCGCCGCCTTTTTACCAGAATTACGACATCACGACGAAGTAACTTCAAGGAGAGCGTTAAAAGCATTTGATACCTTAGAATTTCGAACGACTCAAGGCGTTTTATATGATTACTTAGCCTGTAAGTAAGCTACTTTTTCAATCTGCGAATATCTTTCAGTTTTCTGTTTTATCCAATTTTAAATTCAATTTCAATTTTTTAAGCTGAATATTATGCTGGCCTTTTTTGATCTTTGTATATTTTTGTTTTTTTACGTTCTTCTACGTTAACATCGATTTAGTCCGACTATTTATATCACAAACTCCACGGAATAAATTTATGAATGAAAACATCCAAGCTGTAGAATAAAACTCAGATGGAATTATTCTAAACAAAAAACCGATCCATGACAATTCCAACCGTTAGAAACGTAGAACATGGAAAGAGCTCCGTTTTGATAGGTTGTGGCTCCCGTAACTCCAAACGAGTCAAAAGTTATGGCCGTTTGAAGAAACCGAAGAAAGCGACCGACCGCTCGGTGTTCCGATTTGACGGTATTGGCAAAAGTCTTCGATCTCCGTGAAACGCTCGAGCATGCTCACACTATAGTATTTGATATTTAAGATATTATGGATCATTGGGGGAATAAATGAGGATATGGGTCAAAAACTTGTCTACAGAAGCTATAGCACAATAAACGTTCTGTTTTTACGACCGTTCCGTCTTCCTCTTTTTCCGTACTACATTGTTTTGCTCATAGCCATCAACACGCGCCGCCTTCTTACCAGAATTACGACACCACGACGAAGTGACTTCAAGGAGAGCGTTAAAAGCATTTGATACCTTAGAATTTTGAACGACTCAAGGCGTTTTATATGATTACTTAGCCTGTAAGTAAGCTACTTTTTCAATCTGCGAATATCTTTCAGTTTCCTGTTTTATCCAATTTTAAATTAAATTTCAATTTTTTTAGCTGAATATTATGCTGGCCTTTTTTGATCTTTGTATATTTTTGTTTTTTTACGTTCTTCTACGTTAATATCGATTTAGTCGGACTACTTATACCACAAACTCCACGGAATAAATTTATGAATGAAAACATTCAAGCTGTAGAATAAAATTAAGATGGAATTATTCTACACAAAAAACCGATCCATGACAATTCAAATCGTTATAAACGTAGAACTTGGAAAGAGATTCGTTTTGATAGGTTGTGGCTCCCGTAACTCCAAACGAGTCAAAAGTTATGGCCATTTGAAGAAACAGAAGAAAGCGACCGACCGCTCGCTGTTTCGATTCGACGGTATTGGCAAAAGTCTTCGATCTCCTTGAAACGCTCGAGCATGCTCACACTATAGTACTTGATATTTATGATATTATGGATCATTGGGGGTATAAATAGGGATATGGGTCAAAAACATGTACACAGAAGCTATAGTACAATAAACGTTCTGTTTTTACGACCGTTCCGTCTTTCTCTTTTTCCGTACCACATTGTTTTGCTCATAGTCATCAACACGCGCCGCCTTTTTTGACCAGAATTACGGCACCACGACGAAGTGACTTCAAGGAGAGCGTTAAAAGCATTTGATACCTTAGAATTTCGAACGACTCAGGGCGTTTTATATGATTACTTAGCCTGTAAGTAAGCTACTTTTTCAGTCTGCGAATATCTTTCTGTTTCCTGTTTTATCCAATTTTAAATTCAATTTCATATTTTTTAGCTGAATATTATGCTGACCTTTTTTGATCTTTGTATATTTTTGTTTTTTTACGTTCTTCTACGTTAACATTGATTTAGTCCGACTATTTATACCACAAACTCCACGGAATAAATTTATGAATGAAAACATCCAAGCTGTAGAATAAAATTAAGATGGAATTATTCTACACAAAAAACCAGTCCATGACAATTCCAACCATTAGAAACGTAGAACATGGAAAGAGCTCCGTTTTGATAGGTTGTGGCTCCCGTAACTCCAAACGAGTCAAAAGTTATGGACGTTTGAAGAAACGGAAGAAAGCGACCGGCCGCTCGTTGTTCCGATTCGACGGTATTGGCAAAAGTCGATCTCCGTGAAACGCTCGTGCATGCTCACACTATAGTATTTGATATTTAAGATATTATCGATCATTGGGGGAATAAATGGGGATATGGGTCAAAAACTTGTCTACAGAAGCTATAGCACATTAAACGTTCTGTTTTTACGACCGTTCCGTCTTCCTCTTTTTCCGTACCTCATTGTTTTGCTCATAGTCATCAACACGCGCCGCCTTTTTACCAGAATTACGACACCACGACGAAGTGACTTCAAGGAGAGCGTTAAAAGCATTTGATACCTTAGAATTTCGAACGACTCAAGGCGTTTTATATGATTACTTAGCCTGTAAGTAAGCTACTTTTTCAATCTGCGAATATCTTTCAGTTTTCTGTTTTATCCAATTTTAAATTCAATTTCAATTTTTTAAGCTGAATATTATGCTGGCCTTTTTTGATCTTTGTATATTTTTGTTTTTTTACGTTCTTCTACGTTAACATCGATTTAGTCCGACTATTTATACCACAAACTCCACGGAATAAATTTATGAATGAAAACATCCAAGCTGTAGAATAAAATTCAGATGGAATTATTCTACACAAAAAACCGATCCATGACAATTCGAACCGTTAGAAACGTAGAACATGCAAAGAGCTCCGTTTTGATAGGTTGTGGCTCCCGTAACTCCAAACGAGTCAAAAGTTATGGCTGTTTGAAGAAACGGAAGAAAGCGACCGACCGCTCGTTGTTCCGATTCGACGGTATTGGCAAAAGTCTTCGATCTCCGTGAAACGCTCGAGCATGCTCACACTATAGTATTTGATATTTAAGATATTATGGATCAATGGGGGAATAAATGGTGATATGGGTCAAAAACTTGTCTACAGAAGCTATAGCACAATAAACGTTCTGTTTTTACGACCGTTCCGTCTTCCTCTTTTTCCGCACTACATTGTTTTGCTCATAGCCATCAACACGCGCCGCCTTCTTACCAGAATTACGACACCACGACGAAGTGACTTCAAGGAGAGCGTTAAAAGCATTTGATACCTTAGAATTTCGAACGACTCAAGGCATTTTATATGATTACTTAGCCTGTAAGTAAGCTACTTTTTCAATCTGCGAATATCTTTCAGTTTCCTGTTTTATCCAATTTTAAATTCAATTTCAATTTTTTTAGCTGAATATTATGCTGGCCTTTTTTTGATCTTTGTATATTTTTGTTTTTTTACGTTCTTCTACGTTAATATCGATTTAGTCCGACTACTTATACCACAAACTCCACGGAATAAATTTATGAATGAAAGCATTCAAGCTGTAGAATAAAATTAAGATGGAATTATTCTACACAAAAAACCGATCCATGACAATTCCAATCATTATAAACGTAGAACTTGGAAAGAGATTCGTTTTGATAGGTTGTGGCTCCCGTAACTCCAAACGAGTCAAAAGTTATGGCCATTTGAAGAAACAGAAGAAAGCGACCGACCGCTCGCTGTTCCGATTCTACGGTATTGGCAAAAGTCTTCGATCTCCGTGAAACGCTCGAGCATGCTCACACTATAGTACTTGATATTTAAGATATTATGGATCATTGGGGGAATAAATGGACATATGGGTCAAAAACTTGTCTACAGAAGCTATAGCACAATAAACGTTCTGTTTTTACGACCGTTCCGTCTTCCTCTTTTTCCGCACTACATTGTTTTGCTCATAGCCATCAACACGCGCCGCCTTCTTACCAGAATTACGACACCACGACGAAGTGACTTCAAGGAGAGCGTTAAAAGCATTTGATACCTTAGAATTTCGAACGACTCAAGGCATTTTATATGATTACTTAGCCTGTAAGTAAGCTACTTTTTCAATCTGCGAATATCTTTCAGTTTCCTGTTTTATCCAATTTTAAATTCAATTTCAATTTTTTTAGCTGAATATTATGCTGTCCTTTTTTGATCTTTGTATATTTTTGTTTTTTTTACGTTCTTCTACGTTAACATCGATTTAGTCCGACTACTTATACCACAAACTCCACGGAATAAATTTATGAATGAAAACATTCAAGCTGTAGAATAAAATTAAGATGGAATTATTCTACACAAACACCGATCCATTACAATTCCAACCGTTAGAAACGTAGAACATGGAAAGAGCTTCGTTTTGATAGGTTGTTCCTCCCGTAACTCCAAACGAGTCAAAATTTATGGCCGTTTCAAGAAACAGAAGAAAGCGACCGACCGCTCGTTGTTCTGGTTCGACGGTATTGGCAAAAGTCTTCGATCTCCGTGAAACGCTCGAGCATGCTCACACTATAGTACTTGATGTTTATGATATTATGGATCATTGGGGTATAAATAGGGATATTGGTCAAAAACTTGTCTACAGAAGCTATAGCACAATAAACGTTCTGTTTTTACGACCGTTCTGTCATCCTCTTTTTCCGTACCACATTTTTTGCTCATAGTCATCAACACGCGCTGCCTTTTTATCAGAATTACGACACCACGATGAAGTGACTTCAAGGAGAGCGTTAAAAGAATTTGATACCTTAGAATTTCGAACGACTCAAGGCGTTTTATATGATTACTTAGCCTGTAAGTAAGCTACTTTTTCAATCTGCGAATATCTTTCAGTTTCCTGTTTTATCCAATTTTAAATTCAATTTCAATTTATTTAGCTGAATATCATGCTGGCCTTTTTTGATCTTTGTATATTTTTGTTTTTTTTACGTTCTTCTACGTTAACATCGATTTAGTCCGACTACTTATACCACAAACTCCACGGAATAAATTTATGAATGAAAACATTCAAGCTGTAGATTAAAATTAAGATGGAATTATTCTACACAAACACCGATCCATTGCAATTCCAACCGTTAGAAATGTAGAACATGGAAAGAGCTTCGTTTTGATAGGTTGTGGCTCCCGTAACTCCAAACGAGTCAAAATTTATGGCCGTTTGAAGAAACAGAAGAAAGCGACCGACCGCTCGTTGTTCTGATTCGACGGTATTGGCAAAAGTCTTCGATCTCCGTGAAACGCTCGAGCATGCTCACACTATAGTACTTGATGTTTATGATATTATGGATCATTGGGGTATAAATAGGGATATTGGTCAAAAACTTGTCTACAGAAGCTATAGCACAATAATCATTCTGTTTTTACGACCGTTCCATCTTCCTCTTTTTCCGTACCACATTGTTCTGCTCATAGTCATCAACACGCGCCGCCTTTTTACCAGAATTACGGCACCACGACGAAGTGACTTCAAGGAGAGCGTTAAAAGCATCTGATATCTTAGAATTTCGAAAGACTCAAGGCGTTTTATACGATTACTTAGCGTGTAAGTAAGCTACTTTTTCAATCTGTGAATATCTTTCAGTTTCCTGTTATATTCTATTTTAAATTAATTACAATTTTTTTAGCTGAATATTATGCTGGCCTTTTTTGATCTTCGTATATTTTTGTTTTTTTACGTTCTTCTACATTAACATCGATTTAGTCCGACTACCTATACCACAAACTCCAAGGAATAAATTTATGAACGAAAACATTCAAGCTGTAGAATAAAATTAAGATGGAATTATTCTACACAAACACCGATCCATTACAATTCCAACCGTTAGAAACGTAGAACATGGAAAGAGCTTCGTTTTGATAGGTGGTGGCTCCCGTAACTCCAAACGAGTCAAAAGTTATGGCCGTCTGAAGAAACGGAAGAAAGCGACTGACCGCTCGTTGTTCCGATTCGACGGTATTGGCAAAAGTCTTCGATCTCCGTGAAACGCTCGAGCATGCTCACACTATAGTACTTGATATTTATGATATTATGGATCATTGGGGTATAAATAGGGATATGGGTCAAAAACTTGTCTACAGAAGCTATAGCACAATAAACGTTCTGTTTTTACGACCGTTCTGTCTTCCTCTTTTTCCGTACCACATTGTTTTGCTCATAGTCATCAACACGCGCCGCCTTTTTACCAGAATTACGGCACCACGACGAAGTGACTTCTAGGAGAGTGTTAAAAGCATCTGATACCTTAGAATTTCGAACGACTCAAGGCGTTTTATATGATTACTTAGCGTGTAAGTAAGCAACTTTTTCAATCTTTGAATATCTTTCAGTTTCCTGTTTTATCTTATTTTAAATTAATTTCTATTTTTTTAGCTGAATATTATGCTGGCCTTTTTTGATCTTTGTATATTTTTGTTTTTTTACGTTCTTCTACGTTA
Source organism: Allium cepa (assembly GCA_030765085.1). Taxonomy (NCBI): domain Eukaryota; kingdom Viridiplantae; phylum Streptophyta; class Magnoliopsida; order Asparagales; family Amaryllidaceae; genus Allium; species Allium cepa. Next base: position 173,558,867 of record CM060931.1, read on the forward strand.
ACATCGATTTAGTCCGACTACTTATACCACAAACTCCACGGAATAAATTTATGAATGAAAACATTCAAGCTGTAAAATAAAATTAAGATGCAATTATTCTACACAAACACCGATCCATGACAATTCCAACCGTTAGAAACGTAGAACATGGAAAGAGCTTCGTTTTGATAGGTTGTGGCTCCCTTAACTCCAAACGAGTCAAAAGTTATGGCCGTTTGTAGAAACGGAAGAAAGCGACCGACCGCTCGCTCTTCCGATTCGACGGTATTGGCAAAAGTCTTCGATCTCCATGAAACGCTCGAGCATGCTCATGCTATAGTACTTGATATTTATGATATTATGGATCATTGGGGTTATAAATGGGGATATGGGTCAAAAACATTGTTTTGCTCATAGTCATCAACACGCACCGCCTTTTTACCAGAATTACGACACCACGACGGAGTGACTTCAAGGAGAGCGTTAAAAGCATTTGATACCTTAGAATTTCGAACGACTCAAGGCGTTTTATATGATTACTTAGCCTGTAAGTAAGCTACTTTTTCAATCTGCGAATATCTTTCAGTTTCCTGTTTTATCCAATTTTAAATTCAATTTCAATTTTTTTAGGTGAATATTATGCTGGCCTTGTTTGATCTTTGTATATTTTTTTTATTTTACGTTCTTCTACGTTAACATCGAATTAGTCCGACTACTTTTACCACAAACTCCACGGAATAAATTTATGAATGGAAACATCCAAGCTGTAGAATAAAATTAAGATGGAATTATTCTACACAAAAAACCAGTCCATGATAATTCCAACCGTTAGAAACGTAGAACATGGAAAGAGCTCCGTTTTGATAGATTGTGGCTCCCGTAACTCCAAACGAGTCCAAAGTTATGGCCGTTTGAAGAAACGGAAGAAAGCGACCGACCGCTCGCTGTTCCTATTCGACGGTATTGGCAAAAGTCTTCGATCTCCGTGAAACGCTCGAGCGTGCTCACACTATAGTACTTGATATTTAAGATATTATGGATCATTGGGGGAATAAATGGAGATATGAGTCAAAAACTTGTTTAAAGAAGCTATAGCACAATAAACGTTCTGTTTTTACGACCGTTCTGTCTTCCTCTTTTTCCGTACCACATTGTTTTGCCCATAGTCATCAACACGCGCTGCCTTTTTATCAGAATTACGACACCACGACGAAGTGACTTCAAGGAGAGCGTTAAAAGCAGTTGATACCTTAGAATTTCGAACGACTCAAGGCGTTTTATATGATTACTTAGCCTGTAAGTAAGCTTCTTTTTCGATCTGTGAATATCTTTCAGTTTCCTGTTTTATCCAATTTTAAATTCAATTTCAATTTTTTTAGCGGAATATTATGCTGGACTTTTTTGATCTTTGTATATTTTTGTTTTTTTCTCGTTCTTCTACGTTAACATCGATTTAATCTGGCTATTTATACCATAAACTCCATGGAATAAATTTATGAATGAAAACATCCAAGCTGTAGAATAAAATTAAGATGGAATTATTCCACACAAAAAACCGATCCATGACAATTCCAACCATTAGAAACGTGGAACATGGAAAGAGCTTCGTTTTGATAGGTTGTGCCTCCCGTAACTCCAAACGAGTCAAAAGTTATGGCCGTTTGAAGAAACGGAAGAAAGCGACCGACCGCTCGTTGTTCCGATTCGACGGTATTGGAAAAAGTCTTCGATCTCCGTGAAACGCTCGAGCATGCTCACACTATAGTACTTGATATTTATGATATTATGGATCATTGGGGTATAAATAGGGATATGGGTCAAAAACTTGTCTACAGAAGCTATAGCACAATAAACGTTCTGGTTTTATGACCGTTCCGTCTTCCTCTTTTTCCGTACCACATTGTTTTGCTCATAGTCATCAACACGCGCCGCCTTTTTACCAGAATTACGGCACCACGACGAAGTGACTTCAAGGAGAGCGTTAAAATCTCTGATACCTTAGAATTTCGAACGACTCAAGGCGTTTTATATGATTACTTAGCATGTAAGTAAGCTACTTTTTCAATCTGTGAATATCTTTCAGTTTCCTGTTTTATCCTATTTTAAATTAATTTCAATTTTTTTAGCTGAATATTATGCTGGCATTTTTTGATCTTTGTATATTTTTGTTTTTTTACGTTCTTCTACGTTAACATCGATTTAGTCCGACTACTTATACCACAAACTCCACGGAATAAATTTATGAATGAAAACATTCAAGCTGTAAAATAAAATTAAGATGGAATTATTCTACACAAACACCGATCCATGACAATTCCAACCGTTAGAAACGTAGAACATGGAAAGAGCTTCATTTTGATAGGTTGTGGCTCCCGTAACTCCAAACGAGTCAAAAGTTATGGCCGTTTGAAGAAACGGAAGAAAGCGACCGACCGCTCGCTGTTCCGATTCGACGGTATTGGCAAAAGTCTTCGATCTCCGTGAAACGCTCGAGCATGCTCACGCTATAGTACTTGATATTTATGATATTATGGGTCATTGGGGTTATAAATGGGGATACAGGTCAAAACTTGTCTAAAGAAGGTATAGCACAATAAACGTTCTGTTTTTATGACCGTTACGTCTTCCTCTTTTTCCGTACCACATTGTTTTGCTCATAGTCATCAACACGCACCGCCTTTTTACCAGAATTACGACACCACGACGGAGTGACTTCAAGGAGAGCGTTAAAAGCATTTGATACCTTAGAATTTCGAACGACTCAAGGCGTTTTATGTGATTACTTAGCCTGTAAGTAAGCTACTTTTTCAATCTGCGAATATCTTTCAGTTTCCTGTTTTATCCAATTTTAAATTCAATTTCAATTTATTTAGCTGAATATTATGCTGGCCTTTTTTGATCTTCTTATATTTTTGTTTTTTTACGTTCTTCTACGTTAACATCGATTTAGTCCGACTATTTATACCACAAAATCCACTGAATAAATTTATGAATGAAAACATCCAAGCTGTAGAATAAAATTAAGATGGAATTATTCTACACAAAAAACCAGTCCATAATAATTCCAACCGTTAGAAACGTAGAACATGGAAAGAGCTCCGTTTTGATAGATTGTGGCTCCCGTAGCTCCAAACGAGTCCAAAGTTATGGCCGTTTGAAGAAACGGAAGAAAGCGACCGACCGCTCGCTGTTCCGATTCGACGGTATTGGCAAAAGTCTTCGATCTCCATGAAACGCTCGAGCGTGCTCACACTATAGTACTTGATATTTAAGATATTATGGATCATGTGGGGAATAAATGGAGATATGAGTCAAAAACTTGTTTAAAGAAGCTATAGCACAATAAACGTTCTGTTTTTACGACCGTTCTGTCTTCCTCTTTTTCCGTACAACATTGTTTTGCTCATAGTCATCAAGACGCGCTGCCTTTTTATCAGAATTACGGCACCACGACGAAGTGACTTCAAGGATAGCGTTAAAAGCATTTGATACCTTAGAATTTCGAACGACTCAAGGCGTTTTATATGATTACTTAGCGTGTAAATAAGCTACTTTTTCAATCTGTGAATATCTTTCAGTTTCCTGTTTTATCCAATTTCAAATTAATTTCAATTTTTTTAGCTGAATACTATGCTGCCCTTTTTTGATCTTTGTATATTTTTGTTTTTTTACGTTCTTCTACGTTAACATCGATTTAGTCCGACTACTTATACCACAAACTCCACGGAATAAATTTATGAATGAAAACATTCAAGCTGTAGAATAAAATTAAGATGGAATTATTCAACCCAAACACCGATGCATGACAATTCCAACCATTAGAAACGTAGAACATGGAAAGAGGTTCGTTTTGATAGGTTGTGGCTCCTGTAACTCCAAACGAGTCAAAAGTTATGGCCGTTTGAAGAAACGGAAGAAAGCGACCGACCGCTCGTTGTTCCGATTCGACAGTATTGGCAAAAGACTTCGATCTCCGTGAAACGCTCGAGCATGCTCACACTATACTACTTGATATTTATGATATTATGGATCATTGGGGGTATAAATAGGGATATGGGTCAAACACATGTCTACAGAAGCTATAGCACAATAAACGTTCTGTTTTTACGACCGTTCCGCCATCCTCTTTTTCCGTACCATATTGTTTTGCTCATAGTCATCAACACGCGCCGCCTTTTTACCAGAATTACGGCACCACGACGAAGTGACTTCAAGAAGAGCGTTAAAAGTGTCTGATACCTTAGAATTTCGGACGACTCAAGGCGTTTTATATGATTACTTAGCGTGTAATTAAGCTACCTTTTCAATCTGTGAATATCGTTCAGTTTCCTGTTTTATCCAATTTTAAATTAATTTCAATTTTTTTAGCTGAATATTATGCTGGCCTTTTTTGATCTTTATATATTTTTGTTTTTTTTACGTTCTTCTACGTTAACATCGATTTAGTCCGACTACTTATACCACAAACTCCACGGAATAAATTTATGAATGAAAACATTCAAGCTGTAGAATAAAATTAAGATGGAATTATTCTACACAAACACCGATCCATTACAATTCCAACCGTTAGAAATGTAGAACATGGAAAGAGCTTCATTTTGATAGGTTGTGGCTCCCGTAACTCCAAACGAGTCAAAATTTATGGCCGTTTGAAGAAACAGAAGAAAGCGACCGACCGCTCGTTTTTCTGATTCGACGGTATTGGCAAAAGACTTCGATCTCCGTGAAATGCTCGAGCATGCTCACACTATACTACTTGATATTTATGATATTATGGATCATTTGGGGTATAAATAGGGATATGGGTCAAACACTTGTCTACAGAACATATAGCACAATAAACGTTCATTTTTTACGACCGTTCCGTCTTCCTCTTTTTCCGTACCACATTGTTTTGCTCATAGTCATCAACACGCGCCGCCTTTTTACAAGAATTACGGCACCACGACGAAGTGACTTCAAGGAGAGCGTTAAAAGCATCTAATACCTTAGAATTTCGAACGACTCAAGGCGTTTTATATGATTACTTAGCGTGTAAGTAAGCTACTTTTTCAATCTGTGAATATCTTTCAGTTTCCTGTTTTATCCTATTTTAAATTAATTTCAATTTTTTTAGCTGAATATTATGCTGGCCTTTTTTGATCTTTGTATATTTTTGTTTTTTTACGTTCTTCTACGTTAACATCGATTTAGTCCGACTACTTATACCACAAACTCCACGGAATAAATTTATGAATGAAAACATTCAAGCTGTAAAATAAAATTAAGATCGAATTATTCTACACAAACACTGATCCATGCCAATTCCAACCGTCAAAAACGTAAAACATGGAAAGAGCTTCGTTTTGATAGGTTGTGGCTCACGTAACTCCAAACGAGTCAAAAGTTATGGCCGTTTGAAGAAACGGAAGAAAGCGACCGACCGCTCGCTGTTTCGATTCGACGGTATTGGCAAAAGTCTTCGATCTCCGTGAAACGCTCGAGCATGCTCACGCTATAGTACTTGATATTTATGATATTATGGATCATTGGGGTTATAAATGGGGATATGGGTAAAAAGTTGTCTACAGAAGCTGTAGCACAATAAACGTTCTATTTTTACGACCGTTCCGTCTTCCTTTTTTTCCGTACCACATTGTTTTGCTCATAGCCATCAACGCGTGCCGCCTTCTTACCAGAATTACGACACCATGACGAAGTGACTTCAAGGAGAGCGTTAAAAGCATTTGATACCTTATAATTTCGAACGACTCAAGGCGTTTTATATGATTACTTAGCGTGTAAGTAAGCAACTTTTTCAATTTGTGAATATCTTTCAGTTTCCTATTTTATCCAATTTTAAATTAATTTTAATTTTTTTAGCTGAATATTATGCTGGCCTTTTTGGATCTTTGTTTATTTTTGTCTTTTTACGTTCTTCTACGTTAACATAGATTTAGTCCGACTGCTTATACCACAAACTCCACGGAATAAATTTATGAATTAAAACATTCAAGCTGTAGAATAAAATTAATATGGAATTATTCTACACAAAAACCGATCCATGACAATTCCAACCGTTAGGAACGTAGAACATGGAAAGAGCTTCGTTTTGATAGGTTGTGGCTCCCGTAACTCCAAACGAGTCAAAAGTTATGGCCGTTTGAAGAAACGGAAGAAAGCGACCGACCGCTCGCTGTTCCGATTCGACGGTATTGGCAAAAGTCGTCGTTCTCCTTGAAACGCTCGAGCATGCTCACAATATAGTACTTGATATTTATGATATTACGGATCATTGGGGCTATAAATAGGGATATGGGTCAAAAACTTGTCTACAGAAGCTATATCACAATAAACGTTCTGTTTTTACGACCGTTCCGTCTTCCTCTTTTTCCGTACCACATTGTTTTACTCATAGTCATCAACACGCGCCGCCTTTTTACTTGAATTACGACACCACGACGAAGTGACTTCAAGGAGAGCGTTAAAAGCATTTGATACTTAGAATTTCGAACGACTCAAGGCGTTTTATATGATTACTTAGCCTGTAAGTAAGCTACTTTTTCAATCTGCGAATATCTTTCAGTTTCCTGTTTTATCCAATTTTAAATTCAATTTCAATTTTTTTAGCTGAATATTATACTGGCCTTTTTAGATCTTTGTATATTTTTATTTTTTTACGTTCTTCGACGTTAACATCGATTTAGTCCGACTACTTAAACCACAAACTCCACGGAATAAATTTATGAATGAAAACATTCAAGCTGTAGAATAAAATTAAGATGGAATTATTCTACACAAAAAACCGATCCACGACAATTCCAACCGTTATAAACGTAGAACTTGGAAAGAGCTTCGTTTTGATAGGTTGTGGCTCCCGTAACTCCAAACGAGTCAAAAGTTATGGCCGTTTGAAGAAACGGAAGAAAGCGACCGACCGCTCGTTGTTCCGATTCGACGGTATTGGCAAAAGTCTTCGATCTCCGTGAAACGCTCGAGCATGCTCACACTATAGTATTTGATATTTAAGATATTATGGATCAATGGGGGAATAAATGGTGATATGGGTCAAAAACTTGTCTACAGAAGCTATAGCACAATAAACGTTCTGTTTTTACGACCGTTCCGTCTTCCTCTTTTTCCGCACTACATTGTTTTGCTCATAGCCATCAACACGCGCCGCCTTCTTACCAGAATTACGACACCACGACGAAGTGACTTCAAGGAGAGCGTTAAAAGCATTTGATACCTTAGAATTTCGAACGACTCAAGGCATTTTATATGATTACTTAGCCTGTAAGTAAGCTACTTTTTCAATCTGCGAATATCTTTCAGTTTCCTGTTTTATCCAATTTTAAATTCAATTTCAATTTTTTTAGCTGAATACTATGCTGGCCTTTTTTTGATCTTTGTATATTTTTGTTTTTTTACGTTCTTCTACGTTAACATCGATTTAGTCCGACTACTTATACCGCAAACTCCACGGAATAAATTTATGAATGAAAACATTCAAGATGTAGAATAAAATTAAGATGGAATTATTCTACACAAACACCGATCCATGACAATTCCAACCGTTAGAAACGTAGAACATGGAAAGAGCTTCGTTTTGATAGGTTGTGGCTCCCGTAACTCCGAACGAGTCAAAAGTTATGGCCGTTTGAAGAAACGGAAGAAAGCGACCGACCGCTCGTTGTTCCGATTCGACGGTATTGGCAAAAGACTTCGATCTCCGTGAAATGCTCGAGCATGCTCACACTAAACTACTTGATATTTATGATATTATGGATCATTGGGGGTATAAATAGGGATATGGGTCAAAAACTTGTCTACAGAAGCTATAGCACAATAAACGTTCTGTTTTTACGACCGTTCCGTCTTCCTCTTTTTCCGTACCACATTGTTTTGCTCATAGCCATCAACACGTGCCGCCTTCTTACCAAAATTACGACACCATGACGAAGTGACTTCAAGGAGCGCGTTAAAAGCATTTGATACCTTAGAATTTCGAACGACTCAAGGCGTTTTATATGATTACTTAGCCTGTAAGTAAGCTACTTTTTCAATCTGTGAATATCTTTCAGTTTCCTGTTTTATCCTATTTTAAATTAATTTCAATTTTTTTAGCTGAATATTATGCTGGCCTTTTTTGATCTTTGTATATTTTTGTTTTTTTACGTTCTTCTACGTTAACATCGATTTAGTCCGACTACTTATACCACAAACTCCACGGAATAAATTTATGAATGAAAACATTCAAGCTGTAAAATAAAATTAAGATGGAATTATTCTACACAAACACCGATCCATGCCAATTCCAACCGTTAGAAACGTAGAACATGGAAAGTGCTTCGTTTTGATAGGTTGTGGCTCCCGTAACTCCAAACGAGTCAAAAGTTATGGACGTTTGAAGAAACGGAAGAAAGCGACCGACCGCTCGCTGTTTCGATTCGACGGTATTGGCAAAAGTCTTCGATCTCCGTGAAACGCTCGAGCATGCTCACGCTATAGTACTTGATATTTATGATATTATGGATCATTGGGGTTATAAATGGGGATATGGGTAAAAAGTTGTCTACAGAAGCTGTAGCACAATAAACGTTCTGTTTTTATGACCGTTCCGTCTTCCTCTTTTTCCGTACCACATTGTTTTGCTCATAGTCATCAACACGCGCCGCCTTTTTACCAGAATTACGACACCACGACGAAGTGACTTCAAGGAGAGCGTTAAAAGCATTTGATACCTTAGAATTTCGAACGACTCAAGGCGTTTTATATGATTACTTAGCCTGTAAGTAAGCTACTTTTTCAATCTGCGAATATCTTACAGTTTCCTGTTTTATCCAATTTTAGATTAAATTTCAATTTTTTTAGATGAATATTATGCTGGCCTTTTTTGATCTTTGTATATTTTTGTTTTTTTACATTCTTCTACGTGTACATCGATTTAGTCCGACTATTTATACCACAAACTCAACGGAATAAATTTATGAATGAAAACATCCAAGCTGTATAATAAAATTAAGATGGAATTATTATACACAAAAATCCAGTCCATGAGAATTCCAACCGTTAGAAACGTAGAACATGAAAGAGCTCCGTTTTGATAGGTTGTGGCTCCCGTAACTCCAAACGAGTCAAAAGTTATGGCCGTTTGAAGAAACGGAAGAAAGCGACTGACCGCTCGCTGTTCCGATTCGACGGTATTGGCAATAGTTTTCGATCTCTGTGAAACGCTCGAGCATGCTCACACTATAGGACTTGATGTTTATGATATTATGGATCATTGGGGGTATCAATGGGGATATGGGTCAAAAACTTGTCTACAGAAGCTATAGCACAATAAACGTTCTGTTTTTACGACCGTTCCGTCTTCCTCTTTTTCCGTACCACCTTGTTTTGCTCATAGTCATCAACACGCGCCGCCTTTTTATCGTTTCCTGTTTTATCCAATTTTAAATTAAATTTCAATTTTTTTAGCTGAATATTATGCTGGCCTTTTTTGATCTTTCTATATTATTATTTTTTACGTTCTTCTACGTTAACATCGATTTAGTCCGACTATTTATACCACAAACTCCACGGAACAAATTTATGAATGAAAACATCCAAGCTGTAGAATAAAATTAAGATGGAATTATTCTACACAAAAAACGAATCCATGACAATTCCAACCGTTAGAAACGTAGAAGATGGAAATAGCTCCGTTTTGATGGGTTGTGGCTCCCGTAACTCCAAAGGAGTCAAAAGTTATGGCCGTTTGAAGAAACGGAAGAAAGCGATTGACCGCTCGCTGTTCCGATTCGACGGTATTGGAAAAAGTCTTCGATCTCCATGAAACGCTCGAGCATGCTCACACTATAGCATTTGATATTTAAGATATTATAGATCATTGGTGGAATAAATGGGGATATGGGTCAAAAACTTGTCTACAGAAGCTATAGCACAATAAACGTTCTATTTTTACGACCGTTCTGTCTTCCTCTTTTTCCGTACCATATTGTTTTGCTCATAGTCATCAACACGCGCCGCCTTTTTACCAGAATTACGACACCATGACGAAGTGACTTCAAGGAGAGCGTTAAAAGCATTTGATACCTTAGAATTTCGAACGACTCAAGGCGTTTGATATGATTACTTAGCCTGTAAGTAAGCTACTTTTTCAATCTGCGAATATCTTTCAGTTTCCTGTTTTATCCAATTTTAAATTAAATTTCAATTTTTTTAGCTGAATATTATGCTGGCCTTTTTTGATCTTTCTATATTATTATTTTTTACGTTCTTCTACGTTAACATCGATTTAGTCCGACTATTTATACCACAAACTCCACGGAACAAATTTATGAATGAAAACATCCAAGCTGTAGAATAAAATTAAGATGGAATTATTCTACACAAAAAACGAATCCATGACAATTCCAACCGTTAGAAACGTAGAAGATGGAAAGAGCTCCGTTTTGATGGGTTGTGGCTCCCGTAACTCCAAAGGAGTCAAAAGTTATGGCCGTTTGAAGAAACGGAAGAAAGCGATTGACCGCTCGCTGTTCCGATTCGACGGTATTGGAAAAAGTCTTCGATCTCCATGAAACGCTCGAGCATGCTCACACTATAGCATTTGATATTTAAGATATTATAGATCATTGGTGGAATAAATGGGGATATGGGTCAAAAACTTGTCTACAGAAGCTATAGCACAATAAACGTTCTATTTTTACGACCGTTCTGTCTTCCTCTTTTTCCGTACCATATTGTTTTGCTCATAGTCATCAACACGCGCCGCCTTTTTACCAGAATTACGACACCATGACGAAGTGACTTCAAGGAGAGCGTTAAAAGCATTTGATACCTTAGAATTTCGAACGACTCAAGGCGTTTGATATGATTACTTAGCCTGTAAGTAAGCTACTTTTTCAATCTGCGAATATCTTTCAGTTTCCTGTTTTGTCCAATTTTAAATTAAATTTCAATTTTTTTAGATGAATATTATGCTGGCCTTTTTTGATCTTTGTATATTTTTGTTTTTTTACATTCTTCTACGTGTACATCGATTTAGTCCGACTATTTATACCACAAACTCCACGGAATAAATTTATGAATGAAAACATCCATGCTGTAGAATAAAATTAAGATGGAATTATTATACACAAAAAACCAGTCCATGACAATTCCAACCGTTAGAAACGTAGAACATGAAAGAGCCCTGTTTTGATAGGTTGTGGCTCCCGTAACTCCAAACGAGTCAAAAGTTATGGCCGTTTGAAGAAACGGAAGAAAGCGACCGACCGCTCGCTGTTCCGATTCGACGGTATTGGCAAAAGTCTTCGATCTCTGTGAAACGCTCGAGCATGCTCACACTATAGTACTTGATATTTATGATATTATGGATCATTGGGGGTATCAATGGGGATATGGGTCAAAAACTTGTCTACAGAAGCTATAGCACAATAAACGTTCTGTTTTTACGACCGTTCCGTCTTCCTCTTTTTCCGTACCACATTGTTTTGCTCATAGTCATCAACACGCGCCGCCTTTTTACCAGAATTATGACACCACGACGAAGTGACTTCAAGGAGAGCGTTAAAAGCATTTGATACCTTAGAATTTCGTACGACTCAAGGCGTTTTATATGATTACTTAGCCTGTAAGTAAGCTACTTTTTCAATCTGCGAATATCTTTCAGTTTCCTGTTTTATCCAATTTTAAATTCAATTTCAATTTTTTTAGCTGAATATTATGCTGGCCTTTTTTTATCTTTGTATATTTTTGTTTTTTTACGTTCTTCTACGTTAACATCGATTTAATCCGACTATTTATACCACAAACTCCACGGAATAAATTTATGAATGAAAACGTCCAAGCTGTAGAATAAAATTAAGACGGAATTATTCTACACATAAAAACCAGTCCATGACAATTCCAACCGTAAGAAACGTAGTACATGGAAAGAGCTCCGTTTTGATAGGTTGTGTCTCCCGTAACTCCAAACGAGTCAAAAGTTATGGCCGTTTGAAGAAACGGAAGACCGATCGCTCACTGTTCCGATTCGACGGTATTGGCAAAAGTCTTCGATCTCCGTGAAACGCTCGAGCATACTCACACTATAGTATTTGATATTTAAGATATTATGGATCATTGGGGGAATAAATGGGGATATGGGTCAAAAACTTGTCTACAGAAGCTATAACACAATAAACATTCTGTTTTTACGACCGTTCCGTCTTCCTCTTTTTCCGTTCCACATTGTTTTTCTCATAGTCATCAACACGCGCCGCCTTTTAACCAGAATTACGACACCACGACGAAGTGACTTCAAGGAGAGCGTTAAAAGCATTTGATACGTTAGAATTTCGAACGACTCAAGGCGTTTTATATGATTACTTAGCCTGTAAGTAAGCTACTTTTTCAATCTGCGAATGTCTTTCTGTTTCCTGTTTTATCCAATTGTAAATTCAATTTCAATTTTTTTAGCGGACTATTATGCTGGCCTTTTTTGATCTTTGTATATTTTGTTTTTTTACATTCTTCTACGTTAACATCGATTTAGTCCGACTATTTATACCACAAACTCCACGGAATAAATTTATGAATGAAAACATCCAAGCTGTAGAATAAAATTAAGATGGAATTATTCTACACAAAAACCAGTCCATGACAATTCCGACCGTTAGAAACGTAGAACATGGAAAGAGCTCCGTTTTGATAGGTTGTGGCTCCCGTAACTCCAAACGGGTCAAAAGTTATGGCCGTTTGAAGAAACGGAAGAAAGAGACCGACCGCTCGCTGTTCCGATTCGACGGTATTGGCAGAAGTCTTCGATCTCCGTAAAACGCTCGAGCATGCTCACACTATAGTACTTGATATTTATGATATTATGGATCATTGGGGGTATCAATGGGGATATGGGTCAAAAACTTGTCTACAGAAGCTATAGCACAATAAACGTTCTGTTTTTACGACCGTTCCGTCTTCCTCTTTTTCCGTACCACATTGTTTTGCTCATAGTCATCAACACGCGCCGCCTTTTTACCAAAATTACGACACCACGACGAAGTGACTTCAAGGAGAGCGTTAAAAGCATTTGATACCTTCGAATTTCGTACGACTCAAGGCGTTTTATATGATTACTTAGCCTGTAAGAAAGCTACTTTTTCAATCTGCGAATATCTTTCAGTTTCCTATTTTATCCAATTTTAAATTCAATTTCAATTTTTTTAGCTGAATATTACGCTGGCCTTTTTTGACCTTTGTATATTTTTGTTTTTTTACGTTCTTCTACATTAACATCGATTTAGTCCGACTATTTATACCACAAATTCCATGGAATAAATTTATGAATGAAAACATCCAAGCTGTAGAATAAAATTCAGATGGAATTTTTCTACAAAAAAAACGATACATGACAATTCCAACCGTTAGAAACGTAGAACATGGAAAGAGCTCCGTTTTGATAGGTTGTGGCTCCCGTAACCCCAAACGAGTCAAAAGTTATGGCCGTTTGAAGAAACGGAAGAAAGCGACCGACCGCTCGCTGTTACGATTCGACGGTATCGGCAAAAGTCTTCGATCTCCGTGAAACGCTCGAGAATGCTCACACTATAGTATTTGATATTTAAGTTATTATGGATCATTGGGGGAATAAATGGGGATATGGGTCAAAAACTTGTCTACAGAAGCTATAGCACAATAAACGTTCTGTTTTTACGACCGTTCCGTCTTCCTCTTTTTCCGTACGACATTGTTTTGCTCATAGCCATCTACACGCGCTGCCTTCTTACCAGAATTACGACACCACGACGAAGTGACTTCAAGGAGAGCGTTAAAAGCATTTGACACCTTAGAATTTCGAACGACTCAAGGCGTTTTATATGATTACTAAGCCTGTAAGTAAGCTACCTTTTCAATCTACGAATATCTTTCAGTTTCCTGTTTTATCCAATTTTAAATTCAATTTCAATTTTTTTAGCTGAATATTATGCTGGCCTTTTTTTGATTTTTGTATATTTTTCTTTTTTTACGTTCTTCTACGTTAACATCGATTGAGTCCGACTACTTATATCACAAACTCCACGGAATAAATTTATGAATGAAAACATTCAAGCTGTAGAATAAAATTCAGATGGAATTTTTCTACACAAAAAACCGATGCATGACAATTCCAACCGTTAGAAACGTAGAACATGGAAAGAGCTCCGTTTTGATAGGTTGTGGCTCCCGTAACTATAAACGAGTCAAAAGTTATGGCCGTTTGAAGAAACGGAAGAAAGCGACCGACCGCTCGTTGTTACGATTCGACGGTATTGGCAAAAGTCTTCGATCTCCGTGAAACGCTCGAGTATGCTCACACTATAGTATTTGATATCTAAGTTATTATGGATCATTGGGGGAATAAATGGGGATATGGGTCAAAAACTTGTCTACAGAAGCTATAGCACAATAAACGTTCTGTTTTTACGACCGTTCCGTCTTCCTCATTTTCCGTACCACATTTTTTTGCTCATAGTCATCCACACGCGCCGCCTTTTTACCAGAATTACGGCACCACGACGAAGTGACTTTAAGGAGAGCGCTAAAAGCATTTGATACCTTAGAATTTCGAACGACTCAAGGCGTTTTGTACGATTACTTAGCGTGTAAGTAAGCTACATTTTGAATCTGTGAATATCTTTCAGTTTTCTATTTTATCCAATTTTAAATTAATTTCAATTTTTTTAGAAGAATATTATACTGGCCATTTTTGATCTTTATATATTTTTGTTTTTTTACGTTCTTCTACGTTAACATCGATTTAGTCCGACTACTTATACCTCAAACTCCACGGAATAAATTTATGAATGAAAACATCCAAACTGTAAAATAAAATTAAGATGGAATTATTCTACAAAAACGATCCATGATAATTCCAACCGTTAGAAACGTAGAACATGGAAAGAGCTTCGTTTTGATAGGTTGTGGCTTCCGTAACTCCAAACGAGTCAAAAGTTATGGCCGTTTGAAGAAACGGAAGAAAGCGACCTACCGCTCGCTGTTCCGATTCGACGGTATTGGCAAAAGTCTTCGATCTCCGTGAAACGCTCGAGCATGCTCACACTATAGTACTTGATATTTATGATATTATGGATCATTGGGGGTATAAATAGGGATATGGGTTAAAAACTTGTCTACAGAAGCTATAGCACAATAAACGTTCTGTTTTTACGACCGTTCCGTCTTCCTTTTTTTCCGTACCATATTGTTTTGCTCATAGCCATCAACACGCGCCGCCTTCTTACCAGAATTACGACACCATGACGAAGTGACTTCAAGGAGAGCGTTAAAAGCATTTGATACCTTAGAATTTCGAACGACTCAAGGCGTTTTATATGATTACTTAGCCTGTAAGTAAGCTACTTTTTCAATCTGCGAATATCTTTCAGTTTCCTGTTTTATCCAATTTTAAATTCAATTTCAAATTTTTCAGCTGAATATTATACTGGCCTTTTTTGATCTTTGTATATTTTTGTTTTTTTACGTTCTTCTACATTAACATCGATTTAGTCCGACTACTTATATCACAAACTCCACGGAATAAATTTATGAATGAAAACATTCAAGCTGTAGAATAAAATTAAGATGGAATTATTCTACACAAAAAACCGATCCATGACAATTCCAACCGTTATAAACGTAGAACTTGGAAAGAGCTTCGTTTTGATAGGTTGTGTCTCCCGTAACTCCAAACGAGTCAAAAGTTATGGCCGTTTGAAGAAACGGAAGAAAGCGACCGACCGCTCGCTGTTCCGATTCGACGGTATTGTCAAAAGTCTTCGATCTCCGTGAAACGCTCGAGCATGCTCACACTATAGTACTTGATATTTAAGATATTATGGATCATTGGGGGAATAAATGGAGATATGGGTCAAAAACTTGTCGACAGAAGCTATAGCACAATAAACGTTCTGTTTTTACGACCGTTCGGTCTTCCTCTTTTACGTACCACATTGTTTTGCTCGTAGTCATCAACACGCGCCGCCTTTTTACCAGAATTACGGCACCACGACGAAGTGACTTCAAGGAGAGCGTTAAAAGCATTTGATACCTTATAATTTCGAACGACTCAAGGCGTTTTATATGATTACTTAGCGTGTAAGTAAGCAACTTTTTCAATTTGTGAATATCTTTCAGTTTCCTGTTTTATCCAATTTTAAATTAATTTTAATTTTTTTAGCTGAATATTATGCTGGCCTTTTTTGATCTTTGTTTATTTTTGTCTTTTTACGTTCTTCTACGTTAACATCGATTTAGTCCGACTGCTTATACCACAAACTCCACGGAATAAATTTATGAATTAAAACATTCAAGCTGTAGAATAAAATTAATATGGAATTATTCTACACAAAAACCGATCCGTGACAATTCCAACCGTTAGGAACGTAGAACATGGAAAGAGCTTCGTTTTGATAGGTTGTGGCTCCCGTAACTCCAAACGAGTCAAAAGTTAAGGCCGTTTGAAGAAACAGAAGAAAGCGACCGACCGCTCGCTGTTCCGATTCGACGGTATTGGCAAAAGTCTTCGTTCTCCTTGAAACGCTCGAGCATGCTCACAATATAGTACTTGATATTTATGATATTATGGATCATTGGGGCTATAAATAGGGATATGGGTCAAAAACTTGTCTACAGAAGCTATATCACAATAAACGTTCTGTTTTTACGACCGTTCCGTCTTCCTCTTTTTCCGTACCATATTGTTTTGCTCATAGTCATCAACACGCGCCGCCTTTTTACTAGAATTACGACACCACGACGAAGTGACTTCAAGGAGAGCGTTAAAAGCATTTGATACCTTAGAATTTCGAACGACTCAAGGCGTTTTATATGATTACTTAGCCTGTAAGTAAGCTACTTTTTCAATCTGCGAATATCTTTCAGTTTCCTGTTTTATCCAATTTTAAATTCAATTTCAATTTTTTTAGCTGAATATTATACTGGCCTTTTTTGATCTTTGTATATTTTTATTTTTTTACGTTCTTCGACGTTAACATCGATTTAGTCCGACTACTTAAACCACAAACTCCACGGAATAAATTTATGAATGAAAACATTCAAGCTGTAGAATAAAATTAAGATGGAATTATTCTACACAAAAAACCGATTCACGACAATTCCAACCGTTATAAACGTAGAACTTGGAAAGAGCTTCGTTTTGATAGGTTGTGGCTCCCGTAACTCCAAACGAGTCAAAAGTTATGGCCGTTTGAAGAAACAGAAGAAAGCGACCGACCGCTCGCTGTTCCGATTCGACGGTATTGGCAAAAGTCTTCGATCTCCGTGAAACGCTCGAGCATGCTCACACTATAGTACTTGATATTTAAGATATTATGGATCATTGGGGGAATAAATAGGGATATGGGTCAAAAACTTGTCTACATAAGCTATAGCACAATAAACGTTCTGTTTTTACGACCGTTCCGTCTTCCTCTTTTTCCGTACCATATTGTTTTGCTCATAGCCATCAACACGCGCCGCCTTCTTACCAGAATTACGACACCATGACGAAGTGACTTCAAGGAGAGCGTTAAAAGCATTTGATACCTTAGAATTTCGAACGACTCAAGGCGTTTTATATGATTACTTGGCCAGTAAGTAAGCTGCTTTTTCAATCTGCGAATATCTTTCAGTTTCCTGTTTTATCCAATTTTAAATTCAATTTCAAATTTTTCAGCTGAATATTATACTGGCCTTTTTTGATCTTTGTATATTTTTGTTTTTTTACGTTCTTCTACGTTAACATCGATTTAGTCCGACTACTTATACCACAAACTCCACGGAATAAATTTATGAATGAAAACGTTCAAGCTGTAGAATAAAATTAAGATGGAATTATTCTACACAAAAAACCGATCCATGACAATTCCAACCGTTATAAACGTTGAACGTGGAAAGAGCTTCGTTTTGATAAGTTGTGTCTCCCGTAACTCCAAACGAGTCAAAAGTTATGGCCGTTTGAAGAAACGGAAGAAAGCGACCGACCGCTCGCTGTTCCGATTCGACGGTATTGGCAAAAGTCTTCGATCTCCGTGAAACGCTCAAGCATGCTCACACTATAGTACTTGATATTTAAGATATTATGGATCATTGGGGGAATAAATGGAGATATGGGTCAAAAACTTGTCGACAGAAGCTATAGCACAATAAACGTTCTGTTTTTACGACCGTTCGGTCTTCCTCTTTTACGTACCACATTGTTTTGCTCGTAGTCATCAACATGCGCCGCCTTTTTACCAGAATTACGGCACCACGACGAAGTGACTTCAAGGAGAGCGTTAAAAGCATTTGATACCTTATAATTTCGAACGACTCAAGGCGTTTTATATGATTACTTAGCGTGTAAGTAAGCAACTTTTTCAATTTGTGAATATCTTTCAGTTTCCTGTTTTATCCAATTTTAAATTAATTTTAAATTTTTTAGCTGAATATTATGCTGGCCTTTTTTGATCTTTGTTTATTTTTGTCTTTTTACGTTCTTCTACGTTAACATCGATTTAGTCCGACTGCTTATACCACAAACTCCACGGAATAAATTTATGAATTAAAACATTCAAGCTGTAGAATAAAATTAATATGGAATTATTCTACACAAAAACCGATCCATGACAATTCCAACCGTTAGGAACGTAGAACATGGAAAGAGCTTCGTTTTGATAGGTTGTGGCTCCCGGAACTCCAAACGAGTCAAAAGTTATGGCCGTTTGAAGAAACGGAAGAAAGCGACCGACCGCTCGCTGTTCCGATTCGACGGTATTGGCAAAAGTCTTCGTTCTCCTTGAAACGCTCGAGCATGCTCACAATATAGTACTTGATATTAATGATATTATGGATCATTGGGGCTATAAATAGGGATATGGGTCAAAAACTTGTCTACAGAAGCTATATCACAATAAACGTTCTGTTTTTACGACCGTTCCGTCTTCCTCTTTTTCCGTACCACATTGTTTTGCTCATAGTCATCAACACGCGCCGCCTTTTTACTAGAATTACGACACCACGACGAAGTGACTTCAAGGAGAGCGTTAAAAGCATTTGATACCTTAGAATTTCGAACGACTCAAGGCGTTTTATATGATTACTTAGCCTGTAAGTAAGCTACTTTTTCAATCTGCGAATATCTTTCAGTTTCCTGTTTTATCCAATTTTAAATTCAATTTCAATTTTTTTAGCTGAATATTATACTGGCCTTTTTTGATCTTTGTATATTTTTATTTTTTTACGTTCTTCGACGTTAACATCGATTTAGTCCGACTACTTAAACCACAAACTCCACGGAATAAATTTATGAATTAAAACATTCAAGCTGTAGAATAAAATTAATATGGAATTATTCTACACAAAAACCGATCCATGACAATTCCAACCGTTAGGAACGTAGAACATGGAAAGAGCTTCGTTTTGATAGGTTGTGGCTCCCGTAACTCCAAACGAGTCAAAAGTTATGGCCGTTTGAAGAAACAGAAGAAAGCGACCGACCGCTCGCTGTTCCGATTCGACGGTATTGGCAAAAGTCTTCGATCTCCGTGAAACGCTCGAGCATGCTCACACTATAGTACTTGATATTTAAGATATTATGGATCATTGGGGAATAAATAGGGATATGGGTCAAAAACTTGTCTACAGAAGCCATAGCACAATAAACGTTCTGTTTTTACGACCGTTCCGTCTTCCTCTTTTTCCGTACCATATTGTTTTGCTCATAGCCATCAACACGCGCCGCCTTCTTACCAGAATTACGATACCATGACGAAGTGACTTCAAGGAGAGCGTTAAAAGCATTTGATACCTTAGAATTTCGAACGACTCAAGGTGTTTTATATGATTACTTGGCCAGTAAGTAAGCTGCTTTTTCAATCTGCGAATATCTTTCAGTTTCCTGTTTTATCCAATTTTAAATTCAATTTCAAATTTTTCAGCTGAATATTATACTGGCCTTTTTTGATCTTTGTATATTTTTGTTTTTTTACGTTCTTCTACGTTAACATCGATTTAGTCCGACTACTTATACCACAAACTCCACGGAATAAATTTATGAATGAAAACGTTCAAGCTGTAGAATAAAATTAAGATGGAATTATTCTACACAAAAAACCGATCCATGACAATTCCAACCGTTATAAACGTTGAACGTGGAAAGAGCTTCGTTTTGATAAGTTGTGTCTCCCGTAACTCCAAACGAGTCAAAAGTTATGGCCGTTTGAAGAAACGGAAGAAAGCGACCGACCGCTCGCTGTTCCGATTCGACGGTATTGGCAAAAGTCTTCGATCTCCGTGAAACGCTCGAGCATGCTCACACTATAGTACTTGATATTTAAGATATTATGGATCATTGGGGGAATAAATGGAGATATGGGTCAAAAACTTGTCGACAGAAGCTATAGCACAATAAACATTCTGTTTTTACGACCGTTCGGTCTTCCTCTTTTACGTACCACATTGTTTTGCTCGTAGTCATCAACATGCGCCGCCTTTTTACCAGAATTACGGCACCACGACGAAGTGACTTCAAGGAGAGCGTTAAAAGCATTTGATACCTTATAATTTCGAACGACTCAAGGCGTTTTATATGATTACTTAGCGTGTAAGTAAGCAACTTTTTCAATTTGTGAATATCTTTCAGTTTCCTGTTTTATCCAATTTTAAATTAATTTTAAATTTTTTAGCTGAATATTATGCTGGCCTTTTTTGATCTTTGTTTATTTTTGTCTTTTTACGTTCTTCTACGTTAACATCGATTTAGTCCGACTGCTTATACCACAAACTCCACGGAATAAATTTATGAATTAAAACATTCAAGCTGTAGAATAAAATTAATATGGAATTATTCTACACAAAAACCGATCCATGACAATTCCAACCGTTAGGAACGTAGAACATGAAAAGAGCTTCGTTTTGATAGGTTGTGGCTCCCGGAACTCCAAACGAGTCAAAAGTTATGGGCGTTTGAAGAAACGGAAGAAAGCGACCGACCGCTCGCTGTTCCGATTCGACGGTATTGGCAAAAGTCTTCGTTCTCCTTGAAACGCTCGAGCATGCTCACAATATAGTACTTGATATTAATGATATTATGGATCATTGGGGCTATAAATAGGGATATGGGTCAAAAACTTGTCTACAGAAGCTATATCACAATAAACGTTCTGTTTTTACGACCGTTCCGTCTTCCTCTTTTTCCGTACCACATTGTTTTGCTCATAGTCATCAACACACGCCGCCTTTTTACTAGAATTACGACACCACGACGAAGTGACTTCAAGGAGAGCGTTAAAAGCATTTGATACCTTAGAATTTCGAACGACTCAAGGCGTTTTATATGATTACTTAGCCTGTAAGTAAGCTACTTTTTCAATCTGCGAATATCTTTCAGTTTCCTGTTTTATCCAATTTTAAATTCAATTTCAATTTTTTTAGCTGAATATTATACTGGCCTTTTTTGATCTTTGTATATTTTTATTTTTTTACGTTCTTCGACGTTAACATCGATTTAGTCCGACTACTTAAACCACAAACTCCACGGAATAAATTTATGAATGAAAACATTCAAGCTGTAGAATAAAATTAAGATGGAATTATTCTACACAAAAAACCGATTCACGACAATTCCAACCGTTATAAACGTAGAACTTTGAAAGAGCTTCGTTTTGATAGGTTGTGGCTCCCGTAACTCCAAACGAGTCAAAAGTTATGGCCGTTTGAAGAAACGGAAGAAAGGGACCGACCGCTCGCTGTTCCGATTCGACGGTATTGGCAAAAGTCTTCGATCTCTGTGAAACGCTCGAGCATGCTCACATTATAGTACTTGATATTTATGATATTATGGATCATTGGGGGTATAAATAGGGATATGGGTCAAAAACTTGTCTACAGAAGCTATAGCACAATAAACGTTCTGTTTTTACGACCGTTCCGTCTTCCACTTTTTCCGTACCACATTGTTTTGCTCATAGCCATCAACACGTGCCGCCTTCTTACCAGAATTACGACACCATGACGAAGTGACTTCAAGGAGCGCGTTAAAAGCATTTGATACCTTAGAATTTCGAACGACTCAAGGCGTTTTATATGATTACTTAGCCTGTAAGTAAGCTACTTTTTCAATCTGCGAATATCTTTCAGTTTCCTGTTTTATCCAATTTTAAATTCAATTTCAAATTTTTTAGCTGAATATTATACTGGCCTTTTTTGATCTTTGTATATTTTTGTTTTTTTACGTTCTTCTACGTTAACTTCGATTTAGTCCGACTATTTATACCACAAACTCCACGGAATAAATTTATGAATGAAAACGTTCAAGCTGTAGAATAAAATTAAGATGGAATTATTCTACACAAAAAACCGATCCATGACAATTCCAACCGTTATAAACGTAGAACTTGGAAAGAGCTTCGTTTTGATAGGTTGTGTCTCCCGTAACTCCAAACGAGTCAAAAGTTATGGCCGTTTGAAGAAGCGGAAGAAAGCGACCGACCGCTCACTGTTCCGATTCGACGGTATTGGCAAAAGTCTTCGATCTTCGTGAAACGCTCGAGCATGCTCACACTATAGTACTTGATATTTAAGATATTATGGATCATTGGGGGAATAAATGGAGATATGGGTCAAAAACTTGTCGACAGAAGCTATAGCACAATAAACGTTCTGTTTTTACGACCGTTCGGTCTTCCTCTTTTACGTACCACATTGTTTTGCTCGTAGTCATCAACACGCGCCGCCTTTTTACCAGAATTACGGCACCACGACGAAGTGACTTCAAGGAGAGCGTTAAAAGCATTTGATACCTTATAATTTCGAACGACTCAAGGCGTTTTATATGATTACTTAGCGTGTAAGTAAGCAACTTTTTCAATTTGTGAATATCTTTCAGTTTCCTGTTTTATCCAATTTTAAATTAATTTTAATTTTTTTAGCTGAATATTATGCTGGCCTTTTTTGATCTTTGTTTATTTTTGTCTTTTTACGTTCTTCTACGTTAACATCGATTTAGTCCGACTGCTTATACCACAAACTCCACGGAATAAATTTATGAATTAAAACATTCAAGCTGTAGAATAAAATTAATATGGAATTATTCTACACAAAAACCGATTCATGACAATTCCAACCGTTAGGAACGTAGAACATGGAAAGAGCTTCGTTTTGATAGGTTGTGGCTCCCGTAACTCCAAACGAGTCAAAAGTTATGGCCGTTTGAAGAAACGGAAGAAAGCGACCGACCGCTCGCTGTTCCGATTCGACGGCATTGGCAAAAGTCTTCGTTCTCCTTGAAACGCTCGAGCATGCTCACAATATAGTACTTGATATTTATGATATTATGGATCATTGGGGCTATAAATAGGGATATGGGCCAAAAACTTGTCTACAGAAGCTATATCACAATAAACGTTCTGTTTTTACGACCGTTCCGTCTTCCTCTTTTTCCGTACCACATTGTTTTGCTCATAGTCATCAACACGCGCCGCCTTTTTACTAGAATTACGACACCACGATGAAGTGACTTCAAGGAGAGCGTTAAAAGAATTTGATACCTTAGAATTTCGAACGACTCAAGGCGTTTTATATGATTACTTAGCCTGTAAGTAAGCTACTATTTCAATCTGCGAATATCTTTCAGTTTCCTGTTTTATCCAATTTTAAATTCAATTTCAATTTTTTTAGCTGAATATTATACTGGCCTTTTTTGATCTTTGTATAATTTTATTTTTTTACGTTCTTCGACGTTAACATCGATTTAGTCCGACTACTTAAACCACAAACTCCACGGAATAAATTTATGAATGAAAACATTCAAGCTGCAGAATAAAATTAAGATGGAATTATTCTACACAAAAAACCGATCCACGACAATTCCAACCGTTATAAACGTAGAACTTGGAAAGAGCTTCGTTTTGATAGGTTGTGGCTCCCGTAACTCCAAACGAGTCAAAAGTTATGGCCGTTTGAAGAAACGGAAGAAAGCGACCGACCGCTCGCTGTTCCGATTCGACGGTATTGGCAAAGGCTTCGATCTCCGTGAAACTCCCGAGCATGCTCACACTATAGTACTTGATATTTAAGATATTTTGGATCATTGGGAGAATAAATGGAGATATGGGTCAAAAACTTGTCGAAAGAAGCTATAGCACAATAAACGTTCTATTTTTACGACCGTTCCGTCTTCCTCTTTTACGTACCACATTGTTTTGCTCATAGTCATCAACACGCGCCGCCTTTTTACCATAATTACGGCACCACGACGAAGTGACTTCAAGGATAGCGTTAAAAGCATTTGATACCTTAGAATTTCGAACGACTCAAGGCGTTTTATATGATTACTTAGCGTGTAAGTAAGCAACTTTTTCAATTTGTGAATATCTTTCAGTTTCCTCTTTTATCCAATTTTAAATTAATTTCAATTTTTTTAGCTGAATATTATTCTGGCCTTTTTTGATCTTTGTATATTTTTGTTTTTTTACGTTCTTCTACGTTAACATCGATTAAGTCCGACACTTATACCATAAACTCCACGGAATAAATTTATGAATGAAAACATTCAGGCTGTAGAATAAAATTAAGATGGAATTATTCTACACAAAAACCGATTCATGACAATTCCAACCGTTAGAAACGTAGTACATGGAAAGAGCTTCGTTTTGATAGGTTGTCGCTCCCGTAACTCCAAACGAGTCAAAAGTTATGGCCGTTTGAAGAAACGGAAGAAAGCGACCGATTGCTCGCTGTTCCGATTCGACGGTATTGGCAAAAGTCTTCGATCTCCGTGAAACGCTCGAGCATGCTCACACTATAGAACTTGATATCTATGGTATTATGGATCATTGGGGGAATAAATGGGGATATGGGTCAAAAACTTGTCTACAGAAGCTATAGAACAATAAACGTTCTGTTTTTACGACCGTTCCGTCTTCCTCTTTTTCCGTACCACATTGTTTTGCTCATAGTCATCGACACGCGCCGCCTTTTTACCTGAATTACGGCACCACGACGAAGTGACCTCAAGGAGAGCGTTAAAAGCATTTGATACCTTAGAATTTCGAACGACTCAAGGCGTTTTATATGATTACTTAGCCTGTAAGTTAGCTACCTTTTCAATCTGCGAATATCTTTCAGTTTCCTGTTTTATCCATTTTTAAATTCAATTTCAGTTTTTTTAGCTGAATATTATGCTAGCCTTTTTTGATCTTTGTTTATTTTTGTTTTTTTACGTTCTTCTACGTTAACATCGATTTACTCCGAATATTTATACCACAAACTCCACTGAATAAATTTATGAATGAAAACATCCAAGCTGCAGAATAAAATTAAGATGGAATTATTCTACACAAAAAACAGTCTATGACAATTCCAACCGTTAGAAACATAGAACATGGAAAGACCTCCGTTTTGATAGGTTGTGGCTCCTGTAACTCCGAACGAGTCAAAAGTTATGGCCGTTTGAAGAAACGGAAGAAAGCGACGGACCGCTCGCTGTTCCGATTCGACGGTATTGGCAAAAGTCTTCGATCTCCGCGAAACGCTCGAGCATGCTCACACTATAGTACTTGATATTTATGGTATTATGGATCATTGGGGGTATAAATGGGGATATGGGTCAAAAACTTGTCTACAGAAGCTATAGCACAATAAACGTTCTGTTTTTACGACCGTTCTGTCTTCCTCTTTTTCCGTACCACATTGTTTTGCTCACAGTCATCAACAGGCGCCGCCTTTTTACCAGAATTACGTCACCACGATGAAGTGACTTCAAGGAGAGCGTTTAAAGCATTTGATATCTTAGAATTTCGTACGACTCAAGGCGTTTTATATGATTACTTAGCCTGTAAGTAAGCTACTTTTTCAATCTGCGAATATCTTTCAGTTTCCTGTTTTATCCAATTTTAAATTCAATTTCAATTTTTTTAGCTGAATATTATGCTGGCCTTTTTTGATCTTTGTTTATTTTTGTCTTTTTACGTTCTTCTACGTTAACATTGATTTAGTCCGACTGCTTATACCACAAACTCCACGGAATAAATTTATGAAAGAAAACATTCAAGCTGTAGAATAAAATTAAGATGTAATTATTCTACACAAAAAACCAATCCATGACAATTGCAACCGTCATAAACATAGAACTTGAAAAGAGCTTCGTTCTGATAGGTTGTGGCTCCCGTAACTCCAAACGAGTCAAAAGTTATGGCCGTTTGAAGAAACGGAAGAAAGCGACCGACCGCTCGCTGTTCCGATTCGACGGTATTGGCAAAAGTCTTCGATCTCCGTGAAACACTCGAGCATGCTCACACTATAGTACTTGATATTTATGATATTATAGATCATTGGGGGTATAAATGAGGATATGGGTCAAAAACTTGTCTACAGAAGCTATAGCACAATAAACGTTCTGTTTTTGCGACCGTTCCGTCTTCCTCTTTTTCCGTACCACATTGTTTTGCTCATAGTCATCGACACGTGCCGCCTTTTTACCGAAATTACGGCACCATGACGAAGTGACTTCAAGGAGAGCGTTAAAAGCATTTGATACCTTAGAATTTCGAACGACTCAAGGCATTTTATATGAGTACTTAGCCTGTAAGTAAGCTACTTTTTCAATCTGCGAATATCTTTCAGTTTCCTGTTTTATCCAATTTTAAATTCAATTTCAATTTTTTTAGCTGAATATTATGCTGGCCTTTTTTGATCTTTGTTTCTTTTTGTTTTTTTACGTTCTTCTACGTTAACATCGATTTAGTCCGACTATTTATACCACAAACTCCACTGAATAAATTTATGAATGAAAACATCCAAGCTGTAGAATATAATTAAGATGGAATTATTCTACACAAAAAACCAGTCCATGACAATTCCAACAGTTAGAAACGTTGAACATGGAAAGAGCTCCGTTTTGATAGGTTGTGGCCCCCGTAACTCCAAACGAATCAAAAGTTATGGCCGTTTGAGGAAACGGAAGAAAGCGACCGACCGCTTGCTGTTCCAATTCGACGGTATTGGCAAAAGTCTTCGATCTCCGTGAAACGCTCGTGCATGCTCACACTATAGTACTTGATATTTAAGATATTATGGATCATTGGGGGAATAAATGGGGATATGGGTCAAAAACTTGTCTACAGAAGCTATAGCACAATAAACGTTCTGTTTTTACGACCGTTCCGTCTTCCTCTTTTTCCGTACCACATTGTTTTGCTCATAGTCATCAACACGCGCCGCCTTTTTACCAGAAATACGGCACCACGACGAAGTGACTTCAAGGAGAGCGTTTAAAGCATTTGATACCTTAGAAATTCGGACGACTCAAGGCGTTTTATATGATTACTTAGCCTGTAAGTAAACTACTTTTTTAATCTGCGAATATCTTTCAGTTTCCAGTTTTATCCAATTTTAATTTCAATTTCAATTTTTTTAGCTGAATATTATGCTGGCCTTTTTTGATCTTTGTATATTTTTGTTTTTTTACGTTCTTCTACGTTAACATCGATTTAGTCTGACTATTTATACCACAAACTTCACTGAATAAATTTATGAATGAAAACATCCAAGCTGTAGAATAAAATTAAGATGGAATTATTCTACACAAAAAACCAGTCCATGACAATTGCAACAGTTAGAAACGTAGAACATGGAAAGAGCTCCGTTTTGATAGGTTGTGGCTCCCGTAACTCCAAACGAGTCAAAGGTTATGGCCGTTTGAAGAAATAGAAGAAAGCGACCGACCGCTCGCTTTTCCGATTCGACGGTATTGACAAAAGTCTTCGATCTCCGTGAAACGCTCGAGCATGCTCACACTATAGTACTTGATATTTAAGATATTATGGATCATTGGGGGAATAAATGGGGATATGGGTCAAAAACTTGTCTACAGAAGCTATAGCACAATAAACGTTTTGTTTTTATGACCGTTCCGTCTTCCTCTTTTTCCGTATCACATTGTTTTGCTCATAGTCATCAACACACGCCGCCTTTTTACCAGAATTACGGCACCACGACGAAGTGACTTCAAGGAGAGCGTTAAAAGCATTTGATACCTTAGAATTTCGAACGACTCAAGGCGTTTTATATGATTACTTAGCCTGTAAGTAAGCTACTTTTTCAATCTGCGAATATCTTTCAGTTTCCTGTTTTATCCAATTTTAAATTCAGTTTCAATTTTTTTAGCTGAATATTATGCTGGCCTTTTTTGATCTTTGTTTATTTTTGTTTTTTTGCGTTCTTCTATGTTAACATCGATTTAGTCCGACTATTTATACCACAAACTCCACTGAATAAATTTATGAATGAAAACATCCAAGCTGTGGAATAAAATTAAGATGGAATTATTCTACACAAAAAACCAGTCTACTTGCACAAAAAATGGGCAAACACCTCCAAGTCGTATGATTTAGTTTATTTTATGTTGTTCTTAGTGATTTGGATGAGTTGTGCGAATATGTAAAAAGCAGGGAATGAAATGTAAAAGACACGCAGATTTATAGTGGTTCGGCCAGAACGTGCCTAAGTTCACTTTATATGTATTTTCCTCTTACTATTCAGATTACAAGTACAAAGCCTTGATTACAAGTATATAAAAATTGTTTGAAAGTTCCTTCCGTGCTTGAGCTCTCAAACTTGTCTGCCATTGTTGTACCCCTGCCCCTCTATTCATAGAGTGAGGCTGGGAGCAGGGGTCCTGGATGTATATAGTAGTTGGTGGGTCTGGGCTGAAGCAATCTGGCCTGGCCGAGTTGGTACGGAACGCCTTGGTCTTTACCTCGTTTCGGTAGAGGCAATGTTAGTTTGATTCGGTGGTGAGGACGTGGTTTGGTCCGGTGGTAGGTGGAGTATGTTGAACCGGTGGAGGGTGCCTGGAGTTGGTCCGGACCGGCAGTAGTTCATCCGGTGCTGGAGAGGTTGAAGGGATTGATGCCGAATGGGTTGGTTCGGTTTGGATGGTTCGACAGGAGCTTGGAGGAGTTGGACTGGTAGCAGCGTGGATCGGTGGTATCATCGATCAGTGATGGGGGGTGAGGGCTTTTGGTCCGGTGGTGATGTTGGTTCGGCAGGTGGTAGAAGGTAGGTTGGTTCGGTAGCAGTATGGACCGGTAGTGGATGAAGAGGGAGCCTGGAATGACAATGCTTGGAGATGGTATGGTTTGGCATTGTTTAGAAATGCGCCCAACACATACCCCCCAAAGTGGGGCATATGCCATCATATGTCGTGCTTTGTTTTAGCTTAGGTATTTTCATCTGGTCTTATGTGTCGAACCATACGGTCCGGTCATTCTTTGTTCGTCTATAAATAGGGGTGTTAGGCCTTCGTTATCCCTTTATCATTTTGAGATAGCCGAATCAGCCGAATACCGGATCAACCAAGTGCCGAATCAACCAAGTGCCGATCCAGTCTTGTTTGCCGAACTATTTGAAGTGCCAAATCAATTCTGATTGTCGAACCAGGTGAGTGCCGAACGATCTTACATACTTGAATCACCGGATGGACTCGTGGATTTAGAGTACCGAATGAACCTTGCCGAATGAGTTTGGGAAGTGTGAGGCCGAACGGTCTTTGGTCTTGAGTTTTACTGAATGAACTCGGGAATTACGAGTGTTGAATGAACCCCTTACCGGATGGACTTTTATATTTGAATTACCGGTGAAACTCTTAGATTACATAGTTTATGTGTTTTAACGATATACTTTCTTGTGTTGCAGACAAATGTCTCAAAGAGTGGAAACCCGATCAGAAAAGAAAAAATCTACGGACAGAGGTGAGTCTTCCGCTGTGCCCCCAGTCCAGCCGGGGCCGGCGCGACATGGACCTGCCCCGAGGTCATTAGTGGACGGATATGGCCCTCAGGAGCTCTTGAATTCCCCGCCCGACTGTTTTCCTAGCTCCCTCAAAGAGGAGCAGCTTGACGTTATATCCCGTTCCTTTGGGATCGATCGAGCACGCATGCTATTGCCGGGGGAAGGAGTGATGCCGTATGACCCCCCTGAAGGCTACTTTGCTTACAGCAGATATCATTGCATGTGTGGTGCTATCCCGCCTCTCAACACCTGCATAGTTAGCTTCATCACATATCTGAAGGTGGCTCCATTCCGGCTTCATCCTAACTCCTACGCCATTCTGGCGAGTCTTTTCGTCATCTTTCAGAGGAGATATGGGCGTCCTCCTTCCAACCGGGAGATCCGGTATCTGTATAATCTGAGGGGCTACAAGAAGGGGTCTCCATATATCTGTTTGGAATCGGCCGTATACTTCAAGCCCATCCTAGACTTGTATTCGAAGTACAACATGTTTAAGAAGGAATGGTTCTTCGTCAGGGACGACTCCGTTTCTATCCGTCGCTTCACCTCCGGATGTAAGTCAAGGCTTTATTTATATTTTCCATTCTGGTTGCAATGCTTCCACTTATGTGTTTTTATTTCTTGCTAGCGACAGGTGGTTTTGCGGTCGTGGAGAATGATCGCCTGGTTCAGACGGCAGCGGAAATAGAGGCTATTTCGGGAAGAGATAGGTAGGCTGCTTACTTGATCAGGAACGCTACACTTTTGGGGCTCAACCTGATCCTGCCACATCAGTCCGTGGTCAAGAAGAGGGATACGACGGAAGAAACGGCTGCTCAGGCTAAAGGAGGGGCCACGGCGAGGAGTGGCAAGAGGAAGCCTTTCACAAAACCTCCAGTCGTCGGGGGAAAGAAGCTTAAGAAATTCGATGGACCCTCTCCCAGCACATGTCCAGATATTCCGGAGGAGGATGGTGGAGAGGAGGAAAGAGGCAAGGAGGAGAGCGGAGGAGATGGAGAAGGTGAAGGACAGAGTGGTAGTGGTGTCGGAGCTTTGTCTTCCGAGCAGGCAGGGGAGGTCCAGGAGTGGACGGATGATGCCATCCGCCAGGCTTTTGAGGGGTTGGAGGAAGGATCAGCCTCGGTGGAGAAGGTGAAGAAGGCTGACAAGGCTGGGAGTGGTGCCGATCCATCTTCTAAGGGTCCTTCAGCTAAGGCGACTCCGGCGGTTCAAGGTGAATTCTTAACTTTCGCAGACTCTCCTTATGATAAGGACTTAGTAATATTTTATTTCTTGGATCATAGTTTCATGCATGCTTGTGACACCTGCTTTTTATTCTAGGAACAGGTAAGGTGGCCAAGACATCAGATATTCGGCACCGCCTTGAACAGTACAAGCTACTCAAAGCTTCTGCCAAATCAAAGCCGTCAACTAGTCATCCTGGAGATGTGGTTAGATATCGCCCTCTTCTCGGAGTTATTGAAGAAGATATGCGAAAGAGGAAGAGGGGGCGATCTTCGTTTGAATCCTCACCTGGCCCTCAGCCTCCAGTCCAGCCTATCCATGATATTACTGAAGAAGATACCGAGCTTATGCCTTCCCCACATCCGTCCGAAAATCCAACCGTCACCCCGATAGACAACCCTTGTTTGGTTCGCAACCCATTCGTCGGCCACCCGGATCTGGACCGAGTTTTCAGGACATCTCTTTTGACGAGACCACGGGTGAGCATCTTCTTCCCCGCAACCCCATGGTACAGGTGCTTGATGAGGCTAAGTCCCTAGATCTCGATTTGCTTACTACTCGGATAGTTACCATGGGGGACGAAGCCAAGGCTAATATCGACCGGGTCGTGGAGGAGACCAGGAAGTTGATGGGGCATCATGCCCGTCTGGTCAAGGCTGGAGAGGAGAGTGGGAGTGCCAACATCTGACTACGGTTAATGGTTTCTGACCAGACCAAGCAGCTCGCCGATCAGGCCATTCAGATTTCTCAGCATGAGGCAGCCTCCAGGCAGTTAAAGAAGACTATGGAAGAGGCTAGTAAGGCAGAGCTACGAAAGATAGAGGCTGCCTGCAAGGAACGGATTGACATGGCCATCGCAACGGTGGATGAGGTTCGGAATGCGGATCTCGAGCAGGTAAAGGAACTATCCGGGAGGCTTGAGGCCGCAGAGCTTGCTCAGGCCAAGCTGAAGGAGGAGATGGAAGTGATGCGGAAGTCCCTTCAGGCTGACTGCTCGAGATACCGATTGGAGAGAGACGCTGCTTTCGCACGACTGTCGGCTTCTGAGGCCCGGATGAAAGAATTTGAGGAGAATGAGGGGATGATGGACGAGATTCTCCAGGACATGTATTTCCATACATGAGGCAGGGCAACCTGTCCTAGATGGACGATTATCCCTGGGTTATGGCTAGGATACATCTCCGGGCTTTGGGGGAAGCTAAGGCCGATGCTGATAAGGAAGGTGGTGCGGCTTTCAGGATGGATGTGGTTACGGCCCAATTCACTAAGGAGGAGAAGGTGGCGGTTAAGGAGGGCATGCGACTGCTTGATGCGGATGAGGTAGGCGTGCAGCTAGATGATGATGATCAGGGAGCAGACGCTGGTAAGTCTTTCCTTTTAACCTTTTCATGATTTGATTGCTTATCTTTCGTGATTATTGATGGATTCTCTTTTGAATTGGGCAGGCGGGACCTCTGGAATACATGCGGGAAGTTCTGACCCTGCAGTTAAGTAGATCCGGAGGGCTAGCGGGATGGAGGCGAAGCTCCGATTTTTTTTTGACTTGACTTGCACATATTTTGGTTGCTGTCTATGTTAGTCCGAAACATTAATGCAACTTGTAATTATATGATTTGTAAAGAATGACTTTCTGTAATTTTATAACATAAACAGATTCTGCTATATTTGAATGCTTTTGTTATTCTGATGTGTTGCATAAGAAATGCAGCTGTGTATGTGCTAGTGATTCAATGGTGTTTAATGCTAAGTAATTTCATGTCTTGCAATGTCAATATGATGTGTGAATAAATTAAAACTACATATTTGTATACAAGAGAAGGTAATACCGCCCTCCGTGTTTTAGTTGTGGAGGGTTGCTTTGAATGTCTAGCGTGACTGAGTATGGAATGTAGCTGGGTGTTCCGTCATCCAGATATGAGTTCATATTTCCATAAGCGAGAGTTCCCCTATTTTGTGACCTGTATTTAAGGATTGTTATATAGGATAGGAGAAAAGTTTTTGAATGAAGTGGAAATATGAGAAACGGTAAAACTTCCAATCACGGAAGGCCGTCGATATGCTTAAGTTCGTGGCAAACGGGTTTTGTAGTCACTTTCCCTAGCCGTGGGTCTTGGAGACATTTGTCACCCATCTTACGCCTCCGCGGGGAGTTTATCTTTCTTTATCACAGCCGCACTTAAGACATATCGGAGCCGAGATCGCGCACAGTAACTACCCGAGCCATTATGGCCCGTAATCGTGGGTATTATTCGATTTACTGTGGCCGGCTAGCGTGGGTGCCGATCGTCAACCGTGAACTACCCCTGGCTGGCCACACCTTATGTTGGGGCTTAAAGTAGGTTCACAGTTGCCGGCGAGCCGAACGCCGTAATGAGCTACCATCGGCTATAGTCGGCCTTCGTGATGGCTTATAATCGGCTCATTACAGTTGGCTTTGAGGGCAGTCGCGAGCAATGAGTTAACCCGCAGCAGAGGGATGCTGGAGCAAAAGTGTCTCATTGGCGAGTGCATAGAATCGCATAGTACCTGTTGGGTCTTGTCCAGGTGAGGTTGCGCTGTGAAGTTCTAGCATGGAAATGTCGTTATACATGATTTCGTTCAACAGAAAAGGATAACGCTTAACAAGCAGCCAAGATATAAAGGAACAAGTTAAAAAGAGACAAGAATTTTAAAGTGGTTCGGCACGAAAATGCCTACGTCCACTGATTCTCTTTGTTAATTCACTTCATATGGGCAGTACAAGTTAAGAAAAGTATCGACAGAGGTGTTGGATGTTCCATGCCCTCTGGAACACCTCTCCGTCCACTGTTGACAAAATATAAGCTCCGTTATGGAGATCTTTATGAATTACATAGGGTCCGTCCCAGATTGGATCTAATGCTCCGGGGCGCGGGAAGATCCGTTTGAGGACAAGATCTCCTTCTTGTAAGCTACGGTGTTTGACTTTAGAGTTGTATTGTGCTGCTACTTTTTGCTTATGAGCTGCCGCTTTAAGTGCTGCATCATTTTTTCTTTCTTCAATTAGATCCAAAGACATGTGTAGGAGTTCTTCATTCTCTTCTGGGTTGTAGTGGATCCTACGGTGGGAAGGCACTACAGTTTCAACTGGGAGCATGGCCTCCGATCCGTATGCCAAAGAGAAAGGAGTATGCCCTGTTGATGTTCTGTAAGATGTGCGGTAGGCCCAAAGTGCCGTAGGGAGTTCATCCACCCAAGCGCCTTTTGACTTTTCAAGTTTCTTCTTGATTAGAGTTTTGAGGATTTTGTTGACAGCTTCGACTTATCCGTTTGCCTGAGGATAAGCCATAGATGAGAAGCTTTTGTGAATTCCGTGCTCTTGGCACCAGTCGGCGAACTCTTCGCTGTCAAACTGGAGTCCGTTGTCCGATATGATTTTGAGTGGAACCCCGTACCTGCATAAAACATTTTTGATCAAGAAGTTAATAACTTTTGCCGAAGATATTTTATTTAGAGGCTCCGCTTCCACCCATTTGGTGAAATAGTCAACTGCTACTATGGCATATTTGGCTCCGCCCCGGCCCACTGGCAGTTCGCCAATCAAGTCAATTCCCCATATTGCGAAGGGCCAAGGGCTGGTCATTTGAGTAATCTCATTTGTTGGTAGTCGAGGAATCTTAGCAAATTTCTGACATCTGTCACATCTTTTGACGAAGTCTAATGCGTCTTTGTTTAAAGCGGGACAGTAATACCCGTATCGGAGTATTTTTTTGCTAGAGTCTGTCCTCCGGTGTGATCTCCGCAACTCCCTTGATGGATGTCAGACGGGACTTCCCTGGCTTCCCTTCCAGCGATGCACCTTAACAAGGGATTAGAGAAGCCGCGCCGATAGAGGATGCCTTCTTGTAATGTGTAGCGGGAAGCTTTCCTTAAAATTTTCTTAGCTTCGTTACGTCCGTTGGGCAGTGTGCCACTTTGTAAGTACTTCCGGATGGGGGTCATCCAAGTTTCTTCTTCAATTGCAGCTATCATATTCATTGGCTCGTAGCTTGGGGCCAGTTGCTTTGAGATGGTTATTGTTCGGGAAGCAGTGCTGTCCTTTATGCTAGCTTGCTTTGCCAGTTCGTCGGCATCCTGATTCTCTTCTCGAGGAATGTGTTTGATTAAACAGTGATCCAACTGATTGAGCAGCAGCTTGGTCTTCTTTAGATATGCGGTGAGTCGTTCTCCTCGAGTTTGGAATTCTCCCAGTATTTGATTTACAATGAGTTGAGAATCACTATGGAGACATAAAGAATCGACTCCAATCTCCAGGGCAAGTTCTAATCCAGCTATCACCGCTTCGTATTCTGCGTCATTGTTGGTGGCAGCGAATTCCAACTTTAGGGCTTAGTGAAACTTCCTTCCCCTGGGGGTGATTATCACAACACCTGCCCCCGAGCCTTGTTCATTTGATGCTCCATCTACGAAGAGATTCCACTTGATATCTTCTGCTATTTTAGATTGTTCCCTACCTTCGTTAGTAGTGAATTCGGCAATGAAATCAGCTATGGCTTGCCCCTTGATAGCGGTGCGAGGATGGTAAGTGATATCATATTGACCCAGTTCAATGCACCACTTAAGCAATCGCCCAGAAGTGTCGGGGCGATAGAGTACTTGCCTCAGCGGTTGATCGGTTAAAACTCTGATGGAATGAGATTGGAAATAGTGTCACAGTTTCCGTGACGTGATTAGCAGACAGTATGCTAGCTTCTCAAGTTTAGGGTATCTGGCTTCTGCCCCTGTAAATCTCTTGCTTACAAAGTATACGGGCCGCTGTGCGCGGTTATCTTCTCTCACCAAAGCGGCGCTTAAAGCATGGGACGATACAGCAAGGTATAAGTATAGTTCCTCGCCTTCATTTGGAGTTGAGAGTATTGGTGGTCTCTGGAGGTGTCCGATTATGTTATGGAAGGCTGTCGAGCATTCGTAAGTCCATTCGAACTTTCGGCTGTCTTTCTTTAGAGCTTCGAAGAAAGGGATGCATTTGTCGGTTGCTTTAGAGATGAACCTGCTTAGGGCGGCCACTTTCCCGTTTAGACTTTGCATCTCCCTTCGAGTGGAGGGTATCTTGATATCTTGTAAAGCTCGAACTTGTTCAGGGTTTGCTTCAATCCCCCTGGTATGAACGATGAATCCCAAGAACTTTCCCGACGATACTCTGAAGGAGCACTTTAGAGGGTTCAGCTTCATTCCATATTGGCGAAGTACTTGAAACATCTCATCCAGGTGGTTTATATGATCGTTGTCTTTCCTCGATTTTACCAGCATGTCATCCACATAAACTTCCACAGTTTGTCCTATTAGTTCTGCAAACATCTTGTTGACAAGGCGCTGATAAGTAGCTCTGGCGTTTTTAAGTCCAAAAGGCATTACTTTGTAGCAGTACAATCCCCGGTCAGTGATGAAACTAGTGTGGTCTTGATCGGGGGCGTCCATAGGGATCTGGTTATATCCTGAATATGCGTCCATAAAGGATAAGAGTTCGTTTCCAGCAGTGTTGTCCACGAGTTGGTCGATTCGAGGGAGTGGGAAGCAGTCTTTCGGGCAAGCGTCATTTAAGTTGGAGAAATCGATGCATGTTCGCCACTTCCCGTTAGCTTTCTTTATCAGTACCGGATTGGCGATCCATTCTGGGTAGATGGCTACTCGTATGAAGTCATTGGCAAGTAGGTTCTTCACTTCTTCTTCTAGGGCTGCTGATCGTTCTGCCCCCATGCTTCTCTTTTTCTGCTTTACTGGAACCTTCATGGGATCGATGTTCAGTACGTGGCATGCTACGTTTGGGGAAATTCCAGTCATGTCAACGTGCGTCCATGCAAATACATCCAAGTTGTGGCGGAGAAAATCGATGAGTTGACCCTTCAATTCTGTTTTCAGCTGAGATCCGATTTTCAATAGTCTGCTTGAGTCATGTTTGTCTACAGATACGAATTCCATAGCCTCTGCAGGCTCGGCGGTGGCCTCCACCTCTTTGTCCCTGGGGTCTAGTTCATTGAAAGGATCACTAGTATATAGAAGAGGAGGGGCTTTCTTTAGTTGCTATGCTTCCAAGATTTTCATGTAGAGAGCAGTCTCTGCATCTTTCCTTTATCCCGTCAGCGGTTATTGTGAAGTTCAGTTACATAGCAGTCTCGAGCAGCGTCTTGATCTCCCTCTATTTCTCCTATTCCGTTATCTGTTGGAAATTTCATCTTTAGGCACCATGGGGCTAGGACAATTTGGAAGTCAGACAAGGTTGGTCTTCCCAAAAAGGCGTTGTAGGTCGAGTGGTTCTCTATTAGTACAAACGTTTGTTTTCGCACAACAGAGCGGGGATGACTTCCTATTTCAACAAAAAGGTCCAGTTGCCCGAGGGGAATCTTCGCATCTCCAGTGAAACCATGTAGTGGTTTGTTGCAGGGAGACACATCCTTCATTGATAGCTTCATTTTGTCGAAAGCATGCTTGAATAAGATATTCACCGAGCTTCCCGTGTCTACTAAAATTCAAAAAAACTTTGGCTGGACCGAACCAGGTAGAGATGACCATAGGATCCATGTGTGGGTACTGTCTTCCCTCTAGATCACGCCTACTGAATGTGATGTCGTCATTCTCTTTCCGTTTCGGGTGGCGTTCTTCCATAACAGAATTAACGTAGCCTTCAGCGTTTCTAAGTGACTTACCGTATCTTTCCATCTCCGCCCAGCTTCTGTCGGCGATGTGCGGTCCTCCTGATATGGTATGGACTACTATCTTCTCTTGACTAGAGCCGCTGGTGTTGCGATTTCCTCCGCCTGCTTCCGGGGGGGGGGTGTAGTCCAGGTTCTCATTGGCAGGAGTTGAAGTCCTGTTCTGGCTTTTTACATAGCGTTCCAGTCTCTTCCTCCTGATCTGTTCTTCAATCAAGTCCCGGAGATGGTGGCATTCATTGGTGTCATGTCCATGGGATTCGTGGAAGCGGCAGAACTTTCCAGACTTGAGTGCGTTATCTGACTCCTTCTTGTGCGGGGGGCGCTTGTATCAAACTTCGTCTTGAGTGGCTAGGAAGATGTTTTCGATTGTTTCATTCAAAGGAGTGTAAGAGTCAAATCTTGGTCCTGGTCGATATAAGCGCTTTTCTCCCTTCTTGCCCCCAGCATTATCTCTAGAGTCATTTCTTCGAACATCCTTTGCTGCAGCGGGGACCCTGTCTGTAGCCGTCTTAGCCTGTTGCCGTGACTGCCTTTCAGTGGCAGCGTCTTCAAGTCTCATATACTTTCCAGCTTCATGGAAGAAATCAGGTAAAGTAGCTGGTTTTTCCTTGGTTAGTCTTCTAGCAAATTTAGTATCCGGATGTACACCACTGCAGAGGGCCATTAGGATAAGTTTCTCGTCGGCATCTTGGACTGCGGCCGCTGCGGCGTTGAATCGGGTTAGATATTGTTGCACTGTCTCTCCGGGCTTCTGTTTGATATTAGATAAGGAATAAGCGTCCTTGGGTTGTTCTACATGAATGCGGAACTGGCTGATGAACTTTTCTTTCAAAATTTCCCATGAGCTGATGGACCCTTGGGGTAGGTGGCAGAACCAGGAGGTAGCTAGATCTGCCAAGAAAAGTGGGAAACATTTACATAACACTCCCTCTGTTGCTCCGCTCATGAGCATATGCTGGGTGTATCTCTGTAAGTGTACGATGGGGTCAGAGGTTCCCTTGTAAGGTTCCATTGTTGGCATTTTCCATTCCCGGGGGGTGATGGCAGTTTCGATATTGCGGGTGAAGGGGATGGTTACCCTAGCGCCTATTCCCCGATCCCTTTGCTCCCGTTGGACGCACTCTTTGAACAATCGCGCCATCCTTTCATCAAAACTTGGAGCGGATAGAAATGAGTTTGGTTCTTCTCTGCGGGATTGAGTCCGTCCAGACGACTTGTAGGGATGGTATCATCTGTCACTCCTAACATTCTCCAAAGGCTGCCTCTGGTCTTCTGGGGGCATGCTGGGGTCAGCCATAGTTGGCCCTTGCCTTGATCTTCCCCTGCTGGGTTCTGTTCTCAGCACTTCCTCGGGTCCAACTTTGGGCTAGACTCCAGCTCGGCCCCGTCTACTGGTGTTTTCATGGTTAGGTAGCATGACAGGCTCAGCTACATCCGACACTTGCCTGACACCTCCCCCGTTGGGTTCGGTTCCAAGTGTTTCCTCGGGTCGTAATTCGAGCTGAGTCCGGACTCGACTCCTACCATGGTTGTTTCTGTTGTTAACCTCTTCGAAGAAGAAAGGTCTTTGTCGCCTTCCAGATCCTCCAGATTGGGACTCACCCCATGATTCGGTGTTGCGGTTAGATTCTTCAGCATCCCTTAGGCGTGACATGAGTTGGTCCACCAAGGCTTCTTGTTGAGATGCGAAGCGGTTAGTTACTTCAGCCACAACCCTGTCCAGATCTGCCGTAGTAATTGGCTGTTCCGCAGCGGGGGCTGTTGGATTTGCCTGATTTTCATCAGGTACTGCTGTTAAAACAGGACGATTCTCTTGATTTGGGGCCACTGGATCTGGGATACTGTTAGTT
Source organism: Allium cepa (assembly GCA_030765085.1). Classification (NCBI taxonomy): domain Eukaryota; kingdom Viridiplantae; phylum Streptophyta; class Magnoliopsida; order Asparagales; family Amaryllidaceae; genus Allium; species Allium cepa. The sequence goes on from CM060931.1 coordinate 173,598,366, forward strand.
GCGACGTTCTTTCCTTTGTTAACATCTCTCCTCTGCCTGGAAGTCATGTTGTCGGAGCAAGGAATGATGCTATTAGGAAGAAGGTTGAGTTGGAGAAGGTGTAGCTTCTAGCTCGAGTTCTCAGTGAAAGCACCAAAAATGTTTGCACAAAAAATGGGCAAACACCTCCAAGTTGTGTGATTTAGTTGATTTTATGTTGTTCTTAGTGATTTGGATGAGTTGCGCGAATATGTAAAAAGCAGGGACTGAAATATAAAAGACACGCAAATTTATAGTGGTTCGGCCAGAACGTGCCTATGTCCACTTTATATGTATTTTCCTCTTACTATTCAGATTACAAGTACAAAGCGTTGATTACAAGTATATAAAAATTGTTTGAAAGTTCCTTCCGTGCTTGAGCTCTCAAACTTGTCTGCCATTATTGTACCCCTGCCCCTCTATTTATAGAGTGAGGCTGGGAGCAGGGGTCCTGAATGTATATAGTAGTTGGTGGGCCTGAGCTGAAGCAATCTGGCCTGGCCGAGTTGGTACGGAACGCCTTGGTCTTTACCTCGGTTCGGTAGAGGCAATATTAGTTTGATTCGGTGGTGAGGACGTGGTTTGGTCCGGTGGTAGGTGGAGTATGTTGAACCGGTGGAGGGTGCCTGGAGTTGGTCCGGACCGGTAGTGGTTCATCCGGTGGTGGAGAGGTTGAAGGGATTGACGCCGAATGGGTTGGTTCGGTTAGGATGGTTCGGCAGGAGCTTGGAGGAGTTGGACCGGTAGCAGCGTGGATCAGTGGTATCATGGATCGGTGATGGGGGGTTAGGGCTTTTGGTCCGGTGGTGATGTTGGTTCGGCAGGTGGTAGAAGGTAGGTTGGTTCGGTAGCAGTATGGACCGGTAGTGGATGGAGAGGGAGCCTGGAACGGCAATGCTTAGAGATGGTATGGTTTGGCATTGTTTAGAAACGCGCCCAACACAGTCCATGATAATTCCAACAGTTAGAAATGTAGAACATGGAAAGAGCTCCGTTTTGATAGGTTCTGGCTCCCGTAACTCCAAACGAGTCAAAAGTTGTGGCCGTTTGAAGAAACAGAAGAAAGCGACCGACCGCTCGCTGTTCCGATTCGACGGTATTGGCAAAAGTCTTCGATCTCCGTGAAACGCTCGAGCAAGGTCACACTATAGTACTTGATGTTTAAGATATTATGGATCATTGGGGGAATAAATTGGGATATGGGTCAAAAACTTGTCTACAGAAGCTATAGCACAATAAACGTTCTGTTTTTACGACCGTTCCGTCTTCCTCTTTTTCCGTACCACATTGTTTTGCTCATAGTCATCAACACACGCCGCCTTTTTACCAGAATTACGGCACCACGACGAAGTGACTTCAAGGAGAGCGTTAAAAGCATTTGATAACTTAGAATTTCAAACGACTCAAGGCGTTTTATATGATTACTTAGCCTGTAGGTAAACTACTTTTTCAATCTGCGAATATCTTTCAGTTTCCTGTTTTATCCAATTTTAAATTCAATTTCAATTTTTTTAGCTGAATATTATGCTGGCCTTTTTTGATCTTTGTATATTTTTGTTTTTTTACGTTCTTCTACGTTAACATCGATTTAGTCCGACTATTTATACCACAAACTCCACTGAATAAATTTATGAATGAAAACATCCACGCTGTAGAATAAAATTAAGATGGAATTATTCTACACAAAAAACCAGTCCATGACAATTCCAATAGTTAGAAACGTAGAACATGGAAAGAGCTCCGTTTTGATAGGTTTTGGCTCCCGTAAATCCAAACGAGTCAAAAGTTATGGACGTTTGACGATACGGAAGAAAGCGACCGACCGCTCGCTGTTCCGATGCGACGGTATTGGCAATAGTCTTCGATCTCCGTGAAACGCTCGAGCATGCTCACACTATAGTACTCGATTTTAAGATATCATGGATCATTGGGGGAATAAATGGGGATATGGGTCAAAAACTTGTCTACAGAAGCTATAGCACAATAAACGTTCTGTTTTTACGACCGTTCCGTTTTCCTCTTTTTCCGTACCACATTGTTTTGCTCATAGTCATCAACACGCGCCGCCTTTTTACCAGAATTAAGGAACCACGACGAAGTGACTTCAAGGATAGCGTTAAAAGCATATGATACCTTAGAATTTCGAACGACTCAAGGCGTTTTATATGATTACTTAGCCTGTAAGTAAACTACTTTTTCAATCTGCGAATACCTTTCAGTTTCCTATTTTATCCAATTTTAAATTCAATTTCAATTTTTTTGGCTGAATATTATGCTGGCCTTTTTTGATCTTTGTATATTTTTGTTTTTTTACGTTCTTCTACGTTAACATCGATTTAGTCCGACTATTTATACCGCAAACTCCACTGAACAAATTTATGAATGAAAACATCCAAGCTGTAGAATAAAATTAAGATGGAATTATTCTACACAAAAAACCAGTCCATGACAATTCCAACAGTTAGAAACGTAGAACATGGAAAAAGCTCCGTTTTGATTGGTTGTGGCTCCCGTAATTCCAAACGAGTCAAAAATTATGGCCGTTTGAAGAAACGGAAGAAAGCGACCGACCGCTCGCTGTTCCGATTCGACGGTATTGGCAAAAGTCTTCGATCTCCCTGAAACGCTCGAGCATGCTCGCACTATAGTACTTGATATTTAAGATATTATGGATCATTGGGGGAATAAATGGGGATATGGGTCAAAAACTTGTCTACCGAAGCTATAGCACAATAAACGTTCTGTTTTTATGACCATTCCGTCTTCCTCTTTTTCCGTACCACATTGTTTTGCTCATAGTCATCAACACGCGCCGCCTTTTTACCAGAATTACGGCACCACGACGAAGTGACTTCAAGGAGAGCGTTAAAAGCATTTGATACATTATAATTTCGAACGACTCAAGGCGTTTTATATGATTACTTAGCCTGTAAGTAAGCAATTTTTTCAATCTGCGAATATCTTTCAGTTTCCTGTTTTATCCAATTTTAAATTCAATTTCAATTTTTTTAGCTGAATATTATGCTGCCCTTTTTTTATCTTTGTTTTTTTTTACGTTCTTCTACGTTAATATCGATTTAGTCCGACTATTTATACCACAAACTCCACTGAATAAATTTATAAATGAAAACATCCAAGCTGTAGAATAAAATTAAGATAGAATTATTCTACACAAAAAACCAGTCCGTGACAATTCCAACCGTTAGAAACGTAGAGCATGGAAAGAGCTCCGTTTTGATAGGTTGTGGCTCCCGTAACTCCAAAGGAGTCAAAAGTTATGGCCGTTTGAACAAACGGAAGAAAGCGACCGACCGCTCGCTGTTCCGATTCGACGGTATTGGCAAAAGTCTTCGATCTCCGTGGAACGCTCGAGCATGATCACACTATAGTACTTGATATTTAAGATATTATGGATCATTGGGGGAATAAATGGAGATATGGGTCAAAAACTTGTCAACAGAAGCTATAGCACAATAAACGTTCTGTTTTTACGACCGTTCCGTCTTCCTCTTTTTCCGTACCACAATGTTTTGCTCATAGTCATCAACACGCGCCTCCTTTTTACTAGAATTACGGCACCACGACGAAGTGACTTCAAGGAGAGCGTTAAAAGCATTTGATACCTTAGAATTTCGAACGACTCAAGGCGTTTTATATGATTACTTAGCGTGTAAGTAAGCTACATTTTCAATCTGTGAATATCTTTCAGTTTCCTGTTTTATCCAATTTTAAATTCAATTTCAATTTTTTTAGATGAATATTATGCTGGCCTTTTTTGATCTTTGTATATTTTTGTTTTTTTACATTCTTCTACGTTAACATCGATTTAGTCCGACTACTTATACCACAAACTCCACGGAATAAATTTATGAATGAAAACATTCAAGCTGTAGAATACAATTAAGATGGAATTATTCTACACAAAATACCGATCCATGACAATTCCAACCGTTATAAACGTAGAACTTGGAAAGAGCTTCGTTTGGATAGGTTGCGGCTGCCGTAACTCCAAACGAGTCAAAAGTTATGGCCGTTTGAAGAAACGGAAGAAAGCGACCGACCGCTCGCTGTTCCGATTCGACGGTATTGGCAAAAGTCTTCGATCTCCGTGAAACGCTCGAGCATGCTCACACTATAGTACTTGATATTTAAGATATTATGGATCATTGGGGGAATAAATGGAGATATGGGTCAAAAACTTGTCTACAGAAGCTATAGCACAATAAACGTTCTGTTTTTACGACCGTTCCGTCTTCCTCTTTTTACGTACCACATTGTTTTGCTCATAGTCATTAACACACGCCGCCATTTTACCAGAATTACGACACCACGACGAAATGACTTCAAGGAGAGCGTTAAAAGCATTTGTTACCTTAGAATTTCGAACAACTCAAGGCGTTTTATATGATTACTTAGCCTGTAAGTAAGCTACTTTTTCAATCTGCGAATATCTTACGGTTTCCTACTTTATCCAATTTCAAATTCAATTTCAAATTCTTTAGCTGAATATTATGCTGGCCTTTTTCGATCTTTTTATATTTTTGTTTTTTTACGTTCTTCTACGTTAACATCGATTTAGTCCGACCATTTATACCACAAACTCCACGGAATAAATTTATGAATGAAAACATCCAAGCTGTAGAATAAAATTAAGATGGAATTATTCTACACAAAAAACGATCCATGACAATTCCAACCGTTAGAAACGTAGAACATGGAAAGAGCTTCGTTTTGATAGGTTGTGGCTTCTGTAACTCCAAACGAGTCAAAAGTTATGGCCGTTTGAAAAGACGGAAGAAAGCGACCGAGCGCTCGCTGTTCCGATTCGACGGTAATGGCAAAAGTCTTCGATCTCCGTGAAACGCTCGAGCATGCTCACACTATAGTACTTGATATTTATGATATTATGGATCATTGGGTCAAAAACTTGTCTACAGAAACTATAGCACAATAAACGTTCGGTTTTACGACCGTTCCGTCTTCCTCATTTTCCGTACCACATTGTTTTGCTCATAGTCATCAACACGTGCCGCCTTTTTGCCAAAATTACGACACCACAACGAAGTGACTTCAAGGAGAGCGTTAAAAGCATTTGATACCTTAGAATTTCGAACGACTCAAGGCGTTTTATATGATTACTTAGCCTGTAAGTAAACTACTTTTTCAATCTGCGAATATCTTTCTGTTTTTCCTGTTTTATCCAATTTTAAATTCAATTTCAATTTTTTTAGCTGAATATTATGCTGGCCTTTTTTGATCTTTGTATATATTTTTTTTTACGTTCTTCTACGTTAACATCGATTTAGTCCGACTATTTATACCACAAATTCCACTGAATAAATTTATGAATGAAAACATCCAAGCTGTAGAATAAAATTAAGATGGAATTATTCCACACAAAAAACCGATCCATGACAATTCCAACCGTTAGAAACGTAGAACATGGAAAGAGCTACGTTTTGATAGGTTGTGGCCCCCTTAACTCCAAACGAGTCAAAAGTTATGGCCGTTTGAAGAAACGGAAGAAAGCGACCGACCGCTCACTGTTCCGATTCGACGGTATTGGCAAAAGTCTTCGATCTCCGTGAAACGTTCTAGTATGCTCACACTATAGTACTTGATATTTAAGATATTATGGATCAATGGGGGAATTAATGGGGATATGGGTCAAAAACTTGTCTACAGAAGCTATAACACAATAAACGTTCTATTTTTACGACCGTTCCGTCTTCCTCTTTTTCCGTACCACATTGTTTTGCTCATAGTCATCAACACGCTCCGCCTTTTTATGAGAATTACGGCACCACGACGAAGTGACTTCAAGGAGAGCGTTAAAAGCATTTGATACCCTAGAATTTCGAACGACTCAAGGCGTTTTATATGATTACTTAGCCTGTAAGTAAGCTACTTTTTCAATCTGCGAATATCTTTCAGTTTCCTGTTTTATCCATTTTAAATTCAGTTTCAAATTTTTTAGCTGAATATTATGCTGGCCTTTTTTGATCTTTGTTTATTTTTGTTTTTTACGTTCTTCTACGTTAATATCGATTTAGTCCGACTATTTATACCACAAACTCCACTGAATAAATTTATGAATGAAAACATCCAAGCTGTAGAATAAAATTAAGATGGAATTATTCTACACAAAAAACCAGTCCATGACAATTCCAACAGTTAGAAACGTAGAACATGGAAAGAGCTCCGTTTTGATAGGTTGTGGCACCCGTAACGCCAAATGAGTCAAAAGTTATGGCCGTTTGAAGAAACGGAAGAAAGCGACCGACCGCTCGCGGTTCCGATTCGACGGTATTGGCAAAAGTCTTCGATCTCCGTGAAACGCTCGAGCATGCTCACACTATAGTACTAGATATTTAAGATATTATGGATCATCGGGGGAATAAATGGAGACATGGGTCAAAAACTTGTCTACAGAAGCTATAGAACAATAAACGTTCTGTTTTTACGACCGTTCCGTCTTCCTCTTTTTCCATACCACATTGTTTTGCACATAGTCATCAACACGCATTGCCTTTTTACCAGAATTACGGCAACACGACGAAGTGACTTCAAGGAGAGCATTAAAAGCATTTGATACCTTAGAATTTCGAACGACTCAAGTCGTTTTATATGATTACTTAGCCTGTAAGTAAGCTACTTTTTCAATCTGCGAATATTTTTCAGTTTCATGTTTTATCCAATTTTAAATTCAATTTCAATTTTTTTAGCTGAATATTACGCTGGCCTTTTTTGATCTTTGTTTATTTTTGTTTTTTTACGTTCTTCTACGTTAACATCGATTTAGTCCGACTATTTATACCACAAACTTCACTGAATAAATTTATGAATGAAAACATCCAAGCTGTAGAATAAAATTAAGATGGAATTATTATACACAAAAAACCAGTCCATGACAATCCCAACCGTTAGAAAGGTAGAACATGGAAAGAGCTCTGTTTTGATAGGTTGTGGCTCCCGTAACTCCAAACGAGTCAAAAGTTATGGCCGTTTGAAGAAACGGAAGAAAGCGACCGACCGTTCGCGGTTCCGATTCGACTGTATTGGCAAAAGTCTTCGATCTCCGTGAAACGCTCGAGCATGCTCACACTATAGTACTTGATATTTAAGATATTATGGACCATTGGGGGAATAAATGGGGATATGGGTCAAAAACTTGTCTACAGAAGCTATAGCACAATAAACGTTATGTTTTTACGACCGTTCCGTCTTCCTCTTTTTCCGTACCACATTGTTTTGCTCATAGACATCAACACGCGCCGCCTTTTTACCAGAATTACGGCACCACGACGAAGTGACTTCAAGGAGAGCGTTAAAAGCATTTGACACCTTAGAATTTCGAACGACTCAAGGCGTTTTATACGATTACTTAGCCTGTAAGTAAGCTACTTTTTCAATCTGCGAATATCTTTCAGTTTCCTGTTTTATCCAATTTTAAATTCAATTTCAATTCTTTTAGCTGAATATTATGCTGGCCTTTTTTTATCTTTGTTTATTTTTGTTTTTTTACGTTCTTCTACATTAACATCGATTTAGTCCGACTATTTATACCACAAACTCCACTGAATAAATTTATGAATGAAAACATCCAAGCTGTAGAATAAAATTAAGATGGAATTATTCTACACAAAAAATCAGTCCATGACAATTCCAACAATTAGAAATGTAGAACATGGAAAGAGCTCCGTTTTGATAGGTTGTGGCTCCCGAAACTCCAAACGAGTCAAAAGTTATGGCCGTTTGAAGAAACGGAAGAAAGCGACCGACCGCTCGCTGTTCCGATTCGACGGTATTGGCAAAAGTCTTCGATCTCCGTGAAACGCTCGAGCATGCTCACACTATAGTACTTGATATTTAAGATATTATAGATCATTAGGGGAATAAATGGGGATATGGGTCAAAAACTTGTCTACAGAAGCTATAGCACAATAAACGTTCTGTTTTTACGACCGTTCTGTCTTCGTCTTTCTCCGTACCACATTGTTTTGCTCATAGTCTTCAACACGCGCCGCCTTTTTACCAGAATTACGGCACCACGACGAAGTGACTTCAAGGAGAGCATTAAAAGCATTTGATACCCTAGAATTTCGAACGACTCAAGGCGTTTTATATGATTACTTAGCCTGTAAGTAAACTACTTTTTCAATCTGCGGATATCTTTCAGTTTCCTGTTTGATCCAATTTTAAATTCAATTTCAATTTTTTTAGCTGAATATTATGCTGGCCTTTTTTGATCTTTGTATATTTTTGTTTTTTACGTTCTTCTTCGTTAACATCGATTTAGTCCGACTATTTATACCACAAACTCCACCGAATAAATTTATGAATGAAAACATCCAAGCTGTAGAATAAAATTAAGATGGAACTATTCTACACAAAAAACCAATCCATGACAATTCCAACAGGTAGAAACGTAGAACATGGAAAGAGCTCCGTTTTGATAGGTTGTGGCTCCCGTAACTCCAAACGAGTCAAAAGTTATGGCCATTTGAAGAAACGGAAGAAAGCGACCAATCGCACGCTGTTCCGATTCGACGGTATTGGGTCAAAAACTTGTCTACAGAAGCTATAGCACAATAAACGTTCTGTTTTTACGACCGTTCCGTCTTCCTCTTTTTCCCTACCACATTCTTTTGCTCATAGTCATCAACACGCGCCGCCTTTTTACCACAATTACGGCACCACGACAAAGTGACTTCAAAGAGAGCATTAAAAGCATTTGATACCTTAGAATTTCGAACGACTCAAGCCGTTTTATATGATTACTTAGCCTGTAAGTAAGTTGCTTTTTCAATCTGCGAATATCTTTCAGTTTCCTGTTTTATCCAATTTCAAATTTAATTTCAATTTTTTTAGCTGAATATTATGCTGGCCTTTTTTATCTTTGGTTATTTTTGTTTTTTTTACGTTCTTCTACGTTAACATCGATTTAGTCCGACTATTTATACCACAAACTCCACTGAATAAATTTATGAATGAAAATATCCGAGCTGTAGAATAAAATTAAGATGGAATTATTCTACACAAAAAACCAGTCCATGACAATTCCAAAAGTTAGAAACGTAGAACATGGAAAGAGCTCCGTTTTGATAGGTTGTGGCTCCCGTAACTCCAAACGAGTCAAAAGCTATGGCCGTTTGAAGAAACGGAAGAAAGCGACCGACCGCTCGCTGTTCCGATTCGACGGTATTGGCAAAAGTCTTCGATCTCCGTGAAACGCTCGAGCATGCTCACACTATAGTACTTGATATTTAAGATATTATGGATCATTGGGGGAATAAATGGGGATATGGGTCAAAAACTTGTCAACAGAAGCTATAGCACAATAAACGTTCTGTTTTTACGACCGTTCTGTCTTCCTCTTTTTCCGTACCACATTGTTTTGCTCATAGTCATCAACACGCGCTCCTTTTTACCAGAATTACGGCACCACGACGAAGTGACTTCGAGGAGAGCATTAAAAGCATTTGATAACTTAGAATTTCGAACGACTCAAGGCGTTTCATATGATTACTTAGCCTGTAAGTAAACTACATTTTCAATCTGCGAATATCTTTCAGTTTCCTGTTTTATCCAATTTTAAATTCAATTTCAATTTTTTTAGCTGAATATTATGCTAGCCTTTTTTGATCTTTGTTTATTTTTGTTTTTTACGTTCTTCTACGTTAACATCGATTTAGTCCGACTATTTATACCATAAACTCCACTGAATAAATTTATGAATGAAAACATCCAAGCATAAGAATAAAATTAAGATGGAATTATTCTACACAAAAAACCAGTCCATGACAATTACAAAAGTTAGAAACGTAGAACATGGAAAGAGCTCCGTTTTGGTAGGTTGTGGCTCCCGTAACTACAAACGAGTCAAAAGTTATGGCCGTTTGAAGAAACGGAAGAAAGCGACCGAACGCTCGCGTTTCCGATTCGACGGTATTGGCAAAAGTCTTCGATCTCCGTGAAACGCTCGAGCATGCTCACACTATAGTACTTGATATTTAAGATATTATGGATCATTGGGGGAATAAATGGAGATATGGGTCAAAAACTTATCTACAGAAGCTATGGCACAATAAACGTTCTGTTTTTACGACCGTTCCGTCTTCCTCTTTTTCAGTGCCACATTGTTTTGCTCATAGTCATCAACACGCGCTGCCTTTTTACCAGAATTACGGCACCACGACGAAGTTACTTCAAGGAGTGCGTTAAAAGCATTTGATACCTTAGAATTTCGAACGACTCAAGGCGTTTTATGTGATTACTTAGCGTGTAAGTTAGCTACTTTTTCAATCTGTGAATATCTTTAAGTTTCCTGTTTTATCTAATTTTAAATTCAATTTCAATTTTTTTAGCTGAATATTATGCTGGCATTTTTTGATCTTTGTATATTTTTGTTTTTTTACGTTCTTCTACGTTAACATCGATTTAATCCGACTATTTATACCACAAACTCCACTGAATAAATTTATGAATGAAAACAACCAAGCTGTAGAATAAATTAAGATGGAATTATTATATACAAAAAACCAGTCCATGACAATTCCAACGGTTAGAAACGTAGAACATGAAAAGAGCTCCGTTTTGATAGGTTGTGGCTCCCGTAACTCCAAACGAATCAAAAGTTATGGCCGTTTGAAGAAACGGAAGAAAGCGACCGACTGCTCGCGGTTCCGATTCGACGGTATTGGCAAAAGTCTTCGATCTCCGTGAAACGCTCGAGCATGCTCACACTATAGTACTTGATATTTAAGATATTATGGATCATTGGGGGAATAAATGAAGATATGGGTCACAAACTTGTCTACGGAAGCTATAGCACAATAAACGTTCTGTTTTTACGACCGTTCCGTCTTCCACTTTTTTCGTACCACATTGTTTTGCTCATAGTCATCAACACGCGCTGCCATTTTACCAGAATTTCGGCACCACGACGAAGTTACTTCAAGGAGAGCGTTAAAAGCATTTGATACCTTAGAATTTTGAACGACTCAAGGCGTTTTATATGATTACTTAGCCTGTAAGTAAGCTACTTTTTCAATCTGCGAATATCTTTCAGTTTCCTGTTTTATCCAATTTTAAATTCAATTTCAATTTTTTTAGCTAAATATTATGCTGGCCTTTTTTGATCTTTGTTTAGTTTTTTTTTTTTACGTTCTTCTACGTTAACATCGATTTAGTCCGACTATTTATGCCACAAACTCCACTGAATAAATTTATGAATGAAAACAACCAAGCTGTAGAATAAAATTAAGATGGAATTATTCTACACAAAAAACCAGTCCCTGACAATACCAATAGTTAGAAACGTAGAACATGGAAAGAGCTCCGTTTTGATATGTTGTGGCTCCCGTAACTCCAAACGAGTCAAAAGTTATGGCCGTTTGAAGAAACGGAAGAAAGCGACCGACCGCTCGCTGTTCCGATTCGACGGTATTGGCAAAAGTCTTCGATCTCCGTGAAACGCTCGAGCATGCTCACACTATAGTACTTGATATTTAAGATATTATGGACCATTGGGGGAATAAATGGGGATATGGGTCAAAAACTTGTCTACAGAAGCTATAGCACAATATACGTTCTGTTTTTACGACCGTTCTGTCTTCCTCTTTTTCCGTACCACATTGTTTTGCTCATAGTCATCAACACGCGCCGCCTTTTTACCCGAATTACGGCACCACGACGAAGTGACTTCAAGGAGAGCGTTAAAAGCATTTGATACCTTAGAATTTCGAACGACTCAAGACGTTTTTTATGATTACTTAGCCTGTAAGTAAGCTACTTTTTCAATCTGCGAATATCTTTCAGTTTCCTGTTTTATCCAATTTTAAATTCAATTTCAATTTTTTTGGCTAAATATTATGCTGGCCTTTTTTGATCTTTGTTTATTTTTGTTTTTTTACGTTCTTCTAAGTTAACATCGATTTAGTCCGACTATTTATACCACAAACTCCACTGAATAAATTTATGAATGAAAACATTCAAGCTGTAGAATAAAATTAAGATGGAATTATTCTACACAAAAAACCAGTCCATGACAATTCCAACCGTTAGAAACGTAGAACATGGAAAGAGCTTCGTTTTGATTGGTTGTGGCTCCCGAAACTCCAAACGAGTCAAAAGTTATGGCCGTTTGAAGAAACGGAAGAAAGCGACCGACCGTTCGCTGTTCCGATTCGACGTTATTGGCAAAAGTCTTCGATCTTCGTGAAACGCTCGAGCATGCTCACACTATAGTACTTGATATTTAAGATATTATGGATTATTGGGGGAATAAATGGGGATAAGGGTCAAAAACTTGTCTACAGAAGCTATAGCACAATAAACGTTCTGTTTTTACGACCGTTCCGTCTTCCTCTTTTTCCGTACCACATTGTTTTGCTCATAGTCATCAACACGCGCCGCCTTTTTACCAGAATTACGGCACTACGACGAAGTGCCTTCAAGGAGAGCATTAAAAGCATTTGATACCTTAGAATTTCGAACGACTCAAGTCGTTTTATATGATTACTTAGCCTATAAGTAAGCTACTTTTTCAATCTGCGAATATTTTTCAGTTTCATGTTTTATCCAATTTTAAATTCAATTTCAATTTTTTTAGCTGAATATTACGCTGGCCTTTTTTGATCTTTGTTTATTTTTGTTTTTTTACGTTCTTCTACGTTAACATCGATTAAGTCCGACTATTTATACCACAAACTCCACTGAATAAATTTATGAATGAAAACATCCAAGCTGTAGAATAAAATTAAGATGGAATTATTATACACAAAAAACCAGTCCATGACAATTCCAACCGTTAGAAAGGTAGAACATGGAAAGAGCTCCGTTTTGATAGGTTGTGGCTCCCGTAACTCCAAACGAGTCAAAAGTTATGGCCGTTTGAAGAAACGGAAGAAAGCGACCGACCGCTCGCGGTTCCGATTCGACTGTATTGGCAAAAGCCTTCGATCTCCGTGAAACGCTCGAGCATGCTCACACTATAGTACTTGATATTTAAGATACTATGGATCATTGGGGGAATAAATGGAGATATGGGTCAAAAGCTTGTCTACAGAAGCTATAGCACAATAAACGTTTTGGTTTTACGACCGTTCCGTCTTCCTCTTTTTCCGTACCACATTGTTTTGCTCATAGTCATCAACACGCGCTGCGTTTTTACCAGAATTACGGCACCACGACGAAGTAACTTCAAGGAGAGCGTTAAAAGCATTTGATACCTTAGAATTTCGAACGACTCAAGGCGTTTTATATGATTACTTAGCGTGTAAGTATGCTACTTTTTCAATCTGCGAATATCTTTCAGTTTCCTATTTTATCTAATTTTAAATTCAATTTCAATTTTTCTAGCTGAATAGTATGCTGGCCTTTTTTGATCTTTGTATATTTTTGTGTTTTACGTTCTTCTACGTTAACATCGATTTAGTCCGACTATTTATACCACAAACTCCACTGAATAAATTTATGAATGAAAACATCCAAGCTGTAGAATAAAATTAAGATGGAATTATTATGCACAAAAAACCAGTCCATGAAAATTCCAACAGTTAGAAACGTAGAACATGGAAAGATCTCCGTTTTGATAGGTTGTGGCTCCCGTAACTCCAAACGAGTCAAAAGTTATGGTCGTTTGAAGAAACGGAAGAAAGCGACCGACCGCTCGCGGTTCCGATTCGACGGTATTGGCAAAAGTCTTCGATCTCCGTGAAACGCTCGAGCATGCTCACACTATAGTACTTGATATTTAAGATATTATGGATCATTGGGGGAATAAATGGAGATATGGGTCAAAAACTTGTCTACAGAAGCTATAGCACAATAAACGTTCTGTTTTTACGACCGTTCCGTCTTCCTCTTTTTCCGTACCACATTGTTTTGCTCATAGTCATCAACACGCGCTGCGTTTTTACCAGAATTACGGCACCACGACGAAGTAACTTCAAGGAGAGCGTTAAAAGCATTTGATACCTTAGAATTTCGAACGACTCAAGGCGTTTTATATGATTACTTAGCATGTAAGTAAGCTACTTTTTCAATCTGCGAATATTTTTCAGTTTCATGTTTTATCCAATTTTAAATTCAATTTCAATTTTTTTAGCTGAATATTACGCTGGCCTTTTTTGATCTTGGTTTATTTTTTTTTTTTTACGTTCTTCTACGTTAACATCGATTAAGTCCGACTATTTATACCACAAACTCCACTGAATAAATTTATGAATGAAAACATCCAAGCTGTAGAATAAAATTAAGATGGAATTATTATACACAAAAAACCAGTCCATGACAATTCCAACCGTTAGAAAGGTAGAACATGGAAAGAGCTCTGTTTTGATAGGTTGTGGCTCCCGTAACTCCAAACGAGTCAAAAGTTATGGCCGTTTGAAGAAACGGAAGAAAGCGACCGACCGCTCGCGGTTCCGATTCGACTGTATTGGCAAAAGCCTTCGATCTCCGTGAAACGCTCGAGCATGCTCACACTATAGTACTTGATATTTAAGATACTATGGATCATTGGGGGAATAAATGGAGATATGGGTCAAAAGCTTGTCTACAGAAGCTATAGCACAATAAACGTTTTGGTTTTACGACCGTTCCGTCTTCCTCTTTTTCCGTACCACATTGTTTTGCTCATAGTCATCAACACGCGCTGCGTTTTTACCAGAATTACGGCACCACGACGAAGTAACTTCAAGGAGAGCGTTAAAAGCATTTGATACCTTAGAATTTCGAACGACTCAAGGCGTTTTATGTGATTACTTAGCGTGTAAGTATGCTACTTTTTCAATCTGTGAATATCTTTTAGTTTCCTGTTTTATCTAATTTTAAATTCAATTTCAATTTTTCTAGCTGAATAGTATGCTGGCCTTTTTTGATCTTTGTATATTTTTGTGTTTTACGTTCTTCTACGTTAACATCGATTTAGTCCGACTATTTATACCACAAACTCCACTGAATAAATTTATGAATGAAAACATCCAAGCTGTAGAATAAAATTAAGATGGAATTATTATGCACAAAAAACCAGTCCATGAAAATTCCAACAGTTAGAAACGTAGAACATGGAAAGATCTCCGTTTTGATAGGTTGTGGCTCCCGTAACTCCAAACGAGTCAAAAGTTATGGCCGTTTGAAGAAACGGAAGAAAGCGACCGACCGCTCGCGGTTCCGATTCGACGGTATGGGCAAAAGTCTTCGATCTCCGTGAAACGCTCGAGCATGCTCACACTATAGTACTTGATATTTAAGATATTATGGATCATTGGGGGAATAAATGGAGATATGGGTCAAAAACTTGTCTACAGAAGCTATAGCACAATAAACGTTCTGTTTTTACGACCGTTCCGTCTTCCTCTTTTTCCGTACCACATTGTTTTGCTCATAGTCATCAACACGCGCTGCGTTTTTACCAGAATTACGGCACCACGACGAAGTAACTTCAAGGAGAGCGTTAAAAGCATTTGATACCTTAGAATTTCGAACGACTCAAGGCATTTTATATGATTACTTAGCATGTAAGTAAGCTACTTTTTCAATCTGTGAATATCTTTCAGTTTCCTGTTTTATCTAATTTTAAATTCAATTTCAATTTTTTTAGCTGAATAGTATGCTGGCCTTTTTTGATCTTTGTATATTTTTGTTTTTTACGTTCTTCTACGTTAACATCGATTTAGTCCGACTATTTATACCACAAACTCCACTGAATAAATTTATGAATGAAAACATCCAAGCTGTAGAATAAAATTAAGATGGAATTATTATGCACAAAAAACCAGTCCATGACAATTCCAACAGTTAGAAACGTAGAACATGGAAAGAGCTCCGTTTTGATAGGTTGTGGCTCCCGTAACTCCAAACGAGTCAAAAGTTATGGCCGTTTGAAAAAATGGAAGAAAGCAACCGACCGCTCGCGGTTCCGATACGACGGTATTGGCAAAAGTTTTCAATCTCCGTGAAATGCTCGAGCATGCTCACACTATAGTACTTGATATTTAAGATATTATGGATTATTGGGGGAATAAATGGAGATATGGGTCAAAAACTTGTCTATAGAAGCCATAGCACAATAAACGTTCTGTTTTTACGACCGTTCCGTCTTACTCTTTTTCCGTACCACATTGTTTTGCTCATAGTCATCAACACGCGTTGCCTTTTTACCAGAATTACGGCACCACGACGAAGTGACTTCAAGGAGAGCGTTAAAAGCATTTGATACCTTAGAATTTCGAACGACTCAAGGCGTTTTGTATGAATACTTAGCCCGTAAGTAAGCTACTCTTTCAATCTGCGAATATCTTTTAGTTTCCTGTTTTATCCAATTTTAAATTCAATTTCAATTTTTTTAGCTGAATATTATGCTGGCCTTTTTTGATCTTTGTTTGTTTTTGTTTTTTTACGTTCTTCTACGTTAACATCGATTTAGTCCGACTATTTATACCACAAACTCCACTGAATAAATTTATGAATGAAAACATCCAAGCTGTTGAATAAAATTAAGATGGAATTATTCTACACAAAATACCAGTCCATGACAATTCCAACCGTTAGAAACGTAGAACATGGAAAGAGCTCCGTTTTGATAGATTGTGGCTCCCGTAACTCCAAACGAGTCAAAAATTATGGCCGTTTGAAGAAACGGAAGAAAGCGACCGCTCGCGGTTCCGATTCGACGGTATTGGCAAAAGTCTTCGATCTCCGTGAAACGCTCGAGCATGCTCACACTATAGTACTTGATATTTAAGATATTATGGATCATTGGTGTAATAAATGGAGATATGAGTCAAAAACTTGTCTACAGAAGCTATAGCACAATAAACGTTCTGTTTTTACGACCGTTCCGTCTTCCTCTTTTTCCCTACCACATTGTTTTGCTCATAGTCATCAACACGCGCTGCCTTTTTACCAGAATTACGGCACCACGACGAAGTGACTTCAAGGAGAGCGTTAAAAGCATTTGATACCTTAGAATTTCGAACGACTCAAGGCGTTTTTTATGATTACTTAGCCTGTAAGTAAGCTACTTTTTCAATCTGCGAATATCTTTCAGTTTCCTGTTTTATCCAATTTTAAATTCAATTTCAATTTTTTTGGCTAAATATTATGCTGGCCTTTTTTGATCTTTGTTTATTTTTGTTTTTTTACGTTCTTCTACGTTAACATCGATTTAGTCCGACTATTTATACCACAAACTCCACTGAATAAATTTATGAATGAAAACATCCAAGCTGTAGAATAAAATTAAGATGGAATTATTCTACACAAAAAACCAGTCCATGACAATTCCAACAGTTAGAAACGTAGAACATGGAAAGAGCTCCGTTTTGATAGGCTGTGGCTCCCGTAACTCCAAACGAGTCAAAAGTTATGGCCGTTTGAAGAAACGGGAGAAAGCGACCGACCGCTCGCTGTTCCGATTCGACGGCATTGGCAAAAGTCTTCGATCTCTGTGAAACGCTTGAGCATGCTCACACTATAGTACTTGATATTTAAGATATTATGGATCATTGGGGGAATAAATGGGGATAAGGGTCAAAAACTTGTCTACAGAAGCTATAGCACAATAAACGTTCTGTTTTTACGACCGTTCCGTCTTCCTCTTTTTCCGTACCACATTGTTTTGCTCATAGTCATCAACACGCGCCGCCTTTTTACCAGAATTACCGCACTACGACGAAGTGACTTCAAGGAGAGCATTAAAAGCATTTGATACCTTAGAATTTCGAACGACTCAAGTCGTTTTATATGATTACTTAGCCTGTAAGTAAGCTACTTTTTCAATCTGCGAATATTTTTCAGTTTCATGTTTTATCCAATTTTAAATTCAATTTCAATTTTTTTAGCTGAATATTACGCTGGCCTTTTTTGATCTTTGTTTATTTTTGTTTTTTTACGTTCTTCTACGTTAACATCGATTTAGTCCGACTATTTATACCACAAACTCCACTGAATAAATTTATGAATGAAAACATCCAAGCTGTAGAATAAAATTAAGATGGAATTATTATACACAAAAAACCAGTCCATGACAATTCCAACCGTTAGGAAGGTAGAACATGGAAAGAGCTCCGTTTTGATAGGTTGTGGCTCCCGTAACTCCGAACGAGTCAAAAGTTATGGCCGTTTGAAGAAACGGAAGAAAGCGACCGACCGCTCGCGGTTCCGATTCGACTGTATTGGCAAAAGCCTTCGATCTCCGTGAAACGCTCGAGCATGCTCACACTATAGTACTTGATATTTAAGATACTATGGATCATTGGGGGACTAAATGGAGATATGGGTCAAAAACTTGTCTACAGAAGCTATAGCACAATAAACGTTCTGTTTTTACGACCGTTCCGTCTTCCTCTTTTTCTGTACCACATTGTTTTGCTCATAGTCATCAACACGCGCTGCCTTTTTACCAGAATTACGGCACCACGACGAAGTGACTTCAAGGAGAGCGTTAAAAGCATTTGATACCGTAGAATTTCGAACGACTCAAGGCGTTTTATATGATAACCTAGCGTGTAAGTAAGCTACCTTTTCAATCTGTGAATATCTTTCAGTTTCCTGTTTTATCCAATTTTAAATTCAATTTCAATTTTTTTAGCTGAATATTAAGCTGGCCTTTTTTGATCTTTGTATATTTTTGTTTTTTTACGTTCTTCTACGTTAAAATCGATTTAGTCCGACTATTTATACCACAAACTCCACTGAATAAATTTATGATCGAAAACATCCAAGATGTAGAATAAAATTAAGATGGAATTATTATACACAAAAAACCAGTCCATGACAATTCCAACAGTTAGAAACGTAGAACATGGAAAGAGCTCCGTTTTGATAGGTTGTGGCTCCCGTAACTCCAAACGAGTCAAAAGTTATGGCCGTTTGAAGAAACGGATGAAAGCGACCGACCGCTCGCGGTTCCGATTCGACAGTATTGGCAAAAGTCTTCGATCTCCGTGAAACGCTCGAGCATGCACACACTATAGTACTTGATATTTAAGATATTATGGATCATTGGGGGAATAAATGGAGATATGGGTCAAAAAATTGTCTACAGAAGCTATAGCACAATAAACGTTTTGTTTTTACGACCGTTCCTTCTCCCTCTTTTTCCGTACCACATTATTTTGCTCATAGTCATCAACACGCGCTGCCTTTTTACCAGAATTACGGCACCACGACGAAGTGACTTCAAGGAGAGCGTTAAAAGCATTCGATACCTTAAAATTTCGAACGACTCAAGGCATTTTATATGATTACTTAGCCTGTAAGTAAGCTACTTTTTCAATCTGCGAATATCTTTCAGTTTCCTGTTTTGTTCAATTTTAAATTCAATTTCAATTTTTTTAGCTGAATATTATACTGGCCTTTTTTGATCTTTGTTTATTTTTGTTTTTTTACGTTCTTCTACGTTAACATCGATTTAGTCCGATTATTTATACCACAAACTCCACTGATTAAATTTATGAATGAAAACATCCAAGCTGTAGAATAAAATTAAGATGGAATTATTCTACACAAAAAACCAGTCCATGACAATTCCAACAGTTAGAAACGTAGAACATGGAAAGAGCTCCGTTTTGATAGGCTGTGGCTCCCGTAACTCCAAACGAGTCAAAAGTTATGGCCGTTTGAAGAAACGGGAGAAAGCGACCGACCGCTCGCTGTTCCGATTCGACGGTATTGGCAAAAGTCTTCGATCTCTGTGAAACGCTTGAGCATGCTCACACTATAGTACTTGATATTTAAGATATTATGGATCGTTGGGGGAATATATGGGGATATGGGTCAAAAACTTGTCTACAGAAGCTATAGCACACTAAACGTTCTGTTTTTATGACCGTTCCGTCTTTCTCTTTTTCCGTACCACAATGTTTTGCTCATAGTCATCAACACGCGCCGCCTTTTTACCAGAATTACGGCACCACGACGAAGTGACTGCAAGGAGAGCATTAAAAGCATTTGATACCTTAGAATTTCGAACGACTCAAGGCGTTTTATATGAATACTTAGCCTGTAAGTAAGCTACTTTTTCAATCTGCGAATATCTTTCAGTTTCCTGTTTTATCCAATTTTAAATTCAATTTCAATTTTTTTAGCTGAATATTATGCTGGACTTTTTTGTTCTTTTTTTGTTTTTGTTTTTTTACGTTCTTCTACGTTAACATCGATTTAGTCCGACTATTTATACCACAAGCTCCACTGAATAAATTTATGAATGAAAACATCCAAGCTGTAGAATAAAATTAAGATGGAATTATTCTACACAAAAAACCAGTCCTTGACAATTCCAACCGTTAGAAACGTAGAACATGGAAAGAGCTCCTTTTCGATAGGTTGTGGCTCCCGTAACTCCAAACGAGTCAAAAGTTATGGCCGTTTGAAGAAACGGAAGAAAGCGACCGACCGCTCGCGGTTTCGATTCGACGGTATTGGCAAAAGTCTTCGATCTCCGTGAAACACTCGAGCATGCTCACACTATAGTACTTGATATTTAAGATATTATGGATCATTGGGGGAATAAATGGAGATATGGGTCAAAAACTTGTCTACAGAAGCTATAGCACAATAAAGATTCTGTTTTTACGACCGTTCCGTCTTCCTCTTTTTCCGTACCACATTGTTTTGCTCGTAGTCATCAACACGCGCTGCCTTTTTACTAGAATTACGGCACCACGACGAAGTGACTTCAAGGAGAGCGTTAAAAGCATTTGATACCTTAGAATTTCGAACGACTCAAGGCATTTTATATGATTACTTAGCGTGTAAGTAAGCTACTTTTTCAATCTGTGAATGTCTTTCAGTTTCCTATTTTATTTAATTTTAAATTCAATTTCAATTTTTTTAGATGAATATTATGCTGGCCTTTTTTGATCTTTGTATATTTGTGTTTTTTTACGTTCTTCTACGTTAACATCGATTTAGTCCGACTATTTATACCACAAACTCCACTGAATAAATTTATGAATGAAAACATCCTAGCTGTAGAATAAAATTAAGATGGAATTATTATACACAAAAAACCAGTCCATGACAATTCCAATAGTTAGAAACGTAGAACATGAAAAGAGCTCTGTTTTGATAGGTTGTGGCTCCCGTAACTCCAAACGAGTCAAAAGTTATGGCCGTTTGAAGAAACGGAAGAAAGCGACCGACCGCTCGCGGTTCCGATTCGACGGTATTGGCAAAAGTCTTCGATCTCCGTGAAACGCTCGAGCATGCTCACATGATAGTACTTTATATTTAAGATATTATGGATCATTGGGGGAATAAATGGAGATATGGGTCAAAAACTTGTCTACAGAAGCTATAGCACAATAAACGTTCGGTTTTTACGACCGTTCCGTCTTTCTCTTTTTCCGTACCACATTGTTTTGCTCATAGTCATCAACACGCGCCGCCTTTTTACCAGAATTACGGCACCACGACGAAGTGACTTCAAGGAGAGCGTTAAAAGCATTTGATACCTTAGAATTTCGAACGACTCAAGGCGTTTTATATGAATACTTAGCCTGTAAGTAAGCTACTTTTTCAATCTGCGAATATCTTTTAGTTTCCTGTTTTATCCAATTTTAAATTCAATTTCAATTTTTTTAGCTGAATATTATGCTGGCCTTTTTTGACCTTTGTTTGTTATTGTTTTTTTACGTTCTTCAACGTTAACATCGATTTAGTCCGACTATTTATACCACAAACTCCACTGAATAAATTTATGAATGAAAACATCCAAGCTGTAGAATAAAATTAAGACGGAATTATTCTACACAAAAAACCAGTCCATGATAATTCCAACCGTTAGAAACGTAGAACATGGAAAGAGCTCCGTTTTGATAGGTTGTGGCTCCCGTAACTCAAAACGAGTCAAAAATTATGGCGGTTTGAAGAAACGGAAGATAGCGACCGACTGCTCGCGGTTCGGATTCGACGGTATTGGCAAAAGTCTTCGATCTCCGTGAAACGCTCGAGCATGCTCACACTATAGTACTTGAT
The DNA here is from genome assembly GCA_030765085.1 of Allium cepa. Taxonomy (NCBI): domain Eukaryota; kingdom Viridiplantae; phylum Streptophyta; class Magnoliopsida; order Asparagales; family Amaryllidaceae; genus Allium; species Allium cepa. The sequence continues at coordinate 173,620,371 of CM060931.1, forward strand.
ATTTAAGATATTATGGATCATTGGGGTAATAAATGGAGATATGGGTCAAAAACTTGTCTACAGAAGCTATAGCACAATAAACGTTCTGTTTTTACGACCGTTCCGTCTTTCGCTTTTTCCCTACCACATTGTTTTGCTCATAGTCATCAACACACGCTGCCTTTTTACCAGAATTACGGCACCACGACGAAGTTACTTCAAGGAGAGCGTTAAAAGCATTTGATACCTTAGAATTTCGAACGACTCAAGGCGTCTTATATGATTACTTAGCGTGTAAGTAAGCTACTTTTTCAATCTGTGAATATCTTTCAGTCTCCTACTTTATCTAATTTTAAATTCAATTTCAATTTTTTTAGCTGAATATAATGCTGGCCTTTTTTGATCTTTGTATATTTTTGTTTTTTTACGTTCATCTACGTTAACATCGATTTAGTCCGACTATTTATACCACAAACTCCACTGAATAAATTTATGAATGAAAATATCCAAGCTGTAGAATAAAATTAAGATGGAATTATTATACATAAAAAACCAGCCCATGACAATTCCAACAGTTAGAAACGTAGAACATGGAAAGAGCTCCATTTTGATAGGTTCTGACTCCCGTAACTCCAAACGAGTCAAAAGTTATGGCCGTTTGAAGAAACGGAAGAAAGCGACCGACCGCTCGCGGTTCCAATTCGACGGTATTGGCAAAAGTCTTCAATCTCCGTGAAACGCTCGAGCATGCTCACACGATAGTACTTGATATTTAAGATATTATGGATCATTGGGGGAATAAATGGAGATATGAGTCAAAAACTTGTCTACAGAAGCTATAGCACAATAAACGTTCTGTTTTTACGACCGTTCCGTCTTCCTCTTTTTCCGTACCACATTGTTTTGCTCATAGTCATCAACACGCGCTGCCTTATGTAACAGCCCAATTTTTTTTACAAGTATTTTTCACTTGTATTTTTTTTTTTTTTTTTTCAAAAAACAACTTTGGGGTTTATTTAAAGTGATTAAAACAAAATATGAAAAAAAAATCAGGACTAACTAATAAGATCTCTGAAAAAATCAAGTTTTAATTAAGAAAACATTTATAGCTTAGGTGGTTAAGACATCTGGGCTATTCACGACAGGTCACGAGTTCGAGTCTCAACACGGTCAGAATTTCGAATTTTTTTATGTATAAATGAACTGGGTAATCACGCGTTAAAAAGGGCACGTAAATCTAGGGAATAAGTACCGTGTGTATATATATATATATAAAATATGAAGAATGTAAACCAATTTAAATTTTAGTTAAGTATTATTTTTGAAGGATTTAGTGTATTTATAAACCGTTAAATATCGCGTTTAAAAGGACGCGTAAAATTTATGGTAAGTAATGTAATAAAACGTGTAAAATTTAAAACGTTATTTTATATATATATTTTTGATGTTTTGTATTACGTCAGTTTGACGTACTTTTAAAATCATATATAAACACCTTTATGTATTAAAACATCAGTTAGTGATTTTTAAGACGAACGTTACTTTTGGTTGTAACTGACAGTTTGGTTTTAAATAAAATGTGTATATACGTTTCCATTTCCAAAAGCTTTGAAAAATTCTTGCCGTCATTTAATTAAATCAAACTAAAAAAAATAATATATCAATTCTCATATAATTGGAACGGTTCATATTTTGCCATTCCTCTGATCACGAAACCTTATCTGCCTAAATCTACAATCACGCATATATCATTTGAAAGAAAATCAATTTTGCCTTCCTTTGCGCGTGACACAAAATTTTATTCTTTTAACATTTTTGACATTTGCCTCTTACCATTTGTTTCTTGAGCATGTCACTGTATTCATTTATTCACGCAACCTAAATGGACTAATATATTTGATTGCCTAAAAATCAACTCATGCATTCAATTTAACCTTGCCTATCTTTTCAAATTCTCACATTCCTATTTATATCTCTCTGTTTCCACTGCCTTTATTTTGCAAGATAAAAATTTTTTCGTTCCTATAATCACGCATATAAAGTAAAAAAATCGTATTTAAATATCTTTATGGAGAAAAATATCAGTCAGTGATTTTAAGACGGACGTTATTTTGTTTTAAAGGACCGTTTGATTTCTTTTAATAAATAGTATACGTTCTTTGCCTAAAGCTTACATAAATATTCACCTTTTCATTTATGGGTATCAAACTAAAATCAAGATTTTAGCTAAAATAAAATGGATCACACGTGAGCAACATTAGTGCATTTGTATATATGTAACGTTCGCATTTTTGCTTATTCCTCTTACCCTCTGTTGTCATCAGCTTTACCAAACATCACGCTTGCCCTTCCTTTGATCAATATTCCCCTTAAGTAACGTACAAACTTTATAAATCAAACCATGTATCACGCAAGTCATTTATTTCCCATAATCCAAGCTGCCATTTTCTCTGCCTTTTTGTTTACAAATTTTCGAATACTGATCAAACTTTATACGTTGGAAAAAAAAATTTATCCTTTTACAAAACTGAAATGAGTTAATCACGCCACATCCCTTGATCACTGCCTTGCCGTTTCACAAATTCGTGTATAAATATGCCAGAGATCCACATCTCAAAAAAGAAAAAGAAAAAAAAACTCACCACTCTTCAAAGCATTGCAAATTTTCCTCTGGCAATTTCGTTCGAAGCATCAGGTAATTGTCTTATTGTTTTCTCTTTCTTTTCCTTCCAGTTTTTCCTTTCCTCAGTTTTTTTTGTTCTCATTTGATATGCTCGGCCACTCCAACCCATCTACTTCACCCGATCTAGTTGACAAACTTTGGAAATTTATGAGTCATCACATCTGTAGAAATCTAATATGTGTGTGCAAAGAGATGGTGTAGTTGACCCAGATTTAATTTAATGCTAGCTTAAAGTTTACGCGTACTATCACTACGGAAAAATGGGTTATTCATTGTATATATCATACTTAGTTTTGGGTCAAACAAAATAGAAAGTCAATAATGTTCATTGAAAAAAAAAAAGAAAAAAAAAGAAGAAAAAAAAAAAGAAGAAAGAAATATATATGTAAAACAGAGGAATGAGAGGAAGGGAAGAGGGAGAGGAGAGATTTGAGGGTACCTGTACATGCGTGTATCAGTGAGAAGCTTTGCCTTTTTGCATATATTAGATAATTTACCTGTACTAAATGCATATCATATAGGAAGCAGTGCCTGCATATTTTTAACATAAATATAGTTCAGACCATATAGTGTGTGTGCAAGCATCTATTAAAAAAGATCCATGCATTTAGTCGAAAGATTGGGCGAATTGTGCATGTGATATATATATTTATAAAAAAAAAAAACACACACACACTGAATTAAATGCTTACAATTTATAAGCTTTAATTCCAAACAATATTTCAATTTGTACCGGACATTGATTTAATTTAATTTACTATTTAATATTATTAATTCATTAACTAAATTCACTACTTACCTTTGTTCTCTTATATGCAACTCTTAGCCTAATATAACAATTTACATCACTTCAATTTATTCGTCATTTTGTTTCAACTGTAAATACTTAGCCTTATATTCCCATGGTTTCATTTCCTTCTCAACGTTTGCTTCATTATTAATTTTAAAATCTTTATTTCTTCTAAAGTAAATTTGCGTAAATCTTATTAAAATGACAAATTTAATTAACGAAAATGACAGGTCGTTACACATATAAAAAAAAAAAGAGAATATTTATAATTTAGAAATGATATAATAAAATTTTATAAAGGAAGTAACGTGCAGATCAAATAATGTACTATCCATGCATTAGTTTGTAGTATAGGCTGGGTGAAAACTTTTGCATGTGTACACGCAAATCTAGTAGGAAATAGGCAGTGTGTTTTTGTGTGAAGGGAAAAAATTAAGGGAGTGAAGTATTTGCATTTCTTTGGGTTACAGTGAGCGTACATTCTTAGTTGATATAGGCTTGGGCCGTGACCTTATGCATACTTCCAGTTGAAGTTTAGTAATGTGGTGGTTGTGCGTTTTGTTTAATTAAATAATAGAGTATATATATAAAAGGTAGAAAAAAAAAAGATTTTATTTTGGGCCGAGTTGTTCGTCAAGTAGGGTGGTGTAGTGGTCGAGCGTATCGTGCCAAATTTCTTTGACTCTATTCGTTCCAATTGTTTCAAATATTTGCGTTGACCATAAATTTTAAAAGTCACGTATTCGGTATTTGGATCTTGTTATAGATTTGAATCTAGACGTGACATCCAGGGAAATTTGATCGCTACCCTCTGTGCGTTTCTTTTTTTTTGGTGGATTTTTCATTTTCGCTTGAATCAAATTTTCTGCAGCTTTCAGGTGAGTATTTCTCACCAGACATACGTATTTATATTTTGGTAAATTATTGCAAGTGTATGTGTAAAATTGTATTTCACTATTATCTGTCTGTAATGTAATATAGAATGATGGACCCCATTTAAATTGACACCTCATCAGTATTATCTGTTATATTATTTCTGCAGTTATATTATTAATTGTTATTTACTGCTTAAATCACCACTGCAAGTTCCCTGTTAAAGTTGGATTGTTATGGGCTGAAATAATGATTATTGTTAAACTAGTCTGTTAACTGCTTAACTGATAACTTGGGATTGCGGGTTTGAAATGATAGAACCCGGGGTTTTGTAAATTACGAGTTGAAATGATATAAATCCGTATCACTTGACCTAGGCTAGAGAACTATATACAGGCCCGTGGTCCTTATAATATTTTCTGAAATATTTAAAATTATTTTGGAAGTTAAATATTTGATTTAATATCTTTAAAGGATTTTATATTGATTTTGAATGAGTTATAAATGTTAATAAATAAATAAATAAATATTTGAATAAAATTTTGGAATATAACTTATTTTGGAAATTTTGGATTTTTGAAAGGATAAGATTTCAGTTAAGAAATATATATATATATAAGTTATATTTGGAAATATTTATTAAGTTAAACAATCTACTAAAGCATTTAAATGCTGTCTTTTGAAATTGGACTAGTTTTACCCGTAACTTTAGGTAGCATTTCCTAAGTGCTATAGAATCTGGAATTTGATTGTTTTGAAATTTAAGGAATTTGATAAATTATATTTATGTTTAAGTTTTGGAGACCTTTAAGATATGAGATTTATAACTGGATTTTTCTTAATAAATTTAAGATGAACATTCTAGTGTTAAGTAAATTTTGAAATTATTTAATGGCATAATTTTGGAGTTTTATCTATGGAATTTATGGGAATATTCAAGACGAAATAATAAACACTAATTTGTTGAAAGAAAAAAATATCCAACCTTAGTTTTGAATATTAATACTCCAATTGGATATATATATAGGAATTGAAATGGTCTTGGGAACATGAAGTGATATTTAAATTATGGTTTAAAATAAAGAAATATATTTGTAAAGCTATGTAAATTATCTTCTTTACAAAGTAACCATAAAGTTAAACCATTTATATCCAAACCATTTGTGTTTTGGGAGTTATGTTTTTTTTAAAGAAAAATTTCCAATATATTATGGTTTAAAGGTATAATTCAAATATTTGGTTTCCAGATATTATAAATTTTAAGCAGTATGGTTTTGGAAAAGAATTATATTTGAATATAACGATATCATGTTGTTTTGGGTTTTAAATGATATCGTATTTATAGTTTTGAAATGGAAATGTTTATACTGGTTTTAAAGTATAAATTGTTTTTAAATGACCACGGGTTATAATAACGATGGGTTGGCAAAGAGACCGGGATCGGATATGGACATACTCTCTGTCGATACCGAAAACCACTTTGACCAACCGTGTACGCGGTGGAGATTCCAGAATGAAGTAGGTCGGTGGTGGCGTTTCCTGTAAGGTAAATACGTGGACCCGACTCCCGTGAGTTGGCATAAGGTGGCTAAAACAGGAGCAATTCCAGGCCAATGAGGTCATTCCTCTGATCGGACGCTCCTCTTCGATATTATACTATGATTTTGGATTGATTCGGTGGCCACCTCTATATTTTGATTTTGGGGAGTTAGTCCGAGGTGGGCGGTAACTGCGGCTACGCGTTTCCACCAGCCTGGATAGCAATTGGTATATCTACCCTGGCATTGCCTAGTTGTGCCGTGTCATCTACCATACCGAGCCTTGTACGAGTTTAGATTTCTCCCGTAGCCCGTGTGGTATCCTCTAGTTGCTTCCCGATCAGGAGGAGCTATGATATTGGATGGACTACTGGGACTATTACGTGTTAAGGTGGAAAATGTAAAGCCTTAATGCTATTTAAAAGTATGTTTATTTTATAAATAGACACTATTATAATAGCGCAATATACTACATAGTAAATAGTTTGACGGATCCTTAGAGGATGGGCGGTCCCAAGCATCCTTTAAGTTACTTGCTCTATATTACAGTACACTTGAATTAGCTTACATTATATAAGTATGTATGTCCTGACTCGAGTGTTATGTTTTATTTTTCGCTCGGGTCAGCCTGAGTTGCAGCTTCAATTTCTTCTCCGTAGCTAGGACACTCAGTAGATCATTCGCGCTGCTGGAAGTTGTTTCAGCCTTTATCTTTTCTGGAATTCAAGACTTTGAAGACTCTATCTCTATTTATGTCTTAAAATTTGTATTGAGGATTATAGACAATGTAAGTTCTGTTTTGTTGAAGTTATATCAGTGGCTTCATGAACCACTAAATTTTTAATTTCCGCTGCGAGATTCTGATATCTGTGTATGTGATTCTGTGATCTATTTATTGTATATTCTGAGTTTTGCCAAATTTATTCTACAACGCAGTATTTTGAACAATTCAAGTCCGACAATGTGCGGATGCGAATGGTTGAAAATATTGGGTCGTTACATTTGGTATCAGAGCTTTGGTTCTAGGCAAAACTTAGAATGTATGGTAAATTTGATTTACAGAATCACGTTCATTCGAGATTGAACCACTCTCTTTTCGAATTTTGGAACATTCCCTACGGTTCCAAAGCTCATTCGTATCCCTCACTTTTTCATCTGCTTTAGATTCTAGAGTATCTCATAACTCCACTTCGGATGATCTTTATTGTAAATTGGCGGCCTCGCCATTATTCTAATAAAGGGGTGAAACTCCTTTACCATTAGCATTGATTCACCGGAGATTTATATTTATCCTTGGTTTATATGCTAGTATCTTTGGTTATTCCAAATTCTATCTCTTCGGATCAAATGTAGATTTACCCCAACCACATCGATATGGCTCTTTAAGTCACGGATGACTAGGTCAAGGTTGTCCGCGACTTATATAGACTTACCCAGTTTCCTTATTCTGATCTTCTGATTTCAATTTATCTTGAATTCTATTTGATTTGAGTTCATCAAATTTGAGTCTCTATCCTGGTTTGAGAAGTTTATTCCTATATTTGAAATTAAAATCTAATATTATATATATGAGTATAATTTTCAAAATTTTATAATTAATTTAACTAGTTGTCAAGAGATAATAGTTTTGATTTTATTTATGGTGTTGTAAGCCATGTGTTTGTCTAATAAATAAGTGAATATAAAACAATGGTTATAAATTAATTTGGAAACAGAAATGAATTTAAAACTAAAACTTGAGAATTAAATTTCTGATGATTTCAAACCTTGTGTTTAAATTTTAAAAGGATGTAATAAGTATTTTTGTATAGAAATTTGTTTCCAAAGAAATTTTAAAATTAGTGCTTTTCTCTTTGTCACTGGAAAATAATTTCGGTGATGACTGCAGCATCATCGACATTCATTTTCAAGTTTCGAAGTGAAAAGACCATTCTGTAGTCTGGCTACAGTGTTTCCTTGAGATTTTAATTGATTTGAATTTCTAAAGTATGACTTAATATATATAGATATATAATTTAAATTTGATTTGACATATTAGGTATATATATTTAGTTATCTCTAAATGGTTTGAAGGGAATCAGGAATTTAATTCTTAAAGTTATCTTGAGGAAGGAAAATAAATATAATAACAAAAATTTGAATAAAAAGGTTCCAATTGGAGATAATTAAATTGAAAGTTTTATTTGTATAACACCCAATTTCATTTAATATAACTTACCTTGATTTTCAAAAGTTAACATGTAATTGGATAATATACAATATAAAAGGATTTTATGAGTGGTTATAATAAATATTATACACTTAAATTTTAGTTATAAAAGATTAATGGGGATAAATAAGGAAAAGGAATTTAAGGAATTTTATTCAAATGTCTTAATAATCAAATTAATTTAATATGGATCCGTAAATCTAACCAAGAGATTTTAATAAAAGGTTATTTCCTGAAATGAATATGTTTGTGTAATAAACAAGGTATCTTTGAATAAGGAAAATATATTTGAAAGGGATATTTTTGGAGTAAGGATTATATATCTTCAAATCATAGTTTAATTGATGTCTAAATAAATAGTTAAGACGTATTCTAATATCACTAAATTTTGATAATTGAGAATTGGTTTTCAAATGGAAATTCAAGGGTAACTTATTGAAGGAATATCTTATTTATAAGATAAGTATTTTTAATAAAGTGTTAGGTTATTTGTTAAAATTCAGAGTTAAGTACATAATAAACTGATTAGGAATACTATTATATCTACTATAGCATATTATGAGTGCTGCTGTTTCTAAAAATAAAATGTTTTGGAAATTTTTTTTATAAATGAACTTAGGAATATTTCAACCTTGAAATGAATATTGTTTGGCATTGAATTTAAAAGGTATAAATGAAGATTATTTTAAAGGTATTATGATTTTAGTAGCATGATTTCCAAATGATAATATTTATAAATTTAATGATTTCAAAGCATTATGATTGCAAATTTATTATCTTATTTGTTTTCAAACTATCTTTAAGTGTCCTTGGTTTCCCTATCTGCTACAGAATGAGGAGGCTATTGCTTATACCAGTCTATTTAGAAATCTTTACTATAATCTTTAAAAATCTTTGTTACTCATCGGGGCCTGAGCACCGCTTACCACCCATAGACCGACGGTCGAACTGAAAAGAGTAAAACCGATTCTAGAAGATCTTCTTCGTGCTTCAAATCCGGAACTATTCGTTTAAAGTTCTTGTTTATCTAGCTTATCTTCCTTTGTTTCTTTTCTTTTGTTCCTTTTCGAGGACGAAAAGTTCTTAAGTGGGGGAGAGTGTAACAGCCCAATTTTTTTTACAAGTATTTTTCACTTGTATTTTTTTTTTTTTTTTTGAAAAAACAACTTTGGGGTTTATTTAAAGTGATTAAAACAAAATATGAAAAAAAAATTAGGACTAACTAATAAGATCTCTGAAAAAATCAAGTTTTAATTAAGAAAACATTTATAGCTTAGGTGGTTAAGACATCTGGGCTATTCACGACAGGTCACGAGTTCGAGTCTCAACACGGTCAGAATTTCGAATTTTTTTATGTATAAATGAACTGGGTAATCACGCGTTAAAAAGGGCACGTAAATCTAGAGAATAAGTACCGTGTATATATATATATATATATAAAATATGAAGAATGTAAACCAATTTAAATTTTAGTTAAGTATTATTTTTGAAGGATTTAGTGTATTTATAAACCGTTAAATATCGCGTTTAAAAGGACGCGTAAAATTTATGGTAAGTAATGTAATAAAACGTGTAAAATTTAAAACGTTATTTTATATATATATTTTTGATGTTTTGTATTACGTCAGTTTGACGTACTTTTAAAATCATATATAAACACCTTTATGTATTAAAACATCAGTTAGTGATTTTTAAGACGAACGTTACTTTTGGTTGTAACTGACAGTTTGGTTTTAAATAAAATGTGTATATACGTTTCCATTTCCAAAAGCTTTGAAAAATTCTTGCCGTCATTTAATTAAATCAAACTAAAAAAAATAATATATCAATTCTCATATAATTGGAACGGTTCATATTTTGCCATTCCTCTGATCACGAAACCTTATCTGCCTAAATCTACAATCACGCATATATCATTTGAAAGAAAATCAATTTTGCCTTCCTTTGCGCGTGACACAAAATTTTATTCTTTTAACATTTTTGACATTTGCCTCTTACCATTTGTTTCTTGAGCATGTCACTGTATTCATTTATTCACGCAACCTAAATGGACTAATATATTTGATTGCCTAAAAATCAACTCATGCATTCAATTTAACCTTGCCTATCTTTTCAAATTCTCACATTCCTATTTATATCTCTCTGTTTCCACTGCCTTTATTTTGCAAGATAAATTTTTTTTCGTTCCTATAATCACGCATATAAAGTAAAAAAATCGTATTTAAATATCTTTATGGAGAAAAATATCAGTCAGTGATTTTAAGACGGACGTTATTTTGTTTTAAAGGACCGTTTGATTTCTTTTAATAAATGGTATACGTTCTTTGCCTAAAGTTTACATAAATATTCACCTTTTCATTTATGGGTATCAAACTAAAATCAAGATTTTAGCTAAAATAAAATGGATCACACGTGAGCAACATTAGTGCATTTGTATATATGTAACGTTCGCATTTTTGCTTATTCCTCTTACCCTCTGTTGTCATCAGCTTTACCAAACATCACGCTTGCCCTTCCTTTGATCAATATTCCCCTTAAGTAACGTACAAACTTTATAAATCAAACCATGTATCACGCAAGTCATTTATTTCCCATAATCCAAGCTGCCATTTTCTCTGCCTTTTTGTTTACAAATTTTCGAATACTGATCAAACTTTATACGTTGGAAAAAAAAAATTTATCCTTTTACAAAACTGAAATGAGTTAATCACGCCACATCCCTTGATCACTGCCTTGCCGTTTCACAAATTCGTGTATAAATATGCCAGAGATCCACATCTCAAAAAAAAAAAGAAAAAAAAACTCACCACTCTTCAAAGCATTGCAAATTTTCCTCTGGCAATTTCGTTCGAAGCATCAGGTAATTGTCTTATTGTTTTCTCTTTCTTTTCCTTCCAGTTTTTCCTTTCCTCAGTTTTTTTTGTTCTCATTTGATATGCTCGGCCACTCCAACCCATCTACTTCACCCGATCTAGTTGACAAACTTTGGAAATTTATGAGTCATCACATCTGTAGAAATCTAATATGTGTGTGCAAAGAGATGGTGTAGTTGACCCAGATTTAATTTAATACTAGCTTAAAGTTTACGCGTACTATCACTACGGAAAAATGGGTTATTCATTGTATATATCATACTTAGTTTTGGGTCAAACAAAATAGAAAGTCAATAATGTTCATTGAAAAAAAAAAAAAAAGAAAAAAAAAAAGAAAAAAAAAAAAGAAGAAAGAAATATATATGTAAAACAGAGGAAGGAGAGGAAGGGAAGAGGGAGAGGAGAGATTTGAGGGTACCTGTACATGCGTGTATCAGTGAGAAGCTTTGCCTTTTTGCATATATTAGATAATTTACCTGTACTAAATGCATATCATATAGGAAGCAGTGCCTGCATATTTTTAACATAAATATAGTTCAGACCATATAGTGTGTGTGCAAGCATCTATTAAAAAAGATCCATGCATTTAGTCGAAAGATTGGGCGAATTGTGCATGTGATATATATATTTATAAAAAAAAAAAAAAAAAACACACACACTGAATTAAATGCTTACAATTTATAAGCTTTCATTCCAAACAATATTTCAATTTGTACCGGACATTGATTTAATTTAATTTACTATTTAATATTATTAATTCATTAACTAAATTCACTACTTACCTTTGTTCTCTTATATGCAACTCTTAGCCTAATATAACAATTTACATCACTTCAATTTATTCGTCATTTTGTTTCAACTGTAAATACTTAGCCTTATATTCCCATGGTTTCATTTCCTTCTCAACGTTTGCTTCATTATTAATTTTAAAATCTTTATTTCTTCTAAAGTAAATTTGCGTAAATCTTATTAAAATGACAAATTTAATTAACGAAAATGACAGGTCGTTACACATATAAAAAAAAAAAAGAATATTTATAATTTAGAAATGATATAATAAAATTTTATAAAGGAAGTAACGTGCAGATCAAATAATGTACTATCCATGCATTAGTTTGTAGTATAGGCTGGGTGAAAACTTTTGCATGTGTACACGCAAATCTAGTAGGAAATAGGCAGTGTGTTTTTGCGTGAAGGGAAAAAATTAAGGGAGTGAAGTATTTGCATTTCTTTGGGTTACAGTGAGCGTACATTCTTAGTTGATATAGGCTTGGGCCGTGACCTTATGCATACTTCCAGTTGAAGTTTAGTAATGTGGTGGTTGTGCGTTTTGTTTAATTAAATAATAGAGTATATATATAAAAGGTAGAAAAAAAAAGATTTTATTTTGGGCCGAGTTGTTCGTCAAGTAGGGTGGTGTAGTGGTCGAGCGTATCGTGCCAAATTTCTTTGACTCTATTCGTTCCAATTGTTTCAAATATTTGCGTTGACCATAAATTTTAAAAGTCACGTATTCGGTATTTGGATCTTGTTATAGATTTGAATCTAGACGTGACATCCAGGGAAATTTGATCGCTACCCTCTGTGCGTTTCTTTTTTTTTGGTGGATTTTTCATTTTCGCTTGAATCAAATTTTCTGCAGCTTTCAGGTGAGTATTTCTCACCAGACATACGTATTTATATTTTGGTAAATTATTGCAAATGTATGTGTAAAATTGTATTTCACTATTATCTGTCTGTAATGTAATATAGAATGATGGACCCCATTTAAATTGACACCTCATCAGTATTATCTGTTATATTATTTCTGCAGTTATATTATTAATTGTTATTTACTGCTTAAATCACCACTGCAAGTTCCCTGTTAAAGTTGGATTGTTATGGGCTGAAATAATGATTATTGTTAAACTAGTCTGTTAACTGCTTAACTGATAACTTGGGATTGCGGGTTTGAAATGATAGAACCCGGGGTTTTGTAAATTACGAGTTGAAATGATATAAATCCGTATCACTTGACCTAGGCTAGAGAACTATATACAGGCCCGTGGTCCTTATAATATTTTCTGAAATATTTAAAATTATTTTGGAAGTTAAATATTTGATTTAATATCTTTAAAGGATTTTATATTGATTTTGAATGAGTTATAAATGTTAATAAATAAATAAATAAATATTTGAATAAAATTTTGGAATATAACTTATTTTGGAAATTCTGGATTTTTGAAAGGATAAGATTTCAGTTAAGAAATATATATATATATAAGTTATATTTGGAAATATTTATTAAGTTAAACAATCTACTAAAGCATTTAAATGCTGTCTTTTGAAATTGGACTAGTTTTACCCGTAACTTTAGGTAGCATTTCCTAAGTGCTATAGAATCTGGAATTTGATTGTTTTGAAATTTAAGGAATTTGATAAATTATATTTATGTTTAAGTTTTGGAGACCTTTAAGATATGAGATTTATAACTGGATTTTTCTTAATAAATTTAAGATGAACATTCTAGTGTTAAGTAAATTTTGAAATTATTTAATGGCATAATTTTGGAGTTTTATCTATGGAATTTATGGGAATATTCAAGACGAAATAATAAACACTAATTTGTTGAAAGAAAAAAATATCCAACCTTAGTTTTGAATATTAATACTCCAATTGGATATATATATAGGAATTGAAATGGTCTTGGGAACATGAAGTGATATTTAAATTATGGTTTAAAATAAAGAAATATATTTGTAAAGCTATGTAAATTATCTTCTTTACAAAGTAACCATAAAGTTAAACCATTTATATCCAAACCATTTGTGTTTTGGGAGTTATGTTTTTTTTAAAGAAAAATTTCCAATATATTATGGTTTAAAGGTATAATTCAAATATTTGGTTTCCAGATATTATAAATTTTAAGCAGTATGGTTTTGGAAAAGAATTATATTTGAATATAACGATATCATGTTGTTTTGGGTTTTAAATGATATCGTATTTATAGTTTTGAAATGGAAATGTTTATACTGGTTTTAAAGTATAAATTGTTTTTAAATGACCACGGGTTATAATAACGATGGGTTGGCAAAGAGACCGGGATCGGATATGGACATACTCTCTGTCGATACCGAAAACCACTTTGACCAACCGTGTACGCGGTGGAGATTCCAGAATGAAGTAGGTCGGTGGTGGCGTTTCCTGTAAGGTAAATACGTGGACCCGACTCCCGTGAGTTGGCATAAGGTGGCTAAAACAGGAGCAATTCCAGGCCAATGAGGTCATTCCTCTGATCGGACGCTCCTCTTCGATATTATACTATGATTTTGGATTGATTCGGTGGCCACCTCTATATTTTGATTTTGGGGAGTTAGTCCGAGGTGGGCGGTAACTGCGGCTACGCGTTTCCACCAGCCTGGATAGCAATTGGTATATCTACCCTGGCATTGCCTAGTTGTGCCGTGTCATCTACCATACCGAGCCTTGTACGAGTTTAGATTTCTCCCGTAGCCCGTGTGGTATCCTCTAGTTGCTTCCCGATCAGGAGGAGCTATGATATTGGATGGACTACTGGGACTATTACGTGTTAAGGTGGAAAATGTAAAGCCTTAATGCTATTTAAAAGTATGTTTATTTTATAAATAGACACTATTATAATAGCGCAATATACTACATAGTAAATAGTTTGACGGATCCTTAGAGGATGGGCGGTCCCAAGCATCCTTTAAGTTACTTGCTCTATATTACAGTACACTTGAATTAGCTTACATTATATAAGTATGTATGTCCTGACTCGAGTGTTATGTTTTATTTTTCGCTCGGGTCAGCCTGAGTTGCAGCTTCAATTTCTTCTCCGTAGCTAGGACACTCAGTAGATCATTCGCGCTGCTGGAAGTTGTTTCAGCCTTTATCTTTTCTGGAATTCAAGACTTTGAAGACTCTTATCTCTATTTATGTCTTAAAATTTGTATTGAGGATTATAGACAATGTAAGTTCTGTTTTGTTGAAGTTATATCAGTGGCTTCATGAACCACTAAATTTTTAATTTCCGCTGCGAGATTCTGATATCTGTGTATGTGATTCTGTGATCTATTTATTGTATATTCTGAGTTTTGCCAAATTTATTCTACAACGCAGTATTTTGAACAATTCAAGTCCGACAATGTGCGGATGCGAATGGTTGAAAATATTGGGTCGTTACACCTTATTACCAGAATTACGGCACCACGACGAAGTGACTTCAAGGAGAGCGTTAAAAGCATTTGATATCGTAGAATTTCGAACGACTCAAGGCGTTTTGTATGATTACTTAGCGTGTAAGTAAGCTACTTTTTCAATCTGTGAATATCTTTCAGTTTCCTGTTTTATCCAATTTTAAATTCAATTTCAATTTTTTTAGCTGAATATTATGCTGGACTTTTTTTATCTTTGTATATTTTTGCTTTTTTACGTTCTTCTACGTTAGCATCGATTTAGTCCGACTATTTATACCACAAACTCCACTGAATAAATTTATGAATGAAAACATCCAAGCTGTAGAATAAAATTAAGATGGAATTATTATACACAAAAAACCAGTCCAAGACAATTCCAACAGTTAGAAACGTAGAACATTGAAAGAGCTCCGTTTTGATAGGTTGTGGCTCCCGTAACTCCAAACGAGTCAAAAGTTATGGCCGTTTGAAGAAACGGAAGAAAGCGACCGACAGCTCGCGGTTCCGATTCGACAGTATTGGCAAAAGTCTTCGATCTCCGTGAAACGCTCGAGCATGCTCACACTATAGTGCTTGATATTTAAGATATTATGGATCATTGGGGGAATAAATGGAGATATGGGTCAAAAACTTGTCTACAGAAGCTATAGCACAATAAACGTTCTGTTTTTACGACTGTTCCTTCTTCCACTTTTTCCGTACCACATTGTTTTGCTCATAGTCATCAACATGCGCTGCCTTTTTACTAGAATTACGGCACCACGACGAAGTGACTTCAAGGAGAGCGTTAAAAGCATTTGATTCCTTAGAATTTCGAACGACTCAAGGCATTTTATATGATTACTTAGCCTGTAAGTAAGCTACTTTTTCAATCTGCGAATATCTTTCAGTTTCCTGTTTTGTTCAATTTTAAATTCAATTTCAATTTTTTTAGCTGAATATTATGCTGGCCTTTTTTTATCTTTGTTTTTTTTTGTTTTTTTACGTTCTTCTACGTTAACATCGATTTAGTCCGATTATTTATACCACAAACTCCACTGATTGAATTTATGAATGAAAACATCCAAGCTGTAGAATAAAATTAAGATGGAATTATTCTACACAAAAAACCAGTCCATGACAATTCCAACAGTTAGAAACGTAGAACATGGAAAGAGCTACGTTTAGATAGGTTGTGGCTCCTGTAACTCCAAATGAGTCAAAAGTTATGGCTGTTTGAAGAAACGGAAGAAAGCGACCGACCGCTCGCTGTTCCGATTCGACGGTATTGGCAAAAGTCTTCGATCTCTGTGAAACGCTCGAGCATGCTCACACTATAGTACTTGATATTTAAGATATTATGGATCATTGGGGGAATAAATGGGGATATGGGTCAAAAACTTGTCTACAGAAGCTATAGCACACTAAACGTTCTGTTTTTACGACCGTTCCGTCTTTCTCTTTTTCCGTACCACATTGTTTTGCTCATAGTCATCAACACGCGCCGCCTTTTTACCAGAATTACGGCACCACGACGAAGTGACTGCAAGGAGAGCATTAAAAGCATTTGATACTTTAGAATTTCGAAAGACTCGAGGCGTTTTATATGAATACTTAGCCTGTAAGTAAGCTACTTTTTCAATCTGCGAATATCTTTCAGTTTCCTGTTTTGTCCAATTTTAAATTCAATTTCAATTTTTTTAGCTGAATATTATGCTGGCCTTTTTTGATCTTTGGTTGTTTTTGTTTTTTTACGTTCTTCTACGTTAACATCGATTTAGTCCGACTATTTATACCACAAGCTCCACTGAATAAATTTATGAATGAAAACATACAAGCTGTAGAATAAAATTAAGATGGAATTATTCTACACAAAAAACTAGTCCTTGACAATTCCAACCGTTAGAAACGTAGAACATGGAAAGAGCTCCGTTTTGATAGGTTGTGGCTCCCGTAACTCCAAACGAGTCAAAAGTTATGGCCATTTGAAGAAACGGAAGAAAGCGACCGACCGCTCGCGGTTCCGATTCGACGGTATTGGCAAAAGTCTTCGATCTCCGTGAAACGCTCGAGCATGCTCACACTATAGTACTTGATATTTAAGATATTATGGATCATTGGGGGAATAAATGGAGATATGGGTCAAAAACTTGTCTACAGAAGCTATAGCACAATAAACGTTCTATTTTTACGACCGTCCCGTCTTCCTCTTTTTCCGTACCACATTTTTTGCTCGTAGTCATCAACACGCGCTGCCTTTTTACCAGAATTACGGCACCACGACGAAGTGACTTCGAGGAGAGCATTAAAGCATTTGATACCTTAGAATTTCGAACGACTCAAGGCGTTTTATATGATTACTTAGCGTGTAAGTTAGCTACTTTTTCAATCTGTGAATATCTTTCAGTTTCCTGTTTTATCCAATTTTAAATTCAATTTCAATTTTTTTAGCTGAATATTATGCTGGCCTTTTTTGATCTTTGTATATTTTTGTTTTTTTACGTTCTTCTACGTTAACATCGATTTAGTCCGACTATTTATACCACAAACTCCACTGAATAAATTTATGAATGAAAACATCCAAGCTGTAGAATAAAATTAAGATGGAATTATTATACACAAAAAACCAGTCCATGACAATTCCAACAGTTAGAAACGTAGAACATGGAAAGAGCTCCGTTTTGATAGGTTGTGGCACCCGTAACTCCAAACGAGTCAAAAGTTATGGCCATTGGAAGAAACGGAAGAAAGCGACCGACCGCTCGCGGTTCCGATTCGACAGTATTGGCAAAAGTCTTCGATCTCCGTGAAACGCTCGAGCATGCTCACACTATAGTACTTGATATTTAAGATATTATGAATCATTGGGGGAATAAATGGAGATATGGGTCAAAAACTTGTCTACAGAAGCTATAGCACAATAAACGTTCTGTTTTTACGACCGTTCCTTCTTCCTCTTTTTCCGTACCACATTGTTTTGCTCATAGTCATCAACACGCGCTGCCTTTTTACCAGAATTACGGCACCACGACGAAGTGAATTCAAGGAGAGCGTTAAAAGTATTTGATACCTTAGAATTTTGAACGACTCAAGGCGTTTTATATGATTACTTAGCCTGTAAGTAAGCTACTTTTTCAATCTGCGAATATCTTTCAGTTTCCTGTTTTGTTCAATTTTAAATTCAATTTCAATTTTTTTAGCTGAATATTATGCTGGCCTTTTTTGATCTTTGTTTATTTTTGTTTTTTTACGTTCTTCTACGTTAACATCGATTTAGTCCAACTATTTATACCACAAACTCCACTGATTAAATTTATGAATGGAAACATCAAAGCTGTAAAATAAAATTAAGATGGAATTATTCTACACAAAAAACCAGTCCATGACAATTCCAATAGTTAGAAACGTAGAACATGGAAAGAGCTCCGTTTTGATAGGTTGTGGCTCCCGTAATTCCAAACGAGTCAAAAGTTACGGCCGTTTGAAGAAACGGAAGAAAGCGACCGACCGCTCGCTGTTCTGATTCGACGGTATTGGCAAAAGTCTTCGATCTCCGTGAAACGCTCGAGCATGCTCACACTATAGTACTTGATATTTAAGATATTATGGATCATTGGGGGAATAAATGGAGATATGGGTCAAAAACTTGTCTACAGAAGCTATAGCACAATAAACGTTCTATTTTTACGACCGTTCCGTCTTCCTCTTTTTCCGTACCACATTGTTTTGCTCATAGTCATCAACACGCGCTGCCTTTTTACCAGAATTACGGCACCACGACGAAGTGACTTCAAGGAGAGCGTTAAAAGCATTTGATATCTTAGAATTTCGAACGACTCAAGGCGTTTTATATGATTACTTAGCGTGTAAGTAAGCTACTTTTTGAATCTATGAATATCTTTCAGTTTCCTGTTTTATCCAATTTTAAATTCAATTTCAATTTTTTTAGCTGAATATTATGTTGGTCTTTTTTGATCTTTGTATGTTTATGTTTTTTTACGTTCTTCTACGTTAACATCGATTTAGTCCGACTATTTATACCACAAACTCCACTGAATAAATTTATGAATGAAAACATCCAAGCCGTAGAATAAAATTAAGATGGAATTATTATACACAAATAACCCGTCCATGACAATTCCAGCAGTTAGAAACGTAGAACATGGAAAGAGCTCCGTTTTGATAGGTTGTGGCTCCCGTAACTCCAAACGAGTCAAAAGTTATGGCCGTTTGAAGAAACGGAAGAAAGCGACCGACCGCTCGCGGTTCCGATTCGACAGTATTGGCAAAAGTCTTCAATCTCCGTGAAACGCTCGAGCATGCTCACACTATAGTACTTGATATTTAAGATATTATGGATCATTGGGAGAATAAATGGAGATATGGGTCAAAAACTTGTCTACAGAAGCTATAGCACAATAAACGTTCTGTTTTTACGACCGTTCCTTCTTCCTCTTTTTCCGTACCACATTGTGTTGCTCATAGTCATCAACACGCGCTGCCTTTTTACCAGAATTACGGCACCACGACGAAGTGACTTCA
Source organism: Allium cepa (assembly GCA_030765085.1). NCBI lineage: Eukaryota > Viridiplantae > Streptophyta > Magnoliopsida > Asparagales > Amaryllidaceae > Allium > Allium cepa. The sequence continues at coordinate 173,640,033 of CM060931.1, forward strand.
AGGAGAGCGTTAAAAGCATTTGATACCTTAGAATTTCGAATGACTCAAGGCGTTTTATATGATTACTTAGCCTGTAAGTAAGCTACTTTTTCAATCTGCGAATATCTTTCAGTTTCCTGTTTTGTTCAATTTTAAATTCAATTTCAATTTTTTTAGCTGAATATTATGCTGGCCTTTTTTGATCTTTGTTTATTTTTGTTTTTTTACGTTCTTCTACGTTAACATCGATTTAGTCCGACTATTTATACCACAAACTCCACTGATTAAATTTATGAATGAAAACATCCAAGCTGTAGATTAAAATTAAGATGGAATTATTCTACACAAAAAACCAGTCCATGACAATTCCAACAGTTAGAAACGTAGAACTTGGAAAGAGCTCCGTTTTGATAGGTTGTGGCTCCCGTAACTCCAAACGAGTCAAAAGTTATGGCCGTTTGAAGAAACGGAAGAAAGCGACCGACCGCTCGCTGTTCCGATTCGACGGTATTGGCAAAAGTCTTCGATCTCCGTGAAACGCTCGAGCATGCTCACACTACAGTACTTGATATTTAAGATATTATGGATCATTGGGGGAATAAATGGGGATATGGGTCAAAAACTTGTCTACAGAAGCTATAGCACAATAAACGTTCTGTTTTTACGACCGTTCCGTCTTCCTCTTTTTCCGTACCACATTGTTTTGCTCATAGTCATCAACACGCGCCGCCTTTTTACCAGAATTATGGCACCACGACGAAGTGACTTCAACGAGAGCATTAAAAGCATTTGATACCTTAGAATTTCGAACTACTCAAGGCGTTTTATATGATTACTTAGCCTGTAAGTAACTGTTGGGTGTGTTTCGTCCGGCCCCTTCCCACCACCGAACCAAACGTCCTCCATGCAGAGCCGAACCGAGGTCCAAGCTCCTGCCGAACCATCTTAGCCGGACCATTCGTCTCCTACCGGATCACCTACTACCGAACCATCCCCTTCCAATACCGGATCAACTTCCCTGCCGAGCCAAACTCCTTTGCCTCGCCTTCACCGGACCAAATCCACACCGGACCAAACCAACCTCACCTCCATCTCACCACCGAACCAGCCTTCGCCGAACCAAATCTCCAACCACCCATCACCGGTCCAACCCTACTCACCACTGAATCGAACTCCACCCAGCTACGACCGAACCAGATGTGCCAGACCAGATTGCTTCAGCCCAAGCCCACCAGCAGCTATATACATCCAGGACCCCTGCCCCTGGCCTCACTCTATAAATAGAGGGGCAGGGGTATAACAATGGCAGACAAGTTTGAGAGCTCAAGCACGGAAGGAACTTTCAAACTACTTTCATATGTTTGTAATCAAGGCTTTGTACTTGTAATCTGAATAGTGAAAGGAGAATAACATATAAAGTGGACGTAGGCACGTTCTGGCCGAACCACTATAAATCTGTGTGTCTTTTACATTTTAGTCCCCGCTTTTTTCACATTCGCATAACTCATCCAAACCACTAATAATCACATAAATTCAACCAAATCGCACGACTTAGAGGTGTTTGCCCATTTTTTGTGCAAACATTTTTGGTGCTTTCACCGAGAATTGAACTCAGGAGCTACAGCTTCTCCTACTCAACCTTCTTCCTCACAGCATCGTTCCTTGCTCCGACAACATGACTTCCAGGCAAAGGAGAGATGTTAACAAAGGAAAGAACATTGCAACTAGCAATATCCCAGATCCAGTGGCCCCAAATCAAGAAAATCACCCCGTTTTAACAGAAGTACCAGATGAAAATCAGGCAAACCCAACAGCCCCCGCCGTGGAACAACCAATTACTAGGGCAGATCTGGACAGGGTTGTGGCTGAAGTAACTAACAGCTTCGCATCTCAACAGGAAGCCTTGGTGGACCAACTCATGTCACGCTTAAGGGATGCTGAAGAATCCAACCGCAACACCGAATCATGGGGTGAGTCCCAATCTGGAGGATCTGGGAGGCGACAAAGGCCTTTCTTCTTCGAAGAAGTTAACAATAGAAATAGCCATGGTAGGAGCCGAGCCCGGACTCATCCCGAATTCCGACCGAGGAGACACTTGGATCCGAACCTAACGGGGGAGGTGCCAGGCAGGGGACGGATGTAGCTGAGCCTGTCATGCTACCTAACCATGAGAACACCAGTAGAAGGGGCCGAGCTAGAGTCCCGCCCGAAGTTGGACCCGAGGAAGTGCTGAGAACAGAACCCAACAGGGGAAGATCAAGGCAAGGGCCAACTATGGCTGACCCCAGCATGCCCCCAGAAGACCAAAGACAGCCACTGGATAACGTCAGAAGTGATAGACTATACCATCCCTACAGGTCATCTGGACGAGATCGATCCCGCAAGGAAGAACCAAACTCATTTCTATCCGCTCCAAGTTCTGATGAAAGAATGGCACGATTGTTCAGAGAATGCGTCCAACGAGAGCAAAGGGATCGGGGAATAGGCGCTAGGGTAACCAGCCCCTTCGCCCGCAATATCGAAACTGCCATCACCCTACGGGAATGGAAAATTCCAACAATAGAACCTTACAAGGGAACCTCTGACCCCATCGTACACTTACAGAGATATACCCAACATATGCTCATGAGAGGAGCAACAGAAGGAGTGTTATGTAAATGTTTTCCACTTTTCTTGGCAGATCTAGCTACCTCTTGGTTCTGCCACCTACCCCAAGGGTCCATCAGTTCATGAGAAATGTTGAAGGAGAAGTTTATCAGCCAATTCCGCATTCATGTGGAACAACCCAAGGATGCTTACTCCCTATCTACCGTCAAACAGAAAACCGGAGAGACACTGCAGCAATACCTAACCCGGTTCAATGCCGCAGCGGCAGCAGTTCAAGATGCCGATGAGAAACTTGTCCTGACGGCCCTCTGCAGTGGTGTACATTCGGATACTAAATTATCTAGGAGACTAACCAAGGAAAAACCAGCTACATTACCTGACTTCTTCCTTGAAGCTGGAAAGTATATGAGGCTTGAAGACGCTGCCACTGAGAGGCAATCGGGGCAACAGTCTAAGACAGCTCCAGACAGGGTTTCCGCTGCAGCAAAAGATGTTCGAAGAACTAACTTTAGAGACAATGCTGGGGGCAAGAAGGGAGAAAAGCGCTTATGTCGACCAGGACCAAGATTTGACTCTTACACCCCTTTGAATGAAACAATCGAAAACATCTTCCTAGCCACTCAAGACGAAGTTAGATACAAACACGCTCCACACAAGAAGGAATCAGATAACGCATTAAAGTCTGGAAAGTTCTGCCGCTTCCATGAATCACATGGGCATGACACAAATGAATGCCACCATCTCCGGGACTTGATTGAAGAACACATTAGAAGAAGGAGACTGGAACGCTATGTAAAAAGCCAGAACAGGGCTCCAACTCCTGCCAATGAGAACCCAGGGCTACCCCCCCAGGGGGTAGGAGGAGGAAATCGCAACACCAGTGGCTCTGGTCAAGAGAAGATAGTGGTCCATACCATCTCGGGGGGACCACACATCGCCGACAGAAGCTGGGCAGAGATGGAAAGATACGGCAAGTCACTTAGAAACAATGAAGGCTACGTTAATTCTGTTACAGAAGAACGCCACCCAAAGCGAAAAGAGAGTGACGACATTACATTCAGTAGGCGTGATCTAGAGGGAAGGCAGTACCCACACATGGACCCTATGGTCATCTCTGCCTGGTTCGGTCCAGCCAAAATTTTTCGAAATTTAATAGACACTGGAAGTTCAGTATATATCCTATTCAAGCATGCTTTCGACAAAATGAAGCTGTCAATGAAGGATGTATCTCCCTGCAACAAACCACTACATGGTTTCACTGGAGATGCAAATCTACCCCTCGGGCAACTGGATCTCTTTGTCGAAATAGGCAGTCATCCCGCTCCGCTGTGCGAAAACAAACGTTCGTACTAATAGAGAACCATTCGGCCTACAACGCCTTCTTGGGAAGACCAGCCTTGTCTGACTTCCAAATTGTCCTAGCCCCGTGGTGCCTAAAGATGAAATTTCCAACAGACAATGGAGTAGGAGAAGTGGAAGGAGATCAAGACGCTGCTCGAGACTGCTATGTAACTGAACTTCGCAATAACCGCAGAAGGGATAAAGGGAAAGATGCAGAGACTTCTCTCTGCATGAAAAGCTTGGAAGCATAGCAACTAAAGAAAGCCCCTCCTCTTCGATATACCAGTGATCCTTTCAACGAACTAGACCCCAGGGACGAAGAGGAGGAGGCCACCGCCGAACCTGCAGAGGCTATGGAATTCGTATCTGTAGACAAACACGACTCGAATAGACTATTAAAAATCGGATCTCAACTAAAAGGAGAGTTAAAGAATCAACTCATTGATTTTATTCGCCACAACATGGATGTATTTGCATGGACGCATGCCGATATGACAGGAATCTCCCCAGATGTAGCATGCCACGTACTGAACATCGATCCCACGAAGGTGCCAGTAAAGCAGAAAAAGAGAAGCATGGGGGCAGAACGATCAGCAGCCCTAGAGGAAGAAGTAAAGAACTTACTTGCCAGTGATTTCATACGTGAAGCCATATACCCGGAATGGATCGCCAACCCGGTACTGGTAAAGAAAGCTAATGGGAAGTGGCGAACATGCATCGATTTCTCCAACTTAAATGACGCTTGCCCGAAAGACTGCTTCCCGCTTCCTCGAATCGACCAGCTTGTAGAAAGTACAGCCGGGCATGAACTCTTATCTTTTATGGATGCATACTCCGGATATAACCAAATTCCCATGCACGCTCCCGATCAAGACCACACTAGCTTCATCACTGACCGAGGATTATACTGTTACAAAGTCATGCCTTTTGGACTCAAAAACGCCGGAGCTACTTATCAGCGCCTCGTCAACAAAATGTTCGCAGAATTAATAGGACGGACTATGGAAGTATATGTGGACGACATGCTAGTGAAATCAAGGAAAGCCGACGATCATGTGAGCCACCTGGGCGAGATGTTTCAGGTACTCCGCCAATATGGAATGAAGCTGAATCCCCTAAAATGCTCCTTCGGAGTATCATCGGGAAAGTTCTTGGGATTCATCGTTCATGCCAGGGGGATTGAAGCAAACCCTGAACAAGTCCGGGCTCTGAAAGAAATAAGGATACCTTCCACTCGAAAAGAAATGTAGAGCCTAAACGGTAAGGTGGCCGCCCAAAGCAGATTCATCTCTAAAGCAACTGACAAGTGTGTCCCTTTCTTCGAAGCTCTAAAAAAGGACAAGGGAAAGTTCGAATGGACTGACGAATGCTTAACAGCTTTCCTTAACCTAATCGAACACCTCCAGAGACCACCAGTGCTCTCAACTCCAAATGAAGGCGAAGAGCTATACCTATACCTCGCTGTGTCATCTCATGCTCTAAGCGCCGCTTTAGTAAGGGAAGACGACCACACGCAACGCCCGGTATACTTTGTAAGCAAGAGGTTTACGGGGGCAGAAGCCAGATATCCCAGACTTGAGAAATTGGCATACTGTTTACTAATCACATCACGAAAACTGCGACACTACTTCCAGTCTCACTCCATCAGGTTTCTAACCGATCAACCGCTAAGACAGGTGCTCCATCGTCCCGACACTTTTGGGCGACTTCTCAAATGGTGCATTGAACTAAGCCAATATGACATCACCTACCATCCTCGCACAACCATCAAGGGACAAGCCATGGCCGATTTCCTTGCCGAATTCACTAACAACGAAGGCAAGGATGAGTCTGAAATAGCAAAAGATATCAAGTGGAATCTCTTTGTAGATGGAGCATCGAACGAACAGGGCTCGGGGGCAGGTATTGTGACAATCACCCCCAGGGGAAGGAAGCTGTACTATGCATTAAGATTGGAATTCGCTGCCACCAACAACGATGCAGAATATGAGGCAGTAATAGCAGGATTGGAACTCGCCTTAGAAATTGGAGTCAGTTCTTTATGTCTTCATAGTGATTCTCAACTTATCGTGAACCAAGTACTAGGAGAGTTCCAGACCCGAGGAGAACGACTCACAGCATATCTAAAGAAGACCAAGCTGCTGCTCGATCAATTGGACCACTATCTAATCAAACACATTCCTCGAGAAGAGAACCAAGAGGCCGACGAACTAGCAAAGCACACTAGTATGAAGAACAGCACCATTTCCGGAGCATCAACCATCTCAAGACAGCTAGCCCCAAGTTTCGAACAAGTGAATCTGATAACTGCGATCGAAGAAGAAACTTGAATGATTCCTATCCGGAAGTATTTACAAGATGGCACACTACCTGACAGGCGTGACGAAGTCAAGAAAATCTTGAAGAAAGCCTCCCGCTACACCATGCAAGAAGGCATCCTCCATCGGCGTGGCTTCTCTAGCCCCTTGTTAAGATGCGTCGCTGGAAGGGAAGCCATGGAAATCTTATTCAACATTCATCAAGGAAGTTGCGGAGATCACACTGGAGGGCAGACTCTGGCAAAAAAGATACTCCGATATGGATATTACTGGCCCACCTTAAACAAAGACGCCTTAGACTTCGTCAAGAGATGTGACAGATGTCAGAAATTTGCCAAGATTCCTCGACTACCCACAAATGAGATTACTCAAATGACCAGCCCTTGGCCCTTTGCTGTATGGGGAATTGACTTGATTGGCGAACTGCCAACAGGCCGAGGCGGAGCCAAATATGCTATAGTGGCAGTCGATTATTTCACCAAATGGGTGGAAGCGGAACCCCTAAATAAAATATCTTCAGCAAAAGTTATCAACTTCTTGATCAAAAATATTCTGTTCAGGTACGGAGTCCCACTCAAGATCATATCAGACAACGGACTTCAATTTGACAGCGAAGAATTCGCCGACTGGTGCCAAGAGCATGAAATTCACAAAAGCTTCTCATCAGTAGCTTATCCTCAGGCAAACAGACAAGTCGAAGCTGTCAACAAAATTCTCAAAACCCTAATCAAGAAGAAACTTGAAAAGTCGAAAGGCGCTTGGGTGGACGAACTTCCTACGGCACTTTGGGCCTATCGCACATCTTACAGAACATCAACAGGGCATACTCCCTTCTCTTTGGCATACGGATCGGAGGCCATGCTCCCAGTTGAAACTGTAGTGCCCTCTCACTGTAGGATCCACTACAACCCGGAAGAGAACGAAGAACTCCTCCTCATGTCTTTGGATCTAATTGAGGAGAGAATAAATGATGCAACGCTCAAAGCGGCAGCTCACAAGAAAAAAGTGGCAGCACTATACAACTCTAGAGTTAAACATCGCAGCTTACAAGAAGGAGATCTTGTCCTCAAGCGAATCTTTCCGCGCCCTGGGGTACTGGACCCCATCTGGGACGGACCATATGTAATTCATAAAGATCTCCACAACGGAGCTTATATTTTGTCAACAGTGGACGGAGAGGTGTTCCAGAGGGCATGGAACATCCGACACCTCCGTCGATACTTTTCTTAACTTGTACTGCCCATATGAAGTGAATTAACAAAGAGGATCAGTGGACGTAGGCATTTTCGTGCCGAACCACTTTAAAAATCTTGTCTCTTTTTAACTTGTTCCTTTATATCTTGGGTTCTTGTTAAGCTTTATCCTTTTTTGTTGAACAAAATCCTATGGCATTTCCACTCAAGACGCACCACAGCGCAGCTTCGCCTGGATAAAACCTAACAGGTACTATACGATTCTATGCACTCGCTAATGAGACACTTTTGCTCCAGCATCCCTCTGCTGCAGGTTAACTCATTGCTCACGACTGCCCTCAAAGCCAACTGTAATGAGCCGATTATAAGTCATCACAAAGGCCGACTATAGCCGATGGCAGCTCATTACGGCGTTCGGCTCGCCGGCAACTGTGAACCTACTTTAAGCCCCAACATAAGGTGTGGCCAGCCAGGGGTAGTTCATGGCCAACGGCACCCACGCTTGCCGGCCACGGTAAATCGAATAATACCCACGATTACGGACCATAATGGTCCAGGTAGTTACCGTGTGCGATCTCGGCTTCGATGTGTCTTAAGTGCGCCTGTAGTAAAAAAGAAAACTCCACGCGAAGGCGTAAGATGGGTGACAAATGTCTCCAAGACCCACAGCTAGGGGAAGTGACTACAAAACCCGTTTGCCACGATCTTAAGCACATCGACGGCCTTCCGTGACTGGAAGTTTTACTTTTTCTATATTTCCATTCCATTTAAATACTTTTCTCCTATCCTGTATAACGGACTATAAAGTACAGGGCACCAAATAGGAGGCACTCGCTCATGAGAATCTGAGCCTCCATACTGAGCCGCATCCATGGTCAGTTACACAAGACGTTCAAAGCTACCCCCTGCAGCTAAAACATGAAGGGCGGTACTCTCTTCTCTTGTACATAAACATGTAGCTATAACCTATTCCTAAAATTGCAAAACATGAAATTATATTTCAAGCAAGAGCTTAGCACCAAACCCAATCAAATCACAAACATATGCATAATTATATTTCTTATATAACACATCAAAATGATGGCAGCATTCAAAATATAACAGAATCAGCTCATGTTATAAAATTACATAGAGTCGTTCAATGACATAATTACAATATGAAAGTGCACTAATGTTTTTGACTAAGTATAGACAGGAAAGTCAAGAAAACCGAAAACTATGCAGAACAGGTCAAGTCGTCAACTGCATCAGGGCTCCGCCTTCATCCTGCCTACCCTCTGGATCTACTTAACTGCAGGGTCGGAACTCCCAGCATGTTGACCAGAGGCCCCACCTGTCCAATTCAGGAAAAGAGTCCATTAAACCAACAATAAAACGATCACGTTATGAAAAGCTAAAAAGAGGAAGACTCACCAGCATCCGCTCCTTGGTCCTCATCCTCCAACTGCACACCAACTTCCTCCGCGGCAAGCAGCCGCATCCCCTCCTTCACCGCCATCTTCTCCTCCTTTGAGAACTGAGTGGTAACCACATACATCCTGAAAGCCGCTCCGCCTTCCTTATCTGCATCAGCCTTGGCCTCCTCCAAAGCCCGGAGATATATCCTAGCCATAACCCGGGGGTAGTCATCCATCCAGGATAGATTGCCCTGCTTCCAAGTACGGAAATACATATCCTGCAACATCTCATCCATCATCCCCTCATTCTCCTCAAACTCCCTCACCCGGGCCTCGGAGGACAGCAACTTAGCGGTGGCAACATCCCTCTCCGATCGATATCTCAAGCAGTCAGCCTGGAGAGACCTCCTCATTTCTTCCATCTCTTCCTTTAGCTTGGCCTGAGCAAGCTCTGCGGCCTCAAGCCTCCCCGACAACTCTTCAATCTGCTCAAGATCCTCATTCCGAACCTCATCCACCGTCGCAATGGCCATATCAATCCGCCCCTTGCAAGCAGCCTCCATTTTTTTGCAATTTTGCCCTGCTGGCCTTTTCCAGATTCTCCTTCAACTGCCTGGAGGCTGCCTCGTGCTGAGAAATCTGGATAGCCTGATCGGCAAGCTGTTTGGCCTGATCAGAAACCTGTAGCCGCAACCGGATGTTAGAACTTTCGATTTCCTCCCCAGCCTTGGCCAATCGAGCGTGATGCTCCATTAGCCTCTTGGTTTCCTCAGCCACCCGATCAATGCTTGCCTTGGCCTCATTCCCCATGGTCACAATCCGAGTAGTAAGTAAATCGAGGTATAACGACTTAGCCTCATCAAGCACCCGTACCATGGGATTGCGGGGAAGAAGATGCTCACCCGTGACCTCGTCAAAAGAGATATCCTAAAAACTCGGGTCCAGATCCGGGTGGTCGGCGAACGGGTTGCGATCCAAACCAGGACGTTCTATCTGGGTGACGGTTGGATTTTCGGATGGATGGCTGGAAGGCATAAACTCAGTATCCTCTTCAGTAATGTCATGGATGGGCTGGACTGGAGGCTGGGGGCCAGGAGAAGGTTCAAACGAAGATCGGCGCCTCTTCCTCTTTTGCATATCTTCCTCAATGACTCCAAGAAGAGGGCGATATCTAACTACATCCCCAGAACGGCTATTTAGCGGCTTTGGTTTGGCAGAAGCTTTGAGTAGCTTATACTGTTCGAGGCGGTGCCGGGTATCTGATGACTTGACCGCCTTACCTGCTCCTGGAATAAAAACCAAGTGTTACGAATATGCAATGATCCATAATTCAAGAAATGTGTTAACTTAAAAAGAATGAGAAGGCACGTATGGTATACAAACCCTGCGGAGGAGTAGGATACTGCAATAAGTCTTGAATCTCAGTCCAGGACGGAAGAGAACCATAAAATATTCCTAAGTCCCTATCATAAATGGAGTCTGCAGAAGTCAAAAGTTCACCTTGAATCGCTGGAATCGCCTTAGCTGAAGAACTCTCAGAAAATGGATCGGTGCCAGCCCCAGTCTTATCAACCCCCTTTGCCTTCTCAACCAAAGCCGATCCTTCCTCCGGCTCCCCAAAAGCTTGACGGAAAGCATCATCCGTCCACTCATGAATCTCTCCCGCTTGCCCGGAGGTTAAGGCACCAACGCCACTACCGCTCTGTCCATCTCCTCCTTCACCTTCACCCCTATCTTCCTCTAAATCTTCCTCTCCCGGAGCAAGTGGGCAAGTACTAGGAGAGGGACCGTCGGACTTCTTGAGCTTCTTGCCCCCACAACGGGAGGCTTTATAAAAGGTGCCCTCTTGCCACTCTTCACCGTGGCCCCTTCCTTGGCTTTGGCAGCCTTCTCCTCAGCTGTGTCTCTCTGCTTAACCACGGATTGGTGTGGTAGGATCAAGTTATGCTCCAGGAGAGTAGCGTTCCTGATCAGTAAAGAAGACGACCTGTCCCATCCCGAAATGGCCTTTATTTCCGCAGCCATCTGGACCAGGGAATCACTCTCTATGACTGCAAAGCCACCTGTCGCTAGCAAGAAATAGAAGCATATCAGAAGGAGCACTGCAGTCGGAACAAAGAAAATGTAAATAAAGTTCAACTTACAGCCAGAAGTGAAGAGGCGGAAAGAGACAGAATCGTCCCTGATAAAAAACCATTCTTTCTTAAACATGGTGAACTTTGAGTATAGGTCCAGGACTGGTTTGAAAGGAACAGCCGCTTCCAAGCTAACGTACGGAGATCCCTTCTTATAACCCCTCAAGTTATATAGATATCAGATCTCCCGGTTGGAGGGGGGCGCCCGTACCTTCTCTGGAAAATGATGTATAAGCACACCAAGATGGCGTAGGAATTGGGCTGAAGCTGGAAAGGAGCCACCTTCAGATAAGTAATGAAGCTGACTATCCAGTTGTTAATGGGAGGAATGGCCCCACACATACAGTGGTACCTACTGTATGCAAAATATCCTTCGGGGGGATGATACGGCATCACTCCATCTCCCGGCAACAGCATGCTAGCCCTGTCAATCCCAAAGGAACGAGAGATGAAATCAAGCTGCTCCTCCCTAAGGGAGCTAGGAAAGCAGTCGGGCGGAGAATTCAAGAGCTCCTGGGGGCCATACCCATCTACTAGCGATCGCGGAGCAGGCCCAGGACGTTCAGCCCGAACTGGGGTCACAAGGGAGGACTCTGCTCTATCCTTGGACTTCCTTTTATCGGATCGGGTTTCCACTTTTTGAGACATTTTATCTGCAAACACCGAAAGAACAAATTAGAACAAGGAGTATGGAAACATGAGCAAATGGGTACATGCAGCCTGAAGACTCGCTCACAAATTCAAAACCCATTCGCAAAAAATAAAAGTTTTCAAGTTCATTCGGTTTTCGCACTCATTCGGTTTTCACACTCATTCGGTTTTCACACTCATTCGGTTTCCAAGCTCATTCGGTACTCAAAGACCGTGAGCACATTCGGTAAATGGAGATAAAGTTCATTCGGCGAAGAAGATCCTCACCTGATTCGGCAGAAATTTGATTCGTCTAACACTGATTTGGTACAGATTTCGATTCGGCAAAGGAGTCGTTTGGCTGATGGAAAAGACGGAGGCGCCAGGCCCTATTTATAAGCAAATACCAGTACCCAAACCGGTTGGTTCGGCGCTAAAGGCCGGATAGGAACACCCCAGCCCAAGGCAAAGCACGACATGTGCGTGCACATGCCCTCCTTTGGGGGGCAAGTGTTGGGTGTGTTTCGTCCGGCCCCTTCCCACCACCGAACCAAACGTCCTCCATGCAGAACCGAACCGAGGTCCAAGCTCCTGCCGAACCATCCTAGCCGGACCATTCGTCTCCTACCGGATCACCTACTACCGAACCATCCCCTTCCAATACCGGATCAACTTCCCTGCCGAGCCAAACTCCTTTGCCTCACCTTCACCGGACCAAACCAACCTCACCTCCATCTCACCACCGAACCAGCCTTCGCCGAACCAAATCTCCAACCACCCATCACCGGTCCAACCCTACTCACCACCGAATCGAACTCCACCCAGCTACGACCGAACCAGATGTGCCAGACCAGATTGATTCAGCCCAAGCCCACCAGCAGCTATATACATCCAGGACCCCTGCCCCCGGCCTCACTCTATAAATAGAGGGGCAGGGGTGCAACAATGGCACACGAGTTTGAGAGCTCAAGCACGGAAGGAACTTTCAAACTACTTTCATATATTTGTAATCAAGGCTTTGTACTTGTAATCTGAATAATGAAAGGAGAATACCATATAAAGTGGACGTAGGCACGTTCTGGCGGAACCACTATAAATCTGTGTGTCTTTTACATTTTAGTCCCCGCTTTTTACACATTCGCATAACTCATCCAAATCACTAATAATCAAATAAATTCAACCAAATCGCACGACTTGGAGGTGTTTGCCCATTTTTTGTGCAAACAGTAACCTACTTTTTCAATCTGCGAATATCTTTCAGTTTTCTGTTTTATCCAATTTTAAATTCAATTTCAATTTTTTTAGCTGAATATTATGCTGGCCTTTTTTGATCTTTGTATATTTTTGTTTTTTTACGTTCCTCTACGTTAAAATCGATTTAGTCCGACTATTTATACCACAAACTCCGTTGAATAAATTTATGAATGAAAACATCCAAGCCGTAGAATAAAATTAAGATGGAACTATTCTACACAAAAAACCTGTCCATGACAATTCCAACAGTTAGAAACGTAGAATATGGAAAGAGCTCCGTTTTGATAGGTTGTGGCTCCCGTAACTCCAAACGAGTCAAAAGTTATGGCCATTTGAAGAAACGGAAGAAAGCGACCTACCGCTCGCTGTTCCGATTCGACGGTATTGGCAAAAGTTTTCGATCTCCATGAAACGCTCGAGCATGCTCACACTATAGTACTTGATATTTAAGATATTATGGATCATTAGGGGAATAAATGGGGATATGGGTCAAAAACTTGTCTACCGAAGCTATAGCACAATAAACGTTCTGTTTTTATGATCGTTCCGTCTTCCTCTTTTTCCGTACCACATTGTTTTACACGCGCCGCCTTTTTACCAGAATTACGGCACCACGATGAAGTGACTTCAAGGAGAGCGTTAAAAGCATTTGATACCTTAGAATTTCAAACGACTCAAGGCGTTTTATATGATTACTTAGCCTGTAAGTAAGCTACGTTTTCAATCTGCGAATATCTTTCAGTTTCCTGTTTTATCCAATTTTAAATTCAATTTCAATTTTTTTAGCTGAATATTGTGCTGGCCTTTTTTGATCTTTGTTTATTTTTGTTTTTTTACGTTCTTCTACGTTAACATCGATTTAGTCCGACTATTTATACCACAAACTCCACTGAATAAATTTATGAATGAAAACATCCAAGCTGTAGAATAAAATTAAGATGGAATTATGCTACACAAAAAACGAGTCCATGACAATTCCAACAGTTAGAAACGTAGAACATGGAAAGAGCTCCGTTTTGATAGGTTGCGGCTCCCGTAACTTCAAACGAGTCAAAAGTTATGGCCGTCTGAAGAAACGGAAGAAAGCGACCGACCGCTCGCTGTTCCGATTCGATGGTATTGGCAAAAGTCTTCGATCTCCGTGAAGCGCTCGAGCATGCTCACACTGTAGTACTTGATATTTTAGATATTATGGAGCATTGGGGGAACAAATGGGGATATGGGTCAAATACTTGTCTACAGAAGCTATAGCACAATAAACGTTCTGTTTTTACGACCGTTCCGTCTTCCTCTTTTTCCATACCACATTGTTTTGCTCATAGTCATCAACACGCGCCGCCTTTTTACCAAAATTACGGCACCACGACGAAGTGACTTCAAGGAGAGCGTTAAAAGCTTTTGAACCTTAGAATTTCGAACGACTCAAGGCGTTTTATATGATTACTTAGCCTGTAAGTAAACTACTTTTTCAATCTGCGAATATCTTTCAGTTTCCTGTTTTATCCAATTTTAAATTCAATTTCAATTTTTTTAGCTGAATATTATGCTGGTCTTTTTTGATCTTTGTATATTTTTGTTTTTTTACGTTCTTCTACATTAACATCGATTTAGTTCGACTATTTATACCACAAACTCCACTGAATAAATTCATGAATGAAAACATCCAAGCTGTAGAATAAAATTAAGATGGAACTATTCTACACAAAAAACCGGTCTATGACAATTCCAACAGTTAGAAACATAGAACATGGAAAGAGCTCCGGTTTGATAGGTTGTGGCTCCCGTAACTCCAAACGAGTCAAAAGTTATGGCCATTTGAATAAACGGAAGAAAGCGACCGACCACTCGTTGTTCCGATACGACGGTATTGCCAAAAGTCTTCGATCTCCGTGAAACGCTCGAGCATGCTCACACTATAGTACTTGATATTTAAGATATTATGGATCATTGGGGGAATAAATGGCGATATGGGTCAAAAACTTATCTACCGAAGCTATAGCACAATAAACGTTCTGTTTTTACGACCGTTCCGTCTTCCTCTTATTCCGTACCACATTGTTTTGCTCATAGTCATCAACACGCGCCGCCTTTTTACCAGAATTACGGCACCACGACGAAGTGACTTCAAGGAGAGCGTTAAAAGCATTTGATACCTTAGAATTTCGAACGACTCAAGGTGTTTTATATGATTACTTAGCCTGTAAGTAAGCTACTTTTTCAATCTGCGAATATCTTTCAGTTTCCTGTTTTATCCAATTTTAAATTCAATTTCAATTTTTTTAGCTGAATATTATGCTGGCCTTTTTTTATCTTTGTTTATTTTTGTTTTTTTACGTTCTTCTACGTTAACATCGATTTAGTCCGACTATTTATACCACAAACTCCACTGAATAAATTTATGAATGAAAACATTCAATCTGTAGAATAAAATTAAGATGGAATTATTCTACACAAAAAACCAGTCCATGACAATTCCAACAGTTAGAAACGTAGAACATGGAAAGAGCTCCGTTTTGATAGGTTGTGGCTCCCGTAACTCCAAATGAGTCAAAAGTTATGGTCGTTTGAAGAAACGGAAGAAAGCGACCGACCGCTCGCTGTTCCGATTCGACGGTATTGACAAAAGTCTTCGATCTCCGTGAAACGCTCGAGCATGCTCACACTATAATACTTGATATTTAAGATATTATGGATCATTGGGGGAATAAATGGGGATATGGGTCAAAAACTTGTCTACAGAAGCTATAGCACAATAAACGTTCTGTTTTTACGACCGTTCCGTCTTCCTCTTTTTCCGTACCACATAGTTTTGCTCATAGTCATGAACACACGCCGCCTTTTTACCAGAATTACGGCACCACGACGAAGTGACATCAAGGAGAGCGTTAAAAGCATTTGATACCTTAGAATTTCGAACGACTCAAGGCGTTTTATATGATTACTTAGCTTGTAAGTAAGCTACTTTTTCAATCTGCGAATATCTTTCAGTTTCCTGTTTTATCCAATTTTAAATTCAATTTCAATTTTTTTAGTTGAATATTATGCTGGCCTTTTTTGATCTTTGTATATTTTTGGTTTTTACGTTCTTCTACGTTAACATCGATTTAGTCCGACTATTTATACCACAAACTCCACGGAATAAATTTATGAATGAAAACATCCAAGCTGTTGAATAAAATCAAGATGGAATTATTCTAAACAAAAAACCGATCCATGATAATTCCAACCGTTATAAACGTAGAACTTGAAAAGAGCTTCGTTTTGATAGGTTGTGGCTCCCGTAACTCCAAACGAGTCAAAAGTTATGGCCGTTTGAAGAAACAGAACAAAGCGACCGACCGCTCGCTGTTCCGATTCGACGGTATTGGCAAAAGTCTTCGATCTCCGTGAAACGCTCGAGCATGCACACACTATAGTACTTGATATTTAAGATATTATGGATCATTGGGTGAATAAATGGGGATATAGGTCAAAAACTTGTCTACAGAAGCTATAGCACAATAAACGTTCTGTTTTTACGACCGTTCCGTCTTCCTCTTTTTCCGTACCACATTGTTTTGCTCATAGTCATCAACACGCGCTGCCTTTTTACCAGAATTACGGCACCACGACGAAGTGACTTCAAGGAGAGCGTTAAAGTTTATTAGCTGAATATTATGCTTGTATTTTTTTATCTTTGTTTATTTTTGTTTTTTTACGTTCTTCTACGTTAACATCGATTTAGTCCGACTATTTATACCACAAACTCCACTGAATAAATTTATGAATGAAAACATCCAAGCTATGGAATAAAATTAAGATGGAATTATTCTACACAAAAAACCAGTCCATGACAATTCCAACAGTTAGAAACGTAGAACATGGAAAGAGCTCCGTTTTGATAGGTTGTGGCTCCCGTAACTCCAAACGAGTCAAAAGTTGTGGCCGTTTGAAGAAACGGAAAAAAGCGACCGACCGCTCGCTGTTCCGATTCGACGGTATTGGCAAAAGTCTTCGATCTCCGTGAAACGCTCGAGCATGCTCACACTATAGTACTTGATATTTAAGATATTATGGATCATTGGGGGAATAAATGAGGATATTGGTCAAAAACTTGTCTACCGAAGCTACAGCACAATAAACGTGCTGTTTTTACGACCGTTCTGTCTTCCTCTTTTTCCGTACCACATTGTTTTGCTCATAGTCATCAACACGCACCGCCTTTTTACCAGAATTACGGCACCACGATGAAGTGACTTTAAGGAGAGCGTTAAAAGAATTTGATACCTTAGAATTTCGAACGACTCAAGGCGTTTTATATGACTACTTAGCGTGTAAGTAAGCTACCTTTTCAATCTGTGAATATCTTTCAGTTTCCTGTTTTATCCAATTTTAAATTCAATTTCAATTTTTTTAGCTGAATATTATGCTGGCCTTTTTTGATCTTTGTATATTTTTGTTTTTTTACGTTCTTCTACGTTAACATCGATTTTGTCCGACTACTTATACCAAAAACTCCACGGAACAAATTTATGAATGAAAACATTCAAGCTGTAGAATAAAATAAAGATGGAATTATTCTACACAAAAAACTGATCCATGACAATTCCAACCGTTATAAACGTAGAACTTGAAAAGAGCTTCGTTTTGATAGGTTGTGGCTCCCGTAACTCCAAACGAGTCAAAAGTTATGGCCGTTTGAAGAAACGGAAGAAAGCGACCGACTGCTCGTTGTTCCGATTCGACGATATTGGCTAAAGTCTTCGATCTCCGTGAAACGCTCGAGCATGCTCACACTGTAGTACTTGATATTTAAGATATTAAGGATCATTGGGGAATAAATGGAGATATGGGTCAAAAACTTGTCTGCAGAAGCTATAACACAATAAATGTTCTATTTTTACGACCGTTCCGTCTTCCTCTTTTTTCGTACCGCATTTTTTGCTCATAGTCATCAACATGCGCTGCCTTTTTACCAGAATTACGGCACCACGATGAAGTGACTTCAAGGAGAGCGTTAAAAGCATTTGATACCTTAGAATTTCGAACGACTCAAGGCGTTTTACATGATTACTTAGCCTGTAAGTAAGCTACTTTTTCAATCTGCGAATATCTTTCAGTTTCCTGTTTTATCCAATTTTAAATTCAATTTCAATTTTTTTGGCTAAACATTGTGCTGCCCTTTATTGATCTTTGTTTATTTTTGTTTTTTTACGTTCTTCTACGTTAACATCGATTTAGTCCGACTATTTATACCACAAACTCCACTGAATAAATTTATGAATGAAAACACCCAAGCTGTACAATAAAATTAAGACGGAATTATTCTACACAAAAAACCAGTTCATGACAATTCCAACAGTTAGAAACGTAGAACATGGAAAGAGCTCCGTTTTGATAGGTTGCGGCTCCCGTAACTCCAAACGAGTCAAAAGTTATGGCCGTTTGAAGAAACGAAAGAAAGCAACTGACCGCTCGCTGTTCCGATTCGACGGTATTGGAAAAAGTCTTCGATCTCCGTGAAACGCTCGAGCATGCTCACACTATAGTACTTGCTATTTAAGATATTATGGATCATTGGGGGAATAAATGGGGATATGGGTCAAAAATTTGTCTACAGAAGCTATAGCACAATAAACGTTCTGTTTTTACGACCGTTCCGTCTTCCTCTTTTTCCGTACCACATTGTTTTGCTCATAGTCATCAACACGCGCCGCCTTTTTACCAGAATTACGGCACCACGACGAAGTGACTTCAAGGAGAGCATTAAAAGCATTTGATACCTTAGAATTTCGAACGACTCAAGGCGTTTTATATGATTACTTAGCCTGTAAGTAAACTACTTTTTCAATCTGCGAATATCTTTTAATTTCCTGTTTTATCCAATTGTAAACTCAATTTCAATTTTTTTAGCTGAATATTATGCTGGCCTTTTTTGATCTTTGTTTATTTTTGTTTTTTTACGTTCTTCTACGTTAACATCGATTTAGTCCGACTATTTATACCACAAACTCCACTGAATAAATTTGTGAATGAAAACATCCAAGCTGTAGAATAAAATTAAGATGGAATTATTATGCACAAAAAACCATCCCTTGACAATTCCAACAGTTAGAAACGTAGAACATGGAAAGTGCTCCGTTTTGATAGGTTGTGACTCCCGTAACTCCAAACGAGTCAAAAGTTATGGCCATTTGAAGAAACGGAAGAAAGCGACCGACTGCTCGCAGTTCCGATTCGACGATATTGGCAAAAGTCTTCGATCTCCGTGAAACGCTCGAGCATGCTCACACTATAGTACTTGACATTTAAGATATTATGGATCATTCGGGGAATAAATGGGGATATGGGTCAAAAACTTGTTTACCGAAGCTATAGCACAATGAACGTTCTGTTTTTACGACCGTTCTGTCTTCCTCTTTTTCCGTACCACATTGTTTTGCTCATAGTCATCAACACGCGCCGCCTTTTTACCAGAATCACGGCACCACGACGAAGTGACTTCAAGGAGAGCGTTAAAAGCATTTGATACCTTAGAATTTCGAACGACTCAAGGCTTTTTATATGATTACTTAGCCTGTAAGGAAGCTACTTTTTCAATTTGTGAATATCTTTGAGTTTCTTGTTTTATCCAATTTTAAATTCAATTTCAATTTTTTTAGCTGAATATTATGCTGGCCTTTTTTTATCTTTTTTTATTTTTGTTTTTTACGTTCTTCTACGTTAACATCGATTTAGTCTGACTATTTATACCACAAACTCCACTGAATAAATTTATGAATGAAAACATCCACGCCGTAGAATAAAATTAAGATGGAATTATTCTACACAAAAACCAGTCCATGACAATTCCAACCGTTAGAAACGTAGAACATGGAAAGAGCTCCGTTTTGATAGGTTGTGGCTCCCGTAACTCCAAACGAGTCAAAAGTTATGGCCGTTTGAAGAAACGGAAGAAAGCGACCGACCGCTCGCTGTTCCGATTCGACGGTATTGGCAAAAGTCTTCGATCTCCGTGAAACGCTCAAGCATGCTCACACCATAGTACTTGATATTTAAGATATTATGGATCATTGGATGAATAAATGGATATATGGGGCAAAAACTTGTCTACAGAAGGTATAGCACAATAAACGTTCTGTTTTTACGACCGTTCCGTCTTCCTCTTTTTCCTACGGCATTGTTTTGCTCATAGTCATCAACACGCGCCGCCTTTTTACCAGAATTACGGCACCATGACGAAGTGACTTCAAGGAGAGCGTTAAAAGCATTTGATACCTTAGAATTTCGAACGACTCAAGGCGTTTTATATGATTACTTAGCCTGTAAGTAAGCTATTTTTTCAATCTGCGAATATCTTTCATTTTCCTGTTTTATCCAATTTTAAATTCAGTTTCAATTTTTTTAGCTGAATATTATGTTAGCCTTTTTTATCTTTGTTTATTTTTGTTTTTTTACGTTCTTCTACGTTAACATCGATTTAGTCCGACTATTTATACCACAAACTCCACTGAATAAATTTATGAATGAAAACATCCAAGCTGTAGAATAAAATTAAGATGGAATTATTCTACACAAAAAACCAGTCCATGACAATTGCAAAAGTTAGAAACGTAGAACATGGAAAGACCTCCGTTTTGATAGGTTGTGGCTCCCGTAACTCCAAACGAGTCAAAAGTTATGGCCGTTTGAAGAAACGGAATAAAGCGACCGACCGCTCGCTGTTCCGATTCAACTGTATTGGAAAAAGTCTTCGATCTCCGTGAAACGCTCGAGCATGCTCACACTATAGTACTTGATATTTAAGATATTATGGATCATTGGGGGAATAAATGGGGATGTGGGTCAAAATCTTGTCTACAGAAGCTATAGCACAATAAACGTTCTGTTTTTACGACCGTTCCGTCTTCCTCTTTTTCCGTACCACATTGTTTTGCTCATAGTCATCAACACGCGCCGCCTTTTTACCAGAATTACGGCACCACGACGAAGTGACTTCAAGGAGAGCGTTAAAAGCATTTGATACCTTAGAATTTCGAACGACTCAAGATGTTCAATATGAATACTTAGCGTGTAAGTAAGCTACGTTTTCAATCTGTGAATATCTTTCAGTTTCCTGTTTTATCCAATTTTAAATTCAATTTCAATTTTTTTAGCTTAATATTATGCTGGCCTTTTTTTATCTTTGTATATTTTTGTTTTTTTACGTTCTTCTACGTTAACATCGATTTAGTCCGACTACTTATACCACAAACTCCACGGAATAAATTTATGAATGAAAACATTCAAGGTGTAGAATAAAATTAAGATGGAATTATTCTACACAAAAAACCGATCCATGACAATTCCAACCTTTATAAACGTAGAAATTGAAAAGAGCTTCGTTTTGATAGGTTGTGGCTCCCGTAACTCCAAACGAGTCAAAAGTTTTGGCCGTTTGAAGAAACGGAAAAAAGCGACCGACCGCTCGCAGTTCTGATTCGACGATATTGGCAAAAGTCTTCGATCTCCGTGAAACGCTCGAGCATGTTCACACTATAGTACTTGATATTTAAGATATTATGGATCATTGGAGGAATAAATGGAGATATGGGTCAAAAACTTGTCTACAGAAGCTATAACACAATAAACGTTCTGTTTTTAAGACCGTTCCGTCTTCCTCTTTTTCCGTACCACATTGTTTTGCTCATAGTCATCAACACGCGCTGCCTTTTTACCAGAATTACGGCACCACGACGAAGTGACTTCAAGGAGAGCGTTAAAAGCATTTGATACCTTAGAATTTCGAACGACTCAAGGCGTTTTATATGATTACTTAGCCTGTAAGTAAGCTACTTTTTCATTCCGCGAATATCTTTCAGTTTTCTGTTTTATCCAATTTTTAATTCAATTTCAATTTTTTTAGCTGAATATTATGCTGGCCTTTTTTGATCTTTGTTTATTTTTGTTTTTTTTAAGTTCTTCTACGTTAACATCGATTTAGTCCGACTACTTATACCACAAACTCCACGGAATAAATTTATGAATGAAAACATTCAAGCTGTAGAATAAAATTAAGATGGAATTATTCTACTCAAAAAACCGATCCATGACAATTCCAACCATTATAAACGTAGAACTTGAAAGGAGCTTCGTTTTGATAGGTTGTGGCTCCCGTAACTCCAAATAAGTCAAAAGTTATGGCCGTTTGAAGAAACGGAAGAAAGCGACCGACCGCCCGCTGTTCCGATTCGACGATATTGGCAAAAGTCTTCGATCTCCGTGAAACGCTCGAGCATGCTCACACTATAGTACTTGATATTTAAGATATTATGGATCATTGGTGGAATAAATGGAGATATGGGTCAAAAACTTGTCTACAGAATCTATAGCACAATAAACGTTCTGTTTTTACGACCGTTCCGTCTTCCTCTTTTTCCGTACCACATTGTTTTGCTCATAGTCATCAACACGCGCCGCCTTTTTGCCAGAATTACGGCACCACGACGAAGTGACTTCAAGGAGAGCGTTAAAAGCATTTGATACCTTAGAATTTCGAACGACTCAAGGCGTTTTATGTGATTACTTAGCCTGTAAGTAAGATGCTTTTTCAATCTGTGAATATCTTTCAGTTTCCTGTTTTATCCAATTTTAAATTCAATTTCAATTTTTTTAGCTGAATATTTTGCTGGCCTTTTTTGATCTTTGTATATTTTTGTTTTTTTACGTTCTTCTACAATAACATCGAATTAGTCCGACTACTTATACCACAAACTCCACGGAATAAATTTATGAATGAAAACATTTAAGCTGTAGAATAAAATTAAGATGGAATTATTCAACACAAAAAACCGATCCATGACAATTCCAACCGTTATAAACGTACAACTTGGAAAGAGCTTCGTTTTGATAGGTTGTGGCTTCCGTAACTCCAAACGAGTCAAAAGTTATGGCCGTTTGAAGAACCGAAAGAAAGCGACCGACCGCTCGCTGTTCTGGTTCGACGGTATCGACAAAAGTCTTCGATCTCTGTGAAACGCTCGGGCATGCTCACACTATAGCACTTGATATTTAAGATATTATGGATCATTGGGGGAATAAATGGAGATATGGGTCAAAAACTTGTCTACAGAAGCTATAGCACAATAAACGTTCTGTTTTTACGACCGTTATGTCTTCCTCTTTTTCCGTACCACATTGTTTTGCTCATAGTCATCAACACGCGCCGCCTTTTTACCAGAACTACGGCACCACGACGAAGTGACTTCAAGGAGAGCGTTAAAAGCATTTGATACCTTAGAATTTCGAACGACTCAAGGCGTTTTATATGATTACTTAGCGTGTAAGTAAGCTACGTTTTCAATCTGTGAATATCTTTCAGTTTTCTGTTTTATCCAATTTTAAATTCTATTTCAATTTTTTTAGCTGAATATTATGCTGGCCTTTTTTGATCTTTGATATTTTTGTTTTTTTACGTTCTTCTACGTTAACATCGATTTAGTCCGACTATTTATACCACAAACTCCACAGAATAAATGTATGAATGAAAACATTCAAGCTGTAGAATAAAATTAAGATGGAATTATTCTACACAAAAAACCGATCCGTGACAATTCCAACCGTTATAAACGTAGAACTTGGAAAGTGCTTCGTTTTGATAGGTTGTGGCTCCCGTAATCCCAAACGAGTCAAAAGTTATGGCCCTTTGAAGAAACGGAAGAAAGCGACCGACCGCTCGTTGTTCCGATTCGACGGTATTGGTAAAAGTCTTCGATCTCCGTGAAACGATCGAGCATGCTCACACTATAGTACTTGATATTTAAAATATTACGGATCGTTGGGGGAATAAATGGGGATATGGGTCAAAAACTTGTCTACAGAAGCTATACCACAATAAATGTTCTTTTTTTGCGACCGTTCCGTCTTTCTCTTTTTTCGTAGCACATTGTTTTGCTCATAGTGAACAACACGCGCCGCCTTTTTACCAAAATTACGACACCACGACGAAGTGACTTCAAGGAGAACGTTAAAAGCATTTGGTACCATAGAATTTCGAACGACTCAAGGCGTTTTATATGATTACTTATCCTGTAAGGAAGCTACTTTTTCAATCTACGAATTTCTATCGGTTTCCTGTTGTATCCAATTTTAAATTCAATTTCAATTTTTTAGCTGAATATTATGCTGGCCTTTTTTGATCTTTGTATATTTTTTTTTTTACGTTCTTCTACGTTAACATCGATTTAGTCCGACTATTTACACCACAAACTCCACAGAATAAATTTATGAATGAAAACATCCAAGCTGTAGAATAAAATTAAGATGGAATTATTCTACACAAAAAACCATTCCATGACAATTCCAACCGTTAGAAACGTAGGACATGGAAAGAGCTCCGTTTTGATTGGTTGTGGCTCCCGTAACTCCAAACGAGTCAAAAGTTATGGCCGTTTGAAGAAACGGAAGAAAGCGACCAACCGCTCGTTGTTCCGATTCGACGGTATTGGCAAAAGTCTTCGATTTCCGTGAAACGCTCGAGCATGCTCACAATATAGTACTTGATATTTAAGATATTATGGATCATTGGGGGAATAAATGGGGATATGGGTCAAAAACTTGTCTACAAAAGCTATAGCACAATAAACGTTCTGTTTTTGCGACCGTTCTGTCTTCCCCTTTTTCCGTACCACATTGTTTTGCTCATAGCCATCAACACGCGCCGCCTTTTTACCAGAATTACGACACCACGACGAAGTGACTTAAAGGAGAGCGTTAAAAGCATTTGATACCTTAGAATTTGGAACGACTCAAGGCGTTTTATATGATTACTTAGCCTGTAAGTAAGCTGCTTTTTCAATCTGTGAATATCTTTCAGTTTCCGGTTTTATCCAATTTTAAATTCAATTTCAATTTTTTTAGCTGAATATTTTGCTGGCCTTTTTTGATCTTTCTATATTTTTGTTTTTTTACGTTCTTCTACGTTAACATCGATTTAGTCCGACTACTTATACCACAAACTCCACGGAATAAATTTATGAATGAAAACATTCAAGCTGTAGAATAAAATTAAGATGGAATTATTCTACACAAAAAACCGATCCATGACAATTCCAACCGTTATAAACGTAGAACTTGGAATGAGCTTCGTTTTGATAGGTTGTGGCTTCCGTAACTCCAAACGAGTCAAAAGTTATGGCCGTTTGAAGAAACGAAAGAAAGCGACCGACCGCTCGCAGTTCCGATTCGACGGTATTGGCAAAAGTCTTCGATCTCCGTGAAACGCTCGAGCATGCTCACACTATAGCACTTGATATTTAAGATATTATGGATCATTGGGGGAATAAATGGAGATATGGGTCAAAAACTTGTCTACAGAAGCTATAGCACAATAAACGTTCTGTTTTTACGACCATTCCGTCTTCCTCTTTTTCCATACCACATTGTTTTGTTCATAGTCATCAACCCGCGCCGCCTTTTTACCAGAACTACGGCACCACGACGAAGTGACTTCAAGGACAGCGTGAAAAGCATTTGATACCTTAGAATTTCGAACGACTCATGGCGTTTTATATGATTACTTAGCGTGTAAGTAAGCTACCTTTTCAATCTGTGAATATCTTTCAGTTTCCTGTTTTATCCAATTTTAAATTCTATTTCAATTTTTTTAGCTGAATATTATGCTGGCCATTTTTGATCTTTGTATATTTTTGTTTTTTTACGTTCTTCTGCGTTAACATCGATTTAGTCCGACTACTTATACCACAAACTCCACGGAATAAATTTATGAATGAAAACATTCAAGCTGTAGAATAAAATTAAGATAGAATTATTCTACTAAAAAAACCGATCCATGACAATTCCAACCGTTATAAATGTAGAACTTGGAAAGAGCTTCGTTTTGATAGGTTGTGGCTCCCGTAACCCCAAACGAGTCAAAAGTTATGGCCGTTTGAAGAAACGGAAGAAAGCGACCGACCGCTCGCTGT
Source organism: Allium cepa (assembly GCA_030765085.1). Classification (NCBI taxonomy): domain Eukaryota; kingdom Viridiplantae; phylum Streptophyta; class Magnoliopsida; order Asparagales; family Amaryllidaceae; genus Allium; species Allium cepa. The sequence goes on from CM060931.1 coordinate 173,665,831, forward strand.
TCTGATTCGACGGTATTGGCAAAAGTCTTCGATCTCCGTGAAACGCTCGAGCGTGCTCACACTATAGTACTTGATATTTAAGATATTACGGATCATTGGGGGAATAAATGGGGATATGGGTCAAAAACTTGTCTACAGAAGCTATAGCACAATAAACGTTCTGTTTTTGCGACCGTTCCTTCTTTCTCTTTTTCCGTACCACATTGTTTTGCTCATAGTGAACAACACGCGCCGCCTTTTTACCAAAATTACGACACCACGACGAAGTGACTTCAAGGAGAATGTTAAAAGCATTTGTTACCATAGAATTTAGAACGACTCAAGGCGTTTTATATGATTACTTAGCCTATAAGTAAGCTTCTTTTTCAATCTGTGAATTTCTTTCTGTTTCCTGTTTTATCCAATTTTAAATTCAATTTCAATTTTTTAGCAGAATATTGTGCTGGCCTTTTTTGATGTTTGTATATTTTTGTTTTTTCTCGTTCTTCTACGTTAACATCGATTTAGTCCGGCTATTTATACCACAAGGTCCACGGAATAAATTTATGAATGAAAACATCCAAGAAGTAGAATAAAATTAAGATGGAATTATTCCACACAAAAAACCGATCAATGACAATTCCAACCGTTAAAAACGTAGAACTTGGAAAGAGCTTCGTTTTGATTGGTTGTGGCTCCCGTAACTCCAAACGAGTCAAAAGTTATGGCCGTTTGAAGAAACGGAAGAAAGCGACCGACCGCTCGCTGTTCCATTTCGACGGTATTGGCAAAAGTCTTCGATCTCCGTGAAACGCTCGAGCATGCTCACACTATAGTACTTGATTTAAGATATTATGGATCATTGGGGGAATAAATGGGGATATGGGTCAAAAACTTGTCTACATATGCTATAGCACAATAAACGTTCTGTTTTTACGACCGTTCTATCTTCCTCTTTTTCCGTACCACATTGTTTTGCTCATAGTCGTCAACACGCGCCGCCTTTTTACCAGAATTACGGCACCACGACGAAGTGACTTCAAGGAGAGCGTTAAAAGCATTTGATACCTTAGAATTTCGAACGACTAAAGGCGTTTTATATGATTACTTAGCCTGTAAGTAAACTACTTTTTCAATCTGCGAATACCTTTCAGTTTCCTGTTTTATCCAATTTTAAATTTAATTTCAATTTTTTAGCTGAATATTATGCTGGCCTTTTTTGGTCTTTGTATATTTTTGTTTTTTTACGTTCTTCTACGTTAACATCGATTTAGTCCGACTATTTATACCACAAACTCCACTGAATAAATTTATGAATGAAAACATCCAAGCTGTAGAATAAAATTAAGATGGAATTATTCTGCACAAAAAATCAGTCCATGACAATTCCAACAGTTAGAAACGTAGAACATGGAAAGTGCTCCGTTTTGATAGGTTGTGGCTCCCGTAACTTCAAATGAGTCAAAAGTTATCGCCATTTGAAGAAACGGAAGAAAGCGACCGACCGCTCGCTGTTCCGATTCGACGGTATTGGCAAAAGTCTTCCTCTTTTTCCGTACCACATTGTTTTCCTCATAGTCATCAACACGCGCCACCTTTTTACCAAAATTACAACGTCACGACGAAATGACTTCAAGGAGAGCGTTAAAAGCATCTGATACCTTAGAATTTCGAACGACTCAAGGCGTTTTATATGATTACTTAGCCTGTAAGTAAGCTACTTTTTCAATCTGTGAATATCTTTCAGTTTCCTGTTTTATCCAATTTTAAATTCAATTTCAATTTTTTTAGCTGAATATTATGCTGGCCATTTTTTATCTTTGTATATTTTTATTTTTTTAGGTTCTTCTACGTTAACATCGATTTAGTCCGACTATTTATACCACAAACTCCACTGAATAAATTTATGAATGAAAACATCCAAGCTGTAGAATAAAATTAAGATGGAATTATTCCACACAAAAAACTGATCCATGACAATTCCAACTGTTAGAAACGTAGAACATGGAAAGAGCTTCGTTTTGATAGGTTGTGGCCCCCTTAACTTCAAACGAGTCAAAAGTTATGGCCGTTTGAAGAAACGGAAGAAAGCGACCGACCGCTCGCTGTTCCGATTCGACGGTATTGGCAAAAGTCTTCGCTCTCCGTGAAACGCTCGAGCATGCTCACACTATAGTACTTGATATTTAAGTTATTATGGATCATTGGGGGAATAAATGAGGATATGGGTCAAAAACTTGTCTACAGAAGCTACAGCACAATAAACGTTCTGTTTTTACGACCGTTCCGTCTTCCTCTTTTTCCGTACCACATTATTTTGCTCATAGCCATTACGCGTCGCCTTTTTACCAAAATTACGACTCCACGACGAAGTGACTTCAAGGGGAGCGTTAAAAGCATTTGATACCTTAGAATTTCGAACGACTCAAGGCGTTTTATATGATTACTTAGCCTGTAAGCAAGCTACTTTTTCAATCTGTGAATATCTTACAGTTTCCTGTTTTATCCAATTTTAAATTCAATTTCAATTTTTTTAGCTGAATATTATGCTTGCCTTTTTTGATCTTTGTATATTTTTTTTTACGTTCTTCTGCGTTAACATCGATTTAGTCCGACTATTTATACCACAAACTCCACCGAATAAATTTATGAATGAAAACATCCAAGCTGTAGAATAAAATTAAGATGGAATTATTCCACACAAAAAACCGATCCATGACAATTCCCACCGTTAGAAACGTAGAACATGGAAAGAGCTTCGTTTCGATAGGTTGTGGCCACCTTAACTTCAAACGAGTCAAAAGTTGTGGCCGTTTGAAGAAACGGAAGAAAGCGACCGACCGCTCGCTGTTCCGATTCGACGGTATTGGCAAAAGTCTTCGATCTCAGTGAAACGCTCGAGCATGCACACACTATAGTACTTGATATTTAAGATATTATGGATCATTGGGGGAATAAATGGGGATATGGGTCAAAAACTTGTCTACAGAAGCTATAGCATAATAAACGTTCTGTTTTTACGTCCGTTCCGTCTTCCTCTTTTTCCATACAACATTGTTTTGCTCATAGTCATCAACACGTGCCGCCTTTTTACCAAAATTACGACACCACGACGAAGTGACTTCAAGGAGAGCGTTAAAAGCATTTGATACCTTAGAATTTCGAACGACCCAAGGCATTTTATATGATTACTTAGCCTGTAAGCAAGCTACTATTTCAATCTGTAAATATCTTTCAGTTTTCTGTTTTATCCAATTTTAAATTCAATTTCAATTTTTTTAGCGGAATATTATGCTGGCCTTTTTTAATCCTTGTATATTTTTGTTTTTTTCTCGTTCTTCTACGTTAACATCGATTTAGTCTGGCTATTTATACCATAAACTCCATGGAATAAATTTATGAATGAAAACATCCAAGCTGTAGAATAAAATTAAGATGGAATTATTCCACACAAAAAACCGATCCGTCACAATTTCAATTGTTAGAAACGTAGAACATGGAAAGAGCTTCGTTTTGATAGGTTGTGGCTCCCGTAACTCCAAACGAGTCAAAAGTTATGGCCGTTTGAAGATACGGAAGAAAGCGACCGACCGCTCGCTGTTCCATTTCGACGGTATTGGCAAAAGTCTTCGATCTCCGTGAAACGCTCGAGCATGCTCACACTATAGTACTTGATATTTAAGATATTATGGATCATTGGGGGAATAAATGGGGATATGGGTCAAAAACTTGTCTACAGAAGCTATAGCACAATAAACATTCTTTTTTTACGACCGTTCCGTCTTCCTCTTTTTCCGTACCACATTGTTTTCCTCATAGTCATCAACACGCGCCACCTTTTTACCAAAATTACAACATCACGACGAAGTGACTTCAAGGAGAGCGTTAAAAGCATCAGATACCTTAGAATTTCGAACGACTCAAGGCGTTTTATATGATTACATAGCCTGTAAGTAAGCTAATTTTTCAATCTGTGAATATCTTTCAGTTTCCTGTTTTATCCAATTTTAAATTCAATTTCAATTTTTTTAGCTGAATATTATGCTGGCCATTTTTTATCTTTGTATATTTTTGTTTTTTTAGGTTCTTCTAAGTTAACATCGATTTAGTCCGACTATTTATACCACAAACTCCACTGAATAAATTTATGAATGAAAACATCCAAGCTGTAGAATAAAATTAAGATGGAATTATTCCACACAAAAAACCGATCCATGACAATTCCAACCGTTAGAAACGTAGAACATGGAAAGATCTTTGTTTTGATAGGTTGTGGCCCCCTTAACTTCAAACGAGTCAAAAGTTATGGCCGTTTGAAGAAACGGAAGAAAGCGACCGACCGCTCGCTGTTCCGATTCGACGGTATTGGCAATAGTCTTCGCTCTCCGTGAAACGCTCGAGCATGCTCACACTATAGTACTTGATATTTAAGATATTATGGATCACTGGGGGAATAAATGAGGATATGGGTCAAAAACTTGTCTACAGAAGCTACAGCACAATAAACGTTCTGTTTTTACGACCGTTCCGTCTTCCTCTTTTTCGTACCACATTGTTTTGCTCATAGCCATTACGCGTCGCCTTTTTACCAAAATTACGACTGCACGACGAAGTGACTTCAAGAGGAGCGTTAAAAGCATTTGATACCTTAGAATTTCGAACGACTCAAGGCGTTTTATATGATTACTTAGCCTGTAAGCAAGCTACTTTTTCAATCTGTGAATATCTTACAGTTTCCTGTTTTATCCAATTTTAAATTCAATTTCAATTTTTTTAGCTGAATATTATGCTTGCCTTTTTTGATCTTTGTATATTTTTTTTTACGTTCTTCTGCGTTAACATCGATTTAGTCCGACTATTCATACCACAAACTCCACCGAATAAATTTATGAATGAAAACATCCAAGCTGTAGAATAAAATTAAGATGGAATTATTCCACACAAAAAACCGATCCATGACAATTCCAACCGTTAGAAACGTAGAACATGGAAAGAGCTTCGTTTTGATAGGTTGTGGCCCCCTTAACTTCAAACGAGTCAAAAGTTATGGCCTTTTGAAGAAACGGAAGAAAGCGACCGACCGCTCGCTGTTCCGATTCGACGGTATTGGCAAAAGTCTTCGATCTCAGTGAAACGCTCGAGCATGCACACACTATAGTACTTGATATTTAAGATATTATGGATCATTGGGGGAATAAATGGGGATATGGGTCAAAAACTTGTCTACAGAAGCTATAGCACAATAAACGTTCTGTTTTTACGTCCGTTCTGTCTTCCTCTTTTTCCATACAACATTGTTATGCTCATAGTCATCAACACGCGCCGCCTTTTTACCTAAATTACGACACCACGACGAAGGGACTTCAAGGAGAGCGTTAAAAGCATTTGATACCTTAGAATTTCGAACGACTCAAGGCGTTTTATATGATTACTTAGCCTGTAAGCAAGCTACTTTTTCAATCTGTAAATATCTTTCAGTTCCCTGTTTTATCCAATTTTAAATTCAATTTCAATTTTTTTAGCGGAATATTATGCTGGCCTTTTTTAATCCTTGTATATTTTTTTCTCGTTCTTCTACGTTAACATCGATTTAGTCTGGCTATTTATACCATAAACTCCATGGAATAAATTTATGAATGAAAACATCCAAGCTGTAGAATAAAATTAAGATGGAATTATTCCACACAAAAAACCGATCCATCACAATTTCAACCGTTAGAAACGTAGAACATGGAAAAAGCTTCGTTTTGATGGGTTGTGGCTCCCGTAACTCCAAACGAGTCAAAAGTTATGGCCGTTTGAAGAAACGGAAGAAAGCGACCGACCGCTCGCTGTTCCATTTCGACGGTATTGGCAAAAGTCTTCAATCTCCGTGAAACGCTCGAGCACGCTCACGCTATAGTACTTGATATTTAAGATATTATGGATCATTGGGCGAATAAATGGGGATATGGGTCAAAAACTTGTCTACAGAAGCTATAGCACAATAAACATTCTTTTTTTACGACCGTTCCGTCTTCCTCTTTTTCCGTACCACATTGTTTTCCTCATAGTCATCAACACGCGCCACCTTTTTACCAAAATTACAACATCACGACGAAGTGACTTCAAGGAGAGCGTTAAAAGCATCTGATACCTTAGAATTTCGAACGACTCAAGGCGTTTTATATGATTACTTAGCCTGTAAGTAAGCTACTTTTTCAATCTGTGAATATCTTTCAGTTTCCTGTTTTATCCAATTTTAAGTTCAATTTCAATTTTTTTAACTGAATATTATGCTGGCCATTTTTTATCTTTGTATATTTTTGTTTTTTTAGGTTCTTCTACGTTAACATCGATTTAGTCCGACTATTTATACCACAAACTCCACTGAATAAATTTATGAATGAAAACATACAAGCTGTAGAATAAAATTAAGATGGAATTATTCCACACAAAAAACCGATCCATGACAATTCCAACCGTTAGAAACGTAGAACATGGAAAGAGCTTTGTTTTGATAGGTTGTGGCCCCCTTAACTTCAAACGAGTCAAAAGTTATGGCCGTTTGAAGAAACGGAAGAAAGCGACCGACCGCTCGCTGTTCCGATTCGACGGTATTGGCAAAAGTCTTCGCTCTCCGTGAAACGCTCGAGCATGCTCAGACTATAGTACTTGATATTTAAGATATTATGGATCATTGGGGGAATAAATGAGGATATGGGTCAAAAACTTGTCTACAGAAGCTACAGCACAATAAACGTTCTGTTTTTACGACCGTTCCGTCTTCCTCTTTTTCGTACCACATTGTTTTGCTCATAGCCATTACGCATCGCCTTTTTACCAAAATTACGACTGCACGAAGAAGTGACTTCAAGAGGAGCGTTAAAAGCATTTGATACCTTAGAATTTCGAACGACTCAAGGCGTTTTATATGATTACTTAGCCTGTAAGCAAGCTACTTTTTCAATCTGTGAATATCTTACAGTTTCCTGTTTTATCCAATTTTAAATTCAATTTCAATTTTTTTAGCTGAATATTATGCTTGCCTTTTTTGATCTTTGTATATTTTTTTTTACGTTCTTCTGCGTTAACATCGATTTAGTCCGACTATTTATACCACAAACTCCACCGAATAAATTTATGAATGAAAACATCCAAGCTGTAGAATAAAATTAAGATGGAATTATTCCACACAAAAAACCGATCCATGACAATTCCAACCGTTAGAAACGTAGAACATGGAAAGAGCTTCGTTTTGATAGGTTGTGGCCCCCTTAACTTCAAACGAGTCAAAAGTTATGGCCGTTTGAAGAAACGGAAGAAAGCGACCGACCGCTCGCTGTTCCGATTCGACGGTATTGGCAAAAGTCTTCGATCTCAGTGAAACGCTCGAGCATGCACACACTATAGTACTTGATATTTAAGATATTATGGATCATTGGGGGAATAAATGGGGATATGGGACAAAAACTTGTCTACAGAAGCTATAGCACAATAAACGTTCTGTTTTTACGTCCGTTCCGTCTTCCTCTTTTTCCATACAACATTGTTTTGCTCATAGTCATCAACACGCGCCGCCTTTTTACCAAAATTACGACACCATGACGAAGTGACTTCAAGGAGAGCGTTAAAAGCATTTGATACCTTAGAATTTCGAACGACTCAAGGCATTTTATATGATTACTTAGCCTGTAAGCAAGCTACTTTTTCAATCTGTAAATATCTTTCAGTTTCCTGTTTTATCCAATTTTAAATTCAATTTCAATTTTTTTAGCGTAATATTATGCTGGCCTTTTTTAATCCTTGTATATTTTAGTTTTTTTCTCGTTCTTCTACGTTAACATCGATTTAGTCTGGCTATTTATACCATAAACTCCATGGAATAAATTTATGAATGAAAACATCCAAGCTGTAGAATAAAATTAAGATGGAATTATTCCACACAAAAAACCGATCCATCACAATTTCAATTGTTAGAAACGTAGAACATGGAAAGAGCTTCGTTTTGATAGGTTGTGGCTCCCGTAACTCCAAACGAGTAAAAAGTTATGGCCGTTTGAAGAAACGGAAGAAAGCGACCGACCGCTCGCTGTTCCATTTCGACGGTATTGGCAAAAGTCTTCGATCTCCGTGAAACGCTCGAGCATGCTCACACTATAGTAATTGATATTTAAGAAATTATGGATCATTGGGGGAATAAATGGGGATTTGGGTCAAAAACTTGTCTACAGAAGCTATAGCACAATAAACATTCTTTTTTTACGACCGTTCCGTCTTCCTCTTTTTCCGTACCACATTGTTTTCCTCATAGTCATCAACACGCGCCACTTTTTTACCAAAATTACAACATCACGACGAAGTGACTTCAAGGAGAGCGTTAAAAGCATCTGATACCTTAGAATTTCGAATGACTCAAGGCGTTTTATATGATTACTTAGCCTGTAAGTAAGCTACTTTTTCAATCTGTGAATATCTTTCAGTTTCTTGTTTTATCCAATTTTAAATTCAATTTCAATTTTTTTAGCTGAATATTATGCTGGCCATTTTTTATCTTTGTATATTTTTGTTTTTTTAGGTTCTTCTACGTTAACATCGATTTAGTCCGACTATTTATACCACAAACTCCACTGAATAAATTTATGAATGAAAACATCCAAGCTGTAGAATAAAATTAAGATGGAATTATTCCATACAAAAAACCGATCCATGACAATTCCAACCGTTAGAAACGTAGAACATGGAAAGAGCTTCGTTTTGATAGGTTGTGGCCCCCTTAACTTCAAACGAGTTAAAAGTTATGGCCGTTTGAAGAAACAGAAGAAAGCGACCGACCGCTCGCTGTTCCGATTCGACGGTATTGGCAAAAGTCTTCGCTCTCCGTGAAATGCTCGAGCATGCTCACACTATAGTACTTGATATTTAAGATATTATGGATCATTGGGGGAATAAATGAGGATATGGGTCAAAAACTTGTCTACAGAAGCTACAACACAATAAACGTTCTGTTTTTACGACCGTTCCGTCTTCCTCTTTTTCCGTACCACATTGTTTTGCTCATAGCCATTACGCGTCGCCTTTTACCCAAAATTACGACTCCACGACGAATTGACTTCAAGGGGAGCGTTAAAAGCATTTGATACCTTAGAATTTCGAACGACTCAAGGCGTTTTATATGATTACTTAGCCTGTAAGCAAGCTACTTTTTCAATCTATGAATATCTTACAGTTTCCTGTTTTATCCAATTTTAAATTCAATTTCAATTTTTTTAGCTGAATATTATGCTTGCCTTTTTTGATCTTTGTATATTTTTTTTTACGTTCTTCTGCGTTAACATCGATTTAGTCCGACTATTTATACCACAAACTCCACCGAATAAATTTATGAATGAAAACATCCAAGCTGTAGAATAAAATTAAGATGGAATTATTCCACACAAAAAACCGATCCATGACAATTCCAACCGTTAGAAACGTAGAACATGGAAAGAGCTTCGTTTTGATAGGTTGTGGCCCCCTTAACTTCAAACGAGTCAAAAGTTATGGCCGTTTGAAGAAACGGAAGAAAGCGACCGACCGCTCGCTGTTCCGATTCGACGGTATTGGCAAAAGTCTTCGCTCTCCGTGAAACGCTCGAGCATGCTCACACTATAGTACTTGATATTTAAGATATTATGGATCATTGGGGGAATAAATGGGGATATGGGTCAAAAACTTGTCTACAGAAGCTATAGCACAATAAACGTTCTGTTTTTACGTCCGTTCTGTCTTCCTCTTTTTCCATACAATATTGTTTTGCTCACAGTCATCAACACGCGCCGCCTTTTTATCAAAATTACGACACCACGACGAAGTGACTTCAAGGAGAGCGTTAAAAGCATTTGATACCTTAGAATTTCGAACGACTCAAGGCGTTTTATATGATTACTTAGCCTGTAAGCAAGCTACTTTTTCAATCTGTAAATATCTTTCAGTTTCCTGTTTTATCCAAATTTAAATTCAATTTCAATTTTTTTAGCGGAATATTATGCTGGCCTTTTTTAATCCTTGTATATTTTTTTTTTCCTCGTTCATCTACGTTAACATCGATTTAGTCTGGCTATTTATAACATAAACTCCATGGAATAAATTTATGAATGAAAACATCCAAGCTGTAGAATAAAATTAAGATGGAATTATTCCACACAAAAAACCGATCCATCACAATTTCAACCGTTAGAAACGTATAACATGGAAAGAGCTTCGTTTTGATAGGTTGTGGCTCCCGTAACTCCAAACGAGTCAAAAGTTATGGTCGTTTGAAGAAACGGAAGAAAGCGACCGACCGCTCGCTGTTCCATTTCGATGGTATTGGCAGAAGTCTTCGATCTCCATGAAACGCTCGAGCACGCTCACACTATAGTACTTGATATTTAAGATATTATGGATCATTGGGGGAATAAATGGGGATATGGGTCAAAAACTTGTCTACAGAAGCTATAGCACAATAAACATTCTTTTTTTACGACCGTTCCGTCTTCCTCTTTTTCCGTACCACATTGTTTTCCTCATAGTCATCAACACGCGCCACCTTTTTACCAAAATTACAACATCACGACGAAGTGACTTCAAGGAGAGCGTTAAAAGCATCTGATACCTTAGAATTTCAAATGACTCAAGGCATTTTATATGATTACTTAGCCTGTAAGTAAGCTACTTTTTCAATCTGTGAATATCTTTCAGTTTCCTGTTTTATCCAATTTTATATTCAATTTCAATATTTTTAGCTGAATATTATGATGGCCTTTTTTTATCTTTGTATATTTTTGTTTTTTTAGGTTCTTCTATGTTAACATCGATTTAGTCCGACTATTTATACCACAAACTCCATTGAATAAATTTATGAATGAAAACATCCAAGCTGTAGAATAAAATTGAGATGGAATTATTCCACATAAAAAACCGATCCATGACAATTCCAACCGTTAGAAACGTAGAACATGGAAAGAGCTTCGTTTTGATAGGTTGTGCCTCGCTTAACTCCAAACGAGTCAAAAGTTACGGCCGTTTGAAGAAACGGAAGAAAGCGACCGACCGCTCGCTGTTCCGATTCGACGGTATTGGCAAAAGTCTTCGATCTCCATGAAACGCTCGCTGTTCCATACCACATTGTTTTGCTCATAGCCATCAACACGCGCCGCCTTTTTACCAAAATTACGACACCACGACGAAGTGACTTCAAGGAGAGGTTAAAAGCATTCGATACCTTAGAATTTCGAACGACTCAAGGCGTTTTATATGATTACTTAGCCTGTGAGTAAGCTTCTTTTTCAATCTGTGAATATCTTTCAATTTCCTGTTTTATCCGATTTTAAATTCAATTTCAATTTTTTTAGCGGAATATTATGCTGGCCTTTTTTGATCTTTGTATATTTTTGTTTTTTTTCTCGTTCTTCTACGTTAACATCGATTTAGTATGGCTATTTACACCATAAACTCCACGGAATAAATTTATGAATGAAAATATCCAAGCTGTAGAATAAAATTAATATGGAATTATTCTACACAAAAAACCGATCCATGACAATTCCAACCATTAGAAACATATAACATGGAAATAGCTTCGTTTTGATAGGTTGTGGCTCCCTTAACTCTAAACGAGTCAAAAGTTATGGCCGCTTGAAGAAACGGAAGAAAGCGACCGACAGCTCGCTGTTCCGATTCGACGGTATTGGCAAAAGTCTTCGATCTCCGTGAAACGCTCGAGCATGCTCACACTATAGTACTTGATATTTAAGATCTTATGGATCATTGAGGGAATAAATGGGGATATTGGTCAAAAACTTGTCTACGGAAGCTATAGCGCAATAGACATTCTGTTTTTACGACGGTTCCGTCTTCCTCTTTTTCCGTACCGCATTGTTTTGCTCATAGCCATCACGCGCCGCCTTTTTACCAAAATTACGACACCACGATGAAGTGACTTCAAGGAGAACGTTAAAAGCATTTGATACCTTAGAATTTCGAACGACTCAAGGCATTTTATATGATTACTTAGCCTGTAAGTAAGCTACTTTTTCAATCTACGAATATCTTTCAATTTCCTGTTTTATCCAATTTTAATTCAGTTTCAATTTTTTTAGCTGAATAATATGCTGGCCTTTTTTGATCTTTGTATATTTTTGTTTTTTTCTCGTTCTTCTACGTTAACATCGATTTAGTCTGGCTATTTATACCATAAACTCCACGGAATAAATTTATGAATGAAAACATCCAAGCTGTAGAATAAAATTAAGATGAAATTATTCCGCACAAAAAACCGATCCATGACAATTCCAACCGTTAGAAACGTAGAACATGGAAAGAGCTTCGTTTTGATTGGTTGTGGCTCCCGTAACTCCAAACGAGTCAAAAGTTATGGCCGTTTGAAGCAACGGAAGAAAGCGACCGACCGCTCGCTGTTCCGATTCGACGGTATTGGCAAAAGTCTTTGATCCGTGAAACGCTCGAGCGTACACACTCTATAGTACTTGATATTTAAGATATTATGGATCATTAGGGGAATAAATGGGGATATGGGTCAAAAACTTGTCTACAGAAGCTATAGCACAATAAACGTTCTGTTTTTACGACCGTTCCGTCTTCCTCTTTTTCCATACCACATTGTTTTGCTCATAGTCATCAACACGCGCCGCCTTTTTACCAAAATTACGACACCACGACGAAGTGACTTCAAGGAGAGCGTTAAAAGCATTTGATACCTTAGAATTTCGAACGACTCAAGGCGTTTTATATGATTACTTAGCCTGTAAGTAAGCTTCTTTTTCAATCTGTGAATATCTTTCAGTTTCCTGTTTTATCCAATTTTAAATTCAATTTCAATTTTTTTATCGGAATATTATGCTGGACTTTTTTGATCTTTGTATATTTTTGTTTTTTTCTCGTTCTTCTACATTAACATCGATTAAGTCTGGCTATTTATACCATAAACTCCATGGAATAAATTTATGAATGAAAACATCCAAGCTGTAGAATAAAATTAAGATGGAATTATTCCACACAAAAACCGATCCATGACAATTCCAACTATTAGAAACGTAGAACATGGAAAGAGCTTCGTTTTGATAGGTTGTGCCTCCCGTAACACCAAACGAGTCAAAAGTTATGGCCATTTGAAGAAACAGAAGAAAGCGACCGACCGCTCATTTTTCTAATTCGACGGTATTGGCAAAAGTCTTCGATCTCCGTGAAACGCTCGAGCATGCTCACACTATAGTACTTGATATTTAAGATATTATGGATCATTGGGGGAATAAATGGGGATATGGGTCAAAAACTTGTCTACAGAAGCTATAGCACAATAAGCGTTCTGTTTTTACGACCGTTCCGTCTTCCTCTTTTTCCATACCACATTGTTTTGCTCATAGTCATCAACACGCGCCGCCTTTTTACCAAAATTACGACACCACGACGAAGTGACTTCAAGGAGAGCGTTAAAAGCATTTGATACCGTAGAATTTCGAACGACTCAAGGCGTTTTATATGATTACTTAGCCTGTAAGTAAGCTTCTTTTTCAATCTGTGAATATCTTTCAGTTTCCTGCTTTATCCGATTTTAAATTCAATTTCAATTTTTTTAGCGGAATATTATGCTGGCCTTTTTTGATCTTTGTATATTTTTGTTTTTTTCTCGTTCTTCTATGTTAACATCGATTTAGTCTGGCTATTTATACCATAAACTCCGGGGAATAAATTTATGAATTAAAACATCCAAGCTGTAGAATAAAATTAAGATGGAATTATTCCACACAAAATACCGATCCATGACAAATCCAACCGTTAGAAACGTAGAACATGGAAAGAGCTCCGTTTTGATAGGTTGTGCCTCCCGTAACTCCAAACGAGTCAAAAGTTATGGCAGTTTGAAGAAACAGAAGAAAGCGACCGACCGCTCGTTGTTCTGATTCGACGGTATTGGCAAAAGTCTTCGATCTCCGTGAAACGCTCGAGCATGCTCACACTATAGTACTTGATATTTAAGATATTATGGATCATTGGGGGAATAAATGGAGATATGGGTCAAAAACTTGTCTACAGAAGCTATAGCACAATAAGCGTTCTGTTTTTACGACCGTTCCGTCTTGCTCTTTTTCCGTACCATATTGTTTTGCTCATAAATATCAACACGCGCCGCCTTTTTACCAAAATTACGACTCCATGACGAAGTGACTTCAAGGAGAGGTTAAAAGCATTCGACACCTTAGAATTTCGAACGACTCAAGGTGTTTTATATGATTACTTAGCTTGTAAGCAAGCTTCTTTTACAATTTGTGAATATCTTTCAGTTTCCTGTTTTATCCGATTTTAAATTCAATTTCAATTTTTTTAGCGGAATATTATGCTGGCCTTTTTTGATCTTTGTATATTTTTGTTTTCTTCTCGTTCTTCTACGTTAACATCGATTTAGTCTGGCTATTTATACCATAAACTCCACGGAATAAATTTATGAATGAAAACATCCAAGCTGTAGAATAAAATTAATATGGAATTATTCTACACAAAAAACAGATCCATGACAATTCCAACAGTTAGAAATGTAGAACGTGGAAAAAGCTTCGTTTTGATAGGTTTTGGCTCCCGTAACTCCAAACGAGTCAAAATTTATGGCCGTTTGAAGAAACGGAAGAAACCGACCGACCGCTCGCTGTTCCGATTCGACGGTATTGGCAAAAGTCTTCGATCTCCGTGAAACGCTCGAGCATGCTCACACTATAGTACTTGATATTTGAGATCTTATGGATCATTGGGGGAATAAATGGGGATATGGGTCAAAAACTAGTCTACAGAAGCTATAGCACAATAAACGTTCTTTTTTTACGACCGTTCCATCTTCCTCTTTTTCCGTACCACATTGTTTTGCTCATAGCCATCAACACGCACCGCCTTTTTACCAAAATTACGACACCACGACGAAGTGACTTCAAGGAGAGGTTAAAAGCATTCGATACCTTAGAATTTCGAACGACTCAAGGCATTTTATATGATTACTTAGCCTGTAAGTAAGCTTCTTTTTCAATCTGTGAATATCTTTCAGTTTCCTGTTTTATCCGATTTTAAATTCAATTTCAATTTTTTTTAGCGGAATATTATGCCGGCCTTTTTTGATCTTTGTATATTTTTTTTTTTTCTCCTTCTTCTACGTTAACATCGATTTAGTCTGGCTATTTATACCATAAACTCCACGGAATAAATTTATGAATGAAAACATCCAAGCTGTAGAATAAAATTAATATGGAATTATTCTACACAAAAAACCGATCCATGACAATTCCAAACGTTAGAAACGTAGAACATGGAAAGAGCTTCATTTTGATAGATTGTGGCTCCCTTACCTCCAAACGAGCCAAAAGTTATGGCCGTTTGAAGAAACGGAAGAAAGCGGCCGACCGCTCGCTGTTCCGATTCGACGGTATTGACAAAAGTCTTCGATCTACGTGGAACGCTCGAGCATTCCCACACTATAGTACTTGATATTTAAGATATTATGGATCATTGGGGGAATAAATGGGGATATGGGTCAAAAACTTGTCTACAGAAGCAATAGCACAATAAACGTTCTGTTTTTACGACCGTTCCGTCTTCCTCTTTTTCCGTACAACATTGTTTTGCTCATAGCCATCAAAACGAGCCGCCTTTTTACCAAAATTATGACACCAGAACGAAGTGACTTCAAGGAGAGCGTTAAAAGCATTTGATACCTTAGAATTTCGAACGACTTAAGGCATTTTATATAATTACTTAGCTTGTAAGTAAGCTTCTTTTTCAATCTGTGAAAATCTTTCAGTTTCCTGTTTTATCCGATTTTAAATTCAATTTCAATTTTTTCAGCTGAATATTATGCTTTCTTTTTTTGATCTTTGTATATTTTTGTTTTTTTACGTTCTTCTACGTTAACATCGATTTAGTCTGACTACTTATACCACAAACTCCACGGAATAAATTTATGAATAAAAACATCCAAGCTGTAGAATAAAATTAAGATGGAATTATTCGACACGAAAAACCGATCCATGACAATTCAAACCGTTAGAAACGTAGAACATGGAAAGAGCATCATTTTGATAGGTTGTGGCTCCCTTAACTCCAAACGAGTCAAAAGTTATGGCCGTTTGAAGAAACGGAAGAAAGCGACCGACCGCTCGCTGTTCCGATTCGACGGTATTGGAAAAAGTCTTCAATCTCCGTGATACGCTCGAGCATGCTCACACCATAGTACTTGATATTTAAGATATTATGGATCATTAGGGGAATAAATAGGGATATGGGTCAAAAACTAGTCTATAGAAGCTATAGCACAATAAACGTTCTGTTTTTACGACCATTCCGTCTTCCTCTTTTTCCGTACTACATTATTTTGCTCATAGTCATCAACACGCACCGCCTTTTTACCAAAATTACGACACCACGACGAAGTGACTTCAAGGAGAGCGTTAAAAGCATTCGATACCTTAGAATTTCGAACGACTCAAGGTGTTTTATATGATTACTTAGCCTGTAAGTAAGTTTCTTTTTCAATCTGTGAATATCTTTCAGCTTCCTGTTTTATCCGATTTTAAATTCAGTTTCAATTTTTTTAGCGGAATATTATGCTGGCCTTTTTTGATCTTTGTATATTTTTGTTTTTTTCTCGTTCTTCTACGTTAACATCGATTTAGTCTGGCTATTTATACACAAAAAACATCCAAGCTGTAGAATAAAATTAATATGGAATTATTCTACACAAAAAACCGATCCATGACAATTCCAACCGTTAGAAACGTAGAACATGGAAAGAGCTTCGTTTTGATAGGTTGTGGCTCCCTTAACTCCAAACGAGTCAAAAGTTATGGCCGTTTGAAGAAACGGAAGAAAGCGACCGACCGCTCGCTGTTCCGATTCGACGGTATTGCCAAAAGTCTTCGATCTCCGTGAAACGCTCGAGCATGCCCACACTATAGTACTTGATATTTAAGATATTATGGATCATTGGGGGAATAAATGGGGATATGGGTCAAAAACTTGTCTACAGAAGCTATAGCACAATAAACGTTCTGTTTTTACGACCGTTCCGTCTTCCTCTTTTTCCGTACAACATTGTTTTGCTCATAGCCATCAACACGAGCCGCCTTTTTGCCAAAATTATGATACTACGACGAATTGACTTCAAGGAGAGCGTTAAAACCATTTGATACCTTAGAATTTCGAATGACTCAAGGCGTTTTATATGATTACTTAGCCTGTAAGTAAGCTTCTTTTTCGATCTGTGAATATCTTTCAGTTTCCTGTTTTATCCAATTTTGAATTCAATTTCAATTTTTTTAGCGGAATATTATGCTGGCCTTTTTTGATCTTTGTATATTTTTGTTTTTTCTCGTTCTTCTACGTTAACATCGATTTAGTCTGGCTATTTATACCATAAACTCCATGGAATAAATTTATGAATGAAAACATCCAAGCTATAGAATAAAATTAAGATGGAATTATTCCACACAAAAAACCGATCCATGACAATTCCAACCATTAGAAACGTAGAACATGGAAAGATCTTCGTTTTGATAGGTTGTGCCTCCCGTAACTCCAAACGAGTCAAAAGTTATGGCCGTTTGAAGAAACGGAAGAAAGCGACCGACCGCTCGCTGTTCCGATTCGACGGTATTGGCAAAAGTCTTCGATCTCCGTGAAACGCTCAAGCATGCTCACACTATAGTACTTGATATTTAAGATATTATGGATCATTGGGGGAATATATGGGGATATGGGTCAAAAACTTGTCTACAGAAGATATAGCACAATAAACGTTCCTTTTTTACGACCGTTCCGTCTTCCACTTTTTCCGTACCACATTATTTTGCTCATAGTCATCAACACGCGCCGCCTTTTTACCAGAATTACGACACCACGACGAAGTGACTTCAAGGAGAGCGTTAAAAGCATTTGATACCTTAGAATTTCGAACGACTCAAGGCGTTTTATATGATTACTTAGCCTGTAAGCAAGCTACTTTTTCAATCTGTGAATATCTTTCGGTTTCCTGTTTTATCCAATTTTAAATTAAATTTCAATTTTTTTAGCTGAATATTATGATGGCCTTTTTTGATCTTTGTATATTTTTGTTTTTTTACGTTCTTCTACGTTAATATCGATTTAGTCCGACTACTATACCACAAACTCCACAGAATAAATTTATGAATGAAAACGTCCAAGCTGTAGAATAAAATTAATATGGAATTATTCTACACAAAAAAACGATCCATGACAATTGCAACCATTAGAAACGTAGAACATGGAAAGAGCTTCGTTTTGATAGGTCGTGGCTCCCGTAATTCCAACGAGTCAAATGTTATGGTCGTTTGAAGAAACGGAAGAAAGCGACCGACCGCTCGCTATTCCGATTCGACGGTATTGGCAAAAGTCTTCGATCTCCGTGAAACGCTCGAGCATGCTCACACTATAGTACTTGATATTTAAGATATTATGGATCATTGGGGGAATAAATAGGGATATGGGTCAAAAATTTGTCTACAGAAACTATAGCACAATAAACGTTCTGTTTTTACGACCGTTCTGTCTTCCTCTTTTTCCGTACCACATTGTTTTGCTCATAGCCATCAACACACGCCGCCTTTTTACCCAAATTACGACACCACGACGAAGTGACTTCAAGGAGGGGCTAAAAGCATTTGATACGTTAGATTTTCGAACGACTCAAGGCGTTTTATATGATTACTTAGCCTGTAAGTAAGCTTCTTTTTCAATTTGTGAATATCTTTCTGTTTCCTGTTTTATCCGATTTTAAATTCAATTTCAATTTTTTTAGCGGAATATTATGCTGGCCTTTTTTTATCTTTGTATATTTTTGTTTTTTTCTCCTTCTTCTACGCTAACATCGATTTAGTCTGGCTATTTATACCATAAACTCCACGGAATAAATTTATGAATGAAAACATCCAAGCTGTAGAATAAAATTAAGATGGAATTATTCCACACAAAAAACCGATCCATGACAATTCCAACCGTTAGAAACGTAGAACATGGAAATAGCTTCGTTTTGATACGTTGTGCCTCCCTTAACTCCAAACGAGTCAAAAGTTATGGCCGTTTGAAGAAACGGAAGAAAGCGACCGACCGCTCGCTGTTCCGATTCGACGGTATTGACAAAAGTCTTCGATCTCCGTGAAACGCCCGAGCATGCCCACACTATAGTACTTGATATTTAAGACACTATGGATCATTGGGGGAATAAATGGGGATATGGGTCAAAAACTTGTCTACAGAAGCTATAGCACAATACACGTTCTGTTTTTACGACCTTTCTGTCTTCCTCTTTTTCCGTACAACATTGTTTTGCTCGTAGCCATCAACACGAGCCGCCTTTCTACCAAAATTACGACACCACGACGAAGTGACTTGAAGGAGAGCGTTAAAAGCATTTGATACCTTAGAATTTCGAACGACTCAAGGCGTTTATATGATTACTTAGCCTGTAAGTAAGCTTCTTTTTCAATTTGTGAAAATCTTTCAGTTTCCTGTTTTATCCGATTTTAAATTCAATTTCAATTTTTTTAGCTGAATATTATGCTTGCCTTTTTTGATCTTTGTATATTTTTGTTTTTTTACGTTCTTCTACATTAACATCGATTTAGTCCGACTACTTATACCACAAACTCCACGGAATAAATTTATGAATAAAAACATCCAAGCTATAGAATAAAATTAAGATGGAATTATTCGACACAAAAAACCGATCCATGGCAATTCCAACCGTTAGAAACATAGAACATGGAAAGAGCATCATTTTGATAGGTTGTGGCTCCCTTAACTCCAAACGAGTCAAAAGTTATGGCCGTTTAAAGAAACGGAAGAAAGCGACCCACCGCTCGCTGTTCCGACTCGACGGTATTGGTAAAAGTCTTCAATCTCCGTGATACGCTCGAGCATGCTCACAATATAGTACTTGATATTTAAGATATTATGGATCATTAGGGGAATAAATGGGGATATGGGTCAAAAACTAGTTTCCAGAAGCTATAGCACAATAAACGTTCTATTTTTACGACCATTCCGTCTTCCTCTTTTTCCGTACCACGTTGTTTTACTCATAGTCATTAACACGCACCGCCTTTTTACCAAAATTACGACACCACGACGTAGTGACTTCAAGGAGAGCGTTAAAAGCTTTCGATACCTTAGAATTTCGAACGACTCAAGGAGTTTTATATGATTACTTAGCCTGTAAGTAAGTTTCTTTTTCAATCTGTGAATATCTTTCAGTTTCCTGTTTTATCCGATTTTAAATTCAATTTCAATTTTTTTAGCGGAATATTATGCTGGCCTTTTTTGGTCTTTGTATTTTTTTTCTCGTTCTTCTACGTTAACATCGATTTAGTCTGGCTATTTATACCATAAACTCCACGGAATAAATTTATGAATGAAAACATCCAAGCTGTAGAATAAAATTAATATGGAATTAATCTACACAAAAAACCGATCCATGACAATTCCAACCGTTAGAAACGTAGAACATGGAAAGAGCTTCGTTTTGATAGGTTGTGGCTCCCTTAACTCCAAACGAGTCAAAAGTTATGGCCGTTTGAAGAAACGGAAGAAAGCGACAGACCGCTCGCTGTTCCGATTCGACGGTATTGACAAAAGTCTTCGATCTCCATGATACGCTCGAGCATGCTCGCACTATAGTACTTGATATTTAAGATATTATGGATCATTGGGGGAATAAATGGGGATATGGGTCAAAAACATGTCTACAGAAGCTATAGCACAATAAACGTTCTGTTTTTACGACCGTTCCGTCTTCCTCTTTTTCCATACCACATTGTTTTGCTCATAGCCATCAACACACACGCGCCTTTTTACCCAAATTACGACACCACGACGAAGTGACTTCAACGAGAGGTTAAAAGCAATTGGTACGTTAGAATTTCGAACGACTCAAGGCGTTTTATATGATTACTTAGCCTGTAAGTAAGTTTCTTTTTCAATCTGTGAATATCTTTCAGTTTTCTGTTTTATCCGATTTTAAATTCAATTTCAATTTTTTTAGCAGAATATTATGCTGGCCTTTTTTGATCTTTGTATATTTTTGTTTTTTGCTCGTTCTTTTACGTTAACATCGATTTAGTCTGGCTATTTATACCATAAACTCCACGGAATATATTTACGAATGAAAACATCCAAGCTGTAGAATATAATTAAGATGGAATTATTCCACACAAAAAACCGATCCATGATAATTCCAACCGTTAGAAACGTTGAACATGGAAAGAGCTCCGTTTTGATAGGTTGTGGCTCCCGTAACTCCAAACGAGTCAAAAGTTATGGTCGTATGAAGAAACGGAAGAAAGCGTCCGACCGCTCGCTGTTCCGATTCGACGGTATTAGCAAAAGTCTTCGATCTCCGTGAAACGCTCGAGCATGCTCACACTATAGTACTTGATATTTAAGATATTATGGATCATTGGGGGAATAAATGGGGATATGGGTCAAAAACTTGTCTACAAAAGCTATAGCACAATAAACGTTCTGTTTTTACGACCGTTCCGTCTTGCTCTTTTTCCGTACCATATTGTTTTGCTCATAAGTACCAACACGCGCCGCCTTTTTACCAAAATTACGACACCACGACGAAGGGACTTCAAGGAGAACGTTAAAAGAATTTGATACCTTAGAAATTCGAACGACTCAAGGCGTTTTATATGGTTACTTAGCCTGTAAGTAAGCTACTTTTTCAATCTGTGAATATCTTTCAGTTTCCTGTTTTATCCAATTTTAAAATCAATTTCAATTTTTTTAGCTGTGTATTATGCTGGCCTTTTTTGATCTTGGTATATTATTTTTTTACGTTCTTCTACGTTAACATTGATTTAGCCCGACTACTTATACCACAAACTCCACGGAATAAATTTATGAATAAAAACATCCAAGCTGTAGAATAAAATTAAGATGGAATTATTCCACACAAAAAACCGATCCATGACAATTCCAACCGTTAGAAACGTAGAACATGGAAAGAGCTCCGTTTTGATAGGTTGTGGCTCCCTTAACTCCAAACGAGTCAAAAGTTATGGTCGTTTGAAGAAACGGAAGAAAGCGACCGACCACTCGCTGTTCCGATTCGACGGTATTGGCAAAAGTCTTCGATCTCCGTGATACGCTCGAGCATGCTCACACTATAGTACTTGATATTTAAGATATTACGGATCATTGGGGGAATAAATGGGGATATGGGTCAAAAACTTGTCTACAGAAGCTATGGCACAATAAACGTTCTGTTTTTACGACCGTTCCGGCTTCCTCTTTTTCCATACCACATAGTTTTGCTCATAGCCATCAACACACGCCGCCTTTTTACCAAAATTACGACACCACGACGAAGTGACTTCAAGGTGAGGTTAAAAGCAATTGATACGTTAGAATTTCGAACGACTCAAGGCGTTTTATATGATTACTTAGCCTGTAAGTAAGCTTCTTTTTCAATCTGTGAATATCTTTCAGTTTCCTGTTTTATCCGATTTTAAATTCAATTTCAATTTTTTTAGCGGAATATTATACTGGCCTTTTTTGATCTTTGTATATTTTTTTTTTTCGCTCGTTCTTCTACGTTAACATCGATTTAGTCTGGCTATTTATACCATAAACTCCACGGAACAAAATTTATGAATGAAAACATCCAAGCTGTAGATTAAAATTAATATGGAATTATTCTACACAAAAAACCGATCCATGATAATTCCAATAGTTAGAAACGTAGAACATGGAAAGAGCTTCGTTTTGATAGGTTTTGGCTCCCGTAACTCCAAACGAGTCAAAAGTTATGGCCGTTTGAAGAAACGGAAGAAACCGACCGACCGCTCGCTGTTCCGATTCGATGGTATTGGCAAAAGTCTTCGATCTCCGTGAATCGCTCGAGCATGCTCACACTATAGTACTTGATATTTAAGATCTTATGGATCATTGGGGGAATAAATGGGGATATGGGTCAAAAACTAGTCTACAAAAGCTATAGCACAATAAACGTTCTTTTTTAACGACCGTTCCGTCTTCCTCTTTTTCCGTACCGCATTGTTTTGCTCATAGCCATCAACACGCGCCGCCTTTTTACCCAAATTACGACACCACGACGAAGTGACTTCAAGGAGAGGTTAAAAGCATTCGATACCTTAGAATTTCGAACGACTCAAGGCGTTTTATACGATTACTTAGCCTGTAAGTAAGCTTCTTTTTCAATCTGTGAATATCTTTCAGTTTCCCGTTTTATCCGATTTTAAATTCAATTTCAATTTTTTTAGCGGAATATTATGCTGGCCTTTTTTGATCTTTGTATATTTTTGTTTTTTTCTCGTTCTTCTACGTTAACATCGATTTAGTCTGGCTATTTATGCCATAAATTCCATGGAATAAATTTATGAATGAAAACATCCAAGCTGTAGAATAAAATTAATATGGAATTATTCTACACAGAAAACCGATCCATGAAAATTCCAACCGTTAGAAACGTAGAACATGGAAAGAGCTTCATTTTGATAGGTTGTGGCACTCTTAACTCCAAACGAGTCAAAAGTTATGGCCGTTTGAAGAAACGGAAGAAAGCGACCGACCGCTCGCTGTTCCGATTCGACGGTATTGACAAAAGTCTTTGATCTCCGTGAAGCGCCCGAGCATGCCCACACTATAGCACTTGATATTTAAGATATTATGGATCATTGGGGGAATAAATGGGGATATGGGTCAAAAACTTGTCTACAAAAGCTATAGCACAATACACGTTCTGTTTTTACGACCGTTCCGTCTTCCTCTTTTTCCGTACAACATTGTTTTGCTCATAGCCATCAACACGAGCCGCCTTTCTACCAAAATTATGACACCACGACGAAGTGACTTCAAGGAGAGCGTTAAGAGCATTTGATACCTTAGAATTTCGAACGACTCAAGGCATTTATATGATTACTTAGCCTGTAAGTAAGATTCTTTTTCAATTTGTGAAAATCTTTCAGTTTCCTGTTTTATCCGATTTTAAATTCAATTTCAATTTTTTTAGCTGAATATTATGCTTGCCTTTTTTGATCTTTGTATATTTTTGTTTTTTTACGTTCTTCTACGTTAACATCGATTTAGTCCGACTACTTATACCACAATCTCCACGGAAAAAATTTATGAATAAAAACATCCAAGCTGTAGAATAAAATTTAGATGGAATTATTCGACACAAAAAACCGATCCATGGCAATTCCAACCGTTAGAAACGTAGAACATGGAAAGAGCATAATTTTGATAGGTTGTGGCTCCCTTAACACCAAACGAGTCAAAAGTTATGGCCGTTTGAAGAAACGGAAGAAAGCGACCGACCGCTCGCTGTTCCGATTCGACGTATAGGCAAAAGTCTTCAATCTCCGTGATACGTTCGAGCATGCTCACACTATAGTACTTGATATTTAAGATATTATGGATCATTAGGGGAATAAATGGGGATATGGGTCAAAAACTAGTCTACAGAAGCTATAGCACAATAAACGTTCTGTTTTTACGACCATTCCGTCTTCCTCTTTTTCCCTACCACGTTGTTTTGCTCATAGTCATTAACACGCACCGCCTTTTTACCAAAATTACGACACCACGACGAAGTGACTTCAAGGAGAGCGTTAAAAGCATTCGATACCTTATAATTTCGAACGACTCAAGGCGTTTTATATGATTACTTAGCCCGTAAGTAAGATTCTTTTTCAATCTGTGAATATCTTTCAGTTTCCTGATTTATCCGATTTTAAATTCAATTTCAATTTTTTTAGCGGAATATTATGCTGGCCTTTTTTGATCTTTGTATATTATTGTTTTTTTCTCGTTCTTCTACATTAACATCGATTTAGTCTGGCTATTTATACCATAAACTCCACGGAATAAATTTATGAATGAAAATATCCAAGCTATAGAATAAAATTAATATGGAATTATTCTACACAAAAAACCGATCCATGATAATTCCAACCGTTAGAAACGTAGCACATGGAAAGAGATTCGTTTGGATAGGTTGTGGCTCCCTTAATTCCAAACGAGTCAAAAGTTATGGCCGTTTGAAGAAACGGAAGAAAGCGACCGACCGCTCGCTGTTCCGATTCGACGGTATTGACAAAAGTCTTCGATCTCCGTGAAACGCTCGAGCATGCTCGCACTATAGCACTTGATATTTAAGATATTATGGATCATTGGGGGAATAAATGGGGATATGGGTCAAAAACTTGTCTACAGAAGCTATAGCACAATAAACGTTCTGTTTTTACGACCGTTCCGTCTTGCTCTTTTTCCGTACCATATTGTTTTGCTCATAAGTACCAACACGCGCCGCCTTTTTACCAAAATTACGACACCACGACGAAGGGACTTCAAGGAGAACGTTAAAAGAATTTGATACCTTAGAATTTCGAACGACTCAAGGCGTTTTATATGGTTACTTAGCCTGTAAGTAAGCTACTTTTTCAATCTGTGAATATCTTTCAGTTTCCTGTTTTATCCAATTTTAAAATCAATTTCAATTTTTTTAGCTGTGTATTATGCTGGCCTTTTTTGATCTTGGTATATTTTTTTTTTACGTTCTTCCACGTTAACATTGATTTAGCCCGACTACTTATACCACAACTCCATGGAATAAATTTATGAATAAAAACATCCAAGCTGTAGAATAAAATTAAGATGGAATTATTCCACACAAAAAACCGATCCATGACAATTCCAACCGTTAGAAACATAGAACACAGAAAGAGCTCCGTTTTGATAGGTTGTGGCTCCCGCAACTCCAAACGAGTCAAAAGTTATGGTCGTTTGAAGAAACGGAAGAAAGCGACCGACCGCTCGCTGTTACGATTCGACGGTATTGGCAAAAGTCTTCGATCTCCGTGATACGCTCGAGCATGCTCACACTATAGTACTTGATATTTAAGATATTATGAATCACTGGGGGAATAAATGGGGATATGAGTCAAAAACTTGTCTACAGAAGCTATAGCACAATAAACGTTCTGTTTTTACGACCGTTCCGTCTTCCTCTTTTTCCATACCACATTGTTTTGCTCATAGCCATCAACACACGCCGCCTTTTTACCAAAATTACGACACCACGACGAAGTGACTTCAAGGAGAGGTTAAAAGCAATTGATACGTTAGAATTTCGAACGACTCAAGGCATTTTATATGATTACTTAGCCTATTAGTAAGCTTCTTTTTCAATCTGTGAATATCTTTCACTTTCCTGTTTTATACGATTTTAAATTCAATTTCAATTTTTTTAGCGGAATATTATGCTGGCCTTTTTTGATCTTTGTATATTTTTGTTTTTTTCTCGTTCTTCTACGTTAACATCGATTTAGTCTGGCTATTTATACCATAAACTCCACGGAATAAATTTATGAATGAAAACATCCAAGTTGTAGAATAAAATTAATATGGAATTATTCTACACAAAAAACCGATCCATGACAATTCCAACCGTTAGAAACGTAGAACATGGAAAGAGCTTTGTTTTGATAGGTTGTGGCTCCCTTAACTCCAAACGAGTCAAAAGTTATGGCCGTTTGAAGAAACGGAAGAAAGCGACCGACCGCTCGCTGTTCCGATTCGACGGTATTGGCAAAAGTCTTCGATCTCCGTGAAACGCTCGAGCATGCTCATACTATAGTACTTGATATTTAAGATATTATGGATCATTGGGGGAATAAATGGGGATATGGGTCAAAAACTTGTCTACAGAAGCTATAGCACAATAAACGTTTTGTTTTTACGACCGTTCCGTCTTCCTCTTTTTCCGTACAACATTGTTTTGCTCAAAGCCATCAACACGAGCCGCCTTTTTACCAAAATTACGACACCACGACGAAGTGACTTCAAGGAGAGCGTTAAAAGCATTTGATACCTTAGAATTTCGAACGACTCAAGGCGCTTTATATGATTACTTAGCCTGTAAGTAAGCTTCTTTTTCACTCTGTGACAATCTTTCAGTTTCCTGTTTTATCCGATTTTAAATTCAATTTCAATTTTTTTAGCTATGTATTATGCTGGCCTTTTTTGATCTTTGTATATATTTTTTTTACGTTCTTCTACGTTAACATCGATTTAGTCCGACTACTTATACCACAAACTCCACGGAATAAATTTATGAATAAAAACATCCAAGCTGTAGAATAAAATTAAGATGGAATTATTCCACACAAAAAACCAATCCATGACAATTCTAACCGTTAGAAACGTAGAACATGGAAAGAGCTCCGTTTTGATAGGTTGTGGCTCCCGTAACTCCAAACGAGTCCAAAGTTATGGTCGTTTGAAGAAACGGAAGAAAGCGACCGACCACTCGCTGTTCCGATTCGTCGGTATTGGCAAAAGTCTTCGATCTCTGTGATACGCTCGAGCATGCTCACACTATAGTACTTGATATTTAAGATATTATGGATCATTGGGGGAATAAATGGGGATATGGGTCAAAAACTTGTCTACTGAAGCTATGGCACAATAAACGTTCTGTTTTTACGACCGTTCCGTCTTCCTCTTTTTCCATACCACATTTTTTTGCTCATAGCCATCAACACACGCCGCCTTTTTACCAAAATTACGACACCACGACGAAGTGACTTCAAGGAGAGGTTAAAAGCAATTGATACGTTAGAATTTCGAACGGCTCAAGGCGTTTCATATGATTACTTAGCCTGTAAGTAAGCTTCTTTTTCAATCTGTGAATATCTTTTAGTTTCCTGTTTTATCCGATTTTAAATTCAATTTCAATTTTTTTAGCGGAATATTATGCTGGCCTTTTTTGATCTTTGTATATTTTTGGTTTTTGCTCGTTCTTCTACGTTAACATCGATTTAGTCTGGCTATTTATACCATAAACTCCACGGAATATATTTATGAATGAAAACATCCAAGCTGTAGAATAAAATTAAGATGGAATTATTCCACATAAAAAACCGATCCATGACAATTCCAACCGTTAGAAACGTAGAACACGGAAAGGGCATCGTTTTGATAGGTTATGGCTCCCGTAACTCCAAACGAGTCAAAAGTTATGGTCGTTTGAAGAAACGGAAGAAAGCGACCAACCGCTCGCTGTTCCGATTCGACGGTATTGGCAAAAGTCTTCGATCTCCGTGATACGCTCGAGCATGCTCACACTATAGTACTTTATATTTAAGATATTATGGATCACTGGGGGAATAAATGGGGATATGAGTCAAAAACTTGTCTACAGAAGCTATAGCACAATAAACGTTCTGTTTTTACGACCGTTTCGTCTTCCTCTTTTTCCATACCACATTGTTGTGCTCATAGCCATCAACACACGCCGCCTTTTTACCAAATTTACGACACCATGACGAAGTGACTTCAAGGAGAGGTTAAAAGCAATTGATACGTTAGAATTTCGAACAACTCAAGGCGTTTTATATGATTACTTAGCCTGTAAGTAAGCTTCTTTTTCAATCTGTGAATATCTTTCAGTTTCCTGCTTTATCCGATTTTAAATTCAATTTCAATTTTTTTAGCGGAATATTATGCTCGCCTTTTTTGATCTTTGTATATTTTTTTTCTTCTCGTTCTTCTATGTTAACATCGATTTAGTCTGGTTATTTATACCATAAACTCCACGGAATAAATTTATGAATGAAAACGTCCAAGTTGTAGAATAAAATTAATATTGAATTATTCTGCACAAAAAACCGATCCATGACAATTCCAATAGTTAGAAACGTAGAACATGGAAATAGCTTCGTTTTGATAGGTTGTGGCTCCCTTAACTCCAAACGAGTCAAAAGTTATGGCCGTTTGAAGAAACGGAAGAAAGCGACCGACCGCTCGCTGTTCCGATTCGACGGTATTGGCAAAAGTCTTCGATCTCCGTGAAACGCTCGAGCATGCTCACACTATAGTACTTGATATTTAAGATATTATGGATCATTGGGGGAATAAATGGGGATATGGGTCAAAAACTTGTCTACAGAAGCTATAGCACAATAAACGTTCTATTTTTACGACCGTTCTGTCTTCCTCTTTTTACGTACCATATTGCTTTGCTCATAGTCATCAACACGCGCCGCCTTTTTACCAAAATTACGACACCATGACGAAGTGACTTCAATGAGAACGTTAAAAGCATTTGATACCTTAGAATATCGAACGACATAAGGCGTTTTATATGATTACTTAGCCTGTAAGTAAGCTAGTTTTTCAATCTGCGAATATCTTTCAGTTTCCTGTTTTATCCGATTTTAAATTCAATTTCAATTTTTTTAGCTGAATATTATGCTTGCCTTTTTTGATCTTTGTATATTTTTGTTTTTTATGTTCTTCTTCGTTAACATCGATTTAGTCCGACTACTTATACCACAAACTCCACGGAATAAATTTATGAATAAAAACATCCAAGTTGTAGAATAAAATTAAGATGGAATTATTCTACACAAAAAACCGATCCATGACAATTCCAACTTTTACAAACGCAGAACACGGAAAGGGCATCGTTTTGATAGGTTGTGGCTTCCGTAACTCCAAACGAGTCAAAAGTTATGGTCGTTTGAAGAAACGAAAGAAAGCGACTGACCGCTCGCTGTTCCGATTCGACGGTATTGGCAAAAGTCTTCGATCCCCGTGATACGCCCGAGCATGCTCACACTATAGTACTTGATATTTAAGATATTATGGATCATTGGGGGAATAAATGGGGATATGAGTCAAAAACTTGTCTACAGAAGCTATAGCACAATAAACTTTCTGTTTTTACGACCGTTCCGTCTTCCTCTTTTTCCATACCACATTGTTTTGCTCATAGCCATCAACACACGCCGCCTTTTCACCAAAATTACGACACCACGACGAAGTGACTTCAAGGAGAGGTTAAAAGCAATTGATATGTTAGAAGTTCGAACGACTCAAGGCGTTTTATATGATTACTTAGCCTGTAAGTAAGCTTCTTTTTCAATCTGTGAATATCTTTCAGTTTCTTGTTTTATCCGATTTTAAATTCAATTTCAATTTTTTTAGCGGAATATTATGCTGGCCTTTTTTGATCTCTGTATATTTTTGTTTTTTGCTCGTTCTTCTACGTTAACATCGATTTAGTCTGGCTATTTATACCATAAACTCCACGGAGTATATTTATGAATGAAAACATCCAAGCTGTAGAATAAAATTAAGATGGAATTATTCCACACGAAAAACCGATCCATGACAATTCCAACCGTTAGAAACGTAGAACATGGAAAGAGCTCCGTTTTGATAGTTTGTGGCTCCCGTAACTCCAAACGAGTCAAAAGTTATGGCCGTTTGAAGAAACGGAAGAAACCGACCGACCACTCGCTGTTCCGATTCGACGGTATTGGCAAAAGTCTTCGATATCCATGAAACGGTCGAGCATGCTCACACTATAGTACTTGATATTTAAGATATTATGGTTCATTGGGGGAATAAATGGGGATATGGGTCAAAAACTTGTCTACAAAAGCTATAGCACAATAAACGTTCTGTTTTTACGACCGTTCCGTCTTCCACTTTTTCCGTACCATATTGCTTTGCTCATAGTCATCAACACGCGCCGCCTTTTTACCAAAATTACGACACCACGACGAAGTGACTTCAATGAGAACGTTAAAAGCATTTGATACCTTAGAATTTCGAATGACTTAAGGCGTTTTATATGATTACTTGGCCTGTAAGTAAGCTAGTTTTTCAATCTGCGAATATCTTTCAGTTTTCTGTTTTATCCAATTTTAAATTAAATTTCAATTTTTTTAGCGGAATATTATGCTCGCCTTTTTTTATCTTTATATATTATTTTTTTACGTTCTTCTGCGTCAACATCGATTTAGTCCGACTATTTATACCACAAACTCCACGGAATAAATTTATGAATGAAAACATCCAAGCTGTAGAATAAAATTAAGATGGAATTATTCTACACAAAAAAGCGATCCATGAAAATTTCAACTGTTAGAAACGTAGAACATGGAAAGAACTTCGTTTTGATAGGTTGTGGCTCTCGTAACTCCAAACGAGCCAAAAGTTATGGTCGTTTGAAGAAACGGAAGAAAGCAACCGACCGCTCGCTGTTCCGATTCGACGGTATTTGCAGAAGTCTTCTATCTCCGTGAAACGGTCGAGCATGCTCACACTATAGTGCTTGATATTTAATATATTGTGGATCATTGGGGGAATAAATGGGGATATGGGTTAAAAACTTGTCTACAGAAGCTATAGCACAATAAACGTTCTGTTTTTACGACCGTTCCGCCTTCCTCTTTTTCCGTACCATATTGCTTTGCTCATAGTCATCAACGCGCGCCGCCTTTTTACCAAAATTACGACACCACGACGAAGAGGCTTCAAGGAGAATGTTAAAATCATTTGATACCTTAGAATTTCGAACGACTCAAGGCGTTTTATATGATTACTTAGCCTCTAAGTATGCAACTTTTTCAATCCGCGAATATCTTTCATTTTTCCTATTTTATCCAATTTTAAATTCAATTTCATTTTTTTAGCGAAATATTATGGTGGCCTTTTTTGATATTTGTATATTTTTGTTTTTTAACGTTCTTCTACGTTAACATCGATTTAGTCTGACTATTATACCATAAACTCCACGGAATAAATTTATGAATGGAAACATCCAAGCTGTAGAATAAAATTAAAATCGAATTATTCCACACAAAAAACCGATCCATGACAATTACAACCATTAGAAACGTAGAACATGGAAAGAGCTTCGTTTTGACAGGTTGTGGCTCCCGTAATTCCAAACAAGTAAAAAGTTATGGCCATTTGAAGAAACGGAAGAAAGCGACCGACAGCTCGCTGTTTCGATTCGATGGTATTGGCAAAAGTCTTCGATCTCCGTGAAACGCTCGAGCATGCTCACACTATAGTACTTGATATTTAAGATATTATGGATCATTTGGGGAATAAATGGCGATATGGGTCAAAAACTTGTCTACAGAAGCTATAGCACAGTAAACGTTCTGTTTTTACGACCGTTCCGTCTTCCTCTATTTCCGTACCTCATTGTTTTGCTCATACTCATCAACACGCGCCGCCTTTTTACCAAAATTACGACACCACGACGAAGTTACTTCAAGGAGAACGTTAAAAGCATTTGATACCTTAGAATTTCGAACGACTCAAGGCATTTTATACGATTACGTAGCCTGTAAGTAAGCTACTTTTTCAATCTGTGAATATCTTTCAGTTTCCTGTTTTATTCGATTTTAAATTCAATTTCAATTTTTTTAGCGGAATATTATGCTGGCCTTTTTTGATCTTTGTATATTTTGTTTTTTGCTCGTTCTTCTACGTTAACATTGATTTAATCTGGCTATTTATACCATAAACTCCACGGAATATATTTATAAATGAAAACATCCAAGCTCCGTTTTGATAGGTTGTGGCTCCCGTAACTCCAAACGAGTCAAAAGTTATGGCCGTATGAAGAAACGGAAGCAAGCGTCCGACCGCACGTTGTTCCGATTCGACGATATTAGCAAAAGTCTTCGATCTCCGTGAAACGCACGAGCATGCTCACACTATAGTACTTGATATTTAAGATATTATGGATCATTGGGGGAATAAATGGGGATATGGGTCAAAAACTTGTCTACAGAAACTATAGCACAATAAACTCTGTTTTTACGACCGTTCCGTCTTCCTCTTTTTCCGTACCATATTGTTTTGCTCATAGTCATCAACACGCGCCGCCTTTTTACCAAAATTACGACACCACGACGAAGTGACTTCAAGGAGAACGTTAAAAGCATTTGATACCTTAGAATTTCGAACGAATCATTGCGTTTTTTATGTTTACTTAGCCTGCAAGTAAGCTAATTTTTCAATATGCGAATATCTTTCATTTTCCTGTTTTATCCAATTTTAAATTCAGTTTCAGTTTTTTTAGCGGAATATTATGGTGGCCTTTTTTGAACTTTGTATACTTTTTTTACGTTCTTCTACGTTAACATCGATTTAGTCTGACTATTTATACCATAAACTCCACGGAATAAATTTATGAATGAAAACATCCAAGCTGTAGAATAAAATTAAGATGGAATTATTCTACACAAAAAACTGATTCATGATAATTCCAACCATTATAAACCTAGAACATGGAAAGAGCTTCGTTTTGATAGGTTGTGGCTCCCGTAACTCCAAACGAATCAAAAGTTATGGCTGTTTGAAGAAACAGAAGAAACCGACCGACCGCTCGCTGTTCCGATTCGACGGTATTGGCAAAAGTCTTCGATCTCCGTGAAACGGTCGAGCATTCTCACACTATAGTACTTGACATTTAAGATATTATGGATCATTGGGGGAATAAATGGGGATATGGGTCAAAAACTTGTCTATAGAATCTTTAGCACAATAAACGTTCTGTTTTTACGACCGTTCTGTCTTCCTCTTTTTACGTACCATATTGCTTCGCTCATAGTCATCAACACGCGCCGTCTTTTTACCAAAATTACGACACCATGACGAAGTGACTTCAATGAGAACGTTAAAAGCATTTGATACCTTAGAATATCGAACGACTTAAGGCGTTTTATATGATTACTTAGCCTGTAAGTAAGCTAGTTTTTCAATCTGCGAATATCTTTCAGTTTTCTGTTTTATCCAATTTAAATTCAATTTCAATTTTTTTAGCGGAATATTATGCTTGCCTTTTTTTATCTTTGTATATTTTTGTTTTTTACGTTCTTCTGCGTTAACATCGATTTAGTCCGACTATTTATACCACAAACTCCACGGAATAAATTTATGAATGAAAACTTCCAAGCTGTAGAATAAAATTAAGATGGAATTATTCTACACAAAAAAGCGATCCATGAAAATTTCAACTGTTACAAACGTAGAACATGGAAAGAACTTCTTTTTGGTATGTTGTGGCTCCCGTAGCTCCAAACGAGCCAAAAGTTATGGCCGATTGAAGAAACGGAAGAAAGCGACCGACCGCTCGCTGTTCCGATTCGACGGTATTGGCAAAAGTCTTCGATCTCCGTGAAACGCTCGAGCATGCTCACACTATAGTACTTGATATTTAAGATATTATGGATCATTGGGGAATAAATAGGGATATGGGTCAAAAACTTGTCTACATAAGCTATAGCACAATAAACGTTCTGGTTTTACGACCGTTCCATCTTCCTCTTTTTCCATACCACATTGTTTTGCTCATAGCCATCAACACGCACCGCCTTTTTACCAAAATTACGACACCACGACGAAGTGTCTTCTAGGAGAACGTTAAAAGCATTTGATACCTTAGAATTTCGAACGAATCAAGGCGTTTTGCATGTTTACTTAGCCTGTAAGTATGCTACGTTTTCAATCTGCGAATATCTTTCAATTTCCTGTTTTATCCAATTTTAAATTCAATTTCAGTTTTTTTAGCGGAATATTATGGTGGCCTTTTTTGATCTTTGTATATATTTTTTACGTTCTTCTACGTTAACATCAATTTAGTCTGACTATTTATACCATAAACTCCACGGAATAAATTTATGAATGAAAACATCCAAGCTGTAGAATAAAATTAATATGGAATTATTCTACACAAAAAAACGATCCATGATAATTCCAACCATTAGAAACGTAGAACATGGAAAGAGCTTCGTTTTGATAGGTTGTGGCTCCCGTAACTCCAAACGAGTCAAAAGTTATGGCCGTTTGAAAAAACGGAAGAAACCGACCGACCGCTCGCTGTTCCGATTCGACGGTATTGGCAAAAGTCTTCGATCTCCGTGAAATGGTTGCAAAAAAGTTTAGTCTCAGGGACAGCAAGTTTGTTTTTTAGTCTGAAGGACACTTTGTAGTGTAAATCACAGAATGATAGATGTAGCTATCATTTTCTGTTTACACTGTAAAGTGCCCTTTAGACTAAAAAACAAACTTACCGTCCCTGAGACTAAATTTTTTTGTAACTTTTTCTTTGTGTCTATTTTCCTGTTTAAGATATTATGGTTCATTGGGGGAATAAATGGGGATATGGGTCAAAAACTTGTCTACAAAAGCTATAGCACAATAAACGTTCTGTTTTTACGACCGTTCCGTCTTCCACTTTTTCCGTACCATATTGCTTTGCTCATAGTCATCAACACGCGCCGCCTTTTTACCAAAATTACGACACCACGACGAAGTGACTTCAATGAGAACGTTAAAAGCATTTGATACCTTAGAATTTCGAACGACTTAAGGCGTTTTATATGATTACTTAGCCTGTAAGTAAGCTAGTTTTTCAATCTGCGAATATCTTTCAGTTTTCTGTTTTATCCAATTTTAAATTCAATTTCAATTTTTTTAGCGGAATATTATGCTCACCTTTTTTTATCTTTGTATATTTTTTTTTACGTTCTTCCGCGTTAACATCGATTTAGTCCGACTATTTATACCACAAACTCCACGGAATAAATTTATGAATGAAAACATCCAAGCTGTAGAATAAAATTAAGATGGAATTATTCTACACAAAAAAGCGATCCATGAAAATTTCAACTGTTAGAAACGTAGAACATGGAAAGAACTTCATTTTG
Source organism: Allium cepa (assembly GCA_030765085.1). Lineage (NCBI taxonomy): Eukaryota > Viridiplantae > Streptophyta > Magnoliopsida > Asparagales > Amaryllidaceae > Allium > Allium cepa. The sequence goes on from CM060931.1 coordinate 173,701,371, forward strand.
ATAGGTTGTGGCTCTCGTAACTCCAAACGAGCCAAAAGTTATGGCCGTTTGAAGAAACGGAAGAAAGCAACCGACCGCTCGCTATTCCGATTCGACGGTATTCGCAGAAGTCTTCAATCTCCGTGAAACGGTCGAGCATGCTCACACTATAGTACTTGATATTCAAGATATTATGGATCATTGGGGGAATAAATGGGGATATGGGTTAAAAACTTGTCTACAGATGCTATAGCACAATAAACGTTCTGTTTTTACGACTGTTCCGTCTTCCTCTTTTTTCGTACCATATTGCTTTGCTCATAGTCATCAACGCGCGCCGCCTTTTTACCAAAATTACGACACCACGACGAAGAGACTTCAAGGAGAACGTTTAAATCGTTTGATACCTTAGAATTTCGAACGACTCAAGGCGTTTTATATGATTACTTAGCCTCTAAGTAAGCTACTTTATCAATCCGCGAATATCTTTCATTTTTTCCTATTTTGTCCAATTTTAAATTCAATTTCATTTTTTTAGCGAAATATTATGGTGGCCTTTTTTGATATTTGTATATTTTTGTTTTTTAACGTTCTTTTACGTTAGCATCGATTTAGTCTGACTATTTATACCATAAACTCCACGGAATAAATTTATGAATGGAAACATCCAAGCTGTAAAATAAAATAAAAATCGAATTATTCCACACAAAAAACCGATCCATGACAATTACAACCATTAGAAACGTAGAACATGGAAAGAGCTTCGTTTTGATAGGTTGTGGCTCCCGTAACTCCAAACGAGTCAAAAGTTATGGCCGTTTGAAGAAACGGAAGAAAGGGACCGACTGCTCGCTGTTTCGATTCGACGGTATTGGAAAAAGTCTTCGATCTCCGTGAAACGCTCGAGCATGCTCACACAATAGTACTCGATATTTAAGGTATTATGGATCATTTGGGGAATAAATGGCGATATGGGTCAAAAGCTTGTCTACAGAAGCTATAGCACAATAAACGTTCTATTTTTACGACCGTTCCGTCTTCCTCTTTTGCCGTACCCCATTGTTTTGCTCATAGGCATCAACACGCGCCGCCTTTTTACCAAAATTACGACACCGCGACGAAGTGATTTCAAGGAGAACGTTAAAAGCATTTGATACCTTAGAATTTCGAACGACTCAAGGCGTTTTATACGATTACTTAGCCTCTAAGTAAGCTACTTTTTCAATTTGCGAATATCTTTCAGTTTCTTGTTTTATCCAATTTTAAATTCAATTTCAATTTTTTTAGCGGAATATTATGGTGGCCTTTTTTGATCTTTGTATATTTTTGTTTTTTTACGTTCTTCTACGTTAACATCGATTTAGTCCGACTATTTATACCATAAACTCCAGGGAATAAATTTATGAATCACAACATCCAAGCTGTAGAATAAAATTAATATGGAATTATTCGACGAAAAAAATCGATCCATGACAATTCCAACAGTTAGAAATGTAGAACACGGAAAGAGCTTCGTTTTGATAGGTTGTGGCTCCCGTAACTCCAAACGAGTCAAAAGTTATGGTCGTTTGAAGAAACGAAAGAAAGCGACCGACCGCTCACTGTTCCGATTCGACGATATTGGCAAAAGTCTTCGATCCCCGTGATACGCTTGAGCATGATCACACCATAGTACTTGATATTTAAGATATTATTGATCATTGGGGGAATAAATGGGGATATGGGTCAAAAACTTGTCTACAGAAGCTATAGCACAATAAACGTTCTGTTTTTACGACCGTTCCGTCTTCCTCTTTTTCCATACCACATTGTTTTACTCATAGCCATCAACACACGCCGCCTTTTTACCAAAATTACGACACCACGACGAATTGACTTCAAGGAGAGGTTAAAAGCAATTGATACGTTAGAATTTCGAACGACTCAAGACGTTTTATATGATTACTTAGCCTATAAGTAAGCTTCTTTTTCAATCTGTGAATATCTTTCAGTTTCCTGTTTTATCCGATTTTAAATTCAATTTCAATTTTTTTAGCGGAATATTATGCTGGCCTTTTTTGATCTCTGTATATTTTTGTTTTTTGCTCGTTCTTCTACGTTAACATCGATTTAGTCTGGCTATTTATACCATAAACTCCACGGAGTATATTTATGAATGAAAACATCCAAGCTGTAGAATAAAATTAAGATGGAATTATTCCACACAAAAAACCGATCCATGACAATTCCAACCGTTAGAAACGTAGAACATGGAAAGAGCTCCGTTTTGATAGTTTGTGGCTCCCGTAACTCCAAACGAGTCAAAAGTTATGGCCGTACGAAGAAACGGAAGAAAGCGTCCGACCGCACGTTGTTCCGATTCGATGATATTAGCAAGTCTTCGATCTCCGTGAAACGCTCGAGCATGCTCACACTATAGTACTTGACATTTAAGATGTTATGGATCATTGGGGGAATAAATGGGGATATGGGTCAAAAACTTGTCTACAGAAGCTAGAGCACAATAAACGTTCTGTTTTTACGACCGTTCCGCCTTCCTCTTTTTCCGTACTGCTCATCGCCATCAACACACGCCGCCTTTTTACCAAAATTACGACACCACGACGAAGTGACGTCAAGGAGAACGTTAAAAGAATTTGATACCTTAGAATTTCGAACGAATCAAGGCGTTTTTTATGTTTACTTAGCCTGTAAGTAAGCTAATTTTTCAATATGCGAATATCTTTCATTTTCCTGTTTTATCCAATTTTAAATTCAATTTCAGTTTTTTTAGCGGAATATTATGGTGGCCTTTTTTGAACTTTGTATATTATTTTTACGTTCTTCCACGTTAACATCGATTTAGTCTGACTATTTATACCATAAACTCCACGGAATAAATTTATGAATGAAAACATCCAAGCTCTAGAATAAAATTAAGATGGAATTATTATACACAAAAAACCGATCCATGATAATTCCAACCATTATAAACGTAGAACATGGAAAGAGCTTCGTTTTGATAGGTTGTGGCTCCCGTAACTCCAAACGAGTCAAAAGTTATGGTCATTTGAAGAAACGGAAGAAAGCGACCGACCGCTCGCTTTTCCGATTCGACGATATTGGCAAAAGTCTTCGATCCCCGTGATACGCTTGAGCATGATCACACTATAGTACTTGATATTTAAGATATTATGGATCATTGGGGGAATAAATGGGGATATGGGTCAAAAACTTGTCTACAGAAGCTATAGCACAATAAACGTTCTGTTTTGACGACCGTTCCGTCTTCCTCTTTTTCCATACCACATTGTTTTACTCATAGCCATCAACACACGCCGCCTTTTTGCCAAAATTACGACACCACGACGAAGTGACTTCAAGGAGAGGTTAAAAGCAATTGATACGTTAGAATTTCGAACGACTCAAGACGTTTTATATGATTACTTAGCCTGTAAGTAAGCTTCTTTTTCAATCTGTGAATATCTTTCAGTTTCCTGTTTTATCCGATTTTAAATTCAATTTCAATTTTTTTAGTGGAATATTATGCTGGCCTTTTTTGATCTCTGTATATTTTTGTTTTTTGCTCGTTCTTCTACGTTAACATCGATTTAGTCTGGCTATTTATACCATAAACTCCACGGAGTATATTTATGAATGAAAACATCCAAGCTGTAGAATAAAATTAAGATGGAATTATTCCAGACAAAAAACTGATCCATGACAATTCCAACTGTTAGAAACGTAGAACATGGAAAGAGCTCCGTTTTGATAGATTGTGGCTCCCGTAACTCCAAACGAGTCAAAAGTTATGGCCGTACGAAGAAACGGAAGAAAGCGTCCGACCGCACGTTGTTCCTATTCGATGATATTAGCAAGTCTTCGATCTCCGTGAAACGCTCGAGCATGCTCACACTATAGTACTTGATATTTAAGATGTTATGGATCATTGGGGGAATAAATGGGGATATGGGTCAAAAACTTGTCTACAGAAGCTATAGCACAATAAACGTTCTGTTTTTACGACCGTTCCGTCTTCCTCTTTTTCCGTACTGCTCATAGTCATCAACACGCGCCGCCTTTTTACCAAAATTACGACACCACGACGAAGTGACGTCACGGAGAACGTTAAAAGAATTTAATACCTTAGAATTTCGAACGAATCAAGGCGTTTTTTATGTTTACTTAGCCTGTAAGTAAGCTAATTTTTCAATATGCGAATATCTTTCATTTTCCTGTTTTATCCAATTTTAAATTCAATTTCAGTTTTTTTAGCGGAATATTATGGTGGCCTTTTTTGAACTTCGTATATTTTTTTACGTTCTTCTACGTTAACATCGATTTAGTCTGACTATTTAGACCATAAACTCCACGGAATAAATTTATGAATGAAAACATCCAAGCTGTAGAATAAAATTAAGATGGAATTATTCTACACAAAAAACCGATCCATGATAATTCCAACCATTATAAACGTAGAACATGGAAAGAGCTTCGTTTTGATAGGTTGTGGCTCCCGTAACTCCAAACGAATCAAAAGTTATGGCCGTTTGAAGAAACAGAAGAAACCGACCGACCGCTCGCTGTTCCGATTCGACGGTATTGGCAAAAATCTTCGATCTCCGTGAAACGGTCGAGCATTCTCACACTATTGTACTTGATATTTAAGATATTATGGATCATTGGGGGAATAAATGGGGATATGGGTCAAAAACTTGTCTACAGAATCTATAGCACAATAAACGTTCTGTTTTTACGACCGTTCCGTCTTCCTCTTTTTACGTACCATATTGCTTTGCTCATAGTCATCAACACGCGCCGCCTTTTTACCAAAATTACGACACCATGACGAAGTGACTTCAATGAGAACGTTAAAAGCATTTGATACCTTAGAATATCGAACGACTTAAGGCGTTTTATATGATTACTTAGCCTGTAAGTAAGCTAGTTTTTCAATCTGCGAATATCTTTCAGTTTTCTGTTTTATCCAATTTAAATTCAATTTCAATTTTTTTAGCGGAATTTTATGCTCGCCTTTATTATCTTTGTATATTTTTGTTTTTTTACGTTTTTCTGCGTTAACATCGATTTAGTCCAACTATTTATACCACAAACTCCACGGAATAATTTATGAATGAAAACTTCCAAGCTGTAGAATAAAATTAAGATGGAATTATTCTACACAAAAAAGCGATCCATGAAAATTTCAACTGTTACAAACGTAGAACATGGAAAGAACTTCGTTTTGATATGTTGTGGCTCCCGTAGCTCCAAACGAGCCAAAAGTTATGGCCGATTGAAGAAATGGAAGAAAGCGACCGACCGCTCGTTGTTCCGATTCGACGGTATTGGCAAAAGTCTTCGATCTCCGTGAAACGCTCGAGCATGCTCACACTATAGTACTTGATATTTAAGATATTATGGATCATTGGGGGAATAAATAGGGATATGGGTCAAAAAGTTGTCTACATAGGCTATAGCACAATAAACGTTCTGTTTTTACGACCGTTCCGTCTTCCTCTTTTTCCATACCACATTGTTTTGCACATAGCCATCAACACGCACCGCCTTTTTACCAAAATTACGACACCACGACGAAGTGTCTTCTAGGAGAACGTTAAAAGCATTTGATACCTTAGAATTTCGAATGAATCAAGGCGTTTTGCATGTTTACTTAGCCTGTTAGTAAGCTACCTTTTCAATCTGCGAATATCTTTCAGTTTCCTGTTTTATCCAATTTTAAATTCAATTTCAGCTTTTTAGCGGAATATTATGGTGGCCTTTCTTTATCTTTGTATTTTTTTAACGTTCTTCTACGTTAACATCAATTTAGTCTGACTATTTATACCATAAACTCCACGGAATAAATTTATGAATGAAAACATCCAAGCTGTAGAATAAAATTAAGATGGAATTATTCTACACAAAAACCGATCCATGATAATTCCAACCATTAGAAACGTAGAACATGGAAATAGCTTCGTTTTGATAGGTTGTGGCTCCCGTAACTCCAAACGAGTCAAAAGTTATCGCCGTTTGAAGAAACGGAAGAAACCGACCGACCGCTCGATGTTCTGATTCGACGGTATTGGCAAAAGTCTTCGATCTCCGTGAAACGGTCGAGCATGCTCACACTATAGTACTTGATATTTAAGATATTATGGTTTGTTGGTGGAATAAATGGGGATATGGGTCTAAAACTTGTCTGCAGAAGCTATAGCACATTAAACGTTCTGTTTTTACGACCGTTCCGTCTTACTCTTTTTCCGTACCATATTGCTTTGCTCATAGTCATCAACACGCGTCGCCTTTTTACCAAAATTACGACACCACGACGAAGTGAATTCAATGAGAACGTTAAAAGCATTTGATACCTTAGAATTTCGAACGACTTATGGCGTTTTATATGATTACTTAGCCTGTAAGTAAGCTAGTTTTTCAATCTGCGAATATCTTTCAGTTTTCTGTTTTATCCAATTTTAAATTCAATTTCAATTTTTTTAGCGGAATATTATGCTCGCCTTTTTTTATCTTTGTATATTTTTGTCTTTTTACGTTCTTCTGCGTTAACATCGATTTAGTCCGACTATTTATACCACAAACTCCATGGAATAAATTTATGAATGAAAACATCCAAGCTGTAGAATAAAATTAAGATGGAATTATTCTAAACAAAAAAGCGATCCATGAAAATTTCAACTGTTAGAAATGTAGAACATGGAAAGAACTTCGTTTTGATAGGTTGTGGCTCTCGTAACTCCAAACGAGCCAAAAGTTATGGCCGTTTGAAGAAACGGAAGAAAGCAACCGACCGCTCGCTGTTCCGATTCTACGGTATTGGCAGAAGTCTTCGATCTCCGTGAAACGGTCGAGCATGCTCACACTATAGTACTTGATATTTAAGATATTATGGATCATTGGGGGAATAAATGGGGATATGGGTCGAAAACTTGTCTACAGAAGCTATAGCACAATAAACGTTCTGTTTTTACGACCATTCCGTCTTCCTCTTTTTCCGTACCATATTGCTTTGCTCATAGCCATCAACGCGCGCCGCCTTTTTACCAAAATTACGACACCACGACGAAGAGACTTCAAGGAGAACGTTAAAATCATTTGATACCTTAGAATTTCGAAAGAGTCAAGGCGTTTTATATAATTACTTAGCCTCTAAGTAAGCTACTTTTTCAATCTGCGAATATCTTTCATTTTTCCTATTTTATCCAATTTTAAATTCAATTTCATTTTTTTTGCGAAATATTATGGCGGCCTTTTTTGATATTTGTATATTTTTGTTTTTTAACGTTCTTCTACGTTAACATTGATTTAGTCTGACTATTTATATCATAAACTCCACGGAATAAATTTATGAATGGAAACATCCAAGCTGTAGAATAAAATTAAAATCGAATTATTCCACACAAAAAACCAATCCATGACAATTACAACCATTAGAAACGTAGAACATGGAAAGATCTACGCTTTGATAGGTTGTGGCTCCCGTAACTCCAAACGAGTCAAAAGTTATGGCCGTTTGAAGAAACAGAAGAAAGCGACCGACCGCTCGCTGTTTTGATTCGACGGTATTGGGAAAAGTCTTCGATCTCCGTGAAACGCTCGAGCATGCTCACACTATAGTACTTGATATTCAAGATATTATGGATCATTTGGGGAATAAATGGGGATATGGGTCAAAAATTTGTCTACAGAAGCTATAGCACAGTAAACGTTCTGTTTTTACGACCGTTCCGTCTTCCTCTTTTTCCGTACATCATTGTTTTGCTCATAGTCATCAACACGCGCCGCCTTTTTACCAAAATTACGACACCACGACGAAGTGACTTCAAGGAGAACGTTAAAAGCATTTGATACCTTAGAATTTCGAACGACTCAAGGCGTTTTATACGATTACTTAGCCTGTAAGTTAGCTACTTTTTCAATCTGCGAATATCTTTCAGTTTCCTGTTTTATCCAATTTTAAATTCAATTTCAATTTTTTTAGCGGAATATTGTGGTGACCTTTTTTGATCTTTGTATATTTTTGTTTTTTTACGTTCTTCTACGATAACATCGATTTAGTCCGACTATTTATACCATAAACTCCAGGGAATAAATTTATGAATCACAACATCCAAGCTGTAGAATAAAATTAATATGGAATTATTCTACGCAAAAAATCGACCCATGATAATTCCAACCGTTAGAAATGTAGAACACGGAAAGAGCTTCGTTTTGATAGGTTGTGGCTCTCGTAACTCCAAACGAGCTAAAAATTATGGCCGTTTGAAGAAACAGAAGAAACCGACCGACCGCTCGCTGTTCCGATTCGACGGTATGGACAAAAGTCTTCGATCTCCGTTAAACCCTCGAACATGCTCACACTATAGTACTTGATATTTACGATATTATGGATCATTGAGGGAATAAATGGGGATATAAGTCAAAAACTCGTCTACAGAAGCTATAGCGCAATAAACGTTCTGTTTTTACGACCGTTCTGTCTTCCTCTTTTTCTGTACCACATTGTTTTGCTCATAGTCATCAACACGCGTCGCCTTTTTACCAAAATTACGACACCACGATGAAGTGACTTCAAGGAGAATGTTAAAAGCATTTGATACCTTAGAATTTCGAACGACTCAAGGCGTTTTATATGATTACTTAGCCTGTAAGTAAGCTACTTTTCAATCTGCGAATATCTTTCAGTTTCCTGTTGTATCCAATTTTAAATTTAATTTCAATTTTTATAGCAGAATATTATGCTGGCCTTGTTTGATCTTTGTATATTTTTGTTTTTTGAAGTTCTTCTACGCTAACATCGATTTAGTCCGACTATTTATACCACAAACTCCACGGTATTGGCAAAAATCTTCGATCTCCGTGAAACGGTCGAGCATTCTCACACTATAGTACTTGATATTAAAGATATTATGGATCATTGGGGGAATAAATGGGGATATGGGTCAAAAACTTGCCTACAGAAGCTATAGCGCAATAAACGTTCTGTTTTTACCACCGTTCCGTCTTCCTCTTTTTCCGTACCATATTGTTTTACTCATAGTCATCAACACGCACCGCCTTTTTACCAAAATTACGACACCACGACGAAATGTCTTCTAGGAGAACGTTAAAAGCATTTGATACCTTAGAATTTCGAACGACTCAAGGCGTTTTATATGTTTACTTAGCCTGTAACTAAGCTACTTTTTCAATCTGCGAATATCTTTGAGTTTCCTGTTTTATCCAATTTTAAATTCAATTTCAGTTTTTTTAGCGGAATATTATGGTGGCCTTTTTTGATCTTTGTATATTTTTTTTACGTTGTTCTACGTTAACATCGATTTAGTCTGACTATTATACCATAAATTCCACGGAATAAATTTATGAATGAAAACATCCAAGCTGTAGAATAAAATTAAGATGGAATTATTCTACACAAAGAACTGATCCACGATAATTCCAACCATTAGAAACGTAGAACATGGAAAGAGCTTCGTTTTGATAGGTTGTGGCTCCCGTAAATCCAAACGAGTCAAAAGCTATGGCCATTTGAAGAAACGGAAGAAACCGACCGACCGCTCGCTGTTCCGATTCGACGGTATTGGGAAAAGTCTTCGATCTCCGTGAAACGCTCGAGCATGCTCACACTATAGTACTTGATATTTAAGATATTATGGATCATTGGGGGAATAAATGGGGATATGGGTCGAAAACTTGTCTACAGAAGCTATAGCACAATAAACGTTCTGGTTTTACGACCGTTCCGTCTTCCTCTTTTATCGTACCATATTGCTTTGCTCATAGTCATCAACACGCGCCGCCTTTTTACCAAAATTACGACACCACGACGAAATGACTCCAAGAAGAACGTTAAAAGCATTTGATGCCTTAGAAGTTCGAACGACTTAAGGAGTTTTATATGATTACTTAGCCTGTAAGTAAGCTACTTTTTCAATCTGCGAATATCTTTCAGTTTCCTGTTTTATCCAATTTTAAATTCAATTTCTATTCTTTTAGCGGAATATTATGCTCGCCTTTTTTTATCTTTGTATACATTTTTTTTTACATTCTTCTGCGTTAACATCGATTTAGTCCGACTATTTATACCACAATCTCCACGGAATAAATTTATGAATGAAAACATCCAAGCTGTAGAATAAAATTAAGATGAAATTATTCTACACAAAAAAACGATCCATGAAAATTCCAACTGTTAGAAATGTAGAACATGGAAAGAACTTCGTTTTGATAGGTTGTGGCTCCCGTAACTCCAAGTTGTACAGAAATACGAACCATTTGGGTTTAAGAAGAAGAGGTAGAAGAAGAGGAAACAAAATCAACATCAGAATCTAACCATCGCAGCGGAATAAAATATAATAGATAATAAATAATCTTTACTCAATCAAATCTATCTCTGTTTATATATATTACATCAATCAGAGTACATCAACCACAACTCAACATCAATATCATACAAATGGATACTCAACAACTCAACACAGCGGAATATGTATATACGTACAAGTACGGGAGTACGTATCGCCATCCTGCTCGTCTCCGGAGCTTCACAACAACATATCCTATATCCTATAATACTCGGTCTGACCCGAGCATTACAGTTAAATAACACCCGAGTCAGTATGGAATACCAGCGTGAGAAAATCACACCCAATTGATTATTAAAGTTTCAAAAATCCTTTGAAAACAAAAGCATCTCGTAAGACCACGCCACAAATAAACATGTCGGGTTTTTACCTTACGATAGCTAAAACAATTTTTATAGAAATCCTCTGATATTATAATAGTGTCTATAGAAAGTAAATAGAATCTAGCTGAAATGCTTGCATCTCACTTTTCAGCAATAGTTGGGCACAATCAAAACTGTACAGGCGCGTAGAGAAAATAGATTCCAACTAATGGCTAAGCACTGGGGTACCACCTGTCACAGTACCTGGTCTAGATCAGCGTACCGAGGAGCCACCCTAACTCCCCTACAACACAAGACCGGAACCATCCCTTACTGGACAGTCCCGAGCAAGATCACCCCGCGGTTGGCATCAGCAACCGCCCACTAAGCCGAAATAAAGGGACATCTAGACAGGGATGACCTCACCCTCCAGTGGGGGCTACCCACGAAGCCTTGCTGCATATCCCCTGATTTTCAGCCATTCCCATTTGATGAGGCTTGAGGCTAAGCGTTACCTATAGAACGTTTTCACTTAGAATGTCCATCGTCCACCTGACGATGTTTCGCAAGCATTCATCCATACAAGTCCGTTCCAGGTTCGAACGGAACCGAAGGCACTATTCCTACTACATCCACTTTGGAAATATCCTCGGGATTAGTAGTGACTAGCCCTTGCACTTCACTGCTCCAGCTTCGAATCCAAAATCGTTTACACGAAACGTACAAACCGGATCGAAGTGGTTTTCGAGAAATTAATCTCGATCCCGGTCTCTTCGAAACGATCAACGCATTTGGCCAATATTGATAGTCGGTTATTTAACTATCAGTTAACATTCACAAACATCCATCAAACAATAAATAATTTTCCAAATTATTTATTAGCCTCAAAAATATCTTCACAAGATATATTTTCACCTTTCAAATTTTTTTGAGAATAGTTTTCAAAACCATCATTCCTTTCAGAATCAACTTTCACAAATATTTTCTACCTCTGAAATCACCAAGCACAAAAATAGATTTTTAAAACACTTTACTTTGAAATATATACTTTAAAACACTTAGGATAAAATTACTTAGATAATTTGTTAAATATACGTACTATATGAATTTGAGAAAATAAGGTTACTTTATAAAGTATAAAACCAGGTTTTCACTTTGAAAATAAATACTAAGTCACTTTTAAATAATTAATGCTATATTATATTAAAAGGAAATACTTGCTTTATAAATTAAATATTAGAAATAATAAATTTTACAAAACTTGCTTTCTTTAAAAACAACTTTAAACATTTAATTTATATTTACAAATTTACTTTTGAAAACGTGTACTTGGCCATCCAGAGAAAATTCCAATTTCAAGCACTTAAATCAATTTCCCGAATTGATTTCCAATTTATTCTATTTGAAATAAATTTCTTTACTTGCTCGGTTAATTTCAAAATTCATTAATTTTGGACTTTATTTTTAATTTTATGATTTCCTGTTTGATTTTAAATCTTTTAACTGAAATAAAAAAATTCAGGTTATTCCCAATTTCTTCTTTATTCTTCTTAAACAATCTAAATCCTAAATTTAACATAAATGTCTTAATCTTTCAAACAATAACATTGAAGTTTAAGTTTCATTAACTTTCTGTTTATTTAAATTTTCCTTTCCATACTCAAGATATTTTAAAGTCACTTTATTTCCTCTCCAGACCATTCATAAATTTATTCAACGTTTCTATAATTATTTTACTTACAATTTCACTTCTTTATTTTCATTCCCAAACCCAAATTATATATTTAGTAATTAATTATTGCCCGATTAAAACAATCAAGCCATAGCATTCAATATTCCCACATAATTCATTACAGGATATCAAATGGTCAGAACAGAGAATATTAAATAATCAAATAAAGTTGAGGGGTCCAGTTGGATCCCTCCAACCTGTTTTTCCCTGCATCCACAGACGTTAGCACAATATAAAATGCCAATTCCAAAATTTTACCTACTATACTACATCAATCAATTCAACCATACAATCAATCATTTAAATTTAATCATATAAATTTAAATCTAACTGAGTGAGATTAACTCACCTTTGCTTTTACTAGCAATCAGATTCAATCCAGCTTGTTCTCATGATTTTATACCTTGTATAAACATTGTACGATTCTATTAACATCTTTGAATTAGTCAATCGATTAATTGCTATTTATTCATTTAATTTAGCTACTAATTTGGGTTTAACCAATAATTTGTTTTAACTAATTTTCTTTGATAAAATATTTTTAGTGTCTAAAGTAATTGAACAAGTAATTTCCCCTTTTTAAACTCACATACACTTATAAAAATAAATTATAGATTTCAAAACCCTAACTTTAATAAATTCTTCATACGCCTTTAAAAATCCCTATTTTTTTTCCGAATATCTTATTTATAACAATAATTTCTTTTTCTCTGTTTTACCTTTTCTTTCTCTGTAGTATATATGTTCATATATATATTATCACATTTAAATTTAAATGAATAGCTGCAATTTAAAATTTGAATTAACCTAAATTATTAAAACAAAAATCGATACCTCGCTGAACTGCGGCCACTACTCCAACCCTCCAAGCACCGACCCAGAAAACCTAAAATCACGAAAACCACACCCAATCTTCTGCCCTAGCTTGCGACCACAACTTCTCGTGAACGCGAGCCACCATCTCCGCGGAACTCCCACCGGCCTCTCGCGCTCGAGCTCAAGCTCGCACTTCGAGTTGCCGCCAATTCCTACATCGCGACCCTCTGACGCAGACATCTCTTGGTTGTTGGAACAGCGAGGAAGCCCTAAGCGTTGAAGAACGAGTGCGAACTGATTTGAATCTTGGAGGCGCGATTCGTTTGAACGAAGAAGACTGGAAGAGGAAGACAAGTTTTGATTTTTATTTTACTTTATCGTGGCCATTATCCTTTCAAAGCAACCGCTTTATTTATTTTAGAAGATAGTGGAGATAAAGAAGGCTCTCGGCTGAAAAGAAAACAAAAGGGCGACGTGATATGTGGGGGAGATAGCGTGTTTGAGTGGTGAACCCTAGTTTTGAAAAGTACAGATGTGAAAGGAAAACAACTGTAGGTTGACTAGGGTATAAATATATACTTAATTAAATTTTGAATTTACGATCTAAACTACAACGCGTTTATCTATCGTACGCTCACACACAAACTTCAATCACTACGAAATTTGACATCCAATAATAATTCAATGTTACGGATCCAATGGAACTGGTTTCGTCGAATTCTGAGACTGTGCCTCGGAAGGCTATTTTTAAATTCAATTTAAACGATATTTTTTTTAAAAAATTGAACAAAACGCTTTCAAATTCAATTTTAAAAGTTCCATCACCTTCAATATTATTAATACGAATCTTATAAATCTTCAAATTATATTTAACTGGCTTAAAAGTCCAGATTCAACATTTTACCCAACTTCAAATTATTTAATTTAATAATTAAACCCAATACATATTGATATTTGAAATTCAAGTTAAAAATTAACTTTTGAATATTCAAAATCAATTGAATATTCCAATTTCAATTGCTTAAAAATTTCGGGTCGTCACATTCCTCCCCCCTTAAAAGAATTTCGTCCCTGAAATTACTAGTTAGGAAGAATAGTCCAATACCCATTACTATTCTCCAAAACCAAACAGTTTCTAACAATTCAACAACTTACCAACTATCTTTTATAAAAGACCCGTTATCTTCTTATTATCTTCTTAAACTTTTCCCTAGTCCCAACCAACCTTACTTATTCAACTATTCAAATTATGATTCAAAACCAAGTTTACAATTTTCTAATTCTCTAAAAAAATTTCTAACTCTCTAAATTTTCGAAAAATTTCGCCAGCGTCTTCTTTGCATGGCTAGCTCGGTACAACTACAAAATTGCTCTACGGCCTCCCAAATCCAAAAAGAAAACAAAAGGACCAAGTGGCTCAATCCAAATCCCAATCAAATTTCATACCAAATTTAAATACATACCTTTTTGTCGAGCATTTGAAATTTATCTTCTTGAAATCAAAAACCAATTCTCCTTTCCCTTTTATAATACCTGCATATCCTGCTTAGCACTAATATCCATTCACAACATTCCAAAACATGTTATCGACTTTCTCACAAAATGCCAATATCTATATATTCCGATATTGACTTAAATTACATTGGTAGTATCAATTTCCATTTAAGACTTCACCATTCCCTCTAAAGTTTTGTTTAAGCATTTTATATGCTCCTTATATTTATTTTTATCTTCCACTTTAGTTTATATCTATTTCTATTCAACTTGATTCTTTCATTTTCATACGAATTCAATTTATTTTCAACTCCAAATGTTAAATTTTATTTTTCATTTATAACTAATTCATGTCATTATTTTAATTAGTTTCATCCACTAACTTATTTCAATTCCTAGTTTGAAATTGTTTTGTCGTTAATAAATTTTCCAAAAATTTCAAAATTTTCTTACTCCCAAAATTTCTGAAATTTTTTGACAGAGTCTCCTTTGTACAGAGGAGCTTTTGCAATTTGACAAAAGAGATAAATATATATACATCGACCCACACGGTCGGAAAAATCAAAAACAGTTCATATTTCCTATTTTTATTGCGTAGGCGTACCTTATTTAGCATTTTAAGCAAGCAGCTAATTTATTTAGCAGTTAATGCAATCCAAATC
This sequence comes from Allium cepa, assembly GCA_030765085.1. Taxonomy (NCBI): domain Eukaryota; kingdom Viridiplantae; phylum Streptophyta; class Magnoliopsida; order Asparagales; family Amaryllidaceae; genus Allium; species Allium cepa. The sequence goes on from CM060931.1 coordinate 173,716,720, forward strand.
CAGCCATACGGCTTCCAGGTACCTGTACCTACTCAATTTAAACATGTAAGTGCCAAATATATGCAGTTTAACTATATTTCACTTATTTATAATAGTTAAAACATATGAATTCTAAAAGAAACTCATACCTCACATTTTTCCGTAAGCAATTTATATAGTTTCCATGCCAATTCAACTGTTTCAGTTAATTTATAAACCATTGTCATTCAATCTGAATGGTTTTCAATCCATTCATATACAACCTCATCAATTTTAAATGGTTTAAAACTCAATCACTTACATTTAATTTATCTTTAAGCAACTGAACTCATATTTAATTCAATTGCTTTCAAAATCAACTTATTTTACCCTTATCAACACATAGGATTTTAATTACTCAGATTTACACCAAATGACAAGTTATTCTATGCAATTCAACGAGATTTATGTGAATAAATAAGTATTTATGTTTATAACCAATTTAAATTGATTTCAACTCAATTTATACTTAATTCACAATTATTTATTTAGCTCGACACATTGCATTCCATATTTGTTTATTCCAAACTGTTTTATTTAGCTCGAAGACAATCCAAGCTATTTCATTCCATAACCATTTCTCAACTTACTTAAACCACATTTCGTTTGATACTTATTTATTCCATCATTTATTCATTCAATATAATTAGTTTATCCACATTCACTTAAACCATTCTAATAAACTCGAAACATTCTATTTTCCTTATTGTCTCAAGTTATTTCAATTCCTTAATAATTTTTAAATGGTTTACAATTATTTCTTCTGGAATTTCATTCCATTAATATTATTTATAACTCATCGAATTTTATTTCGATTAAAAATTTATTTTCACTTAATTTAAAACCAATCCAATATTATTAAACTTTGTTTAAGTTGAATTCAATTCAACTTTCTTTCATTCATTTAGTTTAAGTCAATTTCCTTTAATTTATTCAAATTTTATACTTAAGCTCATTCTCATTTTGCAAACAATTTTTCTTTTCAATTTAACTTGATTCTATTTTAATCCAATCTCATTTCAAACTACAAATTTATTTGATCGATTATTATACATTTTAACTTTTTAGATTCAGCTCATTCAATTTATTATAAGGCCATTTCCAATTTATTTCCACTTATTTGGATTTTATTTACAATTCATACCATTACTATTTTAATCCATTTACATTTTTATTCGATACATTTCAAATATATTTATTTTGTTAACTCTCCAAATTAAATTTTAATTTATAACTCAAGTTCTGAATCCACAATCCATTTTCAATTTACCACCCAATTTCATGAACTCACAATTCAATTTCATTCTCCATTCATTTAACTAATTGCAAGGCCACCTCCAATTATATTTTCTTCACTAATGATTCAAGTCGAATTTAATTTATAACTTGAGTTTTATTTCCAGTCTTCATTATTAGCTTACAATTCACCTTCTATTTAATTACATTGAACTCCATTTACACATTTCATTAAATAATTTATTATCAATTAGTTCTTCCTTTATTTATAATCCATCACTTGAATTTTAATCCCAATTATCACTCCATTTAATTTTCTTAGTTCAATTTAGTTTATAATTCAAGTTTTGATTTTTATTTTATTCTCTAATTCATCAATAATATTTATTTTGGGTTTTCTATCCCATTTTCAATTTATAAGTCATAACTTATTATTTTACACATTTCCATTCATTCTGGGTTTGAATAAATTCATCTTTTATTTTTAACTCGAGCCTTATGCTTATTTATAACCCAAGCATAATTTATTTCCATGGGGTTTTTTTTTCTCTTATAAGTTATTCTTATTCATTTATTCCAATTTCAATCCTTACCCAACTTATTTTCCATTTATTCAGGTAAGAATCTAATTCCATTTGATAACTCAATTGAATTCTTATTCCAATTCAGCTTTATTTTAAACTCAGATTCATTTAATCACAATTCGATTTCAACTTAATTCGAACACAACTGGATATTATTTTCAGCCTATTTAATTAATTTCAATCCAGTCAGGTTTTTATTTCCCAATCCAAGTTAATTTCATTTTTAACTTTTCCCTTTAAATTTAAATTTCCCACATTTAAAGCTTATATTTCCTTTTTGATTTAAAAATCATCTTAACTTATAAGCTTATAACACATCTCATCAGGAATTTAAAAAACACCGGATTTTGGTTTCAAAACATTCTGAAATCTCCAACATCTCAAATCATACTTCTCAAAAATTTTAAACCAATCCTGGCCTTATTCCCCAACAAATTTCCTTTGAGATTTTTAAAAACAACTAGCTTTCTGAGCAAATCAATTCTTGGCATCAATCCGTCACTTAGAAATTCAAAAATGAATACTGATGATGCGGCCGTCATCATCAGAATTATTTCCCAATAATCCAAGTGATTTCAATGCTATATCACTTTCAAAACCCATTTAAAACAAATTTCCATTTAGAAATACTCCCAAAACAATAATGCTATCGTTTATCTTTAAAACACTTCCAAATCTCCGGAATTTAAATTTCCAAATCCTGCTTAATTCAATTTTACTACAATTCATTTGCATAGCTTATGCTCATACAAATTCTTATTTGATTATATTTCAATTTATAATTTACATCTATAATTCATATTTATAAATTTCATTCTAAAATGAATTTATTTCCCTAAATTTTAGTTATATTTCAATTTCTAGTTAAATTTTCACTTAATAATGATAATACTTTAATATTATCATTCCTAACATTCAATTAACATCCAAGCAACCATATAGTAGCTAAATAGTTTTCAAAAATTATTCTTTATATCAAAATATGGTTTTGGGTAAAATTATTTCATTTACCCATATTTAAAACAATACCGTGTCGATTGCTCTATTCAAGTGTTTAGAAACCCCTTCAATACAGTTGCGCAGACTGTGTCGACGAAGGTTCATATGCCACTCAATAAACCAATCAACACAATATTAAAACAATTTATATTCACTAACAAATACGAGCTCATATTTATTAATACGCTCAAACTCATTATAGAGTACTACGGACTCTATTTTAAATCAGTAATTCCCACCAGAGCCAAGGTTATCACCAACCTAAGCTCTGATACCACTGTAACGGCCCGCAAATCCGCACCCCTTGAGTCAACACTATTCTACAACAATCAACTCAAGTTGTACAGAAATACGAACCATTTGGGTTTAAGAAGAAGAGGTAGAAGAAGAGAAAACAAAATCAACATCAGAATCTAACCATCGCAGCGGAATAAAATATAATAGATAATAAATAATCTTTACTCAATCAAATCTATCTCTGTTTATATATATTACATCAATCAGAGTACATCAATCACAAATCAACATCAATATCATACAAATGGATACTCAACAACCGAACACAGCGGAATATGTATATATGTACAAGTACGGGAGTACGTATCGCCATCCTGCTCGTCTCCTGAGCTTCACAGCAACATATCCTGTATCTTATAATACTCGGTCTGACCCGAGCATTACAGTTAAATAACACCCGAGTCAGTCTGGAATACCAGCATGAGAAAATCACACCCAATTGATTATTAAAATTTCAAAAATCCTTTGAAAACAAAAGCATCTCGTAAGACCACGCCACAAATAAACATGTCGGGTTTTTACCTTACGGTAGCTAAAACAATTTTTATAGAAATCCTCTGATATTATAATAGTGTCTATAGAAAGTAAATAGAATCTAGCTGAAATGCTTGCATCTCACGTTTCAGCAATAGTTGGGCACAATCAAAACCGTATGGGCGCGTAAGGAAAATGGATTCCAACTAATGGCTAGGCACTGGGGTACCACCTGTCATAGTACCTGGTCTAGATCAGCGTACCGAGGAGCCACCCTAACTCCCATGCAACACAAGACCGGAACCATCCCTTACTGGACAGTCCCGAGCAAGATCACCCCGCGGTTGGGATCAGCAACCGCCCACTAAGCCGAAATAAAGGGACATCTAGATAGGGATGACCTCACCCTCCAGTGGGGGCTACCCTCGAAGCCTTGCTGCATATCCCCTGATTTTCAGCCATTCCCATTTGATGAGGCTTGAGGCTAAGCGTTACCTTTAGAATGTTTTCACTTAGAATGCCCATCGTCCACCTGACGATGTTTCGCAAGCATTCATCCATACAAGTCCATTCCGAGTTCGAACGGAACCGAAGGCAATATTCCTACTACATCCATTTTGGAAATATCCTCAGGATTAGTAGCGACTAGCCCTTGCACTTCACTGCTCCAGCTTCGAATCCAAAATCGTTTACACGAAACGTACAAACCGGATCGAAGTGGTTTTCGAGAAATTAATCTCGATCCCGGTCTCTTCGAAACGATCAACGCATTTGGTCAATATTGATAGTCGGTTATTTAACTATCAATTAACATTCACAAACATCCATCAAACAATAAATAATTTCCCAAAATATTTATTAGCCTCAAAAATATCTTCACAAGATATATTTTCACCTTTCAAATTTCTTTGAGAATAGTTTTCAAAACCATCATTCATTTCAGAATCAACTTTCCCAAATATTTTCTATCTCCTCTGAAATCACCAAGCACAAAAATAGATTTTTAAAACACTTTACTTTGAAATATATACTTTAAAACACTTAGGATAAAATTACTTAGATAATTTGTTAAATATACATACTATATGAATTTGAGAAAATAAGGTTACTTTATAAAATATAAAACCAGGTTTTCACTTTGAAAACAAATACTAAGTCACTTTTAAATAATTAAAGCTATATTATATCAAAAGGAAATACTTGCTTTAGAAATTAAATATTAGAAATAATAAATTTTACAAAACTTGCTTTCTTTAAAAACAACTTTAAACATTTAATTTATATTTACAAATTTACTTTTGAAAACGTGTACTTCGCCATGCAGAGAAAATTCCAATTTCAAGCACTTAAATCAATTTCCCGAATTAGTTTCCAATTTATTCTATTTGAAATAAATTTCTTTACTTGCTCGGTTCATTTCAAAATTCATTAATTTTAGACTTTATTTTTATTTTTATGATTTCCTGTTTGATTTTAAATCTTTTAACTGAAATTTAAAAATTTCAGGTTATTCCCAATTTCTTCTTTATTCTTCTTAAACAATCTAAATCCTTAACATAAATGTCTTGATCTTTTAAACAATAACATTGATGTTTAAGTTTCATTAACTTTCTGTTTATTTAAATTTTCCTTCCCATACTCAAGATATTTTAAAGTCACTTTATTTCCTTTCCAGACCATTCATAAATTTATTCAACTTTTCTATAATTATTTTACTTACAATTTCACTTCTTTATTTTCATTCCCAAACCCAAATTATATATTTAGTAATTAATTATTGCCCGATTAAAACAATCAAGCCATAGCATTCAATATTCCCACATAATTCATTACACGATATCAAATGGTCAGAACAGAGAATATTAAATAATTAAATAAAGTTGAGGGGTCCAGTTGGATCCCTCCAACCTGTTTTTCCCTGCATCCACAGACGTTAGCACAATATAAAATGCCAATTCTAAAATTTTACCCTACTATACTACATCAATCAATTCAACCATACAATCAATCATTTAAATTTAATCATATAAATTTAAATCTAACTGAGTGAGATTAACTCACCTTTGCTTTTACTAGCAATCAGATTCAATCTAGCTTGTTCTCATGATTTTATACCTTGTGCAAACATTGTACGATTCTATTAACATCTTTGAATTAGTCAATCGATTAATTGTTATTTATTCATTTAATTTAGCTACTAATTTGGGTTTAACCAATAATTTGTTTTAACTAATTTTCTTTGATAAAATATTTTTAGTGTCTAAAGTAATTGAACAAGTAATTTCCCCTTTTTAAACTCACATACACTTATAAAAATAAATTATAGATTTCAAAACTCTAACTTTAATAAATTCTACATAAGCTTTTAAAAATCCCTATTTTTTTTCGAATATCTTATTTATAACAATAATTTCTTTTTCTCTGTTTTTCCTTTTCTTTCTCTGTAGTATATATGTTCATATATATATTATCACATTTAAATTTAAATGAATAGCTGCAATTTAAAATTTGAATTAACCTAAATTATTAAAACAAAAATCGATACCTCGCTGAATTGCGGCCACTACTCCAACCCTCCAAGCACCGACCCAGAAACCCTAAAATCACAAAAACCACACCCAATCTTCTGCCCTAGCTTGCGACCATAACCTCTCATGAACGCGAGCCACCATCTCCGCGAAACTCCCACCGGCCTCTCGCGCTCGAGCTCAAGATCGCACTTCGAGTTGCCGCCAATTTCTACATCGCGACCCTCTGACGCAGACATCTCTTGGTTGTTGGAACAACGAGGAAGCCCTAAGCGTTGAAGAACGAGTGCGAATAGATTTGAATCTTGGAGGCGCGATTCGTTTGAACGAAGAAGACTGGAAGAGGAAGACAAGTTCTGATTTTTATTTTACTTTATCGTGGCCATTATCCTTTCAAAGCAACCGCTTTATTTATTTTAGAAGATAGTGGAGATAAAGAAGGCTCTTGGCTGAAAAGAAAACAAAAGGGCGACGTGATATGTGGGTGAGATAGCGTGTTTGAGTGGTGAACCCTAGTTTTGAAAAGTACAGATGTGAAAGGAAAACAACTGTAGGTTGACTAGGGTATAAATATATACTTAATTAAATTTTGAATTTACGATCTAAACTACAACGCGTTTATCTATCGTACGCTCACACACAAACTTCAATCACTACGAAATTTGACATCCAATAATAATTCAATATTACGGATCCAATGGAACTGCTTTCGTCGAATGCTGAGACTGTGCCTCGGAAGGCTATTTTTAAATTCAATTTAAACGATTTTTTTTTTAAAATTGAACAAAACGCTTTAAAATTCAATTTTAAAAGTTCCATCACCTTCAATATTATTAATACAAATCTTACAAATCTTCAAATTTTATTTAACAGGCTTAAAAGTCCAGATTCAACATTTTACCCAACTTCAAATTACTTAATTTAATAATTAAATTACCCAATACATATTGATATTTGAAATTCAAGTTAAATATTAACTTTTGAATATTCAAAATCAATTGAATATTCCAATTTCAATTGCTTAAAAATTTCGGGTCATCACAGCAAAAGTCTTCGATCTCCATGAAACGCTCGAGCATGCTCACACTATAGTACTTGATATTTAAGATCTTATGGATCATTGAGGGAATAAATGGGGATATGGGTCAAAAACTAGTCTACGGAAGCTATAGCGCAATAAACGTTCTGTTTTTACCACGGTTCCGTCTTCCTCTTTCTCCGTACCACATTGTTTTGCTCATAGTCATCAACACGCGCCGCCTTTTTACCAAAATTACGACACCACGACGAAGAGACTTCAAGGAGAACGTTAAAATCATTTGATACCTTAGAATTTCGAACGACTCAAGGCATTTTATATGATTACTTAGCCTCTAAGTAAGTTACTTTTTCAATCTGCGAATGTCTTTCATTTTCCTATTTTATCCAATTTTAAATTCAATTTCATTTTTTTAGCGAAATATTATGGTGGCCTTTTTTGATCTTTGTATATTTTTGCTTTTTTACGTTCTTCTACGTTAACATCGATTTAGTCCGACTATTTATGCCATAAACTCCGCGGAATAAATTTATGAATGGAAACATCCAAGCTGTAGAATAAAATTAAGATCGAATTATTCCACACAAAAAACCTATCCATGACAATTCCAATAATTAGAAACGTAGAACATGGAAAGAGCTTCGTTTTGATAGGTTGTGGCTCCCGTAACTCCAAACGAGTCAAAAGTTATGGTCGTTTGAAGAAACGGAAGAAAGCGACCGACCGCTCGCTGTTCCGATTCGACGGTATTGGAAAAAGTCTTCGATCTCCGTGAAACGCTCGAGCATGCTCACACTATAGTACTTGATATTTAAGATATTATGGATCATTTCGGGAATAAATGGGGATATGGGTAAAAAACTTGTCTACAGAAGCTATAGCACAATAAACGTTCTGTTTTTATGACCGTTCCGTTTTCCCCTTTTTCCATACCTCATTGTTTTGCTCATAGTCATCAACACGCGCCGCCTTTTTACCAAAATTACGACACCACGACGAAGTGGCTTCAAGGAGAACGTTAAAAGCATTTGATACCTTAGAATTTCGAATGACTCAAGGTGTTTTATATGATTACTTAGCCTGTAAGTAAGCTACTTTTTCAATCTGCGAATATCTTTCAGTTTCTTGTTTTATCCAATTTTAAATTCAATTTCAATTTTTTAGCAGAATATTGTGGTGGCCTTTTTTGATCTTTGTATATTTTTGTTTTTTTCGTTCTTCTACGTTAACATCGATTTAGTCCGACTATTTATACCATAAACTCTAGGGAATAAATTTATGAATGACAACATCCAAGCTGTAGAATAAAATTAATATGGAATTAGTCTACGCAAAAAACCGTTAGAAACATAGACCATGGAAAGAGCTTCGTTTTGATAGGTTGTGGCTCACATAAATCCAAACGAGTCAAAAGTTATGGCCGTTTGAAGAAACGGAACAAAGCGTCCGACCGCTCGCTGTTCCGATTTGACAGTATTGGCAAAAGTCTTCGATCTCCATGAAACGCTCGAGCATGCTCACACTATAGCACTTGATATTTAAGATATTGTGGATCATTGAGGGAATAAATGAGGATATGGGTCAAAAACTTGCCTACAGAAGCTATAGCGCAATAAACGTTCTGTTTTTACGACCGTTCTGTCTTCCTCTTTTTCCGTACCACATTGTTTTGCTCATAGTCATCAACACGCTCCGCCTTTTTACCAAAATTACGACACCACGACGAAGTGACTTCAAGGAGAAGGTTAAAAGCATTTGATACCTTAGAATTTCGAACGATTCAAGTCCTTTTATATGATTACTTAGCCTGTAAGTAAGCTACTTTTTCAATCTGCGAATATCTTTCAATTTCCTGTTTTATCCAATTTTAAATTCAATTTCAATTTTTATAGTGGAATATTATGCTGGCCTTTTTATATCTTTGTATATGTTTGTTTTTTTTACATTCTTCTACGCTAACATCGATTTAGTCCGACTATTTATACCACAAACTCCACGGAATAAATTTATGAATGAAAACATCCAAGCTGTAGAATAATATTAAGGTGGAATTATTCTATACAAAAAACCGATCCATGATAATTCCAATAGTTAGAAACGTAGAGCATGGAAAGAGCTTCGTTTTGATAGGTTGTGGCTCCCGTAACTCCACACGGGTCAAAAGTTATGGCCGTTTGAAAAAACGGAAGAAAGCGACCGACCGCTCACTGTTCCGATTCGACGGTATTGGCAAAAGTCTTCGATCTCCGTGGAACGCTCGAGCATGCTCACACTATAGTACTTGATATTTAAGATATTATGGATCATTGGTGGAATAAATGGGGATATGGGTCAAAACTTGTCTAAAGAAGCTATAGCGCAATAAACGTTCTATTTTTACGACCGTTCCATCTTCCTCTTTTTCCGTACCACATTGTTTTGCTCATAGTCATCAACACGGGCCGCCTTTTTACCAGAATTACGACACCACGACGAAGTGACTTCAAGGAGAACGTTAAAAGCATTTGATACCTTTGAATTTCGAACGACTCAAGGCGTTTTATATGATTACTTAGGTTGTAAGTAAGCTACTTTTTCAATCTGCGAAATCTTTCAGTTTCCTGTTTTATCCAATTTTAAATTCAATTTCAATTTTTTTAGCGGAATATTATGCTTGTAAAGGCCCGCAAATCCGTACCCCTTTGAACTAATAAAATTCCACCACAGTTCTGTCCAAAGTGGCACAAATGTACGAGTCTTCGGGTAAAAGAAGAAGGTGGTAGAAGGAGAAGAAATAAAAACAACATCAGAATCTCACATCACAGCGGAATAAAATAAAATATATAGAATTCATTTTTAAATACAAGAAATCTGTATTGTATACATATACATACATACCATCATCAGAGTACATCAATTAGTCATACAGAGACAACTACTATATGATCATACAAAGCGGAAATAATAGACAAATACGGAAGTACGCTCTATCATCAGCTTGTCTCCTGAATTCCTTAGCTTTTAACCTGATCCTGTTTAACTCGGTCTGACCCGAGTATCATATAAAACAACACCCGAGTCAGTACGGAATACCAGCGTGAGAAAATCACACTTAATTGGATTATTATAATTTCAAAAATCCTTTGGAAAACAAAAGCATCTCGTAAGACCACGCCACAAATAAACATGTCGGGTTTTTACCTTACGACAGCCAAAACATTTTTTATTAAAGTTCTCTGATATTATTATAGTGTCTATAGAAAGTAAAATAGAATCTAGCTGAAATGCTTGCATCTCACGTTTCAGCAATAGTTGGGCACAATCAAAACCGTACAGGCTCTTATTGGAGATTGGATTCCATACAATGGCAGGGTTACCGGGTTACCGCCCGTCACAGTACCTAGTCTAGATCAGAGTACCGAGGAGCCACCCTAACTCCCCTGCAACACAAGACCGGAACCATCCCTTACTGGACAGTCCCAAGCAAGACCACCCTGTGGTTGGCGCGACCAACCACCCACTAAGCCGAAATAAAAGGGACATCTAGACAGGGGAAATCTTATTCTCCAGTGGGGGCTACCCACGAAGTCTTGCTGCATCTCCCCTGTTTTAGCCATTCTCGGTTGTTGAGGCTTGAGGTTAAGCGTTACCTTTCAAGAACGCGTCCCACTTAGAATGCTCAGCGTCCCCCTGACAAATGTTCTGAAAGCATTCAATCCATACAAGTTGCCCTGGGTCTGGACAAACCGAATCACCGTCTTCAACTCTTCACGGTCTTCATTCGTAATCGTTCAAACCGGATCGAAGTGGTTTTCGGATAATTAAATCCGATCTCGGACTCTTCGAAACGATCAGCGCATTGTCCAATATTGATAGTCGATGATTTAACTTTCAATTTATCATACACAAGCAACCATCAAATAATTTCTACAAATTATTTATCTCGAATATCTACTTAAGATATTATCTTCATATCTCAATGCCTTGAAATTAGATTCAATTCACCCTATTTCTCGTGATACCATTTAGGTCTTTGCCAACCATTTATAATATTTTCCCACTTCAATAGTTCTCAAATACTTGGAAAATATTCCTTTATCTCTTATTTCTTTCCTCAAAAATCATTTAATCTCATTTGTAAATTTTCCCAAAGCCATTTAGCTTATTAATATTTCAGATTTCATTGCTGCTCTTCTTGAGAATTCTATCTCACCTCGAAATTCACTAATTTTAAACTTGGGATTTGTTAAAATTCTCATAACCCTTTATAAAATCTTCTCTAAAGATCTTATTCAAATTAATTACACTTGCTTTACTTCAAGAGGATTTATAATTGGATTTTCAAAACATTATGAAAAACATCTTGACTTATAAAGTAAGAATAATGGTTTTATTTCAAATTATGGTTTAAGGTAAAAATTTAATTCATATCCAGTTATTAATAAATTTTCAAAGCCGGTTTAGAAAACTATAATTTATCATAATAAATACTAAGCATTAAAATAACTTTTCCGAAATATTCTAAATCTAGATAATAGTTCTTTACAAATTATATAGTATAGTAATTTTTTTTTGGAAATATTCCTTTAAAACCAATTTATATTTTTAGAAAATCCAAAATCCACTCATTATATAGAAAACCAAATGCAATAAAAGTTCAGTTCTTACGACCGTTCCGTCTTCCTCTTTTTTCGTACCACATTGTTTTGCTCATAGTCATCAACACATGCCGCCTTTTTACCAAAATTACGACATCACGAAGAAGTGACTTCAAGGAGAATGTTAAAAGCATTTGATAACTTAGAATTTCGAACGACTCAAGGCGTTTATATGATTACTTAGCCCGCAAGTAAGCTACTTTTTCAATCCGCGAATATCTTTCATTTTCCTGTTTTATCCACTTTTAAATTCAATTTCAATTTTTTTAGCGGAATATTATGCGGGCCTTTTTTGATCTTTGTTTGTTTTTTTTACGTTCTTCTATGTTGACATCGATTTAGTCCGAGTATTTATACCACAAACTCCGCGGAATAAATTTATGAATGAAAACATCCAAGCTGTAGAATAAAATTAAGATGGAATTATTCTACACAAAAAACCGATGCATGACAATTCCAACCGTTAGAAACGTAGAACACGAAAATAGCTTCGTTTTGATAGGTTGTGGCTCCCGTAACTCCAAGCGAGTCAAAAGTTATGGCCGTTTGAAGAAACGGAAGAAAGCGACCGACCGCTCGCTGTTCCGATTCGACGGTATTGGCAAAAGTCTTCGATCTCAATGAAACGCTCGAGCATGCTCACACTATAGTACTTGATATTTAAGATCTTATGGATCGTTGAGGGAATAAATGGGGATATGGGTCAAAAAGTTGCCTGGGAAGCTATAGCGCAATAAACGTTCTGTTTTTACGACCGTTCTGTCTTCCTCTTTTTCCGTGCCATATTTTTTTGCTCATAGTCATCAACACGCGCCGCCTTTTTACCAAAATTACGACACCACGACGAAGTGACTTCAACGAGAACGCTAAAAGCATTTGATACCTTAGAATTTCGAACGACTCAAGGCGTTTTATATGATTACTTAGCCTCTAAGTAAACTACTTTTTCAATCTGCGAATATCTTTCATTTTCCTATTTTATCCATTTTTTAATTCAAGTTTAATATTTTTAGCGGAATATTATGGTGGCTTTTTTGATCTTTGTATATTTTTGTTTTTTTACGTTCTTCTACGTTAACATCGATTTAGTCCGACTATTTATACCATAAACTCCACAGAATAAATTTATGAATGAAAACATCCAAGTTGTAGAATAAAATTAAGATGGAATTATTCTACACAAAAAACCGATACATGACAATTCCAACCGTTAGAAACGTAGAACACGGGAAAGAGCTTCATTTTTATAGGTTGTGCCTCCCGTAACTCCAAATGAGTCAAAAGTTATGGCCGTTTGAAGAAACGGAAGAAAGCGACCGACCGCTCGCTGTTCCGATTCGACGGTATTGGCAAAAGTCTTCGATCTCCGTGAAACGCTCGAGCATGCTCACACTATAGTGTTTGATATTTAATATATTATGGTTCATTGGGGGAATAAATGGGGATATGGGTCAAAAACTTGTCTGCAGATGCTATAGCACAATAAACGTTCTGTTTTTACGACCGTTCCGTCTTCCACTTTTTCCATACCATATTGTTTTGCTCATAGTTATCAACACGCGCCGCCTTTTTACCAAAATTACGACACCACGACGAAGTGACTTCAAAGGAAAACGTTAAAAGCATTTGATAGCTTAGAATTTCGAACGACTCAAGGCGTTTTATATGATTACTTAGCCTGTAAGTAAGCTACTTTTTCAATCTGCGAATATCTTTCAGTTTTCTGTTTTATCCAATTTTAAATTCAATTTCAATTTTTTTAGCGGAATATTATGCTGGCCTTTTTTTATCTTTGTTTATTTTTGTTTTTTTCTCGTTCTTCTACGTTAACATCAATTTAGTCTGGTTACTTATACCACAAACTCCACGGACTAAATTTATGAATGGAAACATCCAAGCTGTAGAATAAAATTAAGATGGAATTATTCTACACAAAAAGCGATCCATGACAATTCCAACCGTTAGAAACGTAGAATATGGAAAGAGCATCTTTTTGATAGGTTCTGGCTTCCTTAACTCCAAACGAGTCAAAAGTTATGGCCGTTTGAAGAAACGGAAGAAAGCGACCAACCGCTCGCTGTTCCGATTCGACGGTATCGGCAAAAGTTTTCGATCTCCGTGAAACGCTCGAGCATGCCCACACTATAGTCCTTGATATTTAAGATTTTATGGATCATTGGGGGAATAAATGGTGATAAGGGTCAAAAACTTGTCTACAGAAGCTATAGCACAATAAACGTTCTGTTTTTACGACCGTTCCGTCTTCCTCTTTTTCCGTACCACATTGTTTTGCTCATAGTCATCAACACGCGCCGCCTTTTTACCAGAATTACGACACCACGACGAAGTGAATTCAAGGAGAGCGTTAAAAGCATTTGATACCTTAGAATTTCGAACGACTCAAGGTGTTTTATATGATTACTTAGCCTGTAAGTAAGCTTCTTTTTCAATCTGTGAATATCTTTCAGTTTCCTGTTTTATCCGATTTTTAATTCAGTTTCAATTTTTATAGCGGAATATTATGCTGGCCTTTTTTTATCTTTGTTTATTTTTGTTTTTTTTTCTCGTTCTTCTACGTTAACATCGATTTTGTCTGGTTACTTATACCACAAACTCCACGGAATAATTTTATGAATGAAAACATCCAAGCTGTAGAATAAAATTAAGATGGAATTATTCCACACAATAAACCGATCCATGACAATTCCAACCGTTAGAAACGTAGAACATGGAAAGAGCTCCGTTTTGATAGGTTGTGGCTCCCGTAAATCCAAACGAGTCAAAAGTTATGGCCGTTTGAAGAAACAGAAGAAAGCGACCGACTGCTCGCTGTTCCGATTGGACGGTATTGGCAAAAGTCTTCGATCTCCGTGAAACGCTCGAGCATGAACACACTATAGTACTTGATATTTAAGATATTACGGATCGTTGGGGGAATAAATGGGGGTATGGGTCAAAAACTTGTCTACAGAAGCTATAACACAATAGACGTTCGGTTTATACGACCGTTCCGTCTTCCTCTTTTTCCGTACCACGTTGTTTTGCTCATAGCCATCAACACGCGCCGCCTTTTTACCAAAATTACGACACTACGACTAAGTGACTTCCGGGAGAGCGTTAAAAGCATTTGATACCTTAGAATTTCGAACGACTCAAGGCGTTTTATATGATTACTTAGCCTGTAAGTAAGCTTCTTTTTCAATCTGTGAATATCTTTCAGTTTCCTGTTTTATCCGATTTTAAATTCAGTTTCAATTTTTTAGCGGAATATCATTCTGGCCTTTTTTGATCTTTGTTTATTTTTGTTTTTTTTCTCGTTCTTCTACGTTAACATCAATTTAGTCTGGTTACTTATACCACAAACTCCACGGAATAAATTTATGAATAAAAACATCCAAGCTGTAGAATAAAATTAAGATGGAATTATTCTACACAAAAAAGCGATCCATGACAATTCCAACCGTTAGAAACGTATAACATGGAAAGAGCATCGTTTTGATAGGTTGTGGCTCCCTTAACTCCAAACTAGTCAAAAGTTATGGCCGTTTGAAGAAACGGAAGAAAGCGACCGACCGCTCGGTGTTCCGATTCGACGGTATTGGCAGAAGTTTTTGATCTCCGTGAAACGCTCGAGCATGCTCACACTATAGTCCTTGATATTTAAGATATTATGGATCATTTGGGGAATAAATGGGGATAAGGGTCAAAAACTTGTCTACAGAAGCTATAGCACAATAAACGTTATGTTTTTACGACTGTTCCGTCTTCCTCTTTTTTCGTACCACATTGTTTTGCTTATAGTCATCAACACGCGCCGCCTTTTTACCAGAATTACGACACCATAACGAAGTGACTTCAAGGAGAGCGTTAATAGCATTTGATACCTTAGAATTTCGAACAACTCAAGGCGTTTTATATGATTACTTAGCCTGTAAGTAAGCATCTTTTTCAATCTGTGAATATCTTTCAGTTTCCTGTTTTATCCGGTTTTAAATTCAGTTTCAATTTTTTTAGCGGAATATTATGCTGGCCTTTTTTGATCTTTGTATATTTTTGTTTTTTTCTCGTTCTTCTACGTTAACATCGATTTAGTCTGGTTATTTACACCATAAACTCTACGGAATAAATTTATGAATGAAAACATCCAAGCTGTAGAATAAAATTAAGATGGAATTATTCTACACAATAAACTGATCCATGACAATTCCAACCGTTGGAAATGTAGAACATGGAAAGAGCTCCGTTTTGATTGTGGCTCCCGTAACTCCAAACGAGTCAAAAGTTATGGCCTTTTGAAGAAACGGAAGAAAGCGACCGACCGCTCGCTGTTCCGATTCGACGGTATTGGCAAAAGTCTTCGATCTCCGTGAAACGCTCGAGCATGCTCACACTATAGTACTTGATATTTAATATATTATGGATCATTGGGGGAATAAATGGGGATATGAGTCAAAAACTTGTCTACAGAAGCTATAGCACAATAAACGTTCTGTTTTTACGACCGTTCCGTCTTCCACTTTTTCCGTACCATATTGTTTTGCTCGTAGTTATCAACACGCGCCGCCTTTTTACCAAAATTACAACACCACGACAAAGTGACTTCAAAGGAGAACGTTAAAGCATTTGATAGCTTAGAATTTCGAACGACTCAAGGCGTTTTATATGATTACTTAGCCTGTAAGTAAGCTTCTTTTTCAATCTGCGAATATCTTTCAGTTTTCTGTTTTATCCAATTTTAAATTTAATTTCAATTTTTTAGCGGAATATTATGTTGGCCTTTTTTGATCTTTTTTTATTTTTGTTTTTTTTTCTCGTTCTTCTACGTTAACATCGATTTAGTCTGGTTACTTATACCACAAACTCCACGGAATAAATTTATGAATAAAAACATCCAAGCTGTAGAATAAAATTAAGATGGAATTATTCTACACAAAAAAGCGATCCATGACAATTCCAACCGTTAGAAATGTAGAACATGTAAAGAGCATCGTTTTGATAGGTTGTGGCTCCCTTAACTCCAAACGAGTCAAAAGTTATGGCCGTTTGAAGAAACGGAAGAAAGCGACCGACCGCTCACTGTTCCGATTCGACTGTATTGGCAAAAGTTTTCGATCTCCGTGAAACGCTCGAGCATGCTCACACTATAGTCCTTGATATTTAAGATATTATGGATCATTGGGGGAATAAATGGGGATAATTGTCAAAAACTTGTCTACAGAAGCTATAGCACAATAAACGTTCTGTTTTTACGACCGTTCCGTCTTCCTCTTTTTCCGTACCACATTGTTTTGCTCATAGTCATCAACACGCGCCGCCTTTTTACCAGAATTACGACACCACGACGAAGTGACTTCAAGGAGAGCGTTAAAAGCATTTGATACCTTAGAATTTCGAATGACTCAAGGCGTTTTATATGATTACTTAGCCTGTAAGTAAGCTTCTTTTTCAATCTGTGAATATCTTTCAGTAGACGAGATTTCACATTACAACCATTTTTAAAAAAATCCTGATGTATGTAGAGATATTAATGAAATATAACGCAAACCAATGTTGAATCAAAAGAATAGAGTCAACACTTATTTATTCATTTAATGTGATATAACTACGAGTATGATTTATTGCAAATTACATGGAAATCTAAAATATAGGACATTACCTAAAAAGGAAGAGTAGATAAAATTTATGATAAACATATTTGTATATGAAGGTTATTGATTTAAGGAGAAATTGGGCAAGTTTTATGTATTTGGGTTAAGTGCAACCTTTAATAGATAAATTTATCGCAATTAAATGAAATTGAAATAGCTAATTTATACGTTAGTTGAAATTTAGCTGGAATATGAGGATTTTTAATGAAATAGTGAAATCAAATGGAAATAAGGTTTCAATTATAAATTGGAATTTATATTCACCATAAAAGGTTAATTGAAAACCAAAGGAGTTAATAAAGGAATCAAGCTTTATCTATTAATTTGGATTTAAGATATGGTAAATTGGATTTATTGCAATAATTAATTCTATAAGATGAGGTTAATACTTATTCTATTTATAATTAGACCAAATTGTTGATATAGATTTTTAGAAAGCAGAATCTATAAATTAATTTGAGTATCAAATTCAATAATTGCGCTTATTGCATAAATAAAGGGAATTTAACGTTAAATATTACGTTACTGAAATTTAAAATGGACTTTAAGAATAATATTTTGTATCATGAACCAAAGTATGTGGCATCCCTATTTGGATAAAGAATGAGTATATAAAAGTTAAAATCTAATATATGGGGTTTTGAGCATTTAAATTTTATAATTCTTAAATATAGAAAAGTGCAGAAATTTACACTGCAAATTGATATACTTATAATTTTAATTCACATCCAAGCTTGTTAAATCATTTGAAATTGATTAAATTATATAAGTAATAAAATTTGGACAATTTTAGAATATAATATAAAATTTGGATTTTTGTAATTTATTTTAATTTAATTAATGAATATTAAAAATAGCCATTTTGGCCACGGACTCGGATTTCGACGAAACCAGTTTCATCGGATCCGTATCGGTGAATTATTATAGGGTTTCAAGTTTCGTATCGATCGGACTTGTCGTTTGATCGTACGGGCGTGAAACGCCTTGAAATCAATTTTAATAAAATCAATTTGAAATCAATTTGGACGTGAAACTTTTTCCATCGCGTTCAGAATATTTTAAATTACCTATTTGGATATATAGATTTACGAAATTTCATTCCGGAGACATAGCGGGCTTTTTGGGCCATAGTTTGTTCCGCACGTTCATTCTACGGTCTATCTACGCTACCTCTAACCCTCTATATAAACCCAGCTATTCAGCCCTAGCCTCCGCCTAATTACATTTATCTGCGCGTATTTTCTTCAAGCTTCTCTTCTTCTTCAATGGGGGTTAACCCTAGATCCAGTCAGTTCAAAAACAAAATGAAAATTCAAAATCTCCAGAAAAATTCCCCAAAAATATATGTCAATGTTCTCGGAAAACGTAATCTCATGGTGTAATTCGTTTTTCGAATGGAGTCATCGTTTGCTCAGAATAAATTCAAACAGTTCGTGGCCATTCATCAGCGCCGTAACAAACTTCGTCAGATCGTCAAACGGTTTCTGGGTTTTGTAGAGTGGACGATGTGGATCGCATCTATATGGTTTTTGTGTCGATTCAACGGTTAGATCGTCGTAGATCTTCGATTTGGGTTCGAATATTGGAGGCGGCCGGTGGCATTTCAGATGACCGGACTTTGGCCATAGGGGCGGCCTGATGTGGGAAGTCTCGTGGAGGTGGTCGGCAGGGGGATGGCGGCCGGAGGCGGCGTATAAGAGCGGTCAAAGTGATGGTTGACTGTGTGCGTGCGATAGGGGGCTTCGGTCTGGGAAATGGTTCGTGCGCGTGCTGATGGTTGCGCATCCTTAGGTGACGTGGCAAGTTTATAAATGTGTGTCATTTGTTTATTTCTAATTTTTGAATTCAATCACCATTTTTCGCCATAACTTTCTCATACGACCTCGGATTCAAACGAAATTTCTTTAATTAGGATCGTAATTAAATTCCGGACTTGATGACGCTGGTTTGGACGAATTCTGAGAAGGGCGAATTTTTGAGTTTAAATTGAATTTAAATTCGATTTAAATTCCAAAGGTGAGTGTTTTAACCCACTCACAACTACTAGAAGCTTTTATGTTTGTTAAATTAATTTTAGAAATGAATAGAAATTTATTTATGAGTATTTGGCATGTTTATTTCGTCATATCTGTTAAATTGCATTTATTGAATTTAACTGCCAATTTAATTTATTTATTGCGTAGTATTTGACAGCTAGAATTTGTTTGTTTGCATATAAACTGCTAGTTAACAGTTATATAATTTATTTCTGAATATAAACTGTTAGATTAATAGTTGTTAAATTTAATTTGAATAAAATTGCCAGTTATTACCTGTTATATATTATCAAATATAAATTGTTATTGATCGATATTGCTTGATGATTGTGATTGGATGATGGGTGATGTTGATGGATGTTTTATTGTATATCATTAAATTGCAAATTATCGTGCATATTTCCTTTCATTCGGGATTGTGGTTTGAAATGATATGCAACCGCAAAATTTTATATCTTTTAAATTGCGGATTGAAATGATAAATATCCGTATCACTTGACCATAGGATAGAAAATTATATACAGGCACCGCGGTCTATATATAACTATTTTAAAAGTGATTTCTATGGTTTGGATGGAATACGGTTTATAATAATCTTAAATTTTATATTGTATAAATATTATTCTTCCATATATATACATATGAAGTTGAAAATTTTGAAATTAAAAGGTGTATAAATCTCTTTATTAAAATGGAAAAATTTAAGAAAATGGAGTTTGATAATTTATATCATATGTTTAAATGTTAAGTTTGGAAATTTTAAGATATGATATTTATAATTGGATTTTTCCCAAGATAAATTGAAATGAATATTCTAGTATAATTTGAATTGAAAAAATATATATTTTATTACTAGAAATTAAAGTCTTATTATTTATGGGTTTTATATGAATATTCAAGACTAAGTAATAGAACAATTGATTTGTTGAAAGAATAAAATCCAACTTTAGTTTAAAATATTGATACTCAAAATGGATATACGTATATATAAATAAATTGAAGTGGTTTTGGAACTTGAGAGAGATAATACAAATTTTGGTCTAGACTTTAATAAAGAAATGTATTTGTAAAGCCATGAGAACTATTTTCTTTACAAAGTAACATTTAAGTTAAACCTTTTAATTCATATACCGTTGAATATCCAAACCATTCAAGTTTTAAAAGTTATGGTTTTAAATTATGAATTTCGAAATATTATGCTTTGAAAGGATATTTGGCTTTCAGACGTTATAAATTTTAAAGCATTTGGATTTTTGGAAAGGTTTATATTTGGGATAAAGGATATCATATTGTTTTAGGTTTTAAAATGATATCGTATTCATAATTTTAAAATGGAAATGTTTATTCTGGTTTTAAAGTATGAGCTATTTTTAAATGACCGCGGTGTTATAATAACGATGGGTTGGCAAAGAGACCGGGATCGGATATGGACATACTCTCTGTCGATACCGAAAACCACTTTGACTAACCGTGTACGCGGTGGAGATTCCAGAATGAAGTAGGTTGGTGGTGGTGTTTCCTGTAAGGTAAATACGTGGACCCGACTCCCGTGAGTTGGCATAAGGTGGCTAAAACAGGAGCGATTCTCAGGCCAATGAGGTCATCCCTCTGATCGGACCCTCCTCTTCAATATTATACTTTGACTTGGATTGATTCAGTGGCCACTTCTATATTTTGATTTTGGGGAGTTAGTCCGAGGTGGGCGGTAACTGCGGCTACGCGTTTCCACCAGTTTGGATAGCAATTGGTATATCTACCCTGGCATTGCCTAGTTGTGCCGTGTCACCTACCATACCGAGCCTTTACTACGAGTTTCTATTTGTGTCGTACCTATGGAGTATCCTCTGGTAGCTTCCCGATCAGGAGGTATTACGGTACTGTATAGACTATTGGCATTATTTGTGTTAAGGGGAATATTGGGTCACTCCTTAACGCTATTAAAAAGTAAGTTTATTTTATAAATAGACACTATTATAATAGCGCAATATACTACATAGTAAATAGTTTAACGGATCCTTAGGAGATGTAAATCCCGAACATCTCTTGAGTTACTGTACTCATATTTATTTCTGTTAATTTAACTCACATAAGATCTTTTAGTCTGACTCGAGTGTTTTTGTCTTTTCAAATTCGCTTGGGTCAGTCCGAGCGTTTCAGGATCGAAGACTTTAGCTTTGAAGGACGAAGACGAAGGAGTCGTATTATTATTATCTATAGTATTGCACCACACTCATACTGTTCCGCTGCATTGATTGTATTGGTATGTGTAACTCTGATATTTATTGTATAAAGCAAATCAAGTGTTTGCAAACTGTTTTGAACTGTATATTTATTATTATATTTTATCCTTCCGCTGTGAGATTCTGTTTTGTTTTTATTTCTTCTCTATTTTTCTTATATACCCCATAACAATCCGCCCTTCCGTTATGTTTTGAATTGGCACGTGTGCCGGTTTAAAGTGTGCGAAAAGGCGGGATGTTACAGTTGGTATCAGAGCTTTGGTTTAGCGATAAACTTTGGCTTTGTGGGGTTTGACTCTTTGTTAATAGGGTAGTAATATCCTATGGGAGTCGCTGAGTGTATATATATGAGAGAGCGTACTTGTTAGTGTTATAAAAAGGATTTTGATATTGTGTTAATCTGTTCCGCTTTGTATTTATAAATTCTGGTTGATGCATGGGACGCTATGTCATCAATAGGGATTTCTAAACACTTAATAGGACAGACCGACATAATATTTGTTTTTAATATAGGTGAATGAAATAATTTTGCCTATTATATTTTCTATATATAAAAATATTTTTATAAAGATATATATATATATATATATATATTTGGTTGTTATAGATTGGGTGTTAGGAAATAAAAAATATTTATAACAATTGAAGCTAAGTTGAAATTATAATAAATCAAATTGGAGATTTTAGAACTTAAGTCCGGGATTTTGAAAATCTGTTTTCAATGGATTTATGGGATATAGGGATTTGGTTTATAAGTATTTTCTTATATAAATATTTAGTATAATTCGGAAAAATTATTTTAAAGAGGATTTTGAAGAAAATAATTTTGTACTTTCCCCTCTGTCGCTGGAAAATAATTTCGGCGACGACGGCCGCATCATCGACTTTCATTTTCGAGTTTCGAAGGGAAAGGCCACTGTAGTAAATTCTACTGCAGATTTGTTTTGAAATTATTTAAAATTTTAATTGTTTAAAGGTAATTAGGGATATAAAAGTTGTAAGAAATTAATTATCTATTATTTTAAAAGAAATTTTGGAATTTGACCCGGTATTAATTCTTGAATTTCCATAAATTAGTTGTAAAAATTTAGGTTAGTGAAATAAAAGAAGTAATCAATGAATTAAAAGAGTTGAGATTAAACTTGCATAAGTTCTTTTGCTTTTTCTTTAACATAAATAACTTACCAAGTATAAAAAGTTGAAATGTAAATTAAGAGTGGAATAGAATATTACGCAAGTAGAATTTTGGAAAAATGAAGTATTCAATAAATTACTGTTATAAATAAGAATTTAATGGTATTAACTTAAGTGATGATTGGAATTTTACTAAAATTAAAGGTTGTATTATTAATAGGTGATTTTAACCTTAAGAAAGAAAAAATGAAATTCCTTAATTTATAAAGTTTGATTGTAGGGTTATTAGCTTAAGTAGGCTTTAATTCCCCCTATTCTAATATAATAGAAAGTAAGTAATATATAAATGACTGTAAACCCTAAGCAATTAATTAATAAAATTCCTTATTTTTAAGAATGAAGGTTAAAGGGTTAATAATTTAAGTGTAATTAAAAAGGGTTACTGTAATTAAATATTATAGAAAGTGGGTAATTAAACTGTTACTACTATTAAATATAATGGAAACTTCCACATTAAATAAATAAATGAGATTAAAGGTAAGTTGAAATTGTAGGTTATAAAACAAATATATATTAATTAAAGGAATGAAAAGGAACTTGTAAATTTTCACTTACATTCTTAAAACATACATAACTTACCATATAATAAAAAGTTGCAATGTTAGTAGGAAAATGTAAGGGGAAATCTTACAAGTGAAGAGTAAGGTAATAAAGGTATTCTATTAATTTGCTATTATTAATGAGAATTAATTGTATAGACTTAAGTTAAATTGGAAATTTTACTATAAGTAAAGGTAAGTAGTATAAATAGATGACAGAAACTTTAGTAAATAAATTGGAATACAAATATAATGAATTTTGTGATAAATGGAAAATGAAAATTTGTAAGAAATAAAGAAATCACTCCATAAATGAAAGAAAGAAAATCAAACCATTGAAGCATGAGATAAATGTATAATAAATAAATTTGGGTGTTGGTTTGAATTGTGTTGTTTGATTTATGTTATTGGGTAAGGAATTTGAAGTTGTCGGATGAATAAATAATCTATCTATGTTCCATATAAGACTGTTGAGAAAAGGATGCACTTGATAGTTAATTTCATCTCATACAAATTTCAAAGTTTGAATCCAAACAACTATTTGTTTGATGGATTAAATGGTTGCTTTGCTTTGTGTATGTATGCTGTTGTAAGGTTGATGGTTGTTGAATTGTTTGGTTGATTAATGATTGAATCCACTTGAATAGTTCACTTTAAAATAAATATTTAACCTTTTAGATTATATAAGTGAATACAGGTGATGGAAGCAACTGCTACTGCTTTTGGTTCCAAAATAATAAGCGTATATTGCCCGACAAATAGGTACGTTTTCGGATTACGTTTAAAGCGCTATTTTTCCCGTGTTGGGATATAATATTTTGATAATATATGTAATATATTTGTATATTTTGATATTATATTTTTTCCCGAGCCTCACCGGACAAAGGAGACTCTGCCAAAAATTTTCGTAAATTTTGGACTTAGAATTTTGTTGAATATTTTCCAAACTTTAATGATTTAAGTATAAAAGGTTGTAATGATTATAAACGGGTATAGTTCATTAAAGGAAATTAATCCAGTAAATTATTGTTAATAAGTTAATATTTGAAATAAGATGTACTGTTTATTCTTCCTTCTCCCTTCTTTTTCCTTTTCGGGGACGAAAAGTTTTGAGTGGGGGAGAGCGTAACGACCCGTTAAATTTGATGATATTTAATGAATTAATTTAATACGATTTCTAACCTAATTTAGAATAGAATAAAAGTCTTAAGATTTTATTTGAGAAAATGTAGTAATTTGTTATAGTAATTGGAATTTAATGTAAAAATTTAATAGTTACATGGAAATAGATTTGAACTATGTAAATTTGCACACCTTGTTATAAGTTAAATATAAGAAACCAATATAAATGTGAATCAGTGAATATTAATAAAAATATTTACTAGAATGGAATTCATTTAATATAAAATAAATAGTGGAGATTGTACATTTGGTTGTAATAATAAATAGTGACTAAATAAAAGGGTCCGTTGGAATAAATCAATGCAATAAGTGTGATAAGTAATTTTATTGAATGTTGTCTCTAATAAATGTACTTGATTTGGTAATTTAGATATTTATACGTAAAGTATATATATAAAGATATATTGATTCCAATAGAATTAATTGGAAATCTAATATTAAATATAATGTTGGTAGCAATTGAAATTTACTGTTTTGCAAAATAAATGAGAAATCAAGTCAAATGTGAATTATACCGTAAAGGATCAATTCATTTAAACAGTAGGATTGTAAATAAATAAACATTCTACGTAGGTTGCAATTGGACAATTTATGTAGTTTAATGGAAAAGCAATTGGAATTAATTACCATAAATTATGTAGTTAGGGTAGTTTTGATTTGTCACTTAAGATGGAGGATTTTTATAAAATGTAATAAATGCAGTTTAAATTAAGGCATTGACGTTTGGGTATTTAAGAAGTGATAAACTAAAATTTATTTATTTATTTGAAAATTTGAAATCCAATTTGTGGATTTATTGCAAATAAGTGAATTTTGTGTTTAACCATTACATCGATAGGAATAAATTAAATTTAAGGTTATATTAATAAAATTTGGACTAGAGAAATGATATGAATCGGTTTTAGAAGCCTTAAATATAAAATGGGAAGTAGACGAGATTTCACGTTACAACCATTTTTAAAAAAATCCTGATGTATGTAGAGATATTAATGAAATATAGCGCAAACCAATGTTGAATCAAAAGAATAGAGTCAACACTTATTTATTCATTTAATGTGATATAACTACGAGTATGATTTATTGCAAATTACATGGAAATCTAAAATATAGGACATTACCTAAAAAGGAAGAGTAGATAAAATTTATGATAAACATATTTGTATATGAAGGTTATTGATTTAAGGAGAAATCGGGCAAGTTTTATGTATTTGCGTTAAGTGCAACCTTTAATAGATAAATTTATCGCAATTAAATGAAATTGAAATAGCTAATTTATACGTTAGTTGAAATTTAGCTGGAATATGAGGATTTTTAATGAAATAGTGAAATCAAATGGAAATAAGGTTTCAATTATACATTGGAATTTATATTCACCATAAAAGTTTAATTGAAAACCAAAGGAGTTAATAAAGGAATCAAGCTTTATCTATTAATTTGGATTTAAGATATGGTAAATTGGATTTATTGCAATAATTAATTCTATAAGATGAGGTTAATACTTATTCTATTTATAATTAGACCAAATTGTTGATATAGATTTTTAGAAAGCAGAATCTATAAATTAATTTGAGTATCAAATTCAATAATTGCACTTATTGCATAAATAAAGGGAATTTAACGTTAAATATTACGTTACTGAAATTTAAAATGGACTTTAAGAATAATATTTTGAATCATGAACCAAAGTATGTGGCATCCCTA
This sequence comes from Allium cepa, assembly GCA_030765085.1. NCBI lineage: Eukaryota > Viridiplantae > Streptophyta > Magnoliopsida > Asparagales > Amaryllidaceae > Allium > Allium cepa. Next base: position 173,743,072 of record CM060931.1, read on the forward strand.
TTTGGATAAAGAATGAGTATATAAAAGTTAAAATCTAATATATGGGGTTTTGAGCATTTAAATTTTATAATTCTTAAATATAGAAAAGTGCAGAAATTTACACTGCAAATTGATATACTTATAATTTTAATTCACATCCAAGCTTGTTAAATCATTTGAAATTGATTAAATTATATAAGTAATAAAATTTGGACAATTTTAGAATATAATATAAAATTTGGATTTTTGTAATTTATTTTAATTTAATTAATGAATATTAAAAATAGCCATTTTGGCCACGGACTCGGATTTCGACGAAACCAGTTTTATCGGATCCGTATCGGTGAATTATTATAGGGTTTCAAGTTTCGTATCGATCGGACTTGTCGTTTGATCGTACGGGCGTGAAACGCCTTGAAATCAATTTTAATAAAATCAATTTGAAATCAATTTGGAAATTTTGTTTTCAGCATAACTTCTTCATACGATCAAATTTGGACGTGAAACTTTTTCCATCGCGTTCAGAATATTTTAAATTACCTATTTGGATATATAGATTTACGAAATTTCGTTCCGGAGACATAGCGGGCTTTTTGGGCCAAAGTTTGTTCCGCACGTTCATTCTACGGTCTATCTACGCTACCTCTAACCCTCTATATAAACCCAGCTATTCAGCCCTATCCTCCGCCTAATTACATTTATCTGCGCGTATTTTCTTCAAGCTTCTCTTCTTCTTCAATGGGGGTTAAACCTAGATCCAGTCAGTTCAAAAACAAAATGAAAATTCAAAATCTCCAGAAAAATTCCCTAAAAATATATGTCAATGTTCTCGAAAAACGTAATCTCATGGTGTAATTCGTTTTTCGAATGGTGTCATCGTTTGCTCAGAATAAATTCAAACAGTTCGTGGCCATTCATCAGTGCCGTAACAAACTTCGTCAGATCGTCAAACGGTTTCTGGGTTTTGTAGAGTGGACGATGGGGATCGCATCTATATGATTTTTGTGTCGATTCAACGGTTAGATCATCGTAGATCTTCGATTTGGGTTCGAATATTGGAGGCGGCCGGTGGCATTTCAGATGACCGGACTTTGGCCATAGGGGCGGCATGATGTGGGAAGTCTCGTGGAGGTGGTCGGCAGGGGGATGGCGGCCGGAGGCGGCGTATAAGAGCGGTCAAAGTGATGGTTGACTGTGTGCGTGCGATAGGGGGCTTCGGCCTGGGAAATGGTTCGTGCGCGTGCTGATGGTTGCGCATCCTTAGGTGACGTGGCAAGTTTATAAATGTGTGTCATTTGTTTATTTCTAATTTTTGAATTCAATCACCATTTTTCGCCATAACTTTCTCATACGACCTCGGATTCAAATGAAATTTCTTTTATTAGGATCGTAATTAAATTTCGGACTTGATGACGCTGGTTTGGACGAATTCTGAGACGGGCGAATTTTTGAGTTTAAATTGAATTTAAATTCGATTTAAATTTCAAAGGTGGGTGTTTTAACCCACTCACAACTACTAGAAGCTTTTATGTTTGTTATATTAATTTATAAATGAATAGAAATTTATTTATGAGTATTTGGCATGTTTATTTCGTCATATCTGTTAAATTGCATTTATTGAATTTAACTGCCAATTTAATTTATTTATTGCGTAGTATTTGACAGCTAGAATTTGTTTGTTTGCATATAAACTGCTAGTTAACAGTTATATAATTTATTTCTGAATATAAACTGTTAGATTAATAGTTGTTAAATTAATTTGAATAAAATTGCCAGTTATTACCTGTTATATATTATCAAATATAAATTGTTATTGATTGATATTGCTTGATGATTGTGATTGGATGATGGGTGATGTTGATGGATGTTTTATTGTATATCATTAAATTGCAAATTATCGTGCATATTTCCTTTCATTCGGGATTGTGGTTTGAAATGATATACAACCGCAAAATTTTATATCTTTTAAATTGCGGATTGAAATGATAAATATCCGTATCACTTGACCATAGGATAGAAAATTATATACAGGCACCGCGGTCTATATATAACTATTTTAAAAGTGATTTCTATGGTTTGGATGGAATACGGTTTATAATAATCTTAAATTTTATATTGTATAAATATTATTCTTCCATATATATACATATGAAGTTGAAAATTTTGAAATTAAAAGGTGTATAAATCTCTTTATTAAAATGGAAAAATTTAAGAAAATGGAGTTTGATAATTTATATCATATGTTTAAATGTTAAGTTTGGAAATTTTAAGATATGATATTTATAATTGGATTTTTCCCAAGATAAATTGAAATGAATATTCTAGTATAATTTGAATTGAAAAAATATATATTTTATTACAAGAAATTGAAGTCTTATTATTTATGGATTTTATATGAATATTCAAGACTAAATAATAGAACAATTGATTTGTTGAAAGAATAAAATCCAACTTTAGTTTGAAATATTGATACTCAAAATGGATATACGTATATATAAATAAATTGAAGTGGTTTTGGAACTTGAGAGAGATAATACAAATTTTGGTCTAGACTTTAATAAAGAAATGTATTTGTAAAGCCATGAGAACTATTTTCTTTATAAAGTAACATTTAAGTTAAACCTTTTAATTCATATACCGTTGAATATCCAAACCATTCAAGTTTTAAAAGTTACGGTTTTAAATTATGAATTTCGAAATATTATGCTTTGAAAGGATATTTGGCTTTCAGACGTTATAAATTTTAAACATTTGGATTTTTGGAATGGTTTATATTTGGGATAAAGGATATCATATTGTTTTAGGTTTTAAAATGATATCGTATTCATAATTTTAAAATGGAAATGTTTATTCTGGTTTTAAAGTATGATCTATTTTTAAATGACCGCGGTGTTATAATAACGATGGGTTGGCAAAGAGACCGGGATCGGATATGGACATACTCTCTGTCGATACCGAAAACCACTTTGACTAACCGTGTACGCGCTGGAGATTCCAGAATGAAGTGGGTTGGTGGTGGTGTTTCCTGTAAGGTAAATACGTGGACCCGACTCCCGTGAGTTGGCATAAGGTGGCTAAAACAGGAGCGATTCTCAGGCCAATGAGGTCATCCCTCTGATCGGACCCTCCTCTTCGATATTATACTTTGACTTGGATTGATTCAGTGGCCACTTCTATATTTTGATTTTGGGGAGTTAGTCCGAGGTGGGCGGTAACTGCGGCTACGCGTTTCCACCAGCCTGGATAGCAATTGGTATATCTACCCTGGCATTGCCTAGTTGTGCCGTGTCACCTACCATACCGAGCCTTTACTACGAGTTTCTATTTGTGTCGTACCTATGGAGTATCCTCTGGTAGCTTCCCGATCAGGAGGTATTACGGTACTGTATAGACTATTGGCATTATTTGTGTTAAGGGGAATATTGGGTCACTCCTTAACACTATTAAAAAGTAAGTTTATTTTATAAATAGACACTATTATAATAGCGCACTATACTACATAGTAAATAGTTTAACGGATCCTTAGGAGATGTAAATCCCGAACATCTCTTGAGTTACTGTACTCATATTTATTTCTGTTAATTTAACTCACATAAGATCTTTTAGTCTGACTCGAGTGTTTTTGTCTTTTCAAATTCGCTCGGGTCAGTCCGAGCGTTTCAGGATCGAAGACTTTAGCTTGGAAGGACGAAGACGAAGGAGTCGTATTATTATTATCTATAGTATTGCACCACACTCATACTGTTCCGCTGCATTGATTGTATTGGTATGTGTAACTCTGATATTTATTGTATAAAGCAAATCAAGTGTTTGCAAACTGTTTTGAACTGTATATTTATTATTATATTTTATCCTTCCGCTGTGAGATTCTGTTTTGTTTTTATTTCTTCTCTATTTTTCTTATATACCCCATAACAATCCGCCCTTCCGTTATGTTTTGAATTGGCACGTGTGTCGGTTTAAAGTGTGCGAAAAGGCGGGATGTTACAACGACGAAGTGACTTCAGGGAGAGCGTTAAAAGCATTTGATACCTTAGAATTTCGAATGACTCAAGGCGTTTTATACGATTACTTAGCCTGTAAGTAAGCTTCTTTTTCAATCTGTGAATATCTTTCAGTTTCCTGTTTTATCCGATTTTAAATTCAGTTTCAGTTTTTTTAGCGGAATATTATGCTGGCCATTGTTTATCTTTGTTTTTTTTTGTTTTTTTTTCTCGTTCTTCTACGTTAACATCGATTTAGTCTGGTTAATTATACCACAAACTCCACACAATAAATTTATGAATAAAAACATCCAAGCTGTAGAATAAAATTAAGATGGAATTATTCCACCCAATAAACCGATCCGTGACAATTCCAACCTTTAGAAACGTAGAACATGGAAAGAGCTCCGTTTTGATAGGTTGTGGCTCCCGAACTCCAGACGAGTCAAAAGTTATGGCCTTTTGAAGAAACGGAAGAAAGCGACCGACCGCTCGCTGTTCCGATTCGACGTTATTGGCAAAAGTCTTCGATCTCCGTGAAACGCTCGAGCATGCACACACTATAGTACTTGATATTTAAGATATTACGGATCATTGGGGGAATAAATCGGGATTTGGGTCAAAATCTTGTCTACAGAAGCTATAGCACAATAGACGTTCTGTTTTTACGACCGTTCCGTCTTCCTCTTTTTCCGTACCACGTTGTTTTGCTCATAGCCATCAACACGCGCCGCCTTTTTGCCAAAATTACGACAACACGACGAAGTGACTTCAGGGAGAGCGTTAAAAGCATTTGATACCTTAGAATTTCGAACGACTCAAGGCGTTTTATATGATTACTTAGCCTGTAAGTAAGCTTCTTTTTCAATATGTGAATATCTTTCAGTTTCCTGTTTTATGCGATTTTAAATTCAGTTTCAATTTTTTTAGCGGAATATTATGCTGGACTTTTTTTATCTTTGTTTATTTTTGTTTTTTTTCTCGTTCTTCTACGTTAACATCGATTTAGTCTGGTTACTTATACCACAAACTCCACGGAATAAATTTATTAATAAAAACATCCAAGCTGTAGAATAAAATTAAGATGGAATTATTCGATACAAAAAAGCGATCCATGACAATTCCAACCGTTAGAAACGTAGAACATGGAAAGCGCATCGTCTTTATATGTTGTGGCTCCCTTAACTCCAAACGAATCAAAAGTTATGGTCGTTTGAAGAAAAGAAAGAAAGCGACCGGCCACTCGCTGTTCCGATTCGACGGTATTGGCAAAAGTTTTCGATCTCCGTGAAACGCTCTAGCATGCTCACACTATAGTCCTTGATATTTAAGATATTATGGATCATTGGGGGAATAAATGGGGATAAGGGTCAAAAACTTGTCTACAGAAGCTATAGCACAATAAACGTTCTATTTTTACGACCGTTCCGTCTTCCTCTTTTTCCGTACCACATTGTTTTGCTCATAGTCATCAACACGCGCCGCCTTTTTACCAGAATTACGACACCACGACGAAGTGACTTCAAGGAGAGCGTTAAAAGCATTTCATACCTTAGAATTTTGAACGACTCAAGGCGTTTTATATGATTACTTAGCCTGTAAGTAAGCTTCTTTTTCAATCTGTGAATATCTTTCAGTTTCCTGTTTTATCCGATTTTAAATTCAGTTTCAATTTTTTTAGCGGAATATTATGCTGGCCTTTTTTGATCTTTGTATATATTTATATTTTTTCTCGTTCTTCTATGTTAACATCGATTTAGTCTGGTTATTTATACCATAAACTCCACGGAATAAATATATGAATGAAAACATCCAAGATGTAGAATAAAATTAAGATGGAATTATTCCACATAATAAACCGATCCATGATAATTCCCACCATTAGAAACGTAGAACATGGAAAGAGCTCCGTTTTGATAGGTTGTGGCTCCCGTAACTCCAAACGAGTCAAAAGTTATGGCCTTTTGAAGAAACGGAAGAAAGCGACCGACCGCTCGCTGTTCCGATTCGACGGTATTGGCAAAAGTCTTCGATCTCCGTGAAACGCTCGAGCATGCTCACACTATAGTACTTGATATTTAATATATTATGGTTCATTGGGGGAATAAATGGGGATATGGGTCAAAAACTTGTCTATAGAAGCTATAGCACAATAAACGTTCTGTTTTTACGACCGTTCTGTCTTCCACTTTTTCCGTACCATATTGTTTTTCTCATAGTTATCAACACACGCCGCCTTTTTACCAAAATTACGACACCACGACGAAGTGACTTCAAAGGAAAACGTTAAAAGCATTTGACTGCTTAGAATTTCGAATGACTCAAGGCGTTTTATTTGATTACTTAGCCTGTAAGTAAGCTACTTTTTCCATCTGCGGATATCTTTCGGTTTTCTGTTTTATCCAATTTTAAATTCAATTTCAATTTTTTTAGCGGAATATTATGCTGGCCTTTTTTGATCTTTGTTTATTTTTTTTTCTCGTTCTTCTACGTTAACATCGATTTAGTCTGGTTACTTATACCACAAACTCCACGGAATAAATTTATGAATAAAAACATCCAAGCTGTAGAATAAAATTAAGATGGAATTATTCTACACAAAAAAGCAATCCATGACAATTCCAACCGTTACAAAACGTAGAACATGGAAAGAGCATCGTTTTGATAGGTTGTGGCTCCCTTAACTCCGAACGAGTCAAAAGTTATGGCCGTTTGAAGAAACGGAAGAAAGCGACCGACCGCTCGCTGTTCCGATTCGACGGTATTGGCAAAAGTTTTCGTTCTCCGTGAAACGCTCGAGCATGCTCACACTATAGTCCTTGATATTTAAGATGTTATGGATCATTGGGGGAATAAATAGGGATAAGGGTCAAAAACTTGTCTACAGAAGCTATAGCACAATAAACGTTCTGTTTTTACGACCGTTCCGTCTTCCTCTTTTTCCGTACCACATTGTTTTGCTCATAGTCATCAACACGCGCCGCCTTTTTACCAGAATTACGACACCACGACGAAGTGACTTCAAGGAGAGCGTTAAAAGCATTTGATACCTTAGAATTTCGAACGACTCAAGGTGTTCTATATGACTACTTAGCCTGTAAGTAAGCTTCTTTTTCAATCTGTGAATATCTTTCAGTTTCTTGTTTTATCCGATTTTAAATTCAGTTTCAATTTTTTTAGCGGAATATTATGCTGGCCTTTTTTGATCTTTGTTTATTTTTGTTTTTTTTCTCGTTCTTCTACGTTAACATCGATTTTGTCTGGTTACTTATACCACAAACTCCACGGAATAAATTTATGAATAAAAACATCCAAGCTGTAGAATAAAATTAAGATGGAATTATTCCACACAAAAAAGCGATCAATGACAATTCCAACCGTTAGAAACGTAGAACATGGAAAGAGTATCGTTTTGATAGGTTGTGGCTCCCTTAACTCCAAACGAGTCAAAAGTTATGGCCGTTTGAAGAAACGGAAGAAAGCGACCGACCACTCGCTGTTCCGATTCGACGGTATTGGCAAAAGTTTTCGATCTCCGTGAAACGCTCGAGCATGCTCACACTATAGTCCTTGATATTTAAGATATTATGGATCATTGGGGGAATAAATGGGGATAAGGGTCAAAAACTTGTCTACAGAAGCTATAGCACAATAAACGTTCTGTTTTTACGACCGTTCCGTCTTCCTCTTTCTCCGTACCACATTGTTTTCCTCATAGTCATCAACACGCGCCGCCTTTTTACCAGAATTACGACACCACGACGAAGTGACTTCAAGGAGAGCGTTAAAAGCCTTTGATACCTTAGAATTTCGAACGACTCAAGGCGTTTTATATGACTACTTAGCCTGTAAGTAAGCTTCTTTTTCAATCTGTGAATATCTTTCAGTTTCCTGTTTTATCCGATTTTAATTCAGTTTCAATTTTTTTAGCGGAATATTATGCTGGCCTTTTTCGATATTTGTATATTTTTGTTTTTCTCTCATTCTTCTACGTTAACATCGATTTAGTCCGGTTATTTATACCATAAACTCCACGGAATAAATTTATGAATGAAAACATCCAAGCTGTAGAATAAAATTAAGATGGAATTTTTCCACACAATAAACCGATCCATGATAATTCCCACCGTTAGAAACGTAGAACATGGAAAGAGCTCCGTTTTGATAGGTTGTGGCTCCCGTAACTCCAAACGAGTCAAAAGTTATGGCCTTTTGAAGAAACGGAAGAAAGCGACCGACCGCTCGCTGTTCCGATTCGACGGTATTGGCAAAAGTCTTCGATCTCCATGAAACGCTCGAGCATGCTCACACTATAGTACTTGATATTTAATATATTATGGTTCATTGGGGGAATAAATGGGGATATGGGTCAAAAACTTGTCTATAGAAGCTATAGCACAATAAACGTTCTGTTTTTACGACCGTTCCGTCTTCCACTTTTTCCGTACCATATTGTTTTGCTCATAGTTATCAACACACGCCGCCTTTTTACCAAAATTACGACACCACGACGAAGTGACTTCAAAGGAAAACGTTAAAAGCATTTGACTGCTTAGAATTTCGAATGACTCAAGGCGTTTTATATGATTACTTAGCCTGTAAGTAAGCTACTTTTTCAATATGCGAATATCTTTCAGTTTTCTGTTTTATCCAATTTTAAATTCAATTTCAATTTTTTTAGCGGAATATTATGCTGGCCTTTTTTGATCTTTGTTTATTTTTGTTTTTTCTCGTTCTTCTACGTTAACATCGATTTAGTCTGTTTAATTATACCATAAACTCCACGGAATAAATTTATGAATAAAAACATCCAAGCTGTAGAATAAAATTAAGATGGAATTATTCTACACAAAAAAGCGATCCATGACAATTCCAACCGTTAGAAACTTAGAACATGGAAAGAGCATCGTTTTGATAGGTTGTGGCTCCCTTAACTCCGAACGAGTCAAAAGTTATGGCCGTTTGAAGAAACGGAAGAAAGCGACCGACCGCTCGCTGTTCCGATTTGACGGTATTGGCAAAAGTTTTCGTTCTCCGTGAAACGCTCGAGCATGCTCACACTATAGTCCTTGATATTTAAGATGATATGGATCATTGGGGGAATAAATGGGGATAAGGGTCAAAAACTTGTCTACAGAAGCTATAGCACAATAAACGTTCTGTTTTTACGACCGTTCCGTCTTCCTCTTTCTCCGTACCACATTGTTTTGCTCATAGTCGTCAACACGCGCCGCCTTTTTACCAGAATTACGACACCACGACGAAGTGACTTCAAGGAGAGCGTTAAAAGCATTTGATACCTTAGAATTTGGAACGACTCAAGGCGTTTTATATGACTACTTAGCCTGTAAGTAAGCTTCTTTTTCAATCTGTGAATATCTTTCAGTTTCCTGTTTTATCCGATTTTAAATTCAGTTTCAATTTTTTTAGCGAAATATTATGCTGGCCTTTTTTGATCTTTGTTTATTTTTGTTTTTTTCTCGTTCTCCTACGTTAACATCGATTTTGTCTGGTTACTTATACCACAAACTACACGGAATAAATTTATGAATAAAAACATCCAAGCTGTAGAATAAAATTAAGATGGAATTATTCCACACAAAAAAGCGATCAATGAAAATTCCAACCGTTAGAAACGTAGAACATGGAAAGAGCATCGTTTTGATAGGTTGTGGCTCCCTTAACTCCAAACGAGTCAAAAGTTATGGCCGTTTGAAGAAACGGAAGAAAGCGACCGACCACTCGCTGTTCCAATTCGACGGTATTGGCAAAAGTTTTCGATCTCCGTGAAACGCTCGAGCATGCTCACACCATAGTCCTTGATATTTAATATATTATGGATCATTGGGGGAATAAATGGGGATAAGGGTCAAAAACTTGTCTACAGAAGCTATAGCACAATAAATGTTCTGTTCTTACGACCGTTCCGTCTTCCTCTTTCTCCGTACCACATTGTTTTGCTCATAGTCATCAACACGCGCCGCCTTTTTACCGGAATTACGACACCACGACGAAGTGACTTCAAGGAGAGCGTTAAAAGCATTTGATACCTTAGAATTTTGAACGACTCAAGGCGTATTATATGACTACTTAGCCTGTAAGTAAGCTTCTTTTTCAATCTGTGAATATCTTTTAGTTTCCTGTTTTATCCGATTTTAATTCAGTTTCAATTTTTTTAGCGGAATATTATGCTGGCCTTTTTCGATATTTGTATATTTTTGTTTTTCTCTCGTTCTTCTACGTTAACATCGATTTAGTCCGGTTATTTATACCATAAACTCCACGGAATAAATTTATGAATGAAAACATCCAAGCTGTAGAATAAAATTAAGATGGAATTATTCCACACAATAAACCGATCCATGATAATTCCCACCGTTAGAAACGTAGAACATGGAAAGAGCTCCGTTTTGATAGGTTGTGGCTCCCGTAACTCCAAACGAGTCAAAAGTTATGGCCTTTTGAAGAAACGGAAGAAAGCGACCGACCGCTCGCTGTTTCGATTCGACGGTATTAGCAAAAGTCTTCGATCTCCATGAAACGCTCGAGCATGCTCACACTATAGTACTTGATATTTAATATATTATGGTTCGTTGGGGGAATAAATGGGGATATGGGTCAAAAACTTGTCTATAGAAGCTATAGCACAATAAACGTTCTGTTTTTACGACCGTTCCGTCTTCCACTTTTTCCGTACCATATTGTTTTGCTCATAGTTATCAACACACGCCGCCTTTTTACCAAAATTACGACACCACGACGAAGTGACTTCAAAGGAAAACGTTAAAAGCATTTGACTGCTTAGAATTTCGAAAGACTCAAGGCGTTTTATATGATTACTTAGCCTGTAAGTAAGCTACTTTTTCAATCTGCGAATATCTTTCAGTTTTCTGTTTTATCCAATTTTAAATTCAATTTCAATTTTTTTAGCGGAATATTATGCTGGCCTTTTTTGATCTTTGTTTATTTTTGTTTTTTTCTCGTTCTTCTACGTTAACATCGATTTAGTCTGTTTAATTATACCACAAACTCCACGGAATAAATTTATGAATAAAAACATCCAAGCTGTAGAATAAAATTAAGATGGAATTATTCTACACAAAAAAGCGATCCATGACAATTCCAACCGTTAGAAACTTAGAACATGGAAAGAGCATCGTTTTGATAGGTTGTGGCTCCCTTAACTCCGAACGAGTCAAAAGTTATGGCCGTTTGAAGAAACGGAAGAAAGCGACCAACCGCTCGCTGTTCCGATTTGACGGTATTGGCAAAAGTTTTCGTTCTCCGTGAAACGCTCGAGCATGCTCACACTATAGTCCTTGATATTTAAGATGATATGGATCATTGGGGGAATAAATGGGGATAAGGGTCAAAAACTTGTCTACAGAAGCTATAGCACAATAAACGTTCTGTTTTTACGACCGTTCCGTCTTCCTCTTTCTCCGTACCACATTGTTTTGCTCATAGTCATCAACACGCGCCGCCTTTTTACCAGAATTACGACACCACGACGAAGCGACTTCAAGGAGAGCGTTAAAAGCATTTGATACCTTAGAATTTGGAACGACTCAAGGCGTTTTATATGACTACTTAGCCTGTAAGTAAGCTTCTTTTTCAATCTGTGAATATCTTTCAGTTTCCTGTTTTATCCGATTTTAAATTCAGTTTCAATTTTTTTAGCGGAATATTATGCTGGCCTTTTTTGATCTTTGTTTATTTTTTTTTTTCTCGTTCTCCTACGTTAACATCGATTTTGTCTGGTTACTTATACCACAAACTATACGGAATAAATTTATGAATAAAAACATCCAAGCTGTAGAATAAAATTAAGATGGAATTATTCCACACAAAAAAGCGATCAATGACAATTCCAACCGTTAGAAACGTAGAACATGGAAAGAGCATCGTTTTGATAGGTTGTGGCTCCCTTAACTCCAAACGAGTCAAAAGTTATGGCCGTTTGAAGAAACGGAAGAAAGCGACCGACCACTCGCTGTTCCAATTCGACGGTATTGGCAAAAGTTTTCGATCTCCGTGAAACGCTCGAGCATGCTCACACTATAGTCCTTGATATTTAAGATATTATGGATCATTGGGGGAATAAATGGGGATAAGGGTCAAAAACTTGTCTACAGAAGCTATAGCACAATAAACGTTCAGTTTTTACGACCGTTCCGTCTTCCTCTTTCTCCGTACCACATTGTTTTGCTCATATTCATCAACACGCGCCGCCTTTTTACCGGAATTACGACACCATGACGAAGTGACTTCAAGGAGAGCGTTAAAATCATTTGATACCTTAGAATTTTGAACGACTCAAGGCGTATTATATGACTACTTAGCCTGTAAGTAAGCTTCTTTTTCAATCTGTGAATATCTTTTAGTTTCCTGTTTTATCCGATTTTAATTCAGTTTCAATTTTTTTAGCGGAATATTATGCTGGCCTTTTTCGATATTTGTATATTTTTGTTTTTCTCTCGTTCTTCTACGTTAACATCGATTTAGTCCGGTTATTTATACCATAAACTCCACGGAATAAATTTATGAATGAAAACATCCAAGCTGTAGAATAAAATTAAGATGGAATTATTCCACACAATAAACCGATCCATGATAATTCCCACCGTTAGAAACGTAGAACATGGAAAGAGCTCCGTTTTGATAGGTTGTGGCTCCCGTAACTCCAAACGAGTCAAAAGTTATGGCCTTTTGAAGAAACGGAAGAAAGCGACCGACCGCTCGCTTTTTCGATTCGACGGTATTGGCAAAAGTCTTCGATCTCCATGAAACGCTCGAGCATGCTCACACTATAGTACTTGATATTTAATATATTATGGTTCGTTGGGGGAATAAATGGGGATATGGGTCAAAAACTTGTCTATAGAAGCTATAGCACAATAAACGTTCTGTTTTTACGACCGTTCCGTCTTCCACTTTTTCCGTACCATATTGTTTTGCTCATAGTTATCAACACACGCCGCCTTTTTACCAAAATTACGACACCACGACGAAGTGACTTCAAAGGAAAACGTTAAAAGCATTTGACTGCTTAGAATTTCGAAAGACTCAAGGCGTTTTATATGATTACTTAGCCTGTAAGTAAGCTACTTTTTCAATCTGCGAATATCTTTCAGTTTTCTGTTTTATCCAATTTTAAATTCAATTTCAATTTTTTTAGCGGAATATTATGCTGGCCTTTTTTGATCTTTGTTTATTTTTGTTTTTTTCTCGTTCTTCTACGTTAACATCGATTTAGTCTGGTTACTTATACCACAAACTCTATGGAATAAATTTATGAATAAAAACATCCAAGCTGTAGAATAAAATTAAGATGGAATTATTCTACACAAAAAAGCGATACATGACAATTCCAACCGTAAGAAACGTAGAACATGGAAAGAGCATCGTTTTGATAGGTTGTGGCTCCCTTAACTCCGAATGAGTCAAAAGTTATGGCCGTTTGAAGAAACGGAAGAAAGCGACCGACCGCTCGCTGTTCCGATTCGACCGTATTGGCAAAAGTTTTCGTTCTCCGTGAAACGCTCGAGCATGCTCACACTATAGTCCTTGATATTTAAGATGATATGGATCATTGGGGGAATAAATGGGGATAAGGGACAAAAACTTGTCTACAGAAGCTATAGCACAATAAACGTTCTGTTTTTACGACTGTTCCGTCTTCCTCTTTTTCCGTACCACATTGTTTTGCTCATAGTCATCAACACGCGCCGCCTTTTTACCAGAATTACGACACCACGACGAAGTGACTTCAAGGAGAGCGTTAAAAGCATTTGATACCTCAGAATTTCGAACGACTCAAGGCGTTTTATATGACTACTTAGCCTGTAAGTAAGCTTCTTTTTCAATCTGTGAATATCTTTCAGTTTCCTGTTTTATCCGATTTTAAATTCAGTTTCAATTTTTTTAGCGGAATATTATGCTGGCCTTTTTTGATCTTTGTTTTTTTTTGTTTTTTTTCTCGTTCTTCTACGTTAACATCGATTTTGTCTGGTTACTTATACCACAAACTACACCGAATAAATTTATGAATAAAAACATCCAAGCTGTAGAATAAAATTAAGATGGAATTATTCCACACAAAAAAGCGATCAATGACAATTCCAACCGTTAGAAACGTAGAACATGGAAAGAGCATCGTTTTGATAGGTTGTGGCTCTCTTAACTCCAAACGAGTCAAAAGTTACGTCCGTTTGAAGAAACGGAAGAAAGCGACCGACCACTCGCTGTTCCGATTCGACGGTATTGGCAAAAGTTTTCGATCTCCGTGAAACGCTCGAGCATGCTCACACTATAGTCCTTGATATTTAAGATATTATGGATCATTGGGGGAATAAATGGGGATAAGGGTCAAAAACTTGTCTACAGAAGCTATAGCACAATAAACCTTCTGTTTTTACGACCGTTCCGTCTTCCTCTTTCTCCGTACCACATTGTTTTGCTCATAGTCATCAACACGCGCCGCCTTTTTACCAGAATTACGACACCACGACGAAGTGACTTCAAGGAGAGCGTTAAAAGCATTTGATACCTTAGAATTTCGAACGACTCAAGGCATTTTATATGACTACTTAGCCTGTAAGTAAGCTTCTTTTTCAATCTGTGAATATCTTTCAGTTTCCTGTTTTATCAGATTTTAATTCAGTTTCAATTTTTTTAGCGGAATATTATGCTGGCCTTTTTTGATCTTTGTATATTTTTTTTTTCTCTCGTTCTTCTACGTTAACATCGATTTAGTTTGGTTATTTATACCATAAACTCCACGGAATAAATTAATGAATGAAAACATCCAAGCTGTAGAATAAAATTAAGATGGAATTATTCCATACAATAAACCGATCCATGATAATTCCCACCGTTAGAAACGTAGAACATGGAAAGAGCTCCGTTTTGATAGGTTGTGGCTCCCGTAACTCCAAACGAGTCAAAAGTTATGGCCTTTTGAAGAAACGGAAGAAAGCGATCGACCGCTCGCTGTTCCGATTCGACGGTATTGGCAAAAGTCTTCGATCTCCGTGAAATGCTCGAGCATGCTCACAGTATAGTACTTGATATTTAATATATTATGGTTCATTGGGGGAATAAATGGGGATATGGGTCAAAAACTTGTCTGCAGATGCTATAGCACAATAAACGTTCTGTTTTTACGAACGTTCCGTCTTCCACTTTTTCCGTACCATATTGTTTTGCTCATAGTTATCAACACGCGCCGTCTTTTTACCAAAATTACGACACCACGATGAAGTGACTTCAAAGGAAAACGTTAAAAGCAATTGATAGCTTAGAATTTCGAACGACTCAAGGCATTTTATATGATTACTTAGCCTGTAAGTAAGCTACTTTTTCAATCTGCGAATATCTTTCAGTTTTCTGTTTTATCCAATTTTATATTCAATTTCAATTTTTTTAGCGGAATATTATGCTGGCCTTTTTTGATCTTTGTTTATTTTTGTTTTTTTCTCGTTCTTCTATGTTAACATCGATTTAGTCTGGTTACTTATACCACAAATTCCACGGACTAAATTTATGAATAAAAACATCCAAGCTGTAGAATAAAATTAAGATGGAATTATTCTACACAAAAAGCGATCCATGACAATTCCAACCGTTAGAAACGTAGAATATGGAAAGAGCATCGTTTTGATAGGTTGTGGCTCCCTTAACTCCAAACGAGTCAAAAGTTATGGCCGTTTGAAGAAACGGAAGAAAGCGACCGACCGCTCGCTGTTCCGATTCGACGGTATTGGCAAAAGTTTTCGATCTCCGTGAAACGCTCGAGCATGCTCACACTATAGTCCTTGATATTTAAGATGATATGGATCATTGGGGGAATAAATGGGGATAAGGGTCAAAAACTTGTCTACAGAAGCTATAGCACAATAAACGTTCTGTTTTTACGACCGTTATGTCTTCCTCTTTTTCCGTACCACATTGTTTCGCTCATAGTCATCAACACGTGCCGCCTTTTTACCAGAATTACGACACCACGACGTAGTGAATTCAAGGAGAGCGTTAAAAGCATTTGATACCTTAGAATTTCGAACGACTCAAGGCGTTTTATATGATTACTTAGCCTGTAAGTAAGCTTCTTTTTCAATCTTTGAATATCTTTCAGTTTCCTGTTTTATCCGATTTTAAATTCAGTTTCAATTTTTTTAGCGGAATATTATGCTGGCCTTTTTTGATCTTTGTTTATTTTGTTTTTTTTTCTCGTTCTTCTACGTTAACATCGATTTTGTCTGGTTACTTATACCAAAAACTCCACGGAATAAATTTATGAATAAAAACATCCAAGTTGTAGAATAAAATTAAGATGGAATTATTCCACACAAAAAAGCGATCCATGACAATTCCAACCTTTAGAAACGTAGAACATGGAAAGAGCATCGTTTTGATAGGTTGTGGCTCCCTTAACTCCAAACGAGTCAAAAGTTATGGCCGTTTGAAGAAACAGAAGAAAGCGACCGACCGCTCGCTGTTCCGATTCGACGGTATTGGCAAAAGTCTTCGATCTCCGTGCAACGCTCGAGCATGAACACACTATAGTAATTGATATTTAAGATATTACGGATCGCTGGGGGAATAAATGGGGGTATGGGTCAAAAACTTGTCTACAGAAGCTATAACACAATAGACGTTCGGTTTTTACGACCGTTCCGTCTTCATCTTTTTCCGTACCACGTTGTTTTGCTCATAGCCATCAACACGCGCCGCCTTTTTACCAAAATTACGACACTACGACGAAGTGACTTCAGGGAGAGCGTTAAAAGCATTTGATACCTTAGAATTTCGAACGACTCAAGGCGTTTTATATGATTACTTAGCTTGTAAGTAAGCTTCTTTTTCAATCTGTGAATATCTTTCAGTTTCCTGTTTTATCCGATTTTAAATTCAGTTTCAATTTTTTAGCGGAATATTATGCTGGCCTTTTTTGATCTTTGTTTATTTTATTTTTCTCGTTCTTCTACATTAACATCGATTTAGTCTGGTTACTTATACCACAAACTCCACGGAATAAATTATGAATAAAAACATCCAAGCTGTAGAATAAAATTCAGATGGAATTATTCTACACAAAAAAGCGATTCATGACAATTCCAACCGTTAGAAACGTAGAACATGGAAAGAGCATCGTTTTGATAGGTTGTGGCTCCATTAACTCCAAACGAGTCAAAAGTTATGGCCGTTTGAAGAAACGGAAGAAAACGACCGACCGCTCGCTTTTCCGATTCGACGGTATTGGCAAAAGTTTTCGATCTCCGTGAAACGCTCGAGCATGCTCACACTATAGTCCTTGATATTTATGATATTATGGATCATTGGGGGAATAAATGGGGATAATGGTCAAAAACTTGTCTACAGAAGCTATAGCCCAATAAACGTTCTGTTTTTACGACCGTTCCGTCTTCCTCTTTTTTCGTACCACATTGTTTTGCTTATAGTCATCAACACGCGCCGCCTTTTTACCAGAATTACGACACCATGACGAAGTGACTTCAAGGAGAGCGTTAAAAGCATTTGATACCTTAGAATTTCGAACGACTCAAGGCGTTTTATATGATTACTTAGCCTGTAAGTAAGCTTCTTTTTCAATCTGTGAATATCTTTCAGTTTCCTGTTTTATCCGGTTTTAAATCCAGTTTCAATTTTTTTAGCAGAATATTATGCTGGCCTTTCTTGATCTTTGTATATTTTTGTTTTTTTCTCGTTCTTCTACGTTAACATCGATTTAGCCTGGTTATTTATACCATAAACTCTACGGAATAAATTTATGAATGAAAACATCCAAGCTGTAGAATAAAATTAAGATTGAATTATTCCACACAATAAACTGATCCATGACAATTCCAACCGTTAGAAACGTAGAACATGGAAAGAGCTCCGTTTTGATTGTGGCTCCCGTAACTCCAAACGAGTCAAAAGTTATTGTCTTTTGAAGAAACGGAAGAAAGCGACCGACCGCTCGCTGTTCCGATTCGACGGTATTGGCAAAAGTCTTCGATCTCCGTGAAACGCTCGAGCATGCTCACACTATAGTACTTGATATTTAATATATTATGGATCATTGGGGGAATAAATGGGGATATGGGTCAAAAACTTGTCTACAGAAGCTATAGCACAATAAACGTTCTGTTTTTATGACCGTTCCGTCTTCCAATTTTTCCGTACCATATTGTTTTGCTCATAGTTATCAACACGCGCCGCCTTTTTACCAAAATTACAACACCACGAGGAAGTGACTTCAAATAAGAATGTTAAAAGCATTTGATAGCTTAGAATTTCGAAGGAAAATTTCAGTTTTCTGTTTTATCCAATTTTAAATTCAATTTCAATTTTTTTAGCGGAATATTATGTTGGCCTTTTTTGATCTTTGTTTATTTTTGTTTTTTTTCTCCTTCTTCTACGTTAACATCGATTTAGTGTGGTTACTTATACCACAAACTCCACGGAATAAATTTATGAATAAAAACATCCAAGCTGTAGAATAAAATTAAGATGGAATTATTCTACACAAAAAAGCGATCCATGACAATTCCAACCGTTAGAAACGTAGAACATGGAAAGAGCATCGTTTTGATTGGTTGTGGCTCCCTTAACTCCAAACGAGTCAATAGTTATGGCCGTTTGAAGAAACGGAAGAAAGCGACCGACTGCTCACTGTTCCGATTCGACGGTATTGGCAAAAGTTTTCGATCTCCGTGAAACGCTCGAGCATGCTCACACTATAGTCCTTGATATTTAAGATGTTATGGATCATTAGGGGAATAAATGGGGATATGGGTCAAAAACTTGTCTACAGAAGCTATAGCACAATAAACGTTCTGTTTTCAGGACCGTTCCGTCTTCCTCTTTTTCCGTACCACATTGTTTTGCTCATAGCCATCAACACGCGCCGCCTTTTTACCAGAATTACGACACCACGACGAAGTGACTTCAAGGAGAGCATTAAAAGCATTTGATACCTTAGAATTTCGAACGACTCAAGGCGTTTTATATGATTACTTAGCCTGTAAGTAAGCTTCTTTTTCAATCTGTGAATATCTTTCAGTTTCCTATTTTATCCGATTTTAAATTCAGTTTCAATTTTTTTAGCGGAATATTATGCTGGCCTTTTTTGATCTTTGTATATTTTTGTTTTTCTCTCGTTCTTCTACGTTAACGTCGATTTAGTCTGGTTATTTATACCATAAACTCCACGGAATAAATTTATGAATGAAAACTTCCAAGCTGTAGAATAAAATTAAGATGGAATTATTCCACACAATAAACCGATCCATGATAATTCCAACCGTTAGAAACGTAGAACATGGAAAGAGCTCCGTTTTGATAGGTTGTGGCTCCCGTAACTCCAAATGAGTCAAAAGTTATGGCCTTTTGAAGAAACGGAAGAAAGCGACCAACCGCTCGCTATTCCGATTCGACGGTATTGGCAAAAGTCTTCGATAACGCTCGAGCATGCTCACACTATAGCACTTGATATTTAATATATTATGGATAATTGGGGGAATAAATGGGGATATGGGCCAAAAACTTGTCTACAGAAGCTATAGCACAATAAACGTTCTGTTTTTACGACCGTTCCATCTTCCACTTTTTCTGTACCATATTGTTTTGCTCATAGTTATCAACACGCGCCGCCTTTTTACCAAAATTACGACACCACGACGAAGTGACTTCAAAGGAGAACATTAAAAGCATTTGATAGCTTAGAATTTCGAACGACTCCAGGCGTTTTATGTGATTACTTAGCCTGTAATTAAGCTACTTTTTCAATCTGCGAATATCTTTCAGTTTTCTATTTTATCCAATTTTAAATTCAATTTCAATTTTTTTTAGTGGAATATTATGGTGGCCTTTTTTGATCTTTGTCTATTTTTGTTTTTTTCTCGTTCTTCTACGTTAACATTGATTTAGTCTGGTTACTTATACCACAAACTCCACAGAATAAATTTATGAATAAAAACATCCAAGCTGTAGAATAAAATTAAGATGGAATTATTCTACACAAAAAAGCGATCCATGACAATTCCAACCGTTAGAAACGTAGAACATGAAAAGAGCATCGTTTTGATAGGTTGTGGCTCCCTTAACTCCTAACGAGTCAAAAGTTATGGCCGTTTGAAGAAACGGAAGAAAGCGACCGACCGCTCGCTGTTCCGATTCGACGGTATTGGCAAAAGTTTTCAATCTCCGTGAAACGCTCGAGCATGCTCACACTATAGTCCTTGATATTTAAGATATTATGGATCATTGGGGGAATAAATGGGGATAAGGGTCAAAAACTTGTCTACAGAAGCTATAGCACAATAAACATTCTGTTTTTACGACCGTTCCGTCTTCCTCTTTTTCCGTACCACATTGTTTTGCTCATAGTCATCAACACGCGCCGCCTTTTTACCAGAATTATGACATCACGACGAAGTGACTTCAAGGAGAGCGTTAAAAGCATTTGATACCTTAGAATTTCGAACTACTCAATACGTTTTATATGATTACTTAGCTTGTAAGTAAGCTTCCTTTTCAATCTGTGAATATCTTTCAGTTTCCTGTTTTATCCGATTTTAAATTCAGTTTCAATTTTTTTAGCGGAATATAATGCTGGCCTTTTTTCATCTTTTAATATTTTTGTTTTTTTCTCGTTCTTTTACGTTTACATCGATTTAGTCTGGTTATTTATACCATAAACTCCACGGAATAAATTTATGAATGAAAACATCCAAGCTGTAGAATAAAATTAAGATGGAAATATTCCACACAATAAACCGATACATGATAATTCCAACCGTTAGAAACGTAGAACATGGAAAGAGCTCCGTTTTTATAGGTTGTGGCTCCCGTAACTCCAAACGAGTCAAAAGTTATGGCCTTTTGAAGAAACGGAAGAAAGCGACCGACCGCTCCCTGTTCCGATTCGACGGTATTGGCAAAAGTCTTCGATCTCCGTGAAACGCTCGAGCATGCTCACACTATAGTACTTGATATTTAATATATTATGGATCATTGGGGGAATAAATGGGTATATGGGTCAAAAACTTGTTTACAGAAGCTATAGCACAATAAACGTTCTGTTTTTACGACCGTTCCGTCTTCCTCTTTTTCCGTACCACATTCTTTTGCTCATAGTCATCAACACGCGCCGCCCTTTTGCCAGAATTACGACACCACGACGAAGTGACTTCACGGAGAGCGTTAAAAGCATTTGGTACCTTATAATTTCGAACGACTCAAGGCGTTTTATATGATTACTTAGCCTGCAAGTAAGCTTCTTTTTCAATATGTGAATATCTTTCAGTTTCCTGTTTTATCCGATTTTAAATTAAGTTTCAATTTTTTTAGCGGAATATTATGCTGGCCTTTTTTGATCTTTGTATATTTTTGTTTTTCTCTCATTCTTCTACGTTAACATCGATTTAGTCTGGTTATTTATACCATAAACTCCACGGAATACATTTATGAATGAAAACATCCAAGTTGTAGAATAAAATTAAGATGGAAATATTCCACACAGTAAACCGATCCATGATAATTCCAACCGTTAGAAACATAGAACATGGAAAGAGCTCCGTTTTTATAGGTTGTGGCTCCCGTAACTCCAAACGAGTCAAAAGTTATGGCCTTTTGAAGAAACGGAAGAAAGCGACCGACCGCTCGCTGTTCCGATTCGACGGTATCGGCAAAAGTCTTCGATCTCCGTGAAACGCTCGAGCATGCTCACATTATAGCACTTGATATTTAATATATTATGGATAATTGGGGGAATAAATGGGGATATGGGTCAAAAACTTGTCTACAGAAGCTATAGCACAATAAACGTTCTGTTTTTACGACCGTTCTGTCTTCCACTTTTTCCGTACCATATTGTTTTGCTCATAGTTATCAACACGCGCCGCCTTTTTACCAAAATTACGACACCACGACGAAGTGACTTCAAAGGAGAACGTTAAAAGCATTTGATAGCTTAGAATTTCGAACGACTCAAGGCGTTTTATATGATTACTTCGCCCGTAAGTAAGCTACTTTTTCAATCTGCGAATATCTTTCAGTTTTCTGTTTTATCCAATTTTAAATTCAATTTCAATTTTTCTAGCGGAATATTATGCTGTCCTTTTTTGATATTTGTTTTTTTTTGTTTTTTTTCTCGTTCTTCTACGTTAACATCGATTTAGTCTGGTTACTTATACCACAAATTCCACGGAATAAATTTATGAATAAAAACATCCAAGCTGTAGAATAAAATTAAGATGGAATTATTCTACACAAAAAAGCGATCCATGACAATTCCAACCGTAAGACACGTAGAACATGTAAAGAGCATCTTTTTGATAGGTTGTGGCTCCCTTAACTCCAAACGAGTCAAAAGTTATGGCCGTTTGAAGAAACGGAAGAAAGCGACCGACCGCTCGCTGTTCCGATTCGACGGTATTGGCAAAAGTTTTCGATCTCCATGAACGCTCGAGCATGCTCACACTATAGTGCTTGGTATTTAAGATATTATGGATCATTGGGGGAATAAATGGGGATAAGGGTCAAAAACTTGTCTACAGAAGTTATAGCACAATAAACGTTCTGTTTTTACTACCGTTCCGTCTTCCTCTTTTTCCGTACCACATTGTTTTGCTCATAGTCATCAACACGCGCCGCCTTTTTACCAGAATTACGACACCACGACGAAGTGACTTCAAGGAGAGCGTTAAAAGCATTTGATACCTTAGAATTTCGAACGACTCAAGGCGTTTTATATGATTACTTAGCCTGTAAGTAAGCTTCTTTTTCAATCTGTGAATATCTTTCAGTTTCCTGTTTTATCCGATTTTAAATTCAGTTTCAATTTTTTTAGCAGAATATTATGCTGGCCTTTTTTGATCTTTGTATATTTTTTTTTCTCTCGTTCTTCTACGTTAACATCGACTTAGTTCGGTTATTTATACCATAAACTCCACGGAATAAATTTATAAATGAAAACATCCAAGCTGTAGAATAAAATTAAGATGGAATTATTCCACACAATAAACCGATCCATGATAATTCCAAAAGTTAGAAACGTAGAACATGGAAAGAGCTCCGTTTTGATAGGTTGTGGCTCCCATAACTCCAAACGAGTCAAAAGTTATGGCCTTTTGAAGAAACGGAAGAAAGCGACCGACCGCTCGCTGTTCCGATTCGACGGTATTAGCAAAAGTCTTCGATCTCCGTGAAACGCTCGAGCATGCTCACACTATAGTACTTGATATTTAATATATTATGGATCATTGGGGGAATAAATGGGGATATGGGTCAAAAACTTGTCTACAGAAGCTATAGCACAATAAACGTTCTGTTTTTACGACCGTTCCGTCTTCCACTTTTTCCGTACCATATTGTTTTGCTCATAGTTATCCACATGCGCCGCCTTTTTACCAAAATTACGACACCACGACGAAGTGACTTCAAAGGAGAACGTTAAAAGCATTTGATAGCTTAGAATTTCGAACGACTCAAGGCGTTTTATATGATTACTTAGCCTGTAAGTAAGCTACTTTTTCAATCTGCGAATATCTTTCAGTTTTCTGTTTTATCCAATTTTAAATTCAATTTCAATTTTTTTAGTGGAATATTATGCTGGCCTTTTTTGATCTTTGTTTATTTTTGTTTTTTTTCTCGTTCTTCTACGTTAACATCGATTTAGTCTGCTTACTTATACCACAAACTCCACGGAATAAATTTATGAATAAAAACATCCAAGCTGTAGAATAAAATTAAGATGGAATTATTCTACACAAAAAAGCGATCCATGACAATTCCAACCGTAAGACACGTAGAACATGGAAAGAGCATCGTTTTGATAGGCTGTGGCTCCCTTAACTCCAAACGAGTCAAAAGTTATTGCCGTTCGAAGAAACGGAAGAAAGCGACCGACCGCTCGTTGTTCAGATTCGACGGTATTGGCAAAAGTTTTTGATCTCCGTGAAATGCTCGAGCATGCTCACACTATAGTCCTTGGTATTTAAGATATTATCGGTCATTGGTGGAATAAATGGGGATAAGGGTCAAAAACTTGTCTACAGAAGCTATAGCACAATAAACGTTCTATTTTTACAACCGTTCCGTCTTCCTCTTTTTCCGTACCACATTGTTTTGCTCATAGTCATCAACACGCGCCGCCTTATTACCAGAATTACGACACCACGACGAAGTGACTTCAAGGAGAGCGTTAAAAGCATTTGATACCTTAGAATTTCGAACAACTCAAGGCGTTTTATATGATTACTTAGCCTATAAGTAAGCTTCTTTTTCAATCTATGAATATCTTTCAGTTTCCTGTTTTATCCGATTTTAAATTCTGTTTCAATTTTTTTAGCGGAATATTATGCTGGCCTTTTTTGATCTTTGTATATTTTTGTTTTTTTCTCGTTCTTCTACGTTAACATCGATTTAGTCTGGTTATTTATACCATAAACTCCACGGAATAAATTTATGAATGAAAACATCCAAGATGTAGAATAAAATTAAGATGGAATTATTCCACACAATAAACCGATACATGTGAATTCCAACCATTAGAAACGTACAACATGGAAAGAGCTCCGTTTTGATAGGTTGTGGCTCCCGTAACTCCAAACGAGTTAAAAGTTATGGCCTTTTGAAGAAATAGAAGAAAGCGACCGACCACTCGCTGTTCCGATTCGACGGTATTGGTAAAAGTCTTCGATCTCCGTGAAACGCTCGAGCATGCTCACACTATAGTACTTGATATTTAATATATTATGGATCATTGGGGGAATAAATGGGGATATGGGTCAAAAACTTGTCTACAGAAGCTATAGCACAATAAACGTTCTGTTTGTACGGCCGTTCCATCTTCCACTTTTTCCGTACCATATTGTTTTGCTCATAGTTATCAACACGCGCCGCCTTTTTACCAAAATTACGACACCACGACGAAGTGACTTCAAAGTAAAACGTTAAAAGCATTTGATAACTTAGAATTTCGAACGACTCAAGGCGTTTTATATGATTACTTAGCCTGTAAGTAAGCTACTTTTTCAATCTGCGAATGTCTTTCAGTTTTCTGTTTTATCCAATTTTAAATTCAATTTCAATTTTTTTAGCGGAATATTATGCTGGCCTTTTTTTATCTTTGTTTTATTTTGTTTTTTTTCATTCTTCTACGTTAACATCGATTTAGTCTGGTTACTTATACCACAAACTCCACGGAATAAATTTATGAATAAAAACATCCAAGCTGTAGAATAAATTAAGATGGAATTATTCTACACAAAAAAGCAATCCATGACAATTCCAACCGTTAGAAACGTAGAACATGGAAAGAGCATCGTTTTGATAGGTTGTGGCTCCCTTAACTCCGAACGAGTCAAAAGTTATGGCCGTTTGAAGAAACGGAAGAAATCAACCGACCGCTCGCTGATCCGATTCGACGGTATTGGCAAAAGTTTTCGATCTCCGTGAAACGCTCGAGCATGCTCACACTATAGTCCTTGATATTTAAGATATTATGGATCATTGGGGGAATAAATGGGGATAAGGGTCAAAAACTTGTCTACAGAAGCTATAGCACAATAAACGTTCTGTTTTTACGACCGTTCGGTCTTCCTCTTTTTCCGTACCACATTGTTTTGCTCATAGTCATCAACACGCGCCGCATTTTTACCAGAATTACGACACCACGACGAAGTGACTTCAAGGAGAGCGTTAAAAGCATTTGATACCTTAGAATTTCGAATGACTCAAGGCGTTTTATATGATTACTTAGCCTGTAAGTAAGCTTCTTTTTCAATCTGTGAATATTTTTCAGTTTCCTGTTTTATCCGATTTTAAATTCAGTTTCAATTTTTTTAGCGTAATATTATGCTGGCCTTTTTTGATCTTTGTTTATTTTTGTTTTTTTTCTCGTTCTTCCACGTTAACATCGATTTTGTCTGGTTACTTATACCACAAACTCCACGGAATAAATTTATGAATAAAAACATCCAAGCTGTAGAATAAAATTAAGATGGAACTATTCCACACAAAAAAGCGATCCATAACCATTCCAACCGTTAGAAACGTAGAATATGGAAAGAGCATCGTTTTGATTGGTTGTGGCTACCTTAACTCCAAACGAGTCTAAAGTTATGGCCGTTTGAAGAAACAGAATAAAGCGACCGACCACTCCCTGTTCCGATTCGACGGTATTGGCAAAAGTCTTCGATCTCCGTGAAACGCTCGGGCATGCTCACACTATAGTACTTGATATTTAAGATATTATGGATCATTGGGGGAATAAATGGGGATATGGGTCAAAAACTTGTCTACAGAAGCTATAGCACAATAAATGTTCTGTTTTTACGACCGTTCCGTCTTCCTCTTTTTCCGTACCACATTCTTTTGCTCATAGTCATCAACACGCGCCGCCTTTTTGCCAGAATTACGACACCACGACGAAGTGACTTCACGGAGAGCGTTAAAAGCATTTGATATCTTAGAATTTCGAACGACTCAAGGCATTTTATATGATTACTTAGCCTGTAAGTAAGCTTCTTTTTCAATCTGTGAATATCTTTCAGTTTCCTGTTTTATCCGATTTTAAATTCAGTTTCAATTTTTTTAGCGGAATATTATGCTGGCCTTTTTTGATCTTTGTATATTTTTGTTTTTCTCTCGTTCTTCTACGTTAACATCGATTTAGTCTGGTTATTTATACCATAAACTCCACGGAATAAATTTATGAATGAAAACGTCCAAGCTGTAGAATAATTAAGATGGAATTATTCCACACAATAAACCGATCCATGATAATTCCAACCATTAGAAACGTAGAACATGGAAAGAGCTCCGTTTTGATAGGTTGTGGCTCCCGTAACTCCAAACGAGTCAAAAGTTATGGCCTTTTGAAGAAACGGAAGAAAGCGACCGACCGCTCGCTGTTCCGATTCGACGGTATTGGAAAAAGTCTTCGATCTCCGTTAAACGCTCGAGCATGCTCACACTATAGTACTTGATATTTAATATATTATGGATCATTGGGGGAATAAATGGGGATATGGGTCAAAAACTTGTCTACAGAATCTATAGCACAATAAACGTTCTGTTTTTACGACCGTTCCGTCTTCCACTTTTTCCGTACCATATTGTTTTTCTCATAGCTATCAACATGCGCCGCCTTCTTACCAAAATTACGACACCACGACGAAGTGACATCAAAGGAAAACGTTAAATGCATTTGATAGCTTAGAATTTCGAACGACTCAAGGCGTTTTATATGATTATTTAGCCTGTAAGTAAGCTACTTTTTCAATCTGCGAATATCTTTCAGTTTTCTATTTTATCCAATTTTAAATTCAATTGCAATTTTTTTAGCGGAATATTATGCTGGCCTTTTTTGATCTTTGTTTATTTTTGTTTTTTTCTCGTTCTTCTACGTTAACATCGATTTAGTCTGGTTACTTATACCACAAACTACACGGAATAAATTTATGAATAAAAACATCCAAGCTGTAGAATAAAATTTAGATGGAATTATTCTATACAAAAAAGCGATCCATGACAATTCCAACTGTTAGAAACGTAGAACATGGAAAGAGCATCGTTTCGATAGGCTGTGGCTCCCTTAACTCCAAACGAGTCAAAAGTTATGGCCGTTTGAAGAAACGGAAGAAAGCGACCGACCGCTCGCTGTTCCGATTCGACGGTATTGGCAAAAGTTTTCGATCTCCGTGAAACGCTCGAGCATGCTTACACTACAGTCCTTGATATTTAAGATATTATGGATCATTGGGGGAATAAATGGGGATAAGGGTCAAAAACTTGTCTACAGAAGCTATAGCACAATAAACGTTCTGTTTTTACGACCGTTCCGTCTTCCTCTTTTTCCGTGCCACATTGTTTTGCTCATAGTCATCAACACGCGCCGCCTTTTTACCAGAATTACGACACCACGACGAAGTGACTTCAAGGAGAGCGTTAAAAGCCTTTGATACCTTAGAATTTCGAACGACTCAAGGCGTTTTATATGATTACTTAGCCTGTAAGTAAGCTTCCTTTTCAATCTGTGAATATCTTTCAGTTTCCTGTTTTATCCGATTTTAAATTCAGTTTCAATTTTTTTAGCGGAATATTATGCTGGCCTTTTTTGATCTTTGTTTATTTTTGTTTTTCTCTCGTTTTTCTACGTTAACATCTATTTAGTCTGGTTATTTATACCATAAACTCCACGGAATAAATTTATGAATGAAAACATCCAAGCTGTAGAATAAAATTAAGATGGAATTATTCCACACAATAAACCGATCGATGATAATTCCAACCGTTAGAAACGTAGAACATGGAAAGAGCTCCGTTTTGATAGGTTGTGGCTCCCGTAACTCCAAACGAGTCAATAGTTATGGCCTTTCGAAGAAATGGAAGAAAGCGACCGACTGCTCGCTGTTCCGATTCGACGGTATTGGCAAAAGTCTTCGATCTCCGTGAAACGCTCGAGCATGCTCACACTATAGTACTTGATATTTAATATATTATGGATCATTGGGGGATAAATGGGGATATGGGTCAAAAACTTGTCTAAGAAGCTATAGCACAATAAACGTTCTGTTTTTACGACCGTTCCGTCTTCCACTTTTTCCGTACCATATTGTTTTGCTCATAGTTATCAACACGCGCCGCCTTTTTAGCAAAATTACGACACCACGACGAAGTGACTTCAAAGGAGAACGTTAAAAGCATTTGATAGCTTAGAATTTCGAACGACTCAAGGCGTTTTATATGATTACTCAGCCTGTAAGTAAGCTACTTTTTCAATCTGCGAATATCTATCAGTTTTCTGTTTTATCCAATTTTAAATTCAATTTCAATTTTTTTAGCGGAATATTATGCTGGCCTTTTTGATCTTTGTTTATTTTTGTTTTTTTTCTCGTTCTTCTACGTTAACATCGATTTAGTCTGGTTACTTATACCACAAACTCCACGGAATAAATTTATAAATAAAAACATCCAAGCTATAGAATAAAATTAAGATGGAATTATTCTACACAAAAAAGCGATCCATGACAATTCCAACCGTAAGAAACGTAGAACATGGAAAGAGCATCGTTTTGATAGGTTGTGGCTCCCTTAACTCCAATCGAGTCAAAAGTTATGGCCGTTTGAAGAAACGGAAGAAAGCGACCGACCGCTCGCTGTTCCGATTCGATGGTATTGGCAAAAGTTTTCGATCTCCGTGAAACGTTCGAGCATGCTCACACTATAGTCCTTGATATTTAAGATATTATGGATCATTGGGGGAATAAATGGGGATAATTGTCAAAAACTTGTCTACATAAGCTATAGTACAATAAACGTTCTGTTTTTATGACCGTTCCGTCTTCCTCTTTTTCCGTACCACATTGTTTTGCTCATAGTCATCAACACGCGCAGCCTTTTTACCAGAATTACGACACCACGACGAAGTGACTTCAAGGAGAGCGTTAAAAGCATTTGTTACCTTCGAATTTCGTACGATCAAGGCGTTTTATATGTTTACTTAGCCTGTAAGTAAGCTACCTTTTCAATCTGCGAATATCTTTCAGTTTCCTGTTTTATCCAATTTTAAATTCAATTTCAATTTTTTTAGTGGAATATTATGCTGGCCTTTTTTGATCTTTGTTTATTTTTATTTTTTTACGTTCTTCTACGTTAACATCGATTTAGTCCGACTATTTATACCACAAACTCCACGGAATAAATTTATGAATGAAAACATCCAAGCTGTAGAATAAAATTAAGATGGAATTATTCTACACAAAAAACCGATGCATGACAATTCCAACCGTTATAAACGTAGAACATGGAAAGAGCTTCATTTTGATAGGTTGTGGCTCCCGTAACTCCAAACGAGTCAAAAGTTATGGCCGTTTGAAGAAACGGAAGAAAGCGACCGACCGCTCGCTTTTCCGATTCGACGGTACTGGCAAAAGTCTTCGATCTCCGTGAAACGCACGAGCATGTTCACACTATAGTACTTGATATTTAAGATATTATGGATCATTGGGGGAATAAACGGGGATATGGGTCAAAAACTTGTCTACAGAAGCTATAGCGCAATAAACGTTCTGTTTATACGACCGTTCCGCCTTCCTCTTTTTCCGTACCGCATTGTTTTGCTCATAGTCATCAACACGCGCCGCCTTTTTACCAAAATTACGACACCACGACGAAATGGCTTCAAGAGAGCGTTAAAAGCTTTTGTTACCTTATAATTTCGTACGATCAAGGCGTTTTATATGTTTACTTAGCCTGTAAGTAAGCTACCTTTTCAATCTGCGAATATCTTTCAGTTTCCTGTTTTCTCCAATTTTAAATTCAATTTCAGTTTTTTTAGCGGAATATTATGCTGGGCTTTTTTTATCTTTGTATATTTTTGTTTTTTTACGTTCTTCTACGTTAACATCGATTTAGTCCGACTATTTATGCCACAAACTCCACGGAGTAAATTTATGAATGAAAACATCCAAGCTGTAGAATAAAATTAAGATGGAATTATTCCACACAAAAAACTATCCATGACAATTCCAATAGTTAGAAACGTAGAACATGGAAAGAGGTTTGTTTTGATAGGTTGTGGCTCCCGTAACTCCAAACAAGTCAAAAGTTATGGTCGTTTGAAGAAACGGAAGAAACCGACCGACCGCTCGCTGTTCCGATTCGACGGTATTGGCAAAAGTCTTCGATCTCCGTGAAACGCTTGAGCATGCTCACACTATAGTACTTGATATTTAAGATATTACGGATCATTGGGGGAATAAATGGGGATATGGGTCAAAAACTTGTCTACAGAAGCTATAGCACAATAAATGTTCTGTTTTTACGACCGTTCCGTCTTCCTCATTTTTCATACCACATTGCTTTGCTCATAGTCATCAACACGTGCCGCCTTTTTACCAAAATTACGACACCACGACGATGTGACTTCAAAGAGAACGTTAAAAGCATTTGATAGCTTAGAATTTCGAACTGACTCAAGGCGTTTTACATGATTACTTAGTCTGTAAGTAAGCTACTTTTTCAATCTGCGAATATCTTTCAGTTTTCTGTTTTATCCAATTTTATATTCAATTTCAATTTTTTTAGCGGAATATTATGCTGGCCTCTTTTGATCTTTGTATATTTTTATTTTTTTACGTTCTTCTACGTTAACATTGATTTAGTCCGACTATTTATACCACAAACTCCACGGAATAAATTTGTGAATGAAAACATCCAAGCCGTAGAATAAAATTAA
This sequence comes from Allium cepa, assembly GCA_030765085.1. NCBI lineage: Eukaryota > Viridiplantae > Streptophyta > Magnoliopsida > Asparagales > Amaryllidaceae > Allium > Allium cepa. The sequence continues at coordinate 173,774,284 of CM060931.1, forward strand.
GATGGAATTATTCTACACAAAAGACCGATGCATGACAATTCCAACCGTTAGAAACGTAGAACATGGAAAGAGTTTCGTTTTGATAGGTTGTGGCTCCCGTAATTCCAAATGAGTCAAAAGTTATGGACATTTGAAGAAACAGAAGAAAGCGACCGACCGCTGGCTGTTCCGATTCGACGGTATTGGCAAAAGTCTTCGATCTCCGTGAAACGCTCGAGCATGCACACACTATAGTACTTGATATTTAAGATATTATGGATCATTGGGGGAATAAATGGGGATATGGGTCAAAAACTTGTCTACAGAGGCTATAGCACAATAAACGTTCTGTTTTTACGACCGTTCCGTCTTCCTCTTTTTCCGTACCAGGTTGTTTTGCTCATAGTCATCAACACGCGCCGCCTTTTTACCAAAATTACGACACCACGACGAAGTGACATGAAGGAGAGCGTTAAAAGCATTTGATACCTTAGAATTTCGAACGACTCAAGGCGTTTTATATGTTTACTTAGCCTGTAAGTAAGCTGCCTTTTCAATCTGCGAATATCTTTCTGTTTCCCGTTTTATCCAATTTTAAATTCAATTTCAGTTTTTCTAGTGGAATATTATGCTGGCCTTTTTTTTATCTTTGTATATTTTTGTTTTTTTACGTTCTTCCACGTTAACATCGATTTAGTCCGACTATTTATACCACAAACTCCACGGAAAAAAACCGTCCATGACAATTCCAACAGTTAGAAACGTAGAACATGGAAAGAGCTTCGTTTTGATAGGTAGTGGCTCCTGTAACTCCAAACGAGTCAAAAGTTATAGACGTTTGAAGAAACGGAAGAAAGCGACCGACCGCCCGCTATTCTGATTCGACGGTATTGGCAAAAGTCTTCGATCTCCGTGAAACGCTCGAGCATTCTCATACTATATTACTTGATATTTAAGATATTATGGATCATTGGGGGAATAAATGGGGATATGGGTCAAAAACCTGTCTACGGAAGCTATAGCACAATAAACGCTCTGTTTTTACGACCGTTCTGTCTTCCTCTTTTTCCGTACCACATTGTTTTGCTCATAGTCATCAACACGCGCCGCCTTTCTACCAAAATTATGACACCACGACGAAGTGGCTTCAAGGAGAGCGTTAAAAGCATTTGATACCTTAGAATTTCGAACGACTCAAGGCGTTTTATATGATTACTTAGCCTGTAAGTAAGCTTCTTTTTCAATCTGTGAATATCTTTCAGATTCCTGTTTTATCTAATTTTAAATTCAATTTCAATTTTTTAGCGGAATATTATGCTGGCCTTTTTTGATCTTTGTATAATTTTTTTTTCACGTTCTTCTACGTTTACATCGATTTAATCCGACTATTTATACCACAAACTACACGGAATAAATTTATGAATGAAAACATCCAAGATGTAGAATAAAATTAAGATGGAATTATTCGACACAAAAAACCGATCCATGACAATTCCAATCGTTAGAAACGTAGAACATGGAAAGAGCTTCGTTTTGATACGTTGTGGCTCCCGTAACTCCAAACGAGTCAAAAGTTATGGCCGTTTCAAGAAACGGAAGAAAGCGACCGACCGCTCGCTGCTCCAATTCGACGGTATTGGCAAAAGTCATCGATCTCCGTGGAAAGCTCGAGCATTCTCACACTATAATACTTGATATTTAAGATATTATGGATCATTGGGGGAATAAATGGGCATATGGGTCAAAAACTTGTCTACAGAAGCTATAGCACAATATACGTTCTGTTTTTACGACCGTTCCGTCTTCCTCTTTTTCAGTACCATATTGTTTTGCTCATAGTCGTCAACACGCGCCGCCTTTTTACCAAAATTACGACACCACGACGAAGTGACTTCTAGGAGAACGTTAAAAGCATTTGATACCTTAGAATTTCAAACGACTCAAGGCGTTTTATATGTTTACTTAGCCTGTAAGTAAGCTACTTTTGCAATCTGCGAATATCTTTCAATTTCCTGTTTTATCCAATTTTATATTCAATTTCGGTTTTTTTAGCGGAATATTATGCTGGCCTTTTTTGATATTTGTATATTTTTGTTTTTTTACGTTCTTCTACGTTAACATCGATTTGGTCCGACTATTTATACCATAAACTCCACGGAATAAATTTATGAATGAAAACATCCAAGCTGTAGAATAAAATTAAGATGGAATTATTCCACACAAAAAACCGATCCATGACAATTCCAACTATAGAAACATAGAACATGGAAAAATCTTCGTTTTGATAGGTTGTGGCTCCCGTTACTCCAAACGAGTCAAAAGTTATGGCCGTTTGAAGAAACGGAAGAAAGCGACCGACCGCTCGCTGTTCCGATTCGACGGTATTGGCAAAAGTCTTCGATCTCCGTGAAACGCTCGAGCATACTCACACTATAGTACTTGGTATTTAAGATATTATGGATCATTGGGGGAATGAATGGGGATACGGGTCAAAAATTTGTCTACAGAAGCTATAACACAATAAACGTTCTGTTTTTATGACCGTTCCGTCTTCCTCTTTTTCCGTACCATATTGTTTTGCTCATAGTCATCAACACGCGCCGCTTTTTTACCAAAATTACGACACCACGACGAAGTGACTTCAAGGAGAACGTTAAAAGCATTTGATACCTTAGAATTTCGAACGACTTAAGGCGTTTTGTATGATTACTTAGCCTGTAAGTAAGCTACTTTTTCAATCTGCGAATATCTTTCAGTTTCCTGTTTTATCCAATTTTAAATTCAATTTCAATTTTTTTAGCGGAATATTATGCTCGCCATTTTTGATCTTTGTATATTTTTGTTTTTTACGTTCTTCTGCGTTAACATCAATTTAGTCCAACTATTTACACCACAAACTCCACGGAATAAATTTATGAATGAAAACATCCAAGTTGTAGAATAAAATTAAGATGGAATTATTCTACATAAAAAAGCGATCCATGATAATTCCAACTGTTAGAAATGTAGAACATGGAAAGAGCTCCGTTTTGATATGTTGTGGCTCCCGTAACTCCAAAAGAGCCAAAAGTTATGGCCGTTTGAAGAAACGGAAGAAAGCGACCGACCGCTCGCTGTTCCGATTCGACGGTATTAGCAAAAGTCTTCGATCTCCGTGAAACGCTCGAGCATGCTCACACTATAGTACTTGATATTTAAGATCTTATGGATGATAGAGGGAATAAATGGGGATATGGGTCAAAAACTTGCCTACGGAAGCTATAGCACAATAAACGTTCTGTTTTTACGACGGTTTCGTCTTCCTCTTTTTCCGTACCACATTGTTTTGCTCATAGTCATCAACACGCGTCGCCTTTTTACGAAAATTACGACACCACGACGAAGTGACTTCAAGGAGAACGTTAAAAGCATTTGATACCTTTGAATTTCGAACGACTCAAGGCGTTTTATATGATTACTTAGCCTTTAAGTAAGCTACTTTTTCAATCTGCGAATATCTTTCATTTCCTCTTTTATCCAATTTTAAATTCAATTTCATTTTTTTAGCGGAATATTATGGTGGCCTTTTTTGATCTTTGTATAATTTTGTTTTTTTACGTTCTTCCACGTTAACATCGATTTATTCTGACTATTTATACCACAAACTCCACGGAATAAATTTATGAATGAAAACATCCACGCTGTAGAATAAAATTAAGATGGAATTATTCTACACAAAAAACCGATGCATGACAATTCCAACCGTTAGAAACGTAGAACATGGAAAGAACTTCGCTTTGATAGGTTGTGGCTCCCGTAACTCCAAATGAGTCAAAAGTTATGGCCGTTTGAAGAAACGGAAGAAAGCGACCGACCGCTCGCTGTTCCGATTCGACGGTGTTGGCAAAAGTCTTCGATCTCCATGAAACGCTCGAGCATGCTCACACTATAGTACTTGATATTTAAGATATTATGGATCATTAGGGGAATAAATGGGGATATGGGTCAAAAACTTGTCTACAAAAGCTATATGTGACAACCTGGAATTTTCAAGCATTTAAAATCGGAATATTTAATTGATTATAATTATTTGAAGGTTAATTATCAACTTAAATTACTAATATCATAATTTATTTGACAATTAGATTGTTGAATTAAATAATTTGAATTGGATAAAATATGAAACCTGAGATTTTAAGCCTGTTAAAAATATAATTTGAAAGCTTATATAATTTATATTGATAACATTAAATATAATAAAAGTGTTAAAAATGGAATCTAACACTGAATTGGTCAGTTTTGAAATTTAATCGTTTAAATTGAATTTAAAAAGAGCCTTCCGAGGGACAATCTCGGAATTCGATGAAACCAGTTCCATTGAGTCTGTAATATTGAATTATTATCGGATTTCAATTTTCGTAGCTTTTGGAGTTGTTGTGTGAGCGTAAGATACATAAACAGGCTGAAAATTTAATTGGTAATAATTTGATGAAATTTAATTTAGTTAATCAAGCTTCTGGTATACGCCATCTTCCTGTCATTTAATCACATACTTTTCCAATTCTAAGCCGTTCAATCAACAATCAAAATGCTTGAACTAAAATAATAATAATAATAATAATAATAATAATAATAAATAAATAAATAAAAGAAGAAGCTTCAAGGGGAAGCTTTAAGTCACGTTGAAAAAAAAAGAGCAACTCAATAGGGCCGAACCCCCCTTTTTCTTCTTTTCAACCCCAAAACCCCTCGGTGATTAAAAAAAACGCGATCACTTCCTAATATTGAATCGCACCCCGTAGCTCGAAATTGAAGACGCGAAGAAGAAGCTCTCGTATAAGGGATTCTGTTGTGGTTTGCGGCGACAGTCGATTTAGGGTTGAGTTGGAGATGGCGTTCGATTTGTGATCATCATCAGGACGTGGAAGTTGAGGCGCGATCAAGTTGATTTATCTCTGGTGGACTTGGGTATCGCGAGGCTCGAATCAAGCTATCTCGGTATCGACGAGAATCGACGCTCCTTTCTAGGGTTTGGGCCGCGTTCAGTTGGAGATGGAGGGTGATCGTTGACGACTGAGGTGGTGTCTGATCGCGATGTCGGTCTGGTTCGAGTCGAGTTGAGATCGATTTAGGACTAGATCTCAGTAAGGTATAACCGAGTTGTTTTCTTTTATTTAATTTATATATATGTTTATAGGCAGGAAAGTTTTACAGTAAGTTTAAAACTTATGTTAATTTTAATGATATATATATATATATCTATGCAAATTTAAAAACAAAAATGTGTAAAGTAAAATAGATGTTTTAAAGAATTTATACTTAGAATTTGTAAACCCTATACAGAGGAATATATATATATATATATATATATATATATATATATATATATATATATTTGTAGCTCAATATAGAAAGTTATTAGTAAGAGTAGACTTGCAGATTTATATTTGTACAGTGAAAGAAAAAAAAATTAATAATTACAGAAGGTAAACCAATTTCTGTTTTCGAAATTAATTAATAGTAAAATAAAGTTATATAAAAGTAGATTTTTGAAATCTACGAATTTTTTTTATACATATAAGTATGTTGTTTCAAATTGGAGGAAAATAAAATAAAACAAATATGCATCTTTTAAACTTACTAGTTATGAAAAATAATACTAATAGGGGTATTGATTTATTTAACAAGCTTATTTAACTATTTAATTACTATAAATAATTTATCAAAAAGGGAAAATTTGTTTAAGCCCAAATTACTATTTAAATTAAATAAATGAATAGTAATAAATTGCTTTTTCCATTCAAATATTAATGGACCATATAAATTATTTATTTAAGGTCAAACATCTGGAGTATCCAAGGCGATAATGAAGTGGATTGCAAATGTTAAGGGAAAGGTGAGTTAATCTCACTCAGTTAATTTAAATTTGAATGATTAAATTTAAATAATTGATTGAATGGTTGAGTTTGATTTATGTGCTAGTATGGAAATTTTGAAATTGGCACATTATATTGTGCTAACATCTGTGGATGCAGGGAAAACAGGCTGGAGGGATCCAACTGGACCCCTCAACATTTATTATTTAATATTTTCTGTTGTGATTACTTGATATTCTATGTTGAATATATTGGAATATTGAATGATATGATTTGATTGGATATATATTTAGGTACAATGAATTACCGAAAATATATAAATTGGATTTTGAAAATAAAATAAAGGAAGTAAAGTTGTAAATGAAATAATCCTAGAAAATTTAATAAATTAGAATGAATTGAAAAGAAATGGAAGTATGTTAAATATTATTAAATAACTTCAAGTATGAAAAGAAAGGGGTTTGAATAAACTGTAATCAACGAATTGTAAAATTTGTGATATTAATTTAAAGAAATAAAGAATTAATTTAAAGCTTAAAGTTTTAAATTTATTTCAAGGATTAAGAAGTAGATTGAGTAATCTAAATTGGTATTTCAATTAAAAGTATTTTAAATCATAGTTAAGAAATAAAATCTGAAATTAAAGGATTTTTGAATAAATGAAGTAAATTGGAAATCAATTTGGAAATTGATTTAAGTGTTTGGAATTGGATATTTGGAAGAATAAATTCAAGATGGGAATTTATTAAAGGAATGAGAAAAATTGTTTAAAAGTAAATAGTGATTTATTTTTAAAAGTTGTGAAGAAAAGTATATTTCTCTGGATAGCCAAGTACATTCAACGTAAACTTTTAGATATAAGTTAAAAGTTTTAATGTTGTTTAAATAAGCATGTTTTAGAAAATTTATTACTTCTAATCTTTTAAATTCTAAAGTAAATATTTTCGAATCTATTACTGTAATAATTATTTATTAATAGTGACTTAGAATTTGTTTGAAAGGTGAAAGCTTAGTTTTATATTTTATAAAGTAACCTTATTTTCAATGTTTACATAATATGTATTTTAGTAAATTATTAAAGTAATCTTAATTTAAATATTTTAAAGTAAATCCCAAAGTAAGTGTTTTGGTTAATCTATTATCGTAATAATTATTTAAAGGATGATTTGGTATTTTGTGTAAAGAAGAAAATCTAGTTATATTTATAAAGTAAACTTATTTTAATTATTTCTAAAGTATTATTATAAATTGAGTATTAAAGTAAATTTTTCTAAATTAAATGTTAAATATATTCTATAATAAAATGTTTTAAATTATTTTAAAAATCTAGAGTTTTGTACTTGGTGATTCTAGTGGAAATGGAAATACTCGAAATTTATTCCGAGAAAAGGAAGATAGTTTTAAGACTGTTTTAAAAGGGTTTGAAAGTGAAATTATATCTTGTAAAGATATTTTGAGATAAATAAATAATTGGGAAATTATTTATTGGTTGATGGTTGTTTGTGAATATTAATTGATAGTTAAATCACCGACTATCAATATTGGACAAATACGTTGATCGTTTCGAAGAGACCGGGGTCGAGATTAATTTCTCGAAAACCACTTCGATCCAGTTTGTACATTTCGTAAAAACGAGTGTGGATTCAAAGATGGAGCAGTGAAGTGCAAGGGCTAGTCGCTACTAATCCTGAGGATATTTCCAAAATGGATGTAGTAGGAATAGTGCCTTCGGTTCCGTTCGAACCCGGGACGGACTTGTATGGATGAATGCTTGCGAAATCATCGTCAGGTGGACGATGGGCATTCTAAGGGATATATTCTAAAGAGGTAACGCTTAGCCTCAAGCCTCATCAAATGGGAATGGCTGAAAATCAGGGGATATGCAGAAAGACTTCGTGGGTAGCCCCCACTGGAGGGTGAGGTCATCCCTGTCTAGATGTCCCTTTATTTCGGCTTAGTGGGCGGTTGCTGATCCCAACCGTTGGGTGATCTTGCTCGGGACTGTCCAGTAAGGGATGGTTCCGGTCTTGTGTTGCAGGGGAGTTAGGGTGGGTCCTCGGTACGCTGATCTAGACCAGGTACTGTGACAGGTGGTACCCCAGTGCCTGGCCATTAGTTGGAATCCATTTTCCCTACGCGTCCGTACGGTTTTAATTGTGCCCAACTATTGCTGAAACGTGAGATGCAAGCATTTCAGCTAGATTCTATTTTACTTTCTATAGACATTATTATAACATCAGAGGACTTTAGTAAAAATGTTTTAGCTATAGTAAGGTAAAAACCCGACATGTTTATTTGTGGCGTGGTCTTACGAGATGCTTTTGTTTCCAAAGGATTTTTGAAACTTTAATAATAAATTGAGTGTTATTTTCTCACGCTGGTATTCCAGACTGACTCCGGTATTATTTAACTGTAATGCTCGGGTCAGACCGAGTATTATAGGATACAGGATTTGCGGTGGAGCTCAGGAACCGAGCTGGATGACGATACGTACTCCCGTACTTGTTTATACACACACACACATATATATATATATATATATATATATATATATATATATATATATATATATATATATTCCGCTGTGTTGAGTTGTTGTGTATCCATTTATGTGTTGTTGTTGTTGAACTGTGATTGAAGTACTCTGATGATGTAATATAAAACAGAAATATTTGATTTTGAGTAAAGATCATTTATTATCTACTATATTTTATTCCGTTGCGATGGTTAGATTCTGTTGTTATTTCCTATTTTCTTCTTCTACCTCATCTTCTTTAACCCAAATGGTTCGTATTCCTGTACAACTTGAGTTGCTTGTGGTAGAATAGAGTTGACTCAAGGGGTACAGATTTGCGGGTCGTTACGCTGTAGCACAATAAATGTTCTGTTTTTACGACCGTTCCGTCTTCCTCTTTTTCCGTACCACATTGTTTTGCTCATAGTCATCAACACGCGCCACCTTTTTACCAAAATTACGACACCACGACGAAGTGACTTCAAGGAGAACCTTAAAAGCATTTGATACCTTAGAATTTCGAACGACTCAAGGCGTTTTATATGATTACTTAGCCTGCAAGTAAGCTACTTTTTCAATCTGCGATTATCTTTCAGTTTCCTGTTTTATCCAATTTTAAATTCAATTTCAATTTTTTTAGCGGAATATTGTGGTGGCCTTTTTTGATCTTTGTATATTTTTGTCTTTTTACGTTCTTCTACGTTAACATCGATATAGTCCGGCTATTTATACCATAAACTCCACGGAATAAATTTATGAATGACAACATCCAAGGTGTAGAATAAAATTAGTATGGAATTATTTTACACAAAAAACCGATACATGACAATTCCAACTGTTAGAAACGTAGAACATGGAAAGAGCTTCGTTTTGATAGGTTGTGGCCCCCGTAACTCCAAACGAGTCAAAAATTATGGCCGTTTGAAGAAACGGAAGAAAGCGACCGACCGCTCGCTGTTTCGATTCGACGGTATTGATAAAAGTCTTCGATCTCCGTGAAACCCTCGAGCATGCTCATACTATAGTACTTGATATTTAAGATATTATGGATCATTGAGTGAATAAATGGGGATATATGTCAAAAACTTGTCTATAGAAGCTATAGCGCAATAAATGTTCTGTTTTTACGACCGTTCCGTCTTCCTCTTTTTCCGTACCACATTGTTTTGCTCGTAGTCATCAACACGTGTTGCCTTTTTAACAAAATTACGACACCACGACGAAGTGACTTCAAGGAGAACGTTAAAAGCATTTGATACCTTAGAATTTCGAACGACTCATGGCGTTTTATATGATTACTTAGCTTGTAAGTAAGCCACTTTTTCAATCTGCGAGTATCTTTCAGTTTTCTGTTTTATACAATTTTAAATTCAATTTCAATTTTTTTAGCGGAATATTGTGATGGCCTTTTTTATCTTTGTACATTTTTGTTTTTTTACGTTCTTCTACGTTAACATCGATTTAGTTCGACTATTTATACCATAAACTCCATGGAATAAATTTACGAATGACAACATCCAAGGTGTAGAATAAAATTAATATGGAATTATTCTACACAAAAAACCAATCCATGACAATTCCAACTGTTAGAAACGAAGAACATGGAAAGAGCTTCGTTTTGATAGGTTGTGGCTCCCGTAACTCCAAACGAGTCAAAAGTTATGGCCGTTTGAAGAAACGGAAGAAAGCGACCGACCGCTCGCTGTTCCGATTCGACGGTATTGACAAAAGTCTTCGATCTCAGTGAAACCCTCGAGCATGCTCACACTATAGTACTTGATATTTATGATATTATGGATCATTGAGGGAATAAATGGGGATATATGTCAAAAACTTTTCTACAGAAGCTATAGCCCAATAAACGTTCTGTTTTTACGATCGTTCCGTCTATCTCTTTTTCCGTACCACATTGTTTTGCTCATAGTCATCAACACGCGCCGCCTTTTTACCAAAATTACGACACCACGACGAAGTGACTTCAAGGATAACCTTAAAAGCATTTGATACCTTAGAACTTCGAACGACTCAAGGCGTTTTATATGATTACTTAGCCTGCAAGTAAGCGACTTTTTCAATCTACGAATATCTTTCAGTTTCCTGTTTTATCCAATTTTAAATTCAATTTCAATTTTTTTAGTGGAATATTGTGGTGGCCTTTTTTGATCTTTATATATTTTTGTCTTTTTACGTTCTTCTACGTTAACATCGATATAGTCCGACTATTTATACCATAAACTCCACGGAATAAATTTATGAATGACAACATCCGAGGTGTAGAATAAAATTAGTATGGAATTATTCTACACAAAAAACCGATACATGACAATTCCAACTGTTAGTAACATAGAACATGGAAAGAGCTTCGTTTTGATAGGTTATGGCTCCCGTAACTCCAAACGAGTCAAAAATTATGGCCGTTTGAAGAAACGGAAGAAAGCGACCGACCGTTCGCTGTTTCGATTCGACGGTATTGATAAAAGTCTTCGATCTCCGTGAAACCCTCGAGCATGCTCATACTATAGTACTTGATATTTAAGATATTATGGATCATTGAGGGAATAAATGGGGATATATGTCAAAAACTTGTCTACAGAAGCTATAGCGCAATAAACGTTCTGTTTTTACGACCGTTCCGTCTTTCTCGTTTTCCGTACCACATTGTTATGCTCATAGTCACCAACACGCGCCGTCTTTTTACCAAAATTACGACACCCTGACGAAGTGACTTCAAGGAGAACGTTAAAAGCATTTGATACCTTAGAATTTCGAACAACTCAAGGCGTTTTATATGATTACTTAGCCTGTAAGTAAGCTACTTTTTCAGTCTATGAATATCTTTCATTTTCCTGTTTTATCTAATTTTAAATTCAATTTCAATTTTTATAATTTATGAATGAAAACATCCAAGCTGTAGAATAAAATGAAGATGGGATTATTCCACACAAAATACCGATCCATGACAATTCCAACAGTTAGAAACGTAGAACATGGAAAGAGGTTCGTTTTGATAGGTTGTGGCTCCCGTAACTCTAACGAGTCAAAAGTTATGGTCGTTTGAAGAAACGGAAGAAAGCGACCGACCGCTCGCTGTTCCGATTCGACGGTATTGACAAAAGTCTTCGATCTCTGTAAAACGCTCGAGCATGATCACACTATAGTACTTGATATTTAAGATATTATGGATCATTGGGGGAATAAATGGGGATATGGGTCAAAAGCTTGTCTACAGAAGCTATAGCGCAGTAAACGTTCTGTTTTTACGACCGTTCCATCTTCCTCTTTTTCCGTACCTCATTGTTTTGCTCATAGTCATCAACACGCGCCCCCTTTCTACCAAAATTATGACATCACGACGAAGTGACTTCAAGGAGAACGTTAAAAGCATTTGATACCGTAGAATTTCGAACGACTCAAGGCGTTTTATATGTTTACTTCGCCTGTAAGTAAGCTACTTTTTCAATCTGCGAATATCTTTCATTTTCCTATTTTATCCAATTTTAAATTCAATTTCATTTTTTTAGCGGAATATTATGGTGGCTTTTTTGATCTTTGTATATTTTTGTTTTTTTACGTTCTTCTACTTTAACATCGATTTAGTCCGATTATTTATACCATAAACTCCACGGAATAAATTTATGAATGAAAACATCCAAGGTGTAGAATAAAATTAAGATGGAATTATTCTACATAAAAAACCGATCCATGACAATTCCAACCGTTAGAAACGTAGAACATGGAAAGATTTTCGTTTTGATAGGTTGTGGCTCCCGTAACTACAAACGAGTCAAAAGTTATGGCCGTTTGAAGAAACGGAAGAAAGCGACCGACCGCTCGCTGTTCCGATTCAACGGTATTGGCAAAAGTCTTCGATCTCCGTGAAACGCTCGAGCATGCTCACACTATAGTACTTGATATTTAAGATATTATGGATCATTGGGGAAATAAATTAGGATATGGGTCAAAAACTTATCTACAGAAGCAATAGCACAATAAAAGTTCTGTTTTTACGACCGTTCCGTCTTCCTCTTTTTCCGTACCACATTGTTTTGCACATAGTCATCAACACACGCCGCCTTTTTTATCAAAATTACGACATCACAACGAAGTGACTTCAAGGAGAACGTTAAAAGCATTTGATACCTTAGAATTTCGAACGACTCAAGGCGTTTTATATGATTACTTAGCCTGTAAGTAAGCTACTTTTTCAACCTGCGAATATCTTTCAGTTTCCTGTTTTATCCAATTTTAAATTCAATTTCAATTTTTTTAGCGGAGTATTATGCTGACCTTTTTTTATCTTTGTATTTTTTTTTTATGTTCTTCTACGTTAACATCGATTTATTCCGACTATTTATACCACAAACTTGGAAAATATTCCTTTATCTCTTATTTCTTTCCTCAAAAATCATTCACAATCTCATTTATAAATTTTCCCAAAGCCATTTAGCTTATTAATATTTCAAATTTCATTCCTGCTCTTCTTGAGAATTCTATCTCACCTCAAAATTCACTAATCTTAAACTTGGGATTTATTCAAATTCTCATAACCCTTTATAAAATCTTCTCTAAAGATCTTATTCAAATTAATTACACTTGCGTTACTTCAAGAGGATTTATAATTGGATTTTCAAAACATTTTTGAAAAACTTCTTGACTTATAAAGTAAGAATAATGGTTTTACTTCAAATTATGGTTTAAGGTAAAAATTTAATTCATATCCAGTTATTAATAAATTTTCAAAGCTGGTTTAGAAAACTATAATTTATTATAATAAATACTAAGCATTAAAATAACTTTTTCGAAATATTCTAAATCTAGATAATAGTTCTTTACAAATTATATAGTATAGTAATTTATTTTTTTGAAAATAGCAAACCAAACGTAATAAAAATTCTGTTTTTACGACCGTTTCGTCTTCCTCTTTTTCCATACCACATTGTTTTGCTCATAGTCATCAACACGCGCCGTCTTTTTACCAAAATTACGACATCACGACAAAGTGACTTCAAGGAGAATGTTAAAAGCATTTGATACGTTAGAATTTCGAACGACTCAAGGCATTTTATATGATTACTTAGCCTGTAAGTAAGCTACTTTTTCAATCTGCGAATATCTTTCAGTTTCCTGTTTTATCCAATTTTAAATTCAATTTCAATTTTTTTAGCGGAATAATATGCTGGCCTTTTTTGATATTTGTATGTTTTCTTTTACGTTCTTCTACGTTAACATCGATTTAGTCCGACTATTTACACCACAAACTCCACGGAATAAATTTATGAATGAAACATCCAAGCTGCAGAATAAAATTAAGATGGAATTATTCTACACGAAAAACCGATCCATGACAATTCCAACCGTCGAAAACGTAGAACATGAAAAGAGCTTCGTTTTGATAGGTTGTGGCTCCCATAACACCAAACGAGTCAAAAGTTATGGCCGTTTGAAGAAACGGAAGAAAGCGACCGACCGCTCGCTGTTCCGATTCGACGGTATTGGCAAAAGTCTTCGATCTCCGTGAAACGCTCGAGCATGCTATAGCCAATAAAAGTTCTGTATTTACGACCGTTCTGTCTTCCTCTTTTACCGTACCACATTGTTTTGCTCATAGTCATCAACACGCGCCGCCTTTTTACCAAAATTACGACACCACGACGAAGTGACTTCAAGGAGAATGTTAAAAGTATTTGATACCTTAGAATTACGAACGACTCAAGGCGTTTTATATGATTACTTTGCCTGTAAGTAAGCTACTTTTCAATCTGCGAATATCTTTCAGTTTCCTGTTTTATCCAATTTTAAAATCAATTTCAATTTTTTTAGCAGAATATTATGCTGGCCTTTGTAATCTTTATATATTTTTGGTTTTTACGATCTTCTACGTCAACATCGATTTAGTCCGACTAGTTATACCATAAACTCCACGGAATAAACTTATGAATGAAAACATCCAAGCTGTAGAATAAAATTAAGATGGAATTATTCTACACAAAAAACCGATCCATGACAATTCCAACAGTTAGAAACGTAGAACATGGAAAGAGCTTCGTTTTGACAGGTTGTGGCACCCGTAACTCCAAACGAGTCAAAAGTTATGGCCGTTTGAATAAACGGAAGAAAGCGACCGATCGCTCGCTGTTCCGATTCTCCGGTATTGGCAAAAGTCTTCGATCTCTGTGAAACGCTCGAGCATGCTCACACTATAGCACTTGATATTTAAGATCTTATGGATCATTGAGGGAATAAATGGGGATATGGCTCAAAAACTTGTCTAGGAAGCTATAGCGCAATAATCGTTCTGTTTTTACGACCGTTCCGTCTTCCTCTTTTTCCGTACCACATTGTTTTGCTCATAGTCATCAACACGCGCCGCCTTTTTACCAAAATTAAGACACCACGACGAAATGACTTCAAGGAGAACGTTAAAAGCATTTGATACCTTAGAATTTCGAACGACTCAAGGCGTTTTATATGATTACTTAGCCTGTAAGTAAGCCACCTTTTCAATCTGCGAATATCTTTCATTTTCCTATTTTATCCAATTTTAAATTCAATTTCATTTTTTTAGCGGAATATTATGGTGGCCTTTTTTAATCTTTGTATATTTTTGGTTTTTTACGTTCTTCTACGTTAACATCGATTTAGCCTGACTATTTATACCATAAACTCCACGGAATAAATTTATGAATGAAAACATCCAAGCTGTAGAATAAAATGAAGTTGGGATTATTCCACACAAAATACCGATCCATGACAATTCCAACAGTTAGAAACGTAGAACATGGAAAGAGGTTCGTTTTGATAGGTTGTGGCTCCCGTAACTCCAAACGAGTAAAAAGTTATGGTCGTTTGAAGAAACGGAAGAAAGCGACCGACCGCTCGCTGTTCCGATTCGACGGTATTGGCAAAAGTCTTCGATCTCCGTGAAACGCTCGCTGTTCCGATTCGACGGTAATGACTCAAGGCGTTTTATATGATTACTTAGCCTGTAAGTAAGCCACCTTTTCAATCTGCGAATATCTTTCATTTTCCTATTTTATCCAATTTTAAATTCAATTTCATTTTTTTAGCGGAATATTATGGTGGCCTTTTTTAATCTCTGTATATTTTTTGTTTTTTACGTTCTTCTACGTTAACATCGATTTAGCCTGACTATTTATACCATAAACTCCACGGAATAAATTTATGAATGAAAATATCCAAGTTGTGGAATAAAATTAAGATGGAATTATTCTACACAAAAAACTGATCCATGACAATTTCCAACCGTTAGAAATGTAGAACACGAAAAGAGCTTCGTTTTGATAGGTTGTGGCTCCCGTAACTCCAAACGAGTCAAAAGTTATGGTCGTTTGAAGAAACGGAAGAAAGCGACCGACCGCTCGCTGTTCCGATTCGACGGTGTTGGCAAAAGTCTTCGATCTCCGTGAAACGCTCGAGCATGCTCACACTATAGTACTTGATATTTAAGATATTATGGATCATTGAGGGAATAAATGGGGATATGGGTCAAAAACTTGTCTACAGAAGCTATAGCGCATTAAACGTTCTGGTTTTACGACTGTTCCGTCATCCTCTTTTTCCGTACCATATTGTTTTGCTCATAGTCATCAACACGCACCGCCTTTTTACCAAAATTGCAACACCACGACGAAGTGACTTCAAGGAGAACGTTAAAAGTATTTGATACCTTAGAATTTCGAACGACTCAAGGCGTTTTATATGATTACTTAGCCTATAAGTAAGCTACTTCTTCAATCTGCGAATATCTTTCAGTTTCCTGTTTTATCTAATTTTAAATTCAATTTCAATTTTTTAGTGGAATATTATGCTGGCCTTTTTTATCTTTGTATATTTTTGTTTTTTACGTTCTTCTACGTTATCATCGATGTAATCCGACTAGTTATACCTTAAAATCCACGGAATAAATTTATGAATGAAAACATCCAAGTTGTAGAATAAAATTAAGATGGAATTATTCTACACAAAAAACTGATCCATGAAAATTCCAACAGTTAGAAGCGTAGAACATGGAAAGAGCTTCGTTTTGACAGGTTGTGGCTCCCGTAACTCCAAACGAGTCAAAAGTTATGGTCGTTTGAAGAAACGAAAGAAAGCGATCGACCGCTCGCTGTTTCGATTCACGGTATTGGCAAAAGTCTTCGATCTTCATGAAACGCTCGAGCATGCTCATACTATAGTACTTGATATTTAAGATATTATGGATCATTGAGGGAATAAATGGGGATATGGGTCAAAAACTTGTCTACATAAGCTATAGCGCAGTAAACGTTTGTTTTTACGACCGTTCCGTTTTCCTCTTTTTCCGTACCTCATTGTTTTGCTCATAGTTATCAACATGTGCCGCCTTTTTACCAAAATTACGACACCATGACGAAGTGACTTCAAGGAGAACGCTAAAAACATTTGATACCTTAGAATTTCGAATGACTCAAGGTGTTTTATATGATTACTTAGCCTGTAAGTGAGAAACTTTTTCAATCTGCGAATATTTTTCAGTTTCCTGTTTTATCCAATTTTAAGTTCAATTCCAATTTGTTTAGCGGAATATTATGGCGGCCTTTTTTTGTCTTTGTATATTTTTGTTTTTTTACGTTCTTCTACGTTAACATCGATTTAGTCCGACTATTTATACCACATACTCCACAGAATAAATTTATGAATGAAAACCTCCAAGCTGTAGAATAAAATTAAGATGGAATTATTCTACACAAAATACCGATCCATGACAATTCCAACCGTTAGAAACGTAGAACATGGAATGAGCTTCGTTTTGATAGGTTGTGACTCCCGTAACTCCAAACTAATCAAAAGTTATGGCCGTTTGAAGAAACGAAAGAAAGCGACCGACTGCTCGCTGTTCCGATTCGAAGGTATTGGCGACAGTCATCGATCTCGCGAAACGCTCGATCATGCTCACACCGTAGCACTCGATCTTTAAGAATTATGGATCACCGAGGGAATAAATGGGGATATGGGTCAAAAGATTGTCAACAGAAGCTATAGCGTAATAAACGTTCTTTTTTTATGACCTTTCCGTCTTCCTCATTTTCCATACCTCATTATTTGGCTCATATTCATCAGCACACGCGGTCTTTTGACCAAAATTACAATGTCACGACAAAGTTACTTCAAGGATATTGTTAAATGCATTTGATACCTTAGAATTTAGAATGGCTGAGGGTGTTTTATATGATTACTTATCCCGTAAGTAACCTACTTTCTCAGTCTGTGAATATCTTTCGGTTTTCTATTTTATCCAATTTAAAACCCAATTTCAATATTTTTAGCGGAATATTATCGTGCGCTTTTTTGATCTTCGTACATTTTTGTTTTTTGTTGTTCTTCTAGCTTTACATCGATTTAGTCCGACAATTTATACCACAAACTCCGCATTATGAATTTATGAACGAAAACAACCGAGCTGTAGAGTAAACTTAACATGTAATTATTCTACATAAAAAACCGATTCATGACGATTCCAACCGTTGGGAATGTAGAACATGGAAATAGCTTCATATTGATAGGTTGTGGCTCTCGTAACTCCAAACGAGTCAAAAGTTATGGCCGTTTGAAGAAACGGAAGATAGCGACGGACCGCTCGCTGATCCGATTCGACGATAATTGGCGAAAGTCTTTGATCTCCACGAAACTCTCAAGCATGCTCACATTGTAGCACTCGATCTTTAAGATATTATTGATCACCAAGGGAATAAATGGGGATATGGGTCAAAAGTTTGTCAACAGAAGCTATAGCGCAAATAAACGTTCTTTTTTTACGACCGTTCCATCTTCCTCGTTTTCAATACCTCATTGTTTTGCTCATATTAATCAACATGCACGGTCTTTTTAGAAATATTACAATATCACGACAAAGTTACTTCAAGGAGATTGTTAAACTCATTTGATACCTTATAATTTCGAACGGCTGAGGGTGTTTTATATGATTACTTAGCCTATAAGTAACCTACTTTTTCAGTCTGCAAATATCTTTCGGTTTCCTGTTTTATCCAATTTTAATTCCAAATTCAATCTTTTTAGCGGAATATTATCCGGCCTTTTTTGATTTTCATATTTTTTTTTTCTCGTTCTTCTAGATTTACATCGATTTAGTCCCACTATTTATACCACAAACTCAATGAAATAAATTTATGAACGAAAACATCCAAGCTGTAGAAAAAACTTAAGGCGGAATTATTCTTCACACAAAACTGATCCATGAAAATTCCAACAGTTAGAAACGTAGAACATGGAAAGAGCTTCGTTTTGATAGGCCTTGGCTCCTGTAACTCCAAACGAGTCAAAACTTATGGTCGTTTGATGAAACGGAAGAAAGCGACGGACCGCTCGCTGATCCGATTCGACGGTATTGGCGAAAGTCTTCGATCTCTGCGAAACACCCAATCATGCTCATACTGTAGCACTTGATATTTATGATATTATGGATCACCGAGGGAATAAATGGGGATATGGGTCAAAAGTTTGTCTACAGAAGCTATAGCGCAATAAACATTATTTTTTTACGATCGTTCCGCCTTCCTCGTTTTCCGCACCTTATTGTTTTGCTCATATTCATCAACAAGCGTGGTCTTTTTACCAATATTACGTCACCACAACAAAGTGACTTTAAGGAGAATGTGAAACGTATTTGATACCTTAGAATTTCGAATGGGTGTGGGTGTTTTATTGTGACGTCCCGACTTTCACTCCACAGAAAGTCGCAGCATCTTGAAGAAAGAAAGGGGTAGAAAAGAGAAAAGATAGAGAAGAAGAAGAAACAACATCAGAATCTAAACAGCGGAACAAATAAATTATATTAATCACATAAATATTACATAGTATCATATACATCAGAGTTACACAGATTATACATCACATACTATACAGTTACAAACACCTGTCTAGTTATTACAACTCAATACACAATACAAATATCAACACAGCGGAACACTATATATCTACACGTTGAAGCCTCCTGCTTCGTTGCTCCTCTGCAATTCGTCAAAGCTAACCTGAATTCCTTGGCTACTCGTAAAAATTTGAGTACCCAAGAGTTTAAGAAAACAGAAATAAACTCCGGGTCAGACATGGGTCTAATGTGAGTAACATGTTAAAGTTGCTTAACTTTGAAAATCTTTGAAAACAAAAGGTATCACGTAAGACTCCCCACACATAAACATGGGTAAGTTTTTACCTTATGCTAACCAAAACATTTGATTGGAAATCCAGTGATATTATAATAGGTCTAGGGTTTTCAAGTAAATAAGAAATAGCTGAAATTGTTACATGATTAAATTCCAGAATACTAGCCACAAATGTGGGTAATACAATCAAATCCGATGGCACTTATTGGATGTTAGATTCCATACAATGGCAGGGCTACTGGGGTACAGCCCGTCACAGTACGTGACCTAGATCAACGTACCGAGGATCCACCGTAAATCCCTTGCAACACAAGGACGGAGCCATCCCTTACTGGACAGTCCCGAACAAGACAACCCCAGTAGTTGGAGCTCTACAACTGCCCACACAGCCAAATAAAAAGGGACCTCTAGACAGGGGAAAATCTCGTCCTACTTGGGTGCTACCCACTTAGCCTTGCTGCACTCCCCTGTTTTAGTCATTCCCGGTTGATGAAGCTTGAGGTTACGATTACCTTTAGAGAACACATCTCTTACAATGCTCATCGTCCACCTGACGATGTTCTGAAAGCATTCAATCCATACAAGTTCGTTCCGGGTTCGAACGAAACCGAAGGCATTATCACGTTACACCCATTTTGGAATCACCCTCAAAGATAATGACGATAACCCTTGCACTCTAAATCTTCATCTTCAATGAGCTCAATCCGATATCATTTGTTCCTCTGTTTTTATGCCTGGAAGTTGAACCCAGGATGGTTTAAGGCCTGTACATTTCTGGTTTTTTGAACTGTTGCAAGCATGGCCTGAGTCCATGTTTGAGACATCATAACTCATTCAATTTGAACCGAATTTGAGCGATTCTTTTTGCAGATTTAAGTAGGAGTGTTGAATTACATTCTTATGAAATTTCATGACAATATGAGTTGGTTTGCTATTTCTGAACTATTATCGAACTTGTACTCACAGCTTGCTGTAATTCAGTGTTTTAAAACTTGTTTTGGTCCGACTTTGAAACGACGCAGATTCTTCGTTTCAAATCGGATTTGAAAATTTCTTTTTGAAGATCGAAGTAGAATCATTATTATATGTCCTACCAAATTTCACCAAGATCTGAGTTCATTTGCCCCTTCGAACTCATCGTCGAATTTGAACATTTGCGCTGTTTTTACACAGCAGTTTATAGTGGTTTTAGTCCAACTTCGGAACGACGTGATTTCTTCGTTTCAAGTCGTAAATGTGTGAATATTTTTGGAGATTGGAGAAGGAATGTTAAACAATACTCCTACCAAATTTCATGTCATTTGGACTCTGTTTGCAGGTCCAAACCTGCTATCGAACTTGGGTTCGCAGCGTGTTTTCACCCTTTTTTTATACTTTGAATAATTTCCTGCTTTTTCTGATTTTTTTCCCGAATTCTTGAGTTTTCTCTCTAGATTTTGTGCACGGGTTTTATAAAGCATTTTAAAGTGTTTTCAAACAAACTGGCCTGTGAAATTATTATGTAGTATTATTTTTAAGTATTAAATTATATACTCCATAATAGGAGAATTTCAAAGGTGATTTCCAAAGTGTTTTCAAACGATTTCTAAACTCGTTCCGAATTATTTTTTGAGTAAAATTACACTCTTTTGCACTTCGAATGAAGTGGGAAGGTAATTATGATGACCCGGAATTTTTTAAGCAATTTAAATTGGAATATTTAATTGATTTGAAATATTAAAAAAAGTAAATTTTTAACTTGAATTCAAATATCACTAATTAATTGTTAATCAAATTATTTAATTAAATAATTTAAAATGGGGTAAAATATGAAATCTGGGACTTTAAGCCCGTTAAGAATAATTTGAAGGCTTGTAAAATTTATATTGATAACACTGAAAATAATAGAAATTGTAAAGTTGAAATTAACAGTGGTTTGTTCAGTTTTAAAATTTTATCGTTTTAAATTGAATTTAAAAAAAATAGCCTTCCGAGGCGCAGTCTCGGAATTCGACGAAACCAGTTCCATTGGGTCCGTAATATTGAATTATTATCGGATTTCAATTTTCGTAGCATTTGGGGTTGTTGTTTGAGCGCACGGTATATAAACGCATAGAAATTTATTCTAAGACAAATTGAATCTAGATAAAATATAATTGCTTTTCTTTTATCCGACAATAAGTACAACCCGCTACCCTTGTATCTCCTTTGTACTCCCTTTCTCTTCTCTCCCTATCTTCTAAAATCATACGGTTGGCTCAAAAGAAATAATTTAATGGCCGATCTAGCAAAATCCTTTGCTTAAGAAATCGCCTTCATTTCCTTCTTCCCTCCCCATCCTTTGTTTAAGTTCGAAAAAAAACCAAGCTCCTCCCTCTCCTCATCTTTCAGTTGAAAATCGAAATCCTCTTCTGTATAAAAATCGAGTTTTTCTTCCTTCCTCATCCTCTCAGTAATTCACGAAATCAAAATCGATATTAAAATCTCGTTTTCCCCTCTCCATTTTCTTTGCCGAACGAAATCGTTAGCTAAAAAAATGGTCGGGACATTCGATTTTAACCCACAATCGGAATCGAATCAGTGATCGAGGCGAGGCACTGGCGACGTTGTCGCATGGAAGGAGGTAGAAGCAGGCGCTCGCGATGACCTACTGAGTAGAGGCTAGGGTTTTGTCTATTGGAGGCGCGTCGAGTGAGAGAGGGATGTCGTTCGCTGGTGCTCAGCGGCGAGGTGGGGGCGTTGTGTGTTCGCAGTGGTGGCCGCGGTAGATCTGGGTTAGGCAGCAGAGATTGTGTGGGGTTCATGGGTGGCTCCGTTAGCCTCGCAAACTCGATGCTACGCTCAAGTGTTGATGGATCGCTTAGGCGAGGCGATTATCAGTTTTTTTTCAAGCTTGAGGTATTCTTCTGTCTATTATATCGTAATTAATAAGTTTAATTACTGTGTTGGTTTCGAAGAGAATATATGTATGAATATGTACATATTACAGTAGGGTTATATATATATATATATTAGGTCTGTATTTTTATATATATATATAAAGGTATTTTTTATTATTATTTAACAGTAAGACAACACTTTGCTATTTTCCAATTCATAAGATAAATAAGTACATTTGTTTGTACGGTAAACATAATTACTATTTGATTTACAGGAAAGAAATTTATAAATATAAATACATCAAGAAATGTATTATGGTAATTAGGTTGATGATTAACCTATTTAATGAATTGAGTCACTAAAATATTTTATCAAACTATTAGTTGAATTAAATCATTAGTTTATTAGATTATTTTGAACATTTTAATCTAATGATAAAAACTGTTCATTTAACTTGTTACCAGGGATTTAACAGTAAAGTAGAATTGGAATTTTATTAACCCAATGATTTAAAGTTTAAAATGAATATTAATGGAAATTGATTGTTCGATCAATTTCGAATAGTGATAAACCATAAATATTTATACAAGGTCTAAAATCGAGGAACAAGCTGGAATGGAAAAGAATGGAAATGGATTGCAAACATAAAGCAAACATGAGTTAATCTCACTCGGTTAAATTTAATTCAAATGATAAAATTTAAGTAATTGTTTGAATGGTTGAATTGATCGATGTGCTATAGTATGGTATATTTTGGAATTTGCATATTATATTGTGCTAACGTCTGTGGATGCAGGGAAAACAGGTTGGAGGGATCCAACTGGACCCCTCAACATTTATTGTTTAATATTCTCTGTTGTGATTACTTGATATTCTATGATGAATATATTGGAATATTGAATGTTATGATTTGATTGGATATATTTGGGTATAATGAATTACTAAAAATATATAAATTGGGTTTTGGAAAGAAAATAAAGGAGGTAAAGTTGTAAACGAAATAATCTTAGAAAATCTAATAAATTAGGAATGAATTGAAAAAGAGAAATGGAAGTATGTTAAATACTAATAAATAACTTCGGGTATGAAAGGAAAGGGTTTGAATAAACAGTAATTAATGAATTATAAAATTATGTGATATTAATTTAAATGAATAAAGAATTATTTTAAAATTTAAAGTTTTAAATTTATTTAAAGGAATAAGAAGTAAATTGAGAAATCTAAATTGGTATTTCAATTAAAAGTATTTTAAATCATAATTAAGGAATAAAATCTAAAATTAAAGGATTGTTGAATAAATGAAGTAAATTGGAAATCAATTTGGAAATTGATTTAAGTGTTTGAAATTGGACATTTGGAAGAATAAATTCAAGGTGGGAATTTATTAAAGGAATGAGAAAAATTGTTTAAATATAAATAGTGATTTATTTTTAAAGGTTGTGAAGAGAAGTGTATTTCTCTGGATAGCCAAGTACGTTTTCAAAGTAAGTTTTTAAAATAAAATAAAGGTTTTAATGTTGTTTTACAAAGTATGTTCTTGGAAATTTATTATTTCTAAATGTTTAAATTCTAAAGTAAATATTTATTCAAATCTATTACCGTAGTAATAATTTATAAAGAGTGACTTAGTAATTCTGTTTTAAAGGTGAAAACCTAGTTTATATTTATAAAGTAACCTTATTTTCAAATATTCATGTAGTATATATTTTTAATCAATTATTGAATTAGTTTTAATTTAAATATTTTAAAGTAAATTCTAAAGTAAGTAATTTGTTAATCTATTATCGTAATAATTATTTAAAGAATGATTTGGTATTTTGTTTATAGAAGAAATCTAATGTATAGTTATAAGGTAACCTTATTTTAGTTATTTCTAGAGTATTATTTTAAATTAAGTACTAAAGTAATTTTTCTATGTTAAATGTTAAATATAATAAAGTGTTTTTAAATTATTTTAAAAATCTAAAGTTTTGTGCTTGATGATTCTAGTGGAAAAAGAAATACTTGGAATTTATTCTGACAAAGGCAGATAGTTTGAAAACTGTTTCAAGGAGTTTGAAAAGTGAAAATATATCCTGTAAAGATATTTTTGAGATAAATAAATAATTTGGGAAATTATTTATTATGTGATGGATGTTGTGAACATTAATTGATAGTTAAATCACCGACTATCAATATTGGACAAATGTGTTAATCATTTCGAAGAGACCGTGATCGAGATTTATTTCTCGAAAACCACTTCGATCCGGTTTGTAAGTTTCGTGGAAACGAGTTTGGATTCGAAGATGGAGCAGTGAAGTGCAAGGGCTAGTCGTTACTAATCCTGAGGATATATCCAAAATGGATATAGTAGGAATGGTGCCTTAGGTTCTGTTCGAACCCGGAACTGACTTGTATGGATGAATGCTTGCGAAACATCGTCAAGTGGACGATGGGCATTCTAAGGGATATGTTCTAAAAAGGTAACGCATATCCTCAAGCCTCATCAAATGGGAATGAATGAAAATCAGGGGTTATGCAGCAAGGCTAGGTGGGTAGCACCCAAGCAGGGTGAGGTCATTCCTGTCTAGATGTTCCTTTTTATTTCGGCTTAGTGGGCGGTTGCTGATCCCAACCGCGGGGTGATCTCACTCGGGATTATCCAGTAAGGGGTAGTCCCGGTCTTGTGTTGTAGGGGAGCGGGCATACTCCTCGGTACTATGATCTAGGCCACGTACTGTGACAGGTGGTACCCCAGTGCCTAGTCATTAGTTGGAAATCCATCCTCCCTACGAGCCTTGTACGAGTTTTGTTTGTATTACCCACTTTGTGGCTAGTAGCTGGAATTTAATAATGTAACAATTTCGGCTGTTTTATAAGTATTTGTATATATACCCTATTATAATATCAGAGGATTTCTATAAAAATTGTTTTAGCTATCGTAAGGTAAAAACCTGACATGTTTATTTGTGGCGTGGTCTTACGAGATGCTTTTGTTTCAAGAATTTTTGAAACTTAATAATCAATTGAGTGTGATTTTCTCACGCTGGTATTCCAGACTGACTCTAATGTTATTTAACTGTAATGCTCGGGTCAGACCGAGTATTATAGGATACATGATTTTGATGCTGTGGCCCTTAGGAGATGTGCTGGATGACGATACGTACTCCCGTACTTGTTTATATATATTCCGCTGTGCTGAGTAGTTGTGTATCCAGTTGTATGATATTGTTTAGCTGTGATTCATGTACTCTGATGATGTAATATATAAACAGAGATATTTGATTTTTGTGTAAAGATCATTTATTATCTATTATATTTTATTCCGCTGCGATGGTTAGATTCTGATGTTGTTTTATATTCTCTTCTTCTACCTCTTCTTCTTTAAACCAAATGGTTCGTATTTCTGTGCAACTTGAGTTGATTATTGTAGAATAGTTGACTCAAGGGGTATGGATTTGCGGGTCGTTACAGTTGGTATCAGAGCTTAGGTTGGTGATAACCTTCGCTCTGGTGGGAATTACTCATTGAAATAGAGTCAATAGTATTCTAGATTGAGTTTGAGTGTATTAATAGGTATGAGCGCGTATTTGTTAGTGAATATAAAATGATTTTATATTGTGTTGATTGGTTTATTAAGTAGTTTATGGATTCTGGTCAATACGAGTAATTAACGTTATTGATAGGAATCTCTAAACACTTGAATAGAATAATTCGACACAATAGATTTTTGAAGTAGGGTAAATGAAATAATTTTACCCAAATTATTTTTGTATATAAAAGATATAATTTTTGTAAAGTATTATAGTATTTGGATGCTTGATTGTTAAGGAATGATCATATTAAATTATTAACACTATTGTGTAGAAATTGAATAAGAAATTGAAAACTTATAACCAAAGTTGATGAATAAATTTATATAACAAAATGGAACTTGAAATATATATTATAAATGAAATTTATAAATTGAAATAAACCTCATATACAAATGAGATTTGTTAATGTAAACTATAAAAGTGATTATTATTTTGAAATAGAATTCCAGAGAACCATTTGAAACTAAAATGAGATAAAATTCCAGAGAATGTTTGAATATAGATTTAAAGGAACTGCAATTTAGGATTTTTGGGAAAAATTTAAATTCCTTTGGGTTTGAAAGTGGGTTTCAAAAGTTTTGGAGAAGTAATGGTATTATTTCATAAATATTTTGGATTGAAATTGAAATCTGGTGAGGTTTGGGGATTTAAAATTATTTGAAATGTTTTTAAAGAGATAAAAGCATTAAATTCACTTTCGGTCCCTGGAAAATAATTCCGATGATGAACGCGACATCATCGGTGTTCATTTTCGGGTTTCCAAGAGAGGAATTGCTATCTGAATATTTTAAATTGGAATTTTTTGCGAACTGGGTTTGGTTTTGGTATTCAAAGGGATAATTGAATTTGCCAAAGGATTTTGGATGTAGTTGATTTCAAAGTTGATTTTGAAAATTTGGGAAATTGTTTAAACTCTGGAATCTTATTTTAAATGTTTATGGAATAATAAAAATATATTGGCAAAATAAAATGTATAATTCCGAGTTAAAGGTAAAATATGTATGGAATTGATGATAAACGGATATAAAAATATGTATATAAATAAGTTTGTGACTTATAAAATTTAGAAGTGAAATAAATAAGCCAAAATAAAATTTATTTGAATATTGGGAAGTGAATGAAAAATCCAAAACTTAAATTATAAAATAAATTGACCTCCAGTAAAATAGTTAAAGTGGTTTGAGATAAAAATAAATATTGGAAATAAACCTTGAATAAACAAACTAATAATTAATTGGCAATGAAATATGGAGATGGAACTTGAATTGGTTAAATGAAAGTCGAAAACCAATTTAATGTGGCCAATGTTTAGTTTGCAAATAAATTATGAAATGAGTATTTGATGTAACCAATATGAAATGTTCCAAGATTACTAAATGGATTTAAATAAATTGAATGTGGACATGGAATGCGAAATAAATTGTACGGAATCGATTAAAATGAAATCGAATTAAGTATAGATTGAATTGGTATCAATTTAAAATAGTTATAAACAGGAATGAATATTCTTTTAAGCAAATATTTTGAACTTGCACAAAACTAATAATTGTCGTTTGACGTAAACGAAATTGTTTAAATTATATGGGTTAACAGAAGCCAATAAAATTGGTTTTTGAATCAATTATAATAAATATGGGCTTGTTTGGATAAAAAATAAATTGAATGTAAGCAATGAAGTGTAAATGAATTCAGCTTGGATTGTCGGTGAATTGAATATAATTGGAGGTATGAAATTCAAAATGGTTGACTGAATAAACTAATTTAAATTAGTTAGTAGATGAAATTGGTTGGTAATTGAAATCAAATTAAAGATTTAAATTGGAAAGTGTTTATAAAATGTATATATAACTTGAGTTTAAAAGTTGAAATAACTTCATGAAAATAAAATAACTTAAAGTAATATTTGAATAAAAGCTTGATTTAAGTGAAATTGTGAAATGGTTGTGTCGAGTTTAATGAAATGATCTTTAATAAAACTTGTTTAGTTAATGAAATGAAATGCAAGTTGAATACCAATTTGATGTGGCAGATGTTTGGCTTGTAAATATATTATGTAATGAGTTCGTTTGGATTAAATGAATTGAATGTAAGAAATGGAGTGTAAGCCATTTTAATGGAACGAAATAAGAATGAATTTAAGTGAGATGGTGGGTGAATGGATTGAAAGCATTTAAATTCATGACGAAACCTTACAAATTTACTTATGGATAGGGTTTAGTGTATATTGCTTGTGTTATACATGTATTTAGCTATCGAAATTAATTGAAATGTTAATAAACTTTGTATGTTCGTCACTTACATGTTTAATTGAGTAAGTACAGGTATAGGGAAGCTGCGTGGCTAGATTTGGTTGCTCTAATTGCAAAAATAAATAAGTCGTTTTCTTAAAATGCTAAATAAGGTACGCCTACGCAAAACAAATAGGAAATATGAACTGTTTTTCTGTTTTCCGACCGTGTGGGTCGATGTATATATATTTATATCTCTTGTCAAATTGCAAAAGCTCCTCCGTACAAAGGAGACTCTGCTAAAAAAAATCGTAAATTTTGGGTGTTAGAATTTTTTTGAATCTTTTGAAATTACTAACGACAAACAATTTAAATTTGTTAGGCAAATAGAATTATAACTGAATGTTAAAATTTAATTTAAATTGTATATGTAAAGTAAGATGAACTGAAAAATTGTTCAAAGAAACTAAAGGAAGGAAAAGGTTTGCAAATATTTTTTTTTTAGATTTTAAATAAATTAGTAAGTAAAATTAATAAAGGAAATGGTTAATTAAATATGGATTGAGATAGGGTGAATCAAAATTAAATATTCAAAGTTTGGAAATGAATTGAATTCAAGTAAAATTGGGAAGAAGTATTTATATTTGAAATTAATTAATAAAGTGAAGCAAATTGAAATTTTTATGGAATTGTAAAGGCAAATTGAATAAATTGGATATAATCTCCAATAGTGAAGGTGAAATTCGTAAGTAAGTTGGCATTGGAAATATACTAAGTGAATAATTGAATGAAGATTAAAACTGGAAGTTGTGACAAGGGAAAGTGTGAATAAGTGAATAACAATAGAAATAAATGTGAATAAAAGGAAATTGATATAGTTGATAATCAATTAGGGCAAATACGTAGGATGTATGTATATTATTTTATTCGCATAGCTATTTGATCCAGATTCAGGCACAGAATTTCGAGATAGTTATATCGATCCGAGTTAGGATTTTTTACTCGATTTTCGACGGCAAACCCTGGATATGGAATTTTGATTGATTCTGGAAATTCTCTATCATAGTTATGACTATGCAAGGAGATTGACGGTTTCTAATCAGGAAACCAGATCTGAGTCCGACCTAGGAAGTCGGGTGGACGATACTAGTTCGGAAGTGAAATTGTGTGATCGAGTAGACGATCAGATTTGGTATTGCATACGGATGATATATGTGCATCGTACGGGCTTAAGTAAAACAAATATTGAAAATGTGTAAAAGAAGTCAACAAAATGTTTTTGAATGTTGTGATTGGATATTATGGCTAAACATGATATGTAGGATTGAAAAAGGGAAAGGAAAATTGGTTTTGATTTCAGATAATAAATTAGAATTGCTCGACAAAAAGGTATGTGTTTAAATTTCTGTATGGAATTTGATTGGGTTTTTGTATCTAGCCACTTGGGTTTTGTTTTCTTTTTGGATTTGGGAGGCCTTAGAGCCATTTTGTAGTTGTACCGAGCTAGCTGCGCAAAGGAAACGCTATCAAAAATATTGGGAAATTTAGAGAGTTAGAAAATTTTTGAGAAAATTTTGATAATTTAAATTTGGATTGAATTTAAATTTGAATGATTGTATAAACAGAGTTGTTTGGAAACTATGGATAAGATTGGGAAGTTAATAAGAATAATAATGATTCTTTTATAAGAAGTTAGTTGGTAAAATGTTAAGTTGTTTGGGGATAAGTAAACGGGTATTGGACCATTCTTCCTAACTAGTAATTTCGGGGACGAAATTCTTTTAAGGGGGGAGGAATGTGATGACCCAGAATTTTTTAAGCAATTTAAATTGGAATATTTAATTGATTTGAAAGATTTAAAAAGGTAAATTTTTAACTTGAATTCAAATATCACTAATTAATTGTTAATTAAATTATTGAATTAAATAATTTAAAATCTGGTAAAATATGAAATCTGGGATTTTAAGCCCGTTAAGAATAATTTGAAGGCTTGTAAAATTTATATTTATAATACTGAAAATAATAGAAGTTGTAAAGTTGAAATTAACAGTGGTTTGTTCAGTTTTAAAATTTTATCGTTTTAAATTGAATTTAAAAAAGCCTTCTGAGGCGCAGTCTCGGAATTCGACGAAACCAGTTCCATTGGGTCCGTAATATTGAATTATTATCGGATTTCAATTTTCGTAGTATTTGGGGTTGTTGTGTGAGCGTATGATATATAAACGCATAGAAATTTATTCTAAGACAAATTGAATCTAGATAAAATATAATTGCTTTTCTTTGTCCGACAATAAGTACAACCCGCTACCCTTGTGTCTCCTTCGTACTCCCTTTCTCTTCTCTCCCCATCTTCTCAAATCATACAGTTGGGTCAAAAGAAATAATTTAATGGCCGATCCAACAAAATCTGTTGCTTAAGAAATCGCCTTCATTTCCTTCTTCCCTCCCCATCCTTTGTTTAAGTTTGGAAAAAAAATCCGAGCTCCTCCCTCTCCTCATCTTTCAGTTGAAAATCGAAATCGTGTTCTGTATAAAAATCGAGTTTTTCTTCCTCCCTTATCCTCTCAGTAATTCACGAAATCAAAATCGATATTAAAGTCTCGTTTCCCCCTCTCCATTTTCTTTGCCAAACGAAATCGTTAGCTAAAAAATGGCCGCGACATTCGAGTTTAACCCACAATCGGAATCAAATCAGTGATCGAGGCAAGGCACTAGCGATGCTGTCGCGTGGAAGGAGGTAGAAGCAGGTGCTCGCGATGACCTACTGAGTAGCGGCTAGGGTGAGGCGTGTCGAGTGAGAGAGAGATATCGTTCGCTGGTGCTCAGCGCGTGAGGTGGGGCGTTGTGTGTTCGCAGTGGTGGCCACGGTAGATCTGGGTTGGGTAGCAGAGGTCGCGTGGGGGTTCGTGGGTGGCTACGTTAGCCTCGCAAGCTTGATGTTGCGCTCGAGTGTTGATGGATCGCTTAGGCGAGGCGATTATCAGTTTTTTTTCAAGCTTGAGGTATTCTTCTGTCTATCATATCGTAATTAATAAGTTTAATTACTGTGTTGATTTCGAAGAGAATATAAGTATGAATATGTACATATTACAGTAGGATTTTATATATATATATATAAAGTCTGTATTTTTTATAGATATATATATATATATATATAAAGGTATTTTTTTATTATTATTTAAAAGTAAGACAACACCTTGCTATTTTCCAATTCATAAGATAAATAAGTACATTTGTTTGTACGGTAAACATAATTACTATTTGATTTACAGGAAAGAAATTTATAAAAATAAATACATCTAGAAATGTATTTTGGTAATTCGGTTGATGATTTACCTATTTAATGAATTGAGTCACTAAAATATTTTATCAAACTATTAGTTGAATTAAACCATTAGTTGATTAGATTATTTTGAACATTTTAATCTAATGATACAAACAATTCATTTTAACTTGTTACTAGGGATTTAACACTAAAGGAATATTGGAATTTTATTAACCCAATGATTTAAAGTTTAAAATGAATATTAATGGAAATTGATTGTTCGATCTATTTCGAATAGTAATAAACCGTAAATATTTATACAAGGTCTAAAATCGAGGAACAAGATGGAATGGAAAAGAATGGAAATGGATTGCAAATATAAAGCAAGGGTGAGTTAATCTGACTCGGTTAAATTTAAATTCAAATGATAAAATTTAAATAATTGTTTGAATGGTTGAGTTGATCGATGTGCTATAGTATTGTATATTCTGCAATTGGCATATTATATTGTGCTAACGTCTGTGGATGCAGGGAAAACATGTTGGAGGGATCCAACTGGACCCCTCAACATTTATTATTTAATATTCTCTGTTGTGATTACTTGATATTCTATGATGAATATATTAGAATATTGAATGTTATGATTTGATTGGATATATTTGGGTATAATGAATTACTAAAAATATATAAATTGGCTTTTGGAAAGAAAATAAAGGAGGTAAAGTTGTAAACGAAATAATCTTAGAAAATCTAATAAATTAAGAATGAATTAAAAAAAGAAATGGAAGTATGTTAAATACTACTAAATAACTTCGAGTATGAAAAGAAAGGGTTTGAATAAACAGTAATTAATGAATTGTAAAATTATGCGATATTAATTTAAATGAATAAAGAATTATTCTAAAACTTAAAGTTTTAAGTTTATTTAAAGGAATAAGAAGTAAATTGAGAAATCTAAATTGGTATTTCAATTAAAAGTATTTTAAATCATAATTAAGGAATAAAATATGAAATAAAGGATTTTTGAATAAATGAAGTGAATTGGAAATCAATTTGGAAATTGATTTAAGTGTTTGAAATTGGATATTTGGAAGAATAAATTTAAGGCAGTAATGTATTAAAGGAATGAGAAAAATTGTTTAAAAATAAATAGTGATTTATTTTTAAAGGTTGTGAAGAGAAGTGTATTTCTCTGGATAGCCAAGTATGTTTTCAAAGTAAGTTTTTAAAATAAAATAAAGGTTTTAATATTGTTTTACAAAGTATGTTCTTGGAAATTTATTATTTCTAAATGTTTAAATTCTAAAGTAAATATTTATTCAAATCTATTACATAGTAATAATTTATAAAGAGTGACTTAGTAATTCTGTTTTAATGGTGAAAACCTAGTTTATATTTATAAAGTAACGTTATTTTCAAATATTCATATAGTATATATTTTTAATCAATTATTGAAGTAGTTTTAATTTAAATATTTTAAAGTAAATTCTAAAGTATGTAATTTGTTAATATATTATCGTAATAATTATTTAAAGAATGATTTGGTATTTTTTTTAAAGAAGAAATCTAATGTATAGTTATAAGGTAACCTTATTTTAGTTATTTCTAGAGTATTATTTTAAATTAAGTACTAAAGTAAATTTTCTATATTAAATGTTAAATATTTTTTACAACAAAGTGTTTTTAAATAATTTTAAAAATATAAATTTTGTGCTTGGTGATTCCAGTGGAAATAGAAATACTTTGAATTTATTCTGAGAAAGGCAGATAGTTTTGAAAACTGTTTTCAAGGAGTTTGAAAAGTGAAAATATATCCTGTGAAAATATTTTTGAGATAAATAAATAATTTGGGAAATTGTTTATTGTGTGATGGATGTTGTGAACATTAATTGATAGTTAAATCACCGACTATCAATATTGGACAAATTGTTGATCGTTTCGAAGAGACCGGGATCGAGATTTATTTCTCGAAAACCACTTCGATCCGGTTTGTACGCTTCGTGGAAACGAGTTTGGATTCGAGGATGGAGCAGTGAAGTGCAAGGGCTAGTCGCTACTAATCCTGAGGATATTTCCAAAATGGATGTAGTAGGAATAGTGCGTTCGGTTCCGTTCGAACCCGGAACGGACTTGTATGGATGAATGCTTGCGAAACATTGTCAGGTGGACGATGGGCATTCTAAGGGATATGTTCTAAAACGGTAACGCTTAGCCTCAAGCTTCATCAAATGGGAATGACTGAAAATCAGGGGCTATGCAGCAAGGCTAGGTGGGTAGCATCCAAGCAGGGTGAGGTCATTCATGTCTAGATGTCCCTTTTTATTTCGGCTTAGTGGGTGGTTGCTCATCCCAACCGCAGGGTGATCTCACTCGGGATTATCCAGTAAGGGGTAGTCCCGGTCTTGTGTTGCCGGGGAGCAGGCGTACTCCTTGGTACTGTGATCTAGGCCACGTACTGTGACAGATGGTACCCCAGTGCCTAGTCATTAGTTGGAAATCCATCCTCCGTACGAGCCATGTACGAGTTTTGTTTGTATTACCCTCTTTGTGGCTAGTAGCTGGAATTTAATAATGTAACAATTTCGGCTATTTTATAAGTATTTGTATATAGACCCTATTATAATTTCAGAGGATTTCTGTAAAAATTGTTTTAGCTATCGTAAGGTAAAAACCCGACATGTTTATTTGTGGCGTGGTCTAACGTGATGCTTTTGTTTCAAGGATTTTTGAACTTAATAATCAATTGAGTGTGATTTTCTCACGTTGGTATTACAGACTGACTCGGGTGTTATTTAACTGTAATGCTCGGGTCAGACCGAGTATTATAGGATACAGGATTTTGATGCATTGGCGCTCAAGAGACGTGCTGGATGACGATACGTACTCCCATACTTGTTTATATATATATTCCGCTGTGCTTAGTAGTTGTGTATCCAGTTGTATGATATTGTTGAGCTGTGATTGATGTACTCTAATAATGTAATATATAAACAGAGATATTTGATTTTTGTGTAAAGATCATTTATTATCTATTATATTTTATTCCGCTGTGATGGTTAGATTCTGATGTTGTCTTCTATTCTCTTCTTCTACCTCTTCTTCTTTAACCCAAATGGTTCGTATTTCTGTGCAACTTGAGTTGATTGTTGTAGAATAGTGTTGACTCAATGGGTATGGATTTGCGGGTCGTTACAGTAATTAAATGTTTGGGTAAAACAAGTATTATGGAATACGTGCGTTTATCTTTCCAATTAATTCCTAAACTACTCGTTTGATCGTTTTGACCTTCGGATCTGGTTTACCAATGAGATGAGGTAAATTTTGTACTGCTTTGAGTGTGGAATTGACTAATGGTTGGTAAACCGTTTAGTGCGAACATGTGGTATAGGACACACGTTAACACTTTTCGGGTTCCTTTCCGAGAGTTTGTGACACATATTGCCAGTTAGTGGTGTCCAGGACTAGGCCTCCGGACCTTCGCCACTACGGTTTGTTGCCTTCGGGTTTGTGCCTTCGGGTTTGTTGCCCTATAGTATCGCTTTTGGAGTTGGTCCTTCATCACCGCTCGAGAGATACTTGGGTTTGTCGCCTTTGGGTTTGTTGCCCTAAAGTATCGCTTTTGGAGTTGGTCCTTCGTCACCGCTCGAGAGATACTTGGGTTTGTCGCCTTTGGGTTTGTTGCCCTATAGTATCGCTTTTGGAGTTGGTCCTTCATCACCGCTCGAGAGATACTTGGGTTTGTCGCCTTCGGGCTTGTGGATCCTTGTTTATACAGTACTGGGCACATGCATCTTTTGTTTCATTGATATTTATATTTCCCTACAGTATCGCCTTTCGGAGTAGGTCTTTTGAACCATTCGATAAATAGCGATTACCTTGTGGAAACTTGTGTTACCTTTATTGGTATTTGATATTTGCCTTTTTGGCATGATTTGGGATATTCATATCTTTTGTTTATTTGAGTTGCTGATGATATGAGGCTTGTTATGATTCATCTTTTGCTAGATGATCGGGTAATCACTTTTAGAGATATTTGTGGTATTTTATGACCTTGCATGTTTAATATCATTTAACTTATCTAACTGATTTTTTTAGCTAGACTGACCCGTGTATTTTATACTCGGGTCAGACCGAGGTGTTTCAGGTTAGGTACATTCGGACTTAGCATATTCTCCTTCCGCATGGACTATGCTATCTCCTTTTGTTATAGCTTTTTGTGTAGTCCTTTTTGGTTGTAACTCTAATATGTATATTCTTTTGACTCGCCTGTATATTTTGGTTGCTATACCACTTGACATGTATCATTTTGTATACGTTGTGATGTATCAATATATATGTGTACATGTATGTGATGACCTACTGTTCTGTGATGTGCCTTGCATTTGAGTTGTTATATTTTGTTCTATTAGATCTTTTAGCCATTATAGTTCTGTATTAAGTATCTATTGGATATGTCGATCCACATGAAAAAAATGCTATATTTATCGACGTATTCAGTAGATAGTTAAGACAAGGCTATAGATGGTCACTCCTATCCAGCTCTATTCTCCGTATTAGCAGACGGTATTACCTTTAATACTCTTTGCTAACGTGGGTCTCGGAGTAGGACGTTAGAATTTTTATTAAATTTCAAATCAAATTTATTCAAGTATAATTCTTAAATAATTCAATTTAAACCAATTCCATGTTTATATTCCAAATTAAATTTCATTTAAGTCATTTAAAAACTCTATATATACAATATCTTAAATAGGTATTAAACCATATAATATAAAACAATCAAACTCCATTATTAAACTCATTTTATTAAATCAATTTTATACATAGCTTAAATTCAAGAATTTAACTATATATATAAAAAATAATATTAATAGAACATCAAAAATTAATACTTATTAAACCGTATATTCCTTTCCAAAACCATAGAAAATCATTTCAAAATATTTTTATATATATAGACCGGCGGTCCTGTATATAATTCTCTATCCTATGGTCAAGTGATACGGATATTTATCATTTCAATCCGTAATTTAAAACAAAATTATGGTTATATATCATTTCAAACCGCAATCCCGAATGAAATAAAAATGCATAATAACTTGCAGTTTAAAATAATATATAATATAACATCCATTCATCCATCAATAGATCATACATCCATCACAATCATCATCCAAAACAAACAATAACATTAATAAATATCAATTAATTACTGGCAGTTTATTATTCAATAAGAAATTAGTTTAACTTGTAGTTTATATGCAAGAATAAATTGAATAACAATTTAATACCAATAAATTCAATTTAATTGAGATGATGATTAAATATATGCCAAACAGTTGTAAATAAATATCAAATCACATCATAAATAAATTTAACAAACATAAGAAATTTTAGAAGTTGTGAGTGGGTTAAAACACTCACCTTTTGAATTTAAATTGAATTTAAATCCAGTTTAAATCCAAAAATTTCACTGTTTCAGAATTTGACCAAACCAGCGCCAAAATGTCCGGAATTCAAATACGAACATAGCGGAGGAAACTGCACATGAAACGAACTAAGTATGAAAAAGTTATTAAGATTTTAACATTGAAATTAAAATTAAATTAAATTAAATTAAACGACAAACTTACTCTCTTCGACATGTCATCTTCTACAACGCAGGCCACAGGAAGCAAAACGGATGCATTTGCAAACCGTCCCCCTCACGATCGCACATGGCTGGAGCCACGACCCCCTTTGGCAGCGCCGCTCACCTAGGAATGCTTGGCCGACCACTGTAGACCCTTCGCCCCCTCCACGTTAACAAACGACGCACGTAAAACCACCGGTCGCCACAAATTTTCGTAACCCTAATTGAAAATTTCGCAAATGTGACCGTCAACTCGCCACACTAACCACATAGATCGACTCCCCTCAGTCCCCTCTGCAATACCCAGAAAGGGTTTCCCGATCAGACGAAGTTCATCGTCGAGCGATGAACGGCCGAAAATTTTCTAGACAAACAATGCATCGAGTCGAAAAACGAGTTGCAGATCTGAGTTACGCTTTTCGAGGGCTTTGAATTGATATAAAATTTGACATATATTGTGGAATTTGAAATTTCAGCTTTGGATTTCATTTGGGGTTGCAATTGGAATTAGGGTTTGTCCGCCATTGAAGTGAGGAGGTGAATAGAACATATAGAAATGAGGAACAACGGCTGCTAGGGTTTATAGCAAGATATATATATATGTATGTATGTATGTATGTATGTATGTATGTATGTATGTATGTATGTATGTATATACGGGGTTGACATTTGAATGGATGGATAAGATAGATTTACAAGCTAACGCCAAAGTGTCCCAAAAAAGCCCGTTTCGACTCCGGATAAAATTGGGTCAACCTATATATCAAAATAGATGTTTTCAAAAATATTTTAAACGCGATGGAACAAATTTCAAGTCCAAATTCCATCGTATGAAGAAGATATGCTAAAATCAATATTTTTCAAATTGATTTCAATTGATTTCAATTTCACTAATTTCAAGGCGTTTCGAATCCGTACGATCAAACGACAACTCCGATCGCTACGAAACTTGAAACCCTACAATAATTCACCGTTATGGATCCGATGAAACTAGCTTCGTCGAAATCCGAGTCAGTGGCCAAAATGGCTATTTTTCCATTAATTAAATAAATTAATAATTAATT
The DNA here is from genome assembly GCA_030765085.1 of Allium cepa. Taxonomy (NCBI): domain Eukaryota; kingdom Viridiplantae; phylum Streptophyta; class Magnoliopsida; order Asparagales; family Amaryllidaceae; genus Allium; species Allium cepa. Next base: position 173,812,418 of record CM060931.1, read on the forward strand.
AATTAAACCAAATTTTCAATTTTATTTCGATAATTGACAAACTTCAACATTTTTAACTTCTTTATCATTTATAATGATTTAAACAAATTTAAATGTCAATTTATCATTGATTAATCTATCAATTGCAGTGTTAAATTTTCAATTTCATTATATTCAAATTTATAAATTAAATTTCCAATTTTTTTTATTAAATTCACTTTCATTCTATTATTCAATTCATTATTATCAAACGGATAAAATTAACATTGGATTTACAAACTATTACCTTAATATTTTCTCATAATCCATCAAAATTTCAATTAACGCAATATTTAATGTTTAATTCTACTTATTGCAATAAACTCAATTTTTTAACTTTAATTTCAAATAAATAAATAAATCCTGATTCCCATTCTTTAAATTCTCTATTTATCATATTATCATCTTAGGTACCATTTATTTTGGTATATATCCAGATACATTAACATTTTTCCAATTTCTTTATCTCAATTGCATAACATTTAATTTACATTAACGTAACATTCAATTTGAATTTTATTGCAATTGATTACCCGTTTTAATTCAATAGACTAAATCAATGGTTCACTTATAATAATTGTTTTACATTCATTACATTAGTGCCCCCATTCCATCCTTTATTTATCGACTATTATATCTCCATTTACTATATTTTGGTCAATTCACACTTCCGTTATTATATTAATAGTCACTAAAGCAACGTTTATTGTCAACCATAAACATTATAATTACTTAACGGACATTGATTTTATAAATTTCCAATTTATTACGTATTACTTCATCAGTTAACATAACTTTGAATCCATTTCCCAATTTTATAATTTCAATCAATCATAACTTTTACAGTCTGTTTCAATTAATAGGGTGTGCACTTATTTAGTTATTGCATTAATTATTATTATTATAACATTAAGGTTCCTTTACTCTAATTGATTTCCAATTTTATTATTAAACGAAATAAACATGTAACTTATACAAGTGTTACCATGCCTTAAATTACGCTCATGATTCCCTATTATCGAGCAACCATTACAGGTCTTAATTACTTATGCTTTTATTTAATTACCATTAACTATATTAGTATTATTCCACTAGCTAATCAGGTATTTACATTCATTTCTTTCATTTCAATTTATCCATTTATTAAGTTTTACATAAATAAATATTTATTCACAAATATTACATTAATTAACATTACCGTAGTATTTTATTTAGATTTATGCAATTGATTCCAATCCAATTTCTATTTCCTATCATACTCAAATTTAACAACTTCTAAACATTTGAATACCTCCCACATAAATGTAACTTTTGTTTATATTTATTCAAATTTGATTTTTCTCATTTCAATTAATAGACTAAATAAACGGGCAATACATAAATATTGCCTTCGTTTACTTTTACTGCATTTAAGTTTATTGTTTCCATTAATAATTCACTAATTTTTTTTTATTTCCTTCAACATTAAGTTACCAAAATCTTCTTAAATTAAGAATTTTAATTATCGAATCTTACAGGTCGTTACAATATCTTAGAATTTCGAACGGCTGAGGATGTTTTTTATGATTGCTTAGCCTATAAGTAACCTACTTTTTTAGTTTGAGAATATCTTTCGTTTTCCAATTTATCAAATTTTTATTCCAATTTCAATCTTTTTAGCCGAATAGTATCGTGGACTTTTTTGATCTTCGTATATTTTGGTTTTTTTGTCATCTTTCAAGGTTTATATCGATTTAGTTCGATTATTTATACGGAATAAGTTTATGAACGTAAACATGCAAGGTGTAGAAAAACCTGAAGATGTAATTTTTCTACACATAAAACCGATCCATGACCATTCCAACCGTTAGAAACGTAGAACAAGGAAAGAGCTTCGTTTTGATAAATTGGGGCTCCCGTAACTCTAAACGATTCAAAAGTTATGAACGTTTGAAGAAACGGAAGAAAGCGATGGACCGTTCTCTGATCCGATTCGACGGTATTGGCGAAAGTCTTCGATCTCTGCAAAAAGCTCGAGCTTGCCCACACTGTAGCACTCGACATTTAAGATATTATGGATCACTGAGGGAATAAATGGGTATATGGATCAAAAGCTTGTCCACAGAAGCTATAGCGCAATAAACATTCTTTTTTACGATCGTTCTGTCTTCCTCGTTTTCCGTACCCCATTGTTTTGCTCATATTCATCAACGCGCGCGGTCTTTTTACGAAAATTACAACACCACGAAAAATTGACTTCAAGGAGAATGTTAAACGCATTTGATATCTTAGAATTTTTAACGGCTGAGGATGTTTTTTATGATTGCTTAGCCTGTAAGTAGCCTACATTTTCAGTCTGAGATTATCTTTCGGTTTCTGTTTTATCCAATTTTTAATCCAATTTCAATCATTTTAGCGGCATATTATCGTGGCCATTTTTGATCTTCGTATATTTTGGGTTTTTTTGTCATTTTTCAAGGTTTATATCGATTTAGTCCGATTATTTATACAGAAAAAATTTATGAATGAAAACATCCAAGGTGTAGAAAAAACTTAAGATGTAAACTGCACATGAAACTGATCCGTGACAATTCCAATGTTAGAAACGTAGAACATGGAAAGAGCTTCGTTTTGATAGGTTATAGCTCCCGTAACTCCAAACGAGCCAAAAGTTATGACCGTTTGAAGAAACGGAAGAAAGTGACGGACTGCTCTCTGATCCGGTTCGACGGTATTGGCGAAAGTCTTCGATCTCCGCGAAATGCTCGAGCATGCTCACCCCGTAGCACTCGATATTTAAGATATTATGGATCATTGAGGGAATAAATGGGTATATGGGTCAAAATCTTGTCTACAGAAGATATTGCGTAATAAACGTTCTTTTTTACAATCGTTTTGTCTTCCTTATTTTTCATACCTCATTGTTTTGCTCCTATTAATCAACATGTCTTTTTACCCAACTTACAACACGACGACAAAGTTACTTCAAGGAGAATGCTAAACGCATTTCATATCTTAGAATTTCGAATGGATGAGGATGTTTTTAATGATTGCTTAGCCTATAAGTAACCTACTTTTTCAATATGAGAATATCTTTCGATTTCCTGTTTTATCCCATTTTTAATCCAATTTCAATCTTTTTAGCGGAATATTATTGTGTCCTTTTCTGAGCTTCGTATATTTTGGTTTTTTCATTTCTCAAGGTTTATTCGATTTAGTCCAATTATTTATACGGAATAAATTTATGAACGAAAACATCCAAGCTGTAGAAAAAAGTTAAGATGGGATTTTTCTACTCATGATCTGATCCATGACAATTCCAACCTTTAGAAACGTAGAACATGGAAAGAGCTTCGTTTTGATAGGTTGGGGCACCCGTAACTCCAAATGAATCAAAAGTTATGGACATTTGAAGAAACGGAAGAAAGCGACGTACCGCTCTCTTATCCAATTCGACGGTATTGGCGAAAGTCTTCGATCTCTGCGAAACGCTCGAGCATGCTCACACTGTAGCACTCGATATATAAGATATTATGAATAACCGAGGGAATAAATGAGGATGTGGGTCAAAATCTTGTCTGCAGAAGCTATAGCGGAGTAAACGTTCTTTTCTTACGATCGTTCCGTCTTCCTCCTTTTCCGTACCTCATTGTTTTGCTCATATTCATCGACACGCACGGCCTTTTTACCAAAATTAAAACATCACAACAAAATGACTTCATGTAAAATGTTAAATGCATTTGATATCTTAGAATTTCGAACGGCTGATGGTGTTTTTTATGATTGCTTAGCCTGTAAGAAACCTATTTTTTCAGTCCGCGAATATCTTTCGGTTTCCTGTTTTATCCATTTTTAATCCAATTTCAATCTTTTTAGTGGAATATCATCGTGGCCTTTTTAGATCTTTGTATATATTTTTTTTACCGTTTTTCAAGGTTTACATCGATTTAGTCCGATTATTTATACCCCAAACTCCGCGGAATAAATTTATGAACGAAAACATCTGAGCAATAGAAAAATCTTAAGATGGAATTTTTCTGCATACGAAACCGAACCATGACAATTCCAACCGTTAGAAACGAAGAACATGGAAATAGCTTCGTTTTGATAGGTTTTGGCTCCCGTAACTCCAAACGAGTCAAAAGTTATGGCCGTTTGAAGAAGCGAAAGAAAGCGACGAACCCTCTCTGATTCGATTCGACGGTATTGGCGTAAGTCTTCGATCTCCGTGAAATGCTCAAGCTTGCTCACACCGTAGCGCTCGATATTTAATATATTATGGATCAGTGAGGGAATAAAAGGGAATATGGGTCAAAAGCTTGTCTACAGAAGCTATAGCTCAATAAACGTTTTTTTTTACGATCATTCCGTCTTCCCCATTTTTCATATCTCATTGTTTTGCTCATATTCATCAACACGCGCGGTCTTTTTACCAAAATTACAACACCATGACAAAGTGACTTCAAAGAGTATGTTAAACGCATTTGATATCTTAGACTTTCGAATGGCTAAGGGAATTTTTTATGACTGTTTAGCCTGTAAGTAAGCTACTTTTTCAGTCTACGAATATCTTTCGGTTTCCTGTTTTATACAATTTTTAATCCAATTTCAATCTTTTTAGCGGAATATAATCGTGGCCTTTTTTAAACTTCGAATATTTTTATTTTTTTGTCTTTTTTCAACGTTTTCATCGATTTAGTCCGATTATTTATACCACAAACTCCACGGAATAAATTTATGAACGAAAACGTCTAAGCTATAGAAAAAACTTAAGATGAAATTTTTCAACACATGAAACCGATCCATGACAATTCCAACAATTAGAAATGTAGAACATGGAAAGAGCTTCGTTTTGATAGGTTGTGGCTTCCGTAACTCCAAACGAGTCAAAAGTTATGGCCGTTTGAAGAAACGGAAGAAAGCGACGGACCGCTCTCTGATCCGATTCGACAGTATTGGCGAAAGTCTTCGATCTCCACGAAATGCTCGAGCATGCTCACACTATAGCACTCGATATTTAAGATATTATGGATCACTGAGGTAATAAATGAGGATATGGGTCAAAATCTTGTCTATAGAAGCTATAGCGCAATAAACGTTCTTTTTTTCGATCGTTTCGTCGTCCCCGTTTTCCGTACCTCATTGTTTTGCTCATATTCATCAATACGCGCGGTCTTTTTACCAAAATTACTACATCACGACGAAGTGACTTCATGGAGAATGTTAAACGCATTTGATATCTTAGAATTTCGAACGGCTGAGGGTGTTTTTTAAGATTACTTAGCGTGTAAGTAACCTACTTTTTCTGCCTGCGAATATTTTTCTGTTTTCTGTTTTATCTAATTTTTAATCCAATTTCAATCTTTTTAGCGGAATGTTATAGTGGCCTTTTTTTATCTTCGTATGTATTTTTTTTGTCGTTTTTCAAGGTTTACATCGATTTAGTCTGATTATTTATGCCACAAACTCCGCATAATAAATTTATGAACGAAAACATCTGAGCTGTAGAAAAAACTTAAGATGGAATTTTTCTGCCCATGAAACCGATCCATGACAATTCCAACCATTAGAAACGTAGAACATGGAAAGAGCTTCGTTTTTTATAGGTTGTGGCTCCTGTAACTCCAAACGAGTTAAAAGTTATGGCCGTTTGAAGAAACGAAAGAAAGTGATGGACCGCTCGCTGATCCGATTTGACGGTATTGGCGAAAGTCGTCGATCTCTGTGAAACGCCCGAGCATGCTCACACTGTAGCACTCGATATTTAAGATATTACGGATCACTGAGGGAATAATTGGGGATATGGGTCAGAAGCTTGTCTACAGAAGCTATAGCGTAATAAACGATTTTTTACGATCGTGTCATTTTCCTCGTTTTACGTACCTCATTGTTTTGCTCATATTCATCAACACACGCCTTATTTTTACCAAAATTACAATGCCACGACAAAGTGACTTCAAGAAGAATGTTAAACGCATTTGATATCTTAGAATTTCGAACGGCTGAGGGTGTTTTTTTATGATTGCTTAGCCTGTAAGAAACCTATTTTTTCAGTTTGTGAATATCTTTTGGTTTCATGTTTTATCTTATTTTAAATCAATTTCAATCATTTTAGCGGAATATTATCATGGCATTTTTTGATCTTCGTATATTTTTTTTCGTCATTTTTCAAGGTTTACATTGATTTAGTCCGATTACTTATATCATAAACTCCGCGGAATAAATTTATGAACGAAAACATCCGAGCTATAGAAAAAACTAAAGATGGAATTTTTCTGCACAAGAAACTGATCAATGACAACTCCAACCATTAGAAACGTAAAACATGGAAAGAGCTTCGTTTTGCTCCCGTAACTCCAAACGAGTCAAAAGTTATGGCCGTTTGAAGAAACGGAAGAAAGCGACAGACCGCTCCCCAATCCGATTCAACGGGCATTGACGAAAGTCTTCGATATTCGAGAAACGCTCGAGCATGCTCACACCATAGCACTGTATATTTAAGATATTATAGATCACTAAGGGAATAAATGGGGATACGGGTCAAAAGCTTTTCAATAGAAGCTATATCGCAATAAACGTTCTTTTTTTACGATCGTTTCGTCTTTCTCGTTTTCCTTACCTCATTGTTTTGCTCATATTCATCAACACGCACGGTCTTTTTTTCAAAATTACAACACCACAACAAAGTGACTTCAAGGAGAATATTAAACGCGTTTGATATCTTAAATTTCGAATGGCTGAGGGTGTTTTTTATGGTTGCTTAGCCTATAAGTAACCTACTTTTTCAGTCTGAGAATATCTTTTGGTTTCCTATTTTATACAATTTTTAATCCAATATCAATCTTTTTAGCGGAATATTATAGTGGCTTTTTTGGTCTTTGTATATTTTGGTTTTTCTTGTCGTTTTTCAAGGTTTTCATCGATTTAATCCGATTATTTATACCACGAACTCCATGGAATAAATTTATGAACGAAAACATCCGAGCTGTAGAAAAAAACATAAGAAGGAATTTCTTTACACACCAAACCGATCCTTGACAATTCCAACCGTTTGAAACATAGAACATGGAAAGAGCTTCGTTTTGATAGCTGTGGCTCCCGTAACTCCAAACGAGGCAAAAGTAATGGACGTTTGAAGAAATGGAAGAAAGCGACGGACCGCTCTCTGATCCGATTCGAAGGTATTAACGAAAGTATTCGATCTGCACGAAACGCTCGAGCATGCTCACATTGTAGCACTCGATATTAAAGATATTATGGGTCAGTAGGGAATAAATGGGGATATGGGTCAAAAGCTTGTCTACAGAAGCTATAGCTAAATAAACGTTCTTTTTTACGATCGTTCCGTCTTCGTCGATTTCCGTACCTCATTGTTTTGCTCATATTCTTCAACACGCGCGGTCTTTTTATCAAAATTACAACACCACGCACTACAACAAAAAGACCCTACGATAGCGCCCGAAAAACGCTATTAAAGGATATTATAGCGGTTCGATAAACGCTGTATAACGACATGTGATTAAAAACAACCAACATTAGATAGCGCAAAAAAAGCGCTATAAAAATTGTTAATTTCATAGCGCAAATATTGCGCTATGTTATTTATTTTTATAGCGGCGAAATAGGCGTTATTGATTAATATCACAGCGCTGTTAGCCCGCTATGAAATTCGTTATTAGCCACAAAATACTTTTTGTTTTTTCTAAGATAGCACTATTATTGCGCTATAGAAAGTGGTGATAGCGAATTATTAGCGCTGTATTTGAACATGTTATTGTAGACGGTGACTTATCACAACTCCAATATGCCGCTATAAAAAGTCAGCTACAGTAGCGTTTGTACTCTGCTATAATATCTTATTTTATAGCGCTTATCTGACCTATCATTCATCATTATTTATAGCGCTTTTTGTAATACCATAGCGCTTTTTATGGTCTGCATCTTTAATACTAACAGATTTGATACGGCCATTAGGCGCTATTAAATAGTATAGCGGTTTTGAAGTGCTATAAGTTAATTTCACAATTCAAAAATTTTCTACATCCTACTAATAAACTGCAGTACTAAATACCAATATCAAAAAACACAATAATAATCATAAAAGATAATAAATATAGAGATGTAACACATTACTTTAAATATACCAAATATTTATACACATCAAAGCGTAGTAGCAAAATATTTTAAGCACACCCCAAAAAATAGTAGCATGGTTTAACAAAAAAAACAAGTACATATTTGATTGTTTGCATTAAAATGAAGATCACAACTTTAGCATCTTCTTCTTTCGCACACCTGTAAATAAGATAAATAATTACATTAAGAACGATACATAATTAATGATAGATGTTTTTACATGTAACAAAAAACTAAATTATTGCATATTATTGCATGTCTCATTTTATATTCGTACATGTTACTATCCATTTGAATCTACATCAAAATTTCTGGCATAAGTTGGTAGCCAACTGACTTTTATTAAGTCAGAAGGGTATATACATTTTTGAATGATTAAAACTTTTAAGGAGTGACAAATGTAAAAGGTTGATGGTAATGGAAACAACATCACTTGATAGTTGATGCACTTAAATCTCAGAAGTTAAACCTAAATTGTTTAAATGTTGAAATGTTTGAAAATAAGTTAAACCTAAAGGTTGATACACCTGCAAATAAGTTAAACCTAAAGGTTGATACACCTGCAAATAAGTTAAACCTAAAGGTTGATACACCTAAATTGTTCAAATGTTAAACCTAAATTGTTGTTTGAAACTCTCATTTCATCAGCCTCTAATTCATTTTATATTCATAGGTAGAAACAACATCTGTAAACCAAGATATATTTATAACTCTAAGTTACTATCCATTTGTATCACTGCCTCACTTCATAACTTAACTCCTAAACCACTTCACCCCAGCCTCATCACATACAAGCAAGCCACACTTTCCATTCACTGCACAGTTCTTCAACAGTTCAACCACTGATTTGCCTCAACACCAACACAGCAGTCCAAAATACATCTAGTAGCACTGCAAACACCCAGACCCATACCACTATTACCAAAATACATACAAACTCCACTAACATATACAACATTCACTTGCCTTGCCACTAAAAATTGCCCACCTGACCACCGAACAACCACAGTCATTTACATATCAATGCAATAAAACCCCACTACACATTGTCTGCATCACTAACCTCTTCCATACATCTGACATCAAGCAACTGCTGCTCTCCGAACATTACCTCAACAGTCACAACATCGCCTGACTGTTCGACTGTGCATCTCCCTGCAACCACTTCTAAAACATACCAGACCCGCTTCACACACTTACATACATCTGCAACATCAACCTTCCATTTACCTACACTTCAAATCCATACAACATTCACAAACCATAACAACTTGCCCCTGTCACTACAGCACCCCTCTTCAATTCAGTTCATCTCCCACAAACCTTTGCTCACCATACACTTCAAACGCTCCTTTTCACCACAAACCGACCATACAACTTCATCAACAACCCACAGGGCAAACACTACAAACCATACTTCTTCAAAACTACACAATTCCAACTGCCTACACTGCTGACCAGAACTCACCAAACCACGAACCAAAAAATAGAAAGAAAAAAAATCCTACCTTAAATCGACAATCATCAAACAAAACATTTGCCTTTGTGCTTCTGTTAGCCGCAACAGTCACGACCATCTCTACTAACCTAGCATAGCATAGCAACCACAATCAAACAACCCATCGCAGACCGAAATCCAATCTCAAACTTGAACTGCTCAAAGCCTTTCTTCATGCATGTCTTCGGTCATTGGTAGTACTTCCTGAAAATTCAAAATAATTTGAAACTAATTATATAAAACTATGATGAAAATTACAGGTTATTGGTAGTACCTTCTATTATTAGATGGATAACGATTTACATAACTAATTATATAAAACTATGATGAAAATTACAGGTTATTGGTAGTACCTTCTGTGTACATAATGTAAACCAAATCATACTTGCACAAAACTAAAAGAAAAACTGCACTAAAATTATGTTTCAAAAATGAATAAAGGTGGTGCGCGATGGTGTGTGATGTAGATTGATGCAAAATCAAGTTAGTTTTGTGGTTTAAAATACTAAACCAATTTAAGCGCTATGCAATTAAACAGCAAATGCTACCAGTCTACAATCTAGTACACCTTGATAACATGTGAAAGGCTCAACATAATTTTCTCATGGCAACAAAACAAGCAAGCTTGGTAAATTTTTATCATGTAAGCCTAGTCAAACATGTATGTAGATCAGTATATGTTTATGCGTGCTGTAACCGAATATTTCTCTAAAAAAATTCTTTCTCCTCTTTGATCTCTTAAACCTTTTATTATTCTCTTCCAAATTATATCATACAATCTGGAAGTCAACAGACCAAGTGCCACCTTAAATGTTTTATTGTACAAAGCAAATCAAGTACCACCGTGAATGCAAATCAAGCACCGTGTGTCCTAGAAACTAATTGGACTGCAAAGTTTGCCTAGTGGAATGCCCCTACTATTTTTGTGTACAAACATCATTTGTTATAAACCCATAAATTAAGTTTTCTATTCAATTTCATTCTATTCTTAAAAATGCAAAAGGATATTACCGACATACTTACATTAACTAATATTTATCTCAACTGTTACAACTTAAATATATTATTTCAGTTTGCATAAGCAATTCCCATTATAAACTTAAATTGTATTTTTAGAAGGATGTTGGTAAGTTTTATAGGTAAAAACCAAATATTAAATATACACAGAAAATGGTAGAAATAAAGGAAACGACATGTTAAAAAAAAGTAAGTACTGATAGCTCATTGGAAGGTTGAAATTTCATAATTAGTAGACTTAGAGACAGGAAGGAATAGTACGAGCAACAAAGGGTATCATAGTCAATCCATTCAACCATAGTTATAATTAAGGAGTTTTGGTTGTAAATAATAGATGTAACTGCTAACTGGCATGGTTGCAAACTTGGGTTGTTTAATAGAAAATTGATGGTGATGATAACAGTAGTCAAACTTTAAATTAAACTGAACTTTGAAGTTAACTGTGCATACATGTCAATGATAAGCTTGAGGAGTACACTAACTGCGACGTCAGTAGGAGGACGTCTGTTTAGGTTGGTTAACTGCGGTGATGCATTAATGAGAGTGGCATTGGATGAAGCGGAGTCTGAACAAGCTTCAGCTATCACCTCACTTATTTCAGATGGATTCAGTCGCAAAGGTTGCTGCTCACTAGATTAGGAAAAAATGATTAAAAAACCAAGTCAAATAAAAGAACCATATCAGTGTTTTTATAAACGAAAAAGGAACTACGATTATACTCAATAAAGCATAAATAATTTATTGGCAAATAATATGCATGAGAAATGTATGTGTTTTATTTTTATTTTTTAAGAAGGCTTACAAATATATTTCATATTCAAAAAAGATCCAGGGATAGTTATGGCAATTTGTTCTGATACGCCATAGACAATGTCTCTATTATAGATTCCAATTTCCCAATGTAATGTATGTGTTACAAAAGCATATTTGTGAGCCAGAAAAATACGTCAATGGGTCATGTATTATCATATACATCATGATCAGAAAGAAAGAAAGAAAAGTACGAACAGTGCATGTTTCAACAAAAGCTTGTATGGCATTAAAATGTAAACATAAATCAACTTCAGAAGACGTACAATTTGGTTTCAGTCATAAAGATAGTGACAATTCATTTCAATGATCTTTCGATAAAATTGTCATAAAAGTACTGAATTATGATCTTTCGATAAAATTGTCATAGAAGTACTGAATTACAATCAAGTGAGATTCTGAATTCATATAATACATGATGCCTGGAGTAACCAACATCTTACAGCAAATGGGTGCACAGTCTATTATCATACAGATGTAGCTAGATTATATATCAGTGCATATTAGTTGACAATGTAAAAAATGGCAAGAATGAATGCCAACAATACCTGTAGTGTCTGTACTGAAAGAGAGGTCGAGCTCGAGGATGATAGGTGCTCACTGGTATGTTGGTCCTGAAAACAATATATAATTTAGTTATTCGAACAAATAATAAATCAGTGCCTATTTTTTAGAAAGAAAATGATTCTTTCCTCTCTAGTACAAGTTATATTGTCTTCATGATATGCACTATGCACATGATTAGAAAAGGATGTTTGAAGATGAGTCATTGAAAAATTGAATTGGTCAAGAACTCAGTTCCCTTAGAACCAGTGGTATTGATATAAGTAATGATATATTGGAAGTAAAGAACAGATGTGGAGAGTAAAGTGATAATTGTGTTCTCCAAAGAAAGTAGCAAGCAGCAACTAAAAGAAAGACATCCCTAGTTCTCAAATATGAGTAAAGAATAAGATAACAAATTAAACATACCAAGCATGATTTAAAACACAACTAAAATGTGTTCAAAAATTAACCTAATAAGGTGTAAATGCATAATAACAATATAACAAAGTAATACCAACCATGTATGATGTGGACCTGGTTTCAGTCGCTTAGAAGCTGTTATTGCCTTCAAATGGCTATGAGATGATGCAAAATTAGATGTTGTTGTAGCACTTGAAGGATGCAGTAATTGGTCGATATCAGGTAAATCTTGATCTCTGTTATAGTTCCAATATGGTTCCTTGGCTTTTGCCTCCACATCTCCTATAAAAAGAGCGGCAGCACCAACTTCCAGAAACAAGTGAGACTTGGCATCACTGTCAAAAGTAGAAATAAAAACAACATGATCACTTTACAATGAACCAAAACTTAGCCGCACAAGACAACTGCTCCTACAAGAAATGTAAGTATAGTTTTTTGTTTTTTGTTTTGTTATATGATAAAAGACAAATAGTAGCCTCATGGATGTAAATACTCACTCTTATTGCCATGACAACTACATTACATAATATGCAAGTCATTTTTCATCAATGATTACCTTGGAAGTAAATGGAGAGGTATGGAATGGTTTTTAATCACTCTTCTTTCAATGATAATAATAAGTGCAAGAACTCTTCAAATCTTCAAATTTTGGATTTAAAATATTCTAGATACATGGATCACGTATGAAAGATATAAATTAGTATTTTTAATGTTTAGCATACATGTATTATGCAGGCATAGGCTTCCATAGTTTATCAACCAAATCTTCTAATTTTATATATACAAATGACTTGTATGCTGCAATATAAATGTGAAAAGAATGAGAAATTCGATTTGAAACAGTATTTATATCATAAGGTTTTAAGATTTCTGATAATAATATCAGGAACTAATTGAACCATTCTAAAACAGCAAATGAATACAAAAAGATTATGAGCAAAAATACATACCTGTTAAATCCGACATAAACAAGACCAAAACTACCTCATCCAATCATCTTCCCTTTTTCCAGCATGAACTTGGATTGAGTGGGTTCTCCATCCTCCACGGACTCCGCGGTGTTGATGGAGAAGTACTTGACTAGATGTATCAGTAGAATAAGGACATACTTTATTAACATTGCTAGGCGGCAATGGAAGACAATGGCTCTGCTTTGTTGGTAATTCTGGAGCAGTTCCGCTTACACACGGACGCAATGGGGTATAACTTCACAATGTATTCTAGAACTAGGGCAAGGGATTGTCATTCTATAGCTAGGTATGAGAGAACAGTCTGCACTCCCTTTACTTTGAAACCAGAATAATTGTCTAAGCATTTCTCCACCTACAGAATTATGACCGGATGTTTGACCTGAACATGGACTAGAATATTGACCTGATCCAAGAAATGCCACATCTTGGTACGGCTTTGCTGCCATGAAAGCATATGTAGGAATTTGATCAGGGCCGATTATTCGCCTAGGACATCTAGATGGACTTGACATTGAACTATCTGGAGCATTAGCAAAAGCCCCATGGACACTTATCGGACTGTTATGTTGATGATTGCTTGATAAATTGAGTCTGGACGATGTTGATAAACATTGATTCTTCCTCTTCTTTCAAAAGCAATTTTTCAGGCTAAGGAAGCAATAGAGATTTCAGGGAGCCTATATTCATCAAGGTATAGAATTGCAACTTCTCTTTTTGCATAAGAATCCATTTCAATAAAGCATGTGTTGTTACTTAGAATGTTGATTTGCTGCTACTGGGGATCAGAAGCCTCTCTCTTGAGTATATTCCATGTTCGCTCATCGTATTATTCAGTCGTTTGATGTCCATTACCTTGACATCATAGAAAAAAAATACAAGTTTTAGTTCAATTAAAGGTGTATCAAGTAACCTACTGAAAATAGCTCTGTACTAAGTAGTTTGTAAAGCTTTGAACAAATAAGACTTTACAAACCAGCAACTGGAAAAAGTAGAGTGCTTTGAGAAAACCTCACATGTCAGCTAATGTCAGTTGGTTTTTTACTCATTTTTTCAATGCAAAGATAAAACAATTTTTACTTGTTTGCCATCTTCTCCCGCGTTTAAAATTGTACACATGTCATATTTAAGAAGCATCTTATAAGCAACTATGGCTCATTTTGTTTGAAGTCTTTTTGTAAAGGATTAACTAGCATATTTAGTAGATACAAAAAGACACTTTGCAAACATTGAGCGTCCAGATGATTTTGCTGAAAAATGTATAGCCACTTCATCAACTGGGATAACTTAAATGAATTAGAGCAAGAAGAAAATATTTACATAAATTGCATAAAATATTTTGATTTAAAACATCGGCTATATCACATGCAAACCAGTATTCAATTAACTACTCTTCACTTGCAAATATCGCACTTCTCCTTCAACATTAGAACTGTAACGACCCGTATTTTACGTGTCGATGGATCGTAGAATTTGCAGGTCGATAGTGTTGTTTGTGTGGCCTCTAGCTTGAGTCGTTTAGGAGTTGACCCGAGTGCAAGTGATGAGTCGTGACCGACTCATAGATAAGTCGTAGACGACTTAAGGGGATGGACCGAGTTAAGGGATAGAACGGCATAGTAGTTGCCGACTTAAGAAGAGAGGCGAAATAGGGGTCAAGTGATGAGTCGTGGCCGACTCATAGAGGGCCGACTCATAGGCATTGCCGAGTTAAGGGTTGAGTCGTGACCGACTCATAGGATAGGTCGTGTACAAGTTACGACTCATAGGATGGAAGGCTTGGGAGTTAGGTCGTTTGAAGGATAGGTCGTAGGTAGGGGTGAGCGACCTAAGGAGCTAACGGGTTAGGATGTTAATGTGTTGAGAGTTAGGTCGGTTGAGCGACCTAGGATAGAGGAACGACCTAAGAAAGTGACCGACCTAGTGGAGAGCGACCTAAGAGGGGGTAGCGACCTAAAGGAAATAGGTTGAGTCGTGAGTCGGCTATGTTGTTAGGTCGTAGCATGATAGGTCGGCAACGACCTAAGTTAGGTCGGAGGCTTTTGTATTATGTGTTTGTTAGGTCGTTGGGGACATAGGTCGGCAGGGGTTTGAGTCGGCACTGGTATTAAGTCGTAAGTCGGCATGGTGGTTAAGTCGTCATACGACTTAGGACTTGGGATATGCGGCCTGTGTTTTAGGTTATGTCTGGGTTGTGTCGTAGGTCGTTAATGTTATAAGTCGTTAGGTCGGCCTTGGGCTTAAGTCGGCCTTGTTTGTTAGGTCGCAGGGGGTTTAGGTCGTGAGACCCTGTGTGTTTGGATAAGCCGTAGGTCGCTAGGGCGGGCTGGTTTTAGGTCGTAGGTCGTTGGAGTGTTAGATCGGGGACGACCTAAAGGGCGACGACCTAAGGGTTGTTCAGCCTATAAATAGAGGGGTTTGGCTCACTTTTTGGCACCGGTTTTCGAAGCGACGAAGTGCTGCCATTTTGGAAACTCGACTACAGTATTTTCTTCACTTCTTTCTCTATTCCAATCTAGTTCTAACATCCATCCAAGATCGAAGATTTAGATTGAAGATCAAGATCAAAGATCAAGAGCCAAAGTTGAAGATTTTCATCCGAAGAAGCTAGATTTCACCGTTTCAAGTGAAATTTCTCCGGATCAAGCTCAAGTTCTTGCTGTCCAGATCTGAAGTTGATTGATTTTAGGTTGTTTTGGTGATTTGGTGAGTGGTAGTTATCTCTCACGCGGATCCAAAGGAGTATATGGGATTGGTGACTTGTTTATGTGTTAAAGTTAGCGTTTTCTCGCATTTTCCTTAAGTCTGCATGTAGATCCATCATATTTGAAGATGTTTGCTTATGAAAGTTATTTATCAAGTATTAGAGATAAAACCCATGTTTTAGATTTGATAGATCTATGCTAAAAACTATGATTTCACATATGTTGGACTTTTGCTCACTTAATTACGAAATTGCCATTATAGTTGATATTGTTTAATATATCTTGTTTGAATGCTTGAATGTTTGAATGTATGTTAGATTTGATTGCACCAAGTTAGCTTGTAGTTGATTTGGAACAAGATGGTTGAAGATGATTCAAAAGCTAAGTGGAAAGGCTCTTGAATGGTGAAAGCCGCCGATGGTATATGAAGCGGATGTGGAAGCTCATATGGATGGATTCGATGATGGGACTTTGCCGTGATGCGAAGAGGCGAAGTATGAGATCGAGATGGGACTTTGCCATGATTTGATGAGGCAAGCCATGTTGTTGAGTTGAGACTTTGCTTTGATGCGATGAAGCGAAGTATGATGTGAGTCTTGGCTTAATCCAAGCAGGGATCATTCCAAGCATGTTGATAACTTGAAGAGTAGTTCAAGTTGGTTGATAATGGATTGTTCAAGAGGTAGCTTGAGCTTGTATGAGGATAGTCGTCAAGAAGGATGGCTAGGAGGCTTGGATCTCGTCGTTGTTGAAGGTTCTAGCATGCTCAAAAGCAAGAGTACATGGGGCGCCCATAACGACTACAGGAAGGTAGTCGGGACACCCAAAAGACTACAGGTAGGTAGTTGAGTACTCTGGGCAAAGTAGATAAGTCCTAGGCACAAGGCAGTGTGCGGAGTTATGGTTAGAACCGGGGTTACCATTAGCCCTTGACAGATGGTCATTCAACTAACGGTGAAATCGAGGCAAAGTTAACAGTGATAGCCAGAGTCATGGATGTTTGGTTGTATCATCATTCGGTCTCAAGAGCGGTGTTTTCTGGGTGCTTATCTGATCTTGGTTTAGGCCTTGGGGGTTTGTATTTGGAAAACATCGACCTTGACTCGAGTGATAATTACTTTACTTTAATTGCCTGCTGTGTTATGCCTGCTTCTCCTTAGTGTGTGTCTGGGGGCTATCACTGTAGAAAGAGGTGGAGTGGGATGGTTTGGTTCCTATTCCTTTTATCCTTTATGCTCTTTTGGTATGCTTGATAGTTGATTTACTGCTCACTAAGACTTTGTCTGACTCAAGGTTTTATGTCTCCTCTTATTACCTTGGGCTGTTCATCCATGTTTGGGATGGGCAGACTAGGTAGCAGGTGACAGGTGCTGTGCTAGGAGTTCTACGCTGAAGATGACAAAGACGAGCAGGAGGCTTTGCATATTAGTTTTCTTACTATATGTACTGGGTATCAGCTGCTGTATTTGGTTGAGTGATTTGTAGTGAGGCTTTCATGTATGGATTTGAGTAGATGATTGTATGAAACTACTGTGATGCTTATATGATGATGTTCTGTTCTATGGAGCTTCACTATATTATATTTCTCTATTGTATTTTATCCATGCGCTGTGAGTTATGCGATAGAGATTCTTCTGTTTTGTTTTACCCTGACTATCGTCCATGGCTGCCTGGCACACCTTTTAGCGCATTATTTCCTTGACTTGGTGCGGGAGTCATGGGCGGTCGTCACATTTGGTATCAGAGCTTTGGTTAATCGATTTCAGCCAACGCTCGCTGACGTAACTACGTATGAGAGACGTAATTGTATTTTGATGGATGATTACTATATATAATATAGTAGCCTAGAAGGATTTGAACTCCTTATGCAGTTGTTTCTTAAGGTGTTCTAATCATTCTTATTACAGATATTAAGGATGAGTCGAAGAGGGAGACCAGCTGCAAGGGAAAGCCGTGCTGATGAAGGAGCTGTTGATTATGGAACTATGTTCGAAGCGATGATGACTTCGATCATGAGAAGGATACCAGCTTCAGGATCATCAGTGGATGTGGGAGTTCAAGTTCAAGCTCCGAGACCGGTGGATTTTGCCAAGCTTTGCAAGGATTATACTGCTCTTGGAGGGAAAGTTTTCTTGGGGACGGAGTCGACTATTGAGGTGCAGAGATGGATTGATGCATGTCGAAGGATCTTTGGTGACTTAGGGATTGAGGATGCAACTAAGAGAAAGCTTGCATCGAGACAGCTTCAGGGAAGAGCTGCTGATTGGTGGAATTCTATCACCATTGATACCCCAGAAGAAGAGATTACTTGGGAGCAATTCCAAGTTAGATTTGAAGCTAAGTTTATCTCTACGGCTCAGAAATCTGTCTTGTTTAAGAGGTTTGTGGAGCTCAAGCAGGGTGGGAGGCCTGTTCTTGAGTATATTTCTGAGTTCGAAGCTTTGTCTAAGTATGCCAGATCGTATATTGATTCTCCCTATCAGAAGAATGAGAAGTTTGTGACTGGTCTGGATGCTTATCTTGGGAGACAGTTAGTGGATCATTTGGACGATCCATTTGAGAAGCTTGTGGAGAAAGCCCTTAGGCATGAGAGTTTGTTTCCTAAGGAAAGTTCTGTTGTTGCTGTAACCAGGGAAGGATCTAAACCACAGCAGAGTGGCAATAAGAAGAGGAAACAACAGCAACAGAGGGGTAGGGATGGCCAGAAGAAGCCGAAGAGTGAAGTGACTTGCTATAACTGCCAGCAGAAGGGCCATCTTTACAAAGATTGTAAGAATCCCAAGGTGCCGGGAAAGTGTTACAACTGTGATAAGCTGGGACATATCAAGAAGGACTGTCCAGAACCGAGGAAAGATAGGCAGGTTGTGCAAGCCTATGCTTTGGGGGCTGTTCCATCGTCTTCGAAAGCTCCTACTGCTGAGGAGAAGGGGAAGAGTGTGGTGGTTCAAGGTACTCTTTCTATTTGTGGTGTTCCAGTTAGAGTGTTGTTTGATACTGGAGCGTCGCATTCTTTTGTTTGTGATGATTTGGTAGGCCGGTTAGGTTTGAAACCGGATATTGTTGATAGGCCATTGGTTGTGACTAATCCGGTCGGGGGTTCGTCATGTTTGTGTATGATATGCCGTGGTCTAGTTGTGTCGAGTCATGATTGCTCGTTTGTTTGTGATTGCTTTGTTCTGAACTTTGCGGGGTTCGGAATTATTTTGGGTATGGACTGGCTTAGGAAGTATGCGGCTAGGATTGATTGTGAGAGGCTTGAGGTGACAGTCGGGAATGTGGAAGGGCGAAAGGTTGTGATACGATGTAAGCATGAAGAAGGCGTCTTCATGAGCTTCATGTATTCGCTAGTTGTTCCACGGGATGGACTGTCATCAGTGCCTATTGTGAATGAGTTTGGTGATGTCTTTGAGGAAGTCAAAGGGTTACCGCCGCATAGGGAGATCGAGTTTCGTATCGATCTAGTTGAGGGAGCCAGACCTGTTGTGATGCCTCTTAGGCGGATGGCACCGAGGGAGCAGCAAGAGCTGAAGGTGCAAGTTGATGACCTTTTGCAGAAAGGATTCATTCGGAGAAGTGTGTCCGAATGGGGTGCGCCAGTTGTGTTCGCAACCAAAGCGGATGGATCGTTGAGGTTGTGTGTGGATTATCGTGAGCTGAATAAGGTGACTAAGAAGAACAAGTATCCATTGCCGAGAATAGATGACTTGTTTGATCAGCTTCACGAGGCTAAGGTGTTTTCTCAGATGGATTTGGCAACGGGATTTCACCAGTTGAGAGTGGCAAAGGATAGTGTGCCGAAGACTGCTTTCAGGACACCATCCGGGTTTTATGAGTGGCTGGTAATGCCGTTTGGATTGACTAACGCGCCAGCATATTTTGTGGATCTTATGAATAGAGTATTCAGAGATCAGTTGAATAAGTTCGTGCTTGTGTTCGTGGATGATATTCTGATTTATTCCAGAACCGAGGAAGAGCACAAGACGCACTTGAGGATTGTTTTGGAAATCTTGCGGAAACATCAGCTGAAGGCTAAGTTTTCGAAGTGTCACTTCTGGAAGAGTGAAGTGAGGTTCTTAGGCCATGTTATCTCTGGAAATGGAATAGCGGTTGACCCCGCTAAGGTGGCAGCGATCCAGGATTGGGTTAGACCTAAGAATGCATCTGATGTGAGAAGTTTTCTTGGATTAGCTGGATATTATCGTCGGTTTATCAAAGACTTTTCCAAGATAGCTGCCCCATTGACAGGATTGACGAAGAAGAACCAAGTGTTCAGATGGGATGACAAGTGTGAGCAAGCTTTCGTAATCCTGAAAGAGCGACTGACGAGTGCTCCTGTTTTGACTATTCCAAGTGGGAATGATGAGATGGTGGTTTACACCGATGCATGTGGCACTGGACTAGGAGCGGTGCTAATGCAGAAGGATAAAGTTGTTGCGTATGCTAGTCGACAACTAAAGCCGCATGAAAGGAATTATCCGACTCATGATTTGGAGTTAGCGGCGATTGTGTTTGCTTTGAAGATGTGGAGACACTATCTATTGGGAGTTAGATTCGAGCTGTTTACAGATCATAAGTCGTTGAAGTATCTGTTTTCCCAAAAGGATTTGAATCTTCGACAGCAACGGTGGCTAGAGTTCTTAGCATCGTATGATTTTGGTATAGCCTATACTCCAGGGAAAGGTAACGCAGTGGCTGATGCGTTAAGTCGAAGACATGCAGGATTGGGAGCCATGTTTTCGGAATGGAAGAGTCTTGAGTATTTGGCTGGATTTGATTTCAGGCCTAGATGTGAATTAGAACCTGAGATGTTGGCAAACTTATCGATAAGGCCTACTCTTGTGGAAAGGATTGGCGAGAGCCAAAAGAGAGATGATAAGCTTGTCAAGATTATCCGTGATTTGGAATCTGAATTGGAACCAGAGAAGGATAAGGGATTCGAGGTCGATCGAGAGGGTTGGCTTCGAAAGCAAGGGCGACTAGTTGTTCCCGATGTAGATGGATTGAGAGATGAAGTTCTGAGGGAGAGTCATCACTCGAAGTTGACAATTCATCCAGGTGGAAATAAGATGTATCGGGACATGAAGAGAACCTACTACTGGAAAGGTATGAAGAAGGATGTTGGAAATTTTATTTCCAAGTGTATGAATTGCCAGTTGGTGAAAGCTGAGCAGAAGAAGCCCAGTGGATTACTTCAGCCATTAGAAGTTCCTACGTGGAAGTGGGAGCAAGTGTCGATGGATTTTATTGATGGTCTACCTAGGACGAGAGCAGGAAATGAAGGAATTTGGGTCATAGTAGATCGTTTGACTAAGAGTGCAAGATTCATTCCTGTTCGATCGACTAGGACTGCATCGAAGCTGGCTGAGCTTTATGTTAAGTGGATAGTTCGATTCCATGGTGTTCCGAAGAGTATAGTGAGCGATCGAGATCCATTGTTCACCAGTAGATTTTGGAAGAGCTTCCAGGAAGTTTTGGGAACTGAGTTGTGTTTGAGTACAGCTTATCACCCTCAAACCGATGGTCAGACTGAGAGAGTCAACCGGGTTTTGGAAGATCTTCTTAGAGCTTGTGTTTTGGACTTCGGAGGATCATGGGAAGATCACCTTCATTTGGTGGAGTTTGCTTATAATAACAGTTATCAGTCGAGTATTGGTATGGCACCATATGAGGCATTATATGGAAGACCGTGTAACTCTCCGACAGGTTGGTTGGAAACTGGAGAAAAGCTGATACTTGGGCCAGAGATGATTCGACAGACTTCAGATTGTATAGAGATCATTCGGCAAAGAATGAAGGCAGCCCAGGATCGTCAGAAAAGTTATGCAGATAATCGTCGTAAGGATTTGGAATTCGACGTAGGTGATATGGTTTTTGTGAAGATTTCTCCTCTGAAGAGTGTCATTAGATTCGGAAAGAAAGGAAAGTTAACTCCGAGATTTGTTGGACCATTCCCGATTATCGAGCGAATTGGAAAGCTCGCTTATAGATTGGAGTTACCGGAAAAGATGGCGGGTGTGCACAATGTTTTTCATGTATCTTATCTACGGAAGTATGTGCACGACCCAACTACTGTGGTTTCTGCTGATAGCTGTGAAGACTTGGAGGTTTATCCAGTTGTTTCGAGACCTCGTAAGCCGCTTCGTATTGTTGAAACCGATACGAAACAGCTTAGGAGGAAGACGATTACGTTGCTCAAGGTACAATGGAGTGATGATGTTAACGACTGTACATGGGAGGAGGAAGAGAGGATGAAGGCAGCTCATCCCGGACTCTTCGAGGTATGGCCCTAAAGTGTCGTGACATCTCATGAATTTGTAGCTTGTTCTGAGTCTTAGAATTCTGCATGCTAGGCTAGAATTGGTTGCATGGTTTGTTGATTGCTTTGGATGGTAGGCATGCGGAATATCTTTGATTTCTGATTGTTTGCTTGGAATTTCGGGGGCGAAATTCCTAAGGGGGAGAGAATGTAACGACCCGTATTTTACGTGTCGATGGATCGTAGAATTTGCAGGTCGATAGTGTTGTTTGTGTGGCCTCTAGCTTGAGTCGTTTAGGAGTTGACCCGAGTGCAAGTGATGAGTCGTGACCGACTCATAGATAAGTCGTAGACGACTTAAGGGGATGGACCGAGTTAAGGGATAGAACGGCATAGTAGTTGCCGACTTAAGAAGAGAGGCGAAATAGGGGTCAAGTGATGAGTCGTGGCCGACTCATAGAGGGCCGACTCATAGGCATTGCCGAGTTAAGGGTTGAGTCGTGACCGACTCATAGGATAGGTCGTGTACAAGTTACGACTCATAGGATGGAAGGCTTGGGAGTTAGGTCGTTTGAAGGATAGGTCGTAGGTAGGGGTGAGCGACCTAAGGAGCTAACGGGTTAGGATGTTAATGTGTTGAGAGTTAGGTCGGTTGAGCGACCTAGGATAGAGGAACGACCTAAGAAAGTGACCGACCTAGTGGAGAGCGACCTAAGAGGGGGTAGCGACCTAAAGGAAATAGGTTGAGTCGTGAGTCGGCTATGTTGTTAGGTCGTAGCATGATAGGTCGGCAACGACCTAAGTTAGGTCGGAGGCTTTTGTATTATGTGTTTGTTAGGTCGTTGGGGACATAGGTCGGCAGGGGTTTGAGTCGGCACTGGTATTAAGTCGTAAGTCGGCATGGTGGTTAAGTCGTCATACGACTTAGGACTTGGGATATGCGGCCTGTGTTTTAGGTTATGTCTGGGTTGTGTCGTAGGTCGTTAATGTTATAAGTCGTTAGGTCGGCCTTGGGCTTAAGTCGGCCTTGTTTGTTAGGTCGCAGGGGGTTTAGGTCGTGAGACCCTGTGTGTTTGGATAAGCCGTAGGTCGCTAGGGCGGGCTGGTTTTAGGTCGTAGGTCGTTGGAGTGTTAGATCGGGGACGACCTAAAGGGCGACGACCTAAGGGTTGTTCAGCCTATAAATAGAGGGGTTTGGCTCACTTTTTGGCACCGGTTTTCGAAGCGACGAAGTGCTGCCATTTTGGAAACTCGACTACAGTATTTTCTTCACTTCTTTCTCTATTCCAATCTAGTTCTAACATCCATCCAAGATCGAAGATTTAGATTGAAGATCAAGATCAAAGATCAAGAGCCAAAGTTGAAGATTTTCATCCGAAGAAGCTAGATTTCACCGTTTCAAGTGAAATTTCTCCGGATCAAGCTCAAGTTCTTGCTGTCCAGATCTGAAGTTGATTGATTTTAGGTTGTTTTGGTGATTTGGTGAGTGGTAGTTATCTCTCACGCGGATCCAAAGGAGTATATGGGATTGGTGACTTGTTTATGTGTTAAAGTTAGCGTTTTCTCGCATTTTCCTTAAGTCTGCATGTAGATCCATCATATTTGAAGATGTTTGCTTATGAAAGTTATTTATCAAGTATTAGAGATAAAACCCATGTTTTAGATTTGATAGATCTATGCTAAAAACTATGATTTCACATATGTTGGACTTTTGCTCACTTAATTACGAAATTGCCATTATAGTTGATATTGTTTAATATATCTTGTTTGAATGCTTGAATGTTTGAATGTATGTTAGATTTGATTGCACCAAGTTAGCTTGTAGTTGATTTGGAACAAGATGGTTGAAGATGATTCAAAAGCTAAGTGGAAAGGCTCTTGAATGGTGAAAGCCGCCGATGGTATATGAAGCGGATGTGGAAGCTCATATGGATGGATTCGATGATGGGACTTTGCCGTGATGCGAAGAGGCGAAGTATGAGATCGAGATGGGACTTTGCCATGATTTGATGAGGCAAGCCATGTTGTTGAGTTGAGACTTTGCTTTGATGCGATGAAGCGAAGTATGATGTGAGTCTTGGCTTAATCCAAGCAGGGATCATTCCAAGCATGTTGATAACTTGAAGAGTAGTTCAAGTTGGTTGATAATGGATTGTTCAAGAGGTAGCTTGAGCTTGTATGAGGATAGTCGTCAAGAAGGATGGCTAGGAGGCTTGGATCTCGTCGTTGTTGAAGGTTCTAGCATGCTCAAAAGCAAGAGTACATGGGGCGCCCATAACGACTACAGGAAGGTAGTCGGGACACCCAAAAGACTACAGGTAGGTAGTTGAGTACTCTGGGCAAAGTAGATAAGTCCTAGGCACAAGGCAGTGTGCGGAGTTATGGTTAGAACCGGGGTTACCATTAGCCCTTGACAGATGGTCATTCAACTAACGGTGAAATCGAGGCAAAGTTAACAGTGATAGCCAGAGTCATGGATGTTTGGTTGTATCATCATTCGGTCTCAAGAGCGGTGTTTTCTGGGTGCTTATCTGATCTTGGTTTAGGCCTTGGGGGTTTGTATTTGGAAAACATCGACCTTGACTCGAGTGATAATTACTTTACTTTAATTGCCTGCTGTGTTATGCCTGCTTCTCCTTAGTGTGTGTCTGGGGGCTATCACTGTAGAAAGAGGTGGAGTGGGATGGTTTGGTTCCTATTCCTTTTATCCTTTATGCTCTTTTGGTATGCTTGATAGTTGATTTACTGCTCACTAAGACTTTGTCTGACTCAAGGTTTTATGTCTCCTCTTATTACCTTGGGCTGTTCATCCATGTTTGGGATGGGCAGACTAGGTAGCAGGTGACAGGTGCTGTGCTAGGAGTTCTACGCTGAAGATGACAAAGACGAGCAGGAGGCTTTGCATATTAGTTTTCTTACTATATGTACTGGGTATCAGCTGCTGTATTTGGTTGAGTGATTTGTAGTGAGGCTTTCATGTATGGATTTGAGTAGATGATTGTATGAAACTACTGTGATGCTTATATGATGATGTTCTGTTCTATGGAGCTTCACTATATTATATTTCTCTATTGTATTTTATCCATGCGCTGTGAGTTATGCGATAGAGATTCTTCTGTTTTGTTTTACCCTGACTATCGTCCATGGCTGCCTGGCACACCTTTTAGCGCATTATTTCCTTGACTTGGTGCGGGAGTCATGGGCGGTCGTCACAAGAACAAGATAACAACTCTAAGCTTTTTAATGTAACATCAAACAAACCAATTCTTAAAAAAACAAAAAAGGAAGGCTGAGAAAAACAAAAGAAAACTGATGCCCACTCAGATATTGACACTAGCAGAGAAAATGGCCTAAACCAAATGTTTAATGAACCTTCTCAAACCATTACTGAAGACCAGAACCAAACAATAAGAAGGACAACTAGATCGAGTACATATAGAAAAGCCAAACAAAATAAAAGAATATTTTAGGCAATATAACTTCATGGAACATAAGAGGAGCTCGCCTTACAATCTAGTAGCAAGAAATAAAGAATGTAATCCGCACTCATCATCTTGAAACAGTAGGAATACTTGAAACCAACCTATACCAAGTTCTCACTCAAAAAGCTGCTACCTTTGTAAACTCCCAATTTTTTTTATGACAATTCGACTCAAGAACCCTATGTTAGAATACTAGTAATTTGGAATTTCTCCTTTTTTCTACCACTCTTATTAATACTAGTAAGCAGTTCATACATTTTCATGTCAATCGAAAATCCATTCATCTCCTCATCAAAGTCAGATAATACTATCATACCAAAAACACAATCCAAAGGCGTACAGATCAATAGTTGCAAATCATAATTCGACAAATAAAAAAGGAATTGGAGTAAGAACGCACTGCACAGTAAGCGATGAGCCTCCACACATGTCTTATCAAAGCATCGATTTCAAGATCCAAAACTACAACCGCCGACATCTCCAGGCTCGGCAACGCAGCGTTCTAAATGTCGCAACCTCTAAAATCGATAACAATAATAAACTCGATGGTATAAGCAAGGCAGCTGAACTCATGGCAATGGATTTTGGCTAGGATGGTGTAGCTTTTGAAATGAGGACGATAATCCGAAGGAGGATAATAGTTCGGTTTGGGATCTGCCGATTTTATATTTGCGGAGAGAAAATAATTTAAGGAAGAGGGAAGAAAGAAGAGGGAAATAATTTAAGGAAGAGGGAAGAGCAAAATAATTACTTGAGGACGCGGCTAAAGGAAATAATTAAGGGCAAAAAGCGTTATGCAGCCGAACAAAGGCTCTAAATAAAACAAACTAGAATAAATAATAACACAATGAAATAAGGCATTATTAATTGCCGTTATAAAAAGCAAATTTTCTTGTAGTGATGACAAATTGACTTCAAGGAGAATGTTAACCGCATCTTATATCTTAGAATTTCGAACGGCTGTGGGTGTTTTGTATGATGGCTTAGCCCGTAAGTAACCTACTTTTCCAGTCTTCGAATTTCCTTCGGTTTCCTGTTTTGTCCAATTTTTAGTCCAACATCAATCTATTTAGCGAAATATTATCATGGCCTTTTTTTATCTTCGTATATTATGGTTTTTTTGTCGTTTTTCAAGGTTTACATCGTATTAGCCCGATTATTTGTACCACAAACTTCGCGGAATAAATTTATGAACGAAAACATCCGAGTTGTAGAAAAAAATTAAGATGGAATTTTTCTACCCATGAAACCGATCCATGACTATTCCAACCTTTAGAAACGTAGAACATTGAAAGATCTTCATTTTGATAGGTTGTGGCTCCCGTAACTCCAAACGAGTTAGAAGTTATGGCCGTTTGAAGAAACGGAAGAAAGCGACGGACCGCTCGTTGATCCGATTCGACGGTATTGGCGAAAGTCGTCGATCTCCGCGAAACACTCGAGCATGCTCACACTGTAGCACTCGATATTTAAGACATTATGGATCACTGAGGGAATAAATGAGGATATGGGTGAAAAGCTTGTCTACAGAAGCTATAGCGTAATAAACGTTTTTTTACGATCGTGTCGTCTTCCTCGTTTTACATACCTCATTCTTTTGCTCACATTCATCAACACACGCGGTATTTTTACCCAAATTACAATACCACGACAAAGTGACTTCAATAAAAATGTTAAACGCATTTGATATCTTAGAATTTCGAACGGCTCAGGGTGTTTTTTGTGATTGCTTAGCCTACAAGAAACCTTTTTTTTCAGTCTGCAAATATCTTTCGGTTTCCTGTTTTATCCAATTTTTAATCCAATTTCAATCTTTTTGGCGGAATATTATTTGGGCCTTTATTGATCTTCGTATATTTTTGTTTTTTTTGTCCTTTTTCAAGGTTTACATCGATTTAGTCCAATTATTTATACCACAAACTTCGCGGAATAAACTTATGAACGAAAACATCCCACCTGTAGAAAAAACTTAAGATGGAATTTTTTCGCACATGAAACCGATTCATGACAATTCCAACAATCAGAAACGTAGAACATGAAAAGTGCTTCGTTTTGGTAGGTTGGGACTCCCGTAACTCCAAGCGAGTCAAAAGTTATGGCCGTTTGAAGAAACGGAAGAAAGCGACGGACCGCTCGCTGATGGAACACTGAGTGTATAAATGGGGATATGGGTCAAAAGCTAGTCTGCAGAAGCTATATCGCAATAAACGTTCTTTTTCACGATCGTTTCTTCTTCCTAGTTTTCCTTACCACATTGTTTTGTTCATATTCATCAATACGCGCAGTCTTTTTTTCAAAATTAC
This sequence comes from Allium cepa, assembly GCA_030765085.1. NCBI lineage: Eukaryota > Viridiplantae > Streptophyta > Magnoliopsida > Asparagales > Amaryllidaceae > Allium > Allium cepa. The sequence continues at coordinate 173,840,556 of CM060931.1, forward strand.
AACACCACGACAAAGTGACTTCAAGGAGAATGTTAAACTCATTTGATATCTTAGAATTTTGAACAGCTGAGTGTGTTTTTTACGATTGCTTAGCCTGTAAGTAACATACTTTCTCAGTCTGAGAATATCTTTCGATTTTCTGTTTTATCTTATTTTTAATCCAATTTCAATCTTTTTAGCGGAATATTATCGTGACCTTTTTTGGTATTTGCATATTTTGGTTTTTTTTGTCGTTTTTCAAGGTTTTCATGAATTTAGTCGGATTATTTATATCGCGAACTCAGTGTAATAAATTTATGAATGAAAACATCTACACTGTAGAAAAAAAATAAGATGGAATTTCTCTTCAAACGAAACCAATCCATGACAATTCCAACCGTTTGAAACGTAGAACATGGAAAGAGCTTCGTTTTGATAGGTTGTGGCTCCCTTAACTCCAAACGAGTCAAAAGTTTTGACCGTTTGAAGAAACGGAAGAAAGCGACGGACCGCTATCTGATCCGGTTCGATGGTGTTGGCGAAAGTCTTCGATCTACTCGAAACGCTCGAGCATGCTCACACTGTAGCACTCGATATTGGTGATATTATGGATCACTGGGGGAATAAATGGGGATATGGGTCAAAACCTTGTGTGTAGAAGCTATAGCTAAATAAACGTTCTTTTTTACGATCGTTCCGTCTTTCTCGTTTTCCGTACCTCATTGTTTTACTCATATTCATCAACACTCGTGGTCTTTTTACCTCACGACAAAGTGACTTCAAGGAGAATGTTAAACGCGTTTGATATCTAAGAATTTCGAATGGCTGAGGGTGTTTTCTATGATTGCTTAGCCTGTAAGTAACCTACTTTTTAAATCTGCGAATATCTTTCGGTTTCCTGTTTTATCCAATTTTTAATCCAATTTCATTCTTTTTAGCGGAATATTATCGTGGCCATTTTTATCTTCGTATATTTTGGTTTTTTGTCGTTTTCAAGGTTTACATCGATTTAGTCCGATTATTTGTACCACAAACTCTGCGAAATAAATTTATGAACGAAAACATCCGAGCTGTAATGTGACGACCTACGTTTCAGGAGGTTTAAATCAACAATAATCCACATATGTCCGACTTAAACAATCCGAAACGTAGATAATCAATTGGGGTTAAATAAGAAAAAAATAAGAAAAGAAGAAGAAAACAAAACGCAGAATCTCAAAGCGGAATCGATAATATATAATAATCAAACAATCAATTCGTAAAGATGTTTACTATGCACTGGGTTTTTAACCATACTCATTTATCAAAGTTATAAATGTACAACAAGGACAAATAACGAGTATGTGATACGGGGATAATAATAATACCAATATACCAAACTCCATCTTCGTTCTCCAGAGAATAGTATTCAATACACTAAAAAACTCAGGAATGACCCAAGCCTAATGAAAAAACAAAACAGTCGAGGCAGGACTAAAATACTCTTATGTCAGTCAAATCAATATCATAATATAAGCACAATAACTTAAGACATGTTACGGGGATTTCCATCTCCTAAGGATATGTTAAACTATTTATATATAATAGTATACGCTATAATAGATAATGTCTATCGGTAAGATAAATATCAAAATAGCGTTAAGGCTTTACATTGATCCACCTTTACACATTTTTACAGTTTTAAACCAAAATCATAATGGGCTCGTATAGGGATAAATATGAGAGGCAATGGCCAAGGTAGGATTCTACCAGTTTACCCTTTTCGGCCGGTCGTAACCCATTCGTAGCTGACCATGACAATCAATCCAAATGACAAATAAGGTGCACCCATCAAATTCAAAATCACAATAATAATACGAGGGATCAACGTCGCTAGAAGTAGCTAACCTCAATGGCCAGACATAGGCTCCTGTTTTAGTCATTTTAATTATGATACAAATGTCAAGGCTATACATCATCGTTCTTTTACTTCATTCCAGTAAACGTCGCCAATTCAACCACTACATTCTGGATATCATCCACCACGTACATGGTTGTCAAAGTGGTTCCAATATTGAAAGAGAGTATTTCAATAAGAGGCCCCGGTCTCTTTAAAAACCAATCGTCATTTTACACAGCGGTTGGTACTTTTACATTTCGAAAACAATTCATATTTGATATCAAAATATCATATTCGTTTCAAAATCAAATTCGTTTCGAAATCATCATATTTACTCAAAAATCATATCCATTTTGAAATCATCGTATTTACTCAAAAATATCAACTCAACTTGATATATTGATTTCACTTCAAAACTTGATTCGAATTACAGTTTTGGTTATAATTCATTTTAACCCAATTTGCATTTACATCCAAGTTTTAAATATAAACATTTCCACCCCGTTAACCAGTTTGAATTTTAGAAAATAATTTAAACAGTTTTAAAATAGTTAAATAGTTAAAATAGTCTAATAGAAAATAGTTTGAGTAATAAAAATGGTTTAGATCGTAAAATAGTTAAAAAAATCAAAATAATTTGAATATTTAAAGAATATAGATTTTTAAACTATTTATACTAAAAATATTCATAAAAAATATTTATTTTAAATTCAAACCAGTTCACTTTCCAAATCTCCAATTTGAATCATTTCCAATTTCCATTTCGATTTTATCGATTCAATATATTCAAGTCGATTTTTACTTCGATTCCAAATAAATTTCAATGCCAATTCCCAATTAATTTCAAACTTCAATTCTAAATTAATTTAAATTCCCATCTCAAATTAATTTAAGTTCCAATCCTAAATTTAAACAGTTTCTATTTATGTCAATTACGAGTTCGATTTCCAAAATATCGATTTAGAACACTTAAATCAAACTTTCCTTATATTAAATTTTAAATCCCAATCTTAAAATATAATGAAATTCAAAGCTCAATTTCAAATGTCATACTAGATCACCTTTTACTTAGAAATATTCAAAGTTTAATAAAAAGTCCAATTTTTTAAACAAATCAATTTTCTGAAACCCACATCACGTTCTTATTACCACTTAAAAATCTCAACTTCGATTATTTAAACAAATTCTATTTAAATTTTAAATTTCAACTTCCGAGTCCCAATTCAAAAAATAATTCAATTCCTATAAATTCGATTTTTTCTTTAGAACCAAATTATTTAAATAATTTCAAATCAAAATTTTAAAATCGTCTAATTTAACCAATCCGGTGTCCGTATATAATTCTCTATCCTATGGCCAAGTGAATCATTATTCCATTTTAGTTTCCTAGAATGGATATATATCATTTCAATCCGAAATAAGTGTCATAGGTTTATATCATTTCAACCTTTTCCTTAATTTATTCAGAATAATTTAATTTAAAGTTTTATATACTGTAAATAATATACAGGGTGATAACAAAGTATACCAAAATAATTAACCATTTAATCATTCAAATATCATCCAATTTCCATTCATCACAATCAATCAACCAAACAGTCAACAATCACAACAATCAACCAATTATCGAAAATCAAGGAATTTTACTAGCAGTTATATTCTAATTTAATCTAACTATCAATTCAATCCGATCAATAAATTTAGATGTTAATTAAACGTCAATTTAAATTTATCCAACAGCCATCAATAAATTTAAATTACGTTATGATAAAATTTTACTAACATAAAAATAAAATAGTCAAACATGAGCGTAAACACTCACTTTTTATTTGAAACTGAAAATATTTTCAGCTCCAAATAAATTCCAATTCAATTCCACGCTGAAGACGATGCCGATACGAATCTGCTGGAATTAGATTTGTTCGAAACGGACCTCGAACAAGATATATGATAATTAGCATTACAATTTATAAAATAAATCAACTAAACAAAAAACTAACTAACTCTTCATTCTCATGAATCTGATCTCGAAATCCGGACAGCAACGCTTCTCCTTCCTTTAATAAATATGACTCTCCCTTTATATATATATATATATATATATATATATATATATATATATATATATATATATATATATATATAAAACTGTATAAACATTACACGGCCAACCATTGTGAAAGAGATGAGCGGTCAAGCTCGAGTGGGCGTTGGGTGAAGCAGTCGCTAGTCAGGGGTTCAGGTGGCAGCAAAGACAAGGAGGAGGTGGAAGGCGCACTGTGAATGGGAAGGAGGGCTTGGCTTGTATAGATTTTATATTTTAGTTTTTTTTTCAAAGTCGACGGCGGTTAACAAGTGAGGAGGAGGAGCTGTGGTCGGAGGTGGATGGTGCGGCGGCCTTAGGTGATGCGGCGTGAGGCAGGCGATAATTGGGAGGAGCAGCGGTGGAAGGTCAGGGTCGGCTGTTGTTGTTCTTTTTTTTATGGTGGCAGCAGCTATTGGAGGGGAGGGCGCAGCTAGCTTGGTGATGCACTGACAGGCGGAGCGGCGGCGGTAGGGAGGAGCATGTTAAAGGAGTGTAGTGGAGCTTGGCCAAAAAGAAGAGGAAGGTGATATAATTTCGTAAGCTACTTCTTTGTTCTATATTGGTTTCGCAAGCTACTGTGCTTCCAATTAATAATGCAGAAGTACATATAATATATGTATTGGGAAGACAGAGGAATGTGACCATGCGTGAGAACAGGGTATTAAACATTTATCTCTACCTAATTTACCAGTTCAACTAATTTAAATGCATACCAATTCCACTAACCAAATATATATAATTTTAAATTTCGAATAGCTGTAGCATAGTAAACGTATCCATTTTTTTATTTTTACATGGCTGTCAGTTATCAACCTATATTATAAATTTATATTATAATATTTCAGTACTTATAATACCCCGTGAATATAATAGTAACCACCATTAACCCAGACTACAAACACTGCACCGCACAACCCGAAAGTCCAAAAACGTGAAAAGAAACAACATTGTGCTCAGTGTGTCGATATGAATGTGTTAGTAGACAGAAAATTGGTTTTTAACGCTCGAGTGAAAATTCCTTATTCATGCCATATCGGTTGTCGCTACCGTAAATCAATCGCATAAATCGATTTAAACTTAGCTAACAAAATCGGAATTCGTCAAAAAGAACGTCGACGTTTTTATATAAAAAAATTCTACAATAATTACATGTAAAATGTTAAAATTTTCGAAATAAAAAATTTCACTGTTTTATCAACGATTGATTTTTAAATTTCTCAACTTAAATCAAGGTCAATTTAATCAAATTCTTTTCAAACGAACTGTAAATTTTGGAATACATTCGCCGCCACTCAAAACTTTTCATCTTCGAAAAGGCGTTAAGAATGGAATTTAACACTCGGTATATTTAATTCAAAAATATCAACTTATAAAACTTTAAAATTCTTATTTACAAACTATTACTGCGTTTCTACTACGCCAATTCAATCAGTTTATGAAAAATATAATGTATGTAGAAAAACATGTTTTAATTTTTTTTTTAAACTTCAAAAGTTTTCTAACTCCCGGATTTACGGAAAATTTCGACAGATTCATCTTTGTGTGGCTTGATCGAATTTCTTTTTTACAATTCAATATATAAAAAATATATAACCAATATATATCAAATGAACATCTCATCTCAATGATGAGGCATCCCGAAGGGCAAAAATATAAAATCGAGGTATGTAATCCGAGATACGTACCTTATTATTAATAATACGAGTGAGTTCGCTCGTATTAAGCAAGCAAAAGCATATAAATCTCCACATACGCCCAATCGATCTTCGTATGTACCTAACTCAACTCAATTCGGAATGTTAGTCACTTATAATGATACATAAACATGTATAAGTCTAACATAAGCATTTAATATAGATTTTGAATCCAAACAACACAAACAATCACAAATACATAACATACAACAATCATATGCAATCAGAACGGTAATAACAATGGGTTGCAACAAAAAAAAACCATCCAACTATCAAAATCCGTCCAATTAATCCAATTTAATTTATAACCATGTGAATAGTATTATCCAATGTCAACTTTTAATTTATTCCATTCATTTCTCATTAATATTCGTTACATTAACATTGTAATTGATTCACTTCAATTTTATTTGCATTCAACAACTTTTATTCAATTAAATTTATGTTCAATTGATTTTTCACTCAATTTATTTATTTCCATTTGATTTGCATGCAATTATCAATATTAATAAATTTACATTCTATTAATTTACACTCGTTGATAGTTACATTCATTTTTCTTTCTTCACTTTCATTATTTCATTTCAATAATTCAAATAATTAATTACACTTAAGTAATTTAATTCATACCATATTCCATATATTTAAAATTGATTCACATTCACTTATTAATATTATTCATTAATCATACAACAGATTTATAATCAATTCATTTTCTTTTAATTGATTAACATTCAACTAATCTTGTTTCAACCCATTTTCTTTCAAGCAATATTTATTGCATTCATATTTGATTTATTACAATTCAATATATATTTACATTCAATCGATTTGTTTCAATTATTTATTTTTGCTTCATCCACTTTTAATTGGTTTACATTCCATTGTTTTCTTCCAATTTATTAACACTCATTACATATCCATTATATTCAATTTTATTCAATTCAATTTGTGAAATTCCAATTGTTTCACTTTTTTTAAAGCCTATTTACGTAAATTCATTGATGAATCTTTTATAAAATTATTCCACTTAATCTTGCTTAATTTGAATTTGATTTATTTCCACTTAGTATATCCTCCATTTTATTAGACTAACATTATTTATAAATTATCTAAGTTCATTATAAATATTTTATACAACATAACTCACGTTTATTTTTAGTACTTCATATCTTAAGTTATAATTAATTCATCGATTCACTTCATTTATTCAAATTCATAGTATTTATTTACAAAAATAAATTTTTATTTTATAACTCAATTCATATTAATAATCCTTTTTTTTTCTTTTCACATTTAATTCCTTCAGTTTCTCTTATGTCCAATTTAACTTATAATTTATTTTCAGTAACTTATTCCATATTATATTAGTTAACATTCAATTTTTTTTTATTTAAACTGCTTCACATGCAATTTAAAATTTCCTTTATCCGATTTCAAATCAAATCCAATTACTCATACTAATATTTTCGTACATTCATTTATTTTATTTTATCTCTTTCATATTTAAATTATATTTCAAGTCCTTATTCATTTTTAATTCATTTTATAGCTCAAATGAAATTAATCTACTTTGCCACTTTATCTAGTTTCATTTAATATCCAATTCAATTTATTAAGTTAAACTTCAATTTATTTTAGTCCATTGCTCATTTTATTTAATCTTATTGAAGTTAAAACTTTTTTCTTCTCTTATCATTCAAATTCAACAAATTTAGAATTTTTCTTAGCTTAATATTCTCAAATCTATAAATTATACAATTTATTCATTCATCAACTTCATTTCAAATGTAATTCAATTTTATTTAAGCTTACATGAGCTAAACTACATTTTATTTACTTCATTTCACTAACTCAATTAATTTAATATTTCTTGAATCATTTATTTTGCTTAACCAAAAATTTTAACCAATTTAAATTTCCTATTCCAATTTATAATTTGCAAACTTATTTCTCATCTATACTATTGTAAATTTGAAGTTCAACAATTTCCATGTATTTTTAAATCACATTTATAATATTTTTTTTATCAAACTTGTTTTAATCGAAAATAAATTTCTTTTGGGAGCAATCTTCACTTAGAAACTCGAAAATGAACACTGGCGATGCTGCAGTCATCCCTAGAATTATTTCCCAGCGGCCAAGCGAGTTTAATGCTTTTATTTCCTTCAAAAATATTTTTAAAATATATTTTTGTCGTCAAACTCTTTTAAATAATATTAATAGTAATTTTTTTGAAGCTTCGAAAATAATTTTGAAAACAAAAAGGATTTAAAATTCTAAAATTATCAATTTTTAAAATCATTTCTATATATAAGCTATATTATAAAATATACTTATACAAATTTCCTTAACTTATTATCAAAATATTTCATTAGTTTACAACTTGGTCCCTTTAATCAATTCTTATTTTAATTTTCAATTCAACTTAATTATCAATTTCTTCATAAAATAAAATTCATTAATTATTCATTTTTTTCAACCAATAATTGATGATAACTAAATACTATCATCTCCTAAAAATTAACATTCATTAAAATTATCATTATATATATATAATATAGTTTAGCCAAAATTATTTCATTATTCAATTTTTAAAACAATATTATGTCAACTTGCCTCGTTTAAGTGTTTAGAAAGCCTTGTCGATAACATGGCGTCCTGCAAATCGACCAAAATTTATAAACAAATCAACGGATAAGTAAACACAATATAAAACTATTTATAACACTAATAAGTACGCTCTCTCACATATATACGCTCAAACTGACTCATTCTAGGGTATTACTACCCTATCTCTAGTGAGTCAAACCCCACAAAGCCAAGGTTATCGCTAAGCCTTCGCTTTGATACCAACTGTGATGACCCACATTTTGGAAGGTTTAAATCGACAATCATCCTCTCATGTCTGACTTAAACAATCCGAAACGTAGATAATCAATTGGGGTTAAATAAGAAAAAAAAATAAGAAGAGAAGAAGAAAACAAAGCACAAAATCTCATAGCAGAATCGATAATATATAATAATCAAATAAACAATTCATAAAGCTGTTTACTATACATTGGGTTTTAAACCATACTCATTTATCAGAGTTAAATATACAACAAGGAGAAATAATCAATACATGATACAAGGGGGTAATAATAATAGTAATATACCAAACTCCATCTTCGTCCTACAGAGAATAGTCTTCAGTACACTGAAAAACTCAGGACTGGTCCGAGCGTAATGAAAAAACACAAAATACTCGAGTCAGGACTAAAATACTCTTATGTCGGTGAAATCATTATCACAATATAAGCACAATAACTTAAGAGATGTTACGGGATTTTCCATCTTCTAAGGATCCGTTAAACTATTTATCTATAATAGTATACGCTATAATAGATAATGTCTATCGGTAAGATAAATATCAAAATAGCGTTAAGGCTTTACATTGATCCACCTTAACACATTTTTACAGTTTTAAACCAAAATCATAATGGGCTCGTATAGGGATAAATATGACAAGGCACGTGAGGCAATGCCCAAGGTAGGATTCTTCTAGTTTATTCTTTCTGGCTGGTCATAACCCATCTATGGCCGACCGCGACAATCAATCCAAACGATAAATAAGGTGCACCCATCGAGTCCGAAATCACAATAATAATACGAGAGATCAACGTTGCTAGAGGTAGCTAACCTCAATGGCCAAACATAGGCTCCTATTTTAGTCATTTTAATTATGACACGAATGTCAAGGCTATCCATCATCGTTCTGTTACTTCATTCCAGTAAACATCGCCAATTCAACTACTACATTCTGGATATCATCCACCATGTACACGGTTGTCAAAGTGGTTCCAATATTGAAAGAGAGTATTTCAATAAAAGGCCCCAGTCTCGTTAACAACCAATCGTCATTTTACACACCGGCTGGTACTTTTACATTTCGAAAACAATTCGTATTTGATATCAAAATATCATATTCGTTTCAAAATCAAATTCGTTTCGAAATCATCATATTTACTCAAAAATCATATCCATTTCGAAATCATCGTATTTACTCAAAAATATCAACTCAACCTGATATATCGATTTCACTTCATAACTTGATTCGAATTACAGTTTTGGTCATAATTCATTTTAACCCAATTCGCATTTACATCCAAGTTTTAAATATAAAAATTTCCACCCCTTTAACCAGTTTGAATTTTAGAAAATAATTTAAATAGTTTTAAAATGGTTAAATAGTTAAAATAGTCTAATAGAATATGATTTGAGTAATAAAAATATTTAGATAGTAAAATAGTTAAAAAAAATCAAAATAAGTTGAATATTTAAAGAATATAGATTTTTAAACCATTTATACTAAAAATATTCATAAAAAAATATTTATTTTAAATTCAAACCAGTTCACTTTCCAAATCTCCAATTCAAATCATTTCCAATTTCCATTTCGATTTAATCGATTCAATTAAGATTTCAAGTCGATTTTTACTTCGATTCCAAATAAATTTCAATGCCAATTCCCAATTAATTTCAAACTTCATTTCTAAATTAATTTAAATTCCAATCTAAAACTAATTTAAATGCCAAATCTCAAATTAATTTAAATTCCAATCTCAAATTAATTCAAATTCCAATCCCAAATTTAAACAGTTTCTATTATATCAATTACGAGTTCGATTTCCAAAATATCGATTTAGAACACTTAAATCAAACTTTCCTTATATTAAATTTTAAATCCCAATCTTAAAATATAATGAAATTCCACGCTCAATTTCAAATATCATACCAGATCACCTTTTACTTAGAAATATTCATAGTTCAATAAAAAGTCCAATATTTAAAACAAATCAATTTTCTGAAACCCACATCACATTTTGATTTCCACTTAAAAATCCCAACTTCGATTATTTAAACAAATTCTATTTAAATTTTAAGTTTCAACATCTGAGTCCCAATTCAAAAAATAATTCAATTCCCATAAATTTGATTTTTTTCTTTAGAACCAAATCATTTAAATGATTTCAAATCAAAATTTTAAAATCGTTTAATTTAACCAATCCGGTGTCCGTTTTTAATTCTCTATCTGATAGACAAGTGAATCATTATTCCAATTTAATTTCCAAAAATGGATATATATCATTTTAATCCAAAATAAGTGTCATAGGTATATATCATTTCAATCTATTCCTTAATTTATTCGGAATAATTTAATTTACAGTTACAGAGTATACCAAAATAATTAACCATTTAATCATTCAAATATCAACCAATTTCCATCCATCACAATCAATCAACCAAATAGTCAATAATCACAACAATCAACCAATTATCGAAAATCAGGGATTTTTACTAGCAGTTAAATTCTAATTTAATCTAACTATCAACTCAATCCTATCAATGAATTCAGATGTTAATTAAATGTCAATTTAAATTTATCCAACGACCATCAATAAATTTAAATTACGTTACGATAAAATTTTACTAACATAAAAACAAAATAGTCAAACGTGAGCGTAAACATTCACCTTTTAATTTGAAATTGAAAATATTTTCAGCTCCAAATATATTCCAATTCGATTCAATGCTAATGACGATGCCGATACGAATCTGCTAGAACTAGATTTGTTCGAAACGAACCTCGAACAAGATATACGATAATTAGCATTATGATAATTATAATGTAAATCAACTTAAACACAAAATTAACTAACTCTTCATTCTCATGAATCTGATCTCGAAATCCGAACATCAACGCTTCTCCTTCCTTTAATAAATATGACTCTCTCTCTTTTTTAATATAAAACTGTATAAACATTACACGGCCAGCCATTGTGAAAGAAGATGAGTGGTCAAGCTCGGCTGGGGCGTTGGGTAATGCAGTCGCTGGTCAGGGGTTCAGGCGGCAGTAAGGACAAGGAGGAGGTGGAAGGCGCACTGTGAAAAGGAAGGAGGGCTTGTACTGGTTTTATATATTGGTTTTTTTCAAAGTCGGCGGCGGTTAGCAGGTGAGGAGGAGGAGCTCTAGTCGGAGGTTGATGGTGCGGCGGCTAAAGGTGATGCGGCGTGAGGCAGGCGGTGATTGGGTAGAGCAGCGATGAAAGGGTAGGGCTCGGCTGCTGCTGTTATTTTTTTGAATGGTGGCGGCAGCTGTTGGAGGGGAGGGGAGCAGCTAGCTCGGTGATGTACTGACAGGCGGAGCGGACGCGGTAGGGAGGAGCATGTGAAACGAGTGTAGTGGAGCTTGGCCAAAAAGAAGAGGAAGGCGATATATATTTTGTAAGCTACTGCTTTGCTTTGTATTGGTTTTGCAAGCTACTGTGCTTCCAATTAATAATGCAGAAGTAAATATAATATATGTATTGGGAAGAGAAAGAAACGTGGCCATGTGTGAGAACAGGGTATTAAACGTTTATCTCTACCTAATTTACCAGTTCAACTAATTTAAACGCATATTAATTCCACTAACCAAATATATATAATTTTAAATTTCGAACAGCTGTAACATAGTAAACGTATCCATTTTTTATTTCTATTTTTACACGGTTGTCTGTTACCAACCTATATTATAAATTTATATTATAATATTTCAGTACTTATAATACCCTGTGAATATAATAGTAACCATCATTAATCCGGACTACAAACATTGCACCGCACAACCCGAAAGTCCAAACACGAGAAATGAAACAACATTGTGCTCAATGTGTCGATACGGATGTGTTAGCAGACAGAAAACTAGTTTTTAATGCTCGGGGGAAAATTCGTTATTCATGCCATATCGGTTGTTGCCATAGTAAATCGATCGAATAAATCGATTTAAACTTAGCCAACGAAATCGGAATTCGACGAAATGAACGTCGACGTTTTTATAATAAAAAAATTCTAAAATAATTACATGTAAAATATTAAAATTTCCGAAACCAAAAATTTCACTGTTTTATCAATGATTGATTTTTAAATTTCTCAACTTAAATCAAGGTCAATTTGATCGAATTCTTTTTAAAAAAAGGTAAATTTAGGAATGGTTACGTGTAATAAAAACTTAAGATAGAATTTTTCTGCACACGAAGCCTGTGACAACCCATAAATTTTTAACATTTGAAATGGAATATTTAATTGATTTTAAATATTTGGAAGTTATTTTAACTTGAATTTCAATTATAACTATGGATTTGGCAATTAAATTATTAAATTTAATTTATCGAAATTGGGTAAAAATTTGAATCTTCAGTTTTAAGCCGATTAAAAATATTTCAAAGACTTGGAAAATTTATATTGACATTATGAAGATAATGGAAGCTTCAGAATTGAATTTGAAAGTGAATTGTTCAGTTTTGAATTTTTAGCGTTTAAATCGAAATTTGAAAATAGCTTTCCGAGGCACAGTCTCGGAATTCAACGAAACCAGTTCCATTGGATCCATAATGTTGTATTATTATCAGATTTCAATTTTCGTAGCAATCGGAGTTGTGGTTTAACCCTGGCAGCTCAAAACGCATAGAAACTATTTTAATCGATTCAATTTAAAATTTTGATCGTTTACTTTCGTAACTTGCGTATATAATTGAATTAGCCTCTGAAACACGTTCCATTGTGTTCGGAATGCGGCTAAAACCTTATAAACGTTTGGTGTCACGCCTCGATAGGAGTTTGGGATTTCGAGTTAGGTTATACGAGATATTTTGAATATAAAATTATAAAAAGAAATTAATTAATTAGGGATTCACTACAACCTTCCTCCATACGCCAACATCATCGTATTTTTATTCTTCTGGAAGACAGCCGAAACAAAACCCTCTTCTATCTTCAAAATCGAACTTAAAAAATAAAAAAATAAATAAAATAATAAATAATAACAAAAGAAAAAAAATGGAAGATGAAATCGCGACTACCACTTTCCCTTCTTTAGTTCATAGATTCACGAAATAGAAATAGAAAAAAAGGGAAAAAGCTCACTCGATAAAAAAAATGGCGATGGCACTCGAGAATTCGCAGCCTCGTCGTAGTGAGATGGAGTCAATCGAAGTGGAACGCACTTCGATCCTGGAGGCGAGATTGGCGAGTCGACGATGGGAATCGCAATGGCCTAGGGGTTTGTGCGCGAGTAGGCAATGGAGGCTAGGGTTTCGCATGTCAAGCTCGAGAGCGAGCTGCGATGGCTATCGAGCGACGTGGGGGTATGTAGTAGGGTTCAACGTTGATCTAGGGCGAGTTCGTGGTTGTGGCCGCGATAGTGAGGGCGTGCGACCTGGGTTCGTTTGTTTCTGCGAGGTACAGTAGTTTTTAAATTCTCGATAGTTCAAATTTAATTTAAATCAATAATTTATATATGTGTATATATATATATTTACAGATTAGGAATTTTTTTATACATAAGGTATAGGCAGGGCATGATGTTTAATTCAGATATAAACTGTATTTTCGAATAAAGTTTAAAGCTAGTTCTGATTTGTGAGAATGATAATAGTAGCAGAAAAATAATTTATTACAGTAAATATATACATATGTATTTTAAATTTACAAGTTTATTTTGAAATAATGGATTTGGTGGAAAAAAATGTTTAACTAACTTATCTAAATTATTTTTTATACTAAAAGATTTTAAAAAGGGAATTTTAAAAAGAATTTGTTTAAAATTAAAAATATTAGTTTAAAATCAAAATTGTTGGTTAATTAAATTTATTAAGGTGTATAATTAACTTATTTAATTCTTTTGGTTACTAAAGGAAATTATTAAAGGGAATTTAGTTTTAAATTTAAATTTTTAGTTACATAAATTTATTAAATTTTTTTTTTAAAATTTAAAAGTATTAGTTTTAAATAAAACTATAGGTTAATTAAACTACTAAAACAAAAATTTAATTGTTCGATTGGTTCGAATATTAATAAATTGTATAATTGCTTATACAAGGTCAAAACCGTGAAACCAAGTCGGAATGAAAATGGATTGCATGCAAAGCAAAGGTGAGATCTTCTCATTCAATTAAAAATCTCCAGTTAATTTTAAATAGTTAGATTTAAAATTTATTGACTGTGTGCTTGGATGATTGATTATAATAATTATTCACTGGATGATATTATATATATATATATATAATAGTATATAGTATATATTGGAGTTGTTGATTCCCACATTATATAGCGGATGAGACCCTATTGCGCCGCATAATAGCGGATGATATTATAAAATCCCATATACCGCGATATTCAACCTCAAAGTAGAATTGGTATTTAATTGTTGTGCTAACGTCTGTGGATGCAGGGAAACAAGTTGGAGGGATCCAACTGGATTCTTCAAATATTGAATTTGTTTCATATCTTGTGTGTTGATTATTTATAATCTACGTGTGATTATTTGTAATTAAAACCCTTGAAGGCTATAATTTAGCCGAATATATTTCTAATATCGTAGGATATCAGGAATAAATAAAATTGAATTTTTGAAATTTAGTAGAAATTTATAGTAATTAGTTTTAGAAAATTGAATAAATTTTAAAGGAAGAATTTGTTTCAAAGGATAATAAATTTGGTATTGAAATAAATTTAGAAATCAAGTTTGAAAATTGATTTGGTATTTGTAAATAAATTTAGAAATCAATTCAGAATTTAATTCGGTCCTGAAAATGAAGATTTAGAAATCGATTTGAAAATCGTATATTAATGGATATTTAGAAGTTTAAATTCAAAATGAGAATTTATAAAGGAATTTACAGATTTGGTATGTAAATTAAAATAAACCGAGAAGATTTATTAATTAATATAAATGGAAAGAGAATTCTTCCCTGGAAAGCCGAGTATATTGTTAAAGTAGCTTTTGAAGTATAAATTAAAGGTTCTAGAAATTGTTTGGAAATTTTTTATTGTTGGAGGAATTATTTTTGGAAACCGGTTTAAATCTTTAAACATGGATTTATTTAATCACTTATAGAAATAATTATTTTAAAGATTAAATTGATACTTGTTTAGAAAATGGTTATTTAAAATAGTTATACCCTATCTACTAAATTATTTTAAAGTTAGTTTAGACTTAAAGTTTATGTAAGATATTAGTATAATATTTTTATAACTAATAATTAAGTAAGTGTTTTTAAAATAGTTTATTTCCAAGTACATATGTTTGGATAAGTAATTTAAATTATTTTAAAGCATTTAATCTCGGCAGATTTTTAGTGAAAATAAATATTTGGGAATGTTTTCCGTGTAAGGAAAAAAAAGATATGAAACTTGTTTTCAAGATATTGAAATGTGGTCAGTAATTTGAAATTTGTTTTCAAATGGTGGAAGTATTAAAATATGTCATGCGAATATATTTTGAAGATAAATAATTTGGGAAATTTATTTAAATCCGGTAATTGTTGTGGATATTTATTGATAGTTAAATAACCGACTAGCCTTTCAAATGGCATTTGAATTTCGATGCGACCGGAGGTCGGATTCCAAGTGGATATCCGAAAACCACATCGAACCTTTGTGATCTGTGATAGATCTTTTATTTAAAAGATCGAAGTGGAAAATTGTTGTGATTTGTTTGAAATCTGAATGAACACTTATTTTTAAAAATAAGTGCTCGTTATTCGGATTAGCCGGGAGAGGAACTTGTGTCATAAAACCCATTCCGAATAACGATATGACGAAATGTGGTTGCATTTAAAGACGGTGTTGAAGACGGGGTATTTTTCAAAAACGAAAGGATTACCTATCGAATGTCTCTTCACCGGGTTGCTCCGGTATAGAGATTTTATCACCCTTTGTGATGGGGATTCCGGACGTGATTAGTGAATATTCGGATTGCAAGGGCTTCTTTGGAAGTGCCTTCGGTTCCGTTCGATCCCGGAACGGACTTGTATGGATGTGTGGCTGACGTTACACTTTGAGATGTAAAGCTGGTTTCTATCGAATACATTTCTGTTGGTGGCGGAGAATTTATTCTCATAGCTTAACACCCTTCTCTGAGACGTACGAGCTCAGAGGTTATGTAATTGATGGTTACTAGTGATACATTCCCAATATGGTAATGTGGCACATGAATTGCTGCTGATCATTTGTTGATCGAAGCATGACTTTGTGAAAAGTGTAGCTTTGTGGACGAGACCTCATCGGTCCTCACACCCCGGAAATGGTCGGAACAGGAAAGATGCGGCAAGGTTATAAGGGTCGCGCCCTTTAGGGTATGTCATTTCCTTATGGAAAAGGGTGGGGTAAGGTATGGAGCCCTGATATTTAACCTTTGTGGTTACTGCAAATACTTTTCTTTGTGGTTGTTGCTTTATGGTAGATGATCCTCGGATAAAGGTCCCAAAGGACTGGGGGATGACATTTTCGTGTAGTAGTTACCTAGTAACAGAGGTAACCCGGTCTTGTGTTGCCAGAGAGCTGGTTAAGTTCTCGGGACGTCCCGCCAGAGGCGTACCCATGTGGCAGTAGGAAGTTCCTTAGCCTGACCATTTGTTGGAAATCCAAAGAAACAATACGCGCCCTGTACGGTTTTAGTTGTATAACCTGCCATGGAATGTGGCGGTAACCTGCTATTGAACATGGTAGCTATAGTAGGCATACAATAATGATTGTATGCTGGCTAAGATTAATATTATACTTTCGAAATTTTTTCTGCACTATGCACTAATGATAATATTAAAAAGATTTTGCGTATCAAGCATGTTTGACTATCATAAGGAGAAATCTCCTCCAATTCTTCATTTGCATTGTGTGTGTGGCGGAAGGCCTTATGGTAGTTTCATTTTCCCAAAGCATAGCGGATATCTTTTTTTTATTTCCTTTGTGAAAATAACTGTTTTAAGATCTTACACCAGTCCCACGACTGACCTGGAGTTTATTGTTCCTTTTCTAAACTCTGGGTGCCCACAATTTTCCGCATGGGCAGCCTAGAGTCAGGTTATCAGGTCATTTTGGAATTCAGAAGTTGCTATAGAAATCAGGAGTGGAGCTAGATGGCGAGGCGTATCACTTATTTATGTAATATTTCTTTCCGCTGTTTGTTATTGTACACTTTGATAATGTAATGTGATGTAATGTAATAATTGATATAGTTCTTTGTTTAAAAGATATTCGTTTATATATTATATTTGTTCCGCTGTGAAATGTGAGATACTGCTATTGTTTCTGTTTCTTCTTCTATCGTTTTCTTCTTAAACCCTAATGGTTCGGTTTTTCGGTGTTCGATGGTTCGGCAGTTGATACAGTGAACGTATTAATGTCGACTTTCGGAGGTCGAAAAATCGGGTCGTTAAAAAGATGATCCATGACAATTCCAACCGTTAGAAATGTAGAACATGGAAAGAGCTTCGTTTTGATAAGTTGTGGCTTCCGTAACTCCAAACGAGTCAAAAGTTATGGCCATTTGAAGAAACCGAAGAAATTGACGGACCGCTCGCTGATTAGATTCGACGGTTTTGGCGAAAGTCGTCGATCTCCGCGAAACACTCGAGCATGCTCACACTATAGCACTCTATAAACGTTCTTTTTTTACGATCGTTCCGTCTTCCTTGTTTTCCGTACCTCATTGTTTTGCTCATATTCATCAACAGCCGCAGTCTTTTTACCAAAATTACAACACCACGACAAAGTGACTTCAAGAAGAATGTTTAACACATTTGATGTCTTAGAATTTCGAACGGCTGATCGTGTTTTTTATGATTGCTTAGCCAGTAAGTAACCTACTTTTTCAGTCTGCGAATATCTTTCGGTTTCCTGTTTTATCCATTTTTTAATCTAATTTCAATCTTTTTAGCAAAATATTATCGTGGCCTTTTTTGATCTTTGTATATTTTTGTATTTTTTCTTTTTTCAAGGTTTACATCGATTTAGTCCGATTATTTGTACCACAAACTCTGCGGAATAAATTTATGAACGAAAACATCCGCGCTGTAGTAGAAACTTAAGATGGAATTTTTCTGCACACGAAAATGATCCATTAAAATTCCAACCTTTAGAATCGTAGAACATGGAAAAAGCGTCATTTTGATAGGTTGTGGCTCTCATAACACCAAACGAATCAAAAGTATGGCCGTTTGAAGAAATGGAAGAAAGCGACGGAACGCTAGCTGATCCGATTCGACGGTATTGGCGAAAGTCGTCGATCTCCGCGAAAAGCTTGAGCATGCTCACACCGTAGCACTCGATATTTAAGATATTATGCATCAATGAGGGAATAAATGGGGATATTGGTCAATAGTTTATCTACAGAAGCTATAGCGCAATAAAGTTCTTTTTTTACGATCGTTCCGTCTTCCTCGTTTTCCATGCCTCATTGTTTTGCACAAATTCATCAACACGCGCGGTATTATTACTAAACTTACAACACCATGACAAAGTGACTTCAAGGAGAATGTTAAACGCAATTTATATCTTAGAATTTTGAACGGCTGAGGGTGTGTTTCATGATTGCTTAGTCTGTAAGAAACCTATTTTCTCAGTCTGCGAATATCTTTCTGTTTCCGGTTTTATCTAATTTTTAATCCAATTCCAATCTTTTTAGAAAAATATTATCATGGTCTTTTTTTATCTTCCTATATTTTTGTTTTTTTCGTTTTTCAAGGTTTACATCGATTTAGTCCGATTATTCGTACCACAAACTCCGCGGAATAAATTTATGAACAAAAACATCCAAGCTATAGTAAAAATTTAAGATGGAATTTTTCTGCACTTGAAACCGATCCATGAGAATTCCAACCGTTAGAAACGTAGAACATGGAAAGGGCTTCTTTTTGATGGGTTGTGGCTACGGTAACTCCAAACGAGTCAAAAGCTATAGCCGTTTGAAGAAACGGAAGAAAGCGACGGACCGCTTACTGATCCGATTCGATGTTATTGGCGAAAGTTTTCGATCTCCATGAAACGCTTGAGCATTCTCACACCGTAGCACTCGATATTTAAGATATTATGGATCAATGATTGAATAAATGAGGATATGGGTCAAAAGTTTGTCTACAAAGGCCATAGCGCAATAAACGTTCTTTTTTTACGATAGTTCTATCTTCCTCGTTTTCCGTACCTCATTGTTTTGTTCATATTCATCAACAGGCGCGGTCATTTTACCAAAATTACAACATCACTACAGAGTTACTTCAAGGAAAATGTTAAATGCAATTGATATCTTAAAATTTCAAACGGCTGAGGGTGTTTTTTATGACTGCTTAGCCTGTAAGAAACCTACTTTTTTACTCTGTGAATATCTTTCAGTTTCCTGTTTTAACCAATTTTTAATTAAATTTCAATCTTTTTAGCGGAATATTATCGTGGTCTCTTTTGATCTTCGTATTTTTTTATTTATTTATGTTTTTTCAAGGTTTACATCAGTTTAGTCCGATTATTTATAACACAAACTCCGCGGAATAAATTTACGAACGAAAACATCCGAGCTGTAGAAAAAACTTAAGATCGAATTTTTCTGCACATGAAACCGATCCATGACAACTCTAACCTTTAGAAACGTAGAACATGGAAAGAGCTTCGTTTTGATAGGTTGTTGCTCTCGTAGCTCCAAACGAGTCAAAAGGTATTGCCGTTTGAAGAAACGAAAGAAAGCGAAGGATCGGTCGCTGATCCGATTCGACGGTATTAGCGAAAGTCGTCGATCTCCATGAAACGCTCATGCATGCTCACACCGTAGCACTCGATATTTAAGATATTATGGATCAACGATGGAATAAATGGGGATATGGGTCAAAATCTTGTCTATAGAAGTTATAGCGCAATAAACATTCTTTTTTTATGATCGTTCCGTCTTCCTCGTTTTTCATGCCTTGTTGTTTAGCTCGTATTCATCAGCACACGTGGTATTTTTACCAAAATTACAACACCACGACAAAGTGACTTCAAGAAGAATGTTAATCGCATTTGATATCTTAGAATTTCGAACGGCCGAGGGTGTTTTTTATGATTGCTTGGCTTGTAAGAAACCTATTTTTGCAGCCTGCAAATATCTTTCGGTTTCCTGTTTTAACAAATTTTTATTCCAATTTCAATCTTTTTAGCGGAATATTACCTTGGCTTTTTTGATCTTCGTATTTTTTTGGTTGTTTTTCAAGGTTTACATTGATTTAGTCTGATTATTTGTACCACAAACTCCGCGGAATAAATTTATAAACGTAAACATCCGAGCTGTAGTAAAAACTTGAGATGAAATTTTTCTGCACATGAAACCGTTCCATGACAATTCCAACCGTTAGAAACGTCGAACATGGAAAGAGCTTAACCGTTTTGATAGGGTATGGCTCCTGTAACTCCAAACGAGTCAAATTATGGCTGTTTGAAGAAACAGAAGAAAGCGGACCGCTCGTTGATTCGACTCGACAGTATTGGCCAAAGTCGTTGATATCCGAGAAAAGCTCGAGCATACTCACACTGTAGCACTCGATATTTGAGATATTATGGATCATTGAGGGAAAAAATGGGGATATGGGTCAAAAGCTTGTCTACAGAAGCTATAGCGCAATAAATGTTCTTTTTTTACGACCATTCCGTCTTCCTCATTTTCCGTACCTCATTGTTTTGCTCATATTCATCAACAGGCGTGGTCTTTTTACCAAAATTACAACATCACGACAAAGTGACTTCAAGGATAATTTTAAACGCATTTGGTATCTCAGAATTTGGAACGGCTGAGGTTTTTTTTTTGTGTTTGCTTAGCCTGTAAGCAACCTACTTTTTCGCTCTGCGAATATCTTTCGGTTTCCTGTTTTATCCAATTTTTAATCAAATTTCAATCTTTTTAGCGGAATATTATCGTGGTCTCTTTTGACCTTCGTATATTTTGTTTTTTGTCGTTTTTCAAGGTTTACATCGATTTAATACGATTATTTATACCATACTCCGCGAAATAAATTTATGAACGTAAGCATCCAAGCTGTAGAAAAAAATTAAGATGGAATTTTTCTACACACGAAACCGATCCATGACAATTCCAACCGTTAGAAACGTAGAACATGGAAAGAACTTCGTTTTGATAGGTTGTGGCTCCTGTAAATCCAAAAGAGTCAAAAGTTATGGTCGTTTGAAGAAACGAAAAAAAGCGACGGACCGCTCGCTGATCCGATTCGATAGGTATTGGCGAAAGTCATCGATCTCCGCGAAACGCTCGAGCATGCTCATACCGTAGGAATCGTTATTTAAGATATTATGGATCAATGAGAAAATAAATGGGGATATGGGTCAAAAGCTTGTCTATAGAAGGTATAGCACAATAAACGTTCTTTTTTACGATCGTTCTGTCTTCCTCATTTTCCGTACCTTATTGTTTTGCTCATATACATCAACAGGAGCGGTCTTTTTACCAAAATTACAAGATGACGAATGTGACTTCAAGGAGAATGTTGAACGCATTTGATATCTTATAATTTTGAAGGGCCGAGGGTGTTTTTGATTATTGCATAGTCTGTAAGTAACCTACTTTTTCATTCTGCGAATATCTTTCGGTTTCCTCTTTTATTAATTTTTTAATCCAATTTCAATCTTTTTAACGGAATACTATCATGGCCTTTTTTGATCTTTGTATTTTTTTTGTCGTTTTTCAAGGTTCACATCTATTTAGTTCGATTATTTATACCACAAACTCCGCGAAATAAATTTATGAACGAAAACATCCGAGTTGTAGTAAAAACTTAAGATGGAATTTTTTGCATACGAAATCGATCCATGACAATTCCAACTATTAAAAATGTAGAAAATGGAAAGAGCTTCGTTTTGATAGGTTGTGGATCCCGTAACTCCAAACGGGTCAAAAGATATGATCGTTTGAAGAAACAGAATAAAGCGACGGACCGCTCGCTGATCCGATTCGACGATATTGGCGAAAGTCTTCGATCTTCGCGAAATGCTCGAGCACGCCCACACAGTAGTACTCAATATTTAAGATATTATGGATCACTGAGGGAATAAATGGGGATATGGGTCAAAAGCTTGTCTATAGAAACTATAACGCAATAAACGTTCTTTTTTTTTATCGTTCCGTCTTCCTCGTTTTCCATACCTCATTGTTTTGCTCATATTCAACAACACGCATGGTCTTTTTACCAAAATTACAACACCACGACAAAGTGACTCTAAGAAGAATGTTAAACGCATTTGATATCTTCGAATTTCGAACAGCTGATGGTGTTTTTTATGATTACTTAGCCTTTAAGTAACATACTTTTTCAATTTGAGAATATCTTTCGGTTTCCTGTTTTATCCAATTTTAAATCCAAATTTAATCTTTTTAGCGTAATATTATCGTGGTCTTTTTTGATCTTTGTATATTATTTTTTGTCGTTTTTCAAGGTTTACATCGATTTAGTCCAATTATTTATATCACAAACTCCACGGAATAAATTTATGAATGAAAATATCCGAGCTGTAGAAAAAACTTAAGATGTAATTTTTCTACACACCAAACCGATATATGAAAATTCCAACCGTTAGAAACGAAGAACATGAAAAGAGCTCCATTTTGATAGGTTATGGCTCGCTTAACTCCAAACGAGTCAAAAGTTACGGCCGTTTGAAGAAAAGGAAGAAAGCGACGGACCGCTCGCTGATCCGATTCGACGGTATTGGCGAAAGTCTTCGATCTCCGCAAAATGCTCGAGCATGTTCACACTATATCACTCGATATTTAAGATATTATGGTTCACTGAGAGAATAATGGGTATATGGGTCAAAAGCATGTCTACAGAAGCTATAGTCCAATAAACGTTCTTTTTTTACGATTTGATATCTTAGAATTTCGAATGGTCGATGGTGTTTTTTTATTTTTACTTAGCCAGTAAGTAAACTACTTTTTCAATCTTCGAATATCTTTCAGTTTCCTGTTTTATCCAATTTGAAATCCAATTTCTGTCTTTTTAGCAGAATATTATCATGGCCTTTTTTGACCTTTGTATTCTTTTGTCATTCTTCTATGTTTACACGATTTAGTCCGATTATTTATACCACAAACTCCGTGGAATAAATTTATGAACGAAAACATCTGAGCTGTAGAAAAAACTAAGATGGAATTTTTCTGAACACAAAGCCGATACATGACAAATCCAACAGTTAGAAACGTAGAACATGGAAAGAGCTTTGTTTTTACAGGTTGTGTCTCTCGTAACTCCAAACAAGTCAAAAGTTATGGCCGTTTGAAGAAACAGAAGAAAGCGACGGACCGCTCTCTGATTCGATTCGACGGTATTGGCGAAAGTCTTCGATCTCCACGAAAGGCTCGAGCATGCTCACACCGTAGCACTCGGTATTTAAGATATTACAGATCAATGAGGGAATAAATGGGAATATGGGTCAAAAGCTAGTCTGCAAAAGCTATAGCACAATAAGCGTTCTTTTTTTACGATCGTTCCGTCTTCCTCGTTTTCCGTACCTCATTGTTTTGCTCATATTCATCAACACGCACGACCTTTTTACCAAAATTACAACATCACGATAAAGTGGCTTCAAGAATAATGTTAAACGCATTTGATATCTTAGAATTTGAACGGCTGAGGGTGTATTTTATGATTACTTAGCCTATAAGTAACCTATTTTTTTAGTCTGCGCATATCTTTCGGTTTCCTGTTTTATCCAATTTCAATCTTTTTAGCAGAATATTATCGTGGACCTTTTTTATATTCGTATATTTTTGTTTTATTGTCGTTTTTCAAGGTTTACATCGATTTTTCCGATTATTTATACCACAAACTCCGCGGAATAAATTATGAACAAAAACATCCGTGCTGCACAAAAAAATTAAGATGGAATTTTTTTGAAAAGGAAAACGATACATGACAATTCCAACCATTAGAAACTTAGAACGCGGAAAGAGCTTCGTTTTGATCGGTTGTGGCTCCCGTAACTCCAAACGAGTCAAAAGTTATGGTCGTTTGAAGAAAAGGAAGAAAGCGACGGACCGCTCGTTGATCCCATTCGACGGTGTTGGCGAAAGTCTTCCTTCTCCGTGAAACGCTCGAGCATGCTCATACTGTAGCACTAGATATTTAAGATATTATAGATAACTGAGGGAATAAATGGGAATATGGGTCTAAAGCTTGTCCGTAGAAGTTATTGCGCAATAAACGTTCTTATTTTACGATCGTTTTGTCTTCCTTGTTTTCCGTACCTCATTGTTTCGCTCATATTCAACAGCATACATTGTCTTTTTACCAAAATCACATTACCACGACAAACTGATTTCAAGACAATGTTAAACGCATTTAATATCTTAGAATTTCGAATGGCTGATGGTGTTTTTTATGATTACTTAGCCTCTAAGTAACCTACTTTTTCAGTCTGCGAATATATTTCGGTTTCCTATTTTATCCAATTTTAAATCCAATTTCAATCTTTTTAACGGAATATTATTGTGGCTTATTTGATCTTCGTATACTTTTTTTGTCGTTTTTCATTGTTTACATCGATTCAGTGCGATTGTTTATACCACAAACTTCGCGAAATAAATTTACAAACGGAAACATCCGAGTTGTAGTAAAAAGTTAAGATGGAATTTTTCTGCACACTAAACCAATCCACGACTATTGCAGCTGTTAGAAACGTAGAACATGGAAAGGGATACGTTTTGATAGGTTGTGGCTCCCGTAACTCCAAATAAGTCAAAATTTAAGGCCGTTTAAAGAAACAGAAGAAACCGGCGGACCGCTTCCTGATCCGATTCGACAGTATTGGCGAAAGTCTTCGATCACCGTGAGAACGCTCGAGCATGCTCACAGCGTAGCACTTGATATTTAATATATTATGGATCACTGAGGGAATAAATGAGGATATGGGTCAAAATCTTGTCTGCTGAAGCTATAACGCAGTAAATGTTCTTTTTTTACGATAATTCCATCTTCCTCGTTTTTCGAACCTCGTTGTTTTGCTCATATTAAGCAACACGTGCAGTCTTTTTACCAAGATTACAACACCACGACAAATTGACTACAAGAAGAATGTAAAACGCATTTGATATCTTAGAATTTCGAATGGCTGAGGGTGTTTTTTATGATTACTTAGCTTGTAAATAACCTAGTTTTTCAGTCTGTGAATATCTTTCGGTTTCCTATTTTATCCAATTTTTAATCCAATTTCAATCTTTTTAGCATAATATTGTCGTAGCCTTTTTTATCTTTGTATATTTTTCTTTTTTTTGTCGTTTTTCAATGTTTACCTCGATTTAGTTCGATTATTTATACCACAAACTCTGCTGAATAAATTTATGAACGAAAACATCCGAGCTATAGAAAAAACATAAGATTGAATTTTTCTACATACGAAACCGATCCACGACAATTCCAACCGTTAAAAACGTAGAACATGGAAAGAGCTTTGTTTTGATAGGTTGTGGCTCCCATAACTCCAAACAAGTCAAAGTTATGGCCGTTTGAAGAAACGGAAGAAAGCGACGGACCGCTCTCTGATTCGATTCGACGGTATTGGCGAAAGTCTTCAATCTCCGTGAAACGCTCGAGCATGCTCACATCGTAGCACTCAATATTTAAGACATTATGGATCACTTAGGGAATAAATGGGGATATGGGTCAAAAGCTAGTCTACAGAAGCTATAGCTCAATAAACGTTCTTTTTTACGATCATTCCATCTTCCTCGTTTTCCGTACCTCATTGTTTTGCTCATATTCATCTACACACGAGGCCTTTTTACAAAAATTACAACACCACGACAAAGTGACTGAGGGTGTTTTATATAATTACTTAGCCTGTAAGTTACCTATTTTTGCAGTCTATGAATATCTTTTAGTTTGCTGTTTTATCCAATTTTTAATCCAATTTCAATCTTTTTAGCGGAATATTATCGTGGACTTTTTTGATCTTCGTATATTTTTTTTGTCGTTTTTCAAGGTTTACATTGATATAGTCGGATTATTTATACCATGAACTCCGCGAAATAAATTTATGAACAAAAACATCTGAGTTATAGAAAAAACTTAAGATGGAATTTCTCTGCAAAGGAAAATGATCCGTGAAAATTCCAACTGTTAGAAATGTAGAACGTGGAAAGAGCTTCGTTTGATAGGTTGTGGCTCACGTAACTCCAAACGAGTCAAAAGTTGTGGCCGTCTGAAGAAAAGGAAGAAAGCGACGGACTGCTCGTTGATCCGATTCGACGGTATTGGCGAAAGTCTTCGATCTCCGCGAAACGCTCGAGCATGCTCATATTGTAGTGCTATATATTTAAGACATTATGGATCACTGAGGGAATAAATGTGGATATAGGTCTAAAGCTTGTCTACAGAAGCTATAGCGCAATAAACTTTCTTTTTTTACGATCGTTCCATCTTCCTCCTTTTCTGTACGTCATTATTTTGCTCATATTCATCAGCACGCACGGTATTTTTACCAAAATTACATTACCACGACAAAGCGACTTCAATAAAATGTTATACGCATTTGATATCTTAGAGTTTCAAATGGCTGATGATGTTTTTTATGATTACTTAGCCTGTAAGTAACCTATTTTTTCAGTCTGCGAATATCTTTCGGTTTTCTGTTTTACCCAAATTTTATTCCAATTTCAATCTATTTAGCGGAATATTATCGTGGCCTTTTTTGATCTTCGTACATTGTTTTTTGTCGTTTTTCAAGGTTTACATCGATTTAGTTCGATTACTTATACCACAAACTCCGCGGAATAAATTTATGAACGAAAACATCCGAGCTGTAGAAAAAACTTAAGATGAAATTTTTCTGCACCCGAAATCGATACATGAAAATTCCAACCGTTACAAACATAGAACATGGAAAGAGCTTCATTTTAATAGGTTGTGGCTCCGGTAACTCCAAACGAGTCAATAATTTTGGTCGTTTGAAGAAACGGAAGAAAGCGACGGACCGCTCGTTGATCCGATTCGACGGTACTTGCAAAAGTCTTCGATCTCTGCGAAACGTTTAAGCATGCTTACACCGTAGCACTCAATATTTAAGATATTATGGATCATATATTGGGATATGGGTCAAAAGCTTGTCTACAGAAGCTATAGCGCAATGAACATTCTTTTTTTACGATCGTTTCCTCTTCCTCGTTTTGCGAACCTCGTTGTTTTGCTCATATTTATCAACACACGCAATCTTTTTACCAAAATTACAACATCATGAAAAAGCGACTTCAAGGAGAATGTTAAGCGAATCTGATATCCTAGAATTTCGAACGACGGAGGGTGTTTTTTATGATTACATAGCCTATAAGTAACCTATTTTTTTAGTCTGCGAATATTTTTCGGTTTCCTAATTTATCCAATTTCATTTTTTCAGTGGAATATTATCGTGCCATTTTTTGATCTTCGTATATTTTTTTTTGTCGTTTTTCAAGATTTACATCGATTTAGTGCGGTTATTTATACCACAAACTCCGCGAAATAAATTTATGAATGAATACGCCCGAGCTGTTGAAATAACTTAAGATGGAACTTTTCTGCATACGAAAACGATCCATGACAATTCCAACCATTAGAAACGTAGAACATGAAAAGAGTTTCGTTTTGATAGGTTATGACTCCCGTAACTCCTAAAAAGTCAAAAGTTATGGCAATTTGAAAAAACGAAAGAAAGCGACGGACCGCTTGCTGATCCGATTCGTCGGTACTGGCAAAAGTCTTCTATCTCCGTGGAACGCTCGAGCATGCTCACAACGTAGCAGTCGATATTTAGGAAATTATGGATCATCAAGGGAATATATGGGGATATGGTTCAAAAGCTTGTCTACAGAAGTTATAGCGCAATAAACATTCTTTTTTTACGATCGTTCCCTCTTCCTCATTTCCCGAACCACGCTGTTTTGCTCATATTCATCAACATGCGCAGTCTTTTTACCAAAATTACAAAACGACAAAGTGACTTCAAGGAGAATGTTAAACGCATTTGATAACTTAGAATTTCGAACGGCTGAGGGTATTTTTTATGATTACTTAGTCTGTAAGTAACCTATTTTTTAGCCTGCTAATACCTTTCGGTTTCCTGTTTTATTCAACTTTTAATCCAATTACAATCTTTTTAGCAGAATATTATCGTGGCCTTTTATGATCTTCCTATATTTTTGTTTTTTTGTCGTTTTTCAATGTTTACATCGATTTAGTTCGATTGATTATACCAAAAACTCCCCACAATAAATTATGAATGAAAACATCCGAGCTGTAGAAAAACTTAAGATGGAATTAGTCTGCACACGAAACCGATCCATGACAATTCCAACCGTTAGAAACGTAGAACATGAAAAGAGCTACGTTTTGATAGGTTGTGGCTCCCTTAACTCCAAACTAGTCAGAAGTCATGGCCGTTTGAAGAAAAGGAAGAAAGCGACGGACCGCTCGCTGATCCGATTCGATGATATTGGCAAAAAAGTCTTCGATCTCTGCGAAATACTCAAGTACGCTCACACTGTAGCACTCGATATTTAAGATATTATGGATCGCTGAGGGAATAAATAAGGATATGGGTCAAAAGCTTGTTTACTAAAGTTATAGCGCAATAAACGTTCTTTTTTTTACGATCATTCCATCTTCCCCGTTTTCCGAACCTCATTGTTTTGCTCATATTCATCAACACGCGTGGTCTTTTTACCAAAATTACAACATCACGACAAATTGACTGAAAGGAGAATGTTAAACGCATTTGATATGTTAGAATTTCGAAAGGCTGAGGGTGTTTTTTATGATTACTTAGCTTGTAAGTAACCTATTTTTTCAGTCTGCGAATATCTTTCGGTTTCCTGTTTTATCCAATTTTTAATCCAATTTCAATCTTTTTAGCACAATATTATCGTGCCCTTTTTTATCTTCGTATATTTTTATTTTTTGTCATTTTTCAATGTTTACATCGATTTAGTCCAATTATTTATACCACAAACTCCGCGGAATAAATTTACGAACGAAAACATCAGATTTGTAGAAAAACTTAAGATGGAATTTTTCTGCACACGAAATCGATCCATGAAAATTCCACCCGTTAGAAACGTAGAACATGGAAAGAGCTACGTTTTGATAGGTTGTGGCTCCCGTAACTCTAAACGAGTCAAATGTCATGGCCGTTTGAAGAAAAGGAAGAAAGCGACGGACCACTCGCTGATCCGGGTAGGCGGTATTGGCGAAAGTCGTCGATCTCCGTGAAACGCTCGAGCACGCTCACATTGTAGCACTCGATATTAAGATATTATGGATCACTGAGGGAATAAATGAGGATACAGTTTAGAAGCTTGTCTACTGAAGCTATAACCCAATAAACATTCTTTTTTTCGATTGTTCCATCTTCCTCGTTTTTCGAACATCATTGTTTTCCTCGTATTCATCGACCCGCGCGATCTTTTTACCAAAATTACAACACCATGACAATTGACTTCAAGGAGAATGTTAAACGCATTTGATATCTTAGAATTTCTAATGGCTGAGGATGTTTTTTATGATTACTTAGCCTGTAAGTAACCTATTTTTCAGTCTACGAATATCTTGCGGTTTCTTTTTTATCTAATTTTTAATCCAATTTCAATCTTTTGGCGGAATATTATCGTGGCCTTTTTTGATCTTCATATATTTTTGTTTTTTTCCAAGGTTTAAATCAATTTAGTCCGATTATTTATACCACAAACTCCGCAGAATAAATTTATGACCGAAAACATCCGAGCTGTAGAAAAAACTTAAGATGGAATGTTTCTACGCTTGAAAGTGATCCATGGCAATTCCAGCCGCTAGAAACGTAGAACATGGAATGAGCTTCGTTTTGATAGGTTGTGGCTCCCGTTACCCCCAAACGAGTCGAAAGTTATGGCCATTTGAAGAAACGGAAGTAACGGCGAAAGTCTTCCATTATCGTGTAACGCTCGAGCATGCTCGTACCGTAGCACTCGATATTTAAGATATTATAGATCACTGAGGGAATATATGGAGATATGGGTCAAAATCTTGTCTACAGAAGCTGTAGCGCAATAAACGTTCTTTTTTTATGATCGTTCCTTCTTCCTTATTTTCCGAACCTCATTGTTTTGCTCATATTCATCAACACGCACGATCTTTTTACCAAAATTACAACACCACGACAAAGTGACTTCAAGGAGAATGTTAAAGCATTTGATATCTTAGAATTTCGAATGGTTGAGGGTGACTTTTATGATTACTTAGCCTGTAAGTAACCTATTTTTTCAGTCTACGAATGTCTTACAGTTTCCTGTTTTATCCAATTATTAATCCAATTTCAATCTTTTTAGCGAAATATTATCGTGGCCTTTTTCAATCTTCGTATATTTTTGTTTTTTGTAGTTTTTCAAGGTTTAAATCGATTTAGTCCGATTATTTATAACAGAAACTCCATGGAATAAATTTATGAACGAAAACGTCCGAGCTGTAGAAAAACTTAAGATGGAATTTTTCTGCACAGGACACCGGTCCATAACAATTCCAACCATTAGAAACGTAGAACATGGAAAGATCTACGTTTTGATAGGTTGTGGCTCCCGTAACCCCAAATGAGTCAAAAGTCGTGGCATTTGAGGAAACGGAAGAAAGCGACGGACCGCTCGCTGATCCGATTCGACGGTACTGGCGAAAGTCTTTGATCTCTGCGAAATATTTAAGCACGCTTACACCGTAGCACTCGATATTTAAGATATTATGGATCACTGAGGGAATATATTGGGATATGGGTCAAAAGCTTGTCTACAGAAGCTATAACGCAATAAACGTTCTTTTTTTACGATCGTTCATCTTCCTCTTTTTGCGAACCTTGTTGTTTTGCTCATATTTATCAACACGCGCAGTCTTTTTACCAAAATTATAACATCACGACAAAGCGACTTCAAGGAGAATGTTAAGAGTATCTGATATCTAAGAATTTCGAATGGCTGAGGGTGTTTCTTATGATTACACAGCCTGTAAGTTACCTATTTTTTTAGTCTACAAATATCTTTCGGTACCCTATTTTATCCAATTTCAATTTTTTTAGTGGAATATTTTCGTCCCCTTTTTTATCTTCATATATTTTTGTTTTTTTTTGTCGTTTTCAAGATTTACATCGATTTAGACATGTTATTTATGCCACAAACTCCACGGAATAAATTTATAAACGAATACGCCCGAGCTGTAGAAATAACTTAAGATGGAATTTTTCTGCACACGAAAACGATCCATGACGATTCCAACCATTAGAAACGTAGAACATGAAAAGAGCTTCGTTTTGATAGGTTGTGACTCCCGTAACTCCAACAGAGTCAAAATTTATGGCCGTTTGAATAAGAGGAAGAAAGCGACAGACCGCTTGCTGATCCGATTCCCGGTACTGGCGAAAGTCTTCCATCTCCATGAAACGCTCGAGCATGCTCACCACGTATCAGCCGATATTTCAGATATTATGGATCATTGAGGGAATATATAGGGATATGGGTTAAAAGTTTGTCTACAGAACCTATAACGCAATAAAAGTTCTTTCCTTACGATCGTTCCCTCTTCCTCATTTATCGAACCTCGCTGTTTTGCTCATGTTCATCAACGTGCGCGGTCTTTTTACCAAAATTACAACAATATGACAAAGTGACTTCAAGGAGAATGTTAAACGCATTTGATATCTTAGAATTTCGAACGACTGAGGGTGTTTTTTATGATTACTTAGTCTGTAAGTAACCTATTTTTTTGGTCTGCGAATATCTTTCAATCGCCTGTTTTATTCAATTTTTATTCCAATTACAATCTTTTTAGCAGAATATTATCGTGGCCTTTTTTCATCTTCGTATATCTTTGTTTTTTTCGTTTTTCAATCTTTACATCAATATAGTCCGATTATTTAAAACACAAACTCCACGGAATAAATTATGAATGAAAACATCCGAGCTGTAGTAAAACTTAAGATGGAATTAATCTGCACACGAAACTGATTCATGACAATTCCAACAATTAGAAACGTAGAACATGGAAAGAGCTACGTTTTGATAGGTTGTGGCTCGCGTAACTCCAAACGAGGCAAAAGTTATGGCCGTTTGAAGAAAAGGAAGAAAGCGACGGACCGCTGGCTGATCAGATTCGACGGTATTGGCAAAAGTCTTCGATCTCCACAAAACGATCGAGTATGCTCACACTGTAGCACTCGATATTTAAGATATTATGGATCACTGAGGGAATAAATAAGGATATGGGTCAAAAGCTTGTCTACTGAAGCTATAACGCAATAAACGTTGTTTTTTTACGACGGTTCCATCTTCCTCGTTTTCCAAACCATAGTGTTTTGCTCATATTCATCGACACGCATGGTCTTTTTACCAAAATTACTACATCACAACAAATTGACTTCAAGGAAAATGTTAAACGCATTTGATATGTTAGAATTTCGAAAGGCTGAGGGTGTTTTTTATGATTACTTAGCTTGTAAGTAACCTATTTTTTAAGTCTGCGAATATCTTTCGGTTTCCTGTTTTATCCAATTTTTAATCCAATTTCAATCTTTTTAGCACAATATTATCGTGGCCTTTTTATCTTCGTGTATTTTTATTTTTTTGACGTTTTCAATGTTTACATCGATTTAGTCTGATTATTTATACCACAAACTCCGCGGAATAAATTTATGAACACAAACATCCGAGCTGTAGAAAAACATAAGATGGAATTTTTCTACACACAAAACCGATCCATGAAAATTCCAATAGTTAGAAAGGTAGAACACGGAAAGAGCTATGTTTTGATAGGTTATGGCTCCCGTAACTCCAAACAAGTCAAAAGTTATGGCCGTTTGAAGAAACGGAAGAAAAAAACGAACCGCTCGCTAATCCGATTCGACAGTATTGGCGAAAGTCTTTGATCTCCGTGAAACGCTCGAGCGCGCTCCCATTGTTGCACTCGAAATTTAAGATATTATGGATCACTGAGGGAATAAATGAGGATACATTTTAGAAGCTTCTCTACTGAAGCTATAGCGCAATAAACGATCTTTTATTACGATCGTTCCATCCTCTTCGTTTTCCGAACCTCATTGTTTTCCACGTATTCATCGATCCGCGCGGTCTTTTTACCAAAATTACAACACCACGACAATTGACTTCAAGGAGAATGTTAAATGCATTTGATATCTTAGAATTTCTAACGGCTGAGGATGTTTTTTATTATTACTTAGCCTGTAAGGAAACTATTTTTTCAGTCTGTGGATATCTTTCGGTTTCTTGTTTTATCTAATTTTTAATCCAATTTCAATCTTTTTGGCGGAATATTATCGTGGCCTTTTTTATCTTCATATTTTTTTTCTTAAGGTTTACATCGGTTTGTCCGATTATTTATACCACAAACTCCGCGAAATAAATTTATGAACGAAAACTTCTGAGCTGTAGAAAAAACTTAAGATGGAATTTTTCTATGCACGAAACGGATCTATGACAATTCCAACTGCCAGAAACGTAGAACATGGAAAGAGCTTCGTTTTGATAGGTTGTGGCTCTCGTTACTCCAAACGAGTCGAAAGTTATGGCCGTTTGAAGAAATGGAAGAACTGGCGAAAGTCTTCCATTTCCGCGTAACGCTCGAGCATGCTCGCACCGTAGCACTCGATATTTAAGATATTATAGATCACTGAGGGAATATATGGAGATATGAGTCAAAAGCTTGTCTACAGAAGCTATAGCGCAATAAACGTTCTTTTTTTATGATCGTTCCCTCTTCCTCGTTTTCCGAACCTCATTGTTTTTCTTATATTCATCAACACGCATGGTCTTTTTATCAAAATTACAACACCACGACAAAGTGACTTCAATGAGAATGTTAAACGCATTTGATATCTTATAATTTTGAATGGTTGAGGGTGTCTTTTATGATTACTTAGCCTGTAAGTAACCTATTTTTTAGTCTACGAATGTCTTTCTGTTTCCTGTTTTATCCAATTATTAATCCAATTTCAATCTTTTAAGCGGCATATTATCGTGGTCTTTTTTTATCTTCATATATTTTTGTTTTTTTTTGTCGTTTTTCAAGGCTTACATCGATTTAATCCGATTATTTATAACAGAAACTCCACGGAATAAATTATGAACGAAAACATCCGCGCTGTAGAAAAACTTAAGATGGAATTTTTCTGCACAGGACACTGGTCCATAACAATTCCAACAATTAGAAACGTAGAACATGGAAAGATCTACGTTTTTATAGGTTGTGGCTCCCTTAATCCCAAATGAGTCAAAAGTCGTGGCCATTTGAGGAAATGGAAGAAAGCAATGGACCGCTCGCTGATCTGATTCGATTGTACTGGTGAAAGTCTTCGTTCTCCACGAAACGTTTGAGCATACTTACACCGTAGCACTCGATATTTAAGATATTATGGATCACTGAGGGAATATATTGGGATATGGGTCAAAAGATTGTCTACAGAAGCTATAGCGCAATAAACGTTCTTTTTTTACGATCTTTCTTCTTCCTCGTTTTGCGAACCTCATTGTTTTGCTCATATTTATCAACACACGCGGTCTTTTTGCCGAAATTACAACATCACGACAAAGCGACTTAAAGGAGAATGTTAAGCGAATCTGATATCTTAGAATTTCGAACGGTTAAGGGTGTTTTTTATGATTACATAGCCTGTAAGTAACCAATTTTTTTAGTCTGAGAATATCTTTCGGTTTCCTATTTTATCCAATTTCAATTTTTTTAGTGGAATATTATCGTGCCCTTTTTTGATCTTCGTATATTTTTTTTATCGTTGTTCAATAAATACATCGATTTAGTCCGGTTATTTATATCACAACCTTCATGGAATAAATTTATTAATGAGTACGCCCGAGCTGTAGAAATAACTTAAGATGGAATTTTTCTGCATACGAAAATGATCCATGACAATTCCAACCATTAGAAACGTAGAACATGAATAGAGCTTCGTTTTGATAGGTTGTGACTCCCGTAACTCCAAAAGTGTCAAAAATTATGGCCATTTGAAGAAACGTAAGAAAGCGACGGACCGCTTGCTGATCCGATTCGCCGGTACTGGCGAAAGTCTTCCATCTCCACGAAACGCTCGAGCATGCTCACACCGTAGCAGTCGATATTTAAGATATTATGGATCATTGAGGGAATATATGGGGATATGGCTCAAATCTTGTCTACAGAACCTATAGCGCAATAAACGTTCTTTTTTTACGATCGTACCCACATCCTCATTTTCCAAACCTCGCTGTTTTGCTCGTATTCATCAACATGCGTAGTCTTTTTACCAAAATTACAACAACACGACAAAGTGACTTCAAGGAGAATGTTAAACGTATTTGACATCTTAGAATTTCGAACGGCTGAGGGTGTTTTTTGTGATTACTTAGTCTGTAAGTAACCTATTTTTTTGGTCTGCGAATACCTTTCGATTTTCAGTTTTATTCAATTTTCAATCCAATTACAATCTTTTTAGAAGAATATTATCGTGGCCTTTTTTGATCTTCGTATATTTTTGCTTTTTTTTCGTTTTTCAATGTTTACATCGATTAAGTCCGATTATTTATACCATAAATTACGCATAATAAATTACGAATGAAAACATCCGACCTGTAGAAAAACTTAAGATGGAATTTGTCAACACACGAAAACGATCCATGACAATTCCAACCGTTAGAAACGTAGAACATGGAAAGAGCTATGTTTTGATACGTTGTAGCTCTCGTAACTCGAAACAGGTCAAAAGTCATGGCCGTTTGAAGAAAAGGAAGAAAGCGACGAACCGCTCGCTGATCCGATTCGACGGTGTTGGCAAAAGTCTTCGATCTCCGCGAAACGCTCGAGTATGCTCACATTGTAGCACTCGATATTTAAGATATTATGGATCACTGAGGGAATAAATAAGGATATGGGTCAAAAGCTTGTCTACTAAGCTATAGCGCAATAAACGTTCTTTTTTTTACGATCGTTCCATCTTCCTCGTTTTCCGAACCTCATTGTTTTGCTCATAGTCATTGATACACGTGGTCTTTTTACCAAAATTACAACATCACGACAAATTGACTTCAAAGAGAATGTTAAACACATTTGATATCTTAGAATTTCGAACGGTTGAGGGTTTTTTTTATGATTACTTAGCTTGTAAGTAACCTATTTTTTCAGCCTGCGAATATCTTTCGGTTTCCTATTTTATCCAATTTTTAATCCAAGTTCAATCTTTTTAGCACAATATTATCGTGGCCTTTTTTTATCTTCGTACATTTTTATTTTTTTGTCCTTTTTCAATGTTTACATCGATTTAGTCCGATTATTTATACCACAAACTCAACGGAATAAATTTATGAACAAAAACATCCGAGTTGTAGAAAAACTTAAGATGGAATTTTTCTACACGCGAAACCGATCCATGACAATTCCAACAGTTAGAAAGGTAGAACATCGAAAGAGCTACGTTTTGATAGGTTGTGGCTCCCGTAGCTCCAAACGAGTCAAAAGTTATGATCATTTGAAGAAAAGGAAGAAAGCGACGGACCGCTCGCTGATCCGATTCGACGGTATTGGTGAAAGTCTTCGATCTCCGTGAAACACTCGAGCACGCTCACATTGTAGCATTCAATATTTAAGATATTATGGATCACTGATGTAATAAATGAGGATATAGTTTAGAAGCTTGCTACTGAAGCTATAGTGCAATAAACATTCTTTTTTTTACAATCGTTCCATCTTCCTCGTTTTCCGAACCTTATTGTTTTCCTCGTATTCATCGACCCGTGCGATCTTTTTGCCAAAATTACAACGAATATTGATTCTAGGTGAATGTTTAACGCATTTGATATCTTAGAATTTCTAACGGCTTAGGATGTTTTTTATGATTACTTAGCGTGCAAATAACCAATTTTTTCAGTCTGCGCATATATTTCGGTTTCCTGTTTTATCTAGTTTTTAATCCAATTTCAATCTTTTGGCAGAATATTATCGTAGCCTTTTTTATCTTCATATATTTTTGTTTTTTCATGGTTTACATCGATTTAGTCCGATTATTTATACCACAAACTCCGTGGAATAAATTTATGAACGAAAACATTCAAGCTGTAGAAAAAACTTAAGATGGAATTTTTCTGTGCATGAAACCGATCCATGACAATTCCAACCGTTAAAAACGTAGAACATGGAAAGAGCTTCGTTTTGATAGGTTGTGGCTCCCGTCACTCTAAACGAGTCGAAAGTTATGGCCGTTTGAAGAAACGGAAGAACTGGCGAAAGTCTTCCATTTCCGCGTAACGCTCGAGCATGCTCGCACCGTGGTACTCGATATTTAAGATATTATAGATCGCTGAGGGAATATATGGAGATATGGGCCAAAAGCTTGTCTATAGAAGCTATATCGCAGTAAACGTTTTTTTTATGATCGTTCCCTCTTCCTCGTTTTTCGAACATCATTGTTTTGCTCATATTCATCAACACGCACGGTCTTTTTACCAAAATTACAACACCACGACATAGTGACTTCAAGGAGAATGTTAAACGCATTTTATATCTTAGAATTTCGAACGGTTGAGGGTGTCTTTTATGATTACCTAGCCTGTAAGTAACCTATTTCTTCAGTCTACGAATGACTTTCGGTTTCCTATTTTATCCAATTATTAATCCAATTTCGATCTTTTTAGCGGAATATTGTCGTGGCCTTTTTTGGTCTTCGTATATTTTTATTTTTTTGTCGTTTTTCAAGGTTTACATCGATTTAGTCCGATTATTTATAACAGAAACTCCACGGAATAAATTTATGAACGAAAACATCTGAGCTGTAGAAAAACTTAAGATGGAATTTTTCTGCACAGGAAACCGGTCCATAACAATTCTAACCATTGGAAACGTAGAACACGGAAAGAGCCACGTTTTGATAGGTTGTTGCTCCTGTGACCCCAAATGTGTCAAAAGTCGTGGTCGTTTGAGGAAACAGAAGAAAGCGATGGACCGCTCGCTGATCCAATTCGACGGTACTAGCGAAAGTCTTCGATCTCCACGAAACGCTCGAGCATGGTCACACCGTAGCACTCGATATTTAAGATATTATGGATCACTGAGGGAATATATGGGGATATGAGTCAAAAGCTTGTCTACAGAAGCATTAGGTCAATAAATGTTTTTTTTACGATCCTTCTATCTTCCTCATTTTCCATACCTCATTGTTTCGCTCATATTCATCAACACGCGCAGTCTTTTTACCAAAATTAGAACATCGTGGCAAAGTGTCTTCAAGGAGAATGTTAAACGCATTTGGCATCTTAATGTTTAGAATGACTGAGGGTGTTTCTTAGGATTACTTAGCCTGTAAGTTACCTACTTTTTCAGTCTACGAATATCTTTCGGTTTCCTGTTTTATCCAATTTTTAATCCAATTTCAATCTTTTTAGCAGAATATTATTGTGGTCTTTTTTGATTTTCGTATATTTTATTTTATTTTTCATTTTTCAAGGTTTACATTGATTTAGTCCGATTATTTATATCACATACCCAGCGAAATTAATTTATGAACGAAAACATCAAGTTATAGTAAGAACTTAAGATGGAATTTTTCAGCATACGAAACCGATCCATGACAATTCAAACCGTTTGAAATATAGAACATGGAAAGAGATACGTTTTGATAAGTTGTGGCTCTCATAACTACAAATGAGTCAAGAGTTATCGCTGTTTGAAGAAACTGTTTGAAGAAACGGAAGAAAATAGCGAACCGCTAGCTCATCCGATTCGACGGTATTGGCGAAAGTCTTCAATCTCCGCGAAACGCACGAGCATGCTCACACCGTAGCTGTGATATTCCGGAATTTCAAACCCAATTTAAATGTGATAATCTTTTTAAATAAATTAATTTAAATTGATAAATTTGTTATTTTAAACAATAATAACGAATGGATTGTAAATGTATGTTGATTTTAATTAAAATTAATATATACAAAAGGGAAATGGATGTGTTAAAATTGTATTCATATCAAATTTGATTTTTTTTTTGAATTTAATTTGGAATTTCATTTGAATTTGAATTGTTAAGCTGAATTTCAAAATAGAGTTATTTATATTTTAAATTATTCTTTGATTTTAAAGATGTATTTCTATCATTTTTTTTAAAATATTAAATTTGATTTATATTTATTTCTTTAGGAAGAATTAATTTATATGAATTAAAAAT
Source organism: Allium cepa (assembly GCA_030765085.1). Lineage (NCBI taxonomy): Eukaryota > Viridiplantae > Streptophyta > Magnoliopsida > Asparagales > Amaryllidaceae > Allium > Allium cepa. The sequence continues at coordinate 173,880,223 of CM060931.1, forward strand.
GTATTTAAATTTAGAAAATTAATTATTAAAAACATTTTAAAATCCTTTTTGCATGAAAATTACACTTGTTAAAATTTAAATCACACTAATAAACACATGTTAAGAAGTTAACAAGGTATAGTGACAACTGTCGCAAATTTTAATTTATTTTCTTTAAATTTTTATAAAAACAAAAATTTTCTATAAAAAGCTATTCCCTATTCTTCATCTAAATCTTCTCATTCTAATTTTCTAAAGCAAAGAAAAAAAATTATTACACCTCCATTAACAAATCTGAAACTCCTCAAAAATCTTCACACTTTCAACCAAAATTCAATCAAACATTCAAACCTCACATCAAAATCTAAAAATCGCAATACAAATTACAGAAAATCTGCATACAAATATACATAAGAAATCTGCAAAATCAAGGGTTCCTGAAGAATCAAAATTATGGAAGAAAAATTTGAATCTTTTCCATTAAGTGCTGATTAATTAATGATTGAAGCATCACCATCAAACAGTTACAAGACAAAGATCTGCAGTCATTTCTTTTTTCCAGAATTAATTGGTTTCTGCTTAAAAACAAAACAGGTGAGTAAATTTAAATCAGAAAAATTTAAGTAAGAAAAATGTTTGCATGTGTATTTTTGATCTGGTTGATGCTTGCATGTACCTATTCCTGTAAATTCTTAGTTTACATGTTGAAATTAGAACTGTGCATGATAAAAATTGTCTGATACTTCTCTGTTCCTCAATTATAGAGTAAAGCTAAACAAAGATTCAAATTTTCTTTAACAAAATACTATTAAGCACTGAGTTTTTAACACAAAATGTTTATTTAAATATAAATTAAAGTTTGAAATTTTACTCAAATAAGATATGTTGATAATCTTCTGAATTAGGGTGATGCAGTAAGAAATTTTTTAATAAAATGATGAAAACATGTAATATATTTTTTTGAATCAATTTTGCATCTTGAATCTACTTCGTATAACATGATTTTTAAGGCAAAGTTCAGAATTTTTAAATTGGAATTGAAGGAGAATTTTGTTGAGAACCGAAATTGGGTTTTAGGCAAAATTAGGGCGACTGAGTAAAATCTAAGGGTCGAGCTTTGGATTGAAGTTGTATTGATGATTGATGAACACGAGAAAAATAGTGGAAGTGTTAATCAATCATCAATGAGTTTGGAATTTGGGATTCTAGGGTTTTAGTTCTGTGTTTGATCGAGCTTGAAAATTTCGTGATTGTGAGTGTTTGAGTGGATCGAGTCTCGAGTGCGCTTGGATATGGTTGCGTCGAGGCTTTGTGGTGATGCAACCAAGGTGGCGTAGCGAATGTTGGTCGAGGTGGAAGGCTACGACGAGTTTTCTGATGAAGGTTAGTTCTAGGAATGGTGTGACTGTCTCGATTTTGAATCGAGCTTTGTGATTGTGGTTTGAGGGTCGGAAAGGGGTGTGTGCTCGATCGCCGACCTGTAGAGGGTGTCGACGATGGTGGCGTCGCCGTTGGTGAACTGTGCGTGTGCACAGTAACGTTGCCCTGTCTTTTTCTGTTGGGTTCGAGTGCGTGTCGGTTGTTGCTCGGGTTAGCGTTCGAGCAGATTTGTTTCTGGCTCGTGCTCGTGCAAAGGAATTGTTGCTGATTGCTCGTGCAAGGATGGGGTGAAGTGTTGTTACTTTCCAATATATTGTTTTGGGTTAGTTGAATACTTTAACTAAAGAATAGAAAGGGAAGAAGACGTTTGGGTTCAAGCGATCAAATTTGGGTCGGTCGAAAACCGGAACTAGTTATGTTTTAAAAGTTTTCAAATTTGTTTAAAGTTTAGAACTTTAAAATTTTATTTCAACTACTTTATGAAACGTTAAATTTTTTTAATTCAAAGCATTTTATAATTTAATAGTTAATTTTTAAAAAAAATATGATTTTATTATTCATTTAAATTTAACTTTTAAAAAGGTAATTAGTTTAAACAAATTTGAATGTTTTAAAATATGAAATAATTTTTAGTAATTAATTAAATTGTTTTGTTTTGAAAATTAATAAAGTTTTAGAATTTAAGTTTACTTAAATTAATAAAGTAATTAAGGTTAAATTAATTAATAATTTTAGATTAATTACTTTGTTAAGGTTTAATTAATTACTTATGGAGTATTAAATGGATAATTAAGAATTAAATTAAATTAAATTATAATTAATAATTAATTAATTAAATAATTAAAGATTAATTAATAAGTGATTAGTAACCAATTAATTAAGTGATTAATTAATTAGTAATTAATAATTAATTAATTAAGATTAATAAATAAAGTAATTAAACATTAATTAATTTATAATTAATAGTTAAATAATTAGTGGTTAAGGCTTAATTAACTAAATAAATTAAGATTAATTAGTTTATAATTAATTAAGTAATTAAGATAAGTTAATTTAAAATTTGTAATTAATTAAGAAATTAATTAAGGTTAATTAATTATAAATTAAGGGTTAATTGGTAATCAATTAAGGAATGATTAATTTTTAATCAAGTTTTTAATAATGAATAATTAATTAAAAATTAAAGGATTATTAATCAATTAAGGATTAATTAATTGATAATGAGTATAATTAAGAGATGATTAATTAACTAAACGATTGTGATTAATTAATTATTGATTGGTTAAGCAAGGTAAAGTGATAAATTCTTAAGTAATTAATTTAATTTGAATTAATTAAATTAATTATAATATGAATTAAAGATGTGCTTGCTTATGGATGATTGTTTTGAATTGAATATCTGAATATGGTTGATATCTGTTGGATGATAGTTGAGATATTCTATGATGAGATATTATGTATATATCTGTGATAGATATTGGTTATTATCTGTGGATAATATTGTGTGGATGCTAAGTTTAAATTAAATTAAATTGTTTAAACCTTAAACAACTTGGCCTTTAAGACACGTTTGGATTTAGATGAGACCGGGATCGGGAATTAAATTTGATTTTTCGAACATCACATCGATCCAAGTTAAACGTTAGGTCGTGACATCTCAAAGTGAAGATCGAGATGGATTTTTAGAGTACAAGGGTTATTGTCGTTAACTTTGAGGGTGATTCCAAAATGAGTGCAATGAGATAATGCCTTCGGTTTCGTTCGAACCCGGAACGAACTTATGGATTGAATGCTTTCAGAACATCGTCAGGTGGACAATGAGCATTCTAAGAGATATGTTCGCTAAAGGTAATCGTAGCCTCAAGCCTCATCAACCAAGAATGGCTAAAACTGGGGAGGTGTAGCTAGATTATGGGGTCATGCCCAAGTAGGATGAGATTTTCCCCTGTCTAGAAGTCCCTTATTATTTCGGCTGTGTGGACAGTTGTTGGCCACAACCGTGGGGTTGTCTTGTTCGGAGCTATCCAGTAAGGGATGGTTCTGGCCTTGTGTTGCAGGGGATCGGGAGTGGTCCTCGGTACGGTGATCTAGGCCGCGTACTGTGACGGGCTGTACCGTAGTAGCCCTGCCATTGATGGAAACCCATTTTCCCTACGAGACCCTATGGTTTTAATTGTATTACCCACTTTCATGGCTAGTAGCTGGAATTTAATCATGTAACAATTTCGGATACTTTCTATTTACTTGAAAACCCTAGACCCTATTATAATATCACTGGATTTCCTATCAAATGCTTTGGCTAGCGTAAGGTAAAAACTTACCCGTGTTTATTTGTGGGGAGTATTACGTGATACCTTTTGTTTTCAAAATGATTTTAAATTTAAACAACTTTAACTGATTTACTCACACCAGACCCATGTTTGACCCGAAGTTTATTTTGTTTTTCATAAACTCTTGGGTACTCAAATTTTTATGAGTACTCAAGTGATTAGGTTGGGATTGATAATTGTTTTGGAAGCTGGAGCTGGAGTCCATACGTACTTATCTATCTCTATCTGCTGTTGTTACTTTTGATGTTGTATTTTAGGTTGTATGGTTTGGCAGACTCTTATGAATGTCAGATGTAATGAAGTCGTATCATTTTGTGTACTCTGATATGTAAAACTATGTAACGGATATGTGTAATATTATATTTTGTTAGTTTCCGCTGTGAGATTCTGATGATTGTTGTTCTTTTCTTTCTACCTTTTCTATTTCTATCTCTTTCTTTTCTTATTGATGATACCTCTTTCTGGGTATTGAAAGACGGGTCGTCATAGTTGGTATCAGATCATAGGTTGAGAAACACCTAGGCTCTGAAGTAGTATCTATCTTGAGAGTGCGTATTTGTAATTTTCTTATATAACTATATCCCTATCTAAACTAGTTGGGTTACCTGCTAAGGTAGCCAGAATGAGTTCAAAAGGAAGAAGGGGAAGGGTTGTAGGAAGTGCATCAACCAGTAATAGGAGAGAACAGACTGATAATGAGGCTGTTCATCCAGTACCGTCTCCAATCAGTTTTGCTGCATTATGCAAGGACTTTGTTAATCTTGGAGGAAAACCATTTCATGGATTAGAAACTATAATAGAGGTCCAAGCATGGCTTTGCTCGTGTGAGAAAATATTTAAGAGCATGAGGTTATCGGATGAGCAGAAGAGAATAATGGCTTTGTGGCAATTACAAGGTGGTGTCGCAATTTGGTGGAATTCAGTGACTGCGAATGTCTCAGAAGGCAATATGTCTTGGGAAGAGTTTAAGGAGATGTTTGAGGAGAAGTTCATGCCTGCCGTAGGGAGAACTCGTCTTTATCGGGATTTTCTAAATCTGAAACAAGGAAACATGTCTATAGCTGAGTACGAGACTAAATTCAACGAGTTAGCTTGCTATGGTCTAGGACTTATAGACACCCCTCTTAAAAAGAACGAGATGTTTGTCCAAGGGTTGAGGCCGGAGTATCATGAAAGAATGACAGCACATTTGAAAGGGTCTTTTGTGGAGCTTATTTACATGGCGTTAAGATATGAAGACTTGATGAACAAAAGATCAGTGGCATGAGTTGCTGCATCAGGAAGAAATTCTTCCAACCTTAATAAAAGAAAATTCAATCCTAACTGGAAGAATCAAAACAAGAAGAAGTCTAGAAACAACAATGGACCACGCAAATGTTATATTTGTCAGCAAGAAGATCACCTGGAAAATAAGTGTCCTAGAAGAGAGTCTCAACAACAGCAACAGTGACAACATTATAGTGGACCAGGGTCATCTTTAGTTCAGAAGTCTCGTTGCTTTAACTGCCATCAACCGTGACATATGATTAAAGATTTCCCGCTCCTTCATAAAGTCCAGCAGAACAGAGTATTTTCTTTAGAAGGCGCACCATCAAACTCGTCTAAGGGCAAAGGAGTTTTGGAAGGTAGCTTACTTTTAAATGGAAAATATATTAAAGTCTTGTTTGATTCTAGTGCTTCTTTGAGTTTTATTTCTCTGTAAACTGTAGAGAATTTCTTTCTTACCCCTAGTACTGTAGACAATCCCATCTATGTATCTAATCCTATAGGAGGGGTAACCAAGTTAGATAGGATCTGTAAGGATTTGAGAATCTCCTATCTATCCCATAGCTTTTCCTGTGATCCTTATGCATTGGATTTTAAGGGTTTTGACCTTATATTGGGAATGGATTGGCTTGACAAATATAAGGCTGTCTTAAATTGTGATGAGAGAACGGTTTCGTTGGAAACTGATCTGGTTAGGTTTGCCAGAGTAATGTGTGACAACTCTGGAATTCACTTGAGTAGTCTTCTACATGGAGTTGAGACTTCTCAAGAGGAGGGTGTAGATATTGAAGTAGTCCGGGATTTCTCAGACGTATTTAAGGAAGTTAAGTGCTTGCCTCCGCACCGAGAAATAGAGTTTCATACAGATTTGGTTCCTGGAGCAGTACCCGTAATTCAACCTTGTAGGAGGATGGCTCCGAGGGTGAGGGAAGAACTAGTGAAGCAAACTCAAGATCTGTTGGAGAAGGGTTTGATTAGACCCAGTTTTTCTTGTTGGGGCTCTACTGCAGTAATTGTCACCAAGTCGAATGGGTCGCTAAGGTTCTGTGTAGACTATCGTGAATTGAACAAAGTGACCATTCGGAATAAGTTTCCTCTTCCTCGTATTGATGATCTCTTCGACCAGCTTCATGGGGCTTCAGTCTTTTCTCGGTTGGATTTAGCATCAGGTTTCCATCAGTTAAGGGTAGCTGAGGACCGTATTCCCTTAACTGCATTTAGAGGACCTAATTGTTTCTATGAGTGGTTGGTTATGCCTTTCGGGTTAACCAACACTCCTGCCTACTTTGTAGATCTGATGAACCGAGTCTTTAGAGATGTTTTGAATAAGTTTGTTTTGGTGTTCATTGATGATATCTTGGTCTACTCTAAGTCGAAAGAAGAGAACAAGCAACATTTTAGAATAGTTTTGGAAACTCTGAGAAGGCATGTGCTGAAAGCGAAGTTCTCTAAGTGCCATCTTTGGAAATCAGAAGTAAAATTTTTGGACACATTTTTTCTGGTGAAGGAATCTCTGTAAATCCAGCTAAAGTTGAGACTATTTTGGAGTGGAAGCAGCCTCGGATACCAATAGAGGTTCGTAGTTTTCTGGGATTGGCCGGTTACTACAGGAAGTTTATTAGGGATTATTCCAAAATCTCTTCTCACCTAACAAAGCTGACAAGGAAGGGAGCTAAATTTAAGTGGACACCGGAATGTGAGGAGGCTTTTCAGAATCTGAAGGCAAGGTTGACAAGTGTTTTTGTATTGGCTATTCCAGATGGGAAGAGCAAGTTTGAAGTGTATACTGATGCATGTATTGTTGGTTTGGGAGCTGTGCTTATGCGAGTCGGCAATGGAAGCCGCATGAGAGGAACTACGCTACGCATAATCTAGTGCTGTTGGCCATAGTTTTTACTTTAAAGATCTGGAGGCACTATCTTTTAGGAGAAAAGTTTGAGTTATTCACGGATCACAAACCGTTGAAATATCTTTTCTCTCAGAAAGATCGTAATCTAAGACAACAACGATGGGTCGAGTTCTTGGCATCGTATGATTTGGATATTCTGTATACCCCAGGAAAGGCGAACGTTGTGGTAGACGCTCTTAACAGAAATGCAGTTCTATCTCTTTTGGAAGTGGTTCCATCTCTTCTGGAAAGGATTTCGAGTGAGCAAGAATCTAATAGTAAATTAAGAAGAATCAGTAGAAGAGTTAAGAAGGGTCAGAGTTCCAGCTTTAAGATTGATGACCAAGGGACACTAAGGATCAACGGAAGGATCTGTGTTTCGAATTTCAAGGAATTGAAGCAGGAGGTTTTATCTGAAAGTCATCGCTCCAGATTAATATCCATCCAGGAATATCAAAGATATATAAGGATATGAGAAGGATTTTCGGGTGGCCGGGCATGAAGAAGGATATTACTGGATTCGTTAATAGTTGTGCTATCTGCCAGCAAGTTAAAGGAGATCAGCAGAAGCCAACTGGTTTGTTACAACCTTTGGAGATCCTGATGTGGAAGTGGGAAATGATTTCGATGGACTTCATCGACGGTTTGCCTAGAACAAAGAAGGGAAATGAAGGAATATGGGTAATTGTTGATCGTCTAACCAAGGGCGCCAATTTTATATCAGTTAAGGCAACCCGTATTGTAGCTTCTCTGGCAGAAATTTTCTTGAGAGAGATAGTCAGATTGCACTTTGTTCCAATCAGTATTGTAAGTGATCGAGATCCTATCTTCACCACCAAATTCTGGGAGGCTTTGCAATCGGCAATGGGAACAAGTTTGAGATTAAGTATAGCATATCATCCCAAGACAGATGGGAAGACGGAAAGGCTTAATCGAATTCTAGAAGATATGCTGAGAGCCTGTGTATTGGATTTTGGAGGATCGTGGGAAGACCATCTACATCTAGTGGAATTCTCTTATAATAACAGTTACCAGCAAGTATCAAGATGGCTCCTTATGAAGCAATGTATGGAACGCCGTGTAGATCCCCATCCTGTTGGATAGAGTCGAAAGACCGTATTGTGCTTGGACCGGATCTGATCCGTGAAGCATCTGCTAAAGTCGAGCTTATCAAGAAAAGGATGAGAACTGCTCAGGATCGTCAGAAGAAATATGCAGATAAAAGACGAAGACAATTGGAGTTCAAGATTGGTGATTTAGTCTTTGTCAAAGTTTCCCCTATTAAAGATGTAGTAAGATTTGGGAAGACAGGGAAACTCGCTCCGAGATATATTGGTCCGTTCTGAGTGCTCAAGAGGATTGGTGCCGTAGCATACAGGATTGAATTGCTAGTCCGGATGGCTGGAATTCACAATGTTTTCCACGTATCTCCTCTATGGAAATATATGCACGATCTATCTCTTATTGTGGAACCAGCTGTGCAGGAAGACTTAGAGATTGAGCTGGACTTATCAGTTGTCAAACATCCTATTCGAATTGTTGATCAAGACGAGAGGCAACTCAGAAGCAAGATAGTGAAGCTTGTTAAAGTCCAGTGGAGTGAGGATCCCAGAGACAGTACCTGGGAGACTCTGGATAGTTTTAGGAAGGCTTATCCGGATATGTGTCCGGATAGCTAGTGATGTTTGTATTGAATGTATTGTTGTTTGGATGTTTTGCTTGTTGATTTCTTATGTATGGATGTTATGTATGCTTGAATTGTTGAAACGAAATGAAATTTTGGATTATCCTTTGTTTAAATTTCGAGGACGAAATTCTTTTAAGGGGGGAGGAATGTGATATTCCGGAATTTCAAACCCAATTTAAATGTGATAATGTTTTTAAATAAATTAGTTTAAATTGACAAATTTGTTATTTTAAACAATAATAATGAATGGATTGTAAATGTATATTGATTTTAATTAAAATTAATATATACAAAAGGGAAATGGATGTGTTAAAATTGTATTCATATCAAATTTGATTTTTTTTGAATTTAATTTGAATTTGAATTGTTAAGTTGAATTTCTAAATAGAGTAATTAATATTTTAAATTATTCTTTGATTTTAAGATGTATTTCTATGATTTTTTTTAAAATATCAAATTTGATTTATATTTATTTCTGTAAGAAAAATTGATTTATATGAATTAAAAATGTATTTAAATTAATTAATAAAAACATTTTAAAATCCTTTTTGCATGAAAATTACACTTGTTAAAATTTAAATCACACTAATAAACATGTGTTAAGAAGTTAACAAGGTATACTGACAAGTGTCACAAATTTTAATTTATTTTCTTTAAATTTTTATAAAAATAAAAAGCTATTCCCTATTCTTCATCTAAATTTTCTCATTCTAATTTTCTAAAGCAAATAAATTTTTTTTATTACACCTCCATTAACAAATCTGAAACTCCTCAAAAATCTTCACACTTTTAACCAAAATTCAATTAAACATTCAAACCTCACTTCAAAATCTAAAAACTGCAATACAAATTACAGAAAATCTGCATACAAATATACATTAGAAATCTGCGAAATCAAGGGTTCCTGAAGAATCCAATTTCTGGAAGCAAAATTTGAAGCTTTTCCATTATGTGCTGATTAATTAAAGACTGAAGCGTCATCATCAAATAGTTACAAGATAAAGATCTGCAGTCATTTCTTTTTTCCAGAATTAATTGGTCTCTGCTTAAAAACAAAACAGGTGAGTAAATTTAAAATCAGAAAAAATTAAGTAAGAAAAATGTTTGCATGTGTATTTTTGATTTGGTTGATGCTTGCACGTACCTATTCCTGTAAGTTCTTAGTTTACAAGTTGAAATTAGAACTGTGCATGATAAAAATTGTCTAATACTTCTCTATTCCTTAATTACAGAGTAAAACTAAACAAAGTTTCAAATTTTCTTTAACAAAATACTGTTAAGCGCTGAGTAATTAACACAAAATGTTTATTTAAATATAAATTAAAGTTTGAAATTTTATTCAAATAAGATATGTTGATAATCTTATGAATCAGGGTGATGTAGTAAGAAAAAAATTAATAAAATGATGAAAACATGTATTATATTTTGTTGAATCAATTTTGCATCTTGAATCTACTTCGTATAACATGATTTTTAAGGCAAAGTTCAGAAATTTTAAATTGGAATTGAAGGAGAATTTTGTTGATAACCGAAATTAGGTTTGGGCAAAATTATGGTGACTGGGTAAAATCTAAGGGTCGAGCTTTGGATTGAAGTTGTATTAATGATTGATGAACACGAGAAAAATAATGGAAGTGTTAATCAATCATCAGGGAGTTTGGAATTTGGGATTCTAGGGTTTTAGTTCTGTGTTTGATCGAGCTCGAAAATTTCGTGACTGTGAGTGTTTGAGTGGATCGATTCTCGAGTGCGCTTGGATATAGTTGCACCGAGGCTTTATGGTGATGCAACCAAGGTGGCGTAGCGAATGTTGGTCGAGGTGGAAGGCTACGCCGAGTTTTCTGATGAAGGTTAGTTCCAGGAATGGTGTAACTATCTCGATTTTGAATCGAGCTTTGTGATTGTGGTTTGAGGGTCGGAAAGGGGTGTGTGCTCGATCGCCGAGCTGTAAAGGGTGTCAACGTTGGTGGCGTCGCCGTTGGTGAACTGTGCACGTGCACAATAACGTTGCCGTACCTTTTTCTGTTGGGTTCGAGTGCGTGTGGGTTGTTGCTCGGGTTAGCGTTCGAGCAGATTTGTTTCTGGCTCGTGCTCGTGCAAAGGAATTGTTGTTGATTGCTCGTGCAAGGATGGGGGTGAAGTGTTGATACTTTCCAATATTTTGTTTTGGGTTAGTTGAATACTTTAACTAAAGAATAGAAAGGGAAGAAGAAGTTTGGGTTCAAGCGATCAAGTTTAGGTCGGTCGAAAACCGGAACTAGTTATGTTTTAAAAGTTTTCAAATCTTTTTAAAGTTTAGAACTTTAAAATTTTATTTCAACTACTTTATGAAATGTAAAATCTTTTTAGTTTAAAGTATTTTATAATTTAATAGTTAAGCTTAAAAAAATATGATTTTATTATTGATTTAAATTTAACTTTAAAAAGGTAATTAGTTTAAACAAATTTGAATGTTTTAAAATATGAAATAATTTTTAGTAATTAATTAAATTGTTTTGTTTTGAAAATTAATTAAGTTTTAGAATTTAAGTTTACTTAAATTAATAAAGTAATTAAGGTTAAATTAATTAATAATTTTAGATTAATTAATTTGTTAAGGTTTAATTAATTAATTATGGATTATTAAATGGATAATTAAGAATTAAATTAAATTATGATTAAGAATTAATTAATTAAATAATTAAAGATTAATTAATAAGTGATTAGTAACCAACTAATTAAGTGATTAGTGATTAATTAATTAGTAATTAAGAATTAATTAATTAATCGATTAAGATTAGTAGATAAAGTAATTAAACATTAATTAATTTATAATTAATGGTTAATTAATTGGTGGTTAAGGCTTAATTAATTAGATAAATTAAGGTTAATTAGTTTGTAATTAATTAAGTAATTAAGATAAACTAATTTAAAATTTGTAATTAATTTAGAAATTAATTAAGGTTAATTAATTATAAATTAAGGTTTAATTGGTAATCAATTAAGAAATGATTGATTTTTAATCAAGTTTTTAATAATTAAAAATTAATTAAAAATTAAAGGATTATTAATCAATTAAGGATTAATTAATTGATAATGAGTATAATTAAGAAGTGATTAATTAATTAAACGATTGTGATTAATTAATTATTGATTGGTTAAGCAAGGTAAAGTGATTAATTCTTAAGTAATTAATTTAATTTGAATTAATTAAATTAATTATAATATGAATTAAAGATGTGCTTGCTTATGGATGATTGTTTTGAATTGAATATCTGAATATGGTTGATATCTGTTGGATGATAGTTGAGATATTCTATGATGAGATATTATGTATATATCTGTGATAGATATTGGTCATTATCTATGGATAATATTGTGTGGATGCTAAGTTTAAATTGAATTAAATTGTTTAAACCTTAAACAACTTGGCCTTTAAGACACGTTTGGATTTCGATGAGACCGGGATCGGGAATCAAATTTGATTTTCCGAAAGCCACATCGACCCAAGTTAAACGATAGGTCGTGACATCTCAAAGTGAAGATCGAGATGGAGTTTTAGAGTACAAGGGTTATTGTCGTTAACTCGGAGGGTGATTCCAAAATGAGTGTAACGAGATAATGCCTTCAGTTTCGTTCGAACTCGGAACGAACTTGTATGGATTGAATGCTTTCAGAACATCGTCAGGTGGACGATGAGCATTCTAAGAGATGTGTTCTCTAATGGTAATTGTAGCCTCAAGCCTTATCAACCAAGAATGGCTAAAACAGGGGAGGTGCGGCAAGGTTAAGTGGGTCATGCCCAAGTAGGACGAGATTTTCCCCAGTCTAGAAGTCCCTTATTATTTTGGCTGTTTGGGCAGTTGTTGGCCACAACTGCGGGGTTGCCTTGTTCGGAGCTGTCCAGTAAGGGATGGTTCCGGCCTTGTGTTGCAGGTGATCGGAAGTGGTCCTCGGTACAGTGATCTAGGCCCCGTATTATGACGGGAGGTACCCCAGTAGCCCTGCCATTGATGGAAACCTATTTTCCCTACGAGACCCTACGGTTTTGATTGTATTACCCACTTTCGTGGCTAGTGCTGGAATTTAATCATGTAACATTTTCGGCTATTTTCTATGAACTTGAAAACCCTAGACCCTATTATAATATCACTGGATTTCCTATCAAATGCTTTGGTTAGCGTAAGGTAAAAACTTACCCATATTTATTTGTGGGGAGTATTACGTGATACCTTTTGTTTTCAAAATGATTTTAAAGTTAAACAACTTTAACTGATTTACTCACACCAGACCCATGTCTGACCCGGGGTTTATTTCATTTTTCATAAACTCTTGGGTACATAAATTTTTATGAGTAGCCAAGTGATTAGGTTGGGATTGACAAATTTTTTGGAAGCTGGAGCTGGAGTTCAGACGTACTTATCTATCTCCATCTGCTGTAGTAACTTTTGATGTTGTATTTGGGGTTGTATGGTTTGGCAAACTCTTATGAATGTCACATGTAATGAAGTCGTATTATTTTGTGTAGTCTGATATGTAAAACTATGTAACGGATATGTGTAATATTATATTATGTTCGTTTCCGCTGTAAGATTCTGATGATTGTTGTTCTTTTCTTTCTATCTTTTCTATTTCTATCTCTTTCTTTTCTTATTGATGATACGTCTTTCTGGGTATTGAAAGAAGGGTCATCACAGTAGCACTCGATATTTGAGATATTATGGATCACTGATGGAATAATTGGGGATATGGGTAAAAGCTTGTCTACTAATGCTATATTGTAATAAACGTTCTTTTTACGATCATTCTGTCTTTCTCGTTTTTTGAATCTTATTGTTTTGCTCATATTCATCAACAAGCGCGGTCTTTTTTCCAAAATTACAACATCACGACAAAGTGACTTCAAGGAGAATGTTGAACACACTTGATATCTTAGAATTTCGAACGACTGAGGGTGTTTTTTATGATTATTTAGCCTGTAAGTAACCTATTTTTTCAGTCTGCGAATATCTTTCAGTTTCCTGTTTTATCCAATTTTTAATCCAATTTCAATCTTCGTATATTTTTTTTTTGTCATTTTTCAAGTTTACATCGATTTAGTCCGATTGTTTTTACGACAAACTCCGCGGAATAAATCTATAAACGAAAACATCCAAGCTGTAGAAAAAACTAAAGATGGAATTTTTCTGCACACGAAACCGATCCATAACAATTCCAACCATTAGAAATGCAGAACATGGAAAGAGCTTCGTCTTAGTAGGTTATGACTTCCGTAACTCCAAACGATTCAAAAGTTATAGCCGTTTGAAGAAGCGGAAGAAAGCGGCGGACCGCTAGCTGATCCGATTCGACGGCATTGGCAAAAAGTCTTCGATCTCCGCGAAACGCTCGAGCATGCTCACACCGTAGCACTGGATATTTAAGATATTATGGATCACTAAGGGAATAATTAGGGATATGGGTCAAAAGCTTGTCTACTGAAGCTGCAGCGCAATAAACATTCTCTTTTTATGATCGTTCCGTCTTTCTTGTTTTTCGACCCTCATTGTTTTGCTCATATTCATCAACACGCGCGGTCTTTTTGTCAAAATTACAATACCAAGACAAAATGACTTAAAGGAGAATGTTAAACGCCTTTGGTCTCTTAAAATTCCAAAAGGTTGAGGGCGTTTTTTATGATTACTTAGCCTGTAAGTAACCTACTTTTTCAGTCTGCGAATATCTTTCGATTTCCTGTTTTACCCAATTTTTAATCCAATTTCAATCTTTCTAGTGGAATATTATCCTGGTCTATTTTGATTTTCATATATTTTTGTTTTTTATCGTTTTCAAGGTTTACATCGATTTAGTCCGATTATTTATACCACAAACTCTGCGGAATAAATTTATGAACGAATAGATACGAGCTATAATAAAAAATTAAGATGGAATTTTTTTTGCACAAGAAACCAATCCATGATAATTCCAACCATTAGAAACGTAGAACATGGAAAGAGATATGTTTTGATAGGTTGTAGCTCCCGTAACTCCAAACTAGTCAAAAGTTATGACCGTTTGAAGAAACGAAAGAAAGCGATAGACCGCTCGTTGATCCGATTCGACGGTACTGGCGAAAGTCTTATATCTCCGTGAAACGCTCGAGCTTGCTCACACCATAGCACTTGATATTTAAGGTATTATGGATCACTGGGGGAATAAATGGGGAAATGTGTCAAAAGCTTGTCTACTGAAGCTATAACACAATAAACGTTCTTTTTTTTACGATCGTTCCATCTTCCTCGTTTTTTGAACCTCGTTGTTTTGCTCATATTCATCAACACGCATGATATTATTACCACAATTACAACATCACGACTAATTGACTTCAAGGAGAATGTTAAATGCATTTGATATTTTAGAATTTCGAATGGCATATGGTGTTTTTTATGATTACTTAGCCTATAAGTACCTACTTTTTTAGTCTGCGAGTATCTTTCGGTCTCCAGTTTTATCCAATTTATTATCCAATTTCAATCTTTTTAGCAGAATATTATCGTGGCCTTTTTTGATCTTTGTATATTTTTCGTTTTTCAAGTTTTACATCGATTTAGTCCGATTATTTATACCACCAACTCCGCGGAATAAATATATGAACGAAAACATCAGAGCTGTAGAAAACCTTAAGATGGTATTTTTCTGCACACGAAACCGATCCATGACAATTCAAACCATTAGAAATGTTGAATATGGAAAGATATACGTTTTTATAGGTTGTGGCTCCCGTAATTCCAAACGAGTAAAAAAAAGTTATGGCCGTTTAAAAAATAGAAGAAAGCGGAGGACCGCTCGCCGATCCGATTCGATGGTATTGGCGAAAGTTTTCGATCTCCGCGAAACGCTCAAGCATGCTCACACTATAGCACTCGATATTTAAGATACCATAGATCACCGAGGAAATAAATGGGGATATGGGTCAAAAGCTTGTCTACTGAAGCTATAGCGCAATAAATGTTCTTTTTTTACGATCATTCCGTCTTCCTCGTTTACCGTACCTTATTTTTTTGCTCATATTCATCAACACGCGCGGTATTTTTACCAAAATTACAACACCATGAAAAAGTGACTTCAAGGAGAATGTTAAATGCATTTGATATCGTAGAATTTCGAATGGCCGAGGGCGTTTTTTATGATTACTTAGTCTGTAAGTAACAATGTTTTCAGTCAGTGAATATCTTTCGGTTTCGTGTTTTATTCAATTTTTAATCCAATTTCAATCTTTTTAGCGGAATATTATCGTGGCCTTTTTTGTCCTTCGTATGTTTTTGTTTTTTGTCGTTTTTCAAGGTTTACATCGATTTTAGTCCGATTATTTATACCACAAAGTCCGCAGAATAAATTTATGAACAAAAACGTCCTAGCTACAGAAAAACTAAAGATGGAATTATTCTACACATGAAACCTATCCATGACAATTTCAACCATTAGAAAGATAGAACACGGGAAGAAATTCGTTTTGATTGGTTGTGGCTTCCGTAACTCCAAACGAGTCAAAAGTTATGGCCGTTTGAAGAAACGGAAGAAGGCGACGGACCGTTCGCTGATCCGATTCTACGGTATTGGCGAAAGTCTTCAACCACCGCGAAACGCTCGAGCATGCTCACACTGTAGCACTCGATATTAAGATATTATAGATCACTGAGGGAATAAATGGGGATATGGGTCAAAAGCTTGTCTTTAGAAGCTATAGCGCAATAAACATTCTTTTTTTATAATCGTTCCGTCTTTCTCGTTTTCTATACCTCATTGTTTTGCTCATATTCATCGACACGCGTGGTCTTTTTACTATAATTACAACACCACGACAAAGTGACTTCAAGAAGAATATTAAACGCGTTTAGTATCAAAGAATTTCGAACGGCTGAGGTGTTTTTTATGATTACTTAGGCTGTTAGTAACTTATTTTTTCAGTCTGCATATGTGTTTCGGTTTCCTATTTTATCCAATTATTAATCCAATTTCAATCTTATAAGCATATATTATCATGGCCTTTTTTATCTTCGTATTTTTTTTGTTTTTTGTCCTTTTTCAAGGTTTCCATCGATTTAGTCCGATTATTTATAACAGAAACTCCACGGAATAAATTTATGAACGAAAATATCTGAGCTGTAGAAAAACATAAGATGAAATTTTTCAACACACGAAACCAGTCCATGACAATTGCAACGCTCGCTGATCCGATTCGACGGTACAACGAAATGGAAGAAAGCTATGGACCACTCGCTGATCCGATTCGACGGTACTAGCGACAGTCTTCAATCTCCGTGAAAAGCTCGAGCATGCTCACACCGTAGCGGTCGGTATTTAAGATATTATGGATCACTGAGGGAATATATGGGGATATGGGTTAAAAGCTTGTCTACCGAAGCTATAGCGCAATAAACCTTCTTTTTTAGTGATCGTTTGTCTTCCTCGTTTTCCGTACCTCATTGTTTTGCTCATATTCATCAACACGTGCGGTCTTTTTCCAAAATTACAACACCACGACAAAGTGACTTCAAGGAGAATGTTAAACGCATTTGATATCTTAGAATTTCGAACAGCTGAGGGTGTTTTTTATGATTACTTAGCCTGTAAGTGACCTACTTTTTCAGTCTATGGGTATCATTCGGTTTCCTGTTTTATTCAATTTCTAATCCAATTTCAATCGTTTTAGCGAAATATTATAGTGGCCTTTTATGATCTTCGTATATTTTTGTTTTTTTGTTGTAACAACCCATAAATGTTGTAAATATTTTAATTCAATTTAATGGAATACTTTGATTTTTAAATTATTTAAAATTTGAAATTTTGGAATTTTCCAATATAATTTTGAATTTTGTTTATAAATTATTTTCCAAATATAATAAAATAAACATTTTGTGAAAGCTTTATATTTTAGTTAACTTTGGTCAAATTTTGAATTTCAGATTAAAATTTAAATTTGAAATTTTATTTTTAAATCTTTTTCTTTGGAGTAGAATATAATTCTGAGATCCATTCTGCTTTTCGTTTCGTCAAATTCTATTTTGTACGCTTTTCCTTTTGTCAAATTCTATTTTGTACTTTTAAAATTAGATAAGATACAACGTTTTATGCACAATTATTTTCTGTATTTTGTTTTCCATTTTTATTTTATTTTGGTTTGCACTTTGATTATTTATTTGGATTTTCATTTTGAATTTTTTTTGGAAATTTCAAGAGACATCAGTTTCTTTCCCCTTAACTTATGCCATTTCTGTTTCCTAACATTCACTCCTTTTCTTACCGTCCAAACCACTCCTCTAGCAATGCAAATCATTCCACAAACCATGTGCAAGAATTATTTCTCATCTCAAACTCCTCATTTCATTTCTAGAAAAAAAATTATTCAAGATCTTATGGCTTCCTTCTTCTTTTTCTCATTTTCCATTTTTTTTCTTTTGTTTCCTTCATGTCTTGCTCGGCCACCACCATGATCTAGCCCTTGTCGACCACTTCACCACCATCACATCACCTCCTCCTCACCACCACCTTGTTGCCATGACCTTAGATGCCAACCACATCACTGGAACCTTGAGCCAACCTAGCCAAGCCATATTTATTCACCATTTCCTCTTATATAAGCCTCGACCACCAACAATACAACCCCTCCTCCATCATTTGCCCTGACCACTTATCCTCGCCATGTGCCTGGACCTAAATCCAACATAAGGCAGAGCGCTTGTGCATATGGCCGAGCACATATGTGTGCTTGTGCTCCTTTTTCCTTTGCCTCTTTGACTTCCTATTGAATGTAACTTCCGCCTCTTCATTTCTCAAGCCATAGCCGTGCTTGCATATCCTTAGCACATCATAGCCGAGACCATTGTGATCTTGGCCGAGCATAAGCATGATGTGGCCCAGCCACATGTTGATGTAGCCAAGCCCACTTGCTTGAATAGAGCAAGGTTATGTCATTCGATTCATATTTCTTCCATTGCTTAATTCATATTTTTTTGTATTGAATCTTATTCTTATGTTTGTTGTATTTGTTTGTTTATAAGATTTGGATCATGACTCTTCATTCACTCATGTTTGATTCATGCCTTGTTGTGCATTTCGGAGTTTGTCATGTATCTCTAGTTTGTCAAATTCTAGCTTTAAAAAAGTGAGTTTATCGCTCTCGACATACGCACTTTTAATTTGCGAAATGATGACAAGTGAATATGTAAAATTGATATGTTATGTTCATACATGCCTGTGATATATTTATATGATGTTAAATGCAGTTTATATACCTGTTACATCATCTGATATGATATTATATGCTATACTGTTATTTTATTTCCTGTTTATCACACTGCAAGTTCCCTATCACTATGGGTTGAAATGATACATACCCGAATGAACTTTAGAATAAAGAAAAATCATTATGGGCTGAAATGATAGGCTCGAGTGATTTTTATTTTATTTATTTTACTTGGGATTACGGGTTTGAAATGATAGAACCTGGATTTTTCTTTTTAAATTACGGATTGAAATGATACATATTCGTATCACTTGACCTAGGTTATAAAATATTATACATGCCCATAGTTAATATTATTTTTATAATATTTTCCTAAAATTTTATTAAGTATTTTGAAATTTTAGAATATATGGAATTTTAACTTAAAATTTGATTTAATGATTTACATATAAAGGTACATTGGTTTTCTGTAAGAGATATAGGTTTTCTATAAGTTAAATTTTATAATTCAATTATTAGGTTTTAAAAAGGGAATTTAAAGAGTTTTATTAAAATAACTCAATAATTAAATTTGATTTAATATGGAACCTTAAATC
Source organism: Allium cepa (assembly GCA_030765085.1). Taxonomy (NCBI): domain Eukaryota; kingdom Viridiplantae; phylum Streptophyta; class Magnoliopsida; order Asparagales; family Amaryllidaceae; genus Allium; species Allium cepa. The sequence continues at coordinate 173,899,553 of CM060931.1, forward strand.
TAACCTAGAAATTTTTATAAAGGTTATTTTTTGAAATGAATATGTTTTGTATAATAAATAATGTATTTTGAATAAATAAAATGAAATACATTTATGGGACATTTTGTAATAAAGTTTATTTAACTTGGAATCATAGTTTAATTGATGTCTAAATGAATAAAGAAATTTGATTGTTATATTTTCTATGATAAATATTTTATTTATCAAATAGATATGTTTTGTAAAATGAATAATTATGATTTAAATGGAAAAATATGTATTTTTAATATCACTAAATTTGATAATTAAGAATTTGGTTTTTAAATGGAAATTTTAATTTCGACTTATTAGAAGAATATCTTATTTATGAAATGGGTATTTTAAATAAAGTGTAAAGTTATTTGTTAAATTAAAAGTTAAGTAAAATATTGAACTTTTGACTTAATAAATGAAATATAGTTTAATTTGGATATTCCATTTATAAAAGTTTGTTTTAATAATCATAAGTTAAATGATATCCAAATAAATATTTCTGAATTGTGAAACTATGGTTTTGTAAGCTATAAATGGTTAAAATTGAAGTTTTAATGTTTCTAAAAAGTTATAATAAAATCTGGAATTTTATTAGTAGCATTTTCAAAATGCTATGGTTTTAAGATAGCATTTGCTAAGTGCTGTCAATTTTGAATATAACTAAGTTCTAAAATAATTAAACACCCATTACAGCACTTTATAAGTGCCGTTGTTTCTGAATTTGAACCATTTCTGAAAATAACTAAATAACTACTACAACACTTTATAATTGTTGTTTCTGAAATGAATTGTTTTGAATAACTAAACACCTACTACAACACTTGATAAGTGCTGTTGTGTCTGAAATTGAGCAGTTTTAAAATAACTAAATACCTACCGTATCACTTTATAATTGCTGCTGTTTTTGAATTTGACCATGTTTTTGAAATATTACTATATCTACCGTAACATTTAATAAGTTTTGTGGTGGCTGAAATTTACAATGTTTTGGAGATTTTATAATTGAATGAATGAACTTAGAAATGCTTTAACTTTGAAATGAATATTATTTGACATTGAATTTAAATGGTTTAAACGAACATGTTTTGAGTGAAATATAAACATTTTTGGAATTTATAACCACGGGTAAAAATTTTCTAAGTATTATGATTTTCAAAAGAATAATATTTCCAAAGTGTTATGATTTTAGTAGTATGATTTCCATATGATAACATTTCTAGATTGTTATGATTTCAAAGTATTATGGTTTCAAAGTATTATGGTTTCAAAGTATTTGGTTTCCGAGTTGTTATAACTTTGAAAGTACTATGGTTTAGGAAATGAAATTAGTTGAAATTGTATTTAATTAAGAATTGTCTTTAAATATATTTATTTGAAACTTATTGAAATTGAAGATTTAAGAATATGACTTTATAAGTGGTTAGGTTTAAGATGATTTAAAGTAATATTTCAAGTTTAATAAATAGAAGGGAATATTCAGTGATTTGGCAATTTGGGTTTTATTTAAATGATATATTGATTTGGTTTGAAACTGAAGATTTAAGAATATGACTTTATAAAGTGGTTTGGTTTAAGATGATCTAAAGGAATATTTCAAGTTTAATAAACTGAAGGGAATATTCAGTGATTTGGCAATTTGGGTTTTATTTAAATGATATACTGATTTGGTTTTGGAACTTAAATGATATATTATTACTTTGGGTTTTGAAATGGAAATGATATATTGATTTGGTTTGAAATGAAATAATATAGTATTTAGTTTTGAAATGGATATGATATTTTTGTTTTGAAGTATAAACTATTTTGAAATAAATATCCATGGGTTATAATAAAGGTTGGTTGTTAAAGAGACCGGGATCGGATACGGGCATACTCTCTGTCGATACCGAAAACCACTTTAAAAAACGTGTACGCGGTGGAGATTCCAGAATGAAGTAGGATGGTGGCGAAGTTCTATTATGGTATGTACGTGTACCCGACTCCCGTGAGTCGGCATAAGGTGGCTAAAACAGGAGCGATTGACGGGCTAATGAGGTAGCTCCTCTTATCGGACACACTTCTTCCTATGCCATTCTATTACTTTGCGATTGATTGATGCGCACCTTTGATTTTTGAGATTGTGGCTCGAGGTGGGCAGTAGTGGCTGCTACGCGTTACCACCGGTCTGCAATCGTAATTGGTATATCTACCCTGGCGTTGCCTAGTTGTGCCGTGTCACCTACCCTATCGCGCCTTGTACGATATTGGTTTCCTCCCGTAGCCTGCGGAGTATTTAGGGTAGCCTCCCGATCTGGAGGTGCGCTGATAGTGGATAGACTACTGGGACTATTACGTGTTAAGGTGGAAAATGTAAAGCCTTAACGCTATTTAAAAGTAAGTTTATTTTACTATAGACATTATTATAATAGCGAAATATTACTACATAGTAAGTAGTCTAACGGATCCTTAGAGGATGGGCGGTCCTAAGCATCCTTTAAGTTACTTGTACCTTATATTACAGTTCACTTGAGTTGGTTTACATTGTATAAGTATGTATGTCCTGATTCAAGTGTTTTGTGTTTTGCTTTATGCTTGGGTCAGACTGAGTGATACAACATTCGAGACTCGCCTCTAGGGTTGGAGCTTCACTTGGAGATCCAGCTATCTATTTCACTTTCAGTTTTTTAGTTGATTCCAGGAATGTATTCAGCTTTGTGTTTATTTATCATATTGAAACTTCTGTATAAACTTGTTACTTCTGTTGTATCTTGTATAACTCTGACGTATTTATATAATAGCTTCATGAACTACTTTCTCTTTGCTTCCGCTACATCTTATTACTCCGTGTCTATGATCTGTGATTTATTTATTTACTGTATGTTCAAAGTTTTGCCAAATTTTAATTACAATTCAGTATTTTGAAAAATTCAAGTCCGACATGTGTGGATGCGAATGGTTGAAAATATCGCGTCGTTACATTTGATACCAGAGCTTTGGCTCTAGGCAAAACTTAGCATATATGGTAAATGTATTTATAGAATCACTTTCGTTCCAGGTTGAATCTCTTCCTCTTTGACTCGGTTTCCTTTGAACTTTGGAACGTTCCTTGCGGTTTAAAAATTCATTCTCATCCCCCACTATTCATCTTCTTTTGATTTTGGAGTATCCCATAACTCCACTTCGGATGATCTTTACTATGAATCGACAGTCTCGCCAATCTCAAATTTACTTGTAAAGGGGTGAAACTCCTTTACAATAGGCATTTATTCACCGGAGATTTTATATATCCTCGGTTTAGATGCCAGTATCTCTTATTATCCCGAATTCTGTCTCTTGAGATCGAAGGTGGATTGCCTCAAAATTCCACATTTGATGTAACGACCCAAAATTTTCACTCCAGAAAATTCCAGATAGTGATGAAAAAGAAGAAAGAGAAGAAGAACAGAAACACCAAACATCTCACATTCGCAGCGGATAAAATATAATAATAAATAATAACAGTTTACAAAAGAATACTATATCTGTCGATTACATTTAATATACATCAGAGATTCACATATATTCAGTCACTGAATATATACAATTATCAAGTCTCAGATTAATAATAATATAAATACAGCGGAAATACTCTATATGCTATTGCCATGCAGCTCGCCTCTTGAGCTCCAGAACGTACCTACCTGAAAATTTGCAATACTCGGTATGACCCGAGCATTACACAAAAGTAATACCCGGGGCAGGCTAGAAACCAGCGTGAGTAAACCCAACTAACATGGAATACCAAAACAATCAACTTATTTAAACCCGGGGTGACATATATCAATTTAACACATTCACAATTTACTAAAGACAACACTTATCCCAATCGTTAATTTCTAAGTACCAAACTTAGATAAAATAAGCCAATTCACTTAAATCATTTCATCGTACTGATTCCACAAATAAATTTATAAAAGATTCGAAGTGGTTTCGGGTATTTCTAATACCCGACCCCTGCCTCTTTGAAACTCATGTTATCCCGTCCCAAATTATTCAAATGAAATACACAACATTTCATAACAGATATATCTACCCATTCAAAACATCCTATACCATTCAATTATCCATAACAAAGCTTAATCACATACAAATCAATTCAATTGATTCTAATTGAATTTCAAACCTCAATCGCTTATTTTTCTTCGCTTACATTAATTAATTCCAAATCAATTAATTAGTCAACCCATCACTATTCATCTTAATTAATCACCCTGGATTAATTATTTTTTTAATTAAATTCATGTAATTATCTTTAATTAATTTCACGTTATTAAGTATCCTTAACACAAAACAATAAGTAATCCTAATTACTTCATAAATTAATTAACAATATTAATCACATTAATCCTTAATTACTTATATTAATTAACTTCTCATAAGTCACTTATTACTGATACTTTATTAAATAAATCAATCTTTAATTTCGTCATTGATTATGTAAATTAATGATTTCCAATTATATTTTAATTTATTCTAATCTAAATTAATTACATTAATTAAGCCACAATATTAATCATTCTTGATTTCTCTAAACTTGTAATTAACTATCAGTTTATTTACTTTATTAAATAAATAAGTTTCTTCATAATTAACCATCTTAATTAATCTCTTGATTAATTACACAAAGTAATTATATTTTATTAATTTCATTAAGTGATTATTTATCAAACCATCAAATGATAATTCTGAACTACTTACACTTAATTAATTAACTTAAATTTTAATTTATTAATTAATTCAAACCCTTAATTACTAAATTAATTAACCCAAATCATTTATTAATTAGATTAATTAATTATCCATTTTAATTATCCTACTAATTTAATGAATCACAATTCATTAAATCTTTATTAACATTAAATGAAGCATTTTCTTATTTATAATTTAAATTTAAAACAACTTAAAACCCCAACACTTTGAGTCAAACCACTATTAACTCGAGAATCAACCAAACCCAAGTCACATCATCAATTCACAGTGCACATCAATTCAATCATTCCACCAAATATTTAAACTTAACCATTTAAATTTAAATAGAAATACAAAAGCATGAGATTTACTCACCTTTGCTCCTTAAATTTGCAAATCCACCTCATTCCCAACTATTCTCTTCACGATATATGGACCTTGTATAAACATTAGGTGATTATTAATATTTGAATTAACCGAACAATTTATCTCCCTTAAATAAGTTTAATTAACCCAAAATTTTATTTAAACAAATTTCCTTTTCTTTCAATAAATAAATTTTAAGTACCAAAATAAATTTAATAAGTTAATCTCCCAAATATTGTTTAAAATAAACTAGTAAATAAAAATGTGTAACTGTATTTTTATTTTATTTTACTTCCTTTTAAACTACATATATTTTAAAACGTAAATTATATCGATTCAATATCAAATTTTATAATAAAATTTTAAATTATTTATAATTCCTATATATTGCTTTCAAATCCTTTCTGTATAAAAAAAATCTTTTCTGTACTGGAATACATAAATTGGAAAAAATACACTTATCTTAATGTAATTATTATTTTTCTTCGATCTAAAATTAAATATATTAATAACACTTAGAATCAAATCCTATATTGCCTATATACAAATTTTTCTGTAATTAACTAATTCTAAATTGAGTTAAAAAAAACAATTAGGATAGATTATACCTTTAGCTTGTCTCGAACACATCACCCACCCTCCCTCCAAAAAACGAGCATCACAGTCGACGTCGCGACCCCCTCTTTGTCGCCGCCCTCTCGAAGCACTCACGGGCAGCCCATGACCCAAGGAAACGAACCCTAGCTCGAAAAGCCCTAGCTCCCCTTAGCGATTCAATCGTCACTCGATCAAGCGACCCACGACCTCGTCGCGACACCTATCCTCCACTGTGAAGACCAAAAACCCACGCGCTCAACTTCCCAAATCGCTCAATCTGTTGATGTTCGGCCATTGATGAACGAACGAATTTATTTTGATTTTTGATTAGGGTCGAATGATTTAGGAGAGAACGAAAGAGGCGCGATTCTTATTAGCATCCATTCCCCTATTCTTTTTTTTATAAGCTCGGTTTTCTGTTTGAAGGTAAAAGAAGAAGACGGAAAACAAATATCGATTTGAGTGAATAGCTTCCAGAGTACGCTTGTTGACTTATATTAAAAATATCTTGTATGGTAAAAAAATATCTTTTATTTTAAATTTTATTATACTATAAATTTCAAAACGTCTCGTTAATCGCCATTTAAAATTTTGAAATCTTCTTATGGAATGCCGCGAGGCGATTATAAAGCTTTACCCGTATTCCGAACACAAAGAAACGTATTTCGAAAGTTAATTCGATGATATTCACGAGTTACGGAAGTAAACGATCAATTTTAAATTAAATCGATTAAAATAAATCTAAGCGTTTCGAGCTGCCAGGGTCAAACGACAACTCCGATTGCTACGAAAATTGAAATCCGATAATATCTAACTATTACGGATCCAATGGAACCGGTTCCGTCAAATTCCGAGACTGTGCCTCGGAAGGCTATTTTTAAATTCCAATTTAAACAATATAATATTAAAATTGAACAAATTACCTTTAAATTTAAGTTTCAACTATTCTATTTTCCTCAGTATCATCATTATAGATTTTATAAGCCTTCAAATTATTTAAACAGGCTTAGAAATTTCAGATTCAACAATTTACCCAATTTTCAATTATTAAATTCAATGTTTAAACTATATAATTCAATGATTTACTTATCAAGTAAATATTGATATCTTGAATTCAAGTTAAAATTAACCTTTAAATATTTTAAAAATCAATTAACTATTCAAATTTAATTTGTCAAAAATTCCGGGTCGTCGCATTTGGTCTAATTCTTGAAATCACGGTCGACCCGATTAAGGTGCTCGAGATTTTATTCATTTCCTTATTTTGTATTTAATCATCTACCCTTGTTCCCAATTAATCTTCAAATCAGAATTCTCTTTGATTTGAGTCAATCAAATTTGAATCCCTATCTTTGCTTAGTAAATCTAATATATATAAAGTTTTAATATATAGGGTGTTGTTTGAGTTGTTGATGTTGATTTGGGTTTTCGATCGATTCGTTTGATCAACGCTATCGATAGGATCTCCAAAACACTTGAACCGAGCAAACAGACAAAGTATTGTTTTCAAGCATAGTAAATGAATAAATTTTATATAATTATATTATATATAAACAAGTACTTTGGCACGTGCGATGCACGTGTATAGTAGAAACTGTTATTAAAAAAAACATGATTTTTAAGGTTTTTTAAATCTTACCAAATGATTTTGACGTGTGCGTAATGTTGTATTTTTTTGCATGTACATGCACAAATCAACCGTTTATCAAAACTGAATGAGACTAAGTTATTTTGTTAAATAAGTAAAGAGGAAAGCAATCAGCTATGGATTTTTTTAAGTACTTTGATAAATGAGAATAAAAAATGAACTATCCCTTTGTCCGTTGTAGAACAACTCCATTGAAAAAAATGTTCAAGTAACAATGCAATAGTACAAAAGTAAATGGTACTATATGCACATAATCAATAAAAGGGAGAAAGAATGAAACCAAACATCATACTCACATCATCATCAGATTTATTTGTAGTCACGATTCATAATCACTGCCAAATTCATATGATGTCCCGGTATAAACAGAAATTACCATTTGACCTTCCATATAAGTAAATATTAATATGTGTAATGAAAAATATACACAAAACCGAATACTTGCAATTTTTATCACATAATCAACATTGGATTAATCAAAGACAAATCAGTTTACATTTTCCACTCTATACACTTAAGTTTATATTCCAACCTTGTACTATGACAGTGATGAAAAGTAGAACTGCTGATCTGAATCCCTTAATAATCATTCGTGCTACCAATTTCCGTTCTATTTCCATATTCACTCCATTTTCTTTTGCTTGACTATTGCTGCCTCTGCTAAATTTTGATACTGGTGATAATTGCTGGCAGGATCGGCGATAGTTGCTGTCGATGGATGATGCATTAACTCACCATTACTAAGTTAGCACTGCCACCGACATTGAGCTACGACTCCAAACTCTCGTCTCCACCGTTGAATTAACAGCTCTCGTGCCTGCATCAGGAATTGCAAGTTCATTAGGTTGAGAAGCATTCAAAATTTCAAGAGTCTGAGTGTTAATACAAACAAAATAATTTCAAATTTAGTGCTATCAAATCCATATGAGAGCTCTAAACAATAGAATTATGTGTACTAAAAGGATATTGCTTTTGTGATGTATCACTTGGAAGGAGATCAGGTACTTTTATGAATTGAAATCATCTAAAAACTAACATCATACTTGATATGGTTACTCCTTCTCCGTGAAATATATAAAAAGGTCATTTATACATAGTAGTTAACCACCCAATCCCTTTAGGATGAAGATCTTTGCTCCGTCTGGTTCGTAACAAAGTCAAAATATAATAATATGAAGTATATAAATAGAGAAGACAAAGTGGAAGGGCAATGTTTTTTAGCACCACTGTAGCATGTCATAATATATGGCCAAAGGTATTTTTAGAACCCCATACAGTCAAAATAAAAGGCATTGGTCACCCTGAATTGTGCATAAGTGTAAAGATATCTTAGTAGTAGCTTATGTAAACACCTTGTTAAATTTGAATAGACGATTTCCATATTTTTCCTCTCTTGATGGACATGGCAAAAGTTTGTGGCCTCCATAATGTAATAAATGGTGGGCGGTTGTCCTTTTGTTTTCTCCAGTAAACAAATGCCCTTCTACAGCAGTATACTCCAGTATTGCCTGATAATGTAACTGTAAAAAAATCCGGCTTACTATATTTTTCCATAAACAAAGCTAAACTTAAGGAGAAACCCTACTAAGGAAGATGTATATAAATCCTTTTTAACTCTTGAATTTCATTAGACAACTTCATGTTTTGTGGAACGACTGTGTGATAAATTTTGGTAGCATCTCCTCCTAGTATTTTTAACTTTAAATGAATATATAAACAGATAGTAGGAATTAAGGAAATAGTTTTTCTTTTATCTTCTTATTTGTAAAATTATCATGCTTGCGACATTCCCTTACATAGTCATCTATATGTCAGAATTCAGTGCACGAATTGGATAGCATATGAATAGAAGAACATATGCAGATAAATATTCAGAAGGATGACTGTGCTGCAACAATGAACTACGAACATTGAGATGAGTTTTGTAATTTTATTACTTTTCAATGAAGCTCTGAGGGTTGCTTATAAATGAAGGGCTCAAATTCAAACTTTGCCCATGGTCCAATATAACCTTGGGTCAGCCTCGATGATGACGAAAGGTAGAAGATGAGAGTAGTAAAGAATAGACCAATGTGGGTAAGTGGGCAAATAAAATGTCAAACATAGCCACTAAAATTCACTATCCAATTTTAAATACAGGGTTGTTCGGGAATTCCTAAAAAGGCTTCAGTTAATAGTTATCCTTTTTATTAATACCTGAAACTTTCTCATTCCCATATCCTTGCACCACCTAGAAATTTGTTTATCGATTATAAATTGGATACATAACCAAAATAATAAGTTAAGCTTATATCCATTGATCAGGATAAATATAATTACCAAGAATCAGGTTCTAGTTGGTTAAGAAAGCTAATAATTTCATAATGTAACATGGTCATTGAATTCTATACATTATTAGATAAAAACATGCACACAGATGTAACCAAAATAAATGACTGACTATATTTTGATTCAAAAATCATTGAAAATTCGCATGTCTAGGGCGTTGCTACGATGAAAGCTTTCTTTGCGTGCTTGATGTCAATTATAATTCTACTGCACAACGACTCAATTGAGCTTACATGGATAGAGAACACTGAAAGCTTTATCAGTTATACGGTAGCATTTGATAGTCTAAACCACTGAAGGGAAAATCATATTTTGGTTATTATTTCAAACATTTTAACCCTGTATTAGGAAGATTATAAATACAATTTTCTTTTCTCTTCGTTTAACACTACCGCTTTCCTTTAGCGTTAGAAAATTTCAATGACAAATGGGAAGGAAAATAGAAATAGTTGGATGCATGTATTTCTTATTTTTCATAGAAGTGACCGTAAATAATGGATGTTAAAAGTTTAAAATTAGGTGGCTCATGATGATGTCCTTTGGATTCCACTTTCTAGGTGACACATTCAGCAAATTTGCCAAAAGTAAGGACAGCTATAGCAACAAATATGATCATATGATCATAATTTAAAGTTACAAATATAATTAATTCTTTCTTTTTAGTATGTATGCACAAAAACTGAAGGAATAAAAAGAAAAAAAATTCGTATAAATGCAACTCGATCTAATTAACTCTTGTATTGGACATAGCTTTGTAGTATATGTTCATACTCTAAATATATGGCCAGTTATAATTTAAAACATGGAATATATATAGCTTAAACAATCAAATCCAAAAATAATTAAATATCAAAAGACAATTTATTGGAAACAAAACAATAAAACAATTGAAAAACTAATGTAGTCAGTTCACAGGCACGACCTTATTGTAGTGAAGGATAAAGGTCATCAATATAAGATTGTTAAAATAATGTATACTGAAATGAAATCATCAGAAAACATAAAATATTTACAAAAAATAGCGTGTTCTTTAAATACTAATATGTCAATCACTATCTGAATGTACTTATGAAGCAATATTTGTGTGTGCATGATTACATAGCCTAAACCAAGGGGAGTAAAGATTTGAGTATGCCTTTGTAAAGTTGATAAACCTGTTCCATTCATGATTTCGCTAGAGAAAACAACACATAATTCAATGGACCTGAAGAATAAGATAGCATAAACATAATAGCAAAAGTAAGCAGCTAAAAAGGGGGAATATAGATAAAGAAATGAGGTTTTGTGGACATGGTTGTCTATATGGAAAATTTATCTAGCATATTTAACCTATATGCATGTTTATCGTATTGGCATGATGATTGCATAAAGCAGGTTTGATAAAAATGGGATAGCCAATATTATTATTTTAACACATAGCAAGCATTATTGTTTGGGTATGGATACCCCAAAAATTAAAAGGAAGATATTGAAAGACAAAACATGACATTAATTTTGATCATAGTTACATACAACAACTAAACAAAAGTTTAATTTATTGCTAAAACGAAGTTGCATACCAAGCCAGGACCTCCACTTAATAGATCTCCCACACCAATTAATCGATGAAGGGCTAAGCAGTTTACACCAATCAAATGTCCAAGCTCTGAAAATTTAAGCAGCATAATTAAGAAAGTTTGAAAAATCAGGTTGATTGGAAGCATAAAGACGTTCAACAATGGTAATACGGTCAAGGCTTGATGATTTGATTACCAATTTAACAATACATGATTTTATATAAACAATGTGAATAAAGTTTTAGAAAAAATACGAAGAAGTCGAGAAGTGATTTTAATATAGTTAACACATGCAAAAATGTATTTACCACCACAAATATTGCTTCGGACAAAGTACTCCTAGCTTGATATTCAGAAAAATAGTAGCTTAATCCCATCATGTTTTAAAATAAAGGTATCATAATATTATATAGGGGATTCAACCTTTTTTATACAATAACTCTGAATACACTTTCCAGCAATGAATCTTGGATAGAAATAAATCTTATTACAAAGAAATGCGAAATCTGGGGGCATAACTGAAATGTGAAATATATCAACAATATCAAAGTACCTATGCATGTACTCCTCGTTTTCAGATTTCAGATTGTTGGGTTTCTGTCCAGTAATCAAGCACCCTCAACCACCATTTATCAATTTGTAAAATATTTCTCTCCTAATATACCCAAAGAAACGACATCATCCATGAACTGATATCTAATATCAATGACCATATACATATGGAATTCAATTATTAAGCTTGGTTCCGATGCAGCTTAATTTGTCATTAGCGAATATGCAAGCAACCCCAATGATTGTTTCTTCCCTTGTACGTTTACGCACAACAGTCATCTCTGTTTTCACAATGTACTACTCAGGGGAAATGATGGAGCATGTTATTCATACCACCAAAAATTTTATGTGCATTAGTATACTGCAGTAAAAGAAGTTTAGATAACGGGGTTAACTAAGTAGTAACATAAATGTAGTACATACAAATCTGCCTAACCATAGCCAGAATGAGTTACCTCCTTCGTAGTATCAAAACTAAAGTTACAGCTTTCGGTGGATATATATATATCATAATCTGGTTCCTCCAAATCATAGTTGTGATTTCTTAATTTGTTACCACTTAAACATAAGTGATTGGTAGGTATAAACCTGTCATAACATACCGATAAATCAGAGCAGTAAAAGAGTAGGAAAAGTACAGTTTAAATATGTTGTTAATTCATCAAGGGAAAACTGATTGGAAAACATAAGCGTTGACGGATAATGTATAAACTTGATACGCCCCTGACTGAACTGTTGGTCTAATGCATAACAGATATGCAGTAAATATGATTGCTTTCAATGATAAATCATATAGTTTTAAATCATAAAGAAGCAAAGAAAAATGGTTCCACCATTAAACTCGAACAATTCAAAACCGTTTAGCTTTGATAAATTTTGTTCCATTGTTGATATTCACCGAGTTATCAAATTAGTCATTATAACACAATGGCCATGCAAAATTTATTTTTCATTTCATCAAACAGTTGGACTGCTGAAACGAAATGTTACGGTTTCAGAACTGAAGCCATGTACAATGATGATGGTCAGTGATTAGCAGTTTAAAAAAAAATGGAAACAGAAAAAATAAATAGAGAGAAGATACAATATTCAGAGCTGTACAAATATCAATTGTCCAACCTAACTAAGCAGATAAAGGAACTCAAGGCAAAGAGAGGTCAAATAAGAGATGGTAAGGAAAACCGTAGGAAACCAAATCAGTAAAGAATGCAGTAACTGGTATTAAATCAGTAAAGAATGCAGTAACTCTTTTAACTATATTAATTTGGAAAAGAGTGGGTGCGTATAAAAAAAATAATTCCGTGATATCTGAAAAACTGTCAGCATGAACTAAACAATTGTATGTTTAATTGCCTTAAGATTTATGAATTTATTAGGGCACTTAACTAAACAATGGTTTAGATCAGAGCATATACCTTAATGGTAAATTAATTAAAGTATTCAAAAAAGTGATTACCTAACTACCTTGAATTCCTTCACTGCCTAGTTCAACTTTACCCTTGTTATCTTTAGCTTCCTTAGCATTCTTTGTCCTTATTTTGAATTTTTTAGCTTCAAAATTTTTCTTGCCTTCTTCAGTAGAATATAAAATGCATCTGATGGAAAATGACATCCATAAAAAGGTTGTAATCTTAGTTTCTCAAAAAGTCAACAATTAATCTAATGAATTTTACATCATTATAATGCCGATGATGTCTAAGAAAAAAGAAAACAACATTCAGGATAAATCTTCGCCATGCATAGAAACAAACAAACCCCGGAAAATGTCAAGAACAATAAAAGTGAAACTAAAATGAAATAAACTATAAACTTGTAAGGGGTGTGTACAAACCGGTAGAATGACTCAAACCAATTTTTGAAGCTCTATAAACTTGCAAGATGTGCACATGCCTATAGTGTAGGCACTTCTTCACAAAGACCGATGAAGAGGGTAGACTAAGTTAATGTTTAGAATAGTGCACAACATAGAACTAATTTGTTTTGTTAACTGTTTTAATCAAAAATACATAACTTGTTTGATGTAAAGATATCAATTTTTGTTACCACTGTAGCTAATATGGAGATATAGATCTATCCATTTACCCTCTTCCAGAATAGTTTCACTCCAAAACATTAAAAAAAAGTTATAAACGCAATAAAAAAAAGAGAAGCAGGTACTTTTACACCTTTTCTAATGGAATCTGAGAGGATGAATGTTGCATTTGGATATGATTTTCAACTCTGGTTTTAACCAAGCTTCAGAGATAATAATTGATTGGCGTATAATGATAATGTAAACTAAAAAAGTCTGAAAAACAATTATTTTTGCTAAAACTCAACAAAATTAAGCTCTTAAAACCACAGATCACAACGATACACCTTATCAAACGTGAAACAATGAAGTAGGTATCAAAAATATGTCTGGAATCTAGTAACATTGCTGATGTTATTTCAACGATCAGAGAATAGGGAAACCTAATGATATTAACATCTATCTATTCAATTTTATGAATTTTTTTAAGTATTAGGTTATCATCACCAATAATTTAGGTATCATTGTCAAATAGGTATGTGTAGATGGTTTACTAAATAAAATGTTATTTGAAAGGTTTTACAACAAACATTCATCAGTTTACATAGGCCCTCTTTTGATGCACTGGTCAATCTAGAAAAAATGGATTAAATTAAAATTTCTAAAATCTATAAGAGAACAGGCAATACAAAACAGTCAAGAAGGTTATTAACAAAAACAAATAAATTTTCGAATAAAATAATCGAACAAAATTAGACATTCATGTACCTATAACTAAAGCAAGCAACTCATATAAGCTAAGTGCAAAATGGCGTAAAAGCAAAAATAATAAAATAAACCAAACCAAACATAATAACAATAAATAGAAGTTTTGCAAATTTAGTACAAACATATCAGAATTCGAAAACGCCAGAATAAAGAGTCAACTACTACTTAATGATGCTAAAATTAGGGTTTTAGAATGTATCTACTGCAAAAGCGGAAAAGTGACATTTAAAAGAAGCAGAGATAGGTTCAATTAGGCATTCATGTGCCTGAACTAAGCCAAGCAATTCACAAAAAATAAGAGCAATCAAGCATAAAATCCAAAATAATAAAATAAACCAAACATAAATAAGAGCAATCAAGCATAAAATCCAAAATAATAAAATAAACCAAACATAAATACAATAAACATAAGGTTCAAGAATTTAGTATAAGACATCAGAATTTGGAACATTGGTATAGAGAGTCAACGGCGTAATGATGATAAAATTAGGGTTTCAGAGTGTACCCATTGCAAGAGCTGGAAAGTGACATCTAAAAGAAGTGGAGGTCGAGCTTCTTAATGCTTTCGATAATTTCCTTCTCTCTGCCATTATCAGTTTTAAGATTTCTCCATTTCTTTCAGCTTTCTTTTTTTACTGTACAAAATAATGACCATATTGAGAGTGGGGAAACAAACGTGGATAAATGGGTGTTGCAGTTATTAGCGAATAAGGGTCAAAATTACAACTGTATCCCTGGTTACGTGTTACTTTTTTGCTTTCTTTTCTTTAAATGGAAGGGCGGTTTTGTCAATCCGAAAAAGGCTTCACTAAAGGAAGTATTTGCTTTATATATAAGATATAATTTTCTGAATTTTTGATAGTTAATTGAATTGAAAGTTAAGAAATAATATATGACTTTGTATGTATTTTATAACCATTGGCTTAGTTTCGTATATAAATAATTAAACATGGTTATAAATTAATTCAAAAATTTAAATGAATTTAAACAAGAAATTGAGAATTTAATTTTCGATGGTTTCAACTTTGGTTTCAAAGTTTTAAAGGATATATTATTTAAAATATTTCAAGTAGAAATTGTTTCAAATAATTTTTAAGTTTAAATTAGTGCTTTTCTCTTCGTCGTTGGAAAATAATTTTGGTGATGACTGCAACATCATCAACATTCATTTTCGAGTCTCGAAGTAGAGAGACCCTTCTGTAGATTTGCTACAGCATTGCTTTAAAAGTTAAATTGATTTGAATTTTCTAAAAATATGACTTGATTTATAATATATATATATATATATGTATGTATGTATATTGGTATATGATTTCAAATTCTATTTGATATACATTATGTATATATAATAATTTATCTCTAATTGTTTGAAGTTAATTGGAATTTAATTCTTAAATATCTTAAAGGATAATTTCAATTATCAAATGAAACTAAAATTTTGAATAAATGTTTAAGCTTGAAATAATTGGATTAGAAATTTTTAACTTGTATATGTTCAATTACATTTCAATATAACTTACCTAAATCATTCAGAAGTTAAATATGTAATTGGATAATATACAATATAAAATGATTTTTATAAATAAAATTTGAGTGGTTATAATAAATGTTATACACTTAATTTTATTATAAAAAGATTAATAGTGGTAAATGGAATGAAAGATTAATTGAATAAAATATAATATAAATGGTGTTAAAGGAATTTATAAATAAAATGGAATAGTTATATTAAATGTAACTATGCTTAGTATAGGTGATTAGATATATATTAAGTGGAATAAAGTTAAAAATGATTTTGAATAAAGAAGAATTAAATTTATTGAATAAATTATAATTATAATAAATGATTTTACCAAATTCATGATTTTATAAATTGATAACTGGATGATAAGATAATGAAATTAGAAATAGTTAAGATTTAACTTAGGTGAAATCAAGTATTAATTTAAGTTGAAATTTTCATGGTTTTAAATTTATTATCTTATCTTGTTTTCCAATCTCTTTTCTTTTGGGATGTTCTTATTCTCCTGCATCCTAAAGCGGGAAATTGAACTTCGAATTGATCTTATCCCTGAAGTTCGTCCGGTAGTTCTTCCTCCCAGAAGAACTTATCTTCACCTGTCGGTTTTGGAAACTTTTCGAAGAATCTTTGGTACTCATTTGAATCTGAGCACTGCTTACCATCCACAGACCGACGGTCAAACGGAAAGAGTGAACCAGATTCTAGAGGATCTTCTTCGTGCTTGTGTTCTTAATTATGGAGGATCTTGGGAAGATCATCTCCATCTGGTAGGATTCACCTATAACAACAGTTATCAGGTATAATTTCAATTTCTTTTCATCGTGTCTTAATCCTATATCATTCTATCCAGTTTTCATTATTTTCCTTATCTTGTTCCTTTTCGGGGACAAAAAGTTTTGAGTGAGGAAAAGTGTAACAACCCATAAATTTTGTAAATATTTTAATTCAATTTAATGGAAGACTTTGATTTTTCAATTATTTAAACTTTGAAATTTTGGAATTTTCCAATATAATTTTGGATTTTGTTTATAAATTATTTTCCAAATATAATAAAATAAACATTTTCTGAAAACTTTACATCTTGGTCAACTTTGGTCAAATTTTGAATTTTAGTTTAAAATTTAAATTTGAAATTTTATTTTTAAATCTTTTTCTTTGGAGCAGAATATAATTCTGAGATCCGTTCCGCTTTTCGTTTCGTCAAATTCTATTTTGTACTTGTTTGCGTAAAAAATGGTCACAAACACCCAATACCGTGAAAGCACCAGTGTATGAATATAAGTCGGCGATATTCAAACACAAATCATAGATCTCAGCAAATAACCCAATACGTTTGCACAAAAGATGGGCAAACAGCTCCAAGTTGTATGATTTAGTTGATTTTATGTTGTTCGTGGTGATTTAGGTGGTTTATGCAAATACGTAAAAAGCAGGGACTAAACTGTAAAAGACACACAGATTTATAGTGGTTCGGCCAAAATATGCCTACGTCCACTTTATATGTTATTCTCCTTTTTCAATCCGATTACAAGTACAAAGGTTGTAGTACAAGTGTATGAAAGTTGTTTGAAAGTTCCTTCCAGGTTTGAGCTCTCAAACTTGTCCCCCATTGTTGTACCCCTGCCCCTCTATTTATAGAGTGAGGCTGGGGGCAGGGGTCTTGAATGTATATAGCTGCTGGTGGGCCTGGGCTGCTGCAATCTGGCCTGGCACATCTGGTTCGGCATGGTCTTGGACCGGTGGTAGGTGGTAGGTGGGTTGGTTCGGCTAGGCTCTGGAGTTGTTTGGTTCGGAGGAGTGCCGGTCCGGTGATGGAATGGTGGACCGGCAGTGGGTGGACCGGTAGTAGGAGAGAGTGGTTGGTCGGTCCGGTGAGGCTCTGGACCGGTGGAGGCTGGCTTTGGTTTGGTAGGAGGGGATGTGGAGTTGGTTCGGTGGTGAGAGGGGAATGCCGAATGACCTTCACTTGGGAGTGCCGAATGACCTTCACTTGGGAGTGCCGAATGACCTTCACTTGGGAGTGCCGAATGACCTTCACTTGGGAGTGCCGAATGACCTTCACTTGGGAGTGCCGAATGGACTAAGGGAAGGCTGGATGTGATTTTACTTTACACTACCGAATGTAACTTTAAACCCTTGACACCGAATGGAGTTTTATCCTTGAACCATGAGTGAAATCCCGACCTCCATCATTCCTTGCCAGTTTGTCGATATTCCAGTTTTGACCAAAAAATGGGATAACACTTTGCCCCCCAAAACATGCCTTGTGATAACAAGGCGTGTTTTGAATAGTTCCGAATCCAAAATCCAAAGTTCATAGCCATATTGCCAGAGTAGATCATCCTTGACTGCTCCGAGTCGATATCCAGTTCCAAATCCAATAACCAAAGCTTGAGCCAATTCCATGTCCATCCGAACTCGACAACCGAGTCCCAAATCATCCTTATCCAATAGCCAACAACCGAATCCAGGACCTCTCTGGGTCGATATCCAAATTCATAACCTCTCCGGGCTCTTGCCAAGCGCAATCCACACCTGACGGTCGTGATCCAGTGTCCCTGGACGTTGAGCTAACCTCTCCGGGTTCTTTCCAAGCGTAATCCACACTTGACGATCTTTGTCCAGTGTCCCTGGACGTTGAGCTAACCTCTCCGGGGTCTTGCCAAGCGTAATACACACTTGACGACCTTGGTCTAGTGTCCCTGGACGCTGTACAATGCCATGGCTTAAGTCCTAAGCCGAATCCTGGTCCCTCCGGACCCTTGCCGAGCATAGTCCATGCTCGACGACCTGAAAATAACGATTGATAATATAGGGCCTAAGTCCTAGGCCGAATCCTGGTCACTCCAGACCCTTGCCGAGCATAGTCCATACTCGACGACCTGAATGAGTCAATTTACCACGTTCGGTCAAAGCGACTCACCCCTTGCCAGGCATAATCCATACCCGACGACCGTTACCAAAAATCAAATAAAAATCCAGTCAAAATCCAATCCAAATCCAAAATCCAAATCCGAAATCCAAATCCAGAATCCAAATCCAAAATTCAAATCCAAAACCAGAGAATCAGAAATCCAAACCAGCATCCACAACCGAAAACAATCATCCAAAGGAAAATCCAAATCAAAAAGCAAGAAAAACCAAGAGCTCAATCCAAGCTCCAAAACCGAAAACCAAAAAGAAAAGCAGTGTCCAATCCAAAAGCAAAAGATAAATTTCACAAACCATAGCATCGCAGTTTATTATCATTCAGAGCATGCCTAGGGGCTATCTCCGTCCCCGTACATGTGTAAATGACTTGGTTGCTTGCCAATAGTTTGCTACTTATTTCATATTAACCTGGTCAAGGGACGATCAACCGACCATCATTCCTGGGCCTCCCACCATCGTAGCTTGAGGTAGGCGGCGGTTGCTCCTGCCTCGCCGTTGCATTCCGAGGTCCAACATATTGCGGCAGTTGTCCACTTCTTACATGTTCCTCAATTATGTCCTTTAAGTGCCTGCAGCTGTTGGTGTCGTGTCCATCCAAATCATGGAAGAGACAGTGCCTTCCTGATGTCCTTTCCCGTTCTGTTGGTTCTCTCCTAGCCGGCCTTCGGTAGTGAAGGCGATTTCGAGTATCCAGGTATATCCGCTCCAGTGTCTCGTTCAATCCTGTGTATGTGGAAAACTTTGGATCCTTCCATTGCTTTCTTGCATTTCCAGAATCACCGTCCAACTTCCTTTTTCCTTTGTTTTTATCCGAACCATTGCTGGACGGTCCTCCCCCCTCAACTGCATTAACCTTTTTCAATTTTAAATCCGTACTCGCATCTTCTTGACGAAGGAACCTTTCTGCCTCATGAAAGAATTCGTCGAGATTCCGTGGGGGATCTCGTATCAGAGATACCTTGAAATCCGAGTTCTCCCTGACTCCTGATACTGCTGCCATTAAAACCATCGATGGATCGGGCCGATCCACCGAAGCAACTGCGGCACTGAATCGAGTTAGAAAAGCTCTAAGCGATTCATCCATCCTTTGCCTTACCGATGTCAATGTCATCACGTTCTTCGGTCTCTTGACATGAACCCGAATCTGTCCCAGAAACCTTTCCACCAATTCCCTCCAAGTCCTGATAGATCCTTCTTCCAGCTGCCTGAACCACATCGCAGCTAAGTCCGTCAAGTACAAAGGGAAGCATCGGTCCATCACCTCCTCTGATGCCCCCAGCACCTCCATGTGTCTGGTGTATCTCATCAAGTGATCCGTAGGGTCTTCCTTGCCATTGTATACCTCCACGCTAGGTAGCTTGAACTTAGGTGGATTCTGAGCCATCCTTATTTCCCGAGTGAACGGACTCCTGTTTACTCCTTCCAAGTCTCCGTTGGTCAAACCACCTCGCACAGTCTTCCTGATTATATCTACCAATCCACCGTTGTCTGTCGGGGGTTGCCCCCGAGGGAACTCCGGTACATACTCTTCGTGTGGCTCGTTAGCAGCAACGTTGGTTCTAGCCTGTTGAACTCCTTCCAAAGGTTCTCCTGTGTTGAATCCTGTGGGCTCTCCTGTGTTGAATCCTGTGGGCCTGCCCCCAAGCCCTTGTTGATTGCCACCTGGCTCCGTATCTTGTCCTTCATTGGGTTCCATAACCCTAGCTTCCTGTCCTGCATCCACAGCCGTTGTAGCTGTTCCTAAGTTCTGCATCCCTGCAGCTCTCATTTGCTCCAAGAAAGTTTGCATCATTTCCTGTTGACTTTTCAACAACCTCTCTTATAGTGAATTTGTTATGGCTTCCATTTCATCCCGGGTTATGTAGATCGAAGCCGGTCCTACCTCACCTCCGGAGGATGCTTGTTGACTTCCTCCTTGTTGGCTTCTCTCAGCCCTTAGCCTTCTACTGTTTTGCCTAGTCATTGTCTTCCAAATCCAAACTTCTATCCGATGTAGCGGGTGCTGGTCCTTCTCAGTGAAAGCACCAAAATGTTTGCGTAAAAAATGGTCACAAACACCCAATACCGTGAAAGCACCAGTGTATGAATATAAGTCGGCGATATTCAAACACAAATCATAGATCTCAGCAAATAACCCAATACGTTTGCACAAAAGATGGGCAAATAGCTCCAAGTTGTATGATTTAGTTGATTTTATGTTGTTCGTGGTGATTTAGGTGGTTTATGCAAATACGTAAAAAGCAGGGACTAAACTGTAAAAGACACACAGATTTATAGTGGTTCGGCCAAAATATGCCTACGTCCACTTTATATGTTATTCTCCTTTTTCAATCCGATTACAAGTACAAAGGTTGTAGTACAAGTGTATGAAAGTTGTTTGAAAGTTCCTTCCAGGTTTGAGCTCTCAAACTTGTCCCCCATTGTTGTACCCCTGCCCCTCTATTTATAGAGTGAGGCTGGGGGCAGGGGTCTTGAATGTATATAGCTGCTGGTGGGCCTGGGCTGCTGCAATCTGGCCTGGCACATTTGGTTCGGCATGGTCTTGGACCGGTGGTAGGTGGTAGGTGGGTTGGTTCGGCTAGGCTCTGGAGTTGTTTGGTTCGGAGGAGTGCCGGTCCGGTGATGGAATGGTGGACCGGCAGTGGGTGGACCGGTAGTAGGAGAGAGTGGTTGGTCGGTCCGGTGAGGCTCTGGACCGGTGGAGGCTGGCTTTGGTTTGGTAGGAGGGGATGTGGAGTTGGTTCGGTGGTGAGAGGGGAATGCCGAATGACCTTCACTTGGGAGTGCCGAATGACCTTCACTTGGGAGTGCCGAATGACCTTCACTTGGGAGTGCCGAATGGACTAAGGGAAGGCCGGATGTGATTTTACTTTACACTACCGAATGTAACTTTAAACCCTTGACACCGAATGGAGTTTTATCCTTGAACCTTGAGTGAAATCCCGACCTCCATCATTCCTTGCCAGTTTTTCGATATTCCAGTTTTGACCAAAAAATGGGATAACAGTACTTTTTAAATTACATAAGGTACAACGTTTTACACACAATTATTTTCTCTATTTTTATTTTCTACTTCCTATGTTTATTTCTGTATTTTGTTTTCCATTTTTATTTTATTTTGATTTGCACTTTGATTTTATTTGGATTTTCATTTTGAAAATAACTTCGGAAATTTCAAGAGACATCGGTTTCTTTCCCCTTAACTTATGCCTTTTCTGTTTCCTAGCATTCACTCTTTTGCTTGCCATCCAAACCACTCCTCTAGCCATGCAAATCATTCCACAAATCACGTACAAGATTTATTTCTCATCTCAAACTCCTCATTTCATTTGTAGAAAAAAAATTATTCAAGATATCATGACTTCCTTCATCTTTTTCTCCTTTTCCATTTGTTTTTCTTTTATTTCCTTCATGCTGTGCTCGGCCACCACCATGATCTAGCCCTTGCCGACCACTTCACCACCATTACATCACCTCCTCCTCACCACCACCTTGTTGCCATGACCTTGGATGCCGACCACATCACCAAAACCTTGAACCAACCTAGCCAAGCCAGGTTTATTCACCATTTCATCTTATATAAGCCTCGGCCACCAACAATACAACCCCTCCTCCATCGTTTGCCCTGACCACTTTTCCTTGCCATGAGCCTAGACCCAAGATCCACCATAAGGCCGAGTGCTTGTGCCTATGGCCGAGCACATATGTGTGCTTGTGCTACTTTGTCCTTTGCCTCTTTGACTTCCTATTGAATGTAGCTTCTGCCTCTTCATTTCTCAAGCCATAGTCGTGCTTACATATCCTTAGCACATCATAGCCGAGCCCATTGTGATCTATGACGAGCATAAGCATGATGTGGCCGAGCCACATGTTGATGTAGCCGAGCCCACTTGCTTGAATAGAGTAAGATTACGTCATTCAAGCCATATTTATTCCATTGCTTAATTCATATTATTTTTTGTATGGAATCATATTCTTATGTTTGTTGTATTTGTTTGTGTACAAGATTTGGATCATGACTCTTCATTCACTCAAGTTTGATTAATGCCTTGTCGTGCTTTAAGTAGTTTGTTGTGTATCTCTAGTTTGTCAAATTCTAGCTTTAAAAAAGTGAGTTTATCGCTCTCGACATAAGTACTTTTATAATTTGTGAAATGATGACAAGTGAATATGTAAAACTTATATGTTATGTTCATACATGTCTGTGATATATTTATATGATGTTAAATTTTGTTTATATACTTGTTACATCATCTGATATGATATTATATGCTACATTTTTTATTTTATTTCCTGTTTATCACACTGCAAGTTCCCTATCACTATGGGTTGAAATGATACAAACCCGAACGGACTTTAGAGTAAGGAAAAATCATTATGTCCTGAAATGATAGGCTCGAGTGATATTTATTTTATTTATTTTACTTGGGATTGCGGGTTTGAAATGATAGAACTCGGATTTTTCTTTCTAAATTACGGATTGAAATGATACATATCCGTATCACTTAACCTAGGTTAGAAAATATTATACAGGCCCATGGTTATTAATTTTTTATAATAGTTTCCTAAAATTTTCTAAAGTATTTTTAAATTTTAGAATATATGGAATTTTAACTTAAAATTTGATGTAATGATTTACATATAAGTTATATTGGTTTTCTATAAGAGATGTTGGTTTTCTATAAGTTAAAATTTTATAAGTCAATTATTAGGTTTTAAAATGGGAATTTAATTAGTTTTATTTAAATAACATAATAATTAAATTTGATTTAATATGGAACCTTAAACGTAACCTAGAAATTTTAATAAAGGTTATTTCTTGAAATGAATATGTTTTGTATAATAAATGATGTATTTTGAATAAATAAAATGAAATACAGTTATGGGACATTTTGTAATAAAGTTTATTTAACATGGAATCATAGTTTAATTGATGTCTAAATGAATAACGAAATTTGATTGTTATATTTGCTATGATAAATATTTTATTTATGAAATAGATATGTTTGTAAAATGAATAACTATGATTTAAATGGAAAAAAATGTATTTTTAATATCACTAAATTTGATAATTAAGAATTTGGATTTTAAATGGAAATTTTAAGTTTGACTTATTAAAAGAATATCTTATTTATGAAATGGGTTTTTAAATAAAGTGTTAAGTTATTTGTTAAATTAAAAGTTAAGTAAAATAGTGAACTTTTAACTTAATAAATGAAGTATAGTTTAATTTGGATATTCCATTTATAAAAGTTTGTTTTAATAAATCATAAGTTAAATGATATCCAAATGAATATTTTTGAATCATGAAACAGTGTTTTTATAAGTTATAAATGGTTAAAATTGAAGTTTTAATCTTTCTGAAAAGTTATAATAAAATCTGGAATTTTATTAGTAGCATTTCCAAAATGCCATGGTTTTAAGATAGCATTTGCTAAATTCTATCAATTCTGAATATAACTAAGTTTTGAAATAATTAAACACCCATTACAGCACTTTATAAGTGCTACTGTTTCTGAATTTGAACTATTTCTGGAAATAGCTAAATAACTACTACAGCACTTTATAAATGTTGTTGTTTCTGAATTGAATTGTTTTGAATAACTAAACACCTATTACAACACTTGATAAGTGCTGATGTGTCTGAAATTGAGCTATTTTGAAATACCTAAATACCTACCGTAGCACTTTATAAGTGCTGTTGTTTTTGAATTTGACCATGTTTTTGAAATATTACTATATCTACCGTAACATTTAATAAGTGTTGTGGTAGCTGAAATTTACAATGTTTTGGAAATTTTATAATTGAATGAATGAAATTATAAATGCTTTTACTTTGAAATGAATATTATTTGACATTGAATTTAAATGGTTTAAATGAACATGTTTTGAGGTGAAATATAAATTATTTTTGGAATTTATAACCAAGGTTAATAATTTTCTAAATTGTATGATTTTCAAAAGAATAACATTTCCAAAGTGTTACTATTTTAGTAGTATGATTTACAAATGATAACATTTCTAAATTGTTATGATTTCAAAGTATTATGGTTTCAAAGTATTATGGTTTCAAAGTGTTTGGTTTTAGAGTTCTTTTAACTTTGAAAATACTATGGTTTTGGAAATGAAACTATTTGAAATTGTATTTAATTAAGAATTGTCTTTAAATATATTGATTTGAAACTTATTGAAATTGAAGATTTAAGAATATGAATTTATAAAGTGGTTTGGTTTAAGATGATCTAAAGAATATTTCAAGTTTAATAAATTGAATGGAATATTCAGTGATTTGATAATTTGGGTTTTATTTAAATGATATATTGATTTGCTTTCAAATTGAATATTTAAAAATATGACTTTATAAAGTGGTTTGGTTTAAGATGATCTAAAGGAATATTTCAAGTTTAATAAATTAAAGGGAATATTCAGTGATTTGGCAATTTGGGTTTTATGTGAATGATATATTGATTTGGTTTTGGAATTTAAATGATATATTATTACTTTGGGTTTTGAAATGGAAATGATATATTGATCTGGTTTGAAATGAAATAATATAGTATTTAGTTTTGAAATGGATATGATATTTTGGTTTTGAAGTATAAACTATTTTTTAATAAATATCCATGGGTTATAATAACGGTTGGTTGTTAAAGAGACCGGGATCAGATATGGGCATACTTTCTGTCGATACTGAAACCCACTTTAACAACCGTGTATGCGGTGGAGATTCCAGAATGAAGTAGGATGGTGGCGACGTTCTACTGAGGTATGTACGTGGACCCGACTCCCGTGAGTTGGCATAAGGTGGCTAAAACAGGAGCGATTGACGGGCTATTGCGGTAGCTCCTCTTATCGGACACACTTCTTCATGTGTCATTCTATTACTTTGTGATTGATTGGTGCGCACCTTTGATTTTTGGGAGTATGGCTCGAGGTGGGCGGTAGTGGCTGCTACGCATTACCACCGGTCCGAAAGCATAATTGCTATATCTACCCTGGCATTGCCTAGTTGTGTCGTGTCACCTACCCTATCGCGCCTTGTACGAGTTTGGTTTTCTCCCGTAGCCTGTGGAGTATTTAGAGTAGCCTCCCGATCTGGAGGTGCATTGATACTGGATAGACTACTGGGACTATTACGTGTTAAAATGGAAACTGTAAAGCCTTAACGCTATTTAAAAGAAAGTTTATTTTACTATAGACTATTATAATAGCGAAATATTACTACATAGTAAATAGTTTAACGGACCCTTAGAGGATGGGCGGTCTCAAGCATCCTTTAAGTTACCTGTACCTTATATTACAGTTCACTTGAGGTTGTTTACATTGTATAAGTATGTATGTCCTGACTCGAGTGTTTTGTGTTTTGCTTTACGCTCGGGTCAGACTGAGTGATACAGCATTCGAGACTCACCTCTGGGGTTGGAGCTTTACTTGGAGATCCAGCTATCTATTTTACTTTCAGTTATTCAGTTGATTCCAGCGACGTATTCAGCTTTGTGTTTGTTTATCATATTGAAACTTCTGTATAAACTTGTTACTTCTATTGTACATGTATAACTCTGATATATTTATACAGTAGCTTCACGAACTACTATCTCTTTGCTTCTGCTGCATTTTATTACACTATGTCTAAGATCTGTGATTTATTTATTTACAGTATGTTCAGAGTTTTGCCAAATTTAAATTACAATTCGATATTTTGAACAATTCAAGTCCGACATGTGTGGATGCGATTGATTGAAAATATCGGGTCATTACATCTGTCGTTTTTCAAGTTTTACACCGATTTAGTCCGATTATTTATACCACAAACTCTACGGAATAAATTTTTGAATGAAAAGATCTGAACCGTAGTAAAAACTTAAGATGGAATTTTTATGCACACGTTATCGATCCAGGATAATTCCAACATTTAGAAACGTAGAACATGAAAAGAGATACGTTTTGATAGGTTATGGCTCTCGTAACTCCAAACGAGTCAAAAGTTATGGCCGCTCGAAGAAACGGAAGAAAGTGACGGAACGCTCACTCATCCGATTCGACGGTACTGGCGAAAGTCTTCGATCTTCATGAAATGCTCGAGCATGCTCACTCCTTAGCACTTGATATTTAAGATATTATGGATCACTGAGGGAGTTAATGGGGATAATGGTCAAAAGCTTGTCTATTGAAGCTATCGCGCAATAAACGTTCTTTTTTTACTATTGTTGCGTATTCCTCGTTTTCCAAACCTAATTGCTTTTCTCATATTCATCAACACGCGCGGTCTTTTTACCAAAATTACAACACCATGACAAAGTGACTTCAAGAAGAATGTTAAATGTGTTTGATATCTTTGAATTTTGTACGGCTGAGGTTGTTTTTTATGATTAGTTAGCCTGTAAGTAACATACTTTTTCAGTCTGCAAATATCTTTCGGTTTCCTGTTTTATCCAATTTTTAATACAATTTCAATGTTTTTAGCGGAATATTATCGTGACCATTTTTGATCATCGTTATTTTTTTTGTCATTTTTCAAAGTTTACATCGATTTAGTCCAATGATTTATACCGCAAACTCCACGGAATAAATTTATAAACGAAAACATCCGAGCTATAGTAAGAACTAAAGATGGAATTTTTCTGCACATGAAACCGATCCAAGAAAATTCCAACTGTTAGAAACGTAGAACATGGAAAGAGTTAAGTTTTGATGAGTTGTGGCTCCTGTAACTCCAAACGAGCCAAAAGTTATGGCCGTTTGAAGAAACGGAAGAAAGCGACGGACCGCTCGCTGATCCGATTCGACAGTATTGGCGAAAGTCTTCAATCTCCGTGAAATGCTCGAGCATGCTCACACCGTAGAACTCGATATTTAAGATATTATGGATCGCTGAGGGAATAAATGAGGATGTTGGCCAAAAGCTTGTCTACTGAAGCTATAGCGCAATAAACGTTCTTTTTGTACGATCGTTCCATCTTCCTCATTTTCCGAACCTCGTTGTTTTTCTCATATTCATCAACACGCACGGTCTTTTTACCAAAATTACAACACCCCAACAAAACTACTTCAAGGAGAATGTTAAACGCATTTGATATCGTAGAATTTCGAACGGCTGAGGGTGTTTTTTATGATTACTTAGCCTGTAAGTAACCTATTTTATCAGTCTGTGAATATCTTTTGGTTTTCTGTTTTATCCAATTTTTAATCCAATTTCAATCTTTTTAGCTGAATATTATCGTGGCCTTCTTTGATCTTCATATATTTTTGTTTTTTTGTCGTTTTTCAAGGTTTACATCGATTTAGTCCGATTATTAATACCACAAACTCCATGAAATAAATTTATGAATGAAAACATCTGAGCTATTGAAAAAACTTACGATGGAATTTTTCTACACACGAAACCGGTCCATGGCAATTACAACTATTAGAAACGTAGAACATGGAAAGGGCTTCATTTTGATAGGTTGTAGCTCCCGTACCATCAAACGAGTCAAAATTTATAGCCATTTGGAAAAACAGAAGAAAGCGGCGGACCGCTCGCTGATCCGATTCGACGGGCGAAAGTCTTCGATCTCTGTGAAAAGCTCGAGCATGCTCACACTGTGGCACTCAATATTTAAGATATTATGGATCACTGAGGGAATAAATGGGGATATGGGTCAAAAGCTTCTATACAGAATCTATAGGGCAATAAATGTTCTTTTTTTACGATTGTTCCGTCTTCCTCGTTTTCCGTACCTCATGTTTTGCGCATATTCATCTACACGTGCGGTCTTTTTACCAAAATTACAACATCACGACAACGTGACTTCAAGAAGAATCTTAAACCAATTGATATTTTTAGAATTTCGAACGGCTGAGGGTTTTTCTATGATAACTTAGCCTGTAAGTAACCTGCTTTTTCAGTTTGCGAATATCTTTTGGTTTCCATTTTTATCCAATTTTAATCCAATTTCAATCTTTTTGATGGAATATTAACGTGACCTTTTTTGATCTTTATATATTTTTGTTTTTTTCGTTCTTCTAGGTTTACGTCGACTTAGTCCGATTGTTTATACCACAAACTCCACGGAATAAATTTATGAACGAAAACATCCGAGTTGTAGTAAAAAGTTAAGATGGAATTTTTCTGCACACGAAACTGATCCATGACAATTGCAATGGTTAGAAACGTAGAACATGGAAAGAGATACGTTTTGATAGGTTGCGGCTCCCGTAACTCCAAACGAGTCAAAAGTTATGGCCGTTTGAGGAAACAGAAGAAAGCGACGGACTGCTCGCTCATCCGATTCGATGGTACTGGCGAAAGTCTTTGATCTCCGCGAAACGCTTGAGCATGCTCACACCGTAGCACTATATATTTAAGATATTATGGATCATTGAGGGAATAAGTGGGGTATGGGTCAAAAGCTTGTCTACTAAAGCTATAGCACAATAAACGTTCTTTTTCTACGATCATTCCATCTTCCTCGTTTTTCGAACATCATTATTTTGCTCATATTCATCAACATGCACGGTCTTTTTACCAAAATTACAACACTACAACAAAATGACTTAAAGGAGAGTGCTAAACGCATTTGATATCTTAAAATTTCGAACGGCTGAGGGTGTTTTTTAGGATTACTTTGCGTGTAAGCAACCTACTTTTTCAGTTTGCGAATATCTTTCGGTTTCCCGTTATATCCAATTTCAATCTTTTTAGCGGAATATTATCATGGCCTTTTTTGATCTTCATATTTTTTTGTCGTTCTTTTAGGTTTACATCGATTTAGTCCGATTAGTTATACCACAAACTCCGCGGAACAACGAAAACATCCGAGCTGTAATTTTTCCGCACGAAAAACCGATCCATGAAAATTCCAACCGTTAGAAACTTAGAACATGGAATGAGCTTAGTTTTGATTGGTTGTGGCTCCCGTAACTCCAAAGGAGTTAAAAATTATGGCCGTTTGAAGAATTGGAAGAAAGCGACGGGCCGCTCGTTGATCTGATTCGACGGTATTGGTGAAAGTCCTCGATCTCCGCGAAACGCTAGAGCATGCTCACACTGGGGCACTCAATATTTAAGATTTTATGGATCACTGAGGGAATAAATGGGGATATGGGTCAAAAGCTTGTGTACTGAAGTTATATCGTAATAAACATTCTTTTTTTACGACCGTTCCATATTTCTCGTTTTCCGAACCTTATTGTTTTGTTCATATTCATCAACACACACGGTACTAAAATTACAACATCTTGACAAAGTGACTTCAAGGAGAATGTTAAACACATTTGGTACCTTAAAATTTCGAACGGCTGAGGGTATTTTATATGATTACTTAGCCTGTAAGTAACCTACTTTTTCAATCTACGAATATCTTTCGGTTTCCTGTTTTATTCCATTTTAAATCCAATTTCAATCTTTTTAACGGAATATTACCGTGGCCTTTTTTGATCTTTGTAACAACCTGATATTTTCAAACATTCGCATCCGCACATGTCGGACTCAAATTGCTCAAAATACCTCGTTGTAAATAAAATGTGGCAAATCTCAGAATATACAGCAAATAAAAATCACAGATCACAAACACAGAGTAATAATAGTGTAGCGGAAGTAAAAGAAATAGTAGCTCATGAAGCTACTATGTAAATATATCAGAGTTACATAAGATACAACAGAAGAAATAGAATACAACAGAAGTCTCAATACATAGAAGTCTACTAATACAAGAGATGAAAAGGAATAACAGATTGAAAAAGATAAAACTGGACAAGTAGATAATCTCCGGCGATTCTAGTCTCCAGAAAGTGGAAATCCAAATCTATGAATACTCAGGCTGACCCGAGCGTAAATAAAAATACAAACATTCAAGTCAGGACATACATACTTACACAATGTAAACCAACTCAAGTGAACTGTAGTAAAGGCACAAGTAACTTAAAGGATGCTTGGGACCGCCCATCCTCTAAGGATCCGTTAAACTGTTTACTATGTATTAATGTTGCGCTATTATAATAATATCTGTTAGTAAAATAAACTTACTTTAAAATAGCGTTAAGGAGTGACCCAATATTCCCCTTAACACAAATAATGCCAATAGTCTATACAATACCTGCATATCTCCTGATCGAAAGACTATCAGAAGATACTGCATAGATAGGACATAAATAGACTCTCGTTGTAAAGGATCGATATAGTAGGTGACACGGTACACATGGCAATGCCAGGGTAGACATACCAATTACAACAGTCGAGCTGGTGGTAACGCAGCAGCCACATACGCCCACCTCGGAACACATTTCCAAAATCGAAGGGGAGCCCAAACAATTACAAAAGCAATAGAATGGTATCGAAGAAATGCATCCGACCAGAGGAGCTACCCTTTTTGGCCCGAGACCGCTCCTGTTTTTGCCACCTTATGCCAACTCACGGGAGTTGGGTCCACGTAACATACCTCAAGAATGTCGCCACCATCCTACTTCATTCTGGAATCTCCGCCGCGTGCACGGTTGTCAAAGTGGTTTTCAGTATCGATAGAGAGTATCCTATATCCGATCCCAGACTCTGTGCCGACTAATCGTTATTATAACCCATGGTTATAACTTTAAAAATAATATTTTATACTTCAAAATAAAATATCAGTTCAAATCCAAACCTTTATCAAAATAAAGATTAAATCATTTCCAAATCATTTCAATATATCAAAATATCACATCCTTTCAAATTCAAATCATTATCAAAATAAAGATCAAGTCATTTCCAAACCATTTTAATATATCAAAATATGATATCTTTCAAATCATTTTAATACATAAATATCATATCTTTCAGAACTTCATTTTCAAATCACTTTAATATCAAAATATCATATCTTTCAAAACTTCATTTTCATATCATTTTAATATCAAAATATCATATCTTCGGAACTTCATTTTCAAATCATTTTAATATCAAAATATCATACCTTTCATAACTTCATTTTCAAATCATTTTAATATGAAAATATCATATTTTTCAGAACTTCATTTTCAAATCATTTTAATATCAAAATATCATATCTTTCAGAACTTCATTTTCAAATCACCTTTTAAAATGATTTATTTTTCAATTAAATTTATTCATTTAAATCATTTAAAAGTGAAGTTATTATTCTTTCAAGTCAAGTATACAATATTTCGAAAGTTTCAAACCATACTGAGCTCATTTACTTGTTCAAAACCCTAGACATTGAAAATTTCAGCCTTTCACAGCATTCAGAAAAAGCTGTTATAAGCTATACTTGAAAACATTTTAATTCAGCAAAGACAGCACTTAAAACTGCTGTTAAATCTCATTTTAGTTGAATTTTTAGTTTAAAATAGCAAAGACAGCATTTCCATAAATGCGGTAATAGCTCAGGTTTCAAATTAAAGGTATTTATTAATTTCAGCAAAGACAGCATACCACTACAGCATTTACAGAACTGTTGTAATAGGCCTTTATTAAGTTTTTAGCCTTTTAGTTTACTTCAGCAACTACAGCATTTCAGAACTGCTGTAACAGCTTTTTTATTAGGTTTTTAGTTCATTTACAGAAAGCATAGCATTTCTGAATGCTATTAAAAGTATTTTCCAGATTTTAGTGTATTTACAGCAAATAATAAACTTCAATTTAAACCCTTTAAACATTAAAAAAATCACATTTTTAACATTTAAAATGTTCAATAAAAATACTCTTTCAACTTATTATTTTTATAAAGTAACATTTCATAATTAAATCAAACTTCAATAATTTACTTAAGAAATTCAACTGTAAATTTTCTAGCCTTCATATTTCTAATAAATAAACTAAA
Source organism: Allium cepa (assembly GCA_030765085.1). NCBI lineage: Eukaryota > Viridiplantae > Streptophyta > Magnoliopsida > Asparagales > Amaryllidaceae > Allium > Allium cepa. Next base: position 173,932,347 of record CM060931.1, read on the forward strand.
CACTTAAATTTTTATCACCATTTTTACAATTATAACTTAATTTCCATTTTTATTTATTTATATAACTCAAATTTCCTTTTTAAACCAAAAACCCAAATTTCTAGACTTAAGTTATAATTCAATAATTCAATTTAACCATTTATTTATTTAACATATTCCACTTATAGAAAAATCGTAAATCCTTTATTTAAACACTTTAAATCTAATTAAATCAACTTATCATAAAATTACACTTTAAACCACTTAAAATTTTATTTGTATAACTTAAAGGTCATTTTAAAAGCCAAAGTCCAAATTTCCAAATTTAAGTTATATTTCAAAAATTCAATTTAATCTTTCATTAATTACATTTTTAACTCATAGAAAAATCATAATTTCTTTATTTAAAACATATAAAAATCTATTTTAAATAAAATTTCATAATTTTTTTAAAATACTTAAAAATATCCAAAGCACTTTATAAAATAACGACGGGCTTGTATATAGTTTTCTAACCTAGGTCAAATGACATGGATATATATTATTTCAATCCGTGGTTTGAAAAAGAAAAATCCAAGTTCTATCATTTCAAAACCACAATCTTAAGTTAAAACAAAATAAATAAAAACCATTCAGACCTATCATTTCAGCCCATAATGATTTTTCCCTAATCTAAAGTCCGTACGGTTATGTATCATTTCAACCCATAGTGATTTCTAAACTAACAGGAAACTGGTAGTGATGATTAGCATAAGTGAACAGTTTAACAATATATAACGTTAACAGGTGATATGACATGAAATTTACAGGTTTAACATCATACATAAATAATCACAGGCATTTATAGCATCATTTATAATTCTACATATTCAAATGTTGTCGCTTCACAATTGCATAAGTATAAAATGTTGTGTGAGATTTACTCGCCTCTTTGTGCTGGAGATATGAATTCAAATGACATAATAGAATCAAGAACACAATGATAAGACTTAAAATTCGAGTGGAGTGCGAGATCCAAGCTATAGATCTTGTGTTACAACCCAAAACAAAACCAAATAAATTGTAAATTCAATACAACTATGAATTTAAATAACTTTGAAATGAAAAACAATTTGAATGCACAACTTTTTGCCTTGCTTTCTATAATTGTTTTGCATGGCCTAGGGGTGTAATTGGCTTGGGTTTGGTCATGTTTAGGCATGGGTATGGACACAAGAACGCACGACTACATGGCATTGAAGTGGTGGAGGTTACAAGGCATGAGAATGCAAAGAGGCAGGTAACATAGGATGGTTTTGGTTCACCATATTGGCTCGGCCAAAGGAGGGTTGGGCTCGGCCAGAGGATATTCAGGTCTGGATAGATGTTGGAGTGTTGTGTAGGGTTCATGGAAAGGTGGTGGTGGCGGCTATGGTGGTGGCCAAGGTGATGTATGAAGTGATAAGGCAAGGGGTGGTCAAACTTTGCATTTTTTTAGGATATTTTGCACCATAGGATTCTCGGCCATGGTCAAGACCAGAGGGGTAGCTGGTGATGACGACAAGGAAGAGGTGTTGGAGGTGGTGGCCATGGAGGAGAGTGTGATATCCCGGAATTTTGGGCAATATCAATTTAATAATCCGTATTAAAATTTAAATTGATTTGATAATCTATTTTATAAAATTTGAATTTAATTTAAGAATATAATTAAATAAATATTTAATTAGTGGATTTTATCTTTAAAAAAACTAATAAATTGTTTTCTATCTATAGCGTATATATGTATATATTGTAAATAGGTAAGCTTTGTTTTAAATTTAACAAATAAAATCTTATTTTTAAATTCTGATATATAATTTGATAATTTGGAAAATTATGATTTAATTTAATATATAACTTTTCAAAGGTAGTTAACAAATAAACTATATGGTTTTAAATACTTAAGATAAATATTAATTGTTTAAATTATATCTTAGCTTGAGTTAAATAAAAGGTTTGTTTTAAGTTTATTTTATATATTGCTTAATAAATATGATTTAAAATTTGATATAGAAGTTTAAAATACAATTAACATATGAGATTTTATTTCAATAAACGCAGAATCCCCTCTGGTGAATAAATATGACCTGGGGTATAGCTTTTAATACTTCGCTACGGAAATAAGACTCCCCCTTCTCGCTACCGAAATGAAAAAGCAGGTGGCAGCTAGTATATCCAGGCGTTTAAGAGAGATAAGTAATTTATTAATATTAAGATAATCTCTTTTACAAATTATATAAAATTAGATAAATTTGTTATTTTCAAATAATAATTATAATGTGTTGTTTTTATAAATATATAATGGATTTTAATGAAAATAGAATTTGTTGTTTTCAAAATTTATGAGTTATATATGTATATATATAACTTGATTTTAAATTTGATTTTCAAATTTGATTTGAGTTTGAGTTTGGGTTTATAATGGAAATTCAAAAGGTAGATGTTTTTAAAATATTTGAATTTAAAATATGTGTATAAGTTTTTATTTATAAATATAATTAGTTTTATTTCTTTAAAGTAATTTATATATAAATAAGTATTTAATAAATTAGTAAAAAGTTTTGATAACACTTAATAAATAAATAAATATAGCAAATTACAAGTGTAAGTCATTAAAGGCCTAATGTAACATGTGTTAAGCTAATATTATTTCAAAATGACAAATGTTGTGACATTAGACAAGTGTCCTTTTAATTTTTGATTTTTCTTTTAATTTTTAAATAAATCATTTTAACATATATAAACACATACTTCATTCCCTCATTCTTCTTCTCTAATCTTCATTTTTAAAAGCTAAGAAAAGAATTTCAGCTAAACCAAAATTCAAAACAAATCAGTAATCAAATTACTTAAAACTAAAATCATGTTCAAATCTGTAAATTCTCCTCAAACCAAACATCAAATCAAGGCCTGCATGTTTTAATCCTGAGCATCTGCATTTTTTCCAAATCTGAGAACAACTAAAGCATGCAAAGCATTTTCTTTTAAACCTAAGTTTTTAAGCAAGCAAGTAAAATCTGAAGCAAGAGCAAGCCTGCATGCAAATCTAATCAACAAGCAACTTAAGTTTTTAATCAAATACAACGAAGAAGTGGCATTTCAGTTTTTAAAAGAGTTCAAAGTTTCAAAAGCAACTTCAAATTTGATGCTCTGTTCTTCATCATCTTTTTAAGGTGAGTAACATCACAATTTTAAAAGTTTAAGTATATGTTTATGTTGCATGTTCATATCTGAAAACAAGTATGCTTGTGTGCATTGCTGTGTGACTGTGTGTTTCCTCTAATTCTAGTTCCAGGTCTAAATTCAAATAAAAATTTCTCTTGCTCTTGTTCCAATCTTTGTTAAGACTTAAGTCTTGAACAAAGTATGTTTATTTTATCATAGATTTTAGTTTAAAAATTTGTTTAAGTTAAAAAAAATTATATTTCCTTTGGAAATAAATAAACAACAGTGTAAACTTAAAATAAGTAAAAATTCAATTTGATTGTTTCATGGATTCAGGTATATGAATCAAATGCTAAATCTAAAACTTTATTTTTGAAACAAGAATCACGATTTTTAGTAGAGGAATTTGTGTGCATTTCGGGTTTAACCAGAAATTGGAATTTGAGTGAATTCTGATGATCTCGTTAGTCTGGAAGGCCGTAGTTCTTTCTAGAGGAAGAAGAGTTGTCAGTAGCTAAGGGAAAATTGGCATAAGTGGTGGAAGATCACGGGGGCGGCGGCTGCGACTGTTTTGAGTTTCTAAACCTAGTTTTGGATGGGTTAAGGGTTTGTGATCACCTCGGTATCTCTGAGTGATCGAGTGCCGTAAGATTCAAGGGGATGAAAGCTTGGATGCTGAAGGAAGTTTGGACGGAGTTTCAAAGCCTCCGGTGGTCGGAGATGAGTTGATTAGAGGTTTTTCAGGTTTGGCTCTGTGGGTTCTAGGTTTGGTTTGCATGTTCAATTTTGATTTCGTGATGTTTGTGAGGTTTTGATGGTCGATGTTGGATCTAAGGATGATCGACGACTTGCTCAAGGTACGAGTGATAACCAGAGAGGGTCGAAGCCACCGTGCATTTGCGTGGTGCAGTGGTTGTTCCAAGTGAAGATTTGGGATGTTGTAGTCTTTTGGGCTCGAGAAATTCTCGAGTAAATTCGAGTATTTGCTCGAAGTAGGGTTTGGTTTAGCTCGAAGCATTTTATTTAGTGGCTGGGGTTGAATGTTTGGTTCAGGTTTAAGACCTGATTTGTTTTTTTAAAATTTAAAACTGAGTTTTAAAATGTAAAATAAAGGTTTAAACAAGATTTAAATCTAAATTTAAATCTAATTCAAGTTTAGTTTGAATCCCAGTTTAAAAATGAAACAAATTTTTTAAATTTTTAAATTTTTTTAAATTTAAATTATTTTAACAACCTTAAAATGTTTAAATAGTTTGAATTTAAGAATAAAGTTTTAAATTGTGAGTAAGTTTAAATCTAAGTTAATCTGGAATCAAATTTAAATCTGTATCTCAGCTTTGAAATAAAAGGATGTTTTATAAATTAAATTGTTTTAACAACTTTAAATGTTTAAATGTATTTTAAATGGTTAGAATTTAAAAGTAAATTTGGTTTAAATTCTTTAAGTTCTTTTATAAGATAAGTATTTCTTCAACATATGATTTTAAAAGTTTGTAAATGGTTTTTAAACTTTGTTAAGTTAAAGTTGTTTTCATTTTAAATTTTATATTTGAAATGAAATTTGAAAGTTAAAAGTAAAATGTTTTCAAATGTGTTTGTGAATGATAATTTAATCATTAATAAGAAAATGTGTTACCTTAAAGTCAATTAAGATTTAGTGATTTGGGACAAATTAAATTATTTAGGGTAATTAAAGAATAATTAATTAATTTAATTATTTATATGATTTGAATTAATTAATTAAGGTTGAAGTTAATTAATTAAGATTAATTAATTTGAAAATAAGATCATTAATTAGATAAGTTAATATTTTAATTAATGATTAGGAATTAATTTATCATGTAATTTAAGATTAATTAAGTTATAATTAAACTTAATTAATTAAATAATTAGAGATTAATTAATAGGTTATTAAGGATAAATTAATTTGTAATTAATAATGAATAATCTAATATATTTACTTAAGAAAAGGTAATTAAAGAATTGTTGATAAGTTAATGAAGGTCATTAACTTGAAACGTTGAAACTCTGTTTCCTCCATGGTTCGAGTTTGGCGACCTTCTCCTTTGATTCATATTAATCATCAATTTCTCCAATCTACCAATACCTTCATCTAACTTCTCATTGAATTTATTACTAATGCGTTGTTCCATCTGTTCAGCATCTTCTCGTTTATACAAATCTTCAACATTTTGATGACGATTAGCTCTTCTCGGCGGCATTGTTAAATCTTCACAAATTCAAACACTTTACTCTCGGCTTTGAACTTCAATTGAACTTCATAATGCACGGCTACTTCACTTAGCTCGGATCGGCTTGATCACGACCTAACTCTAGCTCGTTCTTATCTCGGATCAACACTTCAAGCTCAGCTCTACACTTCAAAATGAACTTCAACTCTCGGATCTATACTTCAACTTCAAACTCCTTGGCTCCAAGACTCGGCTTAGCTATGATTGGCTAAGTCTAGGTCTGATACCAAATGACGCAGCAGATATTACGGATTGACGACGAAAGGAAGATTTTGTGTCAAACTAATCGAAGAACGATTAGATGAATCAATATAAATCGATGGATTAAAAGATACCGAATGCCCAAATTCGTTGATCTCCAAAGATCCGAATTCTAGCTATCTTCGACACGTTGATCGCGCACGATACCGTGAAAGAAGATCTACAATTCTTCGAACGTTGATCAAGCGTACTTGATACCGTGAATTGGCTTCAACAATCGTTGATTCGAGCGCACTCGAATATCCGAAAGTGGAGATAGGAGGTCACACTCAACTACCAATTTCAAAAGAGGCACAAAGCACTCAAACAAAGTTTCATTCAAAACTCAACAACCCCTTTACAAAGACACAACACGCCTATTTATAGGCTACAACACACACTAGGTCGCACTCGACCTAAACAGGGAATGACCTACGACCTAACATACAGACACAAGCGACTTAAAATACAACATCACATTATTACAAAGGAAACAACACAACGACTTAACAAGATAATTGCCTGAGCGACCTAAAGTGCACGGCAGCAGCGACTTAAGAATAAGGATTCATCTCGGTGGCTTAAGGAACCTCCTCCAGTGACTTAAGGTGTCTTAGCGACCCAAGCTCCACGACATAAAGGCTAGAGTATCCGAGCGATATAGGAAACTGCGGTATAAGGTTGAGCTATCTTCCATGCGACCTAACCATATGTCGTAACCCGTTGTCGCGACCTATCATAGGTCGTAACCCGTTTTGGTTAACACTTGATAGGTCGGAGCGACCTAAAGATACATACATTGTATTGTTTAGCTCGCTTGGCTGGTTGTCTTGACTCGTTAGGTCGCATAGGGAACTTACCAACAAGCTAGGTCGTGAGCGACCTTCACTAGGTCGTATGCGACTAAGGTTCCTTCCTTTGAACAACTCGAGTTCATCGAATTTTTAGATTGCGCTGCTTCATCATTAGGTTGGGCTGCATCATCCTCCCCTGGTTGGGAAAAATTCGTCCTCGAATATAAATGTTTTTCTCCATTGGATTGTTCATCTCCATAATAAGGTATAAGATGTTTAACATTAAACACGTTAGAAGTGTACACATCCTCCGACAACTTCAACTTATAAGCATTTTTATTGATCCGTTTCACAATCTTTACAGGACCAATCTTTCGAGCCTTAAGTTTATTGTATGCTCCCATTAGAAAATGATCCTTCGTTAGTACAACATATACTAAATCTCCTTCATCAAATTCAACACTTCTTCGCTTCAGATCCGCAGACCGTTTATACTTCTCATTCGTCTTATTCAATCGTTCCTGAATGATTTTATAGCATTCTGTCAACCCATCAAAGAAATCAGCAGCCCGCTTAACTGTCCCCTTCGGCTGTGGTACTATCATTAAATCCAATGGCCTCTTTGGCAAGCTTGAATATACGATCTGAAATGGACTAAAGCCTGTACTACGATTCACTGCATGATTATGTGCAAACTCCGCTTGACATAACTTCATATCCCAGCTCTTCGGATTGTCTTTCACAAGACACCGCAATAAATTTCCCAACGATCTGTTCACAACCTCCGTTTGTCCATCTGTCTGCGGATGACAAGCGCTACTAAATTTCAACTTTGTTGCCACCATCTTCCACAAACTTATCCAAAAATGACTCAGAAACCTGGTATCCCTGTCTGAAACTATAGATTCTGGTAAACCATGTAGACAATAGATCTCTTTAAAGAACAACTGTGCCACATGGACTGCATCTGCCGTCTTCTTACAAGCAACAAAATGTACCACCTTCGAGAAACGGTCCACCACAACATATATAGAGTCATTTCCCCGTTGAGTCCTCGGCAAACCCAACACGAAATCCATGCTGATATCAACCCATGGTCTTGTAGGAACAGGAAAAGGCATATACAACCCCTCATTTGTAGCTATCCCTTTCGAAACTGGACAAACATGACATCTACGCACAAACTTTTCAACTTCCCGCCTCATCGATGGCCAATAGAAAGACTGAGAAATAAACTGTAATGTGTGATCCCGTCCAACATGTCCTTCTTCATGCAACTCTTTCACAATTTTCATTCTCAAGCTGCAATCTGGTATGCACAATTGATTCCCCTTGAATAAGAATCCATCTACCAACACAAACTCATCAGCATTCCCATCCTTGACTTTCTCAACAACCCTCATAAAGTAAGGATCTTCTTCAAACAATTTTGGCAATAGTTCAAATCCTGTCACTTCAACCTTCATCGTTTTCAACAAATGATTCCTCCTGCTCAAAGCATCAGCTACACGATTCGTCACCCCTGATTTGTGCTTTACAACCAAAGTAAACTGTTGTAGATACACGGCCCATGAAGCGTGCCTAGCTGAAATCTTGTCCTGCCCTTGCAAATATTTCAAAGCTTCGTGATCCGTATAAAGAACAAACTTCTTCTGAAACAGATAATGTTTCCAGTGCTTCACAGCTTGAACAATCGCGTAAAATTCCATGTCATAGGTGCTATATCTCAATTTGGCTGCAGACAATTTCACACTGAAATAAGCGACTGGTCTTCCTTTCTGACTCAATACTCCACCAATCCCAACTTTCGATGCATCAGTATGTAACTCGAACAACAACTGAAAATCCGGCAATATTAGAATTGGTGACGTCGTCAACAGTGTCTTGATCTTCTCAAAAACAACCCCTGCTTCCTCGGACCACTCAAACCTCTTTCCTTTCTGACTAAAGTGTGGAATGAATCTTCGATAAAAAGATACCAACCCATGAAAGCTCCTCACTTCAGTAATTGTCTTGGGTTGTGGCCAACTCCTGACAGCTTCCACTTTACTTTCATCCACTTGAATGCCTTCCTTCGACAGAACATATACCAGAAACAAAACACCGTGCGTCATGAACACACACTTCTTCATTGCAGCATAAAATTTCTCCTGTCGTAGAATGAACAGTGCTTCACGCAAATGTTGGACATGCTCTTCCATACTCCCACTATAGATCAAAATATCATCAAAGTAAGCTACTACAAACTTCCCAATGAATGGTCTGAAAATCTGGTTCATTACTCTCATAAAAGTACTAGAAGCATTTGACAAGCCAAACAGCATAACCAACCATTCGTATAGACCTTCTCTAGTTTTAAAAGCAGTCTTCCACTCCTCGCCCGGTCTAATACGAATTTGATGGTATCCACTCTTCAAGTCAATCTTCGAGAACACAACAGATCCACTCAACTGGTCAATCAAATCATCAAACCTCGGCATAGGAAACCTGTATCTCACGGTGATCTTGTTTAGAGCCCGACTGTCCGTACACATCCTCCACGAACCATCCTTCTTCGGCACCAATAAAGCTGGTCTGCACATGGACTCAAGCTCTCCTGAACACGCCCTTGTTCTAACAACTCCTCCATCTACCTTCTCAGTTCCTCATGCACTTTAGGACTCATCCGGTAATGTGGCCTGTGAGGTAGTTCTGCTCCTGGAACAAGATCTATTTGATGCTGTATGTCCCTCAACGGCGGTAATTCCGTTGGCGGTTCTTTAGGAAACACATCTTCAAATTCCTCCAACACCGGCTTGACTTCCTCTGGAATTTCAATTTCCTCACCACTTTCACGCCCGATCAACAAGAACATTTCAGGTTCATCGTCGACTTCTTTAACAAATTCTTTCAGAGTCAACAAAGTCTTCAGCTCCTCAATCTCTTCTGATTTTCTCTCTCCTTGCTATCTCTTCTTCGGAACTAAAATAATCTTAGTACCCTCAAACATAAAGCTGTAGCTATTGGTTCGACCATCATGTTGCACTGCTCGGTCATATTGCCATGGTCTTCCCAAAAGCAAGTGGCAAACATCCATCTCCACCACATCATACCAGATCTCACCTTTATACTTCTTGCCAATAGAAAATGGAACATGAACTCTCGGTCCACCTTCACCTCTCCTCCTTTCCTCAACCAAGCTAACTTGTAAGGATTTGGATGCTTCTCCGTCTTCAACTTCAACTTTCTCACAGCTTTAGTAGAAATGATATTATCACAACTTCCCGCGTCGATCACAAATTTACAAACCTTTCCCAGAATAGTGCATGTCGACTGAAAGATATTACTCCTCAACCAACTAGCTTCTTCTTCCTGCTTCGGTGTTAAACAAGACCTCCTCATCATTAGATTACATCCTTCGTCTCCCGATGCAACATCCTGTTCATCCTCCTCAACTGGACTAGAATAACTTTCACCAACATCCTCATCTTCAACTTCAGCAATCATAGTTCGTTTCTTCGGCTTCGGGCATTCATTACTCTTGTGACCCACTTCCTGGCAGTTATAACATTTGAAACTGTGTTGACCTTCGCCTTCACAACTTCATTCACAATTGGTATACTGACAACTTTAGGAACATTGGAACTCCCACTAGCACCCTTGTTCTGAGTATTGTAACTTGGAAACACACCACCTCCTCGTCTCCCTTGTTTCTCCCAAGCAAGTGCTTTCGGATGTGCTCCTGCGACAGATCTCGGATCAAACATATTCACCATATCTTGGATCTGCATTCTCAATCCTCCAACAAATCTAGCAGTCAGCTGTTCCTCCGTCTCCGTAATGTCATTCCGAGCAATTAGTTGATAAAACTCATCAGCGTAGTCATTAAAAGTCTTCGTCCCTTGCCTCATATTCTGCAACCTCTGATACATGAGTGATTGATAATTATATCGCAAGAACGTAGCTCTCATCAAATTCTTCATCTTCTCCCATGATTCAATCTTCGACTTCCCTATCCATTCTTGTGTAAGTTTGGTTTGCTGCCACCACGCCATAGCTCTCCCTCTCAAACGAGTAGCAACCAACTTCACTCTTCGATTCTTCGGAACCTCCTTGAAATCAAAGATCTCTTCAACATTAGACAACCAATCCTAAATTTCTTCTGCACCCATTCCACCCTTGAATTCTGGAATTTCCATCTTCATCCCCGATTCCCATCGTCGATCATCTTCAACCTCCCGATACTGTTGTCGTACTTGATCTCGATCTCGGAAATGAATGCTAGCTCTATCACCATCTTCATCAAAATCAAATGTACGTCTATATCGATCTCGACCTTCAACATCCCTTCGATCATGCATGTCTCTTCTACTATGTCTCTCTTCATCTCGATATGGCTCATCTTCAAACTCACGTGTAGTTCTTCTCTCTTCATGTCTATATTCATGGTGATCTCTTCTTGATGAAGTTGATGTTTCTCTTATTTCTATAAAAGATTATGGCGACACCCTCCTCGCTTCCGTAACCGATGTTGAAACTCTGTTTCCTCCATGGTTCGAGTTTGGCGACCTTCTCCTTTGATTCATATTAATCATCAATTTCTCCAATCTACCAATACCTTCATCTAACTTCTCATTGAATTTATTACTAATGCGTTGTTCCATCTGTTCAGCATCTTCTCGTTTATACAAATCTTCAACATTTTGATGACGATTAGCTCTTCTCGGCGGCATTGTCAAATCTTCACAAATTCAAACACTTTACTCTCGGCTTTGAACTTCAATTGAACTCCATAATGCACGGCTACTTCACTTAGCTCGGATCGGCTTGATCATGACCTAACTCTAGCTCGTTCTTATCTCGGATCAACACTTCAAGCTCATCTCTACACTTTAAAATGAACTTCAACTCTCGGATCTATACTTCAACTTCAAACTCCTTGGCTCCAAGACTCGGCTTAGCTATGATTGGCTAAGTCTAGCTCTGATACCAAATGACGCAGCGGATAATACGGATTGACGACGAAATGAAGATTTCGTGTAAAACTAATCGAAGAACGATTAGATGAATCAATATAAATCGATGGATTAAAAGATACCGAATGCCCAAATTCATTGATCTCCAAAGATACCGAATTCTAGCTATCTTCGATACGTTGATCGCGCATGATACCGTGAAAGAAGATCTACAATTCTTTGAACGTTGATCAAGCGTACTTGATACCGTGAATTGTCTTCAACAATCGTTGATTCGAGCACACTCGAATATCCAAAAGTGGAGATAGGAGATCACACTCAACTACCAATTTCAAAAGAGGCACAAAGCACTCAAACAAAGTTTCATTCAAAAATCAACAACCCCTTTACAAAGACACAACACGCCTATTTATAGGCTACAACACACACTAGGTCGCACTCGACCTAAACAGGGAACGACATACGACCTAACACACAGACACAAGCGACTTAAAATACAACATCACATTATTACAGTGGAAATAACACAACGACTTAACAAGATAATTGCCTGAACGACCTAAAGTACACGGCAGCAGCGACTTAAGAATAAGGCTTCATCTCGGTGGCTTAAGGAACCTCCTCCAGTGACTTAAGGTGTCTTAGCGACCCAAGCTCCACGACATAAAGGCTAGAGTATCTGAGCGATATAGGAAACTGCAGTATAAGGTTGAGCTATCTTCCATGCGACCTAACCATAGGTCGTAACCCGTTGCCACGACCTATCATAGGTCGTAACCCGTCCTGGTTAACAATTGATAGGTCGGAGCGACCTAAATATACGTACATTGTATTGTTTAGCTCGCTTGGCTGGTTGTCTTGACTCGTTAGGTCGCATAGGGAACTTACCAACAAGCTAGGTCGTGAGCGACCTTCACTAGGTCGTATGCTGTAACGACCCAATATTTTCAACCATTCACATCCATTATAAGTGTATAGGTAGACCCTCATGCCAGAAATGAAATGCTCAAAATACTGCGTTGTAAATAAAAATTTGGCAAATCTCAGAATATACAGTAAATAATAATCACAGATCACAAACACAGAGTATATAATAATGCAGCGGGAGTAAAAAGAGATAGTAGTTCATGAAGCTACTATATAAAAATAAGATACATCAGAGTTAAATAAGATACAACAGAAGAGTAACAAGATACATCAGGTACAAATCAGAATACATCACTGAAACACTGGATACTGAAACAAAAAAGATGGCTGGATCTTCAAGGAAAGGTCCAACTCCGAAGGTGAATCTTGAATGCTAACTTAATCAATCTGACTCGAGCGTAAAGAAAAATAGAAAACACTCGAGTCAGGACATAAATACTTATGAACTGTAAATAAACTTAAGTGAACAGTAACAAAAATGCATCGGTAACTTAAAGGATGCTTGAGATCGCCCATCCTTTAAGGATCCGTTAAACTATTTACTATGTAGTAATATTGAGCTACTATAATAATGTCTACAGTAAAATAAACATACTTTTAAATAGCGTTCCGGACAACCCATATCACCCTTCACACATAATAGTCCCAGTAGTCCATCCAGTATCAGCATATCTCCAAATCGGGTGTGACGACCCGGAATTTTTAAGCATTTGTAATCGGTTTATTAATTGATTTTAACTTGTTTAAAGGTTAATTATCAACTTAAATTACGAATATCATGATTTATTTGACATTTAAATTATAGAATTAAATAATTTATTTTGGATAAATGTGAAACCTGAGATTTTAAGCCTGTTATAAATAATCTGAAGGCTTGTAAAATTTATATTGATAACACTGAAGGTAATAGAAGTTGTAAAATTGAAATTAACAGTGGTTTGTTCAGTTTTGAAATTTATGTCGTTTAAATTAAATTTAAAAATAGTCTTCCGGGACACAGTCTCGGAATTTGACAAAACCAGTTCCATTGGGTCCGTAATATTGTATTATTACTGGATTTTAAATTTCGTATTGATCGGGGTTAGTGTGTGAGTGTACGATATATAAACGCGTTGAAAATTTAATTGATAATAGTCTAATTTAATTTAATTTAGTTAGTCAAGTTTTTGTGTACACCATTACCCTTATCTTAAAATCGTGCACCGTTCTCTTTTAAAATCGTTAGAAGAAATAATAATAATAATAATAATAATAATAATAATAATAATAATAATAATAATAATAATAATAATAATAATAATAATAATAAAAAGTATCTTTCACGTCTTCCTTCTGAAGGAAGCCAAGCCAAACAGTGATGTAGTCTTTCAGCCGAAGCCTTGTTTTCCTTTTTTATAAATTTCGAATCCCCTAACAAGATCGAATTCATAGCTAGAGAAAAAAATAAATAAATTTATAAGGCCGAAGCCTTCATCTTTAAAACAGAGAAATCGAAAAAAAAAGAATCACGCTTTTGTTCTTTGACCTAATGATTTTCGAAGCCGGGGCATCTCGTGTTCAACTCGTATCAATTTGAGCAATCAAATTTCATTCGACTTTGGGGGAAATTGCGAGAGTAGGGTTGGGGCTGCGGCGAGCGAATCACGTGGCTATTGGGGGCCGATGGACAGAGCGACGACGTAGAGGAAGCTCGAAGGTAGGAGGCGACTTCATCGGCTATGAGGGATAAGGCATTGCGTAACTCGATTCGAGCTCGAGCCAGAGGCAGCGGCGAGAGCCTCGCGTGATAAGGAGTAGGGTCGATGATGTCGAGGTTGCGAATGAGCTTGGTGATAGTTGGCATCATCAGGTGAGGATTTTCTTTAACTCAATTTTCCGTAACCTGTTAGTTGTTTTTATTAAAAAAAAGAAAAGAAAAGAAGAGAAATATATATATAATAATATATATGAATATATTTATATCATAAACTGTTTAAAAACGGAAAATATATTATAGAGAGTATATTGCTTTTGGTTTACGATTTAATTCTAACAGAAATATATATATGTGGAGATGCGATTTTTGATGATGGAAATGTTTAAGATAGACATATTTATGATATACTTATACACATTTTAGTGTACGAGTTATTTTAAAATGTTAGATTTGGTGAATGATTTGCGTACTTAGATTATTTTCGATACTAAAGGAGTTTATAAAAAGGATCAAATTCAAAAGTTAATAAATTATAGGTTGATTCTACAAAGTCTTGCTATACTTGGTTAATTTAATTTGAAATTATATTTTTAAAATTTATAGAAAATGAATTTATAAAATAAGGTGGTTGGGTTAAACTTATATTAAAAAGTATATAGGAGTTTAGACATTGAAGTAGTTATATAAAGTTAATTTAAAATTTAATTTTTAGATGAATAAAATTTTAATTTAGAAAAGTTATTGTTATTTAAATTTAAATTATAAAATGGAAATTAATTAGTTTGATTGATCAAATATTAATAAAATAACTAATGATTTTACAAGGTCTGAAAATCGAGGAAAACAAGGTGAGGTGGGATGGTTTGCAAAACGAAAAGCAAAGGTGAGTTAATCTCACTCAGTTAGATTTAAATTTAAATTTAAATTTAAATGATTAAATTTAAACCATTGGTTGAATGGATGAATTGATTGATTATATTATAGTATATACTACATCTTGGGATGTTTGATTTATATTGTGCTATAGTATGGTATACTTTAGAATTAGCATATTATATTGTGCTAATATCCGTGGATGCAGGGAAAACAGGTTGGAGGGATCCAACTGGATCCCTCAACATTTATTTAAATTATTTAATACCTTCTGTTGTTGTGATTATTTGATATTCCATGATGGATTATATTGAAATATTGAATGCTATGGTTCGATTGGATATAATTGGGTATAATGAATTACCAAAAATATATAAATTGGATTTTGGAAAGGAAATAAAAGGAGTGAATTTGTAAGTAAAATAATTATAAAAAAAAGGGGTTGAATATATTTAAGAATGAATTGGAAACGAAATTTTTGAATAAACAGAAAGTTAATGAATTTTAAACTTCAATATTTACATTTAAAAGAACAAAACATTTATTTAATATTTAAGATTTAATTTATTGAAAGAATAAAGAAGAAATTGGAAAAAAACTGAAATTTGTATATTTCGGTTAAAAGATTTAAAAATCAAATGGAAAATAATAATAATAATAATTAAATGCATAATTAATGAAATTTGAAATGAATTGAGTAATTAAAGAAACTTATTTCAAATGGAATAAATTGGGAATCAATTTGGAAAATTGATTTGAGTGATTGAAGCTGGAATTCTCCCTGGATAACTAAGTACGTTTTCAAGTAAATTTTTAAATATAAGTTAATAGTTTTAAAGTTGTTTTAAAAGGTATGTTTTGAAAAATTTATTATTTCTAATATTTAAATTCTAAAGTAAGTATTTTCTCAAATCTATTATAGTAGTAATTATTTAAAAAGTGACTTAGTATTTTGTTTCAAAAGTGGAAATCTAGTTTTATATTTTATTAAGTAACTTTATTTTCAAATATTCATATAAGATGTATTTTTAACAAATTATTAAAGTAGTTTTAATTTAAATGTTTTAAAAGTATATATTTCAAAGTAAAGTGTTTTAAATTATTTTAAAATCTAGTTTTGTGCTTGGTAATTTCAGAGGAGATAGAAAATATTTGGGAAGTTTATTCTGAAAAGAAAGATGGTCTTGAAACTGTTTTCAAAGGATTGAAAATAGAAATATATCTTGTGAAGATATCTTTGAGATAAATAAAAATTTGGGAAATTATTTATTGTTTGATGATTGTTTGTGAATATTAATTGATAGTTAAATAACCGGCCATCAATATTGGCCAAATGCGTTGATCGTTTCGAAGAGACCGGGATCGAGATTTATTTCTCGGAAACCACTTCGATCCGGTTTGTACGTTTCGTGAAAAACGATTTTGGATTTGAAGATGGAGCAGTGAAGTGAAAGGGCTAGTCGCTACTAATCCTGAGGATATTTCTAAAATGGATGTAGTAGGAATAGTGCCTTCGGTTCCGTTCGAACCCAGGACGGACTTGTATGGATGAATGCTTGCGAAACATCATCAGGTGGACGATGGGCA
Organism: Allium cepa; assembly: GCA_030765085.1. Taxonomy (NCBI): domain Eukaryota; kingdom Viridiplantae; phylum Streptophyta; class Magnoliopsida; order Asparagales; family Amaryllidaceae; genus Allium; species Allium cepa. The sequence goes on from CM060931.1 coordinate 173,948,833, forward strand.
TTCTAAGAGATATATTCTAAAAAGGTAACGCTTAGCCTCAAGCCTCATCAAATGGGAATGGCTGAAAATCAGGGGATATGCAGCAAGGCTTCGTGGGTAGCCCCCACTGGAGGTTGAGGTCATCCCTGTCTAGATGTCCCTTTATTTCGGCTTAGTGGGCGGTTGCTGATCCCAACCACGGGGTGATCTTGCTCGGGACTGTCCAGTAAGGGATGGTTCCGGTCTTGTGTTGCAGGGGAGTTAGGGTGGCTCCTCGGTACGCTGATCTAGACCAGGTACCGTGACAGGTGGTACCCCAGTGCCTAGCCATTAGTTGGAATCCATTTTCCCTACGCGCCCGTACGGTTTTGATTGTGCCCAACTATTGCTTAAACGTGAGATGAAAGTATTTCAGCTAGATTCTATTTACTTCCTATAGACACTATTATAATATCAGAGGACATTAATAAAAATGTTTTAGCTATCGTAAGGTAAAAACCCGACATGTTTATTTGTGGCGTGGTCTTACGAGACGCTTTTGTTTTCAAAGGATTTTGAAACTTTAATAATCAATTGGGTGTGATTTTCTCACGCTGGTATTCTAGACTGACTCGGGTGTTATTTAACTGTAATGCTCGGGTCAGACCGAGTATTATAGAATACAGGATAGGATGCTGTGGAGCTCAGGAGACGAGCAGGAGGACGATACGTACTCTCGTACTTGTTCATATATATATATATATTCCGCTGTGTTGTGTAGCTGTGTATCCTGTTGTATGTTATTGATGTGAGCTGTGATTGATGCACTCGTATGATGTAATATATGTAAATAGATATATTTGATTTTGAGTAAAGATTATTTATTATCTATTATATTTTACTCCGCTGCGATGGTTAGATTCTGTTGTTGTTTTCTATTCTCTTCTCCTACCTCTTCTTCTTTAACCCAAACGGTTCGTATTTCTGTACAACTTGGACTGATTTAGGTAGAATAGTGTTGATTCAAGGGGTACGGATTTGCGGGCTGTTACACTTGGTATCAGAGCAAGGGCTGGTGATAACCTTGGCTCTGGTGGGAATTACTCATTAAAATTAGAGTCTGAAGTATTCTATAATGAGTTTGAGCGTATTAATAAATATGAGTGCGTATTTGTTAGTGAATATAAATTATTTTAATATTGTGTTGATTGATTTATTGAGTAGCATATGAACCTTCGTCGACACAGTTTGCGCAACTGTATCGAAAGGGTTTCTAAACACTTGAATAGAACAATGGACACGGTATTGTTCTAAATGTGGGTAAATGAAATAATTTTACCCAAAAATATATTTTCGATATAAAGAAAGTTTTTGTAAACTATTTAGCTAATATATGGTTGCTTGGATATTAGAAATGATAACATTAAAGTATTATCATTGTTAAGTGAAAATTTAACAAGAAATTGAAAATTTAACCAAAGTTTGAGGGAATAAATTCAATTATGAAATGGAATTTATAAACATGAATTATAAATGTAAATCATAAATTGAAATATAATCAAATGAAAATTTGTATGAGCATGTGCAAATGAATTATAGTTAAAATTTATTTAAAGCAGGATTTGGAAATTTAAATCCCGAAAATCTGGAAGTGTTTGTCGAAGTGTTTTGAAGATAAATAATAGCACAATTGTTTTGGAGATATTTCTGAAAGGAAATTGTTTTAAAAGGGTTTTGAAAGTGATATAGCATTGAAATCACTTGGATTATTGGAAAATAATCCTGATGATGACGGCCGCATCATCAGTATTCATTTTCGAATTTCTAAGTGATGGATTGCTGCCGAATTGATTTGATCAGAAGAACTAGTTTGTGTTTGAAAATTTTCAAAGGAAACTTGTTGAAATTAAAAGCCAGGGTTGGTTTAATTTTTGAGAAGTGTGATTTTGAAATGTTGGAGATTTCAAAATAATTTGAAACCAAAGTCGGGTGTTTAAAAATTCTGAGGAGATAGGTTGTAACTTATAAATTGAGATGATTTTTAAGTTAGAAAGGAAATATAAGCTTTGAAGGTTGGAATTTAAATTTAAAGTGAGAAGTTAAAAATGAGATTTACTTAGATTGATGAATAAAATTGAATCGAATTGAGTTAAATAAAACTGAGTTCAAACAATATTGGATTGAATAAGAATTCAATTGAACTATGAATGGAATTATATTCTTACCTAAATAAATGAAAAATAAATTGAATAAGGAATGGAATTGAAATAAATAAATAAGAATAACGTGTAAAAGAATTATAATACATGGAATAAAATATGCTTGGTTTATAAATAAGCATAAGGCTTGAGTTGAAATAAAAGAAGAATATATTTAAGCCTATAATGAATGGAATTGTGTAAATAATAAGTTGTGACTTATAAATCTTTGAAAATGGAATAGAAAAATCCAAAATAAATATTGTTTGATGTTTTGGATAATGGAACGGGAATCCAAACTTGAATTATATAATAAATTGAACTTATGACAATTAAAGTAAGTGATATTTGAAATTAAAAATCAAGTATTGAACTATAAATAGGAGAGAACTAATTGTATAATAAATTAGTGAATGAAATGTGTAAATGGGAAGTAGTGTCGTTTAATAGAAGCTGAATTATGAATTTATGATAACAATTGGAAATAAAACTCAAGTTGAAAATTGAATTCGGTATGAATTGTCAATTAAGTAAATGGAATTGAATCGTGAGTTCATGAAATTGGATGGTAAATTGAAAATGGTTTGTGGATTCAGAACTTAAGTTATTAATTAAAATTTAACTTGATGGGTTAACAAATTAAATATAATTGGAAAGGTATCAAAAAAAAATGAATTTGGATTGAAATAGTAATGGTCTGAATTGCAAATAAAATCCAAATAAGTGGAAATGAATTGGAAATGGCCATGTAATCAATTGAATAAGTTAAATCTGGAAATTTAAAATTTCGTAATAACTAATCAAACGAAATTGTAGATTAAACATGAGATTTAATTGAGAGTTGAATTGAATTCAACTTAAAAACCAAGGTTAATGATATTGAATTAAATTTGGATCGAAATAGGATTTGGTGGGTTGTAAATAATATTTAAGGAAATGAAAATTCATAATGAATTAAGTGGACAAACTAATTATATTGAATAAATAAATGGATGAAATAAATAAGTATCAAATGAAATGAGGTTTAAATAAGTTGAGAAATGGTTATTGAATGAGATAGCTTGGATTGTTTTCGTGCTAAATAAAACAGTTTGGAATAAACTAATATGGAATGAAATGTAAATAAATAGATTGTAAATGAAATTTAAAATGGAATGTGTCGAGCTAAATAAATGGTTGTGAATAAATTAAAATAAAAGGAAAATTTAACTGGTAATGGAGATGAACCTAAGTTGTTAATGGTTTTGAATGGACTAGTTTGGTTAATAAAATTGAAATGCAATGAAACTGAGAATATATGGATTATGAGTAAATCCGAAATGGAATAGAATTAAGTGTAAGTTGAGATGGAGTCAATTTAAATTGATTATAAAACTCAAGTGCTTATTTATTCACATAGATCTTGTCAAATTTGCATAGAATAAATAGCATTGGATGTAAATGGAGGTAATTAAAATTCTATGAATTAATAGCAGTGAAATAAATTGATTTTGAAAGCAATGGAATTAAATATGAATTGAGTTTACTTAATAATAAAGTAAATGTAAGAAATTGAGTTTTAAACCATTCGAATTGGTGAAGTTGTATGCGAATGGATTGAAAACCATTCAGATTGAATGAAAATGGTTATAAATTAAATTAGAACAGTGGAATTAATATGAAAATTGTATAAGTTGCTTATGGAAAATGTTTGATGTGAATTTCTTTTAGAATTCATATGTTTTTAACTATTGTAAATAAGTGAAATGTAGTTAAACTTCATTTATATCGTACTTACATGTTTAAATTGAGTAAGTACAGGTACCTGGAAGCCGTGTGGCTGGATTTGGTTGCGCTAACGGCTAAATAATTAAGCTGTCTGCTTAAAAATGCTAAATAAGGTACGCCTAAGCAATAAAAATAGGAAATATGAACTGTTTTTGGTTTTTCCGACCGTGTGGGTCGATATATATATATTTATCTCTTTTGTCAAATTGCAAAAGCTCCTCCGTACAAAGGAGACTCTGCCAAAAAATTTCAGAAATTTTGGGAGTTAGAAAATTTTTGAAAATTTTTGGAAAATTTTGCTAACGACAAAACGATTTTAAACTAGAAATTGAAATAAGTTAGTGAATGAAACTAATTAAAATAATGACATGAATTAGTAATAAATGACCAATAAAATTTTTATATTCTGAGTTAAAGATGAATTGAATTCATATGGAAATGAAAGAATCAATTTGAATAGAAATAGATATAAACTAAAGTGGAAGATGAAAATAAATATGAGAAACATATAAAATGCTTATACTAAATTTAAGAGGGAATGGTGAAGTCTTAAATAAAAATTGATACTACCAATGTAATTTAAGTCAATATTGGAATGAATAGATGTTGATATTTTGTGAAAAAGTCGATAAAATGTTTTGGAATATTGTGTTTGGATATTGGTGCTAAGCAGGTATGCAGGTATTATAAAGGAAAAAGAAAATTTGATTTGATATCAAAAGATAAAATTTGAAATGCTCGACAAAAGGTATGTATTTAAATTTGGTGTGAAATTTGATTGGGATTTTGGATTGAGCCACTTGGCCTTTTGTTTTCTTTTTGGATTTGGGAGGCCGTAGAGCCATTTTGTAGTTGTACCGAGCTAGCCGCGCAAAGGAGACGCTGGCGAAATTTTTCGGGAATTTAGGGAGTTAGAACTTTTTTGAGCAAATCTTGATAATTCAAAATTTAGTTTTGAATTATATTATAAATAGAGTTATTTGGAAACTAAGGAAAGTTGGGAAGTTAGTAAGGAGGATAATAGGTCTTTTATATAAAAGATCGTTGGTAAGATGTTAAATTTGTTAGTTTTGAGGAAAGATAAACGGATATTGGACCATTCTTCCTAACTAGTAATTTCGGGGATGAAATTCTTTTAAGGGAGGAGGAATGTGACGACCCGGAATTTTTAAGCATTTGTAATCGGAATATTAATTGATTTTAACTTGTTTAAAGGTTAATTATCAACTTAAATTACGAATATCATGATTTATTTGACATTTAAATTGTAGAATTAAATAATTTGTTTTGGATAAATGTGAAACCTGAGATTTTAAGCCTGTTATAAATAATCTGAAGGCTTGTAAAATTTATATTGATAACACTGAAGGTAATAGAAGTTGTAAAATTGAAATTAATAGTAGTTTGTTCAGTTTTAAAATTTATGTCGTTTAAATTAAATTTAAAAATAGTCTTCCGGGACACAGTCTCGGAATTTGATGAAACCAGTTCCATTGGGTCCGTAATATTGTATTATTACCGGATTTTAAATTTCTTATTGATCGGGGTTATTGTGTGAGTGTACGATATATAAACGCGTTGAAAATTTAATTGATAAAAGTCTAATTTAATTTAGTTAGTCAAGTTTTTGTGTACACCACTACCCTTATCTTAAAATCGTGCACTGTTCTCTTTTAAAATCGTTAGCAGAAAATAATAATAATAATAATAACAACAACAACAACAATAATAATAATAATAATAATAATAATAATAATAATAAAAAGTATCTTTCACGTCTTCCGTCTGAAGGAAGCCAAGCCAAACAGTGATGTAGTCTTTCAGCCGAAGCCTTGTTTTCCTTTTTTATAAATTTCGAATCCCCTAACAAGATCGAATTCGCAGCTAGAGAAAATAAATAAATAAATTATAAGGCCGAAGCCTTTATCTTGAAAACAGAGAAATCGAAAAAAAAAGAATCACGCTTCTATTCTTCGACCTAATGATATTCGAAGCCAGGGCATCTCGCGTTCAACTCGTATCAATTCGAGCAATCGAATTTCATTCGATTTTGGGGGAAATTGCGAGACTAGGGTTGGGGCTGCGGCGAGCGAATCACGTGGCTATTGGGGGTCGATGGACAAAGCGACGATGTAGAGGAAGCTCGAAGGTAGGAGGCGACTTCATCGGCTATGAGGGATAAGGCATCGCGTAACTCGATTCGAGCTCGAGCCAGAGGCAGCGGCGAGAGCCTCGCGTGATAAGGAGTAGGGTCGATGATGTCGAGGTTGCGAACGAGCTTGGTGATAGTCAGCTTCATCAGGTGAAGATTTTCTTCAACTCAATTTTCCGTAACCTGTTAGTTGTTTTTATTAAAAAAAAGAAAAGAAAAGAAGAGAAATATATATATATAATAATATATATGAATATATTTATATCATAAACTGTTTAAAAACAGAAATTCGATTTGGTGAATATATTTATATCATATACGAGTTATTTTAAAATGTTAGATTTGGTGAATGATTTGCGTACATAGATTATTTTCGATACTAAAGGAGTTTATAAAAAGGATCAGATTCAAAAGTTAATAAATTATGGGTTGATTCTACAAAGTCTAGCTATACTTAGTTAATTTAATTTGAAATTATATTTTTAAAATTTATAGAAAATGAATTTATAAAATAAGGTGGTTGGGTTAAACTTATATTAAAAAGTATATAGGAGTTTAGACATTGAAGTAGTTATATAAAGTTAATTTAAAATTTAATTTTTAGATGAATAAAATTTTAATTTAGATAAGTTATTGTTATTTAAATTTAAATTATCAAATGGAAATTAATTAGTTTGATTGATCAAATATTAATAAAACAACTAATGATTTTACAAGGTCTGAAAATCGAGGAAAACAAGGTGAGATGGGATGGTTTGCAAAACGAAAAGCAAAGGTGAGTTAATCTCACTCAGTTAGATTTAAATTTAAATTTAAATTTAAATGATTAAATTTAAACCATTGGTTGACTGTATGAATTGATTGATTATATTATAGTATATACTACATCTTGGGATGTTTGATTTATATTGTGCTATAGTATGGTATACTTTAGAATTAACATATTATATTGTGCTAATATCTGTGGATGCAGGGAAAACAGGTTGGAGGGATCCAACTGGATCCCTCAACATTTATTTAAATTATTTAATACTTTATGTTGTTGTGATTATTTGATATTCCATGATGGATTATATTGAAATAAAAGGAGTGAATTTGTAAGTAAAATATTGAAAACATGATGGATTATATTGAAATATTGAATGCTACGGTTCGATTGGATATAATTGGGTATAATGAATTACCAAAAATATATAAATTGGATTTTGGAAAGGAAATAAAAGGAGTGAATTTGTAAGTAAAATAATTATAAAAAAAGGGGGTTGAATATATTTAAGAATGAATTGGAAAGGAAATTTTTGAATAAACAGAAAGTTAATGAATTTTAAACTTCAATATTTACATTTAAAAGAACAAAACATTTATTTAATATTTAAGATTTAATTTATTGAAAGAATAAAGAAGAAATTGGAAAAAAATTGAAATTTGTATATTTCGGTTAGAAGATTTAAAAATCAAATGGAAAATAATAACAATAATAATTAAATGCATAATTAATGAAATTTGAAATGAATTGAGTAATTAAAGAAACTTATTTCAAATGGAATAAATTGGGAATCAATTTGGAAAATTGATTTGAGTGATTGAAGCTGGAATTCTCCCTGGATAACTAAGTACGTTTTCAAGTAAATTTTTAAATATAAGTTAATAGTTTTAAATTTTTTTAAAAGGTATGTTTTGAAAAATTTATTATTTCTAATATTTAAATTCTAAAATAAGTATTTTCTCAAATCTATTATAGTAGTAATTATTTAAAAAGTTACTTAGTATTTTGTTTCAAAAGTGGAAATCTAGTTTTATATTTTATTAAGTAACTTTATTTTAGAATATTCATATAAGATGTATTTTTAAAAAATTATTAAAGTAGTTTTAGTTTAAATGTTTTAAAAGTATATATTTCAAAGTAAAGTGTTTTAAATTATTTTAAAATCTAGTTTTGTGCTTGGTAATTTCAGAGGAGATAGAAAATATTTGGGAAGTTTATTCTGAAAAGAAAGATGGTCTTGAAACTGTTTTCAAAGGATTGAAAATAGAAATATATCTTGTGAAGATATCTTTGAGATAAATAAATAATTTGGGAAATTATTTATTGTTTGATGATTGTTTGTAAATATTAATTGATAGTTAAATAACCGACCATCAATATTGGCCAAATGCGTTGATCATTTCGAAGAGACCGGGATCGAGATTTATTTCTTGGAAACCCCTTCGATACGGTTTGTACGTTTCGTGAAAAATGATTTTGGATTTGAAGATGGAGCAGTGAAGTGCAAGGGCTAGTCGTTACTAATCCTGAGGATATTTCCAAAATGGATGTAGTAGGAATAGTGCCTTCGGTTCCGTTCGAACCCGGGACGGACTTGTATGGATGAATGCTTGCGAAACATCGTCAGGTGGACGATGGGCATTCTAAGAGATATATTCTAAAAAGGTAATGCTTAGCCTCAAGCCTCATCAAATGGGAATGGCTGAAAATCAGGGGATATGCAGCAAGGCTTCGTGGGTAGCCCCCATTGGAGGGTGAGGTCATCCCTGTCTAGATGTCCCTTTATTTCGGCTTAGTGGGAAGTTGCTGATCCCAACCGCGGGGTGATCTTGCTCGGGACTGTCCAGTAAGGGATGGTTCCGGTCTTGTGTTGCAGGGGAGTTAGGGTGGCTCCTCGGGACGCTGATCTAGACCAGGTACTGTGACAGGTGGTACCCCAGTGCCTAACCATTAGTTGGAATCCATTTTCCCTACGAGCCCGTACGATTTTGATTGTGCCCAACTATTGCTGAAACGTGAGATGCAAGCATTTCAGCTAGATTCTATTTACTTTCTATAGACACTATTTTAATATCAGAGGACTTTAATAAAAATGTTTTAGCTATCGTAAGGTAAAAACCCGACATATTTATTTGTGGCGTGGTCTTACGAGATGCTTTTGTTTTCAAAGGATTTTTGAAACTTTAATAATCAACTGGGTGTGATTTTCTCACGCTGGTATTCCAGACTGACTCGGGTGTTATTTAAATGTAATGCTCGGATCAGACCGAGTATTATAGAATACAGGATAGGATGCTGTGGAGCTCAGGAGACGAGCAGGAGGACGATACGTACTCTCGTACTTGTTCATATATATATATTCTGCTGTGTTGTGTAGCTGTGTATCCTGTTGTATGTTAATGATGTGAGCTGTGATTGATGTACTCTGATGATGTAATATATGGAAACAGATATATTTGATTTTGAGTAAAGATTATTTATTATCTATTATATTTTACTTCTCTACGATGGTTAGATTCTGTTGTTGTTTTCTATTCTCTTATCCTACCTCTTCTTCTTTAACCCAAACGGTTCGTATTTCTGTACAACTTGGACTGATTTAGGTAGAATAGTTTTGATTCAAGGGGTACGGATTTGTGGGCTGTTACACTTGGTATCAGAGCTAGGGCTGGTGATAACCTTGGCTCTGGTGGGAATTACTCATTAAAATTAGAGTCTGAAGTATTCTATAATGAGTTTGAGCGTATTAATAAATATAAGTGCGTATTTGTTAGTGAATATAAATTGTTTTAATATTGTGTTGATTGATTTATTGAGTGGCATATGAACCTTCGTCGACACAGTTTGCGCAACTGTATCAAAAGGGTTTCTAAACACTTGAATAGAACAATGGACACGGTATTGTTTTAAATGTGGGTAAATGAAATAATTTTACCCAAAAATATATTTTCGATATAAAGAAAGTTTTTGTAAACTATTCAGCTAATATATGGTTGCTTGGATACTAGAAATGATAACATTAAAGTATTATCATTGTTAAGTGAAAATTTAACTAGAAATTGAAAATTTAACCAAAGTTTGAGGGACTAAATTCAATTATGAAAGGGAATTTATAAACATTAATTATAAATGTAAATCATAAATTGAAATATAATCAAATGAAAATTTGCATGAGCATGTGCAAATGAATTATAGTTAAAATTTATTTGAAGCAGGATTTGGAAATTTAAATCTCGGAAATTTGGAAGTGTTTGTCGAAGTGTTTTGAAGATAAATAATAGCACAATTGTTTTGGAGATATTTCTGAAAGGAAATTGTTTTAAAAGGGTTTTGAAAGTGATATAGCATTGAAATCACTTGGATTATTGGAAAATAATCCTGATGATGACGGCCGCATCATCAGTATTCATTTTCGAATTTCTAAGTGATGGATTGCTGCCGAATTGATTTGATCAGAAGAACTAGTTTGTGTTTGAAAAATTTCAAAGGGAATTTGTTGAAATTAAAAGCCAGGGTTGGTTTAATTTTTGAGAAGTGTGATTTTGAAATGTTGGAGATTTCAAAATAATTTGAAACCAAAGCCGGATGTTCAAAAATTCTGAGGAGATAGGTTGTAACTTATAAATTGAGATGATTTTTAAATTAGAAAGGAAATAAAACTTTGAAGGTTGGAATTTAAATTTAAAGTGAGAAGTTAAAAATGAGATTTACTTAGATTGATGAATAAAATTGAATCGAATTGAGTTAAATAAAACCGAGTTCAAACAATATTGGATTGGAATAAGAATTCAATTGAACTATGAATGGAATTATATTCTTACTTAAATAAATGAAAAATAAATTGAATAAGGAATGGAATTGAAATAAATAAATAAGAATAACGTGTAAAAGAATTATAATACATTGAATAAAATATGCTTGGGTTATAAATAAGCATAAGGCTTGAGTTAAAATAAAAGAAGAATATATTCAAGCCTATAATGAATGGAATTGTGTAAATAATAAGTTGTGACTTATAAATCTTTGAAAATGGAATAGAAAAATCCAAAATAAATATTGTTTGATGTTTTGGATAATGGAACGGGAATCCAAACTTGAATTATATAATAAATTGAACTTATGACAATTTAAGGAAGTGATATTTGAAATTAAAAATCAAGTATTGAACTATAAATAGGAGAGAACTAATTGTATAATAAATTAGTGAATGAAATGTGTAAATGGGAAGTAGTGTTGTTTAATAGAAGCTGAATTATGAATTTATGATAACAATTGGAAATAAAACTCAAGTTATAAATTGAATTCGGCATGCATTGTCAATTAAGTAAATGGAATTGAATCGTGAGTTCATGAAATTGGATGGTAAATTGAAAATGGTTTGTGGATTCAGAACTTGAGTTATTAATTAAAATTTAACTTGAAGGGTTAACAAATTAAATATTATTGGAAAGGTATCAAAAAAAATGAATTTGGATTGAAATAGTAATGGTTTGAATTGCAAATAAAATCCAAATAAGTGGAAATGAATTGGAAATGGCCATGTAATCAATTGAATGAGTTAAATCTGAAAATTTAAAATTTCGTAATAACTAATCAAACGAAACTGTAGATTAAACATGAGATTTAATTGAGAGTTGAATTGAATTCAACTTAAAAACCAAGGTTAATGATATTGAATTAAATTTGGATCGAAATAGGATTTGGTGGGTTGTAAATAATATTTAAGGAAATGAAAATTCATAATGAATTAAGTGGACAAACTAATTATATTGAATAAATAAATGGATGAAATAAATAAGTATCAAATGAAATGAGGTTTAAATAAGTTGAGAAATGGTTATTGAATGAAATAGCTTGGATTGTTTTCGAGCGAAAAAAAATAGTTTGGAATAAACTAATATGGAATGAAATGTAAATAAATAGATTGTAAATGAAATTTAAAATGGAATGTGTCGAGCTAAATAAATGGTTGTGAATAAATTAAAATAAAAGGGAAATTTAACTGGTAATGGAGATGAACCAAAGTTGTTAATGGTTTTGAATGGACTAGTTTGGTTAATAAAATTGAAATGCAATGAAACTGAGAATATATGGATTATGAATAAATCCGAAATGGAATAGAATTAAACATAAGTTGAGTTGGAGTCAATTTAAATTGATTATAAAACTCAAGTGCTTATTTATTCACATAGATCTTGTCAAATTTGCATAGAATAAATATCATTGGATGTAAATGGTGGTAATTAAAATTCTATGAATTAATAGCAGTGAAATAAATTGATTTTGAAAGCAATGGAATTAAATATGAATTGAGTTTGCTTAATAATAAAGTAAATGTAAGAAATTGAGTTTTAAACCATTCGAATTGGTGAAGTTGTATGCGAATGGATTGAAAACCAATCAGATTGAATGAAAATGGTTATAAATTAAATTAGAACAGTGGAATTAATATGAAAATTGTATAAGTTGCCTATGGAAAATGTTTGATGTGAATTTCTTTTAGAATTCATATGTTTTTAACTATTGTAAATAAGTGAAATGTAGTTAAACTTCATTTATATCGTACTTACATGTTTAAATTAAGTAAGTACAGGTACCTAGAAGCCGTGTGGCTGGATTTGGTTGCGCTAACGGCTACATAAATAAGCTGTCTGCTTAAAAATGCTAAATAAGGTACGCCTAAGCAATAAAAATAGGAAATATGAACTGTTTTTGGTTTTTTCGACCGTGTGGGTCGATGTATATATATTTATCTCTTTTGTCAAATTGCAAAAGCTCCTCCGTACAAAGGAGACTCTACTAAAAATTTTCAGAAATTTTGGGAGTTAGAAAATTTTTGAAAATTTTGCTAACGACAAAACGATTTTAAACTAGAAATTGAAATAAGTTAGTGAATGAAACTAATTAAAATAATGACATGAATTAGTAATAAATGACCAATAAAATTTATATATTCTGAGTTAAAGATGAATTGAATTCGTATGGAAATGAAAGAATCAATTTGAATAGAAATAGATATAAACTAATGTGGAAGATGAAAATAAATATGAGAAACATATAAAATGCTTAAACTAAATTTAAGATGGAATGGTGAAGTCTTAAATAAAAATTGATACTACCAATGTAATTTAAGTCAATGTTGGAATGAATAGATGTTGACATTTTGTGAGAAAGTTGATAAAATGTTTTGGAATATTGTGTTTGGATATTGGTGCTAAGCAGGTATGCAGGTATTATAAAGGAAAAAGAAAATTTGATTTGATATCAAAAGATAAAATTTGAAATGCTCGACAAAAGGTATGTATTTAAATTTGGTGTGAAATTTGATTGGGATTTTGGATTGATCCACTTGGCCTTTTGTTTTCTTTTTGGATTTGGAAGGCCGTAGAGCCATTTTGTAGTTGTACCGAGCTAGCCGCGCGAAGGATACGCTGGCAAAAATTTTCGGGAATTTAGGGAGTTAGAATTTTTTTGAGCAAATCTTGATAATTCAAAATTTAGTTTTGAATTATATTATAAATAGAGTTATTTGGAAACTAAGGAAAGTTGGGAAGTTAGTAAGGAAGATAATAGGTCTTTTATATAAAAGATCGTTGGTAAGATGTTAAATTTGTTAGTTTTGAGGAAAGGTAAACGGATATTGGACCATTCTTCCTAACTAGTAATTTCAAGGACGAAATTCTTTTAAGGGGGGAGGAATGTGACGACCCAGAATTTTTAAGCATTTATAATCGGAATATTAATTGATTTTAACTTGTTTAAAGGTTAATTATCAACTTAAATTACGAATATCATGATTTATTTGACATTTAAATTGTAGAATTAAATAATTTGTTTTGGATAAATGTGAAACCTGAGATTTTAAGCCTGTTATAAATAATCTGAAGGCTTGTCAAATTTATATTGATAACACTGAAGGTAATAGAAGTTGTAAAATTGAAATTAACAGTGGTTTGTTCAGTTTTTAAATTTATGTCGTTTAAACTAAATTTAAAAATAGTCTTCCGGGACACAGTCTCGGAATTTGACGAAACTAGTTCCATTGGGTCCGTAATATTGTATTATTACTGGATTTTAAATTTCGTATTGATCAGGGTTAGTGTGTGAGTGTACGATATATAAACGCGTTGAAAATTTAATTGATAATAGTCTAATTTAATTTAATTTAGTTAGTCTAGTTTTTGTGTACACCACTACCCTTATCTTAAAATCGTGCACTGTTCTCTTTTAAAATCGTTAGCAGAAATAATAATAATAATAATAATAATAATAATAAAAAGTATCTTTCACGTCTTCGTTCTGAAGGAAGTCAAGCCAAACAGTGATGTAGTCTTTCAGCCGAAGCCTTGTTTTCCTTTTTTATAAATTTCGAATCCCCTAACAAGATCGAATTCGTAGCTAGAGAAAAAAATAAAATAAATTTATAAGGCCGAAGCCTTCATCTTTAAAACAGAGAAATCGAAAAAAAAAGAATCACGCTTCTGTTCCTCGACCTAATGATTTTCGAAGCCAGGGCATCTCGCGTTCAACTCATATCAATTCGAGCAATCGAATTTCATTCGATTTTGGGGGAAATTGCGAGACTAGGGTTGGGGCTGCGGCGAGCGAATCACGTGGCTATTGGGGGCCGATGGACAGAGCGACGACGTAGAGGAAGCTCGAAGGTAGGAGGCGACTTCATTGGCTATGAGGGATAAGGCATCGCGTAACTCGATTCGAGCTCGAGCCAGAGGCAGCGGCGAGAGCCTCGCGTGATAAGGAGTAGGGTCGATGATGTCGAGGTTGCGAACGAGCTTGGTGATAGTCGGCATCATCAGGTGAGGATTTTCTTCAACTCAATTTTCCGTAACCTGTTAGTTGTTTTTATTAAAAAAAAAGAAAAGAAAAGAAGAGAAATATATATATAATAATATATATGAATATATTTATATCATAAACTGTTTAAAAACGGAAAATATATTATAGAGAGTATATTGCTTTTGGTTTACGATTTAATTCTAACAGAAATATATATATGTGGAGATGCGATTTTTGATGATGGAAATGTTTAAGATAGACATATTTATGATATACTTATACACATTTTAGTGTACGAGTTATTTTAAAATGTTAGATTTGGTGAATGATTTGCGTACTTAGATTATTTTCGATACTAAAGGAGTTTATAAAAAGGATCAAATTCAAAAGTTAATAAATTATAGGTTGATTCTACAAAGTCTTGCTATACTTGGTTAATTTAATTTGAAATTATATTTTTAAAATTTATAGAAAATGAATTTATAAAATAAGGTGGTTGGGTTAAACTTATATTAAAAAGTATATAGGAGTTTAGACATTGAAGTAGTTATATAAAGTTAATTTAAAATTTAATTTTTGGATGAATAAAATTTTAATTTAGAAAAGTTATTGTTATTTAAATTTAAATTATCAAATGGAAATTAATTAGTTTGATTGATCAAATATTAATAAAACAACTAATGATTTTACAAGGTCTGAAAATCGAGGAAAACAAGGTGAGATGGGATGGTTTGCAAAACGAAAAGCAAAGGTGAGTTAATCTCACTCAGTTAGATTTAAATTTAAATTTAAATTTAAATGATTAAATTTAAACCATTGGTTGACTGTATGAATTGATTGATTATACTATAGTATATACTACATCTTGGGATGTTTGATTTATATTGTGCTATAGTATGGTATACTTTAGAATTAGCATATTATATTGTGCTAATATCTGTGGATGCAGGGAAAACAGGTTGGATCCCTCAACATTTATTTAAATTATTTAATACCTTATGTTGTTGTGATTATTTGATATTCCATGATGGATTATATTGAAATATTGAATGCTATGGTTCGATTGGATATAATTGAGTATAATGAATTACCAAAAATATATAAATTGGATTTTGGAAAGGAAATAAAAGGAGTGAATTTGTAAGTAAAATAATTATAAAAAAATGGGGGTTGAATATATTTAAAAATGAATTGGAAAGGAAATTTTTGAATAAACAGAAAGTTAATGAATTTTAAACTTCGATATTTACATTTAAAAGAACAAAACATTTATTTAATATTTAAGATTTAATTTATTGAAAGAATAAAGAAGAAATTGGAAAAAAACTGAAATTTGTATATTTCGGTTAAAAGATTTAAAAATCAAAAGGAAAATAATAACAATAACAATTAAATGCATAATTAATGAAATTTGAAATGAATTGAGTAATTAAAGAAACTTATTTCAAATGGAATAAATTGGGAATCAATTTGGAAAATTGATTTAAGTGATTGAAGCTGGAATTCTCCCTGGATAACTAAGTACGTTTTCAAGTAAATTTTTAAATATAAGTTAATAGTTTTAAAATTGTTTTAAAAGGTATGTTTTGAAAAATTTATTATTTCTAATATTTAAATTCTAAAGTAAGTATTTTCTCAAATCTATTATAGTAGTAATTATTTAAAAAGTGACTTAGTATTTTGTTTCAAAAGTGGAAATCTAGTTTTATATTTTATTAAGTAACTTTATTTTCAAATATTCATTTAACATGTATTTTTAACAAATTATTAAAGTAGTTTTAATTTAAATGTTTTAAAAGTATATATTTCAAAGTAAAGTGTTTTAAATTATTTTAAAATCTAGTTTTGTGCTTGGTAATTTCAGAGGAGATAGAAAATATTTGGGAAGTTTATTCTGAAAAGAAAGATGGTCTTGAAACTGTTTTCAAAGGATTGAAAATAGAAATATATCTTGTGAAGATATCTTTGAGATAAATAAATAATTTGGGAAATTATTTACTGTTTGATGATTGTTTCTGAATATTAATTGATAGTTAAATAACCGACTATCAATATTGGCCAAATGCGTTGATCCTTTCGAAGAGACCGGGATCGAGATTTATTTCTCGGAAACCACTTCGATCCGGTTTGTACGTTTCGTGAAAAACGATTTTGGATTTGAAGATGGAGCAGTGAAGTGCAAGGGCTAGTCGCTAATAATCCTAAGGATATTTCCAAAATGGATGTAGTAGGAATAGTGCCTTCGGTTCCGTTCGAACCCGGGACGGACTTGTATGGATGATGCTTGCGAAACATCGTCAGGTGGACGATGGGCATTCTAAGAGATATATTCTAAAAAGGTAACGCTTAGCCTCAAGCCTTATCAAATGGGAATGACTGAAAATCAGGGGATATGCAGCAAGGCTTCATAGGTAGCCCCCACTGCAGTGTGAGGTCATCCCTGTCTAGATGTCCCTTTATTTCGGCTTAGTGGGCGGTTGCTGATCCCAACCACGGGGTGATCTTGCTCGGGACTGTCCAGTAAGGGATGGTTCCGGTCTTATGTTGCAGGGGAGTTAGGGGGGCTCCTCGGTACGCTGATCTAGACCAGGTACTGTGACGGGTGGTACCCCAGTGCCTAGCCATTAGTTGGAATCCATTTTCCCTATGCGCCCGTACGGTTTTGATTGTGCCCAACTATTGCTGAAACGTGAGATGCAAGCATTTCAGCTAGATTCTATTTACTTTCTATAGACACTATTATAATATCAGAGGACTTTAATAAAAATGTTTTAGCTATCGTAAGGTAAAAACCCGACATGTTTATTTGTGGCGTGGTCTTATGAGATACTTTTGTTTTCAAAGGATTTTTGAAACTTTAATAATCAACTGGGTGTGATTTTCTCACGCTGGTATTCCAGACTGACTCGGGTGTTATTTAACTGTAATGCTCGGGTCAGACCGAGTATTATAGAATACAGGATAGGATGCCGTGGAGCTCAGGAGACGAGCAGGAGGACGATACGTACTCTCGTACTTGTTCATATATATATATATATATATATATATATATATATATTCCGCTGTGTTGTGTAGCTGTGTATCCTGTTGTATGTTATTGATGTGAGCTGTGATTGATGTACTCTGATGATGTAATATATGTAAACAGATATATTTGATTTTGAGTAAAGATTATTTATTATCTATTATATTTTACTCCGCTGCGATGGTTAGATTCTTTTGTTGTTTTCTATTCTCTTCTCCTACCTCTTCTTCTTTAACCCAAACGGTTCGTATTTCTGTACAACTTGGACTGATTTAGGTAGAATAGTGTTGATTCTAGGGGTATGGATTTGCGGGCTGTTACATCGGGAGACTACCCTAAATACTCCACGGGCTACGGGAGAAAAACAAACTCATAGTAAAGGCTCGGTATGGTAGGTGACACGGCACACAAGGCAATGCCAGGGTAGATATACCAATTATGCACACGGGCTGGTGGTAACATAGCAGCCACATACGCCCACCTCGGAACACACTCCCAATCAAAATCGGAGGATGGCCATCTAATCAATCACCAGTAATAGTATAGTATCGAAGGAATGTGTCCGACCAGAGGCGCTACCTCCTTTGGCCCGAGATCGCTCCTATTTCAGCCACCTTATGCCAACTCACGGGAGTTGGGTCCACGTAATATACCTCAAGAACGTCGCCACCATCCTACTTCATTCTGGAATCTCCACCGCGTACACGGTTGTTAAAGTGGTTTTCGGAGTTGGCAGGGAGTATGACTACTTCCGATCCCGGTCTCTTTAACAACCAAACGTTATTATAACACCGTGGTCATTTCAAAATATTTTATACTTCAAAAGGATCAAATCATTTCATTTCAAAACTATATTCCTTTCAAAATAGTTTACACTTCGAAACCCAAACCATTTTTATTTCAAAACTATATTCAAATCAAATATTTTATCATTTCCATTTCAAACATATATTCACCATAAAATAAAAATTCATAATACTTTCAAAGTATAACTTTTCCGAAACCAAAATACTTGAAGTCATTACACTTTGAAAATCATAACATTCCGAAATCATTCATTTGAAATCAATCTTTTAATTCATTACACTTTACAAATTTATTCAATGAAACCAAAATTTCAAATTTCCAAATTAATTCAATTCAAACCATCAGTTTCAATTCAGTTTAGTTTTCTAACAAAACATTTCAAATCTTACAAATTTCAAATATAGATTTGATCTACAAGATAAAAAAAATCCAATCTGTTATATTTCCAAACTTTAATATCCCACATTTCAAAACTAAACTTTATAATTCCGTATATTCATATCTCAAATCTAATTTCATTATTATGTAGTTTTGAAATATTCATTTCATAAATCCAATATTATTTAAATAAACTTACATTACATTTAAACCAAATATCTTTTCATACAAATATAAACTTCAATATTCCTTTATCAAATAAATCAAAATCAAATATCATTCCATATTCACATTCTTTACTAAAATAAAGATCAAATCATTTCCAATCATTTCAAAATCATTAAAATATTACATCCTTTCAAAACTTCATAATCAAATCATTATTTGAATTCAAATCCAAATATTAAAATTTAAATATCATTTAAAAATCAAATATTTCATTCATTTATTATTTCAAACATCATTACAAAATACATTTCAAAATTCCATTCAAAAATTCATTTATCTCATTACATCTCATTCCGTTTAACACATAACAAAGTAAACTTTATTTAAATTCAAATTCAATTTAAATTCCTCAAAAATTCAAATTTAAATATTCCAAACTTCTAAAATTTCACAAATAATCCATTTCAAAAGTTAAATTATTTAACATTTTAAAATATAGCCCAAACAGTGTTAAAATAAATAACATTTTAAAACATTGTCAAATTATAGCAACGACAGCATTTATAAAGTGCTATCGTAGCTTATAGTTTCCAAAATGGTTTTGTTCAAGAATAACGACATTTATAAAATGTCGTAATAGATATTTAGTTATTTCAAACATTGTTAGATTCAAACAATAGCATTTAAAAATGCTGTCAAAAGACTACAACATTTTGAAAATGCTATAAAATTCCAGGTTTCATTTTAGCTTTTCAAAAATAATAATAAAACTCCAAATTTTTATTATTACAACTTAAAAATCATATATCTAGACATCAAAATTTTACATTAAAAATCATTTTAACATATGATTTAACACAATAAAATTTTAAGATCAAATATTCAATTTTACAAACTCCATTCATTTATTAAGTCAAAATTCACTGTTTATTAATTTATAAATTTAATAAATTAACCTTTTACTTCAAATATCATTTCAAAACTTTAAATTTAATTTCCATTATTTATTTACATTTAAAAAAAAAATTAAAGTCAAACATCACATTTACTCCAAATTTACATACTTGAATTCACTTAAATTCACAATTTCAAGATTTAATATTTAACTTTCTTAAAACCATAATATATATATATTTAAATCAAAATTTCATACTTTTGAAAGTACATATTAAAAAAATCATTTAAAAATATACCACGGGGTCCGTATATAATTTTCTAACCTAGGTCGAGTGATACGGATATATATCATTTCAATCCGTAATTTACAAAGAAAACCGGGTTTTATCATTTCAAACCCGCAATCCCAAGTCAGATAAAATACATTAAAAATCACTCAGGCCTATCATTTCAGCCCATAACGATTTTTTCCTATTCTAAAGTCCGTTCGGGTATGTATCATTTCAACCCATAGTGATTCTATTCTAACAGGGAACTTGCAGTGTGAATATATGCATAAACAATATAAACAATGTTAATGTCACAATATAATGTCAGGTGATAATTAACAGTTATAACATGGTAATAACATGGTATAGCATATCATATGATCAACATTAACTTGCATAACATTTTATATTACTAATCACTTTGTCATAAATTCACTATTTCATAAGTATAAATGTCAGAGCGAGAAAGACTCACCTTTATCAAAGCTAGAGACAAACAACACACACAAGAGCGGTTCCAAAGGCACGACAAGCATGATTTGATTTGAATAGATGGAGACCCTTATATACAACACAAAATATAACATACATAAGCACAAATATAGATATCGACATACAAATATAATTAACAACTTTAGTTTGCAAAACAGTTGCAAAACAAGAGAGATGACCAAACCTTAGAAGTAAAAGACCTGCACATGACAACATAAGATTGTCACATGATCAAATGGGCTTGCTCTCATCACACTAGGCTCAGCCTAGATGCCAACATGGCTCAGGTTTGGGTCGATATGGGTTCATATGGCTCGGCCTAACTTGGATATGAAGGAGTGGAAGTTGTGACATGAGAAATACAAAAGTCAAGGCAATTATGTGGATTTTTGGTGCAACTATAGGTTCGGCCTGCCATGGCTTGGGCTTGGTAATGCAAGGGGATGGCCAGTTGGTGGCTGGAGTGGCGGGCAGAGGTGGTGGAGGGACTGGTGGTGGCGGCCATAGAGGTGGTTTAGGTTAAAAATGAAGGCCATGGCCTTAAGGGTTTGGCAAGGCTAGTTTGGTGGAACTTTTGTGCAAATTTTGTGGTGCAACATCAATGGATGGTCATGGCTACAGTCTTGGTCAGAGGAGAGGCTTATGAGCTGCTGGAGATGATGGTGGAGAGGATGGTGGTGGTGGTAGAGGCTATGTAACATCCCGCCTTTTCGCACACTTTAAAACGACACCCGTGCCAATTCAAAGCATACGCAAGGGCGGATTGTTATGGGGTAAATAAGAAAAACAGAGAAGAATTAAAACAAAACAGAATGTCACAGCGGAAGGATAAAATATAATAACAAATATACAGTTAATAAACAGTTTACAAAAGCTTGATTTTACTTATACAATGAATATCAGAGTTACACATACCAAATACGACAATGCAGCGGAATATAAAGAGTGTGGTGCAATACTATATATAGAATAATACTGATTCTTCGTCTTCGTCCTCCAAAGCTAAAACCTGTTATCCTGAAATGCTCGGACTGACCCGAGCGAATTTGAAAAGACAAAAACACTCGAGTCAGACTAGAATATCTTATGTGAGTTAAATAAACAGAAATAAATATGAGTGCAGTAACTCAAGAGATGCTCGGGATTTACATCTCCTAAGGATCCGTTAAACTATTTACTATGTAGTATATTGCGCTATTATAATAGTGTCTATTTATAAAATAAACTTACTTTTTAATAGCGTTAAGGGGTTACCCATATAGCCCTTAACACGTAATAGTCCCAGTAGTCCGTCCAATATCATAGTCCCTCCTGATCGGGAAGCCACCAGAGGATACCACACGGGCTACGGGAGAAATCCAAACTCGTACAAGGCGCGATAGGGTAGGTGACACGGCACAACTAGGCAATGCCAGGGTAGATATACCAATTGCTATCCAGGCTGATGGTAACGCGCAGCGCGCAGCTGCCGCCCACCTCGAACTAACTCCCCCAAAAATCAAAATCTAGAAGTGGCCACTGAATCAATCCAAGTCAAAGTATAATATCGAAGAGGAGCGTCCGATCAGAGGAATGACCTCATTGGCCTGAGAATCGCTCCTGTTTTAGCCACCTTATGCCAACTCACGGGAGTTGGGTCCACGTATTTACCTTACAGGAAACGTCGCCACCACCTACTTCATTCTGGAATCTCCACCGCGTACACGGTTAGTCAAAGTGGTTTTCGGTATCGACAGAGAGTATGTCCATATCCGATCCCGGTCTCTTTGCCAACCAATCGTTATTATAACACCGCGGTTATTTAAAACAGTTTATACTTCAAAACCAGAATATAATCCATTTCAAAACCATAATATTTCGATATCATTCCTTCTTTTAAACCCAAACAATTCATTTTGATATTAATTTATAAAGACTAAAATCAATGATATCGTTTCCCAAAAATTTCCTTTCCCAAAATTTTGTCACCTTTTATTATTAAAATTCCTTGAACCAAATATTTGGAAATTTAACTCTTAATATAATACTTCGAAATCCATAGAATTTGAAACCATTACCTTCAAAACTAAGTGGTTTGGATATTTAACAGTATATAAAAATAAGTGGTTTAACTTAAATGTTACTCTGAAAAGAAACATTTCTCATGGCTTTACAATACATTTCTTTATTTAAAGTTAAAACCACAATTAAATATCGCTTCAAGTTCCAAAACCATTTCAATAAATTCATATATATACGTATATCCATTTTGAGTATAAATATTCGTCTAAAGTTGGATTTTATTCTTTCAAATCAAATGTTCTATTAATTAGCCTTGAATATTCACATAAAATCCATAATTAATAAGACTTCAATTTCTAGTAAAAAATATATATATATATATATTTCCAAATTCAAATTTTACTAGAATATTCATTTCAATATATTTTGGGAAAAATCCAATTATAAACATCATATCTTTAAAATTTCCAACTTAATATTTAACATAGGATATAAATCATCAAACTCCATTTTCTTAATTTTCTTCCATTTTTATAAAGAAATTTATTCACCTTTTAACTTCAAAATTTCAACTTCATAGGTATATAAATATGGAATAAAATATTTATACAGTATAACTTTTAAGATTATTATAAACCGTATTCCATCCAAACCATAGAAATCACATTAAAAATAGTTATATATATAGACCGCGGTGCCTGTATATAATTTTCTATCCTATGGTCAAGTGATACGGATATTTATCATTTCAATCCGCAATTTAAAAATAAACTGCGGTTGTATATCATTTCAAACCGCAATCCCGAATGAAATGTAAAATGCATACTAACTTGCAGTTTATGATATTCAAGTAAAACATCCATTCAATCAACACAACAGTCATCCAATCACAAACGTCAATCAATATCAATCAATGACAGCATATGTGTGATAATATATAACAGGTAATAATTGGCAGTTTCATTTCAAATTATGTTTATCAATTATTAATCTAACAATTTATATTCAGTGATAATTGATATAACTGTTAACTAGCAGTTCATATGCAAACAATAATTTCTAACAGCCAATTAATACGCAATAAATCAATTAAATTAACAGTTAAATTCAATAAAATGCAATTCAACAGATATGGATGAAATAACATGCCAAAAGCTCATAAATAAATTTCTATTCATTTCTAAAATTTATTTAACAAACATAAAAGCTTCTAGTAATTGTGAGTGGGTTAAAACACTCACCTTTGGAATTTAAATCGAATTTAAATTCGATTTAAACCCAAAAATTCGTCCGTCTCAGAATTCGTCCAAACCAGCGTCATCGAGTCCGGAATTAAATTACGATCCTAACAAAAAAAAATTCATGTGAATCCGACTTCGTATGAGAAAGTTATGGTGAAAAATGGACTTGAAAATCAAAATTAAATAAAACCAAAACAAGAACACATTCACCTTCCCTCGCCACGTCATCTGCATCTTCTCACCAGCGCGCGCATGTTACTCTCGGCTACAGGAATACCTGTTCGAACATAAACCCAAACAAAACGCCTTGACCAAACTTTGACCACCGTTCGCTTCCTCCCTGGACCCACGTGCGCCCTGCCTTCACCACCCTGGGAACCTCCTCCTTCCCCTCTACCGAGCGCGCCACCTCCGGCCACCCAGAACTGCCGCCGCCGCCACTTACAACTAGGGTTTCGAAACCCTAGTTCAACTTTCCAGACAGATCTAACCATCAAACCGCAAAACGAACTTCGCTGATGCGATCCCCATCGTCCATTCTATAAAACCCAGAAAGGGTTTGGCGATCTGACGAAGTTTTCGACGATGATGATGGAAGGTCACGGACTGTTGGAATTTATTCTGAGCAAACCACAGCCCCAAATGGAAAACGAATTATACCAGTAGATTACGCGTATCGAATACTTCAACATATATTTTGTTGAGAATTTTCTGAATTTTTTTGAGTTTTGGCTTTTGATTTGCTATTGAAACTGGATCTGAAGTGTATACATTTGGGGAGGAGAAAAGAGTGAAGAAATGAACGTACAGCTAAAGAATAGAGACTAGGGTTTATAGCCGTATATATATAGGTTGGGCTGGGTTAGACTAGATAGGCTAGATAAATGAACGTACGCAACAGATTATGGCCCAAAAAGCCCGCTATGCCTCCGGAACCGAATTTGTTAAAACTATATATCCAGATAGGTATTTTAAAATATTCTAAACGCGATGGAAAGAGTTTCACGACCAAATTCGATCGTATGAAGAAGTTATGCTGAAAACAAGATTTCCAAATTGATTTTCAAATTGATTTTAATAAAATTGATTTCAAGGCGTTTATCGTCCGTACGATCAAACGACAAGTCCGATCGATACGAAATTTGAAATCCTATAATAATTCACCGATACGGATCCGATGAAACTGGTTTCGTCGAAATCCGAGTCCGTGACAAAAATGGCTATTTTTAATATTATTAAATCAATTAAATAAATCATAAAAAATCAATTTTTATGTTTCAACTCCTATTATTGGCCAAATTTCATTACTTAGATAGTTCAATTAATCCCAATAAATTTAACAAGCTTGGATGTGAATAAAAATTTATAGGTATATAAATTTGCAATTTTAATTTCTGCACTTTCTTATTAATTGGGAATTATAAATTTATTCTCACAAATTACCTAATCTTATACTTATACACTCTCATCTTAAACCAAATTAAATAAATAACTTGATTTCCATCTCAACTTACTTTTAATTGCAGTTAACCCTTTTCACCGTAATTAAAATTCCAAATTATAAATAAATTTTTATTCCCATTCCCTTAATTTTCTTAACTATTTATTTATTCAAATTTTCAATATTCAACATAAATAGTTTGGTTAAGTTCATTTATTTACCTTCTTCCTATGATTCACAGTTATGGATGTCAATATGATGAAGTTTACATTAGTTAAGATTTCACTCAATTGTTCTCTAAGTCAAATGTTTACAGCTTTCATTTAACTTTAATAACGTACTAATTTACGTTAAATTCCATTTTTAAATGAAGTAATTACCATTCGTTGAATCAAATACTCAATTCATAAATAAAGTCTTGTTTTCAAAAAGTTATATCACAAATGGTCAACTAAAATTTGAATAAGCTTTACTAAATTCTATGGTATTAAATGTTGCAATAAATCCAAATTGCCATGTCTTAAATCCAAATTACTAATTAAGTCTTGATTCCTTTATTATTCCTTTGGTTTTCAAATAAGTTTTTATGATGAATGTGAATTCAAATGAACAATGGAAACCCATTCCCATTTGATTTCACTATTCCATTAAATATCTTCATATTCCAGCTAAATCAACTAACGTATGAATTAGCTATTTCAATCTTCATTAAATTGCGGTTTTTATACAATAGAAATTAAATCCTGTTAACATATAAATAAAGGTTGATATCCATCTATTTACATTATATCACACTTGTGCTTCTATTTAGCTTTGTATAAATGTATGAATGCGGAGTCTTGCCTATTAACGTATTAAATAAGCCTTAAAATCAATTAATGCCCCTCCTTAGTTTAACCTCTTTTTATCCGTATTTATTTTTAGAGTAACCCTTGGATTAAATTCCCAAATCACCAATTCAATTAATTATACCTTTCAATCCAAATGTAAATCTTCCACCTTTGAATTCTTATATTAAATGAATTTTATTCTAGGCAATATTTTTTACAAATGTTTACTGATTCCACATTTATAGGTTTCTTAAATTTTACTCCATCTAAATGTGACACATTTTTATTTCATTTCAAACCAATATATATATTCATTCCTATTCAATATATATATTCATTCCTATTCCTTTCATTTGGTTACTGCATTGAAATCTATTTATTAGCTAATACTACGTTACTATCATTAATTAAATTTTGGATTATATTCCAATTCCTATAACTAGGCCTTAAGTCACCATTTTACATAGTTTTAATTTAGCGTTTATTTAAATCTTCGTTTATCGTTTAGAATTTCTACTAAATTGAAATGCACAACTTATGAACTTTAACCAATTTAGTCCACCTAATAAATTTTCGAATGTTTGTGTGTATGTAATCCAATTCAGTTATTGTTACATTAATACCATTAAACCAACAAATTAAGACTTATAACTACAACACAACTTTCAGTTATTTTCAAATCTATGTCATATAACCTTTTAAATCTCTACCTGTAATTACAGTTACTATCTAACTCCTACATTCATCCTTTTAAAAATCCTAAGACTTTAATTTTATACTGGATTAAATTAGCAAACATATAAATTAAATTTATAAAAATATCATAAATTTATCAGGTCGTTACAATCTCCCCCACTCAAAACTTTTCGTCCCCGAAAAGGAAAAAAGAAGGGAGAAGGAAGAATAAACAGTACTTTTTATTTCAATTTTTAATTTATAAACAATATTTTCCTGGATTAATCCTCCTAAATGAAATATTCTTGTTTTATAATCATTATATCCTTTAATACTTGAGTTATTAAAGTTGGAAAAATATATTTTTTTTTTTAAAAAAAAAAAAAAATTCTAAGTCCAAAATTTACGAATTTTTTTTTTTTTGGCAGAGTCTCCTTTGTACGGAGGGACTCTGGAGAAAATATAATATCCAAATATACAAATATATTACATATATATATCCAAAATAAAATATCCCGCACGGGAAAATATATGAAATAGCGCTTTAAACGTAATCCGGAAACGTACCTATTTGTCGGGCAATACGCTTTTATTATTTTGGAACCAAAAGCCGTAGCAGTTGCTTCCATTACCTGTATTCACTTATATAATCTAAAAGGTTAAATATTTATTTTACAGTGAAAGGTTTAGGTGGATTCAATCATTCATATCCAATCAAATGCAACAACCACAATTTTTTTTTTCAACAGCACACACCACATTCAACAAACAATCATTTAATCAAACAACAATTAGTTGTTCGGGTTCAAATTCTGAAGTTGTACGAATGAAGAATAACTATCAAGTACATCCATTGCTCAACAGCCTTGGATGGAACAAAGATAGATTATTTGTAAATCTAACAACTCCATAATTCCTTACCCAACAACATACATCAACCAACAATTCAAATCAACACCAAAATATCTCATTATACATTTATTTCATAATTCAGTGTTTTGATTTTTCTTTCCTTCATTTATGAGGGATTTCTTTGTTTCTTACAAGTTTATTTTCCAATTATCACCAAATTCATTATATTTGTATTTCCTTTTTATTACTTAAGTTTCCTTTTATTACTTAAGTCTATAAAATAAATTCTCATTAATAACAACAAATATTTTGAATATCTTCACTTGTAAGATTTCCCTTGAATTCTCATTAATAACATTCATTAACTATGAATTGCAGTCATTAAAATTTTCCTACTTTCCATTATATTAGAATAGGGGAGATAAAACATACTTAAGTGAATACTCATATAATAAATTCTTATTTTGAATTTCATGTTATACACTCAGGTTCCTATCATCTATTACTAATTCTTAACTTTATTTTCAATAAAGTTATAACCTAAGTTTATACCATTAAATTCTTGTTATAACCGTAATTTATTGAATACTTCATTATTCCTAAATCCCTACTTGTAAAATATTCAATTCTAGTTTCTTGTTTAACATTTCAACTTTTATATTTGGGTAAGTTATTTATGTTAAAGAAATGCAATTGAACCTTATACAAGTTAAATCTCCATTCTTTTAATTCATTGATTATTCACTAAGTCTTTACCAATATTCATAAGTTAAAATATTTATCTTCCTTTATCCTTAGCATTAATTCTCTTATTTCAATTAGGGGTTTCAATTCATTTATTACCTAACTTTTATTTCACTAAAATTTTCAATTAGTTAACGGAAAATTTTAGAATTAAATACCGAGTTGAATTTCCATTTATTTCAAAATAATAGATAAATAAGTTCTTACTACTCAATATCTCTAATTATAGTTAGAACAATAAAAGAAAATTTTTAGAAAGTTCTAAAATAAATCTGTAGTAGAATTTACTACAGTGGCCTTTCCTCTTCGAAATTCGAAAATGAAAGTCGATGATGCGGCCGTCATCACCGAATTTATTTTCCAGCGACAGAGAAGAAAGTACAAAATAAAAATTTTCCAAAATCTTCTTTAAACAGTTTTTTTTTTTTCGAATTATGCTAAATATTTACATAAGAAAATACTTGTAAACCGAATCATTATATCTCATAAATTCTTTGAAAACGAATTCGGAAAAATCCCGGACTTAAGTTCTAAAATCTCCAAATTGGGTTTATTATGATTTCACTTAGCTTCAGTTATTATAAATATTTTATTTCCTAACACCCAATCTATAGCAACCAAAAAATATATATATATCTTTATAAAATATTTTTATATGTGGAAAATATAATAGGCAAAATTATTTCATTCACCTATATTAAAAACAAATATTATGTCGGTCTGTCCTATTTAGTGTTTAGAAATCCCTATTGATGGCATAGCGTCCCATGCATCAACCAGAATTTATAAATACAAAGCGGAACAGATTAACACAATATTAAAATCTTTTATGAATACTAACAAATACGCTCTCTCATATATATACACTCAGCGACTCCCATAGGATATTACTACCCTATTAACAAAGAGTCAAACCCCACAAAGCCAAGGTTTATTGCTAAACCAAAGCTCTGATACCAACCGTAACATCCCGCCTTTTCGCACACTTTAAAACGACACCCGTGCCAATTCAAAGCATACGCAAGGGCGGATTGTTATGGGGTAAATAAGAAAAACAGAGAAGAATTAAAACAAAACAGAATCTCACAGCGGAAGGATAAAATATAATAACAAATATACAGTTAATAAACAGTTTACAAAAGCTTGATTTTACTTATACAATGAATATCAGAGTTACACATACCAAATACGACAATGCAGCGGAATATAAAGAGTGTGGTGCAATACTATATATAGAATAATACTGATTCTTCGTCTTCGTCCTCCAAAGCTAAAACCTGTTATCCTGAAATGCTCGGACTGACCCGAGCGAATTTGAAAAGACAAAAACACTCGAGTCAGACTAGAATATCTTATGTGAGTTAAATAAACAGAAATAAATATGAGTGCAGTAACTCAAGAGATGCTCGGGATTTACATCTCCTAAGGATCCGTTAAACTATTTACTATGTAGTATATTGCGCTATTATAATAGTGTCTATTTATAAAATAAACTTACTTTTTAATAGCGTTAAGGGGTTACCCATATAGCCCTTAACACGTAATAGTCCCAGTAGTCCGTCCAATATCATAGTCCCTCCTGATCGGGAAGCCACCAGAGGATACCACACGGGCTACGGGAGAAATCCAAACTCGTACAAGGCGCGATAGGGTAGGTGACACGGCACAACTAGGCAATGCCAGGGTAGATATACCAATTGCTATCCAGGCTGATGGTAACGCGCAGCGCGCAGCTGCCGCCCACCTCGAACTAACTCCCCCAAAAATCAAAATCTAGAAGTGGCCACTGAATCAATCCAAGTCAAAGTATAATATCGAAGAGGAGCGTCCGATCAGAGGAATGACCTCATTGGCCTGAGAATCGCTCCTGTTTTAGCCACCTTATGCCAACTCACGGGAGTTGGGTCCACGTATTTACCTTACAGGAAACGTCGCCACCACCTACTTCATTCTGGAATCTCCACCGCGTACACGGTTAGTCAAAGTGGTTTTCGGTATCGACAGAGAGTATGTCCATATCCGATCCCGGTCTCTTTGCCAACCAATCGTTATTATAACACCGCGGTTATTTAAAACAGTTTATACTTCAAAACCAGAATATAATCCATTTCAAAACCATAATATTTCGATATCATTTCTTCTTTTAAACCCAAACAATTCATTTTGATATTAATTTATAAAGACTAAAATCAATGATATCGTTTCCCAAAAATTTCCTTTCCCAAAATTTTGTCACCTTTTATTATTAAAATTCCTTGAACCAAATATTTGGAAATTTAACTCTTAATATAATACTTCG
This sequence comes from Allium cepa, assembly GCA_030765085.1. NCBI lineage: Eukaryota > Viridiplantae > Streptophyta > Magnoliopsida > Asparagales > Amaryllidaceae > Allium > Allium cepa. The sequence goes on from CM060931.1 coordinate 173,979,590, forward strand.
AAATCCATAGAATTTGAAACCATTACCTTCAAAACTAAGTGGTTTGGATATTTAACAGTATATAAAAATAAGTGGTTTAACTTAAATGTTACTCTGAAAAGAAACATTTCTCATGGCTTTACAATACATTTCTTTATTTAAAGTTAAAACCACAATTAAATATCGCTTCAAGTTCCAAAACCATTTCAATAAATTCATATATATACGTATATCCATTTTGAGTATAAATATTCGTCTAAAGTTGGATTTTATTCTTTCAAATCAAATGTTCTATTAATTAGCCTTGAATATTCACATAAAATCCATAATTAATAAGACTTCAATTTCTAGTAAAATATATATATATATATATATTTCCAAATTCAAATTTTACTAGAATATTCATTTCAATATATTTTGGGAAAAATCCAATTATAAACATCATATCTTTAAAATTTCCAACTTAATATTTAACATAGGATATAAATCATCAAACTCCATTTTCTTAATTTTCTTCCATTTTTATAAAGAAATTTATTCACCTTTTAACTTCAAAATTTCAACTTCATAGGTATATAAATATGGAATAAAATATTTATACAGTATAACTTTTAAGAATATTATAAACCGTATTCCATCCAAACCATAGAAATCACATTAAAAATAGTTATATATATAGACCGCGGTGCCTGTATATAATTTTCTATCCTATGGTCAAGTGATACGGATATTTATCATTTCAATCCGCAATTTAAAAATAAACTGCGGTTGTATATCATTTCAAACCGCAATCCCGAATGAAATGTAAAATGCATACTAACTTGCAGTTTATGATATTCAAGTAAAACATCCATTCAATCAACACAACAGTCATCCAATCACAAACGTCAATCAATATCAATCAATGACAGTATATGTGTGATAATATATAACAGGTAATAATTGGCAGTTTCATTTCAAATTATGTTTATCAATTATTAATCTAACAATTTATATTCAGTGATAATTGATATAACTGTTAACTAGCAGTTCATATGCAAACAATAATTTCTAACAGCCAATTAATACGCAATAAATCAATTAAATTAACAGTTAAATTCAATAAAATGCAATTCAACAGATATGGATGAAATAACATGCCAAAAGCTCATAAATAAATTTCTATTCATTTCTAAAATTTATTTAACAAACATAAAAGCTTCTAGTAATTGTGAGTGGGTTAAAACACTCACCTTTGGAATTTAAATCGAATTTAAATTCGATTTAAACCCAAAAATTCGCCCGTCTCAGAATTCGTCCAAACCAGCGTCATCGAGTCCGGAATTAAATTACGATCCTAACAAAAAAAAATTCATGTGAATCCGACTTCGTATGAGAAAGTTATGGCGAAAAATCGACTTGAAAATCAAAATTAAATAAAACCAAAACAAGAACACATTCACCTTCCCTCGCCACGTCATCTGCATCTTCTCACCTGCGCGCGCATGTTACTCTCGGCTACAGGAATACCTGTTCGAACATAAACCCAAACAAAACGCCTTGACCAAACTTTGACCACCGTTCGCTTCCTCCCTAGACCCACGTGCGCCCTGCCTTCACCACCCTGGGAACCTCCTCCTTCCCCTCTACCGAGCGCGCCACCTCCGGCCTCCCAGAACTGCCGCCGCCGCCACTTACAACTAGGGTTTCGAAACCCTAGTTCAACTTTCCAGACAGATCTAACCATCAAACCGCAAAACGAACTTCGCTGATGCGATCCCCATCGTCCATTCTATAAAACCCAGAAAGGGTTTGGCGATCTGACGAAGTTTTCGACGATGATGATGGAAGGTCACGGACTGTTGGAATTTATTCTGAGCAAACCACAGCCCCAAATGGAAAACGAATTATACCAGTAGATTACGCGTATCGAATACTTCAACATATATTTTGTTGAGAATTTTCTGAATTTTTTTGAGTTTTGGCTTTTGATTTGCTATTGAAACTGGATCTGAAGTGTATACATTTGGGGAGGAGAAAAGAGTGAAGAAATGAACGTACAGCTAAAGAATAGAGACTAGGGTTTATAGCTGTATATATATAGGTTGGGCTGGGTTAGACTAGATAGGCTAGATAGATGAACGTACGCAACAGATTATGGCCCAAAAAGCCCGCTATGCCTCCGGAACCGAATTTGTTAAACTATATATCCAGATAGGTATTTTAAAATATTCTAAACGCGATGGAAAGAGTTTCACGACCAAATTCGATCGTATGAAGAAGTTATGCTGAAAACAAGATTTCCAAATTGATTTTCAAATTGATTTTAATAAAATTGATTTCAAGGCGTTTATCGTCCGTACGATCAAACGACAAGTCCGATCGATACGAAATTTGAAATCCTATAATAATTCACCGATACGGATCCGATGAAACTGGTTTCGTCGAAATCCGAGTCCGTGACAAAAATGGCTATTTTTAATATTATTAAATCAATTAAATAAATCATAAAAAATCAATTTTTATGTTTCAACTCCTATTATTGGCCAAATTTCATTACTTAGATAGTTCAATTAATCCCAATAAATTTAACAAGCTTGGATGTGAATAAAAATTTATAGGTATATAAATTTGCAATTTTAATTTCTGCACTTTCTTATTAATTGGGAATTATAAATTTATTCTCACAAATTACCTAATCTTATACTTATACACTCTCATCTTAAACCAAATTAAATAAATAACTTGATTTCCATCTCAACTTACTTTTAATTGCAGTTAACCCTTTTCACCGTAATTAAAATTCCAAATTATAAATAAATTTTTATTCCCATTCCCTTAATTTTCTTAACTATTTATTTATTCAAATTTTCAATATTCAACATAAATAGTTTGGTTAAGTTCATTTATTTACCTTCTTCCTATGATTCACAGTTATGGATGTCAATATGATGAAGTTTACATTAGTTAAGATTTCACTCAATTGTTCTCTAAGTCAAATGTTTACAGCTTTCATTTAACTTTAATAACGTACTAATTTACGTTAAATTCCATTTTTAAATGAAGTAATTACCATTCGTTGAATCAAATACTCAATTCATAAATAAAGTCTTGTTTTCAAAAAGTTATATCACAAATGGTCAACTAAAATTTGAATAAGCTTTACTAAATTCTATGGTATTAAATGTTGCAATAAATCCAAATTGCCATGTCTTAAATCCAAATTACTAATTAAGTCTTGATTCCTTTATTATTCCTTTGGTTTTCAAATAAGTTTTTATGATGAATGTGAATTCAAATGAACAATGGAAACCCATTCCCATTTGATTTCACTATTCCATTAAATATCTTCATATTCCAGCTAAATCAACTAACGTATGAATTAGCTATTTCAATCTTCATTAAATTGCGGTTTTTATACAATAGAAATTAAATCCCATTAACATATAAATAAAGGTTGATATCCATCTATTTACATTATATCACACTTGTGCTTCTATTTAGCTTTTTATAAATGTATGAATGCGGAGTCTTGCCTATTAACGTATTAAATAAGCCTTAAAATCAATTAATGCCCCTCCTTAGTTTAACCTCTTTTTATCCGTATTTATTTTTAGAGTAACCCTTGGATTAAATTCCCAAATCACCAATTCAATTAATTATACCTTTCAATCCAAATGTAAATCTTCCACCTTTGAATTCTTATATTAAATGAATTTTATTCTAGGCAATATTTTTTACAAATGTTTACTGATTCCACATTTATAGGTTTCTTAAATTTTACTCCATCTAAATGTGACACATTTTTATTTCATTTCAAACCAATATATATATTCATTCCTATTCAATATATATATTCATTCCTATTCCTTTCATTTGGTTACTGCATTGAAATCTATTTATTAGCTAATACTACGTTACTATCATTAATTAAATTTTGGATTATATTCCAATTCCTATAACTAGGCCTTAAGTCACCATTTTACATAGTTTTAATTTAGCGTTTATTTAAATCTTCGTTTATCGTTTAGAATTTCTACTAAATTGAAATGCACAACTTATGAACTTTAACCAATTTAGTCCACCTAATAAATTTTCGAATGTTTGTGTGTATGTAATCCAATTCAGTTATTGTTACATTAATACCATTAAACCAACAAATTAAGACTTATAAATACAACACAACTTTCAGTTATTTTCAAATCTATGTCATATAACCTTTTAAATCTCTACCTGTAATTACAGTTACTATCTAACTCCTACATTCATCCTTTTAAAAATCCTAAGACTTTAATTTTATACTGGATTAAATTAGCAAACATATAAATTAAATTTATAAAAATATCATAAATTTATCAGGTCGTTACAGGCTAGGCCTAGCAAAACACAAGAAGGATCAATGCAAAAATCAATAGGAAAATCATAAAAACAAGAAGAAAGATGATAGAATTTACCAAATTTTTGTAAAACAAATGGCCGTGAGTTTTTCTCTCAAGAAAGATGATAAAATTTTCGTGAGAAAGAGTGAGGAATGTGGCTGAAAGATGGAGTAAGGTACGGCCAAAGCATTGATGAATGGAGTTTGGAAAGTGAAAGGTCGGAATGCAAAAGGACTAAGCATACAAAAGATTTCAAACTCTTCATATATTCACTATTTCCTTTTAAATTTTTATATAACTGAAAAACATATATAAATTCAGTTAAAATACGAAAATATAGTAAATAAAAAAAATAAAAATAAATCAATTATTAATTATATATAGTTTAATTAAATAAAACAGCAAAATTTGCAACTAGTCTTGAAAATATGAAAAATAAGTGCAATAAATTTGGGAAAAATTTTTATGTGCTTAAAAATATTTATAAATAAAGATAAGAACACACAATAAAAAGGAAATCACAAAATAAATAAATAAATTTTAATTTAAATATAGTTAAGATGAAGAAAATAGCAGAAAAATAGAAACAGCTTTTTAAAAAAAATAGGAAATAAATACAGTAAATTTTTGAAAAAATTCTATTATCATTTTAAAAATATTTAAAAGTCAAAATATACATAATATAACATATTAAAACATATTAAAATAAAATATGACAAAGGAAATAAAATTTATTCAATTTAAAATAACAAAATTGCAAAATAAACAATTTATACTCAAAATTGAAATGTACATATCTTTTGCAGTTTAACTTCGTTTTCAACGAAACAAAAGGCAGTGTTCAATTTATTAAATCTATTTTCATAATAAAAGATAAAATTTATAATTTCAAACTTTTAAATTTTTAAGTTAAAAGTCAAAGTTTGACTATTTTGACCAAAATCAACATTTCAGGAAATATTCAACTTACACAAGTTTGGAATTATAATTCATATAAAATCAAGATTTATATTTAATTAATAAAATTTAATCATTTCAAATAAGTAAAATATGTTTTTAAATCAAAATTTAAATAAAAAAATTAAAAATATACAATTAAAATAATTACAAAATACAGGGTTGTTACACTCTCCCCCACTCAAAACTTTTCGTCCCCGAAAAGGAATGAGGTACGGGAAAGCATAGAAAAAGATAGACTGAAATAGGATTTAGACAATGTGACAAGAAGATTAAAATTATACCTGATAACTGTTGCTATAGGTAAGTTTAACAATGTGGAGATGATCTTCCCAAGATCCTCCAGAACCAAGAACACAAGAACGAAGAAGATTCAGATGAGTAAGCAGTGCTCAGATCCAGATGAGTACCCAAGGTTATCAAAGATTATAGAAAGATTTCTAAACAGACTGGTATAAGCAATAGCCTCCCCATTCTGTAGCAAGATAGGGGAAATAAGGACAACTAAAAGATAGTTTGAAAAACAAAATAAGATAATAAATTTGAAATTATAGTGCTTTGGAATCATAATACTTTAGAGATGTTATTATTTGGAAATCATACTACCAAAATCATAACACTTTTAAAATAATATTTATTTAAACCATTTAAATTCAAGGTCAAACAATATTCATTTCAAAGTTGTAACATTTCAAGTTCATTTATTTAATTATAAAATTCCCAAAACATTTTATTTTAGAAACAGCAGCACTTATAAAGTGCTACGGTAGATATATTAGTATTTCAATCAGTTCAATTTTAGAAATATTCATTTGGATATCATTTACTTATATTTATTAAAACAAACTTTTATGAATGGAATATCCAAATCAAACTATACTTCCTTTATTAAGTCAAAAGTTCACTATTTTACTTAACTCTTAATTTAACAAATAACCTAACACTTTATTTGAAACACCCATTTCACAAATAGATATTCCTTCAATAAGTTACACTAAAAATTCCATTTGAAAACCAAATTCTCAATTATCAAATTTCAGTGGTATTAAAAATACACCTTAACTATAAAAATCAAAATTATTCATTTTTCAAAACATGCCTATTACAGAAATAAAATATTTATCATAGCAAATATAATGATCAAATTTCTTTACACATTTATTCATTTAGACATCAATTAAACTATGATGCCAAGTTAAATAAACTTTATTACAAAATGTCCCATAAAATGTATTTTATTTTACCTATTCAGAGATACATTATTTATTACACAAACATATTCATTTCAAGAGATAACCTTTATTAAACTTCCTAGGTTAGACTTAAGGTTCCATATTAAATCAAATTTGATTATTAAGTTATTTAATAAAACTCTTCAAATTCCCTTTTCCACTATTTACCTCTGTTAATCTTTTATAACTAAAATTTAAGTGTGTAACATTTATTATAACCACTCAAATTTTATTTAAAAATCTTTTTATATTGTATATTATCTAATTACATTGTTAACTTTTTAAAAATTAAGGTAAGTTATATTGAATGCAATTGTATTATACAATTAAAACTTTCCAATTCAATTATCTCAAGTTTGAATCATTTATCCAAATTTTTGATTTTCTTTTTATAATTGAAATTATTCTTGAAGATAGAGTTTAAGAATTTAATATCCGATTCCATTCAAAGCATTGAGATAAGTAATAATATATACATAGTATATCAAATCAATTTTTAAATCTTATATCTATATATATAAAAAAATCAAATCATATTTGAGAAACTCAAATCAATTAAATTCCCAAAACAAAGTTGTAGCACAACTACAGAACTGTCTCTTCACTTAGAAACTCGAAAATGAACGTCGATGATGCTGCAGTCATCGCCGAAGTTATTTTCCAGCGACAAAAAGAAGAGCACTAATTTTTAACTTTAAAATTCTTTGGAAAAAAATTTCTGTTTGGAAATACTTTACATAATATATCCTTTTTAAAACTTTAAACCAAAGTTCGTAATCATCGGAAATTTAAATTCTCAAATTCTTGTTTTAAATTCATTTCAGTTCCCAAATAAATTTATAGCAACTATTTATAAATTCATTTGTAGAACAATAAATGATAAATCAAGTATTATCATTTAAAATTATCAATTTAAATCATTAATTAAGTTCCATAAACTTCTGTATCAAAATTTATTTCATTAACCAAATTTTAAAATAATATTGTGTCAGTTTGCTCTGTTCAAGTGTTTTGAAAATCTTATCGATAGCGTTGATCAGACGAATCGATCGGAAACCCAAATCAACATCAACAACTCAAATAACACAATATATAACAAAACATTAATTTTAAATATTTGTTCACAAATACACTATACATGAATAGATTTTTCAAAGAAGGATAGAGATTCAAATATGATTAACTCAAATCAAAGGAAATTCTGATTTGAAAATAAGTTGGAAACAAGGATGTGATGATTAAATAACAGAATAGGAAGATGGATAAGCTTACATAAATCGCGGGCAACCTTAACCGGGTCAACCATGACTTAAAGTATAAGTTCGATGTGGATTTCTGGGTAAATCTACATTCGACCTCAAAAGATAGAGTTTAGGATAATAAGAGATACTAGCATCTAAACCGAGGATATAAAATCTTTGGTGAATCGATGCTGTTGTAAAGGAGTTTCACCCCTTTACAAATCAATTTGAGATTGGCGAGACCGCCGACTCATTATAAAGATCCTTTTGAAGTGGAGTTATGGGATACTCCAAAATCAAAAGAAGATGAATAGTGAGGGACACGAATGGATTTTGGACCCGCAGGGAATGTTTCAAATATTAAAAGGAAGCGAGTCAAAAGGAAGAGATTTAAACTTGAATGGAAGTGATTCTGCAATTTCATTTACCCTATATACTGAGTTTTGCCTAGAGCTACCAAAGCTCTGATACCAACTGTAACGACCCGATATTTTCAACCATTCACATCCATTATAAGTGTACAGGTAGACACTCATGCCAGAATTGAATTGCTCAAAATACCGCGTTGTAAATAAAAATTTGGCAAATCTCAGAATATACATTAAATAATAATTACAGATCACAGACACAGAGTATATAATAATGCAGCGGAAGTAAAAAGAGATAGTAGTTCATGAAGCTACTATATAAAAATAAGATACATCAGAGTTAAATAAGATATAACAGAAGAGTAACAAGATACATCAGGTACAAATCAGAATACATCACTAAAATACTGGATACTGAAACAAAATAGATGGCTGGATCTTCAAGGAAAGCTCCAACTCCGAAGGTGAATCTTGAGTGCTAACTCAATCAATCTGACTCGAGCGTAAAGCAAAATACAAAACACTCGAGTCAGGACATAAGTACTTATGAACTGTAAATAAACTCAAGTGAACAGTAACAAAAATGCATCAGTAACTTAAAGGATGCTTGAGATTGCCCATCCTTTAAGGATCCGTTAAACTGTTTACTATGTAGTAATATAGTGCTACTATAATAATGTCTACAGTAAAATAAACATACTTTTAAATAGCGTTCCGGGCTACCCACATCACCCTTCACACATAATAGTCCCAGTAGTCCATCCGGTATCAGCATATCTCCAGATCGGGGGACTACCCTAAATACTCCACGGGCTACGGGAGAAAAACAAACTCGAAGTAAAGGCTCGGTACGGTAGGTAACACGGCACACAAGGCAATGCCATGGTAGATATACCAATTACGCACACGAGATGGTGGTAACGCAGCAGCCACATACGCCCACCTCGAAACACACTCCCAATCAAAATCGGAGGATGGCCATCTAATCAATCAACAGTAAGAGTATAGTATCGAAGGAATGTGTCCGACCAGAGGTGCTACCTCCTTTGGCCCGAGATCGCTCCTGTTTCAGCCACCTTATGCCAACTTACGGGAGTTGGGTCCACGTAATATACCTCAAGAACGTCGCCACCATCCTACTTCATTCTGGAATCTCCACCACGTACACGGTTGTTAAAGTAGTTTTCAGAGTTGGCAGAGAGTATGACAACTTCCGATCCCGGTCTCTTTAACAACCAAACGTTATTATAACGCCGTGGTCATTTCAAAATAGTTTATACTTCAAAAGGATCAAATCATTTCATTTCAAAACTATATTCCTTTCAAAATAGTTTACACTTCGAAACCAAAACCATTTTTATTTCAAAACTATATTCAAATCAAATAGTTTATCATTTCCATTTCAAACATATATTCACCTTTAAAAAAAATCATAATACTTTCAAAGTATAACTTTTCCAAAACCAAAATACTTGAAATCATTACACTTTGAAAATCATAACATTCCGAAATCATTCATTTGAAATCAATCTTTTAATTCATTACACTTTACAAATTTATTCAATGAAACCAAAATTTCAAATTTCCAATTTAATTCAATTCAAACCATCAGTTTCAATTCAGTTTAGTTTTCTAACGAAACATTTCAAATCTGATTTGATCTACAAGATAAAAAAATTCAATTTAATATATTTCCAAACTTTAATATCCCATATTTCAAAACTAAACTTTATAATTCCGTATATTCATATCTCAAATCTAATTTCATTATTATGTAGTTTTGAATTATTCATTTCATAAATCCAATATTATTTAAATAAACTTACATTACATTTAAACCAAATATCTTTTCATACAAATATAAACTTCAATATTCCTTTATCAAATAAATCAAAATCAAATATCATTCCACATTCACATTCTTTACTAAAATAAAGATCAAATCATTTCCAATCATTTCAAAATCATTAAAATATTACATCCTTTCAAAACTTCATAATCAAATCATTATTTGAATTCAAATCCAAATATTAAAATTTAAATATCATTTAAAAATCAAATATTTCATTCACTTATTATTTCAAACATCATTACAAAATACATTTCAAAATTCCATTCAAAAATTCATTTATCTCATTACATCTCATTCCGTTTAACACATAACAAAGTAAACTTTATTTAAATTCAAATTCAATTTAAATTCCTTAAAAATTAAAATTTAAATATTCAAAACTTTTAAAATTTCACAAATAATCCATTTCAAAAGTTAAATTATTTAACATTTTAAAATATAGCCCAAATAGTGTTAAAATCTATAACATTTCAAAACATTGTCAAATTATAGCAACGACAGCATTTATAAAGTGCTATCGTAGCTTATAGTTTCCAAAATGGTTTAGTTCAAGAATAACGACATTTATAAAATGTCGTAATAGATATTTAGTTATTTCAAACATTGTTAGGTCAAAACAATAGCATTTAAAAATGCTGTCAAAAGACTACAGCATTTTGAAAATGCTATAAAATTCCAGGTTTGATTTTAGCTTTTCAAAAATAATAATAAAACTCCAAATTTTTATTATTACAACTTAAAAATCATATTTCTAGACTTCAAAATTTTACATTAAAAATCATTTTAACATATGATTTAACACAATAAAATTTTAAGATCAAATATTCAATTTTACAAACTCCATTCATTTATTAAGTCAAAATTCACTGTTTATTAATTTATAAATTTAATAAATTTAACCTTTTACTTCAAATATCATTTCAAAACTTTAAATTTAATTTCCATTATTTATTTACATTTTAAAATAAAATTTAAAGTCAAACATCACATTTACTCCAAATTTACATACTTGAATTCACCTAAATTCACAATTTCAAGATTTAATATTTAACTTTCGTAAAACCATAATATATATATTTTTAAATAAAAATTTCATACTTTTGAAAATACATATTAAAAAAATCATTTAAAAATATACCACGGGGTCCATATATAATTTTCTAACCTAGGTCAAGTGATACGGATATATATCATTTCAATCCTTAATTTACAAAGAAAACCGGGTTTTATCATTTCAAACCCGCAATCCCATGTCAGATAAAATACATTAAAAATCGCTCAGGCCTATCATTTCAGCCCATAAAGATTTTTCCCTATTCTAAAGTCCGTTCGGGTATGTATCATTTCAACCCATAGTGATTCCATTCTAACAGGGAACTTGCAGTGTGAATATATGCATAAACAATATAAACAATGTCAATGTCACAATATAATGTCATATATCAGATGTCAGGTGATAATTAACAGTTTTAACAAGGTAATAACATGGTATAGCATATCATATGATCAACATTAACTTGCATAACATTTTATATTACTAATCACTTGTCATCAATTCACTATTTCATAAGTATAAATGTCAGAGTGAGAAAGACTCACCTTTATCAAAGCTAGAGACAAACAACACACACAAGAGCGATTCCAAAGGCACGACAAGCACGATTTGATTTGAATAGATGGAGACCCTTGTATACAACAGAAAATATAACATGCATAAGCACAAATATAGATATCGACATACAAATATAATTAACAACTTTAGTTTGCAAAACAGTTGCAAAACAAGAGAGATGACCAAACCTTAGAAGCAAAAGACCTGCACACGACAACATAAGCTTGTCACATGATCAAATGGGCTTTCTCTCATCACACTAGGCTCAGCCTAGATGCCAACATGGCTCAGGTTTGGGTCGATATGGGTTCATATGGCTCGGCCTAACTTGGATATGAAGGAGTGGAAGTTGTGACATGAGAAATACAAAAGTCAAGGCAATTAAGTGGATTTTTGGTGCAACTATAGGTTCGTCCTGCCATGGCTTGGGCTTGGTCATGCAAGGGGATGGTCAGGTGGTGGCTGGAGTGGCGGCCAGAGGTGGTGGAGGGACTGGTGGTGGCGGCCATGGAGGCGGTTTAGGTTAAAAATGAAGACTATGTCCTTAAGGGTTTGGCAAGGCTAGTTTGGTGGAACTTTTGTGCAAATTTTATGGTGCAACCTCAATGGATGGTCATGGCTACTGTCTTGGTCAGAAGAGAGGCTTATGAGCTTCTAGAGATGATGGTGGAGAGGATGGTGGTGGTGGTGGTAGAGGCTAGGCCTAGCAAAACACAAGAAGGATCAATGCAAAAATCAATAGGAAAATCATAAAAACAAGAAGAAAGATGATAGAATTTACCAAATTTTTGTAAAACAAATGGCCGTGAGTTTCTCTCTCAAGAAAGATGATAAAATTTTCATGAGAAAGAGTGAGGAATGTGGCTGAAAGATGGAGTAAGGTACGGCCAAAGCATTGATGAATGGAGTTTGGAAAGTGAAAGGTCGGAATGCAAAAGGACTAAGCATACAAAAGATTTCAAACTCTTCATATATTCCCTATTTCTTTTTAAATTTTTATATAACTGAAAAACATATATAAATTCAGTTAAAATATGAAAATATAGTAAATAAACAAAAATAAATAAATAAATTTTTAATTATATATAGTTTAATTAAATAAAACAGCAAAATTTGCAACTAGTCTTGAAAATATGAAAACTAAGTGCAATGAACTTGGGAAATTTTTTTATGTACTTAAAAATATTTATAAATAAAGATAAGAACACAAAATAAAAAGGAAATCACAAAATAAATAAATAAATTTTAATTTAAATATAGTTTAGATGAAGAAAATAGCAGAAAAATAGAAACAACTTTTTTTTTAAAAAAAAAAGGAAATAAATACAGTAAATTTTTGGAAAAATTCTATTATCATTTTAAAAATATTTAAAAGTCAAAATATACATAATATAACATACTAAAACATATTAAAATAAAATATGACAAAGGAAATAAAATTTATACAATTTAAAATAATAAAATTGCAAAATAAACAATTTATACTCAAAATTGAAATGTACATATCTTTTGCAGTTTAACTCAGTTTTCAACGAAACAAAAAGCAGTGTTCAAGTTATTAAATCTATTTTCTTAATAACAGATAAAATTTATAATTTCAAACTTTTAAATTTTTAAGTTAAAAGTCAAAGTTTGACTATTTTGACCAAAATCAACATTTCAGGAAAATATTCAACTTACACAAAATGTGGTATTAGAATTCATATAAAATCAAGATTTATATTTAATTAATAAAATTTAATCATTTCAAATAAGTAAAATAAGTTTTTAAATCAAAAATTAATTAAAAAAATTAAAAAATATACAATTAAAATAATTACAAAATACAGGGTTGTTACATATGCGACTAGGTTCCTTCCTTTGAACAACTCGAATTCATCGAATTTGTAGATTGCGCTGTTTCATCATTAGGCTGGGCTGCATCATCCTCCCCTGGGTGGGAAAAATTCATCCTCGAATATAAAAGTTTTTCTCCATTGGATTGTTCATCTCCATAATAAGGTATAAGATGTTTAACATTAAACACGTCAGAAGTGTACACATCCTCCGACAACTTCAACTTATAAGCATTTTTATTGATCCGTTTCACAATCTTTACAGGACCAATCTTTCGAGCCTTAAGTTTATTTTATGCTCCCATTAGAAAACGATCCTTCGTTAGTACAGCATACACAAATCTCCTTCATCAAATTCAACACTTCTTCGCTTCAGATCCGCATATCGTTTATACTTCTCATTCGTCTTCTTCAATCGTTCCTGAACGATTTTATAGCATTCTGTCAACCCATCAACGAAATCAGCAGCCCGCTTAACTGTCCCCTTTAGCTGTGGTACTATCATTAAATCAAATGGCCCCTTTGGCAAGCTTGAATATACAATCTGAAATGGACTGAAGCCTGTACTACGATTCACTGCTTGAATATACAATCTGAAATGGACTGAAGCCTGTACCCCAATAGCCCTGCCATTGTATGGAATCCAAACTCCAATAAGTGCCGTACGTATTGATTGCGCCCAACTATGTTGGAACGTGAGATGTAAGCATTCCAGCTATTTCTATATTTTACCTGAAAACCCTAGACACTATTATAATATCACTGGATTTCCTATCAAATGTTTTGGTTAGCGTAAGGTAAAAACTTACCCGTGTTCATTTGTGGGGAGTCTTATGTGATACCTTTTGTTTTCAAAAGTTTTTAAAAGTTAAGCAACTTTAACCTCCCGGAGTTTATCTTCTATTTTCTTAAACTCTTGGGTACTCAATTTTTACGAGTAGCCAAGAGATTCAGGTTAGCTTTGACGAATTGTGGAGGAGCAATAGAGCAGGAGGCTTCAGCGTTGTAGATATTTATAGTGTTCCGCTGTGTGTTCTCTGAGTCATTTGTTTATGTTGTATTGAATTGTAATAACTAGACAGGTGTTTATAATTGTCTAGTATGTGATGTATAATCTGTGTAACTCTGATAATGGTTGTATACTATGTAATACTTATGCTATATTATATTTCATTCGTTCCTCTGTTGAGATTCTGATGTTGTTTCTTCTTTCTTCTCTATATTTTCTCTTTTCTATCCCTTTCTTTCTTATTCATGATGCGTCTTTCTGGATAGTGGAAGACGGGTTGTGACAGAGAGGCCGAGCAATACACGTGAGAAAATAAGGCAAAATGTATGAAAAATAAGAAGAAAAAGAAGAGAAAGAGATGTAGCCATTACCAATTTTTTCTTCTAGCCGTGAATGAAATGAAAAAGATGGTTTTTGTGCGTGAAAAATAAACAAAATACATGTCTAAGAAACAAAATTGTACGGCCAAAAAAAAATTAAATGAAGAGTTATGAAAATTGAAAAGTCAAGCAATTGAAAAGTCATAAGAAAAGGAAGAGTCTTTGTCTCTTCAATTTTCCATTTCTTTTAAAACAAATATAACAAAATAAATTTAGTAAACAAATTTAAAAATCGAAAAAAGTGAAATAAAATGAAAATAAATAATTAAATTTAAAAAAAATAGAAAAATAATTAAAGAAATTGCTCAAAAATTCAAAACAGGGTTCAAAAATTTCAAATAAAACATCACTGGTTTTGGAAAAAATTTCTACTTCATTTCAAAAATATTATAAAGAAAATTTTTAAAATAAAATGATTTCTTAAACATATTTAAAGTGAAATAAATAATTAAATTTAGAGAAAATAGAAAAATAATTAAAGAAATTGTTTAAAAATTGGAAACAGGACATGAAAATTACAAATAAAATACCATTGGCTCTAGAAAATTTCTATTTCACTTTAAAACAAATAAAATGTCAAATAAATAAAACAAAATGAGGAAAAAAATAAAGTTGGAATGAGAATAAAATAAGATCTTGAGAAAATAGAAAAATAAATAAAGAATTCCTTAAATTAATTGAAGCTGGATATTAGAAATTGTAAAAAATACAACTGACACTGAAAAATGTCAATTACACTGTCAAAAATGTTTTAAACCAAAATATATACAATAAATGTTATTTTAACCATATAAACATAAATTAGAACATTACATGACCAAATAAAATATTATTTATATAGTTTAAAATAAATAATTTTGTTAAATACAACAAATTTCACACAATAGTTTTTTTTTTTGGCAAGGCCGACGGGGTTGAATGGACCCCGACCATACAATAGTTAAAAAGGCATTACTTTCACATTATAAATCAGATTTCAATGAAACGAAAAGCAGTGTTCTTAGAATTTTATTTACTTTCATAATAAAAGATAAAATTTAAATTTTCAAATTTTAAATTTGAAAGTAAAAGTTGACCATATTGACCAAAATACACTTTTTTGTAAAATATTCTTTTTAGTCATGTTTTAGAATGATAATTCATATCAAAATCAAAGTTTATATTTTAAAATAACAAAATTTATCCATTTCAAATAAATAAAATAAATCTTTTAAATCAGAAATTCGATTAAAATAATTAAAATATACAATTAAAATAATCATAAAATATAGGGTTGTTACAATCATCGTATATTTTTGTTTCTTTTCTCATTCTTCTAGGTTTACGTCGATTTAGACTGATTATTCATACCACAAGCTTCGTGGAATAAATTTACGAACGAAAACACCCGAGCTATAGTAAAAATTAAAGATGGAATTTTTCTGCACATGAAACTGATCCATGACAATTCCAACCGTTAGAAACGTCGAACATGGAAGGAGATAAGTTTTGATAGGTTGTGGCTCCCGTAACTCCAAACGAGTCAAAAGTTATGGCCGTTTGAAGAAATGAAAGAAAGCGGCGGACCGCTCGCTGATCCGATTCGACGTTACTGGCATAACTCTTCAATCTCCGTGAAACGCTCGAGCATGCTCACACTGTAGCACTAGATGTTTAAGATATTATGGATCACTAAGGGAATAAATGAGGATATGGGTCAAAAGCTTGTCTACAGAAGCTGTAGCGCAATAACCGTTCTTTTTTTACGATCGTTCCATCTTCCTCGTTTTCCGTACCTCATTGTTTTGCTCATATTCATCAACATGCGCGGTCTTTTTACCAAAATTACCACACCACGACAAAGTGACTTCAAGAAGAATTTTAAACGCATTTGATATCTTAGAATTTTGAACAGCTGAGGGTGTTTTTTACGATTACTTAGCCTCTAAGTAACCTACTTTTTCAGCCTGCGAATATCTTTCGTTTTTCTGTTTGATCCAATTTTTAATCCAATTTCAATCTTTTTAGCAGAATATTATCGTGGCCTTTTTTTATTTCGTATATTTTTGTTTTTTTGTCGTTTTTCAAGGTTTAAATCGATTTAGTTCTATTATTTATACCATAAACTCCGTGGAATAAATTTATGAACAAAAACATCCAAGATGTAGTAAATAGTTAAGATGGGATTTTTCTGCACACGAAACGGATCCATGACAATTCCAACCATTAGGAACATATAACATTAAAAGAGATACGTTTTGATAGGTTATGCCTCCCGTAACTCTAAATGAGTCAATAGTTATGGCTGTTTAAAGAAACGAAGAAAGCGACGGACCGCTCGCTAATCCGATTCGACGGTATTGGCGAAAGTCTTCTATCTCCGCGAAACGCTCGAGCATGCGCACACCGTAGCACTCGATATTTAAGATATTATGAATCACTGGGGGAATAAATGGGTATAAGGGTCAAAAGCTTGTCTACTGAAGCTTTCACGCAATACATGTTCTTTTTTTACGATCTTTCTGTATTCCTTGTTTTCCGAACCTATTTTTTTGGCTCATATTCATCAACACACGTGGTCTTTTTACCAAAATTACAACATCACGACAAAGTTACTTCAAGAAGAATCTTAAATACAATTGATATCTTAGAATTTCAAATGGCTTAGGGAGTTTTTATGATTACTTAGCCACTAAGTAACCTATTTTTTCAGTCTGCGGATATCTTTCGGTTTCCTGTTCTATCCAATTTTAAATCCAATTTCAATATTTTTAGCGGAATATTATCGTGGCCTTTTTTGATCTTCATGTATTTTTTTTGTCGTTTTTCAAGGTTTACATCGGTTTATTCCGATTGTTTTTACCACAAACTCCGTGGAATAAATTTATGAACGAAAACATCCGAGCTATAGAAAAAACTTAAGATGGAATTTTTCTGCACACGAAAACGATTCCTGATAATTCCAACAGTTAGAAACGTAGAATATTGAAAGAGCTTCGTTTTTATAGGTTATGACTCCCGTAACTCCAAACTAGTCAAAAGTTATGGCCGTTTGAAGAAACGAAAGAAAGCGTTGGACTGCTCGCGGATCCGATTCGACGATATTGGCAAAAGTCATCGATCTCCTCGAAACGCTCGAGCATGCTCATACTGTAGCACTCGATATTTAAGATATTATGGATCACTGAGGGAATAAATGGGGGTATGGGTCAAAAGCTTGTCTACAGAAGCTACAGCGCAGTAAACGTTCTTTTTTATGATCGTTCCGTCTTCCTCGTTTTTCGAACCTCATTGTTTTTCTCATTTTCATCAACACGCGCGGTCTTTTTACCAAAATTACAACATAACGATAAAGTGACTTCAAGAAGAATGTTAAACGCATTTGATATCTTAGAATTTTGAATGGCTGAGGGTGTTTTATATGATTACTTAGCCTGTAAGTAACCTACTTTTTCAGTCTGCGGATATCTTTCGGTTTCCTGTATTATCCAATTTTTAATCGAATTTCAATCTTTTTCGCGGAATATTATCGTGGCCTTTTTGATCTTTGTCTATTTTTGTCATTTTGTGGTTCTTCTAGGTTTACATCGATTTAGTCTGATTATTTATACCACAAACTCCATGGAATAACTTTATGAACGAAAACATCCGAGCTGCAGAAAAAAATTAAGATGGAATTGTTCTGCACACGAAACCGATCCATGATAATTCCAACTGTTAGAAATGTAGAACATGGAAAGAGCTTCATTTTGATAGGTTGTGGCTCCCGTAACTCCAAATGGGTCAAAAGCTTATAGCCATTTGAAGTATTGAAAGAAAGCGACTGACCGCTCGTTGATTTGATTCGATGATATTGGCGAAAGTCTTCGATCTCCATGAAACACTCGAGCGTGCTCACACTTTAGCACTCGATATTTAAGATATTATGGATCACTGAGGGAATAAATGGGGATATGGGTCAAAAGCTTATCTATAGAAGCTATAGCGTAATAAACGTTCTTTTTTGACGATCGTTCCGTCTTGCTCGTTTTCCATACCTCATTGTTTTGCTCATATTCATCAACAAGCGCGGTCTTTTTACCAAAATTACAACACCACGACAAAGTGACTTCAAGGAGAAAGTTAAATGCATTTGACATCTTAGAATTTCGAACAGCTAAGGGTGTTTTATATGATTACTTAGCCTGTAAGTAACTTACTTTTTCAATCTGCGAATATCTTTCGGTTTCCTGTATTATCTAATTTTTAATCCAATTTCAATCTTTTTAGCGGAATATTGTCGTAGCCTTTTTTGATCTTCGTATATTTTTGTTATTTTTGTCGTTCTTCTAGGTTTACATCGACTTAGTCCGATTATTTATACAACAAACTCCATGGAATAAATTTATTAACGAAAACTGAAAGTGACTATTGTTTGGCTGGTTACACTTATGATCGTTAATAGGGAATGTGTTATAATCTAAATGCGGAAATAGATAATAATAGTAAAAATAAGAATAAGCACAGCAGGAGTTTATATACTGATTTGAACTTCCTGTTCTTCGTCCAATCCCAGACTTCTCTCTGGAATTCAAACTTAATAACCCCTCACTTAAACCAGAAGAATAGGTATATAATATCTGAGCAGTCGAACAGGATTTTTAAGCCTCTAACAACCAAAAGAGGACTTTTACCGCCTGAACAACCGAACGGGACTTTTTACTAGTATAAGAAAATAGTTGACAGTTGTTTTATGAATAACACTGATATGCCTTTAAGTATACAACCTTCCTATAATTAAATCCTCAAGTATATACTGTATGTGTGAAGATATGAAAGGAAGATATTGCGTTGAATCGAAAAATATATTGATCAGATCAGAGATTCAAGCAATAAAAGTTGTGATTTTTTTAAAATGTAGTAGTAGATAGTAGAGAGTATGATCAGAAAACAAAATAAGATTTGGTGATTTAGAAGTGAATCTCAAGTGTTTATATAGTAGATAAACAGCTACAACTATTCATGAAGAGTTTTGATCAAAATATGCATCCATATCTCTTCAAATTGGATCGTAATTCTTTGCAAATGAAAGTGTCTCTTTAGGAAAAATAGCAGTTAGAGACGGGAAGTCGACTTAGTAGAAACGACCAGTCGACTGAATATTCAAAGATGGTGTAAAATAGAGCGTATCTGTGCAATTGAAACAGGTTCAGTCGACTGGTCATTTCTGGTCAGTCGACTGACCTAGTTGTCAGTGCACAGTTAACCCTTTTTTTTAAAGAATTTGAATTTAAAACAACATTGATTTTGTTTAAATTACTTGATGATAGATTTTAACAATTTTAAACTAAATCTAAGACTAAAAATTCAATAAATAAATATACTATACTCAGATTTAAAGTCTTGTCTCCTTTGTAGCATATCTCATTCTCTTTTTGTCGCTTGATCGTATAGTCTCATCACTGATTGTTTAAGCTTTTTGTCATGAATCAAAACTCATGATTCAACATTCTCCCCTTTTTTGATTGATGACAACCTGTTCAAGATGTACTATATTTTAAGAAATATATAATGGAAGTTATATATATATATATATATATATATATATATATATATCCCACTGAATATCTGGCGATATATCTAATCCTGTGAAAAATTGGTTAGTCATACAGATTTCTCCCCCATTTATCATCAACAAAAAGGAGTTTAAACACTAATTTCATCATTGTGAACTAACTGCATAAAAATCACAAAAAAATATTGTTTCAAATTTTACCGAGCTATTTATACAAGCTCATTAAAAATAGTAGTAGAATGTTTGTAAAAAAAATTTACTACCAATAATCAAGAACTATCACTCATCAGAATCTGAATCTGTTACTTGTTTCACTTGCATTGGTCCTTTGCCTCTTGCAAAACTTTCCACAAAATGTCCTCCACCCCCATTTCCACTAGTGTCTGAACCTGTATATTTTTTAGATGTAGACCAAGTAAAACGAGGTGCTGGACGTTTGCACGAATCAAGATGTGAAGTGTTCGTAGTTATGGAAGAGGAACAAAAGATTGCATCCCATAAAATCCCAAAAAAGTTTTTGATCTTTTCAAATTTTTTGTCGATCTTCTTGTCAGGATTTTTAGTGCGAGAATCCAAAATAACTTGATTACGTGCAAGTAGATCAATGGACTCTCGGGTGCTTTGGGATGGGGTTGGGGTACGAATGTCATCTCTTTGTTGTTGTGGAGTAGTAGCTTGCTGATGAGGTCTTGATTGCCAGTCTTAGAAAGAAATGATAGTGAGAGGTTTAGGAGGCAATTTCATCAGACTAATTATGCAGCTATTTAGATATTTAACAGTAGCAGATGTATCTGATTCTGGAGTAGGAACTTATAGGTTCATAAGTAGCCGCATAGTATACTCTCCGTAATAGATGATGTTCATTGGACCTTGGTTGAAAGATAAGAATTCATCAAGAATCATCTTAGGCCAATTGATTTGAACATCTCCCCAAATCACATATAAAGCCTTACAATTCTCCTGATATACATGTTCATAAGAACCAGTAAGAGGAAGTATATTATGCATTAAGGCTCGATGCATAATTCGAGCTGTAGAGCGTAAGGCGACAGATATTAAATCAGTCATGTCATCTTCCAAAAACCTTTGACTTACTTCATCACGTTCACCTATAGGAACATTTAAATCTTCCAACGGAATAACATTGGTTGGTGTGTGAGGAGTGTGACCAATTCTATCTAATGACCACAAAAACTCCATACGCAATTTTCATGATTTCGTGGATTTTGATGACCCAAATTTAGGTTGGCGTAAAAGAGTTCTACCATTGTATGATTGATTTTTATATTGTTTTTATTGTGGTCAAGAAAAGATTCTAGATGACTTCTCCTTGCAAGCTCTTGAATTCTATATGTAGAGAAGGCGGGAAACACAACAAACGATCCATCGAAAAAGCATGCTTCCTTCATTTTGTTCCATCCTTGAACAGCTGTAGCATCATAAAGTCGTTGAGCTATTTGGATATCAATTGGCTCAAAAGAAGATGAGGCTTGTCTAGATCGTTTAGGTTGTCTTGGAGCCATTTGAAATTATAATTGAGTAAAGGAATTTGAAAATTTTGTGAGCTAGGGTTTTGAAATGCTGAAGAGGGAGAGTAAAAGCGAAAAGTAAAAAGGAAGAAGGTAGGTTTAAAAAGGTAAAAAAGGTAGGTTAAATAGTGATAGATGTACCCAGGCAGCATATTCAGTTGTTTTGAATTTGGAGACACTGGTGGAGATTGTGGTGGTTGATGAGACATTGTTGGTTGATGAACATTTGATGAAGACGAGCTGCAAAATTTCCATCCAAGATGCTCCAGAAAACTAAGTCGTTTTGAAATTAGCTTATGTTCATAGTACATTTCACGTTGAATTGCTATTGATTCCTTCTGATATTGATGTAAATCATCAATTTTTTTGTTTTGTTTGTGGAGAACCAAAGAACAAAAAACGACATGCCTTCTTTTTTCTAGAGTATTGCCAGTTTGATAGTTTGATGCTCTGGCCAGTTCATGATATGGAATAGGTGTAGGTAAATTTGTAGATTCATAGGAAGTTATGGGGAAATCAACATAGGAATATGCAGAGTCATGGGATGAGTTTTCTGAAGAGGATATTTCTGCAAGGAAGAAATAATATACACTTTAAATGAATAAGTTGGAGAAATAAGTAGATACTCTCCAAGTATATATAATTAAAAAAATAGTAAAAGATAGATGAGATAAAGGATAACCAGAGAAGTAATTAGAGGAGGAAAGCAAACACAATTTTCATGGTTGAGAATTATCCATGACAAGAGTGAAAAATAAATAAGGAAAATGTAATAAAATTAGTTGTGAAGCAACAAATGGTGAAATGGTAAAGACATAGAATTTCAAAGCTAGAGGTGCTGAGTTCAAGTACCAGCAAATTTTTTTAATTAATTATTATTGAAATTTTATAATTCTTTCAAAGAAATTATACCTAGTTCTCTTCCTAGCTTTATAAAACAATTTTCATTAAGTGGTTTAGTAAAATATCAGCTAACTGATTTTCAGTATTTACAAATTCTAAATTTACTATATCATTCTCTATATTATCATGAAGAAAATGATGATGAATGTCAATGTGTCTAGTTCGTGAGTGATTGACATAATTTTTAGATGAATTTATTGCACTGGTGTTATCACAATATATTATAGATTTATTTAATTTTATATCAAAATCTTCCAGTGTTTGTTGCATGTAGATTACTTGAGCACATGCTAAAGCTACAGATATATATTCTACTTCACATGTCGATAGGAAAACGTAGTTTTGTTTCTTGCTCAACCATGATACTAAGTACCATCCAATGAAATGACAAGTTCCACCTGTACTTTTTCGTTCTGTCCGACTTCCACCAAAATCAGCATCACTATAGTATATTAATTCAAAAGGACATTCTTTTGGATAAAATAGTCCTAAATCATCGATCTTGCTAAGATAACGAAGTATACGTTTTACTGCTTGCATATGTGATTCTTTAGGATTTGCTTGAAATCGAGCACATAAACAAACACTGATCATAATATCAGGTCGGCTTGCAATTAAGTAAAGTAATGATCCAATCATGCTACGATATAGATTCTGGTCGACACTCTTACCATCTTCATCTCTATCGAGATGTATAGTTGTAATCATAGGAGTTGATTTGGCAGAAGTGTTATCCATACTAAATTGTTTAACTAGATTATTACAATATTTATCTTGATTAATAAAAATGCCATTTTGTAATTGCTTGATTTGTAATCCAAGAAAATATGATAGTTCTCCCATATGTGACATTTCAAATTCATTTTTCATGAAAGTTAAAAATTCCTGACATAGTTTTTCATTAGTTTAACCAAATATAATATCATCAACATATACTTGTATAATTAAAATTTCTTATTAAGATTTATTAATATATAAAGTTTGATCAACTTTTTCGATATCAAAACCAGAGTCTATTAGATAGCTTTTAAGTCGGTCGTACCAAGCACAAGGTGCCTGTTTTGAACCGTATAAAGCTTTATTAAGTTTATAGACGTGATCTACAAATTTTTCGTGAGCAAAAAGAGGAGGTTGTTCAACATAGATATTTTCTTTTATATATCCATTTAGAAATGCACTTTTAACATCTATTTGATATAACTTAAAGTTATGAAAACATGCAAAAGCCAATAGAATATGTATAGCTTCTAATCTCGCAACAGGAGAAAATGTTTCTTCATAGTCTATTCCCTCTTCTTGATTATATCCTTGAGCTACTAATCTAGCTTTATTTCTAGTAATATTACCTAGTTCATCAGATTTGTTTTTGAAAACCCATTTTGTACCAATGACCGATTGATCACTTGGTCTAGGAACTAATTCCCAAACTTCATTTCTTTTGAATTGGTTTAGCTCTTCTTGCATAGTCATAATCCAATAGTCATTAGTGGAGGCTTCCTTAATATTTTTAGGTTCTATATTAGAGAGAAAAGCTATTTAGCCCATTTGATTTAATTGATGTCTTGTTTTTACATTTGAACTTACTTCACCAATTATATTTTGAACAGGACGATCTCTAAGAATTCTTGGAGGAGATCTTATAATATATTCATTATGAACAATAGTTTCATCCTCTCTAGTATTATTAGTATTCTTATCTTGAAAGCTAATATCATCATCTTATGATATCAAATGAAAGTGACTATTGTTATAATTTTATCAGAATTATTTTCCAAGTCTGTAATATTAGAAGAAAATTTTGAAATTTTCATCAAATGATACATGAAGAGTCTCTTTGATTACTTTTAGTTCTATTATTAAAAACTCGATAAGCTTTGCTTCTCTCTGAATATCCTATGAATATTCCTTCATCAGATTTTGGATCGAATTTGCCAAGCTGATCTTTAGTGTTAAGTATAAAACATTTTGAACCAAAAACATTGAAATGGGATATATTAGGTTTTCTACCATTTAAAAGTTCATATGGGGTGTGTTTTGTTAATGGTCGAATAGAAACACGATTTAAAACATAACATGCAGTTGCAACAGCTTCTGCCCAGAAATGTTTTGGTAGAGTGCTTCCATTTAATAAAGTTCTTGCACATTCTTGTAATGTTCTGTTTTTCCATTCTACAACTCCATTTTGTTGTGGTGTTTTAGGAAAAGTGAAATTATGATTAATTCCTTTCTTGTTATAGAAATGTTCAAAAACTTCATTTTCAAATTCTCCTCCATGATCACTTCTAATATTTTTAACTATTAAACTTTTTATATTTTGAATTCTTTTTACAAAAATTTTAAAATTCTCAAAAGTATCCCTTTTATATTTCATAAAAATATTCCATGTATATCTTGAAAAATCATCTACAATAACAAACACATATCTATTATGATTAATAGATTGAACTTGAGTAGGTCCAAAAAGGTCCATATATAGTAGTTCAAGTGGTTGTGTTGTAGATATGACTTTCTTAGATTTAAAAGAAGACTTTGTTAATTTTCCTAACTGACATGCATCAAAAACATTATCAGATTTAAATTTCTTATTAGGTAGTCCTTTAACAAGTTTATTTTTAGCTATTTTATTAATAGTATTGATAATTATATGACAAAATCTTTTGTGCCATAACCTAGTATCATTTTCTATAGCTACTAAACACATGTTTGTGTTACGATTTACATTCATAATTAAAATATAAATATTTCTATCTCTTATACCTTCAAAAATTAAATTTTGGTCTTTATCAGAAATATTACATTTATTTTCTAAAAAAGATATATTAAAACCTTTATCACATAATTGACTTATGCTCAATAAATTATGTTTTAAGTTTTTAACTAATAAAACATTAGAAATGAGAGGTAAGTTAGAGATACCATTATTGCTTACATCACCTTTGCTGATGATATTACCTTTTGAATTATCTCCAAAATTGACCGATCCTCATTTGAGTAGACAATGCTAGTTGACATGTCCTTATTTTCAGTCAAGTGCTTTGAGCAACCCCTATCTAAGATCCATTTTCCTCTCTTTTTAAGTGGAACCTGCAAAAAAAAAGATTAAGTTGGTACCCATTTTTCTTTTAGAATCCTAAGAGATAGGTCTTAGGAAACTGAACCCAAACGGGTTCAGAGTTCCCTTTATAAATATAATTCTTATTTTTATGAACGGTTTCCATAAATGTTTTGATATGTCTATTCTTAATTAAAATTTTATTTTTTTAGGAATCCATATCTTAATAGTTTTAAGATCGTTAGAAACTGTTTTCTTAATATCTTCCTTATTTTTGTTTTTAAAGTTATATTTAACCTTTCCAGATTTCTTTGGATTTTTTATTTTCTTATATCCTAATCCCATTTTATTTAAGTAGACTGAGAATTTTATAATATTGTAGAAAGATTTTCTCGTCCTTTATTGAAGTTAGAAATATTGTTATTAATACTTTCTAACTTAGTTTTGAGACTAGATTTTCTGACTCTAATACTTTAGTGTTAGATTTTAAATCATAAATTTCTGCTGATAATTCATCATTTTTATTCTTCTGAATTTCTAATTCCTGAGTTATCATAGAAAGTTGATATGTTAAATTAGAATTAGATTCCGGAGATATCTCATGTTCTTCTGCAAGAATTTTCTTTTCATCTCTTAGCATACTAATTTCTAATTCAGATCTTTTTAGTTTTCCTTGTAACTCTTTATTTTGCTTTTTAGTTTGTTTTGCAAAGTCCACTAGTTCTTAATTAGTTTCAACCAAATCTACAAAACTTAGATCACTTACATCATCTTTTGTAGTCATAAAGCATATGTTTGCTTGCTCTTTGTCGTTGTCATTATCACTATCTGATGATGAAGAATCTGAATCATCCTATGTTACTGAAAATGCTTTCTTCTTGAATTTGTCCCTCTTGAATTTATTTTTCTTTTTCTCTAGACAGTCTTTCTTCATATGATCCTTTTTATGACATTCATAACATTCCATGACTGAAGATGATGGCTTACTACCATTATTGTTGTTGTTAGAGTTATTTTTGTAACTCCTGAATTTGTTATTCTTTTTGAATTTCGTAAATATTTTGAAATTTTTAGCAATAAGTGCCATATCCTCTTTATCTGAATCTGAGTCATCTTGTTTTGCTTGAAATGCTAGATTCTTCTTATCCTACGCCTGTACTTTCTTTGCCTGCAAAGAAACTTCGTATGACATTAGATTTCTTATTAACTCTTCTGGTTTCATAATGGAAAGATCGTTTGCTTCTTCAATAGCTAAGACCTTTCTTTCCCATTCTTCCATTAAAGAGTTTAGGATTTTTGATACTATATCAAAATCAGAAAAATTTCTCCTAGTCCTAATAATGAATGATAAATATCTTGGAATCTGGAATACGTATCATTAATGGACCCATTTTCTTTCATTTTAAATTTTGAAATTGATTTTTAAGCATAGATATCCTGCTTTGTTTAACCTTGTTAGTACCTTCATGAGTTATTTTTAGTGTTCGCCATATTTCATATGCAGTATTGCACACGCTAACACGTTTAAACTCATTCTTGTCCAAGGGACAGAACAACATATTCATAGCTTTAGCATTTGCAGTAGCATATAATTTTTGTGTGTTTAACCATATAGAATATCAGTTGTGGGTATATTATATTCAGACCGTGTGATATTCCATGAATCAAAACCATTTGCTTGCATATAAATTCTCATACGTGTAACCCAATAAGTGTAGTTCATGTCATTGAATAATGGAGGTCGTGCAGTAGATTGATCTTCAATAGAACATGTGTTAGTGATAGTGCTGGTGTTGTTTTCCATATTAGCAAAATATCAAATAACTGTGTAACGGTTATCAGATGTCTACTCTAATACCAAATGAAAGTGACTATTGTTGGGCTAGTTATCACTTCTGATCGTGTAATATGGAATGCATTATAATCTAAATGCGGAAAAAGATAATAATCGTAAAGTAAATAAGAACAAGCACACCGGAGTTCTTATACTGGTTCGAACTTCCCGTTCTACGTCCAGTCCCAGACTTCCCTCTAGAATTCAAACTTAATAACCCCTCACTTATCCCGGAGGAATATGTATACAAAACCTGAGCAGCCGAACATGATTTTTCCTCCTCTAACAACCGAAAGATGACTTTTACGGCCTGAACAACCGAACAGAACTTTTTACCGGTACAAAAAAAATACTTGGCAGTTGTGTTCTGAAACGCTCGAGCATGCTCACACCGTGGCACTCGATATTTAAGATATTATGGATCACTAAAGGAATAAATGGGGATATGGGTCAAAATCTTGTCTACTAAAGCTATACCGCAATAAACGTTCTTTTTTTACGATTATTCCGTATTCCTCATTTTTCGAACCTCGTTGTTTTGCTCATACTCATCAACACACGTGGTCTTTTTACCAAAATTACAACACCATGACAAAGTGACGTCAAGGAGAATGTTAAACGCATTTGATATCTTAGAATTTCGAATGGTGAGGGTGTTTTTTATGATTACTTTGCCTATAAGCAACCTAATTTTTCAGTTTTCGAATATCTTTCGGTTTCCTGTTATATCCAATTATTAATCCAATTTCAATCTATTTAGCGGAATCATGGATTTTTTTGATCTTCGTATATATTTTTTTTGTCGTTTTTCAAGGTTTACATCGATTTAGTCCGATTATTTATACCACAAACTCCACGGGATAAATTTATGAATGAAAACATCCGAGCTATAGAAAAAACTGAAGGTGGAATTTTTATGCACAAGAAAATGATCCATGACAATTCCAACAATTAGAAATGTGGAACATCGAAAGAGCTTCGTTTTGATAGGTTGTGGCTCCCGTAACTCTAAACGAGTCAAAAGTTATGGCCGTTTGAAGAATTGGAAGAAAGCGACAGATCGCTCGTTGATCCGATTCGACGGTATTGGCAAAAGTCTTCGATCTCCGTGAAATGCTCGAGCATGCTCACACCGTAGCTTTCGATATATAAGATATTATGGATCATTGGTCAAAAGCTTGTCTACAGATGGTATGGCGCAATAAACGTTCTTTTTCTACGATCGTTCTGTATTCCTCGTTTTCTGGACGTAATTGCTTTGCTCATATTCATCCAAACAAGCGGTCTTTTTACTAAAATTACAACACTACGACGTAGTGACTTCAAGGAGAATGTTAAACGCATTTGATATCTTAGAATTTCCAATGGCTGAGGGTGTTTTATATGATTACTTAGCCTGTAAGTAACCTACTTTTCATTCTACGAATATCTTTCGGTTTCCTGTTTTATTTGATTTTAAATCCAATTTCAATCTTTTTAATGGAATGTTATCGTGGTATTTTATGATCTTCGTTTTTTTTTCTTTTGTCACTCTTCTAGATTTACATCGATTTAGACCGATAATTTATACCACAAACTCCGCGGAATAAATTTGTTAACGAAAACACCCGAGCTATAGTAAAAAATTAAGATATAATTTTTGTGCACACAAAATCGATCCATGACAATCCAAATCGTTAAAAACGTAGAATAGGGAAAGAGCTACGTTTTGATAGGCTGTGGCTCCTGTAACTCCAAACGAGTCAAAAGTTATGGCCGTTTGAAAAAACGGAAGAAAGCGACGGGCCGCTCGGTGATCCGATTTGACGTTACTGGCGAAAGTCTTCGATCTCCGTGAAACGCTCGAACATGATCACACTGTAGCACTCGATATTTGAGATATTATGGATCACTAAGGGAATAAATGAGGATATGGGTCAAAAGTTTGTCTACAGAAGCTATAGCGCAATAACCGTTCTTTTTTTGCGATCGTTCTGTCTTCCTCGTTTTCCGTACCTCGTTGTTTTGCTCATATTCATCAACACACGCTGTCGTTTTACCAAAATTACAACACCACAACAAAGTGACTTCAAGGAGAATGTTAAACGCATTTGATATCTCAGAATTTCGAACGGCTGAGGGTGTTTTTCATGATTACTTAACCTGTAAGTAACCTACTTTTTCAGTCTGCGAATATATTCCGGTTTTCTGTTTTATTTAATTTTTAATCCAATTTCAATCTTTTTAGTGGAATATTATCATAGCCTTTTTTGATCTTCGTATACTTTTGTTTCTTTTCTCATTCTTCTAGGTTTACATTGGTGTAGTCCGATTATTTATAACAAAAACTCCGCGGAATAAATTTATGAACGAAAATGTCCAAGTTGTAGTAAAAACTTAAGATTGAATTTTTCTGCACACGAAACTGATCCATGACAATTCCAACCGTTATAAACGTAGAACGTGGAAAGAGATACGTTTTTATAGGTTATGGCTCCCGTAACTCAAAACGAGTCAAAAGTTATGGCCGTTTGAAGAAACAGAAGGAAGCGACGGACCGCTCGTCGATCCGATTTGACGATACTGGCGAAAGTCTTCGATCTCCGCGTAACGCTCGGGCATGCTCACACCATAGCACTCGATATTTAAGATATTATGGAACATTGAGGGAATAAATGAGGATATGGGTCAAAAGCTTGTCTACTGAATCTATAGCGCTATAAACGTTCTTCTTTTATGATCGTTCCGTCTTCGTCGTTTTCTGAACCTCGTCGTTTTCCTCATATACATCAACACACGTGGTATTTTTACCAAAATTATAACATCACGACAAAGTGACATCAAGGAGAATTTTAAACGCATTTGATATTATAGAATTTCGAACGGCTGAGGATGTTTTTTATGATTACTTAGCCTGTAAGTAATCTATTTTTTCAGTCTAAGAATATCTTTCGGTTTCCCGTTTTATCCAATTATTGATCCAAATTCAATCTTTTTTGCGGAATAATATTGTGGCATTTTTTGATCTTCGTATATTTTTGTTTATTTTGTCGTTTTTCAAGGTTTACATCGATTTAGTCCTACTATTTATATCACAAATTACGTGGAATAAATTTATGAACGAAAACATCCGAACTATAGAAAAAACTTAAGATGGAATTTTTCTGCACATGAAATCGATCCATGACGATTCCAACCATTAGAAACGCAGAACAGGGAAAGAAATACGTTTTGATAGGTTGTGGCTCCCGTAACTCAGTTAAAAGTTATGCCCGTTTGAAGAAACGGAAGAAAGCGACGGACTGTTCACTAATCAGATTCGACGGTATTGGCGAAAGTCTTCGATCTCCGCGAAACGCTCGAGCATTCTCACACCGTAACACTCGATACTTAAGATATTATGGATCAATGAGGGAATAAATGGGGATCTAGGTCAAAAGCTTGTCTACTGAAGCTATAGCGCAATAAACGTTCTTTTTTATGATCGTTTTGTCTTCCCCATTTTCCGAACCTCATTGTTTTGCTCATATTCATCAACACGCGCGGTCTTTTTGTCAAAATTAAAACACCACGACAAAGTGACTTCAAGGAGAATGTTAAACGCATTTGCTATAATAGAATTTCGAACGCCTGAGGGCCTTTTTTATGATTGCTTATCCTGTAAATAACCTATTTTTTCTATATGCGGATATCTTTCGGTTTCTTGTTTTTTCCAATTTTTAATCCAATTTCAATATTTGTAGCGGAATATTATCGTGGCGTTTTATGATCCATGACAGTTCCAACCATTAGAAACTTAGAACATGAAAAGAGATACGTTTTGATAGGTTGTGGCTTTTGTATCTCCAAACGAGCCAAAAGTTACGGCCGTTTGAAGAAATGAAAGAAAGCGACGGACCGCTAGCGGATTCGATTCGACGGTATTGGCGAAAGTCTTTAATCTCTGCGAAACTCTCGAGCATGCTCACACCGTAGCACATGATATCTAACCACTGTTGGAATAATAGGAATATGGGTCAAAAGCTTGTCTACTGAAGCTATAGCGCAGTATATGTTCTTTTTTTTACGATCGTTCCATCTTCCTCATTTTCCGAACCTCGGCATTTTGTTCATACTTATCCACACACACGGTCTTTTTCCCAAAATTACAACACCATGACAAGGTGACTTAAAGGAGAATGTTAAATGCATTTGATATTTTAGAATTTCGAACAGTTGAGGGTGTTTTTTATGATTACTTAGCGTGTAAGTAACCTACTTTTTCAGTCTGCGAATATATTTTGGTTTTCTTTTTTATCCAATTTTAACCCAATTTCAATCTTTTTAGCGGAATATTACCGTAGCCTTTTTTAAGCTGCGTATATTCTTGTTTTTCTTGTCATCCTTCTAGGTTTTTATCGATTTAGTTAGATTATTCATACCATAAACTTCACAGAATAAATTTATGAACGAAAACATCCGAGCTGTAGTAAAAACTTAAGATGGAATTTTTCTGCACACGAAACCGATCCATGACAATTCTAAACGTTGGAAACATTAAACATGGAAAAGGATATGTTTTGATAGGTTGTGGCACCCGTAAATCCAAAGAGTCAAAAGTTATGGCCATTTGAAGAAACGGAAGAAAGTGACGGACCGCTCGTTGATCCGATTCGACGGTATTGGCGAAAGTCTTCGATCTTCGCAAAAGGCTCGAGCATGCTCACACCGTAGCATTTGATATTTAAGGTATTATGGATCACTGAGGAATAAATGGGGATATGGATCAAAAGATTTTCTATTGAAGCTATAGCGCAATAAACGTTCTTTTTTAACGATAGTTTCGTCTTCCTCGTTTTCCGAACCTCATTCTTTTGCTTATATGCATCAACACGCGCGTTCTTTTTTCCAAAATTACAACACCACGACACAGTGACTTCAAGGAGAATGTAAAACGCATTTGATATCTTAGAATTTCGAATGCCTAAGGGTGTTTTTTATGATTACTTAGCATGTAACTAACCTAGTTTTTCAATCAGCGAATATCTTTCTGTTTCCTGTTTTATCCAATTTTTAATCCAATTTTAATCGTTTTAGCAAGATATTATCATAGTCTTTTTTGATCTTCGTATATTTTTGTTATTTTTGTCATTTTACAAGGTTTACATCGACTTAGTCTGATTATTTATATCACAAACTTCGTGGAATAAACTTATGAACGAAAACATCCGAGCATAGAAAAAACTTAAGATAGAATTTTTTGCACATGAAATCGATCCATGACAATTCCAACAGTTAGAAACCTAGAACATGGAAAGAGCTTCGTTTTGATAGGTTATGGTTCCCGTAACTCCAAAGGAATCAAAAGTTATGGTCGTTTGAAGAAATGGAAGAAAGCGACGGACCACTCGCTGATCTGATACGATGGTATTGGCGAAAGTCTTCGATCTCCGCGAAATGCTCGAGCATGCTCACACCATAACACTCGATATTTATAATATTATGGATCACTGAGGGAATAAATAGGGATATGGGTCAAAAGCTTATCTACCGAAGCTATAGCGCAATAAACGTTCATTTTTTATGATCGTTCCGTCTTCTTTTTTTTACGTACCTCATTATTTTGCTCATATTCATCAACACGCGCGGTCTTTTTACCCAAATTACAACACCATAAGACTTCATGGGGAATTTAAACGCATTTGATATCTTAGAATTTCGGACGCTTGGGGGTGTTTTTTATGATTACTTAGCCTGTAAGTAAACTACTCTTTCAATCTACGAATATCTTTCGGTTTCCTGTTTTATCCAATTTTTAATCCAATTTCAATCTTTTTAGCGGAATATTATCATGGGCTTTTTTGATATTCATATATTTTTGTCTTTTGTGTCGTTTTTCAAGGTTTACATTGATCTAGTCTGTTTATTCATACCACAAACTCCGCGGAATTAATTTATGAACAAAAAAATCCGAGTTGTGGAAAAAAACTTAAGATGGAATTTTTCTGCACACGAAACCGATCCATGACAATTCCAACAGGTAGAAAAGTAAAACATGGAAAGAGCTTCGTTTTGATATTTGTGGCTCCCATTACTCCAAAAGAGTCAAAAGTTATGACCGTTTGAAGAAAACGACGAACCGCTCGCTGATTCGATTCGACGGTATTGGCGAAAGTCTTCGATCTCCGTGAAACGCTCGAGCATGCTCACACTATAGCATTCGATATTTAAGATATTATGGTTCACCGAGGGAATAAATGGGGATGTGGGTCAAAAACTTATCGATTGAAGCTATAGCGCGATAAATGTTCTTTTTTTTACGATCGTTTTGTCTTCCTCATTTTCTGTACCTCATTATTTTGCTCATTTTCATCAACACGCGCGGTCTTTCTACTAAAATTACAACACCACGATAAAGTGACTTCAAGGAGAATGTTAAACTCTTTTGATATCTTAGAATTTCGAACGGATGAGTATGTTTTTATGATTACTTAGCCTGTAAGTAACCTACTTTTTCAGTCTGTGAATATCTTTCGATTTCCTATTTTATCCAATTTTTAATCCAATTTCAATCTTTTTAGCGAAATATTATCATGCCCATTTTGACCTTCGTATATTTTTGTTTCTTTTCTCATTCTTCCAGGTTTATATTGATTTAGTCCAATTATTTATACCAAAAACATTGCGGAATAAATTTATGAACGAAATTGTTCAAGCTGTAGTAAAAACTTAAGATGAAATTTTTCTACACAGGAAACCGATCCATGAAAATTCCAACCGTTAAAATCGTAGAACATGGGAAGAGATACGTTTTTATAAGTTGTGGCTCCCGTAACTCCAAATGAGTCAAAAGTTATGGCCGTTTGAAGAAACGGAAGGAAGCGACGGACCACTCGCTGATCTGATTCGACGGTATTGGCGAAAGTCTTCGATCTCTACGTAACGCTCGAGCATGCTCACACCGTAGCACTAGATATTTAAGATATTATGGATCGCTGAGGAAATAAATGAGGATATGGGTCAAAAGCTTGTCTACTAAAGCTATAGCGCAATAAATGTTCTTTTTTTACGATCGTTTGGTATTCCTCGTTTTCCGAACTCATTGTTTTGCTCATATTCATCAACACGCACGGTCTTTTTGCCAAAATTACAACACCATGACAAAGTATCTTCAATTAGAATGTTAAAACCATTTGATATCTTAGAATTTCGAAAGGCTGAGGGTGTTTCTTATGATTACTTAGCCTATAAATAATCTATTTTTTCAGTCTGGGAATATCTTTCGGTTTCCCGTTTTATCCGATTTTTAATCCAAATTCAATCTTTTTAGCGGAATACTATCGTGGCATTTTTTGATCTTCGTATATTTTATTTTATTTTCATTTTTCAAGGTTTACATCGATTAACTCCGAATGTTTATACCACAAATTCCGTGGAATAAATTTATTATCGAAAACATCCGAGCTATAGAAAAACTTTAGATGGAATTTTTCTACACATGAAACTGATCCATGACAATTCCAAACATTAAAAACATATAATATGGAAAGAGCTTCATTTTGATAGGTTGTGGCTCCTATAAATCCAAATGAGTCAAAAGTTATGGCCATTTGAAGAAATGGAAGAAAGCGTTGGACTGCTCGCTGATCCGATTCAATGGTATTGGTGAAAGATTTCTACCTCCTCGAAATGCTCATGCAAGCACACACTGTAGCACTGGACATTTAAGATATTATGGATCATTAAGGGGAAAATGGGTATATGAGTCAAAAGCTTGTGTACTGAGGCTATAGCGCAATAAACGTTCTTTTTTTACAATTGTTCCGCCTTCCTCGTTCTCCGTACCTTATTGTTTAGCTCATATTCATCAACATGCGCAGTCTTTTTACCGATATTATAACACCACGATAAAGTAAATTCAAGGAGAATGTTAAACGCATTTGATATCTTAGAATTTCGAACGGCCGAGGGTGTTTTTTATGATTACTTAGCCTGTAAATAACCTATTTTTTCAATATGCAGATATCTTTCGGTTTCTTGTTTTATCCAATTTTTAATCCAATTTCAATATTTGTAGCGGAATATTATCGTGGCCTTTTATGATCTTCGTATTTTTCTAAGGTTTACATCGATTTATTCCGAATATTTATACCACAAACTCTGTGGAATAAATTTATGAACGAAAACATCTGAGCTGTAGAAAAAACTTAAGATGAAATTTTTCAATACACGAAACCGATCCATGACAATTCCAACAGTTAGAAATGTAGAACGTAGAAAGGGATACGTTTTGATAGGTTGTGGCTCCCATAACTCCAAACGAGTCAAAAGTTATGGTCGTTCGAAGAAACAGAAGAAAGCGATGGATCACTCGCTGATCCGATTCGACGGTATTAGCGAAAGCCTTTGATCTCCGCGAAATGCTCGAGCATGCTCACACCGTTGCACTCGATATTTAATATACTATGGATCACTGAGGGAATAAATAGGGATATGGGTCAAAAGCTTGTCTAATGATGGTATAGCTCAATAAGCATTCTTTTTTTATGATCATTCCGTCTTCCTCGTTTACCAAACCTCATTGTTTTGCGCATATTCATTAACACGCGCGGTCGTTTTACCAAAGTTACAACATCATGACAAAATGACTTCAAGGAGAATGTTAAATGCATTTGATATCTTAGAATTTCGAATAGTTGAGGGTGTTTTTTATGACTACTTAGCCTGTAAGTAACCAACTTTTTCATTCTGCGAATATCTTTCGGTTTCCTGTTATATCCAATTTTTAACCCAATTTCAATCTTTTTAGCGTAATATTATTATTTCCTTTTTTGATATTCGTATATTTTTGTTTTTTGTCGTTTTTCAAGGTTTACATCAATTTAGTCCGATTATTTATACCACAAACTCCATGGAATAAATTTATGAACGAAAACATCCAAGTTGTAGAGCAAACTTAAGATGGAATTTTTCTGCACACGTAACCAATCCATGATAATTCCAACCGTTAGAAATGTGGAAAATGGAAAGAGCTACATTTTGATAAGTTGTGGCTCCCGTAACTCCAAATAAGTTAAAAGTCATGGCCGTTTGAAGAAACGGGAGAAAGCGACGGACCGTTCGCCGGTCCGATTCGACGGTATTGGCGAAAGTCTTCGATCTACGCGAAAAGCTCGAGCATGCTCACACCGTATCACTCGATATTTAAGATATTATGGATCGCTGAGGAAATAAATGAGGATATGGGTCAAAAGCTTGTCTACTAAAGCTATAGCGCAACACATGTTCTTTTTTTACGATCGTTCCGTCTTCTCGTTTTTCGAAGTCATTGTTTTGCTCATATTCATCAACACACGCGGTCTTTATGCCAAAATTACAACACCACAACAAAGTAACTTCAATTAGAATGTTAAAAGCATTTGACATCTTAGAATTTCGAACGGATGAGGGTGGTTTTTATGATTACTTAGCCTGTAAGAAACCTATTTTTTCAGTCTGCGAATATCTTTCGATTTTCTGTTATATCCAATTTTTAATCCAATTTCAATCTTTTAGCGAAATATTGTGGTGGCCTTTTTTTATTTTATTTTTTTTAATTTTTTTGTCGTTTTTCAAAGTTTACATTGATTTAGTCCGATTATTTATACCACAAACTCCGCGGAATAAATTTATGAACGAAAACATCTAAGCTGTAGTAAAAACTTAAGATGGAATTTTTCTGCATAGGAAACTGATCCATGACAGTTCCAACCATTAGAAACTTAGAACATGAAAAGAGATACGTTTTGATAGGTTGTGACTTCCATAACTCCAAACGAGCCAAAAATTATGGCCGTTTGAAGAAATGGAAGAAAGCGACGGACCGCTAGCGGATTCGATTAGACAGTATTGGCGAAAGTCTTCGATCTTCGCGAAACTCTCAAGCAAGCTCACACCGTAGCACTCGATATCTAAGATATTATGGATCAGTGTGGGAATAAATGGGGATATGGGTCAAAATCTTGTCTACTAAGCTATAGCGCAATATACGTACTTTTTTTACGATTGTTCCGTCTTCCTCGTTTTCCGAACCTCATTGTTTTGTTCATATTAATCAACATGCGCGGTCTTTTTACCAAAATTACAACATCACGACAAGGTGACTTCAAGGAGAATGTTAAACGCATTTGATATCTTAGAATTTCGAACGGTTGAGGGTGTTTTTTATGATTACTTAGCTTGTAAGTAACCTACTTTTTCAGTCTGCGAATATATTTTGGTTTTCTTTTTTATCCAAAATTTTAACCCACTTTCAATCTTTTTAGCGGAATATTACCGTGGCCTTTTTTAATCTTCGTATATTCTTGTTTTTCTTGTCATCCTTCTAGGTATTTATCGATTTAGTTAGATTATTTATACCACAAACTTCACAGAATAATTTATGAACGAAAACATCCAAGCTGTAGTAAATACTTAAGATGGAATTTTTCTATACACCAAACCGGTCCATGATAATTCCAACCGTTGGAAACGTTGAATATGGAAAGGGACACGTTTTGATAGGTTGTGGCTCCCGTAACTCCAAAGAGTCAAAAGTTATGGCTGTTTGAAGAAACGGAAGAAAGCGATGGACCACTCGCTGATCTGATTTGATGGTATGGTGAAAGTCCTCGATCTTCGCAAAATGCTCGAGTATGCTCACACCGTAGTACTCGATATTTAAGATATAATGGGTCATTGAGGGAATAAATGGGGATATGGGTCAAAAGCTTGTCTACTGAAGCTATAGTGCAATAAACGTTCATTTTTAACGATCGTTCCGTCTTCCTCGTTAATCGAACCTCATTGTTTTGCTCATATTCATCAACACGCGCGTTCTTTTTTCCAAAATTACAACACCACCGTGACTTCAAGGAGAATGTTAAACGCATTTGATATCTTAGAATTCGAATGCCTGAGGTGTTTTTTATGATTACTTAGCCTGTAAGTAAACTACTTTTTCAGTCAGCGAATATCTTTCGTTTTCCTGTTTTACCCAGTTTTTACCCAATTTCTATCTTTTTGACAGAATATTATCGTGGCCTTTTTTGATCTTCGTATATTTTTGTTATTTTTGTCGTTTTACAAGGTTTACATTGATTTATCTGACTATTTATACCACAAACTTCACGGAATAAACTTATGAACGAAAACATCCGAGCCATAGAAAAAACTTAAAATAGAATTTTTCTACACACGAAATCGATCCATGACAATTCCAAGAAACCTAGAACATGGAAAGAGCTTCGTTTTGATAGGTTGTGGCTCCCGTAACTCCAAACGAGTCAAAAGTTATGGCCGTTTGAAGAAATGGAAGAAAGCGACGGACCGCTCGCTGATCTGATTCGACAGTTGGCGAAAGTCTTCGATCTCCGCAAAAGGCTCGAGCATGCTCACACCATAACACTCGATATTTATAATACTATGGATCACTGAGGGAATAAATGGGGATATGGGTCAAAAGCTTGTCTACTGAAGCTATAGCGCGATAAACGTTCATATTTTATGATCATTCCGTCTTCTTTGTATTCCGTACCTCATCATTTTGCTCATATTTATCAACACGCGCAGTCTTTTTACTAAAATTACAACACCACGACAAATGACTTCACGGAGAGTGTTAAACACATCTGGTATCTTAGAATTTCAAACACTTTAGGGTGTTTTTTATGATTACTTAGCCTGTAAGTAACCTACGTTTTCAGCCTATGAATAACTTTCGGTTTCCTGTTTATACACTTTTTAATCCAATTTCAATCTTTTTAGCGGAATATTTCGTGGCCTTTTTTGATATTCGTATATTTTTGTCTTTTTTTCGTTTTTCCAGGTTTACGTTGATTTAATCCGATTATATATACCACAAACTCTGTGGAATTAATTTATGAACGAAAACATTCGAGTTGTAGAAAAAACTTAAGATGGAATTTTTCTGCACACGAAACCGATCCATGAGGATTCCAACAGATAGAAATGTAGAACATGGAAAGAGTTTCATTTTGATAGGTTGTCGCTCCCGTAACTCCAAACGAGTCAAAAGTTATGACCGTTTGAAGAAATGGAAGAAAGCGACGGACCGCTCGCTGATCCGATTCGACGGCATTGGCAAAAGTCTTCGATCTCCGCGAAACGCTCGATCATGCTCACACAGTAGCGCTCGATATTTAAGATGTTATGGATCACTGGGGGAATAAATGGGGATATGGGTCAAAAGCTTGTCTACTGAAGCTATAGCGCAATAAACGTTCTTTTTTTACGATCGTTTCATCTTCCTTATTTTGCCATGCCTCATTGTGTTGCTCATGTTCATCAAAACGCACTGTCTTTTTACCAAAATTACAACACCACGACAAAGTGACTTCGAGGAGAATGTCAAACGCATATGATATCTTAGAATTTCGAATGGCTGAGTGTGTTTTATATGGTTACTTAGCCTGTAAGTAACCTACTTTTTCAGTCTGCGAATATCTTTCGGTTTCCTGTTTTATCCAATTTTTAATCCAATTTCAATATATTTAGCGGAATATTATCATGGCCTTTTTTGATCTTGGTATATTTTGTTTCTTTTCTCATTATTCTAGGTTTATATCGATTTAGTTTGATTATTTATACCACAAACTCCGCGGAATAAATTTATGAATGAAAACGTCGGAGCTGAAGTGAAAATTTAGGAAGGAATTTTTCTGCACACGAAACCGATCCATGACAATTCCTTCCATTAAAAACGTGGAACACGAAAATGATACATTTATAGGTTGTGGCACCCGTAACTCCAAACGAGTCAAAAGTTATGGCCGTTTTGAAGAAACGAAAGAAAGCGACGGACCGCTCACTAATCTGATTCGACGGTATTGGCGAAAGTCTTCGATCTTCGCAAAACGCTCGAGCATGCTCACAACGTAGCACTTGATATTTAAGATATTATGGATCACTGAGGGAATAAATGGGGATACGGGTCAAAAGCTTGTCTACTGATGCTATAGCGCAATAAACGTTCTTTTTTTACGATCGTTCCGTCTTCCTCTTTTTTCGAACCTCGTTGTTTTGCTCATATAAATCAACACGCATGGTCTTTTTACGGAAATTGCAACATCACAACAAATGACTTCAATGAGAATGTTAAACGCATTTGATATCCTAGAATTTCGAACGGCTGAGAGTGTTTTTCATGATTACTTAGCCTGTAAGTAATCTATTTTTTCAGTCTGCGAATATCTTGCAGTTTCCTGTTTTATCCAATTTTTAGTCAGCGGAATATTATCATAGCCTTTTATTGATCTTCATATATTTTTGGTTTTTTGTGTTTTTCAAGGTTTACATCGATTTAGTCCGACTATTTATACAACAAACTCCGCGGAATAAATTTATGAACGAAAAGATCGAAGCTGTAGAAAAAAATTAAGATGGAATTTTTCTGCACACGAAACCGATCCATGACAATTCCAACTCTTAGAAACGTAGAAAATGGAAAAAGCTTCGTTTTGACAGGTTGTGGCTCCCATTACTCCAAACGAGTCAAAAGTTACGGCCTTTGAAGAAACGAAAGAAAGCATTGGACTGCTCGTTGATCCGATTCGACAGTATTGGCGAAAGTCTTCGACCTCCTCGAAACGCTCGAGTAAGCTCACACTGTAGCACACGATATTTAAGATATTACAGATATAAAGGGAATAAATGGGGATATGGGTCAAAAGCTTGTTTACTGAAGCTATAGCGCAATAAACATTCTTTTTTTATGATCGTTCCGTCTACCTCGTTTTCCGTACCTCATTGTTTGCTCATATTCATCAACACGCGCAGTATTTTTTACCAATATTACAATACCATGACAAAGTAACTTTAAGGAGAATGTTAAATGCATTTGATATTTTAGAATTTTGAATAGCCGAGGATGTTTTATATGATTACTTAGCTTGTAAGTAACCTACTTTTTCAATCTGTGAATATCTTTCGGTTTTCTATATTATCCAATTTTTAATCCAATTTCAATCTTTTTAGCGGAATATTATCGTGACCTTTTTTAATCTTCGTATATTTTTGTTCTTCTTTTAGGTTTACATCGATTTAGTCCGATTATTTGTACCACAAACTCTGCAGAATAAATTTATGAACGAAAACATCCGAGCTGTAGAAAAAACATAAGATGAAATTTTTCTTCACATGAAATCGATCCACGACAATTCCAACCGTTATGAACATAGAACATGGAAAGAGCTTCGTTTTGATAGGTTGTGCCTCCCGTAAATCCAAACGAGTCAAAAGTTATGGCCATTTTAAGAAACAGAAGAAAGCGTGAGACTACTCGCTGATCTGATTCGACAGTATTGGCGAAAGTCTTCGATCTCCATGAAACGCTCGAGCATGCTCGCACCCTAGCACTCGATATTTAAGATATTATGGATCACCGAGGGAATAAATGGGGATATGGGTCAAAAGCTTGTCTACTGATGCTATAGCGCAATAAACGTTGTTTTTTACGATCACTCCGTCTTCCTCGTTTTTCGAATGTCATTGTTTTGCCCATATTCATAAACACGCGCGGTCTTTTTACCTTAATTACTACACCACGACAAAGTGACTTCAAGGAGAATGTTAAATGCATTTGATATCTTAGAATTTCAAACGACTGAGGGTGTTTTTTATGATTACTTAACCTGTCAGTAACCTATTTTTCAGTCTGCGAATATCTTTCGGTTTCTTGTTTTACCCAATTTCAATCTTTTTAGCGGAATATTATCGTGGCCTTTTTGGATCTTCGTATATTTTTGTTATTTTTGTCGTTCTTTTAGGTTTACATCGATTTAGTCCGATTATTTATACCACAAACTCGTAGAATAAATTTATGAACGAAAATATCCGAGCAATTGAAAAAACTTAAGATGAAAATTTTCTACACACGAAATTGATCCATGAAAATTCCAACCATTAGAAACATAGAACATGGAAAGAGCTTCATTTTGATAGGTTGTGGTCTTCGTAATTCCAAATGAACCAAAAGTTATGGTCGTTCGAAGAAACAGAAGAAAGCGACGGACCGCTCGTTGATCCGATTCAACGGTATTGGTGAAAATCTTCGATCTCCGCGAAACGCTCGAGCATGCTCACACTGTAGCACTCGATATTTAAGATATTATGGATTACTGAGGGAATGAATGGGGATATGAGTCAAAAGTAGGTCTACAGAAGCTATAGCGCAATGAACGTTCCTTTGTAACGATCGTTCCGTCTTACTCGTTTTCCGAAAGTCATTGTTTTGCTCATATTCATCAATATGCACGGTCTTTTTAAAAAATTAAAACACCACGACAAAGTGACTACAAGGAGAATGTTAAATTCATTTGATATCATAGAATTTCGAACGGCTGAGGGTGTTTTATATGATTACTTAGCCTATAAGTAACCTACTTTTTCAGTTTGCGAATATCTTTCATTTTCCTGTTTTATCCAATTTTTAATCCAATTTAAATCTTTTTAGCAGAATATTATTGTGGCCTTTTTTATGTTTGTATATTTTTGTTTTTTTTGTCGTTCTTCAAGGTTTACCTCGATTTAGTCCGATAATTTATACCACAAACTCCGTGGAATAAATTTTTGAATGAAAACACCCAAGTTGTAGCAAAAACTTAAGATGGAATTTTTCTGCAGACGAAACCGATCCAGGACAATTCCAACCTTTAGAAACGTAGAACATGGAAAGATCTACGTTGTGAGAGGTTGTGGCTCCCGTAACTCCAAACGATTCAAAAGTTATGGTCGTTTGAAGAAAAGGAAGAAAGCGACGTACTGCTCGCTGATCCGATTTGACGGTATTGGCGAAAGTCTTTGATCACCATGAAATGCTCGAGCACTCTCACACTGTAGCACTCGATATTTAAGATATTATGGATCACCAAGGGAATAAATGGGGATATGGGTCAATCTTGTCTACTGAAGCTATAGCGCAATAAACGTTCTTTTTTTACGATCGTTCCGTCTTCCCCATTTTCCAAACCTCATTGTTTTGCTCATATTCATCAACACACACTGTCTTTTTACCAAAATTACAACGCCATGACAAAGTGACTTGAAGAAGAATGTTAAAAGCATTTGATATCTTAGAATTTCGAACGGGTGAGGGTGTTTTTATGATTACTTTGCGTGTATGTAACCTAATTCTTCGGTCTGTGAATATCTTTTGGTTCCCTGTTTTATCCATATTTAATCCAATTTCAATCTTTTAAGCGAAATATTATCAAGGCCTTTTTTGATCTTCGTTTATTTTTGTTTTTCTTGTCGTTATTCAAGGTTTACATTGATTGAGTCCAATTATTTATACCACAAACTCCACGAAATTAATTTATGAACGAAAACATCCAAGCCATAGCAAAAACTTAAGATGGCATTTTTCTACACACGAAACCGATCCAGGACAATTCCAACTGTTAGAAAGTAGAACATGGAATGAGCTTCGTTTTGATAGGCTGTGGCTCCCCTAACTCCAAACAAGTCAAAAGTTATGGCCGTTAAGAAACGGAAGAAAGCGTGGGACTACTCGCTGATCCGATTCGACGGTATTGGCG
The DNA here is from genome assembly GCA_030765085.1 of Allium cepa. NCBI lineage: Eukaryota > Viridiplantae > Streptophyta > Magnoliopsida > Asparagales > Amaryllidaceae > Allium > Allium cepa. Next base: position 174,023,796 of record CM060931.1, read on the forward strand.
AAAGTCTTCGATCTTCGAGAAGCGCTCGAGCATGCTCACACTGTAGCGCTCGATATTTATGATATTATGGATCACTGAGGTAATAAATGGGGATATGAGTCAAAAGCTTGTCCAGAGAAGCTATATCGCAATGAATGAGCTTTTTCTACGATCGTTCCGTCCTACTCGTTTTTCGAAACTCATTGTTTTGCTCATATTCATCAACACGCGCAGTCTTTTTACAAAAATTACAACACCACGACAAAGTGACTTCAAGAAGAATGTTAAACGCATTTGATATCTTAGAATTTCGAACGGCTGAGGGTGTTTTATATGGTTACTTAGCCTGTAAGTAACCTATCTTTTCAATCTGTGAATATCTTTCGGTTTCCTGTTTTATCCAATTTTTAATCCAATTTCAGTCTTTTTAGCAAAATATTATCGTGGCCTTTTTTGATCTTCGTATATTTTTGTTTTTTTTATCGTTTTTCAAGGTTTATATCGATTTAGTCCGATTATTTATACCATAAACTTTGCGGACTAAACTTATGAACGAAAACATCCGAGCCGTAGTAAAAACTTAAGATGGAATTTTTCTGCACACGAAATCGATCCTTGACATTTCCAACCGTTGGAAACGCAAGACATGAAAAGAGCTACGTTTTGATAGGTTGTGTCTCCCGAAACTCCAAACGAGTCAGAAGTTATGGTCGTTTGAAGAAACGAAAGAATGCGACGGACTGCTCGTTGATCAAATTCGACGGTATTGGCGAAAGTCTTCGATCTCCGTGAAACGCTAGAGCAAGTTCACACAATAGCACTCGATATTTAGGATATTATGGATCACGGAGGGAAGAAATGGGGATATGGGTCAAAAACTTGTCTATCAAAGCTATAGCGCAATAAACGTTCTATTTTTACGATTGTTCCGTCTTCCTCGTTTTCCAAACCTTACTTTTTGCTCATATTTATCAACATGTGTTGTCTTTTCACTAAAATTACAACACCATGAAAAAGTGACTTCAAGGAGAATGTTAAACACATTTGATATCTTAGAATTTCGAACGGCTGAGGGTGTTTTTTATGATTACTTAGCCTGTAAGTAATCTATTTTTTTCAGTCTGCGAATATCTTTCGGTTTCCTGTTTTATCCAATTTCTTTTCAAATTTCTATTATTTTGGTAGGTTAAGTCTGTGAACAACTTAAGATGGAATTTTTCTGCACACGAAACTGATCCTTGACAATTCCAACCGTTGGAAATGCAGGACATGAAAAGAGTTACGTTTTGATAGGTGGTGGCTCCCAAAACGCCAAATGAGTCAGAAGTTATGGCCATTTGAAGAAATGGAAGAAAGCGATGGATTGTTCGCTGATCTGATTCGACGATATTGGCGAAAGTCTTCGATCTCCACGAAACGATCGAGCATGCTCACACAGTAGCACTCGATATTTAAGGTATTATGGATCACCAAGGGAATAAACGGGGATATGGGTCAAAGGCTTGTCCACAGAAGGTATATCGAAAGTTCTTTTTTTACGATCGTTCCATCTTCCTCGTTTTCCGTACCTCATTGTTTTGCTCTTATTCATTAGCACGGCGGTCTTTTTACCAAAATCACAACACCACGACAAAGTGACTTCACGAAGAATATTAAACTCACTTGATATCTTAGAATTTCGAACGGCTGGGGGTGTTTTGTATGATTACTTAGCCTGTAAGTTACCTACTTTTTCAATCTGTGAATATCTTTCGGTTTCCTTTTTTATCCATTTTTAATCCAATTTCAATATTTTTAGCGGAATATTATCGTGGTCTTTTTTTATCTTCATATTTTTTTTGTCGTTCTCCTAGGTTTACATCAATTTAGTCCAACTATTTATACCACAAACTTCGCGGAATGAATTTATGAATGAAAACATTAGAGGTGTAGAAAAAACTTAAGATGGAATTATTCCATACACGAAACCGATCCATGACAATTCCAACTGTTAGAAACGTAAAATAGGGAAAGAGCTTTGTTTTGATAGGTTGTGGCTCCGTATCTCCAAATGAGTCAAAAGTTATGGTCGTTTGAAGAAACGGAAGAAAGCGACGGACCGCTCGTTGATCCGATTGGACGGTATTGGCCAAAGTCTTCGATCACCACGAAACGCTAGAGCATGCTCACACTGTAGCACTCGATGTTTAATGTATTATGGATCACCTAGGGAATAAATGGGGAGATTGGTCAATAGCTTGTCTACAGAAGCTATAGCGCAATGAACGATCGTTTTTTACGATCGTTCCATCTTACGTTTTTCGAAACTCATTATTTTGCTCATATTCATCAACACGCGCTGTCTTTTTACCAAAATTACAACATCACGACAAATTGACTGCAAGAAGAATGTTAAATGCATTTCATATCTTAGAATTTCGAATGGCTGAGGGTGTTTTATATGATTACTTAGCCTGGAAGTAACCTACTTTTTTAATCTGCGAATATTTTTCGGTTTCCTATTTTATCCAATTTTTAATCTAGTTTCAATCTTTTTAGTGGAATATTATCCTGGCATTTTTTGATCTTCGTATATTTTTGTATTTTTTTGTCGTTTTTCATGGTTTGCATCGATTTAGTCCGATTATTTGCACTACAAACTCCGCGGAATAAATTTATGGACGGAAACATCCGAGCTGTAGTAAAAACTTAAGATGGAATTTTTCTGCACATGAAACCGATCCGTGACAATTCTAACCTTTAGAAACGTAGAACATGGAAAGAGCTAATTTTTGATAGATTTTGGCTCCCGTAACTCCAAACGAGTAAAAAGTTATGGTCGTTTGAAGAAACGGAAGAAAGCGATGGACTGTTCGCTGATCCGATTCGACAGTATATGCGAAAGTCTTCGATCTCTACGAAACGCTCGAGCATGCTCACACCGTACCACTCGATATTTAAGATATTATGGATCACTGAGGGAATAAATGGGGATATAGGTAAAAAGCTTGTCTACTGAAGCTATAGCGCAATAAACGTTCTTTTTTATGATCGCTCCGTCTTCCTTACTTTCCAAACCTCATTGTTTTGCTCATATTCATCAACATGCACGGTCTTTTTACCAAAATTACAACGCCACAACAAAGTGACTTCAAAGAGAATGTTAAACGCATTTGATATCTTAGAATTTCGAATGGCTAAGGGTGTCTTTTTTATTACTTAGTGTGTAAGTAACCTATTTTTTCAGTCTGCAAATATCTTTCGGTTTCCTGTTTTATCCATATTTTATTCCAATTTCAATTTTTTTAGCGGAATATTATCGTGGCCTTTTTTAATCTTCGTATATTTTTTTTTTGTCGTTCTTCTAGATTTACATCGATTAGTCCTACAATCGATTGGTCCTACTATTTTGTTTACCAAAATTACAACACCATGACAAAGTGACTTCAAGGAGAATGTTAAACGCATTTGATATCTTATAATTTCGAACGGATGAGGGTGTTTTATATGATTACTTAGCCCATAAGTAACCTACTTTTTCAATCTACGAATATCTTTCGCTTTCCTGTTTTATCCAATTTTTAATCCAATTTCAATCTTTTTAGTGGAATATTATCGTGGCCTTTTTTGATCTTCGTATATTTTTGTATTTTTCATCGTTCTTCTAGGTTTACATCGATTGGTCCTACTATTTATACCAAAAACTCCGCGGAATAAATTTACGAATGAAAACATCCAAGCTGTAGAAAAAACTTAAGACGGAATTATTCCGCACACAAAACCTATCCATGACAATTCCAACCGTTAGAAACGTAGAACAGGGAAAGTGCTTCGTTTTGATAGGTTGTGGCTCCCGTAACTCCAAAAGAGTCAAAAGTTGTGGCCCATTGAAGAAACGAAAGAAAGCGACGGATCGCTCGATGATCCGATTCGACGGTATTGGCGAAAGTCTTCGATCTCCGTGAATCGCTCGAGCGTGCTCACACTGTAGCACTCGATATTTAAGACATTATGGATCACTGAGGGAATAAATTGGGATATGGGTCAAAAACTTGTCTACAGAAATTATAGCGCAATAAGCGTTCTTTTTTTACAATCCTTGTTTTCCGTACCTTATTGTTTTGCTCATATTCATCAACATGCGCGGTCTTTTTACCAAAATTACAACATCACGACAAAGTGACTTCAAGAAGAATGTTAAACGCATTTGATATCTTAGAATTTCGAACGGTCGAGAGTGTTTTATATGATTACTTAGCGTATAAGTAACATACGTTTTCGGTACGCGAATATCTTTCGGTTTCCTATTTTATCCAGTTTTTAATCCAATTTCAATCTTTTTAGCGGAATATTACCATGGCATTTTTTCATCTTCGTATATTTATGTTTTTTTGTCGTTCTTCTAGGTTTACATCGATTTAGTTGGACTATTTATACCACAAACTCCAAGGAATAAATTTACGAACGAAAACATCCGAGCTGTAGAAAAAACTTAAGATGGAATTATTCTGCACACAAAACCGATCCATGACAATTCCAACCATTAGAAAAGTAGAAAATTGAAAGAGCTTCGTTTCGATAGGTTGTGGGTCTCGTAACCCCAAACGTGTCAAAAGTTATGGCCATTTGAAGAAACAAAAGAAAGCGATGGATCGCTCGCTGATCCGATTCGACGGTATTGGCGAAGGTCTTCGAACTCCACGAAACGCTCGAGCATTCTCACAATGTAGCACTCAATATTTAAGATATTATGGATCACTGAGGGAATAAATGGGGTTACGGGTCAAAAGCTTGTCTATTGAAGCTATAGCGCAATAAACTTTCTTTTTTACGATCGTTCCATCTTCCTCATTTTCTGTACCTCGTTGTTTTGCTCATATTCATCAACATGCGCGGTCTTTTCACAAAAATTACAACACCGCGACAAAGTGACTTCAAGGAGGATGTTAAACGCTTTTGATATCTTAGGATTTCGAAGGCCGAGGGTGATTTATATGATTACTTTGCTTGTACGTAACCTACTTTTTCAATTTGCGAATATCTTTCGGTTTCCTATTTTATGGAATTTTAAATCCAATTTGTGACGACCCTGGCTCGACATCCGAAAATCGGCATCCAATACATCTCCCATATTCAAATGCCGGTTATCAAAACGTTGAGTTCGGTTCGTTGGAGCTTATAACACATTAGGTGAAAACAACACGGCGGAAACAGAAATGAATAACTTTTATTGATACACCAAATGGATATAGCATAGATTACAACATTCTACAACAAGCTGATAACAAATGCCCAACAACATCAGAGCTAATATATAATACAACACCACAGCGGAAGAATAACACCAACATGATCTTCAAGAGAGAGAGAGTTCCAACAGCTGCATCTTCATTGCCAAAGCTCCATAGACCATTCCAAAAAGCTCAAGACCGTTATCATGCTGTAATGAAGCAAATGTGAATCCAAACCAAAGACCTTAGATCCACATATCCAACTAGCTTCTAAATTATTGATAACCTGACTCTAAGCTGCCCATGTGGAAAATTATGGGCACCTAGAGTTTAGAAAGGGAACAATAAACTCTAGGTCAGTCATGGGACTGGTGTGAGAAAACATAAAACATTTATTTGTGAAAAGAAAAGAAAAGGAAATTCGTTATGCTTTTTGGAAAATGGAACTACCATAAGGTCTCCCGGCACACACAAAATGCAACCGCACACTTAGGGAAGGTTTCTCCTTACGATAGTCAAACATGCTTGATACGCAAAAATCCATTTTGATATTATTATTAGTGCATAGTGTGAAAAACACTTCGAAAGTAAAATATTTATCTTAGCCAGCATACATACCATTATAGTATGCCTACCATAGGTACCATTTAAAAATGGCAGGTTATACAACTAAAGCCATATAGGGCTCGCATTGAGTGATTGGATTTCCAACAAATGGTCAAGGCTAAGGAACTTCGCCTCTGGAGGGACGCCCTAAGAACCTAACCGGATCTCTGTCAACAAAAGGTCGGGTTACCTCTGTAACTAGGTTACTAACTGTCATGAGTATGCCATCCCCCAGTCGTAACCGACCTTTACCGAGGCCTCTCAACAACCAACAACCACATAAGTAAAATATCTGGGCTCTATACCAGAATACCACTTTTTATCCAGAAGGAAATGTGCATACCCGAGGGGCATGACCCCCATAACCTTGCTGCATCCTTTTCTATTTCGACCATTTTCGGGGGGGGGGGGGGGGTGAGGTTCGATGAAGTCTCGTCCTAAAAAGCTACGCTTTAAACAAAAGCCATGCTTCGATCAACCAATGCTCAGCACTTAGCATGCCACATTACCAAATTAGGAATATATCACTAATAACCATCAACTACATAACCTCTAAGCTCGTACATCTCAGATAAGGGTGTTAAGCTAAGAGAATAAATTCTCCGCCACTAACAAAAATGTATTTGATAGAAACTAGCTTTATATGTCAAAGTGTAACGTCAGACATACATCCATAACGTCCATCCTGGGTCTGAATGGGACCGAAGGCACTTCGTCCAATAAGGAAATTGCAAATCTGGATTCCCTAATCACGTCCGGACTCCCCGTCACATAGGGCAATCTAAATCTCTATACCGGAGTAACTCGGTGCAGAGACATTCAACAGGTAATCCTTTCATTTTCGAAAATACCCGGTCTCAACCACCATCTTCAAATGCAATCCTATTTCATCGTATCATTATTCGGAATGGGTTTTATGACTTAAGGTCCTCCCCGGCTAATCCGAATAACGAGCGTTTATTTTTTAAAAACATATGGATACATTCAAATCTTAGTTAACTCACAACTTTTTAACCCTTATTTCCCAAAAACTTTCCTTTTGAATGGTTCAAACAAATTTCCATTATTAATCTTTTGAACAAAAAGATCCATCTTTAAGATTCGCTTCAGTTTGAAACAAGGTTTACCAAATCTTTAACAAAGATTCATTCATAACTTTTAAAACTATTTCCATTTCAAATTCTATTTACCCATAACTCAAAATCCTTTCAACAAAAACTGGAAATTATTTCTTTATATTAAAGCTATTAACATTTGAAAACAAAGGTTTTTCGTTTCGATAAAATCCGATTTAATTTGCTCAAGTTATAGCCTTTTAAAATATAAATCAGAAAATCAGCGAACTGCCGGACCCTCGGCAAGCTCTATTTGAGTTAAATTTAAATTTCCAAAATAATCCATTTAAAATACTTTTAAAAAATGGTTCAAAATCCATACACACACACACACACACACACACACACATTATATAACCTGTATAACCCATTTTAAACCCTAGTTTCCAAAATTTCAAAATTTTAAAATTATTTATATATAGAATTCAACTTCAATTCTTGAATACAAATTCTAATTAAATAATTTTAATTTCAAAACTTCCTTTTCAAAATTTTTTCATATTTAACCCAATTTCACTTCCAAACTAATTTGGATTCAAAATTCAACTTTTAAATTCCTTTCGCCATTTTGAATAAAATAATATTAAATTCAAAATACTAATGACTTCACCAATTTCCCACGAAATACATATGTGTGTGTGTGTTGTGTCTAAGGGTTTTGCATGCGATAGTAAAATATCACAACCATCATAAATCGAAGCACAAAAATATCAATAAGTGGTATAATCCTATAACGCTTATCTTCCATTCACAGATAAACATATAAATTCATCACGGATAAATAACTTACATTCATCACAGCTCAAACCAAAGCAATTCATATCACAGAACACTACAGATTAACATACCAGAGATATCAAACAATTCAAGGCATTCAGTAAAATCCAATCATCCATAAGCAAGATTAATTAGTTGTTCAATTCCTAATTAATTCAATTTAATCTCCAGATAAATTGAATTAATTACTTTAATTACTTTTATATCCTGGTTAATCAACATTAATTAATTACAAACCATTTGTTATTATTATAAGTAATTAATGAAATTAATTAATCATCCTTAATTATCCATCTTAATTAATTATCTTTAATTGATTAATTATCCTTAATTAATCACATAAATAAATTAACCTTAATTTAATTACATTAATTAATTAACCCTGAATTAATTACATTAAGTAATTAACCTTTAATCATAAATTAATCAACCTTAAATTATTAATTAATTAACCTTAAATCATTAATTAATTAACCTTTAATTACATTAATTAATTAACCCTTTATTTAATTAATTATCCTTTAATTACTTAAATTAAGTAATAATCCAATAAGTAATTATCCTTAATCATGCTGTAATTAATTACATTAAGTAATTATCCTTTAAGTAAATAACCCTTAATTACTTATATTAATTAATCATCCTTTAATTAATTAAGACCCCAATTAATTAAAGATAAACCCTTTATCTTAATCAATTACATCATTTAAATCTTATTAAATTAAATGCTTGAAATTGATTATACAAAATCACTTGAGATTTTTAACACTTATCTAAATTACTTTAACTATATTATTAAATTTCATTTGAAAACACTTAGGAATCACATTTATTAATTACCTAATCTATGCTTATTTAAACAAAAATATTTAATCTTAGAAACATTTAATTTTAACATTTTAATCTTTGAAACCTACTTGAAACTTGATCAATATCTTGTTTTGAAACTTGGTTAATATTTTCTTTGAAACATATTTATTTCCTTTGCTTTTTTATAAAACTTGATTAAAGCAAAAGAAACCCGAGCCTATAACAAAACCCCCTAAACAATCACTCAAGCCAACATGCCAAATTTCCGAGTTCAAACCCGAGCCACTTCCCTTTTTCGTTATAAACTTTATTTTGTTTTTAAAAATTTAAACCCTGTACATACTACACACTTGCATACTTACCCGATATAATACTCGAGCCATTTCATCATCTTCCTGAATATGACTTTGAGCCTACTTCTTCTTCTTCCTCACCCAGACACACAGGTACACGTGTGCACATGCACGATCAATCTGGTCATCTCCGACCATCACTGCGACCTACAACAAATAGCCGATGTTCCCCTCAGTCGTCACGGTCACCCAGAACCTCGAACGCGCCTGATATTCCAAATCGAGTAAGTCAAGCACTCCAATAGAAAATTAGACCGATCGATGAAATCACCTCTCGCCACCATCCTAGATCACCAAAGAACTCGCCGACCAACCCAGACCTTCGCCACAGTCCAACGATTCGTTTCCCCCACCACTGGTCGAGTCCGATACACCCACGTCGTTGAAATCATCTCTCAAACATCATCGACCAAAACAGGTCGATAAACCTTAGATCGCCGATGCTAGACCACCATGGTGGTCAAGAAATGCTCTGACCATTTTTCACTTAATACTCGACCTTCATACTACCTCCAGACCCAAGTGCGACGCTCCTCCATCGTCGATCGCCAAGAAATCGAGTGAAGTTTGAATTCTGATCAACTCAGAAATTCCCAACAATTCCAATCTAAAAAATCATGAAACCATTATCTAAAATACTCATTTTCTAATACGAATTTGTTTCTATAATCAAAACTTGAAACTGGAATAATCGAATTTTCTGATTTGAAAAGATTACACTGTAATTTCTTATTTTCTAAATATTTACTTAATATAAACACTTGAAACCATTTTTGAAAATGACGTTACAGTATTACAATCATTTCTTCTTTAGGGATCATAGCCTAAAAAGGTTTAGGGGAGGAGATTTTCAATTTTTTGAACAGGTTCAAAAACTGTAATCTATGAACAGAGGCATGTTTGCCTGAACACAGACATGCACACCCATATTTACGTATATATACAAACATGTAGGCATGTTTAATAACTAAACAAACATTTTTCATAACATACTTCAAGTGTCAATCCAAATATCAAGTTATATATGCAGATTCAAGTTTTAATATATAGTTCACTCACCAGATTTTAAAACAAAGAACCTGGAAATTGTTTTGATCTTGAAAATTTTGAAACCTGGAACTTGTTTGATTTACTTTGATCTGATCTGCTTTGATTTTTGTTGTTTTCTTCAGGCTTGAGTTTTGTAAAAGTTTGATTTGTTGATTTGGTCTTAGCTTGCTTGCTTTTAGGTTTTAAAATTTGAAAAAGTTAGGCCCCTTTTGGCTTGTCTTTTTTAGTTTTGTGTTTTCGTCCATACAAAGCGCGTCCGTTGTATGTATTGTTGAAAAACAAACAATTCTGAAAAATGAAATTAACATGTAAAATATAAAAAAAATTATTTTGTTTTTCGTGTTTCGAGAGAAAAGAAAAGCATTGGAAACAATCCAAATCCTTGTCGTCCATTGGTCGTCTCAACGGCTAAGAATTATTGATCTTCTCTCTTATTTCTTCATATTTCTTAGTGCAAGTTGAAAACACAAAACTCAAAATACAAAATGAAACCAAACGAGCCCTTATTTGCTTGATTTTATTTTATCTTTGGTTTGAGTTTTTTAGTTTTTTCATTTCTCTGGTTTAAGCTTTCGTAGGTTTGTTGCTATTTTAAACATATGAAAGAAAATGAGAATAGAGAAGAATGTGATATATATATATATATGTATAACCTATTTTTGCATTTTATTTATTATTTAAAAATGGAAATAAAATTTATGACACTTCTATTTGTGCATGTTACTAATCAATTTACATATGTTTTAATGCATGTTATCTTGTTTACACTTGTTTAATGCATGCACTTATGTTTTAATATATTTTTTATTTAATTTTATATTATATTTTCAATTTTGTTTTAATACGTTTCTTTTTATATTAACATATGTTTTAATGTTTTATATTTATATATATACAAACTACATTTTATTTCATGTAAAATTTTAAAAGAAAGTATATAAACCTTTTTATTAAATCTTATTTCAACTAAATCTCTTATATTTTTTAAATAAATAAATATTTATCTTTAATGTTGTTAAATATAGAATTTAACTTTTAAATAGCTTTTGAAAATTATTATATTAATTCCAAAATATAACTTCCAAATCACAATATATATATATATATATATATATATATATATATATATATATATATATATTAGTTTTTAAAATATAGAATTTTAAATCCAATTTATTTTTAAAGATATTTATTTTTGAATTTCAAATCAAAATTCTATTAACAATCTATTTATATATATTTATAAACAAAACTCATATCTTATTTTTTTTGGAAAAAATTCAAATTAGTTCACAAATTAATTCTAAAAATTATATTAATTACTAAATTAAATTTGGCTTAAAAACGAGATCGTTACAGATTCCCCCCTTAATAAAATTTCATCCTCGCAATTTGAAAGCAAAAGATAATCCCAAAGTTCTTATATTCAAACAATCCAAGCATACATATCAGCTATATACTAACAACCAAAGCAAACAATACATTCAACAAACATTCCTAACTATCCAGACACAAATCCGGATTGGCCGTCATAATACTATCTAAAGTTTCCCTGGTGAATTCCAGAACTATTGCAAGTCACTTTTGCAATCCTTTCCAGCTCGGTTTCCAATGACACAATTCTCTTCGCAAATCAGAACAGCCTTATGCTTGTCTAACCAATCTTCCAAGTAAAATATCAAATTCATTAAAGTAAAGAACGAAAATATTGATAGGAAACAGATGATGAGAATACTAAATAGGAATATAAAAAAAGATTCCAGGGCCTCCTATCAAGTTCTTCACACAAATAGGTTCGTTTATGAATTCAGGTTCAAAATTTAACTCTCTAGGTTTGCTAGGAAATAAAACTATGTGTGGCTCTAGTGTCGAATAAAACTCTAACAACTCTATCCTAAATAAGAAAATTAATTTGAAAGGTAATCTTCTTGATACATCCTGGAAATACCAGCGAAAGGCATATAACCCTGCTCAAATACTTGCTTGAATCTATCCTATGTAAACTCATCCGCCGATTCGGCCAAAGTAATGGTCTCCCACCATGCCAAAGCTTCTTCCTGGAGCTGTCAGGAAGTCATCAACTTTTCACAGGATCAAATCCAAGCTTGCGCTTCTATAATAGTCTCCGTACCTTTGAATGGTTTCCCTCCAAGTCTTGAGAAATTCCAATATAACTCTGCCAGATTTGGATGGGGTTGGATGGGAAGAACCGCTCCTTCCATTAATGTTTTTGCAGGGTATCGACCATTTGTAGTGATGCTCCTCCTTCCCCTACCTTGTCTTCTTCTTTCACTCATTCTTACTATCAGTAAATATTAATAAAATTGATTCTAGGCATATAGACAAGATATCTTAGGGAATATACACATTCTAGGGCATTTCTAACCCTATCTCTAATGAGTCACCTAATGAGTTATACTACAAAGCTAAAGTTCTTACTCAACCTTCAGCTATGATACCACTTGTGATGACCCTGGCTCGATGTCTGAAAATCAACATCCAATACATCACTCGTATTCGAATGCCGGTTATTCAAACGTTTAGTCCGGTTCGCTGGAGCCTATAACACATTAGGTGAAAACAACACAGCAGAAACATAAATGAATAACTTTTATTGATACACCAAATGGATACAACATAGATTACAATATTCTACAACAAGCTGATAACAAATGCCCAACAACATCAGAGCTAATATATAATAAAACACCACAGTGGAAGAATAACACCAACATGATCTTCAAGAGAGAGAGAGAGAGAGAGAGTTCCAATAGCTGCATCTTCATTGCCAATGCTCCAAAGACCAATCCAAAAAGCTCAAAAACACTATCATGCTGTAATGAAGCAAATGCGATTCCAAACCAAAGACCCTAGATCCACATATCCAACTAGCTTCTAAATTATTGATAACCTGACTTTAAGCTGCCCGTGTGGAAAGTTATGGGCACCCAGAGTTTAGAAAGGGAACACAATAAACTCCACGTCAGCCATGGGACTGGTGTGAGCAAGCATAAAACGTTTATTTGTGAAAAAAAAGAAAAAGAAATTCGTTATGCTTTTTGGGAAATGAAACTACCATATGGTCTCCCGACACGCACATAATGCAATCACACACTTGGGGAAGGTTTCTCCTTATGATAGTCAAACATGCTTGATAATTGAAAATCCTTTTTGATATAATTATTAGTTCATAGTGTGAAAAACATTTCGAAAGTATAATATTTATCTTAGCCAGCATATGTACTATTATAGTATGCCTACTATAGCCACCATTTAAAAATGGCAGGTTATACAACTAATGCCGTACATGGCTCATATTGAATGTTTAGATAACCAGCAAATGGTCAAGGCTAAGGATCTTCCTTTTCGAAAGGGTATGCCTCTAGAGGGACGCCCCTAGAACCTAACCAGATCTCCGCCAACATAAGGCCGGGTTACCTCTGTAACTACGTAACTAACTGTCATGAGTATGCCATCCCCCGGTCGTAACCGACCTTTACCGAGGCCTCTCAACAACCAACAACCATATATGTAAAATATCTGGGCTCCACACCAGAATACCACTTTTTATCCAGAAGAAAATGCACATACCCTGAGGGGCGCAACCCCCATAACCCTGATGCATCCTTTCCTGTTTCGACCATTTCCACGATGTGAGGTTCGATGAAGTCTCGTTCCACAAAGCTGCACTTTACACAAAAGCCATGCTTCGATCAACCAATGCTCAACACTTAGCATGCCACATTACCAAATTGGGAATGTATTACTAATAACCATCAACTACATAACCTCTTAGCTCATACGTCTCAAAGAAGGGTATTAAGCTAAGAAAATAAATTCTCCGCCGCTAGTAGAAATGTATTTGATAGAAACCAACTTTATGTCTCAAAGTGTAACGTCAGACATACATCCATACAAATCCATCCTAGGTCTGAATGGAACCGAAGGAACTTCTTCCAATTAAGGAAAAAGTATTACAAATCCGGATATTCCCTAATCACGTTCGGACTCCCCGTCACATAGGGTAATCTAAATCTCTATAGCGGAGCAACTCGATGCAGAGGCATTCAACAGGTAATCCTTTCATTTTCGAAAATACCCGGTCTTCAACCACCGTCTTCAAATGCAATCGCATTTCGTCGTATCATTATTCAAAATGGGTTTTATGACTTAATGTCCTCCCCTGGCTAATCCAAAAAATGAGCGCTTATTTTTTAAAAAGATATGGATACATTCAGATCTTAGTTAAGTCACAACTTTTTAACCCTTATTTCCCAAAACCATTCCTTTTGAATGGTTTAAACAAATTTCAACTTTTAATCATTTAAACAAAAAGATCCATCTTTAAGATTCTCTTCAGTTTGAAACAAGGCTTACCAAATCTTTAACAAAGATTCATTCATAACTTTCAAAACTATTTCCATTTCAAATTCGATTTACCCATAACTAGGAATCCTTTTAAAAAAAAACTGGAAATTCTTTCTTTATATGAAAGCTATTAACATTTGAAAACAAAAAAATTTCGTTTCGGGAAAATCTAGTTTAATTTGCTCAAGTTATAGCCTTTTAAAGTATAAATCGGAAAATCAGCGAACAGTCGCACCCTCGGTGTTGGGCGAGTTCTCATTACCGGTCTAAGGCTTCTCCAACTACTATTGGCCGAACCAACCAACTACCGGTTGAAAGCCTCTCCATGTCCATGCCTAGCCGAATCAACCTCTGCCGAACCAAGCCACGCCGAGTCACCGAACCAAGCCACGCCGAGTCACCGAACCAAGCCACGCCAAGTCACCGAACCAAGCTTCGTACACTCGCCACCGGACCACCTCCCTACCGAACCAACTCGAAGTAGCCACCACCGAATCAACCTACCTACCGAGTCAAAGCATGGCCGAACCAACCCATCCCTTCACTCACCACCAAATCAGATCCAACTCCAAGCTCCTACCACCGAACCAAGATAAAACGAACCAACTCTGCCAGGCCAGATTGCATCAGCCCAGGCCCGCCAACTGCTGTATACATCCAAGACCCCTGCCCCCAACCTCACTCTATAAATAGAGGGGCAGGGGTACAACAATGGCAGACAAGTTTTAAGAGCTCAAGCACGGAAGGAACTTTCAAACAACTTTCATATACTTGTATACAAAGCTTTGTACTTGTAATCTGAAAGAACAAGGAGAATAACATATAAAGTGGACATAGGCACGTTCTGGCCGAACCACTATAAATCTGTGTGTCTTTTACAGTTTAGTCCATCTATTTCATATATTTGCATAAATCACCCAAACCATCCAGATCAACATATAATCAACTAAATCATACGACTAGGAGGTGTTTGCCCATTTTTTGTGCAAACATTTTTGGTGCTTTCATTGATAGCAGGAGCTCGAAGCTTCAGCTTCTCCCACTCAACTCTTTTCCTATCAGCATCGTTCATTGCTTGGGAAACATGCCTCCCGGACAGAAGAAAGATACTAACAAAGGAAAGAACATTGCAACTAGCAGTATCCCAGATCCACTAATCAGAGACCAAGACAATCGTCCAGTTCCAACAACAAATTTAAATCAGGCAAGTCCGACAGCCCTTGATACGGAACGACCACTTACAAAGGCGGATCTGGACAGGGTTGTGGCTGAAGTAACTAACCGCTTCACATCTCAACAAGAAGCCCTAGTGGATCAACTCATGTCACGCTTAAGGGATGTCGAAGAAACTAACCGCATCACTGAATCATGGGGTGAGTCCCGGTCTGGAGGATCTGGGAGACGACAAAGGTCTTTTTTATTCGAAGAGGCTAACAACAGAAACAGCCATGGTAGGAGCCGAGCCCGGACTCAGCCCGAATTCCGGCCCATGGAAACACTTGGAACCGAACCCAACGGGGGAGACGCCAGGCGGGGGTCGGATGTAGCTGAGCCCGTCATGCTACCTAACCATGAAAACACCAGTAGACGGGGCCGAGCTGGAGTCCAACCCGAAGTTGGACCCGAGGAAGTGCTGAGAAGAGAACCCAGCAGGGAAAGATCAAGGCAAGGGCCAACTGTGGCTGACCCCAGCATGCCCCCGGAAGACCAGAGGCAGCCATTGGAGAATGTCAGGAGTGATAAACGATACCATCCTTACAGGTCATCTGGACAGAATCAATCCCGCAGGGAAGAACCAAACTCATTTTTATCCGCTCCAAGTTCTGCTGAAAGGATGGCGCGATTGTTCAGAGAGTGCATCCAACGGGAGCAAAGGGATCGGGGGGTAGGTGCTAGGGTAACCAGCCCCTTTACTCACAATA
Organism: Allium cepa; assembly: GCA_030765085.1. Lineage (NCBI taxonomy): Eukaryota > Viridiplantae > Streptophyta > Magnoliopsida > Asparagales > Amaryllidaceae > Allium > Allium cepa. The sequence goes on from CM060931.1 coordinate 174,039,986, forward strand.
TCGAAACTGCCATCACCCCCCGGGAATGGAAAATGCCAACGATGGAACCTTACAAGGGAACCTCTGACCCCATCGTACACTTACAGAGATACACCCAGCATATGCTCATGAGCGGAGCAACGGAGGGAGTATTGTGTAAATGCTTCCTACTTTTCTTGGCAGTTTTAGCTACCTCCTGGTTCTGCCACCTACCCCAAGGGTCCATCAACTCATGGGAAATGTTGAAAGAAAAGTTCATCAGTCAGTTCCGCATTCATGTGGAACAACCCAAGGACGCTTATTCCTTATCTAGTATCAAACAGAAACCCGGAGAGACAGTGCAACAATATCTAACCCGATTCAACGCCGCGGCTTCCGCAGTCCAAGATGCCGATGAGAAACTTATCCTAATGGCTCGCTGCAGTGGTGTACATCCGGATACTAAATTTGCTAGAAGACTAACCAAGGAAAAGCCAGCTACTTTACCTGATTTCTTCCATGAAGCTGGAAAGTATATGAGACTTGAAGACACTGCCACTGAGAGGCAGTCAGGGCAACAGGCTAAGACAGCTACAGACAGGGTTCCGCTGCAGCAAAGGATGTTCGGAGAAATGACTCTAGAGACAATGCTGGGGGCAAGAAGGGAGAAAAGCGCTTATATCGACCAGGACCAAGATTTGACTCTTACACTCCTTTGAATGAAACGATCGAAAACATCTTCCTAGCCACTCAAGACGAAGTTAGATACAAGCGCCCCCCGCACAAGAAGGAGTCAGATAACGCACTCAAGTCTGGAAAGTTCTGCCGCTTCCACGAATCCCATGGACATGACACCAATGAATGCCACCATCTCCGGGACTTGATTGAAGAACACATCAGAAGAAAGAGACTGGAACGCTATGTAAAAAGCCAGAACAGGACTTCGACTCATGCCAATGAGAATCCTGGGCTACCCCTCCCAGAAATAGGCGGAGGAAATCGCAACACCAGCGGCTCTAGTCAAGAGAAGATAGTGGTCCATACCATATCAGGAGGACCACACATCGCCGACAGAAGCTGGGCAGAGATGGAAAGATACGGTAAGTCACTTAGAAACGCCGAAGGCTACGTTAATTCTATTATGGAAGAACGCCACCCGAAACGGAAAGAGAATGACGACATCACATTCAACAGGCGTGATCTAGAGGGAAGACAGTACCCACACATGGATCCTATGGTCATCTCTGCCTGGTTCGGTCCAGCCAAAGTTTTTCGAATTTTAGTAGACACTGGAAGCTCAGTGAATATCCTATTCAAGCGTGCTTTCGAAAAAATGAAGCTGTCAATGAAGGATGTGTCTCCCTGCAACAAACCACTACATGGTTTCACTGGAGATGCGAAGATGCCCCTCGAGCAACTAGCCCTTTTTGTTGAAATAGGAAGTCATCCCCGCTCCGCTGTGCGAAAACAAACATTTGTACTAATAGAGAACCCTTCGGCCTACAACGCCTTTTTGGGAAGACCAGCCTTATCTGACTTCCAAATTGTCCTAGCCCCATGGTGCCTGAAGATGAAATTTCCAACAGATAACGGAATAGGAGAAATGGAAGGAGATCAAGACGCTGCTCGAGACTGCTACGTAACTGAGCTTCGCAATAACCGCAGAAAAGATAAAGGGAAAAATGCAGAGACAACTCTCTGCATGAAAAACTTGGAAGCATAGCAACTAAAGAAAGCCCCTCCTCTGCGATATACTAGTGACCCTTTCAATGAATTAGACCCCAGGGACAAAGAAGAGGAGGCCACCGCCGAGCCTACAGAGGCTATGGAATTCGTAGCTGTAGACAAACACGACCCAAGTAGACTGCTGAAAATCGGGTCTCACCTAAATGAAGAATTAAAGGATCAACTCATTGATTTTCTTCGCCACAACATGGATGTATTTGCATGGACGCACGCTGACATGACAGGAATCTCCCCAGACGTAGCATGGCACGTGTTGAACATAGATCCCACCAAGGTGCCAGTAAAGCAGAAAAAGAGAAGCATGGGGGCAGAACGATCAGCAGCCCTCAAGGAAGAAGTAAAGAACTTACTTGCCAATGACTTCATACGTGAAGCCATCTACCTGAAATGGATGCCAACCCGGTACTGGTAAAGAAAGCTAATGGGAACTGGCGAACATGCATCGATTTCTCCAACTTAAATGACGCTTGCCCAAAGGACTGCTTCACACTCCCCCGAATCGACCAACTCGTGGATAGCACAGCCGGACAAGGACTCTTATCCTTTATGGACGCATACTCAGGATATAACCAGATCCCTATGCACTCTCCCGATCAAGACCACACTAGCTTCATCACTGACCGGGGATTGTACTGTTACAAAGTAATGCCATTTGGACTTAAAAACGCCGGAGCTACTTATCAGCGCCTCGTCAACAAGATGTTTGCAGAACTGATAGGGCGAACTATGGAAGTTTATGTGGATGACATGCTGGTAAAATCGAGGAAAGCCAACGACCGTATAAACCACTTGGACGAAATGTTTCAAGTACTTCGCCAATATGGAATTAAACTGAACCCTCTCAAGTGCTCCTTCGGAGTATCATCGGGAAAGTTCTTGGGATTCATCGTTCATGCCAGGGGGATTGAAGCAAACCCCGAACAAGTTCGAGCTTTGCAAGATATCAAAATACCATCCACTCGAAGAGAGATGCAAAGCCTAAACGGGAAAAGTGGCCGCCCTAAGTAGGTTCATCTCTAAAGCAACCGACAAATGCATCTCTTTCTTCGAAGCTCTAAAGAAAGATAAAGGAAAGTTCGAATGGACTGACGAATGCTCGACAGCCTTCCTTAACTTAATCGGACACCTCCAGAGACCACCGGTACTCTCAACTCCAAATGAAGGCGAGGAACTATACCTATACCTTGCTGTATCGTCCCACGCTTTGAGCACCGCTTTGGTGAGAGAAGACTACCGCACACAGCGACCCGTATACTTTGTAAGCAAGAGATTCACAGGGACAGAAGCCAGATACCCTAAACTTGAAAAGCTAGCATACTGTTTGCTTATCACGTCACGGAAACTGCGACACTATTTCCAGTCTCATTCCATCAGAGTTTTAACCGATCATCCGCTAAGGCAAGTGCTTCATCGCCCCGACACTTCTGGGCGATTACTTAAGTGGTGCATCGAACTAAGTCAATATGATATCACTTACCATCCTCACACCGCTATCAAGGGGCAAGCCATAGATGATTTCATTGCCAAATTCACTACTAGCGAAGGTAAGGACCAATCTGAAATAGCAGAAGATATCAAGTGGAATCTCTTCGTAGATGAAGCGTCGAACGAACAAGGCTCGGGGGCAGGTGTTGTGATAATCACCCCTGGGGGAAAGAAGCTGCACTACGCCCTAAGATTGGAATTCGCTGCCACCAATAATGACGCAGAATACGAAGCAGTGATAGCTGGATTAGAACTTGCACTAGAAATTGGAGTCAGTTCTTTATGTCTCCATAGTGATTCTCAACTTACTGTAAATCAAATACTGGGAGAATTCCAGACTCGAGGAGAAAGACTCACAGCATATCTAAAGAAGACCAGGCTACTGCTTATTCAATTAGATCATTACTTAATCAAACACATTCCCCGGGAAGAAAATCAAGAGGCCGACGAACTAGCAAAACAAGCTAGTATGAAGAACATCACTATTTTCAGAGCATTAACCATCTCAAAACAGCTGGCACCAACTTTCGAGCAAGTGAATCTGATAGCTGCGATCGACGAAGAAACCTGGATGACTCCTATCTGGAAATATTTACAAGATGGCACACTGCCCGACAAGCGTAACGAAGTCAAGAAAATCTTGAGGAAAGCTTCCCGCTATACATTACAAGAAGGCATCCTCTATCGGCGCGGCTTCTCTAATCCCTTGTTAAGGTGTATCGCTGGAAGGGAAGCCAGGGAGGTCTTATCCAACATCCATCAAGGAAGTTGCGGAGATCACACTGGAGGGCAGACTCTGGCAAAGAAGATACTCCGATATGGATATTATTGGCCCACTTTAAACAAAGATGCCTTAGACTTCGTCAAGAGATGCGACAGATGTCAGAAATTTGCCAAGATTCCTCGACTACCCACAAATGAGATTACTCTAATGACCAGCCCTTGGCCCTTTGCCGTATGGGGAATTGACTTTATTGGCGAACTGCCAACGGGCCGAGGCGGAGCCAAATATGCTATAGTGGCGGTTGACTATTTCACCAAATGGGTGGAGGCGGAACCTCTAAATAAAATATCCTCGGCAAAAGTTATCAACTTCTTGATCAAAAATATTCTTTGCAGGTACGGAGTCCCTCTCAAGATCATATCAGACAACGGACTTCAGTTTGATAGCGGAGAATTCGCCGATTGGTGCCAAGAGCACGGAATTTACAAAAGCTTCTCATCTGTAGCTTATCCTCAAGCAAACGGACAAGTCGAAGCTGTCAACAAGATTCTCAAAACCTTAATCAAGAAGAAACTTGAAAAGTCGAAAGGCGCTTGGGTGGACGAACTTCCTACGGCACTTTGGGCCTATCGCACATCTTATAGAACTTCAACAGGGCATACCCCTTTCTCTTTGGCATACGGATCGGAGGCCATGCTCCCAGTTGAAACCATAGTGCCCTCTCACCGTAGGATCCACTACAACCCGGAAGAGAACGAAGAACTCCTCCTCATGTCTTTGGATCAAATTGAGGAGAGAAGAAACGATGCAGCACTCAAAGCAGCAGCTCATAAGCAAAAAGTTGCAGCACAATACAACTCCAAAGTCAAGCAACGCAGCTTACAAGAAGGAGATCTTGTCCTCAAGCGGATTTTCCCGCGCCCCGGAGCACTAGACCCAATCTGGGACGGACCCTACGTAATTCATAAAGATCTCCGCAACGGAGCCTATATTTTGTCAACAGTGGACGGAGAGGTGTTCCAGAGGGCATGGAACATCCAACACCTCCGTCGATACTTTTCTTAACTTGTACTGCCCATACGAAGTAAATTAACAAGGAGGATCAGTGGACGTAGGCATTTTCGTGCCGAACCACTTTAAAAAATCTTGTCTCTTTTTAACTTGTTCCTTTATATCTTGGCTACTTGTTAACTGTATCCTTTTCTGTTGAGCAAAATTCGGTGTCATAGCACCTCCATTCAAGCCGCATCAGGGCACGGCCTTATCTGGAAAAGGCCTAACAGGTACTATGCGATTCTATGCACTTGCCAATAAGACAGTTTTGCTCCAGCATCCCTCTGCTGCGGGTTAACTCATTGCTCGCGACTGCCCTTAAAGCCACTGTAATGAGCCGATTATAAGCCATCACAAAGGCCGACTATAGCCGATGGCAGCTCATTACGGCGTTCGGCTCGCCGGAAACTGTGAACCTACTTTAAGCCCCAACATAAGGTGTAGCCAGCCAGGGGTAGTTCACGGTTGACGATCGGCACCCACGCTAGCCGGCCACAGTAAATCGAATAATACCCACGATTACGGGCCATAATGGCTCGGGTAGTTACTGTGCGCGATCTCGGCTCCGAAATGTCTTAAGTGCGGCTGTGGTAAAAAAGAAAACTCCCCGCGGAGGCGTAAGATGGGTGACAAATGTCTCCAAGACCCACAGCTAGGGAAAGTGACTACAAAACCCGTTTGCCACGAACTTAAGCATATCGACGGCCTTCCGTGACTGGAAGTTTTACTTTTCCTATATTTCCATTCCATTTAAATACTTTTCTCCTATCCTGTGTAACGATCCCTAAAGTACAGGACACCGACTAGGAGACATTCGCTCATAAGGATCGGAGCCCGCAAACTGGATAACAAGACACTCAGTTGCATCCATGACCAGTTACACAAGACGCTCAAAGCTACCCCCCTACAACTAAGACAGGAAGGGCGGTACTCTCTTCTCTTGTACATAAACATGTAACTATAACTTATTCATACATCACACTAACATTGCAAAACATGAGATTATATTTCAAGCAAGAGCTTAGCATCAAACACAACTAAATCACATGCATATGCATAGTTATACTTCTTATGCAGCACATCCAAATAATGACAGCATTCAAAATATAACAGAATCAGCTTGTGTTATAAACTTACATAAAGTCGTTCAATGACATAATTACAGCTCGAAAGTACATTAATGTTTTTGAACTAGCATATACAGGAATGTCAGGCAGACCAAATAAAATAACCAGCTGCATTAGTGCTAACCACTACACCTCAGAACCAGCTCTTCGAATCTACTTGGTTACTGGATCGGAACTCCCAGCATGTTGACCAGAGGTCCCACCTATCCAATTCAGGAAAAGAATCCATCAGATAAACCGCAAATGATCAAGTTATGAAAAGCTAAAAAGGAAAAACTCACCACCACCCGCTTCTTGGTCCTCATCCCCAAACTGCACACCGGCTTCCTCCGCAGCAAGTAGTCGCATCCCCTCCTTCACCGCTACCTTCTCCTCCTTTGAGAACTGGGCGGTAAACATATCCATCCTGAATGCCGCTCCACCTTCCTTATCCGCATCGGCCTTGGCCTACTCCAAAGCCCGGAGATATATCCTAGCCATGATCCGGGGATAGTCATCCATCCAGGATAGATTACCCTGCTTCCAGGTATGGAAGTACATATCCTGCAACATCTCATCCATCATCCCCTCATTCTCCTCAAACTCCCTCACCCGTGCCTCGGAGGACAACAACTTAGCGACGGCAACATCCCTCTCCAATCGATATCTCAAGCGGTCAGCCTGGAGAGACCTCCTCGTTTCCTCCATCTCTTCCTTTAGCCTGGCCTGAGCAAGCTCTGCGGCCTCAAGCCTCCCAGATAACTCCTCTACTTGCTCGAGATCCGCCCTCCGAACCTCGTCCACCGCAGCAATGGCTATGTCAATCCGCTCCTTGTAGGCGGCCTCCATCTTTCGCAACTCAGCTTTACTAACCTCCTCCATGGTTTTCTTTAGTCGTCGGGAGGCCGCCTCATGCTGGGATATCTGGATAGCCTGATCGGCAAGCTGTTTGTCCTGATCAGAAACATGTAGCCGCAACCGGATGTTAGCACTTCCGATTTCCTTCCCAGCCTTGGCCAGTCGAGCGTGATGCTCCATTAACCTCTTGGTTTCCTCAGCCACCCGATCGATACTTGCCTTGGCCTCATTCCCCATGGTCACAATCCGAGTAGTAAGCAAATCGAGGTCCAACGACTTAGCCTCATCAAGCACCCGTACCATGGGATTGCGGGGAAGAAGATGCTCACTCATGACCTCGTCAAAAGAGATATCCTGAAAACTCGGGTCCAGATCCGGGTGGCCGGCAAATGGGTTGCGATCCAAACCAGGACGGTCTATCGGAGTGATGGTTGGATTTTCGGACGGATGGGGGGAAGGCATAAACTCAGTATCCTCCTCAGTCATATCATGGATGGGCTGGACTGGAGGCTGAGGGGCAGGAGAAGGTTCAAATGAAGATCGGCCCCTCTTCCTCTTTTGCATATCTTCCTCAATGACTCCAAGAAGGGGGCGATATCTAACTACATCCCCAAGACGGCTAGTTGGCGGCTTTGGTTTGGCAGAAGCTTTGAGTAGCTTATACTGTTCGAGGCGGTGCCGGATATCTGATGACTTGGCCGCCTTACCTGCTCCTGGAATAAAAACCAAGTGTTACGAACATACAATGATCCATAATTCAAGAAATATGTTAAGTTAAAAAGAATGAGAAGGCACGTCTGTTATACAAACCCCGCGGAGGAGTGGGATACTGCAATAAGTCTTGAATCTCATTCCAGGACGGAAGCGAACCATAAAATATTCCTAAGTCCCTATCATAAATGGAGTCTGCAGAAGTCAAAAGTTCACCTTGAATCGCTGGAGTCGCCTTAGCTGAAGAACTCTCAGAGAATGGATCGGCGCCAGCCCCAGTCTTGTCAACCCCCTTAACCTTCTCAACCAAAGCCGACCCTTCCTCCGACTCTCCAAAAGCTTGACGGAAAGCATCATCCATCACTCATGAATCTCTCCCGCTTGCCCGAAGGTTATGGCACCAACGCCACTACCGCTCAGTCCATCTCCTCCTTCACCTTCACCTCTATCTTCCTCCACATCTTCCTCTCCCGGAGCAAGTGGGCAAGTACTAGGAGAGGGACCGTCGGACTTCTTGAGCTTCTTGCCCCCGACAACTGGAGGCTTTGTGAAAGGTTCCCTCTTGCCGCTTTTCACCATGACCCCTTCCTTGGCTTTGGCGGCCTTCTCCTCAGCCGTATCCCTCTGCTTAGCCACGGACTGGCGTGGGAGGATCAAGTTGTGCTCCAGGAGAGTAGCGTTCCTGATCAGGTAAGAAGCCGACTGATCCCGTCCCAGAATGGCTCTTATTTCCGCAGCCATCTGAACCAAGGAATCATTCTCCACGACCGCAAAGCCACCTGTCGCTAGCAAGAAATAAAAGCATATAAGAAGAAGCGTTGCAGCCGAAACAAGGAAACTATAAATGAAGTTCAACTTACAGCCAGAGGTGAAAAGGCAGAAGGAAACGGAGTCATCCCTGATGAAAAACCATTCTTTCTTAAACATACTAAGCTTCGAATATAGGTCCAAGACCGGTTTGAAGGGAACAGCCGCTTCCAAGCTAACGTACGGAGATCCCTTCTTGTAACCCCTCAAGTTATATAGATACCGAATCTCCCGGTTGGAAAGGGGGCGCCCGTACCTTCTCTGGAAAATAATGTATAAGCACACCAAGATGGCGTAGGAATTGGGCTGAAGCTGGAAGGGAGCCACCTTCAGATAAGTGATGAAGCTGACTATCCAGGTATTAATGGGAGGAATGGCCCCACACATGCAGTGGTACCTACTATACGCAAATTATCCTTCAGGGGGATTGTACGGCATCACTCCGTCCCCCGGCAACCGCATAAGCGCTCTATCAATCCCAAAGGAGCGGGATATAACATCAAGCTGCTCTTCTCTGAGAGAGCTAGGAAAGCAGTCAGGAGGAGAGTTTAAGTTCTCCTGAGGACCGTATCCGTCCACTAAAGACCTCGGGGCAGGTCCCTGTCGTGCTGGTCCTGACTGGGCAGGGGGCACAACGGGAGGCTTACTTCGGTCCGTAGATTTTCTCTTTTCTGATCGAGTTTCCACTTTCCGAGACATTTATCTGCATACGCAAAAGCGAGAGACATAGTGTTAGAACAAGAAGTATGGAAATATAAGCAAGCAGGTGTATGAAGCGAGCAAGCATATATGAGTCCAGGATTTCACTTAAGATTCAAATATAAAAGTTCATTCGGTAAAGCAATGCGAGAGTCCATTCGGCACTCCAACCCCCAAGCTCATTCGGCAAGGTAAGGCGAAATCTCATTCGGCATTCCCAATGCCGAGATTCATTCGACATTCCCAATGCCGGACATTCGGCATTCAAAAAAAAAAAGAAGAGAAGGGGGGACATTCGGCAGTCACCTGATTCGGCAACCAAGAATTAATTCGGTGAAATGTTGATTCGGCAGAGAAATTCTTATCTGGCTATCTCGTTCGGTGGGGAAAGACGGAGGCCTTAGGCCCCTATTTATAAGCAAACGACAAAGACCGGACCAGTTGGTTCGGCGCAAGAAACTGGATGGAAACTCCCAAGCTCAAAACAAAGCACGCCATGTACATGCACATACCCTACTTTGGGGGGCAAGTGTTGGGGATATTGCCACCAAGCTATTGCAGGGAGGGTCCCACCGAATCAGACGCACTTCTCAAACCTTCCCTCTAGCCATTGCCGAACCAACCCCTGCCGAACGAAGCAAGGCCGAACCAACCTTCCCTCTAGCCACTGCCGAACCAACCCCTGCCGAACGAAGCAAGGCCGAACCAACCTTCCCTCTAGCCACTGCCGAACCAACCCCTGCCGAACCAACCTTCTCCAAGCACGGCCGAACCAAGGCATGCCGAACCGGATGTGCCAGACCAGATTGCTTCAGCCCAGGACCACCAGCAGCTATATACATCCAAGACCCCTGCCCCCAACCTCACTCTATAAATAGAGGGACAAGGGTACAACAATGGCAGACAAGTTTGAGAGCTCAAGCACGGAAGGAACTTTCAAACAACTTTCATATACTTGTATACAAAGCTTTGTACTTGTAATCCGAAAGAAAAAGGAGAATAACATATAAAGTGGACGTAGGCACGTTCTGGCCGAACCACTATAAATCTGTGTGTCTTTTACAGTTTAGTCCCTGCTTTTCATATATTTGCATAAATCACCCAAATCACTAGAAACAACATAAAATCGACTAATTCATACGACTTGGAGGTGTTTGCCCATTTTTTGTGCAAACAACAAATATGTAGCTTTAATTTATTCACACATCATATTGGCATTACAAGACATGAAACAATATTTTGAGCAGAAACTTAGCATCAAATGCGATTAAATTTCACATGCATAAACACGCAGTTGTATTTCTTATGCAACATATCAAAATAACAACCACATTCGAACATAGCAGAATCAGCTTATGTTATAAAATTACAGAAAGTCATTCTTTACAAATAATATAATTACAAGTTACATTAATATTTCAGACTAACATAGACAGCAACCAAAATATGTACAAGTCAAGTCAAGGAATCGGAGCTTCGCCTCCATCCCGCTAGCCCTCCGGATCTACTTAACTGCAGGGTCAGAACTCCCCGCATGTATTCCAGAGGTCCCGCCTTCCCAATTCAAAAGAGAATCCATCAATAATCACGAAAGATAAGCAATCAAATCATGAAAAGGTTAAAAGGAAAGACTTACCAGTGTCTGCTCCCTGATCATCATCCGTAGTGAATTGGGCCGTAACCACATCCATCCTGAAAACCGTACCACCTTCCTTATCCGCATCGGCCTTAGCTTCCTCCAAAGCCCGGAGATATATCCTAGCCATAACCCGGGGATAATCGTCCATCCAAGACAGGTTGCCCTGCCTCCAAGTACGGAAATACATGTCCTGGAGCATCTCGTCCATCATCCCCTCGTTCTCCTCAAAGTCTTTCATCCGGGCCTCAGAAGCCGACAGTCGTGCGACAGCAGCATCTCTCTCCAATCGGTATCTCGAGCAGTCATCCTGAAGGGACTTCCACATCACTTCCATCTCCTCCTTCAGCTTGGCCTGAGCAAGCTCTGCGGCCTCAAGCCTCCCAGATAACTCTTCTACCTGCTCAAGATCCGCTCTCCGAACCTCGTCCACCATTGCGATGGCCATGTCAATCCGTTCCTTGCAGGCAGCCTTCATCTTTCATAGTTCTGCCTTACTAGCCTCTTCCATAGTCTTCTTCAACCGCCTGGAGGCTGCCTCATGCTGAGAAATCTGAATGGCTTGATCGGCGAACTGCTTGGCCTGGTCAGAAACCATTAACCGTAGTCGGATGTTGGCACTCCCAATCTCCTCTCTAGCCTTGACCAGACGGGCATGATGCCCCATCAACTTCATGGTCTCCTCCGCGACCCGGTCGATATTAGCCTTGGCTTCGTCCCCCATGGTAACTATCCGAGTAGTAAGCAAATCAAGATCTAAGGACTTAGCCTCATCAAGCACCCGTACCATGGGGTTGCGGGGAAGAAGATGCTCACCCGTGGCCTCGTCAAAAGAGATGTCTTGAAAACTCGGGTCCAGATACGGGTGGCCGGCAAATGGGTTGCGAACCAAACGAGGGTGGTCTATCGGGGTGAAGGTTGGATTTTCGGACGGATGTGGGGAAGGCATAAGCTCGGTATCTTCCTCACTAATATCATGGATAGGCTGGACTGGAGGCTGAGGGCCAGGTGAAGGTTCAAACGAAGATCGCCCCCTCTTCCTCTTTCGCATATCTTCTTCAACAACTCCGAGAAGAGGGCGATATCTAAACACATCTCCAGGACAGCTAGTTGACGGCTTTGGTTTGGCAGAAGCTTTGAGTAGCTTATACTGTTCAAGGTGGTGCCGAATATCTGATGTCTTGGCCACCTTACCTGTTCCTGGAATAAAAACCAGGTGTTACAAGCATGCATGAAACTATGATCCAAGAGATATGTTAAATAGGAAGACGCGCTTATTTTACAAACCCTGAGGGGGAGTGGGATACTGCAATAAGTCTTGAATCTCATTCCAGGACGGGAGTTGGCCATAAAATATTACTAAGTCCTTATCATAAAGGGAGTCTGCGAAAGATAGGAATTCACCTTGAACCACCGGAGTTGCCTTAGCTGAAATACCCTTAGAAGATGGATCGGCACCAGTCCCAGCCTTGCCAACCTTCTTCGCCTTCTCCACCGAGGCCGATCCTTCCTCCAATCCCTCGAAAGCCTGGCAGAAGGCATCATCCGTCCACTCCTGGATCTCCCCTGCCTGCTCAGAAGACAAATCCCCGGCACCACTACCACCCTGTCCCTCACCTTCTCCATCTCCTCTGCTCTCCTCCTCGCCTCTTTCCTCCTCTCCACCTTCCTCCTCCGGAATATCTGGGCATGTGCTAGGGGAGAGTCCGTCAGACTTCTTAAGCTTCTTCCCCCTGACGACTGGAGGTACCGAGAAAGGTTTCCTCTCGCTACTCTTCGCAGAGGCCCCATCTTTAGCTTTAGCAGCCCTCTCCTCGGCTGTATCTCTCTGCTTAACCACAGATTGACGTGGCAGAATCAAGTTGTGCTCCAGGAGAGTGGCATTCCTGATCAGGTAAGAAGCCGACCTATCCCTTCCTGAGATAGCCTCTACCTCCGCAGCCATCTGTACAAGGTGATCATTCTCCACGACTGCAAAGCCACATGTCGCTAGTAAGAAATAAAAGCACATAAGAAGAAGCATTGTATTCGGGACAAAGAAATTACGAATGGAATTCAACTTACAGCCAGAAGTGAAAAGGTGAAAAGAAACGGAGTCGTCCTTGACGAAGAACCATTCCTTCTTGAACATGGTAAACTTCGAGTATAAGTCCAAGACCGGCTTGAAGGACACGGCCGACTCTAAACTAATGTACGGAGACCTCTTCTTGTAGCCCCTCAGATTATATAGATATCGGATTTCCCGGTTAGAAGGGGGCGCCCATATCTCCTCTGGAAGATAACGAATAGACACACTAAGATGGCATAGGAGTTGGGTTGAAGCTGCAAAGGAGCCACTTTCAGGTAAGTAATGAAGCTGACTATCCACGCATTAATCGGAGGAATGGCCCCGCACATGCAATGGTATCGGCTATACGCGAAGTATCCTTCAGGGGGATTATATGGCATGACCCCCTCCCCTGGCAACAGCATGCATGCTCTATCAATCCCAAAGGAGCGGGAGATAACATCAAGTTGCTCCTCTCTGAGAGAGCTCGGAAAGCAATCAGGAGGAGCAGAAGCTCTTGGGGACCATACCCGTCTACTAGCGACCTCGGGGTGGGTCCACGACGTTCCGGTCCTGGATGGGCTGGGGGCACAACGGGGGACTCTCGTCTATCCGTAGATTTTCTCTTTTCTGATCGAGTTTCCACTTTACGAGACATTTATCTGTAACGCCGGAAAAACATATTGTTAGAGCAGAGGAAATAAACAAGCAAGTGTATATAGTTTGAAATTTCACTCATAAATCAAAACGCCCAGAACTCCTAGTATCATTCGGCAAAACCGATACAAAGGTTCATCCGGTGTTAAGTCCAGTCGGCATCCCCAATACCAGGGTTCATTCGGCATTCTCAGTATAAAACTCATTCGGCATCCCAACTTTCAAAACGAATTCGATGATCGAACCCTCAAGCTCATTCGGTAGTACAGTATAAAAATTCATTCGGCGGGAAAGGGGTCTCAACCGGTTCGGCTAGCACTTTGGTTCGGCGAAACAAAGAGTCTGATTCGGCAAAAGGTTCGGCTCGTTTGGTAAGGAATAACGAAGGCACGTGACCCCTATTTATAAGCAAACCTCAATGACCGGACCAGATGGCTCGACGCTTAAAACCGAACGAGACTATCCCAGCAAAACAAAGCGCGACACATGCAGGCATGTGCCCCACTTTGGGGGGCAAATGTTGGGCGAGTTCTCATTACCGGTCCAAGGCTTCTCCAACTACCATTGACCGAACCAACCAACTACCGGTTGAAAGCCTCTCTACGTCCATGCCTAGTCGAACCAACCTCTGCCGAACCAAGCCACGCCGAGTCACCGAACCAAGCCACACCGAGTCACCGAACCAAGCCACGCCAAGTCACCGAACCAAGCTTCGTACACTCGCCACCGGACCACCTCCCTGCCGAACCAACTCGAAGTAGCCACCATCGAATCAACCTACCTACCGAGTCAAAGCATGGCCGAACCAACCCATCCCTTCACTCACCACCGAATCAGATCCAACTCCATGCTCCTACCACCGAACCAAGATAAACCGAACCAACTCTGCTAGGCCAGATTGCATCAGCCCAGGCCTGCCAACTGCTGTATACATCCAAGACCCCTGCCTCCAACCTCACTCTATAAATAGAGGGGCAGGGGTACAACAATGGCAGACAAGTTTGAGAGCTCAAGCACGGAATGAACTTTCAAACAACTTTCATATACTTGTATACAAAGCTTTGTACTTGTAATCTGAAAGAAAAAGGAGAATAACATATAAAGTGGACGTAGCCACGTTCTGGCCGAACCACTATAAATTTGTGTGTCTTTTACAGTTTAGTCCATCTATTTCATATATTTGCATAAATCACCCAAACCATCCAGATCAACATATAATCAACTAAATCATACGACTAGGAGGTGTTTGCCCATTTTTTGTGCAAACACTCGGCAAGCTCTATTTGAGTTAAATTTAAATTCCCAAAATAATCCATTTAAAATACTTTTAAAAATGGTTTAAAATCCATATATATATATATATACATATATACATTATATAACCTGTATAACCCTTTTTAAACCCTAGTTTCCAAAATTTCAAATTTTTAAAACTATTTATATATAGAATTCAACTTCAATTCTTGAATTCAAATTCTAATTAAATTATTTTAATTTAAAAACTTACTTTTCAAAAGTTTTTCATATTTAACCCAATTTCACTTCCAAACCATTTTGGATTCAAAATTCAACTTTTAAATTCCTTTCACCATTATGAATAAAATAATATTAAATTCAAAATACCACTGACTTAACCAATTTCCCGCAAAATCCATATTTGTGTGTGTTGTGTCTAGGGTTTTTGCATGAAATAGTAAAATATCACAACCATCATAAATCCAAGCACAACAATATCTTTAAGCGGTATAATCCTATAACGCTTATCTTCCATTCACAGATAAACATGTAGATTCATCACAAATAAATAACTTACATTCATCACAGCTCAAACCAAAGCAATTCATATCACAGAACACTACATATTAACATACCAGAGATATCAACATTTCAAGGCATTCAATAAAATCCAATCATCCGTAAGCAAGATTAATTAGTTGTTCAATTCCTAATTAATCCAATTTAATCTCCAGATAAATTAAATTAATTATTTTAATTACTTTTAAATCCTGCTTAATCAACATTAATTAATTACAAACCATTTGTTATTATTATATTTTATTAATGAAATTAATTAATCATCAATAATTATTCATCTTAATTAATTATCCTTAATTAATTATCCTTAATTAATCACATAAATAAATTAACCTTAAGTTAAGTACATTAATTAATTAACCCTGAATTAATTACATTAAGTAATTATCCTTTGATCATAAATTAATCAACCTTAAATTATTATTTAATTAACCTTAAATCATTTATTAACTAACCTTTAATTACATTAATTAATTAACCTTTTAATTAATTAATTATCCTTTAATTACTTACATTAAGTAATTATCCTTTAAGTAATTATCCTTCGCATTAATTAATCATCCTATAATTAATTATATTAAGTAATTATCCTCTAAGTAATTAACCTTTAATTACTTTCGTTAATTAATCATCCTTTAATTAGTTAAGGCCCTATTAATTAAAGATAAACCCTTTATCTTAATTAATTACGTCATTTAAATCTTATTAAATTAAATGCTTGAAATTGATTATACAAAATCATTTGAGATTTTTAACACTTATCTAAATTACTTTAATTACATTATTAAATCCATTTGAAAACACTTAGGAATCACATTTATTAATTACCTAATCTATAATTATTTAAAACCAAAATAATTAATCTTAAAAACATTTAATTTTAAGATTTTAATCTTTGAAACCTGTTTGAAACTTGATCAATATCTTGCTTTGAAACTTGGTCAATATTTTCTTTGAAACATATTTATTTCCTTTTCTTTTTTATAAAACTTGATTAAAACAAAAGAAACCCGAGCCCATAGAAAAACCCCCCGAACAATCACTCGAGCCAACATGCCAAATTTTCGAGTTCAAACCCGAGCCACTTCCCTTTTTCTTTATAAAATTTATTTTGTTTTAAAAATTTTAAACCCTGTATATGCTACACTCTCGCATACTTACCTGATATAATACTCGAGCCATTTCATCTTCTTCCTAAGTATGACTTCGAGCCTACTTGTTCTTCTTCCTACAGCATCACCCAGACACAGGTACATGCGTGTACGGTCAATCTGGTCATCTTCGACCATCACTGCACCTACAAAAAATCGCCAATGTTCCCCTCAGTCATCATGAACACCCAGAACCTCGAATGCGCCTGATATTCGAAATCGAGTGAGTCAAGCACTCCACTAGAAACTTAGATCGATCGATGAAATCACCTCGCGCTACCATCCCAGATCACCAGAGAACTCCCCGACCTATCTAGACCTTCGCCACTATCCAACGCTTCGTTCCCCCACCACCGGTCGAGTCCGACACACCCAGGTCGTTGAAATCGTCTCTCAAACATAATCGACCAAAATATGTTGATAAACCCTAGATCGCCAATGCCAGACCACCACGGTGGTCGAGAAATGCTCTGACCATTTTTTCCTTAATGCCCGAGCTTCATACTACCTCCAGACCCAAACGCGACGCTCCTCTATTGCTGATCGCCATGAAATCGAGCGAAGTTTGAATTCATATCAACTCAGAAATTCCAACATTCCCAATCTTAAAAATCATGAAACCATTATCTTATATCATCGTTTTCTAATACGAATTTGTTTCTATAATCAAAACTTGAAAGTAAAATGATCGAATTTTCTGATTTGAAAATATTACACTGTAATTTCTTATTTTCTAAATATTTACTTAATATAAACACCTGAAACCATTTTTAAAAATGATGTTACAGTCTTACAATCATTTCTTCCTTAGGGATCATAGCCTAAAAAGGTTTAGAGGAGGAGAGTTTAAATTTTTTGAACAGGTTTGAAACCTGTAACCTATGAACAGAGGCATGTTTGCCTGGAAACAAACATGCACACCCATATTTACATATATATATATATATATACATACACAAACATGTAGGCATATTTAACAACTAAACAAACATTTTTCATAACATGCTTCAAGTGTCAATCCAAATATCAAAATATATTAGCAAATCCAAGTTTTAATATATAGTTTACTCACCAGATTTTGAAACAGAGAACCTGGAAATAACTTTGATCTTGAAAATTTTGAAAACTGGAACTTGTTTGATTTACTTTGATCTGATCTATAGCTTCAACTGAGTCGAATCTGAACTTTGCTTGTTGATCTGATCTGCTTTGATTTTTGTTGTTTGCTTCAGGCGTGAGTTTTGTAAAAGTTTGATTTGTTGATCTGATCTTAGCTTGCTTGCTTTCAGGTTTTAAAATTTTAAAAAGTTATTTGCTTGATTTTCTTTTATCTTTGGTTTGAGTTTTTCAGTTTCTTCATTTCTCTGGTTTAAGCTTTCACAGGTTTGTTTCTTGTTTAAACATATGAAAGAAAATGAGAAAAGAGAAGAATGTGAGATATATATAACTTTGTTTTCACTGTATTTATTATTTAAAAATGGAAAGAAAATTTATGAAACTTGTATTTGTGCATATTACTAATCAACTTACAAATGTTCTAATGCATGTTATCTTGTTTACCCTTGTTTAATGCATGCACTTATGTTTTAATATGTTTTTTAATTTAATTTTGTATTATATTTTCAATTTTGTTTTAATACATTTCTTTTTATATTAACATATGTTTTAATGTTTTATATTTATATATATACAGCTATATTTTATTTCATGTAAAATTTTAAAAGAAAGTATACAAACCTTTTTATTAAATCTTATTTCAACTAAAGCTCTTATATTTTTTGATAAATAAATATTTATCTTTAGTGTTGTTAAATATAGAATTTAAATTTTAAATAGCTTTTGAAAATTATTATATTAATTTCAAAATATAATTTCCAAATCACAATATACATACATACATACATACATAGATACATACATACATACATACATATATATATATATATTAGTTTTTAAAATATAGAATTTTAAGTCCAATTTATTTTAAAGATATTTTTTCGAATTTCAAATCAAAATTCGATTTACATTCTATTTATATATATATATTTATAAACAATATTCATATCTTATTTGTTTTGGAAAAAATTCAAATTAGTTCGCAAATTAATTCTAAAAATTATATTAATTACAAACTTAAATTTGGCTTAAAAATGGGATCGTTAAACAATTTCAATCTTTTTAATGGAATATTATCGTGGACTTTTTTAATCTTCGTATATTTTTTTGTTTTTTTCTCATTCTTCTAAGTACATCTATTTAGTCCGACTATTTATACCACAAACTCCGCGGAATAAATTTATGAATGAAAACATCCAAGCTGTAGAAAAAACACAAGATGGAATTATTCTGCACATAAAATCGATCCATGACATTTCCTACCATTAGAAACGTAGAACATGGAAAGAGCTTCGTTTTGATAGGTTGTGGCTTCTGTAACTCCGAACGAGTAAAAAGTTATCGCCGTTTGAAAAACGGAAGAAAGTGACAGTCGCTCGCTGATTTGATTCGACGGTATTGGCAAAAGTCTTCGATCTCTGCGTAACGCTTGAGCATGCTCACACTATAGCACTCGATATTTAAGACATTATGGATCACAGAGGGAATAAATGGGGATATGGGCCAAAAGCTTGTCTCTAGAAGCTATAGCGCAATAAAAGTTCTTTTTTTACGATCGTTTTGTCTTCCTCGTTTTCCATACCTCATTGTTTTGCTAACGTTAATCAACACGCGTGGTCTTTTTACCAAAAATACAACACCACGACAAAGTGACTTCAAGAAGAATGTAAAACGCATTTGATATCTTAGAATTTCCAACGGTTGAGGGTGTTTTATATGATTACTTAGCCTGTAAGTAACCTACTTTTTCGGTACGCGAATATCTTTAGGTTTCCTGTTTTATCCAATTTTTAATCCAATTTCAATCTTTTTAGCGAACTATTATCGTGGCCTTTTTTATCTTCGTATATTTTTGTTTTTTTGTCGTTCTTCTAGGTTTACATCAATTTAGGCCGACTATTTATACCACAAACTCCACATAATAAATTTATGAACGTAAACATCCGAGCTGTAGAAAAATCTTAAGATGGAATTATTCTGCACACAAAACCGATCCATGACAATTCCAACCGTTAGAAACGTAAAACAGGGTAAGAACTTCGTTTTGATAGGTTGTGGCTCCCGTATCTCCAAACCAGTTAAAAGGTATGGTCGTTTGAAGAAACCGAAGAAAGCGACAGACCGCTCGCTGATCCAATTCGACGGTTTTGGCGAAAGTCTTCCATCTCCGCGAAACGCTCGATCATGCTCACACTATAGCACTCGATATTTAAGATATTATTGATCACCGAGGGAATAAATGGTGATATGGGTCGAAAGCTCATCTACTGAAGCTATAGCGCAATAAACGTTCTTTTTTTACGATCATTCCGTCTTCCTCGTTTCCCATACCTTATTGTTTTGCTCATATTCATCAACATGCGCGGTCTTTTTACCAATGTTACAATACCACGACAAAGTGACTTCAAGGGGAATGCTAAACGCATTTGATATCTTAGAATTTCGAATGGTTGAGGGTGTTTTATATGCTTACTTAGCCTATAAGTAACCTACCTTTCAGTCTGTGAATATCTTTCGGTTTCCTGGTTTATCCAATTTTTAATCCAATGTCAATCCTTTTAGCGGAATATTATTGTGGCCTTTTTATTTTTGTATATTTTTATTTTTTTTCCGTTTTTCTAGGTTTAAGTCCATTTGGTCCGACTATTTATACCACAAACTCAACGGAATAAATTTATGAAGAAAACATCCAAGCTATAGAAAAAACTTAAGATGAAATTATTCTGCATACAAAACGGATCCACGACAATTTTGTAACGACCTGGAATTTTTTGTCCCAAAAATTGCAGATAGTTAGGAAGAGAATAAAAGAGATAGAAGAAAAGAAGAAATAGAAACACCAACATCTCACATTCGCAGTGGATAAAATATAATATCAAATAATTTTCTTTACACAAAAAAAGCTGAATCAATCATTTACAATTTAATACATCAGAGTTACAACATTTACACAAACATAGGACAATTAAAATAACTTGTCCTAGATATGCTACAATATATCACGGCGGAATACACTCCATACGTTCCTGCCATCTAACTCGCCTCCAGAGCTCCAGAACGCTCTTACCTGAAAATCTATAACACGCGGTCTGACCCGAGCATTACATCAAAGTGACACCCGGATCAAGCTGGAAACCAGCGTGAGTAAACTCATCTAATATAGAACAAAAAAGCATACAACTTATATAAAATCCGAGGTAACTTGTATCAATTTACAACTTCACAAGTCGTTATAGACTTCACTTGCATCACACATCAATTTTTATGTACAAAAACTTAGATTAAATGGTCCAATTAACTTAAATCATTCCATTTCAGCCTACTGATTCCACATATCAATTTATAAAGAATCGAAGTGGGTTCGGGTATTTACTAATACCCAACTCAGATCTCTTCGAATTCAATACCATCTTAACCCAAGTTATTCAAGTGAAATACAATTCAATTTTAAATACAAGATGTTACTTTTTACACAGCAATTCATCATTGATAGATAACCACATTATCATTGTCCATCCAAACATATCATATCACAAAGCATTTCATATCAAAGATATCAATCAATTCAAGGCATTTAATCATCATTCAATCATTCATAAGATGGATCATTTCCAAAATCAATTTAATTTATCTCTAATTAAATTAATTACTAATCCTTTAATCACTTAGATTACCTTTACTTAATCACTAATTAATTACAAATTAATTAATTAATGTTCTTTTAATTATCCATCTTAATTAATTATCCTTGATTAATTATCTTCAATTACATAAAGTAATTATCCTTAACCATTTACAGTAATTAATCTTTAATTACTTTCATTAATTACATTAATTAATTACATTAATTAATGATCCATAATTAATTACTTTCATTAATCAGTCTTAATCAATCATAAACAGTAATTAACCATCCTGTAATTACTTTCCTTAATTAATTAGCTCCTTAATTAATTATATTAATCCTTTAATTAATCACATCAAGTAATTAATCCTTAATTACTTTTCCAAAGTAATTAACTTTTAATTACTTTCCATTAAGCAATTTCCCTTATATTAATTACATCCAGTAATCTATCCATCAATTACTTCACTAAGTAATTACTCTTATCAATCTCATTAAGCAATTATACTTAATCAATTATCAAGTGACTATCTTTAATCAACAAATTATTAATCACATTCACAGCTGGATAATTCATCCCTTAATGAAACGACCCTGACTCGACCTTCGAAAATCGGCACTGAATACGACACTCATATTCAAATGCCGCAGATCCAAACGTTGAATCTGGTTTGCCAGAGATTATAACGCATTAAGTATAACACAGCGGAAGAAATGAATAATACATTTGATACATAACATTTGATACAATATTCAGATACAATGATGATACAATGAATATCAATATACCACAGAGATATGATACAAGACAATAGCAGCGAAAAGAAAAGATAACACCAGCAACGGAACAATATCTCCAATAGAGAAAGTAGTCTTCAAAAGAGAACTCCAGTATCGGTAATCTCCATCTCCAAGGCACCAATCCAGAAATAGCTCGAACTACCAATAACGATGCACTAAACTAAGCAAGGTCATTCATGAATGCTGAAGTGTAGCAAATGCGATCCACATATCCAAAGGGCTTCATAGGCTATTGAATCAATTCCTACAATTCGACTATCTGAAAACCCAACTCTAGACTGCCTGTGTGGAAAACTGTGGGCACCTAGAGTTTAGGAAAGGAATAATAAACTCCAGGTCAGTCGTGGGACTGGTATGAGCAAACAAAAACAGTTTATCTTTTAAAACAAATAACAAAAGAGTTTAAAATAAATCCACAATGCTTTTTGGAAAATGAAACTACCATATGGCCTCCCGCCACATACACAATGCAAACGCAGAATTGGAGGAGATTTCTTCTTATGATAGTCAAATATGCTTGATACGAGAAAATTTCTTTGATATTATTACTAGTGCATAGTGCAGAAAACCATTCGAAAGTATAATATTAATCCTAGCCAGCATAGCTACCATGATAATATGCCTACTATAGCTGCCATGTTAAATGGAAGGTTCTACAACTAAAACCGTACAAGGCACGTATTGGATGATTAGATTTCCAACAAAGGGTCGGGCTAAGGGACTTCCTATGCCACATGGGTACGCCTCTGGAGGGATGTCCCGAGAACCTACCCGGCTCACTGCCAACACAAGGCCGGGTTACCTCTGTAACTAGGTGACGACTACTCGAGCATGCCTTCCCCCGGTCCTTTGGGACCTTTACCGAGGCGCCTCTTAACCACAAAGCAATCACAAAGGAATAGATTTGCAGTAACCACATGGGTTAAGTATTTGGGCTCCATACCATGATACTACCCTTTTCCAGAAGTGAATGACAAACCCTAAAGGGAGCGACCCTCATAACCTTGCCGCATCTTTCCTGTTTCGACCATTTCCGAGGTGTGAGGTCCTGATGCAGTGTCGTCCACAAAGCTACACTTTATACAAAAGCCATGCTTTGATCAACAAATGATACACAGTAGCACTCAGCATGCCACACTACCAAATTGGGAGTATATCACTGATAACTATCAACTACATAACCTCTGAGCTCGTACGTCTTAGAGAAGGGTGTTAAGCTAAGAGAATAAATTCTCCGCCACCAAATAGAAATGTAGTTGATTGAGATCAGTTTTATATCTCAAAGTGTAGTGTCAGACATACAACCATACAAGTCTGTTTCGGGTTTGAACAGAACCGAAGGCACTTCCAAAGAAGCCCTTGCAATCCAGGCATTCACAATCCCGATC
The DNA here is from genome assembly GCA_030765085.1 of Allium cepa. Classification (NCBI taxonomy): domain Eukaryota; kingdom Viridiplantae; phylum Streptophyta; class Magnoliopsida; order Asparagales; family Amaryllidaceae; genus Allium; species Allium cepa. The sequence continues at coordinate 174,063,369 of CM060931.1, forward strand.
GGACTTCCCATCACTTAGGGTATCTCTATATCGTAGCTACTCGGTGCAGACACAACCGATAGGTTATCCTATCATTCTCGCAAATACCTGGTCTTCAACACCGGTCTTCAAATGCAATCCATAACGTCGTATCATTATTCGGAATGGGTTATATGACACAAGGTCCTCTACCGGCTAAACCGAATAATGAGCGTAATTTTTAAAACATATGGATATTGGATTTCAGTTAAATTACAACTTTTAAAATTCAAATCTTTCTTTCAAATGGTTTAAACAAATTACCATTTCAAATTTTTAAACATAAAGATCCATTTCACAAAGTTCACCCAATTTCACAAAGAGCCATTCACAGATTTTCAAAATGATTCCCATTTCAATTAGGATTAACTCATCCAATCTTTAAATTAAAGATTTAACTTATAGCCTTCAAACCCGTTTTCCAAAGATGTATTCATAACTTGGAAGACCATTTTCATTTTAGACTTGAAATCCTTTTAACACAAATTGAAAGTTCATTTCTTATACGAAAGCTGAAATTATTTGAAAACAAATAGTTTTCATTTCGAAAAAAAAATCCGATTTCATTTATACGAGTTAAAATCTTTGGGTTAAATTCAAATTCTCAAAACAACACTTTAAAAATGATTTAAAACCCATATAAACTTATATAACTTTTTAAATCATAAATAGAATTCAATTTCAAATTTTGAATTTAAATTTAAATCAAATTATTTAAACTTCAAAACTTAATCAAGTTATTCAAAAATAAATTTTATCTCTGAAATTCCTTTTCAAAAACTTTTTTTTACTTTAATCCCAATCCATTTCCAAAACCATTTGGATTAAAAAATATTTCCCAAATCTGTGACTTAACCCATTTCCACGTGCAATCCACATTTGTGCGTGTATAAGTGTGGTCCAGGGGTTTTACACAATAGAAGTGCAACATCATCAATTAGTACATATTCGAATACAGTAATATATTTGATAAGCGGTATAAACTATAACGCTTATCTTTCATTCACAGATCACATATATATATCACAGATAATCAATTACATTAAGCACAGCTCAAATCAAACAGAGCACCACAATTAGGGATATCAAACAATTCAATAATCTAATAGAATCCAAACATTCGTAAGTAAAATCAGTTAATTATCTGATTAATTCAAATCAGATTAATTAATTATGTACTACTAATCCGGGTTAATTAACATTAATAAATTAAAAATCATTTTGATTAATTATTCTTTAATCGTTTATTTATTAACCATTAATAATAAATTAATTAACCTTTAATTTTAATTCATCAATCATTAAATAATTAACCTTTAATCATTTAATTCACCATATAATTAATCATCTTTAATTAATTAATTAACCCTTAATTAATTATCCTTTATTAATTTCACTAAGTAATAAGCTTTTATTTAGTTACACAAAGAAATTATCTTTTATTTAATTACACAAAGTAATTATCTTTTATTTAATTACACAAAGTAATTATCTTCAATTTACTTTCCTAAATAATTTATCTTCAAATTAATTATCCTTTATTAATCTTAAATTAATTGCATTAAGTAATTAAAACTTAATTGTTAATTAATTAAGTTTTTTATTAATTAATTATTCCTCAATTAATTACAAATTAATAATCCTTCAATTACAATTGAATTAATTTTTTAAATTATTACATAATTAACCTTTAATCATCCATTACATTGATTAATTGACCATAGATTAATCACATTAACAAATTATTCTTTCGAATTAATTAACCCATTTTAAACACTTGATTAATCAAGTTTTAAATCATTAATTATACATCCTTAATTACTTTCAATTAATTAATTATTTTTATTAATGAACTAATAATTAATTAATTAATCACTTCCTAAATTAATTACTTTTAATTATATTAATTGATTATCTTTAATTAATTAACCTTTAAACACCTGATTAGTCAATTTTAATCTCAATTATCAATCCTTAATTACTTGATTACATCATTACATTTTGAAAACAATTAGAGATTGAATAAGATAATTAGTCTAATACAAAATTTGATAAACCAAAACAATTTTAAAAAAACATTTAACTTTAAAATTTTAAATTTTAAAAACTTATTTTTAAAACCTGTTTATAAATTAAATTTGAAAACGTGTTTATTTTCATTTTGCATTAGAAATTTCATTTCTTTATTTCCTTTAAATCTTCAAAAACCTAAGAATTACAGTTTAAGAAACAAACTCGAGCCCAACCTGGGATTCACCCGAGCCTGTCTTCGAGTAACCCTCATTTTCCCTTCTCTTCAAGTCAAATGCCTGCTTCCTCGTGCTTGAACCCAAGCCCATTATCTTCTTCCCCAAAACATCACAACCTAGACACAAACGTGGATGCATGCACATGCACCGATGATGGCCATCGTTTCGATCATCATCGTTGATGCCAACAAGTCACCTACGACTTCCTCCATCGATCCCAATCACTAAATCTTTAAATTGAACTCGAAATCAAAATCGAGTTCGAGCACACCCAAACTGGAATGAACCAGACCAACAAAATCAATCGTCGATGACAATTTCGACAACCTAGAACCACGCCGCTCCACCCAAAAACGCGTCACATGATTGCACTTTGATCCACCTTGGACCGGTTATTCCCGGTGCCTTGACGTCGATGAAATCTCCCCTACAAAACTCGTGACCAAAACTGAGCAATAAACCCTAAAACCAAATCGGGCGGCACGTCAATCAACCAGAAAATTTTCGTATATTTTTCCAACAAACTTCATCCTTCCAGCTATCTTCGACCTCAACCAAAACCCACAATTCAACGTCAATTGCCAGAGATTGGCGAAAATGTAAGTCTCACTTAACATTCAATTTCTCACAAATTATCGAACTAAAAATTATGAAATGATTCTCTAAATTCATCATTTCCCGAGTTAAAACTGTTTATGTGATCGAATTATGAAATTAAAACATTTGACTCTGGGCTAAATTTAAATCATCACTATATAAATATCATTTTCTAAATAAATGTTTAATTTAAATACCTGAATTTTCTTTTAAAAGTGATGTTATACACATTCAAGTATACTTCATTCAAAGATCAAAGCTTTAAAAGGTTTGGATGGGATTATTTTTAAATTTCCTATCAGGTTTTGAAAAAAAATCTGTTATTAGATAGAGATAACTCTGTATGTATACATAGACACACATTTTAATCATTTCAACACACATATATACATATAAACCAGCTGATAGATTCACATCCATCAACTCTATCATCACAGAACAAAAAAACGAAATCAAGGAACTGGTTTAAGAATTAGGATTTTCTCACATTTTTTTTCCTAAAGACAGGAAGCTTCTTACAGTTTTCAAAATAAGGATGAAGCCAGGATTTCTTTTTCCTTCTTTAAATCTTGAAGTTAAATCTGCAAAGTTTGTTAATACAAAACTTTGCTTAATTTTTGTTGTATTCATTTGTTTACTTCATCAATAACACACAATCCTTAATTTACTTACAGTTTGAATTCCTTATTCAACAAAGAAAGAATTTTCTTCTCTTTTTTCTTTTTCTACTACTTGAAGTCCAGAAATAGATCCAGTCTTTGAACTTGATTTCCTCCTACAACTAATTAATTCAATTGCTTAGATTCTTACTTTATTACTGATTAACAACATCAAATTAAAATCTTTAAAAGAAATTTACTTGCCTTAATTTATTTCAGAAATCTTGCACTGTTTCCAGGCCAGAACTGAAGCACTGTATTTTCTTTTTATAAATCTGCAGTTTGAATTTGTGTTAAAACTTGATTTCAAAATCACAAATTTACTAAACTATAAAGTATAGAGTTTACCTGAGAGATGGAGTGTAAATCTACAGCTTGATGTTTAAGGAGATTTGCAGATTTACTTTACTTTGAATCCAAGAAAAAAGTTGGCAATTTTCTGATTTTTTTTCTATTTTTTCTCTTTGGGTGTTGGAGTTTGAAATGCTCAATCTTTTTGCTGTTCTTTTCAGATTTGCTGAGAGGCTAAATAATTGAATATGGGAAGCTGAAAAGTTTTTGTGATTTTTAAATTTTATTATTTTATTCAATCAATCATAGTTAATGCCATTTGTAAAAATAATCATGAGATCTCAATGTATGTTAATTCCTTTACTCCATCTCCATTTTGCATGTTTAATATTTGTAATTTTACAAAGACAAATGAATTTGTTTTAAATAGATTTCATATCATGTTTATAAATAAACATACCCCTTATTCATTTGTATATACATATATACAATATTGAAAGAAGAATTGTTTTAACCAATATTTACATTATATAAATTTCACCTTAATGATTGTTGGGCAGGTTTCCACCTACCACCGAATCAAGAGAAGAATGCAACACCACCGGTCCAAACAGTCACCGGACCGGACCATCCACGTACCACCGAACCAAGGAGGCGGAAGCCAATGCCTAACCAACCACTCCCTAGCTCCTACCGAACCAACTCTCCACCAAGCCCTACCAGTCCAAACATCTCACCGGACCAGCTCATCCCCAAACTACCACCGGACCAACTCCCCCGCTACCGAACCACCTACGATCGGACCAACCCTCACTCCACCTACTACCTGTCCAAACAACATACCACCTCCTACCGAACCAACATGAAGAAGGTGTACCGGACTAGCACTACCAGGCCAGATTGCCTCAGCCCAGGCCCACCAGCAGCCATATACATCCAAGACCCCTACCCCCGACCTCACTCTATAAATAGAGGGGCAGGGGTACAACAATGGCAGACAGGTTTGAGAGCTCAAACACAGAAGGAACTTTCAAACAACTTTCATACTCTTGTAATCAAAGCTTTATACTTGTACTTGTAATCCGAAGTAAAAAAGGAGAATAACATATAAAGTGGACGTAGGCACATTCTGGCCGAACCACTATAAATCTGTGTGTCTTTTACAGTTTGGCCCATGTTTTTTATATATTCGCATAAAACACCCAAATCACTAAAAATAACATAAAATCGATTAAATCATATGACTTGGAGGTGTTTGCCCATTTTTTGTGCAAACATTTTTGGTGCTTTCACTGAGAGAAGGAGCTCGGAGCTTTAGCTTCTCCCACTTAACCCTTTTCCTATCAGCATCGTTCATTGCTTGGAAGACATGCCTCCCGGACGGAAGAAAGATGCTAACAAAGGAAAGAACATCGCAACTGGCAGTATCCCAGACCCAGTGATCAGAGACCAAGGCAATCGTCCGGTTCCAACAGAAAATGTAAATCAGGCGAATCTGACAGCCCCTGCTACGGAACAACCAATTACAAGGGCGGATCTAGACAAGGTTGTAGTTGAAGTAACTAACTGCTTCGCATCTCAACAAGAAGCCTTGGTGGATCAACTCATGTCACACTTAAGGGATGTTGAAGAAACCAACCGCAACACTTAATCATGGGGTGAATCCCGGTCTGGAGGATCTAGGAGACGACAAAGGTCTTTCTTCTTCGAAGAGGCTAACAACCGAAATAGCTATGGTAGGAGCCGAGCCCGGACTGAGCCTGAATTCCGACCCGAGGAAACACTTGGAACCGAACCCAACAGGGGAGGTACCAGGCAGGGATCGGATGTAGCTAATCCCGTCATGCTACCTAACCACGGAAACACCAATGGACGGGGCCGAGCTGGAGTCCCGCCCGAAGTTGGACCCGAGGAAGTGCTGAGAACAGAACCTAGCAGGGGAAAATCAATGCAGGGGCTAACTGCGGCTGACCCCAGCGTGCCCCCAGAAGACCAGAGGCAGCCATTGGAGAATGTTAGGAGTGATAGACGATATCATCCCTACAGGTCATCTGGACGGAATCAATCCCGCCAGGAAGAACCAAACTCATTTCTATCCGCTTCAAGTTCTGATGAAAGGATGGCACGGTTGTTCAGAGAGTGCGTCCAACGGGAACAAAGGGATCGGAGGATAGGCGCTAGGGTAACCAGCCCCTTCACCCGCAATATCGAAACAGCCATCACCCCACGGGAATGGAAAATGCCAACAATGGAACCTTACAAGGGAACCTCTGACCCCGTCGTACACTTACAAAGATACACACAGCATATGCTCATGAGCGGGGCAATAGAAGGAGTGTTGTGTAAATGCTTCCCACTATTCTTGGCAGATCTAGCTACCTCCTGGTTCTTCCATCTACCCCAAGGGTCCATCAGCTCATGGGAAATGTTGAAAGAAAAGTTCATCAGCCAGTTCCGCATTCATGTGGAACAACCCAAGGACGCTTATTCCCTATCTAATATCAAGCAGAAGCCCGGGGAGACAGTGCAACAATATCTAAACTGATTCAACGCCACAGCGGCCGCAGTCCAAGATGCCGACGAGAAGCTTATCCTAATGGCCCTCTGTAGTGGTGTACACCCGGATACTAAATTTGCCAGGAGACTAACGAAAGAGAAGCCAGCTACCTTACCTGATTTCTTCCACGAAGCCGGGAAATATATGAGTCTTGAAGATGCTACCATTGAAAGGCAGACAGGGCAACAAACCAAGGCAGCTCATGGCAACACATCCGCACTAGCAAAGAACGTTCCATGAAATGACATCAGAGATAGTGCTGGGGGCAAGAAGGGAGAAAAGCGCTTATATAGGCCAGGACCGAGATTTGACTCTTACACTCCTCTAAATGAAACAATCGAAAACATCTTCTTGGCCACCCAAGACGAAATTAGATACAAGCGCCCCCCGCACAAGAAGGAATCGGATACGCAATTAAGTCTGGAAAGTTCTACCGCTTCCATGAATCTCATGGGCATGACACCAATGAATTCCATCACCTCCGGGACTTGATTGAAGAACACATCAGATGGAAGAGACTGGAGCGCTATGTGAAAGGTCAGAATAGGACTTCAACTCCTGCAACGAGAACCCAGGGCTACGCGTCCCGGAAGTTGGCGGAGGAAATCGCAACACCAGCGGCTCCAGTCAAGAGAAGATAGTGGTCCTTACCATACCAAGAGGACCACACATCGCCGACGGAAGCTGGGCAGAGTTAGAGAAATACGGTAAGTCACTTAGAAACAATGAAGGCTACGTTAATTCTGTTACAGGAGAAAGCCACCCGAAACGGAAAGAGAATGATGATATCACATTCAGTCAGCGTGATCTAGAGGGAAGGCAGTACCTTCACATGGATCCTATGGTCATCTCTGCCTGGTTCGGTCCAGCCAAGGTTTTTCGAATCCTAGTAGACACTGGAAGCTCAGTAAATATCTTATTCAAGCACGCTTTCGAAAAAGTGAGGCTGTCAATGAAGGATGTGTCTCCCTACAGCAAACCGCTACATGGTTTCACCGTGGATGCGAAAATGCCCCTCGGGCAACTGGACCTCTTTGTCGAAATAGGAAGTCATCCCCGCTCCGTTGTGCGAAAACAAACATTTGCGCTGATTGAGAGCCACTCGGCCTACAACGCCTTTTTAGGAAGACCAGCATTGTTTGACTTCCAAATTGTCCTAGCCCCGTGGTGCCTAAAGATGAAATTTCCAACGGATAACGGAATAGTAGAAATAGAGGGAGATCAAGACGCCGCTCGAGATTGCTATGTAACCGAACTTCGCAATAACCGCAGGAAGGACAAAGGGAAGGAGGCAGGGACTTCTCTCTGCAAGAAAAACTTGGAAGCATAGCAATTAAAGAAAGCCCCTCCTCTTCGATACACCAGCGATCCTTTCAACGAATTAGACCCCAGGGACAAGGAGGAGGAGGCCACCACCGAGCCTGTAGAGGCTATGGAATTTGTATCTGTAGACAAACACGACCCAAGTAGACTGCTAAAAGTCGGGTCTCAGTTAAGAGCGGAATTGAAGGATCAACTTGTCGATTTTCTTCACCACAACATGGTTGTATTTGCATGGACGCACGCCGACATGATAGGAATCTCCCCAGACGTAGCATGCCACGTACTGAACATCGATCCCACCAAGGTGCCAGTGAAGCAGAAAAAGAGGAGCATGGGGGCAGAACGATCAGCAGCCCTCGAGGAAGAAGTAAAGAACTTACTTGCCAATGACTTCATACGAGAAGCCATCTACCCAGAATGGATCACCAACCCGGTACTGGTAAAGAAGGCTAACGGGAAGTGGCGAACATGTATCGACTTCTCCAACTTAAATGACGCTTGCCCGAAGGACTGCTTCCCACTCCCCCAAATCGATCAGCTCGTGGACAGCACAGTCGGACACGAACTCTTATCCTTTATGGATGCATACTCAGGATATAACCAGATCACTATGCACGCCCCCGATCAAGACCACACTAGTTTCATCACTGACCGAGGATTGTACTGCTACAAAGTAATGCCTTTTGGACTTAAAAACGTCGGAGCTACTTATCAGCGCCTCGTCAACAAGACGTTTGCGGAATTAATAGGACAACTATGGAGGTCTATGTGGATGACATGCTGGTAAAATCAAGGAAAGCCAACGATCATATAAACCACCTGGACGAGATGTTTCAAGTACTTCGCCAATATGGAATGAAGCTGAATCCTCTAAAGTGCTCCTTCGGAGTATCGTCGGGAAAGTTCTTGGGATTCATCGTCCATGCCAGGGGGATTGAAGCAAACCCCGAACAAGTCCGGGCTTTGCAAGATATCAAGATACCATCCACTCGAAGAGAGATGCAAAGCCTAAACGGGAAAGTGGCCGCCCTAAGCAGGTTCATCTCTAAAGAAACCGACAAATGCATCCCTTTCTTCGAAGCTCTAAAGAAAGACAAAGGAAAGTTCGAGTGGACTGACGAATGCTCGACAACCTTCCTTAACTTAATCGAACACCTTCAGAGATCACCAATACTCTCAACTCCAAATGAAGACGAAGAACTATACCTATACCTTGCTGTATCATCCCATGCTTTAAGCGCCGCTTTGGTGAGAGAAGACAACCGCGTGCAGCGGCCCGTGTACTTTGTGAGCAAGAGATTTACAGGGGAAGAAGCCAGATACCCTAAACTTGAGAAGTTAGCATACTGCTTGCTAATCACGTCACGGAAGCTACGACACTATTTTCAATCTCATTCCATCAGAGTTCTAACCGATCAACCGCTAAGGCAGGTACTTCATCGCCCCGACACTTCTGGGCGACTACTTAAGTGGTGCATTGAACTGAGTCAATATGATATCACCTACCATCCTAGCACCGCCATCAAAGGACAAGCCATGACCGATTTTATTGCCGAATTCACTACCAACGAAGGTAAGGATCAATCCGAAATAGCGAAAGATATTAAGTGGAATCTCCTTGTAGATGGAGCATCAAACGAACAGGGCTCGGGGGCAGGTATTGTGATAATCGCCCCCAGGGGAAAGAAGCTGCACTATGCCTTAAGGTTGGAATTCGCTACCACCAACAACAATGCAGAATATGAAGCAGTAATAGCAGGACTGGAACTTTCCTTAGAAATTGGAGTCAGTTCTTTATGTCTCCATAGCGATTCTCAACTTATTGTAAATCAAATACTGGGAGAATTCCAGACTCGAGGAGAACGACTCACAGCATATCTAAAGAAGACCAAGCTGCTGCTCACTCAATTGGATCACTATTTAATCAAACACGTTCCTCGAGAGGAGAACCGAGAGGCTGACGAATTGGCAAAGCAAGCTAGCATGAAAAACAGCACCATTTCTGGAACAGTAGCCATCTCAAAACAACTAGCCCCAAGTTTCGAACAAGAGGACCTGATGGCTGCAATCGAAGAAGAAACTTCGATGACCCCAATCTGGAAATACTTGCAAGATGCCACACTACCCAACGAGCGTAGCGAAGTCAGGAAAATCCCGAGGAGTGCTTCCCGCTACACGATAAAAGAAGGCATCCTCTATCGGCGCGGCTTCTCTAACCCTTTATTAAGATGTGTCATCGGAAGGGAAGCCAAGGAAATCTTATCCAACATCCATCAAGGAAGTTGCGGAGACCAAACTGGGGGGGTAGACTCTGGCAAAGAAGATACTCCGATATGGATATTTCTGGCCCACCTTAAACAAAGACGCCCTAGACTTCGTCAAGAGATGTGATAGATGTCAAAAATTTGCTAAGATTCCTCGACTGCCAACAAACGAAATTACTCAAATGACCAGCCTTGGCCCTTTGCAGTATGGGGAATTGACTTGATTGGCGAACTGCCGATGGGCCGAGGAGGAGCCAAATATGCCATAGTGGCAGTTGACTATTTCACCAAATGGGTGGAAGCGGAGCCTCTAAACAAAATATCTTCGGCAAAAGTTATTAACTTCTTGATCAAAAATGTTTTATGCAGGTACGGGGTTCCACTCAAAATCATATCGAACAATGGACTTCAATTTGACAGCGAGGAGTTCACCGACTGGTGCCGAGAGCATGGAATTCACAAAAGCTTCTCATCTGTAGCTTATCCCCAGGCAAACGGACAAGTCGAAGATGCCAACAAAATTCTCAAAAATCTAATCAAGAAGAAACTTGAAAAGTCAAAAGGCGTTTGGGTGGATGAACTTCCTATGGCACTTTGGGCATACCGCACATCTTACAGAACATCAACAGGACATACTCCTTTCTCTTTAGCATACGGGTCGGAGGCCATGCTCCCAGTTGAAACTGTAGTGCCCTCCCATCGTAGGATCCACTACAACCCAGAAGAGAACGAAGAACTCCTCCACATGTCTTTGGATCTAATTGAAGAGAGAAGAAACGATGCGGCACTCAAAGCGGCAGCTCACAAGCAAAAAGTGGCAGCACAATACAACTCCAAAGTCAAACACCGCAGCTTACAAGAAGGAGATCTTGTCCTCAAACGGATCTTTCCGCGCCCCGGAGCGCTAGATCCAATCTGGGACGGACCCTATGTAATTCATAAAGATCTCCACAACGGAGCTTATATTTTGTCAACAGTGGACGGAGAGGTGTTCCAGAGGGCATGGAACATCCAACACCTTCGTCGATACTTTTCTTAACTTGTACTGCCCATATGAAGTGAATTAATAAAGAGAATCAGTGGACGTAGGCATTTTCGTGCCGAACCACTCTAAAATTCTTGTCTCTTTTTTAACTTGTTCCTTTATATCTTGGCTGCTTGTTAAGCTTTATCCTTTTCTGTTGAACAAAATCCTGTATAACGGCATTTCCATTTTGGACACTTCACAGCACAGCCTCACCTGGACAAGACCTAACAGGTACTATACGAATCTATGCCCGCGTCAATGAGACACTTAGCTCCATCATCCCTCTGCTGCAGGTTAACTCATTGCTCGCGACGTCCCTCAAAGCCAACTGTAATGAGCTGATCATAAGCCACTGAGAAGGCCGACTATAGCCGAGGAAACTCATTACGGCGTTCGGCTCGCCGGCGACTGTGAACCGATTATAAGACCCAACATAAGGTGTGGCCAGCCAGGGGCAGTTCACAGTTGACGATCGACACCCACGCTAGTCGGCCACGGTAAATCGAATAATACCCATGATTACGGGCCATAATGGCCCAGGTAGTTACTGTGCGCGATCTCGGCTCCGATGTGTCTCAAGTACGGCTGTGGTAAAAAAGGAAACTCCCCGCGGAGGCGTAAGTTGGGTGACGAATGTCTCCAAGACCCACAGCTAGGGAAAGTGACTACAAAACCCGTTTGCCACGAACTTAAGCACATCGAAGGCCTTCCGTGATTGGAAGTTTTACTATTTCTTATATTTCCATTTTATTTATAAAAACTTTCCTCCTATCCTCTATAACGATCACTAAAGTACATGACACAAGATGGGAGACACTCGCTAGTGGAAATAAGAACTCACAACTGGATAACAGGTCACTCAGCTGCATTCCATCCTCAGTCACACAAGACATTCAAAGCTACCGTCTACAACTAAAACATGAAGGGCGGTACTTCCTTTTCTTGTACATAAACATGTAGCTATAGCCTATTCACATATTACACTAACATTGCGAGATGTGAAATTATATTTTAAGCGAGAGCTTAGCATCAAACACGATTAAAGCACATGCATATACACAGCTATATTTCTTATGCAACACGTCAAAATAACAACAGCATTCAAATATGACAGAATCAGCTTATGTTATAACATTATATAAATGAAATCATTTGCTACAATGACATAATTACATAATTACAACCTGAAAGTACATTAAGGTTTTGGACTAGTATATTCAGGAATTGCCAAGTAAACCAAAAAAAAATAGTCAGCTGCAGCAGGGCTCCGCCTCTATCCTGCTAGCCCTCCGGCATCTACTTGACCGCTAGATCAGAACTCCCAGCATGCTGGCCAGAGGTCCCACATGTCCGATTCAGGAGAGGAATCCGTCAAATAAATGATACGCAATCGAGTTAAGAAAAGATTGAGAGCGAAAACTTACCAGCATCTACTCCCTGATCATCATCCCCCAACTGCACTCCCACTTCCTTGGCGGTAAGCAGCCGCATACCCTCCTTCACTGCCACTTTCTCCTCTTCAGTAAACTGGGCCGTGACCACATCCATCCTGAAAGTTACACCACCTTCCTTATCCGCCTCATCCTTGGCCTCCTCCAAAGCCCAAAGATATATCCTATCCATGACCCGAGGATAGTCGTCCATCCAGGACAGGTTGCCCTGCTTCCAAGTACGAAAGTACATGTCCTGGAGCATCTCATCCACCATCCCCTCGTTCTCCTCAAACTGCCTCATCTGGGCCTCGGAAGCCGAAAGCCTTGCGACAGCAGCATCTCTCTCCAATCGGTATCTAGAGCAGTCAGCCTGAAGGGATTTCCGCATCGCCTCCATCTCCTCCTTCAGCTTGGCTTGAGCAAGCTCTGTGGCCTCAAGCCTCCCAGATAACTCCTCTATCTGCTCAAGATCCGCTCTCCGAACCTCATCCACTGTGGCAATGGACATATCGATTTGTTCCTTGCAGGAGGCCTCCATCTTTCGCAGCTCGGCCCTGCTAGCCTCCTCCATAGTTTTCTTTAACCGTTTTGAGGCCGCCTCATGCTGGGAGATCTGAATGGCCTGGTCGGCAAGCTGTTTGGCCTGATCGGAAACCATTAGCCGCAGGCGAATGTTAGCACTTCCGATTTCCTCTCCATCCTTGACCAGTCGGGCGTGATGCTCCATCAACTTCTTGGTCTCTTCAGCCACTCGATCGATGTTTGCCTTGGCCTCGTCCCCCATTGTCACAATCCGAGTGGTCAACAAGTCGAGATCCAAAGACTTAGCCTCGTCAAGCACCCTTACCATAGGATTGCGGGGCAGGAGGTGCTCACCGGTAACCTCATCGAAGGAAATATCATGAGAAATCGGGTCCAAATCTGGATGACCCGCAAATTGGTTACGAGCCAAGCCGGGACAATCAATATGAGTAACGGAAGGATTCTCTGATGGATGCGGAGATGGTATGGACTCAGTATCTTCCTCCGTGATGTCATGAATATGCTGGGTTGGGGGCTGAGGTCCAAGTGAAGGTTCAAACATGGAACGCCTCCTCTTTCTCTTTTGGATATCCTCTTCAATAACTCCGAGAAGAAGACAGTAGCCGACTACGCCCCCAGAACGGTCAGTCGAAGGCTTCGGTTTAGCAGAAGCTTTGAAGAGTTTGAATTGCTCGAGGCGGTGCCGAATGTCTGATGTCTTGGTCGCCCTACTCGTTCCTGAAATAAAAACCAAGTGTTACAAGCATGCATGAGACTATAATTCAAGAAACATATGAAGTTAAAAAAGTAGTTAAGAATTCACCTTGAACCGCCAGAGTTGCCTTAGCTGAAATACCCTCAGAAGAAAGACTGGCACCAGTCCCGGCTTTATCAGACTTCTTCGGTTTCTCCACCAAGGCCGGCCCTTCCTCCAACCCCTGAAAGACTTGACGGAAAGCATCATCCGTCCACTCTTGAATCTCACCCGCTTGCGCAGAAGTCAAGGCACCGACGCCACTACCACTCTGCCCTTCGCCACCGTTACCACCGTCACCCTCTCCATCATCTCCGCTCTCCTCCTCGCCTCTTTCCTCCTCTCCACTTTCCTCCTCCGGAACATCTGGACACGTGCTGGGAGAGGGGCCCTCAGATTTCTTAAGCTTCTTCCCCCCGACGACTGGAGGTATCGAGAAGGGCCTCCTCTTGCTACTCTTTGTCGTGGCCCCTCCTTTGGCTTTGGCAGCTCTTTCCTCAGCCGTATCCCTCTGGTTGACCACAGACTGATGTGGTAGGATTAAGCTGTGTTCCAGGCGGGTGACATTCCTAATTAAGTAAGAGGCTGACCTATCCCTTCCCGAAATGGCCTCTATCTCCGCGGCCATCCGAAACAGGTGATCATTCTCCACGACCGCAAAGCCACCTGTTGCTAGCAAGAAATAAAAACACATAAGAAGAAGCATTTCAGTCAGAACGGAAATCATAAGTAAGCTTCAACTTACAGCCAGAGGTGAAGCGGTGGATCGAAACGGTGTCATCCCGGACGAAGAACCATTCCTTCTTGAACATGGTGAACTTTGAATACAAGTCCAGGATCGGCTTGAAGGACACGGCCGATTCCAAGCTGATGTATGGAGAACCCTTCTTGTAACCCCTCAAGTTATATAGATATCGAATTTCCCGGTTAGAAGGGGGCGCCCGTACTTTCTTTGGAAAATCACGAATAGGCATACCAAGATAGCGTAGGAGTTGGGCTGGAGCTGGAAGGGAGCCACCTTCAAATAAGTAACGAAACTAACTATCCAGGCATTGATTGGAGGAATGGCCCCGCACATGCAATGGTATCGGCTATACGCGAAATATCCTTCAGAGGATTGTACGGCATCACTCCGTCCCCCGGCAATAGCATACTCGCTCTGTCGATCCCAAAGGAGCGAGAGATGACATCAAGCTACTCCTCTTTGAGGGAGCTCGGAAAGCAATCAGGAGGAGAGTTCAGAAGCTCTTAAGGACCATATCCGTCCACTAGTGATCTCGGGGTGGGTCCCTGTCGTCTCGGTCCTGGCTGGGCTGGGGGCACCACGGGGGACTCCCTTCTGTCCGTAGATTTTCTCTTTTCTGATCGAGTTTCCACTTTGTGAGACATTATCTGCAACACAAGAAAGTACATCGTTAAAACATATGAACATTGTAGTCTAGAATCTCACTTGTAATTCGAAACATGAAAAAATTCAAGGTTTGAATATCATCCGATAACCCAAGATTCGGGTTCATTCGGCACTTATACAGTTTAGCCTCATTAGGTGGTCCGAGCACCCATTTCCATTCGTCAATTCAAGTGTAAAAGTGTCATTCGGTACTTGGAACACACGAGTTTCATTCGGTGAGCCAAGTTCCCGTGTCCGTTCGGTGGTACAATGCAAACCCATTCGGCGAAAGGAGGCTGATACCCGATTCGGCAAACTAAAGTGATTCGGCGGTAAAGTTGCTTCGGCAGGAGAGAATCTGATTCGGCTATCAAGCTTGGTAGGGAATAACGAAGGCCTAACACCCCTACTTATAAACGAACGCAGGATAACCGGACCGGATGGTTCGGCGCATAGGGCCGGACGAAAATACCCAACTTAAAACAAAGCATGCCATATACGGGTATATGCCATACTTTGGGGGGCAAATGTTGGGCAGGTTTCCACCTACCACCGAATCAAGAGAAGAAGGCAACACCACCGGTCCAAACAGTCACCGGACCAGACCATCCACCTACCACCGAACCAAGGAGGAGGAAGCCAATGCCGAACCAACCACTCCCTAGCTCCTACCGAACCTACTCTCCACCTAGCCCTACCGGTCCAAACATCTCACCAGACCAACCCTCACTCCACCTACTACCGGTCCAAACAACATACCACCTCCTACCGAACCAACATGAAGAAGGCGTACCGGACTAGCACTGCCAGGCCAGATTGCCTCAGCCCAGGCCCACCAGCAGCCATATACATCCAAGACCCCTGCCCCCGACCTCACTCTATAAATAGAGGGGCAGGGGTACAACAATGGCAGACAAGTTTGAGAGCTCAAACACGGAAGGAACTTTTAAACAACTTTCATACTCTTGTAATCAAAGCTTTATACTTGTACTTGTAATCCGAAGTAAAAAAGGAGAATAACATATAAAGTGGACGTAGGCACATTCTGGCCGAACCACAATAAATCTGTGTGTCTTTTACAGTTTAGCCCCTGTTTTTTGTATATTCGCATAAAACACCAAAATCACTAGAAATAACATAAAATCGATTAAATCATACGACTTGGAGGTGTTTGCCCATTTTTTGTGCAAACAACGATTTTAAAAGCCAAATAATTTTTTTAAAACATTTATTTTAAATTTAGATTAAAATCCAAATTCACTTGAATTATAACCATTTATGTCCCTTTATATATTCACACATATCTTGAAAAATTTAAATTCAATTTCAATATATACTCAATTCTACTCATATATGCAATATACATATATGTATATAATTTTAAATTCAAATGACTTTTTAAAACATTCATTATTTCAAAATTTTAAACTCAAAAGAAATTGGAATTTACTCACATATGATTACAACTTATTTTATTTGTTTGAGATTTTTTTCTTTCAATTTATTTTGAAATTAAATTCCAAAGATTTAAACATATTACTAATTTTAAATTGATAAATTTCCAGGATGTTACTTTTTATTTATAAGACATTAAATATAGAATTTCAAAGCCCCAATTAAACTTTTAAAATCAATACCCAAATAAACAAATGTTTTATTTAATCTTGGAAAAAATAATTTAATTTACAATTTAAATTCACAAATTTATATCAATTACTAAATTTAATTTTACTCAAAAGTCGGGATCGTTACAGATTCCCTCTTAAGGAAATTTCGTCCTCGAAATTTGCAAGGGAGACAACAAAGAGTAGATGGAAACAGAAAGATAGAGAAATATGTTTTCAGATCAATCTGAGTATTTATTCTGCATTTGGCTTACCAAATCAAAATATCAACAATATGAGAACAAACTCCTACAATTATTTCACAAGATACTCGGGTCCACCGGTCTACGAATATGCAAGTGCATTGATTAGTTCGAAGGGATAACTTATCGTTCTTAGAATATATCGAGACCCTTGCAAAAGATAAATGGATTTAATCTTCCATAATTCTCAAACACAAGGTATGGATTTCGAATTCAGGTCGAAATATCCCAAAGTATACATCAACTTGTCCCTCTTCGGACATCAGTCTACACAAGAAATTACAATAGAATTTCAAATTTGGTTTTAAACGAAAGCGTTTTATTGATTCAATTCAAATTTAGCTTCATATTTTATTAACCAATTTAACTCAATTTAAAATGCCCAATTTATTTAAAATTTTCAATTTCAAATTTCAAATTCATTAAAGTTTAAAACGAAAAGCTGATAAGAAACCGATGATGATACGATGTAAGGATTTTCTACAACGATTCGTAGGGCCACCATCACACAGAAGCTTCTTTCTGGAGCTTCTACGAAGCAATCAAAGAATTTGAAATCAAATCAAAGGAGATTGATAAAGAAAGTTGTTTCCACTTTTGTAGGGTATTGACCATTTGTAGTGGTACTCCCCTGTCCCCTATCTCATCCTCTTCTCGCACTCATACTCACTATTAGTGGATAGTAAGAGAATTTACTGAGGCATTCAAATGGATATCATAGGGATATACTCATTCTAAGGTATACTTCACCCTATCTCTAATGAGTTACTTAATGTGTTATACTCCTAAGCTAAAGTTTCAACCTTCAGCTCTGATACCAAATGAAAGATCCTGACTCGACCTTCGAAAATTGGCACCGAATATGACACTTATATTCAAATGTCGTAGATCCAAACGTTGAATCTGGTTCGCTGGAGCTTATAACACATTAAGTACAACACAGCGGAAGAAATGAATAATACATTTGATATATAACATTTGATACAATATTCAGATACAATGATGATACAATAAATATCAATATACATCAGAGATATGATACAAGACAATAGTAGCGGAAAGAAAAGATAATACCAGCAATGGAACAATATCTCCAATAGAGAAAGTAGTCTTCAAAAGAGAACTCCAGTATCGGTAATCTCCATCTCCAAGGCACCAATCTAGAAACAGATCGAACTCCCAATGACGATGCAATAAGCTAAGCAAGGCCAGTCATGAATGCTGAAGTGTATCATATGCGATCCACAAATCCAAAGGGCTTCCAATGTCATCGATTCAATTCCTACTATTCGACTATCTGAAAAACCAACTCTAGACTGCCCGTGTGGAAAATTGTGTGCACCCAGAGTTTAGGAAAGGAATAATAAACTCCAGGTCAGTCGTGGGACTGGTATGATCAAACAAAAACAGTTTATCTTTTAAAACAAATAACAAAAGAGTTTAAAATAAATCTGCAATGCTTTTTGGAAAATGAAACTACCATATGGCCTCCCGCCACACACACAATGCAAACGCAGAATTGGAAGAGATTTCTCCTTATGATAGTCAAATATGCTTGATATGAGAAAATTTCTTTGATATTATTACTAGTGCATAGTGCAGAAAACCTTTTGAAAGTATAATATTAATCCTAGCCAGCTTAGGTACCATAATACTATGCCTACTATAGCTGCCATGTTAAATAGCAGGTTCTATAACTAAAACCGTACAAGGCACGTATTGGATGATTGGATTTCTAATAAATGGTCAGGATAAGGAACTTCCTATGCCACATGCGTATGCCTCTGGAGGGACGTCCCGAGAACCTACTCGGCTCTCTGCCAACACAAGGCCGGGTTACCTCTATAACGAGGTAACTACTACTCGAGCATGCCATCCCCCGGTCCTTTGGGACCTTTATCCGAGGCGCCTCTCAAACACAAAGCAATCACAAAGGAATAGATTTTCAGTGACCACATGAGTTAAGTATCTAGGCTCCATACCATGATAACACCCTTTTCCAGAAGGGAATGACATACCCTGAAGGGAGCGACCCTAATAACCTTGCAGTACCTTTCCTGTTTTGACCATTTCCGGGATGTGAGGTCCTGATGCAATCACGTTGTAACGACCCGAAATTTTCGACCCCGAAAATTCAAGATAGTTAGGAAAAGAAGAAAGAGATAGAAGAAAAAGAATAAGAAACACAACACAGAATCTCACATTCGCAGCGGATCAAAATATAATATCAAATAATAACAATTTACAAAAGAATACTGTATCTGTCAATTACATTTTAACACATCAGAGTTACAACATCTCACAAAACACTGGACATTTATACGTATCAACATGTCCTAGATAACAGTAATATATCACAGTGGAAATACTCTATATGTTCCTGCCATCCAGCTCGCCTCCTAAGCTCCAAAACGTCCTTACCTGAAAAGCTGTAATACTCGGTCGGACCCAAGCATTACATCAAAGTAACTTCCAGGTCAGGCTGGAAACCAGCGTGAGTAAACTCATCTATCAAGAAATTCCAATACAAAGAATATAATTAAAACCCGGGGTAACTCGCCTCAATATACAATTTCACAATTTGTTATAGACATCACTAATTTCACACATCAATTTCTAAGTATTAACACTTAGACTAAATGGTCCTATCCACTTAAATCATTCCATTCCGGCTTAATGATTTCACATATCAATTTATAAAGAATCGAAGTGGTTTAGGGTATTTACTAATACCCGACTCCAGTCTCTTCAAATCCAATAACATCTTAACCGCCGTTATTCAAGTGAAACACAATTCCATCTTTAAATACAAGATGTCACTTTTTGCACAGCAATTCATCATCGACGGATAATCACATAATCATCTTTCAAGACAAACATATCATAGCACAAACATTTCATATCAGAAATATCAACCAACCATTCATAAGCAAGATTAATTAGTCACCCATTACTAGTTCAGTCAAATAAATTACTTTAATCATTTTTAATCTTACTTACTTAACAATAATTAATTACAAACCATTTATTTATCATCCCCTAATTATCCTCACTAATTACATTCGATAATAACCTTTAATTAATTTACCGCATTCATTAATCAACCTTGGTTAATCACATTTAGTAATTACTTATTCTTAATTACTTACATTAATTAATTAAACCCTTAATTAATTAATAAATTCTTTAATTAATCGCTCTGAATAATTAACACTTATTTACTTCCACTAAATAATTATTCTTTAATTATTTTCCATCAAGTAATTATTCCATTGGTTAATTATTCTTAATTAATTTAACCTTTAGTAAAATTGATAAATTCTTAACAAATTTATCCTTTTATTAATAATTAATTTAACCCTTAACTACAAATTAAATAAATTAATCCTTAACAAACTAATTGTTAACAAATTAATTCTCTAAATTACTTACCTTACGTAATTATCACTTACTAAATTACACTTAGTAATTATTCTTTAATTAAAGTTATTACCATCAATTGATTAGTTAATTAACCTTTAAGAAATTAATCATCTTTTAATTAATTGCTGTAATTATTATATTAATAAATTATTCCCTTAACTGATTTCATAAATCAATTTACCATTCTTATTAAATAATTTATACTTATTCAATTTCAACATTTGAATCATCTTTCAAAACATATCAGAAATTTACTTATTATAAAATCACATAATAAATAGTTCCAAACATTGAAATTTTGAAAAACTTATTTTTAAACTACAAGTACTTTGTTTCAGATCTTGGTTTACCTTATTCATTTTGATAAATTTTAAACTTATTACATCCTATCATCTACCTGAACTAAAACCCGAGCTACCCATATTTTATTTCCTTTAAAAATAAAATTTCTGGGTAAAATTTAAATTGTTACCTTACTTAATAAACCTGATATCATACACGCGACAACACGCAAACACCCCGAGACAATCCATCTTTTCTCCGAGAAAACCAAACCCAAACACCTTCCATCGAAACTCGAGTTCAACCCCGAGTCGTTCCACTTCTTCTCCAAAATTTAGTTCACAGCCAACTAACCGGCCAACCGTGCTCGCGCACGTGCACAGAACCCCAGGCCACCGCCGATCGTCACCAAGACCATCTACAAGACGTCAATGACTCCACTACTCCTTTCGATAACCCAGAATCGAAGACGACCATGCCAAACGAAAACGAGCTTCACGATAGAAACTGGAATGAACACAGACGACAAAAATCTCCTCGCCGTTGATGATCACGACAACTGGAGCTCACTGGCTCCGCTCCGGAGCAACACCACGTCCCTACGCGGCTATTACCTGGACTACTACTAAATCCGGTCTCCCCATGGTGGCGAAGTCATCCTGAAACCATCTACGAGCCAAAACTAGGTTTAGACACTTCCTCAACCAACTCACGCTGCCACGATGATCTGAACCCCCGTCAAATAATTTTCCCGGCCTCCCTGATTGACATGCTATCCTCGATGAAAACTTCGACCATCAACAGTTCGTTGATGATCAGATAAAGGCCGAAATTCGTTTTCTGTTCAACCACTGATTTCTCACAATACATAATACTAAAAATCAAGATTACCACACAAAAATTCCTAATTCTTGACGTAGATCCAAGCAATATACTTGAAACAATTAATTGTTTCAATCAACTTTCTGATAAATCTCGGGTTTGACTGTAAGTTGAATATTTCTGGTTTATATTCTTCTTAATTCTTGCTTTCAATGTTTTTAAATTTTATATCTTGAAATCTTAAATAAATCTTGTTTAAACATTACATTATACCACAAATCAGAGAAGGAACCAAACGATTTTTGAATTATATTACACCCAGAAATTCACAACAGAGTAGAAACTTTTCTTTTCTTCTATTATTTTAGGAAAGTTTACTCACATAATTTATTGAACAGAGAACATATATCTGGAAGCTGCTAACTTGAATCCTCTTTTAAATCTTAGATCAAGTTAAAAACTTTAACTAATTTGTTTGAAGTCCCAGTTTGACAAAGATCGTATAAAAGAATTGAAATTTTGTCTCGGATTTTTAAATCCTGTTTCAGGAACAGGGTAGCACAGAACATACACACATATCTTAATCACACACTTCAAATTTCATACAGAAAATCACATAAATATCCTCAAGCTAGCATCAATTATCACAGGAACTTTCACACGCAACAAACTATAATTTAGTTAAGCTTTTAATTTAAAAGTTTTCTCACCTGTTACAAGAAACAGAACATAAGCTTTGAGTTGAAATATGGAATTTGAAGAAGAACTTGAAAACTTGATTTTGAAGACTCGAATTGCTGGAAATGTTTGATTTAAAAACTTGAGTGCTGAAGAAAGTTGTTTTGATTCGAAACTGGAATGCTTGTTATTGATGTTTGCAGTGGGGAAGACAATAATTGGAATAGAGAATGAAATCTGCTTGGTTCCAGGTTGAAAAAAATGCAGACTTTGTTCGATATTGAAAATGAATTACAAGCTATTGATTTTTTATTTCTGTTTTGAGGAAGTATTGATTATAGATTGTTTTGAGTTATTTTTCAGGCTGAGGTTCTCTTATCTTTTGAATTGAAGAGAATAGAAAAAGAGATGAAAATAAGGAAGCATGTGTTTATATAAGTTAATTTGTGATTTAAATTAATAGAAGAATAGAAATGAAAATTTTGAAAGACACTTGTTAAAGGTTCACCATTTGTCACTAATTATAGCTTATCATTTAACACTTGCTTTTAAACAAGCTTCGATGTATTTACACATGTCATTTAAGTAATTCTTACTTATCTTAATGTTAAATAAAAGCTTTTACTCAATTTTATATTTACCTATCTAAATATATATGTAAACTTCTTTAAAGAAAATAAAACCAATTATACATAAATAAAAGCTTTAAAGAAAAATAGAATATAAACCAATTTGTAATTTAAATTAAATCATATATAATATATTTGATAAATTTTCAATGTAAATATAAAACTTTTTCATATATTTTTAAATCAAAATGTTTTTAATATATATATATATTCATTTAGATTGAAGTTTAAATCTAAATTCAAATTCAATTTAAAATCTAACTTAATATCAATTTAAATAAATCCGGGATATCACATTTCTTCCCACTTTAAATCTTTTCATCCTCGAAAAGGGGCAATGCCAGAATTAATTCAGTATTTAGATAAATTCCTCTTTGAACCTTTTAAAACTTTTTAAAATCTATATAATATTACCAAAATAGTTTTATAAAAATATATTTTTTCTTTATAACTCGATGTTTCAACAAGTCCATCCTCGTTCTTACAGAAATTCGGTCATACGTTGATCAGGCGTAGGACTGAAAATCTACAAGTACTTGGTAAACCCGTTTTCAACACCCATGAAAATATTTGGAAAATAATTTTACTGAAAATATAGAAAACATTTTTGAAATTAGAGAGAATATCTTTTGGTGAGAATGCTCTGGAAATCATCACCCTCATCCATGGTCGCAGTTACATCCTAGGTTATGTTGCCATCGCAACAAAAGTCCATGTAACTGTAGGCACTCCGCCCCCCTTGATTACGCCATGGAACCCACAACAGATCGCAGTTATATTCCAGGGTTACGTTGCCACCACAACAAAAGTCCATGTAACTATTGGCTCTCAGCGGCACACACGATTTTCGCTGTCAAAATGAAACTTCTCCACTCCTACATAGGTCGCATTCTATCGATATAAAATCAGACATAGACTGTTGGGTCTCAGCGGCACACACGACTTTCGCTATGGTATACACTACTCATAGTCCTCAGGAACTAGTTTTGTCCGGACTCCTCACATGATCAACTTTAGAACCCCCCTTGGGGCTCAAGGCAGCACCACCCGGTGGCACTCCTGAGAAGTTCATTTCATGGGAGCGCCTTTTCCCCCAGAGCCATCATCAAAACACTTTATACTACACACATATAGTATTTTTCAAATCATACACCTAGTATGATCTCATACAAAGCTCCTTTACACAAAATCGATTATCCCAAAATCGATAATTCTCAAATTAGGCTTTCCAAATATAATATTGATTTTATCCAAAAATCGAAAGCCTTTACAAATCCCAAAGGTTCCCAAAACCTTTTCCAAAATCCTCCTAAGGTCCTTTATATATATATATATATATATATATATATATATATATAATTTTGAAACTTTGGATCATTTCAAGCTTGTATAAAATTCCTTTTATACTTCAAAAAAAATCCCTTTATTCCAGCAATAGATTCAGCTAAGGGAGATTTGTCTTATATAACAAAGATATCTATCTTTGTTTATTCTAAATCAAATATTCAAATTTGATTACTCTTTATAAAGTTGTTAATTATATTACTTACTTCCATAAAGTAAATTTTTACCATAGAAATTTCCAGTTTCCACTTTACTTCATCATATATTTCACAAAATATACCTTTCATTTCAAAAACCATTTCACATTTCTAATCCATAAATTTCTAGTATCAATTTCATTCAAACCCGTACGATGTACACATATCATCCGTACGCTATACCAATCTGATCGCTCACTCGATCACACAATTTCCCTTCCGAACTAGTATCGTCCACCCGACTTTCTAGTGCGGACTCAGATCTGGTTTCTTGATCAGAAACCGTCATTCTCCTTGCATAGCCTAGCTATGTAGAGAATATCCAGAACCGATCAACATTCCGCATCTAGGTTCGCCGTCGAAAATCGAGTGAAAAATCCCAACTTGGATCGATATAATTATCTTCAAATTCTATGCTCGAATCTGGATCAAATTACTATGCGAATAGAATAATATACGTACATCCTACGTATTTATCTTTATTGATTTATTAACCAAATGAATTCCCTTTTATTCACATTCACTTTAATTTTCATTCACTTATTCACAATTGCTTCAATCCCATTTGGATTATCATCTCTAGTCTTATCTCAATTGGGTATTCAATCATAAATAGTTTAAACTCTGTCCATCTTAATTTTTTTTTTAAAATAGCTCGAAAGGTTTAAAAATAGGTAAGTAGTTGAAAAAACAATTTGTAGTTTGTGAAATAGCTGTAAGTAGTTCAGTAATTGTAAAATAAATTGGAAAATAGTTAAATAGTTATAGGAATTTTAAATAATTGCAAAATAGCTATAAAATAGTAATTAGTGGTTGAAAATAGAAATTAGTTTATAAAATAGTTGAAAATTTGTTAAATAGTTCCAAAAATAATTGTAGAACAAGTATAAGATAGTTTTAGGTTTAAAAAGAAAAGTTGTATAGTAAATAGTTTGGAAAAGTAGATTTGTACTAAACAATTTATTTTGAAAATAGTCCGGAGTCAAACTGTTCAATTCCCAACCTCCTTTTTCAATCAATTCAATTTAAATTTTCACTTCCAATTATATTGACTTAGTTCCAATCTAAGTAACTTCAATTTCCAATTAAATTGATTTATCCCTAATTCAAGTTGAATTAACCCTCAATCCCTTTTCTAAATTCAAATCAAATTCCATTTGAATTTACTTATTCAACTTTAATCACAATTTCAATTATTTTAGATAAATTTCAATTTGAACAATTTTAATTCATATCAATCTCTGTTTGAATTAATCCCAATTCCCATTTGAATTCGAACTTATTCGACTTCAATTTCATTTCAAAACAGTCCAATTCAAATTTTCCATTTGAATTTTTAAACTTATCCATCTTCAATCACAGTTCTAATTAATTCAAATCAAATTTAATTTGAACTAATTCAATTCAAATTTCAAATTTAAACCGTCCTGAATTATATAAATTCGAGTTAAATTTTTAAACGTTGATTTAATCCTTTAAATCAAATCAACTTATATCTTTAAACCATTTAATTCTGAATCCAAATTCCAATTTTATCCTATTTCAAATTTCAAATAATAATTCAAATCCTTTTTAAACAACTAAATTTTTGAAATTCAATTTATCATCAAATTTCAATTTTGAAACCAAACCTTTGACGTTTTATCTTAAACATTCAAAATTTAAGTCCAAATGACTCCATTTTATCTTAATAATGTGTATATTACCATGCCCATTTCTTTAAACAAATCCAATTCACAGTTTTAAAGATTATTATTAATAATAGGGTAATATTGTCCAATTATTATAAAACATCCATCCATTTTCAATTTCCAGATCTCAAACCCAATTTGAGATCACTCAAACTCTCAATTCCAATCAACCATTTAACTTCCAAGTTAAATCTTAATTTCATCTTGAAATTTCCAAATCAGGTTGTCCATTCAAACTTATTTAACTTCTTCCAAGTTAAATTCAATTTACTTAATCCATTCAAATTTACAAAATTTGAATTCCCATTCAAATTTTAAACTTCAGATTAATATCCTTCCCACTTAAATTTTAAAACCTATTTCACTTTAGGTTCACATCACATTCCAAAGAAAATTTCAAAACTCAACCTTAGAGTTTATTTCCTTTACACACCTGGTTACCTTTAAATTTTAAACCACCTTGGTTTTAAATTTAAACAAATTCCTTTAAAATTCCAAACAACCCTCGTTTGAAATAGGCGCCTTTCATTCAAATACATTAAATAACATTTCTTATTTTAAAATAAGATCATATTCAAAATAGTTTGAATAATATTATTTCCTCTAACATTTTGAAACCAATTCAAATGTTTAAATTTAGAATTCAGAACTTCACAATTTGAAACCCACTTTAATTTACATCTTTTCAAATTTACAAGTTACTCTCTTTAAATGGTCACTTCCTTAAAACATTTTATTGTTTGTTGGAAAACAATCACATCAATATTAAACACAATAATCATTCTATTTCTCTGGTATGAAACCAATTTGAATTAATCTTATTTTGAAATTCTTCCCTAACTTCAAAATTTAATTTCAATTCGAATCCATTTCAAACATGCCTTTAATTTAATTTCAATTTGGTTGTAATTCTATTACAACTTAATTCTTACTATTACATTTAATTTAATTCATAGAACAACCAATTTCCTTAATATAATAGATAATCTATTTCTTAATAAACTTATATAAGATTCATTTACTTTTGAAACCATTTTAAAACCTTTATATAAGAAAATAACAAGTACGCTCTCTTATATTTATACACTCAACTCATTATAGGGTACTATTGACCCTATCCTTAATGAGTAATCCCACCAGAGCCAAGGTTCTCGCTTAACCTTCTACTTTGATACCAAATGTAACGACCCGAAATCTTCGATCCCAAAAATTCCAGTTAGGAAAAGAAGAAAGAGATAGAAGAAAAGGAATCAGAAACACAACACAAAATCTCACATTCGCAGCGGATCAAAATATAATATCAAATAATAACAATTTACAAAAGAATACTATATCTGTCAATTACATTTTAACATATCAGAGTTGCATTATCTCACAAAACACTGGACATTTATACGTATCAACATGTCCTAGATAACAGTAATATATCACACTAGAAAAATTCTATACGTTCCTACCATCCAACTCGCCTCCTGAGCTCCAGAACGTCCTTACCTGAAAAGCTGTAATACTCGGTCTGACCCGAGCATTACATCATAGTAACACCCGGGTAAGGCTGGAAGCCAGCGTGAGTAAACTCATATATCAAGAAATTCCAATACAAAGAATTTAATTAAAACCCGGGGTAACTCGCCTCAATATACAAATTCACAATTTGTTATAGACATCACTAATTTCACACATCAATTTCTAAGTATTAACACTTAGACTAAACGGTCCTATCCACTTAAATCATTCCATTCCGGCTTAATGATTTCACATATCAATTTATAAAGAATCGAAGTGGTTTTGGGTATTTACTAATACCCGACTCCAGTCTCTTCGAATCCAATACCATCTTAACCCCCGTTATTCAAGTGAAAATCTCACCGGACCAGCTCATCCCCAAGCTACCACCGGACCAACTCCCCCACTACCGAACCACCTACGACCGGACCAATCCTCACTCCACCTACTACCGGTCCAAACAACATACCACCTCCTACCGAACCAACATGAAGAAGGCGTACCGGACTAGCACTGCCAGGCCAGATTGCCTCAGCCCAGGCCCACCAGTAGCCATATACATCCAAGACCCCTGCCCCCGACCTCACTCTATAAATAGAGGGGCAGGGGTACAACAATGGCAGACAAGTTTGAGAGCTCTAACACGGAAGGAACTTTCAAACAACTTTCATACTCTTGTAATCAAAGCTTTATACTTGTACTTGTAATCCGAAGTAAAAAAGGAGAATAACATATAAAGTGGACGTAGGCACATTCTGGCCGAACCACAATAAATATGTGTGTCTTTTACAGTTTAGCCCCTGTTTTTTGTATATTCGCATAAAACACCCAAATCACTAAAAATAACATAAAATCGATTAAATCATACGACTTGGAGGTGTTTGCCCATTTTTTGTGCAAACAATGATTTTAAAAGCCAAATAATTTTTTTAAAACATTTATTTTAAATTTAGATTAAAATCCAAATTCACTTGAATTATAACCATTTATGTCCATTTATATATTCACACATATCTTGAAAAATTTAAATTCAATTTCAATATATACTCAATTCTACTCATATATGCAATATACATATATGTATATAATTTTAAATTCAAATGACTTTTTAAAACATTCATTATTTCAAAATTTTAAACTCAAAAGAAATTGGAATTTACTCACATATGATTACCACTTATTTTATTTGTTTGATACTTTTTTCTTTCAATTTATTTTGAAATTAAATTCCAAAGATTTAAACATATTACTAATTTTAAATTGATAAATTTTCAAGATGTTACTTTTTATTTATAAGATATTAAATATAGAATTTCAAAGCCCCAATTAAACTTTTAAAATCAATACCCAAATAAACAAATGTTTTATTTAATCTTGGAAAAACTAATTTAATTTACAATTTAAATTCACAAATTTATATCAATTACTAAATTTAATTTTACTCAAAAGTCGGGATCGTTACAGATTCCCTCTTAAGGAAATTTCGTCCTCGAAATTTGCAAGGGAGACAACAAAGAGTAGATGGAAACAGAAAGATAGAGAAATATGTTTTCAGATCAATCTGAGTATTTATTCTGCATTTGGCTTACCAAATCAAAATATCAACAATATGAGAACAAACTCCTACAATTATTTCACAAGATACTCGGGTCCACCGGTCTACGAATATGCAAGGGCATTGATTAGTTCGAAGGGATAACTTATCGTTCTTAGAATATATCGAGACCCTTGCAAAAGATAAATGGATTTAATCTTCCATAATTCTCAAACACAAGGTATGGATTTCGAATTCAGGTCGAAATATCCCAAAGTATACATCAACTTGTCCCTCTTCGGACTTCAGTCTACACAAGAAATTACAATAGAATTTCAAATTTGGTTTTAAACGAAAGCGTTTTATCGATTCAATTCAAATTTAGCTTCATATTTTATTAACCAATTTAACTCAATTTAAAATGCCCAATTTATTTAAAATTTTCAATTTCAAATTTCAAATTCGTTAAAGTTTAAAACGAAAAGCTGATAAGAAACCGATGAAGATACGATGTAAGGATTTTCTACAACGATTCGTAGGGCCACCATCACACCGAAGCTTCTTTCTGGAGCTTCTACGAAGCAATCAAAGAATTTGAAATCGAATCAAAGGAGATTGATAAAGAAAGTTGTTTCCACTTTTGTAGGGTATTGACCATTTGTAGTGGTACTCCCCTGTCCCCTATCTCATCCTCTTCTCGCACTCATACTCACTATTAGTGGATAGTAAGAGAATTTACTGAGGCATTCAAATGGATATCATAGGGATATACTCATTCTAAGGTATACTTCACCCTATCTCTAATGAGTTACTTAATGTGTTATACTCCTAAGCTAAAGTTTCAACCTTCAGCTCTGATACCAAATGAAAGATCCTGACTCGACCTTCGAAAATTGGCACCGAATATGACACTTATATTCAAATGTCGCAGATCCAAACGTTGAATCTGGTTCGCTGGAGCTTACAACACATTAAGTATAACACAGCGGAAGAAATGAATAATACATTTGATATATAACATTTGATACAATATTCAGATACAATGATGATACAATAAATATCAATATACATCAGAGATATGATACAAGACAATAGTAGCGGAAAGAAAAGATAACACCAGCAATGGAACAATATCTCCAATAGAGAAAGTAGTCTTCAAAAGAGAACTCCAGTATCGGTAATCTCCATCTCCAAGGCACCAATCTAGAAACAGATTGAACTCCCAATGACGATGCACTAAGCTAAGCAAGGCCAGTCATGAATGCTGAAGTGTATCATATGCGATCCACAAATCCAAAGGGCTTCGAATGCCATCGAATCAATTCCTACTATTCGACTATCTGAAAAACCAACTCTAGACTGCCCATGTGGAAAATTGTGCGCACCCAGAGTTTAGGAAAGGAACAATAAACTCCAGTTCAGTCGTGGGACTGGTATGATCAAACAAAAACAGTTTATCTTTTAAAACAAATAACAAAAGAGTTTAAAATAAATCTGCAATGCTTTTTGGAAAATGAAACTACCATATGGCCTCCCGCCACACACACAATGCAAACGCAGAATTGGAAGAGATTTCTCCTTATGATAGTCAAATATGCTTGATATGAGAAAATTTCTTTGATATCATTACTAGTGCATAGTGCAGAAAACCTTTTGAAAGTATAATATTAATCCTAGCCAGCATAGGTACCATAATACTATGCCTACTATAGCTGCCATGTTAAATAGCAGGTTCTATAACTAAAACCGTACAAGGCACGTATTGGATGATTGGATTTCCAATAAATGGTCAGGATAAGGAACTTCCTATGCCACATGCGTACGCCTCTGGAGGGACGTCCCGAGAACCTACTCGGCTCTCTGCCAACACAAGGCCGGGTTACCTCTATAACGAGGTAACTACTACTCGAGCATGCCATCCCCCGGTCCTTTGGGACCTTTATCCGAGGCGCCTCTCAAACACAAAGCAATCACAAAGGAATAGATTTTCAGTGACCACATGAGTTAAGTATCTAGGCTCCATACCATGATAACACCCTTTTCTAGAAGGGAATGACATACCCTGAAGGGAGCGACCCTAATAACCTTGCAGCACCTTTCCTGTTTTGACCATTTCCGGGATGTGAGGTCCTGATGCAATCACGTTGTAACGACCCGAAATTTTCGACCCCGAAAATTCAAGATAGTTAGGAAAAGAAGAAAGAGATAGAAGAAAAAGAATAAGAAACACAACACAGAATCTCACATTCAAAGCGGATCAAAATATAATATCAAATAATAACAATTTACAAAAGAATACTGTATCTGTCAATTACATTTTAACACATCAGAGTTACAACATCTCACAAAACACTGGACATTTATACGTATCAACATGTCCTAGATAACAGTAATATATCACAGTGGAAATACTCTATATGTTCCTGCCATCCAGCTCGCCTCCTAAGCTCCAAAACGTCCTTACCTGAAAAGTTGTAATACTCGGTCGGACCCAAGCATCACATCAAAGTAACTTCCGGGTCAGGCTGGAAACCAGCGTGAGTAAACTCATCTATCAAGAAATTCCAATACAAAGAATTTAATTAAAACCCGGGGTAACTCGCCTCAATATACAAATTCACAATTTGTTATAGACATCACTAATTTCACACATCAATTTCTAAGTATTAACACTTAGACTAAATGGTCCTATCCACTTAAATCATTCCATTCCGGCTTAATGATTTCACATATCAATTTATAAAGAATCGAAGTGGTTTCAGGTATTTACTAATACCCGACTCCAGTCTCTTCAAATCCAATACCATCTTAACCGCCGTTATTCAAGTGAAACACAATTCCATCTTTAAATACAAGATGTCACTTTTTGCACAGCAATTCATCATCAACGGATAATCACATAATCATCTTTCAAGACAAACATATCATAGCACAAACATTTCATATCAGAAATATCAACCAACCATTCATAAGCAAGATTAATTAGTCACCCATTACTAGTTCAGTCAAATAAATTACTTTAATCATTTTTAATCTTACTTACTTAACAATAATTAATTACAAACCATTTATTTATCATCCCCTAATTATCCTCACTAATTACATTCGATAATAACCTTTAATTAATTTACCACATTCATTAATCAACCTTGGTTAATCACATTTAGTAATTACTTATTCTTAATTACTTACATTAATTAATTAAACCCATAATTAATTAAAAAATTCTTTAATTAATCGCTCTAAATAATTAACAATTATTTACTTCCACTAAGTAATTATTCTTTAATTATTTTCCATCAAGTAATTATTCCATTGGTTAATTATTCTTAATTAATTTAACCTTTAGTAAAATTGATAAATTCTTAACAAATTTATCCTTTTATTAATAATTACTTTAACCCTTAACTACAAATTAAATAAATTAATCCGTAACAAACTAATTGTTAACAAATTAATTCTCTAAATTACTTACCTTACGTAATTATCACTTACTAAATTACACTTAGTAATTATTCTTTAATTAAAGTTATTACCATCAATTGATTAGTTAATTAACCTTTAAGAAATTAATCATCTCTTAATTAATTTCTATAATTATTACATTAATAAATTATTCCCTTAACTGATTTCATAAATCAATTTACCATTCTTATTAAATAATTTATACTTATTCAATTTCAACATTTGAATCATCTTTCAAAACATATCAGAAATTTACTTATTATAAAATCACATAATAAATAGTTCCAAACATTGAAATTTTGAAAAACTTATTTTTAAACAACAAGTACATTGTTTCAGATCTTGGTTTACCTTATTCATTTTGATAAATTTTAAACTTATTACATCCTATCATCTACCTGAACTAAAACCCGAGCTACCCATATTTTATTTCCTTTAAAAATAAAATTTCTGGGTAAAATTTAAATTGTTACCATACTTAATAAACCTGATATCATACACGCGACAACACGCAAACACCCCGAGACAATCCAGCTTTTCTCCGAGAAAAGCAAACCCAAACACCTTCCATCGAAACTCGAGTTCAACCCCGAGTCGTTCCACTTCTTCTCCAAAATTTAGTTCACAGCCAACTAACCGGCCAACCGTGCTCGTGCACGTGCACAGAACCCAAGGCCACCGCCGATCGTCACCAAGACCATCTACAAGTCGTCAATGACTCCACTACTCCTTTCGATAACCCAGAATCGAAGACGACCATGCCAAACGAAAACGAGCTTCACGATAGAAACTGGAATGAACATAGACGACAAAAATCTCCTTGCCGTTGATGATCACGACAACTGGAGCTCACTGGCTCCGCTCCGGAGCAACACCACGTCCCTACGCGGCTATTACCTGGACTACTACTAACTCCGGTCTCCCCATGGTGGCGAAGTCATCCTGAAACCATCTACGAGCCAAAACTAGGTTTAGACACTTCCTCAACCAACTCACGCTGCCATGATGATCTGAACCCCCATCAAATAATTTTCCCGGCCTCCCTGATTGACATGCTATCCTCGATGAAAACTTCGACCATCAACAGTTCGTTGATGATCAGATAAAGGCCGAAATTCGTTTTCTGTTCAACCACTGATTTCTCACAATACATAATACTAAAAATCAAGATTACCACACAAAAATTCCTAATTCTTGACGTAGATCCAAGCAATATACTTGAAACAATTAATTGTTTCAATCAACTTTCTGATAAATCTCGGGTTTGACTGTAAGTTGAATATTTCTGGTTTATATTCTTCTTAATTCTTGCTTTCAATGTTTTTAAATTTTATATCTTGAAATCTTAAATAAATCTTGTTTAAACATTACATTATACCACAAATCAGAGAAGGAACCAAACGATTTTTGAATTATATTACACCCAGAAATTCACAACAGAGTAGAAACTTTTCTTTTCTTCTATTATTTTAGGAAAGTTTACTCACATAATTTATTGAACAGAGAACATATATCTGGAAGCTGCTAACTTGAATCCTCTTTTAAATCTTAGATCAAGTTAAAAACTTTAACTAATTTGTTTGAAGTCCCAGTTTGACAAAGATCGTATAAAAGAATTGAAATTTTGTCTCGGATTTTTAAATCCTGTTTCAGGAACAGGGTAGCACAGAACATGCACACATATCTTAATCACACACTTCAAATTTCATACAGAAAATCATATAAATATCCTCAAGCTAGCATCAATTATCACAGAAACTTTCACATGCAACAAACTATAATTTAGTTAAGCTTTTAATTTAAAAGTTTTCTCACCTGTTACAGGAAACAGAACACAAGCTTTGAGTTGAAATATGGAATTTGAAGAAGAACTTGAAAACTTGATTTTGAAGACCCGAATTACTGGAAATGTTTGATTTAAAAATTTGAGTGCTGAAGAAAGTTGTTTTGATTCGAAACTGGAATGCTTGTTATTGATTTTTGTAGTGGGGAAGACAATAATTGGAACAGAGAATGAAATCTGCTTGGTTCCAGGTTGAAAAAAATGCAGACTTTGTTCGATATTGAAAATGAATTACAAGCTATTGATTTTTTATTTCTTTTTTGAGGAAGTATTGATTATAGATTGTTTTGAGTTATTTTTCAGGCTGAGGTTCTCTTATCTTTTGAATTGAAGAGAATAGAAAAAGAGATGAAAAAAAGGAAGCATGTGTTTATATAGGTTAATTTGTGATTTTAATTAATAGAAGAATAGAAATGAAAATTTTGAAAGACACTTGTTAAAGGTTCACCATTTGTCACTTATTATAGCTTATCATTTAACACTTGCTTTTGAACAAGCTTCCATGTATTTACACATGTCATTTAAGTAATTCTTACTTATCTTAATGTAAAATAAAAGCTTTTACTCAATTTTATATTTACCTATCTAAATATATATGTAAACATCTTTAAAGAAAATAAAACCAATTATATATAAATAAAAGCTTTAAAGAAAAATAGAATATAAACCAATTTGTAATTTAAATTAAATCATATATAATATATTTGATTCATTTTC
The DNA here is from genome assembly GCA_030765085.1 of Allium cepa. Taxonomy (NCBI): domain Eukaryota; kingdom Viridiplantae; phylum Streptophyta; class Magnoliopsida; order Asparagales; family Amaryllidaceae; genus Allium; species Allium cepa. The sequence continues at coordinate 174,098,451 of CM060931.1, forward strand.
AATGTAAATATAAAAAAATTTCATTTATTTTTAAATCAAAATGTTTTTAATATATATATATTCATTTAGATTGAAGTTTAAATCTAAATTCAAATTCAATTTAAAATCTAACTTAATATCAATTTAAATAAATCCGGGATATCACATTTCTTCCCCCTTTAAATCTTTTCATCCTCGAAAAGGGGCAATGCCAGAATTAATTCAGTATTTAGATAAATTCCTCTTTGAACCTTTTAAAACATTTTAAAATCTATATAATATTACCAAAATAGTTTTATAAAAATATATTTTTTCTTTATAACTCGATGTTTCAACAAGTCCATCCTCGTTCTTACAGAAATTCGGTCATACGTTGATCAGGCGTAGGACTGAAAATCTACAAGTACTTGGTAAACTCGTTTTCAACACCCATGAAAATACTTGGAAAATAATTTTACTGAAAATATAGAAAACATTTTTGAAATTAGAGAGAATATCTTTTGGTGAGAATGCTCTGGAAATCATCACCCCCATCCATGGTTGCAGTTACATCCTAGGTTACGTTGCCATCGCAGCAAAAGTCCATGTAACTGTAGGCACTCTGCCCCCCTCAGTTACGCCATGGAACCCACAACAGATCGCAGTTATATTCCAGGGTTACGTTGCCACCACAACAAAAGTCCATGTAACTATTGGCTCTCAGCGGCACACACGATTTTCGCTGTCAAAATGAAACTTCTCCACTCCTACATAGGTCGCATTCTATCGATATAAAATCAGATGTAGACTGTTGGCTCTCAGCGGCACACACGACTTTCGCTATGGTATACACTACTCATAGTCCTCAGGAACTAGTTTTGTCCGGACTCCTCACATGATCAACTTTAGAACCCCCCTTGGGGCTCAAGGCAGCACCACCCGGTGGCACTCCTGAGAAGTTCATTTCATGGGAGCGCCTTTTCCCCCAAAGCCATCATCAAAACACTTTATACTATACACATATAGTATTTTTCAAATCATACACCTAGTATGATCTCGTACAAAGCTCCTTTACACAAAATCGATTATCCCAAAATCGATAATTCTCAAATTAGGCTTTCCAAATATAATATTGATTTTATCCAAAAATCGAAAGCCTTTACGAATCCCAAAGGTTCCCAAAACCTTTTCCAAAATCCTCCTAAGGTCCTTTATATATATATATATATATATAATTTTTAAAACTTTGGATCATTTCAAGCTTGTATAAAATTCCTTTTATACTTCAAAAAAAATCCCTTTATTCCAGCAATAGATTCAGCTAAGGGAGATTTGTCTTATATAACAAAGATATCTAACTTTGTTTATTCTAAATCAAATATTCAAATTTGATTACTCTTTATAAAGTTGTTAATTATATTACTTACTTCCATAAAGTAAATTTTTACCATAGAAATTTCCAATTTCCACTTTACTTCATCATATATTTCACAAAATATACCTTTCATTTCAAAAACCATTTCACATTTCTAATCCATAAATTTCTAGTATCAATTTCATTCAAACCCGTACGATGTACACATATCATCCGTACGCTATACCAATCTGATCGCTCACTCGATCACACAATTTCCCTTCCGAACTAGTATCGTCCACCCGACTTTCTAGTGCGGACTCAGATCTGGTTTCTTGATCAGAAACCATCATTCTCCTTGCATAGCCTAGCTATATAGAGAATATCCAGAACCAATCAACATTCCGCATCTAGGTTCGCCGTCGAAAATCAAGTGAAAAATCCCAACTTGGATCGATATAATTATCTTCAAATTCTATGCTCGAATCTGGATCAAATTACTATGCGAATAGAATAATATACATACATCCTACGTATTTATCTTTATTGATTTATTAACCAAATGAATTCTTTTATTCACATTCACTTTAATTTTCATTCACTTATTCACAATTGCTTTAATCCTATTTGGATTATCATCTCTAGTCTTATCTCAATTGGGTATTCAATCATAAATAGTTTAAACTCTGTCCACCTTATTTTTTTTTTAAAATAGCTCGAAAGATTTATAAATAGGTAAGTAGTTGAAAAAACAATTTGTAGTTTGTGAAATAGCTGTAAAGTAGTTCAGTAATTGTAAAATAAACTGGAAAATAGTTAAATAGTTATAGGAATTTTAAATAATTGCAAAATAGCTATAAAATAGTAATTAATGGTTGAAAATAGAAATTAGTTTATAAAATAGTTGAAAATTTGTTAAATAGTTCCAAAAATAATTGTAGAACAAGTACAAGATAGTTTTAGGTTTAAAAAGGAAAGTTATATAGTAAATAGTTTGGAAAAGTAGATTTGTACTAAACAATTTATTTTGAAAATAGTCTGGAGTCAAACTGTTCAATTCCCAACCTCCTTTTTCAATCAATTCAATCTAGATTTCCACTTCCATTTATATTGACTTAGTTCCAATCTAAGTAACTTCAATTTCTAATTAAATTGATTTATCCCTAATTCAAGTTGAATTAACCGTCAATCCCTTTTCTAAATTCAAATCAAATTCCATTTGAATTTACTTATTCAACTTTAATCACAATTTCAATTATTTCAGATAAATTTCAATTTGAACAATTTCAATTCATATCAATCTCTGTTTGAATTAATCCCAATTCCCATTTGAATTTGAACTTATTCGACTTCAATTTCATTTCAAAACAGTCCAATTCAAATTTTCCATTTGAATTTTTAAACTTATCCATCTTCAATCACAGTTCTAATTAATTCAAATCAAATTTAATTTGAACTAATTCAATTCAAATTTCAAATTTAAACCATCCTGAATTATATAATTTCGAGTTAAATTTTTAAACGTTGATGTAATCCTTTAAATCAAATCAACTTATATCTTTAAACCATTTAATTCTGAATCCAAATTCCATTTTTATCCTATTTCAAATTTCAAATAATAATTCAAATCCTTTTTAAACAACTAAATTTTTGAAATTCAATTTATCATCAAATTTTAATTTTGAAACCAAACCTTTGACGTTTTATCTCAAACATTCAAAATTTAAGTCCAAATGATTCCATTTTATCTTAATAATGGATATATTACCATACCCATTTCTTTAAACAAATCCAATTCACAGTTTTAAAGATTATTAATAATAATAGGGTAATATTGTCCAATTATTATAAAACATCCATCCATTTTCAATTTCCAGATCTCAAACCCAATTTGAGATCACTCAAACTCTCAATTCCAATCAACCATTTAACTTCCAAGTTAAATCTTTATTTCATCTTGAAATTTCCAAATCAGGTTGTCCATTCAAACTTATTTAACTTCTTCCAAGTTAAATTCAATTTACTTAATCCATTCAAATTTACAAAATTTTAATTCCCATTCAAATTTTAAACTTCAGATTAATATTCTTCCCACTTAAATTTTAAAACCTATTTCACTTTAGGTTCACATCACATTCCAAAGAAAATTTCAAAACTCAACCTTAGAGTTTATTTCCTTTACACACCTGTTTACCTTTAAATTTTAAACCACCTTGGTTTTAAATTTAAACAAATTCCTTTAAAATTCCAAACAACCCTCGTTTGAAATAGGCGCCTTTCATTCAAATACATTAAATAACATTTCTTATTTTAAAATAAGATCATATTCAAAATAGTTTGAATAATATTATTTCCTCTAACATTTTGAAACCAATTCAAATGTTTAAATTTAGAATTCAGAACTTCACAATTTGAAACCCACTTTAATTTACATCTTTTCAAATTTACAAGTTACTCTCTTTAAATGGTCACTTCCTTAAAACATTTTATTGTTTGTTGGAAAACAATCACATCAATATTAAACACAATAATCATTCTATTTCTCTGGTATGAAACCAATTTGAATTAATCTTATTTTTAAATTCTTCCCTAACTTCAAAATTTAATTTCAATTCGAATCCATTTCAAACATGCCTTTAATTTAATTTCAATTTGGTTGTAATTCTATTACCACTTAATTCTTACTATTACATTTAATTTAATTCATACAACAACCAATTTCCTTAATATAATAGATAATCTATTTCTTAATAAACTTATATAAGATTCATTTACTTTTGAAACCATTTTAAAACCTTTATATAAGAAAATAACAAGTACGCTCTCTTATATTTATACACTCAACTCATTATAGGGTACTATTGACCCAATCCTTAATGAGTAATCCCACCAGAGCCAAGGTTCTCGCTTAACCTTCTGCTTTGATACCAAATGTAACGACCCGAAATCTTCGATCCCAAAAATTCCAGTTAGGAAAAGAAGAAAGAGATAGAAGAAAAAGAATCAGAAGCACAACACAAAATCTCACATTCGCAGCGGATCAAAATATAATATCAAATAATAACAATTTACAAAAGAATACTATATCTGTCAATTACATTTTAACACATCAGAGTTACAATATCTCACAAAACACCGGACATTTATACGTTTCAACATGTCCTAGATAACAGTAATATATCACAGTAGAAAAATTCTATACGTTCCTACCATCCAACTCGCCTCCTGAGCTCCAGAACATCCTTACCTGAAAAGCTGTAATACTCGGTCTGACCCGAGCATTACATCATAGTAACACCCGGGTCAAGCTGGAAACCAGCGTGAGTAAACTCATATATCAAGAAATTCCAATACAAAGAATTTAATTAAAACCCGGGGTAACTCGCCTCAATATACAAATTCACAATTTGTTATAGACATCACTAATTTCACACATCAATTTCTAAGTATTAACACTTAGACTAAACGGTCCTATCCAATTAAATCATTCCATTCCGGCTTAATGATTTCACATATCAATTTATAAAGAATCGAAGTGGTTTTGGGTATTTACTAATACCCGACTCCAGTCTCTTCGAATCCAATACCATCTTAACCCCCGTTATTCAAGTGAAACACAATTCCATCTTTAAATACAAGATGTCACTTTTGGACAGCAATTCATCATCGACGGATAATCACATAATCATCATTCAAGACAAACATATCATAGCACAAATATTTCATATCAGAAATATCAACCAATCATTCATAAGCAAGATTAATTAGTCATCCATTACTAATTCAGTCAAATGAATTACTTTAATCATTTTTAATCCTGCTTACTTAACAATAATTAATTACAAACCATTCATTTATCATCCCCTAATTATCCTCACTAATTACATTCGATAAATAGCCTTTAATTAATTTACCACATTCATTAATCAACCTTGGTTAATCACGTTCAGTAATTACTTATTCTTAATTACTTACATTAATTAATTAAACCCTTAATTAATTAATAATTTTTTTAATTAATTGCGCTGAATAATTAAAACTTATTTACTTCCACTAAGTAATTATTCTTTAATTATTTTCCATCAAGTAATTATTCCATTGGTTAATTATTCTTAATTAATTTAACCTTTAGTAAAATTGATAAATTCTTAACAAATTTATCCTTTTATTAATAATTAATTTAACCCTTAACTACAAATTAAATAAATTAGTCCTTAACAAACTAATTTTTAACAAATTAATTCTCTAAATTACTTGCCTTAAGTAAATATCACTTACTAAATTACACTTAGTAATTATTCTTTAATTAAAGTTATTACCATCAACTGATTAGTTAATTAACCTTTAAGAAATTAATCATCTTTTAATTAATTGCTGTAATTATTACATCAATAAATTATTCCCTTAAATGATTTCATAAATCAATTTACCATTCTTATTAAATAATTTACACTTATTCAATTTCATCATTTGAATCATCTTTCAAAACATATCGGAAATTTACCTATTATAAAATCACATAACAAATAATTCCAAATATTGAAATTTTGAAAAACTTATTTTTAAACTACATATACTTTGTTTCAGATCTTGGATTATCTTATTCATTTTGATAAATTTTAAACTTATTACATCCTATCATCTACCTGAACTAAAACCCGAGCTACCCATATTTTATTTCCTCTAAAAATAAAATTTCTGGGTAAAATTAAAACCGTTACCTTACTTAATAAACCTGTTATCATACACACGACAATACGCAAACACCCTGAGACAATCTAGCTTTTCCCTAATCAAATCAAACCCAAACACCTTCCATCGAAACTCGAATTCAACCCCGAGTCGTTCCACTTCTTCTCCAAAATTTAGTTCACAGCCAAACTCACTGGCCAACCGTGCTCGTGCACAGAACCCCCGGCCACCGCCGATCGTCACCAAGACCATCTACAAGTCGTCAATAACTCCACCACTCCTTCTGATAACCCAGAATCGAAGACAGCTATGCTAAACGTAAATGAGCTTTACGATAGAAACTGGAATGAACACAGATGACGAAAATCTCCTCGCCGCTGATGATCACGACAACTGGAGCTCACTGGCTTCGCTTCGGAGCAACACCACGTCCCTACGCGGCTATTACCTGGACTACGACTTACTCCGGTCTCCCCATGGTGGCGAAGTCATCCCGAAACCATCTGCGACCCAAAGATAGGTTTAGACACTTCCTCAACCAACTCACGCTGCCACAGTGATCTGAACCCCCATCCAATAATTTTCCCGGCCTCCCTGATTGACATGCTATACTCGACAAAAACTTCGACCATCAACAGTTTGTTGATGATCAGATAAAGGCCAAAATTCATTTTCTATTCAACCACTGATTTCTCACAATACACAATACTAAAAATCAAGATTGCCATACTAAAATTCCTAATTCTTGACGTAGATTCAAGCAATATACTTGAAACAATTAATTGTTGAAATAAATTTTCTGATAAATCTCGAGTTTGACTGTAAGTTGAATATTTCTGGTTGATATTCTTCTTAATTATTGCTTTCAATGTTTTTAAATTTTATATCTTGATATCTTAAATAAATCTTGTTTAAACATTACATTATACCACAAATCAGAGAAGGAACCAAATGATTTTTGAATTATATTACACTCAAAATTCACAACAGAGTAGAAACTTTTCTTTTCTTCTATAATTTTAGGAAAGTTTACTCACTTAATGTAACGATCCCGACTTTTAATTAATTTTAAATTGATAATTTATATTAATTTTTGAATAAAAATTGTGATTTAATTTGTAAATTAATCAAATTTAGAAAAATACACCTATGTAATTCCTTTGATATGTATTTATTTTCAATCCACTGTCTTTTAAATAATATGTATAAATACAAATATAAAATATGTACACAAGACAAAAATCTAAGTACAAACAAATAAAACAAGACAAAGAAAATAGGCAGCCTGTAGAGTAAGTAAATAACAAATGAAGACAAGCATCTAGGCTATAAACAAAAGCATAGCAAATAAAATACTTGTACCTGATATTGTATAAACAAATTATCAGCCAACAAAAGATAAGATAAAGTATGAAGATATGGGCCAAGCATGGAAACAAGGTACTAAAGCATTTAATGCTAGCTCAAAACAAAGTCAATTCGAGTTTGCTTAGGATCCTTTCAACCACCATATTGTATAAACAAATCTCTGGTATGGTTTGTACAAAATAAAATAATACATCTCAACCATGCTTATTAAACAAAACAGTATTACTTTGTACAAATAACATCACCCTGTATAAAGTTGTAACCCCTATACACATCTCCTTTATATCGGCCTTCCCTATCTCAGTCTCGTTCAACAAAGCTAAGAAAAGAATCTGAAATGATATCATCTTAAAACTAAAACACAATTCAACAAATTCAGCTTAAAACCAGAGAATCAAGGAAGCAAAGTTTCAATGGGAAAAAAAAAACCAAATCCTATTTCAATAAAAGGCTCTGTCACTTTGCTAAAAACGGTGAGTAACATCACATTTCAATTTTAAGTATCTGTTATCTGTTGCATATTAATTTCTGGAAATTAAATATATTTTTGTGTGAGTAACAGTGCGTAATTTAAACTTAAGCATATATACTTTGAAAGTGTTCTGTATATATATACATATGCCAGTATTTCTTCTTCTCTGTCTAGTTACAGGGTATGAAACAACAAAGAAAATTCAATTTCTTCTTTTCTAACCAATATTAGGCTTTGGTTTTAGAACAAATTTTTCATATTTAAGAATGAATTATAAACTAAAAATGGTTTCATGAAGTACAAATGAATATAGAATGAAAAAAAAATCAAGTTTTTACAGTGAAACTTTAAAATCTGGAAATTTCGAACCTCGCAAAATATTGATTCAAGTATACAACTCAAATCCTTACTGAAGACTGTAATTTTTAAGATGGGTGAAGTGATTTTTGGAGTGGGATTTTAAGGGCAGTTTGTAGGTGAACCGAAGTTGCATTTTTCCCATTTTCGAATCATTAAATCAATTATAAATGTTGAAAACCGTGTTGAAGCTAGTGTGAACATCATTGATCTTAGGAAAATTACCAAATAATTTTTCAATTGGGTATATTGTTGTATCGAAGCAACTTTAGGGTTCGAATTGGTTTTTTGGGTCGTTGAGATTTGTGAAGCCACCGCGACCTCTCTAGGTGATCGAGTGGTACGAGATTCGGGGGAGGGGAGCGTCGATGGTTAGGGAACATGTGGCCGGAGTCGCTTGACGTCAGGTGATCGGAGCTTCGAGGATGAGGCGTTTTCGTTCGGCGTGATCAAGTGACAGTTTCGAACGAGTGGCAAAATTTTGATTTCGAACCTTTAGCGACGAATCGAGCTTTGCAATCGAGTATAGCGTTAGTACGCGACTTGCAGGTGGTGGCGAAGTTCGCCAGAACGGCGGTGACGTGTAGTGCACGTGCATGGCAATGTTTGGGTATCTGGAAAGGTTGGTTCGCGTGTTTTCTATGCTGGCTCGAGTTATTGTATGCATTTTCCTGGGAAGTAATTCTCTTGATATTGAAATTTTAAAATTTAACTGGAAAGGAAAAAAAACACAGAAGAAGAGAGAAGTGCACGCGAGAGGAAGAGAGATGACTTGGGGAAGGATGGAGGAAAACTCGAGTAACACCGAGTGATACTTGGGTAGATCTCGGGTGTTGTGTTGAATGGGTTTAAGCCCAACAGATTTTAGAATTAATGAATTTAAACAAGTTTAGTGTTAACAAAGAACTTAATAAATGATAAATCAATTAAAGATAACGAATCAAGGGGTTTATGTATAATTACTCGATGCAATTAAATTGTGATTCATTAAAATAAGTAATTAAAGATAATCACTTATTTTAAGTAATTAAGAATAATTAATTAAATAGTAATTAATTAAGAGTTAATTTAATTTTAATGAATTAATTAAGGGAAATAAATTATAAGATAATTGAATAATTAAAGGTTTAATTTCTTAAAAATAATTAACTAAGGAGTCAATTAATTATGAAATTGTTTTAAAGGTTAATTTAATTAAAATGATAAATTAAGAATAATTTAATTAATTAATTTAAGTGTTTGATAAATTAATTTATATCAAATGATTTGTAATTTATTTATTTAATCAGAATCTGATAATTAGTTCATAAGTAATTAAATTAAATTGGACATAAATTGAATTAATTATGATTAAACCATTAAATCTAGCTTCTAAATGATTATTAAATGCTTGACCTTACTTATGAATGATCGTATTATACGAGATGCCTTAAATTGTTGTCCTATCTAATCTGTGATATTTTGTTCTGCGAATTGAGCTGTGTATTTATTCATTTATTGATGATACATTTGTATCTTATCTGTGAATCTGTGAATGGACGATAAGCGTTATAGTTTATATCGCTTATCAATTATATTTCTGTGTTTTAATCTGTGATGACTGTATGATTGTGCACTATTGTGTAAAACCCCTGGACCACACTAATACACACACAATTATGGATTCCACGAGGAAATCGATTAAGTCACAGATTTTTGAAATAGTGTTTAAATTTGAATTTTTAAATTCAAATGTTTTGGGAATGGAATCGGAATAAATGTGAAAAGCTTTTGGAATGGAATTTCAAGATAAAATTTATTTTTAAAACTACTTGATTAAGTTTTGGAAATTTAAAAAATTTGATTTAAACTTAGATTCAAGATTTGAAATTGAATTCTATAATTTGGAAACTAGGGATTAACGATATTATACTAGTTATATATGAGTTAAACCATTTTTAAGTATTGTTCTTTTGGGAATTTGAATTAACCCAAAGATAGTAACTTGTATAAATGGAATAGGGTTTTTCCGAAATAACACTGTTGGTTCTAAATGATAAAAAGCTTTCAAAGGAGAAAGAATTTCAAATTGTATTAAAGGGATTTCAAGTAAACTAAAATAGTTTTCCAAGTTATAGATGAATATTTGGAAACGAATTCTTTGTGAATATTTAGGAACGATTTGAAAGCTATGAAACAAATCTTGATTTAAAGATTTAATGAATTAAATCCAATTGAAATTGAATTGTTTTGAAATCCAGGAATGAATCTTTATGAAATAAATCTTTTTGTTTCAAAGATTGGAAATGGTAATTTGTTTAAACCATTTGAAAGAAAGTTTTGAATTATTAAGTTGTGACTTAATTGAAATCCCATATCCATATGTTTTAAATGTTGCGCTCACTATTCGGGTTAGCCGGGAAAGGACCTTTGGGTCGTATAACCCATTCCGAATATGTGATACGTCGTTATGGATAGCATTTGAAGACCGGTGATGAAGACCGGGTATTTGCAAAAGCGATAGGATGACCTATCGATTGTCTCTGCACCGAGTCGCGCTGGTATAGAGATTCCCTAAGTGATGGGAAGTCCGATCGGGATTGTATATACCCGGATTGCAAGGACTTCTTTGGAAGTGCCTTCGGTTCTGTTCGAACCCGGAATAGACTTGTATGGATAGTATGTCTGACATTACAAGTTGAGATATAAAGCTGATTTCTTTCAAATATATTTCTGTTGGTGGCGGAGAATTTATTCTCTTAGCTTAACACCTTTCTCTGAGACGTACGAGCTCAGAGGTTATGTAGTTGATGGTTATCAGCGATATATTCCCAATTTGGTAATGTGACATGCTGAGTGTTGCTGTGAAATGATCATTGTTTGATCATTTGTGATATGATCATTTGTTTGATCATTTATCTTTGTGATCATTACTTTGATCATTTGTTGACCTAAAGCATGGCTTTGTACCAAAGCGTGGCTTTGTGGACGAGACTTCGTCGGACCTCACACCCTGGAATGGTCGAAACAGGAAAGATGCAACAAGGTTATTGGGGGTAGCAACCCTTAGGGTATGTGAATTTCCTTCTGGATAGAAGTGGTATCATGGTATGGAGTCCAAATACTTAACTTATGTTGATATCGCACATATATATATATATATATATATATATATATATATATATCACCTTGTGATTTGTTGCTGGGGCCCCGGATAAAGGTCGGTTACGACCAGGGGATGGCATTCTCGTGTCAGTAGTTACCCAGTTAGGGGTAACCCGGCCTTGTGTTGGTAGAGATCCGGTTTGGTTCTTGGGGACGTCCTTTCAGAGGCATTCTCATGTGACAATGGGAAGTTCATTGGCCTGACCCTTTGTTGGAAATCCAAAGAAACAATACGAATCCTGTACGGTTTTAGTTGTATAATCTGCCATGGAATGTGACGGTAACCTGCTATTGAACATGGTAGCTATAGTAGTCATACGATAATGGTCGTATGTTGGCTAAGATTTATATCTTTACTTTCGAAATGATTTTTACTACACTATGCACTAGTAATAATATCAAAATTTTCTTTTTAATGCGTATCAAGCATCTTTGACTATCATAAGGAGAAATCTCCTCTAATTCAGCGTTTGCATTGTGTGTGTGTGCGGGAGGCCTTATGGTAGTCTCATTTTCTAAAAAGCGTTGCGAATCTAATTTAAAATTCTCTTGCTGTTTGTTTTTAAAAGATAAACTGTTTTTGTTACTCACACCAGTCCCATGACTGATCCGGAGTTTATTGTTTCCTTCCTAAACTCCGGGTGCTCAAAATTTTTCCCCACGAGCAGTCTTGAGTTGGGTTTTTTAGATAGTTAGGTTCAGTTAATTATCTGGAGCTAGTTCAGTCTTTGAATGTGGACGAGACTTGCTTGTCTTTGCGTATCGTGATGTTGGATCGAGCTGCTGCTTCTGGAGATCTCTTTTGAAGACTATCTTAGAGTTATATTGTTCCGCTGCTAGATGTTATCTATTTTCCTTTTCCGCTGCTATTTCTTGTATCATATCTCTGATGTAAATTGATATTCATTGTATCAGATATTGTATCAAAGCTGTATATCAATGTATTATTCTTTTATTTCGTTGTGTTGTTTACTTAATGTTGTTATAAGCTCCGGCGACTCGGATTTGAACGGTCGAATCTACGGCATTCGAGTACGATGTAAAGTATGGATGTCAATTTTCGAGTGGGAAAAATTCGACTCGTTACACATAATTTATTGAACAGAGAACCTATATCTGGAAGCTGCTAACTTAAATCCTCTTTTAAGTCTTAGATCAAGTTAAAAATTTAACTAATTTGTTTGAAGTCCTAGTTTGACCAAGATCAGATAAAAGAATTGAAATTTTGTCTCAGATTTTTAAATCCTGTATCAGGAACAGGGTAGCACAGAACATGCACACATATCTTAATCACAAACTTCAAATTTCATACAGAAAATCACATAAATATCCTCAAGCTAGCATCAATTATCACAGAAACTTTCACATGCAACAAACTATAATTTAGTTAAGCTTTTAATTTAAAAGTTTTCTCACCTGTTACAGGAAACAGAACACAAGCTTTGAGTTAAAATCTAGAATTTGAAGATGAACTTGAAAACTTGATTTTGAAGAGTCGAATTGCTGGAAATGTTTGATTTAAAAACTTGAGTGCTGAAGAAAGTTGTTTTGATTCGAAACTGGAATGCTTGTTATTGATGTTTGCAGCGGAGAAGACAACAATTGGAACAGAGAATGAAATCTGCTTGGTTCCAGGTTGAAAAAAATGCAGACATTGTTTTGATATTGAAAATGAATTACAAGCTGTTGATTTTTGATTTCTGGTTTGAGTGCGTATTGATTATAGATTGTTTTGAGTTATTTTTCAGGCTGAAGTTCACTTATCTTTTGAATTGAAGAGAATAGAAAACGAGATGAAAATAAGGAAGCGTGTGTTTATATAAGTTAATTTGGGATTTTAATTAAAAGAAGAATAAAAATGAAAATTTTGAAGGACACTTGTTAAAGGTTCACATTTGTCATTTATTATAGCTTAGCATTTAACACTTGATTTTAAACAAGCTTCCATGTATTTACACGTGTCATTTAAGTAATTCTTACTTATCTTAATGTTAAATAAAAGCTTTTACTTAATTCTATATTTACCTATCTAAATATATATGTAAACTTCTTTAAAGAAAATAAAACCAATTATATATAAATAAAAGCTTTAAAGAAAAATAGAATATAAACCAATTTATAATTTAAATTAAATCTTATATAATATATTTGATTCATTTTCAATGTAAATATAAAGCTTATTCATATATTTTTAAATCAAAATGTTTTTAAGATATATATATATATTCATTTAGATTGAAGTTTAAATCTAAATTCAAATTCAATTTAAAATCTAACTTAATATCAATTTAAATAAATCCGGGATATCACACTCGTCCGCAAAGCTACGCTTTATACAAAAGCCATGCTTTGATCAACAAATGATACACAGCAGCACTCAGCATGCCACTCTACCAACTATCAACTACATAACCTCTGAGGTCGTATGTCTCAGAGAAGGGTGTTAAGCTAAGAGAATAAATTCTTCGCCACCAAACAGAAATGTATTTGATAGAATCAGTTTTATATCTCAAAGTGTAGTGATAGACATACTACCATACAAGTCTGTTCTGGGTTCGAACAGAACCGATGGCACTTCCGAAGAAGCTCTTGCAATCCAGGTATTCACAATCCCGATCGGACTTCCCATCACATAGGTATCTCTATACCGTAGCTACTCGATGCAGAGACAATCGATAGGTTATACTATCATTCTCGCAAATACCCGGTCTTCAACACCGATCTTCAAATGCAATCCATAACGTCGTATAATTATTCAGAATGGGTTATATGACACAAGGTCCTCTCTTGACTAAATTGAATAATGAGCGCAATTTTTAAAACATATGGATATTGGATTTCAGTTAAGTCACAACTTTTAAAATTCAAATCTTTCTTTCAAATGGTTTAAACAAATTACCATTTCAAATTTTTAAACATAAAATCCATTTCACAAATTTACCCAGTTCCACAACGATCCATTCATAGATTTTCAAAACGATTCCCATTTCAATTAGGATTAACTCATCCTATCTTTAAATTAAAGATTTAACTTATAACCTTCAAACCCGTTTTCCAAAGATTTATTCATAACTTGAAAGACCATTTTCATTTTAGACTTGAAATCCTTTTAACACAAATTGGAAGTTCATTTCTTATACGAAACCTTTTATTATTTGAATACAAATAGTTTTCATTTCGAAAAGAAAAAATTCGATTTCATTTATACGAGTTAAAATCTTTGGGTTAAATTCAAATTCTCAAAACAACACTTTAAAAATGATTTAAAACCCATATAAACTTGTTTAACTTTTTAAATCATAAATAGAATTCAATTTCAAATTTTGAATCTAAATTTAAATCAAATTATTTAAACTTCAAAACTTAATCAAGTTATTCAAAAATAAATTTTATCTTTGAAATTCCTTTTCAAAAACCTTTTTTTTTACTTTAATCCCAATCCATTTCCAAAACCATTTGGATTCAAAAATATTTCCCAAATCTGTGGCTTAACCCATTTCCACGTGCAATCCACATTTGTGTGTGTATAAGTGTGGTCCAAGGGTTTTACACAATGAAAGTGCAACATCATCAATCAATACATATTGCAATACAGCAATATATTTGATAAGCGGTATAAACTATAACGCTTATCTTTCATTCACAGATCACTGATATATATATATCACAGATAATCAATTACATTAAACACAGCTCAAATCAAACAGAGCATCACAATCAGGGATATCAAACAATTCAATCATCCAATGGAATCCAAACATTCGTAAGTAAAATCAGTTAATTGTCTGATTAATTCAAATCAGATTAATTACTTATGTACTACTAATCCGGGTTAATTAACATTAATAAATTACAAATCATTTTGATTAATTATTATTTAATCACTTATTAATTAACCATTAATGATAAATTAACTAACCTTTAATTTTAATTCATCATTCATTAAATAATAAACCTTTAATCATTTAATTCATCATTTAATTAATCAACTTTAATTAATTAATTAACCCTTAATAAATTATCCTTTATTAATTTTACTAAGTAATAAGCTTTTATTTAATTACACAAATTAATTATCTTTTATTTAATTACACAAAGTAATTATCTTCAATTTACTTTCATAAATAATTCATCTTTAAATTAATTATCCTTTATTAATCTTAAATTAATTGCATTAAGTAATTAACCCTTAATTGTTAATTAATTAAGTTTTTTATTAATTAATTATTCCTCAATTAGTTAATAATTAATTATCCTTCAATTATAATTGAATTAATTTTTTAAATTATTACTTAATTAACCTTTAATGATCCATTACATTGGTTAATTAACCATAGATTAATCACATTAACAAATTATCCTTTCAAATTAATTAACACTTTTTAAACACTTGATTAATCAAGTTTTAAATCATTAATTATACATCCTTAATTACTTTCAATTAATTAATTATTTTTATTAATTAACTAATTAATCACTTCTTAAATTAATTACTTTTAATTGCATTAATTGATTATATTTAATTAATTAACCTTTAAACACCTGATTAGTCAATCTTTAATCTCAATTATCAATCCTTAATTACTTAATTACATCATTACGTTTTTGAAAACGATTAGAGATTGAATAAGATAATTAGTCTAATACAAAATTTTATAAACCAAAACAATTTTAAAAAAACATTTAACTTCAAATTTTTAACTTTTAAAAACCTATTTATAAATTAAATTTGAAAACGTGTTTATTTTCATTTTGCATTAGAAATTTCATTTCTTTACTTCCTTTAAATTTTCAAAACTTGGGAATTACTTTTTAAAAAACAAACTCGAGCCCAACCAGGGATTCACTCTAGCCTGTCTTCGAGTAACCCTCATTTTCCCTTCTCTTTGAGTCAAATGCCTGCTTCCTCGTGCTTGAACCCGAGCCCATTATCTTCTTCCCCAAAACATCACTACCCAGACACAAAGATGGATGCATGCACATACACCGATGATCGCCATCATTCCGATCATCATCGCTGATGCGAACAAGTCACCTACAACTTCCTCCATCGATCCCAATCACTAAATCTTTAAATTGAACTGAAATCAAAATCGAGTTCGAGCACACCCAACCTAGAATGAACCCGGGCCAACAAAATCGATCGTCGACGACAATCTCGATAACCTGGAACCACGCTGCTCCACCCAAAAACGCGTCACATGATGCACTTTGATCCATCTTGGACCGGTCCCTCCCGGTGCCTTGACGTCGACGAAATCTCCCCTACAAACCTCACGACCAAAACTGAGCAATAAACCCTAAAACCAAATCGCGGCGGCACCTCAATCAACCAAAAAAAATTCGTATATTTTTCCCATAAACTTCATCCTTCCAGCTATCTTCAACCTCAACCATAACCCACAATTTAACGTCAATCGCCAGAGATTGGAAAATCTTTAAATCCCATTCAACATTCAATTTCTCACAAATTATCAAACTAAAAATTATGAAATGATTCTCTAAATTTATCATTTCCCGAATTAAAACTTTTTATGTGATCGAATTATGAAATTAAAACATTTGATTCTAGGCTAAATTTAAATCATCACTGTATAAATTTTCAAAAACTTGGGAATTACATTTTAAAAACAAACTCGAGCCCAACCCGGGATTCACTCTAGCCTGTCTTCGAGTAACCCTCATTTTCCCTTCTCTTCG
Organism: Allium cepa; assembly: GCA_030765085.1. Lineage (NCBI taxonomy): Eukaryota > Viridiplantae > Streptophyta > Magnoliopsida > Asparagales > Amaryllidaceae > Allium > Allium cepa. Next base: position 174,115,496 of record CM060931.1, read on the forward strand.
AGTCAAATGCCTGCTTCCTCGCGCTTGAACCCGAGCCCGTTATCTTCTTCCCCAAAACATCACTACCCAGACACAAACATGGATGCATGCACATACACCGATGATCGCCATCATTCCGATCATCATCGCTGATGCCAACAAGTCACCTACGACTTCCTCCATCGATCCCAATCACTAAATCTTTAAATTGAACTTGAAATCGAGTTCGAGCAAACCCAAACTAGAATGAACCCAGGCCAACAAAATCCATCGTCGACGACAATCTCGACAACCTGGAACCACGCTGCTCCACCCAAAAATGCGTCACATGATTGCACTTTGATCCACCTTGGACCGGTCCTTCCCGGTGCCTTGACGTCGACGAAATCTCCCCTACAAACCTCGCGACCAAAACTGAGCAATAAACCCTAAAACCAAATTGCGGCGGCACCTCAATCAACCAAAAAAAATTCATATATTTTTCCCATAAACTTCATCCTTCCAGCTATCTTCAACCTCAACCACAACCCACAATTTAACGTCAATCGCCAGAGATTGGAAAATCTTTAAATCTCATTCAACATTCAATTTCTCACAAATTATCAAACTAAAAATTATGAAATGATTCTCTAAATTCATCATTTCCCGAGTTAAAACTGTTTATGTGATCGAATGATGAAATTAAAACATTTGATTCTAGGCTAAATTTAAATCATCACTGTATAAATTTCAAAAACTTGGGAATTACATTTTAAAAAACAAACTCGAGCCCAACCCGGGATTCACTCGAGCCTGTCTTCGAGTAACCCTCATTTTCCCTTCTCTTCGAGTCAAATGCCTACTTCCTCGCGCTTGAACCTGAGCCCATTATCTTCTTCCCCAAAACATCACTACCCAGACATAAACATGGATGCATGCACATACACCGATGATCGCCATCATTTCGATCATCATCGCTGATGCCAACAAGTCACCTACGACTTCCTCCATCGATCCCAATCACTAAATCTTTAAATTGAACTTGAAATCGAGTTCGAGCACACCCAAACTAGAATGAACCCAGGCCAACAAAATCGATCGTCGACGACAATCTCGACAACCTGGAACCACGCTGCTCCACCCAAAAACGCGTCACTTAATTGCACTTTGATCCACCTTGGACCGGTCCTTCCCGGTGCCTTGATGTCGACGAAATCTCCCCTACAAACCTCGCGACCAAAACTGAGCAATAAACCCTAAAACCAAATTGCGGCGGCACCTCAATCAACCAAAAAAAATTCATATATTTTTCCCATAAACTTCATCCTTCCAACTATCTTCAACCTCAACCATAACCCACAATTTAACGTCAATCGCCAGAGATTGGAAAATCTTTAAATCTCATTCAACATTTAATTTCTCACAAATTATCAAACTAAAAATTATGAAATGATTCTCTAAATTTATCATTTCCCGAATTAAAACTTTTTATGTGATCGAATTATGAAATTAAAACATTTGATTCTAGGCTAAATTTAAATCATCACTGTATAAATTTTCAAAAACTTGGGAATTACATTTTAAAAACAAACTCGAGCCCAACCCGGGATTCACTCGAGCCTGTCTTCGAGTAACCCTCATTTTCCCTTCTCTTCGAGTCAAATGCCTGCTTCCTCGCGCTTGAACCCGAGCCCATTATTTCTTCCCCAAAACATCACTACCCAGACACAAACATGGATGCATGCACATACACCGATGATCGCCATCATTCCGATCATCATCACTGATGCCAACAAGTCACCTACGACTTCCTCCATCGATCCCAATCACTAAATCTTTAAATTGAACTTGAAATCGAGTTCGAGCACACCCAAACTAGAATGAACCCAGGCCAAGAAAATCGATCGTCGACGACAATCTCGACAACCTGGAGCCACGCTGCTCCACCCAAAAACGCGTCACATGATTGCACTTTGATCCACCATGGACCGGTCCCTCCTGGTGCCTTGACGTCGACGAAATCTCCCCTACAAACCTCGCGACCAAAACTGAGTAATAAACCCTAAAACCAAATCGCGGCGGCACCTCAATCAACCAAAAAAAATTCGTATATTTTTCCCATAAACTTCATCCTTCCAGCTATCTTCAACCTTAACCACAACCCACAATTTAACGTCAATCGCCAGAGATTGGAAAATCTTTAAATCTCGTTCAACATTCAATTTCTCACAAATTATCAAACTAAAAATTATGAAATGATTCTCTAAATTCATCATTTCCCAAGTTAAAACTATTTATGTGATCGAATTATGAAATTAAAACATTTGATTCTAGGCTAAATTTAAATCATCATTGTATAAATATCATTTTCTAAATAAATGTTTAATTTAAATACCTGAATTTGTTTTTAAAAGTGATGTTATACACATACAAGTATACTTCATTCAAAGATCAAAGCTTTAAAAGGTTTGGATGGGATGATTTTTAAATTTCCTATCAGGTTTTTAAAAAAAAAATGTTATTAGACAGAGATAGCTCTGTATGGATACACAGACACACATTTTAATCATTTCACCACACGTATATACATATAAACCAGCAGATACATTCACATCCATCAACACTATCATCACATAACAAAAAAGGAAATCAAGGAACTGGTTTAAGAATTAGGATTTGCTCACTTTTTTTTCCTGAATACATGAAGCTTCTGACAGTTTTCAAAATAAGGATGAAGCCAGGATTTCTTTTTCCTTCTTTAAATCTTGAAGTTAAATCTGCAAAGTTTGTTAATAAAAAACTTTGCTTAATTTCTGTTGTATTTATTTGTTTACTTCATCAATAATAAACAATCTTTAATTTACTTACAGATTGAATTTCTTATTCAACAAAGAATGATTTTTCTTCTCTTTTTTCTTTTTCTGCTACTTGAAGTCCAGAAATAGATCTAGTCTTTGAACTTGATTTCCTCCTACAACCGATTAATTCAATTGCTTCGATTCTTACTTTATTACTGACTAACAACATCAAATTCAAATCCTTAAAAGAAATTTACTTGCCTTAATTTATTTCAGAAATCTTGCACTATTTCCTGGCCAGAACTAAAGCACTGTATTTTATTTTTATAAATCTACAGTTTGAATTTGCGTTAAAACTTCATTTCAAAATCACAAATTTACTAAACTATAAAGTATAGAGTTTACCTGAGAGATGGAGAGTAAATCTACAGCTTGATGTTGAAGGAGATTTCAAATTTACTTTACTTTGAATCCAAGAAAAAAGTTGGCAGTTTTCTGATTTTTTCTATTTTTTTCTCTTTGGGTGTTGGAATTTGAAATGCTCATTCTTTTTACTGTTCTTTTCAGATTTGCTGAGAGGCTAAATAATTGAATGTGGGGAGCTGAAAAGTTTTTTTGATTATTTTATTATTTTATTCAATCAATCATAGTTAATGCCATTTGTAAAAATAATCTTGAGATCTCAATATATGTTATTTCCTTTAGTCCATCTCCCTTGTGCATGTCTAATATTTGTAATTTTACAAAGACAAAAGAATTTTTTTTAAAATGGATTTCATATCATGTTTATAAATAAATATACCCCTTATTCATTTGTATATACATATATACAATATTGAAAGAAGAATTGTTTTAACCAATATTTACATTACATAAATTTCACCTTAATGATTTTAAAAGCCAAATGCTTTTTTTTAAAACATTTATTTTAAATTTAGATTCAAATCCCAATCCACTTGAATTATAACCATTTATGTCCATTTATATATTCACACATATCTTGAACAATTAAAATTCAATTTCAAATATACTCAATTCTACTCATATATGCAATATACATATATGTATATAATTTTAAATTCAACTGAATTTTTAAAACATTCATTATTTCAAAAAATTTAACTCAAAAGAAATTGGAATTTATTCATATATGATTATCACTTATTTTATTTGTTTGAGATTTTTTCTTTCAATTTATTTTGAAATTAAATTCCAAAGATTTAAATATATTACTAATTTTAAATTGATAAATTTTTGGGATGTTACTTTTTATTTATAAGATATTAAATATAGAATTTCAAAGCCCCAATTAAATTTTTAAAATGAATACCCAAATAAAAAAATATCTTATTTAATCTTGGAAAAATTAATTTAATTTACAATTTAAATTCACAAATTTATATCAGTTACTAAATTTAATTTTACTCAAAAATCGGGGTCGTTACACTTAATTACCCTATAAATCAATTAATTAATCTTTAATTATAGATTAATTATTTCTTAATTATTTCTTAATTTTTTAAATTATTTTCCTTAGTTAATGATCCTTTTAATTACTTTCATTAATTAATTACCCGTTTTAATTAAATACCTTAACAAGTAATTATTAATTAACCTTAACCCTTTAATTAATTATATTAATTAATTCTTTAATTACACTAAGTGATTAACACTTAATCACTTCTATTTAATTACTTTCGTAAAGTAATTATCCTCTAATTACTTAATTAAATAATTACTTTTTACTTATCTATTTAATATATATAAAACTTGTTAAATGCTTATCCTTGAAAACCATTTATTCTCTTAACTAAAAACTTGTTTTACTTTGTTTAAAACTTTGAATTATTTGCAAAATAAGTATTCTTTAGTTTTAAAACCTATAAAACTTCCTGTACAAACTTAAAACCTGCTAACATTAGGAAACCCGAGCAAAACACTCAACTTCCCCGATCAAAACACAGTACATCTCACGTTCTTTTCTACTTCGAGAAAAACTCAAGCATTCTCAAATTAAAACCCAAGCACCAACATCGTTCATCATCCACCGACACGCCGTACATGTGTACATCGATCGCGATCGTCGACGAAACCCGTTCCGGCCTCCGACACGTCAACTCTGACCTCGGTAACCCACCGCGATCACCTAGATATCTCGATTCGATCGAGAATCGAAAACGACTCAAAAACCCATTCAGCTTGGAAATCCATCATCACTGGAAAACACTCGCCTCTGACAATGCCTGACTCGAGAAGCCTCGTCATCCTCACCGTAGCTCACTCTCGAATTCCAGCTCCTTCAGCACACCTCACGATCGCCTCCGATCAAGTCTCGATGTCAAAATCCACTCTGAAACATCAACGACAAAACCAGGGTGTTAAACCCTACTTCGACACTTTCTTCCCGTCACGGCCATTGAAAAATCACCTCGATAATTTTCCTGCACTTGTCGACAACCCAGCCACCTCCCGCTCAAATATCGTGCCTCCCCTTGCCGCCAATCGATGGCAATCGACTAAAATGAGCTATACGTTCAACTCAAGAAAACCCCCTGATTTCCAAACCAAAAATCAAGATATTCACACTAAATTTCATGATTTTCTATAACGAATTCAATTATGCAATCAATTTTTAAAATTGAATTTATAAAATTTCGACTCAAATTAATTTTCACTGTTCTTTAAAAAAATTCGAGACAAATATATAGTATAAATTCCTGGAATTATTTTTTGTAGTGATATTGCATGATTTCAAACACTTTTAATTTGCAAATAAAAAACTATCAGTGATTAAATAATGAGATATTGAAATTTTAAAGGAATCAAAACCTATAATTATTCAACAGAGCCTATATTATATCTACACGGGCATTTAGTACTCATATACATACATTCATCCATTTCAATCCAAGAATTCAGGCAAACATCTTGGTTTTCACACATATACCAAAGTGGAATCAAGATAGAACTGTTTTAGAACTATGTTTACTCACCATTTGTAAATGCAGAGAGTGGAAAAACTGGAAACCTGAAACTTTGCAATAGTTTTGGATTCCTGAAGCTTGTATTGCTTTTCTGGAAACTTTGATTACTTAGATCTTGATGATATATAAAACTAAAAAGCTTGATGCCCTGAAGCTAGTTGTTGTTTGAGAAGGTTTAAGTTTGAACAGAGCTGAAATCTTGGTTACTGGCTTGAAAAGATAACAAGTCTGGCCACTAATTCTTGAAAAATGATTTCAAGTTTTAGTTTGGTTTGAGGAATATTTTCTGGTTTGCATTTGTTTCAGTTTTGGTTCTTTCGGTTTTTGAAAAGAAGACAGAAAAAAGAAAACGAAGAGGAAGATTAGGAGTTTAAATAGAGTTATTTTTTGATTTATTAAAATAAAAAGAAAATAAAAAAAGAAATGGCACTTGTCTCTTACCTTATTAATTACTTAACAAATGTTACATCTCTCTTGATTTAATTACACTTGTAATAACTTATTTTTATATTATTTATAAATGATTTTAAAAGCAAATGAAATAAATTTCCTAATTAAATATATAAATTCCTTTCTTAATTTTATATAAATAAAACTTGTAAAAGAAAATATAATATAACCAATTATAATTTAAATAAAATCATATAAAATTATTGAATCCAATTTTGAATGCTAATTTAAAAGCTTTTGTACTTATTTACTATTAAATAAATACTTTTCCAAATTTATATAAATAAATTTCCTTTAAAGAAAATAATATAAAACAATCTTATTTGAAGTAAAAACTCATTCACATAATTTAAAATCAAAAATATTTTTAAGATATATATCCATTAAATTCAAATTTTAAATCCAAATTCAAATTAAATTTAAAATCAATTCAAATAAATATAGATATCAGTTAAAACAAGCACATTATTAATTGTAAATAATTATCCTATATAAATTCAATTTAAATACACATATATATACACATTTAAATATCACTTATTAAATTAGAAAATAATAAGTCTATTAAAAATCTATATTTTAAAAACAACTCATTATTAAATTGTTTGGAAACAACAATTTTACCAATTTTAAATAATTTGTAAAGGAGATTATCACATTTTAAATTGCAAGAAATTCTGGGATATCACATTCCTCCCCACTTAGAATTTTTTCGTCCTCGAAAAGGAACGAAGCCAGAATTGATTAAAATGCTTATTATCAGAAAAAATTACTCTTTGATAAAATTTAAAACATTTTAAAATATTATAAAATGGTTTTATAATGATACTTTTATAACTCGATGTTTCAATACGTCCATCCTCGTTCTCATAGAAATTCGGTCATATGTTGGCCAGACGTAGTACTGAAAATCTATAAGTACTTAGCAGACCCATTTCAACACCCAGTGAAAATACTTGAAAATTTTTTTTATTGAAAATATCGAAAACATTTTTTAAAATAGAGGAAATATCTTTGGTGAGAGTGCTCTGGAAATCATCACCCCCATCCACGGTCATAGTTAACCCAATGGTTACTTTGCCTTCCCAGCAAAATCCACAGATAACTGTAGGCACTCCGCGCCACTCGATTACGCCATGGAACCCGCTACAGATCGTAGCTACAACCGGGACTACGTTGCTGTCACAACAAAAACCCATATAACTGTCGGCCTCAGCGCCCTCGAATTTCGCTGCCAAAAGAATGAAACTTCTCCACTCCACTTGACCATAGATCACAGTCTACTGATGTTACGTTGCCTTTCAAGCAAAATTAAGCGTAGACCGTTGACACTCACCTCCACACGATTTCTGCTACAGTCCACAGTAGATCGCAGTGACATAGAGTTACATTGTCGTCACAGCATAACTCAGATACCTCTGTAGGCATCAACACCCACGACTTTCGCTACCCAATAATCCTCAGGAACTAGTTTGTCCGGACTCCTCACAAGATAAACTTTAGAACCTCCCCCTTTAAGGCTCAAGGCAGTACCAACCTATGGTACTCCTGAGAAGTTCATTTAAAGGGAGCGCCTTTTTCTCTAGAGCCATTTTCATAACACTTTATACTATACACATATAGTATCTTCCAGATCATATACCTAGTATGAATTCCATATAAATCTCTTTGTTCAAAATCGATTATTCCAAAATCGATAATTCTCAAACTAGGCTTTTCAAATCCTAATATTGATTTTACCCAAAAATCAAAAGCCTTTTCAAAATCCATAGGTTCCAAAAAACCTTTTCTCAAAATCATTCTCATAATATCCTTTATATGTATAACTTTAAAAAAATTTGGATCACTTCAAACTTGAATAAATTCCCTTTTTATACTTCAAATGCTTTCAAAAATCCTTTCTTTCGAGCAAAAGATTCAACAAGGGGAGTTTATCATATATATAACAAATACATAACTTTGTTTATGCCAAATCAAATATTCAAATTTGATTACTCTTTGCAAAACCACTTACCATATCACTTACTTGTATAAAGTAAATTTCTTTTATCGAAATATCCAATTACCCTTTTTTATCATATATCTCACAAAATATACTTTTCATTTCAAAATCATTTTACAGTTTTTATCCACAAATTTCAATATCAATTTCATTCAAACCCGTACGATGTATACATATCATCCGTACGCTATATCAATCTGATCGCTCACTCGATAACATAATTTCTTTTCCAAACTAATATCGTCCATCCGACTTCCTACTGCGGACTCAGATCTGGTTTCTTAATCAGAAAATGTCATTCTCCTCGCATAGTCATAACTATGATAGAGAATTTTCAGAACCAATCAACAATCCATATCAAGATTCGCCGTCGAAATCGAGTGAAAAATCCCACCTCGGATCGATATAACTATCTCGAAATTCTGTGCTCGAATCTGGATCAAATCACTATGTGAATAGAATAACATACGTACATCCTTCGTATTTATCCTCATTGATTATTAGCCAAATCAATCTCCTTTCTATTCACATTCACTTTAATTTTCATTCACTTATTCACAATTGCTACAATCCCATTTGGATTATCACCTCAATTCTTATTTAGGTATTTAATCATAAACAGTTTGCACTTTAACCAGCTTATACTTAGAAAATAGCTTAAAAAGTTTAAAATAGATAAATAGTAGAAAAATACTTATCAGTTTGTAAAATAACTGTAAAATAGTTAAGTAATTGTAAAATAGTTGGAAAGTAGTCAAACAGTTACAGAAATTTTAAATAATTGAAAAATAGTTGTAAAATAATAATTAATTATAAAGTAGTTGAAAAAAATAGTAATTAGTTTATAAAATAGTTGTAAAATAGTTAAATAGTACCAGAAGTAGTTATAAAATAAGTATAAGATAGTTTGATTGTTATCCCATTTTTGGTCAAAACTGGAATATCAATGTTATGTGCATTTCCACCACGACCGCACCAAGAAGAAGCAGCCAGCAAGCGTATATAAGTCTGGAATTTCACTCATGATTCAAGTATAAAAGTCCATCCGGCATTAAAGGTTTAAAGATACATTCGGTAGTACATCACATATCTCATTCGGCATAGCTCATTGGGCACTCGACACACCAATCTCATTCGTGTTCATTCGGCGAAAGAAAACATACCTGGTTCGGTACCATTTTGATTCGGCACGTGTATATTCGGTACTTGTTTGATTCGGTACAAGATTCCCAACTCCACTGCCGAGCCAAACCTCAACCTTCCCCCCAAACCATACTCCTACCACCGGACCAAAGCCCTACCGGTCCAACACCACTCCCTGCATAGCCGAACCAAGCTCCATTCACTCACCTCCGGATACACCTTCGCCGAACCAACGTCCCACCGGACCAACTCCACTTCCATGAACTGCCGAACCAAGCCCTTGCCGAACCAAAGTTGCCAGTCCAGATTGCTTCAGCCCAGGCCCACCAGCAGCTATATACATCCAAGACCTCTACCCCCAGCCTCACTCTATAAATAGAGGGGCAGGGGTACAACAATGGCGGACAAGTTTGAGAGCTCAAACACGGAAGGAACTTTCAAACAACTTTCATATACTTGTATACAAAGCTTTGTACTTGTAATCTGAAGAGAAAAGGAGAATAACGTATAAAGTGGACGTAGGCACGTTTTGGCCAAACCACTATAAATCTGTGTGTCTTTTACAGTTTAGTCCCTGCTTTTTACATATTTGCATAAATCACCCAAATCGCTAAGAACGACTTAAAATCAACGGAATCGTACGACTTTAGGGTGTTTGCCCATTTTTTGCGCAAACATTTTGGTGCTTTCACTGAGAATTGAACTCAAGGACCTACCGCTTGGAAGTTGAATTTGAGAGTTTAGAGATTCAGATTGGAAGAGTCATGGCGAGACAATCAAGCAGAAGGCCAAGGCCAGAGCAGAGTCAACAGGAAGGGAGTCAAGAGGCTTCCTCAGGAGCAAACCAAGCTTCAGCCTTCATCACCAGGGATGAGATGGAGGCTATGATGAGAAGACAAGAAGAGATGATCCAGAACTTGCTTCAGCAAATTGGGCAACTTGGAGCACAAAACCAAGGAGCAACTGGAGTTCAGAACGGAGTAGGACCATCTGGCGTAGCACCAGAGCTAGGGGGCACTCACGCAGAGCCTGTTGATCCGACCCCGGGAAGAGAGATGGGGGCATCCGAGCCACCTGGTAGCAATAGAGGAATGAACGTTCAGCCAGGGAGGCATACACATGAAAACTCCCGCGGACTCGGGGGGCAGGTCGAAGGCAGTGAACGAGGGCTACAGCTTGGAGACAATGACAAATTAGCAGAGATGGTTAGAAGAGCTATGAGAGGCGGTTTAGTAAACAGAGACTTGGAAGATGTAAACAGGAGTCCATTTTCTTCTGCGATTAGGATGGCTAGGAACCCACCAGACTTCAAGCTACCATCAGTAGAGATGTACGATGGGAGGACTGACCCTGCGGTCCATCTTACTAAGTATATGAGGCACATGAAAGTGCTGGGGGCATCACAGGAGATCATGGCCCGGTGCTTTCCACTGTATTTGACGGACATTGCAGCGTTATGGTTTAGGCAACTGGAGAGTGGCTCCATAGGAACGTGGGCAGATTTAACTGAGAGATTCATGAGGCAATTCAGGGTTTATATTGCGAGACCCAAGAATTTGATGACTTTGGCAACCTTGAAGCAGAAAACTGGAGAGACTTTGAGGAGCTTTCTAACGCGATTTAATGCGGCGGCAGCATCAGTGGATCGACCAGATCCATCTATGGTCATGATGGCGGCTGTATCTGGAATAGTTGATAGCACAGAGTTCAAAAATTCATTAACCAAGGACCCGCCTATGAATCTGGGAGAGTTCTATCATGAGGCTGAAAAGTTTCTGCGTTTGGAAGATGCTAGTGCAGAAAGAGAGGAAGAAGATGACGTTTACGCAATCAAGAGCGGAAACCCACCCGGAAAGGGTGCGGAGACTAGCAAAGGAAAGAAAAAGGCTGAGGATAATGATGACAGGTCAAAGCGGCAAAGGAGGGAGCCGCGATTCATCACTCACACTGAGTTGAATGAGATTCTTGAACGAATTTATCAGGATACCAAGGGGCAGGTTCCGTATCGTAGACCAATGCGAAGGGATCCAACCTCTGACGAAAGAAAATCGGATAAGTTTTGTGTATTCCATGAATTAAACGGTCATAACACTAATGATTGTAGGCATTTGAAGGACGAAGTGGAAGGGCATATCAGGAACGGTATGCTCCTTCAGTATGTGAGGAGGCGAACTCCTACAGTGGAGCCAGAGCGACCACCGTCTACATCGGCTAGAGGTGACCCTGGATCGAGGCACCGTTCGATTATCCATTGATTGCTTGATAAAAATAACAATGAACAAGTTGTAAACCTCTCGCTAACACGGTTAAATCATTTACACATGTGAGCGATCGCGCACGATCCATAGGCATGCTCTGAATGACTACCAGCCGCGTTATAGTAAGAGTTTACGCTTTGACATCTTCATTCTGCTTTTTGCTTTGATTTTGATTTGAACATTTAAATTCTTCCTGTTCGGACATTTCTGCTGTAGGATTCATATGATTATTGCTTTAACATTTACAATTCTATGAAAAATTTACTTGTATGCCCGTGGATCGCGAACGGTCCACGAGCACCTCTTGCATGGCAGCGAACTGCCGAAGTCTTTGATTCGGAAAATCCCCCAAGCAATAACTCCGGCACTGATATTATTAAGTCCCCCCCGGGCACACTAATTCGCCTCGAACGGCAACCGACTTCGAACAGTCACAATTCGCCTCGAACGGCACCCGATCGCGAACGGTCACAATTCGCCTCGAACGGCACCCGACTTCGAACAGTCACAATTCGCCTCGAACGGCACCCGATCGCGAACGGTCACAATTCGCCTCGAACGGCACCCGACTTCGAACAGTCACAATTCGCCTCGAACGGCACCCGATCGCGAACGTTCACAATTCGCCTCAAACGGCACCCGACTTCGAACAGTCACAAACTCGCCTCGAACGACACAACTCATCTCGCCATAAATGGCTCGATCGCGAAAGGTCGCCATTTGAGGTCCACCTCCTGACCGCCAACAGTCGCACCTTACCACGAATGGCTCGATCTCGAACGATCGTCATCCGCAGTAAGGCGCTTGACCGCGAACGGTCCCATTTCATCTTTTGCCGCGAACGGCACTGGCCGTGAACGGTCACATTTCACCCCAAGTGGCTTGATCGTGAACGGTCGCCATTTGAGGTCCGCCCTCTGACCGGGCTCGGTTGCACTTTACCTTGAATGGCTCGATCCCGAACGGTCGTCATTTGAAGTAAAGCGCTTGACCGTGAACGATCACATTCCACCGCAAATGACTCGATCTCGAACGATCGTCGCATGGATTTAGACGCTTAACCGCGAACGGTCGCACTTCACCTCAAATGACTCGATCGCGAACGGTCATCATTTGAAGTTAGGCGCTTGACCATGAACGGCCGCGCTTCATCCCAAATAGCTCGATCCCGAACGGTCGTCATTTGGGGCCATATAAAATATCAAGCTCTTTACAGGTTGTCAACAGGATATGAACATCCAGCTCATGGCATTACAAAACACGCCTTCCTACCCCAAGGACATCAATAGGATATGAACATCCAGCTCATGGCATTACAAAACACGCCTTCCTATCGCAAGGCATGTTTTGGGGGGCAAAGTGTTATCCCATTTTTGGTCAAAACTGGAATATCAATGTTGTGTGCATTTCCACCACGACCGCACCAAGAAGAAGCAGCCAACAAGCGTATATAAGTCTGGAATTTCACTCATGATTCAAGTATAAAAGTGCATCCGGCATTAAAGGTTTAAAGATACATTCGGTAGTACATCACATATCTCATTCGGCATAGCTCATTCGGCACTCGACACACCAATCTCGTTCGTGTTCATTCGGCGAAAGAAAACATACCTGGTTCGGTACCAGTTTGATTCGGCACGTGTATATTCGGTACTTGTTTGATTCGGTACAAGATTCCCAACTCCACTGCCGAGCCAAACCTCAACCTTCCCCCCAAACCATACTCCTACCACCGGACCAAAGCCCTACCGGTCCAACACCACTCCCTGCATAGCCGAACCAAGCTCCATTCACTCACCACCGGATACACCTTCGCCGAACCAACGTCCCACCGGACCAACTCCACTTCCATGAACTACCGAACCAAGCCCTTGCCGAACCAAAGTTGCCTGTCCAGATTGCCTCAGCCCAGGCCCACCAGCAGCTATATACATCCAAGACCTCTACCCCCAGCCTCACTCTATAAATAGAGGGGCAGGGGTACAACAATGGCGGACAAGTTTGAGAGCTCAAACACGGAAGGAACTTTCAAACAACTTTCATATACTTGTATACAAAGCTTTGTACTTGTAATCTGAAGAGAAAAGGAGAATAACATATAAAGTGGACGTAGGCACGTTTTGGCCGAACCACTATAAATCTGTGTGTCTTTTACAGTTTAGTCCCTGCTTTTTACATATTTGCATAAATCACCCAAATCGCTAAGAACGACTTATAATCAACGGAATCGTACGACTTTAGGGTGTTTGCCCATTTTTTGCGCAAACATTGATTTTAAAAAAGAAAGGTTGTATAGTAATAGCTTGGAAAAATAGGTTTATATTAAAACAATTTATTTTGAAAGTAGTCCAGAGCCAAACTGTTTAACTTCCAAACCTTCAATTCCCATCAATTCCATTTAAATTTCCAATTCCTCTTAAATTGACTCAAATTCAATTCAATTTAAATAACTTCAATTTCCATTGAAATTGATTTAACCCCAATTCAAGTTGAATTAATCTCAATTTCTTTCCAGATTCAAATCAAATCCCATTTGAATTTAAAACTATTCAACTTTAATCACAAATCCAAGTTATTCAAATCACTTTAAATTTGAACTAATTTCAAATTCAATCTCACTTTAAATCATCTCGAATTATATAAATTCGAGTTTAATTTCAAATGTTGGTTTAACCTCTTAAACCAAATTAACCTTTATTTAAAGTCTTTAAACAATTTAACTCTGAGTCCAAATTTCAAAATGCCATTTTAAATTACCTTTAATTAACTCATTATAAGGTCAAGTGAGAGTTCAAAATAATTTTAATTATTCAAATCTTAATTTCAAAGTGATTTCATATCCTTATTTTCAAATTAAAGTTTAATATTTATTTATCTCTATAATCGATATATTACCACAATCCATTTCTTCGTTCATTTAAACAAATCCAGTTCGCAGTTTAAAGATAACAACAGGATGATATCATTTTAAAACAACCATCCATTTCAAATTTCTAGATCTCAAACCCATTTTGAGATCACACAAACTCCCAATTCAAATCTACCATTTAACTTTCCAAGTTAAATCTCAATTTCATGTTGAAATCTCCAAATTAGGTTGTTCATTCAAACTTATTTAACTTCCTCCAAGTTAAATTCAATTTACTTAATCCAGTCAACTTTACACAATTTGAATTCTCTTTCAAATTTCAAACTTCAGATTAATAATCTTTCCATTTGAGTTTAAAAACTTATTTCACTTTGGGTTTTTACATCACATTTTAAGGAAAATCAAAACTCATCACTTTAGGTTTATTTCAAATCATCTTTGATATTATGTATATCCACACGTATATATACATATTTACTTCTTGGCCCACCAAGCCAAATCTTAAAATTTAAACCACCTTTGGTTTTAATTCAAAACAAATTCCTTTAAATTTTCAAACAACTCTTGTTTGAAATATGACCATTTTATTCAAATACATTAAATAATATTGTTTATTATTTCTTTATTACTTTGAAACAATTTTCAAATTCTGGACCCAGGTTTAAAACTTCATAATTCAGATCATCTTATGTTCCAATTTATAAGTCATACTCGCCTAATGTTTTACTTCCCTAAAACATTTCACTTTGCTTACTCATTAATACGCATTTTATTATTAAACACAACAATCATTTATGATAATAACCAAGATTATCATATCTGGAACCAATTCATTATTATCTTATTCTGAAACTCTTCCTCAAAATCAAGATTTTAATTTCAGTTTGAATCCATTTCAAACATATCTTTATTTAATTTCAATTTGGTTGTATTTCTATTACTACTTAATTTAATTCCAATAAATTAACAACTAATTATGTTAATATTTATTAGAAATAAATATTGCTTTATATTATCAAAATATATTTTAATATAAAATCATTTACTTTAAAATCATTTAAAATCTTCATATAAGAAAATAACAAGTATGCTTTCATATATATATATATATATATATATATATATATATATATATATATATATATATATATATATATATATATATATATATATATATATATATAGACACACACACAAACATTCAACTCATTCTAGGGTACCATTGACCTATCCTTAATGAGTAATCCCACTAGAGCCAAGGTTCTCACTTAACCTTTGCTCTGATACCAAATATAACGACTTGGGATTTTCGATCCTAAAAACTCCAGATAGTTAGAAAAAGAAGAAAAGAGATAGAAGAAAAGAAGAAACAGAAACACCAACATCTCACTTTCGCAGTGGATAAAATATAATATTAAATAATATTGTTTACACAAATAAAGCTGAATCAGTCAATTACATTTTAATACATCCGAGTTACAACATTTAAACAAACAAAGGACAATTAAAATAACTTGTCCCGGATATACTACAATATATCACGGAACACACTCCATACGTTCCTGCCATCCAACTCGCCTCTTGAGCTCTAGAACGTCCTTACCTAAAAAATGTAATACTCGGTCTGACCCGAGCATTACATCAAAGTAACACTCGAGTCAGGCTGGAAACCAGCGTGAGTAAACCCGTCTAACATGGAACACAAAAGCATACAACTCTTATAAAACCCAGGGTAACTTATATCTATTAGTCCGAGAGATGATGGTTTTGATGACAACAACCTTAGAATAGATTATAAAATATAAATATTAACATTATAGTTTAGAAATATGTGTATATGCAGGATTTAACCATCCAGGTACCAAGAATGAAAATTGTACAGTATAGAGATTCAAGATATCAAGGTTGAAGACTCATGAGTATCAAGATTATCAAGTGTGACGACCTAGAAAAATTTGACATTTGAAATTAAAATATTAGGTTGAATTTTTAATATTTGGAAGTTGATTTAACTTGAATTTTAGAATTAACTATGAATTTGACAATTTAATTGTTGAATTTAAATTATTGAAGTTGGATAAAAATTCGAATCTTCAGTTTTAAGTTGATTAAAAATATTTCAAATGCTTGTAAAATTCAAATTAACAATACTGAATATAATAGAAGCTTCAGAATTTGGTTTGAAAGTGATTTGTTCAGTTTTGAAAACATATCGTTTAAATTGATATTTAAAAAATAGCCTTCCGAGACACAGTCTCGGAATTCGACGAAACCATTTCCATTGGATCCGTAATATTGTATTATTATTGGATTTCAATTTTCGTAGCAATCGGAGTTGTCGTTTGATCCTGGCAGCTCAAAACGCATAGAAACTATTTTAATCGATTTAAATTAAAATTGATCGTTTACTTCTGTAACTTGAGCATATGATCGAATTAGCCTCCGAAACACGTTCCATTGTGTTCGGAATGCCGATAAAACCTTATAAACGCCTGCCAGCATACCTCAACAGGGTTCGGGATTTTGAGATATGTTAAACGAGATTTTGAAATTTAAAATATTATAAAATTCCAAAGTCAAACACTATTACGTCTCCATCAGCCAACCTACGAGTGCAGAGTCGCCTTCCTTCACATTTAAGTCACGTATGTCTTTCTTCCTGCTGAATCCAAATTCGAAAAAATCATACTTATATAAAATAAATAAAAAATCATGGCTGAACGTTTTCAATCCCATCTTCATTTCAGATAAACGAAAATCTAGTTTGGCCGTAACAATTCATATTCGATCGAAACAAAATCGAACAGTTCAAAGTCATGGCTACGATTTCAAATAAAAAAAATGGGATCGGCGTCTCGTTCGAAATATAGGTTCATCTCATTCAAACTCAAAAGAGGGAAATAGAATCGTGACAGTTGTGAACTCGAGCTCGAGCTCGAGTAGCTTGGCCGAAGTCGACAAGGTGAAAGGCTATTCTAGCAATCAGCGGCGACTACTGGAGTCGTGTCTTGACAAAGCAATGGCCACATGTGGCAATTTAGGGTTCGTAATGTCGGTTGTCAAGGCGCGTTATTTAACTCGGGTTGGGGTACATTGTGGTTTGCTGCTGGGGCGGCGAGGAGGTTAACAAAGAGATGTTTCGAGTTTGATTTGCAAGGCCATGGATAGGAAGGGGTGGAGTACTGGGGCTCAAGGTATATGCGGTTCTGTTTTACGATTTTTTTAGATTAAGGGAAGAAGTTTATTTTGGCTATTTATTGAAAATATATACATAGTTATAAACTGTTATAAATTTACAGTAAGCAGATTTTCAGTAAGGACAAGTTTTCATATATGTTGCAATGAAAAAAAGAGGGAAAACCCCATTCCTATTTTAATATATATATACCTATTTTAAATTAAGATATATATATGTATGTATGTATGTATGTATGTATATAAGGTTTAAGCAGAAATTTATGTATATATAAGATTTTGGAAATAGAAATTTTAAATATTGAAGAATTTATAAAAAAATTGATTTTTGGATCTATGTAGATATTTTTATAAATATATATGTAGTTTTAAAAGAAAATAAATATACTTATATACATTTTAACGTACTTCTTTATTTTAAAAAATTGTATTTGGAGTGATTAATTTATTTAATAAATTGATTTAATTTATTTTAGTTACTAAGGAATTATTTAAAAGAAAATTAGTTTAAAATTAAATCATTAGTCAGTTGAATTATTAAATGATAATAAATTGCTCGATTAATTCGAATATTAATGAATTGTATAACTGTTTATACAAGGTCTGAAATGGAGAAAAACAAGTCCATATTGGAAACGGATTGCAAATTAAAGGTGAGATCTTCTCACTCGAATTAAATAATTGAAAGTTTCATTTATTGTTTGAGTTGAATTGTGATAGTTAAATTTAAAATTGTTGATTGTGTGCTTGGATCACATTATATTAAATCCCATATACCGCGATATCCCACCTTGAAGTGGAATTGGTATTTAATTGTTGTGCTAACGTCTGTGGATACAGGGAAACAGGTTGGAGGGATCCAACTGGATTCCTCAAACATTTGAATTTGTTTCATTTGTTGTGTGTTAAATTATTTATAATCTCTGTGTGATTATATTGTAATTGGAATCATTGTAGGCTAAAATTTAGCCGACTATATTTGTGGTGTCGTAAGATACCAGGAATAAATAAATAAGATTTTTGAATTTAAGTAGAGAATCTATAGCGAAATCCTATTGAATAAATTCCAAAATATGGGGAAAGAATTAAATGTGGAAATCCATTGAAAATCGCTTTGATATTTGAAAATAAATCTTTGGAAATCAAATTTGAAATTTGATTTAATGTTTGAAACAAAATTTAGAAATCAATTTGGAAAATTGATTTTGGTGATTGAAAATAAACCTTTGGGAAATCCATTTGGAAATTGATTTAGTTGTTTGAAACAAATTTGGGAAAATCAATATTGAAAATTGATTTAGTCTTGAAAGTGAATATTTGGGAATCGATTTGAAAAATCGTATATCAATGGATATTTGGAAATTTGAATTCACAATGGAATTTATAAAGAAAAGGAATTTACGGATTTGGAATGTAACTTCAAAATAAATCAAGAAGGGTTTATTAAATTGGTCTAAGTGGACCATTTTGAAATGAAAGTGTATTTTCCCTGAAAAGCCGAGTATGTTTTGAAAAGTAGCTTTTAAATATATATTTTAAAGTTCTAAAGTGGTTTGTAAAAGAATATTTGTGAAGAAAGTATTTTTGTAAATTGTTTCTAAATCTTTAGAGTAAAGATTTATTTAAGTTAAGTTTTAGAAGTGATGTTTTAAAAGATTTAATTGATATTGTTTTAGAAAATAGTTATTTAAAACAATTATACCATATTTAATGGTTTTATTTTAAAAATTAGTTTAGACTTGAAGTTTTATATGAGATGATAGTATAATATTTTTATAACTAATATTTTAAAAGAAAGTGTTTAAAAATAGTTATACTTTAAAATATTCCCAAGTATATATTTGGACAAGTGATTTAAATTATTTTAAAGTATTTGAACTTGGCAGATTTTAAGTGGAAATAAATGATTTCGGGAATTTTATTCCTTGAGTGAAAAATGATTTGAAATTTGTTTTCAAAAGGGTTGAAGTATGAAAATATATGTTGCAAAGATATTTTGAAAATAAATATTGGGAAAATTATTTAAATCTGGTAATTGTTGTGAATGTTGATTGATAGTTAAATAACCGACTATCTATATTTTCCTTTTAATGGCTTTTGAAGTTTGATGCGAGCGGAGGTCGGATTCTGTTAATGGTAAAAATGGCTTTAACGCTAACACCCGATGTACGCCTTGATGTAGTGAAAGCACCACCCGTTTGCACGGGAATTAAAGTAAACAAAAATAACAAAAAAGTAAAAGAGACCGAGATTTTTATAGTGGTTCGGCTTCTAGTAAGCCTACATCCACTTTACATTTTCCATTATCTTCTTCGTACCCACTTTCACAAGATTACAACACTTCTTCCAACGCGATATTTCGATTACAACACCTTTACAACACGATTTTACAATTACAACGCAATCGAAGAAAGAAGTTAGAACTTTGATGATGAATTGCTCTTCGAATCTCTCTCGAATGAAGTAGGTCTCCTGATGAAGAATCTTCGATGGTTGAAGTGTTTGAAGTGTGGAGAAAGCTGTAGAATATCCCCCTCTTGAAATCCGGAAAAGTCCCCTTCTAGTTGGAGTAAGCGGAGTATTTATAGGAGAGCTCGGAGTTAGGTCGGCTGGGTTTAGGTCGTGAGAGACCTAAGGTAGGTCATAGGTTGTGTAGGAGATTCGGAGTTAGGTCGGCTGGGTTTAGATCGTGAGCGACCTAAGGTAGGTCGTAGGTCGTGTAGGAGATCAGGAGTTAGGTCGGCTGGGTTTAGGTCGTGAGCGACCTAAGGTAGGTCGTAGGTCGTGTGTCGCCGAGTTACGATCTAAGAGGATGGGTTGGCAAGTGGCTTATCATGCTGAGGTACCAGGAGCGACTTACGGTTTAGGTCGTGAGCGACCTATGGGTTAAGGAAGGAAGGTAATGATTTATGGAGTTGGCAGTAGGTCGTTAGCGACCTAATCATTAAGAGGGGCACGAGCTAAAGGCGTGGCGACCTAACTGAATAGTCGCTAGGTCGTTATGAGCTGCCTTAAGTCGTGAACTCTTTAAGTCGTCCCACTTTTAGGTCGCGATATCTTTTAGATCGCTGCACCCTTAGGTCGCGACTTCCTGTGAGTTTTTAACTCGTTTAGTTTTAGGTCTCTAGACCACTTTATGCCTTAAGTTGTGGAGCCGCTTAAGTCGGTCATGCTTTAGGTCGCGAGGTCTTCGTGGTGGCTTAGGTCGCGAACTCCTTCAAGCAGTTAGGTCGCTGGAAGCTCTAACCCGTTAACTCGCTGGAAGCTTTAGCTCGTTGGAGACTCCATGCTCTAAGTCGCATACCGTTTTGGACGGGGCGCTGCCTCCAGGACCCTGCGACCTGACCGGTCAGGTCGAACACCGTAGCGGTGGCGTTGCCCCTGCACCCCCACCTTGGGGGGTTGGCACCCCCCTGGACCCCCCCTCCGTAGGGGATCTTAGATGAAAAATCATTCAAAAGAACATGCTTTGCTGAGATGTTGAGTTGACCATTCTTTGAGACGAGCTATCTTGCTTTTCTCGGTCGATCTTTTGATATCAGGGCCTTGCTGAAAAAGGCGGGATAACAGATTCCAAGTGGATATCTGAAAACCACATCGAACCTTTGTGACTGTGATGATCTTTGATTTAAAAGATCAACGAGGAATTTGTTGTGATTTGTTGAAATCTGAATGAACACTTATTTTTTTAAAATAAGCGCTCGTTATTTGGATAAGCCGGGAGAGGACCTTTGTGTCATATAACCCATTCCGAATAATGATACAACGAAATGGAATTGCATTTGAAGACCGGCGGTGAAGACCGGGTAGTTGCGAGAATGATAGGATGACCTATCAATTGTCTCTGCACTGAGTAGCTACGGTATCGAGATTCCCTAAGTGATGGGAAGTCCGATCGGGATTGGGAATACCCGGGTTGCTAGGGCTTCTTCGGAAGTGCCTTCGGTTCTGTTCGAACCCGGAATAGACTTGTATGGATGTGTGTCTGACGTTACAAATTGAGATATAAAGATGATTTCTATAAAATACATTTTTGTTGGTGGTGGAGAATTTATTCTCTTAGCTTAACACCGTTCTCTGAGACGCACGAGCTCAGAGGTTATGTAGTTGATGGTTACTAGCGATGCATTCCCAGTTTGGCAATTTGGCATACGAAGTGTTTCTGATCATTAGTTGATCGAAGCATAACTTTGTGAAAAAGCGTAGCTTTGTGGACGAGACTACATCGAGCTTCACCACTCGGAAATGGTCGAAACAGGAATGTTGCGGCAAGGTTTTTAGGGGTCGCGCCCCTAGGGTATGTCCATTTTCTTTTGGATAAAGGGTGGTATCATGGTATGGAGCCCAGATACTTAACTCATGTGGACGCTGTAAATTTATTACCGTGTGATGTTGCTTTGTGGTTGAGGATCCTCGGATAAAGGTGGTAACGACTGGGGATGGCATACTCATGTGTGGAGTTATCTACGTTACAGCTTCATTGCACCGGAAGCGTGAGGTAACTCGGCCTTGTGTTGGCAGAGAACTGGTTAAGTTCTCGGGGCGTCCCTCCAGAGGCGTACCCATGTGGCAATAGGAAGTTCCTTAACCTGAGCATTTGTTGGACATCCAAAGAAATAATACACGCCCTGTACGGTTTTAGTTGTATAACCTGCCATGGAATATGACGGTAACCTGCTATTGAACATAGTAGCTATAGTAGACATACGATGAAAAGTTGTATGTTGGCTAAGATTAATATTATACTTTCGAAATGTTTTCTGCACTATGCACTAGAAATAATATCCAAAGGATTTTTCGTATTAAGCATGTTTGACTATGTAACGGCCTGCTATTTTCAACCATTCGCATCCGCACATGTCGGACTTGAATTGCTCAAAATATCAGATTGTTAATTTATATTTTTCAAACTCAGCATATACAGTAAATAAATCAAACATAGAATCACAGATATAGAGTAATACAATAATACGCAGCGGAATAAACAAATAGTAGTTCATGAAGCTACTATGCAAATATCAGAGTTAGAAATAGAATACAACAGAATATGTAACGACCTAGAATTTTAATTAATTAAAATTTGTATATTTAATTGATTTTAAATGTTAACAAGTGAAATTTATAAGTCGAATAAATTTTATTTCGAATAATTGGATTTAATTGAATAATTAAATCGATAATTTAATATGTGGAAATACAGAAATAATTGAAATTTGGGTTTAATGTGATTGAAAATGATTAGTAAAATTTTATTTTATCGTATTGAAGTTAGAATGATATTATAGAACTTTTAAAATCGAAATAAGAGTTAATTTGTGAAAATTGAATATTTTAATGTTTAATTATCGACTGTAAAATAGCCAATTTTTGAACAGTCTCAGAATTCGACAAAACCAGTTCCATTGGATCCGTAATAGTTTGTTATTACCAGATTTCAATTTTCGTAGCAATCGGAGTTGTCGTTTGATCGTGGCAGCTCGAAACGCATCGAAATTGTTTTAATATTTATTTGGCGAGTTAAAATAGCCATTTTTCCAACAGTCTCGGATTTCGACGAAACTACTTTCATCAGATCCGTAATGTGATATTATTTTAAGGTTTCAAATTTCGTGTCAATCGGATTTACCATTTGTCCGGTGCAAGCCAAAACACCTAGAAATTAGTTTAAATCGGTTTAATTTAAATTGAACGTTTATTGCCATAACTCGCACAGATGACCGAATTAGCTTCCGAAACACATTCCATTGTGTTCGGAACGCGGGGTAAACCTTAGTAACGCCAACCGGCATGCTTCGTTTGGAGTTCGAAAAATTTCGGATGAATAATGTTTTGGAATATTTTCTATAAAAGCCCCCTTTTGTTTTCACTTTTGCAAAGCATTGAAACCCTAGCTATTTTCAGCCCCAGCCGCCGCTTGTTATTATCAATGGCCGACATCTCACCATCTTCTCTCTCAAATTCCTCTCAATCCACTCACTATCATCGAATGTTTTCAACTACAAAATTGGAGAGGGGATGAGACCTTCGTGATGACCGTTGGTAATCGATTTTGGGTTGATGGATGGTCGGCAAAATGGCGATGAAGGAATCATGAACGGGCATGTTTTTCTATGCCAAGGTGCAACCGAGCTCCACCATACTCGGGCCGTGGGTGGAGTGGGGGCGTGCGCACGAAATGGGGGTAGTTGATCGTGGTAGAGGCGAACTATGGTGGTGCGGCATGTAACCCTAAATCACGGCATATGGGTTTCTCGAACGTGACCTAGAGGAAAGGAACGAAGGGGAAGAGAACGTGCGTGCGACCCTGATGCTTCCAGGGGAACGTGCGCCTATGTTTAAATGAGTGGTTGAAAATAAAAGAATATGTAATTTAATTTTATAAAAAATTGTATAAACTTTAAAATATCATATCTCTTTCATACGAGGTCGGAATTCAACGAAACTTTTTGCGTTGCAACCATATTGACGAATACTACGTTATGGAGCTAGATTGGAATCGATTGGAGTTAGCGAAAATTTCGAGTAAAATTAAACGCTCGTTCAATTTTATTCGAAATAAAAGGCTGGAACGGAATTGAAATCAAGGTGAGAACTTCTCACTCAATCGAATCGGTTTCGATTTTAATTTTAAATAGTTAGATTTAAATTTGTTGATTGAATGTTGAATGTTGATTGTTATCTATTGATTGTTAAAATAGACATTATGCACCGTTAGTAAGCGGAGGTTATTTATTAAAAACATATACCGTGAATATTTCACAGTACAGTGAAATTGGTATTATTATGTACTTGGAGTTGATTTTCCCGCATTATATAGCGGATGAGACCCAATTGCGCCGTCTATTAAGCGGATAATATTTTTATAAATCCCATATACCATGATAATTCCGTACCGGAATGGAATTGGTATTGTGCTAACATCTTTGGATGCAGGGAAACAGGTTGGAGGGATCCAACTGGATTCCTCAACTGTATTGATTTATTTACAAATATTGTGATATTTGTTGATTATCATATCGATATATGATATTTGGATGTCGTGATTGACTATTTGGTGCTGCTGCATCATCGGATCCATTTTTGAAGTTTTAAAAATATGATTTTGGATTTTAAAAGGAATTTTAAAGTGATTTTCGAAAGTATACGTTTTATTAAATTTTCAATAGTTAAAATAAATAAACGTTATAATTTTGTTTTCATAAAAGTTATGATTTTTGTAAAATAATACTTAAGTATGATTTTGAAGTATACAAGCTTTAAATAACGATTTGTAAATTTTTAAAAGAATAAATTTAGTTAAATTGGGATTTTTGAATTGTTTTAAAAACAATTTATATAAAAGATTTAAAATTTGATATTTATAAATTAAAAATATAAGAATTATAAAATGAGTATTTATAAGTGTTAAAATGAATTATAAATGAATTCATAAGTGAATAAGATTTGTAATTTGTAAAATTTTAAAAGAACGATTTATAAATAAATGGATTATAAGTTCTTAACTTATAATATGGACTTCTAGTATAAAATTGAGTTATATAAATTGAATTGGATTAATAAAGGAGATTTATAAATCGAAGCTTATATATATAGGAATGGAATTTATAAACATGGTTTATAAATTCGGAATCAATGGAATTTGATAGATTGAAAGTTGAAATTGGTTAAGGAAGTATATTCACGATTTTGGATAGTGACTATATTATCAAATAAAAGGGATATGCTAGGGAAAATGAATATTATAAAATGAAGTTAATTGTTTTAACGATGTTTTAAAAAAATGTATTATAAATCGAATACATAGAATTCAACATTCATTGTTGAAATAGACGTTTTCGAGGAATAAGGAAATGGTGGACTATAGCGCTGTTGTTATAGTAAATGGTTTCCGAAAGGAAATATTTTGTATAGTATTGGGATTTATATATCTATTTTAATTTCGAATCCCTATACTAGTGATTTTGGGTCGTCGTAACGGTGTTTTACGCAACATTCGTTTTGACTCAAATAAATGTGTTTAAGTGAATGTTTTCCTTAAAGAATGAAATATATACTTAATTCGATATTAAGTATATTGAATATTTTCTAAGTATTGAAAATAAATGGATTTGTGAATTACTTATTAATAAATAAGTATGGAAATGTTTTTCCAATGTGAAGTGAAACGTTTTGAGAATTTATCTTTTTGAAGACAAATTGAAAATGAATATTAGAAATCGATTTGGGAATCATATATTCATAAATATTTTGGAATGTAAATTCACTATGGAATTTATAAATTGAAAGAGGAATTTGTTTAAAAATAAACGTTGATTTATTTTTGAAGCGTGGGAATTAATTTACGGATTTGGAAAGTAAATATAAAGTAAATCGTTAAGGATTTATTTAATTGGTTTAAATGAACCGTGTTGAAATGAAAGTATTTCGTATAAGGAAGAAAATGATTGAAATTTGTTTTCAAAAGTGGTAAAGGTGAAAAGTGATTTGAAAATTAGTTTTCAAATGTTGAAGTGTGGAAAAAAATAATATATATATATCTTGTAAAGATATTTTGGAAAATAAATAATTTGGAAAATTAGTTGGAATTTGGTGATGTTGAGCATGCCTATTGATAGTTAAATAATCCGACTATCAATATTTACCTTTAAATAGGTATTTGTTATGATTTGCTTGAATTTGAATGCCACACTTATTTTTAAAATAAGCGTTCGCTATTCGGGTTAGCCGGGAAAGGACCTTGGGGTCGTATAACCCATTCCGAATATGTGATACATCGTAATGGATTGCATTTGATGACCGGTGTTGAAGACCGGATATTTTTGAAAATGGAAGGATCACCGTTGAGTAACTCTGCATCGGCTGATCTCCGATATAGAGGTTTTATCACCCTTAGTGACGGGAAGTCCGGTCGTGATTAGTGAATATCCGGAATGCAAGGACTTCTTTGTAAGTGCCTTCGGTTCTGTTCGATCCTGGAACAGACTTGTATGGATTGTATGTCTGACATTACAAATTGAGATATAAAGCTGATTTCTTTCAAATATATTTCTGTTAGTGGCGGAGAATTTATTCTCTTTGCTTAACACCCTTCTCTGAGACGTACGAGCTCAGAGGTTATATAGTTGAAGGTTATTAGTGATATACTCCCAATTTGGTAGTGTGGCATGCTGAGTGTTGCTGTGAAATAATCATTGTTTGATCATTTGTAATATGATCATTTGTTTGATCATTTATCTTGGTGATTATTTCTATGATCATTTGTTGACCCAAAGAACAACTTTTGTATAAAGCGTGGCTTTGTGGACGAGACTTCGTCGGACCTTGCACCCCGAAAATGGTCAAAACAGGAAGGATGCGGCAAGGTTATTAGGGGGTAGCGCCCCTTTAGTGTATGTCATTGCTTCTGGATAGAGGTGGTATCATGGTATGGAGCCCAGATATTTAACCTATGTTGTTGCTGCAAATTTTGTGGTTGTTGGAAATCGAGGATCCTCGGATAAATCGGTTACGATCGGGGGATGACATATTCGTGTCAGTAGTTACCCAGTTAGGGGCAACCCGGCCTTGTATTGGCAGAGATCCGGTTTGGTTCTCGGGACGTCATTCCAGAGGCGTTTCCATGTGGCAATGGGAAGTTCCTTGGCCTGACCATTTGTTGGAAATCCAAAGATACAATACGATCTTGTATGGTTTTAGTTGTAGAACCTGCCATTTACTTATGGTGGCGCCCCACTGTTTAGATGGTAGCTATAGTAGGCATACGATAATGGTCGTATGTTGGCTAAGATTTATATCTTTACTTTCAAAATGAATTTTTCCTACACTATGCACTAGTAATAATATCAAATGTTTTTTTAATGCGTATCAAGCATCTTTGACTATCATAAGGAGAAATCTCCTCCGATTCTGCGTTTGCATTGTGTGTGTGTGCGGAAGGCCTTATGGTAGTCTCATTTTTAAAAGCATTGCCAATTAACTTTAAAAATATTCCTCTTTTTTTATTTTTAAAAGAAAAAAATAAACTGTTTTAGTTCTCACACCAGTCTCATGACTGACTCGGAGTTTATTGTTTTCCTTCCTAAACTCTGGGTGCCCACCAATTTCCACACGGGCAGTTAAGAGTTAAGGTTTATCAGGATATTCAGGAATTCAGGAGTTGTAGGAGGCAAGCTGGATGACATGGCGTATTAACTAGTATATAATATTTCTTTTCCGCTGTTGATGTTGTTTGTTGTTGTACACTCTGATGTAATGAAATGAAATGTAATGTAATGTAATAACTGATATAGTTCTTTGTTTAAAGATTATTCATTTATTTATTATATGTTGTTCCGCTGCGATTGTGAGATTCCGTTATTGTTCTGTTGTTTTCTTTCTGTTCCGTTCTATCTTTTCTATCTTCTTCTATCTTTTTCTTCTTCTTTAAACATAACGGTACGGTTTTCCGGCCTTCGATTGCTCGACAGTTGATACAGTGGACGTATTGAAGTCGGCGTTCGTGGACGAAAAATCGCGATCGTTACATTTGGTATCAGAGCTTAAGGTTAAGCGACAACCATGGCTCTGTTGGGTATTACTCATTAAAGATGGAGTCAGTAGTACTCTAGAATGAGTTGAGTGTAATAATAAATATGAGAGCGTATTTGTTAGTGAATATTAAATGGTTTTATATTGTGACGATTGGTTTGTTGAGTGGCATATGAACCTTCGTCGGCACAGTCTGCGCAACTGTATCGAAGGGGTTTCTAAACACTTGAATAGAACAATTCGACATAGTATTGTTTTAAATTGGGTAAATGAAATAATTTTACCTTGATTATATTTTATATATAAAGGAATAATTTTTCAGAATTATTAAAGTGTATATGAATTGATGTTTGGTTGTTAATAAAATAATCAAATATAAGAACTTAGAGTTTGAAAGGGTTTATAACCAAATAAAATTCTATAAGTATGATTTATTCAAAGGAAAAACAACCAAATTTGATTTAAAACCGAACTTAAATCCCGAGGATTTTGAAAAGTGTTTTAAATTTAATGAAAACAAAGGTTTTGAGATTTAAAACTCTTGGGAATGTTGAAATGTTTTCCAAAGTATTGAAGGAAACGGTTGAATATTATTTTAGGAAATATTTTTGGAGGAAAATTTTTTTAGAATGAATTTGTAGAAGTGAGGAAGCACTGAACTTACTTCGGTCATTGGAAAATAATCCTGATGATGTAGGCCACATCATTAGAATTCATTTTCGAGTTTCTAATGTAATGGATTGCTTCCATAGGAAATTGGATTTGAGTTGATTATAATTTCAAAATAGTTTTGGAGTAAAAAAAAAAACGGGTAAATGAATTCTGTAAACTTTATCTAGATAATGTGAAAAGTTAAAATGAACCAACTATTGAATCTATTAAGTGATGTTGATATTAATAAAATAAACAAATGGTGTTTGAAAAGGAATATAACTTAAGTGAAGTTGAATGAAGTTTATTTTGGTATCGAAGTAAATTAATAAGTGAATTAATGAAGTGAAGTCATTAAGAATTTGAACTTGAGTTATATAAATGAAATTCAACTTTAAATTGTTAAAGGAATTAGCAATTGAATTGATAAATGGATTGCATGTTAATCAATTAAATGTAAATAATGGATATGAAATAATGGATGTAAGTGTAAATTCATTAAAAGCTAATGTTATTGGAAGTTGAATAAATTGAATGGAAGTCAATTTAATATGATCCAATTGGAATTAAAAGTGTTGAACCAAATTGAATGTAAAGTGAATAAATTTGGTTGTATTGAATAAACATTGGTTTTTATTTGATTGTTGATTGATTGTATATAATTCATTAAGTATTAATGAAATTGAATTAGCGAAATTAGAAGCTAAAGTAATTGAATCCAACTTGGAAGAAAATGAATTTGAATAGAATTGAATGTGAATTGGATTTAAATTAGTGAATGCAAACTAATTAAAATTGAATATGAATGAATGTTAGTAAATCCAATGTAAATAAATCAAATGTGATTTAAATTGAAAACCAATTCATTGAATATTAACGAGAATATGAATGAATATTGATTTGGTTATGGATGATAGTTGGTTGATGTTTACATTTGTTGTTTTGTTGCATTTGCTATGTTGGCATATGTAGTTGTTATGTTGCTATATGTTGTATATTGATACTATTTTCATATATGCATGATTCTCATGTTGTTGTTGAGTGTATAGTAGGTGCGGATTGCGCTTGCTTCGCATTTGGAGCTCGCTTTCGCGCTATATTAGCCGTATACGCTCGCTAACAATAAATAAGGTACATATCTCGGATTAAATATCGCACTTTTACACTTTTTTCCCTGCGGGATGCCTCATCACTTGATGAGATGTATATTTGTGATATATATACTATCATTTTTTTTTCGGATCGAGCCGCGCAAAGGAGACTATGGCGAATTTTCCCGAAAATTTAAGGCGTTAGAAAAATTTTGAGAAAATTTGGGAAATTTGTGAAAACTATAATTTTGATTTGGAATTGAAAGTTAAACGATATAGTTGGTTTTGAAAATATAACTAAGTATGAGTTGGAAACTTAGTAAGTTATTGTAAGAAGTTTAACTATGGATTTTGGAAAGTTAATGAATTCTGTAACCTTTTCTTACTTGGTAATTTCGAGGACGAAATTCTTTTAAGGGGGGAAGTATGTAACGACCTAGAATTTTAATTAATTAAAATTTGTATATTTAATTGATTGTAAATGTTAATAAGTGAAATTTATAAGTTGAATAAATTTTATTTCGAATAATTGGATTTAATTGAATAATTAAATCGATAATTTAATATGTGGAAATACAGAAATAATTGAAATTTGGGTTTAATGTGATTGAAAATGATTAGTAAAATTTTATTTTATCGTATTGAAGTTAGAATGATATTATAGAACTTTTAAAATCGAAATAAGAGTTAATTTGTGAAAATTGAATATTTTAATGTTTAATTATCGACTGTAAAATAGCCAACTTTTGAACAGTCTCAGAATTCGACGAAACCAGTTCCATTGGATCCGTAATAGTTTGTTATTACCGGATTTCAATTTTCGTAGCAATCGGAGTTGTCGTTTGATCGTGGCAGCCATCGAAATTGTTTTAATATTTATTTGGCGAGTTAAAATAGCCATTTTTCCAACAGTCTCGGATTTCGACGAAACCAGTTTCATCGGATCCGTAATGTGATATTATTGTAAGGTTTCAAATTTCGTGTCAATCGGATTTACCGTTTGTCCGGTGCAAGCCAAAACGCCTAGAAATTAGTTTAAATCGTTTTAATTTGAATTGAACGTTTATTGCCATAACTCGCACAGGTGACCGAATTAGCTTCCGAAACATGTTCCATTGTGTTCGAAACGCAGGGTAAACCTTAGAAACGCCAACCGGCACGCTACGTTTGGAGTTCGAAAAATTTCGGATGAATGGTGTTTTGGAATATTTTCTATAAAAGCCCCCTTTTGTTTTCACTTTTGCAAAAGATTGAAACCCTAGCTACTTTCAGCCCTAGCCGCTGCTTGTTATTATCAATGGCCGGCATCTCACCATCTTCTCTCTCAAATTCCTCTCAATCCACTCACTATCATCGAATGTTTTTAACTACAAAATTGGAGAGGGGAGTGAGACCTTCGTGATGACCGGTGGTGATCGATTTTGGGTTGATGGATGTTCGGCAAAATGGCGATGAAGGCATCACGAACTGGCACGTTTTTCTATGCCAGGGTGCAACCGAGCTCCACCATACTCGGGACGTGGGTGGAGTGGGGGCGTGCGCACGAAATGGGGGTAGTTGATCGTGGTAGAGGCGAACTATGGTTGTGCGGCATGTAACCCTAAATCACGGCATATGGGTTTCTCGAACGCGACCTAGAGGAAAGGAACGAAGGGGAAGAGAACGTGCGTGCGGCCCTGATGCTTCCAAGGGAACGTGCGGCTATGATTAAATGAGAGGTTGAAAATAAAAGAATATGTAATTTAATTTTATAAAAAATTGTATAAACTTTAAAATATCATATCTCTTTCGTACGAGGTCGGAATTAGACGAAACTTTTTGCGTTGCAACCGTATTGACGAATACTACGTTATGGAGCTAGATTGGAATCGATTGGAGTTAGCGAAAATTTTGCGTAAAATTAAACGCTCGTTTAATTTTATTCGAAATAAAAGGCTGGAACGGAATTGAAATCAAGGTGAGAACTTCTCACTCAATCGAATCGGTTTCAATTTTAATTTTAAATAGTTAGATTTAAAATTGTTGATTGAATGTTGAATGATGATTGTTATCTATTGATTGTTAAAATAGACATTATGCGCCGTTAGTAAGCGGAGGTTATTTATTAAAAACATATACCGCGAATATTTCACAGTACAGTGAAATTGGTATTATTTATGTACTTGGAGTTGATTTTCCTGCATTATATAGCAGATGAGACCCTATTGCGCCGTCTATTAAGCGGATAATATTTTTATAAATCCCATATACCGCGATAATTACGTACCGGAACGGAATTGGTATTGTGCTAACATCTTTGGATGCAGGGAAACAGGTTGGAGGGATCCAATTGGATTCCTCAACTGTATTGATTTATTTACAGATATTGTGATATTTGTTGATTATCATATCGATATATGATATTTGGACGTCGTGATTGACTATTTGGTGTTGCTGCATCATCGGATCCATTTTTGAAGTTTTAAAAATATGATTTTGGATTTTAAAAGGAATTTTAAAGTGATTTTCGAAAGTATACGTTTTATTAAATTTTCAATTGTTAAAATAAATAAACGTTATAATTTTGTTTTCATAAAAGTTATGATTTTTGGAAAATAATACTTAAATATGATTTTGAAGTATACAAGCTTTAAATAACGATTTGTAAATTTTTAAAAGAATAAATTTAGTTAAATTGGGATTTTTGAATTGTTTTAAAAACAATTTATATAAAAGATTTAAAATTTGATATTTATAAATTAAAAATATAGGAACTATAAAACGAGTATTTATAAGCGTTAAAATGAATTATAAATGAATTCATAAGTGAAGAAGATTTGTAATTTGTAAAGTTTTAAAAGTACGATTTGTAAATAAATGGATTATAAGTTCTTAACTTATAATATGGACTTCTAGTATAAAATTGAGTTATATAAATTGAACTGGATTAATAAAGGAGATTTATAAATCGAAGCTTATATATAGGAATGGAATTTATAAACATGGTTTATAAATTCGGAATCAATGGAATTTGATAGATTGAAAGTTGAAATTGGTTAAGGAAGTATATTCACGATTTTGGACAGTGACTATATTATCAAATAAAATGGATATGCTAGGGAAAATGAATATTATAAAATGAAGTTAATCGTTTTAACGATGTTTTAAAAAAATGTATTATAAATCGAATACATAGATTTCAACATTCATTGTTGAAATAGACGTTTTCGAGGAATAAGGAAATGGTGGACTATAACGCTGTTGTTATAGTAAATGGTTTCTAAAAGGAAATATTTTGTATTGTATTGGGATTTATATATCTATTTTAATTTCGAATCCCTATACTAGTGATTTTGGGTCGTCGTAAAGGTGTTTTACGCAACATTCGTTTTGACTCAAATAAATGTGTTTAAGTGAATGTTTTCCTTAAAAAAATGAAATATATACTTAATTCGATATTAAGTATATTGAATATTTTCTAAGTATTGAAAATAAATGGATTTGTGAATTACTTATTAATAAATAAGTATGGAAATGTTTTTCCAATGTGAAATGAAACGTTTTGAGAATTTATCTTTTTGAAGACAAATTGAAAATGAATATTAGAAATCGATTTGGGAATCATATATTCATAAATATTTTGGAATGTAAATTCACTATGGAATTTATAAATGAAAAGGGGAATTTGTTTGAAAGTAAACGTTGATCTATTTTTGAAGTGTGGGAATTAATTTACGGATTTGGAACGTAAATATAAAGTAAATCGGTAAGGATTTATTTAATTGGTTTAAATGAACCGTGTTGAAAGGAAAGTATTTCGTATAAGGAAAAAAATGATTGAAATTTGTTTTCAAAAGTGGTAAAGGTGAAAAGTGATTTGAAAATTAGTTTTCAAATGTTGAAGTGTGGAAAATATATATATATATATATGTATGTATATGTATATGTATATATATCTTGTAAGGATATTTTGGAAAATAAATAATTTGGAAAATTATTTGGAATTTGGTGATGTTGAGCATGCCTATTGATAGTTAAATAATCCGACTATCAATATTTACCTTTAAATAGGTATTTGTTGTGATTTGCTTGAATTTGAATGCCACACTTATTTTTAAAATAAGCGCTCGCTATTCGGGTTAGCCGGGAAAGGACCTTGGGGTCGTATAACCCATTTCGAATATGTGATACGTCGTAATGGATTGCATTTGATGACCGGTGTTGAAGACCGGATATTTTTGAAAATGGAAGGATTACCGTTGAGTTACTCAGCATCGGCTGATCTCCGATATAGAGGTTTTATCACCCTTAGTGACGGGAAGTCCGGTCGTGATTAGTGAATATCCGGAATGCAAGGACTTCTTTGTAAATGCCTTCGGTTCTGTTCGATCCTGGAACAGATTTGTATGGATTGTATGTCTGACATTACAAATTGAGATATAAAGCTGATTTCTTTCAAATATATTTCTGTTGGTGGCGGAGAATTTATTCTCTTAGCTTAACACCCTTCTCTGAGACGTACGAGCTCAGAGGTTATATAGTTGAAGGTTATTAGTGATATACTCCCAATTTGGTAGTGTGGCATGCTGAGTGTTGCTGTGAAATGATCATTTGTTTGATCATTTATCTTGGTGATCATTTCTATGATCATTTGTTGACCCAAAGCACAGCTTTTCTATAAAGCGTGGCTTTGTGGACGAGACTTCGTCGGACCTCACACCCCGGAAATGGTCAAAACAGGAAGGATGCGGCAAGGTTATTAGGGGGTAGCGCCTTTAGTGTATGTCATTCATTATGGATAGAGGTGGTATCATGGTATGGAGCCCAGATATTTAACCTATGTTGTTGCTGCAAATTTTATGGTTGTTGGAAATCGAGGATCCTCGGATAGATCGGTTACGATCGGGGGATGACATATTCGTGTCAGTAGTTACCCAGTTAGGGGTAACCCGGCCTTGTGTTGGCAGAGATCCGGTTTGGTTCTCGGGACGTCATTCCAGAGGCGTTTCCATGTGGCAATGGGAAGTTCCTTGGCCTGACCATTTGTTGGAAATCCGAAGAAACAATATGATCTTGTACGGTTTTAGTTATAGAACCTGCCATTTACTTATGGTGGCGCCCCACTGTTTAGATGGTAGCTATAGTAGGCATACGATAATGGTCGTATGTTGGCTAAGATTTATATCTTTACTTTTGAAATGAATTTTTCCTACACTATGCACTAGTAATAATATCAAATGTTTTTTTTAATGCGTATCAAGCATCTTTGACTATCATAAGGAGAAATCTCCTCCGATTCTACGTGTGCATTGTGTGTGTGTGTAACGACTCGGTATTTTCAACCATTCGCATCCATTATAAGTGCATAGGTAGACACTCATGCCGGGATTGAATTGCTCAAAATGCCGCGTTGTAAAAAATTTTTTGGCAAACCTCAGAATATACAGTAAATAAAAATCACAGATCACAGACATAGAGTATATAAAAATGCAGCGGAAGAAAAATAGATAGTAGTTCATGAAGCTACTATATAAAATATAAGATACATTAGAGTTAAATAAGATACAACAGAAGAGTAACAAGATACATTAGGTACAAATCAGATACATCACTGAACCACTGGATACTGAAACAAAATAGATGGCTGGATCTTCAAGGAAAGCTCCAACGCCGAAGGTGAATCTTGAATGCTAACTCAATCAATCTGACTCGAGCGTAAAGCGAAACACAAAACACTCGAGTCAGGACATAAATACTTATAAACTGTAAATCAACTCAAGTGAACAGTAACAAAATGCATCAGTAACTTAAAGGATGCTTGGGACCGCCCATCCTTTAAGGATCCGTTAAACTATTTACTATATAGTAATATACACTATATACGGTAGTGTCTAATCAGTAAAGTATAATCATATAGAAAATAGCGTTAAGGGGATGGTGAACCTTGACGCGGTCGGATCTTTAAAACCGAAATCGTAGTGGGCTCGATATAAGGATATGACACGGCACGCGAGGCAATGCCAGTGTGGATACACCGTTCGCACTCCCGGACCGGTGGTGACGGCAAGCCAGCAGCTTCCGCCCACCTCGAACAATACCCCCGAATCAAAGTGGCGCCACCGAATCGAATCACAACAGTAATAGAATGGTTTCCGATGGAGCATGCTCGATGAAAGGATGCGACCCTTTGTGTAGCCCGGTATAGCTCCTGTTTTAGTCATATATGCCAACTCACGGGAGTTGGGTCGACGTAATATATATCTCGAGAACGTCGCCACCATCCTACTTCATTCTGGAATCTCCACCGCGTACACAGTTGTTAAAGTGGTTTTCGGTATTGGCCGGCTATAAGACAATATCTGATCCCGGTCTCTTTAACAACCAATCGCTATTATAACCCGTAGTTATAACTTTAACACAATATTTTATACTTCAAAATAAAATATCCTTTTCAATCCAAATCTTTATCAAAATAAGATTAAATCATTTTCAAAACCATTTCAATATATCATCGTAAAATATCTTTCAATTCAAATATTTATCAAAATAAATATCAAGTCATTTCTAACCATTTCAATATATTAAATTTTCATACCCTTTCAACACTACCTTTCAAATCATTTTAATATATCAAAATATCATAACCTTTCAAAGTTTCAGTTCCAAAATATCATATCTTTCAGAACTTCTTTTTAAATCATGTTAATATCAAAATGTCCTATCTTTCAAACTCTGTTTTCAAATCATTTAATATCAAAAATATCATATCTTCAAAACTTCGTTTCAAATCATTTTAATATATAAAAATATCATATCCTTTCAAAACTTCGTTTCAATCATTTTAATATATCAAAATATCGTATCTTTTCAAACTTCTTTCATTTCAAATCATTATTCATTTTATTCAAATCTAAAATACCATTTCAATTCATATTTCAAAACAGTTTATATTCCAAAAATTCTTTTTTATCATTTCAATGAAGTTATTATGTTTAATAATTAAATTATTAAATTTTCAAAAATTTCAACTTCCAAAGTTTATTTATTCACTTAAGTTTATCAAAACCGTGAAAATTCACTTTTCGCATTATTTAGAAAACTTATATGGAAAGTTACATTCAAAACAGTTCAATTTAACAAAAGACAGCATTTTAAAACGTTACACTAGGTTTACTTAAATTTCGAGTAACTTAGTTAAATTCAAAAATTATAGCACTTACAAAGATTGCTATAATAGCTTTTAATTCAATTTAGCTTTTTAGTTCATTATCATCAACTACAGTGTTTACAAATGCTGTAATATCATTTACATTGTAATTAATAGCATTTCAAAAATGCATTCAATTAACTTCAAATATTAAATAAAATTTCTCAACCAATTATATTTTTATTAAAAACATTTTTAACTTATAAATCATACATTTTCACATTTATAAACATCATTTAATTTTCCTCAAGTTCATGATTTTATAAAGTTAAATTTCCATTCAAAAATCAAGATTTAATAATAATCCACTTATTAAAATGCAATGTTCAATTTTAAAATCCATTACATTAAATTTCAACTTAACACTTAAGTTCAAATTCTCAAATATAACTTAGTTTTATTTTTATTTGCTTAACTAAAAGTTCACTTTACGTCAATTTCATAAATTTCCAATTCTAGTTATATTTCAAAGTTTCAACTTAAAATATTTATTCATTTCACATTTCAACTTTATTAAAAATCATAAAGATGATAAAATCATTTTAAATTCATTTAAATTCAAATTATCATAAATTTATCATAATTTAATACTCAATTAAATTTCCAATTAAAATTAAATCAAAATTTCCAAAATAACTTACGTTCAAAATTTCTAACTTTTTCATTAATTCATTTCACTTACAATTATTAAGAAAATCAATATATTTTACAAATTTTTTTTTTATTAAATCTCAAATCAAAATATTATATTAATTAAATTTCTAAAATATTTAAAATTTTTAGAAAAACATATTTTTACTACGGGCTGTATATAATTTTCTACGCTAGGTAAAGTGATACGGGTAATATATCATTTCAACCCATAATTTACAAAGAAAATCCGGGTTTTATCATTTCAAACCCGCAATCCCAAGTCAAAATGAATAATTTAAAACCATTCAGGCCTATCATTTCAGCCCATAACATTTTTTTTCTAACAGGGAACTTGCAGTGTGATCATATACAAAAATAATATAAACAAGGTCAATATCACAATATACAGTCATATATGAGATGTCAGGTGAAAATTAACAGTTTTAACATGGTAATAACATGGCATAGCATATCATATGATCATCATTAACTTGCATAAACATTTTAAATTACTAAACACTTGTCATCAATTCACTTTTCATAAGTATAAATGTCAGAGTGAGAAAGACTCACTTTTTCAAGCTGAAGACCAAAACAACAAACACAAGTGCGATTTCAAAAGCACGACAAGCACGATATAGCATGACTTTTGATTTGAATGAATGGAGAGCCTTGATATTTGTCTTGTAAACAATAACCAAAACAAGACAATACACACATAAATATTCAACGCAAAACAATGTTGAAACAATGAAAATACGAAGCAACAAAGGAATAGATTACTTGACCTTGCTTTAACCACTTCAATGCTTGGCCTAAGGGACACTTATGCTTGGCTATGATGATGCTTTGGCTCAGATATGACATCATATAGGTCAGGTTTAACATCATATAGGCGAGGCAACAAGTGGAGATGAAGGTGTAGTGGTGCAACATAAAGCATATATAGGGTCAAGGTTAAATAAGTTGAGTTTTTGTGACATTCTTGGCCCGGCCATGGGCATGTGGTGGCTTGGCCATGCTTGTACAGGTATGGACAGTAGCTGGAGCAGCGGCCAAAGGTGGTGGAGTGGCTGGTGGTGGTGGCTAAGGGGTGGCCAAAGCAAGATATGGAGGGTAGGTGATGATATGTGTGGTCTAGGCAATGTTTTAAGGAGTTTTGTGGAAGTTTTGTGGTGCTAGCTTCAATGGATGGGCACGGCTTGGTCATGGTATGATTTCCAGAGGGTAGTGGGTGATGTGGCAGAGGGTGGAGGTCAGGTCAGAGGTGGTGGAGGTGGCTATGGTGGTGGTTAAGGTGGTGGTTGAAGGAGATGAGGCAAGGGTGGTCAAACTAGCATTGTTCAAGGGCATTGTTGCATTTTTTTGGAGTTTTGGCACCATGGTGGGCTCGGCCTTGGTCAAGACCAAACGGGTAGCTGGTGATGATGGCAGGGAAGAGGTGTAGGAGGTGGTGGCCGTGGCTATGGAGGAGAGGCCAAGCAATACACATGAGAAAACAAGGCAAAATATAAGAAAACAATGGAAAAAGAAAAGCAAAAAGAAGAAGAAAAGAGGAGCCATTACCAAACCTTTCTAGCCGTGAAAAATGAAGTGGAGAGGAATGTTTTCACGTGAAAATGAGGTAAGAAATGCACAGCTACAATAAAGAAAGGAACGGTCAAAGGAAATTAAATCTATTAATTGGAAAAGAAACGGAAGAAGAAACGTTAAAACGGTTTTACGTTTCTTTGCTTTCAAACCTTTTAAACTTCCTATATATATTCATATACATCTTAAATAACTGAAAACACTTATAATTTTCAGTTAGAATTCGAAAATATAACAGATAAACAAAATATTAATAATTAATTATTAATTAGATATGATTAAAATAAGAAAAATGACACAGAAAAATGAAAACTGGACTTAGGAATTAGAAATAACTTCAATACACTTTGGAAAATTTTTATTAAATTTAAATACATGTAAAATGAATAAAATAAAGTAAAACACAGCAATAAAAGTGAATGTATAAAATAAATCAATAAATTTTAATTATATATAATTAAATTAAGAAAATGGCTTAAAATTGCAGACTAGGCTTTAAAAATTAGAAATAATTTCAAATGAACTTTAGAAAATCTTCATGGACTTGTAAAAATATTTATAACAAATAAAATAAAATGCATTCACAAAAAAAAAATTAATTAAGTAAAATTTATATGAAGAAAATAGCAGAAAATTATAAAACAGCCTTTAAAAATAGGAAATAAATACAGTAAATTTTAGAAAAAATCTATTATCATTTAAAAATATTTAAAAGTCAAAATATACATAATAAAACATATTATTACATATTAAAATAAAATATAACAAAGAAGAAGTAATTTATTCAATTTAAAATAGTCATTGTTAAATAACCCTATATATGCACAATATTGTAAAGGGTATAACTTTCACAATTTACATCCAATTTCAGCGAAACGAAAAGTGGCGTTCTTAGAATTTTATGTACTCTCATAATAAAAGAAAAAACTAAAATTTTAAACTTTTAAAATTTTAAGTTGAAAGTCACAGTTTGAGTATTTTGACCAAAATCAGCATTTCAAGCAAATATTCAACTTACACAAGTTTGGAATTATAACTCATATAAAGATCAAGATTATATTTAAATAATAAATTTAATCATTTCAAATAAGTAAAATAAGTTTTAAAAATCAAAATCTTACATTAAAAATAATTAAAATATACAATAAAATAATTACAAAATACAGGGTTGTTACACTCTCCCCCACTCAAAAACTTTTCGTCCCCGAAAAGGAATGAGGTGTGGAAAGGCACAGAAAAGATAGAGTGAAATAGGATTAAGATAAGATGACAAGAAGATTGAAGCTTTACCTGATAACTGTTGTTATAGGTAAGTTTAACAAGGTGGAGGTGATCTTTCCAAGATCCTCCAGAATCAAGAACACAAGCACGAAAATGGTGGATTCAAAATAATTACCAAAGGTCTATCAAAGATTATAGAAAGATTTCTAAACAGAAAGATTATAGAAAGATGCCTATACCGGTCTATAGCAAGATAAGGATGATAAGGACAACCAAAAGATAGTTTGAAAACAAAATAAAGAAATAAATTTGAAAGCATGGAAATTTCAACTTAAACAGAGAATAAATCTTTACACAAGTTAAATAAATCTTAACTATCTCAAATTTCATTATCTTATTATCCAATCATCTAAAATTAACAATTTTTAGAACCATGGGTTTGAAAAATAATCATTTATTACACTCACATTGTACTTAATAAATTTTATTCTTCTTTATTCCTAATCCAAATTAAATTTATTCCTCTCAATATATTTATCACTCATGTTAAATATATTTACACTTTTTTTTATAACTACTTCCTTTTATTCTTAGTTCTTTTAACATCATTTTATTGTAAGTCATTCTATTACCCTTTATTATACTTACCTCTGTTAATCATTTTATAATTAAAATTTAAGTGTATAACATTTATTATAACCACTCAAATTTTATTTATAAAATATTTTTATATCGTATATTATCCAATTACATTTTTAACTTCTGAAATTTTGGTAAGTTATATTTGAACGCAATTGTATTATACAAATAAACCTTCCAATTAAATCATTTCATGCTTGATATTCATCCAAAATTTTGATAGATTGATTTTTTATTTTTTTTGGAATTATTCTTTAAAATAAAATTTAAGAATTAAATTTTCGATTTCTTCAAACCATTTAGAGATAAGTAATAATATATATATACATATATAATATGTCAAATCAAATTTCAATCCTATATATATATATATTATAAATCAAGTCATATTTTAGAAATTCAAATCAATTTAATTTCCCAAAACAAAGCTGTAGCAAGACTACAGAACAGTCTCCTAACTTCGAAACTCAAAAATGAACGTCGATGATGTCGCGATCATCACCGAAGTTATTTTCCAGCGACAAAGAGAAGAGCACTAATTTTAAACCTTTAAAATTCTTTGAAAACAAATTCTATTCAAAATACTTTAAATAATATAACCTTTTAAAACTTTAAACCAAAGTTCGAAATAATCGGAATTTAAAACCTCAAATTCTTGTTTTAAATTCATTTCAGTTCCCAAATAAATTTATAAACAAATATTTATAGATCTATTTGTAGAACAATAAATGATAAATCAAGTATTATCATTTCAAATTATCAATTTAAATCATTTCATTAAGTTCCATAAATTTACTTATATATCAAAATTTATTTCATTAACCAATTTTTTTTTTAAATATATTGTGTCCGTTTGTTCTGTCGAAGTGTTTTGGAAATCTTATCGATAGCGCTGATCAGACGTATCGATCAGAAACCCAACTCAACATCAACAACTCAAACAACACAATATATAAAACATTTTAATTTTAAATACTAGTTTACAAATACACTATACATGAATAGATTTTCAAAGAAGGATAGAGATTCAAATTTTTGATTACCACAAATCAAAGGAGATTATGATTTAAAAATAAGTTGGAAACAAGGATGACATGATTAAATAACAGAATAGGAAGACGGATATGCTTATATAAATCACGGGCAACCTTAACCGAGTCAACCGTGACTTAAAGAATAAGATCGATGTTGATTTTTCTAGGGTAAATCTACATTCGATCTCAAGAGTTAGTGTAACGCCCCGAAAATTCTCGACTTTCGAAAATTCAACATCGATACTCACTTTATCGACTGCCGAGAAATCGAAGGCCAAAAACCCGAAATGTTATGGTTTTAAGAAAATAAAAAGACAAGAAGAAGAGATAAGAAGATAGAAAAGATAGAGAGAGAAAAGAAAATAGAAATTAGAGAAAATAGAAAATGGAGGGAAAAGAAAAATAGAACATAGAACGGAACAGAAAACAACTGAACAACATCAGAATCTCACAATCGCAGCGGAACAACATATAATAATAAATGAATAATCTTTAAACAAAGAACTATATCAGTTATTACATTACATCTCATTACATCATAATTACATCAGAGTGTACAACAACAAACAGTGCAACGGAAAAAGAAATACTATACTAGTAATATGCCATGCCATCCAGCTTGCCTCCAGTAACTCCTGAATATACAGATATCCTGATAAACCTTAACTTTTGACTGCCTGTGTGAAAATTGGTGGGCACCCAGAGTTTAGGAAGGAAAACAATAAACTCCGAGTCAGTCATGTGACTGGTGTGAGAACTCAAAACAGTTTATTTATCTTTAAAATCAAAATAGAGGAATATTTTTAAAGTCAATTCGCAATGCTTTTAAAAATGAGACTACCATAAGGCCTCCCGCACACACACACATGCAAACGCAGAATCGGAAGAGATTTCTCTTTATGATAGTCAAAGATGCTTGATACGCATTAAAAAGAACATTTGAAATTATTACTAGTGCATAGTGTAGGAAAAATTCATTTCGAAAGTAGAATATAAATCTTAGCCAACATAGACATTCCGAACTATGCCTACTATAGCTAACTATGTTCAATAGCAGGTTACCGCCACATTCCATAGCAGGTTATACAACTAAAACCGTACAAGTCTCGTATTGTTTCTTTGGATTTCCAACGAATGATCAGGCCAAGGAACTTCCCATTGCCACATGAGAATGCCTCTGGATGGACATCCCCGAGAACCAAACCGGATGTCTACCAACACAAGGCCGGGTTACCCCTAACTGAGTAACAACTGACCGAATATGCCATCCCCCGGTCCTTTGGGACCTTTCACCGAGTACTCGTAATCAATTCACACAATCATAACAAAGTGTTTTCAACATGAGTAAGTATCTGGGCTCCATACCATGATACCACCCTTTTCCAGAAGGAAATGCACATATCCTAAAGGGCGCTACCCCTCATAACCTTGCCGCATCTTTCCTGTTTTGACCATTCACGGGGTGTGAGGCTCGACGAAGTCACGTCCACAAAAACATACTTTATACAAAAGCCATGCTTTGGGTCAACAAATGATCATAGAAATGATCACAAAGATAGACGATCAAATAAACGATCCTATCACAAATAATCAACACAATGATCATTTACAGCATCACTTAGCATGTCACATTACCAAATTGGGAATATATCGCTGATAAGATTCAACTACATAACCTCTGGGCTCGTACGTCTCAGAGAAGGGTGTTAAGCTAAAAGAATAAATTCTCCGCCACCAACAGAAATATATTTGAATGAAATCGGCTTTATATCTCAACTTGTAATGTCAGACATACAATCCATACAAGTCTGTTCCGGGCTCGAACAAAACCGAAGGCACTTCTTACGAAGCCCTTGCAATCCGGATATCCATAATCCTGATCGGATTCACCATCACATATGGAGAACTCAATACCGTAGCTACTCGGTGCAGAGTCAATCGACAGGTCATCCTATCGCTCTCGCAAATACCGGGTCTTCAACACCGATCTTCAATGCGATTCATAACGACGTATCACATATTCGGAATGGGTTATACGACCCCATGGTCCTTTCCCGGTTAACCCGAATAGTGAGCGCTTATTCAAAAATAAGTGTGGCATTCAATTTCAAACAAATCACATCAATTACCCATTCAAAGGGAAATATTGATAGTCGGCTATTGAACTATCAATGGATATGCACACATCACCAGATTCCAAATAATTTTCCAAATTATTTACTTTCCAAAATATCTTTACAAGATATATAATTTCAATACTTCAAAAATAAATCAATATTTATTTTTAAACAAGTTCCACTTTCTTTTATAAATTCCATAGTGAATTTATATTTCACAATATCTATGAATATATGATTTCAATTATTCATTTTCAATTTATCTTCAAAAAGATAAATTCTCAAAATATCCACTTTA
Organism: Allium cepa; assembly: GCA_030765085.1. Classification (NCBI taxonomy): domain Eukaryota; kingdom Viridiplantae; phylum Streptophyta; class Magnoliopsida; order Asparagales; family Amaryllidaceae; genus Allium; species Allium cepa. The sequence goes on from CM060931.1 coordinate 174,160,140, forward strand.
TATTGGAAAACATTTCCATACTTATTTAATAAGTAATTCACAAATTTTATTTATTTTCAACACTTGGAAAATATTCAATATACTTCAATCGAAATTTAGTATATATTTCATTCTTTAAGGAAATCATTCTTTTAAACATATTTATTTGGGCCAAAACGAATGTTGCGTAAAACATCGTTACGACAACCCAAAATCACTAGTATAGGGATTCGAAATTAAAATAGATATATAAATCCCAATACTATACAAAACATTTCCTTTCGGAAATCATTTACTATAACAACAGTGTTATAGTCCACCATTTCCTTCTATTTCTCGAAAACATCTATTTCAACAATAAATGTCGAAATCTATGGTTTTGAATCTCAACACATTTAAAACATCGTTAGATCGTTTTAATTCAATTTAAAACATCACATTCAAAACAATTCTTTAACATATTATTCACTATTCAAAAACGTGAATATACTACGTTAACAAATTTCATCCTTTTATTCATTTTATTTCAAAGGATCATTCACAGTCAAAAATGTGAATATAACTCCATTAATAGGTTTCAACAATTAACTTATCAAAATAAGCCGTTTGCGGATTTATAAAACAACGTTTATAAACTCCATTTCTATTTATTTTATAACAACTTCCTTTTATAAATTCCTTTATTAACCTATTCAATTTATAACTCAATTATAAAACAAAAGTTCATATCATAAGTGAAATACTTATAATTTATTTGTCTGCAAAATCGTTCCTTTGAACTTCATAATTATAAATCTTATAACTTATAAGATTAAATTATTCATCCAAATATATTCTTTAATAATTTCACAAAATCTATAAATCTTACTATTTATAAATTTCATTTATAACTTCACCATTTATAATTTTATAAATTCCATTCATTTACAAAATTCATTTTCACTTCATTCAAACACTTATAAAACTCGTTTTATAATGTCAATATTTCAATTTATAAATATCCATTTATAAATCTCTTAATATAAATCAATTTATATTATTCTTTAAAACGTCTTTAATCTCCTTTATTATTTCACCGTTCTCTTGATTTATAAAATAATTAAATTTTATAAATCCTATATTTAAACTTTTCACAATAAATTCAAATTTCCCAAATTAAACTATTTTATAACATCATTAGCATCGTATTCTCAAAAATCAGTTTTTAACTATATTTCTCAAAAATCATAATTTTTATAACATTAAAAATTATACGTTTATTTATTTTAAAATGAATCAATTCCAAAAATATTTTATAACGTATACTTTCAAAAATCACTTTGAAATCATCTTAAAATTCCAAATTTGGTCCAATGATGCTACACACCAAATAGTCAATCACGACAACAACGATATCATATATCGATATGAAAATCAATCAAATATCAAAATATCTGAAATCAAATAAATACTGTTGAGGAATCCAGTTGGATCCCTCCAACCTGTTTTCCTGCATCCACAAACATTAGCACAATACCAATTCCGCTCCAGTACGGAATTATCGCGGTATATGGGATTTAAAATATTATCCGCTTAATAGACGGCGCAATAGGGTCTCATCCGCTAAACAAATGTGGGGAATCAATAACTCCAATATATACATATGCCAATATATATTGCTATTATATATATAATACCAATTTCATTGTTTATGAAATATTCGCGGTATATGTTTTTAATAAATAACATCCGCTTACTAACGGCGTATAATGTCTATTTTAACAATCAATACATAACAATCATCATTCAAACATGCATTCACATATTTTAAATCTAACTATTTAAAATAAAATCGAAACTGATTCGATTGAGTGAGAAGTTCTCACCTTGATTCCAATTTCGTTTTAGCGATTTATTTCGAATAAAATTAAACGGACGTTTAATTTTACCCAAAATTCTCACTAACTCCAAACGACTCCAATCCAATTTCATCGCGTAGTACTCGTCCATACGATTCCAACGCAACTGGTTTCGCGCGTTTCGACCTCATATGAAAAAGATATACATTTTTGAAGTTTGGTCGAATTTTATATAAACAAATACAACATAATTATAATTTTTTTTAAAACCACAACTCATCTCAGCCCTTAGATCCTTGCTCCATTGAATCTAGGCCATCCCCTCTTCATCTTCCACTCACGTTCCCTTCTCCAGTAAATGGCCGTGTACATGAACCCATCAACCAAGAACTAGGGTTCCATCTCACCACCTCCTCGCTGCATGAAAACACGATCAGGGAGCGCCAAACGAACGGCCTCGACGAGAGCCACCAATGCCCAGAGCTAGGCCAAGCTCAGCCCCACCTGGTGCCTAGGGTTGCGTGCGCAACATCAGGGAACGCGGGCCTCTCTCTCCCTCCTGGTTGCTCCGATCTCCATCAAATCCATATGGATCTAAAGTACTAGTGAAGCTCTAGAACTTTCGTGTTGATGATTTCTTCTAATTGTTTGTGGATTGGGAGAGATTGAGAGGAGAAAGAGGAGAATTTCTGGCCCTCAGTTTTACAAGTGGCGGCTGCATATAGTTAGGGTTAGGATTAGAAATTTTTTTTTTTAAGTGGGGGGCTATTTATAGAGAATTTTCGAACACTATTCATCCGGAAATTCCGAACTCCGTTTTACGCGCCGAAACTGACGTTCCTAGGGTTTATCCCGCATTCCGAACACAATGGAACAGGTTTCGAACCTAATTCGGACATCTGTGCGAGTTATGGCAACAAACGTTCGATTTAAATTAAACCGATTTAAATCGATTTCTAGGCGTTTAAATTCGTACCGGACAAACGGTAAATCCAATTGACACGAAATTTGAAACCTTACAATAATATCACATTACGGATCCGATGAAACTGGTTTCGTCGAAATCCGAGACTTTTTGAAAAATGGCTATTTTAACTCGCCAAATTAATATTAAAAATAAATCGATGCGTTTCGAGCTGCTACGATCAAACGATAGCTCCGATTGACACGAAAATTGAAATCCGGTAATAACTAACTATTATGGATCCAATGGAACTGGTTTCGTTCAATTCTGAGACTGTTCAAAAATTGGCTATTTTCACTAGTCGATTAAATATTAAAATATTCAATTTTCACAAATTAACTCTTAATTCGATTTTAAAAGTTCTAAAATATCATTCTAACTTCAATATGATAAAATAAAATTTTACAAATCATTTTCAATCATATTTAACCCAATTTTCAATTATTTCCATAATTTAACATATTAAATTATCGATTTAATTATTCAATTAAATCCAATAATTCAAGATAAAATTTATTTGACTTATAAATTTCACCTATTAATATTTAAAATTAATTAAATATTCAAATTTTAATTACTAAAAATCCTGGGTCGCCCCTTAAAAGAATTTCGTCCTCGAAATTATTAAGTAAGAAAAGTTATAGAATTTATTAACTTTTCAAAATTCAAAATCAACTTCTTACAATAACTTACTAAGTTTTCAAATCATACTTAGTTATCTTTTCAAAAACAACTACTATTGTTTAACTTTCAATTCCAAATCAAAGTTAAAGTTTTCAAAATTTTCCCATTTTCTCAAAAAAAATTCTAACGCCTTAAATTTTCGGAAAAATTCGCCATAGTCTCCTTTGTGCGGCTCGATCCGAAAAAAAATGACAGTATATATATCACAAATATACATCTCATCAAGTAATGAGGCATCCCGCAGGGAAAAAGTGTAAAAGTACGGTATGTAATCCGAGATATGTACCTTATATTTTATTAGCGAGCATATACGGCTAATATAGCGCAAAAACGAGCTCCAAATGCGAAGCAAACGCGATCCGCACCTACTAATCACTCAACAAACAACATGAGAACATGCATATATGAAAATAATATCGATAGACAACATATAGCAACATAATAACTATATATGCCAACATAGCAAATGAAACAAAAGCAATATATTCAACCATCAACCAACTATCATCCAACAAATTCATAACCAATGTATATTCATTCATATTCTCATTAATATTCAATGAATTGGGTTTTCAATTTAATCACATTTGATTCATTAACGATGGAGGTTTTACTAACATTTATTTTCAATTAGTTTATATTCACTAATTCATATTCAAGTTGGTTCACTTCCAATTCAAATTCAATTCTATTTAAGATTCATTTAACTTCCAATTGAATTTCAATTACTTTAGCTTTCAATTTCATTAACTCTTAATGAATTATATACAATCAATCAACTAACAACCATATAACAATCAATGTATATTAATTACAACCAAATTCCTTTGCTTATCAATTGGTTTAATTAAATTGATTTGCATTCAATTATTCAACTTTCAGTAACATTAGATTTTAATGAATTTCACTTACATTCATTATTCCATATCAACTTAATTTAAATTTAATTGATTAACATTTAATCCATTAATTCAATTTAATTACAAAAGTTGAACTTCATTTACATAATCTAAGTTCACATCTATCATTAACTTTAATAATTTTACTTTGATACTAATACCAACTTCATTCAACATCACTTAAGTTATATTCCATTTAACTTTAAATTCATTTTTATTTATAACTCATATTGACAAATATATTCATATAGTTTCACTTCTTATATATAAGTTCATTTCACAATTGTAAATCACATTAATTATAATTCAATTCTTATAGTTCATTTGCTTATACAATTATTCTTTTATTTAGATTATTCAAACAACTAAACAATCAACTTATATACACTTTAATAATTCTGAAAAATTATTTCTTCAAATATAAAATATACTCAAGGAAAAATTATTTCATTTACCCAATTTAAAAACTATATTGTGTCGAATTGTTCTATTCAAGTGTTTAGAAACCCCTTCGGCATAGTCTTGCGAACCACGCTGACGAAAGTTCATATGCCACTCAATAAACCAATCATCACAATATAAAACAATTTATATTCACTAACAAATACGCTCTCATAGCTATTATTACACTCAACTCATTCTAGAGTACTACTGACTCTATCTCTAATGAATAATACCCAACAGAACCATGGTTGTCGCTTAACCATAAGCTCTGATACCAGATGTAACGCCCCGAAGATTTTGGACTTTCGAAAATTCAACATCGATACTCACTTTATCGACTGCCGAGAAATCGAAGGCCAAAAACCCGAAATTTTATGGTTTTAAGAAAAGAAAAAGACAAGAAGAAGAGATAAGAAGATAGATAAGATAGAGAGAGAAAAGAAAATAGAAATTAGAGAAAATAGAAATTGGAGGGAAAAGAAAAATAGAACATAGAACGGAACAGAAAACAACTGAACAACATCAGAATCTCACAATCGCAGCGGAACACCATATAATAATAAATGAATAATCTTTAAACAAAGAACTATATCAGTTATTACATTACATCTCATTACATCATCATTACATCAGAGTGTACAACAACAAACAGTGCAACGGAAAAAGAAATACTATACTAGTAATATGCCATGCCATCCAGCTTGCCTCCAGTAACTCCTGAATATCCAGATATCCTGATAAAACTTAACTCTTGACTGCCCGTGTGAAAATTGGTGGGCACCCAGAGTTTAGGAAGGAAAACAATAAACTCCGAGTCAGTCATGTGACTGGTGTGAGAACTCAAAACAGTTTATTTATCTTTAAAATCAAAATAGAGGAATATTTTTAAAGTCAATTCGTAATGCTTTTAAAAATGAGACTACCATAAGGCCTCCCGCACACACACACATGCAAACGCAGAATCGGAGGAGATTTCTCTTTATGATAGTCAAAGATGCTTGATACGCATTAAAAAGAACATTTGATATTATTACTAGTGCATAGTGTAGGAAAAATTCATTTCGAAAGTAGAATATAAATCTTAGCCAACATAGACATTCCGAACTATGCCTACTATAGCTAACTATGTTCAATAGCAGGTTACCGCCACATTCCATAGCAGGTTATACAACTAAAACCGTACAAGTCTCGTATTGTTTCTTTGGATTTCCAACGAATGATCAGGCCAAGGAACTTCCCATTGCCACATGAGAATGCCTCTGGATGGACATCCCCGAGAACCAAACCGGATCTCTACCAACACAAGGCCGGGTTACCCCTAACTGAGTAACAACTGACCGAATATGCCATCCCCCGGTCCTTTGGGACCTTTCACCGAGCGCTCGTAATCAATTCACACAATCATAACAAAGTGTTTTCAACATGAGTAAGTATCTGGGCTCCATACCATGATACCACCCTTTTCCAGAAGGAAATGCACATATCCTAAAGGGCGCTACCCCTCATAACCTTGCCGCATCTTTCCTGTTTTGACCATTCACGGGGTGTGAGGCTCGACGAAGTCACGTCCACAAAAACATACTTTATACAAAAGCCATGCTTTGGGTCGACAAATGATCATAGAAATGATCACAAAGATAGACGATCAAATAAACGATCCTATCACAAATAATCAACACAATGATCATTTACAGCATCACTCAGCATGTCACATTACCAAATTGGGAATATATCGCTGATAACATTCAACTACATAACCTCTGGGCTCGTACGTCTCAGAGAAGGGTGTTAAGCTAAAAGAATAAATTCTCCGCAACCAACAGAAATATATTTGAATGAAATCGGCTTTATATCTCAACTTGTAATGTCGACATACAATCCATACAAGTCTGTTCCGGGCTCGAACAAAACCGAAGGCACTTCTTACGAAGCCCTTGCAATCCAGATATCCACAATCCTGATCGGATTCACCATCACATATGGGGAACTCAATACCGTAGCTACTCGGTGCAGAGTCAATCGACAGGTCATCCTATCGCTCTCGCAAATACCGGGTCTTCAACACCGATCTTCAATGCGATTCATAACGACGTATCACATATTCGGAATGGGTTATACGATCCCATGGTCCTTTCCCGGTTAACCCGAATAGTGAGCGCTTATTCAAAAATAAGTGTGGCATTCAATTTCAAACAAATCACATCAATTACCCATTCAAAGGGAAATATTGATGGTCGGCTATTGAACTATCAATGGATATGCACACATCACCAGATTCCAAATAATTTTCCAAATTATTTACTTTCCAAAATATCTTTACAAGATATATAATTTCAATACTTCAAAAATAAATCAATATTTATTTTTAAACAAGTTCCACTTTCTTTTATAAATTCCATAGTGAATTTATATTTCACAATATCTATGAATATATGATTTCAATTATTCATTTTCAATTTATCTTCAAAAAGATAAATTCTCAAAATATCCACTTTATATTGGAAAACATTTCCATACTTATTTAATAAGTAATTCACAAATTTTATTTATTTTCAACACTTGGAAAATATTCAATATACTTCAATCGAAATTTAGTATATATTTCATTCTTTAAGGAAATCATTCTTTTAAACATATTTATTTGGGCCAAAACGAATGTTGCGTAAAACATCGTTACGACAACCCAAAATCACTAGTATAGGGATTCGAAATTAAAATAGATATATAAATCCCAATACTATAAAAACATTTCCTTTCGGAAATCATTTACTATAACAACAGTGTTATAGTCCACCATTTCCTTCTATTTCTCGAAAACATCTATTTCAACAATAAATGTCGAAATCTATGGTTTTGAATCTCAACACATTTAAAACATCGTTAGATCGTTTTAATTCAATTTAAAACATCACATTCAAAACAATTCTTTAACATATTATTCACTATTCAAAAACGTGAATATACTACGTTAACAAATTTCATCCTTTTATTCATTTTATTTCAAAGGATCATTCACAGTCAAAAATGTGAATATAACTCCATTAATAGGTTTCAACAATTAACTTATCAAAATAAGCCGTTTGCGGATTTATAAAACAACGTTTATAAACTCCATTTCTATTTATTTTATAACAACTTCCTTTTATAAATTCCTTTATTAACCTATTCAATTTATAACTCAATTATAAAACAAAAGTTCATATCATAAGTGAAATACTTATAATTTATTTGTCTGCAAAATCGTTCCTTTGAACTTCATAATTATAAATTTTATAACTTATAAGATTAAATTATTCATCCAAATATATTCTTTAATAATTTCACAAAATCTATAAATCTTACTATTTATAAATTTCATTTATAACTTCACCATTTATAATTTTATAAATTCCATTCATTTACAAAATTCATTTTCACTTCATTCAAACACTTATAAAACTCGTTTTATAATGTCAATATTTCAATTTATAAATATCCATTTATAAATCTCTTAATATAAATCAATTTATATTATTCTTTAAAACGTCTTTAATCTCCTTTATTATTTCACCGTTCTCTTGATTTATAAAATAATTAAATTTTATAAATCCTATATTTAAACTTTTCACAATAAATTCAAATTTCCCAAATTAAACTATTTTATAACATCATTAGCATCGTATTCTCAAAAATCAGTTTTCAACTATATTTCTCAAAAATCATAATTTTTATAACATTAAAAATTATACGTTTATTTATTTTAAAATGAATCAATTCCAAAAATATTTTATAACGTATACTTTCAAAAATCACTTTGAAATCATTTTAAAATTCCAAATTTGGTCCAATGATGCTACACACCAAATAGTCAATCACGACAACAACGATATCATATATCGATATGAAAATCAATCAAATATCAAAATATCTGAAATCAAATAAATACTGTTGAGGAATCCAGTTGGATCCCGCCAACCTGTTTTCCTGCATCCACAAACATTAGCACAATACCAATTCCGCTCCAGTACGGAATTATCGCGGTATATGGGATTTAAAATATTATCCGCTTAATAGACGGCGCAATAGGGTCTCATCCGCTAAACAAATGCGGGGAATCAATAACTCCAATATATACATATGCCAATATATATATTGCTATTATATATATAATACCAATTTCACTGTTTATGAAATATTCGCGGTATATGTTTTTAATAAATAACATCCGCTTACTAACGGCGTATAATGTCTATTTTAACAATCAATAGATAACAATCATCATTCAAACATGCATTCACATATTTTAAATCTAACTATTTAAAATAAAATTGAAACTGATTCGATTGAGTGAGAAGTTCTCACCTTGATTTCAATTTCGTTTTAGCGATTTATTTCGAATAAAATTAAACGGACGTTTAATTTTACCCAAAATTCTCACTAACTCCAAATGACTCCAATCCATTTTCATCGCGTAGTGCTCGTCCATACGATTCCAACGCAACTGGTTTCGCGCGTTTTCGACCTCGTATGAAAAAGATATACATTTTTGAAGTTTGGTCGAATTTTATATAAACAAATACAACATAATTATAATTTTTTTTAAAACCACAAATCATCTCAGCCCTTAGATCCTTGCTCCATTGAATCCAGGCCATCCCCTCTTCATCTTCCACTCACGTTCCCTTCTCCAGTAAATGGCCGTGTACATGAACCCATCAACCAAGAACTAGGGTTCCATCTCACCACCTCCTCGCTGCATGAAAACACGATCAGGGAGCGCCAAACGAACGGCCTCGACGAGAGCCACCAACGCCCAAAGCTAGGCCAAGCTCGCCCCCACCTGGTGCCTAGGGTTGCGTGCGCAACATCAGGGAACGCGGGCCTCTCTCTCCCTCCTGGTTGCTCCGATCTCCATCAAATCCGTATGGATCTAAAGTGCTCGTGAAGCTCTAGAACTTTCGTGTTGATGATTTCTTCTAATTGTTTGTGGATTGGGAGAGATTGAGAGGAGAAAGAGGAGAATTTCTGGCCCTCGGTTTTACAAGTGGCGGCTGCATATAGTTAGGGTTAGGTTTAGAAATTTTTATTTATTTTTTAAGTGGGGGGCTATTTATAGAGAATTTTCGAACACTATTCATCCGGAAATTCCGAACTCCGTTTTACGTGCCGAAACTGACGTTCCTAGGGTTTATCCCGCGTTTCGAACACAATGGAACAGGTTTCGGAAGCTAATTCGGACATCTGTGCGAGTTATGGCAACAAACGTTCGATTTAAATTAAACCGATTTAAATCGATTTCTAGGCGTTTAAATTCGTACCGGACAAACGGTAAATCCAATTGACACGAAATTTGAAACCTTACAATAATATCACATTACGAACCCGATGAAACTGGTTTCATCGAAATCCGAGACTTTTTGAAAAATGGCTATTTGAGCTCGCCAAATTAATATTAAAAATAAATCGATGCGTTTCGAGCTGCTACGATCAAACGATAGCTCCGATTGACACGAAAATTGAAATCCGGTAATAACTAACTATTACGGATCCAATGGAACTAGTTTCGTTCAATTCTGAGACTGTTCAAAAATTGGCTATTTTCACTAGTCGATTAAATATTAAAATATTCAATTTTCACAAATTAACTCTTAATTCGATTTTAAAAATTCTAAAATATCATTCTAACTTCAATATGATAAAATAAAATTTTACAAATCATTTTCAATCATATTTGACCCAATTTTCAATTATTTCCATAATTTAACATATTAAATTATCGATTTAATTATTCAATTAAATCCAATAATTCAAGATAAAATTTATTTGACTTATAAATTTCACCTATTAATATTTAAAATTAATTAAATATTCAAATTTTAATTACTAAAAATCCTGGGTCGTTACAGTTAGAGTTTGAAATAAAAAAAGATATTAGCATCTAAACCAAGGATATATAAGAATCTCTGGTGAATCGATGCTAATTGTAAAGGAGTTTTCCCCTTTTTTTTATTAAATTTGAAATTGGCGTAACCGCCGACTCACTAGAAAGATCATTCGAAGCGGAGTTATGGAATGCTCCAGAGTCAAAAGAAGATGAATAGTGAGGGATACGAATGGATTTTGGAACTGTAGGGAACGTTCCAAAATTCAAAGGAATCAAGCCAAAAGAAAAAGATTCAACTCAAATGAAAGTGATTCTGTAATTACATCTACTCCATATGCTGAGTTTTGCCTAGAGCTACCAAAGCTCTGATACCAACTGTAACGACTCGGTATTTTCAACCATTCGCATCCATATAAGTGCATAGGTAGACACTCATGCCGGAATTGAATTGCTCAAAATACCACGTTGTAAAAATTTTTTTGGCAAACCTCAGAATATACAGTAAATAAAAATCACAGATCACAGACACAGAGTATATAAAAATGCAGCGGAAGAAAAAGAGATAGTAGTTCATGACGCTACTATATAAAATATAAGATACATCAGAGTTAAATAAGATACAACAGAAGAGTAACAGGATACATCAGGTACAAATCAGATACATCACTGAACCACTGGATACTGAAACAAAATAGATGGCTGGATCTTCAAGGAAAGCTCCAACGCCGAAGGTGAATCTTGAATGCTAACTCAATCAATCTGACTCGAGCGTAAAGCAAAACACAAAACACTCGAGTCAGGATATAAATACTTATAAACTGTAAATCAACTCAAGTGAACAGTAACAAAATGCATCAGTAACTTAAAGGATGCTTGGGACCGCCCATCCTCTAAGGATCCGTTAAACTATTTACTATGTAGTAATATACGCTATATACGGTAGTGTCTAATCAGTAAAGTATAATCATATAGAAAATAGCGTTAAGGGGATGGTGAACCTTAACGCGGTCGGATTTTTAAAACCAAAATCGTAGTGGGCTCGATATAAGGATATGACACGGCACGCGAGGCAATGCCAAGGTGGATACACCGTTTGCACTCCTGGACCGGTGGTGACGGCAAGCCAGCAGCTTCCGCCCACCTCGAACAATACCCCCGAATCAAAGTGGCACCACCGAATCGAATCACAACAGTAATAGAATGGTTTCCGATGGAGCATGCTCGATGAAAGGGTGCGACCCTTTGTGTAGCCCGGTATAGCTCCTATTTTAGTCATATATGTCAACTCACGGGAGTTGGGTCCACGTAATATATACCTCGAGAACGTCGCCACCATCCTACTTCATTCTGGAATCTCCACCGCGTACACAGTTGTTAAAGTGGTTTTCGGTATTGGCCGGCTATAAGACAATATCCGATCCCGGTCTCTTTAATAACCAATCGTTATTATAACCCGTAGCTATAACTTTAACACAATATTTTATACTTCAAAATAAAATATCCTTTTCAATCCAAATCTTTATCAAAATAAGATTAAATCATTTCCAAAACCATTTCAATATATCATCATAAAATATCTTTCAATTCAAATATTTATCAAAATAAATATCAAGTCATTTCTAACCATTTCAATATATTAAATTTTCATACCCTTTCAACACTACCTTTCAAATCATTTTAATATATCAAAATATCATAACCTTTCAAAGTTTCAGTTCCAAAATATCATATCTTTCAGAACTTCTTTTTAAATCATGTTAATATCAAAATGTCCTATCTTTCAAACTACGTTTTCAAATCATTTAATATCAAAAATATCATATCTTCAGAACTTCGTTTCAAATCATTTTAATATATCAAAATATCATATCCTTTCAAAACTTCGTTTCAATCATTTTAATATATCAAAATATTGTATCTTTTCAAACTTCTTTCATTTCAAATCATTATTCATTTTATTCAATCTAAAATACCATTTCAATTCATATTTCAAAACAGTTTATATTCCAAAAATTCTTTTTTATCATTTCAATGAAGTTATTATGTTTAATAATTAAATTATTAAATTTCCAAAAATTTCAACTTCCAAAGTTTATTTATTCACTTAAGTTTATCAAAACCGTGAAAATTCACTTTTCGCATTATTTAGAAAACTTATATGGAAAGTTACATTCAAAATAGTTCAATTTAACAAAAGACAGCATATTAAAACGTTATCTAGGTTTACTTAAATTTCGAATAACTTAGTTAAATTCAAAAATTATAGCACTTACAAAGATTGCTATAATAGCTTTTAATTCAATTTAGCTTTTTAGTTCATTATCATCAACTACAGCGTTTACAAATGCTGTAATATCATTACATTGTAATTAATAGCATTTCAAAAATGCATTCAATTAACTTCAAATCTTAAATAAAATTTCTTAACCAATTATATTTTTATTGAAAACATTTTTAACTTATAAAATCATACATTTTCACATTTATAAACATCATTTAATTTTCCTCAAGTTCATGATTTTATAAAGTTAAATTTCCATTCAAAAATCAAGATTTAATAATAATCCACTTATTAAAATGCAATGTTCAATTTTAAAATCCATTACATTAAATTTCAACTTAACACTTAAGTTCAAATTCTCAAATATAACTTAGTTTTATTTTTATTTGCTTAACTAAAAGTTCACTTTACGTCAATTTCATAAATTTCCAATTCTAGTTATATTTCAAAGTTTCAACTTAAAATATTTATTCATTTCACATTTCAACTTTATTAAAAATCATAAATACGATAAAATCATTTTAAATTCATTTAAATTCAAATTATCATAAATTTATCATAATTTAATACTCAATTAAATTTCCAATTAAAATTAAATCAAAATTTCCAAAATAACTTACGTTCAAAATTTCTAACTTTTTCATTAATTCATTTCACTTACAATTATTCAGAAAATCAATAATATATTACAATTTTTTTTATTAAATCTCAAATAAAAATATTATATTAATTAAATTTCTAAAATTTTTAAAATTTTTAGAAAAACATATTTTTACTACGGGCCTGTATATAATTTTCTACGCTAGGTAAAGTGATACGGGTAATATATCATTTCAACCCATAATTTACAAAGAAAATCCGGGTTTTATCATTTCAAACCCGCAATCCCAAGTCAAAATGAATAATTTAAAACCATTCAGGCCTATTATTTCAGCCCATAACATTTTTTTTCTAACAGGAAACTTGCAGTGTGATTATATACAAAAATAATATAAACAAGGTCAATATCACAATATACAGTCATATATGAGATGTCAGGTGAAAATTAACAGTTTTAAAATGGTAATAACATGGTAATAACATGGCATATCATATCATATGATCATCATTAACTTGCATAAACATTTTATATTACTAAACACTTGTCATCAATTCACTTTTCATAAGTATAAATGTCAGAGTGAGAAAGACTCACTTTTTCAAGCTGAAGACCAAAACAACAAACACAAGTGCGATTCCAAAAGCACGACAAGCACGATATAGCATGACTTTTGATTTAAATGAATGGAGAGCGTTGATATTTGTCTTGTAAACAATAACCAAAACAAGACAATACACACATAAATATTCAACGCAAAACAATGTTGAAACAACGAAAATAGGAAGCAACAAAGGAATAGATTACTTGACCTTGCTTTAACCACTTCAATGCTTGGCCTAATGGACACTTATGCTTGGCTATGATGATGCTTTGGCTCAGGCATGACATCATATAGGTCAGGTTTAACATCATATAGGCGAGGCAACAAGTAGAGATGAAGGTGTAGTGGTGCAACATAAAGCATATATAGGGTCAAGGTTAAATAAGTTGAGTTTTTGTGACATTCTTGGCTCGGCCATGGGCATGTGGTGGCTTGGCCATGCTTGTACAGGTCTGGACAGTAGCTGGAGCAGCGGCCAAAGGTGGTGGAGTGGCTGGTGGTGGTGGCTAAGGGGTGGCCAAAGCAAGATTTGGAGGGTAGGTGATGATATGTGTGGTCTAGGCAATGTTTTAAGGAGTTTTGTGGAAGTTTTGTGGTGCTAGCTTCAATGGATGGGCATGGCTTGGTCATGGTCTGATTTCCAGATGGTGGTGGGTGATGTGGCAGAGGGTGGAGGTCAGGTCATAGGTGGTGGAGGTGGCTATGGTGGTGGTTAAGGTGGTGGTTGAAGGAGATGAGGCAAGGGTGGTCAAACTAGCATTGTTCAAGGGCATTGTTGCATTTTTTTGGAGTTTTGGCACCATGGTGGGCTCGGCCTTGGTCAAGACCAAACGGGTAGCTGGTGATGATGGCAGGGAAGAGGTGTAGGAGGTGGTGGCCGTGGCTATGGAGGAGAGGCCAAGCAATACACATGAGAAAACAAGGCAAAATATAAGAAAACAATGGAAAAAGAAAAGCAAAAAGAAGAAGAAAAGAGGAGCCATTACCAAACCTTTCTAGCCGTGAAAAATGAAGTGGAGAGGAATGTTTTCACGTGAAAATGAGGTAAGAAATGCACAGCTACAATAAAGAAAGGAACGGTCAAAGGAAATTAAATCTATTAATTGGAAAAGAAACGGAAGAAGAAACGTTAAAACGGTTTTACGTTTCTTTGCTTTCAAACCTTTTAAACTTCCTTTATATATTCATATACATCTTAAATAGCTGAAAACACTTATAAATTTCAGTTAGAATTCGAAAATATAACAGATAAACAAAATATTAATAATTTATTATTAATTAGATATGATTAAAATAAGAAAAATGGCACAGAAAAATGAAAACTGGACTTAGGAATTAGAAATAACTTCAATACACTTTGGAAAAAATTTCTTAAATTTAAATACATGTAAAATGAATAAAATAAAGTAAAACACAGCAATAAAAGTGAATGTATAAAATAAATCAATAAATTTTAATTATATATAATTAAATTAAGAAAATGGCTTAAAATTGCAGACTAGGCTTTAAAAATTAGAAATAATTTCAAATGAACTTTAGAAAATCTTCATGGACTTGTAAAAATATTTATAACAAATAAAATAAAATGCATTCACAAAAAAAAAAAAAATTAAGTAAAATTTATATGAAGAAAATAGCAGAAAATTATAAAACACCCTTTAAAAATAGGAAACAAATACAGTAAATTTTGGAAAAATTCTATTATCATTTAAAAATATTTAAAAGTCAAAATATACATAATAAAACATATTATTACATGTTAAAATAAAATATAAAAAAGAATAAGTAATTTATTCAATTTAAAATAGTCATTGTTAAATAACCCTATATATGCACAATATTGTAAAGGGTATAACTTTCACAATTTACATCCAATTTCAGCGAAACGAAAAGTGGTGTTCTTAGAATTTTATGTACTCTCATAATAAAAGAAAAAATTAAAATTTTAAACTTTTAAAATTTTAAGTTGAAAGTCACAGTTTGACTATTTTGACCAAAATCAGCATTTCAGGCAAATATTCAACTTACATAAGTTTGGAATTATAACTCATATAAAGATCAAGATTATATTTAAATAATAAATTTAATCATTTCAAATAAGTAAAATAAGTTTTAAAAATCAAAATCTTACATTAAAAGTAATTAAAATATACAATAAAATAATTACAAAATACGGGGTTGTTACAGTGTGTGCGGGAGGCCTTATGGTAGTCTCATTTATAAAAGCATTGCGAATTAACTTTAAAAATATTCCTCTATTTTGATTTTTAAAAGAAAAAAATAAACTGTTTTAGTTCTCACACCAGTCTCATGACTGCCTCGGAGTTTATTGTTTTCCTTCCTAAACTATGGGTGCCCACCAATTTCCACACGGGCAGTCAAGAGTTAAGGTTTATCAGGATATTTAGGAATTCAGGAGTTGCAGGAGGCAAGCTGGATGGCATGTCGTATTCACTAGTATATAATATTTCTTTTCCGCTGTTGATGTTGTTTGTTGTTGTACACTCTGATGTAATGAAATGAAATGTAATGTTATGTAATAACTGATATAGTTCTTTGTTTAAAGATTATTCATTTATTTATTATATATTGTTCCGCTGCGATTGTGAGATTCTGTTATTGTTCTGTTGTTTTCTTTCTGTTCCGTTCTATCTTTTCTATCTTCTTCTATCTTCTTCTTCTTTAACCATAACGGTACGGTTTTCCGGCCTTCGATTGCTCGACAGTTGATACAGTGGACGTATTGATGTCGACGTTCGTGGACGAAAAATCGCGATCGTTACAGAATATCTCAAATACAACGAAGTCTTCAGTACAAAAAAATGACTTCTCTGAACCAATCAATTGGAAAAGCTGAAAGCTGAATCGGAAGTTGGATCTCCAATGAAGCTCCAAACTCCACAGGTGAGTCTCAAATGTTGTATCACTCAGCCTGACCCGAGCGTAAAGCAAAAACACAAAACACTCGAGTGAGGATTAACGTTCTTATATCAATAAATCCAACTCAAGTGAAATATCAACTGAAATACAAGTAACTTAACAGATGTTTGGGATAACCATCCGCTAAGAGTCCATGGAACTAACTACAAGGTAGAAATATACACTATAACACCGAGGTCATTTCAAATTAATTTATACTTCACAACGAAATATCATTTCATTTCAAATATATATATTTCCAATGTATATATAAATATTTTATAAAGTAGAATATTTGTAATTTCCTCAAATTTAACAAATCACTTCAAAATCAACCCGACTTCCCTATTCAAATTAAATTCAATCTTAATTTATCAATTTCCATTCATTTCAGTTTCTCACCAAACAAATTCAAATTATATATATATATATATATATTTCAAATACAGATCTAAATCACAAATTAACCATTAAATTCTAGAATATTTGAAAGCTTTAATATTCAACATTCCAAAGTTCAATTTTACAGTTTCATATAAATCTCGATTTAACCTTATTATTTAGTCTTGAAATGTTACTTAATAAATTCAATATTTATTAAATAACCTAAATTTACCTTTAAACTAAATATTCCTTTCGATTTGTTTAAACTTGAAACTTCCATTTAATCATTTAAATCAAAATCATGTTATAAATAAAATCTTAAATTTCAAATTCAATAGTTCAAATCAATCCAGTTAAGTAGAATTCTTAACTAAATACCATTTCAAATAAATTCAACTTTATCTTCTCAACCTTAGCTTATTCAAATTATTACAACAATCAATTTTAAAATATAAATTAAATAATACTTAAACATATTATATGGATTGATTCAATCTCAATAATATTATTATTTAATCTATATATAAAATTTCCATTTATATATAATATTTTAAGAACCAATATTTATTAAAAACCATATATTTCCTTTCAAACTATAGAAATTATTTTCAAACATTTATATATATGTGGACTAACGGTGTCTGTATTTAATTTCCTACCCTATGGTCAAGGGATACAGATATTTATCATTTCAATCCGAAATTTAAATATACCGGTAGATATCACTTCGACCTGCAATCCCAAATTCAATTTAATTGAAAATCGCTTGGGTTTATCATTTCAACTCATAACGAAATTCTCCTATTCTAAAGTTCGTTCGGGTATGTATCATTTCAACCCATAGTGAATTCTAAACTATAGGAAACTTGCAGAGTGATAAAAGATAATAAAATAAAATAACAAGCATATCATCAATACCAATATAATATAAACAACAGGATATGGTGTCATGTCCCACAAGTGAACAATTGCAGATAACAACATATATAGCAATGTAAATAACCAACAGTAGCATATTTCAATTGTCGTTTCAATTGAAATCAAATTTAATAAATAATAGAACGTTAATCATGAGTGATTGCTCACCTTTTGAGGCTAGAGAGAAGTTTGACGATGAAATGAGTTACGGATCCAAGCACATATTTCGAAACAAAGCTAGCTGGGCACGAATTTAGATGGACAAAGCTGATTATAAGGTATTGATGAAATGAATCAGAAACGGCTAGATATTTGTACGGAAAATATATTTTATTATTGTCATTTCCATTAATAAATGTTTAATTTGAAATAAAATATTAAAATAAAATATTTTGAAATAAATGCTTATGTATATATTTATTTTAAAAATACAAAATACTTATATACTATAGTTTATTACTTTCAAAATGCCATAACATATTATATATGTACATCAAAATAAAATAAAATGACTTATACATGTATATACTAACGTATATACAATTTAAATTTATAACATATCCATATAACTTATATGTGTATCTTAACATCACTTTGTATGCTTACAGCCTTTTAAAACACATTACACTAAAATCATAGGTTTAATATATCATTTATTCAAAGTCAGGTATTAAATATCACTATATAATAACAAGCCACCCATATTTGAAAAAAATACATGTATTTCAAAACAACATATGTAACTTTTATGCATAACAAACATGTATGACATACTTGTTTTTGAAATACTAAAACTGTTATGTATATAATATATCTATACATTTTGAAACCGACTCATGAAAATATATGTAAATCTTATAGTAGAACAATAAAACTAATATATATAACTTACTATACAAAAATATTTATTATAACACTATGTACATATATAAACAACTTTGTAAAACTATTATACATATGCATATACTTATAGTAACTATATAAAGTATAATATTTTCGTAAAATAAATATATACACATGTCATTTTAAAGCAAATCCCTGTACTGATATATACATAAACCTATATATAATATATGTAAATTATACTAGGGCGGTTCTAAAATAACTGGTATATACAAAAGCATTGTAGGCTATATAAATAACTTATATAATAATGTTTTAAAGTCAATAAAAATCAAGTAAAAAAAAGTATTAAACTTAACAGATCACAAAACCCTATATAACTTATACATGCATAGGCTGCTAGTAAATAACTTATACAAACAATATAAAATAAAATAAAATAAAATAAAAATATAGCACACTTACAACACGCATAGAGGCAGAGGACGAGACGGGGAGAATAAGTTGAGGCGGGTCTGTTGATGGCTCGACAAAGGATGGTTGTGCGCGGTTTTGGAGGTAAGGAAGGCATCGATGGTTATATTTTTTTATTCTAAATTTTTTTTCCTTCTCTTCTTACCGAGTGAAATATTAAGATGGATTTGTCAAATATATTAAAAGCAGAGGACAGGGAGGGGAGAAGCACAGCATGGAAAACAATATAAAATAAAAAGAAAAAAATGGAGGCCATACCTTTAGAGCTCACACACGCAAGAAGAAATGAAGGAAATGTTGAGATGCAATTGAAAACTATTTGTGTACGAGGCTTATATTTATCAGGGTTGCGTTGATTGAGGTGAGAGAATATAGAAAAGAAATAAATTTAAATCAATTATACACGATTGCGTTGATTGAGGTAAGAGAATATAGGCAAGAAATAAATTTAAATCAATTATACACAATTGCGTTGATTGAGGTGAGAGAATATAGGCTAGAAATAAATTTAAATCAATTATACATGATTGCGTTGATTGTGGTGAGTGAATATAGGCAAGATATAAATTTAAATCAATTATACACGATTGCGTTGATTGTGTATCAAGCTATGGAATATATTCCTATCAATTTATACCCGAGAGCAAGGAAATTACCATACGTATTGGATTGCTGATAAGTTAGTAAATCCAATGCAAAAGTGGCAAGCAAATATTTGTTGTTTTGAACGGTAAGTAAATAAAAGAGTTTTTATACCAAATTAAAACCATTGAACCAAAAAGAACGTGTAAAAGTTTACACGTGAACTTCAAGCAATCTTGAAACGGATTTTGAACGTCCAAAGAGAAATAAATATGCTTGAAACGGCTACGTGAATTTGGAGATTATATTCCTATTATAGAAATGAAGAAAAAGGGAAGCGTAGATATTTACACGTAACTTATCAAAGCTAGACTTAAAAGAAATTGAACAGCCAAGGAAATCATTTCTTTCCCACTTGGAATGCAAGGCTACAGATAAATTTATTTACTTAGTTAAGGTAATAAGTTTTTGTTAAGAATGTGCACTTTAAATGCATTAATCAAATCAACCATACGCCCACATTAAAATAAAAGCAACGCATTTAAATTTATACGTTTTCTTATTTATTCACTATTTATATTTAGTAAAATATATGTTTAAAGAGTATTTCATTAATTACGTACTATTTATATGCTAACTAAATAAATCAAACGGATACGAACGTACAATTTAAAACTTTCATTTTATAAAGCTTATCTATACACTATAAATTTTAAAATTTACTACTTAATTAAAAATACGATTTGTTTACATCCATCTGATTCATTCATCATTTACCAAGAATTGATGCATATAAGTAAAAATATTAATTACTCAATTTAAAAAGTATATAATCTAACATAAAAAAAACAAAAGCGGAAAATGTTATTCCGAATATATCCATTTGAATTAAAAGATTTGGAAATTAGAATTTAAAGATTTAAAATTTCAATTAATGTTAAACTTTAACCAAAATAAGAATTATAGAATTTTGCTTATATTTAAAAAAAAATTGGTGACTATTTATAATTCAATTTAAAAAAATTCAACTTTTTTGTATATTAAAACCCCAAAGTTTATAAATAAAAGAATAAAATACTAGTTAGAATTTTTGGGTTGTTACACTCTCCCCCACTCAGAACTTTTCGTCCTCGAAAAGGAGCAAAATAGGAGAATAGAAACAACCAAATGAAAAATTAGACTTTGGAAAACAAATTAACAATTTATTTAAAACCATATAATTTTTTTACTTGATTTTTATTGACTTTAAAACATTATTATACAAGTTATTGACTTTGAAAATGATTTGAAAAGGTACTATATGATATATATTTTCTAAGTAATGATATGGAAAGTGCCTTCTGCTTGATATCCGCTCTGTGGCCACATTGTGGATTCATTCTATCGATATTATTCTCTTTGATTTTCGGTTTTTCGGATGTGATAATTGAGTGTCCTACCGCGGCATAACCCACGGTCTTTTTTTTCTGGGGTAGCGTAATCCGCAAGGCAGAGATTGCTTAAAGGGTATGGATGTTTCCTGGGGGGTCCAGGCGTAACCATTGTTATGTATCCTGCGGTCTACCGGTTTTGTTGTCGTGGCGTAATCCGCAAGGCAGAGATTGCTTAAAGGTTATGGATGTTTCCTAGGGGTCCAGGCGTAACCATTGTTATGTATCCTGCAGTCCACAGGTTTTGTTTATCAAGGCGTAATTCGCAAGGCATTGAATGCTTAAAGGATATGGATGTTTCCTGGGGGATCCAGGCATAACCATTGTTATGTATCCTACGATCCAGGTGATTTTTTTGGATTGTACTTTCCATATCTATTCTAAAAGTTTTCAGTATTTTCACTGGGTGTTGAAACAGGTCTACTAAGTACTTGAAGAATTCTAGCTTTGCGCCCGATCAACGCATGGCCAGAGTCTGCAAGAATAAGGATAAACTTGTTGAAACATCGAGTAATAAAAGTATTTTCGAAAGAAAATTTTGTTTCGGTATAAAGGTATTTTATTATAAAAGTATTTTTCAACAAAGAAATTTTGTATTAATATTTGAAATTGAGACTCTTATGGTTTGAAATACGATTCGTGCCTGATACTATTCTTTTGGATCTACCTTATCTGCTCAGCTTATTTATTCACTTATATTCCATTTCCTGAATCTACCTTCCTTTCCTTTTTGAATATAATCTTTAAAATATTGTGTATTTATATACTACCTGGTTTAATAGTAAATTTTTTAGTGTTTTATATAAATAATTGATCTCATAAATAATTGAATGGATTTAATAAAATGAGTTTAACCAAACTATTAAATATGAAAAAAAAGCATCGCTGCTTCATCTTTTGCCGCCTGAATCTCGTTGCCTTCGCCAATTCCAGAGCAAGCCTTAAACCCCGCGCCTAAACCAAATCCAGATCTGTGGCCTTGTCGCTCAACATCGCTCTGATACCAACTGTAACGGCCTGCCATTTTCAACCATTCGCATCCGCACATGTCAGACTTGAATTGCTCAAAATATCAGATTGTTAATTTATATTTTTCAAACTCAGCATATACAGTAAATAAATCAAACATAGAATCATAGACACAGAGTAATACAATAATACGCACCGGAATAAATAAATAGTAGTTCATGAAGCTACTATGCAAATATCAGAGTTAGAAATAGAATGCAATAGAATATCTCAAATACATTGAAGTCTTCAGTACGAACAGATGACTTCTCTGAACCAATCAACTGGAAAAGCTGAAAGCTGAATCGATAGTTGGATCTCCAATGAAGCTCCAAACTCCACAGGTGAGTCTCAAATGCTGTATCACTCAGTCTAACCTAAGCGTAAAGCAAAAACACAAAACACTCGAGTCGGGATTAACGTTCTTATATCAATAAATCCAACTCAAGTGAAATATCAACTGAAATACAAGTAACTTAAAGGATGTTTGGGATAACCATCCTCTAAGAGTCCATGGAACTATCTACAAGGTAGAAATATACAATATAACACCGAGGTCATTTCAAATTAATTTATACTTCACAACAAAATATCATTTCATTTCAAATATATATATTTCCAAAGTATATATAAATATTTTATAAAGTAGAATATTTGTAATATCCTCAAACTTAACAAATCACTTCAAAATCAACCCGACTTCCCTATTCAAATTAAATTCAATTTTAATTTATCAATTTCCATTCAATTCAGTTTGTGACCAAACAAATTCAGATTATATATATATTTCAAATACACATCTAAATCACAAATTAACCATTTAAATTCTAGTATATTTCAAAGCTTTAATATTCAACATTCCAAAGTTCAATTTTACAGTTCCATATAGATCTCGATTTAACCTTATTATTTAGTCTTAAAATGTTCACTTAATAAATTCAATATTTATTAAATAACCTAAATTTACCTTTAAACTAAATATTCCTTTCGATTTGTTTAAACTTGAAACTTCCATTTAATCATTTAAATCAAAATCAAGTTATAAATCAAATCTTAAATTTCAAATTCAATAGTTCAAATCAATCCAATTAGGTAGAATTCTTAACTAAATACCATTTCAAATAAATTCAACTTTATCTTCTCAACCTTAGCTTATTCAAATTATTACAACAATCAATTTTGAAATATAAATTTAAATAAATACTTAAACATATTATATGGATTGATTCAATCTCAATAATATTATTATTAAATCTATATATAAAATTTCCATTTATATATAATATTTTAAGAACCAATATTTATTAAAAACCATATATTTCCTTTCAAACTATAGAAATTATTTTCAAACATTTATATATATATGGACTAACGGTGTCTGTATATATAATTTCCTACCCTATGGTCAAGGGATATGGATATTTATTATTTCAATCTGAAATTTAAATATACGGGTAGATATCACTTCGACCCGCAATCCCAAATTCAATTTAATTGAAAATCGCTTGGATTTATCATTTCAACCCATAACGAAATTCTCCTATTCTAAAGTCCGTTCGGGTATGTATCATTTCAACTCATAGTGAATTCTAAACTATAGAGAACTTGCAGAGTGATAACAGATAATGAAATAAAATAACAGGCATATCATCAATATCAATATAATATAAACAACAGGATATGGTGTCATATTCCACAAGTGAACAATTGCAGATAACAACATATATAGCAATGTAGATAACTAACAGCAGCATATTTCAATTGTCATTTCAGTTGAAATCAAATTTAATAAATAAAAGAACATTAATCGTGAGTGATTGCTCACCTTTTGACGCTAGAGAGAGGTTTGAAGATGAAATGAGTTACTGTTCCAAGCACGTATTTCGAAACAAAGCTAGCTGGGAATGAATTTATATGGACAAAGCTGATAATAAGGTATTGATGAAATGAATCAGAATCGGCTAGATATTTGTATGGAAAATATATTTTATTATTGTCATTTCCATGAATAAATGTTTAATTTGAAACATTTTTTTAAAATAATATATTTTGAAATAAATACTTATGTATATATTTATTTTAAAAATACAAAATACTTATATACTATAGTTTATTACTTTCAAAATGCCGTAACATATTATATATGTACATAAAAAAAATAACATGACTTATACATATATATACTAACGTATGTACAATTTAAATTTATAACATATCCATATAACTTATATGTATATTTTAACATCACTTTGTATGCCTACAGCCTTTTAAAACAAATTACACTAAAATCATATGTTTAATATATCATTTATTCAAAGTCAGATATTAAATATCACTATATAATAACAAGCTACCCATATTTGAAAAAAAATACAAGTATTTCAAAACAACATATGTAACTTTTACGCATAACAAACATGTATTACATACTTATATTTTGAAATATTAAAACTGTTATGTATATAATATATCTATACATTTTGAAACCGACTCATGAAAATATATGCAAATCTTATAGCAGAACAATAAAACTAATACATATAACTTACTTTGCAAAAATATTTATTATAACACTATATATTGTAACAACCCGCATATTTATCAATTGTATATTTAAATATTTCATCGTTCGTCGTATTTTAGTCCGAAAACCTACTTTTTGCAAACAATCGAATTAGGACTCGAGACCACCCCCATTGAGTTTAAAATGTCGTTTGTGACCTTTTTGACTATACGATTCGATATGTTTGGAGATAGTTGATTTTTGCTACTTTTTCCCGCTTATGACTTTGGTTTGGACTGCACCCTTATTAGCTCAGCCCAACCCCCTTCTCTTCATAACTTCTCCTCTTTGCTTAAACACTTAAGCTTTAGCAACAATGGTGGAAGAGAATGGGAAATAGAAATTCCTAAGCCCTAGCTTGCTTTGCAAATCCAACTTCTAGCTCCAAATTCAAGAGAACCCATTGGTAAGCATCTCCTTCATCTTCTCCAACTCTTTCTCCATTCAATTTCAGAAATTTCCTAAACCTAATTTAGGAAATGTTTCTCCTTTAAGCTTAGATTCAAGCTTGTTGGGTTGGAATTGAAGAGTGATTGTTCTTACCATTGCTCTATAGCTTCTTCTTCAATCGTTTGGGTTCAAAGGTGAGATTTTTATCTCACATCTTTGTCTATAATTATCTTCGATTGTTAGGTATGAATTCCTAACACTTATTCATGTGCAATTGATTTTGGTTTGGATTGATTTCGTGTATATTCCAATTTTTGGTGTTTTGGTCTAATTTATGAAAATCCTATTATGGATATTTGGACATTGATATTTGAGGCATATCAAAGAACCATTTAGGCTGGGTTGTCGTTCGACGTAATTCCTTAGTCATCGCCATTTGCTCGTTCGATCGTTTCCGATATTTGTTTGGCCATTTTTGGCCTAGGTTCAGGGAATGCCCTGAACCCTTCATTCAGACGTCTGAAACGTAATATTCAGACGTCTGAATATTGTTCTGGGAAGATTTCTATTCCCAGATTCAGACGTCTGAATATATGGTTTCAGACGTCTGAATTGGTTCATTTGGAACCAGAAAGGAAATAGGCTAAAAAGTGCCTATTTCAGACTTCTGGATCCAAGGATTCAGACGTCTGAATTCTGTCTTTGGAAAATATTTATTTTCCAGATTCAGACGTCTGAATCCTTGATTTCAGACGTCTGAATCAGCACTATTTTACCTATTTGCCTATTTGCTTGGGATTTCCAATTTAAATCGATTCGTGATGATCCTATTTGTTGTTATCATTTATTATGACTTTGATGACTCCTTTTTAGGGAATTTTGAATATCCATTTCGATGGATTCTTTATCGGTTTCTTTGGATCTTATTCACGTCTTCGAATGTGAATTTTACTGATTGATTGTTCTTACAATCTTCTTTGTGATTTGTCACTTTAAAAATATAAAGGTTTTCTATACTAGTAGTAAATATCAAAACTCTTTCTTCAAATGATTTCAACACTATTTTATTACAAAGCTCGTTTTCTCAAACCGACTTCTAATCTATTAGTATATACAAACCTTTACCTCACTCGTATGAGAAATCTAATTAAACGACTTAGTAAAACAAGTGGTATGAAACGCTTGCGTTTACTTCGTCGGTTAATTCTTGGACTTGTTCGATTGAATCTCTTGTGACAATTTTCTAGTGGAGATCTACAATTTGTTCGTAAATATTTAAGTTAAGCTAGTGGTTATGGGACATGAAGCTAAGCTCATATATTTACTAGCTTATTGTAATTGACACTTCTCGGTGATCATGACGATCATTTTATGTTTTAGACTAGCATTGTGCGATGTCCCTTTTGATTCGGTTCATCGGGCGTCACGCTGTACGACGTCGATGCTCCGAATCTTTTGATACATTGGATGTACCGTTTGCACTACATCAATGTCTTTGCTTTTGATACATTGGATGTACCGTTTGCACTACATCAATATCTTTGCTTTTGATACATTGGATGTACCGTTTGCACTACATCAATGTCTTTGCTTTTGATTCATTGGATGTACCGTTTGCACTACATAAATGTCTTTGCTTTTGATACATTGGATGTACCGTTTGCACTACATCAATGTCTTTGGTTTTGATACATTGGATGTACCGTTTGCACTACATCAATGTCTTTGCTTTTGATACATTGGATGTACCGTTTGCACTACATCAATGTCTTTGCTTTTGATACATTGGATGTATCGTTTGCACTATATCAATGTCTTTGCTTTTTAATACATTGGATGTACCGTTTGCACTACATCAATGTCTTTGCTTTATGATTCATTGGATGTACCGTTTGCACTACATCAATGTCTTGGCCATCCCTTTCTTGTGATTTCTGGATTTCGTGTGTTGAATTCTGGAATTTATGTTTCACCAACTTTTACGATTGGCATTGATCTATATGTCATTTATTGTGGCTCGGTGAAGGAAATTAGGAGTATGACATTCATTTTTATCTTTGAGAAGATCTTTGTGATATTGATTAATCTCTGATTGATTTTTCAATTATTTATTTATCACAGCTTGGCATTGTGATTATTATACGTTTAGTCATATCTCTTATTCTATATCATTTCATCTGATATTTATAGCTAGACTGATCCGTTTATTATTTTCTTCTTAAATAATACTCGGGTCAGACTGAGATATTACAGGTGCTTCCTCATGGCTTCCTATCTGGAACCATCTTCTGACTTTTGGCTAACTACTTTAGTTTAGTAGTTTTTGTTGTATACATTTGAGATACAGACTCTATGATGTATACTTATTCTTTTGTCTAGCACTTGTATCTATTCTTTTTGATATTGTGGATCTTGTTTGACCACTACTCTGATGTACACTTTCATGTGTTATATTCATATCTATTTCCGCCTTTGTGATATGAATTGTCTGTGACTGATTTATGTTATGTTTATTTCTATATTTGTTTCTGAAGATATTATAGCCACTGTGTAGTAGCTTTGAGTTTTTGTCGGTATGTCGGATTTCCTTTATACTATCTTACATATCGATGCTCGCGTAAAGCAATTACATGGATGGTCGCTCCTCAACAGCCTTATTCTCCTTGCTAGTTGACAGCATTCACCGTAATGTTCTTGGCTAGCGTGGGTATAGAGGTGGGGCATCACAGCTTGGTATCAGAGCCAAACTTCAGAACAATATGGAATATTATAACAAGGATCATCGTCCTAAGTCCATCTTAGGAGTCGTGCTTTAGGATTTTATTCGGGTCTTCGTACCGTTCTCTACTACTTTCTTTTATGATTCCTTGTTTTATCTATCAAGACTGCTTGATATTTATTTTGAGAATAACTTTTTCCTCTTCTTTCTTTCATTCTTTCTTTCTTAAAGAAGAGAAATGGTTAGACCAGGCCGTCCCAGTGCCGGTCAATCTAGTGCTACTCCTCAGGATGGAGTATTCATGTCTGTCCAGTAACTTCTTGATCTAGTAAAGAACGCTCAAGCCGCCGGATCCATTCCAGAGCCCACTCATCCTAGATCCGGTTTTGCACGCTTGTGCAGAGACTACACCGATTTGGGTGGAAGGCCATTCAAAGGATCCGAGAGTGTTATCGAAATTCAGGCTTGGCTCAAATCATGCGATCGCATCTTTTCTTGCATGAACCTTGTTGATCTACATCGAGTCCAAGTGGCTTCTAGCATGCTCCAAGAAAGAGCGTTAGATTGGTATGAGCTCTTGACTTCGGAAATTATCGAAGCGGATCTTACTTGGGAGAAATTCCGGGAAAGATTCGAATTGAAATTTGTGCCGGAGGCTGAAAAAGTAACTTTGGCCCGACGTTTTATTGACCTTGTTCAAGGTGAATCTTCTGTGACAGACTATGTCGCATCCTTCGAATCTCTGTCCAAATACGGGTTTGAGTACATTAATACCCCATTGAAGAAAAATCAGAGATTTGTTTATGGCTTGAATAAGAATCTTAAGAAGCCATTACTTCTGAAACTTGAGGTTTCATTTGATCGGCTTATTGGTATCGCTCTTCGTCTTGAAGAGGCCGATAATGAAGGTGATGTTGAAGTTGTGCGTGCCCAACAGAACTTCGACAATAACTTGAAGAGGCCTATCAAATTCAAAGGCCCCGATTCTAATAAGAAAGGGAAGCAACAAACTCTGGTAGCAAAAGTTCCTACCTCTAGTCGTGGACGATGCTACAATTGTGGTTCCACAGACCACCATGCTAGGGAGTGCCCGAAACCCCTCTTTTGTCGTTATTGCAAAGGTTCGGGTCATCTTTTATCTTCGTGTCCTAAGCTTCCAAGCAAGAGAGAAGGAAAGCTGCAAGCCACTGGCAACTCTTCTCTTGGTCAAGGTATTTTCATTCAATCCTTGATGGCATTGTTTTATTTCGTGAACTTTCTATTTGAGTTCTTTTTGATATGGGTTCATCTCATTGTTTTGAGATCAAAAGAACTTGTAGATTCTTTTCTTTGAATATTTTGGGCTTGATGACTTCTTTGAGAGCTGCGAATCCGGATGGTTGATCCGCAACACTCAATTTGCTTTCTATTGATGTCGAAATTATTTTATGTGATTTATCTTTCCGAGCCGATATTTTTACTTAGGCTTCGGAATTGATTTTTGTAAGGATTGGCTTAATCGTTGTGAAGCCCATATCCTATTTTCTCGTGTGGACTATTCCTCTTCGACATTTTCAATCTGTTAAGAAGATTTCTATTTTTCCTTTATGATTTTGATTCCAACTTAATGGCATCATTTTATTCCTTAAGCCCACTTATAAGGAAAGTGTTATTTCTCTCATTCATGTAGTTAGAGAAATTTTCCGGTATTTTTGAGCTTGTCTTGGGATTATCACCTAAGTAATCTTTTGTGTGGTGCTAAGGTCTTTTCAGTTTGACCTTGCCACCGATTTTCATTTGGCTACGAGTCGCGTGAGTTAGCATTCCACTTACGCAGTCCGCACTCGTTATGATTCTAATGAATGACTTATTTTGTCATTCAATTTGTCCAGCTTATTTCATCCATTTTATATATCAAATATTCTATGAATATTTCGATGAGACCATTCTTTTATTTATTGATTTTTGGATGAAAATAGCAATTTAAAATTTTGCAAAATCTTTTTCATAAGATTTATTTAGAAGTATAACCAGATTTTTGTTCTTAAAACGAACAAAGAATATTCTTAGAAGTTTTTGAGAAACTTACTCATCCTGTAGAATACGATTTTGTGATTGTATTGCCCATTTAGCGTTTTAAGAATTTTGGTCGATGCGCTTGATCAACGTTATCGATAGGAATTTCCTAAACGCTTTGATGAGACAATCAGACACAGTATATTGACTTGAAAATAGTAAATTTTTCTAGAAAGATTATTACATAATGATAAATGTAATTTGAAAGTTTTAACTTTTCAGGAAAGAAGATTATTTAAAAGAAATTCTTTCTTTTCGATACTCTTGTTCTTGTGATTCCCGAGGGGGAACCAAGACTTTATCTTTTGTACCAATGCTTATCGTATTGGTTTGGATGCCGTTCTCTTACATAAGATAACGTACTATCACTTGTGCTTCTAAATCATTAAAAGCCGATTGAGACTAGGCATGCCACTCATGATCTAGTGCTCGCGGCTATTTTTTTCGCTTTTAGAGTTTGGCATCATCATTTTTGGATGAGAAATCTATTCTCTACCCCGATCATAAATCTTTGGAATAATTATTTTCTCATATGGAACTCCATGTTGATTCGAGTTCCTGACATCTTATGATCTTGATATTCTTTTTATTCCTGGAAGGGAAATCGTGTTGCCAATGCGCTTCGTCGTAAGCAACAAGTGGTTGTTTCTTTGGCGATGGCCAAATGAAATTATCTTTTTACCAAGTTCATGGGGCGTTTTGATGTACTTCGTTTTATTGAGTTTCATCTCGTTTCTTTTATGGACTTGCGTCCGATGTTCTTTTATGGTGTTCGGTTCATCGGATGTACCGTTTTTGAACTACATCGATGTCCTGACTTTTTGGTTCATTGGACGTACCGTTTTTGTACTACGTCGGTGTTCCAAATTATTCGAGTTTCTAGTTTCTCGGGCGTACCGTTTCTGTACTACGCCGTTACACTGGCTCAATTTTCTGCTATTCTTGACTTTTTTTTTACGTCTTTTAACTATGGAAATGGTTTTAGGTTTTCTATTTTATTCTTGAGCCCGGTGATATTGAGGAAATTGAAGTTTCACCAGATTTGACTTATGAGCAACATTCCATTCGCATCATTGCTTCGAAGGTTGAGCGCCTTCGGAATAAAGATGTTCTTTTTGTGAGAGTTCAATGGTTATCAAATCCTAAGGATTGCTCTTGGGAATGCTGAGGATTCATCGAACGATCCCGTTCAGGCTAACTCTTTCATGCTCCTTATGGTGAACTTCCTATTTCAAATTTTCTTTTGTGTTGATATGCTTCTATGGTTGTTACTTCTTATTTTCTTCTTAAGTATTGCGAGGACGCAATTTCTTTAAGGAGGGGAGTCTGTAACAACCCGCATATTTATCAATTGTATATTTAAATATTTTATTTAAATATTTCATCGTTCGTCCGATTTTAGTCCGAAAACCTACTTTTTGCAAACAGTCGAATTAGGACTCCCCATTGAGTTTAAAATGTCGTTTGCGACCTTTTTGAGTATAAGCTTCGATATGTTTGGAGATAGTTGATTTTTGCTACTTTTTCCCGCTTATGACTTTGGTTTGGACTGCACCCTTATTAGCTCAGCCCAACCCCCTTCTCTTCATAACTTCTCCTCTTTGCTTAAACACTCAAGCTTTGGCAACAATGGTGGAAGAGAATGGGAAATAGAAATTCCTAAGCCCTAGCTTGCTTTGAAAATCCAACTTCTAGCTCCAAATTCAAGAGAACCCATTGGTAAGCATCTCCTTCATCTTCTCCAACTCTTTCTCCATTCAATTTCAGAAATTTCCTAAACCTAATTTAGGAAATGTTTCTCCTTTAAGCTTAGATTCAAGCTTGTTGGGTTGGAATTGAAGAGTGATTGTTCTTACCATTGCTCTATAGCTTCTTCTTCAATCGTTTGGGTTCGAAGGTGATATTTTTATCTCACATCTTTGTCTATAATTATCTTCGATTGTTAGGTATGAATTCCCAACACTTATTCATGTGCAATTGATTTTGGTTTGGATTGATTTCGTGTATATTCCAATTTTTGGTGTTTTGGTCTAATTTATGAAAATCATATTATGGATATTTGGACATTGATATTTGAGGCTTATCGAAGAGCCGTTTAGGCTGGGCTGTCGTTCGACGTAATTCCTTAGTCATCGCCATTTCCTCATTCGATCGTTTCCGATATTCGTTTGGCCATTTTTGGCCTAGGTTCAGGGAATGCCCTGAACCCTTCATTCAGACGACTGAAACGTAATATTCAGACGTCTGAATATTTTTCTGGGAAGATTTCTATTCCCAGATTCAGACGTCTGAATATATGGTTTCAGACGTCTGAATTGGTTCATTTGGAACCAGAAAGGAAATAGGCTAAAGGGTGCCTATTTCAGACGTCTGGATCCAAGGATTCAGATGTCTGAATTCTGTCTTTGGAAAATATTTATTTTCCAGATTCAGACGTCTGAATCCTAGATTTCAGACGTCTGAATCAGCACTATTTTGCCTATTTGCCTATTTGCTTGAGAATTC
Source organism: Allium cepa (assembly GCA_030765085.1). Lineage (NCBI taxonomy): Eukaryota > Viridiplantae > Streptophyta > Magnoliopsida > Asparagales > Amaryllidaceae > Allium > Allium cepa. The sequence goes on from CM060931.1 coordinate 174,193,084, forward strand.
CAATTTAAATCGATTCGTGATGATCCTATTTGTTGATATCATTTATTATGACTTTGATGACTCCTTTTTAGGGATTTTTGAATATCCATTTCGATGGATTCTTTATCGGTTTCTTTGGATTTTATTCACGTCTTCGAATGTGAATTTTACTGATTGATTGTTCTTACAATCTTCTTTGTGATTTGTCACTTTAAAAATATAAAGGTTTCTATAATAGTAGTAAATATCAAAACTCTTTCTTCAAATGATTTCAACATTATTTTATTACAAAGCTCGTTTTCTCAAACTGACTTCTAATCTATTAGTATATACAAACCTTTACCTCACTCGCATGAGAAATCTAATTAAACCACTTAGTAAAACAAGTGGTATGAAACGCTTGTGTTTACTTCGTCGGTTAATTCTTGGACTTGTTCGATTGAATCTCTTGTGACAATTTTCTAGTGGAGATCTACAATTTGTTCGTAAATATTTAAGTTAAGCTAGTGGTTATGGGACATGAAGCTAAGCTCATATATTTACTAGCTTATTGTAATTGACACTTCTTGGTGATCATGACGATCATATTATGTTTTAGACTAGCATTGTGCGATGTCCCTTTTGATTCGGTTCATCGGGCGTCACGCTGTACGACGTCGATGCTCCGAATCTTTTGATACATTGGATGTACCGTTTGCACTACATCAATGTCTTTGCTTTTGATACATTGGATGTACCGTTTGCACTACATCAATGTCTTTGCTTTTGATACATTGGATGTACCGTTTGCACTACATCAATGTCTTTGCTTTTGATACATTGGATGTACCGTTTGCACTACATCAATGTCTTTGGTTTTGATACATTGGATGTACCGTTTGCACTACATCAATGTCTTTGCTTTTGATACATTGGATGTACCGTTTGCACTACATCAATGTCTTTGCATTTGATACATTGGATGTACCGTTTGCTCTACATCAATGTCTTTGCTTTTGATACATTGGATGTACCGTTTGCACTACATCAATGTCTTTGCTTTTGATACATTGGATGTACCGTTTGCACTACATCAATGTCTTTTCTTTTTGATACATTGGATGTACAGTTTGCACTACATCAATGTCTTTGCTTTATGATTCATTGGATGTACCGTTTTCACTACATCAATGTCTTGGCCATCCCTTTCTTGTGATTTCTAGATTTCATGTGTTGAATTCTGAAATTTATGTTTCACCAACTTTTACGATTGGCATTGATCTATATGTCATTTATTGTGGCTCAGTGAAGGAAATTAGGAGTATGACATTCATTTTTATCTTTGAGAAGATCTTTGTGATATTGATTAATCTCTTATTGATTTTTCAATTATTTATTTATCACAGCTTGGCATTGTGATTATTATACGTTTAGTCATATCTCTTATTCTATATCATTTCATCTGATATTTATAGCTAGACTGATCCGTTTATTATTTTCTTCTTAAATAATACTCGGGTCAGACTGAGTTATTACAGGTGCTTCCTCATGGCTTCCTATCTGGAACCATCTTCTGACTTTTGGCTAACTACTTTAGTTTAGTAGTTTTTGTTGTATACATTTGAGATACAGACTCTATGATGTATACTTATTCTTTTGTCTAGCACTTGTATCTATTCTTTTTGATATTGTGGATCTTGTTTGACCACTACTCTGATGTACACTTTCATGTGTTATATTCATATCTATTTCCGCCTTTGTGATATGAATTGTCTGTGACTGATTTATGTTATGTTTATTTCTATATTTGTTTCTGAAGATATTATAGCCACTGTGTAGTAGCTTTGAGTTTGTGTCGGTATGTCGGATTTCCTTTATACTATCTGCCATATCGATGCTCGCGTAAAGCAATTAAACGGATGGTCGCTCCTCAACAGCCTTATTCTCCGTGCTAGTTGACAGCATTCACCGTAATGTTCTTGGCTAGCGTGGGTATAGAGGTGGGGCTTCACATATACATATATAAACAACTTTGCAAAACTATTATACATATTCATATACTTATAGTAACTATATAAAATATAATATTTTCGTAAAATAAATATATACACATGTCATATTAAAGCAAATCCCTGTATTGATATATACATAAACCTATATATATAATATGTAAATCATACTAGGGCGGTTCTAAAATAACTAGTATATACAAAAGCATTGCAGGCTATATAAATAACTTATATAATAATGTTTTAAAGTCAATAAGATTGGCTCTGGGCAAATTTAGCATGTGTGGTAAATTTAATTACGTAATCACTTTCGTTCGAGCTTGAATCCTTTCCTCTTTGATTAGATTTTCCTTTGAATTTTGGAACGTTCCCTTGGTTTCGAAATCCATTCTTATCTCTCCCTATTTACATTCTTTCGATTCTGGAGTATCCCATAACTCCACTGAATGATTTGTAAAGGGGGTGAAACTCCTTACAATTAGCATTGATTCACCGGAGATTTATATATCCTCGGTTTACATGCTGCTATATCTTGTTATGCCGAATTCTATCTTTGGCGATCGAATGTCGATTTGCCTTAGAATCCCGCATCGATCATATTACTGAAGTCACGGTGGACACGGTTAAAGTCGCCCGCAATTTATGTAGTATATCCATCTCCTATTTTGAAATTTAATTATCTCATTTTCGATCAAGTCTATCATCGAATCAAAATTCTATTTGTTTAGAGTTCCTCTAATTTGAAACTCTATCTTTGTTTTGAAATCCATTCTTGAATCATCCTTTGAAAAATCGGGTTTGTTTGTATTTCGAAAATTGTTTTTTTCATATATCGAAATTATTATTTTGATAAGTATGATTTTATTCAATATATAAAAGTGAAATGTTTTCTAGAAGGATTATTTACCTTTTAAAAATGAAAATTTGAAGCTTTGAAAGGATTTGAAATTTTGAAAATTTTATAAGAAATTTGATTTATATAAAAATGATTTTTATTGAAAGGTTTTGAAATTGAAATTTGAGAGATTGAACTCCGGCTTTTTTTTAAATTGGTGTAATAAAAAGATATAGTAATACTTTTTGAAAGTATTTTCTGAATAAGAAATGTTTCAAATGACTCCAAATGAGTTCCAATAATTTCGAAGGAATTTCAAAGAAGTTTTCAAGAAAATATAAGTCCAGAACTCACTTATGTCGCTGGAAAATAATTTCGGTGATAAGTGCACGCATCATCGACATTGATTTTCGAGTTTCAAAGTGGGGGAGAGGCCACTTTGGACGCTTTTCTATACGAGTGATTTTATAAAACGAATTTAGATTTCAAATTACGAAGTATGATTTGATATTCGAAGGATATATGTATATATATTTGAAACGATTTGAAATGAAACGGTGTTCAGTCCTCGGATTTCGAATTTGATTTGGTATAACCCTATCTATTAAATTGATTTACTTATTTGTTACTGATTTCCAACTCTTGGATTTAAAATATGATTTCACCGATTATTTTGAATGTTCGAGCACTTCCAAACGAGGTTTAATTTTTCAAAGCTAAGTAATTTCGAAGAGTATAAAGTATTTGATAAGTATATAAGCTTAGTTTTGTATGTTTTAATATGATTTAAATTATTGACTTTAAAACATTATTATATAAGTTATTTTTATAGCCTGCAATGCTTTTGTATATACCAGTTATTTTAGAACCGCCCTAGTATGATTTACATATTATATATATATATATATATATATATATATATATAGGTTTATGTATATATCAGTACAGGGATTTGCTTTAAAATGACATGTGTATATATTTATTTTACGAAAATATTATATTTTATATAGTTACTATAAGTATATGCATATGTATAATAGTTTTACAAAGTTGTTTATATATGTACATAGTGTTATAATAAATATTTTTGTATAGTAAGTTATATATATTAGTTTTATTGTTCTGCTATAAGATTTACATATATTTTCATGAGCCGGTTTCAAAATGTATAGATATATTATATACATAACAGTTTTAGTATTTCAAAAATAAGTATGTCATACATGTTTGTTATGCATAAAAGTTACATATGTTGTTTTGAAATACTTGTATTTTTTTCAAATATGGGTGGCTTGTTATTATATAGTGATATTTAATACCTGACTTTGAATAAATGATATATTAAACCTATGATTTTAGTGTAATGTGTTTTAAAAGGATGTAAGCATACAAAGTGATGTTAAGATATACATATAAGTTATATGGATATGTTATAAATTTAAATTGTATATACGTTAGTATATATATGTATAAGTCATGTTATTTATTTTTTGATGTACATATATAATATGTTATGGCATTTTGAAAGTAGTAAACTATAGTATATAAATATTTTGTATTTTTAAAATAAATATATACATAAGTATATATTTCAAAATATATTATTTTAATATTTTGTTTCAAATTAAACATTTATTCATGGAAATGACAATAATAAAATATATTTTCCGTACAAATATCTAGCTCATTCTGATTCATTTCATCAATACCTTATTACCAGCTTTGTCCATCTAAATTCGTGCCCAGCTAGCTTTGTTTCAAAATACGTGCTTGGATCCGTAACTCATTTCATCGTCAAACCTCTCTCTAGCCTCAAAAGGTGAGAAATCACTCACGATTAACGTTCTTTTATTTATTAAATTTGATTTCAATTGAAACGACAATTGAAATATGCTGCTGTTAGTTATTTACATTGCTATATATGTTGTTATCTGCAATTGTTCACTTGTGGGATATGACACCATATCCTATTGTTTATATTATATTGGTATTGATGATATGCCTGTTATTTTATTTTATTATCTGTTATCACTCTGCAACTTCCCTTTAGTTTAGAATTCACTATGGTTTGAAATGATACATACCCGAAAGGACTTTAGAATAGGAGAATTTCGTTATGGGTTGAAATGATAAACCCTAGCGATTTTCAATTAAATTGAATTTGGGATTGCGGGTCGAAGTGATATCTACCGGTATTTTTAAATTTCAGATTGAAATGATAAATATCCATATCCCTTGACCATAAGGTAGGAAATTATATACTGACACTGTTAGTCCCCATATATATAAATGTTTGAAAATAATTTCTATAGTTTGAAAGGAAATATATGGTTTTTAATAAATATTGGTTCTTAAAATATTATATATAAATGGAAATTATATATATATATTTAATAATAACATTATTGAGATTGAATCAATCAATATAATATGTTTAAGTATTTATTTAAATTTATATTTCAAAATTGATTGTTGTAATAATTTGAATAAGCTAAGGTTATGAAGATAAAGTTGAATTTATTTGAAATGGTATTTAGTTAAGAATTCTACTTAATTGGATTGATTTGAACTATTGAATTTAAAATTTAAGATTTGATTTATAACTTGATTTTGATTTAAATGATTAAATGGAAGTTTCAAGTTTAAACAAATCGAAAGGAATATTTAGTTTAAAGGTAAATTTAGGTTATTTAATAAATATTGAATTTATTAAGCGAACATTTCAAGACTAAATAATAAGGTTAAATCGAGATCTATATGAAACTGTAAAAATGAACTTTGGAATGTTGAATATTAAAGCTTTGAAATATACTAGAATTTAAATGGTTAATTTGTGATTTAAATCTGTATTTGAAATACATATATAATTTGAATTTCTTTGGTCAGAAACTGAATTGAATGGAAATTGATAAATTAAGATTGAATTTAATTTGAATAGGGAAGTCGGGTTGATTTTGAAGTGATTTGCTAAGTTTGAGGAAATTACAAATATTCTACTTTATAAAATATTTATAAATACTTTGGAAAGTGGAAAATAGGTTGTAGGACAAACAATTCGCTTTTTTTGGGCTAAAAAACGCGCGTTCGATTTTTTAGGCTGAAGTCCAAACATGTTTATTTTATTGGTCGAGCAACCATTATTTATTTCTTTTTACTTTCTTCTCCTTTTCCCTCGTTTCTTTCTCTTTCAAATCATCTTGCAAATTTTAGTTTTGAGATGTCGTTGCATAATCAGTACCGATTTGGATTTCTCATCTTTTTTTGTATGACGCGTTCTTGCTGTATGGTAACATAGGTAAGTTTAACCTAATTTTTTGATGTCGATTTGAATTTTGTGCTTGATCTGGCTACTTTTCTTTTGTTTTCTGACTATTTTAATACCGTTTTGAAATTCTTAGACTATTTGCATGTAATATGTATGAACTGGGTACAAGATTGGGAGGCGAAATCGGGTATGATTTCATTATGCTTTACGCTATGTCCATTTAGCATTTTCAAACTGTTTGAGGCTATAAAAATATTTTATGTTCATTTTACCATTTTCTTCTATTGTTGTCTCGTGCACAGTGTATTTTAAGCCTAAACACAATTTATATTTAACTGTACGTTGGTATTCTTTTACATTTTACTAACCTTTTAACATTTTACTTCACTCATTTTTTCTTTGGCAGGAATGTTTATGATAGTATTCTTACACTGTTTTTACTTGATGAAAACAGCTACTCTATTCGACTTGATATGACTTGTTCTTTGATTGGTGTTAAAAATAGTATTTGTGAACATTGGCCGCATCTTACCCCTTGTTCTATTGGTATATCCTATAGTTTGGAAAATAAGGTTATCACAATTGATACTGATTCGGATTTGCATACCATTCTATGCTTTCAAATATACAAGAAATGTTCTTATTTTGTTTTTACTGTTAAGTCAAGCATTTGTGCACTAGAGTTCAATTTGGGTAATAGTTTATCAATTACTTCTGATCATCAGAGCAGTTCAGTTTCTAGTGGTTATTTGAATGTTAAATCTTGTGGCGAGTCAAGTTCTTATTTGAAGGATATTATGAAGAAAGGATCTCAGCTAAATCTTGTGGACTTTATTGGTTATTGTTCCACTGGTGCTGAAGATTTTAGAGAGTTTCTTATGGCTTATCAAATAAAACAAGGGGGTGAATTGATTTTTGTTAAGAATTGTCCAGAAATAATATCTGTTATTTGTTCGTGGTCTAAAGAAGGTTGCAAGTTCACCATGTAAGCTTCTTCAGATCCTGGACATCTTATTCGTTTTTTTATTAGGACTTACATGTTTGAACATTCATGTGGTGCTGGGTTAAGAGATGTTAAGAAAGTTCATAAACTAGTATATTTGTGAAATCTTTAATTATAGATCAAATTAGAGATGTCCCCATGAATAAACTGAAAGAAATTATTAATGATTTCATAAGAGGATTTAGTTTCACTCCTTCTTATTATTATGCATACACTGCGAAACAATTGGCGTTGAAGGAAATTTATGGAGATGATGCAATGTCTTACAATGATTTGAATTGGTATCTAGAGGCGATACAAAAAACTAATCCAGGAAGTTATGTTGCTTTGGACGTGGATTCGTCCGCTAATCAATTTGAAAGAATTTTCGTTGGGTTTAGTGCTTGTTTACTTGGTTTTAGGCATTGTCGTCCCATGATATTTTTAGATGCGGCATTTTTGAAGGGCCGACAAGGTGTTTTATTAGCTGCTACAGCAAATAATGGCAATCAAGATTTGACTTTTGCCTTTTGTTCTGTTTTTTTGGCTATGTGTTGTTTAGTATATTGTTTTAGTTATGTAGTATAGTAACATTTGGTGAATGTTGATATATGTTAGTACTCCATTGTCATTTTAACAATTATATGTCGACTGTATTGTTACTTTATATGAAATTATAATATTACATGAATTTAACATTTGATATCTTATTATATGTTATGGTGCTAGTATCTTTTAGCATTTATTATTCTGAATATTATATGACTGTACTATCAAATACATAATGTTATATTAATTTAGGATTAATCATTTTTCTCTCACTCTTGTAGTCATGTAAATATGTGAAATTTTATGTTGTGAAAGTAATATACTTTACTAATATTAGTATACTATTTTCTTGTATTAGCATTTGAAAAAAACTACTGTTTTTTTAGGCTTCTTTCCGCTTGCTATGGGAGTAGTTTCACATGAGAATGAGTAAATCTGGTTTTGATTTTTGGAGCATTTAAAAGAGATTCTTAGTGAGGATCGTGAATTGGTTTTCATGTCTGATCGCCTATGGGGTTTGCTGTTAGGTGTTCCAAAAGTGTTTCCATCTTCTTTTCATAGCTACTGCACATTTCATATGGAGCAAAACATTGGTTTAGTAGTTAAAGCTTGCAAGGGCGATACTTCTATTGTTGATTTGTTTAAACTTTTGAATCGAGCTTCAAATCCATATGATTTTGATCGCTATCTGTTAAAGTTTAAAGAAATTAGTGGTGTTGTTGCAATTAATTTTTTAAATGATAAACCTTTTGAACATTGGACTGATTTGTTTTTTCAAGGCAAGAGGTATGAAGAATATTCATCTAATGTGGCTGAAAGCTTTAACTCTTGGATTGTAGATGATAGATTTATGCCTATTACATCTTGTCTAGATGGAATCCGGGTTAAAATAATGGAACAAATGGTGAAGAGGAGAGAAGAATTCATCAATGGACTGCTACATTATGTCCGGTTATGGAGCAACGGTTGTCACAATTAGTTAATGAAGGTTTTGGGTGGGATACATATAGGTCTTCGGAAAATGTTTTTGAAGTTAGATCTCCAATATCACATCATGTTGATCTTGCAAAAAGATTGTGTACTTGTAACCAATGGAAAATTACAGGTTTTTCATGTGCACATGCTATCAAGTGTATGAATAAGTCAAGGCAGTCAGTATATGATTATGTGGCTTATTATTTTATAGCTGATACTTTTAGATCTAGTTATGCATATGCTATTAATCAAATTCCTAATGTTGGTAAGCCAATTGTTAGTGGAGATGAAGTCACAATTAAACCGCCTAAAGAAATTCGAGGTGCTGGAAGACCTTCTACTAAAAGACATGGCGATTTTTCTTATTCTCAGAGTAAGCGGAATAAATGTACTAATTGCAATCAAGTTGGACATAACAAGAGGAATGGTCAAGCTTCAATGAAGATTTAAATTTGAATTTTATTTTTTTCTTTATTTTCTATCATTTTATACTTTGTATTTCTTTACTATTTACTTATTTGATATAGTCATACATTTTTTCATTTCTGATACTAGTACGTGTACTGTGATGATTGATTGTTTTAATAAGAAGTTATTTTTTTGTTTTTTATTTGTTTGCGGAGCATATTATTTTCATTTGTATGTGATGAAAAAATATTGATATGTTAGTATCAGATGCTTTCTGTTTATTGAGCAATTCATCAGAATAATGCTATTTGTATTTAGCTTTTTTATTTATTACGTAGTAGAAAGGTTGCCATATTTGGTTATCAGTTATATATTACTAAACTTTGTGTAACGACCCGTGTAAATTCGATGTTTAAATGAATTAAATTATAGGATTTTTAATTTAAATTTAGGAAGAAACAGAAATCTTATTTGTTTACATGAGAGAGAATGTGGAAATTTGATGGATCAAGGGTAATTAAAATTTTACAAATTTAATTTTATATTTCAATTAATTGGAATAGTGAAAATTTGGAAATAGATTCAAATTTATGTAAGACAATGAATTGCAGTAATTAAAGTTAATAAATCAATGGATTAAATGGAATAATTAATTGGAGTTAAGACATAAATTTGTATGTGAGCATTCATTGATATTGGAATATAAAAGGGTAAATTTATAGTATAAAATGTAGACATCACCTTTAAGATGATGGGTGTATAATTGATGCATAATAGGGAAATCAAATGAATGAGTTTAATTGAATAATAATTAGCAATTAATGAATGAAGAGAAATTTTAAGGGCGTAATTGTTTTCGTTAAATTAATTTTGGTAACAAATTGGATTGAATGTAGATTTAATGTTGTGTGATGTATTTAAGTAATAATTGGAGAACAATGTAAATTATATCCGTGAATGGTCAATTCAATTAAACAACAAGATTTTTAAATAAATAAACATTTTTATTTAGGTTTCAGTTTGTTAATTTATGAAGTTTAATGGGAAATCAATTGCAATAATTTTCCCCAATTTATGCAGTTAGAGGAGATTTGGATTTGCATTATAGATGGAAGTATAATCTAAATTGATAGGTAACAAACTTAAGAATAAAATTTAGAGCTAATAGGTGGCAAATTTATATAGTTGTTTATTTACGTAATGTGTACGTAAGCTTTGGTAAACCGATTTCTATTGATCCAAATCTAACGATTTGTTAATATAGATTTAAGTATAGGAGCAGTATTTATTAATTAAATTGAAGTATTGCAAAATAAATGAAATTCAACGTTTAATATTACATTATTGTAAGTAAGATAATATGTGTAAGTATTGTTAAGGTTATTCATATTTGACAAATTTATTGAGTTTTAAGGATTGATATATAAATTAATGTTGGTTTAGGATATCGTTACTTGGTGATTTATTATAGAGTAACGGGAGTGTGAACGTAAAATAATAAAAGCATAGATTTATGGTAGGACATAATTTATGGTTTTAGGAATTTAAATCCAAAGATTTATTTATTTGAGGAAATAATACGTATTAAATCTCAACTTGATATAATCAATGCAAATTTAGTAATTAAAAATAAATTGCAAGTAGGTAATTTAGGATGTTTGTGAGTAAATTTGCAGCTAAGGTAATTTTTAAAGTTTTACCCATTCATATAATTTATTTAAATATATATAAATCAAATGGCAACATTGTGTTAATAATAGTCGTAAGTGAATTTGAATGCTAAAGGGGTAACAATCGTTTTGGGTTAACTGTTTATTTAATATATTAAGTCTAGACTGGTAATCGATTGAAATAAAAAAAAAATTGTTTTGTTAATGTGACTTGGTTAATAAAGAGGAATTTATATGAAATGAAGCATGCATGAGAAATGCATTATAATTCAATGTTATGTTTACCCATTAAATGTATACTAGGTTAAGTATCAAATAGAGGGAAAGAAAAATAAATATTGAATTGATTGATGAATAAGTATTCATTGGATAAAAATTTAATGTAAAGTTGATATTAATTGTATAAAATCTATCTAAGATAATGAATTTTAATAAATTGTGGGTTGATAATAAGGTGCGAATGGAAATTTGATTTGTTATATTAAATGAATGGGATTCAAATTTAATGGGAAAGGTAAATGGATATTTGGTAATAAATATAAATGGACTTCAATAGTGAATTTAGTTAATTTGAATATATATAATAAATAATTATTTAATGGAAACCTATACTCTGTATATATCTATAATATTTGAGTGGAAATAATATATACTTAGAAATGTGGGATTTAGAGTCTTACAACAATTATTAGGAGTGATATAATTAGTTCATTCAATTAAATTTGAAAACATTGCAATAGATGTAAATTAAGGGTTGTGTTAAATAAAGTAATAAATGGAAATAATGTAAATGTCTTCATAGTATGGTGATTTGTAATTATTACGTTAATTTAAATTATCATTCAGCGCGTTTGTTTATCAGATCTATCTACTCTAATTCTAACCTATCTATATAAACCCAATTATAAACCCTAGCCTCCATCTATTCTCTTTTATTTGTGCGTTCATTTTCTTCAATTCTTTCTCTTCCTAAATGGATGCAAATTTCAGATCCAATTCTATTCAAAAATCGAATAAAATTCAAAGTTCTCAAAAAATTTCAAAAATTATGTTGTAGTTTTTATCTACGGATCTAAGCGCAGTCTCTGTTTTTGCAATAGTCGCTTGAGTCAACCCGAAATCACGGTCAAACGTGTAAAATTCGAAACCCAAAAGGTTGAATTGGGGCTTTTTGATTCCTTCATCTATTTGCAAAATCGGAACATGGGTTTGGTGAGTTTAGTCACTAGGGTTGTGCAGGAAACGTTGACATGGCAGGTGGTAATAGGTAGGTTTATTTTGTTTGAATTTAATTTAATTTTGATTTTTCAAACGCGTTAATACATTTAACTTCCACATACGAACTCCGTTTCATGCGCGATTTTTTTTTGTTAGGATCTAATTAAATTCCAGATTTTTTTGACGCTGGTTTGGACAGATTTGGAGACCGTCGAATTTTTGGGTTTAAATCGGATTTAAATTCGATTTAAATTCAAAAGGTGAGTGTTTTAACCCACTCACAATTTCTAAAATTTCTTGTGTTTGTTAAATTAATTTTAGATATGAGTAGAAATTTATTTATGACTGTTTAGCATGTTTTATTCATTATCTTTGATAAATCGCATTCATTTAATATAACTGTTAATTAATTTTATTTATTGCATAAATTTGACAGTTAGAATTTATTTAATTGCACATTAACTGCCAGTCATAGTTATGTTAAATTTTCATATTAACTACCAGTTAAATTTACGTTTATTTTTGCATATAAATTGCCAATTAAAAGTTATTAAATTTATTTTGAGTATAAACTGATAATTGATACCATTATTTATCACCTGTTATGTATTGATGATTGTTTGAAATTGGATGATGACTGTGATAAATGGATGTATGATTTGATGGATGAATGGATGATTAATTTTATTAATTGCAAGTTGCTATTGCATTTCATTCATTCGGGATTGCGGTTTGAAATGATATATAACCGCATTTTTTTTCATTTTAAATTGCGAATTGAAATGATAAACATCCGTATCACTTGACCATAGGATAGAAAATTATATACAGGCACCGCGGTAAATATATAAAATTATTTTTGAAATGTTTTTCTATGGTTTTGTAAAGTTATATATATATATATGGTTTATGAGATATTGATTTGGTTATTGATAAACGCTATTATATATATATATATATAGTAATTTTCGGTTTTTAAGCTTTGTATAAATTTGATTTGAAGTTTAAATAAGTTTGATTTAAGATCAAATAAGATTAAACATTTATTTAAAATTTAATTTCTGGAGTTTTATGACTTAAATGAGAATAGATTTGGAAGATGAATATTAAGTTAAATTGAAATTTGATAAAAATTAGAATTTTTAAAGGATATGATTTTTATAACTTGATTTTTGTGTAAAGTGATTTTAATGAATATCAGGTTGATTAAATGAATATATAATAAATTGAAAGATGATCCAATTATATGAATTTAAATGTTTTCTTAAATTTTATTGAATTCATTAAGCAAACATTTCAAATCTAAATAATAAGTGACTGAATTTGATATATATATGGAATTGTCAAATGAGTCTGTTTGAAATGGTGAAATATTTAAAGCCTTGAAACATAAGAATTGAAATGGTATTTGGAAGTTTAAATCGATATTTGAAATTGATTTGTGAAATCTAAAGAAGCTATTTTGTTTATAAAAGTAATTTAATATTCAACCATTTAAGAGATGGAAATTTTGTTTCGAAACTATGTTTTCAAGGTAGTATAATTTGGAAATATTATATTCAAGAGTTTTGATTTCTAAATATTTTACTTTGGAAACCCTATGATTTTGGAAAGAATATATATTGGAAAATAAATGATATCGTATTGATTTGGGGTTTTAAGAATAAATGATATCGGGTTTATATGGGTTTTAAATGGATATTTTATTATGGTTTTAAAAGTATAATTTTTTTTAAATAACCGCGGTGTTATAATAACGATTGGTTGGCAAAGAGACCGGGATCAGATATGGACATACTCTCTGTCGATACCGAAAACCACTTTGACTAACCGTGTACGCGGTGGAGATTCCAGAATGAAGTAGGTTGGTGGCGACGTTTCCTGTAAGGTAAATACGTGGACCCAACTCTTGTGAGTTGGCATAAGGTGGCTAAAACAGGAGCGATTGACGGGTTAATGAGGTAGCACCTCTGATCGGACACTTCCCTTCGATAGTATACTCTGATTTTGGATCGATTCGGTGGCCACCTTCATTTTTGATTTCTTTGATGGGGGGAGTTTGTTCGAGGTGGGCGGCAGCTGCGAGCTGCGCGTTTCTATCGGCCCGGAAGCGTAATTGGTATATCTACCCTGGCATTGCCTAGTTGTGCCGTGTCACCTACCCTACTGCGCCTTTACTACGAGTTTCTATTTGTGTCGTACCTATGGAGTATCCTCTATTAGCCTCCCGATCAGGAGGTATTACGGTACTGTATAGACTATTGGCATTATTTGTGTTAAGGGCTATATGGGTAACCCCTTAACGCTATTAAAAAGTAAGTTTATTTTACAAATAGACACTATTATAATAGCGCAATATACTATATAGTAAATAGTTTAACGGATCCTTAGGAGATGTAAATCCCGAGCATCTCTTGAGTTACTGCACTCATATTTATTTCTGTTAATTTAACTTACATAAGATCTTTTAGTTCTGACTCGAGTGTTTTGTCTTTTCAATTCGCTCGGGTCAGTCCGAGCGTTTCAGGATTTGAAGATTTAGCTCTGGACGACGAAGACGAAGTTGTATATTATTATTATTTATACTAGTGCACTACACACTGTTCCGCTGCATTGTTTGTATGTGTAACTCTGATATGTATTATATGAATGTTTTGTAAACAGATTCATAAACTATATATTTTATTATTATATTTTATCCTTCCACTGCGAGATTCTGTTTTCTTTTATTTCTTTCTTGTTTTTCTTATTTACCCCATAACAATCCGCCCTTCCATATGGATTTAATCGGCATGTGTGTCTGTTCAAATCGTACGAAAAGGCGGGACGTTACACTTTGTGATGCTGCTCTAGAAAAATTACAGTAAAGATGAAGTGATGTTAGTATAGCTCTAGAAAAATTGTGAAGAACACCTGTACTAATGTGATTATAATTACCATAACTAAAACTAGTAAGCAAAGTCCAGCACATGGTTTTGTATAATAGTCCGGTAGGTACTTTTTCCTCAGTCTACAAAACTTCACCTTGAAGTAACTTTCTGCATAGTATTTTCCTATAAAACCAAATAGTACAGAAAGATAATGTGGTTCTTTTTCTAAATATATTTCTACGGAGATTACTAAAAAAGTCCACGACTTTCTTATCAGTACCAAGTCTGTTATTGATGATCCCACACTCTTTAGGCAGTGTAACATCCTCTGCATCTATTATATTGTTTATAAACGTAGCATATGATGTGAAATTGTTCTCACTTTTCAAGCATTGTTCAAATGTTATAAGGTTGGTGAAATCTACTTTAGTTGTACCATCAATGTGCAGTATTGGGATAGTTATCTCTGTACCTTTTTTTGTAATGTCCATGAATTCATTCTCCATGTGTATTTTTCTTCAAACTGAACCCAGTGTCATGCAGATAACTAGCATTTGGTATTCCTGATAACAACCACTTTTCATGTCTAACATCTTTGATTAATTTGGCTATCATTTCCTCCCACCTTATTTTTATGCCAGAAGCAAAATTCGAGATTGGTGCCCAAATTATTTTCTTCAATAAATTGTATATTTTCCAAATCGTACCACTATCTGAAACGTGACATGAATCTAATGCTTGATCAAGTGGAACAAAATCATTCATTTTATTGACAAAATATAAAACTATAACTGTATCAAAAAAAGCAAACATTTAATAGAACATACGTATAACAAATTACAGCTTTGCAAGAAGTAACACTATTCCAGTTGAATTAGAAGTTCAGCAAAATATAAGTATCAATGCTACTACAGTTAGCACTTCATCTTTACTTTAGCTAATATATATTTAACTACAATCGGTACTTCAACCTAAATTGAGGCAATTCAAATTTAACTACAATTATCAGTTCTTCTAATTTTCCAAGTCTTCAAATTTTCTTTTAACTTTGGTTCTTCTTCTTCACTACTTTTTCAGCTTCTTCAGGAGTTGCATTTGTAAAGAAAGCCATGACGTTCCAACTTCTATGTGGATCATTTAGTATATTATACACCATTTCAGCTCCCATGAGGTTGATATCTTTTTTGCTGTAATCGGTGGGGGAGTTTGAGTCTTTATCCAAATGTTGAATGAATTTCATGACAAATAGAGCACAGTCATTCCTGTTGATTTAAAAAAGAAAAAAACAACAAAAATTATTTGTTAACTAGTAATCAATTTATGCTAATAATTTTATCATTAAAGACAAACTAATAATATTTTTACATGGTAAGTATTTAATACTTGTGTTCGGTTAAAAGAACTGTACATCTGCTTCAGTAACATAGGCTGGATATATAAGGTCTTATATAGGTATTTATGATGTAGATTTCAAATTAGTACATTAAACAAGTATTGGTATAAAAGATGTAATGCTACAACCATTTAGTATTTCTATTAACATATAAAATTGGGATTCATTTAGGAATGTATGAAGAGTTTTTTCATATCGGTGGACTAAAAAGGCAGTGCTTTAATATTATAATGGTATGGTCTTTTAGCATTTAACAAAAAAAATACATTAAAATACATTATACATTTTTACTACCATTATCATTAATTATTTTGTTAACATTATGTGTATCAATAACCATACATTTCCTACAGCATAATTGTGACGACCCGGAATTTCCAACGAATTAAATTGGACTAATTAATTGATTTTAAAATATTTAAAAGTTAATTTTAACTTGAATTTAAGATATCAATATTTACTTGGTAATTAAATCATTGAATTGTACAGTTTAAATATTGAATTTAATAACTGAAATTGGGTAAATTTTTGAATCTGTGATTCTAAGCCTGTTCAAAACAATTTGAAGGCTTATAAAATTTGTAATGATAATACTGGAGATAATAGAATGGTTTGAATCTAATTTAAAGATAAATTGTTCGGTTTTAATAATATATCGTTTAAATTGAATTTAAAAATAGCCTTCCGAGGCACAGTCTCGGAATTCGACGAAACCAGTTCCATTGGATCCGTAATAGTTAATTATTATCGGATTTCAATTTTCGTAGCAATCAGAATTGTCGTTTGACCCTGACAGCTCGAAACGCTTAAATTTATTTTAATCGATTTAATTTAAATTTGATCGTTTCCTTCTGTAACTCACGCATACGATCAAATTAGCCTCCGAAACATATTCCATTGTAATCGGAACGCGGGTAAAACCTTATTCACATCTGTCGGCATGTCTGATTCGAGGTTCGAATTTCACGGTGCGTCACGGAATATTTTCAATATTTAATTACATAAACAAGCGTGCGTGGGAAGCTAACCCTAAATGATATTTATTTTCCCCCTCTCGAGTCTACATAAACAAATCGTGTCTTCTGAATCACGCCACTCTCTTGTCTTCCCCTACGTCTATAAACCCTTCCTTTCCTTCAGTACGAAAAAAAAAATAAGGAGAAAAATTGGAAATTGAATTCAAGATAATGACCGTGCTAGAATTCGTCGGCCTCCTTCTCCCTATTCAAATCCACAAACCCTTCCCTACATTCGAAATCGATATTTGCAGCAACCTCATTCTCGAAGAAAGAAAAAAAAACGGGGGGGGGGGGGGGAGCCGAGTCAATTTCTGAAGTCAACGCTCTCTTCCTCCTTCTCTTTCTATGTCTCTCCGCCTCGATTCTGTCGATGTCATGGTTGTTGATCGTGTTGTTTCGTTCGAAAATCTAAGGTTCTGTTGTGCGCGAGGCAGCAGATCGAAGAGGAAGGAGGGGAGCAGCATCGGTCTCATTCGTGGCAGGGAGGTGCGCCGCAAGGATCTAGGTTGGGTCGCGATAGTTTTTGTTGTGTGCGAGTGAAGCTAGGTTCTGGGTTGAGATCGGTCGCGACATCGAAGATCTAGGGGCGTGATGATCGAGAATCGAAGTCATTAGTAGCCTGGGTTCGGTTGCTATTTGAGAGGTATTCACAGATAATTTATTTATTGATAGATATTTATTTGCGTTTATTTTAGTGAAAAATAAACGAATAATAAGCATATATTCTCATATATCCACATTTAAATTTATATAAACATATAGGAATATTAATGTTTAAAATAAAGATTGGTTTTTATAGCAAGATAAAAGACTTTTGAATGGAATTTATTGTTCTTAAAATGCTATGGTTACTAAAAATAAATTTGTAAAGGAAATTTAGTTTTAAAACCAAATGTTTTTTTTCAAATTAAATTGTTGGTCAATTTAATTCATTGAATGATATATTACTTAGAGATTATTTTCGATATTAATAAATGATGTAATGCGTACAAGGTCTAATACTGCGAAGGGAACAAGTCAGGATTGGATTGGATTGCAAAAATCAATGGTGAGTAAATCTCACTCTGTTGGGTTTTCTTTTATTTGAAATTTAAATAGTCAAATTTAAAATAATTGGTTGATTGATTAAGTCAATTGAATGTACATTGATGATGTTGTGACTTGGTTTTGGTCGATTCTCGAGTTAATTTTGGATTGACTCGAAATATTGGGGTTTAAGTTGTTTTAAACTTAAATCATAAATAAGGAAATGTTTTATTCTTAAGCTAATAAAGGCTTAGTGAATTGTGATTCATTTAAATAGTAGGGTAATTAAATAATTAATTAATTAATTAAATTGATGAATAAATTTGGGTTAATTAATTTGGTAATTAAGGGTTTGACTCAATTAATAAAAGTTAATTAATTAAGTGTAAGTAATTCAGAATAATCATTGCATGGTTCGATAATTAATTACTTAATGAGATTTATAAAATATAATTATTTTATGAAATAAATTAAGAGATTTATTAAGATGATTAATTAAGGAGAAATTGAATTATTAAACAAAGTAAATAAATGGATAGTTAATAACAAGTTGAGATAAATCAAGAATGATTGATATTTTGGTTTAATTAAGGTAATTAAATTTTGATTAGGATAAATTTAAAATAAGATAAAATAGAAAATCCTTAATTCATATAATTAATGATGTAATCAATGATTATTTAATTAATCAGTAATAAGTTACTTGTGAGAAGTAAATTAATATAAGTAATTATGAACTAATGTAATTGAAAATAGTTAATTTATTCATGAAGTAATTAAGATGACTTATTGATTTTGGTTAAGAAGAATTAATATCGGGAAATTAATTAAAGTTAATTACTCGAATATAAATTGAAGGATAATTAATTCAAGTTGATAAATTAAGATAAATAATGAAGGGATGCTTGATTTTATTGGAAATTAATCAATATTGAATGAAGGAATCTAAGTGGTGGAGATTTGAAATTCAATTGGAATCAATTGAATTAAATTTGTATGTGATTAAGCTTTGCTTATGAATGATTGAATGGTATTGGATGCTTTGAATGAGTTGATATTTCTAATATGAAATGCTATGAATTTCATTTGAATAGCTTGGGTTAGGATAATATGAGTCTCGAAGTGGCCGGGGTCGGGCATTGGGAAATACCCGAAACCACTTCGAATTTTTATAAACTGATTTGTGAAATCAATAGGCTGGAATTAGATGACTTAAGTGAATTGGATAATTTTTTTATCTAAGTATGGTACTTAGAAATTTAGTTGTGGAGTAAATGTTGTCTATAGCAAATGGAGAAATTGGTTAAATGGTTATATGTTGACCCGGGTTTATATAAGTTGATTGTTTTGTTATTTCATGTTAGTTGGGTTTACTCACGCTGGTTTCCAGCCTGACCCGGGTGTTACTTTGGTGTAATGCTCGGGTCAGACCGAGTATTACAGATTTTCAGGTAGGCACGTTCTGGAGCTCAGGAGACGAGTTGGATGGCAATATCGTATAGAGTATTCCGTTGTATTTATATTATTGTTAATCTGAGTCTTGATAATTGTAAATATTCAGTGACTGTATTTAATGTGAAACTCTGATGTATATTAAATGTAATGGACAGATAGTATTCTTTTTGTAAATTATTATTATTATTATTGATTATTATATTTTATCCGCTGCGAATGTGAGATGTTTGGGGTTTCTGTTCTTCTTCGTTTTCTTCTTCTATCTCTTTCTTCTTTTCCATAACTATCTGGAATTTTCGGGTTCGAAAATTTTGGGTCGTTACAGTTGGTATCAGAGCGAGGTTAAGCGAGAACCTTGGCTCTGGTGGGGATTACTCATTAAATAGAGTTCGTAGAACTCTAGAATGAGTTGAGTGTATATATATATATATGAGCGCGTACTTGTTATTTTCTTATATAAAGATTTTAAATGATTTTATGTAAAATATATTTTTGATATATATAAAGCAATAT
Source organism: Allium cepa (assembly GCA_030765085.1). NCBI lineage: Eukaryota > Viridiplantae > Streptophyta > Magnoliopsida > Asparagales > Amaryllidaceae > Allium > Allium cepa. The sequence continues at coordinate 174,213,229 of CM060931.1, forward strand.
TTCTTCAAATAAATATTAGGTGATTGGTTGTTAATTATTGGAATTAAAATTAAGGAATAATATTATACAACCAAATTGAAATTTAATAAAGATTAGTTTGAAATGGATTCAAACTGAAACTGAAGTTTAGAATTGGAATTAAATTAAGTAGAAAAGAAAAAAGAAAAAAAAATTACCCAAATTAAAATTTAAGTGATTGAAAATGAAATTCAAATCTAATCCCGGAATTTGAAATATAGATTGGGAAATAAACTTTATAAATAAATAAGATTATAATTTGAAATAGAATTCCGATATAGAATTCCAAAGAATATTTGAAATAGAGTAAGATGAAAATTTCGGGAGTAATGTTTTAAATATAAATTGGCTGGATTGGGACAATTTAAAATCCCTTTGAATTTGAAAGTGATTTTCAAAGATTTTGGAAAGAAATAATAGTATTGTTTCGAATATATTTTTGTGCTGAATTTGAAATCTGGGAGATTTGAAATCAAAAATATTTGGTAATGTTTTAAAGAAAGAAAAGCATTGAACTCTTTCGGTCACTGGAAAATAACGTCGGTGATGACTGCAGCATCATCGATGTTTATTTTCGAGTTTCTAAAAGAGAAATTGCTACCAAAATGTTTTTAATTGGAATTATTTGTGAACTGGGTTTAGATTTGGAATTCAAAGGGATAAAAGAATTTTCCAAAGAAATTTTGGATATAGTTAAATACTAGTGTGATATTGGAATTTTGGAAATTGGTTTAAACTCTGGAATCTTGATTTAAATGTTTATGGAATAATAAAAATATATTGGATAAAGAAAATGTCTAACTCCAAGTTAAAAGCAAAATGTGAATGTAATTGATTTATAAATAGAAGTGAAAAATGTAAATTATATTTAAAGTTGTACAAGTTTAAAATTTAAATGGGAAATTGGATGGGATTAAATTGAAGTGATTTGGATTCTGAAATTAAATTGATAATAATTCAAATTGATTGGAATAAATGAACTTATAATTAAAATTTGAACAGGATTAAAATCAACTAGGATTTGATTTAAATTTGGGAAGGAATCAAGATTGATTCAACTTGAATTGGGAATTAATCAAGTCCAATGGAATTTGGAGTTATTTGAATTGGAATTGGGTCAATTTAAATGGAGATTTAAATTGAATGGTTGGAGAAGTGAACAGTTTGACTTTTGACTATTTTTAATATAAATTGTTTTTATATAAACTTATTTTTCTAAGCTATTAAATATATACAACCTTTCTTTTCTTAAAGCCGAATTATTTTATACTTGTTTATAATTATTTTGGAGAATTCTAACCATTTTTCAGCTGTTCCCTAAACTAATCACTATTTTTCAACTATTTCACAAACTAATTTCTATTTTACAACTATTTTACAATTATCTACAAATTTTGAAAATATTCAAGTATTTCTCAACTATTTTACAGTTAGTTACCTATTTTATAGCAATTTTACAAACTAATAATTATTTTTCCACTACTTATCTATTTTTAAAATTTTTAAGCTATTTTCTAAGTATAAACTGGTCGGAGTTCAAACTGTTAGTGGTTAAATACCCAACCGAGATAAGAATTGAAGTGATAATCCAAATGGGGATTAAGGCAATTGTAAATAAGTGAATGGAAATTTAAGGAAGTGTGAATAGGAAGGAAACTGGTATTGGAAAGAATAATCAAATGTGAATATTTGTTTTTGGATAAACAAAGTTATATCTTTGTTATATATTCTTCCCTTGTTGAATTTATTGCTGGAAGAAATGGTTTTTGACAATGTAGAAGTATAAAAGGAATTTTATACAAGTTTGAAAAGATCCAAAGTTTTAAAAATTATATATAAAGGATCTTATGAGGATTTTGGAAAAAGGTTTTGGGAACCTTTGGATTTGAGAAAGGCTTTTGATTTTTGGAAAAAAAATCAATATTGAGTTTTGGAAAGCCTATTTTGAAAATTATCGATTTTGGGATAATCGATTTTGTGTAAAGGAGCTTTGTATGATATCATACTAGGTGTATGATTTGAAGATACTATATGTATAGTATAAAATGTTTTGATGATAGCTCTGGGGAAAAAGGGCGCTTCCTTGAAATGGACTTCTCAGGAGTGCCACTGGGTGGTGCTGCCTTGAGCCCCAAGTGGGGGGTTCTAAAGTTGATCCTGTGAGGAGTCCGGACAAAACTAGTTCCTGAGGATTATGAGTTGAGTTTACCATAGCGTAAGTCGTGTGTGCCGCGGAGAGCCAACAGTTACATGGACTTTTGTTGTGACTGCAACGTAACCCAGGATGTAACTGCGACCTATGGTAACATTGCGAAAGTCGTGTGTGCCGCTGAGAGCCAACAGTCTGCGTTTGAGTTTATCTCGGTAGACTGCGACTTATGTAGGAGTGGAGAAGTTTCATTTTTGGCAGCGAAATTCGATGGCGCTGATGCCTACAGTTATATGGGTTTTTGCTGTGATAGCTACGTAACCCCGGTTGTAGCTGCGATCTGTCGTGGGTTCCATGGTGTAATCGTGGGGCGCGGAGGCCTACAGTTATCTGTGGATTTTGTCGGGACGGCAACGTAACCATCGGGTTAACTGCGACCATGGATGGGGGTGATGATTTTCAGAGCATTGTCACCAAAGATATTTACCTTATTTTCAAAAACTGTTTTCTATATTTTCAATAAAATTAGTTTTCAAGTATTTTCACTGGATGTTGAAAACGAGTTTGCCAAGTACCTATAGATTTTCAGTCCTACGCCTGATCAACGTATGACTGAATTTCTGTGAGAACAAGGATGGACTGGTTGAGACATCGAGTTATAAAGGGTATTTTTTATAAAGAGTTATTTCAATAGCATGATGTGAATTTAAAAGCATTTCTAAAATTTTTAAATAAAGATATTGGAATTTTGGAAAATAAGAAACCCAAACTGAAATTATAAAATAAAATTGAAACTTGAGAAATTTTAATGAAGTGATTCTTTGTGATTAAAAATCCAATGTTGAATTAAAAATGGAAGTAAGCTAATTATCTAAATAAATTATTTAATAGAGGATGTTAATAAATTTAACCTGGATAACTAAAATGGATTGTAAGTAGATAATGAAGTTTGGAAATGAATTCGAGTTATAAATAGAATTCGACTTGGGTTTGATTATGAATTAAATAAGAAGAGATATTGTAAAAAAAAAAAATTTAAATAGAGTTGGATTGAAAATAATAATATAGTGGTTTGGATTACAAATAAAATTCAAAAGTGATTGGATAATATTTAATGGAAGTTGCAAGTAAATTGGCTATATGAGAAGTGTTGTCGAATGAAATGAAAGTGGATTATAATAGAAGTGGTTTGGTTCAAAACAAAACCCAGGTGAGTAGAAATAAATTGAGAATGACCTTGTATTAATAAAATAAATTCGATAATGAGTTAAGTGGTAAATTGAAAAGTTAAAATGGGTTAATTGAGTAAAATAATAAATGGAAGAAGCCTGATTTAATGAAAAACTAAATCAAGGTGTGATTGGAATTGGATGACTGGACTTAAGTTCGGTGACATATTAATTTGGAGTATAAATGAGTTAAGTATGTGCTTGGATATTATTTTGATAAACTGAGAAGGTGAATTTAAATTTAGTAATGAAATGGAATTAAATTCAGAATGAGTTGAAATTAATTTAAAGTGGTTATAAACCCAAATTAAATACTCTATCAAGCGAATATCGACAAAATTGCATAAAACAATTGTCGTTTGGCATGTTCAAAAATAATTAAAATTCTTTGAGTTAATGGAGATTAGATAAAATTGATTTTGTATCATTTGAAGTGAATATGAACTTGTTTGGGTTAAAACTCGAATGAATGTAAGCAATTGTGTTGTAAACCATTAAAATTGAATGGAATGACTTATGAATTGGTTGGAAGTAATTGGAATTAGCTTTAGATTATATAAAGTGCTTATGGAAGACATTTGGTTCTTATTGTTTATGTAATGCATGTGTTTGGCTATTGAAAGTAAGTGAAAGACAAATAGATTTTCTATATATGACACTTATATGTTTAAATTGAGTAAGTACAGGTACAGGAAAGCCGTTTGGCTAGACTTGGGGTATGCAAATTGCTAAAATAAATAAGCTGCTTGCTTAAAATGCTAAATAAGGTACGCCTACGCAATAAAATTAGGAAATATGAACTGTTTTTGCTTTTTCCGACCGTGTGGGTCGATGTATACATATTTATATCTCTTGTCAAATTGCAAAAGCTCCCCCGTGCAAAGGAGACTCTGCCAAAATTTTCTGAAAACTTTGAGAGTTAGAAAATTTTTGGAAAATTTTGGTTAGCGACAAACAATATCAAATTGGAAATTAAATTAAGTTAGTAGATAGAACTAGTGCGAACCAGTTATAAATGAAGGATAAAAATCTAATACCTTGAAGTGAAAATAAATATAATGTATATGAAAACCTATATAAGGAAATGTATAAAATGATTGGAAGGGTTATGATTGGATATTGTTGCTAAGTAAAATATGCAGGTATATTAAAAGGAAAAAGAAAGTGGATTTGATTCCAAAAGATAAATTTGAATTGCCCGACTAAAAGGTACGTATTTTGATTCTGTATGATATTGGATTGGGTTTTTGATGTAGCCACTTGGCTTTATCTTTTTGGAATTTGGGGAGCCCGTAGAGGCCTTTTGTAGTAGTACCGAGCTAGCCGCGCAAAGGAGACGCTGGCGAAATTTTTCGGAAATTTAGAGAGTTAGAAAAATTTTGGAAAATTTTGATAATTCAAAATTTGGTTTAAATTGAAATTTAGATGATTGAGCAAAGGGGTGTTGTTTGAAACTATAGAGGGTTTTGAGAAGATGCTTAAGGTGATAATGGGGCTTTAATAAAGGATAGATGGTGAATGTTGAATTGAGAGTTTTAGAGAAAAGAGTAAACGGGTATGGGACATTCTTCCTAATTAGTAATTTCGGGGACGAAATTCTTTTAAGGGGGAAGGAATGTGACGACCCGGAATTTCCAACGAATTAAATTGGACTAATTAATTGATTTTCAAATATTTAAAAGTTAATTTTAACTTGAATTTAAGATATCAATATTTACTTGGTAATTAAATCATTGAATTGTACAGTTTAAATATTGAATTTAATAATTGAAATTGGGTAAATTTTTGAATCTGTGATTCTAAGCCTGTTCAAAACAATTTGAAGGCTTATAAAATTTATAATGATAATACTGGAGATAATAGAATGGTTTGAATCTAATTTAAAGATAAATTGTTCGGTTTTAATAATATATCGTTTAAATTGAATTTAAAAATAGCCTTCCGAGGCACAGTCTCGGAATTCGACGAAACCAGTTCCATTGGATCCGTAATAGTTAATTATTATCGGATTTCAATTTTCGTAGCAATCAGAATTGTCGTTTGACCCTGGCAGCTCGAAACGCTTAAATTTATTTTAATCGATTTAATTTAAATTTGATCGTTTCCTTCTGTAACTCACGCATACGATCAAATTAGCCTCCGAAACATATTCCACTGTAATCGGAACGCGGGTAAAACCTTATTCACGTCTGTCGGCATGTCTGATTCGAGGTTCGAATTTCACGGTGCGTCAAGGAATATTTTCAATATTTAATTACATAAACAAGCGTGCGTGGGAAGCTAACCCTAAATGATATTTATTTTCCCCCTCTCGAGTCTACATAAACAAATCGTGTCTTCTGAATCACGCCACTCTCCTGTCTTGCCCTACGTCTATAAACCCTTCCTTTCCTTCAGTACGAAAAAAAAAATAAGGAGAAAAATTGGAAATTGAATTCAAGATAATGACCGTGCTAGAATTCGTCGGCCTCCTTCTCCCTGTTCAAATCCACAAACCCTTCCCTACATTCGAAATCGATATTTGCAGCAACCTCATTCTCGAAGAAAAAAAAAAAAGGAGGGGGGGGAGCCGAGTCAATTTCTGAAGTCAACGCTCTCTTCCTCCTTCTCTTTCTATGTCTCTCCGCCTCGATTCTGTCGATGTCATGGTTGTTGATCGTGTTGTTTCGTTCGAAAATCTAAGGTTCTGTTGTGCGCGAGGCAGCAGATCGAAGAGGAAGGAGGGGAGCAGCATCGGTCTCATTCGTGGCAGGGAGGTGCGCCGCAAGGATCTAGGTTGGGTCGCGATAGTTTTTGTTGTGTGCGAGTGAAGCTAGGTTCTGGGTTGAGATCGGTCGCGACATCGAAGATCTAGGGGCGTGATGATCGAGAATCGAAGTCATTAGTAGCCTGGGTTCGGTTGCTATTTGAGAGGTATTCACAGATAATTTATTTATTGATAGATATTTATTTGCGTTTATTTTAGTGAAAAATAAACGAATAATAAGCATATATTCTCATATATCCACATTTAAATTTATATAAACATATAGGAATATTAATGTTTAAAATAAAGATTGGTTTTTATAGCAAGATAAAAGACTTTTGAATGGAATTTATTGTTCTTAAAATGCTATGGTTACTAAAAATAAATTTGTAAAGGAAATTTAGTTTTAAAACCAAATGTTTTTTTTCAAATTAAATTGTTGGTCAATTTAATTCATTGAATGATATATTACTTAGAGATTATTTTCGATATTAATAAATGATGTAATGCGTACAAGGTCTAATACTGCGAAGGGAACAAGTCAGGATTGGATTGGATTGCAAAAATCAATGGTGAGTAAATCTCACTCTGTTGGGTTTTCTTTTATTTGAAATTTAAATAGTCAAATTTAAAATAATTGGTTGATTGATTAAGTCAATTGAATGTACATTGATGATGTTGTGACTTGGTTTTGGTCGATTCTCGAGTTAATTTTGGATTGACTCGAAATATTGGGGTTTAAGTTGTTTTAAACTTAAATCATAAATAAGGAAATGTTTTATTCTTAAGCTAATAAAGGCTTAGTGAATTGTGATTCATTTAAATAGTAGGGTAATTAAATAATTAATTAATTAATTAAATTGATGAATAAATTTGGGTTAATTAATTTGGTAATTAAGGGTTTGACTCAATTAATAAAAGTTAATTAATTAAGTGTAAGTAATTCAGAATAATCATTGCATGGTTCGATAATTAATTACTTAATGAGATTTATAAAATATAATTATTTTATGAAATAAATTAAGAGATTTATTAAGATGATTAATTAAGGAGAAATTGAATTATTAAACAAAGTAAATAAATGGATAGTTAATAACAAGTTGAGATAAATCAAGAATGATTGATATTTTGGTTTAATTAAGGTAATTAAATTTTGATTAGGATAAATTTAAAATAAGATAAAATAGAAAATCCTTAATTCATATAATTAATGATGTAATCAATGATTATTTAATTAATCAGTAATAAGTTACTTGTGAGAAGTAAATTAATATAAGTAATTATGAACCAATGTAATTGAAAATAGTTAATTTATTCATGAAGTAATTAAGATGACTTATTGATTTTGGTTAAGAAGAATTAATATCGGGAAATTAATTAAAGTTAATTACTCGAATATAAATTGAAGGATAATTAATTCAAGTTGATAAATTAAGATAAATAATGAAGGGATGCTTGATTTTATTGGAAATTAATCAATATTGAATGAAGGAATCTAAGTGGTGGAGATTTGAAATTCAATTGGAATCAATTGAATTAAATTTGTATGTGATTAAGCTTTGCTTATGAATGATTGAATGGTATTGGATGCTTTGAATGAGTTGATATTTCTAATATGAAATGCTATGAATTTCATTTGAATAGCTTGGGTTAGGATAATATGAGTCTCGAAGTGGCCGGGGTCGGGCATTGGGAAATACCCGAAACCACTTCGAATTTTTATAAACTGATTTGTGAAATCAATAGGCTGGAATTAGATGACTTAAGTGAATTGGATAATTTTTTTATCTAAGTATGGTACTTAGAAATTTAGTTGTGGAGTAAATGTTGTCTATAGCAAATGGAGAAATTGGTTAAATGGTTATATGTTGACCCGGGTTTATATAAGTTGATTGTTTTGTTATTTCATGTTAGTTGGGTTTACTCACGCTGGTTTCCAGCCTGACCCGGGTGTTACTTTGGTGTAATGCTCGGGTCAGACCGAGTATTACAGATTTTCAGGTAGGCACGTTCTGGAGCTCAGGAGACGAGCTGGATGGCAATATCGTATAGAGTATTCCGTTGTATTTATATTATTGTTAATCTGAGTCTTGATAATTGTAAATATTCAGTGACTGTATTTAATGTGAAACTCTGATGTATATTAAATGTAATGGACAGATAGTATTCTTTTTGTAAATTATTATTATTATTATTGATTATTATATTTTATCCGCTGCGAATGTGAGATGTTTGGGGTTTCTGTTCTTCTTCGTTTTCTTCTTCTTCTATCTCTTTCTTCTTTTCCATAACTATCTGGAATTTTCGGGTTCGAAAATTTCGGGTCGTTACAATAATCATAATGTAACCGGTCATATTTTTCGGTTGATTGAAAAGTGCAATATTGCAATGCTATGATTATTTAGCATTTACATGAACATAAATACTTTACTACATTATACATTTTTACTGCTATTACCATTTAGCACTTTTTTAGCGTACACTATATCCCATCTTTTTTTTTCTTTTTCTGATGCATTGAATATTATGGCATTGCAATTTTTAGTATGATAGATGTGCAGTTTACTTGAAGAAAATTAAAAACTTAATACTGCTTACGAGCAAAGGTCTTGCTGTGGACACCGTGGTTGCTTTATTGTCTTTGTGCCAACTTCTTTATTCAAGATGTCGTTCTCTCTCCACTTTTCTTGAAATATTTTCTCCATCTTTTTTCTCGATTACAAAAAAAGGAAAAATAGAGTTAGATTTTTTCAATTTTTTATTTGTTATAAAATATGGTCTTATAAATAGCTGAACTTGTTTGTAGTGTTGATTTGATGCTGTTGTTGATCTTCTGGGCCTTAAAGAATCATAATGGCACCATTGAATTTTGTTATAATCCAAGGTTAGCAATGTCCAATGATTGATATAATGCAAGGGGAAAAATATAGTCTCTTTAAATGAATCCATTACTATATTTTGTACTATTGAGTACACCACTGATTGGATTACATTTATAGTTTCTGTTTGTAATGCGTGCTGCAAATGAAAATTGAATATTTGTTTGGTTTTTCATTATATTAAATTTCAAAGCAAAATAATATTGTTTACCGTCATGATTGTGCTGAAAATGTAGTTATGTTCATATGTTGGTGTATTTTCAACAAACCAATCAATAATCTGCATTAGAAAAAGAATGTCACAGTGCTAGTACTAGTTAGCATTTTGTAATGTCAAAATTTGTTGATATTGTTAGCATTTTTAAATGTCATACCTGCCCATTTGTAAGTTCTTCAAATAGCAAAGCTTCTAGCATGGACTGAACCACTGTTATCCCTCCTTCTTACCATCATCTTTGCGCCATGCTACCGTGCTATATAATTTATAAATTTCAAATTATTGTAAAACTATAATTCCAATGAAATTATTTATGTTTTTACTGGATATGAAGTACTTGCTTTGATGTGTCCTCACATGCAAAAAAAGCTCTTATTATATCCTTCTTCTGTGTTTCTAGCGTTTGAAAAATGTGGCTTTTTACTATGTTTCTTTGACGATATTGCTTTCTTTCAGGTGAGTAATTATCCACATCAATAAATTCTTCCTTCTCATTTTCATCATCTGTGCAAGTTTTTTCTTCATTTTTTTTATTCTCCTTTGCATATTCTTTTTCATACTCTTCATCTTCTTTATTGTCTTCTTCACTGGTTTCTTCTTCATTTTGTCCACTGTTGTTTTCACTCGTGTCATCATTTTCTTTACTGTCTTCTCTTTCATCTCTTTTTTCACTGTCTTCATTTTTTATTTGTTCAGTTTCTTTACTGTGGCCATCTTCTTCTTCTCCTTCTTCATCCTCATTTCTTGTTTTATCTTCCTTTTTTCCTTTTTTTTCACTATCATCTTCACTTCTCACTTTTTTGTTGTGGTACACTATCTCAAACTGATAATGAGGATCTGCTTTTGCCTCTTTTTTCGATTTTAGTCTTTTAATCATTGAAGGGGGTGAGATATTTTTCAATCGCTGGCTTCTTCTTTCATTCTTATGATCTTGTTTATCTTCTTCTTTGTTTTCTTCTTCTTGTATCTCAAAATCCTGTGTGTTCAACAGCTTGAATGATGGAGGGCTAATACTTTCAAAAGCTTCCTTTAGTTTTCCTTTTTGTTCCTCTTTCTCAAATTGTTGAAGTTTTGATTTCAAGAATTCAATTTCTTTCTCCATTACAGCTAACTCCTTTTTCCTTCTGTTTTCTTACTTCTTTTTCCTTCTGCGGATCTCTTTTTGTTTGATCCAAATCGTTTTCCAGCTGTTTAATGTGGTAGCTTTGTGTTTGAATTTTTTTTTCTTTCTCACTCAATTTTGACTCTTCTTCACCATCTGTTTCAATTTTTTGATGTTTTGTTTCAATAATTGTCAACTGCAATTTGGAAGATTCAAGCAATAGCCTTTCTTTGGCTGTGGTATTTTTGGGTCCAATTGAGATCTGTATTAAATGAGCATCACATATTTTATTAATGCTAAAATTATGTAGCATTTCTACTAATGATTCAGTTTCAATATTATGTAAATCTTTTTTGCATACAAAAAATGAGAATATGAAATCATTCAAGATTTCATTAACATCTTCCATAATTAAGTATAATAAACTAAGTAACAATTTCCTAAAAATTTAATGCATAAATGTCATAAATAAAGATGTAGAAAAGAACTATTTTCTGTGTTCTAACTTTGTACACTGGATATTATGTTATAATACTATTTAGCATTTTTTTTCCCATTTATATGTATGTTTGCGTAATCTAGTGCACCAAAAAAATTGGTAACACTATATAGCCATTTTTTTATATAATTCTATCATCATTTAGCATTTTTTTACTGTTTATATGTAAAAAATAAGTGACAGTCAATATTTGATGTATATACCTTTTTGCATTCCACATTCTTTAAATAGTCTTTTGAGACTATGTTCTTCATCCCATTAAGTGACCATTTAGCAAATCTTGCTAATTCCTTTGACCATTCCTTCCTTGGCTTCATTATGTCCACGTGTTCACATAAAAAATACTAATATATAAAAAAATGTTATTTCACAATTTATTATAATATAGTAGAATGAAATTAATATCCTTACCAATGGTATCATCGAGCAACCTGACATATTCGTTGGTTTTTGCTTGAAAAAATTTAATGCTTTAATCAAAGAATAGTGAATGCTTAAATGCCATGAAACTTGATTCATTTTTTTCAAATCAATTGCATATTGGAGATATCCCCAACTTAACATTCTTTTATTGTCAGGAAAAAAATGTAATGAAAGAAAGAATGATGATAAATTTTGGTAAATCATTTTCTTGTTCTTGAATTTCTTTGTCTAATTGGTTCTTTATCTTTTGAATAATAACATCTCTTGTTATATGATCAATTATGCCATAGTTTCTTAAAACAAATTGCTGGCAGTTTTCTGGGGTGCTTTGAAAAGAAACCTTAGGAAGTGGAAAAATGTTTTTTCCTTGCATGGGTAAAACAAAAATTAAAGAAATGTCTTCTGTTGTTATCTTTATTTTTTTCCCTCATACAATAAAACACTCTTCTTCAACACAATAAGAGTCCATTAAATCATCTAAATTTTTTGAACATTTTCTAATGCTTTACTTCTTATATCACCCTCAAAGAAAGCATTAAAAAAGTTGTAGAATGGTGTTTGTTTTAAAAAATTCAATTGATTTTCAATAAAACCTTTTGTTTTTTTAATCTTTTCAAGCATTTTAACCAAGGCGGATAAACTACGCCTATACTGCATAGTTTCCTTATCTGTTGTCTTTCTTCTACGCATTTTACCGTCTTGTGCTTGCAATGAGGATTTCGTATTCTATAAAATACAAATAAAGAAACCGTGTTAGTTATATTTATGCAAACTAATTTTGCAGACTTGCACAGTAAATAAATGATGATGGTACAATAAGAAAAAAAAATCGACATCAATAAGCAATACCTAAACCATGACACTACAGTGATTTAGCATTTTTTGTAACATTAGAATATGTTTAATAAAGTAGATTAAGATGATAACTAGTCTTAGCATTTTTATTTGATGCTAATTTCTTTAGCATTTTTGGTAATGATTGTAATTCATGCAATACTTAAACTTTAAGGCTATAACGATTTAGCATTTACTGGTACAAAGGATTCTGTTTCCAAATTAAATTAAGATGATAAATAGTTTTAGCATTTTTACTACATGTTAATTTATTTAGCATAATTAGAAATCAATTTAATTCATAAAATAGCTAAATCATAATGCTATTGTGTTTTAGCATATTGTTGTAACAGTGGATTTTGTTTCCAAGTTAATTTAAGATGATAATTAGCGTTAGCATTTTTTGTAAATGCTAAGGGCCAGTTTGGTTTGTAATTTTCAATTTTCAATTTTTGTATGACAAAATGCATTGAATTTTCCAAACTGATCAAACCGGAAAATAGTTTAAACATATAAAATTAAAAATGATTTTTGTTTGTTTCCCGCTGTTTCCTTTCCTCTTCTTTTTTCTTCTTCCCACGTCATACTTCTCGCCCTCCACTCCTTCCTCCGCCGTCCTATTCCACATGTTTTTTTAATGCAAATTGAAAACATAAAACTCAAAATTCGATTTTCAAACCAAACAGGCCCTAATTTTTTGAGAATTTTTGGAAATGATTATAACTAGTCTTAGCATTTTTAATGGATGTTGATTTTTATTGGAAATGCTGCAGTTATTTAGCATTTCTGCACCATTAGATTATGTTTACCCAATCGAATTAATACGATAACTAGTCTTAGCATTTTGCCTAGATGCTAATTTATTTATCATAGTTAGCAATGATTATAATTCATAAAATAGCTTGTGTTTTAGCATACTTTTGTACTAATGGATTTTTTTCCAAATTAAATTAAGATGATAACTAGTCTTAGCATTTTTCCTAAAAGCTAGTTTTTCTAGCATTATTGGACATGGTTCTAACTTGTCTTAGCATTTTTAATGGATGCTAATTTTTATTGGAAATGCTACAGTTATTTAGCACTTTTGTACCGTAAGAAAATGTTTTTAAAATCGAATTAATATGATAACTAGTTTTATCATTTTTATTAAATCAATGAGTAAAATCAAATAAAATAGTCAAATGTAACTAGTAGAAAAAAAGCAGGTTTAACGTGATGAAAGTTAACAAAAATAACTTTGAGCGATCTGATTTGGTTACTAAAATATAGTGATGTCACCTATCTGAATTCAGATCAAATGAGTACCATAATCATTGTTGTTGAAATCGGAAAAAAATTATAAAACCACAGCTTAAAATCACTAACATTTTGAAAAAATTATTCAGTAATACTACAAGTTTTGACAATAAAGATAAAACCACAGGACAAAACGGTCGCTAGAACAAAAAGGATGCAAAATAATATAGCATTTCGTATAAAATAATTATAAATCGGCAATATATACATAATAATTCAGTATTATACCTGTTTTTGTTTTTTCTTCTCCATTTCTCTAGTCTTCATAGCCTTTGTTGTAGCTAACGATAATTTTGACGATATAATTTGGGATCTCGATTGCAGTGAAGAACTATGAGACTGATTGTTGGTCGACAGAGAATATTTTAACGTAGTTTCCCTTAGAATTTTCGAACGATTCGAATGAGTATGTCGATTTGTCTTTTCGAACGTGATTATCTATGTGAATTTGTTTTTTCTTTGGGTTTTGGATGAAGAATTTTAAATGATTTTAGATGAAAACGACTGCAAAACCCTGAATTGGAAAAACCCTAGAGACGAAAACAAGGTTAGATGGTTAGTTAGAAAAGGCGGGTCCTTAGGTCCAAATAAATAAACTCGTGGCCCAATAACAATTTTTTTTAATAAGTTTGTCCTCTTAACTAATTTCCTCCTTTGGAAATATATATATTTGAAATGAAATGATATTTTGTTGTGAAGTATAAATTAATTTGAAATGACCTCGGTATTATAGTGTATATTTCTACCTGGTAGATAGTTCCATGGACTCTTAGAGGATGGTTATCCCAAACATCCTTTAAGTTATTTGTATTTCACTTGAGTTGGATTTATTGATATAAGAACGTTAATCCTGACTCGAGTGTTTTGTATTTTTGCTTTACGCTCAGGTCAGACTGGGTGATACAGCATTTGAGACTCACCTATGGAGTTTGGAGCTTCATTGGAGATCCAACTATCGATTCAGCTTTCAGCTTTTCCAGTTGATTGGTTCAGAGAAGTCATCTGTTCGTACTGAAAATTTCGCTGTATTTGAGATATTCTGTTGTATTCTATTTCTAACTCTGATATTTGCATAGTAGCTTCATGAACTACTATTTATTTATTCCGCTGCGTATTATTGTATTACTCTATGTCTGCGATTCCTTGTTTGATTTATTTACTGTATATGCTGAGTTTGAAAAATATAAATTAACAATTTGATATTTTGAGCAATTCAAGTCCGACATGTGCGAATGCGAATGGTTGAAAATAGCAAGCCGCTACAGACTATCATAAGGAGAAATCCCCTCCAATTCTACGTTTGCATTGTGTGTGGCGAGAGGCCCTATGGTAGTTTCATTTTCCCAAAGCATAGCGGATTTCTTTTTATTTTCTTTGTGAAATAATAGTTTTTAATATCTCACACCAGTCTCACGACTGACCTGGAGTTTATTGTTCCCTTTCTAAACTCTGGGTGCCCATAAATTTTCCACATGGGCAACCTAGAGACAGGTTATCAATATTCGGGAGCAAAGTCAAGAAGTTGCTGTGAAATCAGGAGTTGGAGCTGGATGGCGAGGCATATCACTTATATATGTAATATTTCTTTCCGCTATTTGTTGTTGTACACTCTGATAATGTAATGTGATGTAATGTAATAACTGATATAGTGATTTTATTTAAAGATATTTATTTATCTATTATATTTGTTCTGCTGTGATATATGAGATTCTGTTATTGTTTCTATTTCTTCTTCTACCCCTTCTTCTTCTTAAACCCTAATGGTTTGGTTTTCCGACATTCGATGGTTCGATAGTTGATACAGTGGACGTATTAATGTCGATTTTTGGAAGTCGAAAAATTGGGTCGTTACAAAGTGGTATCAGAGCATTTGGTTAAGCGACAACCTAGGCTCTGTTGGATGTTACTCATTAGAGATAGAGTCAGTAGTACTTTAGAATGAGTTTGAGTGTAATAATAGTTATGAGCGCGTATTTGATAGTGAATATATAAAAAATTGTTTTATATTGTGTTGACTTATCGGTTGATTGTTTATAGATTCTGGTCGGTGCAGTTTGGCCACCTGTATCGATAGGGGTTTCTAAACTCTTAAACAAGATAAACTGACACGGTATTGTTTTAAAATAGGGTAAATGAAATAATTTTACCCAAACTATTTTCGTATATAAAAGAAATAAATTTTCTTTGAATTATTATAATATATGGTTGCTTAGTTGTTAGGAAATTATGATATTGAATTATCATCATTATTGTATGGGAATTTAATAAGGAATAATGGTATAACCAAAGATTTGGAGATAAATTCATTAAACAAATGAAATTTATAAATGTGAATTGAAAGGATAAGGGAATGAATTCATATACAAATGATATTTGACTAGGATCAAGTTGAATAAAAATCCAAATTTAGGAAAAAATAAAAATAAAATGGATTGAATTCAAGTAAACTAATATGATAATTAATTAATTCATGAAATAGGAAAGTTGAATTGGTTAAATTAAAACTTGAATTGTGAGTTAAATAAAAAAAACTATTTGACTTTGCAGATAAATTCAATAAAGTAGAAATAAATTGAAAATTTCCTTGTTATTGATAAAATGAATTTGAGATAAATTGAGAATGGAAATTTGAAATTAAAATGGATAAGTGAATAAAACTAATTGAATTAAATTAGTAGATGGAATGGATTTGATAAATTAAAAAAATCAAATCAAGGATTTAAAAATTGGAGTTATTAACAGGGAAAATGAACTTGAGTTTTGAATTGAAATAACTTAAGTAAATATTGGATGAAAGCTCGACTTAAGTAAAAATTGTGAAATGGTTGTTGTCAATAAAAAATATTAAATGAACTATTGAACTAATATGATAGGAATTTGAATGTCAATAAAAAAGGAAACTTGGTTTTGAAAATTGATGCCAAGTATAGTTGTTTTGTAAGCTATAATTTATTAATGAATGCATACTTAGTTTGTTGAATATTCATAAATGAGGTTTATGAAATGGAATGCAAAATGAATGAACAGAATCAATTGGAAATGAAATGGAATAAAGAGTAAATTGAGTTGGTATCAATTAAATTAGTTATAAACTAGATTGGATATTCTATTAAGTGAATATCGTCGAATTTACATAGAAATGGTTGTCATTTGACACAAACGTGATTGCATAAAATTCTATGAGTTAAAGAAAACCAATAAAATTGAATTTTGAATCAATTGAAATAGATATGAGTTCGTTTCGTTTAAAAAAATGAATTGAATGAAAGAAAGTGAATTGTAAATTGCTTGAATTGAATAGGAATGATATGTGATGTAGTTGTAAGCAATTAAATTTGTATTGAAACCTTATAAATTGCTTATGGGAATTATTTTGAGTGCATTGTCTATGAAAACTATGTGTTTACTATTGAAAATGAGTGAAATGTAAATGAATTTCCTATACGTGTCACTTATGTGTTTAAATTGAGTAAATACAGGTACAGGAGGGCCGTTTGGTTGGATTTGGTCGCGCAAAAATGCTAATAATAAATCGCTTTGCTTAAAAATGCTAAACAAGGTACACCTACACAATAAAAATAGAAAATATGAACTGTTTTTGTTTTTCCGACCGGGTGGGTAAATGTATATATATTTATATCTTCTGTCAAATTGCAAAAGATCCTCCGTACAAAGGAGAGTCTGCCAAAATTTTTTGAAAATTTTGGGAGAGAAAAATTTTGGAAAATTTTTTTTGTTGACAAACGATTTCAAATTTGAAAAGATTGAAGTAAATCAGTGAATGAAACTAATTTAAAATAATGATATGAATCAGTTATAAATGGAAAATAAAATTCAATATTCAGAGTTGAAGATAAATTGAATTCATGTGGTAATGGGAAAACAAATTTGAATAGAAGTAGATATGAAACTTCTGTAAGGAAATGTATAAAAATGATTTTGGAATCTGTATTTGGAAATGGTTAAATTGGATATACAGGTATTAAAAAGCAAGTGGATTTTAACTTCAGAAGATAAATTTGAATTGCTCGATAAAAAGGTATGTATTTAAATTTCAGTATGAAATTTGATTGGGTTTTTGATCTAGCCACTTGGCTTTTTGTTTCTTTTTGGAATTTGAGGGCCTGTGGTGCCATTTTGTAGTCGTACAGACTAGCCGCGCAAAGGAGACGCTGGCGAAATTTTTCGAAAATTTAGGGAGTTAGAAAATTTTTGAAAGTTTGAAATTTAAATTTGAATTGTGAAGTAAACAATATTGTTTGGAATCTACGGAAGATTTTGGAAAGTTAGTTGAATGAATCTTTAATAAAAAGATTTTTTTTGGAAAGTTGATAAAACTATTTGGTTTGGAAAATAATAAATGGGTTAAGGATCATTCTTCTTAACTTGTAATTTCGGGTCGAAATTCTTTTAAGGGGGAATGATGCGACGACCCAGAAAAATTTGACATTTAAATTAAAATATTGGGTTGAATTTTTAATATTTGGAAGTTGATTTAACTTGAATTTCAGAATTAACTATGAATTTGGCAATTTAATTACTGAATTTAAATTATTGAAGTTATATAAAAATTTGAATCTTCAGTTTTAAGCCGATTAAAAATATTTCATATTGATAATATTGAAGATAATAGAAGCTTCAGAATTTAGTTTGAAAGTGATTTGTTCAGATTTGAAAATATATCGTTTAAATTGATATTTAAAAAATAGCCTTCCGAGACACAGTCTCGGAATTCGACGAAACCAATTCCATTGGATCTGTAATATTGTATTATTATTGGATCTCAATTTTCGTAGCAATCGAAGTTGTCGTTTGACCCTGGCAACTCAAAACGCATAGAAACTATTTTAATCGATTTAATTTAAAATTGATCGTTTACTTCCGTAACTTGCGCATATGATCGAATTAACCTCCGAAACATGTTCCATTGTATTCGGGATGCGGATAAAACCTTATAAACGCCTGGCAGCATATCTCAATAGGGGTTCGGAATTTTGAGATATGTTAAACGAGATATTTTGAAATTTAAAATATTATAAAATTCCTAAGTCAAACCATATTACGTCTCCATCAGTCACCATACGAGTACAGAGTCGCCTTCCTTCACATCTAAGTCGCGTATGTCTTTCTTCCTGTTGAATCCAAATTCGAAAAATTCTTATTTATATAAAAAAAATCATGGCCGAACGTTTTCATTCTCCTCTTCATTTCAGATGAAAGAAAATCTAGTTTGGTCGTAACAATTCATATTCGTTTGAAACAAAATCGAACAGTTCAAAGTCGTGGCCGCGATTTCAAATAAAAAAAATAGGATCGACGTCTCATTCAAAACTTAGGTTCATCTCGTTCAAACTCAAAAGGGGAGAAATCGAATCGCGACAGTTGTGAACTCGAGCTCGAGTTTGAGAAGCTTGGCCGAAGTCGACAAGGTGAAAGGCTGTTCTAGCGATCGACGGCGGCTACTGGAGTCGTGACTCGACTAAGCGATGGCCACATGTGGCGATTTAGGGTTCGTAACGTCGATTGTCAAGGCGCGTTGTTTAACTCGGGCTGGGGGTACATTGTGGTTTGCCGCTGGGGTAGCGAGGAGGTTAACAAAGAAATGTTTCGAGTTCAATTTGCAAGGCCATGGATTGGAAGGGGTGGAGCTCTGAGGCTCAAGGTATATGCGTTCTATTTTATGAATTTTTTAGATTAAGGGAAGAAGTTTATTTTGGCTATTTATTGAAAATATATACATAGTTATCAAGTGTTATAAATTTACAATAAGCGGATTTTCAGTAAGGACAAGTTTTCATATATGTTGCGGTGAAAAAAAAAAGAGGGAAAACCCCATTCCTGTTTTAATATGGATATACCTATTTTAAATTAAGATATATGTGTGTGTGTGTATATATATATGTATGTATATAAGGTTTAAGAAGAAATTTATGTATATATAAGATTTTGGAAACAGAAATTTTAAATATTGAATAATTTATACAAAAATTTGTTTGGATCTATGTAGATATTTTTATAAATATACATGTAGTTTTAAAAGAAAATAAATATACGTATATACATTTTAACGTACTTGTTTATTTTTTAAAAAAAAATATGTATTTGGAGTGATTAATTTATTATATAAATTGATTTAATTTATTTTAGTTACTAAGGAATTATTTAAAAGAAAATTAGTTTAAAATTAAATCACTAGTCAGTTGAATTATTAAATGATCATAAATTGCTCGATTAATTCGAATATTAATGAATTGTATAACTGTTTATACAAGGTCTAAAATGGAGAAAAACAAGTCCGGATTGGAAACGGATTGCAAATTAAAGGCGAGATCTTCTCACTCAAATTAAATAATTGAAAGTTTCAGTTATTGATTGATTCTTGAATTGTGATAGTTAAATTTAAAATTGTTGATTGTGTGCTTGGATGACATTATATTAAATCCCATGTATCGCGATATTCCACCTTTAAGTAGAATTGGTATTTAATTGTTGTGCTAATGTCAGTAGATGCAGGGAAATAGGTTGAAGGATCCAACTGGATTCCTCAAACATTTGAATTTGTTTCATTTGTTGTGTGTTAAATTATTCATAATCTCTGTGTGATTATATTGTAATTGGAATCATTATAGGCCAAAATTTAGCCGAATATATTTGTGGTGTCGTAAGATACCAGGAATAAATAAATAAGATTTTTTAATTTAAGTAGAGAATCTATGGCGAAATCCTATTGAATAAATTCCAAAATATGGGGAAAGATTTAAATGTGGAAATCCATTGAAAATTGCTTTGGTATCTGAAAATAAATCTTTGGAAATCAAATTTGAAATTTGATTCGATGTTTGAAACAAAATTTAGAAATCAATTTGGAAAATTGATTTTGGTGATTGAAAATAAACCTTTGGGAAATCCATTTGGAAATTGATTTGGTTGTATGAAACAAATTTGGGAAAATCAATATTGAAAATTGATTTGGTGTTGAAAGTGAATATTTCAGAATCGATTTGAAAAATCGTATATCAATGGATATTTGAAAATTTGAATTCAGAATTGAATTTATAAAGAAAAGGAATTTATGGATTTGGAATGTAAATTCGAAATAAGTCAAGATTGGTTTATTAAATTGGTCTAAGTGGACCATTTTGAAATGAAAGTGTATTTTCCCTGAAAAGCCGAGTATGTTTTGAAAAGTAGCTTTTAAATATAAATTTTAAAGTTCTAAAGTGGTTTGTAAAAGAATATTTGTGAAGAAAGTATTTTTGTAAATTGTTTCTAAATCTTTAGAGTAAAGATTTATTTAAGTTAATTTTTAGAAGTGACTGTTTTAAAAGATTTAATTGATATTGTTTTAGAAAATAGTTATTTAAAACAATTATCTTTATTTGCTGGTTTTATTTTAAAAATTAGTTTAGACTTGAAGTTTTATATAAGATGATAGTATAATATTTTTATAACCAATATTTTAAAAGAAAGTGTTTCAAAATAGTTTTACTTTAAAATATTCCCAAGTATATATTTGGAAAAGTGATTTAAATTATTGTAAAGTATTTGAACTCGGTAGATTTTTCAGTGGAAATAAATGATTTCGGGAATTTTATTCCACGAGTGAAAAGTGATTTGAAATTTGTTTTCAAAAGGGTTGAAGTATGAAAATATATCTTGCAAAGATATTTTGAAAATATATAATTGGGAAAATTATTTAAATATGGTAATTGTTGTGAATGTTGATTGATAGTTAAATTACCGACTATCAATATTTGCCTTTTAATGGCATTTGAATTTCGATGCGACCAGGGGTCGGATTCCAAGTGGATATCCGAAAGCCACATCGAACCTTTATGATTGTTATGATCTTTGATTTAAAAGATCAACGGCGAATTTGTTGTGATTTGTTGAAATCTGAATGAACGCTTATTTTTTTAAAATAAGCGCTCGTTATTCGGATTAGCCGGGAGAGGGCCTTTGTGTCATATAATCCATTCTGAATAATGGTACGAGGAAATGGGATTGCATTTGAAGACCGGCGGTGAAGACCGGGTATTTGCGAGAATGATAGGATGACCTATCGATTGTCTCTGCACTGAGTAGCTACGGTATCGAGATTCCCTAAGTGATGGGAAGTCCGATCGGGATTGTGAATACCCGGATTGCAAGGGCTTCTTCGGAAGTGCCTTCGGTTCTGTTCGAACCCGGAACAGACTTGTATGGATGTGTGTCTGACGTTACAAATTGAGATTTAAAGCTGGTTTCTATCAAATATATTTCTGTTGGTGGCGGTGAACTTATTCTCTTAGCTTAACACCCTTCTCTGAGACGTACGAGCTCAGAGGTTATGTAGTTAATGGTTATTAGCGATACATTCCCGGTTTAGTACTATGGCATACAAAGTGATGCTAATCATTAGTTGATCGAAGCATGGCTTTCTGAAAAAGCGTAGCTTTATGGACGAGACTTCGTCGAGCCTCACAACCCGAAAATGGTCGAAACAGGAATGTTGCGGCAAGGTTTTTAGGGGTCGTGCCCTTAGGGTATGTCCATTGTCTTCTGGATAAAATCTGGTATCATGGTCTGGAGCCCGGATACTTAAATCTTGTAGACACCGTAAATTTATTACCGTGTGATGTTGCTTTGTGGTTGAGGATCCTTGGATAAAGGTCGGTAACGACCGGGGATGGCATACTCATGTGTGGAGTTATCTATGTTACAGCTTCTTTGCACCGGAAGCGTGAGGTAACTCGGCCTTGTGTTGGCAGAGAACTGGTTAAGTTCTCGATGTGTCCCTACAGAGGCGTACCCATGTGGCAATAGGAAGTTCCTTAGCTTGACCATTTGTTGGAAACCCAAAAAAAAAATACGCGCCCTGTACGGTTTTAGTTGTATAACTTGCCATGGAATATAGCGGTAACCTGCTATTGAACATGGTAGCTGTAGTAGGCATACGACGAAAATTTGTATGTTGGCTAAGATTAACATTATACTTTCGAAATGTTTTCTGCACTATGCACTAGAAATAATATTCAAAGGATTTTGCGTATTAAGCAAGTTTGACTATCATAAGGAGAAATCTCCTCCAATTCTGCGTTTGCATTGTGTGTGTGGCGGGAGGCCCTGTGGTAGTTTCATTTTCCCAAAGCATAGCGGATTTCTTTTTATTTTCTTTGTGAAAATAATCGTTTTTAAGATCTCACACCAGTCTCACGACTGACCTGGAGTTTATTGTTCCCTTTCTAAACTCTGGGTGCCCACAAATTTTCCACACGGGCAGCCTAGAGATAGGTTATCATTATTCGGAAGCAAAGTCAAGAAGTTGCTGTGGAATCAGGATTTGGAGCTGGATGGCGAGATGTATCACTTATATATGTAATATTTCTTTCTGCTATTTGTTGTTGTACACTCTGATAATGTAATGTGATGTAATGTAATAACTGATATAGTGATTCTGTTTAAAGATATTTATTTATCTATTATATTTGTTCTGTTGCGATGTGTGAGATTCTGTTATTGTTTCTGCTTCTTCTTCTACCTCTTCTTCTTCTTAAACCCTAATGGTTCGGTTTTCCGGCGTTCGACGGTTCGGCAGTTGATACAGTGGACGTATTAATGTCGGTTTTCGAAATTCGAAAAATTGGGTCGTTACATCAAGAGTTTAAGTAATTTATCTTTTAATTAGAAATTTTGTTAAAACTCCTAGAAAAGCACTGGCGTCTTAAAATCCAATTTGTTCATGGAATGGAATCCACTTCGAGCCTGTTAAAGGGATAAAACCCTAAGTAGGATGGAACCTACGAAAAACCTAGTGGAGCATTGTTTTGTATCCGCTAATTTTTATTCAAAATGATTTTTACAAAATTATATCTTGTTTTCAAAATGTTTTCAAAACCTTCCTTTTAAAAGCATCAAAAACATCTATCCTGATTTCAAATACTTTTAGCCTCAAAATAATCTTTAATTTCAAAATCAAATTATCCATGGTTTTAACTATCTTTAATAATAATATTTAAATATTTATACTTAGATTTAAATATAAAATTATAGTAAAATTTTGTATATATTATTCTATATATTTACTTACGTATTTTAACTATAGACAAGTATATTTGTAAAGTTTAAAATAGTTTTAATATAAGATAGAAGTTATTTTCAAAGAAAAATGAATAACCAAAATTTCCTTTAGGATGTCGACATGCCCAACCTACCCATGTCGACACCGTGTTAGTTGAATTCGAAATTTAAATTTTAAAAGAAGTGTATATTCGTCATATCTCTTCACGAATGAACATGGTTGTTGTTCTTCTATAAATAGGGGATGTTTTCAACGAATTTAAATACAGATTTTCTGGTTTTTCGCTCCTCTTCTTCTTCCACATTTCTATATACATATTCTTACCATTACTTTGCCGAAATTAACACTGAATCTAACTAGATTATCTCTGGTTTGATTCTCTATCACTATCTCAACAAGATCTTCAGTGCTATTCAGAGTTATAGGATTTTTGTAATCAATTTAGTGAGAAAAGGTGTGATCGTGGACTTGAAAATCAGTCAAGCGAGATAAGGTGTGATTGTAGCCTTGGAAATCAATTGGGTGCACTTGTTGCCTAGGAAATCAAGTATCTCTACCCAGAGGATTAGGAATATGGAGGGTGTACCTCGTTGCCTTGAAATCGAGGGTATAATTGTAAAGATTGTTTTTGAAAGGAAATTCGTACTTGTGTGCGGGACTGGATGTAGGGTAACTCCGAACCAGTATAAAATCTAGTGAGTTCTTTCCTTTACTACTTCTACTTTATATTTACATCTACGTTTGATTTTGTGATCATATCTGTGTCTGAATATTGCATACATTTGTGTTCAATTTAATAAAAACTCAAAAAGATTTAATAATTCTCTAAAACACTATTCACCCCCCTCTATTATTTATCCTAGCCTTAAGATCCTTAATCCGCATTTCTCACATTTGGTATCAGATCAAGGTTTTCAAAATTTTCATAATCTGAATTTTGAAAATTTTTAAAATGGCATTTTTTTTAAGTTATTAATACTATTTTCATATGAATATGTCACAGAATCATCATGATATTTTTGTTTAAAACTATATTTAGTTATTTTGAAAAGTCACTTGATTCTTTAAATAGATATGTTGTTTTGTAGTAGAAGAGTTATGTCTAATGACTGTTGGTTAAAAGGTTTCAGATAATCATTCATTGAACAAGAAGAACTAATGGATATATAATGGCGGTCGACAATGAAATGGATACCAGATCAATACAAAGTTTTGATTCTCATCTACAACTTGACTTGATATTTTACATCTCTCCATCTACTTCGCAATGCCACTAGTTTCATGCGAATCCGTCAAGAAATGACCAAGTTATGGTCAAATGAAGTTTTGGTGAACAAAGAGAAAAAGAAGACAAAACTGTCAAAGGTATTCTTCAAATTGCATCCAAAGATTTGAGTATTTTGTTTCCTCTCCTTTTAAGGACTGTAGTTCTTGTTCTCCCGGTCGTTTTGATGGGTGGATCATCAAATTACGATCAAAATTGAGTGAGATGTGATAGTTTGAAGTTGGCTATCCAAAATTGAAAAACTGTGTACGGGATTCTCTATATTTCTTCTACTGTTCGGCCTGGTGCATCACAATATCGTCCAAATTCGACACCAAACTATTACTATATCGTAGTCCTTGCCTTCGTCTTCGATTCTCAGCTGGTTTCATCCAATTCCATTAAGAAACGAAGAAGATATGCCTTCTAGAAGTTTGATAGTAAGTAGAAAAACGGGAAAAAGAAGATGAAGAGAAACTTTTATGAAAATTGGTGACTGTTGGGCCTATTTCTAATGGTTGAAGTGTCCATTCATTAAAAATTCAAATTCAAAGTTTTGGCGCCAAGTTAGTCAATCTACTAAATCATCTGCATCTTTCTCATACGGTCTTCAAATTCAGCAAATGAATATACAACGCTGATCAGGAAAACGAGCCCGTCGCAATAGAACAGATCTCGTCGTTAAATTCTGAGAGATATAAATGTGTGGTTCACGACAATGGAAGAACAACAAAGTTAGAAAGATGGAGTGCAAAAATTGGTACGCTTTACTATTATTTCATCTTTATTGTTGCACTTAAGAATATATATTTATGCATTTAGTTAGGTATAGAAATTTATCTCTTTTATAAGTTTTAATATTTTGGTCCACACATCGACACACCATAGTATAAATATTAATACACCAGTCTAAATTTTTACAAAAAAAGGTCTTTTACAATATGTTTTATTTTGAGTAAAATCATACAATTAATTTATTACAACGATACTAAGTAGAAAAGCATACCTTCATTAATGATTTCAACTTTTCTAATGTTATTTTTACTTCTCATACTCTATTTCTTTTAAGATACTAATCTTATATCTTTAATAAATTAATAAAATGAATTTAGAATGTTAGAATAAGGCTCTATTTATATATTTCTTCAATTAATAAGATAGCACCACATCACATGACCGGAATTTTATATAGCATTTTTAAATGCTTCTTTTCTTCTTAATGTTTTGTAAGTACCGCAAATTCGTTTTTATAGTATTTCTATGCTTTGAAACGCTGTAGAGTTTCAGAAACTTGACATGGCATTTGGTAAAAGCTACAGTTTCGGTTTTATAAAGTTTCAAATACATTTTACTATAAAAAATTTTATAGCATTCTTTAAATGCCGTTTTTCTTTATGAAACTTTAAACTATGTAAAAATGATATTTAAATTAAGTATTTTTCTCTATTCTTTTTAGAGTTAGTTTCTAACTTATATTAGAATATTTTAAAATTAATTTCATGTTTAAATGTTTCTTAATAATTAATTATATTTTTTTATAGTAAGAGGCCTTAATATAACACATGTTTATTTTAGTTTTTCAATCTTTATTATTTTATTTAATATTTCATTATGATATTTTTTAAATTTAAAAGATGTTTAAACATGTCTCTAAATATTTAAACCAATAATAATTTAATATAAAGGTTTTAATTTGTAAGTTAAGTATTTTATAAACATGGAAATTTGGATTCTTAAAAATAAAAATAAATAAAAATAAATAAATAAAACAACCAAGTTAAAGTAGTTATTTTAAATAAATTAAATAAGTAGGCTATTAATTTTTATAAAAACCATATTTGATCATATATATATAGTTTAAATCCATATTTATTAGCAATTTGATTTTGATATTGAATTTGATTACTACTTTTCATGAATATGTTATAATTTTAATATCATTTATTACCTTAAACTCTTGTCTTTATTACTATGTTAGTCCCATTCATTAGTTTCCTTAACCTAAGTTTAGAAATTGGTGTGTATTACCTTTGTTTGGTTGAAGTGAGTTATAACAAATTGTTTATTATATATATACATACATACATACATACATACATACCTATACATACATATACATATATACGCTTGACAATTAGATATTACTTATCACTCATGTTTATCTTATAATCTGGACATCTCTTACCGTAGTATATATATCATCATATCATGCTACATATTATTATTATTTTTATTTTGTTATCATTTTGTTTCATATTACATACCATTATGCATCCTATTTCATATCACATTTCATTACATATTACATCATAAATTACAATGCATGAAATATCATAATCGTTTGCATCACAAGTTTCGCTTCATTTTGCATATCATCTCATGCTACATTGCATATGTCATGCATTTCATACTACATTATAAATTACATATTGCATACATGTATACATAACGAGTGTATTTTATTTTATGGGGAGTTTGTAGTATTGTCTTATAATATACGATTATTAGTTTTTGATTTGTTCGGTATGTTTTGATAAACTTGATTAACTTGTTTGATGTGTTTGACTTGATTGATTTGTTTGACTTGTCTAACATGATTGGTTTGGATGAGTGTGTTGAAATATACTTACGCATATTTATGTATTGAATAATTATAATATAATTAAGTTAATGTCTTTCACATTCCATTTACTATACTTTGTTCTAGTATTAGTTTAAGGGGGAGTTTTATAGTTTTATGTTTTTAGGATGGTTTTTGTTGATGACAAAGAGGGAGAAATATAAAATAGAGTAGTTAGGCATAGGTTAAGGGGGAGTTATTAGGATAGAAGTAACATTTTATAAATAAAGGTTGTCATCATCAAAAAGTGGAGATTGTTAGTCTGTGAGATAATGGTTTTGATGACAACAACTTTAGAATGATTATAAAATATAAACACTAACACTATAGTTTAGAAATATATGTATATGTAGGATTTAACCATGCAGGTACCAAGAATGAAGACTGTACAGTATAGAGATTCAAGATATCAAGATTGAAGACTCATGAGAATCAAGATTATCAAGAGTTTAAGAGTTTAAGTAATTTATCTTTTAATTAGAAATTTTGTTAAAACTCCTAGAAAAGCACTGGCATCTTAAAATCCAATTTGTTCGTGGAATGGAATCCATTTCAAGCCTGTTAAAGGAATGGAACCCTAAGTAGGATGGAACCTACAAAAAATCGAGTGGAACATTGTTTTGTATCCGCTAATTTTTATTGAGAATGATTTTTACAAAATTATATCTTGTTTTCAAAATGTTTTCAAAACCTTCCTTTTAAAAGCACAAAAAACATCTATACTGATTTCGAATACTTTTAGCCTCAAAATAATCTTTAATTTCAAAATCAAATTATCCATGGTTTTAACTATCTTTAATAATAATATTTAAATATTTATACTTAGATTTAAATATAAAATTATAGTAAAATTTTGTATATATTATTCTATATATTTACTTGTGTATTTTAACTATAGACAAGTATATTTATAAAGTTTAAAATAGTTTTAATATAAGATAGAAGTTATTTTCAAAGAAAAATGAATAACCAAAAATTCCTTTGGGATGTCGACATGCCCAGCCTACCCATGTCGACATAGTGTCAATTGAATTCAAAATTTAATTTCAAAAGAAGTGTCTATTCGTCATATATCTTCACGAATGGACATGGTTGTTGTTCTTCTATATATAGGGGATGTTTTCAACGAATTTAAATACAGATTTTCTGGTTTTTCACTCCTCTTCTTCTTCCACATTTCTATATACATATTCTTACCATTACTCTATCGAAATCAACATTGAATCTAACTAGATTATCTCTGGTTTGATTCTCTATCACTATCTCAACAAGATCCTCAGTGCTATTCAAAGTTATAGATTTTTTGTAATCAATTTAGCGAGAAATGGTGTGATTGTGGCCTTGGAAATCAATGAAGCGAGATAAGGTGTGATTGTAGCCTTGGAAATCAATTGGGTGAACTTATTGCCCGAGAAATTAAGTATCTCTACCCAGAGGATTGTGAATCTAGAGGGTGTACCTCGTTCCCATGAAATCGAGGGTGTAATTGTAAAGATTGTTTTTGAAAGGAAATCTGTACTTGTGTGCAGGACTGGATGTAGGGTAACTCCAAACCAATATAAAATCCGGTGTGTTCTTTCCTTTAATGCTTTTACTTTATATTTGCATCATTGTTTGATTCTATGATCACATCCGTGTCTGAATATTGCATACGTTTGTGTTCAATTTAATAAAAACTCAAAAAGATTTAATAAGTCTTTAAAACACTATTCACCCCCTCTAGTGTTTATCCTAGCCTTAAGATCCTTAATCCGCATTTCTCACAATATCAGTTTACAACTTCACAAGTCACTATAGACATCACTTACATCACACATCAATTTCTAAGTGCCAAAACTTAGATTAAATGGTCCAATTCACTTAAAGCATTCCATTTCAGCCTATTGATTCCACATATCAATTTATAAAAAATCGAAGTGGTTTCGGGTATTTACTAATACCCGACTACGGTCTCTTCGAATTCAATACCATCTTAACCCAAGTTAAAATGAAATACAATTCATTTTTAACTACAAGATGTCACTTTTTGCACAGCAATTTATCATCGATAGATAACCACATTATCATTGTCCATCCAAACATATCATATCACAAAACATTTCATATCAAAGATATCAATCAATTAAGGCATTTAATCATCATTCAATCATTCATAAGAAAGATGGATCATTTCCAAAATCAATTTAATCTATCTCTAATTAAATTAATTACTAATCCTTTAATCACTTAGATTACCTTTACTTAATCATTAATTAATTACAAATCAATTAATTAATGATCTTTTAATTATCCATCTTAATTAATCATCCTGGATTAATTATCTTCAATTACATAAAGTAATTATCCTTTACCGTTTACAGTAATTAATCTTTAATTACTTTTATTAATTACATTAATTAATTACATTAATTAATGATCCTTAATTAATTACTTCCATTAATCAGTCTTAATCAATCATAAACAGTAATTAACCATTGTAACAACCCTGTATTTTGTAATTATTTTATTGTATATTTTAAATATTTTAATGTAAGATTTTGATTTAAAAACTTATTTTACTTATTTGAAATGATTAAATTTATTATTTAAATATAATCTTGATCTTTATATGAGTTATAATTCCAAACTTGTGTAAGTTGAATATTTGCCTGAAATGCTGATTTTGGTCAAAATAGTCAAACTGTGACTTTCAACTTAAAATTTTAGAAGTTTAAAATTTTAATTTTTTTTCTTTTATTATGAAAGTACATAAAATTCTAAGAACACCACTTTTCGTTTCGCTGAAATTGGATGTAAATTGTGAAAGTTATACCCTTTACAATATTGTGCATATATAGGGTTATTTAACAATGACTATTTTAAATTGAATAAATTACTTCTTCTTTGTTATATTTTATTTTAATATGTAATAATATGTTTTATTATGTATATTTTGACTTTTAAATATTTTTAAATGATAATAGAATTTTTCCAAAATTTACTGTATTTATTTCCTATTTTTAAAGGCTGTTTTATAATTTTCTGCTATTTTCTTCATATAAATTTTACTTAATTAATTTTTTTTTTGTGAATGCATTTTATTTTATTTGTTATAAATATTTTTACAAGTCCATGAAGATTTTCTAAAGTTCATTTGAAATTATTTCTAATTTTTAAAGCCTAGTCTGCAATTTTAAGCCATTTTCTTAATTTAATTATATATAATTAAAATTTATTGATTTATTTTATACATTCACTTTTATTGCTGTGTTTTACTTTATTTTATTAATTTTACATGTATTTAAATTTAATAAATTTTTTCCAAAGTGTATTGAAGTTATTTCTAATTCCTAAGTCTAGTTTTCATTTTTCTGTGCCATTTTTCTTATTTTAATCGTATCTAATTAATAATTAATTATTAATATTTTGTTTATCTGTTATATTTTCGAATTCTAACTGAAATTTATAAGTGTTTTCAGTTATTTAAGATGTATATGAATATATATAGGAAGTTTAAAAGGTTTGAAAGCAAAGAAACGTAAAACCGTTTTAACGTTTCTTCTTCCCTTTCTTTTCCAATTAATAGATTTAATTTCCTTTGACCGTTCCTTTCTTTATTATAGCTGTGCATTTCTTACCTCATTTTCACGTGAAAACATTCCTCTCCACTTCATTTTTCACGGCTAGAAAGGTTTCGTAATGGCTCCTCTTTTCCTCTTCTTTTTGCTCTTCTTTTTCCATTGTTTTCTTATATTTTGCCTTGTTTTCTCATGTGTATTGCTTGGCCTCTCCTCCATAGCCACGGCCACCACCTCCTACACCTCTTCCCTGCCATCATCACCAGCTACCCCTCTGGTCTTGACCAAGGCCGAGCCCACCATGGTGCCAAAACTCCAAAAAAAATGCAACAATGCCCTTGAACAATGCTAGTTTGACCACCTTTGCCTCATCTCCTTCAACCACCACCTTAACACCACCATAGCCACCTCCACCACCTTTGACCTGACCTCCACCCTCTGCCACATCACCCACCACCCTCTGGAAATCAGACGATGACCAAGCCGTGCCCAACCATTGAAGCTAGCACCACAAAACTTCCACAAAACTCCTTAAAACATTGCCTAGACCACACATATCATCACCTACCCTCCATATCTTGCTTTGGCCACCCCTTAGCCACCACCACCAGCCACTCCACCACCTTTGGCCGCTGCTCCAGCTACTGTGCAGACCTGTACAAGCATGGCCAAGCCACCACATGCCCATGGCCGGGCCAAGAATGTCACAAAAACTCAACTTATTTAACCTTGACCCTATATATGCTTTATGTTGCACCACTACACCTTCATCTCCACTTGTTGCCTTGCCTATATGATGTTAAACCTGACCTATATGATGTCATACCTGAGCCAAAGCATCATCATAGCCAAGAATAAGTGTCCCTTAGGCCAAGCATTGAAGTGGTTGAAGCAAGGTCCAATCTATCTTGTTCATTTTGCTTTGTATTTCAAAATTGTTTCAATGTTATTTTATGTTGAATGTTTATATATTGTCTTGTTTGTTTTGTTTTGGGTTGTTGATACAAAATCACATCTTGGCTATCTTTCAACTCAAATCAAAAGTCGTGCAATTGTGCTTGTCGTGCCTTTGGAGTCGTGCTTGTATGTTGTTTTGGTCTCTAGCTTTGAAAAAAGTGAGTCTTTCTCACCCTGACATTTATACTTATGAAAGTGAATTGATGACAAGTGTTTAGTAATAAAAAATGTTTATGCAAGTTAATGATGATCATATGATATGCTATGCCATGTTATTACGATATTATTACCATGTTAAAACTGTTAATTTTCACCTGACATCTGATATATGACTGTATATTGTGATATTGACCTTGTTTATATTATTTCTGTATATGATCACACTGCAAGTTCCCTGTTAGAAAAAAAATGTTATGGGCTGAAATGATAGGCCTGAATGGTTTTAAATTTTTCATTTTGACTTGGGATTGCAGGTTTGAAATGATAAAACACGGATTTTCTTTGTAAATTATGGGTTGAAATGATATATTACCCATATCACTTTACCTAGCGTAGAAAATTATATACAGGCCCGTAGTTAAAATATGTTTTTCTAAAATTTTAAATATTTTAGAAATTTAATTATTATAATATTTTGATTTTAAATTTAATAAAAAAAGGATTTTTGTAAATTATTATTGATTTTCTGAATAATTTTAAGTGAAATGAAATAATGAAAAAGTTAGAAATTTTGAACGTAAGTTATTTTGGAAATTTTGATTTAATTATAATTGGAAATTTAATTGAATATGAAATTATGATAAATTTATGATAATTTGAATTTAAATGAATTTAAAGTGATTTTTATATCATATTAATGATTTTAATAAAGTTGAAATATGAAATGAATGAATATTGTAAGTTGAAATTTTGAAATATAACTAAAACTGAAAATTTATGAAATTGGCGTAAAAGTGAACTTTTAGTTAAGCAAATAAAAATAAAACTAAGTTATATTTGAGAATTTGAACTTAAGTGTTAAGTTGAAAGTTAATGTAATGGATTTAAAATTGAACATTGCATTTTAATAAGTGGATTATTATTAAATCTTGATTTTTGAATGGAAATTTAACCTTGTAAAATCATGAACTTGAGGAAAAATTAAATGATGTTATAAATGTGAAAATGTATGATTTTATAAGTTAAAAATGTTTTAAATAAAAATATAATTGGTTGAGAAATTATATTGAATATTTGAAGTTAATTGACTGTATTTTTGAAATGCTATTAATTACAATGTAAATGATATTACAGCATTTGAAAATGCTGTAGTTGATGATAATGAACTAAAAAGCTAAATTGAATTAAAAGCTATTATAGCAATTTTTGTAAGTGATATAAATTGTTGAATTTAACTAAGTTTATACGAAATTTAAGTAAACCCTATTACAACATTTTAAAATGTTGTCTTTTGTTAAATTGAACTGTTTGAATGTATTTTTCCGTAGCATTTTCTAAATGCCACGAAAAGTGAATTTTCACTGCTTTGATAAACTTAAGTGAATAAATGAACTTTGGAAGTCGAAAATTTTGGAAATTTAATAATTTAATTATTAAATATAATAACTTCATTTTAATGATTAAAAATGATTTTTGGAATACATACTGTTTTGAAATATGGATTGAAATGATATTTTAAATTGAACAAAATGAATAATGATTTGAAATGAATGTGGTTTCAAAAAGATATGATATTTTGATATATTAAATGATTGAAATGTGGTTTTGGAAGATATGATATTTTGATATTAAAATGGTTTGAAAATGGAGTTTTGAAAGATATGATATTTTGATATTAAAATGATTTGAAAAGAAGATCTGAAAGATATGATATTCTGGAATGATTTAATCTTTATTTTGATAAAGATTTGGGTTGAAATAATATTTTATTTTGAAGTATAAATATTGTTTTAAAAAAAATTATAACTATGGGTTATAATAACGATTGGTTGTTAAAGAGACCGGGATCGGATATTGTCTTATAGCCGGCCAATACCGAAAACCACTTTAAGAACTGTGTACGCGGTGGAGATTCCAGAATGAAGTAGGATGGTGGCGACGTTCTCGAGGTATATATTACGTGGACCCAACTCCCGTGAGTTGGCATATATGACTAAAACATGAGCTATACCGGGCTACACAATGGGTCGCACCCTTTCATCGAGCATGCTCCATCGGAAACCATTCTATTACTGTTGTGATTCGATTCGGTGGCGCCACTTTTGATTCGGGGGGTATTGTTCAAGATGGGCGGAAGCTACTGGCTTGCCGTCACCACCGGTCTGGGAGTGCAAACGGTGTATCCACCCTGGCATTGCCTCGCGTGCAGTGTCATATCCTTATATCGAGCCCACTACGATTTTGGTTTTAAAGATCCGACCGCGTTAAGGTTCACCATCCCCTTAACACTATTTTCTATATGATTATACTTTACTGATTAGACACTACTGTATATAGCGTATATTACTACATAGTAAATAGTTTAACGGATCCTTAGAGGATGGGCGTGTTGAGTCACAAGTTCTATGAAGGTTTTGATTTCTGACAAAGAAATAAAGGCGATCGACAAAACAAGGTCATTATGGCTATAAAGAGCTACATATGGTACTCTAGATTATAGGTTGATTATTTGATATTGTAATAGTGATAAACTTGTTAAAATCTATCCCCAAATAATCATGCATTTCAAGGAAATCAATATATATACGACTAAATTGCAGTTGCACATTTAGTGTGCAACTTTACAGGAACCGGTCGGCCGGTCATAAAATAGGCGGTCGACCGTTCCTGTATAATTTGCACACTGAACGTGCACACATGCACATAACGACTATATATTTGAATTCCTGTCTACTGGTCATTTTTTGACCTGTCGACCGTTTTTAAACAGAAAGCAATTTTTCCAAAAGACACTTCTTTCTCCAAAGGTTGCATCTCTTACCTTTCATCAAAGATCATATCTCTTAATGGCAACTTCTCACAAAGAGTTACAACCATTCTTCTCTATATAAACTCATCTAAATCATTGATTAATACAACATGATTATATATGCTTTTTACTCTAATCTCCGATCTTACTTTCTACGTACTCCTGCATTCTAAAAGCTCTCAATTATTTTAATTGCTTATTGAATCATTGAAATTATTTCATATCTTTTGATTCAATAAGTAATATACTTTCCTTAATCTTCACAAAACATCATTCGCATATTTTGAGGATAAGATTATAGGAAATTTGTACTACAAGTGACAAAGCTGTGTTAGCAAGAACACATACCGTCAACAAACAATTATATTCATCGTTGTTGAAGTCCTCTGTGTCGTAAGAGGCAAGTGTTGAAGTCCTCAGTGTATTAGTGGCGTGAAATCCCGTTCGTTTGCTCGGGTATTGTAAACCTGTTCCTCCGGGTGAAGCGAGGTAGTTAATAGTGAAAATCTAGATAGAAGTCTGGGACTGGACGTAGGACGGTGCTCCGAACCAGTATAAAAATCTCTGGTGTGATTTTTTCTATTTTTATTTACTTTGCTACTATCTTCTATTTTTCCGCATTTATATTATAGTTCATATTACACGATCCGTGTGTACTATACTAGCACGTGCACTATCACACACTTTTCATTTGGTATAAGAGAAAGGTTATCACATAACCGTAACACAGTTATTTGATATATTCTTGTAATATGGCAAATAACGCAAGTACTAGCATTCAGAACACCACGTACATGGAAGGTCAATCGACACAAAGACCTCCATTTTTCAATGCTTAACTGTAGTTATTGGGCAACACGTATGTCATTCTTTATGCAATCAAATAGCTATGATGCTTGGAATGCCACTCAAAGAGAAATAGTTAATCCAACAACTGATTATTCAGAATGGACTGCGGCTGAGAAAACGGCAGCAGCCGTAAATGCAAGAGCAATAAATATGTTGTTCTGTGCATTAGACCAAAATGAATATAACCGTGTTAGTATCTGCACTACTGCATATCAAATTTGGCAAACGCTAAAAACCACTCATGAAGGTACTAACAAGGTTAAACAAGCCAAAATAGCCATGCTGAAAAGTCAATTTCAAAATTTCAAAATGAAACCAAATGAGACAATCAATGATATGTATTCACGATTTCAAACTATCCACCATGCACTTATTGGCTTAGACAAAAATATTCTGATTTTGATGTTGTTTCAACAGTCCTACATTCTCTGACTAGTGAATGGGAAGGAAAAGTATTAGCAATTGAAGAAGCTAATGACCTTTCCGTCATGAAGCCAGATGAATTGATAGGAAATTTAATGTCCTATTAAGCAAATTTACAGGCTAGAAAAGAACAGAAAGTAGAAAAGAAAAATGTAGCATTTCATGTTGAGAAAGATGAAAATGAATCAGATTCTGAAGACGAAGATTTGGCATTTATTGTGAAAGGATTCAAAAAATTCCTAAAATATCGAAAAGCCAGTCGTTACAATAAAAGGAAACCTGGATCAAATAAACCATCTTCATCTGCTATAGAATGTTTTAACTGCCACAAAAAGGGACACATGCAGAAGGATTGTCCAGAACAAAAGAAGAAGTCAGAAAATGACAAATTCAAATATAAGAAGGACAAATCAAAGAAACGAGCTTTCTCAGTAACATGGGATGATTCAGAGTCATCTTCATCAGAAAGTGAAAGTGATTCGGAGAATGAACAAGCTAATGTTTGTTTTATGGCAACAAAAGATGAGGTACAAATTCCTACATTTGATGAATTACTTGATATTAATGCTGAATTGATAGTCAAATATAAAGACATAAAACGTCAATTAAAAATAGTCAAAGCAGATTTAAGAAGAACAGAGTTTGAACGAGATATGTTAAAAGATGAGAAGAAAATATTAGAAGGGGAACTTGAAAAAATTTAAGAACCATCATCTAATGTTGACTCTCAACTATCTCTTTTGAGTCAATAAATAGAAGCTCAAAAAGAGAAAAATAATGCTCTCACTACTGAAATTAATGAGCTTAAGGCAAAAGTCAAAATTCTAGACCTAGAAAAAGCTAGTTTACAAACAAAGTTTGATGACATTACTCAAAATGTTTCTAACTTTAACAAAGGTCGAGAAAATTTGACAAAAATCATTGAAAATTCACAATCTGCATCAAATAAACAAGGTCTGGGATATAAGAAACAAGAGATCAAGGGTAATAAAAGAAAGAAGGAAGTACAAAAGATTGAAGTTAAGAAAAATCTTAGTTTATTATATTCCAAACCAAAGCCAGTTGTGAAATTTCAAAAGAAAAATACAAAGACTATCAAAATATGGGTTCCTAAAACAAATAACAATTTGATTACGAACAAATACATTCAACAATTCATGAATATTGTGCATCTTAATAATAATTATATATATAAAGGGGATACCGGACCCATATGGGTTTGGACTCCTAAGACCTAACTCTTAGGACCCTATAAAAAGTGGGTACCATGGACTTAATCCTATTTTTGCAGGTCCCACTTAAGAAAAGAGGAAAGTGGATATTGGACAGTGGTTGCTCGAAGCACATGACAGGAGACAAGAGCTTATTAACAAATATTACATACTCAGATGGTGGCTCCGTCATTTTTGGAGACAATTCAAAAGGCTATATCATCGGCAAAGGCGATGTGAGCAATTGCGGTACATCTAACTTACCTCTTATTACAAATGTCATGCTAGTTAAAAATTTAAAACACAATTTACTTAGTATTAGTCAGTTATGTGACAAAGGTTTTACAATCTCCTTTTCGAATAATAAGTGTAGTATCTTAGATAAAGACCACAATTTAGTTTTCGAAGGTTATAGAGACAGAAATATATATATATTCTGAATATGAATATTAATCATAATTCAGATATGTGTCTTGTGGCTAATGATAATGATCCATGGCTATGGCACAAACGTTTCTGTCATATAAACTTCAGAACTATTGACAAGCTGGCCAAAAACAATCTAGTTAGAGGTCTACCCAAAATCAGTTATAAAAACGATAGTTTTTGTGATGCCTGTCAGTTAGGAAAATTGACAAAATCGTCATTCAAGTCAAAAAGGGTCATATCAACATTACAACCAATTGAACTACTACATATGGATTTATTCGGACCAACACAGGTTCAGTCAATAAACCATAATAGATATGTATTTGTAATAGTTGATGACTATTCTCGTTATACATGGACTATTTTTTTGAATAACAAGAGTGACACTTTTGACCATTTCAAATCTTTCGTCAAAAGAATTAAAAAATCAAAAGGGCTAAAAGTTAAAAACATAAGAAGTGATCATGGTGGTGAATTTGAAAATAACGAATTTGAACATTTTTGTACAAAAAAAGGTATTAACCATAATTTTTCGTTTCCTAGAACTCCACAACAAAACGGAGTTGTAGAACGGAAAAATCGAACATTACAAGAATGTGCAAGAACGTTATTAAATGGATCCACTTTACCAAAATATTTCTGGGCAGAAGCCGTCGCTACTGCGTCTTATGTTTTAAATCGCGTGTCTATTCGACCACTCACCAAAAACACGTCTTATGAATTATTTAATGAAAGGAAGCCAAATATATCTTACTTCAAAGTATTTGGTTCAAAATGTTTTATTTTAAATACAAAAGACCATCTCGGAAAGTTTGATCCGAAAGCTGATGAAGGTATATTTGTCGGTTATTCGGAAAGAAGCAAAGCGTATCGTATTTTCAATAAACGAACCAAAACTATTGAAGAATCTCTTCATGTTTATTTCGATGAATTCTTTAAACCTTCTCAGTCAAAACCAGATAATGTCGAAACTATATTTACTGACACTCCTCTCACCACAAATTATGACTCTGACTCTGAAAATCTTATTGACAATATTTCCCAACAACAACCAGTTTGTGAGATACGTTCCCCTCCAAGATTATTGAGACACCATCCGGTTCAAAATGTAATTGGCGAGGTTAACTCACAAGTAAGAACTAGGAATCAATTACATCAAATGGGTCATGTTGCGTTTCTATCAAATATCGAACCTAAGAATCCAAAAGAAGCTGCTACAGACGATTACTGGATCATTGCCATGCAGGAAGAACTAAATCAGTTCGAGCGCAATGACGTTTGGGAACTTGTTCCAAGGCCAACTGATCAGTCGGTTATTGGTACTAAATGGGTTTATAAAAATAAGGCCGACGAACAAGGAAATATCACCAAAAACAAAGCAAGATTAGTAGCACAAGGATATAACCAGGAAGAAGGTATCGATTATGAAGAAACTTTTGCACCAGTTGCTCGACTAGAAGCTATTAGAATTCTATTATCTTTTGCTTGTCACCATAATTTCAAACTTTATCAGATGGATGTCAAAAGTGCTTTTCTCAATGGATTTATCAAAGAGAATGTCTATGTCGAACAACCTCCTTTGTTCCTACATGAAAAATATCCTGACCATGTGTTCAAACTTAAGAAAGCTCTGTATGGCTTAAAACAAGCACCTCGTGCTTGGTATGAACGATTACGTAGCTATCTTATTAACTCAGGATTTCAAATAGGCAAAGTCGATCAAACTTTGTTTATTAAACATTCTCAAAAGGATATTCTAGTTATCCAGATATATGTAGACGACATCATCTTTGGTTCAACAAACGATAAACTCGGCAAAGAATTTGCAAGTATTACGACCAAAGAGTTCGAAATGTCTCATATGGGAGAACTATCATATTTTCTTGGACTTCAAATCAAGCAACTTCCGAATGGTATCTTTATCAATCAAGAAAAATATTGCAGAAATCTTATCAAATGCTTCGGATTACAAAATACATCTGGTAAACCAACTCCTATAAGTACAACTACACATCTTGAAAAAGATGAAAATGGTAAGAGTGTTGACAAGAAATTATATCAAAGCATGATTGGTTCTCTTCTTTATCTTACAGCTAGTCGTCCAGATATAATGATGAGTGTTTGTCTATGTGCACGCTTTCAAGCAGATCCAAAAGAATCACATCTACGAGCAGTGAAACGTATAATTCGTTATCTTAATAATACCAAAGATTTCGGTCTTTTTTATCCAAAGGAATGTCCATTTGAATTAGTATCATATAGTGATGCTGATTTTGGCGGATCACGAACGGATAGAAAAAGTACAAGTGGTACGTGCCATTTTATTGGAAAATCACTTGTCTCTTGGTTTAGTAAGAAACAGAATTGTGTTTCACTATCAACATGTGAAGCTGAATATATATCAGCGGCTCTTGCTTGTACTCAAGTGCTATACATGCAACAAACTCTTCAAGATTTTGATATTCATTTATCAAATTCAATTATATACTGTGATAACACAAGTGCTATAAATCTCTCTAAGAATCCGGTGAATCATTCTAGAACCAAACACATTGATATCCGTCATCATTTCCTTCGAGATAATATTGAAAAAGGAAATATATGTCTTGAATATGTCTAAACTGACAATCAATTAGCAGACATCTTTACTAAGCCTCTGCTCGAATCTAACTTTATTAGATTACGAAGGAAGCTTGGTTTAATCTCAAGAAATGATCTAAACTAATAAATACTAACGATCATCCTTTCTTTTAATGATCGTCTTTTCCTTTCCTATTTTATAACTTCATAGAGCTATTTTTAGAGTTAACATAAGCCTCTGCTTGTTTTCATGGTCAAAATTTTCTGTTCACTCACATCCATACGTTTATACATAAGAAACTTGTATATAAGCTTGTCCAAATTTCTAACTTTATTCATCTTTTCTTATCCGACCATAAGATTCTATACAAAATTCTCTATGGCTCACATTTGTGATAAATGTGCTCAAGAATCACACATTTCCATTACGAGTCCTGAGTCGGAGGAATATTATTCTCCCAAAACACCAAAACAAAAACCATGTTATCATCATCAATTCTCTTGTATTTCTGGTAATACACCAAACTCAAAACGGGTTAAAAAGACGATGTTTTGTTCTCCTCGTACCAAAGCACAGATCGACGAGATTCATCACTATCAGAAACATCAGATAGATCTTCAGAGACGGCTCCATTATGGGCAAAGCCAACTTTATCACGAGCAACAACGGACATCGGCACGATTATCTGTTTTAGAAAAGGTGGCATCATTCTTCTGTAGTTCCAACAAGCATGACGTACATGAACCAATGCCATCTAGGCCATCAACATCTAAAAGTCCTAACTCTTGGGATCGGAATTATGAGATGAATGAAGGTGCTCATAAAAACTGGAGTCCATGGGCAAAACGTATTAAAGAAAACAAAGATAATTCTAGTGACGAACCTTCCACTTCTCATTAGATCTATATATACTCATTGTATTTTTTCTTTCCATCACTCATGTAATAATACTTGTATTCTACAATAAGAGTGAAAATATAGCACGATATATTCAAAAAAATTTGCAAAAAAGGGTATTTTTTGGCATGCTGTCAAACCGGTCGACCCCCATATTTACACCGGTCGACCGTTTGCTCTCTGGTTGAAAACGGTCGACCGGCCATAATCCATTGGTCGACCGGTTGACGTATTTCCAGTTTTTATATATATATCCTTTACGTCAATTTCTTTCTATCCTCCTTTTCATTTGCCTCAACCAGTTATTTTCCCCAAACTCCAAAAATCCCTAGTTTCTCAAATTCAATTTCCAAATCTCCAAATCTTCTAACAATGGCTCCTCCACAAAAGAAACCCAAGAAAGCATCATCCTCCGGACCTTCATCTCTTAATTTCTCCGCTAAGAAATGGCTTGAAAGTCCGGTAGCCATAACAAGATGGAATCAAATGACTAACTACAAGTTTCATCCGGGCTCTTTCATCAAGTTTGATGATTTCACGTCTTATGGAATTCGTAGGTTAGCCAATAACTCCAACATTTCTCCATTGATAGATTTTTCATAAAATAATGTGGAAATAAATCATTTGATGATAAAATTGTTCTATGCCAACATGAACCTCGACGAGTATCAACCTGATAATCCGAACGGAGTCATTTGGTCTGTCGTCTGTGGCAAACAAATTTTTATTACTCGTGATAGGATTGCCTCTATACTTGGTATACCAAATCGAGGCGATGAGTTTTCATCTACTTTCTGTGAAGTCTTCACTCGCAATAGCATCAATCATCAGTTCATAGAGGACAATAGTGATGGCACAAAGTCTATTGGACTTCGACCCACCGCCAGACTACTTCATCGCGTCTTGATGCATTCTCTGTTTCCTAGACTTGGAAATTATGATGCTGTATATAAAGAAAACTTCAAGGCTCTCTATGCTATTTATGGGGAAATCCAAATCAATTGGGTTCATATGCTTTTTGACGAAATTCTCAAGGTAAATAACTCTACACGACCTCATTTCTTCTACAATGAATATATCATGCGTCTTTTGTTAGCTTGTGGGGTAAAGCCTCTTGAGTCTGCCACCTCGAAACCAAAATGTATTGATTCCATAACCATCAAACGCATGAAGCTTCCTCCACCTTATCTTGAGATTATGCCTTTTGAAGAATGGCAACAAAGAGGTCCAAGAAAACAAAAAGCAACTTCCTCTCGACCTCGTTCCGATGAAGTGAAACTGTTAAAATCAAAATCATCCACAAAAGAATCACTTGAAACTATTGCGCTTAACCAATTTTTGCTTGAATCACGTCTGAAGCGCATGGACTCTAAAATTGATAAACGCTTCAATAAGGTCAAGTCATTCTTTGGTATGCTATGGGATGCTATATCATGTACCACATCCACCTCTATTCAAGCACAAGACCGAGGAAAATGTCCTGCTCCTCCTGTTTTCAACTGGACATCATCTGAGGAGTCTACTGGTATGAGTGGACATGGACATGGAGAATCATCTAGAGGGAACAATGATGAAGAAGAAGATGATGATGATGATGACGATGATGAAGAGGACATAGGATCTGCCTCTTCTTAGATTTTATTGTCTTTTATGATTTAGTACTCTAAAAACATCAATTGACACTTGTACTAAATAGGGTCGTTATTTTTATTTTTATTTTTCATTTGACCTTATGGTCTGTATTATACTCTGCTATGGTTTGGATGTGTTAAAGTTTTATTTTGCTATGCATATTATGGTAATTACACTCCTCTATTATTCTAGTATCTGTTACTCCTTTTTGTCGATGACAAAGGGGGAGAAAGGGCTAACAATTGCTTGCAGGAACATACATATATATAAAAATTCAAAGAGGGAGATCACATACTCAGGGGGAGATTCAGATTTTCAGATATATATATTGTCATCAATCAAAAAGGGGGAGAATGTTGAGTCACAAGTTCTATGAAGGTTTTGATTTCTGACAAAGAAATAAAGGCGATCGACAAAACAAGGTCATTATGGCTATAAAGAGCTACATATGGTACTCTAGATTATAGGTTGATTATTTGATATTGTAATAGTGATAAACTTGTTAAAATCTATCCTCAAATAATCATGCATTTCAAGGAAATCAATATATATACGACTAAATTGCAGTTGCACATTTAGTGTGCAACTTTACAGGAACCGGTCGACCGGTCATAAAATAGGCGGTCGACCGTTCCTGTATAATTTGCACACTGAACGTGCACACATGCACATAACGACTATATATTTGAATTCCTTTCTACTGGTCGTTTTTTGACCTGTCGACCGTTTTTAAACAGAAAGCAATTTTTCCAAAAGACACTTCTTTCTCCAAAGGTTGCATCTCTTACCTTTCATCAAAGATCATATCTCTTAATGGAAACTGCTCACAAAGAGTTACAACCATTCTTCTCTATATAAACTCATCTAAATCATTGATTAATACAACATGATTATATATGCTTTTTGCTCTAATCTCCGATCTTACTTTCTACGTACTCCTGCATTCTAAAAGCTCTCAATTATTTTAATTGCTTATTGAATCATTGAAATTATTTCATATCTTTTGATTCAATAAGTAATATACTTTCCTTAATCTTCACAAAACATCATTCGCATATTTTGAGGATAAGATTATTGGAAATTTGTACTACAAGTGACAAAGCTGTGTTAGCAAGAACACATACCGTCAACAAACAATTATATTCATCGTTGTTGAAGTCCTCTGTGTTGTAAGAGGCAAGTGTTGAAGTCCTCAGTGTATTAGAGGCGTGAAATCCCGTTCGTTTGCTCGGGTATTGTAAACCTGTTCCTTCGGGTGAAGCGAGGTAGTTAATAGTGAAAATCCAGATAGAAGTCTGGGACTGGACGTAGGACGGTGCTCCAAACCAGTATAAAAATCTCTTGTGTGATTTTTTCTATTTTTATTTACTTTGCTACTATCTTCTATTTTTCCGCATTTATATTATAGTTCATATTACACGATCCGTGTGTACTATACTAGCACGTGCAATATAATAAACTAAGATATTTCTTA
This sequence comes from Allium cepa, assembly GCA_030765085.1. Taxonomy (NCBI): domain Eukaryota; kingdom Viridiplantae; phylum Streptophyta; class Magnoliopsida; order Asparagales; family Amaryllidaceae; genus Allium; species Allium cepa. The sequence goes on from CM060931.1 coordinate 174,257,543, forward strand.
AACTAAGATTTTTCTTAACTTCAATCTTTTGTACTTCCTTCTTTCTTTTATTACCCTTGATCTCTTGTTTCTTATATCCCAGACCTTGTTTATTTGATGCAGATTGTGAATTTTCAATGATTTTTGTCAAATTTTCTCGACCTTTGTTAAAGTTAGAAACATTTTGAGTAATGTCATCAGACTTTGTTTGTAAACTAGCTTTTTCTAGGTCTAGAATTTTGACTTTTGCCTTAAGCTCATGATTTTCAGTAGTGAGAGCATTATTTTTCTCTTTTTGAGCTTCTATTTCTTGACTCAAAAGAGATAGTTGAGAGTCAACATTAGATGATGATTCTTGAATTTTTTCAAGTTCCTCTTCTAATATTTTCTTCTCATCTTTTAACATATCTCGTTCAAACTCTGTTCTTCTTAAATCTGCTTTGACTATTTTTAATTGACGTTTTATGTCTTTATATTTGACTATCAATTCAGCATTAATATCAAGTAATTCATCAAATAAAAAGAAATTGACGTATAGGATATATATATAAAAACTGGAAATACGTCAACCGGTCGACCTATGTATTATGGCCGGTCGACCGTTTTCAACCAGAGAGCAAACGGTCGACCGGTGTAAATATGAGGGGTCGACCGGTTTGACAGCATGCCAAAAAATACCCTTTTTTGCATATTTTTTTGAAAATATCATGCTATATTTTCACTCTTATTGTAGAATACAAGTATTATTACATGAGTGATGGAAAGAAAAAATACAATGAGTATATATAGATCTAATGAGAAGTGGAAGGTTCGTCACTAGAATTATCTTTGTTTTCTTTAATACGTTTTGCCCATGGACTCCAGTTTTTATGAGCACCTTCATTCATCTCATAATTCCGATCCCAAGAGTTAGGACTTTTAGATGTTGATGGCCTAGACGGCATTGGTTCATGTACGTCATGCTTGTTGGAACTACAGAAGAATGATGCCACCTTTTCTAAAACAGATAATCGTGCCGATGTCCGTTGTTGCTCGTGATAAAGTTGGCTTTGCCCATAATGGAACTGTCTCTAAAGATCTATCTGGTGTTTCTGATACTGATGAATCTCGTCGATCTGTGCTTTGGTACGAGGAGAACAAAACAGCGTCTTTTTAACCCGTTTTGAGTTTGGTGTATTACCAGAAATACAAGAGCATTGATGATGATAACATGGTTTTTGTTTTGTTGCTTTGGGAGAATAATATTCCTCCGACTCAGAACTCGTAATGGAAATGTGTGATTCTTGAGCACATTTATCACAAATGTGAGCCATAGAGAATTTTGTATAGAATCTTATGGTCGGATAAGAAAAGATGAATAAAGTAAGAAATTTGGACAAGCTTATATACAAGTTTCTTACGTATAAACGTATGGATGTGAGTGAACAGAAAATTTTGACCATGAAAACAAGCAGAGGCTTATGTTAACTCTAAAAATAGCTCTCTGAAGTTATAAAATAGGAAAGGAAAAGACGATCATTAAAAGAAAGGATGATCCTTAGTATTTATTAGTTTAGATCATTTCTTGAGATTAAACCAAGCTCCCTTCGTAATCTAATAAAGTTAGATTCGAGCAGAGGCTTAGTAAAGATGTCTGCTAATTGATTGTCAGTTTGGACATATTCAAGACATATATTTCCTTTTTCAATATTATCTCGAAGGAAATGATGACGGATATCAATGTGTTTGGTTCTAGAATGATTCACCGGATTCTTAGAGAGAATTATAGCACTTGTGTTATCACATTATATAATTGAATTTGATAAATGAATATCAAAATCTTGAAGAGCTTGTTGCATGTATAGCACTTGAGTACAAGCAAGAGCCGTTGATATATATTCGGCTTCACATGTTGATAGTGAAACACAATTCTGTTTCTTACTAAACCAAGAGACAAGTAATTTTCCAATAAAATGGCACGTACCACTTGTACTTTTTCTATCCGTTCGTGATCCGCCAAAATCAGCATCACTATATGATACTAATTCAAATGGACATTCCTTCGGATAAAAAAGACCGAAATCTTTGGTATTATTAAGATGACGAATTATACGTTTCACTGCTCGTAGATGTGATTCTTTTGGATCTGCTTGAAAGCGTTCACATAGACAAACACTCATCATTATATCTGGACGACTAGCTGTAAGATAAAGAAGAGAACCAATCATGCTTCGATATAATTTCTGGTCAACACTCTTACCATTTTCATCTTTTTCAAGATGTGTAGTTGTACTTATAGGAGTTGGTTTACCAGATGTATTTTGTAATCCGAAGCGTTTGATAAGATTTCTGCAATATTTTTCTTGATTGATAAAGATACCATTCGGAAGTTGCTTGATTTGAAGTCCAAGAAAATATGATAGTTCTCCCATATGAGACATTTCAAACTCTTTGGTCATAATACTTGCAAATTCTTTGCAGAGTTTATCGTTTGTTGAACGAAAGATGATGTCGTCTACATATATCTGGATAACTAGAATATCCTTTTGAGAATGTTTAATAAACAAAGTTTGATCGACTTTGCCTATTTGAAATCCTGAGTTAATAAGATAGCTACGTAATCGTTCATACCAAGCATGAGGTGCTTGTTTTAAGCCATATAGAGCTTTCTTAAGTTTGAACACATGGTCAGGATATTTTTCATGTAGGAACAAAGGAGGTTGTTCGACATAGACATTCTCTTTGATAAATCCATTGAGAAAAGCACTTTTGACATCCATCTGATAAAGTTTGAAATTATGGTGACAAGCAAAAGATAATAGAATTCTAATAGCTTCTAGTCGAGCAACTGGTGCAAAAGTTTCTTCATAATCGATACCTTCTTCCTGGTTATATCCTTGTGCTACTAATCTTGCTTTGTTTTTGGTGATATTTCCTTGTTCGTCGGCCTTATTTTTATAAACCCATTTAGTACCAATAACCGACTGATCAGTTGGCCTTGGAACAAGTTCCCAAACGTCATTGCGCTCGAACTGATTTAGTTCTTCCTGCATGGCAATGATCCAGTAATCGTCTGTAGCAGCTTCTTTTGGATTCTTAGGTTCGATATTTGATAGAAACGCAACATGACCCATTTGATGTAATTGATTCCTAGTTCTTACTTGTGAGTTAACCTCGCCAATTACATTTTGAACCGGATGGTGTCTCAATAATCTTGGAGGGGAACGTATCTCACAAACTGGTTGTTGTTGGGAAATATTGTCAATAAGATTTTCAGAGTCAGAGTCATAATTTGTGGTGAGAGGAGTGTCAGTAAATATAGTTTCGACATTATCTGGTTTTGACTGAGAAGGTTTAAAGAATTCATCGAAATAAACATGAAGAGATTCTTCAATAGTTTTGGTTCGTTTATTGAAAATACGATACGCTTTGCTTCTTTCCGAATAACCGACAAATATACCTTCATCAGCTTTCGGATCAAACTTTCCGAGATGGTCTTTTGTATTTAAAATAAAACATTTTGAACCAAATACTTTGAATTAAGATATATTTGGCTTCCTTTCATTAAATAATTCATAAGACGTGTTTTTGGTGAGTGGTCGAACAGACACACGATTTAAAACATAACACGCAGTAGCGACGGCTTCTGCCCAGAAATGTTTTGGTAAAGTGGATCCATTTAATAACGTTCTTGCACATTCTTGTAATTTTCGATTTTTCCGTTCTACAACTCCGTTTTGTTGTGGAATTCTAGGAAACGAAAAATTATGGTTAATGCCTTTTTTTGTACAAAAATGTTCAAATTCGTTATTTTCAAATTCACCACCATGATCACTTCTTATGTTTTTAACTTTTAGCCCTTTTGATTTTTGAATTCTTTTGACGAAAGATTTGAAATGGTCAAAAGTGTCACTCTTGTTCTTCAAAAAAATAGTCCATGTATAACGAAAATAGTCATCAACTATTACAAATACATATCTATTATGGTTTATTGACCAAACCTGTGTTGGTCCGAATAAATCCATATGTAGTAGTTCAAGTGGTTGTAATGTTGATATGACCCTTTTTGACTTGAATGACGATTTTGTCAATTTTCCTAACTGACAGGCATCACAAAAACTATCGTTTTTATAACTAATTTTGGGTAGATCTCTAACTAGATTGTTTTTGGCCAGCTTGTCAATAGTTCTGAAGTTTATATGACAGAAGCGTTTGTGCCATAGCCATGGATCATTATCATTAGCCACAAGACACATATCTGAATTATGATTAATATTCATATTCAGAATATATATATTTCTGTCTCTATAACCTTCGAAAACTAAATTGTGGTCTTTATCTAAGATACTACACTTATTATTTGAAAAGGAGATTGTAAAACCTTTGTCACATAACTGACTAATACTAAGTAAATTGTGTTTTAAATTTTTAACTAGCATGACATTTGTAATAAGAGGTAAGTTAGATGTACCGCAATTGCTCACATCGCCTTTGCCGATGATATAACCTTTTGAATTGTCTCCAAAAATGACGGAGCCACCATCTGAGTATGTAATATTTGTTAATAAGCTCTTGTCTCCTGTCATGTGCTTCGAGCAACCACTGTCCAATATCCACTTTCCTCTTTTCTTAAGTGGGACCTGCAAAAATAGGATTAAGTCCATGGTACCCACTTTTTATAGGGTCCTAAGAGTTAGGTCTTAGGAGTCCAAACCCATATGGGTCCGGTATCCCCTTTATGTATATAATTATTATTAAGATGCACAGTATTCATGAATTGTTGAATGTATTTGTTCGTAATCAAATTGTTATTTGTTTTAGGAACCCATATTTTGATAGTCTTTGTATTTTTCTTTTGAAATTTCACAACTGGCTTTGGTTTGGAATATAATAAACTAAGATTTTTCTTAACTTCAATCTTTTGTACTTCCTTCTTTCTTTTATTACCCTTGATCTCTTGTTTCTTATATCCCAGATCTTGTTTATTTGATGCAGATTGTGAATTTTCAATGATTTTTGTCAAATTTTCTCGACCTTTGTTAAAGTTAGAAACATTTTGAATAATGTCATCAAACTTTGTTTGTAAACTAGCTTTTTCTAGGTCTAGAATTTTGACTTTTGCCTTAAGCTCATGATTTTCAGTAGTGAGAGCATTATTTTTCTCTTTTTGAGCTTCTATTTCTTGACTCAAAAGAGATAGTTGAGAGTCAACATTAGATGATGATTCTTGAATTTTTTCAAGTTCCTCTTCTAATATTTTCTTCTCATCTTTTAACATATCTCGTTCAAACTCTGTTCTTCTTAAATCTGCTTCGACTATTTTTAATTGACGTTTTATGTCTTTATATTTGACTATCAATTCAGCATTAATATCAAGTAATTCATCAAATGTAGGAATTTGTGTACGTATAGTGACGTTATTTTTATTTTTATTTTTCATTTGACATTATGGTCTGTATTATACTCTGCTATGGTTTAGATGTGTTAAAGTTTTATTTTGCTATGCATATTATGGTAATTACACTCCTCTATTATTCTAGTATCTGTTACTCCTTTTTGTCGATGACAAAGGGGGAGAAAGGGCTAACAATTGCTTGCAGGAACATACATATATATAAAAATTCAAAGAGGGAGATCACATACTCAGGGGGAGATTCAGATTTTCAGATATATATTGTCATCAATCAAAAAGGGGGAGAATGTTGAGTCACAAGTTCTATGAAGGTTTTTATTTCTGACAAAGAAATAAAGGCGATCGACAAAACAAGGTCATTATGGCTATAAAGAGCTACATATGGTACTCTAGCTTATAGGTTGATTATTTGATATTGTAATAGTGATAAACTTGTTAAAATCTATCCTCAAATAATCATGCATTTCAAGGAAATCAATATATATACGACTAAATTGCAGTTGCACATTTAGTGTGCAACTTTACAGGAATCGGTCGACCGGTCATAAAATAGGCGGTCGACCGTTCCTGTATAATTTGCACATTGAACATGCACACATGCACATAACGACTATATATTTGAATTCCTGTCTACTGGTCATTTTTTGACATGTCGACCGTTTTTAAACAGAAAGCAATTTTTCCAAAAGACACTTCTTTCTCCAAAGGTTGCATCTCCTACCATTCATCAAAGATCATATCTCTTAATGGCAACCGCTCACAAAGAGTTACAACCATTCTTCTCTATATAAACTCATCTAAATCATTGATTAATATAACATGATTATATATGCTTTTTACTCTAATCTCCGATCTTACTTTCTACGTACTCCTGCTTCTAAAAGCTCTCAATTATTTTAATTGCTTATTGAATCATTGAAATTATTTCATATCTTTTGATTCAATAAGTAATATACTTTCCTTAATCTTCACAAAACATCATTCGCATATTTTGAGGATAAGATTATAGGAAATTTGTACTACAAGTGACAAAGCTGTGTTAGCAAGAACACATACCGTCAACAAACAATTATATTCATCGTTGTTGAAGTCCTCTGTGTTGTAAGAGGCAAGTGTTGAAGTCCTCAGTGTATTAGAGGCGTGAAATCCCGTTCGTTTGCTCCAGTATTGTAAACCTGTTCCTCCGGGTGAAGCGAGGTAGTTAATAGTGAAAATCCAGATAGAACTCTGGGACTGGACGTAGGACGGTGCTCCGAACCAGTATAAAAATCTCTGGTGTGATTTTTCTATTTTTATTTACTTTGCTACTATCTTCTATTTTCCGCATTTATATTATAGTCCATATTGCACGATCCAAGTGTACTATACTAGCACGTTTTCTATCCTCCTTTTCATTTGACTCAACCAGTTATTTTCCCCAAACTCCAAAAAACCCTAGTTTCTCAAATTCAATTTCCAAATCTCCAAATCTTCTAACAATGGCTCCTCCACAAAAGAAACCCAAGAAAGCATCATCCTACAGACCTTCATCTCTTAATTTCTCCGCTAAGAAATGGCTCGAAAGTCCGGTAGCCATAACAAGATGGAATCAAATGACTAACTACAAGTTTCATCCGGGCTCTTTCATCAAGTTTGATGATTTCACGTCTTATGGAATTCGTAGGTTAGCCAATAACTCCAACATTTCTCCATTGATAGATTTTTCAGAAAATAATGTGGAAATAAATCATTTGATGATAAAATTGTTCTATGCCAACATGAACCTCGACGAGTATCAGCCTGATAATCCGAACGGAGTCATTTGGTCTGTCGTCTGTGGCAAACAAATTTTTATTACTCGTGATAGGATTGCCTCTATACTTGGTATACCAAATCGAGGCGATGAGTTTTCATCTACTTTCTGTGAAGTCTTCACTCGCAATAGCATCAGTCATCGGTTCATAGAGGACAATAGTGACGGCACAAAGTCTATTGGACTTCGACTCACCGCCAGACTACTTCATCGCGTCTTGATGCATTCTCTGTTTCCTAGACTTGGAAATTATGATGCTGTATATAAAGAAAACTTCAAGGCTCTCTATGCTATTTATGGGGAAATCCAAATCAATTGGGTTCATATGCTTTTTGACGAAATTCTCAAGGTAAATAACTCTACACGACCTTATTTCTTCTACAATGAATATATCATGCGTCTTTTGTTAGCTTGTGGGGTAAAGCCTCCTGAGTCTGCCACCTCGAAACCAAAATGTATTGATTCCATAACCATCAAACGCATGAAGCTTCCTCCACCTTATCTTGAGATTATGCCTTTTGAAGAATGGCAACAAAGAGGTCCAAGAAAACAAAAAGCAACTTCCTCTCGACCTCGTTCCGATGAAGTGAAACTGTTAAAATCAAAATCATCCACAAAAGAATCACTTGAAACTATTGCGCGTAACCAATTTTTGCTTGAATCACGTCTCAAGCGCATGGACTCTAAAATTGATAAACGCTTCAATAAGGTCAAGTCATTCTTTGGTATGCTATGGGATGCTATATCATGTACCACATCCACCTCTATTCAAGCACAAGACCCAGGAAAACATCCTGCTCCTCCTGTTTTCAACTGGACATCATCTGAGGAGTCTACTGGTATGAGTGGACATGGACATGGAGAATCATCTAGAGGGAACAATGATGAAGAAGAAGAAGATGATGATGATGATGACGATGATGAAGAGGACATAGGATCTGCCTCTTCTTAGATTTTATTGTCTTTTATTATTTAGTGCTCTAAAAACATCAATTGACACTTGTACTAAATAGTGTCGTTATTTTTATTTTTATTTTTCATTTGACATTATGGTCTGTATTATACTCTGCTATGGTTTGGATGTGTTAAAGTTTTATTTTGCTATGCATATTATGGTAATTACACTCCTCTATTATTCTAGTATCTGTTACTCCTTTTTGTTGATGACAAAGGGGGAGAAAGGGCTAACAATTGCTTGCAGGAACATACATATATATAAAAATTCAAAGAGGGTGATCACATACTCAGGGGGAGATTCAGATTTTCAGATATATATATTGTCATCAATCAAAAAGGGGGTGAATGTTGAGTCACAAGTTCTATGAAGGTTTTGATTTCTGACAAAGAAATAAAGGCGATCGACAAAACAAGGTCATTATGGCTATAAAGAGCTACATATGGTACTCTAGATTATAGGTTGATTGTTTGATATTGTAATAGTGATAAACTTGTTAAAATCTATCCTCAAATAATCATGCATTTCAAGGAAATCAATATATATACGACTAAATTGCAGTTGCACATTTAGTGTGCAACTTTACAGGAACCGGTCGATCGGTCATAAAATAGGCGGTCGACCGTTCCTTTTCAGGGCGTTTTTAAACAGAAAGCAATTTTTCCAAAAGACACTTCTTTCTCCAAAGGTTGCATCTCTTACCTTTCATCAAAGATCATATCTCTTAATGGCAACTGCTCACAAAGAGTTACAACCATTCTTCTCTATATAAACTCATCTAAATCATTGATTAATACAACATGATTATATATGCTTTTTACTCTAATCTCCGATCTTACTTTCTACGTACTCCTGCATTCTAAAAGCTCTCAATTATTTTAATTGCTCATTGAATCATTGAAATTATTTCATATCTTTTGATTCAATAAGTAATATACTTTCCTTAATCTTCACAAAACATCATTCGCATATTTTGAGGATAAGATTATAGGAAATTTGTACTACAAGTGACAAAGCTGTGTTAGCAAGAACACATACCGTCAACAAACAATTATATTCATCGTTGTTGAAGTCCTCTGTGTTGTAAGAGGCAAGTGTTGAAGTCCTCAGTGTATTAGAGGCGTGAAATCCCGTTCGTTTGCTCGGGTATTGTAAAACTGTTCCTCCGGGTGAAGCGAGGTAGTTAATAGTGAAAATCCAGATAGAAGTCTTGGACTGGACGTAGGACGGTGCTCGGAACCAGTATAAAAATCTCTGATGTGATTTTTTCTATTTTTATTTACTTTGCTACTATCTTCTATTTTTCCGCATTTATATTATGGTTCATATTACACGATCCGTGTGTACTATACTAGCACGTGCACTATCACACACTTTTCAGGGCGGTCCCAAGCATCCTTTAAGTTACTAATGCATTTTGTTACTGTTCACTTGAGTTGATTTACAGTTTATAAGTATTTATGTCCTGACTCGAGGGTTTTGTATTTTGCTTTACGCTCGGGTCAGATTGATTGAGTTAGCATTCAAGATTCACCTTCGACGTTGGAGCTTTCCTTGAAGATCCAGCCATCTATTTTGTTTCAGTATCCAGTGGTTCAGTGATGTATCTGATTTGTACCTGATGTATCCTGTTACTCTTCTGTTGTATCTTATTTAACTCTGATGTATCTTATATTTTATATAGTAGCTTCATGAACTACTATCTCTTTTTCTTCCGCTGCATTTTTATATACTCTGTGTCTGTGATCTGTTATTTTTATTTACTGTATATTCTGAGATTTGCCAAATTTTTATTTACAACGCGGTATTTTGAGCAATTCAATTCCGACATGAGTGTCTACCTATACACTTATAATGGATGCGAATGGTTGAAAATACCTTGTTGTTACAACCATCCTGTAATTACTTTCCTTAATTAATTAACTCCTTAATTAATTATATTAATCTTTTAATTAATTACATCAAATAATTAATCCTTAATTACTTCTCCTAAGTAATTAACCTTTAATTACTTTCCATTAAGTAATTTCCCTTATATTAATTACGTCCAATAATTTATCCATCAATTACTTCACTAATTAATTACTCTTATCAATCTATTAAGCAATTATACTTAATCAATTATCAAGTGACTATCTTTAATTAACAAATTAATTAATCACATTCATCTCATTAATTACAACTGGGTAATTCATCCCTTAATTACCCTATAAATCAACTAATTAATCTTTAATTATAGATTAATTATTCTTTAATTATAAATTCATTTTTTAAATTATTTTCCTTAAATAATGATCCTCTTAATTACTTTCATTAATTAATTACCCTTTTCAATTAATCACTTAACAAGTAATTATTAATTAACCTTAACCCTTTAATTAATTATATTAATTAATTCTTTAATTAACACTAAGTGATTAACCCTTAATCACTTCTATTTAATTACTTTCATAAAGTAATTATTCTCTAATTACTTAATTAAATAATTACTTTTTACTTATCGATTTAATATATATATAACTTGTTAAACGCTTATCCTTGAAAACAATTTATTCTCATAGGTAAAAACTTGTTTTACTTTGTTTAAAACTTTGAATTATTTGCAAAATCAGTATTCTTTAGTTTTAAATCCTATAAAACTTCCAGTACAAACTTAAAACCTGCTAACATTAGAAAACCCGAGCAAAACAGTCAACTCCCCCGATTAAAAGACGGTACATCTCACGTTCTCTTCTGCTTCGAAAAAAATCAAGCATTCCCGAACTAAAACCCAAGCACCAACATCGCTCATCATCCACTGACACGCCGTACACGTGTACATCGATCGCGGTCGTCGACGAAACCCATTCCAGCCTTCGACAAGTCAACTCTGACCTCAGCAACCCAAGGCGATCACCTAGATATCTTGATTCGATCGAGAATCAAAAAGGACTCAAAACCCACTCGGCCTGGAAATCCATCATCACTGAAAAACACTCGCCTCTGACGATCCCTAACTCGAGAAGCTTTGCCATCCTCACCGTAGCTCACTCTCGACTTCCAGCGCCTTCAACGCACCTCGCGATCGCCTCCGATCAAGTCTCGATGTCAAAATCCCCTCTACAACATCAATGACAAAACCCGGGTGTTAAACCCTACTTCGACACTTTTTGGCCATCACGGCCATTGAAAAATCATCTCGACAATTTTCCTGCACTTGTCGACAACCCAGCCACCTCCGGCACAAATATCGTGCCTCCCCTTGCCGCCGATCGACGGCAATCGACCAAAACGTCTTATACGTTCAACTCAAGAAAACCCCCTGATTTCCAAACTAAAAATCAAGATATTCACACTAAAATCCATGATTTTCTATAAAGAATTCAATTATGCAATCAATTTTTAAAATTGAATTTATAAAATTTTGACCCAAATTAATTTTCACTGTTCTTTAAAGAATTTCGAGACAAATATATAATATAAATTCCTAGATATTTTTAATAGTGATATTGCATGATTTCAAATGCTTTTCATTTGCAAATCAAAAACTATCAATGATTAAATAATGAGATATTGAATTTTTAAAGAAATCAAAAACTGTAGTTATTCAACAGAGCCTATATTATATCCACACAGGCATTTTATACTCATACACATAAATGCATCCATCTTATTCCAAGAATTCAGGAAAACATCTTGATTTTCATACATATACCAAAGTGGAATCAAGATAGAACTGCTTTTAGAACTATGTTTACTCACCATTTGTAAATGCAGAGAGTGGAAAAACTGGAAACCTGAAACTTTGCAACGGTTTTTGATTCTTGAAGCTTGTATTGCTTTTTTGCAAACTTTGATTACTTAGATTGTGACGATATATAAAACTGAAAAGTTTGATGCTCTGAAGCTAGTTGTTGTTTGAGACGGTTTAAGTTTGAACAGAGCTGAAATCTTGGTTACTGGCTTGAAAAGATTACAGGTCTGGCCACTGATTCTTGAAAAATGATTTCGGGTTTTAGTTTGGTTTGAGGAATGTTTTCTGGTTTTCATTTGTTTTTGATTTGAGAAGAGTTTTCAGGTTTGGTTCTTTTGGTTTTTGAAAAGAAGATAGAAAAAAGAAAATGAAGAGGAAAATTAGGAGTTTAAATAGAGTTTTTTTATTTATTAAAATAAAAAGAAACTAAAAGAAAGAAATGACACTTGTCTCTTACCTTATTAATTGCTTAACACATGTTACATCTCTCTTGATTTAATTACACTTGTAGTAACTTATTTTTATATTATTTATAAATGATTCTAAAGGAAAATGAAATAAATTTCCTAATTAAATAAGTACTTTTATTATTATATAAATGCCTTTCTTAATTTTATATAAATAAAACTTTTAAAAGAAAATGTAATATAAATAAAATCATATAAAATTATTTAATCCAATTTTGAATGTTAATTTAAAAGCTTTTGTACTTATTTACTATTAAACAAATACTTTTCCAAATTTATATAAATAAATTACCTTTAAAGAAAATAATATAAAAAAAATCTTATTTTAAATAAAAACTCAGTCATATAATTTAAAATCAAAAATATTTTTAAGATATATATCCTTTAAATTAAAATTTTAAATCCAAATTCAAATTCAATTTAAAATCTAATTTAAAATCAATTCAAATAAATATAGATATCAATTTTAAACAAAGACACTATTAATTGTAAATAACTATTCTATTTAAAATCAATTTAAATACACATATATACACACATTTAAATAACATTTATTAAATTATAAAATAATAAGTCTATTAAAAATCTATTTAAAATCTATATTTTAAAAACAATTCATTATTAAATTGTTTGGAAACAACAATTTTACCAATTTTAAATAAATTGTAAAGGAGATTATCACATTTTAAATTGCATGAAATTCTGAGATATCACAAATTCCAACCGTTAGAAAAGTAGAATAGGGAAAGAGCTTCTTTTTGATAGGTTGTGGCTCCCGTAACTCCAAACGAGTCAGAAGTTATGGCCGTTTGAAGAAACGGAAAAAAGCGACGGACCGTTGGTTAATCCATTTCGACGGTATTGGCTAATGTCTTCGATATCCATGAAACGCTTGAGCATGCTCACACTGAAGCACTCGATATTTAATACATTATGGATCACCGTGGGAATAAATGGGGATATGGGTCAAAAGCCTGTCTCTAGAAGCTATAGCGCCATGTACGTTCTTCTTTTTTACGATCGTTATGTCTTTCTCGTTTTCCATACCTCATTGTTTTGCTCATATTCATCAACACACAAGGTCTTTAAGCCAAAATTACAACACCACGACAACGGGACGTCAAGAAGAATGTTAAATGCGTTTGATACCTTAGAATTTCGAACGGATGAGGGTGTTTTATATGATTACTTAGCTTGTAAGTAGCCTACTTTTTCAGTACGCGAATATCTTTCGGTTTCATGTTTTATCCAATTTTTAATCCAATTTAAATCTTTTTAGCGAAATATTATCGTGGCCTTTTTTGATCTTCGTATATTTTTGTTTTTTGTCGTTCTTCTAGGTTTACATCAATTTAGTCCGACTATTTATACCACAAACTCCGCATAATAAATTTATGAACGAAAATATCTGAGCTGTAGAAAAAACTCAAGAGGGAATTATTCTGCACCAAAAATCAATCCATGACAATTCCAACCGTTAGAAATGTAGAACATGAAAAGAGATTCGTTTTGATAGGCTGTGGCTCTCGTAAATCCAAACGAGTCAAAAGTTATGGCCGTTTGAAGAAACAGAAGAAAGCGACGGACCGCTCGCTGATCCGATTCAACGGTATTGGCTAAAGTCCTCGATCTCCGCGAAAAGCTGGAGCATGCTCACATTGTGCACTCGATATTTAAGACATTATAGATCACTGAGGAAATAAATGGGGATATGGGTCAAAAGCTTGTCTCTGAAGCTATAGCGCAATAAACGTTTTTTTTTTACGATCGTTCCATCTTCCTCATTTTTCGTACCTCATTGTTTTGCTCATATTCATCAACACGTGTAGTCTTTTTGCCAAAATTACAACACCATGACAAACTGACTTCAAGGAGAATGTTAAACACATTTGATATCTTAGAATTTCGAACGGCGGAGGGTGTTATGTAAGATTACATAGCCTGTAAGTAACCTACGTTTTCAGTACGCGAATATCTTTAGGTTTCCTGTTTTATCCAATTTTTAATCCAATTTCAATATTTTTAGCAGAATATTATCGTGTCCTTTTTTGATCTTCGCGTATTCTTGTTTTTTTGTTCTTCTAGGTTTACATCGATTTAGTCCAACAATTTACACCATAAACTCCGGGCAATAAATTTATGAACGAAAACATCCAAGCTGTAGAAAAAAAATTAAGATGGAATTATTTTGCACACAAAATCGATCCAAGACAACTCCAACTATTTTAAACGTAGAACATGGAAAGAGCTTCGTTTGATAGGTTGTGGCTCCCGTAACTCCAAACGATTCAAAAGTTATGGTCGTTTGAAGAAATGAAAAAAAGCGGCGGACCGCTCGCTGATCCGATTCGACGGTATTGGCGAAAGTCTTCGATCTCCACGAAACTCTCGAGCATGGTCACACTGTAGCACTCGATATTTAATATATTATTGATCACCGAGGGAATAAATGGGGATATGGGTCAAAAGCTTGTCTATTGAAGCTACAGCGCAATGAACGTTCTTTTTTAATGATCGTTCTGTCTTCCTCGTTTTCCGTACCTTATTGTTTTGCTCATATTCATCAACACGCGCGGTCTTTTTACCAAAATTACAACACCACGACAAAGTGACTTCAAGGAGAATGTTAAACGCATTCGATATCTTAGAATTTCGAATGGCTGAGGGTGTTTTATATGATTACTTAGCCTGTAAGTAACCTACTATTTCAGTCTACGAATATCTTTCGGGTTCCTGGTTTATCAAATTTTCAATCCAATTTCAATCTTTTTAGCGGAATATTATCATGGCTTTTTTTGATCTTCATATATTTTTGTTTTATTTTCGTTCTTTTAGGTTTACATCAATTTAATCCATCTTTTTATACCACAAACTCCACGGAATAAATTTATGAACGAAAACATTCAGAGCTGTAGAAAAAACTTAAGATAGAATTATTCTGCACACAAAACCGATCCATGACAATTCCAACCGTTAGAAACGTAAAACAGGGAAAGAGCTTCGTTTTGATAGGTTGTGGTCCCGTAATTGCAAACGAGCAAAGTTATGGCCATTTGAAGAAAAGGAAGAAAGCGACGGCCGCTCACTGATCTGATTGGACGGTATTGGCGAAAGTCTTCAACCTCCGTGAAACGCTTGAGCATGCTCACACTGTAACACTCGATACTTAAGACATTATGGATCACTGAGGGAATAAATGGGGATATGGGCCAAAGTTTGTCTCTAGAAGCTATAGCGCAATAAAAGTAATATATTTACGATCGTTTTCATCTTCCTCGTTGTCCATACCTTATTGTTTTGCTCAAATTCATCAACATGCACGGTTTTTTTACCAATCTTACAACACCACGACAAAGTGATTTCAAGGAGAATGCTAAACGCATTTGATATCTTATAATTTCAAACGGATGAGGGTGTTATATATGATTACTTAGCCTGTAAGTAACATACTATTTCAGTCTGCGAATACCTTTTGGTTTCCTGGTTTATCCAATTTTTAATCCAATTTCAATCTTTTTAGCGGAATATTATCGTGGCATTTTTTCATCTTCGTATAAATTTTTTTGTCGTTCTTCTAGGTTTACGTCGATTTAGTCCGACTATTTATACCACAAACTCCACGGAATAAATTTATGAACGAAAACATTCAAGCTGTAGAAAAAACTTAAGACGGAATTATTCTGCACACAAAATCGATCAATGACAATTCCAACAGTTCCAAACATAGAACATGGAAAATGCTTCGTTTTGATAGGTTGTGGCTCCCGTAAGCCCAAACGAGTCAAAAGTTATAGCCGTTTGAAGAAATGGAAGAAAGCGACGGACCGCTTGCTTTTCCGATTTGACGGTATTAGCTAAAGTTTTCGATCTACGCATAACGCTTGAGCATGCTCACACTGTCGCACTCGATATTTAAGACATTTTGGATCACTGAGGGAATAAACGGGGATATGGGTCAAAAGCATGTCTCTAGAAGCTATAGCGCAATAAACGTTCATTTTTTATGATCGTTCCGTCTTCCTCGTTTTCCGTACCTCATTTTTTTGCTCATATTCATCAACATTGGAGGTCTTTTTACCAAAATTACAACACCACGACAAAGTGACTTCAAGGAGAATGTTAAACGCATTCGATATCTTAGAATTTCGAACGGCTGAGGGTGTTTTATATGATTACTTAGCCTGTAGGTAACCTACTTTTTCAGCCTGCGAATATCTTTCAGTTTCCTGTTTTATCCAATTTAAATCTTTTTAGCAGAATATTATAAAGGACTTTTTAGTCTTCATACATTTTTGTTTTTTTGTCGTTCTTCTAGGTTTACATCGATTTAGTCCAACTATTTATACCACAAACTCCATGGAATAAATTTATGGATGAAATCATCCGAGCGGTAAAAAATTAAAGATGAAATTATTCTGCACATAATACCGATCAAGGACAATTCCAACTGTTAGAAATGTAGAACATGAAAAGAGATACGTTTTGATGGGTTGTGGCTCCCGTAACTCCGAAGTGTCAAAAGTTATGGCTGTTTGAAGAAATGGAAGAAAGCGACGGACCGCTCGCTTATCCGATTCGGCAGTATTGGCGAAAGTCTTCGATCTCCGCGAAATGCTCGAGCATGCTCACACTCCGCGGAATAAATTTATGAACAAAAACATCCAAGCTGTAGAAAAAACTTAAGAAGGAATTATTCTGCACACAAAACTGATCCATGACAATTACAACCATTAGAAACATAGAACATGGAAAGAGCTTCGTTTTGATAAATTGTGGTTCCCGTAACTCCGAACGACTCAAAAGTTATGGCTTTGAACAAACTGAAGAAAGCGACGGACTGCTCACTGATCCGATTCGCTGGTATTGGCTAACGTCTTCGATCTTCGCAAAACGCTTGAGCATGCTCATACTGTAGCACTCGATATTTAAGACATTATGGATCACTGAGGGACTAAATGGGGATATGGGCCAAAAGCTTGTCCCTAGAATCAATAACGCAATAAAAGTTCTTTTTTACGACTGTTCCGTCATCCTCGTTGTCCGTACCTTATTGTTTTGCACATATTCATTAACACATGCGGTCTTTTTTCCAATATTACAACACCACGACAAAGTGATTTTAAGAAGAATGATAAATGCAGTTGATATCTTATAATTTCGAACGGCTGAGGGTGTTTTATATGATTACTTAGCCTGTAAGTAACCTATTTTTTACATACGCGAATATCCTTCGGTATCCTGTTTTATCGACTTTTTAACCCAATTTAAATCTTTTTAGAGGAATATTATCGTGGCCATTTTTTTATCTTCGTATATTTTTGTCTTTTTTTTGTCGTTCTTCTTGGTTTACGTTGATTTAGTCCGACTATTTATACCACAAACTACGCGGAATAAATTTATGAACGAAAACATCCGAGCTGTAGAAAAATTTTAAGATGGTATTATTCTACAAGCAAAACCGATCCATAACAATTCCAACCGTTAGAAACATAGAACATGGAAAGAGCTTCGTTTTGATAGGCTGTGGCTCCTTAACCCCAAACGAGTCAAAAGTGATGGCCGTTTGAAGAAAACGGAAGAAAGCGATGGACCGCTCACTGATCCGATTCGACGGTATTGGCTAAAGTCTTCGATCTCCACAAAATGCTTGAGCATACTCACACTGTAGCACTTGATATTTAAGACATTATGAATCAGTGAGGGAATAATGGGGATATGGGCCAAAAGCTTATCTCTAGAAGCTATAGCGTAATAAAAGTTCATATTTTATAATCATTTTGTCTTCCTCGTTGTCCATACCTTATTATTTTTCTCATATTCATCAACACGGGCAGTCTTTTTATCAATATTACAACACCACGACAAAGTGATTTCAAGGAGAATGATAAATGCATTTGATATCTTAGAATTTCGAAGGCTGAGGGAGCTTTATATGATTACTTAGCCTGTAAGTAGCCTACTTTTTCAGTACCCAAATATCTTTCGATTTCCTGTTTTATCCAATTTTTAACCCAATTTGAATCTTTTTAGTGGAATATTATCATGGCCTTTTTTGATCTTCGTATATTTTTTTTTGTCGTTCTTCTAGGTTTACATCGATTTAGTCCGACTATTTATACCACAAACTCCACGGAATAAATTTATGAATGAAAACATCCGAGCTGTAGAAAAAACTTAAGATGGAATTATTCTGCACACAAAATCGATCCATGAAAATTCCAAGTGTTAGAAACATAGAACATGCAAAGAGCTTCTTTTTGATAGGTAGTGGCTCCCATAACTCCAAACGAGTCAAAAGTTATGGCCGTTTGAAGCAATGAAAGAAAGCGATGGACCAATCACTGATCCAATTCGACAGTATTGGCTAAACTCTTCGATCTCCGTGAAACGCTTGAGCATGCTCACGCTGTAGCACTTGATATTTAAGACATTATGGATCACTGAGGGAATAAATGGGGATATGGGCCAAAAGCTTGTCTCTAGAAGCTATAGCACAATAAAAGTTGTTTTTTTACGATCGTTCCATCTTCCTCGTTGTCCGTACCTTATTGTTTTGCTCATATTCATCAACATGCGCGGTCTTTTTACCAATATTACAACACCACGATAAAGTGACTTCAAGAAGAATGTTAAACGCATTTGATATCTTAGAATTTCGAACGGTTGAGGGTGTTTTATATGATTACTTAGCCTGTAAGTAACCTACTTTTTCAGTACGCGAATATATTTCGGTTTCCAATTTTATCCAATTTTTAACTCAAATTAAATCTTTTTAGCGGAATATTATCGTTACCTTTTTTGATGTTCATATATTTTTGTTTTTTTGTCATTCTTCTAGGTTTACATCGATTTAGTCCGACTATTTATACCACAAACTCCGTGGAATAAATTTATGAACCGAATACATCCGAGCTACAGAAAAAACTTAAGATGGAATTATTCTGCACATAAAATCGATCCATGACAAGTCCAACCGTTCGATATGTAGAATAGGGAAAGAGCCCTGTTTTGATAGGTTGTGGCTCCCGTCGATCCAAATGAGTCAAAAGTGATGGCCGTTTGAAGAAACGTAAGAAAGTGACGGACCGCTCGCCGATCCGATTCGACGGTATTAGCTGAAGTCTTCGATCTCCATGAAACGCTCGAGCATGCTTACATTATGGCACTCAATATTTCGGACATTATGGATCACCGAGGGAATAAATGGGTATATTGGTCAAAAGCTTGTCTCCAGAAGCTATTGCGCAATAAACGTTCTTTTTTTACGATCATTCTGCCTTCCTCGTTTTCCGTACCTCATTGTTTTGCTCATGTTCATCAACACGCCATGTCTTTTTACCAAAATTATAACACCATGACAAAGTGACTTCAAGGAGAATGTTAAACGCATTTGATATCTTAAAATTTCGTACGGCTGAAGGTGTTTTACCTGATTACTTAGCCTGTAAGTAGCCTACTTTTTCAGTACGCGAATATCTTACGGTTTCCTGTTTTATCCCATTTTTAACCCAATTTAAATCTTTTTAGCAGAATATTATCGTGGCCTTTTTTGATGTTCTTATATTTTTTGTTCTTCTAGGTTTACATCGATTTAGTTCGAGTATTTATACCACAAACTCCGCGTAATAAATTAATGAACGAAAACATCTGAGCTGTAGAAAAAACTTAAGATGGAATTATTCTGCACACGAAACCGATCTATGACTACTCCAACCGTTAGAAACGTAGAATATGGAAAGATCCTCGTTTTGATAGGTTGTGGCTTCCGTAACTGCAAACGAGTCAAAAGTTATGGCCATTTGAAGAAACGAAAGAAAGCGACGGACTGCTCACTTATCCGATTCAACGATATTGGTTAAAGTCTTCGATCTCGACGAAACGTTTGAGCATTCTCACACTGTAGCACTCGATATTTAAGACATTATGGATCAATGAGGTAATAAATGGGGATATGGGTCAAAAGTTTGTCTCTAGAAGCTATAGCGCAATAAAAGTTCTTTTTTATGATCTTTCCATCTTCCTCATTTTCCGTACCTTATTGTTTTGCTCATATTCATCAACACGTGCGTTCTTTTTACCAATATTGCAACACCGTGACAAAGTGATTTCAAGGAGAATGCTAAACGCATTTGACACCTTAGAATTTCGAACGGCTGATGGTGTTTTATATGATTACTTAGCCTGCAAGTAACCTACTATTTCAGTCTGCGAATATCATTCGGTTTCCTGTTTATCCAATTTTTAATCCAATTTCAATCTTTTTAGCAAAATGTTATCATGGCCTTTTTTTATCTTCGTATATTTTTGGTTTTTTTGTCGTTCTTTTTGGTTTACGTCGATTTAGTCCGACTATTTATAGCACAAACTCCACAGAATAAATTTATAAATGAAAATTTTCGAGCTGTAGAAAAAACTTAAGATGGAATTATTTTGCACACAAAATCGATCCATGACAATTCCAACCGTTAGAAACGTAGAACAGGGAAAATGCTTCAATTTGATAGGTTATGGCTCCCGTAACTCCAAACGAGTCAAAAGTCCTGGCTGTTTGAAGAAACGGAAGAAAGTGATGGACCGCTCGCTTTTTCGATTCGACGGTATTGGCTAAAGTCTTTGATCTGCGCGAAACGCTTGAGCCTGCTCACACTATAGCACTCGATATTTAAGACATTATGGATCACTGAGGGAATAAATGGGGATATGGGTCAAAAGCTTGTCTCTAGAAGCTATAGCGCAATAAACGTTCTTTTTTTCCGATCGTTCCATCTTCCTCGTTTTCCCTACCTCATTGTTTTGCTCATATTCATCAACACGCGAGGTCTTTTTACTAAAATTACAACACGACAATAAAGTGACTTCAAGGAGAATGTTAAACGCATTTTTTATGATTACTTAGCCTGTAAGTAACCTACTTTTTCAGTACGCGAATATCTTTCGGTGTTTAATTTTATCCAATTTTAATCCAATTTAAATCTTTTTAGTGGAATATTATTGAGGCCTTTTTTGATCTTCGTACATTTTTGTTTTTTTGTTGTTCTTCTAGGTTTACATCGATTCAGTCCGACAATTTAAACCATAAACTCCACGGAATAAATTTATGAATGAAAACATCCGAGCTGTAGAAAATACTTAAGATGGAATTATTCTGCACACAATACCGATCCATGACAATTCCAACCGTTAGAAATGTGGAACAGGGAAAGTGCTTTATTTTGATAGGTTGTGGCTCTTGTAACTCCAAACGAGTCAAAAGTTATGATAATACCTTGGGTTTATATTATAAATATTAAAGGGGATATTATTATCTTTTGGGTTAGAAATTATGGATTAATTGTAATTTTGCTTAGCAAAACTAAAATATGAATATCTTGTGATTAGAATTGCATAATTTGACTATAAGATATTCCATATAGAATCAATGAGTTGAAACCTAGAATTTAGAACTTTAATCATGTACCCTTAAATATGTAGTATTAAGAAATAATAAGGATTAAATGATAATGGATGGATTTAAAAGATAAGTATAAATGTCTTGTGAAGTAAAATTCGCAATTCGGCCGTAAGATATTTGATGATAATATTGAAGCTAGAAGTTGTAACTAGAGAAAGTAAAAAAGGAAATGCATACTTAGAGAAAAAAAAATTATTATCAATATAATAGAAAAAGATAAGCTAAAATTGAAATTTTGGGTAAATATAATATGAAAGGGTAAGTTCTATAACTTATAAAGGAGTTAATTTTATTTGAAACTTAGACACTTTGACTAGGTTAAAATCAAAGTGAAATTTAGGAACAAAAGATATAGGAAATATCATCCTAATATAAAAATTTGAATTTGTGATACATTTAGGGTAACATTTGTAATTCAAAATGAAGTCAGAGTAGAAGTGGATAGTTTTGAAAAATATGGTTAGTAGGTTGATTGTTGGATGAAAATTTTAAGTAACAAATACCGCATGAATTAAGTTTCACAATTTGACTATAATGTACTTGATGGATTTAAGATTAAGAAATTTGATTTAGAAAATGGATAGGTAAATAAGTTAAGTAGTTAATCATAGAATCAGTGAGAAAATGGTGTACACTTAGTAAAGATGTCTTATTAATATATGGATTGGATAAATAATATTAGCTAAATGAAAACCTTAGATAAAGAAAACTAAGGGCTGAGTTTTATAACTTATTAATTTGAGATAATAGCAGAGTTCCATATTAGTTAAACGCCTTAGTTGAAGTAATGATGATTTGAAGTTTGGGGATATGTATATATACTCTTAGGAAGTAAAGGGATATTAGACAAGTTTAAGTCATATCTGTTTGCTTAAGTAATAGTGAATTTAGAAGAAAGTAAGTGGTTGTGAAATAAAATTGGATTAATAGAAATTTTGAAGAAATGTATTAGGTAAAGATGAATGTGAATAAGTACATAAGTTAAACATAGATCATTTCGGCACATAAATTTTGATCTAAGATTTGAGAACATAACTTTGAGGTGTTTACACCAATCTGAAAAAGGATTTATCACTCGGTTCTTGACGGTGAGCATTGATGGGATTTTATGATTATGTACACTAGTTTTCTATTATAGTTGAGAGCTATGCAAGGAAATCAAGGGTTTATGATCAAGAAGTCTGATCAAAGTCCGCACTAGAAAATCGTGGGATCGATACTAGTTCAAAAGAAAAGTTGTGGATTTGAATAATAGATCGAATCAAATATCATGTAACAACCCAAAATTTTCGAACCCGAAAATTTCAGATAGTTATGGAAAAGAAGAAAGAGATGGAAGAAGAAGAAGAGCAGAACACCAAAATCTCACATTCGTAGCGGATAAAATATAATAAATAATAACAGTTTACAAAAGAATATTTTATCTGTTGATTACACTTTAATACATCAGAGGTTCACATATATATACAGTCACTGATCATATACAAATCATATCTCGGATATATAATCATAAACTGCAGCGGAAATACTCTATACGTACTTGCCATCCAGCTCGTCTCCTGAGCTCCAGAACGTACCTACCTGAAAATCTGTAATACTCGGTCTGACCCGAGCATTGCACCAAAGTAACACCCGGGTCAGGCTGGAAACCAGCGTGAGTAAACCCAACTAACATGAAATGCAAAAGTTTACAAATCATATAAACCCGGGTAACTTATATCAATTTCCACTTCATAAGCTGTTATAGACATCACTTATTTCACACATCAATTTCTTAGTGCCAGAACTTAGATTTTATGATCCAATTCACTTAAAATCATTCCAATATACCATATTGATTCCACGTATCAATTTGTAAAGAATCGAAGTGATTTCGGGTATTAACCAATACCCGACTCTGGTCTCTTCGAAATTCATGCCATCCTTACCTAAGTTATCCAAATGAAATACACAACGTTTCATATCAGAGATATCAACTCATTCAAAGCAACCAATACCAATCAATCATCCATACGCAAAACTTAATCATATACAAACCAATTCAATTGATTCTAATTGAATTTCAAACATCAATCACTTAGATTTCTTCATTCAATATTAATTAATTCCAAACAAATTAATCAATCATCCCCTCATAATTCATCTTGATTAATCACCCTGGATTAATTATCCTTCCATTACCTTCAAGTAATTATTTTTAATTAAATTCTCGATATTAATTATTCTTAACCAAATCAAGAATAAATCTTAATTACTTCATGAATTACCCAACTATTTCAATTACATTAGCCCTTAATCACTTACGTTAATTAATTTCATACAAGTCATTTGTTATGGATTAATCAATCTTAATTAATCGGGCTTTGATTACATCATTACACATCTAATTTAATTATATTAATTAAAACCCACAATATTCATCATTGAAATCTTGCTTACTTACTAATAATTAGTTACACTCCAGTAACTTATCATTTCCTAAATATCCATTTTAAATTTATCACCTTTGTACTTGTTTTAAAGGATAGTTATATTTCTCTAATTAGCCTCCTGATAAATTTTCTTTCAATTGCTTCTACTAAGAACTTACCTTTCTCATCCATTTCACCAAGTAATTTAAATCTGAATTACTTCCATTTATTATCCATCCATTAATTTATTACATCCAGTAATTTCATGTATCACTAATTACCTTACTAAGTAACCTTACTTTATAAATTACATTAAGTAATTATACCTTTCAAATTTCACAATTGATTACCCTTAATTAATTAATAAAATTAATTACCTTAAATTAATCACATCAATGAATCAGTTAATAGCCTTTAATCCTTGATCTTTCATTAGCTATATTCGTTAACCAATCCTTAAAGTACTTCTCTAAGTTCTTAACTTAAATTAAACACTTAATTACAAGTTAATTCGTTAATTCATTCTTAATTACAAACTATTTAACTTCTAAGTACATCATCGATTTCATTTTCTTAGAAACAAACATGTTCATTTCGGGCAGAAATTTAACCCAAGCATGCACCTCAAATTCATATACATATATGGCCGAATTTTAAAAAGTGATACAAATGAAAGTTATCACATTCTTCCTGCAGTTTTCAAAATTTTAAAAATTATAGGATTTGGATAAAAAACGCAAAATTTATGCACAAAATACTAGCTCAGGTTTGCACAAGACACTGAGTACTCTACAACAACAGGACAGCGAGTTTGCAAGAGGTTTTTCAACATTTTAATCAATGAATTTCAAAAAATGATAGAAATAAAAGTTATAGGCCATTCTATTAGCTTTCCAGAATGACCAAGATCATCAAATTTGGATCAACGGGTCAAAAGTTATGACCATTTTACTAAAAATATTAAGCTTAGCCTGAACTTATGCATTTGCAGGATAGCAACGAACAATTGCAATTTTAGCATAGAAAATATCGAAATCAAGCAAAATGAATAAAATAAAAGTTGTAGCTTAGTTTCTAAGCTTTCCGGATCATTAAATATTACCGAATTCCGATAAGAAATGTAAAGGTTATGGATAAAACAATTCTGAGATTTGAATTTTATAACTTCTGTCATTTTGTCTCGGGACAGCGATAAACAATTATAATTTTGGCCAAGATAACGTCGAAATTTTGCAAAACTCAAAACTTAAAAGTTTTAGAACAAAGTCTAAGCTTTCTGGAACATCTAAATTTATCGAAATCGGTTGAGAAATGAAGAAGTTATGGCCAATTTAGTTTCAGCCTTAAGCAAAGAGCTAATATTGGTTTTGCTCTCGGGATTACAGTAGAAAGATTCGATTTTGACATAGCTAACATCCAAATTACAGAAAATACAAAACATTAAAGTTGTAGCACATGAAATAAGATTTCCATAATATCTAAGAAATCAAAATTTCATTAATAATTGAGAAAGTTATGGTCAAATTACTAAGCTGCGTTTTTGATAGAACCGAGCCACTTTTACTTGCAACCATCATCTCTTCAAGAATAACATGAATACTAGAAATTTAAATAGGTTTTCTCACCTTAAACTTGTGTATTTGTCTTGACTCTTTTTCTCTAGCTTTCTCCAAGCTTTTTCACTTTATCTTACTTTTGTTTTTATTTTGTGAAAGAAAGAAAAATAAGTGAACATTTCCACCCTTTATATAGTAATTTTCAAGGCTAGTTTGGTAATTTTAGTTTTGGACACTTGTCTACTTCTCTTTGCACAAGCTTTAGAATGTTGACACATGCCTACTTAGGTGTCTTAAGATGTTTCTACACATGCACACCTAATGGGGTTATGTGTCACTATTTTATTTAATCTTGAGATAGGTGTATGGTCCATATTATGCCAATTGTCTTCACCATGTCATGCCACTTATCCTATACTTATAAATGTATACATACTTATACCTTTTGTATTATTTAAAAGCATACATAAATATAAATAAAATAGAGATGGTGTAGATAGTATATTGTAAACTATCGATTTACACGATATATTATTAAAACTGACAAATCACCTTTAAATTAGATTCCAACCATTCTATTATCTTCAGTCCTATCGTTATAAATTTTATAAGCCTTCAAATTGTTATTAACAGGCTTAAAATTCTATATTCAATATTTTACCCAATTTCAAATTATGTAACTCAATAATTTAATTATCAAGTAAATATTAATATTCGGGAGTCAAGTTTGCAATTAACGTTTAAATATTTAAAATCAATTTATTATTCCAATCTAAACTGTTAAAAATATCGGGTCGTCACATTCCTCCCCCCTTAAAAAAATTCGTCCGCGAAATTTATAGTTAGGATGAATGGTTCAAAACCCGTTTACTTTTTCCAAAACCCACAATTCAACATTTTACCAATTATCTTTTATTAAAGACACTTAACCTTAACCAACTTCCTAAAACCTTTTATAGTTTTCACGCAATACCCTTTTGCTCAATCCTTTAAATTTCAATTTAAAACCAATTTTGAGTTATCGAAATTTTCTCAATTTTTTTTTCTAACTCTCTAAATTTCCGAAAAGGTTTGCCAGCATCTCCTTTGCGCGGCTAGCTTGGTACTACTACAAAAGGCCTCTACGGGCTCCCAAATCCTAAAAGAAAACAAATGCCAAGTGGCCACATCAAAACCCAATCCAATTCCATACAGAATTTTAAATACATACCTTTTTGTCGGGCCATTCACATTTATCTTTTGGAATCAAATCCAATTTCTTTTCCCTTTCATACCTGCGTATTCTATTTAACAACAATATCCAATCGTAACCTTTCAAATCCCTTTTTACCTTTCCTTATATAGGTTTCCACATCTTCTTCTATGCCAACTAGTTTTCTCGTTTTTCATACGAATTCAATTTATTTCAATTTTGAATATTAAATTTTATCCTTCATTTATAACTGGTTCATATTAGTTTCATCTACTAATTCACTTTAAGTTTCAAATTTGAGATCGTTTTGTCGCTAATGAATTTTTTTTCCTAACTCCCAAAATTTTCAGAAAATTTTGGCGGAGTCTCCTTTGTACGGAGGAGCTTTTGCAATTTGACAATAGATATAAATATGTATACATCGACCCACACGGTCGGAAAAAGCAAAAGAAGTTCATATTTCCTATTTTTATTGCGTAGGCGTACCTTTATTTAGTATTTTAAGCAAGCAGGTTATAAATTTAAGCAATTAGCGCAATCCAAACCAACCAAACAGTCTTCAAGTACATGTACTATCTCAATTTAAATATGTAAGTGCCACATATAGAAATTCTATTAACATTTCACTTACTTTTAAAGGCTAAACACAAGCATTTCAAAAGCAACAAACACCAAACGCTTACCATAAGCGATTTATATAATTTAATTATCAAGTAAATATTAATATTCGGGAGTCAAGTTTACAATTAATGTTTAAATATTTAAAATCAATTTTTTATTCCAATTTAAACTGTTGAAAATATCGGGTCGTCACATATCACATATAGTATGATGTGTTGGGTCTATCTACTTAGTAGTTGGATAGTTATCTCAAATTGTAAGCACTAAGATATAGTGGTTGGACTGATGTTTTGGTATGCATATATATAGAGACCATAGATATAGTACATACTCAGGAAAGGGAATGAGTTATATAGTTGTATTCGTTTATCTTGATATAGTATCAGTGTGGTTGTTTTTTGTAATCTTGTTTGGTTGTTGTATATTCTATCTTAAGTGTGCAATATGCACTAGGATGGGTACGATAGAAGTTTGACTTGATGTATGTGTATATAATCGTAAGTACGTGATATGTACTCAGGTTAGTGTGGGGAATCTCTTTATGTATGTTTCACATCATTTGCTTTTAGTGTTGTTATGATATCAACCTTCTTCTTTCCTATCATCAGTAGAAATAAGTCAAATTATTCGAGGATATAAGTATGAGATAGATTCTTTAATCTAACTTTCATTAACTTTCATTTCGAGGACGAAATGCTTTTAAGTATGGGAGAATGTAACGACCCGTAATTTCGCTACTTCGAAAATAAGAGATTTTACTTATTTTTAAATTTAAAAGGAATTTAAATCTTAAATATATATGTTATATATGGTAAATAAATTATCTATTCTTACAGTTAATAAATTAAAAAGTATAAATTTGGATTTTAGAACAAGTCGACAAAAGTTAAGTTTTGTTAATAATAAATAAAGGCTTAGATAAATAGGTATAAATATTTGTTTGAAAATATAAATCTTATTTAAAACATCTAATAAACATAATAAAAGTATATTTATATATTTAAAATTATGTTAATAATCGTTTTACAAAAATAACCAAAATTTGTCGTATTTTGTAAGTTTTACATATACTATAAAATTAGAGATTTTGATATTATTTAAATTTAATTTTTAAATATAAAGAGACTTGTTTTATTTTATTTAAAGAAGTAAAAAGTTCATTTTAAAGTTTGTTTCACTTCAATATATAGCTTAATAAAAACGTCAAATTTTGACGGTAAAATTTGTCGACAAAAACACCTTTTTCAACAAAAACAAGTTGTCGACAAGTTGTTGCAACTTGATACACTTTCTAACCTATAAATACAAGTTTACAAACTATTTAAACACTTTACATCTAACACTAAATGACAAAATGAGTTTACTTTTTAAAAGTTAAGTTAAAATAAATAAATTTAAAAAGACATGATTTGACATAAAAACAACATCATTATCATACTTGTCATCTCATTAATAAGATGTAATGCTTTTACATGGAAAAGGAGCAAAACTATATGATTTAACAATTAAAACCATAAGAAGGTGACACCTCTTTACCTCTTAACACACTTTTCCATAACCATCATTTCCACCGTTAATGCAAATCAAATGAAGCAAAAGTCTTCTTTCTTTTAACACAAAATTTAAGAAAAAAAATGAGAGTAATCATTTCTTAAGTAAAAATTCAAATCAAACCATTTCTCCTCCGTTAATAAAATGTCAAATCAGGGGTAAAAAGGTAAATAAAAAGTAAAAAAGTAGAGAAGGGCATTTTAGCATTTTCCATCCAAAGCTCAAGTATAAATATGCATCCATACCTTTCATTTTTCACACTTCATTCTCTACCTTCTTCTTCACTTTCTCCTTCTTCTTCACCTCCTTTTCCATGGCATCCAACCTCTCTTCCACCTCCATTTTCCTTCTACCTCCAAGCCATCACCACCACATCATCAATACCTAGCCACATCTTCACCTAAACCACCTTACCCCTCTCCAAAATCACCTACCCGCCTCCTCCAAGCCTCTAACACCTCACACCCCCACCCAAAACCTACGGCCAAGGCCATCTCCACCCAAGGCCGAGCTCCTACACCAAGGCCGTACCCCCTACACCCAAGCCGAGCCTAAAACCCACCTACCCAATCACCTACAAGCCTTACCCTCCTCCACATCCACCTATCCAAGGTAGTATACTCTACCCTTCCATATAGAAAAAAGAGAAAAGAAAAGGAAAGGAAAACAAAAGCGTTTGGAAAGGAAACGGCAAAAGGCGAGACGTTGGAAATAGCACGTTAGCGAGAGATGGAAATCTTACGTCAAAGTTTGATGGAGTGGATATGAAGGTGAGAAATTCTCACTACTTTTTTAATTATATTGATTATCATGTTTAATTGTTATGTTAGATAATCACCATTTGAAGATATGGATCTTTGGTTGATTGTTTGAATATGTTGGGTAATCAATAGTGATGTTATGACATTTACCGTATTGAATATGTTAATGTTATATGATTGTTGTATGGTTGTGATGATAATTTGAATATCAAATTCCTATTAATTAAGTATTCCCTTTGTTTAAAGACCATATTTTACTAATATGAGATATTGTGGAAAAATAAGTCTCTTTTCATTTAGAAGTTAAATTAAAGTTAAAATGACAGAGAATTTGAAATTTGAAGTGAAACGGATTCGAAAATGATGGTTAATTAGAAATTGAAATCGAGATGAATAGTGAAATTGATTTGAATCGATTTTGAAAAAAAGTGAAGTTTAGTTTGAGATTGAATTGAAGTTTAAATTGAAATTAGATTTGAAATCTAAGTTTTAAATGTGTTTAATTTGAGATTTGAATTGAAATTAAGTAGAAATTGGATTTTAAAATTTAATATTAAAATAATAGGAATATAATAATATTATAATATGGTAATAGTGAAAATATATTTTTAAATACTTTAAAAAGAGAAAATATTGATTTAAAATGGTTTCTAATGATTTTATAAGTGTTGAAATCCAATTTGAATAGATTATTTCAAGTATTAAAAAATAAGTTAAAACTAGACGCGTCGCGCAACGGTAGTTCGCGATTTCGCGCCGAAAAGTTCAAATGAATGTATAGAGTGGAATGTAGCTTAGAATTCTTCGAGATAAGAAAATTCCGGACTATTATATCCATGTCTTCTAAATGAAGAAAGAAAATCAAAGTTTCGTTGAGAAGATTTTGAAATAAGTCCAAATCAATTTTCTAGAAAAATCACGCTAGTGTAGTTTAGAGACCGTAATAGGAAATTTGTTTAAATGGATGTCTTTAATTATGAAAAAATATGGAATAAATTTGATAAATCTATTAAAATGATTTAAAATAGATTTGGATTGGAAAAAATGAATTATCGAATGTTTAAAAGTTGCTTAATGAAAATAAGCTTATTTAGCACTTTCCGTAGCACTTTTCTGTTGTGAATTCTATAACTTTTGGAATATGAGTTTAAATGTAACGACGTTTCACAGAATAAATTGCAAATGTTTTAAAAAGGATAATTAAACGTTTTTGAAAGATAATCTGGAATATTTATAAGCAGTTACAAAATAAAGTTGAAAATATGAGTATGTGGAAACAACTAGTACATTTCTCCCGCCTGTGAGATCTGGAAAGATAAAAAAAAGTGTTTAACTAAGATTAGGGATGGAGCAACCAGTGCTCTGAACGTACCTGGCCTATGTTTTCTTTTCTTAGGCGAGGGGTGGAACAGATCGAAAGGAAAGCCCGGATGCTCTTAAATAAAAAGATTCTGTTAAGTTTTTCAAAATAAAAGAAGATTGGTATTATCCAAAAGTTAAGTAATCTCCAAAAATAAATGATTTCTATGATCCTATTTACTTCAAAATGTTTGTTAAGATTGATTTAGGGTTTATCATATACGATGTCTTAAATAACATTGTTTTTGACCCTACTAAAAAAGTAAAGAAATTTAGATCAAGAAGTAAGTAAGGAAATTTGAGATATTTTTCAAGCAAAAGAATGAATTTCTTAGAAATTATCCTAAGTCTAAAGAAAGAGATTTCAAAATCATACGAAAAGAATTAAAGTGAAAAGAGACTTAATAGATCCTGTATACTCATATTCACTTTCTATCGATATTGGATTTCGAAGGAACGAGGGTCGGATTTGGGTAAATCCAATCTGAAAACCGCTTCGAACCAATGTATACGTTCAAACGTGAGGACATGTTGAAGATGATGATTATTGAAGACCGTGGATCTTTATAGCGTGAGGACTGCTTATTGACTTGCTCTGGGTAGCTCCCGAGTTATATATAACAGTGGTCTCCTCGTTGTGGAGATTGTTCGGATTGCAAGGACTACTCTCAAACTAGTGGTAGTAGGAGAGTACCATCGGTTTGTCCTATTCCTGGAAACTTGTATAGAGGATTGTCTGACATTGAATTTCTAAAGATTATGTACATTGGTTTTTACAAACGTACATCAGTGGCGGCGGTGAAGGCAACTTCTCTTAGCTTAACACCCTCCTTGAGACGTACGAGCTCAAGGGTTGTATTTTTTGGAAGTAGTAGTTAACGGAAATGTCAATGTGGCATTCAAAGATGTGATGTGTGCTTTATGAAAAGTTAATCGTAGCCTCAAGCCTCGTCAAACCGGAAATGACCGAAACAGGATTAGATGCGGCAAGGCTAAGTGGGTCATTCCCAATTAGGGTATGATCATCCCCTTCTAGATATATTTCTTCCCGCTATGACGTCGTGGTGTAAATTAATGTGGTGTATGCTATGAGGGCCCTTGAATAAAGGTCGGTAGCGACCGGGGGATGACATATTCGGTACCATCTAGTTAAAGAGGTGGGCCGGTCTTGCGTTGGTAGAGGATCCTTTGTGATGGTTCTCGAGACATCCATCTAGAGGTGTAACCATTCGAAAGGTAGATCATGCGCATGGTAATTTGTAAGGAAAACCATTCTCCAATAAGAACCTACGGTTTTGTTTGTAGAGCCTAGTATGCTGAAATTTAATAATGGAAATAATTTCGGCTAAGAATAGTAAGTTTATTTGCAAATGTTTTCAAAGAGATGTCATTAAAAATAATATCAAATGTTTTGATATAAAAGTATTTTAGTTATCATAAGGTAAAATCACGTCCATGTTTATGTGTGGGCAGGGTCATATGAGATACTCTTTATTTTCAATAGATTTATAGAAAGGCTGATAAATGACACTATCATCTATTATTAAGTTTTTCTCACGCTGGTTTATCAAGCCTGATCCGGGTATTTTCAATACTCGGGTCAGATCCGAGTAGTTTTAGGTTTAGTCGAAGATGGTTGGAGTTTCCAGAGGAGAGCTGGAGATATTCATCGACGTATGAACATATTCTATTATCCGCTGTACTTAGTGTATTTTGTTTGATGTTTGTCAGCAATTGTAAGGATATATGTTTATAACCGTCCAAGCTGAATTTATGTTAGACTCTGATATATGTATTTAAAAGTTTTCCGCTGTAAAAATATTTGTTCAATATTATATGTTATTCCTTTCTAGTGAGATTCTGCTCTGTCTACTTTTCTTTTTACCCTTAAAGATCCGTCTTTTTGTGCAATTTGAGTTAAAAATGTGTGGTTTATTGTCGATTCAAA
This sequence comes from Allium cepa, assembly GCA_030765085.1. Lineage (NCBI taxonomy): Eukaryota > Viridiplantae > Streptophyta > Magnoliopsida > Asparagales > Amaryllidaceae > Allium > Allium cepa. The sequence continues at coordinate 174,290,711 of CM060931.1, forward strand.
GAGTACGGGAAAATGGGACTTTACAGCTTGAGCATGCTCACACTATAGAACTCGATATTTAAGACATTACGGATCACCGTGAAAATAAATGGGGATATGGGTCAAAAGCAAGTTTCTAGAAGCTATAGCGCAATATACGTTCTTTTTTTACGATCGTTCTGTCTTCCTCATTTTCCCTACCTCATTGTTTTGCTTATATTCATCAACACACGAGGTCTTTTTTACCAAAATTACTTCTCCATGACAATGTGACTTCAAAGAGAATGTTAAACGCATATGATATCATAGAATTTTGAATGGCTAAGGGTATTTTATATGATTACTTAGCCTGTAAGTAGCCTACTTTTTCAGTACGTGAATATCTTCTGGTTTCCTATTTTATCCAATTTTTAATCCAATTTAAATCTTTTTAGCGGAAGATTATCGTTGTCTTTTTTTATCTTCGTATATTTTTTTTTTTTTGTCGTTCTTCTAGGTTTACATCAATTTAGTCTGACTATTTATACCACAAACTCCATGGAATAAATTTATGAACGAAAACATCCGAGCTGTAGAAAAAACTTAAGATGGAATTATTCTGCCCACAAAACCGATCCATGACAATTCCAACCGTTAGAAACGTAGAAAGGGGAAAGAGCTTCGTTTTGATAGGTTTGTGGCTCTCGTAACTCCGAACGAGTCAAAAGTTTTGGCTGTTTGAAGAAACGGAAGAAAGTGACGGACTGCTCACTGATCCAATTCGACAATGTTGGCTAAAGCCTTCGATCTCCTCGAAACGCTTGAGCTCGCACTATAGCACTCGATATTTAAAACATTATAGATCACTGAGGGAATATGGGGATATGGGTCAAAAGCTTGTCCCTAGAAGCTATAGTGCAATTAACGTTCTTTTTTTTTACGATCGTTCCTTCTTACTCGTTTTCCGTGCCTCATTTTTTTCCCCATATTCATCAACAGTCGCGGTCTTTTTTCCAAAATAACAACATCACGACAAAGTGACTTTAAGGAAAATGTTAAATGCATTTGATATCTTAGAATTTCAAACGGCTAAGGGAGTTTTATATGATTACTTAGCCTGTAAGTAACCTACTTTTTCAGTATGCGAATATTTTTCGGTTTCCTGTTTTATCCAATTTTTAATCCAATTTCAATCTTTTTAACAGAATATTATCGTGGGCTTTTTTGATCTCCGTATATTTTTATTTTTTTGTCGTTATTCTAGCTTTACATCGATTTGTCCAACTACGTATACCACAAACTCCGTGGAATAAATTTTTGAACGAAAACATCCGAAGTGTAGAAAAAAATAAAGATGAAATTATTCTGCATACATAACCGATCCATGACAATTCCAACTGTTAGAAACGTAGAACATGGAAAGAGTTTCTTTGATAGGTTTTTTCTCCCGTAACTCCAAACGAGTCAAAAGTTACGGCCGTTTGAAGAAACGGAAAAAAGCGACGACCGCTCGTGGATCTGATTCGACGCTATTAGCGAAAGTCTTCGATCTTTGTGAAACGTTCGAGCATGCTCACACTGTAGCACTCGATATTTAAGATATTATTGATCACCGAGGGAATAAATGGGGATATGGGTCAAAAACTTGTCTACTGAAGTTACAGCGCAATAAACGTTCTTTTTTTACGATCGTTCCGTCTTCCTCGTTTTCCGTACCTTATTGTTTTGCTCATATTCATCAACACGCTGTCTTTTTACCAATATTAACACCATGAGAAAGTGACTTGAAGGAGAATGCTAAACGCGGTTAATATCTTAGAATTTCGAATGGCTGAGGGTATTTTATATTCTTACTTAGCCTATAAGTAAACTATTATTTCAGTCTGTGAATATCTTTCGGTTTCCTGGTTTATCCAATTTTAAATCCAATTTCAATCTTTTTAGTGGAATATTATCGTGGCCCTTTTTGATCTACGTATATTTTTGTTTTTTGTCGTTCTTCAAGATTTACATCGATTTAGTCCGACTATATATACCACAAACTCCGTGGAATAAATTTATGAACGAAAACATTAGAGCTGTAGAAAAAATTGAAGATGGAATTATTCTGCACACAAAATTGATCCATAACAATTCCAACTGTTAGAAATGTAAAACAGGGAACGAGCTTCGTTTTGATAGGTTGTGGCTCCCGTAACTCCAAACGAGTCAAAAGTTATGGCCGTTTGAAGAAATGGAAGAAAGTGACTGACCTCTCGCTGATCCGATTCAACGGTATTGGCTAAAGTCTTCGATCTCCGCGAAACGCTTGAGCATGCTTACAATGTAGCACTCGATATTTAAGACATTATGGATCACCGATGGAATAAATGGGGATATGGGTCAAAAGCTTGTCTCTAGAAGCAATAGCGCAGTAATCGTTCTTCTTTTACGATCGTTCGTCTTCCTCGTTTTCCGTACCTCATTGTTTTGCTCATATTCATCAACACGCGAGGTCTTTTTATCAAAATTACAACACCATGACAAAGTGACTTCAAGAATAATATTAAATGCATTTGATTTCTTTAAATTTCGAACGGCTGAAGGTGTTTTATATGATTACTTAGCCTATAACTAACCTACTTTTTTAATACGCGAATATCTTTCATTTCCCTGTTTTATCCAATTTTTAATCCAATTTAAATCTTTTTAGCGGAATATTATAATGGCCTTTTTTGATCTTCGGATATTTTTGTTTTTTTTCGTTCTTCTAGGTTTACATCGATTTAGTCCGCCTATTCATACCAAAAACTCCATGGAATAAATTTATGAACGAAAATATCCAAGATGTAGAAAAAACTTAAGATGAAATTATTGTACACACAAAACCGATCCATGACAATTCCAACCATCCGAAATGTAGAACAGGGAAAGAGCTTCGTTTTGATAGGTTGTGGCTGTCGTAACCCCAAACGAGTCAAAAGTTATGGTCGTTTGAAGAAAAGGAAGAAAGCGACGAACTGCTTGCTTTTCTGATTCGACAATATCGGCCAAAGTCTTCGATCTGCGCAAAATGCTTGAGCATGCTCACACTGTAGCACTCGATATTTAAGACATTATGGATCACTGAGGGAATAAATGAGGATATGGGTCAAAAGCTTGTCTCTAGAAGCTATAGCGCAATAAACGTCCTTTTTTACGATCGTTCCATTTCTATGTTTTCCGTACCTCATTGTTTTGCTCATATTCGTCAATACGCGAGGTCTTTTTACCAAAATTACAACACCACGACAAAGAGACTTCAAGGAGAATGTTAAGCGCATTTGATATCTTCGAATTTCGAATGCTGAGGGTGTCTTATACGATTACTTAACCTGTAAGCAACCTACTTGTTCAGTACAGGAATATCTTTCGGTTTCCTGTTTTATCACATTTTTAATCCAATTTCAATCTTTTTAGAGGAATATTATCGTGGCCTTTTTTGATCTTCGTATATTTTTGTTTTTTTGTCGTTCTTCTAGTTTTACATCGATTTAGTCCGACTATTTATTCCATAAACTCCGCGGAATAAATTTATGTATGAAATCGTCCGAGCGGTAGAAAAAACCTAAGATGGAATTATTCTGCACACAATAGCGATCCATGACAATTCCAACAGTTAGAAACGTAGAACATGGAAAGAGATACGTTTTGATAGGTTGTGGCTCCCGTAACTCCAAAGAGTCAAAAATTATGGTCGTTCGAAGAAATGAAGAAAGCGACGGATCACTCGCTGATCCGATTTGACGGTATTGGCGAAATTCTTTGATCTCCACGAAACGCTCGAGCATGCTCACACTGTAGCACTCGATATTTAAGATATTATTGATCATCGAGGGAATGCTGTTTGGATATAAGTAAAAAGCTTGTCTACTGAAGATAGAGCGCAATAAATGTTTTTTTTTACGATCGTTCGGTCTTCCTCGTTTTCTGTACCTTATTGTTTTGCTCATATTCATCAACACGCGCAGTCTTTTTACCAATATTACAATACCATGACAAAGTGACTTTATGGAGAATGCTAAACGTATTTGGTATCTTAGAATTTCGAACGGATGAGGGTGTTTTATATGTTTTCTTAGCCTATAAGTAACCTAGTTTTTCAGTCTGCGAATATCTTTCGGTTTCCTAGTTTATCCAATTTTCAATATAATTTCAATCTTTTTTGCGGATTATTATTGTGGCCTTTTTTATCTTTGTATATTTTTTGTTTTGTTTTTGTTGTTCTTCTAGGTTTACATAGATTTAGTCAGACTATTTATACCACAAACTCCATGGAATAAATTTATGAACGAAAGCGTCCGAGCTGTAGAAAAAACAAAAGATGGAATTATTATGCACACAAAACTGATCAATGGCAATTCCAACCATTAGAAATGTAGAATAGGGAAAGAGCTTCGTTTTGATAGGTTTTGGCTCCCGTAACTCCAAACGAGTCAAAAGTGATGGCGTTTGAAGAAATGGAGAAAGCGACTGACCGCTTGCTGATCTGATTCGACGGTATTGGCTAAAGTTTTCGATCTCCGCGAAACGCTTGAGCATGCTCTCACTGTAGCAATCGATATTTGAGATATTGTGGATTGCCGAGGGAATAAATGGGGATATGGTTCAAAAGCTTGTCTCTAGAAGCTATAGCCCACTATACTTTCTTTTTTTACGATAATTCTGTCTTCCTTGTTTTCCGTACCACATTGTTTTGCTCATATTCATCAACACGCGAGGTCTTTTTACCAAAATTACAACACCAAGACAAAGTGACTTCAAGGAAAATGTTAAATGCATTTGATATTTTAGAATTTCGAACGGCTGAGGGTATTTTATATGATTACTTAGCCTATAGTAGCCTACTCTTTGAGCGCATGAATATCTTTAGGTTTCCTATTTTATCCCATTGTTAATCCAATTTTAATCTTTTTAGCGGAATATTATCGTGGCCTTTTTTAATCTTCGTTTATTTTTGTTTTTTGGTCGTTCTTATAGGTTTACAACGATTTAGTCCGACTATTTATGCCACAAACTCCACGGAATAAATTTATAAACGAAAACATCCGAGCTGCAGAAAAACTTAAGATAGAATTATTCTGCAAACAAAACTGATTCGTGATAATTGCAACCGTTAGAAACATAGAACATGGAAAGAGCTTCGTTTTAATAGGTTGTGGCTCCCGTAACTACAAACGAGTCAAACATTATGGTCGTTCGAAGAAACGAAAGAAAGAGACGGACTGCTCGCTGATCCAATTCGACCGTATTTGCGAAAGTCTTCAATCTCCACGAAACGCTCGAGCATGCTCACATTGTTGCATTCGATATTTAAGATATTATGGATCACTGAGAGAATAAATGGGGATATGGGTCAAAAGCTTGTCTACTGAAGCAATGGCGCAATGAACGTTCTTTTCTCACGCTCGTTCCGTCTTCCTCATTTTCCATACCTCATTGATTTGCTCGTATTCATCATCACGCGGTGACTAAATTGGGAATGTTAAAAGCATTTGATATCCTAGAATTTCGAATGGCTGAGGATGTTTTATATGATTACTTAGCCTGTAAGTAACCTACATTTTCAGTCTGAGAATATCTTTCGGTTTCCTGTTTTATCCAACTTTTAATCCAATTTCAATCTTTTTAGCTGAATATTATCATGGCCTTTTTTCATCTGCATAGATTTTTGTTCTTTTGTCGTTCTTCTAGGTTTACATCGATTTTGTCCGACTATCCATACCATAAACTTCGTAGGAAAAATTTATGAACGAAAATATCCGAGCTGTAGAAAAAACATAAGATGTAATTATTCGGCACACATAACTGATCCATGACAATTCCAACCGTTAGAAATGTAGAACATGGAAAGATCTTCGTTTTGATAGGTTGTGGCTCCCGTAACTCCAAACGAGTCAAAAGTTATGGCCGTTTGAAGAAACGGAAGGAAGCAACCGACCGCTCGTAGATCCGATTCGATGGTACTGGCGAAAGTCTTCGATCTCCGTGACACGCTCGAGAGCGTTCACACTGTAGCACTCGATATTTAAGATATTATGGATCACTGAGGGAATAAATGGGGATATGGGTCAAAAGCTTGTCTGCTGAAGCTATGGTGCATTAAACGTTCTTTTTTTACGATCGTTCTGTGTTCCTCGTTTTTCGTATCTTATTGTTTCGCTCATATTTGTCAACACGCGCGGGCTTTTTTACCAAAATTAAAACACCATGACAAAGTTATTTCAAGGAGAATGTTAAATGCATTTGATATCTTCGAATCAAACCGCTGAGGGTGTTGTATATGATTACTTAACATGTAGGTAACCTATTTTTTCAGTCTGCGAATATCTTTCGATTTCCTGTTTTATCCAATGTTTAATCCAATTTCAATCTTTTTAGCAGAATAATATCATGGCCTTTTTTGATCTCGTATATTTTTGTTATTTTTTTTGTTCTTCTAGGTTTACATCGATCTAGTCTTACTATATATACCAAAAACTCCGCGGAATAAAATTATGTACGAAAACATCTAAGATGTGGACAAAAATTTAAGATGGAATTATCCTGGACACGAAACTGATCCAAGACAATTCCAACTGTTATAAAAGTAGAACATGGAATAGATTCGTTTTGATAGGTTGTGGCTCCCGTAAATCCAAACGAGTCAAAAGTTATGGTCATTTGAAGAAACGGAAGTAAGTGACGGACCGCTCGCTGATCCGATTCGAGGATATTGGGATCTCCGCAAAACGCCCGAGCAAGCTCACACTGTAGCACTTGATATTTAAGATATTATGGATCGCCGAGGGAATAAATGGGAATATGAGTCAAAAGCTTGTCTACTGAAGCTAAGGTGCAATAAACGTTCTTTTTTACGATCGTTCTGTCTTCCTCATTTACCATACCTTATTATTTTGCTCATATTCATCAACACGTGCGGTATTTTTACCAATATTACAGCCCCATGACAAAGTGACTTCAAGGAGAATGTTAAACGCATTTAATATCTTAGAATTTCGAACGACTGAGGGTGTTTTATATGATTACTTAGCCTGTAACTAACCTACTTTTTCACTCTGCGAATATCTTTCGATTTCCTGTTTTATCCAATTTTTAATCCAATTTAAATCTTTTTAGCGGAATTTTATCGTGGCCTTTTTTGATCTTCGTATATATTTTTTGTTTGTTGTTCTTCTTGACTTACATCGATTTAGTCCGACTATTTATACCACAACTCCACGGAATAAATTTATGGAAGAAAATATCCGAGCTGTAGTAAAAATTTAAGATGGAATTATTCTGCACATAAAACCAATCCATGACAATTACAATCGTTAGAAACGTAGAACAGGGAAAGAGCTTCGTTTTGATAGGTAGTGGCTCTCGTAAATCCAAACGAGTCAAAAGTTATGGCCGTTTGAAGAAACGGAAGAAAGCGACAGACCACACATTGATTTGATTCGACAGTACTCGCGAAAGTCTTCGATCTTCGTGAAACGCTCGAGCATGCTCACATTATAGCTCTTAATATTTAAGATGTTATGGATCACTGAGGGAATAAATGGGGATATGGATCAAAAGCTTATCTGCTAAAGCTTTGGCACAACAAACGTTCTTTTTTTACGATCGTTATGTCTTCCTCGTTTTTGGTATCTTATTATTTCGCTCATATTCATCAACATGCATGGGATTTTTTACCAAAATTACAATGCCATGACAAAGTTACTTCAAGGAGAATGTTAAACGCATTTGATATCTTAGAATTTCGAACTGCTGAGGGTGTTCTATATGTTTACTTAGCATGCAGGTATCCTAATTTTTCAGTCTACGAATATCTTTCAGTTTCCTCCTTTATCTAATGTTCAATCCAATTTCAATTTTAGCAGAATATTATAATGTCCTTTTTTGTTCTTCGTATTTTTTTTGTCGTTCTTCTACATTTATATCGATTTAGTTCGACTATTTATACCACAAACTCCGCGGAATAAATTTATGTATGAAAACATCCAAGATGTAGACAAAAATTTAAGATGGAATTATTCTGCACACAAAGCCAATCCATGACAATTCCAACATTAGAAATGTAGAACATGGAAAGAGCTTCTTTTTGCTAGGTTGTGGGTCCCGTAACTCCAAACGAGTCAAAAGTTATGATCGTTTGAAGAAACGAAAGTAAGCGACGGACGGCTCGCTGATCCGATTCGACGGTATTAGCGAAAGTCTTCGATCTCCGCGAAATACTCGAGCACGCTCACACTGTAGCACTCGATATTTAACCGAGGGAATAAATGGGGATATGAGCCAAAAGCTTGTCTACTGAAGCTATGTCGCAATAAACGTTCTTTTTTTACGATCGTTCCGTCTTCCTCGTTTACCGTACCATATTATTTTGCTCATATTTATCAACACGCGCGGTCTTTTTACCAATATACAACCCCACGACAAAGTGACTTCAAGAAGAATGTCTAACGCAATTGATATCTTAGAATTTGGAACGGCTGAGGATGTTTTATATGATTACTTAGCCTGTAAGTAACCTACTTTTTCATTCTGCGAATATCTTTCGGTACCTATTTTATCCAATTTTAATCTTTTTAGCGGAATATTATCGTGGGCTTTTTTTACCTTTGTATATTTTTTTTGTCGTTCTTCTAGGTTTACATCGATTTAGTCCGACTATTTATACCACAAACTCCGCGGAAAAAATTTATGAACGAAAGTATCCGAGCTGTAGCAAAAACCTAAGATGGAATTATCCTGGACACGAAACAGATCCAAGACAATTCCAACCGTTAGAAAAGTAGAACATGGAATAGATTCGTTTTGATAGGTTGTGGCTCCCGTAACTCCAAATGCGTCAAAAGTTATGGCCGTTTGAAGAAATGGAAGAAAGCGACGGACCGCTCACTGATCCGATTCGACGGAATTGGCGAAAGTCTTCGATCTCCGCGAAACACTTGAGCATGCTTACACTGTAGCACTCAAAATTTAAGATATAATAGATCACCGAGGGAATTAACGGTAATATGGGTCAAAGCTTGTCTACTAAAACTACAACGCAATAAACGTTCTTTTTTTACAATCATTACGTCTTCCTCGTTTCTCATACCTCATTGTTTTGCTCATATTCATCAACACGCGTGGCTTTTACAAAAATTACGACACCACGACAAAGTGACTTCAAGGAGAATGTTAAATGCATTTGGAATCTTAGAATTTCGAACGGATGATGGTGTTTTATATGATTAATTAGCCTATAAGTAACCTACTTTTTCAATCTACGAATATCTTTCGGTTTCCTGTTTTGTCCAATTTTTAATCCAATTTCAACGTTTTAGCGAAATATTATCGGGGCCTGTTTTGATCTTCATATATTTCTTTTTTTGTCGTTCTTCTAGGTTTACATCGATTTAGTCCGATATTTATACCACAAACTCCACGGAATAAATTTATGAACGAAAACATTTGAGCTATAGAAAAAATTTAAGATGGAATTATTCTACGCACAAAACCGATATATGACAATTCCAACCGTTTGAAACGTAGAACATGGAAAGTGTTTCGTTTTGATAAGTTGTGTCTCCCGTAACTCCAAACGAGTCAAAAGTTATGGTCCTTCGAAGAAACGGAAGAATGCAACGGACCGCTCGCTGATCCGTTTCGACGGTATTGACGAAAGTCTTCGATCTCCGCGAAACGCTCAAGCATGCTCACACTGTAGCACTCGATATTTAAGATATTACGGATCGCCGAGGGAATAAATGGGGAAATGAGTCAAAATCTAGTCTATTGAATGGCGCAATAAACGTTCTTTTTACGATCGTTCCGTCTTCCTCGTTTTCCGTACCATATTGTTTTGCTCATATTCATCAATACGTGCGGTCTTTTTACCAATATTACAACACCACAATAAAGTGACTTCAAGGAGATTGTTAAACACGTTTGATATCTTAGAATTTCGAACGGCTGAGGGTGTTTTATATGATTACTCAGCCTGCAAGTAACCTACTTTTTCAGTATGTGAATATCTTCCTGTTTAATGTTTTATCCAATTTTAAATCCAATTTCAATCTTTTTAGCGGAATATTATCGTGGCCTTTTTTGATCTTTGTATATTTTTGTTTTTTGTTCTTCTAGGTTTACATCGATTTGGTCCGACTATCTATACCAGAAATTCCGTGAATAAATTTATGAACGAAAACATCCGAACTGTAGAAAAAACTTAAGATGGAATTATTCTGCACGCAAAATCGATCCATGGCAATTCCAACATTAGAAATGTAGAACATGGAAAGAGCTTCGTTTTAATCGGTTGTGGCTCCGTAAATCTAAACGAGTCAAAAATTATGGCCGTTTGAAGAAACGGAAGAAAGCGATAGACCGCCCGTTGATCCGATTCGACTGTATTGGCGAAAGTCATCGGTCTTCGCGAAACGCTCGAGCATGATCACACTGTAGCACTCGATATTAAGATATTACGGGTAACCGAGGTAATAAATGAGGATATGGGTCAAAACTTATCTGTTGAAGCTATGGCGCAGTAAACGTTCTTTTTTTACGATCATTCTGTCTTCCTCGTTTTTCGTACCATATTGTTTTTCTCATATTCATCAACATGTGTGGTCTTTTTACCAATATTATACCACGACAAAGTGACTTCTAGAAGAATGTTAAACGCATTTGATATCTTAGAATTTCAAACGGCTGAGGGTGTTTTATATGATTACTTAGCCTGTAAGTAACCAGCTTTTTTAGTCTACGAATATATTTCGATTTCCTGTTTTATCCAATTTTTAATCAAATTTCAATTTTTTTAGCAGAATATTATCATGGCCTTTTTTGATCTTCGTATATTTCTGTTTTTTTGTCGTTCTTCTAGGTTTACATCGATTTAGTCCGACTATTTATACTACAAACTCCATGGAATAAATTTATGAACGAAAACATCCGAGATGTAGACAAAAATTTAATATGGAATTATTCTACGCACAAAATCGATCCATGAAAATTCCAAATGTTAGAAACATAGAACATGGAATGAGCTTCATTTTGACAGTTTTTGGCTCCGTAACTCCAAACGAGTCAAAAGTTGTGGTCGTTTGAAGAAACGGAAGAAAGCGATGGACTGCTCGCTGATCCGATTCGACGATATTGGCGAAAGTCTTCGATCCCTGCGAAACGCTCGAGCATGCTCACACTGTAGCACTCGATATCTAAGATATTACGGATCACCAAGGGAATAAATGGGGATATGAGTCAAATGTTTGTCTACTGAAGCTATGGCATAATAAACGTTCTTTTTTTACGATCGTTCCGTCTTTTACGTATTCTGTACCATATTGTTTTGCTCATATTCATCAATACGCGCATTCTTTTTACCAATATTACAACATCACGACGAAGTGACTTCAACGAGAATGTTAAACGCATTTGATATCTTAGAATTTCGAACAGCCGAGGGTGTTTTAAATGATAACTTAGCCTGTAAGTAACCTACTTTTTCAGTCTGCAGATATCATTCGCTTTCCTGTCTTATCCAATTTTTAATCGAACTTCAATGTTTTCAGCGAAATATGATCATGGAATTTTTTGATCGTCGTATATTTTCTTTTTTTTGTCGTTCTTCTAGGTGTACATCGATTTACTTCGACTATTTATACAACAAACTCCATGGAATAAATTTATGAGCGAAAGCATCCGTGCTATAGAAAAAACATAAGATGAAATTATTCTGCACACAAAACCGATCCATGAAAATTCCAACCGTTAGAAATGTAGAACATGGAAAGAGCTTCGTTTTGATAGGTTCTGGCTCCCGTAACTCCAGATAAGTCAAAAGTTTTGGTCGTTTGAAGAAACGGAAGAAAGCGACGGACCGCTCGTTGATCCGATTCGACGGTATTGGCGAAAGACTTCGATATCCGCGAAACACTCGAGCATGCTCACACTGTAGCACGCGATATTTAAGATATTTTGGATCACCAAGGGAATAAATGGGGATTGTGACGCCCCACCTCTAGACCCACGCTAGCCAAGGACACTACGGTATAATGCCGTCAACTAGCACGGAGAATAAGGCTGTTGAGGAGCGACCATCTGTATAATTGCTTTGTGCGAGTACCGATATGCCAGATAAAATATAACTTGCATTCTTTTCAAGAAGAAATCCGACATACCGACACAAACTCAAAGCTACTACAGAGTGGCTATAATGTCTTCGGAAACAAATATAGAAATAAACATAATACAAATCAGTCACAGATAATTCATATCACAAAGGAGGAAATAGACATGAATATATATAACACATAAAAGTGTTCATCAGAGCAGTGTTCAAACAAGAACCACAATATCACAAAAGAATGGTTACAAGTGCTAGGCAAAAGAATATGTATACATCTAGGAGTTTATGTCTCGAAGGTATACAACAAAAACTACTAATATAAGTAGTTAGCCAAAAGTCAGGATGATAATCCTAGAAGTGAAGTCAAGCAGAAGCACCTGTAACATCTCGGTCTGACCCGAGTATTATTTAATAAGAAAATAATAAACGGATCAGTTTAGCTATAAATATCATATGAAATGATATAGAATAAGAGATATGATTAAACGTATAATAATCACACTGCCAAGCTGTGATAATTAATTAATTGAAAATCAACAAAAGATTAATCAATAGCACAAAAATCTTCTCAAAGATCAAAAGGAATGTCATACTCCTTATTTCAATCACCAAGCCACCAATATTGACAACATATAAATGCCAGTCATAAAATTGGTGAAATTCAAATTCTAGAATTCATCAATAGAAATCCAGGAATCAAAAAATGATCATAGAAACGATCAATCACAAAAAGGGGGAGGCCTATCACAAAACAGGAGCATGAAAAATCACCGACACGTGTATCACAAACGGGATGCTATCCCATGGTCGCTAACCATAGAGCCGGTGCAACGACGTAGTACAACGGTACGTCCGAGGAACCTGAAACTCATGAAATTCAGTGCAACGATGTAGTACAACGGTACGCCCGAGAAACCTGAAACTTGTAAAATTCGGAACAATGACGTAGTAAAACGGTATGCCCGAAGATCCAAACTCCATAAAAACGTGGGTCGCTAGCCCACAAAAATTGGGTCGAAACCCCAAGAAATAAATAGGTCGTTAGCCTATAATAAAAATGAGACGAAACTCAATAAAACGAGGTGTTGTCCCCTACGTAGACAAAGAAACATAGCATATTGCTAGTCATAATCACAAAAATGATCATCATCGATCATCAAGAAGTGTCAATTACACTAAGCCAGTAAATATATGAGCTTAGCTTCATGTCCCATAACCACTAACTTAACTTAGATATTTACGAACAAATTGTAGATCTCCACTAGAAAATTGTCACAAGAGTTCAATCGAACAAGTCCAAGAATTAACCAACGAAGTAAATGCAAGCGTTTCATACCACTTGTTTTACTAAGCAGTTTTATTAGATTTCTCATAAGAGTGAGGAAAAGGTTTGTGTATACTAATAGATTGGAAAACGGTTTTAATAAATGAGCTTTGTATTGAAATAGTGTTGAAATCGTTTTGATGAAAGAGTTTTGATATTTACTACTAGTATAGAAACCTTTATATTTTTAAAGTGACAAATCACAAAAAAAAATGATTGTACAACAATCAATCACCGAAATTCACATTCATAGACGTGAATAAAATCCAAAGACATCGATATCAAATTCATCAAAATGGATATTTCGAAAATTCCGAAAGAAAATGTCATCAAAATAGATAATAAATGATAACAACAAAAGGGAAACAACACGAATCGATTAGAGTTGGAAATTCAACAAAATAGACAACATAGGCAAAATTGGCAAATAGGAGCAGGTCGGTCAACCGGACTCCCTGAGTCGGTTGACTGAACCAAAGGTGGAAGTGCGCGGGTAGCAGATCGGTCGACAAGACCCTGAGCTCGGTCGGCCGGAGCCTGTAACCTACACTTCCAAAACAGAGGCAGGAAGTGCTCGGGTAGCAGGTCGGTCGGCCGGCTATAGAGCTCGGTCGGCTAGACCCTGTTGCCAACACTCCCATGCCTATCTAATGAATGCCAATCCCTTTCGAATTGCAATCGGTCGAGCAATGACACTAAGGATTTACGCCATCGACTACCCGGCCATAGAAGCTCTTCGGTTCATTACAAAAACATGATCGAAACATCAAAGTCAGGAATTTTTAAAGAATTGAACTCAAAACACTAAAAACTGGAATATTCACCAAATCAATCCAAACCAAAAGCAATTACACAAGAATAAGTGTTAGGAATTCATACCTAACAATCGAAGATAATTATAAGCATAGATGTGAGATAAAAATCTCATCTTTTCACAAAAACAAAGAAGAAGAAGCTATAGAGCAATGGCAAGAACAATTACTCTTCAATTCCAACCCAACAAGCTTGAACCTAAGCTTAAAGGAGAAACATTTCCTAAAGTTAGGTTTAGGAATTTCTGAAATTGAATGGAGAAAGAGTTGGAGAAGATGAAGAGAAGGCTTACCAAAGTTTCTTCTATTAGTTTGGAGCAAGAGCTTGATTTGCAAAAGAAAACTAGGATTTGGAGTTTTAACTTCTCATTCCACTCACCATTAATCTCTTTAGAACTGAAAAGTAGAGGAAGAGGGAGTGAATGAAGAGGAGTGGTTCAGTTTGGGGTATTAAGTTGGCTAGTGGGCTGAACCCAACCCAAAGCCCTAAGTGAAAAGGTAGCAAAATTCAACTTACTCCAAACATATCGAAGCTTATACTCAAAAAGGTTGCAAACGGCATTTTGAACTCAATGGAAGGGGTCTCAAGTTCTAGTTCGACTGTTTGCAAAAAGTAGGTTTTTGGACTAAAATCCAAGTATCGGTAAAATATTTAAATAAAAAATCGATAAATATGCGGGTTGTTACAGACTCCCCTCCTTAAAGAAATTGCATCCTCGCAATATTTAAGAAGAAAAAATAAAGTAACAACCATAAAAGCGTATTTAACATAAAAGAAATTTGAAATAAAAAGTTCACCTCAAAGAGCACGAGAAAGTAAGTCCGGATGTGTTCGCTCGATGAATTCTCTAGATTCCCAAGAGCAATCCTTAGGATTTGAGGACCATTGAACTTTCACAAGTGGGACATCTTTATTTTGAAGTCGTTTGACTTCCAAAGCAATAATACGAATAGGATGTCGCTCATAAGTTAGATTAGGCGGAACTTCATTTTCTTTCACAACACCGGGCTCAAGAATAGAATCGGAATCTCGAAGGCATTTCCACAATTGAGAAACGTGAAACACGTCATGAATAGCAGAAAATTGAGCCGGTAACAAAAGGCGATAAGCCACGGAACCAATACGTTCGGTGATGGAAAATGGACTAATATATCGAGGTGCTAACTTTCCCGATCGACTGAAACGTACAACACCCTTCATAGGTGAAACACGGATAAACACAAGATCTCCCACAGAAAATTCTAATTTCCTTCTCCGGTTATCGGCATAGGATTTTCGTCTACTCTGGGCTTCTTTCATCCTATGACGAATAAGATCAATCTTTTCTGTGGAATCACGAATAAAATCTGGACCTAAAACCAGCTTCTCACCGGCCTCAAGCCAACAAGAAGGAGAACAGCATGGCCTTCCATAGAGTGCCTCAAAAGGAGCCATACCAATACTAGATTGGAAGATATTATTATAGGAAAACTCAACAAGAGAAATGTGGTCTTCCCAACATCCACCAAAATCAAAAACACATGCACGAAGAAGATCTTCAAGAGTTTGATTCACACACTCGGTTTGTCCATCGGACTGAGGATGATAAGCGGTGCTAAAATTAAGCTTCGTTCCCAAAGCTTTTTGAAGACTCTTCCAAAATCCACTAGTGAACAATGGATCACGATCTTTAATAATAGAAGTAGGAACTCCATGCAATTTAACAATTTCTTTAATAAAGAGTTTGGCCAAAAGAGGTACTGTTCGATTGGACCGAACGGGAATAAAATGGGCGGATTTAGTGAGTCTATCAACTATCACCCATAAGTTATCATGACCCGAACGAGAAGGGGAAGGCCGTCAACAAAATCCATGGAAATTTGATCCCACTTCCAAATTGGAATTTCTAAAGGTTGCAATAACCCACCGGGCCTTTAATGTTCGGCCTTGACAAGTTGGCAAGTCATGCAACACTTAACAAAGTTAGCAATATCAAATTTCATTCCCTCCCAATAATAAAGCCGCTTCATATCCGCGTACATTTTACTACTACCGGGATGAATGGTAAATTTAGAATGATGAGAATCCCCTAAAATATCTTTACGAAGATCACTAATATTTGGTACGATAAGTCTATCAAATTTTCAAATGCCGCCACAAGAATCAATATCAAAGTCTTTCAAACCTTCAATATCAATTTTATCCTTAATATTTTGGCCAAGAAGAGCCAATTAAGGATCTAGCCTTTGAGCTTCAAGGATGAGGTCAAAAAGAGAGGGATGAGCCTCAAGGCTACATAAAACAAGAGATGAACATAAATCGGAAACACGGTCTCAAATTTCACAATTGGATAAAACCTCGAGAACATTCCATTCGGATATCATCATGGAAACAATCGCTTGTTACTTGCGACTAAGTGCATCGGCAACTCGATTTCCCTTTCCAGGAGTATAAAGAATATCAAGATCATAAGATGCAAGAAATTCGAGCCAACGCTGTTGACGCAAATTAAGTTCCTTTTGAGAGAATAAATATTTCAAAGATTTATGATCGGTGTAAAGAATAAATTTTTCTTCCAAAATATAATGACGCCAAATACGAAGGGAGAAAACAATAGCCGCATGCTCTAAATCATGAGTGTCATATCTAGTCTCGGCTGGCTTCAATTGCCTAGAAGCATAAGCAATAACACGTTCTTTTTGCATAAGAACGGCACCCAAACCAACGCGACTAACATCGGTATAAACAACGAAATCTTGATTCCCCTCGGGAATAACAAGAATAGGAGCATCAGAAAGGAGTTCTTTTAATTTCTGAAAAGAAGCTTCACATTTGTCCGACCAAATGTATTTAACACCTTTCTTTGTCAAACTAGTAAGAGGCACAGAAATTTTTGAAAAGTCCTTTATGAAACGGCGGTAATAACCTGCCAATCCAAGAAAGCTACGGATTTCTGTCACACTCTCCGCTCTCTTACAATTTTGAATCGCTTCAATCTTTGAAGGATCCACGGAAATTCCGGATTCGGAAATAATATGACTGAGAAACTTCACACGAGATTGCCAAAAGTGGCATTTACAAAACTTTGCCTTTAATTGATTACTCCTAAGATTTTACAACACAATCCGAAGATGCTTTTCATGCTCCTCCTCGGTTTTAGAATACACAAGAATATCATCAATAAAGATGAGAACAAATCGATCGAGGAAGTCTTTGAAAACTCGATTCATTAGGTCAACGAAATAATCTGGGGCATTCGTTAACCCAAATGGCATAACAAGCCATTCATAAGATCCATACCGAGTACGGAACGATGTCAAAGGAATGTTATCCTCTGCAATACGAAGCTGATGAAATCCGGTAGCCAAGTCCAATTGTGAAAAGACTTTAGCACCACAAAGTTGATCGAATTGATCATCAATCCGAGGTAAAGGATATTTATTCTTGATAGTAAGATCATTAAGCTTGCGGTAGTCAACGCAAAGCCTATGTGTGCCATCAGATTTCTTCACAAAAATAGCCGTAGCTCCCCAAGGCGAGGAACTAGAGCGAATAAATTGCTTCGTTTCCAAATCGGATAATTGTATGCGCATCACCTCATTTTCTTTATTGGACAAACGATAAGGAGGACAAGTAATAGGTTGAGCTCCAGGGGTAAGACTAATTCTGAACTCAATTGCTCGCTTAGGTGGTAATCCTAAAACGGGCTCAAATATGTCGGAAAATTCACGAACAACGTGAATAAGAGAAATGACGTCTTCCTCATCATCATTATCGTCATCACGAGGATTTAAAGAATATAATGATGCAACCAATCTGGAATCCGAATCTTTAAGATTAATAAAAATCTGCTTAACAGATTGAGGATGTGAAATCCGGAAATTTGGGGCAATAACAGTTTAATAATCTACATTGAAAATTAAATTGATTTGATAATATTTGTTAATAATATTTGCATTGATTTAATAGTCTTCCTTTAAATAAATATTTAACTGATAATTTATCTTTTAAAAGCTAATTTAAATTGTTTCTATTTATAATGTATATGTATATATGTATATATCTGTATATATTATAAATAGATAAGCTCTGTTTTAATTTAATAAATGAAGTCATGTTTTCTAATTTTAGTATTTCTGATAATTTGGAAATTTGATTTAATTTAGTATTAAGCTATTAAATAAATAACTGTATGGTTTTAAATACTTAAAATAAATGTTTAATAGTTAGAATTTATTCTAACTTAAGTTTAAGTTTTAAATTTATTAACAAAAAGATTGCTTTATTTTCTTTTTAGTATAGCTTGATAAAAATATGTTTTATTTACTCAAGATCAAGTTATTTGTTTAAAAATAAATTCTAGCCTAGGTTTAAATTTAAATAAAAAGATTGTTTTGTTCTTTTTAGTTTAGCTTTATAAAATAAGTAATTTATTTATGTAGTGATTATTTCATTTAATAATGAGTTATTTTTTTTAAAAACAATATCTAAACATAAAGATGCAGGTAATCTAAGCAAAGTAAATATAAACAAAGCAAGCAAATTAACAAAGTAAAAAAAAAATTATGCAGGCAATAAAGTGTGCAGGCTGAACCAATAAGCAAAGTTTAGAAATGTTGCCTGAAAAATTTAGGAATGCAAAGCAAAGTATAAGTAAGAAAAATATCTATGTACTAATAAGATTTATAGGAGACATAAAGTACAACAAAACATATGCAGGCATAAGAAGGTGTAGTCACCCTGTAAGAAAATGCAAGGCAAAAATATCTTTGTACACATAAGATAAGATTAGTTGTAAACATATAGTACATTTGCATTTAATGCTTTCAAAACCCTAGAGCATAACAAAGTCATTTCGAATTGTGTTAACATCATTTCAGCCTCCCTAATATAACATTTTGCCTGAAAAACAAAAACATAATTGTACCAGCATTTGCAAAACCCAGTTATCACCTTCCCCTGAAACTTCTTTATATACATCTTCTTATTTTTAGTTCGTTCACTAAACATATCAAACCTGAAACAAAGAAATAATAGCAAACATTTCCATTTATACAAACTTGAATAATGTTTGCAAATCCAACAAAGACAAGAAGATTTGGAGATCATAAGCAAGGCCATTCTCAGTATTTAACATTCAAAGCTTTTCAAAAGAAAATGCTCTGCTCATTTCTGAAATACAGGTGAGTAACACCTTTAAAATTACTTAAGTTTTTAATATGTTGCATGCTAATATTTGAATGCTTAATATATTTGTGTGAATATTTATATATTCCTTTCTCTGGCCATTTGTGAGATGGAACTACTGCATATTGTATCCTCTGTGAGTAACTTTAATTACTAAAACTTAAGTATTTAAACTAGCTGCAAGTTTAAAATCTGGAATAAGTGTGATTTGTATGTATGAAATCTTCTGTGCATATGGATGTTGTCTGGATACATTTTGAAGTCTCTGTAACAAACTTATTCATTTTGTTTTCAGGCTTGAGTTGATTCAAATCATTTTTATCACTTGATCAAATAGGTTTTAGGATTTATAATACAAACAGAAATTGTTTGTTTCAACATAATTTGGAGTTTTAGTGTTATTTAAGTTGAACTAAATTTGAATATGGTTCTGGAAATCAAAATAACAGTGAAAAACTTGAATAAGAGAAAACCCAAACATTTTAAATTTTAAATCCAGGAACAAATATTGAATCTCTGTAACAAAATACGAATTTTAAAACTTAAGTCAAGATTTTTAGTGCAAGAATTAAGTGCAGTTCTGATATGAACTAAAATTGCAAATTTGGGATTTTTGGGGTGATCACTGTTGTTTGGGTTGTCGGGGCTCTACTTGATGATGGAGAAGCTTACCAAGGTGATGGGAAAAATGGTGGAAGGTGGTGCAGTTAGGCGTGGTGGCGACAGTGACGAAATTATTTTTGTAAACCTAGTTTTGCTATGGTTCAGTTTTGGGTCTCGTTCGCCTTTAATTGGGGATCGAGCTCGACGCGCTTATGGGGATTTGATGAGGGGACATGGTTGAGGTTGTAGCCGGAGACGCTGGCGTTTCGATGATCGGCATTGGGAGGATGGAGCGTTGACAAGTTCGAGGTGATGTTGCTCGAGTTGTTCCAGGTTTGAGTTTCGAACTCAATTTCGATTCGAGTTGTCGTGACGATTTTGGGTGGTCGTGATGTTATCTGGTGATGGTCGGCGACGTGTTAGAGTTCCAATGGGTGGCCGGAGGTGGCTGGGGCTACGGTGCACGTGCACCGAGCCATTGAAGTGCTGGGTTGTTTTTTCTGTATGCAGGGTTTTAACTCGGGAAAGACTCGAGTTATTCGAGTGTTTAACTTGAAGCAGAGGGAGGGGAGACTCGAAGCAAGTTTGGTTTCTCTCGAGTCAGTGTTTGTTTCCAGGTTTTTTTGTAAAACCCGGCAGCAGAGTTTGTTTCTAAACAAATTCAAAATGGAAATCAGAAATAAATAATGGATTTAAACAAGTTTAAACCCAGTTGAAGTATGAATTCAAAGTTTTACTTGAGTTCAAATCTGAAATAAAAATAAAGTTTTAAAACAATGAAAGATGGGTTCGAGTAGTGTTGTTTCAGGTTTTGTAAAAGCCTGGAAGCAGAATTTGCTCTTAAACAAATTTAATGAAATCTAAAATAAATAATAAATATAAACATGTTAAATCTAGTTTGAAGTTTGAATTCAAGTTTACTTTTGAATTCAAATTTAAATAAAAATAAAGTTTTAAAACAATTAAATATGGGTTTCCTGTCAGGTTTACAACCTGACAGTTTCAGATTTTAAATTTAATTTAAAATCTGAAACAAAAATTTAAACTGTGTTTGAAAATTAAAAGTTCAAAGTATAGATTCAAGTGAACTTTTGAATCTAAGTTTTTAGAAATGAATTTGGATTTTAAATCAAGAATTAAAAACCAAAATTTTAAAAGCAAGTAAAAACCCAAGTTTTAAATTCAAAGTTAAATAATGAATTCAAATCTGAAAACTAAATCAGTTTTAAAATCTAAATGTATAGAGCAAGTTTAAATCAAATAGTTCGTTTTAAAAAGAATTTGTTTTCAAATAAATATTTGAACTGGATTTTATAAAGTTCTTTTGAATGGAAGTTAAATAAATTGTTTTAACTTGAAAATTGCAAGTTAAATATTAATGTATTTTGGAAATTTAAATTTAAATAAAGATTCAAGCAGTTGAATTTAAAGGCCTTTCTTATATAAGTTCATATGTAAGTAATTAATGTTATTTACAAGATTATAAATTGAATTTAAATTTGATAAATGTTTAAATAATAATCATTTTGAATCTTAAATTCAAAATGAAATTTGAATTTAAATTTGAAATGTAATGTTCTAATACACTTTAATATTAATGAAGTCATTAATAAAGAAATAAATTATCTTAGGAATAATTTAGACATTAAAATGATTTAATGAATAAAAAAAAGACTCATTTTATAAATTCATAACTTAGATTAATTTATAATTAAGCTCAATTAAGAAGTAAATTAAGAAATGTTATTAGTTGATGAAGATAATTAACTAAATATTATTAATAATTAATTAATGTGATAAATTAGTTTAATTAATTAAGATAATCTATTGTAAATTGTTAAGTGTAATTACTTGATAAAAGTAATTAAGAGATTAATTACTTATTGTAATTAATTTTGATAAAATGATTAATTTAATTTAATTAATTTAGTTTAATTAATTTAAGAAAATCATTTGATAAACTGATAAGTGTAATTACTTAGTGTAATTAATGGAGCATAATTACTTAAGGAAGTAATTAAAGTTAATTACTGAATGTGACTAGTAAAAGATGATGTGTTAATAAAGTAATTTGGATAATTACTTTTATAATTAATCAAGGGATTAATTGATGGAGATAATTAATTATGGGGCAATTAATTTATTAATATGAGTAATTTAGGGTAGATAATTACTGGTTGATATTAATCAAAGGCGATTAATAATTGTGTTTAATTAAAGATTAATCACTTAATGTAATTAAATTAAATAAAGTAATTTAATTTAAATATGAATTAGAGATCATTAATTAATGTAATTAATGACGAAATTAAGAATTGTTTAATTAAGGAATAACTAATAATGTGGTGATTTATTTATGTAATTAATTAAAAATAAATGTAATTAATTATATTTGATTAATAAATGAAGTAATTAAATGTTAATTACTATGAATGATTTAGGATAATTAATTTGTGAAATTAATTAAAGACTAATTATCTATTGTAATTAGAGAATGATTAATCAAAGGTGTTTAATCAAGATGAATATCTAGAGAATAATTAACTAATTTGATTTATAATTAATTAAATGATTGTATAAGCAGGATTTATAGATAAAGAATTAATTTAATTTACTTTAAATTAATTAGAGATAGAAGATGTTAATTTAATTCATTTTAAATTAATTATAAATGGTATGATTATAAATGATTGCTTATGGATGATGTTATTGATATTTCATTTGATGATTTTGAATTCAGATATGACATGAGTAATATCTATGTGATATGGATGCTTGGTTTAAATATGATAATATTTAATTATCTGTTTTGATGATAATATGAATTATCTGTTTATGATGATGTGATTATCTACTGTGATATTGTGAATTATCAATCTGTGTGTATATTGATAGTATTGAATTAAACTGTTAAGACTAAATAGACAACTTGGCCTTAAAAGACACGTTTTGGATTTCGATGAGACCGGGATCGTGTTTCCTTATTTGGAATATCCGAAAACCACATCGATCCAAATTAACAATAGGTCGTGAATCTGAAGTGAAGATGAAGATTTAGAGTGCAAGGGTTATTGTCATTAACTCTGAGGGTGATTCCAAAATGAGTGTAACGAGATAATGCCTTCGGTTTCGTTCGAACCCGGAACGAACTTGTATGGATTGAATACTTTCAACACATCGTCAGGTGGGCGATGAGCATTCTAAGAGATGTATTCTCTAGAGGTAATCGTAGCCTCAAGCCTCATCAACCGGGAATGGCTAAAACAGGGGATGTGCAACAAGGTTAGGCAGGTCATGCCCAAGTAGGACAAGATCTTCCCATGTCTAGATGTCCCTTTTTATTCGGCTGTGTGGGCAGTTGATTGCAACAACTGCCGGGGTTATCTTGTTCGGGACTGTTCAGTAAGGAATGGTTCCGGCCTTGTGTTGCAGGGGGTCGGGAGTGATCCTTGGTACGTTGATCTAGGCCACGTACTGTGACGGGCGGTACCCCAGTAGCCCTGCCATTGTATGGAATCCACAATCCAATAAGTGCCAACGGTTTTGATTGTATTACCCATATTGTGGCTAGTAGCTGGAATTTAATAGATGTAACAATTTCAGCTATTTTCTATTTACTTGAAAACCCTAGACCTATTATAATATCACAGAATTTCCTATCAAATGTTTTGCTTAGCGTAAGGTAAAAACTTACCCATATTTATGTGTGGGGAGTCTTACGTGATACTTCTTGTTTTCAAAAGATTTTCAAATTTAAGCAACTTTAACCTGTTACTCACACCAGACCCATGTCTGACCTGGAGTATTTTTGTTTTTCATAAACTCTCTGGTACTCAAATTTTTACGAGTAGCCAAGGGATTCAGGTTAGCTTTGACGAGTTTTGGCGGAGCAATGGAGCAGGAGGCTTCAGCGTTATAGATATACATATAGTTCCGCTGCGTTGGTATCTCTGAGTCGTATTGTTTGAGTTGTTTTGTGTATCGAGTTGTATTAACTAGACAGGTGTCTATAACTGTCTAGTATGTGATGTATTGACTGTATAACTCTGATTGATGTTGTATATTATGTAAATACTTATGTGGTTATTATAATTTATTTGTTCCGCTGTGGCATTCTGATGTTGTTGTTCTTTCTTCTCTAACTTTTCTATTTTCTCACCCCTTTCTTTCTTCAAGACGAAATAGATTTCTGGGCGTAGAAAGCCTGGGTCGTCACAGTTGGTATCAGAGCGCTAGGTTGAGTGAATACCTAGGATCTTGAGTGATTTCTTTCCTGAGAGAGCGTATTTGCAATTTTGATATATATATATATATATATATATATATATATTTATCTCTACCTATTGTTGGGTTACCTGTTCCGGTTTTCCAATAAGCTATAAAGGTAGATGGGATAGTGGTGTGTGTAACACAACTACCAATAATTAGAGTTTAAATGATTGAGGTTGGAAGTGTAATTGTCCAGACTTTAGGCCTAATATCGTCTCGAGTGAGCTTTGGGTGGTGTAAGGATTTCATTAATCTCTAAAGGAAATCTGTTAGGATTCGGAGTTCATCTATGAAATGTAATTTTGTTAAGCTAGAGTTTGGATCTGTCGGTTGGACAGAAGCCAGCCTTGATATCTTGATACATCAAAGTGTAGTAGCTGTGTGATGAGACGTAGTGAATATGGATGTCTCCGAAAATGTTTCTTTGGAACAAGTTAAGAAAGTGTGTCTGCTTCGCTGTTGTCCTTGGGATTTTCTTTTAGATTTGAGGTCCGAGTTTCTCGAAGAACTTGGGATTAGAAAGTCTTCTGGCTTAGCAGTTTTTCTTAGGGTAACTTCAGAAGCAGCAGAGTAGTTCCATTTCTTCAATGGATTGGCCACATAAGCGTAAGCTATTCTGATTTGTAAAGAGAGAGCAGTATTTTTGGAATTAGGCTGGATTGATCGCAAAAGTGACTTGCGATAATTTGAGTGTTCTTTTGGGTTTTCAGAGATTTTTCTGGATGTCTTCGAGAAGTCAGAGTTTGGTCAGCATCTGAAGATTGAGTTTGGTATTGACGGGATTCCACGAGAGGTACTGATGGTTCAGCTTAGCAATAGGATGATTTTTGAGTTTGGCGAAGTAGCTCAGGTTTTAGAGGAACTTTTGAGTTTTATTTTTGGATATGTGAACTTTATTTTTGGAATGTGTTATCCAGTCTGTGCTTGAGTTCATAATCAGCATTTTCATCTATTCAGTCAGAGTGGCGCAGCGGAAGCTTGGTGGCAGCTGTTTTAGTTTGGAAGCAATTGGATGTTGCAATGTTCGGATTAGAGAGTTTCTACAGGAAATTTATCAGAATCTGAGGCCAGTTTGGAGTGCACCTGTTTTATCTTTTCCGGATGAAAGAAGTGAGTTCTGTTTTCTGATTTGGAATAGAGTTTGTGTTTTGAGTTTTGGTTGATATTGGAAAGATCATTTTGTTGGGTTGTCTTTGGTTCAGTTTGTTTCTAAGGACATCGGCAAGAGTTGAGCTGATCAGGAAGGATGTAGGTAGCACAGGATCATCCGAAGAGTTTTGTGGATAAGAGACGGAGGAATTCGGACTCCCAAATCGTAGATTTGATTTTGGATAAGTGTTTGGTCTTCAGGATCGAATCGTCAGTTTGGATAACTGAGATTCGTTGCGTTTCACGTATCTCTGAGGGTGTACGTGTAAGATCTATCTCTAGTTATAGTACCAGTAGTTCAGGGAGTTTTGGTTATTGATTCAGACTTATCTATAGTCTGATATCCTATCTTGTTTTGTAGATCTAGATGAGTAGAAGCTCTGTAGCTTAGTAGTATTGATTGTTTGGATTCTGTAGAGCGAGCGTCCCGATATTTATACTTGGGGAAACTCGAGAAAATTCTATCCGGAATTTTGTCTGGATAGTTAGATTTGTTGATTAGATAAATTGGTTGTTATGGTTGTTAGCACATGATTGATATATGCTTGTGTTTTAAAAAAAATTAATTTTAACTAGATTATTAAATTACCTTTGCTTTAAATTTCAGGGACGAAATTCTTTTAAGGGGGGAGGAATGTGACATCTCGGAAATTTGGGGCAATATCGATTTAATAATCTACATTGAAAATTAAATTGATTTGATAATATTTGTTAATAATATTTGCATTGATTTAATAATCTTCCTTTAAATAAATATTTAACTGATAATTTATCTTTTAAAAGCTAATTTAAATTGTTTCTATTTATAACGTATATGTATATATGTATATATCTGTATATATTATAAATAGATAAGCTCTGATTTAATTTAATAAATGAAGTCATGTTTTCTAATTTTAATATTTCTGATAATTTGGAAATTTGATTTAATTTAGTATTAAGCTATTAAATAAATAACTGTATGGTTTTAAATACTTAAAATAAATTTTTAATAGTTAGAATTTATTCTAGCTTAAGTTTAAGTTTTAAATTTATTAACAAAAAGATTTCTTTATTTTCTTTTTAGTATAGCTTGATAAAAATATGTTTTATTTACTCAAGATCAAGTTATTTGTTTAAAAATAAATTCTAGCCTAGGTTTAAATTTAAATAAAAAGATTGTTTCGTTCTTTTTAATTTAGCTTTATAAAATAAGTAATTTATTTATGTAGTGATTATTTCATTTAATAATGAGTTATTTTTTTTAAAAACAATATCTAAACATAAATATGCAGGTAACTAAAGTAAAGTAAATATAAACAAAGCAAGCAAATTAACAAAGTAAAAACAAATATAATTTACGCAGGCAGTAAAGTGTGCAGGCTGAACCAATAAGCAAAGTTTAGAAATGTTGCCTGAAAAATTTAGGAATGCAAAGCAAAATATAAGTAAGAAAAATATCTACGTACTAATAAGATTTATAGGAGACATAAAGTACAACAAAACATATGCAGGCATAAGAAGGTGTAGTCAACCTGTAAGAAAATGCAAGGCAAAAATATCTTTATACACATAAGATAAGATTAGTTGTAAACATATAGTACATTTGCATTTAATGCTTTTAAAACTCTAGAGCATAACAAAGTCATTTCAAATTGTGTTAACATCATTTCAGCCTCCCTAATATAACATTTTGCCTGATAAAACAAAAACATAATTGTACCAGCATTTGCAAAACCCAGTTATCACCTTCCGCTGAAACTTCTTTATATACATCTTCTTATTTTTAGTTCGTTCACTAAACATATCGAACCTGAAACAAAGAAATAATAGCAAACATTTCCATTTATACAAACTTGAATAATGTTTGCAAATCCAACAAAGGCAAGAAGATTTGGAGATCATAAGCAAGACCATTCTCAGTTTTTAACATTCAAAGCTTTTCAAAATAAAATACTCTGCTCATTTCTGAAATACAGGTGAGTAAAAGCTTTAAAATTACTTAAGTTTTTAATATGTTGCATGCTAGTATTTGAATGCTTAATATATTTGTGTGAATATTTATATATTCCTTTCTCTGGCCATTTGTGAGATGGAACTACTGCATGCTGTATCCTCTATGAGTAACTTTAATTACTAAAACTTAAGTATTTAAACTAGTTGCAAGTTTAAAATCTGGAATAAGTGTGATTTGTATGTATGAAATCTTCTGTGCATATGGATGTTGTCTGGATACATTTTGAAGTCTCTGTAACAAACTTATTCATTTTGTTTTCAGGCTTGAGTTGATTCAAATCATTTTTATAACTTGATCAAATAGCTTTTAGGATTTATAATACAAACAGAAATTGTCTGTTTCAACATAATTTAGAGTATAAGTGTTATTTAAGTTGAACTAAATTTGAATATGGTTCTGAAAATCAAAATAACAGTGAAAAACTTGAATAAGAGAAAACCCAAACATTTTAAATTTTAAATCCAGGAACATATATTGAATCTCTGTAACAAAATACGAATTTTAAAACTTATGTCAAGATTTTTAGTGCAAGAAGTTTAGTGCAGTTCTGATATGAACTAAAATTGCAAATTTGGGATTTTTGGGCTGATCACTATTGTCTGGGTGGTCGGGGCTCTGTTTGATGATGGAGAAGCTTACCAAGGTGATGGGAAAAATGGTGGAAGGTGGTACAGTTAGGCGTTGTGGCGACGGCGACGAAATTCTTTTTGTAAACCTAGTTTTGCTATGGTTCAGTTTTGGGTCTCGTTCGCCTTTAATTGGGGATCGAGCTCGACGCGCTTATGGGGATTTAAAGAGGGGACATGGTTGAGGTTGTAGCCGGAGACACTGGCATTCCAACGATCGGCATTGGGAGGACGGAGCGTTGACAAGTTCGAGGTGATGTTGCTCGAGTTGTTCCAGGTTTGAGTTTCGAACTCAATTTCGATTCGAGTTGCCATGACGATTTTGGGTGGTCGTGATGTTATCTGGTGATGGTCGGCGACGTGTTAGAGTTCCAGTGGGTGGCCGGAGGTGGCTGGGGCTACGGTGCACGTGCACCGAGCCATTGAAGTGCTGGGTTGTTTTTTTTCTGTGTGCAGTGTTTTAACTCGGGAAAGACTCGAGTTATTCGAGTGTTTAACTCGAAGCAGAGGGAGGGGAGACTCGAAGCAAGTCTGGTTTCTCTCGAGTCAGTGTTTGTTTCTAGGTTTTTTTGTAAAACCTGGCAGCAGAGTTTGTTTCTAAATAAATTCAAAATGGAAATCAGAAATAAATAATGGATTTAAACAAGTTTAAATCCAGTTGAAGTATGAATTCAAAATTTTACTTGAGTTCAAATCTGAAATAAAAATAAAGTTTTAAAACAATGAAAGATGGGTTCGAGTAGTGTTGTTTCAGGTTTTGTAAAAGCCTGGAAGCAGAATTTGTTCTTAAACAAATTTGATGAAACCTAAAATAAATAATAAATTTAAACATGTTAAAACAAGTTTGAAGTTTGAATTCAAGTTTACTTTTGAATTCAAATTTAAATAAAAATAAAGTTTTAAAACAAGTAAATATGGGTTTCCTATCAGGTTTACAACCTGACAGTTTCAGATTTTAAATTTAATTTAACATCTGAAACAAAAATTTAAACTGTGTTTGAAAATTAAAAGTTCAAAGTATAGATTCAAGTGAACTTTTGAATCTAAGTTTTTAGAAATGAATTTGGATTTTAAATCAAGAATTAAAAACCAAAATTTTAAAAGCAAGTTAAAACCCAAGCTTTAAATTCAAAGTTAAACTAATGAATTCAAATCTGAAAAATAAATCAGTTTTAAAATCTAAACGTATAAAGCAAGTTTAAATCAAATAGTTCGTTTTAAAAAGAATTTGTTTTCAAATAAATATTTGAATTGGTTTTTATAAAGTTCTTTTGAATGGAAGTTAAATAAATTGTGTTAGCTTGAAAATTGCAAGTTAAATATTAATGTATTTTGGAAATTTAAATTTAAATAAAGATTCAAGCAGTTGAATTTAAAGGCCTTTCTTATATAAGTTCATATGTAAGTAATTAATGTTATTTACAAGATTATAAATTGAATTTAAATCTGATAAATGTTTAAATAATAATCATTTTGAATCTTAAATTCAAAATGAAATTTGAATTTAAATTTGAAATGTAATGTTCTAATACACTTTAATATTAATGAAGTCATTAATAAAGAAATAAATTATCTTAGGAATAATTTAGATATTAAAATGATTTAATGAATAAAAAAAGACTCATTTTATAAATTAATAATTTAGATTAATTTATAATTATGATCAATTGAGAAGTAAATTAAGAAATGTTATTAGTTAATAAAGATAATTAACTAAAGATTATTAATAATTAATTAATGTGATAAATTAGTTTCATTAATTAAGATAATCTATTGTAAATTGTTAAGTGTAATTACTTGATAAAAGTAATTAAGAGATTAATTACTTATTGTAATTAATTTTGATAATATGATTAATTTAAGTTAATTAATTTAGTTTAATTAATTTAAGAAAATCATTTGATAAACTGATAAGTGTAATTACTTAGTGTAATTAATGGAGCATAATTACTTAAGGAAGTAATTAAAGTTAATTACTGAATGTGACTAGTAAAAGATGATGTGTTAATAAAGAAATTTGGATAATTACTTTTGTAATTAATCAAGAGATTAATTAATGGAGATAATTAATTATGGGGCAATTAATTTATTAATATGAGTAATTTAGGGTAGTTAATTACTGGTTGATATTAATCAAAGGTTACTAATAATTGTGTTTAATTAAAGATTAATCACTTAATGTAATTAAATTAAATAAAGTAATTTAATTTAAATCTGAATTAGAGATCATTAATTAATGTAGTTAATGATGAAATTAAGAATTGTTTAATTAAGGAATAACTAATAATGTGGTGATTTATTTATGTAATTAATTAAAAATAAATGTAATTAATTATATTTAATTAATAAATGAAGTAATTAAATGTTAATTACTATGCATGATTTAGGATAATTAATTTGTGAAATTAATTAAAGACTAATTACCTATTGTAAGTAGAGAATAATTAATCAAAGGTGTTTAATCAAGATGAATATCTAGAGAATAATTAACTACTTTGATTTATAATTAATTAATGATTGTATAGCAGGATTTATAGGTAAAGAATTAATTTAATTTACTTTAAATTAATTAGAGATAGAAGTAGTTAGTTTAATTCATTTTAAATTAATTATGAATGGTATGATTATAAATTATTGCTTATGGATGAATGATATTGATATTTCATTTGATGATTTTGAATTCAGATATGACATGAGTAATATCTATGTGATATGGATGCTTGGTTTAAATATGATAATATTTAATTAACTGTTTGATGATAATATGAATTATCTGTTTATGATGATGTGATTATCTACTGTGATATTGTGAATTATTTATCTGTGTGTATATTGATAATATTGAATTAAACTATTAAGACTAAATAGACAACTTGGCCTTAAAAGACACGTTTTGGATTTCGATGAGACCGGGATCGGGTTTTCTTATTTGGAACATCCGAAAACCACATCGATCCAAATTAACGATAGGTCGTGAATCTGAAGTGAAGATGAAGATTCAGAGTGCAAGGGTTACTATCGTTAACTCTGAGTGTGATTCCAAAATGAGTGCAACGAGATAATGCCTTCGGTTTCGTTCGAACCCGGAACGAACTAGTATGGATTGAATGCTTTCAACACATCGTCAGGTGGGCGATGAGCATTTTAAGAGATGTATTCTCTAAAGGTTAGCCTCAAGCCTCATCAACCGGGAATGGCTAAAACAGGGGATGTGCAGCAAGGTTAGGTGGGTCATGCCCAAGCAGGACAAGATCTTCCCCTGTCTAGATGTCCATTTCAATTCGGCTGTGTGGGAAGTTGATTACAACAACTGCTGGGGTTATCTTGTTCGGGACTGTTCAGTAAGGAATGGTTTCGGCCTTGTGTTGCAGGGGGTCGGGAGTGATCCTCGGTACGTTGATCTAGGCCACGTACTGTGACGGGCGGTACCCCAGTAGCCCTGCCATTGTATGGAATCCACAATCCAATAAGTGCCAATGGTTTTGATTGTATTACCCACTTTTGTGGCTAGTAGATGGAATTTAATAAATGTAACAATTTCGGCTATTTTCTATTTACTTGAAAACCCTAGCCTTTTATAATATCACAGAATTTCCTATCAAATGTTTTGGTTAGCGTAAGGTAAAAACTTACCCATATTTATGTGTGGGGAGTCTTACGTGATACTTCTTGTTTTCAAAAGATTTTCAAATTTAAGCAACTTTAACCTGTTATTCACACCAGACCCATGTCTGACCCGGAGTTTATTTTTTTTCATAAACTCTCAGGTACTCAAATTTTTATGAGTAGCTAAGGGATTCATGTTAGCTTTGACGAGTTTTGGCAGAGCAATGGAGCAGGAGGCTTCAGCGTTGTAGATATACATATAGTTCCGCTGTGTTGGTATCTCTGAGTCGTATTGTTTGAGTTGTTTTGTGTATCGAGTTGTATTAACTAGACAGGTGTCTATAACTGTCTAGTATGTGATGTATTGACTGTATAACTCTGATTGATGTTGTATATTATGTAAATACTTATGTGGTTATTATAATTTATTCGTTCCGCTGTGGGATTCTGATGTTGTTGTTCTTTCGTCTCTATCTTTTCTATTTTCTCACCCCTTTCTTTCTTCAAGACGAAACAAATTTATGGGCATAGAAAACCTGGGTCGTCACAGAGGATGTCGAAGATGAATAGTCCGCTCAGGACATAGAATTTGGGCTTCATAGCGGTTAAGCCAATCCATTCGCAAAATCATTCCAAAGCCTAAGTAGCGCATAACATGCAAGTCGGCATGGAAAGAAAGATCACACAAAATAATCTCGACATCTTTACACAATAAACTGATTGTTGCGGATCCACCAACCGGATTCGCAATTCTCAAAGAAGTCATTAAACACAAAACATCCAAAGAAAAAGTATCAACAAGCTCTTTTGAAATAAAAGAGTGGGATGCACCCGTATCAAAAAGAACTCGAATGGGTTGATCACGAAACATAATAATGCCATAAAGGATAGAATGAGAAATACCTTTACCACGAGATGTGTTGCCAGGGGCTTGAGAAACATTAAGCTTTCCCTCCTGCCTACCTTGAAGTTTGGGTCAAGAAGATAAATAATGGTCCGAACTTTTGCAATAGCGACAAAAGAGAGGTTTCAGACACTTGTTCGCATAATGGTCCTTAGAACCACAATTGTAGCATTGCCCACCACTTGGAGCAGAGGCTTTTGCTACCGGAATTACTTGCTTCCCTTTCTTGTTGGGATAAGACCCTTTGAATTTAATAGGCATTTTCTTGTTGTTGTTGAATTTTGGTTTGGCACCCACAACATCAGCATCACTTTCTTTATCTTCCTTTTCAAGTCGAAGAGCGATATCAACAAGTTGATCAAAAGAAACTTCTAACTTAAGAAGTAATGGCTTCTTGAGATTTTTTATTCAAGCCATAGACGAATCTCTAATTTTTCTTCAATGGGGTATTAATGTATTCAACCCCGTATTTAGAGAGAGATTCAAAAGACGCGACATAATCTGCCATGGAAGATTCACCTTGAACAAGGTCAATAAAACGGTGAGCCAAAGTCACCTTCTCAGCTTCTGGTACGAATTTTAACTCGAAGCGCTCTCGGAATTTCTCCCAAGTAAGATTCGCTTCAATAATTTCAGAAATCAGAAGCTCGCACCAGTCTAATGCTCTTTCTTGGAGCATACTAGAAGCCACCTGAACACGGTGAAGATCTATAAGATTCATACGAGAAAAGATTCGATCACATGATCTCAGCCAAGCCTGGACTTCAATAATAGTTTCAGAACCCTTGAATGGTTTCCCACCCAAGTTGGTATAAACGTTGCACAAGCGTGCAAATCCATAATTAGGATGAGTTGGCTCCGAATTAGAACCGGCTGCTTGAGCATTCTTTACTATATCAAGAAGCTGCTGGGCAGACATAAAAACTCCATCTTAGGGAGTAGCACTAGATTGACCGGCGCTGAGACGACCAGGTCTAACCATTTCTCTTCCTTAAGAAAGAAGAAGGAAGAAGGAAGAAGAAAAAGGTTATTCACCAAATGAATATCGAGCAATCTTGATAGATAAATCAAGGAATCATAAAGAAAATAGGATGAATTGGTGCGAAGACTCAAATTAAATCCTAAGGCACGACTCCTAAGAAGGACTTAGGACGATGATCCTTGTTAAATTATTCTACATTGTCCTGAAGTTTGGCTCCGATACCAAGCTATGACGCCCCACCTCTATACCCACGCTAGCCAAGGACACTACGGTGTAATGCCGTCAACTAGCACGAAGAATAAGGCTGCTGAGGAGCGACCATCTATATAATTGCTTTGTGCGAGTATCGATATGCCAGATAAAATATAACTTGCATTCTTTTCAAGAGGAAATCCGACATACCGACACAAACTCAAAGCTACTACACAGTGGCTATAATGTCTTCGGAAACAAATATAGAAATAAACATATCACAAACCAGTCACAGATAATTCATATCACAAAGGCGGAAATAGACATGAATATATATAACACATAAAAGTGTTCATCAGAGTAGTGGTCAAACAAGAACCACAATATCACAAAAGAATGGTTACAAGTGCTAGGCAAAAGAACATGTATACATCTAGGAGTCTATGTCTCGAAGGTATACAACAAAAGCTACTAATCTAAGTAGTTAGCCAAAAGTCAGGATGATAATCCTAGAAGTGAAGTCAAGCAGAAGCACCTGTAACATCTCGGTCTGAACCGAGTATTATTTAATAAGAAAATAATAAACGGATCAGTCTAGCTATAAATATCAGATGAAATGATATAGAATAAGAGATATGACTAAACGTACAATAATCACACTTCCAAGCTGTGATAATTAAGTAATTGAAAATCAACAAAAGATTAATCAATATCACAAAAATCTTCTCAAAGATCAAAAGGAACGTCATACTCTTTATTTCATTCACCAAGCCACCAATATTGGCAACATATAAATGACAATCATAAAATTGGTGAAATTCAAATTCTAGAATTCATTAATAGAAATCCAGGAATCACAAAATGATCGTAGAAATGATGAATCACAAAAAGGGGGAGGCCTATCACAAAACGAGAGCATGAAAACTCACCGACACGTGTATCACAAACGGGACGCTATCCCATGGTCGCTAACCATAGAGCCGGTGCAACGACGTAGTACAACGGTACTCCCGAGGAACCTGAAACTCGTAAAATTCATTGCAACGACGTAGTACAATGGTACGCCCGAGGAACCTGAAACTTGTAAAATTCGGAACAACGACGTAGTACAACGGTACGCCCGAAGATCCAAAATCCATAAAAATGTTGGTCACTAGCCCAAAAAAATTGGGTCGAAACCCCAAGAAATAAATAGGTCGTTGGCCTATAATAAAAATGAGACGAAACTCAATAAAACGAGGTACTGTCCCCTACTTGGACAAAGAAACATAGCATATTGCTAGTCATAATCACAAAAATGATCTTCATCGATCATCAAGAAGTGTCAATTACACTAAGCTAGTAAATATATGCGCTTAGCTTCATGTCCCATAACCACTAGCTTAACTTAAATATTTACGAACAAATTGTAGATCTCCACTATAAAATTGTCACAAGAGATTCAATCGAACAAGTCGAAGAATTAACCAACGAAGTAAACGCAAGTGTTTCATACCACTCGTTTCCGTTTAATTAGATTTCTCATACGAGTGAGGAAAAGGTTTGTATATACTAATAGATTGGAAAACGGTTTTAATAAATGAGCTTTGTATTGAAATAGTGTTGAAATCGTTTTGATGAAAGAGTTTTGATATTTACTACTAGTATAGAAACCTTTATATTTTTAAAGTGACAAATCACAAAAAAATGATTGTAAAACAATCAATCACCGAAATTCACATTCGAAGACGTGAATAAAATCCAAAGAAATCGATATCAAATCCATCTAAATGGATATTTCGAAAATTCCCAAAGAAAATGTCATCAAAGTCGATAATAAATGATAACAACAAAAGGGAAACAACATGAATCGATTAAAGTTGGAAATTCAACAAAATAGACAACATAGGCAAAATTGGCAAATAGGAGCAGGTCGGTCAACCGGACTCCCTGAGTCGGTTGACTGAACCAAAGGTGGAAGTGCTCGGGTAGCAGGTCGGTCGACCGGGACCTTGAGCTCGGTCGGCCGGAGCCTGTAACCTGCACTTCCAAAATAGAGGCAGGAAGTGCTCATGTAGCAGGTCGGTCGGCCGGCTATAGAGCTCGGTCGGCCGGACCTTGTTGCCAACACTCCCATGTCTATCTAATGAATGTCAATCCCTTCCGAATTGCAATCGGTCGAGCAACGACACTAAGGATTTACGCCATCGACCGCCCGGCCATAGAAGCTCTTCAGTTCATTACCAAAAACATGATCGAAACATCAAAGTTAGGATTTTTTAAAGAATTGAACTCAAAACACTAAAAATTGGAATATTCACCAAATCAATCCAAACCAAAAGCAATTGCATACGAATAAGTGTTAGGAATTCATACCTAACAATCGAAGATAATTATAAGCATAGATATGAGATAAAAATCTCACCTTTTCACAAAAACAAAGAAGAAGAAGCCATAGAGCAATGGCAAGAACAATCACTCTTCAATTCCAACCCAACAAGCTTGAATCTAAGCTTAAAGGAGAAATATTTCCTAAAGTTAGGTTTAGGAATTTCTGAAACTGAATGGAGAAAGAGTTGGAGAAGATGAAGAGAAGGCTTACCAAAGTTTCTTCTATTAGTTTGGAGCAAGAGCTTGATTTGCAAAAGAAAACTAGGGTTTGGAGTTTTAATTTCCCATTCCACTCACCATTAATCTCTTTAGAAATGAAAAGTAGAGGAAGAGGGAGTGAATGAAGAGGAGTGGTTCAGTATGGGGTATTAAGTTGGCTAGTGGGCTGAACCCAACCCAAAGCCCTAAGTGAAAAGGTAGCAAAATTCAACTTACTCCAAACGTATCGAAGCTTATACTCAAAAAGGTTGCAAACGGCATTTTGAACTCAATGGAAGGGGTCTCGAGTCCCAATTCGACTGTTTGCAAAAAGTAGGTTTTTGGACTAAAATCCGAGTATCGATAAAATATTTAAAATATTTAAATATAAAATCGATAAATGTGCGGGTTGTTACATGGATACAGGTCAAAAGCTTTTCTACTGAAGCTATGGTGCAATAAGTTCTTTTTTTATGATCGTTCCATCTTCCTCGTTTTTCGTACCATATTATTTTACTCATATTCATCAACATGCGTGGTCTTTTTGCCAATATTACAACCCCACGACAAAGTGACTTCTAGGAGAATGTTAAACGAATTTGATATCATAGAATTTTGAATGGATTAGGGTGCTTTATATGATTACTTAGCCTGTAAATAACCTACTTTTTTAGTCTGCGAATATCTTTTGGTTTCCTGTTTTATCCAATTTCTAGTCCAATTTTATTCTTTTTAGCGGAATATTATTGCGTACTTTTTTGATCTTCGCATATTTTTGTTTTTTGTTTGTCGTTCTTCTAGGTTTACATTGATTTAGTCCGACTATCTATACCACAAACTCCGTGGAATAAGTTTACGAACGAAAACATCCGAGCTGTAGAAAAGACTTTAGATGGAATTATTCTGCATGCAAAACCGATCCTGTGACGACCCGAATTTCTACTACCAGAAAGTCGTATAATCTTGAAGAAAGAAAGGGGTGAGAAAATAGAAGAGATAGAGAAGAAAGAACAACAACATCAGAATCTCATAGCATAACGAAAAAATTATATTAATCACATAAATATTACATAATATACAATATCCACCATAGTTATATAGATAATACAACACATACTAAACAGTTACAAACACCTGTCTAGCGAATACAACTCGATACAACACAAACAATACAACTCAGAGATACCAACACAGCGGAAAACTATATATCTACAACATTGAAGCCTCCTACTACATTGCTCCTCCAGAATTCGTCAATGCTAACCTGAATCCCTTGGCTACACGTAAAAATTTGAGTACCCGAGAGTTTAGGAAAAACAGAAATAAACTCCAGGTCAGACATGGGTCTGGTGTGAGTAACAGGTTAAAGTTGCTTAATTTTGAAAACCTTTGAAACAAAAGGTATCATGTAAGACTCCCCACACATAAACATGGGTAAGTTTTTATTAGCACTTATAATTGTATACACACCGCACTTTCATTTGGTATCAGAGCAAGGTCATCATATAACCGTAACACAGTTATTTGATATATTATAGTAATATGGCAAATAACGTAAGTACTAGCACTCAAAACACCACTTACACGGAGGGTTAGTCGACACAAAGACCTCCATTTTTCAATGGTCTTAACTATAGTTATTGGGCAACACGTATGTCATTCTTTATGCAATCAAATAGCTATGATGCTTGGAATGCCACTCAAAGAGAAATAGTGAATCCAACAGCTGATTATTCAGAATGGACCGCAGCTGAGAAAACGGCAGCAGCCGTAAATGCAAGAGCAATAAATATGTTGTTCTGTGCATTAGACCAAAATGAATATAACCGTGTTAGTATCTGCACTACTGCATATCAAATTTGGCAAACACTAAAAATCACTCATGAAGGTACTAACAAGGTTAAACAAGCCAAAATAGCCATGCTAAAAAGTCAATTTCAAAATTTCAAAATGAAACCAAATGAGACAATCAATGACATGTATTCACGGTTTCAAACTATTCACCATGCACTTATTGGCTTAGGACAAAAGTATTCTGATTTCGATGTTGTTTCAACAGTCCTACATTCTCTGACTAGTGAATGGGAAGGAAAAGTATTAGCAATTGAAGAAGCTAATGACATTTCCATCATGAAGCCAGATGAATTGATAGGAAATTTAATGTCCTATGAAGCAAATTTGCAGGCTAGAAAAGAACAGAAAGAAGAAAAGAAAAATGTAGCATTTCATGTTGAGAAAGATGGAAATGAATCAGATTCTGAAGACGAAGATTTGGCATTCATTGCGAAAGGATTCAAAAAGTTCCAAAAATATCGAAAAGCCAGTCGTTACAATAAAAGGAATTCTGGATCAAACAAACCATCTTCATCTGCTATAGAATGTTTCAACTGCCACAAAAAGGGTCACGTGAAGAAGGATTGTCCAGAACAAAAGAAGAAGTCAGAAAATGACAAATTCAAATATAAGAAGGACAAATCTAAGAAACGAGCCTTCTCAGTAACATGGGATGATTCAGAGTCATCTTCATCAGAAAGTGAAAGTGATTCAGAGAATGAACAAGCTAATGTTTGTTTTATGGCAATAGAAGATGAGGTACAAATTCCTACATTTGATGAATTACTTGACATTAATGCTGAATTGATAGTCAAATATAAAGACATAAAACGTCAATTAAAAGTAGTCAAAGCAGATTTAAGTAGAGCAGAGCTTGAACGAGATATGTTAAAAGATGAGAAGAAAATATTAGAAGAGGAACTTGAAAATATTCAAGAATCATCATCTAATGTTGACTCTCAAATATCTCTTTTGAGTCAAGAAATAGAAACTCAAAAAGAGAAAAATAATGCTCTCACTACTGAAAATCATGAGCTTAAAGCAAAAGTCAAAATTCTAGACCTAGAAAAAGCTAGCTTACAAACAAAGTTTGATGACATTACTCAAAATGTTTCTAACTTTAACAAAGGTCGAGAAAATTTGACAAAAATCATTAAAAGTTCACAATCTATTTCAAACAAACAAGGATTGGGATATAACAAACAAGAAACCAAGAAACATCTTGGAAACAAAAGGAAAAAGAAAGTACAAAAAACTGAAGCTAAGAAAAATCTTAGTTTATTATATTCCAAACCAAAACCAGTTGTGAAATTTCAAAAGAAAAATGTCAAGACTATCAAAATATGGGTTCCTAAAACAAATAACAATTTGATTAGGAACAAATACATTCAGCAATTCATGAATACTGTGCATTTTAATAACAATTATATATATAAAGGGGATACCGGACCCAAATGGGTTTGGACTCCTAAGACCTAACTCTTAGGACCCTATAAAAAGTGGGTACCATGGACTTAATTCTATTTTTTGCAGGTCCCACTTAAGAAAAGAGGAAAGTGGATATTGGACAGTGGTTGCTCAAAGCACATGACGGGAGACAAGAGTTTATTAACAAATATTACATATTCAGATGGTGGCTCTGTCACTTTTGGAGACAATTCAAAAGGCTATATCATCGGCAAAGGCGATGTGAGCAATTGCGGTACATCTAACTTACCTCTTATTACTAATGTCATGCTAGTTAGAAATTTGAAACACAATTTGCTTAGTATTAGTCAGTTATGTGACAAGGGTTTTATAATTTCATTTTCAAATAATAAGTGTAGTATTTTAGATAAAGACCATAATTTGGTTTTCGAAGGTTATAGAGACAGAAATATATATATTCTGAATATGAATATTAATCATAATTCAGATATGTGTCTTGTGGCTAATGACAATGATCCATGGCTATGGCACAAACGCTTCTGTCATATAAACTTCAGAACTATTGACAAGCTAGCCAAAAACAATCTAGTTAGAGGACTACCCAAAATGAGTTTTAAAGTTAACAACATTTGTGATGCATGTCAATTAGGAAAATTGACCAAATCATCTTTTAAATCCAAGAAAGTCATATCAACATTACAACCACTTGAGTTACTACACATGGATTTATTTGGACCTACTAGAGTTCAATCAATAAATCACAGTCAATATGTGCTTGTAATTGTTGATGATTTCTCTCGTTATACATGGACAATTTTCTTAAAAAATAAAAGTGACACTTTCGATCATTTCAAATCTTTTGTCAAAAGAATTCAAAAATCAAAAGGGATTAAAGTTAAAAATATAAGAAGTAATCATGGCGGAGAGTTTGAAAATAATGAATTTGAACATTTTTGTACAAAGAAAGGTATATATCATAATTTTTCGTTTCCCAGAACTCCACAACAGAACGGAGTTGTAGAACGGAAAAACCGAACTTTACAAGAATGTGCAAGAACATTATTGAATGGAACCACCTTACCCAAACATTTTTGGGCAGAAGCTGTGGCAACTGCCTGTTATGTTTTAAATCGTGTATCCATAAGACCTCTTACCAAGAATACTCCTTATGAATTATTTAACAAAAGGAAGCCTAAAATCTCATACTTCAAAGTTTTTGGTTCCAAGTGCTTTATTTTAAATACGAAAGACCAGCTTGGCAAATTCGATCCAAAGGCCGATGAAGGAATATTTGTCGGTTATTCGGAACGAAGTAAGGCCTATCGGATATTTAATAAACGAACCAAAACTATTGAAGAATCACTTCATGTCTCTTTTGATGAAATCTATCAGCACCCTCACACTATATCAGATGATGACGAATCAATAGTCACTGACAATCAAATCATCACAAATATTGATTCTGACTCGGAAATAATTATTGAGAATATTCCTCAAATATGTGAGTTACAATCACCACCAAGAATATTAAGAGACCATCCGCCTCAAAATATAATCGGTGAAATAACATCACATGTCAGAACAAGGAGTCAACTCAATCAAATGGGTCATGTCGCTTTTCTCTCAAATATCGAACCTAAGAATCCAAAAGAAGCTGCTACAGATGATTACTGGATCATTGCCATGCAGGAAGAACTAAATCAGTTTGAGCGCAATGACGTTTGGGAACTTGTTCCAAGACCAACTGATCAGTCAGTAATCGGTACTAAATGGGTTTATAAAAATAAGGCTGACGAACAAGGAAATATCACCAAAAATAAAGCAAGATTAGTAGCACAAGGATATAATCAGGAAGAAGGTATCGATTATGAAGAAACTTTTGCACCAGTTGCTCGACTAGAAGCTATTAGAATCCTATTATCTTTTGCTTGTCACCATAATTTCAAACTTTATCAGATGGATGTCAAAAGTGCTTTTCTCAATGGATTTATCAAAGAGAATGTCTATGTCGAACAACCTCCTCTGTTCATACATGAAAAATATCCTGACCATGTGTTCAAACTTAAGAAAGCTCTGTATGGTTTAAAACAAGCACCTCGTGCTTGGTATGAACGACTACGTAGCTATCTTATTAGCTCAGGATTTCAAATAGGCAAAGTCGATCAAACTTTGTTTATTAAACATTCTCGAAAAGATATTCTAGTTATCCAGATATATGTGGACGATATCATCTTTGGTTCAACGAACGATAAACTTTGCAAAGAATTTGCAAGTATTATGACCAAAGAATTCGAAATGTCTCATATGGGAGAACTATCTTATTTTCTTGGACTTCAAATAAAGCAACTTTCAAACGGCATTTTTATCAATCAAGAAAAATACTGTGAAAACCTTATCAAACGCTTCGGATTAGAAAATACATCTGGTAAACCAACTCCTATGAGTACAACTACACATCTTGACAAAGATGAAAGTGGTAAGAATGTTGACCAGAAATTGTATCGAAGCATGATTGGTTCTCTTCTTTATCTTACAGCTAGTCGTCCAGATATAATAATGTGTGTTTGTTTATGTGCTCGTTTTCAAGCCGATCCAAAGGAATCACATCTACGAGCGGTGAAACGTATAATTCGTTATCTTAATAATACCAAAGATTTCGGTCTTTTTTATCCAAAAGAATGTCCATTTGAATTAGTATCATATAATGACGCTGATTTCAGTGGCTCACGAACGGATAGAAAAAGTACAAGTGGTACGTGCCATTTTATTGGAAAATCACTTGTCTCTTGGTTCAGTAAGAAACAGAATTGTGTTTCACTATCAACACGTGAAGCTGAATATATATCAGCAGCTCTCGCTTGTACTCAAGTACTATATATGCAACAAACACTTCAAGATTTTGATATTCATTTATCAAATTCTATTATATACTGTGATATCACTAGTGCTATAAATCTCTCTAAAAATCCAGTAAATCACTCTAGAACCAAACACATTGATATCCGTCATCATTTCCTTCGAGATAATATTGACAAAGGAAATATATGTCTTGAATATGTTCATACTGACAATCAATTAGCAGACATTTTTACTAAGCCTCTGCTCGAATCTAATTTTATTAGATTACGAAGAGAGCTTGGTTTAATTTCAAGAAAAAATCTTGACTAAGTAATTTCTAAAGAACGTCTTCTTGTTAGTTATCCTTTAGTTATTCTTTTTTATCCTTTAACCATAACTTTTGCATAAACTATATTATTTTTTTACATTAAATATAAGCCACTGCTTTATTTAATGGTTAAATTCTCTTTACTCATTTTTTTCCTTTCTTTTAGTGATCGTCCTTTCCTTTCTTATTTTATAAATTCAGTTTTAAAAAGAAAGCTATTTTTAGAGTTACAATAAAATTTCTGCTTATGTTTTCTTGGTTAAAATTTTTCATTAACTCACATCCATAGGTTTATACATAAGAAACTTGTATATAAGCTTGCAAAAATTTTATACTTTGTTCATCTTTTTTATCTAACCATAATATTCTATACAACATACACTATGGCTCACATTTGTGATAAATGTGCTCAAGAATCATACATTTCAATTACGAGTTCTGAGTCGGAGGAATTTTATTCTCCTACAACTCCAAAACAAAAATCAAGTTGTCATCATCAATGCTCTTGTATGTCTGATAAAACTCCAAATTCAAAACGAGTGAAGAGGACACTGTTCTATTCTCCTCGTACCAAAGCTCAAATCGATGAGATACACCACTACCAGAAACATCAGATAGACCTTCAGAGACAGCTCCATTACGGGCAAAGTCAACTTTATCACGAGCAACAACGGACATCGGCACGATTATCCGTTTTAGAAAAGTTGGCAACATTTTTCTGTGGTTCCAACAAGCATGACGTGCATGAACCAATGCCGTCTAGGCCATCAACATCTAAAAGTCCTAACTCGTGGGATCGGAACTATGAGAAGAATGAAGGAGCTCAGAAACAATGGAGTCCATGGTCAAAACGTATTGAAGGGAACAACGATAATTCTAATGACGAACTTTCTCATTAGATTTATATATAGTTATTATATCTTTATCTATCTCTT
This sequence comes from Allium cepa, assembly GCA_030765085.1. Classification (NCBI taxonomy): domain Eukaryota; kingdom Viridiplantae; phylum Streptophyta; class Magnoliopsida; order Asparagales; family Amaryllidaceae; genus Allium; species Allium cepa. The sequence goes on from CM060931.1 coordinate 174,334,353, forward strand.
GTGTAATGACGGTTATATTTTGTATTACGAATGAAATATAATATATATAGGTTGATATACTATAAAAAAAATAAAAAAAAACTTGCAAAATAACATAATTTGCTCAGCAGACCAGTACCGGTCGACCGCCCCTGTTATAGCCGGTCGACCGTTTGCTCTCTGGTTGAAAACGGTCGACCGACCATATTTCATAGGTCGACCGGTTGACGTATTTTCAGTTTTTATATATACCTATGCGTCATTTTTTCCCTCTACCCTCTTTCACTTTTTACTCAAGCTGTTCTTTTACCCAAAATCACAAACCTTAGTTTCCTATTTTCAATTCCCAAATCTCAAATCCTCCAACAATGGCTCCTCCTCAAAAGAAATCCAAGAAAGGAGCAACCTCTGAAACTTCATCTCTTACCATCTCCGTCAAAAAATGGCTTCAAAGTCCAATTGCTGTAACAAGATGGAATCAGATGACAAATTACAAGTTTCATCCAGGCTCTTTCATCAAATTTGATGATTTCACGGCTTATGGAGTTCGGAGGTTAGCCAATAATTCCAACATTACTCCATTAATAGATTTTTCAGAAAATAGTGTGGAGATAAATCATTTGATGATCAAATTGTTTTACGCCAACATGAATCTTGATGAGTATCAACCTGATAATCCAAACAACGTCATTTGGTCTGTGGTCTGTGGCAAGCAAAATTTTCTTACTCATGCTAGAATTGCCTCTATACTTGGTATACCAAATCGAGGCGAAGAGTTTTCATCTACCTTCTATGAAGTCTTCACTCGAAATAGTACCAGTCATCAGTTCATAGAAGACAATAGTGATGGCACTAAGTCTATTGGACTTCGACCGACAGCCAGACTACTTCATCGTGTTTTGATGCACTCTCTTTTTCCTAGACTTGGAAATTATGATGCAGTATATAAAGAAAACTTCAAAGCACTCAATGCTATTTATGGTGAAATCCAAATCAATTGGGTTCACATGCTTTTTGATGAAATTCTCAAGGTAAATAACTCAACACGGCCTCATTTCTTCTACAATGAATATATCATGAGACTTTTGTTAGCTTGTGGCGTCAATCCTCCTGATTCTGCAACCTCAAAACCAAAATGCATTGATTCCATCACCATCAAACGAATGAAGCTTCCTCCACCTTATCTTGAGATTATGCCTTTTGAAGAATGGCAACAAAGAGGACCAAGGAAACAACGAGCAACTTCCTCTCGTCCTCGTTCCGATGAAGTAAAACTATTAAAATCAAAGTCGTCTACAAAAGAATCACTTGAAACAATTGCGCGTAACCAATTTTTGCTTGAATCACGTCTCAAGCGCATGGACTCTAAAATCGATAAGCGCTTCAATAAGGTCAAGTCATTCTTTGGTATGCTATGGGATGCTATATCATGTTCCACATCCACCTCTGTTCAAGCACAAGACCCAGGAAAACGTCCTGCTGCTCCAGTTTTCACCTGGACATCATCTGACGAGTCTACAGGTATGAGTGGTCATGGACATGGAGAATCATCTAGAGGGAACAATGATGAGGAAGAAGAAGAAGATGATGATGACGACGACGACGATGATGATGAAGAGGAGATACGATCTGCTTCATCCTAGATTCTATTATGGTTTAGGTCATCGACACTTGTACTAAATAGTGTCGTTATTCTTGTTTTTCATTTGACATTACGATCTGTAGTATACTCTGTTATGTTTGGGATGTGTTAATGATTTATTTTGCTATGCATATCATATTCATTCTACTATTCTAGTATCTGTTACTCCTTTTTGTCGATGACAAAGGGGGAGAAAGGGCTAACAATTGCTTGCAGGAACATACATATATAAGAATTCAAAGAGAGAGAGATCACATACTCAGGGGGAGATTCAGATTTGCAGATATATATTGTCATCAATCAAAAAGGGGGAGAATGTTGAGTCACAAGTTTTATGAAAGTTTTGATTTCTGACAAATAACTAAAAGGCGATCGACAAAACAAGGTCATTAGAGCTACATATGTTACTCTAGATTATAGATTGATTATTTGATATTATATTAGTGATAAACTTGTTAAAATCTATCCTCAAATAATCATGCATTTTCAAGAAAATTAATATATATACGATTAGAATGTAGTTGCACATTCAGTGTGCAACTTTACAGGGACCGGTCGACCGGTCACAATATAGGCGGTCGACCGTTCCTGCATAATTTGCACACTGAACGTGCACACATACACATAACGTATATATATTTAAATTCCTGTCTACTAGTCACTTTTTAACCTGTCGACCGTTTTTAAACAGAAAGCAATTTTTTCAAAAGACACTTCTCTTCTCCAAAGGTTGCATCTCTTATCTTTCACCAAAGATCATATCTCTTAATGGCAAAGAGTTACAACCATTCTTATCTATATAAACTCATCCAATTCGTTGATTAAGAACATGATTTCATATTCTTTTTAATCTAATCTCTGATCTTACTTTATACATACTCCTGCATTCTAAAAGCTCTCAATTATTTATTGAATCATTGAAACTATTTCATATCCTTTGATTCAATAAGTAATATACTTTCCTTAATCTTTTCGAAACAACATTTCGCATACTTTGAGGATAAGATTATAGGAAGGGTGTACTGCTAGTGACAAATCCGTGTTTTCAAGAGCACAAGTTGTCAACAACAATTGTATTTGTTCTTTTGTTGAAGTCCTCTGTGTTGTAAGAGGCAAGTGTTGAAGTCCTCAGTGTATTAGAGGCGTGAAATCCCGTTCGGTTGTTCGGGTGTTGTAAACCTGTTCCTCCGGGTGAAGCGAGCTAGTTAATAGTGAAAATCCAGATAGAAGTCTGGGACTGGACGTAGGACGGTGCTCCGAACCAGTATAAAAATCTCTGGTGTGATTTTTCTATTTTTTATTTACTATGCTATTATCATCTATTTCCGCATTTATATTGTAGTCCATATTACACGATCCGTGTATACTATATTAGCACTTATAATTGTATACACACCGCACTTTCAAGCTTTACTTTATCAGTTCAATAGCTGATTCGTTTATTAATTCACAAATTCAATTTCAACCAATGAATTTTGTTTTCAAACATTAATTATTTTTAGTCCATTTGAACTTATTCTACTCCTTATTTTTCACATTTAACTCAACATCATCCAATATCCAATTTCATTTCATTTCATTTGCATACCATATTAATTAACCAGTTACTTATAAACATTCTTAGTTAAAATTCCAAAGTTTAAACAATCTTTCAACATTTCAAAATTCCCTTTGAAATCTTCTATATCCAAAATTCCTTGGATAAATTTAATTTATCTCTTTGAATTTCAAAACTTACCCAGTTTTGCAAACAATTTCAATTCAAAACAACTTGGTAGTAATCTTTCTCTTGGAAGCTTGAAAATGAACATTATTGATGCTGCAGTCATCACCGAAATTATTTTCCAGCGACCGAAAGAGTTCAATGCTTTTCTTTCATTTAAAACTCTTCAAATATTTTAATTTCCAAATCTCACTAGATTTCAAATCTGATTCAGAAATATTTCTCAATATATATTATCTTCCCAACTTTTGAGAAACATTATCAAATTCAAAGGAATCTAAATTCTAAATTCCAAACTCTTTTGAACTTATATTCAAGCATTACCTTGAAACTTTATCCATTTATTGTTTACATTTACAATTTTCATTTGTATACGAATTTATTTCTTAGTTTTTAATTGTGTTTCAATATCTTATTCAATTATGAATCACATCTGCAAATCCCATTTATTATAAATTTCTTTCAATTTTATTCAATTATCATACAATGATAATAATTTAATATTATCACTTTCTAACAACCAGACATCCATATATAACTATAACAGTTTACGAAAAATCAGTTCCTTTATATACAAAAATAATTTGGGTAAAATTATTTCATTTACCCCATCTAAAACAATACTGTGTCGGTTTATCTTGTTCAAGAGTTTAGAAATCCTTATCGATGACATGGCATCCCACACATCGACCAGAATCCATAAACACACAACCGATAAATCAACGCAATATAAAACAATTTTATATTCACTAACAAATACGCGCTCATATCTATTAATACTCTTAAACTCATTCTAGAGTACTATGGTCTCTATTCTATGAGTAATTCCCACCAGAGCCAAGGTTATCACCAACCTGAGCTCTGATACCAAGTGAAACGACCCGCAAATCCGTACCCCTTGAGTCAATACTATTCTACCTAAATCAACTCAAGTTGTACAGAAATACGAACCATTTGGGTTAAAGAAGAAGATGTAGAAGAAGAGAAAACAGAAAACAACATCAAAATCTAACCATCGCAGCGGAATAAAATATAATATATAATAATGATCTTTACATAAAACAAAACTATATCTGTTTATACATACATCATCAGAGTACATCAATCACAGCTCAACATCAATAGCCTATAACTAGATACACAACTACTCAACACAGCGGAATATATATATAAACAAGTACGGGAATATGCATCGTCGTCCAGCCCATCTCCTGAGTTCCACAGCATCAGAACCTGTATCCTATAATACTCGGTCTGATCCGAGCATTACAGTTAAATAATACCCGAGTCAGTCTGGAATACCAGCGTGAGAAAATCACACCCAATTGATTATTAAAGTTTCCAAATCCTTTGAAAACAAAAGCATCTCGTAAGACCACGCCACAAATAAACATGTCGGGTTTTTACCTTACGATAGCTAAAACAATTTTTATAGATATCCTATGATATTATAATAGGGTCTATTTACAAATACTTATATAAAATATCCGAAATAGTTACATTCATTAAATTCCAGCTACTAGCCACAGATTGGGTAATACAAACAAAACTCGTACAAGGCTCGTAGGGAGAATGGATTTCCAACTAATGACTAGGCACTGTGGTACCACCTGTCACAGTTCGGGGCCTAGATCACCGTACCGAGGAGTACGCCCGCTCCCCTGCAACACAAGGCCAGGACTACCCCTTACTGGATAATTCCGAGTGAGTCACCCCGCGGTTGGGATCAGCAACCGCCCACTAAGCCGAAATAAAAAGGGACATCTAGACTGGAATGACCTCACCCTGCTTGGGTGCTACCCACCTAGCCTTGCTGCATAACCCCTGATTATCAGTCATTCCCATTTGATGAGGCTTGAGGCTAAGCGTTACCTTTATAGAACATATCCCTTAGAATGCCCATCGTCCTCCTGACGATGTTTCGCAAGCATTCATCCATACAAATCCGTCCCGGGTTCGAACGGAACCGAAAGCACTATTCCTACTACATCCATTTTGGAAATATCCTCAGGATTAGTAGCGATTAGCCCTTGCACTTCACTGCTCCATCTTCGAATCCAACTCGTTTCCAAGAAACGTACAAACCGGATCGAAGTGGTTTTCGAGAAATAAATCTCGATCCCAGTCTTTTCGAAACGATCAACGCATTTTTGTCCAATATTGATAATCGGTTATTTAACTATCAATTCATATTCACAAACAACCATCCAACAATAAATAATTTCCCAAATTATTTATTTATCTTAAAAATATCTTCACAATATATATTTTCACTTTTCAAATTCCTTTGAAAACAGTTTCAAAACCATCTTTCTTTTCAGAATCAACTTTTCCAAATATTTCTATCTCCTCTGAAATCACCAAGCACAAAACTAGATTTTAAAAATAATTTAGAACACTTTACTTTGAAATATACTTTAAAACATTTATTTTAAAACTACTTCAATGATTTGTTAAAAACACATACTATATGAATATTTGAAAATAAGGTTACTAAATAAAATATAAAAACTAGACTTTCACTTTTTAAAAATAAAATACTATCACTCTTTAAATAATTATTGCTATAATAGATTAAAAGGATTACTCTAGAATTCAAATATTTAGAAATAGTAAATTTTTTTCAAAACATACCTCTTAAAACAACTTTAAACTTTCAATTTATATTTAAAAATTTACTTTGAAAACGTACTTGGTTATTCAGAAAGAAATTTCCAATCTCAATCACTTAAATCAATTCTCCAAATTGATTCCTAATTTATTCCATTTGAAATAAATTTCTTTCTTATCAGTTCATTTCAAAATTCATTTATTATGGACTTTATTCAGTTTGATTTTTAAATCCCTTAGCTGAAATATACAAATTTCAGGTTATTCCCAATTTCTTCTTTATTCTTCTTAAACAATTTAAATCCTAAATTTAAAATAAATGTCTTGTTCTTTTAAACAATAACATTGAAGTTTAAGTTTCATTAACTTTCTGTATATTTAAATTTTCCTTCCCATACTCAAGATATTTTAAAGTCACTTTATTTCCTTTCTAGATCATTCATAAATTTATTCAACTTTTCTATTCACTTCTTTATTTTCATTCCCAAACTCAAATTATATATTTGGTAATTCATTATTGCCCGTTTATAACAATCAAGCCATAGCATTCAATATTTCCACATAATTCATTACAGGATATCAAATATTCAGAACTGAGAGTATTAAATAATTAAATAAAGTTGAGGGGTCCAGTTGGATCCCTCCAACCTGTTTTCCCTGCATCCACAGATGTTAGCACAATATAAAATGCCAATTCCAAATATATACCACATTACCGCACATAAATCAATTCAACCATTTCAAACAATCATTTAAATTTAATTATTTAAATTTAAATTTAACTGAGTGAGATTAACTCACCTTTGACTTAAAATTTGCAGACTATTCCAATCCACTTTCAATCCAGCTTGTTTCTCTATTTTAGACCTTGAGTCAATATTATAAGGTTTGTTAATATGTGAATTGATTGAACAATTAATTACAATTTATTTACTTTTAGTTAATAATTTGATTTTAACCTAATAGTTTATTAACTAACAATTTCTAATCTTATATATGCACACATATATATTATTCTGATTTATGTGCATGTATAAAAATCTGCATCCCTATATTTTTCCAAAAACCTTAACTACATACCCAGCTAAACTAAATAGGCCTGCCTGCATATTTATTCATTGATGAAAATCTTTAAACTGGGAAAATCAATCTGTTTTATCTCTTACTGTCAATGCCCCCCCTCCCCCCCTTTTTTTTTCCAAATGTATTTATGAAATTTTATAAATGGAAATCTATCACTTAAAATATATATATATATATATATATATATATACACACATATACATTAAATTGATTTAAATCTCCTAACCTTAACTGTAAATTCCAGAATTCAAGTTCACTGTAATATCTAAATTCTATAATTTTTCCCAAGTTTTTTTTACTTATTTCAAAATTTTAAATACGAATTAAAAAGAGAGGGAAGAACCCATACCCCAAAGTCTTGACCGATCCAGACAGAAGAACCCTTCCCCAAATCGACATATCATCGACGAAGAAACACCATCAATGCCGAGCACGAATCGACATCGCGGTCTTGATTACTAGTCCACGACCCACTACCAGAATGTCACGCGACATCGGCACCCCTACCCTCCCATCGTCCTTTCTGGCCTGCTCGCGAGTTTGCCGACACTAGCGACCTGCCTTACCACCTCGTAGCAACGGCAGAGACGAACACACCACCTACGCCACTGAGTCCGATGCCCAAACGCTTCTCGAATACGAGACTAGCAGAGCCCTAGAACCTATCGTGACTTCGCCGCCGATTCCTTGCTCGAGCCCTCTATTGTCGATTTGCCTTAAGATAAATCGAAGAAGGGAAATTCGATTTCGAAGAAGGGTAAAAGAATTTCATAGGCCATATTTGCAAAAGAGGGAGACTTGATTCCTTTTTTTTTAAACGAAGGTGGAAAGGAGGAGTGGGGGTTTGATTTGGAACAGATAGCAAATTGAAGATGGTGATTTATTACTCTCGGCCATTTAATTTCCTGAACGATGAAGAAACCCCTTTTGAACAACACGCATGATTTATAGAAAAACTAGGGGAGACAAGAGAAGATATTAGCATGCTCAAAATTGTCTACGTGTTGATAGAAAAAGGGATAGTATGGTTGGCTAAGCATTCATAGATATAGAATAGGGTGGCTGATGGGAGAAGATTTTTTTTTAATTTTGAAATGTGTGTGTGTCTATATATATATATATATATATATATATATATATATATATATATATATATATATATATATAGAAGTGTGTATTTAAATTTAAATCGTTTCGAATTACGTAGCTTAAAATCCCGACCTCCTACCGAGGTGTGTCGCTAGACGTTCATAATGTTACACCCCTATTCGGAACACAATGGAAAAGGTTTCGAGTCCCAGTTCGATCGTATGGAGAAGATAGCTTTGTGGATCTAGTTATTAAATTGAATTCGATATAGATTTCAACGCGTTTATATGTTGTACGCTCATACAACAACTCCAATCAATACGAAATTCGAAATCTGATAATAATTCAATATTACGGATCCAATGGAACTGGTTTCGTCGAATTCCGAGACTGTGCCTCGGAAGGCTATTTTTAAATTCAATTTAAAACGATAAAATTTTAAAACTGAACAGACCACTATTAATTTCAATTTTACATCTTCTATTATCCTCAGTACTATCAATATCAATTTTACAAACTTTTAAATTATTTTTAACAGGCTTAAAGCTCCAGATTCAACATTTTACCCAATTTCAAATTATTTAATTCAATAATTTTAACTATCAAATAAATTGTGATATTTGAAATCAAGTTAAACTTATCCTTTCAAATATTTGAAATTAATTAAATATTCCCATTTCAAATGCTCAAAAATTCCGGGTTGTCACAGAATTAATTACTTCTATCTTTAATTAATTTAAAGTAAATTAAATTAATTACTCATCTATAAATCCTGCTTATACAATCATTAATTTATTTATAAGTCAATTTATTAATTATTCTTTAAATATTCATCTTGATTAAACACCTTTGATTAATCATTTTCTAATTACAATAACTAATTAGTCTTTATTTAATTCCACAAATTAATTATCCTAAATCATTTATAGTAACTAACATTTAGTTACTTCATTTATTAATTAACTAAAAATTAGTTACATTTATCCTTAATTAATTACATTAATTAATCACTACATTATTAATTATTTCTTAATTAATCCATTATAAATTACATCATTAATCACATTAATTAACGATTTCTAATTATATTTAAATTAATTACTTTATTTAAACTAATTACATTAAATAATTAATCTTTAATTAAACACAATTATTAATCACCCTTGATTAATAACATTCCAGTAATTAACTATCCTTAATTACTTATATTAATAAATTATTTATTCCATAATTAATTATCACCACTAATAAATCCCTTGATTAATTACAAAAGTAATTATCCAGTTTACTTCATTTACAAATCCTTTTTGTATTAATTACATCAAGTAATTATCATCTAATTACTTCCCTAAGTAATTATGCTCCATTAATTACACTAAGTAATTACACTTATCAATTTATCAAATGTTTTTCTTAAATTAATTAAACTAAATTAATTTTCTTAAATTAATCATTTTATCAAAATTAATTACAATAAGTAATTAATATCTTAATTACTTTTATCAAGTAATTACATTTAACAATTTACAAAAGATTATCTAATTAATCTAATTAATTAACAAAATTAATCACATAATTAATTAATTAATAATCCTTAGTTAATTATCTTCATTAACTAATAACATTTCTTAATTTACTGTTAATTTATCTCTAGTTATAAATTAATCTAAATTACTAATTTATAAATTAAATACATTAGTCATTCCTTAATTAACTTATCCATTAAATCATTTTAATATCTAAATTATTTCTAAGATAATTTATTTCTTAATTAATGACTCCCTTAATATTAAAGTGTATTAGAACATTACATTTTAAATTTAAATTCAAATTCCATTTTGAATTTAAGATTCAAAATGATTATTATTTAAACATTTACCAAATTTAAATTCAATTTATAATCTTTTAGATAAATGTAAATAATCATTTATTACTTACATATGAACTTATATAAGAAAAGGCTTTAAATTCATCTACTTAAATCTTTATGTAAATTTAAACTTCCAAAATACATTAATATTTTAACTTGCAAATTCAAGTTAAAATAATTTATTTAACTTCCATTCAAAAATCCCTTTAAAAAGAACTATGTCAAAATCAATTCAAATATTTATTTGAAACAAATTACCAAAAAAAACTATTTGATTAAACTAGTTTTATATATTTAGATTTAAAAACTGATTTAAATTTCAGATTTGAATTCAAGAAAAACTTGAATTCATTAGTTTAACTTTGAATTTAAAACTTTGGTTTAACTTGCTTTTAAAAACTTGATTTTTAATTCATGATTTAAAATACAAATTCATTTTTTTAAAACCTTAGATTCAATAGTTCATTTGAATCTATACTTTGAACTTTAAATTTTAAAACACAGTTTAAATTTTTGTATCAAATTTTAAATTACATTTTAAAAATCTGAATCTGTCAGGTTTTAAACCTGAAAAAAAAATCCACATTTAATTGTTTTTAAAACTTGATTTGAATTCAAGAATAAATTTAAATTCATACTTCAAATGGATTTAAACTTTGTTTAAATCTGGTCTACGGATTTAAAGTTTCATTTGAATCTAACGTCACACTAGTTTTAACTTTTGGTTACAACTAGCTTACAGTTTAAATTTATTTTAAATTTGGTTTAAATTTAAACTACAGGCAGTTTTATACAATCTGTAGCAAACCAACTCAACCCGAGACCAAAGCAAAATGCTTCGAGTCAAATCCTCCCCTGCTTCGAGCAAACAACTAGAATGACCCGAGTCTTTCCCGAGTGCATTTCCTACATAAACCCAAACTTCCTCAGGGCCTAACAAATGCATGGTGCACGTGCACCGTGGCTCTGGTCACCTCCGGCCACCCACTAGAACTTCAACTCGACGCCGACCATCACCAGACATGATCACGATCACCCAAAGCCATCACGGCAACTCGAATCGAAATCGAGTTCGAAACTCAAACCTGGAAACTCGACATGGCCTATCACCCAAAACCTGTCAACGTGCCGTTCACCCAACCTCGGCCACCTGAACACGCGAAACTCGGTCCATGAACTCGTCTTCGACCAAGCTACCACCTCCAGAGATCTCATGAAACTCGATGCATGGTGGAAGTCGCGGTGATCAAAAGTTCGACCCCATAAGAATTAGGGTTACCCACTAACATCGTACGTCGCTGCCACCACGTTGAACGTGAGCACCTCCGGTCATTTTCCCATCACCTGGGTAAGCTTCTCCACCTCCTCGCACAACCGACCACCTCCAGTCACAATAGATCACTAGCAATCCCCAGGAAACCAAAAACAGTGCAATTTAAGACTGCACCTCCAATCCTTAACTAAAAAATGTAATTCTAGTTTTAAAAATCAGAGTTTTGATTAAGCATTCAGTTCATATACTTAAATTGAAAATTTAAGATATTGGAAATATCACTTGTATTAAGTATTAACTGATCTTAAGATTTTCAGAGCTGTTTTGCTTTATTTTCTTAAATACAAAAATTTAAGAATTTACTTTATACTCAAACAAATTTATTTTGTTTAAATACAAATTTAAGAATTTACTTTATCCTAACAATCAATAGATTGAGCAGTAATGATTTTTGAATTAAATCTGAGTTTAAATCCTATAAACATAGGTATATCCAAATAACAGTATGCAGGCTTCATCTCATCCAATTACAGTACAATGCATATGTTTTCACACAAACAAAATCTCTGATATTCATCATACAGCTAGTTTAAAAACTTAGGTTATTTACAATATGAAGTTCCTCACAGATTTAGGAATGAAGACAGAGCACTTCCTGACATAAAAAATTTGGACTTTAAAACTGGGAAGTTGTTTTCTTTGATTTCCTTAATCTTCTTGTTTGTTGATGTATGATGCTTCAGTTTATAAAAATGAAAATGTTTTCTACTTGTATATTTTCAAGTTTGTTATGTTTTGAACGAACTAAAAATAAGGGGATGATATATAGAAAAGAAAAGTTAGTATGGGGAAGGAGTTTACTGGGTTAGCAAATGCAGGTACAATTATTTATTTTTGCTTGTATCAGGCAAGATTATATTTTGGGGGCTGAGTTTTACTTTTATACAATTCGAATAGACAATTGTTGCTAGCAATTAATACTTAAGTACTTTTTGTCTCCTATTACTCATTTTTATAGATATTTTTTTGCTTTTTACTTTGCTTTGCATTTTTTTCTTGCCTGAATCTTTATTGACAAGCTACCTGCATTTTTATTTTTACTTTACTTTGTTTTATACTACCCTTTTGCATTTCAAAACTTTACCGGCAACAAATTTTCTCTTTTTTTAATTCTTGCATTCAAAACCTTTACAGGTTACATACAAACACATTTTTACTTACCTGGCAGCTTTATACTTTATGTACATATTATTCTTTTGTTTTAGTTATGTTATAAACTTTTAAATTAAGTATTTATCATAGTTTCTTGTGTTTATATATTTATGCTTATGTTTATAACCATATAATGGATTTATGCTTATGTTTAAATATTTATAAGATTTATTTTATCTTAAACATACTTGAAAGATTTTATTTTATATTTACAAATCATAGCTTCCTTTTAAAATACATATATATAAATAAATAAGTTTGAAACAACAATTTCTATTAAAATCCATTTGTAAAGACATTACATTATTATTATTGTTTAAAAATAACTCCTTATTAAATCAAAATAATTTATAAATGAAATTATCACTATATAAATAAATTACTTATTTTATCAACTATGTTTAAAACAAGAACAAAACAACCTTTGTTAAATTTAAATTTAAGTTAAAATCATTTAAACAAATTTTAACTTTATTTTTAGTATATTTAAACCATATTTTTATCAAGCTATACTAAAAAGAAAATAAAACAAACTTTTGTTTAATAAATTTTAAATTTAAACTTAAGCTAGAATAAGTTCTAACTATTAAACTTTTATCTTAAGTATTTAAAACCATATAGTTATTTATTTAATAGCTTAATACTAAATTAAATCAAATTTCCATGTTATCAGAAATATTAAAATTAGAAAACATGTCTTTATTAAATTTAAAACAGAGCTTACCTATTTATAATATATACATACTACAAATAGAAAATAATTTATTAGGTTTTAAAAGATAAATTATCAGTTAAATATTTATTTAATAGAAGATTATTAAATCAATTTAAATCTTATTAACAATTATTATCAAATTAATTTAATTTTTAACATAGATTATTAAATTGATATTGCCAAAATTTCCGGGATATCACATTCCTCCCCCTTAAAAGAATTTCGTCCCCGAAATTTAAAGCAAAGGTAATTTAATAATTCAATTAAAGATTTAATTTTAAAACACAAGCATATATCAACCAGATGCTAACAATCATAGCAACCAATTTATCTAATCAAACAAATCTAACTATCCAAACAAAATTCCGGATAGAATTTTCTCGAGTTTCCCAAATATAAATACTGGGATACTTGCTCTACAGAATCCAAACAATCAATCTACTACTAAGCTACAGAGCTTCCATTCATCTAGATCTACAAAACAAGACAGGATATCAGACTACAGACAAGTCTGAATCAACAACCAAAACTCCCTGAACTGCTGGTTCTCTAACCAGAGATAGATCTTACACGTACTCTCTCAGAGATACGTGAAACACAATGAATTCCAGTTATCCAAACTGGCAATTCGATCCTGAAGACCAAACACTTATCCAAAATCGAATCTCGGATTTCGGAATCCAAATTCCTCTCTTATCCACAAAACTCTTCAGACGATCTTGTGCTTCCTACATCTTTCCTGATCATCTCAACCCTTGCTGATGCCCTTAGAAACAAACTGAACCCAAGAAAATCCAACAAAATGATCTTTCCAAGATCGACCAAAAACTGAGAACACAAACTCTATTCCACGATCAGAAGGCTGATCTCACCTCTCTCATCCGGGAAAGATAAAACAGGTGCACTCCAAACTGGCCTTAAGATCATGAAAATTTTTCCTGTAGAAACTCTCTGACCCAAACATTGCAACATCCAATTGCTTCAACTAAAACAGCTGCCACCATGCTTCCACTGTGCAACTCTGACTGAATAGATGAAAATGCTTAAGTCGAACACTGTTTGCGCCAAAATTGGTCACAAACCCCCAAGTATTGTGAAAGCACCAGTGTTGGAATATAAATCAGCAATATCCAAACACAAATCACAGATTTAAGTAAGCAATTTGCAGCAAAATAGAAATTATGAACAAGAACACACAATTTATAGTGGTTCGGCTATCTCCGGCCTACATCCACTTTAAAGGTTTTAACTTTTATTAATGTTCTTCACTGATTACTCTTGATTACAGCGGATTACAATGGATTATAATTCTGAAATTCGAGTACAACGGTAGTAGTGAAGTGCAGAGTAGAGTCTGGTAGAGTCTGGATGCTTCCGAATCCAGATCCCCTTTTCTGAATGACCTGGGGCTCTATTTATAGGCGTAGGAGGCTGATATTTCTCCTCAAAGTATGGTAGACCGCTTCAGGCACGTGAGGGGGCCCACATGGCCCAAACCTGGAGATCCGGGCCCACATTGGGATCGATTTGACACTTGGTTCGAATCGATCAAAAAGGTGTCCAATCGTGATGAAACTTGGCGTGAACATTCTTCAACATGTAGGCAAACTCCTGTAAAAATTTCATGGCATTTGGATCAAGGCATTGGGAGATACGATCGATTCAAGATGGGGAGCCTCGGCGTGCTGGCTGCTTCGAATCGATCCTATGGGTTCGTTCGAATCGATATGGTTCGAACCCATAGGGTCGAATCCATCCTCCTGTGACATGTCGCGCGTTCTTCGAGCCGATCCCTACTTTTCGTCGAGTTGAATGGGTCGACTCCGAGTTCGTAGCCGTGCCTACTTGATGGTTTTGAGGGTTGGATTTAAAGGTTTGTTTTGAATCGTTGGAGCCAGTATTCATTCGAATCGATCAAAATAGGCTACTGTGGACCGATTCGAAGCTGCCTCAACATGGGGATTCGAAGATGAGTCTTGGAATGGAGCCGTGGCTTCTTTACTTGCATGGGTTCGAGGTGACCCTTCTTTGATGGACTTAAGGGAATGGATTCGAGGCAAGGTGCAGGTCGGGTAGTATAGCAACTCCATTGATTCGAACCCTTTAACTTTGAGGGATACGAAGAGAGGTAGCATCGTCGATTCGAAGCTAGGTGGTCTGGATGGATTCGAACTAAGGCAGGCGTGTATGGATCCGGAGCAAGGATATGGAGTGGCTTCAGTTGGATGGATACGAAGGAAGGTCATGGGATGGATTCGAAGTAAATGGAGTCGAAGTTGATGGATGCGAGGCAGGCACTAGCTGATGGATTCGAACGTTGCCTCTGCTTATGGATTTGAACTTGATGCCTACCCTGATGGGTTCGAACTGGATGGGTTCGAATCAATGAAGGGGTGATGGATTCGAACCGAGCAGGGTTCATTTCTCTCAACTCGAATCCATCATAACTTGAGCATACGAACTCGGATTGACTTGAAATTTGAGATGCGGACTTCTATGATCTTTCTCGTCATGTCCTACCAATTGTAGCTCAATCTGGACTCGGACAAAATTCATCGATATCCATGGTTATCCTGCAATGCATGGTTGATATTCAAGAATAATAATAATTGATTCTTAGCAAATTTTGGATATCTTAACTTTGCCAAAAGTTGGGATAACACTTTTCCCCCCAAAACATGCTTTTTGGTAAAAGGTATGTTTTGAACGTTCTTAAATCGAGTGTAGTAAATTCATGTTTCACTCATAGATTCAGTATCATCAATCAAGTTTATGGCTGTTCGAACCCGAATCAGCGTTCATTCTTTCCGTAGAAGTTGAAAATGAAGTTCTGTAGTCTCTCCGGATTATTAGTGGCTATTCTGAACCCTTACTAAGTCCATTCTAGACTTAGTGATTGAATAGAAAGATCCTATTGTACTCTGGCGTTGCCTTCTATCCCTTGCACTCTGGTCCTGGTTAGGACGTATAGCGATGTCGTGGTCGTTCGAGGTCGATCATAGCCTCTCCGGGCTCTTGCTGGATCCCATCCTGTCACTCTCTGGTGAAGGGGAAACAGCTCTTAAGTGAGTCGATCCTGTCGCTCTCCGGCGAAGCGACTCACTTCTTGCACTCCGGTTTAGTGTATCTGAACATTAAGCGATGTCGTGGTCGTTCGAGACCGATCATAGCCTCTCCGGGCTCTTGCTGGATCCTATCCTGTCACTCTCCGTTGAAGGGGAAACTGCTCTTAAGTGAGTTGATCCTGTCGCTCTCCGGCGAAGCAACTCACTTCTTGCACACCGGACCCCGCCTCTCCGGGTAGGGTCATAAAGCGATCATTTTTATATTGATATTAATGTTCATCCGCTGACTCTCTGGTCAAAAGGTTTATTGCAAGAGATTCTAATTTATTTATTATAATTCGAGTTCTAGATGTTCAATCTCAAACATCAGAAAAAGCTAAATATTGCCTCTCCGGGCATATCGGTTTATCTCCATCTCCGAGCATGCCTAGGGATCTCTCCGGTTCCCGTACATGTGTAAGTGGAGTAACCGTTTATTTTGAAAACAAATCTAAATAAAATTATTCGACCAAAGTCCAAACCCCGGACTTGGCCCTTGCCATCTTCAATCAGTGGATGACGAGTCGTGATCCCAATCCAGGGTCGTTCCTGTTAGGAGGAGGCGGTAGTTGTTCAGGCCTTACCGCCGCAGTCCGTTCTCTGACAAATTGTGGCAATCTACCACCCCTAGCATGTTCTTCCACCTCATCCTTTAGGTTGCGGCATTCATCTGTGGTGTGCCCATCCAGCTCATGGGACAGGCAATATTTTTCAGTTCTGCGTTCCCGCTCAGTGGGATCCCTTATAGGTGGCTTTCGATAGGGGAGTTGCCCTCGAGTTTCAGTGTAGATTCTTTCTAGGCCTGCAGTCAGATCGGTGTACTGCCTGAATCTTGGTTCTCGGAATTTCTTCCGTTTATCAGGACCATCATATCTGTCATCCTGTTTCCTCTTTCCCTTGTCCGCTCTGGACTGTTCTCTGGAGGTTCCTACGCTTTGTGTGGCGTTTATCTCCCGACTCTCGGCTTGAGATTCTTCTAATCGGATGAACTTTTCAGCTTTATGAAAGAACTCTCCAAGATCTTGCGGTGGATCTTTAGTTAGAGAATCTTTAAATTTGGTACCTTCCGCAACTCCTGCTATCGCCGCCATTAAAATCATTGATGGATCCGGGCGATCTACAGAAGTCACTGTCACATTGAATCTCAGTAGGAAATCTTTTATGGACTCTCCGGCCCTTTGCTTGATCGAAGCTAAAGTCATCACGCTCTTGGGTCGCGTCACATGGACTCTGAACTGTCTCAAGAAGCAGTCTACAAGCTCGCTCCATGTCCTGATTGATCCAGTCTCTAGTTGCCTGAACCAAAGCGCTGCCAAATCTGACAAACATAGAGGGAAGCATCATGCCATCACTTCCTCGGATGCCTCCAGCACTTCCATGTGCCTAATATATCTGGTAATATGCATGGTCGGGTCTGACCTCCCGTCATAAGGCTCTAGGATTGGTAGTTTGAATTTTGGAGGGTTCCTTGCGTTTCGGATGTTCGGAGTGAACGGACTCCGACTAACTTCTTCAAGCCCTACACTAGGCAGTCCTCCTCTCATGATTCGTCGCATCTGGCCAATCATTCTCTCGTCTCCATCTAGGGGTTGGCCCCTTGTCCAGTTCCTATCCTGCCCCCCGAGCCTTGAAGGGAATTCTGGTACGTACTCTTCTGGTGGCTCGTTAGCGTAAGCATTGTTTCCGGCTTGTTGAGCTCCGTCTGTTGGTCCTCCAGTATCAAACCCTGAGGGTCTGCCCCCAAGTCCTTGTCGGTCACTTTCAGTTCCTGCGTTCTGGTCGTGAACCTGACCTTCGTTAGCTTCTGTAATCCTAACTCCTTGCCCTGCACTCGCAGTTGTTGTAGTTGGCCCAAGGTTTTGCATATTCGCCGTCCTCATCTGTTCGAGGAAATTCTACAGCATCTCCTGTTGAACCTTCATCATGCTTTTGCGTAATGAATTAGCCATAGCCTCCATTTCATCTCTAGTGATGTAGACGGAAGCTTGTCCTTCTCCTGCTCCTGAGGATGCTTCTTGGCTTCCTCCCTGTTGGCTCCGATCAACTCTTTGTCTTGTTTGTCGAGTCATTGTTTCTGAATTGGAATTCTTTAAGCTTTCGAATATGAACTCTGAATCTGAGGTAGCGGGTGCAAGTTGTTCTCAGTGAAAGCACCAAAGTGTTTGCGCCAAAATTGGTCACAAACCCCCAAGTATTGTGAAAGCACCAGTGTTGGAATTTAAATCAGCAATATCCAAACACAAATCACAGATTTAAGCAAGCAATTCGCAGCAGAATAGAAATTATGAACAAGAACACACAATTTATAGTGGTTCGGCTATCTCCGGCCTACGTCCACTTTAAAGGTTTTAACTTTTATTGATGTTCTTCGTTGATTACTCTTGATTACAGCGGATTACAATGGATTATAATTCTGAAATTCGAGTACAACGGTAGTAGAGAAGTGCAGAGTAGAGTCTGGTAGAGTCTGGATGCTTCCGAATCCAGATCCCCTTTTCTGAATGACCTGGGGCTCTATTTATAGGCGTAGGAGGCTGATATTTCTCCTAAAAGTATGGTAGACCGCTTCAGGCACGTGAGGGGGCCCACATGGCCCAAACCTGGAGATCCGGGCCCACATTGGGATCGATTAGACACTTGGTTCGAATCGATCAAAAAAGTGTCCAATCGTGATGAAACTTGGCTTGAACATTCTTCAACATGTAGGCAAACTCCTGTAAAAATTTCATGGCATTTGGATCAAGGGATTGAGAGATACGATCGACTCAAGATGGGGAGCCTCGGCGTGCTGGCTGCTTCGAATCGATCCTATGGGTTCGTTCGAATCGATATGGTTCGAACCCATAGGGTCGAATCCATGCTCCTGTGACGTGTCGCGCGTTCTTCGAGCCTATCCCTACTTTTCGCCGAGTTGAATGGGTCGACTCCGAGTTCGTAGCCGTGCCTACTTGATGGTTTCGAGGGTTGGATTTAAAGGTTTGTTTTGAATCGTTGGAGCTAGTATTCATTCGAATCGATCATAATAGGCTACTGTGGACCGATTCGAAGCTGCCTCAACATGGGGATTCGAAGATGAGTCTTGGAATGGAGCCGGGGCTTCTTCACTTGCATGGGCTCGAGGTGACCCTTCTTTGATAGACTTAAGGGAATGGATTCGAGGCAAGGTGCAGGTCGGGTAGTATAGCAACTCCATTGATTCGAACCCTTTAACTTTGAGGGATACGAAGAGAGGTAGCATCGTCGATTCGAAGCTAGGTGGTCTGGATGGATTCGAACTAAGGCAGGCATGTATGGATCCGGAGTAAGGATATGGAGTGGCTTCAGTTGGATGGATACAAAGGAAGGTCATGGGATGGATTCGAAGTAAATGGAGTCGAAGTTGATGGATGCGAGGTAGGCACTAGCTGATGGATTCGAACGTTGCTTATGGATTCGAACTTGATGCCTGCCCTTATGGGTTCGAACTGGATGGGTTCGAATCAATGAAGGGGTGATGGATTCAAACCGAGCAGGGTTCATTTCTCTCAACTCGAATCCATCATAACTTGAGCATACGAACTCGGATTGACTTGAAATTTGAGATGCGGACTTCTATGATCTTTCTCGTCGTGTCCTTTGTAGCTCAATCTGGACTCGGACAAAATTCATCGATATCCATGGTTATCCTACAATGCATGGTTGATATTCAAGAATAATAATAATTGATTCTTAGCAAATTTTGGATATCTTAACTTTGCCAAAAGTTGGGATAACAAACAAAGACTGGACAACACATTCCAACATTTGGGTTCCACAGGTCAAAAAGAAAACTCAGAAGTTTCTCCAAAACCCGAGCTGCTTCACCAAACTCAAAAACCATCCTATTACTAAGCTGAACCATCGGTACCAATTCTGAAATCCAGTCGATACCGAAATCAATCTTCAGATGTTGACAAAACTCTGACTTCCTGAAGACATCCAGAAAAATCTCTGAAACATAAGAGAACACTCAAACTATCGCAAGTCACTTTTGCGATCAAACCAGCCTAATTCCAAAGATACTGCTTTCACTTTACCAAACAGAGCATCTTGCGCTTATGTGGCCAATCCATCGAAGACAAGGAACTACTCTGCTGCTTCTGAAGTTACCCCAATAAAAACTGCTAAGCCAGAAGACGTCCTATTCCAAAGCTCTTCGAGAGACTCGGACCTCAAACCAAATAGAACCACCTTGCTAAACACAGCCACAACACCGAGCAGACACACTTCCTTAACTTGTTCCAAAGAAACATCTTCAAAGACATCCATAGTCACTGTGTCTCATCACATAGCTACTACACCTTGATGTATCAATATATCATGACTTGCTTCTGTCCAACCGGCAGATCCAAACCCTGGCTCATCCAAACTTACATTTCAAAAATGAACTCCAAACCTTAACAGGTTTCCTTCAGAGATTAATGAAATCCTTACACCAGCCATAGCTCACTCGAGACGGTATTAGGTATACAGTCTCGACAAATACACTTCCAACCTCAATCATTTAAATTCTAACCATCGGTAGTCGTGTTACGTACGCCACTACCCTATCTACCTTTATAGCTCATTGGAAAACCGGGACTGGTTATCCAACAAATAGGTTGAAATAAACATATATATATATATATATCAAAATTACAAATACGCACTCTTAGGAAAGAAATCACTCAAGAGCCTAGGTATTCACTCAACCTAACGCTCCGATACCAACTGTGACGACCTGACTTTCTACTACCAGAAAGTCATATCATCTTGAAGAAAGAAAGGGGTGAGAAAATAGAAGAGATAGAGAAGAAAGAACAACAACATTAGAATCTCACAGCGGAACGAATAAATTATATTAATCACATAAATATTACATAGTTAAGTAGATAATATAACACATACTAGACATTTACAAACACCTGTCTAGCTAATACAACTCGATACAACTCAAACAATACGACTCAGAGATACCAACATAGCGGAAAACTATATATCTACAACGCTGAAGCCTCCTACTCCATTGCTCCTCCAGAATTCGTCAACGCTAAACTGAATCCCTTGGCTACTCATAAAAATTTGAGTACCCGAGAGTTTAGGAAAAACAGAAATAAACTTCGGGTCAGACATGGGTCTGGTGTGAGTAACAGGTTAAAGTTGCTTAATTTTGAAAACCTTTGAAACAAAAGGTATCATGTAAGACTCCCCACACATAAACATGGGTAAGTTTTTACCTTACGCTAACCAAAACATTTGATAGGAATTCAGTGATATTATAATAGGTCTAGGGTTTTCAAGTAAATAGAAAATAGCCGAAATTGTTACATTTATTAAATTCCTACTACTAGCCACAAAAGTTGGTAATACAATTAAATCCGATGGCACTTATTGGATTTTAGATTACATACAATGGCAGGGCTACTGGGGTACCGCCCGTCACAGTACGTGGCCTAGATCAACGTACCGAGGATCACTCCCGACCCCCTACAACACAAGGCCGGAACCATTCCTTACTGAACAGTCCCGAACAAGATAACCCCAGCAGTTGTTGCAATCAACCGCCCACACAGCCGAAAAATAAAAGGACATCTAGACAGGGGTATATCTCATCCTGCTTGGGCATGACCCACCTAACCTTGCTGCATCTCCCCGGTTTTAGTCATTCCCAGTTGATGAGGCTTAAGGCTGTGATTACCTTTAGATAATACATTTCTTAGAATGCTCATCGTCCGCCTGACGATGTTCTGAAAGCATTCAATCCATACAAGTTCGTTCCGGGTTCGAACGAAACCGAAGGCATTATCTCGTTACACTCATTTTGGAATCACCCTCAGAGTTAACGACAATAACTCTTGCAATCTGAATCTTCATCTTCACTTCAGATTCACGACCTATCATTAATTTGGATCGATGTGGTTTTCGGATGTCCAAATATGAAAACCCGATCCCGGTCTCATCGAAATCCAAAACGTATCTTTTAAGGCCAAGTTGTTTAAAGCTAAAACAATTCAATTCAATATTATCAATATACACACAGATAGATAATTCACATCTCATAATAGATAATCACGTTATCTTCATAAACAGATAATTAATATTATCATCCAAACAGATACTTACTATTATCATACTTAAACCATACATCCATATCATATAGATATTACTCATCTCATATCTGAGATCACAATCAATCAATGAAATATCAATATCATCATCCAAAGCAATGATTTATTATTCAATCTATAATTAATTTAAAATGAATTAAATTAATTACTTCTATCTTTAATTAATTTAAAGTAAATTAAATTAATTACTCATCTATAAATCCTGCTTATACAATCATTAATTTATTTATAAGTCAATTTATTAATTATTCTTTAAATATTCATCTTGATTAAACACCTTTGATTAATCATTTTCTAATTACAATAACTAATTAGTCTTTATTTAATTCCACAAATTAATTATCCTAAATCATTTATAGTAATTAACATTTAGTTACTTTATTTATTAATTAACTAAAAATTAGTTACATTTATCCTTAATTAATTACATTAATTAATCACTTCATTATTAATTATTTCTTAATTAATCCATTATACATCATTAATCACATTAATTAATGATTTCTAATTATATTTAAATTAATTACTTTATTTAAATTAATTACATTAAATAATTGATCTTTAATTAAACACAATTATTAATCACCCTTGATTAATAACATTCCAGTAATTAACTATCCTTAATTACTTATATTAAGAAATTAATTATTCCATAATTAATTATCTCCACTAATTAATCCCTTGATTAAATACAAAAGTAATTATCCAAATTACTTCATTTACAAATCCTTTTTGTATTAATTACATCAAGTAATTATCATCTAATTACTTCCCTAAGTAATTATGCTCCATTAATTACACTAAGTAATTACACTTATCAATTTATCAATTGTTTTTCTTAAATTAATTAAACTAAATTAATTAGCTTAAATTAATCATTTTATCAAAATTAATTACAATAAGTAATTAATCTCTTAATTACTTTTATCAAGTAATTACATTTAACAATTTACAAAAGATTATCTAATTAATCTAATTAATTATCAAAATTAATCACATTAATTAATTAATTAATTAATTAATAATCCTTAGTTAATTATCTTCATTAACTAATAAAATTTCTTAATTTACTCTTAATTAATCTCTAGTTATAAATTAATCTAAATTACTAATTTATAAATTAAATACATAAGTCATTCCTTAATTAACTTATCCATTAAATCATTTTAATATCTAAATTATTTCTAAGATAATTTATTTCTTTATTAATGACTCCCTTAATATTAAAGTGTATCAGAACATTACATTTTAAATTTAAATTCAAATTCCATTTTGAATTTAAGATTCAAAATGATTATTGTTTAAACATTTACCATAAATTCAATTCATAATCTTTTAAATAAATGTAAATAATCATTTATTACTTACATATGAACTTATATAAGAAAACCCTTTAAATTCATCTACTTAAATCTTTATTTAAATTTAAACTTCGAAAATACATTAATATTTTAACTTGCAAATTCAAGTTAAAACAATTTATTTAACTTCCATTCAAAAATCCCTTTAAAAAGAACTATGTGAAAACCAATTCAAATATTTATTTTAAACAAATTACCTAAAAAAACTATTTGATTTAAACTAGTTTTATATATTTAGATTTAAAAACTGATTTAAATTTCAGATTTGAATTCAAGAAAAACTTGAATTCATTAGTTTAACTTTGAAGTTAAAACTTTGGTTTAACTAGCTTTTAAAAACTTGATTTTTAATTCTTGATTTAAAATCCAAATTCATTTTTTTTAAACCTTAGATTCAAAAGTTCATTTGAATCTATACTTTGAACTTTAAATTTTAAAACATAGTTTAAATTTTTGTTTCAGATTTTAAGTTACATTTTAAAAATCTGAATCTGTCAGGTTTTAAACCTGAAAAAAATCCACATTTAATTATTTTTAAAACTTGATTTGAATTCAAGAATAAATTTGAATACATTCTTCAACTGGATTTAAACTTTGTTTAAATCTGGCATACGGATTTAAAGTTTCATTTGAATCTAACGTCACACTAGTTTTAACTTTTGGTTACAACTAGCTTACAATTTAAATTTATTTTAAATTTGGTTTAAATTTAAACTTCAGGCAGTTTTATACAATCTATAGCAAACCAACTCAACCCGAGACCAAAGCAAAATGCTTCGATTCAAATCCTCCCCTGCTTCGAGTAAACAACTCGAATGACCCGAGTCTTCCCCAAGTGCATTTCCTACCCAAACCCAAAATTCCTCAGGGCCTCAAAAATGCACGGTGCATGTGCAACGTGGCTCCGGTCACTTCCGGCCACCCACCAGAACTTCAACTCGACGCCGACTATCACCAGACATGATCACGATCACCCAAAGCCATCACGGCAACTCGAATCGAAATCGAGTTCGAAACTCAAACCTGGAAACTCGACATGGCCTATCACCCAAAACCTGTCAACGTGCCGTTCACCCAACCTAGGTCACCTGAACACGCGAAACTCGGGCCATGAACTCGTCTTCGACCAAGCTACCACCTCCCGAGATCTCGTGAAAATCGATGCACGGTGGAAGTCGCGGTGATCAAAAGTTCAACCCCCATAAGAATTAGGGTTACCCACTAACATTGTACGTCGCTGCCACCACGTTGAACGCGAGCACCTCTGGTCATTTTCCCATCACCTAGGTAAGCTTCTCCACCTCCTTGCACAACCCGACCACCTCCAGTCGCAATAGATCACCAGCAATCCCCAAGAAACCAAAAACAGTGCAACTTAAGACTGCACCTCCAATCCTTAACTAAAAAATGTAATTCTAGTTTTAAAAATCAGAGTTTTGACTAAGCATTCAGTTCATATACTTAAATTGAAAATTTAAGATATTGGAAATATCACTTGTATTAAGTATTAACTGATCTTAAGATTTTCAGAGCTGTTTTGCTTTGTTTTCTTAAATACAAAAATTTAAGAATTTACTTTATACTCAAACAAACATATTTTGTTTAAATACTTTATCCTAACAATCAATAGATTGAGCAGTAATGATTTTTGAATTAAATCTGAGTTTAAATCCTATAAACAGAGGTATATCCAAATAACAGTATGCATGCTTCATCTCATCCAATTACAGTACAATGCATATGTTTTCACACTAACAAAATCTCTGATATTCATCATAAAGCTAGTTTAAAACCTAGGTTATTTACAATACGAAGTTACTCACAGATTTGGGAATGAAGACAGAGCACTTCCTGGCAGAAAAGCTTTGGACTTTAAAACTGGGAAGTTGTTTGCTTTGATTTCCTTAATCTTCTTATTTGTTGATGTATGATGCTTCAGTTTATAAAAATGAAAATGTTTGCTACTTGTATTTTTCAGGTTAGTTATGTTTTGAACGAACTAAAAATAAAGGGATGATATATAGAAAAGAAAAGTTAGTATGGGGAAGTTGTTTACTGGGTTAGCAAATGCAGGTACAATTATTTATTTTTGTTTGTATCAAGTAAGATTATATTTTGGGGGCTGAATTTTACTTTTATACAATTCGAATAGACGATTGTTGCTAGCAATTAATACTTAAGTACTTTGTGTCTCCTATTACTCATTTTTATATATAGATATTTTTTTGCTTTTTACTTTGCTTTGCATTTTTTTCTTGCTTGAATCTTTATTTACAAGCTACCTACATTTTTATTTTTACTTTACTTTTTTTTATACTATCCTTTTGCATTTCAAAACTTTATAGGCAATAAATTTTCTTTTTTTTTATTCTTGCATTCAAAACCTTTACAGGTTACATACAAACACATTTTTACTTACCTGGCCGCTTTATACTTTATGTACACATTATTCTTTTGTTTTAGTTATGTTATAAAATTTTAAATTAAGTATTTATCATAGTTTCTTATGTTTATGTATTTATGCCTATGTTTATAACCATATAATGGATTTATGCTTATGTTTAAATATTTATAAGATTTATTTTATCTTAAACATACTTGAAAGATTTTATTTTATATTTACAAATCATAGCTTCCTTTTAAAATACATATAAATAAATAAATAAGTTTGAAACAACAATTTCTATTAAAATCCATTTGTAAAGACATTACATTATTATTATTGTTTATAAATAACTCCTTATTAAATTAAAATAATTTATAAATGAAATTATCACTATATAAATAAATTACTTATTTTATCAACTATATTTAAAACAAGAACAAAACAACCTTTGTTAAATTTAAATTTAAGTTAAAATCATTTAAACAAATTTTAACTTTATTTTTAGTATATTTAGACCATATTTTTATCAAGCTATACTAAAAAGAAAATAAAACAATCTTTTTGTTAAAAAATTTTAAATTTAAACTTAAGCTAGAATAAGTTCTAACTATTAAACATTTATCTGAAGTATTTAAAACCATATAGTTATTTATTTAATAGCTTAATACTAAATTAAATCAAATTTCCAAGTTATCAGAAATATTAAAATTAGAAAATATGTCTTTATTAAATTTAAAATAGAGCTTATCTATTTATAATATATACAAATATGTATATATACATACTACAAATAGAAAACAATTTGTTAGCTTTTAAAAGATAAATTATCAGTTAAATATTTATTTAAAAGAAGATTATTAAATCAATTTAAATCTTATTAACAATTATTATCAAATTAATTTAATTTTTAACACAGATTATTAAATTGATATTGCCAAAATTTCTGGGATATCATAGATCCATAACAATTCCAACGGTTAGAAACATAGAACATGGAAAAAGCTTCGTTTTGACAGGTTGTGGCTCATGTAACTCTAAACGAGTCAGAAGTTATGGTCGTTTGAGGAAAAGGAAGAAAGCGACGGACCGCCCGCTGATACGATTCGACGGTATTGGCGAAAGTCATCGATCTCCGTGAAATTCTCGAGCATGCTCACACTGTAGCACTGGATATTTAAGATATTACAGATCGCCGTGGGAATAAATTGGGATATGAGTCAAAAGCTTGTCTACTGAAGCTATGGCGCAATAAACGTTCTTTTTTTACGATCGTTCCATCTTCCTCGTTTTCCGTACCATATTGTTTTGCTCATATTCATCAACACGCGCGGTCTTTTTGCCAATATTACAACATCATGACAAAGTGACTTCGGGGAGAATGTTAAACGCATTTTCTATCTTTGAATTTCGAACGGCTGAGCGTGTTTTAAATGATTGCTTAGCCTGTAAGTAACCTACTTTTTCGGTCTGCGAATATCTTTCAGTTTCCTGTTTTATCCAATTTTTAATCCAATTTCAATTTTTTTAGCGGAATATTATCACGGCCTTTTTTGATCTTCGTATATTTTTGTTTTCTTTGTCGTTCTTCTAGGTTTACATCGATTTAGTCCGACAATCTATACCACAAACTCCGTGGAATAAGTTTACGAACGAAAACATCCGAGCTGTAGAAAAAACTTAAGTTGGAATTATTCTGCACACAAACCAATCCATGACAACTCCAACCGTTAGAATGTAGAACATGGAAAGTGCTTTGTTTTGATAGGTTGTGGCTCCCGTAACTCCAAACGAGTCAAAAGTTATGGCCGTTTGAAGAAACGGAAGAAAGCGACGGACCGCTCACTAATCTGATTCGACGGTATTGGCGAAAGTCTTCGATCTCTGCAACATGCTCGAGCATACTCACACTATAGCACTCGATATTTAAGATATTACAGTTCACCGAGGGAATAAATGGGGATATGAGTCAAAAGCTTGTCTGAAGCTATGGCGCAATAAACGTTCTTTTTTTACGATCGTTCCGTCTTCCTCGTTTTCTGTACCATATTGTTTTGCTCATATTCATCCACACGTGCGGTCTTTTTACCAATATTAGAACACCATGACAAAGTGACCTCAAGGAGAATGTTAAACGCATTTGATATCTTAGAATTTCGAACGGCTGATGGTTGTTTTATATGATTACTTAGCCTGTAAGTAACCTACTTTTACAGTCTGCTAATATCTTTTGGTTTCCTGTTTTATCCAATATTTAATCAAATTTCAATCTTTTTAGTGGAATATTATTGTGGCCTTTTTGATCTTCGTATATTTTTTTATTTTTTGTCGTTCTTCGAGGTTTACATCCATTTAGTCCGACTATTCATACAACAAGCATCGTGGAATAAATTTATGAACGAAAACATTCGAGATGTAGACAAAAATTTAAGATGGAATTATTCTGCGCATAAAACCGGTCCATGACAATTCCAAACGTTAGAAACGTAGAACATGGACAAAGCTTCGTTTCGATAGGTTGCGGCTTTCGTAACTCCAAACGAGTCAAAGTTATGGTCGTTTGAAGAAACGGAAGAAAGCGATGGATCGCTCACTGATCCGATTCGACGGTATGGGCGGAAGTCTTCGATCTCCACGAAATGCTTGAGCATGCTCACACTTTAGCACTCGATATTTAAGATATTATGGATCCGTGGGAATAAATGGGGATATGAGTAAAAAGCATGTCTACTGAAGCTATGGCGCAATAAACATTCCTTTTTTACGATCGTTCCGTCTTCCTCGTTTTCCGTACCATATTGTTTTGCTCATATTCATCTACACGCGCGGTCTTTTTACCAATATTACAACGCCACGACAAAGTGACTTCAAGGAGAATGTTAAATGCATTTTATATCTTAGAATTTCGAACGGCTGAGGGCGTTTCAAAAGATTACTTAGCTTGTAAGTAACCTATTTTTCAGTCTGTGAATATCTTTCGGTTTCCTGTTTTATCCAATTTTTAATCCAATTTCAATATTTTTCGTGGAATATTATCATGGTCTTTTTTGATCTTCGTATATTTCTGTTTTTTGTCGTTCTTCTAGGTTTCCGTCGATTTAGTCGACTATCTATACCACAAACTCCGCGGAATAAGTTTATGAACGAAACCATCCGAGCTGTAGAAAAAACTTAAGTTGGAATTACTCTACACACAAAACCGATCGATGACAACTTCAACCATTAGAAATGTAGAACATGGAAAGGGCTTCGTTTTGATAGGTTGTGGCTCTCGTAACTCCAAACGAGTCAAAAGTTATGGCCATTTGAAGAAACGGAAGGGACGGACCGCTCACTGATCCGATTCGACGGTATTGGCGAAAGTCTTCGATCTCTGCAAAATGCTCGAACATGCTCACACTGTAGCACTTGATATTTAAGATATTACGGATCACCGAGGGAATAAATGGGGATATGGGTCAAAAGCTTGTCTGAAGCTATGGCGCAATAAACGTTCTTTTTTTACGACCGTTCTGTCTTCCTCGCTTTCCGTACCATATTGCTTTGCTCATGTTCATCAACAGGCGCGGTCTTTTTGCCAATATTATAACACCACGACAAAGTGACTTCTAGGAGAATGTCAAATGCATTTGATATCTTAGAATTTCGAACGGCTAAGGGTGTTTTATATGATTGCTTATCCTGTAAGTAACTTACTTCTTCAGTTTGCGAATATCTTTCGGTTTCGTGTTTTATCCAATTTTTAATCCAATTTCAATATTTTTAGCGGAATATTGTCGTGGTCTTTTTTGATCTTCGTATATTTTTGTTTCCTTTGTCGTTCTTCTAGGTTTACATCGATTTAGTCCGACTATCTATACCACAAACTCCGGGGAATAAATTTATGAACGAAAACATCCGAGTTGTAGAAAAACTTAAGATGGAATTATTCTGCACATAAAACCAATCCATGACAATTCCAACCATTAGAAACATAGAACATGGAAAGAGCTTTGTTTTGATAGGTTGTGGCTCCCGTAACTCCAAACGAGTCAAAAGTTATGGTCGTTTGAAGAAATGGAAGAAAGCGACTGACCGCTCGCTGATCTGATTCGACCGTATTGGCGAAAGTCTACGATCTCCGCGAGACGCTCGAGCATGCTCACACTGTAACACACGATATTTAAGATATTACGGATCATCGAGGGAATAAATGGAGATATGATTCAAAAGCTTGTCTACTGAAGCTATGACGCAATAAACGTTCTTTTTTCACGATCGTTCCGTCTTCCTCGTTTCCCATACCATATTGTTTTGCTCATATTCATCAATACGTCTGTCTTTTTAACAATATTACAACCCCATGACAAAGTGACTTCAAGGAGAATGTTAAACGCAATTGATATCTTAGAATTTCGAACGGCTGAGGGTGTTTTAAATGATTACTTAACCTGTAAGTAACCTACTTTTTCAGTATGCGAATATCATTCAGATTCCTGTTTTATCCAATTTTTAATCCAATTTCAATGTTTTTGGCGGAATATTATCGTGGCCTTTTTTTATCTTCGTATATTTTATTTTTTTTGTCGTTCTTCTAGGTTTACATCGATTTAGTCCGGTTATTTATACCACAAACTCCGCGGAATAAATTTATGAACGAAAACACCTAATCTATAGAAAAAACATAAGATGGAATTATTCTGCACACAAAACCGATCCATGACAATTCCAACCGTTAGAAATGTAGAACATGGAAAAAGCTTCATTTTGATAGGTTGTGCCTCCCGTAACTCCAAACGAGTCAATAGTTATGGGCGTTTGAAGAAACGGAAGAAGCGACGGATCGCTCGCTGATCCGATTCGATGGTATTGGCGAAAGTATTCGATCTCCGCGAAACGCTCGAGCATGCTCACACTTTAGCACTAGAAAATTAAGATATTATGGATCACTGAGGGAATAAATGGGGATATGTGTCAAAAGCTTGTCTAATGAAGCTATGGCGCAATAAACTTTCTTTTTTTACGATCGTTCCGTCTTCCTCGTTTTTCGTACTTAGCCTGTAAGTAACCTACCTTTTCAGTCCGCGAATATCTTTCGGTTTCCTGTTTTATCCAATTTTTAATCCAATTTCAATGTTTTTAGAGGAACATTATCATGTCCTCTTTTGGTCTTCGTATATTTTCTTTTTTTTGTCGTTCTTCTAGGTTTACATCGATTTAGTCCGACTATTTATACCACAAACTCCGTGGAATAAATTTATGAACGAAAACATCCGAGCTATAGAAAAATCTTAAGATGGAATTATTCTGCACACAATACCGATCCGTGACAATTCCAACCATTAGAAACGTAGAACACGGAAAGAGCTTTGTTTTGATAGGTTATGGCTCCCGTAACTCCAAACAAGTCAAAATTTATGGCCATTTGAAGAAACGGAAGAAAGCGACGGACCGCTCGTTGATCCGATTCGACGGTATAGGCGAAAGTCTTCGATTTCTATGAAACGCTCGAGCATGCTCACACTGTAGCACTCGATATTTAAGATATTATGAATCATTCTGCACACAAAACTGATCCATGAAAATTCCAACCGTTAGAAACGTAGAACATGGAATGAGCTTCATTTTTTTAGGTTGTATCTCCCGTTATTCCAAACGAGTCAAAAGTTATGGTCGTTTGAAGAAACGGATGAAAGCGACGGACCGCTCACTGATCCGTTCGATCTCCGCTAAACGATCGAGCATGCTTAAACTGTAGCACTCGATATTTAAGATATTACGGATCATCAAGGGAATAAATGGGGATAGGAGTCAAAAGCTTGTCTACTGAAGCGATGGCGCAATAAACGATCTTTTTTTACAATCATTCCGTCTTCCTCTTTTTTCTTACTATATTTTTTTCTCATATTCATCGACACACGCGGTCGTTTTACCAATATTACAACACCACGATAAAGTGACTTCAAGGAGAATATTAAACGCATTTGATATCTTAGAATTTCGAACGGCTAAGGGTGTTTTATATGATTACTTAGCCTGTAAGTAATCTACTTTTTCAGTCTGCGAATATCTTTCGGTTTCCCGTTTCATCCAATTTTTAATCCAATTTCAATCTTTTTAGCGGAATATTATCGTGGCTTTTTTTTATCTTCATATATTTTGATTTTTTTCCGTTCTCCTAGGTTTACATCGATTTAGTCCGACTATTTATACTACAAACTCCTCGGAATAAATTTGTGAACTAAAACATCAAAGCTGTAGAAAAAACATAAGATGGAATTATTCTACACACAAAACCGATCCAAAATAATTCCAACCGTTAGAAACGTAGAACATGGAAAGAGCTTCCTTTTGATAGGTTGTGGCTCCCGTAACTCCAAACGAGTCAAAAGTTATGGTCGTTTGAAGAAACGGAAGAAAGCGACGGACCGCTCGTTGATCCGATTCGATGGTATTGGCGAAAGTCTTCGATCTCCGCAAAACCCTTGAGCATGCTTACACTGTAGCACTCGATATTTAAGATATTATGGATCAACGAGGGAATAAAAGGGATATGGGTGAAAAGCTTGTCTACCGAAGCTATAACGCAATAAACGTTCTTCTTTTACGATCGTTACATCTTCCTCGTTTTCCGTACCTCATTTTTTTGCTCATATTCATCAACACGCGCGGCCTTTTTACCAAAATTACGACACAACGACAAAGTGACTTCTAGAGAATGTTAAACGCATTTGGTATCATAGAATTTCGAACGGCTGAGGGTGTTTTATATGATTACCTAGCCTATAAGTAACCTACTTTTTCAGTCTGTGAATATCTTTCGGCTTCCTGTTTTATCCAATTTTTAATAGTGGAATATTATCATGGCCTTTTTTGATCTTCGTATATTTTATTTTATTTTTTTGTTCTTCTAGGTTTACATTGATTTAGTTCGATTATTTAAACCACAAATTCTGCGGAATAAATTTATGAACGAAAACATCCGAGCTGTAAAAAAACTTAAGATGGAATTATTCTGCACACGAAACCGATCCATGACAATTCCAACTGTTAGAAACGTAAAAAATGGAAAGAGCTTCGTTTTGATAGGTTGTGCCTCCTGTAACCCCAAACGAGACAAAAGTTATGGCCGTTTGAAGAAACGGAAGAAAGCGACGGACCGCTTGCTGATCCGATTCAACGGTATTAGCGAAAGTTTCCGATCTACGCGAAACGCTCGAGCATGCTCGCACTCTAGACTCAATAATTAAGATATTGCGGATCACCGAGGGAATGAATGAGGATATGAGTCAAAAGCTTGTCCATTGAAGCTATGGCGCAATAAACGTTCTTTTTTTTACAATCATTCCATCTTCCTCGTTTTCCGTACCATATTGTTTTGCTCATATTCATCAAAATGCGCGGTCTTTTTACAAATATTACAACATCGCGACAATGTGACTTTAATGAGAATGTTAAACGCATTTGATATCTTAGAATTTCGAACGGTTGAGGGTGTTTTAAATGATTACTTAGCCTGTAAGTAACCTACTTTATCATTCTGCGAATATCTTTCTGTTTCCGGTTTTATCTAATTTTTAATCCAATTTCAATCTTTTAAGCGGAATATTATCGTGCCCTTTTTTGATCTTCGTATATTTTTGTTCTTTTTGTCGTTCTTTTATGTTTACATTGATTTAATCGGACTATCTGTGCCATAAACTCCACGGAATAAATTTGTGAACGAAAACATTCGATCTGAAAAAAAAATTGAGATGGAATTATTCTGCACACAAAGTCGATCCATGAAAATTCCAACCTTTAGAAACGTAGAACATGGAAAGAGCTTCGCTTTGATAGTTGTGGTTCCCGTATCTCCAAACGAGTCAAAAGTTATGGCCATTTATAGAAACGAAAGAAAGTGATGGATCGCTCGTTGATCCGATTCGACGGTATTGGCGAAAGTCTTCGATCTCCGTGAAACACTCGAGCATGCTCACAATGTAGCACTCGATATTTAAGATATTATGGATCGCCGAGGGAATAAATTGGGATATAGTTGAAAAACTCGTCTTGTCTACCGAAGCTATAATGCAATAAATGTTCTTTTTTTACAATCATTACTTCTACCTCGTTTTCCGACCTCATTGTTTTGCTCATATTCATCAACACGCACGGCCTTTTTACCAAAATTATGACACCACGATAAAGTGACTTCAAGGAGAATGTTAAACGCATTTGACATCTTAGAATTTCAAACGGCTGACGGTGTTTTATATGATTACCTAGCATGTAAGTAACATACTTTTTCAGTCTGCGAATATCTTTCGGTTTCCTGTTTTATCCAATTTTTAAGCCAATTTCAATGTTTTCAGCGGAATATTATCGTGTCCTTTTTTGATCTTCATATATTTTATTTTTTTGTCGTTCTTCTAGGTTTACATCGATTTAGTCCGATTATTTGTACCAAAAACTCCACGGAATAAATTTATGAACAAAAACATCCAAGTTGTAGAAAAAACTTAAGATGGAATTATTCTGCACGCAAAACTGATCCATGACAATTCGAACCATTAAAAACGTAGAACATGGAAGAGCTTCGTTTTGATAGGTTGTGGCTCCCGTAACTCCAAACGAGTCAAAAGCTATGGCCGTTTGAAGAAACGGAAGAAAGCGACTGACCACTCGCTTATCCGATTCGATGATATTGGAGAAATTCTTCGATCTCCGCGAAACGCTCGAGCTTGCTTACATTGTAGTAATCGATATTTAAGATATTATGGATCACCGATGGAATAAATGGGGATATAGGTGAAAATCTTATCTACTGAAGCTATAATGCAATAAACGTTCTTTTTTACGATCGTTATATCTTCCTCGCTTTCCGTACCTCATTGTTTTGCTCATATTCATCAACACACGTGGCCTTTTTACCCAAATTACGACACCACGACAAAGTGACTTCAAGGAGAATTTTAAACGAATTTGGTATCTTAGAATTTCAAACGGCTGACGGTGTTTTATATGATTACTTAGCCTGTAAGTAACCTACTTTTTCAATCTGCGAATATTTTTCAGTTTCATGTTTTATCCAATTTTTAATCCAATTTCAATATTTTTAGCGGAATATTATCATGCCCTTTTTTTGATCTTTGTATATTTTATTTTTTGTCGTTCTTCTAGGTTTACATCGATTTAGTCCGATTATTTATATCACAAACTCTGCGGAATAAATTTATGAACGAAAACATCCGAGCTGTAGAAAAACTTAAGATGGAAATATTCTGCACACAAAACAAATCCATGATAATTTCAATCGTTAGAAACGTAGAACATGGAAAGAGCTTCGTTCTGATAGGTTGTGGCTCCTGTATCCCTAAACAAGTCAAAAGTTTTGGTCGTTTGAAGAAATGGAAGAAAATGACAGACCGCTCGCTGATCCGATTCGACGGTGTTGGCAAAAGTCTTCGATCTCCGTGAAACGCTCGAGCAAGCTCACATTGTAGCACTCGATATTTAAAATATTACGGATCACCGAGGGAATAAATGAGGATATGGGTCAAAAGCTTGTCTACTGAAGTTATGGCGCAATAAACGTTCTTTTTTTACGATCGTTCCGTCTTCCTTGTTTTCCGTACCATATTGGTTTGCTCATATTCATCAACACACGTGGTCTTTTTACCAATATTACAACACCATGAAAAAGTGACTTCAAGAAGAATGTTAAACGCATTTGATATCTTAGAATTTCAAATGGTTGAGGGTGTTTTATATGATTACTTAGCCTATAAGTTACCTACGTTTTCTCTCTGGAAATATCTTTTGGTACCTGTTTTATTCAATTTTTAATCCAATTTTAATCTTTTTAGAGGAATATTATCGTGGCATATTTTGAACTTCGTATATTTTTGTTTTTTTGTCGTTCTTCTTGCTTTACGTCGATTTTGTTCGACTATCTGTACCATAAATTTCGCGGAATAAATTTATGAACAAAAACATTCGAGCTGTTGAAAAAACTTAAGATGAAATTGTTCTGCACAAAAAATTGATCCATGACAATTCCAACCGTTAGAAACGTAGAACATGGAACGAGCTTCGTTTTGATAGGTTGTGGCTCCCGTAACTCCAGACGAGTCACAAGTTATGACCGTTTTAAGAAACAGAAGAAAGCGACGGACCGCTCGCTGATCCGATTCGACGGTATTGGCGAAAGTCTTCGATCTCCGCGAAACGCTCGAGCATGCTCACACTGTAGCATTCGATATTTAAGATATTATGGATCATCGAGGGAATAAATGACATAAGGGTGAAAAAGTCATATTGTCTACTGAAGCCATAACGCAATAAACGTTCTTTTTTTACGATCATTACGTCTTTCTCGTTTTCCTTACCTCATTGTTTTGCTCATATTCATCAACGTGCACGGCCTTTTTAATAAAATTATGACACCACGACAAAGTGACTTCAAGGAGAATGTTAAACGCATTTGGAATCTTAGAATTTCGAACGGTTGATGGTGTTTTATATGATTACTTAGCCTGTAAGTTACCTACTTTTTCAGTCTGCGAATATCTTTCGGTTCCCTGTTTTGTCCAATTTATAATCCAATTTCAATGCTTTTAGTGGAATATTATCGTGGCATTTTTTGATCTTCGTATATTTTATTTTATTTGTCGTTATTTTAAGTTTACTTCAATTTAGTCTGATTATTTATACCACAAACTCCGTGGAATAAATTTATGAACGAAAACATCTGAGCTGTAGAAAAAAACTTAAGATGGAATTATTCTACACACAAAACCAATCCATGACAATCCCAATAGTTAGAAATGTAGAACATAAAAAGAGCTTCGTTTCGAAAGGTTGTGGCTCCTATAACTCCAAACGAGTCAAAAGTTATAGTCGTTTGAAGAAACGAAAGAAAGCGAAGCACCGCTCGCTGATCCAATTCGATGGTATTGGCGAAAGTCATCGATCTTCGAGAAACGCTCGAGCATGCTCACACTGTAGCATTCGATATTTAACACATTATGGATCATTGTGGGAATAAATGAGGATATGTGTCAAAAGCTTGTCTACTGAAGCAATGGCTCAATAAACGTTCCTTTTTTACGATTGTGACGACCCAGAATTTTTAACAATTTAAATTGGAATATTTAATTGATTTTTAAATATTTAAAAGTTAGTTTTAACTTGAATTCTAGGTATCAATATTCACTTGATAATTAAATCATTGAATTATGTAGCTTAAATATTGAATTTAATAATTGAAATTGGGTAAATTGTTGAATCTGAAATTTCTAAGCCTGTTTAAAGTAATTTGAAGGCTTATAAAATTTATAATGATGATACTGAAGATAATAGAATAGTTGGAATTTAATTTAAAGGTAATTTGTTCAATTTTAATAATATATCATTTAAATCGATATTTAAAAATAGCTTTCCGAGGCACGGTCTCGGGATTTGACAAAAACAGTTCCATTGGATCCGTAATAGTTAGTTATTATCGGATTTCAATTTGCGTAGCGTTTGGATTGACCGTTTTCTTATACAGGTGAGAAACGCGTTGAAATTAAAACCGATAATTTAATATTTTAAATCAATTTAAAAGGCTAACTTCCACATACGATCAAATTAGCCTCTGAAATACGTTCCATCGTGTTCGGAACGCGGGTAAAACCTTATAATCGCCTAGCGGCATTCCTTAAGAGGAGTTTGAAATTTTATATGGAAATTAACGAGGCGTTTTGGAAATTTATAATATAACAAAATTTAAAGTACAATAGTCAGAGATATTTTACAAATACAAAGCGTACGCTAGAAGCCTTTTCAAAGATATACATCTTCGTTTCCCCAAGTCCTTATATCGAATCGAACCGCATAAAAAAAGGAGGACCGAATAAATTCGTTCCCAAAATCAAAAAAAAAGAGGGCAGACGCGAATTCGCGTATAGAGAAGAATCGCGACGTCGAACCCAGATAAGAAGATGAAGTTCCGTGAATTTGATTTGAAGCCGTGTTTAATGGAGTCGCGAGAAGAGGGGCGGCGATTTTGGGGGAGTCGCACAAGAGCATGGGGTACTCGAGTTCGACTCGAACTCGAGGGGAACGAGGCGGCGATGGAGTCGCGCTTGGGCACAAGCCGATGGGTGCTCGAAACCTGGGAAGCATCGTGGTGAAGATATGCGTCATGAGGAGGTTGCGAGTTTGTTCGTGGGTGATGAGATCGAGGCTAGGGTTCAGAGCATTCTCTGAGTTTGGTTCGTCTATCTGTAAGGTATATTAACCTTGTTTTTTTCAGAAGCTTTGATTTTAAAAAAAGTATGTTTAAAGTTCGCTGATTTCAAATAGTGAAATAAACAAACAGCTTAAACAATTTTATTTTGAATCAGTTATATATATATATATATATATATATATATATATATATATATAGGACAGTAAGTAAATCTGGGAATTTTAGTAACACTTTAATTTTTTTAAAGTGGACTTCAATTCGAACAATTTGATTTAAATAAAGTTTATCAATAATTTAATTAAATCATTAGTCAATTAAAATTATCACATGAAGTAATTAATTTAAATTAAATTAAATTTTTAGTTAAATAAAAAAATTGTTAAAGGGATAGTTGATTGTTCGATTTTGTAAGATATTAATAAATCGTATAACTGTTTATACAAGGTTTAAATCTGAAGGAAACAAATCGAGATCAGACTTGGATTGCAAAATCAAAGGTGAGTAATCCCACGTTTCTGGACTTTTATTTAAATTAAATGGTTAAATTCAAATGATTGTTTGAATGGTTGAAATTGAATTGATGTGCTATATTATATAGTAATGTATAGTCTATATTGAAATGGGTAATATTCTGTGATGAATATTTTTGATAATTGGATGCTGTGGTTTGCTTGGATATTTCAGTACCCTGAGTTATCGAAATATATAAATTGGATTTTGAAAGAAAATAAATGGTGAAAATTTGAAAGCGAAATAATTATAGAATACAAAAAAAATGATGAATTTGAAGGAAATAGAGGTGATATTTAAAGACAGGAGTTAAATTTTAAAGTAGAGATTTAAAACAAGTTCTAAATCCAAGTTAAATCTAACAAATAAAGTTTTAAAATATTAAATGTTTTAATAACTTGAATGTCAAAGTGCAATTGTAAACCGAATTGAATTTAAAAATAAATGTGGTTTTAAATTCCTTTAAGCTTCCATTATAAAAAGAGAAATTAAGTCAGATTAGAATAAATTGAAATGTAAATGAGAAATCATTAATTTATATAATTGATGATGTAAATAGAGATTGATTGGTTAAGAAAATAAATCAATATAAGTGACGTATGAGAAGTTAATTAATATAAGTAATTAAGGATTAATGCAATGAATATAGTTAATTAATCCATGAAGTAATTAAGATTTCTTATTGACTTTGAATTAAGGATAATTAATATCGTGAAACTAACTAAAGATAATTACTTGAATGTAATTGAAAGATAATTAATCCAGGGTGATTAATTAAGATGAGAAAAACTGAAGGGACGATTGATTAATTGAATTGAAATTAATTAATGTTAAATGAAGAAATCTAAGTTGTTTAGGTTGGTAATTCAATCAGGATTAATTAAATTAAATTTATATGTGATTAAGCTTTGCTTATGGATGATTGGATGGTATTGGATGCATTGAATGAGATGATATTTCTAATATGAAATGGTGTGTATTCCATTTGGATAACTTGGAATAGGATGATATGAGGTTCGAAGAGACCGGAGTCGGGTATTAGGAAATACCCAAAACCACTTCGAATTTCTTATAAATTGATATGAGAAATTTATAGGTTGGAATGAATGGATTTAGATGAATCGAATTATTTAATCTAAATTTTGGCACTTAGAAAACTTATTTGGAAACTAAGTTATGTCTATGACATATTGTGGATTTGTAAAATTGGTTTAAGTTACTCCGGGTTGTATATAAGATGTATGATTTTTATTCCATGTTAGATGGGTTTACTCACGCTGGTTTCCAGCCTGACCTAGGTGTTACTTTGGTGTAATGCTCGGATCAGACCGAGTATTTAATATTTTCAGTTAGGTACGTTCTGGAGCTCAGGAGGCGAGCTGGATGGCAGGAGCGTATAGAATATTTCCGCTGTAATTATATTATTGTTAATCCGAGACATGATAATTGTATATATTCAATGACTGTGTATATGTGAAACTCTGTTGTATATTAAATGTAATCGACAAATATAGTACCCTTTTGTAAACTGATATTATTTATTATTATTATATTTTATCCACTACAAATGTGAGTTGTTGATATTTCTATTCTTCTTCTTCTATCTCTTTCTTCTTTTTCATAACTATCTGGAATTTTTGGGTTTTGAAAATTTCGGGTCGTTACATTTGATATCAGAGCTGAAAGGTTAAGCGAGAACCTTGGCTCTGGTGGGGATTACTCATTAAATAGAGTCCGTAGTACTCTAGAATGAGTTGAGTATATATATATGAGTGCGTACTTGTTATTTTATTATATAAAAGGTATTAAATGATTGTATATAAAAGTATATTTTGGTATATAAAGCAATATTTCCTTCTAATAAATATTTTTAATAAATATTAAGGTGATTGGTTGTTAATTATTGAAATTAATATTAAGAAGTAATAAAATACAACATAACTGAAATCTTGAATTGGAATTAAATTAAGTGGTAACAGAAATACAACCAAATTAAATTTAAATTGATTGAAATGAAATTATAGAATTTGAGCTCATAAATTAAATTGTTTAAAAACTTTAAATAAAGGTTAGTTTGAAAAGGATTCAAACTGAAAATTTAATCTTTAATTTATAGAAGTAAGAATAATATAAAAAAAGAATTGGTATCTAGATATGATTACCATTAGCTATTATCATAAATAGTTATTGTGTTTAATAACGACATATTTGTTATTAGGTACCTTTATAAGATGAGTCTAACTTCTAAATTAAAGTGGGTTTTAAAATTTGTGACGTTTTAAAAACCTAAGTTTAGAAACAATCAATTGTTTCAAAGAGTTAAAGAAATAAAAAATAATATAATTCAGACTATTTTGAATATATTCTTATTTTTAAAATAGGAAATGTTTGGGAAGATTTATAAGGGATTTGTTTTGAAATTAAAACCAAGGGTGGTTTAAAATTTTAAATTTAGCCTGGTGTGTAAAGGAAATAAATAAATATGAAAATTTACTCTAAGATTGAGTTTTGAATTTTCTTTGGAATGTGATATGATGTGAAACCCAAAATGAAGCAAATTTTAAACTTGAGTGGAAAGGTTAATAATCTGAAGGTTTAAAATTTGAATGGGAATTGGGATTAGATTCAAGCAGGGATTGAAATGATTTGAATTTGAAATGGGTTCAATTGATGATAGTCCAAAATTTATTGGAATAATTTGAAACTGTAAATGAAGTTGAATAAGTAAGAATCAAATGGAATTTGATTTGAAGTTGGAAAGAAATTGAGAATTAGTTCAACTTGAATTGGGAATAAATCAAGTCCAATGGAATTGGAGTTATTCAAATTGGAATTGGGTCAATTTAAATGGAAGTGGAAATTTAAATTAAATTGTTGGGGAAGTGAACAGTTTAACTCTGGACTATTTTCAATAAATGGTTTTAATATAAACTTATTTTTTTAAGCTATTTAATATATATAACCTTTCTTTCTTAAAGCCAAATTATTTTATATTTGTTTTTCCATTATTTTTGGAACTATTTAACAAATTTTCAACTGTTTATATAAACTAATTACAAATTTTCAACTATTTCACAAACTAATTACTATTTTACAACTATTTTGCAATTATCTAAAATTTCCGAAACTATTTAGCCATTTCTCAACTATTTTACAATTACTTAACTATTTTACAGCTATTCTGTAAACTAATAATTATTTTTCAACTACTTATCTACTTTTAAAATTTTCAAGCTATTTTTCTAAATGTAAACTGGTCGGAGTTCAAACTGTTATTGATTTAAATACCCAACTGAGATAAGGATTGAAGTGATAATTCAATGAGAATTAAGGCAATTGTAAATGAGTGAAAGGGAATTAAGGGAAATGTGAATAGAAAGGGTATTGATTTGGCTGATAATCAATGAAAATAAATATGTGGGATGTACGTATATTATTCTATTCGCATAGCGATTTGATCCAGATTCGAGCACAGAATTTCGAGATAGTTTATCGATCCAAGTTGGGATTTTTCACTCGATTTTCGACGGCCAATCTGGATATGGAATTGTTGATTGGTTCTGGATATTCTCTATCATAGTTATTTTCATGCAAGGAGAATAATGGTTTCTGATCAAGAAACCAGATTTGTGTCCGCACTAGGAAGTCGGGTGGAGGATACTAGTTCGGAAGTGAAATTGTGTGATCGAGTGGGCGATCAGATTGGTATAGCATACAGATGATATGTGTATATCGTACGGATTTGAATGAAATTGATATTGGAAGGATTAATCAAATTTGAATGTTTGATTTTGAATAAACAAAACTATATATCTTTGTTATATAAGATAAATCTCCCCTTGTTAAATCTATTTCCAAAAGAAAAGTATTTTTGAAGGTGTTTGAAGTATAAAAGGAGTTTTATACAAGTTTGAAAGGATCCCAAATTTTAAAATTATATATATATATATTTATTTATTTATATATAAAAGATATTATGAGGAATTTGGAAAAATGGTTTTGAGAACCTTTGGATTTGGAAGGGCTTTTGATTTTTGGGTAAAATCAATATTGAATTTGGAAAGCCTAGTTTGAGAATTAACGATTTTGGGATAATCGATTTTGTGTAAAGGAGCTTTGTATGGGATCATACTAGGTGTATGATTTGAAAGATACTATATGCATATAGTATAAAGTGTTTTGATGATGGCTCTGGAGAAAAAGGCGCTC
The DNA here is from genome assembly GCA_030765085.1 of Allium cepa. Taxonomy (NCBI): domain Eukaryota; kingdom Viridiplantae; phylum Streptophyta; class Magnoliopsida; order Asparagales; family Amaryllidaceae; genus Allium; species Allium cepa. Next base: position 174,377,437 of record CM060931.1, read on the forward strand.
CCTTGAAAATGAACTTCTCAGGAGTGCCATCGGGTAGTGCTGCCTTGAGCCCAGGGGGGTTCTAAAGTTGATCCTGTGAGGAGTCTGGACAAAACTAGTTCCTAGGGATTATGAGTAGTGTGTACCATAGCGAAAGTCGTGTGCGACGCTGAGAGCCAACAGTCTGCGTTTGATTTTATATCGGTGGACTGCGACCTATGGTAACATAACGAAAGTCGTGTGTGCCGCTGAGAGCCAACAGTCTGCGTTTGATTTTATATCGGTAGACTGCGACCTATGTAGGAGTGGAGAAGTTTCATTTTGATAGCGAAAATCAGAGGCCGCGGAGAGCCTGCTGTTACATGGACTTTTGCTGCGATGGCAACGTAACCCTGGTATGTAACTGCGATCTGTCATGGGTTCCATGGCGTAATCGAGAGGCCGCGGAGAGCCTGCAGTTACATGGACTTTTGCTGCGATGGCAATGTAACCCTAGATGTAACTGCGACCATGAATGGGAGTGATGATCTCCAGAACATTCTCACCAAAGATATTTCCTCTATTTCAAAATGCTTTCAATATTTTCAATAAAATTATTTTCAAAATGTTTTCACTGGATGTTGAAAACGGGTCTACCAAGTACTTATAGATTTTCAGTCCTACGCCTGATCAATATATGACCGAATTTCTATGAGAACAAGGATGGATTGGTTGAGACATCGAGTTATAAAAAGTATTTCTATAAAGAGTTATTTTATTAGTCTGATGTGAATTTAAAAGCATTTCTAAATTTTTTAAATAAAGATGTTGGAATTTTGAGGAAATAAAAGGAAATCCAAACTGGAATTTTAATGAAGTGATTTTTGTAATAAAATCGAGTATTGATATAAAAGTTGGAGGTAAGCTAATTAGCTAAATAATTATTTGATAGATTATGTTAATAAAATTTAACTCAGTTGAATAAAATGGGTTGTAAGTTAATAATGGAGTTTGGAAATGAATTCGAATTGTAAATAGAATTCGACTTAGATTTGATAATGAATTAAATAAGAGAAGTAAAATAAAAATAAAATAGAGTTGGATTGAAAAATGTGATGGTTTGAATTACAAATAAAATTCAAGGGTGATTTGAATAATATTTAATGAAATTTGTAAGTAAATTGGATATAAGAGAAGTGATTATAATTGAAATGGTTTGAGTTGCAAAACAAAACCCAAGTGAATAGAAATAAATTGAGAATGGCCTTGTATTAATAAAATAAATTCGATAACGAATTAAGTAAGTGAATTTAAAATTTAAAATGGATGGGCTAACTGAATTTAATGGAAGTTGATTAAATGAGAATCAAATGGAAGTAAACTTAAGTTTGATGTTGGAATAAATTAAAGTAAATTCACTTAAGTTTAAAATTTATGGAAGCTTGGCTTCGGATAAAGGTGAAAGCCCATTAAATAAAAGCTTGGATTGAATTAATTTGGGAATGGCTAGAAGTATACAAGAATGGAATGTGTCGAGCTTAATAAATGGTTGGATAATAAATTAGAAATAAAATGGAATTAAGTACAGAATGGGTTGAAATTAAGTTAAAGTAGTTACAAACCAAAATAGATACTTTATTAAGCGAATATCGTCGAAATTGCATAACAATAATTGTCGTTTGGCGTAAACAAAAGTAATTAAATTTTTGTGAGTTGATAGAGATTAATTAAATTGGTTTTAGAATTAATTGAATTGAATATGAGCTTGTTTGGATTAAAAATAAATTGAATATAAGCACTTGAGTTGTAACCAAATAAAATTGAATGAAATGGCTTATGAGTTGGTTAAGAGCAATTGAATTAGGTCTGAAAACATATAAATTGCTTATGGAAGTTATTTTGAATGCATTTCTTTTAAAATTGAAGTGTTATAGTTGTTTAAATAAGAGAAATGTTTTAAACTTCATATATATAGTGCTTATATGTGTAATTGAGTAATTACAGGTACCTGAAGGCCGTTTGGCTGAATTTGGATTGCACTAATTGCATAAATAAATAAGTCGCTTGCTTAAAATGCTAAATAAAGGTACGCCTACGCAATAAAAATAGAAAATTGAACTGTTTTACTTTTTCCGACCGTGTGGGTTGTAACGAATGGCGATTTTTCGCGCTCGAAAATCGACATCCATACTTCATATCGTATTCGAATGCCATAGATTCGACCGTTCAAATCTGATTTGCGGGAGCTTATAACAACATTAAGTAAACAACACAGCGGAATAAAAGAATAATACATTGATATACAGCTTTGATACAATATCTGATACAACAGATGATCCAATAGATATCAATATACATCAGAGGTATGATACAATAAAATAGCAGCAGAAAAGAAAATAGATAACACCAACAGCGGAATAAATGACCCTAAAATAGTCTTCAAGGAAGAACTCTAAAAACTGCAACTCCATTTCCAAGAACCAATCCAACAATAGCTCGAACTCCCAATAACGATGCATATAGATAAGCAACTGCAGTCTGATCCAAAGATTGAACTAGCTCCAGATAATCTACTAAACCTAGCTATCTGAAAAACCCAACTCTAAACTGCTCGTGTAGGAAAATTTTGAGCACCCAGAGTTTAGGAAAGAAACAATAAACTCCGGATCAGTCATGGGACTGGTGTGAGCAACAAAAACAGTTTATCTTTAAAAACAAACAACGAAATATTTAAAAATCAATTCGCAATGCTTTTTAGAAATGAGACTACCATAAGGCCTCCTGCGCACACACACACAATGCAAACGCAGAATCGGAGGAGATTTCTCTTTATGATAGTCAAAGATGCTTGATACGCATTAAAAGAAACATTTGATATTATTACTAGTGCATAGTGTAGGAAAAAAAATCATTTCGAAAGTAAAGATATAAATCTTAGCCAGCATAGGCATTTCACACTTATGCCTACTATAGCTACCATGTTCAACAGCAGGTTACCGCCACATTCCATGCAGGTTATACAATCGCAATCGTAAAAGTTCGTATTGGATGAATGGATTTCCAACAAATGGTCGGGCCAAGGAACTTCCCATCGCCACATGGAAACGCCTCTGGAAGGACGCCCCGAGAACCCAACTGGATCTCTGCCAAACAAGGCCAGCTACCCCCTTCCCGAGGAATATACAAAACCTCAGATATGCCACCCCCGGTCCTTTGGGACCTTTATACGAGGCGCTTCTAAACCAACAACCACACAGAAATAAATATAGTGTGTCCACATGAGTAAGTATCAGGGCTCCATACCATGACACTACCCTTTTCCAGAAGGAATGGTCATACCCTAGGGAAGCTATCCCTGAAAACCTTGCCGCACAATTCCTGTTTCGACCATTACCGGTTTGTGAGGCTCGACGAAGTCTCGTCCATAAAGCCACGCTTTGGTACAAAGCCATGCTTTGGGTCCACAAATGATCAAAGTAATGATCACAAAGATAAATGATCAAAAAAATGATCATATCACAAATGATCAAACAATGATCATTTCACAGCAACACTCAGCATGTCACATTACCAAATTGGGAATATATCGCTGATAACCGTCAACTACATAACCTCTGAGCTCGTACGTCTCAGAGAAGGGTGTTAAGCTAAGAGAATAAATTCTCCACCACCAACAGAAATATATTTGAAAGAAATCAGCTTTATATCTTAAATTGTAATGTCAGACATAATAATCCATACAAGTCTGTTCTGGGTTCGAACAAAACCGAAGGCACTTCTTACGAAGCCCTTGCAATCCAGGTATTCGCAATCCCGATCGGACTTCCCATCACTTAGGGAGTCTCTATACCGGCGCAACTCAGCGTAGATACAATCGATAGGTCATCCTATCGCTCTCGCAAATACTCGGTCTTCACCACCGGTCTTCAAATGCTATCCATAACGTCGAATCACATATTCGGAATGGGTTATACGACCTAAAGGTCCTTTCCCGGCGAACCCGAATAGTGAGCGCAACTTTTAAAAATATGTGGATATGGGATTTCAATTAAGAGTCAACTTAATAGTTCAAAACTTTCTTTCAAATGGTTTAAACAAATTACCATTTTCAAATCTTTTAAACAAAAGATTTATTTCACTAAGTTCACCCATTTTCACAAAGATCCATTCCCGGATTTCAAAACAATTTCATCTCAATTGGATTAATTCATTTAAATCTTTAAATCAAGATTTTATCTTATAGCTTTCAAACAGTTTCGATAACTTGGGAAATCATTTTCATTTTTAACTTGAAATCCTTTTTAACATAATTTGAAAGTTCACTTCCTATATGAAAGCTTTTATTATTTGGAAACAAATAGTTTTCGTCTCAAAAAGATCATTTTCATTTACACGAGTTAAAGTTTTTGAATTTAAATTCAAATTTTCAAATCAATATCTTTAAAATAGTTTAACCCATATAAACTGGTATAACATCTTTAGTCCTTATTTTCAAGATCATAGAATTCAATTTCAAGTATTGAATTCAAATCAAAATATTTAAATTTCAAAATTCAATCAAGTTATTAAAAATAAACTTCATCTTTAAAATTCCATTTCAAAAGTTTTTCACATTATAGCCAATCCATTTCCAAAACATTTGAATTCAAATATTCAAATTTAAAGCTATTCAAATATAATCCGTGACTTAATCGATTTCCTCGTGAAATCCATTTTTGTGTGTGTATAAGTGTGGTTCAGGGGCTTAACACAATAGTGCAACATCAATCAATCATCACATATTAAAACACAGAAATATAGTTGATAAGCGATATAAAGTATAACGCTTATCTTCCATTCACAATTCACAGATAATATGCAGATGTATCATCAATAAATGAATAAAATACTCAGTTCAATCCACAGAACAAAATGTCACAGATCAGTTAGGACAATCAATTCAAGGCATCACATATAATACGATAATTCAATTTAATTACTTATGAATAAAGTATCCAACCTTGATTTATTTATTTACAGATCATTTGATATACATTTATTAATCAGTCACCTTAATTAATTACATCAATTAATCAATTCCTTAATTACTCATTAAATAAATTAATTTTCCCATAATTAATTATCTCCATTAATTTCACTAAGTAAATTCACCTATCCAATTATCAAATAATTTTCTTAAATTAATTAAACTAAATAATTTAACTTTAATTAATCAATTTATCCAAAATTAATTACAATAAGTGATTAATCTTTTAATTACTTTCATTAAGTAATTACATTTAAGCAATTTATAATTGATTATCTAAATTAATAAATCCAATTAATTAATAACATTACTCACTTTAATCAATACTTAATAATCCTTAGTTAATTAATAACATTTCTTAATCACTTTTAATTTATTTTCTAATGATAAAATTTATCTAAATCATTGATTAACTATTAATCATTCATTAATTAACTTATGTAGTTAATAACAAATTTATCAATCACTTAAACATTATTAATTCAAACTCTAATTACTATTTTAAAGTAATCTGTCTTAATTACTTTCCAAAATAAGTAATCAATATTAATTAGTCATCTTAATTGGTTACAACAATTGATTTACTTTAAATTAATTACAAGATTTATTAATTCTAAATTAATAAACATCCCTTAATAACTTAATTAATTCAAATCATAAATTAATTAACTTATTAATTTAACCATTTAATTACCTTAAAAATTAGATGGATTATAAATCGTTAAACCTTAATTATCTTTAAGATAAAACATCGTTTTAGTAATGATTTAATATCATACTCAAATACATTTAAAAAAACATTTTGTTTCAAATTCACTTTTAAATTCTATTTCATATTAAAAGAATTTGAAATAACTACAAATTTAACTTTACAATTTTAACCAAGTTAAAACTCTTTTAAAATCAAATGTTACAAAACATTTACCTTTATACAGAAATTTGTACTAGAGTTTAAATCAATCATTTAAACTCAAAATTTTAAATTAATACTTTAACCCCTTTTTAAAGTAGTTCAAATAATTAAATTTTTATAAAACATTCTTTAATTCAAACTAGGATACAAAAATAAATTTGGATCCATCTTTCAAATTCTAGTTTTAAACTTTATATTAAAACCTGGTTTCAAATCTTCAAAATCTGTTTAAATTCAAACAGACAAGTTTAATTAAAAACCTGTAACATTTTCAAATGACCCGAGGCAATCAAATTTCGCTTCGAGTCAAACATCCAAAATCTCGAATACAACTTCGAGACAAACACGCGAGTTCACCCTACTGCTTCTTCCCCACTTCCCACCCAGATACGTACACCGGCATGTACATGTACACGACTTCGCGACCAACTCCGGTCAACGCCGCAGCCACCTAAGCGTCATCGTCGACCCCCCATATCAATTCGAACAACCCAATATACACAAACTTGTCCAAATCACAATCGAGTGAATTCGAGCCCGAGATTGAAACCTGGAACACGCGAGAGCATCACCACCTAAACCTGGAAATCATCGTCGTTCTCGACACCTCGATCACCGGAGTTCGTACAACTCCGGTCATCTACTCGTCCATCTCCCCTCTTCCACCTCCCAGAAGCGCGTGCGACTCGATCGCGTATTGATGACGATCTCGACATAAAACAGACAAGTGCCGAAACTTGAAGTAAAACCCTAAAAGGGGTTCGACCCAACAATTTATACAATTAAAAAATTTTCTGATAATTTTCATAGGATCGATGATGTTCATACTCGCTTCAATTCAAATTCCAGCATTTTAAATTGGATTGATCACCTGAAATTTGCAAAAATGTAATTTTCGTTCATATACAAACTGTACCTTAAATACAAGTTTAAAAATCTTCATTTTCGTTTTAAAAATCATCTTAATTGGTTACAACAATTGATTTACTTTAAATTAATTACAAGATTTATTAATTCTAAATTAATAAACATCCCTTAATAACTTAATTAATTCAAATCATAAATTAATTAACTTATTAATTTAACCATTTAATTACCTTAAAAATTAGATGGATTATAAATCGTTAAACCTTAATTATCTTTAAGATAAAACATCGTTTTAGTAATGATTTAATATCATACTCAAATACATTTAAAAAAACATTTTGTTTCAAATTCACTTTTAAATTCTATTTCATATTAAAAGAATTTGAAATAACTACAAATTTAACTTTACAATTTTAACCAAGTTAAAACTCTTTTAAAATCAAATGTTACAAAACATTTACCTTTATACAGAAATTTGTACTAGAGTTTAAATCAATCATTTAAACTCAAAATTTTAAATTAATACTTTAACCCCTTTTTAAAGTAGTTCAAATAATTAAATTTTTATAAAACATTCTTTAATTCAAACTAGGATACAAAAATAAATTTGGATCCATCTTTCAAATTCTAGTTTTAAACTTTATATTAAAACCTGGTTTCAAATCTTCAAAATCTGTTTAAATTCAAACAGACAAGTTTAATTAAAAACCTGTAACATTTTCAAATGACCCGAGGCAATCAAATTTCGCTTCGAGTCAAACATCCAAAATCTCGAATACAACTTCGAGACAAACACGCGAGTTCACCCTACTGCTTCTTCCCCACTTCCCACCCAGATACGTACACCGGCATGTACATGTACACGACTTCGCGACCAACTCCGGTCAACGCCGCAGCCACCTAAGCGTCATCGTCGACCCCCCATATCAATTCGAACAACCCAATATACACAAACTTGTCCAAATCACAATCGAGTGAATTCGAGCCCGAGATTGAAACCTGGAACACGCGAGAGCATCACCACCTAAACCTGGAAATCATCGTCGTTCTCGACACCTCGATCACCGGAGTTCGTACAACTCCGGTCATCTACTCGTCCATCTCCCCTCTTCCACCTCCCAGAAGCGCGTGCGACTCGATCGCGTATTGATGACGATCTCGACATAAAACAGACAAGTGCCGAAACTTGAAGTAAAACCCTAAAAGGGGTTCGACCCAACAATTTATACAATTAAAAAATTTTCTGATAATTTTCATAGGATCGATGATGTTCATACTCGCTTCAATTCAAATTCCAGCATTTTAAATTGGATTGATCACCTGAAATTTGCAAAAATGTAATTTTCGTTCATATACAAACTGTACCTTAAATACAAGTTTAAAAATCTTCATTTTCGTTTTAAAAATCATATTTTTCAAAGATGATTCGAGGCATATACCTGAATCAATAATTCGTGAAGTTCGAAAATTCCAAAATTTAAAGTTCCTACCGTAACATTTTGATTTTCCATTATATATATACATTCTTATTTCATGAAACTATTTTTAGATTCTAACTTATACTTAAACATAAATATTTTGTCTTAAAGCCAAGGCCTGATACTGATTGGAAAAACAAGAAATTGAATTTCTTGTTGGTCTGTACTCTGTAAAGCAAGAAGAGCAGATACATACACATACACAGCACTTTCAGATATATATATATATATATACTCAAGTTAATATTTGCTAGTTGATAATCACCTTAACATCCCTAGTTCCAGAAGTTTTCAGGTTAAAAGTTGAAATCTTTTTTTGTATTTATCAAGTTGAAAATCCTAGGCTTGAGTTTGATAGCTGAAATCTTTTTTTTTTCTTTTTCTCTTTGATCTTTGGGTTTGATTTCTTTAGTTGTCGAAATATTTTTGTTCAAGTTTGAATGATATTACTTGGAATAATGGTCGAAACTGAAAGGAAGATGGTTGATAAATAGGAAGAGTTGTACAGGGTATTATTATTGTTTTTACAACATGGATCAGATATTTTGTTTTCAAATGGAGGCTGATGCAAGATTTTCTTTGTACTGAGAAGATGGGCTGAGATACTTGTATTGTACAGGGATATATATTATTGTTTTGTACAACATGCATGGCTACATTACTTGCATTCCCTTTTCTCGGCTGATATCATGCTTTGCTTGACTAAAGACATTATTTATTATTATTATTATTATTCTTTTATACAGGTGATTATAAGCTTTGTACATCTTTTGTTTATACATAGATGCTTTTATATTTGAGGCTGAAAAAGATTTAAAGTGTGCTAGCATTAAATGCACGAGTACTAGTTCCCATGCTTGCTTATATCTAGTTTAATTTGGCTGCCTATTTTCTTTGTCTTGTTTTATTTGTTTGTACTTAGATTTTTGTCTTGTGTACATATTTTATGTTTGTATTTATACATATTATTTAAAAGACAATGGATTGAACATAAATACATATCAAAGGAATTACATAGGTGTATTTTCTAAATTTGATTAATTTACAAATTAATTCACAATTTTTATTCAAAAATTAATATAAATTATCAATTTAAAATTAATTAAAATTCGGGATCGTTACATGGGTCGATGTATATATATTTATATCTCTTGTCAAATTGCAAAAGCTCCTCCGTACAAAGGAGACTCTGCCAAAAAAATTTCAAAATTTTGGGAGTTAGAAAATTTTTGAAATTTTTTGGGAAAATTTTTGTTAACGACAAAACGATTTCAAGTTGAAAAATAAATTAAATTAGTAGACGAAATTAATATTAATCGGTTATAAATGGAAGATGAATTCAATATTCGAAATTGAAGACAAGTTGAAATCATATGGAAATGGGAAAAACTAAAGTGAAATAGATGTGAAACCTATGTAAGAAAATGTATAAAATGATTGGAATGCTACGATTGGATATTATTGTTAAGCAAGATATGCAGGGATTATAAGAGAAAAATAAACTGGATTTGATATTAGAAGATAAATTTGATTGCCCGACAAAAAAGTATGTATTTAAATTTCTGTATGAAATTGGATTGGGTTTTTGATCTAGCCACTTGGCTTTTGTTTTCTTTTGGAATTTGGGAGTCCATAGAGGCATTTTGTAGTAGTACCGAGCTAGCCGTGCAAAGGAGACGCTGGCAAAAAATTTCGGGAATTTAGAGAGTTAGAAAATTGTGAGAAAATTTTGATAATTGCAAATTTGGTTTTAAATTAAAATTTGAATGATTGAGTAAAAACAAGGAATTATTGAAAGCTATGGGAGAGATTGAGAAGTTAGTAAGAAGAATAAGAAATCTTTGATAAAAGACAGTTGGAAGGATATTGATATAACTGTTGGTTTTGGGGGAGAGGTAAACGGGTTTTGAACCATTCTTCCTAACTAGTAATTTCGAGGACGAAATTCTTTTAAGGAGGAAGGAATGTGACGACCCGGAATTTTTAACAATTTAAATTGGAATATTTAATTTATTTTAAATATTTAAAAGTTAATTTTAACTTGAATTCCAGGTATCAATATTTACTTGATAATTAAATCATTGAATTATATAGTTTAAATATTGAATTTAATAATTGAAATTGGGTAAATTGTTGAATCTGAAATTTCTAAGCCTGTTTAAAGTAATTTGAAGGCTTATAAAATTTATAATGATGATACTGAAGATAATAAAATAGTTGGAATTTAATTTAAAGGTAATTTGTTCAATTTTAGTAATATATCGTTTAAATCGATATTTAAAAATAGCCTTCCGAGGCATAGTCTCGGGATTTGACGAAAACAGTTCCATTTGATCCGTAATGGTTAGTTATTATCGGATTTAAATTTTTGTAGCGTTTGGATTGACCGTTTGCTTGTACGGGTGAGAAACGCGTTGAAATTAAAACCGATAATTTAATATTTTAAATCAATTTAAAAGGCTAACTTCCACAAACGATCAAATTAGCCTCCGAAATAATTTCCATCATGTTCGGTATGCGGGTAAAACCTTATAATCGCCTAGCGGCATTCCTTAAGAGGGGTTCGAAATTTTATATGGCAATTAACGAGGCGTTTTGGAAATTTATAATATAATAAAATTTAAAGTACAATAGTTAGAGATATTTTACAAATACAAAGCGTACACTAGAAGCCTTTTCAAAGATATACATCTTTGTTTCCCCAAGTCCTTATATCGAATCGAACCGCATAAAAAAAGGGGACCGAATCAATTCGTTCCCAAAATCAAAAATAAAGAGGGCAGACGCGAATTCGCGCATAGAGAAGAATCGCGACGTCGAACCCAGATAAGGAAGATGACGTTCCGTGAATTTGTTTTGAAGCCGTGTTTAATGGAGTCTCGAGAAGAGGGGCGGCGATTTTGGGGTAGTCACATAAGAGCATGGGGTATTCGAGTTCGACTCGAACTCGAGGGGAGTGAGGCGACGATGGAGTCGCGCTTGGGCACAGGCCGATGGATGCTCGAAACCTGGGAAGCATCGCGGTGAAGATATGCGACATGAGGAGGTTGCGAGTTTGTTTGTGGGTGATGAGATCGAGGCGTAGGGTTCAGAGCATTTTCTGAGTTTGGTTCGTCTATCTGTAAGGTATATTAAACTTGTTTTTTTTTTCAGAAGCTTTGATTTTAAAAAAAGTAAGTTTAAAGTTTGCTGATTTCAAATAGTGAAATAAACAAACAGCTTAAACAATTTTATTTTGGATCAATTATATATAGAGGACAGTAAGTAAATTTGGGAATTAATAACACTTTAAAAGTTTTAAAGTGGACTTCAATTCGAACAATTTGATTTAAATGAAGTTTATCAATAATTTAATTAAATCATTAGTCAATTAAAATTATCACATGAAGTAATTAATTTAAATTAAATTTTTAGTTAAATAAAAAAAATTGTTAAAGGGATAGTTGATTGTTCGATTTTGTAAGATATTAATAAATCGTATAACTGTTTATACAAGGTTTAAATCTGAAGGAAATAAATCGAGATGGATTGCAAAATCAAAGGTGAGTAATCTCACGTTTCTGGACTTTTATTTAAATTAAATGGTTAAATTCAAATGATTGTTCGAATGGTTGAAATTGAATTGATGTGTTATATTATATAGTAATGTATAGTCTATATTGAAATGGTAATATTTTGTGATGAATATTTTTGATAATTGGATGTTGTGGTTTGCTTGGATATTTCGGTACCCTGAGTTATCGAAATATATAAATTGGATTTTGAAAGAAAATAAATGGTGAAAATTTGAAAGCGAAATAATTATAGAATACAAAAAAATGATGAATTGGAAAGAAATAGAGGTGATATTTAAAGACGGGAGTTAAATTGTAAAGTAGAGATTTAAAAAAAGTTCTAAATCTAAGTTAAATCTAACAAATAAAGTTTTAAAATATTAAGTTTTTTAATAACTTGAATGTCAAAGTGCAATTGTAAACCGAATTGAATTTGAAAATAAATGTGGTTTTAAATTCCTTTAAGCTTCCATTATAAAAAGAGAAATTAAGTCAGATTAGAATAAATTGAAATGTAAATAGAAATCATTAATTTATATAATTGATGATGTAAATAGAGATTGATTAGTTAAGAAAATAAATCAATATAAGTGACGTATGAGAAGTTAATTAATATAAGTAATTAAGGATTAATGCAATGAATATAGTTAATTAATTCATGAAGTAATTAAGGTTTCTTATTGACTTTGAATTAAGGATAATTAATATCGTGAAACTAACTAAAGATAATTACTTGAGTGTAATTGAAAGATAATGAATCCAGGGTGATTAATTAAGATGAGAAAAAATGAAGGGATGTTTGATTAATTGAATTGAAATTAATTAATGTTAAATGAAGGAATCTAAGTGGTTTAGGTTAGTAATTCAATCAGGATTGATTAAATTAAATTTGTATGTGATTAAGCTTTGCTTATGGATGATTGGATGGTATTGGATGCTTTGAATGAGATGATATCTCTAATATGAAATGTTGTGCACTCCATTTGGATAACTTGGAATAGGATTATAAGAGGTTCGAAGAGACCGGAGTGGGGTATTAGGAAATACCCGAAACCACTTCGAATTTCTTATAAATTGATATGAGAAATTGATAGGTTGGAATGAATGGATTTAGATGAATCGGATTATTTAATCTAAATTTTGGCACTTAGAAAACTTATTTGGAAAATAAGTTATGTCTATGACATATTATGGATTTCTAAAATTGGTTTGAGTTACTACGGGTTCTATATAAGATGTATGATTTGTATTCCATGTTAGATGGGTTTGCTCACGCTGATTTCCATCCTGACCCGGGTGTTACTTTGGTGTAATGTTCGGGTCAGACCGAGTATTACAAATTTTCAGGTAGGTACATTCTGGAGCGCAGGAGGCGAGCTGGATGGCAGGAGCGTATAGAATATTTCTGCTATAATTATATTATTGTTAATCCGAGACATGATAATTGTATATATTCAGTAACTGTGTCTATGTGAAACTCTGATGTATATTAAATGTAATCGACAGATATTGTATCCTTTTGTAAACTGATATTATTTATTGTTATTATATTTTATCTGCTACAAATGTGAGTTGTTGATGTTTCTGTTCTTCTTCTTCAATCTCTTTCTTCTTTTTCATAACTTTCTGGAATTTTCGGGTTTCGAAAATTTCGGGCCGTTACAACGATCGTTCCGTCTTCCTCGTTTCCCGTACCATATTGTTTTGCTCATATTCATCAACATGCACGGTCTTTTTCAAAAATTACAACACCACGATAAAGTGACTTCAAGGAGAATGCTAATCGCATTTGATACCTTAGAATTTCGAATGGCTGAGGGTGTTTTATATGATTACTTAGCTTGTAACTAACCTACTTTTTCAACCTGCGAATATATTTTGGTTTCCTATTTTATCCAATTTTTAATCCAGTTTCAATCTTTTTAGCGGAATATTATCGTGGCATTTTTTGATCTTCGTATATTTTGTTTTTTTGTCGTTACTCTAGGTTTACGTCGATTTAGTCCTACTATTTATACCACAAACTACACGGAATAAATTTATGAATGAAAACATCCGAGCTTTCGAAACTCCAAACGAGTCAAAAGTTATGGCCGTTTGAAGAAATGAAGAAAACGGCAGACCGTTCATTGATCCGATTCGACGATATTTGCAAAAGTCTTCGATCTCCGCGAAACGCTCGAGCATATCACTCGTTATTTAAGATATTATGGATCACGGAGGGAATAAATGAGGATGCAAAAGCTTGTCTACAAAAGCTATATCACAATAAATGTTCTTTTTTTCAATCGTTTGGTATTCCTTGTTTTCCGTACCACATTGTTTTGCTCATATTCATCAACACGCGCGGTCTTTTTACCAAAATTACAAAACCACGACAATGTGACTTCAAGAGGAATGTCAAACGCATTTGATATCTTAGAATTTCGAATGGCCGAGGTTGTTTTATACTATTACTTAGCCTGTAAGTGACCTACTTTTTCAATCTGCGAATATTTTTCGGTTTTCTGTTTTATCGAATTTTTAATCCAATTTCAATCTTTTTAGCGGAATATTATCATGGCCTTTTTTGATTTTCGTATATTTTTGTTTTTCTGTCGTCCTTCTAGGTTTACATCGTTCAGTCTTACTATTTATACCACAAACTCCGTGCAATAAATTTATGAAAAAAAACATCTGAGCTGTAAAAAAACTTAAGATGGAATTATTATGCACACAAAACAGATCTATGATAATTCCAACAGTTAGAAACGTAGAACATGGAAAGAGCTTCGTTTTGATAGGTTGTGGCTCCCATCACTCCAACTGAGTCAAAAGTTATGGCTGTTTGAAGAAACCGAAGAAAGCGACGGAACGCTCGCTGATCCGATTCGATGGTGTTGGCAAAAGTCGTCGATCTCTGCTAAACGCCCGAGCATGCTCACACTGTAGCAATCGATATTTAACATATTATGGATCACCGAGGGAATAAATGGGGATATGGGACAAAAGCTTGTCTACTGAAGCTATGGCGCAATAAACGTTATTTTTTCACGATCATTGTGTCTTCCTCGTTTTCCGTACCTCATTGTTTTTCTCATATTCATCAACATGCGTGGTCTTTTTTCCAAAATTACAGCACCACGACAAAGTGACTTCACGGAGAATGTTAAACGCATTTGATATTTCAGAATTTCGAATGGCTGAGGGTGTTTTATATAATTGCTTAGCATGTAAGTTACCTACTTTTTCAGTATGCAAATATCTTTAGGTTTCCTATTTTATCCAATTTTTAATCCAATTTCAATCTTTTCGGCAGAATATTATCATGGCCTTTTTTGATCTTTGAATATTATTATTTTTTGTCATTCTTCTAGTTTACATCGATTTAGTCCGACTATTTATACCACAAACTCCGTGAAATTTATTTATGAAGGAAAACATCCGCGCTGTAGAGAAAATTTAAGATAGAATTATTTTGCACACAAAACCGATCCATAACATTTCCTCTTTTTCCGTACCAAACGTAAAACATGAAGCTATGGCGCAATAAACGTTCTTTTTTTACAATCATTTCGTCTTCCTCGTTTTCCATACCATATTGTTTTGCTCATATTCATCAAAATGCACGGTCTTTTTACCAATATTACAACACCACGACAAAGTGACTTCAAGGAGAATGTTAAACTCATTTGGTATCTTAGAATTTCGAACGGTTGATGTTGTTTTATATGATTACTTAGCATGTAAGTTATCTACTTTTTCAGTCTGCGGATATCTTTCGGTTCCCTGTTTTGTCCAATTTATAATCCAATTTCAATGTTTTTAGAGGAATACTATCATGGCATTTTTTGATCTTCGTATATTTTATTTTTTTTGTCGTTCTTCTAGGTCTACTTCAATTTAGTCCGATTAGTTATACCACAAACTCCGCGGAATAAATTTATGAACGAAAACATCCGAGCTGTAGAAAAAAATAAAGATGGAATTATTCTACACACAAAACCAATCCATGAGAATTTCCAATAGTTAGAAATGTAGAACATAAAAAGAGCTTCGTTTTGATAGATTGTGGCTCCTATAACTTTAAACGAGTAAAAAGTTACGGCCGTTTAAAGAAACGGAAGAAAGCGAAGCACCGCTCGTTGATCTAATTCGATGGTATTGGCGAAAGTCATCGATTTTCGAGAAACACTCGAGCATGCTCACACTGTAGCATTCGATATTTAATATATTATGGATCATTGAGGGAATAAATGAGGATATGTGTCAAAAGCTTGTCTGCTGAAGCTATGGCTCAATAAACGTTCCTTTTTTACTATCGTTCCGTCTTCCTCGTTTCCCATACCATATTGTTTTGCTCATATTTATTAACACGCGTGGTCTTTTTACAAAAATTACAACACCACGATAAAGTGACTTCAAGGAGAATGTTAAGCGCATTTGATATCTTAGAATTTCGAACGGCTGAGGGTGTTTTATATGATTACTTAGGTTGTAACTAACCTACGTTTTCAACCTGCGAATATCTTTCGGTTTCCTATTTTATCCAATTTTTAATCCAGTTTCAATCTTTTTAGCGGAATATTATCGTGGCCTTTTTTGATCTTCGTATATTTTTGTTTTTTTGTCGTTGTTATAGGTTTACATCGATTTAGTCTGATTATTTATATCATAAACTCCGCGGAATAAATTAATGAACGAAAACATCCAAGCTGTAGAAAAAACTTAAGATGGGATTATTCTACACACTAAATCGATCCTTGATAATTCCAACCATTAGAAATGTACAACATGGAAAGAGCTTCGTTTTGATGGGTTGTGGCTCCTGTAACCCCAAACGATTCAATAGTTATGGCCGTTTGAAGCGATGGACTGCTTGTTGATCCGATTCGACGGTATTGGCGGAAGTCTTCGATCTCCGTGAAACGCCCGAGCATGCTCACACTATAGCACTCGATATTTAAGATATTACGGATCACCGAGGGAATAAATGGGGATATGGGTCAAAAGCTTGTCTATTGGAGCTATGGCGCAATAAACGTTCTTTTTTCACGATCGTTCCGTCTTCCTCGTTTTCCGTACCATATTGTTTTGCTCATATTCATCAAGAAGCGCGGTCTTTTTACAAATATTACAACACTACGACAAAGTGACTTCAAGAAGAATGTTAAACGAATTTGATATCTTAGAATTTCGAACGGCTGAGGGTGTTTTATATGATTACTTAGCCTATAATTAACCTACTTTTTCAGTCTGCGAATATCTTTCGGCTTCCTGTTTTATCCAATTTTTAATCCAAATTTCATTCTTTTTAGGGGAATATTATCGTGGCCTTTTTTATCTTCATTTTTTTGTCGTTCTTCTAGGTTTACATCGATTTAGTCCAACTATCTAAACCACAAACTCTGCGGAATAAATTTATGAACGAAAACATTCGAGGAGTATAAAAATTAAGGTGGAATTATTCTGCACACAAAATCGATCCATGACAATTCCAACCATTTGAAACGTAGAACATGGAAAGAGCTTCGTGTTGATAGGTTGTGGGTCCCGTACTCCAAACGAGTAAAAAATTATGGCCGTTTGAAAAACGGAATAATGCGGCGGACCGCTCGCTTATCCGATTCGATGGTATTGGCGAAAGTCTTTGATCTCGACGAAACGCTCGAGCATGCTCACACTGTAGCACTTGATATTTAAGATATTAGGGATCACCGAGCGAATAAATGGAGATATGGGGGAAAACTCGTATTGTCTACTGAAGCTACAACGCAATAAACATTCTTTTTTGACGATTGTTGCGTCTTTCTCGTTTTCTGTATCTCATTGTTTTGCTCATATTCATCAATACGCGCGGCCTTTTTACCAAAATTATGACACAATGACAAAGTGACTTCAAGAAAAATGCTAAATGCATTTGGTATCTTAGAATTTCGAACGGTTGATGGTGTTTATATGATTACTTAGCCTGTAAGTAACCTACTTTTT
Organism: Allium cepa; assembly: GCA_030765085.1. Classification (NCBI taxonomy): domain Eukaryota; kingdom Viridiplantae; phylum Streptophyta; class Magnoliopsida; order Asparagales; family Amaryllidaceae; genus Allium; species Allium cepa. Next base: position 174,395,203 of record CM060931.1, read on the forward strand.
TAGTCTGCGAATATCTTTCAATCTTCGGTTTTATCCAATTTTTAATCTAATTTCAATGTTTTTAGTAGAATATTATCGTGGCCTTTTTTGTCGTTCTTCTAGGTTTACATCGATTTAGTCTGATTATTTATACCACAAACTCCGCGGAATAAATTTATGAATGAAAAGATCCAAGCCGTAGAAAAAACTTAAGAGGGAATTATTTTGCACACAAAACCGATCCATGACAATCCCAACAATTAGAAACGTAGAACATGAAAAGAGCTACGTTCTGATAGGTTGTGGCTCCCGTAACTCCAAACGAGTCTAAAGTTATGGTCGTTTGAAGAAACGGAAGAAAGCGAAGGACCGCTCGCTGATCCAATTCGACGGTATTGGCGAAAGTCATCGATTTCCATGAAACGCTCGAGCATGCTCACACTGTAGCACTCGATATTTAAGATATTATGGATCACCGAGGGAATAAATGAGGATTTGTGTCAAACTTTTCTGCGAAGCCATGGCTCAATAAACGTTCCTTTTTTACGATCGTTCTGTTTTCCTAGTTTTCCTTACCATATTGTTTTGCTCATATTCATCGACATGCGCGGTCTTTTTTACAAAAATTACAACACCACGACAAAGTTACTTCAAGTAAAATGTTAAACACGCTTGATATCTTAGAATTTCGAACCGCTGAGCGTGTTTTATATGATTACTTAGCATATAGGTAACATAGTTTTTCAGTTTGCGAATATCTTTCGGTTTCCTGTTTTATCCAATGTTTAATCCAATTTTAATCTTTTTAGCGGAATATTATCGTGGCCTTTTTTGATCTTCGTATATTTTTGTTTTTTGTTGTTCTTCTAGGTTTACATCGATTTAGTCTGATTATTTATACCACTAACTCCACAGAATAAATTTGTGGACGAAAGCATCCAAGCTGTAGAAAAAACTTAAGATGGAATTATTATGCACACAAAACCGATCCATGATAATTCCAACCGTTAGAAATGTAGAACATGGAAAGAGCTTCGTTTTGATGGGTTGTGGCTCCTGCAACCCCAAACGAGTCAAAAGTTATGGCCGTTTGACGAAACGGAAGAAAGCGACACACCGCTCGCGGATCCGATTCGACGGTATTGGCGAAAGTCTTCGATCTCCGCGAAACTAATCGGTGGTATTGGCAAAAGTCTTCGATCCCCGCGAAATGCTCGAGCATGCTCACACTGTAGCAATCGATATATTAAGATATTACTGATCACCGAGGGAGTAATGGGGATATGGATCAGAAGCTTGTCTACTGAAGCTATGGCGCAATAAACGTTCTTTTTCTACGATCATTCCGTCTTCCTCGTTGTCCATACCATATTATTTTGCTCATATTCATCAACACGCACGGTCATTTTACCAATATTACAACACCACGACAAAGTGACTACAAGGAGAATGTTAAAGGCATTTTATATCTTTGAATTTTGAGTGGCTGAGGGTGTTTTATACGATTACTTAGCCTGTAAGTAACCTACTTTTTCAGTCTGCGAATATCTTTTGGTTTACTGTTTTATCCAATTTTAAATCCAATTTCAATCATTTAGCGGAATATTATCGTGGCATTTTTTTTCTTCGTATATATTTTTTTTTGTCGTTCTTCTACGTTTATATTGTTTTATTCCGATTATTTATACAACAAACTCCGCGGAATAAATTTATGATCGAAAACATCCAAGATGTAGAAAAAGCTTAAGATGGAATTATTCTGCACATAAAAGCGATCCTTGACAATTCCAACTGTTAGAAACGAAGAACATGAAAAGAGCTTCGTTTTGATAGGTTGTGGCTCCTGTAACTCCAAACGAGTTAAAAGTTATGGCCGTTTGAAGAAACGGAAGAAAGCGACGGACCGCTCACTGATCCGATTCGACGGTATTTGCGAAAGTCTTCAATCTTCACGAAACGCTCAAGCATGCTTACACTATAGCACTCAAAATTTAAGATATTAGGATCACCGAGGGAATAAATGGGGATATGGATAAAATCTTGTCTACTGAAGCTATAACGCAATAAACGTTCTTTTTTTACGATCGTTACGTCTTCCTCGTTTTCCGTACCTCATTATTTTGCTCATTTTCATCAACATGCGCAGCCTTTTTACCAAAATTACGACACCATGACAAAGTGACTTCAAGGAGAATTTTGAACGCATTTGGTATATTAGAATTTTGAACTTCTGACGGTGTTTTATATGATGACTTTGCCCGTATGTAACCTGCCTTTTCAATCTGTGAATATCTTTCGGTTTCTTGTTTTATTCAATTTTTAATCCAATTTCAATGTTTTTAGCAGAATTTTATCATGGCCTTTTTTGATCTTCATATATTTTATTTTTTTTATCATTCTTCGAGGTTTACATCGATTTACTCCGATTATTTATACCACAAACTTCGTAGAATAAATTTATGAATGAAAACATCCGAGCTATAGAAAAAACTTAAGATGGAATTATTCTGCACACAATACCGATCCATGACAATCCCAACAGTTAGAAACGTAGAACATGGAAAGAGTTTCGTTTTGACAGGTTGTGGCTCTCGTAACTCCAAAAGAGTCAAAAGTTATGGTCGTTTGAAGAAACGGAAGAAAGCGACGGATCGCTCGCTGATCCGATTCGACGGTATTGGCGAAAGTCTTCGATCTCCGCAAAACGCTCGAGCATGTTCACAATGTAGCACTCGATATTTAAGATATTATGGATCACCGTGGGAATAAATGTGGATATGGGTCAAAAGCTTGTCTACTGAAGTTATGGCGCCATAAACGGTCTTTTTTTACGATTGTTCCGTCTTCCTCGTTTTCCGTACCATATTGTTTTGCTCATATTCATCAACACGCGCGGTCTTTTTACCAATATTACAACATCACAACAAAGTGACTTCAACGAGAATGTTAAACGCATTTGATATCTTTCAATTTCGAACAGCTGAGGTTGTTTTATTTGATTACTTAGCCTGTAAGTAACCTACTTTTTCAGTCAACGGATATCTTTCGGTTTCCAGTTCTATCCAATTTTTAATCCAATTTCAATCTTTTTAATGGAATATTATCGTGTCCATTTATGATCTTCATGTATTTTTGTTTTTTTGTCGTTCTTCTAGGTTTACATCGATTTAGTCCGACTATTTATACCACAAACTCCGCGAAATAAATTTATGAACGAAAACTTTCGAGTAGTAGAAAAAACTTAAGATGGAATTATTCTGCACACAAAACCGATCCATGACGATTCCAACCATTAGAAATGTAGAACATGGAAAGAGCTTCGTTTTGATAGGGTGTGGCTCCCGTAACTCCAAATGAGTCAAAAGTTATGGCCGTTTGAAGAAACGGAAGAAAGCGACGGACTGCTCGCTGATCCGATTTGACGGTATTGGCGAAAGTCTTCGATCTCCATGAAACGCTCGAGCATGCTCACACTGTAACATTCGATATTTAAGATATTAGGGATTACTTAGGGAAAAAATGAAGATATGGATCAAAAGTTTGTCTCCTGAAGCTATAGCTCAATGAACGTTCTTTTTTTACGATTGTTCGGTCTTCCTCGTTTTCCGTACCTCATTGCTTTGCTCAAATTCATCAACACACGCGGTCGTTTTACCAAAATTACAACACCACAACAAAGTGAATTCAAGGGGAATGTTAAATGCATTTGATATCTTAGAATTTCGAACGGCTGAGGGTGTTTTATACTATTACTTAGCTTGTAAGTAACCTACTTTTTCAATCTGTGAATATCTTTCATTTTCCTGTTTTATCCAATTTTTAATCCAATTTCAATCCTTTTAGCGGAATATTATCGTGGCCCTTTCCGATCTTCATATATTTTTGTTTTTTTGTCGTTCTTCTATGTTTACATCGATTTAGTCCGACTATTTATACCACAAACTCCGTGGAATAAGTTTATGAACGAAAACATCCTAGCTGTAGAAAAAATTTAAGATGGAATTATTCTGCATGCAAAACAGATCCATGACAATTCCAATCGTTAGAAACGTAAAACATGGAAAGAGCTTCATTTCGATAGGTTGTGGCTCTTGTAATTCCAAACGAGTCAAAAGTTATGGCCGTTTGAAGAAATGGAAGAAAGCGGCGGGTCGCTCGCTGATCCGATTCGACGGTATTGGTGAAATTCTTTGATCTCCACGAAACGCTTGAGCATGCTCACAGTGTAACACTTGTTTTTTAAGATATTATGGATCACCGAGGGAATAAATGGGGATATGGGTCAAAAGCTTGTCTACTGAAGCTATAGCGCAAAAAATGTTATATTTTTATGATCATTCCATCTTCCTCATTTTATGTACCTCATTGTTTTGCTCATATTCATCAGCATGTGCGGTCATTTAACCAAAATTACAACACCATGACAAAGTGACTTCAGGAGAATGTTAAGCGCATTTGATATCTTAGAATTCCGAATGGCTGAGAGTGTTTTATACTATTACTTAGCCTGTAAGTAGCATACATTTTCAATTAGTGAATATCTTTCAGTTTCCTACTTTATCCAATTTTTAATCCAGTTTCAATCTTTTTAGCGGAATATTAACGTGGACTTTTTTTATCTTCGTATATTCTGGTTTTTTGTCATTATTCCAGGTTTACATTTACTTAGTCTGACTATTTGTACAACAAACTCCGCGGAATAAATTTATGAATGAAAACATCCGAGCTGTAGAAAAAACTTAAGATGGATTTATTCTGCACACAAAACGGATCCATGACAATTCCAACTGTTAGAAATGTAGAACATGGAAAGAGCTTCGTTTTGAAAGATTGTGACTACCGTAACTCCGAACGAGTCAAAAGTTATGGTCGTTTGAAGAAACGAAAGAAAGCGGCGGACCGCTCGCTGATCCGATTCGACGGTATTAGCGAAAGTCTTCTATCTCCGTGAAACGCTCTTGCATTCTCACACTGTAGCACTCGATAGTTAAGATATTATGGATCACCTAGGGAATAAATGAGGATATGGGTCAAAAGCTTGTCTACTGAAGCTATAGTGCAATAAACGTTCTTTTTTTACGATCCTTCCGTCTTCCTCGATTTCCATACCTCATTGTTTTGCTTATATTCATCAACACGTGCAGTCTTTTTACCAAAACTACAACACCATGACAAAGTGACTTCAAGGAGATTGTAAGCGCATTTGACATCTCATAATTTCGAACGGCTGAGGGTGTTTTAACTATTACTTAGCCCGTAAATAACCTACCTTTTCAATCTGCGAATATCTTTCGGTTTTCTATTTTATCCAATTTTTAATCCAGTTTCAATCTTTTTAGCGAAATATTATCATGGCCTTTTATCATCTTCGTATATTTTTGTTTTTGTTTTGTCATTCTTCTACGTTTACATCGATTTAGTCCGACTGTTTATACCACAAACTCCACGGAATAAATTTATGAACGAAAATATCTGAGCTGTAAAAAAACTTAAGATGGAACTATTCTGCACACAAAACCGATGCATGACAATTCCAACGTTGGAAACGTAGAACATAGAAAGAGATTCGTTTTGATAGGCTGTGGCTTCCGTAACTCTAAAAGAGTCAAAAGTTATGGTCGTTTGAAGAAACAGAAGAAAGCGGTAGACCGCTCGCTAATCCGATTCGACGGTATTGGCAAAAGTCCTCGATCTCCGCGAAATGCTCGAGCGTGCTCACCCTGTAGCACTCGATATTTAAGATATTATAAATCACCGAGGGAATAAATGGGGATGTGGGTCAAAAGCTTGTCTACTGAAGCTGTGGCGCAATAAACGTTCTTTTTTTACGATCGTTCTGCCTTTCTCGTTTTGCGTACCTCATTGTTTTGCTCATATTCATCAACACGCATGGTCTTTTTATCAAAATTACAACACCACGACAAAGTGACTTCAAGGAGAATGTTAAATGCATTTGATATCTTAGAATTTCAAACGGCTAAGGGTGTTTTAAATGATTACTTAGCCTGTAAGTAATCTATTTTTTCAGTATGCGAATATTTTTCGATTTTCGATTTTATCCAATTTTTAATCCAATTTCAATCTTCTTAGCGGAATATTATTGTGGACATTTTTATCTTCGCATATTTTCGTTTTTTTTGTCGTTTTTCTAGATTTACATCGATTTAGTCCGAATATTTATACCACAAACTCCACGGAATAAATTTACTAACGAAAACATCCACGCTGTAGAAAAAATTAAGATGGAATTATTCTGCATACAAAATCGATTCATAACAATTCCAACCGTTAGAAACGTAGAACATGGAAAGAGCTTCATTTTGATAGGTTGTGCCTTCCGTAACTCCAAACAAGTCAAAAGTTATGGCTGTTTGAAGAAATGGAAGAAAGCGACGGACCGCTCGCTGATCAGATTCAACGGTATTGGCGAAAGTATTCTATTTCCACGAATCGCTCGAGCATGCTCACACTGTAGCACTCGAATTTAAGATATTATGGATCACTTAGGGAATAAATGAGGATATGGGTCAAAAGCTTGTCTACTGAAGTATAGCACAATAAATGTTCTTTTTTTACGATTGTTCCGTCTTCCTCGTTTTCCATACCTCATTGTTTTGCTCATATTCTTCAACACACGCGATCTTTTTACCAAAATTACAACAACACGACAAAGTGACTTCAAGGAGAATGTTAAATGCATTAGATATCATAGAATTTCGAACGGTTGAGGGTGTTTTATATTATTACTTAGCCTGCAAGTAATCTACTTTTTCAATCTGCGAATATCTTTCTGTTTTCTGTTTTATCCAATTTTTAATCCAAGTTCAATCTTTTTAGCGGAATATTATCATGGCCCTTTCTGATCTTCGTATATTTTTGTTTTTTTTCGTTCTTTTAGGTTTACATCGATTTAGTCTAACTATGTATACCACAAATTCCGTGGAATAAATATACGAACGAAAACATCCGAGTTGTAGAAAAACTTAAAATGGAATTATTCTACACACAAAACCGATCCATCACAATTCCAACCATTGGAAACGTGGAACATGGAAAGAGCTTACTTTTGATAGGTTGTCGCTCCCGTAACTCCAAATGAGTCAAAAGTTATGGCCGTATGAAGAAACGGAAGAAAGCGATGTACTACTTGCTAATCCGATTCGACGGTATTGATGAAAGTCCTCGATCTCCGTGAAATACTCGAGCATGCTCACACTGTAACACTCGATATTTAAGATATTATGGATCACCGAGGGAATAAATGAGTATATAGGTCAAAAGCTTGTCTACTGAAGCTATGGTGCAAAAAACGTTCTTTTTTTACGATTGTTCTGTCTTCCTCATTTTCGTACCTCATTGTTTTGCTCATATTTGTTAACACACGTGGTCTTTTTACCAAAATTACAACATCACAACAAAGTGAATTCGGAGAATGTTAAAAGCATTTGATATCTTAAAATTTCGAAGTGCTGAGTGTGTTTTATTTGATTACTTAGCCTGTAAGTAACCTACTTTTTTAGTACGAAATATCTTTCGGTTTTCTTTTTTATCCAATTTTTTATCCAATTTCAATCTTTTTAGTGGAATATTATCATGAGCTTTTTTGATCTTTGTATATTTTTGGGTTATTTTTTCTTCTAGTTTTACATCGATTTAGTCCGATTATTTATACCACAAACTCCACGGAATAAATTTATCAACGGAAACATTCACGCTATAGAAAAAAATTAAGATGGAATTATTCTACACATAAAACCGATCCATGACAATTACAGCCGTTAGAAACGTAAAACATGGAAAGAGCTTCATTTTGATAGGTTGTGGCTCTCATAACTCCAAATGAGTCAAAAGTTATGGCTGTTTGAAGAAACAGAAGAAAGTGGCGGATCGCTCGCTGATCCGGTTCGACGGTATTAACGAATGTCGTCATTCTCCATGAAACGCTCGAGCATAACACTTAATATTTCAGATATTATGGATCATGGAGGGAATAAATAAGGATATGGGTCAAAAGCTGGTCTACTGAAGCTGTAGCACAATAAACGTTCTTTTTTTTCGATCGTTCCGTCTTCGTCGTTTTCCGTACCTTATTGTTTTTCTCATATTCATCAACACGCGCGGTCTTTTTTCCAAAATTACAACATCACGACAAAGTGACTTCAAGGGGAATGTTAAACGCATTTGATATCTTAGAATTTCAAACGGCTGAGGTTGTTTTATACTATTACTTAGCCTGTAAGTAACCTACTTTTTCAATCTGTGAATATCTTTTGGTTTCCTGTTTTATCCAATTTTTAATCCAATTTCAATCTTTTTAGCAGAATATTATCGTGGCCTTTTTTTATTTTCGTATATTTTTGTTATTTTGTCGTTCTTCTAAGTTTACATCGATTTAGTCCGACTATTTATACCACAAACTCCATGGAATAAATATATGAACGAAAACATCCGAGCTGTAAAAAACTTAAGATGGAATTATTCTGCACACAAAACCGATCCATGACAATTCCAACCGTAAGAAACGCAGAACATGGAAAGTACTTCGTTTTGATAGGTTGTGGCTTCCGTAACTCCAAACGAGTCAAAAGCTATGGCCATTTGAAAAAACGAAGAAGGCGATGGACCGCTCGCTGATCCGATTCGATGATATTGGCGAAGGTCTTCGATCTCCACGATACGCTCGAGCATGCTCACATTGTAGCATTCAATATTCAAGATATTATGGTTTACCGAGGGAATAAATGGAGATGTGGGCCAAAAGCCTATCAATTGAAGCTATAGTGCAATAAACGTTCTTTTTTACGACCACTCCATCTTCCTAGTTTTTCGTACCTCGATGTTTTGCTCATAATCATCAATATGCGTGGTCTTTCTACCAATATTACAACACCACGACAAAGTTACTTCAAGAAGAATGTTAAACGCATTCGATATCTTAGAATTTCGAATGGCCGAGGGTGTCTTATATGATTACTTAGCCTGTAGGTAACCTACTTTTCCAGTCCGCGAATGTCTTTCATTTTCCTGTTTAATCCAATTTTAAATTCAATTTCAATCTTTTTATTAGAATATTATCGTGGCCTTTTTTGACTTTGTATATTTTTGTTTTTTGTCGTTCTTTAGGTTTACATCGATTTAGTCCTACTATTTATACCACAAACTCCGCAGAATTAATTTATGAACGAAAACATCCGAGCACACGAAACCAATCTATTACAATTACTACTGTTAGAAATGCAGAACATGGAAAGATCTTCGTTTTGATAGGTTGTGTCTCCCGTAATTCCAAACAAGTCAAAATTTATGGCCATTTGAAGAAATGGAGGAAAGCGACGGACCGCTCGCTGATCCGATTCGGTGGTATTGGCGAAAGTCTTCCATCTTCGTGAAATGCTCGAGCATGCTCACACTATAGCACTCGATATTTAATGGATCACCGAGGGAATAAATGGTGATATGGGTCAAAAGCTCGTAAATTGAAGCTATAGCATAATAAACGTTCTTTTTTTACGATCCGTCTTCCTCGTTTTCTGTACCTCATTGTTTTGCTCATATTCATCAACACGCGCTGTCTTACTACCAATATCACAACATCACGATAAAGAACTTCAAGGAGAATGTTAAATGCATTTGATATCATAGAATTTCGAATGGCTGAGGGTGTTTTGTATGATCACTTAGCTTGTAAGTAGCCTACTTTTTCAGTCTGCGGACATCTTTCGGTTTCCTGTTTTATCCAATTTTAAATCAAATTTCAATTTTTTAGCGGAATATTATCGTGGCCTTTTGATCTTCGTATATTTTTATTTTTATATCGTTCTTCTAGGTTTAGATCGATTTAGTCCGAATATATATACCACAAACTACGCGGAATAAATTTATGAACGAAAACATCCGAGCTGTTGAAAAAACTTAAGATGGACTTATTCTGCATACAAAACCGATCCATGACAATTCCAACCATTAGAAACATAGATCAAGAAAGAGCTTTTTTTTGATAGGTTGTGGCTCCCGTAACTCCAAATGAGTCAAAAGTTATGGCCGTTTGAAGAAACGGAAGAAAGCGACGGACCGCTCGCTGATCCGATTCGACGGTGTTGGCGAAAGTCTTCGATCTTCGCGAAATTCTCGAGCATGCTCACACTGTAGTGCTCGATATTTAATATATTATGAATCACCGAAGGAATAAATTGGGATATGGGTTAAAAACTTGTCTACTGAAGCTATAGCGCAATAAATGTTCTTTTTTTACGACCGTTCCGTCTTCGTCGTTTTCCATACCTCATTGTTTTGCTCATAATCAACAACACATGCGGCCTTTTTACCAATATTACAACACCACGACAAAGATGCTTCAAGAAGGATGTTAAATGCATTTTATATCTTAAAATTTCGAACGGCTAAGGGTGTTTTATGTGTTACTTAGCTTTTAAATAACCTACTTTTTCAGTCTGTGAATATATTTTGATTTCCTATTTTATCCAATTTTTAATCCAATTTCAATCTTTTTAGCGGAATATTATCTTGGCCTTTTTTGATCTTCGTATATTTTTATTTTTTTTTCGTTCTTCAAGATTTACATCGATTTAATCCGATAATTTATACCACAAACTCCGCGGTATAAATTTATGAACGAAAACATCCGAGCTGTAGAAAAAAATTAAGATGGAATTATTCTACACACAAAACCGATACATGACAATTCCAACCGTTTGAAAAGTAGAACATGAAAGGAGCTTCGTTTTGATATGTTGTGGCTCCCGTAAGTCCAAACGAGTCAAAAGTTATGGCCGTTTGAAGAAACAGAAGAAAGCGACAGACCGCTCGCTGATCCGATTCGACGGTATTGGCGAAAGTTTTCGATCTCCGTAAAATGCTCAAGCATGCTCACACTGTAGCACTCGCTATTTAAGATATTATGGATCACCAAGGGAATAAATGGGGATGTGAATCAAAAGCTTGTCTACTAAATCTATAGCGCAGTAAACGTTCTTTTTTTACGATCGTTACGTCTTACTCGCTTTCCATACCTCATCATTTTGCTCATATTCATCAACACACGCGGTCTTTCTACCAATATTACAATACCGCGAAAAAGAGTTTTCAAGAAGAATGTTAAATGCATTTGATACCTTAGAATTTCGAACGGCTGATATATGATTACTTAGCCTATAAGTAACCTACTTTTTTAGTCTGCGAATATCTTTCGGTTTCCTGTTTTATCCAATTTTAAATCCAATTTCAATCTTTTTAGCGGAATATTATCGTGGCCTTTTTTGATCTTCGTACATTTTGGTTTTTTTGTCGTTCTTCTATATTTACATCGATTTAGTCCGAATATTTATACCACAAACTCCGCGGAATAAAATTATGAACGAAAACATCTAAGCTGTAGAAAAAACTTAAGATGGAATTATTACGCACACAAAACCGATCCACGACAATTCCAATCGTTAGAAACGTAGAACATGGAAAGGCTTCGTTTTGATAGGTTGTGGCTTTTGTAACTCCAAACGAGTCAAAAATCATGGCAGTTTAAAGATATGAAAAAAAGCAACGGACCGCTCGCTGATCCGATTCGACAGTATTGGCGAAAGTCTTCATCTCCGCGAAACACTCGACCATGCTCACATTGTAGCACTCAATATTTAAGATATAATGGATCATCGAGGGAATAAATGGGGATATAGGCCAAAAGCTTTTCTATTGAAGCTATAGCTCAATAAACGTTCTTTTTTTACGACAGTTCCGTCTTCCTCGTTTTTCGTACCTTATTTTCTCATATTCATCAACGTGCACGGTCTTTTTACCAATATTACAGCACCACGACAAAGTGACTTCAAGGAGAATGTTAAATGCGTTTGATACCTTAGAATTTTGAACGGCTGTGGGTGTTTTATATGATTACTTAGCCTATGAGTAACCTACTTTTTCAGTCTACGAATATCTTTGGATATCTCATTTTATCCAATTTTTAATCCAATTTCAATCTTTTTAGTGAAATAATATCGTAACCTTTTATGATATTCGTATATTTTGGTTTTTTGTCGTCCTTCTAGGTTTAAATCGATTTAGTCCGACTATTTATACCACAAACTCCGTGGAATAAATTTATGAACGAAAACATCCGAGTCGTAGAAAAACCTAAAGATGGAATTATACTACACATAAAACCGATCCATGAAAATTTCAACCGTTAGAAATATATAACATGGAAAGAGTTTCGTTTTGATAGGTTGTGGCTCCCGTAACTCTAAACGAGTCAAAAGTTATGGACGCTTGAAGAAACGGAAGAAAACGACAGACCGCTCGCTGATCCGATTCGACGATATTGGCGAAAGTCTTCGATCTCCGTGAAACGCCCGAACATGCTCACACTGTAACACTCGATATTTAAGATATTATGGATCACCGAGTGAATAAATAAGGATATGGGTCAAATGCTTGTCTACAGAAGCAATAGCTCAATAAACGTTCTTTTTTACGACCGTTCCGTATTCCTCAATTTCCGTACCTCATTGTTTTGCTCATATTCTTCAACACGCGAGGTCTTTTAACCGAAATTACGGCACCACGACAGATGGACTTCAAGCAGAATGATAAGCGCATTTGATACCTTGGAATTTCGAATGGTTGAGGGTGTTTTATATGATTACTTAGCCTGTAAGTAACCTACCTTTTCAGTTTGCGAATATCTTTCGGTTTCCTGTTTTATCCAATTTGAAATCCAATTTCAATCTTTTTAGCGGAATATTATCATGGCCATTTTTTATCTTCGTATAATTTTGTTTTTTCGTCGTTCTTCTAGATTTACATCGATTTAGTCCGACTATTTATACCACAAACTCCGTGAAATAAATTTAAGAATGAAAATATACGAGCTGTAGAAAAAATTAAAAAAGGAATTATTCTGCACACAAAACCGATCTATGACAATTCCAATCGTTAGAAACGAAGAACATGGAAAGAGCTTCGTTTCGATAGGGTGTGGCTACCGTAAATCCAAATGAGTCAAAATTTATTGCCGTTAGATGAAACGGAAGAAAGCGATGGACCACTCGCTAATCCGATTCGATGGTATTTACGAAAGTCTTCGATCTCCACGAAACGTTCGAGCTTGCTCACACTGTAGCACTCGATATTTAAGATATTATGGATCACCGAGGGAATAAATGGAGATATGGGTTCAAAGCTTGTCTACTGAAGCTATAGCGCAATAATTTTTTTTTTACGACCATTCCATCTTCCTCGTTTTCCGTACCTTATTATTTTGCTCATATTCATCAATACACGCGGCCTTTTTACCAATATTACAACACTACGACAAAGTGACTTCAAGAACTATGCTAAACGCATTCGATGCCTTAGAATTTCGAACGGCTGAGTGTGTTTTATATGATTACTTAGCCAGTAAGTAACCTACTTTTTTAGTCTGCGAATATCTCTTTGTTTCCTGTTTTATCCAATTTTAAATTCAATTTCAATCTTTTAGCAGAATACTATCGTGGCCTTTTTTATCTTTGTATATTTTTGTTTTTTTGTCGTTCTTCTAGGTTTACATCGATTTAGTCCGACAATTTATACCACAAACTCCACGGAATTAATTTACGAACGAAAACATCCAAGCTGTAGAAAAAAGTTAAGATGGAATTATTATGAACACAAAACCGATCCATGACAATTACTACCATTAGAAATGCAGAACATGGAAAAAGCTTCGTTTTGATAGATTGTGCCTCCCGTAACTCCAAACGAGTCAAAATTTATGGCCGTTTGAAGAAACGAAAGAAAATGACTAACTGCTCGCTGATCCGATTCGACGGTACTGGCGAAAGTCTTCCATCTCCGTGAAATGCTTGATCATGCTCACACAATAGCACTCGATATTTAGGATATTATGGATCACCGAGAAAATAAATGGGGATATGGGTCAAAAGCTTGTCGACTGATGCTATAACACAATAAACGTTCTTTACCTCATTGTTTTGCACATATTCGTCAACAAGCGCGGTCATATTACCAATATCACAACACCATGATAAAGTGACTTCAAGGAGATTGTTAAACGCATTTGATATCTTAGAATTTTGAACGGCTGAGGGTGTTTTATATGATTACTTAGGCTGTATTTAGCCTACTTTTTCAGTCTGCGAATATCTTTCGGTTTCCTGTTTTGTCCAATTTTAAATCCAATTTCAATTTTTTAGCGGAATATTATCGTGGTCTTTTTTGATCTTCGTATATTTTTTTATTGTTCTTCTAGGTTTACATCGATTTAGTCCGAATATTTATACCACAAACTCCATGGAATAAATTTATGAACGAAAACATCCGAGATGTAGAAAAAACTTAAGATGGAATTATTCTGCACACAAAGCCGATCCATGACAATTACAACCGTTAAAAACGTAGAACATGGAAAGAGCTTCTTTTTGATAGATTGTGGCTCCCGTAATTCCAAACGAGTCAAAAGTTATGGTCGTTTGAAGAAACGGAAGAAAGCGACAGACTGCTCGTTGATCCGATTCGACGGTATTGGCGAAAGTCTTCGATCTCCACGAACACTCGAGCATGCTCACACTGTAGCACTCGATATTTAAGATGTTATGGATCACCGAGGGAATAAATTGGGATATGGGTCAAAAACTTGTCTACTGAAGCTATAGCGCAATAAACGTTCTTTTTTTACGACCGTTCTGTCTTCTTTGTTTTCCGTACCTTATTGTTTTGCCCATATTCATCAACATGTCGGGTCTTTTTACCAATATTACAACACTACGACAAAGTGAATTCAAGAAGAATGTTAAACGCATCTGATATCTTTGAATTTCGAACGACTGAGGGTGTTTTATATGGTTACTTAGCCTGTAAGTAACCTAATTTTTCAGTCTGCGAATATCTTTCGGTTTCCTATTTTATCCAATTTTAATCCAATTTCAAGCTTTTTAGCGGAACATTATCGTAGCCTTTTTTGATCTTTGTATATTTTTGTTTTTTTGTCGTTCTTCTAGGTTACATTGATTTAGTCTGACTATTTATACCACAAACTCTGCGGAATAAATTTATGAACGAAAACATCTGAGCTGTAGGAAAAACTTAAGATGAGATTATTCTGCACAGAAAACCGATCCATGACAATTTTAACGATTGGAAATGTAAAATATGGAATGAGCTTCGTTTTGTAAGTTGTGGCTTCTGTAACTCCAAAAGAGTCAAAAATTATGGTTGTTTGAAGAAATGAAAGAAAGCGACGGACCGCTTACTGATCCGATTCGATGGTATTGGCGAAAGTCTTCGATCTCCACGAAACACTCAAGCATGATCACACTGTAGCGCTCGATATTTAATATATTATGGATCATTAAGGGAATAAATGGGAATATGGGTCAAAATCTTGTCTACTGAAGCTATAGTGTATTAAATGTTCTTTTTTTATGATCGTTCCGTCTTTCTCGTTTTCCGTACCTCATTGTTGCTCATATACATAAACAAGCTTGGTCTTTTTACCAATATTACAACACCACGACAAAGTGACGTCAAGGAAAATGTTAAATGCGTTTGATATTTTAGAATTTCGAACGGCTGACGGTGTTTTATATTATTACTTAGCCTGTAAGTAACCTACTTTTTCAATCTGCGAATATATTTCGGTATCCTGTTTTATCCAATTTTTACTCCAATTTCAATCTTTTTAGCGAAATATTATCATGGCCTTATTTGATCTTCGTATATTTTTAGTTTTTTTTCGTTCTTCTAGGTTTACATCGATTTAGTCCGACTATTTATACCACAAACTCCGCGGAATAAATTTATGAACGAAAACATCTAAGCTGCAAAAAAACCTTAAGATGGAATTATTTTGCACACAAAACCGATCCATGACAATTCCAACAGTTAGAAACGTAGAACATGGAAAGAGCTTCGTTTTGATAGGTTGTGGCTCCTGTAACTCTAAACGAGTCAAAAGTTATGGCCGTTTGAAGAAACGAAATAAAGCGATGGACCGCTCGCTGATCCAATTCGAAGGTATTGGCAAAAGTCTTCGATCTCCGCAGAACGCTCGAGCAACCTCACACTGTAGCACTCGATATTTAATATATAATGGATCATTGAGGGAATAAAGGTGGATATGGGTCAAAAGTTTGTCTACTGAAGCTATAGCGAAATAACGTTCTTTTTTTACGACCGTTCTGATTCCTCGTTTTCCTGACTTATTGTTTTGCTCATACTCATCAGCACGCACGGTCTTTTTACCAAAATTACAACACCACGACAAAGTGACTTCAAAGAGAATGTTTAACGCGTTTGATATCTTGGAATTTCGAACGGATGAGAGTGTTTTATATGATTACTTAGCCTGTAAGTAACCTACTTTTTCAGTCTGCGAATATCTTTCGTTTTCAGTTTTATCCACTTTTACATCCAATTTCAATCTTTTTAGCAGAATATTACCGTGACCTTTTTTATCTTCATATATTTTCCTTTTTTTCGTTCTTGTAGGTTTACATCGATTTAGTTCGACTATTTATACCCCAAACTCCACAGAATAAATTTATGAACAAAAACATCTGAGCTATAGAAAAAACATAAGATGGAATTATTCTGCACACAAAATCGATCCATGACAATTCCAACCATTAGAAACGTAGAACATGGAAAAAGCTTCGTTTTGATAGGTTGTGGCTCCTGTAACTCCAAACGAGTCAAAAGTTAGGACCGTTTGAAGAAACGGAAGAAAGCGACGGACCGCTCGCTGATCTGATTTGACGGTATTGGCGAAAGTCTTCGATCCCCACGAAACGGTCGAGCATGCTCACACTATTGCACTCTATATTTCAGATATTATGGATCACCGAGGGAATAAATAGGGATATGGGTCAAAAACTTGTCTACTGAAGCTATAGCGCAATAAATGTTCTTTTTTACGACCGTTCTGTCTTCCTCGTTTTCGCTACCTTATTCTTTTGCTCACATTCATCAACATGCGCAGTCTTTTTACCAATATTACAACACCACGACAAAGTTACTTCAAGGAGAATGTTGAACGCATTTGATACCTTAAAATTTCGAACGGCTGAGGGTGTTTTATATGATTACTTAGCCTGTAAATAACCAACTTTTTCAGTCTGCGAATATCTTTCGGTTTCCTGTTTTATCCAATTTTAAATCCAATTTCAATCGTTTTAGCGGAATATTATCGTGGCCTTTTTTGATCTTCATATATTTTTGTTTTTTTATCGTTCTTCTAGGTTTACATCGATTTAGTCCGACTATTTATACCACAAACTTCGAGGAATAAATTTATGAACGAAAACATCTTAGGTGTTGAAAAAACTTAAGATGGAATTATTCTGCACACAAAACCGATCCATGAAAATTCCAACCATTAGAAACGTAGAACATGGAAAAAGCTTCATTTTGATAGGTTGTGGCTCCTGTAACTCCAAACGAGTCAAAAGTTAGGACTGTTTGAAGAAACGGAAGAAAGTGACGGACCGCTCGCTGATCTGATTTGACGGTATTGGCGAAAGTATTCGATCCCCACGAAACGGTCGAGCATGCTCACACTATTGCACTCTATATTTAAGATATTATGGATCACCGAGGGAATAAATGGGGATATGGGTCAAAAACTTGTCTACTGAAGCTCTAGCGCAATAAAAGTTCTTTTTTACGGCCGTTCTGTCTTCCTCGTTTTCGCTACCTTATTCTTTTGCTCATATTCATCAACATGCGCGGTCTTTTTACCAATATTACAACACCACGACAAAGTTACTTCAAGAAGAATGTTGAACGCATTTGATACCTTAAAATTTCGAACGGCTGAGGGTGTTTTATATGATTACTTAGCCTGTAAATAACCTACTTTTTTAGTCTGCGAATATCTTTCGGTTTCCTATTTTATCCAATTTTAAATCCAATTTCAATCTTTTTAGCGGAATATTATCGTGGCCTTTTTTGATCTTCGTATATATTTTTTTGTCGTTCTTCTAGGTTTACATCGATTTAGTCCGACTATTTATACCACAAACTTCGAGGAATAAATTTATGAACGAAAATAGCTTAGATGTTGAATAAACTTAAGATGAAATTATTCTGCACACAAAACCGATCCATGAAAATTCCAACCATTAGAAACGTAGAACATGGAAAAAGCTTCGTTTTGATAGGTTGTGGCTCCCGTAGATCCAAACAAGTCAAAAGTTAGGGCACTTGAAGAAACGGAAGAAAGCGACGGACCGCTTGCCGATCTGATTCGACGGTATTGGAGAAAGTCTTCGATCTCCGCGAAACGGTCGAGCATGCTCACACTGTAGCACTCTATATTTATGATATTATGGATACCCGAGGGAATAAATGGAGATATGGGTCAAAAACCAGTCTACTGAAGCTATAGCACAATAATAGTTTTTTTAACGGCCGTTCCGTCTTTCTCGTTTTCGCTACCTTATGGTTTTGCTCATATTCATCAACATGCGCGATCTTTTTACCAATATTACAACACCACGACAAAGTAACTTCAAGGAGAATGTTAAATGCCTTTGATATCTTAGAATTTCAAACGATTGAGGGTGTTTTATATGATTACTTAGCCTGTAAGTAACGTACTTTTTTAGTCTGCGGATATCTTTCGTTTTCCTATTTTATCCAATTTTTAATCCAATTTCAATCTTTTTAGCGGAATATTATCATGGCCTATTTTAATCTCCGTATATTTTTGTTTTTTGTTGTTTTTCAAGGTTTACATTGATTTAGTCCGACTATTTATACCACAAACTCCGAGAAATAAATTTATGAATGAAAACATCCGAGTTGTTGAAAAAACTTAAGATGGAATTATTCTGCACACAAAACCGATCCATGACAATTCCAACCATTAGAAACGTAGAACATGGAAAGAGCTTCGTTTTGACAGGTTGTGGCTCCCGTAACTCCAAACGAGTCAAAAGTTAGGGCCGTTTGAAGAAACGAAAGAATGCAACGGACCGCTCGCTGATCTGATTCGAGGGTATTTGGAAAGTCTTTGATCTCCGCGAAACGGTCGAGCATGCTACCTTGTCTACCGAAGCTATAGCATAATAAAAGTTATTTTTTACGACCGTTCCGTCTTCCTCGTTTTCGCTACCTTATTGTTTTTCTCATATTCATCAACACGCGTGGTCTTTTTACCAATATTACAACACCACGACAAAGTAACTTCAAGGAGATTGTTATACGCATTTGATACCTTAGAATTTCAAATGGCTGAGGGTGTTTTATATGATTACTTAGCCTGTAAGCAACATATTTTTCTAGTGTGCGAATATCTTTCGGTTTCCTGTTTTATCCAACTTTAAATCCAATTTCAATCTTTATAGCGGAATATTATCGTGCCCTTTTTTGATATTCGTATATTTTTGTTTTTTTGTCGTTCTTCTAGGTTTACATCGATTTAGTCCGACTATTTATACCACAAACTCCGAGGAATAAATTTATGAACGAAAACCTCAAAGCAGTAGAAAAAACTTAAGATGGAATTATTCTGCACACAAAACTGATCCATGACAATTCCAACCATTAGAAACTTGGAACATGGAAAAAGCTTCGTTTTGATAGGTTGTGGCTCCCGTAGATCCAAACAAATCAAAAGTTATGGCCGTTTGAAGAAATGGAAGAAAGCGATGAACCGCTCGCTGATCCGATTCGACGGTATTGACGAAAGTTTTCGATCTCCACGAAACGGTCGAGCATGCTCACACTGTAGCACTCGATATTTGTGATATTATGGATCACCGAGGGAATAAGTGAGGGTATGGGTCAAAAGCTTGTCTACTAATGCTATATCTCAATAAACGTTCTTTTTGTACGATCGTTCCGTCTTTCTCATTTTTCATACCTCATTGTTTTTCTCATGTTCAACTCGTGCAGGCTTTTTTCCTATATTACAACACCATAACAAAGTGACTCCAAGGAGAATGTAAAACGTATTTGATACCCTAGAATTTCGAATGGTTGAGGGTGTTTTATGCGATAACATAACCTGTAAGTCACCTGCTTTTTCAGTCTGCGAATAACATTCGGTTTAATGTTTTATCCAATTTTAAATCCAATTTCAATCTTTTTTGCGGAATAGTATCGTGGCCTCTTATGATCTTCGTATATTTTTGTTTTTTTCGTTCTCCTAGGTTTACATTGATTTAGTCCGACTATTTATACCAAAAACTCCACGGAATAAATTATGAATGAAAACATCCGAGCTGTAGAAAAAACATAAGATGGAATTATTCTGCACACAAAACCGATCTATGAAAATTCCAACCGTTAGAAACGTAGAATGTGAAAAGCGCTTTGTTTTGATAGATTGTGGCTCCCGTAACTCCTAACGAATCAAAAGTTATGGCCGTTTGAAGAAACGGAAGAAAGCGACGGACCGCTCGATGATCCGATTCAATGGTACTGCCGAAAGTCTTCGATCTCCGCAAAACGCTGGAGCGTTCTCTCACAATAGCACTCGATATTTAAGATATTATGGATCACCGAGGGAATAAATGGGGATATGGGTCAAAAACTTGTCTACTGAGGCTATAGTGCAATAAACGTTCTTTTTTACGACCGTTCCATCTTCCTCGTTTTCCGTACCTTATTGTTTTGCTCATATTCAACAACACGCGCGGTCTTTTTACCAATATTACAACACCATGACAAAGTGACTTCAAGGAGAATGTTAGATACATTTGATACCTTAGAATTTCGAATGGTTGAGGGTGTTTTATATGATTACTTAGCCTGTAAGTAACCTACTTTTTCAGTCTGCGAATATCTTTCGGTTTTCTGTTTTATCCATTTTAAATCCAATTTCAATCTTTTTAGCGGAATATTACAGTGGCCTTTTTTGATCTATGTATATTTTTATATATTTTTCCTTCTTATAGGTTTACAACGATTTAGTCCAACTATTTATACCACAAACTCCGCGGAATGAATTTATGGACAAAAACATCTGAGCTGTAGAAAAAACTTAAGATTGAATTATTCTGCACACAAACTGATCCCTGACAATTCCAATCGTTCGAAACGTAGAACATGGAAAGAGCTTCGTTTTGCTAGGTTGTAGCTCCCGTAACTCCAAACGAATCAAAAGTTAGGGTTGTTTGAAGAAACGGAAGAAAGCGACAGACCGCTCGCTGATCCGATTCGACGTTATTGACGAAAGTCTTCGATCTCTGTGAAATTGTCGAGCATGCTCACACTATAACACTCTATATTTTAGATATTATGGACCACCGAGGGAATAAATGGGGATATGGGTCATAAACTTGTCTACTGAAGCTATAGCGCAATAAACGTTCTTTTTTACGACCGTTCCGTCTTCCTCGTTTTAGCTACCATATTGTTTTGCTCATATTCATCGACATGCGCAGTCTTTTTTCCAATATTACAGCACCACGACAAAGTAACTTGAAGGAGAATGTTAAATGCATGTGACACCTCAGCATTTCGAATGGCAGAGGGTGTTTTATATGATTACTTAGCCGGTAAGTAACCAACTTTTTCATACTGCAGATATCTTTCGGTTTCCGGTTTTATCCAATTTTAAATGCAATTTCTATCTTTTTAGCGGATTATTATCGTGGCATTTTGATCTTCGTATATTTTTGTTTTTTTGTCGTTCTTCTAGGTTTACATCGATTTTGTCCGACTATTTATACCACAAACTCCGCGGAATAAATTTATGAACAAAAACATATGTACTGTTGGAAAAACGTAAGATGGAATTATTCTGCACACAACACCGATCGATGACAATTCCAACCATTTGAAACGTAGAACATGGAAAAAGCTTCGTTTTGATAGGTTGTGGCTCCCGTAACTCCAAACGAGTGAAAAGTTATGGCTGTTTGAAGAAACGGAAGAAAGCGATGGACCGCTCGCTAATCCGATTCGACGGTATTGGCGGAAGTCATCGGTCTCCGTGAAACGATGGAGCATGCTCACATTGTAGCACTCGATATTTAAGATAATATGGATCATCGAGGGAATAAATGGGGATATGGGTCAAAAATTTGTCTGCTTAAGTTATAGCGCAATAAACGTTTCCGTCTTCCTCGTTTTCCGTATCTCATTGTTTTGCTCATATTCATCAGCATGCACGGTCTTTTTACCAAAATTACAACACCACAACAAAGTGACTTCGAGAAGAATGTTAAATGCATTTGATACCTTAGAATTTCGAACGGTTGAGGGTCTATTATATGATTACATAGTCTGTAAGTAACCTATTTTTTCAGTCTGCGAATATCTTTCGGTTTAATGTTTTATCTAATTTTAAATCCAATTTCAATTTTTTTGGAATATTATCGTGTCATTTTTTCATCTTCGTATATTTTTTTGTCGTTCTTCTAGGTTTACATCGATTTTTTCCGACTATTTATACCACCACTCCGTCGAATAAATTTATGAACGAAAACATCCAAGCTATAGAAAAAATTTAAAATGGAAATATTCTATACACAAAACCGATCTATGACAATTCCAACCGTTAAAAACGTAGTATATGGAAAGAGCTTCGTTTTGATAGGTTGTGGCTCGCGTAACTCCAAACGAGTCAAAAGTTATGGCCGTTTGAAGAAACGGAAGAAAGCGACAGACCGCTCGTTGATCCGATTCGACGGTATTGGCGAAAGTCTTCGACCTCTATAAATAGCTCGAGCATGCTCATACTGTAGCACTCGATATTTAACATATTATGGATCATCGAGGGAATAAATGAGGATATGGGTCAAAAGCTTGTCTATTGAAGCTATAGCGCAATAAACGTTCTTTTTGTACGACCGTTCGGTCTACCACGTTTTCAGTACCATATTGTTTTGCTCATATTCATCACTAAGCATGTACTTTTTACCTATATTACAACACCATGATAAAGTGACTTCAAAGAGAATGTAAAATGCATTTGATACCTTAGAATTTTAAATGGTTAAGGGTGTTTTATAAGATTACATAGCCCGTGGGTAACCTACTTCTTAAGTCTGCGAATATCCTTCGGTTTCCTGTTCTATCCAATTTTAAATCCAATTTCAATCTTTTTAGCGGAATATTATCATGGCCTTTTTTGGTATTCGTATATTTTTTTGTTCTTCTAGGTTTACATCGATTTAGTCCAAATATTTATACCACAAACTCCACGGAATAAATTTATGAACAAAAACATCCGAGATGTTGAAAAAACATAAGATGGAATTATACTACACACAAAACTGGTCCATGACAATTCCAACCATTAGAAACGTAGAACATGAAAAGGGCTTCGTTTTGATAGGTTGTGGCTCTCGTAACACCAAATGAATCAAAAGTTATGGCCGTTTGAAGAAACCGAAGAAAACGATGCACCGCTCGTTGATCCGATTCGACGGCATTTGCGAAAGTCTTCGATCTCCGCGAAACGCTCATGCATGCTCACACTGTAGCACTCGATATTTAAGATATTATGGATCACCATGGGAATTAATGGGAATATGGGTTAAAATCTTGTCTTCTGAAGCTATAGCGCAATAAATGTTCTTTTTGTACGACCAATCTGTCTTCCTCGTTTTCTGTACCTCATTGTTTTGCTCATAGTCATCAACACGCATGGGCTTTTTACCTATATTACAACACCGTGACAAATTGACTCTAAGGAAAATGTAAAATGCATTTGATACCTTAGAATTTCGAACTTCTGAGGGTGTTTTATAAGATTACATAGCCTGTGAGTAACCTACTTTTTCAATCTGCGAATATCTTTCGGTTTAATGTTTTATCCAATTTTAAATCCAATTTCAATCTTTTTTACGAAAAAGTATCGTGGCCTTTTATGATCTTTGTATATTTTTGTTATTTTTATTGTTCTTCTAGGTTTACATAGATTTAGTCCGACTATTTATACCAAAAACTCCATGGAATAAATTTATCAACAAAAACAACCGAGCTGTAGAAAAAACTTAAGATGGAATTATTCTGCAAACAGAACCGATCTATGAAAATTCCAACCCTTTGAAATGTAGAACATGTAAAGAGCTTCGTTTTGATAGGTTGTGGGTCCCATAACTCCAAACGAATCAAAAGTTATGGCCATTTGAAGAAAAAGAAGAAAGCGACGGACTGCTCACTGATCCGATTCAATGGTACTGACGACAGTCTTCAATCTCCGCGAAACGCTCGAGCATGCTCACATTGTAGCACTCGATATTTAAGATATTATCGATCACCGAGGGAATAAATGGGGATATGGGTCAAAAACTTGTCTACTGAGGCTATAGCGCAATAAACGTTCTTTTTTACGACCGTTCCATTTTCGTCGTTTTCCGTACCTTATTGTTTTGCTCATATTCATCAACACGTGCGGTCTTTTTACCAATATTACAACAACATGACAAAGTGACATCAAGGAGAATGCTAGACACATTTGATACCTTAGAATTTCAAAAGGCTGAGGGTGTTTTATATGATTACTTGGCCTGTAAATAACCTACTTTTTCAGTCGGCGAACATCTTTTAGTTTTCTGTTTTATCCAATTTTAAATCCAATTTCAATCTTTTTAGCGAAATATTACTATGGCCTTTTTCGATCTACGTATATTTTTGTTTTTTGCCTTCTTCTAGGATTACATCGATTTAGTATGACTATTTATACCACAAACTCTGCGGAATGAATTTATGAACAAAAACATCCGAGCTGTAGAAAAAAATTAAGATGGAATTATTCTACACATAAACTGATCCGTGATAATTCCAACAGATAGAAACGTAGAATATGGAAAGAGTTTCGTTTTGATAGGTTGTGGCTCCCGTAACTCCAAACGAGTCAAAAGTTAAGGCCGTTTGAAGAAACGGAAGAAAGCGACGGACCGCTCGCTGATCCGATTCGACGGTATTGGCGAAAGTCTTCGGACTCTGTGAAACGGTCGAGCAAGCTCACACTATAGCACTCTATATTTTAGATAATATGGATCACCGAGGGAATAAATGGATATATGGGTCCTAAACTTGTCTATTGAAGCTATAGCGCAATAAACGTTCTTTTTTTACGATCGTTCCATCTTCTTCGTTTTCGCTACCTTATTGTTTTGCTCATATTCATCGACACGTGCAGTCATTTTACCAATATTACAACATCACGACAAAGTAACTTGAAGGAGAATGTTAAACACATTTGATACCTCAGAATTTCGAATCGCTGAGGGTGTTTTATATGATTACTTAGCCTGTAAGTAACCAACTTTTGCAGTCTGCGAATATCTTTCAGTTTCCTATTTTATCCAATTTTAAATCCAATTTCATTCTTTTTAGCCGAATATTATCCTGGCCTTTTTGGATCTTCGTATTTTTTTTGTTGTTCTTCTAGGTTTACATCGATTTAGTCCGATTATTTATGCCACAAACTCCGCGGAGTAAATTTATGAACAAAAACATCTGTGCTGTTGAAAAAACATAAGATGGAATTATTCTGCACACAACACCAATCCATGACAATTTCAACTATTAGAAACGTAGAACATGGAAATAGCTTCATTTTCATAGGTTGTGGCTCCCGTAACTCCAAACGAGTCAAAAGTTATCGTCGTTTGAATAAACGGAAGAAAGCGATGGACCGCTCGCTAATCCGATTCGACGGTATTGGCGGAAGTCTTTGATCTTCATGAAACGTTTGAGCATACTCACACTGTAGCACTCGATATTTAAGATACTATGGATCATCGAGGGAATAAATGGGCATATGCGTTAAAAACTTGTCTGCTGAAGCTATAACGCAATAAATGTTCTTTTTTTACGATCATTTCGTCTTCATCGTTTTCCGTACTCATTGTTTTGCTCATATTCATCAGCATTCGCGGTCTTCTTATGAAAATTACAACATCACGACAAAGTGACTTCAAGAAGAATGTTAAACGCTTTTGATACCTTAGAATTTCGAACGGCTGAGGGTGTATTATATGATTACTTAGTCTGTAAGTAATCTATTTTTTCAGTCTGCGAATATCTTTCGGTTTAATGTTTTATCTAATTTTAAACTCCAA
Source organism: Allium cepa (assembly GCA_030765085.1). Classification (NCBI taxonomy): domain Eukaryota; kingdom Viridiplantae; phylum Streptophyta; class Magnoliopsida; order Asparagales; family Amaryllidaceae; genus Allium; species Allium cepa. The sequence continues at coordinate 174,421,218 of CM060931.1, forward strand.
TTTCAGTCTTTTTAGTGGAATATTATTGTGTCCTTGTTTCATCTTCTTATTTTTTTTGTCGTTCTTCTAGGTTTACATCGATTTAGTCTAACTATTTATACCACCACCCCATGGAACAAATTTATGTACGAAAACATCCGTGCTATAGAAAAAAATTAAGACGGAATTATTTTGCACACAAAACCGATCCATGACAATTCCAACCGTTAGAAAAGTAGAACATGGAAAGAGCTTCGTTTTGATAGGTTGTGGCTCCCGTAACTCAAAACGAATCAAAAGTTATGGCCGTTTGAAGAAACGGAAGAAAGCGACGGACCGCTCGTTGATCCGATTTGACGGTATTGGCGAAATTCTTTGATCTCTGCGAAAAGCTCGAGCATGCTCACATTGTAGCACTCAATATTTAAGATATTATGGATCACCGAGGGAATAAATGAGGATATGGGTCAAAAGCTTGTCTATTAAAGCTATTGCGCAATAAACGTTCTTTTTGTACGACCGTTCGGTATACCACATTTTCAGTACCTCATTGTTTTGCTCCTATTCATCAACAAGCGCGGACTTTTTACCTATATTGCAACACCACGATAAAGTGACTTTATGGAGAATCGAAATTTCATTTGATACTGTAGAATTTTGAACGGCTAAGGGTGTTTTATATGATTACATAGCCTGTGGGTAACCTACTTTTTCAGTCTGCGAATATCCTTCGGCTTCCTGTTTTATCCAATTTTGAATCCAATTTCAATCTTTTTAGCGGAATATTTTCATGGCCTTTTTTGGTATTCGAATATTTTTGTTTTTTTTTTGTTATTCTTCTAGGTTTACATCGATCTAGTCCAAATATTTATATCACAAACTCCGTGGAATAAATTTATGAACAAAAACATCCAAGGAGTTAAAAAAACGTAAGATGGAATTATTCTACACACAAAACCGATCTATGACAATTCCAACCATTAGAAACATAGAACATGGAAAGAGCTTCGTTTTGACTGATTGTGGCTCCCGTAACTCCAAACGAATCAAAAGTTATGGCCGTTTGAAGAAACAGAAGAAAGCGACGGACCGCTCGCTGATCCGATTTGATGGTATTGGCGAAAGTCTTCGATCTCCGCGAAACGCTCGAGCATTCTCACATTATAGCACTTGATATTTGAGATATTATGGATCACCATGGGAATAAATGGGAATATGGCTCAAAAGCTTGTCTCCTGAAGCTATAGCGCAATAAACGTTCTTTTTGTTCGACCGATCTGTCTTCCTCTTTTTCCGTACCTCATTGTTTTGCTCATATTTATCAACATGAGTGGGCTTTTTACCTGCATTACAACACCATGAAAAAGTGACTTCAAGGAGAATGTAAAATTCATTTAATATCTTATAATTTCGAACAGTTGAGGGCGTTTTATATGATTACATAGCCTGTAAGTAACCTACTTTTTCAGTCTGCGAATATCTTTCGGTTTCATATTTTATCCAATTTTAAATCCAATTTCAATCTTTTTTGCGGAATATTATTGCGGCCTTTTATGATCTTCGTATATTTTTGTTTTTTGTCGTTCTTCTAGGTTTACATCGATTTAGTCCGACTATGTGACGACTCAAAAATCCGTACCCTTTGAATCGACAATAATCCATACATGTCCGACCCAAAAAGCATCGACTGACGGAAAGTCAAGAGAAAGAAAAGAAGAGAGAAGAAGCGAAGAGAAGAAAGAGAGAAGATAGAACCAAACAGAACAGTATGGAATCTCACATCGCAGCGGAAAATATATTATATTATATCAATGATCTTTATAAAACCGAAACTGTATATATACATACATAAATCAAAGTTCAACAATAAATCAATAGTTATCAGCTTGAACAGTTATAATTACCTATCCTTACAAATGCCGATAATTTAAAACAACTAACCAAAGCAGCGGATAATCAAGCAAATACGGATGTACGAAAATGAAGATCTCAAGCTCTCTTGCTGAAGCTCCAAAAGCACCAGTCTAATCCTGTAAATATACTCGGTCTGACCCGAACATTGAAATGGAAGGACGCCCGGATCAGTCTGGTAAACCAACGTGAGAAACACACTCAACTGAATTTATTAAATTACCAAAACTTTTCCTTTATCAAAACAAAAGTATCGTGTAAGACACATCCACACATAAATACGGACATTTTTTATCTTACGATAACTAAAACATGTCATATCAAATCCTCTTATATTATAGTAGTGTCTACTATATACAAATAATATTAGTCATAGCCGAAATTGTTACATTGATTAAATTCCAACATATAGCCCAATTGGGTAATACAATCAAAATGTCAGATACGTAGTGGAGTTTGGATTTCCATACTAATGACCAGGTGAAGGGACTACCTTCCGGCAGTACATCTCTAGAAGAATGTACTGAGAAACCATCACAAAGTTTCTCTACCAACACAAGACCGACCCACCTCTATAACTAGATGATACCGAATATATCATCCCCCAGTCGTTTCCGACCTTTACCGAGGGCCCTCTAGTATACAAACCACAATAATCAGATACACGGTGTCATAGCGTGTAAAGATATATCTAGAAGAGGATGATCATATCCTAATCGGAGCGACCTACTTAGCGTTGCCGCATCTAACCCTGTTTTGGTCATTTTCGGTTGATGAGGCTAGAGGTAACGATAACCTTTCATAAAGTACAATCACATCACTTAGAATGCCACACGGCCTTTTCCGTTGACTACTAATTGCCTTCCACAAAAATACAACCCTTAAGCTCATACGTCTCAAGGAGAGTGTTAAGCTAAGAGAAGTTGCCTTCTCCGCCACCACTGATGAACGTTTGTAAAAACCAATGTACGTAATCTGTAGAAATGCAATGTCAGACAAACATCCATACAAGTTGTCCAGGAACAGGACAAACCAAAGGTACTTTCCTACCACGTCCTGTTTGGAAATCCCTAGGATTAGTAACGAATAGTCCTCGCATTGGATATTTCATAATGAAGAGACCACTGCTACTGGATGTATATTAGGATTTTAACCCCAAACGGTCAACAAGAAGTCCCCCACAATGAAAATCCAGAATTACAATATCATCACAAGCAATCTGCACAATTTCGCATATACGTTGGTCCGAAGTGGTTTTCAGATAAATCTGATCCCGGTCTCTTTGCACCAACAACGCAAAAGCGTTTCTCAACCTCACACAGAAACTAAGATTCACAGACTTATCACGTTTCCATCTTTCAACTTGCTATCCTTCGGGACAGAACAGTATTTAGTCACGGTTATAATCGTGATAAAATGGTTATTACTAACGCTTATAACCGTGGAAAATTTAGATAGTATCACAGTTATAACCGTGACAGGACAATAGTTTCTAACATTTATAACCATTACCAAAAAGGAAACTCTAACACTTATAACCGTGACAAATGCAAATTATATCACAGTTATAACCATTACGAAAGGTTATTTTCTAACACTTATAACGGTGATAACTAAAACAATATCAAACAAACTATATAGCACCAATATTTTATTACAGCTACAAACAATCTATGCAAAAAATATATAGTGTTAACATTAAGAAAACATACGATCAATAATTAGAACAACACCAAACATTTACGTTTCATTCAAACACCACAAAGGTACTTCATACCAACACCACAAATTATAGCATACGAGCATAGTATATTTAACATCCGTACATGGCCTAGGTGGTAATATTATAGGTTAGCTTTAAATATGCAGCAGCTTAAAACATTTAAAATAGGAACAAAATGGCAGAAAATATGTCCAAATTCAAAGTTATAGTGGTACATTTCACCATTTTCTAGTTAACGTGTAATAATTTAGCTTTCACAGATCATATATTGTTAGGCAGTAAATATAGAAGATACCTGTAGTTGGACAAAAGAGCATACATAGTATGTATGAAATAGAAAATGGACCAAAATAAAATCAAAATGGGAAGACAACATGTTGAAAGATAGAGATTCTTACAAATGGCAGTAATTGGTCTTTGAGTGCGTGTTGCCACAGCGGAGGATTCACTTTCTCTGATTTTTCCGAGTAAAAGGTGTTGTAGAACCTGTTATACAAAAGAGATATTTGTTTTGAGTGTAGGTTGCTGCAAGTAATGGAAGAAGCATACATCATAATGGAATAATGGAAAATTAAAGGTCCTAGATATAGGATACACTAATTTTTAGCCTACAGTAAAACCTATACTCCTCTTTCTTCGAAGATAGTTTATTTTGAAAACATCTTCAACCAAGTACTGGTTATAGTTGCCTTTCCTTTTGTAAAGTTGGTAGACAAACTTAAACTCATTTGTGCATAACATGTATAAAATATCTATCGTCAGCAACATCTATGGACATGCGAAAAAAAAATTCCAACTAGTGTAAATTTCAGGGGTCCCATTTACTTGTCTCTAATTCACAAATTTGTATTCGTCAACAAGTTCATGAATATCTGAAACATAACTGCACCAATATTTCCACTATATTAGTCCTAAATGATAATGTTATTTAATTGATAAATTAATAATATCCTACTACAATCAATGAAACGAAACAAGACAGAAATATGACAATGACTTTAGAAATATTTAGGACTAATAGTTTATGGCTGTAAGCTATAACAACAGCTCTAAAGGAGAGTTTTGTTGTAACAATCAATGGAAAGTAAGTTAATTGGGATTATTTGACATGATCCCCATTGCTACAATATATTAGACTTAACCACCCAATATTCATTTTATTATTTACTCATATTTAGTTCATTATTTTTGCGAAACTATCGTGTTCCTATTTCAGTCCTTCAAGTTGCAAACATATACAATCTCAAATACGTTAAGCCCGACGCACTCCAGTAGATGGTACTATTATTTAAATATAATTCTATGGTAAAAGCCAATCAAACTTGAAAGCTGCTTATCAACTGATTAGATTTTAGTGATATATACTTGTTTATCAGTGATAATCCAACAATGGATAACAATGGAACAAATACAAATCAGAGGCGAAATTCTTACCTCCACGAATAAAGTATGCAAAAGACTGCCACAAATAGTTGTGATATTTGTGCTCATGATTTTAAGGTTAAGAGACTCAATGAGCTCACACAGTAGAGCTATGGTTCCTCTCTTCTTATGGCATGTTATACTTATCACCATCGACTTCTCCCCTGCTTCTCTTATCTTCGTCTACATTGCCACATAATTCAAATATTGAATAAAACGTGGTTCATTATTGAATCAAATACTGAATGAAATCAAAATAACCTAGTTTTAATTACCTCTGTAACTTCAATGCTGCTCATGTTTCTCCTTTTTGGAACACCACTGCAACATTGGTTTTTTGGTGCCTTGGTTAATTCCAATTCATCGATCTCACCTAAAATCCTCTTTTCTTGTTCTTGCAAATCTTGAATGTATTCGATTGCACTCTTTATTATTGATGCCTTGTCCATCTGAACCCAAATCATGATATTCAACCACTGTTATTAGTTAACTACCGACAATACAAGTTGTGTTGTAAATTATGAACTGTTAGCATATAATACCTTGGTAATATTTGAAACTAGGCTATGAAGAGCATATAGCTTATCATTGAGCTTTCTTCTCCTATTTCTTTCCACTATTATATTCTTTCCTGCATTAACAATGGAAGTAGAAGAAGGAGAGTTATCTGTTGTTCCTTCAGGCGAGCTGCTTGACTCATAGTTTAAGAACACATCATCGATTCCCCAACTAAATGTTTGTTAAAATCTATTAATATCAACATTTACATGCAGCTCAAGAAGTAATCAAATAAATTGGATGAAGCAAATATAAGTGTATATATGCACCTATCGAGCTTTTGATAAAATTGCTTGGTTTCCCAGTAGTTGGCATACTCGAATTCTACTCCACCCATGCTTGCCTTTTGCTGTTGGTGTAACGACCCTGGATTTTGGCCCCGTTTATTTTAATAAATGTTTAATCTAATTAAATAAAATGTAATCTGATCATATTCAAACGAATATGATTTTGGAGATAATTGCCATTTGTTTACATGGATTTGTATATTTGAAAAGGGGAATTGATTTGAAATTTTGAAATAAATATCTCAATAATATTTACAATAAAATTTGTCTTATATAATTTAATTAAAATACTTTACTTTGTCTATATTTGGTAAATATACGTATGATTGATAGTGTTTAACATAAAATCAAAGTCTATCAATATAAAACATAAATATTAAACATATGTAAAACTTGAGAATATAATTTAAATATTGATAGTTAAAATATAAAATATAATATATAAATGTAAAATATGAGTCAAACTCATGTATATAATTTAAATAAAATGCAAATAGAAATAAATATAAAAATAGGTATAAATGTAAGTAAATCATATTGTACATAATTTAAATATTGTTAGCTAAAGTACAAATACAAATAAATATAAGTAAATTTATGAAATATAATTTAAATATTAATAGTTAAAATACAAATAGAAATAAAAATAAATAAAAACCAAAATTAAATGATAACAAGACCAAAGAAATGTAAACCTGACATAAACATAAACATATGAATTATTTAAGCTAAAATAAATACTTAATTACAAAAATATCTTCATATATATGATCAAGTGTTGCCTGCAAGTTCAAACTAGAAGTTATCAAAGCAAATATTTATAAACAAATATCTTTATACAAGATATCTTCCTATATAAGCCAAGTCTAACTGCAAAAAAATAAAACAAACAGTTTTTATACCAAACAAAGATCTTTATGCATTGTCTTCACACACAAGAACATCTACCTGCAAAAGTATATAAATTTATACAAAATATCTATACACGGTAAACAAAATAATAATTGTGTAAACTAATTAAGAAACATGCATTTAATTTGCCATCTGCTCAAGCTTACATTTTGTCAATTCAGAAATATTGCAAATCTTACATTTCACTAAGTAAATCTGATCAAAGTAAAACAAAAATAAGAAAACCTGTTCATATCAAAACAACTGCACTAGTTACTACCTTCCTTCACACATCTATTATCTTCTATATATATGTTTACATCTGTTTTTTTAGTTCGTTCACAAAAAAATAAAATAGAAACTTTGTAAACTGGAGAAAAACAGAAAGAAGAAAAAAGGAAAGCAAACTTAATTTTTAATTCAAACAATAACAATCAAGAACACGAGCCAGTTTCATACTGCAGATTCAAAGTAGAGATAGTTCTCTGTTCACAGAAATTGGGCAGGTGAGTAAACTTTAAAATTTGCAAGCTTAAGTTTAATTTAAAAACAGTATGATAATTCATGAAGTATATGGGATTGTATGTGTTTTATACTGATATGAATCTGGGTTTTCATACGTACTGTTCTTCTCTACTATTGTCACTCTGTTGTTATAGCTTGCATATTTTTGTTTAAACTTAAAGTATTTCTCATCAAACATTGATATTCTGTAAGTATTCAACTTCAATAGTATGTTTAAACTACACTAAGATTTTTTTAGAAAAAAAAGCTAATTTAACTATGTTGTAAGAAATACATACTGTAACATGTTCTACAGGCAAATTAAATATTTCTTTGATGAATTTGAATGCCATAAAATGCCAATTCAAGTTTATATCTTGAATTACTACAAGTTATGATTTTTAAAATTAGAATGAAGATTTTTAGTGTAGTTATTCAAGAGCAGTTCGTATTTGTGCAAAAACTATATTTTTATCAATTTCTCGAAATTGAATCAATAATAAATGTTGAAACTTGATTTAGAGCAAGTGTAAACGATTGTGATCACAATAAAAATGTGAAAATTTTTATCTATTGTGTGAATTGGTCGAACGAGATCATTTTAGGGTTTTTGGTCGAGTTTTGTTCATGTCTGTAAACGTTGCAAATTCGTCGCCTACGCGGGTTCGAGCTTCACATAATTCAAGAGGGAGGAAGCCTATCGTGTCGTAGGGGTGTGGATGGGATTCGAGCTCCTCTTGTAGTCGAGGTGACGATCGCGAGGTGTTTTAGTGATGGGTCATGTTTGTAGTTTCTCGACCAATTGACAAAATTTCGAATTCGAATGTATATTAGTGATTTGAGTTTAGATTTTATGATTTGGTGTAATTCGCGACTTGTCGATGATGTTGGAGTTCGTCAGAGGCCGATCGTGCCGCCATGCACGTGTATCGCGGTGGGTTCTTGTGTCAGTGTCGTGGTTCTTCTGCCTCGAGTCGTGCACGAGTTTTTGGGTTGGAGGCTTCGGGTTGGAGGCTTCGGGTTTGAGGTCGAGTTCGAACGTGGGTTTGAGCCTGATGCTTTAGGTGTTTTCTTAATTTAAACTTAAACTGATTACTGAAGAAAAAAAGAATGTTTCAGGGGTGACGAGGGAAAAGGAGGTGGAAACTCGAAGTAACACTCGAGTCTATGTAAGGGGAGTCTCGGGTTTTTGACAAATTGCAGTATTGCATTAGTGTTGAAGTTAACTAAAATTTGGTATCCACATATTTTAAGCACTGTGAAGATTTTGATTCAAGTTCGGATGATTTTAGTTAATACGTAACGATGTTTTAAAAACACTTAATTATTATTTTAATTAAGCAATTAATCTAAGTTAAGTACAAGTTAATTAACATTTAAGTTGTGTAGTTAATAACAAATTGATTTTCAAGTTAAAGAAAATATCTTTTTAAATGTTAATTAAGATGAAAAATTAATATTAATTAATTATTTTTAGGAAGTAATTATGAATGATTAACATTTTAATTTTAATTAGAGTTTGGATTACTTGATAAATAAATAGTAATTAACTACTTAAATAAATTGATGAAATGATTAGTAGTTAAGTAATTAAGAATAATTTAAGTATTATTGTAATTATAGATTAATTAATGATTAAGTAATTAATAAAATTGTAATTAACTAATTAAATTAAGTAATAAATGATTAATAGTTAATTAATTAAGTAATCTAATTAAGAATTAATAAATGATTTATTAAGAATTTAGTAGTCAATAAATGAGTAATTAAGTTTATTGATTAATAATTAGGATTATTAATTAATGATTAAGAAATAGTTAATTAAAGTTAAAAAAATTAATTAAGAAAGTAATTAATTAAATAGTGTGAAATAAAATAATTAAATAGTTAAGACTTAATAATTGATTAAGAAATGATTAATTAAAGCAAATAATTTGAAAAGAAATAAGTAATTAACTATTAATTAATGATTAATTAAATAGGGTTCAGAGATTAACTCTCTAGTAATTGAATTAATTACAATGAGAATTTAAGATGTTTACTTATGGATTGTTGTGTAAGTAGAATATCTGATTCTGATATTTATTTGATAATATTCTGTGACGTTCTGTGATATGCTGTGGTATATCTACGATGATTGTGCATGATACATCTGTGATAAATGCTATGTTAATTCAATCATTGAATTTAAACTATTTAAGTTAATTAGACAACTTGGCCTTTAAAACGGCGTCTGGATTTCGATGAGACCTGGATCGGGTGTCATTTATGATTATCCGAAAACCACATCGATCCAAATTAAACGTTAGGTCGTGAATTACGAAGTGAAGATCGAGATGATGTTTTCTGAATGCAAGGGTTATCGTCGTTGACTTTGAGGGTGATTCCAAAATGAGTGTAACGAGATAATGCCTTCGGTTTCGTTCGAACCTGGAACGAACTTGTATGGATTGAGTGCTTCCAGCACATCGTCAGGCGGACGATGAGCGTTCTAAGAGATATGTCCTGTAAAGGTAATCACAGCCTCAAGCCTCATCAATCGGGAATGGCTAAAACATGGGAGGTGCAGCAAGGTTAGGTGGGTCATGCCCAAGCAGGACGAGATATACCCCTGTCTAGATGTCCCTTTATTTCGGCTGTGTGGGCGGTTGCTAGCTACAACCGCGGGGTTATCTTGTTCGGGACTGTTCAGTAAGGAATGGTTCCGACCTTGTGTTTTAGGGGGTCGGGAGTGATCCTCGGTACGGTGATCTAGGCCCCTTACTGTGACGGACGGTACCCCAGTAGCCCTGCCATTGTTGAAAATCCTATTTTCCCTACGAGACCCTGCGGTTTTGATTTGTATTACCCACTTTTGTCGCTAGTAGCTAGAATTTAATAGATGTAACAATTTCGGCTATTTTCTATTTACTTGAAAATCCTAGACACGATTATAATATCACTGGATTTCCTACGAAATGTTTTGGTTAGCGTAAGGTCAAAACTTACCCGTATTTATTTGTGTGGAGTCTTACGTGATACCTTTATTTTCAAATGTTTTTCAAAGTTAAACAACTTTAAACCGTTTACTCATGCCAGACCCATGTCTGACCCAGAGTTTATATTTTGTTTTTCATAAACTTTTGGGTACTCAAATTTTCATGAGTAGCCAAGTGATAGGTTTTGGATATTGATTTATGGAAAAGCTTGGAGCAGGAGTTCCAGACGTATGTACATATCTACCTAGTTCCGCTGTGTCAGTAGTTGATATATGTTGTATCTCTGATGTATGTAGGGACAGATGTATGTATGACTGTCATGTGTATTGATATTGTGTAACTCTGATATATGTAAAACTATGTAATAGTTATGTGATATATTATATTTTGTTCCGTTCCGCTGTGAGACTCTTATGTTGTTGTTCTTTCTTTTCTATTCTTTTCTATTTACCCCTTTCTTTCTTAATGAAGATACGTCTTTCTGGTAGTAGAAGGGTGGGTCGTCACAGTTGGTATCGGAACTTAGGTTGGTGATAACCTTGGAGCTGGTAGGAATTACTCATAGAATAGAGTCTTTAGTACTCTAAAATGAGTTTGAGTGTATTAATAGATATGAGCGCGTATTTGTTAGTGAATATAAAATTGTTTTTATATTGTGTTGATTTATCTGTTAAGTGTTTATGGATTCATGTCGATGTGTGGGACGCCATTTCAACGATAGGGATTTCTAAACTCTTAAACAAGTTAAACCGACATAGTATTGTTTTTAAAGTGGGTAAATGAAATAATTTTACCCAAAATTATATTTTGACATAAAAGAAATATTTTTCTGAAATTATTATATATATTTGGATGTTTGGTTGTTAAAACTACAATTGAATAAAAATTTAAAATTTGAGTGGCTTATAACCAAATAAAATTGTCTAAGTATGGTTTAAATAAAAAGGAATATAACTAAAATTTGATTAAACCAGAATTTAAGTCCCGGAAATTTGAATGGTGTTTAAATGAATTTAAACAAAAGGGTTTGGGAATTTAAAATCTTGGGAATGTTTGAAATGGTTTTCCAAATATTTGAAGGCAATAATGGAGTATTGTTTTGGAAAATATTGTTGAATGGAAATTATTTTGGGAGGAATTCGTGGAAGTAAGGAATCACTGAACTCACTTCAGTCGCTGGAAAATAATCCTGATGATTGTGGCCACATCATCAGTATTCATTTTCGAGTTTCTAAAGTGATGGATTGCTACCAGGATAGTTGGTCATGGTATTGTTTGGGCTTGTTGGGTATACAAGTTGTTTTAGAAATTTCGAAAGGAAAATTTGTTTGGGTAAAAACAAGTGTTTGGAATTTGGAGCTTTGATTGGATATACCAAGTGGGTATGTGTAGTTATCATTTCAAAATGGTTTTGAAAATGAAAACCGGGCAATTGAATTCTAAGAAATTCTATTTAAATAATGTGAAAAGTTTACATGAATCAACTATTGAACTTATAAAGTAAAGTTGATATTAATAAGAAGAAATTGGGAATTTTAATCCGGGAATTAAAATTTAACTTAAGTAAATGAAAGTGAAGAAAATATATTTCAATTTAACCTGAGATAAGTTAAATAAAATTGGAATTGAACTTGAATTAAATTGGATATAAAATTGGAAGGTAAAATGATTGTAATTGTGAAGTGAAAATTTATACCTTAAGATAGTAAGGGTTATATATATAATCTGGAATTGTGGTTATAAGATGAAATGACTCAAATTAGCAATATAAGCTTTTAAGTAAATAAATAAGTTTTGAACTCATATATTGAGAAATAAAATTTAAAGGAATGGTAAGTAGCTAGATTTAACTGAAGTTGAGTTGGAATAAAACTGAATTTAAATGAATTCAATCGAGTTATAGATAATATTGAATGGCATAAAATTCTTACGTAAATAAGTAAATGTAAACCAAGTAAGTATTGAATTGAATTAAAACAGAATTGGTGTGAGTTGTAAATAAATCTAGTTCAAGCATAAATTGAATGACCTTATTATAAATAAATTCAATAATGAATTGTTAATATAAATTAAATTCTAAGAATGGATAAAAGAATAAACTAATCGAATGAATTAGTAAATAGTTGGGATTTGATTAAAGGAAAATCAAATCAAAGATTTAAATGGAAGTTGGTGGAATAGAATAAACTTAAGTTATTGGGTGGAACAATTTGAAGAAAATAAATAACTAAAGTAAATTGTGAGATGGTTATTTAAAATATTGGTTGTCGATTTTAATAAAATGGTTTGGAATCAAACTTTTTGAAATGAAAGAAAATGCAATGAAAGGATTGTGAATAAATTAAAATGGGATGGAATCAAGTGTAAATTGAGTTGGAATAAATTTAAAATTGTTATAAAGCTTAAGTGATTATTTATTCACAATAATATGGTCGAATTGCATAAGAAAATGGGTCGTTCGAAGTAAACGAGATTAGATAAAATTCTATGGATTATTAGAAGCGAAATAGGATGTTTTTGAAATCAATTGAAATGGATATGAGTTTGTTTTGCTTAAATGAATTATATATAAGCGAGTAAGTTGTAAATCACTTAAACTGATGGGAATGGTTTGAGAATTGGTTGGAAGTAATTGTAATAAGTGTCATAACCTTACATATGTGCTTATAAAAATATGTAATGCTAAATAAAGGTATGCCTACGCAATAAAAATAGGAAATATGAACTGTTTTTGGTTTTTCCGACCGTGTGGGTCGATATATATATATATATATATATATATATATATATATATATATATATATATTTATATCTCTTGTCAAATTGCAAAAGCTCCATCCATATAGAAGAAGACTCTGCCAAAAAATTTCAAAATTTATTTGGGAGTTAGAAATTAATAAATAAATAAAATTAGCAAAAAAACGATTACACATTGGGGATTGAAATAAATTAGTGGATGAAACTAATTTAAAATAATGATAGAAATCAGTTATAAATGGAAGATAGTCAATAAAATTCAATATTCAGAGTTGAAGATAAACTGAATTCACATGGAATTGGAAATTCAGATTTAAAATAAGAGGATATAAAGGCAAAAGTGGTAGAGTAATAATATAAGAGTATGTATAATGCTTATATTAAACTTAAGAAATGAATGGTGAAATTCTTAAATAAATTTGATATTGAGAAAATTACTCCAAGTGGATAGAAATCAAAATAATGTGAATAAAAGAAAATTGATATAGTTGATACTCAATGGACATAAATACGTAGGATGTACGTATATTATTTTATTCGCATGGCAATTTGATCCAGATTCGAGCACAGAATTTCGAGATAGTTATATCAATCCGAGTTAGGATTTTTTTCACTCGATTTTCGACGACGAACCATGGATATGGATTTTGATTGATTCTGGAAATTCTCTATCATAGTTGTGGCTATGCAAGAAGAATGACAGTTTCTGATCAAGAAACCAGATTTGAGTTCGCACTAGGAAGTCAGGTGGACGATACTAGTTTGGAAGTGAAATTATGTGATCGAGCGAGCGATCGAATTGGATATTGCGTACGAATGGTATATGTACATCATACGGGCTTGAATGAATAGATATTGAAATTCTGTAAAGAAGTCAATAAAATAATTTTGGACGTTGTGATTTGATATTATTGCTAAGCAGGATGCGCAGATAGGAGAAGGAGACAATTGGAATTTGATATTGGAGATTTGTTTTTGTCAAAGTTTCCCGATTGAAGGAGCTATAAGATTCGAAAAGATGAGAAAACTTGCCCTGAGATATATTGGATCATTTTAGGTTTTGGATAGAGTTGGTGCTGCAGTTTACAGGATTGGACTGCCGGGACGGATGTCTGGAATTCATAATGTATTCCTTGTATCCCATCTAAGGAACTTGTTCATGGTCCATCATTAGTTGTGAACCAGTAGTTCGGGAAGATTTGAAAGTCGAGCCGGAATCAATTGTGGTCAGGAATCCATTTCGGATTGTTGATCAAAACGAGAGGCAACTCAGGAGTTAGGTAGTGAAGCTTGTTGAGGTGCAGTGGAGTGAAGATCCCCGAGATTGTACCAGTGAAACTCTGGATAGTTTTAGGAAAGCTTATCTGGATTCGTGTCCGGATAGCTAGAGGTGTTGTTAGGATAAACTGTTTGGTTGTTTGCTAATGTGTGAATGATATGTATGTTTGAATGGTTGGTATATCTGCTTTTGAATTATCTTTGTTTTAAATTTCGAGGACGAAATTCTTTTAAGGGGGAAGGAATGTAACGACCCTGGATTTTGGCCTCGTTTATTTTAATAAATGTTTAATCTAATTAAATAAAATGTAATCTGATCATATTAAAATGAATATGATTTTGGAGACAACTGCCATTTGTTTACACGGATTTGTATTTTTGAAAGGGGGAATTGATTTGAAAATTTGAAATAAATGTCTCAATAATATATACAATAAAATTTATCTTATGTAATTTAATTAAAATACTTTACTTTGTCTATATTTGGTAAATATACGTATGGATGATAGTGTTTAAAATAAAATCAAAGTTTATCAATATAAAACATAAATATTAAATATAAGTAAAACTTAAGAATATAATTTAAATATTGATAGTTAAAATATAAAATATAAATGTAAAATATGAGTCAAACTCATGTATATAATTTAAATAAAATGCAAATAGAAATAAATATAAAAATAGGTATAAATGTAACTAAATCATATTGTATATAATTTAAATATTGTTAGCTAAAGTACAAATACAAATAAATATAAGTAAGTAAACTTATGAAATATAATTTAAATATTAATAGTTAAAATACAAATAGAAATAAAAATAAATAAAAACCAGAATTAAATGATACCAAGACCAAAGAAATGTAAACCTGACATAAACATAAAAATAAACATATGAATTATTTAAGCTAAAATAAATATTTACTTACAAAAATATCTTCATATATATGATCAAGTGTTGCCTGCAAGTTCAAACTAGAAGTTATCAAAGCAAATATTTATAAACAAATATCTTTATACAAGATATCTTCCTATATAAGCCAAGTCTAACCGAAAAAAATAAAACAAACAGTTTTTATACCAAACAAAGATCTTTATGCAATGTCTTCACACACAAGAACATCTACCTGCAAAAGTATATAAATTTATACAAAATATTTATACACGGTAAACAAAATAATAATTGTGTAAACTAATTAAGAAACAAGCATTTAATTTGCCATCAGCTCAAGTTTACATTTTGTCATTCAGAAATATTGCAAATCTTACATTTCAGTAAGTAAATCTGGTCAAAGTAAAACAAAAATAAGAAAACCTATTCATATCAAAACAACTGCATTAGTTACTACCTTCCTTCACAAATCTACTATCTTCTACATATATGTTTACATCTGTTTTTTTAGTTCGTTCACAAAAAAATAAAAGAGAAACTTTGTAAAACTGAGAAAAACAGAAAGAAGAAAAAGGAAAGCAAACTCAATTTTTAATTCAAACAATAATAGTCAAGAACACAAGCTAGTTTCATACTGAAGATTCAAAGTAGAGATTGTTCTCTGTTCACAGAAATTAGGCGGGTGAGTAAACTTTAAAATTTGCAAGCTTAAGTTTAATTTAAAACCAGTATGATAATTCATGAAGTATAGGGGATTGTATGTGTTTTATACTGATATGAATCTGGGTTTTCATACATACTGTTCCTCTCTGCTATTGTCACTCTGTTGTTATAGTTTGCATATTTTTGTTTAAACTTAAAGTATTTCTCATCAAACATTGATAATCTGTAAGTATTCAACTTAAACAGTATGTTTAAACTACATTAAGACTTTTTTTTAGAAGAAAAAAAGCTATATGTTGTAAGAAATACATACTGTAACATGTTCTACAGGCAAATCAAATATTTCTTTGATGAATTTGAATGCCATAAAATGCCAATTCAAGTTTATATCTTGAATTATTATTACAAGTTATGATTTTTAAAATTAGAATGAAGATTTTTAGTGCAGTAATTCAAAAGCAGTTCGTATTTGTGCAAAAACTGTATTTTTATCAATTTCTCGAAATTGAATCAATAATAAATGTTTAAACTTGATTTAGAGCAAGTGTAAACGATCGTGATCACAAGAAAAATGTGAAAAATTTTATCTATTGCGTGAATTGGTCGAACGAGATCATTTTAGGGTTTTTGGTCGAGTTTTGTTCATGTCTGTAAACGTTGCAAATTTATCGCCTAGTTGGGTTCGAGCTTCACGTAATTCAAGAGGGAGGAAGCCTATCGTATCGTGAGGGTGTGGCTGGGATTCGAGCTCCTCTGGTGGTCGAGGTTGACGATCGCGAGGTGTTTTAGTGATGGGTCATGTTTGCAGTTTCTCGACCAATTGACAAAATTTCGAATTCGAATGTATATTAGTGATTTGAGTTTAGATTTTATGCTTTGGTGTAATTCGCGACTTGTCTATGATGTTGGAGTTCGTCAGAGGCCGATCGTGCCGTCGTGCACGTGTATGGCGGTGGGTTCTCGTGTCAGTGTCGTGGTTCTTCTGGCTCGAGTCGTGCACGAGTTTTTGGGTTGGAGGCTTCGGGTTTGAGGTCGAGTTCGAACGTGGGTTTAAGCCTGATGCTTTAGGTGTTTTCTTAATTTAAACTTAAAGTGATTACTGGAAAAAAAAGATGTTTCAGGGGTGACACGGGAAAAGGAGGTGGAATCTCGAAGTAACACTCGAGTCTAAGTAAGGGGAGTCTCGGGTTTTTGACAAATTGCATTAGTGTTGAAGTTAATTAAAATTTGGTATCCACAAATTTTAAGCATTGTGAATATTTTGATTCAAGTTAAGATGATTTTAGTTAATACGTAACAATGTTTTAAAAACACTTAATTATTATTTTAATTAAGCAATTAATCTAAGTTAAATACAAGCTAATTAACATTTAAGTTGTGTAGTTAATAATAAATTGATTTTCAAGTTAAAGAAAATTTCTTTTTAAATGCTAATTAAGATGAAAAATTAATATTAATTAATTATTTTTAGGAAGTAATTTAGAATGATTAACATTTTAATTTTACTTAGAGTTTGATTACGTGATAAATAAATAGTAATTAACTACTTATATAAATAAATGAAATGATTAGTAGTTAAGTAATTAAGAATAATTTAAGTATTATTGTAATTAGAGATTAATTAATGATTAAGTAATTAATAAAATTGTAATTAACTACTTAAGTTAAGTAATAAATGATTAATTAATTAAGTAATCTAATTAAGAATTAATAAATGATTTATTAAGAATTTAGTAGTTAATAAACGAGTAATTAAGTTTGTTGATTAATAATTAAGATTAATAATTAGTGATTAAGAAATGGTTAATTAAAGTTAAATAAATTAATTAATAATGTAATTAATTAAATAGTGTGAAATAAATTAATTAAATAGTTAAGACGTAATAATTGATTAAGAAATGATTAATTAAAGTAAATAATTTGAAATGACATAAGTAATTAACTGTTAATTAATGATTAATTAAATAGGGTTAAGAGATTAACTCTCTAGTAATTGAATTAATTACAATGAGAATTTAAGATGTTTACTTATGGACTGTTGTGTAAGTAGAATATCTGATTGTGATATTTATTTGATAATATTCTGTGACGTTCTGTGATATGCTGTGATATATCTATGATGATTGTGCATGATTCATCTATGATAAATGCTATGTTAATTCAATCAATGAATTTAAACTGTTTAAGTTAATTAGACAACTTGGCCTTTAAAATGGCGTTTGTATTTCGATGAGACCGGGATCGGGTGTCATTTATGATTATCCGAAAACCACATCGATCCAAATTAAACGTTAGGTCGTGAATTCTGAAGTGAAGATCGAGATGGTGTTTTCGGAATGCAAGGGTTATCGTCGTTGACTCTGAGTGTCAAGACCCGCCTTCCACTACCCAGAAAGACGCGTCATTTTTAAGAAAGAAAGGGATAGAAAAGAGAAAAGAAAGAAGAGAAGAAGAAACAACACATCAGAATCTAAACAGCGGAAGGAATAAATTATATTGATTACATAATATATTACATAGTATCATATACATCGGAGTTACACAGATTACACAACACATACTAGACAGTTATAAACACCTGTCTAGTTATACAACTCGATACAACTGAATACAAAGAGATACAACACGGAGAACACACAGCGGAAACTATATATCTAACGCTGAAGCCTCCTGCTCCATTGCTCCTCCATAATTCGTCAAAAGCTAATCTGAATCCTAACCGGAATCCCTTGGCTACTCGTAAAAATTTGAGTACCCAAGAGTTTATGAAAAACAAAAATAAACTCCGGGTCAGACATGGGTCTGGTGTGAGTAAACGGGTTAAAGTTGCTTAACTTTAAAAACCTTTTGAAAGAAAAGGTATCACGTAAGACTTTCCACACATAAACATGGAAAAGTTTTTACCTTACGCTAACCAAAACATTTGATAGGAAATTCTATGATATTATAATAGGTCTAGGGTTTTAAAATAAATATGAAATAGCCGAAATTGTTACATTCATTAAATTCCAGCTACTAGCCACAAAAGTGGGTAATACAACCAAAACCGTTGGCACTTATTGGATTTTGGATTCCATACAATGGCAGGGCTACTGGGGTACCGCCCGTCATAGTACGTGGCCTAGATCACCGTACCGAGGACCACTCCCGATCCCCTGCTACACAAAGCCGGACCCATTCCTTACTGAATAGTTCCGAATAAGACAACCCCGACGGTTGTAGCTATTCAACCGTCCCACACAGTCGAAATAAAAGGGACTCTAGACAGGAGTAAATCTTACTCTCAAGTGGGGGCTACCCACGAAGCCTTGTTGCACCTCCCCTGTTTTAGCCATTCCCGCTTGATGAGGCCTGAGGCTACGATTACCTTTATAGGACATATCCCTTAGAATGCCCATCGTCCACCTGACGATGTTCTGAAAGCATTAAATCCATACAAGTTCGTTCCGGGTTCGAACGAAACCGAAGGCATTATCTCGTTACTCTCATTTTGGAATCACCCTCAGAGTTAACGACAATAACCCTTGCACTCTAAACCACCATCTCGAATCTATAAGAATTAATTCCGTCAACTCATTACGGAATCACCCACAGAGTTATACTGACTCATAGTCCTTACACCTCGAGTCTTCACAAAGCTCCACTTTGATTCACGACCTAACGTTTAATTGGAATCGATGTGGTTTTCGGATATCCAAACATGAAAACCCGATCCCGATCTCATCGAAATCCAAAGCGTGTCTTTTAAGGCCAAGTTGTTTAAGGTTAAACAATTAAATTCAACTATCTATATATACAAAGAATAGGTAATTCCCAGGTCACAATTGATAACTACATTATCAAATAAACAGATGATCTTTAATCAAATAGGTAATCCACATTATCATCATAATAGATAATCTATACTATCATCACAATGCAAGCAAACATACATACCACACAACATTACTTATCTCATTCCTGAGATTACATCCATTCAAAACAATCAATGTCATCCATTCATACATAAGCAATGATTCACTTAATCACAAAATAATTAACTTAAAATGAATTAAATTAACTATCTCTATCTATAATTAATTTAAAGTGAATTAAACTAATTACTTCATCTCTTAATTAACTTAAAATTAATTAAATTAATTACCTTCATCTCAATAAATCTTGCTTGCTTATTCTTCAATTAAACAAATTAATTAATCATCATCTTAACTAATCAACCTTGATTAATTAACTCTTAATCAAGTAATTAATTAATTACTTTTATTAATTAATTAACTATAATTAATTACATTATTTCTTAATTAATTAACTTAATCATATATAAATAGTAATTAATTATTCCTAATTACTTCTCAATTATTTTTAATTACTTTAATAAATTCTTTGATTTATTTTACCAAGTAATAAACTCTTAATTACTTTACCAAGTCATTATCCATCTTAAAATTACTTCCAAATCAGTAATTTACCTTATCTCAGTTACCCCTGTAATTCATCAATTACTTACCTTAAGTAATTAGCCTTGCCAAAACTTATTAAGTAATCATACTTATTCTTTTATCAAGTGACTTCCTTAATTAATTACAAATTAATTAACTTACTTGATCACACTTATCTCATAAAACAAAATTGAGTAACTCATTCCTTAATTACTCTTTAACCAATTAATCTTCAATTAACAGATTAATTAACCTTCATCTATTAATTAATAAACCTTAATTATTAATCAATTCTTTAATTACAAAGTAATTAATCACTAATTACTTTTATAATTAATTAATTAAACTTAATTAACCAATTAATCATCTCTTAATCATTAATTAATAAAACTTAATTATTAATTAACAATTTTAATTACAAATTAAGTAGTCCATAGTTATCAATTAATTAATCCTTAATTATAATTAATTCACCTTTAATAATAGTTAATTAAATACTTAATTAACTTGCATTATAGATTTAATAACTTCTTAATTATTAATTAAGAAAAACAAATTATTACTTAATATAACCTTTATTAAGTATTAATTAATTACCATTTTAATTAATCCTTAATTACTTAATTAATAAGTAATTACAATTTAATTAATCATCGGTCATTAATCTAATCATCATAATTATTGGTTAATTAATTATACTTAATTAATTACTTAATTAACCTTTTAAAATAATTAATTAAATTAATTAAACTTAAAGTTCTTAATCAAACCTAATTAATTAAAACATTAATACTTAATTAATATTTAAGATAAAACATTATCTTAAATTAACTTTGAAATCTTTACTTAACTTAATTCATTAATTAAATTAAATCATAAAGAAATCATTAACTACTTCCCTTAGTTATTAATTAACAATTCTAATTTCAAGTTAATGAATTAACTTAACTTTAATTGTTAATTATAAAATCATTTTTCATTAACCAATAAAAACATTCCCTTATAAATTTCCTTCATATATTTTCAAATAAGTTTGAAAATAACATTAACTTAAAACATTTAAATCATTCATACACATTCATTTATAAAAACAATCAATTTTTTAAACAAGAATTTAACTTAGCTTAATTTATTTAAAGTTTAAAACTTTATTTATTTTAAATTAAAATCTTGGTTAAACATTCCATTTGGGTTCAACCCATATATACATGAACCAAAAACATCACCTTTCTCTTTTAAAACAATTTGACTTACATTTAAGAAAACTGTTTTAGCTAAACAAAGAATTTTAAAAACTGTTAAACTTAACAGTTTAAACTAAGCTTGCAAAACCCAAAATTACTCGAGTTTCTTCCCGAGCTTCCTCCCCTAAATCTCGAGACCTGCTTCGAGAAAACCAAGCAAACCCAAAACCAACACGTCCACTGACATAAACCCACCTCACTGTGCAAGTGCACAGGCACCGGGACCACCACCAGTCAACGACGAACCCACCGACGAGTCTCTCTACAACCCTACAAACATCCCCGACCCACAGATCATCATAATCTATCTCGATTCAAAATCGAGTACTTCAGGTGAACTAAGCCCAAAACCCATCATCAACAATTCCCAAAAATCATCGCCGCCGATCATCATTAAGCACCATAACCCCCGACCTTAGCTTGCTGACTCACCGCGCATGCTTCACCCAAGATTTCATACAACTCGACGCAATACTGAAGATGCAGTAGTTCAATTTCCAAGTTCGAACAAAGCTAGGTTTTAAATCAAATTTGAGCAATTTCAAACTTCTCGGTGATTTATAAATTCTTCAACTATTTTTGCAACACTCTCTGATACTTCACCTAGCTCTATTAACCATTCCAAACCACCCAGTTACACAAATCAAACGAATTGGGCAGAAATCAAATTTCCAGTAAATTCCCACATTCTCACATTTTACTTCATTAAAAATCCTTATTTTGATTTTGAAAATCATAACTTTTTGCATCAATTCAACTTATATATGTAAATCAGTGAATTGTGTTAGTTAATTTTTAACATATTTATAAAATTTTTACTGTATCCCTTGCTTCCCAGTTACTATATATATATAAACATAAACATGTCTAACTATTTTTAGATATAAGTTCATACTTAAACAAACTAAATTTGTTGAAATACTCATGCCTAACAAAGATCAGGGATAAAGGAAACAGAATTTGATCAAAGTTTTGCTCTGAACTATGAAACAGAGGGGTGACATGTATATAGCAGGCATGCACACTTAGATAAAATCAGATTCGCAAAATTATACACTTGCAGTCATCATTATCCCAAAGATTTTATAAGCAACAACCATA
The DNA here is from genome assembly GCA_030765085.1 of Allium cepa. Taxonomy (NCBI): domain Eukaryota; kingdom Viridiplantae; phylum Streptophyta; class Magnoliopsida; order Asparagales; family Amaryllidaceae; genus Allium; species Allium cepa. Next base: position 174,443,844 of record CM060931.1, read on the forward strand.
AATCATCTTAAGTTTAAAATTAAATGTTTACTCACCTCAATTAGAAATGCAGTGCAGAGATTTTAATCATGATGATAGAACTGGAAATTTGAAAAATCATTTGAACTTGAAGCTTTAAAAAACTGGAATTGCTAAGAACGCTTTTGCTTTGCCTTTAAACTGAATTGCTCACATCAGCAATGCTTCAGGTAATATTTTGACCCATGCATGCATTTGAAAAATTGAGGCGGACATGGATATGCAGAACTGGACTATTAATTTGCAACAAACTTTGAAAACATGTTGCAGGCTTGCAATTTTGGAGGGTGTTTCCAGGATTTGAGAAAATGATTTACATGTTTTGATTTGTAAACAAAATGGTTTCAGGCTCTTAAATGCTTAAACAATCTCAGATATGATTTTTTTTTTTAGGAGTATATGCAGGTTTTGGAAAAAGTTTTTCAGGTAAACAAATTTGCAGATCTAATATTGATAACTTGCATCAAGCTTTTGAAAATGATTTCAGGGTACAAGCATAAGCAGTTTACAGGGTTGAATTTAGGAATGCATGCAGATTTTGTTTGAGGATTTGCTTCAGATTTGCATGCACAAGAGGATGATGCAGACATGGGAAGAAATTTGCACAGGTAACAAAATTTGCAGATTTGAATTTGAGGAGATTTCTGATTTTGGGTGTTGAGAATATTACAGATTGATTTGGGGAAAATATCAAATTTTGGAAAATGAAGATTGCATGGAAAAGATATTCTGGTTTCTTTTTAAAATGAACATAGATTTGAAAGAAAAAGAAAATGAAGAGGAACAATGGTGGTTTATACAAGCAAATTTCAGATTTTAATAAAAATTAAAAGAGAATTCAAATATTGTGACACTTGTCTTTAATTCAAATAAATGTTTTAACACTTGTTATTTAAATGACTCTTAACTTAACACATGTCAATTCTTATATATATTTATTCTAAAATAAATTTAAAAGACTTTTTAAATTATTTCCTAATTAGTAATATGTTTTCTAAATTTTATAAATGCTTTTCTAATTACATATCTAATAAACAAATACATTTATATATTTAGAAATGTATGCTAGATTTATATAAAATACAATCTTTCAAAAAGAAGTGAAACCAAATAAAATTTTAAATAAAGTTATATACAACATTGCAAACTTATTTTTAAATGCTATTTCAAAAGCTTGTATCATTCTTATTAAACAAATACAAATCCAAATTTATATTTAATTCAAAGTCAAAAAATCAATTTAAATAAATAAATATCAATTTTAAATAAGCTCATTTATTTTTTTGAAAATAACAATTTTATCAGTTTCAAATAATTTAAATTAAGAGATTATCAGCCTTTTAAACTCCTGGAAATTCCGGGATATTACACTGAGGGTGATTCCAAAATGAGTGTAACGAGATAATGCCTTCGGTTTCGTTCGAACCCGGAACAAACTTGTATGGATTGAATGCTTTCAGCACATCGTCAGGCTGACGATGAGCATTCTACGAGATATGTCCCATAAAGGTAATCGCGGCCTCAAGCCTAATCAACCGGGAATGGCTAAAACAGGGGAGGTGCAGCAAGGTTAGGTGGGTCATGCCCAAGCAGGACGAGATATACCCCTGTCTAGATGTCCCTTTATTTCGGCTGTGTGGGCGGTTGCTAGCTACAACCGCGGGGTTATCTTGTTCGGGACTGGTTCCGGCCTTGTGTTGTAGGGGGTCGGGAGCGATCTTCGGTACGGTGATCTAGGCCCTGTACTGTGACGGGCGGTACCCCAGTTATCCTTCCATTGTTGGAAATCCATTTTCCCTACGAGACCCTAAGGTTTTGATTTGTATTACCCACTTTTGCGGCTAGTAGCTGAAATTTAATAGATGTAACAATTTCGGCGATTTTCTATTTACTTGAAAACCCTAGATGCTATTATAATATCACTGGATTTCCTATGAAATGATTTGGTTAGCGTAAGATAAAAACTTACCCGTATTTATTTGTGGGGATTCTTACGTGATACCTTTATTATCAAATGTTTTTCAATGTTAAACAACTTTAAACCGTTTACTCATACCAGACCCATGTCTGACCCGGAGTTTATATTTTGTTATTCATAAACTCTTGGGTACTCAAATTTTATTGAGTAGCCAAGTGATAGGTTTTGGATATTGATTTTTGAAAAAGCTTGGAGCAGGAGTTCCAGACGTATGTAGATATATATCTAGTTCCGCTGTGTTAGTAGTTGAAACATGTTGTATCTCTGATGTATGTAGGGACAGATGTATGTATGACTGTCATGTGTATTGATATTGTATAACTCTGATATATGTAAAACTATGTAATAGTTATGTGATATATTATATTTTGTTTCGTTCCGCTATGAGATTCTGATGTAGTTGTTCTTTCTTTTCTATTCTTTTCTATTTCTACCCCTTTCTTTCTTAATGATGATACGTCTTTGTGGTAGTAGAAGGGCGGGTCGTCACAGTTGGACTATAAAGCGAAGCTATTGAGCTCTGTTTCCTTGGTTGTTTTAGTGACAGTGAACTAAATTAGTTAGTTATTATCCTAATGCTGTTATTTATATAGAAGCATGAAGCAACAGAAATGAGTGAATTGTTGAGTGTTTTGTTATTTAATTGAGGTCGACGACACCGCATTGAAATGGAACATGTGCATGGATAACGTTGAAGCACGTTCAAATCATGGAATTAACGTTTAATACATTCCTCAATACAGCTACACTCCAAGTGTGAATGAATATTGTTGTGTCACCATAATGTAAAGTCATTTGATAGAATTTTATCCAGATGATATTACATTTTTGAAAACTGTTCTACTAGAAAATGAAGTTCAACTAGTTCTCTCAATTTCTTAAATCTAATTATATTTTGTAAAAACGAGGACTGAATACTCTTTTACTGGATCATGTAGCAAATGCAAATGACATAATAGTGTAGAGGTTTTCATGATTAATCATATTGAATTACCCAGGGATTAAGATATGAGCAATACTTTTAACATGATAACAAAAAATTATGGTACTTATTGTTAAAATCCACGAGTTTGAATAATGAAGAGTAAATGACATGCAGTATTTTATTTGTCAGATCAAATCAAAACATTTCAAATCTGCTTATATGTATAGGGAATACATTTCTTATACTTTCTATCAAAACAAAGGCAATTGTTGGTTTTTTCATTTTTTGGTACTCTACTGCTTGCCAAAAGTGAGTCACGACCTACTTACTTTACAACTGTGTGCCGCAATGCTTCACACAAGCAGCAGGCTACTGCTGCTACTTGTAGCAGCATGCACATACTAACACAACATAGACATTACAAGCACACACATACACAATTGCACTCAAGGATCATTCTTGACTCTTAATGCTCCGCTCAGGCCCAACATCATAGTTGATAATAAGATATTTGGTCTAAATGATTATTTAATAAAACCTTCTCGGTTCTAGTTAGCTAAGTAGGTTGATGAAATATAAATATTATATTATATTTAAGAGAGGGAATTTGGTGGGATAAGCTTTCATTTATGTATCTAGTATTTTCTGCTTTACATTTTAAGAGTCGAAAAAACAAATGAAAGTTGCTAAAAACGCACATAGAGGCAAGAAATGAATAAATAATATAATCATAACCGAGTGAAATATCGATGCACAATCACACAGGCATACACAAAAATATGCGTCCATATTTGTTTATTAATTACCGTTCTTCAAAGCAAATATTCTGCTAATTCATGTCAAGCCGTCAGCATATCATCAAACCATAGAGTATTCATGTCAAATTGTCAAACCATTCCAACCATGCCATAAAAAGCATAGAACATTCACTTAACAAGATGGTGATTCTTTAGCCTACCATTTCATTTTACTTTATCAGATCAAATCAAGACAGACATTCTATTCACTTTTAACATTTTTTTCACTATTTTATTTGTCTGATCAAATCAAGACAATTATTATAACACATCATTTACGGTGAAACACCAAAGAAATAAGTGATGTAGTTTTGTAGCAAAATCAGGTTTATGTAATGCATTTTGAACAATGCCAAACTTCAATGTTCTAAACTGAATGTTATGGTAAAAAATTTTGATTTTCTGAAATTTTCATTTTGTATATTTGGAATTTTTTTACCCAACCCAACTTTGTTTGGTCAACGCAATCTATATATTTAATCCACTCCAAACCAACTACATATGAAGGCAAATATGGATGCATAATGTATTACCTCTGATCCGAACTTGCATGAACCAGATGAAATATTTGACCCAGTCGGATCCTGCAGTACAACAACCAAAGACATCTAATACATATAAATAACAAATGAGACCATATATGTAAGCCTACATGTAAAGCAGATTTCATCATTTGCTGTATAACCTCCTAATGAAAGAAGCAACAAAGACTCTTTAGAACGTCACAGAAGGATTCAAATCCATATAAACCCAACTAAAGCATTAGACAAACTTCTGACATCATATGTCTAGCTGGCCACTACAAAGATATAATAATTATAATATACCTGTCAACAAACTGGAATCGAATTGAAAATAAAAGCAACAAGAAATTAAATCACAACAATTTAAAACAACAAATTACATTGCAATTTGAAACTTGTCAACAATTTAAGACAACAATTAAAAGCAATACTTGAACACGTTTATCATTATTGTTAATAAGCAAAAACGAAAAGGACTAATATAAATATACCTGAATCGAAATTCAAATAGCAACCAGAAATGCTAGACTTTGATTGGATGAGGCAGAGGATGACAAAGAAGGAGAAGGCGGTGACGAAATCAGGTGGAGGCGGTGACAGAATCAGGCGGAGGCGATGACAAAACTAGGCGGTGACAGAATCAGGCGGAGGCGATGATAAAATTAGGCGGTGACAGAATCAGGCGGAGGCGATGACAAAATTAGGCGGTGCTGAAATGAGGTGGATTCTTCTCCTGAACGATGCGGAGGCAGTGATAAAACCAAGTGGTGGCAAAATGAGGCGGAAGAGGCGCTTGAACGATGCAGAGGCCGTAACCCTAGACTGAAAAATGGGGAGGAATAATGAAATGGGAAAACGTAACCACTAAAAGTGGGACTAGGAAAAAATAAAAGAGAAATTACTATTCTGTCCACTTAAGTTTCGTAAATTTACAAAATTACCATATTTAGTACCGGTAATAACTGTTGCAACACGTCCCAATGGAAATAACTGTTAGCAATTAGTTACGGTAATAATCGTTACAAATTGACAATGAAAAAGTGTTGGAAAATTCCCTATTTGGTGTTGTGATAACAATCACGGGGCCCTTTTAATTAATCTTTTATTAATTAAACCATTTGCCAAATATTCACCTCAAATTATCTTTAAAAATATATCTACAAAATCATTTCAATGTTAAAAAACATTTTCAAATAGTTATTTAATAATAAGTAATTCACAAATCAATTTATTTTCAACACTTGAAAAATATTCCATATACTTAAATCAAGATTAAGTATATATTTATTCTTTATGGAAAAATTCACTTAAACACATTTATTTGGATCAAAACGAATGTTGCGTAAAACATCTTTACGACAACCCAAAACCATTTGTATAGGGATTCGAAAATAAGATAGATATATACATTCTATAGCGACCCGCTATTTTAGACTATTCGCATCCGCACATGTCGGACTTGAATAATTCAAAATACCGAATTGTTAATTTAAATTTGGCAAAACTCAGATATACAGTAAATAAATACTCACAGAATCACAGACACAGAGTAATAATATGCAGCGAAAGTAAAAGAGATAGTAGTTCATGAAGCTACTATATAAATATATAAGATACACCAGAGTTAAACAAGTTACAACATTAGTCTCGAAATAATAGTCGAATACAATAATCAGAATACATCACTGGAATCAACTGAATATCTGAAAGCTGGAAAGATAGCTGGATCTCCAAGCGAAGCTCCAACTCCAAAGGTGAGCCTCGAAAGCTGGTACTCTTAGTCTGACGCGAGCGTAAAGGAAAACACAAAACACTCGAGTCAGGATTAACATTCTTATATCAATAAATCCAACTCAAGTGAAATAACAATTGAAATACAAGTAACTCAAAGGATGTTGGAATAACCATCCTCTAAGGATCCGTTAAACTATCTACTATGTAGTAATATACGCTAGACAGATAATGTCTATCAGTAGTATAAAGTATTAAAATAGTGTTAAGGCGTTACCATTATCCCCCTTAACACATTTTTTAAGCATCATAGTCTATACAGCACTGTAAACTCCACCGTAAACTGGTGGGATATCAGGGAGTACTCCATAGGTATAACACAAAGAAAATTCATAGCGGTCGCGTATAAGGGATACAAGTATGACAAGGCACATGAGGCAATACCCAAGGTGGTGAAACTACTGTTCGCCTGATTCGGACTGGTGAGAACGCATCGCCGCAACGATCGCAACACCGTGAAACAACACTCCCAAAGGTACGAGGGTGCACCAATCAATAACAAGTAATGAGTAGTAATCGAAGAAGTGTGTTCGCTCGAGGTGGCTAATGTAACAACCCGCATATTTATCGATTTTATATTTAAATATTTTATTTAAATATTTTACCGTTCATCGGATTTTGGTCCGAAAAGCTACTTTGTGCAAACAGTCGAATTGGGACTCGAGACCACCCCCATTGAGTTCAAAATGACGTTTGCGACCTTTTTGAGTATAAGCTTCGATATGTTTGGAGAAAGTTGATTTTTGCCACTTTTTCACTTAGGGTTTTGGTTTGGGCTGAACCCACTTACTAACTCAGTCCCAACCCACTCCAACTCTTCATTACTTCATTTCTTATTCCTAACTCTTCAAGCTTTCAACAATGGTGGAAGAGAAAAAGAATTAGGAAATCCTAAACCCTAGTTTCCTTTTGCAAATCAATTTCTAGCTCCAAACTCAAGAGAACCCATTGGTAAGTATCTCCTTCTTCTTCTCCAACTCATTCTCTCTTTGGTTTCTGAAATTTGCTAAACCTAAACTTGGGAATGTTCTTCTTTTGAGTTGAGAATCAAGCTTCTTGAGTTGGGTTTGAAGAGTGGTTGATTCCCCTTTGCTTTCAAGCTTCATCTTCATAAATTTTAGTGCAAAGGTGAGTTTTTTAATCTCACATCTATGCTTATAATTCTCTTCTATTGTTAGGTATGAATTCCTAACACTTATTCATGTGCATTTGATTTTGATTTGGATTGCTTTTGTGAATATTTCAATTTTTAGTGTTTTGAGTTCAATTCGTTAAAAATCCTAACTTTGATGTTTGAACATGTTTTTGGTGATGCATCAAGGAGCTTATAGGACCGGGTAGTCGATTGACATAAACCCTTAGCGCCGTTGCTCGTGCGAATGCAATTTTGGTCAAGATTGAACCTCATTTGTAATAGGCAGGGAAGAGGCTGGAAACAGGTTCGGCCGGCCGACACCCCTGGTCCGGTCGACCGACCTGCTTCCAAGTGCATAAGCACTTTCTGTTTTAAGGTTCGGTCGACCGACTCAGGGAACCCGGTCGACTGACCTGCTGTCCCGAGAGGTTTCCAGCCTTTGGTTCGGTCGACCGACTCAGGGATTCCGGTCGACCGACCAGATGATTTTTGCCAGATTAGCCTATTTTGCTAATCCGTTTGAATATCCAACTTTAATCGATTCGTGTTGTCTCCCATTTGTTGTTGTCATTTATTATCGACTTTGATGACCTTTTATTTGGGAATTTTAGATATATCCACTTTGATGGATTTTATATCGATTTCTTTGGATTTTATTCACGTCTTCGAATGTGAATTTTTATGCCCGATTGTTTCTACAATCTTCTTTGTGATTTGTCACTTTAAAAATATAAAGGTTTTCTATACTAGTAGTAAATATCAAAACTCTTACTTTAAATGATTTCAACACTATTTTATAACAAAGCTCGTTTTCTCAAACCGATTTCCAATCTATTAGTATATACAAACCTTTACCTCACTCGTATGAGAAATCTAATTAAACGACTTAGTAAAACGAGTGGTATGAAACGCTTGCGTTTACTTTGTCGGTTAATTCTTGGACTTGTTCGATTGAAACTCTTGTGACAATTTTCTAGTGGAGATCTACAATTTGTTCGTAAATATTTAAGTTAAGCTAGTGATTATGGGACATGAAGCTAAGCTCATATATTTACTAGCTTACTGTAATTGACACTTCTCGTTGATCATGACGATCATCTTTATGGTTTAGACTAGCAATGTGTGATGTCTCTTTGTTTGCGAGGTTAGGCTAGACACCACTGGTGTGATTCCATTCACACATACCTTTTCGGTTAGCCTAGACACCACTTGTGTGATTCCATTCACACATACCTTTTTGCTTTTTGGTGAGGCTAGACACCACTTGTGCGATTCCATTCACACATACCTTTTCGGTTAGCCTAGACACCACTTGTGTGATTCCATTCACACATACCTTTTTGCTTTTTGGTTAGGCTAGACACCATTTGTGCGATTCCATTCACACATACCTTTTCGGTTAGCCTAGACACCACTTGTGTGATTCCACTCACACATACCTTTCCGTGATTTCTGGATTTCGTGTGTTGATTTCTGGAATTTATATCATTGACTTGTTATGAGTACAGGTTTAGGGTATGATGCCCTCTTTGGATCTTTGAGAAGATTCTTGTGATATTGATTAATCTTTGTTGATTATCATTTACATGCTTATAGTAGTATGCCATTATGGATATTATGTTTATGCCATATCTTTCATGTTATATCATGTCATCTGATATTTATAGCTAGACTGATCCGTTTATTATTTTCTTATGAAATAATACTCGGGTCAGACCGAGATGTTACAGGTGCTTCTGCTTGACTTCTCCCCTGGGATTCATTTCTCTGACTTTTGGCAAACTACTTAGATTAGTAGTTTATTTTGTTGTATACATTTGATATTTAGACTCCATAATGTATACTTATTCTTTTGTGTAGTTCATGTAACTATGTCTTTTTGATATTGTGGATCTTGTTGACCACTACTCTGATGTACACTTTCATGTGTTACATTCATATCTACTTCCGCCTTTGTGATATGAATTGTCTGTGACTGATTTATGTTATGTTTACTTCTATATTTGTTTCCGAAGACCTTTATATCCACTGTGCAGTAGCTTTGAGTTTGTGCTGGTATGTCGGATTTCCTCTCCAGATGAAAAGTTATATTTTTATCTGGCATATCGGTACTCGCACAAAGCAATTATACAGATGGTCGCTCCTCAACAGCCTTATTCTCCGTGCTAGTTGACAGCATTACTCCGTAGTGTTCTTGTCTAGCGTGGGTATAGAGGTGGGGCGTCACAGCATGGTATCGGAGCCAAACTTCGGAACAATATAGAATAATTTAGCAAGGATCATGTCCTAAGTCTTTCTTAGGAGTTGTGCTTTAGGATTTTATTCGGGTCTTCGTCCCGTTCTATCCTATTTTCTTTATGATTCCTTGTTTTATCTATCAAGAATTGCTTGATATTTATCTTGAGAATAACTTTTTCTTCTTCTTTATTTCTTTCTTAAAGAAGAGAAATGGTTAGACCTGGCCGTCCCAGCGCCGGTCAATCTAGTGCTACTCCCCAAGATGGAGTTTTTATGACCACCCAACAACTCCTTGACCTCGTTACAAATGCTCAAGCAGCTGGAGCTAACCCGGAACCTACTCACCCAAAGTCGGGATTTGCACGCTTGTGCAGCGATTACACTAATTTGGGTGGGAAGCCATTCAAAGGTTCGGAAACTATCATCGAGGTCTAGGCTAGGTTAAAATCATGCGATCGAATCTTTTCTCGCATGAACCTTATCGATCTCCACCGCGTTCAGGTGGCTTCCAGCATGCTCCAGGAGAGAGCATTGGACTGGTACGAACTCCTTGTTTCAGAAATTAATGAAGCGGATCTCACCTGGGAGCAATTTCAGGGACGCTTCGAGTTAAAGTTTGTACCAGAAGCTGGGAAAGTAACCTTGGCTCAATGTTTTATAGACCTTGTTCAAGGTCAATCCTCTGTGACTGATTGCGTCGCATCCTTCGAGTCGCTTTCCGAATATGGGGTTGAATACATCAACACCCCATTGAAGAAGAACCAGAGGTTCGTTTATGGCTTAAATAAAAATCTTAAGAAGCCACTACTCCTGAAACTAGAAGTCGCATTTGATCAGCTCGTCGATATCACTCTTCGTCTTGAAGAGACTGATAAAGAAAGTGATGTTGAAATATTAGCTTCCAAACCCAACTTCAACAACAAAAAGAGACCCAATGAATTCGAAGGCCCTTATCCCAACAAAAGGGAAAGCAAGCAACGCCTGCTGCAAAGGCTCCTTCTCCTAGTAGTGCGAGATGCTTCAACTGTGGATCTGGGGATCATTTTGCTAATAAGTGCTCAAAGCCCAAATCGTGTCGCTATTGTAAGAGCCCAGATCATTTCATCCATCAATGCCTCAAACGTGAAGGCAAGAGGGAGGGAAAGTTGAATGTGGCTCAAGCCCTTGGCAACACATCTCGTGGCCAAGGTATTTCTCACTTAATTCTTGATTACATTTATTTTGTGATCTTCTTATTTGAGCTCTTTTTGATATGGGTTTCATCTCACTATTTTATATCAAAAGAACTTGTCGATTCTTTTTCTTTGAATATTTTGGGCTTGTTGACTTCTTTGAGGATTGCGAATCCGGATGGTAGATTTGCAACACTCAATTCGCTTTTGTTTGATGTCGAAATTATTTTATGTGATTTATCTTTCCGTGCCGATATTTTTACTTAGGCTTCGGAATTGATTTTTTTGTGAGGATTAGCTTAATCGTTGTGAAGCGCATATCCTATTTGTCCCATATGGACTATTCATCTTCGACATTTTCAATCTGTTAAGCAGATTTCTATTTTTCCTTTATGATTTTGATTCCAACTTGATGGCATCATTTTATTCCTTAAGCCCACTTATAAGGAAAGTGTTATTTCTCTCATTCATGTAGTTTGAGAAATTTTCCGGTATTTTTGAGTTTGTCATAGGATTATCACCTAAGAAATCTTTTGTGTGGTGATAAGGTCTTTCTAGTTCGACCTTGCCACCGGTTTTCATTTGCTACGAGTTGCGGAAATTGGCATTCCACTTACAGCATTCCGCACTCGTTATGATTCTTATGAATGACTTATTATGTCATTCAATTTGTCCAGCTTATTTCATCCACTTTATAAATCGAATATTCTATGAATATTTCGATGAGACTATTCTTGTATTTACTGATTTTGGATGAAAATAGTAATTTAAAATTTTGCAAATCTTTTTCATAAGATTTATTTATAAGTAAAACTGGATTTTTGTTCTTGAAACGAACAAAGAATATTCTTAAAACTTTTTAAGAGATTTATTTATCCTATAAAAGATGATTTTATGATTGTATTGCCCGTTGAGTGCTTTAAGAATTTTGGTCAATGCGTTTTGTCGTAAGCAACAAGTGGTTGATTCTTTGAGGTTGTCTGAATGGAATTATCTTTTTTATCAAGTTCATCGAACGTTTTGATATACTTCGTTTTATTGAGATTGATCTCATTCCTTTTACGGACTAGTGTCCGATGTTCTTTTATGGTGTTCGGTTCATCGGAGGTATTGTTATTATAATACATCGATGTTCCATCTTATCTGGATCAATAGATGTACCATTATTTTACTACATCGTTGATCCGGTTTATCGATTCATTTGGCGTACTGTTATTATAGTACGACGTTGCACCATCTCAATTTTCTGCTATTCTTGACGTTCTCCACGTCTTTTATCTACGGAAATGCTTTTATGTTTCCGGTTTTAATTCTTGAGCCCGGTGTTATTGAGGGATTGAAGTTTCACCAAATTTGACTTTTGAGCAACATTCTATTCGCATCATTGCTTTGGAGGTTGAGCGCCTTCGATATAAAGATATTCTTTTTGATAAAAGTTCAATGGTTCTCAAATCCTAAGAATTGCTCATGTGAAATCTTGAGAATTCATCGAACGAAAACTTTCGGATTTACTCCTTCGTGCTCTTTATGGTGGACTTCTTGATTCAAATTTTCTTTTGTGCTAATATGCTTCCACGGTTGTTACTATATATTTCCTTCTTAATTATTGCGAGGACGCGATTTCTTTAAGGAGGGGAGTCTGTAACAACCCGCATATTTATCGATTTTATATTTAAATATTTTATTTAAATATTTTACCGTTCATCGAAATTTGGTCCGAAAAGCTACTTTGTGCAAACAGTCGAATTGGGACTCGAGACCACCCCCATTGAGTTCAAAATGACGTTTGCGACCTTTTTGAGTATAAGCTTCGATATGTTTGGAGAAAGTTGATTTTTGCCACTTTTTCACTTAGGGTTTTGGTTTGGGCTGAACCCACTTACTAACTCAGTCCCAACCCACTCCAACTCTTCATTACTTCATTTCTTATTCCTAACTCTTCAAGCTTTCAACAATGGTGGAAGAGAAAAAGAATTAGGAAATCCTAAACCCTAGTTTCCTTTTGCAAATCAATTTCTAGCTCCAAACTCAAGAGAACCCATTGGTAAGTATCTCCTTCTTCTTCTCCAACTCATTCTCTCTTTGGTTTCTGAAATTTGCTAAACCTAAACTTGGGAATGTTCTTCTTTTGAGTTGAGAATCAAGCTTCTTGAGATGGGTTTGAAGAGTGGTTGATTCCCCTTTGCTTTCAAGCTTCATCTTAATAAATTTTAGCGCAAAGGTGAGATTTTTAATCTCACATCTATGCTTATAATTCTCTTCTATTGTTAGGTATGAATTCCTAACACTTATTCATGTGCATTTGATTTTGATTTGGATTGCTTTTGTGAATATTCCAATTTTTAGTGTTTTGAGTTCAATTCGTTAAAAATCCTAACTTTGATGTTTGAACATGTTTTGGTGATGCATCGAGGAGCTTATAGGGCCGGGTAGTCGATTGACATAAACCCTTAGCGCCGTTGTTCGTGCGAATGCAATTTTGGTCAAGATTGAACCTCATTTGTAATAGGCAGGGAAGAGGCTGGAAACAGGTTCGGCCGACCGACACCCCTGGTCCGGTCGACCGACCTGCTTCCAAGTGCATAAGCACTTTCTGTTTTAAGGTTCGGTCGACCGACTCAGGGAGCCCGGTCGACCGACCTGCTGTCCCGAGAGGATTCCAGCCTTTGGTTCGGTCGACCGACTCAGGGAGTCCAGTCGACCGACCAGATGATTTTTGCCAGATTAGCCTATTTTGCTAATCCGTTCGAATATCCAACTTTAATCGATTCGTGTTGTCTCCCTTTTGTTGTTGTCATTTATTATCGACTTTGATGACCTTTTCTTTGGGAATTTTAGATATATCCACTTTGATGGATTTTATATCGATTTCTTTGGATTTTATTCACGTCTTGAATGTGAATTTTTACGCCCGATTGTTTCTACAATCTTCTTTGTGATTTGTCACTTTAAAAATATAAAGGTTTTCTATACTAGTAGTAAATATCAAAACTCTTTCTTTAAATGATTTCAACACTATTTTATAACAAAGCTCGTTTTCTCAAACCGATTTCTAATCTATTAGTATATACAAACCTTTACCTCACTCGTATGAGAAATCTAATTAAACGACTTAGTAAAACGAGTGGTATGAAACGCTTGCGTTTACTTTGTCGGTTAATTCTTGGACTTGTTCGATTGAAACTCTTGTGACAATTTTCTAGTGGAGATCTACAATTTGTTCGTAAATATTTAAGTTAAGCTAGTGGTTATGGGACATGAAGCTAAGCTCATATATTTACTAGCTTACTGTAATTGACACTTCTCGTTGATCATGACGATCATCTTTATGGTTTAGACTAGCAATGTGCGATGTCTCTTTGTTTGCGAGGTTAGGCTAGACACCACTGGTGTGATTCCATTCACACATACATTTTCGGTTAGCCTAGACACCACTTGTGTGATTCCATTCACACATACCTTTTTGCTTTTTGGTTAGGCTAGACACCACTTGTGCGATTCCATTCACACATACCTTTTCGGTTAGCCTAGACACCACTTGTGTGATTCCATTCACACATACCTTTTTGCTTTTTGGTTAGGCTAGACACCACTTGTGCGATTCCATTCACACATACCTTTTCGGTTAGCCTAGACACCACTTGTTTGATTCCATTCACACATACCTTTTTGCTTTTTGGTTAGGCTAGACACCACTTGTGCGATTCCATTCACACATACCTTTTCGGTTAGCCTAGACACCACTTGTGTGATTCCACTCACACATACCTTTCTGTGATTTCTGGATTTCGTGTGTTGATTTCTGGAATTTATATCATTGACTTGTTATGAGTACAGGTTTAGGGTATGATGCCCTCTTTGGATCTTTGAGAAGATTCTTGTGATATTGATTAATCTTTTGTTGATTATCATTTACATGCTTATAGTAGTATGCCATTATGGATATTATGTTTATGCCATATCTTTCATGTTATATCATGTCAACTGATATTTATAGCTAGAATGATCCGTTTATTATTTTCTTATGAAGTAATACTCGGGTCAGACCGAGATGTTACAGGTGCTTCTGCTTGACTTCTCCCTTGGGATTCATTTCTCTGACTTTTGGCAAACTACTTAGATTAGTAGTTTATTTTGTTGTATACATTTGAGATTTAGACTCCATAATGTATACTTATTCTTTTGTGTAGTTCGTGTAACTATGTCTTTTTGATATTGTGGATCTTGTTGACCACTACTCTGATGTACACTTTCATGTGTTATATTCATATCTACTTCCGCCTTTGTGCTATGAATTGTCTGTGACTGATTTATGTTATGTTTACTTCTATATTTGTTTCCGAAGACCTTTATAGCCACTGTGTAGTAGCTTTGAGTTTGTGCTGGTATGTCGGATTTCCTCTCCAGATGAAAAGTTATATTTTTATCTGGCATATCGGTACTCACGCAAAGCAATTATACAGATGGTCACTCCTCAACAGCCTTATTCTCCGTGCTAGTTGACAGCATTACTCCGTAGTGTTCTTGTCTAGCGTGGGTATAGAGGTGGGGCGTCACAGCTAACCCCATTTGGCCCGGCACGGCTCCTGTTTTAGTCATTTCCAATTTGACACAAGTGTCAAGGCTATCCATTATCGTTCTCTTTCTTCACTCATCACGTACATCATTCCAACCACTTCATTCTGGATCACACTACGCGTATAGTTATTAAAGTGGTTTTCGGTTTAGACAGAGAGTATGTCCATAACCGATTCCGGTCTCTTTAATAACTTTCGTAATTATTAAACCGATTGGTCGTTTAATAAATTTCGAAACCAAATCAATTTCAATTAAAATTGGAATTCGTAAACCAACATTTCGTTTATCTTTCTAAATAAATTTCCAAAATTTTCGTTCAAACTTCCAAATTACTATTTCGAAATCTTATAATTCAATTTCAATATTTATTTAAAACAATTCAAATATTGATTCAAGTTCGTATATAAATTTCATTCTGAAATCATTTAAATTGATTTAATTTAACGTTCGAATCAATTTAAATTCATTGATCGATTTCATTCAATATTCGTTAAGTAAATTTATCATTCAAAACAACTTCTATTTAATTTCCAATTCATTAAATCAATTACTTAAATTCAATTCCATTAACAAAGATTACAAATTTAATTAATTGGATTCGACAAATCAAATTCATTAAATTACAAGTCTTACATTAATTTCAATAGATCACATTTTATTTCTTGGAATTCAGTTTCGCTTATAAATTTCAAAACTCAATTAATAAAGAAACAAAATTTCACATATTCAAGAAGTTCAATTTCACTTATTAATTTACCTAAATAATTTTTCCAAAACTTAATAAATAAAGAAACCCAATTTCATTTATTAACGACACTTATTCAAAAGTTCAATTTCTCTTATCAAAGAATTCTTTTTTTATTCAATTATCAAATAATTAAATCTTATTCAATTATTAAATAATTTCAATCTTAATTATTAATAATTTCAAAATTTAATAATTACAAACTTGGTTATAAATTTAAACATAATTACTAAATCATTTCCACTTAATTATGAATTCAAACTTAATTATCAAATCATTTCAGCTTAATTATAAATTCAACTTAATAATTTCAAACTTAACTATAATTCCAAACTTAATTATAATTTCAAATTTAATTATTAAATATTTCAAACTTAATAATTTCAAAACTCAATTATTACTAACTCCAAATTATTTACTAATAATTCCAAATTTAATTATTAAATAATTAAATTTCAAATAACGTTCTTTCATCAATTACTACGTTAGTATTTGTTTCAGATTTCAACATTTACATTTTCCTTTCATAAAGATTCAAATTCTAACCTTAATTCAAAACTTATTCTTTATTCGAATAAAATCATTATTTTATTTTAAATCAAATTATTGACCAATCGGATTTTATTTAATTCTCTATCCTAAGTCATGTTCATTAGGGTATTTATCATTTCAACCCGATTCCGATTCAATTCAAAAATCAAAACATAACAAAGGGAACTTGCAGTGTGATAACTGGGATGGTGTCAAAGTAAATAAACAAGCAATAACAACAATCAATAACAATCCAATAATCAATTAAAATAATCCTGAAATAATCGTATTAATTCACATTGTTATTTGTGCAAATTAATATAATTATTTCTAGAATCTACACTATCATTTCATGTAGATTAAAGATTATTACAATATTATTTATACGGTTCTTTACTTGTCATTCATTATTCAATTTCAACTACATCGATTTACACAACATACATTTAAATAGTTCAAAGTGCGATTTACCATATTTCTACGTGTCGATTCATTTAAACATTTAAGGGGTCGTATTATGCAAATGTCACCAAATCAAACTTAACCCATATATCAAACCTAACTTGTAACGACCCTAAATTTTGACCCTGTTTATTTTAATAAATATTTAATCTGATTAAATAAAATATGAACTAATTATTTTCAAATGAATATGATTTTGGAATAATTGCCATTTGTTTATATAAATTTGTTTTTTTTAAAAAGGGAAATTTGATCCTAGAAATTTAGATAAAAGCTCTTAATAATATTTACCTTACATAATTGAATTAAAGTACTGAACTTTGTTTATATTTGTAAATATACATATGGATGTTAATGTTTAAATTAAAATCTAATTCTAACAATATAAAATATAAATATAAAATATAAATATAAAATATAAATATAAAATATAAATCAAATATGTGTATATAATTTAATTTAAATAGTGATAGTAAAGTACAAATAGAAATGAATACAAATATAAGTGAGAAAATCATTTTGAATATGACTTGAACATTGATAGTCAAATATAAAATACAAATGTAAAATTTAACATAAGAATTAATTGGTCAAGATTGCATACAACATAAATTAAAAATTTGTAAACAAAGCTAAAATAAGAACAAGGCATAAAAAAAACACAAAGCATAAAGAAAAAAAAACAAAATCAAATGTAAATTATGTAAAACTAGAGGTTAACAAAACAAAATATTTTTATACACAATCAACAACAACCATATATATGTAAATTATTCAAGTTAGAAATTATGAAACAAATTTATTTTCAAACAAACCAAAAAGTATAAAAACAAACTTGACACATGTGAAATATTCAATTTGAAAATTAATAACAAGTCAAATATCTAAAAAGTAACTAACTGCATATATACAAAACCTAGTGTTGCCTGCAAAGTAAATAATTATGCATAAGGTTATTTATAACCAAACCAACATCATATAATGACCTGCAAACCCGTCAGGGTATAGGGTATAATACCTGACCCAAAATTGTTTTGATACAAATATACTTTTCATACCAAATCTATATTCCCAGTTAATCATAATTTTGTAAACAGATTAAGCAACACAAACATTTAATGCTCTTCTGTTCGAGCACATCTTTGTGTCTATTTAAAATATGCACAAATCCTGACTTTGCAGTGAATAGATCTGATCAACAAATATAAAACAAAGGATAGTATGTACATTAAGCATATGTTGCCAGTAAGTAAGGATATGGGTAACCTGTAAATAATTATGCAGGCAAGTTAATAAAATATTTATGTACTAATAGGATTAAGTGTAGACAATAAGTACATTAGCATTTAATGTTTAGCATCCCAGCAAAACATTTGGCCGAATTTAAGATCATATCATCCTCATTAAAAAAAGAAAAAAAAAGCTTGCCTGATAAAAACAAAATGAATAGTGTACTAGCAGATATCACCTAACCTGGTTAACTTCTTTCCATTTATACATAACTTCCTATCTTTTATATATATATGTGTGTATGCATCCTTTATTTAGTCAGTAACATAAGTATACTTGAGAAGCAAATGTAAAGAGGGAAACAGAAAGAAGAAAAGATAAAAGAAGCAAACAAAGCTCAAGTTTAAAATCATAAGAACAGAAAAAATTTATTGACAGGTTTCAACAACAGTTTTTTTTTAAAACAAGGAGTGTGCTTTCTGTTCAAAGATTTTACTGGTGAGTAAACAAGAAACTTTAAGTTTTAAGTTATTTTAAAATAGTTCAAGATTGTTTGATATCCTAGATTATATATATATATATATATATATATATATATATATATGTTTCAGCTTGTATATATGCTGTGATGCTCTGTTCACCTTTGTTGATTGATTCAGGTTTTGATATTTTCTTCAAATTCAATTTGCACTCTCCAGATTATTTATAAGCTTTAAACTTTTCACCTAGACAAGATGTTGAACTTAAAATTTGATTTCTAAAGGCTGATTAAACTTTGTAGTAAAACATAATTACTGTAATATTAGTTTACAGGTATCAAATGATAGCATGAAAAAAAATTGATTTTTGTAAAACATGAATTCAAGATTATATTTTGAATTCTTATTACAAATTATGATTTTTAAAACAAAAATCTAGATTTCTAAGTTAATATTTAAAGTACAGTTTATAAATGAACAAAAATTGCATTGTCACTAATTTCTTGTTGTCAATGCAATTTAAATTGTTGAAAATTGTTGTGAAGTTGGTATGAACATGTATGATGCTGGGAAAAATGATAAATAATTTGTCAAACTCAAGATTGGGTCGAACGAACTCAAACTAGAGTTTGAGTGCACGTTTTTGATCCTGTCGGTGATTGGTCGAGAACTACTGCATTTCGCGATCGAGTGCCGTGAATTTCTGGACGATGGACGAAGGTCGTATTGTCGAGACGTGGTCAAAATCTTGACGACTCTGGTGGCTTGAATGGTGATCGCGAGGTGATTCTTTTGGTTTGTTTGATTTCTGTTTAGGGGTTAAACTGTTGTTTTTCGTTTCGACTTTACCGAAGGCAATTCGATTTTGGGATTCGAATATACAAGTGATTGGTGGTGTGTGTGGGATGTGGGTTTTCGCCGGAGGCCTTTGGTACCGCCGTGCACGTGCACAGCGTGGAGGAGGGAGGCAGCGTTGTGTCTGTGGAGTCGCTCGATTCATGCTCGAGTAAATAGGAGAGAAGCTTCGAGTTTAACTGAGTTTCGCGCGAGATTTCCTGTTGTTGTTTTTTTATGTAGCCAATGTTTCAATTTAACTACAGGAACTAAAGAAATTAAAAAAAGAGAAGAAGAGGTTTGTTCAGGCAGGGTGACTCGGGGAGGAAGCGTGGTCTACTCGGAGTTACGCGCGTATTTTTTCAGGGAGAGCTCGAGTTTCCTTCAACTGTAAAGTAACTGTTTTGCTTTAATTAAGATTCATTCAAGTTTTCTAATGAATGTTTAACAAGCTTTAATTAAGAAGTTGATTCAAGTTATAATGATTTTTGATAAATACTTAAGGAAGTTTTTAAAACGTTTAATTAATTATTTAATCCAGTATTATTTTAATTTAGTATAAAGTTAATTAACAATTAAGTGTAGTTAGCCAACAAAATTGATTTCCAAATTTAATGAAGGTTTCTATTATTAAAATGTTAATTATGTTGGAAATTTAATCTTAATTGATGATTTCAGAAAGTAAATAAAATAATCACTTTTAAAATTGGAATTGGTGATGGATCAACTGATTGATTAAGCAATTAATAAAGTGTAATTAACTACTTAAGGTAATTAATGAATAAATTAAGCAAGTTAATATAAAGTTTAAGTAAGTGGCTAGTTATTAATAAATGGATAATTAAGTTTTATTAAGATCATTAATCCATGATTGAAGAATAGTTAATTAGGTAATTAGGGTTAAACAAATTGATTAAGTGATTGAGTAATTAAGGGAATTAATTACTTATTGTAATTACTGAAGTTAAGATAAACTATTTGAGTTAATTAATTAAGTTTAATTAACTTAATAATTATTGAAGATGTGATAAGTATAATTACTTGGAGAAGTAATTAATGATAATGACTAGATGTAGTTGATTGAAGATGATTTAATAATGGATGTGATTTGAGTATAATTACTTTGGGCAATTAATCAAGGGATTAATACTCAGTTGAGGTGTAATTAGGTGATGTGATAGAGTAATTAAAGGTGCTTAATTACTGAATAGTATTAATCAGGAGTGATTAATAAGTGTAGTTTAATTTAAGATTCAATTACTTAAGGTAATTAATTTAATACAGGATAATGAAATTAAAGGGGTAATTAGTAATCATTAATAAATATAATTAATAATAAGAGATTAAAGAGTAATTAATTAGTGTAATTAAGAAGTAATGTAATGTTTGTAATTGAAGGTTAATTTCTATATTTGGATAATATAATTAGTTTGTGAAATAATTAAAAGATGATTACTTGAATAAAATTAAATGTTAATTAATCAAGTGTGATTAAGTGAAATGAATTTATTAATTGATTGATAATTGGTTAATAGTTATATAAACAAGATTTATAATGGAAAAGTAATTAATTTAATTTACTTTAAACTAATTAGAGATGCAAGTAATTAATTTAATCCATTTTAAATTAATTATAGCTGATATGATTGCTTATGTATTGTTTACCTTGAATGGTTTGAGATCTCAAATATGAGATAAATGATGCTATATAAAAGGTATGCTTTGATTATGATAATAATATGAATTATCTGTGTGATGATAATATTGCCTATCTGTTTATGGTGATAATGTTGATTATCTATTGTGATATTGTGAATTATCTATATGTGTGAATATGGATAATTGAATTGTTTTAAACTTTAAAACAACTTGGCCCTAAAATACATGTTTTGGATTTCGATGAGACTGGGATCGGGTTTCCATATTTGGACATCCGAAAACCACATCAATCCAAATTAACGATAGGTCGTGAATCCGATGTGAAGATGAAGATTCAGAATGCAAGGGTTGTCGTCGCTAACTCTGAGGGTGATTCCAAAATAAGTGTAATGAGATAATGCCTTCAGTTTCGTTCAAACCCGGAAAGAACTTGTATGGATCGAATGCTTTCAGCACATCGTCAAGCGGGCGATGAGCATTCTAAGGAATATGTTCTCTAAAGGTAATCGTAGCCTCAAGCCTCATCAACCGGGAATCGCTAAAATAGGGGAGGTGCAGCAAGGCTAGGTGGGTCATGCCCAAGCAGGACAAGATTTTCCCCTGTTAAGATGTCCCTTTTTATTCGGCTTAGTGAGCGGTTGGTCGCGCCAACTGCGAGGTTATCTTGTTCAGGACTGTTCAGTAAGGAATGGTTCCGGCCTTGTGTTGCAAGGGAGCGGGCGGACTCCTCGGTACGGTGATCTAGGCCCCGTAATGTGACGGGCGGTACCCCAGTAACCCTGCCATTGTATGGAATCCATTTTCCAATAAGTGCCCACGCTTTTGATTGTATTACCCACTTTTGTGGCTAGTAGCTGGAATTTAATAATGTAACAATTTCGGCTATTCTCTATTTACTTGAAAACCCTAGACACTATTATAATATCACAGAATTTCCTATGAAATGTTTTGGTTAGCGTAAGGTAAAAACTCACACGTATTTATGTGTGGGGAGTCTTATGTGATACCTTTATTTTCAAATGTTTTTTTCAAGTTAAACAACCTTAAACCGTTTACTCATACCAGACCCATGTCTGGCCCGGAGTTTGTATTTTATGTTTTCATAAACTCTTGGGTACTCAAATTTTTACGAGTAGCCAAGTGATAGGTTCTTGGATTATTGAGTTCTGGAGGAGCTTGGAGCAGGAGCCCAGACGTATATAGATATCTATATAGTTCCGTTGTGTTAGTTACAGTATGTTATATTTTGTGATGTATGTAGTGACCGATGTATATAAAATTGTCAAGTGTATAATGTTGTATAACTCTGATATATGTAAACTATGTAATTGTTATGTGATGTATTATATTTAATTCCATTCCGCTGTGAGATTCCGTGATTGTTGTTCTTTCTTTCTCCTTCTTTTCTATTTCTATCCCTTTCTTTCTTATTGATGATACGTCTTTCTGGTAGTAGAAGGGCGAGTCGTCACAGTTGGTATCAGAGCTGAAAGGTTAAGTGAGAACCTTGGCTCTGGTGGAGATTACTCATTAGAGATAGAGTCGGTAGTACTCTAGAATGAGTCTGAGCATAATAATAGATATGAGTGCGTATTTGTTAGTCAATATAAAATGGTTTTATATTATGTTGATTGATTTATTGAGTGGCATATGAACCTTCGTCAGTGCAGTCTGCACAACTGTACCGAAGGGGTTTCTAAGCACTTGAATAGAACAATTCGACATGATACTGTTTTCAAAAGTGGGTGAATTAAATAATTTCATCCAAAATATATTTTGATATAAAATTTTTTTTTGCAAGTTATTATATATAATTAAAGTACTTGGATGATAGTGTTACAGACAAATAAGATTATAAAGATTTACAATGGCTTACATAACTAAGGAAAGTATGAGATTGAATTTGGAATTAAAGTTAAAAGTGAAGTTAAAAATGAGAATTTATTTTGGATTAAGTTGAAAGTTTAATTAATTTTGGAATTAAACTAATGATTAAAAATATAATAATAATAATAAGGATGTAAATAAATTGATGAAGTACATCAAATTTACAATGTAAATGAATTGGATTGGGAAATTTAATAGAAATAAATTTTTTGTTGAGATTAACATAAGCTTAATAATTGGATTTAAATTTAAGATTGAAATAAAATGAATTGAGATATGGATGATTTTAAATGAAATTAAGTTCTTATTTAATTAAATCCAAATGAATTGGTAGATTTAAGAGAATAGTATGGTGCTTAATTTAACGAAAGTTAAGTTAAACAAATTGAATTGGAAAAGAATTCAGTTGAGATATAAATGATGTTAAATAAATTAAATCCTTACTTAAATAAATAAGAGTAAGTTGAAATGAAATTGAATTGGAATAAATATATTCCGATAACTTATAAAGAAAATTGGCAACACATTGGTTAAGAGTATTTTTGGCTGTAGATGAGTGTTCAATCTCGAGTTAAAATGAAACATGAATATATTCAAGCTTAAATTGGGGAAAAATGTGGGAATATGAATGTGAGACTTATAAAAGAAAATACGAGAAAATAAAATAGTAAGCCAAATAAAATTGTTTTGTATTTGGAGAATGAAATAAAAATCCAAACTTGAATTATAAAATAAAATTGAACACAGATAAAATAATAAGATGATTTTTGAAAGATAAAGGACCAATATGGAATTGGAAATGGAAGTGAACTAATTTGGAATAAATTGGTAAATTGAATAGATTAACGAGATTTCAATTGGTTAAAACAAAAGTTGGATTGAGAGGTAATAATGGAATTTGATCTAGGTGAGTATCAAATAAGTTGGAAATAAATTTAAGTATGAAATTGAAACAAATAAATTAACCTAAGATTAAACTTTATAAGAGTGTAGCATCGAGGAAAGTGAGAGTTTATTTGGTAAAAGCTTGAATAATTTAAGTTGAATGAAATAAAATCTTTATTCGAATAGGAATAGTTTGATAAAAAATTTAATTTTGTATAAATAGACTCTGATGGCTTATCAAAAGAATTTAAATGCTTGAGATAAAACGTATATTTATTTAATACAGGTAAGATCTGGAGTTTAAAGTGAAAATGAATGTGATTAAGAATAAATGGATTTAAGTATGGTGAATAAATAAATTTGTGGCTCATAAAGTTTAAAAAAGTGGAATTATAAGCCGAAATAAAATTATTTTGTACTTGGGAAATGAAATAGACATTCAACCCGGAATTTACAAACTAGAGATGAACTTAAGAACTATAATGAAGTGATTTTTGTGATGAAATCGAATATGGAATTGGAAATAGAAATAAACTAATTTGAAACGAATTAGTAAATTAAGTATGTAAATGAAATTGGAATTGGTCAAATGAAGTTGTATGGTGAATTAATGAATTTGATTGTGAATTAAAATGAATGGGAGGCTGAGACCTTGAGTTATATATATATATATATATATATATATATATATATATATATATATATATATAATTCAACTGGGATTGGTATTGTATCTTACAGAATTGAATTGCCAGAACAGATGCCCGGAATTCATAATGTATCCCATGCATCTCATCTTGGAATTTTGTTTAGGATCCATCATTAATTGTAGAACCAGTAGTTCAGGGAGATTTGGGAAGTCAAGCGGATTTTGACTGTAGTCAGGAATCCTGTTCGGATTGTTGATGAAACCGAGAGGCAACTTGGGAGTAAGTAGTGAAGCTTGTCGAGTGCAATGGAGCGAGGATCTCAGTGATTGCACCTGGAAGACTCTGGATAGTTCTAGGGAAGTTTATCCGGATTTGTGTTCGGATAGCTAGTGTTGCTTGTTAGGATAGACTGTTTGATTGTTTTCTAACGTATGAATGATATGTATGTGTGAATGGTTGGTATCACAGCTTTTAAATTATCTTTGTTTTAAATTTCGGGGATGAAATTCTTTTAAGGGGGAAGGAATGTAACGACCCTGAATTTTGACCCTGTTTATTTTAATAAATATTTAATCTGATTAAATAAAATGTGAAATAATTATATTCAAATGAATATGATTTTGGAATAATTGCCATTTGTTTATTTAAATTTGTTTTTAAAAAAAAGGGAAAATTGATCTTGGAAATTTAGATAAAAGCTCTTAATAATATTTACCTTACATAATTGAATTAAAGTACTGAACTTTGTTTATATTTGGAAATATACATATGGATGTTAATGTTTAAATTAAAATCTAATTCTAACAATATAAAATATAAATATAAAATATAAATCAAATATGTGTATATAATTTATTTAAATAGTGATAGTAAAGTACAAATAGAAATGAATACAAATATAAGTGGGAAAATCATTTTGAATATGACTTGAACATTGATAGTCAAATATAAAAGACAAATGTAAAATTTAACATAAGAATTAATTGGTCAAGATTGCATACAACATAAATTAAAAATTTGTAAACAAAGCTAAAATAAGAACAAGGTATAAAAAAAACACAAAGCATAAAGGAAAAAAAACAAAATCAAATGTAAATTATGTAAAACTAGAGGTTAACAAAACAAAATATTTTTATACACAATCAACAACAACCATATATATGTAAATTATTCAAGTTATAAATTATGAAACAAATTTATTTTCAAACAAACCAAAAAGTATAAAAACAAACTTGACACATGTGAAATATTCAATTTGAAAATTAATAACAAGTCAAATATCTAAAAAGTAACTAACTGCATATATACAAAACCTAGTGTTGCCTGCAAAGTAAATAATTATGCATAAGGTTATTTATAACCAAACCAACATCATATAATGACCTGCAAACCCGTCAGGGTATAGGGTATAATACCTGACCCAAAATTGTTTTGATACAAATATACTTTTCATACCAAATCTATATTCCCAGTTAATCATAATTTTGTAAACAGATTAAGCAACACAAACATTTAATGCTCTTCTGTTCGAGCACATCTTTGTGTCTATTTAAAATATGCACAAATCCTGACTTTGCAGTGAATAGATCTGATCAACAAATATAAAACAAAGGATAGTATGTACATTAAGCATATGTTGCCAGTAAGTAAGGATATGGGTAACCTGTAAATAATTATGCATGCAAGTTAATAAAATATTTATGTACTATTAGGATTAAGTGTAGACAATAAGTACATTAGCATTTAATGTTTAGCATCTCAGCAAAACATTTGGCCGAATTTAAGATCATATCAGCCTCATTAAAAAAAACGAAGCTTGGCGGATAAAAACAAAATGAATAGTGTACTAGCAGATATCACCTAACCTGGTTAACTTCTTTCCATTTATACATAACTTCCTATCTTTTATATATATGTGTGTATGCATCCTTTATTTAGTCAGTAACATAAGTATACCTGAGAAACAAATATAAAGAGCAAAACAGAAAGAAGAAAAGATAAAAGAAGCAAACAAAGCTCAAGTTTGAAATCATAAGAACAGGAAAAATTTATAGACAGGTTTCAACAACAGTTTTTTTTTTAAAACAAGGAGTGTGCTTTCTGTTCAAAGATTTTACTGGTGAGTAAACAAGAAACTTTAAGTTTTAAGTTATTTTAAAATAGTTCAAGATTGTTTGATATCCTAGATTATATATATATGTTTCAGCTTGTATATATGCTGTGATGCTCTATGCACCTTTGTTGATTGATTCAGGTTGTGATATTTTCTTCAAATTCAATTTGCACTCTCCAGATTCTTTATAAGCTTTAAACTTTTCACCTAAACAAGATGTTGAACTTAAAATTTGATTTATAAAGGCTGATTAAACTTTGTAGTAAAACATAATTACTGTAATATTAGTTTACAGGTATCAAATGATAACATGAAAAAAAATTGATTTTTGTAAAACATGAATTCAAGATTATATGTTGAATTCTTATTACAAATTATGATTTTTAAAACAAAAATCTAGATTTCTAAGTTAATATTTAAAGTACAGTTTATAAATGAACAAAAATTGCATTGTCACTAATTTCTTGTTATCAATGCAATTTAAATTGTTGAAAATTATTGTGAAGTTGGTATGGTAACGACCCGGAATTTTGGGCAATAAGAATTTAATAATCTGTGTTAATAATTTAATTGATTTGATAATTTTCTTTATAATTTTAATTTGTGAATTTGATCTTTTAAAGGTTAATAAATATTTAATCTGATAATTGTAACTTATATCTTTCTGACAATTTTAATTTGATAGGAATTGTTTTTCAAAGCTAATGAAATTTTATTCTGTTTATAATATATACATTTGATATATATTGTGAATAGAAGAGCTTTTGTTTTAAATTAAAAAGATAAACTTTCAAATTATAATATATATGTATGTATATGTTATAGTTTGAGTTGTTTTGAGATTTAATTTTAATCTATTGATAATTTAGATATGAATGAATATTGTAATTGGAGCTTTTTTTTAATTTTTATTTTTAAAATTAAATTTAAAGATTAATTCATTTGTTTTAAAAATATAGGATAAACAATTTATTTTTGCATATGATAGTTTATAAAAAGGATTTAAATAAAGTGTTGTTTTGTTCTCTTTTAAAATGCTTATTATGAAATGGTTATGAATATATAAAGTTATAAATAAAATCTTTTTAAAATAATCTCTAAAATTTAGAATAATTTGTAAACATAAGTAGGATGAAAATAAATTACAAAATTCACATTCACATAAATATAAGATATAATTATCTTTGTAATAAGGTTTTTAATACAATTATGCAAGAGTTTAACACATGTAAAGCTATTAAACAATTGAATGACATTTGTGCAAATTAATAACAAGTGGCAATCATCTCATTTTAATTTTTAATAAATGTAAAAGAAGAAAACTAGTTTTTTTCGAATACACTTTCTTTGTTTTCATTTCTTATCTAAAACTAATGGAAACCTGAGATTTTTAAAATTCAAAAATAAAAATAAATCTTCAACCTGCAATTCAACTTCAATCTACAACTTCAAATCTGCATTTCTAAAATTCATCTTCAACAACTGCAAAATCTCTGCAATTCAACAAATCTGCACGTCAAAATGAAATCTGCAACTTAGTGGAAGTTCTACTTCAACCTGCAACTTAAAAGGGTTCAGGATCAAGTTCAACAGAAGTATCAACTTTTGAAAACAACAATTGGAAGCATGCAGATGGATTTTACAATAGTAATTAAAAGCTTTTTCAAAATTAAAAGATGCATAGCCTGGGAAATGAAGTAAATCTGTTCTGCAAGTTTATCAGGTGAGTAAATGGATTTTTTTAAAAACAGTTTGATTCTTGATTAATCTTGATTTTGTGATTATATCATAATGATTATAGGAAATACTTGTTTTAAATTGAATGCATGTTGAATTGGATGTATCGAATGCCTGGGAAAAATTTAGAATGGTTACTGTGTTTAGTTAAAACAGTTTCAAATCCTTCAAAATCCCAATAACTTGATTTTTAACACGAATTGTACTGTGATTTGTTAATGAAAGATGTTTGAAATCAAGTGAGTTATCATCTAAAAATGGTTATAGGAATTTAAATAAATTAGTTATTCATATTTTTTCAAATTTATAGTAAATACAATATATATATATGTCAAAATAAATCATCACAATTCAGTAATTTGAATTAAGGAACATATTAGTAATTGAAGATGATGATTTTAGGAAGTAAAATCTGGATTTTTGGTGAAGTGATTGTTGGGTTTTGTAGTAATGAGCAATATTGGGCATTTTGTAGATTTCTGATGATTTGTACATTAATTCGAATTGATATTTGAATCAAAGCTTGCTTGCAAGCTATTGATCATGGGAAAAATACAGGATAATTTTTCAAATGAGTAAATTGAGTGAATTAGATTAAACTAGGGTTTTATATAAGTTTCGATTTGTCTTGACTGTAATGTCATTTGCGAGATAATTCATGAATCGAGTTCCTTCATTTTTGGTGATGACGAAGTTCTTGGTTGTGGGATGCTATGGCGGGGTCGGCGTAGTTCATCATCGCCGAGTTGTTGGCCGTAGGTGGTTCGAGTCACGTTAGTTTATGCAGTTTTCGACATCGAGTACGAAATTGTGATCCTCGAGTTCGTTGATGGATCTGGGTTTGAGATCGCGTTTGATTGAGGTTGTGTGACCGGAATGGATAATCGCGACGACCAAACTTGGCCGGAGTTGATGGGGCATGTGCATGGGATATGTTGTGTGCACTGGGAGGCTTTGTTTGGGAAGATGAGTTTTCGCTTGGGTATGCTCTCGTGTTTTCCTGTGGGGCTTCTCGAAGAAATTGTTAATGGTGATACTCGAGGCGAGCACGGGGTATCTAGGTGATTTACTCGAGTTTCTGGCATTTTCTCGAGGCAAGCAGGGGTTAGCTTAAGGATTGGCTCCGGTTTGCTATAATGGATAATCTGGATTTTAAGTTTAGCCAAATTTGGGAAGAAAACAAATTCTTAAAGTTTAAAAACTTGTTGTTTTGAAGAAAGTTAATCGAGCTTTAAAAGGTATTAATTGAATTTGTTTTCAAAATTTAATTGTTAAGATGATTGCTTTTAAAAGTGATTAACTTAATCAAATTTTGAATCTTTAAATTAAAAGAGGAATGTTTGAATTTAAATATTAAATCAAAATTATTAAGTATTGTTTTGAAACAAAGTTTCAATTTATACTAAAAATAAATAAGTTTAAATTTGGATAATTAAAGTGTTATAAACTTTTAAAGATGATTTCTAAATGTTTATTTCCAAATAAGATTAATGTTAAGGCTTTGAAAACCAAATAGAATAATTGATTTTAAGTTATAAAAAAAGAAGAAGAAGAGATTTGATTAATTTCAAATAATTTATTTATGAAGATAATTATGGTTAATTTATCTTTGACATGAACTAAAAGAATACTTAATGTGATTTGTAATTAAGTAAAGAGTTTGATTAAGAATAATGTTTTCTTAATTAATTAAGGATTTTTAAAATCTAGGAAGTTAATTAATTAATTGTTTAATTAATTTTAAATAATTAGTTAATTATTTATTAAATTTTAAATAATCACTTAATTATGAATTAATTAAGTATAATTACTTAATAAAGAAATTAATGATGAATTGTTGAATGTAGTTAAGAAGTCAATTACTTATGGCGGTGACTAATGGAAAATACTCATGGGAATAATTAAGTTGAAGTGATTATGGGAAAATCACTTGTTGTTATCAATTAAAAAATTAATTAATTTAATTGTTTTAAAGTTAATTAATTATGAAATGATTAATTAATTAAAGAATTAAGAATTATTTAACGATGAAGTGAAATTGTTTGTTAAGTAATTAATTAAGAAAGTAATTAAGACTTATTAATGGAAGTAATTAGAAATAATTACTTGTGTAAGTAATTAAGAATTAATTACTTAATTTATTTTGGTTAATTTATTAATGTAATTAATTAATTATTGAATGTGATTAATTTAAGATTAATTACCAAGAATAATTAATTAATTAAGTAATTAAATAAGGATTGATTGTTAATTTAAATTGGTTAATAATTACTTAATGAAGTAATTAAGGATTAATTAATCAGATTAATTAATCAAGGATTAATTTAATTAAATTAGAAATTAATTAAGTAAGAAGTTAATTAATTTAGTTAAGTAATTACAAATTGTTAATTACTAATTATGATTAATTAGTTGATTAATTATAAGTTAATTATTTAATTAATTAAAATTAATTAATTAGGATCATTAATTAATATTAATCAAGGTTGATTAATAAAAGTAATTAATTGAAGTGTGATTAATTAATTGTAATTAATTAAGGTTTAATGTAATTAATTATAGTTAATTAATTAATGTATGATCATTAATTATTGTAATTAATGAGAGTAATTAAAGGGTTAATTACTGAATATGGATTGGATAATTACTTGAATGTAATTAAAAGATAATTAATCAAGGAAGAATAATTAAAGAAGATCATTAGAGATGATTAATTTGTTTATTTGGAATAAACAAATGAAAAGGATTTAGGTAATCCAGGTGATTTAGAATTAATCAATTCCGTTTTTATATGGATGATTGATATTAGATGATTGATTGATATTGGATGTTGAATGATATTGGGTGATTGGTTGATATTGGATGTTGATTAATATGGGTAATTGGTTGATACTGAATGATCTGGATTTCTCTGTTATGTGATATGCTGCTTCGTGAAGATGAATATTGTTATGAATTATCTCTTGTGATAATATGATTCATCTATCTGTTTACATATCATCCTGAAATATAAGTTTAAATTGTTTAAAACCTTAAGTATAACTTGGACATTAAAATGGCGTTTGGTTTCGGTGAGACCGGGATCGGGTTTCCATATTTGGAATTCGAAAACCACATCGTTTCCAATTAAACGTTAGGTCGTTAATCCAAGTGGAGCAAGTGAAGACTCGAGGTGTAAGGGCTATACGTCAGTATAACTCTGTGGGTGATTCCGTAATGAGTTGATGGAATAGTGCTTATAGATTCGAGATGGTGAATCATAGTGCAAGGGCTATGGTCATTGACTCTGAGGGTGATTCCAATAATGAGTACAACGAGATAGTGCCTTCGGTTTCGTTCGAACCCGGAACGAACTTGTATGGATTGAATGCTTTCAGCACATCGTCAAGTGGACGATGAGCATTCTAAGATAATGTGTTCTATAAAGGTAATCGTAATCTCAAGCCTCATCAACCGGGAATGGCTAAAACAGGGGAGGTGCAGCAAGGCTTTGTGGGTATCTCCCACTGGAGAGCAAGATTTACCCGTGTCTAGAGGTCCCTTTTTATTTCGGCTTAGTGTGTGGTTGGTCGCGCCAACTACGGGGTGGTCTTGTTCGGGACTGTCCAGTAAGGGATGGTTCCGGCCTTGTGTTGCAGGGGAGTTAGGGTGGCTCCTCGGTACGTTGATCTAGGCCACGTACTGTGACGGGCGGTACCCCAGTAGCCCTGCCATTGTATGGAATCCAAAATCCAATAAGTACCTGTACGGTTTTGATTGTGCCCAACTATGTTGGAACGTGAGATGTAAGCATTCCAGCTATTTCTGTATTTTATTTTGAAAACCCTAGACACTATTATAATATCACTGGATTTCCTAGCAAATGTTTTGGTTAGCGTAAGGTAAAAACTTTTCCATGTTTATGTGTGGGAAGTCTTACGTGATACCCTTTCTTTTCAAAGGTTTTATAAAGTTAAGCAATTTAAACCCGTTTACTCACACCAGATCCCTGTCTGACCCGAGTGTTTATTTTCTGTTTTATTAAACTCTTGGGTACTCATATTATGTATGAGTAGTCAAGTGAATCAGGTCAGCTTGACGAATTCTGGAGGAGATATGGAGCAGGAGGCTTCGACGTGTAGATAAATATATTGGTTCCGCTGTGTATGTTGTGTCTGTATCTTGTATACTTGAGTTGTATAGTTAGACAGAAGTTTATAACTGTCTATTATCTATTGTTTAAGTTGTGTACTCTGATGTGATGAGATACTATGTAATATTTTATGTTATATATTATATTTTATTCGTTCCGCTGTGAGTTCTCTGATGTTGTTCTGTTTCTTCTTTCTCTTTCTTTTCTTCTTCTATCCCTTTCTTTCTTCAAGATGATGCGATTTCCTGGAGATAGGAAGTCGGGTCGTCGTAGGTATGAACATGTATGAAGCTGGGAAAAATGATAAATAATTTTTCGAACTCAAGAGTGGGTCGAACGAACTCAAACTAGGGTTTGAGTGCACGTTTTTGATCCTGTCAGTGATTGGTCGAGAACTACTGCATTTCGCGATCGAGTGCCATGAATTTCTGGACGATGGACGAAGGTCGTATTGTCGAGACGTGGTCAAAATATTGACGACTCTGGTCGCTTGAATGGTGATCGCGAGGTGATTCTTTTGGTTGGTGTGAGTTCTGTTTAGGGGTTGAACTTTTGTTTTTCGTTTCGACTTTACTGAAGGCAATTCGATTTTGGGATTCGAATATACGAGTGATTAGTGGTGTGTCTGGGACGTGGGTGTTCGCCGGAGGCCTTTGGTGCCGCCGTGCACGTGCACAGTGTGGAGGAGGGAGGCGGCGTTGTGTCTGTGGAGTCGCTCGATTCATGCTCGAGTAAATAGGAGAGAAGCTTCGAGTTTTACTGAGTTTCGCGCGAGATTTCCTGTTGTTGTTTTTTTTTATGTGGCCAATGTTTCAATTTAACTACAGGAACTAAAGAAATAAAAAAAAGAGAGAAGAAGAGGTTTGTTCAGGCAGGGTGACTCGGGGAGGAAGCGTGGTTTACTCGGAGTTACGCGCGTATTTTTTCAGGGAGAGCTCGAGTTTCCTTCAACTGTAAAGTAACTGTTTTGTTTTAATTAAGATTCATTCAAGTTTTCTAATGAATGTTTAACAAGCTTTAATTAAGAAGTTGATTCTAGTTATAATGATTTTTGATAAATACTTAACGAAGTTTTTAAAACGTTTAATTAATTATTTAATCCAGTATTATTTTAATTTAGTATAAAGTTAATTAACAATTAAGTGTAGTTAGCCAACAAAATTGATTTCCAAATTTAATGAAGGTTTCTATTATTAAAATATTAATTATGTTGGGAATTTAATCTTAATTGATGATTTCAAAAAGTAAATAAAATAATCACTTTTAAAATTGGAATTGGTGATGGATCAACTGATTGATTAAGCAATTAATAAAGTGTAATTAACTACTTAAGGTAATTAATGAATAAATTAAGCAATTTAATATAAAGTTTAAGTAAGTGGCTAGTTATTAATAAATGGATAATTAAATTTTATTAAGATCATTAATCCATGATTGAAGAATAGTTAATTAGGTAATTAAGGTTAAACAAATTGATTAAGTGATTGAGTAATTAAGGGAATTAATTACTTATTGTAATTACTGAAGTTAAGATAAACTATTTGAGTTAATTAATTAAGTTTAATTAACTTAATAATTATTGAAGATGTGATAAGTATAATTACTTGGAGAAGTAATTAATGATAATGACTGGATGCAGTTGATTGAAGATGATTTAATAATGGATGTGATTTGAGTATAATTACTTTAGGCAATTAATCAAGGTATTAATACTTAGTTGAGGTGTAATTAGGTGATGTGATAGAGTAATTAAAGGTGCTTAATTACTGAATAGTATTAATCAGAAGTGATTAATAAGTGTAGTTTTATTTAAGATTCAATTACTTAAGGTAATTAATTTAATACAGGATAATGAAATTAAAGGGGTAATTAGTAATCATTAGTAAATATAATTAATAATAAGAGATTAAAGAGTAATTAATTAGTGTAATTAAGAAGTAATGTAATGTTTGTAATTGAAGGTTAATTTCTATATTTGGATAATATAATTAGTTTATGAAATAATTAAAAGATGATTACTTGAATAAAATTAAATGTTAATTAATCAAGTGTGATTAAGTGAAATGAATTTATTAATTGATTGATAATTGGTTAATAATTATATAAACAAGATTTATAATGGAAAAGTAATTAATTTAATTTACTTTAAATTAATTAGAGATGCAAGTAATTAATTTAATCCATTTTAAATTAATTATAGCTGATATGATTGCTCATGTATTGTTTACCTTGAATGGTTTGAGATCTCAAATATGAGATAAATGAAGCTATATGAAAGGTATGCTTTGATTATGATAATAATATGAATTATCTGTGTGATGATAATATTTCCTATCTGTTTATGGTGATAATGTTGATTATCTATTGTGATATTGTGAATTATCTATATGTGTGAATATGGATAATTTAATTGTTTTAAACATTAAAACAACTTGGCCCGAAAAGACACGTTTTGGATTTCGATGAGACCGGGATCGGGTTTCCATATTTGGACATCCGAAAACCACATCGATCCAAATTAACGATAGGTCGTGAATCCGAAGTGAAGATGAAGATTCAGAATGCAAGGGTTGTTGTCGCTAACTCTGAGGGTGATTTCGAAATGAGTGTAACGAGATAATGCCTTCAGTTTCGTTCGAACCCAGAACGAACTTGTATGGATCGAATGCTTTTAGCACATCGTCAGGCGGGCGATGAGCATTCTAAGGAATATGTTCTCTAAAGGTAATCGTAGCCTCAAGCCTCATCAACCGGGAATGGCTAAAACAGGGGAGGTGCAGCAAGGCTAGGTGGGTCATGCCCAAGCAGGACAAGATTTTCCCCTGTCAAGATGTCCCTTTTTATTCGGCTTAGTGAGCGGTTGGTCGCGCCAACTGCGAGGTTATCTTGTTCGGGACTATTCAGTAAGGAATGGTTTCGGTCTTGTGTTGCAGGGGAGCGGGCGTACTCCTCGGTACGGTGATCTAGGCCCCGTACTGTGACGGGCGGTACCCCAGTAGCCCTGCCATTGTATGGAATCCATTTTCCAATAAGTGCCCACGGTTTTGATTGTATTACCCACTTTTGTGGCTAGTAGCTGGAATTTAATAATGTAACAATTTCGGCTATTTTCTATTTACTTGAAAACCCTAGACACTATTATAATATCACAGAATTTCCTATGAAATGTTTTGGTTAGCGTAAGGTAAAAACTCACCCGTATTTATGTGCGGGGAGTCTTACGTGATACCTTTATTTTCAAATGTTTTTTCAAGTTAAACAACCTTAAACCGTTTACTCATACCAGACCCATGTCTGACCCGGAGTTTATATTTTATGTTTTCATAAACTCTTGGGTACTCAAATTTTTACGAGTAGCCAAGTGATAGGTTCTTGGATTGTTGAGTTCTGGAGGAGCTTGGAGCAGGAGCCCAGACGTATATAGATATCTATATAGTTCCGCTATGTTAGTTATAGTATGTTATATTTTGTGATGTATGTAGTGACCGATGTATATAAAATTGTCAAGTGTATAATATTGTATAACTCTGATATATGTAAACTATGTAATTGTTATGTGATGAATTATATTTAATTCCATTCCGCTGTGAGATTCCGTGATTGTTGTTCTTTCTTTCTCCTTCTTTTCTATTTCTATCCCTTTCTTTCTTATTGATGATACGTCTTTCTGGTAGTAGAAGGGCGGGTCGTCACATAACTATCCAATGACAATTCCAATTTCAAGTTATTTATCACTTACAACATTAACAGTTTAACGTTCAATGTCAACATCACCCAATAAATCAAATTATCAACCAAACTTGATTATTTTGCATACATAACAGATAATGGTGTCAGATGTCACAGGTGAACTGATGCAGGTAATAACATATATTTAACAGTGTAAATAACTAGGAACAGCATATTTCAATTGTCGTTACAATTGAAATCATATTTAGTAATATAAGGATATTAATCGTGAGTGATTGCTCACCTTTCGAGGTTTGAGATGGACGAGAATGGGAAGAATCGCGAATCCAGGCACGAATTTCAAAGTAAAGCACAATTGGCACGAATACGACGACTAAGCTGGAAATGGGAATCGAAGAACCATTAGAATCAGTTTGATATAAGTTAAAACGAAATGTAAATTATACAGATATACACTTTCTCAAATCAATATAAAGTTTAAAACACATACAAATGTACAACTTTAAAAATCAATATTTTTATAATATGTATACGTATTTTAAAACAATACTCATATATTCAAATCTAATATATCTACATAATCTATGTCCATAAACTATAAAAACTAGGATATTAAACCTAAAACAATATATACACAAACACATACACTAAAATATAAGACATGCGAAATCATACTATAACTGTCAAATGCACTTAATATATGCACATTCATACTATACAAAGAACATATACAGACCCTATATATTATAAGTAAAAATCCAAATATATCTAAATCAAAATATCTATGTATATTTAAAGCTACCACAACATCACTCACTGTCATAAATACTGCAAACTATAACTATACCTTTACATATATATTAGATGATATAGCTTACATACACCTTATATGCTTTATATTTATAACCCATATTTAAACTTGACATACATACTTATCTACCTTACAAAGAAACGGTTCTATAGTTTATATATATGTAACCTTTTCAAATTTTTCAAAATAAAAAATTTAAACATATCTTACTTCAAAATATATTTTACTGGTAATATTTTAAAACAAAAGCTATTGTGCGAAACATATCACAGCAAGCACTCCTCTAATATTCCCATACATAAAACCTATACACATTTAAAAAAGAATGCAGTCATACACATATACCAAACAACATATTATAAGCACTATATACGGCCACATATATATAGTATATGTTTTACTTTTTAAACTGCATATTAATATACGACAGATTTCAACTTGTATAACAACATAATATATGCAGAAACTAGCTGGTACATAAACTTCTTAACCAAAATATTTGAATGAAATAATATATTACCTATACAGCAGATAATATATATTATATATATACTTATATCAATAGAAAACATTCAAATAAAAAAAATACTGACCAATACTTAAAGATGTACAGTCTAATCTTTTAAAAACATGCTACAGCTAATGATATACTTGTACGCATCTACAACTCATCCACTGAGGTTACGCAATTATATTTATAATAAAAGAAACCAACTCTAAACAATATATACCTCGAACGAAAAATGAAGTGAAGGAGTTGCGTGAAAATGGAGGATTTGGGTTCGCGACTAGAAAGAAGAGAGGGCTCTGGACGGTGGCTCGGGTCTTGGTGCGAGTGAAGCTAGTTTGGGCATAGGTTTTTTTTTTGAAAGGAGAAAGCTTCAAGCGAGAGGGAGGAGGGTGAGGATAGTGATGG
This sequence comes from Allium cepa, assembly GCA_030765085.1. Taxonomy (NCBI): domain Eukaryota; kingdom Viridiplantae; phylum Streptophyta; class Magnoliopsida; order Asparagales; family Amaryllidaceae; genus Allium; species Allium cepa. The sequence goes on from CM060931.1 coordinate 174,481,761, forward strand.
CGGGCGAGTGAAACAGCGGAAGGAGGTGTGCTACTCACGTGGTGGCCATGGAGGGGTGTCATGCTCAGTTGCAGGCGGAGTTCGGCTAGAAAATTGGTGGAGGTCCGTGGTGGAGTATGGAGATGGTGGTAGCTGCATTTGTGAGGGTTGGCGAAATGGTGGAGCTCGGTCTCGGGTTGCAGGTGTGCGGGAGGAAGAAGAGAAGGTGGCCGTGGTGGAGTATGGGGTGAAGGAGCCTTGGCCACTGGAAGCACTAGTGGAGGACGTTCGTGACGGCGACCATAGCTAGTGGAGGTGATGGGCGGTCTGGTGCAAGGTGGTGATGGCTCGGTCATAAAGGAGGAGGAGGTGAGTGATGGCCGAGCAGTAGTGGAAGGGAACGAGGAAAAATGATTTCTCAGGTCAATATTTATTTTGTTCATCAATTTGGAGGTGGGGTTAGAAGATAGGAAGGTTGAGGAGAAGAGATCTGGGGAAAGATGAATGAAAGTGATAAATTTCTTCTCAAAGCAAATGGACAGTGACGAACCCGTTTTATTATTTTATTTGAAATGGAACTAAACCCAAAAACAATATGAACCATCCCAAAATAAATGAAATAGGAATCAGTGTTAGTAATAAAGTTAAATTTTTGAGAAGTGAAAAAGACCGCAGGCTAATGACAATTAGACGGCGGAATATGAAAGGGAAATAGGAAACCAAAAGTTAGAATTGGGTACCGATTCAATAAATTGTTTTTTCGATTTCGTTGTGTACCGAACTTCAAAACACACAAACGAATGTACTTTAGTGATCAGCACGACGAGACGATCAGAACGGTATACGGATATCGGTAGTACGATTGAACTATTAAAATTCGAATTTTATAATAGCGGAAAATGCATGAAAAACATAGAAAAATAAGATTGATGGAGCCAAAAATGTCCGAATTTGGAAAAACGACAAACTGACATCTTGCTCAAAAGATGGTTTAGAATTTTTCTATGTAAAAATATTTTGGTTTTGAAAACGTTTTATTTTCATCGCTTTTTAACTGATTAAATTGAAGTAAATCTACGCACGGAATAAACTTTCATGTTTTCTGTGACGCCCCACCTCTATACCCACGCTAGCCAAGAACATTACGGTGAATGCTGTCGACTAGCACGGAGAATAAGGCTGTTGAGGAGCGACCATCCGTGTAATTTCTTTGCGCGAGCACCGATATGTCAAATAATATAACATGCATTCTATTTCAAGAGGAAATCCGACATACCGACACAAACTCAAAGCTACTACACGGTGGCTATATAAATCCTTCGGAAAACAAATATAGAAATAAACATAACATAAATCAGTCACAGACAATTCATATCACAAAGGCGGAATAAGATATGAATATTACACTAGAAAGTGTACATCAGAGTAGTGGTCTAAAAAGATCCACAATATCACAAACGAATAGTTACACGAACTACACAAAAGAATAAGTATACATTAGGGAGTCTATATCTCAAATGTATACAACAAAATAACTACTAATCTAAGTAGTTAACCCAAAAGTCAAGAAGTTAATCCCAGATGAGAAGTCAAGCAGAAGTACCTGTAACATCTCGGTCCGACCCGAGTATTATTTAATAAGAAAATAATAAACGGATCAGTCTAACTATAAATATCAGATGAAACGATATAGAATAAGAGATATGACTAAACACGTAATAATCACAATGCCAAGCTGTGATATATATATATATATATATATATACTTAGTTGATAATCATCAAGAGATTAATCAATGTCACCAAATCTACACAAGAATCAAAGAAGTGTCATACTCTTTATTTCGTTCATCAATCCACAAATATTGACGATAATATCAATGTCAATCACAAAAGTCAAAGATGCACAAATTCCAGAAGACTACACAAGAAATCCAGAAATCACAAAAGTCAATGACACACAAATTCACCAATGCACAAATATTGATAAAACTTATCAATGGAAATCACGAAAATTGGTGAAACACAAATTCTAGGAATCTACACAAGAAATCCAGAAATCACAAAGGGGGGGGGGGGGGAAGGCCTATCTCAAACGGGAGCATAAAGCTCACCAACACGTGTATCACAAACGGAACGCTAATTCCATGGTCGCTAACCATCACAAATTGAGCCGAAGCTCCACAAACGGGGTTTAGTCTCCCTCGCAGACAAAGAGACATCGCACATTGCTAGTCTAAATCACAAAGATGATCGTCAAGATCAGCGAGAAGTGTCAATTACACTAAGCTAGTAAATATATGAGTTTAGCTTCATGTCCCATAACCACTTGCTTAACTTAAATATTTACGAACAAACTGTAGATCTCCACTAGAAAATTGTCACAAGAGGTTCAATCGAACAAGTCCAAGAATTAACCGACAAAGTAAACGCAAGCGTTTCATACCACTTGTTTTACTAAGCCGTTTAATTAGATTTCTCATACGAGTGAGGTAAAGGTTTGTATATACTAATAGATTGGAAAACAGTTTTATAAACGAATTTGGTATTAAAATAGTATTGAAATCGTTTGAGTAAAGAGTTTTGATATTTACTACTAGTATAGGAAACCTTTATATTTTTAAAGTGACAAATCACGAAGAAGATTGTAAGAACAATCAATCACAAAAATTCACATACGAAGACGTGAATAAAATCCAATGAAATCGATAAAGGATCCATCGAAATGGATATTCAAAAATCCCTAAAAAGAGTCATCAAAGTCATAATAGATGATAACAACAAATAGGATTATCACGAATCGATTTAAATTAGAATTTCAATCCAAAAAGGCAAATTAGACTCAAACAGCAGGTTCAGTCGACTGAACAGAGTTTTTCAGTCGACTGACCCTTTACATAGAAATTTTTCATGTTCAGGAAACTTTCTGTTTCCAGTTTCAGTCGACTGTGCAGAGTTTTTCAGTCGACTGAATCATGCCTGGAAACTCTCGGGTTTCAGGTTCAGTCGACTGAACAGAGATTTCAGTCGACTGAATCATGCCTGGGCTGTTTTTCAGCCTTATACAAATGAAGAGCAAACTCTTCCAAAATGCAATCGGACGAACATTGGCTCTAAGGGTTTATGCCAAACGGCAACCCGGCCCTATATGCTCTTCGATGCATCACCAAAAGCATGATCAAACATCCATAAAAGGATTTTACACAAATTTGACTTAAAAACCCAAAAATTGGAATATTTACAAAACCAATCCAAATCAAGAGAAAATTCTCATGAAGAAGTGTTAGGAATTCATACCTAACAACCAAAGATAATTATAGTCATAGATGTGAGATAAAAATCTCACCTTTTCACAAAATCGAACAAGAAGAAGCTTGAAAGCAAATGGAGAATCAACCTCTCTTCAACACAACTCAATTGAGCTTGAATTTAAGCTCAAAAACAAGAACATTCCCAAAATTAGGTTTAGGAATTTCTGAAATTTGTATGAGAATAAGTTGGAGAAGAAGAAGAGAAGCTTACCAATGGGTTCTTCTTGAGTTTGGAGCAAGGAATTTGATTTGCAAGAGAAACTAGGGTTTTGGAATTTTAATTTCCAATCTCTCCCACCAATAACACTCTAAAAATTGAAATGAGAAGAGAATGAGGGTGAGTGGGGAAGAGTGGCTCAGATTTGAGCATAAGTTAACATAGGGTTGAGCCCAAAAACCAAACCCAAAGTAAAAAGTAGCAGAAATCAACTTTCTCCAAACATATCGAAGCTTATACTCAAAAAGGTCGCAAACGGCATTTTAAACTCAATGGGAGTGGTCCTGAGCCCTAATTCGACCGTATGCAAAAAATTAGCTTTTCGGACTAAAATCCGACTAACGATAAAATATTTAAATAAAATATTTAAATATAAAATCGACAAATATGGGGGTTGTTACAGACTCCCCTCCTTAAAGAAATTGCGTCCTCGCAATATTACAAGAAGAAGATATATAGTAACAACCATAGAAGCATATTCAACACAAAAGAAGTTTGAAATAAGAAGTTCACCTCAAAGAGCACGAGAAAGTAAGTCCGGATGTGTACGCTCGATGTACTCTCCAGATTCCTAAGAACAATCCTTAGGATTTGAAGACCATTGAACTTTAACAAGCGGAACATCTTTATTTCGAAGTCGTTTGACTTCCGAAGCAATGATACGAATAGGATGTTGCTCATAAGTTAAATTAGGCGAAACTTCAATCTCTTCCACAACACCGGGCTCAAGAATAGAATCGGAATCTCGAAGACATTTTCGAAGTTGAGAAACGTGAAACACGTCATGCATAGGAGAAAATTGAGCCGGTAATAAAAGGCGATAAGCCAAAGAACCAATACGTTCGGTGATAGGAAATGGCCCAATATATCGAGGCGCTAACTTTCCCGATCGACTGAAACGTACAACACCCTTCATAGGTGAAACACGAATGAACACAAAATCTCCCACAGAAAATTCTAACCTCCTTCTCCGGTTATCGGCATAGGATTTTTGTGTACTTTGGGCTTCTTTCATCCTATGACGAATAAGATCAATCATTTCTGTGGAATCACGAATAAAATCTGGACCTAAAGCCAGCTTCTCACCGGCCTCAAGCCAACAAGAAGGAGATCGGCATGGCCTTCCGTAGAGTGCCTCAAAAGGTGCCATACCAATACTAGATTGGAAGCTATTATTATAGGAAAATTCAACAAGTGAAATATGATCTTCCCAACCTCCACCAAAATCAAGAACACAAGCACGAAGAAGATCTTCAAGAGTTTGATTCACACGCTCGGTTTGTCCATCGGACTAGGGATGATAAGCGGTGCTAAAATTAAGCTTCGTTCCCAAAGCTTTTTTAAGACTCTTCCAAAATCCACTAGTAAACAATGGATCACGATCACTAACAATAGAAGTAGGAACACCATGCAATTTAACAATTTCTTTAATAAAGAGTTTGGCCAAAAGAGGAACGGTTCGGTTAGACCGAACGGGAATAAAATGGGCGGATTTAGTAAGTCTATCACCAATTACCATAAGCTATCATGACCCGATCGAGAACGGGGAAGGCCATCTATAAAATCCATGGAAATTTGATCCCACTTCCAAACTGGAATTTCTAAAGGTTGCAATAACCCTCTGGGCCTTTGATGTTCGGCCTTAACGAGTTGGCAAGTCATGCAACGTTTAACGAAGTTAGCGATGTCAAGTTTCATTCCCTCCCAATAATAAAGTCTCTTCATATCCGCGTACATTTTACTACTACCGGGATGAATGGTAAATTTAGAACGATGTGAATCTTCTAAAATATCTTTACGAAGATCACCAATATTTAGCACGACAAGTCTACCAAATTTCCGAATGCCGCCACGAGAATCGATATCAAAGTCTTTCAAACCTTCAATATCCATTTTATCCCTAATAGTTTGGCCAAGAAGAGCCAAGTCGGGATCTAGCCCTTGAGCTTCAAGAATGCGGTCTAAAAGAGATGGATGAGCCACAAGGCTACATAAAACAAACGATGAGCATAAATCGGAAACACGGTCTCGAATTTCGCAAGTGGATAAAATCTCGAGATCGTTCCATTCGGATATCATCATAGAAACAACAGCTTGTTGTTTACGGCTAAGAGCATCGACGACAAGATTACCCTTACCGGGAGTATAAAGAATATCAAGATCATATGGTGCAAGAAATTCGAGCCAACGCTGTTGACGCAAATTAAGTTCCTTTTGAGAGAATAAATATTTCAAAGACTTATGATCTGTGTAAAGAACAAATTTCTCTCCTAAGAGATAATGACGCCAAATCCGAAGAGCAAAAACAATAGCCGCGAGTTCTAAATCATGAGTGTCATATCTAGCCTCAGCAGGCTTTAATTGCCTAGAAGCATAAGCAATAACGCGTTCCTTCTGCATAAGAACGGCACCCAAACCAATGCGACTAGCATCGGTATAAACAACGAAATCTTGATTCCCATCGGGAATAACAAGAATAGGAGCATCCGAAAGAAGTTCCTTTAATTTCTGAAAAGAAGCTTCACATTTGTCCGACCAAATGTATTTAACACCTTTCTTCGTCAAGCTAGTGAGAGGCACGACAATTTTAGAAAAGTCTTTAATAAAACGACGGTAATAGCCCGCCAATCCAAGAAAACTACGAATCTCTGTCACACTCTCCGGTCTCTTCCAATCTTGAATCGCTTCAATCTTTGAAGGATCCACAGAAATTCCGGATTCGGAAATGATATGACCGAGAAACTTCAGACGAGATTGCCAAAAATGGCATTTAGAAAATTTTGCCTTTAATTGATTACTCCTAAGAGTTTCCAACACAATCCGAAGATGTTTTTCATGCTCCTCCTCTGTTTTAGAATAAACAAGAATATCATCGATAAAGATGAGAACAAACCGGTCGAGAAAGTCTTTAAAAACTCGATTCATTAAGTCAACGAAGTAAGCCGGGGCATTAGTTAACCCAAATGGCATAACAAGCCATTCATAAGATCCATATCGAGTGCGGAACGATGTCAAAGGAATGCTATCCTCTGCAATACGAAGCTGATGAAAACCGGTAGCCAAGTCCAATTGTGAAAAGACTCTAGCACCACTAAGTTGATCGAATAGATCATCAATCCGAGGTAAAGGATACTTATTTTTGATAGTAAGATCATTAAGCTTGTGATAGTCAACGCAAAGCCTAAGTGTACCATTGGATTTCTTCACAAAAATAGCTGAAGCTCCCTAAGGCGAGGAACTAGAGCGAATAAATTGCTTCGTTTCCAATTCAGATAATTGTTTACGCATCTCCTCGTTTTCTTTATTGGACATACGATAAGGAGGACGAGTGATAGGTTGAGCTCCCGGAATAAGATTAATTCTGAACTCAATTGCTCGTTTAGGTGGTAATCCTAAAACGGGCTCGAATATGTCGGAAAATTCACAAACGACGTGAATAAGAGAAATAATATCACCCTCATCATCATCATTGTCATCACGAGGATTTAAATAATATAAAGATGCAACCAAAGCAGAATCTGAATCTTTAAGAATAACAGAAACCTGATTAACAGATTGAGGATGTCGAAGATGAATAGTCCGCTCAGGACATAGGAGATGAGCTTCATAACGGTTAAGCCAATCCATTCCCAAAATCATTCCAAAGCCTAAATAACGCATGACATGCAAATCGGCTCGGAAAGATAAATCACACAAAATAATATCGACATCTTTACACAATAAACTGATTATTGCGGATCCACCAACCGGATTCGCAATTCTCAAAGAAGTCATTAAACACAAAACATCCAAAGAAAAAGCATCAACAAGTTCTTTTGATATAAAAGAATGGGACGCACCCGTATCAAAAAGAACTCGAATAGGATGATCACGAAACAAAATAATTCCATCTAGAATAGAATGAGAAATACCTTGGCCACGAGATGTGTTGCCAGGGGCTTGAGCAACACTTAACTTTCCCTCCTTCCTGCCCTGAAGCTTGGGGCATGAAGATATAACATGACCGGGAACTTTGCAGTAGCGACAAGAAAGAGACTTTGGGCACTAGTTCGCATAATGGTCCTTCGAACCACAATTATAGCATTCCCCACGACCAAAGGAAGAAATCTTTGCCACGAAGGTTGCTTGCTTCCCTTTCTTATTGGGATAAGGGCCTTTAGATTTGTTTGGCCTCTTTCTGATGTTGAAGTTTGGTTTGGAACCCACCACTTCAACATCATTCTCTCTATCCGCCTCTTCAAGACGAAGAGCGATATCAACGAGTTGGTCGAAAGAAACTTCTAACTTTAAAAGTAATGGCTTCTTGAGGCTTTTGTTTAAGCCATAAACAAATCTCTGATTCTTCTTCAGAGGGGTGTTGATGTATTCAACCCCATATTTGGAAAGCGACTCGAAGGAGGCGATGTAATCAGTCACGGATGACTCACCTTGAACAAGGTCTATAAATCGTCGAGCCAATGTCACTTTTTCAGCTTCCGGTACAAATTTCAACTCGAAGCGTTCTCGGAATTTCTCCCAAGTGAGATCCGCTTCATTAATCTCAGAAATAAGAAGTTCGTACCAGTCCAATGCTCTTTCTCGGAGCATACTAGAGGCCACCTGAACTCGGTGAAGGTCAATAAGATTCATGCGCGAAAAGATGCGATCGCATGTTCTTAGCCAAGCCTGTACTTCAATAACAGTTTCGGAACCTTTGAATGGCTCCCCACCCAAATTAGTGTAATCGCTACACAAGCGTGCAAATCCCGACTTTGGGTGAGTAGGTTCCGGGTTAGCTCCAGCTGCTTGAGCATTTGTTACCAAATCAAGAAGCCGTTGAGCAGTCATAAAAACTCCATCCTGGGGCGGAGTGCTAGATGGCACGGCTCTGGGGCGGCCAGGTCTAGACATTTCTCTTCCTTTTAGAAAGAAAGAAGAAGAAGAAAAGGTTATTCACCAAATAGAATATCAAGCAATCTTGATAGATAAAACAAGGAATCATAAAGAAAATAGGATAGAACGGTACGAAGACCCGAATAAAATCCTAAAGCAAGACTCCTAAGAAAGACTTAGGACGATGATCCTTGTTATAATATTCCATATTTTTCCGAAGTTTGGCTCTGATACCAAGCTGTGACGCCCCACCACTATACCCACGCTAGCCAAGAACATTACGGTGAATGCTGTCGACTAGCACGGAGAATAAGGCTGTTGAGGAGCGACCATCCGTGTAATTTCTTTGCGCGAGCACCGATATGTCAGATAATATAACATGCATTCTATTTCAAGAGGAAATCCGACATACCGACACAAACTCAAAGCTACTACACGGTGGCTATATAAATCCTTCGGAAAACAAATATAGAAATAAACATAACATAAATCAGTCACAGACAATTCATATCACAAAGGCGGAATAAGATATGAATATTACACTAGAAAGTGTACATCAGAGTAGTGGTCTAAAAAGATCCACAATATCACAAAAGAATAGTTACACGAACTACACAAAAGAATAAGTATACATTAGGGAGTCTATATCTCAAATGTATACAACAAAATAACTACTAATCTAAGTAGTTAACCCAAAAGTCAAGAAGTTAATCCCGGATGAGAAGTCAAGCAGAAGTACCTGTAACATCTCGGTCCGACCCGAGTATTATTTAATAAGAAAATAATAAACGGATCAGTCTAACTATAAATATCAGATGAAACGATATAGAATAAGAGATATGACTAAACACGTAATAATCATAATGCCAAGCTGTGATATATATATATATATATCCTTAGTTGATAATCATCAAGAGATTAATCAATGTCACCAAATCTACACAAGAATCAAAGAAGTGTCATACTCTTTATTTCGTTCATCAATCCACAAATATTGACGATAATATCAATGTCAATCACAAAAGTCAAAGACGCACAAATTCCAGAAGACTACACAAGAAATCCAGAAATCACAAAAGTCAATGACACACAAATTCACCAATGCACAAATATTGATAAAACTTATCAATGGAAATCACGAAAATTGGTGAAACACAAATTCTAGGAATCTACACAAGAAATCCAGAAATCACAAGGGGGGGGGGGGGGGGAAGGCCTATCACAAACGGGAGCATAAAGCTCACCAACACGTGTATCACAAACGGAACGCTAATTCCATGGTCGCTAACCATCACAAATTGAGCCGAAGCTCCACGAACGGGGTTTAGTCTCCCTCGTAGACAAAGAGACATCGCATATTGCTAGTCTAAATCACAAAGATGATCGTCAAGATCAGCGAGAAGTGTCAATTACACTAAGCTAGTAAATATATGAGTTTAGCTTCATGTCCCATAACCACTTGCTTAACTTAAATATTTACGAACAAACTGTAAATCTCCACTAGAAAATTGTCACAAGAGGTTCAATCGAACAAGTCCAAGAATTAACCGACAAAGTAAACGCAAGCGTTTCATACCACTTGTTTTACTAAGCCGTTTAATTAGATTTCTCATATGAGTGAGGTAAAGGTTTGTATATACTAATAGATTGGAAAACGGTTTTATAAACGAATTTGGTATTAAAATAGTATTGAAATCGTTTGAGTAAAGAGTTTTGATATTTACTACTAGTATAGGAAACCTTTATATTTTTAAAGTGAAAAATCACGAAGAAGATTGTAAGAACAATCGATCACAAAAATTCACATACGAAGACGTGAATAAAATCCAACGAAATCGATAAAGGATCTATCGAAATGGATATTCAAAAATCCCTAAAAAGAGTCATCAAAGTCATAATAGATGATAACAACAAATAGGATTATCACGAATCGATTTAAATTAGAATTTCAATCCAAAAAGGCAAATTAGACTCAAACAGCAGGTTCAGTCGACTGAACAGAGTTTTTCAGTCGACTGACCCTGTACATGGAAATTTTCCAGGTTCAGAAAACTTTCTGTTTCCAGTTTCAGTCGACTGTGCAGAGTTTTTCAGTCAACTGAATCATGCCTGGAAACTCTCGGGTTTCAGGTTCAGTCGACTGAACAGAGATTTCAGTCGACTGAATCATGCCTGGGCTGTTTTTCAGCCTTATACAAATGAAGAGCAAACTCTTCCAAAATGCAATCGGACGAACATTGGCTCTAAGGGTTTATGCCAAACGGCAACCCGGCCCTATATGCTCCTCGATGCATCACCAAAAGCATGATCAAACATCCATAAAAGGATTTTACACAAATTTGACTTAAAAACCCAAAAATTGGAATATTTACAAAACCAATCCAAATCAAGAGCAAATTCTCATGAAGAAGTGTTAGGAATTCATACCTAACAACCAAAGATAATTATAGTCATAGATGTGAGATAAAAATCTCACCTTTTCACAAAATCGAACAAGAAGAAGCTTGAAAGCAAATGGAGAATCAACCTCTCTTCAACACAACTCAATTGAGCTTGAATCTAAGCTCAAAACAAGAACATTCCCAAAATTAGGTTTAGGAATTTCTGAAATTGGTATGAGAATAAGTTGGAGAAGAAGAAGAGAAGCTTACCAATGGGTTCTTCTTGAGTTTGGAGCAAGGAATTTGATTTGCAAGAGAAACTAGGGTTTTGGAATTTTAATTTCCAATCTCTCCCACCATTAACACTCTAAAAACTGAAATGAGAAGAGAATGAGGGTGAGTGGGGAAGAGTGGCTCAGATTTGAGCATAAGTTAACATAGGGTTGAGCCCAAAAGCCAAACCCAAAGTAAAAAGTAGCAGAAATCAACTTTCTCCAAACATATCGAAGCTTATACTCAAAAAGGTCGCAAACGGCATTTTAAACTCAATGGGAGTGGTCCCGAGCCCTAATTCGACCGTATGCAAAAAGTAACTTTTCAGACTAAAATCCGACTAACGATAAAATATTTAAATAAAATATTTAAATATAAAATCGACAAATATGCGGGTTGTTACATTTTCGGGCGAAAATTTACCAGTTGCTATGTTTAACTAGACGCATTTCAAATATCAAATTTATATTTCAAAATTTTATCATTTAAATTCCCACAAAATTTCAATTAATAACGTTACTAAAACCGTTAAAATTTACGGGTCGTTACATTCTCCCCCACTCAAAACTTTTCGTCCTCGAAAAGGAAGGAAGTAGGAGAATAGAAAATCTCAAAAGAGAATAGACTTAGATTTCATAATATTCAATTAACCATATAAATTCCAATTTAAATAAATCAATATTCAAAAATTTTGTTTTTAAATTAAGATTTTCATTAAATTGATTTGATTTCACATTCATTAATGTTAGGTACAAAAGTTTTCTTTCAAATGAAATTCAATTTAAATTCAACTAATTCAAGATACTCCCTTAAGTTGATTTAATTCAATTTATTAACTTCCATAACAAATTTTTCCTCTATTAATCACACCTAGTATTCATTTAACTTATTATTTTATTTATCTCCATAAACATTTTGTAGTTAAAATTTAAGTGAATAACATTTATTATACGAACTAACATTTTATTTATAAAGACAATTTATATTATATATTATCCAATTTTCTTAAATTAACAATTTCAAAGATCATAAATTTGAATAGTCATTTATTATAGTCATACTTTATTCGACAAATTTAATTTTTCATTATTCCAAATTATTATAAAATCTATTCTACTTAATATATCCTATCACATATATATTAAGTATATCTACATTTAATATAAATACTCAAATTAACTTAAAAATTCCTTTGATATCATTTTATGTTGTATATATTCAATTACATAGTTAACTTTTGAAAATCTAGGAAAATTATATATAATGCAATTGAGTATTATACCGGTAAATTTCTAATTTAATTATTCAGGCTTAAATATTTATTCAAAACTTTGATTTCATTTTATAATTGAAATTATCCTTTATCATGAATTTAAGAATTAAATTCCGAGTAACTTCAAGTTTATTTAGAGATAAATATATATATATATATATATATATGTATAATATATCGAATCAGATTTAGTCATACACCAATCTATATATTTTCAAATCAAATCATAATTTAAGAAATTCAAATCAATTTATTTTTCAAAACAAGCCGCAGCAAAGCTACAGAATAGTCTCTCCACTTCGAAACTCGAAAATGAATGTCGATGATGCGGCCGTCGTCACCAAAATTATTTTCCAGCGACAAAGAGAAGAGCACTTATTTAAACATTTAAAATTCTTTGAAAACCATTTCTATTCGAAAATATTTTATATAATATACATTTTAAAACCATAGTTCGAAATTATCGGAAATTAAATTGTCAAATTTCAATTTAAATTTACTTCAAATTCCAAATCAAATTATAACTAAGTTTCATAAATTCATTTATTTATATTATGAAATAGTCAATGATCTATAAAACAATAAATGAAAATTAAATATTATCATTTCGGATAACAAATTCATTAACATTTTAATTTCAGAAAAAATTATACTTATAAATAATATGATCATTCAAAATTATTTTATTATCCAAATTCGAAAATACCATTGTGTCAGTTTGCTCTGTTCAAGTGTTTTGGAAATCCTATCGATAGCGTTGATCAGACGAATCAATCAGAAATCCAAATCAACATCAACAACTCAAACAACACAAAATATAAAACATTTTTAACATTAATTTATAAACACACTTCGTCGCTCAACGATACAAGGATTGATTTCAAAATAAGTATAGAGATTTGAATTTGATAGACTCAAATTTAAAGAGAATTCTGATTCGAATACGGGTTCGAAAGAAAAGGTAAGATGATTCAATTTACAGTATCGGGAGATGGATAAGCTTATTTAATTTATGGGCAACCTTAACCTGGTCGACCGTAACTTCGAGAATAAGATCGATACTGAATTCCGAGATAAATCAACATCAGATGACAAGAGATAGAATTCAGGTATAGAAGGGAATAGATAGAATTGTAAACCGAGGATACAGAAATCTCTGGGAAATCGATGTCTATTATAAAGGAATTTCACCCCTTTACAAATCATTCGAAGTTTGGTGAGACCACCGGTTTATTGTAAATATTATTCGAAGTGGAGTTATAGGATGCTCCAGAATTGAAAGAAGACGAATAGTGAGGGACACGAATGAATTTTGAAACCGCAGGGAACGTTCTAAAATTCAAAGGAATCGAGTCAAAAGGAAGAGTTGAAACTCGAATGAGAGAGATTCTGTAGATACATTTACCCTATATGCTAAGTTTTGCCTAGAGCTACCAAAGCTCTGATACTAACTATAGCGACCCGCTATTTTGGACTATTCGCATCCACACATGTCGGACTTGAATAATTCAAAATACCGAATTGTTAATTTAAATTTGGCAAAACTCGGTTATACAATAAATAAACACTCATAGAATCACAGACACAGAGTAATAATATGCAGCGGAAGTAAAAGAGATAGTAGTTCATGAAGCTACTATATAAATATATAAGAAACATCAGAGTTAAACAAGTTACAACAGAAGTCTCGAATACAATAGTCGAATACAGTAATCAAAATACATCACTGGAATAAACTGAATATCTAAAAGATGGAAAGATAGCTGGATCTCCAAGCGAAGCTCCAACTCCAAAGGTGAGCCTCGAAAGCTGGTACTCTTAGTCTGACCCGAGCGTAAAGGAAAACACAAAACACTCGAGTCAGGATTAACATTCTTATATCAATAAATCCAACTCAAGTGAAATAACAATTGAAATACAAGTAACTCAAAGGATGTTGGACTAACCATCCTCTAAGGATCCGTTAAACTATCTACTATGTAGTAATATACGCTAGATAGATAATGTCTATCAGTAATATAAAGTATTAAAATAGTTTTAAGGCGTTACCATTATCCCCCTTAACACATTTTATAAGCATCGTAGTCTATACAGCACTGTAAACTCCACCGTAAACTGGTGGGATATCAGGGAGTACTCCGTAGGTATAACACGAAGAAAATTCGTATTGGTCGCATATATAGGGATACAAGTATGACAAGGCACATGAGGCAATACCCAAGGTAGTGAAACTACCGTTCGCCTGATCCGGACTAGTGAGAACGCATCGCCGTAACGATCGCGACATCGTGAAACAACACTCCCAAAAGTACGAGGGTGCACCAATCAATAACAAGTAATGAGTAGTATTCGAAGAAGTGTGTTCGCTTGAGGTGGCTAACCCCATTTGGCCCGGCACGGCTCCTGTTTTAGTCATTTCCAATTTGACACAAGTGTCAAGGCTATCCATTATCGTCCTCTTTCTTCACTCATCACGCACATCATTCCAACCACTTCATTCTGGATCACACTACGCATATAGTTATTAAAGTGGTTTTCGGTTTAGACAGAGAGTATGTCCATAACCGATTCCGGTCTCTTTATTAACTTTCGTAATTATTAAACCGATTGGTCGTTTAATAAATTTCGAAACCAAATCAATTTCAATTACAGTTGGAATTCGTAAACCAACATTTCGTTTATCTTTCTAAATCAATTTCCAAAATTTTCGTTCAAACTTCCAAATTACTATTTCGAAATCTTATAATTCAATTTCAATATTTATTTAAAACAATTCAAATATTGATTCAAGTTCGTATATAAATTTCATTCCGAAATCATTTAAATTAATTTAATTTAACATTCGAATCAATTTAAATTCATTGATCGATTTCATTCAATATTTGTTAAGTAAATTTATCATTCAAAACAATTTCTATTTAATTTCCAATTCATTAAATCAATTACTTAAATTCAATTCCATTAACAAAGCTTACAAATTTAATTAATTGGACTCGACAAATCAAATTCATTAAATTACAAGCCTTACATTAATTTCAATAAATCACATTTTATTTCTTGTTAAGGGAATTCAGTTTGATTTTTAAATTTCAAAACTAAATTAATAAAGAAACTAAATTTCACATATTCAAGAAGTTCAATTTCACTTATTAATTTACTTAAATAATTTTTCCAAAACTTAATAAATAAAGAAACCCAATTTCATTTATTAACGACACTTATTCAAAAGTTCAATTTCTCTTATCAAAGAATTCAATTTTTATTCAATTATCAAATAATTAAATCTTATTCAATTATTAAATAATTTCAATCTTAATTATTAATAATTTCAAAATTTAATAATTACAAAATTGGTTATAAATTTAAACATAATTACTAAATCATTTCCACTTAATTATGCATTCAAACTTAATTATCAAATCATTTCAACTTAATTATAAATTCAAATTAATAATTTCAAACTTAATTATAATTCCAAACTTAATTACAGTTTCAAATTTAATTATTAAATGATTTCAAACTTAATAATTTCAAAACTCAATTATTACTAATTCCAAATTATTTACTAATAATTCCAAATTTAATTATTAAATAATCAAATTTCAAATAATGTTCTTTCATTAATTACTACGTTAGTATTTGTTTCAGATTTCAATATTTACATTTTCCTTTCATAAAGATTCAAATTCTAACCTTAATTCAAAACTTATTCTTTATTCGAATAAAATCATTATTTTATTTTTAAATCAAATTATTGACCAAACGGATTTTTATTTAATTCTCTATCCTAAGTCAAGTTCATTTGGGTATTTCTCATTTCAACCCGATTCCATTTCAATTCAAAAATCAAAACATAACAAAGGGAACTTGCAGTGTGATAACTGGGATGGTGTCAAAGTAAGTAAACAAGCAATAACAACAATCAATAACAATCCAATAATCAATTCAAATAATCCTGAAATAATCGTGTAACGACCCCGAATTTTATTTAAATTTAAATTGATAATTTACATAATTTTTTAATTTAAATTGTATAGCTAATTGGAAATTTAAGCGAGTTTCCCCAAATACAGATAAATTCTGTATAAATCATTTAAACTTTAATATTGTATATATATGTATTTGAGCATATATGAGTAAATTTAAAATTATATATATATATATATATAGATATATATATTTGATTTGAATTTAAATACTATATATGTATGTGAATATATTGTATATATTGGATTTGAAATAAAATAAGAAATAAATGTTTAAGTAAATTTGAATTTAATATATAGGAAATATGAACTACAAACAAAGTATGTTTATAAAATATAAATCTATGTATAACAAGACATACAAGTCAATGAAATATTTAAGTTAGAAGTGTAAATAAATCCATACAAGATGAATTATAAAATATAAATTAAACACATTGAACAAAAATAATAACATTTAATGTCATTCATATTACAAAACAATAAGATAATAATAATATACATAAGCATGAACAAACAAAAGAAAAAGTATGAAAGCAACCAGGCAAGTAAAAATGCAGCATCACTTTAGCCATCGAAATATGTAAGTGTAGCTTGCAAATGAGAAATAAAGGACAAGTCTGTAGGCTGTAAACAAGAAAATAGGAAGTAGGACAAAGTACATATGCATTAAATGTTTACACCTCTAGCAATTAATGAATACATCTTCACCCATGCCTTTGTACAAACCAGATCATCACCTGTACAAAGCATTATAATATCACCTAAACAACTCATCTTATATATATATTAATCTTCCTCTTCATTTTAGTTCGAGCACCATCATAACTGAAAGAAAGAGGAAAAAAAGAACATCATTATTTTATACATTTAAAGCTCAGTTATACAACAAAGCAGATTCAAGAAAAAGAAGAAACTGCAGTTCATCAAAACCTAAAAGCAACTGTCTGCTTCAAAATTTTAAAAGGTGAGTAACATTTCATTAAAACAATTTGAAGAATAAATATGTGAGTAAACATTCCTTTTGAGATTTAAACCTAAATGGTTTGTTCAAGAAATATTTTGTTTGTTACATATTGTTGTGATGTGGTTACTGCTTTATTGTAAATTCTGCTAAGTACCATTCTTCAATACTATCAAGTTATGAGCAAAGAATTGTTAAGAAGATTAATACTTATTCATGTAAAACAATTTAAAACTTATAAATTTAACTAATTAAGTTTGTATAAACCAAAGTAAGGACCTGGAAAAATTGTTTTGAAGTTGACAGAACAACAAGGTTACTGTGTGATCAATATGACAGCAAGAAGGAATTTTTTTTGTTAAATTCGAATACTCTAAATTGTGAGTTTGATTTTATATTTGGAATATACACTCAAAGATAAGAATTTTAAAACAAGGATAATGATTTTTAATTTAGAAATGTTAAAGAAATTTACTGATGAACAAAAATCATATTTTTACAAATTTCTGTGGTTTTAATGAATTTTAGATGTTGAAACTTATGGTGAAGCTAGCTTAATGATCTACGAGCACGGGAAAAATAATAGAAATTTTTTCTAATGAATAAATTTTTGGGTTGAATCGAAAATAGGGTTTAGCATAGGGTTTTGAGTCGCGTTCGAAATTGCATGACTGGAAATTCTGTCGTGGGCCGAGTGCGACGCGCCTTCGGGAGATGGTAGCTTGGTCGATGACAAAGTGGTAGCCAGTGGTTCGGGTGCTCCGGTGGTTGGAGGAGGGGATGCGACGTGTTGACAGGTGAGGGTATTCGAAGTTTTTTTCGTTCCAGGTTTGTTTTTTTTGTGTGTCTGAAGCTCGATTTTGATATGATGGTCTTCTCGCGCGTTTGGATGCTTGAGGGGTTCAGGTGAATGGTAGTTGAGTTGAGGGTGGCCGGAGATTCAACTAGCGGCGGCAAACTCCATTGTGCATGTGCACGAGTCGACGCTGGTGTCTAAAGAAATTGGGTATGATGTTGGATTGGGAACGAAATAGATGTGCTCGGGTATTAGCTCGGGATCTTTGCAGTTGTGACTCGAAGTGGGTAGGGTCGTGAGTGACCCGAAGTATTTACTGGGAAAACTAAAGATTGTCTCGGGTTTGTATAGTTGTGTACCCAGTTTTAATAGCTACAGGTTTTAGTTAAAAACTAGACAGTGTTTAAGTCTTTCTTTTTAAAAATTTAAACCGAATTCAAAATTGAAAGACAAGTTTAATCGAAGGTTTTAAAACAAGTTGAAATTAAAATAGTTTTCTTTTAAAAAAGTAAACTTGTTTTTCAAACAAACATTTAAACTTGAATTTTGATAAAGTTCTTTTATAAAAGAATTGCGAATGAAAATATATGTTTTGTTTTATCTTGAATTTGCAAGATAAAACGTAATGTATTTTAAAGCTTAAATTTTAAATAAAAATTTAAGTAGTTTAGCTAGAACTTTTCTTATATAGGTTTATAAGTGGATATTTAAATTTGATAGATGTTTAAATATATAATCATTTTGAATCTAAAATTTAAAAGTGTAGTGTTTAAAATACACATAAATGATAATGAAATCATAAATAAAGAAATTTATTATTTTAGAGATAATTAAGGAAATAAATTAATTTAATCTAAGGTAATTTCTTAATGAAAGTAATTAAAGATTTTATTTCTTAAAAAAATTAATTAAGGGGTTAATTTATTTTATAATTGGTTTAAAAGTTAATTTAATAATTTGTTAATTAAGAATAATTAATTAAAGTGTTTGATTAACTAATTATATCAAATGAATTGTAATAAATCAGAATTGAATAATAAATTCATAAGTAATTAATTTAATTGGGAATAAATTGAATTACTTAGGATTAAACAATTAATTAGTCCTGCTTATAAATGTTTATTGAATACTTGACCTTACTTATGAATGATTGTATTGTATGGGATGCCTTGAATTGATTATCCTATCTGATTTGTGATATTTTGTTCTGTAGATTGAGCTGTGCATATTTATTTACATTTGTATATTATTTGTGAATCTGTGAATGGACGATAAGCGTTATAGTTTATATCGCTTATCAACTATATTTCTGTGTTTTAATCTGTGATGATTGAATGATGTGACACTATTGTGTTAAACCCTTGGACCACACCATACACACACAAATATGGATTTCACGAGGAAATCGATTAAGTCACAGATTTTTGAAAATAGTTTTGAATTTGAATTTTTAAATTCAAATGTTTTGAAAATGGATTGGGTTTGAAGTGAAAAGCTTTTGGAATGGAATTTCAAAGATGGAAATTTATTTTGAATAACTTGATTTAGTTTTGGAAATTTAAATAATTTGATTTAAATTAGAATTCAAAATTAGGAATTGAATTCTATGATTTGAAATTAGGGATTAAAAATGTTATGTTAGTTATAAACGGTTTGAAACCATTTTTAAAGTATTATTTTTGGGAATTTGAATTAACCCAAAGATTGTAACTTATATAAATGAAATCGGGTTTTTTTGAAATAAGACTGTTGTTTTTAAATGATAAAAAGCTTTCGTTTCAAATCTTATTAAAAGGATTTCAAGTTTAAACTGAAATAGTTTACCAAGTTATTGATGAATATTTGGAAATGAATTTTGAAAGTGAACATTTGGGAACGGTTTGAAAGCTATAAGATAAATCTTTAATTTAAAGATTCTAAACGAGTTAATCCAAATGAAATAGAAATTTTTTTGGAATCCGTAAATGGAATTTTGTGAAATAAATCGTTTGTTTAAAAGATTTGAAATGGTAATTGGTTTAAACCATTTGAAAAGAAAGTTTTGAATTATTAAGTTGTGACTTAATTGAAATCTCATATCCATATGTTTTAAATGTTGCGCTCACTATTCGGGTTAGCCGGGAAAGGACCTTTGGGTCGTATAACCCATTCCGAATATGTGACGTCGTTATGGATAGCATTTGAAGACCGGTGATGAAGACCAGGTATTTGCGAAAGCGATGGGATGACCTATCGATTGTTTCTGCACCGAGTCGCGTCGGTATAGAGACTCCCTAAGTAATGGGAAATCCGATCGGGATTGTGAATATCCGGATTGCAAGGACTTCTTTGTAAGTGCCTTCGGTTCTGTTCGAACCCAGAACAGACTTGCATGGATTGTGTGTCTGATATTACAAATTGAGATATAAAGCAGATTTCTTTCAAATATATTTCTGTTGGTGGCGGAGAATTTATTCTCTTAGCTTAACACCCTTCTCTGAGACGTACGAGCTCAGAGGCTATGTAGTTGAAGGTTATCGGCAATATATTCCCAATTTGGTAATGTGACATGCTGAGTGTTGCTGTGAAATGATCATCGTGTTGATCATTTGTGATAGGATCATTTGTTTGATCGTTAATCTTTGTGATCATTTCTATGATCATTTGTTGACCCAAAACACAGCTTTTGTATAAAGCGTGGCTTTGCGGACGAGACTTCGTCGAGCTCACACCCCGGAATGGTCAAAACAGGAAAGATGCAGCAAGGTTATGAGGGGTAGCTCCCTTTAGGGTATGTGCATTTCCTTCTGGAAAAGGGTGGTATCATGGTATGGAGCCCAGATACTTACTCATGTTGAAACACTTTATTTATTATGGTGTGATGTTGATTACGAGCGCTCGGATAAAGGTCCCAAAGGACCGGGGGATGGCATACTCGTGTCAGTAGTTACCCAGTTAAGGGTAACCCGGCCTTGTGTTGGCAGAGATCCGGTTTGGTTCTCGGGGATGTCCTTCCAGAGGTGTTCTCATGTGGCAGTGGGAAGTTCCTTGGCCTGACCATTCGTTGGAAATCCAAAGAAACAATACGAGACTTGTACGGTTTTAGTTGTAGAACCTGCCATCTAATATGGTAGCTATAGTAGGCATAATATAATGGTACCTATGCTGGCTAAGATTTATATTCTACTTTCGAGATGATTTTTTCTACACTATGCACTAATAATAATATCAAATGTTTCTTTTTAATGCGTATCAAGCATCTTTGACTAACATAATAAGAAATCTCCTCCAAGTCTGCGTTTGCATTGTGTGTGTGGTGGGAGGTCTTATGGTAGTCTCATTTTTAAAAGCATTGCGAATTGACACAGAAAATCTTTTGTTGAATGTTTTAAAAGATAAACTGTTTTTGTTGCTCACACCAGTCCCACGACTGATCCGGAGTTTATTGTTTCTTTCCTAAACTCTGGGTGCTCATTATTTTCTACACGAGCAGTCTAGAGTTTGGTTTTTCAGATAGTCAGATTAGTAGGTTATCTGGAGCTAGTTCAGTCTTTGGACCACACCAGTCTTGCTTAGCTTGGTGCATCATTATTGGGAGTTCGAGCTATTGCTAGATTGATTCTTGGAAATGGAGTTGCAGTTCTCGGAGTTCTCTTTTGAAGACTATCTTAGAGTTATATTGTTACGCTACTAGATGTCATCTATTTTCTTTTCCGCTGCTATTTTATTGTATCATATCTCTGATGTACATTGATATCTATTGGATCATCTGTTGTATCAGATATTGTATCAAAGCTGTATATCAATGTATTATTCTTTTATTCCGCTGTGTTATTTACTTAATGTTGTTATAAGCTCCGGCGAATCGGATTTGAACGGTCGAATCTATGGCATTCGAATACGATATGAAGTATGGATGTCGATTTTCGAGCGGGCAAAAATCCGTCTCGTTACATTTGGTATCAGAGCTAAGGTTAAAACTTTAGCTCAGGAGTATAACACATTAAGTAACTCATTAGAGATAGGGTGAAGTATCCCTAGAATGAGTAATCCCTAAGATATTCGTTTGAATGCCTCAGTAAATTCTCTTACTGTCCACTGATAGTGAGTATGAGTGCAAGAAGAGAACAAGATAGGGGATAGGGAAATACGACTATAATTGGTCAATACCCTGCAACAGTGGAAATAACTTTCTTATCAATTTCTTTGATTCGTTTTCAAATTTCTTTTGATTGCTTCGTGACAGCTCCAGAAAGAAGTTTCGGTGTGATGAGGACCCTATGAATCGTTGTAGAAATTCTTATTTCATATCTTCATCGATTTCTTATCATTTATTGATTTAAACTTTAATGAATATGAATTTGCAAATTGAAATTGGAAATTTTAAATGAATTAGAAATTTTAAATTGAGTTAAATTGATTAATAGAATATGAAGGATAAATTAAATTGTATCGATAAAGCGATTTCGTTTAAAATCAAATTTTGAAATTCTGTTGTAATTTCTTGGGTTGGTCGAAGTCCGAAGAGGGACAAATTGGCATATATTTTGAGATATTTCGACTTGAATTTGGAATCCATATCTTGTATTTGAGAAATTGTAGAGATTGAGTTTATCTCTGTGTTGTTTTCGTGCCTGCGAATTTCGAGGACGAAATTCTTTTAAAGGGGGAAGTCTGTAACGACCCCGAATTTTATATAAATTTAAATTGATAATTTACATAATTTTTTAATTTAAATTGTATAGCTAATTGGAAATTTAAGCGAGTTTCCCCAAATACAGATAAATTCTGTATAAATCATTTAAACTTTAATATTGTATATATATGTATTTGAGCATATATGAGTAAATTTAAAATTATATATATATATATATTTGATTTGAATTTAAATACTATATATGTATGTGAATATATTTTATATATTGGATTTGAAATAAAATAAGAAATAAATGTTTAAGTAAATTTGAATTTAATATATAGGAAATATGAACTACAAACAAAGTATGTTTATAAAATATAAATCTATGTATAACAAGACATACAAGTCAATGAAATATTTAAGTTAGAAGTGTAAATGGATCCATACAAGATGAATTATAAAATACAAATTAAACACATTGAACAAAAATAATAACATTTAATGTCATTCATATTACAAAACAAGAAGATAATAATAATATACATAAGCATGAACAAACAAAAGAAAAAGTATGAAAGCAACCAGGCAAGTAAAAATGCAACATCACTTTAGCCATCGAAATATGTAAGTGTAGCTTGCAAATGAGAAATAAAGGACAAGTCTGTAGGCTGTAAACAAGAAAATAGGAAGTAGGACAAAGTACATATGCATTACATGTTTACACCTCTAGCAATTAATGAATACATCTTCACCCATGCCTTTGTACAAACCAGATCATCACCTGTACAAAGCATTATAATATCACCTAAACAACTCATCTTATATATATATTAATCTTCCTCTTCATTTTAGTTCGAGCACCATCATAACTGAAAGAAAGAAGAAAAAAAAATAACATCATTATTTTATACATTTAAAGCTCAGTTATACAACAAAGCAGATTCAAGAAAAAGAAGAAACTGCAGTTCATCAAAACCTAAAAGCAACTCTCTGCTTCAAAATTTTAAAAGGTGAGTAACATTTCATTAAAACAATTTGAAGAATAAATTTGTGAGTAAACATTCCTTTTGAGATTTAAACCTAAATGCTTTGTTCAAGAAATATTTTGTTTGTTACATATTGTTGTGATGTGGTTACTGCTTTATTGTAAATTCTGCTAAGTACCAATCTTCAATACTATCAAGTTCTGAGCAAAGAATTGTTAAGAAGATTAATACTTATTCATGTAAAACAATTTAAAACTTATAAATTTAACTAATTAAGTTTGTATAAACTAAAGTAGGGACCTGGAAAAATTGTTTTGAAGTTGACAGAACAACAAGGTTACTGTGTGATCAATATGACAGCAAGAAGGAATTTTTTTTGTTAAATTCGAATACTCTAAATTGTGAGTTTGATTTTATATTTGGAATATACACTCAAAGATAAGATTTTTAAAACAAGGATAATTATTTTTAATTTAGAAATGTTAAAGAAATTTACTGATGAACAAAAATCATATTTTTACAAATTTCTGTGGTTTTAATGAATTTTAGACGTTGAAACTTATGGTGAAGCTAGCTTAATGATCTACGAGCACGGGAAAAATAATAGAAATTTTTTCTAATGAATAAATTTTTGGGTTGAATCGAAAATAGGATTTAGCATAGGGTTTCGAGTCGCGTTCGAAATTGCATGACTGGAAATTCTGACGTGGGCCGAGTGCGAAGCGCCTTCGGGAGATGGTAGCTTGGTCGATGACAAAGTGGTGGCCAGTGGTTCGGGTGCTCCGGTGGTTGGAGGAGGGGATGCGACGTGTTGACAGGTGAGGGTGTTCGAAGTTTTTTTTGTTCCAGGTTTTTTTTTGTGTCTGAAGCTCGATTTTGATATGATGGTCTTCTCGCGCGTTTGGATGCTTGAGGGGTTCAGGTGAATGGTAGTTGACTTGAGGGTGGCCGGAGATTCAACTAACGGCGGCGAACTCCATTGTGCATGTGCACGAGTCGACGTTGGTGTCTGAAGAAATTGGGTATGATGTTGGATTGGGAACGAAATAGATGTGCTCGGGTATTAGCTCGAGATCTTTGCAGTTGTGACTCGAAGTGGGTAGGGTCGTGAGTGACCCGAAGTTTTTACTGGGAAAACTAAAGATTGTCTCGGGTTTGTATAGTTGTGTACCCAGTTTTAATAGCTACAGGTTTTAGTTAAAAACCAGATAGTGTTTAAGTCTTTCTTTTTAAAAATTTAAACTGAATTCAAAATTGAAAGACAAGTTTAATCGAAGGTTTTAAAACAAGTTGAAATTAAAATAGTTTTCTTTTAAAAAAGTAAACTTGTTTTTCAAACAAACATTTAAACTTGAATTTTGATAAAGTTCTTTTATAAAAGAATTGCGAAAGAAAATATATGTTTTGTTTTATCTTGAATTTGCAAGATAAAACGTAATGTATTTTAAAGCTTAAATTTTAAATAAAAATTGAAGTAGTTTAGCTAGAACTTTTCTTATATGGGTTTATAAGTGGATATTTAAATTTGATAGATGTTTAAATATATAATCATTTTGAATCTAAAATTTAAAAGTGTAGTGTTTAAAATACACATAAATGATAATGAAATCATAAATAAAGAAATTTATTATTTTAGAGATAATTAAGGAAATAAATTGATTTAATCTAAGGTAATTTCTTAATGAAAGTAATTAAAGATTTTATTTCTTTAAAAAAAAATTAATTAAGGGGTTAATTTATTTTATAATTGGCTTAAAACGTTAATTTAATAATTTGTTAATTAAGAATAATTAATTAAAGTGTTTGATTAACTAATTATATCAAATGAATTGCAATAAATCAGAATTGAATAATAAATTCATAAGTAATTAATTTAATTGGGAATAAATTGAATTACTTAGGATTAAACAATTAATTAGTCCTGCTTATAAATGTTTATTTAATACTTGACCTTACTTATGAATGATTGTATTGTATGGGATGCCGTGAATTGATTATCCTATCTGATTTGTGATATTTTGTTCTGTAGATTGAGCCGTGTATATTTATTTACATTTGTATATTATCTGTGAATCTGTGAATGGACGATAAGTGTTATAGTTTATATCGCTTATCAACTATATTTCTGTGTTTTAATCTATGATGATTGAATGATGTGACACTATTGTGTTAAACCCTTGGACCACACCATACACACACAAATATGGATTTCACGAGGAAATCGATTAAGTCACAGATTTTTGAAAATAGTTTTGTATTTGAATTTTTAAATTCAAATTTTTTGAAAATGGATTGAGTTTGAAGTGAAAAGCTTTTGGAATGGAATTTCAAAGATGGAAATTTATTTTGAATAACTTGATTTAGTTTTGGAAATTTAAATAATTTGATTTAAATTTGAATTCAAAATTAGGAATTGAATTCTATGATTTGAAATTAGGGATTAAAAATGTTATGTTAGTTATATACGGTTTGAAACCATTTTTAAAGTATTATTTTCGGGAATTTGAATTAACCCAAAGATTGTAACTTATATAAATGAAATCGGGTTTTTTTTGAAATAAGACTGTTGTTTTTAAATGATAAAAAGCTTTCGTTTCAAATCTTATTAAATGGATTTCAAGTTTAAACTGAAATAGTTTACTAAGTTATTGATGAATATTTGGAAATGAATTTTGAAAGTGAACATTTGGGAACGGTTTGAAAGCTATAAGATAAATCTTTAATTTAAAGATTCTAAACGAGTTAATCCAAATGAAATAGAAATTGTTTTGAAATCCGTAAATGGAATTTTGTGAAATAAATCTTTTGTTTAAAAGATTTGAAATGGTAATTGGTTTAAACCATTTGAAAAGAAAGTTTTGAATTATTAAGTTGTGACTTAATTGAAATCTCATATCCATATGTTTTAAATGTTGCGCTCACTATTCGGGTTAGCCGGGAAAGGACCTTTGGGTCGTATAACCCATTCCGAATATGTGATACGTCGTTATGGATAGCATTTGAAGACCGGTGATGAAGACCGGGTATTTGCGAAAGCGATAGGATGACCTATCGATTGTTTCTGCACCGAGTCGCGCCGGTATAGAGACTCCCTAAGTGATGGGAAATCCGATCGGGATTGTGAATATCCGGATTGCAAGGACTTCTTTGTAAGTGCCTTCGGTTCTGTTCGAACCCAGAACAGACTTGCATGGATTGTGTGTCTGACATTACAAATTGAGATATAAAGCAGATTTCTTTCAAACATATTTCTGTTGGTGGCGGAGAATTTATTCTCTTAGCTTAGCACCCTTCTCTGAGACGTACGAGCTCAGAGGTTATGTAGTTGAAGGTTATCAGCAATATATTCCCAATTTGGTAATGTGACATGCTGAGTGTTGCTGTGAAATGATCATTGTGTTGATCATTTGTGATAGGATCATTTGTTTGATCGTTTATCTTTGTGATCATTTCTATGATCATTTGTTGACCTAAAGCACAGCTTTTGTATAAAGCGTGGCTTTGTGGACGAGACTTCGTCGAGCTCACACCCTGGAATGGTCAAAACAGGAAAGATGCAGCAAGGTTATGAGGGGTAGCTCCCTTTAGGGTATGTGCATTTCCTTTTGGAAAAGGGTGGTATCATGGTATGGAGCCCAGATACATACTTATGTTGAAACACTTTATTTATTATGGTGTGATGTTGATTACGAGCGCTCGGATAAAGGTCCCAAAGGACCGGGGGATGGCATACTCATGTCAGTAGTTACCCAGTTAGGGGTAACCCGGCCTTGTGTTGGCAGAGATCCGGTTTGGTTCTCGGGGACGTCCTTCCAGAGGCGTTCTCATGTGGCAATGGGAAGTTCCTTGGCCTGACCATTCGTTGGAAATCCAAAGAAACAATACGAGACTTGTACGGTTTTAGTTGTAGAACCTGCCATCTAATATGGTAGCTATAGTAGGCATAATATAATGGTACCTATGCTGGCTAAGCTTTATATTCTACTTTCGAGATGATTTTTTCTACACTATGCACTAATAATAATATCAAATGTTTCTTTTTAATGCGTATCAAGCATCTTTGACTAACATAAGAAGAAATCTCCTCCAAGTCTGCGTTTGCATTGTGTGTGTGGTGGGAGGTCTTATGGTAGTCTCATTTTTAAAAGCATTGCGAATTGACACAGAAAATCTTTTGTTGAATGTTTTAAAAGATAAACTGTTTTTGTTGCTCACACCAGTCCCACGACTGATCCGGAGTTTATTGTTTCTTTCCTAAACTCTAGGTGCTCATTATTTTCTACATGAGCAGTCTAGAGTTGGGTTTTTCAGATAGTCAGATTAGTAGGTTATCTGGAGCTAGTTCAGTCTTTGGACCACACCAGTCTTGCTTAGCTTGGTGCATCGTTATTGGGAGTTCGAGCTATTGCTGGATTGATTCTTGGAAATGGAGTTGCAGTTCTCGGAGTTCTCTTTTGAAGACTATCTTAGAGTTATATTGTTACGCTGCTAGATGTCATCTATTTTCTTTTCCGCTGCTATTTTATTGTATCATATCTCTGATGTATATTGATATCTATTGGATCATCTGTTGTATCAGATATTGTATCAAAGTTGTATATCAATGTATTATTCTTTTATTCCGCTGTGTTATTTACTTAATGTTGTTATAAGCTCCGGCGAATCGGATTTGAACGGTCGAATCTATGGCATTCGAATACGATATGAAGTATGGATGTCGATTTTCGAGCGGGCAAAATCCGAAACGTTACAAATCATATTAATTCACATTGTTATTTGTGCAAATTAATATAATTATTTCTAGAATATACACTATCATTTCATGTAGATTAAAGATTATTACAATATTATTTATACGGTTCTTTACTTGTCATTCATTATTCAATTTCAACTACATCGATTTACACAACATACATTTAAATAGTTC
The DNA here is from genome assembly GCA_030765085.1 of Allium cepa. Lineage (NCBI taxonomy): Eukaryota > Viridiplantae > Streptophyta > Magnoliopsida > Asparagales > Amaryllidaceae > Allium > Allium cepa. Next base: position 174,510,343 of record CM060931.1, read on the forward strand.
AAAGTGCGATTTACCATATTTCTATGTGTCGATTCATTTAAACATTTAAGGGGTCGTATTATGCAAATGTCACCAAATCAAGCTTAACCCATATATCATACCTAACTATCCAACGACAATTTCAATTTCAAGTTATTTATCACTTACAACATTAACAGTTTAACGTTCAATGTCAACATCACCCAATAAATCAAATTATCAACCAAACTAGATTATTTTTGCGTACATAACAGATAATGGTGTCAGATGTTACAGGTGAACTGATGTAGGTAATAACATATATTTAACAGTGTAAATAACTAGCAACAACATATTTCAATTGTCGTTACAATTGAAATCAAATTTAATAATATAAGAATATTAATCGTGAGTGATTGCTCACCTTTCGAGGTTTGAGATGGACTAGAATGGGAAGAATCGCGAATCCAAGCACGAATTTCAAAGTATGGCCAAATTGGCACTAATACGACTGGAAATCGGAATCGAAGAACCATTAGAATCAGTTTGATATAAGTTAAAACGAAATGTAAATTATACAGATATACACTTTCTCAAATCAATATAAAGTCTAAAACACATACAAATGTATAACTTTAAAAATCAATATTTTTATAATATGTATACGTATTTTAAAACAATACTCATATATTCAAATCTAATATATCTACATAATCTATGTCCATAAACTATTAAAACTGGGATATTAAACCCAAAACAATATATACACAAACACATACACTAAAATATAAGACATGCGAAATCATACTATAACTGTCAAATGCAATTAATATATGTACATTCATACTATACAAAGAACATATACAGACCCTATATATTATAAGTAAAAATCCAAATATATCTAAATCAAAATATCTATGTATATTAAGCTACCACGACATCACTCACTGTCATAAATACTGCAAACTATAACTATACCTTTACATATATATCAGATGATATAGCTTACATACACCTTATATGCTTTATATTTATAACCCATATTTAAACTTGACATACATACTTATCTACCTTACAAAGAAACAGTTCTATAGTTTATATATATGTAACCTTTTCAAATTGTCAAAATAAAAAATTTAAACATATCTTACTCCAAAATATATTTTAATGGTAATATTTTAAAACAAAAGCTACTGTACGAAACATATCACAGCAAGCACTCCTCTAATATTCCCATACATAAAACCTATACACCTTAAAAAAAGAATGCAGTCATACACATATACAAAACAACATATTATAAGAACTATATACGGCCACACATATATAGTATATGTTTTACTTTTTAAACTGCATATTAATATATGACAGATTTCAACTTGTATAACAACATAATATATGCAGAAACTAGCTGGTACATAAACTTGTCAACCAAAATATTTGAATGAAATAATATATTACCTATAAAACAGATAATATATATATTATATATATACTTATATCAATAGCAAACATTCAAATAAAAAAATACTGACCAATACTAAAAAATATACAGTCTAATCTTTTAAAAACATGCTACAGCTAATGATATACTTGTACGCATCTACAACTCATCCACTGAGGTTATGCAATTATATTTATAATAAAAGAAACCAACTCTAAACAATATATACCTCGAACGAAAAATGAAGTGAAGGAGTTGCGTGAAAAGGGAGGCTTTGGGTTCGCGACTAGAAAGAAGAGAGGGCTCTGGACGGCGGCTCGGGTCTTGGTGCGAGTGAAGCTAGTTTGGGCATAGGTTTTTTTTTTGAAAGGAGAAAGCTTCAAGCGAGAGGGAGGAGGGTGAGGACAGTGATGGCGGGCGAGTGAAACAGCGGAAGGAGGTGTGCTACTCACGTGGTGGCCATGGAGGGGTGTCATGCTCAGTTGCAGGCGGAGTTCGGCTAGAAAATTGGTGGAGGTCCGTGGTGGAGTATGGGGATGGCGGTAGCTGCATTGGTGAGGGTTGGCGAAATGGTGGAGCTCGGTCTCGGGTTGCAGGTGTGCGGGAGGAAGAAGAGACGGTGGCCGTGGCGGAGTACGGGGTGAAGGAGCCTTGGCCACTGGAAGCACTGGTGGAAGACGTTTGTGGCGGCGGCCATAGCTAGTGGAGGTGATGGGCGTTCTGGTGCAAGGTGGTGATGGCTCGGTCATAAAGGAGGAGGAGGTGAGTGATGGCCGAGCAGTAGTGGAAAGGACGAGGCAAAATGATTTCTCAGGTCAATATTTCTTTTGTTCATCAACTTGGAGGTGGGTTAGAAGATAGGAAGGCTGAGGAGAAGAGATCTGGGGAAAGATGAATGTAAGTGATAATTTTCTTCTCAAAGCAAATGGACAGTGATGAACCCGTTTTATTATTTTATTTGAAATGGAACTAAACCCAAAAACAATATGAACCATCACAAAATAAATGAAATAGGAATCAGTGTTAGTAATAAAGTTAAATTTTTGAGAAGTGAAAAAGTCCACAGGCTATTGACAATTAGACGGTGGAATATGAAAGGGAAATAGGAAACCAAAAGTTAGAATTGGGTACCGATTCGATAAATCGTTTTATCGATTTCATTGTGCACCGAACTTCGAAACACACAAACGAATGTACTTTAGTGATCAGTACGACGAGACGATCAGAACGGTATACGGATATCGGTAGTACGATTGAACTATAAAAATTTGAATTTTATAATAGCGGAAAATGCATGAAAAACATAGAAAAATAAGACCGACGGAGCCAAAGATGTCCGAATTTGAAAAAACGACAAACTGACATCTTGCTCAGAAGATGTTTTAGAATTTTTCTATGTAATACTATTTTGGTTTTGAAAACGTTTTATTTTCATCGCTTTTTAACTGATTAAATTGAAGTAAATCTATGCACGGAATAAACTTTCATGTTTTCAGACGAAAATTTATCAGTTGCTATGTTTAACTAGACGCATTTCAAATATTAAATTTATATTTCAAAATTTTATCGTTTAAATTCCCACAAAATTTCAATTAATAACGTTTCTAAAACCGTTAAAATTTACGGGTCGTTACGCATTCCATATACTATACAAAACATTTCCTTTAGAAAATCATGTACTATAACAACATTGTTATAGTCCATCATTTCCTTACTTCTCGAAAACTTCTATTTCAACAATGAACGTTGAAATCTATGTTTTCGATACTTAACACATTTTAAAACATCTTTAAACCATTTAACTCCTTTTAATAATATCACTTTTCAAAACATTCATTTAATTTCAAAAGATTATTCACTGTCCAAAATCGTGAGTATACTTCATTTACCACATTCATTACTTCTGCCCAATTATTAAAGATAATCCATTGGCCAAAATCGTGGATATAATTTGTAACGACCCGTAATTTCGCTACTTCGAAAATGAGAGATTTCGTTTGTTTTAAACTTAAAAGGGTTTAAAACTTAAATAAATAAGTTAAATATAATAGATAATAATAGAGAAATTATTTATTCTTATAATTGATAATTCAAAAGGTATAGATTTGGATTTTAGAACAAATCAACAAAAGTTAAGTTTTGTTAAAAATAAATAAATGCTTAAATAAATAGGTTTACATGTTTATTTAAAAAGATAAATCTTACTTAAAACATCTAATAAAGATAATAAAAGAATATTAAAAGATTTAAAAGTATGTTAATAATCATTTTAGAAAAATAACCAAATTTTGTTGCATTTTGTGAGTTTTACATACACTGTAAAATTGAAGATTTTGATATTATTTAAATATGATTTTAAAATATAAAGAGACATGTTTTAACTAATTTAAAGAAGTAAAAAGTTCATTTTTAAATTTGGTTTACATAAATAAATAGTTTAACTAAAATGTCAAAATGTGACCGTAAAATATTTTGTCGAAAAACGACGTTTTGTCGATTAAAAGTCGTCGTAACATCGTCGCACCTTTATTTTCTTATATAGAAACATATATTCAAACAGTGTAAGTATTATTTAATTCACTAAACATGTTTACTTTTACTAAATAAGATTAGAAAACTTCTAGAAGTCATTGGTAAATGTAAGTACGAATTAACAAAACTAAGAAAAAGTAAACATCAAATCACATCAAATCAAAGCCAACATAATTATTATATTCTTTACTTAATCTTAAGTGACTAAGACATAAAGTAAGAAGTGAAAGGATGATGTTAAGTTTTGAAAAAGCGTAGATTTCTTTAGGTTGAAGTAAGGTTAGTTTGGTAATTTGGTAGGAGGTTATTTTGGTAAAATTACCATTTCTTTCTTAATCTATAAATATCCACCTACTTCTTCACTTTCATTCACATTTTCTTCTTCTTCTTTTCTTAAGCTTCTTCATCTTCTTCCTCTTCTCTTTAATGGCTTCCAAGCCATATAAAAAATTGTAAAGAAATAATGTCAAAATATTTACAAAATATTCAAAAGAAATCAATGTTCATTCTTTTCAAATCAAACTAATTTTTTCTCCACATTCTACCTCTTCTTCTCTTGGCCATAACTTCTTCAAAACGAACCAAAATGTAAAATTATTTTCTTAAAATTATGTATTTTTCCAGTGGCTACAACTTTTGTGTTGACCACTTTGTTAAATTCTAAAGTTAACTATATCAAAAATATATTTCTTTCCAGTACATTTTCTTGCCCAGTTTTTAAGCCAGATAATAAGCCATTTTATTTTGATCATAACCGACCCAAATTAAGAAATTCTTTTTTGAACCATATAAAATTCTAGTGGCTACAACTTTTTTGTTGATCACTTTTTTTAGTTTTGAATTTTGCTATACCTGAAACTCAATTCATTGAAGTGCATTTTCGGGCTTCATTTTTGTCAATCCGACAGTACCTCTTGTTCATTCTATCATATCTCCCTCAAAACTACTTAGATTTAATTGATTCTTTTTTCCAACTTCAATAGAAAAGAATTTTCAACAAATTTCAGGTTAACAACTTTTTCAGATTTTATGAATAAGAGAGTCAAAAACAAGATGGAAGATGATCTTTTTTTGGATCTAAATTTTGAAAATTCAAGTTCAAAGCTCAACCGCTTCTTCTCTATTTTTCGGCCAACCTCTATCTCAAGCCTCGACCAAGCTATTAGAATGGAGAAGGTGTTATTTGCTAGTGTTTAGTGGAGTATGAATTAATTAGTGAAGTGTTGGTTGATTAGAATGTTGGTAGGAAGTTAATCGCTTTGGTTTATGGTGAGAAACTCTATTCAACATCTATTTATATATATATATATACATGTTTGATGTTGTGTTATGATTGCTATGGATGATTATATATGCTTTGATCATGAAGTATTGATTGTTTGATATGTTTGTTAAAATTGTTTTACCAAGTCACGTTGATACACGTCGATAAGCACAAAGGAAAGCACTTTCCTTTTGAAAATAAAATGGTGTATATGGAATGCTTAAACCTTTTGGAAATAGTTTTAAAATGAATTAGAAATATTTTACAAACATTTAAATATGTATAAATAAATAAAGGAAGAAAATCTGGATTTTATCTTGTATATTTTAAATATGTCCAAAACAATTTTCCAGAAAAATCGCGCTTTTGCAGTAAAGTGACCAAAGTTTAAAATTGATATTTCAAATGTTTTAAAAATATGAAATAAATTTAATAAATCTATTAAAATGGTTTAAAAGAGATTCGGAATGGAAAATATGAATTTTCAAATATTAAAAAGTTGTTTAAATCAAATATGGTTATATAGCATTTTCTACAGCACTTTTGTGCTGCAAATTCTATAACCTTTTGAAATGTAGTTTTAAACTTAACAATTCTTTCCTAAATCATTTATGAATGATTTTAAAGGAATAATTAAGTAATGTAAAGATGATTTGGAAGTTTCAATAAGAGTTTGAATAGTTAAGATGAATTTTTTATACCACATAAACAAAAAGTGAAGAATATTGAATGTAATAACAAACTGAGTATGCGAAAACGACTAGTACATTTGTCCCGCCTATGGGATCTGGGATGATAAAACCAGGTGTTTGACTAGGGTTAGGGATGGAGCAATCATTACTCTGAACTTACCTGGCCTATGTTTTCTCTTCTTAGGCGAGGGGTGGAACAGATCGAAAGGAAAGCCCCGATGCTCTAAAAGATCTTATTTAAGTTTTTCCAAGTTAAAAGACAAAGATATTCATGATATAGGATTACTTGCCATTAGTCCCTGAAGGTGAAATTTGCCATTGGTCGCTGGAGGTGAAATTTACCACATCTAAGATGGCAGTAGTGCTCTATTATGAAATTCTTCGATTTGCAAGAATATGATTTGAAGTTAAGAAAGAAAATCTTTGATGAAAATTTAATGAATGATTTGGAAAGGTTTTCCTAAGTAAATGAGAAAATGATTTGGAATTATTGCAGGATTTAAGAAAGGTTTAAATAAACCAAATGATTTGATAAATGAGGCTTAATGATTCCATATACATTTGAGAAGAAAATGAAATAAATTAAAAAGGATATATCTAAGAAAGATATTTGATTAGATAAAAGATGAAGTAATTGATTGATGATTGATATCCACATATGAACTAAACATTTTAAAGCGATGATTAGCGTGGAAGGAACCAGAGTCGGATTTGGGTGATTCCTATCTAAAAACCACTTCGAACCAATGTATACGTTCGAAAGTAAAGATATGTTGAAGTTGATGCTTATTGAAGACCGTGGATCTTCATAGCATGAGGACTGCTTGTTGAACATGCTCTGGGTAGCTCCCATTATAAATTTATTTATAGAAGTGGTCTCCTCGTGATGGTGATTTTTTGGATTGCAAGGTCTTCTCGTCTAGTAATGGCCGAGGAAAGTGCCTTCGGTTTCGTTCAGTCCTAGAACAAACTTGTATGGATGTTTGTCTGACACTGTATTCGAAATTACATTTGAGTGGTTTCTATAAACGTATATCAGTTGGTGGCGGAGAAGGCAACTTGTCTCAGCTTAACACCCTTTCTCGAGACATACGAGCTCAGGAAGTTATATTTTTCTAGAAATCAGTCATGTGACGTGGAATTGCATTGTGGCATTCAAAGTAGAACCAGTTATGATCAACGCTGGTTTTGTATGAAAAATGTGGCTTTGAAGAAATTCAACGTAGCCTCACGAGCCTCACACCCTGGTTATGATGGGATTCTACATGGTCAGATGTATGCTCGCATTTCGAATAGTAGTGATTTGGGTTATCAGATGTTATGTGCCCCAAGTACCAGATACGTCTGGGCCTCATGGTAGGGGAACGCGAAGTCCGAGTCCTTGGATGTTATTCGCAGATTGTGTCCACTTTTAGCCATTTGTTTTGTTGTATAACGGCGTCTGAGTCATGGACGTAAGCCGTGGATATAGATTGATCTTTCCGCTGGTTCCCTATCATATTGGAAATCCAATCACAATACGAGATTTACGGTTTTGATTGTATTTCCAAAATAGTTGTAATGACTTGCAAACATTTCAGCTACCCCTTTCTGGTATCAAATATTCTGTTCGGTATATTCCGTTGACCCAGTCCCAATATATTTCGTTAGACTTAGTTTAGATATTGATACCTTATTTGAATAAGTTTATGTGAAAAGTGTTTTCAAAAGAATGTCATTAAAAATAATATCAAGCGTGTTTTGGTATGAAGTGTTTTGGTTATCATAAGGTAAAAAACCCATCCGTGTTTATGTGTAGGCGTGGTCTTATGAGATAACCTTCTTTTCAAATGTTTCGATAATATAGTCATTTCAAAGTTCGAGTATCTCACTCTGGTTTATCAAGCCTGATCCGGGTATTTTTAATACTCGGGTCAGATCCGAGTAGTTTCAGGTTGAGTTGAAGACAGTTGTAGTTTCCAGAGGAGAGCTGAAGATCTTCATCATCGTATGGACGTATTCTATTATCCGCCGTGCTTTGTTAGATTTAGTTTGATGTTTGTCAGCAATTGTAAGGACAGGTGTCTATAACTGCCCAAGCTGAATTTAGGTTAGACTATGATATTGTATTTAAAATTTTCCGCTGTAAAGATTATTATTGAAATAATATATGTTATTCCTTTCGTGTGAGATTCTATTCTGTCTTTATTTTCATCCTACCCTTAATGATCCGCTTATTCGTGCAATTTGAGTTGGACATGTGCGGTTTATTGTCGATTCAAACGGTACGGAAAAACGGGTCGTTTCATTTGGTATCAGAGCCGAAAGTTAAGCGAGAACCTTGGCTTTGGTTGGGTAAAGACTCATCAGAGATAGGGTTAGTAATACCCTAGGATGAGTAACTCATTAGTGATAGGTTTAGTAACATCCTAGAATGAGTTTAAGTGTATAATATATGAGCGCTTATTTGTTAGTGACTAATAAAAATGTTTTGTGTCGATTTATCTGTTGAGTGATTTATGGATTCTGATCGATGCGCCTGATCATCATTATCGATGAGGGTTCCTAAACACTTGAACAAGGCGAACCGACACACTGATTTTGAAAAGACTGGTAAATGAAATAATTTTACCTACGATTATATTTTAAATATAAAGTATATATTTTGAAAAGTTGTATAGTTAGAAATTAGGATTGGTGAAATTTAAATTGAACATCTTGTGATTAGGATTTTACAGTTTGACTATAAGATGTTTCATAAAGATTATCGATAAGTAAGAAACCCGATAAGGTAATTAAGATCTCTAATACTTATTCCAAAATAATAAATTAAGAAATGATAATGTTAAGTTACTATCATAAATTGATGAATTGTTTGATTTAAAATTTTAAGTACAAATACCTTGTGAATTAAGTTTCACGATTTGACTATAAGGTATTTGATAATAAGATTTCTTTGAGCAATGAACATATAAGATGGAAAATGTATTTAAATAATAGAAAACGATTTTGTAAAAGTTATATATAAAAGGAATGAGAATTTAAGTTCGATTAAAACAATTGTGGTAATTTAAATGAAGTTAATTAATATAAGATAAAATGAATTTATAAGATAGGTTTTACAAAGTAATCTCTAAAGGATTTTGAAAATGTTATTATTTCAAATATAAAAAGTGATATTTTATGACAACTAATTCGATTGGCTCGAAAATAAAATAAAAATGGGCAAGTGATGTGTTCGAATGGTAAGCACTTCTCTTAAGTATTACTCTTCTTGTTAAGAAGATATATGATACTATTGGTAGTACCCAGTTCCTTGGATTATTTTGGAGTAACTCGATCTATATAATTTTCTTTAGTAAAAGAAATAATGTGAATCATTTATTAGTAATCTTTATAAAAGTGTTTTAAACTAAAGATAAATAGGGATCGCCAATTGATAAGATAAAGCGGAATTCTCGACAATTTTGGACAGTCGAAAATTTCTGAATCATACATAACTGAGAGCTAAGAAATTTAGGAAAAATTTTGGTAAAAGATTGTGAAACATTCTGAGTAAATGAAATTGGATAAGTATAATTTATAAATGTGATTATAAACAAAAAAGGAAATTATAACCTAGAAAATGTTTTATTAATGAATTCTAGCATTAATTAAGAATTGGACTTAAGTCTTTAAAAGTGATTGATTTGCATAAGTTGTAAGATGTAATAAACTTAATATTAGTTTTACGAAATTATTCATAAATAATATTAGTTCTAAAGGAAATATACTAAGTTAAAATATTGGGGGAAATATTATCTTTTGAGTGAAAAAAGGGTTTCTTTAGGGTATTTTCCTTTTAAAAAAATATTTGGAAATAAATAATTAAAGGGATTATATAAAGAAGCACATTTATAAAGTGTTTGACTTAAGATAAAGTTTTTATGAAAGTTTTGAGAGTTAATAAATACATATGTTATATGTAAATCATTTCATCACACAAATTTTGATCTAAGATTCGAGTTCGGAACTTTGATGTGTTTACACCGATTCGAAAAAGGATTTATAACTAGATTCTTGACGATGAACATTGATGAGTATTTTTGATTAGATAATTGATTTTTCAATTATAGTTGAGAGCTATGCAAGAAAAACAAAGGTTTCTGAGCAAAGAGCCTGATTAAAGTCCGCATTAGAGGATCAGGGGATTAATACTAGTTCGGAAATGAAGTTGTGTATTCAAATGGGAGATCGAATAAGATATTTCATATAGATGATCTGTGTATGTTATATGAAATTAAATTTGAAGATTAATGTTTTAGGTAAACTTTTGTTTGGGTAATTTCGAGGACGAAATTCTTTTAAATAGGGAAAAATGTAACGACCCGTAATTTCACTACTTCGAAAATGAGAGATTTCGTTTGTTTTAAATTTAAAAAGGTTTGAAACTTAAATAAATAATTTAAATATAATAGATAATAATAGAGAAATTATTTATTCTTACAGTTGATAATTCAAAAAGTATAAATTTGGATTTTAGAACAAATCAACAAAAGTTAAGTTTTGTTGAAAATAAATATATGCTTAAATAAATAGGTTTATATGTTTATTTAAAAAGATAAATCTTATTGAAAACATCTAATAAAGATAATAAAAGAATATTAAAATATTTAAAAGTATGTTAATAATCTTTTACAAAAATAACCAAATTTTGTCGCATTTTGTCAGTTTTACATACACTTTAAAATTGAAGATTTTGATATTATTTAAATATGATTTTAAAATATATAAAGACATGTTTTAATTTATTTAAAGAATTAAAAAGTTCATTTTTGAATTTGGTTTACATAAATAAATAGTTTAACTAAAATGTCAAAATGTGACCGTAAAATATTTTGTCGAAAAACGACGTTTTCTCGATTAAAAGTCGTCGCAACGTCGTCACGCCTTTATTTTTTTATATAGAAACATATATTCAAATAGTGTAAGTATTAATTGATTCCCTAAACATGTTTACTTTTACTAAATAAGATTAGAAAACTTCTAGAAGTCATTAGTAAAAGTAAGTAAGAATTGACAAAAGTAGAAAAAGTAAACATCAAATCACATCAAATCAAAGCCAACTTAATTATGATATTATTTACTTAATCTTTAAGTGACTAAGATATAAAGTAAGAAGTGAAAGGATGATGTTGAGTTTTGAAAAAGTTTAGATTTTTTTAGGTTGAAGTAAGGTTAGTTTGGTAATTTGGTAAGAGGTTATTTTAGTAAAATTACCACTTCTTTCTTTTTCTATAAATATCCATCTACTTCTTCACTTTCATTCACATTTCCTTCTTCTTCTTTTCTCAATCTTCTTCATCTTCTTCCTCTTCTCGTTAATGGCTTCCAACCAATGAAAAAATTGTAAAGAAATAATGTCAAAATATTTACAAAATATTCAAAAGAAATCAATATTCATTCTCTTCAAACCAAACTCATTTTTTCTCCAGATTTTACCTCTTCTTCTCTCGGTCATAACTTCTTCAAAACCGAACCCAAATATAATTTTTTTTTCTAAAATAATTTCTTTTTCAAGTGGCTACAGCTTTCATGTTGACTACTTGTTAAATTCTGAAGTTAGCTATGTCAAAAATATATGTCTTTCCAGTGCATTTTCTGGCCCAGTTTTTAAGCCAGATAATAGGCCACTTTATTTTGATCATAACTTGATCATAACCGACCCAAATTAAGAAATTCTTTTCTTGAAGAATATAAAATTCCAGTGGCTAAAACTTTTTTGTTGATCACTTTTTTCATTTTTGAATTTTTCTATACCTGAAACTCAATTCTTTGAAGTGCATTTTCGGGCTTCATTTTTGTCAATCCGACAATTCCTCTTCTTCATTCTATCATATCTCCCTCAATACTACTTGGATTCAAATGATTCTTTTTTTCAAATTCAATAGAAATGAATTTTCAACAACTTTCCAGTTAACAAGTTTTTCAAATTTAATGAGTAAGAGAGTCAAAAACAAGATGGAAAATGATCTATTTTTCGGATCTAAATCTTGGAAATTCAAGTTCAAAGCTCTACCGCTTCTTCTCTATATTTTCGGCCAGCCTCCATATCAAGCCTTGGCCAAGCTATTGGAATAGAGAAGGTGTTATTTGCTAGTGTTTAATGGATTAGGAATTAATTAGTGAAGTGTTGGTTGATTAGAATGTTGGTAGGGAGTTAATCGCTTTGGTTTATGGTGAGAAACTCCATTTAACATCTATTTATATACATACATGTTTGATGTTGTGTTATGATTGATATGGATACATATATATGCTTTGATCATGAAGTACTGATTGTTTGATATGTTTGTTAAAATTGTTTTACCAAACCACGTTGATACACGTGGATAAGCACAAAGGAAAGGACTTTCCTTTTGAAAATAAAATGGTGTATATGGAATGCTTAAACCTTTTGGAAATAGTTTTAAAATGAATTAGAAATATTTTACAAACATTTAAATATGTTTAAAGTAATAAAGGAAGAAAATTAAGATTTTATCTTGTATATTTTAAATATGTCCAAAATAATTTTCCAGAAAAATCGCGCTTTTGCAGTAAAGTGACCAAAGTTTAAAATTGATATTTTAAATGTTTTAAAAATAAGAAATAAATTTAATAACTCTATTAAAATGGTTTAAAAATCATTTGGAATGGAAAATATAAATTTTCAAATATTAATAAGTTGTTTAAATCAAATAAGCTTATATAGCATTTTCTACAACACTTTTATGCTGTGAATTCTATAACCTTTCGAAATATAGTTTTAAACTTAACAGTTCTTTCCTAAATCTTTTATGAATGATTTTAAAGGAATAATTAAGTGATGTAAAGATGATTTGAAAGTTTTAATAAGAGTTTGAATAAATGGTTAAGATGAATTGTTTATACCACATGAATTAAAAGTGAAGAATATTGAATGTAATAACAAACTGACTATGCGGAAACGACTAGTACATTTGTCTCGCCTGTGAGATCTGGGATGATAAAACAAGGTGTTTAACTAATGTTAGGGATGTAGCAACCAGTGTCCAGAATTTACCTAGCCTATGTTTTCTCTTCTTAGGCGAGGGGTGGAACAGATCGAAAGGAAAGCCCGGATGCTCTAAAAGATCATATTTAAGTTTTTCCAAGTTAAAGGAGAAAGATATTAATGATGTAGGATTACTTTCCATTAGTCCCTGGAGGTGAAACTTTCCATTAGTCCCTGGAGGTGAAATTTACCATATCTAAGATGGCAGTAGCGCTCTATTATGAAATTCTTCGATTTGCAAGAATATGATTTGAAGTTAAGAAAGAAAATCTTTGATTAAGATTTAATGAATGATTTGGAAAGGTTTTCTAAGTAAATGAGAAAATGATTTGGAATTATTATAGGATTTAAGAATGGTTTAAATAAACCAAATGATTTGATAAATGAGGCTTAATGATTCCATATACGTTTGAGAAGAAAATGGAATAAATTAAAAAGACATATTTAAGAAAGATATTTGATTAGATAAAAATGAAGTAATTGATTGATGATTGATATCCACATATGAACTAAACATTTTAAAGCGATGATTAGCTTCGAAGGAACCGGAGTCGGATTTGGATGATTCCTATCCGAAATCCACTTCGAACCAATGTATACTTCGAAAGTGAAGACGTGTTGAAGATGATGATTATTGAAGACCGTGGATCTTCATAGCGTGAGGACTGCTTGTTGAACATGCTCTAGGTATCTTCCATTATAGAGTTATTTATAGCAGTGGTCTCCTCGTGATGGAGATTTTTCGGATTGCAAGGCCTTCTCGCCTAGTAATGGCCGAGGAAAGTGCCTTCGATTTCGTTCAGTCCTAGAACGAACTTGTATGGATGTTTGTCTGACATTGTATTCTTAATTACATTTGAGTGGTTTCTATAAATGTACATCAGTTGGTGGCAAAGAAGGCAACTTCTCTTAGCTTAACACCCTTTTCCGGGACATACGAGCTCAGTAAGTTTTATTTTTCTAAAAATCAGTCGTGTGACGTGGAATGGCAGTGTGGCATTCAAAGTAGATCTTGTTATGATCAAAGCATGGTTTTGTATAAAAAATGTGGCTTTAAAGAAATTGAACGTAGCCTCGCAAGCGTCACACTCCGGTTGTGATGGGATTCTATGTGGTCAGATGTATGCTCGCATTTCGGATAGTAGAGTTTGGGTTATAAGATGTTCTATGCCCCGGGTACCAGATACGTCTGGGCCTCATGGCAGGGATACGCGAAGAGTCCTTGGATGTTATTCGCATATTGTCCACTTTTAGCCATTTGTGTTCTTGTATAACGGCGTCTGAGTCATGGACGTAAGTCGTGGATATAGATTGATCTTTCCACTAGTTCCATATCATGTTGGAAATCCAATCCCAATACGAGATTTACGGTTTTGATTGTATTCCCAAAATAGTTGTAACGACTTACAAACATTTCAGCTACCCCTTTCTAGTATCATATATTCCGTTCGGTATATTCCATTGACCCAGTCTCGATATATTTCGTTAGACTTAGTCCAAATATTGATACCTTATTTGAATAAGTTTATTTGAAAAGTGTTTTTAAAAGACTGTCATTAAAAATAATATCAAGTGTATTTTAGTATGAAATGTTTTGGTTATCATAAGGTAAAAAATCCATCCGTGTTTATGTGTGGGCATGGTCTTATGAGATACCTTTCTTTTCAATGGTTTTGATAATATAGTCATTTTAAAGTTCGAGTGTAACGATCCTGAATTTTGAACAATTTAAATTGAAAATATTTAATTAATTTTAAATATTTGAATGATGATTTAAATTGAATTTCCAATATAACTAGGATATTGGCGATTAAATATTAAACTTTAATCTATAAAAAGTTGAATAAAAATTTAAATTTGACTTTGGAGTTGAAATTGAATATTGAATTTGTATCTTTAATTCAAACTAATGACTTAGAAAAATAATATTGGATACAAGAATTTTTATTTATATAAATTTATAAATGGGTGGTTAGTTTTAAATAACATCTTTCTTTTCTTTAAAGTAAAAAGGAATAAAATTTTAATTAATGCAAATAGGTGAATAAATGCACATAGTTAAAATTCAAACAACATATTTATAAACTTTGTAAAATATAATGTAACTACATTGAAGAAAATTTAACAACATAATTTAAGCAAGACAAAACAAAGCAAAGAAATAACAAAACCAAGTTGAAATTCTTTAAAAAAAAAAATTTGTCTAAGTGTTGTTGAGCTTTGAAATTGTGAATCTCGGCCCATTTGCTTTTGAATGCCATTTCCTTTTTACCTCCATTCGACCCGTTTCCCTTTTCCATTCATTCGAAACCCTAAATCTAACGAAAGAAAAAATAATGGCGGCTTCGATTCTCATTTTCGTTCCTCTCCGAAATTAGGGCTTTTTGAAATCGTGGGTTTCGGCTTCAATTTTGCTCGGCACCTCCTTCGCCTCGCCGCGGCTACTTCGATTCAAACTAAGGTGAGTGATTTATTTCACTCACATCTAGTTCTATCTCCAGTTTGTAGGGTTTAAATACTGTAAATTTTCGTTCATATAAAAAATCTGTGAATTTGTCGCTTTATTTATTTTGGCTTTTCGATTTTTCTTCAGTGTTGATTTCCTTTGACTTCGGTATGATTTGTTGGCCACGGCTTTGATTTTTTTTTTATGACTTGTTAAATTTTTGATAACACGGCTTTGAATTCTTGGGTTTTCGTTGTATACAAATGGTTGAGTTCGTCTTGATTTTCTGGCCCCTGTGAGCTTCGTCTCTAGCCATCTATTCTTTGCTTGAGCATTGCAAAGTGGTCTCATTTACATGTTGTTACTACTTCGAGCTCACCTGTTGTTTGTGGTCAGTTGCTTCGAGTTGACCTTTGTAGTTGATGTACTTGTGTTCTGTATGTTTCAGTGATCCTCAGTGGAGAGTCTGATACATATCTATTATTTTGTTCTTGCGTAGTTTCAAGCATTTCATTCATGTGTACTTTCATGGATTGTAGTCTGCACTGCTGTTCAATTGTCTAATTGCACTTTTGATCAGTTTAGTCTGCATTGCTTTCATGATTTCAACTATAGTTTGTTTATTTCTTCTCTGTTGCACTAGTAATTGTATCTCATTCCATGTTACTGCCATTGCCCATTTAAACTATACCTTACAGTTGCATTCTGGTCATGATAGCATTATGCATTCTCTGTTGCATACATGTTGGGTTCGTATAAAATGCCATTCTTGCAGTTTTCAAAGTTCTTAAAGTTTAACAAGTTTCAAAGTTTAAAATGTTTAAAGTTAAATATCTTTGAATCGTTTTAAAAAATGGGTTAAGTGAGTAAATCTTCAACCTCTGCTGATAGGATATACTATGCATCATGTATAAGTCTTAATTTCAATCTAAGAAGTGTCCATATGTATTTACTGTATGGACATTGGAAAAATATGATCTGCAGTTTCTGTATCTTCTTCACATAACATACATGGTGCATCATTTTGCATACCCAATGATATTAACCTGTGTTTAGCATCCAGCCTGTTTAGAATTGCTTCATAGGTACAAAAAGCCATTTTTACTGTTCTTTGATTGCCATATTACGTTTACCCATCTGCATACGTCATTGTGTTGCCTAATTGAATTCCATGCTGTATAAAAATTGAATTCACCTTCTTCAAACCATTCATAATAGTTTGTACTAGCCTATGAATTTATCTTAACTTGATTTATAGTATATGATATTTCACATGTACCTAGGTTAAGGCTAGGAATTAGTGCACCTTCTCTGATTATATCCAAAACACGTGAAGATGATGACCCAATTTCAAACAAGAAGTTAAATCTGTAATCAAGTCTTTAAAACTGTTTCAACATGATTTGAAGAAATATACCACTGTCTTCATGTATGTTTATACACCGTCTTTATGTAGTTGTATTTGTTAGCAGTTCCAAAACTGTTGTTAGCTTTGAATTAGACCTGATGCACTTTATTTTTATTAGCACTGAGTTAATTCTCATGTGCGCTACAGTCACTTTGATGCAGTTTCATGTTGTCTTCGAGTTTTGTCCTCTGTTCTTCGAGGCATGTAGTTTATATTTGATGTGCCCTTGTATTCAGGTGGTGGCTGCAGTTATTGTTGCAGTTCGCCCAGGAATTTTAAAATGGGACTGCAGTTTTCATTTTTATGAAAAATTTGCACTTGTTGAAGTGTGTAGTAATGAGTTGTTTGGGAACTTGTTTTTTTGAGTTTACTTGAGTATATTCAAAACCATTGCATTTCGACCTTGCCATGTTGCATGGGTTTTGGTGTTGCAGTTGCGTTGAGTCACTGACTTGACCTCAACAGTTTTGATCGCTGTTAGTATTCACTACAGTGGCGAGGCAGTGCACGCGTGCGTGTACTGCAGCCACATAGCATAAATTTTGTTGTTATTTCTTTGCTTTTGATTCATTGATCTTCTGCGTATTTCATAGACAGTATTTGTAACATCCCGCCTTTTCGCACACTTTAAACCGACACACGTGCCAATTCAAAGCATACGCAAGGGCGGATTGTTATGGGGTAAATAAGAAAAACAGAGAAGAAATAAAAACAAAACAGAATCTCACAGCGGAAGGATAAAATATAATAATAAATATACAGTTCAAAACAGTTTACCAACACTTGATTTGCTTTATACGATAAATATCAGAGTTGCACATACCAATACAAACAATGCAGCGGAACAGTATGAGTGTGGTGCAATACTATAGATAATAATAATACGACTCCTTCGTCTTCGTCCTTCAAAGCTAAAGTCTTCGATCCTGAAACGCTCGGACTGACCCGAGCGAATTTGAAAAGACAAAACACTCGAGTCAGAACTAAAAGATCTTATGTGAGTTAAATAAACAGAAATAAATATGAGTACAGTAACTCAAGAGATGCTCGGGATTTACATCTCCTAAGGATCCGTTAAACTATTTACTATGTAGTATATTGCGCTATTATAATAGTGTCTATTTGTAAAGTAAACTTACTTTTTAATAGCGTTAAGGAGTGACCCAATATTCCCCTTAACACAAATAATGCCAATAGTCTATACAGTACCGTAATACCTCCTGATCGGGAAGCTACCAGAGGATACTCCATAGGTACGACACAAATAGAAACTCGTAGTAAAGGCTCGGTATGGTAGGTGACACGGCACAACTAGGCAATGCCAGGGTAGATATACCAATTGCTATCCAGGCTGGTGGAAACGCGTAGCCGCAGTTACCGCCCACCTCAGACTAACTCCCCAAAATCAAAATATAGAAGTGGCCACTGAATCAAATCCAAGTCAAAGTATAATATCGAAGAGGAGCGTCCGATCAGAGGAATGACCTCATTGGCCTGAGAATCGCTCCTGTTTTAGCCACCTTATGCCAACTCACGGGAGTTGGGTCCACGTATTTACCTTATAGGAAACGTCGCCACCACCTACTTCATTCTGGAATCTCCACCGCGTACACGGTTAGTCAAAGTGGTTTTCGGTATCGACAGAGAGTATGTCCATATCCGATCCCGGTCTCTTTGCCAACCCATCGTTATTATAACACCGCGGTTATTTTAAAAATAGCTTGTACTTTAAAACCAGAATATAATCCATTTCAAAACCATAATATTACGATATCATTTCTTCTTTAAAACCCAAAAAGATTCATTTTGATATTATTTTTATAAAACCCAAATCAATGATATCATTTCCCAAATAAAATATTCCTTTTCAAAAATTATGTCACTTTTTATTATTTAATACCCCATGTAACCAATATTCTGTTTGTAACTTTCAACATAATTCTTCGAAAATCTATAGTATTTTAAAACCATTATTTTCAAAACTAAATGGTTTGGATATTCAACGGTATGCGAATTAAAAAGGTTTAACTTTACTGTTGCTTTATAAAGAAATAAATTACATGGCTTTCCAAATATTTCTTCTTTTAAAGTTAAACCAAAATCCAAAATATTACTTCAAGTCCCAAAACCATTTCAATTATATATATATTTATATCCATTTTTGAGCATTAATATTTCAACTAAAGTTGGATTTTTATCCTTTCAAAATCAATATTCTATTAATTAATCTTGACCATTCACATAAAATCCATAATTAATAAGACTTCAATTTCTAGTAAAATATATATATATATATATATATATATATATATATATAGAATTTTTCCACTTCAAATTATACTAGAATATCAATTTCTATTTATTTTGGGAAAAATCCAATTACAAATATCATATCTTATAATTTCCAACTTTACATTTAAACATAGGATATAAATTTACCAAACTCCATTTTCTAAATTTCTTCCATTTTCAATAAAGAAATTTATATTCCTTTTAATTTCAAAATTTCAACTTCATAGGTATATAAATATGGAATAAAATATTTATACAATATAAATTTAGGATTTATAGACCGTATTCCATCCAAACCATAGAAATCACATTTAAAATAGTTATATATAGACCGCGGTGCCTGTATATAATTTTCTATCCTATGGTCAAGTGATACGGATATTTATCATTTCAATCCGCAATTTAAAAAAATAAAACTGCGGTTGTATATCATTTCAAACCGCAATCCCGAATGAAATGTAAATGCATACTAACTTGCAGTTTAATGATATCCAAATAAAACATTCATTCAACAACACACCCATCATCCAATCACAACATCGATCAATATCAATCAATAACAATTATATATATGATCATATATAACAGGTGATAACTGGCAGTTTATTCAAATTAAATTTTATCAACTATTAATCTAACAATTTATATTCAGTGATAATTGACATAACTGTTAACTAGCAGTTCATATGCAAACAATAATTTCTAACAGCCAATTTACACGCAATAAATCAATTAAATTAACAGTTACATTCAAAAAAATGCAATTCAACAGATATGAATGAAATAACATGCCAAAAGCTCATAAATAAATTTCTATTCATTTCTAAAATTTATTTAACAAACATAAAAGCTTCTAGTAGTTGTGAGTGGGTTAAAACACTCACCTTTTGAATTTAAATCGAATTTAAATTCAATTTAAACTCAAAAATTCGCCCGTCTCAGAATTCGTCCAAACCAGCGTCATCAAGTCCGGAATTTTAATACGATCCTAACAAAAAAAAATTCGTGTGAATCCGACTTCGTATGAGAAAGTTATGGCGAAAAATGATGATTGAATTCAAATTGAAAATAAATAGAAAACGACACACATTGATACATAACTTGCCACGTCATCAGAAGGATGCGCACGTCCCAGCATCACGCGTTTCTTCCAGCAACCCCTTTCGCACGCACGAAACCCACCAGGACCGTGCCTTTGACCAAGCTTGCACGCCACCAGGCACCACCATACGCCGTGCCGCCGCCACCATTGGCTCCAGCTCGCCGAGCTGCACCTCCCTATATAGGTCCGGTCGCCTATTGGCTCGCCCAAAAACATGCATGCCGAACCCTAATTTCAAAATTCCCGGCTCCTTTGATCGAATTAGCACGAGCGACTACCGCCATCTCGAAGCCCCAGACGAGATCTACAATACCCAGATCTTGATTTTGCCAATTTCTTCCCGAATCAAAAACGCCCAAATTTGACCATATGGATTTCGAAAATTGGAGGTTTGACCGAGATTTGTCGTTGATCTGAGCATCAATTGCAAAAACCGAGATCACCCGTAGATTCGTATCGATGAAAACTACCACATATATTTTTTTCAGAATTTTTGGAGTAGTTTGAAATTTCATTTTATTTTTGAAATGATTGGATCTAGGGTTTGCACCCATTGAAGAAGAAGAGGAGCTTGAAGAACGTATACGCGCAGATGAATGAAATTAGACGGAGGCTAGGGTTTAGTTGTATATATATAGTTATGCTAGCGATAGGGTAGATTGGCTGTAGAATGAACGTGCGTGACAAACTATGGCCCAAAAAGCCCGCTATGCCTCCGGAGTCGAATTTGTTAAAACTATATATCCAAATAGGTGTTTTAAAATATTCTGAACGCGATGGAAAAATTTTCGCGACCAAATTCGATCGTATGAAGAAGTTATGCTGAAAAAAACAAAAATTTTACATTGATTTCAATTGATTTCAAAATGCGTAAATTTCAAGGCGTTTCGAGTCCGTACGATCAAACGGCAAGTCCGATCGCAACGAAACTTGAAACATTATTATAATTCACCGTTACGGATCCGATGAAAATGGTTTCGTCGAAATCCGAGTCCGTGACAAAAATGGCTATTTTTAATATTTATTAAATAAATTAAAATAAATCATAAAATTCAGATTTTCTTTCAACTTTAAATATTGGCCAAATTTCATTACTTATATAATCCAATCAATTCCAAATAATTTAGCAAGCTTGGATGTGAATTAAAATTTATAAGTATATAAATTTCGCAGTGTTAACCTCTGCGTTTTCTTATTATTTGGGAATTATAAATTTTATTCGCAAAACCCAATTATTAAATCATATACTTATACTCTCATCTTAAATCTAATTATATAAATAACTTGATTTCTATTATCCAACTCAAAATATATCAATTATTCTCCAACTACATAGTTAACGTTTCTTTTATATATCACAGTGGTAATATTTCAAAATGTTCATCTTTTGTTTGCATAAATTACTGTATTTAGATAAAATTGTAATTTTGGTAACTTATCACATAATTAAACTTAAAACCTCAACTAATACATTCCACCTTTGTTTCATCTTATTCATTCACTCATCAATATTCCGTACTAACTACAAAATTTAGTGTATTCCTTTAAATTGATCAAAATAAGACTTATCAACTAATAGAAAGATTTACGTACAAAATTTATTGTCATACATCTAATTTACAAGCCTATACTTAATTATTATCCTACAATACGTTTTACGTTACTATAATGTTCATTCTTCCGTTCCTACGTTTCTATAAATTTATTCCTTTATAATTTATTTAACGCAACACTTAATCTACACCTATTGCGATGTTTCAAATTTACTTGAATGAACAATTTCTTTACTCAAAATAGTTGTTGTAAACTCTTAATTCCACATTTATAAGTGTATTATTATTTTCACTCAAATATTATACATATATATAGAGTATTGGGTTTTTATTTAATCATATATATTAATTAATTAAATTCAATATTTAAGTCTGACTAAATTTATTCCCCAAATACACATTTACCTTTCTCAACCAATAAATATAACCAATCAAATTCTCATTTTATTGAACCTTGGTCAATTCCACACGTTAATTTTACTTAAAGTCTCAATTAATTAATTTACCTCGGTTTCATTACCTTATTACCTTATATGCATAATTGACATTGTTATATCTTCCATTACATCAATAATTTACCATTTCATCCTACCATTTATTTACGTATCCTTTTATTGCACTGATTGAAATAAATTCACTTATTAAATTCCCAATTCCACCCTTCTATTCAAACCAAGTATAATGCTATGATAATATTTTACGTTGGTTACACGAAAAAAAATCAACTTTTTATCGTTATCAATTAAACATACATTAATTGCACAAATTAAAGGAATTAATTGCCATTTATCCAATTAAATTTTTCATACATCAATCTATTTCATCTAAATCCTTACCTATGAATATTGCAACCTTTAATTCCATTAAATACCAATTAACCCAAATTATTTCATTTATTCTAAGTCATATCAGTAAAATAATTCATCATAATAAACTTAAAAATCTATACGTTTATTGATTTATTTCTATTTGTCTTATGTTAAATTCTAAATTTAGTAAGACAACCTAAAGTACTCCATTCAATCGACAGTCCCTTTCAATTGTTAATACGTACTTAAATTTCTACAGTTGCCTTCCATCTGCACTCCCGTTACTATGATAAAAATTAGTAACGTTTATGCCATCAATCCATCATAATTACTTACCCTTAATTGAGTTTGATTTCCAAATAAATATGCTGACCCTTAATTAGACAATTTATAAAAGTTTGTCCTCATACCTATAGTTCTACGCTTATGCTATGTCTTAAATTTCAATAAATTTATAAATTTAGAGATGTTCATTAGGGTTTACAAATTTATTGACTTGCAATAACAGGGTTTCTTAATCTATTCAATTTATCGTTCACAATCTTTTATTGCATTAAATTGGTTTAATATTCCCATATTAAATTTTATGTCTAGGTAAGAATTTTTCTTTCTTTCTCTACTTAATTCATTTGAATTTTATTCAAATGTCTTTAAATAGGTTTCTAAGTCACTTCTATATAATTTATTCTAGCCTTCATTTTAATATTTATCTACCACCTTTATTCTTTCAACTAAAATAAATTACAAAATCCTATTAAACAAACAATTTCAAATGGTCGAACTTTACGGTCGTTACACTCTCCCCCACTCAAAACTTTTCGTCCCCGAAAAGGAAAAGGAAGGGAGAAGGAAGAATAAAACAGTATATCTAATTTCAAATATTAACTTATAACAATAATTTACTAAATTAATTTCCTTTAATGAAATACACTTGTTTTATAATCATTATGTCTTTTAATACTTGAATTATTAAAGTTGGAAAAATATCTTTAACAAAATTCTAAGTCCAAAATTTACGAAATTTTTTGGAGAGTCTCCTTTGTACGGAGAGATTCTGGAGAAAATAAAATATCAAAATATAACAAATATATTACAAATATTATCAAAATATTATATCCCAACACGAGAAATATATAAAATAGCGCTTTAATCGTAATTCGAAAACGTACCTATTTGTCGGGCAATACGCTTATTATTTTGGAACCAAAAGCAGTAGCAGTTGCTTCCAACCCCTGTATACACTTATAAAATCTAAAAGGTTAAATACTTGTAATACAGTGAAAAGTTTGGGTAGATCCAATCATTTATATCCAATCAAATACAACAACCATACAATTTTAACAAACAGCACATCACAAATAAACAATCATTCAATCAAACAAATCATTAGTTGTTCGGGTTCAAATTCTGAAATTGTACGAAATGAAGAATAATTATCTAGTGCATCCTATACTCAACAGTCTTAGATGGAACAAAGATAGATTATTTGTTCATCCAACAACTCCACAATTTCTTACCCAACCAACATACATCAACCAAACAATCCAAACCAACACCAAAATAGTTTATTTACATTTATTTCATACTTCAGTGGTTTGATTTTCTTCCCTTCATTTATGAGGGATTTCTTTGTTCTTACAAGTTTTATTTTCCAATTATCCCAAAATTCATTATATTTGTATTTCCTTTTTATTACTTAAGTTTATAAAATAATTCTCATTAAAAACAACAAATATTTTGAATATCTTCCTTTCTTTACTCTTTACTTGTAAGGTTTCCCTTAAATTCTTAATCTGCTAACGTTCATTCTTATAAGTGGAAGTTTTTATTTTCTCTTTAACTATGGATTGCAGACATTTCAATTTTTCCTACTTTCCATTATATTGGAATAGGGGAGATTAAAACGTACTTAAGGGAATAATCATATAATAATTTCTTATTTTGAATTTCATGTTATATACTCAGGTTCATATCATCTATTAATAATTCTTAACTTTATCTTCAATAAAATTTCAAATATAACCTAAGTTTATAGCATTTAATTCTTATTATAACAGTAGTTTATTGAATACTTCATTATTTCCAAAATTCTACTTGTATAATATCCTATTTAAAATTCTTATTTAACATTTCAACTTTTATATTTGGGTAAGTTATTTATGTTAAGGAAATTGCAATTAAACTTATACAAGTTTAATCTCCATTCTTTTAATTAAATTTAATGTTTATCCATATTACTCTTTGTCTCATATGTATGCAAATTCCTCTTCATAGCTTTGCAATTATTCTCTTATTTCAATTAGAGGTTTCAATTCATTCGTTCTTCAATAAATCTTTTCCATTATTTATCAGTTAAAAACTTTTACTTCCCTTATACCTAGCTTTAACTTTCTTACTTAATATTTCACTAACAAATTTTAAACAATTAATTAACGGAAAAATTTAGAATTAAATACCGGGTTAAATTTCAAATTGTTTCAAAATAATAGATAAATAAGTTCTTACATCTCAATATCTCTAATTATAGTTAGAGCAATAAAAGAATTTTTTTTTTTCAGAAAATTTCATAATAAATCTGCAGTAGAATTTACTACAGTGGCCTTTTCCCTTCGAAACTCGAAAATGAAAGTCGATGATGCGGCCGCCATCACCGAAATTATTTTCCAGCGACAGAGAGGAAAGTACAAAATTATTCTCTCCAAAATCTTCTTTAAAACAATTCTTCCAAATTATACTAAATATTTATATAAGAAAATACTTATAAACCAAATCATTATATTTCATAAATCCTTTGAAAGCAGATTTTCAAAATCCCGGACTTAAGTTCTAAAATCTCCCATTTGATTTATTATAATTTCAACTTAGCTTCAATTTATTATAAAATATTTTTTTTTTCCTAACACCCAATCTATAGCAACCAAATATATATATATATCTTTATAAAAATAATTTTTATAAAAAATATAATAGGCAAAATTATTTCATTCACCTATATTAAAACAAATATTATGTCGGTCTGTCCTATTAAGTGTTTAGAAATCCCTATTGGATGACATAGCGTCCCATGCATCAACCAGAATTTATAAATACAAAGCGGAACAGATTAACACAATATTAAAATCTTTTTATTAATACTAACAAGTACGCTCTCTCTTATATATACACTCAGCGACTCCCATAGGGTATTATTACCCTATTAACAAAGAGTCAAACCCCACAAAGCCAAGGTTTATCGCTAAACCAAAGCTCTGATACCAACTGTAACATCCCGCCTTTTCGCACACTTTAAACCGACACACGTGCCAATTCAAAGCATACGCAAGGGCGGATTGTTATGGGGTAAATAAGAAAAACAGAGAAGAAATAAAAACAAAACAGAATCTCACAGCGGAAGGATAAAATATAATAATAAATATACAGTTCAAAACAGTTTACCAACACTTGATTTGCTTTATACGATAAATATCAGAGTTGCACATACCAATACAAACAATGCAGCGGAACAGTATGAGTGTGGTGCAATACTATAGATAATAATAATACGACTCCTTCGTCTTCGTCCTTCAAAGCTAAAGTCTTCGATCCTGAAACGCTCGGACTGACCCGAGCGAATTTGAAAAGACAAAACACTCGAGTCAGAACTAAAAGATCTTATGTGAGTTAAATAAACAGAAATAAATATGAGTACAGTAACTCAAGAGATGCTCGGGATTTACATCTCCTAAGGATCCGTTAAACTATTTACTATGTAGTATATTGCGCTATTATAATAGTGTCTATTTGTAAAGTAAACTTACTTTTTAATAGCGTTAAGGAGTGACCCAATATTCCCCTTAACACAAATAATGTCAATAGTCTATACAGTACCGTAATACCTCCTGATCGGGAAGCTACCAGAGGATACTCCATAGGTCACGTGCCAATTCAAAGCATACGCAAGGGCGGGATGTTACAGTGTAAATAAGAAAAACAGAGAAGAAATAAAAACAAAACAAAATCTCACAGCGGAAGGATAAAATATAATAATAAATATACAGTTCAAAACAGTTTACCAACACTTGATTTGCTTTATACGATAAATATCAGAGTTGCACATACCAATACAAACAATGCAGCGGAACAGTATGAGTGTGGTGCAATACTATAGATAATAATAATACGACTCCTTCGTCTTCGTCCTTCAAAGCTAAAGTCTTCGATCCTGAAACGCTCGGACTGACCCGAGCGAATTTGAAAAGACAAAACACTCGAGTCAGAACTAAAAGATCTTATGTGAGTTAAATAAACAGAAATAAATATGAGTACAGTAACTCAAGAGATGCTCGGGATTTACATCTCCTAAGGATCCGTTAAACTATTTACTATGTAGTATATTGCGCTATTATAATAGTGTCTATTTGTAAAGTAAACTTACTTTTTAATAGCGTTAAGGAGTGACCCAATATTCCCCTTAACACAAATAATGCCAATAGTCTATACAGTACCGTAATACCTCCTGATCGGGAAGCTACCAGAGGATACTCCATAGGTACGACACAAATAGAAACTCGTAGTAAAGGCTCGGTATGGTAGGTGACACGGCACAACTAGGCAATGCCAGGGTAGATATACCAATTGCTATCCAGGCTGGTGGAAACGCGTAGCCGCAGTTACCGCCCACCTCAGACTAACTCCCCAAAATCAAAATATAGAAGTGGCCACTGAATCAAATCCAAGTCAAAGTATAATATCGAAGAGGAGCGTCCGATCAGAGGAATGACCTCATTGGCCTGAGAATCGCTCCTGTTTTAGCCACCTTATGCCAACTCACGGGAGTTGGGTCCACGTATTTACCTTACAGGAAACGTCGCCACCACCTACTTCATTCTGGAATCTCCACCGCGTACACGGTTAGTCAAAGTGGTTTTCGGTATCGACAGAGAGTATGTCCATATCCGATCCCGGTCTCTTTGCCAACCCATCGTTATTATAACACCGCGGTTATTTTAAAAATAGTTTGTACTTTAAAACCAGAATATAATCCATTTCAAAACCATAATATTACGATATCATTTCTTCTTTAAAACCCAAAAAGATTCATTTTGATATTATTTTTATAAAACCCAAATCAATTGATATCATTTCCCAAATAAAATATTCCTTTTCAAAAATTATGTCACTTTTTATTATTTAATATCCCATGTAACCAATATTCTGTTTGTAACTTTCAACATAATTCTTCGAAAATCTATAGTATTTTAAAACCATTATTTTCAAAACTAAATGGTTTGGATATTCAACGGTATGCGAATTAAAAAGGTTTAACTTTACTGTTGCTTTATAAAGAAATAAATTACATGGCTTTCCAAATATTTCTTCTTTTAAAGTTAAACCAAAATCCAAAATATTACTTCAAGTCCCAAAACCATTTCAATTTTATATATATTTATATCCATTTTTGAGCATTAATATTTCAACTAAAGTTGGATTTTTATCCTTTCAAAATCAATATTCTATTAATTAATCTTGACCATTCACATAAAATCCATAATTAATAAGACTTCAATTTCTAGTAATATATATATATATATATATATATATATATATATAGAATTTTTCCACTTCAAATTATACTAGAATATCCATTTCTATTTATTTTGGGAAAAATCCAATTACAAATATCATATCTTATAATTTCCAACTTTACATTTAAACATAGGATATAAATTTACCAAACTCCATTTTCTAAATTTCTTCCATTTTCAATAAAGAAATTTATATTCCTTTTAATTTCAAAATTTCAACTTCATAGGTATATAAATATGGAATAAAATATTTATACAATATAAATTTAAGATTTATAGACCGTATTCCATCCAAACCATAGAAATTACATTTAAAATAGTTATATATAGACCGCGGTGCCTGTATATAATTTTCTATCCTATGGTCAAGTGATACGGATATTTATCATTTCAATCCGCAATTTAAAAAAATAAAACTGCGGTTGTATATCATTTCAAACCGCAATCCCGAATGAAATGTAAATGCATACTAACTTGCAGTTTAATGATATCCAAATAAAACATTCATTCAACAACACACCCATCATCCAATCACAACATCGATCAATATCAATCAATAACAATTATATATATGATCATATATAACAGGTGATAACTGGCAGTTTATTCAAATTAAATTTTATCAACTATTAATCTAACAATTTATATTCAGTGATAATTGACATAACTGTTAACTAGCAGTTCATATGCAAACAATAATTTCTAACAGCCAATTTACACGCAATAAATCAATTAAATTAACAGTTACATTCAAAAAAATGCAATTCAACAGATATGAATGAAATAACATGCCAAAAGCTCATAAATAAATTTCTATTCATTTCTAAAATTTATTTAACAAACATAAAAGCTTCTAGTAGTTGTGAGTGGGTTAAAACACTCACCTTTTGAATTTAAATCGAATTTAAATTCAATTTAAACTCAAAAATTCGCCCGTCTTAGAATTCGTCCAAACTAGCGTCATCAAGTCCAGAATTTTAATACGATCCTAACAAAAAAAAATTCGTGTGAATCCGACTTCGTATGAGAAAGTTATGGCGAAAAATGATGATTGAATTCAAATTGAAAATAAATAGAAAACGACACACATTGATGCATAACTTGCCACGTCATCAGAAGGATGCGCACGTCCCAGCATCACGCGTTTCTTCCAGCAACCCCTTTCGCACGCACGAAACCCACCAGGACCGTGCCTTTGACCAAGCTTGCACGCCACCAGGCACCACCATACGCCGTGCCGCCGCCACCATTGGCTCCAGCTCGCCGAGCTGCACCTCCCTATATAGGTCCGGTCGCCTATTGGCTCGCCCAAAAACATGCATGCCGAACCCTAATTTCAAAATTCCCGGCTCCTTTGATCGAATTAGCACGAGCGACTACCGCCATCTCGAAGCCCCAGACGAGATCTACAATACCCAGATCTTGATTTTGCCAATTTCTTCCCGAATCAAAAACGCCCAAATTTGACCATATGGATTTCGAAAATTGGAGGTTTGACCGAGATTTGTCGTTGATCTGAGCATCAATTGCAAAAACCGAGATCACCCGTAGATTCGTATCGATGAAAACTACCACATATATTTTTTTCAGAATTTTTGGAGTAGTTTGAAATTTCATTTTATTTTTGAAATGATTGGATCTAGGGTTTGCACCCATTGAAGAAGAAGAGGAGCTTGAAGAACGTATACGCGCAGATGAATGAAATTAGACGGAGGCTAGGGTTTAGTTGTATATATATAGGTATGCTAGCGATAGGGTAGATAGGCTGTAGAATGAACGTGCGTGACAAACTATGGCCCAAAAAGCCCGCTATGCCTCCGGAGTCGAATTTGTTAAAACTATATATCCAAATAGGTGTTTTAAAATATTCTGAACGCGATGGAAAAATTTTCGCGACCAAATTCGATCGTATGAAGAAGTTATGCTGAAAAAAACAAAAATTTTACATTGATTTCAATTGATTTCAAAATGCGTAAATTTCAAGGCGTTTCGAGTCCGTACGATCAAACGGCAAGTCCGATCGCAACGAAACTTGAAACATTATTATAATTCACCGTTACGGATCCGATGAAAATGGTTTCGTCGAAATCCGAGTCCGTGACAAAAATGGCTATTTTTAATATTTATTAAATAAATTAAAATAAATCATAAAATCCAAATTTTCTTTCAACTTTAAATATTGGCCAAATTTCATTACTTATATAATCCAATCAATTCCAAATAATTTAGCAAGCTTGGATGTGAATTAAAATTTATAAGTATATAAATTTCGCAGTGTTAACCTCTGCGTTTTCTTATTATTTGGGAATTATAAATTTTATTCGCAAAACCCAATTATTAAATCATATACTTATACTCTCATCTTAAATCTAATTATATAAATAACTTGATTTCTATTATCCAACTCAAAATATATCAATTATTCTCCAACTACATAGTTAACGTTTCTTTTATATATCACAGTGGTAATATTTCAAAATGTTCATCTTTTGTTTGCATAAATTACTGTATTTAGATAAAATTGTAATTTTGGTAACTTATCACATAATTAAACTTAAAACCTCAACTAATACATTCCACCTTTGTTTCATCTTATTCATTCACTCATCAATATTCCGTACTAACTACAAAATTTAGTGTATTCCTTTAAATTGATCAAAATAAGACTTATCAACTAATAGAAAGATTTACGTACAAAATTTATTGTCATACATCTAATTTACAAGCCTATACTTAATTATTATCCTACAATACGTTTTACGTTACTATAATGTTCATTCTTCCGTTCCTACGTTTCTATAAATTTATTCCTTTATAATTTATTTAACGCAACACTTAATCTACACCTATTGCGATGTTTCAAATTTACTTGAATGAACAATTTCTTTACTCAAAATAGTTGTTGTAAACTCTTAATTCCACATTTATAAGTGTATTATTATTTTCACTCAAATATTATACATATATATAGAGTATTGGGTTTTTATTTAATCATATATATTAATTAATTAAATTCAATATTTAAGTCTGACTAAATTTATTCCCCAAATACACATTTACCTTTCTCAACCAATAAATATAACCAATCAAATTCTCATTTTATTGAACCTTGGTCAATTCCACACGTTAATTTTACTTAAAGTCTCAATTAATTAATTTACCTCGGTTTCATTACCTTATTACCTTATATGCATAATTGACATTGTTATATCTTCCATTACATCAATAATTTACCATTTCATCCTACCATTTATTTACGTATCCTTTTATTGCACTGGTTGAAATAAATTCACTTATTAAATTCCCAATTCCACCCTTCTATTCAAACCAAGTATCATGCTATGATAATATTTTACGTTGGTTACACGAAAAAAAATCAACTTTTTATCGTTATCAATTAAACATACATTAATTGCACAAATTAAAGGAATTAATTGCCATTTATCCAATTAAATTTTTCATACATCAATCTATTTCATCTAAATCCTTACCTATGAATATTGCAACCTTTAATTCCATTAAATACCAATTAACCCAAATTATTTCATTTATTCTAAGTCATATCAGTAAAATAATTCATCATAATAAACTTAAAAATCTATACGTTTATTGATTTATTTCTATTTGTCTTATGTTAAATTCTAAATTTAGTAAGACAACCTAAAGTACTCCATTCAATCGACAGTCCCTTTCAATTGTCAATACGTACTTAAATTTCTACAGTTGCCTTCCATCTGCACTCCCGTTACTATGATAAAAATTAGTAACGTTTATGCCATCAATCCATCATAATTACTTACCCTTAATTGAGTTTGATTTCCAAATAAATTTGCTGACCCTTAATTAGACAATTTATAAAAGTTTGTCCTCATACCTATAGTTCTACGCTTATGCTATGTCTTAAATTTCAATAGATTTATAAATTTTGAGATGTTCATTAGGGTTTACAAATTTATTGACTTGCAATAACAGGGTTTCTTAATCTATTCAATTTATCGTTCACAATCTTTTATTGCATTAAATTGGTTTAATATTCCCATATTAAATTTTATGTCTAGGTAAGAATTTTTCTTTCTTTCTCTACTTAATTCATTTGAATTTTATTCAAATGTCTTTAAATAGGTTTCTAAGTCACTTCTATATAATTTATTCTAGCCTTCATTTTAATATTTATCTACCACCTTTATTCTTTCAACTAAAATAAATTACAAAATCCTATTAAACAAACAATTTCAAATGGTCGAACTTTACGGTCGTTACAGTATTGGCGAGGCAGTGCACGCGTGTGTGTACTGCAGCCAATCGGTTTTTATGTTTTTAAATGACATTTCAATTGTTTGAATTGATTTGATTTAAAATTGATGATTTTGTTGTTAATTGCCGTTTTTGGCAGTTCTGTTGTTTTCTAAATTTTCATTCATTAATAATCCTCCTATCTATCTGTGTTGGAAATTTAAATCTGCTGATTTATTATTGTAACACTGTTAAGTGTTATATTTACCGTTATCCGATTTCTTGTTAAAGGGTCGGATAGGTGAATTTATCTTTGACGGTCATCTAATTGATTGTTTGATTATTATCGTCTCTATGCACTAATAAACTGAGTTTGAATTAGACTGACCTGGGTATTATTTTCTTTTGAATGTAATACTCGGGTCAGACCGAGTATTTTTTTTACAGCTTGAAGATTTTCAGGCAGCGAAGTTAGAGAGAGAGGGGGATTACCGCATCACTAAAGTTTTTCGGGAAATTTTCTTGTACTAAAAAAAAATATAAATTGTTCCGCTGTATTAAATGTAGTTCATTGTATAACTCTGATATTTGTATATAAAAGAAAAGTTCATTTATGAAATAAAATTATTGTTCTGTGATTCTGTGACTGATAAAATGTTTAAATGTTATAAACTAAATAACAATCCGTCATCTTGAACGTTTCTAGTTGGTTGAATTACCGGCTGGAGGCGGTCAGGGCGGCGGGTCGTAACATCGAGTATCTCAAGCTGGTTGATCAAGCCCGATCCGGGTATTTTTAATACTCGGGTCAGATTCGAGTAGTTTCAGGTTGAGTTGAAGACGGTTGGAGTTTCCAAAGGAGCGCTGGAGATCTTCTTCATCGTATGGACGTATTCTGTTATCCGATGCGCTTTGTTAGTTTTAGTTTGATGTTTTTCAGCAATTGTAAGGACAGGTGTCCGTAACTGTCCAAGCTGAATTTAGGTTAGACTCTGATATTGTATTTAAAATTTTCCGCTGTAAAGATTATTATTTAAATAATATATGTTATTCCATTCATGTGAGATTCTGTTCTGTCTTTATTTTTTTCTACCCTTAATGATCCGCTTATTCGTGCAAATTGGGTTGGACATGTGTAGTTTATAGTCGATTCAAACGATACAAAAAAACGGGTTGTTACATAATTCATTACCAAATTCACTACTTCTATAAATTCATCCAAGGATTATCCACTACCCAAAATCGTGAATATATCTCCATAATAAACTTTCATATTTGATTTTCAAAATAAATTGATTTCTGATTTATTAAACAATGCTTATAAATTCAAATTTATATATTTTATAGAACTTCAATATACAAAATCCCTTTATTAAAAAATTCCATTTATCTCATTTATGTGCCGCAATCCAAATTATATGTTAATTCACTTATATCATTTATTTACAAATTTGTTCTTTTATAACTTCACAAATTATATAAATCGTATTCACTTGTAAAGTCCATTTATAATTTAACATTTACAAAACTTGTCTATAATTCAATTACTTTGATTTATAAAATATCAATTTTATAAATCCCATATATAAACCATTTTATATAATTCAAAAACTCAATTTAAACTATTTACCAAATCATTAACTCAATATTTCAAAAATCACATTTTGATTATGTTTCACAAAAATCATAATTTTTATAACATAAAAATTATAATATTTATTTATTTAAAATAAATTCAATTCCTTTATAATTCAAGAATCAATAAAACGTTTATTTTCAAAATCACTTGAAAATCCTTTTAAATTTGGAAATCATCACTTTAACATTTTTAGAATCCCAAAAATAGGCCCAATGCTGCAACAGCACTAAATACATCAATCACGGCATCCAAAACATCATATATCATATGATAACAGCATATATAACAATATCTGTAAATAAACCAATACTGGTGAGGAATTCAGTTGGATCCCTCCAACCTGTCATCTGCAAAAAATATACATATTAGAATATGTGTATAATATCCATTTCGAGGCAGACGCCCGCACAAAAGGTCATCCGCTCATACACGGAAACGTATAGGGTCATCTGCTCCATTAGACATGTATATATCCAAATACCAATCAATATATCATATATCATCCAACCAATCATCAATCATCATATAATAAATTATTTCTCACTTATATAAAAGTATCAGTGAGTCAGAAAGAGTGAGTTGTACTCACATTGCTTGTAGTCGTCACGATAGCGATTTATACCGATTAAAATTAAACAAGCATTTAATTTAAACCAAAATTTTTACTAGCTTAAATAAATCACAATCTTGCTCCATAATATAGTGCTCGTCAATACGGACCCAACGCAATTCGTTTCGTGCAAAACAGACCTCGTATGAAAAAGTTATGCATTTTAGAATTTTAAACTAATTTAATTATATATAATTTACAATTTTTTTTTTAATTTCTAACCCTAGAATCAATCAGAGCCGCTCATCTATGCAAACTAGATCTGGGCCATCGTTCTATTTCTTCTCCCTCATGTTACTTCTCACATACATGAAAACCCGTAGCCGCCGTTTTTGCCCGAATTATCGTGGTCACCACGATCCACTTGAACCTGATCGGCGACCTCCAAGACATAGCTCACCAAATCCACTACCAATGCCTAAAAACCACCCTCCCCACAATGTGCTACCGCCACCAAGTGACGCTCAAATAGCCCCCAAAACGCAGCCCCCTAGCCTCCTCCTCGTTGCGCCATATTCGATCATCACCTAGGATGTGAAGATCACAATGTGCTCTACCATATTGTAGTTGAACAGTTTTGCTAATTGTTTGTGGATTGAGAGATAATGGAGGAAGAAAGTTCAAAATTTCTGGCCATTGAAATGATATGTGGCGGCTAGGGTTAGTTTGCCCTAGGTTTTGAGAAAAAAAGAAAAAGTGAGGGGCTTTTATAGAAAATTCTCGCGCACTATTCATTCGAAAATTTTTCGAACTCCAAATAAAGCGTGTCGCCTGGCATTTATAATGTTTTACACCTATTCCGAACACAATAAAATATATATCGAGAGCTAATTCGATTGTATTTGAAAGATAGGTTTTTGAATCAATTATTTAAATTTAAAATTCACTTAAACATATTTCTATGCGTTTTAGCTTGTCCCGGACAAACTGTAAATCCGATTGACACGAAATTTGAAATCTTACAATAGTATAACATTACAGATCCAATGAAACTTGTTTCATCAAAATCCAAGACCATTTGAAAAATGGTTATTTTACTCGTCAATTAAATATTAAATTATTCAATTACTACAAATCAACTTTTAATTCGATTTTAAAAGTTCTATAATATCATTCTAATTCAACTAGGATTTAATTCACTTTATAAATCATTTTCATTCACATTAAATCCAATTTCCAATTATTTACGCAATTTCATATATTAAATTAACAATTTAATTACCCAATTAAATCACTATATTCGAAATATTGTTTATTCAGCTTATAAACTTAACTTTCAAATATTTAAAATTAATTAAAAATACGAATTTCAAATGACTGAAATTCTGGGTCGTTACATTCTCCCCTACTTAAAAGAATTTCATCCTCCAAATTACCAAGTAAGAAAAAAAATCACAAAATCAATTAACTTTTCAAAACAATTCGTTCAAATTAGATTTACCAAATCTATTTAACCTTTTAACTTTTTCCAAAATCCAATAGTTAAAATTACAAAACAAAATTCTGATTTTCAAATCTACTTAGTTATCTTTTAAAACCAACTATTATCATTTAACTTTCAACTCAGAAACCAAAACTTTAGTTATCAATTTTTTTTTCCAATTTCTCAAAATTTTACTAACGCCTTAGATTTTCAAAATAAATCACCAGCATCTCCTTTGCGGGCTTCGATCTTAGTAGGATCACAACATATATATATATATATATATATATATATATATCACAAATATACATCTCGTCTACGAGGATAAGGCATCCCGAAGGGAAAAAAGTTTAAAAGTACGATATGTAATCTGAGATATGTATCTTATACATTATTAGCGAGCATATACGGCTAATATAGCGCGAAAGCGAGCTCCAAATGCGAAGCAAGCGCCATTCGCACCTACTATACACTTAACAAACAATGAGAAACATGTATATATGAAAGTTATATCAATATACAACATATATCAAAAACTATATATGCCAATATAGCAATGCAACAAAAGCAACAAATCCAACTATCAAACAACTATCATCCAACAACTCCATAACCAAATCTATATACATTCACTTCTTATTAGTATTCACTGAATTGATCAATTAAATCATGTTTGATCATTAACATTGGACTCCATTCATTTATTCATATACAATTAGTTTACATTCACTAATTCATATTCAAGTTATTTCACTTTCAAATTCAAATCAAATAAAAATTCAATTCTATTTAGATTCACTTAACTTCCAATTTGAATTCAATTATTTAGCTTTCAATTTTATTAATTCAATTTCATTAACACTTAATAAATTTCTATTCAATGATTAACATTCAATTCATATTTCATTATTTCAATTGCTAATTCATTCTACAAATAAAATTGAATTTCTTTATATAATTTAAATTCACATTCACTTAATTACTTAAGTTATGTTCCTTTTTTATAAACATCACTTTGTTTCACTTAACTTAAATTTCAACATCATTTACCTTCACTTTCACTATACAACTTAAGTTCATCTCAAATTCACTTCAAATTCTATTTTATTTAACTTTTTACTTAAGTCAAATTCATATCACTATTCAAATACAGATTTTGTTTTTCTTAACAAAATTATTTAACCATTTTAACAATTGGTTCTACTTACATTTTCTCATTTCGTAAGTTATACAACTTATTTGCTTAAACATCCAAATTTATATTATATAATCACTTACCACTTAAGTTAAATTTTCATTTCAATAACTTATGTAATCCAGTTATAATCCAATTCCTTTTATTTAACTTTCCCTTAGTTAAATTCCAAATCATATATTATTGTGCCAACTCAAATTCATTTCAACTTTACTAAAGTTAAAATTTTATTTCATATTATCATTCTTTATCAATTACAACTTGGATTTTAAATCAATTTTGTTTATCAAAACAAAATTTCAATTTTAAATTTACTATTGGTAGCAAATCCATCACATAGAAACTCGAAAATGATACTGATGATGCTGTAGTCACCACCCCTATTATTTTCCAGCAATAGTAGTGAATTCAGTGCTTTATATTCTTTTAAAATATCGTTTTATATTTATAAATAAAATTTATAAACCTTTTTACTTATATAAGATCATTTCAAATTTATTTATTTTACTTAGATTCATAACAATATAATTTCTTTAACTTTGAAAAATAACTTCCAAAATAAACGGGATTCAAATTTTCCCAATTCTTAATTTAAATCCATTTTCATTTACAACTTATATTTATAAACATATTCATATAGTTCTACTTCTTATATATAAGATTATTTCACAATTGTAAATCATATTAATTATAATTCCATACTTTATAATTCATTTGCTTATATAATTTATTCTGATACAATTGTTGTTTTTATTTAGATTATTCAAACAACTTTTATCAACTTATTTGTATTTACATTTTCAAACAACTAAACAATTCATTTATATACACTTTAATAATTTTGAAAAATTATTTCTTTTATATATAAAATATAATTGAGGTAAAATTATTTCATTTACCCAATTTAAAATGATACTATGTCGACTTGCCACGTTTAAGTGTTTAGAAATCCTTGTCGATAATATGGCATCCCACATACCGATCAAAATTCACAAACAGCTCAAAGGATAAGCAACCTCAATATAAAATATTTTATATCACTAACAAATATGCGCTCATATATATAATACACTCAACTCAATCTAAGGTGCAACTGTCCCTATCTATAATGAGTACGCATCAAAGCTTAGGAACATACAAAATCTAAGCTCTGATACCAAATGTGACGACTCGAAAATCCGTACCCTTTGAATCGACAATAATCCACACATGTCCGACCCAAAAAGCATCGACCGACGGAATGTCAAGATAAAGAAAAGAAGAGAGAAGAAGAGAAGAGAAGAGAAGAAAGAGAGAAGATAGAACCAAACAGAACAATACGGAATCTCACACCGCAGCGGAAAATATATAATATTATATCAATGATCTTTATAAAATAGAAACTGTATATATACATACATAAATCAAAGTTCAACAATCAATAAATGGTTATCAACTTAAACAGTTATAATAACCTATCCTTACGAATGCTGATAATTTAAAACAGCTAAGCAATGTAGCAGATAATCAAGCAAATATGGATGTACGAAAATGAAGATCTCCAGCTCTCCTGCTGAAGCTCCAAAAGCACCAGTCTGATCCTATAAATATACTCGGTCTGACCCGAGCATTGAAAGGGAAGAACGCCGGATCAGTCTGGTAAACCAGCGTGAGAAACACACTCAACGGAATTCATTAAATTACCAAAACTTTTCCTTTATCAAAACAAAAGTATCTCGTAAGACACGCCCACACATAAATACGGACATGTTTTTACCTTACGATAACTAAAACATATTATATCAAATCCTCTTATATTATAGTAGTGTCTACTATATACAACTAACATTAATCATAGCCGAAATTGGTACAATGATTAAATTCTAGCATATAGCCCAATTGAGTAATACAATCAAAATGGCAGGTATGTAGTGGAGCGAGGATTTCCGTACAAATGACCAGGTGAAGGGACTACCTTTCGGAAGTACATCTCTAGAAGAATGTACCGAGAAACCATCACAAGGTTTCTCTACCAACACAAGACTATCCTACCTCTATAACTAGATGGTACTGAATATATCATCCTCCGGTCGTTACCGATCTTTACCGAAGGCCCTCTAGCATACAAACCACAATAATCAGATACGCGACGTCATAGCTTGTAAAGATATATCTAGAAGAGGATGATCATATCCTAATAGGAGCTGTGGAATATGCAAGTATATGATTTTTGTTTGATGATAATAAACATATATACATTCATTTAAATGTTTAAATGTATTTGTTAATGTACTATTCTATTTTTTCATAGATTAAATAGATATTTGTTGAATAAAATAAATTACACAGAATTTGGATGGAATTTGAATTCAAAAAGAAATTTTATTCAAACAAATATTTATTACAATCTTGAATAGTACAAATTCAAGCTCTCACTGTACATATACAATTTTGAATCCATCACGATTTCAATTTACACTAATAATCTCACTACATATCACTTACACTCGTATTTTATCTTCAACTGCATTCCAGTTTGAATCCATCATCTGAGCAATCTGCAAAAATACTCACTAACGCAGTAAAATTAAAAAAGAAATATTTTTGCAATATAAAATGAAATATGATTTTTTTAAAATATGATTTGCCTCAGTTATTTGGGTTGTTCGTCATCATTCACACTTGAATTCGTCACAAAGTCGTGCACACAGATATATACATTTGATAACGCTACAGGGACAGGTAATCATGAGTGGCTGCAATACACACGTGTACATTTATACACGTGTGCACTGCCTCGCCAACTCGTATGCACAGCTCCATCCAGAAGTACAAAATTACCAAACAATGGCACATGAATACAAGTATGCACAGCAATGCAAAGACAACGGTAACCCAGTGCCAACATGGTCAGAATGAAGACAAGTACACTTGAACAAAATGAACAAGTGGAGCATCTGTGTAAACTGGGCAAGTATGGACATAGCTCGAGCACAAGATATGAGACAAGTGATCAAATGCAACACAGTATCAAACTGGAACGAAGTGATGAACCAACAATGCAAACAAAACCAGATGAACAAGACACAGCAGCAATCAGGTGAATCAAGTACAAGGCACAGTGCAGAGATCTCAACAGGAAAATCAAGCAACAGATATCAGTGCACATAATCTAACGACCAAATATACAACCAAAGAAGCAAACTCAAGTAGACAGTAACATGTGTTACAGTGATGATACAAGCATTTACACAAGCATCAATTACATAATGAAGCAGCCCAACAGAGTACATGCCTGAGTTTACTTAAAGCCATGAATGAACAGATTCAAAACCGAGGAACAAAATCAAGCATGCTCAAGTACAAATGCAACAACGGTTTTTTAAAACTCTAGTCAAAACCGAGTACAACAAGAACAAAATCAAACAGTGCCGTGATAGCCTTGGCAATGAAGAAATCGAACCAAGTCAAAGTTCTCTACCGTGTCAACCAAGGAATCAAGGGCATACGATTATGAATTAGTCAGAGATAAATCTCAACATTCAATCAAAATCATACGGCCGAGATAAAGCAATTGACAGTTTCAAATAAATTATCAGACGAAGTCGTATATGAAATACGAACGAAAATTCAGGGCATTGAACCCTATATAAACCATTCAACATCATCGGCAAGAGATAAGAGTTCGAATACAAAAATCAAAAAGCATCAGAGCAAAAATTCTTACCGAAGCAATAATCGAACTCATCGAAGCAACCGAAGAAAGCAACACGAAATCGATCGAGCCAAGCTAAATCACGCACAACCAACAACGATCAAATTAGTATCGAAGCTTCGCAAAAGCCCAAATTTGGAACAAAGAGCGCAAGGAGCAAAAGCCCCAAATTCGCAAGAGCAAAAACCCCAATTCAACCGAGCCGCCAATGCCAAGAGGATCGGCCGCAATTGAAAGAACGGGCTAGAGAACAATGCAAATGGGCCGGCGTGTTTAATAAGGGTTTATTATTATAAAAGGGTTTTTTTTTATAAAGAGGGCTTTAAGTTTTTTAAGGGTTTTAGTTTTAATTTGTTTGTTTTTAAATTTTCTTTTTCGAGTCAAAGAATTTGTAAATCACCACCTAGGTT
Organism: Allium cepa; assembly: GCA_030765085.1. Taxonomy (NCBI): domain Eukaryota; kingdom Viridiplantae; phylum Streptophyta; class Magnoliopsida; order Asparagales; family Amaryllidaceae; genus Allium; species Allium cepa. The sequence continues at coordinate 174,551,644 of CM060931.1, forward strand.
GTAGGTAGTGTCAGATTGTCTAGTTATAATTAGTTCAGTGAGCAGGGTGTGCGAGTTTGCAAAACTCTATAGGCGGAGCAGAGTTTGCGAGTAAGCGAAACTCTATAGGCGGAGCAGGGTGTGCGAGTCTATGAGAGTGTTTGTGAGCGGGAGCAAAAGGGTTTGCGAGTCTAGTAGAGTGTTTGTAAGCGGGATACTGTTTAATTCTAATAGAAATCTGGGAATGCAGCAGTAGGCAGGGGTTGCCGAAGCTGGGTAAATTTTGTGTGTGATTTACTTTTCAGCATTTTTATTTCTGCAGTTTGTTTTTACGTTTGAATCGAGAAAATTTGCTATAACCCTATTCACCCCCCCTCTAGGGTTAATCTCGATCCTACAGGTGGTATCAGAGCCCGCTATTTTTCTTCAACTCTAGAGTCATGAATCTACCAAATAATGCTTTTTCTGAGGGGCAATCTATTGCTAGGCCACCCATGTTTAATGGAAATGACTATGCTTATTGGAAAGTTAGGATGGGTATTTATCTTAGTTCTTTTGATTATGATGTTTGGGATATTATTGAAGCTGGCTATAAATCCCCCACTATAACCGTTGGTGATACTGAGATTCCTAAACCTAAGGATAGATGGGATGCTAACGATAAGAGATTAAAAACTACAAATGCTAAAGCCATGAATGCTTTGATATGTGCTCTTGATAAGAATGAATTTAATAGAATTTCTCATTGTAAAACAGCACAGGAAATTTGGCATACTTTGGAGGTGACACATGAAGGAACTTCTCAAGTCAAGGAGTCTCGTCTAGCCCTATTCAGCAATGAATACGAGAACTTTGTGATGGACAAAGGCGAGAGTATAAAAGACATGTTCGGATGCTTTTCAACATTGGTGTACAACGCTAGAGCGCTTGGGAAGGTCTTCACTGAGGTAGAGCTTGTGCGGAAGATACTACGTGTCTTATCGATGAACTTTGAGGCAAAAGTCACGGCAATACAAGAATCGAAAGATCTGAGTAAACTAAGCATGGAGGAGTTGATTGGCAACTTGATGACATATAAGCTTGAGCTAAAAGCAAAGGAGGAACGCAACAACTCCGAACCAAAAGAAGAAGACGATTGCCTTAAAGAGTAAAGAAGAGAGCGATGAAGAAGATCCGATTGAAGAGCTTGCAATGGCTGTCAATAATTTTAGAGAATGGTCAAGATTTAAGCCACGCAAGAAGAAAACATCTGGTAATAGGTCAAGAGAGTCTAACAATTCCGATAATGAATTGACGTACTATAACTGCAACAAATCTGGCCACTTCAAACAAGAATGCCCACTTCTCAAAAACAATCGAGGAAAGAAAAAGACGAAGAAGGTCTTTGCAGCGACTTGGGATGATGAAGAAGGAGTGGAAGTTTCGAATAGTAGCTCAGAGGAGGCTAACTTGTGTCTTGTGGCAAAATCGGATTCAGAAGCAAGCTCAGAGGAATCTAGTGAGGCAGGTGACTATTCCTATAGAGACCTTGTTTTTATGTGTTCTGATCTCACTAAAGTAGTTGATGCTCTTGAATCTAAAATTAAAAAACTGAAATCTGATAGGAGAGAACTTGCTCGTGAAAATTTTAGGTTAGAAACTGAACTTGAAAATATTCAAAACCTAGAATGTAAAAAATGTAAAATTTTAGATTCGGAATTGACAAGACTTAAGAATAGCTTTGAGAATCTTGAAAAAGAAAACTTGAGTCTTAAGGAAATCATTGACACTAGGAAAAAGGATTTTATAAATAGATGCACCTCACTTGTAACTGAAAACACAACATTAAAAACCAAAGTCCAAAATCTTGAGAAATCTCTGAATAACTTTTCAAAAGGAGAAAAATCTTTCAAAATGTTATTGGGAAATCAAATTTTTGCTAACAACAGAAAAGGACTGGGTTTTGGGAAATCACAAGTTGAGGATAATGCAATAAGTAAGAGTGTCTTTGATAGATGTGAAATAATTGGACATCGTGTTGAAAATTGTAGTCATAGGAACAAGAACACAAAATTTATACAAGTTTGGGTTCCTAAGAATTCTACAAACAAATTTCATGTCTATTGGAACAAGAATAAAAGGACTAAACAAGTTTGGGTTCCAAAGGTTTTTTTTATTCATAATGCTTCTGTCACTAACAATCATGGACCTATAAATAGGTCACAAAAATCTTTCATCGTGTAGGTATGGTGGCAGGCTAAGGAACAATAACGATGTTCTCTGGATTTTGGCTGTTCCAGAAACACAGCGGGCAACAAAGCAAAGTTCCTTAGCCTACTACAAAGGTGACAGAATCACAATGGGAAACCATGAAAAATTATCGTAAAGGTAAAACAGGTGAAGGTATATTTATCTGATCGATATATTAATTGTGGTAATCTGCACCGTACTCTGAATGAAATCAGCCAATATTGAGATGTTGTAAAGAGATGATGATTTTTAGATTCTGACTTGGTCTACATAATTAGCCAATTATATTGATGCCAAAAACACCATTTTTTTGAATTACTTCATACATATTTGTTTGGATTAAACATTGTGTTTTGTTGGATACATTTGGTCATAATTCGGCTAACTCTATATTCTCAGTTTCTGATTATTTACAAGGCTTCAATTCAAATTCAAAGAATGCCATTTAAATTGTTGTTAAAATTGAGTTTGAAATTTTTGACGCACACTTCATGGTCTGGTTTATCAATTTTAGTTAGTGATATTTTGGATTGAAAGGGAAACTCAGATGCAGATTACACAGGTAATATAGTTGATAGAAAAATTACTAGTAGAACGTGGTTGATTTTTGAGACATTTAGTAACTGCATCGTTTTTCATAGAAAATATCTGCATATTGTTCATTTTAAATAATTTTTCATTTAGCAGAATTTTTTTCTCAAATAACCCCTTCGAGAAAATAATTGTTTGACCATATTTTCAGATTAGTCATTTTATTTGATTTTAAATGACAAATTTTAACTAATCCGAATCCCTAATAATTATCAAAAAGATAAATAGTGACTGAAAATGTGATAAGTGTTGATAATTAACATACTTTACTCAAGAGAGTATATTTGGAAAATTTCTTTAGGAATTCAAACAAGAGTTATAAAACTTTTTATTGGGTAAAGATTCCATGACCATTTCTATATCTATCATTATTTCTATCGACCATAGTTTATCAAATATTCAATATAGTTTGTCGATATGTAGTACTATATTCAGGGATTGTTTGTTTTTCATTTCACATTTTTTTTAAAAATAAATAAATATCCAAAGTATTCACTCTCATTTAAAAGTACTCACAGTTATGCATGGGTGAATTACTTGGATTTTTGATTATGTGCTTCCATGCTCATTTAAAAGTCCTCACGGTTATGCATGTATGGAAAGCATTTCAAAATTAATTGATTTAATAGACAAGTTGATTCTAATCCCATTTAAAAGTCCTCACGGTCATGCGTGGTTAGAAGATACTTGATTTCATTTTTTTAAAATTAAATTGGAATACTACTAATCTCGTTTAAAAGTCCTAACGGTTATGCATGATTAGTAGATATTCAAATTCCTGATACAAATGTACCACAAGTAGATACAACTGAATGATTTTATATGAGAACATCGTTACCATCATTTCTAAAAGTGGAATATGCTCCTAACAAGGGTAGTTATGGTTTTTGTTTGATTCTTATTGGAGTTTAATATTTATATTCAATTTGAGTTTTAATGTTGGATTAATATTGATCACTTTATCTCTATTTTCTCTAACACTATTATTCTTTTGCTGATAACAAAAGGGTTAAGATTTTGTCAAATAGAATCAAGCAAAGGTCAAATAATTTTCCATTTGCATCTAGGCTCATTTATATATTTCTATTTATATGCATAAATGTAGGGTGATCATCATGTAGAGAGGAAGCATTTAAATAGGGGGAGCAATTAGTGTATATCATTGGTCAAATACATTTAACGCAGTCAAAATCTTAAATATATGTTTGTTATCATCAAAAGGGGGAGATTGTGGAATATGCAAGTATATGATTTTTGTTTGATGATAATAAACATATATACATTCATTTAAATGTTTAAATGTATTTGTTAATGTACTATTCTATTTTTTCATAGATTAAATAGATATTTGTTGAATAAAATAAATTACAAAGAATTTGGATGGAATTTGAATTCAAACAGAAATTTTATTCAAACAAATATTTATTACAATCTTGAATAGTACAAATTCAAGCTCTCACTATACATATACAATTTTGAATACATCACGATTTCAATTTACACTAATAATCTCACTACATATCACTCACACTCGTATTTTGTCTTCAACTGCATTCCAGTTTGAATCTAGCATCTGAGCAATCTGCAAAAGTACTCACTAACGCAGTAAAATTGAAAAAGAAATATTTTTGCAATATAAAATGAAATATGATTTTTTGAAAATATAATTTGCCTCAGTTATTTGGGTTGTTCATCATCATTCACACTTGAATTCATCACAAAGTCGTGCACACAGATATATACATTTGATAACGCTACAGGGACAGGTAATCATGAGTGGCTGCAATACACACGTGTACATTTATACACGTGTGCACTGCCTCGCCAACTCGTATGCACAGCTCCATCCAGAAGTACAAAATGAACAAACAGTGGCACATGAGTACAAGTATGCACAGCAATGCAAAGACAACAGTAACCCAGTGCCAACATGGTCAGAATGAAGACAAGTACACTTGAACAAAATGAACAAGTGGAGCATCTATGTAAACTGGGCAAGTATGGATAGAGCTCGAGCACAAGATATGAGACAAGTGATCAAATGCAACACAATGTCAAACTGGAACGAAGTGATAAACCAACAATGCAAACAAAACCAGATGAACAAGACACAACAGTAATCAGGTGAATCAAGTACAAGGCACAGTGCAGAGATCTCAACAGGAAAATCAAGCAATAGATATCAGTGCACATAATCTAACGACCAAATATACAACCAAAGAAGCAAACTCAAGTAGACAGTAACATGTGTTACAGTGATGATACAAGCATTTACACAAGCATCAAGTACATAATGAAGCAGCCCAACACAATACATGCCTGAGTTTACTTAAAGCCGTGAATGAACAGATTCAAAACCAAGGAACAAAATCAAGTATGCTCAAGTACAAATGCAACAACAGTTTTTTAAAAATCAAGTCAAAACCGAGTACAACAAGAACGAAATCGAACAGTGCCGTGATAGCCTTGGCAATGAAGAAATCGAACCAAGTCAGAGTTCTCTACCGTGTCAACCAAGGAATCAAGGGCATACGATTATGAATTAGTCAGAGATAAATCTCAACATTCAATCAAAATCATACGGCCGAGATAAAGCAATTGACTGTTTCAAATAAATTATCAGACGAAGTCGTATATGAAATACGAACAAAAATTCAGGGCATTGAACCCTATATAAACCATTCAACATCATCGGCAAGAGATAAGAGTTCGAATACAAAAATCAAAAAGCGTCAGAGCAAAAATTCTTACCGAAGCAATAATCAAACTCATCGAAGCAACCGAAGAAAGCAACACGAAATCGATCGAGCCAGGCTAAATCGCGCACAACCAACAACGATCGAATTAGTATCGGAGCTTCGCAAAAGCCCTAATTTGGAACAAAGAGCGCAAGGAGCAAAAGCCCCAAATTCGCAAGAGCAAAAACCCCAATTCAACAGAGCCGCCATTGCCAAGAGGATCGACCGCAATTGAAAGAACGGGCTAGAGAATAATGCAAATGGGCTGGCTTGTTTAATAAGGGTTTATTATTATAAAAGGGTTTTTTTTGTTTTTATAAAGAGGGCTTTGAGTTTTTTAAGGGTTTTAGTTTTAATTTGTTTGCTTTTAAATTTTCTTTTTCGAGTCAAAGAATTTGTAAATCACCACCTAAGTTGTAGGTAGTGTCAGATTGTCTAGTTAGAATTAATTCAGTGAGCAGGGTGTGCGAGTTTGCAAAACTCTATAGGTGGAGCAGGGTTTGCGAGTAAGCGAAATTCTATATGCGGAGCAGGGTGTGCGAGTCTATGATAGTGTTTGTGAGCGGGAGCAAAAGGGTTTGCGAGTCTAGTAGAGTGTTTGTAAGCAGGATACTGTTTAATTCTAATAGAAATCTGGGAATGCAGCAGTAGGTAGGGGTTGCCGAAGCTGGGTAAATTTTGTGTGTGATTTACTTTTTAGCATATTTATTTCTGCAGTTTGTTTTTACGTTTAAATCGAGAAAATTTGCTATAACCCTATTCACCCCCCCTCAAGGGTTAATCTAGATCCTACAGGAGCGACCCACTTAGCCTTGCCGCATCTAACTCTGTTTTTGTCATTTTCGGTTGATGAGGCTAGAGGTAACGATTAACTTTCACAAAGCACAATCACATCACTTAGAATGCCACATGGCCATTTCCATTGACTGCTAATTGCCTCCCATAAAAATACAACCCTTAAGCTCATGCGTCTCAAGGAGGGTGTTAAGCTAAAAGAAGTTGCCTTCTCCACCACCACTGATGTACGTTTGTAAAAACCAATGTACGTAATCTATAGAAATGCAATGTCGGACAATCATCCATACAAGTTGTCCAGGAACAGGACAAACCGAAGGTACTTTCCTATCACATCCTGTCGGAAAATCCCTAGTATTAATAGCAAATAGTCCTCGCATTGGATATTTCATAATGAAGAGACCACTGCTACTGGATGTATATTGGGATTTTAACCCCAAACGATCAACATGAAGTCCCCCACAATGAAAATCCAGAATAACAATATCGTCACAAGCAACCTGCACAATCGTCGCATATACGTTGGTCCGAAGTGGTTTTCAGATAAATCTGATCCTGGTCTCTTCGCACTAACAATGTAAAAGCGTTTCTCAACCTCAAACAGAAACTTAAGTCTCACAGACTTATCACATTTCCAACTTTCAACTTGCTATCCTTCGGGCCAAGAAGGAAGCCCGACCGATTGGAGTAATACTATGCACTATGTGAATCAACATGCTCAACGCAAACGATAATCAAGCCTACACTGAAGGTTATGTACTAAGTATACGACTAAATAGTTCCCACATCAACCAAGGAACTAAAATTTAGCCAATTTTGATAGTCGGCTATTTAAATATCAAAGCTAACAAATAAATATTTAGCACCATAACAATCACTGGGCCCTTTTAATTAATCTTTTATTAATTAAACCATTTGCTAAATATTCACCTCAAATTATCTTTTAAAAAATATATCTTCAAAATCATTTCAACATTGGAAAATATTTCCAAATACTTATTTAATAATAACTAATTCACAAATCAATTTATTTTCAACACTTGAAAAATATTCCATATACTTAAAATCAGGATTAAGTATATATTTATTCTATAAGGAAACATTCACTTCAACACATTTATTTGGGTCAAATGAATGTTGCGTAAAACATCGTTACGACAACCCAAAACCATTAGTATAGGGATTTGAAAATAAGATAGATATATAAATTCCATATACTATACAAAATTCCTTTCGAAAATCATTTACTATAACGACAATGTTATAGTCCATCATTTCCTTACTTCTCGAAAACTTCTATTTCAACAATGAATGTTGAAATCTATGATTTCGATACTTAACACATTTTAAAACATCTTTAAACCATTTAACTCCTTTTAATAATATCACTTTTCAAAACATTCATTTAATTTCAGAAGATTATTCACTGTCCAAAATCGTGAATATACTTCATTTACCACATTCATTGCTTCTTCACATTATTAAAGATAATCCAATGGCCAAAATCATGGATATAATTCATTTACCAAATTCATTGCTTCTATAAATTCATCAAAGAATTATCCACTGTAAAAATCATGAATATATCTCCTTTAATAAACTTTTATATTTAACTTATAAAAATAAATTGATTTTGGATTTATAAAACAATGTTTATAAATTCACATTTATATATTTTATAAAACTTCAATATACAAAATCCCTTTATTAACAAATTCCATTTATCTCATTTACATGCCACAATCCAAATTATAAGTAAATTCACTTATATCATTTATTTACAAATTCGTTCTTTTATAACTTCACAAATGATATAAATCGTATTCACTTATAAAATCCATTTATAACTTCATTTTAACATTTACAAAAATTGTCTGTAATTCAATAATTTTGATTTATAAAATATCAATTTTATAAATCCCATATATAAACCATTTAATATAATTCAAAAACTCAATTTAAACTATTTACCAAATCATTAACTCAATATTTCAAAAATCACATTTTGATTATATTTCACAAAAATCATAATTTTTATAACATAGAAATTATAATATTTATTTATTCAAAATAAATTCAATTCCTTTACAATTCTAAAATAAATAAAATGTTTATTTTCAAAATCACTTGAAAATCCTTTTAAATTTGGAAATCATCACTTTAACTTTTTTAAAAATCCAAAAAAGGCCCAATGCTGCAACAACACTAAATACATCAATCACGACATCCAAAACATCATATATCATATGATAACGGCATATATAACAATATATGCAAATAAATCAATACTGGTGAGGAATCCAGTTGGATTCCTCCAACCTGTCGTCTGCAACAAATATACATATTAGAGTATATGTACAATGTCCGCTTCGTGGCAGACGTGCGTACAAAGGGTCATCTGCTCATACACGGGAACGTATAGGGTCATATGCCCCATTAGGCAGGTATATATCCAATACCAATCAATATATCATATTTCATCCAAACAATCATCAATCATAATATAATAAATTATTTCTCACTTATATAAAAATATCAGTGAGTTAGGAAGAGTGAGTTGTACTCACATTGCTTGTAGTCGTCGCGATAGCGATTTATTGTGATTAAAATTAAACACGCGTTTAATTTCAACCAAATTTTTCACTAGCTCAAATAAATCCCAACCTAACTCCATATAGTGCTCGTCAATACGGACCCAACGCAATTCATTTCGTGCAAAACGGACCTCGTATGAAAAAGTTATGCATTGTAGAAGTTTAAACGAATTTAATTATATATAATTTACAATTTTGTTTTTAATTTCTAACCCTAGAATCAATGAGATCCGCTCAACTATGCAAACCAGATCTGGGCCATCATTCTATTTCTTCTCCCTCACGTTCCTTCTTACGTACATGAAAACTCATAGCCGCCGTTTTGCTTGAATTATTGTGGTCACCACGATCCACTTGAACCCGATCGGCGACCTCCACGACATAGCTCACCAACTCCACTACCAATGCCCAAAAACCGGCCTACCCACGATGTGCTACAACCACCAAATCACGCTCAAACAGCCCCCAAAACATAGCCCCCTAGCCTCCTCCTCGTTGCGCCATATTCGATCATCACCTTAGGATTCGAAGATCACAATGTGCACTACAATATTGTAGTTGAACGTTTTTGTTAATTGTTTGTGGATTGAGAGATAATGGAGGAAGAAATTTTGAAATTTCTAGCCATTGAAATGACATGTGGCGGCTAGGGTTAGTTTGCCCTAGGTTTTGAGAAAAAAAGGAAAAGTGAGGGGCTTTTATAGAAAATTCTCGCGCACTATTCGTTCGAAAATTTCCGAACTCCAAACAAAGCTTGCCGCCTGTCGTTTATAATGTTTTACCCCTACTCCGAGCACGATGGAATATATATCGAGAGCTAATTTGATCGTATTTGAAAGATAAGTTTTTGAATCAACTATTTAAATTTAAAATTCACTTAAACATATTTCTACGCGTTTCAGCTTGTCTCGGACAAACCGTAAATCTGATTGACACGAAATTTGAAATCTTACAATAATATAACATTACGGATCCAATGAAACTTGTTTCATCGAAATCCGAGACTGTTTAAAAATGGTTATTTTTACTCGTCGATTAAATATTAAAATACTCAATTTCCACAAATCAACTTTTAATGCGATTTTAAAAGTTCTCTAACATCATTCTAATTCAACTAGAATTTAATTCACTTTATAAATCATTTTCACTGACATTAAATCCAATTTCCAATTATTTATGCAATTTCGAATTTCAAATTAACAATTTAATTATCCAATTAAATCACTATAATCGAAATATTTTTATCATCTTATAAACTTAACTTTTAAATATTTAAAATCAATTAAATACTCGAATTTCAAATGACTAAAAATTCTTGGTCGTTAAGGACTATTTATACCACAAACTCCACAGAATAAATTTATGAACGAAAACACCGGAGCTGTAGAAAAATCTTAAGATGGAATTATTCTGTACACAAAACCGATCCATGACAATTCTAACCGTTAGAAACATAGAACATGGAAAACTTCGTTTTGATAGGTTGTGTCTCCCGTAACTCTAAACGAATCAAAAGTTTTGGCCGTTTGAAGAAACAAAAGAAAACGATGGACCGCTCGCTGATCCGATTCGACGGTATTGGCGGAAGTTTTCGATCTCCGCGAAATGCTCGAGCATGCTCACACTGGAGCACTCGATATTTAAGATATTATGGATCACCGAGGGAATAAATGGGGATATGGGTCAAAAACTTGTCTACTGAGGCTATAGCGCAATAAACATTCTTTTTTACAACCGTTCCGTCTTCCTCGTTTTCCGTACCTTATTGTTTTTCTCATATTAATCAACATGCGTGGTCTTTTTACCAATATTACAACACCACGACAAAGTGACTTCAAGGAAAATATTAAACGCATTTGATACCTTAAAATTTTGAACGGTCAAGGGTGTTTTATATGATTACTTAGCCTCTAAGTAACCTTCATTTTCAGTCTGTGAATTTCTTTCGGTTTTGTATTTCATCCAATTTTAAATCCAATTTCAATCTTTTTAGTGTAATATTACCGTAGCCTATTTTGATCTTTGTTTATTTTTGTTTTTTCGTTCTTCTAGGTTTACATCGATTTAGTCCGAATATTTATTCCACAAACACTGCGGAATAAATTTATGAACAAAAACATTCGAGCTGTAGAAAAAACTTAAGATGGAATTATTCTGCACACAAAACCGATCCATGACAATTCCAACCATTAGAAACGTAGAACATCGAAAGAGCTTCGTTTTGATAGGTTGTGGCCCCCGTAACTCCAAACGAGTCAAAAGTTTTGGTTGTTTGATGAAACAGAAGAAAGCGACGGACCGCTCGCTGATCCGATTCGACGGTATTGGCGAAAGTCTTCGATCTCCACGAAACGATCGAGCATGCTCACACTATAGCACTCTATATTTAAGATATTATGGATCACCGAGGGAATAAATGGGAATATGGGTCCAAAACTTGTCTATTAAAGCTATAGCGCAATAAACGTTCTTTTTTTACGACCGTTCTGTCTTCCTCGCATTTCGTACCTCGTTGTTTTGCTCATATTCATCAACATGCACGGCCTTTTCACCAATATTAAAACACCACAACAAAGTGACTTCAAGGAGAATGTTAAACACATTTGATATCTTAGAATTTCAAACGGCTATGGGTGTTTTATATGATTACTTAGCCTGTAAGTAACCTGCTTTTTTAATCTGCGAATATCTTTCGATTTCCTATTTTATCCAATTTTTAATCCAATTTCAATCGTTTCAGTGGAAATATTGTCATGGACTTTTTTATCTTCGTATTTTTTTTGACGTTCCTATAGGTTTACATCGATCTAGTCCTGCTATTTATACCACAAACTCCGCGGAATAAATTTATGAACGAAAATATTCAAGCTGTAGAATAACTTAAGATGGAATTATTATGCACGCGAAACCGATCCGTGACAATTCCAACCGTTAAAAACGTAGAACTAGAAAAGAGCTTCTTTTTGATAGGTTGTGGCTCCCGTACAAAAGTTATGGCCGTTTGAAGAAATCGAAGAAAAAGGCGGACCGCTAGTTGATCCGATTCGACGTTATTTGCAAAAGATTTCGATCTCCGCGAAACCCTTGAGCATGCTCACATGCTAGCACTCGATATTTAAGATATTATGGATCACTGAGGGAATAAATGGGGATATGGGTCAAAAACTTGTCTACTGAAGCTATTGTGCAATAAAAGTTTTTTTTATGACCGTTCCGCCGTTCTCGTTTTCCGTACCTCATTGTTTTTCTCATATTCATCAACACACGCGGTCTTTTTACCAATATTACAACACTATGACAAAGTGACTTCAAGGAGAATGTTAAACGCATTTGTTACCTTAGAATTTCAAACGGTTGAGGGTGTTTTCTATGATTACTTAGCTTGTAAGCAACCTACTTTTTCAGTCTGCGAATATTTTTCGGTTTCCTATTTTATCCAATTTTAAATCCCAATTCAATCTTTATAGCGAAATATTATCTTGGCCTTTTTTGATCTTCATATATTTTTGTTTTTTTGTCGTTCTTCTAGGTTTACATCGATTTGGTCCGGCTATTTATACCGCAAACTCCATGGAATAAATTTATCAAGGAAAACATCTAAGCAGTAGTAAAAACTTAAGATGGAATTATTCTGCACATAAAACCGATCCATGACAATTCCAACCGTTTCCAACGTAGAACATGGAAAGAGCTTCGTTTTGATAGGTGGTGGCTCACGTAACTCCAAACGAGTCAAAAGTTATGGTCATTTGAAGAAATGGAAGAAAGCGACGAACCGCTCGCTTATCCGATTAGACGGTATTGGCGAAAGTCTTCGATCTCCGCGAAACGCTCGAGCATGCTCACAGTGTAGCACTCGATATTTAAGATATTATGGATCACCAAGGGAATAAATCAGGATATGGGTCAAAAGCTTGTCTACTGAAGTATAGCGCAATAGATTGTACAACCGTTCCGTCTTCCTCGTTTTTCGTACCTCATTGTTTTGCTCATATTCATCAATACGTGCGGGCTTTTTACCTATATTACAACACCATGACAAAGTGACTTCAAGGAGAATATAGAACGCATTTGATACCTTAGAATTTCGAAAGGCTGAGGGTGTTTTATATGATTACATAGCCTGTAAGTAACCTACTTTTTCAATCTACGAATATCTTTCGGTTTCCAGTTTTATCCAATTTTAAATCCAATTTCAATCTTTTTTGCGGAATGGTATCGTCGCCTTTTATGGTCTTCGTATATTTTTGTTTTTTGTCGTTCTTCTAGGTTTATGTCGATTTAGTCCGACTATTTATACCACAAATTCCACGGAATAAATTTATGAGTGAAAACATCCAAGCTGTAGAAAAAACTTAAGATGGAATTATTCTGCGCACAAAACCGATCCATGACAATTCCAATCATTAGAAATGTAGAACATGAAAAGAGCTTCATTTTGATAGGTTGTGGCTCCCGTAACTCTAAACGGATCAAAATTTATGACCTTTTGAAGAAACGGAAGAGAGCGACAGACCCCTCGCTGATCCAATTCGACGGTAATGGCGAAAGTCTTCGATCTCCACGAAACGCTCGAGCTTTCTCACACTATAGCACTTGATATTTAAGATATTATGGATCACCGAGGGAATAAATGGGGATATGGGTCAAAAACTTGCCTGCTGAGGCTATAACGCAATAAACGTTCTTTGTTTACGACCTTTCCGTCTTCCTCGTTTTCCGTACCTTATTGTTTTGCTCATATTCATCAACACGCGCTGTCTTTTTACCAATATTACCAAACCACGACAAAGTGACTTCAAGGAGAACGTTAAACGCATTTGATATCTTAGAATTCAGAATGGCTGAGGGTTTTTTATATGATTACTTAGCCTGTAAGTGACCTACTTTTTCCCTCGGTGATCCATAATGTCTTAAATATCGAGTGCTACGGTGTGAGCATGCTCAGGCATTTCACGGAGATCGAAGACTTTCGCCAATACCGTCGAATTGGATCAGCGAGCGGTCTGTCGCTTTCTTCCGTTTCTTCAAACTGCCATAACTTTGGACTCGTTTGGAGTTACAGGAACCACAACCTATCAAAACGTATATCTTTACATGTTCTAGTTTCTTACGGTTGCAATTGTCATGGATCAGTTTCGTTTGCAGAAAATTTTTATCTTAAGTTTTTACTACAGGTCGATGGTTTCGTTCACAAATTTATTCCATGGAGTTTGTGGTTTAAATAATCATATTAAATCGATGTAAATCTTGAAAAACGACAAAAAAACAAAAATATACAAAGTTCAAAAAAGGCCATGTTAGTATTCCGCTAAAAAGATTGAAATTGGATTTAAAATTGGATAAAACGGGAAATCGAAAGATATTCGCAAACTAAAAATGTAGGTTTCTTAAAGGCTATGTAATCATAAAGCCACCCACAGCCGTTCGAAAGTCTATGATATCAAATGCATGTAACATTCTCTTGAAGTCACTTTATCGTGGTAATGTAATTTTGGTAAAATGACCGTGCGTGTTGATGAATATGAGCAAAACAACGAGGTACGGAAAACGAGGAAGACGGAACGATTGTAAAAAAAGAACGTTTATTGCGCTATTGTAACAACCCGATATTTTCAACCATTCGCATCCGCACATGCCGGACTTGAATTGCTCAAAATACCGTGTTGCAAATAAAATTTGGCAAATCTCAGGACATACAGTAAATAAAAATCATAGAACACAGACACAGAGTAAGAAATGCGGCGGAAGTAAAAGAGATAGTAGTTCACGAAGCTACTATGAAAATATATTAGAGTTAAATAAAATACAACAGAATAAATAAAAAACAACAGAAGTCTCAAGATGATAACCAAGTACAAGCTGAATAGAACAACAGAACTGGAATAGATAAAACTAGATAAGCAGATGATCTCCAGCGATTCCAATCTCCAGAAAGTGGAATCCAAGTCTGTGAATAACTCAGGCTAATCCGAGTGTAAATAAAATAAAAACACTCGAGTCAGGACAATATATACTTATGTAATGTAAACCAACTCAAGTGAACTGTAATAAAGTACAAGTAACTTAAAGGATGCCTGGGACCGCCCATCCTCTAAGGATCCGTTAAACTATTTACTATATAGTAATATTGCTCTATTATAATAATGTCTACAGTAAAATAAACATACTTTTAAATAGCGTTCCGGGCTACCCATATCGCCCTTCACACATAATAGTCCCAGTAGTCCATCCAGTATCAGCATATCTCCGAGAGACTACCCTAAATACTCCATGGACTACGGAAGAAAAACAAACTCGTAGTAAAGGCTCGATATTGTAGGTGGCACGGCACACAAGGCAATACCAAGGTAGTTATACCAATTATGCACGCGGGCTGGTGGTAACGTAGCAGCCACATACGCCCACCTCGGAACACACTCCAAACCAAAATCGAAGGATGGCCATCTAATCAATCACAAGTAAGAGTATAGTATCGAAGAAATGTGTCCTATCGGAGGAATGACCTCACTTGGCCCGAGATCGCTCCTGTTTTAGCCACCTTATGCCAACTCACGGGAGTTGGGTTCACGTAACATACCATAAGAACGTCGCCACCATCCTACTTCATTCTGGCATTTCCACCGCGTACACGGTTGTCAAAGTGGTTTTCGGTATCGACAGAGAGTATGCCAGATATCTGATCCCGGTCTCTTTGCCAACCAATCGTTATTATAATCCGTAGTTATAATTTAAAATGGTATTTATACTTCAAAACAGAATATCATTTCAAATCCAAATCTTTATCAAAATAAAGATTAAATTAATTCCAAACCATTTCAAAAACATCATATCTTTCCAAAACTTCATGTCAAATCATTTCAATATATTAAAATATGATATCTTTACAAAACTTCATTTCCAATCATTTTAATACATCAAAGTATCATATCTTTACAAAACTTCATTTCAAATCATTTCAATATATTAAAATATCATATCTTTACAAAACTTCCTTTCCAATCATTTTAATATATTAAAATATCATATCTTTACAAACTTCCTTTCAAATCATTTCAATATATCAAAATATCATATCTTTACAAAACTTTATTTCAAATCATTATTCATTTCATTCAATTTAAAATACCATTTCAATTCACATTTCAAAATAGTTTATATTTCAAAAATCATTTTTAATCAATAAAATGAAGTTATTATATTTAATAATTAAATTATTAAATTTTCAAAATTTTTAACTTTCAAAGTTCATTAATTCACTTAAGTTTATCAAAACAGTGAAAATTCACTTTTCGCAGCATCTAGAAAATGCTACAGAAAGTTACATTCAAAACAGTTCAATTTAACAAAAGACAGCATTTTAAAAATGCTGTAATAGGGTTTACTTAAATTTCAAATAAACTTAGTTAAATTCAACAATTATAGCACTTAAAAAGATTGCTATAATAGCCTTTAATTTAATTTAGCTTTTTAGTTCATTATCATCAACTATAGCATCTACAAATGCTGTAATATCATTTACATTGCAATTAATAGCATTTCAAAATGCAGTTAATTAACTTCAAATATTAAATATAATTTCACAACCAATTATATATTTATTTAAAACATTTTTAACTTATAAAATCATACATTTTCACCTTTATAAACATCATTTAATTTTCCTTAAGTTCACGATTTTATAAAGTTAAGTTTCCATTCAAAAAACAAGATTTAATAATAATTCACTTATTAAATTTCAACTTAACACTTAAGTTTAAAATTTAAAAATATAAATCAATTTCAGTTTTATTTATTGAACTTAAAAATTCACTTCTAAGCCAAATTCACAAATTCCCATTTGGTTATATTTCAAAATTTCAACTTAAATAATCATTCCTTTCACTTTTTAACTTTACTCAAAAATCATTAATTTATTATAAAATCATTTTAAATTCATTTAAATTCAAATTATCATAAATTTATCATAATTTCATATTTAATTTAATTTCCAATTATAATTAAAACAAAATTTCCAAAATAACTTACATTCAGATTTTCTAACTTTTCCATAATTTATTTAACTTATAAATTCCTAGAAAATCAATAATACTTTACAAAATATTTTTTTAAGTTATCTCAAAATATAGTGATATTTACATTTCTAAAATATTTTAAACTTTTTAGAAAAACGTATTTTAACTACGGTTCTATATATAATTTTCTACGCTTGGTAAAGTGATACGGGTAATATATCATCTCGACCCGTAATTTACAAAGAAAATACGGGTTTTATCATTTCAAACCCGCAGTCCCAGGTAAATGAAATGAATTGAAAATCTCTCAAGCCTATCATTTCAGCCCATAACGATTTTCCTTTATTCTAAAGTCCGTTCGGGTATGTATCATTTCAACCCATAGTGATTCTAATCTAAAGGGAACTTGTAGTGTGATAAAATGATAAAATAACAGAACAACATAATATAACAGTAACATATGATATAACAGGTGTTTAAGCATGGGTGAACATCATATAATCATAGTATAGGAGGTGTAACATGATAATGTATTTGACAGATTCAAAAGGGGTCAATTTACTAGTTACATATGTACATATTGTCTGGTGAGAATAACTCATAGGTTTAAATTGGAGGCAACAATCAAATGCACAAATTGAGATCTTCAAAAGCACTATGGCACGACAATGATTCGAGTTTGAGAGAGCCAAAGGTAAATTTCCTTGAACACTTTCAAACGAGACAATATAACACACATAAGTTTTTAACTCAAAATACGACTAAACAATGTTAGGAATCAATGCATAAAACAAAGCCCAAAATGTTTGCACTTGCTTTCAACCACCCATGCTTCAGCTCCTGATCTGAAACGACATGGCTAAAGGCATGGTTTAGATCTAGTTTGGGTTCCAAAAGGTCGGCCTAGCATGGGAAAAGGATGGGGTAAAGTATGGTAGAGAGATATGAGCATGAACACAATTACACAAGGCAAAGCAACAATGGTTTTCTATGCAACAAAGGTCACGGCCACAAGTATCATGGGCATGGCTAGGTTTCTAGTGGGCTGGTAGAGGGCATGGCAGAGGGTGTAGGTCAGGAATTTGCTGCTGGTGGTGGTGTTTGGTTGGCCAAAGTGGTGGAGGAGGTGATGGAAGCAAGGTAGTGGTCGGCTATGCAAGTGTATGTGGTGTATGCTCATATTTTGGTGGGTCTACTTCATCAAGGGGCACGACCATGGCTTGGGGCTGGGCTGGAGGAAGTGTTGACCAGATGTGGTGGTGGTGGAGGAGGCCAAGGTGGAGGAGATGGAAGGAGCTTAGCCTTGAAGGTGAAGAAAGCAAGAGCAAAATCATAAGAAAACAAGAAGAAAATGAGTAGAAAGAAGAAGAAGATTACCAACTCTTTGCCTAAGGAATGGAGGCCATGATTTTTGTGATCGAGAAGAGTTTGTGTACGGGAATGAATGAGAAAAAAATGTGCAGCTGAAAGAATTAAGGTCGGCCAAGTAAAATGAATGCATTAGTTTGGAAAATGAAGAGGTGGAAAGCAAAGAGTCACAAGCAGCTAAAGGGTCACAAAACTCTTCGAATTTCTTTTATATATATATTTGAAATTTATAAATACATATAAAACTGAGAAATAAAGATAACAAGTCATAAAAAAAATATAAGATAAATAATTAAATTTTAATTAAATAGAATTTAAATTAAAAAAATGGCTTAAAAATGCAAACTAGGCTTTAAAAATTTTAAAACAAATTCAATGAGCTTCGAAAAATTTTTAGATACTTGAAAAATATTTATAAACAAAGATAAGAACAAAAAATAAAATGCATTCACAAAAATGAATAAATAAATTTTAATTAAACATAATTTCAATGAAGAAAATAGCAAAGAAAATAGAAACTAGGCTTTAAAAATAGAAAATAAATTCAATAAGCTTTGGAAAAATTCAAACATCACTTTAAAAATATTTAGAAGTCAAAATATACATAATATAACATAAAAAACAAATTAGAATAAGATATATCAAGTAAAAATATCATTTATATAAATTAAGACAATGAACATTGTTAAATAACCGTATATACACACAATTTTGTAAAGGATATAACTTTCACAATTTAAATCCAATTTCAATGAAACAAAAAGTAGTATTCATGATATTAAATCTATTTTCATAATAAAGGATAAAATTCAAGAATTAAAATATTCAAAATTCAAAATTTAAAAGTCAAAGTTTGACCAGTTTTTACCACAATTCCATTTTTCAGGAAAGTATCCAATTTATACCAGTTTGAAATTATAATTCATATAATAATCAAAAATTTAGATTAAAAATTAAATGTTTGAAATAAAACAATTTTAAAATAATCTCAAAATAAAATAAAGTCAAATTTAAATTATATGCAAAAAAATCTAGGGTTGTTACACTCTCCCCCACTCAAAACTTTTCGTCCCCGAAAAGGAATGAGGTACGGAAAAGCACAGAAAACGATAAAGTGAAATAAGATTAAGACAAGATGATAAGGAGATTGAAATTATACCTGATAACTATTGTTATAGGTAAGTTTAACAAGGTGGAGATTATCAAAGATTATAGAAAGATTTCCAAACAGAAAAATTATAGAAAAATGCCTACACCAGCCTGAAACAAGATAAGGAAAATAAGGACAACCAGAAGATAATTTGAAAAACAAAATAAGATAATAAGTTAGAAACCATGGAAATTTCAACTTAAATAAATAATTAATTTTTACACAAGTTAAATAAATCTTAACTATCTCAAATTTTATTATCTTATCTTCTGGTCATCTTATATTAACAATTTCTAAGATCATGGATTTGAAAAAAAATATTCATTCATTATACTCATAATGTACTTAATAAATTTAATTCTTCTTTATTCCTACTTAAAGTCAAATTTATTCCTCTCAGTATATTTTATCATCTATGCCCCTTATACTTACTCTTATTATAACTGCTTTAATTTATTGTTAGTTCCATTAATCATCATTTTATATTGTAAATTATTCAATTAACCATTTATTCTATTTACTCCTGTTAATCATTTTATAACTGAAATTTAAGTGTATAACATTTATTTTAACCACTCAAATTTTATTTATAAAATCTTTTTATATTGTATATTATCCAATAACATTGTTAACTTTTGTATAATTTGGGTAAGTATATTTAGATGCAATTGAGTGTTATACAAATAAAACTTTCTAATTCCCTCGTCTCAAGTTTGAATCATTTATCTAAAATTTTGATTTTCTTTTTATAATTGAAATGATTCTTTAAGATAAAGTTTAAGAATAAACTTTCCGATTCCTCCAAACCATCTAGCGATAAATAAATATATATACGTAATATGTCAAATCAAATTTAAATCATATATATATATATATATTATAAATCCAGTCTTATTTTAGAAATTCAAATCAACTAAATTTACCAAAACAAAGCTGTAGCAAGACTACAGCACGGTCTTTTCACTTCGAAACTCAAAAATGAATGTTGATGATGCCGCGGTCATCACCGAAGTTATTTTCCAGTGACAAAGAGAAGAGCACTAATTTTAAACTTTAAAATTTCTTTGGATACAAATTTTTATTTGAAAATAATTTAAATAATATATCCCTTTTTAAAACTTTAAACCAAAGTTCGAAATCATCGGAATTTAAACTCTCAAATTCTTGTTTTAAATTCATTTCAGTTCCAAAATAAATTAATAAAGAACTATTTAGAAATTCATTTGTAGAACAATAAATGATAAATCAAGTATTATCATTTCAAATTATCAACTTAAATCAATTTATTAAGTTCCATAAACTTATATATCAAATTTATTTCATTAACCAAATTTCAAAATAATATTGTGTCAGTTTGTTCTGTCAAAGTGTTTTGGAAATATTATCGATAGCGTTGATCAGACGAATCGATCAGAAACCCAACTCAACATCAAAAACTCAAACAACACAATATATAAAACATTTTAAATTTAAATATTAGTTTACAAATACACAATATAGGAACAGATTTTCAAAGAAGGATAGAGATTCAAATTTTTATTAACTCAAATCAAAGGAAATTCTGTTTTAAAAATAAGTTGGAAACAAGGATGACATGATTAAATAACAGAATAGAAAGATGGATAAGCTTATATAAATCACGGCCAACCTTAACCGGGTTAACCGTGACTTAAAGAATAAGATCAATGTGGATTTCTGGGGTAAATCTACATTCAATCTCACGAGATAGAGTTTTGGATAATAAGAGATACTAGCATCTAAACCGAGGATATAAAATCTTTGGTGAATTAATGCTGTTGCAAAGGAGTTTCACCCCTTTACAGAACAAATTTGAGATTGGCGAGACGCCGACTCATTGTAATGATCATTTGAAGTGGAGTTGTGGGATACTTCAGAATTAAAAGAAGATGAATAGTAGGGACATGAACAGATTTTGGAACCGCAGGGAACGTTCCAAAATTCTAATGAAATTTGAATCAAAGAGGAAGAGATTCAAGTTTGGATGAAAGTGATTCTGTAACTAAATTTACGATACATTCTAAGTTTTTGCCTCAAAGCCAAAGCTTTGATACCAACTGTAACAACCCGATATTTTCAACCATTTGCATCCGCACATGCCGGACTTGAATTGCTCAAAATACCGCATTGTAAATAAAATTTGGCAAATCTCAGGACATACAGTAAATAAAAATCACAGAACAAAGACACAGAGTAAGAAATGCAGTGGAAGTAAAAGAGATAGTAGTTCATGAAGCTACTATGAAAATATATCAGAGTTAAATAAAATACAACAGAATAAATAAAGTACAACAGAAGTCTCAAGATGATAACCAAGTACAAGCTGAATAGAACAACAGAACTGGAATAGATAAAACTAGATAAGCAGATGATCTCCAGCGATTCCCATCTCCAGAAAGTGGAATCCAAATCTGTGAATAACTCCGGCTGACCCGAGCGTAAATAAAATACAAACACTCGAGTCAGGACAATATATACTTGTATAATGTAAACCAACTCAAGTGAACTGTAATAAAGTACAAGTAACTTAAAGGATGCCTGGGATAGCCCATCCTCTAAGGATCCGTTAAACTATTTACTATATAGCAATATTGTGCTATTATAATAATGTCTATAGTAAAATAAACAAACTTTTAATTTGCGTTCCGGGCTACCCATATCACCCTTCACACATAATAGTCCCAGTAGTCCATCCAGTATCAGCATATCTCCCAGAGACTACCCTAAATACTCCATGAGCTACGGGAGAAAAACAAACTCGTAGTAAATGCTCGATATGGTAGGTGACACGGCACACAAGGCAATGCCAGGGTAGATATACCAATTACGCACACAGGCTGGTGGTAACGTAGCAGCCACATATTCCCACCTCGGAACACACTCCAAACTAAAATCGAAGGATGGCCATCTGATCAATCACAAGTAAGAGTATAGTATCGAAGGAATGTGTCTGATTGGAGGAATGACCTCACTTGGCCCGAGATCGCTCATGTTTTAGCCACCTTATGCCAACTCACGGGAGTTGGGTTCACGTAACATACCATAAGAATGTCGCCACCATCCTACTACATTCTGGAATCTCCACCGCGTACACGGTTGTCAAAGTGGTTTTCGGTATCGACAAAGAGTATGCCAGATATTCGATCCTGGTCTCTTTTCCAACCAATCGTTATTATAACCCGTAGCTATAATTTAAAATGGTATTTATACTTCAAAACAGAATATAATTTCAAATCCAAATCTTTATCAAAATAAAGATTAAATTAATTCCAAACCATTTTAAAAACATCATATCTTTCCAAAACTTCATGTCAAATTATTTCAATATATTAAAATATGATATCTTTACAAAACTTCATTTCCAATCATTTTAATATATCAAAATATCATATCTTTACAAAACTTCATTTCAAATCATTTCAATATATTAAAATATCATATCTTTACAAAACTTCCTTTCCAATCATTTTAATATATTAAAATATCATATCTTTACAAACTTCCTTTCAAATCATTTCAATATATCAAAATATCATATCTTTATAAAACTTTAATTTAAATCATTATTCATTTCATTCAATTTAAAATACCATTTCAATTCACATTTCAAAACAGTTTACATTCCAAAAATTATTTTAATCATTAAAATGAAGTTATTATATTTAATAATTAAATTATTTAATTTCCAAAATTGTCAACCTTTAAAGTTCATTTATTCACTTAAGTTTATCAAAACAGTGAAAATTCACTTTTCGCAGCATTTAGAAAATGCTACAGAAAGTTACATTCAAAACAGTTCAATTTAACAAAAGACAGCATTTTAAAAATGCTGTAATAGGGTTTACTTAAATTTCAAATAAACTTAGTTAAATTGAACAATTATAGCACTTAAAAAGATTGCTATAATAGCCTTTAATTTATTTTAGCTTTTTAGTTCATTATCATCAACTACAGCATCTACAAATGCTATAATATCATTCACATTGCAATTAATAGCATTTCAAAATGCAGTTAATTAACTTCAAATATTAAATATAATTTTACAACCAATTATATATTTATTTAAAACATTTTTAACTTATAAAATCATAAATTTTCACCATTATAAACATCATTTAATTTTTCTTAAGTTCATGATTTTATAAAGTTAAGTTTCCACTCAAAAATCAAGATTTAATAATAATTCACTTATTAAATTTCAACATTCAATTTTAAATTCATTGAATTAAATTTTAACTTAACACTTAAGTTTAAAATTTCAAAATATAACTTAATTTCAATTTTATTTATTTAACTTAAAAATTTACTTTTAAGCCAAATTCACAAATTCCCATTTGGTTATATTTCAAAATTTCAACTTAAATAATCAATCCTTTCACCTTTTAACTTTACTCAAAAATCATTAATTTATTATAAAATCATTTTAAATTCAAAATATCATAAATTTATCATAATTTCATATTTAATTTAATTTCCTTTTATAATTAAATCAAAATTTCCAAAATAACTTACATTCGGATTTTCTAACTTTTCCATAATTTATTTAACTTATAAATTCCTAGAAAATCAATAATACTTTACAAAATATTTTTTTTAAGTTTAAATCAAAATAT
Source organism: Allium cepa (assembly GCA_030765085.1). Taxonomy (NCBI): domain Eukaryota; kingdom Viridiplantae; phylum Streptophyta; class Magnoliopsida; order Asparagales; family Amaryllidaceae; genus Allium; species Allium cepa. The sequence goes on from CM060931.1 coordinate 174,575,734, forward strand.
ACTAATATTTACATTTCTAAAATATTTTAAAAATTTTAGAAAAACATATTTTAAATACAGGGTCTGTATATAATTTTCTACGCTAGGTAAAGTGATACGGGTAATATATCATTTCAACCCGTAATTTAAAAAGAAAATCCGGGTTTTATCATTTCAAACTCGCAGTCCCAAGTAAATGAAATAAATTGAAAATAGCTCAGGCCTAGTCAACCCATAGTGATTCTAATCTAAAGGAAACTTGCAGTGTGATAAACTGATAAAATAACATAATAACATAATATAATAGTAACATGTGATATAACAGGTGTTTAAGCATGGGTGAACATCATATAATCATAATATAGCAGGTGTAACATGATAATGTATTTTACAGATTCAAAAGGGGTCAATTTACTAGTTATATATGTACATATTGTCTAGTGAGAATAACTCACAGGTTTAAGTTGGAGGCAACAATCGAATGCACAAACTGAGATCTTCAAAAGCACTATGGAACGACAATGATTCGAGTTTGAGAGAGCCAAAGATAAATTTCCTTAAACACATTCAAACGAGACAATATAACACACATAAGTTTTTAACTCAAAATACGACTAAACAATGTTAGGAATCAATGCATAAAACAAAGCCCAAAATGTTTGCACTTGCTTTCAACGACCCATGCTTTAGCTCCAGATCTGAAATGGCATGGCTAAAGGCATGGTTTGGATCTGGTTTGGGTTCCAAAAGGTCGGTATAGCATGGGAAAAGGATGGGGTAAAGTATGGTAGAGAGATATGAGCATGAACACAATTACACAAGGCAAAGCAACAATGGTTTTCTATGCAACAAAGGTCACGGCCACAAGCATCATGGGCATGGACAGGTCTGTAGTGGGCTGGAAGAGGGTGTAGGTCAGGAATTTGCTGGTGGTGGTGGTGTATGGTCGGCCAAAGTGGTGGAGGAGGTGATGGAAGCAAGGTAGTGGTCGGCTATGCAAGTGTATGTGGTGTATGCTCATATTTTGGTGGGTCTACTTCATCAAGGGGCACGGTCATGGCTTGGGGCTGGGCTGGAGGAGGTGTTGACCAGATGTGGTGGTGGTGGAGGAGGCCAAGGTGGAGGAGATGGAAGGAGCTTAGCCTTGAAGGTGAAAAAAGCAAGAGCAAAATTATAAGAAACAAGAAGAAAATGAGTAGAAAGAAGAAGAAGATTACCAACTCTTTGCCTAAGGAATGGAGGCCATGATTTTTGTGATTGAGAAGAGTTTGTATACGGGAATGAATGAGAAAAAAATGTGCGGCTGAAAGAATTAAGGTCGGCCAAGCAAAATGAATGCATGAGTATGGAAAATGAAGAGGTGGAAAGCAAAGAGTCACAAGCAGCTAAAGAGTCACAAATCTCTTCGAATTTCTTTTATATATATATTTGAAATTTATAAATACATATAAAACTGAGTAATAAAGATAACAAGTCATAAATAAAAATACAATTATAAAATAAATAATTAGATTTTAATTAAATAGAATTTAAATTAAGAAAATGGCTTAAAAATGCAAACTTGGCTTTAAAAATTTAAAACAAATTCAATGAGCTTTGGAAAAATTTTAAGTACTTGAAAAATATTTATAAACAAAGATAAGAAAAAAAAATAAAATGCATTCACAAAAATGAATAAATAAATTTTAACTAAATATAATTAAATGAAGAAAATAGCGAAGAAAATAGTAAAGAAAATAGAAACTAGGCTTTAAAAATAGAAAATAAATTCAATAAGCTTTGGAAAAATTCAAACATCACTTTAAAAATATTTAAAAGTAAAAATATAAATAATATAACATAAATATACAAATTAGAATAAGATATATCAAGTAAAAATATCATTTATATAAATTAAGACAAAGAATATTGTTAAATAACCCTATATACACACAATTTTGTAAATGGTATAACTTTCACAATTTAAATCCAATTTCAACGAAACAAAAAGCAGTATTCATGATATTAAATATATTTTCATAATAAAATACAAAATTAAAGAATTAAAATATTTAAATTTAAAATTTAAAAGTCAAAGTTTGACCAGCTTTGACCACAATTCCTTTTTTCGGGATAATATCCAATTTATACCGGTTTGAAATTATAATTCATATAACAATAAAAAATTTATATTAAAAATTAAATGTTTGAAATAAAACAAGTTTAAAATAATTTCAAAATAAAATAAAGTCAAATTTAAATTATATGCAAAAAAAATTACGGTTGTTACAGCTATAGCATCTGTAGACAAGCTTTTGACCCATATCCTCATTTATTCCCTCAGTGATACATAATATCTTAAATATCGAGTGCTATGGTGTGAGAATGTTCGAGTGTTTCACGGAGATCGAGGACTTTCACCAGTACTATCGAATCGGATCAGCGAGGGGTCCGTCGCTTTCTTCCGTTTCTTCAAACGGCCATAACTTTTGACTCGTTTGGAGTTACGGTAGCCACAACCTATCAAAACATAGCTCTTTCCATGTTCTACGTTTCTAACGGTTGTAATTGTCATGGATCAGTTTCGTGTGTAGAAAAATTCGATCTTAAGTTTTTTCTACAGCCTAGATATTTTCATTCATAAATTCAACCCGCGGAGTTTGTGATATAAATAATCGGACTAAATTGATGTAAACCTTGAAAAACGACAAAGAAATAAAAAAATATATGAAAATAAAAAAGGCCACGATAATATCACTCTAGAAAGATTGAAATTGGATTTAAAATTGGATAAAACAGGAAACCGAAATATATTCATAGATTGAAAAAATAGGTTACTTACAGGCTAAGTAATCATAAAAACACCATCGACCGTTCGAAATTCCAAGATACCAAATGCGTTTAACATTCTTCTTGAGGTCACTTTGTTGTGGTGATGTAATTTTGGTAAACATAACGTGCATGTTGATGAATATGAACAAAACAATGAGCTACGGAAAACGAAGAAGACGGAACGATTGCAAAAAAAGAACGCTTATTGCGCTATACCTTCTATAGACAAGATTTTGACCCATATCCCCATATATTCCCTCAGTGATCCATAATATCTTTAATATTGAGTGCTACGGTGGGAGCATGCTCGAGCATTTCGCGAAGATCGAAGACTTTCGCCGGTACCGTCGAATCGGATCAGCGAGTGTTCCGTCGCTTTCTTTCGTTTCTCCAAACAGCCATAAATTTTGACTCGTTTGGAGTTACGGGAGCCACAACTATCAAAATGTAGCTCTTTCCATGTTCTACATTTCTAACGGTTGGAATTGTCATGGACTGGTTTTGTGTGCATAAAAATTGCATCTTAAGTTTTTCTACAGCTTGGATATTTTCGTTCATAAATTTATTCCGCGGAGTTTGTGTTATAAATAATCGGACTAAATCGATGTAAACCTTGCAAAACGACAAAAAAAACAAAAATATAGGAAGATCAAAAAAGGCCAAGATAATATTCCGCTGAAAAGATTGAAATTGGATTTAAAATTGGATAGAACAGCAAACCGAAAGACAATCGTAGACTGAAAATATAGGTAACTTGCAGGCTAAGTAATCATAGAAAACACCATCAACCATCCGAAATTCTAAGATATCAAATACATTTAACATTCTTCTTAAAGTCACTTTGTCGTGGAGTTGTAATTTTGGTAAAAAGACCGCGTGTGTTGATGAATGTGAGCAAACCAATTAGGTTCGGAAAACGAGAAATACGGAACGATCGTAAAAAAAGAACGTTTATTGTGCTATAGCTTTAGTAGACAAGCTTTTAACCCATATCCCCATTTCTTCTCTTAATGATCCATAATATCTTAAATATCGAGTACTACGGTGCGGGCATGCTCGAGCATTTCGCCAATACCATCGAATAGGATCAGCGAGCGGTTCGTCACTTTCTTCCGTTTCTTCAAACGGCCATAACTTTTGGCTCGTTTGGAGTTACGGAAGACACAACCTATCAAAACGTATCTCTTTCCATGTTCTACGTTTCTAACGGTTGAAATTGTCATGGATCAATTTCTTATGCAAAAATATTCCATCTTAACTTTTTACTAAAGCTCGGATGTTTTCGTTCATAAATTTATTATGTGGAGTTTGTGGTATAAAAATCGGACTAAATTGATGTAAACCTTGAAATATGATAAAAAACAAAAATATACGAAGATTAAAAAAGGCCACGATAATATTTCACTAAAAAGATGGAATTGGATTAAAAATTGGATAAAATAAGAAACCGAAAGATATTCACGGACTGGAAAAAATAGGTTACTTACAGGCTAACCAATCATAAAAAAACACCATCAGCAATTCGAAATTCTAAGATATCAAATGCGTTTAACATTCTCCTTGAAGTCACTTTTGTGGTGTTGTAGATTTGGAAAAAAGACCGCGTGTGTTCATGAATATGAACAAAACGATGAGGTTCGGAAAACGAAGAAGACAAAACGATCGTAAAAAAGAACGATTATTGCGCTATGCTTCAGTAGACAAGCTTTTGACCCATATCCCCATTTATTCCCACAGTGATCCATAATATCTTAAATATCGAGTGCTACAGTGTGAGCCTGCTCGAGCATTCCGCAGAGATCAAATACTTTCGCCAAAACCGTCGAATCGGATCAACGAGCGGTCCGTTGCTTTCTTCCGTTTCTTCAAATGGTCATACTTTTGACTCGTTTGCAGTTACGGGAGCCACAACCAATCAAAATGTGTCTTTCTAATGGTTGGAATTGTAAAGGCCCAAAAATCCGTACTCCTTTGAACTGGCAACATTCCACAACAATCCAGCCAAAGAGGAACAAACTTATGAGTCTTTAGGGTTAAAGAAGAAGAAAAATATAAAAGAAGAGAGAGAAAGATAGAACAGAACAGAAAGAAACAATAGAACAATATCAGAATCTCATATATCGCAGCGGAACAACATATAATAGATAAATGAATAATCTTTAAACAAAGAACTATATCAGTTATTACATCACATTTACATTACATCATCAGAGTGGACAACAACAAACAACAACAAACAACGGAAAAGAAATACTATATACTAGTGAATACGCCTTACCATCCAGCTTGCCTCCAGCAACTCCCGAATTCCAGAATATCCTGATAAACCTGACTTTTGACTGCCCGTGTGGAAATTGGTGGGCACCCAGAGTTTAGGAAGGAAAACAATAAACTCCGAGTCAGTCATGTGACTGGTGTGAGAACATAAAATAGTTTATCTATAAAACAAAGAACAGGATAATTTTAAAATAGATCCGCAATGCTTTTTAGAAAATTAGACTACCATAAGGCCTCCCGCGCACACACACACACACACATAATGCAAACGCAGAATCGGAGGAGATTTCTCCTTATGATAGTCAAAGATGCTTGATACACATTAAAAAGAAACATTTGATATTATTACTAGTGCATAGTGTAGGAAAACATTTCGAAAGTAAAGATATAAATCTTAGCCAGCATAGGCATTGCACACTTATGCCTACTATAGCTACCATGTTCAATAGCAGGTTACCGCCACATTCCATGACAGGTTATACAACTAAAACCGTACAAGGTTCGTATTGTTTCTTTGGATTTCCAACAAATGGTCAGGCCAAGGAGCTTCCCATTGCCACATGGGTACGCCTCTGGAAAGACGACCCGAGAACCTAACCGGATCTCTGCCAACACAAGGCCATGTTACCTTTCAAACTAGGTAACTACAGACACGAATATGTCATTCCCCGATCGTAACCAATGTATATCCGAGGATCCTCGATTCCAACAACCAAAAAGCAATAAATTTGCAGCAACAACATAGGTTAAGTATCTAGGCTCCATACCATGATACCACCTCTATCCAGAAGGAATGACATACACTAAAGGGGCGCTACCCCCTAATAACCATGCCGCATCCTTCCTGTTTTGACCATTTCCGGGGTGTGAGGTCCGACGAAGTCTCGTCCACAAAGCCACGCTTTATACAAAAGCTGTGCTTTGATCATCAAATGCTCAACAGCACTTCGTATGCCATATTACCAATTTGGGAATGTATCGCTAGTAACCATCAACTACATAACCTCTAAGGGTGTTAAGCTAAGAGAATAAATTCTCCCCCACCAACGGAAATATATTTGATAGAAACCAGCTTTACATCTCAAATTATAATGTCAGACACACAATCCATACATGTCTGTTCCGGGCTCGAACAGAACCGAAGGCACTTACAAAGAAGTCCTCGCAATCTGGATATTCACTAATCACGATCGGACTTCCTACCACAAAGGATAATAAATTTCTATATCGGAGATCAGCCGATGCAGAAACATTCGACGGCAATCCTTCCGTTTTCACAAATATCCGGTCTTCAACATCGGTCACCAAATGCAATCCATAACGACGTATCACATATTCGGAATGGGTTATACAACCCCAAGCTCCTTTCCCGGCTAACCCGAATAGTGAGCACTTATTTTAAAAATAAATGTGGCATTCAAATTCAAGCAAATCACAACAAATAACTATTAAAAGGTAAATATTGATAGTTGGTTATTTAACTATCAATAGAGATTCCAAATAATTTTCCAAATTATTTATTTTCCTTAAAATATCTTTACAAGATATATAATTTCCACACTTCAACCATTTGAAAACAAATTTTCAAATCACTTTTCACCCTTACCACTTTTGAAAATAAATTTCAATCATTTCCCTTACGCGGAAATACTTTCACTTCAAAATGGTTCATTTAAACCAATTAAATAAATCCTTACCGATTTACTTTATATTTACGTTCCAAATCCGTAAATTTATTCCCAAACTTCAAAAATAAATCAGTGTTTATTTTTAAACAAAATTCCCTTTCTTTTATAAATTCCATAGTGAATTTACAATTCCAAAATATCTATGAATATACGATTTCCAAATCGATTTCTAATATTCATTTTCATATTTATCTCTAAAGATAAAATCTCAAAACATCCACTTCATATTGGAAAACATTTCCATACTTATTGAATAATAATAAGTAATTAACAAATCCATTTATTTTCAACACTTGGAAAATATTCAATATACTTAAATCGAAATTAAGTATATATTTCATTCTTTTGGAAATCATTCTCTTAAACACATTTGTTTGAGTCAAAATGAATATTGCGTAAAACATCGTTACGACGACCCAAAATCACTAGTATAGGGATTCGAAATTAAGATAAATATATAAATCCCAATACTATACAAAACATTTCCTTTCGGAAATCATTTACTATAACAACAGTGTTATAGTCCACCATTTCCTTCTATTTCTCGAAAACGTCTATTTCAACAATGAATGTGAAATCTATGGTTTCGATAGTTAATACATTTTAAAACATCTTTTAAAACAATTAACTTCATTTTAAAATTTCACTTCTCCAAATCATACCCGTTTTATTCAATAATATATTCACGGTCCAAAATCGTGAATATACCTTATTTACCCAATTTAGTATTTCTACACTTTTATCAAAAGATTATCCACTGTCCAAAATCGTGGATATACATCGTCTACCAAATTCAACACTTCTACATATTTAATTAAAGGATTTTCCACAGTCCAAAATCGTGGATATAATTCCTTTAATAATTTCTACGTTTACTTATCAAATTCATTTGATTACGGATTTATAAAACAATGTTTATAAATTCCATTTCTATTTCATAATTACTTCGATTTATAAATCTCCTTTAATAACCAATTCTATTTATATTTCGTTTACATGTCGAATCCAACTTATAAGTAAATTACTTATAATCCATTTATTCACAAATCCATTCTTTTATATCATCATTAATTTATAAATCTAAAATTCTTATTTACTTATAAAACTAGGTACAACTTTATTTTAACACTTATAAAAGCTCGTTTCATAATTCCAATATCTTTAACTTATAAAATCTCAATTTTATAAATCTTTTATATAAACCGTTTATAATAATTCAAAAATCCCAATTTAAACCATTTTATAAATTTATCAGCTATTTATTTTAAAAATCACATTTCGATTATATTTCACAAAAATCCTAATTTTTATAACATAAAAATTTATAACGTTTTAATTATTTAAAATAAATCAATTCGAAAATTTAATAAAACGTATACTTTCAAAAATCACTTTAAAATCCTTTTAAAATCAAAATCGTTACTTTAAACTTTAAAAGTGGATCTAATGATGCAACAACACCAAATAATCAATCATGGCATCCAAACATCATATATCGATATGATAATCAATCAAACTCACAATATCTGAAATCAAATAAATACTGGTGAAGAATCTAGTTGGATCCCTTCAACCTGTTTCCCTGCATCCACAAACATTAGCACAATACCAATTCCGTTCTAGTACAGAATTATCGCGGTATATGGGATTTATAAATTATTATCCGCTATTATGCGGCGCAGTAGGGCCTCATCCGCTATATAATGCGGGAAATCTACTGCAAGTACATAAATAATACCAATTTCACTATACGGTGAAATATTCGCGGTATATTTTTTAATAAATAACCTCCGCTTAATAATGGCATATAATGTCTATTTAACAATCAATAGATAATAATTCATCATTCAGGCATACAATCAACAATTTTAAATCTAACTATTTAAAATTTAAATCGAAACAATTCGATTGAGTGAGAAGTTCTCACCTTGATTTCAATTCAGTTTCCGCGTTTTATTCCGAATAAAATTAAACGTGCGTTTAATTTTACCTGAAATTTAGACTAACTCCAAACGAATCCAATCCAGCTCTATTGCGTAGTGTTCGTCCATACGAACCCAACGCAAGTTGTTTCGTAATTTTTCGACCTCGCATGACAAAGTTATGATATTTTAAACATTCACGAATTATAATATAATTACAAATCAATTTCTATTTTAATTTTTTTTAAACCTTCACACATCACCACCGTTCTTTTTCTCTTTGCAAATCGCGGCCATGCTTTCTTCATCTTCCCCAGGTAACGAATCACGTGAAGTAACCCATCCCCCGATCGATTTTCATGATGGCCGCTCCTCCTTCGTTGGCTACGGCGACGATCAGGGAATACCACGTCGAAGGCCTGGCTCTACTCTACCCACGGCTATCACCACGTGGCACTCGACCACCTCCTGCTCCTCGAACGACGTGAAAGAACGTCCGGCTTCAAACAACAATAGTCATCGATCGGCTCCACTTCAAACGATATTCACCGTTGGGTTTAAACATCTCGACGAGATCTACAGTTTTCTAGTTGAGGCCGTGGCCTAATATCGTGTGGATTGGAAGAATTCAAGGGGGAAAAGAGGGAAGACGTCGGCCATTGATTTTTTTTGAAGTGGCAGCCTGACCTAGTTGGCTAGGGTTTTGTTGCAAAGGAGAAGAGAATGGTGCTTTTATAGAAAATATAACGAACACTATTCATCCCGGAATTTCCGAACTCCAAATCTCGCGCGGTGACCGGCGTTTCTAGGGTTTACCCCGCGTTCCGAACACAATGGAATAGGTTTCGGGGGCTAATTCGATTATCTGTGCGAGTTACGGCAATAAACGATCGATTTTAAATTAAATCGATTAACTAAATTTTTGTGCGTTTTAGCTTGCCCCGGACAAACAGTAAATCCGATTGACACGAAATTTGAAACCTTACAATAATATAACATTATGGATCCGATGAAACTAGTTTCATCTAAATCTGAGACTGTTTGAAAAATGGCTAATTTTAGTCGTCAATTAAATATTAAAATATTCAATTTTCACAAATTACTTTCAAATTCAATTTTAAAAGTTCACAAACATCTTTCTAACTCCAACATGATTAAATAAAATTTTACAAAACAATTTTAATCATATTTAACCCAATTTTCAATTATATCTGTATATTCACATATTAAATTATCGATTTAATTATCCAATTAAATCCAATTATTCGAAATAAAATTTATTCTACTTATAAATTTTACTTATTAATATTTCAAAATCAATTAAATATACAATTTTTAATTAATAGAAATTCTGGGTCGTTACAAACTTCCCCCCTTAAAAGAATTTCGTCCTCGAAATTATCAAGTAAGAAAAAGTTACAGAATCCATTAACTTTCCAAAACAAGCCGTTCAATTTAGATTTTTCAAATCTCTTGAGTGTTTAACTTTTCCAAAATTCATAGTTAAACTTCTTTCAATAACTTTACTAAGTTTTCAAATCCAAACTTAGTTTTCAAAAATTTCCCAATTTTCTCAAAAATATTCTAATGCCTTAAATTTTCGAAAAAATTCGCCATAGTCTCCTTTGCGCGGCTCGATCCGAAAAAAATATGATAGTATATATATATCACAAATATACATCTCATCACGTGATGAGGCATCCCGCAGGGAAAAAGTATAAAAGTACGATATTTAATCTGAGATATGTACCTTATATATTATTAGCGAGCATATACGGCTAATATAGCGCGAAAGCGAGCTCCAAACGCGAAGCAAGCGCAATCCGCACTTACTAAACACTCAACAAACCAATGAGCAACATGTATATATGAAAATAATATCAATATACAACATATAACAACATAACAACTACATATGCCAACATAGCAAATGCAACAAAAGCAACAAATGCAACCATCAATCAACTATCATCCAATAAATTCATAACCAAATCAATATAAATTCACTTCTCATTAATATTCATTGAATTGGTTTTCATTTTAATCACATTTGATTCATTAACATTGGAATTTTGCTAACATCCATTTTTTCATTTTCCAATTAGTACACATTCACTAATTTATTCACATTAATTCGCTTTCAATCCAAATCAAATCCAATTCTATTCAAATTTATTTACTTCCAATTTGGATTTAATCACATAGCTTTTAATTTCACTAATTCAATTTCATTAATCACTTAATGAATCATACATATAATCAATTTATAATCATATAACAACCAATGTAGATTCAACATTACCAAATTATTAAATTTACATTCAATCCGATTCAACACTTTTTTACTTTCAATTAGTTTATATTAAATTGATTTTCATTTAATTATTCAACTTCCAAATACATTGGCTTTTAATGAATTAACACTTATATTCATTGTTTCATTTCAACCTTTTTACATCCAATTAATTAACATTCCATCCATTCATTAATTCAATTGCTAATTCTACAAATAAGGTTGAAATTCATTACATAACTCAAGTCCATATCTATTTAACTCACTTGATTATTTTACTTCGATACCAAAATCAACTTCACTTAAGTTATATCCCATTTCAAATATCATTTGTTTAACTTAACTTAAATTTTCATCTATAAATTCAATTCAGATTCCGATTCTAACGTAAATTCTATTTAACTTTTACCAAAGCTAATTTCATTACTTATTCAAATTCTATTTCATTTTGCTTAACAAAATTGCTTAATCATTTTATCGCTTGGTTTTATTTATCCTTCCCATTCTATAAGTTATACGACTTATTTATTTAACTTCCAAATCCATTAACTTATCCAAAGCTAAATTTATTATTCATATTATAAGTTCAAAATTCATTTCACTTATATTCAACAATTACAACTTGGAATTTTATTGATTCACTTATACCTCCTTCAATTTAACTCAATCCTTTAAGTTAAATTTATTCTATCCAAATTCGAATTGTATAAGTTATCAACTCATTTATCATTCCCATAATATTTTAAATAGGGTTCCCGAGTCTTTTCAACCTTTCAAAACCATTTTTTGAAATCAATTCAAATTATCCTTTAAATTTCAAAACCTAAAGTCAAAATTTTCCAAACAACTTTCATTTAAAACAATTTGGCAGGAATCCCTCTTTTGGACACCCGAAAATGAACACCGATGATGTCATGATCATCATCGGAATTATTTTCCAGCGACCGAAAAGAGTTTAGAGCTTTAATTACTCCAAAACAATTTTCCAAAATATCAAATCCTTTCAAAACACTTCTTTGGAATTTTATTTTCAGATTATAAATCACATTTATAAGTCTTTTACTTATATAATTTCACATCCTATATATAAGATTATTTCACAAGTGTAAATCATTTTAATTATAACTCCATACTTATAATTCAATCGATTATACAATTATTCTTTTACAACTGTGGTTTTATTTAACTTATTCGACAACCAAACAATCAATTCATATACACTTTAATAATTCTGAAAAATTATTCCTTTATATATAAAATATAATCAAGGTAAAATTATTTCATTTACCCTATTTTAAAATGATACTATGTCGACTTGCCATGTTTAAGTGTTTAGAAATTCCTATCGATAATATGGCATCCCACCTACCGACCAAAATTCACAAACAGCTCAACGGATAAGCAAACACAATATAAAACAATTTCATATTCAGTAACAAATATGCGCCCGTATCTATTATTACACTCAAACTCATTCTAGAGTACTACTGACTCTATCTCTAATGGGAAATACCCAACAGAGCCATGGTTGTCGCTTAACCATAAGCTCTGATACCAAATGTAAAGGCCCAAAAATCCGTACTCCTTTGAACTGGCAACATTTCACAACAATCCATCCAAAGAGAAACAAACTTACGAGTCTTTAGGGTTAAAGAAGAAGAAAAAGATAGAAGAAGACAGAAAAAGATAGAACAGAACAGAAAGAAACAATAGAAAAATATCAGAATCTCACATATCGCAGCGGAACAACATATAATAGATAAATGAATAATCTTTAAACAAAGAACTATATCAATTATTACATCACATTTACATTGCATCATCAGAGTGTACAACAACAAACAACAACAAACAGTGGAAAAGAAATACTATATACTAGTGGAACGCCTTGCCATCCAGCTTGCCTCCAGCAACTCCCGGATTCCAGAATATCCTGATAAACCTGACTCTTGACTGTCCGTGTGGAAATTGGTGGGCACCCAGAGTTTGGGAAGGAAAACAATAAACTCTGTGTCAGTCATGTGACTGGTGTGAGAACTTAAAATAGTTTATCTTTAAAACAATGAACAGGATAATTTTAAAATAGTTTCGCAATGCTTTTTAGAAAATGAGACTACCATAAGGCCTCCCGCACACACACACAATGCAAACGCAGAATCGGAGGAGATTTCTCCTTATGATAGTCAAAGATGCTTGATACGCATTAAAAAGAAACATTCGATATTATTACTAGTGCATAGTGTAGGAAAACATTTCGAAAGTAAAGATATAAATCTTAGCCAGCATAGGCATTTCGCACTTATGCCTACTATAGCTACCATGTTCAATAGCAGGTTACCGCCACATTCCATGGCAGGTTATACAACTAAAACCGTACAAGATTTGTATTATTTCTTTGGATTTCCAACAAATGGTCAGGCCAAGGAACTTCCCATTGCCACATGGGTACGCCTCTGGAAAGACGACCCGAGAACCTAACCGGATCTCTGCCAACACAAGGCCGGGTTACCTTTCAAACTAGGTAACTACTGACCCGAATATGTCATTCCCCGATCGTAACCGATCTATATCCGAGGATCCTCGATTCCAACAACCACAAAGCAATAAATTTGCAGCAAAAACATAGTTTAAGTATCTGGGCTCCATTCCATGATACCACCCCTATCCAGAAGGAATGACATACACTAAAGGGGCGCTACCCCCTAATAACCTTGCTGCATCCTTCCTGTTTTGACCATTTCCTGTGTGTGAGGTCCGACGATGTCTCGTCCATAAAGCCACGCTTTATACAAAAGTTGTGCTTTGATCATCAAATGCTCAACAGCACTTCGTATGCCACATTACCAATTTGGGAATGTAGCGCTAGTAACCATCAACTACATAACCTCTAAGGGTGTTAAGCTAAGGGAATAAATTCTCCGCCACCAACGGAAATATATTTGATAGAAACCAGCTTTACATCTCAAATTGTAATGTCAAACACACAATCCATACAAGTCTGTTCCGGGCTTGAACAGAACCGAAGGCACTTACAAAGAAGTCCTTGCAATCCGAATATTCACTAATCACGACCGGACTTCCCATCACAAAGGGTAATTAATTTCTATATCAGAGATCAGCTGATGTAGAAACATTCGACGGTAATCCTTCCGTTTTCACAAATATCCGGTCTTCAACACAGGTCATCAAATGCAATCCATAACGACGTATCACATATTCGGAATGGGTTATACGACCCCAAGGTCCTTTCCCGGCTAACTCGAATAGTGAGCGCTTATTTTAAAAATAAGCGTGGCATTCAAATTCAAGCAAATCACAACAAATACCTATTTAAAGGTAAATATTGATAGTCGGTTATTTAACTATCAATAGAGATGCACAACATCATCAGATTCCAAATAATTTTCCAAATTATTTATTTTCCCAAAAATATCATTACAATATATATAATTTCCACACTTCAACCATTTGAAAACAAATTTTCAAATCACTGTCACCCTTACCACTTTTGAAAACAAATTTCAATCATTTCCCTTACGCGGAAATACTTTCATTTCAAAATGGTTCATTTAAACCAATTAAATAAATCCTTATCGATTTACTTTATATTTACGTTCCAAATCCGTAAATTAATTCCCACACTTTAAAAATAAATCAATGTTTATTTTTAAACAAATTTCCCTTTCTTTTATAAATTCCATAGTGAATTTACAATTCCAAAATATCTATGAATATACGATTTCCAAATCGATTTCTAATATTCATTTTCATATTTATCTCTAAAGATAAAATCCCAAAACATTCACTTCATATTGGAAAATATTTCCATACTTATTAAACAATAATAAGTAATTCACAAATCCATTTATTTTCAACACTTGGAAAATATTCAATATACTTAAATCGAAATTAAGTATATATTTCATTCTTTAAGAAATCATTCTCTTAAACACATTTGTTTGAGTCAAAACAAATGTTGCGTAAAACATCGTTACGACGACCCAAAATCACTAGTATAGGGATTTGAAATTAAGATAGATATATAAATCCCAATACTATACAAAACATTTCCTTTCGGAAATCATTTACTATAACAACAGTGCTATAGTCCACCATTTCCTTCTATTTCTCGAAAACGTCTACTTCAACAATGAATGTTGAAATCTATGGTTTCGATAGTTAATACATTTTAAAACATCTTTTAAAACAATTAACTTCATTTTAAAATTTCACTTCTCCAAATCATACCCGTTTTATTCAATAATATATTCACTGTCCAAAATCGTGAATATACCTTATTTACCCAATTTAGTGTTTCTACCCTTTTATCAAAAGATTATCCACTATCCAAAATCGTGGATATACATCGTCTACCAAATTCAACACTTCCATATATTTAATTAAAGGATTTTCCACAGTCCAAAATCGTGGATATAATTCCTTTAATAATTTCTATGTTTACTTATCAAATTTATTTGATTACGGATTTATAAAACAATGTTTATAAATTCCATTTCTATTTCATAACTACTTCGATTTATAAATCTCCTTTAATAATCAATTCTATTTATATTTCGTTTACATGTCGAATCCAACTTATAAGTAAATTACTTATAATTCATTTATTCACAAATCCATTCTTTTATATCATCATTAATTTATAAATCTAAAATTATTATTTACTTATAAAACTAGGTACAACTTTATTTTAACACTTATAAAAGCTCGTTTCATAATTCCAATATCTTTAACTTATAAAATATCAACTTTATAAATCTTTTATATAAACCGTTTATAATAATTCAAAAATCCCAATTTAAACCATTTTATAAATTTATCAGCTATTTATTTCAAAAATCACATTTCAATTATATTTCACAAAAATCCTAATTTTTATAACATAAAAATTTATAACGTTTTAATTATTTAAAATGAATCAATTCGAAAATTTAATAAAACGTATACTTTCAAAAATCACTTTAAAAATCCTTTTAAAATCAAAATCGTTACTTTAAACTTTAAAAGTGGATCCGATGATGCAACAACACCAAATAATCAATCATGGCATCCAAACATCATATATCGATATGATAATCAATCAAATATCACAATATCTGAAATCAAATACTGGTGAGGAATCCAGTTGGATCCCTCCAACCTGTTTCCTTGCATCCACAAACATTAGCACAATACCAATTCCATTCCAGTATGGAATTATCGTGGTATATGGGATTTATAAATTATTATCCGCTATTATGCGGCGCAGTAGGGTCTCATCCGCTATATAATGCGGGAAATCAACTCCAAGTACATAAATAATACCAATTTCACTATACGGTGAAATATTCGCGGTATATGTTTTTAATAAAAATACCTCCGCTTAATAATGACGTATAATGTCTATTTAACAATCAATAGATAATAATTCATCATTTAGGCATAGAATCAACAATTTTAAATCTAACTATTTAAAATTTAAATCGAAACAATTCGATTGAGTGAGAAGTTCTCACCTTGATTTCAATTCAGTTTCCGCGTTTTATTTAGAATAAAATTAAGCCTGCGTTTAATTTTACCCGAAATTTACACTAGCTCCAAACGACTCCAATCGAGCTCCATTGCGTAATGTTCGTCCATTCGAACCCAACGCAAGTTATTTCATAATTTTTCGACCTCGCATGACAAAGTTATGATATTTTAAACATTCACGAATTATAATATAATTACAAATCAATTTCTATTTTAATTTTTTTTTAAACCTTCACACATCACCACCATTCGTTTTCTCTTTGCAAATCGCTGCCGTGCTTTCTTTATCTTCCCCAGGTAACGAATCACGTGAAGTAACCCATCCCCCGATCGATTTTCGTGATGGCCGCTCCTCCTTCGTTGGCTACGGCGACGATCAAAGAATACCACGTCGAAGGCCTCGCTCTACTCTACCCACGGCTATGACCATGTGGCACTCGGCCACCTCCTGCTCCTCGAACGACGTGAAAGAACGTCCGGCTTCAAACAACAATAGTTGTCGATCGGCTCCACTTCAAACGATCTTCACCGTTGAGTTTGAACATCTCGACGAGATCTACAGTTTTCTAATTGAGGTTGTTGCCTAATATCGTGTGGATTGGAAGAATTCAAGGGGAAAAGAGGGAAGACGTCGGCCATTGATTTATTTGAAGTGGCGGCCTGTCCTAGTTTGCTAGGGTTTTGTTGCAAAGGCGAAGAGAATGGTGCTTTTATAGAAAATATAACGAACACTATTCATCCCGGAATTTCCGAACTCCAAATCTCGCGCAGTGACCGGCGTTTCTAGGGTTTAACCCGCGTTCTGAACACAATGGAATAGGTTTCGGAGGCTAATTCGATCATCTATGCGAGTTACGGCAATAAGCGATCGATTTTAAATTAAATTGGTTGACTAAATTTCTGTGCGTTTTAGCTTGCCCCAGACAAACGGTAAATCCGATTGACACGAAATTTGAAACCTTACAATAATATAACATTACGGATCCGATGAAACTAGTTTCGTCGAAATCCGAGACTGTTTGAAAAATGGCTAATTTTAGTCGTCAATTAAATATTAAAATATTCAATTTTCACAAATTAATTTCAAATTAATTTCAAATTCAATTTTAGAAGTTCACAAACATCTTTCTAACTCCAACATTATTAAATAAAATTTTACAAAACAATTTTAATCATATTTAATCCGATTTTCAATTATTTCTGTATTTTCACATATTAAATTATCGATTTAATTATCCAATTAAATCCAATTATTCGAAATAAAATTTATTCGACTTATAAATTTTACTTATTAATATTTAAAAATCAATTAAATATACAAATTTTAACTAATAGAAATTCTGGGTCGTTACAGGAATTGACATGGATCGGTTTCATATGTAGAAAAATTCCATCTTAAGTTTTTACTATAGCTCGGTTGTTTTCGTTCATAAATTAATTCCACCGGGTTTGTGGTATAAATAATCGGACTAAATCGATGTAAACCTTGAAAAACGACTAAAAAAACAAAAATATATGAAGATCAAATCAGGCCACGATAATATTCCGCTAAAAAGATTGAAATTGGATTAAAAATTGGATTAAACAGGAAACCGAAAGATATTCGTAGATAGAAAAATTAGGTTTCTCACAGGCTAAGTTGTAACATCCCGCCTTTTCGCACGCTTTAAATCGACACACGTGCCGATTCAAACCGTTCGGAAGGGCGGATTGTTATAGGGTAAATAAGAAAAATGAGAAAGAAATAAAACAAAATAGAATCTCACGGTGGAAGGATAAAATATAATAATCAAATATATAGTTTATAAAGCTGTTTGACAAAATATTCGATTTTACTTACACATTTATCAGAGTTACACATACCAATAACAATGCAGCGGAACAGTATGAGTATAGTGGACTAATAATAATAAAAATAAATCTCCGTCTTCGTCCTGCAGAGCTAAAGTCTTCGAAATCCTGAAACGTTCGGACTGATCCCAGCAAATTGAGAAGACAAAACACTCGAGTCAGAACTAAAATATCTTATGTAAGTTAAATCAACAGGAATAAAAATGAGTGCAGTAACTCAAGAGATGCTCGGGATTTACATCTCCTAAGGATCCGTTAAACTATTTACTATGTAGTATATTTCCTATTATAATAGTGTCTAATTGTAAAATAAACTTACTTTTTTCTTAGCATTAAGGAGTGACCCAATATTCCCCTTAACACGTAATAGTCCCAGTAGTCCATCCAATATCATAGTCCCTCCTGATCGGGAAGTCACCAGAGGATACAACACGGGCTACGGGAGAAATGCAAACTCGTACAAGGCACGATAGGGTAGGTGACACGACACAACTAGGCAATGCCAGGGTAGATATACCAATTACGCTTCCGGGTCGGTGGTAACGCGTAGCCGCAGCTACCGCCCACCTCGAGCCACATCCCTAAATAAAAGATCAAAAGTGGCCATCGAATCAATCCAAAAGTCAAAGTATAATATCGAGGGATGTGTCCGATCAAAGTTGCTACCTCAATTAACCCGTCAATCGCTCCTATTTTAGCCACCTTATGCCAACTCACGGGAGTTGGGTCCACGTATTTACCTCAAAGGAAACGCCACCACCATCCTACTTCATTCTGGAATCTCCACTGCGTACATGGTTGTTAAAGTGGTTTTCGGAGTTGGCAGAGAATATGACAACTTCCGACCTGGTCTCTTCAACAACCATTCGTTATTATAACACCGTGGTTATTTTAAAATAATTTATACCTTAAAACCAGAATAATATATTCATTTCAAAACCTTATAAATACGATATCATTTCTATTTTGAAACCCAAATCCATATGATATCATTTTATTGCAAATATATCCTCTTCCAAAATCATAGCATTTTTAAATCTATATACTTTGAAACCCATAGCTTTGTATCATAACTCTTAATATTTAAATGGTTTAAATATTAAAAATACTATATAAAATAAATATAATTTCTTTAATTTCCCAAATAGATTCCAAATACTGATTTGAACCTCTAAATAAACCATTTTAATTTTCCATATATTTCAAAGCTTTAAATATTCCACCATTTCTAAACTAATTCTTTTGATAATTCCATATATATCAAATTCAATTTTTATTATTTAGATTTGAAATGTCTAATTAATAAATCTGACATCATTTAAGTAAAACCTTTAAACTTCAAACAACTGGATGATCTCTCAATTTAATTAACTTGATAATATTCATTTAAATTGACTTGATATTCATTTAAGTCCTCTAAACCAAAATCAAGTTATAAAGATCTACCTTTTAAAACCCTAAATTAATTTAAATTTCAAATAAATTTTATTCGAGGATAATTCTTTAAATACCTTAATTCAAAGCGAATTCATATTTATCTTCCAACATTTATTTTATTTAAGACATTATAAACTCCATCAATAAATTTAAATAAATACTTAACCGTATTATATCTAAATAAAATTTAACTTTTATTTTTAAACTTCTTTTATTCTTTAAACCAAATTTATACATAGCTTAAATTCAAGCGTTTAACTATATATAAAAATAATATTTAAAAATATCAAAAATCAATCTTCATTAAACCATATTCTTTCCAACCATAGAAAATCATTTCAAATATATATATATATATATACACATATATATATATATATCGCGGTGCCTGTATAAATTTTCTATCAAATGGTCAAGTGATACGGATATTTATCATTTCAATCCGTAAATAAAAATAAAAATTACGGTTATATATCATTTCAAACTGCAATCCCGAATGAAATGAAAATGCATAATAACTTGCAGTTTATAACAATATAATTACACATCCATTCATCCAATAATCGACCATCAACCATTTATCACAATCATCATCCAAATTCAAACAATACATCAATATAGAGCATAGAAATATAACAGGTATCAACGAATAGTTTATATTCAGTAATAAATTAATAACTGTTTAACCGGCAGTTTATATGCAGTAATAAATAAATTTAACTGGCAATTTATATGCAATAATAAAATTAAATAACAATTTAATTTAATTAAATGCAATTTAACTGAGATGATGATTAAATATATACCCAAACAATCATAGATAAATTTTAAACTCATCAAAATTAATTTAACAAACATAAGAAATTTTAGAAGTTGTGGGTGGGTTAAAACACTCACCTTTGGTTTTAGCCCATAAAAATCCAAACAGAAGCGCAGAAATCAAAAATCTCCAAATTCAACTAAATCAATTTCATGTTGTCTGGAATATAGATTTGAGGCCAACAGAAGAAATCGCGCGTGAATCAAAGTTTATATGCAAAAGATATTCATGTTACAATAAATATTATTAAAATAAAAATTAGTACGCATTAAAAATATATATAAATAAACAAATTTTAATACTTACGTTTTTTCAAGATGAGGCTTCAGGAAAAGATTGAAGAACAACTAAGATGAGACCAGGAAGTGTACGAAAAATGAAAAAAAAAAACATTTTTATAAAAGAATGCTTTTGGATCTGCAAGAATAAGAGCTTTTGAATATGAGGTCATAGGAGAAACAAAATGTAAAAGAAGAAATAAGATGTAGGTTATTTATAATTAGAAAATGAATGTGGAGGGACAAAATAAATGTCACGTTTTATTAGTTTGATTCTAAATTAATCAAGTGCTAGATACAGAAAAGTTTGAATACATCATATATATTCATACTTTAACTGTGTGTCAAAATTGCTAAACAATATCAAGTACGATTAATTGGCGACAATATATAGAAATAAATAAAAATAAATGTAGATGCAATCACATAAGAATCTAATAGGGAAGGAGATAAAAGATGACGACATTGATTAATTCCACTTTCCCACTTTAGCCAATTTTGTTAATACAACATTTAATTATCATGCAAGTTGTATTATGACTAGAAACATAAACAACAAACAATAAATTAATATGTATATAATATTACCTCACTTTTAAATTGTTTGATAATAATAATAAAATTTAAATCATGCTTTAGCAATTTGAAATTAAAATATTAAATGTTTATATGTATACACATGCACACAAACACACATACATGTGTGTATAAAGATTAAACCAAAGCTTATTAATTAATTCAAAGCATACTTCCATACCACATTAAATTGTCTAATGCATTTGTAAACTTATGTATACTTGAAGTCAAAAGTACATATATACATATAAATTAAACCTTTTTACCTTAATGAAATTTATTTATTTTTTTAACAAAACAAAAGTGGAAAACGACAAATTAAGCAATTAGTAACAAACCTTTAAGATCCTTAAATAAGGACATTTGAGACAATAATTTAGGTAACAAATTTAAATATTGTTGTAATCAAAATTAAAGCTTAGATTTATCATCGAAAAATTGTTAAGCATATGTAAACTTCTATTATAATTTATTAGATTAAGAACAAATAATTTATTCAACAAAGTATTCAAATTTCATGATATTTTCAATTCAAGATAAAGTGACAATATGTGTATACAATATTTCTGTTTCAACACAAATGCAAATTATATGTATATAAACTTTCATATAAAAAATGCAATTTGGTTTAAGAGTTTAAAACATGGATCTACAATTAAAACATTCTTGTAATATATATACAAAAAAAAATTGTTTTGATTTATCAAATTAAAAGTCAAATTAATTCATTGAACAAAAAATTCAAACAAATAAATAAATGTTGATTCCCATTCTTATTATTAAAACAATCATTATCCCATAAACATATTTACATTTGGTTATGTTTCATTACGTTGATACTTCCGTTTCACCTTTATTCATATTACTATTTTATTTCCACTAATTGTGTAATAACTACCAAATTCAACATATTGAAATTTGTCGATTTCACCCTTAAATTAAGATTTTAAATCGAATTAACTAATTTTCCTCGGTTCCATCCTTTATTACATCAACTGTTACTTTAATTTACAATAACCCAACGTAAAATTAAGATTTATTTGTAATCGATTACCAAATTTTATCTTAACTCAATAAATAAACAAGCAACCTAAAAATTGCAACTTATGTGCTTTTAATTGCATTGACATTTAAACTTACTAGCTTATATCAACACTATTATCATTCATTGCAAACGGATTACCAATTTTAGTGACTACCCAAAATAACTAACGTATATTAATCTACATTATTCCCAAGTTACAAATTTTGAATTAATTACTATTTATTATTTTCGTTTCACTGATTAATTCAATATTTGCATTGGTTTTTCTTATAATAAATTTATTACCCAATACTCCTATATTCATCTTAGATTTTTTCAAATGGTTATATTTCAATTTACAACCAAAAATTTCTATTGATTTCCCATTTTAATTTATTAGCCTCCATTAACATTAATTTACCTTTAAGTTATCACTAACGGACAAGTGTTGAAATTGATTACATACACCGTTCTCACCCTGTTACCAATTGGATGTATTTTCATTGATTCGTAGCTATTGCATTAATATCCATAAATTTCATCCACATCTCTATTAATGTAAAGTTTAATATTATAAATGAAATTGACATTGGTTACATCCTCTGGAATTAACAATCTTTTATGACAAATCAATTTATCTTAACTACACAATTAGGTCAATTAACTGCAATTAATTTCACATTAAATTTTATAAATTATCAATTGAAACTTTAAAAAATCCGTTACTTGATTTAAAACCCCGCTATTCAATAAATTGACATTTATAGGTGAAATTAACATTGACTTATATTTCATATCATAAATGCATGCTTTATGTGACGCCCCACCTCTATACCCACATTAGCAAAGAGTATTATTAGGTAATACCGTCTGCTAATATGGAGAATAAGGCTGGATAGGAGCGACCATCTATAGCCTTGCTTTAACTATCCATTAAATACATCGGCAAAAATCGTACCAAACAGATCGACATATCCAATGAATACTTAAAACAAAACCATATGTGGCTGGAGGATCTATCAGAACAGAATATAACAACTCAAATGTAATATACATCACAGAATAGTAGATCATTATATACACACATACATGGATACATAACAGAGTATACAAAATGATACACGTCAAGTGGTATAGCAAACCACAATATACAGATGAATCCAAAAGAATAAATATATCAGAGTTACAAATAAAGGACTACACAAAAAGCTATGACAAAAAGAAACTAGCGAAGTAGTCCATGCGGAAGCAAAAGAGGCTAAGTCCAAAAGTACCTAACCTGAAACATGTCGGTCTGACCTGAGCATAAAATACGCGGGTCAGTCTAGCTAAATAAATCAGTTAGATAAACTGAACAACAATAAACCTGCAAGGTTACAAGGTATAACAAATATCTCTAAGGGAGATAACACAATCATCTAACAAAAGATGAATCATATGATAACAAGCCTCATATCATCGGCAACATATAGAAACAAAGGATAAGAATATCCCAAAGCAAGACAAAGGCAATAACAAATACCTATAAGGTATACAAGTTCCACAAGGTAATCGCGACATATCGTGCGGTTCAAAAAGACCAACACCGAAGGGCGATACCTAGGGAATATACATATGAATGAAACATCAGAAAATTGCTCGAGCTCAGTACTATACAAACAAGGATCCATGAGCCCGAAGACTCCAAACCCAATATCACTCGAGCGGTGACGAATGACCAACTCCGAAAGCGATACAATAGGGCAACAAACCCGAAGGCGACAAACCCAAGTATCTCTCGAGCGGTGACGATGGACCAACTCCAAAAGCGATACTAAAGGGCGACAAGCCGTAGTGGTGAAGGTCGAAGACCCAGTACTGGACACCACTAACTGGCGGAATGTGTCATAACTCTCAAAAAGGAATCCGAAAAGTGGTAACGTGAGTCCCATAACCACTCGTTCGCACTAAACGGTTTACTATCCGTTAGTCACTTTCACACTCAAAGCAGTATAAAGTTTACCTCATATCATCGATAAACCAAACCCGAAGGTCCAAACGATCAATTGAATAGGTCGGGGAATAATCAGAAGGATAAACGCGCAGATTCATGGTCCGTGTTTTTCCCAACCATTTAATCACCCTTCCACTTCGCTCGAAGTGCGAAATTGTGCGTGTGTTTTAAATAGAATTTATAAATTGAAGAAACGAGGTTTTAAATATGATTCGAGAGATTATTTTATAAAAACCCATGGATGAAGTCAAGAATAAGTTATCAAAGTCAAAGATGCAATAACAACTACTAAAAAGCAACTAGAATCGATAAAATTTGGAAAACCGATAAAAATATGCAAAAATAGGCAAAACAGGCAAAATAAGAGTAGGTCGGTCGACCGGTTGCAGGGCTCGGTCGGCTGGCCAGATGCAGGAAATAAGACATGAGTCGGGGTAGCAGGTCGGTCGACGGGCTACAGGGCTCGGTCGGCCGAACCTGATGAATTTACAATTCCTACCCTATATCAATGAAATGCAATTTCTTCCAAATCGCGACCATTCGAGCAATGGACCTAAGGAGCTTTAACCAATATATACCCCAGCTCGATTAGCTCTCTGATTCGCAACCAAACATATTCAAACATCAAAGTTAGGATCTTTAAAGAATTGAACCTAAACACTAAAAATTTGGATATTCACCAATTCAATCCAAACCAAAAGCAAGAGCATATGAACAAGGTGTTAGGAATTCATACCTAACATCAATGAAATCAAGAGAAGAAGATGTGAGTTCAAAGCTCACCTTTAACCCAAAACAAAGAAGAAGGAGCTCAATATCAAGGAGAAGACCAACCAAACTCTACTTCAACTCAACAAGCTTCAATCTAAGAATAAAACACATGTTTCCCAATTTAAGTTTAGGAAATTTCTGAGATTGAAGAGAGAAGGAGATAGAGAAGATGAAGAGGAGCTTACCAATGGCTTCTCTATGATTTTGGAGCAAGAAATCAAGTTTGCAAAGAAGAAACTAGGGCTTGCAATTTCTATTTCCCTTTCCCTTCCACCATTTTCGGATTTCTTAAGTAAAAGAAATGAGGGTGAATGGATGAAGTGTTAATGAGCTGGGGGGTTAAGTGGAGTTGGGGCTGAACCCAAACTCAAGCCCAAGTAGAAAAAAGAGTCAAAATTCAACTTACTCCAAACATATCGAAGCTTATACTCAAAAAGATCGCAAACGACGTTTTGAACACAATGGAAGTGGTCTTGAGACCCAATTCGACCGTTTGCAGAAAGTAACATTTCGGACCCAAAAATCCGACTAACGACGCTATATTTAAATATACGACCGATAATATGCGGGTTGTTACACTTTATTTCATACTATTTAGTAATATTTGCCAAGTATGTATATTAGTTACTATTTATATTCTTTAATTATTTACTTTCTTGGTTTCATGGCTAATGAGTTTTCACTTCCAACAATATTATAATTACCTACATGACATTGATTTTTATTTCATGAATTCATTAAATAAATCCACTAATTGCCTTTGTTTCCTTATATTCAATTTATTACGATTTTAAATACGTTTGTTATCAACAACATTCCTTAAAATTACTTATCTACAATTATTGCATTGGTTTATTCAACGGTTACTTTTTATTTACTCATTTTCTATTTATAACCAAATGTAACAATTTTCACACTTCCTTTATGTTATTAATTACCATTAAAGTAACGTTTATCATCTACAATAAACATTGTAATTACTTACCTACATTGATTGCAAATTTTTTCCATTTATTGCATATTACTTCCGGTTACTATAACATTGAATTCATTAAATTTATACTAATTATATCATTGCATTAGCTAATACAATATTCCCATTTGTTTTTCTTATATTCAATTCCTTAGCCTATAACAATTTCCATTACTTTAAATAAATCGTAATTTCATTTCCATTGTTAATACTTATCTTTAATTTTAAATGTTGCATTTCATTTATTTAAAATTTTAGTATTTACTTATTTCTTCCTAAATTTATTTACAAACTCTTAATTAAATTAAGCAATTAATTTCTCAAAATTTACAGCTCATTACACTCTCCCCCCCTCAAAACTTCTCGTCCCCGAAAAGGAAAAGAAGGGAAAGAGGAACTTATAAATTAATATCTATTATGTAAATCATTATATATAATCGTAACTTTAATTGGATTATATATAATGAAATATTAAAAATGATTTCAACCACAAACATCCAATTCAATACAAACAACCATCAATAAACAAAATCAATACAACATCAAACACTTACAACAAGGCATATGCCCATAAAAACAATCATTCATTCATATCAAACACAACAAATAGTTGTTTAGGTTTAGACAATTTAAATTGTACAGAATAAAGAATAACTACTAAGTGTATCCTTACCCAAACAACCACAAACCAACAAACAACAATTTCAACAATAAACTAAGTTTATTCTTGTCAATTTCATTTCATGCTATTGTTGTTTGACTTCTTTTTATACATATAATGGTTTATCTCTTTTTTTTCCATTTATTTGCAGTATTCATCTTTCTGCTTATTTTATTAATACACAGCTTCAATCACTTACTTAATTTTATTACCTCTCATATATACTACTTAATTTTATTTATTACTAAATTCCATTTATAATGCTTGCCTTTCTATTTTAATTAATAGCCTTTCAATCAGTGCTTAAGTTCATAACGCCTGTAACCCTAAATTCTTATTATAGTAAGAATTCCATTATAACTTAAGTTTATAACTCTATAACATCAATTCTTATAAATAAAAGCAATTGATTGAACACTTTCATTCCATACTTTTACTTGTACAATCTCCATTACATTTCTTATTAAACATTTCAACTTTTAATATTTGGTAAGTTATAAAGAATGAAATTGAAAGTTATACAAGTTTTCTCATTTATTTTAATTAATTTAATGTTCAATAATTATATCCTTTATTTCATAGGTTACAAATTTCAAATTTCATTTAATACCATTTATAACCTAGCATTAAATCTCTTATTTCCTTTAGAGGTTTCGATTTATTAATTACCTACGTTCCAATTCACTACAGTAATTGAAACTATTAATTAATGGAAACTTAAGAATTTAATGTCGGGTTTTATTTCAAATCATTTTAAATACTAGATAAACATATACTTACAACTTATATATCCATTTATATTTAAACAACTCAAATTTATATTTGTTTGAAAATTTCTGTAGTCGAACTGCTACAGTGACCTTCCCACTTTGAAACTCGAAAATGAATGTCAATGATGCGTGCACTCATCACCGAAAATATTTTCTAGCGACAGAGAGGGGAGTACAGAACTTATTTTGTTTCAAATTTCTTTTAAAACATTTCTTTCAAATTATATTGAAATATTTATATCAGAAAATACTTCTAAAATAATATTACTATTCCAAAATTATTCGAAAGAAATTTTCAATAGCCCGGAAATTAAGTTCTAAATTTCCAATTTCATTTATTTTATTTTAAATCTTACTTCGACTATTAATTATAAAGTTATTACCTAACAACCAGTATATTGCAACCAAATATATATAGATATATCATTTAAAAATTTATTTTATATATAGAAAATATAATAGGCAAAATTATTTCATTCGCCTATAATAAAAACAAATATTCTGTCGGTTTGTCCTATTAAGTGTTTAGAAATCCCTATTGATGTCACAGTGTCCCATGCACCAACCAGAATTTATAAATACAAAACGGAATAGATTAACACTATATTAAAACGTTTTTATAACATTAACAAGTACGCTCTCTCATATATACACACAGCGACTCCCATATGGTGTAACGACCCGGATATTTTAACGGTTTTAATTAATTTAATTTACTGAATTTGTGTGAAATTTAAAAGAAATAAATATAATAAAATTTTGAAATAAGAATTTGATATTTGGAATGCGTCTAGTTAAACATAGCAACTGGTGAATTTTCGTCCAAAAATATGAAAGTTTATTTCGCGCGTAAATTTACTTCAATTTAATCAGTTAAAAAGCGATGAAAATAAAACATTTTCGAAACCCAAATATTTTTACATAGAAAAATTATAAACTATCTTCTGAGCAGGATGTCAGTTTGTCGTTTTTCCAAATTCGGACATCTTTGGCTCCGTCGATCTTATTTTCCTACGATTTTTATGCATTTTCCGCTAGTAGAAAATTCGAATTTTTATAAATTCGATCGTACCACTGATGTCCGTACACCATTTTGATCGTCTCGACGTTTTGATCTAAACAGTATATTCCTTTCTGTTTTTCGAACCCCGGTACGCCGCGAAACCGGTAAACGGATGGTATTTGCGGTTCGTTATTTGAGTCTTTTGGGTTTACACCATGTACAAAACTAACGGCCATTGGCAATTAATTTTTTTTGAAGTCAACAAGTCACCTTCACTATTTCCTAGCCAGCTGCATTATTTATTTTCAGAGACGCATGACCGTCACTATTCCCATTAACTTCATAGCTTTTACTGATTTGTCCATTGAGTCTTCTGGTCTTCCAATCTACCCTTCTTAGTTAAAAACATTATACATATAGTTTTGTCAGAAAAAAAAATAAAAAAAAAGTTAGCTGACTTTTGAACTATTTTGAAAGCTATACACTTACAGTTCCTTACACTTACCATTCCTCCTTTCTTTCTTCTCTCCTCTGTTACATATTTTTGCAAGGTGAAAGCATGTTTTCTTTTATCAAATCTGTGGCTTCATTTTGATTGCATGACATTCAAAAACCAACACAACAACAGCCGACCTAAGCCGAGCATCCTCCCCTCCGCGCTGACCTCTTCAACCCATGCCTCGAGCCACCACTACCGCTCCTACACCCCGGTGCCGAACCCACTACCTGCTTTGCCACGACGAGCCGCGAACCCCTGCAATCACCTCGACCTCAGCCTTCTCCCGAGATCATCCACCGAACGTCACAAAAAGAAAAAAATGCGGCCACCGCCTCCACTGAAGTCGCCTACCACACCATCAACCGTACCCACTGTGCTTGGCCAAATTTTATGCAACGTGCGTGCCTTTCCCTCCTCCGCCAGTGAACCACCTAAAGCTACGCAACCGAGCACCACGTCAGCACTTCCCTTAGCGGCATCTTCTCTTCCTCTCTGGCCGATGCACTCTTCCATTTTTCATGCTGTGTAAGTAACTATATGTGATACACAATACATATATAAACATATATATATATAAGTTTAAGTTATATATATTTATGCAGGTTATTATGTTATACTATATATGCGATTTGGAGGTATTATAATATATTGGATTTTAAAGAAATGTTATGGGTATGGCTTTAAATTTTCACATAACATATATATGTAGTCCGTCTGCATTGGTATATAGTATGGTGATGGTTTTACAATGTATATATATTTGATTTTGAACGTCGGTACTCAAATCTTTAAGGTATGTATAAGTTGCTGTATAGTTATACTAAGATGTATAATAGTTTAATCTACATATACAATTGAACAAGTTATATACATATATTTATAATATTGATTTGCGCATGTACTGTATGTTTAGATCTGAGAATATAAATCAACTTATATATGTTACCTTATATTAAATAAAGTAAAATATTGTTATATATACGTCATATATTGTACTCGCAACGTGGATATAATATTATTTTATATTAAAGATATACGTGACTTTATATTATTATTTTTAGTTGATGTGCAACTTACTTTAGTCAGTTCTATCTTGCTTTGGTTCTGAGAAAATAAGTATATATTAATATGTATATAAAGTAACGGTTGAACAGTTTTATATATATTAGTATTCAATGTTGTTTATATTAGTATATATAAGCGTGTCTGCATCTTGGTTACACATAGTTAGTTATTCGCAGTCTGCGTATATTATGTGGTGTCTGCATTTGTATATTGGTTTGAAATATGGTTTTATAAAGAGAATACACATGAATTTCAAATGGTTTGAACTAAACTGTTTTTTTATAAGTATATATTTTATTTTAAATTTTGTCTTAGATTAAAACATTTATTTTAATTAAATAACAAGTACTCCTGTATATATCAAGCTGATTCTGATTCAGTTTATTAATTCTTATTTATTAGCTTTGCCCGTCGTGCCTGGTTTTCTCTATCGAATTCGTGCCCATCTCACTTTGCTTTGAGTTCGTAGCTCATTTCTGGGTCAAATTCTCTAGCCTCGAAAGGTGAGCAATCACTCACGATTAATGTTCTTTTATTTATTAAATTTGATTTCAATCGAAACGACATTTGAAATATGCTGCTGTTATTTATTTCACTATTATTTATGTATCAGTTCACCTTTGACATCTGACACCGTTATCTGTTATGTATGCAATAATAGTCCAGTTTGGTTGATAATTGATTGTTGTTTGTTGTTTATATTGGATGTTAAATCGTAATGAGTGATAAATATTATGCAATTGAAATTTGTCGTAGGATAGTTTAAAATTTTGAATCGACATATGTGTTGAATTTGATTAGTTAATTTGAATAATATGACCCCTTGAAATGTTAAATAAATTGACACGTAGAAATAGCGTTAACGACACCTTGAACCATTTATGTTGTATAAATTGTTGTAGTTTGAAATTGAATAATAAATATCGTGAAGAACTGTATAAAGATTAATGTAATAATCTTTAATCTACATGTAATGAAAGTGTAGATTCCAGAGATAATTATATTAATTCGCACAAATAACATTGCGAATTAATACCATTATTTCGGGATTATTTGAATTGATTGTTGGATTGCTATTGATTGTTGTTATTGCTTGTTTATTTACTTTGACACCATCCCAGTTATCACACTGCAAGTTCCCTTTGCTATGCTTTGATTTTTGAGTTGGAATGGAATCGGGTTGAAATGATAAATACCCAAATGAACTTGACTTAGGATAGAGAATTAAATTAAAACCGATTGGTCAATAATTTGATTTAAAAATAAAATAATGATTTTACTCGAGCAAAGAACAAGTTTTGAAAAGAAATTGGAATTTGAATTTATGAAAGGAAAATGTAAGATTGAAATATGAAACAAATATTAACGTAGAAATTGATGAAAGAACGTTGTTTGAAATTTAATTATTTAATAATTAAATTTGGAATTATTAATAAATAATTTGGAATTAGTAATAATTGAGTTTTGAAATTATTAAGTTTGAGATCATTTAATAATTAAATTTGAAATTATAATCAAGTTGGAATTATAATTAGGTTTGTAATTATTAAATTTTGAAATTATTAATAATTAAGTTTGAAATTATTTAATAATTGAATAAGATTGAATTATTTGATAGTTGAATAAAAAATTGAATTCTTCGATAAGAGAAATTGAACTTTTGAATAAGTGGATTTGAACTTCGTTAATAAATGAAATTGAGTTTCTTTATTTATTAAAGTTTGAAAAATTATTTAAGTAAGTTATTAAGTGAAATTGAATATCTTGAATATGTGAAATGTAGTTTCTTTATTAAATGATTTTCGAAATTTGTAACTAAGTAACTAAATAAGTGAAACTGAATTTCTTTAACAAGAAATAAATGCGTTTTATTGAAATAAATATAAGACTTGAATTTAAGAATTTGATTTGACGAATTTAATCTAATTGAGTTTGAAGTTGATATAATGAAGTTGAACTTAAAGTGATTGATTTAATGAATTGGGAATCTAATAGAAATCGTTTTGAATGATAATTTAACTTAACGAATATTGAATGAGATCGATAAATGGATTTAAATTGATTTGAATGAAAATTAAACCATTTTAAATGATTTCGGAATGAAACTTATATACGAACTTGAATCAATATTTGAATTGTTTGAAATAAAAGTTGAAATTAAATTGTAAGATTTTGAAATGGAAATTTGGAAGTTTGAAACGTAAATTATGGAAATCGACTTCGAAAGACGAATGAAATGTTAATTGACAAATTCTAATTGAAATTGAAATTGATTCGGTTTTGAAATTTATTAAACGACCAATCGGTGTAATAATTACGAAAGTTATTAAAGAAACCGGAATCGGTTATGTATATACTCTCTATCTAAACCGAAAACCACTTTAATAACTATACGTGGAGTGATGATCCAGAACGAAGTGGTTGGAATGATGTACGTGATGACTGAAGAAAGAGAACGATAATGGATAGCCTTGACACTTGTGTCAAATTGGAAATGACTAAAATCAGGAGCCGTGCCGGGCCAAATGGGGTTAGCCACCTCGAGCGAACACACTTCTTCGTAACTACTACTCATTACTTGTTATCAATCGGTGCACCCTCGTACTTTCAGGAGTGTTGTTTTGCGGTGTTGTGATCGCTGCGGCGATGCGTTCTCACCAGTCCGGATCAGGCAAACGGTAGTTTCACTACCTTGGGTATTGCCTCATGTGCCTTGTCATACTTGTATCCCGATATACGCGACCACTACGAATTTGTTTTGTGTTATACCTATGCAGTACTCCCTGATATCCCACTAGTTTACGGTGGAGTTTACAGTGATGTATAGACTATAACGCTTATATAAAATGTGTTAAGGGGGATAATGGTAACGCCTTAACACTATTTTGATACTTTATATTACTGATAGACATTATCTATTTAGCGTGCACAACTACATAGTAGATTGTTTAACGGATCCTTAGAGGATGGTGATTCCAACATCCTTTGAGTTACTTGTATTTCGATTGCTATTTCACTTGAGTTGGATTTATTGATATGAGAATATTAATCCTGACTCGAGTGTTTTGTGTTTTGCTTTACGCTCGGGTCAGACTAAGTGGTTCGGTTTTTGAGACTCACCTTTGGAGTTGGAGCTTTGCTTGAAGATCTAGCTATCTATCCAGCTTTCAGATATTCGATGATTCCAGTGATGTATTCTAATTCTTATATTTGACTGTTGTATTCGACTTCAGTTGTAACTTATTTAACTCTGATGTATCCTATATATTTATATAGTAGCTTCATGAACTACTATCTCTTTTACTTCTGTTGCATATTATTACTCTGTGTCTGTGATTCTGTGATTATTTATTTACTGTATATCTGTGTTTTGCCAAATTTAAATTAATAATTCGGTATTTTGAATTATTCAAGTCCGACATGTGCGGATGCGAATAGTCCAAAATAGCGGGTCGTTACAGTTGGTATCAGAGCTTTTGGTAGCTCTAGGCAAAACTTAGCATATAGGGTAAAGGTATTTACAGAATCACTCTCATTCGAGTTTCAACCTCTTCCTTTTAACTCAATTCCTTGAATTTTGGAATGTTCCCTTGGTTCCGAAATTCATTCTTTTCCCTCACTATTCGTCTTCTTTCAACGCTGGAGCATCCTATAACTCCACTTCGAGTGATATCTATAATGAATCGGCGGTCTTGCCAATCTTTGAATTATTTGTAAATGTGTGAAACTCCTTTACAATAGGCATCGATTTACCGGAGATTTCTGTATCCTCGGTTTACGATGCTATCTATTCCTTGCTATACCTGAATTCTACCTTTTGAGATCGAGTGTTGATTTACCTCGGAATTCAGCATCGATCTAATTCTTGAAGTTACGGTCAACCCGGTTAAGGTTGCCCATGAATTAAATAAGCTTATCCATCTCCCGATTCTGTTAATTGAATTATCTCATCTTCTGTTCGAACTTACTATCGAATCAAAATTTTCTTTTGATTTGAGTCCATCAAAAATTGAATCTCTATCCTTGCTTTGAAATCCATTCCTGTATTGTCGAGCGAGGAAGTATATTTGTAAATTAATATTTAAAATGTTTTAAAATATATTGTGTTGTTTGAGTTGTTGATGTTGGTTTGGGTTTTCGATCGATTCGTCTGATCAACGCTATCGATAGTATTTCCAAAACGCTTGAACAGAGCAAACTGACATAATAATATTTTCAAATTTGGTGTAAAATGGTTTTGTATAATTATATTATATATAAGCATAAGTTTTTCTGAAATTAAAATGTCAATGAATCTGTGGTCTGAAATGTGAAAAATTTAATTTCCATTTATTGTTTTATAAATCATTGACTATTTCATAAAATAAATAAATAAATTTATAAAATTTGGTTATAATTTGATTTGGAATTTGAAATGTATTTAAATTAGAATTTGAGAATTTAATTTCCGGTGGTTTCGAACTTTAGTTTTAAAGGTTTCAAAACGTATATTATTTAAAGTATTTTCAAATAGAAACCATTTTCAAAGAATTTAAATGTTTAAATCAGTGCTCTTCTCTTTGTCGCTGGAAAATAATTTCAGTGATGACGGCCGCATCGTCGACATTCATTTTTGAGTTTCAAAGTGGAGAGACCAATTTGTAGCTTTGCTACAGTTTTGTTTGGAAATTAAATCGATTTAAATTCTTAAGTATGGTTTGATTTATATATATATATATATATATATATATATATATATATATAGGTACATTATTTTAAATTTAGTTTGATTTGATATATATAGTATATACATAATTATCTCTAAATGGTTTGAAGGGAAATCAGAAATTTAAATTCTTAAATTTATGATTAAAGATAATTTCAAATTTTAAATCGAGGCAAAGATTTTGAATAAATATTAACTTGAAATAACTGAATTAGAAAAAAATTATTTGGATAATACTCAATTGCATTATATATAACTTACCTAAATTTTCAAAAGCTAACTATGTAATTGAATATTATACAGTATAAAATGATGTTAAAGGAATTTTTAAATAAATTTGAGTGGTTATAATAAATGTAATTATACTTAATATATATGTGATAAGATATATCAAGTAGAATAAATTTACCAATAATTTGGAATAAAGAATAATTTAATTTGTCGGATAAAATATAATTATAATAAAAGACTTTTCAAATTTATGATCTTTTTTTTTTTTTTTTGAAAAGAGGTCAAACCCTTTATTGATATTGAGGAGAAAACAATACACACTCACACTGTACAATATATTTCTTATACAAAATACTCGGCCCAGTTACAAACAAGACCAAACCCTAAACACACTGCGAAACTTTTGCGTTGCTTTCCTCATGGCGGCTCATTTTCTCTGCCTGGTAAAACTTCTTCTCTTCCAACTATAGATCTTCTACATTCGGTGCATCTGGACTTAATAGAGTTCTCAGCTTCGTCATCTTCTCTATCAATCATGTACCTCGAGGATGATACTGTGGTTGGGGGATTGGGTGACACGGGAAAGGTAAGTACAGCGCGCAAAGGTATAATTTCCCATCTGGCTAGGGTTTCATTGGGATTAATCATGTTGATGGAAAAAAACTTGGATTTGTTAATGATAATGTCTCGAACCATGTACTTTATGGATTTGCAGACAGCGATTTTATCTGGATTGTCGTAGTTAAAATTTTTTGAGTTTCTGCTCTTCCAAATGGACCATATGGCTGTGCTAACAGCGGCAATAATGATATCTCTTTCGATGCTTTTAGCTGCAAAATTTCGACTTATATATGCCATAATGTCTAAGATGGAGAAATCAATATTGTTATGCATAATTGGATTGCCCATCATAGTCCTGATCCAATACCATGCATGTTTGGAGAAGGAGCAGTTAAAAAATAGGTGCTTGCATGTTTCCTCTTCTATGTTGCATAAAACACAGATGGAGTCTTCAGTCACTCCTTGCCTTTTTAATTTGTCTTTGGTTGGTAGAAAGTTGAAAAGGGCTCTGTAGAAGCAGGCATTCATTTTTGGTAGTGATATGTTGTTCCATATGATTTTGTGATAATTGATTTCTTGCAGTTTGTTTCTTTGATTGTTCCATACATTGTGGAATGAGAAATTTCCATTTTTACTGTTTTTGCAAAACCAGTAGTCCTCTGCTTTATCATGATAAATGGGCACTTGTTTTATGTCTTCACTTATGTTGCCTAGATATGAGATAGATTCAGTTCTCCATGAGTTATCAGAAATGATTTGATTTACTTTATGGTTTTTCCCTCTGGAGTATGTTAAAGTCTCTTGTCCCAATTTTTCTAATAATGTTGAGCCATTTATCCAAGGAGAAAACCATAAACTTGTTGATTTTCCATCTACAATTCTTCTGTCTATTGATTTTTGTGCTTCTCTTCTATGGTATAGCATTTTTTTTCCAAGTGCATGAGAAACTGTTATTGTAGTTAGATTCCCACAGTGTTTCTTTATTTGCATATCTCTCATTTAACCACCTTGCACTGAAAGTGGAATTGTTAAGTGTTTCCCAAATTCTTTTTATGCAGAAAGTGGTATTTATGTCTGATAATTTTTTCAAGCCCATTCCACCTTCTGATTTCTCGGTTGTAACAGTTTCCCATGGAACCTTACTTTTCTTACCTTTCCATATGAAATGTTTGCATACTTGGTTGATTTTATTGATGGTTAAGCTAGGAAGCATGAAGCACTGCATCCAAAAACTGACCATGGGGTAGATAACAGCCTTAATTAATTCAATTCTTCCTGTAACTGTTAGAAATTTGCATTCCCATCCTTGCATTTTCTTTATTACTCTATCAATCAGATGTTTGCAGTTTGACTGTCTAATATATGTCACTGATAGGGGTAACCCAAGATATCTGACTGGTAATTGGCTTTCTTGGATGCTTAGAATGTTGAGCACTTGATCCTTGTTATTGCAAAATTTGTTGAAAAACACTTGAGTTTTGAGATTGTTCATTTCCAAACCAGTTACTTTCTATAGCTTCTTGAAACAGCTTTTAATGGCTTTTGCTCCAGTAGCAGTTGCATTAGTGAAAATTAAGAGATCATCTGCATAGATTAAGTGAGTAATTGAGGGATTGTTTTTGATAACTGATTCTATTTTTCCTTTAGCAGTTTTTGCATCCATCAACAAAGTGAAATATTCCATGCATAAAGTAAAGAGATAAGGGGATAGTGGATCTCCTTGTCTCAATCCATTGCTGCCAGTAAAATAACCTTTGTGATATCCTTCAATTGAAAATGAAAAGCTTGGGGTACATATCATTTCATGTATGATTTTTATCCATTTAACAGGAAAATCCATGCTTTTCATCATGTGTAAAATGAAGTATCTATTAACTGAATCATAAGCTTTTTTGAGATCTACCTTGATGCACATTTTATTGCTGCCATGTTTGTTGAAATTTCTGATGTGCTCATGTGCAATTATTATTCCATCTTTTATCTGTCTGTTTGGTAAGTATGCTGTTTGGTTGACTGATATTAATTCTGCAAGCACAAACTTCATTCTATCACATAGAATTTTTGATAGAATTTTGTATAACATGGAACAACAGGCTATGGGTCTGAAGTCTGAAACTGATTGGGGGGTTTTAACTTTTGGTATTAATGATATGATGGTGTGGTTGATCTCTCTCACTATTCTACCATTGTCAAATGAGGTTTGCATTGCTTCTAGAAGAGATTTCTTTAGTTCATTCCAGTGTTTTTTGTAGAAATTGGCATTAAATCCATCATACCCAGGAGCTGTGTCATTATGTACGCTGAAGATGGCTCTTTTAACTTCCTTTTCATCAAAAGTGGTGTTAAGAAAAATTTTACCCCAGTCATTTAGTTTTCTTTTTGGGTTGATGTTGGGAAAATGCTTTTCCATATTGCCTTTGTTATATAAAGTGGAGAAAAATTTCACCGCTTCTTCCTCTATTTCTTTTGGAGTTTTAACCATTTCTCCATTTTCCTTTAGAATGTTGTGAGAGTTGTTGACAAATTTCCTGGTTGTTTGTTTGGCAAAGAAGAATTTAGTGCAACTGTCATCCCATTTGATCCATTGACATTTAGATTTTTGTTTGTTGTCAATTGCTAGCATCTCCATACTTTTGGCCAGTTTAACTTGTGCTTCATGCAATCTGTGAGCATTAAAGGAATTGTGATCTGATTCTAAAATTTGTAGAGCAGAATTAACTTCTTGTTTGCATTTAGTTACTTGAGATTGTAAATCATTTTTCCCCTTGCTCCAATTTTTGATCTCCTTTTTTATGTTTTTCTGCATCTGAATGAGATTAAACATCTGATTGCTTCCAGTGAAATTAAAGCATTTTTCCACTGTTTCTTTATACCCCTTGCACATAATCCAGTGATTCATGAATTTGAAAGGTTTAGGACCTTCATATGTTTGGATATTATTGAAGTGGAACATGATAGGGACATGATCACTTGTTGATAGTTCTAAGTATTTTGCATGAGAATTTTTAAACATGTGCATCCATTCTATATTGCAGAAGAGCCTGTCAATTTTTGTGGCAATGTTTTTCTGTGGCCCTGATCTCCATGAATATTTAACTCCAGAAATATTTATTTCATTAACTCCTGTAGAATTGATAAAGTTATTGAGTTCTTGAACATTTCTGATGTTTAGTTTATTGCCTCCCATTTTTTCATTCAATAGTCTTACACAATTGAAATCTCCAATAATACACCAAGGGGTACTGAAAGTATTAGCTTCTTTTTCCAACTGTCTCCACAAGCAAGCTCTCTCAGATTCTAGATTTAAACCATAAATGACTGTTATGATACATTGTGCCCCTGCAATGTTGTTAAGCATGCAAGTGATGTGCTGTTTACTCATAGAAATTACATAGCCGCTCCATATGTCCAAATTTATCATGATGAGAATTCTGCATTTGTGATGATGCTCAATGTTGCTTATGCAAGTCCATTTATTTCCCCAAGATTCAATATATTGCTGAAGCTTATTTTCCTTTAATTTATTTTCCACTAGGCAAAAAATAGATGGTTTATGAGAGCACACAATTTTTTTGACCTCTGTAATATGTGCTGCCTTATTAAGGCCACGCACATTCCAACATAGAATAGACATTATTTGGTTGAATGTGCTTGACTCCTTGTCCTAATAGTGGGAGT
Organism: Allium cepa; assembly: GCA_030765085.1. Taxonomy (NCBI): domain Eukaryota; kingdom Viridiplantae; phylum Streptophyta; class Magnoliopsida; order Asparagales; family Amaryllidaceae; genus Allium; species Allium cepa. The sequence continues at coordinate 174,615,129 of CM060931.1, forward strand.
CACACTTTCAAGTATCCCTTTGTTTTTTCTCCTATCATGTGAATTCTTGATTCTCATATCTGCAATTTCTTTTTCAAATTCAGGGTTGATGGATGTGAGGTTTTTAGGCATGATGTTGGGAGGTTTATCATTTGTGGGATATGTGGGATTGATACATGATTGAGATAGAGAAGATTCTTCCACTTTCGAGTCTATCTTGTCCTTCTGCACCTGCAAAGTATCAGATACCACAGTTGTTAGATCAGAAGTTTGAGGGTTTGAATTATTTAAAGCAATTTCATTATTTTGATTTGACAACTCCCTGTGACTGATTATCTCCAATGATGATGAACTGATTGAGGCTTTTGCCGATGATATCACTGCATTGGTGTCCAGAGTATTTGTGCTCAAAGGACCTTGTTCGATGTTGTGAGTGTGAAGTGTTTCAGAAACATGATCATTGTGGCCCTTTGCAATTGTAGCAGCCATGCTGCTTGTTGAAGGTGAGACAGATACTACACTTATTGCTGGCGAGGCTACAATTGCAACTGCTGGATCCTCTGAGAGTGTCTGAGCTGCTTTAACATTCCTAGCATTTGAATCTGATGGAGATATTTCTTTTTCTATGCTTGAATTGTTCTCTTTTTTATGTGTTGTATGATTTTGAACATTGGACTCTTCTGTTGTGATGACTTCTGAATTCTGGTACACTACTCCTTGTGAGTTAACATCCAGTATTTGTTGCACTGTCACGTCCACTATGTTAGGATCCTTGCTGTTATTTTCTTGATTACTGCATGCATGTTTTGGAATCCATTTTTGTTTAAATGATATCGGGCATTCATTGTCCATATGACCGAAACATATGCAGTTGTGACAAACTGGTGGAATGAATTCATATTCAACTTGTTGCATAACACAATCGCCTTTAGGCAGTTTGATTTGAACTTTATTTTCAAATTTGGATGATGCATCTACTTCTATTAGCATTCTAGCGAAAGCTATTCTGCTCATGTTTTTGGTATGTTCATCCATAGCAAGTGGTTTTCCAATTGTACTAGCAATTTTACATAATGATATGTGGTTCCAATATGCAAAGTTTAGATTTGGAAATTTCACCCATATAGGTATCGATAGCAATAAATCTTTTTCATATTTGATTGAGCTGTTCCATTTTTTCATAATTATGAACTTTCCATCCATCATCCATGGTCCCCCTTCTAGTATTTTATTGCAATCTTCTGCTAGTTCAAATTGAACAAGATAAAAACCATTATCTCTAGCATAAACTTCAAACTTACCTTTCGGAAGCCATACTCTTTTGATATATGCTTTGAAAAACATGTAGTATGGCCTTTTGCCCACCAAGTAGATAAGTATTGAATTGGACCACATTTTTTCCGCAGATCTAAGTTCCTCCTCATCAATAACAGCTGTTTTCCTATCGTTAACAATAACTGGATAAAAATATTGTAAAGTTTCATCTTGTTTTTTACCTTTGACCAAATCACACCAACTGATTGGTGATGCTTTAGGGTTAACAGTAAATCCATGACCCCTTATAGAAGCTTTCGCCCGATCTGGTATAAGTGTTGTTGACTTTTGTTTTCTCCGATCCAGATCCATGCTATAAACCGATTTTTGCCTTAGATTGACCGATTTGTTTTGTCTACTGGAATCCTGCGTGATTGACTGTTTCCGCCTCCTGTCCGTCACCAAGTTCCATCCATCTTCATCAGCCTCCTCTCCTCCTACATCCGTTGCTGTCCCTGTTGCGTGATTTGTTTCAGCCGCCATTAAAATGTCAAGTAATTAATTACTAATATTCTTATATTTTATTTGCATCAAATTTATGATCTTTGAAATTGTTAATTCAAGATAATTGAATAATACGTAATATAAAATGTCTTTATAAATAAATTTTGAGTGTTTATAATGAATGTTATACACTTAATTTGGTTATAAAATGATAATGGAGATAAATAAAAATAATAGGTTAGTTGAATAATAAATGGGTTAATAAAAAAATTGTTGTTTGAAATAAATTTTGAAAAAACAATGATAAATTGAAATTAAACCAATTTAATGGAAAATCTTAAATTTAAAAATGAATTGTTGAATATAGATTTATTTAAATTGAAAAGTTATATGGTTTAAATTAATGGTTTTATTTTGGAATTCAGGTCTATTTTCTTTTGGTTGTTTCTATTCCCTACCTACTTCCTTTTCGAGGACGAAAAGTTTTGAGTGGGGGAGAGTGTAACGACCCGGATATTTTAATGGTTTTAATTAATTTAATTTACTGAATTTGTGTGAAATTTAAAAGAAATAAATATAATATAATTTTGAAATAAGAATTTGATATTTGGAATGCGTCTAGTTAAACATAGCAACTGGTGAATTTTCGTCCAAAAATATGAAAGTTTATTTCGCGCGTAAATTTACTTCAATTTAATCAGTTAAAAAGCGATGAAAATAAAACATTTTCGAAACTCAAATATTTTTACACAGAAAAATTATAAACCATCTTCTGAGCAAGATGTCAGTTTGTCGTTTTTCCAAATTCGGACATCTTTGGCTCCGTCGATCTTATTTTCCTACGATTTTTATGCATTTTCCGCTAGTAGAAAATTCGAATTTTTATAAATTCAATCGTACCACTGATGTCCGTACACAGTTTTGATCGTCTCGACGTGTTGATCTAAACAGTATATTCCTTTCTGTTTTTCGAACCCCGGTACGCCGCGAAACCGGTAAACGGATGGTATTTGCGGTTCGTTATTTGAGTCTTTTGGGTTTACACCATGTACAAAACTAACGGCCATTGGCAATTAATTTTTTTTGAAGTCAACAAGTCACCTTCACTATTTCCTAGTCAGCTGCATTATTTATTTTCAGAGACGCGTGACCGTCACTATTCCCATTAACTTCATAGCTTTTACTGATTTGTCCATTGAGTCTTCTGCTCTTCCAATCTACCCTTGTTAGTTAAAAACATTATACATATAGTTTCGTCGGAAAAAAAACAAAAAAAAAGTTAGCTGACTTTTGAACTATTTTGAAAGCTATCCACTTACAATTCCTTACACTTACCATTCCTCCTTTCTTTCTTCTCTCCTCTATTACATATTTTTGCAAGGTGAAAGCATGTTTTCTTTTATCAAATATGTAGCTTCATTTTGATTGCATGACATTCAAAAACCAACGCAACAACAGCCGACCTAAGCCGAGCATCCTCCCCTTCGCCCCGACCTCTTCAACCCATGCCTCGAGCCACCACTACCGCTCCTACACCCCGGTGCCGAACCCACTACCTGCTTTGTCACGACGAGCCGCGAACCCCTGCAATCACCTCGACCTCAGCCTTCTCCCGAGATCATCTACCGAACGTCACAAAAAGAAAAAAAATGCGGCCACCGCCTCCACTGAAGTCGCCTACCACACCATCAACCGTACCCACTGTGCTTGGCCAAATTTTATGCACCGTGCGTGCCGTTCCCTCCTCCGCCAGTGAACCACCGAAAGCTACGCACCGAGCACCACGTCAGCACTTCCCTTAGCGGCATCTTCTCTTCCTCTCTGGCCGATTCACTCTTCCATTTTTCATGCTGTGTAAGTAACTATATGTGATACACAATACGTATATAAACATATATATAAGTTTAAGTTATATATATTTATGCAGGTTATTATGTTATACTATATATGCGATTTGGAGGTATTATAATATATTGGATTTTTAAAGAAATGTTATGGGTATGGCTTTAAATTTTCACATAACATATATATGTAGTCCGTCTGCATTGGTATATAGTATGGTGATGGTTTTACAATGTATATATATTTGATTTTGAACGTCAGTACTCAAATATTTAAGGTATGTATAAGTTGCTGTATAGTTATACTAAGATGTATAATAGTTTAATCTACATATACAATTGAACAAGTTATATACATATATTTATAATATTGATTTGCGCATGTACTGTATGTTTAGATCTGAGAATATAAATCAACTTATATATGTTACCTTATATTAAATAAAGTAAAATATTGTTATATATACGTCATATATTGTACTCGCAACGTGGATATAATATTATTTTATATTAAAGATATACGTGACTTTATATTATTATTTTTAGTTGATGTGCAACTTACTTTAGTCAGTTCTATCTTGCTTTGGTTCTGAGAAAATAAGTATATATTAATATGTATATAAAGTAACGGTTGAACAGTTTTATATATATTAGTATTCAATGTTGTTTATATTAGTATATATAAGCGTGTCTGCATCTTGGTTACACATAGTTAGTTATTCGCAGTCTGCGTATATTATGTGGTGTCTGCATTTGTATATTGGTTTGAAATATGGTTTTATAAAGAGAATACACATGAATTTTAAATGGTTTGAACTAAACTGTTTTTTTATAAGTATATATTTTATTTTAAATTTTGTCTTAGATTAAAACATTTATTTTAATTAAATAACAAATACTCCTGTATATATCAAGCTGATTCTGATTCAGTTTATTAATTCTTATTTATCAGCTTTGCCCGTCGTGCCTGGTTTTCTCTATCGAATTCGTGCCCATCTCACTTTGCTTTGAATTCGTAGCTCATTTTTGGGTCAAATTCTCTAGCCTCGAAAGGTGAGCAATCACTCACGATTAATGTTCTTTTATTTATTAAATTTGATTTCAATTGAAACGACATTTGAAATATGCTACTGTTATTTATTTCACTATTATTTATGTATCAGTTTGTGACGCCCCACCTCTATACCCACGCTAGCCAAGAACATTACGGTGAATGCTGTCGACTAGCATGGAGAATAAGGCTGTTGAGGACCGACCATCTGTGTAATTTCTTTGCGCGAGCACCGATATGTCAGATAATATAACATGCATTCTATTTCAAGAGGAAATCCGACATACCAACACAAACTCAAAGCTACTACACGGTGGCTATATAAATCCTTCGGAAACAAATATAGAAATAAACATAACACAAATCAGTCACAGAAAATTCATATCACAAAGGCGGAATAAGATATGAATATTACACTAGGAAGTGTACACCAGAGTAGTGGTCTAAAAAGATCCACAATATCACAAAAGAATAGTTACAAGAACTACACAAAAGAATAAGTATACATTAAGGAGTCTATATCTCAAATGTATACAACAAAATAACTACTAATCTAAGTAGTTAACCCAAAAGTCAAGGAGTTAATCCCGGATGAGAAGTCAAGCAGAAGCACCTGTAACATCTCGGTCTGACCCGCGTATTATTTAATAAGAAAATAATAAACGGATCAGTCTAACTATAAATATCAGATGAAACGATATAGAATAAGAGATATGACTAAACACATAATAATCACAATACCAAGCTGTGATATATATATATATATATATATATATATATACTTAGCTGATAATCATCAAGAGATTAATCACTGTCACCAAATTTACACAAGAATCAAAGAAACGTCATACTCCTAATTTCGTTCACCATACCATAACTATTGATGATAATATCAATGTCAATCACAAAAGTCAATGACGCACAAATTCCAGAAGACTACACAAGAAATCCAGAAACCACTAAAGTCAATGACACACAAATTCACCAATGCACAAATATTGATAAAACTTATCAATGGAAATCACTAAAAATTGGTGAAACACAAATTCTAGAAATCTACACAAGAAATCCAGAAATCACAAAAATAGAGGGGGGGGGAGGCCTATCACAAACGGGAGCATAAAGCTCACCAACACGTGTATCACAAACGGAACGCTAATTCCATGGTCGCTAACCATCACAAATTGAGCCGAAGCTCCACAAACGGCCCGAAGACCATGGGTTGCTACCCCATCACAAATTGAGTCGAAACTCCACAAAAACGGGGTTTAGTCTCCCTCGCAGACAAAGAGACATCGCACATTGCTAGTCTAAATCACAAAGATGATCGTCATGATCAGCGAGAAGTGTCGATTACACTAAGCTAGTAAATATATGAGTTTAGCTTCATGTCCCATAACCACATGCTTAACTTAAATATTTACGAACAAACTATAAATTTCCACTAGAAAATTGTCACAAGAGGTTCAATCGAACAAGTCCAAGAATTAACCGACAAAGTAAACGCAAGCGTTTCATACCACTTGTTTTACTAAGCCGTTTAATTAGATTTCTCATACGAGTGAGGTAAAGGTTTGTATATACTAATAGATTGGAAAACGGTTTTATAAACGAATTTGGTATTAAAATAGTATTGAAATCGTTTGAATAAAGAGTTTTGATATTTACTACTAGTATAGGAAACCTTTATATTTTTTAAAGTGACAAATCACGAAGAAGATTGTAAGAACAATCAATCACAAAAATTCACATACGAAGACGTGAATAAAATCCAACGAAATCGATAAAGGATCCATCGAAATGGATATTCAAAAATCCCTAAAAAGAGTCATCAAAGTCATAATAGATGATAACAACAAATAGGATTATCACGAATCGATTTAAATTAGAATTTCAATCCAAAAAGGCAAATTAGACTCAAACAGCAGGTTCAGTCGACTGAACAGAGATTTTCAGTCGACTGACCCTGTGCCTGGAAATTTTCCAGGTTCAGGAAACTTTATGTTTCCAGTTTCAGTCGACTGTGCAGAGTTTTTCAGTTGATTGAATCATGCCTGGAAACTCTCGGGTTTCAGGTTCAGTCGACTGAACAGAGATTTCAGTCGACTGAATCATGCCTGGGCTATTTTTCAGCCTTATACAAATGAAGAGCAAACTCTTCCAAAATGCAATCGGACGAACATTGGCTCTAAGGGTTTATGCCAATCGGCAACCCGGCCCTATATGCTCCTCGATGCATCACCAAAAGCATGATCAAACATCCATAAAAGGATTTTACACAAATTTGACTTAAAAACCCAAAACTTGGAATATTTACAAAACCAATCCAAATCAAGAGCAAATTCTCATGAAGAAGTGTTAGGAATTCATACCTAACAAACAAAGATAATTATAGTCATAGATGTGAGATAAAAATCTCACCTTTTCACAAAATCGAACAAGAAGAAGCTTGAAAGCAAATGGAGAATTAACCTTTCTTCAGTCACAACCCAAATGAGCTTGAATCTAAGCTCAAAAACAAGAACATTCCCGAAATTATGTTTAGGAATTTCTGAAATTGGGAAGAGAATAAGTTGGAGAAGAAGAAGAGAAGCTTACCAATGGGTTCTTCTTGAGTCTTGAGCAAGGAATTTGATTTGTAAGAGAAACTAGGGTTTTGGAATTTTAATTTCCAATCTCTCCCACCATTAACACTCTAAAAACTGAAATGAGAAGAGAATGAGGGTGAGTGGGGAAGAGTGGCTCAGATTTGAGCATAAGTTGACATAGGGTTGAGCCCAAAAACCAAACCCAAAGTAAAAAAAGTTGCAGAAATCAACTTTCTCCAAACATATCGAAGCTTATACTCAAAAAGGTCGCAAACGGCATTTTAAACTCAATGGGAGTGGTCCCGAGTCCTAATTCGACCGTATGCAAAAAGTAGCTTTTCAGACTAAAATCCGACTAACGATAAAATATTTAAATAAAATATTTAGATATAAAATCGACAAATATGCGGGTTGTTACAGACTCCCCTCCTTAAAGAAATTGCGTCCTCGCAATATTACAAGAAGAAGATATATAGTAACTACCATAGAAGCATATTCAACACAAAAGAAGTTTGAAATAAGAAGTTCACCTCAAAGAGCACGAGAAAGTAAGTCCGGATGTGTACGCTCGATGTACTCTCTAGATTCCCAAGAACAATCCTTAGGATTTGAAGACCATTGAACTTTAACAAGCGGAACATCTTTATTTCGAAGTCGTTTGACTTCCGAAGCAATGATACGAATAGGATGTTGCTCATAAGTTAAATTAGGCGAAACTTCAATCTCTTCCACAACACTGGGCTCAAGAATAGAATCGGAATTTCGAAGACATTTCCGAAGTTGAGAAACGTGAAACACGTCATGCATAGCAGAAAATTGAGCCGGTAATAAAAGGCGATAAGCCAAAGAACCAATACGTTCGGTGATAGGAAATGGCCCAATATATCGAGGCGCTAACTTTCCCGATCGACTGAAACGTACAACACCTTTCATAGGTGAAACACGAATGAACGCAAGATCTCCCACAGAAAATTCTAACTTCCTTCTCCGGTTATCGGCATAGGATTTTTGTCTACTCTGGGCTTCTCTCATCCTATGACGAATAAGATCAATCTTTTCTGTGGAATCACGAATAAAATCTGGACCTAAAGCCAGCTTCTCACCAGCCTCAAGCCAACAAGAAGGAGATCGGCATGGCCTTCCATAGAGTGCCTCGAAAGGTGCCATACCAATACTAGATTGGAAGCTATTATTATAGGAAAATTCAACAAGTGAAATATGATCTTCCCAACTTCCACCAAAATAAAAAACACAAGCACGAAGAAGATCTTCAAGAGTTTGATTCACACGCTCGGTTTGTCCATCGGACTGGGGATGATAAGCGGTGCTAAAATTAAGCTTCGTTCCCAAAGCTTTTTGAAGACTCTTCCAAAATCCACTAGTAAACAATGGATCACGATCACTAAAAATAGAAGTAGGAACACCATGCAATTTAACAATTTCTTTGATAAATATCTTGGCCAAAAGAGGAACGGTTCGGTTAGACCGAACGGGAATAAAATGGGCGGATTTAGTAAGTCTATCAACAATTACCCATAAGCTATCATAACCCGATCGAGAACGGGGAAGGCCATCTATAAAATCCATGGAAATTTGATCCCACTTCCAAACTGGAATTTCTAAAGGTTGCAATAATCCTCCGGGCCTTTGATGTTCGGCCTTAACGAGTTGGCAAGTCATGCAACGTTTAACGAAGTTAGCGATGTCAAGTTTCATTCCCTCCCAATAATAAAGTCGCTTCATATCCGCGTACATTTTACTACTACCGGGATGAATGGTAAATTTAGAGTGATGAGAATCTTCTAAAATATCTTTACGAAGATCCCTAACATTTGGCACGAAAAGCCTACCAAATTTCCGAATGCCGCCACGAGAATCGATATTAAAGTCTTTCAAACCTTCAATATCAATTTTATCCCTAATATTTTGGCCAAGAAGAGCCAAGTCGGGATCTAGCCCTTGAGCTTCAAGAATGCGGTCTAAAAGAGATGGACGAGCCTCAAGACTACACAAAACAAATGATGAGCATAAATCGGAAACACGGTCTCGAATTTCGCAAGTGGATAAAATCTCGAGATCGTTCCATTCGGATATCATTATAGAAACAACAGCTTGTTGTTTACGGCTAAGAGCATCGACGACAAGATTACCCTTACCGGGAGTATAAAGAATATCAAGATCATACGGTGCAAGAAATTCGAGCCAACGCTGTTGACGCAAATTAAGTTCCTTTTGAGAGAATAAATATTTCAAAGACTTATGATCTGTGTAAAGAACAAATTTCTCTCCTAAGAGATAATGACGCCAAATCCGAAGAGCAAAAACAATAGCCGCGAGCTCTAAATCATGAGTGGCATATCTAGTCTCAGCAGGCTTTAATTGCCTAGAAGCATAAGCAATAACGCGTTCCTTTTGCATAAGAACGGCACCCAAACCAATGCGACTAGCATCGGTATAAACAACGAAATCTTGATTCCCTTCGGGAATAACAAGAATAGGAGCATCAGAAAGAAGTTCTTTTAATTTCTGAAAAGAAGCTTCACATTTGTCCGACCAAATGTATTTAACACCTTTCTTCGTCAAGCTAGTGAGAGGCACGGCAATTTTAGAAAAGTCTTTAATAAAACGACGATAATAGCCCGCCAATCCAAGAAAACTACGAATCTCTGTCACATTCTCCGGTCTCTTCCAATCTTGAATCGCTTCAATCTTTGAAGGATCCACGGAAATTCCGGATTCGAAAATAATGTGACCGAGAAACTTCACACGAGATTGCCAAAAATGGCATTTAGAAAATTTTACCTTTAATTGATTACTCCTAAGTGTTTCCAACACAATCCGAAGATGTTTTTCATGCTCCTCCTCGGTTTTAGAATAAACAAGAATATCATCGATAAAGATGAGAACAAACCGGTCGAGAAAGTCTCTAAAAACTCGATTCATTAAGTCAACGAAATAAGCCGGGGCATTAGTTAACCCAAATGGCATAACAAGCCATTCATAAGATCCATACCGAGTGCGGAACGATGTCAAAGGAATGCTATCCTCTGCAATACGAAGCTGATGAAAACCGGTAACCAAGTCCAATTGTGAAAAGACTCTAGCACCACTAAGTTGATCGAATAGATCATCAATCCGAGGTAAAGGATATTTATTTTTAATAGTAAGATCATTAAGCTTGCGGTAGTCAACGCAAAGCCTAAGTGTACCATCGGATTTCTTCACAAAAATAGCTGAAGCTCCCCAAGGCGAGGAACTAGAGCGAATAAATTGCTTCATTTCCAATTCAGATAATTGTTTACGCAACTCCTCGTTTTCTTTATTGGACATACGATAAGGAGGACGAGTGATAGGTTGAGCTCCCGGAATAAGATTAATTCTGAACTCAATTGCTCGCTTAGGTGGTAATCCTAAAACGGGCTCGAATATGTCGGAAAATTCACAAACGACGTGAATAAGAGAAATAATATCACCCTCATCATCATCATCGTCATCACGAGGATTTAAAGAATATAAAGATGCAACCAAAGCAGAATCTGAATCCTTAAGAATAACAGAAACCTGATTAACAGATTGAGGATGTCGAAGATGAATAGTCCGCTCAGGACATAGGATATGAGCTTCATAATGGTTAAGCCAATCCATTCCCAAAATCATTCCAAAGCCTAAATAACGCATGACATGCAGATCGGCTCGGAAAGATAAATCACACAAAATAATCTCGACATCTTTACACAATAAACTGATTGTTGCGGATCCACCAACCGGATTCGCAATTCTCAAAGAAGTCATTAAACACAAAACATGCAAAGAAAAAGCATCAACAAGTTCTTTTGATATAAAAGAATGGGACGCACCCGTATCAAAAAGAACTCGAATAGGATGATCACGAAACAAAATAATTCCATCTAGAATAGAATGAGAAATACCTTGGCCATGAGATGTGTTGCCAGGGGCTTGAGCAACATTTAACTTTCCCTCTTTCCTGCCCTGAAGCTTGGGGCATGAAGATATAACATGACCGGGAACTTTGCAGTAGCGACAAGAAAGAGACTTTGGGCACTTGTTTGCATAATGGTCCTTCGAACCACAATTATAGCATTCCCCACGACCAAAGGAAGAAGTCTTTGCCACGGAGGTTGCTTGCTTCCCTTTCTTATTGGGATAAGGGCCTTTAAATTTGTTTGACCTCTTTCTGTTGTTGAAGTTTGGTTTGGAACCCACCACTTCAACATCATTCTCTCTATCCGCCTCTTCAAGACGAAGAGCGATATCAACGAGTTGGTCGAAAGAAACTTCTAACTTTAAAAGTAATGGCTTCTTGAGGCTTTTGTTTAAGCCATAAACGAATCTCTGATTCTTCTTAAGAGGGGTGTTGATGTATTCAACCCCATATTTGGAAAGCGACTCGAAGGAGGCGACGTAATCAGTCACGGAGGACTCACCTTGAACAAGGTCTATAAATCGTCGAGCCAATGTCACTTTTTCAGCTTCCGGTACGAATTTCAACTCGAAGCGTTCTCGGAATTTCTCCCAAGTGAGATCCGCTTCATTAGTTTCAGAAATAAGAAGCTCGTACCAGTCCAATGCTCTTTCTCGGAGCATACTAGAGGCCACCTGAACTCGGTGAAGGTCAATAAGATTCATGCGCGAAAAGATGCTATCGCATGTTCTTAGCCAAGCCTGTACTTCAATAACAGTTTCGGAAACTTTGAATGATTCCCCACCCAAATTTGTGTAATCGCCACACAAGCGTGCAAATCCCGACTTTGGGTGAGTAGGTTCCGGGTTAGCTCCAGCTGCTTGAGCATTTGTTACCAAATCAAGAAGCTGTTGAGCAGTCATAAAAACTCCATCTTGGGGTGGAGTGCTAGATGGCACGGCTCTGGGGCGGCCAGGTCTAGACATTTCTCTTCCTTAAGAAAGAAAGAAGAAGAAGAAAAGGTTATTCACCAAATTGAATATCAAGCAATCTTGATAGATAAATAAGGAATCATAAGGAAAATAGGATGAATTGGTACGAAGACTCGAATTAAACCCTAAAGCACGACTCCTAAGAAAGACTTAGGACGATGATCCTGGTTATAATATTCCATATTGTTCCGAAGTTTGGCTCTGATACCAAGCTGTGACGCCCCACCTCTATACCCACGCTAGCCAAGAACATTACGGTGAATACTGTCGACTAGCATGGAGAATAAGGCTGTTGAGGAGCGACCATCCGTGTAATTTCTTTACGCGAGCACCGATATGTCAGATAATATAACATGCATTCTATTTCAAGAGGAAATCCGACATACCAACACAAACTCAAAGCTACTACACGGTGGATATATAAATCCTTCGGAAACAAATATAGAAATAAACATAACACAAATCAGTCACAGAAAATTCATATCACAAAGGCGGAATAAGATATGAATATTACACTAGGAAGTGTACACCAGAGTAGTGGTCTAAAAAGATCCACAATATCACAAAAGAATAGTTACAAGAACTACACAAAAGAATAAGTATACATTAAGGAGTCTATATCTCAAATGTATACAACAAAATAACTACTAATCTAAGTAGTTAACCCAAAAGTCAAGGAGTTAATCCCGGATGAGAAGTCAAGCAGAAGCACCTGTAACATCTCGGTCTGACCCGTGTATTATTTAATAAGAAAATAATAAACGGATCAGTCTAACTATAAATATCAGATGAAACGATATAGAATAAGAGATATGACTAAACACATAATAATCACAATACCAAGCTGTGATATATATATATATATATACTTAGCTGATAATCATCAAGAGATTAATCACTGTCACCAAATTTACACAAGAATCAAAGAAACGTCATACTCCTAATTTCGTTCACCATACCATAACTATTGATGATAATATCAATGTCAATCACAAAAGTCAATGACGCACAAATTCCAGAAGACTACACAAGAAATCCAGAAACCACTAAAGTCAATGACACACAAATTCACCAATGCACAAATATTGATAAAACTTATCAATGGAAATCACTAAAAATTAGTGAAACACAAATTCTAGAAATCTACACAAGAAATCCAGAAATCACAAAAATAGAGGGGGGGAGGCCTATCACAAACAGGAGCATAAAGCTCACCAACACGTGTATCACAAACGGAACGCTAATTCCATGGTCGCTAACCATCACAAATTGAGCCGAAGCTCCACAAACGGCCCGAAGACCATGGGTTGCTACCCCATCACAAATTGAGTCGAAACTCCACAAAAACGGGGTTTAGTCTCCCTCGCAGACAAATAGACATCGCACATTGCTAGTCTAAATCACAAAGATGATCGTCATGATCAGCGAGAAGTGTCGATTACACTAAGCTAGTAAATATATGAGTTTAGCTTCATGTCCCATAACCACTTGCTTAACTTAAATATTTACGAACAAACTGTAAATTTCCACTAGAAAATTCTCACAAGAGGTTCAATCGAACAAGTCCAAGAATTAACCGACAAAGTAAACACAAGCGTTTCATACCACTTGTTTTACTAAGCCGTTTAATTAGATTTCTCATACGAGTGAGGTAAAGGTTTGTATATACTAATAGATTGGAAACGGTTTTATAAACGAATTTGGTATTAAAATAGTATTGAAATCGTTTGAATAAAGAGTTTTGATATTTACTACTAGTATAGGAAACCTTTATATTTTTTAAAGTGACAAATCACGAAGAAGATTGTAAGAACAATCAATCACAAAAATTCACATACGAAGACGTGAATAAAATCCAACGAAATCGATAAAGGATCCATCGAAATGGATATTCAAAAATCCCTAAAAAGAGTCATCAAAGTCATAATTGATGATAACAACAAATAGGATTATCACGAATCGATTTAAATTAGAATTTCAATCCAAAAAGGCAAATTAGACTCAAACAGCAGGTTCAGTCGACTGAACAGAGATTTTCAGTCGACTGACCCTGTGCCTGGAAATTTTCCAGGTTCAGGAAACTTTCTGTTTCCAGTTTCAGTCGACTGTGCAGAGTTTTTCAGTCGACTAAATCATGCCTGGAAACTCTCGGGTTTCAGGTTCAGTCGACTGAACAGAGATTTCAGTCGACTGAATCATGCCTGGGCTATTTTTCAGCCTTATACAAATGAAGAGCAAACTCTTCCAAAATGCAATCGGACGAACATTGGCTCTAAGGGTTTATGCCAATCGGCAACCCGGCCCTATATGCTCCTCGATGCATCACCAAAAGCATGATCAAACATCCATAAAAGGATTTTACACAAATTTGACTTAAAAACCCAAAAATTGGAATATTTACAAAACCAATCCAAATCAAGAGCAAATTCTCATGAAGAAGTGTTAGGAATTCATACCTAACAAACAAAGATAATTATAGTCATAGATGTGAGATAAAAATCTCACCTTTTCACAAAATCGAACAAGAAGAAGCTTGAAAGCAAATGGAGAATCAACCTTTCTTCAATCACAACCCAAATGAGCTTGAATCTAAGCTCAAAAACAAGAACATTCCCGAAATTATGTTTAGGAATTTCTGAAATTGGGAAGAGAATAAGTTGGAGAAGAAGAAGAGAAGCTTACCAATGGGTTCTTCTTTAATCTTGAGCAAGGAATTTGATTTGCAAGAGAAACTAGGGTTTTGGAATTTTAATTTCCAATCTCTCCCACCATTAACACTCTAAAAACTGAAATGAGAAGAGAATGAGGGTGAGTGGGGAAGAGTGGCTCAGATTTGAGCATAAGTTGACATAGGGTTGAGCCCAAAAACCAAACCCAAAGTAAAAAAAAGTAGCAGAAATCAACTTTCTCCAAACATATCGAAGCTTATACTCAAAAAGGTCGCAAACGGCATTTTAAACTCAATGGGAGTGGTCCCGAGTCCTAATTCGACCCTATGCAAAAAGTAGCTTTTCGGACTAAAATCCGACTAACGATAAAATATTTAAATAAAATATTTAAATTTAAAATCGAAAAATATGCGGGTTGTTACACAGTTTACCTTTGACATCTGACACCATTATCTGTTATGTATGCAATAATAGTCCAGTTTGGTTGATAATTGATTGTAGTTTGTTGTTTATATTGGATGTTAAATCGTAATGTATAAAGTGATAAATATTATGCAATTGAAAATTGTCGTAGGATAGTTTAAAATTTTGAATCGACATATGTGTTGAATTTGATTAGTTAATTTGAATAATATGACCCCTTGAAATGTTAAATAAATTGACACGTAGAAATAGCATTAACGACACCTTGAACCATTTATGTTGTATAAATTGTTGTAGTTTGAAATTGAATAATAAATATCGTGAAGAACTGTATAAAGATTAATGTAATAATCTTTAATCTACATGGAATGATAGCGTAGATTCTAGAGATAATTATATTAATTTGCACAAATAACATTGCGAATTAATACGATTATTTCGGGATTATTGTTGGATTGCTATTGATTGTTGTTATTGCTTGTTTATTTACTTTGATACCATCCCAGCTATCACACTGCAAGTTTCCTTTGCTATGCTTTGATTTTTGAATTGGAATGGAATCGGGTTGAAATGATAAATACCCAAATGAACTTGACTTAGGATAGAGAATTAAATTAAAACCGATTGGTCAATAATTTGATTTAAAAATAAAATAATGATTTTACTCGAGCAAAGAACAAGTTTTGAAATGAAGTTGGAATTTGAATTTATGAAAGGAAAATGTAAGATTGAAATCTGAAACAAATATTAATGTAGAAATTGATGAAAGAACGTTATTTGAAATTTAATTATTTAATAATTAAATTTGGAATTATTAATAAATAATTTGGAATTAGTAGTAATTGAGTTTTGAAATTATTAAGTTTGAGATCATTTAATAATTAAATTTGAAATTATAATCAAGTTGGAATTATAATTAAGTTTGTAATTATTAAAATTTGAAATTATTAATAATTAAGTTTGAAATTATTTAATAATTGAATAAGATTGAATTATTTGATAGTTGAATAAAAAATTGAATTCTTTGATAAGAGAAATTGAACTTTTGAATAAGTGGATTTGAACTTCGTTAATAAATGAAATTGAGTTTCTTTATTTATTAAAGTTTGAAAAATTATTTAAGTAAGTTATTAAGTGAAATTGAATATCTTGAATATGTGAAATGTAGTTTCTTTATTAATTGAGTTTCGAAATTTGTAACTAAGTAACTAAATAAGTGAAACTGAATTTCTTTAACAAGAAATAAATGCGTTTTATTGAAATAAATATAAGACTTGAATTTAAGAATTTGATTTGACGAATTTAATCTAATTGAGTTTGAAGTTGATATAATGAAGTTGAACTTAAAGTGATTGATTTAATGAATTGGGAATCTAATAGAAATTGTTTTGAATGATAATTTAACTTAACGAATATTGAATGAGATCGATAAATGGATTTAAATTGATTTGAATGAAAATTAAACCATTTTAAATGATTTCGGAATGAAACTTATATACGAACTTGAATCAATATTTGAATTGTTTGAAATAAAAGTTGAAATTAAATTGTAAGATTTTGAAATGGAAATTTGGAAGTTTGAAACGTAAATTATGGAAATCGACTTCGAAAGACGAATGAAATGTTAATTGACAAATTCTAATTGAAATTGAAATTGATTCGGTTTTGAAATTTATTAAACGACCAATCGGTGTAATAATTATGAAAGTTATTAAAGAAACCGGAATCGGTTATGTATATACTCTCTATCTAAACCGAAAACCACTTTAATAACTATACGTGGAGTGATGATCCAGAACGAAGTGTTTGGAATGATGTACGTGATGACTGAAGAAAGAGAACGATAATGGATAGCCTTGACACTTGTGTCAAATTGGAAATGACTAAAATCAGGAGCCGTGCCGGGCCAAATGGGGTTAGCCACCTCGAGCGAACACACTTCTTCGTAACTACTACTCATTACTTGTTATCGATCGGTGCACCCTCGTACTTTCAGGAGTGTTGTTTCGCGGTGGCGATCGCTGCGGCGATGCGTTCTCACCAGTCCGGATCAGGCAAACGGTAGTTTCACTACCTTGGATATTGCCTCATGTGCCTTGTCATACTTGTATCCTGATATACGTGACCACTACGAATTTGTTTTGTGTTATACCTATGGAGTACTCCCTGATATCCCACTAGTTTACGGTGGAGTTTACAGTGCTGTATAGACTATAACGCTTATATAAAATGTGTTAAGGGGGATAATGGTAACGCCTTAACACTATTTTGATACTTTATATTACTGATAGACATTATCTATTTAGCGTGCACTACTACATAGTAGATAGTTTAACGTATCCTTAGAGGATGGTGACCCCAACATCCTTTGAGTTACTTGTATTTCGATTGCTATTTCACTTGAGTTGGATTTATTGATATGAGAATATTAATCCTGACTCGAGTGTTTTGTGTTTTGCTTTACGCTCGGGTCAGACTGAGTGGTTCAGTTTTTGAGACTCACCTTTGGAGTTGGAGCTTTGCTTGAAGATCCAGCTACCTATCCAACTTTCAGATATTCGATGATTCCAGTGATGTATTCTAATTCTTATATTTGACTGTTGTATTCGACTTCTGTAGTAACTTATTTAACTCTGATGTATCCTATATATTTATATAGTAGCTTCATGAACTACTATCTATTTTACTTCCGCTGCATATTATTACTCTGTGTCTGTGATTCTGTGATTATTTATTTATTGTATATCTGTGTTTTGCCAAATTTAAATTAATAATTCGGTATTTTGAATTATTCAAGTCCGACATGTGCGGATGCGAATAGTCCAAAATAGCGGGTCGTTACATATGGTATTACTACACTATTAATAAAGAGTCAGACCCCACAAAGCTAAAGTTTATCGCTAAACCAAAGCTCTGATACCAAATGTAACATCCCGCCTTTTCGCACGCTTTAAATTGACACACGTGCCAATTCAAACCGTTTGGAAAGGCGGATTGTTATGGGGTAAATAAGAAAAACGAGAAAGAAGTAAAACAAAATAGAATCTCACAGCGGAAGGATAAAATATAATAATGAAATATATAGTTTATAAAGCTGCTTTACAAAATATTCGATTTTACTTACACATTTATCAGAGTTAGACATACCAATAAAAATGCAGCGGAACATTATGAGTATAGTGGACTAATAAAAATAATAATAAATTTCCGTCTTCATCCTCTAGAGCTAAGGTCTTCGAAATCCTGAAAAGCTCGGATTGACCCCAGCGAATTGAAAAGACAAAACACTCGAGTCAGAACTAAAATATCTTATGTAAGTTAAATCAATAGGAATAAAAATGAGTGCAGTAACTCAAGAGATGCACGGGATTTACATCTCCTAAGGATCCGTTAAACTATTTACTATGTAGTATATTTTCTATTATAATAGTGTCTAACTGTAAAATAAACTTACTTTTTTCTTAGCATTAAGGAGTGACCCAATATTCCCCTTAACACGTAATAGTCCCTGTAGTCCATCCAATATCATAGTCCCTCCTGATCGGGAAGCCACCAGAGGATACAACACGGGCTACAGGAGAAATCCAAACTCGTACAAGGCGCGATAGGGTAGGTGACACGGCACAACTAGGCAATGCCATGGTAGATATACCAATTACGCTTCCGGGTCGGTTGTAACGCGTAGACGCAGCTACCGCCCACCTCGAGCCACACCCCTAAATAAAAAAAAATCAAAAGAGGCCACCGAATCAATCCAAAAGTCAAAGTATAATATCGAAGGGATGTGTCCGATCAAAGGTGCTACCTCAATTAACCCGTCAATCGCTCATGTTTTAGCCACCTTATGCCAACTCACGAGAGTTACGTCCACGTATTTGCCTCAAAGAAAGCGCCGCCACCAGCCTACTTCATTCTGGAATCTCCATTGCGTATTTGCCTCAAAGAAAGCGCCGCCACCAGCCTACTTCATTCTGGAATCTCCATTGCGTACACGGTTGTTAAAGTGGTTTTCGGAGTTGGCAGAGAGTATGACAACTTCCGATCCCGATCTCTTCAACAACCAATCGTTATTATAACACCACGGTTATTTCAAAATAATTTATACTTTAAAGCCAGAATAAAATATTCATTTCAAAACCTTATAAATATGATATCATTTCTTTTTTAAAACCCAAATCCATATGATATCATTTTATTGCAAATACATCCTCTTCGAAAATCATAGTATTTTTAAATCTATATACTTTGAAACCCATAGCTTTGTATCATAACTCTTATACTTAAATGGTTTAAATATTAAAAATACTAAATAAAATAAATATAATTTCTTTAATTTCCCAAATAGATTCCAAATACTGATTTGAACCTCCAAATAAACCATTTTAATTTTCCATATATATCAAAGCTTTAAATATTCCACCATTTCTAAACTAATTCTTTTGATAATTCCATATATACCAAATTCAATTTTTATTATTTAGATTTGAAATGTTTACTTAATGAATCAGACATCATTTAAGTAAAACCTTTAAACTTCAAACAACTGGATGTTCTCTCAATTTAATTAACTTGATAATATTCATTTAAATCGACTTGATATTCATTTAAGTCCTCTAACCAAAATCAAGTTATAAAGATCTACCTTTTAAAACCCAAAATTAATTTAAATTTCAAATAAATTTTATTCGAGGATAATTCTTAAATACCTTAATTCAAAGAAAATTCATATTTATCTTCCAACATTTATTTTATTTAAGACATTATAAACTCCATAGACAAATTTAAATAAATACTTAACCGTATTATATCTAAATAAAATTTAACTTTTATTTTTAAACTTCTTTTATTCTTTAAACCAAATTTATACATAGCTTAAATTCAAGCGTTTAATTACATATAGAAATAATATTTAAAAATATCAAAAATCAATCTTCACTAAACCATATTCTTTCCAACCATAGAAAATCATTTCAAATATATATATATATCGCGGTGCCTGTATAAAATTTTCTATCCCATGGTCAAGTGATACGCATATTTATCATTTCAATCAGTAATTTAAAATAAAAATTACGGTTATATATCATTTCAAACCACAATCCCGAATGAAATGAAAATGCATAATAACTTGTAGTTTCTAACAATATAAGTACACATCCATTCATCCAATAATCAACCATCAACCATTTATCACACATCAACGATTTATCACAATCATCATCCAAATTCAAACAATACATCAATATAGAGCATAAAAATATAACAGGTATCAACGAATAGTTTATATTCAGTAATAAATTAATAACTGTTTAACTAGCAGTCTATATGCAATAATAAATAAATTTAACTGGCAATTTATATGCAATAATAAAATTAAATAACAATTTAATTTAAATAAATGCAATTTAACTGAGATGATGATTAAATATATTCCCAAACAATCACAGATAAATTTTAAATCTCATCAAAATTAATTTAACAAACATAAGAAATTTTAGAAGTTGTGAGTGGGTTAAAACACTCACCTTTGATTTTAGCCCATAAAAATCCAAACAGAAGCGCAAAACTAAAAATATCCAAATTCAACTAAATCAATTTCATGTTGTCTGGAATATAGATTTGAATCCAACAGAAGAAATCGCGCGTGAATCAAAGTTTATATGCAAAAGATATTCATGTTACAAGAAATATTATTAAAATAAAAATTAGTACGCGTTAAAAATATATATAAATAAGAAAATTTTAATACTTACGTTTTCTCATGATGAGGCTTCAGGAAAATATTGAAGAACAACTAAGATGAGACCAGGAAGTGTACGAAAAAAGGAAAAAAAACATTTTTATAAAAGAATGCTTTTGGATTTGCAAGAATAAGAGCTTTTGAATATGAGGTGATAGGAGAAACAAAATGTAAAAGAAGAAATAAGATGTAGGTTATTTATAATTAGGAAATGAATGTGGAGGGACAAAATAAATGTCACATTTTATTAGTGTGATTATAAATTAATCAAGTGCTAGATACAGAAAAGTTTGAATACATCATATATATTCATACTTTAACTATGTGTCAAAATTGCTAAACAATATCAAGTACGATTAATTGGTGACAATATATAGGAATAAACAAGAATAAATGTAGATGCAATCACATAAGGATCTAATAGGGAAGGAGATGAAAGGTGGCGACATTGATTAATTCCACTTTCCCACTTTAGCCAATTTTATTAATACGACATTTAATTATCATGCAAATTGTATTATGACTAGAAAACATAAACGACAAACAATAAATTAATATGTATATAATATTACCTCACTTTTAAATTGTTTGATAATAATAATAAAATTTAAATCATGCTTTAGCAATTTGAAATTAAAATATTAAATGTTTATATGTATACACATGCACACAAACACACATACATGTGTGTATAAAGATTAAACCAAAGCTTATGAATTAATTCAAAGCATACTTCCATACCACATTAAATTGTATAATGCATTTGTAAACTTATGTATACTTGAAGTCAAAAATACATATATACATATAAATTAAACCTTTTTACCTTAATGAAATTTATTTATTTTTTTAACAAAACAAAAGTGGAACACGACAAATTAAGCAATATTGTAACAGACCTTTAAGATCCCTAAATAAGGACATTTGACATAATAATTTAGGTAACAAATTTAAATATTGTTGTAATCAAAATCAAAGCTTAGATTTATCTTCGAAAAATTGTTAAGCATATGTAAACTTCTATTATAATTTATTAGATTAAGAAAAATGATTTATTCAACAAAGTATTCAAATTTCATGATATTTTCAATTCAAGTTAAAGTGACAATATGTGTATACAATATTTCTGTTTCAACAAAAATGCAAATTATATGTATATAAACTTTCAGATAAAAAATGCAATTTGGTTTAAGAGTCTAAAACATGGATCTACAATTAAAACATTCTTTTAATATATATACAAAAAAAATTGTTTTGATTTATCAAATTTAAATTTAAATTAATTCATTCAACAAAAAATTCAAATAAATAAATAAATGTTGATTCCCATTCTTATTATTAAAACAATCATTATCCCATAAACATATTTACATTGGTTACGTTTAATTACATTGATACTACCGTTTCACCTTTATTCGTATTACTATTGTATTTCCACTAATTGTGTAATAACTACCAAATTCAGTATATTGAAATTTTTCGATTTCACCCATAAATTAAGATTTTTAATCCACTTAACTAATTTTCCTCACTTCAATCCTTTATTACATCAACTGTTACTTTAATTTACATTAACCAAGGTAAATTTAAGATTTATTTGTAATCGATTGCCAAATTTTATTTTAACTCATTAAATAAACAAGCAACCTAAAAATTGCAACTTATGTGCTTTTAATTCCATTGACATTTAAACTTATTAGCTTATATCAACACTATTATCATTAATTGCAAACGGATTACCAATTTTAGTCACTACCCTAAATACCTAACGTATATTAATCTACATTATTCCCAGTTACAAATTTTGAATTAATTACTATTTATTATTATCATTTCACTGATTAATTCAACATCTGCATTGGTTTTTCTTATAATAAATTTATTACCCAATATTCCTATATTCATCTTAGATTTGTTTAAATGGCTATATTTCAATTTATAACCCAAAATTTCTATTGATTTCCCATTTTAATTTATTAGCCTCCATTAACGTTAATTTACCTTTAAGTTATCACTAACGGACAAGTGTTGAAATTGATTACATACACCGTTCTCACACTGTTACCAATTGGATGAATTTTCATTGATTCGTAGCTATTGCATTAATATCCACAAATTTCATCCACAACTCTATTAATGTAAAATTTAATATTAAATCCCCCTTATTTGCAATTAATTCACTTATTGAATTTTTTTTTACTTTCAAATAAATTAATAAATCTAAAATTTCACTCCTAAGATCCACCACTTGTTATATTATAAATGAAATTAACATTGGTTACATCCTCTGGAATTAACAATCTTTTATGACAAATCAATTTATCCTAACTGCACAATTAGGTCAATTAACTGCAATTAATTTCACATTAAATTTTATAAATTATCAATTGAAACTTTAGCAAATCCATTACTTGATTTAAAACCCTGCTATTCAACAAATTGACATTTATATGTGAAATTAACATTGAATTATATTTCATATCATAAGTGCATGCTTTATTTCATACTATTTAGTTATATTTGCCCAAGTATGTATATCAATTACTATTTATATTCTTTAATTAATTTACTTTATTGGTTTCATAGTTAATAAGTTTTCACTTCCAACAATATTATAATTACCTACATGACATTGATTTTTATTTCATGAATTCATTAAATAAATCCACTAATTGCCTTTGTTTCCATATATTCAATTTATTATCATTTTAAATATGTTTATTATCAACAACATTCCTTAAAATTACTTATCTACAATTATTGCATTGGTTTATTCAACAGTTACTTTTTATTTACTCATTTTCTGTTTATAACCAAATGTAACAATTTTCACACTTCCTTTATGTTATTAATTACCATTAAAGTAACGTTTTTCATCTACAATAAACATTGTAATTACTTACCTACATTGATTGCAAATTTTTTCCACTTATTGCATATTACTTCCGGTTACTATAACATTGAATTCATTAAATTTCTTACTAACTATATCATTGCATTAGTTAATACAATATTCCCATTTGTTTTTCTTATATTCAATTCCTTAGCCTATAACAATTTCCATTACTTTAAATAAATCGTAATTTCATTTCCATTGTTAATACTTATATTTAATTTTAAATGTTGCATTTCATTTATTTAAAATTTTAGTATTTACTTATTTCTTCCTAAATTTAATTACAAACTCTTATTTAAATTAAGCAATTAATTTTTCAAAATTTACGGGTCGTTACACTCTCCCCCGTCAAAACTTTTCGTCCCCGAAAAGGAAAAGAAGGGAAAGAGGAACTTATAAATTAATATCTATTATGTAAATCATTATATATAATTGTAACTTTAATTGGATTATATAAAATGAAATATTAAAAATGGTTTTAACCACAAACATCCAATTCAATACAAACAACCATCAATAAACAAAACCAATACAACATCAAACATTTGCAACAATGCATACGACCATAAAAACAATCATTCACTCATATCAAACACAACAAATAGTTGTTTAGGTTTAGACACTTTAAATTGTACAAAATGAAGAATAACTACTAAGTGTATCCTTACCCAAACAACCATAAACCAACAAACAACAATTTCAACAATAAACTAAGTATATTATTATCAATTCCATTTCATACTATTGTTGTTTGACTTCTTTTTATACATATAATGGTTTATCTCTTTTTTTTCCATTTCTTTGCAGTATTCATCTTTCTGCTTATTTTATTAATACACAGCTTCAATCATTTACTTAAGTTTATTATCTTTCATATATACTACTTAATTTTATTTATTACTAAATCCCATTTATAATGCTTGCCTTTCTATTTTAATTAATAGCCTTTCAATTAGTGCTTAAGTTCATAACGCCTCTATACCCAAATTCTTATTATAGTAAGAATTCCATTATAACTTAAGTTTATAACTCTATAACATCAATTCTTATAAATAAAAGCAATTGATTGAACACTTTCATTTCATACTTTTACTTGTACAATCTCCATTACATTTCTTATTAAACATTTCAACTTTTAATATTTGGTAAGTTATATATATATATATATATATATATATATGCTTTTAAAGAATGAAATTGAAGGTTATACAAGTTTTCTCATTTCTTTTAATTAATTTAATGTTCAATAATTATATCCTTTATTTCATAGGTTACAAATTTCAAATTTCATTTAATACCATTTATTACCTAGCATTAAATCTCTTATTTCCTTTAGAGGTTTCGATTTATTAATTACCTACGTTCCAATTCACTACAATAATTGAAACTATTAATTAATGGAAACTTAAGAATTTAATGCCGGGTTTTATTTCAAATCATTTTAAAATAATAGATAAATATATACTTACAACTTATATATCCATTTATATTTAAACAACTCAAATTTATATTTGTTTGAAAATTTCTGTAGTCGAACTGCTATTGTGGCCTTCCCACTTCGAAACTCGAAAATGAATGTCGGTGATGCGTGCACTCATCGCCGAAATTATTTTCCAGCGACAGAGAAGGGAGTACAGAACTTATATTATTTTTTTTCAAATTTCTTTTATAACATTTCTTTCAAATTATATTGAAATATTTATATCAGAAAATACTTCTAAAATAATATTACTATTCCAAAATTATTCGAAAGAAATTTTCAATAGCACGGAACTTAAGTTCTAAATTTCCAATTTCATTTTATTTTATTTTAAATCTTACTTCGACTATTAATTATAAAGTTATTACCTAACAACCAATATATTGCAACCAAATATATATATATATATATATATCATTTAAAAATTTATTTTATATATAGAAAATATAATAGGCAAAATTATTTCATTCCCCTATAATAAAAACAAATATTATGTCGGTCTGTCCTATTAAGTGTTTAGAAATTCCTATTGATGTCACAGCGTCTCATGCACCAACCAGAATTTATAAATACAAAACGGAATAGATTAACACAATATTAAAACCTTTTTATAACACTAACAAGTACGCTCTCTCATATATATACTCAGCGACTTCCATAGGGTATTACTACACTATTAGTAAAGAGTCAGACCCCACAGAGTTAAGGTTTATCGCTAAACCAAAGCTCTGATACCAGATGTAACATCCCGCCTTTTCGCACGCTTTAAATTGACACACGTGCCAATTCAAACCGTTCGGAAGGGCGGATTGTTATGGGGTAAATAAGAAAAATGAGAAAGAAATAAAACAAAATAGAATCTCACAGCGGAAGGACAAAATATAATAATCAAATATAAAGTTTATAAAGCTGTTTTACAAAATATTCGATTTTACTTGCACATTTATCAGAGTTACACATACCAATAACAATGTAGCGGAACAGTATGAGTATAGTGGACTAATAATAATAATAATAAATCTCCGTCTTCGTCCTCCAGAGCTAAGGTCTT
This sequence comes from Allium cepa, assembly GCA_030765085.1. Classification (NCBI taxonomy): domain Eukaryota; kingdom Viridiplantae; phylum Streptophyta; class Magnoliopsida; order Asparagales; family Amaryllidaceae; genus Allium; species Allium cepa. The sequence continues at coordinate 174,641,519 of CM060931.1, forward strand.
CGAAATCCTGAAATGCTCGGACTGACCCGAGTGAATTGAAAAGACAAAACACTCGAGTCAGAACTAAAATATCTTATGTAAGTTAAATCAACAGGAATAAAAATGAGTGTAGTAACTCAAGAGATGCTCGGGATTTACATCTCCTAAGGATCCGTTAAACTATTTACAATGTAGTATATTTCGCTATTATAATAGTATCTAATTGTAAAATAAACTTACTTTTTTCTTAGCATTAAGGAGTGACCCAATATTCCCCTTAACACGTAATAGTCCCTGTAGTCCATCCAATATCATAGTCCCTCCTGATCGGTAAGCCACCAGAGGATACCACACGGGCTACGGGAGAAATCCAAACTCGTACAAGGTGCGATAGGGTAGGTGACACGGCACAACTAGGCAATGCCAGGGTAGATATACCAATTATGTAACAACCCGAGGTTTTACGCCGGTTAATTATCGTCATTAAAAGGATTAACGTGCTAGCTAATTGCTGTTTGAAGTTTGTAATTGGGTTGTGATTCTTTAATAATTGGATTAAGGAATTATGTGTGCTTTGTAATTTTGAATCTCGGCCCAATTATCGTTGGTACCGTATTATTTCTAGTATGTACCCGTTCCCCTTTCATTTTTCATCCATTCGTAACCCTAAATAAAGAAAACGAAAAAAGATGGCGGCCTCCTCTTGTTCGTCCCCCCTTTTCAAATTTGGGTTTTCAAAAATCAAAGATGCCGTCTTTGTTGTTCGATCGAGAAGATGATTCTCGTTCCTTTGTTTCGTCGATCGTTCGTCTCTTGAGGACCACGGCTTCGACTCTTCATCTATTCGAACATGCTACTTCAATTCGTCGAGACAAAGGTGAGTGCTTTCCCACTCACATCTAATTCGATTTCATATGATTCTTCGTTTCTTGAGTTCCGTGGCTTTGAGTTTGGTTTGGAAATTGCTGTTTTTCTTGCTCTGATTTCGGTCATTTCTCAGTGAGATTGTTTTGAATGGGTTGCGAACTTGAGATTAAGTATATGATTCCATGACTTGATAAATATAATAATTTGGAGTTTGTAATTTTGCAACCAAGAGATTTTGATTTGCTGATCTCGTTCTTTGTTTTCCATGAATTTTCTGATGACTTCGATTTTGACTTGAAACTTCATTGGCTTGTACGTTGTTGTTGCTTGACCGTGTGCCGTTGATCTTTGCTCGAACTTGCTATCACCGTTGTGATTCTCTGACATTTTGTGACTTTGTTAAGTCAAAGTGATTTTTAGACTTTGGAATGTCTGTTCAAAACTGCTGCCTGATTGTTTTGTGACGACCCGGAATTTTCGAGCATTTAAAATCGGAATATTTAATTGATTTTAAGTATTCAATAGAGTAATTTTAACTTGAATAACGAATATTACAATTTATTTGATAATTAAATAATTGAATTGTTAAATTTAAATAAGTGAAGTTGAGTAAAATGTTGAATCTGGAATTTTAAGCCTGTTGAAAATAATTCGAAGGCTTGTAAAATTTATATTTATAACACTGAAAATAATAAAAGTTGTAAAATTTAAATTAACAGTGTTTTAATTCAGTTTTGAAAATTTGATCGCTTAGATTGAATTTAAAAAATAGCCTTCCGAGGAACAGTATCGAAATTCGACGAAACCAGTTCCATTGGATCAGTAATATTGAATTATTAGCGGATTTCAAATTTCGTATTGATCGGAGTTGTGGTGTGAGCGTACGACATATAAATGCATTGAAGTCTATATTGAATTCAAGATATTTTGGTTTATATTCTATACATATATGTAAAATCAAAATCTAATCAGGCCAAAACATCAGCCCACATTCTTTCAAATCGTGGCTACCCTTTCATTCAAACACGCCGTTGTCCACTTCAAATCGTGTCTCCTTTCTCCCTATCAATGTCAGATCTTCTGAACTCTCGAGACCCCTCCTCACTCATAAAAATCATTTGCTTGAGGAATTATTATCGGCCGAAGCCCCATTTTCAAAAATCAAGTGAATCGAATGGCCGCATCGTATAAAAAAAATCAAATTATCGGCCGAAGTCTCGTTTTCATTCAAGTCCTCCAGTTCGTCGTCGACTTTCCAATAATAGGGGAAGCTCGAGCTCGGGATCTAGAACACGGCAAGGGGCGGGGTGAGTGATTTAGGGTTTCGTCTAATTGTCGTTCGTGAACAAGGTGCTGGGAGTGATTGGAAAAGGGGAGGTGGATTACGAGATGTTGGGGTGCGTGGCTTCACAAGCGACCGAGGTTTAGAATCAAGGGATGTAGGCGCGTGGGGAATGTCGGCATCGCCGACGAACGTAAGGCAAGAGCTCGGGGGTGGGAATGGGGCTCCAGTGATTCACGAGGCTCGAATTGAGGAAGGTAGCCGCGAGATCGATCTGGGAGTTTCGGTGGAAAGAGCGTCGAGTTCGGTCTCATTCAGAGCTGTGATGATATTTTCTCTTGTTCGATTTTGAGGTAAAATTAGTTTAAACATTTGTATTTATTTATTTACTTAATCAAGCTGTGATTTCCTTTTCGTTCATCAGAGGATTTAAATTGTAATATGATAACAATTCGGGTTAATAAAAATATGTATATACTGGTAAACACTATGTATAAATTTTATATAAGTTTTGGAAAAAAAATAAGGATTTATATTGGAGATTTGACTGATATAAATTGTTTTTATATGCAGTTTTAAAATGAAAATAAGATAATTTTATATGCCTTTTAAATCTACTAGTTTATTTTAAAATTATGTATTTAGGATGATTAGTTAAGTTAAATAACCTGTCAAATTTATTTTAGTTATTAAGAAAGTATTTAAAGTAAATTTAGTTCAAATTTAACTCATTAGCCAATTGAATTATAAAATAATAATAATATAAATATCTACATTTTAAAATGTTACTAATTTATTTTAAATAAAGGATTTAGCGATTAATTTGTTTTATTAATCTAATTGAGTTACTAAAAAATTTTGGAAGGAGAATCATTAGTTTAAATTACAAAGTTAGTTAAGTAAATCTATTAAATGAGAATTAATTGTTTGATCGATTTAATATTAATAAATCCTATAATGTTTATTCAAGGTCCAAAATTCGGGAAGAACAAGACGATTTGGATCAGATTGGAAAATTAGAAGTCAAAGGTGAGTTAATCTCACTTGGTTAAATTTAAATTTAAAGGACTAAATTTAAATAATTGTTGAATTATTGAAATTGATTGATGTGCTATAGTGTGGTATATTTTGGGAATTGGCATATTATATTGTGCTAACATCTGTGGATGTAGGGAAAACAGGTCGGAGGGATCCAACTGGACCCCTCAATATTTATTATTTAATATTCTCTGATGTGATTACTTGATATTCTATGTTGAATATATTGGGATATTGAATGATATGATTGGAAATATTGGTTATAATGAATTACCAAAAATATATAAATTGGATTTGGAAAGAAAATGAAGGAAGTAAAGTTGTAAACGAAATAATCATAGAAAATTTAATAAAATTAGAATGAATTGAAAAGAAATAGAAGTATGTCAAATACTATTAAGTAACTTCGAGTATTAAAAGAAAGGGGTTTGAATAAATAGTAATTATTGAACTGTAAAATCAAGTGATATTATTTTAAAGGAATAAAGAATCATTTCAAAACTAAAAGTTTTAAGTTTATTTAAAGGAATAAGAAGTAAATTGAGAAAATCTAAATTGTTATTTCAATTAAAAGTATTTTAAATCATAATTAAGGAATAAAATATGAAATTAAAAGATTTTTGAATAAATGAAGTAAATTGGAAATTAGTTTGGAGATTGATTTAAGTGTTTGAAATTGGATATTTGGAAGAATAAATTCAAGGTGGGAATTTATTAAGAGGAAATGAGAAAGTTTGTTTAAAAATAAATAGTGATTTATTATTAAAGGATGTGAAGAGAAGTATATTTCCCTGGATAGCTAGGTACGTTTTCAAAGTAAATTTTTAAATATAAGATAAAAGTTTAATGTTGTTTTAAAAAAAATATTTTAGAAAATTATTATTTCTGAATGTGTAAAATTCTAAGGTAAATATTTTTCAAATCTATTATTGTAATAATTATTTAAAAGTGACTTAGTGTTTTGTTTTAAAAGTGAAAACCTAGTTTTATATTTATAAAGTAATCTTATTCTCAAATATTCGTATAGTATGTGTTTTAATAAAGTATTTGAAGTAGTTTTTAACTTAAATGTTTTAAAGTATATTTTAAAGTAAAGCGTTTAAATTATTTTAAATCTAAAGTTTTATGCTTGGTGATTCCAGTGGAAATATATCCTGTGAAGATATTTTCGAGGTTAATAAATAATTTGGAAAATTATTTATTGTTGAATGGTTGTTTGGAATATAAACTGATAGTTAAATCTCCGACTATCAATATTGGCCAAATGCGTTGATCGTTTCGAAGAGACCGGGATCGAGATTTGTTTCTCGAAAACCACTTCGATCCGGTTTGGACGTTTTCGTGGAAAACTAATTTGGATTCGAAGGTGGAGCAGTGAAGTGCAAGGGCTAGTCGCTACTAATCCTGAGGATATTTCCAAAATGGATGTAGTAGGAATAGTGCCTTCGGTTCCGTTCGAACCCGGGACGGACTTGTATGGATGAATGCTTGCGAAACATCTTCAGGTGGACGATGGGTATTTTAAGGGATATGTTCTATAAAGGTAACGCTTAGCCTCAAGCCTCATCAAATGGGAATGACTGAAAATCAGGGGTTGTGCAGCAAGGCTAGGTGGGTAGCACCCAAGCAGGGTGAGGTCATCCCTGTCAAGATGTCCCTTTTTATTTCGGCTTAGTGGGCGGTTGCTGATCCCAACCGCGGGGTGATCTCACTCAAGATTATCCAGTAAGGGGTAGTCCCGGTCTTGTGTTGCAGGGGAGCAGTCGTACTCCTCGGTATGGTGATCTAGGCCCCGTACCGTGACAGGTGGTACCCCAGTGCCTAGTCATCAGTTGGAAATCCATTCTACCTACGAGCCTTGTATGAGTTTTTTTGTACTACTCACTTTGTGGCTAGTAGCTGGAACTTAATAACGTAACAATTTCGGCTATTTTATAAGTATTTGTATATAGACCCTATTATAATATCAGAGGATTTCTATAAAAATATTTTAGGTACCGTAAGGTAAAAACCCGACATGTTTATTTGTGGCGTGGTCTTACGAGATGCTTTTTTTTTCAAATGATTTTTGTGTAACGACCCGTATTTTACGTGTCGATAAATCGTAGAATAATTGTCTTTAGGTCGTTGTTATTGTTTAAGTCAACCTGAGCTTACCTTGTCCAGGAGCTTAAGTCGTGTGGAAGTTAGTGGTTTAAGGGTTCTAACGACCTAGTGGGGAGCGACTTATGTTTGCTAAGTATAGTTAGGTCGGAACCGACCTAAGGAATGTGGACGACATAGGGAGTTGGTGGCTTTAGTGTTCGAATTAAGGTGGTTAGCGGGTTAAGGAGATGGGCCGACCTAAGAGCTAACGACTTAAGAGATTGACCGACTCATAGGGTAAGCGACTTATAGGAGTTAACGACCTAAGTGTTGGACCGACTTATAGGATGGAACGACCTAAGGGTTAGTGGCTTAGGGGAGTTAGCGGCTTAACATGATTAGTGGGGTAACGGCTTAGGAGTTAACAAGTTAACGAGTTAGTGACCTAGAGGTTAGCACGTGTTTTAGGTCGGCATACTAGTTGAGTCGCATAAAGGCTTAGGTCGCTTGAGTGAAGTTAAGTTGTGTGCGTGTTAGGTCGTTAAGCCGTTGTGTCGTTAGGTTGGCTTGAAGAGGTAAGTCGTTGGGATCTTAGGTCGGTAGGTCGTGGATGCGTTTGTGTTTTAGGTCGTAGGTCGGGGTAGTTGAGTCGTTAGGTTGTAAGTCGGCTAGGGTTAGGTCGGCGACAACTTAAGGAGGGCGGCCGACTCATGGGATTCCTGCCTATAAATACACGGCTTTGGTTCACTTTTTGGCACCGGATTTTGGAGCGACGAAGTGCTGCTATTTTGAGAGCTCAACTTCAACACTTCTTCACTTCTTTTCTCTACTCTAATCTAGTGCTTCCTTCCATCCAAGATTGAAGATCTAATCGAAGATCCTAGAGCCAAAGTTGAAGATCTACATCCATTGAAGAAAGATTTCATCGTTTGAAGCGGAGTTTTGGCGGATCTAGTTAGATCCTTTGCTGTCCAGATCTGAAGTTAGTTGCTTTTGAAGTGTTTGGGTGATTCAGTGAGTGGTGGGTATCTCTCACACGGACCCAAAGGAGTATATTGGATTGGTGACTTGTTTGTGTGTTAAAAATAGTGATTTCATGCATTTTCCTTAAGTCTGCATGTAGATCCATTGTTCATAAAGTTTTGATATCCATTTTACTACATGTTAACCTATGATAGTTCATTCATCAAGATATTACTTAGAATTCATGCTTGTTAGATTTGGACTCTTTATTTACTAAATTGCCATTATTGTTATAACTGTTTACTTAGATCTTGTTGAATGATTGATTACTTGGATTAATGTTTGATTTGATTGATTGTTAGAAGTTAGTTGATTGATGATTGATTTGGACAAGTTTGGTCGAAGATGATTCAAAAGCCAAGTGGAAAGGCTCTTGAATCAGGAAAGCTGCCTGTGGCATATGAAGCGGATGATAAAGCTCATATGGATAGATTTGATGATGATGTTGAGATGGGACTTTGTTATGATGCGATGAGGCAAAGCATGATGTTGAGATGGGACTTTTCTATGATGCGATGAAGCAAAGCATGATATGAGATAGCCTTGGTTTAATCCAGACGGGATTATCCCAAGCATGTTGATAACTCTGTGATATGGTTCGAGTTTGTTGATAATGGTTGGCTCGAGAGGCGCTTGAGCTAGTATGTGAATAGTCGTCGAGGAGGATGACTAGAAGGTTGAGATCTCATCGTTATTGAAGGTTCTAGCAGGCTCAAAGCAAGAGTACGCTGGGCAGATTCGATAGTCCCAGGCACGGGCTGCGACGACGTGCTAAGTACTCTGGGCAGATTCGATAGTCCTAGGCACGGGCTGCGACGATGTGCGGAGTTCTGTCTAGAACCGGGGTTACCATTAGCCCTTGACGGACGGATGAAAGAATGAGGCGGTCATTCAATTGACGGTGATATCGAGGCAATGATAACAGTGATAGCCAAAGTCATGGATGTTTGGATGTTTTGGTTGTATCGTCGCTCGGGCCAAGAGCGATGTTTTCAGGGTGCTTATCTGATCTTGGTTTAGGCCTTGGGGTTCTGTACTTGGAAAACATCGACCTTGACTCGAGTGATAATTAGCTTACTTTAAATGCCTGCTTTGCTATGTTTATTTCTGCTAGTGGGTCTGGAGGCTATCACTGTAGAAAGAGGTGGAGTGGGATGGTTGGGTTCCTATTCCTTTTTACCCTTTATGCTCTTTTGGTATGTTTGATAGTTGATTTACTGCTCACTAAGACTTTTGTCTGACTCAAGGTTTTATGTTTAACTCTTATTACCTTGGGCTGTTCATCCATGTTGGGATGGGCAGACTAGGTAGGAGGTGACAGGTGCTGTTCTTAGTGACCAACGCTATTGATGACGAAGACGAGCTGGAGGCTTTTGCATATTGTTTTCTTACTATATGTACTGGATGTTCCGCTGTTTGTATGATTCTCTGAGTGTTATGTAGTGAGGCTTAATGTATTGACTATTCAGATGTTTGTATCGAATTGTTATGAGCTTATATGATGAGAATTCTGTTCTATAGAGCTTCACTATGTATACTTTCTATTGTATTTTATCCATGTGCTGTGAGTAATACGATAGAGTTTATTGTTTTTACCTTACCCTGATGATCGTCCATGGCAGCCTGGCACACTTTTCAGCGCACTATTTCCTTGTTTAGTGCAGGAGTCATGGGTGGTCGTCACATTTGGTATCAGAGCCTTGGTTAATCGATTTTAGCCAACGCTCGCTAACGTAACTACATATGAGAGGCGTAATTGTATTTTTATGGATGATTACTATATATAATATAGTAGCTTAGAAAGATTTGAACTTCTTATGCAGATGTCTCTCAAGGTGTATTAATCATTTTCTTATAGATATTAGGAATGAGTCGAAGAGAGAGACAAGCTGCTAGGGAAGGCCGTGCTTCTGAGGGAGTTGCTGATTATGCTTCTATGTTCGAGGCTATGATGACTTCGATCATGAGAAGAATACCAGCTCTAGGGCCATCAGTAGATGTTGGAGTTCAGGTTCAACCTCCAAGACCAGTGGATTTTGCTAAGTTGTGTAAAGACTATACTACTCTTGAAGGAAAGGTTTTCTTGGGAACAGAGTCAACCATTGAAGTTCAGAGGTGGATAGATGCTTGTAGAAGGATCTTTGGTGATTTGGGAATTGAGGATGCAACTAAGAGGAAGCTTGCATCAAGACAGCTTCAGCGAAGAGCTTCTGATTGGTGGAATTCTATCACCATTGATACTCCGGAGGAAGAGATTACTTGGGAGCAATTCCAAGCCAGATTTGAAGCTAAGTTCATTTCTACAGCTCAGAAATCTGTTTTGTTCAAGAAGTTTGTGGAACTCAAGCAAGGTGGAAGACCAGTTCTTGAGTATGTTTCGGAGTTTGAAGCCTTGTCCAAGTATGCTCGGTCGTATATTGAATCTCCCTATCAAAAGAATGAGAAGTTTGTGATAGGCCTGGACACTTATCTTGGGAGACAGTTGGTGGATCATTTGGATGACCCATTTGAGAAGCTTGTAGAGAAAGCTCTCAGGCACGAGAATCTGTTTCCTAAGGAAGGATCTATTGTTGCTGTGACCAAGGAGCAAAATGGAAACAAGAAGAGGAAGCAGCAGCAGCAGAAGGGTAAGGATGGCTAGAAGAAGCCGAAGAGTGAAGTGACCTACTATAACTGTCAGCAGAAGGGTCATCTCTCCAAAGATTGTAAGAAACCGAGAGTGCCGGCGAAGTGCCACAACTGTGACAAACCAGGGCATTTCAGGAAGAATTGTCCGGAACCGAGGAAGGACAAGCAGATTGTGCAAGCTTATGCTTTGGGGGCTCTGCCATCATCTTTGAAAGCTCCTACTGCTGAAGAGGAGGGAAAGAGTGTGGTGGTTCAAGGTACTCTTTCCATTTGTGGTGTTCCAGTTAGAGTGTTATTTGATACTGGGGCGTCGCATTCTTTTGTTTGTAATGAACTTGTAGGCCGGTTGGGTTTGGAACCGAATATTGTTGATAGACCATTGGTTGTGACTAATCCAGTTGGGGGTTCGTCTTGTTTGTGTGTGATATGCCGTGGTCTGATTGTTTCGAGTCATGATTTCTCTTTTGTTTGTGATTGTTTTGTTCTGAACTTTGCGGGGTTCGGAATTATTCTGGGTATGGACTGGCTTAGGAAGTATGCGGCAAAAGTTGATTGTGAAAGGCTAGAGATGACAGTCGAGAATGTGGAAGGGCGAAAGGTTGTGATACGATGTAAGCATGAAGAAGGCGTCTTCATGAGCTTCATGTATTCGCTGGTTGTTCCACGGGAAGGACTGTCATCGGTGCCTATTGTGAATGGATTTGAGGATGTCTTTGACGAGGTCAAAGGGTTACCTCCGCATAGGGAGATCGAGTTTTGTATCGATCTAGTTGAAGGAGCCAGACCTGTTGTGATGCCTCTTAGGCGGATGGCGCCTAGGGAACAGCAAGAGTTGAAGGTGCAAGTTGATGACCTTTTTCAGAAAGGATTCATTCGGCGTAGTGTGTCCGAATGGGGTGCACCAAATGTGTTTGCAACCAAAGCGGATGGATCGTTGAGGTTGTGTGTGGATTATCGTGAGCTGAATAAAGTGACTAAGAAGAACAAGTATCCATTGACGAGAATAGATGACTTGTTTGATCAGCTTCACGAACCTAAGGTGTTTTCTCGGATGGATTTGGCAACGAGATTTCACCAGTTGAGAGTGGCAAAGGATAGTGTGCCAAAGACTGCTTTCAGGACACCATCTGGTTTCTATGTGCGGCTGGTAATGCCGTTTGGATTGACCAATGCACCAGCATATTTTGTGGATCTTATGAACAGAGTGTTCAGGGATCAGTTGAACAAGTTCGTACTTGTGTTCGTGGATGATATTCTGATTTATTCCAGAACTGAGGAAGAGCACAAGACACACTTGCGTATTGTTTTGGAAATCCTGCGAAAACAACAGCTGAGGGCTAAGTTTTCGAAGTGTCACTTCTGGAAGAGCGAAGTGAGCTTCTTAGGCCATGTTATCTCTGGAAATGGAATAGCGGTTGATCCCGCCAAGGTGGCAGCGATCCAGGATTGGGTTAGACCTAAGAATGCATCTGATGTGAGAAGTTTTCTTGGATTACCAGGATACTATCGTCGGTTTATCAAAGACTTTTCCAAGATAGCTGCACCATTAACAGGATTGACGAAAAAGAACCAAGTATTCAGATGGGATGCTAAGTGTGAGCAAGCTTTCGGAATCCTGAAAGAGCGACTGACAAGTGCTCCTGTTTTGACCATTCCAAATGGGAATGATGAGATGGTGGTTTACACCGATGCATGTGGTACTGGACTTGGAGCAGTGCTGATACAAAAGGATAAAGTTGTTGCGTATGCAAGTCGACAACTGAAACCGCATGAAAGGAATTATCCGACTCATGATTTGGAGTTAGCGGCGATTGTATTTGCTCTGAAGATGTGGAGACATTACCTATTGGGAGTTCGATTCGAGTTGTTTACAGATCATAAGTCGTTGAAGTATCTGTTCTCCCAAAAGGATTTGAATCTTCGACAGCGACGATGGCTAGAGTTTTTAGCATCATATGATTTTGGTATAGCCTATACTCCGGGAAAAGGTAACGCAGTGGCAGACGCATTAAGTCGAAGACATGCAGAATTGGGAGTCATGTTTTCAGAATGGAAGAGTCTCGAGTATTTAGCTGGATTTGACTTTAGGCCTAGATGTGAATTGGAACCTGAGATGTTGGCAAACTTATCGATAAGACCTACCCTTGTGGAAAGAATTGGCGAGAGCCAAAAGCAAGACGATAAGCTTGTCAAGATTATCCGAGATCTGGAATCTGGTTTGGACCCAGAAAAGGATAAAGGATTCGAAGTCGATCGAGAGGGTTGGCTTCGGATGCAAGGACGACTAGTTGTTCTCGATATAGATGAATTGAGAGATGAAGTTCTTAAGGAAAGTCATCACTCGAAGTTGACAATTCATCCAGGTGGAAATAAGATGTATTGGGATATGAAGAGAACCTTTTACTGGAAAGGTATGAAGAAGGATGTTGGAAATTTTATTTCCAAATGCATGAACTGCCAGTTGGTAAAAGCCGAACAGAAGAAGCCAAGTGGATTACTTCAGCCGTTAGAAGTTCCTACATGGAAGTGGGAACAAATATCGATGGATTTTATCGATGGGCTACCTAGAACCAGAGCAGGAAATGAAGGGATTTGGGTCATCGTAGATCGTTTGACTAAGAGTGCAAGATTCATTCCTATTCGATCAACTAGGACTGCATCGAAATTGGCTGAGTTGTATGTTAAGTGGATAGTTCGATTCCATGGTATTCCGAAGAGTATAGTGAGCGATCGAGACCCATTGTTCACTAGTGGATTTTGGAAGAGCTTCCAAGAAGTTTTGGGAACCGAGTTGTGTTTGAGTACAGCTTATCACCCTCAAACAGATGGTCAGACTGAGAGAGTCAACCGAGTTTTGGAAGATCTCCTTAGAGCTTGTGTTTTGGACTTCGGAGGATCATGGGAAGATCATCTTCATTTGGTGGAATTTTCATATAATAACAGTTACCAGTCAAGTATTGGTATGGTACCGTATGAAGCATTGTATGGAAGACCATGTAACTCTCCGACATGTTGGTTGGAAACTGGAGAAAAGCTGGTACTTGGACTCGAAATGATTCGACAGACTTCGGATTGCATAGAGATCATTCGGCGACGAATGAAGGCAGCCCAAGACCGTCAGAAAAGTTATGCCGATAAGCGTCGTAAGGATTTGGAATTCGACGTAGGAGATATGGTTTTTATGAAGATTTCTCCACTAAAGAATGTTATTCGATTCGGGAAGAAAGGAAAATTGACTCCGAGATTTGTTGGACCATTCCTGATCGTCGAGCGAATTGGAAAGCTCGCCTATAAGTTGGATTTACCAGAAAAGATATCAGGTGTGCACAATGTTTTTCATGTATCGTATCTACGGAGGTATGTGCACGACCCAAGTACAGTGGTTTCTGCTGATAGTTATGAAGATTTTGAAGTTGATCCAGTAGTTAAGAGACCTCGTAAGCCGCTTCGTGTTGTGGAGACTGACACGAAACAGCTTAGGAGGAAGGTAGTCAAATTGCTCAAGGTATAATGGAGTGATGATGTTAACGACTGTATATGGGAGGAGGAAGAGAGGATGAAGGCAGCTCATCCTGAACTCTTCGAGGTATGACCCTAAGGTGTCGTGACATCTCATGAATTTGTAACTTGTTCTAGTCTTAGAATTCTGCATGCTAGGCTAGTAATTGGATGCATGGTTTGTTGATTGCTATGGATGGTAGGCATGCAGAATAGTCTTTGATTGTTCTTGTTTGTTTGGAATTTCGGGGGCGAAATTCCTAAAGGGGAGAGAATGTAACGACCCGTATTTTACGTGTCGATAAATCATAGAATAATTGTCTTTAGGTCATTGTTATTGTTTAAGTCAACCTGAGCTTACCTTGTCCAGGAGCTTAAGTCATGTGGAAGTTAGTGGTTTAAGGGTTCTAACGACCTAGTGGGGAGCGACTTTTGTTTGCTAAGTATAGTTAGGTCGGAACCGACCTAAGGAATGTGGACGACATAGGGAGTTGGTGGCTTTAGTGTTCGACTTAAGGTGGTTAGCGGGTTAAGGAGATGGGCCGACCTAAGAGCTAACGACTTAAGAGATTGACCGACTCATAGGGTAAGAGACTTATAGGAGTTAACAACCTAAGTGTTGGACCGACTTATAGGATGGAACGACCTAAGGGTTAGTGGCTTAGGGGAGTTAGCGGCTTAACATGATTAGTGGAGTAACGACTTAGGAGTTAACAAGTTAACAAGTTAGTGACCTAGAGGTTAGCGCGTGTTTTAGGTCGACATACTAGTTGAGTCGCATAAAGGCTTAGGTCGCTTGAGTGAAGTTAAGTCATGTGTGTGTTAGGTCGTTAAGCCGTTGTGTCGTTAGGTCGGCTTGAAGAGGTAAGTCGTTGGGATCTTAGGTCGGTAGGTCGTAGATGCGTTTGTGTTTTAGGTCGTAGGTCGGGGTAGTTGAGTCGTTAGGTCGTAAGTCAGCTAGGGTTAGGTCGGCAACAACTTAAGGAGGGCGGCCGACTCATGGGATTCCTGCCTATAAATACACGGCTTTGGTTCACTATTTGGCACCGGATTTTGGAGCGACGAAGTGCTGCTATTTTGAGAGCTCAACTTCAACACTTCTTCACTTCTTTTCTCTACTCTAATCTAGTGCTTCCTTCCATTCAAGATTGAAGATCTAATCGAAGATCCTAGAGCCAAAGTTGAAGATCTACATCCATTGAAGAGAGATTTCATCGTTTGAAGTGGAGTTTTGGCGGATCAAGTTAGATCCTTTGCTGTCCATATCTGAAGTTAGTTGCTTTTGAAGTGTTTGGGTGATTCGGTGAGTGGTGGGTATCTCTCACACGGACCCAAAGGAGTATATTGGATTGGTGACTTGTTTGTGTGTTAAAAATAGTGATTTCATGCATTTTCCTTAAGTCTGCATGTAGATCCATTGTTCATAAAGTTTTGATATCCATTTTACTACATGTTAACCTATGATAGTTCATTCATCAAGATATTACTTAGAATTCATGCTTGTTAGATTTGGACTCTTTATTTACTAAATTGCCATTATTGTTATAAATGTTTACTTAGATCTTGTTTGAATGATTGATTACTTGGATTAATGTTTGATTTGATTGATTGTTAGAAGTTAGTTGATTGATGATTGATTTGGACAAGTTTGGTCGAAGATGATTCAAAAGCCAAGTGGAAAGGCTCTTGAATCAGGAAAGCTGCCTGTGGCATATGAAGCGGATGATAAAGCTCATATGGATAGATTTGATTATGATGTTGAGATGGGACTTTGCTATGATGCGATGAGGCAAAGCATGATGTTGAGATGGGACTTTTCTATGATGCGATGAAGCAAAGCATGATATGAGATAGCCTTGGTTTAATCCAGACGGGATCATCCCAAGCATGTTGATAACTCGGTGATATGGTTCGAGTTTGTTGATAATGGTTGGCTCGAGAGGCGCTTGAGCTAGTATGTGAATAGTAGTCGAGGAGGATGACTAGAAGGCTGAGATCTCATCGTTATTGAAGGTTCTAGCAGGCTCAAAGCAAGAGTACGCTGGACAGATTCGATAGTCCCAGGCACGGGCTGCGACGACGTGCTAAGTACTCTGGGCAGATTCGATAGTCCTAGGCACGGGCTGCGACGACGTGCGGAGTTCTGTCTAGAACCGGGGTTACCATTAGCCCTTGACGGACGGATGAAAGAATGAGCCGGTCATTCAATTAACTGTGATATCGAGGCAATGATAACAGTGATAGCCAAAGTCATGGATGTTTGGATGTTTTGGTTGTATCGTCGCTCGGGCCAAGAGCAATGTTTTCAGGGTGCTTACCTGATCTTGGTTTAGGCCTTGGGAGTCTGTACTTGGAAAACATCGACCTTGACTCGAGTGATAATTAGCTTACTTTAAATGCCTTCTTTGCTATGTTTATTTCTGCTAGTGGGTCTGGGGCTATCACTGTAGAAAGTGGTGGAGTGGGATGGTTAGGTTCCTATTCCTTTTTACCCTTTATGCTCTTTTGGTATGTTTGATAGTTGATTTACTGCTCACTAAGACTTTTGTCTGACTCAAGGTTTTATGTTTAACTCTTATTACCTTGGGCTGTTCATCCATGTTGGGATGGGCAGACGAGGTAGCAGGTGACAGGTGCTGTTCTTAGTGACCAATGCTATTGATGACGAAGACGAGCTGGAGGCTTTTGCATATTGTTTCCTTACTATATGTACTGGATGTTCCGCTGTTTGTATGATTCTCTGAGTGTTATGTAGTGAGGCTTCATGTATTGACTATTCAGATGTTTGTATCAAATTGTTATGAGCTTATATGATGAGAATTCTGTTCTATAGAGCTTCACTATGTATACTTTCTATTGTATTTTATCCATGCGCTGTGATTAATACGATAGAGTTTATTGTTTTTACCTTACCCTGATGATCGTCCATGGCGGCCTGGCACACTTTTCAGCGCACTATTTCCTTGTTTAGTGCAGGAGTCATGGGTGGTCGTCACATTTTGAAATTTTAACAATCAATTGAATGTGATTTTCTCACGCTGGTATTCCAGACTGGCTCAGGTGTTATTTAACTATAATGCTCGAGTTAGACCGAGTATTATAGGATACAGGTTTTGATGCTGTGGAGCTCAGGAGACAAGCGAGATGACTATATGTACACCCGTACTTGTTTATATATATATTCTGCTGTGTTGAGTTGTTGTGTGTCCATGGGTATGATATTGATGTTGAGCTGTGATTGATGTACTCTGATGATGTAATATATAAACGGAGATATTTGATTCTTGAGTAAAGATTATTTATAATCTATTATATTTTATTCCGCTGCGATGGTTAGATTCTGTTGTTATTTTCTATTTTCTTCTTCTACTTCTTCTTCTTAACCCAAATGGTTCGTATTTCTGTACAACTTGAGTTGATTGTTGTAGAATAGTGTTGACTCAAGGGGTATGGATTTGCGAGTCGTTACAATTGGTATCAGAGTTTAGGTTGGTGATAACCTTGGCTCTGGTGGGAATTACTCATTGAAATAGAGTCAATAGTACTCTATAATGAGTTTGAGTGTATTAATAGATATGTGCGCGTATTTGTTAGTGAATATAAAATGGATATATATTGTGTTGATTGGTTTATTGATTAGTTTATGGATTATGGTCAATACGAGTAATTAACGTTATTGATAGGGATCCCTAAACACTTGAATAGAACAATTCGACACGGTATTATTTTAAAATAGGGTAAATGAAATAATTTTACCCAAATTATTTTAGTATATAAAA
This sequence comes from Allium cepa, assembly GCA_030765085.1. NCBI lineage: Eukaryota > Viridiplantae > Streptophyta > Magnoliopsida > Asparagales > Amaryllidaceae > Allium > Allium cepa. Next base: position 174,657,698 of record CM060931.1, read on the forward strand.
AGAATATAATTTTTGTAAAGTATTATAGTATTTGGATGCTTGATTGTAAGTAATGATAATATTAATTTATTAACACTATTATGTAGAAATTGAATAAAGAATTGAAAACTAATGACCAAAGTTGAAGAATAAATTTATATGACAAATGAAAATTGAAATATAGATTATAAATGTAATTTACGAATTGAAATAAACTTCTAGAGAATTTGTAAATATAAACTATGAATGTATTTAACATTGGAAATAAAATCCCAAAGTAATGTTGGAATATAAATTTGATGGATTTCAAATCTGGAATTTTGGAAAAGGGTTTAAATTCCTTTGGATTTGGAAATGGTTTTCAAAAGTTTTGGAGAAATAATAGTGGTATTGTTTCGGGAATATTTTTGAATTGGAATTTAATATGGAGGGATTTGGAATTTAAAAATATTTGAAAGGGATTTTAAAGGGATAAAAGCATTTAATTCTCTTTCGATCGCTGGAAAATAATTTCGATGATGACTGCAGCATCATCGAAGTTCATTTTCGAGTTTCTAGAAGAGAAATTGCTACCAAATTGTTTAAAATTGGAATTGTTTGCGAACTGGGTTTGGTTTTGAAAACCCAAAGGGATAATTGAATTTGCCAAAGGATTTTGGATGTAGTTGATTTTAAAAGTGATTTTGAGATTTGGGGAAATTTTTAAAACTCTGGAATCTTATTATGAATGCTTATGGAATCATAAAAATATATTGGCTAAATAAAATGTAAAATTCCGAGTTAAAAATAAAGTGTGAATGAAGTTGATTATAAATAGATAAAAGAATGGATGCAAATAAGTTTGTGACTCATAAAATTTAGAGGTGGAATAAATAGGCCAAATAAAATTGTTTGTGATGATAATGAATGAAATCCAAAACTTATATTATAAAATTGTTTGACCTCTAGTAAAATAGTTAAAGGGGTTTGAGATAAAAAAATAAAATATTAGGAATAAACCTTGGATAAACAAATTAATAATTAATTAATGGAATATGGAAATGGAACTCAAATTGGTTAATAAAAATTTGGGTTGTGAATAAATGATAGAATTTGAAAGTAAAGCTTGAGTTATTAATAGAAATTCAACTTAAAATTATAAGTGAATTAAATTTGAGTCGAGGTTGAATGGAATTGAATTAACATAAAAATGATTTATATTGCAAATAAAAATCTAAGTAGAGATAAATTGGAAATGGCCTCGTTATGAAGTGAAAGGAATTCAGAAATAAATTATTGAATGTGAATTAGAATTCATATTGATTCAATGAAATATACTAATTTAATTTAAACGAATGGAGCTGGCAATGAACTCAAATTAATTAAAATAAAATTGAAATGATTGCAAATGAATTAGAATGGAAGAAATTGACTATTAATTGAGTTGAAATCAAAATTGATTGGTAATTGAAATCAAATTTAGGATTTAAATTGGAAAGTGCTTATAAAATATATATATATATATATATATATATATATATAACTTCAGTTTAAGAGTTGAAATAACTTGACGAGAAAATAAAATAACTTAAGTAATATTTGAATAAAATCTTGATTTAAGTAAAAATTATGAAATAGTTATGTCGAGTTTTATGAAATGATTTTAATAAAACTTGTTTGGTAAATGGAATTAGTAATTGAGTTAATTAACGTAAGTTATATTAATGAGAATTTGACTTCGAAAAATGGGAGTTGGATTGCTTTTGGGATTATTTCATTTTAAATGAGTTTGTTTGGACTAAGAATGAAATTGAGTTAAGTGGAGAGTTGTGTAATCATTTGAATCGAATAGGGTGGTTTGGAAATGGATTGTTCCAAGATTTATAAATGGATTCCAATAAGATAAATATGAATATGGAATATGAAATAAATTGAATGGAATCAATTAGAAATGGAATAAAATAAAGTAAAAATTGAATTGGTATCAATTTTAAGTAGTAGTATAAACTATAATGGATATTTTATTAAGTGAACGTCATTGAATCTGTATAGTAATGGTCGTCGTTGACTCAAATGAGCTAATATAAGAAATAAAATTGGTTTTTGAATCAATTGTAATAAACATGAGTTTATTTGGATTTAAAATGAATTGAATGTAAGCAATGAAGTGTAAACCATTTAAATGAAAGCATTTAAATTTGCATTGGAACCTTATAAATTTGCTTATGGAGGTGTTTAGTGGATATTGCTTATATTATACAAGTGTTAGCTATTGAAATTAAGAAAGTTGTTAATAAACTTTGTATATTTGACAATGACATGTTTAAATTGAGTAAGTACAGGTTTTTGGAAGCCGTTTGACTGGTTTTGACTGCGCTAATTGCTTAAATAAATAGCTGCTTGTTTTAAAATGCTAAATAAGGTACGCTTACGCAATAAAATAGGAAACATGAACTGTTTTTCTGTTTTCCGACCGTGTGGGTCGATGTATATATATTTATATCTCTTGTCAAATTGCAAAAGCTCCTCCGTACAAAGGAGACTCTGCCAAAAAATTTCAAAAATTTAGAGAGTTAGAAATTTTTTAAGAAAATTCTGATAATTTTAAATTTGATTTAAAATTTAAATTTGAAGGATTGAGTAAGTAATATTGTTAGAAACTAAGAGAAAGTTGGGAAAGATTAGTAAAAATGGTAATGGGTCTTTTATAAAAAGATAGTGGATAGGATGTTGAATAGTTTGGTTTTTGAAAAAAATAGGAACAGGTATTGGACCATTCCTCTTAACTAGTAATTTCTGGGACGAAATTCTTTTAAGGGGGGAGGAATGTGACGACCCGGAATTTTCGAGCATTTAAAATCGGAATATTTAATTGATTTTAAGTATTCAATAGAGTAATTTTAACTTGAATAACGAATATCACAATTTATTTGATAATTAAATAATTGAATTATTAAATTTAAATAAGTGAAGTTGAGTAAAATGTTGAATCTGGAATTTTAAGCCTGCTGAAAATAATTCGAAGGCTTGTAAAATTTATATTGATAACACTGAAAATAATAGAAGTTGCAAAATTGAAATTAACAGTGTTTTAATTCAGTTTTGAAAATTTGATCGCTTAGATTGAATTTAAAAAATAGCCTTCCGAGGCACAGTCTCGGAATTCGACGAAACCAGTTCCATTGGATCCGTAATATTGTATTATTAGCGGATTTCAAATCTCGTATTGATCGGAGTTGTGGTGTGAGCGTACGACATATAAATGCGTTGAAGTCTATATTGAATTCAAGAAATTTTGGTTTATATTCTATACATATATGTAAAATCAAAATCTAATCAGGCCAAGACATCAGCCCACATTCTTTCAAATCGTGGCTACCCTTTCATTCAAACACGTCGTTGTCCACTTCAAATCGTGTCTCCTTATCTCCCTATCAATGTCAGATCTTCTGAACTCTCGAGACCCCTCCTCACTCATAAAAATCATTTGCTTGAGGAATTATTATCGGCCGAAGCCCCATTTTCAAAAATCAAGTGAACCGAATGGCCGCATCGTATAAAAAAAATCAAATTATCGGCCGAAGTCTCATTTTCATTCAAGTCCTCCAGTTCGTCGTCGACTTCGCAATAATGGGGGAAGCTCGAGCTCGGGATCTAGAACACGGCAAGGAGCGGGGAGAGTGATTTAGGGTTTCGTCTAATTGTCGTTCGTGAACAGGGTGGTGGGCGTGATTGGAAAGGGGGAGGTGGATTACGAGATGTTGGGGCGCATGGCTTCACAAGAGACCGAGGTTTAGAATCGAGGGATGTAGGCGCGTGGGGAATGTCGGCATCGCCGACGAACGTGAGCAAGAGCTCGGGGGTGGGAATGGGGCTCCAGTGATTCGCGAGGCTCGAATTGAGGAAGGTAGTCGCGAGATCGATCTGGGAGTTTTGGTGGAAAGAGCGTCAAGTTCGGTCTCGTTCAGAGCTGTGATGATATTTTCTCTTGTTCGATTTTGAGGTAAAATTAGTTTAAACATTTGTATTTATTTATTTACTTAATCAAACTGTGATTTCCTTTTCGTTCATCAGAGAATTTAAATTGTAATATGATAACAATTCGGGTTAATAAAAATATGTATATACTGGTAAACACTAAGTATAAATTTTATATAAGATTTTGGAAAAAAATATATAAGGTTTTATATTGGAGATTTGACTGATATAAATTATTTTTATATGAAGTTTTAACATGAAAATAAGATAATTTTATATGCCTTTTAAATCTACTAGTTTATTTTAAAATTATGTATTTAGGATGATTAGTTTAGTTAAATAACCTGTCAAATTTATTTTAGTTATTAAGAAAGTATTTAAAGTAAATTTAGTTCAAATTTAACTCATTAGCCAATTGAATTATAAAATAATAATAATATAAATATCTACATTTTAAAACGTTACTAATTTATTTTAAATAATGGATTTAGTGATTAATTTGTTTTATTAATCTAATTGAGTTACTAAAAGATTTTGGAAGGAGAATCATTAGTTTAAATTACAAAGTTAGTTAAGTAAATCTGTTAAATGATAATTAATTATTTGATCGATTTAAATATTAATAAATCCTATAATGTTTATTCAAGGTCCAAAATTCGGGAAGAACAAGCCGATTTGGATCAGATTGGCAAATTAGAAGTCAAAGGTGAGTTAATCTCACTCAGTTAAATTTGAATCTAAAGGACTAAATTTATATAATTGTTGAATGGTTGAAATTGATTGATGTGCTATAGTGTGGTATATTTTGGGAATTGGCATATTATATTGTGCTAACATCTGTGGATTCAGGGAAAATAGGTTGGAGGGATCCAACTGGACCCCTTAATATTTATTATTTAATATTCTCTGATGTGATCACTTGATATTCTATGTTGAATATATTGGGATATTGAATGATATGGTTGGATTGGATATATTGGTTATAATGAATTACCAAAAATATATAAATTGGATTTTGGAAAGAAAATAAAGGAAGTAAAGTCGTAAACGAAATAATCATAGAAAATTTAATAAAATTAGAATGAATTGAAAAGAGATAGAAGTATGTCAAATACTAATAAGTAACTTCGAGTATTAAAAGAAAGGGGTTTGAATAAACAGTAATTATTGAACTGTAAAATCAAGCGATATTAATTTAAAGGAATAAAGAATCATTTCAAAACTTAAAGTTTTAAGTTTATTTAAAGGAATAAGAAGTAAATTGAGAAAATCTAAATTGGTATTTCAATTAAAAGTATTTTAAATCATAATTAAGGAATAAAAAATGAAATTAAACGATTTTTGAATAAATGAAGTAAATTGGAAATTAGTTTGGAGATTGATTTAAGTGGTTGAAATTGGATATTTGGAAGAATAAATTCAAGGTGGGAATTTATTAAGAGGAAATGAGAAAGTTTGTTTAAAAATAAATAGTGATTTATTTTTAAAGGATGTGAAGAGAAGTATATTTCCCTGGATAGCCAGGTACGTTTTCAAAGTAAATTTTTAAATATAAGATAAAAGTTTAATGATGTTTTAAAAAACATATTTTATAAAATTTATTATTTCTGAATGTGTAAAATTCTAAGGTAAATACTTTTCAAATATATTATTGTAATAATTATTTAAAAGTGACTTAGCGTTTTGTTTTAAAAGTGAAAACCTAGTTTTATATTTATAAAGTAATCTTATTCTCAAATATTCGTATAGTATGTGTTTTAATAAAGTATTTGAAGTAGTTTTTAACTTAAACGTTTTAAAGTATATTTTAAAGTAAAGCGTTTAAATTATTTTAAATCTAAAGTTTTATGCTTGGTGATTCTAGTGGAAATATATCTTGTGAAGATATTTTCGAGGTTAATAAATAATTTGGAAAATTATTTATTGTTGAATGGTTGTTTGGAATATAAATTGATAGTTAAATCACCGACTATCAATATTGGCCAAATGCGCTGATCGTTTCGAAGAGACCGGGATTGAGATTTATTTCTTGAAAACCACTTCGATCCGGTTTGGACGTTTTCGTGGAAAACGAGTTTGGATTCGAAGATGGAGCAGTTAAATGCAAGGGCTAGTCGCCACTAATCCTGAGGATATTTCCAAAATGGATGTAGTAGGAATAGTGCCTTCGGTTCCGTTCGAACCCGGGACGAACTTGTATGGATGAATGCTTGCGAAACATCGTCAGGTGGACGATGGGCATTCTAAGGGATATGTTCTATAAAGGTAACGCTTAGCCTCAAGCCTCATCAAATGGGAATGACTGAAAATCAGGGGTTATGCAGCTTGGCTGGGTGGGTAGCACCCAAGCAGGGTGAGGTCATCCCTGTCTAGATGTCCCTTTTTATTTCCGCTTAGTGGGCGGTTGCTGATCCCAACCGCGGGGTGATCTCCCTCGGGATTATCCAGTAAGGGGTGGTCCTGGTCTTGTGTTGTAGGGGAGTGGGCGTACTCCTCGGTACAGTGATCTAGGCCCCGTACTGTGACAGGTGGAACCCCAGTGCCTAGTCATTAGTTGAAAATCCATTCCCCCTACGAGCCTTGTACGGGTTCTGTTTGTATTACCCACTTTGTTGCTAGTAGCTGGAATTTAATAATGTAAAAATTTCGGCTATTTTATAAGTATTTGTATATAGACCCTATTATAATATCAGAGGATTTCTATAAAAATGTTTTAGCTATCGTAAGGTAAAAACCCGACATGTTTATTTGTGGCGTGGTCTTACGAGATGCTTTTGTTTTCAAATGATTTTTGAAACTTTAATAATCAATTGAGTGTGATTTTCTCACGCTGGTATTCCAGACTGACTCGGGTGTTATTTAACTATAATGCTCGGGCCAGACCGAGTATTATAAGATACAGGTTTTGATGCTGTGGAGCTCAGGAGACGAGCAAGATGACGATATGTACACCCGTACTTGTTTATATATATATATTCCGCCGTGTTGAGTTGTTGTGTATCCATGGGTATGATATTGATGTTGAGCTGTGATTGATGTACTCTGATGATGTAATATATAAACGGAGATATTTGATTCTTGAGTAAAGATTATTTATTATTTATTATATTTTATTCCGCTGCGATGGTTAGATTCTGTTGTTGTTTTCTATTTTCTTCTTCTACCTCTTCTTCTTTAACCCAAATGGTTCGTATTTCTATACAACTTGAGTTGATTGTTGTAAAATAGTGTTGACTCAAGGGGTACGGATTTGCGGGTCGTTACAGTTGTTATAACTGGTAAATGCGTTGAAATCCTCTGTCTTTTTTTTGAACGTGTTGTGCCACTTTCTTATGTTGCTACTGTATCATTTACTGGTTCACTTGATTTCATGTTTCACCACTGAGACTACTGTTTCATGACTTCGTTATATATGCTGTTGAACTACATATTAAGGTCTAATGAACATGAATATGTATATGTGATGTTTTGGAGCCGCAGTCTTCTTGAACCTGTTTGCAATTGTTGTTTTCACTTGAGTGTTGCTTTACTGGATGATGTATTTGTTTACTTTACTGGACTTCGGGTCAGGTAGTTCATGTGCTGTATTTTTTATCACTTGATCATGCTTTTCTTGCGTAGTCAGTTCCACTTGTTGTTCTGATTTCACTCGAGTCTTGTTCAAGTTCTTCGTTACACTATGCACTGCTTGACTCGTGTCTGGTTCATATTGCATCGAATCATGTTCTGTTGGTTCATGTATTCATACTTAAGGTTATTAACTTCTGTTGGTTCATGCCTTGGTATTGACTATTGCTTTGCTTCTAGTCATTTCACTTATATCATTTGAATTGTGGCACTCGGTCATGCATACATGTGCACTGATTCCATTGTGCGTTCATGTGTACATCACTTGTTTGCCTCCTTTATTGCCTGTTCTTCGAGGCTTGTAGTTCAGGTGCACTCTGGTTTATCACTTGCTGTTGCATGTTGTACCTGTTAGCACTTGGGTATTGAACTGTGCTTGATATTTGTTGTTGTTCATTCATGTTCCATGTTGGTTTTGCTGGTTTATATCCTCGAGTCTGGTTCTTGTGCATAGCATATTGAGCTCATATACATGTATACATATATGTGTATATATGTAAATATGTTATTGAAGTGGTAGCCTAGCTCGTGCACTTGATAGCACAGTCCACTTTGTTAAACACTGTTACAGCAGTGTGCACTGCTTCCATGTGTGTACTGTCTTGGTTGCTTCTTTGTACTGGTGCACTTGAACCTGATTTGAGTTATTTGTACCATTCCTTTGTACATTTCATTGAGTCCAGTTTTGATGTCTACATGTTGGTGTTGGTCTGGTTTATGCAGTCTTGTGTTGACACTGCTGCTACATGACTTGTACCTTGTATATGCGACTTGAGTTTCTGGCCATTCTTTGTTTCAGATCTATGCATATCTTCGTGTATGCTTGGAGTCTCTGTTCGACCATATTGAAGGTATTTGGTCTGGACATTGTTGTATTGTGACTTGTACATTGATTTGTACGTTGAGTTGAATCCATCTTAAATGTTCGGGTTTGACCTTGTGTTCGTTTGTGAATTTTCATTGTGTACGTACGTGCACATTGTCCATGTCTGTCTACTTAGACCATTGAGGTCGTGGCATTTATATTTGATTCTTCATTAATTTTGGTTCATTGATTTTTTAGGTACATCATCACTGTAGTGGCAAGGCAGTGCACGCGTGCGTGTACCGCAGCCACACGGTATGGCTTTTATTGATATTCTATTTTGTTTTGATTTATTGATCCTTTGCGTATTCTATATGCTGTAGTGGCGAGGCAGGGCACACGTGCGTGTACTGCAGCCCTACCCGAATTGACATTTTAATTGATATTTCAATATTTTGTGTCGTATTCTGATTTGGTTTAATTTGATGGGTTTGTTGATATCTAATTATCTTTTTCATAATTAGATTATGAGTTTCTAATTATTTACTTAATAATTGAATTTTGTTGTTAATTGTCGTTTAGGCAATTCTGTTGTTTTCTAAATTATCTTCATTGATAATCTTTTTAATTTATCTTCATTGATAATTTGGATTTGCTGATTTGTTGTTTAACACTATTACGTATTATATTTATCGTTATCCGATTTCTTTATTTAAGGATCGAATAGACGAGATTTATTGTGACTGTCGTCAATTTGTTACTTAATTGTTATTGCTTCTGTGCACTAATAACTGAGTTTGAATTAGACTGACCCGTGTATTATTTTCTTTGAATTTAGTACTCAGGTCAGACCGAGTTATTACAGGTTGTAAATATCTTGCTTTGGGTTACTGTTAGAGCTATGAAGTCTTTTCATACTTTTGGAGTAGTCGTTGTCTTAGTATGGGTTGTTATGTATTCATGTATATTAGTCACGATAATGTACTTGTGTATATAACTCCCTGAGTAGATAGTTGTAGTTGTATCATATGTACTGTACCACATGTATTATAACTGACATCAGTTATTATATATATGAGACTTTTTGTTTTATCCGTGTTCCGCATTATATTATCTGTGTTATTATTATATTTATTGTCCTAAACTATTATGAACCATCGTAGTTCGTTTTATACTGGAATTAGGTATGTCGATGGGAGTAAATAAATAAGAGATGAAAAATAAAAAATATATACCACTCCTATCGAGGTAACCAATATTAGTGTAAGGCCTAACTACGGATGACCACTCCTCAACAACCTTATTCTCCGTACTAGTTGACGGCATTACACCATAGTGTCCTTGACTAGCGTGGGTATAGAGGTGGGGCGTCACAGCTTGGTATCAGAGCCTGGGGTTTATGGACATAATATAACACATAACTTAAGTGGAACATGTGTTACAACTATTTGTCGATGTTTTATCTCACATCTAAGTCTATAACTATCTTTGATTGTTGGGTATGAATTCCTAACACTTATTCGTGCGCATTTGCTTTTGGTTTGGATTGGTTTTGTGAATATTCCAATTTTTAGTGTTTTGGGTTCAAATCTTTAAAGATCCTAACTTTGACGTTTGAACATGTTTTTAGTGATTGATCGATGAGCCAATAGGACCGGGTAGCCGATTGGCGTAATCCCCAAGCGTCCGTGCTCGACCGGTTGCAAATTGAGTGAGAGATTGCACTTTTATTAAATAGGGTAGGAATTGCAGAATTTGTAGTTCGGTCCACCGACCTGCTCCTATTTCCCTTTTGCTTATTTATGCTCGTTTTGCTTTGTTTTTCCAATTGTTAATCGATTCTTCTTCTCCGATTAGTTGTTATCACCTTTGTCAACTTTGATAACTTCTATTTTTGGAATTTTTGGGTATTTCCACTTTGATGAATTTGGAATCGAATTCTTTGGATTTTATTCACATCTTCGAATGTGAATTTTTGTGATTGATTGTTTCTACAATCATTTTTGTGATGTGATTGATTGTTTCACAAACATTTTTGTGGTTTTTCACTTTACTTCACTCGTACGAGAAATCTAATTAACCGGCGTAAAACCTCGGGTTGTTACAAATTACGCTTCCGGGTCGGTGGTAACGCGTAGCCACAGCTACCGCCTACCTTGAGCCACACCGCCAAATAAAAAAAATCAAAAGTAGCCACCGAATCAATCCAAAAGTCAAAGTATAATATCGAAGGGATGTGTCCGATCAAAGGTGCTACCTCAATTAACCCGTCAATCGCTCCTGTTTTAGCCACCTTATGCCAACTCACGGGAGTTGGGTCCACGTATTTACCTCAAAGGAAACGCCGCCGCCATCCTACTTCATTCTGGAATCTCCACCGCCTACACGATTGTTAAAGTGGTTTTCGGAGTTGGCAGAGAGTATGACAACTTCCGATCCCGGTATCTTCAACAACCAATCGTTATTATAACACCGCGGTTATTTCAAAATAATTTATACTTTAAAACTAGAATAAAATATTCATTTCAAAACCTTATAAATACGATATCATTTCTATTTTAAAACCCAAATCCATATTATATCATTTTATTGCAAATATATCCCCTTCCAAAATCATAGTATTTTTAAATCTATATACTTTGAAACCCATAGCTTTGTACCATAACTCTTAATACTTACATGGTTTAAATATTAAAAATACTATATAAAATAAATATAATTTAAATTTAATTTCTTTAATTTCCCAAATAGATTCCAAATACTGATTTGAACCTCTAAATAAACCATTTTAATTTTCCATATATTCCAAAGCTTTAAATATTCCACCATTTCTAAACTAATTCTTTTGATAATTCCATATATATCAAATTCAATTTTTATTATTTAGATTTGAAATGTTTACTTAATAAATCAGACATCATTTAAGTAAAACCTTTAAACTTCAAACAACTGGATGTTCTCTCAATTTAATTAACTTGATAATATTCATTTAAATCAACTTGATTTCATTTAAGTCCTCTAAACCAAAATCAAGTTATAAAGATCTACCTTTTAAAGCCCCAAATTAATGTAAATTTCAAATAAATTTTATTCGAGGATAATTCTTAAATACCTTAATTCAAAGCAAATTCATATTTATGTTCCAACATTTATTTTATTTATAACATTATAAACTCCATCAATAAATTTAAATAAATACTTAACCGTATTATATCTAAATAAAATTTAACTTTTATTTTTAAACTTCTTTTATTCTTTAAACCAAATTTATACATAGCTTGAATTCAAGCGTTTAAATATATATATATATAAATAATATTTAAAAATATCAAAAATCAATCTTCATTAAACCATATTCTTTCCAACCATAGAAAATCATTTCAAACACACACACACACATATATATATATCACGGCGCCTGTATAAAATTTTCTATCCTATGGTCAAGTGATATGGATATTTATCATTTCAATCCGTATTTAAAATAAAAATTACGGTTATATATCATTTCAAACCGCAATCCCGAATGAAATGATAATGCATAATAACTTGTAGTTTATAACAATATAAGTACACATCCATTCATCCAATAATCAACCATCAACCATTTATCACAATCATCATCCAAATTCAATCAATACATCAATATAGAGCATAAAAATATAATATGTATCAACGAACAGTTTATATTCAATAATAAATTAATAACTGTTTAACCGGAAGTTTATATGCAGTAATAAATAAATTTAACTGGCAATTTATATGCAATAATAAAATTAAATAACAATTTAATTTAATTAAATGCAATTTAACTGAGATGATGATTAAGTATATGCCCAAAAAATCATAGATAAATTTTAAACTCATCAAAATTAATTTAACAAACATAAGAAATTTTAGAAGTTGTGAGTGGGTTAAAACACTCACCCTTGGTTTTAGCCCATAAAAATCCAAACAGAAGCGTAGAAACCAAAAATCTCCAAATTCAACTAAATCAATTTCATATTGTCTGGAATATAGATTTGAATCCAACAGAAGAAATCGCGCGTGAATCAAAGTTTATATGCAAAAGATATTCATGTTACAAGAAATATTATTAAAATAAAAATTAGTACGCGTTAAAAATATATATAAATAAACAAATTTTAATACTTACGTTTTCTCAAGATGAGGCTTCAGGAAAAGATTGAAGAGCAACTAAGATGAGACAAGGAAGTGTACGAAAAATGAAGAAAAAAAACATTTTCATAAAAGAATGTTTTTGGATTTGCAAGAATAAGAGCTTTTGAATATGAGGTGATAGGAGAAACAAAATGTAAAAGAAGAAATAAGATGTAGGTTATTTATAATTAAAAAATGAATGTGGATGGACAAAATAAATGTCACGTCTTATTAGTTTGATTCTAAATTAATCAAGTGCTAGATATAGAAACGTTTGAATAAATCATATATATTCATACTTTAATTGTGTGTCCAAATTGCTAAACATATATCAAGTATGATTAATTGGTGACAATATATAGCAATAAACAAGAATAAATGTAGATGCAATCACATAAGGATCTAATAGGGAAGGAGATAAAAGGCGACGACATTGATTAATTCCACTTTCCCACTTTAGTCAATTTTATTAATACGACATTTAATTATCATGCAAGTTGTATTATGACTAGAAAACATAAACAACAAACAATAAATTAATATGTATATAATATTACCTCACTTTTTTAATTGTTTGATAATAATAATAAAATTTAAATCATGCTTTAGCAATTTGAAATTAAAATATTAAATGTTTATATGTATACACATGCACACAAACACACATACATGTGTGTATAAAGATTAAACTAAAGCTCATTAATTAATTCAAAGCATACTTCCATACCACATTAAATTATCTAATGCATTTGTAAACTTATGTATACTTGAAGTCATAAATACATATATACATATAAATTAAACCTTTTTACCTTAATGAAATTTATATATGTTTTTTTTAACAAAATAAAAGTGGAACACGACAAATGAAGCAATATAGTAACAAACCTTTAAGATCCTTAAATAAGGACATTTGAGATAATAATTTAGGTAACAAATTTAAATATTGTTGTAATCAAAATCAAAGCTTAGATTTATCATCGAAAAATTGTTAAGCACATGTAAACTTCTATTATAATTTATTAGATTAAGAACAAATCATTTATTTAACAAAGTATTCAAATTTCATGATATTTTCAATTCAAGATAAAGTGACAATATGTGTATACAATATTTCTGTTTCAACACAAATGCAAATTATATGTATATAAACTTTCAAATAAAAAATGCAATTTGGTTTAAGAGTTTAAAACATGGATCTACAATTAAAACATTCTTTTAATATATATACAAAAAAAAATTGTTTTGATTTATCAAATTAAAAGTCAAATCAATTCATTCAACAAAAAATTCAAATAAATAAACAAATGTTGATTTCCATTCTTATTATTAAAACAATCATTATCCCATAAACATATTTTGTAACAGCCCGCAAATCCGTACCCCTTGAGTCAACACTATTTTACAACAATCAACTCAAGTTGCACAGAAATACGAACCATTTGGGTTAAAGAAGAAGAGGTAGAAGAAGAAAATAGAAAACAACAACAGAATCTAACCATCGCAGCGGAATAAAATATAATAGATAATAAATGATCTTTACTCAAAAATCAAATATCTCTGTTTATATATTACATCATCATAGTACATCAATCACAGCTCAACATCAATATCATACAAATGGATACACAACAACTCAACACAGCGGAATATATATATATATATATATATATGTATAAACAAGTACGGAAGTATGTATCGTCATCCAGCTCGTCTTCTGAGCTCCACAGCATCATATCCTGTATACTATAATGCTCGGTCTAACCCGAGCATTACAGTTAAATAACACCCGAGTCAGTCTGGAATACCAGCGTGAGAAAATCACACCCAATTGATTCTTAAAGTTTCAAAAATTCTTTGAAACAAAAGCATCTCGTAAGACCACGCCACAAATAAACATGTCGGGTTTTTACCTTACGATATCTAAAACAATTTTTATTAAAATCCTCTGATATTTTAATAGTGTCTATAGAAAGTAAAGTAGAATCTAGTTGAAATGCTTGCATCTCACATTTCAGCAATAGTTGGGCACAATAAAAACCCTACGGGCGCGTAGGGAAAATGGATTTCCAACTAATGGCTAGGCACTGGGGTACCACCTATCACAATACCTGGTCTAGATCAGCGTACCGAGGAGCCACCCTAACTCCCCTGCAACACAAGACCGGAACCATCCCTTACTGGACAGCCCCGAGCAAGATCACCCCGCGGTTGGGATCAGCAACCGCCCACTAAGCCGAAATAAAAGGAACATCTAGAAAGGGATGACCTCACCCTCCAGTGGGTCTACCCACGAAGCCTTGCTGCATAACCCCTGATTTTCAGCCATTCCTATTTGATGAGGCTTGAGGCTAAGCGTTACCTTTTTAGAACATATCCCTTAGAATGCCCATCGTCAACCTGACGATGTTTCGCAAGCATTCATCCATACAAGTCCGTCCCGGGTTCGAACGGAACCGAAGGCACTATTCCTATTACATCCATTTTGGAAATATCTTCAGAATTGGTAGCGATTAGCCCTTGCACTTCACTGCTCCATCTTCGAATCCAAAATCGTTTCCATGAAACGTACAAACCAGAATGAAGTGCTTTTCGAGAAATAAATCTCGATCCTAGTCTCTTCGAAACGATCAACGCATTTGCCCAATATTGATAGTTGGTGATTTAACTATCAATTAATATTCATAACATTCATCAACCAATATATAATTTCCCTTATTTATCTCAAAATATCTTTACAAGATATATTTTCACTTTCAAAACCTTTTTGAAAATAGTTTTCAAACTATCTTCCTTTTTCTCAGAATAAATTCCGAGTATTTCTATTTCCACTGGAATCACCAAGCATAAAACTTTACATTTTTCTAAAATAATTTAAAACACTTTATTGTAAAATATATTTAACATTTAATTTAGAAAAAATTACTTTAATACTTAATTTATAATAATACTTTAAACAAAATACCAAATCATTCTTTAAATAATTATTACGATAATAGGTTAAACAAAATACTTACTTTGGAATTTACTTTTAAACATTTAAGTTAAAACTACTTCAATAATTTACTAAAAATACATACTACATAAACATTTGAAAATAAAGTTACTTAATGAAATATAAAACTGGATTTCTATTTTTTTTAAACAAAATACTAAGTTACTTCTTAATAGTTACTGCTAAAATAAATTAAAGGAAAATACTTACTTTAGACTATAAATATTAGAAATAATAAATTTTACAAAACTTGCTTTCTTTAATAACAACTTTAAAACATTTAATTTATATTTAAAAATTTACTTTTAAAAACATGTACTTGGCAATCCAGAGAAAATTCCAACTTCGATCACTTAAATCAATTCCTCCAAATTGATTTCCAATTTATTTTATTTGAAATAAGTTTCTTTAATTTCTCAATTCATTTCAAAATTCATTAGTTATGGACTTATTATTAATGTTATTATTTTCCGTTTGATTTTAAAACTTTTAACTGAAATATACAGATTCCAGGCTTTTCCCAATTTCTACTTTATTCCTTCAATAATTTAAATATTAAATATTAAATAAATGTTTTGTTCTATTAAATAATATCATTGAAGTTTCAAACTTCATTAACTTTCTCTTTATTCAAAATTTCCTTTCCATATACAGAATTTTATTAATTAGTATTCTGAACCCACTAATATTCTTATCCAATTCATTTTAATTTATATACATTCTTTATAATTATTTCTTAAGAGTTCACTTCTTTTATTTCCTTTCAAAGTCCAATTTAATATATTTGGATAGAAAAGAGTACAGAAATATTCAAGCAGACTATAACATTCAATATTCTAATATAATTCATCAAAGAATATCAATTAGTCACAGCAGTGGGTGTTTAATAATTTAAATAAATGTTGAGGGATCCAGTTGGATCCCTCCAACCTGTTTTCCCTGCATCCACAGACGTTAGCACAATATAATACACCAATTCCAAAATATACCATACTATAGTACATCAACCAATTCAATCATTCAAACAATTATTTAGATTCAATCATTTAAATTTAAATTTAAACTGAGTGAGATTAACTCACCTTCGGTTTTTGTTTTGCCATCCAACTCAAACACGCACGGTTTTCCCCACGACTTTAGACCTTGTATAAAATTTTATAGTTTATTAACATTTGAACCACTTAATAATCAATTACCATTCAATAAATTTAATTAACTAATTATTTCGTTAACATTCGAATAAATCGAACAAATAATTTCCATTTGCTAAATTTAATTAAATTAACAAATAATTTTTATTTAAACTAATTGAATAATCACTTATCATAAATAATTAACTAATGCTTTGGGTTTAAAATAATTTCTCTTTAACCATTCCTAAATTAATTAAACAAGTAAATTACAAAGTTATCTTCCTTTTGAAAATATATTTTATTTGTTGTTCACCTATAAACATATTTTATTAAATCCTAAGAAAATAAAAAATTCCATTTCCTGCCATATATATATACACTTATAAAAATAATTTATATCACCAGTTTTAAAGGTTTTCTACTACCTAAACCTTACCTATAATATTTTTTTTGTTATATTCATCGATTACTGGGTTGAATACATATGTATAAATTAATTTAAATTAAAACAAAATTTTAAATTATACCTTACTGTCGAGTATTAAGCCCCAGAACAGTCCCCACCAAACTCGCGCGTGCTCGGAAGCACCGCCACGCTTGCCCAAATCACAACCACGGCCTCGCGACCTATTCCCAAACCCTAGTTGAGCAACTGCAACGCCTCACCGTACTACAGAGACCATCGCGTGCCTCACCGCGCCACTGTCGTGTTCACGCGACCACCATCTCCTTCGAAATTCGACCACGAACCTCCTCGTACCCTCCCAGAGCCCCGCGACACTCCACTCCTCGCCCAAAATCACTCGCGCCCCCAAATCAACGCCGCAACCCATAACTAAACTCCCCCATTTTTGTGAAATCAGTTCCGAGTTCGATAGGAATTTTTGTGGAAAGAATAGAGAAATTGAGGAAGGAGAGGGCTCGCGTTTAATTAAATCGAGCTTGGCCATTCTCTGAGAGATTTAGATGTTCAGATCTTTAGTTATTATATATAATAATGAAGATGTCTTCGGCCATTAATTTTTTTAGTTTAACTGAGTATTCGTTTATGAAGAAGGAGGCTTCGGTGAATTTATTTAAGGGAAATGAAGCTTGCGTGATAAGAGAAAGGGAGACAAGATGATGATGGCATGTACGAGAGGAGGCAGTGATTTGAAGGAAAACCGCGGATGGTGAATAGCACATGAATATGTAAATAAAATTTTAAATAGAATTTCCGATGTAAATTTCCAACGCGTTTATGTATCGTATGCTCACATAACAACTCCAATCAATACAAAATTTGAAATCCGATAATAATACAATATTACGGACCCAATGGAAATGGTTTCGTCAAATTCCGAGACTGTGCCTTGGAAGGCTATTTTTAAATTCAATTTAAACGATATAAAATTTCAAAACTGAACAAACCACTGCTAATTCCAATTTTACAACTTCTATTATCCTCTGCACTATCAATGTAAATTTTACAAGCCTTCAAATTATTTTTAACAGGCTTAAAATTCTAGATTCAACAATTTACCCAACTTCTAATTATTAAATTTTATTATTTAATTATCAAATAAATAGCGATATTTGTAATTCAAGTTAAAATTATTATATTGAATATTGAAAATCAATTAAATATCCCGATTTTAAATGCTCGAAAATTCCGGGTCGTCACATTCCTCCCCCCTTAAAAGAATTTCGTCCCCGAAATTACTAGTTAGGAAGAATGATCCAATACCCATTTACTTTTCCTCAAAACCAAACAATTCAACATCTTACCAACGATCTTTTTATAAAAGACCCATTATATTTCTTATTAACTTTCCAAACTTTTCCAAAACCTTCTATAGTTTTCAAATAACTTACTTGTTCAACTATTCAAATTATAATTCAAAACTAAATTTTGAATTATCAAAATTTTCTCAAAATTTTTCCAACTCCCTAAATTTCCGAAATTTTTTGCCAGCGTCTCCTTTGCGCGGCTAGCTCGGTACAACTACAAAATGGCTCTACGGCCCCCAAATCTCAAAAAGAAAACAGAACGCCAAGTGGCTAGATCCACAAACCTAATCAAATTTCATACCAAATTTAAACACATACCTTTTTGTCGTGCAATTCAAATTTATCATCTGAAATCAAAACCAATTCCCTTTTCCCTTTATTTTACCTGCATATCCTACTTAGCACTAATATCCAATCACAACTTTCAAAACATTTTATCGACTTTCTTACAAAATGCCAATATGTATTCATTCAAATATTGACTTAGATTATATTAGTAGTATAAATTTTTCATTTAAGAATTCACCATTCCCTCTTAAGTTAGTATCACCATTTTATATGCTTCTTATGTTTATTCCCATTTTACCACTTTAATTTATGTCAAATTTTATTCAAATCGATTCTTTCATTTTTCATATGAATTCAATTTAACTTTAACTCTGAATAATTAAATTTTATTTTTCATTTATACTGATTCATGCCATTATTTTAAATTAGTCTCATTTATTAGTTTATTTCAATTTCAAATTTGAAAACGTTTGTCGTTAACAAAATTTTCCAAAATTTTCAAAAATTTTCTAACTCTCTAAATTTCCAAAAATTTTTGGCAGAGTCTCCTTTGTACGGAGGAGCTTTTGCAATTTGACAAAAGATATAAACATATATACATCGACCCACCCGATCGGAAAAACCAAAATCAGTTCATATTTCCTATTTTTATTGCGTAGGCGTACCTTATTTAGCATTTTTAAGCAAGCAGCTTATTTATCAAGCAATTTGCACAACCAAATCCAGCAACACGGCTTCCAGGTACCTATACTTATTTAATTTAAACATGTAGGTGCCAAATATAAGAAGTTTATCACGTTTCACTTACTTGCAATAGTTAAAACATATGAATTCTAAAAGAGATGCCCATTAAACATTTTTTTTACATGCAACTTAAATATTTCAACATTAATTTTAATTGCTTACAACCAACCACATATCGTTTCACTTAATCCGAATGGTTAACAACTCACAAACTTAAATTTAATTTATTATTGAGCAATCTGAACTCATATTTAATTCAATTGCTCTCAAAAATCAATTTATTTTATTCCTATCAATAAATGGCATTTTAATGACTTCCATTTACATCCAATAACCATTTATTCTTTGCAATTTGACGAGATCTATGTGAATAAATAAGTACTTATGTTTTATAACCAATTTAAATTGATTTCAACTCAATTTATACTCAATTCTATTTCATTTTTAAATTTATTCACAATCCATATATTCTCATTTTCATTGCATTTTAAATTTGAATACATTCACTTGCATTTCATTTTATTAACCAAACTAGTTCATTCAAAACGATTAACAACTTAGGTTCATCTTCATTACTAATTAAATTTCCTTTTTTTTATTTTAATTCATTCACAACCATTTGTTTAGCTCGACACAACCCAGGCTATTTCATTCAATAACCATTTCTCAACTCATTTAAACCACACTTCATTTTGAGTTCGGCTTTTATTCAACACTTACTTAAGTCAATAACTTAAGTTCATTTCCATTCCTTTTTATAATAAGTTCTACTTCCATCTTCCATTTGATTCTCATTTATTCTATCCATTTATTTATTCAACATAATTAGTTTATCCACTCAATCCATTTTTCATTTCCTTAAATATTATTTATAACCCACCAAATTCTATTTCGATTCAAATTTATTTTCACTTGATTTAAATCCAACCCAATATCATTACACTTAGTTTTAAGTTAAATTAAATTCAACTCTCTTCCATTTGTTTAGCTTTAAGTTAATTTA
This sequence comes from Allium cepa, assembly GCA_030765085.1. Taxonomy (NCBI): domain Eukaryota; kingdom Viridiplantae; phylum Streptophyta; class Magnoliopsida; order Asparagales; family Amaryllidaceae; genus Allium; species Allium cepa. The sequence continues at coordinate 174,678,160 of CM060931.1, forward strand.
CTTCAATTTATTCAAATTTTATTCTTAAGCTCATTTTCATTTACAAGAAATTTTCTTTTCTATTCAACTTAATTCTATTTCAATTAAATCTCATTTCAATCTACAATTTCCTTTGATTAGTTTTTATAAAGTTTAACTTACAGATCAACTCGTTCAATTGATTACAAGGCCATCTCCAATTTATTTCCACTTATTTGGATTTTATTTGCAATTCATACCATTACTATTTTAACCTATTTCATTTTCCTTTATTCGACACATTTCCAATTTTATTTAATTTGTTAATTTCAAGTCAAATTTCAATTAATAACTCAAGTTCTGATTCCACCATTCACTTTACTTTACCATACAATTTTATTGACTCACAATTAATTTCATTAACTTCACTGACAATTCAAATCGAATTAAATTTATAACTTGAGTTTTAATTCCAAACTTCATCATAATCTCCTAATTCAGCTTCTATTTAACCACAGTGAACTCCATTTACACATTTCATTAACTAATTTATTATCAAATTAGTTCCCTCCTATTATAATTCAATACTTGATTTTTAATCTTAAAATTTCTTCATTAATTTTCTTAAGTTCAATTTATTTAATAATTCAAGTTTGGATTCTTATTTTATTTTCCAATTTATCAAAAATATTTATTTTGGATTTTCTATTCCACTTTCAAATTTTATAAGTTGCCACTTATTATTTTACACATTTCCATTCATTATAGGCTCGAATACATTCTTCTTTTATTTTTTTAACTCAAGCCTTATGCTTATTTATAATCTAAGCATATTTTTATTTCCATGGATTTTTAATTCTCTTATAAGTTATTCTAATTTATTTATTTAATTTCAATCCTTATCCAACTTATTTTCCAATTATTCAGATAAGAATCTAATTCCATTTAATAATTCAATTGAATTTTTATTCCAATTCAATTTTATTTTACCCAGATTTATTTAACTCAATTCTATTTCAACTTAATTCGAATACAACTGGATATTATTTTCAGCCTATTCAATTTATTTCAATCCAGTTAAATTTTTATTTCCCAATCCAAGTTAATTTCATTTTTAACTTTTCACTTTAAATTTAAATTTCCGACATTCAAAGCTTATAATCCTTTCCTGATTTAAAAATCATCTCAATTTATAAGCTTACAAGCTATCTTATTAGGATTTTAAACAACCGGCTTTGGTTTCAAATCATTCAGAAATCTCCAACATCCCAAATCACACTTTTCAAAAATTTCAAACCAATCCTGGTTTTTATTTCCCACAAATTTCCTTTGAAATTTCAAAAACAACCAGCTTTTCTTAAAAAAATCAATTTTTTTGGTAGCAATCCGTCACTTAGAAATTCGAAAATGAATATTGATGATGCGGCCGTCGTCATCAAAATTATTTTCCAATAATCCGAGTGATTTCAATGCTATATCAATTCCAAAATCATTTAAAACAAATTTCCTTTTAGAAATATCTCCAGAACAATAATGCTATTATTCATCTTCAAATACTTGGATAAACACTTACAAATCTCCGGGATTTAAATTTCCAAATCCCGCTTAAATCCATTTTAACTATAATTCATTTGTATAGCTTATGCTCATACAAATTCTTATTTGATTATATTTCAATTTATAATTTTCATTTATAATTCATACTTATAAATTTCATTTTATAATTAATTTATTCCCGTAAACTTTGGTTATATTTTCAATTTCTAGTTAAATTTTCACTTAACAATGATAATACTTTAATATTATCATTTCTAACATCCAAGCAACCATATATTAGTTAAATAGTTTACAAAAACTTTTCTTTATATCAAAAATATATTTTTGGGTAAAATTATTGCATTCACCCATATTTAAAGCAATACCGTGTCAATTGTTCTATTCAAGTGTTTAGAAACCCCTTCGATACACGTTTGCACAAAAAATGGGCAAACACCTCCAAGTCGTGTGATTTAGTTGTTTTTATGTTGTTCTTAGTGATTTGGATGAGTTGTGCGAATATGTAAAAAGCAGGGACTGAAATGTAAAAGACACGCAGATTTATAGTGGTTCGGCCAGAACGTGCCTACGTCCACTTTATATGTTATTCTCCTCTTACTATTCAGATTACAAGTACAAAGCCTTGATTACAAGTATAAAAAAATTGTTTGAAAGTTCCTTCTGTACTTGAGTTCTCAAACTTTTTCTGCCATTGTTGTACCCCTGCCCCTCTATTTATAGAGTGAGGCTGGAGGCAGGGGTCTTGGACGTATATAGCTGCCGGTGGGCCTCGGCTGGAGCAATCTGGCCTGACAGAATTGGTCCGGTCGTGTCCTCCCTCGTTTCTGGTCCGGCAGTGGATGGAGGTAGGTTGGTTCGGTGGAGCTTGGCTCGGTGGGGCATGGTCCGGTGGTGAGTGGGTGGAGCTTGGTTCGGCTCTACAGGGAGAGGTGTTGGACCGGTAGATGTTGGTTCGGTGATGGAGGTGGGCAATGCATGGGAATGGAGATGGACCGGTGGAGTTTGGTTCGGCAGGGAGATGGTTTTGGACTGGTGTTACTTTGGTTCGGCGCGTAGGTGGTTCGGTGAGCATGAAAGAGAGGTTGGTCCAGTAGCGAAGGGATGTGGTTGGTTCGGTAGTGAATGAGCATGGTTCGGTAGTGGCCTGTGTACCGGATGAGCTTGGGTAACGGATGGAATGGAACGAATGGAGTGGGCAAACCCAGATGGAACTGATGCTTCTTGGTCTCGAGATCTCCTGGGTGAGAATTCACCCAACATTTGCCCCCCAAAGTGGGGCATATGCCCGCATATGTCGCGCTTTGTTTTAGATTATTCAGCTTAGGCACTTTCATTTGGCCCCAAGTGTCGAACCTGTTGGTCCGGTCGTATCTGTGCTCGCCTATAAGTAGGGGCCTAGGGCTTCCGTTATTTCCTACCGAACGAGATAACCGGATAAGGAATTCCTACCGAATCAACCACTGTGCCGAACCAACTCCTGCTGCCGAATTAGGTAATTGCCGAATGGCTTCTTCATTTTACTTCGTTTTACCGAATGGAACCGAGGGGTTCTAAGCACCGAATGAGTTTTTTCTTTTTTTCTTTTTTTTTTTGAACTACCGCACGAATTATTGGGACCCCGAATACCGAATGAACCTTATACTGATGATGCCAAATGAACCTTTGTATTGGGGAATGCTGAATGAGATATGCCAAATGAACTTTTGTACTTGAATCATGAGTGGGATCCCCGATTTATATATGCTTTCTCGCTTTATACACTCGCTTGCTTATGTCTATATACTTCTTGTTCTAACAATATGTCTCTCGCTTTTGTGTATGCAGATAAATGTCTCAAAGAGTGGAAACTCGATCAGATAAAAGGAAGTCCAAGGGCGAAGGGGAGTCCTCCTCAGTGCCCCCAGCTCAGCCAAGACTGGAACGTCCTGGACCCGCCCCGAGGTCACTAGTAGACGGGTATGGTCCTCAGGAGCTTCTGAACTCTCCGCCTGACTGTTTTCCTAGCTCCCTCAGAGAGGAGCAGCTTGATGTCATCTCTCGTTCCTTCGGGATTGACAGGGCGCGCATGCTGTTGCCGGGAGAAGGAGTTATGCCATATGACCCTCCTGAAGGACATTTCGCTTACAGCAGATACCACTGTATGTGTGGGGCTATTCCTCCTATCAATGCCTGGATAATCAGCTTCATCACCTATCTGAAGGTGGCCCCTTTCCAGCTCTAGCCCAACTCCTACGCTATCTTGGTGTGCTTATTCGTTATCTTCCAGAGAAAGTACGGGCGCCCCCTTCCAACCGGAATATTCGATATTTATATAACTCTAGAGGTTATAAGAAGGGGTCTCCGTACATTAGCTTGGAAGCGGCCGTTCCCTTTAAACCGGTCCTAGACCTGTATTCGAAGCTCAGTATGTTTAAGAAAGAATGGTTTTTTATCAAGGATGACTCCGTTTCCTTCCGCCTTTTCACTTATGGCTGTAAGTTGAACTCCATTTGTAGATTCTTTGTCTCGGCTGCAATGCTCCTTCTTATATGCTTTTATTTCTTGCTAGCGACAGGTGGCTTTGTAGTCGTGGAGAATGATTCCTTGGTTCGGATGGCTGCGGAAATAAGGGCTATTACGGGACGGGATCGGTCGGCTTCTTACCTTATCAGGAACACTACTCTCCTGGAGCACAACTTGATCCTGCCACACCAGTCCGTGGTTAAGCAGAGAGATACGGCTGAGGAAAAGGCCGCCAAAGCCAAGGAAGGGGCCATGGTGAAAAGCGGCAAGAGGGAACCTTTCACAAGGCCTCCTGCTGTCGGAGGGAAGAAGCTCAAGAATTCCGACGGCCCTTCTCCTATCACTTGCCCAATTGCTCCGGGGGAGGAAGATGTGGAGGAGGATAGAGGTGAGGGTGAAGGAGGCGATGGACAGAGCGGTAGTGGCGTTGGTGCCTTAAACTCCGGGCAAGCGGGAGAGATTCATGAGTGGACGGATGATGCTTTCTGTCAAGCTTCTGGAGAGTCGGAGAGAGGATCAGCTTTGGTTGAGAAGGCAAAGGAGGTTGACAAGGCTGGGGCTGGTGCCGATCCATTCTCTAAGAGTTCTTCAGCTAAGGCAACTCCAGCGATTCAAGGTGAACTTTTGACTTCTACAGACTCCATTTACGATAGGGACTTAGGAATATTTTATGGTTCGCTTCCGTCCTAGAATGAGATTCAGGACTTATTGCAGTATCCTACTCCTCTGCAGGGTTTGTATAATAGATGTGCCTTCTCACTCTTTTTAACTTAACATATTTCTTGAATTAAGGATCATTGTATGTTCGTAACACTTGTTCTTTATTCCAGAGGCAGGCGAGGTGGCCAAGGCTTCAGACGTTCGACACCGCCTTGAACAATACAAGTTACTCAGAGCCTCTGCCAAGCCTAAGCCTCCTACTAACCGTCTTGGAGACGTAGTTGGCTATCGCCCCCTTCTCGGAGTTATCGAAGAAGACATTCAGAAAAGGAAGAGGAGACGTTCTTTGCTTGGTTCTCCACCCGGTCCTCAGCCCCCAGTCCAGCCTATTCACGATATTACTGAGGAAGATACTGGGTTTCTGCCTTCCCCACATCCGTTGGAAAATCCAACCGTCACCCCGATAGATCGCCCTGGTTTGGCACGCAACCCATTTGCCGGTCACCCTGATCTGGACCCGAGTTCTCAGGATATTTCATTTGATGAGGCCACGGGTGAGCATCTTCTTCCCCGCAACCCCATGGTACGAGTGCTTGATGAGGCCAAGTCTCTAGACCTTGATTTGCTTACTACTCGGACAGTTACCATGGGGGACGAAGCCAAGGATAATATTGACCAGGTTGCGGAGGAGACCAGGAAATTGATGGATCATCATGCCCGACTGGTCAAGGCTGGAGAGGAGATTGGGAGTGCCAACATCCGACTACGGTTAATGGTTTCTGATCAAGCCAAGCAGCTCGCTGATCAGGCCATTCAGATTTCTCAGCACGGGGCGGCTTCCAGGCGGTTGAAGGAGACTATGGAAGAGGCTAGTAGGGCAGAACTACGAAAGATGGAGGCCGCCTGCAAGGAGCGGATTGACATAGCCATTGCTACGGTGGACGAGGTCCCGAGGGCGGATCTCGAGCAGGTAGAGGAGTTATCTGGGAGGCTTGAGGCCGTAGAGCTTGCTCAGGCCAGGCTAAAGGAAGAGATGGAAGAAATGAGGAGGTCTCCCCAGGCTGACCGCTTGAGATATCGATCGGAGAGGGATGTTGCCATCGCTAAGTTGCTGTCCTCCGAGGCCCGGGTGCGGGAGTTTGAGGAGAATGAGGGGATGATGGATGAGATGTTGCAGGATATGTACTTCCGTACTTGGAAGCATGGTAATCTATCCTGGATGGATGACTATCCCCGGATCATGGCTAGGATATATCTCCGGGCTTTGGAGGAGGCCAAGCCTGGTGCAGATAAGGAAGGTGGAGCGCCATTCAGGATGGACATGGTTACCGCACAGTTCTCAAAGGAGGAGAAGGTAGCGGTGAAGGAGGGGATGCGGCTACTTGCTGCGGAGGAAGCCGGTGTGCAGTTGGGGGATGAGGACCAAGAAGCGGGTGTTGGCGAGTTTTCCCTTTTTAGCTTTTCATAACTTGATCGTTTGTTGTTGGTTTAATGGACTCTTTTCCTGAATTGGACAGGTGGGGCCTCTGGTCATCATGCTGGGAGCTCCGATCCTGTAGTCAAGTAGATTCGAAGAGCTGGTAGGACGAGGGTGGAGCACTGGTGCAGTTGGTTATTTTATTTAGCCTGCTTGACATTCCTGTACATGCTAGTTCAAAACATTAATATACTCTTAGGTTGTAATTATGTTACTGAACGTCTTTATGTAAGCTTATAACATAAGATGATTCTGTTATATTTTGAATGCTGTTATTATTTTGAAGTGCTGTATAAAAAAAAATAGTTATGCATATGCCTGTGATTTGATTGTGTTCGATGTTAAGCTTTTACTTGAAATATAATCTCATGTTTTGCAATGTTATGAATAAGTCATAGCTACATGATTATGTACAAGAGAAAAGAGTGGCGCCATTCATGTTCTGGTTGTAGGGGGTAGCTTTGGACATCTTGTGTAATTAACCATGGATGCGGCTGAGTGCCTTGTCACCCAGTTTGCGGGCTTAGATTCTCGTGAGCGAATGCCTCCTACTTAGTGTCCTGTACTTTGGGGACCGTTATGCAGGATACAAGAAAAATATTTAAATGGAATGGAAATATAGGAAAAGTAAAACTTCCAGTCACGGAAGGCCGTCGATATGCTTAAGTTCGTGGCAAACGAGTTTTGTAGTCACTGTCCCTAGCTGTGGGTCTTGGAGACATTTGTCACCCATCTTACGCCTCCGCGGGGAGTTTATCTTTTTTACCACAGCCGCACTTAAGACATATCGGAGCCGAGATCGCGCACAGTAACTACCCGAGCCATTATGGCCCGTAATCGTGGGTATTATTCGATTTACTGTGGCCGGCTAGCGTGGGTGCCGATCGTCAACCGTGAACTACCCCTGGCTGGCCACACCTTATGTTGGGGCTTAAAGTAGGTTCACAGTTGCCGGCGAGCCGAACGCCGTAATGAGCTGCCATCGACTATAGTCGGCCTTCTTGATGGCTTATAATCGGCTCATTACAGTTGGCTTTGAGGGCAGTCGCGAGCAATGAGTTAACCCGCAGCAGAGGGATGCTGGAGCAAAAGTGTCTCATTGGCGAGTGCATAGAATCGCATAGTAACTGTTGAGTCTTGTCCAGGTGAGGTTGCACCGTGAAGTTCCAGTATGGAAATGTCGTTATACATGATTTTGTTCAACAGAAAAGGATAAAGCTTAACAAGCAGCCAAGATATAAAGGAACAAGTTAAAAAGAGACAAGATTTTTAAAGTGGTTCGGCACAAAAATGCCTACATCCACTGATTCTCTTTGTTAATTCACTTCATATGGGCAGTACAAGTTAAGAAAAGTATCGACGGAGGTGTTGGATGTTCCATGCCCTCTGGAACACCTCTCCGTCCACTGTTGACAAAATATAGGCTCCGTTGTGGAGATCTTTATGAATTACGTAGGGTCCGTCCCAGATTGGGTCTAGTGCTCCGGGGCGCGGGAAAATCCGCTTGAGGACAAGATCTCCTTCTTGTAAGCTACGGTGCTTGACTTTGGAGTTGTATTGTGCTGCAACTTTTTGCTTATGAGCTGCTGCTTTGAGTGCTGCATCGTTTCTTCTCTTCTCAATTAGATCCAAAGACATGAGGAGGAGTTCTTCGTTCTCTTCTGGGTTGTAGTGGATCCTACGGTGAGAGGGCACTATAGTTTCAACTGGGAGCATGGCCTCCGATCTGTATGCCAAAGAGAAAGGAGTATGCCCTGTTGAAGTTCTGTAAGATGTGCGATAGGCCAATAGTGCCGTAGGAAGTTCGTCCACCCAAGCGCCTTTCGACTTTTCAAGTTTCTTCTTGATTAAGGTTTTGAGAATCTTGTTGACAGCTTCGACTTGCCCGTTTGCTTGAGGATAAGCTACAGTGAGAAGCTTTTGTGAATTCCGTGCTCTTGGCACCAATCGGCGAATTCTTCGCTGTCAAATTGAAGTCCGTTGTCTGATATGATCTTGAGTGGGACTCCGTACCTGCACAGAATATTTTTGATCAAGAAGTTGATAACTTTTACCGAAGATATTTTATTTAGAGGTTCCGCCTCCACCCATTTGGTTGAATAGTCAACCGCCACTATAGCATATTTGGCTCCGCCTCGGCCCGTTTGCAGTTCGCCAATCAAGTCAATTCCCCATACTGCAAAGGGCCAAGGGCTGGTCATTTGAGTAATCTTATTTGTGGGTAGTCGAGGAATCTTGGTAAATTTCTGACATCTGTCGCATCTCTTGACGAAGTCCAAGGAATCTTTGTTTAAAGTGGGCCAGTAATATCCATATCGGAGTATCTTCTTTGCTAGAGTCTGCCCTCCGGTGTGATCTCCGCAACTTCCTTGATGGATGTTGGATAAGACTTCCCTGGCTTCCCTTCCAGCGATACACATTAATAAGGGATTAGAGAAGCCGCGCCGATAGAGGATGCCTTCTTGTAATGTATAGCGGGAAGCTTTCCTCAAGATTTTCTTGATTTCGTTATGCCTGTCGGGCAGTGTGCCATCTTGTAAATATTTCCGGATAGGAGTCATCCAAGTTCCTTCGTCGATCGCAGCTATCAGATTCACTTGCTCGAAACTTGGTGCCGGTTGTTTTGAGATGGTTAATGCTCCGAAGATAGTGATGTTCTTCATACTAGCTTGCTTTGCTAGTTCGTCGGCCTCTTGGTTTTCTTCTCAAGGAATGTGTTTGATTAGATAGTGATCCAATTGACTGAGTAGCAGCTTGGTCTTTTTTAGATATGCTGTGAGTCGTTCTCCTCGAGTGTGGAAGTCTCTCAGTATTTGATTTACAATGAGTTGAGAATCACTATGGAGACATAAAGAGCCGACTCCAATCTCCAAGGCCAGTTCTAATCCAGCTATCATCGCTTCGTATTCTGCGTCATTGTTGGTGGCATTGAATTCCAACCTTAGGGCGTAGTGCAGCTTCCTTCCCCTGGGGGTGATTATCACAACACCTGCCCCCGAGCCTTGTTCGTTTGACGCTCCATCTGCGAAGAGATTCCACTTGATATCTTCTGCTATTTCAGATTGCTCCTTACCTTCGTTAGTAGTGAATTCGGCAATGAAATCAGCTATGGCTTGCCCCTTGATAGCGGTGCGAGGACGGTAAGTGATATCATATTGATTTAGTTCAATGCACCACCTAAGTAATCGCCCAGAAGTGTCGGGGCGATGGAGCACTTGCCTTAGTGGTTGATCGGTTAAAACTCTGATGGAATGAGGCTGGAAATAGTGTCGCAGTTTCCGTGACGTGATTAGCAGACAGTATGCTAGCTTCTAAGTTTAGGGTACCTGGCTTCTGCCCTTGTAAATCTCTTGCTTACAAAGTATACGGGCCGCTGTGCGCGGTTGTCTTCTCTCACCAAAGCGGCGAACAAAGCGTGGGACGATACAGCAAGGTATAAGTATAGTTCCTTGCCTTCATTTGGAGTTGAGAGTACCGGCGATCTCTGGAGGTGTCCGATTAAGTTAAGGAAGGCTGTCGAGCATTCGTCAGTCCATTCGAACTTTCCTTTGTCTTTCTTTAGAGCTTCGAAGAAAGGGATGCATTTTTCGGTTGCTTTAGAGATGAACCTACTTAGGGAGGCCACTTTCCCATTTAGGCTTTGCATCTCTCTTCGAGTGGATGGTATCTTGATATCTTGCAAAGCTCGAACTTGTTCGGGGTTTGCTTCAATCCCCCTGGCATGAACGATGAATCCCAAGAACTTTCCCGATGATACTCCGAAGGAGCACTTTAGAGGGTTCAGCTTCATTCCATATTGGCGAAGTACTTGAAACATCTCGTCCAGGTGGTTTATATGATCGTTGGCCTTCCTCGATTTTACCAGCATGTCATCTACATAAACTTCCATAGTGTGTCCTATTAGTTCCGCAAACATCTTGTTGACAAGGCGCTGATAAGTAGCTCCGGCATTTTTAAGTCCAAAAGGCATTACTTTGTAGCAGTACAATCCCCGGTCAGTGATGAAACTAGTGTGGTCTTGATCGGGGGCGTGCATAGGGATCTGGTTATATCCTGAGTATGCGTCCATAAAGGATAAGAGTTCATGTCCGGCAGTGCTGTCCATGAGTTGGTCGATTCGGGGGAGTGGGAAGCAGTCTTTCGGGCAAGCGTCATTTAAGTTGGAGAAATCGATGCATGTTCGCCACTTCCCGTTAGCTTTCTTACAAGTTCCGGGTTGGCGATCCATTCTGGGTAGATGGCTTCTCGTATGAAGTCATTGGCAAGTAGGTTCTTCACTTCTTCCTCGAGGGTTGCTGATCGTTCTGCCCCCATGCTCCTCTTTTTTTGCTTCACTGGCACCTTGGTGGGATCGATGTTCAACATGTGGCATGCTACGTCTGGGGAGATTCCTGTCATATCAGCGTGCGTCCATGCAAATACATCCATGTTATGGCGAAGAAAATCAATGAGTTGATTCTTTAATTCTTTTTTTAACTGAGACCCGACTCTCAGCAGTCTACTTGGATAGTGTTTGTCTACAGATACGAATTCCATAGCCTCTGCAGGCTCGGCGGTGGCCTCCTCCTCTTTGTCCCTGGGGTCTAATTCATTGAAAGGATCACTGGTATATCGAAGAGGAGAGGCTTTCTTTAGTTGCTATACTTCCAAGCTTTTCATGCAGAGAGTAGTCTCTGCATTTTTCCCTTTATCTTTTCTGCGGTTATTGCGAAGTTCAGTTACATAGCAGTCTCGATCAGCGTCTTGATCTCCCTATATTTCTCCTATTCCGTTATCGGTTGGAAATTTCATCTTCAGGCACTACGGGGCTAGGACAATTTGGAAGTCAGACAAGGCTGGTCTTCCCAAAAAGGCGTTGTAGGCCGAGTGGTTCTCTATTAGCATAAATGTTTGTTTCCGCACAGCGGAGCGGGGATGACTTCCTATTTCAACAAAAAGGTCTAGTTGCCCGAGGGGCATCTTCGCATCTCCAGTGAAACCATGTAGTGGTTTGTTGCAGGGAGACACATCCTTCATTGATAGCTTCATTTTGTCGAAAGCATGCTTGAATAGGATATTCACCGAGCTTCCAGTGTCTATTAAAATTCAGAAAACTTTTGCTGGTCCGAACCAGGCAGAGATAACCATAGGATCCATGTGTGGGTACTGTCTTCCCTCTAGGTCACGCCTACTGAATGTGATGTCGTCATTCTCTTTCCGTTTCGGGTGGCGTTCTTCCATAACAAAATTAACGCAGCCTTCAGCGTTCCTCAGTGACTTACCGTATCTTTCCATCTCCGCCCAGCTTCTGTCGGCGATGTGCGGTCCTCCTGATATGGTGTGGACCACTATTTTCTCTTGACTAGAGCCGCTGGTGTTGCGATTTTCCCCGCCTGCTTCTAGGGGGTAGTCCAGGATTCTCATTGGCAGGAGTTGAAGTCCTGTTCTGGCCTTGTACATAGCGCTCCAGTCTCCTCCTTCTGATGTGTTCTTCAATCAAGTCCCGGAGATGGTGACATTCATTGGTGTCATGTCCGTGGGATTCGTGGAAGCGACAGAACTTTCCATATTTGAGTGCGCTATCTGACTCCTTCTTGTGCCGGGGGCGCTTGTATCTAACTTCGTCTTGAGTGGCTAGGAAGATGTTTTCGCTCGTTTCATTCAAAGGAGTGTAAGAGTCAAATCTTGGTCCCGGTCGATATAAGCGTTTTTCTCTCTTTTTGCCCCCAGCATTGTCTCTAGAGTCATTTCTTCGAACATCCTTTGCTGCAGCGGGGACCCTGTCTGTAGCCGTCTTAGCCTGTTGCCCTGATTGCCTCTTAGTGGCAGCGTCCTCAAGTATCATATACATCCCAGCTTCATGGAAGAAATCAAGTAAAGTAGCTGGTTTTTCCTTGGTTAGTCTTCTAGCAAATTTAGTATATGGATGTACACCGCTGCAGAGGGCCATTAGGATAAGTTTCTCGTTGGCATCTTGGACTGCGGTTGTCGCGGCGTTGAATCGGGTTAGATATTGTTGCAATGTCTCTCCGGGTTTCTGTTTGATATTAGATAAGGAATAAGCGTCCTTTGGTTGTTCCACATAAAAGCGGAACTGGCTGATGAACTTTTCCTTCAACATTTCGCATGAGCTGGGGACCCTTGGGGTAGGTGGCTGAACCAGGAGGTAGCTAGATCTGCCAAGAATAGTGGGAAGCATTTACACAACACTCCCTCTGTTGCTCCGCTCATGAGCATATGCTGGGTGTACCTCTGTAGGTGTACGATGGGGTCAGAGGTTCCCTTGTAAGGTTCCATCGTTGGCATTTTCCATTCTCGGGGGGTGATGGCAGTTTCGATATTGCCGGTGAAGGGGCTGGTTACCCTAGCACCTATTCCCCGATCCCTTTGCTCCCGTTAGACGCACTCTCTGAACAATCACGTCATCCTTTCATCAGAACTTGGAGCGGATAGAAATGAGTTTGGTTCTTCTCTGCGGGATTGAGTCCGTCCAGACGACTTGTAGGGATGGTATCGTCTGTCGCTCCTAACATTCTCCAAAGGCTTCCTCTGGTCTTCTGGGGGCATGCTGGGGTCAGCCATAGTTGGCCCTTGCCTGGATCTTCCCCTGTTGGGTTCCGTTCTCAGCACTTCCTTCGGTCCAACTTCGGGCTGGACTCCAGCTCGGCCCCGTCTACTGGTGTTTTCATGGTTAGGTAGCATGACAGGCTCAGCTACATCCGACCCTTGCCTGGCACCTCCCCCGTTGGGTTTGGTTCCAAGTGTTTCCTCGGGTTGGAATTCGGGCTGAGTCCGGGCTCGGCTCCTACCATGGCTGTTTCTGTTGTTAACCTCTTTGAAGAGGAAAGGTCTTTGTCGCCTTCCAAATCCTCCAGATCGGGACTCACCCCATGATTCAGTGTTGCGGTTGGATTCTTCAGCATCCCTTAGGCGTGACATGAGTTGGTCTACCAAGGCTTCTTGTTGAGATGCGAAGCGGTTAGTTACTTCAGCCACAACCCTGTCCAGGTCCGCCCTGGTAATTGGTTGTTCCGCGGCGGGGGCTGTTGGATTTGCCTGATTTTCATCTGGTACTGCTGTTAAAACGGGATGATTCTCTTGATTTGGGGCCACTGGATCTGGGATATTGCTAGCTGCGACGTTCTTTCCTTTGTTAACATCTCTCCACTGCCTGGAAGTCATGTTGTCGGAGTAAGGAACGATGTTGTGAGGAAGAAGGTTGAGTAGGAGAAGCTGTAGCTTCTAGCTCGACCCGTTCTCAGTGAAAGCACCAAAAATGTTTGCACAAAAAATGGGCAAACACCTCCAAGTCGTGTGATTTAGTTGTTTTTATGTTGTTCTTAGTGATTTGGATGAGTTGCGCGAATATGTAAAAAGCATGGACTGAAATGTAAAAGACATGCAGATTTATAGTGGTTCGGCCAGAACGTGCCTACGTCCACTTTATATGTTATTCTCCTCTTACTATTCAGATTACAAGTACAAAGCCTTGATTACAAGTATAAAAAAATTGTTTGAAAGTTCCTTCCGTACTTGATCTCTCAAACTTTTTCTGCCATTGTTGTACCCCTGCCCCTCTATTTATAGAGTGAGGCTGGAGGTAGAGGTCTTGGACGTATATAGCTGCCGGTGGACCTGGGCTGGAGCAATCTGGCCTGACAGAATTGGTCCGGTCGTGTCCTCCCTCGTTTCTGGTCCGGCAGTGGATGGATGTAGGTTGGTTCGGTGGAGCTTGGCTCGGTGGAGCATGGTCCGGTGGTGAGTGGGTGGAGCTTGGTTCGGCTTTGCAGGGAGAGGTGTTGGACCGGTAGATGTTGGTTCGGTGATGGAGGTTGGCAATGCATGGGAATGGAGATGGACCGGTGGAGGTTGGTTCGGCAGGGAGATGGTTTTGGACCGGTGTTACTTTGGTTCGGCGGATAGGTGGTTCGATGAGCATGAAAGAGAGGTTGGTCTGGTAGCGAAGGGATGTGGTTGGTTCGGTAGCGAATGAGCATGGTTCGGTAGTGGCCTGTGTACCAGATGAGCTTAGGTACCGGATGGTATGGAACGAATGGAGTGGGCAAACCCAGATGGAACTGATGCTTCTTGGTCTCGAGATCTCCTGGGTGAGAATTCACCCAACAATGCAGTTGTATAGACTGTGCCGACGAAGGTTCATATGACACTTAATAAACCAATCAACACAATATTAAAACAATTTATATTCACTAACATATACGCGCTCATATCTATTAATATGCTCAAACTCATTCTAGAGTACTTCGGACTCTAATTTAAATGAGTAATTCCCACCAGAGCCAAGGTTATCACCAACCTAAGCTCTGATACCAAGTGTAACAGCCCGCAAATCCGTACCCCTTGAGTCAACACTATTCTACAACAATCAACTCGCGTTGCACAGATATACGAACCATTTGGGTTAAAGTAGAAGAGGAAGAAGAAGAAAATAGAAAACAACAACAGAGTCTAACCATCGCAGCGGAATAAAATATAATAGATAATAAATGATCTTTACTCAAAAATCAAATATCTCTGTTTATATATTACATCATCAGAGTACATCAATCACAGCTCAACATCAATATCATACAAATGGATACACAACAACTCAACACAGTGGAATATATATATACACACACAAGTACGGGAGTACGTATCGTCATCCAGCTCGTCTTTTGAGCTCCACAGCATCATATCCTGTATCCTATAATACTCGGTCTGATCCGAGCATTACAGTTAAATAACACCCGAGTCAGTCTGGAATACCAGCGTGAGAAAATCACACCTAATTGATTCTTAAAGTTTCAAAAATTCTTTGAAACAAAAGCATCTCGTAAGACCATGCCAAAAATAAATATGTCGGGTTTTTACCTTACGATAGCTAAAACAATTTTTATTAAAATCCTCTGATATTATAATAGTGTCTATAGAAAGTAAAGTAGAATCTAGCTGAAATGCTTGCATCTCACGTTTCAGCAATAGTTGGGCACAATCAAAACTGTACGGGCGCGTAGGGAAAATGGATTTCCAACTAATGGCTAGGCACTGGGGTACCACCTGTCACAGTACCTGGTCTAGATCAGCGTACCGAGGAGCCACCCTAACTCCCCTACAACACAAGACTGGAACCATCCCTTACTGGGCAGTACTGAGCAAGATCACCCCGCGGTTGGGATCAGCAACTGCCCACTAAGCCGAAATAAAAGGAACATCTAGACAGGGACGACCTCACCCTCCAGTGGAGGCTACCCACGAAGCCTTGCTGCATAATCCCTGATTTTTAGTCATTCCCATTTGACGAGGGTTGAGGCTAAGCATTACCTTTTTAGAACATATCCCTTAGAATGCCCATCGTCCACCTGACGATGTTTCGCAAGCATTCATCCATACAAGTCCATCCCGGGTTCGAACGGAACCGAAGGCACTATTCCTACCACATCCATTTTGGAAATATCTTCAGGATTAGTAGCGATTAGCCCTTGCACTTCACTGCTCCATCTTCGAATCCAAAATCGTTTCCATGAAACGTACAAACCGGATCGAAGTGGTTTTCGAGAAATAAATCTCGATCCCGGTCTCTTCGAAATGATCAACGCATTTGTCCAATATTGATAGTCGGTGATTAAACTATCAATTAGTATTCACAACATTCATCAACCAATAAATAATTTCCTAAATTATTTATTTATCTCAAAATATCTTTACAAGATATATTTTCACTTTCAAAACCCTTTTGAAAACAGTTTTCAAACTATCTTTCTTTTTCTCAGAATAAATTCCGAGTATTTCTATTTCCACTGAAATCACCAAGCATAAAACTTTAGATTTTTCTAAAATAATTTAAAACACTTTATTGTGAAATATATTTAACATTTAATTTAGAAAATTTTACTTTAATACTTAATTTATAATAATACTTGAAACAAAATACCAAATCATTCTTTAAATAATTATTACCATAATAGATTAAACAAAATACTAACTTTGGAATTTACTTTTAAACATTTAAGTTAAAACTACTTCAATAATTGACAAAAAATACAAACTATATAAACATTTGAAAATAAAGTTACTGAATGAAATATAAAACTGGATTTCTAATTTTAAAAAAAACAAAATACTAAGTTACTTCTTAATAGTTACTGCTAAAATAAATTAAAGGAAAATACTTACTTTAGACTATAAATATTAGAAATAATAAATTTTACAAAACTTGCTTTCTTTAAAAACAATTTTAAAACATTTAATTTATATTTCAAAATTTACTTTTAAAAACATGTACTTGGCTATCCAGAGAAAATTCCAACTTCAATCACTTAAATCAATTTCCCCAAATTGATTTCCAATTTATTTTATTTGAAATAAGTTTCTTTAGTTTCTCAATTCATTTCCAAATTCATTAGTTATGGACTTATTATTAATGTTATTATTTTCCATTTGATTTTAAACCTTTTAACTGAAATATACAGATTCCAGGCTTTTCCTAATTTCTTCTTTATTTCTTCAATAATTTAAATATTAAATATTAAATAAATGTTTTGTTCTATTAAATAATATCATTAAAGTTTCAAACTTCATTAACTTTCTGTTTATTCAAAAATTCCTTTCCATATACAGAAATTTATTAATTAGTATTTTGAACCCACTAATATTCCTATCCAATTCACTTTAATTTATATACATTCTTTATAATTATTTCTTAAGAGTTCACTTCTTTTATTTCCTTTCAAAGTCCAATTCTATATATTTGGATAAAACAGAGTACCGAAATATTCAAGCAGACTATAACATTCCATATTCTAATATAATTCATCACAGAATATCAATTAATCACAGCTGTGGGTGTTTAATAATTTAAATAAATGTTGAGGGATCCAGTTGGATCCCTCCAACCTGTTTTCCCTGCATCCACAGACGTTAGCACAATATAATACACCAATTCCAAAATATACCATACTATAGTACATCAACCAATTCAATCATTCAAACAATTATTTAGATTTAATCATTTAAATTTAAATTTAAATTTAAACTGAGTGAGATTAACTCACCTTTGATTTTTGTTTTGCCATCCAATTCAAACACGCCAGGTTTTCTCCACGACTTTAGACCTTGTATAAGTATTTTAAGTTTATTAACATTTGAACCACTTGAATAATCAATTACCATTCAATAGATTTAATTAACTAATTATTTCTTTAACATTCGAATAAATCGAACAAATAATTTCCATTTGCTAAATTTAATTAAATTAACAAATAATTTTTAGTTAAACTAATTGAATAATCACTTATCATAAATAATTAACTAATGCTTTGGGTTTAAAATAATTTCTCTTTAACCGTTCCTAAATTAATTAAACAAGTAAATTACAAAGTTATCTTCCTTTTGAAAATATATTTTATTTGTTGTTCACCTATAAACATATTTTATTAAATCCTAAGAAAATAAAAAATTCCATTTCCAGCCTATGTATATACACTTATAAAAATAATTTATATCACCAGTTTTAAAGGTTTTCTACTACTTAAACCTTACCTATAATATTTTTTTTTGTTATATTCATCGATTACTGGGTTGAATACATATGTATAAATTAATTTAAATTAAAACAAAATTTTAAATTATAACTTACTGTCGAGTATTAAGCCCCAGAACAGTCCCCACCAAACTCGCGCGTGCTCGGAAGCACCGCCACGCTCCCCCAAATCACAACCACGGCCTCGCGACCTATTCCCAAACCCTAGTTGAGCAACTGCAACGCCTCACCGTACTACAGAGACCATCGCGTGCCTCACCGCGCCACTGTCGTGTTCACGCGACCACCATATCCTTCGAAATTCGACCACGAACCTCCTCGTACCCTCCCAGATCCCCGCGACACTCCACTCCTCGCCCAAAATCACTCGCGCCCCCAAATCAACGCCGCAACCCGTAACTAAACTCCCCCATTTTTGTGAAATCAGTTCCGAGTTCGATAGGAATTTTTGTGGAAAGAACAGAGAAATTGAGGAAGGAGAGGGCTCGCGTTTAATTAAATCGACTCGGCCATTCTCTGAGAGATTTAGATGTTCATATCTTTAGTTATTATATATAATAATGAAGATGTGTTTGGCCATTAATTTTTTTTAGTTTAACTGAGTATTCGTTTATGAAGAAGGAGGCTTCGGTGAATTTATTTAAGGGAAATGAAGCTTGCGTGATAAGAGAAAGGGAGACACGATGATGATGGCATGTACGAGAGGAGGCAGTGATTTGAAGGAAAACAGCGGATGGTGAATAGCACATGAATATGTAAATAAAATTTTAAATAGAATTTCAGATGTAAATTTCCAATGCATTTATGTATCGTACGCTCACATAACAACTCCAATCAATATGAAATTTGAAATCCGATAATAATACAATATTACGGACCCAATGGATCTGGTTTCGTCAAATTCCGAGACTGTGCCTCGGAAGGCTATTTTTAAATTCAATTTAAACGATATAAAATTTCAAAACTGAACAAACCACCGCTAATTCCAATTTTACAACTTCTATTATCCACTGTACTATCAATATAAATTTTACAAGCCTTCAATTTATTTTTAACAGGCTTAAAATTCTAGATTCAATAATTTACCCAACTTCTAATTATTAAATTTTATTATTTAATTATCAAATAAATAGCGATATTTTTAATTCAAGTTAAAATTATTATATTAAATATTGAAAATCAATTAAATATCCCGATTTTAAATGCTCGAAAATTCAGGGTCGTCACATATTTACATTTGGTACGTTTCATTACATTGATACTTCCGTTTCACATTTATTCGTATTACTATTTTATTTCCACTAATTGTGTAATAACTACCAAATTCAACATATTGAAATTTGTTGAATTCACCCATAAATTAAGATTTTAAATCCACTTAACTAATTTTTCTCGGTTCCATCCTTTATTACATCAACTGTAACTTTAATTTACATTAACCAACGTAAAATTAAGATTTATTTGTAATCGATTACCAAATTTTATTTTGACTCATTAAATAAACAAGAAACCTAAAAATTGCAACTTATGTGCTTTTAATTGCATTGACATTTAAACTTATTAGCTTATATCAACACTATTATCATTAATTGCAAACGGATTACCAATTTTAGTCTCTACCCTAAATAACTAACGTATATTAATCTACATTATTCCCAAGTTACAAATTTTTAATTGATTACTATTTATTATTATCGTTTCACTGATTAATTCAACATTTGCATTGGTTTTTCTTATAATAAATTTATTACCCAATACTCCTATATTCATCTTAGATTTGTTCAAATGGCTATATTTCGGTTTATAATCAAATTTTTTTATTGATTTCCCATTTTAATTTATTAGCCTCCATTAACGTTAATTTACATTTAAGTTATCACTAACGGACAAGTGTTGAAATTGATTACATACACCGTTTGTGACGACCCAGAATTTTCGAGCATTTAAAATAAGGATATTTAATTGATTTTAACTATTCAATAGAGTAATTTTAACTTGAATTACGAATATCACAATTTATTTCATAATTGAATTATTGAATTAAATGATTTGAAGTTGGGTGAAATGTGGAATCTGGAGTTTTAAGCCTGTTAAAAATAATTTAAAGTTTCGTAGACTTTATATTGATAGTGCGGAAGATAATAGAAGTTTTAAAATTGAATTTAACAGTGATTTGTTCAGTTTTGAAATTTCATTTTTTGGAATTGAATTTAAAAATAGCCATCCGAGGCACAGTCTCGGAATTCGACGAAACCAGTTCCATTGGATCCGTAATATTGAATTATTATCGGATTTCAATTTTCGTAGTTTTTGGGCTTGTTGTGTGAGCATACGATATAAAAACGCGTTGAAGATTTTCATCGAAAATTTAATTTAAATCATTGTATATTCTCATATAAGCCACCTTCACTAGCCGACGTTCATTCTCATCCAGTACCCTGTCTTCCTTCAGAAGCTAATGCCTTCATAAAATAAAAAAAAAGAATATGTATTACTCGCGGCTTCTTCTGGAAGCCAGGCCGACATGTTTTTTTATAATCACGCAATACCCTTCTCTAAATAAAATAAAATAAAAAAACCGAGCCCCCTTCCTTCAAAATCAAAATTCACGAAACAAAATAACTGGCTCTCGTTCGTTTAAAAAAAAAGGCACGGCAGCTTCGAATCATGGCCGCCCTATTCCATTTTGCTCGAGTTCTTAGGAGGTTGGAGCCGGACGAAGTCGAAGTCGCGAAAGAGGAAGAGGGTTTTGAAATTTCTGGGGAAGCCGCCGTGAATCGCGCGAGCACGGTTACAAGTCATGGAGGGTTGTGGCGCGAAGTGTGGCGTCGCAAGCTTGAGTTGGCGTCGCGATGCTCGAGACTGGGTGATGGGTTGAAGGGAGTCGCGAATTTGAGGTCGCGATTAGGAAGGATGCTGCTGCGTGATCTTCAAGGAGCGACTTGGGTTCGAGCGGCGTTTGTGGAGGGTGTTTGGTGAGGTCGCGTGAGTTGTGGCCGAAGGCAGGCAAGTAGGTCGATGACCTAGGGCTTGGAGGTGAGCACGACTTTGAGCAGAGGTGAATATTTCAGGAAACACCATGCGCTGGCAGTTGGCATCGAAGACAAAGGAATAGGCACTTGATTTGAAGAAATGTGCTGCTGCATCAACGATAAACTTGGGTTAAAAGATCGCGAAGAAAACAATTCGAGATTTGGATTGGGATTTCAATAATCAAAGGTGAGTTAATCTCACTCAGTTAATTTAAATTTAAATTTAAATGATTAAATTTATATAAATGTTTGAATGGATGAATTGATTGATGTGCTGTATAGTATAGTATATATTCAAAATTGGTATTATATATTGTGCTAACATTCTGTGGATGTAGGGAAAACAGGTTGGAGGGATCCAACAGGATTCCTCAAAATTATTTAGCATTGTTGATATCCTCTGTTATGTATATTTGATATTTTGTGATAATTTTATTGATAATTGATGTATTGGATGATATGGTTGGATTGAATATTTGGTATACTGAGTTATTAGAATCTATAGAATTAGATTTTTGAAATGAAATAAAAGAGTAAAATGTTAATTAAAATAACTATAGAGAATTTGAAAAAAAAATGAATGGAAGGGAAAATAAAAGTAATTCTTTTTAATATTCGAATAATTAAATTCTAAGTATGAAACGATGGAATTTGAATAATCAGAGAAATGATAAATTTTAAAGCTTAATTGATATCATTAAAAGAATAAAGGATAAAGAATTTATTTTAAAATATCCAGTTTGAAGTTAAAAGATATAGAAGAAATTTGGGAATCTGAATTGGTATTTTCAGTTAAAGAGTTTAAATCATAATAAAGAAAAAAAATCTTAAAGTTAATAAATTTTGAAATAAATGAAGTAAAGGAAGGAATTTATTTCAAAGCGAAGTAAGTTAGAAATAAATTGTAAATTTACTTAAGTGTTTGGAATTGAAATTAAAGAAAAGTGAGATATTGAAATTTATAAATTCGGTTTATAAAGGTGAAGTGGATTTGGAAATATAAATTCAAGGTGTGAATTTATTAAAGGAATGGTAAAATTGTTAAAAATAAATGGACATTTATTTTTAAAAGGATGTGAAAGTGCAGAGTATTTCTCTGGATAGCCAAGTATGGTTTTCAAAGAAATTTTAAATATAAGTTAAAGGTTTAATGTTGTTTTAAAAGCATGTTTAGAAATTTATTATTTCTAAATGTTTAACTTCTAAAGCAAATGTTTTCAAAACTATTAATGTAGTTATATTTTATAAAGTGGTCTTGTCTAAAGTATTCTTAAGCATACATTTTTAACAAAGTATTAAAGTAGTTTTAATTTTAATATTACAAAGTTTAAAATTATTTAAAATCTAAAGTATTTTATACTTGGCGTTTCAGTGGAAATAAATAATTGCAAAAAGTATTCTGTGAGAGGAAACTGGTTTGAAACTGTTTCCAAAATGGATTGAAATTGAAATTTTATCTTGTGAGGATATTTTTGGGATTAATAAATAATTTGGGAAATCATTTATTGTTTGATGGATGTTTGTGAACATAAATTGATAGTTAAATAACCGACTATCAATATTGGCCAAATGCGTTGATCGTTTCGAAGAGACCGGGATCGAGATTTATTTCTCGAAAACCACTTCGATCCGTTTTGTACGTTTCGTGAAAAACGATTTGGATTCGAAGATGGAGCAGTGAAGTGCAAGGGCTAGTCGCTACTAATCCTGAGGATATTTCCAAAATGGATGTAGTAGGAATAGTGCCTTCGGTTCCGTTCGAACCCGGGACAGACTTGTATGGATGAATGCTTGCGAAACATCGTCAGGAGGACGATGGGCATTCTAAGGGATACATTCTAAAAAGGTAATGCTTAGCCTCAAGCCTCATCAAATAGGAATGACTGAAAATCAGGGGTTATGCAGCAAGGCTAGGTGGGTAGCACCCAAGCAGGGTGAGGTCATTCCTGTCTAGATGTCCCTTTTTATTTTCGGCTTAGTGGGCGGTTGCTGATCCCAACCGCGGGGTGATCTCACTCGGGATTATCCAGTAAGGGATGGTCTCGGCCTTGTGTTGCAGGGGAGCAGGCGTACTCCTCGGTACTGTGATCTAGGCCCCGTACTGTGACAGGTGGTACCCCAAGGCCTAGTCATTAGTTGGAAATCAGTTCTCCCTACGAGCCTTGTACGAGTTTTGTTTGTATTACCCACTCTGTGGCTAGTAGCTGGAATTTAATAGATGTAACAATTTCGGCTATTTTATAAGTATTTGTATATAGACCCTATTATAATATCAGAGGATTTCTACAAAAATTGTTTTAGCTATCTTAAGGTAAAAACCCGACATGTTTATTTGTGGCGTGGTCTTACGAGATGCTTTTGTTTTCAAAGGATTTTTGAAACTTTAATAATCAATTAGGTGTGATTTTCTCGCGCTGGTAATCCAGACTGACTCGGGTATTATTTAACTGTAATGCTCGGGTCAGACCGAGTATTATAGGATACACAGGATGTGATGCTGAGGAGCTCAGGAGACGAGCTGGATGACGACACGTACTCTCGTACTTGTTTATATATATATTCCGCTGTGTTAAGTTGTTGAGTATCCATTTTTATGTTATTGATATTGATGTGGAGCTGTGATTGATGTACTCTGATGATGTAATATATGTAAACAGATATATTTGATTTTGAGTAAAGATTATTTACTATCTATTATATTTTGTTCCGCTGCGATGGTTAGATTCTGATGTTGATTTTGTTTTCTCTTCTTATACCTCTTCTTCTTAAACCCAAACGGTTCGTATTTTTGTACAACTTGAGTTGATTGTTGTAAAATATTGTTGACTCAAGGGGTACGGATTTGCGGGCTGTTACAGTGGTATCATAGCGTAGGTTGGAGATAACCTTGGCTCTGGTGGGAATTACTCATTTAAATTAGAGTTTGAAGTACTCTAGAATGAGTTTGAGCGTATTAATAGATATGAGCGCGTATTTGTTAGTGAATATAAATTGTTTTAATATCTCGTTGATTGATTTATTGAGTGGCGTATGAACCTTCGTCGGCACAGTCTGCGCAACTGTATTGAAGGGGTTTCTAAACACTTGAATAGAACGATTGACACGATATTGTTTTACATATGGGTAAATGGAATAATTTTACCCAAAAACATATTTTGATATAAAGAATAGTTTTTGAAAACTATTTAGCTAATATATGGTTGTTTGGATGTTAGAAATGATAATATTAAAGTATTATCATTGTTAAGTAAAAATTTAACTAGAAATTGTATATAACTAAAATTTAAGGGAATAGATTCAGTATAAAATGAAATTTATAATTATGAATTGTAAATGTGAATTATAAATTGAAATATAATCAACTAAGAATTTGTATAAGCATAAACTGTACAGATGAATTATAGTTAAAATTTATTTAAGCAGGCTTTAGAAATTTAAAATCTCGGAGATTTGGAAATGTTTATCGGAGTGTTTTGGAGATAAATAATAGCACAATTGTTTTGGGGGTATTTCTGAAAAGAATTTGTTTTGAATGAATTTTGGAAGTGATACAACATTGAAATCACTTGGATTATTGGAAAATAATTCTGATGATGACGGCCGCATCATCAGTATTCATTTTCGAATTTCTGAGTGACAGATTGTTGCCAAAAATAAATGTGTTCAGAAAGCTGGATGTTTTTGAAAATCTCAAAAGAAATTTGTTGAGGGTAAAACCAGGATTGGTTTGACTTTTGAGAAATGTGATTTGAGATGTTGGAGATTTCTAAATGATTTGAAACCAAAGCCGGGAGTTTAAAAAACATATCGATAGGATGGGTTGTAAGCTAATAAATTGAGATGATTTTTAAATCAGGGAAGGAAATATAAGCTGTGAATGTTGGGATTTAAATTTAAAGGAAAAAGTTAAAAATGAAATTAACTTGGATTGGGGAATAAAATTTAACTGGGTTGAAAATTTACTTTAAATAGGCTGAAATAATATCCAGTTGTATTCGAATTAAGTTGAAATCGAATTGAGTTAAATAAAACCGAGTTCAAATAAAATTGGATTGGAATAAGAATTCAATTGAACTATGAATGGAAATATATTCTTACTTAAATAAATGAAAAATAAATTGAATAAGGATTGGAATTCAAATAAATAAATTAGAATAACTTGTAAGAGAATTAAAAATCCATAGAAATTAAATTCTTACCTGGATAACTGGAAAATAAGTTGGATAAGAAATAAATTGGATAAGAATTAGATTGAGTTAAATAAATCAGAATAGCGTATAAAAGAATTAAAAATGCATGGAATAAAATATGCTTGAGTTATAAATAAGTGTAAAACTCGAGTCAAAAATAAAAGAAGAATATATTCAAGCCTATAATGAATGGAATAGTGTAAATAATAAGTTGTGACTTATAAAATTAAAAATGGAATACAAATCCAAAATAAATATTTTAATGAATTGGAAAATGAAAGGAAAATCCAAACTTGAATTGTATAATAAAATTGAAACTAAGAAAATAAAATGAAGTGGTGTTTGGAATTAAAAATCAAGTATTGAACTATAAATAGGGAAGAACTAATTTGTTAATAAATTAGTTAATGAAATGTGTAAATGGAACCTATTATAGTGAAATAGAAGCTGAATTGTGAGTATATGATGAGGTGGAAAATAAAACTCAAGTTATAAATCAAATTCGACTTGGATCGATAGTGAAGTAAATGTGATTATATTGTGGTTAATAAAATTGGATGGTAATTTAAAAGTGAATGGTAATTTTAAATGGATAATGGATCCAGAACTTGAGTTATAGATTAAATTTTAACTTGGAGTGTTAACAAACTAAATATAATTGGGAATATATCGAATAAAAATGTGATTTGATTAAAATAGTAATAGGATGGTTTGTATTGTGAATAAAATCCAAATATGTGGAAATAAATTGGATATGGCCTTGTAATCAATTGAGTTAAGCTGAGTATAAAAGAGAAAATTTACTTGTAAAATGAAAATGAGCTTAAGTATAAATTTGAATAAATTGACATAAATTGACTTAAGCTAAATAAATCGAAGAGAGTTGAATTTAATTCAACTTAAACCAAGTTTAATGATATTGGATTAAATTTAAATCAAGTAAAAATAAATCTTAATTGAAATAAAATTCGGTGAGTTATAAATAATATTGGTGGAATGAAATTCTAGAATAAATAATTGTAAACCATTTAAAATTATTAAGGAATTGAAATAACTTGAGGCAATAAGAAAAATAGAATGTTTCAAGTTTATTAGAATGGTTTAAGTGAATGTGGATAAACTAATTATATTGAATAAATAAATGATGGAATAAATAAGTATCAAATGAAATGTGGTTTAAATAAGTTGAGAAATGGTTATTGAATGAAATAGCTTGGATTGTCTTCGAGCTAAATAAAATAGTTTGGAATAAACAAATATGGAATGCAATGTGTCGATAAAATAAAAAGAAAATTTAATAGGTAATGAAATGAAATGTAAGTGAATGGATTCAAATCTGAGATGCAATGAAAATGAGAATATATGGGTTGTGAATAAATTGGAAATGGAATAGAATTAAGTATAAATTGAGTTGACATCAATTTAAATTGGTTATAAACATAAATACTTATTTATTCACATAAATCTCGTTAAATTGCATCGAATTAATTGTCATTTGATGTAAATGGAAGTAATTAAAAATTCTATGGATTGACCGGAGTAAAATAAATTGATTTTGAAAGCAATTGAATTAAATATGAGTTCAGTTCGATTAAAATTAAATTAAATGTAAGTGATTGGGTTTTAAACCATTCAAATTGATGGAAATGTATACGAATGGATTGAAAACCATTCAAATTGACTGAAAATGGTTATAAATTAATTGAAACAGTTGAGTTAGCATGGAAACTATATAAATTGCTTACGGAAAATGTTGGATGTGCATTTCTTTAGAATTCATATGTTTTAACCATTGCAACTAAGTGAAATATAGTTAAAATGCATATATTCGGCACTTACATGTTTAAATTGAGTAAGTACAGGTACCTGGAAGCCGTGTGACAGGATTTGGTTGCGTGAGTTGCTAAAAATATTAAGCTGCTTGTTTAAAAATGCTAAATAAGGTAGGCCTACACAATAAAAATAGGAAATATGAACTGTTTTTGGTTATTCCGACCGGGTGGGTCGATGTATATATATTTATCTCTTTTGTCAAATTGCAAAAGCTCCTCCGTACAAAGGAGACCCTGCCAAAAAATTTCAGAAATTTTGGGAGTTAGAAATTTTTTGAAATTTTTGAAAGTTTTGTTAACAACAAAACGACTTCAAATTGGAAACTAAAATAAGTTAGTAAATGAAACTAACTAAAATAATGACATGCATTAGTTATAAATGGGAAATAGAATTCAATATTTAAGGAAGATAAATTGAATTCATATGGAAATGAAAGAATCAACTTGAATAGAAATAGATATTAACTACGGTGGTAAAGTGAAAACAAACAAAGAAGCATATAAATGCTTATACTAACTTAATAAGGGAATGATCAATTCTTAACTGGAAATTGAATATTGAAAATATATTCTAAGTTGATATTTGGATGAATATTGACATTTGGTAAGAAAGTCGATAAAGTGTTTTTGGAATGTTGTGATTGGATATTAGTGCTAAGCAGATATGCAGGTATTATAAAAGGGAAAAGAGAATTGGTTTTTGGTTTCAAGAAGATAAATTTGAATTGCCCGACAAAATGGTATGTATTTAAATTTGGTATGAAATTTGATTGGGATTTTGGATTGAGCCACTTGGCCTTTTGTTTTTCTTTTGGTTTTGGGAGGCCGTAGAGCCATTTTGTAGTTGTACCGAGCAAGCCGCGCAAAGGAGACGCTGGAGAAATTTTTCGAGAATTTAGGGAGTTAGAAAAATTTTGAGAAAATTTTGATAATTCAAGATTTAGTTTAAATTGAAACTTGAATGGTGAACGAATAATATAGTTTGAAGCTTTGGGAGAGTGGGAAGTTAATACGAATGACAGTGGGTCTATAATGAAAGACATGTTAGGGTAAGTTGATGAAATTGTTTGGTTTTGAAAAAAATAAAAATAAAATGGGTATTGGATCATTCTTCCTAATTAGTAATTTCGGGGATGAAATTCTTTTAAGGGGGGAGGAATGTGACGACCCGGAATTTTCAAGCATTTAAAATAAGGATATTTAATTGATTTTAACTATTCAATAGAGTAATTTTAACTTGAATTACGAATATCACAATTTATTTGATAATTGAATTATTGAATTAAATGATTTGAAGTTGGGTGAAATGTGGAATCTGGAGTTTTAAGCCTGTTAAAAATAATTTGAAGGTTCGTAGACTTTATATTGATAGTGCGGAAGATAATAGAAGTTTTAAAATTGAATTTAACAGTAATTTGTTCAGTTTTGAAATTTCATTTTTTGAATTGAATTTAAAAATAGCCTTCCGAGGCATAGTCTCGGAATTCGACGAAACCAGTTCCATCGGATCCGTAATATTGAATTATTATCGGATTTCAGTTTTCGTAGTTTTTGGGCTTGTTGTGTGAGCATACGATATAAAAACGCGTTGAAGATTTTCATCGAAAATTTAATTTAAATCATTGTATATTCTCATATAAGCCACCTTCACTAGCCGACGTTCATTCTCATCCAGTACCCTGTCTTCCTTCAGAAGCTAATGCCTTCATAAAAAAAAAGAATATGTATTACTCGCGGCTTCTTCTGGAAGACAGGCCGACATGTTTTTTTATAATCACGCAATACCCTTCTCTAAATAAATAAAAAAAAGAACCGAGCCCCCTTCCTTCAAAATAAAAATTCACGAAACAAAATAACTGGCTCTCGTTCGTTTAAAAAAAAGGCACGGCCGCTTTGAATCATGGCCGCCCTATTCCAATTTGCTCGAGTTCTTAGGAGGTTGGAGCCGGACGAAGTCGAAGTCACGAAAGAGGAAGAGGGTTTCGAAATTTCTGGGGAAGCCGCCGTGAATCGCGCGAGCACGGTTACAAGTCGTGGAGGGTTGTGGCGCGAAGTGTGGCGTCGCAAGCTTGAGTTGGCGTCGCGATGCTCGAGACTGGGTGATGGGTTGAAGGGAGTCACAAATTTAAGGTCGCAATTAGGAAAGATGCTGCTGCGTGATCTTCAAGGAGCGACTTGGGTTCGAGCGGCGTTTGTGGAGGGTGTTTGGTGAGTTCGCGTGAGTTGTGGCCGATGGCAGGCAAGCAGGTCGATGACCTAGGGCATGGAGGTGAGCACGATTTCGAGCAGAGGTGAATATTTCAGGAAACACCATGCGCTGGCAGTTGGCATCGAAGACAAAGGAATAGGCACTTGATTTGAAGAAATGTGCTGCTGCATCAACGATAAACTTGGGTTAAAAGTTCGCGAAGAAAAAAATTCGAGATTTGGATTGGGATTTCAATAATCAAAGGTGAGTTAATCTCACTCAGTTAATTTAAATTTAAATTTAAATGATTAAATTTATATAAATGTTTGAATGGATGAATTGATTGATGTGCTGTATAGTATAGTATATATTCGAAATTGGTATTATATATTGTGCTAACATTCTATGGATGCAGGAAAAACAGGTTGGAGGGATCCAACAGGATTCCTCAAAATTATTTAGCATTGTTGATATCCTCTGTTATGTATATTTGATATTCTGTGATAATTTTATTGATGATTGATGTATTGGATGATATGGTTGGATTGAATATTTGGCATACTAAGTTATTAGAATCTAAGGAATTAGATTTTTGAAATGAAATAAAAGAGTAAAATGTTAAGTAAAATAATTATAGAGAATTTGAAAAAAAAATGAATGGAAGGGAAAATAAAAGTAATTCTTTTTAATATTCGAATAATTAAATTCTAAGTATGAAACGATGGAATTTGAATAATCGGAGAAATGATAAATTTTAAAGCTTAAGTGATATCATTAAAAGAATAAAGGATAAAGAATTTATTTTAAAATATCCAGTTTGAAGTTAAAAGATACAGAAGAAATTTGGGAATCTGAATTGGTATTTTCAGTTAAAGAGTTTAAATCATAATAAAGAAATAAAATCTTAAAGTCAATAAATTTTGAAATAAATGAAGTAAAGGAAGGAATTTATTTCAAAGTGAAGTAAGTTAGAAATAAATTATAAGTTTACTTAAGTGTTTGGAATTGAAATTAAAGAAAAGTGAGATATTGAAATTTATAAATCGGGTTTATAAAGGTGAAGTGGATTTGGAAATATAAATTCAAGGTGTGAATTTATTAAAGGAATGGTAAAATTGTTAAAAATAAATGGAGATTTATTTTTAAAAGGACGTGAAAGCGCAGAGTATTTCTCTGGATAGCCAAGTATGGTTTTCAAAGAAATTTTAAATATAAGTTAAAGGTTTAATGTTGTTTTGAAAGCATGTTTAGAAATTTATTATTTCTAAATGTTTAACTTCTAAAGCAAATGTTTTCAAAACTATTAATGTAGTTATATTTCATAAAGTGGTCTTGTTTAAAGTATTCTTAAGCATACATTTTTAACAAAGTATTAAAGTAGTTTTAATTTTAATATTATAAAGTATATTTTATAATAACGTGATTTAAAATTATTTAAAATCTAAAGTATTTTATACTTGGCGTTTCAGTGGAAATAAATAATTGCAAAAAGTATTCTGTGAGAGGAAACTGGTTTGAAACTGTTTCCAAAATGGATTGAAATTGAAATTTTATCTTGTGCGGATATTTTTGGGATTAATAAATAATTTGGGAAATCATTTATTGTTTGATGGATGTTTGTGAACATAAATTGATAGTTAAATAACCGACTATCAATATTGGCCAAATTCGTCTATCGTTTCGAAGAGACCGAGATCGAGATTTATTTCTCGAAAACAACTTCGATCCGGTTTGTATGTTTCGTGAAAACGATTTGGATTCGAAGATGGAGCAGTGAAGTGCAAGGGCTAGTCGCTACTAATCCTGAGGATATTTCCAAAATGGATGTAGTAGGAATAGTGCCTTCGGTTCCGTTCGAACCCGGGACGGACTTGTATGGATGAATGCTTGCGAAACATCGTTAGGAGGATGATGGGCATTCTAAGGGATATATTCTAAAAAGGTAACGCTTAGCCTCAAGCCTCATCAAATGGGAATGACTGAAAATCAGGGATTATGCAGCAAGGCTAGGTGGGTAGCATCCAAGCAGGGTGAGGTCATTCCAGTCTAGATGTCCCTTTTTATTTTCGGCTTAGTGGGCGGTTGCTGATCCCAACCGCGGGGTGATCTCACTCGGGATTATCCAGTAAGGGATGGTCTCGGCCTTGTGTTGCAGGGGAGCGGGCGTACTCCTCGGTACTGTGATCTAGGCCCCGTACTGTGACAGGTGGTACCCCAATGCCTAGTCATTAGTTGGAAATCAGTTCTCCCTACGAGCCTTGTACGAGTTTTGTTTGTATTACCCACTCTGTGGCTAGTAGCTGGAATTTAATAGATGTAACAATTTCGGCTATTTTATAAGTATTTGTATATAAACCCTATTATAATATCAGAGGATTTCTATAAAAATTGTTTTAGCTATCGTAAGGTAAAAACCCGACATGTTTATTTGTGGCGTGGTCTTACGAGATGCTTTTGTTTTCAAAGGATTTTTGAAACTTTAATAATCGATTGGGTGTGATTTTCTCACGCTGGTAATCCAGACTGACTCGGGTATTATTTAACTGTAATGCTCGGGTCAGATCGAGTATTATAGGATACACAGGATGTGTTGCTGAGGAGCTCAAGAGACGAGCTGGATGACAACACACACTCTCGTACTTGTTTATATATATATTCCGCTGTGTTAAGTTGTTGAGTATCCATTTGCATGTTATTGATATTGATGTGGAGCTGTGATTGATGTACTCTGATGATGTAATATATGTAAACAGATATATTTGATTTTGAGTAAAGATTATTTACTATCTATTATATTTTGTTCCGCTGCGATGGTTAGATTCTGATGTTGATTTTGTTTTCTCTTCTTCTACCTCTTCTTCTTAAACCCAAACGGTACGTATTTCTGTGCAACTTGAGTTGATTGTTGTAAAATAGTGTTGACTCAAGGGGTACGGATTTGCGGGCTATTGCACCGTTCTCACCCTATTACCAATTGGTTTCATTGATTCGTAGCTATTGCATTAATTTCCACAAATTTCATCCACATCTCTATTAATGTAAAATTTAATATTAAATCCCCTTTATTTTCAACTAATTCACTTATTGAATATTTTTTTACTTTCAAATAAATTAATAAATATAAAATTTCACTCCTAAGATCCACCACTTGTTATATTATAAATGAAATTAACATTGGTTACATCCTCTGGAATTAACAATCTTTTATGGCAAATCAATTTATCATAACTGCACAATTAGGTCAATTAACTGCAATTAATTTCACATTAAATTTTATAAATTATAAATTGAAACTTTAACAAATCCATTACTTGATTTAAAACCCTGCTATTCAATAAATTGACATTTATAGGTGAAATTAACATTGACTTATATTTCATATCATAAATGCGTGCTTTATTTCATACTATTTAGTTATATTTGCCAAGTATGTATATTAAGTACTATTTATATTCTATAATTAATTTACTTTCTTGGTTTCATAGTTAATAAGTTTTCACTTTCAACAATATGATAATAACCTACATAACATTGATTTTTATTTCATGAATTCATTAAATAAATCCACTAATTGCCTTTGTTTCCTTATATCCAATTTATTACCATTTTAAATACGTTTATTATCAACAACATATCTTTAAATTACTTATCTACAATTATTGCATTGGTTTATTCAACAGTTACTTTTTATTTACTCATTTTCTATTTATAACCAATGTAACAATTTTCACACTTCCTTTATGTTATTAATTACCATTAAAGTAACGTTTATCATCTACAATAAACATTGTAATTACTTACCTACATTAATTGCAAATTTTTTCCATTTATTGCATATTACTTCCGGTTAATATAACATTGAATTCATTAAATTTATTACTAATTATATCATTGCATTAGTTAATACAATATTCCCATTTGTTTTTTTATATATTCAATTCCTTAGCCTATAACAATTTCCATCACTTTAAATAAATCGTAATTTCATTTCCATTGTTAATACTTAGCTTTAATTTTAAATGTTGCATTTCATTTATTTAAAATTTTAGTATTTACTTATTTCTTCCTAAATTTAATTACAAACTCTTAATTAAATTAAGCAATTAATTTCTCAAAATTTACGGGTCGTTACATAAGTAATCATAAAAAACACCCTCAACCGTTAGAAACTATAAGATATCAAATGAGTTTAACAATCTCCTTGACGTCACTTTGTCGTGGTGTTGTAATTTTGGTAAAATGACCATCCCTGTTGATGAATATGAGAAAAACAATGAGGTATGGAAAACGAGGAAAACGGAACGATCGTAAAAAAAGAACGTTTATTACGCTATAGCTTCTATAGACAAGCTTTTGACCCATATCCCAATTTATTCCCTCGGTGATCCATAATATCTTAAATATCGAGTGCTACATTGTGAGCATGCTCGAGCGTTTCGCGGAGATCGAAGACGTTTGCCGGTACCGTCGAATCAATGAGCGGTCCGCCGATTTCTTCCATTTCCTCAAACGACCATAACTTTTGACTCGTTTGGATTTACGGGAGCCACAACCTATCAAAACGAAGCTCTTTCTATGTTCTGCGTTTCTAATAGTTGGAATTGTCATGGATAGGTTTAGTGTGCAGAAAAATACCATCTTAAGTTTTTGCTACAGCTTAGATGTTTTCGTTCATAAATTTATTTTGTGGTGTTTGTGATATAAACAATTGGACTAAATCGATGAAATCCTTAAAAATGACAAAAAAACAAAAATATACGAATATAAAAAAAGGCCACGATAATATTCCGCTAAAAAGATTGAAATTGGATTAAAAATTGGATAAAATTGGAAACTGAAAGATATTCACAGACTGAAAAAAGGTTACTTACAGGCTAAGTAATCATAAAAAACACCCTCAGCCATTCGAAATTCTAAGATATCAAATACATTTAACATTCTCCTTGAAATCATTTTGTCGCAGTGTAGTAATTTTGATAAAAAGACCGTGCGTGTTGATGGACATGAGCAAAACAATGAGGTATGAAAAACGAGGAAGACGGAACGATCGTAAAGAAAGAATATTTATTGCGCTATGGATTCTATAGACAAGCTTTTGACCCATATCACCATTTATTCCCACAGTGATCCATAATATCTTAAATATTGAATGCTACGGTGTGAGCATGCTCGAGCGTTGCGCGGAGATCGAAGATTTTCGCCAATACTGTCGAATCGGATCAGCGAGCGGCCCGTCGCTTTCTTCCGTTTCTTCAAACAACCATAACTTTTAACTCATTTGGAGTACCAGAGCCACAACCTATCAAAATGAAGCTTCTTCCATGTTCTATGTCTCTAACGGTTGGAATCGTCATGGATCAGATTCGTGTGTGGAAAAGTTCTATCTTAAGTTTTTTCTATAGCTCGGATATTTTCGTTTATAAATTTATTTCGCGGAATTTGTGGTATAAACAATCGGACTAAATCGATGTAATCCTTGCAAAACAAAAAAAAACAAAAATATACGGAGATAAAAAAAAGGCCACGATAATATTCCGCTAAAAAGATTGAAATTGGATCAAAAATTGGATAAATCATGAAACCGAAAGATATTCGCGGACTAAAAAATAGGTTACTACAGGCTAAGTAATCATGAAAAACACCCTCAGCCGTTCGAAATTCTAAGATATCAAATACTGTTAACATTTTCCTTGAAGTCACTTTATCATGGTGTTATAATTTTGGTAAAAAGACCGTGCATGTTGATGAATATGATCAAAACGATGAGGTACGAAAACTAGGAAGACGGAACGATCGTAAAAAAAGGAAGTTAATTGCGCCACAGCTTCTGTAGACAATTTTCGACCCATATCCCCATTTATTCCCTCAGTGATCCATAATATCATAAATACCAAGTGCTACGGTGTGTGCACGCTCAGGCGTTTCGTGGAGATCGAAGACTTCCGCCAATACCGTCGAATCGGATCAACGAGCGGTCTGTCGCTTTCTTCCGTCTCTTCAAACAGCCATAACATTTGACTCGTTTGGAGTTACGGGAGCCATAACCTATCAAAACGTATAACTTTCCATGTTCTACGTTTCTAACTGTGAAATTTGTCATGGATTGGTTTTGTGTACAGAAATATTTCATCTTAAGTTTTTACTATAGCTCGGTTGGTTTCGTTCATAAATTTAATCCGTAGAGTTTGTGGTTTAAATAATCGGACTAAATCGATGTAAACATTGAAAAACGACAACAAACAAAAATATAAAAAGATCAAAAAAGGCCACGATACTATTCCGCTAAAAGGATTGAAATTGGATTTAAAATTGGATAAAATAGGAAACCGAAAGATATTCGCTTACTGGAAAAGTAGGTTACTTAAAGGCTAAGTAATCATAAAAAACACCTTCAGTCGTTCGAAATTCTAAGATATCAAATGCGTTTAACTTTCTCTTGAAGTCGCTTTGTCGTGGTAATGTAATTTTGGTAAAATGACCGTGCGTGTTGATGAATATGAGCAAAACAATGAGGTACGGAGAACGAGAAAGACGGATCGATCGTAAAAAAACGAACGTTTATTGCGATATAGCTTCAGTGGACAAGCTTTTGACCCATATCCCCATTTATTCCCTCGTTGATCTATAATATCTTAAATATCGAGTGCTACTGTGTGATCATGCTCGAGCGGTTCGCGGAGATCGAAAACTTTCGCCAATACCGTTGAATCGGATCAGCGAGCGGTCCGTCGCTTTCTTTCGTTTCTTTCAACTGCCATAACTTTTGCTTCGTCTGGAGTTACGGGAGCCACAACCTATCAAAATATATTTTTCTATTGGTTGGAATTATCATGGATCGGTTTCGTGTGCAGAAAAATTCCATCTTATGTTTTTACTGTCTCTTGGATGTTTTCCTTCATAAACTAATTCCACGGAGTTTGTGGTATAAATAATCGGACAAAATCGATGTAAACCTTGAAAAAAACAAAAGAAAAAAAATATACGAAGATCAAATCAGGCCACGGTAATATTCCGCTAAAAATATTGAAATTGGATTAAAAATTGGATAATACAGGAAACCAAAAGATATTCGCAGACTGAAAAAGTAGGTTACTCACAGGCTAAGTAATCATAAAAAACACCCTCAGCCGTTCGAAATTCTAAGATATCAAATGCGTTTAACATTCTCCTTGAAGTCACTTTGTCGTGATGTTGTAATTTTACCAAAATGAGCGCGCATGTAGATGAATATGAGCAAAACAATGAGGTACGGAAAGCGAGGAAAATGGAACGATCGTAAAAAAAGAACGCCTATTGGGCTATATCTTCTATAGACAAGCTTTTGACCCATATCCCCATTTATTCCCTCAGTGATCCATAATATCTTAAATATCGAGTGCTACATTGTGAGCATGCTCGAGCGTTTCGTGGATATCAAAGACTTTCGCCGGTACCGTCGGATCAATCAATGAGCCGTCCATCGCTTTCTTCTATTTCTTCAAACGACCATAACTTTTGACTCCTTTGGAGTTACGGGAGCCACAACCTATCAAAACGAAGCTCTTTCCATGTTCTACGTTTCTAACGGTTGGAATTGTCATGGATAAATTTAATGTGCAGAAAAACTCCTTCTTATATTTTTTCTACAGCTTGGATGTTTTTGTTCATAAATTTATTTTGCGGAGTTTGTGATATAAACAATTGGACTAAATCCATGTAATCCTAGAAAAATGACAATAAAATAAAAATATACGAAGAAAAAAAAGGCCACGGTAATATTCCGCTAAGAAGATTGAAATTACATTAAAAATTAGATAAAACAAGAAACCGAGGGATATTCGCAGACTGAAAAAATAGGTTACTTACAGGCTAAGTAATCATAAAAAACACCCTCAATCGTTCGAAATTCTTAGATATCAAACTCGTTTAACATTCTCCATGAAATCATTTTGTCGTGGTGTAGTAATTTTGGTAAAAAGACCGCACGTGTTGATGAATATGAGCAAAATAATGAGGTACGGAAAACGAGGAAGACGAAACGATCATAAAAAGGAATGTTTATTGCGCTATAGCTTCTGTAGACAAGCTTTTGACCCATATCCCCATTTATTCCCTCAGTGATCCATAATATCTTAAATATCGAGTGCTACAGCGTGAGCATCCTCGAGCATTGCATGGAGATCGAAGACTTTCGCCAATACCGTCGAATCGGATCAACGAGCGGTCCGTCTCTTTCTTCCGTTTCTTCAAACGACCATAACTTTTGACTCGTTTGGAGTTACGGGAGCCACAACCTATCAAAACGAAGCTCTTTCCATATTCAATATTTCAAACAGTTGGAAATGTCATGGCAAATTCATGTGCATAAAAATTCCATCTTAAGTTTTTTCTACAACTCGGATGTTTTCGTTCATAAATTTATTTTGCGGAGTTTGTGGTATAAATAATCGGACTAATTCAATGTAATCCTTAAAAAACAACAAAAAAACAAAAATATACGAAGATAAAAAAGGCCACGATTATATTCCGCTAAAAAATTGAAATTGGATAACAAATTAGATAAAATAGGAGGCCGAAAGATATTCGCGGACTGAAATAATATGTTACTTGCAGGCTAAGTAATCGTGAAAAGCACCCTCAGCCGTTCGAAATTCTAAGATATCAAATGCGTTTAATATTCTCCTTGAAGTCACTTTGTTGTGATGTGATTTGGGTGAAAAGATGGAGCGTGTTGATGAATATGAGCAAAACAATGATGTACGAAAAACGATGAAGATGGAACGATCGTAAAAAAAGAACGTTTATTGTGCCATAGCTTCTGTAGACAAGTTTCAAACCATATCCCCATTTATTTCTTCAGTGATCCATAATATCTTAAATACCGAGTGCTACGTTGTGAGCATGCTCGTGCGTTTCATGGAGATTGAAGACTTTCGCCAATACTGTCGAATCGGATCCGCAAGCGGTCCGTCGCTTTCTACCGTCTCTTCAAACTGCCATAACTTTTGACTCGTTTGGAGTTACGGGAACCATAACCTATCAAAAAGTGTCTCTATCCATGTTCTATGTTTTTAACTATGGGAATTTTCATGGATTGGTTTCATGTGCATAAAAATTTCATCTTAAGTTTTTACTACAGCTCGTATGGTTTCGTTCATAAATTTATTCCGAAACGTTTGTGGTTTAAATAATCGGACTAAATCGATATAAACCTTGAAAAACGACAAAAAAACCAAAAATATACAAAGATCAAAAAAGGCCACGATAATATTCCGCTAAAAAGATTGAAATTGGATTTAAATTTGATAAAACAGGAAACCGAAAGATATTTGCAGACTGAAAAAGTAGGTTACTTAAAGGCTAAGTAATCATAAAAAACAGCTTCAGCCTTTCGAAATTGTAAGATATCAAATGCATTTAACATTGTCTTGAAGTCAGTTTGTCGTGGTAATGTAATTTTGGTAAAATGACCGTGCGTGTTGATGAATATGAGAAAAACAATGAGGTACAGAAAACGAGGAAGACGGAACGATCGTAAAAAAAGAACGTTTATTGCGCTATAGCTCCTATAGACAAGCTTTTGACTCATATCCCCATTTATTCCCTCAGTGATCCATAATATCTTAAAAATCGAGTGCTACAGTGTGATCATGCCCGAGCGGTTCCCGGAGATCAAAGGCTTCTGCCAATACCGTCGAATCGGATCAGCAAGCGGTTGTTCGCTTTCTTCCGTTTCTTCAAACTGCCATAACTTTTGACTCGTTTGGAGTTACGGGAGCCATAACCTATTAAAATGAAGCACTTTCCATGTTCTATGTTTCTAATGGTTGGAATTTTCATGGATCGGTTTCATGTGCAGAAAAATTCCATCTTAAGTTTTTCTACATCTCAGATGTTTTCATTCATAAATTTATTCCGTGGAGATTATGGTTTAATTAATCGGACTAAATCGATGTAAACATTGAAAACGACAAAAAAACAAAAATATGTGAAGATCAAAAAAGGCCACGCCAATATTCCGCTAAAAAGAATGAAATTGGATTAAAAATTGGATAAACCAGGAAACCGAAAGATATTCGCAAACTGAAAAACTAGGTTACTTATAGGCTAAGTAATCATAAAAAACCCTTAGCCATTCGAAATTCTAAGATATCCAACGCGTATAACATTCTCCTTGAAGTCAATTTGTCGTGGTGTTGTAATTTTGGTAAAAA
Source organism: Allium cepa (assembly GCA_030765085.1). Lineage (NCBI taxonomy): Eukaryota > Viridiplantae > Streptophyta > Magnoliopsida > Asparagales > Amaryllidaceae > Allium > Allium cepa. Next base: position 174,717,270 of record CM060931.1, read on the forward strand.
GAACATTTATTGCGCTATAGATTCTGTAGACAAGCTTTTGACTTATATCTCCATTTATTCCCTCGGTGATCCATAATATCTTAAATATCGAGTGCTACGGTGTGAGCATGCTTGTGCGTTTCACGGAGATCGGAGACTTTTGTCAATACCGTCGAAACGGATTAGCGAGCGGTCCGTCGCTTTCTTCCGTTTCTTCAAACTGCCATAACTTTTGACTCGTTTGTAGATACGGAAGCCACAGCCTATCAAAACGTATCTCTTTCCATGTTCTGCGTTTCTAACTATTGGAATTTTCATGGATCGGTTTCATGTGCAGAAAAATTTCATCTTAAGTTTTCACTACAGTGCGGATGTTTTCGTTCATAAACTTATTCCGCGGAGTTTGTGGTATAAATAATCGGACTAAATCGATGTAAACCTTGAAAAATAACAAAAAAACACTTACGAAGATCCAAAAAGACCACGATAATATTCCACTGAAAAGATTGAAAATGGATTCAAAATTGGATAAAATAGGAAACCACAAGATATTCGCAGACTAAAAAGTTGGTTACTTACAGGTTACGTAATCATAAAAAACACCATTAACCGTTCGAAATTCTAAGATATCAAATGCGTTTAACATTCTCTTGAAGTAACTTTGTCATGGTAATGTAATTTTGCTAAAAAGACCGGGCGTTTTGATGAATATGAGCAAAACAATGAGGTACGGAAAATGAGGAAGACTGAACGATCATTAAAAAAGAATGTTTATTGCGCTATAGCTTCTGTAGACAAGCTTTTGACCCATATCCCCATTTACTCTCTCAATGATCCACAATATCTTAAATATCGAATGCTACGGTGTGCGCATGCTCGAGCGTTTCGCGGAGATCAAATACTTTCGCTAATACCGTCGAATCGGATTAGCGAGCGGTCCGTCGCTTTCTTCCTTTTCTTCAAACAGCCATAATTTTTGACTCATTTGGATTTACGAGAGCCACAACCTATCAAAACAAAGCTTTTTACATGTTCTACGTTTCTAATGGTTGGAACTGTCGTGGATCGATTTTAAGTGCAGAAAAATTCAATCTTGAGTTTTTTGTACAACTCGGATGTTTTTATTCATAAACTTATTCCGCGGAGTTTGTGGTACAAAAGATAGGACTAAATCGATGTAAACTTTGAAAAACGACAAAAAACAAAAAATATGAAGATAAAAAAAGGCCACGATAATATCCTACTAAAAAGATTGAAATTCGATTAAAAATTGGATAAAACAGGAAACCGAAAGAAATTCGCAGACTGAAAAAGTAGGTTACGTACAGGCTATGTAATCATAAAAAACACCCTCAGCCGTTCGAAATTCTAAGATATCAAATGCATTTAACATTCTCCTTGAAGTCACTTTGTCGTGGTGTTGTAATTTTGGTAAAAAGACCGTGCGTGTTGATGAAAATGAGCAAAGCAATGAGGTACGGAAAACAGGGAAGACGGAACGATCGTAAAAAAAGAACGTTTATTGTCCTATAGCTTCTATGTACAAGCATTTGACCCAAATCCCCATTTATTCACTCGGTGATCCATAATATCTTAAATATCGGGTGCTATGTGAGCATGCTTGAGCATTTCGCGAAGATCGAAGATTTTCGCCGGTACCGTCGAATCGGATCAGCGGGCGGTCCGCCACTTTCTTTGGTTTCTTCAAACGGTCATTACTTTTTACTCGTTTGGAACTATGGGAGCCACAACCTATCAAAATAAAGCTCTTTCCACGTTCTACGCTTCTAACAGTTGGAACTGTCACGGATCGGTTTCATGTGTAGAAAAATCTGTCTTAAGTTTTTTCTACAGCTCGGATGTTTTCTTTCATAAATTTATTCCGTTTAGTATAGAGTATAATAATCGGACTAAATCGATGTAAAACTTGAAAAACGACCAAAAAACAAAAATATATGAAGATAAAAAAGGCCATAATAATATCCCACTAAAAAGATTGAAATTGGATTAAAAATTGGATAAAACAGAAAATCGAAAAATATTCCCAGACTGAAAAAGTAGGTTACTATCAGGCTACGTAATCATAATAAACACCCTTAGCTATTCGAAATTCTAAGATATTAAATGCGTTTAACATTTTCCTTGAAGTCACTTTGTCGTGGTGTTGTAATTTTGGTAAAGACCGCGCATGATGATGAATATGAGAAAAACGATGAGGTATGGAAAACGAGGAAGACGGTACGATCGTAAAAAAAGAACGTTTTTTGCGCTGTAGCTTCTATAGACAAGCTTTTGACCCATATCCCTATTTATTCCCTTAGTGATCCATAATATCTAAAACATCGAGTGTTACGGTGTGAGAATGCTTGAGCGTTTCATGGAGAACGAAGACTTTCGCTGATATCGTCGAATCGGATCAGCGAGCGGTTCGTCGTTTTCTTCCATTTCTTTAAACGACCATAACTTTTTACTCGTTTGGAGTTACGGGAGCCACAACCAATAAAAACGAAGCTCTTTCCTTGTTCTACATTTCTAACGGTTGAAATTGTCATGGATGTGTTTCATGTGCAGAAAAATTCCATCTTTAGTTTTTTCTGCAACTCGGATGTTTTCGTTCATAAATTTATTCCGTAGAGTTTGTGGTATAAATAATCAGACTAAATCGATGTGAACCTTGAAAAACGACAAAAAACCAAAATTATACAAAGATAAAAAAAAGGCCACGATAATATTCCGATAAAACGAACGAAATTGGAATAAAAATTGGATAAAACACGAAGCCGAAAGATATTCATAGACTGAAAAAATAGGTTACTTACAGGCTAAGTAATCATTAAAAACACCCTCAGCCGTTTGAAATTCTAAGATATCAAATGCATTTAACATTCTCCTTGAAGTCACTTTGTCATGCTGTTGTAATTTTGGAAAAAAGACCGTGCGTGTTGATGATTATGATCAAAACAATGAGGTACGGAAAACGAGGAAGACGGAACGATCGCAAAAAGAACGTTTATTACGGTATAGTTTCTGTAGACAAGCTCTTGACCCATATCCCCATTTATTCCCTCTGTGATCCATAATACCTTAAATATCGAGTGCTACAATGTGCGAATGCTCGAGCGTTCCGCGTAGATCGAAGACTTTCGCCAATACCGTTGAATCGGACCAGCGAGCGGTCCGTCGCTTTCTTTCGTTTCTTCAAACGGCCATAACATTTGACTCGTTTAGAGTTACGGGAGCCATAACCTATATAAATGAAGCTCTTTACATGTTTTACGTTTCTAATAGTTGGAATTGTCATGGATCTGTTTCATGTTAAGAAAAATTCCATCTTGAGTTTTTACTACAGCTAAGATGTTTTTGTTCATAACTTTATTCCACGGAGTTTATGGTATAAATAATCGGACTAAATCGATGTAAAGCTTGAAGAATGGCAAAAAACAAAAATATTCGAAGATCTAAAAAGGCCACAATAATGTTCCGCTAAAAAGTTTGCAATTGGATTAAAAATTGGATAAAACAGGAAACCAAAAAATATTCGCAGACTGAAAAAATAGATTTCTCATAGGCTAAGTAATCATAAAAAACACCCTCAGCCGTTCAAAATTCTAAAATGTCAAATGCGTTTAACATTAACCTTAAAGTCACTTTGTTGTGTGTTGTAATTTTGGTAAAAGACCGTGCATTTTGATGAACATGAGCAAAACAATGAGGTGCAGAAAACGAAGAAGACGGAACGATCATAAAAAAAGAACGTATATTTCCCTATAGCTTCTGTAGACAAGCATTTGACACATATCCCCATTTATTCCCTCACTGATCCATAATATCTTAAATATCTAGTGCAACAATGTGAGCATGCTCGAGCGTTTCACGATGTTCGAAGACTTTCGCCGGTACCGTCGAATAGGATCAGTGAGCGGTCCGTCGCTTTCTTCCGTTTCTTCAAACGGCTATAACTTTTGACTTGTTTGGAGTTATGAGAGCCACAACCTATCAAAACAAAGCACTTTCCATATTCTATGTTTCTAATGGTTGGAATTGTCACGGATCGGTTTCATGTGCATAAAAATTCAATCTTAAGTTTTTTCTACAACTCAAATGTTTTCTTTCACAAATTTATTCCGCGGTGTTTGAGATATAAATAATCGGACTAAATCGATGTAAACCTTGAAAAACGACAAAAAAAACAAAAATATACGAAGATTAAAAAAGGCTACGATAATATCCCACTAAAGATTGAAATTAGATTAAAAACTGGATAAAACAGAAAATTGAAAGATATTTGGAGATTGAAAAAGTAGGTTACTAACAGGCTACGTAATCATAAAAAATACCCTCAACCGTTCAAAGTTCTAAGATATCAAATGCGTTTAACATTTCCCTTGAAGTCACTTTGTCGTGGTGTTGTAATTTGGGTAAAAAGACCGTGCGTGTTGATGAATATGAGAAAAACAATGAGGTATGGAAAATGAGGAAGACGGAACGATCGTAAAAAAAATGTTTATTGCGCTATAGTTTCTGTAGACAAGCTTTTGACCCATGTCCCCATTTATCCCCTCAATGATCCATAATATCTTAAATATCGAGTGCTACGGTGTGAGAATGCTCGAGCGTTTCACGGAGATCGAAGATTTTTGCCAATCTTGTCGAATTGGATCAGTGAGCGGTCCGTTGTTTTCTTCCGTTTCTTCAAACAACCATAACTTTTGACTCATTTGGAGTTACGGGAGCCACAACCTACAAAAATGAAGCTCTTTCAAGGTTCTATGTTTTAACATTGGAATTGTCAAGGATCGGCTTCATATGCAGAAAAATTCCATCTTAAGTTTTTTTACAACTTAGATGTTTTCGTTCATAAATTTATTCCGCGGAGTTTGTGGTATAAATAATCAGACAAAATCGATATAAATCTTGAAAAACGAGAAGAAAACAAAAATATACGAAGGTCAAAAATAGCCACGATTATGTTCCGTTAAAAAGATTGAAATTGGATTAAAAATTGGATAAAACAGAAAACTTGAAGATATTCGCAGACTGACAAACTATGTTATTTACAGGCTAAGTAATCATAAAAAACACCCTCAGCCGTTCGAAATTCTAAGATATCAAATGCGTTTAACATTCTCCTTGAAGTCACTTTGTCGTGCAGTTGTAATTTTGGTAAAAAGACTGCGCGTGTTGATGAATATGATCAAAACAATGAGGTACGGAAAACGAGGAAGATGGAACGATCGTAAAAAAGAATGTATATTGCGGTATAGCTTCTGTAGACAATCTTTTGACCCATATCCCAATTTTTTCCCTTAGTGATCCATAATATCATAAATATCGAGTGCTACGGTGAGAGAATGCTCGAGCGTTTCGAGGAGATCGAATACTTTCGCCAATACCGTCGAATCAGATCAGCGAACGCTCTGTCGCTTTCATTTGTTTCTTTAAATGGCCATAACATTTGACTCGTTTGGAGTCCCGGGAGGCACAACCTACCAAAACGAAGCTCTTTACACGTTCTACGTTCCTAACTGTTGGAATTGTCATGGTTCGGTTTCGTGTGCAGAAAAATTCCATCTTATGTTTTTACTACAGCCCAAATGTTTTCATTCATAAATTTACTCTGCGGAGTTTATGATATAAATAATCGGATTAAGTCGTTGTAAACATTGAAAAATGACAAAAACAAAAATATACGAAGATCTAAAAGGGCCACGATAATATTCCGCTAAAAAGATTGAAATTGGATTAAAAATTGGATAAAACAGGAAACCGAAAGATATTCGCAGACTGAAAAATAGGTTTCGTACACGCTAATCGTATGAAACACCCTCAGATGTTCGAAATTCTAAAATATCAAATTCGTTTAACGTTAACCTTGAAGCCACTTTGTCGTGTTGTTGTAATTTTGGTAAAAAGACCCCGCATGTTGGTGAATATGAGCAAAACAATGAGGTACGGAAAACGAGGAAGACGGAACGATCATAAAAAAAGAACGTTTATTGCGGTATAGCTTCTGTAGACAAGTGACCCATATCCTCATTTATTACCTCTTTGATCTATAATATCTTAAATATGTAGTGCTACGGTGTGGGCATGCTCAAGCATTTCACGGAGATCGAAGACTGTCGCCAATACCAACAAATCGGATCTGCCAGCAATCCTTTGCTTTCTTCCGTTTTATCAAATGGCCATAACTTTGACTCGTTCGGAGCAACGGGAGCCACAGCGTATTAAAACGTATCTCTTTCCATGTTCTACATTTCTAACGGTTGGAATTGTCATGGATCGGTTTCTTGTGCAGAAAAATTTCATCTTAAGTTTATCGATAGCTCGGCTGTTTTCGTTCATAAATTTATTTCGTGGAGTTTGTGGTATAAATAATTGAACTAAATCGATGTAAACCTTGAAAAATGACAAAAAAAAAACAAATATATATGGAGATCAAAAAAGGCCCGATAATATTCCACTAAAAAGATTGAAATTGGATAAAACAGGAAACCGAAAGATATTCGCACACCGAAAAAATAGGTTACTTACATGCTAAGTAATCATAAAAACACGCTCAGCCGTTCGAAATTCTAAGATATCAAATGCGCTTAACATTCTCCATGACGTCATTTTGTAGTGGTGTTGTAATTTTGGTAAAAAGGCAGAGCGTGTTGATGAATATTAGCAAAACAAGGAGGTACGAAAAACGAGGAAGACGAAACGATCATAAAAAAGAACGTTTATTGCGGTATAGCTTCTGTAGACAAGCTTTTGACCCATATCCTCATTTCTTCCCTCAGTGAACCATAATATCTTAAATATTGTGTGCTACGGTGTGGGCATGCTCGAGCGTTTCGCGGAGATCGAAGCCTTTCGCCAATATCGTTGAATCGGATCAGCGAGCAGTCTGTAACAGCCCGCAAATCCGTACCACTTGAGTCAATACTATTTTCCCTAAATCAACTCAAGTTGTACAGAAATACGAATCATTTGGGTTAAAGAAGAAGAGGTAGATGAAGAGAAAACAAAATCAACATCAGGATCTAACCATCGCAGCGGAATAAAATATAATAGATAATAAATACTCTTTACTCAAAATCAAATATATTTGTTTACATATATTACATCATCAGAGTACAGCAAACACAGCTCAACATCCATATCATACAATGAATACACAACAACTCAACACAGCGGAATTATATATAAATACAAATACGAGAGTACGTATCGTCATCCAGCTCGTCTTCTGAGCTCCACAGCATTTCCTGTATCCTATAATACTCGGTCTGACCCGAGCATTATAGTTAAATAACACCCGAGTCAGTCTGGAATACCAGCGTGAGAAAATCACACCCAATTGATTATTAAAGTTTCAAAAATTCTTTGAAAACAAAAGCATCTCGTAAGACCACGCCACAAATAAACATGTCGGGTTTTTACCTTACGATAGCTAAAACAATTTTTATAGAAATCCTCTGATATTATAATAGTGTCTATAGAAAGTAAATAGAATCTAGCTGAAACGCTTGCATCTCACGTTTCAGCAATAGTTGGGCACAATCAAAACCGTACGGGCGCGTAGGGAAAATGGATTCCAACTAATGGCTAGGCACTGGGGTACCTCCTGTCACAGTACCTGGTCTAGATCAGCGTACCGAGGAGCCACCCTAACTCCCCTGCAATACAAGACCAGAACCATCCCTTACTGGACAGTCCCGAGCAAGATCACCCCGCGGTTGGGATCAGCAACCGCCCACTAAGCCGAAATAAAGGGACATCTAGACAGGGATGACCTCACCCTCCAGTGGGGGCTACCCACGAAGCCTTGCTGCATATCCCCTGATTTTCAGCCATTCCCATTTGATGAGGCTTGAGGCTAAGCGTTACCTTTATAGAACAATGTTCCTTTGAATGCCCATCGTCCACCTGACGATGTTTCGCAAGCATTCATCCATACAAGTCCGTCCCGGGTTCGAACGGAACCGAAGGCACTATTCCTACTACATCCATTTTGGAAATATCCTCAAGATTAGTAGCGACTAGCCCTTGCACTTCACTGCTCCATCTTCGAATCCAGAATCGTTTACACGAAACGTACAAACCGGATCGAAGTGGTTTTCGAGAAATTAATCTCGATCCCGGACTCTTCGAAACGATCAACACATTGTCCAATATTGATAGTCGGTTATTTAACTATCAATTAATATTCACAAACAACCATCACACAATAAATAATTTCCATCACACAATAAATAATTTCCCAGATTATTTATTAATCTCTATTTTTAATCCTTTGAAAACAGTTTCAAAACCATCTTTCCTTTCAGAATCAACTTTCCCAAATATTTTCTATCTCCTCTGAAATCACCAAGCACAAAAATAGAATTTTAAAATAAATTTAAAACACTTTACTTTGAAATATATACCTTAAAACATTTAGGATAAAACAACTTAAATAATTTGTTAAAAATACGTACAATATGAATTTGAGAAAATAAGGTTACTTTATAAAATGTATAACCAGGTTTCCACCTTTAAAACAAATACTAAGTCATTTTTAAATAATTAATGCTTTAATATATTTAAAGGAAATACTTACTTTAGAAATTAAATATTAGAAATAATAAATTTTTACAAAACTTGCTTTCTTTAAAAACAACTTTAAAACATTTAATTTATATTTACAAATTTACCTTTAAAAACGTGTACTTGGCCATCCAGAGAGAATTCCAACTTCAAGCACTTAAATCAATTTCCCGAATTGATTTCCAATTCATTCTATTTGAAATAAATTTTCTTTACTTATCAGTTCATTTCGAAGTTCATTAATTATGGGATTTATTATTATTAGTTTTATTTTCCCTTTGATTTTATATCATTTAACTGAAATATACCAATTTCAGCTTCTCTCACATTCCTTTATTATTTTCAATAATTTAAATCTTAAATTTAAGATAAAAGCTTTGTTCTATTAATTAATAATACTGAAGTTTAAAATTTCATTAACTTTCTGTTTATTCAAATTTCCTTTCTATACTCAAGATTTATTTATTAGAATTTTAAAGTTACTTTATTTCTTTTCCAATTCATTTTTTTAAATTTATTCAAATTTCTATAATTATATTACTTACAAATTCACTTCTTTATTTTCTTTCCAAAAATCCAATTTATATGTTTTTAGTAATTCATCATACCCAACAATTTCCAATCAAACCATAGCATTCAATAATTCAATATAATTCATCATAGAATATCAGCCAATCATAACAGAGGATATTAAATAATTTAGATAAAAGTTGAGGGGTCCAGTTGGATCCCTCCAACCTGTTTTCCCTGCATCCACAGACGTTAGCACAATATAATACACCAATTCCAAAATATCATACTATATCACATCAACCAATTCAACCAACCAACAATTATTTAAATTTAATCATTTAAATTTAAAATTTAAATTTAACTGAGTGAGATTAACTCACCTTTTCATTTTGCTGTATGCAATCCATTCCAAACTGGTTTGTATCCTTGATTTTAATCCTTGTATAACAATTATAAAATTTTATTAATATTCGAAACAATCGAATTATCAAATTTTTTTTTTGTTGATCATTATAAATTCCCCGATGATTTAATTTTAACAAGTTTTCCGTTAATAAATTCATTTAACTAAAAATTTAATTTTTAAACAAATGATTTCCCGTTTAATAAAAATATTTTTACCAACTATATATACTAAATAATCTACCTAGGTTTAAAAGAAAAAAAAGATTTTTTTTTTGTCTAAAACCTTGTATACATACAAAATTTAAAACAGAAATGTATATACTTAACTGTAACATATATGTTTTTTTCCCCCTTGAATTGTATATATGTTCTTGTTTTACATGTATATGTATATATCTTATATTTTCTAATTACTGAAATAATACTTTACTGAATAGACCTACAATTTGAAGAAATAAATTGCTTTATAAACTTAATGTATTATATATTATATATATATATATATTTTTGATTTCCAGTTAATGCCTATACTCATATATATATATATATAAATCTGGTTTCCAAAAATCTTCTCTGAAAAACAATAATAACTTTACTTACTATATATAAAAATATCCTCTTTAACATGTTTAATCATATATATAAATTATTTCAAATCTAATCAAAGGATATAACCTTGCTATAATTCAACCTTATTATAATTATATTAAACAAGAACAAGAAATCGATACCTCACTCGCACGCGAACCTCTGGTCACGTTTTGCTCGCGGTTGCCACCTCCAACATCGGGCCCTCCCCATCGCCCCGTAGTACCCAGCATCTCTCTCACACGAGCCTAACCTCGTCCCCAAATCGAAGCTCTATCCCTCCATATACGAACGCACACGCAACCCTCAATCCCACATGCCCTTGCACTGGATTCATTCCAGCAGCGAACACCTTCACACGACGCCGCGACCTGTCGTTCGAACCAAGCTCACGACTCTTGCGCCTCCGCAGAACGCTGACTCCCCCACCACGATTTCGAAACTCCATGTCAGTCACCGTCCAACGCGTGAGAGTTTGAGCCGCCCTTGGTATCGAACTCATCGATTGATGCGTAGGCGATTTAATTCGATCGCTATTTTTTTTTTTGCAATTTGGCTTCGGCCATGAATTTGATTTCGATTAAGAAAATAAAAAGGGGATACTGGGTTTTCAAAACGAGAAGAGGGAGATGCGGCTTGTATATTTAGTTCATTAATTTTTTTTTCGTTTGAACTGATGAAGATAAAAAGGGAATGGACGTGATAAAATGTTGAGGAAGGCGTATTGGAGAAGGAACTACTACAGTGTTTGATGGGAAGGAAAACGGCTGATTTTAAAATATCTTTGACCGGCCAAATCAATTTTATTTAAATTAAATATTCGATTTAATTTTCAGTGCGTTTTCCTATCGTACGGTCACACGCTAACTCCAAACGCTACAAGATTTGAAATCCGGTAATAAGTCAATATTACGGACTCAATGGAACTGGTTTCGTCGAATTCCGAGACCGTGTCTCGGAAGGTTATTTTTAAATTCAATTTTAAACGATATAAATTTTAAAACAGAACAAACCACTGTTAATTTCAATATTACAACTTCTACTATCTTCAGAATTATCAATATAAATTTTATAAGCCTTCAAATTATATTTTAACAGGCTTAGAACTTCAGATTCAATAATTTTCCCAATTCTGATAATTAAATGCAACAATTAATTATTTAATAAATATTGATATTTGAAATTAAAGTTAATAATTAACCTTTGAATATTTAAAATTAATTAAATATTCCGATTTCAAATATTCAAAAATTCCGGGTCGTCACATTCCTCCCCCCTTAAAAAAAATTTCGTCCCCGAAATTACTGGTTAGGAAGAATGGTCCAATACCCGTTTACTTTCCTCAAAACTAACAATTCAACATCTTACCAACGATCTTTTATATAAAAGACCCATTATCTTTCTTACTAACTTCCCAACTTTTCCCTAGTTTCAAATTATACCATTTGTTTAACCATTCAAGTTTCAATTCAAAACCAAATTTTGAATTATCAAAATTTTCTCAAAATTTTTCTAACTCCCTAAATTCCCGAAAAATTTCGCCAGCGTCTCCTTTGCGCGGCTGACTCGGTACAACTACAAAATGGCTCTACTGCCTCCCAAATCCAAAAAGAAATCAAAAAGCCAAGTGGCTCAATCCAAATCCAAATCCAAATCCCAATCAAATTCCATACCAAATTTAAATACATTCCTTTTTGTCGAGCATTTCAAATTTTATCTTTTCATATCAAACCCCATTTTCTTTTTCCCTTTATAATACCTGCATACCTGCTTAGCACCAATATCCAAACACAACTTAACATTTTATTGACTTTCTTACCAATGTCAATATTTATTAATCCAAATATCAACTTAGAATGTATTTGTAATATTCCATTTCCAATTAAGAATTGACCATTCCTTACTTAAGTTAACATAAGCATTTTACATGTTTCTTTATTTATTTTCATCCTATCACTTAGTTTATTCCCATTTTAATTCACATTGATTCTTTCATTTCCATACGAATACAATTTATTTTCAATTCTAACTTTAAATTTTATTTTTCATTTATAACTAATTCTCGTCATTATTTTAATTAGCTCCATTTACTAACTTATTTCAATTCTTAGTTTGAAATTGTTTTGTCGTTAATAAATTTTCCGAAATTTTCCAAAAATTTTCTAACTCCCAAAATTTTTAAAAATTTTTGGCAGAGTCTCCTTTGTACGAAGGAGCTTTTGCAATTTGACAAAAGAGATAAATATATATACATCGACCCACACGGTCGGAAAAACCAAAAACAGTTCATATTTCCTATTTTTATTGCGTAGGCGTACCTTATTTAGCATTTTAAGCAAGCGGCTTATTATTTTTAGCATATAGCACAATCCAATCCAGCCTCACGACTCCCAGGTACCTGTACTTACTCAATTTAAACATGTAAGTGCCAAATATATGCAGTTTAACTATATTTCACTTATTTATAATAGTTAAAAGATATGAATTCTAAAAGAAACTCATACCAAACATTTTTCTGTAAGCAATTCATATAGTTTTCATACCAATTCAACTATTTCAATTAATTTACAAACCATCTTCATTCAATTCAAAGGGTTTTCAATCCATTCATATACAATCTCATCAATTTGAATGGTTTGAAACTCAATCGCTTACATTTTATTTTAAGCAAACTGAACTCATATTTTATTCAATTGCTTTCAAAACCAATTTATTTTACTCCTATCAATTCATAGAATTTTAATTACTTCCATTTATACCTAATAACAATTTTTTTTATGCAATTTGACGAGATCTATGTGAATAAATAAGCACTTGAGTTTTATAATCAATTTAAATTGACTCCAACTCAACTTACGCTTAGTTCTACTCTATTTCGGATTTACTCACAATCCATATATTCTCAGTTTCATTGCATTTCAATTTCATTAACCCAACTAGTCCATTCAAAACCATTAACAACTTAGGTTCCATCTCCATTACCTTCCCTTTTTATCTTAATCCATTCACAATCATTTATTTGCTCGACACATTCCATTTAAATTTCATTTACAATTCATTTATTTACATTTCATTCCATATTTGTTTATTTCAAACTATTTTATTTAGCTCGAAGACAATCCAAGCTATTTCATTCAATAACCATTTCTCAACTTATTTAAACCTCATTTCATTTGATACTTATTTATTCCATCATTTATTTATTCAATATAATTAGTTTATCCACATTCAATTCATTTTAAATTTTTATTTCCTTAAATATTATTTACAACCCACCAAATTTTATTCCGATCCAAATTTATTTTTACTTGGTCTAAATTCCATCCAATATCTTTAAACTTGGTTTTTAAGTTGAATTCAATTCAACTTTCTTTCATTCATTTAGCTTAAGTCCATTAACCTCAATTTATTCAAATTTTACACTTAAACTCATTTTCATTTTACAAGTAAATTTTCTTTTTTCAATTTAACTTGATTTTATTCAAATCCAATCTCATTTTAAATCTGCAAATTTCATTTGATTGATTATTATAAAATTTAACTTTCCAGATTCAACTCATTCCATTTATTACCTGGCTATTTTCTAGGTTATCTTCACTTATTTGGATTTTATTTGCACATTCAAACCATTGCTATTTTAATCCATTTACATTTTTTTTTATTTGATACATTCCCAATTATATTTAGTTTGTTAGCACTTCAAGTTAAATTTTAAATTTATATCTCAAGTTTTGAATCCACTATTCATTTTCAAATTACCATTCACTTTTAAATTACCATCCAATTTTATTAACTTACATTGCAATTTCTTTCACAATCAATTAATTAATTTCAAGGCCACGTTTATTTATATTTTCTTCATCGACAATGTAAGTCCAATTTAATTATAATATGAGTTTTTATTTTCAAACCTCATCATAAACTCACAATTCAATTTCATTTACTAATTTATTAACAAATTAGTTCTCTCCTTTTTATAGCACAATACTTGATTTTATTTCCAAATATCACTTCATTTGATCTTCTTAAGTTCAATGTGTTTTATAATTCAAGTTTGGATTTTTATTTATTTTTCAATTCATCAAAATATTAAATTTGGGCTTTGTATTCCATTTTCAATTTAATAAGTCACAACTTATCGTTTTATACAATTCTATTCCATCGTAAGCTTGAATATATTCATCTTTTATTTTTAACTCAAGCCTATTTTATTCATGCATTTTTAATTCTTTTATATGCTATTCTGATTTATTTAACTCAATCTAACTCTTACCCAATTTTATTCCTTATCCAACTTATTTTCCCGTTATCCAGGTAAGAATTTAATTTCATTCACTAATTCAATTGAATTCTCATTCCAATCCAATTTTGCTTTAACTAAAATCTACTTAACTCAATTCAATTTCAACTTGATTCAAATACAACTGGATATTATTCCAGCCTATTTAAATTAATTTTCAATCCAGTTAAATTTTATTTTCCAATCCAAGTTAATTGCACTTTTAACTTTTCTCTTTAAATTTAAATTCCAACCTTCAAAGCTTATATTCCATTTATGATTTAAAAATCATCTCAATTTATAAGCTTACAACTTTTCTCATCAGAATTTTATACACCCGGCTTTGATTTCAAATTATTTTGAAATCTCCAACATTTCAAAATCACACTTCTCAAAAATTAAACCAACCCTGGTTTTATTCCCAACAAATTTCCTTTGGAATTTCAAAAACAACTTGCTTTTCTAAACAAAATCAATTTGGTAGCATTTTTTCACTTAGAAATTCGAAAATGAATACTGATGATGCGGCCGTCATCATCGGAATTATTTTCCAATAATCCAAGTGATTTCAATGCTATATTACTTCCAAAAAAAAAATGCCATCATTTATCATTAAAACACTTCGATAAACATTTCCAAATCTCCGAGATTCTAAACTTCTAAAGCCTGCTTAGATACATTTTAACTATAATTCATTTGTACACTTTATTTGTACAAATTCTTATTTAATTGTATTTTAATGCATAAATTACATTTATAATACATATTTATAAATTTCATTTTATAATGGATTTATCTTCTCAATCTTTGATTATATTTACAATTTCTAAATAAATATTTCACTTAACAATGATAATACTTTAATATTATCATTTCTAACATCCAAGCAACGATATAATAGCTATATAGTTTACCAAAAACTTTCTTTACATCAAAATATATTTTTGGGTAAAATTATTTCATTTACCCATATTTAAAACAATACCGTGTCGATTGTTCTATTCAAGTGTTTAGAAACCCTTTCGATACAGTTGTCCAGACTGTGCCAACGAAGGTTCATATACCACTCAATAAACCGATCAACACAATATTAAAACAATTTATATTCACTAACAAATACGCGCTCATATTTATTTATACGCTCATACTCATTATAGAGTACTACGGACTCTATTTTAAATGAGTAATTTCCCACCAGAGCCAAGGTTATCACCAACCTAAGCTCTGATACCAAGTGTAACAGCCCGCAAATCCGTACCACTTGAGTCAATACTATTTTCCCTAAATCAACTCAAGTTGTACAGAAATACGAACCATTTGGGTTAAAGAAGAAGAAGTAGAAGAAGAGAAAACAAAATCAACATCAGAATCTAACCATCGCAGCGGAATAAAATATAATAGATAATAAATACTCTTTACTCAAAATCAAATATATTTGTTTACATATATTACATCATCAGAGTACAGCAAACACAGCTTAACATCCATATCATACAATGAATACACAACAACTCAACACAGCGGAATTATATATAAATACAAATACGAGAGTACGTATCGTCATCCAGCTCGTCTTATGAGCTCCACAGCATTTCCTGTATCCTATAATACTCGGTCTGACCCGAGCATTATAGTTAAATAACACCCGAGTCAGTCTGGAATACCAGCGTGAGAAAATCACACCCAATTGATTATTAAAGTTTCAAAAATTCTTTGAAAACAAAAGCATCTCGTAAGACCACGCCACAAATAAACATGTCGGGTTTTTACCTTACGATAGCTAAAACAATTTTTATAGAAATCCTCTGATATTATAATAGTGTCTATAGAAAGTAAATAGAATCTAGCTGAAACGCTTGCATCTCACGTTTCAGCAATAGTTGGGCACAATCAAAACCGTACGGGCGCGTAGGGAAAATGGATTCTAACTAATGGCTAGGCACTGGGGTACCACCTGTCACAGTACCTGGTCTAGATCAGCGTACCGAGGAGCCACCCTAACTCCCCTGCAACACAAGACCGGAACCATCCCTTACTGGACAGTCCCGAGCAAGATCACCCCGCGGTTGGGATCAGCAACCGCCCACTAATCCGAAATAAAGGGACATCTAGACAGGGATGACCTCACCCTCCAGTGGGGGCTACCCACGAAGCCTTGTTGCATATCCCCTGATTTTCAGCCATTCCCATTTGATGAGGCTTGAGGCTAAGCGTTACCTTTATAGAACAATTTTCCTTTGAACGCCCATCATCCACCTGACGATGTTTCGCAAGCATTCATCCATACAAGTCCGTCCCGGGTTCGAACGGAACCGAAGGCACTATTCCTACTACATCCATTTTGGAAATATCCTCAGGATTAGTAGCGACTAGCCCTTGCACTTCACTGCTCCATCTTCGAATCCAGAATCGTTTACACGAAACGTACAAACCGGATCGAAGTGGTTTTCGAGAAATTAATCTCGATCCCGGACTCTTCGAAACGATCAACGCATTGTCCAATATTGATAGTCGGTTATTTAACTATCAACTAATATTCACAAACAACCATCACACAATAAATAATTTCCATCACACAATAAATAATTTCCCAGATTATTTATTAATCTCTATTTTTAATCCTTTGAAAACTGTTTCAAAACCATCTTTCCTTTCAGAATCAACTTTCCCAAATATTTTCTATCTCCTCTGAAATCACCAAGCACAAAAATAGAATTTTAAAATAAATTTAAAACACTTTACTTTGAAATATATACCTTAAAACATTTAGGATAAAACAACTTAAATAATTTGTTAAAAATACGTACAATATGAATTTGAGAAAATAAGGTTACTTTATAAAATGTATAGCCAGGTTTCCACCTTTAAAACAAATACTAAGTCATTTTTAAATAATTAATGCTTTAATATATTTAAAGGAAATACTTACTTTAGAAATTAAATATTAGAAATAATAAATTTTTACAAAACTTGCTTTCTTTAAAAACAACTTTAAAACATTTAATTTATATTTACAAATTTACCTTTAAAAACGTGTACTTGGCCATCCAGAGAGAATTCCAACTTCAAGCACTTAAATCAATTTCCCAAATTGATTTCCAATTCATTCTATTTGAAATAAATTTTCTTTACTTATCAGTTCATTTCGAAGTTCATTAATTATGGGATTTATTATTATTAGTTTTATTTTCCCTTTGATTTTATATCATTTAACTGAAATATACCAATTTCAGCTTCTCTCACATTCCTTTATTATTTTCAATAATTTAAATCTTAAATTTAAGATAAAAGCTTTGTTCTATTAATTAATAATACTGAAGTTTAAAATTTCATTAACTTTCTGTTTATTCAAATTTCCTTTCTATACTCAAGATTTATTTATTAGAATCTTAAAGTTACTTTATTTCTTTTCCAATTCATTTTTTTAAATTTATTCAAATTTCTATAATTATATTACTTACAAATTCACTTCTTTATTTTCTTTCCAAAAATCCAATTTATATGTTTTTAGTAATTCATCATACCCAATAATTTCCAATCAAACCATAGCATTCAATAATTCAATATAATTCATCATAGAATATCAGCCAATCATAACAGAGGATATTAAATAATTTAGATAAAAGTTGAGGGGTCCAGTTGGATCCCTCCAACCTGTTTTCCCTGCATCCACAGACGTTAGCACAATATAATACACCAATTCCAAAATATCATACTATATCACATCAACCAATTCAACCAACCAACAATTATTTAAATTTAATCATTTAAATTTAAAATTTAAATTTAACTGAGTGAGATTAACTCACCTTTTCATTTTTCTGTATGCAATCCATTCCAAACTGGTTTGTATCCTTGATTTTAATCCTTGTATAACAATTATAAAATTTTATTAATATTCGAAACAATCGAATTATCAAATTTTTTTTTTGTTGATGATTATAAATTCCTCAATGATTTAATTTTAACAAGTTTTCCGTTAATAAATTCATTTAACTAAAAATTTAATTTTAAACAAATGATTTCCCGTTTAATAAAAATAATTTTACCAACTATATATACTAAATAATCTACCTAGGTTTAAAAGAAAAAAAAGAATTTTTTTTTCTAAAACCTTGTATACGTACAAAATTTAAAACAGAAAAGTATATACTTTACTGTAACATATATGTTTTTTTTCCCCTTGAATTGTATATATGTTCTTGTTTTACATGTATATGTATATATCTTATATTTTCTAATTACTGAAATAATACTTTACTGAATAGACCTACAATTTGAAGAAATAAATTGCTTTATAAACTTAATGTATTATATATATATACACATATATATATATTTTTAATTTCCAGTTAATGCCTATACTCATATATATATATATATATAAATCTGGTTTCCAAAAATCTTGTCTGAAAAACAAATAATAACTTTACTTACTATATATAAAAATATCCTCTGTAACATGTTTAATCATATATATAAATTATTTCAAATCTAATCAAAGGATATAACCTTGCTATAATTCAACCTTATTATAATTATATTAAACAAGAACAAGAAATCGATACCTCACTCGCACGCGAACCTCTGGTCACGTTTTGCTCGCGGTTGCCACCTCCAACATCGGGCCCTCCCCATCGCCCCGTAGTACCCAGCATCTCTCTCATGCGAGCCTAACCTCGTCCCCAAATCGAAGCTCTATCCCTCCCTATACGAACGCACACGCAACCCTCAATCCCACATGCCCTTGCATTGGATTCATTCCAGCAGCGAACACCTTCACATGACGCCGCGACCTGTCGTTCGAACCAAGCTCACGACTCTTGCGCCTCCGCAGAACGCTGACTCCCCCACCACGATTTCGAAACTCCATGTCAGTCACCGTCCAACGCGTGAGAGTTTGAGCCGCCCTTGGTGGATTATCGAACTCGTCGATTGATGCGTAGGCGATTTAATTCGATCACTATTTTTTTTTTGCAATTTGGCTTCGGCCATGAATTTGATTTCGATTAAGAAAATAAAAAGGGGATACTGGGTTTTCAAAACGAGAAGAGGGAGATGCGGCTTGTATATTTAGTTCATTAATTTTTTTTTTCGTTTGAACTGATGAAGATAAAAAGGGAATGGACGTGATAAAATGTTGAGGAAGGCGTATTGAGAAGGAACTACTACAGTGTTTGATGGGAAGGAAAACGGCTGATTTTAAAATATCTTTGACCGGCCAAATCAATTTTATTTAAATTAAATATTCGATTTAATTTTCAGTGCGTTTTCCTATCGTACGGTCACACGCTAACTCCAAACGCTACAAGATTTGAAATCCGGTAATAAGTCAATATTACGGACTCAATGGAACTGGTTTCGTCGAATTCCGAGACCGTGTCTCAGAAGGTTATTTTTAAATTCAATTTTAAACGATATAAATTTTAAAACAGAACAAACCACTGTTAATTTCAATATTACAACTTCTACTATCTTCAGAATTATCAATATAAATTTTATAAGCCTTCAAGTTATATTTTAACAGGCTTAGAACTTCAGATTCAATAATTTTCCCAATTCTGATAATTAAATGCAACAATTAATTATTTAATAAATATTGATATTTGAAATTAAAGTTATAATTAACCTTTGAATATTTAAAATTAATTAAATATTCCGATTTCAAATATTCAAAAATTCCGGGTCATCACACAGTCCGTCGCCTTCTTCCGTTGCTTCAAACGGCAATACATTTTGACTCGTTTGGATTTACAGGAGCCACAACCTATCAAAACGTAGCTCTTTCCATGTTCTACGTTTCTTACGGTTGGAATTGTCATGGATCCGTTTCGTGTGCATAAAAATTCCATCTAAAGTTTTTCTACAGCTCGGGTGTTTTCGTTCATAAATTTATTCCGCGGAATTTGTGGTCAAAATAATCGAACTAAATCGATGTAAACCTTGGAAAACGACAAAAAAACAAGTATATACGAAGATCAAAAGAGGACACGATAATATTCTGCCAAAAAGATTGAAATTGGATAAAACAGGAAACCGAAAGATATTCGCAGACCGAAAAAATAGGTTACTTACTGGCTAAGTAATAATAAAAACACCCTCAACCGTTCGAAATTCTATGATGTCAAATGCGCTTAAAATTCTCCTTGAAGTCACTTTGTCATGGTGTTGTAATTTTGGTAAAAAGATCGTGCGTGTTGATAAATATGAGCAAAACAATGAGGTACCGAAAATGAGGAAGACAGAACGATCGTTAAAAAAGAACGTTTATTGCGGTATAGCTTCTATAGACAAGCTTTTGACCCATATCCCCATTTATTCCCTTAGTTATCCATAATATCTTAAATATCGAGTGCTACGGTGTGAGCATGCTCGAGCATTTCGCAGAGATCGAAGACTTTCGCCAATATCGTCGAATCGGATCGGCGAGCCGTCCGTCGCTTTCTTCTGTTTCTTCATACCGTCATAAGTTTTGACTCGTTCGGAGTTACTGGAGCCATAACCGATCAAAAAGAAGCTCTTTCCATGTTCTACTTTTCTAACGGTTGGGATTGTCATGTATCGATTTCGTGTGCATAAAAATTCCATCTTAAGTTTTTCTACAGCTCGGATGTTTTCATTCATAAATTTATTCCACGGAGTTAGTGGTAAAAAAAATCGGACTAAATCGATGTAACCTTGAAAAACGACAAAAAACCAAAATATACAAAGATAAAAAAGGCCATGATAATATTCCGCTAAAAAGATGTAAATTGGATTAAAAATTGGATAAAAAAGGAAACCAAAAGATATTCGCAGACTGAAAAAATAGGTTACCTACAGGCTAAGTAATCATAAAAAACACCCTCAGCCGTTCGAAATTCTAAGATATCAAATGCATTTAACTTTCTCCTTGAAGTCACTTTATCATGGAGTTGTAATTTTGATAAAAAAGGCCGTGCATGTTGGTGAATATGAGCTAAACAATGAGGTACGGTAAACGAGAAAGATGGAACGATCGTAAAAAAAGAACATTTATTGCGGTATAGCTTCTGTATACAAGCTTTTGACCCACATACCCATTTATTCTCTCAGTGATCCATAATATCTTAAATATCAAGTGCTACGGTATTGGCATGCTCGAGCGTTTCGTGGTGATCGAAGACTTTCGCCAATACCGTTGAACCGGATCAGCAAGCGGTCCGTTGCTTTCTTCCGTTTCTTCAAACAGCCATAACTTTTGACTCATTTTGAGTTACGGATACCACAACTTATCGAAACGAAGCACTTTCTATGTTCTACGTTTCTAACAGTTGGAATTGTCATGGATCGGTTTCGTGCGTATAAAATTTCCATCTTAAGTTTTTTCTACAACTCGGATGTTTTCGTTCATAAATTTATTCCGCAATGTTTGTGTTATAAATAATCGGACTAAATCGATGTAAACCTTGAAAAACAAATAAAAATATACAAAGATCAATAAAGGCCACGATAATATTCCGCTAAAAAGATTGAAATTGGATAAAAAATGGATAAAACAGAAGACCGAAAGATATTCGCAGACTGAAAAAAATGGTTACTTGCAGGCTAAGTAATCATAAAAAACACCCTAAATAGTTCGAAATTCTAAGGTATCAACAGCGTTTAACATTCTCCTTGAAGTCACTTTATCGTGGAGTTGTAATTTTCGTTAAAAGACCGCGGTGTTGGTGAATATGAGCAAAACAATGAAGTACGAAAAATGAGGAAGACAGAATGACCGTAAAAAAAGAACGCTTATTGTGCTATTGCTTTTGTAGACAAGCTTTTGATCCATATCCCCATATATTTCTTCAGTGATCCATAATATCTTAAATATCAAATGCTACGGTGGGAGCATGCTCGAGCATTTCGCGGAGATCGAAGACTTTCGCCGGTACCGTCGAATTGGATCAGCGAGCGGTTCTTCGCTTTCTTCCGTTTCTTCAAGCGGCCATAACTTTTGACTCGTTTGGAGTTACGGGTGCCACAACCTATCAAAACGTAGAACTTTCCATGTTCTACGTTTCTAATGGTTGGAATTGTCATGGATCGGTTTCGTGTGCAGAAAAATTCCATCTTACATTTTTTCTATAGCTCGGATATTTTCGTTCATAAATTTATTTCGCGAAGTTTGTGATATAAATAATCGGAGTAAATCGATGTAAACCTTGAAAAACGACAAAAAGACAAAATTATAGGTAGATCAAAAAAGGCCACGATAATATTCCGCAAAAATATTGAAATTGGGTTCAAAATTGGATAGAACAGGAAATTGAAAGATATTCGTAGCCTGAAAAAGTAGGTAACTTACAGGCTAAGTAATCATAAAAAACACCCTCAACTGTTCGAAATTTTAAGATATCAAATAAATTTAACATTCTCCTTGAAGTCACTTTGACATGGAGTTGTAATTTTGGTAAAAAGACCGCGCGTGTTGATGAATATGAGCAAAACAATTAGGTTCGAAAAACGAGAAATACGGAATGATCGTAAAAAAGAACGTTTATTGTGCTATAACTTTAGTAGACAAGCTTTTGACCCATACCCCATTTATTCCCTCAGTGATCCATAATATCTTAAATATTGAGTGCTATAATGTGGGCATGCTCGAGCATTTCGCCAATACCGTCGAATAGGATCAGCGAGCGGTTCGTCGCTTTCTTCCGTTTCTTCAAACGGCCATAACTTTTGACTCCTTTGGAGTTACGGGAACCACAACCTATCAAAACGTATCTCTTTCCATGTTCTACATTTCTAACGGTTGAAATTGTCATGGATCGGTTCTTGTGTTGGAAAATTCAATCTTAACGTTTTACTACAGCTTAGATGTTTTCGTTCATAAGTTTATTCCATGGAGTTTATGGTACAAAAATCAGACTAAATCGGTGTAAACCTTGAAAAATGACAAAAAACAAAAATATACGAAGATCAAAAAAGGCCACGATATTATTCCACTAAAAAGATTGAAATTGGATTAAAAATTGGATAAAACAGAAAACCGAAAGATATTCGCAGACTGAAAAAACAGGTTACTTACAGGTTAACTAATCATAAAAAACACCCTCAATCGTTTGAAATTCTAAGATATCAAATGCATTTAACTTTCTCCTTGAAGCCACTTTGTTGTGGTGTTGTAGATTTGGTAAAAAGACTGCGTGCGTTGATGAATATGAACAAAACGACGAGGTTCGAAAAACGAGGAAGACGCAACGATTGTAAAAAAGAATGATTATTGCGCTATGCTTCAGTAGACAAGCTTTTGACTCATATCCCCATTTATTCCCACAGTGATCCATAATATCTTAAATATCAAGTGCTACAGTGTGACCATGATCGAACATCTCGTGGAGATCGAAGACTTTCGCCAATACTGTCGAATCGGATCAACGAGCGGTCCGTCGCTTTCTTCCGTTTCTTCAAACGGCCATAAATTTTGACTCGTTTGGAGGTACGGGAGCCACAACATAACAAAACGTATCTTTCTAATTGTTGGAATTGTCATGGATCGGTTTCATATGCAGAAAAATTCCATCTTAAGTTTTACTATAGCACAGATGTTTTCGTTCATAAATTAATTCCGCGGAGTTTGTGGTATAAATAATCGGACTAAATCGATGTAAACCTTGAAAAACGACAACAAAAAAATATATACGAAGATCAATTCAGGCCACGATAATATTCCGCTAAAAAGATTGAAATTGGATTAGAAACTAGATAAAACAGGAAACCGAAAGATATTCGTAGACAGAAAAAGTAGGTTACTCACAGGCTAAGTAATCATGAAAAACACCTTCACTCGTTCAAAATTCTAAGATATTAAACGCTTTTAACATTCTCCATGAATTCACTTTGTCCTGGTGTTATAGTTTTTGTAAAATGACTGCGCATGTTGATGAATATGAGCAAAATAATGAGGTACGGAAAATGAGGAAAACGGAACAATCGTAAAAAAAGAACGTTTATTACGTTATAGCTTTTGTAGACAAGCTTTTGACCCATATCCCAATTTATTCCCTCAGTGATCCATAATATATTAAATATCGAGTGCTAATTGTGAGCATGCTCGATCGTTTCGTGGAGATCAAAGACTTTCATGGGTACCGTCGAATCGAATCAATGAGCGGTCCATCGCTTTCTTCATTTCTTCAAACGACCATAACTTTTAAATCGTTTGGAGTTACGGGAGCCACAACCTATCAAAACGAAGCTCTTTCCATGTTCTACGTTTCTAATTGTTGGAATTGTCACGAATAGGTTTAGTGCGTAGAAAAATACATTCTTAAGTTTTTTCTACATCTCGGATGTTTTCGTTCATAAATTTATTTTACGGAGTTTGTGGTATAAACAATTGGACTAAATGGATGTAGTCCTTGATAAATGACAAAAAAACAAAGATATACGAAAAAAAAAGGACATGATAATATTTCGCTAAAACATTGAAATTGGATTAAAAATTGGATAAAACAGAAAACAGAAAGATATTCGCAGACTGAAAAAATAGGTTACTTACATGCTAAGAAATCATAAAAAACACCCTCAGCCATTCGAAATTCTAAAATATCAAATATGTTTAACATTCTCCTTGAAATCATTTTGTCATGGTGTAGTAATTTTGGTAAAAAGACCGCGTGCGTTGATGAATATGAGCAAAATAATGAGGTACGAAAAACAAGGAAGACGGAACGATCGTAAAGAAAGAATGTTTATTGCGCTATAGCTTCTGTAGAAAAGCTTTTGAACCATATCCGCATTTATTCCCTCGGTGATCCATAATATCTTAAATATCGAGTGCTACAGTGTAAGCATGCTCGAGCAGTGCACGGAGATCGAAGACTTTCGCCAATACCGTCGACAGATTAGCGAGCGGTCCGCCGCTTTCTTCCATTTCCAAACGACCATAACTTTTGACTCATTTGGAGTTACGGGAGCCACAACCTATCAAAACGAAGCTCTTTCCATGTTCTATGTCTCTAATGGTTGGAATTGTCATGGATCGGATTCGTGTTTAGAAAAGTTCGCGTAGTTTGTGGTATAAACAACCGGACTAAATTGATGTAATCCTTGAAAAACAACAAAAAACAAAAATATACGAAGATCAAAAAATGCCACAATAACATTCCACTAAAAAGATTGAAATTGGATTAAAAATTGGATAAAACAGGAAAGCGAAAGATATCCGCTGATTGAAAAAATAGGTTACTTACAAGCTAAGTAATCATGAAAAATACCCTCAGCCGTTCGAAACTCTAAGATATCAAATACGGTTAACATTCTCCTTAAAATCACTTTGTCGTGGGGTTGTAATTTTGGTAAAAAGACCGCGCGTGTTGATTAATATGAGCAAAACAATGAGGTACGAAAAATGAGGAAGACGGAATGATCGTAAAAAAGAATGTTTATTGCGCCATAGCTTCTGTAGACAAGTTTCGACCCATATCCCAATTTATTCCCTCAGTGATCATTATATCTTAAATATCGAGCGCTACGGTGTGAGCAAGCTTTGGCGTTTAGTGGAGATCGAAGACTTTCGCCAATACCGTCGAATCGGATCAGCGAGCGGTTCATCGCTTTCTTCCGTCTCTTCAAACTGCCATAACTTTTGAATTGTATGGAATTACGGGAGCCACAACCTATCAAAACGTGTCACTTTCCATGTTCTATGTTTCTAACTGTAGGAATTGCCAGGGATCGGTTTCGTGTACATAAATATTTCATCTTAAGTTTTTACTGTAGCTCGGATGGTTTTGTTCGTAAATTTATTCCGCGGAGTTTGTGGTTTAAATAATCGGACAAAATCGATGTAAACCTTGAAAAACGACAAAAAAGTACAAAGATAAAAAAAAGTCCGTGATACTATTCCACTAAAAAGATTGAAATTGGATTTAAAATTGGATAAAATAGGAAACCGAAATATATTCGTAGATTGACAAAGTAGGTTACTTAAAGGCTAAGTAATCATAAAAGACACCTTCGGCCGTTCGAAATTCTAAGATATCAAATGTCTCTTGAAGTCACTTTGTCGCGGTAATGTAATTTTGGTAAAATGACCGTGCGTGTTGATGAATATGAGCAAAATAATGAGCTACGGAAAACGAGGAAGACGGAACGATCGTAAAAAAAGAACGTTTATTGCGCTATAGCTTCTGTAGACAAGATTTTGACCCATATCCCCATTTATTCCCTCAATGATCCAAAATATCTTAAAAATCGAGTGCTACAGTGTGATCATTCTCGAGCGGTTCACGGAGATCGAAGACTTTCGCCAATACCGTCGAATCGGATCAGCGAGCGGTCCGTCGCTTTCTTCCGTTTCTTCAAACTACCATAACTTTTGACTCATTTGGAGTTATGGGACCACAACCTATCAAAATGTATCTTTCTAACGGTTGGAATTGTCATGGATCGATTTCTTATGCAGAAAATTCCATCTTAAGTTTTTAATATAGCTCGGATGTTTTCGTTCATAAATTAATTCCACGGAGTTTGTGGTATAAATAATCCGACAAAATCGATGCCAACCATGAAAAACGACAAAAAAAACAAAAATATACGAAGATCTAATCAGGTCACGATAATATTCTGCTCAAAAGATTGAAATTGGATTAAAAATTGGATAAAACATGAAACTGAAAGATATTCGCAGACTGAAAAAGTAGGTTACTCACAAGCTAAGTAATCATAGAAAATACCCTCAGCCGTTCGAAATTCTAAGATATCAAATGCGTTTAACGTTCTCCTTGAAGTCATTTTGTCATGGTGTTGTAATTTTGGTAAAATGACCGCGCGTGTTGATGAATATGAGCAAAACAATGAGGTACGTAAAACGAGGAAAATGGAACGATCGTAAAAAAAGAACGTTTATTGCGCTATAGCTTCTGTAGACAAGCTTTTGACCCATATCCCCATTTATTCCCTCAGTGATCCATAATATCGTAAATATCTAGTGCTACATTGTGAGCATGCTCAAGCGTTTCATGGAAATCGAAGACTTTCGCCGGTACCGTCGAATCGAATCAATGAGCAGTCCGTCTCCTTCTTCCGTTTCTTCAAATGACCATAACTTTTGACTCGTTTGGAGTTACGAGGGGGGTCACAACCTATCAAAACAAAGTACTTTCCATGTTCTACGTTTCTAACGGTTGGAATTGTCGTGGATAAGTTTAGTATGCAGAAAAATTCCTTCTTAAGTTTTTTCTATAGCCCGGATGTTTTCGTTCATAAATTTATTTTGCGGAGTTTGTGGTATAAACATTTGGAATAAACCGATGTAATCCTTGAAAAATGACAAAAAACCAAAAATATACAAAGATAAAAAAAGGCCATTATAATATTCCGCTAAAAAGAATGAAGTTGGATTAAAAATTGGGTAAAACACGAAACCGAAAGATATTCGCATGCTAAAAAAAGGTTACTTACAGGCTAAGTAATCATAAAAAACAACCTCAACCGTTCAAAATTCTAAGATATCAAATACGTTTAAGATTCTCCTTGAAGTCATTTTGTCGTGATATAGTAATTTTGGTAAAAATACCGTACGTGTTGATGAATATGGGCAAAACATTGAGGTATGGAAAATGAGGAAGACGGAACGATCGCAAAAAACGAATTTTATTGCGCTATAGCTTCTGTAGACAAGCTTTTGACCACCAATTATTCTCTCAGTGATCCATAATATCTTAAATATCGAGTGCTACTATTTGAGCATGCTCGAGCGTTGCACGAAGATCGTAGATTTTCGCCAATACCGTCGAATCGGATTAGCGAGCGGTCCGTCGCTTTCTTCCGTTTCTTCAAACTACCATAACTTTTGACTCGTTTGGAGTTACAGGAGCCACAACATATTAAACGAAGCTCTTTACATGTTCTATATTTCTAACTGTTGGAATTGTCATGGATCGGATTTGTATGTAGAAAAAATCCATTTTAAGTTTTTTCTACAGTTCAGCTGTTTTCGTTCATAAATTTATTTCGCGGGTTTGTGGTATAAACAATCGGATTAAATCGATGTAATCCTTGAAAAAAAACAAAAAATATACGAAGATCAAAAAAGTCCACAATAATATTCCGCTAGAAAGATTGAAATTGGATTAAAAATGGATAAAACAGGAAACCAAAAGATATTCGCAGACTGAAAAAATAGCTTACTCACGGGCTAAGTAATCATGAAAAACACCCTTAGCCGTTCGAAATTCTAGGATATCAAATGCGTTTAACATTCTTCTTGAAGTCATTTTGTCGTGGTGTTGTAATTTTGGTAAAAAGACCGCATGTGTTGATGAATATGAGCAAAACAATGAGGTACGAAAAATGATGAAGACGGAACGATCGTAAAAAAAGAACGTTTATTGAGCCATAGCTTCTGTAGACAAGTTTCGACACATATCCCCATTTATTCCCTCAGTGATCCATAATATGTTAAATATCGAGTGCTACGGCGTGAGCATGCTTGGGCGTTTCGCGGAGATCGAAGACTTTCACCAATACCGTCGAATCAGATCAACGAGTGATCCATCGCTTTCTTCCGTCTCTTCAAACTTCCATAACTTTGTCTCATTTGGAGTGACGGGAGCCATAACCTGTCAAATGTATCTCATTCCATGTTATACGTTTCTACCAGTGGAAATTGTCAAGGATCGGCCTCATGTGCATAAAAATTTCATCTTAAGTTTTATTTACAGCTCGAATGGTTTCGTTCATAAATTTATTCCGCGGGGTTTGTGGTTTAAATAATCGGACTAAATCGATGTAAACCTTGAAAAACGGAAAAAAAACAAAAATATACAAAGATCAAAAAAGGCCACGATCGAAAGATTTTTGCAGAATGAAAAAGTAGGTTACTTAAAGGCTAAGTAATCATAAAAAACACCTTCAGCCGTTCGAAATTGTAAGATATCAAATGCGTTTAACATTCTCTTGAAGTCAATTGTCGTGGTAATGTAATTTTGGTAAAATGACCGTGTGTGTTGATGAATATGAGCAAAACAATGAGGTATGGAAAACGAGAAAGACGGAACGATCGTAAAATAAGAACGTTTATTGCGCTATAGCTTCTGTAGACAAGCTTTTGACCCATATCCTCATTTATTCCTTCAGTGAACCATAATATCTTAAATATCAAGTGCTACAGTGTGATCATGCTCGAGCGGTTCGCGAAGATAGAAGACTTTCGCCAACACCGTCGATTCGGATCAGCGAGCGGTCCGTCGCTTTCTTCCGTTTCTTCAAACTTCAATAACTTTTGACTCATTTGGAGTTACAAGAGCCACAACCTTTCAAAGCACTTTCCATGTTCTATGTTTCTAACAGTTGGAATTGTCATGGATTGGTTTCATGTGCAGAAAAATTCCATCTTAAGTTTTTCTACACCTCGGATGTTTCTGTTCATAAATTTATTCTGCAGAGATTGTGCTATAATTAATCGGACTAAATCGATGAAAACATTGAAAAACGACAAAAAAACAAAAATATATGAAGATAAAAAAGGCCACGATAATATTCCACTAAAAAGAATGAAATTGGATTAAAAATTGGATAAAACAGGAAACCCAAAGATATTCGCAGACTAAAAAACTTGGTTACTTACAGGCTAAGTAATCTAAAAAACCCTCAGCCATTTGAAATTCTAAGATATCAAATGCGTATAACATTCTCCTTGAAGTCAATTTGTCGTGGTGCTGTAATTTTGGTAAAAAGACCGCGCGTGTTGATGAATATGAGCAAAACAATGAGGATTGGAAAAAACGAAGAAGATGGAACGATCGTAAAAAAATGTTTATTGCGCTATAGCTTCTGTAGACTAGCTTTTGACCCATATCCCCATTTTATTCACTTAGTGATCCATAATATCTTAAATATCGAGTGCTATGGTGTGAGCATGCTCGTGCGTTTCGCGGATATCGAAGACTTTCGCCAATACCGTCGAATCGGATTAGCAAGCGGTCTGTCGCTTTCTTCCGTTTCTTCAAACTGCCATAACTTTTGACTCGTTTGGAGTTACGAAAGCCACAACCTATCAAAACGTATCTCTTTCCATGTTATACATTTCTAAATGTTGGAATTGTCATGGATTGTTTTGTGTGTAGAAAAATTTCATCTTAAGTTTTTACTACAGCTTGGATGTTTTCGTTCATAAAGTTATTCCGCGGAGTTTGTGGTATAAATAATCGGACTAAATCGATGTAAACCTTGAAAAACGACAAAAAAATATTTACGAAGATAAAAAAGGCCACGATAATATTCCCTTGAAAGGATTGAAATTGGATTTTAAATTGGATAAAACAGGAAACCGAAAGATATTTGCGGACTGAAAAAGTAGGTTACTTACAGGTTAAGTAATCATAAAAAACACCCTCAGTCGTTCGAAATTCTAAGATATCAAATTTGACTTTGTCGTGGTTATGTAATTTTGGTAAAAAGACCGGGTGTGTTGATGAATATGAGCAAAACAATGAGGTACCGTAAACGAGGAAGACGGAACGATCATAAAAAAAGAAAGTTTATTGCGCTATATCTTCTGTAGACAAGCTTTTGATCCATATCCTCATTTATTTCCTCAGTGGTCCATAATATATTAAATATCGATTGCTGCGGTGTGGGCATGCTCGAGCGTATCGCGGAGATCGAATACTTTCACCAATACCGTCGAATCGGATCAACGAGCGGTCCGTCGCTTTCTTCCTTTTCTTCGAACGGCCATAACTTTTGACTCGTTTGGAGTTACGGGAGCCACAACCTATCAAAACGAAGCTTTTTCCGTGTTCTATGTTTCTAACGGTTGGAATTGTCATGAATCTGTTTCATGCGCAGAAAAATTCAATCGTAAGTTTTTTCTACAACTCGGATGTTTTCATTCATAAATTTATTCCGCGGAGTTTGTGGTATAAATAATCGGTTAAACTGATGTAAACCTTGAAAAACGACAAAAAAAATAAAAAAATGAAGATAAAAAAAGGTCGTGATAATATCCCGCTAAAAAGATTGAAATTGGATTAAAAATTGGAGAAAATAGAAAACTGAAAGATATTCACAAACTGAAAAAGTAGGTTACTTACAGGCTAATTAATCATAAAAAACACCCTAAGCCATTCGAAATTCTAAGTATTAAATGCGTTTAACATTCTCCATGAAGTCACTTTGTCATGGTGTTATATTTTTGGTAAAAAGACGCGCATGTTGATGAAAATGAGCAAAATAATGAGGTACGGAAAATGAGGAAGACGGAACGATAGGAAAAAAAGAATGTTTATTGCCCAATAGCTTCTGTGGACAAGCATTTGACCCAAATCCCCATTTATTCACTTAGTGATCCATGATATCTTAAATATCGAGTGCTACAATGTGAGCATGCTCGAGCGTTTCATGAAGATCGAAGACTTTCGCCGGTGCCGTCGAATCGGATCAGCGAGCGGTCCATCGCTTTCTTTCGTTTCTTCAAACAGCCATTACTTTTGACTCGTTTGGAGTTATGGGAGCCACAACCTGTCAAAATAAAGCTCTTTCCATGTTCTACGCTTCTAACGGTTAGAACTGTCACGGATCGGTTTCATGTGCAGAAAAATTCAATCTTAAGTTTTTTCTACAAATCGTACGTTTTCTTTCATTAATTGATTATGTGGAGTTTAGGGTATAAATAATCGGACTAAATCGATCTAAACCTTGAAAAACGATAAAAAAAAATATACGAACATAAAAAAGACCACAATAAGTTCCCACTTAAAAGATTGAAATTGGATTAAAAATTGGATAAAACAGAAAATCGAAAGATATTCGCAGACTAAAAAAGTAGGTTACTAACAGGCTACTAAATCATAAAAAACACCGGGGTCCTTGGAATTCTAAGATATCAAATACGTTTAACATTTTCCTTGAAGTCACTTTGTCGTGTTGTTGTAATTTTGGTAAAAACCATGCATGTTGATGAATATGAGAAAAACAATGAGGTATGGAAAAGAAGGAAGACGAAACGATCGTAAAAAAAAGAACATTTTTTGCGCTATAGCTTCTGTAGACAAGCTTTTAACCCATATCCCTATTCGTTCCCTTAGTGACCCATAATATATAAAATATCGAGTGCTACGGTGTGAGAATGCTATAGCGTTTCACGGAGATCGAAGACTTTCGCCAATACCGACGAATCAGATCAGCGAGCGGTCCGTCGTTTTCTTCCGTTTCTTCAAACGGCCATAACTTTTGACTCGTTTGGAGTTACGGGAGCCACAACAGATCAAAATGAAGCTATTTCCATGTTCTACGTTTCTAACGATTGGAATTGTCATGGATCGGTTTCGTGTGCAGAAAAATTCCATCATAATTTTTTCTATATTTTGGATGTTTTAATAAATTTATTCTGCGGAGTTTGTGGTATAAATAATCGAACTAAATCAATGCAAACCTTGAAAACCGAAAAAAATATAATATGATGATAAAAAAGGCCACGATAATATTCCGCTAAAAAGATTGAAATTGGATTAAAAATTTGATAAAGAAGGAAACCGAAAAATATTCGCAGACTGAAAAAATAGGTTATCTACAGGCGAAGTAATCATAAAAAACACCCGCAGCCGTTCGAAATTCTATGATATCAAATGCGTTTAACATTCTCCTTGAAGTCACTTTGTCGTGCTGTTGTAATTTTGGCAAAAAGCCTGCGCGTGTTGATGAATATGGTTAAAACAATGAGGTACGGAAAACGAGGAAGTCGGAAGGATCACAAAAAAGAACGTTTATTACGGTATAACTTCTGTAGAAAATCTTTTGACCTATATTCTCATTTATTCCCTCAATGATCCATAATATCTTAAATATCGAGTGCTACGGTGTGGGAATGCTCTAGCGTTTCACGGAGATCGAAGACTTTCGCTAATACCATCGAATCGATTCAGCGAGCGGTCCGTCGCTTTCTTTCGTTTCTTTAGACGGCCATAAAATTAGACTCGTTTGGAGTTACGGGAGCCAATACCTAATAAAACGAAGCTCTTTACATGTTCTACGTTTCTAATAGTTGGAATTGTCATGGATCGGTTTCGTGTGTAGAAAAATTCCATCTTAAGTTTTTACTACAGCTAAGATGTTTTCGTTCATAAATTTATTCCACGGAGTTTATGGTATAAATAATCGGATTAAATCGACGTAAAACTTGAAAAATGACAAAAAAAAAACAAAATACACGAAGATCTAAAAAGGCCACGATAATATTCAGCTTAAAAGTTTGAAATTGGATTAAAAATTGGATAAAACAGGAAACCAAAAAATATTCGCAGATTGAAAAAATAGGTTTCTTACAGGCTAAGTAATCATAAAAAACACCCTCAGCCGTTCAAAATTCTAAAATATCAAATGTGTTTAACATTATCCTTGAAGTCACTTTGTCGTGGTGTTGTAATTTTGGTAAAAAGATCGTGCATGTTGATGAATATGAGCAAAACAATGAGGTCCAGAAAACGAGTAAGATAGAACGATCATCAAAAAAGAAGTATATTGCCCTATAGCTTCTATAGACAAGCATTTGACCCATATCCCCATTTATTCCCTCATTGATCCATAATAACTTAAATATCGAGTGCTACAATATGAGCGTGCTCGAGGGTTTTGCGAAGATCGAAGACTTTCGCCGGTACCGTCAAATATGATCAGCGAGCGGTCCATCGCTTTCTTCTGTTTCATCAAACGGCCATAACTTTTGACTCGTTTGGAGTTATGGGAGCCAGAACTATAAAAACAAAGCACTTTCCATGTTCTACGTTTCTAACGGTTGGAATTGTCACGGATTGGTTTCATGCAGAAAATTCAATCTTAAGTTTTTTCTACATCTCAGATGTTTTCTTTCATAAATTTATTCTGCAGAGTTTGGGGTATAAATAATCAGACTAAGTCGATGTGAACCTTGAAAAACAAAAAAAAACAAAAATATACGAAGATCGAAAAAGGCCACGATAATATCCCACTAAAAAGATTGAAATTGGATTAAAAACTGGATAAAACAGAAAATCGAAAGATATTAGCGGACTGAAAATGCAGGTTACTAACAGGCTACGTAATCATTAAAAAAACCCTCAGCCTTTCGAAATTCTAAGATATCAAATGCGTTTAACATTTCCCTTGGAGTCACTTTGTCGTCGTATTGTAATTTGGGTATAAAGACCGTGCGTGTTGATGAATATGAGAAAAACAATGAGGTATGGAAAATGAGGAAGACCGAATGATCGTAAAATAAGAACGTTTATTGCGCTATAGTTTCTATAGACAAGTTTTTGACCCATATCTCCATTTATTCCCTCAATGATCCATAATATCTTAAATATTGAGTGCTACAGTATGAGTATGCTCGAGCGTTTCACGGTGATCGAAGATTTTCGCCAATACCGTCGGATTGGATCAGCGAGCGGTACGTCGTTTTCTTACGTTTCTTTAAATGGCCATAACTTTTGACTCATTTGGAGTTACGGGAGCCACAATCTTAAAAACGAAGCTCTTTCCATGTTCTATGTTTCTAATATTGGAATTGTCATGGATCAGTTTCACGTGTAGAAAAATTCCATCTTAAGTTTTTTCTACAACTCAGATGTTTTCGTTCATAAATTTATTCCATGGAGTTTGTGGTATAAATAATCGAACTAAATCGATATAAACCTTGAAAAACGAGAAAAACAAAAATATACGAAGGTCATAAAAGGTCCCGTTATATTCCGCAAAAAAACTGAAAGATATTCGCAGACTGACAAACTAGGTTACTTACAAGTCAAGTAATCATAAAAAACACCCTCAGCCGTTCGAAATTCTAAGATATCAAATGCGTTCAACATTCTCCTTGAAGTCACTTAATCGTTCTGTTGTAATTTTGGTAAAAAGACCGCGCGTGTTGATGAATATGATCAAAACAATGAGGTACGGAGTACGAAGAGGATGGAACGAGCGTAAAAAAAGAACGTTTATTGCGGTATAGCTTCTGTAGACAAGCTTTTGACCCATATCCCCATTTGTTTCCTTAGTGATCCATAATATCTTAAATATCGAGTGCTACGCTGTGGGAATGCTTGAGCGTTTCACGGAGATTGAAGACTTTCGCCACAGTGAACGGTCTATCGCTTTCTTTCATTTCTTCAAACGGCCATAACATTTGACTCGTTTGGAGTTACGGGAGCCACAACCTATCAAAACTAAGCTCTTTACACGTTCTACGTTTCTAACCAAGAATCGGTTTCGTGTGCAGAAAAATTCCATCTTATGTTTTCACTAGAGCTCAGATGTTTTCTTTCATAAGTTTATTCCGCGGAGTTTATGGTTTAAATAATCGAACTAAATCGATGTAAACCTTGAAAAACAACAAAAAATAATATATGAAGATCTAAAAATGCCACCATAATATTCCACTAAAAAGAATGAAATTGGATTATAAATTGGATAAATCAGGAAACCGAAAGATATTCACAGACTGAAAACATAGGTTTCTTACAGGCTAAGTAATCGTAAAAAACACCATCAACCGTTCGCAATTCTAAAATGTTTAACATTATCATTGAAGTCACTTTGTCGTAGTGTTGTAATTTTGGTAAAAAGACCACGCATGTTGATGAACATGAGCAAAACAATGAGGTACGGAAAATGAGGAAGATGGAATGATCATAAAAATGGAACGTTTATTGCGGTATAGCTTCTGTGGGCAATCTTTTGACCCATATCCTCATTTGTTCCCTCTTTTATCTATAATATCTTAAATATCTAGTGCTACGGTGTGGGCATGCCCGAGCGTTTCATGGAGATCGAAGACTTTCGCCAATACCATCAAATCGGATCAGCGAACAATCCGTCGCTTTTTTCCGTTTTATCAAATGGCCATAACTTTTGACTCGTTTGGAGCTACGGGAGACACAACCTATCAAAATGTATCACTTTCCATGTTCTACGTTTCTAATGGTTGGAATAGTCATGGATCGGTTTCGTATGCAGAAAAATTCCATCTTAAGTTTTTCTATAGCTCGGCTATTTTCATTCATAAATTTATTTCGCAGAGTTTGTGGTATAAATAATCGGAGTAAATCGATGTAAACCTTGAAAAAAACAAAAAAAAACAAATATATACAAAGATCAAAATGGGTCATCATAATATTCCACTAAAAAGATTGAAATTGGATAAAACAGAAAACCGAATGATATTCGCAGACTGAAAAAATAGGTTGCTTACATGCTAAGCAATCATAAAAAACATCTTCAGTAATTCTAAATTCTAAGATATAAAATGCTCTTAACATTCTCCTTGAGGTCACTTTGCCATGATGTTGTAATTCTGGAAAAAATACAGCGCGTGTTGATGAAAATTAGCAAAACAATGAGGTACGGAAAACGAGAAAGACAGAACGATCATTAAAAAAGAACGTTTATTGCGGTATAGCTTCTGTAGACAAGATTTTGACCCATATCCCCATTTATTACCTCAATTGTCCATAATATCTTAAATATCGACTGCTACGCCGTGGAGTGCTTGAGGGTTTTGCGGAGATCGAATACTTTCGCCAATATCGTCGAATCAGATCGGCGAGCGGTCCGTCACTTTATTCCGTCTCTTCAAATGGCCATATCTTTTGACTCGTTTGAAGTTACGGGAGCCACAACCTATCAAAACGTAGCTCTTTCCATGTTCCGCGTTTCCAACGGTTGGAATTGTCATGGATCGGTTTCCTGTGCATAAAAATTCCATCTTAATTTTTTCTATAGCTCGAATGTTTTCGTTCATAAATTTATTCCGCGGCGTTTGTGGTAAAAATAATCAAAATAAATCAATGTAAACCTTGGAAAATGAAAAACAACAAATATATACGAAGATCAGAAAAGGACTCGATAATATTCCACTAAATAGATTGAAATTGGATAAAACAGGAAGCCGAAAGATATTCGCATACTGAAAAAATAGGCTACTTACAAGCTAAGAAATCATAAAAAACACCCTCCGCCATTCGAAATTCTAAGATATCAAATGCTCTTATCATTCTCCCTGAAGTCACTTTGTCATGGTGTTGTAATTTTGGTAAAAATACCGTGCATGTTGATGAATATGAGCAAAACAATGAGGTACGGA
Source organism: Allium cepa (assembly GCA_030765085.1). Classification (NCBI taxonomy): domain Eukaryota; kingdom Viridiplantae; phylum Streptophyta; class Magnoliopsida; order Asparagales; family Amaryllidaceae; genus Allium; species Allium cepa. The sequence goes on from CM060931.1 coordinate 174,754,679, forward strand.
AAACGAGGAAGATGGAACGATCGTAAAAAAAGAACGTTTATTGCGGTATAGCTTCTATAGACAAGCTTTTGACCCACATCCCCATTTATTCCCTTAGTGATCCATAAAATCTTAAATATCGAGTGCTACGGTGTGAGCATGCTCGAGCATTTCACGAAGATCGAAGACTTTCGCTAATATCGTCGAATCGGACTAGCGAGCGGTCCGTCGCTTTCTTCTGTTTCTTCATACGGTCACAAATTTTGACTCGTTTGGAGTTACCAGAGCCACAACCGATCAAAATGAATCTCTTTCCATGTTCTATGTTTTTAACGGTTGGAATTGTCATGGATCGGTTTCGTGTGCATAAAAATTCCATCTTAAGTTTTTCTATATCACAGATGTTTTCATTAATAAATTTATTCTACGGAGTTTTTGGTAAAAATAAACGGACTAAATCGATGTAAACCTTGAAAAAAGACAAAAAAACAAAAATATATGAAGATAAAAAAAGCCACGATAATATTCCACTAAAAAGATTGAAATTGGATTAAAAATTGAATAAAAAAGAAAACCAGAAGATATTCGCAGACTGGAAAAATAGGTTAACTACAGGCAAAGTAGTCATAAAAAACACCCTCAGCCGTTTGAAATTCTAAGATATCTAATGCGTTTAACTTTCTTCTTGAAGTCACTTTGTCGTGGAGTCGTAATTTTGATAAAAAGACCGTGCGTGTTGATGAATATGGGCAAAACAATAAGGTACAGTAAACGAGGAAGATGGAACGATAGTAAAAAAAGAACGTTCATTGCGGTATAGCTTCTGTAGATAAGATTTTGACCCGTATACCCATTTATTCCCTCAGTGATCCATAATATCTTAAATATCGAGTGCTACGGCACGGGCATGCTCGAGCGTTTCGCGGAGATCGAAGACTTTTGCCAACACCGTCTAATCGGATCAACAAGCGGTCCGTCGCTTTCTTTCGTTTCTTCAAACGGCCATAAGTTTTGACTGTTCGGAGTTACGAGAGCCACAACCTATTGTAACGAAGCTCTTTCCATGTTCTATGTTTCTAACGGTTGGAATTGTCATGGATCGGCTTCATGCGTAGAAAATTTCGATCTTTCGTTTTTCTACAACTCGGATGTTTTCACTCATAAATTTATTCCATGGAGTTTGTGGTATAAATAATCAGACTAAATCGATGTAAATCTTGAAAAATGACAAAAAATGTACGAAGATAAAAAAGGCCACGATAATATTCCACTAAAAGATTGAAATTGGATAAAAAAATTTGATAAAACAGGAAACCGAAAGATATGCGCAGACTAAAAAAAGTGGTTACTTGCAGGCTAGGTAATCATAAAAAACTCCCTAAACCGTTCGAAATTCTAAGATATCAACTGTATTTAACATTCTCCTTCAAGTCACTTTATCGTGATGTTGTAATTTTGGTAAAAATCCCGCGTGTGTTGATGAATATGAGCAAAACAATGAGGTACGAAAAACGAGGAAGTCGGAACGATCGTAAAAGAAGAATATTTATTGCGCTATAGCTTTTGTAGACAAGCTTTTAACTCATATCCCCATTTATCCCCTCAGCGATCCATAATATCTTAAATATCAAGTGCTACAGTATGAGAATGCTCGAGCGTTTCATGGAGATCGAAGACTTTCACATATACCGTCGAATCGGATCAGCGAGCGGGCCGTCGATTTCTTTCTTTCTTCAAACGGCGATAAATTTTGGCTCGTTTGGAGTTACGGGAGCCAAAACTGATCAAAACGAAGATCTTTCCACGTTCTACCTTTCTAACGGTTGTAATTGTTATGAATCGGTTTCGTGTGCAGAAAAATTCCATCTTAAGTTTTTCTACAGCTCGGATGTTTCGTTCATAAATTTATTCCGTGAAGTTTGGAGTGTACATAATCGAACTAAATCAATGCAAACCTTGAAAAACAACAAAAAAATATACGGAGATCAAAAAAGGCCACGATAATATTCCGCTAAAAAGATTGAAATTAGATTAAAAATTGGATAATATAGGAAGCCGAAAGTTATTCACAGATTGAAAAAAAAGGTTTCTTACAGGCTAAGTAATCATAAAAAACACCCTAAGCCGTGCGAAATTCTATGATATCAAATGCATTTAACGTTCTCCTTGAAGTCACTTTGTCCTGATGTTGTAATTTTGGTAAAAAGACCCCTCGTGTTGATGAATATGTGCAAAACAATGAGGTTCGGAAAACGAGGAAGATGGAAGGGACGTAAAAATAGTAAGTTTATTGCACTATAGCTTCTGTAGACAAGCTTTTGACCCATATCCCCAATTATTCCCTCGTTGATTTATAATGTCTTAAACATCGAGTGCTACGCTGTGAGCATGCTCGAGCGTTTCGCGGAGATCGAAGACTGTCGCCAATACCATCGAATCGGATCGACGAGCGGTCCGTCGGCTTCTTTCGTTTTTTTCAAACGGCAATAACTTTTGACTTGTTTGGAGTTACGGGAGCCACAACCTATCAAAACGTATCTCTTTCTATGTTCTACGTTTTTTACGGTTGTAATAGTCATGGATCGATTTCGTGTGTAGAAAAATTCCATCTTAAGTTTTTTCTACAGCTCTGATGTCTTCGTTCATAAATTTATTCCGTGGAGTTTGTGGTACAAATAATCAGACTAAGTCGATGTAACCTTGAAAAACGACCAAAAAAAACGAAGATCAAAAAAGGCCACGATAATATTACGATAAAAAGATTAAAATTGGATAAAAAGTTGGATAAAATAGGAAACCGAAAGATATTCGTAGACTGAAAAAATAGTTTACTTACAGGCTAAATAATCATAAAAAACACCCTCAGCCGTTCGAAATTCTAAGATATAAAATGCATTTAACATTCTCTGTGAAGTCACTTTGTCATGGTGTTGGAATTTTGGTAAAAACACCCCGCATGTTGATGAATATGAGCAAAACAACGAGATTCGGAAAACGAGGAAGACGGAACGATCGTAAAAAAGAACTTTTATTGTGCTCTATCTTCAGTAGACAAGATTTTGACCCATATCCTCATTTATTCCCTCAGTGATCTATAATATCATAAATATCGAGTGCTACAGTGTGAGCATGCTCGAGCGTTTCGCGGATCGAAGACTTAAAACCGTCGAATCGGATCAGCGAACGGTCCGTCGCTTACTTTCGTTTCTTCAAACGGCCATAACTTTTGACTTGTTTGGAGTTATGAGAGCCACAACCTGTCAAACGTATATCTTTCTATGTTCTACAATTCTTACTATTGGAATTATCATGGATAGGTTTCGTGTGCAGAAAAGTTCCATCTTAAATTTTTTCTACAGCTCGGATGTTTTCGTTCATAAATGTATTCTATGGAGTTTATGGTACAAATAATTGGACTAAATTGATGCAAACCTTTAAAAACGATAAAAAACAAAATATACGAAGATGAAAAAAGGCCATGATAATATTCCGCTAAAAAGATTGAAATGGGATTAAAAATTGGATAAAACCGGAAACAGAAAGATATTCGCAGATTGAAAAAATAGGTTACTTACCGGCTAAGTAATCATAAAAACACCCTCAGCCGTTCGAAATTCTAAGATATCATATGAGTTTAACATTCTCCTAGAAGTCGCTTTGTCGTAGTGTTGTAATTTTGGTAAAAAGACCGCGCGTATTGATATATATGAGCAAAACAATGAGGTATGGAAAACGAGGATGAGAGAACGATCGTAAAAAAAGAACGTTTATTGCGTTATAGCTTCTGTAGACAAGCTTTTGACACATTTCACAATTTATTCCCTCAGTGATCCATAATATCTTAAATATCGAGTGCAACGGTGTGAGCATGCTCGAGCGTTTCGTGGAGAGCGAAGATTTTTGCCAATACCGTCGAATCGAATCAGCGAGTGGTCCGTCGCTTTCTTCCTTTTCTTCAAACGGCCAAAACTTCTGACTCCTTTGGAGTTACGGGAGCCACAACCTATCAAAACGGACATCTTTCTGTGTTCTAAGTTTCTAATGGTTGGAATTGTCTTGGATCGATTTCATCTGCAGAAAAATTCCATCTTAAGTTTTTCTACAGCTCGGATGTTTTCGTCCATAAATTTATTCCATAGAGTTTGTGGGATAAATAATCGGACTAAATCAATGTAAACCTTGAAAAATGACAAAAAAATAAAAATATACGAATGTAAAAAAAGGCCACGTAATATTCTGCTAAAAGATTGAAATTGGATTAAAAATTGGATAAAACAGGAAACCAAAAGATATTCGCAGACTGAAAAAATAGGTTTCTTACAGGCTAAGTAATTTTGAAAAACACCCTCAGCCATTTGAAATTCTAAGATATCAAATGCGTTTAGCATTGTCCTTGAAATCACTTTGTCATGATGTTGTAGTTTTGGTAAAAAGACCGCGCGTGTTGATGAATATGAGTAAAACAATGAGGTATAGAAAACGAGAAAGACAGAACGATAGCAAAAAAAGTACGTTTATTGCGGTATAGCTTCTTTAAACAAGCTTTTGACCCATATCCCCATTTATTCCCTCAGTGATCCATAATATCTTAAACATGGAGTGCTACGTTGTGAGCATGCTCGAGCGTTTCGCAGAGATTGAAGATTTTGCCAATACCTTCGAATCGGATTAGCAAGCGGTCTGTCGCTTTCTTCCGTTTCTTCAAATGGCCATAATTTTTGATTCATTTGGAGTTACGGGAGGCATAACCGATAAAAACGAAGCTCTTTCCATGTTCTACGTTTCTAATGGTTGGAATTGTCATGGATCGGTTACGTGTGCAGAAATGTTCCATCTTAAGTTTTTCTACAGCTTGGATATTTTCGTTCATAAATTTATTCGGCGGAGTTTGTGGTATAAATAATTGCACAAAATTGATGTAAACCTTGAAAAATGACAAAAGAACAAAGAAATATGAAGATAAAAACAGCCACCATAATATTCCGCTAAAAAGATTGAAATTGGATTAAAAATTGGATAAAATAAGAAATCGAAAGATATTCGTAGATTGAAAAAATAGGTCACTTACAGGCTAAGTAATCATAAAAAACACCCTCGGCCGTTCGAAATTCAAGATATCAAATGCGTTTAACATTCTCCTTGATGTCTTTTTGTCGTGGTGTTGTAATTTTGGTAAAAGGACTGCGCGTGTTGATGAATATGAGCAAAACAATGAGGTTTAGAAAATGAGGAAGACGAAACGATCGTAAAAAAAGACGTTTATTGCGCTATAGCTTATGTAGACAAGCGTTACACCTATACCCCATTTATTCCCTCAGTGATTCATAATATCTTAAATATCGAGTGCTATGGTGTAAGCATGCCCGAGCGTTTCACGGAGATCGAAGACTTTCGCCAATACCGTCGAATCGGATCAGCGAGCGGTCCGTCGCTTTCTTTCGTTTCTTTAAACGGTTATTACTTTTGACTCGTTTGGTGTTACGAGAGCCAAACCTATCAAAACGAAGCACTTTTCAAGTTCTACGTTTCTAACGGTTGGAATTGTCAACAATCGGTTTCATGCGTAGAAAAATTCCGCCATAAGTTTTTACTACAGCTCTGATGTTTTCGTTCATAAATTTATTTCGCGAAATTTGTGGTATAAATAATCGGACTAAGTCGATGTAAACCTTGAAAAACGACAAAAAAAATGAAAAAACACGATGATCAAAAAAGGCCACGTAATATTCAGCTAAAAAGATTGGAATTGGATTTAAAATTGGATAAAACAGAAAACCGAAAGATATTCGCAGATTGAAAATGTAGGTTACTTACATGCTAAGTAATCATAAAAAAAACCCTCAGCCGTTCGAAATTCTATGATATCTAATCCGTTTAACACTCTCCTTGATGTCACTTTGTTGTGGTGTTGTAATTTTGGTAAAAAGACTGCGCGTTTGATAAATATGAGAAAAATAATGAGGTACGGAAAATGACAAAGACGGAACGATCGTAAAAAAAGAACGTTTGTTGTGTTGTAGCTTCTATAGACAAGCTTTTGACCTATATCCCCATTTATTCCCTCAATGATCCATAATATCTTAAATATCGAGTGCAACGGTGTGAGCATGCTCGAGCGTTACGCGGAGATTGAAGAATTTGACCAATATAGTCGAATCGGATCAGCGAGCGGTCCATCGCTTTCTTTCGTTTCTTCAAACGGCCATAACTTTTGACTCATTTGGAGTTACGAGAGCCACAACCTATCAAAGCGAAGCTCTTTCCATGTTCTACGTTTCTAATGGTTGGTATTGTCATGGATTGGTTTCATATTCATAAAATTTCCATCTTAATTTTTGACTACATCTTGGGTGTTTCCGTTCATAAATTTATCCCGCGGAGTTTGTGGTATAAATAATCGAACTAAATTGACGTAAACCTAGAAGACCGACACAAAATATGAAGATCAAAAGAGGCCATGATAATTTTTTGCTAAAAATATTGAAATTGGATAACACGGGAAACGAAAATATATTCGCAGATTGAAAAAGTTGGTTACTCACAGGCTAAGTAATCGTAAAAAACACCCACAGCCGTTCGAAATTCAAAGATACCAAATGCATTTAACATTCTCCTTGAAGTCACTTTATGTGGTGTTGTAATTTTGGTTAAAAGATCGCGCACGTTGATGAATATGAGTAAAACAATAAGGTACGGAAAACGAGGAAGACAGAACGATCGTAAAAAATAACATTTATAGCGCTATAGCTTCGGTAGACAAGCTTTTGACCCATATCCCCTTTTATTCCCTCAGTGATCCATAATATCTTAAATATCTAGTGCTACACTGTGAGCATGCTCGAGCGTTTCACGGAGATCGAAAACTTTTGCCAATACCGTCGAATCGGATCAGCGAGCGGTCCGTCGCTTTCTTCCGTTTCTACAAACGACCATAACTTTTGATACATTCGGAGTTACGAGAGCCACAACTTATCAAAATCAAGCCTTTCCTTGTTCTACGTTTCTAACGATTGGAATTGTCATGGATCAGTTTCATGTGTAGAAAAATTCCAACTTAAGTTTTTTCTATAGCTCGGGCGTTTTCGTTCATAAATTTACTCCGCGGAGTTTGTGGTATAAATAATCAGACTAAATCGATGTAAACCTTGAAAAATGACCAAAAAAATATATACGAAGATCAAAAAAAGCCACGATAATATTTCGATAAGAAGATTGAAATTGGATAAAATAGGAAACCGAAAGATATTCACAGACTGAAAAAATAGTTTACATACAGGCTAAGTAATCATAAAAAACACCCTCAGCCGTTCGAAATTCTAAGATATCAAATGTGTTTCACATTCTCCTTGAAGTCACTTTGTCATGATTTTGTAATTTTGGTAAAAATTGTGATGTCCCGGAAATTTAGGCAATATTTATTTAAAATATTATTGATAATTATTTTTAAAATGCGAAGTATTGATTTAATAATTTAATTCAAACAGAAATTCTCTTTTGAAAATTAATAATTATATAGTTTGTTAAATGATGTTCTTTTCAAGGTTAAAAATATTTAAGTAATAAATTTATCTTTCTATGCTGATTTAAAAATATTTTATTTATAATGTGTAAATGTTTATACATTGTAAATAGAGGATTTGGTTTTAATTTTAATTTATATTAAATATAGGATATTTTCTAATTATTATATATAAAAGTATAATTTGTAAATTGATTAAATTGATTTAAATTAGTATTGTAAACTTTTAAAAATCTTTCTTATATTTTCATAGTAATGTAAGTAAGTATTTATTTGATTATAAGAATAAATATGGTTTAATTTTGTTTTATAATAAAAGTTATTTTGTTTTGTTTTATTTTAAAATTGTTTTTCTCTTTGAAGTAAGATTTAAATCATTCTTGTTTAAGTATAACATTTGATTTAAACCTTTTGAAATAAAAATTAATTCAACCTTTCATTTCTTTTAAAAATCTTTCCTTTTGAAATTTAGTTTCATAAAGATTATTATTTTAAAAATAATCAAACAAACATTAAAATAAATGTTATAAGAAGTTAAAAATAAATATGTTATTATTTAAAGACTAATGTTAATAAAACATTTTAAACATGCTAAAATAAGTTTGAAATAGTTTTAAGATAATTTAAATACATTTATAAATTTAGAATTGCTTTTATATTAGTAATGTATATGTGTTAAAATCTTAAAACATAAATGGACACTTGTAAATTTGTCTACACCTAAAGATAACAAGTGGCATTGATTTAAAAACCTTTTTATTTAAAATATATTAACAAGACAATAAAACATAGCTAAAGCATTTTGTTAAAAACACATTTTCTCATTTGAAATCTGAGAATCAAATTTCAGTAAATCAAAAAAAAAAAAAACTCAAACAAAAACAAATCAAAATCTGCAAATCAATTTATACAAACAACTTCAAATCTGCAATCAATTTCTTCAAATCTGCATAAAACAAATCTACTCAAAATTCTGCAAAAAAAATCAGTTTCTTCAAATCTGAAAATTACAAACTTCAAATCTATGCAATAAGAATGGGTCTGCATGCAATTTGCATCAACAAGTAAAAGCATCATCAACTAGCAAATGCAGTTTCAATTCATCATCAACCAGAAGTAATTTCTGTAATCAAATGCAAGCCAGGATCAACATGCATTTCAATATGCATTTCTTGAAAATGGAATCTGCAGCTAATTTGTCTCTGCATTCTTCAAATTTAAAAAGGTGAGTAGACCTTTTTATTTTAAAAACAGTTCTTCCTTTTAAATCAAAGCTAAACAAAATTTCCAGAACCTAAGCTTCATATGCAAACTGTTTTTCCCAAAAATCAAAACTGCTATGATTAAAACTGCTCTGTCTCCATTTTGTTTAGTGAGTGACTTCACAATTTAAAAAGAGCTTTAAATTATCTGTTGCATGAAGCATATAATGTTTGCTTGAGTTTGAATGTAAATGTGTGCATATGAGTTTGCATCTGGGTATTCTCTGCTTCAATTAAATGTGAGTAAACTTCTATTTCAAAAACAGATCCCTCTTTTAAATTTAATGCTTAAGTAATTTACTAAAACTCAAGTTCAACAAAACTGTCATGTAAAAAAAAATCAAATTAAACTGCTGTGATTTGAAACTGCAGCATCTTCATTCTTGGATAAATAACTTCACCATTGAAGGTTGTTTTAAATAATCCGTGCATGTGTTCTGATAAAAGTAAGCTTGTTGGATTGATCTTGTTTTGTGATAATGTTTTGTGTATACATATGTAAATATGTATATGTGTGTAGCTGATGCTATGAATCTGCATACCTGTTTGTTTTATTTTTATCTTTTTACTAAGATTTTAAAAAGAAAACCTTTATCTCTGAGTTTAGTTCTCTGTTAGGATTGATATGTAAACAAAATGAGTATGTTTAGTATTGATTCGGGGTTGTAAATCATGATTTAGCTAAATTGAAAATTTTATTGTTGTCTCTGTAACAGTACTGACAATTTTTGTTTTAAATAGGAATTATCAAACATCTGAAATTATTTAATCAAGTTTATAACTTGAATGCATGATTGAAATCATGAATTTTTTTTTTAAAAAAGACAAACATCAAAAATTTTAGTGAACTATTGGGTGAGCATCACTGAATGGATTAGAATTTGGGAAATTTGGAATTTAAAATAAATAGTACATATTTAAACAAACTGTTGGGGGAGGGGGAAAAACAATTCTGTTTTAAACAGAAGTGGAAATTTGGGAATAATCTGTTAAGCTAGTGGATTTTAGGTGTTTAGATGCTTCATGTTAGTGGAGTATTGAGGTGAGAATGGTGGAAATTTGGTGATAGATGATCAGAGAAAGAGAGGGGTTGGGAATTGAGTTTTTTTTTCAGGTTTCAAAACCCTGTTTAAAGTGTGCAGTTCTTAGTTTATCCCTATCCTCTCTGTTGCATCGAGTTATTTGAGGCTTTGGGAATTTGTAGAGGGGGTGTAAAGGAAGCTATATCCAAGGTCGTGTCGATGATGGTGGTTGGAGGTGGTATTTCTGGGTGTTGACAGGTTTGCAGTGGTTTCTCAAGTTCTGGTGAACTTCTGATGTGCAGGGTATTTTGACTCGAGGGTTGCTCGGGTATTTTTGTATTTAACTCGGAGTAGATGGTCTAGGAACTCGAAGTAAAGTAAATGGTTTCTCGGGTATATGGCTACAGGTTTAAACCAGAGAGTATTTTGCAGTTTTTTTTTTAATTTGAATGAAATTCAAATTCTAGTGCAGGGTTTGATTTAAGTGGAAACTGAAACTGAATTCAAATGAAGTTTGAAATTCAAAGTTTTTAAAAATGAAAATTTTAAATTTAAACAAGTTTTTAATTCTGTTTTAAATCAAGATTTAAAAACAGTTTCATGTTTAAGCCTGAGAGGTTTTGCAGTTCTAAATTTTTGAATAAATTCATATTTTAAATTGAAAACTTGATTCGAGTATAACTTGAATCTGAATTCAAATGAAGTTTTGAGTTCAAAAGTTTTTAAAAATGAAAATCTTAAATTTAAACAAGTTTTAAATTCAGTTTTGAATCAAGTTTAAAAACTGTTTCAGGTTTACTTTTAGAACCTGACTTTTAATCCAAAACAGTTTTGTAAGATTTAAAATTATGAACAAATTTAAATGTTTTTAAGCAAGATTTAAATTTGTTTGGAAATCAAGTTAAAAACAGTTTTTGAATTCAAACAGTTTGTAAAAAAAGGAAAAAATGAACATATTCAAATGGTTAAAGAAATTTGATTTCAAGTAAGTTTCAAAACTTGAAAGAATTAGTTCCATTAGTACTGAATTAAAATATGAAGTGTTTAATTTAAATTTGAAAGTTGAAATAATCAATTTATTTTCAAAACTTAATTTATTTTAATCAAGTAAATTTATTTTAAACCTTTCTTATATATTTAAGTAATGAATGTTTTTAACATTCATTTTATTTTTAAGGTTTATAATTATTTAAATTTGGGTTAATGTTTAATAGTTAAACATTTTAAATATTAGAATTTTAAATGGAATTTGAATTTAAATTTAGAAATGTATTGTTTTAATACATTTTGAATACAAATGTGTCATTTGATAAGTGATTTAGTTATTCTGAAAATATTTGAGATAATTAAGGATTTACTTAATTATTTGATTTTAAATAATGATTTAGATTAATTATTAATTAGGAATGATTTGTTGATAATTAATCTAATTCAAATTTTCTTAAGTATAAAATTAATGAAATGTTGTTAATTAATAAATGGTGATAATTGTCTAGGGATAATTTAGTAATTAATTAATGTAATTAATTTTGATAATTAACTAGATTAACTAATAGAATATAATTAATTGTAATTTGTTAAGTATAACTAATTGTCAAAGTAATTAAGGAATTAATTACTTATTGTAATTAATTTTGATATGTGATTTATTTAAGTTAATTAATTTAGTTTAATTAATTTAAGTAAATCATCTAATGATTTTAAGAGTGTAATTACTTAATGTAATTAGTGGAGCAAGATTACTTAGAGAAGTAATATTGATAATTACTGGAATGTAATTAGTAATTTGGATAATTACTTTGGAATTAATTAAGGAATTAATAAATGATTAATTATTGGATTATTAATTTATAAATAAGTAATTAAAGATAGTTAATTACTAAATTGAATATTAATCAAGGTGATTAATAATTAGATTAATTACTAAATGTAATTACTTTTAATTAAATAATTTATTTAAATATTAGAGATCATTAATTATTATAATTAATGATGTAATTAAGGATTGTTTAATTAAGTTAATTTAAATTAAGTGATTAATTAATTGTAATAAATTAAGGATAAATATAATTAATTATAATTAATTAATAAATGAGTAATTAATGTTAATTAGTTATGATTAAGGTTAATTAATTTATGAAATTAATTAAAGACTAATTACTTATTGTAATTAGTGAATGATTAATCAAAGTTGTTTAATCAAGTTAAATACTTAGTCAATAATTAATTAACTGGGTTAATTAATTAATGGATGTTAAGCAGGATTTAAATTTGGTAATTAATTTAATTTAATTTAAATTAATTAGAGGTGGTTGTAATTAATTTAATTCATTCTAAATTAATTATAATTGATGATTAAATCATTGCTTGTGGATGTTATTGATTGAATGGTTGTGATCTCAGTAATGAGATTAGTCGTATCTGTATGATATGAATGTTTGTTTTAAGTATGATGGTTTGTGATGGATTATTTGGTTGTGATGATTATCTGTTTATGGATGATACAGATTATTTGTTTATGATATGAATGTGATTATCCAGTGTGAGATGTAGTTTTTCTATCTATGTTAATTAGATAATAATAAAATGAGTTATTTGTTTAAAACCCTTAACTATAACTTGGACATTAAGATGGCGTTTGGTTTCGATGAGACCGGGATCGGGTTTTCATATTTGGATATCCGAAAACCACATCGATTCCAAATTAAACGTTAGGTCGTTAATCCAAGTAGAGGAAGTGAAGACTTGAGATGTAAGGGCTATACGTCAGTATAACTCTGTGGGTGATTCCGTAATGATTTGACGGAATAGTACTTATAGATTCGAGATGGTGATATAGAGTGCAAGGGTTATCGTCGTTAACTCTGAGGGTGATTCCAATACGAGTGTAACGAGATAATGCCTTCAGTTTCGTTCGAACCCGGAACGAACTTGTATGGATTGAATGCTTTCAGAACATCGTCAGGTGGACAATGAGCATTCTAAGATTGATGTGTCCTATAAAGGTAATCGTAACCTCAAGCCTCATCAACCGGGAATGGCTAAAATAGGGGAGGTGCAGCAAGGCTTCGTGGGTAGCTCCCACCGAAGAGCAAGATTTACTCTTGTCTAGAGGTCCCTTTATATTCGGCTGTGTGGCAGTTGGTGACGACCAATCTAGGGGTGGTCTTGTTCGGAACTGTTCAGTAAGGAACGGGTCCGGCTTTGTGTTGCAGGGGAGTGGGAGTACTCCTCGGTACGGTGATCTAGGTCACGTACTGTGACGGGCGGTACCCCAGTAGCCCTGCCATTGATGGAAACCCATTTTCCCTACGAGACCCTACGGTTTTGTTTGTATTACCCACTTTTGTGGCTAGTAGCTGGAATTTAATAGATGTAACAATTTCGGCTATTTCTTATTTACTTAAAAACCCTAGACACTATTATAATATCACTGGATTTCCTATCAAATGTTTTGGTTAGCGTAAGGTAAAAACTTATCCATGTTTATGTGTGGGAAGTCTTACGTGATACCTTTTGTTTTCAAAGGATTTTCTAAAGTTAAGCAACTTTTATCCCCGTTTACTCACACCTGACCCCTGTCTGACCTGAGTGTTTATTTTCTATTTTATTAAACTCTTGGGTACTCATATTACGTATGAGTAGTCAAGTGTTTCAGGATTGCTTTGACGAGTTTCTAGAGGAGATAATGGAGCAGGAGGCTTCAGCGTGTAGATATATTTAGTGGTTCTGCTGTGTTTGAGTTGTATCTCTTTCTCTGATGTACTTGAATTGTAATTGCTAGACAGATGTTTATAACTATCTAGTTTGTGTTGTATTACCTGTTTAACTCTGATGTATATTGTGACGACCGCCCATGACTCCCGCACCAAAACAAGGAGATAGTGCGCTGAAAGGCGTGCCAGGCAGCCATGGACGATAGTCAAGGTAAAATTAAACAGCGGAATCTATCGTATTACTCACAGCGCATGGACAAAATACAATAGAAAATATACATAGTGAAGCTCCATATAACAGAATCTCATCATATAAACTCTAATAGTTTGATACAACAATCAGCAAAATCAATACATCAAGCCTCACTACATATCACTCAGAGAATATACAAACAGCGGAACACCCAGTACATATAGTAAGAAAACAATATGCAAAAGCCTCCAGCTTGTCTTCGTCATTAAAAGCGTTGGCCACTAGAACAGCACCTGTCACCTGCTACCTAGTCTGCCCATCCCAACATGGATGAACAGCCCAAGGTAATAAGAGTTAAACATAAAACCTTGAGTCAGACAAAAGTCTTAGTGAGTAGTAAATCAACTATCAAACATACCAAAAGAGCATAAAGGGTAAAAGGAATAGGAACCCAACCATCCCACTCCACCTCTTTCTACAGTGATAGCCCCCAGACACATTAAACAGAAGTAAACATAGCAATTCAGACATTCAAAGAAAAGTAATTATCACTCGAGTCAAGGTCGGTGTTTTCCAAGTACAAACCCCCAAGGCCTAAACCAAGATCAGATAAGCACCCTGAAAACATCGCTCTTGACCCAAGCGACGATACAACCAAACATCCAAACATCCATGACTCTGGCTATCACTGTTATCAATGCCTTGATTCACCGTTAGTTGAATGACCGCCTGTCAAGGGCTAATGGTAACCCCGGTTCTAGACATAACTCCGCACGTCGTCGCAGCCCGTGCCTAGGAATTTTCGCAACTACCCAGAGTACTAGCACGTCGTCGCAGCCCGTGCTTGGAACGTCATCGTGACCCGTCCCAACGTACTCTTGCTTTGAGCATGCTAGAACCTTCAACAACGATAAAATCTCAGCCTTCTAGTCATCCTCCTCGACGACTATTCCCATACTAGCTCAAGCGCCTCTCAAGCTAACCATTATCCACAAACTCGGACCGCATCACCGAGTTATCAACATGCTTGGGATGATCCCGTCTGGATTAAACCAAGGCTTTCACACATCATGCTTTGCTTCATTGCATCATAGCAAAGTCCCATCTGAACATCATGGTTTGCCTCATCGCATCATGGCAAAGTCCCATCTCAACATCATCATCAAATCTATCCATATGAGCTTCAACATCCGCTTCATATGCCACAAGCAGATTTCCTTATTCAAGAGCCTTTCCACTTAGCTTTTGAATCATCTTCGACCAACTTGTCCAAATCAAGTTATCAATCAACTAATCCATCAAATCAAACATTAATCCAAGTAACCAATCATTCAAACAAGATCTAAATAAACAATTACAACATTAATGGCAATTTCGTAAATAAAGAGTCCAAATCTAACATGCATTCTAACAAGCATGAATTATGAACAATATCTCTACAACTTGATGAATAAACTTGCATAAGTGAACATGTAGTAAAATAGATGTCAAATCATCATGAACAATAGATCTACATGCAGACTTAAGAAAAATGCACAAAATCACTCTCTTTAACACATAAACAAACCACCGATCCAATATACTCCTTTGGGTCCGTGTGAGAGATAACCACCACTCACCGAATCACCTAAACACCTCAAATGATAACAACTTTAGATCTAGACAGCGAAGAACTAAGCTTGATCCGGCAAAATCTCGCTTCAATCGATGAAATCTCTCTTTGTTGGATGAAGATCTTCAACTTTGGATCTTGGATCTTCAACCTTGATCTTCAATCTTGGATGGATGTAAGCACTAGATTAGAGTGGAGAAAAGAAGTGAAGAAATGTTGTAGTCAAGCTCTCAAAATGGCAGCACTTCGTCGCTTCAAAATCCGGTGCCAAAAAGTGAACCAAACCCCTCTATTTATAGGCTGGAAATCCTTAGGTCGCCGCCCCTTAAGTCGCCGCCGACCTATCCCATGAGTCGTCCACGACTCAATAGACCTTGCCGACCTAACAACTAAACCAGATGCGACTCACGACCTAACACTGATGCGCATCTCCTCCTGAGTCGCTTAGACGACCTAACACTAACACGGCCCAGCGACTCAACGACTTAACTAAGACGCGACCTAACCAAACCCAGGCCACACGACTTAACTAAACGCAGGGTCACACGACCTAACTCAACCCTGAGTCAACGACCTACCACACACACACGACCTACTTATGGCTGACTTAACACCTCAGCCCAAGTTCTTACGACTTATACCAGAACAACTTAAGCCTTAGGTCGTTCACGACCTAAGTACAACACAACTAAATCTTAGGTCGCTCCATTCCTTATACGACCTAAGCCCCAATACGACCCAACTATACTAAGTCGCACGAACGACCTTCTTACCTTAAGCCGTTCACCCTTAAGTCGTTAACCTACTTAGGTCGACCAAATCTTAACCCGCTAACTCGCTAGCTCCACTAACCCGCTCACTGTACTTAACTCGCCTGGTCTCTTAAGTCGCTAGCTACTAGGTCGTACTGTTTTAAGTCGCTCTGCCTCCTTAACTCGCTCCCACGACCTAAATCCTATGCGACTTAACTCCTACACCACCTAACTCTTAAGCCGCTCAACATACTTAGGCTGTTACATCTATAGGTCGCTCCTCTCAACCTAACTCTCATACGACCCAAGCTACCCACGACTTAAGCACCACACGAGTTAACCTTTATACGACATAAGCTTTGGTCGACTCAAACTCTAAACGACTTAACAACAGTACTAACGACTTGATGGCATCTATTTTACGATTTATCGACACGTAAAATACGGGTCGTTACATCCTCTTAGGAATTTCGCCCCCGAAATTCCAAACAAACAAGAGCAATCAAAACTATTCTGCATGCCTACCATCCATAGCAACCAACAAACCATGCATCCAATTACTAGCCTAGCATGCAGAATTCTATGACTAGAACAAGCTACAAATTCATGAGATGTCACAACACTTTAGGGCCATACCTCGAAGAGTTCAGGATGATCTGCCTTCATCCTCTCTTCCTCATCCCATGTACAGTCGTTAACATCATCACTCCATTGTACCTTGAGCAACGTAATAGTCTTCCTCCTAAGCTGTTTCGTGTCGGTTCCAACAACACGAAGCGGCTTACGAGGTCTCGTAACAACTGGATCAACTTCTAAATCTTCACAGCTATCAGCAGAAACCACTGTATTCGATTCGTGCACATACTTCCGTAGATATGATACATGAAAAACGTTGTGCACGCCCGACATCTTCTCTGGTAATTCCAACTTATAAGCAAGCTTTCCAATCCGCTCGATGATCGGGAATGGTCCAACAAATCTCGGAGTCAATTTCCCTTTCTTCCCGAATCGAATAACATTCTTCAGTGGAGAAATTTTCACAAAAACCATATCTCCTACGTCGAATTCCAAATCTTTTCGACGCTTATCGGCATAACTTTTCTGACGATCTTGGGCTACCCTCATTCGTTGCCGAATGATCTCTATGCAATCCGAAGTCTGTCGAATCATCTCTGGCCCAATTGTCAGCTTTTCTCCAGTTTTCAACCAACATGTCGGAGAGTTACACGGTCTTCCATACAATGCCTCATATGGTGCCATACCAATACTTATCTGGTAACTGTTATTATACGCAAATTCCACCAAATGAAGGTGATCTTCCCATGATCCTCCGAAATCCAAAACACATGCTCTGAGGAGATCTTCCAAAACTCGGTTGACTCTCTCGGTCTGACCATCTGTTTGAGGGTGATAAGCTGTACTCAAACACAACTTGGTTCCCAAAACTTCCTGGAAGCTCTTCCAAAATCCACTAGTGAACAATGGATCTCGATCGCTCACTATACTCTTCGGAATACCATGGAATCGAACTATCCACTTAACATAAAGCTCAGCCAACTTCGATGCAGTCCTAGTTGATCGAACAGGAATGAATCTTGCACTCTTAGTCAAACGATCTACAATGACCCAAATCCCTTCATTTCCTGCCCTGGTTCTAGGTAGACCATCGATAAAATCCATCGATATTTGTTCCCACTTCCACGTAGGAACTTCTAATGGCTGAAGCAATCCACTTGGCTTCTTTTGCTCGGCTTTTACCAACTGGCAGTTCATACATTTGGAAATAAAATTTCCAACATCCTACTTCATACCTTCCCAATAATATGTTCTCTTCATATCCCGATACATCTTATTTCCACCTGGATGAATTGTCAACTTCGAGTGGTGACTTTCCTTAAGAACTTCATCTCTCAATTCATCTATATCGGGAACAACCAGTCGTCCTTGTTTCCGAAGCCAACCCTCTCGATCGACTTCAAATCCCTTATCCTTTTCTGGATTCAATCCAGATTCCAAATCGCGGATAATCTTGACAAGCTTATCGTCTCGCTTTTGGCTCTCGCCAATTCTTTCCACAAGAGTAGGTCTTATTGATAAGTTTGCCAACATCTCAGGTTCCAATTCACATCTAGGCCTGAAATCAAATCCAGCTAAAAACTCAAGGCTCTTCCATTCTGAAAACATGGCTCCCAATCCTGCATGTCTTCAACTTAACGCATCTGCCACTGCGTTACCTTTTCCCGGAGTATAGGCTATACCAAAATCATATGATGCTAAAAACTCTAGCCATCGTTGCTGCCGAAGATTCAAATCCTTTTGGGAGAAAAGATACTTCAACGACTTATGATCTGTAAACAACTCGAATCGAACTCCCAATAGATAATGTCTCCACATCTTCAGAGTAAAAACTATCGCCGCTAACTCCAAATCATGAGTTGGATAATTCCTTTCATGCGGCTTCAGTTGTTGACTTGCATACGCAACAACTTTATCCTTCTGCATTAGCACTGCTCCAAGTCCAGTACCACATGCATCAGTGTAAACTACCATCTCATCATTCCCACTTGGAATAGTCAAAACAGGAGCACTTGTTAGTCGCTCTTTCAGGATTCCGAAAGCTTGCTCACACTTATCATCCCATCTGAATACCTGATTCTTTTTCGTCAATCTTGTCAATGGTGCAGCTATCTTGGAAAAGTCCTTGATAAACCGACGATAATATCCTGCTAATCCAAGAAAACTTCTCACATCAGATGCATTCTTAGGTCTAACCCAATCCTGGATTGCTGCCACCTTAGCGGGATCAACCGCTATTCCTTTTCCAGAGATAACATGGCCTAAGAACCTCACTTCACTCTTCCAGAAGTGACACTTCGAAAACTTAGCCCTTAGCTGATGTTTCCGCAAGATTTCCAAAGCAATACGCAAGTGCGTCTTGTGCTCTTCTTCGGTTCTGGAATAAATCAGAATATCATCCACGAACACAAGTACAAACTTGTTCAACTGATCTCTGAATACTCTATTCATAAGATCCACAAAATATGCTGGTGCATTGGTCAATCCAAACGGCATTACCAACTACTCATAAAAACCGGATGGTGTTAGAAAGCAGTCTTCGGCACACTATCCTTCGCCACTCTTAACTGGTGAAATCCCGTTGCCAAATCCATATGAGAAAACACCTTAGCTTCGTGAAGCTGATCAAACAAGTCATCTATTCTCGGCAATGGATACTTGTTCTTCCTAGTCACTTTATTCAGCTCACGATAATCCACACACAACCTCAACGATCCATCCGCTTTGGTTGCAAACACAACTGGTGCACCCCATTCGGACACGCTACGCCGAATGAATCCCTTCCGTAAAAGGTCATCAACTTGCACCTTCAACTCTTGCTGCTCCCTAGGCGCCATTCGCCTAAGAGGCATCACAACAGGTCTGGCTCCTTCAACTAGATCGATACGAAACTCGATCTCTCTATGCGGCGGTAACCCTTTGACCTCGTCAAAGACATCCTCAAATCCATTCACAATAGGCACCGATGACAGTCCATCTCGTGGAACAACCAGCGAATACATGAAGCTCATGAAGACGCCTTCCTCATGCTTACATCGTATCACAACCTTTCGCCCTTCCACATTCTCGACTGTCACCTCCAGCCTTTCACAATCAACCTTTGCCGCATACTTCCTAAGCCAGTCCATACCCAAAATTATTCCAAACCCCGCAAAGTTCAGAACAAAGAAATCACAAACAAAAGAACAATCATGACTTGATACAACTAGACCACGGCATACCATACACAAACAGGACGAACCCCCAACTGGATTAGTCACAACCAATGGCCTATCAACAATATCCGGTTCCAAACCCAATCGGCATACAAGTTCATTACAAACAAAGGAATGCGACGCCCCAGTATCAAATAACAATCGAACTGGAACACCATAAATGGAAAGAGTACCTTGAACCACCACACTCTTCCCCTTCTCTTCAGCAGTAGGAGTCAAAGATGATGGAGCAGCTCCCAAAGCATAAGCTTGCACAATCTGCTTGTCCTTTCTCGGTTCTGGACAATTCCTCCTGAAATGCCCCGGCTTGTCACAGTTGTGGCACTTTGCCGGCGCCTTCTGATTCTTACAATCCCTAGAGAGATGGCCCTTCTGCTGGCAATTGTAGCAGGTCACTTCGCCCTTCGGCTTCTTCTGGCCATCCTTACCCTTCTGTTGCTGCTGCTTCCTCTTCATGTTTCCACCCTGTTGTGGTTTGGACTCTTCCTTGGTCACAGCAACAATAGATCCTTCTTTGGGAAACAGACTCTCATGCCTGAGAGCTTTCTCCACAAGCTTCTCAAATGGATCGTCCAAATGATCCACCAACTGTCTCCCAAGGTAACTATCCAAGCCTGTCACAAACTTCTCATTCTTCTGATAGGGAGATTCAATATACGATCTGGCATACTTGGGCAAAGCTTAAAACTCAGAAACATACTCAAGAACTGATCTTCCACCTTGCTTGAGCTCCACAAACTTCTTAAACAAAACAGACTTTTGAGCTGTAGAAATGAACTTAGCTTCAAATCTAGTTTGGAATTGCTCCCAAGTGATCTCTTCCTCTGGAGTATCAATGGTGATAGAGTTCCACCAATCAGAAACCCTTCCCTGAAGCTGTCTTGATGCAAGCTTCCTCTTAGTTGCATCCTCAATTCCCAAATGACCAAAGATCCTTCTACAAGCATCTATCCATCTTTGGACTTCAATGGTTGATTCTGTTCCCAAGAAAACCTTTCCTCCAAGAGAAGTATAGTCTTTGCACAACTTAGCAAAATCCACTGGTTTTGGAGCTTGAACTTGAACTCCAACATCTACTGATGACCCCGGAACTGGCATCCTTCTCATGATCGAAGTCATCATGGCCTCAAACATAGCAGCATAATCAGCATCAACAACCTCTTCAGCAGAACGGCTTTCCCAAGCAGCTTGTTTCTCTCTTCGACTCATTCTTAATATCTATAAAAAGGAATGATTAGAACACCTTGAGAAACAACTACATAAGGAGTTCAAATCCTTCTAAGCTACTATATTATATATAGTAATCATCCCTCAAAATACAATTACGTCTCTCATACGTAGTTACGTCAGCGAGCGTTGGCTAAAATCGATTAACCTCGCTCTGATACCAAATGTGACGACCGCCCATGACTCCCGCACCAAAACAAGGAGATAGTGCGCTGAAAGGCGTGCCAGGCAGCCATGGACGATAATCAAGGTAAGATTAAACAGCGGAATCTATCGTATTACTCACAGCGCATGGACAAAATACAGTAGAAAATATACATAGTGAAGCTCCATATAACAGAATCTCATCATATAAACTCTAATAGTTTGATACAACAATCAACAAAGTCAATACATCAAGCCTCACTACATATCACTCAGAGAATATACAAACAGCGGAACACCCAGTACATATAGTAAGAAAACAATATGCAAAAGCCTCCAGCTTGTCTTCGTCATCAACAGCGTTGGCCACTAGAACAGCACCTGTCACCTGCTACCTAGTATGCCCATCCCAACATGGATGAATAGCCCAAGGTAATAAGAGTTAAACATAAAACCTTGAGTCAGACAAAAGTCTTAGTGATCAGTAAATCAACTATCAAACATACCAATAGAGCATAAAGGGTAAAAGGAATAGGAACCCAACCATCCCACTCCACCTCTTTCTACAGTGATAGCCCCCAGACACATTAAACAGAAGTAAACATAGCAATTCAGACATTCAAAGAAAAATAATTATCACTCGAGTCAAGGTCGGTGTTTTCCAAGTACAAACCCCCAAGGGCTAAACCAAGATCAGATAAGCACCCTGAAAACAACGCTCTTGACCCAAGCGACGATACAACCAAACATCCAAACATCCATGAATCTGGCTATCACTGTTATCAATGCCTTGATTCACCGTTAGTTGAATGACCGCCTGTCAAGGGCTAATGGTAACCCCGGTTCTAGACATAACTCCGCACGTCGTCGCAGCCCGTGCCTAGGAATTTTCGCAACTACCGAGAGTACTAGCACGTCGTCGCAGCCCGTGCTTGGAACGTCATCGTGACCCATCCCAACGTACTCTTGCTTTGAGCATGCTAGAACCTTCAATAACGATAAAATCTCAGCCTTCTAGTCATCCTCCTCGACGACTATTCCCATCTAGCTCAAGCGCCTCTCAAGCTAACCATTATCCACAAACTCGGACTGCATCACCGAGTTATCAACATGCTTGGGATGATCCCGTATGGATTAAACCAAGGCTTTCACACATTATGCTTTGCTTCATTGCATCATAGCAAAGTCCCATCTGAACATCATGGTTTGCCTCATCACATCATGGCAAAGTCCCATCTCAACATCATCATCAAATCTATCCATATGAGCTTCAACATCCGCTTCATATGCCACAAGCAGATTTCCTTATTCAAGAGCCTTTCCACTTAGCTTTTGAATCATCTTCGACCAACTTGTCCAAATCAAGTTATCAATCAACTAATCCATCAAATAAAACATTAATCCAAGTAACCAATCCTTCAAACAAGATCTAAATAAACAATTACAACATTAATGGCAATTTCGTAAATAAAGAGTCCAAATCTAACATGCATTCTAACAAGCATGAATTATGAACAATATCTCTACAACTTGATGAATAAACTTGCATAAGTGAACATGTAGTAAAATAGATGTCAAATCATCATGAACAATAGATCTACATGCAGACTTAAGAAAAATGTACAAAATCACTCTCTTTAACACATAAACAAACCACCGATCTAATATACTCCTTTGGGTCCGTGTGAGAGATAACCACCACTCACCGAATCACCTAAACACCTCAAAAGATAACAACTTCAGATCTGGACAGCGAAGAACTAAGCTTGATCCGGCAAAATCTCGCTTCAATCGAAGAAATCTCTCTTTGTTGGATGAAGATCTTCAACTTTGGATCTTGGATCTTCAACCTTGATCTTCAATCTTGGATGGATGTAAGCACTAGATTAGAGTGGAGAAAAGAAGTGAAGAAATGTTGTAGTCGAGCTCTCAAAATGGCAGCACTTCGTCGCTTCAAAATCCGGTGCAAAAAGTGAACCAAACCCCTCTATTTATAGGCTGGAAATCCTTAGGTCGCCGCCCCTTAAGTCGCCGCCGACCTATCCCATGAGTCGTCCACGACTCAACGGACCTTGCCGACCTAACAACTGAACCAAATGCGACTCACGACCTAACACTCATGCGCATCTCCTCCTGAGTCGCTTAGACGACCTAACGACCTAACACTAACACGGCCCAGCGACTCAACGACTTAACTAAGACGCGACCTAACCAAACCCAGGCCACACGACTTAACTAAACACAGGGTCACACGACCTAACTCAACCCTGAGTCAACGACCTACCACACACACAAGACCTACTTATGGCCGACTTAACACCTAGGCCCAAGTCCTTACGACTTACGACCTATACCAGAACAACTTAAGCCTTAGGTCGTTCACGACCTAAGTACAACACAGCTAAATCTTAGGTCGCTCCATTCCTTATACGACCTAAGCCCCAATATGACCCAACTATACTAAGTCGCACGAACGACCTTCTTACCTTAAGCCATTCACCCTTAAGTCGTTAACCTACTTAGGTCGACCAAATCTTAACCCGCTAACTCGCTAGCTCCACTAACCCGCTCACTGTACTTAACTCGCCTGGTCTCTTAAGTCGCTAGCTACTAGGTCGTACTGTTTTAAGTCGCTCTGCCTCCTTAACTCGCTCCCACGACCTAAATCCTATGCGACTTAACTCCTACACCACCTAACTCTTAAGTCGCTCAACATACTTAGGCTGTTACATCTATAGGTCGCTTCTCTCAACCTAACTCTCATACGACCCAAGCTACCCACGACTTAAGCACTACACGAGTTAACCTTTATACGACATAACCTTTGGTCGACTCAAACTCTAAATGACTTAACAACAATACTAATGACTTGGTGGCATCTATTTGTCGATTTATCGACACGTAAAATACGGGTCGTTACATATATGATACTATGTAAAGTATTATGTGATTTATTATAATTTATTCGATTCCGCTGTGAGTTTCTGATGTTGTCTGTTTCTTCTTTCCTTTCTTTTCTCTTTTCTATCCCTTTCTTTCTTCTTAGCGATGCGACTTCCTGGAGTTTGGAAGTTGGGTCGCTACATATATTACGTATGAGTAGTCAAGTGTTTCAGGATTGCTTTGACGAGTTTCTGGAGGAGATAATGGAGCAGGAGGCTTCAGCGTGTAGATATATTTAGTGGTTCCGCTGTGTTTGAGTTGTATCTGTTTCTCTGATGTACTTGAATTGTAATTGCTAGACAGATGTTTATAACTGTCTAGTTTGTGTTGTATTAGCTGTTTAACTCTGATGTATATGATACTATGTAAAGTATTATGTGATATATTATAATTTATTCGATTCCGCTGTGAGATTCTGATGTTGTCTGTTTCTTCTTTCCTTTCTTTTTTCTTTTCTATCCCTTTCTTTCTTCTTAGCGATGCGACTTCCTGGAGTTTGGAAGTTGGGTCGCTACAAAAATACCGCACGTGTTAATGAATATGAGCAAAACAATGAGGTTTAGAAAACGAGAAAGATGGAACGATCGTGAAAAATGAACGTTTATTGCGCTATAACTTTTGTCGACAATCTTTTGACCTATATCCCATTTATTCCCTCAGTGATCCATAATATCTTATATGTCGAGTGCTACGGTGTGAGCATGCTTGAGCGTTTCGCGGAGATCGAAGACATTCGCCAATACCGTCGAATCGGATCGGCGAGCGGTCCGTCCCTTTCTTCCGTTTCTACAAACGGCCATATCTTTTGACCCTTTGGAGTTATGGGAGCCACAACCTATCAAAATATATCTCTTTCCATTTTCTAAGTTTCTGACAATTGGAATTGTCACGGATCGGTTTCGTGTGCAGAAAAATTCCTTCTTAAGTTTTTACTACAGCTCGGGTGTTTCGTTCATAAATTTATTCCATGGACTTTGTGGTATAAATAATCGGACTTAATCGATGTAAACCTAGAAGAATGAAAAAATAACAAAAATATATGATGATCAAAAGAGGCCACGATAATATTCCGCTAAAAAGATGGAAATTGGATTAAAAATTGAATAATACAGGAAACCGAAAGATATTCACGGATTGAAAAAGTTAGTTACTTACAGGCTAAATATTCATATAAAAAAACCTCAGCCTTTGAAATTCTAAGATATAAAATGCGTTTAACATTCTCCTTGAAGTCACTTTGTCATGGTGTTGTAATATTGGTAAAAAGACCACGTGTGTTGACGAATATGAGCAAAATAATGACGTACTAAAATCGAGGAAGACGGAATGATCATTAAAAAAAGAACGTTCATTGTGCTATAGCTTCAGTACATAAGCTTTTGACCCATATACCAATTTATTCCCTCAATGATACATAATATCTTAAATATCGAGTACTACAGTGTGAGCTTGCTCAAGTGTTTCGAGGAGATCGAAGACTTTCGCCAATACCTTGGAATCGGATCAGTGAGCGGTCCAACGCTTTCTTCCGTTTCTTCAAATGTCCATAACTTTTAACTCATTTGGAGTTACAGGAGCCAAACCTATCCAAACGAAGCACTTTCATGTTCTACGTTCCTAACGGTTGGAATTGTCATGGATCGGTTTCGTGCGCAGAAAAATTCAATCATAAGTTTTTTCTAATGCTCAGGTGTTTTCGTTCATAAATTTATTCCATGGAGTTTGTGGTATAAATAATCGGGCTAAACCGATGTAAACTTTGAAAAACATCAAAAAAAACAAAAATATACGAAGATCAAAAAATGCCACGCTAATATTCTGCTAAAGAGATTGAAATTGGATTAAAAATTGGATAAAAGAGGAAACCGAAAGATATTCGCGGACTTAAAAAATAGTTCACTTATAGGCTAAGCAATCATAAAAACACCCTCAGCCATTCGAAATTCTTGATATCAAACGCTTTTAGCTTTCTTCTTAAAGTCACTTTGTCGTGCTGTTGTAATTTTGGTAAAAAGACCGCGCGTGTTGACGAATATGAACAAAACAACGAGGTTCGGAAAACGAGGAAGATGGAACGATCGTACATAAAGAACGTTTATTGCCCTATAGCTTCTGTAAACAAGCTTTTGACCCATATCTCCATTTATTCTCTCAGTGATCCATAATATCTAAAATATCGAGTGCTACGGTGTGAGCATGCTAGAGGGTTTCGCGGTGACCAAATATTTTCGCCAATACCGTCGAATCGGATCAGTGAGCGGTCCGTTGCTTTCTTTCGTTTCTTCAAACAGCCAAAATTTTTGACTCTTTTGGAGTTACGGGAGCCACAACCTATCCAAACGTGTCTATTCCATGTTCTATGTTTCTAACGGTTGGAACTGTCATGGATCGATTTCATGTGTACGAAAATTCTATCTTAACTTTTTACTACAGAACGGATGTCTTCGTTCTTAAATTTATTCCGTGGAGTTTGTATTATAAATAATCGGACTAAATCGATGTAAATCTCGAAAAATGAAAAAACAAAAATATACGAAGGTCAAAAAGGCCACGATAATATTCCGCTAAAAAGATTGAAATTGGATTAAAAATAGGTTACTTACAGGCTAAGTAATCATAAAAAACACCCTCAGCCATTCGAAATTCTAAGATATCAAATGCGTTTAACATTCTCCTTGAAGTCACTTTGTCGTGGTGTTGTAATTTTGGTAAAAAGACCGCGTGTGTTGATGAATATGAGCAAAATAATGAGGTATGGAAAACGAGAAAGATGGAACGATCGTAAAAAAGAACGTTTATTGCGCTATAGCTTCAGTAGCAAGCTTTTGACCCATATCCCTATTGATTCCCTTAGCGATCCCTAATATCTTAAATGTTGAGTGCTACGTTGTGAGCATTCTCGAGCGTTTCGTGGAGATCGAAGACTTTCGCCAATAATGTCGAATCGGATCAGCGGATGGTCCGTTGCTTTCTTCCGTTTCTTCAAACGGCCATAACTTTTGACTTGTTTGGAGTTACAGGAGCCATAACCTATCAAAACGTATCCCTTTCCATGCTCTACGTTTTTAACAGTTGGAATTATCATGGATCAGTTTCGTGTGTAGAAAAATACCATCTTAAGTTTTTTCTACAGCTCAGATGTTTTTGTTCATAAATTTATTCCACGGAGTTTGTCGTATAAATATCTGGACTAAATTGACGTAAACCTTGAAAAATGACAAAAAAAATCAAAAATATACGAAGATCAAAAGTGGCCACGATTATATTCCGCTAAAAGGATTGAAATTGGATTAAAAATTTGATAAAATAGGAAACTGTAAAGATATTTGCAGACTGAAAAAATAGGTTACTTACAGGCTGAGTAATCATAAAAACACACTCAGCCGTTCGAAATTCTAAGATATCAAATGCGTTAAACATTCTCCTTGAAGTCACTTTGTCATGGTGTTGTAATTTTGGTAAAAAGACCGCACGTGTTGATGAATATGAGCAAAACAATGAGGTACAGAACACGGGGAATATGGAACGATTGTAAAAAAGAATGTTTATTGCGCTATAGTTTCATAAATAAGCTTTTGACCCATATCTCTATTGATTCCCTCAGTGATCCATACTATCTTAAATATTCGAGTGCTACAGTGTGAGCATTCTCGAGCGTTTCACGGAGATCGAAGACTTCCGCCAATAACGTCGAATCGGTTCAGCGAGCGGTCCGTCACTTTCTTCAAACAGTCATAGCTTTTGACTCTTTTGGAGTTACGGGAACCACAAACTATCAAAATGTATCTATTTTCATATTCTACATTTTTAACTGTTGGAATGTCATGGATCGGTTTCGTGTGCATAAAAATTCCATCTTAAGTTTTTCTCCAGCTCGGATGTTTTCATTCATAAATTTATTTCGTGGAGTTTGTCGTAAAAATAATCAGACTAAATTGATATAAACCTTGAAAAAAGAAAAAAAACAAAAATATACTAAGATCAAAAGAGGCCGTTCCGCTAAAAAGATTTAAACTGGATTAAAAATTGGATAATACAGGAAACTGAAAGATATTCGCGGATTGAAAATGTAGGTTACTTATGGGCTAAGTAATCAGATAAAACACTCTCAGCCGTTCGAAATTGTAAGATATAAAATGTGTTTAACATTCTCCCTGAAGTCACTTTGTGGTGCTGTTGTACGCATATTGAGGAATATGAGGAAAACAATGAGGTACAGAAAACGAGGAAGACAGAACGATCGTGAAAAAAGAACGTTTATTGTGCTATAGCTTCAGTAGACAAGCTTTTGACCCATATCCCCAATTATTCCCTCTTTGATCCATAATATCTTAAATATCGAGTGCTACGATGTGAGCATGCTCGAGCGTTTCGCGGTGATCGAAGACTTTCATCAATATCATCGAATCGGATCAGCGAGCGGTCTCGCATCCTTTCGTTTTTCAAACAGCCATAACTTTTGACCAGTTTGGAGTTACGGGAGCCACAACCTATCAAAACGTATCTCTTTTCATGTTTTACATTTCTAACGTTTGGAATTGTCATGGATCGGTTTTGTGTACAGAAAAATTCCATCATAAGTTTTTACTATAGCTCGGATGTCTTCGTTCATAAATTTATTCCGTAGAGTTTGTGGTATAAATAATCGGACTAAATCTTTGTAAACCTTGAAAAGCAAAAAAACAAAAATATACAAAGATAAAAAAAGGCCGAGATAATATTCCGCTAAAAAGATCGAAATTGGATTATAAATTGGATAAAATAGGAAACACAAATATATTCGCAGACTGAAAATAGGTTACTTACAGGCTAAGTAATCATAAAAATCCCCTCAACCGTTCAAAATTCTAAGATATCAAATGCGTTTAACATTCTCCTTGAAGTCACTTTGTCGGGGTGTTGTACGTTTGGTAAAAAGACCGCGCGTGTTGATGAATATGAGCAAAACAATAAGGTACGGAAAACGAGAAAGACGGAACGATCATAAAAAAGAACGTTTATTACGCTATAGCTTCAACAGACAAGCTTTTGACCCATATCCTCAATTATTCCCGCAGTGATCCATAATATCTTAAATATTGAGTGCTATAGTGTGAGCTTGCTCGAACGTTTCACGGAGCATGCTCGAACGTTTCGCGAAGATTGAGGATTTTCGCCAATACCGTCGAATCGGATCAACGAGAGGTCCGTCGTTTTCTTTCGTTTTTTCAAACGGCCATTACTTTTTGACTCGTTTGGAGTTACGGGAGCTAAAACCTATCAAAACGAAGCTCTTTCCATCTTAAGTTTTTACTACACCTCGGGTGTTTTCGTTCATAAATTTATCCCGTGGAGTTTGTGGTATAAATAATTGGACTAAATAGATATAAACCTGGAAGAACGACAAAAATTAAAAAAAATGAAGATCAAAAGAGGTCACGATAATATTTCGCTAAAAAGATTGAAATTGGATTAAAAATTGTATAATACAGGAAAGCGAAAGATATTCGCAGAATGAAAACATTGGTTACTCATAGGCTAAGTAATCACAAAAAACACCCTCAGCCATTCGAAATTCTAAGATACCAAATGTGTTTAACATTCTCCTTGAAGTCACATTGTCGTGGTGTTATAATTTTGATAAAAGGACCGCGCATGTTGATGAATATGAGCAAAACAATGAGATACGGAAAACGAAGAAGACGGAACGATCGTAAAAAAAGAACATTTATTGCGCTATAGCTTCTATAAATAAGCTTCTGACCCATATCCCCATTTATTCCCTCTGTGATCCATAATATCTTAAATATCTAGTGCTACAGTGTGAGCATGCTCGAGCATTTCACGGAGATCGAAGACTTTCGCCAATACCGTCGAATCTGATCAGCGAGCGGTCCGTCGCTTTCTTCCATTTCTACAAACGGCCATAACTTTTGACTTGTTTGTAGTTATGGGAGCCCTAACCTATAAAAATGAATCCCTTTCCTTATTCTACGTTTCTAACGATTGGAATTGTCATGGGTCGGTTTCATGTGCAGAAAAATTCCATCTTAAGTTTCTCTACAACTCTGACGTTTTCGTTCATAAATTTACTCCATGGAGTTTGTGGTATAAATAATCGGACTAAATCGATGTAAACCTTAACAAACGACAAAAAAATATACGAAGATCAAAAAGCCACGATAATATTCCGCTAAAAAGATTGAAATTGGATTAAAAATTGAACAAAATACGAAACCGAATGATATTCGCGGACTGAGAAAATAGTTTACATATAGGCTAAGTAATCATAAAAAACACCCTCGGCCGTTCAAAATTCTAAGATATCAAATGAGTTTAACATTCTCCTTAAAGTCACTTTGTCGTGGTGTTGTAAGTTTGGTAAAAAGACCGCGCGTGTTGACGAATATGAGCAAAACAATGAGGTTCGGAAAACGAGGAAGATGGAACGATCGTAAGAAAAGAACGTTTATTGCGCTATAACTTCTATAGAAAAGCTTTTGACCCATATCCCATTTATTCCCTCATTGATCAATAATATCTTGTATAACGAGTGCTACGGTGTGAGCACGCTTGAGCGTTTCGCGAAGATCGAAGACTTTCGCCAATACCGTCGAATCGGATCAGC
This sequence comes from Allium cepa, assembly GCA_030765085.1. Classification (NCBI taxonomy): domain Eukaryota; kingdom Viridiplantae; phylum Streptophyta; class Magnoliopsida; order Asparagales; family Amaryllidaceae; genus Allium; species Allium cepa. Next base: position 174,785,446 of record CM060931.1, read on the forward strand.
GAGCGGTCCATCGCTTTCTTTTGTTTCTTCAAATGGCCATAACTTGTGACTCTTTGGAGTTATGGGAGCCACAACCTATCAGAACGTATCACTTTCCCTGTTCTATGTTTCTGACGATTGGAGTTGTCATGGATCGGTTTCATGTGCAGAAAAATTCCTTCTTAAGTTTTTACTACAGCTCGGGTGTTTCGTTCATAAATTTATTCCACGGACTTTGTAGTATAAATAATCAGACTAAATCGATGTAAGCCTAGAAGAACGACAAAAATAATAAAAATATATGAAGATCAAAAAAGGCCACGATAATATTGCGCCAAAAAGATGGTAATTGGATTAAAAATTGGATAATACAGGAAACCGAAAGATATTCGCAGATTGAAAAAGTTGGTTACTTACAAGCTAAGTAATCATATAAAACATCCTCGGCCATTTGAAATTCTAAGATATAAAATGAGTTTAACATTCTTTCTGAAGTCACTTTGTCAAGGTGTTGTAATATTGGTAAAACGACCGTGCGTGTTGATGATTATGAGCAAAAGAATGACGTACAGAAAATGAGAAAGACGGAACGATCGTAGAAAAAAGAACGTTTATTGTGCTATAGCTTCAGTAGACAAGCTTTTGACGCATCCCAATATTTCCCTCAATGATTCATAAGATCTTAAATATCGAGTGCTACAGTGTGAACTTGCTCCAGTGTTTCGAGGAGATAGACGACTTTCGCCAATACCATCGAATCGTATCAGCGAGCGGTCCTACGCTTTCTTCCATTTCTTCAAATGGCCGTAACTTTTGAGTCGTTCGGAGTTACGGGAGCCACAACCTATCAAAACGAAGCTCTTTCCATGTTCTACGTTTCTAACGGATGGAATTGTCGTGGATCGGTTTTGTGTGTGGAAAAACTTATCTTAAGTTTTTTCTAAGGCTTGGGTGTTTTCGTTCACAAATTTATTCCACGGAGTTTGTGGTATAAATAATCGGACTAAATCGATGTAAACCTTGAAAAACGACAAAAAACAAAAATAAACGAAAATCAAAAAAGGCCATGCTAATATTCCACAAAAAAGATTGAAATTGGATTAAAAATTGGATAAAAGAGGAAACCGAAAGATATTCGCAGACTGAAAAAATAGTTCACTTACAGGCTAGTAATCATAAAAAATACCCTCACCCGTTTCAAATTCTAAGATATCAAATGTGTTTAACATTCTCCTTGAAGTCACTTTGTCATAATGTTGTAATTTTGGTAAAAAGACCGCCCGTGTTGATGAATATGAACAAAACAATGAGGTTTGGAAAACGAGAAAGATGGAACGATAGTAAAAAAAGAAAGTTTGTTGCGGTATAGCTTCTGTAGACAAGCTTTTGACATATATCCCCATTTATTCCCTTAGTGATCCATAATATTTTAAATATCGAGTGCTATGGTGTGAGCATGCTCGAGCATTTCGCGGAGACCGAAGACTTTAGCCAATACCGTCGAATCGGATCAGCGAGCGGTCCGTTGCTTTCTTCCGTTTCTTCAGATGGCCATAACTTTAGACTCATTTGGAGTTACGGAAGCCACAACCTATCAAAACGTATCTGTTTCCATGTTCCACATTTGTAACGGTTGGAACTATCATGGATCGGTTTCGTGTGTAGAAAAATTCCATCTTAAATTTTTACTACAAATTGGATGTCTTCGTTCATAAATTTATTCTGTGGAGTTTGTATTATAAATAATCGGACTAAATCGATGTAAATCTGAAAACCGAAAAAAAACAAAAATATGTGAAGATCTAAAAAGGCCACGATAATATTCCGCTAAAAAGATTGAAATTGGATAAGACAGGAAACCGAAAGATATTCACGGACTGAAAAAATAGGTTACATACAGGCTAAGTAATCGTAAAAAACACCCTCAGCCATTCGAAATTCTAAGATATCAAATGCGTTTCACATTATCCTTGAAGTCACTTTGTCGTGGTGTTGTAATTTTGGTAAAAAGACCGCGCGTTTTGATGAATATGAGCAAAATAATGAGGTACGAAAAAAGAGAAAGATGGAACGATCGCAAAAAAAGAACGTTTATTGCGCTATAGCTTCAGTAGACAAGCTTTTGACCCATGTCCCTATTGATTCCCTCAGTGATCCATAATATCTTAAATGTCGAGTGCTACGGTGTGAGCATTCTCGAACGCTTCACAGTGATCGAAGACTTTCGCCAATAACGACGAATCAGGTCAGCGAACGGTCCGTCGCTTTCTTCCATTTCTTCAAACGGCCATCACTTTTGACTCGTTTGGATTTACGGGAGCCACGCCCTATCAAAACATATCTCTTTCCATGTTTTACGTTTTCAGTTGGAATTGTCATGGAACAGTTTCATGTGTAGAAAAATTCCATCTTAAGTTTTTTCTACAGCTCGGATATTTTCGTTCCTAAATTTATTTCACGGAGTTTGTCGTATAAATAATCGGACTAAATTGATGTAAACCTTGAAAAACGACAAAAAAAATAAACGAAGATCAAAAGAGGCCATGATAATATTCTGCTAAAAAGATTGAAATTGGATTAAAAATTGGATAATATAGGAAACCGAAAGATATTCGCAGACTGAAAAAATAGTTTACTTACAGGCTATCTAATCATAAAAACCACTCTCAACCGTTCGAAATTCTAAGATATCAAATGCGTTTAACATTCTCCTTGAAGTCACATTATTGTGGTGTTGTAATTTTGGTAAAAAGACCGCGCGTGTTGATGAATATGAGCGAAACAATAAGGTACGGAAAACGAGGAATATTGAATGGTCGTCAAAGAAGAACGTTTATTGCGCTATAGCTTCAATAAACAAGCTTTTGACCCATGTCCCTATTGATTCCCTCAATGATCCATAATATCTTAAATGTCGAGTGCTACGGTATGTGCATTCTCGAGCATTTCGCGGAGATCGATGACTTTTGCCAATAACGTCGAATCAGTTCAACGAGCGGTCCGTCGCTTTCTTCTGTTTCATCAAACGGCCATAACTTTTGACACTTTTGGAGTTACGGGAGCCACAACCTATTAAAACTTATCTCTTTCCATGTTCTACATTTTTAATGGTTGGAATTGTCATGGATCGGTTTCGTTTGCAGAAAAATTCCATCTTAAGTTTTTCTATAGCTCGGATGTTTTCGTTCATAAATTTATTCCGCGGAGTTTGTCGTATAAATAATCGGACTAAATTAATGTAAACCTTGAAAAACGACAACTAAAACAAAAATATGCGAAGATCAAAAGAGGCCACGACAATATTCCGCTAAAGAGATTGAAATTGGATTAAAAATTGAATAATACAGGAAACTGAAAGATATTTGCAGATTGAAAAAGTATGTTACTTACGGGCTAAGTAATCATATAAAGCATCCTCAGCCATTCGAAATTCTAAGATATCAAATGCATTTAACATTCTTCCTGAAGTCACTTTGTCGTGGTGTTGTAATATTGGTAAAAAGACCGAGCATGTTGATGAATATGAGCAGAACAATGAGGTACGGAAAAAGAGAAAGATGGAACGATCGTAAAAAAAGAACGTTTATTGTGCTGTAGCTTCAGTAGACAAGCTTTTGACCCATATCCTTAATTATTCGCTCTTTGATTCACAATATCTTAAATATCGAGTGGTACGCTGTGATCTTGCTCGAGCGTTTCGCGGAGATCGAAGACTTTCGCCAATACTATCGAATCAGATCAGCGAGTAGTCCGCCGCTTTTTTCCGTTTTTTCAAACGGCCATAACTTTTGACTAGTTTGGAATTACGGGAGCCACAACCTATCAAAACGTATTTCTTTCCATGTTCTACATTTCTAATGGTTGGAATTGTCATGGATCGGTTTCATGTGCAGAAAAATTCCATCTTAAGTTTTTACTATAGCTCGGATGTCTTCGTTCATAAATTTATTCCGTGGAGTTTGTGGTATAAATAATCGGACTAAATCGATGGAAACCTTGAAAAGAAAAAAAAATACGAAGATCAATAAAGGCCACCATAATATTCCACTAAAAAGATTGAAATTGGATGAAACAGGAAACCAAAAGATATTCGCAGACTGAAAAAATAGGTTACTTACAGGCTAAGTAATCATAAAAAATACCCACAGCCTTTCGAAACTCTAAGATATCAAATGCATTTAACATTCTCCTTGAAGTCACTTTCTCGGGGTGTTGTAATTTTGGTAAAAAGACCGTGCATGTTGATGAATATGAGCCAAACAATGAGGTACAGAAAACGAATGAAAATGTAATGATCGTAAAAAAGGAATGTTTATTGCGCTATAGCTTCAGCAGACAAGCTTTTGACCCATATCTCCAATTATTCCCATAGTGATCCATCATATCTTAGATATCGAGTGCTACAGTGTGAGCATGCTCGAGCGTTTCGTGGAGATCGACAATTTTCGTCAATACCGTCGAATCGGATCAGCAAGCTGTCCATCGCTTTCTTTCTTTTTTCAAACGGCCATTACTTTTTGACTCGTTTGGAGTAATGGGAGCCACAACCTATCAAAACGAAGCTCTTTCCATGTTCTACATTTCTAACTGTTGAAATTGTCATGAATCGGTTTCGTGTGCAGAAAAATTCCATCTTAAGTATTTTCTATAGCTCCGATGTTTTCGTTCAGAAATTTATTCCGTGGAGTTTGTGGTATAAATAATCGAACAAAATCGATGTAAACCTTCAAAAAAAACAAAAAACAAAAAAACGAAGATCAAAAAAAGCCATGACACTATTCTGCTAAAAAGATTGAAATTGGATTAAAAATTGGATAAAACGGAAAACCGAAAGATATCCGCAGACTGAAAAAGTAGGTTTCTTACAAGCTAAGTAATCACAAAAAGCACCTTCGGCCGTTCAAAATTTTAAGATATCAAATGCGTTTGACACTCTCCTTGAAGTTACTTTGTCGTGGAGTTGTAATTTTGGTAAAAAACCGCGCGTGTTGACGAATATGAGCAAAACAATGAGGTCCGAAAAACGAGGAAGACAGAACGGTCGTAAGAAAAGAACATTTATTGCGCTATAGCTTCAGTAGACAAGCTTTTGAGCCATATCCCCATTTATTCTCTGAGTGATCATAATATCTTAAATATTGAGTGCTACATTTTGGGCATGCTTGAGCGTTTCATGGAGATCGAAGACTTTCGCCAATACCGTCAAATTGAATCTACGAGCGGTCCGTCGCTTTCTTCCATTTCTTCAAACGGCCATAACGTTTGACCCGTTTGGAGTTACAGGAGCCACAACCTATCAAAACGAAGCTCTTTCCATGTTCTACATTTCTAACATTTGAAATTGTCATGGATTGGTTTCGTGTGCAGAAAAATTCCATCTTAAGTTTTTCTACAGCTTGGATGGTTTCGTTCATAAATTTATTCCGCGGAGTTTGCGTTAAAAATAATCGGACTAAATCGATGTAAACCTTGAAAAATGACAGAAAAAAACATATGAAGATCAAAAGAGGCTACGATAATATTCCGCAAAAAAGATTGAAATTGGATTAAAAATTGGATAATACAGGAAACCGAAAGATATTCGCAGATCGAAAAAATAGGCTACTTACAAGCTAAGTAATAATCTAAAACACCCTCAGCAGTTCAAAATTCAAAGATATCAAATGCGTTAAACATTCCTCTTGAAGTCACTTTGTTGTGGTGTTGTAAAATTGGTAAAAAGACCGCGCGTGTTGATGAATATGAGCAAAAATATGAGGTATGGAAAACGAGGAAGACGGAATGATCGTAAAAAAAGAACGTTTTTTGCGCTATAGCTTCACTTGACAAGTTTTTGACCTATTTCCCCAATTATTCGGTCAGTGATCCATAATATCTTAAATATCGATTGCTACGTGGTGAGTATGCTCGAGCGTTTCATGAAGATCGAAGACATTCACCACTACCGTTGAATCGGATCAGCGAGCGGTCCATCGCTTTCTACCTTTTTTTCAAACGGCCGCAACTTTTGCCTCATTTGGAGTTATGCGAGCCACAACCTATCAAAACGTATATCTTTACATGTTCTACGTTTCTAATGGCTGGAACTGTCATGGATTGATTTCGTATGTAGAAAAATTCCATCTTAAGATTTTACTATAGCTCAGATGTCTTCATTCATAAATTTATTTCGTGGAGTTTGTGGTAAAAATAATCGGACTAAATGTTGATGAATATGAGAAAAACAATGAGGTACAGAAAACGAGGAAAACAGAACGATCGTAAAAAAAAGAACGTTTATTGCGCTATAACTTCAGTAGACAAGCTTTTGACCCATATCTCCATTTATTCCCTTAGTGATCCATAATATCATAAATATCAAGTTCTACAGTGTGAGCTTGCTCGGGCTTTCTTGGTGATCGAAGATTTGCCAATACCGTCGACTCGGATCAGCGAGCGGTCCGTCGCTTTCTTCCTTTTTTTAAATGGTCGTAACTTTTGAGAGTTACGGGAGCCACAACCTATCAAAACAAAGTTCTTTCCATGTTTTACGTTTCTTAACGGTTGAAATTGTCATGGATCGGTTTCGTGTGTAGAAAAATTCCATTTTAAGTTTTTTCTACAGCTTGGATATTTTCGTTCATAAATTTATTCCGCAGAGTTTGTGGTATAAATAATCGGACTAAATCGATGTAAACCTTGATGAACAACAAAAAAACAAAAAATATACAAAGATAAAAAAAGTCCACGATAATATTCCACTAAAAAGATTGAAATTGGATTAGAAACTGGATAAAACAGGAAACCGAAAGATATTCGCAGATTGAAAAAATAGGTTACTTACAGGCTAAGTAATCATAAAAACAACCTCAGCCTTTCGAAATTCTAACATATCAAATGCTTTAACGTTGTCCTTAAAGTCACTTTTTCATGGTACTGTAATTTTGATAAAAAGACCGTACGTGTTGATGAATATGAGCAAAACAATGAGGTTCGAAAAACGAGGAAGACGGAACGATCGTAAAAAAGTACGTTTACTGCGCTATAGCTTCAGTAGACAAGCTTTTGACCCATATCCCCATTTACTCCCTCAGTGATCCATGATATCTTAAATATCGAGTGCTACAGTATGAGCATGCTCGAGCGTTTCGCGGATATCGAAGACTTTCGCCAATACTCTCGAATCGGATTAGCGAGCGGTCTATTGCTTTCTTCCGTTTCTTCAAACGGCCATAACTTTTGACTCGTTTGGAGTTACGGGAGCCACAACCGATCAAAATGTATCTCTTTCCATGTCCTACGTTTCTAATGGTTGGAATTGTCATGAATCAGTTTCATGTGCATAAAAATTCCATCTTTAGTTTTTACTACAACTCGGATGTCTTCGTTCATGAATTTATTCCGTTGAGTTTATGCTATAAATAATCAGACTAAATCGACGTAAACCTTGAAAAACAACAAAAAATCCAAAATTATACGAAGATAAAAAAAGGCGATCATAATATTTCGCTAAAAAGATTGAAATTGTATTAAAAATTAGACAAAATAGTAAACCGAAAGATATTCGTGGACTAAAAAAGGAACTTACTTACAGGCTAAGTAATCATAAAAAACCCTCAGCCATTCGAAATTCTAAGATATCAAATGCATTTAACATTCTCCTTTAGGTCACTTTGTCGTGGTGTTGTAATTTTGGCAAAAAGACCCCGCATGTTGATGAATATTAGCAAAACAAGGAGGTTCGAAAAAAGAGGAAGACGGAACGATTGTAAAAAAAGAACGTTTATTGCGTTATAGCTTCAGTAGACATGCTTTTGACCCATATCCTCATTCATTCCCTCAATGATCCTTAGTGCCTTAAATATGAGTGCTACGTTGTGAGAATGCTCGAGCGTTTCGCGGAGATCGAAGACTTTCGTTAATACCGTCGAATCAAATCAGCGAGTAGTCCATCGCTTTCTTCCGTTTCTTCAAACGGCCATAACTTTTGACTCATTCGGAGTAACGGAAGCCACAACCTATCAAAACGTATCTCTTTCCATGTTCTACTTTTCTAATGGTTGGAATTGTCATGGATCGGTTTCATGTGCATAAAAATTACATCTTAATTTTTTACTACAGCTCGTATGTCTTCGTTCATAAATTTATTCCGTGGAGTTCGTAGTATAAATAATCAGACCAAATCGATGTAAACCTTGAAAAAAAAAAAAAATATACGAAGATCAAAAAATGCCACGACAATATTCCGCAAAAAAGATTGCAATTGGATTAAAAATTGGATAAAACAGAAAATCGAAAGATATTCGCAGACTGAAAAAATAGGTTACTTACGGGCTAAGTAATCATAAAAACACCCTCAGCCTTTCGAAATTATAAGATATCAAATATGTTTAATATTCTCCTTATAGTCACATTCTCGTGGTGTTGTAATTTTGGTAAAAAGACAGCGCGTGTTGATGTATATGAGAAACACAATGAGGTTAGAAAAACGAGGAAGACGGAATGATCGTAAAAAAAGAATGTTTATTGCGCTGTAGCTTCAGTAGATAAGCTTTTGACCCATATCCCCATTTATTCCCTCAGTAATCCGTAATATCTTAAATATCGAGTGCTGCGGTGTGAGCTTACTCGAGCGTTTCGCGAAGATCGAAGACTTTCGCCAATACCATCGAATCGGATCAGCGAGCGGTCCGTCCCTCTCTTCCGTTTCTTCAAGCGGCTATAACTTTTGATCCGTTTGGAGTTACGGGAGCCACAACCTATTAAAACGTATCTCTTTCCATGTTCTACGTTTCTAATGGTTGGAATTGTCATGGATCGTTTTCGTGTGCAGAAAAATTCCATCTTAAGTTTTTACTACAGCTTGGATGTCTTCGTTCGTAAATTTATCTCGTGGAGTTTGTGGTAAAAATAATCGGACTAAATCAATGTAACCCTTGAAAAATGACAAAATAAAAATAAAAATATACGAAGATCATAAAAGGATACGATAATATTCCGCTGAAAGATTGAAATTGGATTGAAAATTGGGTAAAACAGGAAACCGAAAGATATTCGTAGACTGAAAAAATAGGGTACTTTTAGGCTAAGTAATCATAAAAAACACCCTCATCCATTCGAAATTCTAAGATATCAAATGTGTTTAACATTCTTCTTGAAGTCACTTTGTTATGGTGTTGTAGTTTTGGTAAAACAACCGTGCGTGTTGATGAATATGAGCAAAACAATGAGGTATGGAAAACGAGGAAGATGAAATGATCGTAAAAAAAAGAATGTCTTTTGAGCGCTAGCTTTAGTAGACAAGCTTTTGACCCATATCCCCTATTCCCTCAGTGATCCATTATATCTTAAATATCAAGTGCTACGGTGTGAGCATGCTCGAGCGTTTCGCGGAGATCAAAGACTTTTGCCACTACCGTCGGATCGGATCAGCGAGCGGTCCTCGCTTTCTTTCGTTTCTTCGAACGGCCATAACTTTTGACTCGTTTGGAGTTACGGGAGTCACAACCTACCAAAACGAAGCACTTTTCAAGTTCTACGTTTCTAATGTTTGAAATTGTCATGGACCGGTTTCTGTGTCAAAAAATTCCATCTTAAATTTTTTCTACAGCTTGGATGTTTTCGTTCATAAATTTATTCCGTGAAGTATGTGGTATAAATAATTGGACTAAATCGATGTTGTGACAACCCGAAATTTTGAGCTATATCAATTTAATAATCTTTATTAATAATTAAGTCGATTTGACCATTTTATATTATAAATCGACAGGTTAAAACTATTTTAAAGGTTAATAATAATAATAATTTGATAATATCTATCAAGATTTTTCTTAACATAAATTGGCAAGTTTAATTCTTTTGAAAACTAATAATATTTTAATTTGGAAATATTTATTTTTGCAATTTAAAAATTGGTAATTTTTTTTTCAAAAGCTAATCAATATTTTCTATTTTCTATATATATATTGATATATCTTGTAAATAGGAAGTCTTTAAGTGATAAAAGCTATATATTCAAATTGTAATATATATAATATATATTATGGTTTGTATTTGTGTTATAAATTTATTGTTTTGAATTTAATAAGTGTTTTCAAACATTATTATATATATAATTTGAAATTTGAAATTTTAGTTTGACTTAATACTTTTGAAAATGATATTTGAGATTTAAATTTTAATAACAAAGTTAATTTCTTATTATATATATATATATATATTTATTGGACTTGAGTTTTAAATAAGATTTAAATTAAAAAAAGTTCAATTGTTTTAATAATCTTTCCTTTTAAAATTTTAACATAAGTTAAGCTGTTTCAAATTTTTTTACATAAAGAGTTAGAATAAATTTCTCAAATTTATAAACATTTGATATATTGATTTGATCAAAGGCATAAGTTATTTGTCAATAAATTTTCACATGAATTTTCTTTTTCATATTTATTACAATTTAAAATTATGTATTGAAAGATAAGTATACACATTTTATAATCATATAAATATTTCATAATTACATCCATGGCTTAATTAAATTATTAAAAAGGGAAGTAATATTTGTAAATTATTAATAAAACATTAGAATAACTTTTGTAAATATTAACTAAACATTAAATAATACTTGTAAGTATTTTGAACTTATTAAAGACATTTGTAACTTATGTGCATATGTGTAAGATCGTTAGAGCATTAAAATGACAAATTTCATTCTCTTGATTAATTAAGTTTAAAGTTAAATTGTAAAATAAAAGAAGAGTTTTATTTTCAGCTAAGAATTCCTTTATTCTCTTCAACAAAAATGAATACAAATCAAAAACAAAGATCAAAGAAAAAGGGAATCTGTAGAATCTGAAAAAAAAGATGATCTGCAAATTCAAACCTTCAAAAGGCTGGAAATTAAACATCAATGGAAGATTTTCAAGTTTAATAAGCAACAAAGTGTGAGAACATCAACATGCAATTCAGATTCAACAACAACTAGATTATTTACAACATGCAAGGATAGATTCAGATTGAAATTCAAGAACCTGGAAATTTGAAAACAAGGAATCAAAGATCTGAGAAATAAATCCGAAAAAAAATGATAAGCTGGATATTCAAAATCATGGCAAGCAAGTTTTATAAGCAACAAGGTGTAACACATCAACTAGAAAATCTAGGAATCAATTGCAGCAGATTTTAATTCAACATGCAAGTGGAATTCTAGAACCTGGAAAATATCAGTTTTTGTCTTCTACTTTTATATAAAGGCGAGTAAATGAAATTTTAAAAACAGTTTTAATTCTGGATTTTTATCTTGTTCTTGTGATGAAATCATGTTGATGTGTCTGGATTCTTGAATTTACTTGATGCATGGTTATGAATGGTGATTTTGAGATGCCTGTAAACATAAAGTATGCTCTGTGTACTATAACAAGTTTTCAATTTCATAGTAAAATCAATAATTCAAAGTTGAATTTGAATTTGCTTCTAATTTATGAATGAAAGATGTTTAATATCACGTAATATTTCTTCTAAAAATAATTATAGGTTTTTAAAATGGATATTTAGCTCAAATTTTAAAATTTACAATAAAAATGAAATTTGAGTCAAAAATTCTATGATTTCAATTTTTCATTTTGATTTCATAATTGGATTGCAAATAGGAAATCATGATTTTTGAAGCTTGTATCATGAATTTTGGATTAGAAATTGAAGAGAATTTTTGAATTTAATGTTTTGGACATTTTGGTCAAATGGTGGCGAACGACGGCGATCTGTGCGTCGACGTTGAGCACGATGGTCGAGAGGGTGTCGATGATCGTAGGAAAATTGTCCTGGAATTTTATTATTGATCGTGTTGGCCTGAATTGATCGAGTTAGGGTTTAACTTCCTTATTTTTCCGTCGCTGTTCATTTTGGTCTCGCAGCATCGAGAGTGATCTGGAGGCAATCGCGGTTGGTTCTGGTGATGCTGGGGAGCGAGGCGGAGCTAGGGATTAAGGTGGCAGGGTTTCTCGAGGCTTGGATTGCGGTGGAGGGCCGATATTCTGATGAGCTGGGTTCGAACTAATGGGGTTCAAAGAGTCAATCTTCGATTTTCGATCGAAGCACGAGTTTTGGGTTTTGCGTAGCTATGCAGTTGTCGAGAGTGACTAGTCAAGGCCACGACGATGATCGTTGGTGATCGGAGGAATGGTGCATGATGCACAGGCGTGATGATGTTTCAGTGGATATTGGATTTTGGGGAAGGAAGATGGAGGCTCGAAGTACTCTTCGGGTACCTGTTGTTTTGGCTCGAAGTGGGCGAAGGGTTTGGGAACCCGAGATCGATGCGAGATTTTACAGTAGGGCACTCGGGTTTTGTTGAGCGAGTTTTTATTTTGGGTTCAAGCAGTTTTAAAAGTTTTAAAATATTAGCAGTAATGTTTTTAAAGATTTTGAAACAAAAGAAAACTTGATTTTGTAAATGATTAAAGTTTTAAAACAAAAGTTAAACAAGTTTTTATTTCTAAAATTAAATTTGTCTCAAAATTTAATTTTAAACATGTTTTAAATTATGAAAGTTTTTAAAATAAAATAAGTGATTTTGAAATAAAGTTTGTATTAAATTTTATTAAATAACTTTAGAAAAGTTTTAAAGATTTAAAAGTTTAATTTAAAATGTGTTTAATTATAAATTGATTTCTAAATTGTTATATTTTATTTTAAATAAAGTGTAATGATTAAGAATTTGGAAATCAATTATAATAATGATTTTCTTAAGTAATTTAGAATTTTGATTTAATTAAAGATAAATAAATTTATGAAAATAATTAAGATAATTCAATTTTTGTTAACAATCAAAGTGTTATTGGTTAATATTAATAAGCTAATTAAGATAATGATTTTCTTAATTAAGAATCTTTATAATATAAGAAGTTAAGAATCATTTAATTAAATTTAAATGATGAATTAAATAATCAATTAAGTAATTAATTTATGATTAATTAAGGATAATCAATTTGGAGTTAATTAAGTATAATTACTGGGTGAAGTAATTAAGTGATTAATTACTGGAGGTAATTAAGTAAAAGATAATTACATTACGGAAGTAATTGAGTGGAAGTGATTAAGAGTTAATCACTTGTGTTATAAATTAAAGAATTAATTTACACAATTAATTAAAGGTTTAAATTATTTATTTAATGGTTATTTAATAAAAGGATTAAGAGAATTTAATAATGTGATTAATTACTTGTTAAAGTAATTAATTAAGAAAGAAATTTTAATTTATGAAAGAAATCATTAATTATTGGAAATAATTAATTAATTGTTAATTAATAATTAAAAGATAATTAATTTATAATTAAGTTTTGATTACTCAATGTAATTAAAAGTAATTAAATGTATGTGATTAATTAAAAGTAATTGACCAAGAGTGTCTAATTAAAAGTAATTAATCTAGTGTGAATTAATTAAAAGGTAATTAATCAGGTGTGTTTAATTAAAGGATAATTAAGGAATAATTATCAATAATTAAAGAGTAATTAATCAAGTGTGATTAATTTAAAGGGTAATTAAGAGCTAATTACTTGGAAAATTAAGAAGTAATTAATCAAGATGATTAATTAAAATTGTAATTAAGGAATAATTACTTAAAGTAATTAAGTAATAATTAATCACGGAAGATTAATTAAAGAGGAGAATTAAGTGATGTTTAGTTAATTAATTTGAAATAAATTAATGAATATATAAGCTAGATTGATGATAATCCAAGTGTTTTAGTAAGGAATTATTTTCATTAAGGATCAATTAAATTAATTAAGTTTGGATCAAACTTGTTATGGATGATTAATGATTGAATTGATAAATATCATTGGATGAGTTAATGATATTGGATGATATTGAATGTCATTGGTTGATATGTAATGATATGAATGTGATATATCTAAGATGTGATATATATGCTGCTTTATGATATGTGTGGAGGCATTTGATAATAGTGAATTATCTATCTCTGCGTTATGAATCATCCATTTATGTTTCAGTGATATTCTGAATATCTATTGTTTAAAACCCTTAAGTGCAACTTGGGCATTAAAATGGCGTTTTGGATTCGGTGAGACCGGGATCGGGTTATCCGAAAACCACATCAATCCAAATTTAACGTTAGGTCGTGAATCCAAGTGGAGTGCAAGTGAAGACTCGAGGTTTAGGAACTATTCGTCAGTATAACTCTGGGGGTGATTCCGTGATGAGTTTGACGGAGATAGTACTTACAGTTTCGAGATGGTGATTCAGAATGCAAGGGCTATGGTCGTTGACTCTGAGGGTGATTCCAAAATGAGTGCAACGAGATAGTGCCTTCGGTTCCGTTCGAACCCGGAACGGACTTGAATGGATTGAATGCTTTTAGAACATCGTCAGGTGGACGATGAGCATTCTAAGATAGATGTGTCCTATAAAGGTAATCGCAGCCTCAAGCCTCATCAACCGAGAATGGCTAAAACAGGGGAGGTGCAACAAGGTTAAGTGGGTCATTCCCAAGTAGGACGAGATTTACCCCTGTCTAGATGTCCCTTTTTATTTCGGCTTTGTGGGCGGTTGGATCTGCAGCCAACTGCGGGGTAGTCTTGTTCGGGACTGTTCAGTAAGGAATGGTCCCATCCTTGTGTTGCAGGGGATCGTGAGTGGTCCTCGGTACGGTGATCTAGGCCACATACTGTGACGGGCGGTACCCCAGTAGCCCTACCATTGATGAAAACCCCTTCTTCCTACGAGACCCTACGGTTTTGTTTGTATTACCCACTTTTGTGGCTAGTAGTTGGAATTTAATACAATTTCGTCTATTTCATATTTATTTGAAAACCCTAGACACTATTATAATATCACTAGATTTCCTATCAAATGTTTTGGTTAGCATAAGGTAAAAACTTTTCCATGTTTATGTGTGGGAAGTCTTACGTGATACCTTTTCTTTTCAGAAGATTTTCTAAAGTTAAGCAATCCTAAACTGTTTACTCACACCAGACCCTTGTCTGACCCGAGTGTTTATTTTCTGTTTTATTAAACTCTTGGGTACTCATATTATGTATGAGTAGTCAAGTGATTCAGGTTATCTTTGATGAATTCTGGAGGAGCTTTGGAGCAGGAGGCTTCAGCATGTAGATATATAGTTAGAGATTCCGCTGTGTGTTGTTCTGTATAGTCGTTCTTGTATTGTACATTAGACCGAAATGTTATAACTGTCTAAATTGAGATGTAAGTTATGTACTCTGATGTATATGATACTATATATATATATATATATATATATGTTATATATTATATTTAATTCGTTCCGCTGTGAGATTCTGATGTGTTGTTGTTCTTTCTACTCTTTTTTCTTCTTCTATCCCTTTCTTTCTTAAATAATGATGCGTCTTTTTGGTGTTAGAAAGTCGGGTCACTAAAGTTGGTATTAGAGCGTTAGGTTGAGCGAATACCTAGACTCTGGAGTGATGTCTATCTTGAGAGAGCGTACTTGTAATATATATATATATATATATATATATATATATATATATATACCTAATCTATTGGGTTATCTGTTCGGATTTTTCCAACATAGGTTATAAAGGTAGATAAGGTAGGAGTGCGTGGAACACGACTACCACTAATGGTAGAGGCTCATATGTTGTGGATGGAGGTGTATCTGTCGAGATTGTAGATCTAATACCTTCTCGAATAAGCTTTGTAGATTGGTGAAAGGATTTCATTAATCCCAGAGGAAGTATTTTCAAGAATTAGAGTATATTCCTGGAGTGTGAGGTTGATTTGCTCTCGAGTAAGCGGGATTTCCAAGAGTTGTATCTGTCAGCTGAGCAGAAGCAGGTGATGGTATCTAGGTGACTTCAGGAAGGAATAGCTGTGTAATGGGATGCAATATCCATTGATGGTTCTGAAGATGTTCTTTTGGAGCAAGATTTAGATGGTGTTGGAGGATCAGTGATGCCTACTACAGGGAGAATTCTGATGTTTAGAGGATTTTTTTTCTGGATCTTAAGTAAGGGTATCTTATCTATATTGAAGTATGTGACTAAGGTCGATGAGTTACCTTATTTCAGATAAGGTCTCATTATTTTCCTTAAGAAGAACAAGTGGTTAGTGTTTGATTTGGAGCCGAGTTTCTTGAGAAAATGTCTACCCGTCTCAAGGATTTTTAGTGGAATTGGGTGATAGTTTTGAGTTTCAAGAAGATTTTGGGTTAAGGATGATCTTTTGGCTTAGTAGTATCATTGAAATGAAGTTTGGAAGCAGCAGCATGGATCCGTTTCTTCGATGATTCTGAAATCTTCGGGATTCTACTATCGATAGACCAGGCAGATAGTGAAGGCTTATCCATTTCTTCGGGAAGCTCAGTAGAGCAGGATATTTGTTGGTGGTGATCTATCAGTTTTCTGGTAGATAAGCCATTCTTGAAGATTGATCTTGATTAGGAAAGCTTTTCTAGTGGGTGAAGGTAGAACAGTTTCTTTGGAATCTGAACTGAGTGGAATCGCAAAAGTGACTTGCGATTAGTTTGGGAATTCATGGAATATTTTTTGGCTTGGAAATTGAGAAATCTCATATGGAGGTAAAAGCTATGAAAATAGTCAGAGATTTTCCAGATGTTTTTGAGGGAACTCAGAGATCTACCCACATCGGAGATTGAATTTCTTATCGACTTGGATTCTAGGAGAAATATTGATGGTTCAACCATGTAGAGGGATGACTCTTAGAGCGAGAAGAGTTTTGTAAGGCAGCTCAGGATTCTTTGGCAAGGGGTTGATCATCTAGTTTTCCAGTTAAGTTTCTACTGGGATGTTTTGACCAAGTGAAAATGGGTCACTAAGATTTTATGAGTCAGACGAACTGTGTACGGAGAAAGTCTATACTCGGGTTCTTCGATAGCATTCTTATCTACTCCAGATCAGAGTTGTGCAGCGGAAGCGAGATAGCAGTTATTCTAGAGTGGGAGCAACCGGAAGTTGCAGTTTTCTTGGATTAGAGGATTTCTACAGGAAATTCAAGTACAAAGGAATTTTCAGAATTTGGAAGGTAAGGTTGTTAGGTGCAACTGTTTGGCTATTCCAGATAACAGATGTAGGTTTGAAGTCCAGTAATGCTTGTGGAATAGAGTTGTGTTTTGGATTTCGGAATTTTTTTTGAGAGAGTCATTTTGTTGAGTAGGACCTGGAAATTGGTTTGATTTTGGTTCAGTTTGTTCATGAAGCAATCAGCAAGGGTTAAGCTGATCAGGAAAGTTGGAGGTGACTCAGGACATCAGAAAAGTTATGCAGATAAGAATTGAGGAGATTTGGAATGAGAAGTTGGAATTTGGATATTGCTTTAGATTTATCCGATCAAAGGAGATATAAGACTGGGTAAAACTGGAGAGTTAGCTCCGAAAGTATTTTGAGATTTTCCTGTGTTCTCTAGAGATTAGATTTTGATCTACAGGATTGAATTGCCAGTTCGGATCGCTGGAATTCATTGTATTTCACATATCTTTGAGGAATATGTGTATGATTCATCGAGTGATAGAATTAGCTGTTCAGAAGGTTATGGTTATTGAGCTGGTCTTGAGTTTAATCTGATGTCTTGTTCAGGTTTGTAAGATCAGATGAGGGAGTTCTGGGTTATAGTAGTGTAGTTACTTAAGATTCTGTAGAGCGAGTATTCCAGTATAGGTACCTGGAAAACTCTTGATAATATTTGGAAGATCTATTCAGAATTTTGTCTGGATAGATAAAATTATTTGTTTAAAATGGTTGCTATGATTGATAGTGTATGATTGATTGTGTGATTGCTGATGAAATTTAAATTCTTTTGCTGGGTTATTAAATTATCTTTGCTTTTAAATTTCGAGGACGAAATTCTTTTAAGGGGGGAGGAATGTGACAACCCAGAATTTTGAGAAATATCAATTTAATAATCTTTGTTAATAATTAAATCGATTTGACCATTTTATATTATAAATTGACAGGTTAAAACTATTTTAAAGGTTGTTAATAATAATAATAATAATTTAATAATATCTATCAAGAATTTTCTTAACAACATAAATTGGCAAGTTTAATTCTTTTGAAAACTAATAATATTTTAATTTGGAAATATTTATTTTAGCAATTTAAAAATTGGTAATATTTTTTTCGTCAAAAGCTAATCAATATTTTCTATTTTCTATATATATTGATATATCTTGTAAATAGGAAGTCTTTAAGTGATAAAAGCTATATATTCAAATTGTATATATAATTTATATTATGGTTTGTATTCGTGTTTTAAAAATTTATTACTTTGAATTTAATAAGTGTTTTCAAAATTTATTATATATATAATTTGTAATTTGAAATTTTAATTTGACTTAATACTTTTGAAAATGATATTTGAGATTTAAATTTTAATAACAAAGTTAATTTCTTATTTAATATATATATATATATATATATTTTGGACTTGAGTTTTAAATAAGATTTAAATTAAAAAAAAGTTCAATTGTTTTAATAATCTTTCCTTTTAAAATTTTAACATAAGTCAAGCTTGTTTTAAATTTTTTACATAAAGAGTTAGAATAAATTTCTCAAATTTATAAACATTTGATATATTGATTTGATCAAAAGCATAAGTTATTTGTTAATAAATGTTCATATGAATTTGCTTTTGAATATTTATTAAAATTTAAAACTTGTTTATTAAAAGATAAGTATACACATTTTATAATCATATAAATATTTCATAATTACATCCATAGCTTAATTAAATTATTAAAAAGGGAAGTAATATTTGTAAATTATTTATAAAACATTAGAATAACTTTTGTAAATATTAATTAAACATTAAATAACACTTGTAAGTATTTTGAACTTATTAAAGACATTGTAACTTATGTGCATATGTGTAAGATCATTAGAGCATTAAAATGACAAATGTCATTCTCTTGATTAATTAAGTTTAAAATTAAATTGTAAAATAAAAGAAGATTTTTATTTTCAGCTAAGAATTCCTTTGTCCTTTTCAGCAAAAATGAATACAAATCAAAAACAAAGATCAAAGAAAAAGGGAATCTGTAGAATTTGAAAAAAAAAAGATGATCTGGAAATTCAAATCTTCAAAAGGATGGAAATTAAACATCAATGGATGATTTTCAAGCTTAATAAGTAACAAGGTGTGAAAACATCAACATGCAATTCAGATTCAATAGCAACTAGATTATTTTCAACATGCAAGGATAGATTCAGATTGAAATTCAAGAACCTGGAAATTTGAAAACAAGGAATCGAAGATCTGAGAAATAAATCTGAAAAAAAATGATAAACTGGATATTCAAAATCAAGGCAAGCAAGTTTTATAAGCAACAATGTGTAACACATCAACTAGAAAATCTGGGAATCAACTACAGTAGATTTTAATTCAACATGCAAGTGGAATTCTAGAACCTAGAAAATATCAGTTTCTGTCTTCTGCTTTTATGTAAAGGTGAGTAAATGTAATTTAAAAAAAGTTTTAGTTCTGAATTTTTATCTTGTTCTTGTGATGAAATCATGTTGATGTGTCTGGATTCTTGAATTTAATTGATGCATGTTGATGAATGGTGATTTTGAGATGCCTGTAAACATAAAGTATGCTCTATGTACACTAACAAGTTTTCAATTTCATAGTAAAATCAATAATTGAAAGTTGGATTTGAATTTTATTATAATTTGTGAATGAAAGATGTTTGATATCACGTAATCTTTCTTATAAAAATAATTATAGGTTTTTAAAATGGATATTTAGCTCAAATTTTAAAATTTACAGTAAACATGAAATTTGGGTCAAAATTTTATGATTTAAATTTTTAATTTTGATTTCAAAATTGGATTGCAAATTGGAAATCATGATTTTTGAAGCTTGTATCATGATATTTAGATTAGAAATTGAAGAGAATTTTCGAATTTAATGTTTTGGACATTTTGGTCAAATGGTGGCGAACGACGGCGATCTATGCGTCGACATTGAGCACCATGGTCGAGGGGGTGTCGATGATCATAGGAAAATTGTCCTGGAATTTTATTATTGATCATGTTCGCCTGAATTGATCGAGTTAGGGTTTAACTTCCTAATTTTGCCGTCGCTGTTCATTTTGGTCTCGCGGCATCGAGAGTGATCCGGAGGCAATCGCGGTTGGTTCTGGTGATGCTAGGGAGCTAGGCGGAGCTAGGGATTAAGGTAGCGGGGTTTATCGATGCTTGGATTGCCGTGGAGGGCCGATATTCTGATGAGCTGGGTTCAAATTGATGGGGTTCAAAGAGTCGAATTTTTTATTTTCGATCGAAGCACGATTTTTGGGTTATGCGTAGCTGTGTAGTGGTCGAGAGTGACTAGTCAAGGCCGCGGCGATGATCGTTGGTGATCGGAGGAATGGTGCATGATGCAAAGGCGTGTTGGTGTTTCAGTGGATATTGGGTTTTGGGGAAGGAAGATGGAGGCTCGAAGTACTCTTCGGGTGCCTGTTGTTTTGGCTCGAAGTAGGTGAAGGGTTTGGGAACCCGAGATCGACGCGGGATTTTACAGTAGGGTGCTCGAGTTTTGTTGAGCGGGTTTTTATTTTGGGTTCAAGCAGTTTTAAAAGTTTTAAAATATTAACAGTAATGTTTTTAAAGATTTTGAAACAAAAGAAAACTTTATTTTGTAAATGATTAAAGTTTTAAAACAAAAGTTAAACAAGTTTTTTTTTATAAAACTAAACTTGTCTCAAAATTTAATTTTAAACATGTTTTAAATTATGAATTTTTTTAAAATAAAATAAGTGGATTTTGAAATAAAGTTTGTATTAAATTTTATTAAATAACTTTGGAAAAGTTTTAAAGATTTAAAAGTTTAATTTAAAATGTGTTTAATTATAAATTGATTTCTAAAATGTTATATTTTATTTTAAAAAAGTTTAATGATTAAGAATTTGGAAATCAATTATAATAAAGATTTTCTTAAGTAATTTAGAATTTTGATTTAATTAAAGATAAATAAATTTGTGAAAATAATTAATATAATTCAATTTTTGTTAATAATCAAAGTGTTATTGGTTAATATTAATAACCTAATTAAGATAATGATTTTCTTAATTAAGAATCTTTATAATATAAGAAGTTAGGAATCATTTAATTAAATTTAAATGATGAATTATATAATTAATTAAGTAATTAATTTATGATTAATTAAGGATAATCACTTTGGAGTTAATTAAGTATAATTACTAGGTGAAGTAACTAAGTGATTAATTACTGGAGGTAATTAAGTAAAAGATAATTACTTTATGGAAGTAATTAAGTGGAAGTGATTAAGAGTTAATCACTTGTGTTATAAATTAAAGAATTAATTAATACAATTAATTAAAGGTTTAAATTATTTAATTAATGGTTATTTAATAAAAGGATTAAGAGAATTTAATAATGTGATTAATTACTTGTTAAAGTAATTAATTAAGAAAGAAATTTTAATTTATGAAAAAAATCATTAATTACTGGAAATAATTAATTAATGGTTAGTTACTAATTAAAAGATAATTAATTTATAATTAAGTTTTGATTACTCAATGTAATTAAAAGTAATTAATTAAATGTGATTAATTAAAAGTAATTGATCAAGAGTGTTTAATTAAAAGTAATTAATCTAGTGTGAATTAATTAAAAGGTAATTAATCAGGTGTGATTAATTAAAGGATAATTAAGGAATAATTATCAGAATATTTAAAGAGTAATTAATCAAGTGCGATTAATTTAAAGGGTAATTAAGACAGTAATTAAGGAATAATTACATAAAGTAATTATGTAATAATTAATCAAGGAAGATTAACTAGATGGGAGAATTAAGTGATGTTTAGTTAATTAATTTGAAATTAATTGATGAATATGTAAGATGGATTGATGATAATCCAAGTGTTTAAGTAAGGAATAAATTTAATTAAGGATCAATTAAATTAATTAAGTTTGGATCAAACTTGTTATGGATGATTAATGATTGAATCGATAAATATCATTGGATGAGTTAATGATATTGGATGATAGTGAATGTCATTGGTTGATATGTAATGATATGAATGTGATATATCTGAGATGTGATATATATGCTGCTTTATGATATGTGTGGAGGCATTTGATAATAGTGAATTATCTATCTATGCATTATGAATCATCCATTTATGTTTAAGTGATATTATGAATATCTACTGTTTAAAACCCTTAAGTACAACTTGGACATTAAAATGGCGTTTTGAATTCGGTGAGACCGGGATCGGGTTTCCATATTTGGATATTCGAAAACCACATCGATTCAAATTTAACGTTAGGTCGTGAATCCAAGTGGAGTGCAAGTGAAGACTCGAGGTGTAGGAACTATTTGTCAGTATAACTCTGGGGGTGATTTCGTGATGAGTTTGACGGGAGATAGTATTTACAGGTTCGAGATGGTGATTCAGAATGCAAGGGCTATGGTCGTTGACTCTAAGGGTGATTCCAAAATGAGTGCAACGAGATAGTGCCTTCGGTTCCGTTCGAACCCGGAACGGACTTGAATAGATTGAATGCTTTCAGAACATCGTCAGGTGGACGATGAGCATTCTAAGATAGATGTGTCCTATAAAGGTAATCACAACCTCAAGCCTCATCAACCGGGAAAGGCTAAAACAGGGGAGGTGCAGCAAGGTTAAGTGCGTCATGCCCAAGTAGGACGAGATTTACCCCTGTCTAGATGTCCCTTTTTATTTCGGCTTTGTAGGCGGTTGGATCTGCAGCCAACTGCGGGGTGGTCCTGTTCGGGACTGTTCAGTAAGGAATGGTCCCAGCCTTGTGTTTCAGGGGATTGGGAATGCTCCTCGGTACGGTGATCTAGGCCACGTACTGTGACGGGCGGTAACCCAGTAGCCCTGTCATTGATGGAAACCCATTCTTCCTAAGAGACCCTATGGTTTTGTTTGTATTACCAACTTTTGTGCCTAGTAGCTGGAATTTAATGAATGTAACAGTTTCGGCTATTTTATATTTATTTGAAAACCCTAGACACTATTATAATATCACTGGATTTCCTATCAAATGTTTTGGTTAGCGCAAGGTAAAAACTTTTCTATGTTTATGTGTGGGAAGTCTTACGTGATACCTTTTCTTTTCAAAGGATTTTCTAAAGTTAAGCAATCCTAAACCGTTTACTCACACCAGACCCATGTCTGACCCAAGTGTTTATTTTATGTTTTATTAAACTCTTGGGTATTCATATTATGTATGAGTAGTCAAGTGATTCAGGTTATCTTTGACGAATTCTAGAGGAGCTTTGGAGCAGGAGGCTTCAGCATGTAGATATATAGTTAGAGATTCCGCTGTATGTTATTCTGTATAGTTGTTCTTGTATTGTACATTAGGAAGAAATGTTATAACTATCTAAATTGAGATGTAAGTTGTGTACTCTGATGTATATGATACTATATATATGTTATATATTATATTTCATTCGTTCCGCTGTGAGATTCTGATGTGTTGTTGTTCTTTCTTCTCTTTTTTCTTCTTCTATCCCTTTCTTTCTTAAATAGTAATGTGTCTTTCTGGTGCTAGAAAGTCGGGTCGCTACAGATGTAAAACTTGAAAAAGAACAAAAAAAGACAAAAATATACGAAGATAAAAAAGGTAACGATAAAATTACGTTAAAAGATTGAAATTGGATTAAAAATTGGATAAAATAAGAAACCGATAGATATTCGCAGACTGAAAAATTAGGTTACTTACAAGCAAAGTAATCATAAAAAACACCCTCAGCCGTTCGAAATTCTAAGATACCAAATACGTTTAACATTCCCTTGGAATTCACTTTTTCGGGATGCTATAATTTTTGTTAAAAGTCCAGACGTGTTAATGAATATGTGCAAAACAATGAGGTTTAGAAAACGAGGAAGACGGAAGGATCGTAAAAAAAGAATGTTTATTGCACTATAGGTTCTGTAGACGAACTTTTGACCCATATCCCCATTTATTCCTTCAGTGATCCATAATATCTTAAATATCCAGTGCTACAGTGTGAGCATGCTCGAGATTTTCATGGAGATCGAAGACATTTGCCAATACCGTAGGATCGGATCAGTGAGCGATGCGTCGCTTTCGTCCGTTTCTTCAAACGGCCATAACTTTTGACTCATTTGGAGTTATGGGAGCCACAACCCACCTAAACGAAGCACTTTCCATGTTCTATGTTCATAATTTTGTTCTGCGGAATTTATGGCATAAATAATCGGAGTAAATCGATGTAAACCTTGAAAAACGATAAAAAAACAAAAATATACGAAGATCAAAAGAGGCCACGATAATATTCCGCTAAAAAGATTTGAAATTGGATTAAAAATTGGATAGTATATGAAACCAAAAGATATCCGCAAATTGAAAAAGTATGTTACTTACAGGCAAAGTAATAATATAAAACACCCTCAGTCGTTCGAAATTCTAAGATATCAAATGCATTTAACATTTTCCCTGAAATCACTTTGCCGCGGTGTTGTAATATTGGTAAAAAGACCACGCGTGTTGATGAATATGTGTAAAACAATGCGGTACGGAAAACGAGGAATATGGAGCGATCGTAAAAAAGGGCGTTTATTGCTCTATAGCTTCAATAGACAAACTTTTGACACATATCCCCATTCATTCCCTCTGTGATCCATAATATCTTAAATATCGAGTGCTGCAGTTTGAGCTTGCTCGAGCGTTTCGTGGAGATTGAAGACTTTCGCCAATACCTTCGAATCGGATCAGCGAGCAGTCCAACGCTTTCTTCCGTTTTTTAAACGGCCATTACTTTTGACTCTTTTGGAGTTACGGGAGCCACAACCTATCAAAACTAAGCTCTTTCCATGTTCTACGTTTCCAATGGATGGGATTGTCATGGATCAGTTTCGTGTGCAGAAAAATTCCATCTTAATTTTTTACCACTGCTCGGATGTTTGCGTTCATAAATTTATTACGTGGAGTTTGTGGTATAAATAATCGGACTAAATCGATGTAAACCTTGAAAAAAGTCAAAAAAAGCCAAAAATATATGAAGATCAAAAGAGGTCATGATAATATTCCTTTAAGAGATTGAAATTGGATAAAAAATGGATAAAACAGAAAATCGAAGGATATTCACAGACTGAAAAATTAGGTTACTTACAAGCTAAGTAATCATAAAAAACACCCTCAGCCGCTCGAAATTCTAAGATATCAAATGCGTTTAACATTCTTCTTGAAGTCACTTTTTCGGGGTGTTATATTTTTTGTAAAAAGACCGCGCATGTTGATGAATATGAGGAAAACAATGAGGTTCGGAAAATGAGGAAGACGGAACGATCGTAAAAAAAGAACATTTATTGCACTATAGCTTATGTAGACAAGTTTTTGACCCATACCCCCATTTATTCCCTCTTTGATCCATAACATCTTAAATATCCAGTGCTACAGTGTGAGCATGCTCGAGATTTTCACGAAGATTGAAGACTTCCGCCAATACCGTCGAATCGGCTCAGCGAGTGGTGCGTCGCTTTCTTCCGTTTATTCAAACGGCCATAAATTTTGACTCGTTTGGAGTTACGGGAGCCACAACCTATCAAAGTGAAGCTCTTTCCATGTTCTACGTTTCTAATGGTTGAAATTGTCATGGATCAGTTTCGTGTGCAGAAAAATTCCATCTTAAGTTTTTTCTACATCTCAGATGTTTTCGTTCATAAATTTATTCCGTGGAGTTTGTGGTATAAATAATCGGACTAAATCGATGTAAACCTTGAAAAACGACAAAAAACAAAAATATACGAATATCAAAAGAGGCCACGATAATATTCTGCTAAAAAGATTTGAAATTGGATTAAAAATTGGATAATACATGAAACCAAAAGATATTCGCAGATTGAAAAAGTAGGTTACTTACAGGCTAAGTAAAAGATCGTGCGTGTTGATGAATATGAGCAAAACAATTTGGTATGGAAAACGAGGAAGACAGAACGATCGTAAAAAAAGAACATTTATTGCTATATAGCTTCAGTAGACATGCTTTTGACCCATATCCCCATTTATTCCCTTAGTGATCCATAATATCCTAAATATCGAGTCCTGCAATGTGAGCTTGCTCGAGCATTTCGAGGGAATTGAAGACTTTCACCAATACCGTCGAATTGGATCAGCTAGCGGTCCAACGCTTTCTTCCATTTCTTCAAACAGCCATAATTTTTGACTCGTTTGGAGTTACAGAAGCCGCAACCTGTCAAAACGAAGCTCTTTCCATGTTCTACGTTTCTAACAGTTGGAATTGTCATGGATCGGTTTCTTGTGCAGAAAAATTCCATATTAAGTTTATTCTATAACTTAGATGTTTTCATTCATAAATTTATTCCATGGAGTTTGTGGTATAAATAATCAAACTAAATCAATGTAAACCTTTAAAAACGACCAAAAAAAATATACGAAGATCAAAAAAGGCCACGATAATATTCCGCTAAAAAGATTGAAATTGGAATAAAAATTGGATAAAACAGGAAACCGAAAGATATTCGCAAACTGAAGAAATAGGTTACTTATGGGCTAAGTAATCATAAAAACTCCGTCAACCGTTCAAAATTCTAAAATATCAAATGCATTTAACATTCTCCTTAAAGTCACTTTGTCGTGGTATTCTAATTTTGGTAAAAAGACCGCGCGTGTTGATGAATATGAGCAAAATAATGAGGTTCGGAAAACGAGGAAGACGGAACGATCGCAAAAAAGAACATTTATTGCGCTATAGCTTCAGTAGACAAGCTTTTGATCGATATACCATTTATTTCCTCAGTGATCCATAATACCTTAAATATCGAGTGCTACGATGTGAGCATGTTCGAGCGTTTCGTGGAGATCGAAGACTTTTGCCAATACCGTCGAATCAGATCAACGAGCGGTCCGTCCCCTTCTTCCATCCTTTGGAGTTATGGAAGCCACAACCTATCAAAACGAAGCTCTTTCCATGTTATGCATTTGTAACGGTTGGAATTGTCATGGATCGATTTCGTGTGCAGAAAAATTCCATCTTAAATTTTTACTACAGCTCGGGTGTTTTTGTTCATCAATTTATTTCGCGGAGTTTATAGAATAAATAATCAGACTAAATTGATGTAGACCTAGAAAAACTGTAACGACCCTGGATTTTGGCCCTGTTTATTTTAATAAATAATTAATCCCATTAAATAAAATGTAAATTGATCATTTTAAAATGAATAAATCTTTCGAAATAAATTGCCATTTATTTGTATGTATTGGTATTTTAGAAAGGGAAATTGATTTGAAAATTTGAAATAAAGTCTCTTAATAATATTTATAATAAAATTTACTTTATACAATTAAATTAAATAACTTTGTCTTGGTAAATGTGATAAATAAATACATATGGATAATAATGTTTAAAATAAAATCAAAGTTTATCAATATAAGATATAAATATCAAGTATAAGTAAAACTTAAGGATATAATTTAAATAAAATACAAATACAAACAAATATAAGTAAACCATATGAACATTGATTGTCAAATATAAAATACAAATGTAAAATTTAAAATAAGAATTAATTAGTTAAGATTGCATACAACATAACTTAAAAATTTGTAAACAAAGCTAAAATAAGAACAAGGTATAAAAACACAAAGTAAAAGTAAAACAAAATCAAATGTAATGTAAAACCAAACTCAAACATTTGTGTATAAATTATGTAAACTAGAAGTTAACAAAACAAAATATTTTCATAACAGAATGACAACAACCATATGTATATAAACTATTCAAGCTAGAAATAATGAAACATATTATCTTCATAAGCAAGCCAAAAGTGTAAAAATGAACCTGACACACATATGTGAAATATTCAATTGGAAGCTAATAACAAAACAAATATCTTAAAAAAATATTTAGCTTCATATACAAGACCTAGTGTTGCCTGTAAAGTATAAATACGCATAAGGTATAAAAAGTTAAAACAGTCAAATATTTATATCCAGATCTTCTTCATATGCAAGACCATAGTAAAGTAAAACCTGACAAATATGT
The DNA here is from genome assembly GCA_030765085.1 of Allium cepa. Classification (NCBI taxonomy): domain Eukaryota; kingdom Viridiplantae; phylum Streptophyta; class Magnoliopsida; order Asparagales; family Amaryllidaceae; genus Allium; species Allium cepa. Next base: position 174,813,442 of record CM060931.1, read on the forward strand.
TTATAAATTATTTGAGCTAGAAGCAATACCAGATAGAAACAAACATATGTTTGTAAACCAATCAAATTTAAAATATCTTCATTCATAAGCTAGGTCTACCTGAAAGTATATGTCTTCATACAAATATCTTTATACATAGTACAACATATTTTCATTCACAAGACAAACATCTACCTGCAAGTATAAAACAATACCTGAAAATACATGTGTGTATGAATTATTTGGACTAGAAGTAATAAAAGAAATGTTTACATACAAAACAAAGCTTCATATACAAGCCATAAGCCTCCCTGCTAAAGTACATATCTTCATACAAATACATATACAAATATCTTTATACATAGTACAACATAATTATATTATGTAAACTAAGTTAGGAACCAAAGCATTAATTGCTAACATCTCAGCATAAAAACATGTCCAGCCGAGTATCACTTTAATTTTACAGTAATAAAACAAAACCTAAAATGATCATAACAGGGTGAGTTTGTACCTATAGTAACCTACAACTTTTCAAAGTTTTTCTATTTATACATCATACTATTTTAGTTCGTTCACAATAACTTAACAAACTTCGTAAACCTAAGAAGCAAAACTGTGATAAGAAGGAAAAATTATAAACATCTTTACTTTGCAAACTCAAATAAACTCAACATCAAAGCAGAGAGGTTTTTCAGCGATTCAAAACTGTAGCTTTCTACAACAATTGTTTTCTGTTTCAATAGTATTTTTCTGGTGAGTAAACAATTTTTTTAAAGTTTTAAGTTAATTAAAATCAGTTCAAACTTCATAGATATTTGATTTGTGTATGCTTTAGCTCGCATATGATTGTGTGATGTTCTGTGTTCCTCTGAGATTGATACAGGGTGTTTGCTTTCAAACCTCAAATCTATTTGCTGTTATTTATTGTTATGTTAAATTTTATTTTCAATTCGAACAAGAGATTTAAATTTTGATCTTAAAGGTTGTTTTAAAATCCTGTTGAAATATTCACTGTAACCTTGTTTTACAGGTAAGTGTGTAGAAAATTGATAAAACCGATTGTTGTAAAACATTAAGTCAAGATTATATATCGAATTCATACTACAAGTCATGATTTTTAAAACAAAAATTAGGATTTTTAAATTAGTATTTAAAGAGCAGTTTGAAATTAAACAAAAATTACATTTTTACAAATTCTAGATACTTTTATCAATTTAAAAGGTTGACATTTGGTATGATGTTAGTTAGGACATCAGTAATCTTGGGAAAAATGTAAAATAATTTTTCTATTGCAAGGAATTAGGATACGAGATCAATTTAGGGTTTTTTGTTCAAGTTTTTGACATGCCTGTAAATGCGACGATTTCGTCATCTATTCGTGATCGAGTTGTCGAAACTCTGATGGGTGGTTACATGGGGTGTTGACATTGTGTGGATGAAGTTTAGGCGACTCTGGTGCTTTGTGTGGCGATGACGAGGTGATCTTGTTGATGGGTTCGAGTTCTGTATTTGGGTTGAGCTGTTGAATTTTCGATTGGAAATTTCCGTAGGTGGTTTGAGTTTAGATTTCGTACTTTGGGGTGATAGGCGACTTGCTGATGAACTTGGGAGATCGCCAGAACCTTGCATGCCGTCGTGCATGTGTACGGCGAAAGGAGGTGTCAGCGATGTCAATTGTATGTGTCTCGTGTCGTGCTTGAGCATTTGGGATGATTTCTTCGTGTTTGAGTTTGAGCGTTGAGTGTGTAAGTTAGTTCCCTCATGTTGTAATTTATAGCTTAGTTTAAACTTAAAACTACAATAAAAAAAGGGAAAAGAAAGGGGAGCGTATAGGGAAGACTAGGGGAAGACAGGTGAACGACTCGAAGTTACACTCGGGATTTAATAGGGGAGATCTCTGGTTTCTTTCAACCACAGTACAAAAAAAAAAAAGAATGAAGTTAAGTGTATCTGGTTTTAACAGTTTTAAATATTGTAAACCTGGAGAATGTTTAACAGTTTAAATACAAGTTTTAAATTATTAGGTTAATACTTAACAATGTATTTAACACTTAATTACTATTTTAATTTAGTAATTAAGTAAAGTATGAAATGGATTAACATTAAAGTTTGTAGTCAATACTATTTTCAAAATTTAAAAGAAGACTTTTAAATGTTTAATTAAGTTGAACAAATTAATATCAATAAATTATTTAAAAAAAGTAATTAAGAATAATTACTTTACAATTGTAATTAAGGATTAAGTAATGATTAAGTGATTAATAAAGTGTAATTAACTACTTATGGTAATTAATGAATGAATTAATAGTTAATTAATTAAGTAATCTAATTAAGAATAAATTAATAATTAACTAAGTAATTAGTAATTAATAAATGGATAATTAAGTTTTATTAAGATGTTAATTTATGATTAAAGAATAGTTAATTAAGTAATTATGGTTAAACAAATTGATTAGGAAGTAATAAATTAAATATTGTGAAACAAATTAATTAAGTAATTGAGTAATTAAGGAAATTAATTACTTATTGTAATTAATTAAGTTTAATATGAATTATTTGAGTTAATTAATTAAGTTTACTTAATTTATATAATTATTTGATGATGTGATAAGTATAATTACTTGGGGAAGTAATTAATGATAATTACTGGATGCTTTTGACTGAGGATGATTTGTAATGAAAGTAATTTGAGTATAATTACTTTGTGAAATTGATCAAGGGATCAATTTAAAGAAAATGAATTGAGGAGTAATTAATTTATTTGATAAAGTAATTAAAGGTAGTTAATTACTGAATAGTATTAATCGGGAGTGATTAATAAATGTAGTTTAATTGAAGATTAATTACTTAAGGTAATTAATTTAATACAGGATAATGAAATTAAAATGTAATTAGTAATCACTAATAAATATAATTAATAATAAGAGATTAAAGAGTAATTAATTGGTGTAATTAAGAAGTAATGTAATGTTTGTAATTTAAGGTTAATTTCTATATTTGGATAAGATAATTAATTTGTGAAAATAATTAAAGGATGATTACTTGAATATAATTAAATATTAATTAATCAAGTATGATTAAGTGAACTGAATTTATTAGTTGATTGATAATTGATTAATAGTTATATAAGCAAGATTTATAATGGTGAAGTAATTAATTTAATTTACTTTAAATTAATTAGAGATGCAAGTAATTAATTTAATTCATTTTAAATTAATTATAGCCGATATGATTGCTTATGTATGGATGAATGATATTGTTTACCTTGAATGGTTTGAGATCTCAAAAATGAGAAAATGATGCTGTATGAAATGTATGCTTTGATTGAAGTATGATAATAATATGGATTATCTGTTGTGATGATAATATTGATTATCTGTTTATGATGATAATGTTGATTGTCTATTGTGATATTGTGTAACGATCGCGATTTTTCGTTGCCGAAAAATCGAACCGTTAGGGTTTAAGAAGAAGAAAGAGGTAGAAGAAGAGAGAAAGAGAGAAGAAACAGAAACAACCAACAGAAATAGATATAGTGTTTCCACATGAGTAAATATCTGGGCTCCATACCATGATACCACCCTTTTCCAGAAGGGAATGACATACCCTAAAGGGCGCGACCCTCATAACCTTGCCGCATATTCCTGTTTCGACCATTTCCGGGGAGTGAGGTCCTGACAAAGTCTCGTCCACAAAGCTACGCTTTGTGTAACAAAGCCATGCTTCGGGTCCACAGATGACCAAAGCAATAATCACAAAGATAAATGATCAAACAAATGATCATATCCAAACGATCAACCAATGATCATCACACAGCAGCACTCAGCATGCCACATTACCAGATTGGGAAATATCGCTGATAACCTTCAACTACATAACCTCTGAGCTCGTACGTCTCAGAGAAGGGTGTTAAGCTAAGAGAATAAATTCTCCGCCACCAACAGAAATGTATTTGAAAGAAATCTGCTATATCTCTCAAAATGTAATGTCAGACACGTAACCATACAAGTCTGTTCCGGGTTCGAACAGAACCGAAGGCACTTCCAAAGAAGCCCTTGCAATCCGGGTATTCACAATCCCGATAAAATTTCCCATCACAAAGGAAATCTCCATATCGTAGCTAACGATGCGGAGACAATCGATAGGTCATCCTATCGTTTTCACAAATACCCGGTCTTCACGCCGGTCTTCAAATGCAATCCAAACGACGTATTGCATATTCGGAATGGGATATATGACACAAAGGTCCTCTCCCGGCTAAACCGAATAGCGAGCGCTTATTTTTTAAAAATAAGTGTGCATTCAATTCCAAACAAACACAATCAATACCATCCAAGGGTAAATATTGATAGTCGGTTATTTAACTATCAATAAAGATGCGCCACATCATCAGATTCCAAATAATTTTTCCAAAATTATTAAGTCCCAAAATATCTTTACAAGATATATATACACAATTTCCAAATAATTTCCCAATTTATTTGCTTTACCGAAACACCTTCACAATAAAATTTTCCACACTTTACCCATTTGAAAACCCATTTCAAATTAAACACCTTAACCATTTGAAAACAAATTTCAAATTACACAACTCAACCATTTGGAAACAAATTTCAAACCACCATTCATCCTTTATCCCTTTTGAAAACAAATTTCAAAACAACATATAAATCCTTACCGATTTATTTTTAAATTTTACGCTCCAAATTCGTGAATTTTATTTCCATCTTTAAAAATAAATCAACATTTATTTTTAAACCAATTTCCCTTCCTATATATAAATTCCAAAGTGGATTTAAATCCCAAATACCCATTCATAATTGATTTCAAATCGATTCCAAAATATTCGCTTACAATTTACCTTTAAAAGGTGAATTCACAAAAACGTTCCATTCCATATTGGAAAATCATTTCTAAACTTATTTAAAAATAAGTAATTCACAATTCAATTTATTTTCAACAATTCGAAAATATTCCATATGCTTAAACCATAGTTAAGTATTAATTTCATTCCTTTAAAGAAATATTCTTTTATTCACATTTATTTGGGTTAAAAACGAATGTTGCGTAAAACATCGTTACGACAACCCAAAAACACTAGTATATGGATTTGAAATAAAAAAATGGATACATAAATCCACTACTATTCAAAATATTCCCTTCTGTTTCTCGAAATCGTCTATTTCAACAATCAATGTTGAAATCTATGATTCGATACTCAATACATTTTAAAACACCTTTAATTCGTTTTAAATTCCATTTAAAACATTCCTTTCCCAAAAACAAACCCATTTTATTTAATAATCTATTCAATATTCAAAATAGTGAATATAGCCCACTTAACAAATTCCCATATTTCAATTTATCAAATTCGATGGATTTCAAATTTATAAACATAGTTTATAAATTCCATTTCTATTATAAACCCCAATTTTATAAATTCCTTTATTAATCCGATGCAATTTTACATAACCCAATTTCATACCCAAAAGCCATATTGTAAGTTAAATCCTTATAATATTATTTATTTACCAAATCGTTCCTTTGAACTTCACCGATTTAAAATCTTATCACTTACAAGGTTTCTTTATGGTTTATAATAATTTCAACTAATGAAATCTTCATTTATTAACAATTTTTATAAAATTCCCCTTTTTAATGCCCAAATCCATTTTTATAAGTTAATAACTTATAAACTTAAAATTTTCCCATAACCATTCGTTTTATAAATTTCACATTTATTAATCTATAAATCCTAGTGAAATTCATGTTATACATCAACTTAACACTTTCTAAATTTATTCTATAACTTCAATAAATTTAATTTAAAAACATCCATTTATAAAATCCTTTATATAAACCATTAATAATAATAACTCCCCAAAAACCAAATTTAACTATTTTATAAAAACCTATTATTGTTAAAAATTTCTTTTAAGTTATATTTTATAAAAATATAAATTTTTTAAAACATAAAATTTTATCCATCTATTTATTTTAAAATTTAATCAATTCAAAATTTTTTTATAAACCATATTCTTTGAAAAATCGATTTAAAACCCCTTTTAAATTCAAAACCGTTATTTTAATTTTTTAAAAATTTGAATCCGATGATGCAACAGCATTAGATGGTCAATCACGGGAATAAGTGTCATATATCAATATGATTATCAACAATCAACATAATATTTATAAACAAATAAATATGTGAGGAATCCAGTTGGATCCCTCCAACCTGTTACCCTGCATCCACAGACGTTAGCACAATACCAATTCCACTTCAAGGTGGAATATCGCGGTATATGGGATTTTATAAATATCCGCTTAATAACGGCGCAATAGGGTCTCATCCGCTATACGAGGCGGGAAATCAAATCCGATATATACATATGCCAATATATATATATCGCTATATATAGTATATATCCTACTATATCTACTACCACAATCAAACGGCAATCATCAATCAATATTAACTATTTAAAATTTTAAACAAAACCTTTCGATTGAGTGAGGAGTTCTCACCTTGATTTTATTTCCGTTTTTCGCGTTCGTTTCGAATAAAATTAAACGAACGTTTAATTTTACCCGAAATTCACACGAGCTCCAATCGACTCCAAACCAGCTGCATTGCGAAGAGCACACGAATACGATTCCAACGCAAAAAATCTCGTCCGAATCCGACCTCGCATGCAAAAGTTATCACGTTTTAAACATTACACGATTTGAATTTTGAATTAAAAATAAAATAAAATAAAAGGAAACCTCACCCCTCAACGCACGTGGCCCCCACCTGCGCCCTTCTTCCCTGATCAACGCACACGCACCAGGCTATTAACGTGAAAAATGAACCCAATCCTTCAAATCTAGGGTTAAATTATTCGACCACAACGTTTGCCTATTCGTCGATCAGGGAGCGCCACCACCTCCGCCTACGTGAGAGCCATGCTCGGCTGCCCTGGAGTGGAGCTCGGCCCTCTCCTCCTCCCTGGGTTGCGTGCGCAGCCTCCAGAGAACGCGGGCCCCTCGCCCACTGCTCGTTGCTCCAATTTCGATCTCGACCGTACGGATGTGAAGCTCGTTGAGTGCTCTTCAATTTCTATGTTGGAAGTTTCTGTAAACAGTGCGTGGATTTGAAGAAATTGGAGAGGGAAGATGGGCACATTTCGGCCATTGGACCTATAGGAGGCGGCTGGTGATAGTGATTAGGGTTTTGGAAAAGAAGATAACATATATGTTAATATTATTTTAATAATAAAATGCCCAATTTAACACTTTTGCAAACGAACTCCAAACGACGCGTGCCGCCAGGCGATTCTAAGGTTTTTCCGCATTTCGGACACAATGGAACAGGTTTCGTAAGCTAATTCGGAAGTATGTGTGAGATACGACTATAAATGCTCGATTTAAATTAAAACCGATTTAAACGATTTCTAGGCGTTTTGGCTTGTACCGGACAAACGACAAATCCAAACGACTTGAAATTTGAAATCTTACAATAATATTACATTACGGATCCGATGAAACTGGTTTCGTCGAAATCCGAGACCGTTTGAAAAATGGCTATTTTAACTCGCCGAATTAAAATTAAAACGATATCGATGCGTTTCGAGCTGCCACGGTCAAACGACAACTCTGATTGCTATGAAAATTGAGATCCGATAATAACTAACTATTACGGATCCAATGGAACTCGTTTCGTTCAATTCTGAGACTGTTCAAAAATTGGCTATTTTTCAGTCGATAATTAAATATTAAAATATTCGATTTTTACAAATAAATTCCAAATTCAATTTTAAAAGTCCTAAAACATTTCTATAACTTTAATATGATAAAACAAAATTTTCCAAATCATTTTCAATCACATTTAACCCAATATCTAATTATTTGTGGAATTTCACTATTAAATAAATCGATTTAATTGCAAAATTAAATCCAAAATTCAAAATAAAATTTATTCGACTCCAAAAATTCACTTATTAATATTTAAAATTAATTAAATACTCAAATTTAAATTACTAAAAATTCTGGGTTGTTACAATCTTCCCCCCTTAAAAGAATTTCGTCCTCGAAATTGCAAGTTAAGGAGAATAATCCTAAACCGTTTATTATTTTTCCAAAACTAATTAGTTTTATCAACTTTTCAAACAAATCTTTTTATTAAAGATCTACTATCATTTCAATTAGCTTTCCAAACTCAATTATAGGTTTCAAACAACATTGTTTACTCAACAATTCAAATTTAAATTTAAATTCAAATTTCAAACTTTCAAAATTTCTCAAAAATTTACTAACTCCCTAAATTTTCGAAAAATTTCGCCAGAGTCTCCTTTGCGCGGCTAGATCGGTACGACTACCAAACGGCTCTACGGCCCCTCAGAATCAAAAAGAAAAGAGGAAGCCAAGTGGCTAGAGAAGGAAATCATCAAATCTCATATAAAAACTGAAATACGTACCTTTTGTCGAGCGATTCAATCTTTTTTTTTTTTTTAACTTTGAAATCAAAATCCCAATTCCTTTATAACCTGTATATCTTGCTAGCATAATATCTAATTATAATATTCAAACAAATTTGCCAATTCAATTATAAAATTTCCAATACATGCTTCTTATACCACTTTTAGTTTACTATTAAAGTTGCATATTCATTTTCATTCAACTTTGCATTTCAATTTTCATTTGAATTCAATTACATAGCTTTCAAATTTTACTAATTCAATTTTCATTAACACTTAATGAATTTACATACAACCAACCAACAAGCAAATAACGACCAATGTACATCCAATACAACCAAATTTTATCCATTTTTCTTACATTCAATTTGGTTCAACTGTTTTAATTTCAATTGGTTTAACATTCAATTGATTTTCATTCTACTATTCAACTATTTTCAAATGAATTTACACTTGCATGCATCATTTCATATCAACTTATTCATATTCTATTGATTAACATTCAATTCATACTTTAACTCAATTGCTAGTTCTTTTTACAAATAAAATTGAATTTCATTTATATAACTTAAGTTCACCTCTTTAACAATTTCATTTACTCACTTTATTCACTTACTTTGATATTAACATCAATTCTTTCAACATTACTTAACTTGCATTCCATTTCAACTTTATTTACATCATTTAATTCACTTGATTATTTAACTTTGATGCAAAGATCGATTTTTTATTCAACTTCACTTAAGTTATTCCATTTAAACATCATTTGTTAATTAAACTTAAGTTTTACTTATCAATTCAATTCGGATTTTAAATTCCAAAGTAAATCCCATTTAACTTTTACTTAAGTCAAATTCATATCAATATTCAAATTCATATTCCATTTTACTTAACTTAATTGTTTAACCACTTCAATAACTGGTTTCACTTACATCTTCCATACTATAAGTTATACAATTTATTATTCAACTTCCAACATTTATTATAAGTCCAAAACCTTTTTCACGTATATTTAACAATTTCAAATTGGTTTATTACAACAAAACTTCAATTTTTAATTCATTTTTGTAGCAAATCCATCACATAGAAACTCGAAAATGATACTGATGATGCTGCAGTCATCACCCTTATTATTTCCCAGTGACAATAGTGAAATCAATGCTAAATATTCTTTCAAAAATTTCCTTTCTATTCATAAATCACTTTTATAAACCTTTTATATAATTTTACTTCTTATATACATACATGATTATCTTACAATTGTAACTCATTATTAATTATAATTCCATCTTATGATTCATTGGTTTATACCATTATTCTTTTTACAATAGTTGCTTTTATTAGCTCATTCAAACAACTTTTAATTATTTTTTATATATATATATATCATTTACAACAACCAAGCAATCAATTATATACACACTTCAATAATTCCTAAAAAATTATTTTCTTTTTATATATAAAATATAATCGAGGTAAAATTATTTCATTTACCCAATTTAAAACAATATTGTGTCGGATTGTTCTATTCAAGTGTTTAGGAACCCCTTCGATTCAGTTTTCGAGGCTGCGCCGACAAAGGTTCATATACCACTCAACAAACCAATCATCACAATATAAAACAATTTTATATTCACTAACAAATACGCACTCATATCTATTATTACACTCACACTCATTCTAGAGTACTACTGACTCTATCTCTAATGAGTAATACCCAACAGAGCAGGTTGTCGCTTAACCATATGCTCTGATACCAAATGTAACGATCGCGATTTTTCGTTGCCGAAAAATCGAACCGTTAGGGTTTAAGAAGAAGAAAGAGGTAGAAGAAGAGAGAAAGAGAGAAGAAACAGAAACAACCAACAGAAATAGATATAGTGTTTCCACATGAGTAAATATCTGGGCTCCATACCATGATACCACCCTTTTCCAGAAGGGAATGACATACCCTAAAGGGCGCGACCCTCATAACCTTGCCGCATATTCCTGTTTCGACCATTTCCGGGGAGTGAGGTCCTGACAAAGTCTCGTCCACAAAGCTACGCTTTGTGTAACAAAGCCATGCTTCGGGTCCACAGATGACCAAAGCAATAATCACAAAGATAAATGATCAAACAAATGATCATATCCAAACGATCAACCAATGATCATCACACAGCAGCACTCAGCATGCCACATTACCAGATTGGGAAATATCGCTGATAACCTTCAACTACATAACCTCTGAGCTCGTACGTCTCAGAGAAGGGTGTTAAGCTAAGAGAATAAATTCTCCGCCACCAACAGAAATGTATTTGAAAGAAATCTGCTATATCTCTCAAAATGTAATGTCAGACACGTAACCATACAAGTCTGTTCCGGGTTCGAACAGAACCGAAGGCACTTCCAAAGAAGCCCTTGCAATCCGGGTATTCACAATCCCGATAAAATTTCCCATCACAAAGGAAATCTCCATATCGTAGCTAACGATGCGGAGACAATCGATAGGTCATCCTATCGTTTTCACAAATACCCGGTCTTCACGCCGGTCTTCAAATGCAATCCAAACGACGTATTGCATATTCGGAATGGGATATATGACACAAAGGTCCTCTCCCGGCTAAACCGAATAGCGAGCGCTTATTTTTTAAAAATAAGTGTGCATTCAATTCCAAACAAACACAATCAATACCATCCAAGGGTAAATATTGATAGTCGGTTATTTAACTATCAATAAAGATGCGCCACATCATCAGATTCCAAATAATTTTTCCAAAATTATTAAGTCCCAAAATATCTTTACAAGATATATATACACAATTTCCAAATAATTTCCCAATTTATTTGCTTTACCGAAACACCTTCACAATAAAATTTTCCACACTTTACCCATTTGAAAACCCATTTCAAATTAAACACCTTAACCATTTGAAAACAAATTTCAAATTACACAACTCAACCATTTGGAAACAAATTTCAAACCACCATTCATCCTTTATCCCTTTTGAAAACAAATTTCAAAACAACATATAAATCCTTACCGATTTATTTTTAAATTTTACGCTCCAAATTCGTGAATTTTATTTCCATCTTTAAAAATAAATCAACATTTATTTTTAAACCAATTTCCCTTCCTATATATAAATTCCAAAGTGGATTTAAATCCCAAATACCCATTCATAATTGATTTCAAATCGATTCCAAAATATTCGCTTACAATTTACCTTTAAAAGGTGAATTCACAAAAACGTTCCATTCCATATTGGAAAATCATTTCTAAACTTATTTAAAAATAAGTAATTCACAATTCAATTTATTTTCAACAATTCGAAAATATTCCATATGCTTAAACCATAGTTAAGTATTAATTTCATTCCTTTAAAGAAATATTCTTTTATTCACATTTATTTGGGTTAAAAACGAATGTTGCGTAAAACATCGTTACGACAACCCAAAAACACTAGTATATGGATTTGAAATAAAAAAATGGATACATAAATCCACTACTATTCAAAATATTCCCTTCTGTTTCTCGAAATCGTCTATTTCAACAATCAATGTTGAAATCTATGATTCGATACTCAATACATTTTAAAACACCTTTAATTCGTTTTAAATTCCATTTAAAACATTCCTTTCCCAAAAACAAACCCATTTTATTTAATAATCTATTCAATATTCAAAATAGTGAATATAGCCCACTTAACAAATTCCCATATTTCAATTTATCAAATTCGATGGATTTCAAATTTATAAACATAGTTTATAAATTCCATTTCTATTATAAACCCCAATTTTATAAATTCCTTTATTAATCCGATGCAATTTTACATAACCCAATTTCATACCCAAAAGCCATATTGTAAGTTAAATCCTTATAATATTATTTATTTACCAAATCGTTCCTTTGAACTTCACCGATTTAAAATCTTATCACTTACAAGGTTTCTTTATGGTTTATAATAATTTCAACTAATGAAATCTTCATTTATTAACAATTTTTATAAAATTCCCCTTTTTAATGCCCAAATCCATTTTTATAAGTTAATAACTTATAAACTTAAAATTTTCCCATAACCATTCGTTTTATAAATTTCACATTTATTAATCTATAAATCCTAGTGAAATTCATGTTATACATCAACTTAACACTTTCTAAATTTATTCTATAACTTCAATAAATTTAATTTAAAAACATCCATTTATAAAATCCTTTATATAAACCATTAATAATAATAACTCCCCAAAAACCAAATTTAACTATTTTATAAAAACCTATTATTGTTAAAAATTTCTTTTAAGTTATATTTTATAAAAATATAAATTTTTTAAAACATAAAATTTTATCCATCTATTTATTTTAAAATTTAATCAATTCAAAATTTTTTTATAAACCATATTCTTTGAAAAATCGATTTAAAACCCCTTTTAAATTCAAAACCGTTATTTTAATTTTTTAAAAATTTGAATCCGATGATGCAACAGCATTAGATGGTCAATCACGGGAATAAGTGTCATATATCAATATGATTATCAACAATCAACATAATATTTATAAACAAATAAATATGTGAGGAATCCAGTTGGATCCCTCCAACCTGTTACCCTGCATCCACAGACGTTAGCACAATACCAATTCCACTTCAAGGTGGAATATCGCGGTATATGGGATTTTATAAATATCCGCTTAATAACGGCGCAATAGGGTCTCATCCGCTATACGAGGCGGGAAATCAAATCCGATATATACATATGCCAATATATATATATCGCTATATATAGTATATATCCTACTATATCTACTACCACAATCAAACGGCAATCATCAATCAATATTAACTATTTAAAATTTTAAACAAAACCTTTCGATTGAGTGAGGAGTTCTCACCTTGATTTTATTTCCGTTTTTCGCGTTCGTTTCGAATAAAATTAAACGAACGTTTAATTTTACCCGAAATTCACACGAGCTCCAATCGACTCCAAACCAGCTGCATTGCGAAGAGCACACGAATACGATTCCAACGCAAAAAATCTCGTCCGAATCCGACCTCGCATGCAAAAGTTATCACGTTTTAAACATTACACGATTTGAATTTTGAATTAAAAATAAAATAAAATAAAAGGAAACCTCACCCCTCAACGCACGTGGCCCCCACCTGCGCCCTTCTTCCCTGATCAACGCACACGCACCAGGCTATTAACGTGAAAAATGAACCCAATCCTTCAAATCTAGGGTTAAATTATTCGACCACAACGTTTGCCTATTCGTCGATCAGGGAGCGCCACCACCTCCGCCTACGTGAGAGCCATGCTCGGCTGCCCTGGAGTGGAGCTCGGCCCTCTCCTCCTCCCTGGGTTGCGTGCGCAGCCTCCAGAGAACGCGGGCCCCTCGCCCACTGCTCGTTGCTCCAATTTCGATCTCGACCGTACGGATGTGAAGCTCGTTGAGTGCTCTTCAATTTCTATGTTGGAAGTTTCTGTAAACAGTGCGTGGATTTGAAGAAATTGGAGAGGGAAGATGGGCACATTTCGGCCATTGGACCTATAGGAGGCGGCTGGTGATAGTGATTAGGGTTTTGGAAAAGAAGATAACATATATGTTAATATTATTTTAATAATAAAATGCCCAATTTAACACTTTTGCAAACGAACTCCAAACGACGCGTGCCGCCAGGCGATTCTAAGGTTTTTCCGCATTTCGGACACAATGGAACAGGTTTCGTAAGCTAATTCGGAAGTATGTGTGAGATACGACTATAAATGCTCGATTTAAATTAAAACCGATTTAAACGATTTCTAGGCGTTTTGGCTTGTACCGGACAAACGACAAATCCAAACGACTTGAAATTTGAAATCTTACAATAATATTACATTACGGATCCGATGAAACTGGTTTCGTCGAAATCCGAGACCGTTTGAAAAATGGCTATTTTAACTCGCCGAATTAAAATTAAAACGATATCGATGCGTTTCGAGCTGCCACGGTCAAACGACAACTCTGATTGCTATGAAAATTGAGATCCGATAATAACTAACTATTACGGATCCAATGGAACTCGTTTCGTTCAATTCTGAGACTGTTCAAAAATTGGCTATTTTTCAGTCGATAATTAAATATTAAAATATTCGATTTTTACAAATAAATTCCAAATTCAATTTTAAAAGTCCTAAAACATTTCTATAACTTTAATATGATAAAACAAAATTTTCCAAATCATTTTCAATCACATTTAACCCAATATCTAATTATTTGTGGAATTTCACTATTAAATAAATCGATTTAATTGCAAAATTAAATCCAAAATTCAAAATAAAATTTATTCGACTCCAAAAATTCACTTATTAATATTTAAAATTAATTAAATACTCAAATTTAAATTACTAAAAATTCTGGGTTGTTACATATTGTGAATTATCTATCTGTGTGTATATGGATAATAGAATTGAATTGTTTTAAACTTTAAAAAAACTTGGCCTTAAAAGACACGTTTTGGATTTCGATGAGACCGGGATCGGGTTTCCATATTTGGACATCCGAAAACCACATCAATCCAAATTAACGATAGGTCGTGAATCAGAAATAAAGATGAAGATTCAGAATGCAAGGTTTGTCATCGTTAACTCTGAGGGTGATTCCAAAATGAGGGTAACGAGATGATGCCCTCGGTCTCGTTCGAACCCGGAACGAACTTGTATGGATTGAATGCTTTCAGCACATCGTCAGGCGGACGATGAGCATTCTAAGGGATATGTTATGTAAAGGTAATCGTAGCCTCAAGCCTCATCAACCGGCAATGGCTAAAACAGGGGAGGTGCGGCAAGGTTAGGTGGGTCTTGCCCAAGCAGGACAAGAATTTCCCCTGTCTAGATGTCCCTTTTTATTCGGCTTAGTGAGCGGTTGGTCGCGCCAACTACGGGATTATCTTGTTCGGGACTGTTTAGTAAGGAATGGTTCCGGCCTTGTGTTGTAGGGGGTCGGGAGTGATCCTCGGTACGGTGATCTAGGCCCCGTACTGTGACGGGCGGTACCCCAGTAGCCCAGCCATTGTATGGAACCCATTTTCCAATAAGCGCCCTCGGATTTGATTGTATTACCCACTTTTGTGGCTAATAGCTGGAATTTAATAATGTAACAATTTCGGCTATTTCATATTTACTTGAAAACCCTATACACTATTATAATATCACTGAATTTCCTATTAAATGATTTGGTGAGCGTAAGGTAAAAACTTACCCATATTTATGTGTGGGGAGTCTTACGTGATACCTTTCTTTTCCAATATTTTTCAAAGTAAACAACTTTAAACCGTTTACTCATGCCAGACCCATGTCTGACCCGGAGTTTATATTTTGTGTTTCCATAAACTCTTGGGTACTCAAATTTTTACGAGTAGCCAAGTGATAGGTTCTTGGATTGTTGAGTTCTGGAGGAGCTTGGAGCAGGAGTCCAGACGTATGTAGATATCTATCTAGTTCCGCTGTGTTAGTTAGAGTATGCTGTATTTTGAGATGTATGTGGTGACAGATGTATATATGATTGTCATGTGTATGATATTGTAAAACTCTGATATATGTAAACTATGTAATTGTTATGTGATATATTATATTTTATTCCGTTTCCGCTGTGAGATTCTGATGTTGTTCTTTCTTTCTTTTCTTTTCTATTTCTATCCCTTTCTTTCTTATTGATGATACGTCTTTCTGGGAGCAGAAGGGCGGGTCATCACAGGTGGTATCAGAGTTGAAAGGTTAAGTGAGAACCTTGGCTCTGCTGGAGATTACTCATTAAAGATAGGGTCAGTAGTACTCTAGAATGAGTTTGAGCATATTAATAGATATGAGCGCGTATCTGTTAGTGAATATAAAATGGTTTTATATTATATTGTTGATTTATTGAGTAGTATATGAACCTTCGTCAATGCAGTCTGCACAACTGTACCGAAGGGGTTTCTAAATACTTGAATAGAACAATTCGACACGATATTGTTTTCAAAGGTGGGTGAATTAAATAGTTTCACCCAAAATATATTTTGAAAAAAAAATTTATGCAAATTATTATATATAATTAAAGTGTTTAGATGACAGTGTTACAGACAAATAAGATTATAAATATTTACAATGGCTTATATAACCAAGGAAAGTATGAGATTGAATTTGGAATTAAAATTAAAAGTGAAGTTAAAATGAGGATTTATTTTGGATTAAGTTGAAAATTTAATTTTGGAATTTAACCAATGAAAAAAATAATAATAATGATGTAAATAAATTGATGAAGTACATCAAATTTAGAACGTAAATGAATTGGATTGGGGAATTTAATAGAAATAAAATTTTGGTTGAGATTAATTAAGCTTAATAATTGGTTTTAAATTTAAGATTGAAATGAGATGAATTGAGATATGGATGATATTAAATGAAATTAAGTTCTTAATTAATTAAATCCAAGAGAATTGGTAGATTAAAGAGAATAGTATGATGCTCAATTTAACGGAAGTTAAGTAAAACAAATTGAATTGAAATAAAATTCAGTTGAGTTATAGATAATGTTAAATAAATTTAATTCTTACTTAAATAAATAAAAGTAAGTTGAAATGAAATTGAATTGGAATAAATATATTCCGATAACTTATAAAGGAAATTGGCAACATATTGGTTAGGAATATTTTTGGCTGTAGATGAGTGTTCAATCTCGAGTTAAAATGAAATATGAATATTTCAGGCTTAAATTGGGTGAAAATGTGAAATATGAACGTGAGACTATAAAAGAAAATATGGAGAAATAAAATAGTAAGCCAAAATAAAATTGTTTTGTATTTGGAAAATGAAATAAAAATCCAAACTTGAATTATAAAATAAAATTGAACATAGATAAAATAATAAGATGATTTTTGAAGATAAAAATCCAATTCAAGTATGGATGGAATAAATATGGCCTTGGATTTAATCTTAACAAAATAAATGGAATTTGATCTAGGTGAGTATCAAATAAATTGGAAATGAATTTAAGTATGAAATTGAAACAAGTAAATTAACCTAAGATTAAACTTTATAGATTCGTAGCTTCGAGGAAGGTAAGAGTCTATTTAGTAAAAGCTTGAATAATTTAAGTTGAATGAAATAAAATCTTTATTCGAATAGAAATAGTTGGATAAAAATTAAATTTGTATAAATAAACTCCGATGGCTTATCAAAAGAATTTAAATGCTTGAAATAAAAAGTATGCTTGCTTAATACAGGTAAGATCTGGAGTTTAAAGTGAAAATGAATGTGATTAAGAATAAATAGATGTAAGTGTGGAGAATAAATGAATTTGTGGCTCATAAAGTTTAAAAAGTGGAATTATAAGCCAAATAAAATTATTTTGTACTTGGGAAATGAAATAGACATCCATACCGAAATTACAAACTAGAAATGAACTCAAGAACTATAATGAAGTGATTTTGTGATGAAATCAAATATTGAATTGGAAGTGGAAATAAACTAATTTGAAAAAAATTAGTAAATTAAGTATGTAAATGAAATGATAATTGGTTAAATAAAAATTGGATGGTGAATTAATAAAATTGGATTGTAAATTAAAGTGAATGGGAGGCGGAGACCTTGAGTTATAAATATAAATTTCAACTTGGATTGGTGTTGTATCTTACAGAATTGAATTGCCAGAACCGATGTCTGGAATTCATAATGTATCCCATGCATCTCATCTAGGAAATTTATTAGGGATCCATCATTAGTTGTAGAACCGGTAGTTCAGGGAGATTTGGAAGTTGAACAGAATTTGACTATGGTCAGGAATTCTGTTCAGATTGTTGATTAAGACGAGAGGCAACTCGGGAGTAAGTAATGAAGCTCGTCGAGTGCAGTGGAGCGAGGATCCTAGAGTTTGTGTAACGACCCGTAAATTTCGACAATTTAATTTGTTTATTTAATAGGATTTTTGTAATTTATTTTCGTAGAAAAAATAAAGGGGATAAATAAATGTTAAAATGAAGGCTAAAATAAATTATGTAAATGGTGACTTAAAACCTATTTATAGAAATTTGAACAAAATCCAAATTGAATTAAGTGGAAAAAGGATTCTTGCCGGATATAAAACTTAATATGAGAAATTTATGAAAATATTAAATTGATTTAGTGCAATAAAAGAGTGTAAACGGTAATTGGAATAAATTAAGGAATCATATTAGTGCAAGTTAATAATTTATGACTTGAATGAAATTCCAATTCAATAAAATCATTTAAATGTTATGATTTGATTTTAAATGGAATATGAGAAAAGAAAAAAATGTAAGGATTTGATTAATATATATGTTATTTATTCAGGGTATTGAATAAAATTGGGAATCCAATTGTATTTAATAGTAATAATGTTGGTATTAGCTAATAAATTAAATTTCAATGCAATACCCATAAATGAATGGGATGAAATGAATGTATGTAAATATATACTAGGTTATTTATCATCAAATAGAAGGAAAGAAAAGTAAATACTGAATTGATTGATGAATAAATATGCATTGAATAGTAATTGAATATTTCGTTAGTATGAATTTAAAGGAATATGGGTTTATAATTGATGCATAATAGGGAATCAAATGAATGGGTTTAATTGAATAACAATTAGCAATTAATGAATGAATAAAATTTGTTAAAGGGCTTAATTGATTTCGTTAAATAAATTTTGGTAACAAATTGTAATGAATATATTTTTACATTTTGTGATGTATTTAAGTAATAAATGGGAAATTAATTGAAATAAATTGCCCTAATTTATGCAGTTAGAGGAGATTGAACTTGCGTTATAGATGGAAGTATAATCGAAATTGATAGATAATAAGCTTAAGAATAAAATTAAGAGCTAATAGGTGGCAAATTTATATAGTGTTTATTTACGTAATGTGTACATAAACTTTGGTAAATCGATTTCCATCGATCCAAATCTAACGTTTGGTTAATATAGATTTAAGTATAGAAAGCAATATTTATTAATTTAATCGAAGTATTGCAAAATAAATGAAATTTAACGTTTAAAGTATTACGTTTATAGAAATTTAACTGAAATTCAAGAATATTAAAATAATAGTTTCTGAACCCAAAATTTGAATCCATCTACTTGAAATTTATAGATGGAATAATCATTGATTATTTAACTTAATAGAAATTTTGGGGAAACTTAATTTA
This sequence comes from Allium cepa, assembly GCA_030765085.1. Classification (NCBI taxonomy): domain Eukaryota; kingdom Viridiplantae; phylum Streptophyta; class Magnoliopsida; order Asparagales; family Amaryllidaceae; genus Allium; species Allium cepa. The sequence goes on from CM060931.1 coordinate 174,833,043, forward strand.
TATATATATATATATATATATATATATTTTGAATATAATGAAATAGAAGTTTTGGCACTGCAATTGTTGGATTTATCAACTCTAAATTTACATAAAGATTTGTTTAAGTCATTGTAAATAAGTGAGAATATATATGGTGATAAAATTTGTAAGTTTTAAATTTTTTAAATTTGAAAGTGATTTAATAATAAATTTTAAATTTATTTAATTAATATAAAATAGCCATTTTTGTCACGGACTCGGATTTCAACGAAACCAGTTTCATCGGATCCATAACAGTGAATTATTATAGGGTTTCAAATTTCGTAGCGATCAGACTTGTCGTTTGATCGTACGAACGCGAAACGCCTTGAAATCGATTTAATTAAAATCAATTTGAAATCAATTTGGAATTTTTGATTTCAGCATAACTTCTTCATACGATAGAATTTGGATGTGAAACTTTTTCCATCGCGTTCAGAATATTTTAAAACTCCTATTTGGATATATAGTTTTAACAAATTTCGTTCCGGAGTTAGAACGGCTTTTTGGGCCAATTATCGTTCAGAACGTTTGTTTATCGGATCCATCTACTTTATTTCTAACCTACCTATATAAACCCATCTATAAACCCTAGTCTCTATCTATTCTCATTTGTTTGTGCGTTCATTTCATCAACTCCTCCTTTTCCTTAATGGATGCAAACACTAGATCCAAATACAATTCAAAAATCAAATCAAAAGCTAAAAATTCAAAGTCTTCAGAAAAATTTGAAAAAATTATATGTTGTAGATCTCATCGATACAAATATACGTCAATTTTTCATTTCTGTAAATGTTGCCAGAATCAACGGCAAAACTCGGTCAAAGTTTGGAATTTTTGAAACCCTGGGCAAATTGGGATCTTTTGATTCGAGCTATGATCGATGAAATTGGGTTGTGGGTATGGGAGAGATCGTGGTATGGAGCAGTTTGATGGTGGTTACGTGGTGTAAATTGGTCGGAGATGGCCGATTTTTGTGGATTAGGGTTTCGAACCCTAGATCCAAAGGCGGCGGCTACACCGGGAGGAGGCCGCCACTTGGTGGAACGTGAAGGGGAGTTTGGAGAGGGAATAGGAGGTGGCACCGTGACCTATGGTGGCGTGGAACGGTGGGTATCGGCGGTCAACGTGAAGTACGAGGTTGGGTTTCGTGCGTGCGTTTCCTTCGGTCGTGTGCTGGAAACAATATCGCGTGGGAGGTAAAGGTGAATAGTAGGGGATGACGTGGCGTGAGTATGTGTTCATTTTATTTTTATTTTATTTTTAAATTCCTAATTCAATTGTTCAAATCTTAATAACTTCCGCATACGAAGTCATATTTGCGCGAGATTTTTTTGTTAGGATCGTAATAAAATTGCGGATCTGTTGACGCTTGTTTGGACAGATTTGGAGACCGTTGAATTTTTGGGTTTAAATCGGAGTTAAATTCGATTTAAATTCAAAAGGTTAGTGTTTTAACCCACTCACAACTTCTAAAATTTCTTATGGTTGTTAAATTGATTTTAGATATGAGTAGAAATTTATTTATAACTGTTTGGCATGGTTTATTCATCATCTCTGTTAAATCGCATTTATTTAATTTAATTTTTATTTAATTTTATTATTGCATATAAATTGACAGTTAAAATTTATTTATTTGCATATAAACTGATAGTTAAACAGTTAATGAATTTATTTTGAATATAAACTGTTAGTTAATAACTTTCATTTATTTCCTGTTATATTGTATATGTTATATATTGATGTTTGTTTAAATTGACGATGATTGAAATAAATTAATGATGATTAAAATAAATTGGTTGATGATTGATATTGGATGAATGGATGATGTGTCCTATCTTATTTAATATGCAAGTTATCATGCATTTTCATTTCATTCGGGATTGCGGTTTGAAATGATATACAACCGCATTTTATTTTTAAATTGCGGATTGAAATGATAAATATCCGTATCACTTGACCATAGGATAGAAAATTATATACAGGCACCGCGGTGTGTGTGTGTGTGTGTCTATATAATTATTTTGAAATGATTTTTATGGTTTGGATATGATACGGTTTAATAAATATTAAATTTGGATATGATATAAATATATTTTATATATACATACAAAGTTAAATTGTTGAATTTAAGCTATGTATAAATCTGCTAAATAAAATGAACAAGTTGAAAAATGGCATTTGATAATTTATATTATACGATTTAGTATGAGTTTAAGTTCTTGTATATATATAGAGTTATAAATGAATCAAATAAATTAAGATTGAAAGATAAATTGGAGATTTAATTGGAACTGAGCTTATTTGAAAATTTAACTCCATAAGTTGATGTAAACTTATTAAAATTGGAAATTTTAGAGGTATGATATTTATAACTGGATTTAATGAATAATTCTAGTATAAATAAATGTAAGGAAATTTTAGAGTTAATAAATTTAGTTTATTTTAAATGGTTATGGATTTATCATATAAACCTTTCAAACTAAATAATAGGAAAATGAATTGTCGATTTGAAACCCCAACCTTAGTATTGAAATTCATTAAATACTCAAACTTTGAAATATTGAAAATCGAAGTGTTTTATTTAAACTGAAAGAGGATATAAAGGTTATGGGTTTAGACTGAATTTAAAGTAAATAAAAATTGTGAAGGCGTGGAAATTATTTACTTTTAAAGAAATTTTAGTTCAACTGTTTTATTTTATATGCTGTTGAATATCCAAACCATTTAAGTTTTGAAAGTTATGGTTTTAAACTATGGATTTCGAAGTATTATATTGAAAGTTAAAATTCAAATATTTGGTTTCGAGGTATTATAAATTTTAAAGTGGCATGATTTTGGAAAAGGAATATATTTGAAATAAAACGATATCATATTTATTTGGGTATTAAAAGGAAATGTCATATTTATGGGTTTTGAAATGGATAATTATATTCTACTTTTGAAAGTATAACTATTTTTAAAGACCGCGGTGTTATAATAACGTTTGGTTGTCAAAGAGACCGGGATCGGAAGTTGTCATACTCTTTCCCAACTCCGAAAACCACTTTAACAACCATGTACGCGGTGGAGATTTCCAGAATGTAGTAGGTTGGTGGCGACGTTTCCTGTAAGGTAAATACATGGACCCAACTCCCGTGAGTTGGCATAAGGTGGCTAAAACAGGAGCGATTGACGGGTTAATAAGGTAGCACCTTTGATCGGACACATCCCTTCGATATTATACTCTGACTTTTGGAATGATTCGGTGGCTACTTTTGATTTTTTTGATTTGGGAGTGTGGCTCGAGGTGGGCGGTAGCTGCGGCTATGCGTTACCACCGACCCGGAAGCGTAATTGGTATATCTACCCTGGCATTTCCTAGTTGTGCCGTGTCACCTACCCTAGCACGCCTTATACGATTTTGGTTTTGTACCATACCTACGGAGTGCCCTCTGACGAAGCCCAGTACGGAGGAGATTACGGTACTGTATAAACTATGGGAATATATTTTGTGTTAAGGGCTATATGGGTAACCCCTTAACGCTATTTAAAGTAAGTTTATTTTATAAATATACACTATTATAATAGCGCAATATACTATATAGTAAATAGTTTAACGGATCCTTAGGAGATGTAAATCCCGAGCATCTCTTCAGTTACTGCACTCATATTTATTTCTGTTAATTTAACACACATAAGATCTTTTAGTTCCGACTCGAGTGTTTTTGTCTTTTCAAATTCGCTCGGGTCAGTCCGAGTGTTTTCAGGATTTGAAGTTTTAGCTCTGGAGGACGAAGACGAAGATTTGTATTACTATCTACTATATTATTCACTAGACTATTCAATTGGAAGCTAATAACAAAACAAATATCTAAATAAAATATTTAGCTTCATATACAAGACCTAGTGTTGCCTGTAAAGTATAAATAAGCATAAGGTATAAAAAGTTAAAACAGTCAAATATTTATATCCAGATCTTCTTCTATGCAAGACCATAGTAAAGTAAAACCTGACAAATATGTTTATAAATTATTTGAGCTAGAAGCAATACCAGATAGAAACAAACATATGTTTGTAAACCATTCAAATTTAAAATATCTTCATTCATAAGCTAGTCTACCTGTAAGTATATGTCTTCATACAAATATCTTTATACATAGTACAACATATTTTCATTCACAAGACAAACATCTACCTGCAAGTATAAAACAATACTTGACAATACATGTGTGTATGAATTATTTGGACTAGAAGTAATAAAAGAAATGTTTACATACAAAACAAAGCTTCATATACAAGCCATAGAACTACTTGCTAAAGTACATATCTCCATACAAATACATATACAAATATCTTTATACATAGTACAACATAATTATATTATGTAAACTAAGTTAGAACCAAAGCATTAATTGCTATCATCTCAGCATAAAAACATGTCCACCCGAAATAGCAAGTATCACTTCAATTTTACAGTAATAAAACAAAATCTAAAATGATCATAACAGGGTGAGTTTGTACCTATAGTAACCTACAATTGTTCAAAGTTTTTCTATTTATACATCATACTATTTTAGTTCGTTCACAATAACTTAACAAACTTAGTAAACCTAAGAAGAAAAACTGTGATAAGAAGGAAAAAATTATAAACATCTTTACTTCGCAAACTCAAATAAACTCAACATCAAAGTAGAGAGGTTTTTCAGGGATTCAAAACCGTAGCTTTCTACAACAATTGCTTTCTGTTTCAACAGTATTTTTCTGGTGAGTAAACAATTTTTTTAAAGTTTTAAGTTAATTAAAATCAGTTCAAACTTCATGGATATTTGATTTGTGTATGCTTTAGCTCGCATATGATTGTGTGATGTTCTATGTTCCTCTGAGATTGATACAGGGTGTTTGCTTTCAAACCTTAAATCTATTTGCTGTTATTTATTGTCAAGTTAAATTTTCTTTTCAATTCGAATAAGAGGTTTAAACTTTAAATTTAGATCTTAAAGGTTGTTTTAAAATCCTGTTGAAATATTCATGGTAACCTAGTTTTACAGGTAAGTGTGTAGAAAATTGATAAAACCGATTGTTGTAAAACATTAAGTCAAGATTATATATTGAATTCATACTGCAAGTCATGATTTTTAAAACAAAAATTAGGATTTTTAAATTAGTATTTAAATAGCAGTTTGAAATTAAACAAAAATTACATTTTTACAAATTCTAGATACTTTTATCAATTTAAAAGGTTGACATTTGGTATGATGTTAGTAAGGACATCGGTAATCTCGGGAAAAATGTGAAATAAATTTTCTATCGCAAGGAATTAGGATACGAGATCAATTTAGGGTTTTTTTTCAAGTTTTTGACATGCCTGTAAACGCGACGAGTTCGTCATCTATTCGTGATCGAGTTGTTCGAAACTCTGGTGGGTGGTTACATTGGGTGTTGACGTTGTGTGGATGAAGTATAGGCGACTCTGGTGCTTTGTGTGGCGATGACGAGGTGATCTTGTTGATGGGTTCGAGTTCTGTATTTGGGTTGAGCTGTTGAATTTTCGATTGGAAATTTCTGTAGGTGGTTTGAGTTTAGATTTCGTACTTTGGGGTGATATGCGACTTGCTGATGAACTTGGGAGATTGCCAGAACGTTGCGTGTCGCCGTGCATGTGTACGGCGAAAGGAGGTGTCAGCGATGTCAATTGTATGTGTCTCGAGTCATGCTCAAGCATTTGGGATGATTTCTTCGGGTTTGAGTTCGAGCGTTGAGTGTGTGAGTTCGTTCCCTGATGTTGTAATTTATAGCTTAGTTTAAACTTAAAACTACAGAAAAAAAGGGAGAAGAAAGGGAGCGTACAAGGAAGACTCGGGGAAGATAGGTGAACGACTCGAAGTTACACTCAGGATTTAATATGGGAGAACTCGGGTTTCTTTCAACCATAGTACAAAAAAAAAGAATGAAGTTAAGTGTATCTGGTTTTAACAGTTTTAAATACTGTAAACCTGGAGAATGTTTAACAGTTTAAATACAAGTTTAAATTATTAGGTTAATACTTAACAATGTATTTAACACTTAATTATTATTTAATTTAGTAATTAAGTTAAGTATGAAATGGATTAACATTAAAGTTTGTAGTCAATACTATTTTCAAAATTTAAAAGAAGACTTTTAAATATTTAATTAAGTTGAACAAATTAATATCAATAAATTATTTAAAAAAGTAATTAAGGATTAAGTAATGATTAAGTGATTAATAAAGTGTAATTAACTACTTATGGTAATTAATGAATGAATTAATAGTTAATTAATTAAGTAATCTAATTAAGAATAAATTAATAATTAACTAAGTAATTAGTAATTAATAAATGGATATTTAAGTTTTATTAAGATGTTAATTTATGATTAAAGAATAGTTAATTAAGTAATTAAGGTTAAACAAATTGATTAGGAAGTAATAAATTAAATAGTGTGAAACAAATTAATTAAGTAATTGAGTAGTTAAGGAAATTAATTACTTATTGTAATTAATGAAGTTTAATATGAATTATTTGAGTTAATTAATTAAGTTTAATTAATTTATATAATTATTTGATGATGTGATACGTATAATTACTTGGGGAAGTAATTAATGATAATTACTGGATGCATTTGACCGAGGATGATTTCTAATGAAAGTAATTTGAGTATAATTACTTTGTGAAATTAAGCAAGGGATTAATTTAAAGAAAATTAATTGAGGAGTAATTAATTTATTTGATAATGTAATTAAGGGTAGTTAATTACTGAATAGTATTAATCGGTAGTGATTAATAAATGTAGTTTAATTGAAGATTAATTACTTAAGGTAATTAATTTAATACAGGATAATGAAATTAAAATGTAATTAGTAATCATTAATAAATACAATTAATAATAAGAGATTAAAGAGTAATTAATTGGTGTAATTAATAAGTAATGTAATGTTTGTAATTTAAGGTTAATTTCTATATTTGGATAAGATAATTAATTTGTAAAAATAATTAAAGGATGATTACTTGAATATAATTAAATATTAATTAATCAAGTGTGATTAAGTGAAATGAATTTATTAATTGATTGATAATTGATTAATAGTTATATAAGCAATATTTATAATGGTGAAGTAATTAATTTAATTTACTTTAAATTAATTAGAGATGCAAGTAATTAATTTAATTCATTTTAAATTAGTTATAGCTGATATGATTGCTTATGTATGGATGAATGATATTGTTTACCTTGAATGGTTTGAGATATCAAGAATGAGATAAATGATGCTGTATGAAATGTATGCTTTGATTGAAGTATGATAATAATATGGATTATCTATTGTGATGATAATATTGATTATCTGTTTATGATGATAATGTTGATTATCTATTGTGATATTGCGAATTATCTATCTATGTGTATATGGATAATAGAATTATTGTTTTAAACTTTAAAACAACTTGGCCTTAAAAACATGTTTTGGATTTCGATGAGACCGGGATCTAGTTTCCATATTTGGACATCCGAAAACCACATCGATCCAAATTAACAATAGGTCGTGAATCTGAAATAAAGATGAAGATTCAGAATGCAAGGGTTGTCGTCGTTAACTCTGAGGGTGATTCCAAAATGAGTGTAACGAGATAATGCCTTCGGTTTCGTTCGAACCCGGAACGAACTTATATGGATTGAATGCTTTAAACACATCGTCAGGCGGACGATGAGCATTCTAAGGGATGTGTTCTGTAAAGATAATCATAGCCTCAACCCTCATCAACCGGGAATGGCTAAAACAGGGGAGGTGCAGCAAGGTTAGGTGGGTCATGCCCAAGCAGGACACGATTTTCCCATGTCTAGATGTCCCTTTTTATTCGGCTTAGTGAGCGGTTGGTCGCGCCAATTGCAGGGTTATCTTGTTCGGGACTGTTCAGTAAGGAATGGTTCCGGCCTTGTGTTGTAGAGGGTCGGGAGTGATCCTCGGTACGGTGAGCTAGGCCCCGTACTGTGACGGGCGGTACCCCAGTAGCCTTGCCATTGTATGGAACCCATTTTCCAATAAGCGCCCTCGGATTTGATTGTATTACCCACTTTTGTAGCTAGTAGCTGGAATTTAATAATGTAACAATTTCGGCTATTTCATATTTACTTGAAAACCCTAGACACTATTATAATATCACTGAATTTCCTATTAAATGATTTGGTGAGCGTAAGGTAAAAACTTACCCGTATTTATGTGTGGGGAGTCTTACGTGATACCTTTCTTTTCCAATGTTTTTCAAAGTTAAACAACTTTAAACCGTTATTCATACCAGACCCATGTCTGACCCGGAGTTTATATTTTGTGTTTTCATAAACTCTTGGGTACTCAAATTTTTACGAGTAGCCAAGTGATAGGTTCTTGGATTGTTGAGTTCTGGAGGAGCTTGGAGCAGGAGTCAAGACGTATGTAGATATCTATCTAGTTCCGCTGTGTTAGTTAGAGTATGCTGTATTTTGAGATGTATGTAGTGACAGATGTATATATGATTGTCATGTGTATGATATTGTAAAACTCTGATATATGTAAACTATGTAATTGTTATGTGATATATTATATTTTATTCCGTTTCCACTGTGAGATTATGTTGTTGTTGTTCTTTCTTTCTTTTCTTTTCTATTTCTACGCCTTTCTTTCTTATTGATGATACGTCTTTCTGGGAGCAGAAGGGCGGGTCATCACAAAAACGGTAAAAAAATAAAAAATACAAATATAAAGAAGGCCACGATAATATTCCGCTAAAAAGATTGAAATTGGATTAAAAATTGGATAAAACAAGAAACCGAAAGATATTTGCAGACTGAAGAAATAGGTCACTTACAGGCTAAGTAATCATAAAAAACACCCTCAGCCATTCGAAATTCTAAGGCATAAAATGCATTTAACATTCTCCCTGAAGTCAGTTTGTCATGGTGTTGTAATTTTGGTAAAAAGGCTGTGCATGTTGATGAATATGAGCAAAACAACGAGGTTCGAAAAACGAGGAAGACGGAACGATCATAAAAACGGAACGTTTATTGCGCAATAACTTCAATAGACAAGCTTTTGACCCATATCCCTATTTATTCCCTTAGTGATCCATAATACCTTAAATATCGAGTGCTATGATGTGACCATGATCATGCATTTAGCGGAGATCGAAAACTTTCGCCAATACCGTCGAATCGGATCAGCGAGCGGTCCGTCGCTTTCTGTCGTTTCCTCAAACGGCCATAACTTTGGACTCGTTTGGAATTACAGAAGCCACAACCTATTAAAACGTACCTCTTTCCATGTTCTACGTTTCTAACTATTGAAATCGTCATGGATCGGTTTTTGTGCAGAAAAATTCACTACGCCATAGATGACCTATTGCAACGAAAATACAAGATGTTGCTAGCTACAATGTAACGATAGCTATGCTGATTTTTGTCTATTACAACATTAGCTTCAGGATGTTAGCATAGATATCAACACTATGTTGCAGTAGCTATAGACTTATAAAAATATTATAAAAAATTAGTGTGGGCTGAAATAATTTTTAACGCGGCGGCAAGCAAAAACAAAGCGGTAAATGTTAAATTAGAAGCGCCGACTTCTATTGCTCGAGAAAATATGGCCGCTTTCTTTATCGTTCCTTCCTCTTTCAGTTTTTAGGGCTTTGTTAAATTAGAAGCCGCCGACTTCAATTGCTCGATTGAATAAAGATTCCACGTTGTTTGCTTTGTCGATCGACCGTCTCCTTATTTATTTCGGTGCTTCGAATTCGATCGAGTTCGAAAGGGCTTCGGTATGAAATTTTTGCTCTTTTTCTTTTCTGGTTGATATGCTTGAACTCGATTGATGATTTGAGTTGTATGTATTATGCTCTGTTGTTACTTGAACTCGAATGATTTATTGCGCCGATGATGTTATGGTTTATATAGGGTTCGAAACCCTTGATTTTCGTTTGTATACATTTATTTGAATTCGTCTGTAATTCTTCTCGGCCATTCGATATTGTACAGATGCTTGTGATGATTTCTGACTTTGTCAATTCATATATATTTTGATTTCTTGGTACTCATGGCTTTGATTTTGACTTTGGTGTGATGTTGATTCCTTGGCCACCACGGTCTCGAATTTTTGGCATTTGATTTTATGTTGACTTCGGCACTTGATATTGATACCGTTCTTCACTCCGTGGACTTTGGCCATTTGTATCAACCTGGACTTTTTCGATTTTGTTAAAACACGACTTTGAATTTTTTTGACTTTGAGATGAAAGTTGACTTTTTCATTCACATCTGATTTGATTTGTATTAGTTCGAACTTGCCATGGTTTTGATTTTTGCCTCTGACTTTGGTTTGAACTTGCTACTATTTTGATTTTTGCCTCTGACTTTGGTTTGAACTTGCTACTGTTTTGATTTTTGCCTCTAACTTTGGTTTGAACTTGCTACTGTTTTGATTTTTGCCTCTGACTTGATGCTGCAAATTGACTTCGGTCGTTTTTGAACCTTCCTACTTGGTTTTGTTTCTTCCTATACTTGTGCATTTGAACTTGAATTATTCCTCTCTGTATTTGTTCAATTTCAGCCTTGAAATATCAAACTATTTGTATGTTCGGTAGCTCTGCCTTTGGCTCGACTTGATACTTGTAGTTGTTTTCACTACACATGTATATGCTGCACCATAGTTGAACTTGTCTGAACATTAAACTGATTTATTGTGTGTTGTTGTATTTTGACTTGTACTCTTTTGTTTCACTTGCACTTGATCACTGTCACTAGTTGACATTATGTACATGTTGTCATTCATTCACTTGTGTACTATCTGGAGCTCGAGTTGCTTCAATGTTGCTTGGCACTTGCAATCAGGTCTGCATGGAGTCTGGTCTTTGTTTCACTGGTGCACGTGCTTATCCCTTCATCATGTGTACACATGCATATGTATGTGTGTGTGTGTATGTTTATGTTAGCTTTGAGTTTCATTTTGAGTCCTGGTGAACTCTCTTGATACACTTGACTTTGGTTACTTGTACATAGCATATTGAGCTGGCATATATTGTTTGATCATTACCTTAGCCTGGTGCATTTAAGTCATGTGCAGTTTCACTTGAGTTGTTGCTTGATGAACTTCTTTCTTGAGTTTGAGTTGTTTTCATGTGTACTTGAGTGTGGTCTGGTGTAGTTGCTCATTCGAGCTGCTGTGTGGTCGATGCACTTATATATGTCTTCATTTGTTGGTTGTATTTGAATTCTAATGCTCGATAGTTTTGTGATGATTTGTAGTGCACCTGAGTTGGATCTAGCTTGTAGCTCGGGTTTGACCTTGTGCTGATATCGTCACTTAACTTGAGTTGAACCCGGCTTTTGATTTGGGTTTGACCTTGTGCTCACCTGTCCTTGCAACTTTATCAAGTGTATATCGGTGTGCACGACCTTGTGGCATATATAGTGATGCATTGTGTATGTCACAAGCTATTCGTGTTTGATGAATTCAAAATTAAATTATGACGAACAACCCAAATAACCAACGCAAATAATATTTTCAAAATCATATTTTATTTTACACTGCAAAAATATTTTCTTTTCAATTTTACTGCGTCAGTGTGTATTTTTGCAGATTGCTCAGATGCTGGATTCAATCTGGAATGAAGTTGAAGGTAAATTATGAGTGAATGAGCGATATGTAGCGAGGACATTTGTAAATGAAAGATTGTGATGTAATTGAATTTTTATTGTAATCAAAATTGCATATGTATAGCGAGAGCTCGAATTTGTACTATTCAAAATTGTAATAAATATTTGTTTGAACAAAATATCTGTTTGAATTTAAACTCTGTGTTATTTATTTTATTCAGAAAATATTTATTTAATTCTGTGAAAATCATATACTCGCATATTCAGCATTTGTGGGGCCCACTTTTTAGTAAATTTGGTACCTGTGGCAACAACAGAACTGACGTTGCCTTAGGGCTATAAAGATGTTGCCTTTGACTCTACGGCAACGCGGCAAAATGCATCACCGAGAAAGTGTTTATTTTGCCCTTTTTTAGCCTACAACAACATTTTTTGGCACTTCCTGCATCACTTCTGGGTGTTGCAGTATGCAACCTATGGCATAGTGATTCTATCTTAAATTTTTACTACACCTCGGATGTTTTCGTTCATAAATTTATTCAACGGAGTTTTGGTATAAGTAATCGGACTAAATAAAACCTTGAAAAATGACAAAAAACAAAAATATACGAAGATCAAAAAAGGCCACGATAATATTCCGCTAAAAAGATCGAGATTTTATTTAAAATTTGATAAAACAGGAAACCGAAAGATATTCGCAGATTGAAAATATAGGTTACTTACAAGCTAAGTAATCATATAAAACACCCTCAGTCATTTGAAGTTCAAAGATATCAAATGCGTTTAACGTTCTCCTTGAAGTCACTTTATCATGGTGTTGTAATTTTGGTAAAAAGACCGCACATGTTGATGAATATGAGCAAAACTATGAGGTTCGAAAAATGAGGAAGACAGAACGATCGTAAAAAAAGAACGTTTATTGAGCTATAGCTTTTGTAGACAAGCTTTTAACCCATATCCCCATTTATTCCCTCAATGAACCACAATATCTTAAATATCGAGTGCTACATTGTAAGCACGCTCGAGCGTTTCGTGGAGATCGTAGACTTTCGCCAATACCGTCGAACCGGATCAGCGAGCGGTCCGTCGCTTTCTTCCGTTTCTTCAAACGGCCATAACTTTGACTCTTTGGAGTTACGGGAGCCACAACCTATAAAAACGTATCTCTTTCCACGTTCTCGGTTTCTAACGGTTGGAATTGTCGTGGATCGGTTTCGTATGTAGAAAAATTCTATCTTAAGTTTTTACTACAGCCTGGAGGTCTTCGTTCATAATTTTTTTCCGTAGAGTTTGTGGTATAAATAATCAGGAAAAATCGATGTAAACCTTGAAAAACGACAAAAAACAGAAATATACGAAGATTAAAAAAGGCCACGATAATATTCCGCTAAAAAGATTGAAATTGGATTAAAAATTGGATAAAACAGAAAAATGAAAGATATTCGCAGACTGAAAAAAGAACGTTTATTGCGCTATAGCTTCAGTAGACAAGATGCGAAGATCAAAGAAGGCCACGATAATATTCCGCTAAAAAGATTGAAATTGGATTTAAAATTGGATAAAATAGAAAACCGAAAGCTATTCGCTGATCGAAAAAGTAGGTTACAGGCTAAGTAATCATATAAAACACCTGCAGCCGTTTGAAATTCTAAGATATCAAATGCGTTTGACATTCTCCCTGAAGTCACTTTGCCGTGGTGTTCCAATATTGGTAAAAAGACCGCGCGTGTTGATGAATATGAGAAAAAATAAGGTATTGAAAACGAGGAAGACGGAACGATCGAAAAATAGAGAGCGTTTATTGCGCTATAGCTTCAGTAGACAAGCTTTTAACCCATATCCCCATTTATTCCCTCAGTGTTCATTAATATCTTAAATATCGAGTGCTACAGTGTGAGCTTGCTCGAGAGTTTCGAGGATATCGAAGACATTCTCCAATATCGTCGAATTGAATCAGCGAGCAGTCCAACACTTTTTTGTTTCTTCAAACGGACATAACTTTTGACTCTTTTAGAGTTACGGGAGGCACAACCTATCAAAACGAAGCTCTCTCTATGTTCCACATTTCCAATGGTTGGAATTGTCATAGATCAGTTTCATGTGTAGAAAAATTCCATCTTAAGTTTTACTACAGCTCGGATGTCTTCGTTCATAAATTAATTCTGTGGAGTTTGTGGTATAAATAATCGGACTTAATTGATGTAAACCTTGAAAAACGATAAAAATAATATGAAGAATAAAAAAGGCCATGATAATATTCCGCTAAAAATATTGAAATTGGATTAAAAATTGAATAAAATGGAAAACTGAAAGATATTCGCAGACTGAAAAAATATGTTACTTACAGGCTAAACAATCGTAAAAAATACCCTCATCCTTTCGAAATTCTAAGATATCAAATGCGTTTAACATTCTCCTTGAAGTAACTTAATCGTGATGTTGTAATTTTGGTAAAAAGACCGCGTGTGTTGATGAATATGAGCAAAACAATGTGTTACGGATAACGAGGAAGACCGAATGATCGTAAAAAAGAGAATGTTTAATGCGCTAGAGCTTCAGTAAACAAGCTTTTGACCAATATTCCCATTTGTTCCCTCAATGATCCATAATATCTTAAACATTGAGTGCTACAGTGTGAGCATGTTGGAGCGTTTCGCGGAGATAAACACTTTCGCCAATGCCGTCAAATCCGATCAGCGAGCAGTCCGTGGCTTTCTTTCGCTTCTTTAAACGGCCATAACTTCTGACTCGTTTGGAGTTACGGGAGCCACAACCTATCAAATCGAAGCACTTTCCATGTTCTACGTTTCTATCGGTTGGAATTGTCATGGATCGGTTTCATGTGTAGAAAAATTCCATCTTAATTTTTATCTACAGCTCGGATGTTTTCGTTCATAAATTTACTCCACGGAGTCCGTTGTATAAGTAATCGGACTAAATCGATGTAAACCTTGAATAATAACAGAAAACCAAAAATATACGAAGATCAAAAAAGGCCACGATTATATTCCGCTAAAAAGATTGAAATGGGATTACAAATTGGATAAAACAAGTTACCTAAAGATGTTTGCAGACTGAAAAAATTGGTTACTTACAGGCTAAGTAATCATAAAAAACACCCTCAGCTGTTGGAAATTCTAATATATCAAATGCATTTGACCTTCTCCTCGAAGTCACTTTGCCGTGGTGTTGTAATTTTGGTAAAAAGATCACGCGTGTTATTGAATATGAGCAAAACAATGAGGTTCGAAAAACGAGTAAGACGAAATGGTCGTAAAAAATAGAACGTTTATTGCACTGTAGCTTCAATAGACAAGCTTCTGACCCATATTCCCATTTATTCCCTCAGTGATCCACAATATCTTAAATATCGAGTGCTACAGTGTGAGCTTGCTCGAGTATTTCAAGGTGATCGAAGATTGTCGCCAATACCATCGAATCTGATCAACGAGTAGTCCAAAGCTTTCTTCTGTTTCTTCAAACGACCATAACTTTTGACTCATTTGGAGTTACGGGAGCAATAACCTATCAAAACGAAGCTCTTTCTATGTTCTACGTTTCTAACGGTTGGAATTGTCATAGATCGGTTTCTTGTGTAGAAAATTTCCACCTTAATTTTTTCTATGGCTCGGATGTTTTCGTTCATAAATTTATTCCGCGGAGTTTGTGGTATAAATAATCGGGCTAAATCAATGTTAACCTTCAAATACGACAAAAAATATATACGAAGATCAAAAAAGCCCACGATATATTTCGCTAAAAGGATTGAAATTGAATTAAAAATTGGATAAAATAGGAAACTGAATGATATTCACAGACCGAAAAATTAGGTTACTTCCAGGCTAAGTAATCATAAAAAACAACCTCAGCCATTCGAAATTCTAAGATATCAAATGCATTTAACATTTTCCTTGAAGTCACTTTGTCTTGGTTTTGTAGTTTTGGTAAAAAGACCGCACGTGTTTATTAATATGAGCAAAACAATGAGGTTCGGTAAACGAGGAAGACGGAACTATCGTACAAAAAGAACGTTAATTGTGTTATAGCTTCAGTAGACAAGCTTTGGACCCATATCCCATTTATTCCCTCAGTGATCCATAATATCATAAATATCGAGTGCTACAGTGTGAGCACGCTCGAGCTTTTCAAAGAGATCGAACAATTTCGCCAATACCGTCGAATCGGATCAGCGAGCAGTCCGTCGCTTTCTTCCGTTTCATCAAATGGCCATAACTTTTGACTCGTTTAAAGTTACAGGAGCCACAACCTATCAAAACATCCATTTCCATGTTCTACGTTCTTAAAGGTTGGAATTGTTATGCACCCGCTTCGTGTGGAGAAAAATTCCATCTTAAGTTTTTACTACATCTCGGATATTTTCGTTCATAAATTTATTCCGCGGAGTTTGTGGTATAAATAATCGGACTAAATCGATGTATACCTTGAAAAACGACAAAAAAACAAAAATATACGAAGATCAAAAGTGGCCACGATAATATTCCGCTAAAAAGTTAAAAATTGGATTTAAAATTGGATAAAACAGGAAACCGAAAGATGTTCACAGACTAAAAAATAGGTTACGCACCGGTTAAGTAATCATAAAAAACACCCTCACCCGTTCGAAATTCTAAGATATCAAATGCGTTTAACATTCTTCTTGAAGTCATTTTGTCTGTTGTAATTTTGGTAAAAAGACCGCGCGTGTTGATGATTATGAGCAAACTAATAAGGTTCGGAAAACGAGGAAGACCGAACGATCGTAAAAAAAGAACGTTTATTATGCAATAGCTTCAATATACAAGCTTTTGACCCATCTCCCCATTTATTCCCTCATTGATACGGTGTGAGCATGCTCGAGCGTTTCCCGAAGATCGAAAACTTTCGCAAATCCCGTCGAATAGGATTAGCGAGCGTCCCGTCGCTTTCTTCCATTTCTTCAAACAACCATAACTTTTGACTCGTTTGGAGTTAGGGGAGCCACAACCTATCAAAACATATCTCTTTCCATGTTCAACGTTTCTAACAATTGGAATTATCATGGATCTGTTACGTGTGCAGAAAAATTTCATCTTACGTTTTTACTACGGCTCGGATGTTTTCGTTCATAATTTTATTCCATGGAGTTTGTGGTATAAATAATCGGTCTAAATCGATGTAAACCTTGAAAAATGAAAAAAACAGAAATATACGAAGATCAAAAAGGCCATGATAATATTCCGCTAAAAATATTTAAATTGGATTTAAAATTGGTTAAAATGGGAAACTGAATGATATTCGTAGATTGAAAAAGTAGGTTATTTAAAGGCTAAGTAACATATAAAACACCCTCAGCCATTCGAAATTCTAAGATATCCTTTAACATTCTCCTCGTAGTCACTTTGTCGTTGTGTTGTAATATTAATAAAAAGACCGCATGTGTTGATGAATATGAGCAAAATAATACGTACGAAAAACGAGGAAGACATAACGATCGTAAAAAAGAACGTTTATTGCGCTATAGCTTTAGTAGACAAGCTTTTGACCCATATCCCCATTTATTACCCAGTGATCCAAAATATCTTAAATATCGAGTGCTACAGTATGAGCATGCTCGAGGGATTCACGGAGATCGAAGACGTACGCCAATACCATCGAATCGGATCAGCGAGCGGTCCGTCGCTTTCTTCCGTTTCTTCGAGCGGCCATAACTTTTGACTCGTTTGGTATTATGAGAGCCACAACCTATCAAAACGTATCTTTTTCCATCATCTACGTTTCTAACGATTGGAATTGTCATGATAATGGTAATATTCTGCTACGAAGATAACAAAAAGGACACGATAAGTGTTTGCGCCAAAATTGGTCACAAACCCCAAGTATTGTGAAAGCACCAGTGTATGAATATAAATCTGCAATATTCAAACACAAATCACAGATCTAAGCAAGCAACGCGCAACAAAATAGGAATTATGAACAAGAACACACGATTTATAGTGGTTCGGCTATCTCCGGCCTACGTCCACTTCAAAGTTTTATCCTTTTTATTCATTATCCTTGCTGGTTACAAGTGATTACAGCAGTTACAAAGTCCTAATTCGAAATCAGTGGTAGAAATGATGATATGGAATGATTCTGGCAGCGTCCGGGTGTGCTTGTTCTCTCTCAACTCTCCGACCCCTTTCCTGAATGACCAAGGGCTCTATTTATAGGTGTAGGAGGCTGATATTTCTCCTAAAAATTCGGTTGACCGCTTCTAGCACGTGAGGGGGCCCATACGGTCGAATTCTGGAGATTGGGCCCACATTGGGATTGATTCGAAGTAAGCTTCGAATCGATCAAGGATGCATCCAATCGAGGTGAAATTTGGTGTGAACATTCTTCAACATGTAGGCAAGCTCCTGTAAAAATTTTATGGCATTTGGATCAAGGGATTGAGAGATATAATCGATTCGAAGTAGGGATTTTCGTTTGGCTATTTGGGTCGAATCGATCCCTTCGAACCCACTCCCTTCGAATCCATCAGCGCACGTGGTTTTGTGATGAGGTGGCGTGCGTCCTTCGAGTCGACCTGCTTATTGCTCCGAGTTGGATGGGTCGATTCCGAGGTTTTAGCCGCGTTTACTTGATGGATTCGAGATGTTGGATTCGAAGGTTCGTTTCGAATCGATGAAGCCGGTACTTATTCGAATCAATCAAAATAGGCTACTGTGGATTGATTCGAAGTTTCCTCAACATGGGGATTCGAAGATAGGAAGGGAATGGAGTTGGAGCTTCCTCAACTGCATGGATTCGAAGGACTCTTCCTTGATGGACTCGAAGGTGGGAATGCTCCAATGGATTCGAGCTTTAGGTACGCGTGGCTGGATTCGAAGCATGGCTACCTGGGGGCTTGCTTGATGGAGTCGAGTCAACTGGGTTCGAACAGAGGTTGCACCGATGGATTCGAAGTGGATGGGTTCGAACTGTTGGATACGAACCTGATGCGAAGTCCATCGATTCGAACAACGGCGTATCCTATGGATTCGAGCCGAGCAAGGTTCATCTCCCTTAAACTGAATCCATCATATCTTGAGTATACGAACTCGGATTGATTTGAAATTTGAGGTGCAGACTTCTATGAACTTTCTGGTCATGTCCTATCAATTATAGCTCAATCTGGACTCGGACAAAATTCATCGATATCCATGATTATCCTGCAGTACAAAATTGATGCTCAAGAATAATAATCATTGATTCTTAGCAAATTTTGGATATCTTAACTTTGCCAAAAGTTGGGATAACACTTTGCCCCCCAAAACGTGCCTTTTGGTAAAAGGTATGTTTTGAACGGTCTTAAATCGAATGTAGTAAATTCACGTTTCATTCATATCTGCAGTATTATCAATCAAGTTTATGGCTGTTCGAAGCCGAATCAGCATTCATTCTTTTTGTAGAAGTTGAGAATGAGGTTCCGTAATCTCTCCGGACTATTAATGGCTACTCTGAACCCTTACTATGTCCATTCTAGACTTAGTGATTGAATAGAAAGATCCTATTGCACTCTGGTGTTGCCTTCTATCCCTTGCACTCTGGTCCTGGTTAGGACGTATAGCGATGTCATGGTTGTTCTGGACCGATCATAGCCTCTCCGGGCTCTTGCCGGATCCCATCCTGTCACTCTCCGGTGAAGGGGAAACAACGCTTAAGTGAGTTGATCCTGTCGCTCTCCGGCGAAGCAACTCGCTTATTGCACTCCGGTTCAGTGTATCTGGACATTAAGCGATGACATGGTCGTTCGAGACCGATCATAGCCTCTCCGGGCTCTTGCTGGATCCCATCCTGTCACTCTCCGGCGAAGGGGAAACACCGCTTAAGTGAGTTGATCCTGTCGCTCTCCGACGAAGCAACTCACTTCTTGCACTCCAGACCCCGTCTCTCCGGGTAGGGTCATAAAGTAATCATTTTTATATTGGTATTTAATGTTCATCTTATGACTCTCTGGTCAAAAGGTTTATTGCAAGAGATTCTAATTTATTTATTAAAATTCGAGTTCTAGATGTTCAATCTCAAACATTAGAAAAAGCTAAACATTGCCTCTCCGGGCATATCGGTTTATCTCTATCTCAGAGCATGCCTAGGGATCTCTCCGGTTCCCGTACATGTGTAAGTGGAGTAACCGTTTATTTTGAAAACAAATCTAAATAAAATTATTCGACCAAAGTCCAAATCCTAGACTTAGCCCTTGCCATCTTCAATCAGTGGATGACGAGTCGTGATCCCGATCCAGGATCGTTCCTGTTAGGTGGAGGCGGTAGTTGTTCAGGCCTTACCGCCGCTGTCCTTTCTCTGACAAATTGCGGCAATCTACCACCCCTGGCATGTTCTTCCACCTCATCCTTTAGGTGGCGGCATTCATCTGTGGTGTGCCCATCCAGCTCATGGAATAGGCAGTATTTTCCAGTCCTGCGCTCCCGCTCAGTGGGATCCCCTATAGGTGGCTTTCGATAGGGGAGTTGCCCCCGAGTTTCAGTGTAAATTCTTTCTAAGCCTGCAGTCAGATCTGTGTACTGCCTAAATCTTAGTTCTTGGAAGTTCTTCCGTTTATCAGGACCATCATGTCTGTCATCCTGTTTCCTTTTTCCCTTGTCCGCTCCGGATTGCTCTCTGGAGGTTCCTTCGCTCTGCGCAACATTTGTTTCCAGCCTCTCGGCACGTGATTCTTCTAATCGGATGAACTTTTCAGCTTTATGAAAGAACTCTCCAAGATCTTGAGGTGGATCTTTAGTCAGAGAATCTTTAAATTTGGTGCCTTCTGCGACTCCTGCCACCGCCGCCATCAAAATCATCGATGGATCCGGGCGATCTAAAGAAGTCACTGTTACATTGAATCTTAGTAAAAAAATCTTTTATGGACTCTCCGGCCCTTTGCTTGATCGAAGCTAAAGTCATCACGCTCTTGGGTCGCGTCACATGGACCCTAAACTGTCTCATGAAGCAGTCTACAAGCTCGCTCCATGTTCTGATTGATCCAGTCTCTAGTTGCCTGAACCAAAGCGCAGCCAAATCTGACAAATATAGAGGGAAGTATCGTGCCATCACTTCCTCGGATGCCCCCAGCACTTCCATGTGCCTAATATATCTGGTAATATGCATGGTCGTGTCTGACCTCCCGTCATAAGGTTCTAGCGTTGATAGTTTGAATTTTGGAGGGTTCCTTGCATTTCGGATGTTCGGACTGAAAGGGCTCCGACTGACTTCTTCCAACCCTCCACTAGGAAATCCTCCTCTCATGATTCGTCGCATTAGGCCAATCATTCTCTCGTCTCCGTCTAGGGGTTGGCCCCTTGTCAAGTTCCTATCCTGCCCCCCGAGCCTTGAAGGGAATTCTGGTACGTATTCTTCTGGTGGATCGTTAGCATAAGCATTGGCTTCAGCTTGTTGAGCTCTGTCTATTGGCCTTCCAGTATCGGACCCTGAGGGTCTGCCCCCAAGTCCTTGTCGGTCACCTTCAGTTCCTGCGTTCTGGTCTTGAACCTGTCCTTCGTTAGCTTCTGTAATCCTGATTCCTTGTCCCGCATTTGCAGTTGTTGTAGTTGGTCCAAGGTTTTGTTTATTCGCCGCCCTCATCTGTTCAAGGAAATTCTGCAGCATCTCTTGTTGGGTCTTCATCATGCTTTCGCGCAATGAATTAGCCATAGCCTCCATCTCGTCTCTAGTGATGTAGACGAAAGCTTGTCCTTCTCCTGCTCCTGAGGATGCTTCTTGGCTTCCTCCTTGTTGGCTTCGATCAACTCTTTGTCTTGTTTGTCGAGTCATTGTCTCTGAATCGGAATTCTTCAAACTCTTAAATCTAAATTCTGAATCTGATGTAGCGGGTGCTGGTTGCTCTCAATGAAAGCACCAAAGTCTTTGCGCCAAAATTGGTCACAAACCCCAAGTATTGTGAAAGCACCAGTGTATGAATATAAATCAGCAATATTCAAACACAAATCACAGATCTAAGCAAGCAACGTGCAACAAAACAGGAATTATGAACAAGAACACACGATTTATAGTGGTTCGGCTATCTCCGGCCTACGTCCACTTCAAAGTTTTATCATTTTTATTGATTATCCTTGCTGGTTACAAGTGATTACAGCAGTTACAAAGTCCGAATTCGAAATCAGTGGTAGAAATGATGATATGGAATGATTCTGGCAGCGTCCGGGTGTGCTTGTTCTCTCTCAATTCTTCGACCCTTTTTCTGAATGACCAGGGGCTCTATTTATAGGTGTAGGAGGCTGATATTTCTCCTAAAATCCGGTTGACCGCTTCTAGCAGGTGAGGGGGCCCATACGGCCGAATTATGGAGATTGGGCCACATTGGGATCGATTCGAAGTAAGGTTCGAATCGATCAAGGATGCATCCAATCGAGGTGAAATTTGGTGTGAACATTCTTCAACATGTAGGCAAGCTCCTATAAAAATTTCATGGCATTTGGATCAAGGGATTAAGAGATATGATCGATTCGAAGTGGGGATTTTCGTTTGGCTATTTGGGTCGAATCGATCCCTTCGAACCCACTCCCTTCGAATCCATCAGCGCAAATGGTTTTGTGATGAGGTGGCGCGCGTCCTTCGAGTCGACCCACTTATTGCTTCGAGTTGAATGGGTCGATTCCGAGGTTTTAGCCGCGTTTAATTGATGGATTCGAGATGTTGGATTCGAAGGTTCGTTTCGAATCGATGAAGCCGGTACTTACTCGAATCAATCAAAATAGGCTACTGTGGATCGATTCGAAGTTGCCTCAACATGGGGATTCGAAGACAGGAAGGGAATGGAGTTAGAGCTTCCTCAACTGCATGGATTCGAAGGACTCTTCCTTGTTGGACTCGAAGGTGGGAATGCTCCAATGGATTCGAGCTTTAGGTACGCGTGGATGGATTCGAAGCATGGCTACCTAGGGGCTTGCTTGATGGAGTCGAGTCAATTGGGTTCGAACAGGGGTTGCACCGATGGATTCGAAGTGGATGGGTTAGAACTGTTGGATACGAACCTAATGCGAAGTCCATCGATTCGAACAACGGCGTATCCTATGGATTCGAGCCGAGCAAGGTTCATCTCCCTTAAACTGAATCCATCATATCTTGAGTATACGAAATCGGATTGATTTGAAATTTGAGGTGCGGACTTCTATGAACTTTCTGGTCATGTCCTATCAATTGTAGCTCAATCTGGACTCGAACAAAATTCATCGATATCCATGGTTATCCTGCAGTACATAATTGATACTCAAGAATAATAATCATCGATTCTTAGCAAATTTTGGATATCTTAACTTTGCCAAAAGTTGGGATAACAATAATATTCTACTAAAAAGATTGAAATTGGATTAAAAATTGGATAAAACAGGAAACCGAAAGATATTCGTAGACTGAAAACATAGGTTACTTACAGGCAAAGTAATCATAAAATACACACTAATCCCTTCGAAATTCTAAGATATCAAATGTGTTTAACATTCTCCTAGAAGTCAATTTGTCTTGGTGTTATAATATTGGTAAAAAGACTGTGCATGTTGATGAATATGAGCAAAACAATGAGGTACGGACAACGAGGAAGATGGAACGATCGTAAAAAAAAGAATGTTTACTATGCTGTAGCTTCAGCAGACAAGCTTTTGACCCATATCCTCATTTATTCCCTCAGTGATCCATAATATCTTAAATATCTAGTGCTATGGTGTGAGCATGCTCGAGTGTTTCGTGGAGACTGAAGACTTTCGCCAATACCGTTGAATCGGATCAGCGAATAGTCCAACGCTTTCTTCCGTTTCTTCAAACGGCTATTAATTTTGACTCATTTGGAGTTACAAGAGCCATAACCTATCAAAACGAAGCTCTTTTCATGTTCTATGTTTCTATTCATTGGAATTGTCGTGGATCGGTTCCATGTGCAAAAAAAATTCCATCTTAAGTTTTTTCTACAGCTTGGACGTTTTCGTTCATAAATTTATTCCGCGGAGTTTGTGGTATAAATAATCGGACTAAATCGATGTAAACCTTGAAGAACGAAAAAAAACAAAAATATACGAAGATCAAAAAAGGCTACAATAATATTCCGCTAAAGAGATTGAAATTGGATTAAAAATTGGATAATACAGGAAACCGAAAGATATTCACGGATTGAAAAAGTAGGTTACTTACAGGCTAAGTAATCATATAAAACACCCTTTGCTGTTCGAAATTCTTAGATATCAAATGCGTTTAACATTCTCGTTGAAGTCACTTTGTCATGCTGTTGTAATTTTGGTAAAAAGACCGTGGGTGTTGATGAATATGAGCAAAACAATGAGGTACAGAAAACGTGGAATACAGAACGATCGTAAAGAAAGAACGTTTATTGCGCTATAGCTTCTGTAGACAAGCTTTTGAACCCTATCCCCATTTATTCCCTCAGTGATCCATAATATCTTAAATATCGAGTGCTACAGTGTGAGCATGCTTGAGCATTTCACTGAGATCGAAGACCTTTGCCAATACTGTCGAATCGGATCTGCAAGCAGTCCGTCCCTTTCTTCCATTTCTTGAAAAGGCCATAACTTTTGACTCGTTTGGTGTTATGGGAGCTAAAACCTCTCTAAGCGAAGCTCTTTCCATGTTCTATATTTCTAACGGTTCGACGTTTTTGTTCATAAATTTATCCCGTAGAGTTTGTGGTATAAATAATCGGATAAAATCAATCTAAGTCTAGAAGAACGGCAAAAAACAAAAATATACGAAGATAAAAAAGGCCACGATAATATTCCGCTAAAAAGATTGAAAAATTGGATTAAAATTGGATAAAATAAAAAACCGAAAAATATTCGCAGACTGAAAAAGTAGGTTACTTATAGGCTAAATAATCATATAAAACACCCTCAGCGGTTTGAAATTATAAGATATGATAATATTCCGTTAAAAATATTGAAAATGGATTAAAAATTGGATAATATAGGAAACTGTAATATATTCGCAGTTTGAAAAAATAGGTTACTTACAGGCTAAGTAATCGTATAAAGCACCCTCAGCCGTTCAAAATTCTAGGATATCAAATGTGTTTAACATTCTCCTTGAAGTCCCTTTGTCTTGTTGTTATAATATTGGTAAAAAGACCTCGCATGTTGATTAATATGAGCAAAACAATGAGGTACGGACAATGTGGAAGATAGAACGATGGTAAAAAAAGAACGTTATTGCGTTATAGCTTCAGTAGACAAGATTTTGACCCATATCCCCATTTATTCTCTTAATAATCCATAATATCTTAAATATCAAGTGCTACAGTGTGAGCTTGCTCGAGCGTTTCGAGGAGGCCGATACCGTTGAATCGGATCAGCGAGCAGTCCAACGGTTTCTTCCGTTTCTTCAAACGGCATAACTTTTGACTTGTTTGGAATTACGGGAGCCATATACAAAGATCAAAAAAAGGCCATGATAATATTCCGCTAACAAGATTGAAATTGGATTAAAAATTGGATAATACGGAAAACCGAATGATATTTCCAGATTAAAAAATTAGGTCACTTACAAGCTAAGTTATCATATAAAACACCATTGGCCACTCGAAATTCTAAGATATCAAATGCGTTTAACATTCGCTTTGAAGTCACTTTGTCGTGGTGTTGTAATATTGGTAAAAAGACCGTGCGTGTTGATGAATATGCGCATAATAATGAGGTACGGAAAACGAGGAAGATGGAACGATCGTAAATAAAATAACGCTTATTGCACTACAGCTTCAGTAGACAAGCTTTTGATCCATATCCCCATTAAGTCCCTCAGTGATCAATAATATCTTAAATATCGAGTACTACAGTGTGAGCTTGCTCGAACTTTTCGAGAAGATCGAAGACTTTCGCCAATATCGTCAAAACGGATCAACGAGTTGTCCAACGCTTTCTGCCGTTTCTTCAAACGGCCGTAAATTTTGACCCGTTTGGAGTTACGGGAGCCACAACCTGTCAAAACGAAGCTCTTTCCATGTTCTACGTCTCTAAAGGTTGAAATTATCATTGATTGGTTTTGTGCATCTTATGTTTTTTCTACTGCTCGGATGTTTTCGTTCATTAATTTATTCAGCGGAATTTGTGGTATAAATAATTGGACTAAATCGATGTAAACCTTGAAGAATGACAAAAAAACAAAAATATACGAAGATCAAAAAAGACCATGATAATATTCCGCGAAAAAGATTGAAATTGGATTAATAATTTGGTAAAAGAGGAAAGTGAAAGATATTCGCAGTTTGAAATAATAGGTTACTTACAGGCTAATCAATCATAAAAAACACCCTCAGCCATTCGAAATTCTAAGATATCAAATACATTTAACATTCTCCTTGAGGTCGCTTTGTCGTGATGTTGTAATTTTAGTAAAAAGACCGCGTATGTTGATGAATATGAGCAAAGCAATGAGATTCGGAAAACGAGGAAGACGGAACGATCGTAAAAAAAGAACGTTTATTGTGCTATAGCTTCAGTAGACAAGCTTTTGGCCCATATCTCCATTTATTCCCCCAGTGATCCATAATATCTTAAATATTGAGTGCTACGGTGTGAGCATGCTCGAGCATTTCGCGGAGATCGAAGACTTTCGCCAGTACCGTCGAATCGGATCGACGAACGGTCTGTCGCTTTCTTCCGTTTCTTCAAACGGACATAACTTTTGACTCGTTTGGAGTTATGGGAGTCACAACCTATCAAAATGTAGCACTTTCCACGTTCTACGTTTCTAACGGTTGGAATTGTCATGGATCAGTTTCGTGTGAAGAAAAATTCCATCTTAAGTTTGTACTACAGCTCGGATGTTTTCGTTCATAAATTTACTCCACGGAGTTTATGGTTTGAAAAATCAGACTAAATCAATGTAAACCTAGAGGAAGACAAAATAAGAAAAAATATACGAAGATCAAAAAAGGCCATGATAATATTTCGCTAAAAAGATTGAAATTGGATTTACAATTGGGTAAAACGGGAAACTGAAAGATATTCACAGATTGAAAAAGTAGGTTACTTACAAGCTAAGTAATCATATAAAACACCCTCGGCTGTTCGAAATTCTAAGATATCAAATGCGTTTAACATTCCCCTTGAAGTCACTTTGTCGTGGTGTTGTAATTTTGGTAAAAAGACCGCTCATGTTGATGAATATGAGCAAAACAATGAGGTACGAAAAACGAGAAAGATGAAACAATCTAAAAAAACGTTTATTGTGCTATAGCTTCTGTAGACAAGCTTTTGACCCATATCACCATTTATTCTCTCAGTGATTCATAATATCCTAAATATCGAGTGCTACAGTGTGAGCATGCTCGAGCATTTCGCAAAGATCGAATACTTTTGCCAATACCGTCGAATCGGATCAGCGAGCGGTCCGTCTCTTTCTGCTGTTTCTTCAAACAACCATAACTTTTGACTCGTTTGGAGTTACAAAAGCCACAACCTGTCAAAATGAAGCTCTTTCATATTCTACATTTCTTACGGTTGGAATTGTCATGGAAAGGTTTTGTGTGTTGAAAAACTCCATCTTAATTTTTTTCTACAGCTCGGATGTTTTTTTCATAAATTTATTCCGTAGAGTTTGTGGTATAAATAATCGGACTAAATCGATGTAAACATAGAAGAATGACAAATTTAACAAAAATATATGAAGATCAAAAAAGTCCAGGATAATATTCCACTAAGAAGATTGAAATTGGATTAAAAATTGGATAAAACAGGAAACCGAAAGATATTCGCAGATTGAAAAAGTAGGTAACTTATAGGCTAAGTAATCATGTAAAACACTCTAAGCCGTTCAAAATTTTATGATATGATAATATTCCGCTAAAAGGCCACGATAATATTCCGCTAAAAAATTGAAATTGGTTTAAAAATTGGATAATACGGGAAACCGAAGGATATTCACATACTGAAAAAATAGGTTACTTACAAGCTAAGTAATCATAAAAGCACCCTCAGCCGTTCGAAATTTTAAGATATCAAATGCATTTAACATTCTCCTTGTGTTGCTATAATTTTGACAAAAAGACCACGCGTGTTGATGAATATAAGCAAAAACAATAAGGTACGGAAAACGAGAAAGTCGGAACGATCGTAAAAAAGGAACGTTTATTGCGCTATAGCTTCAGTAGACAAGCTTTTGACCCATATCCCCATTTATTCTCTCAGTGATCCATAATATCTTAACTACCAAGTGCTACGCCGTGAGCATGCCTGAGCGAAGATCGAAGAGTTTCGCCAATACCATCGAATCAGATCAGCGAGCGGTCCGTCGCATTCTTCCATTTCCACAAAAGGCCATGACTTTTGACTCGTTTGGAGTTACGGGAGCCACAACCTATCAAAACGAAGCTCTTTCTATGTTCTATGTTTCTAACAGTTGGAATTGTCATGGATCGGTTTGTGTGTAGAATAATTCCATCTTAAGTTTTTTCTACAGTTCAGATGTTTTCGTTCATAAATTTATTCGGCAAAGTGTGTGGTATAAATAGTTGGACAAAATCGATGTAAACCTAGAAGAAAGACACAAAAAAAAATACGAAGATAAAAAAAGACCACGATAATATTCCGCTAAAAAGATTGAAACAGGATAAAAAAATTTGGATAAAATAGGAAACCGAAAGATATTCGCATACTGAAAAAGAAGGTTACTTACAGGCTAAGTAATCATATAAAACACCATCAGTCTTTCGAAATTCTAAGATATCAAATGCGTTTAACATTCTACTTGAAGTCACTTTGTCGTGGTGCTGTAATTTTGGTAAAATGACCACGTGTGTTAATGAATATGGGCAAAACAATAAGGTGTGGAAAAGGAGGAAGACAAACGATCGTAAAAAAAGAACGTTTATTGCGCTATAGTTTCAGTAGACAAACTTTTGACCCATATCCCCATTTATTCCCTCAGTGATCCATAATATCTTAAATATCGAGTGCTATAGTGTGAGCATGCTCAAGCGTTTCGTGGAGATCGAAGGCTTTCGCCAATACCGTCGAATCGGATCAGTGAGCGGTCCTTTTTCCGTTTCTTCAAAAGGCCATAACTTTTGACTCGTTTGGAGTTACTGGAGTCACAACCTATCAAAACGAAGCTCTTTCCATATTCTACGTTTCTAATGGTTGGAATTATCATGGATTTCTTTTTTGTGCAGAATAATTCCATCTTAAGTTTTTTCTACAGATCAGATGTTTCGTTCATAAATTTATTCCACGGAGTTTGTCGTATAAATAGTCGGACTAAATCGATGTAAACCTAGAAGAACGACAAAAAAAAAACGCGAAGATCAAAAAAGGCACGATAATATTCCGCTAAAAAGATTGAAATTGGTTTCAAAATTGCATAAAACAGGAAACCGAAAGATATTCGCAGACTAAAAAAGTAGGTTACTTACAGGCTAAGTAATCACATAAAACACACTCAGCCGTTCGAAATTCTAGGATATCAAATGCGTTTAACAATGTCGTCGAAGTCACTTTATCGTGGTGTTGTAATTTTGGTAAAACTACCGCGCGTATTGATGAATATGAGCAAAACAACAAGGTATGAAAAACGAGGAAGATGGAATGATCGTAAAAAAGAACGTTTATTACGCTATAGCTTTAATAGACAAGCTTTTGACCCGTATCCCCACTTATTCCCTCAGTTATCCATAATATCTTAAATATCGAGTGCTACAGTGCGAGCATGCTCGAGCGTCTCGATGTAAACCTAGAAGAACCATAAAAAAATACCAAGATCAAAAAAGGCCACGATAATATTTTGTTAAAAAGATTGAAATTGGTTTAAAAATTGGATAAAATAGGAAACCGAAAGATATTCGCAAACTGAAAAAGTAGGTTACTTACAGGCTAAGTAATCATTTAAAACACCCTCAGCCGTTCGAAATTCTAGGTTATCAAATGCATTTCACATTATCCTCGAAGTTACTTTGTCGTGGTGCGGTAATTTTGATAAAAAGACCGCACGTGTTGATGAATATGAGCAAAACAATATGGTACGGAAAAACGAGAAAGACGGAACGATCGTAAAAAAAGAACGTTTATTGCGCTATAGCTTTAGTTGACAAGCTTTTGACCCATATCATCATTTATTCCCTTAGTGGTCCATAATATATTAAATATCGAGTGCTATAGTCCGAGCATGCTCGAGCGTTTCGCGGAAATCGAAGACTTTCAACAATACCGTCGAAACTGATCAGCGAGCGGTCTGTCGCTTTCTTCCGTTTTTTCTTCAAACGACCATAACTTTTGCCTCGTTTGGAGTTACGAGAGCCACAACCTATCAAAACGACGCTTTTCCATGTTCTACGTTTCTAACTGTTGGAATTGTCATGGATCGGTTTTGTGTGAAAAATGATTCCATCCTAAATTTTTTCTACAACTTGGACATTTCGTTCATAAATTTATTCCGTGGAGTTTGTGGTATAAATGGTCGGACTAAATCGATGTAAACCTAGAAGAACGGCAAAAAAATAAAAATATACGAAGATCAAAAAATGCCATGATAATATTCCGCTAAAAAGATTGAAACTGGTTTAAAAATTGGATAAAACAGAAAACCGAAAGATATTCGCAGACTGAAAAAGTAGGTTACTTACATGCTAAGTAATCATATAAAACACCCTCAGTCGTTCGAAATTCTAGGATATCGAATGCGTTTAACATTCTCCTTGAAGTCATTTTATCGTGGTGCTAGAATATTGGTAAAAAGACCGCGCGTGTTGATGAATATGAGCAAAACAATAAGGTACGGAAAACGATGAAGACGGAACGATCGTAAAAAAAGAACGTTTATTGCGCTATAGCTTCACTAGACAAGCTTTTGATCCATATCCCATTTATTCCCTCAGCATTCCACAATACCTTAAATATCGAGTACTACAATGTGAGCATGCCCGACCGTTTCGCGCAGATCGAAGGCTTTCGCCAATACCGTCGAATCGGATCAGCGAGCGTTCCGATTCTTTCTTCCGTTTCTTCAAACGGCCATAACTTTTCACTCATTTGGAGTTACGGGAGACACAACCTATCGAAACGAAGCTCTTTTCATGTTCTACGTTTCAAACGGTCGAAATTGTCATGGATCGGTTTTGTGTGCAGAATAATTCCATCTTAAGTTTTTTCTATAGCTCGGATGTTTTCGTTCATAAATTTATTCCGCAGATTTTGTGGTATAAATGGTTGGACTAAATCAATGTAAACCTAGAGGAACGACAACAAAAAATGAAGATAAAAAAGGCCACGATAATATTCCGTTAAAAAGATTAAAATTGGATTAAAAATTGGATAAAATAGGAAACCGAAAGATATTTGCATACTGAAAAGTAGGTTACTTACAGGCTAAGTAATCATATAAAACACCCACAGCCGTTCGAAATTCTAGGACATCATATGTGTTTAACATTTTCCTCGTCGTCACTTTGTCGTGGTGTTGTAATATTGGTAAAAAGACCGCGCGTGTTGATGAATATGAGCAAAACAATAAGGTACAGAAAACGAGGGAGACAGAACGATCGTAAAAAATGAAAGTTTATTGCGCTATAGCTTCAGTAGACAAGCTTTTGACCCATATTCCATTTATTTACTTGGTGAATCATAATATCTTAAATATCGAGTGCTACGGTGTGAGCATGCTCGAGCGTTTCGCGGAGATAGAAGATTTTCGCCCATACCGTCGAATAGGATCAGCTAGTGGTCCGTCGTTTTCTTTTGTTTCCTCAAACGACCATAACTTTTGACTCGTTTGGAATTACGGGAGCCACAACCAATCAAAACGAATCTCTTTCCATGTTCTACGTTTCTAACAGTTGGAATTGTCATAGATCGGTTTTGTGTGCAGAATAATTCCATTTTAAGTTTTTTCAACAGCTCGGATGTTTCATTCATAAATTTATTTCATGTAGTTTATGGTATAAATAGTTGGACTAAATCGATGTAAACCTAGAAAACCATAAAAAAAATACGAAGATCAAAAAAGGCCACGTTAATATTTTGCTAAAAAGATTGAAATTGGTTTAAAAATTGGATAAAACAGGAAACCGAAAGATATTCGCAGACTGAAAAAGTAGGTTGCTCACATGCTAAGTTATCATTTTAAACACCCTCAGCCATTCGAAATTCTAGGTTATCAAATGCGTTTAACATTATCCTCGAAGTCACTTTGTCGTGGTGCTGTAATTTTGATAAAAAGACCGCACGTGTTGATGAATATAAGCAAAACAATATGGTACGGAAAAACGAGGAAGCCGGAATGATCGTAAAAAAAGAACGTTTATTTCGCAATAGCATTAGTTGACAAGCTTTGACCCATATCCCCATTTATTCCCTTAGTGATCCATAATATATTAAATATCGAGTGCTATAGTCTTAGCATGCTCACGCATTTTGCGGAGATCGAAGACTTTCGGCAACACCGTCGAAACGGATTAGCGAGCGGTCCATCGCTTTCTTCCGTTTTTTTCTTCAAACTACCATAACTATTGCCTCGTTTGGAGTTACGGGAGGCACAACCTATCAAAACGAAGCTTTTTCCATGTTCTACGTTTCTAACTGTTGGAATTGTCATGGATCGGTTTTGTGTGCAAAATGATTCCATCTTAAGTTTTTTCTACAACTTGGACATTTTCGTTCATAATTTATTCCGTGGAGTTTGTGGTATAAATAGTCGGACTAAATCGATGTAAACCTAGAAGAACGATAAAAACAAAAATATACGAGATCAAAAAAGGCCATGATAATATTCCGCTAAAAAGATGGAAATTGGTTTAAAAATTGGATCAAATAGGAAACCGAAAGATATACGCAGACTGGAAAAGCAGGTTACTTACAGGCTAAGTAATCATATAAAACACCCTCAGCCGTTCGAAATTATAATCGAATGTGCTTAACATTCTCCTCGAAGTCATTTTATCGTGATGTTGAAATATTGGTAAAAAGACCGCGCGTGTTGATTAATATGAGCAAACAACAAGGTACGAAAAACGATAAAGACGGAAAGATCGTAAAAAAAGAACGTTTATTGCGCTATAGCTTCAGTAGACAAGATTTTGACCTATATCCCCATTTATTCCCTCAGTGTTCCATATTATCTTAAATATCAAGTGCTACAGCGTGACCATGCTCGAGCGTTTCGTGGAGACCGAAAACTTTCGCCAATACCGTCGAATCGGATCAGCAAGCGGTCCGTCGCTTTCTTCGGTTTCTTCAAACAGCCATTACTTTTGACTCGTTTGGAGTTACGGGAGGCACTGCCTATCAAAACGAAGCTCTTTCCATGTTCTACGTTTCTAACGGTTGGAATTATCATGGATCGATTTTGTGTGTAGAATAATTCCATCTTAAGTTTTTTTTACAACTCGGATGTTTTCGTTCATAAATTTATTCCATGAAGTTTGTTGTACAAATAATCGGACTAAATCGATGTAAACCTAGAAAAACGAAAAAAACAAAAATATACGAAGATCAAAAAAAGCCATGGTAATATTCCGCTAGAAAGATTAAAGTTGGTTTAAAAATTGGATAAAACAGAAAACAGAAAGATATTCGCATACTGAAAAAGTAGGTTACTTAAAGCTAAGTAATCATATAAAACACCCTCAACCGTTCAAAATTCTAGTACATCAAATGTGTTTAACATTCTACTCGTAGTTACTTTGTCGTGGTGCTATAATTTTAGGAAAAAGACCGCGCGTGTTGATGAATATGAGCAAAACAATAAGGTACGGAAAATGAGGAAGACGGAACGATCGTAAAAAAAGAACGTTTATTGCGTTATAGCTTCATTAGACCAGCTTCTCATCTATATCCCCATTTATTCCCTCAGTGATCCATTATATCTTAAATATCGAGTGCTACAGTGTGAGCATGCCCGAGCGTTCCGCGGAGATCGAAGACTTTCGCCAATACTGTCGAATATGATCAGCGAGCGGTCCGTCGCTTTCTTCCTTTTTCCTTCAAACGGCCATAACTTTTGACTAGTTTAGAATTACGGGAGCCACAACTTATTAAAACGAAGCTCTTTCCATGTTCTACGTTTGTAATGGTTGGAATTGTCATGGATCGGTTTTTTGCGCAGAATAATTCCATCTTAAGTTTTTTCTACAGCTCGGATTTTTTCGTTCATAAATTTATTCCGCGAAGTTTGTTGTATAAATAGTTGGACTAAATCGATGTAAACCTAGAACAACGCCAAAAACAAAACAAAAATATGCACAGATCAAAAAAGGCCACGATATTATTCCGCTAAAAAGATTGAAATTGGTTTAAAAATTGCATAAAACAGGAAACCGAAAGATATCCACAGACTGAAAAACTAGTTTACTTACGAGCTAAGTAATCATATAAAACACCCTCAGCCATTCGAAATTCTAAGATATCAAATGCGTTTAACATACTCCTTGAAGTCACTTTGTTATGGTGTTGTAATATTGGTAAAAAGACCGCGCGAGTTGATGAATATATGCAAAACAATAAGGTACGGAAAATGAGGAAGACAGAAGGATCGTAAAAAAAGAACGTTTATTGCGCTATAGCTTCAGTAGTAAAGCTTTTGACCCATATCCCCATTTGTTCCCTCAGTGATCCATTATATCTTAAATATCGAGTGCTACAGTGTGAGCATGCTCGTGCGTTTCACGGAGATCGAAGACTTTCGCCAATCCCGTCGAACCGGATCAGCGAGTGGTCCGTCACTTTCTTCTGTTTTTTCTTCAAACGTCGATAACTTTTGACTATTTTGGAGTTACAGGAGCCACAATCTATCGAAAAAAATCTCTTTCCATGTTCTACATTTCTAATGGTAGAAATTGTCATGGATTGGTTTTGTGTGCAGAATAATTCCACCTTTAGTTTTTTTACAGCTCGGATGTTTTCGTTCATAAATTTATTCTGCGGAGTTTGTGGTATAAATAGCCGGACTAAATCGATGTAAACCTAGATGAATGTCAAAAAAACAAAAATATACGAAGATAAAAAAGCCATGATAATATTTTGCTAAAATGATTAAAATTGGATTATTAATTAGATAAAACAGGAAACCGAATGATATTTGCAGACTGAAAAAGTTGGTTACTTAGAGGATAAGTAATCATATGAAACACCCTCAGCCGTTCGAAATTCTAAGATATCAAATGCGATTAACATTCCCCTTGAAGTCACTCTGTCGTGGTGTTGTAATATTGGAAAAAGACCGCGCGTGTTGATGAATATGACCAAAACAATAAGGTACGAAAAACGAGGAAGACGGAACGAGCGTAAAAAATGAATGTTTATTGCACTACAGCTTCAGTAGACAAGCTTTTGACCCATATCCCCATTAATTCCCTTAGTGATCCATTGTATTTTAAATATCGAGTGTTACAGTGTGAGCATGCTCGAGCGTTTCACGGAGATTGAAGACTTTCGCCAATACTGTCGAATCGGATCAGCGAGCGGTCCGTCGCTTTCTTCCTTTTCTTCAAACGGCCATAATTTTTGATTTGTTTGGAGTTATAGGAGCCACAACTTGTCACAACGAAGTTGTTTCCATGTTCTACGTTTCTATCGGTTGGAATTGTCATGGATCGGTTTTGTGTGCAGAATAATTCCATCTTAA
This sequence comes from Allium cepa, assembly GCA_030765085.1. Taxonomy (NCBI): domain Eukaryota; kingdom Viridiplantae; phylum Streptophyta; class Magnoliopsida; order Asparagales; family Amaryllidaceae; genus Allium; species Allium cepa. Next base: position 174,868,257 of record CM060931.1, read on the forward strand.
GATTTTTCTACAGCTCGTATGTTTTCGTTCATAAATTTATTCCGCGGAGTTTGTGGTATAAATAATCGGACTAAATCGATGTAAACCTAGAAGAACGACAAAAAATAAAATATACGAAGATCAAAAAAGGCCATGATAATATTCCGGTAGAAAGATTGAAATTGGTTTAAAAATCGGATAAAATAGAAAACCGAAAGATATTCGCAGACTGAAAAGTTAGGTTGCTTACAGGCTATGTAATCATATAAAACACCCTCAGCCATTCGAAATTCTAGGATATCAAATGCTTTCAACGTTCTCCTTGAAGTCACTTTGTCGTGGTGTTGTAATATTGGTAAAAAGACCACGCGTGTTGATGAATATGAGCAAAACAACACGGTGCGGAAAACGAGGAAAACAGAACGATCATAAAAAAAAGAACGTTTATTGCGCTATAGCTTCAGTAGACCAGCTTTTGATCCATATCTCCATTTATTCCCTCAGTGATCCATTATATCTTAAATATCGAGTGCTATAGTGTGAGCATGCTCGAGCATTTCGCGGAGATCGAAGACTTTCGCCAATACTGTCCATTGGATCAGCGAGCGGTCCGTCGCTTTCTTCCGTTTTTTCATCAAACGGCCATAACTTTTGACTCATTCGGAGTTACGGGAGCCACAACTTATTAAAACGAAGCTCTTTCCTGTTCTACGATTCTAATGATTGGAATTGTCATGGATTGGTTTTGTGTGCAGGATAATTCCATCTTAATTTTTTTCTACAGCTCGGATGTTTTCATTCATGAATTTATTCTGTGGAGTTTGTGGTATAAATAGTCGGACTAAATCGATGTAAATCTAGAAGAATAACAAAAACACAAAAACTTGCAAAGATGAAAAAAGTCCACGATAATATTCCGCTAAAAAGATTGAAATTGGTTTAAAATTGGATAAAACAGTAAACTGAAAGATATTCGCAAACTGAAAATGTAGGTTACTTACAGGCTAAGTAATCATATAAAACACCTTCAGCCGTTCGAAATTCTAGGATATCAAATGTGTTTATCGTTCTCCATGAAGTCACTTTGTCATGGTGTTGTAATATTGGTAAAAAGACCGCGTGTGTTGATGAATATGAGCAATACAGTACGGTACACAAAAGAGGAAGACGGAACGATCGTAAAAAAAAAAGAACGTTTATTGCGCTATAGCTTCTATAGACAAGCTTTTGACCCATATCCCCATTTATTCCCTCAATGATCCATAATATCATAAATATTGAGTGCTACAGTGTGAGCATGCTCCAGCGTTTCGCGGAGATCAAAGACTTCCGCCAATACCGTCGAATCAGATCAGCAAGCGGTCCATCGCTTTCTTTTGTTTCTTCAAAAGGCCATAACTTTTGGCCCGTTTGGAGTTACGGGAGCCACAACCTATCAAACGAAGCTCTTTCTATGTTCTACGTTTCTAACGGTTGGAATTATCATGGATCGGTTTTTTGTAGAATAATTCCATCTTACATTTTTTCTACAGCTCAGATGTTTTCGTTCATAAATTTATTCTACAGAGTTTGTGGTATATATAGTCGGACTAATTCGATGTAAACCTAGATGAACCACAATAAAACAAAAACATGTGAGGATCATAAAAGTCCATGATAATATTCTGCTAAAAAGATTGAAATTGGTTGAAAAATTTCATAAAACAGGAAACCGAAATATATTCGCAGACTGAAAAAGTAGGTTACTTACAGGCTAAGTATTCATATAAAATACCCCCAGCCGTTCGAAATTCTAGAATATCAAATGTGTGTAACATTCTGCTTGAGGTCACTTTGTCATGATGTTGTAATATTGGTAAAAAGACTGCGTGTGTTGTTGAATATGAGCAAAACAATAAGGTATGAAAAAGGGGAAGACGGAACGATTGTAAAAAAAACGTTTATTACGCTATAGCTTCACTAGACAAGCTTTTGACCCATATCCCATTTATTCCCTCAGTAATCCGTAATACCTTAAATATCGAGTGCTACAATGTGAGCATGTTCGAGCGTTTCGCGCAGATCGATGGCATTCGCCAATACTGTCAAATCGGATCAGCGAGTGGTCCAACGCTTTCTTCTGTTTCTTCAAACGGCCATAACCTTTAAATCATTTGGAGATACGGGAGCCACAACTAATCAAAACGAAGCTCTTTTCATGTTCTACGTTTTAAACGGTCGGAATTGTCATGGATCGGTTTTGTGTGCAAAATAATTCCATCTTAAGTTTTTTCTACAGCTCGGATGTTTTCGTTCATAAATTAGTTTCGCAGATTTTGTGGTATAAATAGTTGGACTAAATCGATGTAAACCCAGAGGAACGACAAAAAAATAAAAATATATGAACATCAAAAAGGCCACGATAATATTCCGTTAAAAAGATTGAAATTGGATTAAAAATTGGATAAAACAGGAAACCGAAAGAAATTTGCATACTGAAAAAGTAGGTTACTTATAGGCTAAGTAATCATATAAAACACCCATAGCCGTTCGAAATTCTAGGACATCATATGCGTTTATAACATTCTCCTCGTCGTCACTTTTTCGTGGTGTTATAATATTGGTAAAAAGACCGCGCGTGTTGATGAATATGAGCAAAACAATATGGTACAGAAAACGAGGAAGAAGGAACGATCGTAAAAAATGACAGTTTATTGCGTTATAGCTTCAGTAGATAAGCTTTTGACCCATATCCCATTTATTTCTTCAGTGATCCATAATATCTTAAATATCGAGTGCTACGGTGTGAGAAAGCTTGAGCGTTTCGCGGAGATAGAAGATTTTCGCCAATACCGTCGAATCGGATCAACGAGCGGCCCGTCGTTTTCTTTTGTTTCCTTAAACGACCATAACTTTTGACTCGTTTGGTACTACGGGAGCCACAACCAATCAAAACGGATCTCTTTCCATGTTCTACGTTTCTAACTGTTGGAATTGTCATAGATCGGTTTTATGTGCAGAATAATTCTATTTTAAGTTTTTTCAACAGGTCGGATGTTTTTGTTCATAAATTTATTCCATAGAGTTTGTGGTATAAATAGTCAGACTAAATCGATGTAAGCCTAGAAGAAACATTAAAAAAATATACGAAGATCAAAAAAGGCCATAATAATATTTTACTAAAAAGATTGAAATTGGTTTAAAAATTGGATAAAACAGGAAACCGAAAGATATTCGCAGACTGAAAAAGTAGGTTACTTACAGGCTATGTAGTTAATGTCCCGCTATTACCCCGCTACAACCCCGCTATATCTCATAGGGATTTCTACCGCTACGATTTTTCCATATACCCCATAATATAGCCTTTCCGCTTTAATCCCCGCTATTTCCGCTATATTCCGTTATTTCCGCTATATTCCGCTATTCCCGCTATATCTTTTTTAATAAAATGAATTAAAAAATTGATTTTATACATTATAAAATTATGAAACTAATTTATTTGATTTAATTTTTAATACATTTTCAAAAATGAAAATACACTAATATTCTACCAAATTCAATTATGTTATATGACTGTTTTTCGTTTATTTAAAGTATATTCGCACATGTTTTTATTTAAAATTATTAATGTATTATTTATAATTCAATTGAATGATAATTTTTCATTTAATTACCATTCATATGTTTGTAAAAACATTAAGTACGAGTTTTATATGCTATTTTAGAGCCATCCGCTATATCCCGTTATATCCTCGCTGTATCCCCGCTATGACTTTTTGCACCTTCACCGCTTCGAATCTACCGAGCACATTAACTGCACAGCTTACAGGCTAAGTAATCATTTAAAACACCCTCAGCCGTTCGAAATTCTAGGTTATCAAATGCGTTTAACATTATCCTCGAAGTCACTTTGTCGTGGTGCTGTAATTTTGGTAAAAAGATCACACGTGTTGATGAATATGAGCAAAACAATATGGTACGGAAAAATGAGGAAGACGGAATGATCGTAAAAAAAGAAAGTTTATTGCGCTATAGCTTCAGTTGACAAGCTTTTGACCCATGTCCTCATTTATTACCTTAGTGATCCATAATATATTAAATATCGAATGCTACAGTTTGAGCATGCTCGAGCATTTCGTGGAGATCGAAGACTTTCGGCAATACCGTCGAAACGGATCAGCCAGCGGTCCGTCGCTTTCTTCCTTTTTTCTTCAAATGACCATAACTTTTGCCTCGTTTGGAGTTACGGGAGCCACAACCTATCAAAACGAAGCTTTTTCCATGTTCTACGTTTCTAACTGTTGGAATTGTCAAGGATCAGTATTGTGTGCAAAATGATTCCATCTTAAGTTTTTTCTACTACTTGGACGTTTTCGCTCATAAATTTATTCCGTGGTGTTTGTGGTATAAATAGTCGGACTAAATCGATGAAAAACCTAGAAGAACGACAAAAAAATATGAAGATCAAAAAGGCCATGATAATATTCCGCTAAAAAATTGAAATTGGTTTAAAAATTGGATAAAACAGGAAACCGAAAGATATTCGCAGACTGGAAAAGCAGGTTACTTACAGGCTAAGTAATCATATAAAACACACTCAGCCGTTCGAAATTCTTGGATATCGAATGCGTTTGACATTCTCCTTGAATTCATTTTATCCTGATGTTGTAATATTGGTAAAAAGACTGCGCGTTTCAATGAATATGAGCAAAACAATAAGGTACGGAAAACGAGGAAGGTGAAACGATCGTAAAGAAAGAATGTTTATAGTGTTATAGCTTCAGTAGACAAGCTTTTGACCCATCTTCCCATTTATTCCCTTACTAATCCACTATATTTTAAATATCGAGTGCTATAGTTTGAGCACCCTTGAGCGTTTCATGGAGATCGAGGATTTTCGCGAATACCGTCGAATCAGATCAGCAAGCGTTCTGTCGCATCTTTCATTTTTTCTTCAAACGACCATAACTTTTGACTTGTTTGGAGTTACGGGAGCCACAACCTATCAAAACGAAGCTCTTTCCATGTTATACGTTTCTAACTGTTGGAATTGTCATGGATTGGTTTTTTGTGCAGAATAATTTCATCTTAATTTTTTCTACAGCTCGGATGTTTTCGTTCATAAATTTATTCGGCGGAGTTTGTGGTATAAATAGTCGGACTAAATTGATGTAATCCTAGAAGAACGACAACAAAAAAATTATATGAAGATCAAAAAAGGGCACGATAAGATTCCGCTAAAAAGATTGAAATTGGTTTAAAAATTGGATAAATCAGGAAACCGAAAGATATTCGTGTATTGAAGAAGTAGGTTACTTAAAGGCTAAGTAATCATATAAAACACCCTCAGTCGTTTGAAATTCTAGGATATCAAATGCATTTAACATTGTCCTCGAAGTCACTTTGTCGTGATGTTGTAATTTTGGTAAAAATACCACGCATGTTGGTGAATATGAGCAAAACAATAAGGTACGGAAAACGAGAAAGACGGAACGATCGTAAAAAATGAATGTTTATTGCACTACAGCTTCAGTAGACAAGCTTTTGACCCATATCCCCATTAATTCCCTTAGTGATCCATTGTATTTTAAATATCGAGTGTTACAGTGTGAGCATGCTCGAGCGTTTCACGGATATTGAAGACTTTCGCCAATACTGTCGAATCGGATCAGCGAGCGGTCCGTCGCTTTCTTCCTTTTCTTCAAACGGCCATAATTTTTGATTTGTTTGGAGTTATAGGAGCCACAACTTGTCACAACGAAGTTGTTTCCATGTTCTACGTTTCTATCGGTTGGAATTGTCATGGATCGGTTTTGTGTGCAGAATAATTCCATCTTAAGATTTTTCTACAGCTCGTATGTTTTCGTTCATAAATTTATTCCGCGGAGTTTGTGGTATAAATAATCGGACTAAATCGATGTAAACCTAGAAGAACGACAAAAAATAAAATATACGAAGATCAAAAAAGGCCATGATAATATTCCGGTAGAAAGATTGAAATTGGTTTAAAAATCGGATAAAATAGAAAACCGAAAGATATTCGCAGACTGAAAAGTTAGGTTGCTTACAGGCTATGTAATCATATAAAACACCCTCAGCCATTCGAAATTCTAGGATATCAAATGCTTTCAACGTTCTCCTTGAAGTCACTTTGTCGTGGTGTTGTAATATTGGTAAAAAGACCACGCGTGTTGATGAATATGAGCAAAACAACACGGTGCGGAAAACGAGGAAAACAGAACGATCATAAAAAAAAGAACGTTTATTGCGCTATAGCTTCAGTAGACCAGCTTTTGATCCATATCTCCATTTATTCCCTCAGTGATCCATTATATCTTAAATATCGAGTGCTATAGTGTGAGCATGCTCGAGCATTTCGCGGAGATCGAAGACTTTCGCCAATACTGTCCATTGGATCAGCGAGCGGTCCGTCGCTTTCTTCCGTTTTTTCATCAAACGGCCATAACTTTTGACTCATTCGGAGTTACGGGAGCCACAACTTATTAAAACGAAGCTCTTTCCTGTTCTACGATTCTAATGATTGGAATTGTCATGGATTGGTTTTGTGTGCAGGATAATTCCATCTTAATTTTTTTCTACAGCTCGGATGTTTTCATTCATGAATTTATTCTGTGGAGTTTGTGGTATAAATAGTCGGACTAAATCGATGTAAATCTAGAAGAATAACAAAAACACAAAAACTTGCAAAGATGAAAAAAGTCCACGATAATATTCCGCTAAAAAGATTGAAATTGGTTTAAAATTGGATAAAACAGTAAACTGAAAGATATTCGCAAACTGAAAATGTAGGTTACTTACAGGCTAAGTAATCATATAAAACACCTTCAGCCGTTCGAAATTCTAGGATATCAAATGTGTTTATCGTTCTCCATGAAGTCACTTTGTCATGGTGTTGTAATATTGGTAAAAAGACCGCGTGTGTTGATGAATATGAGCAATACAGTACGGTACACAAAAGAGGAAGACGGAACGATCGTAAAAAAAAAAGAACGTTTATTGCGCTATAGCTTCTATAGACAAGCTTTTGACCCATATCCCCATTTATTCCCTCAATGATCCATAATATCATAAATATTGAGTGCTACAGTGTGAGCATGCTCCAGCGTTTCGCGGAGATCAAAGACTTCCGCCAATACCGTCGAATCAGATCAGCAAGCGGTCCATCGCTTTCTTTTGTTTCTTCAAAAGGCCATAACTTTTGGCCCGTTTGGAGTTACGGGAGCCACAACCTATCAAACGAAGCTCTTTCTATGTTCTACGTTTCTAACGGTTGGAATTATCATGGATCGGTTTTTTGTAGAATAATTCCATCTTACATTTTTTCTACAGCTCAGATGTTTTCGTTCATAAATTTATTCTACAGAGTTTGTGGTATATATAGTCGGACTAATTCGATGTAAACCTAGATGAACCACAATAAAACAAAAACATGTGAGGATCATAAAAGTCCATGATAATATTCTGCTAAAAAGATTGAAATTGGTTGAAAAATTTCATAAAACAGGAAACCGAAATATATTCGCAGACTGAAAAAGTAGGTTACTTACAGGCTAAGTATTCATATAAAATACCCCCAGCCGTTCGAAATTCTAGAATATCAAATGTGTGTAACATTCTGCTTGAGGTCACTTTGTCATGATGTTGTAATATTGGTAAAAAGACTGCGTGTGTTGTTGAATATGAGCAAAACAATAAGGTATGAAAAAGGGGAAGACGGAACGATTGTAAAAAAAACGTTTATTACGCTATAGCTTCACTAGACAAGCTTTTGACCCATATCCCATTTATTCCCTCAGTAATCCGTAATACCTTAAATATCGAGTGCTACAATGTGAGCATGTTCGAGCGTTTCGCGCAGATCGATGGCATTCGCCAATACTGTCAAATCGGATCAGCGAGTGGTCCAACGCTTTCTTCTGTTTCTTCAAACGGCCATAACCTTTAAATCATTTGGAGATACGGGAGCCACAACTAATCAAAACGAAGCTCTTTTCATGTTCTACGTTTTAAACGGTCGGAATTGTCATGGATCGGTTTTGTGTGCAAAATAATTCCATCTTAAGTTTTTTCTACAGCTCGGATGTTTTCGTTCATAAATTAGTTTCGCAGATTTTGTGGTATAAATAGTTGGACTAAATCGATGTAAACCCAGAGGAACGACAAAAAAATAAAAATATATGAACATCAAAAAGGCCACGATAATATTCCGTTAAAAAGATTGAAATTGGATTAAAAATTGGATAAAACAGGAAACCGAAAGAAATTTGCATACTGAAAAAGTAGGTTACTTATAGGCTAAGTAATCATATAAAACACCCATAGCCGTTCGAAATTCTAGGACATCATATGCGTTTATAACATTCTCCTCGTCGTCACTTTTTCGTGGTGTTATAATATTGGTAAAAAGACCGCGCGTGTTGATGAATATGAGCAAAACAATATGGTACAGAAAACGAGGAAGAAGGAACGATCGTAAAAAATGACAGTTTATTGCGTTATAGCTTCAGTAGATAAGCTTTTGACCCATATCCCATTTATTTCTTCAGTGATCCATAATATCTTAAATATCGAGTGCTACGGTGTGAGAAAGCTTGAGCGTTTCGCGGAGATAGAAGATTTTCGCCAATACCGTCGAATCGGATCAACGAGCGGCCCGTCGTTTTCTTTTGTTTCCTTAAACGACCATAACTTTTGACTCGTTTGGTACTACGGGAGCCACAACCAATCAAAACGGATCTCTTTCCATGTTCTACGTTTCTAACTGTTGGAATTGTCATAGATCGGTTTTATGTGCAGAATAATTCTATTTTAAGTTTTTTCAACAGGTCGGATGTTTTTGTTCATAAATTTATTCCATAGAGTTTGTGGTATAAATAGTCAGACTAAATCGATGTAAGCCTAGAAGAAACATTAAAAAAATATACGAAGATCAAAAAAGGCCATAATAATATTTTACTAAAAAGATTGAAATTGGTTTAAAAATTGGATAAAACAGGAAACCGAAAGATATTCGCAGACTGAAAAAGTAGGTTACTTACAGGCTATGTAGTTAATGTCCCGCTATTACCCCGCTACAACCCCGCTATATCTCATAGGGATTTCTACCGCTACGATTTTTCCATATACCCCATAATATAGCCTTTCCGCTTTAATCCCCGCTATTTCCGCTATATTCCGTTATTTCCGCTATATTCCGCTATTCCCGCTATATCTTTTTTAATAAAATGAATTAAAAAATTGATTTTATACATTATAAAATTATGAAACTAATTTATTTGATTTAATTTTTAATACATTTTCAAAAATGAAAATACACTAATATTCTACCAAATTCAATTATGTTATATGACTGTTTTTCGTTTATTTAAAGTATATTCGCACATGTTTTTATTTAAAATTATTAATGTATTATTTATAATTCAATTGAATGATAATTTTTCATTTAATTACCATTCATATGTTTGTAAAAACATTAAGTACGAGTTTTATATGCTATTTTAGAGCCATCCGCTATATCCCGTTATATCCTCGCTGTATCCCCGCTATGACTTTTTGCACCTTCACCGCTTCGAATCTACCGAGCACATTAACTGCACAGCTTACAGGCTAAGTAATCATTTAAAACACCCTCAGCCGTTCGAAATTCTAGGTTATCAAATGCGTTTAACATTATCCTCGAAGTCACTTTGTCGTGGTGCTGTAATTTTGGTAAAAAGATCACACGTGTTGATGAATATGAGCAAAACAATATGGTACGGAGAAATGAGGAAGACGGAATGATCGTAAAAAAAGAAAGTTTATTGCGCTATAGCTTCAGTTGACAAGCTTTTGACCCATGTCCTCATTTATTACCTTAGTGATCCATAATATATTAAATATCGAATGCTACAGTTTGAGCATGCTCGAGCATTTCGTGGAGATCGAAGACTTTCGGCAATACCGTCGAAACGGATCAGCCAGCGGTCCGTCGCTTTCTTCCTTTTTTCTTCAAATGACCATAACTTTTGCCTCGTTTGGAGTTACGGGAGCCACAACCTATCAAAACGAAGCTTTTTCCATGTTCTACGTTTCTAACTGTTGGAATTGTCAAGGATCAGTATTGTGTGCAAAATGATTCCATCTTAAGTTTTTTCTACTACTTGGACGTTTTCGCTCATAAATTTATTCCGTGGTGTTTGTGGTATAAATAGTCGGACTAAATCGATGAAAAACCTAGAAGAACGACAAAAAAATATGAAGATCAAAAAGGCCATGATAATATTCCGCTAAAAAATTGAAATTGGTTTAAAAATTGGATAAAACAGGAAACCGAAAGATATTCGCAGACTGGAAAAGCAGGTTACTTACAGGCTAAGTAATCATATAAAACACACTCAGCCGTTCGAAATTCTTGGATATCGAATGCGTTTGACATTCTCCTTGAATTCATTTTATCCTGATGTTGTAATATTGGTAAAAAGACTGCGCGTTTCAATGAATATGAGCAAAACAATAAGGTACGGAAAACGAGGAAGGTGAAACGATCGTAAAGAAAGAATGTTTATAGTGTTATAGCTTCAGTAGACAAGCTTTTGACCCATCTTCCCATTTATTCCCTTACTAATCCACTATATTTTAAATATCGAGTGCTATAGTTTGAGCACCCTTGAGCGTTTCATGGAGATCGAGGATTTTCGCGAATACCGTCGAATCAGATCAGCAAGCGTTCTGTCGCATCTTTCATTTTTTCTTCAAACGACCATAACTTTTGACTTGTTTGGAGTTACGGGAGCCACAACCTATCAAAACGAAGCTCTTTCCATGTTATACGTTTCTAACTGTTGGAATTGTCATGGATTGGTTTTTTGTGCAGAATAATTTCATCTTAATTTTTTCTACAGCTCGGATGTTTTCGTTCATAAATTTATTCGGCGGAGTTTGTGGTATAAATAGTCGGACTAAATTGATGTAATCCTAGAAGAACGACAACAAAAAAATTATATGAAGATCAAAAAAGGGCACGATAAGATTCCGCTAAAAAGATTGAAATTGGTTTAAAAATTGGATAAATCAGGAAACCGAAAGATATTCGTGTATTGAAGAAGTAGGTTACTTAAAGGCTAAGTAATCATATAAAACACCCTCAGTCGTTTGAAATTCTAGGATATCAAATGCATTTAACATTGTCCTCGAAGTCACTTTGTCGTGATGTTGTAATTTTGGTAAAAATACCACGCATGTTGGTGAATATGAGCAAAACAATAAGGTACGGAAAACGAGAAAGACGGAACGATCGTAAAAAAAAGCTTATTGCACTATAGCTTCAGTAGACAAGTTTTTGACCCATATGCACGTTTATTCCCTCGGCGGTCCATAATATCTTAAATATCGAGTGCAACATTGTAAGCATTCTCGAGCGTTTCGCGGAGATCGAAGACTATCGCCAATACTGTCGATTCGGATCAGCGAGCGGTCCGTTGCTTTCTTTCGTTTTTCTTCAAACGACCATAAATTTTGATTCGTTTTGAGTTACGGGAGCAACAACCTATCAAAACGAAGCTCTTTCCTTGTTCTACGTTTCTAACGGTTGAAATTGTCATGGATTGGTTTTGTGTGTAGAATAATTCCATCTTAAGTTTTTTCCACAGCTCGGATGTTTTCGTTCATAAATTTATTCCGTGGAGTTTGTGGTATAAACAGTCGGACTAAATAGATGTAAACCTTGAAGAATGACAAAAAAACCCAAAAATATACGAAGATCAAAAAAGGCCACGATAATATTCTACTAAAAAGATTGAAATTGGAGAAAAAATAGGATAATACAAGAAACCGAAAGATAATCGCAGACTGAAAAAGTAGGTTAATTACAGGCAAAGTAAACATATAAAACCCCTCAACCGTTCGAAATTCTAAGACATGAAATGTGTTTAACAAACTCCTGGAAGTCATTTTGTCATAGTGTTGTAATTTTGGTAAAATGACCGTGCGTGTTGATGAATATGAGCAAAATAATGAGGTATGGAAAACGAGGAAGACGGAACGATTGTACAAAAAAGAACGTTTATTGCGCTATAGCTTCATTGGATAAGCTTTTGACCCGTATCCCCATTTATTTCCTCAGTGATCCATAATATCTAAAATATCGAGTGCTACAGTCTGAGCATGCTCGAGAGTTTCGAGCTGATCGAAGACTTTCGCCAATACCATCGAATCGGATCAACGAGCGGTCCGTCGCTTTCTTCCGTTTCTTCAAACAGCCATAACTTGACTCATTTGGAGTTAAGAGAGCCACAACTTATCAAAACGAAACGTTTCTAACTGGTGGAATTATCATGGATCGATTTCGTGTGCAGAAAATCTCCATCTTAAGTTTTTTTCTACAGCTCGGATTTTCCGTTGATAAATTTATTCTGTGGATTTTGTGGTATAAATAATCGAACTAAATCGATGTAAACCAAGAAGAACGACAAAAAAAACAAAAAATATACGAAGATGAAAAAAGACAACGATAATATTCTGCTAAAAAAATTGAAATTGGATTAAAAATTGAATAAAATAGGAAACCGAAAGAAATTCGCATACTGAAAAAGTAGGTTACTTACATACTAAGTAATCATATAAAGCACCCTTAGCCGTTCGAAATTCTAAGACATCAAATGCGTCTAACATTCTCCTAGAAGTCACTTTGTCGTGGTGTTGTAATTTTGGTAAAAAGGCCGCGCATTTGAAGAATATGAGCAAAACAATAGGGTACGGAAAACGAGGAAGATAGAACGATCGTAAAAAAAGAACGTTTATTGTGCTATAGCTTAAGTAGACGGGCTTTTGACCCATATTACCATTTATTCTCTTAGTGATCCATAATGTCTTAAATATCGAGTGCTGAAGTGTGAGCATGCTCGAGCATTTCGCGGAGATCGAAGACTTTTGCCAATACCATCTAATCGGATCAGCAAGCGGTCCTTCGCTTTCTTCTGTTTCTTCAAACGGACGTAGTTTTTGATTCGTTCGAAGTTACAAAAGCCACAACCTATCAAAACGAAGCTCATTCCACGTTCTAAGTTTCTAATGGTTGGAATTGTCATGAATCGGTTTTGTGTGCAAGATAATTCCATCTTAAATTTTTTCTACAGCTCGGATGTTTTCGTTCATAAATTTAATCCGTGGAGTTTATGGTAAATTAGTCGGACTAAATCGATGTAAACCTAGAAGAACGATAAAAAACTGAAATATACAAAGATCGAACTAGGCCACTATAATATTCCGCTAAAAAGATTGAAATAGGATTAAAAATTGGATAAAATAGTAAACCGAATGATTTTCGCAGACTGAAAAAGTATGTTACTTACAGGCTAAGTAATCATATAAAACACACTTAGCCGTTCGATATTCTACGATATCAAATGCGTTTAACATTCTCCTCGAAGTCACTTTGTCGTGATGTTGTAATATTGGTAAAAAGACCGTGCGTGTTGATGAATATGAGCAAAACAATAAGGTATGGAAAACGAGGAAGACAGAACGATAGTAAAAAAAGAACGTTTGTTGCGCAATAGCATCAGTAGACAAGCTTTTGACCCATATCCCATTTTATTCCCTCAGTGATCCATAATATCTTAAATATCGAGTGCTACTGTGTGAGCATGCTAGAGCTGTTTTGCGTGTAGGATCTAGATTAACCCTAGAGGGGGGGTGAATAGGGTTATAGCAAATTTTCTCGATTTAAACACAGAAATAAACTGCAGAAATAAATATGCTGAAAAGTAAATCACACACAAAATTTACCCAGCTTCGGCAACCCCTGCCTACTGCTACATTCCCAGATTTCTATTAGAATTAAACAGTATCACGCTTACAAACACTCTACTAGACTCGCAGACATTTTCTCCCGCTCACAAACACTCTACTAGACTCGCACACCCTGCTCCCGCCTATAGAGTTTCGTTTACTCGCAAACTCTGCTCCCGCCTATTAGGCTTTGCTTACTCGCAAACTCTGCTCCCGCCTATAGAGCTTTGCAAACTCGCACACCCTGCTCACTGAACTAATTCTAACTAGATAATCTGACACGACCTAATCCCTAGGTGGTGATTTACAAATTCTTCGATTCGAAAAATAAAAACAACAATTAAAAGACAATAAGAGATAACCCTAAACCCTAATTAAAAATATACTAAAGCCTTAAATAATAAAACAAGGCCGACCCCTATTCTCTTCTTCAACCCGCTCCTTTTTCTTTTTATTTGCTCCGTTCGTTGTTTTGAGATAGTGGCGGCTTTGTCCTTCATTCCAAATTAGGGCTTTCGTTCGTGATTCAAATTAGGGCTTTCGAAGTGCCAACAATATGTTGATTGATTCGATGATTATTCGCGTGTAGCCTTGATCGATTGTTGCTCACTTCGGCTGCTTCGTTGATCGAATTCTTTCCTTGATTCGGTATGTAATTATTTGCTTTTGCTTTATTGATTTTATGCTTTCTGGAATTTGATGGATTTGAAAGCCGATGATGAATTGGTTTATGTAGGATTCGAAATCCTATTTTTTCGTTCATATAAGTTTTGTTTGAATTCGTCTTCACTGTGCTTTGGCCGCTTGATAATGTTTCGATGCTTGAGATGATTTCGACTTGTTCAAAAAGTGTATATTATCATAACTTGATGGTCACGGCTTTAACTTGGTCAATTATGACTTGTACATATGCGTATATATTTTCATTGCTTGTACATTACGGTGTTGATTAATTTTGTGGTTTTCTCTGGTTGACTTCGACTTGGATTTTGTGATGACCACCGGCTTTGACTTGGTTATATATTTTGATTTATCGGCTCAGTCATTGATAATTTTAGTGGTTTGTCGAAATCACAGTGGCATTTGGTGTTTGATCTGTATATTTTCCTGAGTCACCCTGTTTCACTGGCACATGTATCATTGTATGTAGCTTTGAGTACATTTACTCGGCTTGCTTTTGTTGTATTCTGTTGCGGCCTTTACTTGTTGATCTTCATAGTTCACTCTGATATATATGCATTTGCCATTGTCTTGTGTTCCCTGTTGCACTTTCATTGTGTACTACTCTTCATTCACTTTAGTATTCTTCACTGCCTGTATTTGTGTCATTCACGGCTTCAACTTGAATATGTTTTGACTTTGTGAAGTGGTTATCGTCTCTGTATATTTGTCATTCTCTCTGTCCATTTGGCTGCACATGTGAACTTGTGTATTTGGTCTCGTCTCCATATAGTTGAAGCTTGGTGTCATATTTGTTGTGCTCGAGCTCTTTGCACACTGATGCACTTGTTGTTGTTTCCAGTTGCACTTGGTCATTTGTTCACCTGCATGTAGTTGGTTGTTTGCATTCATGAATGCATATTGGCTTGTTAGTTTTTCATTGTATGGTCAATTATGCATCACCATAGTTTGTACATGCATTTGCCTCACTGTACATGGTCCTAATTGATGTTGTTGAACTTGATGGCATGCATTTTGTGGTCTGCCTTGTTGCTGTGTCATTGCTGTTGACGTGTTGTTGCATTCTTCTTGATTGCACTGTCTTATGCATTTATGTGGTTGTTGACACTGGTCTGCATTCATGATTGTTTCAGTCTCTTTTCTGTTGATCACTTGATTATTGTCTGCACTGTCCACTTGAACTTGTAGTCTGCCTTGATCATCTTGTAACCTGGTCTGGTGCACCTTGTTTCATGTTTGAGACTGTGTCATGTTTGAACATAGCATTCGTGTATACCTTTTGATTTGCACCTGAGTTGAATCCAGTTTTAAAACTCGGGTTTGACCTTGTGCTGAGAGTTGTGACTTTTATGTTATTGCACGTGAGTTAAACCCGGCTTTTTATTTGGGTTTGACCTGTGCTCACCTGTCCCTGTAAATCAATCAAGTGTATATATCGGCGTGCACAGCCTTGTGGCATATACAGTAATACACTGTGTATGTCACAAGTTGTTCGTGTATGATGAATTCAAATTTAAATGATGACGAACAACCCAAATAACTGAGGCAAACAATATTTTTGAAAACCATATTTTATTTTATATTGCAAAAATATTTCTTTTTCAATTTTACTAAGTTAGTTTATATTTTTGCAGATTGCTCAGATGCTGGATTCAAACTGGAAGGAAGTTGAAGATAAAAATACGAGTGTGAGTGATGTGTAGTGAGGTCAACTGTAAATGTGAAATGTGATGTAATTGTAATCAAAGTTGTATAGTTATAGTGAGAGCTTGAAATTGTACTATTCAAAAATGTAATAAATATTTATTTGAATAAAATATTCATTTGAATTTAAATTCCGTGTTATTTATTTTATTCAGCAAATATTTATTTAATCTGTGAAAATAGTATATTAACAAATACATTTAAATGAATGTATATATGTTTATTATCATCAAACAAAAATTATATAAGCACAAAGCGCATATTCAACAATCTCCCCCTTTGGATGATAACAAACATATATTTAATATTTTGAATGTATTAAATGTATTTGATCGTTCAATTTGCTCCCCCTATTTAAATGCTTCCTCTCTACATGATACTCCCCCTACATATATGCATACAAATAAAAATATGTAAATGAGCCTATATGCAAATGGAAAATTATTTGACCTTTGCTTGATTCTATTTGACAAAATCTTAACTTATCTCTCCCCCTTTTGTTATCAGCAAAAGAATAACAGTGTTATAAAAATAGGGATGAAGTGACAGACATGAATCTAACATTTAACTCAATTGAATATAAATATCAAATTTCAATAAAACTCAAACAAAAATCATAATTACCCTTGTCAGACGCATATTCCACTTTCAGAAGTGATGGAGATAAAATCATCAAAAAATCATACAGTTCTGTCTATTTGTGGTATATTTATTTCAAGAAATTTGAATATCTACTAACCATGCATAACCGTTAGGACTTTTAAATGAGATTAGCAGTATTCACGATTTTTATTTAAAAAATGAAATCAAGTATCTTCTAACCACGCATGACCGTGAGGACTTTTAAATGGGATTAGAATCAACTTGTCTATTTAATCAATTAATTTTGATATGCGTTCCATACATGCATAACCGTGAGGACTTTTAAATGAGCATAGAAGCACATAATCAAAAATCCAAGTAATTCACCCATGCATAACCGTGAGGACTTTTAAATGAGAGTGAATACTTTGGATATTTATTTTTTTTATTGCTAAAATATAATAAATTGAAGCACAAATAATTTCCTTCACAGATTTAAAGATATTGAAGAACGAATGATTTCCTTTGTAAACTACCGCAAATTTACATACTATATGTAATTTTGATGAGTGTTGGTCGATAGAAAAATGATAGAAATAGAAATGGTCATGGAATTTTTACCCAACAATAAGTTTTTATAACTCTTATTATGAAATTCTAAAGAAATTTTTCTAAATATACTGTCTTGAGTAATGTACGGCAAATATCGACACTCATCACTTTTTCTATTCACTATTGATCTTTTCGATAATCATTAGGGAGTTAGATTAGTCAAAATTTGTCATTTAAAATCAAATAATAATGACTAATCTGAAAATATGGTCAAAAATGATTTCCTCGAAGGGGTTATATGAAGAAAAAAAATTCTGCTATTTGAAAATTATTTCAAGTGAAATATATGCAGATATTTTCTTTGAAAAAAAAACGATGCAGCAAATGAATGTTTCAAAAAATTAATCACGTTACACTAATAATTTTTCTATCAACTATATTATTAGTGTAATCTGCATCTGAATTTAAATTTCACTCAATATTCACTCGTTGGATGACAAAGACTTGATTGTGAAATTTCAACAAATTATCTCATAATTGTTTTCAACAATTTTTAAATGAACTTCTCTTGAATTTGAATTGAGACCATGTTAACACTCGAACAAATATCATAGTGTTAATTTAAGAAATCGTAGGATAAACAGTTATATTCATGAGTAATCAACAGTCAATCAACATCATAATTATTTCAAAAACAATTTCTTGAAGTTTCAATAATTTCTTAAAATCCCTTTTTTTTAACAACTTTCACATGAAAATTGAAATCGTGCAAATTTACAAGCAGTGACCAAAATATCAAATATATCTATGTGTAGCATGAGTAACCATCATTTGACCGAACAAATTTATATGGATTAGTTCAAAGTTGAAAATCTGGTTGGTCATTATTTAAGCACTAATCAAGGTCATAAATAAGAACAAGTCAAAAGAAATCATATCAACTAAGAATAAGTCAGAATTAAAAAATCATCTCTTTTCAACATCACAATCTTTGGCTGATTTCATTCAGAATACGGTGCAGATTATCACATTGAATATATCATTCAAAACAATTTTACCTGTTTTACCTTTACGATAATTTTTCGTTGTTGTCCATTGTGATTCTGTCACCTTTATACTAGGCTAAGGAACTTTGCTTTGTCGTCCGTTGTGTTTCTGGAACAGCCAAAATCCAGAGAACACTGTTGTTGTTCCTTAGCCTGCCACCACACCTACACGATGAAAGATTTATGTGACCTATTTCTTTTTATAGGTCCATGATTGTTAGTGACAGAACATGAAAAATATGTTTGTGGAGACCCAAAACTATTTATATATGTTCCTTTTGGCACCCAAATTTGTTTGACTTTCAAAGATTTTATATTTGTGCCTTTTGGAACCCAAATTGGTATAGTTTTCACGTGTTTGGGTCTATACCAACAATTATTTAGATTATGTCCAAATTTTCTACGAATCGTACACATTGAATTGACTTGATTAAATTTTGTGTTCTTGTTCCTATGACTATGATGTCCAATTATTTCAGATCGAGCAAAGACACTTTTACCTTTTGCATTATCATCATCTTGTGATTTCCCAAAACCTAGTCCCTTTCTGTTGTTAGCAAAAATTTGATTTCCCAATAACATTTTGAAAGACTTTTCTCCTTTTGAAAAGTTATTCAGAGATTTCTCAAGATTCTGGACTTTGGTTTTTAATGTTGTGTTTTCAGTTACAAGTGAGGTGCATCGATTTATAAAATCCTTTTTCCTAATGTCGATGGTTTCCTTAAGGTTCAAGTTTTCTTTTTCCAGATTCTCAAAGTTATTCTTACGTTTTGATAATTCTGAATCTAAAATCTTACAATTTTTACAGTCTAGGTTTTGAATGTTTTCAAGTTCAGTTTCTAACCTAGAATTTTCATGGACAAGTTCTATCCTATCAGATTTTAGTTTTTCAATTTTAGATTCAAGATTATCAATTGTTTTAGTAAGATCTAAGCACATAAAAACAAGATCTCTATAGGAATACTCACCTACCTCACTAGATTCCTCAGAGGTTGCTTCTGTTTCTGATTTTGCCATACAACACAAGTTAGCCTCCTCTGAGCTGCTATCCGAAACTTCCTCTCCTTCTTCATCATCCCAAGTCGCTGCAAAAGCCTTCTTTTTCTTTTTCTTTCCTTTGTTATATTTGAGAAGTGGACATTCTGGTTTGATGTGGCCAGGCTTGTTGCAGTTATAACACGTCAGTTCATTATCGGAATTTTCAGAATCTTTTGACCTATTGCCCTTTGTTTTCTTCTTGCGTGGCTTGAATCTTGATGAGTTTCTAAGTTTATTGGCAGCCATTGCAAGCTCTTCAATTGGATCTATTTCATCTTGATCGCTCTCTTGTTTGCTCTTTAAGGCAATCGTCTTCTTCTTTGGTTCGGAGTTGTTGCGTTCCTCCTTTGCTTTTAGCTCAAGCTCATATGTCATCAAGTTACCAATCAACTCCTCCATGCTTAGCTTACTAAGAACTTTCAATTCTTGTATTGCCGTGACTTTTGCCTCAAAGTTCATCGGTAGGACTCGTAGTATCTTCCTCACAAGCTCTACTTCAGTGAATACCTTCCCAAGCGCTCTAGCATTGTACACCAAGGTTGAAAAGCGTCCAAACATGTCCTTTATGCTTTCACCTTTATCCATCACAAAGTTTTCGTATTCATTGCTGAATAGGGCTAGACGAGACTCCTTGACTTGAGAAGTTCCTTCGTGTGTCACCTCCAAAGTGTGCCAAATTTCCTGTGCTGTTGTACAATGAGAAATTCTATTAAATTCATTTTTATCAAGAGAACATATCAAAGCATTCATGGCTTTAGCATTTGTCGTTTTCAATCTCTTATCGTTAGCATCCCACCTATCCTTAGGTTTAGGAATCTCACTATCACCAACGATTATAGTGGGAGGTTTATAGCCAGTTTCAATAATATCCCAAACATCATAATCAACAGAACTAAGATAGATACCCATCCTAACTTTCCAATAAGCATAATCATTCCCGTTAAACATGGGTGGCCTAGCAATAGATTGCCCCTCAGAAATAGCATTATTCGGTGAATTCATGAATCTAGAGTTAAATAAAATTACCAGGCTCTGGTACCACTTGTAGGATCTAGATTAACCCTAGAGGGGGGGGTGAATAGGGTTATAGCAAATTTTATCGATTTAAACAAAGAAATAAACTGCAGAAATAAATATGCTGAAAAGTAAATCACACACAAAATCTACCCAGCTTCGGCAACCCCTGCCTACTGCTGCATTCACAGATTTCTATTAGAATTAAACAGTATCAGGCTTACAAACACTCTACTAGACTCGCAGACATTTGCTCCCGCTCACAATCACTCTACTAGACTCGCAAACATTTGCTCCCGCTCACAAACACTCTACTAGACTCGCACACCCTGCTCCCGCCTATAGAGTTTCGTTTACTCGCAAACTCTGCTCCCGCCTATTAGGCTTTGCTTACTCGCAAACTCTGCTCCCGCCTATAGAGCTTTGCAAACTCGCACACCCTGCTCACTGAACTAATTATAACTAGACAATCTGACACGACCTAATCCCTAGGTGGTGATTTACAAATTCTTCGATTCGAAAAATAAAAAGAACAATTAAAAGACAATAAGAGATAACCCTAAACCCTAATTAAAAATATACTAAATCCTTAAATAATAAAACAAGGTCGGCCCCTATTCTCTTCTTCAACCCGTTCCTTTTTCTTTTTATTTGCTTTGTTCGTTGTTTTGAGATAGTGGCGGCTTTGTCCTTCAATCCAAATTAGGGCTTTCGTTCGTGATTCAAATTAGGGCTTTCGAAGTGCCGACAATATGTTGATTGATTCGATGATTATTCGCGTGTAGCCTTGATCGATTGTTGCTCACTTCGGCTGCTTCGTTGATCGAATTCTTTCCTTGATTCGGTATGTAATTATTTTCTTTTGCTTTATTGATTTTATGCTTTCTGGAAATCGATGGATTTGAAAGCCGATGATGAATTGGTTTATATAGGATTCGAAATCCTATTTTTGCGTTCATATAAGTTTTGTTTGAATTCGTCTTCACTGTGCTTTGGCCGCTTGATAATGTTTTGATGCTTGAGATGATTTCGACTTGTTCAAAAAGCGTATATTATCATAACTTGATGGTCACGGCTTTAACTTGGTCAATTATGACTTGTACAAATGCGTATATATTTTCATTGCTTGTATATTACAGTGTTGATTAATTTCGTGGTTTTCTCTGGTTGACTTCGACTTGCATTTTGTGATGACCACCGTCTTTGACTTGGTTATATATTTTGATTTATCGGCTCAGTCATTGATACTTTTAGTGGTTTTTCGAAATCACAGTGGCATTTGGTGTTTGATCTGTATATTTGCCTGAGTCACCCTGTTCCACTGGCACATGTATCATTGTATGTAGCTTTGAGTACATTTACTCAGCTTGCTTTTGTTGTATTCTGTTGCGGCCTTTACTTGTTGATCTTCATAGTTCACTCTGATATATATGCATTTGCCACTGTCTTGTGTTCCCTGTTGCACTTTCACCTCTTTACTACTCTTCATTCACTTCAGTATTCTTCACTGCCTGTATTTGTGTCATTCATGGCTTCAACTTGAATATGTTTTGACTTTTGTGAAGTGGTTATCGTCTCTGTATATTTGTTATTCTCTCTGTCCATTTGGCTGCACATGTGAACTTGTGCATTTGGTCTCGTCTCCATATAGTTGAAGCTTGGTGTCATATTTGCTATGCTCGAGCTCTTTGCACACTGATGCACTTCTTGTTGTTTCCAGTTGCACTTGGTCATTTGTTCACCTGCATGTAGTTGGTTGTTTGCATTCATGAATGCATATTGGCTTGTTAGTTTTGCATTGTATGGTCTATTCTGCATCACCATAGTTTGTACATGCATTTGCCTCACTGTACATGGTCATAATTGATGTTGTTGAACTTGATGGCATGCATTTTGTGGTCTGCCTTGTTGCTGTGTCATTGCTGTTGACATGTTGTTGCATTCTTCTTGATTGCACTGTCTTCTGCATTTATGTGGTTGTTGACACTGGTCTGCATTCATGATTGTTGCAGTCTCTTTTCTGTTGATCACTTGATTATTGTCTGCACTGTCCACTTGAACTTGTAGTCTGCCTTGATCATCTTGTAACCTGGTCTGGTGCACCTTGTTTCATGTTTGAGACTGTGTCATGTTTGAACATAGCATTCGTGTATACTTTTTGATTTGCACCTGAGTTGAATCCAGTTTTAAAACTCGGGTTTGACTTTGTGCTGAGAGTTGTGACTTTTATGTTATTGCACGTGAGTTGAACCCGGCTTTTTATTTGGGTTTGACCTGTGCTCACCTGTCCCTGTAAATCAATCAAGTGTATATATCGGCGTGCACAGCCTTGTGGCATATACAGTAATACACTGTGTATGTCACAAGTTGTTCGTGTATGATGAATTCAAATTTAAATGATGACGAACAACCCAAATAACTGAGGCAAACAATATTTTCGAAAACCATATTTTATTTTATATTGCAAAAATATTTCTTTTTCAATTTTACTGCGTTAGTTTATATTTTTCCAGATTGCTCAGATGATGGATTCAAACTGGAAGGAAGTTGAAGATAAAAATACGAGTGTGAGTGATGTGTAGTGAGGTCAACTGTAAATGTGAAATGTGATGTAATTGTAATCAAAGTTGTATAGTTATAGTGAGAGCTTGAAATTGTACGATTCAAAAATGTAATAAATATTTATTTGAATAAAATATTCATTTGAATTTAAATTCCGTGTTATTTTATTCAGCAAATATTTATTTAATCTGTGAAAATAGTATATTAACAAATACATTTAAATTAATGTATATATGTTTACTATCATCAAACAAAAATCATATAAGCGCAAAGCGCATATTCAACATTTCGGAGCTCGAAGACTTTTGCCAATACCGTCAATCGGATCAGCGAGCGGTCAGTCTCTTTCTTCTGTTTCTTCAAACGGCCATGACTTTTGACTCATTTGGAATTACGGGAGCCACAACCTATTAAAACAAAGCTTTTTTCATCTTCTACGTTTCTAATGGTTGGAATTTTCATGTATCGGTTTTGTGTGCAGAATAATTCAATCTTAATTTTTTCTACGGCTCGGATGTTTTCGTTCAAAAATTTATTCCGTGGAGTTTGTGGTATAAATAGTCTGACTAAATCGATGTAAACCTAGAAGAACGAAAAAAAAACAAAAATACGCGAAGATCAAAAAAGGCCACGGTAATATTCCCCTAAAAAGATTGAAATTGGACTAAAAATTGGATAAAACAGGAAAGAGAAAGATATTCGCATACTGAAAAGTAGGTTGCTTATATGTTAAGTAATCATATAAAACACCCTCTGTCATTCGAAATTCTAAGATATCAAATGCGTTTAACATTCTCCTTGAAGTCACTTTGTTGTGGTGCTGTAATTTCGGTAAAAAGACCGTGCGTGTTGATGAATATGGAAAAACAATAAGGTACAAAAAACGATGAAGACGGAATGATCGTAAAAAAACAACATTTATTGCGCTATAGCTTTGGTAGACAAGCTTTTGATCCATATCCCCATTTATTCCCTCAGCGATCCATAATATCTTAAATATCAAGTGCGACAGTGTGAGCATACTCGAGCATTTCGCGGAGATCGAAGACTTTCATCAATACCGTCGAATTGGAATAGCAAACGGTCTGTCGCTTTCTTCCGTTTCTTTAAAAGGCCATTACTTTTGACTCGTTTGGAGTTACGGGAGCCACAACCTATCAAAACGACTCTTTTCATTTTCCACGTTTCTAACTTTTGGAATTGTCATGGATCAATTTTGTGTGTAGAATAATTTCATCTTAAGTTTTTTCTACATCTCAGATGTTTTCGTTCATAAATTTATTCGACGGAGTTTGTGGTATAAAAAGTCAGACTAAATCGATGTAAACCCAGAAGAATGACAAAAAAAAAAGTATACGACGATAAAAAAGGCCACGATAATGTTCCGCCAAAAAGATTGAAATTGGTTTAAAATTTGGATAAAACAGAAAACCGAAAGATATTTGCGTACTGAAAAAGTAGGTTACTTAAAGGCTAAGTAATCGTATAAAACACCCTTAGTCGTCCGAAATTCTAGGATATCAAATGCGTTTAACATTCTCCTGATGTCACTTTGTCGTCGTGTTGTAATTTTGGTAAAAAGACCACATATGTGAATGAATATGAGCAAAACAATAAGGTACAAAAAACGAGGAAGACAGAATGATCATAAAAAAAGAACGTTTATTGGGCTATAGCTTCAGTAGGCAAGCTTTTGACCATATCCTCATTTATTCCCTCAGTGATCCATAATATCTTATATCGAGTGCTACATTATGAGCATGCTCGAGCGTTTCGTAGAGATCGCAAACTTTCGCCAATATCTTTGAATCGGACCAACGAACGGTCCATCGTTTTCCTCCGTTTTTTCTTCAAACGGCCATAACTTTTGACTCGTTTGGAGTTATGGGAGCCACGACCTATCAAAACGAAGCTCTTTCCATGTTCTACAATTCTAACGGCTGAAATTGTCATGGATTGGTTTTGTGTGCAGAATAATTC
The DNA here is from genome assembly GCA_030765085.1 of Allium cepa. NCBI lineage: Eukaryota > Viridiplantae > Streptophyta > Magnoliopsida > Asparagales > Amaryllidaceae > Allium > Allium cepa. Next base: position 174,893,162 of record CM060931.1, read on the forward strand.
CATCTTAAGTTTTTTCCACAGCTCGGATGTTTTTGTTCATAAATTTATTCCGCGGAGTTTGTGGTATAAATAGTCGGAATGAATCGATGTAAATCTAGAAGAACGACAAAAAAACCAAAAATATACGAAGATAAAAAAAGGCCACGATAAAATTCTGCTAAAATGATTGAAATTGGATTAAAAATTGGATAATATAGGAAACCGAAAGATACTCACGGACTTAAAAAGTAGGTTACTTAAAGTCAAAGTAATCTTATAAACCACCCTCAGCCTTTCGAAATTCTAATATATCAAATGCGTTTAGCATTCTCCTTGAAGACTCTTTGTCGTGGTATTGTAATTTTGGTAAAGTGACCACGTGTTGATGAATATGAGAAAAATAATGAGGTACGGAAAAGGAGAAAGACGGTACGATCGTAAAAAAAAGAACATTTATTGCGCTATAGCTTCAGTAGACAAGCTTTTGATCCATATTCCCATTTATTCCCTCAGTGATCCATAATATCTTAAATATCGAATGCTACAGTGTGAGCATGCTCGAGAGTTTCGAGGAGATCAAAGACTTTCGCCAATACCGTCGAATCGAGTTGGCGAGAGGTCCGTCGCTTTCTTTCGTTTCTTCAAACGACTATAATTTTTGACGTGTTTGAACTTACGGGAGCCATAACCAATCAAAACGAAGCTTTTTCCATGTTCTATGGTATAAATAGTCGGACTAAATCGATGTAAACCAAGAAGAACGACAAAAAAAACAAAAATATGCGAAGATCAAAAAAGGCCACGGTAATATTTCGCTAAAGAGATAGAAATTGGTTTAAAAATTGGATAAAATAGGAAACCGAAAGATATTCGCAGACTCAAAAGGTAGGTTACTTATAGGCAATGTAATCATATAAAACACCCTCGGCCGTTCGAAATTCTAAGATATCAAATGCGTCTAACATTCTCTTTGAAGTCATTTTGTCGCGGTGTTGTAATTTGGGTAAAATGACTGCGCGTATTGATGAATATGAGCAAAATAATGAGGTACGGAAAACGAGGAAGATGGAACGATCGTAAAAAAGAGCATTTATTGCGCTATAGTTCATTAGACAAGCTTTTGACCAATATCCCCATTTATTCCCTTAGTGATCCGTAATATCTTAAATATCGTGTGCTACAGTGTGAGCATGCTCGAGAGTTTGGAGGAGATCGAAGAATTTCGCCAATATCGTCGAATCGGATCAGCGAGTGGTCAGTTGTTTTCTTCCGTTTTTTCAAACGGCCATAATTTTGACTCGTTTGGAGTTACGGGAGCCACAACCTATCAAAATGAAGATTTTTCCATGTTCTACGCTTCTAACTGTTGGAATTATCATGGATTGGTTTCGTGTGCCGAAAATCTCCATTTTAATTTTTTTCTACAGCCCAAAGTTTCCATTTATAAATTTATTCCATGGAGTTTGCAGTATAAATACTCGAACTAATTCGATGTAAACCAAAAAGAACGAAAAAAACCAAAAATATACGATGATCGAAAAAGAGCACGATAATATTCCGCTAGGAAAATTGAAATTGGATTAAAAATTGGACAAAACAGGAAATCGAAAGATATTCGCATACAGAAAAAGTCGGTTACTTACAGGCTAAGTAATCATATAAAACACCCTCAGCCGCTCGAAATTCTAAGATATGAAATGCGTTTGACATTCTCCTTGAAGTCACTTTGTCGTGGTGTTGTAATTTGGGTAAAAATGTCGTGCATTTGTTGAATATGAGCAAAACAATAAGGAACGGAAAACAAGGAAGACGGAACGATCGTAAAAAAAAAGAACGTTTATTGCGCTATAGCTTCAGTAGACAGGCTTTTGACCCATATTCCCATTTATTCCCTTAGTGATTCATAATATCTTAAATATCGAGTGCTACAGTGTGAGCATGCTCAAGCGTTTCGCGAAGATCGAAGGCTTTCGCCAATACCATTGAATTGGATCAACGAGCGGTCCGTTGCTTTCTTCTGTTTCTTCAAACGACCATAGCTTTTTACTCGTTTGGAGTTACGGGAGCCATAACCTATCAGAACGAAGCATTTTCCATGTTCTACGTTTCTGGCAGTTGGAATTGTCATGGATCGATTTTGTCTACAAAATAATTCTTTTTTCTACAGCTCGGATGTTTTCGTTCATAAATCTATTCCACGTAGATAGTGGTATAAATAGTCGGACAAAATCAATGTAAACCTAGAAGAACGACAAAAAACAAAGATATATGAAGATCAAAAAAGGCCACAATAATATTCCGCTAAAAAGATTGAAATTGGTTTAAAAATTGGATAAAATAGGAAACCGAAAGATATTCGCAGACTGAAAAAGTAGGTTACTTACAGGTAAAGTAATCATATAAAACACCCTCAACTGTTCGAAATTCTAAGATATCAAATGCGTTTAACATTCTCCTTGAAGTCATTTTGTTGTGGTGTTGTAATTTTGGTAAAATGACCATGCGTGTTGATGAATATGAGTAAAATAATGAGGTATGGAAAACGAGGAAGGCGGAATGATCGTAAAAAAAAGAAGTTTTTTGTGCTATAGTTCAGTAGACAAGCTTTTGACCCGTATCCCCATTTAATCCCTCAGCGATCCATAATATCTTAAATATCGAGTGCTACAGAGTGAGCATGCTCGAGAGTTTCGGGGAGATCAAAGACTTTAGCCAATACTATCAAGTCGGATCAGCGAGCGGTCCGTCGCTTTCTTCCGTTTCTTTAAATGGCCATAACTTTGACTCATTTGGAGTTACCGCAGCCAAAACCTATCAAAATGAAGCTTTTTCCATGTTCTACACTTCTAACTATTGAAATTATCATTGATTGGTTTCGTATGTAGAAAATCTCCATTTTAAATTTTTTCTACAGCCTGGGGTTTCCGTTTATAAATTTATTCTCTGGAGTTTGTGGTATAAATAATCGAACTAATCGATGTAAACCAAGAAGAACGACAAAAAAAAATATACGAAGATCAAAAAGACCACGATAATATTTCGCTAAAAAATTTCAAATTGGATAAAAATTGGATAAAACAGGAAATCGAAAGATATTCGCATACTGAAAAAGTAGGTTACTTACAGGCTAAGTAATCATATAAAACAAACTTTACCCCTTTCGAAATTTTAAGATATCAAATTCGTTTAACACTGTCCTTGAAGTCACTTTGTCGTGGTATTGTAATTTTGGTAAAAAAGTGTAATGATCCCAATTTTGAATTAAATTTAAAATTTATAGTTAATGTAAATTTTTGAATAAATTTTGAAATAAATTTGAATTTGAAATATATATGAATATGGATATATGAGTAAATTTGAGTTTGACTTTGAATTTAAATTTGACTTTTGATTTTGAATTTGAACATTGGATTTGTATTTAAATTTAAAATTTAGATAAACGACTTAGATACATGATTTGGGTTTGAAACTATTATTGATGTAAATTAAATAATGGGTTGTAACGACCCGGAACTTTCGATCCCAAAAATTCCAGATAGCTAGTGAAAAGAAGAAAGAGAAAGAAGAAGGTACAGAAAACTCAAACTCAGAATCTCACATTCGCAGCGGATAAAATATAATATCACATAAATAATAGCAGTTATATAAAGGAAAATTGTACTGTCAAATTACACTTTAATATATCAAAGTTACAACAATTACACGACGTTGGACAATTTAAAACAACATGTCCCAAATAATCAGCAATAATACACACAGCGGAAAACACTCCATACGTTTCTGCCATCCAGCTCGCCTCCTGAGTTCCAGAATGTCCTTTACCTGAAAAACTGTAATACTCGGTCTGACCCGAGCATTACATCAAAGTAACACCCGGGTCAGGCTGGAAACCAGCGTGAGTAAACCCATCTAATATGGAACACAAAACATGCAATCTTATAAAACCTGGGGTAACTTGTGTCAATTTACAACTTCACAAGTTGTTATAGACTTCATTACATCACACATTGATTTCTATGTGCCAAACTTAGATTAAAGGGTCCAATTCACTTAAATCATTCCATTTCATTCTATTGATCCCACATATAAAATTATAAAGAATCGAAGTGGTTTCGGGTATTTACTAATACCCGACTCCGGTCTCTTCGCATCCAATGTCATCTAAACCCAAGTTATCCAATTAAATACAATTCAACTTCAATAGTCGGATAACACTTTTACACAGTAATTCATAATTGATTGATAATCACATTATCATCGTCCATCAAACATATCAGAGATATCAACCAATTCAAGCACCCATCATCATTTAATCATTAATAAGCAAGATTGATCACTTCCATTAATTACATTAATTAATGATCCTCCAATTACTTTCATTAGTTAATTATTTTTAAATTTCATATAATAATTAACCTTTATCTTAATTACATTCATTAATCAATCTTGATTAATCAAAATCAGGAATTAATTTTTCTTAGTTACTTCATCAATTAAACCAACCTCTTGATTAACTATATAAATTAATCCTTCCATTACATTAAGTAATCATTACTTAATTTCTTCCATCAAGTAATCATCCTTTAGTTACTACCCATCAAGTAATTTCCTTATATTAATTACATCCAGTAATTATCCACTAATTACTTCACTAAGTAATTATACCTCATTAATTACCTTAAGTAATTATATTTAACTAAACATCAAATGATTACTTTTAATTAATTAAACTGAATTAATTAACTAAAATTAACCACATCAACTTAATTATACTGAGTAATTAATTCCTTTAATTACTTCATTAAGTAATTATTCATAATAATTCTTTTACATCAAGTAATAAACCTCTTAATTACTTATCACTTAATTACTCCTTAATTGATTAACCTGGATTAATCCATCCTTAATTGCCACTTTTAAGTACAATAAATGTTGGGCGTATTCTCACCACCGAACCAAGGCAGGGCCGAACCAACCCACTCCCAACGCCTAGCCGAACCAACACCAACCCTCTACCGGACCGGATCATTCCCCCACTAACAAATCCCTGCCTCACCACTCTCCACCGAACCAAAACCTACCGGACCAAGTTCCACCGAACCAACCACTTCCCATATACCACCGAACCAAAGCCACTCTACCTACCACCGAACCAAAGCCACTCTACCTGCCACCGAACCAAAGCCACTCTACCTGCCACCGAACCAACCCATCTCCCAGGTACTACCAGACCAAAGTGCTACCGGACCAAGGTCTCAACTCCAACCATCTACTACCAAACCAAGGTGTTACCAAACCAACGTTGCCAGGCCAGATTGCATCAGCCCAGGTCCACTAACAGCTATATACATTCAGAACCCCTAACCCCAGCCTCACTCTATAAATAGAGGGGGGCCAGGGGTACAACAATAGCAGACAAGTTTGAGAGCTCAAGCACGGGTAGAACTTTCAAACAATTTTCATACACTTGTAATCAAAGCTTTGTACTTGTAATCTGAAGAGTGAAGGAGAATAACATATAAAGTGGACATTGGCACATTCTGGCCGAACCACTATAAATCTGTGTGTCTTTTACAGTTTAGTACCTGCTTTTTACATATTTGCATGAATCACCCAAATCACTAAGAATAACTTACAATCAATTAAATCATACGACTTGGAGGTGTTTGCCCATTTCTTGTGCAAACATTTTTGGTGCTTTCACTGAGAACTCGAGCTAGAAGCTTCAGCTTCTCCCACTCAACCCTCTTCCCAACAACATCGTTCATTACTTGGAAAACATGCCTTCCAGGCAGAGGAAAGATGCCAGCAAAGGAAAGAACACCGCAACTAGCAGTATTCCAGATCCAGCAATCAGAGATCAAGAGAATCGTCCTGTTCCAACAGCAAATGGAAATCAGGCAAATCCGACAGCCCCTGCTACGGAACAACCAATTACTAGGGCAGATCTGGACAGGGTTGTGGCTGAAGTAACTAACCGCTTCGCATCTCAACAAGAAGCCTTGGTGGACCAACTCATGTCACGCTTAAGGGATGCTGAAGAATCCTACCGCAACACCGAATCATGGGGTGAGTCCCAGTCTGGAGGGTCTAGGAGGCGACAAAGATCTTTCTTCTTCGAAGAGGCTAACAACAGAAACAGCAATGGTAGGAGCCGAGCCCAGACTCAGCCCGTATTCCGACCCGAGGAAACGCTTGGAACCGAACCCAACGGGGGAGGTACCAGGCAGGGATCGGATATGGCTGAGCCTGTCATGCTACCTAACCATGGGAACACTAATGGATGGCGCCGAGCTGGAGTCCAGCCCGAAGTTGGACCCGAGGGAATGCTTAGAATAGAGCCCAGTAGGGGGAGATCGAGGCAAGGGCCAACTGTAGCTGTCCCCAGCATGCTCCCAGAAAACCGAAGACAGCCACCGGAAAATGTTAGGAGTAATAGACGGTACCATCCCTACAGGTCATCTGGACGGAATCAATCCCACAGAGAAGAACCAAACTAATTTCTGTCCGCTCCAAGTTCTGATGAAAGGATGGCGCGATTTTTCAGAGAGTGTGCCCAACGGGACCAAATGGATCGGGGGATAGGCGCTAGGGTGACCAGCCCCTTCACCCGCAATATCGAAACTGCCATCACCCCTCGGGAATGGAAAATGCCAACAATGGAACCTTACAAGGGAACCTCTGACCCCGTTGTACACTTGTAGAGATACACACAACATATGCTCATGAGCGGAGCAACAGATGGAGTGTTGTGTAAATTCTTCCCACTATTCTTGACAGATCTAGCTACCTCCTGGTTCTGCCATCTACCCCAAGGATTCATCAGCTCATGGGAAATGTTGAAAGAAAAGTTCATCAGCCAATTCCACATTCATGTGGAACAACCCAAGGACACTTATTCCCTATCTAGTATCAAACAGAAGCCCGGAGAGACAATGCAACAATATCTAACCCGATTCAACGCCACAGCAGCCGCAGTCCAAGATGCCGATGAGAAACTTATCCTAATGGCTCTTTGTAGTGGCATACATCCGGATATCAAGTTTGCTAGAAGATTAACGAAAGAAAAACCACCTACCTTACCAAATTTCTTCCATGAAGCCGGAAAGTACATGAGACTTGAAGACGCTGCCACCGAAAGGCAGACAGGGCAACAAGCCATGGCAGCTCATGGCAACGCACCCGCTGCAGCAAAGGGCGTCGGAAGAAATGACTCTCGAGACAATGCTTTGGGCAGGAAGGGAGAAAAATGCCTATATCGGCCAGGACCAAGATTTGACGCTTACACTCTTTTGAATGAAACAGTCGAAAACATCTTCCTGGCCACCCAAGACGAGCTTAAATACAAACGCCCCCCGTACAAGAAGGAATCAGATCACGCAATCAAGTCTGGGAAGTTCTGCCGTTTCCACGAATCCCATGGGCATGATACCAATGAATGCCGTCATCTCTGGGACCTGATTGAAGAACACATCAGAAGGAAGAGATTGGAACACTATGTAAAGGGTCAGGACAGGACTCTAGCTCCTGCCAAGGAGAACCCAGGGTAACTCCACCCAGAGACAGGCGGAAGAAATCACGACACCAGCGGTTCCAATCAAGAGAAGATAGTGGTCCATACAATATCGGGAGGACCACACATCGCCGACAGAAACTGGGCAGAAATGGAAAGATATGGAAAGTCACTTAGAAACAATGAAGACTGCATCAATTCCGTCATGGAAGAACGCCGCCCGAAGTGGAAAGAGGATAATGACATCACATTCAGTAGGCGAGACCTAGAAGGAAGGCAGTACCCTCACATGGATCCTATGGTTATCCTGCCTGGTTCGGCCCAGCCGAAGTTTTTCGAATTCTGGTGGATACTGGAAGCTCCGTAAACATTCTATTCAAGCATGCTTTCGACAAAATGAAGCTGTCAATGAAGGATGTGTCTCCCTGCAACAAACCACTGCACGGTTTCACTAGAGATGCGAAGATGCCCCTCGGGCAATTTGACCTCTTTGTTGAAATAGGAAGTCATCCTCGCTCCGTTGTGCGGAAACAAACATTTGTGCTAATAGATAACCACTCGGCATACAACGCCTTTTTAGGAAGACCAGCCTTGTCTGACTTCCAGATTGTCCTGGCCTTTGGTGCCTGGAGATGAAATTTCCAACAGATAATGGGATAGGGGAAGTAGAAGGAAATCAAGACACCGCTCGAGATTGCTATGTAACTGAACTTCGTAATAACCGCAGGAAGGATAAAGGGAAGGATGCAGAGACTACTCTTTGCAAGAAAAACTTGGAAGCATAGCAACTAAAGAAAGCCCCTCCTCTTCGGTATACCAGTGATCCTGTCAATGAATTAGACCCCAGGGACAAAGAGGAGGAGGCCATCATCGAGCCTGCAGAGGCTATGGAATTTATATCTGTTGATAAACACAACCCAAGTAGACTGCTGAGAATCGGGTCTCAGTTAAGAGCAGAGTTGAAGGATCAGCTCGTCGATTTTCTTCGCCACAACTTGGATGTATTTGCATGGGCGCACACTGACATGACTGGAATCTCCCCAGACATAGCATGCCACATACTGAACATCGATCCCACCAAGGTGCAGGTAAAGCAGAAAAAGAGAAGTATGGGGGCAGAACGATCAGCAGCCCTCGAGGAAGAAGTAAAGAACCTACTTGCCAATAACTTCATATGAGAAGCCATCTACCCAGAATGGATCGCCAACCCGGTACTGGTAACGAAGGCTAATGGGAAGTGGCAAACATGCATTGACTTCTCCAACTTAAATGACGCTTGCCCGAAGGATTGCTTCCCACTCCCCCGAATCGATCAACTCGTGGACAGCACAGCCGGGCACAAACTCTTATCTTTTATGGACGCATACTCAGGATATAGCCAGATCCCTATGCACGCCCCTGATCAAGACCACACTAGTTTCATCACTGACCAGGGATTGTACTGCTACATAGTAATGCCTTTTGGACTTAAAAAAGCTGGAGCTACCTATCAGCGCCTCGTCAACAAAATGTTTGTGGAACTAATAGGATGAACTATGGAAGTTTATGTGAATGACATGCTGGTAAAATCGAGGAAAGCCAACGATCATGTAAGCCACCTGGACGAGATGTTTCAAGTACTTCGCCAATATGGAATGAAGCTGAATCCTCTAAAGTGCTCCTTCGGAGTATTGTCGGGAAAGTTCTTGGGATTCATCGTCCATGCCAGGGGGATTGAAGCAAACCCCGAACAAGTCCAGGCTTTGCAAGATTTCAAGATACCATCCACTCGAAGAGAGATGCAAAGCCTAAATGGGAAGGTGGCCGCCCTAAGCAAATTCATCTCTAAAGCAACTAACAAATGCATCCCTTTCTTCGAAGCCCTAAAGAAAGACAAAGGAAAGTTCGAATGGACTGACGAATGCTCAACAGCCTTCCTTAACCTAATCGAACACCTCCAGAGACCACCAGTACTCTCAACTCCAAATGAAGGTGAAGAACTATACCTATACCTTGCTGTATCGTCCCATGCTCTAAGCGCCGCTTTGGTGAGAGAAGACAACCGCGCGCAGCGGCCCGTATACTTTGTAAGCCAGAGATTTACGGGGGCAGAAGCCAGATACCCTAAACTTGAGAAGCTAGCATACTATTTGCTAATCACGTCACGGAAACTGCGACACTATTTCCAATCTCATTCCACCAGAGTTTTAACCGATCAACCGCTAAGGCAGGTACTCCATCGCCCCGACACTTCTGGGCGACTATTTAAATGGTGCATTGAACTGAGTCAATATGGTATCAGCTACCATCCTTGCACCGCCATCAAGGGACAAGCCATGGCCGATTTCATTGCCGAATTCACTACCAATGAAGGTAAGGAACAATTTGAAATAACAGAAGATATCAAGTGGAATCTCTTTGTAGATGGAGCATCAAACGAACAAGGCTCGGGGGCAGGTATTGTGATAATCACTCCCAGGGGAAGGAAGCTGCACTATGCCCTAAGGTTGGAATTCGCTGCCACCAACAACGATGCAAAATATGAAGCAGTAATAGTAGGATTAGAACTTGCCTTAGAAATTGGAGTCAGTTCTTTATGTCTTCATAGTGATTCTCTACTTATCGTAAACCAAGTACTAGGAGAGTTTCAGGCTCGAGGAGAATGACTCACAGCATATCTAAAGAAGACCAAGTTGTTGCTCGATCAATTGGATCACTATTTAATCAAACACATTCCTCGAGAAGAGAATCGAGAGGCCGATGAGCTAGCAAAGCAAGCTAGCATGAAGAACAACACCATTTCCGGAACAGTAGCCATCTCAAAACAACTAGCCCCAAGTTTCAAAAAAAGGGATCTGATAGCTGCAATCGAAGAAGAAACTTGGATGGCTCCTATTCGGAAATACTTACAAGATGGCACACTACCCGACGGGCGTAACGAAGTTAAGAAAATCTTGAGGAGAGCTTCCCGCTACACAATACAAGAAGGCATCCTCTATCGACGCGGGTTCTCTAACCCCTTATTAAAGGTGTGTTGCTGGAAGGGAAGCCAAGAAAATCATATCCAACATCCATCAAGGGAGCTGCGGAGATCACACTGGTGGGCAGACTCTGGCAAAGAATACGCTCCGATATGGATATTACTGGCCCACTATAAACAAAGACGCCTTAGACTTCGTTAAAAGATGCGACAGATGTCAGAAATTTGCTAAGATTCCTCGACTACCAACAAATGAGATTACTCAAATGACCAGTTCTTGGCCCTTTGCAGTATGGGGAATTGACTTGATTGGCGAACTGCCGATGGGCCGAGGCAGAGCCAAATATGCTATAGTGGCAGTCGACTATTTCACCAAATGGGTGGAAGCGGAACCTCTAAATAAAATATCTTCGGCAAAAGTTATAAACTTCTTGATCAAAAATGTTCTATGTAGGTACGGGGTTTCACTCAAAATCATATCGTATAATGGACTTCAGTTTGACAGCGAGGAGTTCGCCGACTGGTGCCAAGAGCACGGAATTCACAAAAGCTTCTCATCTGTGGCTTATCCCCAGGCAAATGGACAAGTCGAAGCTGTCAACAAATTCTTAAAACTCTAATCAAGAAGAAGCTTGAAAGGTCAAAAGGCGCTTGGGTGGATGAACTTCCTACGGCACTTTGGGCTTATCGCACGTATTGCAGAACATCAACAGGTCATACTCCTTTCTCTTTGGCATACGGATCGGAGGCCATGCTCCCAGTTAAAACTGTAGTGCCATCCCGCCGTAGGATCCACTACAACCCAGAAGAGAACGAAGAGCTCCTCCACATGTTTTTGGATCTAATCGAGGAAAGAAGAAATGATGCAGCACTCAAAGCAGCAGCTCACAAGCAAAAAGTGGCATCACAATACAACTCCAAAGTCAAGCATCGCAGCTTACAAGAAGGAGATCTTGTCCTCAAGCGAATCTTCCCGTGCCTCGGAGCGCTAGATCCCATCTGAGAAGGACCATATGTAATTCATAAAGATCTCCACAACGGAGCTTATATTTTGTCAACAGTGGACGGAGAGGTGTTCCAGAGGGCATGGAACATCCAACACCTTCATCGATACTTTTCTTAACTTGTACTGCCCATATAAAGTGAATTAACAAAGAGAATCAGTGGACGTAGGCATTTTCGTGCCGAACCACTTTAAAAATTTGTCTCTTTTTTTAACTTGTTCCTTTATATCTTGGCTACTTGCACAACTTCACCTGGACAAAACCTAACAGTTATTATACGAATCTATGCCCTCGCCAATGAGACACTTTTGCTCCAGCATCCCTCTGCTGCGGGTTAACTCATTGCTCGTGACAGCCCTTAAAACCAACTGTAATAAGCCGATTATAAGCCGTCGAGAAGGGCAACCATAGCCTAGGCAGCTCATTACGGCGTTCGGCTCGTCGGCAACCGTGAACCGATTATAAGCCCCAACATAAGGTGTGGCCAGCCAGGGGCAGTTCACAGTTGACGATCGGCACCCGCGCTACCCGGCCACGGTAAATCGAATAATACCCACGATTACGGGCCATAATGGCCCGGTTAGTTACCGTGCGCGATCCCGGCTCCGGTGTGTCTTAAGTGCGGCTGTGGTAAAAAAGAAAACTCCCCGCGGAGGCGTAAGATGGGTGACAAATGCCTCGAAGACACACAGCTAGGGAAAGTGACTACAAAGCCCGTTTCCCACGAACTTAAGCACATCGAAGGCCTTCCGTGATTGGAAGTTTTTACTATTTCTTATATTTCTATTTTATTTATAAAAACTTTCTTCCTATCCTCTATAACGATCACTAAAGTACAGGACATAAAATAGGAGATACTCGCTAATAAAAATAAGAACTCACAGCTGGATGACAGGTCACTCAGCTGCGTTCCATATTCAATTACACAAGGCATTCAAAGCAACCGTCTACAACTAAAACTTGAAGGGCGGTACTTTCTTCTCTTATACATAAATATGTAACTATAATTTATTCGCACATCACACTAACATTGCAAGACATGAAACTATATTTTAAGCAAGAACTTAGCGTCAAAGACAATTGAATCACTAACACATGCACAGCTATATTTTATGCAACACATCAAAATAACGACAGCATTCAAACATGACAAAATCAGCTTATGTTATAAAGTTACATGCCAAAAATCAAGTTGTTCATTACACAATTACAGCCTGAAAATTACATTAATGTTTTAAGACTAACATAGACAGTAATGTCAAGTAAACTGAAAAATGTCCAGGTCAAGCCAAGAAGCCGACTGCATCGGGGCTTCGCCTCTATCCTGCTGGCCCTCCGAGGTCTACTTAACCGCCGGATCAGAACTCCCAACATGCTGACCAGAGGTAGTTGGCACTTTAGAGGTCCCGCCTGTCCAATTTAGGAGAAGAATTCATTGAATAAACAATAAGCAACCAAGTTATGAAAATGCTAAAAGGGAAGACTTACCAGCATCTGTTCCTTGATCATCATCCCCCAACTGTACACCTACCTCCTCAGCAGCGAGCAGCCGCATGCCCTCCTTCACCGCCACTTTCTCGTCCTTAGTGAATTGGGCCGTAACCACATCCATTATGAAGGTCGTGCCACCCTCCTTATCCGCATCATCCTTGGCCTCCTCCAGAGCCCGGAGATAAATCCTGGCCATGATCCGGGGATAATCATCCATCCAGGATAGGTTGCCCTGCTTCCAAGTACGGAAATACATATCCTGCAGCATCTCATCCATCATCCCCTCGTTCTCCTCAAACTCCCTCATTCGGACCTCAGAAGCCAATAGCTTTGCCACGGCAGCATCCCTCTCCGATTGGTATCGCGAGCGGTCAGCCTGAAGGGATTTCCTCATCGCCTCCATCTCCTCCTTCAGCTTGGCTTGAGCAAGCTCCGCGGCTTCAAGCTTCCCAGATAATTCCTCTACCCGCTCGAGATCCGCTCTCCGAACCTCGTCCACCGTTGCAATGGCCATATTGATCCGTTCCTTGCAGATGGCCTCCATTTTCCGCAGCTCGGCTCTGCCAGCCTCTTCCATGGTTTTCTTTAGCCATCTGGAGGCAGCCTCGTGCTGAGAGATCTGGATGGCCTGATCGACGAGTTGCTTGGCCTGGTCAGAAACCACTAACTGCAATCTTATGTTGGCACTGCCAATTTACTCCCCGGCCTTGACCAGTCGGGCATGATGCCCCATCAATTTCCTAGTCTCCTCAACAACCCGGTCGATATTTGCCTTGGCTTCATCCCCTATAGTTACAATCCGAGTAGTAAGCAAATCAAGGTCCAGGGACTTGGTCTCATCAAGCACCCTTACCATAGGATTGCGAGGGAGAAGGTTCTCACCAGTAACCTCGTCAAAGGAAATAACATGAGAACCCGGATCCAGATCTGGATGACCCGCAAATGGATTACGAGCCAAGCCGGGACGATCAATCTGAGTAACGGTAGGATTCTCTGATGGATGCGGAGAGGGTATGAACTCAGTATCCTCCCCCGTGATATCATGAATAGGCTGGGTTGGGGGCTGAAGTCAGGATGAAGGTTCGAATAAGGAGCACCTCCTCTTTTTATTTTGAATATCCTCTTCAATAACTCCGAGAAGAGGACGGTAGCCAACTACGTCCCCGGAACGATTGGTCGGAGGTTTTGGTTTAGCGGAAGCTTTGAGGAGTTTGAATTGTTCGAGACGGTGCCGAATGTCTGATGTCTTGGCCACCTTACCCGTTCCTGGAATGAAAACCAAGTGTTACAAGCATGAATGGGACTATAATCCAAGGAACATGCGAAGTTAAAAGAGGAGTCAAAAATTCACCTTGAATCGCCGGAGTTGCCCTAGCTGAAATGCTCTTGGAAGGTGAACCGGCACCAGACGCGGCCCTATCAGTTTTCTTTGGCTTCTCCACCAAGGCCGATCCTTCCTCCAACCCCTCAAAAGCCTGGCGGAAAGCATCATCTGTCCACTCTTGGATCTCTCCTACTTGCCCAGAAGACAAAGCCCCGGCACCATCACCGCTCTGTCCTTCGCCACCATCACCACCATCACCTTCTCCATCACCTCCGCTCTCCTCCTCGCCTCATTCCTCCTCTACATTTTCCTCCTCCGGAACATCTGGACATGTGCTAGGGGAGGGTCCATCGGATTTCTTGAGCTTCTTCCCTTCGGCGACTGGAGGTATCGAGAAGGGTTTCCTCTTGCTACTCTTCGTCGTGGCCCCTCCTTTAGCTTTGACAGCCCTCTCCTTAGCTGTGTATCTCTGCTTGCCACAGACTGACGTGGTAGAATCAAGTTGTGCTGCAGAAGAGTAGCATTCCTGATCAGGTAAGACGTTGATCTCTTCCTTCCCGAAATGGCTTCTATCTCCGCAGCCATCTGAACCAGGCGATCGTTCTCCACGACCGCAAAGCCACCTGTCGCTAGCAACAAATAAAAACACATAAGAAGAAGCATTGCAGTCAAAACGGAAATTATAAATAAGCTTCAACTTACAACCGGAGGTGAAGCGACGGATAGAAACAGAGTCATCCTTGACGAAAAATCATTCTTTCTTGAACATGCTGAAGTTCAAATATAAGTCCAGGACCGGCTTGAAGGACACGGCCGATTCCAAGCTGATATATGGAGACCCCTTCTTGTAACCTCTCAAATTGTACAAATATCAGATCTCCCGGTTGGAAGGGGGATGCCCGTATTTTCTTTGGAAAATGATGAATAGACTCACCAAGATAGCCTAGGAGTTGGGCTGAAGCTAGAAAAGGGCCACCTTCAAATAGGTAATGAAGCTGACTATCCAAGCATTGATCGGGGGAACGTCCCCGCACATGCAATGGTACCTATTACAAGCGAAATATCCTTCAGGGGGGTCATACGGCATAACTCCATTCCCTGGCAGCACCATGTGTGCTCTGTCAATCCCGAAAGAACGAGATATAACATCAAGCTGCTCCTCTTAAAGGGGGCTAGGAAAGCAGTCAGGTGGCGAGTTCAGGAGCTCCTGAGGGCCGTACCCATCTACTAGTGATCTCGGGGGAGGTCCATGACGTCCCGATCCTGACTGAGCTGAGGGCACTGCAGAGGACTCTTCTCTGTCCGTGGATTTCTTCCTATCTGATCGAGTTTCCACTTTGCGAGACATTTATCTGCAACGCGAGAAAACATATTGTTAGAACAAGGAAAGAAGGGATATAAACAAGCAAGTGCGTACAGTCTGGAATTTCATTTGCAACTTAAAACATAAAAGGCTCAAAGTTCATTCGGCATTCAAACTCCCCGATCTCGTTTGGTATTCCCAACATAAAGTCCATTCAGCACTCATACTCCATAAGTGTCACTCGGTAATTCAAACCTTAGAGTCATCCGGCACTCATTCTCCCTGAATGTCATTCGGTAACTCCGAGCCTTAGAGCTCATTCGACACTCACACTATGTTCATTCGGTAGTTTAAGCATAAAGTGTATTCGGAAGAAGGGAAATTCACCTGGGTCGGAAATCAAAGATGGTTCGGCGATATGACTGATTCGGCAGGCAAGAATTTGGTTCGGCTATTTCAGGTAGTAGGGAATAACGAAAGCATGAAGCCCCTACTTATAGGCAAGCATAGAATGACCAAACCACATGGTTCGACACTTAGGACGAATGGGAGAAAACAAAGCGCGATATATGCAGGCATATGCCCCACTTTGGGGGGCCAAATGTTGGGCGTATTCTCACCACCGAACCAAGGCAGGGCCGAACCAACCCACTCCCAACACCTAGCCGAACCAACACCAACCCTCTACCGGACCGGATCATTCCCCCACTAACAATGCCCTACCTCACCACTCCCCACCGAACCAAAACCTACCGGACCAAGTCCCACCGAACCAACCACTTCCCATATACCACCGAACCAAAGCCACTCTACCTACCACCGAGCCAAAGCCACTCTACCTGCCACCGAACCAACCCATCTCCCAAGTACTACCGGACCAAAGTGCTACCGGACCAAGGTCTCAACTCCAACCATCTACTACCAAACCAAGGTGTTGCCGAACCAACGTTGCCAGGCCAGATTGCATCAGCCCAGGCCCACCAGCAGCTATATACAACCAGAACCCCTACCCCCAGCCTCATTCTATAAATAGAGGGGCAGGGGTACAACAATGGCAGACAAGTTTGAGAGCTCAAGCACGGATAGAACTTTCAAACAATTTTCATACACTTGTAATCAAAGCTTTGTACTTGTAATCTGAAGAGTGAAGGAGAATAACATATAAAGTGGACGTAGGCACATTCTGACCGAACCACTATAAATCTGTGTGTTTTTTACAATTTAGTACCTTCTTTTCACATATTTGCATGAATCACCCAAATCACTAAGAACAACTTAAAATCAACTAAATCATACGACTTGGAGGTGTTTGCCCATTTCTTGTGCAAACAATAAATATTAGCCTTTAGTTAATTACACAAATTAATTTAACTATCACCCATTCACATTTATTACATTTGTCCATAATTAATTACTCAAATTAATTATTCGATAATCAATTACATTGATTCATTATCATTTACTTCCATCATAATCATTATTAACTAACCCATATTAAATTTTCTCAATTAATTAATTATACTTAATCATCAAAATTTTAATTTATTTAAATGATAAGTCCTTTGTCTTCATTAACTTATTTAAAATCTTATTAAATACACTTCTAATTAATTATCGTAAATGCAGTTATCTTTCATAATTAAGTTGCATCACTAGTGACCTAAGTTATGGGTTATGTTAAACCTGGAAATTTCTTTATATTCTATTCCCAATAAAACATTAACTTTAAATTTAAATTTGATAAAACCCTTGGACTTTGCTTACATTAATTCCATTTATACTAAAGGAAACTCAGCCCAAAGGAAAATCAACCCGGCCCAAAGCCCAACTCCCTCCTCCTCCTTTTTAAAAAAAAACTGCAAATACTAAAGTCCAACTCGAGTTTGACCCGACGTTTTCTCACGCAAATTCGAGTCCGCTCTCTCAACATTCCTTCTCTATATAACTTCGAGATCATCATCGGGCTAAAACAATATTTCCCCGAGTTTAATCCTCCACAACCTCCTCAAATAAACGACGACACATGGTGCACGTGCATATCAGATCCGGCCACCTCCAGTCCTTGCTCCGACCGTCGACAAATCGGCGATAACCCCACAGTAATTTTCCCCAAACCAGAAACCAGGAACAACCATTAATTCAAAATCGAAAATTTCGACCGACGCTGGAACCAATACTATCATTCCAATTCCTCCTGCTCCGCCGCTACCTGCCACTAGGACCCACGTCCTCTCGTCAGAAGGTTCACCAGCACCCCTCTACCATTTCCCCCTTCTCTGGCCTCACTCGACGCCACCCAGCCACCAGAATATGCCGCGAACTCCCCTCGCCCAAAACATGACCTAAAACCCTATTCCAGCATTGCCGCGCCACCTCAAGTGTCTTAAAACCAAACCCCTATTTTTCCCACGATCTCCAATCCACGACCTTCCTCCAGACATAATCCCGCCGTCCACAACCCACGTGATCGCCAGAAATTGACCAAACATCAATTTTCTTTTAACATGAAATATCACAATATATACGAATTTAAAAATCCTGAGATTAATTATCAAAATTCCTCATTTTCGAAATCAAGTTAAACTATAAAATCAAAACACAAAATTTAAACAATTGAATCTCATACGTGAATTAATTTTCACTGTAATCCCTTGTTTTTGAAATAATTGCTAAATAAATTTACT
Source organism: Allium cepa (assembly GCA_030765085.1). NCBI lineage: Eukaryota > Viridiplantae > Streptophyta > Magnoliopsida > Asparagales > Amaryllidaceae > Allium > Allium cepa. The sequence goes on from CM060931.1 coordinate 174,911,419, forward strand.
GGGAAACAATTTTAAATTTAAGATATCATGATTATAATCAGGGTTTCTTCAATCATCAACGCCTAGAAGAATTTGAGTGATAAGTTTTAGAGTTTTTGAAATGATTTGATGGTCTGAAATCCAAAAACAGAGACCAAGAGTACTTTACATAGTCATGCACTCAGCAAATCAAACTTTAAATAGGCAACACCTTAATACAACCATACCAAACATGTTTGAGTTATTTATATGATTAATTATTGCATGCACAAGAATTTCAATAATTTATCAACATCATCATTGTCAACAGGTTTAAGCATTAAAAATGGTAGCAGTTTACTCACCTTAAATTGTTGAACAGAGACCAATATCAAGATTTTAAAAGTTGCTAGCTCTTCCCCCTATTACAGGATTTTGCCTTAGATCAGAAATTGATTTATTCTGATCTGGATCTTGAACTAATTGCTGATCTTGAGTTGCTTTTAGTTTCAGAAACTTGAAAGAACTATGCTTAATTTATTTGCTTCTTCCTTTGGTTATTTGCTTCACAAGTTTTAGATCTGAACAGAGATTATTTTCTTTTGATTTTCTCAAATTTTGGTTTTTGAATTTGGAAGGGTAGGAAAGAACTAAGTAGAGAATGGAGATGTTAATGAAATTTTGTTTTAATAATTTTTTTTAGTTATTTTAAAGAACAATGACACTTGGTAAATAGGCTTACAAATGTCATTCGATATACCTTTTCCTTACATTTGCAATTCTATGTATCAATATTTTTATAAGTATTTATAAAATAATATCAATTTAGTTCATATTTATAAATGTCTTAATTGTTTTAATATTTAAACTCCTCTTATATTTATCCATCTGAAATTTTAAAGGTAGATGATATAAAATCCCAATTACACACTTATAATAGTTATACAAATATACTAATTATATATATATATACCTTATTTATATTTTTAAATGTTTTCCATAAAACTTTTATATTAAATTTTCCATTTATTAACTACTTTCCCTCGTTATATTACATGATCTTTAAAAGAAAATAACGAACTATATACTAATAAAATCATATACATATATTTTATATCCAATTTGTTTAAGACATTTATTCTTTGAATTCCTAATTCAAATTTAACTTAATTCAAAATCCAATTTAAAATCAACTCATATAAATATATTTACTTAAACAAACACAAATTCACTTTGTTTGAAAATAATAATATTTTTATTTAAAATCTTTTTTATATCCGTATATATATATATAAATATATATATATATATAAACAACCATTATTATTTGTTTTTAAAAGAAGAATTTGTCGATTTTAAGTAATTATATCAAGTGGTTATCACATAAATTTTTATTCAGATATAAATATTTATGATCAGATTTATTGGTTTCATTTAAAGATCAGTGTTTTAATAAACTTAATCTTGTAAATTACCAATTAACAGATGTCCAAAATCCTGATTATCACATTCCTCCCCCTTGAAATCTTTTCGTCCTCGAAAAGGAACGAAATGAAAATTTATTAAAATGCTTATTATCAGAAAAATTATTCTTTGATCACCTTTAAAACACTTTAATTTTTTCTACATAATATTAAAAAATAGTTTCTATGAAGATACTTTTATAACTCGATGTCTCAACCAGTCCATCCTTGTTCTCACAGAAATTCGGTCAAACGTTGATCAGGCGTAAGACTGAAAATCTATAACTACTTGGTAAGCCCATTTTCAACATCCAATGAAAATACTTGAAAAATATTTTACTGAAAATATAGAAAACATTTTCTAAAATTGAGGAAATATCTTTTGGTGAGAATGCTCTGGAAATCATCACTCCCATCCATGGTCATAGTTACATTCCAGGGTTACGTTATCATCGCAGCAAAAGTCCACGTAACTACAGGCTCTCCGCGGCCTCTCGATTACGCCATGGAACCCACGATAGATCGTAGTTACATTCCACGGTTACGTTGCCATCGCAGCAAAAGTCCATGTAACTGCAAGCTCTCTACAACCTTTGATTTTCGCTGTCGAAATGAAGCTCCTCCACTCCTACATAGGTCGCAGTCTACCGATATAAAATCAAACGCAGACTGTTGGCTCTCAATGGCACACACGACTTTAGCTATGTTACCATAGGTCGTAGTCTACTGATGTAAAATCAAACGCAGACTGTTGGCTCTCAGCGGCACACACGACATTCTCTATGGTATACTCTACTCATAATCTCCAGGAACTAGTTTTGTCCGGACTCCTCACAGGATCAACTTTAGAACCCCCACAGGGCTCAAGGCAGCACCACCCGGTGGTACTCCTGAGAAGTTCATTTCAAGGGAACGCCTTTTTCCCCAGAGCCATCATCAAAACACTTTATACTATACGCATATAGTATCTTTGAATCATACACCTAGTACGATCTTATACAAAGCTCCTTTAAACAAAATCGGTTATTCCAAAATCGATAATTCTCAAACTAGGCTTTCCGAATTCTCATATTGATTTTACCCAAAAATCAAAAGCCTTTCCAAATCCAAAGGTCCCCAAAACCTTTTTCCAAAATCCTCATAAGATCCTTTATATATACATACAAATATATATAAAATTTTAAAAACTTTGGATCATTTCAAACTTGTATAAAACACATTTTATACTTCAAAACACCTTCAAAATCCTTTCCTTCTGGCAATAGATTCAACAAGGGAAGATTTATCTTATATAACAAAGATATATAACTTTATTTATTCCAAATCAAATATTTAAATTTGATTACTCTTTTAAATATCAATTTCATTCAAATCCGTACGATGTACACATATCATTCGTATGCCATACCAATCTGATCGCTCACTCGATCACACAATTTCACTTCCGAACTAGTATCGTCCACCCGACTTCCTAGTGCGGACACAGATCTGGTTTCTTGATCAGAAACCGTCATTCTCCTTGCATAGCCACAACTATGATAGAAAACAGCCAGAACCAATCAACAATCCATATCCAGGTCCTCCGTCGAAAATCAAGTGAAATATCCTAGCTCGGATCGACATACTATCTCGAAATTCTATGCTCGAATCTGGATAAAATCATTATGCGAATAGAATAACATACGTACACCCTACATATTTATCTTTATTGGTTATTAGCCAAATCAATTCCACTTCTATTCACATTCACTTATTCGCAATTGCTTCAATCCATTTGGATTATCACCTTTATTCTTATCTCGATTGGGTATTTAACCAATAACAGTTTAAACTCTGTCCAGTTTAAATTTAGAAAATAGCTTGAAAAGTTAAAAATAGATAAGTAGTTGGAAAATAATTACTAGTTTGTAAAATAGGTGTAAAATATTTGGAAAATAGTTAAAATAATCATAGAAATTTTAGATAATTGCAAAATAATAGTAAGATAGTTATTAGTTTTGTAAAATAGTTGAAATATAGTAATTAGCTTATAAAACAGTTGGAAAATTGTTAAATAATTCCAAAAATAATTGTAAAACAATTGTTAACCGTGCTTTTAATCGTGCTTTTAATCACTTTATTTGTAAAACAATTGTAAACTTATTAACATGCTTAACCGTGCTTTTAATCACTTTATTTGGCATGGAAATATCTATTCAAACAAACTTATTCCTATTGCATATAAAAAGATTATCACACCTTTTAAAATGGGTGGTCTTGGCATTATCAATCTCAAAATATGGAATATTGCTGGTAACTCTAATCATGTCAATAAACTTCTCACTGATAAGAATGGTCTATGGGCTGCCTGGAATAGGCACTATAATCTCAAAAATAATAACTTCTGGACTATGAATCCTGATACCAATGCTAGTTATCACTGGAAAAAAATATTAAAGCATAGACGGCAATTTTTACCTATGGTTCAATGTGATAAAAACAATGCTTTCTGGTTCTCTCCTTGGTGCTCATCAGGTATGATTCTATCTTCTCTTGTCGACTACAATCTTATCTCCAACTCTGGTATCCCTCTCCATGCGACGGCAAATGACTATATCTCTGATGTTGGTATTCATCTACCCCATGTTTCCTCGACCTCTCTGATTTCTGTTTGGATACTAATAAGAGAAAACTTCACCAAACCTAATTTAGAAGGTCTGACATGGTGTGATAATACCCACAACATCTCTAATGTTTACAATTCGATCATTTGCAGCACTACCAATTCTAACTTTGCCTGGCACTCAAGAATTTGGCAATCTGGATCTAAACCAAAGCATAACTTACTTCTCTGGAAATGCCTCAATAATGCTCTGCATACTCAATACAACTTAGTGAGGAGGAATTTCATCGATCACTCTAAATGCATTCTTTGTGACCGTGCTCCTGAGAACGTTGGCCATCTTCTTTTCAACTGTCTCTTCTCCTTTCAACTCTGGCGTCGTACTCTATTACACATAAATGAACAACCGCCTGTCCGCGACTTCAAAATCGAATGGATTCGTATCTTCAAAGCTACTCGATGGAAAACGCAATCTTCCATTTGCCTTCTCAAATTCCTCAAATTAACGGTGGCTGCCATATGGGAAGAGAGAAATAATCGAAGATTTGCCAATAAATTCTCTTCTATATCAGCTGTTTTGTGCAAAATTATTAGCTGATTTGCTTCATGTTTTGTTTTTTCATGCTGTATGCTTGCGTCTATGCCTTTGTATTATCCTTTTGTTTAGGCTTCTCTAAGCTTTGTACCTATTTTCTTTTATATTTCTAATAAAAGTGGTCTGTCCACTCTAAAAACAGGCTGACCTTGCCAAAAAAGAAAAAAAGAAAAAAAAGAAAAAAAAAGATTATATATACTATAAATGGCATGGAAAAATAGGTTTATATTAAAACAATTTATATTAAAAATAGTCCAGAGTCAAAACTGTTCACTTCCCAATTTCCATTCTCATCAATTCAATTTAAATTTCCACTTCCATTTAAATTGACTCAATTCCAATTTAAATAACTTCAATTTCCATTGAAATTTATTTAACCCCAATTCAAGTTGAATTAACCTCAATTTCTTTCCAAATTCAATTCAAATTCCATTTGAATTTAAAACTATTCAACTTTTAATCACAATTTCTAAATATTTAAATCAAATTTCAATTTGAACAAACTTCAAATTTCAGTTCACTATGAACAATCTCGAATTACATAAATTCGAGTTAATACTTCAAATGTTGATTTGATTCCTTTAAATCAATTTACCTTTAAGGTTTTTAAACAATTCAATTCATAGATCAGACCTGACATTTACACCACAAATCAAATTAACCTTTATTTTTTTAACAATAACCCAAATCTTTAAACAATTTAATTTTGAGTCAAATTCTCAAAATTCCTTTTTAAATTATCTTTACTTATTATTATTTTTAAAAAAAAATTCAAATAAGAATTTAAAACAATTTTATCTTAAAAATTTAATTTATTACTCAATTTTAACTTACAGTTTTTAAATCTAGTTCCTTAAACAATTTTAATTTACAACTGTAATTATTCAAATTTTTAGTTCAAAGTTATTCCTTATCCTTAATTTTAAATTAAAGTGTGATTTTCCTTTTTATCCTAATAATGGATATATTACCACACTTCATTTCTCATTTATTGAAACAAATCAAATATCAGCTTAAAGATTATTAATAACAATAGGATGATATCATCTAATTTATTTAAAACATCCATTCATTTTCAATTTCTAGATCTCAAACCCATTTTGAGATCACTCAAACTTCCTAATTCAAATCAACCATTTAACTTCCCAAGTTAAATCTTAATTTCATCATGAGATTTCCAAATCAGGTTGATCATTCAAACTTTTTAACTTTTTCCCAAGTTAAACTCAATTCACTTAATCTAGTCAACCTTACCCAATTTGAACTTTCATTTCAAATTTTAAACTTCTCATAAATAATCTTCCCACTTATTAAGTTCAAAAACTTATCACTTTGGGTATCATATCTCATTCCAGATTTAAATCTCAATATTTAGAGTTTATTTCAAAACATCTTTGATATTGTGTATATTCCTTATATATTCTTCTTGGCCCACCAAGCCGAATTTTAAAATTTAAACTACCCTTGGTTTTAATTCAAAACAATTTCTTTTAAATTTTACAAACAACTTCTTATTCTAAAATAAGATTACATTCAAATAGTTTGAATAATATTATTTCCTTTAACATTTTGGAAACAATTTCAAATGTTTAAATTTAGAATCCAGAACTTCACAATTTGAAACCCACTTTAATTTACATCCTTTCAAATTTACAAGTTGTTCTCTTTTAAATGGTTACTTCCTTAAAACATTTTATTGTTTATTTGAAAACAACCATCCCATTATTAAACACAATAACCATTCTATTTCTCCGGTTTGTAACCAAGTCTAATTCATCTTATTTAGAAATTCTTCCCCAACTTCAAAATTAAATTTCAGTTTGAATATATTTCAAACTTTTCCTTATTCAATTTTAAATTTGGTTATATTTCTATTACCACTTAATTTAATTTCCATAATTTAACAATCAATTACCTTAAAGTTTGTTAGAAAGAAATATTGCTATATATATCAAAATATATTCTTATAAAATCATTTAAAATCTTCATATAAGAAAATAACAAGTACGCTCTCATACATATATACACTCAACTCATTTTAGGGTACCATTGACACTATCTTAAATGAGTAAACCCACCAGAGCCAAGGTTCTCACTTAACCTTCAGCTCTGATACCAAATGTAACGACCCGGAAATTTCGATCCCGAAAATTTCAGATAGTTAGTGAAAAGAAGAAAGAGAAAACGAAGGAACATAAAACTCAAACTAAGAATCTCACATTCGCAGCGGATAAAATATAATATCACATAAATAATAGCAGTTATACAAAGGAAAACTGTACTGTCAAATTACACTTTAATATATCAGAGTTACAATAATTACACGACATTGGACAGTTTAAAACAACATGTCCCAAATAATCAGCAATAATACATACAACAGAAAACGCTCCATATGTTCCTGCCATCCAGCTTGCCTACTGAGTTCCAGAATGTCCTTTACCTGAAAAATTGTAATACTCGGTCTGACCCGAGCATTATGTCAAAGTAACACCCGGGTCAGGCTGGAGACCAACGTGAGTAAACCCATCTAATATGGAACACAAAACATACAATCTTATATAAACCCGAGGTAACTAGTGTCAATTTACAACTTCACAAGTCGTTATAGACTTCACTTACATCACACATTGATTTCTAAGTGCCAAATTTAGATTAAAGGGTCCAATTCACTTAAATCGTTCCATTTCATTCTATTGATCCTACGTATCAAATTATAATGAATCGAAGTGGTTTCGGGTATTTACTAATACCAGACTCCGGTCTCTTCGCATCCAATGTCATCTAAACCCAAGTTATCCAATTAAATACAATTCAACTTTAATTGTCGGATAACACTTTTACACAGTAATTCATAATTGATTGATAATCACATTATCATCGTCCATCCAACATATCAGAGATATCAACCAATTCAAGCACCCATCATCATTTAATCATTAATAAGCAAGATTGATCACTTCCATTAATTACATTAATTAATGATCCTCTAATTACTTTCATTAGTTAATTATTTTTAAATTTCATATAATAATTAACCTTTAACTTAATTACGTTCATTAATCAATCTTGATTAATCACAATCAAGAATTAACTTTTCTTAATTACTTCATCAATTAAACCAACCTCTTGATTAATTATATAAATTAATCCTTCCATACACTGAGTAATCATTACTTAATTTCTTCCATCAAGTAATCATCCTTTAATTACTACCCATCAAGCAATTTCCTTAAATTAATTACATCCAGTAATTATCCAGTAATTACTTGACTAAGTAATTATACCTTATTAATTAGCTTAAGTAATTATATTTAACTCAACATCAAATGTTTACTTTTAATTAATTAAACTCAATTAATTAACTAAAATTAACCACATCAACTTAATTATACCGAGTAATTAATTCCTTTAATTACTTCATTAAGTAATTATTCATAATAATTCTTTTACATCAAGTAATAAGCCTCTTAATTACTTATCACTTAATTACTCCTTAATTGATTAACCTTGATTAATCAATCCTTAATTGTCACTTTTAAGTACAATAAGTATTAGCCTTTAGTTAATTACACAAATTAATTTAGCTATTACCCATTCACATTTATTACATTTGTCCATAATTAATTACTCAAATTAATTATTCGATAATCATTTACATTGATTAATAATCATTTACTTCCATCATACTCATTATTAACTAACCCATATTAAATTTTCTCAATTAGTTAACTATACTTAATCATCAAAACTTTAATTTATTTAAATGATAAGTCCTTTGTCTTCATTAACTTATTTAAAATCTTATTAAATACACTTTTAATTAATTATCATAAATACAATTATCTTTCATAATTAAATTGCATCACTAGTGACCTAAGTTATGGGTTATGTTAAATCTGGAAATTTCTTTATATTTTATTCCCAATAAAACATTAACTTTAAATTTAAATTTGATAAAACCCTTGGACTTTGCTTACATTAATTCCATTTATACTAAAGGAAACTCGTCCCAAAGGAAAATCAACCCGGCCCAAAGCCCAACTCCCTCCTCCTTCTTTTTAAAAAAAACTGCAAATACTAAAGTCCTACTCGAGTTTGACCCGACGTTTTCTCACGCAAATTTGAGTCCCCTCTCTCGACATTCCTTCTCTATATAACTTCGAGATCATCATCGGGCTAAAACCAAATTTCCCCGAGTCTAATCCTTCATAACCTCCTCAAATAAACGACGACACATGGTGCACGTGCACGTCAGATCCGGCCACCTCCAGTCCTTGCTCCGACCGTCGACAAATCGGCGATAACCCCACAGTCATTTTCCCCAACCCAGAAACAAGGAACGACCATTAATTCAAAATCGAACATTTCGACCGACACTGGAACCGGTATTATCGTTCCAATTCCTCCTGCTCCGCCGCTACCTGCCACTAGGACCCACGTCCTCTCGTCAGAAGGTTCACCAGCACCCCTCTACCATTTCCCCCTTCTCCGGCCTCACTCGACGCCGCCCAGCCATGAAAATATGCCGCGAACTCCCCTCGCCCAAAACATGACCTAAACCCCTATTCCGACATTGCCGCGCCACCTCGAGTGTCTTAAAACCAAACCCCTATTTTTCCCACGATCTCCGATCCACGAACTTCCTCAAGACATAACCCCGCCGTCCACAACACACGTGATCGCCATAAATTGACCAAACATTTTTTATCTTTTAACATGAAATATCACAATATATACGAATTTAAAAATCTTGAGATTATTATCAAAATTCCTCATTTTCGAAATCAAGTTAAACTATAAAATCAAAACGCAAAATTTAAACAATTAAATCTCATACTTGAATTAATTTTCACTGTAATCCCTCATTTTTGAAATAATTGCTAAATAAATTTACAGGGAAACAATTTTAAATTTAAGATATCATGATTATAATCAGGGTTTCTTCAATCATCAACGCCTGGAAGAATTTGAGTGATGAGTTTTAGAGTTTTTGAAAAGATTTGATGGTCTGAAATCCAAGAACAAAGACCAAGAGTACTTTACACAGTCATGCACTTAGCAAATCAAACTTTAAATCAGGAAACACCTTAATACAACCATACCAAACATGTTTGAGTTATTTATATGATTAATTATTACATGCACAAGATTTTTCAATAATTTATCAACAGCATCATTGTCAACAGGTTTAAGCATTAAAAATGGTAGCAGTTTACTCACCTTAAATTGTTGAACAAAGAGCAATATCAAGATTTTAAAAGTTGCTAGCTCTTCCCCCTATTACAGGATTTTGCCTTAGATCAGAAATTGATTTATTCTGATCTAGATCTTGAACTAATTGCTAATCTTGAGTTGCTTTTTGTATCAGAAACTTGAAAGAACTATGCTTAATTTATTTGCTTCTTCCTATGGTTATTTGCTTCACAAGTTTTAGATCTGAAAAGAGATTATTTTCTTTTGAGTTTCTAAAATTTTGGCTTTTGAATTTGGAAGGGTAGGAAAGAACTAAGATAGAGAATGGAGATGTTAATGAAATTTTGTTTTAATAATCTTTTTTTAGTTATTTTAAAGAACAATGACACTTGGTAAATAAGCTTACAAATGTCATTAGATATACCTTTTCCTTACGTTTGTAATTCTGTGTATCAATATTTTTATAAGTATTTATAAAATAATCTCAATTTAGTTCATATTTATAAATGTCTTAATTGTTTTAATATTTAAACTCCTCTTATATTTATCCATCTAAAATTTTAAAGGTAGATGATACAAAATCTCAATTACACACTTATAATAGTTATACAAATATATTAACTATATATACCTTATTTATATTTTTAAATGTTTTCCATAAAACTTTTATATTAATTTTTCCATTTATTATCTACTTTCCCTCATTATATTAACATGATCTTTAAATGAAAATAATGAACTATATACTAATAAAATCATACACATATATTTTATATCCAATTTGTTTAAGATATTTATTTTTTGAATTCCTAATTCAAATTTAACTTAATTCAAAATCCAATTTAAAATCAACCCATATAAATATATTTGCTTAAACAAACACAAATTCACTTTGTTTGAAAATAATATTATTTTTATTTAAAATCTTTTTATATCCATATATATAATAAACAACCATTATTATTTGTTTTTAAAAGAAGAATTTGTCAATTTTAAGTAATTATATCAGGTGGTTATCACATAAATATTTATTTAGATATAAATATTTATGATCGGATTTATTGGTTTCATTTAAAAATCAATGTTTTAATAAACTTAATCTTGTAAATTACCAATTAACAGATGTCTAAAATCCGGTTATCACATGGGTAGTTCGATTTAAACACATTTTCTTTAAAATAATGTGTATATGATAATGTGTAAGAAGATGTATTTATAAAATGGAATAAATTTTATCAATACAAAATACAAGTATAAAATATAATCATAAAACATGTTAATATGAACTAAAATGTTCGAAAGTTAAATTTTAAAATAAAGAAATAAAAAAATAAGTATTTAGACTAAAAATAGAAATAAAGACAAGTGCATGCAAGAAGATAATAAAACAAAGCGAACAACATGTTAATAAAATTATACAGTTTTATAAAAATATAAAGTTAAGATGAATTCCAACAACATATTGATTGTACAATTTCCTTTATATTACAAAGCAAAAAGGTAAGTTTTTATTCAAATGTATAGGCAAGACAAAATAATTATGTACAAACAAATAAAATATAAATATGCAGGCATGAACAAGCTAATAAATTACAAATATAAAACTAGTAAACAGTATATGAAGTATTACAATATATATATATATATATATATATATATATATATACACACACACACACACACAAACAAATAAAAGAAATAAGCAAAAGCTTATAAAAGAAGACAAATATAATTAATATCTTAGCACACAATATACATCTCTCAGCCACCAAATAAAAGTAGGAATTCTGCATAGTCAAATGAAAGAAAAAAATATCTACAAAGCACACCCTATAAATCATTTCAGCTGAAAATATTATGATCTCAGCCACCAAAATAAAAATCTTTGATCAAATCAAATTAAAAAAACAAAAAAAAAACAAAGAAGAAGCTGCACCAGAAATACCTTCCCTTTACCCATCTTTTTCTATATATGCATCTTTTATTCCTGATCGTTCAGTGAAAACTTAGCAATTTTTTTTAAATAAACATTACTAGCTTATAAACTCAGCAACCTGGAAGATCAAGGAAAAAAAATACAAACCTGAGGTAGTCAAGTTTCCAGGCATAAAACAATTTTTTTTAGGCCTCTGTTCTCCTCTGCTTTATCTACAACCAGGCGAGTAACTTTACTTTTAAAAACTTAAGTAAGTAATTTTGGGTATGTGCTTTGGGTGTTAGACATAGTTTCTGTGTTTTATATATATATATATATATATATAAGTTTGTTCTGTGAAAATTAAATACGCGGTCACTCTGTTGAAGTTACAAAGTCAAATATTTTATCAAGATTCAAAAATATTTTCATCAATGTTTGTTAGGCTTAAAGTATCAACCAAACAAGTTTTTTAAATTTAAACTATGGCATAAGAATGTATTTTCTACATTAGACAAACATATGATAAATTCAAATGATTTAAAACATTGATTCGTTTGTATAATTAGGATTAACAACTAAAAATAGGATTTTTAAAACAAGAATGGAGATTTTTAGTCGTGTATGCCATGAATAGTTCACAGTTCAACCGATTTTGCATTTTTACAAATTTCTGATGATCTACCAATTATTTGCTATTGAAAATTTACTTGAAGTAAGCTTGAACATTATGGATTTCAGAAAAATTGTTGAATAATTTTTCTAATGAATGAATTGGTTAAATGAATCAAATTTATGGTTTAACTGTTAGTTTGGGTCAAGTTGAGAAATCGTACTGTCGCGTCGTCGTGGAAGCATTTTAGGCGATCGGTCATGGGGGGCTAGGTGCATGGGGTCGCGGCGGAGCTCCAGGCGTAGTCATGAGAGTTCTGGAGAAGCAAGATGGAGTCGCGAGATGAATTTGTTGATTCGAGTTGGGCTACAGGAACGAAAAAATTGGCTCGAATTCGCTGGATTTTGATTTAGGCAAAATTATGTATATCGGGTTGTTCGAATGGATTTGGGTGGTCATCGATGATGCGTGGGTGGCTGCGGCGTTGACTGGAGTTGGCTGTGAAGTTCGTGCACGTGTACATGCTTATGTGTGTATTTGGTTGAAGGGTTGAAGAAGAAGAAGTACAGGAGCTCGAGAAAATGCATGGGCTACTTCGGGTGTTAACTCGAGTATGCGAGCTGGGTTTAACTGATGCTTTTGTTTAAACTTGGACTTAATTCAAGAGGGTACGCGAAAGGGGGAGAGGGATGACTCGGGGAAGATGTATGAAAACTCGATGTGATACTCGAGTTAATAGGGGGAAAATCTCGAGTTTGTTTTCCAGAACTGCATTGTTATAAAAATAATGAAGTTAAGTAAATTGTTTTCTACAAGTTTAAACACTATAGACTTAATAAATGTTTAATAATTTAAATTAAGACTTTGATACAAGTTTTAATTGTTTTAGTTAATTACAATGTTTAAACTCTTAATCAATATTTTTATTAAGTAATTAATTTAAGTTAAGTATTAAATTAATTTACATTTAAAGTTGTATTTAGTAATAAATTGATTTTCAAAGTTAAAGAAGATTTCTTTTGAACGTTACTTAAGATGAATAATTAATGTCAATTAATTATTTTAGAAAGTAATTAAGAACGATTTATTTACAATGGTAAGTAAAGATTGGTTAAATAAATTTATAATCGTAATTAATTAAGGGTTGATTAAATTATTAATGAATTAATTAAGGGAAATTCATTAAAGGATAATTGAATAATTAAAGGTTAATTATAATTAAAGGTTGATTAATTTAACTAATAAATGATTAAAGGAAATTTAATCAAATGATTTGAAATCGACTAATGTTAATTAACCATGATTGATGACCCATCTGATTTAAATTAATCAGATAATTAATTAAGTTCACTTATAGATGTTTGAATTCTATTGACTGTCGAACTGTTTGATATTCTGATATGCTATGCTTTGTGCTATGAGTTGTTTTAGTGTGATCTGTGATGAATGTAATTTATTTATTTATAATGCATTCATATTTTCTATCTGTGAATCTGTTTGTATAGATAAGCGTTATTGGAATATACCGCTTATTGATATTTTTGTGATTGCAATCTGTGATGACTGAATGATGTTGCACTATTATGTAAACCCGTAGACTACACCATACACACACAAATATGGATTGCACTAGGAAATTGGTTAAGTCGCAGATTTTTAACAATTTTAAAGATTGAATTCCTGAATCCAAATTAGTTTTGAATTGGAATTGAAAGCTTTGAAAATGAGTTTTTAGAAATAAAAGTTATTTTGAAATAATTTAACAAAACTTCAAATTTAAATAATTTGATTTAAATTTGAATTCATTATTTGAAATTAAATTTAATAATTTGGAAATTATGGTCCAAAATGATTGTGCAAGTTATAAAGATGTTTATATGGGTTTTTAACCATTTAAAAAGTATGGTTTGGGAAATTTAAATTTAAAAATGGTTTTAACTGATGTAATTGTAATCAGTTTTTCCCAAAACGAAACCTATTTGTTTTCAAATAATAATAGCTTTCATTTAAAGAAAGGATTTCCAAATTGTGTTGTAAGGTTTTAAGTTTGAAATAGAATTGAAATGTTTTGAAAGCTATGAAATGAGTCGTTGATTCGAAGACCGAATGCGTTAATTCAACTTGAAATGAAATTGTTTTGAAAGGCTTTGAATGAATCTTTGGAAACGAGCTTTGAAAGCTATAAGTTAAATCTTGATTCAAAGGTTTAACGAGTCAATCCAATTGAAATGGAAATTGTGTTGAAATCGTAAATGGATCTTTGTGAACCTGGGTGAACTTTGTGAATTGGATCTTTTATTTAAAAGATTTGAAATGGTAATTGGTTTAAACCATTTGGAAGAAGTGTTTTGGATTTTAAGTTGTGACTTATCTGAAATCCCATTATCCATATGTTTTGAAATATTGCGCTCATTATTCGGTTTAGTCGGAAGAGGACTTTGTGCCATATAACTCATTCCGAATAATGGTACGTCGATATGGATAGCATTTGAAGACAGGTGGTGAAGACCGGGTATTTGCGAGAATGACAGGATGACCTATCGATTGTCTCTGCACTGAGTTGTGCTGGTATAGAGATTCCCAAAGTGATGGGAAGTCCGATCGGGATTATGAATACCCGGATTTGCAAGGGCTTCTTCGAAAGTACCTTCGGTTCTGTTCGAACCCGGAACAGACTTGTATGGATGTGTGTCTGACACTACACTTTGAGATATAAAGCAGATTTCTTTCAAATACATATAGGTTGGTGGCAGACAATTTATTCTCTTGCTTAACACCCTTCTTTGAGACGTATGAGCTCAAAGGTTATGTAGTTGAAGGTTATCAGCGATATACTCCCAATTTGGTAGTGTGGCATGCTGAGTGTTGCTATGTGTTGATGATCATTTGTGATCAAAGCATGGCTTTCGTGTAAAGCGTAGCTTTATTGACTAGGCCTCGTCGAGCCTCACAACCCGGTAATGGTCGAAACAGGAATCGTGGCAGCAAGGTTTTAGGGGTAGCTCCCCTAGGGTATGACCATTCCTTCTGGAAAAGGGTACTATCATGGTATGGATCCCAGGTACTTACTCATGTGGACACCGTAGTATATTTATTACCGTGTGATGTTGTTGGAGGGCCCTCGGATAAAGATTCCAAAGGACCGAGGGTGGCATATCTAAGGTTTTATTCCCCAGGAAGGGGGTAGCCGGCCTTGTGTAGCAGAGAGCTGGGTAAGTACTCGGGGGC
Organism: Allium cepa; assembly: GCA_030765085.1. Lineage (NCBI taxonomy): Eukaryota > Viridiplantae > Streptophyta > Magnoliopsida > Asparagales > Amaryllidaceae > Allium > Allium cepa. The sequence goes on from CM060931.1 coordinate 174,926,989, forward strand.
GTCCCTCCAGAGGCGTTCCATTTTATTTGGAAAGTTCCTTTACCTGACCTTTTGTTGGAAAACCAAACAAAATAATACGAGCCCTGTACGGTTTTAGTTGTAGAACCTGCCATTTAAAATGGTAGTTATAGCTGGCATAATATAATGGTACCTATGTTGGCTAAGATTAATATTATACTTTCGAAAAGTTTTCCACTATGCACTAATAATAATACCAAAATAGTTTTCGCGTATTAAGCATTTTTGACTATCATAAGGAGAAATCTCCTCCAATTCTGCGTTTGCATGGTGTGTGTGGCCGAAGGCCTTATGGTAGTTTCATTTTCCAAAAAGCATTGCGGTTTTCAATATTTTAAATGCTTTTGTTTGTTTCAAAAGATAAAAGCTGTTTTTGTTGCTCACACCAGTCCCATGACTGACCTGGAGTTTATTGTTCCTTTCCTAAACTCTGGGTGCCCACAATTTTCCACACGGGCAGTTTAGAGTTGGGTTTTTCAGATAGTCAGGTTAGTAGATTATCTGGAGTGAGTCTAGTCTTCAGATGTGGATGACACTTGCTTATCTAGGTGTTGAATTTGATAACCTTCGAAGCCTTTTGGATTTGTGGATTGCATTTTCTACACTTCAGCTTCCACCACTGACCTCGCTTATCGTGGTGCAACTTGATGGTTGTTCGAGCTAGTTTTGGATTGGAGATGGATTATTCGGAGTTGGAATTAAAGATATTCTTTTCTGCTGCTATTCCTTATGTCTTTGATAGGATTGATATTCATTTGTATCATTCTATTGTTTTATCATTGTATCCGAATATTGTATCAGATGTTGTATATGATATTATTCTTTTCTTCCGCTGTGTTATTCTTAATGGTGTTATAAGCTTCGGCGAACCAGATTAGACGTTTGAATCTGCGGCATTTGAATATGAGTATCGTATTTGGTGCCGATTTTCGAAGGACGAGTCAGGATCATTTCATTTGGTATCAGAGCTGAAGGTTGAAACTTTAGCTCAGGAGTATAACACATTAGGTAGATCATTAGAGATAGGGTGAAGTAAACCCTAGAATGAGTAATCCCTAAGATATCCGTTCAAATGCCTCAGTAAATTCTCTTGCTCTCCACTAATGGCAAGTATGAGTGCAAGAAGAGGACGAGATATGGGGCAGGGGAGTACCATTATAAATGGTCAATACCCTGTAATAGCGGAAATAATCTTTCTCTATCAATCTCCTTTGATTCGATTTCAATTCTTTGATTGGCTTTGTGGCAGTTCGAGGGAAAAGCTTCGGTATGATGGTGGCCCTTACGAATCGGGTAGATAAGTTTTTATTTCGTATTCTCTTCGTTAAATTTCCATCAGCTTTCCATTTTAACTCCAATAAATTCGAAATTCTATTTGAAATAAATTGGTAAATTAAATATAAAGTTGAATATGAAGTTAAATCGATTTGTATCGATAAAACAATTTCGATTAAAGCAAATTTGAAATTCTATTGTCATTTCTTGTAAATATCAAAGTCTAAGGAGGGACAAGTTATATATACTTTGGGTATTCCGACTTGAGTTTGGAATCCATATCTAATGTTTGAGAGTTGTGGGAAATTTAATCCATTTATCTATTGTTTGGGTCTCGATATATTATATGAACGGTTAATTATCCTTCGGACTAACCAGTGCCACGCATATTTCGTAGATTTGATAACCGGAGTATCCTGTGCAGTATTGAATGAGTTTGTTCTCATATTGGTGATATTCTGATTTGATAAGTCAAATACAGAATAGATATCCAGTTTGACCTGGAAAACTATTTCTCTATCTTTGTGTATCTATCTTTGTTGTTTCCGTGCATGCAAATTTCAGGACAAAATTTCATTAAGTGGGGGAATCTGTAACGATCCCAATTTTGAATTAAATTTAAAATTTATAGTTAATGTAAATTTTTGAATAAATTTTGAAATAAATTTGAATTTTAAATATGTATGTATATGGATATATGAGTAAATTTTAGTTTGACTTTAGAATTTGAATTTAAATTTGACTTTGGATTTTGAATTTGAACATTGGATTTGTATTTGAATTTAAAATTTAGATAAACAACTTAGAGAAATAATTTGGGTTTGAAACTATTATTGATGTAAATTAAATAATGGGTAGTTCGATTTAAAAACATTTTCTTTAAAATAATGTGTATATGATAATGAGTAAGAAGATGTATTTATAAAATGGAATAAATTTTATCAATACAAAATACAAGTATAAAATATAATCATAAAACATGTTAATATGAATTAAAATGTTTGATAGTTAAATTTTAAAACAAAGAAATAAAAAAATAAGTATTTAGACTAGAAATAGAAATAAAGACAAGTGTATGCAAGAAGACAATAAAACAAAGCAAATAACATGTTAATAAAATTATACAGTTTTACAAAAATATAAAGTTAAGATGAATTCCAACAACATATTAATTATACAATTTCCTTTATATTACAAAGCAAAAAGGTAAAATTTTATTCAATTGTGCAGGCAAGACAAAATAATTACGTACAAACAAATAAAATATAAATATGCATGTATGAACAAGCTAATAAAGTACAAATATAAAACAAGTAAACATATATATGAAGTATTACAAAACAAAAATATAAATATCTATATACAAACAAATAAAAGAAATAAGCAGAAGCTTATAAAAGAAGACAAAGACAACTAATATCTTAGCACACAATATACATCTCTTAGCCACCAAATAAAAGTAGGAATTCTGCATAGTCAAATGAAAGAGAAAAATATCTACAAAGCACACTATAAATCATTTCAGCCGAAAACATTATGATCTCAGCCTCCAAAATAAAAATCTTTGATCAAATCAAATTAAAAAAACAAAAAAACAAAGAAGAAGCTGCACCAGAAATACCTTTCCTTTACCAATCTGTTTCTATATATGCATCTTTTATTCTTGATCGCTATTGAAAAACTTAGCAAGTTTTTTGAAATAAACATCACTATCTTATAAACTCAGCAACCTAGAAGATCAAGGAAAAAAGAAAATACAAACCTGACGCAGTCAAGTTTCCAGGCATAAAACAATTTTTTTTAGGCCTCTGTTCTCCTCTACTTTATCTATAACTAGGTGAGTAACTTTACTTTTAAAAACTTAAGTAAGTAATTTTGGTTATATGCTTTGGGTTTTAGATATCGTTTTTGTGTTATACACACACACACACACACACACAAGTTTGTTCTGTGAAAATTAATTATGCTGTCACTCTCTGTTGAAGTTACAAAGTCAAATATTTTATCAAGATTCAAAAATATTATCATCAACCTTTGTTAGGCTTAAAGTATCAACCAAACAAGTTGTTTAAATTTAAATTATGGCATAAGAATGTATTTTCTACATGATAATGAATTTGTTGATTCGAGTTGGGCTACAGGAACGAAAAAATTGGCTCAAATTCGCTCGATTTTGATTTAGGTAAATATATGCGTATCGGGTTGTTCGAATGGATTTGGGTGATCACCGATGATGCATGGGTGGCTGCGGTGTTGACTGGAGTTGGCTATGAAGTTCGTGCACGTGTACATGCTTATGTGTGTATCTGGTTGAAGGGTTAAAGAAGAAGAAGTACAGGAGCTCGAGAAAATGCATGGGCTACTTCGGGTGTTAACTCGAGTATGCGAGCTGGGTTTACTTGATGCTTTTGTTTAAACTTGGACTTAATTCAACTGGAAAGAAAAAAAGAAAAAAAAAGAAGAGAAGAAGAGGGTACGCTAGTGGGAGAGAGGGATGACTCGGGGAAGATGTATGAAAACTCGATGTGATACTCGAGTTAATAAGGGGAAAATCTCGGGTTTGTTTTCCAGAACTGCATTATTATAAAAATAATGAAGTTAAGTAAATTATTTTCTACAAGTTTAAACACTATAGACTTAATAAATGTTTAATAATTTAAATTAAGACTTTGATAGAAGTTTTAATTGTTTTAGTTAATAACAATGTTTAAACTCTTAATCAATATTTTAATTAAGTAATTAATTTATGTTAAGTATTAAATTAATTTACATTTAAAGTTGTAGTTAGTAATAAATTGATTTTCAAAGTTAAAGAAGATTTCTTTAAAAAGTTACTTAAGATGAATAATTAATATCAATTAATTATTTTAGAAAGTAATTAAGAACGATTTATTTATAATGGTAAGTAAAGATTGGTTAAATAAATTTATAATCATAATTAATTAAGGGTTGATTAAATTATTAATGAATTAATTAAAGGAAATTAATTAAAGGATAATTGAATAATTAAAGGTTAATTATAATCAAAGGTTGATTAATTTAATTAATAAATGATTAAAGGACATTTAATCAATTGATTTGAAATCGATTAATGTTAATTAACCATGATTGATGACCCATCTGATTTAAATTAATCAGATAATTAATTGAGTTCACTTATAGATGTTTGAATTCTATTGACTGTCGAAATGTTTGATATTTTGATATGCTACGCTTTGTGCTATGAGTTGTTTCAGTGTGATTTGTGATGAATGTAATTTGTTTATTTATAATTCATTCATATTTTCTATCTGTGAATCTGTGTGTATAAATAAGCATTATTGGAATATACCGCTTGTCGATATTGTTGTGGTCGCAATTTGTGATGACTGAATGATGTTGCACTTTTATGTAAACAAGGATAACCACACGAAGATTCCTCAGCCTTCTTTTATTTCTTCAAAGCCGAACCTCCCTTTCCCCTTTTCTTCAAGATTTGAGCAGAAAAAAATAAAAATAAAAATAATCACGATTCATTTTCCTTATCAAGCAAATCGAGTTCCATTTCTTTTTCCCTTAGCTAAAATCAAAGACGATTCCATCTCATTCGAAGAAGGAGGGGTGACCGAAGTCGTGGCGAATCGCACGGGCACTGGGTAGAGGCGGTCATAGTTGGCTTGCAAAGGGAAGGAGGGCGACGTCGTTGCGAAGCATGTGTGTTTGAGCTCGCGAGCACGAGGCCGGGGTTTCGTGCTTGAGAGTGGAGTTCGCGAGGTGGGCGGCTCCGATAGTTTGTGATGGAGGTCGAGATGGTTGAGGGTCTCGTGGAGCTAGGGCTAGGGTTCATGATTTCGAATGGACCGTGGGGCTAGTTGCGATGGAAATAGGGGCAGCGGCATCATATTTGCAGGTGATCTTCGATCTGAATATTTTGCTTACCAATTTGGGCTTTGATTTTAATTTAATCTGTTGGGTATAAGAACACATATGAATTTTACATTTATCAAATTGATTTTACGTTATTTTGTTTTTTTTTAAAAAAAATGTAATATATAAAAGGAAAAATATACACATACATGTTTGAGATGTAGATAGAAACAGGAAATAGGATAAAGAAAAAAATTGGATACTAGATAGGAATTTGAATATTGGAAAGAAGTTATATAAATTAGATTTTAGATTTTTATAAACGAGTTTTTAAGTGAATGTGTGTTTAAAGTAAATATATATATGTAAACTTATCTATTTAAAATATATATACTCATGTTTTCATTAACTAGTTTATTGTTCATAATATATGATGAAGATATGACCTTATGGAATTCTTTTAGGTACTAAAAACATTTTATAAAAAGGAAATCAGCTTAAAATTAAATTATTAGTTTAGTTTGGGATAAAAGTATGGGATAATTAAATTCGTATATGAAAATTTAATGGTCGATTTATTCGAATGTTAATAAAAATCATTTAATGTGACAAGGTCAAAAAAATGCGGAAAACAAGTTGTGATGGATTGGATTTGCAAGCAAAAATCAAAGGTGAGTTAATCTCACTCAGTTCAATTTAAATTTAAATTCAAATTTGAAAGATTAAATTTAAATAATTCTTTGGATGGTTGAATGAATTGATGTGATATAGTATGATATTTTTGAATTGGTATATTATATTGTGCTTACGTTTGTGGATGCAGGGAAAAACAGGTTGGAGGGATCCAACTGGACCCCTCAACTTTATTTAATTATTTAATATTCTCTATTCTGAATATTTGATATACTGTAACGAATTATATGGAAATATTGAATGCTATGGCTTGATTGTTATAATCGGGCAATAATGAATTACCAAATATATAATTTGAGTTTGGGAATGAAAATAAATGAAGTGAAATTGTAAGTAAAATAATTATAGAAAAGTTGAATAAATTTATGAATGAACTGAAAAGGAAATAAAGTGACTTTAAAATTTTAATAAATAAATCTCGAGTAAGGGAAGGAAAATTTGAATAAACAGAAAGTTAATGGAACTTAAACTTCAATGTTATTGTTTAAAAGAACAAAACATTTATTTTAAATTTAGGATTTAAATTATTTAAGAAGAATAAAGAAGAAATTGGGAATAATCTGAAATTTGTATATTTTAGCTAAAGGATTTAAAAATCAAACTGAAAATAATAATAAAGTCCATAATTAATGAATTTTGAAATGAACTCGTAAGTAAAGAAATTTATTTCAAATGGAATAAATTGGAAATCAATTTGAAAAAAAATAATTGATTTAAGTGATTGAGATTGGAAATTTCTCTCGGAATAACCAAGTACGTTTTCAAACTAAATTTTTTAAATATAAATTAAAAGTTTAAAGTTGTTTTAAGAAGTATGTTTTGAAAAATTTACTATTTCTAAATATTTAAATTCTAAAGTAAGTATTTCCTTTTAATCTATTATAGCAATAATTATTTTAATCTATTATAGTAATAATTATTTAAAGAGTGACTTAGTATTTTATTTTTAAAAGTAAAAATCTAGTTTTATATTTTACTTAGTAACCTTATTTTCAAATATTCATATGGTGTGTATTTTTAACAAATCATTGAAGTAGTTTTGAAATAAATGTTTTAATGTATATTTCAAAGTAAAGTGTTTTAAATTATTTTAATATCTAGTTTTGTACTTGGTGATTTCAGAGGAGATATAAAAAAATATTTGGGAAAGTTTATTCTATAAAGAAAGATGGTTTTGAAACTGTTTTCAAAGGATTGAAAATAGAAATATATCTTGTGAAGATATTTTTGAGATAAATAAATGATTTGGGAAATTATTTATTATTTGATGGATGTTTGTGAACATAAATTGATAGTTAAATCACCGACTATCAATATTGGACAAATACGGTGATCGTTTCGAAGAGACCGGGATCGAGATTTATTTCTCGAAAACCACTTCGATCCGGTTTGTACGGTTTCGTGAAAATGATTTTGGATTCGAAGATGGAGCTATGAAGTGCAAGGGCTAGTCGCTACTGATCATGAGGTTATTTCCAAAATGGATGTAGTAGGAATAGTGCCTTCGGTTCCGTTCGAACTCGGGACGGACTTGTATGGATGAATGCTTGCGAAACATCGTCAGGTGGACGATGGGCATTCTAAGGGATATATTCTAAAAAGGTAACGCTTAGCCTCAAGCCTCATCAAATGGGAATGACTGAAAATCAGGGGTAATGCAGTAAGGCTAGGTGGGTAGCACCCAAGCAGGGTGAGGTCATTCCAGTCTAGATGTCCCTTTTTATTTCGGCTTAGTGGGCGGTTGCTGATCCCAACCGTGGGGTGATCTCACTCGGGATTATCCAGTAAGGGATAGTCCCGGTCTTGTGTTGCTGGGGAGCGGGCGTACTCCTCGGTACGGTGATCTAGGCCCCGTACTGTAACACCCGCGTATTTTTCGACTCTCGAAGATCCGACATCGACACTCACTTTATCGACTGCCGAGAAATCAAAGGCCGAAAACCGAGATGTTATGGGTTTTAAAAAGAAAAGAAAAGAAAGAAGAGAGAAAAAGAAGAAAGAAAAAGAAAAATAGAGGGAAAAGAAGATAGACAATTTTTTAGAAAACAGAGAATTTTGAAAAATAGAAGATAGAAGAATTTTAAAAATAGAACGGACAGAAAGGAAACAAAAAGAACAACATCAGAATCTCACAATTCGCAACGGAACAACATATAATAATGAATGAATAATCTTTAAACAAAGAACTATATCAGTTATTACATTACATCATATCATCAGAGTGTACAACAACATACAACAACAACAGTGCAGCGGAAAAAGAAATACTATATAAACTAGTAATACGCCATGTCATCCAGCTTGCCTCCAGCAACTCCAGAATATCCAGAATATCCTGATAAACCTAACTCTTGACTGCCCGTGTGGAAATTGGTGGGCACCCAGAGTTTAGGAAGGAAAACAATAAACTCCAAGTCAGTCATGTGACTGGTGTGAGAACTCAAAACAGTTTATTTATCTAAAAATCAAAATAGAGGAATATTTTTTTAATCAATTCGCAATGCTTTTTAAAAATGAGACTACCATAAGGCCTCCCGCACACACACACATGCAAACGCAGAATCGGAGGAGATTTCTCCTTATGATAGTCAAAGATGCTTGATACGCATTTAAAATAATATTTGATATTATTATTAGTGCATAGTGTATAACAAATTCATTTCGAAAGTAGAATATAAATCTTAGCCAACATACGACCATTATCGTATGCCTACTATAGCTACTATCCAAACAGTGGTGACCACCATAAGTGAATAGCAGGTTCTACAACTAATACCGTACAAGTTTCGTATTGTTTCTTTAGATTTCCAACGATTGATCAGGCCAAGGAACTTCCCATTGCCACTGAGAATGCCTCTGGATGGACATCCCCGAGAACCAAACCGGATCTCTACCAACACAAGGCCGGGTTACTCCTAACTGAGTAACAACTGACCGAATATGCCATCCCCCGGTCCTTTGGGACCTTTATCAACCGAGCGCTCGTAATCAATTCACACAATCATAAAGTGTTTTCAACATGAGTAAGTATCTGGGCTCCATACCATGATACCACCCTTTTCCAGAAGGAAATGGACACATCCTAAAGGGTGCTACCCCTCATAACCTTGCTGCTTCTTTCCTGTTTTGACCATTCACGGGGTGTGAGGCTCGACGAAGTCACGTCCACAAAAACATACTTTATACAAAAGCCATGCTTTGGGTCAACAAATGATCAACACAATGATCACTAAGATAGACGATCAAATAAATGATCCTATCACAAATAATCAACACAATGATCATTTCAGCATCACTCAGCATGTCACATTACCAAACTGGGAATATATTACTGATAACTTCAACTATATAACCTTTGAGCACATACGTCTCAAAGAAGGGTGTTAAGCAAAGAATAAATTCTCCGCCACCAACAGAAATATATTTGAAAGAAATCGGCTTTATATCTCAACTTGTAATGTCAGACATACAATCCATACAAGTCTGTTCCGGGATCGAACAGAACCGAAGGCACTTACAAAGAAGTCCTTGCAATCCGGATATTCACAATCCTGATCGGATTCACCATCACATATGGAGAACTCAATACCGGAGCAACTCGGTGCAGAGTCAATCGATAGTTCATCCTATCGTTTCCGCAAATATCCGGTCTTCAACACCGATCTTCAATGCAATTCACAACGACGTATCACGTATTCGGAATGGGTTATACGACCCCATGGTCCTTTCCCGGTTAACCCGAATAGTGAGCGCTTATTCAAAAATAAGTGTGCATTCAAATTCAATCATATTCACATCAAATACCCATTCAAAGGGAAATATTGATAGTCGGCTATTGAACTATCAATGGATATGCATACATCACCAGATTCCAAATAATTTTCCAAATTATTTACATTTCCAAAATATCTTTACAAGATATAAAATTCCAACACTTCAAAAATAAATCAATATTTATTTTTAACCAATTTCACTTTTCACATATAAATTCCATAATGACTTTATATTTCAAAATATTCATGCATATTCGATTTCAATTATTCATTTTCAATTTATCTTCAAAAAGATAAATTCTAAATATTCACTTCACATTGGAAAACATTTCCATACTTATTTATTCATAAGTAATTCACAAATCTCTTTTATTTTCAACACTTAGAAAATATTCAATATACTTAAATCGAATTAAGTATATATTTCATTCTTTAAGGAAATTATTCACTTAAACATATTTACTTGGGCCAAAACGAATGTTGCGTAAAACATCGTTACAACAACCCAAAATCACTAGTATAGGGATTCGAAATTAAAAATAGATATATAAATCCCAATACTATTCAAAACATTTCCTTTCGGAAATCATTTACTATAACAACAGTGTTACAGTCCATCATCTCCTTTCATTTCTCGAAACATCTATTTCAACAATGAATGTTGAAATCTATGGTTTCGAATTTCAACACCTTTTAAAACATCGTTAGATCGTTTTAATTCTATTTGAAACATTCACATTCTAAACAATTTCTTTAACGTGCTATTCACTGTTCAAAAACGTGAATAAACTACGTTAACTAACTTCATCATTTCTATTCACTTTAACTTAAAGGATTATTCACTGTCTAAAACGTGAATATAACTCCATTTATAAGTTATAACAATTAACTTATCAAAATAAGTCGTTTGCGGATTTATAAAACAACGTTTATAAATTCCGTTTCTTTTTATTTATAAAAACTTCCTTTTTATAAATTCCTTTATTAACCTATTTGATTTCATATCTCAATTATAAACTAAAAGTTCATATTATAAGTCAATTTCTTATAAAACGATTATTTTACAAAATCGTTCTTTTTTAAAGACTTTTCAATTTATAAACCTTATAACTTATAAGATTTATTTATTTAATAAATCTATTCTTCAAATAATTTCACCAAATTTATAAATCTTACTATTTATAAATTTCATTTATAACTTCACAGTTTATAATTCTATAAATTTCATTCATTTATGAAATTCATTTTCACTACATTCAAACACTTATAAAAACTCGTTTTATAATGTCTATATTTCAATTTATAAATATCCATTTATAAATCTCTTAATATAAATCAGTTTATATTATTATTCTAAAACGTCTTTAAATTCCTTTATAATTTCATCATTTCGATTTATAAAATAATCAAATTTTATAAATCCTATATTTAAACTTTTATCATATATTCAAAAATCCAATCTAAATTATTTTATAAAATCATTAGTTCATATTTCTCAAAAATCGACTTTTAATCGTATTTCTAAAAATCAGCTTTTTAACTATATTTCACAAAAACCATAAATTTTTATAACTTTAAAAATTATAACGTTAATTTATTTATAATGGATCAATTCCAAAAATATAGTATATTTTCAAAAATCACTTTAAAACCATTTTAAAATCCCAAAATCTGGGTCCAATGATGCTACACACCAAATAGTCAGTCACGACTAACAACGATATCATATATCAATATGAAAATTCAATCAAATATCAAAATATCTGAAATTAAATTAAAAACTGTTGAGGAATCCTGTTGGATCCCTCCAACCTGTTTTCCTGCATCCACAAACATTAGCACAATACCAATTTCGCTCCAGTACGAAATTATCGCGGTATATGTTCTTATTAAATATTATCCGCTTAATAACGGCGTAATAGGGTCTCATCCGCTAAACAAAAAAATGCGGGAAATCAACAACTGCAATATATACATATGCCAATATATATATATTGATATTATATATAATACCAATTTCACTGTTTATGAAATATTCGCGGTATATGTTTTTATAAATAACATCCGCTTACTAACGGCGCATAATGTCTATTTTAACAATCAATAATTTACAGTCATCATTCAAACATGCATTCAAATATTTTAAATCTAACTATTTAAAATAAAATCGAAATCTATTCGATTGAGTGAGAAATTCTCACCTTGGTTTTAATTTCCGTTTTAGCTTTTATTTCGAATAAAATTAAACGCGCGTTTAATTTTACCCGAAATTCTCACTAACTCCAAACGACTCCAAACCAACTCCATCGCGTAGTGCTCGTCCATACGATTCCAACGCAACTGAGTTTGCATTTTTTCGACCTCGTATGAAAAAGATATGAATTTTACAAGATTGTACACGATTTATATTACTTAAATCACACATAACTTTATAATTTAAACCCAAACAAATCACAGCCTTTGATCTCACCCCCCCTCACATCTGGGCCGCACGTCTCCACCCCCATCTTCTTCGTTCTCATCTCCAGGTAATTAGCCGACCTCCTTGAACCCATAGCACAATTCTAGGGTTAAATAGCTCGGCCACCACACACGATTATATTCGATCACAACACCACCATGACGAAGCCCACGACCTTAGCTATGTTCGGCCACAACAGTAGTGAACTCGGCCTCCTCCTCTAGCGTGCGCACGGTGATGAACTGCAGATGGACGCGAGCATTTTGACGAAGATCCGTAGCTCCAAATGCGATCTCCACCGTTGATCTCGTAGCTCTCGTCGTGCTCTTCATCTTTGTAGTTGAAACCTAAGGCTAATTGTCGACGGATTGGAAGATAATCGAGGTGGAAGTCGAGTGTTTTCTGGCCATTCATTTTTAGGGCCGGCTACATGAAGCAAATTAGGGTTTTGGAATATATTTTATCAAATTTTGTGAAGGGGTAGGGCTATTTATAAGGAACGAGCGACACTATTCATCCCGGATTTTCCGAACTCCGATTTAGACGCCGTAACCAGCATACCTGGGGTTTATCCCGCGTTCCGGACACAATGGAACAGGTTTCGGAAGCTAATTCGAAAGTATGTGCGAGTTATGGCTGAAAACGTTCAATTTAAATTAAACCGATTTAAATCGATTTCTAGGCGTTTTAATTTGTACCGGACAAACGGTAAATCCAAACGACTTGAAATTTGAAACCTTACAATAATATCACATTACGGATCCGATGAAACTGGTTTCGTCGAAATCCGAGACTTTTTGAAAAATGGCTATTTTGACTCGCCAAATTTAAATTAAAAATAAATCGATGCGTTTCGAGCTGCCACGATCAAACGATAACTCCGATTGACACGAAAATTGAAATCCGGTAATAACTAACTATTACGAATCCAATGAAACTGGTTTTGTTCAATTCTGAGACTGTTCAAAAATTGACTATTTTACAGTCGATTACTAAATATTAAAATATTCAATTTTCACAGATTAACTTTTAATTCGATTTTAAAAGTTTTAAAATATCTTTCTAACTCCAACATGATAAAATAAAATTTTCCAAATTATTTTCAATCATTTTTAACTCAATTTTTAATTATTTCCATAATTTAACATATTAAATTATTGATTTAATTATTCAATTAAATCCAAAAATTCAAATAAAAATTTATTTGACTTATAAATTCACTTATAAATATTTAAAATTAATTAAATATTCAAATTTAAATTATTAAAAATTCTGGGTCGTTACAATCTTTCCCCCTTAAAGAATTTCGTCCTCGAAATTATAAGTAAGAAAAGTTACAGAATCTATTAATTTTCCCAAAATTTATAATTAAACTTCTTACCATACTTTACTAAGTTTTCAAATCATACTTAGTTATCTTTTCATAAACAACTACTATTGTTTAACTTTTAATTCTAAAATCAAAGTTAAAGTTTTCCAAAATTTTCCCAATTTTCCCAAAATTTTCTAACGCCTTAAATTTTCGGAAAAATTCGCCATAGTCTCCTTTGCGCGGCTCGATCCGAAAAAAAAATGACAGTATATATATCACAAATATACATCTCATCAAGTAATGAGGCATCCCGAAGGGAAAAAGTGTAAAAGTGCGATATTTAATCCGAGATATGTACCTTATATTTTATTAGCGAGCATATACGGCTAATATAGCGCTAAAGCGAACTCCAAATGCGAAGCAAAAGCGATCCGCACCTACTAAACTCAACAAACAACATGAGAACATGCACATATGCAAATAATCTCAATATACAACATATAGCAACATAACAATATATATATGTCACATAGCAAATGCAACTAAAGCAACAAATGCAATATATATTCAACCATCAACCAACTAACATCCATAACCAATAATATCCATTCATATTCTTATTTATATACAATGAAATGGTTTTCAATTTAAATCACATTTGATTCATTAATGTTGGAATTTACTAACATTCATTCTCAATTCTAATTAGTTTCAATTAGTTAACATTCACTAATTAAATCCAATTCACATTCAATTCTATTCAAATTTATTTACTTCAAGTTTGAATTCAATTTCATAACTTCCAATTTCACTAATACTTAATGAATTATAAACAATCAACTAACATCCATATAGCAACCAAAGTATATTAATTATAACCAAATTCCTTTACTTCACTTACATTCATTTCGGTTTAACATCTTCACTTTCCAATTGGTTTTATTTAAATTGATTTTCATTCAAGTATTCAACTTCTAATAAAATTAGATTTTAATGAATTAACATTTATATTCATTATTTCATATCAATTCTATTTTCCATTCAATTGATTCACAATTTAATTCATTTATTCAATTCAATTACCAAAGTTGAATTTCATTTATATAACTCAAGTTCATATATTCATTTAATCCACTTGATTATTTACTTCTCATATTCATAAATATATTAACTTCTTATATATATAAGTTTATTTCACAATTGTAAATCACTTTAATTATACTTCAATTCTTATAATTCTTTTACTTATACAATTCTTCTTTTATTTAGATTATTCAAACAACTTAACAATCAACTTATATACACTTTAATAATTCTGAAAAATTATTCCTTTATATATAAAAATATACTCAAGGTAAAATCATTCCATTTACCCAATTTAAAATCAATATTGTGCCGAATTGTTCTATTCAAGTGTTTAGAAACCCCTTCGGCATAGTCTTGCGGACCACGCTGACGAATGTTCATATGCCATTCAATAAACCAATCATCACAATATAAAACAATTTTATATTCACTAACAAATACACTCTCATAGCTATTATTACACTCAAACTCATTCTAGAGTACTACTGACTCTATCTCTAACGAGTAATACCCAACAGAACCATGGTTGTCGCTTAACCATCAGCTCTGATACCAAATGTAACACCCGCATATTTTTCGACTCTCGAAGATCCGACATCGACACTCACTTTATCGACTGCCGAGAAATCAAAGGCCGAAAACCGAGATGTTATGGGTTTTAAAAAGGAAAGAAAAGAAAGAAGAGAGAAAAAGAAGAAAGAAAAAGAAAAATAGAGGGAAAAGAAGATAGACAATTTTTTAGAAAACAGAGAATTTTGAAAAATAGAAGATAGAAGAATTTTAAAAATAGAACGGACAGAAAGGAAACAAAAAGAACAACATCAGAATCTCACAATTCGCAACGGAACAACATATAATAATGAATGAATAATCTTTAAACAAAGAACTATATCAGTTATTACATTACATCATATCATCAGAGTGTACAACAACATACAACAACAACAGTGCAGCGGAAAAAGAAATACTATATAAACTAGTAATACGCCATGCCATCCAGCTTGCCTCCAGCAACTCCAGAATATCCAGAATATCCTGATAAACCTAACTCTTGACTGCCCGTGTGGAAATTGGTGGGCACCCAGAGTTTAGGAAGGAAAACAATAAACTCCAAGTCAGTCATGTGACTGGTGTGAGAACTCAAAACAGTTTATTTATCTAAAAATCAAAATAGAGGAATATTTTTTTAATCAATTCGCAATGCTTTTTAAAAATGAGACTACCATAAGGCCTCCCGCACACACACACATGCAAACGCAGAATCGGAGGAGATTTCTCCTTATGATAGTCAAAGATGCTTGATACGCATTTAAAATAATATTTGATATTATTATTAGTGCATAGTGTATAACAAATTCATTTCGAAAGTAGAATATAAATCTTAGCCAACATACGACCATTATCGTATGCCTACTATAGCTACTATCCAAACAGTGGTGACCACCATAAGTGAATAGCAGGTTCTACAACTAATACCGTACAAGTTTCGTATTGTTTCTTTGGATTTCCAACGAATGATCAGGCCAAGGAACTTCCCATTGCCACTGAGAATGCCTCTGGATGGACATCCCCGAGAACCAAACCGGATCTCTACCAACACAAGGCCGGGTTACTCCTAACTGAGTAACAACTGACCGAATATGCCATCCCCCGGTCCTTTGGGACCTTTATCAACCGAGCGCTCGTAATCAATTCACACAATCATAAAGTGTTTTCAACATGAGTAAGTATCTGGGCTCCATACCATGATACCACCCTTTTCCAGAAGGAAATGGACACATCCTAAAGGGTGCTACCCCTCATAACCTTGCTGCTTCTTTCCTGTTTTGACCATTCACGGGGTGTGAGGCTCGACGAAGTCACGTCCACAAAAACATACTTTATACAAAAGCCATGCTTTGGGTCAACAAATGATCAACACAATGATCACTAAGATAGACGATCAAATAAATGATCCTATCACAAATAATCAACACAATGATCATTTCAGCATCACTCAGCATGTCACATTACCAAACTGGGAATATATTACTGATAACTTCAACTATATAACCTTTGAGCACATACGTCTCAAAGAAGGGTGTTAAGCAAAGAATAAATTCTCCGCCACCAACAGAAATATATTTGAAAGAAATCGGCTTTATATCTCAACTTGTAATGTCATACATACAATCCATACAAGTCTGTTCCGGGATCGAACAGAACCGAAGGCACTTACAAAGAAGTCCTTGCAATCCGGATATTCACAATCCTGATCAGATTCACCATCACATATGGAGAACTCAATACCGGAGCAACTCGGTGCAGAGTCAATCGATAGTTCATCCTATCGTTTCCGCAAATATCCGGTCTTCAACACCGATCTTCAATGCAATTCACAACGACGTATCACGTATTCGGAATGGGTTATACGACCCCATGGTCCTTTCCCGGTTAACCCGAATAGTGAGCGCTTATTCAAAAATAAGTGTGCATTCAAATTCAATCATATTCACATCAAATACCCATTCAAAGGGAAATATTGATAGTCGGCTATTGAACTATCAATGGATATGCATACATCACCAGATTCCAAATAATTTTCCAAATTATTTACATTTCCAAAATATCTTTACAAGATATAAAATTCCAACACTTCAAAAATAAATCAATATTTATTTTTAACCAATTTCACTTTTCACATATAAATTCCATAATGACTTTATATTTCAAAATATTCATGCATATTCGATTTCAATTATTCATTTTCAATTTATCTTCAAAAAGATAAATTCTAAATATTCACTTCACATTGGAAAACATTTCCATACTTATTTATTCATAAGTAATTCACAAATCTCTTTTATTTTCAACACTTAGAAAATATTCAATATACTTAAATCGAATTAAGTATATATTTCATTCTTTAAGGAAATTATTCACTTAAACATATTTACTTGGGCCAAAACGAATGTTGCGTAAAACATCGTTACAACAACCCAAAATCACTAGTATAGGGATTCGAAATTAAAAATAGATATATAAATCCCAATACTATTCAAAACATTTCCTTTCGGAAATCATTTACTATAACAACAGTGTTACAGTCCATCATCTCCTTTCATTTCTCGAAACATCTATTTCAACAATGAATGTTGAAATCTATGGTTTCGAATTTCAACACCTTTTAAAACATCGTTAGATCGTTTTAATTCTATTTGAAACATTCACATTCTAAACAATTTCTTTAACGTGCTATTCACTGTTCAAAAACGTGAATAAACTACGTTAACTAACTTCATCATTTCTATTCACTTTAACTTAAAGGATTATTCACTGTCTAAAACGTGAATATAACTCCATTTATAAGTTATAACAATTAACTTATCAAAATAAGTCGTTTGCGGATTTATAAAACAACGTTTATAAATTCCGTTTCTTTTTATTTATAAAAACTTCCTTTTTATAAATTCCTTTATTAACCTATTTGATTTCATATCTCAATTATAAACTAAAAGTTCATATTATAAGTCAATTGCTTATAAAACGATTATTTTACAAAATCGTTCTTTTTTAAAGACTTTTCAATTTATAAACCTTATAACTTATAAGATTTATTTATTTAATAAATCTATTCTTCAAATAATTTCACCAAATTTATAAATCTTACTATTTATAAATTTCATTTATAACTTCACAGTTTATAATTCTATAAATTTCATTCATTTATGAAATTCATTTTCACTACATTCAAACACTTATAAAAACTCGTTTTATAATGTCTATATTTCAATTTATAAATATCCATTTATAAATCTCTTAATATAAATCAGTTTATATTATTATTCTAAAACGTCTTTAAATTCCTTTATAATTTCATCATTTCGATTTATAAAATAATCAAATTTTATAAATCCTATATTTAAACTTTTATCATATATTCAAAAATCCAATCTAAATTATTTTATAAAATCATTAGTTCATATTTCTCAAAAATCGACTTTTAATCGTATTTCTAAAAATCAGCTTTTTAACTATATTTCACAAAAACCATAAATTTTTATAACTTTAAAAATTATAACGTTAATTTATTTATAATGGATCAATTCCAAAAATATAGTATATTTTCAAAAATCACTTTAAAACCATTTTAAAATCCCAAAATCTGGGTCCAATGATGCTACACACCAAATAGTCAGTCACGACTAACAACGATATCATATATCAATATGAAAATTCAATCAAATATCAAAATATCTGAAATTAAATTAAAAACTGTTGAGGAATCCTGTTGGATCCCTCCAACCTGTTTTCCTGCATCCACAAACATTAGCACAATACCAATTTCGCTCCAGTACGAAATTATCGCGGTATATGTTCTTATTAAATATTATCCGCTTAATAACGGCGTAATAGGGTCTCATCCGCTAAACAAAAAAATGCGGGAAATCAACAACTGCAATATATACATATGCCAATATATATATATTGATATTATATATAATACCAATTTCACTGTTTATGAAATATTCGCGGTATATGTTTTTATAAATAACATCCGCTTACTAACGGCGCATAATGTCTATTTTAACAATCAATAATTTACAGTCATCATTCAAACATGCATTCAAATATTTTAAATCTAACTATTTAAAATAAAATCGAAATCTATTCGATTGAGTGAGAAATTCTCACCTTGGTTTTAATTTCCGTTTTAGCTTTTATTTCGAATAAAATTAAACGCGCGTTTAATTTTACCCGAAATTCTCACTAACTCCAAACGACTCCAAACCAACTCCATCGCGTAGTGCTCGTCCATACGATTCCAACGCAACTGAGTTTGCATTTTTTCGACCTCGTATGAAAAAGATATGAATTTTACAAGATTGTACACGATTTATATTACTTAAATCACACATAACTTTATAATTTAAACCCAAACAAATCACAGCCTTTGATCTCACCCCCCCTCACATCTGGGCCGCACGTCTCCACCCCCATCTTCTTCGTTCTCATCTCCAGGTAATTAGCCGACCTCCTTGAACCCATAGCACAATTCTAGGGTTAAATAGCTCGGCCACCACACACGATTATATTCGATCACAACACCACCATGACGAAGCCCACGACCTTAGCTATGTTCGGCCACAACAGTAGTGAACTCGGCCTCCTCCTCTAGCGTGCGCACGGTGATGAACTGCAGATGGACGCGAGCATTTTGACGAAGATCCGTAGCTCCAAATGCGATCTCCACCGTTGATCTCGTAGCTCTCGTCGTGCTCTTCATCTTTGTAGTTGAAACCTAAGGCTAATTGTCGACGGATTGGAAGATAATCGAGGTGGAAGTCGAGTGTTTTCTGGCCATTCATTTTTAGGGCCGGCTACATGAAGCAAATTAGGGTTTTGGAATATATTTTATCAAATTTTGTGAAGGGGTAGGGCTATTTATAAGGAACGAGCGACACTATTCATCCCGGATTTTCCGAACTCCGATTTAGACGCCGTAACCAGCATACCTGGGGTTTATCCCGCGTTCCGGACACAATGTAACAGGTTTCGGAAGCTAATTCGGAAGTATGTGCGAGTTATGGCTGAAAACGTTCAATTTAAATTAAACCGATTTAAATCGATTTCTAGGCGTTTTAATTTGTACCGGACAAACGGTAAATCCAAACGACTTGAAATTTGAAACCTTACAATAATATCACATTACGGATCCGATGAAACTGGTTTCGTCGAAATCCGAGACTTTTTGAAAAATGGCTATTTTGACTCGCCAAATTTAAATTAAAAATAAATCGATGCGTTTCGAGCTGCCACGATCAAACGATAACTCCGATTGACACGAAAATTGAAATCCGGTAATAACTAACTATTACGGATCCAATGAAACTTGTTTTGTTCAATTCTGAGACTGTTCAAAAATTGACTATTTTACAGTCGATTACTAAATATTAAAATATTCAATTTTCACAGATTAACTTTTAATTCGATTTTAAAAGTTTTAAAATATCGTTCTAACTCCAACATGATAAAATAAAATTTTCCAAATTATTTTCAATCATTTTTAACTCAATTTTTAATTATTTCCATAATTTAACATATTAAATTATTGATTTAATTATTCAATTAAATCCAAAAATTCAAATAAAAATTTATTTGACTTATAAATTCACTTATAAATATTTAAAATTAATTAAATATTCAAATTTAAATTATTAAAAATTCTGGGTCGTTACACGTACCGTGGCAGGTGGTACCCCAGTGCCTAGTCATTAGTTGGAAATTCATTCTCCCTATGTGCCTTGTACGAGTTTTGTTTGTATTACCCACTCTGTGGCTAGTAGCTGGAATTTAATAGATGTAACAATTTCGGCTATTTTATAAATATTTGTATATAGACCCCATTATAATATCAGAGGATTTCTATAAAAATTGTTTTAGCTATCGTAAAGTAAACACCTGACATGTTTATTTGTGGCGTGGTCTTACGAGATGCTTTTGTTTTCAAAGGATTTTTGAAACTTTAATAATCAAATTAGGTGTGATTTTCTCATACTGGTAATCCAGACTGACTCGGGTGTTATTTAATTGTAATGCTCGGGTCAGACCGAGTATTATAGGATACAGGATATGATGCCGTGTAACTCAGGAGACGAGTTGGATGACGATACGTATTCTCGTATTTGTACATATATTTTTCCGCTGTGTTGAGTTGTTGTGTATCCATTTGTATGATATTGATGTTGAGATATGATTGATGTACTCTGATGATGTAATATATATAAACAGAGATATTTGATTTTTGGTGTAAAGATTATTTACTATCTATTATATTTTATTCCGCTGCGATGGTTAGATTCTGATGTTGTTTTCTATTTTCTTTTTCTACCTCTTCTTCTTTAACCCAAATGGTTCGGATTTCTGTACAACTTGAGTTGATCGTTGTAGAATAGTGTTGACTCAAGGGGTACGGATTTGCGGGTCGTTACAGTTGGTATCAGAGCTTAGGTTGGAGATAACCTTGGCTCTGGTGGGAATTACTCATTAAAATAGAGTCTATAGTACTCTATAATGAGTTTGAGCGTATAAATAGATATGAGCGCGTATTTTTAGTGAATATAAATTGTTTTAATATCGCGTTGATTGATTTATTGAGTGGCATATGAACCTTCGTCGGCATAGTCTGCGCAACTGTATTGAAGGGGTTTCTAAACACTTGAAGAGAACAATCGACACAGTATTGTTTTAAATATGGGTAAATGAAATAATTTTACCTAAAAACATATTTTGATATAAAGAATAGTTTTTGAAAAATATTTAGCTAATATATGGTTGCTTGGATGTTAGAAATGATAATATTAACGTATTATCATTGTAAAGTGAAAATTTAACTGGCAATTTAAATATAACTAAAATTTAAGGGAATAAATTCATTATAAAATGAAATTTATAAATATGAATTATAAATGTAAATTATAAATTGAAATATAATCAAATAAGAATTTGTATGACATAAGCTATGCAAATGAATTGTAGTAAAATTGATTTAAGCAGGTCTGGAAATTTAAATTCCGAAGATTTGGAAGTGTTTTAAAGATAAATGATAGCATTATTGTTTTGGAGACATTTCTGAATGGAAATCTGTTTTAAATGAATTTTGGAAGTGATATAGCATTGAAATCACTTGGATTATTGGAAAATAGTTCTGATGATGACGGCCGCATCATCAGTATTCATTTTCGAATTTCTAAGTGACGGATTGCTGCCAAGAATTTAATTTGTTCAGAAATGCTAGTTGATTTTGAAAATCTCAAAGGAAATTTGTTGGAAATTAAAATTCAGGATTGGTTTAAAATTTTTGAGAGGTGTAATTTGAGATGTTGAAAATTTCAAAATGATTTGAAACCAAAGCCGGGAGTTTAAAAAAAATTCTGATGAGATAGGTTGTAAGCTTATAAATTGAGATGATTTTTAAATCAGGGAAATATAAGCTTTGGATGTAGAGAATTTAAATTTAAAAGGAAAAGTTAAGAATGAAATTCACTTGGATGGGAAATAAAAATTTGATTGGATTGACATTAATTGAATAGGCTGAAAATAATATATAGTTGTATTCGAGTCAAGTTGGAATCGAATTGAGTTAAATAAATCTGAGTTTAAATTAAATTGAATTGGAATAAAAATTCAATTGAGTTAATGAATGGAATTGAATTCTTACCTGGATAACTAGAAAATAGAATCAGATTGAAATATATAAACCAAAATAACTTATAAAAGAATTAAAATGCATGAATAAAATATGCTTGGGTTATAAAGAAGCATAAGGCTTGAGTTAAAATAAAGGATGAATATATTCAAGCCTATAATGAATGGAATAGTGTAAATAATGAGTTGTGACTTATAAGATTTGGAAAAAAAAAGGGGATAGAAACCCAAAATAAATAGTTTTGGTGAATTGAAAAATAAAATGAAATCAAACTTGAATTATAAAATAAATTTGAACTTAAGAAAATTAAATGAAGAGATTTTGAGATTAAAATCAAGTTCTGGATTATAAGTTAGAGGAAAAGACTAATTAGATAATAAGTTAGGTAATGAAGCTGAATTGATGAGTTAATAATGAGATTTGGAAATAAGACTCAAGCTATAAATAAAATTCGAATTAAATTGTCGATGAAGTAAATATAATTGAACAAGTGCTAACAAATTAAATATAATTGGGAATGTATAGAATAACAATGAATTTGGATTGAAATAATAATGGTTTGTACTGAGAATAAAATCCAGATATGTGGAAATAAATTGGATATGGCCTTGGAATCAATCGAGTTAAGTTGAGTAATAAAAGAGAAAATTTACTTGTAAAATGAAAATGAGCTTATGTATAACATTTGGAATAAATTAAAGTAGATTTACTTAAGCTGAATAGACGAGGAAGAGTTGAATTGAATTCAACTTAAAACCAAGTTTAAAGATATTGGTTGGAATTTAAACCAAGTAAAAATAAATTTGGATCGGAATAAAATTTGGTGAGTTATAAATAATATTTTAGGAAATGAAAATTCAAAATGGATTGAGTGGATAAACCAATTATATTGAATAAATAAATGATGAAATAAATAAGAATCAAATGAGATGTGGATTAAATAAGTT
Source organism: Allium cepa (assembly GCA_030765085.1). NCBI lineage: Eukaryota > Viridiplantae > Streptophyta > Magnoliopsida > Asparagales > Amaryllidaceae > Allium > Allium cepa. The sequence goes on from CM060931.1 coordinate 174,950,588, forward strand.
GAGAAATGGTTATGGAATGAAATAGCTTGGATTGTTTTCGAGCTAAATAAAATAGTTTGGAATAAACAAATATGAAATGAAATGTAAATGAAGGGATTGTGAATAAAATATAATAGAATGTGTCGAACTAAATCAAGTGGTTTTGAAGGGAACTTGTTTGAATAAATTAGAGTGGTTAATAAAATGAAATGCAATGAAAATGAGAAAATATGGATTGTGAATAAATTTCAAAATGGAATAGAATTAAGTATAAATTGAGCTGAAATCAATTTAAATTGATTATAAAACTCAAGTGTTTATTTATTCGCATAGATCTTCGCAAACTGCATAGAATAAATTGTCATCGGATGTAAATAGGAGTAATTAAAGTTCTATGAATTGATAGAAGTAAAATAAATTGGTTTTGAGATCAATTGAATTAAACATGAGTTCAGTTTGCTTAAAAATAAATTAAATGTAAGCGATTGAGTTTTAAACCATTCAAATTTGAATGAAAATGGTTTGTAAATTAATTGAAATAGTTGAATTACTATGAAAGTTATAAAAATTGCTTACGGAAAGGTTGGATGTGCATTTCTTTTAGAATTCATATGTTTTAACTATTGTAAATAAGTAAAATGTAGTTAAACTTCATTTATATCGTACTTACATGTTTAAATTGAGTAAGTACAGGTACCTGGAAGCCGTGTGGTTGGATTTGGTTGCGCTAGTTGCTAAAAACAATGAGCCGCTTGCTTAAAATGCTAAATAAGGTACGCCTACACAATAAAAATAGGAAATATGAACCGTTTTTGGTTTTTCCGACCGTGTGGGTCGATGTATATTTATCTCTTTTGTCAAATTGCAAAAGCTCCTCCGTGCAAAGGAGGCTCTGCCAAAAAATTTCAGAAATTTTGGGAGTTAGAAAATTTTTGAAATTTTTGAAAATGTTGTTAACGACAAACGGTTTCAAATTGGAAAGTGTAATAAGTTAGTAAATGAAACTAGTTAAAGTAATGACATGAATTAGTAATAAATGACAAATAAAATTTATATATTCAGAGTTAAAAATAAATTGAATTCATATGGAAATGAAAGAATCGTATTGAATATAATTAGATATAAACTGAAGTGGTAAGATGGAAATAAATATCAAAAGCGTATAAAATTCTTATACTAACTTAAGTATGGAATTGTGCATTCTTAATTGGAAATGGAATATTATAAATACATTCTAAGTTGATATTTGGATTAATAAATATTGACATTGGTAAGAAAGTCAATAAAATGTTAAGTTGTGTTTGGATATTAGTGCTAAGCAGGTTATGCAGGTATTATAAAGAGAAAAGAGAATTGATTTTTATTTCAGAAGAGAAATTTGAAATGCTCGACAAAAAGGTATGTATTTAAATTTGGTATGAAATTGATTGGGATTTTTGATTGAGCCACTTGGCTTTTTTTTTTCTTTTTGGATTTGGGAGGCCGTAGAGCCCTTTTGTAGTTGTACCGAGCTAGCCGCGCAAAGGAGACGCTGGCGAAATTTTTCGAAAATTTAGGGGGTTAGAAAAATTTTGAGAAAATTTTGATAATTCAAAATTGGGTTTTAAATTGAAACTTGAATGGTGAAACGAATAGTATAGTTTGAAACTATGGGAGAGTTGAGAAGTTAATAAGAGTAATTGTGAGTCTATAATAAAAAGGATATTTTATGGCAAGTTAATTAAACTGTTTGGTTTTGGGAAATAGTAAACGGGTATTGAACCATCCTTCCTAATTAGTAATTTTCGGGGACGAAATTCTTTTAAGGGGGAAGGAATGTGATGACCCGGACTTTTCAAGCATTTAAATCGAAATATTTAATTGCTTTTAAATATTCAATAGAGTACTTTTTAACTTAAATTACGAATATCACAATTTATTTGATAATTAAACTATTGAATTAAATAATTTGAGTTTGGATAAAATATTGAATCTGGAATTCTAAGCCTATTAAAAATAATTTGAAAGGTTGTAGAATTTATACTGATAATGCTGAAAGTTATAGAAATTGTAAAATTTAAATTAACAGTGGTTTGTTCAGTTTTAAAATTTATACTGTTTAAATTGAATTTGAAAATAGCCTTCCAGGACACAGTCTCGGAATTCGACGAAACTAGTTCCATTGGGTCCGTAATATTGAATTATTATCGGATTTCAAATTTCGTAGTGATTGGAGTTGTTATGTGAGCATACGATATATAAACGCGTCGAAATTTACAACGATAATTTAATTTAAATTTTATAAGTATATTGTCACATAAGCAACATCTCAGCCGAAATTTGTTCCTGAGTACGCTGATTTTCCTTCATATATGTGTTCCCTCTTTCAATAACACCACGCAACATTTCCTTCCTTTTATTTAAGCAGTGTCTCAATCTTGTTCGTTTTCATTTCTAAAGTCCGGAACCAAAATATAAAATTATATATATATAAAATGGCTTCCTTCAGAAGTAAACAAGGATAACCACACAAAGCTTCCTCAGCCTTCTTTTATTTCTTCAAAGCCGAACCTCCCTTTCCCCTTTTCTTCAAGATTCGAGTAGAAAAAAATAAAAATAAAAATAATCACGATTCATTTTCCTTATTAAGCAAATCGAGTTCCATTTCTTTTTCCCTCAGCTAAAATCAAAGCCGATTCCATCTCGTTCGAAGAAGGGGGGTGACCGAAGTCGTGGCGAATTGCACAGGCACCGGGTAGAGGCGGTCCTAGTTGGCTTGCGAAGGGAAGGAGGGCGACGTCGTTGCCAAGCATGTGTGTTCGAGCTCGCGAGCACGAGGCCGGTGTTTCGTGCTTGAGAGTGGAGTTCGCGAGGTGGGCGGCTCTGATAGTTTGTGATGGAGGTCGAGATGGTTGAAGGTCTCGTGGAGCTAGGGCTAGGGTTCATGATTTCGACTGGACGGTGGGGCGAGTTGCGATGGAAATAGGGGCAGCGGCAGCATATTTGCAGGTGATCTTCGATCTGAATATTTTGCTTACCAATTTGGGCTTTGATTTTAATTTGTCTATTAGGTATAAGAACACATGTAAATTTTACAGTAATCAAATTGATTTTATGTTATTTTGTTTTTTTTAAAAAATGTAATATATAAAAGGAAAAATATACACATACATGTTTGAGATGTAGATAGAAACATGAAATAGGATAAAGATAAAATTTGGATACTAGATAGGAATTTTAATATTGGAAAGAAGTTATATAAATTAGATTTTAGATTTTTATAAACGAGTTTTTAAGTGAATGTGTGTTTAAAGTAAATATATATATGTAAACTTATCTATTTAAAATATATATACTCATGTTTTCATTAACTAGTTTATTGTTAATAATATATGATGAAGGTATGACCTTATGGAATTCTTTTAGGTACTAAAAATATTTTATAAAAAGGAAATCAGCTCAAAATTAAATTATTAGTTTAGTTTGGGATAAAAGTATGGGATAATTAAATTCGTATATGAAAATTTAATGGTCGATTTATTCGAATGTTAATAAAAATCATTTAATGTGACAAGGTCAAAAAAAGGCGGAAAACAAGTTGTGATGGATTGGATTTGCAAGCAAAAATCAAAGGTGAGTTAATCTCACTCAGTTCAATTTAAATTTAAAGTCAAATTTGAACGATTAAATTTAAATAATTGTTTGAATGGTTGAATGAATTGAAGTGATATAGTATGGTATTTTGGAAATGGTATATTATGTTGTGCTGACGTTTGTGGATGCAGGGAAAAACAGGTTGGAGGGATCCAACTGGACCCCTCAACTTTATTTAATTATTTAATATTCTTTGTTCTGAATATTTGATATACTGTAATGAATTATGTGGAAATATTGAATGCTATGGCTTGATTGTTATAATCGGGCAATAATGAATTACCAAATATATAATTTGAGTTTGGGAATGAAAATAAATGAAGTGAAATTGTAAGTAAAATAATTATAGAAAAGTTGAATAAATTTATGAATGAACTGAAAAGGAAATAAAGTGACTTTAAAATTTTAATAAATAAATCTCGAGTAAGGGAAGGAAAATTTGAATAAACAGAAAGTTAATGGAACTTAAACTTCAATGTTATTGTTTAAAAGAACAAAACATTTATTTTAAATTTAGGATTTAAATTATTTAAGAAGAATAAAGAAGAAATTGGGAATAATTTGAAATTTGTATATTTCAGCTAAAGGATTTAAAAATCAAACTGAAAATAATAATAAAGTCCATAATTAATGAATTTTGAAATGAACTCGTAAGTAAAGGAATTTATTTCAAATGGAATAAATTGGAAATCAATTTGAAAAAAAAAGTTTATTTAAGTGATTGAGATTGGAAATTTCTCTCTGAATAACCAAGTACGTTTTCAAACTAAATTTTTTAAATATAAATTAAAAGTTTAAAGTTGTTTTAAGAAGTATGTTCTGAAAAATTTACTATTTCTAAATATTTAAATTCTAAAGTAAGTATTTCCTTTTAATCTATTATAGTAATAATTATTTAAAGAGTGACTTAGTATTTTATTTTTAAAAGTAAAAATCTAGTTTTATATTTTACTTAGTAACCTTATTTTCAAATATTCATATGGTATGTATTTTTAACAAATCATTGAAGTAGTTTTGAAATAAATGTTTTAATGTATATTTCAAAGTAAAGTGTTTTAAATTATTTTAATATCTAGTTTTGTACTTGGTGATTTCAGAGGAGATAAAAAAAATTTGGGAAAGTTTATTCTAGAAATAAAGATGGTTTTGAAACTGTTTTCAAAGGATTGAAAATAGAAATATATCTTGTGAAGATATTTTTGAGATAAATAAATGATTTGGGAAATTATTTATTGTTTGATGGATGTTTGTAAACATAAATTGATAGTTAAATCACCGACTACCAATATTGGACAAATACGCTGATCGTTTCGAAGAGACCGGGATCGAGATTTATTTCTCGAAAACCACTTTGATCCGGTTTGTACGTTTTCGTGAAAACGATTTTGGATTCGAAGATGGAGCTATGAAGTGCAAGGGCTTGTCGCTACTAATCCTGAGGATATTTCCAAAATGGATGTAGTAGGAATAGTGCCTTCGGTTCCGTTCGAACCCGGGACGGAATTGTATGGATGAATGCTTGCGTAACATCGTCAGGTGGACGATGGCATTCTAAGGGATATATTCTAAAAAGGTAACGCTTAGCCTCAAGCCTCATCAAATGGGAATGACTGAAAATCAGGGGTTATGCAGTAAGGCTAGGTGGGTAGCACCCAAGCAGGGTGAGGTCATTCCAGTCTAGATGTCCCTTTTTATTTCGGCTTAGTGGGCGGTTGCTGATCCCAACCGCGGGGTGATCTCACTCGGGATTATCCAGTAAGGGATAGTCCCGGCCTTGTGTTGCTGGGGAGCAGGCGTACTCCTCGGTACGGTGATCTAGGCCTCTTACTGTGGCAGGTGGTACCCCAGTGCCTAGTCATTAGTTGAAAATCCATTCTCCCTACGTGCCTTGTACGGGTTTTGTTTGTATTACCCACTCTGTGGCTAGTAGCTGGAATTTAATAGATGTAATAATTTCGGCTATTTTATAAGTATTTGTATATAGACCCTATAATAATATTAGAGGATTTCTATAAAAATTGTTTTAGCTATCGTAAGGTAAAAATCCGACATGTTTATTTGTGGTGTGGTCTTACGAGATGCTTTTGTTTTCAAAGGATATTTGAAACTTTAATAATCAAATTGGGTGTGATTTTCTCACGCTGGTAATCCAGACTGACTCGGGTTTATTTAACTGTAATGCTCGGGTCAGACCGAGTATTATAGGATACAGGATATGATGTCGTGTAACTCAGGAGACGAGCTGGATGACGATACGTATTCTCGTATTTGTACATATATTTTTCCGTTGTGTTGAGTTGTTGTGTATCCATTTGTATGATATTGATGTTGAGATATGATTGATGTACTCTGATGATGTAATATATATAAACAGAGATATTTGATTTTTGGTGTAAAGATTATTTACTATCTATTATATTTTATTCCGCTGCGATGGTTAGATTCTTATGTTGTTTTCTATTTTCTTTTTCTACCTCTTCTTCTTTAACCCAAATGGTTCGTATTTCTGTACAACTTGAGTTGATCGTTGTAGAATAGTGTTGACTCAAGGGGTACGGATTTGGGGGTCGTTACACTTTGAATGAATCTTTGGAAACGAGCTTTGAAAGCTATAAGTTAAATCTTGATTTAAAGGTTTAACGAGTTAATCCAATTGAAATGGAAATTATTTTGAAATCCGTAAATGGATCTTGGTGAAACTGGGTGAACTTTGTGAATTGAATCTTTTATTTAAAAGATTTGAAATGGTAATTGGTTTAAACCATTTGGAAGAAGAGTATTGGATTTTAAGTTGTGACTTATCTGAAATCCCATTGTCCATATGTTTTGAAATATTGCGCTCATTATTCGGTTTAGCCGGGAGAGGACTTTGTGTCATATAACCCATTCCGAATAATGATACGTCGATATGGATAGCATTTGAAGACCGGTGGTAAAGACCGGGTATTTGCAAGAATAATAGGATGACCTATCGATTGTCTCGGCACTGAGTCGTTCCGGTATAGAGATTCCCTAAGTGATGGGAAGTCCTATCGGGATTGTGAATACTCGGATTTGCAAGGGCTTCTTCGGAAGTGCCTTCGGTTCTGTTCGAACCCGGAACAGACTTGTATGGATGTGTGTTTGACACTACACTTTGAGATATAAAGCAGATTTCTATCAAATACATATCTGTTGGTGGCGGAGAATTTATTCTCTTAGCCTAACACCCTTCTCTGAGACGTATGAGCTCAGAGGTTATGTAGTTGAAGGTTATCAGCGATATACTCCCAATATTGGTAGTGTGGCATGCTGAGTGTTGTTGTGTGTTGATGATCATTTGTTGATCATTTGTGATCAAAGCATGGCTTTCGTGTAAAGCGTAGCTTTGTGGACGAGACCTCGTCGAGCCTCGCAACCCGGTAATGGTCGAAACAGGAATCGTGGCAGCAAGGTATCAGGGGTAGCTCCCCTAGGGTATGACCATTCCTTTTGGAAAAGGTTAGTATCATGGTATGGAGCCCAGGTACTTACTCATGTGGACGCCGTAGTATATTTATTACCATGTGATGTTGTTGGAGGGCCCTCGGATAAAGGTCCCAAAGGACCAGGGTGGCATATCTTAGGTTTTATTCCCCGGGAAGGGGGTAGCCACCTTGTGTAGAAGAGAGCTAGGTAAGTTCTCGGGGGCGTCCCTCCAGAGGCGTTCCATTTTATTTGGGAAGTTCCTTTGCCTGACCATTTGTTGGAAAACCAAACAAAACAATACGAGCCCTGTACGGTTTTAGTTGTAGAACCTGCCATTTAAAATGGTAGCTATAGCTGGCATAATATAATGGTACCTATGCTGGCAAAGATTAATATTACACTTTTGAAAAGTTTTCCACTATGCACTAATAATAATATCAAAATGGTTTTCGTCTATTAAGCAATTTTGACTATCATAAGGAGAAATCTCCTCCAATTCTGCGTTTGCATGGTGTGTGTGGCGGGGGGCCTTATGGTAGTTTCATTTTCCAAAAATCATTGCGGTTTTCAATGTTTTAAATGCTTTTGTTTGTTTTAAAAGATAAAAGCTGTTTTTGTTGCTCACACCAGTCCCATGACTTACCTAGAGTTTGCTGTTTCTTTCCTAAACTCTGAGTGCCCACAATTTTCCACACGGGCAGTTTAGAGTTCGGTTTTTCAGATAGTCAGGTTAGTAGATTATCTGGAGTAAGTCCAGTCTTCGGATGTGGACGACACTTGCTTATCTAGGTGTTGAATTGGATAACCTTCGAAGCCGTTTGGATTTTTGGATCGCATTTTCTACACTTCAGCTTCCACGACTGACCATGCTTATCGTGGTGCAACTTGATGGTTGTTCGAGTTAGTATTGGATTGGAGATGGATTATTCGGAGTTGGCATTAAAGATATTCTTTTCCGCTGCTATTCCTTGTGTCTTTGATAGGATAGATATTCAATTGTATCATTCTATTGTATCATCATTGCATCCGAATATTGTATCAAATGTTGTATATGATATTATTCTTTTCTTCCGCTGTGTTGTTCTTAATGGTGTTATAAGCTCCAGCGAACCAGATTAGACGTTTGAATCTGCGGCATTTGAATATGAGTGTCGTATTCGGTGCCGATTTTCGAAGGTCGAGTTAGGATCATTTCATTTGGTATCAGAGTTGAAGGTTGAAACTTTAGCTCAGGAGTATAACACATTAGGTAGCTCATTAGAGATAGGGTGAAGTAAACCCTAGAATGAGTAATCCCTAAGATATCCATTCAAATGCCTCAGTAAATTCTCTTGCTATCCACTAATAGTAAGTATGAGTGCAAGAAGAGGACGAGATGTGGGGCACGGACCATTATAAATGGTCAATACCCTGTAATAGCGGAAATAATCTTTCTCTATCAATCTCCTTTGATTCGATTTCAATTCTTTGATTGGCTTTGTGGCAGTTCGAGGGAAAAGCTTCGGTATGATGGTGGCCCTTACGAATCGGTAGATAAGTTTTTATTTCGTATTCTCTTCGTTAAATTTCTTTCAGCTTTCCGTTTTAACTGAAATACATTCGAAATTCTATTTGAAATAAATTGGTAAATTAAATATAAAGTGGAATATGAAGTTAAATCGATTTGTATCGATAAAACAATTTCGATTAAAGCAAATTTGAAATTCTATTGTCATTTCTTGTAAATATCAAAGTCCAAAGAGGGACAATTTATATATACTTTGGGTATTCCGACTTGAGTTTGGAATCCATATCTAATGTTTGAGAGTTGTGGGAAATTTAATCCATTTATCTATTGTTTGGGTCTCGATATATTCTATGAACGGTTAATCATCCTTCGGACTAACCAGTGCCTTGCTTATTTCATAGATTTGATAACCCGAGTATCCTGTGCAATATTGAATGAGTTTTTTCTCATACTGGTGATATTCTGATTTGATAAGTCAAATACAGAACATATATCCAGTTTTACCTGGAAAACTATTTCTCTATCTTTGTGTATCTATCTTCTTTGTTTCCGTGCCTGCAAATTTTGAGGACGAAGTTTCTTTAAGCGGGAATCTGTAACGATCCCAATTTTGAATTAAATTTAAAATTTATAGTTAATGTAATTTTTTGAATAAATTTTGAAATAAATTTGAATTTGAAATATATATGTATATGGATATGTGAGTAAATTTGAGTTTGACCTTAGAATTTGAATTCGAATTTGACTTTGGATTTTGAATTTGAACATTGGATTTGTATTTGAATTTATAATTTAGATAAACGACTTAGAGAAATGATTTGGGTTTGAAACTATTATTGACGTAAATTATATAATGGGTAGTTCGATTTAAAAACATTTTCTTTAAAATATTGTGTATATGATAATGAGTAAGAAGATGTATTTATAAAATGGAATAAATTTATCAATACAAAATACAAGTATAAAATATAATCATAAAACATGTTAATATGAATTAAAATGTTTGATAGTTAAATTTTAAAACAAGAAATAAAAAAATAAGTATTTACACTAGAAATAGAAATAAAGACAAGTGTATGCAAGAAGATAATAAAAAAAGCAAACAACATGTCAATAAAATTATACTGTTTTATAAAAATATAAAGTTAAGATGAATTCCAACAACATATTGATTATACAATTTCCTTCATATTACAAAGCAAAAAGGTAAAATTTTATTCAAATGTGTAGGAAAGACAAAATAATTATGTACAAACAAATAAAATATAAATATGCAGGTATGAACAAGCTAATAAAGTACAAATATAAAACAAGTAAACATATATATGAAGTTTCACAGAACAAAAATATAAATATCTATATACAAACAAATAAAAGAAATATGCAAAAACTTATAAAAGAAGACAAAGACAATTAATATCTTAGCACACAATATACATCTCTCAGCCACCAAATAAAAGTAGGAATTCTGCATAGTCAAATGAAAGAAAAAAATATCTATAAAGCACACCCTATAAATCATTTCAGTCGAAAATATTATGATCTCAGCCTCCAAAATAAAAATCTTTGATCAAATCGAATGAAAAAATATATAAAAAAACAAAGAAGAAGCACAGAAATACCTTCCCTTTACCAATTTGTTTCTATATATGCATCTTTTATTCCTGACCGTTCAGTGAAAAACTTAGCAAATTTTTTTAAATAAACAAACTATCTTATAAACTCAGCATCCTGGAAGATCAAGGAAAAAAATACAAACCTGAGGCAGTCAAGTTTCTAGGCATAAAACAATTTCTTTTAGGCTTCTGTTCTCCTCTGCTTTATCTATAACCAGGTGAGTAACTTTACTTTTAAAAACTTAAGTAAGCAATTTTGGGTATATGCTTTGGGTTTTAGATATAGTTTCTATGTTATATATATATATATATATATATAAGTTTGTTCTGTGAAAATTAAATATGCTATCACTCTCTGTTGAAGTTACAAAGTCAAATATTTTATCAAAATTCAAAAATATTATCATCAACCTTTGTTAGGCTTAAAGTATCAACCAAACAAGTTGTTTAAATTTAAATTATGGCATAAGAATGTATTTTCTACATGATAATGAAGAACAGACACTGTAAATCCAGTTTTTACAGCAATTAGACAAACATATGATAAATTCAAATGATTTAAAACATTGATTCGTTTGTACAATTAGGATTAACAGCTAAAAATAGGATTTTTAAAACAAGAATGGAGATTTTTAGTGGTGTATGCCACGAGTATTTCACAGTTGAAGCAAATTTTGCTCTTTTTACAAATTTCTGATGATCTATCAATTATTTGCTGTTGAAAATTTACTTGAAGTAATCATGAACATTATGGATTTCAGAAAAATTGTTGAATAATTTTTCTAATGAATGAATTTGGTGAACGAATCAAATTTCGGGTTTAACTGTTAGTTTTGGGTCGAGTTGAGAAATCGTACTGTCACGTCGCCATGGAAGCGTTTTAGGCGATCGGTCATGGGGGGCTAGGTGCGTGGGGTTGCGGCGGAGCTACGGGCGAAGTCACGAGAGTTCTGGAGAAGCAAGATGGAGTCGCGGGATGAATTTATTGATTCGAGTTGGGCTACAGGAACGAAAAAATTTGCTCGAACTCGCTCGATTTTGTTTTAGGAAAAATTATGCATATCGGGTTGTTCGAACGGATTTGGGTGATCACCGATGATGCGTGGGTGGCTGCGGCGTTGACTGGAGTTGGCTGTGAAGTTCGTGCACTGTACGTGCTTATGTGTGTATCTGGTTGAAGGGTTGAAGAAGAAGAAGTACAGGAGCTCGAGAAAATGCATAGGCTACTTCGGGTGTTAACTTGAGTATGCGAGCTGGGTTTACCTGATGCTTTTGTTTAAACTTGGACTTAATTCAACTGGAAAGAAAAAAAGAAAAAAGAAGTAGAGAAGAAGAGGGTACGCGAGAGGGAGAGAGGGATGATTCGGGGAAGATGTATGAAAACTCGATATGATACTCGAGTTAATAGGGGGAAAATCTCGGGTTTGTTTTCTAGAACTACATTGTTATAAAAAAATAAAGTTAAGTAAATTGTTTTCTACAAGTTTAAACACTATAGACTAATAAATGTTTAATAATTTAAATTAAGACTTTGATACAAGTTTTAATTGTTTTAGTTAATAACATTGTTTAAACTGTTGATCTATATTTTATTTAAGTAATTAATTTAAATTAATTTACATTTAAAGTTGTAGTTAGTAATAAATTAATTTTCAAAGTTAAAGAAGATTTCTTCTAAATGTTACTTAAGATGAATAATTAATATCAATTAATTATTTTAGAAAGTAATTAAGAACGATTTATTTATAATGGTAAGTAAAGATTGGTTAAATAAATTTATAATCGTAATTAATTAAGGGTTGATTAAATTATTAATGAATTAATTAAGGGAAATTAATTAAAGGATAATTGAATAATTAACGGTTAATTATAATTAAAAGTTGATTAATTTAATTAATAAATGATTAAAGGACATTTAATCAAATGATTTGAAATCGATTAATGTTAATTAACCATGATTGATGACCATCTGATTTAAATTAATCAGATAATTAATTGAGTTCACTTATAGATGTTTGAATTCTATTGACTGTCGAACTGTTTGTTATTCTAATATGCTATGCTTTATGCTATGAGTTGTTTCAGTATGATCTGCGATGAACGTAATTTATTTATTTATAATGCATTCACATTTTCTATCTGTGAATATGTGTGTATAGATAAGCGTTATTGGAATATAACACTTATCGATATTGTTGTGATTGCAGTCTGTGATGACTGAATGATGTTGCACTATTATGTAAAACCCGTGGACTACACCATACACACACAAATATGGATTGCACGAGGAAATCGGTTAAGTCGTGGATTTTAACAATTTTAAAGATTGAATTCCTGAATCAAATTAGTTTTAGAATTGGATTGAAAGCTTTGAAAATGAGTTTTTAGAAATAAAAGTTATTTTAAAATAATTTAACAAAACTTCAAATTTAAATAATTTGATTTAAATTTGAATTCAATATTTGAAATTAAATTTAATAATTTGGAAATTATGGTCTAAAATGATTATGCAAGTTATAAAGATGTTTATATGGGTTTTTAACCATTCAAAAAGTATGGTTTAGGAAATGTAAATTTAAATCCAAGTTTATACTTGAATGGTTTTAACTGATGTTTTTGTAATCAGTTTTTCCCAAAACGAAACCAATTTGTTTTCAAATAATAATAGCCTTCATTTAAAGAAAGGATTTCTAAATTGTGTTGAAAGGTTTCAAGTTTGAAATAGAATTGAAATGTTTTGAAAGCTATGAAATGAGTCTTTGATTCAAAGACCGAATGGGTTAATTCAACTTGAAATGAATTTTTTTTGAAAGGATTTGAATGAATCTTTGGAAACAAGCTTTGAAAGCTATAAGTTAAATCTTGATTTAAAGGTTTAACGAGTTAATCCAATTGAAATGGAAATTGTTTTGAAATCCGTAAATGGATCTTTGTGAAACTGGGTGAACTTTGTGAACTGAATCTTTATTTAAAAGATTTGAAATGGTAATTGGTTTAAACCATTTGGAAGAAGAGTTTTGGATTTTAAGTTGTGACTTATCTAAAATCCCGTTATCCATATGTTTTGAAATATTGCGCTCATTATTCGGTTTAGCTGGGAGAGGACTTTATGCATATAACCCATTCCAAATAATGATACGTCGACATGGATAGCATTTGAAGACCGGTGGTGAAGACCGGGTATTTGCGAGAATGATAGGATGACCTATCGATTGTCTCTGCACTAAGTCGCGCCTGTATAGTGATTCCCTAAGTGATGGGAAGTTCGATCAGGATTGTGAATACTCGGATTTGCAAGTGCTTCTTCGAAAGTGCCTTTGGTTCTGTTCGAACCCGGAACAGACTTATATGGATGTATGTATGACACTACACTTTGAGATATAAAGCAGATTTCTTTCAAATACATTGGTGGAGAATTTATTCTCTTAGCTTAACACTCTTCTCTGAGACGTATGAGCTCAGAGGTTATGTAGTTGAAGGTTATCAACGATATACTCAAAATTTGGTAGTGTGGCATGCTGAGTGCTGCTGTGTATTGATGATCATTTGTTGGTCATTTGTGATCAAAGCATGGCTTTCATGTAAAGCGTAGCTTTGTGGATGAGACCTCGTCGAGCCTCACAACCAGGTAATGGTCGAAACAGGAATCGTGCCAGCAAGGTTTCAAGGGTAGCTCCCTTAGGGTATGACCATTCCTTCTGGAAAAGGGTAGTATCATAGTATAGAGCCCAGGTACTTACTCATGTGGACACCATAGTATATTTATTACTATGTGATGTTGTTGGAGGGCCCTCGAATAAAGGTCCCAAAGGACCGGGGGTGGCATATCTTAGGTTTTATTCCCCGGGAAGAGGGTAGCCGGCCTTGTGTAGCAGAGAGCTGGGTAAGTTCTCGGGGGCGTCCCTCCAGAGGCATTCCATTTTATGTGGGAAGTTCCTTTGCCTGACCATTTTTTGGAAAACCAAAAAAAACATTACGAGCCTTGTACGGTTTTAGTTGTAGAATCTGCTATTTAAAATGGTGGCTATAGCTGGCATAATATAATGGTACCTATGCTGGCTAAGATTAATATTATACTTTCGAAAAGTTTTCCACTATGCACTAATAATAATATCAAAATGGTTTTCGCGTATTAAGCATTTTTGACTATCATAAGGAGAAATCTCCTCCAATTTTGCATTTGCATGGTGTGTGTGTGGCGGGAGGCCTTATGATAGTTTCATTTTCCATTGCGGTTTTCAATGTTTTAAATGATTTTGTTTGTTTTAAAAGATAAAAGCTATTTTTGTTGCTCACACCAGTCCCATGACTGACCTAGAGTTTATTGTTCCTTTTCTAAACTCTGGGTGCGGACAATTTTCCACACGGGCAGTTTAGAGTTGGGTTTTTCAAATAGTCAGGTTAGTAGATTATCTGGAGTGAGTCCAGTCTTTGGATGTGGATGACACTTGCTTATCTAGGTGTCAAATTTGATAACCTTCGAAGCCTTTTGAATTTCTGGATTGCATTTTCTGCACTTCAGCTTCCACGATTGACCTTGCTTATTGTGGTGCAACCTGATGGTTGTTCGAGCTAGTTTTGGATTGGAGATGGATTATTCGGAGTTGGCATTGAAGATATTCTTTTCCGCTGCTATTCCTTGTGTCTCCGATAGTATTGATATTCAATTGTATCATTCTATTGTATCATCATTGTATCCGAATATTGTATCAGATGTTGTATATGATATTATTCTTTTCTTCCGCTGTGTTGTACTTAATGGTGTTATAAGCTCCGGCGAACCAGATTCGACGTTTGAATCTAGGACATTTGAATATGAGTGTTGTATTCGGTGCCGATTTTCGAAGGTCGAGTCATGATCGTTTCTGCATTTGTTGAATATGGGCAAAACAATAATGTACGGAAAACGAGGTAGACGGAACGATCGTAAAAAAAAGAACGTTTATTGCGCGCTCTATAGCTTCAGTAGACAGGCTTTTGACCCATATCCCACTTATTCCCTCAGTGATCCATAATATCTTAAATATTGAGTGCTACGGTGTGAGCATGCTCGAGCGTTTCGCGGAGATCGAAGACTTTCGCAGATACCGTCGAATCGGATTAGCGAGCGGTCCGTCGTTTTCTTCTATTTCTTTAAACGGCCATAACTATTGACTCGTTTGGAGTTACCGAACCACAACCTATCAAAATGATGCTCTTTCCATGTTCTACGTTTCTAATGGTTGGAATTATAATGCATCGGTTTTATGTGTATAATAATTCCATCTTAAGTTTCTTCTACAACTCGGATGTTTCGTTCATAAATTTATTTCGTGGAGTTTGTGGTATAAATAGTCGGACTACATCGATGTAAACCTAGAAGAACGACAAAAAAACAAAAATTTATGAAGATCAAAAAAGGCCACGATAATATTTCACAAAAAAGATTGAAATTGGTTTAAAAATTGGATAAAACAAGAAACCGAAAGATATTTGCAGACTGAAAAAGTTGGTTACTTACAGGCTAAGTAATCATATAAAACACCCTCATCCGTTCGAAATTCTAGGATATCAAATTCGTTTAACATTCTCCTCGAAGTCACTTTGTCGTGGTGTTGCAATATTGGTAAAAAGACCGCGCATGTTAATGAATATAAGAAAAACAATAAGGTACGGAAAATGAGGAAGACGGAACTATCGTAAAAAAAGAACGTTGATTGCGCTAAAGCTTCAGTAGACAAGCTTTTGACCTATATCCCTATTTATTCCCTCAGTGATCCATTATATTTTAATTATTGAGTGCTCTAGTGTGAGCATGCCGAGCATTTCGCAGAGATCAAAGACTTTCGCCAATACCGTCGAATCGGATCAGCGAGCGTTCTGTCGCTTTCTCCCGTTTTTTCTTCAAACGACCATAACTTTTGACTCGTTTGGAGTTACGGGTGCCACAACTATCAAAACGAAGCTCTTTCTATATTCTACGTTTCTAACGTTTGGAATTATCATGGATCGGTTTTGTGTGTAGAATAATTCCATCTTAAATTTTTCAACAGCAAAGGTGTTTTCCGTCATAAATTTATTCCGCGGAGTTTGTGGTATAAATATTCGGACTAAATCGACGTAAACCTAGAACAACGACAAAAAAATAAAAAAATATGAAGATCAAAAAAGCCATGATAATATTCCGCCAAAAAGATTGAAATTGGACGAAAAATAGGATAAATTGGAAACCGAAAGATATTCGTAGACTGAAAAAGTAGGTTACTTACAGGCTAAGTAATCATATAAAACACCCTCAACCTTTCGAAATTCTATGATAGCAAATGCGTTTAACATTGTCCTCGAAGTCACTTTGTCGTGGTGTTGTAATATTGGTAAAAAGAACGCGCGTGTTGATGAATATGAGCAAAACAATAAGGTACAGAAAACGAGGAAGACGGGACGATCGTAAAAAAAGAACTATTGTTGCGCTATAGATTCAATAGACAAGATTTTGACCCATATCCCATTTATTCCCTCAGTGATCCATAATATCTTAAATATTGAGTGCTACAGTGTGAGCATCGAACGTTTCGTGGAGATCAAAGACTTTCCTTAATACCATCGAATAGGATCAGCGAGCGGTCCGTCGCATTCTTCCATTTCTTCATACGGCCATAACTTTTAACTCGTTTGGAGTTACGGGAGCCACAACCTATCAAAACAAAGATATTTCCATGTTCTACATTTCTCATGGTTGGAATTGTCATGGATCGGTTTTATGTGCAGAATAATTCCATCTTGTGTTTTTTGTACAACTCGGATATTTTCGTTCATATATTTATTCCGCGGAGTTTGTGGTATAAATAGACGGACTAAATCGATGTAAACCTAGAAGAACGACAAAAAAACAAAAAATAGGAAGATCAAAAAAGGTCACGATAATATTCCTCTAAAAAGATTGAAATTGGATTAAAAGTTGAATAAAATAGGAAACCGAAGGATATTCGCATACTGAAAAAGGTGGTTACCTACAGGCTAAATAATCATATAAAACACCATAAGCCGTTCGAAATTCTAAGATATCAAATGCGTTTAACATTCTCCTTGAAGTCACTTCATCACGATGCTGTAATTTTGGTAAAAAGACCGCGCGTGTTGATGAATATGAGCAAAACAATAAGGCATGGAAAACGAGAACACGGAAATATCGTAAAAAAAGAATGTTTATTGCGCTACAGCTTCAGTTGACAAGCTTTTGACCCATATCCCCATTTATTCCCTCAATGATCCATAATATCTTAAATATTGAGTGCTACAGTGTGAGAATGCTCGAGCGTTTCGCGGAGATCGAAGACTTTCACCAATACCGTCTAATCGGATCGACGAGCGGTTCGTCGCTTTATTCCGTTTCTTCAAAAGGCCGTAACTTTTGACTCGTTTGGAGTAACGGGAGCCACAGCCTATCAAAACGAACCTCTTTCCATGCTCTACGTTTCTTACTGTTGGAATTGTCATGGATCGGTTTTGTGTGAAGAATAATTCAATCTTATGTTTTTTTTTCTATAGCTCGGATGTTTTCGTTCATAAATTTATTCCGTGGAGTTCGTGGTTTAAATAGTCAGACTAAATCAATGTAAACCTATAAGAACGACAAAAAAAAAACAAAAATATACAAAGGTCAAAAAATGCCATGATAATATACCGCTAAAAAGATTGAAATTGGTTTAAAAATTGGATAAAATAGGAAACCGAAAGATATTCGCGTACTGAAAAAGTAGGTTACTTAAAGGCTAAGTAATCATATAAAACACCCTCAGCCGTTCGAAATTCTGAATATCAAATGTGTTTAACATTCTCCTCGAAGTCACTTTGTCGTGGTGGTGTAATTTTGGTAAAAAAGACTGCGCGTGTTGATGAATATGAGCAAAACAATAAGGTACGGAAAACGAGAAAGACAGAACGATCGTAAAAAAATAACGTTTATTGGGCTATAGCTTCAATAGACAAGCTTTTGACATTTATTCCCTTAGTGATCCATAATATCTTAAATATCGAGTGCTACAGTGTGAGCATGCTTGAGTTTTCGTGGCGATCGAAGACTTTCGCCAATACTGTCAAATCGGATCAGCGAGTGGTCCGTCGCTTTCTTCCTTTTTTCTTCAAACGGCCATAACTTTTGACTCGTTTGGATTTACGGGAGCCACAACCTAACAAAACGAAGCTCTTCCATGTTCTACATTTCTAACGGTTGATATTGTTATGGATTGGTTTTGTGTATAGAATCATTCCATTTTTAATTTTTCCATAGCTCGTACGTTTTCGTTCATAAATTTATTCCGCGAAGTTTGTGGTATAAATATTTGGACTAAGTCGATGTATACCTAGAAGAACGACAAAAAAACAAAAATATACGAAGATCAAAAAAGGCCACGATAATATTCCGCTAGAAAGATTGAAATTGGATTAAAAATTGGATAAAACAGAAAATCGATAGATATTCGCATACTGAAGAAGCAGGTTACTTGCAGGCTAAGTAATCATATAAAACTCCCTCAACCGTTCGAAATTCTAAGATATCAAATGCGTTTAACATTCTCCTTGAAGTCACTTTATCACGGCACTGTAATTTTGGTAAAATGGTTGTGCGTGTTGATGAATATGAGAAAAACAATGACGTATGGAAAACGAGTAAGACGGAACGATCGTAAAAAAAACGTTTATTGCGCTATAGCTTCAGTAGACAAGCTTTTGACCCATATCCCCATTTATTCTCTTGGTGATCCATAATATCTTAAATATCGAGTGCTACAGTGTGAGCTTGCTCGGGAGTTTTGAGGAGATTGAAGGATTTCGCCAATACCATCGAATCGGATCAGCGAGCGGTCCGTTGCTTTCTTCCGTTTCTTCAAACGGCCATAATTTTTGATTCGTTTGGAGTTACGGGAGCCACAACCCATCAAAACGAAGCCCATTTCATGTTCTACGTTTCTAAAAGTTGGAATTATGATGGATCGGTTTCATGTGCAAAAAATCTCCATCTTAAGTTTTTTCTACAGCTTGGATTTTCCGTTCATAAATTTATTCTGTTGATTTTATAGTATAAATAATTGGACTAAATCAATGTAAACCTAGAAGAACGAAAAAAAAAAACAAAAGTATATGAAGATCAAAAAAGTCCAAGATAATATTCCTCTAAAATGATTGTAATTGGATTGAAAATTGGATAAAACAGGAAACTTAAAGATATTCGCAGACTGAAAAAGTAGGTTACTTACAGGCTAAGTAATCATATAAAAAACCCTCAGTCTTTCGAAATTCTAGGATATCAAATGCATTTAACATTCTCCTTGAAGTCACTTTGTCGTGGTTTTATAATTTTAGTAAAAACGCCGCGCGTTTGATGAATATGAGCAAAGCAATAAGGTACGGAAAACGAGGAAGACGGAATGATCGTAAAAAAAGAATGTTTATTGCGCTATAGCTTAAATAGACAGGCTTTGGACCCATATTCCCATTTATTCCCTTAGTGATCCATAATATCTTAAATATCGAGTGCTACAATGTGAGCATGCTTGAGCGTTTCGCGACGATCGAAGACTTTCGCGAATACTGTCGAATCTTATCAGCGAGCGGTCCGTCGCTTTCCTCTGTTTCTTCAAACAGCCATATCTTTTGACTCGTTTGGAGTTACGGGAGTCACAATCTATCAAAACGAAGCTCTTTCCATGGTCTACATTTCTAATGGTTGGAATTGTCATGGATCGGTTTTTTGTGTAGAATAATTCCATCTAAAAAAATTTCTACAACGTGGATGTGTTCGTTCATAAATTTATTCCGTGGAGTTTTTGGAATAAATAGTCGGACTAAATCGATGTAAACCGAGAAGAACGACAAAAAACAAAAATATACGAAGTCAAAAAAGGCCACGATAATATACCGCTAAAAAGATTGAAATTGGTTTAAAAATTGGATAAAACAGGAAACCGAAAGATATTCGTGTACTGAAAAAGTAGGTTACTTAAAGGCTAAGTAATCATATAAAACACCCTCAACCATTCGAAATTCTTGGATATCAGATTCCTTTAACGTTCTCCTCGAAGTCACTTTGTCATGGTGCTATAATTTTGGTAAAAAGACTTCGCGTGTTGATGAATATGAGCAAAACAATAAGATACGGAAAACGAGGAAGACGAAACGATCGTAAAAAAGAACGTTAATGGCGCTACAGATTCCGTATACAGGCTTTTTACCCATATCCCCATTTATTCCCTTAGTGGTCCATAATATCTTAAATATCGAGTGCTGCAGTGTTAGCATGCTCGAGCGTTTCGCGAAGGTCGAAGACTTTCATAAATACTTACGAATCGGATCAGCGAGCGGTCCGTCTCTTTCTTTCGTTTTTTCTTCAAACGGCCATAACTTTTGACTCGTTTGGAGTTATGGGAGCTACAACCTATCAAAACGAAGCTCTTTCCATGTTCTACTTTTCTAACGGTTGAAATTATGATGGATTATTTTTTTGTGCAGAATAATTCCATCTTAATATTTTTCCATAGCTTGGATGTTTTCTTTCATAAATTTATTCTGCAGAGTTTGTGGTAGGACTAAATCAATGTAAACCTAGAAGAACGACAAAAAAACCAAAAATATACAAAGATCAAAAAAGGCCACGATAATATTTCGCTAAAAAGACTGATATTGGTTAAAAATTTGATCATACAGGAAACCGAAACATATTCGCAGACTGAAAAAGTAGGTTACTTACAGGCAAAGTAATCATATAAAACCCCTTAGCCATTCGGACTTCTAAGATATCAAATGGTTTAACATTCTCCATGAAGTCACTTTGTCGTGTTATTGTAATTTTGGCAAAATGACCGCACATGTTGATGAATATGAGCAATACAATGAGGTACGAAAAACGAGGAAGACGGAACGGTCGTAAAAAAAGGTTTATTGCGCTATAGCTTCAGTATACTAGCTTTTGAGCCATATCCCCATTAATTCCCTCAGTGATCCATAATATCTTAAATATCGAGTGCTATAGTGTTAGCATGCTAGAGAGTTTTGAGGAGATTGAAGAATTTCGCCAATACCATCGGATCAGCGAGTGGTCCCTCGCTTTCTTCCGTTTCTTCAAACGGCCATAACTTTTGACTCATTTGGAGTTACGGGAGCCACAACCCAAAGGAAGTCCTTTCCATGTTCTACGTTTCTAACTGTTGGAATTGTCATGGATCGGTTTCGTGTGGAGAAAACTCCATCTTATATTTCTTTTCTACAGCTCGGATTTTCTGTTTATAAATTTATTCTTTGGAGTTTGTGGTATAAATAATCGGACTAAATCGATGTAAACCTAGAAGAACGACAAAAAAACAAAAATATACGAAGATCAAAAAGACTACGATAATATTTCGCTAAAAGGATTAAAATTGGATAAAAATTTGGATAAAACAGGAAACTTAAACATATTCGCTTACTGAAAAAGTAGGTTACTTATAGTCCAAGTAATCATATAAAACACCCTTAGCCGTTCGAAATTCAAAGATATCAGATGTGTTTAACATTCTCCATGAAGTCACTTTGTTATGGTATTGTAATTTTGGTAAAAGGGCTGCGCGTTTGATGAATATGAGCAAAACAATTAGATACGGAAAACGAAGAAGACGAAACGACCGTAAAAAAAGAACGTTTATTGCTCTATAGCTTCAGTAGACAGGCTTTTGACCCATATTCCCATTTATTCCCTTAGTGATCCATAATATCTTAAATATCGAGTGCTACAGTGTGAGCATGCTCGAGCGTTTTGCGGAGATCGAAGACTTTCTCCAATACCGTCGAATCGGATCAGCGAGCGATCCATCGCTTTCTTCTGTTTCTTCAAACGGCCATAACTTTTGACTCATTTGGAGTGACAGGTGCCTCAACCTATTAAAACGTATCTATTTCAATGTTCTAAGTTTCTAATGGTTGGATTGTCATGGATCGGTTTCGTGTGCATAAAAATTTCATCGTAAGTTTTTTCTACAGCTCGGATGTTTCCGTTCATTAATTTATTCTGTGGAGTTTGTGGTATAAATAGTCGGCATAAATCGATGTAAACAAAGAAGAATGACAAAAAAACAAAAATATACAAAGATTAAAAAAGAACACAGAAATATTCCGCTAAAAAATTGAAATTAGATTAAAAATTTGAAAAAATAGGAAACCAAAAGATATTCGCAAACTGAAAAAGTAGGTTACTTACAAGCTAAGTAATCATATAAAACACCCTCAGCCGTTCGAAATTCTAGGACATCAAATGCGTTTAACATTCTCCTTGAAGTCACTTTGTCGTGGTGTTGTAATTTTGGTAACGCGTTTGATGAATATGAGCAAAATAATATGGTATGGAAAACGGGAAACACGGAACGATCGTAATAAAAGAACGTTTATTGCGCTATAGCTTCAGTAGACAGGCTTTTGACCCATATTCCCGTTTATTCCCTCGGTAATCCATAATATCTTAAATATTGAGTGCTACATTGTGAGCATGCTCGAGGGTTCCGCGGAGATTGAAGACTTTCGCCAATACCGCCGAATCGGATCTGCAAGCGGTCCGTCGCTTTCTTCAGTTTCTTCAAACGGCCATAACTTTTGACTCGTTTGGAGTTACGGGAGCCATAACCTATCAAAACGAAGCTCTTTCCATGTTCTACGTTTATAACGGTTCGAGTTGTCATGGATCAGTTTTGTGTGCAGAATAATTCCATCTTAAGTTTTTTCTACAGCTCAGATGTTTTCGTTCATAAATTTATTCCACGGAGTTTGTGGTATAAATAGTCGGACTAAATCGATGTAAACCTAGAAGAAAGACAAAAAACAAAAATATACGAAAATAAAAAAAGGCCACGATAATATTCCGCTAAAAAGATTGAAATTGGTTTAAAAATTGGATAAAACAGAAAACCGAAAGGTATTCGCATACTGAAAAAGTCGGTTACTTACAAGCTAAGTAATCATATAAAACACCCTCAGGCGTTCAAAATTCTAAGATATCAAATGCATTTAACATTCTCCTTGAAGTCACTTTGTCGTGGTGCTGTAATTTTGGTAAAAATACCGCGCGTGTTAATGAATATGAGCAAAATAACAAGGTATGGAAAACGATGAAGACAGAAAGATCGTAAAAAAGAACGTTTATTGCGCTATAACTTCAATAGACAAGCTTTTGACCCATATCCCCATTTATTAACTCAGTGATCCATAATATCTTAAATATCGAGTGCTATAGTGTGAGCATGCTCGAGCGTTTCGCGGAGATCGAAGACTTTCGCCAGCCAATACCGTCGAATCGGATCAGCGAGCGGTCCGTCGCTTTCTTCCATTTCTTCAAAAGGCCATAACTTTTGACTCGTTTGGAGTTACAGGAGCCACAGCCTATCAAAACGAGCTCTTTCCATGTTTTACGTTTCTAATAGTTGGAATTATCAAGGATCGGTTTTGTGTGTAGAATATTTCCATCTTAAGTTTTTTCTACAGCTCAGATGTTTTCGTTCATAATTTTATTCCGTTGAGTTTGTGGTATAAATAGTCGGACTAAATCGATGTAAACGTAGAAGAACGACAAAAAAAACAAAAATATATGAAGATCAAAAATGGCCACGATAATATACCACTAAAAAGATTGAAATTGGTTTAAAAATTGGATAAAACAAGAAACTGAAAGATATTCGCATACTGAAAAGTAGGTTACTTAAAGGCTAAGTAATCATATAAAACACCCTTCGAAAATATAGGATATCAAATGTAACATCCCTCCTTTTTATACACTTTAAATCGATGATAAAACACATACGTCGGACTTAAACCATACAGAAGGGCGGATTGTTATGGGATGAATAAGAAAAAGCAGAAAAAGAAAAAAACAAAATATATCTTGCACTGGAACGATAAAATATAATAATCAAATAAACAGTTCATGAAGCTGTTTACAAAACATTTGATTGTACTTATACAATTCATACCAGAGTTACACATACCAGAGAAAATCAGTAACAATGTAGCGGAACAATGTAATGCAGTGGAATATAATAAATAATAGTAATACAAATCTTCGTCTTCGTCCTCTAGAGATAAAGTCTTCGAATCCTGAAATACTCTGACTGACCCGAGCGAATTGAAAAGACAAAACACTCGAGTTAGAACTAAAAGATCTTATGTAAGTTAAATCAACTGTAAATAATATGAGGGGAACGACGTCAGAGATGTTCATGGGATTTGACATCTCTTATCCAGTGTCTAACGTGAGTGTAGTAACTTAAGAGATGCTCGGGATTCACATCTCCTAAGGATTTGTTAAGCTATTTACAATGTAGTAATATTTCGCTATTATAATAGTGTCTAATAGTAAAATAAACTTACTTTTACATAGCGTTAAGGAGTGACCCAATATTCCCCTTAACACGTAATAGTCCCTGTAGTCCATCCAGTATCATAGTCTCTCCTGATCGGGAAGCCACCAGAGGATACCACACGGGCTATGGAAGAAAACCAAACTCGTACCAGGCGCGCTAGGGTAGGTGACACGACACAACTAGGCAATGCCAGGATAGATATACCAATTACGCTTCTGGACCTGTGGTAACGCGTAGCAGCTACTACTGCCCACCTCAAGCCACACCGTGTAACAACCCTGAATTTTGTGATTTATTTTAATTGTTTATTTTGATTATTTTATTTGAAATTTTGATTTAAAAATTTTATTTTATTTATTAAAATGAATAAGTTATGTTATTTTAAATATAAATGTTGATTTTTATGTGAATTTTAGTTTCAAACTTGTATAAATTGAATATTTTACTGAAAAGTGGATTTCTGGTCAAATTTGTCAAACTTTGACTTTTGAATTTCAAATTTAAATATTTAAATTCTTAAATTTTATCTTTTATTATGAAAATAGATTTAATAACATGAATACTACTTTTCGTTTCGTTGGAAACGGATTTAAATCGTGAAAGTTATGTATATTTCAATATTGAGTACAATTTGAGTTATTTAGCAATTTTGGTTGTTTTAAATTATAAAACAATTATTTTCCTTGTCATATTTTATTCTAATATGTGTTAATCTGTTATTGCATGTATATTTTTGTCTTATAATATTTTTAAAATGAAGTAAATAACTTTCCCAAGCCATTGGTAAATTTCTTGTAATTTCTATGTCCTGTTTGCTATTTTTAAACAATTTCTTTTTTTCCCTTTTCTACTTTTCTCCAATTTAATTATTTATTTTATTTCAAATTTTCACTTCATAATATTTTTAAAATGAAGTGGATATTTTTCCAAGACTAGTAGTGATTTATTTGTAATTTCTGGACACTGTTTTGTATTTTTAAGTAATTTCTTTCATTTTTTTTATATTTTATTTAAAATTAATTATTTATTTTCTTATATTTTTACTTGGTTTCGGTTCATAAAGTATATTTCTGAGTTTTTTTGTTTTTATAAAATCAAAGAGAAAGGGAAATACCAAAGGTTTTAAAAAAATGCAAAACATAAGTCCTTTCACCTTCAAAACTTTTCAAATGCCATAACCTTCACTTTAATTCATTTTGCTATCCACTTCTTCAGTTTTGGCCATGTATTATATTTCTTTTCACGTGAAAAACAACTCAGCACTTCTCATTCTCATGGCTTCTTCAAACTTCCTTGGTAATGGCCTCCTCTTTTTGCACTTTTCTTCCATTTTTTTCTTCATACTTTTGTCTTGTTTCTCTCTTCTATTTGCATGGCCTCCTCACCATAGCCACGGCCACCATCCCATACTACTCCTCCTTGGCATCATCACGACCCACCACTTCAGGTTAGACCATGGCCGAACCCTCCTTGAAGCCAAACTTCACCGAAAATGCAAACAATGTCCAAAACAATGCATAGCCGAGCACCTAGTTGATCACCACTCCATTTTCCATCACCGCCACCTTGAGCCGCCACCACCACCTTGCTACCACCACCACTCACTACCTAAACCTCTGTCCAGACCTGTACCTGATGATGGCCGTGACATTTGACCCATAGACCGAGCCAAAAGTTGAAACAAACTCCACTATGTTGCCTAGTCTCTTGATATTCTTATGTTGTAACTTCCTCTACATGTTCTAGCCTTTATGCCATACATTCCTATGTTCAAACCTGAGCCAAAGCCATGTCAACCTGACCTAGATAAACCCCTAGGCCGTGCAAAGCATTGTAGAAAACAAGGCAAAATATTTGACATTTATATCTCTTTTTATTTCAAAGTTATTCCTGTTCAATGTTGTATTGAGTTGTAATATTATTTTGTTTTGTTTTGGGTTATAACACAAGTTCTAAACTTGGATCTCTTCCCACTTGAGCCTATTGTTGTGTCATCGTGCCTTCTGGAATCCGTTGTGTCATTTGTATTGCAATCTCCAGCCATAAAGGTGAGTAAAACTCACATGACGTTTATACTTATGCAGTTGTGAAACAACAACAATTGAATGTGTAGAAAATCATATGATGTATAACTGCCTGTGATTAATTATATATGATGTTAAACCTGTTAAATTTCATGTCATATCATCTGTTATTATATATATGTTGTTACTGTTCATTTATATCTGTTTATCACACTGCAAGTTCCATGTAGATTAGAAATCGCTATGGGTTCAAATGATACATACTCGAACGGACTTTAGAATAGGGAAAATTCGTTATGGGCTGAAATGATAGGCTTGAACGGTTTTTTGTTTAGTTTATTTAACTTGGGATTGCGGATTTGAAATGATAAAACCTGGATTTTTCTTTTTAAACTGTGGATTGAAATGATACATATCTGTATCACTTGACCTAGGTTAGAAAACTATATACAGGCCCGTGGTTATTTTATAAAGTGTTTTGGATATTTTTAAGTATTTTAAAAATATACATTTATGAAATTTGATTTAAATAGATTTTGAAATGTTTTAAAATAAAGAAATTATGATTCTTCTATGAGTTAAAAATGTAATTAATGAATGGTTAAATTGGATTATTGAAATATAACTTAAGTTTGGAAATTTGGAATTTATGTTTAAAAAAAATTGATATTTAAGTTATATAAATAAAATGGAAATTAAAATTTTTATTTGGAAAATGGTAAATATGATAAATTGATTTAAATTTGAATTTAAGTGATTTATTAAAGTATTATTGATTTTTCTATGAATTTAAGTGGTTAAATAAATGAATGCTTAAAAGTGAAATTTTAAAAATATAACTTGACTTGGAAATGTGAAATTTGAGTTTTAATTAAAGATTTAAATTAATTAAATAAATTGAAAATTTAGTTAAATTTATAAAATGGTAATTTAAATCTGAAGTGTTAAGTTTATATGTTGAAAAGTGAAGAAAGGAAATTATACACTTGAACTAATAAGTGGGATTTTTGAAATTTGGATTTATTTATAAGAAATTGGTTTTATAAAAATCAATATGACATGTTAATGAATATTTTTAATATTAAATAATGATTTTTAAAAAATTTGAAGGATTTAAAATGAAGTTTATTATTGGCTGGAAATACACTAAAACCTGGAATAAACTTTTAATAGCATTCAGAAATGCTATAGTTTCTGAATTGAACTAAAATTGTGTAAAAAGAGCTATTATAGCATTTCTAAAATGCTGTAGTTGTTGTAATTGAACTTATAGGCAAATATTGGACTCGGGTCTATTATAGCATTCTCTAGAAATGCTATAGTGGTCTGCAAACTTTGCTGAAATCAATTTAAAACCTTGTTTTGAAATCTGAGCTACCGCAGCATTTCTGTAAATGCTGTCTTTGCTGTCTTAAACTAAAATCGAGTTTTAATGGCAGTTTTTAAGTGCTGTCTTTGCGGAATTAAAATGTTTTCAAGTATAACTTATAACAGCCTTTTCTAAATGCTGCGAAATGCTGAAATTTTAATAAATATGATTTTTGACTTAGTAAATGAGCTCGGAATGACTTGAAACTTTGAAATTTGAATACTTGAACTGAAAGAATAATAAATCAACTTTTAAAATGATTTAAATGAATAAATTAAATTGGAAATGAATCATTTTAAAAGGGGGTTCGAATTTTCATAAATGAATGTTATCTTTGGTTTTAAAAGATACTTAAATTGGATATTTGGATTTGAATTTCAAATAATGATTTGAAAAGGAAGTTTGAAAGATTGATATTTTTGATATTGAAATGAACTGGAAATGATATAATTTTTATTTGATAAATATTTGAAATTGAAATGATGTTCTATTTGAAGTAAAATATTATTTTAAATTTATAACCACGGGTTATAATAACGATTGGTTGGCAAAGAGACCGGGATCGGATATCTGGCATACTCTCTGTCGATATCAAAACCACTTTGACAACTGTGTATGCGGTGGAGATTCCAGAACGAAGTAGCTTGGTTGGCGAACGCTACTGAAATGTAGTAAGAGAATGCTGATGGATGGCCTAATTATGACTAAAACAGGAGCTATACCGGGCTACACAAAGGGTCGCACCCTTTCATCGAGCATGCTTCTTCAGAAACCATACTATTACTTTTGTAATTCGATATGGTGGAGCCACTTTGATTCGGGGTATGTCTCAAGGTGGGCGGAAGCTGCTGGCTTGCCGTCACCACAGGTCCGGGAGTGCAAACGGTGTATCCACCCTGACATTGCCTCGCGTGCCTTGTCATATGTTCATTATATTGAGCCCACTACGATTTTGGTTTAAAGATCCGACCGCGTTAAGGTTCACCATCCCCTTAACGCTATTTTCTATATGATTATACTTTACTGATTAGACACTACTGTATATAGCGTATATTACTATATAATAAATAGTTTAACGGATCCTTAGAGGATGGGCGGTCCCAAGCATCTTCTAAGTTACTTGTACTTTTACTAAGTTCACTTGAGTTGGTTTACATTGTATAAGTATGTATGTCCTGACTCGAGTATTTGTATTTTTATTTACGCTCGGGTCAGCCTGAGTATTCACAGATTTGGATTCCACTTTCTAAAGATTGGAATCGTTGGAGATTATCTGCTTATGTAGTCTTATCTATTTCAGTTTAGTTGTTCTGTTCAGCTTGTACTTGGTTATCATATTGAAACTTCTGTTGTACTTTATTTCTTCTGTTGTATCTTGTTTAACTCTGATATATTTATATAGTAGCTTCATGAACTACAATCTCTTTTACTTCCGCTGCATTATTAAATACTCTGTATCTGTGATCTATGATTATTATTTACTGTATATTTTGAGATTTGCCAAATTTTTATTTACAACGCGGTATTTTGAGCAATTCAATTCCGGCATGAGTGTCTACCTATACACCTATAATGGATGCGAATGGTTGAAAATATCGGGTCGTTACACACCGCCAAAATCAAAAGGGCCCAAATCAATCACAGAGTAGTAGAATGGTATCGAAGGAGTGTGTCCGATAAAAGGTGCTACATTCTTAGCCCATCGATCGCTCCTTTATTAGCCACCGTATACCAACTCATGGGAGTCGAGTCCACGTATATACCTCAAAGGAAACGCCGCCACCATCCTACTTCATTCTGGAATCTCCACCGCATACACAGTTGTAAAAGTGGTTTTCGGAGTTGGCAGAGAGTATGACAACTTCCGATCCCGGTCTCTTTAACAACCAAACATTATTATAACACTGCGGTCATTAAAAATAATTATACTTCAAAACCAGAATATAATATCCATTTCAAAACCATATAAATATGATATCATTTCCGTTTAAAAACCAATCAATATGATATCGATTTATAAAAGCTAAATCAATATAATATCATTTTTATTTTGAATATATCCTTTCCAAAATCATAGCACTTTCAAATTTATACACTTCAAAACCTAACGTTTGAAATTTTAATACTTTTGAAACATAATACTTTGAAACTCATAACTTCGAAACACTTCAAATTCCGATAAAACATTTCAATTTCGATATATTTGAAGGCTTTAAATATTCCAAAATTTCAAAACTAAATTTGATAATTTCGATATAGCAATTTAATTTTCTATTATTTAGTTTTGAAATATTTTACATAATAAGTCCCTTATCATTTAAATAAAACTCAAATTACAAATAACTAAATATTTTCTTTAATTCATTTATACTTGAAATAATCATTTAATTCACCTTGACCCCAAAATCAAGTAATAATAATTATACCTTTTAAAATTTCCAATTTAATAAATTTTACATCAACCTTTTTTTTGAGTTTAATTCTTAAATAAATTTAATTTCAAATAAATCTCCAATTTATCTCACAACCTTAATTTATTTAACTCATTATACAATCTATATTAAAATAAAATATAAATACTTACTCACATTTATTCTAATAAAAATCAAACTCTATTATTAAACTTAAATTTTTGTTTGACAGGCTTATACATAGCTTAAATTCAAGCATTTAACTATATATGAAATAATATTTATATAATATCAAAAAAATTAATATTCATTAAACCATATATTTCTTTCCGAAACCATAGGAATCATTTTCAAGACATTTTATATATATAGACCACGGTGTCTGTATATAATTTTCTACTCTATGGTCAAATGATATGGATATTTATCATTTCAATCCGTAATTTAAAATAAAAAATACGGTTATATATCATTTAAAACCGCAATCCCGAATGAAATAAAAATGCATAACAACTTGTAGTTTATAACAATATAAATACAACATCCGTTCATCCAATATCAATCATCAACCATTTATCACAATCATTATCCAATTCAAATAATAACATCAATATAGAACAGATAATAACCAACAGGTATTTACTGGAAGTTTATATTCAATAATAAATTAAATAACAATTTAATTGACAGTTTATATGCAATAATAAATTAAATAATAATTTAATTCAATAAACTTTAATTTAACAAGAATGATGATAAAAATGTACCAAACAGCCATAAATAAATTTTTAATCACATCAAAAATTAGTTTAACACACATAAGAAATTTTAGAAGTTGTGAGTGGGTTAAACCACTCAACTTTTGAATTTAAATTGAATTTAAATCCAATTTAAACCTAAAAGTTGAACAGTCTCAGAATTCGTCCAAACCAGAGTCAAAATGTCTAGAATTCCAATACGAACCTAGTGAAGAAAACCGCACGTTAAACGGACCTCGTATGCAAAAGTTATATAGATTAGAGCAATTGAATTTCAAAGTTTAAGTAAAATTTAAAAAAAACAAAAAACAGCACTCAAGTTCACCACCCAGGGCCAGTCATCGCGTCGAGGAAAGCACACACCCTGAAGCAACAAACCCTACATCTCGTTCAACAGTTCCTGCCGCCACAAACAAACCGCCCATCGACGTCGCTGAACGCCATCGTGCGCCGCCCGTCGTTGTCTCCTACCACACTAACCACGTCGCCGATCCACTCGGCTCCCCCCGAGCAAGACGCGTTCACTAATTTCAAGCAGTCACCGCTTTGATTTAAACCCTAATCGAATTAAGGCACGAAATTGAGCCGTCAAATCATCGAACGAAAACACCGATGTCATCCCTTCAGTCCCCTCTACACAACGACACTATCGATTTAGCAATCCATCGAACTTGATCGTCGCGTGATGAACGGCCTCAAATTGTTCATCAATTTTTGGACAAACAATGCATCGAACTGAAAAATGAATCACAGAATTGAGATGCGCTCTTCGAGAGCTTTCCGACGATATAAAATATGATATAGTATGTGGAGTTCGAAATTTTAATTTGATTTTGAATTGCAATTGGATCTAGAATTCGATTGTCTGCCATTGAGGAGGAGAGATAGCTGAATTGTACGTACAGAACAATGAACATAAGAAATAGGCTAGGGTTTATAACGAGTATATATACGCAAAGCTGAAATTAGAATGGATGGACACGATTTATAACGCGTTAAACAATAAAATGCCCCGTAAAGCCCGTTCCGACTTCGGAATGAAATTGGGTCAACCCATATATCAAAATAGATGTTTAAAATATTTTAAAATCAATGGAATAGGTTTCAGGTCCAAATTCCATCGTATGAAGAAGTTATGCTAAAATCAAGTCATTTCAAATTGTTTTCAACTTCATTGATTTCTAGGCGTTTCGAGTCTGTACGATCAAACGACAAGCCTGATCGCTACGAAGCTTGAAATCCTACAATGATTCACCATTACATATCCGATGAAACTAGTTTCGTCGAAATCCGAGTCAGTGGCCAAAATGGCTATTTCTAGTAAATTAAATAAATTAATAATTAATTAATTAAATCGCCTTTTCAATTTCAATTCCATAATTGATAAATTTCATCATTTTTGATTTCTCAACCATTTACAATGATTTAAACAAATTTAAATGTTAATTTATAGTTGATTAATTTATCAGTTTCAGTGTTAACCTTAATTTCATTAAATTCAAAATTATAAATTTACTTTCCAATATTTCTATTTAATTTACTTTTCATTCTATCATTCAATTCATTATTATCAAATGGATAAAATTAACATTGGATTCAATATCTATTACACTAATATTCTCACATTCCATCTAGTTTCAATTAACGTAATATTTAGATATTTAATTTCATTTAATTGCAATTACTTCAATTATTATGGTTCAAATTCCAATAAATTGATAAATCTTTATTTCTATTCTTATAATTCAACAAATTGTCCAGTTATGAATAACATTAACATTATTTCCAAATATTTCCATAATTTACACTAACATAACATTGAATTGGGATACATTTTAATTGATTACAAATTTTGATCTAATGGACTAAATAAATGATTAATTTATAATACTTGTTATCATTAACTGGAAATCACATTTTTATAAGTTTATCATTCCTAAACCAATTTTATAATTTCTTACTAAACATTGATTTTATTCAATTACCATTCAATATACATTGGTTCATTAATTAATTCAATATTGACGTTTGTTTTCTTATATTCGATTTATAACCAGGTATAACATTTTCACTACTTCATTTATTAGAATTTCATTCCAATTGTTAATAGTCAACTTATACTAACATTAATACCTTTAATTCTAGTTATTATTTAATTATTAATCCAAAAAAATTATTTCTTTCAAAATTATAATACAAAATCTCATTATATAACAAATTAATATCGTCGAAAATTACGGGTCGTTACATCAAATGCGTTTAACATTCTCCTCAAAGTCACTTTGTCATGCTGCTGTAATTTTGGTAAAAAGACCGCGCGTGTTGATGAATATGAGAAAAACAATAAGGTACGGAAAACGAGGAAAACATAACAATCGTAAAAAAAGAACATCTATTGCGCTATAGCTTCAGTAGACAATCTTTTGACACATATCCCCATTTATTCCCTCGGTGATCCATAATATCTTAAATATCGACTGCTACAGTGTAAGCATGCTCGATCGTTTCACGAAGATCAAAGACTTTTGTCAATATGATCGAATCGGATCAGCGAGCGGTCCATCGCTTTCTTCCGTTTTTTCTTTAAACGGTCATAACTTTTGACTCATTTGGAGTTGCAAGAGCCACAATCTACCGAAACGAAGCTCTTTCCATGTCCTACATTTCTAACGGTTGAAATTTTCATGGATTGGTTTTGTGTGCAGAATAATTCCGTCTTAAGTTTTTTCTACAGCTCGAATGTTTTCGTTCATATATTCCACGGAGCTTGTGGTATAAATAGTCGGACTAAATCGATGAAAACCGAGATATTCGCAGATATTCGCAGATATTGTAAGATTGAACTTGGATTGAACTTGGATTGAACTTGGATTGAACTTGGATTGAACTTGGATTAAAAATTTGGATAATACAGGAACCCGACAGATATTCGCAGACTAAAAAAGTAGGTTACTTACAGACAAGGTAATCATATAAAACACCCTCAGCTGTAACGAACCGATATTTTCAACCATTCGCATCCATTATAAGTGTATAGGTAGACACTCATGCCGGAATTGAATTGCTCAAAATACCGTGTTGTAAATAAAAATTTGGCAAATCTCAGAGTATACAGTAAATAATAATCACATATCACAGGCACAGTGTAACGACCCTGGATTTTAGCCCCGGTTATTTTAATAAATGTTTAATCTACTTAAATATAAAATGTGAATTGATCATATTTAAATAAATATGATTTTGGAAATATTGCCATCTATTTATATAAACTGTATTTTAAAAGGAGATTAATTGGGAAATTAAAATAAGTATTTCAATAATATTCACAATAAAAATCTATCTTATATAATTACTTAAAATACTTTACATTATTTATGTTTAGTATGAAATAATACACATAGATAATAATGTTTGAAATTCTAAAATAAGTTTCTTAACAATATTATTAATAAAATTTAACTCATTAAATTAAAATGCTATACATTGTTAACATTTGTTAAATGAATACATATGCTTGATAATGTTGGAAAATTAAAAATCTAATTCTAGTAATATAAAATATAAATGTAAAATGAGTCAAACTTATATACTATAATACAAATGAATTAAAAAAACAGAATGAGAACAAATGTAAATATAACTTATGAATTTAATTCAAATATTAATGGCTAGAATAGAAAATAGAAATTGTAAATAGATGATAAAATTCAATATAAATATAAATATTATATATTAGACAAACACATGATAATTTAATAATGGGTAGCTAAATTAGGGATACAAATGAATGTATAAAGCTAAAAATATAAGCACTAGTATAAAATAAAATTAGTCAATATAGTCAATATATAAAATATAAGACAAAGGGTTTCTATACAAAACAAATGTCTTTATACTCAAGACATTGACCTGACAAGTATGTATGTAATTATTCAAGCTAAGACATGTAAACCAGAAGAAATGAACAAAGGTGTTATCATGCAAAACATCAAACTGAAATATATTGTTTCCAAATAAAAATAACAAGACAAAATGAGTAGCTTCATATACAAGCCATGTTCATCTGCAAAAGTACAACCTTCAAGCAAATATCTTTAAAGCAGCCAACCATAATTTTATGATGTAAGCTAAGTTAGGAACCAAAGTGTTAATTGTTACCATCTCAGCATAAAAACAATCAGGGAAC
This sequence comes from Allium cepa, assembly GCA_030765085.1. Classification (NCBI taxonomy): domain Eukaryota; kingdom Viridiplantae; phylum Streptophyta; class Magnoliopsida; order Asparagales; family Amaryllidaceae; genus Allium; species Allium cepa. Next base: position 174,985,875 of record CM060931.1, read on the forward strand.
ATTAATTGTATGTTAACACATTTGAAGACATATTCATTAAAGCTAAGTACATTTTGTCATTTCAGGCTATAAATTAATGTTTCAGCCGAAATGTCATATTGCAGTAAATTAATGCAAAGTCATGTTTGGTCAAAACAAATAAAGCTTGTCCTGATAATGCCTCTTTCATACTACTGTTATCTTATATATATATGCGGTTTTTTTTTTAGTTTGTTCAACAAACACATAATCAAAACTTGAGAAAAACTAAAGCAGGAAAAGAGAGCAAACTTTAATTGAATCCAAAAAAAAACCAATTCAAATATGCAGTTTCAAACCACTACAGGTTTCAGATAATCAACATCAAGTTATTCTTTGTTCAGGCATGATTCAGGTGAGTAAACTTATTTAATTTCAATCTAAAATTGTACGTTTAACTTACAAAGATATGTGCTTTGATGCTGCTTTAAACATGTTGTCTTGAATACTTTCTGGTTGCTCTGTAATATTTGATGTTGTTATTCAGAGATAAGTGTGTATCTGAACAAGCAAAGCAAAGGAATTTATACAAACTTATTCATTTAATTGTTTGAACTTGGGTATTGTACTGATTCAAGTTGTCTATCTTAATCATAGGCCTGCAAAATTGATTTAGAGTTTAACAGTATGTCAAAATTACTGTATTTCCAGTTAAAGGTAAAGTATTTAAAGGAATCTAAAATTTAAATGTTTAAATTTAGAAATTCAATAACATATTTCGAATGCATATACATAGTTAGGATTTTTAACACAAAAATTGTGATTTTTAAACAAAGATCAAAAGAGCAGTTTTTAAAAGAAGCTTTATTGGATTTTTATCAATTCTGGAAGATCGAGTTAATTTTAATTAGTGTAATTAGACATGAAGCAAGCTTGTAAACCATTTGATTCTAGAAAAATGTCGAATTATTTTTCGAATACTTAAATTTTGAGTTTGAGATTAAAGTAGGGTTTAGCGCTTCCATTATCTTGGCTCTGTAAAAGTTCGTTTGCGGCTCCATTAGGCGACCGAGCTGTATAAAATTTTGGTGGAAGAGGGCTTAGCGTGACGTTGTCAAGGGGGCGAAGTCGTGTCGACTCTGGTAGCTTAATCGATGATCGCGAAGCACATTTGTGCCGAAGGTCATAGTTGCAGTTTCCCTTGAAACCAAAATTTTCGATTTCGAACTTTTGTAGTCGAATGGGTTTTGGTTTTTGCACCTTTGCGTGATTTGCGACTTGTCTGCATTTTTGGGGTTCGCCAGAGATGGGTCGCGCCGCCGTGCACGTGCACGGCGGTGGTGATTTGGTGATAGCGCAGTGGGGTTTCAAATGGCTTGTGGTCGTGCTCGTGTGGTTTGAATGTTTACTTCGGGTTTGTTGCGTGCTGTACTCGTGTGAGTTATGGATGTGATTTATTTTTAGTTTAAAGCTTAACTTACTGTAAATAAAAAAAAGAGAAAGAGAGAAGAAGAAGATGTTAGGGAGGACTCGGGAAAAGGCAGGGGTAACTCGAAGTAACACTCGCGTTAACGCAGGGGTAGACTCGGGTTTTACCAGGGAAGGCTTGGAGTTTGTTTTCTGCAGTTCTGTGTTTTTTTTGAGATGAGCTTCAGGCTTAGTAATTTAAGTAATACTCAACACTGTAACTATCACTTGATTACTGTGTTAAATTGGTAATTTAGTTAAGGCCGGTATGAAAATCAATTAACATTAAAGGTTAGTTGTTAATATCTATTTGATTTCCAAATTGCAGATTTCTTTAAAATGTTAGTTGTCGAATAATTAACATTAAGTAATTATTTAGAAAGTCATTAAGAATCATTATATTATGATTGTAATTAGTGTTAGAATTAGACAACGCTTAAGTGAATATTAAATTAAGAATTAACTACTTTAAGTTAATGAATTAGTGATTGATAATTAAGAGTAATCAAGTAAATTAATTAAAATGACATAATGATTAATTTAGTAATTAGCAGATAATAATTGGGGTAATTAAGTTTTATTAATAAATAATTAAAGTTATAAATTTATGATGAGGGAACAGACAATTAAATAATTTAAGTTAAACAACTGGATTAAGAGGGTAATTAAGTTAATAGAGTCAAGTGATTAACTTCCAGATAATTAATTCTAAATTGAATTAATTACAAATAAGAAATAAAGATGATTGCTCATAGATTGTGTGCAGAATATTCAATTGGTGATATTTATTTGATGATATTCTGTGATGCTCTGTGGTATGTTATGTTATACCTATGCTGCTTGTATATGTTTTATCTGTGATAAATGCTATGTTAATTCAACTGTTAGATTTAAATTATTTACACTGTTTAAGTTAATTAGACAACTTGGCCCTTAAAATGGCGTTTGGATTCGATAAGAGCAGGATCGGAAGAATAAAATTTGATTCTTCGAAAACCACATCGATCCAATTTAAACGTTAGGTTATGAATCCTGAAATGAAGATCGAAATGGTGTATTCAGAATGCAAGGGTTATCGTCATTGACTCTGAGGGTGATTCCAAAACGAGTGCAACGAGATAATGCCTTCGGTTTCGTTCGAACCCGGAACGAACTTGTATAGATTGAATGCTTTCAGCACATCGTCAGGCGGACGATGAACATTCTAAGTAATATGTTCTATAAAGGTAATCGCAGCCTCAAGCCTCATCAACCGGGAGTGGCTAAAACAGGGGAGATGCAGCAAGGTTAGGTGGGTCATGCCCAAGCAGGACAAGATATTTCCCCTGTCTAGATGTCCCTTTTATATTTCGGCTTAGTGGGTGGTTGGTCGCGCCAACCACGGGGTTTATCTTGTTCGAGACTGTTCAGTAAGTAATGGTTCCGGCCTTGTGTAGCAGTGGGTCGGGAGTGATCCTCGGTACGGTGATCTAGGCCCCGTACTGTGACAGGCGGTACCCCAGTAGCCCTGCCATTGTTGGAAATCCATTTTTCCCTACGAGACCCTACGGTTTTGATTTGTATTACCCACTTTTGTGACTAGTAGCTAGAATTTAATAGATGTAACAATTTCGGCTATTTTCTATTTACTTGAAAACCCTAGACACTATTATAATATCACTGGATTTCCTATGAAATATTTTGCTTAGCGTAAGGTAAAAACTTACCCGTATTTATTTGTGGGGAGTCTTACGTGATACCTTTATTTTCAAATGTTTTTCAAAAGTTAAACAACCTTAAACCGTTTACTCATATCAGACCCATGTCTGACCAGGAGTTTATATTTTGTTTTTCATGAACTCTTGGGTACTCAAATTTTTATGAGTAGCCAATTGATAGGTTTTGGACTTTGGTTTCTGGAGTGCTTGGAGCAGGAGATTCCAGACGTATGTAGCTATCTATCTAAGTTCCGCTATGTCAGTAGTTGATGTATGATGTACCTCTGATGTATATTGTGATAGATGTATACCTGACTGTCATAGGTATTGATATTGTATAACCCTGATATATGTAAAACTATGTATTATTTATGTGATATATTATATTTTATTCCGTTCCGCTGTGAGATTCTGATGTTGTTGTTCTTTCTTTCTCTTTCTTTTCTATTTTCTATCCCTTTCTTTTCTTAATGATGATACGTCTTTCTGGTAGTAGAAGGACGGGTCGTCACAGCTAGTATCAGAGCATAGGTTGGTGATAACCTTGGCTCTGCGAGGAATTACTCATGGAATAGAGTTTGTAGGACTCTAAAATGAGTTTGAGAGTATTAATAGATATGAGCGCGTACTTGTTAGTGAATATAAAATTGTTTTTATATTGTGTTGATTTATCTGATGAGTGCTTATGGATTCTGGTCGATGTGTGGGACGCCATTTCATCGATAGGGATTTCTAAACTCTTAAACAAGATAGATCGACATAGTATTGTTTTTAAAGGTAGGGTAAATGGAATAATTTTACCCAAAATTATATTTTGATATAAAAGAAATATTTTTCTGAAATAAATATATATACTTGGTTATTTGATTGTTAATAGTACAATCAAATTAAAATTTAAATGTGAGTGGTTTATAACCAAATAAATTATTTAAGAATGATTTTAAATAAAAACGAATATAACTGAAATCTGATTAAACTAGAATTTAAGTCCCGGAAATTTGAAAAATGAATTTAAACAAAAGGATTTGGGAATTTAAAATCTTGGGAATGTTTGAAAATGTGTTTTTCCAAAGAGTTGAAGGAAATAATGGAATTTTGTTTTGGAAAATATTGTTGAATGGAAATTATTTTGGAAAGAATTTGTGGAAGTAAGGAAGCACTGAACTCACTTCAGTCGCTGGGAAATAATCCTAATAGTGATGGCCACATCATCAGTATTCATTTGCGAGTTTCTAAAGTGATGGATTGCTACCAGGGTAGTTGGTTATGATATTGTTCGGACTTGTTGGGTATACAAGTTGTTTTAGAAATTTCAAAAAGGAGAAAATTGTTTTGGTGAAAACAAGTGTTTGGAATTTGAAAATTTGATTTGATGTACCAGGTAGGTATGTGTAGTTATCATTTCAAAATGGTTTTGGAAATGAAAACCGGGCAATTGAATTTTGAGAAAATTCTATTTAATAATGTGAAAGGTTTGAATAAATCAACTATTGAACTTATAAAGTAAAGTTGATAAAGTTGATATTGATAAAAAGAGATCGGGAATTTTAACCCCGGAATTAAAATTTAACTCAAGTAGATGAAAATAAGAGAACATATTGGAATTTAACCTGAGATAAGTTAAATGGAATTGAAGTTCAAAATAAACTTAATTGGATATAAAATTTGAAGGAAAAATGATTGTGATTGTAGGTGAAAATTTATACCTTAAAATAGCAAGTGTTATATATATATATATATATATATATATATATATATAATATAAATAATCTGAAATTGTGATTATAAGATGAAATGACTCAAATGAGTAATATAAGCTGCTAAGTAGATAAATAAGTTTTGAGCTCATATATTGAGAAATAAATTTAAAAATTTGTAAGTAGCTAAATTTTAACTGAAGTTGAGTTAGAATAAAACTGAATTTGAATGAATTCAATCGAGTTATAAATAATATTGGATGAAATAAAATTCCTATGTAAATAAGTAATGTAAACCAAAGTAAGTATTGAATTGGATTAAAACAGAATTGGTGAGAGTGTAAATAAATCTAATTCAGGTATAAATTGAATAAACTTATTATGAATAAATTCAATAATGAATTGTTAATGTAAATTAAAAATTTAAGAATGGATAAAAAAACAAACTAATCAGAAAATAGTTGGGATTTGGTTAAAAGAAAATCAAATCAAAGATTTACATGGAAATTGGTGAAATAGAATAAACCTAAGTTGTTGGGTGGAACAGTTTGAAGAAAATAAATGAATTAAGTAAATAGTGAAATGATTATTTAAAACATTGGTTGTCAAGTTTAATAAAATGGTTTGGAATCAAACCTGATTGAAATGGAAGAAAATGCAATGTAAGGATTGTGAATAATTTAAATGGGGATTGGAATCAATTTAAAATTTGTTATAAAGCTTAAGTGATTATCTATTCACAATAATATTGTTAAATTGCATATGGAAATGAGTTGTTTTAATATAAAAGAGATTTGATAAAATTTTATGAATTGTTGAAGCAAAATAGGATGATTTTGAATATGAGTTTGTTTTGCTCAAATGGATTATATGTCTAAGCAAGTAAGTGTAAATCACTTTAACTAAAAAAAGAATGATTTGAAAATCGATTGGAAATAATTGTAATAAGTGGTGGAAACCTTACATATGTGCTTTTGGAAATATGTAATGCTAAACAAATGGAAACTCTGTCGAAACTTTTCAGAATTTGAAAAAAAAAATTAGCAACAAAACAATTTCAAATTGGAAATTAAAAGTAAACTAGTGGATGAGACTAATTGAAATAATAATAATAATAATAGGAATCAGTTTAAATGAAAGATAGATAACAAAATTCAATATTCAGAGTTGAAGAAAATTAAATTCACAAGGAATTGGAAATACAGATTTAAGTAAGAAGATATAAAGGCTAAAGTGGTAGAGTAATATAAGAGTATATATATAATGCTCATATTAAACTTAAGAAACGAGTGGTGAAATTCTTAAGTAAAATTTGATATTGGGAAAAATTATTCCAAGTGGATAGAATCAGGATAATGTGAATAAAAGAAAATTGATATGGTTGATAGTCAATGGATATAAATACGTAGGATGAACGTATATTATTTTATTCGCATAACAAATTGATCCGGATTCGAGCACAGAAATTCGAGATAGTTATATCGATCCGAATTAGGATTTTTCACTCGATTTTCGACGACGAACCATGGATTTGAATTTTGATTGATTCTGAGAAATTCTCTATCATAGTTATGACTATACAAGGAGAATGACAGTTTCTGATCAAGAAACCAGTTCTGAGTCCGCACTAGGAAGTCGGGTGGACGATACTAGTTCAGAAATGAAATTGTGTGATCGAGCGATCGGATTTGATATTGCGTACGAATGGTATATGTACATCGTACTAGCTTGATTGAATAGATATTGAGATTCTGTAAACGAGTCAATAAATTTGGAAAGAGTTAAAACTGTAGATTTCAAAATTTAATTGCCAGAGTGGAAGTCGGGAATTTATTGTGTATTCCGTATATCCCATCTTAGGAATTTGTTTATGATTTATCACTAGTTGTTTAACCAGTAATTCAGGAATTTGGAAATTGAACCGAATTTAATTATGGACAGAAATCCGGTTCGGATTGTTGATCATCAAGAGACAACTCTGAATAAATATAGGAAGACTTATCCGGATTCGTGTTCGGATAACTAGTGTTATTAGTTAGGATAGACTGTTTGATTGTATGCTAATATATAAATGATATTTATGTTTGAATGGTTGATATAACAGCTTTTAAATTATCTTTATTTTAAATTTCGGGGCCGAAATTCTTTTAAGGGGGAGGAATGTAACGACCCTGGATTTTAGCCTCGGTTATTTTAATAAATGTTTAATCTACTTAGATATAAAATGTGAATTGATCATATTTAAATAAATATGATTTTGGAAATATTGCCATCTATTTATATATATTGTATTTAAAAAGGAGATTAATTGGGAAATTGAAATAAGTATTTCAATAATATTCACAATAAAAATCTATCTTATATAATTACTTAAAATACTTTACATTATTTATGTTTAGTATGAAATAATACACATAGATAATAATGTTTGAAATTCTAAAATAAGTTTCTCAATAATATTATTAATAAAATTTAACTCATTAAATTAAAATGCTATACATTGTTAACATTTGTTAAATGAATACATATGCTTGATAATGTTGGAAAATTAAAAATCTAATTCTAGTAATATAAAATATAAATGTAAAATATGAGTCAAACTTATATACTATAATACAAATGAATTAAAAAAAATGAGAACAAATGTAAATATAACTTATGAATTTAATTCAAATATTAATGGCTAAAATAGAAAATAGAAATTGTAAAAAGATGATAAAGTTCAATATAAATATAAATATTATATATTAGACTAACACATGTATGTAATTTAATAATGGGTAGCTAAATTAGGGATACAAATGAATGTATAAAGCTAAAAATATAAGCACTAGTATAAAATAAAATTAGTCAATATATAAAATATAAGACAAAGGGTTTCTATACAAAACAAATGTCTTTATACTCAAGACATTGACCTGACAAGTATGTATGTAATTATTCAAGCTAGGACATGTAAACCAGAAGAAATGAACAAAGGTGTTATCATGCAAAACATCAAACTGAAATATATTGTTTCCAAATAAAAATAACAAGACAAAATGAGTAGCTTCATATACAATCCATGTTCATCTGCAAAAGTACAACCTTCAAGCAAATATCTTTAAAGCAGCCAACCATAATTTTATGATGTAAGCTAAGTTAGGAACCAAAGTGTTAATTGTTACCATCTCAGCATAAAAACAATCAGGGAACATTAATTGTATGTTAACACATTTGAAGACATATTCATTAAAGCTAAGTACATTTTGTCATTTCAGGCTACAAATTAATGTTTCAGCCGAAATGTCATATTGCAGTAAATTAATGCAAAGTCATATTTGGTCAAAACAAATAAAGCTTGTCCTGATAATGCCTCTTTCATACTACTGTTATCTTATATATATATGCAGTTTTTTTTTAGTTTGTTCAACAAACACATAATCAAAACTTGAGAGAAACTAAAGCAGGAAAGGAGAGCAAACTTAAATTAAATCCAAACAAAAATCAATTCAAATATGCAATTTCAAACCACTACAGGTTTCAGATAATCAACATCAAGTTATTCTTTGTTCAGGCATGATTCAGGTGAGTAAACTTATTTATTTTCAATCTAAAATTGTATGTTTAACTTACAAAGATATGTGCTTTGATGCTGCTTTAAACATGTTGTCTTGAATACTTTCTAGTTGCTCTGTAATATTTGATGTTGTTCTTCAGAGATAAGTGTTATCTGAACAAGCAAAGCAAAGGAATTTATACACACTTATTCGTTTAATTATTTGAACTTGGGTATTGTACTGATTCAAGTTGTTTATCTTAATCATAGGCCTGCAAAATTGATTTAGAGTTTAACAGTATGTCAAAATTACTGTATTTCCAGTTACAGGTAAAGTATTTAAAGGAATCTAAAATTTAAATGTTTAAATTTGGAAATTCAATAACATATTTCGAATGCATATACATAGTTAGGATTTTTAACACAAAAATTATGATTTTTAAACAAAGATCAAAAGAGCAGTTTTTTAAAAGAACTTTATTGGATTTTTATCAATTCTGGAAGATCGAGTTAATTTTAATTAGTGTAATTGGATATGAAGCAAGCTTGTAAACCATTTGATTCCATAAAAACGTCGAATTATTTTTCGAATACTTAAATTTTGAGTTTGAGATTAAAGTAGGGTTTCGTGCTTCCATTATCTTGGCTCTGTAAAATTCGTTTGCGGCTCCATTAAGCGACCGAGCTGCATAAAATTTTGGCGGAAGAGGGCTTAGCGTGACGTTGTCAAGGGGCCGAAGTCATGTCGACTCTGGTAGCTTGATCGATGATCGCGAAGCACATTTGTGCTGAAGGTCACAGTTGAAGTTTCCCTTGAAACCAAAATTTTCGATTTCGAACTTTTGTAGTCGAATGGGTTTTGGTTATTGCACCTTTATGTGATTTGCGACTTGTCTGCATTTTTGGGGTTCGCCAGAGATGGGTCGCACCGCCGTGCACGTGCACGGCGGTGGTGATTTGGTGATAGCGCAGTGGGGTTTCAAATGGCTTGGAGTCGTGCTCGTGTGGTTTGAATGTTTATTTCGGGTTTGTTGCGTGCTGTACTCGTGTGAGTTATGGATGTGATTTATTTTTAGTTTAAAGCTTAACTTACTGTAAAAAAAAAAGAGAGAGAGAAGAAGAAGATGTTAGGGAGGACTCGGGAAAAGGCAGGGGTAACTCGAAGTAACACTCGCGTTAACGCAGGGGTAGACTCGGGTTTTACCAGGGAAGGCTTGGAGTTTGTTTTCTGCAATTCTGTGTTTTTTTTGAGATGAGATTCAGGCTTAGTAATTTAAGTAATACTCAACACTGTAACTATCACTTGATTACTGTGTTAAATTGGTAATTTAGTTAAGGCCGGTATGAAAATCAATTAACATTAAAGGTTAGTTGTTAATATTTATTTGATTTCCAAATTGCAGATTTCTTTAAAATGTTAGTTGTCGAATAATTAACATTAAGTAATTATTTAGAAAGTCATTAAGAATCATTATATTAAGATTGTAATTAGTGTTAGAATTAGACAACGCTTAAGTGAATATTAAATTAAGAATTAACTACTTTAAGTTAATGAATTAGTGATTGATAATTAAGAGTAATCAAGTAAATTAATTAAAATGACATAATGATTAATTTAGTAATTAGCAGATAAAAATTGGGGTAATTAAGTTTTATTAATAAATAACTAAAGTTATAAATTTATGACGAGGGAACAGACAATTAAATAATTTAAGTTGAACAACTGGATTAAGAGGGTAATTAAGTTAATAGAGTTAAGTGATTAACTCCCAGATAATTAATTCTAAATTGAATTAATTACAAATAAGAAATAAAGATGATTGCTCATAGATTGTGTGTAGAATATTCAATTGGTGATATTTATTTGATGATATTCTGTGATGCTCTGTGGTATGTTATGTTATACCTATGCTGCTTTTATATGTTTTATCTGTGATAAATGTTATGTTAATTCAACTGTTAGATTTAAATTATTTACACTGTTTAAGTTAATTAGACAACTTGGCCCTTAAAATGGCGTTTGGATTCGATGAGACAGGGATCGGAAGAATCAAATTTGATTCTTCGAAAACCACATCGATCCAATTTAAACGTTTGGTTGTGAATCCTGAAATGAAGATCGAAATGGTGTATTCAGAATGCAAGGGTTATCGTCGTTGACTCTGAGGGTGATTCCAAAACGAGTGTAACGAGATAATGCCTTCGGTTTCATTCGAACCCGGAATGAACTTGTATGGATTGAATGCTTTCAGCACATCGTCACGCGGACGATGAGCATTCTAAGTAATATGTTCTATAAAGGTAATCGCAGCCTCAAGCCTCATCAACCGGGAATGGCTAAAACAGGGGAGATGCAGCAAGGTTAGGTGGGTCATGCCCAAGCAGGACAAGATATTTCCCCTGTCTAGATGTCCCTTTTATATTTCGGCTTAATGGGTGGTTGGTCGCGCCAACCACGGGGTTTATCTTGTTCGGGACTGTTCAGTAAGGAATGGTTCCGGCCTTGTGTAGCAGGGGGTAGGGAGTGATCCTCAGTATGGTGATCTAGGCCCCGTACTGTGACGGGCGGTACCCCAGTAGCCCTGCCATTGTTGGAAATCCATTTTTCCCTACGAGACCCTACGATTTTGATTTGTATTACCCACTTTTGTGGCTAGTAGCTGGAATTTAATAGATCTAACAATTTCGGCTATTTTCTATTTAATTGAAAACCCTAGACACTATTATAATATCACTGGATTTCCTATGAAATGTTTTGCTTAGCGTAAGGTAAAAACTTACCCGTATTTATTTGTGGGGAGTCTTACGTGATACCTTTATTTTCAAATGTTTTTCAAAAGTTATACAACCTTAAACCGTTTACTCATACCAGACCCATGTCTGACCCGGAGTCTATATTTTATTTTTCATAAACTCTTGGGTACTCAAATTTTTATGAGTAGCCAAGTGATAGGTTTTGGACTTTGGTTTCTGGAGTGCTTGGAGCAGGAGATTCCAGACGTATGTAGCTATCTATCTAAGTTCCGCTATGTCAGTAGTTGATGTATGATGTACCTCTGATGTATATTTTGATAGATGTATACCTGACTGTCATATGTATTGATATTGTATAACCCTGATATATGTAAAACTATGTATTATTTATGTGATATATTATATTTTATTCCGTTCCGCTGTGAGATTCTAATGTTGTTGTTCTTTCTTTCTCTTTCTTTTCTATTTTCTATCCCTTTCTTTTCTTAATGATGATACGTCTTTCTAGTAGTAGAAGGACGGGTCGTCACATACAGAGTATTTAATTATGCAGCGGAAGTAAAAGAGATAGTAGTTCATGAAGCTACTATGTAAATATATCAGAGTTAAATAAAATACTATATAATAAATAAAGTACAACAAAAGTCTCAAGATGAGAACCAAGTACAAGCTGAATAGAACAATAGAACTAGAATAGATAAAACTAGATAAGTAGATAATCTCCAGCGATTCAAATCTCCAGAAAGTGGAATCCAAATCTGTGAATAACTCAGGTTGACCCGAGCGTAAATAAAAATACAAACACTCGAGTCAGGACAATATATACTTATATAATGTAAACCAACTCAAGTGAACTGTAATAAGGTACAAGTAACTTAAAGGATGCCTGGGACTGCCCATTCTCTAAGCATCCGTTAAACTATTTACTATGTAGTAATATTTCGCTATTATAATAATGTCTACAGTAAAATAAACTTACTTTAAATAGCATTCCGGTATACCCATATCACCCTTCACACGTAATAGTCCCAGTAGTCCATCCAATATCATGATATCTCCAGATTGAGAAACTATCAGAGTATACCACATGGGCTACGGGAGAAAAACAAACTCGTAGTAAAGGCTCGGTATGGTAGGTGACACGGCACACAAGGCAATGCCAGGTAGATATACCAATTACGCACACGGGCTGGTGGTAACGCAGCAGCCACATACGCCCACCTCGGAACACACTCCCATATCAAAATCGGAGGATGGCCATCTAATCAATCACAAGCAAGAGTATAGTATCGAAGGAATGTGTCCGACCAGAGGAGCTACCCCTTTTGGCCCGAGATCGCTCCTGTTTTAGCCACCTTAAGCCAACTCACGGGAGTCGGGTCCACGTAAATATACCTCAAGAACGTCGCCACCATCCTACTTCGTTCTGGAATCGCCACCTCGTACACGGTTGTCAAAGTGGTTTTCGGTATCGACAGAGAGTATGCCAGATATCCGATCTCGGTCTCTTTGCCAAACAATCGTTATTATAACCCGCGGTTATAACTTTTAAAATAATATTTATACTTCAAAATAGAATATCATTTCAAATCCAAATCTTTATCAAAATAAAGATTAAATTAATTTCAAACCAATTCAAAAACATCATATCTTTCTAGAACTTCCTGTCAAATCATTTCAATATATCAAAATATCATATCCTTACAAAACTTCATTTCCAACCATTTCAATATATCAAAATATCATATCTTTACAAAACTTCATTTCCAATCATTTTTATATATCAAAATATCATATCTTTACAAAACTTCATTTCCAATTATTTTTATATATCAAATTCCAATCATTTTAATATATCAAAATATCATATCTTTACAAAACTACATTTTCAATCATTTTAATATATCAAAATATCATATCTTTGCAAAACTTCATTTCCAATCATTTTAATATATCAAAATATCATATCTTTTCAAAACCATATTTCAAATCATTTTAATATATCAAAATATCATATCTCTACAAAACTTCATTTCCAATCATTTTAATATATCAAAATATCATATCTTTACAAAACTTCATTTCCAATCATTTTAATATATCAAAATATCTTATCTTTTCAAAACTTCATTTCAAATCATTATTCATTTCATTCAATTTAAAATACCATTTCAATTCACATTTCAAAACAATTTATATTTCAAAAATCATTTTAAATCATTAAAAATGAAGTTATTATATTTAATAATTAAATTATTAAATTTCCAAAATTTTCAACTTTCAAAGTTCATTTATTCACTTAAGTTTATCAAAACAGTGAAAATTCACTTTTCGCATCATTTAGAAAACGCTACGGAAAGTTACATTCAAAACAGTTTAATTTAACAAAAGACAGCATTTTAAAAATGCTGCAATAGGGTTTACTTAAATTTCAAACAAACTTAGTTAAATTCAGCAATTATAGCACTTACATAAATTGCTATAATAGCCTTTAATTCAATTTAGCTTTTTAGTTCTTTACCATCAACTACAACATTTACAAATGTTGTAATATCATTTACATTGCAATTAATAGCATTTCAAAAATTCAGTTAATTAATGTCAAATATTCAATATAATTTCACAACCAATTATATTTTATTTAAAACATTTTTAACTTATAAAATCATACATTTTCACATTTATAAACATCATTTAATTTTCCTTAAGTTCATGATTTTATAAAACTAAATTTCCATTCAAAAATCAAGATTTAATCATAATTCACTTATTAAATTTGAACAATAAATTTTAAATTCATTGAATTAAATTTCAATTTAACACTTAAGTTTAAAATTTCAAAATATAACTAAATTTCAATTTTATTTATTTAACTTAAAATTCACTTTTAAGCCAAATTCACAAATTCCCATTTTGGTTATATTTCAAAATTTCAACTTAAAAAATCGTTCATTCCACATTTTAACTTTATTCAAAAATCATTTATATATTATAAAATCACTTTAAATTCATTTTAAATTCAAATTATCATAAATTTATCATAATTTCATATTTAATTAAATTTTCAATTATAATTAAATCAAAATTTCCAAAATGACTTACATTCAAATTTTCTAACTTTTTCATAATTTATTTAACTTATAAATTTCCAAAAAATCAATAATACTTTACAAAAATCATTTTTAATCAAGTTTAAATCAAAATATAGCAATATTTACATTTCTAAAATATTTTAAAAATTTTAGAAAAATATTTTTTAACTACAGGTCTGTATATAATTTTCTAGCCTAGGTAAAGTGATACGGGTAATATATCATTTCAACCCATAATTTACAAAGAAAATCCGGATTTTATCATTTCAAACCCATAGTCCGAAGTAAATGAAATAAATTGAAAATCATTCAGGCTTATCATTTCAGCCCATAACGATTTTCCCTTATTCTAAAGTCTCTTCGGTTATGTATCATTTCAACCCATAGTGATTCTAATTTAAAGGGAACTTGCAGTGTGATAAACTGATAAAAATAACAGAACATCATAATATAATAGTAACGTATGATATAATAGGTGTTTAAACATGGGTGAACATTATATAATCATAACATAGCAGATGTGACATGGTTGTGCATTTTTACAGATTCAAATGGGGTCAATTTACTAGTTATATATGTACATATTGTCAGGTGAGAATAGCTCACTTGTTTAAGCTGGAGATGACAACCAAAACACACAACACAGAATCTTTAAAGGCACGACAACATGAATATAATTTGAGTGGGAGAGACAAAGATAAATCTCCTTGGATACATGAGACAAACAAATATATATAAAACATAAGTTTCAAAACATGATATACTTATACAATGTTAGAAATGGATTGAATAAAACAAAACCAAAACTATTGCACTTGCTTTCTACCACCTAAGCTTCAGCTCCAGATCTAAAATAGCATGGATAAAGGCATGGTTTAGATTTGGTATGGGTTCCTAATGGTCGGCCTAGCATGGGAAAATGATGGAGCAAAGTATGGTAGAGAGATATGTGCAAGGATTACAACTACAAGGCAAAATATAATGAATTCAAGGAAACATTGGCTCGGCCCAAAAAAGACCGGGCACGGCCATCTCTGTAATGGGCTGGAGGATGGTGTGGAAGAGTGTTTCAGGTCATCCATGGGTGGTGGAGGTGGAGTTGGTGGCGGCCAAAGGAAGGTTGAAGGTGATGAAGGCATAGGTGTTGGCTATGGTGCATATAGGTGAAGTTTGTGTAGATTTAGGTGGGGTTTGATCAACTATTAGGCACGGCCAGTGGCTTGGGGCTGGAGAGGAGGCGGTGAGTGGTTCAGGTGGTGGAGGAGGCGACCATGGTGGCTGGAGTGGTGGGGCCGAACCTGAAGTAGAAGAGAAGGCAAGTAAAAATCAACATAAACAAGTAGAAAAACAAGAAGAAAAACAATGGAAAAAGAAAAAAATTTACCAAACACTTGGAGAAGATGGAGGCCGAAATTTTTTTCAGATGGGAAGAAAAGTGTTTTACGTGAATGAGAAAAAACAATAGGCGGCTGAGGAAATGAGGAGATGTGGCCAATTAAATGAAAAGTAAGGTTGAAATGTGAAAATGTGGGAGATAAAGAGCCATTGGAAACCAAAAGTCAAAACATTTTCACATTACCTTTAATTTATTTATATAAGTTTAAATTACTGAGAAAGATAATAATTTAAGTAAAAATTTCAAAAATGCAACAAAATATAAAATATAAATAAATAATTATTAATTATATAAGGTAAAAATAAGAAAATAGCTCAGAAAACTAGTCAAGCAAATTTGAAAATAAACAGAATAAGTTTTGAAAAAATTATATGGACTTGGAAAATATTAAAAATAAAAATAAGAAAACAAAATAAACATGCCTTCACAAAATAAATAAATAAACTTTAATTAAATATAATTTAAATGAAGAAAATAGCAAAGAAAATAGAAACTAGGCTTTACAATTTGGAAATAAACTCCATAAGCTTTGGAAAAATTCAAACATCACTTTAAAAATATTTAAAAGTCAAAATATACATAATATAACATAAATATACAAATTATAATAAGATATATCAAGTAAAAATATCATTTATATAAATTAAAACAAAGAATATGGTTAAATAACCCTATATACACACAATATTGTAAAGGGTGTAACTTTCGCAATTAAAATCCAATTTCAACGAAACGAAAAGCAGTATTCATGATATTAAATCTATTTTCATAATAATTTTTTTTAAGAATTCAAATATTTAAATTTAAAATTTAAAAGTCAAAGTTTGACCAGTTTTGACCACAAATCCATTTTCAGGAAAATATTCAATTTATACCAGTTTTGAAATTATAATTCATATAATAATCAAAATTTATAAAAATGAAATGTTTGAAACAAAACAAGTTTAAAATAATTTCAAAATAAAATAAAGTCAAATTTAAATTATATGCAAAAAATCTAGAGTTGTTACATCAGCCGTTCGAAATTCTAAGATATCAAATGTGTTTAACATTCTCCTTGAAGTCACTTTGTCGTGGTGTTGTAATTTTGGTAAAATGACCGCGTGTGTTGATGAATATGAGCAAAACAATGAGGTACAGGAAAAGGAGGAAGGCAGAGCGATCGTAAAAAAAAGAACGTTTATTATGCTATAGCTTTAGTAGACAAGCTTTTGACCCATATCCCCATTTATTCCTTCAGCGATCCATAATATCTTAAATATGGAATGCTAAATTGTTAGCATGCCTGAGATTTTCTAGGAGATTGAAGAATTTCGCCAATACCATCGAATCGGATCAGCAAGCGGTCCGTCGCTTTCTTCCGTTTCTTCAAACGGCCATAACTTTTGACTCGTTTGGAGTTACAGGAGCCACAACCTATCAAAACGAAACTCTTTCCATGCTCTACGTTTCTAACTGTTGGAATTGTCATGGATTAGTTTCGTGTGTAGAAAATATCCATCTTAATTTTTTCCTCTATAGCTCCGATTTTCCACTTATAAATTTATTCGGTGGAGTTTGTGGTATAAATAATAGGATTAAATCGATGTACACCTTAAAGAGCGAAAAAAACAAAAATTATACGAAGATCAAAAAAGACTATAGTAAACGCCCTTAGCCGTTCGAAATTCGCATACTGAAAAAGTAGGTTACTTGTAATTTAACTAATCATATAAAACACCCTCAGCCGTTCAAAATTCTAAGATATCAAATGCATTTAACATTCTCCTTGAAGTCACTTTGTCGTGGTGTTGTAATTTTGGTAAAAAGACCGCGCGTTTGATGATTATGAGCAAAACAATAAGGTACGAAAGACGAGAAAGACGTGACGATGGTAAAAAAAGAACGTTTATTGTGTTATAGCTTTAGTAGATAGGCTTTTGACCCATATTCCCATTTATTGTAATGACCCGTAAAATTCGATGTTTAAAATGAATTAAACTAAAAAAATTAGAAAGAAATAAAAATATTATAATTTATATGGGAGCAAATGTAGAAATTAGATTTATCAATTGTAACTAAAATCAACAATTTAAAATTTATATTGCAATTAATTGAAATAGTGTAAATTGTCATACTTAGTTATAAGTTTAATATAGGAAACAAAAGGGAACGTTGAATTTTTGAATTACTAATAAAAATATTAACTAGAATGGAATTCATATTTATATAATAATGGAAAGTGTAAATTTGTTGCATTTGGGTATAAAATTCAAAATATAAGTAAATAAAAGTAGGCATTTAATTTACCGATGGAATAATACGTTGATTAATAGTAACTGTATATAAATTAAGGTAGTAATGTTAATGGCAGTTGATGAATAACCAGTTTAATGCAATTCAAATTGATTGAAACGACTGTTTAGGTTAAAACTGATTGTAAATAGGAATATTTGGAAATAAACTGAATATATGAAAACAAAATGTAAGCATTGAATTAAATTAATGAATTCAAATTATAATAAGTGGTCATTGAAAAATCAGTGTTCTACAAGTAATTATAATGTTGTTATTGATAATAAACAATACTTCAATGATTATTAATATAGTAACGGAAGTGTGAATGAAAACTAAATAGAAACATAAATTTATTTTAAGGAAACAAGAGATATATTGTACAAATTGATGAATTAGTATAAATCTAATGCTAATTGGATAAAATCAATATCATATGAGTCATTGCAACATTTATTGTAAACTATAAATCTATAAATGTGATTTAGGGTAGTGACCGTTATTATTTGTTACCAGTTTACTTATGTTATTAAGCTGTAAGGGGGAATCCATTGAAATCTAAAATGAAACTTGGTATTACAATTATGAGTTTAAGAAAATAATTACAAGATATAAATGTAATAAGATGCATAGAAATTTTGGGTATTTTGTAAAGTAATAAATAATGTAAATTTAGGTAATATATGGTAATAATGTAAATTTAAATTTAGGTATTACGTTAATGTAAATTTAGGTAATATGCGTAAGAATGTAAATTTTATTCATAAAGTGCTAATGGATTTAATAAAAAGAATGAAATCAAGATGAATAAATAAATTAGGGGTATAAATTTTAATAAATGTGTGCATTGATTTATAGTAGGATTTAAAAGGCAAATAATAATTTAAAGGTTGATTTATTAAGAAAACAATGTGTAATGGATGGAAATGGAATAAGTGTAGTGTAATGAGAGTTGTTGTAATAATTATTTGTAAAGAATTAATTTACAAATATTACAAAATGTATAATGGTGACAATTGGTGTTGTTACCAAATTAACTAATCAATTTCAAATAAATGTCGACAAAATGTTACATTAATGTGGAATAAAACCATAATTTTAGTGTGAACATAATAAAAAGAAATAGAAATGTTAATTGTATTCATAATGTAATGATTGCTTTGATAGTAAGGAGTGAAAATAAAAATAAAAGAATATAAATGAATAAATTTTGTAACAGAGTAAAAATATGTTTATTTATTTGAAATGTTCGTTAGCTGAAAGATTGATTGCAGAGATGAGTAACTATTATTTGGTGAGAAATGTGTAATTACTATTTGTATCCAATAATGTAAATATGTTTAAATTACTATTAGATAGGAAAAATAGTTTTACTTCTCATTACATTCATTTAGTCCATTTTGAAACTTAATCAACTGAAATGAATGTAATCGAAAATTTCTAATTAACATGAGAGAGAATACTATTTGTAAATTAATAGGTTTAATTAAAAGCAGCGTATGTTTTATGAAAATATAAGAAAAGTTTTGATTCAATGAAAAAAAATTTACATCAAATAAAATGAAGGTTTCATCTGTGAATGTAGGTTTAATTTCATTAAAATAAAGAATAGAAAGATTGATTTTAAAGAAAGAAATATATGCTTATTTGAACTGTGTTTTAGCATACGGACCGATTAAAAGAATAGGAAAATAATCTATTTATTACTCTTGTGTAAAAACAATAAATTTATAAACGTGTTTAAATAAACAATTGTTCTATTTTTTTCCATTTTAGTTGTCTGTTTTAAAATTTAACTTTGTAAGTTACTGCAATTAATGTAATTCAAATGTTTCAATTAAAAGGAAAGGAAACGTTGATTGCAATTAATATATTTAATAAAAGAAACACACGTTTTTTGTTAAACAAAAAGGGTGTTTTAATGGTAATAAGAGATCATTTTGGGAAAAACAAATCAAATGTTTTCATTTTACGGTAAACATAAAAATTTATTATGCCTACACAAATAAAACCTAAATGCGTAGAAATCCGAATATTACTTGAGTTAATGAACTTAATTTGGCTATGTTTTAAAAAAAATTGAATTTCAAAATCTTTTATTATTAATTGTTTCACGAACGTTTTAAAATAGTTACCTTACTATTAATACTTGATCCGTTTATTTCTCCATCTGTTTAATACCAGAGCACTTTTAGGTTGTATTTAATTCTTGCCACCTCATTTTCACGTATACAAAATTCTACTTTCGTTTGCAAACTTTTCCATTCCTACGTACATTTCCTTTTGTATTATTAATACTTGAAGCTTTAATAATAAAACGTGACATTTATTTTTGTCCCTCCACATTCATTTCCTAATTATAAATAACCGACATCTTATTTCTTCTTTCTCCTAACACCTCATATTCAAAAGCTCTTATTCTTGCAAATCCAAAAGCATTCTTTTATAAAAATGATTTTTTTTCATTTTCACACTTCCTGTCCTCATCTTAGTTGTTCTTCAATCTTTTCCTGAAGCCTCATCTTGAGAAAACGTAAGTATTAAAATTTGTTTATTTATATATATTTTTAACGCGTACTAATTTTTATTTTAATAATATTTCTTATAACATGAATATCTTTTGCATATAAACTTTGATTCACCCGTGATTTCTTCTGTTGGATTCAAATTTATATTCCGGACAACATGAAATTGATTTAGTTGAATTTGGAGATTGTTGAGTTTTGAGCTTCTGTTTGGATTTTTATGGGCTAAAATCAAAGGTGAGTGTTTTAACCCACTCACAACTTTTAAGATTTCTTATGTTTGTTAAATTCATTTATGATGTGTGTAACAACCCGGAATTTTTGACAGCATATTCTAATAAATATTTAATCTAATTTAAATTAAATACAAGCTTCTCAAATTACAAACTGATGAGATCTTAATTATTTACAAGTTATATATGTGACTGTAAAGAAATTTTGAATTTGAAAATTTAAAATGTAATCTTCTAAAATTATTTATAACAGAATCTCTCTTATTCAATAAAAATCAAAGACTCTATATTTTTATTCTTTGATAATATACATATGAATACAATTGTAGTTTTTAAAATGATAAAGCTTAAAAATAAACAAGCATAGTAATATTTAACATAAACATGGAAATCTAAAACATAAGTATAAAACAATATTAATGGTTATAAACATAAACATACAAATATAAATTATAACTTGAAATATAAAAATACAATTATATGTTATGAATCAATGTTTGATAATTAAATTACAAATAGGATAAATTTAGAAATCATAACCATAATAATTATACATGAACAATAAATAAAATAAAATTTATAAACTAACAATGACTATAATAAGTTTACTCAAATATATAAGGTAAGTAGCCTAAACATTAACCTGTAAAAAAAACTCATTTATACAATACAAATCTTGAAAAATTTATAACAAAGATGCCATGTAAATTTTATATGCATAAGAAACAAAGTATTCACTTCAAAAATAAAACAATATCTTTTTACCAAAGTACAAGGATCAGCAAACATTAATTAGATGTAAACTAAAATAAAGACAATCTGTTTACATTACTTTATAATATATACATAACCAATGCAAAAGGAGATAAGCTACTGACATATACAAAGTATCTTAGTACAAAATATGTTAGCCGAAATAAGTAAAATGTCAGCAAATATAAATTATATGTAAACAAATAGGAAGACTTGCATTTAAGAGTAGCTCAACAATTTGTCATTTCAGGTTACAAAATAATCTTGTAGCCGAAATATCATATCATTTCAATTTACAGTAATATGCATAAAAACAAAACCTGAACAATGCAAGTAGAGCTTATACCAGAAGACTCCATCTTGTCTAAAGATGATCTATATATAAACCTCATAATATACTTGTTCGTTTGCAAATTTTAGATGCAAACCTAAGATTAGAGAAGGAAATAAATAGCTTTACCTTGTAAATTAAAATTGGTTCAAATTCAGGACAGTGAAGTTTTCAGGAAGGAAACTTGCAGTTTCCTTCATCAAAATTGATTTCTGTTTCAATAAAGTATTTGGTGAGTAAACATACTTTCTGGAAATTTAAACTTGATAATTTGTTCATGTAACCTTATGCCTGCTATATATTGAACACAAGATGCTCTGTGATGATGTTATTACTGGAAGCTCTATTATGTGTTGATCTTCAATATTTCAGATTTTTGAATAAAGAAAAATAGATAAAGATTTATACTTTATCTTGTAAACCATTTTATACTAGGATTTCTAAAACAAAATAGGATGTTTAATCATCAATTAGAAATCTAGACTTTGTTTCGATGCTTTACAGTAGGATATGGCTCTGCATATTCAAGTTTTGCAGTAAGAAATCAATATGTGCAAAAATTCAAAGACTTTAAATTGTTAATTCGAATTCATATATTAAATAAACATTCAAAGTTAGGATTTTTAAAATGGAAATGATAATTTTTAGATCAAAATTTGAGGTGCAGTTCAAAGAGAAACCGAAATTGATTTTTTTATCAATATTGGTTGATTCAACAAAATTTAATTATTGAAATTTCCTGTGAAGTAAGCTTGTTGATGTATTAACATGGGAAAAATGCTAACTGATTTTTTCAATGCAAGAAATTTTAGGATGAAGCAAATATAGGGTTTGAGATCGTGTTTTACTGTGCGCTATTAAATTCGTGTTTTCGGCAACTTGGATTGATCGATTTTCTCGAAATTATGGGTGAAGGTAGAGGAGTGTGTGGTTGAGCTATGGCCGGAGACCCATCATTTCCGGTGATCGTCGTTGTTGGGCCGAAGCGATTTTTTTCCCAGTGCGATCGTATTGTGTTCGAGCTTCAGGTGAGATTTTGCCTTTCGGCTTATTCGTGGAAATGGGGTTTTACTGATGAATATGTGGGTGATTTTTGGTTTGTTGGAGGTGGTGGGGGTTGCTGGAAGATCATCGAACCACCGTGCACGTGCACGGTGGCGATCGGTGTCGGTAAGGCAAGATGGGTCATCACGTGTTTTTGCACGAGGTCTTTAGGAGGTTGCTTCGAGTTGTTTTCGGTGCATGCGTGAGTGTTTTGTTTCTGTAGTTTTAAAAATTTATAATTTAAACTTAAAAAAAAGAGAGAGGAAGAAAGGGAATCAGGGAGAAGAAGGGATAGAGTAGAGAGGAGAGCTCGGGAGAACAGGAAATGGACTCGGGTTTTATACGAGGGAAGATGGGGTTGCCTCGGGTCTTTGTCCGTATCTGATTACTTTAAGTATCTTGATTAACAAGTTCAACAGTAATAATATTAGTTAGTTTAAAGTAAGTAATTGATTTAAAATTATTAAAAGTATGGTTTGTAAAAGGGGTGATTAATTGGTATAAAGTAATTAGAATGTAAATTAATTTTATACTTGAAATTAAATTAACAACTATAATTAAATTTGTAATTAAAAAATTAATCATGGGTTAAATCAATTTAAGTCTTAAGAATGCTAGCTAATTACTTAAAAGTTAATTAACAAATGATAATTAACTTAAGTGATTAATTAAAGATTATATAGTTAATAAAATTGATAATAGATGATTAATCAAATAATTTGTGATAATTAAACAAGTAATTAATTTTTAATAAGTAAGTTATTAATTAACAATTAAGAATCAATTAATTAACTGAGTAATTAAGTAATAATTAATGAATAAAATTTAATTAATTAAATGATTAATTAACGATTATATGATAAATTAATTAACAATTACTGATTAACTAAGTAATTAACTGATCATTAATAAGTAATTAATCAGTAATTAATTAAACAAAATGAAGTAGTTTATTCTTAAGTAAATAATTAAGTTAAGTAAACCAAACTGTTTTGGTATGGACGGGTAATTCTGTTTGATTTACTCTAATATCTTTTTGATGATATACTGTGATATGTTGTAATATTCTGGATATATTTGTGATGACTATGTATGATTTATTTGTGATATCTGTTATGTGAATTCTAATATTAAATTGAACTGTTAAGTTAAATAGACAACTTGGCCCTTAAAATGGCGTTTGGATTCCGATGAGACTGAGATCGGAAGAATCAATTTTGATTCTCTGAAAACCACATCGATCCAAATTAAACGACAGGTCGTGACTTATCATTTGGTGATCGAGATGGTGTTTCAGAATGCAAGGGTTATCGTCGTTAACTCTGAGGGTGATTCCAAAATGAGTGTAACGAGATAATGCCTTCGGTTTCGTTCGAACCCAGAATGAACTTGTATGGATTGAATGCTTTCAGCACATCGTTAGGCGGACGATGAGCATTCTAAGAATAATGTTCAATAAAGGTAATCGCAGCCTCAAGCCTCATCAACCGGGAATGGCTAAAACAGGGGAGATTCAGCAAGGTTAGGTGGGTCATGCCCAAGCAAGACAAGATATTCACCTGTCTAGATGTCCCTTTTTATTTCGGCTGTGTGAGTAGTTGTTAGCCACAACTGCGGGGTTATCTTGTTCGGGACTGTTTAGTAAGGAATGGTTCTGGTCTTGTGTTGTAGCGGGTCGGAAGTGATCCTCGGTACGGTGATCTAGGCCCCGTACTGTGACAGGCGGTACCCCAGTTGCCTTGCCATTGTTGGAAACCCATTTTCCCTACGAGACCCTACAGTTTTGTTTTGTATTACCCACTTTCGTGGCTAGTAGTTGGAATTTAATAGATTTAACAATTTAGGCTATTTTCTATTTACTTGAAAACCCTAGACACTATTATAATATCACTGAATTTCCTGTGAAATGTTTTTGTAATGACCTGTAAATTTCGATAATTAAACTGGTTATTTTAATAAGATTTTTATTAATCAAATTTAAGAAGAAAAAAAAACCTTTATAATTTATAATGAAGTGAGTGTTTAAAATGAAATGAAAATAAAAGGGATATAGTAACGGTTGTAAGTTACTATTTAATTGGTCTATCAATGTAGTTATAACTGTTACATTTGGGTATTAAATTGAATATATACAAATAAACGTATGGTAATGGAGTGAATTCAACATTATATAAGCAATTCAACATTATATAAGCAATTCTGGTAATTAATGGAAATAATAAACTTGAGTGTAATATAAAGTTAGTGACAACTTTTATGCAAGTCACCTTTTTATTTAGGGCTGCTAAATTCAGAGTAGGAAGTCAATTACATTTAAATGTAGGTAAATGTTCATTAATGTGAGATAGGACTGTAACTGTAATGTGTGAATGTAAATGAGATGACATAAATGGAAATTTATATTTTATTCATAAGATGAAATAAAGGAATGAAACCAAGTTGAATAAATTGATTTAGGTTTTATTTATGATAAATGTATGTATTTGGGAAATTCAATATAATTGAAAATAACAAGTTATTACAAAAGAAAGATGAAAATTGGAATATATATTTTTGTAAGGAAAGATAAACAAATAATAACTAGGTTTATAGAGTGATAACAGATTTAATAAAAGAGTAGGATTAAAGCAGAGTAGTTATTGGAAAGTAATTAATTGAAATTTGGATGAATTGGGAATTTTTTTTTATGTATTAGTATAAAAACCAATTTTAATATTACCCATAAGAGGATAAGTTAATAGTCGATTCAATAACATGATTGAGAAATCAAATATATGGATTTATTGGTAATTTAAAACTTATACTTTTTTTTTTGACAAAATACAGCGTTTTACACGCAATAAATTTTTCTACTTTTATTACATATTACATATATATATCTGTGTGTGTGTGTGTGTGTGTGTGTGTGTTCTTATTATTATTATTTCTTATATCCACCTCTATTTTATCTTTCTATTTTTATTTTTGTCTAGACAGTCATGTTTATTTATTGGATTATTGCTTGTTTATATCTTTTATTTATGGCTTGGAAGAAACTAAAAGGGTATGCGTTATATTGTCTTAATTGCTTGCCTTTTTAATTGCCTACTCTTTATTTCTTTTTATTTATAAAACCTTGAAATTTAATATAAATTTTAACTTGATTTAATCATTTCCCAAAAGTATAAATATAAAATTGGAAGTTTTGAAATTTTTACTTTGTTAAAAGACAACTCCAATTGGAATTTTAATAAAAATGAATTATGTATATTTTAAATACGAAGAATATAAACAAATTTAATTTTAAGTTAAGTAATAACTTTTGAAAAGTCAGTGTATTTATAGACCGTGAAATTTCGCATTTAAAAAGGCACAAATTTTTAATGGTATAAATAACGTATATAGGAAAACGTATTAATAAATAAAAAAAATCAACGCATTCAATTTGCTTTAAATTTGGTATAAATCATTGTCTAATAAAACTTTACCGTTTCTTTATAAATCAATGATATCTGTAAATTGATTGCCATTTCCTTTACCTAAAGCAATACGTGATATCCACTTTACACTAAAAGTTCAAACTCATGAAATCAATGCTGGTTATAAAAATTCAAATCCATGTACAACTTCATTTGGTTAATAGGTATATAATCTATAATTTCCTTTTACCATTCTCAGCAATTAATTCTTGCCGTTTCCTAAATTCACCAAATCAATTTAATTGCTTATTCTTATGACTAAACTTTTGCAAGATTCTCTTTGTTGGAAAATAAAATATAAAACACGGTTGGAGTGTTCAATTATTTTTTTCCCATAACTCAAGTGATAAAACCCACGCACCCTTTTTTATGCATTGACATCATTTATTTCAAAATCCACTTGCCGTTTTACTGTATTTGATTTTCGAACGAAAGTTATTGCTTACCTTTTCTTTTCCATTGATCTCCGCATGCCAAAAATCTTGCAACTCACTGCTAAAATAACTGCTTCCAACTTTTGGGTCTTTCCCTGTAATTCAACGCAAGCTTCTTGTAATAAACATTCAAGGAAAGCAAAATTTATTTCTTACCTATAGAATTTTTTTTACTTAATCTCAAAGAAAAAATCACGCACTTTCCGGTCCATTTCGAGTTATTACCTGCCGTTTCTTCATCTTTAATTTCGAAAGTCCTTCCTTTAAACAAGCAACACGTTCAAAGAAAATTGATTTCGTGCCTACCTGTTCCCTTAATCAAAGCTTTCTTTATGTAACGTTCGAATAACAAAGCAATATTGCTTGCCGTCTACCTTATATTAGTCAATGCAATCACTGATTATATGTATAAAGCCTCACATAAAAACTTTATATTGCATCTAAAATTTGCCTTCGTTCTTCTTGAGAAAGTGCACAGGTATGGCCACACCTTGCTTTTATTTATTTTGTTCTTCTTCTTGTTTCATTTGGTCCAATGTCCAAACTAATCGGCTGCTCCACCACCTGTCCTTGCCACATCTCCTTTTTCCCTCTCTGATCTATTTTGACATACATGTCAGATTGTTGTAGGAAGACAAGCTTAGTATCCTTCTTTTGAATTCTATAGAAAATGCATGCATTCCTGTAGTTATGGCCACTTGAACTTCTTGCGTGGGTCTTTTTTTTTTAAAATATGAATTGCTAAAGTGTGTCATCTTTGAAAAAAAATGGTAACAAACAAAACTAATATCCTTCATTTTGCATACATTCACACGTGCAAAATCACGTTTGTTTCAGTAGATAGGTAGAACTTTTTATTACCTAAATTATTTCCAAAATATGCAGTGACTTGTATATTTTGAGTGCATGCTTACGGGGTTTAAAATAGGCAAGGAGACCGTGCCATTTATTTAGATTGCATCACCTTGTTTTGTGAATTCATGCATGAGTCATTTTAATAAAATGTAACAAAAGAAAAAAAAGTATATTTTCATTTGCATCTCTGGAAGAAGTAAAAAAAACAAAAGAAGAGAAATGCATGTTTTAAAAGATGAGGTAGGAGTGGCTGTGCTATGTTGCATGTTCAAGTTTTGGGAACCAACATGCTTCGCTTTTATGCAATGTGATTATTTATACAGAGGAAGAAAAAGAAAAAAAAAGAAAAAAAAGGGATATATTAGTTGCAAATTTCACTGTTATCAATGCTGAAGAATTTTAGTGTACGCCACCTGTTGGTAGAAAGGGAATAACATATTGTGTCCACCTTTTTCTTTCCATCTTTTGCCTAAAAATTTCCGCTATAATTTTCATGGGTACGTAAATAGTTAAGATTTCACTGCCTGGCCTTGAGAACGTGGGCGAGTCGAGTAGTGGGAGTGGTCGAGTCAAGTGGAGTCTATTAGTTCCAGTTGTTTCGAAAATTTTGCTTTGACCGTAATTTTAAAAGTCGCGTATTGGTATTTGGATCTTGTTATAGATTTTAATCAAGGCGTGGCATCCGCGGAAATCTGATCGTGCCGTTGTACGTTTCTTTATCAAGTGATACAATCGTTTGAATCTAAATTTCTGCAGCTTTAAGGTGAGTATTTCTCACCAGACAAACATACCTATATATCTGTGAATTTATCACAAGTGTAATTGTAAAATTTATTTTATTTGATTTCATCTGCCTGTGATATAAACGTATTATGTTAAACCCCATTATTTATTGACACATCATCAGTTGTTTATTTATTGAAGTATTATTGCAGTTATACTATTAAATGCTTATTGACTGTTAATCTTGCTACAAGTTCCCTGTAAATTTGGGATCGTTATAGGCTGAAATGATAGGCCTGAACGATAATTATTTACCTATTTATTTATTTAATTATTTAATTATTTGTTATTTAACTTGGGATTGCGGGCTTGAAATGATAGAACCTGGGCTTTTGTAAATTGCGGATTGAAATGATATATATCTGTATCACTTGACCTAGGCTAGAAAACTATATACAGACCCGTGGTTTATATAATATTTTTCTGAAATCTCTTAAACTATTTTAAATAGAAAGTTTATGATATTCTGGCTTAAATGTATTTAAAGGATTTTATGAAATTTATAATGATTTTTGAATGAGTCAAAATGTTAAATAAATGGAAGTTTAAGTAAAATTTTGGAATATAACTTATTCTGAATTTTTGTTAAAAGTGAGATTATAGTTA
The DNA here is from genome assembly GCA_030765085.1 of Allium cepa. NCBI lineage: Eukaryota > Viridiplantae > Streptophyta > Magnoliopsida > Asparagales > Amaryllidaceae > Allium > Allium cepa. Next base: position 175,014,770 of record CM060931.1, read on the forward strand.
AGTAAAATAATTGATAATAAGTTATATTTGGGAATTTAAAATTAATTGTTAAGTTAATAATTTATTTCAGCACTTAAATGCTGTCTTTTGTAAATGAACTGTTTTAACCTATGACTTTAGGTAGCATTTTATAAGTGCTACGGAAACTGAATTTTGATTGTTTTAATAAAAGAATCTAGTGGAAATAATCTTTGGGAAAAAGCTTAAATTTTGGAATTTAATATGTAATTAATAAAAATAAGGAATTGACTTTAAGTGGTTTTAAGTGGAAGAATTTAACTTTTAAATGTGAGTTGAAAGGCAATTAATTCCTAAATAAATTGAATAGATTTAAATGGTATTTTTTTTTAAAAAATGATTGATGTTTAAAAATGATATTATGATATTGAAGGTATTTGAAATTTATTTTTATTTTTAAAGTATAAATACCATTTTTTAAAAGTTGTAACCACGGGTTAAAATAACGTTTGGTTGTTAAAGAGACCGGATCAGATATCTGGCATACTCTCTGTCGATACCGAAAACCACTTTGACAACCGTGTACGCGGTGGAGATTCCAGAATGAAGTAGGATTGTGGTGACGTTTTCCTTAAGGTAAATACGTGGACCCGACTCCCGTAAGTTGGCATAAGGTGGCTAAAACAGGAGCGATTCTTGGATTAATGAGGTAGCACCTCTGATCGGACGCACTTCTTCGTATGCCATTCTATTACTCTTGTGATTGTTTTGGTTCGCACCTTTGATTTGGGAGTGTTGTTCGAGGTGGGCGGCAGCTGCGTGCTGCGCGTTTCCATCGGTCCGGATAGCAATTGGTATATCTACCCTGGCATTGCCTAGTTGTGCCGTGTCACCTACCATAGCGAGCCTTGTACGAGTTTAGTTTTCTCCCGTAGCCCGTGTGGTATCCTCTGGTGGCTTCCCGATCAGGAGGGACTATGATATTGGATGGACTACTGGGACTATTACGTGTTAAGGTGGAAAATGTAAAGCCTTAACGCTATTTAAAAGTAAGTTTATTTTAGTAATAGACACTATTATAATAGCGAAGTATTACTACATAGTAAATAGTTTAACGGATCCTTAGAGGATGGGCGGTCCCAAGCATCCTTTAAGTTACTTGTTCTTTAATACAGTTCACTTGAATTAACTTACACTATATAAGTATGGATGTCCTGACTCGAGTGTTTATGTTTTATTTTACGCTCGGGTCAGCCTGAGTTGCAGTTCAATTTCATCCCGAAGCTAGGATTTTTGTAGATCACTTTCAAGCTGCTGGCAAACTTCCCTTCCCGTTCTTTATCAAAAATTTTGAAATCAAGACTACTGGACATTTGGATTGTTCTACTGATGATTTAAAACTATATTTGGATTAATGACTATGTAATTTTTATTTGATTGAGACTATTTATAGTGGCTTCATGAACCACTAAGTATTTTTAAATTCCGCTGCGAGTATTCTGATTCTGTGTCTGTGATTCTGTGATTATTTATTTACTGTATATTTTGAGATTTGCCAAATTTTATTTACATCGCGGTATTTTAAACAATTCAAGTCCGACATGTGCGGATGCGAATGGTTGAAAATATCGGGTCGTTACAGTTGGTATCAGAGCTTTGGCTCTAGGATAAACTTAGAATGTATGGTAAATTTGATTTACCGAATCACTTTCATTCGAGCTTGAATCTCTTCCTTTTCGAATTTTGGAACGTTCCCTGCGGTTCCAAAATTCATTCGTGTCCCTCGCTATTCATTTTCTTTCGATTCTGGAGTATCCCATAACTCCACTTCGGATGATCTTTATAGTGAATTGGCGGTTTCGCCAATATTCTAATATAGCGGTGAAACTCCTTTACAACTAGCATTGATTCACCGGAGATTTATATTTATCCTCGGTTTAGATGCTAGTATCTTTGGTTATTCTGAACTCTATTTCTTCAGATCGAATGTAGATTTACCCTAAAAAATCCACATCGATCTTATTCTTTAAGTCACGGTTGACCCGGTTAAGGTTGCCCGCGATTTATATAAACTTATCTGGTTCCTTATTTTGTTATTTAATCATCGGATCTTCTGATTCCAACTTGTCTTTAAATCAAAATTCTCTTTGATTTGAGTCCTTCAAATTTGAATCTCTATACTTGTTTTGAAAAATTTATTCCTATATTTGGGAAAAATCTAATATTATGTATATAAGTATAATTTTCAGAATTTAACTAGTTGTTTAGAGATAATAGTGTTTGATTTTATTTATGGTTTTGTAAACCATTGGTTTTGTCTTATATAAATAATTGAACTATAAAACATGGTTATAAATTTATTTGGAAACAGAAATGAATTTAAAACAAGAATTTAAGAATTTAATTTCTGATAGTTTCAAACCTTGTGTTTAATGTCTTAAAAGGATATATTATTATTTAAATTATTTTCGAATATAAATTTGTTTCCAAAGAATTTTACAGTTTTAAAAATTAGTGCTCTTCTCTTTGTCGCTGGAAAATAATTTCGGTGATGACTACAACATCATCGATATTCTTTTTCGAGTATCGAAGTAAAGAGACCACGCTGTAGTTTTGCTTCCAAAATTTAATTGATTTGAATTTCTAAAATATGACTTAATTTATAATATATATAGATATATGATTTAAATTTGATTTGACATTTGCTATATGTATGTATTTATTTATCTCTAAAGGGTTTGAAGTTCATTGGAAATTTAATTCATAAATTTATGTTAAAAGGTGATTCTAATGATAAAATAAAGTCAAATTTTGAATGAATATTTAAACTTGAACAATAGAATTGGAAAAAAAATTACTTGTATAATTGCATGCCAATATAGCTTACCTAAATCATTCATAAATCAACTATGTAATTGGATAATGTATAATATAAAAGGATTTTATAAATAAAATTTGAGTGGTTATAATAAATGTTATACACTGAAAGTTTCAGTTACAAAAAGACAAATAGAGGTAAGTAGAATAAAATAAATAATTGAATAATATACAATATCAAATGGTGTTAAAGGAAATTTAGAAATAAATTTGAATAGTTATAATAAATGTAATCTATTTAATATGTGCGATAAGATATATTAAGTAGAATATATTTAATAATAATCTGGAATAAAGAAGAATTAAATTTGTTGAATAAAAGATGATTATTATAAATGACTATATAAATTTATGATTTTAGAAATTGTTAATTTCAAAATAATTGGATAATGAGATAATTAATTTGGAAATAGTTAAGATTGATTTAACTTCAGTAAAAATCAAATGAATTAAATCAATTATTGAATATTAATTAATTTAAATTGAATTTATATGGTTTAAATAAATGATTCCATTTTGAGTTTCAATTTAGTTTTCTTTCAGGGTGTTCTATTCTCCTACCTCCTTCCTTTTCGGGGACGAAAAGTTTTGAGTGTGGGAGAGTGTAATGACCTGTAAATTTCGATAATTAAACTGGTTATTTTAATAAGATTTTTGTAATTAAATTTAAGAAGAAAAAAAAACCTTTATAATTTATAATGAAGTGAGTGTTTAAAATGAAATGAAAATAAAAGGGATATATTAACGGTTGTAAGTTACTATTTAATTGGTCTATTAATGTAGTTATAACTGTTACATTTGGGTATTAAATTGAATATATACAAATAAACGTATGGTAATGGAGTGAATTCAACATTATATAAGAAATTCAACATTATATAAGCAATTCTGATAATTAGTGGAAATAATAAACTTGAGTGTAATATAAAGTTAGTGACAACATTTATGCAAGCCACCTTTTTATTTAGGGCTGCTAAATTCAGAGTAGGAAGTTAATTACATTTAAATGTAGGTAAATGTTCATTAATGTGAGATAGGACTGTAACTGTAATGTGTGAATGTAAATGAAATGACAAAAATGGAAATTTATATTTTATTCATAAGATGAAATAAAGGAATGAAACCAAGTTGAATAAATTGATTTAGGTTTTATTTATGATAAATGTATGTATTTGGGAAATTCAATATAATTGAAAATAACAAGTTATTACAAAAGAAAGATGAAAATTGGAATATATATTTTTGTAAGGAAAGATAAACAAATAATAACTAGGTTTATAGAGTGATAACAGATTTAATAAAAGAGTAGGATTAAAGCAGGGTAGTTATTGGAAAGTAATTAATTGAAATTTGGATGAATTGGGAATTTTTTTTATGTATTAGTATAAAAACCAATTTTAATATTACCCATAAGAGGATAAGTTAATAGTCGATTCAATAACATGATTGAGAAATCAAATATATGGATTTATTGGGAATTTAAAACTTATACTTTTTTTTTGACAAAATACAGCGTTTTACACGCAATAAATTTTTCTACTTTTATTAAATATTACATACATACATATATATATATATATATATATATATATATATATATATGTTCTTATTATTATTATTTCTTATATCCACCTCTATTTTATCTTTCTATTTTTATTTTTGTCTAGACAGTCATGTTTTTTTTATTGAATTATTGCTTGTTTATATCTTTTATTTATGACTTGGAAGAAACTAAAAGGGTATGCGTTATATTGTCTTAATTGCTTGCCTTTTTAATTGCCTACTCTTTATTTCTTTTTATTTATAAAACCTTGAAATTTAATATAAATTTTAACTTGATTTAATCATTTCCCAAAAGTCTAAATATAAAATTGGAAGTTTTGAAATTTTTACTTTGTTAAAAGACAACTCCAATTGGAATTTTAATAAAAATGAATTATGTATATTTTAAATACGAAGAATGTAAACGAATTTAATTTTAAGTTAAGTAATAACTTTTGAAAAGTCAGTGTATTTATAGACCGTGAAATTTCGCATTTGAAAAGGCACAAATTTTTAATGGTATAAATAACGTATATAGGAAAACGTATTAATAAATAAAAAAATCAACGCATTCAATTTGCTTTAAATTTGGTATATATCATTGTCTAATAAAACTTTACCGTTTCTTTATAAATCAATGCTATCTGTAAATTGATTGCCATTTCCTTTACCTAAAGCAATACGTGATATCCTCTTTACACTAAAAGTTCAAACTCATGAAGTCAATGCTGGTTATAAAAATTCAAATCCATGTACAACTTCATTTGGTTAATAGGTATATAATCTGTAATTTCCTTTTACCATTCTCAGCAATTAATTCTTGCCGTTTCCTAAATTCACCAAATCAATTTTATTGCTTATTCTTATGACTAAACTTTTGCAAGATTCTCTTTGTTGGAAAAGAAAATATAAAACACGGTTGGAATGTTCAATTATTTTTTTTCCATAACTCAAGTGATAAAACCCACGCACCCTTTTTTTATGCATTGACATCATTTATTTCAAAATCCACTTGCCGTTTTACTGTATTTGATTTTCGAACGAAAGTTATTGCTTACCTTTTCTTTTCCATTGATCTCCGCATGCCAAAAATCTTGCAACTCACTGCTAAAATAACTGCTTCCAACTTTTGGGTCTTTCCCTGTAATTCAACACAAGCTTCTTGTAATAAACATTCAAGGAAAGCAAAATTTATTTCTTACCTATAGAATTTTTTTTACTTAATCTCAAAGAAAAAATCACGCACTTTCCGGTCCATTTCGAGTTATTACCTGCCGTTTCTTCATCTTTAATTTCGAAAGTCCTTCCTTTAAATAAGCAACACGTTCAAAGAAAATTGATTTCGTGCCTACCTGTTCCCTTAATCAAAGCTTTCTTTATGTAACGTTCGAATTACAAAGCAATATTGCTTGCCGTCTCCCTTATATTAGTCAATGCAATCACTGATTATATATATAAAGCCTCACACATAAACTTTATATTGCATCTAAAATTTGCCTTCGTTCTTCTTGAGAAAGTGCACAGGTATGGCCAGACCTTGCTTTTATTTATTTTGTTCTTCTTCTTGTTACATTTGGTCCAATGTCCACACTACTCGGCTGCTCCACCACCTGTCCTTGCCACATCTCCTTTTTCCCTCTCTGATCTATTTTGACATACATGTCAGATTGTTGTAGGAAGACAAGCTTAGTATCCTTCTTTTGAATTCTATAGAAAATACATGCATTCCTGTAGTTATGGCCACTTGAACTTCTTGCGTGAGTCTTTTTTTTTAAATATGAATTGCTAAAGTGTGTCATCTTTGAAAAAAATGGTAACAAACAAAACTAATATCCTTCATTTTGCATACACTCACACGTGCAAAATCACGTTTGTTACAGCAAATAGGTAGAACTTTTTATTAACTAAATTATTTCCAAAATATGCAGTGACTTGTATATTTTGAGTGCATGCTTACGGTTTTGAAATAGGCAAAGGAGACCGTGCCATTTATTTAGATTGCATATTCTTGTTTTGTGAATTCATGCACGAGTCATTTTAATAAAATGTTAACAAAAGAAAAAAAAGTATATTTTCATTTGCATCTCTGGAAGAAGTAAAAAAAAAAAGGAAGAGAAATGCATGTTTTAAAAGATGAGGTAGGAGTGGCTGTGCTATGTTGCATGTTCAAGTTTTGGGAACCAACATGCTTCGCTTTTGTGCAACGTGATTATTTATACAGAGAAAGAAAAAACAAAAAAAAAAGAAAAAAAGGGATATATTAGTTGCAAATTTCACTGTTATCAATGCTGAAGAATTTTAGTGTATGCCACCTGTTTGTAGAAAGGGAATAACATATCGTGTCCACCTTTTTCTTTCCATCTTTTGCCTAAAACTTTCCACTATAATTTTCATGGGTACGTAAATAGTTAAGATTTCACTGCCTGGCCTTGAGAACATGGGCGAGTCGAGTAGTGGGAGTGGTCGAGTCAAGTGGAGTCTATTCGTTCCAGTTGTTTCAAAAATTTTGCTTTGACCGTAATTTTAAAAGTCACGTATTGGTATTTGGATCTTGTTATAGATTTTAATCAAGGCGTGGCATCCGCGGAAATCTGATCGTGCCGTTGTACGTTTCTTTATCAAGTGATACAATCGTTTGAATCTAAATTTCTGCAGCTTTAAGGTGAGTATTTCTCACCAGACAAACATACCTATATATCTGTGAATTTATCACAAGTGTAATTGTAAAATTTATTTTATTTGATTTTATCTGCCTGTGATATAAACGTATGATGTTAAACCCCATTATTTATTGACACATCATCAGTTGTTTATTTATTGAAGTATTATTGCAGTCATACTATTAAATACTTATTGACTGTTAATCACACTGCAAGTTCCCTGTAAATTTGGGATCGTTATAGGCTGAAATTATAGGCCTGAACGATAATTATTTACCCATTTATTTATTTAATTGTTTAATTATTTATTATTTAACTTGGGATTGCGGGTTTGAAATGATAGAACCCGGGCTTTTGTAAATTGCAAATTGAAATGATATATATCTGTATCACTTGACCTAGGCTAGAAAACTATATACAGACCCGTGATTTATATAATATTTTTCTGAAATCTCTTAAACTATTTTAAATAGAAAGTTTATGATATTCTGGCTTAAATGTATTTATAGGATTTTATGAAATTTATAATGATTTTTGAATGAGTCAAAATGATAAATAAATGGAAGTTTAAGTAAAATTTTGGAATATAACTTATTCTGAATTTTTGTTAAAAGTGAGATTTAGTTAAGTAAAATAATTGATAATAAGTTATATTTGGGAATTTAAAATTAATTGTTAAGTTAATAATTTATTTCAGCACTTAAATGCTGTCTTTTGTAAATGAACCGTTTTAACCTATGACTTTAGGTAGCATTTTATAAGTGCTACGGAAACTGAATTTTGATTGTTTTAATAAAAGAATTTAATGGAAATAATCTTTGGGAAAAAGCTTAAATTTTGGAATTTAGTATGTAATTAATAAAAATAAGGAATTGACTTTAAATGGTTTTAAATGGAAGAATTTAAATTTTAAATGTGAGTTGAAAGGCAATTAATTCCTAAATAAATTGAATAGATTTAAATGGTATTTTTTTTAAAAAAAAATGACTGATGTTTAAAAATGATATTATGATATTGAAGGTATTTGAAATTTATTTTGATTTCTAAAGTATAAATACCATTTTTTAAAAGTTGTAACCAAGGGTTAAAATAACGTTTAGTTGTTAAAGAGACCGGGATCGGATATCTGGCATACTCTCTGTCGATACCGAAAACCACTTTGACAACCGTGTACGCGGTGGAGATTCCAGAATGAAGTAGGATGGTGGTGACGTTTTCTTTAAGGTCAATACGTGGACCCTACTCCCGTGAGTTGGCATAAGGTGGCTAAAACAGGAGCGATTCTCGGATTAATGAGGTAGCACCTCTGATCGGACGCACTTCTTCGTATGCCATTCTATTACTCTTGTGATTGTTTTGGTGCGCACCTTTGATTTGGGAGTGTTGTTCGAGGTGGGCAGCAGCTGCGCGCTGCGCGTTTCCATCGGTCTGGATAGCAATTGGTATATCTACCCTGGCATTGCCTAGTTGTGCCGTGTCACCTACCATAGCGAGCCTTGTACGAGTTTGGTTTTCTCCCGTAGCCCGTGTGGTATCCTCTGGTGGCTTCCCGATCAGGAGGGACTATGATATTGGATGGACTACTGAGACTATTACGTGTTAAGGTGGAAAATGTAAAGCCTTAAAGCTATTTAAAAGTAAGTTTATTTTACTAATAGACACTATTATAATAGCGAAGTATTACTACATAGTAAATAGTTTAACGGATCCTTAGAGGATGGGCGGTCCTAAGCATCCTTTAAGTTACTTGTTCTTTAATACAGTTCACTTGAATTAACTTACACTATATAAGTATGGATGTCCTGACTCGAGTGTTTATGTTTTATTTTACGATCGGGTCAGCCTGAGTTGCAGTTCAGTTTCATCCCCAAGCTAGGATTTTTGTAGATCACTTTCAAGCTGCTGGCAAAATTCCCTTCCCGTTCTTTATCTAAATTTTTGAAATCAAGACTACTGGACATTTGGATTGTTCTACTGATGATTTAAAACTATATTTGGATTAATGACTATGTAATTTTTATTTGATTGAGACTATTTATAGTGGCTTCATGAACCACTAAGTATTTTTAAATTCCGCTGCGAGTATTCTGATTCTGTGTCTGTGATTTTGTGATTATTTATTTACTGTGTATTTTGAGATTTGCCAAATTTTATTTACATCGCGGTATTTTGAACAATTCAAGTCCGACTTGTGCGGATGCGAATGGTTGAAAATATCTGGTCGTTACAGTTTTGGTTAGCGTAAGGTAAAAACTTACCCGTATTTATTTGTGGGGAGTCTTACGTGATACCTTTATTTAAAATGATTTTCAAAGTTAAGCAATTTTAACCTGTTTACTCATACCAGACCCATGTCTGACCCGGAGTTTATATTCAGTGTTTTCATAAAATCTTGGGTTCTCAAATTTTTATGACTAGCCAAGTGATAGGTATTTGGAAGTGTTGATTTTCTGGAGAAGCTTTTAGGAAGAAGACCAGACGTATGTATCTATATATATGTAGTTCTGCTGTGTAGTTAGTGTATGCTGTATTTTGGATGTATGTATGAACATATATGTATATGGCAGTCCTGTTGTATGATATTGTATAACTCTGATGTATGTATAACTATGTAATAGTATGTTGATATATTATATTTTGTTCCATTTCGCTGTAAGATTCTGATGTTGTTATTCTTTCATTCTATTCTTTTCTATTTCTATCCCTTTTTTTCTTAATGATGAAACGTCTTTCTGGGGTTAGAAAGGCGGGTCGTCACAGTTGGTATCAGAGCACTAGGTTGAGCGAGTACCTACGCTCTTGTGTTATATTTATACTGAGAGTGTGTATTTGTATTTTCATATAATTATATGTATCTATCTAAATTTGTTGAGTTACCTGTTCAGGTGACCGACATGAGTTCCGTAAGAAGAGGTATAATTAGGGCCAGTACTTCAACAGATGATGGACGGAGTCAAAATGCTAGTGAGGCTGTCAATCCAGTACTGCCTCAAGTTAGTTTTGGAGCTTTATGCAAGGATTTCAAAAATCTCGGAGGCCAACCATTCAATGGTTCAGAGTCAATAATTGAAGTTCAAGCCTGGCTACGCTAATGTGAGCGCATTTTCAAGAGCATGAAATTGTTTGATGAGCGTAAGAGGCAAATGGCATCGTGGCAACTGCAGGGTGGTGCAGCAGCATGGTAGGATTCAACAATTGCAAATATTTATGAGGATGACATTTCATGGGACAGATTTAAGGAGTTGTTTGAAGAGAAGTTTATGCCGACGGCAGGGAGAACCCAACTGTATAAGGATTTTCTGTATTTGAAGCAGGGTAGTATGTCTATTTCGGAATATGAAACCAGATTCAACGAACCCTTTTGTTATGGACCAGGACTCATCGATACTCCTCTTAAAAAGAATAAGAAATTTGTGGAAGGGTTGAGGCCTGAATTCCATGGAAAATTGACGGTGCTTTTGAAGGGATCTTTTGTTGATTTGATTGATATGGCATTGAGATATGAAAGTTCTATGAGTAAGAAAACGGGGGCTCTAGTTGCAGCTTCAGGTGGGAATTTTACTAATTCGAATAAGCGAAAGTTCGATCCTAAATGGAGAAAGCCGAATAAGAAAAAACCTGGGAATAACAACGGACCCCGCAAGTGCTACATTTGTCAACGGGAAGGACATTTGGCAAATAAATTTCCTAGAAAAGGATTCCAGCAGCAGCAACAGCAACCGCATCAGAGTGGCCCAGGATCAGCTATGGTACAGAGATCATTGTGTTTTAATTGTCATCATCCATGACACATGATCAAGAATTGTCCACTTCTACAGAGGGCACCTCAGAATAAAGTTTTTGCTTTGGAAGCCGGACCATCTTCTTCTTCGATGGGCAAAGGAGTTTTAAAAGGTACTTTACTTTTAGATGGAAAATATATTAAAGTTTTGTTTGATTCGGGTGCTTCCTTGAGTTTTATTTCTCTGGACTCTGTTGAAAAGTTCTCTCTTACCCCTAGTTCTGCAGATAGTCCTATCTTGGTATCTAATCCTATAGGAGGTATGACCAAATTAGACACTATCTGTAAGGACTTGAAGATTTCTTATATATCCCTCAGTTTTTCTTGTGACCCGTATGTGTTGGATTTTAAGGGATTTGATCTTATTTTGGGAATGGATTGGCTGGATAAGTATAAAGCCGTTTTGAATTGTGATGAAAGAACAGTTTCGTTGGAAACTGATCTGGGTAGAATTGCCAGAGTATCGTGTGATAATTCTGGGATTCAATTGAGCAGTCTTTTGCAAGGAATTGAGACTTCTGAAGAGAAGATTGAAGATATTGATCTGGTATAAGATTTTGCTGATGTTTTTGAAGAAGTTAAGTGTCTGACACCACATCGAGAAATAGAGTTCCGAGTTGATTTGATTCCAGGAGCTGTGCCGGTGATTCAGCCCAGTAGGAGAATGGCTCTTAGGGAAAGAGAAGAGTTGATTAAGCAGACGCAGGATCTTTTAGAGAAGGGGCTGATTAGACCTAGTTTTTCTTGTTGGGGTTCGGCGGCAGTGTTTGTGACTAAATCGGATGGATCACTGAGGTTCTGTGTGGATTATAGAGAATTGAACAAAGTGACTATCCGTAATAAATATCCTCTTCCTCACATCGATGATCTTTTTGACCAGTTGCATGGTGCTTTTATCTTTTTCTCAACTAGATCTAGCTTCAGGTTTCCACCAGTTGAGAGTAGCTAAAAACAGTATTCCCTTGACTGCATTTAGGGGACCGAATTGTTTCTATGAGTGGTTGGTTATGCCTTTCAGGTTAACCAATGCTCCTGCCTACTTCTTTGATCTCATGAACCGAGTCTTTATGGATGTATTGAATAAGTTCGTGCTGGTATTCATTGATGATATCTTGATCTATACCAAATTCGAAGAAGAGCACAGGGAGCATTTAAGGATTGTATTGGAGACTTTGAGGAAGCATGTGTTGAAGGCGAAGTTTTCGAAGTGCCATTTCTGGAAATTGAAAGTTAAATTTTTAGGGCACATTGTTTCTGGTGAAGGCATTTCTATAGACCCAGCAAAAGTTGAAACTATTCTGGAATGGAAACAGCCGGAGACACCGATGGATTCACCTTTTTTTGGGATTGGTTGGCTACTACAGGAAATTTATCAGGGATTATTCCAAGATTTCTTCACATCTGACTAAGCTGACTAGAAAAGGAGCTAAATTCAAATGGACACCCCAGTGCAAAGAAGCTTTTAAGGAATTAAAGATAAGGTTAACTAGTGCACCGGTGCTTGCTATTCCGGATGGAAAGAGCAAATTCGAGGTTTATACTGATGCTTGTATAGTGGGTTTGGGAGCAGTTTTGATGCAAGACGGAAGGGTTATTGCGTATGCTAGTCGGCAGCTGAAGCCTCACGAAAAGAACTATGCTACGCACGATCTTGAACTGCTAGACATTGTTTTCGCTTTGAAAATTTGGAGACATTATCTTTTGGGGGAGAATTTCGAATTGTTCACGGATCACAAACCGTTGAAATATCTCTTCTCTCAAAAAGATCTTAATCCGAGACAGCAGCGGTGGGTTGAATTTCTTACATCCTATGATTTGGATATTTTGTACACTCCGAGGATAGCAAATGTCGTAGCTGATGCTCTCAGCAGGAACGCAGTTTTATCTCTTCTGGAAGTGGTTCCATCTCTTATTGAAAGGATCTTAAGCAAGCAAGAATCTGATAAGATGTTGAGGGGGATCATTAAAAGAGTCAGGAAGGGTCAGTGTCCTAGTTTTGAAATTGATAGCCAAGGAACACTAAGGATTAATGGGAGAATCTGTGTTCTGAATGATAGGGATTTAAGGCATGAAGTGTTGTCAGAAAGTCACCGCTCCAAATTGAATATTCATCCTGGAATTTCGAAGATGTACAAGGACATGAGGAGAATTTTCTGGTGGCCGAATATGAAGAAGGATGTTGCTAGATTTGTGAACAGTTGTGCCATCTGCCAACAAGTTAAAGGTGATCAACAGAAATCTGCTGGTTTATTGCAGCCTCTGGAAATTCTGAATTGGAAATGGGAGATGATCTCGATGGATTTTATTGATGGTTTCCCTAGAACCAGGAAAGGAAATGACAGTATATGGGTTATTGTGGATCGTTTGACTAAGAGTGCCCATTTTATACCAGTTAAGGCAACCTGTACTGGGGTTTCCCTGGCGGAAATTTTCTTGAAAGAGATAGTTAGATTGCATGGTGTTCCAGTCAGCATAGTAAGCGATCGTGATCCTATTTTCACTAGCAAGTTCTGGGAAGCTCTGCAATCAGCAATGGGAACAAATTTGAGATTGAGTACAGCCTATCATCCTCAAACGGACGGACAGACAGAGAGGCTTAATCGTATTCTTGAGGATATGCTGCGGGCTTGTGTTTTAGTTTTGGAGGATCATGGGAGGACCATCCTCATCTAGTGGAATTCTCTTATAATAACAGTTATCAAGCAAGTATTAAGATGGCTCCTTATGAAGCTTTATACGGAAGACCGTGTAGATCCTCAGCTTGTTGGATTGAATCGAAGGATCGTCTTGTGCTCGGACCTGATCTTATTCGAGAAGCTTCTGCGAAGGTTGAGCTTATCAAGAAAAGGATGAAAGCTGCTCAAGATCGTCAGAAGAAATATGCTGATAGAAGACGAAGGCCATTGGAATTTGAGATCGGAGACTTGGTTTTTGTTAAAGTTTCCCCAATTAAAGGTGCTATAAGATTCGGAAAGACGGGAAAACTTGCTCCGAGATACATTGGACCATTTCGAGTGTTGGAGAGAATTGGAGCTGTAGCCTACAAGATTGAATTGCCAGAGCGGATGTCTGGGATTCATAATGTGTTTCATGTATCGCATTTGAGGAAATTTGTTCATGATCCATCACTGGTTGTAGAACCAGTAGTTCAAGAAGACTTGGAAGTGGAACCCAATTTAACTGTAGTCAGGAATCCAGTTCAGATTGTGGATCAAGACGAGAAGCAACTCAGGAGCAAAGTGGTGAAACTCGTCAAGGTGCAGTGGAGTGAGGATCCCAGAGATTGTACCTAGGAAACTCTCGATAGTTTTAAGAATACTTATCCAGATTTATGTTCGGATAACTAGTGATGTTTGTTAGAGTTAATTGTTTGATTGTTGTTATTGTATGGAGGATATGTATGTTTGGATTGTTAATATAAAAGCTTTTGAATTAACTGTTGTTTAAATTTCGGGGACGAAATTCTTTTAAGGGGGGAGGAATGTAACAACCCAGAATTTTTGACAGCATATTTTAATAAATATTTAATCTAATTTAAATTAAATACAAGCTTCTTAAATTACAAACAGATGAGATCTTAATTATGTACCAGTTATATATGTGACTGTAAAGAAATTTTGAATTTGAAAATTTAAAATGTAATCTTTTAAAATTATCTATAACAGAATCTCTCTTATTCAATAAAAATCAAAGACTCTATATTTTTATTCTTTGATAATATACATATAAATACAATTGCAGTTTTTAAAATGATAAAGCTTAAAAATAAACAAGCATAGTAATATTTAACATAAACATGGAAATCTAAAACATAAGTATAAAGAAATATGAATGGTTATAAACATAAACATACAAATATAAATTATAACTTGAAATATAAAAATACAATTATATGTTATGAATCAATGTTTGATAATTAAACTACAAATAGGATAAATTTAGAAATCGTAACCATAATAATTAAACATGAACAATAAATAAAATAAAATTTATAAACTAACAATGAATATAATAAGTTTGCTCAAATATATAAGGTAAATAGCCTAAACATTAACCTGTAAGAAAAAACTCATTTATACAATACAAATCTTGAAAAATTTATAACAAAGATGCCATGTAAATTTTATATGCATAAGAAACAAAGTATTCACTTCAAAAATAAAAAAAATCTTTTTACCAAAGTACAAGGATCAGCAAACATTAATTAGATGTAAACTAAAATTAAGACAAACTGTTTATATTACTTTATAATATATACATAACCAATGCAAAAGGAGATAAGCTACTGACATATACAAAGTATCTTAGTACAAAATATATTAGCTGAAATAAGTGAAATGTCAGCAAATATAAATTATATGTAAACAAATAGGAAGACATGCATTTAAGAGTAGCTCAACAATTTGTCATTTCAGGTTACAAAATAATCTTGTAGCCGAAATATCATATCATTTCAATTTACAGTAATATGCATAAAAACAAAACCTGAACAATGCAAGTAGAGCTTATACCAGAAGACTCCATCTTGTCTAAAGATGATCTATATATACACCTCATAGTATACTTGTTCGTTTGCAAATTTTAGATGCAAACCTGAGATTAGAGAAGGAAATAAATAGCTTTACCTTGTAAATTAAAATTGGTTCTAATTCAGGATAGTGAAGTTTTTAGGAATCAAACTTGCAGTTTCCTTCATCAAAATTGCTTTCTGTTTCAATGAACTATTTGGTGAGTAAACATACTATCTGGAAATTTAAAATTGATAATTTGTTCATGTAACCTTATGCCTGCTATATATTGAACATAAGATGCTCTGTGATGATGTTATTACTGGAAGCTCTATTATGTGTTGATCTTCAATATTTTCATAATTCTGAATAAAGAAAAATAGATAAAAATTTATACTTTATCTTGTAAACCATATTAAAGTAGGATTTCTAAAACAAAATATGATGTTTAATCATCAATTAGAAATCTAGACTTTGTTTTGATGCTTTACAGTAGGATATGGCTCTGCATATTCAAGTTTTGCAATAAGAAATCAATATGTGCAAAAATTCAAAGACTTTAAATTGTTAATTCGAATTCATATATTAAATAAACATGCAAAGTTAGGATTTTTAAAGGGGAAACGATAATTTTTAGATCAAAATTTGAGGTGCAGTTCAAAGAGAAACCGAAATTGATTTTTTATCAATATTGGTTGATTCAACAAAATTTAATTATTGAAATTTCCTGTGAAGTAAGCTTGTTGATGTATTAACATGGGAAAAATGCTATCTGATTTTTTCAATGCAAGAAATTTTTGGATGAAGCAAATATAGGGTTTAAGATCGCGTTTTACCGTGCACTGTTAAATTCGTGTTTTCGGCAACTTGGATTGATCGATTTTCTCGAAATTATGGGTGAAGGTAGAGGAGTGTGTGGTTGAGCTATGGCCGGAGACCCATCGTTTCTGGTGATCGTCGTTGTTGGGTCAAAGCGATTGTTTTTTCCAATGCGTTCGTATGGTGTTCGAGCTTCAGGTGAGATTTTGCCTTTCGGCTTATTCGTGGAAATGGGGTATTACTGATTAATATGTGGGTGATTTGTGGTTTGTTGGAGGTGGTGGGGGTTGCTGGGGGATCTCCGAACCACCGTGCCCCTGCACGGTGGCGATCGGTGTCGGTGAGGCAAGATGGGTCATCGCGTGTTTTTGCACGAGGTCTTTAGGAGGTTGCTTCGAGTTGTTTTCGGTGCACGCGTGAGTGTTTTGTTTCTGCAGTTTTAAAAATTTATAACTTAAACTTAAAAAAAAAGGGAATCTGGGAGAAGAAGGGATAGAGTAGAGAGGAGAGCTCGGGAGAACAGGAAATGGACTCGGGTTTTATACGAGGGAAGATGGGGTTGCCTCGGGTCTTTAGCCGTATCTGATTACTTTAAGTATCTTGATTAACAAGTTCAACAGTAGTAATATTAGTGAGTTTAAAGTAAGTAATTGATTTAAAATTATTAAAAGTATGGTTTGTAAAAGGGGTAATTAATTGGTATAAAGTAATTAGAATGTAAATTAATTTTATACTTGAAATTAAATTAGTAACTATAATTAAATTTGTAATTAAAAAATTAATCATGTTAAATCAATTTAAGTCTTAAGAATGTTAGCTAATTACTTAAAAGTTAATTAATAAATGATAATTAACTTAAGTGATTAATTAAAGATTATATAGTTAATAAAATTGATAATAAATGATTAATCAAATAATTTGTGATAATTA
Organism: Allium cepa; assembly: GCA_030765085.1. Classification (NCBI taxonomy): domain Eukaryota; kingdom Viridiplantae; phylum Streptophyta; class Magnoliopsida; order Asparagales; family Amaryllidaceae; genus Allium; species Allium cepa. Next base: position 175,031,845 of record CM060931.1, read on the forward strand.
AACAAGTAATTAACTTTTAATAAGTAAGTTATTAATTAACAATTAAGAATCAACTAATTAACTGAGTAATTAAGTAATAATTAATGAATAAAAGTTAATTAATTAAATGATTAATTAACGATTCGATGATAAATAAAATAACAATTAATGATTAACTAAGTAATTAATTGATCGTTAATAAGTAATTAATCAGTAATTAATTAAACAAAATGAAGTAGTTTATTCTTAAGTAAATAATTAAGTTAAGTAAACCAAACTGTTTTGGTATGGATTGGTAATTCTGTTTGATTTACTCTAATATCTATTTGATGATATACTGTGATATGTTGTAATATTCTGGATATATCTGTGATGACTATGTATGATTTATTTGTGATATCTGTTATGTGAATTCTAACATTAAATTGAACTGTTAATTTAAATAGACAACTTGGCCCTTAAAATGGCATTTGGATTCCGATGAGACCGGGATCGGAAGAATCAATTTTGATTCTCCGAAAACCACATCGATCCAAATTAAACGATAGGTCATGACTTATCATTTGGTGATCGAGATGGTGTTTCAGAAAGCAAGGGTTATCGTCGTTAACTCTGAGGGTGATTCCAAAATGAGTGTAACGAGATAATGCCTTCAGTTTCGTTCGAACCCGGAACAAACTTGTATGGATTGAATGCTTTCAGCACATTGTCAGGCAGACGATGAACATTCTAAGAATAATGTTCAATTAAGGTAATCGCTGCCTCAAGCCTCATCAACCGGGAAGGGCTAAACAGGGGAGATGCAGCAAGGTTAGGTTGGTCATGCCCAAGCAGGACAAGATATTCCCCTGTCTAGATGTCCCTTTTTATTTCGACTGTGTTAGCAGTTGTTGGCCACAACTGCGGGGTTATCTTGTTTGGGACTGTTCAGTAAGGAATGGTTCCGGCCTTGTGTTGTAGGGGGTCGGGAGTGATCCTCGGTATGGTGGTCTAGGCCCCGTACTGTGACGGGCGGTACCCTAGTAGCCCTGCCATTGTTGGAAACCCATTTTCCCTACGAGACCCTACGGTTTTGTTTTGTATTACCCACTTTCGTGGCTAGTAGCTGGAATTTAATAGATGTAACAATTTCGGCTATTTTCTATTTACTTGAAAACCCTAGACACTATTATAATATCACTGAATTTCCTATGAAATGTTTTGGTTAGCGTAAGGTAAAAACTTACCCGTATTTATTTTTGGGGAATCTTACGTGATACCTTTATTTAAAATGATTTTCAAGGTTAAGCAATTTTAACCTCTTTACTCATACCAGTCCCATGTCTGACCCGGAGTTTATATTCTGTGTTTTCATAAACTCTTGGGTACTCAAATTTTTATGACTAGCCAAGTGATAGGTATTTCGATGTGTTGATTTTCTAGAGAAGCTTTTGGGAAGAAGACCAGACGTATGTATCTATATATATGTAGTTCCGTTGTGTAGTTAGTGTATGTTGTATTTTGGATGTATGTATGAACATATATGTATATAACAGTCCTATTGTATGATATTGTATAACTCTGATGTATGTATAACTATGTAATAGTATGTTGATATATTATATTTTGTTCCATTCCGCTGTAAGATTTTGATGTTGTTATTCTTTCTTTCTATTCATTTCTATTTTTATCCCTTTCTTTCTTAATGATGAAACGTCTTTCTGTGGTTAGAAAGGCGGGTCGTCACAATGTGATTTAAAATTTATTATAGCTGTTTGGCATATATTTCATCATTATATCAGTTAATTTGCATTTATTTAATTAACTTGTTATTTAATTTATTATTGCATATAAACTGCCAGTTAAATTATTATTTAATTTATTTTGCATAATAAACTGCCAGTAAATGCCTGTTATTTATTACCTGTTATATATTGATGTATTGTTTGAATTGGATGATGATTGTGATAATGGATGTATGATTTTATGATGGATGAATGGATGTTGTATTTTATATTGTATAAACTGCAAGTTACTATGCATTTTCATTTCATTCAGGGTTGCAGTTTGAAATGGTATATAACCGTAATTTTTATTTTAAATTACGGATTGAAATGATAAATATCCGTATCACTTGACCATAGGATAGAAAATTATATACAGGCGCCGCGGTATATATATATATATATATATATATATATATATATAAGTATTTTTTTGAAATAATTTTTCTATGGTTTTGTAAAGGAATATATATGGTTTTATGAGATATTGATTTTGGATATTTGATAAAGGTTATTTTATATATAGTTAAATTCTTGGTTTTAAGCTATGTATAAAATTGTTCAAAGTATGAAGTAAGTTTAATACAAAAGTTGATTTTATTAAAATATATTATGGATAAGTATTTACTTAAAATATATTCTAATATAGAGTTTATACTGATTTTTATAAATCAAAGTTGAGAAGACAGTTTTGAAATTAATTTGAGATTTTATTTAATTAAGATCTTACTGAAATTTGGTTTTAAAAAGAATATGGTGTTATAACTAAATTCGGGTTTAAGATGATTTAAGTGGATATATCTAGTCTAAATAAATTGAGGAATATTCCATTATTGAATTTGAAAGTTTTATTTAAAGGATACTGGATTTATTAAGTAAGTACTTCAAAACTAAATAATAGTAAAGTGAATTTGGCATATATATATATATATATATATATATATATATATATACGAATTTAAAATTTAGTTTTGAAACAGTGGAATATTTAAAACTTTGAAATATATGGAAATTTAAATGGTTTATTTGGGAATTCAAATTTGTATTTGGAATTAATTTGAGAAATTTCAAAAGCTAATTTACTTTATAAAGTAATTTATTTTAAACCATTTAAGTATTTAAATTTATGTTCGAAGCTATGGGTTTAAGCTATATATATTTGAAAGTACTATGATTTTTGAAAAGGGTATATTTGAAATAAAAATGATATCATATTGATTTGGGTTTTAAAATAGAAATGTTATCGTATTTATACGATTTTGAAATGGATATTTTATTCTGGTTTTAAAGTATAAACTATTTTGAAAAGACCGCGGTGTTATAATAACGTTTGGTTGTTGATGGGACCGGGATCGAAAGTTGTCATACTCTCTGCCAACTCTGAAAACCACTTTAACAACCCTGTACGCGGTGGAGATTCCAGAATGAAGTAGGAAGGTGGCGGTGTTTCCTTTGGGGCAAATACGTGGACCCAACTCCCGCGAGTTGGCATAAGGTGGCTAAAACAGGAGCGATCGACGGGTTAAGAAGGTAGCCCTTTTTATCGGACACATCCCTTCGATATTCTACTCTGACTTTGGATTTATTCGGTGGCCACTTTTGACTGATTTGGGGGTGTGGCTCGAGGTGGGCGGTAGCTGCGGCTATGCATTACCACCGACCCGGAAGTGTAATTGGTATATCTACCCTAGCATTGCCTAGTTGAACCATGTCACCTACCCTAGCGCGCCTTATACGATTTTGTTTTGTACCATACCTATGGAGTGCCCTCTGAAGATGTCCAGTACGAGGGAGATTACGGCACTGTATAGACTATGAGAATATATTATGTGTTAAGGGAATATTGGGTCACTCCTTAACGCTATTTTAAAGTAAGTTTATTTTACTAATAGACACTATTATAATAGATAAATATTACAACATAGTAAATAGTTTAACGGATCCTTAGGAGATGTGAATCCCGAGCATCTCGTAAGTTACTGCACTCATATTTATTTCTATTGATTTAACTTACATAAGATCTTTTGGTTCTGACTCGAGTGTTTTGTCCTTTCAATTCGTTGGATCAGTCCGAGCATTTCAGGATTCGAAGACTCTAGCTCTGGAGGATGAAGACAAAGATTTTATTTTCTATTACCTATTATTTTATTCCACTACACTATTGTATTCCGCTACATTATTGATATTCTATGGTATGCATAACTCTGATATATATTGTAAGTAAAATTAAATATTTTGAAAAACAGCTTCGTGAACTGTTTATATTTGATTATTATATTTTATCCTTCCGCTGTGAGATTCTGTTTGTTTTATTTATTTCTTGTTTTTTTACCCCATAACAATCCACCCTTCTGTATGGTTTGAATTGGCACGTGTGTCGATTTAAAGCGTGCGAAAAGGTGGGACGTTACATTTATTCCCTTAGTGATCCATAATATCTTAAATATCGAGTGCTACAGTGTGAGCATGCTCAAGCGTTTCGCGGAGATCGAAGACTTTCGCCAATACCGTCGAATCAGATTAGCGAGTGGTCCGTCGCTTTCTTCTGTTCCTTCAAACTGCCACAACATTTCACTCGTTTGGAGATACGGGTGCCTCAATCTATAAAAACGAACCTCTTTCCATGTTCTAAGTTTCTAACGGTTGGAATTGTCATGGATCGGTTTTGTGTGTAGAATAATTATATCTTAAGTTTTTTCTACAACTCTGATGTTTCCGTTCATAAATTTATTCTGTGGAGTTTGTGGTATAGATAATCGGACTAAATCAATGTAAATCTAGAAGAACGACAAAAAGGAAAAAATATACGAAGATAAAAAATGACCACGACAATATTCCACTAAAAAGAATGTACATTGGATTAAAAATTGGATAAAACAGGAAATAGAAAGGTATTTGCATACTGAAAAAGTAGGTTACTTACAGGCTAAGTAATCATATAAAATACCCATAGCCGTTCGAAAGTCTAGGATATTAAATGCGTTTAACATTCTCTTTGAAGTCACTTTGTCATGGTGTTGTAATTTTGGTAAAAAGGCCGCACATTTAATGAATATGAGCAAAACAATAAGGTACGAAAAACGAGGAAGGCGGAACGATCATTAAAAAAAGAACGTTTATTGTGCTATAGCTTCAGTTGACAGGCTTTTGACCCATATTCCCATTTATTCCCATAGTGATCCATAATATCTTAAATATCGAGTGCTACAGTGTGAGCATGCTCGAGCGTCTCGGGAGATCGAAGACTTTTGCCAATACCGTCGAATCAGATCAGCGGGCGGTCCGTCGCTTTTTTCGGTTTCTTCAAACAGCCATAACTATTGACTCGTTTGGAGTTACTGGAGCCGCAACCTATCAAAACGAAGCTCTTTCCATGTTCTACTTTCTAACGGTTGGAATTATCGTGGATCATTTTTGTGTGTAGAATAATTCCATCTTAATTTTTTTCTACAGCTCGTATGTTTTCGTTCATAAATTTATTCCATGGAGTTTGTGGTATAAATACTCGGTCTAAATTGATGTAAACCTTGAAGAATGAAAAAAAGAACAAAAGTATACGAAGATCAAAAAAGGCCATGGTAATATTCTACTAAAAAGACTGAAATTGGTTTACAAATTGGATAAAACAGGAAACCGAAAGATATTCGCAAACCGAAAAAGTAGGTTACTTACAGGCTAAATAATCATATAAAACTCCCTTAGCCGTTCGAAATTTTACGATATCAAATGCTTTTAACATTCTCCTCGAAGTCACTTTGTCATGGTGTTGTAATATTGGTAAAAAGACCGCGCGTGTTGATGGATATGAGTAAAACAACAAGGTACGGAAAATGAGGAAGACGGAACGATCATAAAAAAAGAAAGTTTATTGCGCTATAGCTTCAGTAGACAAGCTTTTGACCCATATACCATTTATTCCATCAGTGATCCATATTATGTTAAATATCGAGTGCTACAGTGCGAGCATACTCGAGCATTTCGGGGAGATCGAAGAGTTTCGCCAATACCGCCGAATCGGATCAGCGAGCGGCCCGTCGCTTTCTTCTGTTTCTACAAAAGGCCATAACTTTTGACTCGTTTGGAGTTACGGGAGCCATAGCCTATCTAAACGAAGCTCTTTCCATGCTCCACATTTCTAATGGATGGAATTGTCATTGATCGGCTTTGTGTGCAGAATAATTCCATCTTAAATTTTTTCTACAGCTCGGATGTTTTCGTTCATAAATTGATTCCGTGAAGTTTGTGGTATAAATAGTCGAACAAAATCGATGTAAACCTAGAAGAATGGAAAAAAGAATAAAAATATATGACGATCGAATAAGGCCACGGTAATATACCTCTAAAAAGGCTAAAATTGGTTTAAATTGGATAAAACAGGAAATCGAAAGATATTCGCTTACTGAAAAAGTAGGTTATTTAAAGGCTTAGTAATCATACAAAACACACTCAGCCGTTCGAAATTCTAGGATATCAAATGCGTTTAACATTCTCCTCGAAGTCGCTTTGTCGTGGTGCTGTAATTTTAGTAAAAAACCGTACATGTTGATGAATATGAGCAAAACTATAAGGTACGAAAAATGAGAAAAATGGAACGATCGTACAAAAAGAACATTTGTTGCACTATACCTTCAGTAGAAAAGCTTTGGACCCATATCCCCATTTATTCCCTCAGTGATCCATAATATCTTAAATATCGAGTGCTACAGTGTGAGCATGCTCGAGTGTTTCACGGAGATCGAAGACTTTCGTCAATACTCTCGAATCGGATCAGCGAGCGGTCCATCGCTTTCTACCATTTTTTCTTCAAACGGCCATAAATTTTGACTCGTTTGGAGTTACTTCAGCCACAACCTACCAAAACAAAGCTCTTTCCATGCCCTACGTTTCCAATAGTTTAAATTGGCATGGATTGGTTTTGTGTGCAGAATAATTCCATCTTAAGTTTTTTCCACAGCTCGGATGTTTTCGTTCATAAATTTATTCCACGGAATTTGTGGTATAAGTAGTCGAATTAAAGCGATATAAACCTAGAATAACGACAAAAAAACAAAAAATATAAGAAGGCAAAAAAGGCCATGATAATATTCTTCCAAAAAAGATTGAAATTGGATTAAAAATTAGATAATACAGGAACCCGATAGATATTCGCATACTGAAAAAGTAGATTACTTACAGGAAAAGTAATCACACAAAACACCCTCATCCGTTCGAAATTCTAAAATATCAAATGCGTTTAACATTCTCCTTGAAGTCACTTTGTCGCAGAGTTGTAATTTTGGTAAAATGACCGCGTGTGTTGATGAATATGAGCAAAACAACGAGGTATGGAAAACGAGGAAGACGGAACGATTGTAAAAAAAAGTACGTTTGCGCTATAGCTTCAGTAGACAAGCTTTTGACCCATATCCTCATTTATTCCCTCAGCGATCCATAATATCTTAAATATCGAGTGCTAAAGTGTGAGCATGCTCGAGAGTTTCGAGGAGATTGAAGAATTTTGCCAATACCATCGAATTCGATCAACGAGCGGTCCGTCACTTTCTTCCGTTTCTTCAAACGACCATAACTTTTGACTCGTTTGGAGTTATAGGAGCCACAACATATCAAAAGGAAGCTCTTTCCATGTTCTACGTTTCTAACTATTGGAATTGTCATGGATCAGTTTCATGTGCAGAAAATATCCATCTTAAGTTGTTCTACAGCTCTGATTTTCGTTTATAAATTTATTCGGTGGAGTTTGTGATATAAATAATCGGACTAAATCAATGTAAACCTAGAAGAGCGACAAAAAACAAAAATTATATGAAATAAAAAAAGACCACGATAATACTCCGCTAAAAAGATTGAAATTGGATTAAAAATTGGATAAAATAGAAAACCGAAAGATATTCGCATACTAAAAAAGTAGGCTACTTACAGTTTAAGTAATCATATAAAACACCCTCAGTCGTTCGAAATTCTAATATCAAATGCATTTAACATTCTCCTTGAAGTCACTTTGTCATGGTGTTGTAATTTTGGTAAAAAGACTGCGCGTTTGATGAATATGAGCAAAAGAATAAGGTGTAGAAAACGAGCGATCATAAAAAAAGAAGGTTTATTGTGTTATAGCTTCAGTAGACAGGCTTTTGACCCATATTACCATTTATTCCCTTCGTGATCCATAATATCTTAAATATCGAGTGCTACAGTGTGAGCATGTTCGAGCGTTTCTTGGAGATCGTAGACTTCCGCCAATACCGTCGAATCGAATCAACGAGCGGTCCGTCGCTTTCTTCTATTCCTTCGAATGGCCATAACTTTTGACTCGTTTGGAGATACGGGTGCCTCAACCTATCAAACTGAAGCTCTTTCCATGTTCTAAGTTTCTAACTGTTGGAATTGTCATAGATCGGTTTTGTGCACAAAATAATTACATCTTAAGTTTTTTCTACAGCTCGGATGTTTCCGTTCATAAATTTATTCTGTGGAGTTTGTGGTATAGATAATCGGACAAAATCGATGTAAACCTCGAAGAACGGAAAAAACAAAAATATACGAAGATAATAAAAAGACCACGATAATATTCTGCTAAAAAGATTGTAATTGGACTAAATTTGGATAAAACAGGAAACCGAAAGGTATTCGCCTACAGAAAAAGTGGGTTACTTACAGGCTAAGAAATCATATAAAACATCCACAGCCATTCGAAATTCTAGGATATCGAATGCGTTTGACATTCTCCTTGAAGTCACTTTGTCGTGTTGTTGTAATTTTGGTAAAAAGGCCACGCGTTTGATGAATATGGGAAAAACAATAATGTACGGAAAATGAGGAAGACGGAACGATCGTAAAAAAAAGAACGTTTATTGCACGGTAGCTTCAATAGTCAGGCTATTGACCCATATTCCCATTTATTCCCATAGTGATCCATAATATCTTAAATATCGAGTGCTATAGTGTGAGCATGCTCGAGCGTTTCGAGGAGATCGAAGACTTTTACCAATACCGTCGAATCAGATCAGCGAGCGGTCCGTCGCTTTCTTTCGTTTCTTCAAACGGCCATAACTATTGACTCGTTTGGAGTTATGGGAGCTGCAATCTATCAAAACGAAGCTCTTTCCATGTTCTACGTTTCTAACGGTTGGAATTGTCATGGATCGTTTTTATGTGTAGAATAATTCCATCTTAATTTTTTTCTACAGCTCGGATGTTTTCGATCATAAATTTATTCCGTGGAGTTTTTGGTATAAATTCCACTAAAAAGATTGAAATTGGTTTAAAAATTGAATAAAACAGGAAACAGAAAGATATTCGCAGACTGAAAAAGTAGGTTACTTACAGGCTAAGTAATCATATAAAACACCATCAGCCGATCGAAATTCTAGGATATCAAATGCGTTTAACATCTCCATGAAGTCACTTTGTCGTGGTGTTGTAATATTGGTAAAAGGACCGCGCGTGTTGATGAATATGCGCAAAAAAATATGGTACGGAAAATGAGGAAGACAAAAAGATCGTAAAAAAAGATCGTTTATTGCGCTATAACTTCAGTAGACAAGCTTTTGACCCATATCCCCATTTATTCCCTCAGTGATCCATTATATTTTAAATATCGAGTGCTGCAGTGTAAGCACGCTCGAGCATTTCGCGGAGATCGAAGACTTTCGCCAATACCGTCGAATCGGATCAATGAGCGGTCATTCGCTTACTTCTGTTTTTATTCAAATGGCCAAGACTTTTGACTCGTTGGAGTTACAGGAGCCACAACTTATCAAAACGAAGCTCTTTCCATGTTCTACATTTCTAACAGTTCAAATTGTCATGGATCGGTTTTGTGTGCCGAATAATTCTGTCTTAATTTTTTCTACAGCTTGGATGTTTTCGTTCATAAATTTATTCCGCGGAGTTTGTGGTATAAATAGTCGGACTAAATCGATGTAAACCTAGAAGAACGACAAAAAAAATATACGAAAATAAAAAAAAAGGCCACGATTATATTCCGCTAAAAAAGATTTAAATTGGTTTACAAATAGGATAAAACAGGAAGCCGAAAGATATTCGCAGACCGATAAAATAGGTTACTTACAGGCTATGTAATCATATAAAACACCCTTAACCGTTCGAAATTCTATGATATCAAATGCGTTTCACATTCTCCTCAAAGTCACTTTGTCGTGGTGTTGTAATATTGGTAAAAAGACCACGCATGTTGATGAATATGAGTAAAACAATAAGGTACGGAAAACAAGGAAGACGAAACGATCGTAAAAAAGAACGTTTATTGCGCTATAGCATCAGTAGGCAAGCATTTGACCCATATCCCATTTATTCCCTTAGCGATCCATATTATCTTAAATATCGAGTGCTATAGTGTGAGCATGCTCGAGCGTTTCGCGGAGATCGAAGACTTTCGCCAATACCGTCGAATTGGATCAACGAGCGACCCGTCGCTTTCTTTCGTTTCTTCAAAAGTCCATAACTTTTGACTCGTTTGTAGTTACAGAAGCCACAGCCTATCAAAACGAAGCTCTTTCCATGTTCTATGTTTCTAACGAATGAAATTGTCACTGATCGGTTTTATGTGCAGAATAATTCCATCTTATGTTTTTTCTACAACTCGGATATTTTCGTTCATAAATTTATTCCGTGAAGTTTGTGGTATAAATAGCCGGACTAAATCGATGTAAACCTAGAAGAACGATTAAAAAATAAAAATTTACGAAGATAAAAAAGGCCACGATAATATACCGCGAAAAAGGTTGAAATTGGTTTAAAAATTGGATAAAATAGGAAATCGAAAGATATTCGCTTACTGAAAAAGTAGGTTACTTAAAGGTTAGTAATCATATAAAACACCCTCAGTCGTTCGAAATTCTAGGATATCAAATGCATTTAACATTCTCTACGAAGTCACTTTGTCGTGGTGCTGTAATTTTAGTAAAAAGACCTCATATGTTGATGAGTATGAGCAAAACTATAAGGTACGGAAAACGAGGAAAATGGAACGATCGAAAAAAAGAATATTTATTACGCTATAGCTTCAGTAAAAAAGCTTTTGACCCATATCCCCACTTATTCCCTCAGTGATCCATAATATCTTAAATATCGAGTGCTACAGTGTGAGCATGCTCGAGCATTTCGCGGAGATCGAAGACTTTCTTCAATACTGTCGAATTGGATCAGCGAGCGGTCCATCGCTTTCTTCCGTTTTTTCTTCAAACGGCCATACATTTTAACTCGTTTGGAGTTACGGGAGTCATAACCTATCAAAACGAAGCTCTTTCCATGCCCTACGTTTCTAATGGTTGAAATTGTCATGGATTTGCTTTGTGTGCGGAATAATTCCATCTTAAGTTTTTTCCATATCTTAGATGTTTTCGTTCATAAATTTATTCCATGGAGTTTGTGGTATAAATAGTCGAACTAAATCGATGTAAACTTAGAATAACGACAAAAAAAACAAAAAGTATACGTAATCCAAAAAGGCCACGATAATATTCTGCAAAAAAAGATTGAAACTGGATTAAAAATTGGATAATATAGGAACCCGATAGATATTCGCAGACTGAAAAAGTAGGCTACTTACAGGCAAAGTAATCATGCACAACACCCTCAGTTGTTCGAAATTCTAAGATATCAAATGCGTTTAACATTCTTCTTGTAGTCATTTTGTCGAGGTGTTGTAATTTTGGTAAAATGACCGCGTATGTTGATCAATATGAGCAAAATAATGAGGTACGGAAAACGAGGAAGACGGAACGATCGTAAAAAAGGTATGTTTGTGCTATAGCTTCAGTAGACAAGCTTTTGACCCATATCCCCATTTATTCCCTTAGCGATCCATAATATCTTAAATATCAAGTGATAAAGTGTGAGCATGCTCGAGAGTTTCGAGGATATTGAAGAAATTCGCCAATACCATCGAATCGGATCAGCAAGCGGTCCGTCGCTTTCTTCCGTTTCTTCAATTGGCCATAGCTTTGACTCGTTTGGAGTTACAAGAGCCACAACCTATCAAAATGAAGATCTTTCCGTGTTTTACGTTTCTAACTGTTGGAATTGTCATGGATCAGTTTTCTTTGCAGAAAATCTCCATCTTAAGTTTTTCTACAGCTTGGATTTTCCATTTATAAATTTATTCTGTAGAGTTTGTGGTATATATAATCGGAGAAAATCGATGTAAACCTAACAGAACGACAAAAAAATAGAAATATACAAAGATCAAAAATGGCCACGATAATATTCCGTAAAAAGATTGAAATTGGTTTAAAAATTGGATAATACAGGAACCCGACAGATATTCACAGACTGAAAAAGTAGGTTACTTACAGGCAAAGTAATCTTGCAAAACACCCTCAACCGTTCAAAATTCTAAGGTATTAAATGCATTTAACATTATCCTTTAAGTCACTTTGTCGTAGTGTTGTAATTTTGGTAAAATGACCGTGCATGTTGATGAATATGGGCAAATAATGAGGTATGGAAAACGAGGAAGACGGAACGATCGTAAAAAAAAAGAACGTTTATTGCGTATAGTTCAGTAGACAAGCTTTTGAACCATATCCCTATTTATTCCCTCAATGTTCCACAATATCTTAAATTTCATGTGCTACAGTGTAAGCATGCTCAAGCGTTTCGCGAAGATCGAAGATTTTCGCCAATACCGTCGAAATGGATCAACGAGCGGTCCGTCGCTTTCTTCTGTTTCTTCAAACGGCGATATATTTTGACTCGTTTGGAGTTACGGGGGCCACAACCTATCAAAACGAAGCTCTTTCCATGTTCTTGTTTTTAACGGTTGGAATTGTCATGGATCGGTTTTTTGTGCAGAATAATTCCATCTTAAGTTCTTTCTACCGCTGGATACTTTTGTTCATAAATTTATTCCACGGAGTTTGTGCCTTTGTGGTATAAATAGTCGGACTAAATCGATGTAAACCTGGAAGAACGGAAAAAAAAACAAAAATATATGAAGATTAAAAAAGCCATGATAATATTTCACTAAAAATATTGAAATTGGATTAAAAATTTGATAAAACAGGAAATCGAATAATATTCGCATACTGAAAAAGTAGGTTACTTACAGGCTAAGTAATCATATAAAACACCCTCAGGCATTTGAAATTCTAAGATATCAAATGTGTTATATTCTCCTTAAAGTCACTTTATCGTGGTGCTATAATTTTGCTAAAAAGATCGCGCGTGTTGATGTATGAGCAAAACGATGAGGTACGAAAAACGATGAAGACGGAACGATCGTAAAAAAATGAATGTATATTGCATTATAGCTTCAGTAGACAAGCTTTTGACCCATATTCCCATTTATTCCCTCAATGATCCATAATATCTTAAATATCGAGTGCTACATTGTGAGCTTGCTCGAGCATTTCGTGGAGATTGAAGACTTTTGCCAATACCGTCGAATCGGATCAGCGAGTGGTCCGTCGCTTTCTTCCGTTTCTTCAAAAAGTCATAACTTTTGACTCGTTTGGAGCTACGGGAGCCACAGCCTATCAAAACGAAGGTCTTTCCATTTTATACGTTTCTAATGGTTGGAATTGTCATGGATCGGTTTTGTGTACAGAATAATTCCATCTTAATTTATTTCTACAGCTCGGATATTTTCGTTCATAAATTTATTCCATGGAGTTTGTGTTATAAATAGTCGGGCTAAATCGACGTAAACCTAGAAGAACGACAAGAAAAATAAAAATATACGAAGATCAAAAATGGCCACGATAGTATACCGCTAAAAAGATTGAAATTGGCTTAAAAATTGGACAAAATAGGAGACCGAAAGATATTCGCATACTGAAAAGTAGGTTACTTAAAGGCTAAGTAATCATATAAAACACCCTTAACCATTCGAAATTCTAGGATATCAAATGCATTTAACATTCTCCTCGAAGTTACTTTGTAGTGGTGCTGTAATTTTAGTAAAAAGTCCGCGCGTGTTGATGAATATAAGCAAAACAACAAGGTACGGAAAATGGAACGATCGTGAAACAAGAACGTTTATTACGCTATAGCTACAGTAGAAAAGCTTTTGACCCATATTCCCATTTATTCCCTCGGTGATCCATAATATCTTAAATATCAAGTGCTACATTCTGAACATGCTCGAGCGTTTCACGGAGATCGAAGACTTTCGTCAATACTGTCGAATCGGATCAGCGAGCGGTCCGTCGCTTTCTTCCATTTTCTCTTCAAACGGCCATAACTTTTGACTCGTCTGGAGTTACGGGAGCCACAACCTATCAAAATGAAACTCTTTCCATGTCCTACGTTTCTAACGATTGAAATTGTCATTGATTTGTTTTGTGTGCAGAATAATTCCATCTTATGTTTTTTCCACAGCTCGGATGTTTTCGTTCATAAATTTATTCCACGGAGTTTGTGGTATAAATAGTCGAACTAAATCGATGTAAACCCAGAATAACGAAAAAAACCAAAAATATATGAAGATAAAAAAAGGCCATGATAATATTCCGCTAAAAAGACTTAAATTGGTTTAAAAATTTGATAAAACAGGAAAACGAAAGATATCCGCTGACTAAAAAAGTAGGTTACTTACAGGCTAAGTAATCATATTAAACACCCTCGGCCGTTCGAAATTCTACGATATCAAATACGTTTAACATTTTCCACGAAATCACTTTATCATGGTGTTGTAATATTGGTAAAAAGACCGCACGTGTTGATGAATATGAGCAAAACAATAAGGTACGGAAAACGAGGAAGACGAAACGATCGTAAAAAAATAACGTTTATTGCTCTATAGCTTCAGTAGATAAGCTTTTGATCCATATCCCATTTATTCCCTCAGTGATCTATAATATCTTAAATATCGAATGCTACAGCGTGAGCATGCTCGAGCGTTTCACGGAGGTCGAAGAATTTCTCCAATACCGTCGAATCGGATCAGCAAGCGGTCCGTCGCTTTCTTCCGTTTCTTCAAACGGCCATAACTTTTGACTCGTTTGGAGTTACGAGAGCCACAACCTATCGAAACGAAGCTCTTTCCATGTTCTACATTTCTAACTATTGGAATTGTCATGGACCAGTTTCGTGTCCAGAATAATTCCATTTTAAGTTTTTTCTACAGCTCGGATGTTTTCGTTCACAAATTTATTCTGCGGAGTTTGTGGTATAAATAGTCAGACTAAATCGATGTAAACCTAGAAGAACGACAAAAAAATACGAAGATCAAAAAAGGCCAAGATAATACTCCGCTAAAAAGATTAAAATTGGTTTAATAATTGGATAAAACAAAAAACCGAAAGATATACACAGACCGAAAAAGTAGATTACTAACATGCTAAGTAATCATATAAAACACCCTTAGCCGTTCGAAATTCTAGGATATCAAATGCGTTTATCATTCTCCTTGAAGACACTTTGTCGTGGCGTTGTAATATTGGTAAAAAGACTGCACGTGTTGATGAATATGAGTAAAAAATAAGGCATGGAAAACGAGGAAGACGGAACGATCGAAAAAAAGGATCGTTTATTAGCTATCGCTTCAGTAGACAAGCTTTTGACCCATATCCCCATTTTTTCCTTCAGTGTTCCATTATATTTTAAATATAGAGTGCTACAGTGTAAGCACGCTTGAGCATTTCGCGGAGATCGAAGACTTTCGCCAATACCGTCGAATCGGGTCAACGAGCGGTTTTTCGTTTTCTTCTGTTTTTTATTCAAACGGCCATCACTTTTGACTCTTTGGAGTTACAGGAGCCACAACCTATCAAAACGAAGTTCTATCCATGTTTTACATTTCTAACGGTTGGAATTGTCATGGATCGATTTGTGTGCAGAATAATTCCATCTTAAAATTTTTCTACAGCTTGGATGATTTCATTCATAAATTTATTCCGCTGAGTTAGTGGTATAAATAGTCGGACTTCGATGTAAACCTAGAAGAACAACAAAAAACAAAAATAACCAAGATCAAAAAAGACCATGATAATATTCCGCTAAAAAGATTGACATTGGATTAAAAATTGGATAGAACAGGAAACCGAAAGATATTCGTAGAGTTAAAAATTAGATTACTTACAGGCTAAGTAATCATATAAAACACCCTCAGCCGTTCGAAATTCTAAGATATCAAATATGTTTAACATTTTCCTCGAAGTCACTTTGTCGTGATGTTGTAATATTGGTAAAAAGACCGCTCGTGTTGATGAATAAGAGCAAAACAATAAGGTACAGAAAACGAGGAAGACGGAACGATCGTAAAAATAGAATGTTTATTACTCTATATCTTCAGTCGACAAGCTTTTGACCCATATCCCATTTATGACCTCAATGATCCATAATATCTTAAATATCGAATGCTATAGTGTGAGATGCTCGAGTGTTTCACGGAGATTGAACAACTTCGCCAATACCGTCGAATCGGATCAGCGAGCGGTCCGTCGCTTTCTTCCATTTCTTCAAACGGCCATAACTTTGGACTCGTTTGGAGTTACGGGAGCCACAACCTATCAAAACGAAGCTCTTTCCATGTTCTACGTTTCTAACCATTGGAATTGTCATGGGTCGGTTTTGTGTGCTGAATAATTCCATCTTAAGTTTTTTCTTTAACTTGGATGTTTTCGTTCATAAATTTATTCCATGGAGTTTGTGTATAAATAGATGGACTAAATCAATGTAAACCTATAATAATCTGCTATCTCAAACCATTTAGATATCTAATGAGACCATGTCGCTTGACAGAATGCGTTATCCCCTCACTGGTATCTTCAAAATCTTTTATAAAACCATATCCTGTGCTCCTGCATCCATAATGGTTAAAACATAGTAATTTAGAATATTATGATGATATGCAAACAAGTAAACCAATTCTAGATTACCCATCCCTATTCATTTTTGACTATTTGTCTCATTTACAGTTTCTAGGGTCACTATTAACCTATTAATTTCCATAGGCTAACTAATAAACTATTCAAAGCTTATGGACTCCCTGTCCTGTTGCATAGTTCTCATGGGATCACTAAGAACCTATTGGGCCCTGTCAATTACTTTATCGTTTCATGAGTTTTCCCTAAACCTATTGGTAACTCTAATAACTTCCCTCTTATCCTAGTTTTCATGGGTTGATAAGGAGCCTATTAACTTCTATCAATAACTCAATCCAGATATAGTTTTCATGGGTTCACTACAAAACTATTGGCCCCTGCCAATACTCTTACTAATCATAGTTTTAATGGGTTGACTATGATCCTATTGGCCCCTGTCAATAACTTTTGCAAAACATAGTTTTCATGGGTTTACTATGAACCTGTCTATTTGAAAACTTCAACATTTAGGCATCCTACATTCTGGTCTATCTAACCTTCTGGATGCAATTCTACTCATTCAAAAGTTAATTCAATTTATATTCACTACTGTGTCAACCTGGCTAGTTATTCTACCCCTTTTCTCAAAATACAGTTATGGGTCCATATTAAAGCGAATATGTATACTAGAAGAAGAAAACATATTAACATAACAATGCCAACACCTGTGGTTCAATAACCTTGAAATCAATTTCATATAAAATATAGTTAATCCTTTTAACCTATTATTTTATCAAGGAAAACTTCTTAAAAAACTCTAATTTAAAAGTAAAAGCTCTTTTATAATGCCATCGGTTTTACCTTTAAAGATTGAGATTGGGTTCTTTGTTTTGAAAACTAAAGCTTTCGAAACCTCTAATCTTTACCCTCGAAACCATTGGAACACTTCCTATCAAAATCATGCAAATCTCCTTTTCAAAACACTAGGAAACTGCCTTTCGAAGCACTTTAAAAAATTTCTTTTGAAACCTTTCGAATGTTTTAAAGTAATACTTATTAACTCTTAGAAGTATGGCTTCGAAACGTCTTGGAAGTACCCTTTTTGAAAGCATTGGGTTTGTCTTTAAAAATGTCTTTTGGGTCAAAGTGAATACGTAAGAAAGTACCCCTTTCGAAACCTTCAATCTTCATACAAAATTGTTTGTGGAAAAATTTCATGGCTTTGGAACCATCCTTTCAAAAGCTCAAATCATTTAAAGAAAATATTTGAAGGATAGCTTCGAAACCCCTTTCGACCATTACCTTTGAAACCCTTGAATCCTTTCGAAAGCTTTAGGAGTGGCATAGTATAGGTTTAAAACAAAAGCTGCCTTTTAAATTGGTTGATGACTTCAATCCATTCGATAGTTATAGGGATGGCAGATGGGTTTCGACTTGGTCGAAACTACCTTTCTCGGAAGCATTTACTTTAAAACCAAGTAACTCATTTGGAATCTGCCATTTTAACAAGAAGCAGCAACCCCTTTCGAAAGCAATTTAAAAAACCCCTTCGAAAGAATATGTTTCAACCCCTTCGAAAGCATTTAGTAAAATAGGCAAGTGCATTTCTTTAGAAAATAAAGCAAAGGTTTCGACCCCATCAAAAGAAAGGATTTCAACACCATGCCGTCCGCCCTTCTCCAATCCACTACATACCAATATTGTGATAGTTTTGACCTGCTACGTTTCAGCTTGATTAAAGGCGGAAGCATATGGTTGAAAGGTGGCTTCTAAAGGAAGCGAAACCTACTTTTCTGGGTAAAACTTATTTAATGCCAATTAAAGTAATTACTTTATAACTATTAGTTATAAACGTTTAATTGGTTGCTGTAAACTTTTCAAATTCTTTACCAAAATAGCTGATGCCTAATTTCAGATCTAAATAAGGATTAATTTAACAAATAAGCCTTTCTTTAAGCAAAACCATTAAAACAACTAAGTCCTTCATCTAAAATAATTTTATTTCCATAGTAAATTACTTTGAAAAAATCCTCAAAAATTACAGAAATTCATTTCCAATATGCTATCTAATATATAAAAAATTTAGACCCAAATTCTTTATAAAATAACTGAAATTAATTTCTAAACCCAATTTGTCATATTTTCCTTTGAAAACTCATAATAAATTTTACATAGCTTGAAAATTTATAAAAATTAAAACCCATCTCCATAATCATGTTTTACATAACATATAATTTCTTTATGGCATTCAAAAACCATTATAATCGGTTTTACCCTTAAAACCGTATAAACAATTATCAAACAAATTTTTGTTTGAATCAAATGTGTTATAAAGTTCAAACATATCATCATCAAAAATCATTATAGTGGACTTAATCTTAAACTCGAAAATCAAATGATCATCAAACAAAAATAGAGATGGTTTTGATTATTATTCACCTTGATTTGGATAAGGACTTTGAAATTAGATTGAGATTAATTCCTTTGCTTAAATCCTTAGCTTTAATTTGATTTCTTCCTCTTTTCTCCTAGTAATGGTCGACTATTCTTTATTTCCTTATGTTTATTTGTATTTTATAGAATGGACGTGAAAATGGAAATGAAACATGGGTTTAGGGTATTAAGGATTTGTGAGGCACAATTCTTTATATGCCCTCGTGTTAATTAATCTCCTAATTAACATTCAAAGCCAATTATAAGCCCATTCTTTAATTCATTAATTAAGCTCGGCATATATTTTTTCAAATCTCAACCCCCTTATAAATTTAATGTTTACATTATTCTATTTAATTTATCTAATTAAATCTCCCGAATAATGTTATTAATAATTAGGGCTGTTACAAGCTCCGCTCCTTAAAGTATTTCATCCTTGAAATTCAGTAAGAACTAAATACTAAACATAGCAATCATTTGTAATCACTCCTAACAACCATACTAGCCTACCGGACTAACAAATATCAATATAAATCTAATGTAGGCATAGCCTCAAAGAAGATCGAGATAAGTATCTCAATCATGTCCTCTTTCTGCCAAGTACAGTCCTTCTCGTTGTCGCTCCATTAAACTTTCACCAACCCAACTGTCTTGTTCCTTAATTTTTTCTCATCTCTTCCTACAACCCGAACTGGTTGTCTAACAAAAGTCAAATTAGGCTCTACTATCAGATCTTCCAACCTTGTCGGAGGAATAGTAGTCTCTGAATCATGCACATACTTGCGAATATGAGACACATGAATACATTATGGAAACCTACCATACCGCTCGGCAACTCTACTCTGTGTGCGAAGTTCCCGTTTCTCTCTATAACTTGGAATGGACCAACATATCTTGGTGCCAATTTCCCTGACTTTTAAAATCATACCACACCCTTCATCGATGATACCCTAATGAAAACCCTATCTCCAACCGAGAATTATAGGTCTTTACGCCTCTTATCTGCGTAACTCTTCTGCTTAGATCGAGCTTCCTTCATCCTTTCTCGGATTAGCTCAATCTTTTCTGTCACCTCTCTAACCAGATCTGGACCTAAGACTAATCTATCTTCATTCTCCCACCAACATGTTGGTGATTTGCATGGCCTTCCATACAAAGCTTCAAAAGGCACCATTCCTATACTAGTCTGATAACTATTATTATAGGAAAACTCCACTAAGTATAGGCGATCTTCCCAAGATCCACCAAAGTCCAATACACAAGCTCTCAATAAATCCTCAAGTACCTAATTGACTCTCTTTGTTTACCCATCCGTCTGAGGGTGATATGCAATACTCATCTTGAGCTTAGATCTAATACATCCTGTAGACTCTTCCAAAATTCATTTGTGAACAAAGCATCTCTATCATCAACTATACTACTAGGAATTCCATACAGTCTCACTATGTTCTTCATGAACAGCTTAGCTAAAACAACTGTCGTCCTAGTTGACTTAACTAGAATGAAATGGGTACTCTTGGTCAACCTGTCCACTATGACACATATACTTTCATTTCCTCTATTTGACCTTGGCAACCCGTCTATAAAATCCATGGATACCAAATCCCATTTCCAAACAGGAATCTCTAAAGGTCGAAGTAACCCACTCGGCTTCTGATGTTCGGCCTTCACTTGTTGATAGTTTGCACACTGCCT
Organism: Allium cepa; assembly: GCA_030765085.1. Classification (NCBI taxonomy): domain Eukaryota; kingdom Viridiplantae; phylum Streptophyta; class Magnoliopsida; order Asparagales; family Amaryllidaceae; genus Allium; species Allium cepa. The sequence goes on from CM060931.1 coordinate 175,052,480, forward strand.
AATCCACAAGCCAACATCCCTCTTCATACCTTCCTAATAGAAGTTCCATTTCATATCTTGATACATCTTAATCCCTTTAGGATGAATCATAAACTTGGACCAATTCTCTAAAAACTTCTTTCCTTAAGTCCTCAACGTTCAGAACACACAACCATCAATTCTTTCTCAACCACCCTCTTTGGTCAAGATTAAAATCCTTTAGATCACTGATCTCAGTTCCAACCTCAAGCCTTCTAATCTTCTCAGCTATCATTAGATCCTCTTTTTTCTTAGAAGCAATCCTTTCAATCAATACTGGTTGAACTTCCAAATAGGACAACATGGTAGTGCTTTGACTAGAACTAGAAGTTGATCTTAACTGCACGCTACAAGTAGTCAAAGCATCTAAATCTTTGCATTCTACCAACATAGATAACACCACATTTTGATGTCTTCTGCTAAGAACATCCGCTACCTTATTTCCTTTTCCAGGAATATACTCTATACCGAATCATAAGCAGCTAAAAACTCCAGCACCTCTGCTGTCTCATATTCAACTCCTTCTGAGAGAATAAATATGTTAAGGACTTGTGATCTGTATATAGCTCAAATCTCCCCCATAAGAGATAATGTTTACAAATATACAATGCGAAGATCACCACTACCAACTCCAAATCATGAGTAGGGTATCTTACTTCATGCGGTTTAAGCTGTCGTGAAGCGTAGGCCATAACTTTACCCTTCTACATCAACACAACTCCCAATACAGTCCCACATGCATCAGTATACACCACCAACCCTTGGTTTTCGTCTGGAACTACTAACACTAGTGCGTTGGTCAAGAAATGCTTTAACCTAAGGAATACTTCCTCACATTTCTCGGACCAGATAAACTCCATATCTTTCCTGGTTATCTTGGTCAAAGGTGCTGCTATCCATGAGAAATCCTTGATGAATTTTCGGTAATAGTCAACAAGTCTAAGAAAACTTCTAATCTCAGTCATTGTCTCTTGTCTTTTCCAATATTAACAGCTTCTATCTTATCTGGATTGACTGACAAGCCTTTCTCTAAAACCACGTGACAAAGAAGCTTGACCTCTTTCTTCCAAAAATGACACTGGGAAAACTTCACCTTCAACTAATGCTGCCTCAGCATCTCAAGCACTAATCTAAGATGAACCTCATGCTCTCTTTCATCCTTAGAGTATATTAGAATTTCATCTATAAACGCCAACACGAAAGTACTCTTGGAAAAATCGATTCATCAAATCCACAAACAAAGCAGGTGCATTCGTTAACCCGAATGGCATTACTAACCACTCATACGTAAGTTACCTAGTTCGAAATGCTGTCAATGGAATATTATCCTCTGCCACTCTTAACTGATGGAAACATGTCGTCAAATCCAACTGGGGAAACACTCTGGCTCCATACAACTGATCAAATAGATCATCTATTCTCGACGAAGGACGCTTATTCTTAATCGTCCTCTCGTTCAACTTACGATAGCCAATACACATCCTCAACGATCCATCCGGTTTCTTCATGAACACCACGGCCGCTACCCAAGGAAAACTACTTGGTCTAATAAAATTCTTTCCTTCTAGATCCACTAGCTACACCTTCAATTCTTTCATCTCGGTCGGTGTCATCCTGCTAGGTGGTCTACTTACAGGTTCAGCTCTTGGCACAAGATCTATCTAAAACTCAACGGCTCGTTTCGGTGGTAGTCCTATAATCGGCTCAAAGACATCTGCAAATTCTCTTACTTCTCGAACCTAACTTAACTCTTCTCCAACTTCCATAGCACTTAATAAAGCAAAACTACTCTGGTCAAAATTTTCCACTGAGAATATGATTCAGTTATGAATATCAGGGTGTCTTACTGATATTTCCCTATCCTGGTAAAATATCCTAGCCTCATACTTACCCAACCAATCCATACCCAAGATGATCCCGAAATCTATGAAATCAAAAACATACAGACATCATGTAAACTTATGACCTAACAATTCTAGTTCTAACTGGTCACATCTCATCCCTAGAGTTGCGTGCCCTTCTATTGGATCGCAACCCTTAAGGAAGTAATAAGGTATGTGGGTTCTAAGCATAACCTATCAACCAAACACTGAGATATAAATAAATGTGATGCACCGGTATTAGATAGTACCATAACTAGTATACTCTGAATCAAAAGCGTACCTTCCATCATAGTCTTCCCTTTTTTAGCTGTAGTTGGCCTAGAAGATGATGGTTCAACAACAAAAACTTTTCCCTTGTCCGCCTTGACTGGTTTTGGACACTGATTCTAATAATGCCCAACCTAATCACAGTTGAAGTACTTCACATTCTTCTTTTCCGCAGCCTTCGTCCCCTTGCCTGACCGGAACTCATGAGCATAATGACCTTTGTTTTCACACTTAAAAGCAAACTAAATCAGCCTTTGCCTTCTTGCAGCTTCTCCCTTCTAGGCTCCCTTCTTCTTAAAGAACTTTCTCTTCTTTTCCTAAGAACCCTGGGTTTCAAACGACTTTTCTCTAGCATAAATAGCAAGCATTTCCTCATGTCGTATTGCCATCTCCACAACTTCATTACAAGGATCATGGATATGTGTTAGGGTCGCTCTAGCAATCTCAGGCCTAAATCCCTGAATGAATCTCTCATTCCTTCTGATGACGGTGTCTATAGTACCACACCCATACCAGGACAACTCATCAAACTTAGTAGCATACTCGATTACTAACATCTCTCCCTGCACCAAATCCATAAACTTTCTCATCAATGCTGACTTGAAAACTTCGGATAGAAACCTTTGTTCAAATCTGCTTCTAAAATCTGCTTAAGTCAACCCCTCCTCTGAAACTTCGGTAGTAACGTTATTCCACCAATAAAGTGCTGCCCCTTGCACCTGCCTAGAGGCTAGCCTCCTCTTCTGCTCATCATCCAAACCCAAATAAATGAAGAATCTCTCACAGTGCAATAACCAATTTTCCACTTCTATGGCATCCCCTATTCCCATAAACGGTTTTACATCAAGATTGGTGTAGTCTCTGCTTAGGTTAGCATAATTATTCCCAACTGAAGCCACAGGATTAGCTCCTCCTACATTCCCAGCAACTCCAGTAGGAGCTCCTGCTTGCATCATATTGATGAAGAACTGATACATCACCCCTATATCCACTGGTGGATTTCCAGCATCCACGTTGGCATCTGCATTTTGGTTATCATTAGCCTGTCGACCCGGGTTCCTCCTAGTGGGTCGAACATTTTCGTTGGTTGTGGTGCTTCCTCCATCGAGATTTCGTCTTCCGTTTCCTTCCTCCATATCTTATTTCATGTAAATCTGCATATGAGCCTTAGTAAGATACAGAAGAAAAGTTTAAGAGAGAGAGGAATATGTACTTATATATATATATATATATATATATATATAAAATTCAAGTACGTTACTATAGCGTTATCAAACCCCAATCTTTTTTTTAATTCATTGGATCATATTTTGAAAAATCATTTAGGTTTAATTTTTCTTTTAAGTTTCATAAACATACGGTCTGATGTCAGCTTGTAACATCCCCCACTAAGAGGCTCAAAACTAACTGCTATAGATGTTGCAGTCATCCATAGTTATTAATCCTTGGCGTTCAAATGCGGTAATGTTAGATTCGTTGATACAGCAGAAACATGGATATGAAATAAAATCATAGATTTTTGAAAACAACTTTCCTCATTACATTTCAAATGCACATTTTAGATTCATTACATAATCCTAAATGCGAGAACCACGTTCAGAGAAAATATAATTATTACAAGATATGCCAAGAGTGACATACGAAGATGCCCCTTTGTGATCAGAGTATAATATAGGCAATTAAACATCTTTGCCTATACAACAACAACACAGCGAATCAAAATAGAAAAGAACTCTAAATAGCTAGCTTACCTCCTGTATGTCTTTGGAAGGTTATTCGTCTAATGAGGTACGTAAAAACCTCAACTCTCAAACTAATCAAAATCAATTGAGTACCCAAGAGTTTACAGGAAAAACATAAATTTCAAGTCAGACATAACGCGGTATGAATAATAATCTGCCGTCTCAAACTATTTATATAACTAATGAGACCATGCCGCTTGGTGGAACGGGTTTTCCCCTCATTAATATCTTCCAAATTTTTACAAAACCATATACTATCTCCTGCATCCATATTGGTTAAAACATAACAATTTAAAATTTTATGATGATATTTAAATAAGTAAATAAATCCTGGATTACCCATCCCCATTCATTTTTACTATCTGTCTCATTTATAGTTTCTAGGGACACTATTAACCTATTAGTTTTCATGGGTTGATTAATAACCTATTTAAAGCTCATGGACTCCCTGTCTGGTTACATAGTTTTCATGGGACCACTAAGAACATATTGGCCCCTTCCAATAACTTCATTATTTCATGGTTTCTCCCTAAACCTATTGGTAATTCAAATAACTTCCCTTTTATCCTAGTTTTCATGGGTTGACTAAGAACCTATTGACTTCTGTCAATAACTTAATCCAGATACAGTTTTCATGGGTTCACTACAAACCTATTGGCCCCTGCCAATACTCTTGCTAATAATAGTTTTCATGTGTTTACTATGAACCTATTGGCCTCTGTTAATAACTTATTCTAAACATAGTTTTTACAGGTTTAATATGAACCTGTATATCTGACAAGTTCAATATTTAGGCATCCTACATTCTAGTCTATCTAATCTCCTGGATGCAATTCTACTCATTCAGGAGTTAATTCATTTTATATTCACTACTAGGTCAACCTAGTTGGTTATTCTGCTCTTTCTCCCCAAAATACAGTTATGGGTCCATTTTAAAGTGAACATGCATATTAGAAGAAGCAAACATATTAACATAACAATAGCAACGCCAGTGGTTTAATATCATTGAAATCAATTTCATATAAAATATGGTTAATACCTTTAACCTATTATTTTATCCAAAAAAACAACTTCAAAAACTTCATACTTAAATCATTTTAGAACTCCTTTATTTTAGCCATGGGTTTTCCTTTAAAATGAGATCATGTTATTTGTTTTGAAAACTAAGGCTTTCGAAACCTTTAATCTTTACTTTTGAAACCATTGGAAAACTTTCTTTCGAAAGCATACAAATCTTTTTTTCAAAACACTAGGCACCTCCCTTTCTAAATACTTTAAAACCATTCTTTTGAAACCTTTTGAATGTATTAAAGTAATGCTTATTAACCCTTCGAAGCATGGCTTTGAAACCTCTTGAAAGTAGAACTTTCCAAAGCATTGGGTTTATCTTTAAAAATATCTTTTGGGTCAAAGTGAATACGTACGAAAATACCCTTTTAAAACCTTTAATCTTCATATAAAATTATTTAGGGAGAAATTTGATGGCTTCGGAACCATCTTTTTGAAAGCTCGAATCATTAAATATTTGAAGGATAGCTTCAAAACCGCTTTCGAAACCATTGCCTTTGAAACTCTTGAATCCTTTTAAAAGCTTCAGGAAGCAGTTTAGTACAGGTTTAAAGCAAAGGCTACCTTTTGAATTGGTTGATGACTTCAATCCATTCGAAAGACATAGGAACGGTAGAAAGGTTTCGATTTGGTCGAAATTAACTTTTTCGAAAGCATTGATTTTAAAATTAGGTAACTCATTCAGAAGCTACCAATTTAACAAGAAGCGGCAACCTCTTTCGAAAGAAATTTAAAAAGCCCTCTTCAAAAGAATATGTTTCGACCGCTTCGAAAGCATATTTTTTGACCCCTTCAAAATCATTTAGTAAAACAGGCAAGCGCATTTCTTTGGAAAACAAAACAACGGTTTCGTCCCCATCGAAAGCAAGGGTTTCGACACCATGCCTTCTTCCTTTCTCCAATCCACTACGTACTAACATTGTGTTACCATGTGTTTTAATTAGTAGATTTTCACCTGGTAGGTTTTGACTTAATTGAAGGCGGAAGCATAGGGTCGAAAGATGGCTTCTAAAGGAGGCGGAACTACTTTTATGGGTGAAAACTAATTTTATGACAATTAAAGTAAATTCTTTATAACTAACCTGCCTACTTGTATTCCATAAACATTTCAAATTCTTTACCAAAATAATTGCCACCTAATTTTAGATATAATAAAGGATTAGTTTAAAAAATAAGCCCTTCCATTAAACAAAACCAATAAAGCAATTAATTCCTTTATCTAAAATAATTTTATTTCCATAGTAAATTAATTAGGAAAAATCCCCAAAAATTACAGAAATTCACTTTCAATATGCTATCTAGCATATGAAAATTTCAGACCCATATTCTTCATAAAATAACCGAAAATAACTTCTAAATGCAGTTTTTCATATTTTTCTTTGAAAATTCATAACAAATTTTCCATAGCTTGGAAAATTATAGAAATTAAAACCCATCTCCAAATCATGTTTTAGATAACATATAATTTCCTCATGGCATTCGAAATCCATTATAGTCGGTTTTCCCTTAAAACCGTTTAAATAATTATCAAACAATTTTGTTTGAATCAAATATGTTATCAAAACCAAGCATACCATCATCAAAAAATTATCATAATGGATTTAGTCGTAACCAGAAAATCAAATAATCATAAAAAAATAGAGATGGTTTTGATTATTATTCACCTTGCTTAGGATAAGGACTTTGACATTAGATTGAGATTAATTCCTTTGTTTAAATCCTTGGTTTTAATTTGATTTCTTCCTCTTGTCTCCTAGTAATGGCCGACTATTCTTTCTTTCCTTACGTTTGTTTATGTTTTATAGAATGAATGTGAATATGGAATGAAACTTGGGTTCATGGTACTAAGGAGTTATGGCGCGCAATTCCTTATATGCCCATGTGTTAATTAATCTCCTAATTAACATACAAAACCAATTATGAGCCCTTTCTTTAATTTATTAATTAAGCTCGGCTTTATTTTGAATTTCAATCTCAATCGCTTAATTACTCTAATATTTACAATATTCTATTTAATTTATCTAATTTAATCTCCTAAACAATGTTATTAAATATTAAGGGTGTTACAATTGATTTCCTGATTTTTATATGTACATATATATATATATACACACACACACATTTGCTATTTTATAATCAGTTTGATTGTAGGATTCAGATTTGCAAATGATATACATTTTTAAGGGATATTATTGAGGGGAAACCCACTCCGCTAATCGGCCTGGTCTCACTTAATATCAAATACCGAGATGTAATAAATTATTCACAACGGGCTTTATGTTTGACTCGAAGTTCATGTTTTCCCCCTTAAACTCTCGAGTGATCAAAATTTAATTTAAGTAGATTGAGAGTTAAGGTTTTTCAGGTTTAGTAGGTTGGACGAATAAGGTTCCGAAGACGTGCAGGAGACAAAGTTAGCTATGTAGGAGCAATTTTCTTTTATTTTCGCTATGACGTATTTAAGACTAATATGTCTATTTAGTACTATGATCATCCAAGTGGGCATCTTCATATGTTTCTCTTGGCGTAACTTTTAATAATTATATTTAACCAAAACCTAGGATTCGATTTTGGAATTATATAATTGAATATGAAATATTGTTTTGAAATGTAATCAGAAAAGTTGTTTTTGAAATCTATGATTTTATTTCAAATTCATGTGCTTCTGATATTATGAATTCCATTAAAATTACCATATTTTGTCATCGGAAGTTAATACTATAGATGACAGCATCTGTAGTGCTTAGCTTCGGACCTTAATGTAACGACCCGGATTTTTGAACGATTAATTTGCAATATTTAAATTGGATTTAAATATTTAATTTGAACTTTAATTCGATTTTAATTTGAACAGTTTGGTTTTATATGATAGAAAGGATTCTGAATTTAAATATAACGACCTGTTGAATTAATTAATTATTAAAATAGTAATTGAATATCGGGTAAAATATTAAATCGGGGGTAGTAAGCTTGTTTAAAATATTTTAAAGGCTTATAGAATTTATATTAATAATATTTAAAATAATAGATGAGTTAAAATTTGAATTTAACAGTGGTTTGTCCAATTTTAAAAATATATCGTTTAAATTAATATTTAAAAATAGGCTTCCGAGGCACAGTCTCGGAATTTGACGAAACTAGTCCCATTGGATCCATAATAGTGAATTATTATCGGATTTCAAATTTCGTAGCTTTCGGAGCTATCGTGTGATCGTAAGAGGTAAAAACGCTTCGAAAATAATTAATCGTTTTAAAATTTAAATATCCTACATCTTTTCATCTGTCAAAATCTTTTCACATAGCCGACCTATTTCATCTCAGCCGACCTACTTCCCTCGACTTAATCATACTCTGTGCCTTCCCTTAGAAGCTTATATCGATAGCCAGAAATAAGAAATGGCCGATGAATAAATCACTTATCCTATCTTCATTCCTCTTTCCATGCGTCACGAGCTTAAAATCAAAATACCCTTTTTTCTCAAACGAAATTAAATTTTCGTTCCTCTAAATATAATGGCCACCTCGTTTACCTCAACCGCGATTTTAGCTTTAGAGAGAGAGAGGCTGCTTGTTTCGATCACGAGTGGGTCGCGCGGGCTCGCAAGAGCGGCGGCACGATTTGTTCGACGATGGGGAGGTTGCGGTTGCATCTAGAAGCGCGTACGCAAGGAGCGAAGATGGGAAGATCTGGGAGGAGTTCGAACTCGAGGAGGTGGCATGGTATAGGGTTCGCGATTGAAGTTGAGGGTCGCTTCGATTCGTGGGTGATGTGGTGGCAGTGGAGGCCGTAGGCATGGAAAGTCGCGCGGTGGTTCTGGGCTTGGTTTTTTTTCGAGCAGTGAGGTATAATTATATATTGTTATACATTTAGTTAGTTAATTGGAGTTTTGAATTTGAAATTTGTTAGTTATGTAGAAATTTAAATTTTCAGTAAGTTAGGGTTTGATTTGGAAAAAAAATTCACTGTTAAATAGATTTAAATCTTAAAATTTATCTTAGTTTAATTTAAATAAAATGTTTATAGTAAAGTTAAAATCTGTCCTGTTAAAATGAAAATTAAATAGTAGGAAGATAAATTTATTTTTTTTCAAATAAAATATATATAATATATATATATTAGGGCAAAACATGATTTTTATATCCATAAGACCCTGGAAAAAAATATAAAGATTAGATATTTAAAATAAGTATATACCTCTACATTTTAAATATTGCTAGTTCATTTGAAAATAATTTACTTAGGTGATTAATTTGTTAATTGACTTATTTAATTATTTGTTGAAATAAACCGTGAGCTAAATTAAATTATTAGAGTTAAAAAAATAAATTTATTTAAACAAAAATTAATTGTTCGATCTGTTCAAATATTAATAAACATCATATAATTGTTTATATAAGGTCAACGGTTGGAAAACATGTCGAGATTGGAAAGGATTGCAACTTAAAAGCAAAGGTGAGATTTCTCACTCATTTGGATGCCATAGTTAAAAAAATTTAAATGTTAAATTTAAATCATTGGATGTGTTTGGTTGATTTAGAATAGTTTATTCACTGAATGATATTATAAACCCATATGTGGATGCAGGTAAAACAGGTTGGAGGGATCCAACAGGATTCCTCAAAGATACTTATTTATTATATATATATGTTGTCATATGACAGGATGAATGAATTCATATGGAATTTCATGCGAATTGAATTATATAGTGTTAAATAACACGGAAATTGGAATTTACTAATTTTTAAATGCCATAAATAATTTAATTGAAGGAAGTTAAATGAAACTTAAATTAAAAGAATATTTCTTTAGGATTTGGATTTAGTAAAATTAAAAGAATATTTCGGTTACACTTAAATTAGTTAAAGTTGAGTTTGGGAAAAATTAAATTATATACAAAGACTCTAAGAAATATTGTAATCGATGAATAGAAATAAAGTAAAAGGAACTTTATTAAGAAATAAAGTAAAAGGAACTTTATTAAGAAATAAAATAAAAGGAACCTTATTAAGAAATGAAATTTTGTTAAAGAACAAATATGGGACTTTATTGAAGAATAAAATTATAAAGATAGGATCTTTGAAAAAAAATTGTTTTTATAAATAAAAAGAAAACTCAGTGGAGTTATGAATTTATAAACGGAGTTTATAAATGAGATAAAAAGTATCAACGAATACGTAATGAGATAAGTCATGGCGAGAACTTAATTTGAGTTATGAGAATTGGTTTTGAAAGGAAATAGTTGAATATTTCCAAAGGTAAGAAATGAGAATATGGTCAAGAGGAATTTATGAGTGAATATTGGATTTTCTAAAAATATAAATTGGTTTTAAAGGAATATTTTTTAAAAATTACTATACTATATAATTTTTAAAGAACTGTTATCTAGATTTAGAATATTTCGGAAAAGTTATTTTAATGCTTAGTATTTATTATAATAAATTATATTTTTCTAAACCAGCTTTGAAAATTCATTAATAACTCGATATGAATTTTAACATTTATATTTAATTTTACCTTAAACTATAATTTGAAATAAAACCATTTTTTCTTACTTTTATAAGTCTAGATGTTTTCAAAAATATTTTTTTTGAAATCCCATTATAAATCCTCTTGAAGTAAAGCAAGTGCGATTAATTTGAATAAGATCTTTAGGGAAGATTTTATAGAGGGTTATGGGAACTTGAATAAATCCCAAGTTTAAGATTAGTGAATTTCGAGGTGAGATAAAATTCACAAGAAGAGAAGGAATGAAACCTGAAATATTATTAAGCTAAATGGCTTTGGAGTTTACGAATGAGACTGTAAATGATTTTTGAGGAAAGAAATAAGAGATAAAGAAATATTTTCCAAGTTTTGAGAACTATTGAAGTGGAAAAATATTATAAATGGTTGGCAAAGACATAAATGGTTTCACGAGAAATAGAGTGAATTGAATCTAATTTCAAGGCATTGAAATATGAAGATAATATCTTAAGTAGATATTCGAGATAAATAATTTGAGGAAATTATTTGATGGTTGCTTGTGAATGATTAATTGATAGTTAAATCACCAACTATCAATATTGGACAATGCGCTGATCGTTTCGAAGAGTCCTGGATCGGATTTATTTATCCGAAAACCACTTCGATCCGGTTTGAACGATTACGAATGAAGACCGTGCAGAGTTGAAGATGGTGATTCGTTTTGTGCAGACCTAGGGCAACTTGTGTGGATTGAATGCTTTCAGAACATCGTCAGGGGGGCGAAGAGCATTCTAAGTGGGACTCGTTCTTGAAAAGGTAACGCTTAGCCTCAAGCCTCATCAACCGGGAATGGTTAAAACAGGGGAGGTGCAGCAAGACTTCGTGGGTAGCCCCCTCTGGAGAGTAAGGTTTCCCTTGTCTAGATGTGCCTTTTTATTTTGGCTTAGTGGGTGGTTGGTCGCGCCAACCATGGGGTGATCTTGCTTGGGACTGTCCAGTAAGGGATGGTTCCGGTCTTGTGTTGCAGGGGAGTTAGGGTGGCTCCTCGGTACTCTGATCTAGACCAGGTACTATGACGGGCGGTACCCCGGTGGCCCTGCCATTGTATGGAATCCAAACTCCAATAAGCGCTTGTACGGTTTTGATTGTGTCCAACTATTGCTGAAACGTGAGATGCAAACATTTCAGCTAGATTCTATTTTACTTTATATAGACACTATTATAATATCAGACGAATTTAATAAAAATGTTTTGGCTATCGTAAGGTAAAAACCCGACATGTTTATTTGTGGCGTGGTCTTACGAGATGCTTTTGTTTTTCAAAGGATTTATGAAAATATAATAATCCAATTGAGTGTGATTTCTCACGCTGGCTTTCCAAACTGACTCGGGTGTTGTTTTATATGATGCTCGGGTCAGACCGAGTTTAACAGGATCAGGTTAAAAGCTAAGGAGTTCAAGAGACGAGCTGGATGACAGAGCGTACTCCCGTATTTGGCTATTATTTCCACTTTGTATGGACAATTATCAGTTGTCTCTGTATGGATGTTTGATGTACTCTGATGATGGTATGTATGTATATATGTACACAGTACAGATTTCTTTGTATTTAAAAGCTGTTATTATATATTATATTTTGTTCCGCTGCGATTGTGAGACTCTGGTGTTGTTTTCATTTCTTCTTCTTCTACCTCTTTCGTCTTTTACCCGAAGACTCGTAAATTTGTGCCACTTTGGACAGAGCTGTGGTGGAATTTTGTTAGTTCAAAGGGGTATAGATTTGCGGGCCTTCACACTTGGTATCAGAGCTGAAAGGTTAAGCGAGAACCTTGGCTCTGGTGGGAATTACTCATTTATATTAGAGTCCGTAGTACTCTAGAATGAGTTTGAGCGTATTAATAGATATGAGAGCGTATTTGTTAGTGAATATAAAATGATTTTATATTGTGTGGATTGATTTATTGAGCGGCATATGGACCTTCGTCAGCACAGTCTGCACAACTATGCCGAAGGGGTTTCTAAACACTTAAATAGAACAATTCTACACAATATTGTTTTCGAAAGCGGGTAAATGAAATAATTTTACCCAAAATATATTTTGATATGAAAAGAAATAATTTTCTGCAAATTATTATATGTAATTAAAGTGTTTGGATAATAGTATTATAGAAAAATAAGATTATAAGATTTAAAATGGCTTATATAACCAAGGAAAATATGAGATTGAATTTTTGAGTTAAAATTGAAAATGAAGTCAAAAATAAGGATTTAACTTTAATTAAGTTGAAAATTTAACTTTTGAAATTTAACTAATGATGGAAAATAATAATAATATAAATAAATTGGTGAAGTAAATGAAATTTAGAGTGTAAATGAATTAGATTGGAAACATTTAATAGAAATTAAATTTGGTTGAGATTAACTTAAGCTTATAATTGGATTTAAATTGAAGATTGAAATGAAATGAATTGAGATGTGGATGATATTAAATGAAATTATATTCTTACTTAATTAAATCCAAGTGAATTGGTGAATTAAAGAGTATGGTATGATGCCAGATTAAAGGAAGTTAAGTTAAATAAGGATTGGATTGTAATAAATTGAGTTGTAGATAATATTGAGTGAAATTAAAATTCTTACTTTAACAAGTAAAAGGAAGTTGAATAAGAAATTGTATTGGGGTGAATGAATTTAAAATAGCCCATAAAGGTTAGAGCATTGAAATAAAAATATACTTGACGAAGTAACAATATATAATTCCGAATTAAAAATAGAAGATGAATGAGATTGATTATTAATAGATGGAAATGTGAATATAAATAATGTGTGACTTATAAGAGAAAAATATGAAGAAGTTAAATAGTAAGCCAAAATAAAATTGTTTTATATTTAGAGAATGGAATTAAAAAAAATTCCAAATTTGTATTATAAAAAGAAATCGAACTTAGGTAAAATAATAAGATGATTTTAAAGATAAAAACCCAATATGGAATTGGAAGTGGGAATGAACTAATTTGGAATAAATTGGTTAATTAAATATGTTAATAAGATTTAAATTGGTTAAATAGAACATGGATTATGAGATAATAATGGAGTTGGGAATGAACTCGGGTTATAAATAAAATTCAACTGAGATTGGTGGTGAATTAAATACAAGTGGAAATGTTGTGGAATTGGATTAAAATAAAAATGGTTTGCATTTGCAAATAAAATCCAGTTCGGGTTTAAATAAGTTAAACATGACTTTGTTATTAATAAAACAAATTCAGATGAATTGGGTATGGAATTTGAAATTAAAATGGATTATGAGAATGGCTAATTGAATTTAATGGAATTTGACTGGATGAGAATCAAATTAAAATGGAAATGAACTAGAGTATGAAGTTGGAATAAGTAAATTGACTTAAGTTAATAATAATAAAAGCTTGGCTTCGAGGAAGGGTGAAAGCCCATTAAATGAAAACCTGGGTGAATTTAATTTGAGAAATGATTATTAATTTATAAGCATGGAATATTGAGCTTAATAAAATGATTTGTCTGGAACCAATAATGGAATAAAATGCAAATATATAGTATGTAAATAAAATGGAATGAGATTAGAAATAATTGAGTTTAAATCAATTTTAAAATGGTTATGAAACTAAAGGAATTGTTTGTTTGAATGAATATCGTCGAATTTCTTAAATTGGTCGTTCGACGTAAACGAAAGTAAATATAATTCTATGGAATGATAAAGTAAATAAAAATTTGACTTATAAATCAAATGCAATGAATATGAGTTGTTTAGATTATAAATGAATAGAATGTAAGAAAATGATGTTAAAAATCATTCCGAATTGGATAGGATAATATAGAAACTGAGTAAAGCAATTGGGTAATATTGGGACTTTATTAATTGCTTATGGAAACTGGTTGTGTATATTGTTTATAAAAATAATAATAAACTTGTGATTATTAACTGACAGAAGTAGCATGGATTGATTTTGAAATCAATTAACTTTGAAATGAATTGTTTGGACATAATTGTGAATTGAAGATAAGAAAATGAGTTGTAACTCACTTAAAGTTGAATGCAAATAGTATGTGAATCGGTTGAAAACAAACGGAAGTTGTTTGGAAACTATATAAATTTGTTTATGGAAGTATTTATATTGCATTGCTTACGTTATTGATTGTTGTAGCTGTTTAAATAAATGAAATGTTATAAATTTCATAAATATGTTACTTATGTGTTTAAATTGAGTAAGTACAGGTACCGGAAGACCGTTTAGCGAGATTTTGGATGCGCACATGCTAAATTGAATAATCTGCTTGCTTAAAATGCTTGATAAGGTACACCTACGCAATACAAACTAGGAAATATGAACTGTTTTTGGTTTTTCCGACCGTGTGGGTCGATGTATATATATTTGTATCTATTGTCAAATTGCAAAAGCTCCTCCATACAAAAGGGACTCTGCCAAAAAAATTCGAAAATTTTGGGAGTTAGAAATTTTTTGAAGTTTTTGAAAATTTTATTAACGACAAACGTTTTCAAATTGGAAATTGAAATAAATTAGTGAATGAAACTAATTTAAAGTAATGACATGAATTTGTCATAAATGAAAAATAGAATTTAAATATTCAGAGTTAAAGATAAATTGAATTCATATGGAAATGGAAGAATCAATTTGAATAGGAATAGATATAAACTAAAGTGATAAGATGAAAATAAATATAAGAAACACATAAAATTCTTATACTAACTTAAGTAAGGAAGGATGCATTCTCAATTAGGAATTGATATTTCAAATATAATCTAAAATAATATTTGAATGAATAGATATTGACATTTATAAGAAAGTCGATAAAATATTTTTGAATATTGTGATTGGACATATTGCTGTGTAAGATATGCAGGTAATATAAAGGGAAAGAGAATTGATTTTGATTTCAGAAGATAAATTTGAAATGCTCAAAAAAAAGGTATGTGTTTAAGTTTCTATATGAAAATTAATTGGGATTTTGATCGAGCCACTTGGCTTTTTTTGTTTTCTTTTAGGATTTGGGAGGCCGTAGAGCCATTTTGTAGTTGTACCGAGCTAGCCGCGCAAAGGAGACGTTGGAAAAAAAAATTCGGAAATTTAGGGAGTTAGAAAAATTTTGAGAAAATTTTGAAAATTCAAAATTTGGTTTTAAATTGAAACTTGAATGGTTAAACAAATAGTATAGTTTGAAACTGGGGAAAAGTTTGGAAAGTTAATAAGAAGGGTAAGACATCTTTTATTAAAAAGATAGTTTGGTAGGATGTTGAATGGTTGGTTTTGGAGAAATAGTAACGGGTATTGGACCATTCTTCCTAACTAGTAATTTCGGGGACGAAATTCTTTTAAGGGGGAGGAATGTAACGACCCAGATTTTTGAACGATTAATTTTCAATATTTAAATTAGATTTAAATATTTAATTTGAACTTTAATTCGATTTTAATTTGAACAGTTTGGTTTTATATGATAGAAAGGATTCTAAATTTAAATATAACGACCTGTTGAATTAATTAATTATTAAAATAGTAATTGAATATCGGGGAAAATATTAAATCGGGGGTAGTAAGCTTGTTTAAAATATTTTAAAGGCTTATAGAATTTATATTAATAAAACTGAAAATAATATATGAGTTAAAATTTGAATTTAACAGTGGTTTGTCCAATTTTAAAAATATATCGTTTAAATCAATATTTAAAAATAGCCTTTCGAGGCACAGTCTCGGAATTCGACGAAACTAGTTCCATTGGATCCATAATAGTGAATTATTATCGGATTTCAAATTTCGTAGCTTTCGGAGCTATCGTGTGATCGTACGAGGTAAAAACGCTTCGAAAATAATTAATCGTTTTAAAATTTAAATATCCTACATCTTTTCATCTGTCAAAATCTTTTCATATAGCCGACTTATTTCATCTCAGCCGACCTACTTCCCTCGACTTAATCATACTCTGTGCCTTCCCTTAGAAGCTTATATTGATAGCCAGAAATAAGAAATGGCCGATTAATAAATCACTTATCCTATCTTCATTCCTCTTTCCATGCGTCACGAGCTTAAAATTAAAATACCGTTTATTCTCAAACGAAATCAAATTTTCGTTCCTCTAAATATAATGGCCGCCTCGTTTACCTCATCCGCGATTTTAGCTTGAGAGAGAGAGGCTGCCTGTTTCGATCGCGAGTGGGTCGCGCGCGCTCGCAAGAGGGGCTGCACGATTTGTTCGACGATGGGGAGGTTGTGGTTGCGTCTAGAAGCGCGTACGCAAGGAGCGAAGATGGAAAGATCTGGGAGGAGTTCGAACTCGAGGAGGTGGCATGGTATAGGGATCACGGTTGAAGTTGACGGTCGCATCGATTCGTGGGTGATGCGGTGGCAGTGGAGGCCGTAGGCATGGAAGGTCGCGCGGTGGTTCTGGGCTTGTTTTTTTTCGAGCAGTGAGGTATAATTATATATTGTTATACATTTAGTTAGTTAATTAAAGTTTTAAATTTGAAATTTGTTAGTTATGCAGAAATCTAAAATTTTCAGTAAGTTAGGGTTTGATTTTGAAAAAAAAATATCACTGTTAAATAGATTTAAATCTTAAAATTTATCTTAGTTTAATTTAAATAAAATGTTTACAGTAAAGTTAAAATCTGTCTTGTTAAAATGCAAATTATATAGCAGGAAGATAAATTTATTTTTTTGAATAAAATATATATATATATATATATATATATATATTTGGGCAAAACATGATTTTTATATCCATATGACCCTGGAAAAAAATATAAAGATTAGATTTTTAAAATAAGTATATACCTCTAAATTTTAAATATTGCCAGTTCATTTAAAAATAATTTACTTAGGTGATTGATTTGTTACTTTACTTATTTAATTATTTGTTGAAATAAACCGTGACTTAAATTAAATTATTAGAGTTAAAAAATAAATTTATTTAAACAGAAATTAATTGTTCGATCTGTTTAAATATTAATAAACAACATATAATTGTTTATATAAGGTCAATAGTCGGAAAACAAGTCGAGATTGGAAAGGATTGCAACTTAAAAGCAAAGGTGAGATTTTCTCACTTATTTGGATGCCATAGTTAAAAAAATTTAAATGTTAAATTTAAATCATTGGATATGTTTGGTTGATTTAGAATAGTTTATTCACTGAATGATATTATAAACCCATATATCGTGATAATCCCACTTTGAAGTGAAATTGATATGTTATTTTTTTAACATCTGTGGACGCAGGTAAAACAGGTTGGAGGGATCCAATAGGATTCCTCAAAGATACTTATTTATTATATATATATGTTGTCATATGACAGGATGAATGAATTGATATGGAATTTCATGCGAATTGAATTATATAGTGTTAAATAACATGGAAATTGGAATTTACTAATTTTTAAATGCCATAAATAATTTAATTAAAGGAAGTTAAATGAAACTTAAATTAAAAGAATATTTCTTTAGGATTTGGATTTACTTCTATTGAGACTAAAGTAAAATTAAAAGAATATTTATTACTTGGTTATACTTAAATTAGTTAAAGTTGAGTTTGGGAAAAATTAAATTACATACAAAGACTATAAGAAATATTGTAATCGACGAATAGAAATAAAGTAAAAGGAACTTTATTAAGAAATAAAGTAAAAGGAACTTTATTAAGAAATAAAATAAAAGGTACCTTATTAAGAAATGAAATTTTGTTAAAGAACAAATATGGGATTTTATTGAAGAATAAAATTATAAAGATAGGATCTTTGAAAAAAAATTGTTTTTATAAATAAAAAGAAAACTCAGGGGAGTTATGAATTTATAAACGGAGTTTATAAATGAGATAGGAAGTATCAGCGAATACGTAATCAGATAAGTCATGGCGAGAACTTAATTTGAGTTACGAAAATTTATTTTGAAAGGAAATAGTTGAATATTTCCGAAGGTAAGAAATGAGAATATGGTCAAGAGGAATTTATGAGTGAATATTGGATTTTCTAAAAATATAAATTGGTTTTAAAGGAATATATTTTGAAAATTGCTATACTATACAATTTGTAAAGAACTGTTATCTAGATTTAGAATATTTTGGAAAAGTTATTTTAATGCTTAGTATTTATTATAATAAATTATAGTTTTCTAAACCAGCTTTGAAAATTCATTAATAACTAGATATGAATTTTAACATTTATATTTAATTTTACCTTAAACTATAATTTGAAATAAAACCATTTTTTCTTACTTTTATAAGTCTATATGTTTTCAAATTTTTTTTTTTGAAATCCAATTATAAATCCTCTTGAAGTAAAGGAAGTGCAATTAATTTGAATAAGATCTTTAGGGAAGATTTTATAGAGGGTTATGAGAACTTGAATAAATCCCAAGTTTAAGATTTGTGAATTTCGAGGTGAGATAAAATTCACAAGAAGAGCAGGAATGAAACCGGAAATATTATTTAGCTAAATGGCTTTGGAAAATTTACGAATGAGACTGTAAATGATTTTTGCGGAAAGAAATAAGAGATAAAGAAATATTTTCCAAGTTTTGAGAACTATTGAAGTGGGAAAATATTATAAATGGTTGGCAAGGACTTAAATGGTTTCACGAGAAATAGAGTGAAATGAATCTAATTTCAAGGCATTGAAATATGAAGATAATATCTTAAGTAGATATTCGAGATAAATAATTTGAGGAAATTATTTGATGGTTGCTTGTGAATGATTAGTTGATAGTTAAATCACCGACTATCAATATTGGACAATGCGCTGATCGTTTCGAAGAGTCCGGGATCGGATTTAATTATCCGAAAACCACTTCGATCTGGTTTGAACGATTACGAATGAAGACCGTGAAGAGTTGAAAACGGTGACTCTGTTTGTCCAGACCCAGGGCAACTTGTATGGATTGAATGCTTTTAGAACATCGTCAGGGGGGCGAAGAGCATTCTAAGTGGGACTCGTTCTTGAAAAGGTAACGCTTAGCCTCAAGCCTCATCAACCGGGAATGGCTAAAACAGGGGAGGTGCAGCAAGACTTCATGGGTAGCCCCCACTGGAGAGTAAGGTTTCCCCTGTCTAGATGTCCCTTTTTATTTCGGCTTAGTGGGTGGTTGGTCGCGCCAACCGCGGGATGATCTTGCTTGGGACTGTCCAGTAAGGGATGGTTCCGGTCTTGTGTTGCAGGGGAGTTAGGGTGGCTCCTCGGTACTCTGATCTAGACCAGGTACTGTGACGGGCGGTACCCCGGTAGCCCTGCCATTGTATAGAATCCAAACTCCAATAAGCGCCTGTACGGTTTTGATTATGCCCAACTATTGCTGAAACGTGATATGCAAGCATTTCAGCTAGATTCTATTTTACTTTACATAGACACTATTATAATATCAGACGAATTTAATAAAAATGTTTTGGCTATCGTAAGGTAAAAACCCGACATGTTTATTTGTGGCGTGGTCTTACGAGATGCTTTTGTTTTTCAAAGTATTTATGAAAATATAATAATCCAATTGAGTGTGATTTCTCATGCTGGTTTTCCAAACTGACTCGGGTGTTGTTTTATATGATGCTCGGGTCAGACCAAGTTTAACAGGATCAGGTTAAAAGCTAAGGAGTTCAGGAGACGAGCTGGATGGCAAGGCGTACTCCCGTATTTGGCTATTATTTCTGCTGTATTTAGAAAATTATCAGTTTTCTCTGTATGGATGTTTTATGTACTCTGATGATGGTACGTATGTATATATGTATACAGTACAGATTTCTTTGTATTTAAAAGCTGTTATTATATATTATATTTGGTTCCGCTGCGATTGTGAGACTCTGATGTTGTTTTTATTTCTTCTTCTTCTACCTCTTTCTTCTTTTACCCGAAGACTCGTACATTTATGCCACTTTGGACAGAACTTTGTGGTGGAATTTTGTTAGTTCAAAGGGGTACTGATTTGCGGGCCTTTACATTAAGGTAGTGGAAGTTGCATTTTTAGAGGAAAAAGGGAAAACATAGTTTACTGTAAGTTTCAAGTTCTGAAAAACAAAAAGAAGCTTTATTGGTTTAAGGAGATGTAATGAACGTATAGTTAATTAGTTTCTCAAGTTAGACTAAATTTCCTAAGTCCTTAAATTGGCTAAACTAAGCACTTAAGTCGAAATCCTCTTTTACTTAAAAAACAATTCAAGACTTATGCATTTTCCTCATTTCTACCATTTTAAAATACTACACCTCATTGATTTCACATAGAAAATTGATGTTAATATGCTAAAATTAAGTTCATCTCCTAGTTTTCATGATTGAATAATGAAACAAAATTTATAATGGTTATGTAACCCTTATTTTCATTACTGAAAACAAGACAATGTTGCATTATCTAAAATAAGATAATACAACACTTAAATCATTTTTATCACCAAAACATCATTTTTACACCAAAAAATTTTCACATATTTTCTAAAATGCCAAGTGAATATTATACAAGTTTTAAATAAGAACTTACACACTGAAATTCTCTTTATTCAATATTTTCTCCAATTCCATTATTAAAGAAAAATACATGTTGTTTAATTAAATCCAATGAAATCTCTTCATTATAAATGCTAGAAATAAGCTTCAATATTTCTAACATCACTGTTCAATCTTTACAAAGATTTTAATATTCTAATTTACACAAATACTCAATTTAAAAACAAAAATCAAATTACCCAGTTCCTCGCTTATTAGATTTTTAATCTTATATGATTAAATTTGGTTTGTTTAATTATATAAACGATAATCAAAGTGAACTCAATCAGATTGCTATAGAGATGCTGATGGAGTGGAGGCTCCAACGATCGACCACTCATGGTTACAGCCATGATTGATCCTTTGATGGTACGAAAAGTGTTGGTTGATTGCAGGAGTTCAATTGACATTCTATTCAAAAAATATTATGATCAAATGCTCTTAGAGGCAAAGGATTTGAAACTTTATAAATCTTGTATATAGGGGTTCGATGGGACAGCTACTGAGTTGACTAGATGTGAAGAATTATCGGTGGCACTTGGTGAGGGCAACCACAAACGAGAGCGTGTTTTGTCTTTTTAGCATTGGATGTCTACTCAGCTTACAATGCATTTTTAGGTCTACTGGCCCTAGCTGAATTCAGAGCGGCAATAGCTCCTTGGTGCTTGAAAATGAAGTTTCCTAAAAAGAATAGCGTAGGGATTGTTCGGAGAGATCGGGTGACTGGTTGCAAATGCTACATTGTCGAGCTAAGAGAGGCGAGGTGAAGAGAGAAAGGAAAAGGTGCGGAGGGACTCTCAAATAAGGGATTTGGATGCATAGTAACTAATGCTTGAGCCCTTGCTTAAGCATCAACATCGGTTGCATAAGGATATGGACCTACGAAAACAGCCATTGGATGGAAGAGCAGCTCCAGCCGAGCTAACGAATAATGTCCCTGTCAATTGGGATGATCTAACGTGGATCTTGAAAGTGAGATCATAGCTTAGTGTTAGGATGATGAAGGAGTTGATTGGTTTTTCTAGCCAAACCTAAAAGTGATTGCCTGGAAGCACTCTGATATGTATGGGATCTTGTTGGAGATAGCCAACCATGCATTGAACATGAATCCCAAATGCATTCCTGTGAAACAGAAGCGCCGCAGCCTGGATCCGGAGAGATCCACAACTGTCAAAGAAGAAGTGGAGAAGCTAAAGAACAATTGCTTCATCCATGATGCATTATACTCGAAATGGGTAGCTAGTCTAGTCTTGGTGAAGAAGGCTATAGGAAATGGAGGACATGTGTTGATTATTCTAACTTGAATAAGGCATGCTCGAAGGGAAACTTTTTGCTTCCAACGATTGATCAATTCATGGTTTCGATAGCCAGATATGAATTTTTTTCATTCATGGACGCATAATCTTGATACAACCAGATTCCAATGCATGTCCTGGACTTGAAACATACCAGCTTTATTACCGACTTGGGACTGTACCACTATCTGGTCATACCGTTTGAGTCGAAGAACGCTGAAGCAACCTACTAGAGACTGGTAAACAGGATGCTAGAAATCATATTAGATGTTTAATGGAGGTTTATGTGGATGAAACGCTCATATAGTCACTTCGTTTGGAAAATCACATTGATGATCTGGCAAAAATGTTCGGCATTCTTCAACAACACGGAATGAAGGTCAACCCTTTAAAATGCTCATTTGGTGTTGCGTCAGGGAAGTTCTTGGGCTTCATTGTGAATTCCTATGGAACTGAAGCCAATCCAAACAAGATAAAGGCATTAAAGGACATGGAGGCCCCAAAGATAATTAAGGGGGTCAAGAGTTTAAATGGAAAGGTTACCGCCTTAAGTCGTTTCATCTCCAAAGCCACCAACAAATGCATCCCTTTCTTTGATATGATTAAGAAGGGCAAAAGTCCGAAGGAAAAAGAACTTCCACTTGGACACAAGAGTGTGTATACGCATTCCAATCTCTGGTTGATCATTTGGAGAGGCTCCATATCCTCTTAAAGCCGGTGGATAATGAGGACATGTGTGTATATTTATATGGTAGTGTCGATGCATGCTTTGAGCGTTGCACTCGCGTATGAGGAAGCCCACAACCGATTTGTTACATCAGTAAGCGATTGATAGGAGCGGAAAAAAATTATTGGAAGCTAGAAAAGCATGCATACTGCTTGTTAATATTCGATCAAAGTTCTTGCCGACCAACCTTTGCGATAAGTCTTGCAACGGTCTGAGACTTCTGGAAGGCTGTTGAAATGGAACATTGAATTGGGCTAAAACGGTATAACCTATCACCCTCGGAGAGCTATCTAGGGTCAAAGCTTAGTGAATTTTATAGCTGAATTCACTTTATGGGACGATACTCCATAGTGCAGTGGTGAGAAAAATGCTATGTAGAAGATGTACACAAATGGTGCATCAAACGAACGTAGTTCCAGTATTGGAGTTGTACTTGTAACTCTCGAGGAACGTTCAATCTGTTATGCTCTGAGACTCGATTTTTCGACAATAGTCAATAAAGTGGGGTACAAAACTTTGATTGCGCGACTCAAGATTGCTAAAGAACTGGAGGTAAAAACTTTGCATATTTTTTGCAATTCACAACTAGTGTTGTGTCAAGCAGTCAAAAGGAGCAAGGCTAGCCCCTTACCTAAATTAAGTCCATGAGCTACTTAGTAGAATTTAGTATTATGTGATAACGCATATTTCCAAAGTGGAAAATGTGAAGGCAAACTCACTGGCTGAGTTTGTTAGTTCCGAAGATGCATGGCTCATGGGTTTGGCTCCACTGGAAATATTATCAGCATCGAGCATCAACCAGATGGAAGTCGACTGGATCTTGGAGACTAAACCTGAAAGAGAGTCATGGACGACAAAGAGGAATCCTTCCTTACAAGAGGAATGAGCAACGAAAACTCCTTCGCCAATCTTCGAGATGTAACACATAGGAAGGACTGCTGTACAGGAAGAGTTTTTCTATCCCCATGCTTCAGTATGTCACTCACAATGAGGCCAAACAAGTCCTAACAGAAGTGCATGAGGGGACCTATGGCGACCACATTAGAGGGAAAATCTTGGAGAGGAGGATTTTTTGCTATGGGTACTTCTAGCCAACTATCAACCTTGATGCAACTGATTACACTAGAAAGTGTGATAAGAGCGAGAGTTTTGCTAAGATTTTGAGAGCCCCGTCAATAGAGATTATTCAAATGGTTAGTTCCTAGCCTGCTTATAGGTTAGGTGATTGATATTATCAGTGTGTTGCTGATATCTAAAGGTGGCGTGAAATATGCCATCGTCGTGGTTGATTACTTTACCAAATGGGCTGAGGTGGAGCCATTAGCTACAATTACCACAAAGAAAGTGATCAACTTTTTAGTTGAAAATATTATCTATCATTTTGGAGCTCCATAGGTGATCATTATAAATAACGGGACACAATTCAACAGCATTGAGATTAAAGATTTCTATCGTCGACGTCGCATAGAGAAAAGATTTGCTACGTTGGCACACCCCTAGGCGAATCGATAGGTTAAGCTGTAAACAAGATTATCAAGTCCATTCTTAAGAAGTGATTGGAAAAGGATAAGGGAAATTGGATCAATGAAATGTCATTGGTATTTGGGCTTATTGAACGACCCATAAGTCAGTGACTGGCCATTCTCCATTCGCCTAACCTATGGATCGAAGACTATGATTTCGACTGAACTAAAAATACATTCTCATTAGGTAATTTGAAACACCCCACACCCCTCAGTATACCCAAAATGGACACAATAAATGATATTGTGCGTTATAGGTGTAGCTAAAACTTTATAGAGACTAAGGCTCACAAGACAAATAAATGAAACAACGAAAACATTTCACTAAAAATTAAACTTTATAAATAATTCATAAAACCAAATATGTCTCAAAATACTAAATACACATGTATTATGAAAAATACCATCTCAGTGACAACATCAGAGTACATAAACAATAAAATCATCCCACTCATCAAGTACCAGTACATCCCAAAAGTCCAAATCTATTGTCCTTGCCTCTACTGGCCTAAGGGGGGAAAAGCAAAAAATAGAGGAGCAAGCCAAACTAAAAGTCTGGTGAGTGAAAGTAACGACTAGTATTTTTAAGCAAGGTAAAGATAATAGACTTAGCAACAGTGCTAATATAAAAGGAATTAAAGGAAAATATAATGCTGGAATAAAATACTGTTTAGTTAATTGCTTTGCTTAGATAGTTTTGATTATTTTGATTGGATTGTTTGCATTTTTCTAAAACTGCTTTGATTAGGCTGAAATCCCAATCCTAGTTTAATTAGGCTGGAGTCCTAATTCTACCCTTTGATCGGTCTTCTATCTCTGTTGTACCACTGTCAGCTAGTCCTATCCTGTGCGTCCACAGCAAAAAGACACATGTTTAGCGCTTTGGAACTCAATAGCGACTTATATCTCTGCACCGAGGCCACACACTCGACCACCGTTGGCTCACCCTATCGGTTGCCCCATCTTTTGACGTCTTATTTACCATTACTTCAGTATAAGCGTGTCTAGCCTCACCAGATCTATTGTGAGACCATTAATCCTAGTCTGATAAGGTCCTATCCAGTCTCACCTAAGTGTTTTATGAGACCATCGGTCCTGGTCTGAAAGGGAAATGCTGCCGGTACGGGTCATAACAAACAAAATCTAGTTTGCGCCCCTTGCCCAAAAACTCTGATTTGAGCTTCTATCTATTGACCTTTTATTTACCATTACTTCAGCATAAGCGTGTCCCAACACATAATCTATCGTGAGATCATCAGTACCAGACTGAAGGGGAATGCTGCCGGTACAGGTCCTACTTCTATCTTTGCTTATTAACTTAGTGTAAGTCTTTTAAATAAGACTCTTTTGTTAATTCTGCTCTATTTGCTTATTAACTTATTCTAAGTCTTTAAAATAAGTCTCTTCAATTATCTCTGCTATATTTGCTTATTAACTTAGTGTAGGTCTTTAAAATAAGCCGCTTTTGTTAATTCTGCTCTATTTCCTTATTAACTTATTCTAAGTCTTAAAATAAGCCTTTTCTATTATCTCTGCTTAACTATAACCTACATTATAATTTCTCTTATATTCTGTCTTTTTAATTATAACTTCCAGTTATAAACTTTGCTTGCAAATGTCTCAAACTTGCCTATTTCATTCTATATTCTCTTTATTACAGTTCTTATTATTTTATATCCAATTTCTATAAATTTAGTATTCTTATATTCTAGTCCATATTTGTGAATTATTCTCTTTTTATTATTTTATTCGCGTAAAAAGGAACAAAAAGAAACTATCATTTACAGACTGAATTCTAAAGTAAAACAGATGTAAATAAAATACAAATAACTGTAAATAATAGTAAATAACTGTAAATAAATGAATAAATAGCTAAATAAAAATAGTTGAATAAAATAGACTGAAAATAACTTTAAAAATTAACTGTAAACAACTTATATAAAAGAGGTCTCAAAATTACAGAAAAACTACAACTATGGAGAACCCTATTACTTTAAGTTACTTAAAAATTTAAAATAATTACTTAAACACTCACCTGTGGTCCTTGGCTTTCTTGGATCCACTTGGGTATAAAATATTTTAATTAAAAAGATCTCCTCTTTGAAAAAAAATTCCTTTTAGGGTCCAGCCTCAAGCAATAAACCCAGATTGAGAAAATCTAAATAAGAAAAATAGCTAGACCTAGGGTCTTATTCATAGTGTCACTTATAGGATCTCATACCATTCAATTTGAGGATTAAATCTAGTGCAACCACGTCTAGGCTCGCTGGGAACCGTCGGATGGAAGCATGGACACACACGATTCAAAAGGAATCGAAAACATGTCATATACGAAGCTGGACGAATAGAACGCTAGGAAATCAAAAATCACATCACTTAGTCAAATAGAAAACCACACGCCAAAAAATAAATCAACGTTCATTAATTATTCCCATTAATTGATTGCATTACAAAATTTTCATTTTTGTTGTTTGTGTGTATGCATTATACTTTTTGAGAGATTATACTCTCTCACTTATTTGACTTTACAAATTGTTTTCCATTATATAAATCTCATTAGATCTTTATTTTAAATATTTGCACTTTTTAGCAATCAATCCATTTTAATTTGCCAAATTTACATCTATAATAATTTTTTTATTATACATTCTCATTAATGTTAATTATATCATTAATTGAGCCAATCAATTTATTCCCAATCCTTATATATTCATCAATTGGGTATGTTACACATTTATTTATTCTTTTGAATGTGTATAATTAATTAGGATATATGTACTTGTATAATTTAAACTATTCAATCCCATGGTTAATTTTATTCATTCATAGTCAATTTTCTTAATTGATTGCTTACTAATTTTAACCATTCCCCATTGATTATTGTCCGTTACAACATTTATTTATTAACGTTTTATCCTCCTTCCTAAATCTTCTATTTATAAACATTAAAGATTTAAAATTCAATAATATAAATTTTATAAACAAATTTAGTTTCCTCATCTTACATATTTACAATCTACGTTATTTTCCAAGTAACGTACATTTGTAAATGTTGTAACACGTGTTAATTACAATTGTAACGTACATTAGTTACTAATAATGTGCACTTATTGTCAATAAATATTTTTACCATTTCTCTCCTTATACATATGTATATATATTAATACAATACTCTTGTTTCTAATTAATTTCATTAATCAAATTCAAATATTTAAATGTGCGCATAAACGCATAAGCTATTGAAATAATTCCAAACTTTGTGTATATAATATGTTTCCCTCTTTAATAAATTCTACTGACTCATGATTGGATCGGTGGCTGAGTCTTAGTCCCAACTGCTACCTTGATGGTAAGCACTTGGATTGCATTTTCGATGTCGAGTTGTATTATCCTCCATAGATTGGAGTATATATTTTCTTTCCACCATGGATCTTACAAAAGAAACAGGAACAAGTTAGAGTAAATAAATAAGGATGCAAGTCAAGTGTTGTGCATTGGCATAAAGAGCAATGTGCATGGGCGACCTAGTGTTCCCCCGACGGACCATGTATAAGTGCTTTGCTTGTGGGAGTGATCTCTCCCACATTGGTGGGGATGATGTCCATATCAAATCTAATAAAGGAATCTGATTCGAACCTAAATAATCCATGGAAGGAGTCAGTTTAAAATTATCATGATCGAAATGACAGATCACTAGAATATGCTCCAAATTTATAATGCCAAGATGCTGGTAGAGAGTTATGACAAATGACTATGGACATGACTTTTCACAGAGCAACTCATAGGAAGGATAATGACCATTCAAAGCTTGGAGTGGAGTCCTTCACAACAATCTCAAATTGTTTCGATTCAATGCACATTTTGTTTGAAATGAGATGTAATTTTGGGGGCAAGTGTTGTCCAGCAATTTGACCAAGCAATATTCGGATAGACTAGATGGATTGAACTTGGTGTTATCAAGGCAGAAAGCCCAGAGTGATAGCCCAAAGTTCAGAAGCCAAGCACAAACAAAGCCATGGGACAAAAGCTTAGCCAACTCAAGCCAAAAGAATCATCGATCCACCAAAATGGTTAATCGGTACCGACTAAACTCTATCGGTCGATACCGATCCAACGTCCTTCCACTGGTAGGTGCCATATTTTGCCTAAATTCCCTACATGAAATGGTTCAAAAATGATTAGTATTTAAGGAAATACACTAACAAAATTGAATGTGGTTTAAAATGAGAAATAATTGGTGTAGTTTAGAAGCCAATTGGAATAAGTAAGTAAGTTGTATGTAAATCATTTATTCACATAACTGTTTTGATCCTGATTCGAGTGCACGATTTCAAGGTGATTTACACTAGTCAGAGTTAGGATTTTTCAATCAGTCCTCGGTACAGATTTTTGATTTGATTCTGAAATTTTCTATCATAACACTACAACAAAATACCCCTTTTACAGCGTTTAATACCCATTGTATTAGGGGTTTCGCAACGGGCGCGCGCACGATGTAATAGGCCTCATTGTAATAGGGTCTGATCATTTTACAATGGTTTATAACCGCTGTAATCACCGTTGTAATAAGCTATTTTACAATGATTATTAGCCATTGTAATAGGCCAGGTATCAACCATAACCGACTCTTAACAACTGTTTATCCCCGTTGTAATAGGATCTTTTACAACGGGTATTGACCATTATAATAGGTTCCTTTTACAACGGTTAATACCCATTGTAAAAGGCCTCAACTACAACAGGTATAAACGGTTGTAATAAGGTCCAGCTACAACAAACCATGGTCGTTGTCTTTTCCTCTTTTGCAACTATTTTAAACCGTTGCAAAATAAGTGCCAAAAAAATCAATTTGCACGGACTTCCATATTGTACACCTATACCAATATGTAATAACTAATAAATATTATCATAGAACAACCAAAATCACATATAAAAAATGACTGAATAAAACCATATTGACAAAGTTCTAACACATTTCAAAAAGATATATAAGTTTACATTCATAGAGAGTTCTAAGCACATAATCCTTACATATATACATAAGAGCTAGTGTCAAAAAGCACCGACACATAACAACTAATCCAAAAAATACATATCAAGTTCTAAGTACTAACACATACCAAGATACACATACATACTAGGCCAAGGAAATGAAGTCTTTGTGTCAAGCGACGGTTGATCCAGCGGCCTCTTTAATAGTGAACAACCAAGTAAATGGAATTATGTAGTTGTTTGTGCAAAAAATGGGCAAACACCTCCAAGTCGTGTGATTTAGTTGATTTTATGTGATTCTTAATGATTCAGATGAGTTATGTAAATATGAGAAAAGCAGGGGCTGAAATGTAAAAGACACAAAGATTTATAGTGGTTCGGCCAGAACGTGCCTACGTCCACTTTATATGTTATTATCTTCTTTCTTTCAGATTACAAGTACAATGCTTTGTGTACAAGTATATGAAAGTAGTTTGAAAGTTCCTTCCGTGCTTGAGCTCTCAAACTTGTCTGCCATTGTTGTACCCCTGCCCCTCTATTTATAGAGTGAGGTAGGGGGCAGGGGTCTTGGATGTATATAGTTGCTGGTGGGCCCGGGCTGGAGCAATCTGGACTGGCAATCATCTGGTTCGGCGAGGCTTCATTCGGCTGTGCTTAGAGAAGTTGGAGTTTGGTTTGGTCATGGTGGTCCGGTGATAGGCGTGGTCCGGTGGTGGTCTGGTCCGGTCGTGTAGGGGAGGAGTGTTGGCTCAGTGATGGCCTTGGTCCGGTTGTAGGTTGGTCCGGTAGGGTGTTCGAGAGGTGGTTCGGTGGTGCCCTTGGTCCGGTATGCCGAATGGGGATGACCGAATGTCCTTATGCCGAATGAGCTTGTGCATGGAGAATGCCGGATGGACTTCGAGCCTTGTGTTTGCTGAACGAAGTGGAGGTTGCGAGCCCGGGTAAAACTTGTGACTTCTTGGTCTCGAGATCTTCTGTGTGAGAATTCTCCCAACATTTGCCCCCCAAAGTGGGGCACGTGCTTGCATGTGTCGCGCTTTGTTTCCTTGTGGTAGGAAGGCTTGTTTCATAGTGTCATGGGTTAGATGCCCATATCCTGTTGGTGTCCTGCAAAGGAATTTACAGTTTTAGTGTGATTTCAGGTAACGATCGTTCGGGATTGACATATTCGAGATGATGTAAATTGTGTCGTTCGGGACGAGAGAGTGTGCCCCGAGGGGGCTTAGCATTATCGATGCCAGGTTCACGTTAGAGTGGGCCCCTGGATCGTTTGCCAAGGTGGTTTATTGCCAGCTCAGAGCATGCCTAAGGATCGTTCGCGACCCTGTACATGTGTAAGTGGCTTAGCCATTTCCTAATTATCAGAATCAAATATCCATTTAACCGATGAGCTTAAAAAGGAATGTCAAAGTGTAAATTCTCACGATTACAGGGTTAATAGCCATTCAGAGCGTGCCTATGGACCGTTCGTGGTTGCGTACACGTGTAAATGATTAACCCATGTTAGTGAGAGATTTACGACTCATTCATTGTTATCATATTCTTTATTTTATTAGTAAGCTCTGGAGTTCGGTACTTATCTGAGTGAGGCGCCCTACGTGCCCCCTGCTTCTGGTTTCTGCTGGTAGAGACAGTTTCATTCGGCTTCGAGTAGGTATAGGTTTTCATTCGGTTGGAGGTTGGTCCGGTATGCCGAACCATCTGGTCCGGTGGTGTTCCTCCAGTCTATATATAGGGGCTGCACCCCCTTAGGTTTTCTTCACCGAATCAACAAGCGCCAAACCAATACTATACCGAATCAACAATCTTGCCGAATCAAACGAAAGCCGAACCATTTCGTGCCAAACCAACTTGCTTGCCGAATCAGGTATACACTTATTGCCGAATGGACTTACTACCGAATGTGCCTAATTTGCTGAATACATACGAAGGTCCTCGTTTTACCGAATGGGCCTTAGGCCTTAGTGCCGAATGGATGTATACCGAATGAACTCTTAGTGCCGAATGACATGTATACCGAATGAACTCTTGTATTTGGACTTTGAGTGGAACTCTGGACTTATGCATTCTTTTTCGCTTACATCTCTGTACTCCTTGTTCTAATAACTTGTCTTTTCGCTTTTGTGTATACAGATAAATGTCTCGTAAGGCGGAAACACGATCAGACAGACGGAAATCCAAAGATGGAGGCGAGTCTTCCTCCGTGCCCCCAGCCCAACCAGGATCTGGGCAGCATCGACCTGTTCCGAGGTCGTTAGTGGACGGATATGGTCCACAGGAACTTCTGGTCTCCCCTCCCGATTGCTTTCCTAGCTCCCTAAAGGAGGAGCAACTTGATGTCATCTCTCGTTCATTTGGGATAGACAGGGCTCTTATGCTGCTGCCGGGAGATGGAGTGATGCCGTATAATCCCCCCGAAGGTTACTTCGCTTACAGCAGGTACCATTGCATGTGTGGTGCTATCCCTCCTATCAATGCCTGGATAGTCAGCTTTACCACATATTTGAAAGTGGCTCCATTCCAGCTTCAGCCGAACTCTTATGCCATTCTGGTAAGCCTTTTCGTCATCTTCCAGAGGAGATACGGGCGCCCTCCTTCTAACCGGGAAATTCGGAATTTGTATAACCTGAGGGGCTACAAGAAGGGGTCTCCGTATATTAGTCTGGAAGCGGCCGTGCCCTTCAAACCGGTCTTGGACTTATATTCAAAGTTCACCATGTTCAAGAAGGAATGGTTCTTTATCAAGGACGATTCTGTTTCTTTCCGCCTTTTCACTTCCGGGTGTAAGATGAATTTCATTTATATTTTCCATGTTCTAACTGTTGTGCTTCTTCTGACACGCTTCTGTTTCTTGCTAGCGACAGGTGGTATTGCAGTCGTGGAAGATGATTCTTTGACGCGGATGGCTGCTGAAATAAAGGCCATTCCGACACGGGACAGGTCGGCTTCTTTCCTGATCAGGAACGCTACCCTCCTGGAATACAACTTGATCCTGCCGCACCAGTCTGTGGTTAAGCAGAGGGATACGGTTGAGGAGAAGGCCGCTAAAGCTAAGGAGGGGGCCACGGTGAAGAGTGGCAAGAGGAAGCCCTTTGCACAACACCCAGTCGTGGGGGGTAAGAAGCTCAAGGAATTTGATGGCCCCTCTCCTAGTACTCGCCCGATCATCCCGGAGGGGGAAGGTGTGGAAAAGGGCGAAGGAGGCGATGTGGGAGGAGAGTCAGGAGGCGGAGGAGATGGCGATGGAGATGGTGATGGTGATGCTGGTGCCTTAACCTCTGGGAAAGCTCCTGAACTGGATGAGGCCCTCCGTCAGGCCTTTGGGGAATCGGAGGAAGAATCGGAAGCGGAAAAGGCAAAGGAGGCGGGCAAGGCTGTGGCTGGTGCCGATCCATCCCCTAAGGGCTCCTCAGCTAGGGTAACTTCGGCGGTGCAAGGTGAACTTTTGTCCTCTGTCGATTCCCTTTTCGATAAGGACTTAGAAATATTTTATGGTTCACTTCCGTCCTGGAATGAGATTCAGGACTTATTGCAGTACCCCACTCCTCCGCAGGGTTTGTATAATAGACGTGCCTTCATACTTTTCTTTCTTTTTACTTAACATGTTTCCTGAATTGGGGACCATTGTATGTTCGTAACACTTGTTCTTTATTCCAGGGGCAGGCCAGGCGGTTAAAACGTCAGACGTTCGACACCACCTCGAACAGTTCAAGTTGATGAGAGCTTCTGCGAAGCCTCCCACTGGTCGTACTGG
This sequence comes from Allium cepa, assembly GCA_030765085.1. Classification (NCBI taxonomy): domain Eukaryota; kingdom Viridiplantae; phylum Streptophyta; class Magnoliopsida; order Asparagales; family Amaryllidaceae; genus Allium; species Allium cepa. The sequence goes on from CM060931.1 coordinate 175,085,719, forward strand.
GGACGTGGTCAAATACCGTCCTCTTCTTGGGGTCATCGAAGAGAGCATTCAGAAAAAGAAGAGGAGTCGTTCTTTATTTGAGCCTTCCCCTGGTCCGCAGCTCCCTGTTCAGCCTCCTCGTGATGCCACGGAGGAGAGCACGGAGTTTATCCCCCCTCCACCTCCTTCCAAGAATCCCACGGTTATCCGTATAAGGCGTCCTGACGTGCCTCGTGACCCCTTTGCCGGTCATCCTGATTTAGATCCAAGCTCTCGGGATATTTCATTTGATGAGGCCACGGGTGAACACCTCCTTCCCCGCAACCCCATGGTACGAGTGTTAGACGAGGCTAAGTTCCTAGATCTTGATCTGCTTACCACTCGGGTAGTTACTATGGGAGACGAGGCCAAGGCTAATATCGATCGGGTGGCTGAAGAGACCAAGAAGTTAATGAAGTATCATGCTCAATTGGTCAAGGCCGGGGAGGAGATTGGGAGCGCTAATATTCGGTTGCGGCTGAAGGTTGCTGATCAGGCCGAACAGCTTGCCGGTCAAGCCGTTCAGATTTCTCGGCACGAGGAAGCCTCCAGGCGTCTGAAAGAGACCATGGAAAAGGCTAGTAGGGCGGAATTACGGAAGATGGAGGCCGCATGTAAGGAGCGGATCGACATGGCCATTGCGACAGTGGATGAGGTTCGGAATGCGGATCTCGAGCAGGTAGAGGAATTGTCTGGAAGGCTTGAGGCCGCGGAGATGGCTCAAGTCAAGTTAAAGGAGGAGATGGAGGAGATGAGGAGGTCTCTCCAGGCTGACTGCTCGAGATACCGATCAGAGAGGGATGTTGCTATCGCCAAGTTGTAGGCTTCCGAGGTCCGGGTGAGGGAGTTCGAGGAGAATGAGGGGATGATGGACGAGATGCTGCAGGACATGTACTTCCGCACTTGGAAGGAGGGAAGCTTGTCTTGGATGGATGACTATCCCCGGGTCATGGCCAAGATATATCTTCGGGCTTTAGAGGAGGCCAGGGTTGATGCGGGTAAGGAAGGTGGAGCGGCTTTTAGTCTGGACGTGGTCACTGCTCAGTTCTCGAAAGAGGAGCAAGCGGCGGTGAAGGAGGGGATGCGGTTGCTTGCTGCGGAGGAAGCGGGTGTGCAACTGGAGGATGAGGATCAAGCGGCAGACGCTGGTGAGTTATTCTTCTCTTTTCCTTTTCTTTCCGGGTTTCCATAACTTGATCGTTTATCGTTTGTTTAATGGATTCCTCTTCTGAATTGGACAGGTGGAACTTCCGATCAACATGCTGGGGGTTCCGGCCCTACGGCCAAATAGGCTTGGGAAGTTGGTGATGGAGTGCGGACGCAGCTGGTTACTTGTCCGGATTCGGCCGCTTTTTATTTCTTTTTACTGTTGTTTACGTTAGTCCAAAACATTGATGTGACTGTAATAATATTATTTGCAGAGAATAACTTTGTGTGATTTTATAATATAAGCTGATTTTGTTATGTTTAAATGTTGTTGTCATTTTGATGTGCCGCGTGAGAAGCTTAACCATGTATATGCCTATGATTTTAGTTGTGTTTGATGTTAAGCCTTTGCTTGAAATATAATTTCATGTTTTGCAATGTTGGTGTGACGTACGAATAAGCTATAGTTATGTATTTATGTACAAGAGAAGAGAGTACCGCCGTTCATGTTTTATTTGCAGGCGGTAGCTTCGAGCTTCTTGTGTAACTGATCATGGATATCTCTGAGTACCTTGCCACCCAGTACGCAGGCTTAGATTCTCATGACTGAATGCTCCCTATTTGGTTTCCTGTACTTTAGAGTTTGTTATACAGGATAGGAGAAAAGTATTTAAATGAAATGGAAATATAGAAAAAGTAAAACTTCCAGTCACGCAAGGCCGTCGATGTGCTTAAGTTCGTGGCAAACGGGTTTTGTAGTCACTTTCCCTAGCTGTGGGTCTTGGAGACATTTGTCACCCATCTTACGCCTCCGCGGGGAGTTTTCTTTTTTACCACAGCCGCACTTAAGACACATCGGAGCCGAGATCGCGCACGGTAACTACCCGAACCATTATGGTCCGTAATCGTGGGTATTATTCGATTTACCGTGGCCAGCTAGCGTGGGTGCCGTTGGCCGTGAACTAACCCTGGCTGGCCACACCTTATGTTGGGGATTAAAGTAGGTTCACGGTTGCCGGCGAGCCGAATGCCGTAATGAGATGCCATCGGCTATAGTCGGCCTTTATGATGACTTATAATCGGCTCATTACAGTTGGCTTTGAGGGCAGGCGCGAGCAATGAGTTAACCCGCAGCAGAGGGATGCTGGAGCAAAAGAGTCTCATTGGCGAGTGCATAGAATCGTAGCGTACCTGTTAGGCCTTGTCCAGATGAGGCCGTGGTGCGTCTTGAGTGGAGATGCCATAAGATTTTGTTCAACAGAAAAGGATAAAGCTTAACAAGCAGCCAAGATATAAAGGAACAAGTTAAAAAGAGACAAGATTTTTTAAAGTGGTTCGGCATGAAAATGCCTACGTCCACTGATTCTCTTTGTTAATTTACTTCATATGGGCAGTACAAGTTAAGAAAAGTATCGACGGAGGTGTCGGATGTTCCATGCCCTCTGGAACACCTCTCCGTCCACTGTTGACAAAATATAAGCTCCGTTGTGGAGATCCTTATGAATTACGTGTGGTCCGTCCCAGATGGGGTCCAGTGCCCCGGGGCGCGGAAATATTCGCCTGAGAAGAAGATCTCCTTCTTGTAAGACGCGATGCTTGACTTTGGAGTTGTATAGTGCTGCCACTTTTTGTTTGTGAGCTGCTGCTTTGAGTGCTGCATCGTTTCTCCTTTCCTCAATCAGATCCAAAGACATGAGGAGTAGTTCTTCGTTTTCTTCTGGATTGTAGTGGATCCTACGGTGGGAAGGAACAATAGTTTCAACAGGGAGCATTGCCTCCGATCCGTATGCCAAAGAGAAAGGAGTATGTCCCGTTGATGTTCTGAAAGAGGTGCGGTAGGCCCAAAGTGCCGTAGGAAGTTCGTCCACCCAAGCGCCTTTTGACTTTTCAAGTTTCTTCTTGATTAGGGTTATGAGAATTTTGTTGACAGCTTCGACTTGTCCGTTTGCCTGAGGATAAGCTACCGATGAGAAGCTTTTATGAATTCCATGCTCTTGGCACCAGTCGGCGAATTCTTCGCTGTCAAATTGGAGTCCGTTGTCTGATATGATCTTGAGTGGTACTCCGTACCTGCACAGAATATTTTTGATCAAGAAGTTGATAACTTTTGCTGAAGATATTTTATTTAGGGGTTCCGCTTCCACCCATTTGGTGAAATAATCGAATGCCACTATAGCATATTTGGCCCCGCCCCTGCCCGTTGGCAGTTCGCCAATTAAATCAATTCCCCATACAGCAAAGGGCCAAGGGCTGGTCATTTGAGTAATCTCATTTGTGGGTAGTAGAGGAATCTTGGCAAATTTCTGACATCTGTCGCATCTCTTGACGAAGTCTAAGGCGTCTTTGTTTAGTTTGGGCCAGTAATATCCATATCGGAGTATCTTTTTCGCCAGAGTCTGCCCTCCAGTGTGATCTCTGCAACTTCCTTGATGGATGTTGAATAAGATTTCCTTGGCTTCCCTTCCAGCGACGCATCTGAATAAGGGGTTAGAGAAGCCATGCCGATAGAGGATGCCTTCTTGTATTGTGTAGTGGGGAGCTTTCCTCAAAATTCTCCTGACTTCATCACGTTTGTCTAGTAGTGTGCCGTCCTGCAAATATTTCCAGATAGGAGTCATCCAAGTTGCTTCTTCAATTGCAGTTATCAGATTCACTTGTTCAAAACTTAGGGCTAGCTGCCTTAAGATGGCTAGTGCTCCAGAAATGGTGCTATTCTTCATACTAGCTTGCTTTGCTAGTTCATCGGCCTCTTGGTTATCTTCTCGAGGAATGTGTTTGATTAGATAATGGTCCAATTGGTCGAGCAGCAGTTTGGTTTTCTTTAGATATGCTGTGAGTCGTTCTCCTCGTGTCTGGAATGCTCCTAGTACTTGGTTTACGATAAGTTGAGAATCACTATGAAGACATAAAGAATTGACTCCAATTTCTAAGGCAAGCTCCAATCCCGCTATTACTGCCTCATACTCCGCATCGTTGTTAGTGGCCGCGAATTCCAACCTTAATGCATAGTACAGCTTTCTTCCCCTGGGGGTGATTATCACAATACCTGCCCCCGAGCCTTGTTCGTTTGATGCTCCATCTACAAAGAGGTTCCACTTGATGTTTTTTGCTATTTCAAACTGATCCTTGCCTTCGTTGGTAGTGAATTCGGCAATGAAATCGGCCAGGGCTTGCCCCTTGATAGCAGTGCGAGGATGGTAGGTGACGTCATACTGACTTAGTTCAATGCACCATTTGAGGAGTCGTCCAGAAGTGTCGGGACGATGGAGCACCTGTCTTAGTGGCTGATCGGTTAGAACTCTGATGGAGTGAGATTGGAAGTAGTGTCGTAGTTTTCGTGATGCGATCAATAAACAATATGCCAATTTCTCAAGTTTAGGATATCTGGCTTCTGGCCCCCTAAATCTCTTACTTATAAAGTACACCGGGCGTTGTGTGCGGTCTTCTTCTCTTACTAGGGCAGCGCTTAAAGCATGAGATGATACAGCGAGGTATAGGTATAGCTCTTCGCCTTCGTTCGGAGTTGAGAGTACTGGTGGTTTCTGAAGGTGTTCTATCAGGTTAAGGAAGGCTTTTAAGCATTCATCGGTCCACTCGAACCTTCCTTTGTCTTTCTTGAGAGCTTCGAAGAAAGGGACGCACTTGTCAGTTGCTTTGGAAATGAATCTGCTTAGGGCGGCCACCTTTCCGTTTAAGCTCTGCATTTCTTTTCGGGTGGAAGGTATCCTTATTTCTTTTAGAGCCCGGATTTGTTCAGGGTTTGCTTCAATTCCTCTGGAATGGACAATGAATCCTAAGAATTTTCCCGATGACACTCCGAAGGAGCACTTTAGAGGATTCAGCTTCATTCCATATCGGCGAAGTACCTGAAACATCTCGCTCAGGTGGCTTACATGATCGTCGGCTTTCCTGGACTTTACCAACATGTCATCCACATATACTTCCATAGTTCTTCCTATTAATTCCGCGAACATCTTGTTGACGAGGCGTTGATAGGTAGCTCCGGCATTTTTGAGTCCAAAAGGCATGACTTTGTAACAATATAATCCCCGGTCAGTGATGAAGCTAGTGTGGTCTTGATCGGGAGCGTGCATGGGAATCTGGTTGTATCCGGAGTATGCGTCCATAAAAGATAAAAGTTCGTGCCCGACAGTGCTGTCCACAAGTTGATCGATTCGGGGGAGCGGGAAGCAGTCTTTCGGGCAAGCATCATTTAAGTTGGAGAAATCAATGCATGTTCGCCACTTCCCATTAGCTTTCTTTACTACCGGGTTAGCTATCCATTCTGGGTAGATGGCTTCTCGTATGAAGTCATTAGCAAGTAGGTTCTTTACTTCCTCATCGAGGGCTGCTGATCGTTCTGCTCCCATGCTTCTCTTTTTCTGCTTTATCGGTACCTTGGTGGGATCGATGTTCAGCATGTGGCATGCTATGTCTGGGGAGATTCCTGTCATATCGGCATGTGTCCACGCAAATACATCTAAGTTGTGGCGGAGAAAGTCAATGAGTTTATCCTTCAATTCTGTTTTTAGCTGAGATCCTATTTTTAATAGTCTTCTTGAATCATGTTTGTCTACAGATACGAATTCCATGGCCTCTGCAGGCTCAGCGGTAGCCTCCTCCTCCTTATCCCTGGGGTCTAGTTCATTGAAAGGATCGCTGGTGTATCGAAGAGGAGGGGCTTTCTTTAGTTGCTATGCTTCCAAGCTTTTCATGCAGAGAGTGGTCTTTGCATCTTTCCCTTTATTCTTTCTATGGTTATTGTGAAGTTCAGTTACATAGCAATCTCGAGCGGCGTCTTGATCTCCTTCAACTTCTCCTATTCCGTTATCTGTTGGGAATTTCATCTTTAGGCACCACGGGGCTAGGACAATTTGGAAGTCAGATAAGGCTGGTCTTCCCAAGAAGGCGTTGTAGGCCGAGTGGTTTTCTATTAGTACGAACGTTTGTTTTCGCACAACGGAGCGGGGATGACTTCCTATTTCGACGAAGAGGTCAAGTTGCCCGAGGGGCATTTTCGCATCTCCAGTGAAACCGTGCAGGGGTTTGTTGTAGGGAGACACATCCTTCATTGACAGTTTCATTTTGTCGAAAGCATGCTTGAACAGGATATTTACGGAGCTTCCTGTGTCTATTAGAATTCGAAAAACTTTAGCTGGACCGAACCAGGCAGAGATGACCATGGGATCCATATGCGGATATTGTCTTCCTTCTAAATCACGCCTACTGAATATGATGTCGTCACTCTCTTTCCGTTTCGGGTGGCGTTCTTCCATAATGGAGTTAACATAGCCTTCAGCATTTCTAAGTGACTTGCCGTATCTTTCCATCTCTGCCCAGCTTCTGTCGGCGATGTGTGGTCCTCCCGAGATGGTATGGACCACTATCTTCTCTTGACTAGAGCCACTGGTGTTGCGATTCCCTCCGCCTACTTCTGGGAGGGGTTACTTTGAGTTCTCATTGGCAGGGGTTGGAGTCCTGTTCTGACCTTTCACATAGCATTCCAGCCTTCTTCTTCTGATGTGTTCTTCGATCAAGTCCCGGAGATGGTGGCATTCATTGGTGTCATGTCCGTGGGATTCATGGAAGCGGCAGAACTTTCCAGACTTGAGTGCGTTATCAGATTCTTTCTTGTGCGGGGGGCGCTTGTATCCGAGTTTGCCCTGAGTGGCTAGAAAGATGTTTTCGATTGTTTCATTCAAAGGAGTGTAGGAGTCAAATCTTGGTCCTGGTCTATATTGGCGTTTTTCAACCTTCCTGCCCCCAGCATTATCTCTAGATTCATTTCTTCGAGTGTCCTTAGCTGCAGCGGGAATCTTGTCCGAAGTCGTCTTACCTTGTTGCCCTGACTGCCTCTCAGTGGCGGCGTCTTCAAGTCTCATATACTTTCCAGCTTCATGGAAGAAATCAGGTAAATTAGTTGGTTTTTCCTTAGTTAGTCTTCTAGCGAACTTGGTATCTGGGTGTACGCCACTACAGAGGGCCATTAGGGTGAGCTTCTCATCGGCATCTTGGACTACGGCCGCTGCGGCGTTGAACCGGGTTAGATATTGTTGCAGTGTCTCTCCAGATTTCTGTTTGACATTGGATAGAGAATAAGCATCCTTGGGTTGCTCTACATGGATGCGGAACTGGCTAATGAACCTTTCTTTCAACATCTCCCATGAGCTGATAGATCCTTGGGGTAGATGGCAGAACCAGGAGGTAGCTAGATCTGCTAGGAATAGCGGAAAACATTTACACAGCACCCCTTCTGTTGCTCCGCTCATGAGCATATGCTGGGTGTACCTCTGTAAGTGTACGATGGGGTCGGAAGTTCCCTTGTAAGGTTCCATGGTTGGCATTTTCCACTCTCGGGGGGTGATGGCAGTTTCGATATTGCGGGTGAAGGGGCTGGTGACCGTAGCGCCTATTCCTCGGTCCCTTTGCTCCCGTTGGACACATTCTCTGAATAATCGCGCCATTCTTTCATCAGAATTTGGAGCGGATAGAAATGAACTTGGTTCTTCCCTGCGGGATCGATCTCGTCCAGATGACCTGTAGGGATGGTATAGTCTATCACTTCTGACGTTATCCAGTGGTTGCCTCTGGCTGCTCGGATGCATGCTAGGACCAGCTACAGTTGCCCCCTGCCTTGATCTTCCCCTGTGGGGTTCTGTTTCGGGCATTTCCATGGGGTCAACTTCGGGCTGGGTTCTAGCTCGGCTCCGTTCAGTGGGGTTTCTATGATTAGGTGGAATGACTGGCTCAGCTACATCCGACCCTCGCCTGGCGCCTCCCCCACTGGGTTCGGTTCCAAGCGCTTCCTCGAGTCGGAGTTCGGGCTGAGTCCGGGCGTGGCCCCTATCATTGTTGTTCCTGTTGATGGCTTCCTCGAAGAGGGAAGACCTTTGGTGTCTCCGAGATCCTCCAGATTGAGATTCATCCCATGATTCAGTGTTGCGGTTGGATTCTTCGACATCCCTCAAGCGTGACATGAGTTGGTTCACCAAAGCTTCTTGTTGGGATGCGAAGCGGTTAGTCACTTCCACCACAACTCTGTCTAGGTCCGCTCTAGTGATTACTGCCGGTTGTTCCGCGGCAGGGGCTGTTGGAATTGCCTGATCTACACGTGGCACTGCTGCCGTAGTGGGATGGTTCTCTTGATCTGGATCCACTGGATTTGGAGTGCTGCTAGTTGCAGCGTTCTTTCCCTTGTTGGCGTCTTTTCTTGGTCTGGAAGTCATGTTTCCTAGGCAATGAAGAATGCTATTGGGAAAGAAGGTTGGATGAGGGAAGCTGGAGCTTCGAGTTCGAAGCTCTCAATGAAAGCACCAAAAATGTTTGCGCAAAAAATGGGCAAACACCTCCAAGTCGTGTGATTTAGTTGATTTTATGTGATTCTTAATGATTCAGATGAGTTATGTAAATATGAGAAAAGCAGGGGCTGAAATGTAAAAGACACAAAGATTTATAGTGGTTCGGCCAGAACGTGCCTACGTCCACTTTATATGTTATTATCTTCTTTCTTTCAGATTACAAGTACAATGCTTTGTTTACAAGTATATGAAAGTAGTTTGAAAGTTCCTTCCGTGCTTGAGCTCTCAACTTGTCTGCCATTGTTGTACCCCTGCCCCTCTATTTATAGAGTGAGGTAGGGGGCAGGGGTCTTGGATGTATATAGCTGCTGGTGGGCCCGGGCTGGAGCAATCTGGACTGGCAATCATCTGGTTCGGCGAGGCTTCATTCGGCTGTGCTTAGAGAAGTTGGAGTTTGGTTCGGTCATGGTGGTCCGGTGATAGGCGTGGTTCGGTGGTGGTCTGGTCCGGTCGTGTAGGGGAGGAGTGTTGGCTCGGTGATGGCCTTGGTCCGGTTGTAGGTTGGTCCGGTAGGGTGTTGGAGAGGTGGTTCGGTGGTGCCCTTGGTCCGGTATGCCGAATGGGGATGACCGAATGTCCTTATGCCGAATGAGCTTGTGCATGGAGAATGCCGGATGGACTTCGAGCCTTGTGTTTGCTGAACGAAGTGGAGGTTGCGAGCCCGGGTAAAACTTGTGACTTCTTGGTCTCGAGATCTTCTGTGTGAGAATTCTCCCAACAGTAGTCAGTCACCCTACAGCAAATACAACATGAGTTTAGTTTTGGGTGATGTTTCTACAATCAGTGCACTGTGTTACATACCTCCCAAGAAGCATATGTGCAGTAGTTCTTGAACCGTTGGTACAACCTCCTCCTAGCCTTTTTGTTCTATTGTCTTGTTCCTTGTCTGCTCTCATTGCAACTACCTCTTTCTTCATAGCAACCTCTTCTCATTTATCTAGCCTTAACTTCCATGGTTTTGATTAGTGTATCCACTTTCTTGGATAAAACCTACATGTGCATGAAATATTTGATACATGTCATATAAGAGTATCAGAACAAAGATTTTTTTTATTATAAAAACAACATGAATATATTTATTGGCGAGGAGATATCTAACATAAAAATACTAATTTGAGGATGTGAAAAGAACGTGTATAGCATATAACAATGAATAGAAAATAACAGTGAATAACATACCTATGATCTAAAATATCAACCAAGTAACAACAAAAGTGTTAACTGAAAATTTATTTCTATACCTTAAAACACCATGAACAGGTTCAGGAATGGACAATGTCAGCATCATGCACATGCCGATATAACTTGAAGAAAAAGAAAAAACCATGCTCATGCATTAGAATATGTACTTTCTTTTGTTGGTATAAAATCGATCAGTTTATTTGAAACACAGAATATTCAATGCCATTTTCAAACAGCAATACATCATTTGTGTCCTCTTATTTAGTTATGGTTCTTTTGTTGTTTGATTATTTATTATTTATTTGATAATCTTTTGTAATCAATTTTTAGTTTCATTTGTCATTCTTTTTTTGTGAAACTAAAGGCCAATTTGAAATCAACTACAAGATAATAAGCAGTCTAAATCAAGATATAATGATAATGGGTATGAAGAAAACTAGATAGCAGTGCTCAAAAGTATTTACATAATTTGGATCAACTAATAAATTCGTTTCCATTACAAAAGAATATTAAATTACATTACAAACATGATCATGCAATGATCATCGATAATGATTTTTTCCATTCTATTTGCCTTTTCATTTTCAAAACACATAAAAGTTCGATAATACTGCAAATTGTAAAAAGCGTTAACTCTTATCACCTATGCTATTCAAAAATAGTTTAACTGGAAAAATATGGAATGCAAACATACCAAATTAAAAAAAAATCTAACTGCGAATAGATTAGTATAACAAGCTTAACAAAAATACCATCCATAAATTATTCATTAGTAAATCATAGAGTGGTTTGTTAGTTATACTAGATCACTATATGAAAACAAACAATGCTCAATACAAAACAACCATGAATAGAACAATGGAATCGCGCCAATCAACTTATTCACACAAATACTATGAATAACCATGTTAAAAGGACATAGAGAGTTTACCTCCAATTCGAACGCTCTTCCACCTCCACCCATCGAAGTAGGCCCCACCTCCCCTTAGAAAATTGCATCCTCCAACCCGTACACATCAGGTCGCCCCACCCCATCCCAAACCGAGCTCCACTATTTCGTCCTCCATGGTGCCGAACTCCTCCCCGAACTCAAATACGACCTCCGTTCTTCCAATCGAGCATCAAACACCAAGATTTTCCACTGCACTAGTGATCATAGCAAAAGATCATAGAAGAGAAACATCTGCCTTGGAAAGGAAATTATATCCAACTCCAACAGGTTTATATAAGTTTTTCAACAATGCGAGGTGGAACACAACATGCAAACTAATATGATACATACATGTATATATATATATATATATAAGAAACACATACAAATGAATCGATTGCTTACTCTTCATCCTCTTCCTTGCCTACCATACCCACTTGAAGCGAGGGAATTACCGAAATTACCCTTTGCACCTAGCACGTTCATTTGATGATGGTAGGGTGCTGAAGCAGCCGAAGGTGGGGATGACCATACATCATCATCCCAGCACCACCACCTCCGTATCCGTAACCGCTCGCATTGTTCCCCATATTTACAACATTGCCACCACCGCTGTTGGTGTTATTATTGTTGCTGCTCCCAGTTCCACCTTCTTTATTGTTATTATTATTCACGGACCCTTCCTTTTCCCCTACCATTTCCCTGAACTTCTGCAGGTAAACCTTCAAAGGCTTAACGCACTCCTCGAAAAATCGTCACCGTTAATCGTCTTCCTTTTCCCGCTCTGGCACTTAACGGACGCTTCTCTGGTGATGAAGCTTATGAACTCGGACACTCCTGAACTGTTTCTTTGGCGTCTTTTGAGATTTTAGCGTTGGCTAGGAGCGCCTTCTTCATGATTCTTCTTACGTTCACGATTGGTAGGAATCGAACCTGCTCCCTCGGGGAGGAGAAGTCGCCGCTGTTGTTCATGGCGGCGGTGTGGCTGCCTGATTCATTGTCGGAATCGGCCATGGGTATGAGGTCGATCGAGAATCTGGCGCTTCTTTTATTCGATAAACAAACTGAAATTAAATTAAATACGGAGGATTGAAATCAAAATTAGTGAAGGATTAGGAAGGGTATAGTGAAAGGGTTTAGTGAAGGATTGATGAATGGATTAGGATTAACTGGGAATTGAGTAGAGATGGGAAAGATCTAGAGAATGAAAGAGGGATTGAATGTGGATTTAGGATTTAGGGATGTGAGAAATAGAAACGAAAATGAGAAATGGAAAGAAAGAGGATGAGGCGTGCGATCGGTAAAAAGTAACGATTGGAGCCAAAATATTTAGCATGGTGGAAAAATTCGGAGCCAAAATATTTAGATATGAGAAAAAGTTTGAAGTCAAATTATACAATGTCTTTCTAAAATAGAATAATAATAAATGCACTTAATTTCGGATCGAACGTATATTTTTCGAATACGAATATAGTCACATCCGCATTCGAATTTTTTTTGATATCCGCATTCACTTTTCGGATATCAGATAATATTCATAATTTCGAATCTGGATTCGGATGGATTTCAGATTTTATGTTTCCTTCTTTCACTAATTATATTAATAATGAAATTAATTAATTAGTTGATATTGTTTTTTGCAATTTACTAATTTCAGATCATTAATTATTAAAAAATGATTAGTTGTTAATTGTTAATTATCGAATAGACTGAATTATTTATTAGTTTCAATTTGTTGACAATATTAAATATTAAACATAATTATTAATTATAATGATAAATTATTAAATGCTAAATGTTAATTACTTCTTAATTATTAACATTTCATTTTAAATATGAATTATTAAATATTTTTCTTAATTATTGCTTATTTATTAATTTTTTAATAGTCATTATTAAATAATTATTATACTAAATATCACTCTATAATTATTAAATTTTATTATAAATTATTAAATATTACTCTTAATTATTATATAATTATCAATAATTAATTTTTTAATAGTGATTATTAATTAATAATAATTTAAAATTTATTATTAATATTAAATACTGCTTCTTAATAATTAAATATTAAAGGTTAAACATTATTTATTAAATATTGATTATTAGTTATTAATTTAAGTACTTATTAAATGTAATTAATAAATATTAAATATAAATTACTAATTATAAATAATTAACTATAATAAATTATTAAATATAAAAAATAAAAATTAATAAAAATTATGTATAATATTTAGTAATTATGAATCACTTATTTAAAATCATTAATTATCCTGTTGAAATGGGACTATATTACAACGGACCAAAAACCGTTGTGGTAGATCTATATTACAACGGGTCAAAACCGTTGTAGTAGAGCTGAGAATCGGTATCTATTACAACTGGCCAAAAACCGTTGTAATAGGATCGTATTACAACGGGCTAGTAGAAACCTTTGTAATAGATATCTATTACAACGGGCACCTATGGACCGTTGTAGAAAACTGATGTCTATTACAACGGGCTGGGAAAAACCGTTGTAATAGATGTCTATAACAACGGGTTATTTTTAATCGTTGTGATATGCGCTGCAAACTAACGTCTATTATAAAGGGCATGAAAAAACCGTTGTAATATGTACCTATTACAACGTTTTTTTTTTTTGCTGTTGTAAAATCACTGTTGTAATAGGGTCTTTTTGTTGTAGTGTTCTAAGAGCATGGGAGACAGGCTTACCCTTTTGATGGAAGTGAATCTTGATAAATAATCCTTGATTTTGGATAACCACATAATACTTGGAGAACCTCCAATGATGAAGGGGAATGCCCAAGGGAAATGATCGTGGGTTATCGGTAATCAAAATATTTTCTCCACATCTTCTCTAGTTCAACTCGAATCTTCCTTTAAGTTTTTATTAGTAATTGTATGGAATCTCTTATGTTATTATCTAAGAAGTTTCTTTTTTTTTTATTTAGGATCTTTTGCACTCGTTATTGCTTTTAAGGAAATGAGATCAAGGATGATGCTACCGCCTTAACAAGATCGAGTAAATCTGCCCATATTGAAGATTCTATTGCTAGGGCGGTTGAAGTGCTTAAAAGAAAAGCGAGCAATATCGCTCTTGCTAGTACTTCACCTCCTTCCTCGATAAAAGACCTAATCTCATGTGTGATTATACTTCTGTTGTTATGGATAAGGAGGAACATGTGAATATCGATTCAAGCTCTGTTGTTACAAATCTGGATTCTCCTAGGCATATAGTTTAAAAATCAACTAAGGTGGCTCACCCTTCGAATCCTCTTCTCAACATTTCTCTTCCCTATGCTCTAATGGCCCTTCACCGTATATGCAATGAGTTCGTACCATTTCCTTCTCTAAATGATTCTCTTCCTTTGAAGGTTCATGCTTAAACTTCTGTGACGAGTTTTGATGATCTTCTCCGATTGGCTGCCCAATCTCCTTCTTTTGTTTTTCTTAGGCCACCATGGCCTTTGATTTATTCCAAGATCATCTTTTCTTCATTATTAAACAGTTCATATATGTATGCATTTCCTTTTGTTTTGTGAACTAGGCTTTTAGCTCTGTATATCCTATTTTTACTTAGGCTTGTTATTTATTACAAGCAGCCAAGCATATATTCTTCTTCCAAGTGGCTTCTTAAGAGCTCTGTAATGAAGTGGCCAAGCTTAAGGGATGGATCTCCTTAGTTAACAACGGTATAATTAATGTCACTACAGCAAGGAACAAGGCTGTTTTAGAAAAGACAAATCGCATCCTCCCTTGATGAGGAAAATAAAGCTAAACGGTTATTAGAGTAAGAAGTGTAAGCACTAAAGGTGGATCTCGGTAAGGCAACCAAAGAGAAGGACAAGTTAGCTAAGAAGAATAAATCTTTAATGGATAGGTTGAAAAGGAAGAGCAATGTCTTGACTTATTCGAACAACATTATCAAGGGCGCCAAGGAGAAAGTCTACCTTTTTCCTCAATAATGCCCTTACCAAGATTACCAAGAAGTGCTACAAAAATTCTTTGTTTGTGGCATATCACGAACATTAAAAAGTGTCCCGATTTAGACTTTCCTTCCCTCCTAGACTGGAATGAAAAATTCAAAAGAAAGTTCAGCCTTATATTGAGGAGAGCTCAAGGGTCACTTTAAGAAGAGTTTCCTACCAAAGAGAAAGGCGATGCTAAAATGTTATTAACTTTGATGACCTTATGCCTAAAGAGGAAACAGATTCTGAGAAAGAATAAGACAATGACTATGATAATGATGACAATAATGGCCATGATGCCCATTGTGGTGGTGATGGCAATGGAAAGTGTCCTTTAAGACCAAAAGATGGGGAAAATGGAACGGGTGATCCTAAATTAGACTTAACTACGCTTGATGCGGGTTTTGCTGAATTTCCTGATCCTCAAGGTGATATAAGGAAGGGTAACCCTTTAAAAGATAGTGCTCCCCTGAGTCATCAACCCAGAGGAAGAACTTGTAACAAACCCGATATTTTCAGTCATTCGCATCCGCACATGTCGGACTTGAATTGCTCAAAATACCGCGTTGTAAATAAATTTGGAGCAAATGAAATACAATCACAGAATCATAGACACTGAAATATCAGAATAACTCGCAGCGGAAATTAAAATACCATAGTAGTTCATGAAGCTACTATAACAAACTCTCAAAATATAATACATAATATCAGTCTGAAAAACATATACAATAGAAATCTCAATTACATAGAAGTTTATCAATACCAAAGCTGAAATAGAACAACTGAAACTGAAGGGATAGATAACTAGACAAGCAGAATCTCCAGCAATTCCTAGCTCCAGAAAGAAATCCAAAGCTAAGCTGTAAATACTCAGGCTGACTCGAGCGTAAAGTAAAACACAAAACACTCGAGTCAGGACAATATATACTTATATAATGTAAACTAACTCAAGTGAACTGTAGTAGAAATGCACAATAACTTAAAGGATGTTTGGGATCGCCCATCCTTTAAGAATCAGCTAAACTATAAATTTTACATCCCGTGGTTAAAATTTCAAAATGGTATTTTATACTTCAAAATCAAATATCATTTCAAAATTCAATATCATTCAAAATCCATTTCAAAATATCAAAAATATAATATCTTCCAAACCACATTCATTTTTATTTAATTTAAATACCATTACAAAACACATTTCAAAATAGTTTATATTTCAAAACAAATTACTTCATTTTAAATCATAAAAGTAAAGTTATTATATTTAATAATTAAATTATTAAATTTACAAAATTTTAGTCTTTAAAAATTCATTTATCCACTTAATTTATTAAAACAGATGAAAATTCAACTTTCGCAGCATTTAGAAATTGCTACGGAAAGTTACATTGAAAACAGTTCAATTTAATAAAAGATAGCATTTAAAAAGGTTGTAATAGGGTTACATTAGTTTCAAATAAAACTTAGTTAAATTCAATAATAATAGCATTTACAAAAATGCTATAATAATCTTTAATTAAACTTAGCCATTTGGTTCATTATTATCAACTACAGCATTTACAAATGCTGTATTATCATTTACATTAGAATTAATAGCATTTCAGAAATGCAGTTAATTAACTTCAAGTATTCAATATAATTTCACAAACAATTATATTTTTATTTAAATCATTTTTAGCTTATAAAATCATATAATTTCACTTTTAAAACAGTCATTCAAATACCTTTATATTCATGATTTTATAAAGTTAAATCTCCATTCAAAAATCAAAATTTAATAATAATTCACTTATTAAATTCCAACATTAAATTTTAAATTCATTATATTAAATTTAACTTAACATTTAAGTTTAAAATTTTCAAATATAACTTAATTTCATTTTTATTTACTTAACTTAACATTCACTTTTAAGCCAAACTCACAAATTTCCAATTTTAGTTATATTTCAAAATTTCAACCTAAATATTCATTCATTTCACATTTTTAACTTTATTCAAAAATAATTGATATATTATAAAATCATTTTAAATTCATTTAATTCAAAATATCATAAATTTATCATATTTTCATATTTAATTTAAATTCCATTTATCACCTAATTCTAGTTTCCAAAATAACTTACATTTCAGATTTTCTAACTTTACCATTTATTTATTTCACTTATAAATTTTCAGAAAATCAATAATGCTTTACAAAAATCATTTTTAATCAAATTTAAATCAAAATATTATAATATTTACATTTCTAAAATAATTTAAAATTTTTAGAAAAACATATTTTAACAACGGGTCTGTATTTCATTTTCTAGCCTAGATGAAGTGATACGGGTAATATATCATTTCAACCCGTAATTTACAAAGAAAACCGGGTTTGATCATTTCAAACCCGCAATCCCAAGTAAAAGAAAATAATTGAAAATCATTCAGGCCTATCATTTCAGCCCATAAAGATTTTCTCCTATTCTAAATTCCGTTCGGGTATGTATCATTTCAACCCATAGTGATTCTAGTCTACAGGGAACTTGCAGTGTGATAAACTGATGAAAATAACAGAATAGCGTGAAATAACAGTAACATATGGCATAACAAGTGTAAATATAGGTGTGAACTTCATATGAATATAATATAGCAGCTATAACAGGATGATATGCATTTACAGATTCAGGTGATGTCAGTTTATCACTATATAAGTACATATTAGTCTGGTGAGATTTACTCACCTGTTTAAGCTGAAGATGACAACCAAAACACACGACAAGGAATCTTCGAAGGCACGACAACATGAATAAGATTTGAGATCGGGAGAGCCAAAGATTAATTTCCTTAAATATATCAAACAAAACAAATAAAACATGAATTACAAACCAAGATATTACAAAACAATGCTAGGAATAACTACACAATTCAAAGCTAGAACTTTTGCACTTGCATTCAACCTTGTATGCTTCAGCTATGGACTGGAAAGGCACTGTTATGGGATGGTTTTGAATCAGGTTTGGATCAGGTTTGGGTTCAATAGGGTCGGCCATAACATGGATATGAAGGAGATGAAGTGTTTAGGCATGTATAACTCAAATCAAGGTAACCAAAGTAGAATTTCTGTGCATAAATGGTTCGGCCCTAAGCATACATAGGCACGGCCAGGCCTGGTAGGTTCATGTACTGATGTGGCAGGGGTCTCACGTCAGCAAGTGGCTGGTGGTGATGATGCAAAGGTCGGCCAAGGTGATGTGGTGGAGTGGTGAAGGTAAAGGAGCTTGGCAATGCATGTTTAGGTGGAGTTTGCTCAAATATTTGGTGGATCTACATCATGGATTGCCACGGCTATGGATGGATAGTGGGCTGGAGGGGATGGCAGCTGGTTGTGGTGGTGGTGGAGGTGGCTATGGTGGTGGAGGAGCAAGGGCTGAGCTACAAAGGTGAAGACAAGTGCAAAGAGATAAGGAAAACAAGAAGAATAAGCGAAAAAGAAGAAGAACTTTACCAAACTTTTGCTCCAGGAGTTCATGGCCGAAAATTTTGGATGAGAAACTTTTATTTTCATGAAAATAAAGTTGGATGCAGCTGAAGAATGATAGGGGACGGCCAAAAAGAATTGAATGCAATAAGGTTAGGAAAAATGAAGAGACGGGAAAACAAAAGGTCTTAAGCAACTAAAGAGACATAAACTTTTCAAATTTCCTTTTATTTATTTATATAAGTTTAAATTTCTAAGAATAATAATAATTTGAGTAAAAATTTCGAAAATGAAACAAAATATAAAAATATAAATAAATAATAATAATTATATAAGGTAAAATAAGAAAATAGCTCAAAAAAATACAAACTAGTCTAGAAAAATGAAAAATAAACAAAATGAACTTTGAAAAAATTATATGAACTTGTAAAAATATTAATAACAAAGATAATAACATAAAATAAAAATGCATTGACAAAAATATATAAAATTTTTAATTAAATATAATTTAAATGAAGAAAATAGCAGAAAAAATAGAAAACAGCCTTTAAAAATAGGAAATAAATACAGTAAACTTTGGAAAAGTTTTATTATCACCTCAAAAATATTAAAAGACAAAAATATACATAAAATAACATAATGACACATTTTAAAATAAAATATGACAAAGAAAATATAATTTATATAATTTAAAATAGACAAAATTGCTAAATAAAATAGATTGCATTCAATATTGAAATATACATAACTTTCACAATTTAAATCTGTTTTCAACGAAACGAAAAGTAGTATTCAAGTTATTAAATATAATTTCATAATAAAAGATAAAATTTAATAATTTAAATATTTAAATTTGAAATTTAAAAAAAAATCAAAGTTTGACCAGTTTGACCAGAAATCCACTTTTTAGTAAAATATTCAATTTATACCAGTTGGAATTATAATTCACATAATAATCAAAGTTTATATTTAAAAATGAAATGTTTGAAATGAAACAAGTTTAAAATAAATTTAAAATTGAAATAAAGTCAAAATTAAAATATACATAAAAATCTAAGGTCGTTACACTCTCCCCCACTCAAATCTTTTCGTCCTCGAAAAGGAAGAAAGTGGAGAGACAACTAGAAAGAGAAATAGGTTGGAAGACATTCGAAAGAAGGTAGGGAGAAAGTAGCTAGGAGGGAAAGCAGGTTGAAAGACAAGGATGAACCATTATTTAAACCATTATTCATTTCAATTAAAATTTCATAATATTTTAAACATTTTATAATATGACGAATAGTCATTTGATTCAAATCTGATGGTTCAAAGTAAAATTTTTTTAAACATTTTAAAATCTTTAGGAGGGAAAATAACTGATCAAAATATTCTTTATATAGTACTTTATCAAGATACTTTTATCAAAATACTTTTATAACTCGATGTCTTAACAAGTTTACTTTCGTTCCTGCAGACTCTGGCTATGCGTTGATCAGGCGCAAAGCTAGAATTCTCCAAGTACTTAGTAGACTTGTTTCAACACCCAGTGAAAATAATAAAAACGCTTTTAAAAAAAGATATGGAAAGTACAATCCAAACAAATCAACCAAACCGAAACAGTTGTCTAACCATGGATCGCAGATACACAATGGTTACGCCTGGATCCCCCAGGAAACAATCTGTATCCGTAAGCTTTCTCAGCCCTGCGAGTTACGCCATGATGACGAGTAGAATGCAGGATACACAATGGTTACGCCTGGATCCCCCAGGAAACAATCCGTACCCCTAGGCAAGACTCAGCCAGGCACTTGCGCTACTCTTCGCTGAAAGTGCGGTGTGTATACAATTATATATGCTAATATAGTACACACGGATCGTGTAATA
The DNA here is from genome assembly GCA_030765085.1 of Allium cepa. NCBI lineage: Eukaryota > Viridiplantae > Streptophyta > Magnoliopsida > Asparagales > Amaryllidaceae > Allium > Allium cepa. The sequence goes on from CM060931.1 coordinate 175,105,648, forward strand.
TGGACTACAATATAAATGTGGAAATAGATGATAATAGCATAGTAAATAAAAAATAGAAAAATCACACCAAAGATTTTTGTACTGGTTCGGAGCACCGTCCTACGTCCAGTCCCAGACTTCTATCTGGATTTTCACTATTAACTACCTCGCTTCACCCGGAGGAACAGGTTTACAACACCCGAACAACCGAACGGGATTTCACGCCTCTAATACACTGAGGACTTCAACACTTGCCTCTTACAACACAGAGGACTTCAACAAAAGAACAAATACAATTGTTGTTGACAACTTGTGTTCTTGAAAACATGGATTTGTCACTAGCAGTACACCCTTCCTATAATCTTATCCTCAAAGTATGTGAAATGATGTTTTGAAAAGATTAAGGAAAGTATATTACTTATTGAATCAAAGGATATGAAATAGTTTCAATGATTCAATAAATAATCGAGAGCTTTTAGAATGCAGGAGTATATATAAAGTAAGATCAGAGATTAGAGTAAAAGCATATAAAATCATGTTGTTTTAATCAATGAATTAAATGAGTTTATATAGATAAGAATGGTTATAACTCTTTGTGAGTAGTTGCCATTAAGAGATAGATTTTGGGGAAAGGTAAGAGATGCAACCTTTGGAGAAGAGAAGTGTCTTTTGGAAAAATTGCTTTCTGTTTAAAAACGGTCGACAGGTTAAAAAGTGACCAGTAGACAGGAATTCAAATATATATACGTTATGTGCATGTGTGCACGTTCAGTGTGCAAATTATGCAGGAACGGTCGACCGCATATATTGTGACCGGTCGACCGGTCCCTGTAAAGTTGCACACTGAATGTGCAACTACATTCTAATCGTATATATATTGATTTTCTTGAAAATGCATGATTATTTGAGGATAGATTTTAACAAGTTTATCACTATTATAATATCAAATAATCAACCTACAATCTAGAGTACCATATGTAGCTCTTTATAGCCATAATGACCTTGTTTTGTCGATCGCCTTTAGTTATTTGTCAAAAATCAAAACCTTCATAAAACTTGTGACTCACCATTCTCCCCCTTTTTGATCGATGACAATATATATCTGCAAATCTGAATCTCCCCCTGAGTATGTGATCTCTCTCTTTGAATTCTTATATATTTATGTACGTTCCTGCAAACAATTGTTAGCCCTTTCTCCCCCTTTGTCATCGACAAAAAGGAGTAACATACACTAGAATAGTAGAATGAATATGATATGCATAGCAAAATAAAACATTAACACATCCAAAACATAACAGAGTATAATGCAGACCATAATGTCAAATGAAAAATAAGAATAACGACACTATTTAGTACAAGTGTCGATGAATGTTTTTAAAGTGCTAAACCATAATAGAATCTAGGATGAAGCAGATCGTATCTCTTCTTCATCATCATCGTCGTCGTCGTCATCATCATCTTCTTCTTCTTCCTCATCATTGTTCCCTCTAGATGATTCTCCATGTCCATGACCACTCATACCTGTAGACTCGTCAGATGATGTCCAGGTGAAAACAGGAGCAGCAGGACGTTTTCCTGGGTCTTGTGCTTGAACAGAGGTGGATGTGGAACATGATATAGCATCCCATAGCATACCAAAGAATGACTTGACCTTATTGAAGCGTTATCAATTTTAGAGTCCATGCGCTTGAGACGTGATTCAAGCAAAAATTGGTTACGCGCAATTGTTTCAAGTGATTCTTTTGTGGATGATTTTGATTTTAATAGTTTTACTTCATCGGAACGAGGACGAGAGGAAGTTGCTCTTTGTTTCCTTGGTCCTCTTTGTTGCCATTCTTCAAAAGGCATAATCTCAAGATAAGGTGGAGGAAGCTTCATTCGTTTGATGGTTATGGAATCAATGCATTTTGGTTTTGAGGTTGCAGAATCAGGAGGATTTACCCCACAAGCTAACAAAAGTCGCATGATATATTCATTGTAGAAGAAATGAGGCCGTGTAGAGTTATTTACCTTGAGAATTTCATCAAAAATCATGTGTACCCAATTGATTTGGATTTCACCTAAATAGAATAGAGTGCTTTGAAGTTTTCTTTATATACTGCATCATAATTTCCAAGTCTAGGAAAAAGAGAATGCATCAAAACACGATGAAGTAGTCTGGCTGTCGGTCGAAGTCCAACAGACTTTGTGCCATCACTATTGTCTTCTATGAACTGATGACTGGTACTATTTCGAGTGAAGACTTCGCAGAAGGTAGATGAAAACTCATCGCCTCGATTTGGTATACCAAGTATAGAGGCAATTCTAGCATGAGTAAGAAAAATTTGCTTGCCACAGACCACAGACCAGATGACGCCGTTTGGATTATCAGGTTGATACTCATCGAGATTCATGTTGGCGTAAAATAATTTGATCATCAAATGGTTTATCTCCACATTATTTTCTGAAAAATCTATCAATGGAGTAATGTTGGAATTATTGGCTAACCTCCGAACTCCATAAGCCGTGAAATCATCAAATTCGATGAAAGAGCCTGGATGAAACTTGTAATTTGTCATCTGATTCCATCTTGTTACAGCAATTGGACTTTGAAGCCATTTTTTTGACGGAGATGCTAAGAGATGAAGTTTCAGAGGTTGTTCCTTTCTTGGATTTCTTTTAAGGAGGAGCCATTGTTGGAAGATTTGAGATTTGGGAATTGAAAAATAGGAAACTAGGGTTTGTGATTTTGGGAAAAAGAACAGCTTGAGTCAAAAGAGAAAGTGGGTAGAAGGAAAAATGACGCATAGGTATATATAAAAACTGAAAATACGTCAACCGGTCGACCTATGAAATATGGCCGGTCGACCGTTTTCAACCAGAGAGCAAACGGTCGACCGGCTATATATGGGGCGGTCGACCGGTTCTGACCTGCTGAATAATAACATGTTATTTTGCAAGTTTTTATAATATATCAACCTATATATATTATATTTCATTCTTAATACAAAATATAACCGTTATTACACAAGTGATAGATAAAGATATAATAACTATATATAAATCTAATGAGAAGGTTCGTCATTAGAATTATCGTTGTTTCCTTCAATACGTTTTGACCATGGACTCCATTGTTTCTGAGCTCCTTCATTCTTCTCATAGTTCCGATCCCATGAGTTAGGACTTTTAGATGTTGATGGCCTAGACGGCATTGGTTCATGCACGTCATGCTTGTTGGAACCGCAGAAAAATGTTGCCAACTTTTCTAAAACGGATAATCGTGCCGATGTCCGTTGTTGCTCGTGATAAAGTTGACTTTGCCCATAATGGAGCTGTCTCTGAAGGTCTATCTGATGTTTCTGGTAGTGGTGTATCTCATCGATTTGTGCTTTGGTACGAGGAGAATAGAACAGTGTCCTCTTCACTCGTTTTGAATTTGGAGTTTTATCAGACATACAAGAGCATTGATGATGACAACTTGGTTTTTGTTTTGGTGTTGTAGAAGAATAATATTCCTCCGACTCAGAACTCGTAATAGAAATGTATGATTATTGAGCACATTTATCACAAATGTGAGCCATAGGGAATGTTGTATAGAATATTATGGTTAGATAAAAAAGATGAACAAAATATGAAATTTTTGCAAGCTTATATACAAGTTTCTTATGTATAAACCTATGGATGTGAGTTAATGGAAAATTTTAACCAAGAAAACATAAGCAGAAATTTTATTTTAACTCTAAAAATAGCTCTCCTTTTAAAACTAAAATTATAAAATAAGAAAGGAAAGGACGATCACTAAAAGAAAAGAATGAAAAAATGAGTAAAGAGAATTAACCATTAAATCAAGCAGTGGCTTATATTTAATGTAAAAAAATAGTTTATGCAAAAGTTATGGTTAAAGAATAACTAAAAAGAAGACGTTCTTTAGAAATTACTTAGTCAAGATTTTTTCTTGAAATTAAACCAAGCTCTCTTCGTAATCTAATAAAATTAGATTCGAGCAGAGGCATAGTAAAAATGTCCGCTAATTGATTGTCAGTATGGACATATTCAAGACATATATTTCATTTGTCAATATTATCTCGAAGGAAATGATGATGGATATCAATGTGTTTGGTTCTAGAGTGATTTACTGGATTTTTAGAGAGATTTATAGCACTGGTGTTATCATAGTATATAATAGAATTTGATAAATGAATATCAAAATCTTGAAGTGTTTGTTGCATATATAGTACTTGAGTACAAGCGAGAGCTGCTGATATATATTCAGCTTCACATGTTGATAGTGAAACACAATTCTGTTTCTTACTGAACCAGGAGACAAGTGATTTTCCAATAAAATGGCACGTACCACTTGTACTTTTTCTATCCGTTCGTGAGCCACCGAAATCAGCATCACTATATGATACTAATTCAAATGGACATTCTTTTGGATAAAAAAGACCGAAATCTTTGGTATTATTAAGATAACGAATTACACGTTTCACTGCTCGTAGATGTGATTCCTTTGGATCGGCTTGAAAACGAGCACATAAACAAACACTCATTATTATATCCGGACGACTAGATGTAAGATAAAGAAGAGAACCAATCATGCTTCGATATAATTTCTGGTCAACATTCTTACAACTTTCATCTTTTTCAAGATGTGTAGTTGTACTCATAGGAGTTGGTTTACCAAATGTATTTTCTAATCTGAAGCGTTTGATAAGGTTTTCACAGTATTTTTCTTGATTGATAAAAATGCCATTTGAAAGTTGCTTTATTTGAAGTCCAAGAAAATAAGATAGTTCTCCCATATGAGACATTTCGAATTCTTTGGTCATAATACTTGCAAATTCTTTGCAAAGTTTATCGTTTGTCGAACCAAAGATGATATCGTCTACATATATCTGGATAACTAGAATATCTTTTCGAGAATGTTTAATAAACAAAGTTTGATCGACTTTGCCTATTTGAAATCCTGAGTTAATAAGATAGCTACATAGTCGTTCATACCAAGCACGAGGTGCTTGTTTTAAACCATACAGAGTTTTCTTAAGTTTGAACACATGGTCAGGATATTTTTCATGTACGAACAAAGGAGGTTGTTCGACATAGACATTCTCTTTGATAAATCCATTGAGAAAAGCACTTTTGACATCCATCTGATAAAGTTTGAAATTATGGTGACAAGCAAAAGATAATAGGATTCTAATAGCTTCTAGTCGAGCAACTGGTGCAAAAGTTTCTTCATAGTCGATACCTTCTTCCTGATTATATCCTTGTGCTACTAATCTTGCTTTATTTTTGGTGATATTTCCTTGTTCGTCGGCCTTATTTTTATAGACCCATTTAGTACCAATTACTGACTGATCAGTTGGTCTTGGAACAAGTTCCCAAACGTCATTGCGCTCAAACTGATTTAGTTCTTCCTGCATGGCAATGATCCAGTAATCATCTGTAGCAGCTTCTTTTGGATTCTTAGGTTCGATATTTGAGAGAAAAGCGACATGACCCATTTGATTGAGTTGACTCCTTGTTCTGACATGTGATGTTATTTCACCGATTATATTTTGAGCCGGATGGTCTCTTAATATTCTTGGTGGTGATTGTAACTCACATATTTGAGGAATATTCTCAATAATTATTTCCGAGTCAGAATCAATATTTGTGATGATTTGATTGTCAGTGACTATTGATTCGTCATCATTTGATATAGTGTGAGGGTGCTGATAGATTTCATCAAAAGAGACATGAAGTGATTCTTCAATAGTTTTGGTTCGTTTATTAAATATCCGATAGGCCTTACTTCGTTCCGAATAACCGACAAATATTCCTTCATCGGCTTTTGGATCGAATTTGCCAAGCTGGTCTTTAGTATTTAAAATAAAGCACTTGGAACCAAAAACTTTGAAGTATGAGATTTTAGGCTTCTTTTGTTAAATAATTCATAAGGAGTATTCTTGGTAAGAGGTCTTATGGATACACGATTTAAAACATAACAGGCAGTTGCCACAGCTTCTGCCCAAAAATGTTTTGGTAAGGTGGTTCCATTCAATAATGTTCTTGCACATTCTTGTAAAGTTCGGTTCTTCCGTTCTACAACTCCGTTCTGTTGTGGAGTTCTGGGAAACGAAAAATTATGATATATACCTTTCTTTGTACAAAAATGTTCAAATTCATTATTTTCAAACTCTCCGCCATGATCACTTCTTATATTTTTAACTTTAATCCCTTTTGATTTTTGAATTCTTTTGACGAAAGATTTGAAATGATCGAAAGTGTCACTTTTATTTTTTAAGAAAATTGTCCATGTATAACGAGAGAAATCATCAACAATTACAAGCACATATTGACAGTGATTTATTGATTGAACCCTAGTAGGTCCAAATAAATCCATGTGTAGTAACTCAAGTGGTTGTAATGTTGATATGACTTTCTTGGATTTAAAAGATGATTTGGTCAATTTTCCTAATTGACATGCATCACACATGTTGTTAACTTTAAAACTCATTTTGGGTAGTCCTCTAACTAGATTGTTTTTGGCTAGCTTGTCAGTAGTTCTGAAGTTTATATGACAGAAGCGTTTGTGTCATAGCCATGGATCATTGTCATTAGCCACAAGACACATATCTGAATTATGATTAATATTCATATTCAGAATATATATTTTTCTGTCTCTATAACCTTCGAAAACCAAATTATGGTCTTTATCTAAAATACTACACTTATTATTCGAAAATGAAATTATAAAACCCTTGTCACATAACTGACTAATACTAAGCAAATTGTGTTTTAAATTTCTAACTAGCATGACATTAGTAATAAGAGGTAAGTTAGATGTACCGCAATTGCTCACATCGCCTTTGCCGATGATATAGCCTTTTGAATTGTCTCCAAAAGTGACGGAGCCACCATCTGAGTATGTAATATTTGTTAATAAGTTCTTGTCTCCCGTCATGTGCTTTGAGCAACCACTGTCCAATATCCACTTTCCTCTTTTCTTAAGTGGGACCTGCAAAAAATAGAATTAAGTCCATGGTACCCACTTTTTATAGGGTCCTAAGAGTTAGGTCTTAGGAGTCCAATCCCATTTGGGTCCGGTATCCCCTTTATATATATAATTATTATTAAAATGCACAGTATTCATGAATTGCTGAATGTATTTGTTCCTAATCAAATTGTTATTTGTTTTAGGAACCCATATTTTGATAGTCTTGATATTTTTCTTTTGAAATTTCACAACTGGTTTTGGTTTGGAATATAATAAACTAAGATTTTTCTTAGCTTCAGTTTTTTTTACTTTCTTCTTCCTTTTATTTCCAAGATGTTTCTTGGTTTCTTGTTTGTTATATCCCAATCCTTGTTTGTCTGAAATAGATTGTGAACTTTCAATGATTTTTGTCAAATTTTCTCGACCTTTGTTAAAGTTAGAAACATTTTGAGTAATGTCATCAAACTTTGTTTGTAAGCTAGCTTTTCTAAGTCAACAATTTTGACTTTTGCTTTAAGCTCATAATTTTCAGTAGTGAGAGCATTATTTTTCTCTTTTTGAGCTTCTATTTCTTGACTCAAAAGAGATATTTGAGAGTCAACATCAGATGATGATTCTTGAATATTTTCAAGTTCCTCTTCTAATATTTTCTTCTCATCTTTTAACATATCTCGTTCAAACTATGCTCTACTTAAATCTGCTTTGACTACTTTTAATTGACGTTTTATGTCTTTATATTTGACTATCAATTCAGCATTAATATCAAGTAATTCATCAAATGTAGGAATTTGTACCTCATCTTCTGTTGCCATAAAACAAACATTAGCTTGTTCATTCTCTGAATCACTTTCACTTTCTGATGAAGATGACTCTGAATCATCCCATGTTACTGAGAAGGCTCGTTTCTTAGATTTGTCCTTCTTATATTTGAATTTGTCATTTTCTGACTTCTTCTTTTGTTCTGGCCAATCCTTCTACATGTGACCCTTTTTGTGGCAGTTGAAACATTCTATAGCAGATGAAGATGGTTTATTTGATCCAGGTTTCCTTTTATTGTAACGACTGGCTTGTCGATATTTTAGGAATTTTTTGAATCCTTTCGCAATGAATGCCAAATCTTCGTCTTCAGAATCTGATTCATTTTCATCTTTCTCAACATGAAATGCTACATTTTTCTTTTCTTCTTTCTGTTCTCTTCTAGTCTGCAAATTTGCTCCATAGGACATTAAATTTCCTATCAATTCATCTGGCTTCATGACGGAAAGGTCATTAGCTTCTTCAATTGCTAATACTTTTCCTTCCCATTCACTAGTCAGAGAATGTAGGACTGTTGAAACAACATCGAAATCAGAATACTTTTGTCCTAAGCCAATAAGTGCATGGTGAATAGTTTGAAACCGTGAATACATGTCATTGATTGTCTCATTTGGTTTCATTTTGAAATTTTGAAATTGACTTTTCAGCATGGCTATTTTGGCTTGTTTAACCTTGTTAGTACCTTCATGATTGATTTTTAGTGTTTGCCAAATTTGATATGCAGTAGTGCAGATACTAACACGGTTATATTCATTTTGGTCTAATGCACAGAACAACATATTTATTGCTCTTGCATTTACGGCTGCTGCCGTTTTCTCAGCCGCTGTCCATTCTGAATAATCAGTTGTTGGATTCACTATTTCTCTTTGAGTGGCATTCCAAGCATCATAGCTATTTGATTGCATAAAGAATGACATACGTGTTGCCCAATAACTATAGTTAAGACCATTGAAAAATGGAGGTCTTTGTGTTGATTGACCCTCCGTGTAACTGGTGTTTTGAGTGCTAGTACTTACGTTATTTGCCATATTACTATAATATATCAAATAACTGTGTTACGGTTATATGATGACCGTGCTCTGATACCAAATGAAAGTGCGGTGTGTATACAATTATATGTGCTAATATAGTACACACGGATCGTGTAATACGGACTACAATATAAATGTGGAAATAGATGATAATAGCATAGTAAATAAAAAATAGAAAAATCACACCAGAGATTTTTATACTGGTTCGGAGCACCGTCCTACGTCCAGTCCCAGACTTCTATCTGGATTTTCACTATTAACTACCTCGCTTCACCCGGAGGAACAGGTTTACAACACCCAAACAACCGAACGGGATTTCACGCCTCTAATACACTGAGGACTTCAACACTTGCCTCTTACAACACAGAGGACTTCAACAAAAGAACAAATACAATTGTTGTTGACAACTTATGTTCTTGAAAACACGGATTTGTCACTAGCAGTACACCCTTCCTATAATCTTATCCTCAAAGTATGTGAAATGATGTTTTGAAAAGATTAAGGAAAGTATATTACTTATTGAATCAAAGGATATGAAATAGTTTCAATGATTCAATAAATAATCGAGAGCTTTTAGAATGCAGGAGTATATATAAAGTAAGATCAGAGATTAGAGTAAAAGCATATAAAATCATGTTGTTTTAATCAACGAATTAAATGAGTTTATATAGATAAGAATGGTTATAACTCTTTGTGAGTAGTTGCCATTAAGAGATATGATCTTTGGTGAAAGGTAAGAGATGCAACCTTTGGAGAAGAGAAGTGTCTTTTGGAAAAATTGCTTTCTGTTTAAAAATGGTCGACAGGTTAAAAAGTGACCAGTAGACAGGAATTCAAATATATATACGTTATGTGCATGTGTGCACGTTCAGTGTGCAAATTATGCAGGAACGGTCGACCGCATATATTGTGACCGGTCGACCAGTCCCTGTAAAGTTGCACACTGAATGTGCAACTACATTCTAATCGTATATATATTGATTTTCTTGAAAATGCATGATTATTTGAGGATAGATTTTAACAAGTTTATCACTATTATAATATCAAATAATCAACCTACAATCTAGAGTACCACATGTAGCTCTTTATAGCCATAATGACCTTGTTTTGTCGAACGCCTTTAGTTATTTGTCAGAAATCAAAACCTTCATAAAACTTGTGACTCAACATTCGCGACCTACACAAATTGCAGGATACACAATGGTTATGCCTGGATCCCCCAGGAAACAATCCGTACCCCTAGGCAAGACTCAGCCAGGCAGTTGCGCTATGTAGTCGCGATCATAAGACCACGGGGATCGCCGTGGAATTCGATGGACACTCGAGTATCATATCCGGAAAACCCAAATCAAAGAGAGAGAATAATATCGATAGAATGAATTTACAGTGTGGCCACAAAGCGGATATCAAGCAGAAGGCACTTTCCATATCTTTACTTCGAAAATATGTATCATATAGTACCTTTCAAAATCACTTTCAAATATCATACTTATATAAAGTCCATTATATATAAGATTTCATTTCAAATCAAATACTTTCCAAAATAATAGTATATCAAATCACACTTATATAAATTTCGATTATATAAGATTTCATTTTTCAAAATTGAGTACCTTTTCAAATCAACAGTTCTCAAATCAATGGTTTACTTATACAAATCATTTTTATATAAGTTCGATAGCTCCCAAATCAAGTACTAAATAAAACAGGTTCTAAATTTTAAACCATTTCGATATCAAATAAATTTTAAAATCATATATGATGTCACCAAATCATTTCTTTCAAGTTATACATATTCAGTTTCAAAATTTCTTAAAACAATAGGTTTAGAAAATAATCCAAATTTCCAAATCAACAAAATTTAGGTCAAATAAATCCATTTCCATTTCAAACATGTATTCACTTCAAAAGTCATAATACTTTCAAAGCTATGAATCTTTCGAAACTAAAATACTTGAAATCATTACACTTTGAAAATCATAACATTTAGAAATCATGCATTTGAAATCATAAAGCATGCCCTTAATTCTTTACATTTTAAATTTATTTTTTCAATTAAACCAAAATCTCAAATTTTCGATTTTAATTCAATTCAAACCATCAGTTTCAATTCAATTTAGTTTTCCAACGAACCCTTTCGAATATTATCAAATTTCAAATATAGATTTGATTTACAAAATAAACTATTAAATCTTAAATATGTTTAAAGGCTTAAATATACCATATTTCAAAACTAAATTTCATAATTTCATATATCTCAAATTTTACTTCATTATTACTTACATATGTCATTATTTCGCAACATTACATTCGATCGCTCGCTTGATCACACAAGTTCGCTTTCGAACTAGTATTGTCCATTCGACTTCCCTAATGCGGACTTCGATATGGTTTCTTGACTAGAAGCCATCAGTCTCCTTGCATAGCCATATACTATGATAGAGAATTCTAGAATCAAGCCCAAAATCCATATCAAATGTTCGCCATCAAGAATCAAATGAAAAATCCTAACACGAAATGGTGTAATTCACCTCGAACTTGTGTACTTAAACTTGGATCAAATTAATTATGCGAATAAAACAACGTACGTACAACTTATGTATCTATTCCAACTTGTTAAATAAATAGTTTTATAAAGATGTTACTAAGTTAAAACATTTTAAACCAAAATTTTCTCAAACATTTGAAGACTAATTTTTATCCAAAACATTTCAAAACTAAATTTCATATTAGTATAATTCAAAATAGTCTTATTTATTTACTTAACAAAACAGTTTCAACTTATAAAAAACCATATTATTTCATACTTGAAACATACAAACTAAACTTATATTCTTTATCAAATACCTTATACCTTTCAAAAAAAAATAGCTTTGAAAAATTAACCTTGATTTGGAAGTGCTCGAATCTTAAAATAGTCGAAGAAGTCATATTTTCAATCCAAGAGTTGAAAATCAACACTAAATCAGTAAATGAATTTCAAAAGTTAGGTTTCAAAATCTGAAACTCGAGAACTGAACACCGGCTTACTTTAAATCTTTTAAAATATATATATATATATATATATATATATATATATATATATATATATATATATATATATATATACGAATCTATCTTTCGAATATCAAACCATACTTCGAAATCTGAAATCAAAATTGGTTTCACAAAATCACTCGTAGAGCAAAGCTACTAGAGTGGCCTCTCTCTCACTCAGAAACTCGAAAATCAATGTCGATGATGCATGCATTCATCACCGAAATTATTTTCCAGCGACATAAGTGAGTTCTGGACTTCAATTAACTTTGAAAAACTTCTTTGAAATTCCTTCGAAATTCCTTCGAAATCATTGAAATTCATTCGAATAAATTTGAACATTTCTTATTTGATATATATATATATATATATATATATGTATGTATATATCTTTAAATCATATTACTATATATATTTTCCAAAATCTTAAAACCGATTTCAAAATACCGGAATTCGATTCCTCGAAATTCAAATTCAAAACCCTTCAGTTATAAATCATTTTTGTATAAATCAAGTTCTTATAAAATTTTCAAAATTTCAAATTCTTTCGAAATTTCAAATTTTCATTTTTGAAAGGTATATAATCCTTATCGAAAACATTTCACTTTTATATATAAAAATATGGCCATCCTTAATAATTTCGATGTATGCACAATTTCAAAATACAACCAAATACAAATTTCCAAAGGATGATTCAGGGAAGGATTTCAAACAAACAAAGATTCAAAATTAGAGGGACTCTAATCAAATAGAATTCTAGTTCGAAGATAAACTCAAACAAAGATGAGATAATTTAATTACCAAATAGAGGATAGATAAGCCTATATAAATCGCGGGCGAACTTAACCGGTCAACCGAGACTTTAGGAATATTAATCAATACGGAAATCTAAGGCAAATCGACCTTCGATCGCCAGAGATAGAATCCGGGTAGAGCAGGAGATAGATAGCATCGACATCCGAGGATACAAAAATCTTCAGTGAATCAATGCCAATTGTAAAGGAGTTTCACCCCTTTACAAATCATTCAAAGATTTACGGAATCATCGCTCTTTAGAGAGGTCATTCCAAAGTAGAGTTACGAATGCTCCAAAATTAAAAGGAAAAATGGGGAAAACAAGACCGGATTTCAGAACAAGTGGGAGTGTTCCAAAGTTCAAGGAATCCTAGTCGATAAGAATCTTAACCAAAAGATTTCTAACAAGGTAGATAACGAAGAGATGAAGTTTAGAAAATCTTTATTTCGAAATAAGAACATTTTTATACCAAAATAATATTTGAAAAATCTTTTAAAAATCTTTTAAAAATCATTTTATACTTCGAAAATACGTTCTCTCACAAAGAAAGGATTTTGAGATTGATTTCACTCATTCTAGGGTATTTCTACCCTATCTCTAATGAATTTTTGCTCCGCAGGCTAAGGTTTGCCTAAAACCTAAGCTTTGATACCAACTGTAACAGACTCGATATTTTCAGCCATTCGCATCCGCACATGTCGGACTTGAATTGCTCAAAATACCGCGTTGTAAATAAATTTGGAGCAAATGAAATATGGTAACAGAATCACAGACACAGAAATATCAGAATAACTCGCAGCGGAAATTAAAATACCATAGTAGTTCATGAAGCTACTATAACAAACTCTCAAAACATAATGCATAATATCAGTCTGAAAAACATATACAATAGAAATCTCAATTACATAGCAGTTTATCAATACCAAAGCTGAAATAGAACATCTGAAACTGAAGGGATAGATAACTAGACAAGCAGAATCTCCAGCAATTCCTAGCTCCAGAAAGAAATCCAAAGCTAAGCTGTAAATACTCAGGCTGACCCGAGCGTAAAGTAAAACACAAAACACTCGAGTCAGGACAATATATACTTATATAATGTAAACTAACTCAAGTGAACTGTAGTAGAAATGCACAATAACTTAAAGGATGTTTGGGATCGCCCATCCTTTAAGAATCAGTTAAACTATAAATTTTACATCCCGTGGTTAAAATTTCAAAATGGTATTTTATACTTCAAAATCAAATATCAATTCAAAATTCAATATCATTCAAAATCCATTTCAAAATATCAAAAATATAATATCTTCCAAACCACATTCATTTTTATTTAATTTAAATACCATCACAAAACACATTTCAAAATAGTTTATATTTCAAAACAAATTACTTCATTTTAAATCATAAAAATGAAGTTATTATATTTAATAATTAATTATTAAATTTACAAAATTTTAGTCTTTAAAAATTCATTTATCCACTTAATTTATTAAAACAGATGAAAATTCAACTTTCGCAGCATTTAGAAATTGCTACGGAAAGTTACATTCAAAACAGTTCAATTTAATAAAAGATAGCATTTAAAAATGTTGTAATAGGGTTACATTAGTTTCAAATAAAACTTAGTTAAATTCAATAATTATAGCATTTACAAAAATGCTATAATAACCTTTAATTAAACTTAGCCATTTGGTTCATTATTATCAACTACAGCATTTACAAATGCTGTATTATCATTTACATTAGAATTATTAGCATTTCAGAAATGCAGTTAATTAACTTCAAGTATTCAATATAATTTCACAAACAATTATATTTTTATTTAAATCATTTTTAGCTTATAAAATCATATAATTTCACTTTTAAAACAGTCATTCAAATACCCTTATATTCATGATTTTATAAAGTTAAATCTCCATTCAAAAATCAAAATTTAATAATAATTCACTTATTAAATTCCAACATTAAATTTTAAATTCATTATATTAAATTTAACTTAACATTTAAGTTTAAAATTTTCAAATATAACTTAATTTAATTTTTATTTACTTAACTTAACATTCACTTTTAAGCCAAACTCACAAATTTCCAATTTAAGTTATATTTCCAAATTTCAACCTAAATATTCATCCATTTCACATTTTTAACTTTATTCAATAATCATTGATATATTATAAAATCATTTTAAATTAATTTAATTCAAAATATCATAAATTTATCATAATTTCATATTTAATCTAAATTCCATTTATCACCAAATTCTAGTATTCAAAATAACTTACATTTCAGATTTTCTAACTTTACGATTTATTTATTTCACTTATAAATTTTCATAAAATCAATAATGCTTTACAAAAATCATTTTTAATCAAATTTAAATCAAAATATTATAATATTTACATTTCTAAAATAATTTAAATTTTTTAGGAAAACATATTTTAACAACGGGTCTGTATTTCATTTTCTAGCCTAGATGAAGTGATACGGGTAATATATCATTTCAACTCGTAATTTACAAAGAAAACCGGGTTTGATCATTTCAAACCCGCAATCCCAAGTAAAAGAAAATAATTGAAAATCATTCAGGCCTATCATTTCAGCCCATAACGATTTTCTCCTATTCTAAATTCCGTTCGGGTATGTATCATTTCAACCCATAGTGATTCTAGTCTACAGGGAACTTGCAGTGTGATAAACTGATGAAAATAACAGAATAACATGAAATAACAGTAACATATGGTATAACAAGTGTAAATATAGGTGTGAACTTCATATGAATATAATATAGCAGCTATAACAGGATGATATGCATTTACAGATTCAGGTGATGTCAGTTTATCACTATATAAGTACATATTAGTCTGGTGAGATTTACTCACCTGTTTAAGCTATAGATGACAACCAAAACACACGACAAGGAATCTTTGAAGGCACGACAACATGAATAAGATTTGAGATCGGGAGAGCCAAAGATTAATTTCCTTAAATATATCAAACAAAACAAATAAAACATGAATTACAAACCAAGATATTACAAAACAATGCTAGGAATAACTACACAATTCAAAGCTAGAACTTTTGCACTTGCATTCAACCTTGTATGCTTCAGCTTTGGACTGGAAAGGCACTGTTATGGGATGGTTTTGAATCAGGTTAGGATCAGTTTTGGGTTCAATAGGGTCGGCCATAACATGGATATGAAGGAGATGAAGTGTATAGGCATGTATAACACAAATCAAGGTAACCAAAGTAGAATTTCTGTGCATAAATGGTTCGGCCCTAAGCATACATAGGCACGGCCAGGCCTGGCAGGGTCATGTACTGATGTGGCAGGGGTCTCACGTCAGCAAGTGGCTGGTGGTGATGATGCAAAGGTCGGCCAAGGTGATGTGGTGGAGTGGTGAAGGTAAAGGAGCTTGGCAATGCATGTTTAGGTGGAGTTTGCTCAAATATTTGGTGGATCTACATCATGGATTGCCACGGCTATGGATGGACAGTGGGTTGGAGGGGATGGCAGCTGGTTGTGGTGGTGGTGGAGGTGTCTATGGTGGTGGAGGAGCAAGGGCTGAGCTACAAAGGTGAAGACAAGTGCAAAGAGATAAGGAAAACAAGAAGAATAAGCGAAAAAGAAGAAGAACTTTACCAAACTTTTTCTCCAGGAGTTCATGGCCGGAAATTTTGGATGAGAAACTTTTATTTTGGTGAAAATGAAGTTGGATGCAGCTGAAGAATGACAGGGGACGGCCAAAAAGAATTAAATGCAACAAGGTTAGGTAAAATGAAGAGACGGGAAAACAAAAGGTGTTAAGCAACTAAAGAGACATAAACTTTTCAAATTTCCTTTTATTTATTTATATAAGTTTAAATTTCTGAGAATAATAATAATTTCAGTAAAAATTTCGAAAATGCAACAAAATATAAAAATATAAATAAATAATAACAATTATATAAGGTAAAATAAGAAAATAGCTCAAAAAAATACAAACTAGTCCAGAAAAATGAAAAATAAACAGAATGAACTTTGAAAAATTTATATGAACTTGTAAAAATATTTATAACAAAGATAATAACATAAAATAAAAATCCGTTGACAAAATTATATAAATTTTTTAATTAAATATAATTTAAATAAAGAAAATAGCAGAAAAAATAGAAAACAGCCTTTAAAAATAGGAAATAAATACAGTAAACTTTGGAAAAGTTTTATTATCACCTCAAAAATATTAAAAGAAAAAAATATACATAAAATAACATAATGACACATTTTAAAATAAAATATGACAAAGAAAATATAATTTATATAATTTAAAATAGACAAAATTGCTAAATAAAATAAATTGCATTCAATATTGAAATATACATAACTTTCACAATTTAAATCTGTTTTCAACGAAATGAAAAGTAGTATTCAAGTTATTAAAAATAATTTCATAATAAAAGATAAAATTTAATAATTTAAATATTTAAATTTGAAATTTTAAAAAAAAATCAAAGTTCGACCAGTTTGACCTGAAATCCACTTTTCAGTAAAATATTCAATTTATACCAGTTGGAATTATAATTCACATAATAATCAAAGTTTATATTCAAAAATGAAATGTTTTAAATGAAACAAGTTTAAAATAAATTTAAAAGTGAAATAAAGTCAAAATTAAAATATACATAAAAATCTAGGGTTGTTACAGAACTCAAGTTTCAACTTCCGAAGTTCCCATCTCTAATGCTCTAAAAAGATTGCATTAAGTTTTTTCAAAATGAAAGAAGATTAGTATTATCCAAAATTTAAGCAATCTCCAAAATGAATAAACTACAACTTGGATTGCATAGAGATAATCTTCTAATATATGGTACTTAATTCTGAAGTGGGAATTCATCATATTCGTGGAACTTAAAAAGTGATCTCACCGATGTTCCGCCCGTAGCACTTGTTGAATACGAAAATTGATATTGAGTAAAACTAGAATGATTTCTATGATCTTATTTACTCAATAATGTTTGCCAAGGTTAATTTTAGGGTTTACAGTAAACGATGTCTTAAATAACATGTGTTTTTGACCCAATTAAAAGTTATGAAATTCTGGATCGATGATAAGTAAGAAAATAGGAAATGTTTCCCAATTAACAAGTGAATAAGCTTAGAATTTCTCTAAGACAAAAGAAAGAGATTTTGAAATCATCCAAAAAGAATTAAAGTGAAAAGAGACTTGATGATCATGTATACTCATATTCACATTTTATCGATAATTGGATTTTGAAGGAACCGAAGTCGGATTTAGGTGACTCCTATCCGAAAAACACTTCGAACCAATTTACGTGTTCGAAGAACGAAGATGTTTGAAGATGGAGATATTGAGACGAATAATAACGAAGGACTACTTGTTGATTAGTTGGGGATAAGCTCCCGATTGACTATATTATGGTCTCTTTGTTATGAAAAACCTCAGAACCACAATGGCTTCTCGCCTAGTAATGGCCTAGAAAAGTGCCTTTGATTTCGTTCAGTCCCAGAACGAAGTTGAATGGAATAATATCTGACCTTGCATTCTAAATCACAATAAGTGATCTATGTAAATGTATATCAGTCGGTGGTGGAGAAGACACCTTCTCTTAGCTTAACACCCTTTCCTGAGACATAAGAGCTCAGAAAGTTATACGTTTATAAAAATCAATCGTGTGAATGTGGAATGGCAATGTAACATTCAATGTGAAAGAAGATGTGCTATGTGAAAAGGTAATCGTAGCATCGAGCCTCATCAACCGAAAATGACCGAACAGGGTTAGATGCAGCAAGACTAAGTGGGTCATTCCCAATTAGGGTATGATCATTCCCTTCTAGATATATTTCTTCCCGCTATGATGTTCGGGATGTAAATTAATGTGGTTTGTATGCTAGAGCACGCTTAGTTAAAGGTCGGTAACGACTGAGGGATAATATATTCGATACTATCTAGTTACAGAGATAGGCCGGTCTTGCGTTCATAGAGGATCCTTTGTGATGGTCCTTGGTACATTCCTTTAGAGATATGTTGTCGAAAGGTAGTCCCTTCACTGGTCATATGTTTAGAAATCCATTCTCTAATAAGAACCTACGGTTTTGTTTGTAGAGCCTAGTTTATTGGAATTTAATAATGGTAACAATTTCAGCAAAGATTAATAAGTTTATTTGCAAATGTTTTCAAAGAATGTCATTAAAAATAATATCAAATGTTTTGGTATAAATGTGTTTTAATTGTCATGAGGTAAAACCCCGTCTGCGTTTATGTGTGGACGTGGTCTTATGAGATACTCTTTCCTTTTTAAAGGATTTTATTTCCAAGGCTGATATATGACACTATCATTTATTATTTGAATTTTTCTCACACTGGTTTATAAAACCTGATCCGTGTATTTTCAATACTCGAATCAGATTTGAGTAGTTTCAGGTTTAGTCGAAGACGATTGGAGTTTCCAAACGAGAGCTAGAGATATTCATCTACATATGGCATATTCTATTATCCGCTTTTCGCTGTCTGTTTGTTTTTATTTGATGTTTGTCAGCAATTGTAAGGACAGATTTTTATAATTGTCCAAGCTAAATTTAGGTTAGACTTTGATATATGTATTTTAAAAGTTTTCCACTGTAAAGATATTGTTCAATATTATACATTATTCAATTTGAGTGAGATTCTATTCTGTCTATTTTTTTATTACCCTTCATGTTCTGTCTTTTCATGCAATTTGAATTGGACATTTTTGGTTTATTGTCGATTCAAAAGGTATAGAAAAACGGGCCTTGGAAAGACTATAAAATCATCTGGAAATAATGGCACTTGAATTGAAGCCCGGAAAGTTATCTAGCGGTAGTAATAATATGAATTGAAGACTAGGAAATTATCCAGTAATGATATCCTGAATAGTAGACCAAAAATCCATTCTGGAAATAATATTTTCTGAATAGAAGAACAAAAAACCAGTAAATATTTAAATGGAAGACCAAAAAATCCATCCGGCAATAATAGAAGACCAGAAAACCCATCTGCAATAATATTTTCTTTTGCGTTAATGGATAATTCCCTCTTTCTTTGAATCATGATAGCTTGTATGTGTTAGACCTTTCTCTAAAAGATTTCTTAATTTCTTCTTAGAGCACAAATATCTCATTTTTGATTTGATCCCCCTCTAGATGATTGCTTTTTCTTTGGAGCACGAATGGCTCATTTTCAATTGATCTTCCTCTAGAAGACTGTATCAATCCTTCTTTAGGACTGAGTTTGATTTACTTTTGTATTTGATCTCCCTTTAGAAGACTGCTCAATCCTTCTTTAGGATTGAGTTTGATTTTCTTTTGTATTTGATCTTCCTCTAGAAGACTGCCTCTTACTACTCTTTGGGTAGTGATTTAGTCTTTAATTGATTTCTTTATTGTCATCTTTAGGTAATGATCTCAACTTGGATCGCACCCCTTATCATCATCTTAGGTGATAATTTAGATATTTTATTTGGTGTGTTTGGTTGGCTATCTTTGTGAGAAATATAGAATACAGATCTTAAGGTTAGGATTAACACTAGAGGAGGGTGAATAGTGTTTAAAGGAATTACTAAATCTTTTTGAGTTTTTGTTAATTTGAACACAAATGTATTCAATATTCAGACACAGATATGATCACAGAATCAAATACAGATGCAGAAATAAAGTAAAAGCAATAAAGGAAAGAACACCCCGGAATTTATACTGGTTCGGAGTTACCCTACATCCAGTCCCGCACACAAGTATGGATTTCCTTTCAAAAGCAATTATACAATTACATCCTCGATTTCAAGGCCATGAGGTATACCACTCCATATTTGCAATCCTCTAGGTAGAGATACTTGATTTCGGGGGCAACAAGTTCACCCAATTGATTTCCTAGGCTACAATCACACCTTTTCTTGATTGATTGATTTCCAATGCTACAATCACACCTTTTCTCGCTTGATTGATTTCCAAGGCTACAATCACACCTTTTCTCGCTAAATTGATTACAAAGAAGTTTATAACTCTGTATAGCACTGAGATCTTGTTGAGATAGTGATAAAGAATCAAACCAGAAATGATCTAGTTAGATTCAATGTTGATTTCGACAGAGTAATGGTAATAATGTGTATAAAGAAATGTGGAAGAAGAAGAGGAGGAGTGAAAACCAGAAAATATAAATACAAATTCGTTCAAAACCACACCTATTTATAGTAGAACAACAGCCATGTCCATTCGTGAAAGGATATGACGAATAAACACTTCCTTTGAAATTCAAAATTTTGAAATAAACTGCTACCATGTTGACATGGGGTACTTGAGGATGTCGACATGCCTAAGGTATTTTTGGTAATTTGCTTTTCTTTGAAAATAACTTCTATCTTGTATTAAAACTATTTTAAAATTTATAAATATACTTAACTATAGTTAAAATACATAAGTAAATATAGAGAATAATATTTTGATATATATATATATATATAAAGTTTTTCTATAATTTTATATTTAAATCTAAGTAAAAATATTAAAAGTTAAATATATTATTATTAAAAGATAGTTTAAAACCGAGGATAATTTGATCTTGAAAATGAGGATTATTTTGAGGCTAAAAGTATTAAAACCAAGAAAGATGTTTTTGATTCTTTTTAAAAGGAAGATTTTGATAACATTTTGAAAACAAGATATTATTTTGTAAAACATTTTGAATAAAAGTTAGTAGATACAAAACAATGTTCCACTAGATTTTTCATAGGTTCCATCCTATTTAGGGTTCCATCCTTTTAACAGGCTCGAAGTGGATTCCATTCCACGAATAAATTGGATTTTAAGATGCCGGTGCTTTTCTAGGAGTTTTAACAAAATTCCTAATTAAAATACTTATTATTGAAATCTTAAACTCCTGATAATATTGATACTCATGAGTCTTTAATCTTGATATCTTGAATCTCTATACTGTACAGTCTTCATTCTTGGTACCTGCATGGTTAAATCCTGCATATACATATATATCTGAACTATAATGTTAGTATTTATATTTTATAATCTTATTCTAAGGTTGTTGTCATCAAAACTATCATTCAAGGACTAACAGTCTCCCCCTTTTTTATGATGACAACCTTTGTTTATAAAATATTACTTCTATCCTAATAAATCCCCCTAAAACTAATAAACTCCCCCTTAATCTATGCATAACTACCCTATTTTATAATTCTCCCCCTTTGTCATCAACAAAAACCATCCTAACACCGTAAAAATAAAAATCTTCCCCTTAAACTAATACTAGAACAAAGTATAGTAAATGAAATCTGAAAGATATTAACATAATTATATTCTAATTATTCAATACATAAATATGTATGTATATTTCAAACAATCCAATCAACACGCATATCAAATCCAATCATGTCAAGCAATTCAAACAAATCGATCAAATCAAACAAGTCAATCAAGTCAAATAAGTCAATCAAGTCAATTAAGTCAAACAAGTCAATCAAAACATACCAAACAAATCAAAAAACTAATAATCCTATACTATAAGACAATACAACAAACTCCTCCTAAATAAAATACACTCCTTATGTATACATGTATGCAATATGTAGTTTGTAATGTAGTATAAAATGTATGACTTATGTAATGTAGCATAAGATAATATGTAAAATGAAGTGCAACTTGTGATGCAAATGATTATGATATTTCATGCATTGTAATTTATGATGTAATGTGCAACGAAATGTGATATGAAATAGGATGCATAATGATATGTAATATGAGAAAAATGATAATGAAGTAAAAAATAATAATACGCAGAATGATATGATAAAATATGTACTACGGCAAGAGACATCCGGATTATAAGATAAACATGAGTGGTAAGTAATATCTAATTGACAAGCATATATATATATATATTTATGTATGTATGTATGTATGTATGTGTGTGTGTGTGTGTGTCTAAATCACTTCAATCAAACAAAGGTAATACACACAAATTACTAGACTTAGGTTAAGGAAACTAATGAATGAGACTGAAAGAGTAGTAAAGAAATGTGGATTTAAAAAATTTAATACCCTCCTTGTTTTAAAAAAATTAAATTAATTTTTTTAAGAATCCAAACTTCCATATTTATAAAATACATAACTTACTAGTTAAAAATTATATATTAAATTATTATTGACTAAAATATTTAGAAACATGTTTAAACATCTTTAAAATAAAATCATACTGAAATATTAAAAATAACAAAATTTGAAAAACTAAAATAAACATGTGTTATGTTAAGGCGTCTTTCATTTAAAATTTTAATTAATTACTAAAAATATCTAAACATTAATTTTAAAATATTCTGATATAAGTTAGAAAATAACTTTTAAAAAGAATAAAGAAATATTCTTAATTTAAATATTATTTTTACATAATTTAAAGTTTCAAGTAGAAAACGCAGCATTTACAGAATGCTGTAAAAAGTTTTTGCAATAAAAAATATTCAAAACATTATAAAACAGAATCTGTAGTATTTACCAAATGCTACGAAAAGTTTCTAAAACACTACAGTGTTACAAAGCACAGAGAAGCTATAAAAACAAATTTGCAGCACTTAAGAAACGTTCCAGAAGAAAAGACAGCATTTCAGATATAATATCTATTGTTCCAGGCCTGATTTTAAAATGATTTTGTACTAATTTTATGACCAGATACTGAAATGTAAATAGTTGATTTTTTACTCAATTTTTTGGTAAAAAAATAATAAGAAAATGTGTGTAAAGACACTTGACATTATGCATGTAAAAATGCTTTTCTACTTGATATAGTTGTCATAAATTAGTAGTAAGATTTTATTTGAAAGAAAACACATTTTTAAAAACTTTTAAAAAAAATTAGACTGGTATATCGAAATTTATACTATGGTGTGCGATATATGACCTAAATATCAAAACTTATAGAAGAGATAAATTTTTATACCTAACTAAATGCATAAATATATATTCCTAAATACAACAATAATTATGAAATAATAGTAAAGCGTACCAGTTTTTGCACTCTATCTTTCTAACTTTGTTGTTCTTCCATTATCATCAACCACACATTTATATCTTTTATAATTTAATGACGAGATCTATTCTACTGCGACGGGCTCGTTTTTCTGATCAGCGTAGTATGTTCATTTGCCAAATTTGAAGACCGTATGAGAAAGATACGGATGATTTAGTAGATTGACGAATTTGGCACCAAAAATTTGAATTTGAATTTTGAATGAATGGACACTTCAACCACTATAAATAGGCCCAACAGTCATCACTTTTCATAAAAGTTTCTCTTCTTCTTCCCCTTTTCTATTTACCATCAAACTTCTAGAAGGCATATCTCCTTCGTTTCTTAACGGAATTGGATGAAACAAGTGGAAAATCGAAGAGGAAGGCAAGAGATATGATCTAGTAATAGTTGGTGATGAATTTGGACAGTATTGTGGTGCAACAGGCCAAATCAGTAAGAGAAATGTAGAAAATCTCATACACAGTTTTTCAGTTTTGGTTAACCAACTTCAAACTGTCATATCTCACTCAATTTTGATCGGAATTTGATGATCAACCCACCAAAACGGCCATGAGAACAAGAACTACAATCTGGAAAAGGAGTGGGAACAAAATACTCAAATTTTAGGATGAAATTTGAAGAATATCATTGACAGTTCTGCTTTCTTTTTTTCTTTGTTCATCAAAACTTCATTTGACCATAACTTGGTCATTTCTTGACGGATTCGAATGAAACCAGTGACATTGTGAAGTAAATGGAGAGAAGTACAGTATCATATCAAGTTGTAGATGAGAATTAAAAGATTTGTATTGATCTGGTACCCATTTCATTGTCAATTGCCATTATATATCCATTTGTTCTTCTTGATTGTTGAACGGTTATCTGGTATCTTTTAACTAATAGTCATTAGACATAATTCTTCTTCTGAAAAACAACATAACCTTTTAAATAATCAAGTGACTTTTCAAAATAAATAAATATAATTTTAAACAACAATATCATGATGACACATATTCATATGAAAAGTGTTAATAAAATCCCCAAAAATAGCCACTGTAAAAAAAAACTTTTTCAAAATTCAGATTATGAAAACTTTGAAAACCTTGCTCTGATACCAAATATGAGAAATGCGAAATACGGATCTTAAGGCTAGGATTAACACTAGAGGGGGGGTGAATGGTGTTTAAAGGAATTACTAAATCTTTTTGAGTTTTTGTTAATTTGAACACAAATGTATGCAATATTTAGACACAGATATAATCACAGAATCAAACACAGATGCAGAAATAAAGTAAAAGCAATAAAGGAAAGAACACACCGGATTTTCTATTGGTTCGGAGTTACCCTACATCCAGTCTCGCACAGAAGTACGGATTTTCATTCAAAAGCAATTGTACAATTACACCCTCGATTTCAAGGCCACTAGGTACACCGCTCCAGATTCACAATCCTTTGGGTAGAGATACTTGATTTTAGGGGCAACAAGTTCACCCAATTGATTTCCTAGGCTATAATCATACCTTTTCTCGCTTGACTGATTTCCAAGGCTACAATCACTCCTTTTCTCACATAATTAATTTTCAAGGCTACAATCACACCTTTTCTCGCTAAATTGATTACAAAGAAGTCTATAACTCTGAATAGCACTGAGATCTTGTTGAGATAGTGATAGAGAATCAAACCAGAAATGATCTAGTTAGATTCAATGTTGATTTTGGCAGAGTAATGGTAAGAATGTGTATAAAGAAATGTGGAAGAAGAAGAGGAGTGAAAACCAAAAAAATATAAATAAAATTTGTTGAAAACCACCCTTATTTATAGTAGAACAACAGCCATGTCCATTCGTGAAAGGATATGACAAATAGACACTTCCTTTGAAATTCAAAATTTTGAAATAAATTTCTACCATGTCGAAATGGGGTACTTGAGGATGTCGACATGCCTAAGGTATTTTTGGTAATTTGCTTTTCTTCGAAAATAACTTCTATCTTGTATTAAAACTATTTTAAACTTTATAAATATACTTAATTATAGTTAAAATACGTAAGTAAATATAGAGAATAATATTTTGATAAATATATAAAATTTTACTATAATTTTATATTTAAATCTAAGTAAAAATATTAAAAGTTAAATATATTATTATTAATAGATAGTTTAAAGCTAAGGATAATTTGATTTTGCAAATAAAGATTATTTTAAGGCTAAAAGTATTAAAACCAGTATAGATGTTTTTTATTCTTTTTAAAAGGAAGATTTTGAAAACATTTTGAAAATAAGATATAATTTTATAAAACATTTTGAATAAAAGTTAGTGGATACAAAACATTGTTCGACTAGATTTTTTATAGGTTCCATCATACTTAGGGTTCCATCCCTTTAACGGGCTCGAAGTGGATTCCAATCCACGAATAAATTGGATTTTAAGATGCCAGTGCTTTTCTAGGAATTTTAACAAAATTCCTAATTAAATTACTTATTATTGAAATCTTGAACTCTTGATAATCTTGATACTCATGAGTCTTCAATCTTGATATTTTGAATCTCTATACTGTACAGTCTTCATTCTTGGTACCTGCATGGTTAAATCCTACATATACATATATATCTAAACTATAATGTTAGTATTTATATTTTGTAATCTTATTCTAAGGTTGTTGTGATCAAAACTATCATCTCAAGGACTAACAATCTTAAGCAGAGCCAAATACTAACCCGACCTTCCTATAGGAGGTGCTTCATTCAGGCCTTATAGGTGGCACTGAAGGCTGGTACGGTGCTATAGCCAGGCCATCTTAGGTGGGACCAAAGGCTTACTTTGTCCTCTCTCTAGTAGATGCTCCTCCTCCCTCTTAGAAGGATATAATCAATTGATTGTAATTCTTTCACAAAAGAGCCTTACGGTCATTCAAAACATTTTAAGGTGATCGAATAAAATGCACTTAGCGGCTTCATCGGTATGAATGGACCACACTAATTCATTAATGGTTCATGAACAAGATCTATTTATCAGTCTTGGTATATAGTACATAAGCATATTAATAATACGATCTTATTCTATGATACCTTAACCATGTCCAAACAAAATAATTGCTTTGAACTCCCTACCTCGTGGAATGAGACATTCCGCCGTAAAAGTATTATATGTGATTGAATATGGAACAAATGTCCTTTGTGATGCCCCGTCCCGAGACAAACACTAACAAAAAATATTACAAAGTAATATTGTTAGCTAGTGTAGAGAATATGGATGGTTAGGAGCGATCATCAATGAATTTTACCTTAAGCGAGCATCCATACGTCGATGAATATGCTATACATTTCTTTAATCAAGTGGAATCGGCCTATATATTTCAAGATTATAATAAAATTGCAGTGGCTATAATAAAATATAAAATAACAAATAATAAATAGAGATCATAGAATCACAAATCAGACACAGCGAAATACAAATAGATAGAAGTATGAACCGACCTTAGATAGATACATGATATAGACTGCACATATACAAAGTGTTACATCTTAAAATATGAATATGTACACAAAAGGAGTCTAGCTCGACATAGATATAACACAACACCATATATATGTATATCTATGTATGTGTGTGTATATATACATACACATAGATGATAAAATTTAACAATTAGCTAATATATAGGACATCCACTCTAAAGCATCAAGCTGGAGGACCTGAAACATCTCAGTCTGACCCGTATATTACAAAAATAATAAATGTGTTAGTCAAGACTAAGATAAATAAGTTAGCAAAAATGAATGATAGATAAAGTGAACTGGATGTGTAACAACCCAAAATTCTAGTCACTTGAATTTAAATGTTTAATCAATTTTAAATATTTAAATAATTGGATGTTGGAATTTAATAACCTTTAATCCAAATATAGGGAAAAATTAAATATCTAAATTATGAACTAATTTATAAAGTTAATAATTTTATTCAAATCCTTTTAACTAACAAATAATATTGGTGAATTCAATTCGTAAGTTTATTTACAAATATAAATAGATCAACAAATATCGATAATTAAATATAAAACGATATTCAAATCTATGAAATTAGCCTTTCAGGGCACAGTCTTGGATTTCGCCGAAACCGGTTTCATTGGATCTGTAGTAGTGAATTATAATATGTCATCGAATTTCATGCCTATCAGACATATTGTTTGGTCGTGCAAGATCGAAACGCATAGAAATTTTTTTCAGAAATTTAATATAATAACTAGGTTTAAAAAGATATCTTCTACGTATAATCAAATTTGGGCACAAGACTAGTTCTATTGTATTCGGAATAGGGTATAACATATAGAACACTACACGACAAATCTCATTAGGAGTTCGAGGTTTTTAGTTATGTTTTGTTGAATAATTTAAAACTTAAAATAATACATATTATATATATTAGCCATATTTAGCCCATGCTCTTCATTGATCAAGCCATACCCCGACGTACAATAAGACCATACCTTTTCTCTTACATAATGTTGCCTGTAAACCAGAACTAGAGCTTTCCCCTTTTCATTGATTTTCAAAAATCAAAATCGAATCCAACAAAAATCTAAAAATTAGGAAACAAGTTTTAAAATTTTCAATTCGATGGGATCTTCAAGTGCGTTTGGAGATGTACAACTATGGTTTGGTGAGCTCGATAGTGAAATCATGTGGAGGTTTAGGGTTAGAGTTGGGTTTTTTGGGGATTTTGGACATGATTCGACGAATGGAGATCGAATTTGGGTTTGGCATTGCAAACGACACCTAATGCCGAACTTTGGTTAGATTTCACGTCGAGATACAACGTGCATGCACATTACAGCGACGAGATGAAGCATCGGGTCACGTTTTGCTATGGAGTCACGGAGGTGATGTCGGGATGTTCAACTCGAAGCACGTCATTCATGGAGTAGTTCGGTGAAGTCGGATTGCGAATTCGTCATGTGTGGTGGTCATTTGGACGGCATGTATATGTTTGGTTTGGATTTTGGGACATTTACATGCACATGTGATTTAGGAGGAGGAAGATGAAGTTTGTTTGGGCGGTGTAATTGTAATTTATATTAAGTTGTTTATTTATTATTTAAAATTTATCCATAACTTATATATTGTCTATCTCACTCATATGAGGTCGGATTCAAACACCATTTTTTGCATTGGACTCATGTCGTTGAGATCTTTACGACGGAGTTTATTTGGTTGAATTTGGAGTTTGTTGGAATTTATGTTAAATTTGGACGACCGTTTAGTTTTAATCCAAATTCGGAACGTTTCGGCGAAAACGAAAATCAATGTGAGTTTAACTCACATTAAATTTTATTATATCATATCAATGATGTTATAAATGTTTACTGATTGTTTAGATGTTAATTAAATTGTTTGATTGCTTATCTGGTTAAATTTCCATTGGGAAAATGGGTGAGATATATATATATATATATATATATATATATATATATATATATATATTATATCCATAACCATTGTTTTGCAGGGAAAATCTATAGAGAGACCCTGAGGGGTTTCTCGCCAATAATCATTTATTTACATCCTTATGCTGTTATATTGATGGTTAATTGAAAATAAATTTTGATATTCCATTTAACTTATTAAGTGTCGTTATATCAATTTCATTATATCTTAATTTACTAACTTTCATCCCCAAAACCCTGTCATATGAACTTGAGCTTGTGTTTCCGCTAAACGGAATATTAAAATTCATTAATCAATTTGATTAATGATAATCTAAAATAATTTATCATTTTGACCAATGATTTTGAGATTAATTAACCAATTTAATAAACGATGTTTAAAATTGGTTTATCTTTGATTTAAATTAGATAAGATTTGATTAATCATTTTAACAAATGATTTCTTAAGTTTAGTTAATTATTTTAGTTAATCATAATTGAAATTAATAATCATTTTAATTAATGATATTTAAAAGTAATTAATCATTTCAAATAATGATGTTTGAATTTAATTAATCATTTAGTTAATGATTGTTTTAAATTTAACTAATTGTTTTAACTAATGATATTTAGAATTTAGTTAAATCATTTTCATTAATGATGTTATATAGTTAAATAAATTATTTTAACAAATGACGTTTTAATTAATCGTCCTAACTAATGAGATTTGAATGTAATTAATCTAATTAATTTGTGATTATTTGAACTTAATTAATTGTTTTAATTAATGGTATTTAAAATTTACTTTTCATTTTAATTAATGATGTTTGAGGTGAATTATTCTTTTTAAATAACAATTATTTGAATTGAATAAATCTTTTTAACTAATAATATTTAAAGTTAATTAATTGATTTAATAAAAAGCGAATTAAGTAAACTAACTAATATAATAAAAGTGTTTTAAAGTATTAAAGGTTTAAAAGTTAGTTTTAATGATAATATAGAAGTGTTTGGAAATAATCAGCTATTTTAGTAAAGATAATGGATTCGTTTACTTGAAAAAGATTATAAATGTGATTGGTTATCTTTTGGGATAATTAATATTGTTTTTAAATTTTTAAAGGTATTTAAATTTCTTTATTATCTTTTGGGATAATAGATACTTTTTAAATTTGTAAATAATGATTTATAAATGAGAAAATCCGTTAAAAGGGATTATTTATAAGTAAAGCCGAATGTAAATTTTTTTGGGTTTACAGTAAATAATGTTTAACGACAGTTGTTTTTTACCCTTGTTTTTAATGCATTTAGTATTATAAATTTTGTCTTATAAAAGAATGTTTTAAAGTGTAGTTCTAAAAAGGATTTACCAATACTGGAATATGGAAATCAAGCATAAGTTCAATTTTTAAAAGTTAAATTTCAATTTTGATTACGGAAATATAGTTCCATGATCGGTATCACTTATATGGAAAGGATCTTGTCATACTTTTAACTAAACGTTGGGGCTTGGACCCGTTTCTATCTTGAAGGTGAAAGACATCACCAAGGCGATGCCTAGAGGTAACACTACCTCAACTTGTCCGGCTTCGTTTTCAACCGAGAGATAGCACTTGTCTAGCTTTCATCATGGTGTATCGTCACCTTAAAAATGATTTGCTGCTCTTTGAACTTTGTTATCCTCTATCGGAAATGACTAAACCAAAAATGCAAGTGGGGGCCAAGCTATGTGGGGTTGCTCCCATTAGGGTATTTCACATCTCATCTAAATTTTTGTAAGGACTCGATTCTTCGACTTCCGAAAAACTGACATCAATACGTTCACTGTATCAACTGCCGAGCAATCGAATGCCGGAAAACCGAACACTTAGGGTTTTAAGAAAAAGAAAGAGGTAAAAGAAGAAAGAAAAAGATAGAACAGAACAATATCAGAATCTCACAATCGCAGCGGAACAACATATAATAGATAAATGAATAATCATTAAAAACAAAAGAACTGTATATTTTATACATTACATCACATTACATTATTAGAGTGTACAACAACAAACAGCGGAAAAGAAATACTATACTAAGTAATATGCTATGCCATCTATCTTGCCTCCAGCCACAACTAAATTGCAGAATATCCTGATAAACCTGACTCTAGACTGCCCGTGCAGAAATTGGTGGGCACCCAGAGTTTAGGAAGGAAAACAATAAACTCCTGGTCAGTCATGTGACTGGTGTGAGAATTTAAAACAGTTATTTATCTTTAAAACAAAGAACAGGATAATTTTAAAATAGATTCGCAATGCTTTTTAAAAAAATGAGACTACCATAAGGCCTCCCACACACACACACAATGCAAACGCAGAATCGGAGGAGATTTCTCCTTATGATAGTCAAAGATGCTTGATACGCATTAAAAAGAAACTTTTGATATTATTGCTAGTGCATAGTGTAGAAAACATTTCGAAAGTAAAGATATAAATCTTAGCCAGCATAGACATTCCGCACTTATGCCTACTATAGCTACCATGTTCAATAGCAGGTTACCGCAACATTCCATGACAGGTTATACAACTAAAACCGTACAAGATCGTATTGTTTCTTTGGATTTCCAACAAATGGTCAGGCCAAGGAACTTCCCATTGCCACATGGGTACGCCTCTAGAAAGACGACCCGAGAACCAAACCGGATCTCTGCCAACACAAGGCCGGGTTACCCCTAACTAGGTAACTACTAACACGAATATGTCATTCCCCGGTCGTAACCGATCTATATACGAGGATCCTCGATTTCCAACAACCACAAAGAAATAAATTTGCAGCAGCAACATAGGTTAAATATCTGGGCTCCATACCATGATACCACCTCTATCCAGAAGGAATGACATACACTAAAGGGGCGCCACCCCCTAATAACCTTGCTGCATCCTTCCAGTTTTGACCATTTTCCGGGGTGTGAGGTCCGACGAAGTCTCGTCCACAAAGCCACGCTATATATAAAAGCCGCGCTTAAATTCACAAATGCTCAACAGCACTTCGTATGCCACATTACCAATTTGGGAATGTATCAGTAGTAACCATCAACTATATAACCTCTAAGGGTATTAAGCTAAGAGAATAAATTCTCCTCTACCAATGGGAATATACTTGATAGAAATCAGCTTTACATCTCAAATTGTAACGTCAGACACACATCCATACAAATCCGTTCCGGGATCGAACGGAACCTAAGGCACTTACAAAGAAGTCCTTGCAATCCGGATATTCACTAATCACGACCGGACTTCCCATCACAAAGGGTAATAAATTTCTATATCGGAGATCAGCCGATGCAGAAACATTCGACGGTATTCCTTCCGTTTTCACAAATATCCGATCTTCAACACCGGTCATCAAATGCAATTCATAACGACGTATCACATATTCGGAATGGGTTATACGACCCCAAGGTCCTTTCCCGGCTAACCCGAATAGTGAGCGCTTATTTTTAAAAATAAGTGTAGCATTCAAATTCAAGCAATCACAACAAATACCTATTTAAAGGTAAATATTGATAGTCGGTTATTTAACTATCAGTAGGTATGCACAACATCACTAGATTCTAAATAATTTTCCAAAATATTTATCTTCCAAAAATATCTTTACAAGATATATATAAAATTTCCCTACTTCAAAAATAAATTGATATTCATTTTTAAACCAATTTTCCCAATTTCATTTATAAATTCCATATTGAATTTACATTTCCAAAATATCTATGAATATACGATTTTCAAATCGATTTCAAATATTCACTTTCAATTTATCTTTAAAAAGATAATTCTCAAAACGTTCATTTCATATTGGAAAACATTTCCCTACTTATTTAATAATAATTACTTCACAAATCTATTTATTTTCAACACTTGGAAAATATTCGATATACTTAAATCCTAACTAAGTATATATTTCATTCTTTAAAGAAAACATTCTCTTAACACATTTATTTGAGTCAAAAACGAATGTTGCGTAAAACATCGCTACGACGACCCAAAATCACTAGTATAGGGATTCGAAATTTAGATAGATATATAAATCCCAATACTGTACAAAGCATTTCCTTTCGGAGATTATTTACTATAACAACAGTGTTATAGTCCACCATTTCCTTCAATTCCTTGAAAACGCCTATTTCAACAATGAATGTTGAAATCTATGTTTTCAGTACTTAATACATTTAAAACATCTCTAATCGTTTTAATTCTATTTAAAATATCATTTTTCCCCAAAACATTTCCTTAATATATTATTCATTATCCAAAATCGTGAATATACTTCGTTAATCCAAATTCAACACTTTTACATATTAAATTAAAGGATTTTCCACAGTCCAAAATCGTGGATATAATTCCTTTAAAAATTTCTATGTTTACTTATCAAATTTATTTGATTACGGATTTATAAAACAACGTTTATAAATTCCATTTCTATTTCATAACTACTTCGATTTATAAATCTCCTTTAATAACCAATTCTATTTATATTTCGTTTACACGTCGAATCCAACTTATAAGTAAATTACTTATTATCCATTTATTCACAAATCCATTCTTTTATATCATCGTTAACTTATAAATCTAAAATTCTTACTTTCTTATAAAACTAGGTACAACTTGATTTTAACACTTATAAAAGCTCGTTTTATAATTCCATTATCTTTAACTTACAAAATATTAATTTGATAAATCTTTTATATCCGTTTATAATAATTAAAAAATCCCAATTTAAACCATTTTATAAATTTATCAAAAATCATGCTTTGGTTATAATTTTTTAACATAAAAATTTATAACGTTTTAATTATTTAAAATGAATCAATTCGAAAATTTAATAAAGGTATAATTTCGAAAATCACTTTAAAAAATCCCTTAAAAATCAAAATCATTATTTTTAAAACTTCAAAATGGATCCGATGATGCAACACACTAAATAATCAATCACGGCATCCAAACATCATATATCATCATATGATAATCAACAAATATCACACTATATGTAAATAAATAAATACGGTTGGGGAATGCAGTTGGATCCCTCCAACCTGTTACCCTGCATCCACAGATGTTAGCACAATACCAATCCCATTTCAAGACGGGATATCGCGGTATACGGGATTTATAAAATATTATCCGCTTAATAAGCGGCGCAATAGGGTCTCATCCGCTATACAATGCGGGAAATCAACAACTCCAATATATACATATGCCAATATATATATATATATATATATATATATATATTGCTATATATAGATATATCCTACTATATCTAATATCACAACCAAACAGCAATCAATAACTGCAATCTAAATTTTCAATTTGAGTGAGAAGATCTCACCTTAGCTTTTTATTTGCAATCCTTTTCCTTCTTGACTCGATTTTCTTAATTTATACCTTGTATAAATATTTACAGAATTCATTAATATTTGAATTAAGTGAACAATTAATTTCCGTTTAATAGTTTTTGATTAGCTGAAAATTCTTTTTAAACCGATTTTCTCCTGAATAAATTTATCTAACTAATAATTAAGTTCCTCCTTTTTAATAAATTTAATTAACCAAAAAAATTATATTTTAAACTAATAATCTTGGTTTAAACTAATTTCTTTTCAAACTCCCAATTCTATATAAAGCGATTCATTGACTTAAGATTTTCCATTCCGATTCGTTTCCTTTAAGATTTTGACCTTGTAACCAATAATGATATGATTTATTAATACTCAAAATAAAATCGGACCGCTAAGTACCATTTAATAAATTAAATGGACTAGTGATTTAAATTTGAACGAATTTTCCTTTTAAATCTATAGATTTGTAAAATTAATTTATATAAAAAAAATACAATTTCCTTTCAACCAAGAATTATTATTATTTTAGCAACTAAATAATTAGATAAGTTTATAAATCAAATAAATCACAGAGATGCATATTTATTTTATTCTTCATTTTGAAAACACATATCCTTAAAAAAAATAGTTAATATGGATTTTCAAAATCACTATAAAAATTCTATTTATATTTCTTATATAATTTCCAAAACCTAAATTTTTATACAACTTTACAATTCAAAATATTACTTCCTACCTAAGTCTTATATATATAATTTTAACATGAGGTAACAGTAAAAAAATTTCTGGATTTATGTTTTATTTTCAGTTTGCAACTAAAATAGTTTAATTCACTGATAGTTTCGTTTAAACCAATTTCGTGTTTAATAATTGATTTAACAAAAAATTAAATTTATCGATACCTTACTGTGAAATCACCAAGCTCGAACTCGAGCTTCCAGTACCCACGAGATCGCGACGACTTGCTGCCTGCCGAGACCATCGCAGTCCTGGTCTTCACTTGCTCGTGCCTGCGTTCTAGAAACCATCCTCGTGACCACCGAGATCCCATCGACCACCGCCTCGCGCCTGCGCACGTGCGCCCCCAAAATTCGTGGCTCACATACGCGGTCATCAAGGGTCGACGTCGCGGCCATTTCCTTCATGCGAACGTTGTCGCCCTCAAATCGCCACCACACCTCGTTAATCACGAGGCTGCTTCGCCCTCATGCTCGCCGATGCTGCCGCCCCTCTTTCAATTTGATGTCGCGGCCACCATTGATTGATTTTTTTTTTCGAAGTCAATTTCGGTTCATCTGCTCGACATTGGAGGAGGAAGAAGGGAGAAGGAGTACGTGATTATTTAACTGAGGAATTTTAAGGAAGAAGGGAGCGGCCATTTTTTTTTCATGATTTCTGGCTTTGGCCATTTGATTTTAAACAAATGAAAAGAGTACGCGACCATGATTTTAATTTGAACGAGACATGCTCTGCACGATCATCATCGTGATTTTATGCGAAATTTTAGGGAAGCTACAGTGTTTTGATTTTGACCAAATTCAAATTTAAAAATAAAATTGAATTCGATTTAATTTCGACGCGTTTCTTACTGTGTGCTGACATAACAACTCCGAAAGATTTGAAATTTGAAATTTGATAATAATTCAATATTACGGACCCAATGGAACTGGTTTCGTCGAAATCTGAGACTGTGCCTCGAAAGGCCATTTTTAAATTCAGTTTAAACAATATAAATTTTAAAACTGAAAAAACTACTTTCAAATTAAGTTCTGAAGCTTCTATTATCTTCAATATTATCAATATAAATTTTACAAGCCTTTGAAATATTTTTAATCAGCTTAAAATTGAAGATTCAAATTATTATTCAACTTTCAACATTTTAAATTTTAAAATTTAATCGCCAAATTCATATTGAAAATTTGAAATTCAAGTCAAACCATCATTCAAATATTTAAAATAAATTAAATATTTTCAAATTAAATTGTCCAAAATTCTGGGTCGTTACAATCTTCCCCCCTTAAAAGAATTTCGTCCCGAAATTACAAGTTAAGAAGAATGCCCTTATCCCGATTATCATTTTTCACAATCCAAATAGTTTTATCAACTTACTAACCTAAATCTTTTATTAAAGATCCATTATCATTTCAATTAATTTTCCAACTTCAATTATAAGTTACAAATAACATTGTTTTCTTAACAATTCAAATTTAAATTTAAATTCAAATTTCAAACTATCAAATTTTCTCAAAATTTTCAAACACTCTAAATTTTTGAAAAATTTCGCCAGCGTCTCCTTTGCGCGACTAGCTTGGTACGACTACAAAATGGCACTACGGCCCCTCAGATTCAAAAAGAAAACGAAAAGCCAAGCGGTTGGACAAGAAAATCATCAAATTTCATACTGAAATTACCTTTTTGTCGAGCAATTCAATTTTATCTTCGAAATCAAAATCCCGATTCCATTTCTTTTAATACACCTGTATATCCTGCTAGCCATAATATCCAATTACAAAATTCAAACCAGTTTGCACATGTCATTACAAAATTTTCAACATATGCTTCTTATACATTTTTACTTCACTATTGAAGTTACATATTCATTTTCATCCAATTTTGCATTTCAATTTCATTTGAATTCAATTTATCCTCTATTCTGGATATTGAATTTTATCTTTTAACTTTCATTTACAATTGATTCATATCACTATTTTAAATTAGTTTCATTTACTAGTTTACTTCAGTTTGCAATTTGAAATCGTTTGTTGTTAACTAAAATTTTTCAACAATTTTCAAAAAAAAATTCTAACTCCCAAAATTTTCGAAAATTTTTGGCAAAGTCTCGTTTGTACGGAGGAGCTTTTGCAATTTGACAATAAATATAAATATATATACATTGACCCACACGGTCGGAAAAACAGAAAAACAGTTCATATTTCCTATTTTTATTATTGCGTAGGCGTACCTTTTTAGCATTTTTAAGCAAAGCAGCTTATTTTTAACATTTGCGCAACCCAAAATACAACCAAACGGCTTCCAAAACCTACACTTACTCAGTTTAAACACGTCAGTGACAAATATAAGAAATCTATTAGCATTTCATTCATTTTCAATAACAAATATATAGATTTCATTAGCAATACATTCAAGATAAATTCCATTAGCAATTCATATTGTTTCAATTCATCTTTAGTCGCGTACGACCAATTCACATGCCATTTCCATTAAATCAAGTGGTTTACCACTCATTTTCTTCATTCTACTCATTTCTAAGCAAAACAAATTTATACCATTTTAATTGATTCAAAAATCAATTTTATTTGCTTTCATTAACTCATATAATTTTATACAATCTCGTTTGTGTCAAACGACAATTATTTCTATGCAAATTTAATGATATTCACTTAATAGAATATCCATTCTACTTTATAACTAGTTTTAAATTGATGCCAACTCAATTTATTTTAATTCCACTTCATTTGCAATTAATTCACAAGATTTTTCTTAAGTCGAGTATTTATTCAATATTTACTTAAGCTATTTCACTTCAAACTCAAGTTTATCTTTTATTTTACTTTTCTTCCTTATAAACAATTTCCAATTCATTTTCTTTGATTGGTTTTCATTTATCAAATCTATTCCATTAATGAATTTTATTTCAAATATTTTCCTGGAATTCTATTTCCAATTATAAATTACATTTACCATTTATATTCACAATTTTATTCATATATGAGTTCATTTCCTTATACTTTCAATTCATATTTATAAATTTCATTTGTTAAATGAATTTATTTTCAAATCTTTGGTTATACCATTTTATTTCTTATTTAATTCCATATAACAATGATAATAATTCAATATTATCACTTCCAAACATCCAAACATCCATATACTATAAAAATTCATAGAAAATAATTTCTTTTCTATACAAAAATAGTTTTGGGCAAAATTATCTCATTTACCCGATTCAAAAAACAATACTGTGTCGGTTTATCTTGTTTAAGAGTTTAGAAACTCCTATGAACACAGTTAGCTAGACTGCACCGACAAGGATTCATAAACAATCAACCGATAAGTCAACGCAATACAAAACAATTTTATATTCATTAACAAATACGCGCTCATATCTATTATTACACTCAAACTCATTCTAGAGTACTGCTGACTCTATCTCTAATGAGTAACACCCAACAGAGTCATGGTTGTCGCTTAACCATATGCTCTGATACCACTTTGTAAGGACCCGATTCTTCGACTTCCGAAAAACCGACATCAATACGTTCACTGTATCAACTGCTGAGCAATCAAATGCCGGAAAACCGAACACTTAGGGTTTTAAGAAAAAGAAAGAGGTAAACGAAGAAAGAAAAAGATAGAACAGGACAATATTAGAATCTCACAATCGCAACGGAACAACATATAATGGATAAATGAATAATCATTAAAAACAAAAGAACTATATATTTTATACTTTACATCACATTACATTATCAGAGTGTACAACAACAAACAGCGGAAAAGAAATACTATACTAAGTATAATGCTATGCCATCTATCTTGCCTCCAGCCACTCCTGAATTCCAGAATATCCTGATAAACCTGACTCTAGACTGCCCGTGCGGAAATTGGTGGGCACCCAGAGTTTAGGAAGGGAAACAATAAACTCCAGGTCAGTCATGTGACTGGTGTGAGAATTTAAAACAGTTATTTATCTTTAAAAAAAAGAATAGGATAATTTTAAAATAGATTCGCAATGCTTTTAAAAAAAATGAGACTACCATAAGGCCTCCCGCACACACACACAATGCAAACGCAGAATCGGAGGAGATTTCTCCTTATGATAGTCAAAGATGCTTGATACGCATTAAAAAGAAACTTTTGATATTATTACTAGTGCATAGTGTAGAAAACATTTCGAAAGTAAAGATATAAATCTTAGCCAGCATAGACATTGCGCACTTATGCGTACTATAGCTACCATGTTCAATAGCAGGTTACCGCCACATTCCATGACAGGTTATACAACTAAAACCGTACAAGATCGTATTGTTTCTCTGGATTTCCAACAAATGGTTAGGCCAAGGAAATTCCCATTTCCACATGGGTACGCCTCTGGAAAGACGACCCGAGAACCAAACCGGATCTCTGCCAACATAAGGCCGGGTTACCCTTAACTGGGTAACTACTAACACGAATATGTCATTCCCCGATCGTAACCGATCTATATACGAGGATCCTCGATTTCCAACAACCATAAAGCAATAAATTTGTAGCAATAACATAGGTTAAATATTTGGGCTCCACACCATGATACGACCTCTATCCAGAAGGAATGACATACACTAAAGGGGCGCTACCCCCTAATAACCTTGCTGCATCCTTCCTGTTTTGACCATTTCCGGGGTGTGAGGTCCGACGAAGTCTCGTCCACAAAGCCACGCTTTATATAAATGCTGTGCTTAAATTCACAAATGCTCAACAGCACTTCGTATGCCACATTACCAATTTGGGAATGTATAACTAGTAACCATCAACTATATAACCTCTAAGGGTGTTAAGCTAAGAGAATAAATTCTCCGCCACCAACGAGAATATACTTGATAGAAATCAGCTTTACATCTCAAATTGTAACGTCAGACACACATCCATACAAGTCCGTTCCGGGATCGAACGGAACCGAAGGCACTTACAAAGAAGTCCTTGCAATCCGGATATTCACTAATCACGACCGGACTTCCCATCACAAAGGGTAATAAATTTCTATATTGGAGATCAACCGATGCAGAAACATTCGACGGTAATCCTTCCGTTTTCACAAATATCCGGTCTTCAACAACAGTCATCAAATGCAATTCATAACGACGTATCACATATTCGAAATGGGTTATACGACCCCAAAGTCCTTTCCCGGCTAACCCGAATAGTGAGCGCTTATTTTTAAAAATAAGTGTAGCATTCAATTCAAGCAATCACAACAAATACCTATTTAAAGGTAAATATTGATAGTCGGTTATTTGACTATCAATAGGTATGCACAACATCACCAGATTCCAAATAATTTTCCTAATTATTTATCTTTCAAAAATATCTTTACAAGATATATATAAAATTTCCCTACTTCAAAAATAAATCGATATTTATTTTTAAACCAATTTTCCCAATTTCATTTATAAATTCCTAATTGAATTTACATTTCCAAAATATCTGTGAATATATGATTTTCAAATCGATTTCAAAAATTCACTTTCAATTTATCTTTAAAAAGATAATTCTCAAAACGTTCATTTCATATTGGAAAACATTTCCCTACTTATTTAATAACAAGTAATTCACAAATCGATTTATTTTCAACACTTGGAAAATATTCGATATACTTAAATCATAACTAAGTATATATTTCATTCTTTAAAGAAAACACTCTCTTAACATATTTATTTGAGTCAAAAACGAATGTTGCGTAAAACATCGCTACGACAACCCAAAATCACTAGTATACGGATTCGAAATTTAGATAGATATATAAATCCCAATACTGTACAAAACATTTCCTTTCGGAGATTATTTACTATAACAACAGTGTTATAGTCCACCATTTCCTTCAATTCCTTGAAAACGCCTATTTCAACAATGAATGTTGAAATCTATGTTCTCAATACTTAATACATTTAAAACATCTCTAATCGTTTTAATTCTATTTAAAATATCATTTTTCCCCAAAATATTTCCTTAATATATTATTCATTATCCAAAATCGTGAATATACTTCGTTAATCCAAATTCAACACTTTCACATATTAAATTAAAGGATTTTCCACAGTCCAAAATCGTGGATATAATTCCTTTAAAAAATTCTATGTTTACTTATCAAATTATTTGATTACAGGTTTATAAAACAACGTTTATAAATTCCATTTCTATTTCATAACTACTTCGATATATAAATCTCCTTTAATAACCATTTCTATTTATGTTTCGTTTACATGTCGAATCCAACTTATAAGTAAATTACTTATAATCCATTCATTCACAAATCCATTCTTTTATATCATCATTAACTTATAAATCTAAAATTCTTATTTACTTATAAAACTTGATACAACTTGATTTTAACACTTATAAAAGCTCGTTTTATAATTCCATTATCTTTAACTTATAAAATATCAATTTTGTAAATCTTTTATATGAACCGTTTATAATAATTCAAAAATCCCAATTTAAACCATTTTATAAATTTATCAAAAATCATGCTTTGGTTATATTTCACAAAAAATCCTAATTTTTATAACATAAAATTTTATAACGTTTTAATTATTTAAAATCAATCAATTCGAAAATTTAATAAACGTATAATTTCAAAAATCACTTTAAAAAATCTCTTAAAAATCAAAATCGTTATTTTTAAAACTTCAAAAATGGATCCGATGATGCAACACACTAAATAATCAATCACGGCATCCAAACTTCATATATCATCATATGATAATCAACAAATATCACACTATATGTAAATAAATAAATACGGTTGGGGAATGCAGTTGGATCCCTCCAACCTGTTTCCCTGCATCCACAGATGTTAGCACAATACCAATCCCGTTTCAAGACGGGATATCGCGGTATACGGGATTTATAAAATATTATCCCCTTAATAGGCGGCGCAATAGGGTCTCATCCGCTATATAATGCGGGAAATCAACAACTCCAATATATAAATATGCCAATATATATATATATATATATATATATATATATTGCTATATATAGATATATCCTACTATATCTAATATCACAACCAAACAGCAATCAATAACTGCAATCCAAATTTTCAATTTGAGTGAGAAGATCTTACATTAGCTTTTTATTTGCAATCCATTTCCTTCTTGACTCGATTTTCTTGATTTATACCTTGTATAAATATTTACAAAATTCATTAATATTTGAATCAACTGAACAATTAATTTCCGTTTAATAGTTTTTGATTAGCTGATAATTCTTTTTAAACCAATTTTCTCCTGAATAAATTTATCTAACTAATGATTAAATTCCTCCTTTTTAATAAATTTAATTAACCAAAACAATTATATTTTAAACTAATAATCTTGGTTTAAACTAATTTCTTTTCAAACTCCCAATTCTATATAAAGCGATTCCTTTACTTAAGATTTTCCATTCCGATTCGTTTCCTTTAAGATTTTGACCATGTAACCAATAATGACATGATTTATTAATACTCAAAATAAAATCGGACCGTTAAGTACCATTTAATAAATTAAATGGGCTAGTGATTTAAATTTGAACTAATTTTCCTTTTAAATCTATAGATTTGTAAAATTAATTTATTGTAACGCCCCACTCCGAGACCCACTCTAGTAAAGAGTATTACGGAGTAATACCGTCTACTAGAACGGAGAATAGAGTATAATGGAAGCGACCATGTGTAATCAAGCTATAACTAACTACTGAATACGTCGAATAGGTGGTATTCTTTTCTTAAGTGGTTCGACATATCCAACAGATATTTATAACGAGATTACAATGGCTAAGGAAAATAGGTTCAGAACAAACATAGTACTAAATGATAACATCATCATCACAGAAAAGTCACATAACAGTCACAGAACATAGGTACAATATATCGTCAATACAGATCCAAGTATCAAAAGGTGGGTACAAAGCCACCGCTCATACATGTGAGTCAAAAAATATGTACATAAGAGTCTGAAATAAAAGAGTAGCGGAATAGTGGACAAATAAAAGCACTATCTATCAGCATAGCAGATAATGTCCAAGCGGAAGCACATAAGCTAAGTCCAGAGACCTAACCTGAAACAACTCGGTCTGACCCGAGCGAAAACACTCAGGTCAGGCTAGCTAAACAATCAGTAATAACTGAGATATATATAATAATGCAGTACATAAATAAAACAGTACTTCTCCAAAGAGAAGAGTAATACGGACTACATGAATATAATGACGATCCCTAATCATCAATCACCAGTAAAAATCTCCAAAGAGAAAATCAACACCAAAGTGTAGAATAAATAAAATCGCCTCATATCATCGGCGTAGCCAAAACTATAAAAAAGTTGCCTATAGGCAATAATCCTAAAAGTGACCAGAGTCTGTAATCAATGCCCAAGCAAAGATCGATGCTCCAAAGAGCAATAGGGATATACTGAAAAGTCAATGAAATCGAATATAGAAATGCAGTGTCCAGAGACACTGTGAATCCATAGGGTAATCGCACTTACATCGTATGGTTCCATAGAACCAACATCGAATGGCGATACTCGAATGGATATAAAAATATCAGATAATACAAATATTGCGCGTGCACCGACCAGAGTCGTTGTTGCCAAGTACTGTAGAGTTGTGATCGATCACTCGCACAGATGCGGAACGCGCGAAACGGCGAGATCCTTCCCAGAAGGATAAAGGCCCAGAGGCGCACGCCGAAAAATAAACTGCTCCATAGAGCAGGTGTCCAGAGACGGTTGCCCAGAGGCGTGGTGACCCAGAGGTCCAGTACTGGCCGCCCAGAGGCTAATGTGTCACAAACTTCTTGGAGAGGAACCCGTAAAGTGTTAACAATGAGTCCCATACCCCACGTTCGCACTAAACGGTTTACTAACCAATAGCATGCTCACACTCCAATAATAAAAAGTCCACCTCGTATCATCGGTAAACTAGACCCAAAGGTCAAAACGATCAATCGAATAGGTCGGGGATTAACCGGAAAGAAAATACACACAGTTCCATAGGCTGGAGATTTTCTAACCGTTTAAGCACCTTTCCACTTCGCTCGACGTGCTAAAAGTGAGTGTGAGATTTTTATTATAGAAAATAATGGTGCGAAACGTTTTTATTATTGATTTTGAAATCACTTTAAAACGGCTTTTGAAAACGCTCCTACTATGGAGTAATTAATTTAATAATTAAAAATAATATTATATAATAATTTCGAAAGCCATTTTGGAGTGAAAATCCTTTTAAAACCTTTTTATAAAGCCCGTGTACGAAATCCAGAGACAAATCTCAAAGAAATCGACGAAAACCAGAAAATCATCAAAAATATTCTAAGTGTTTGAAACCATTCAAAAACTGCTGCGAACCCAAGTTCGGCAATTTATTTGGACCAGCAAACTGTGTCCAAATGGCATGAAAACTGGTAGACATATAGTCCAACATCCCTACTTTAAGATGCAAAAAGAATTTCTGGATTCCGAGTTGAGACGAAGCGGTGGCGACCTCTCAAAGTTGAACCCAGAAAAAGATTCACACTGTTTACCAACAGCGACCAGAGTTCAACTTCGACACGAAATTCGAAGCAGAAAACGGACTCCAATGTTGCCCAAATTTTCCAGAGATGGTGTTCGAAACTCCACCTTTCCAACGAGACCAAAAACGGCGAATTCCGACTTCCGATGCGATCGTGGCGGCATCGCGAAGTGGAGACAAAAATCTGGAAACAGAGGTGATGTTCGTTTTT
Source organism: Allium cepa (assembly GCA_030765085.1). Classification (NCBI taxonomy): domain Eukaryota; kingdom Viridiplantae; phylum Streptophyta; class Magnoliopsida; order Asparagales; family Amaryllidaceae; genus Allium; species Allium cepa. The sequence goes on from CM060931.1 coordinate 175,150,571, forward strand.
TTTTTTTTTTTTTTTATAAAGCCCAGCCCGCCTGTGCTGGGTAAAATAGCAAGCCCCCAGCCCAATTGGGCTGGGCGGAGCAATTGCCCCCAGCCCAATTGGGCTGGGGTGCAACCACTGTCCCCAGCCCAATTGGGCTGGGGCGGAACAATTGCCCCAGCCCAATTGGGCTGGGGCGCAACTTCTGTCCCCAGCCCAATTGGGCTGGGGCGGAACAATTGCCCCAGCCCAATTGGGCTGGGGCGGAACCTTTGTCCCCAGCCCAATTGGGCTGGGGCGTAACCCATGTCCCCAGCCCGAAGCGGGCTGGGGTGGTGAAACCTGCGCCAGCCCATGTGGGCTGGCTTGCTTCTGGCTAGCCCCTCTGGGCTAGCCCACTGCACCTGGGCAGCAGCCTGGGTGCAACCCAGGGCCCTGTTTCAGGCTGTTTTCAGCCTGCATATTTCCAGCAAGCTGTTTTTTGTGTTTTTAATGATTTTGGGTGTTTTTTTCTTCAGTTTTTTGGCATCAAAAAATCACTAATAACAATCACTAATCACCATATAATGATTATTACACTAAATTAAAGGAAACATAGGCCAAAACTTAGCATTACAATTAGCATTAATTACTAATCCATAGTAATTACCTTAATGAAGAAAAGTATCAAATGGTTTGAGTGCACAATATGAAGCAAGCCAAACTCCTCAACCCCAAAGCAATGATCAAGATGCTTCATGGACCCAAAATCAACAAAGAAAACAAAATAATAATTACTACAAGATGATAGAGATAAATGGGGATTAAGAAGGAGGATTAGAGAATAGAAGAGATTGCATTACCTTTCTTCTTCTCTTTTCTTTTTCTTTTAGGATTAAACTAATTTATGAAGAGAAGGAGATGGAGCTTCTAAATGGAGGCCATTAATTTTGTTTAGATTTAGGTTTTAGGAATTTATGAAGAGGGGGAGGGTTAGGGTTTATGAGAGGGGTTTGAGATATTAAATAGGAGTGGGTTGGTTAATGGGTTATGGTAAGAGGGTTTAGAAACCCATTAGGACTTAGTTTATTTTCTAAGTTATCGTGTGAACAAAAATCCTAATAAGCATTCTAGTTTTAATTAAAACCATGTAATTATCTCATTTGGCCCATTAACCCATAATCACTTTTTATTTAAAAATTCCCCATTTCAACCCAAAATATTTTAATTTGCAAACCAATTGCAAATTTAAATTCCCAAAAATTTGTTTAGATCCCTTTTTAACTTAAAATCATAATTTTAATTCATTATTCGGTAATTGCAATCTCAGGGTTGTTACAGACTCCCCCCTTAAGGAAATTGCGTCCCCGCAATTCCTTAAATATCGAAGTCGTCTATAACATCTAATCCACACAAGGAATACAGAAGATAAAATATAGATGCTCACCCATGCCGGAAGATGAAAGAAAACCAGGATAAGTACGCTCGATGAATTCTCTGGTCTCCCAAGTGCAGTCCTTAGGATTAGACGACCATTGTATCTTCACAAGTGGAACCTCTTTGTTTCGAAGACGTCTGATCTCCGAATCAAGCACACGAAGAGGTTGCTGCTCTATAGATAGATCGGGTGAGATCTCCAAATCAGGTACGATATGAGGCTCGATAATAGAATCAGGATTGCGCACACACTTGCGAAGCTGAGAAATATGGAACACATCATGTATTCCAGAGAAATGAGCAGGTAGAGCCACACGATAAGCAACGGGGCCGATGCGTTCCGTAATAGGAAATGGTCCAATATAGCGAGGAGCCAATTTCCCTGTGGAGCTGAAACGCACAACCCCCTTCATAGGAGAAATCCGAATAAAGACAGAATCGCCAATGGAGAACACAAGATGCTTCCTACGGTTGTCCGCGTAGGATTTCTGGCGGTCCTGTGCCTCTCTCATTCTCTGACGGATAAGAACAATCTTTTTAGAAGATTCCCGAACTGAATCTGGACCAAGAATAAGCTTCTCGCCAGATTCTAACCAACAAGCAGGAGAGCGACATGGCCTTCCGTATAGAGCCTCGAAAGGTGCCATGCCAATACTAGACTGATAGCTGTTGTTGTAGGAGAACTCTACGAGTGGTAAGTGATCCTCCCAACTACCTCCGAAATCCAAAATACAACAGCGCAAAAGATCCTCTAAAACACGATTCACCCTCTCCGTCTGACCGTCGGTCTGAGGATGATAAGCAGTCGAGAGATTCAGCTTTGTGCCTAAAACTGACTGTAGGCACTTCCAGAAGTGACTAGTAAAGATAGTGTCTCGATCACAGACGATAGAGCTAGGAATGCCATGAAGTCGAACGACTTCCTTCACATATAGCTTGGCAAGCTGAGGAGCAGTCCGAGTGGACCTAATCGAATGAAATGAGCCGATTTGGTCAAGCGATCAACAATAACCCAGATAGAAGTATGGCCTGACCTCGATCGAGGCAGACCGTCAATAAAATCCATGGATATCTGATCCCATTTCCATAATGGAATCTCTAGCGGCTGAAGAAGACCAGATGGACGCTGATGCTCGGCTTTGATCTGTTGACAAGTCATGCAACGGCTTACATAACTTGCAACATCTCTCTTCAAACCCTCCCAATAATATAGCCGGCACATATCGGCATACATCTTACTCGAACCGGGATGAATAGTGTACTTAGAGCGATGACACTCGTCTAGAATGTCACGCCTAAGTGATAAATCAGATGGTACAACAATACGGTTCTTCCTACGAAGACACCGATGATAATCAAGAGAATAATCCAGCAATGTCTCATCACTGGATCCCGACTCGAGAAGGTGAATAAGATGCAATAAGTCTGGATTCTGCCGCTGAGCATGGGCAATGCGATCCAATAAGACAGGATGAGCTTCCAAGCTGAATAATAAGACCGGAGAATCAGAAGGTGGAGCTCGATCTCTAATATCACATAAAGATAGAGCCTCAAGAACATCCCACTCGGCAATCATCATAGAAACTACCGCCAAGTGCTTGCGACTGAGCGCATCTGCAACACGATTACCCTTGCCAGGGGTATACTGAATATCTAAATCATATGAGGCGAGAAACTCAAGCCATCGCTGCTGCCTCATATTGAGATCCCTCTGACTGAATAGATACTTCAGTGACTTGTGATCGGTGTAAAGAGTGAAGCGTTCGCCTAATAGAAAGTGACGCCACGTCTTCAAGGCAAAGACGATAGCTGCTAACTCAAGATCATGAGTAGGATAGAGAACCTCATTCGGACGCAGTTGCCTGGAAGCATAAGCAACTACCCGATCCTTCTGCATAAGCACAGCACCGAGCCCGCTACCACAAGCGTCGGTATAAACAACAAGATCCTGGTTACTCTCAGGAACCACAAGAATAGGAGCATGAGTGAGAAGTTCCTTCAGTCGCTGAAAAGAAGCTTCACACTTATCAGACCAAATAAAGCGAACACCCTTACGAGTCAGCGTCGTAAGGGGAAGTGCAACTCGAGAGAAATCCTTGACAAATCGACGGTAATAACCCGCCAGACCAAGGAAGCTGCGAATATCATGAACGTTCTCGGGCCGCTTCCAATTCTGGATAGCTTCGATCTTGGCAGGATCGACAGAAACACCCTCAGATGATACAATATGGCCCAAGAACTTGACCTTGCTCTCCCAAAAATGGCACTTGGAGAGCTTGGCCATAAGCTGATGCTGACGAAGAGTATCCAAGACGATCCGCAAATGAAGAGCATGCTCTGCCTCGGATCTAGAATAAATAAGAATATCGTCGATGAAAACCAGAACGAATCTATCGATGTATTCCCGGAATACTCGATTCATAAGATCGACGAAGAAAGCTGGTGCGTTCGTCAAGCCGAATGGCATGACCAACCACTCAAAAGAACCATAGCGAGTGCGGAAAGCGGTAAGAGGAATGCTATCTTCCGCAACTCGGAGCTGATGAAACCCGGTGGCAAAGTCGAGCTGTGAAAAGACCTTCGCACCGCTCAACTGATCAAACATATCGTCTATCCATGGCAATGGATAACGATTTCTGATGGTCAACTCATTAAGCTTGCGATAGTCAATGCAAAGCCTAAGAAAGCCATCGGGCTTCTTAACGAAGACCACTGCAGCACCCCATGGCGAAGAGCTGGACCGAATGTGCTGCTTCGCCTCAAGCTCCACTAACTGCTTCCTGAGTTCCTCATTCTCTTTAGTAGACATCCTCGTGGGAGGACGCCCAACTGGGTGGGAGCCTGGAATGAGATCGATGCGGAACTCAATGGCCCGCTTTGGCGGCAGGCCAGATACTGGCTCGAATACGTCGGGGAAATCCCGAACAACAGGAATACGAGATAAGTCCAAATCCTCATCTCGTGAATCAAGAGAAAATAGAGTAACATCAGAAATCCCAACATCCTGAAGAACAATAGCTAACGGAGAGGACGAATCAGGGTGATGAATGAATAATATCCGCCCCGAACAAATAATTTTGGCATCATGCTGAACGAGCCAATCCATGCCAAGAATCATGTCAAATCCCAAATACTCCATAACGTGCAGATTCGCACGGAAAGAAAATCCACAAAGATCAATATCAACATCCTCACAAAGCAAGCTAAGGGTCGTGGATCCGCCGATGGGATTCACAATCCTTAGGGAAGAAACCAAACAAGTAACATCCAAAGATAAAGCATCTACTAGCTCCTTTGATACGAATGAGTGAGAAGCACCTGTATCAAAGAGAACTCTACAAGATCTACCACGAAATAAAATAGAACCTTCGAGAACGGAAGGATGCGTACCTCGAGGCTGAGCTGAAGATGCAGGAGCCTTGGCAGCATTAAGCTTGCCAGGCTTGGCACTAGCTGGAGCAATAGGACAAGTGGAGATCCTGTGTCCCTCCTTCTTGCAGAAGGTGCAATAGAGAGGTTTGGGGCACTCTCGAATAAAGTGATCTGGAGAACCGCAGTTGAAGCATTTCTTCGGAGGACGGGTTCCACTAGGGTGTGACTGAATCTGAGGCTGAGTCTGAGGCTGAGCCTGGACATCAGAACTGCCAGTCTTCTTCTTCTTGTTCCAAGGCTTGTTCTTCTGAAATGGACCCCGCTTCTGGTTGGGGTTTTTGGAACCCCCACGATCATCATCACTATGCTCCATCTCGACTGACTCAAGATGTAGGGCTGCATCGACTAGCTTCTCGAATGAGAGCTCAAGCTGTAGCATAAGATGCCTCTTCAGATATTTCTTCAAGCCCTCAACAAATTTGAGGTTCCTCTTATAAGGAGTAGCAATAAACTCAAGGCCGTACTTGGACAGGGCCTCGAAGGAAGAGACATAGTCGGATACGGAGGACTTCCCCTGCTTAAGATCAAGAAAGCGGCGAGCAAGGGAGTTCTTCCCTGACTCTGGGATGAATTTGAGCTCAAATCTCTGACGAAACTGAGCCCAAGTAAGTGTGGTCTCATCGACCTCGGCAATAAGGAGTTCGTACCAATCCAGGGCACGACTCCGAAGCTGACTAGAAGCAATAAGAACACGATCATGATCCGAGATATCCATACGAGTAAAAATGCGCTCGCATATCCGAATCCAAGCCTGAACCTCTAAGACATTCTCGGAGCCACTGAACGGCTTCCCTCCGAGATGGGTAAAATCACTGCAGAGACGCGCAAAAACAGACATGCGCGGAGCATCAGCAACTGGGGCTGGAGACTGAGAATGAGACTGAGAATTCCGAACCAGCTCCATGATCTGGTCGGTAGTCATGAACACGCCCTCTGGATGAGTGTTGCTGGACTGCCCAGCAGCACTAGTCTGACGTGTGGTTCTCCCTCTTCCCCTTCCAGACATACTGAAAGTCAAACGGGAATTAGAGTTAGACATGATTCAATGTTTGATACTTAATTAAGGAATACTACGGAATATAATAAATTCCTACACATATTCCTAACTTATCTATCAATAAGCATAAGGAAGGGATTTGATTTACTTCGGATCCAATTAAAATGTATTGTACTAAGTGTATCCGTTCTGTGTTTGTTATGCTTAATTCTGAACCTCGGCTCTGATACCAAACTGTAACGCCCCACTCCGAGACCCACTCTAGTAAAGAGTATTACGGAGTAATACCGTCTACTAGAACGGAGAATAGAGTATAATGGAAGCGACCATGTGTAATCAAGCTATAACTAACTACTGAATACGTCGAATAGGTGGTATTCTTTTCTTAAGTGGTTCGACATATCCAATAGATATTTATAACGAGATTACAATGGCTAAGGAAAATAGGTTCAGAACAAACATAATACTAAATGATAACATCATCATCACAGAAAAGTCACATAACAGTCACAGAACATAGGTACAATATATCGTCAATACAGATCCAAGTATCAAAAGGTGGGTACAAAGCCACCGCTCATACATGTGAGTCAAAAAATATGTACATAAGAGTCTGAAATAAAAGAGTAGCGGAATAGTGGACAAATAAAAGCACTATCTATCAGCATAGCAGATAATGTCCAAGCGGAAGCACATAAGCTAAGTCCAGAGACCTAACCTGAAACAACTCGGTCTGACCCGAGCGAAAACACTCGGGTCAGGCTAGCTAAACAATCAGTAATAACTGAGATATATATAATAATGCAGTACATAAATAAAACAGTACTTCTCCAAAGAGAAGAGTAATATGGACTACATGAATATAATGACGATCCCTAATCATCAATCACCAGTAAAAATCTCCAAAGAGAAAATCAACACCAAAGTGTAGAATAAATAAAATCGCCTCATATCATCGGCGTAGCCAAAACTATAAAAAAGTTGCCCATAGGCAATAATCCCAAAAGTGACCAGAGTCTGTAATCAATGCCCAAGCAAAGATCGATGCTCCAAAGAGCAATAGGGATATACTGAAAAGTCAATGAAATGGAATACAGAAATGCAGTGTCCAGAGACACTATGAATCCATAGGGTAATCGCACTTACATCGTATGGTTCCATAGAACCAACATCGAATGGCGATACTCGAATGGATATAAAAATATCAGATAATACAAATATTGCACGTGCACCGACCAGAGTCGTTGCCAAGTACTGTAGAGTTGTGATCGATCACTCGCACAGATGCGGAACGCGCGAAACGGCGAGATCCTTCCCAGAAGGATAAAGGCCCAGAGGCGCACGCCGAAAAATAAACTGCTCCATAGAGCAGGTGTCCAGAGACGGTTGCCCAGAGGCGTGGTGACCCAGAGGTCCAGTACTGGCCGCCCAGAGGCTAATATGTCACAAACTTCTTGGAGAGGAACCCGTAAAGTGTTAACAATGAGTCCCATACCCCACGTTCGCACTAAACGGTTTACTAACCAATAGCATGCTCACACTCCAATAATAAAAAGTCCACCTCGTATCATCGGTAAACTAGACCCAAAGGTCAAAACGATCAATCGAATAGGTCGGGGATTAACCGGAAAGAAAATACACACAGTTCCATAGGCCGGAGATTTTCTAACCGTTTAAGCACCTTTCCACTTCGCTCGACGTGCTAAAAGTGAGTGTGAGATTTTTATTATAGAAAATAATGGTGCGAAACGTTTTTATTATTGATTTTGAAATCACTTTAAAACGGCTTTTGAAAACGCTCCTACTATGGAGTAATTAATTTAATAATTAAAAATAATATTATATAATAATTTCGAAAGCCATTTTGGAGTGAAAATCCTTTTAAAACCTTTTTATAAAGCCCGTGTACGAAATCCAGAGACAAATCTCAAAGAAATCGACGAAAACCAGAAAATCATCAAAAATATTCTAAGTGTTTGAAACCATTCAAAAACTGCTGCGAACCCAAGTTCGGCAATTTATTTGGACCAGCAAACTGTGTCCAAATGGCATGAAAACTGGTAGACATATAGTCCAACATCCCTACTTTAAGATGCAAAAAGAATTTCTGGATTCCGAGTTGAGACGAAGCGGTGGCGACCTCTCAAAGTTGAACCCAGAAAAAGATTCACACTGTTTACCAACAGCGACCAGAGTTCAACTTCGACACGAAATTCGAAGCAGAAAACGAACTCCAATGTTGCCCAAATTTTCCAGAGATGGTGTTCGAAACTCCACCTTTCCAACGAGACCAAAAACGGCGAATTCCGACTTCCGATGCGATCGTGGCGGCATCGCGAAGTGGAGACAAAAATCTGGAAACAGAGGTGATGTTCGTTTTTTTTTTTTTTTTTTTATAAAGCCCAGCCCGCCTGGGCTGGGTAAAATAGCAAGCCCCCAGCCCAATTGGGCTGGGCGGAGCAATTGCCCCCAGCCCAATTGGGCTGGGGCGCAACCACTGCCCCCAGCCCAATTGGGCTGGGGCGCAACCACTGTCCCCAGCCCAATTGGGCTGGGGCGGAACTTCTGTCCCCAGCCCAATTGGGCTGGGGCGGAACAATTGCCCCAGCCTAATTGGGCTGGGGCGGAACCTCTGTCCCCAGCCCAATTGGGCTGGGGCGTAACCCATGTCCCCAGCCCGAAGCGGGCTGGGGTGGTGAAACCTGCGCCAGCCCATGTGGGCTGGCTTGCTTCTGGCTAGCCCCTCTGGGCTAGCCCACTGCACCTGGGCAGCAGCCTGGGTGCAACCCAGGGCCCTGTTTCAGGCTGTTTTCAGCCTGCATATTTCCAGCAAGCTGTTTTTTGTGTTTTTAATGATTTTGGGTGTTTTTTTTCAGTTTTTTGGCATCAAAAAATCACTAATAACAATCACTAATCACCATATAATGATTATTACACTAAATTAAAGGAAACATAGGCCAAAACTTAGCATTACAACTAGCATTTCCATAGTAATTACCTTAATGAAGAAAAGTATCAAATGGTTTGAGTGCACAATATGAAGCAAGCCAAACTCCTCAACCCCAAAGCAATGATCAAGATGCTTCATGGACCCAAAATCAACAAAGAAAACAAAATAATAATTACTACAAGATGATAGAGATAAATGGGGATTAAGAAGGAGGATTAGAGAATAGGAGAGATTGCATTACCTTTCTTCTTCTCTTTTCTTTTTCTTTTAGGATTAAACTAATTTATGAAGAGAAGGAGATGGAGCTTCTAAATGGAGGCCATTAATTTTGTTTAGATTTAGGTTTTAGGAATTTATGAAGAGGAGGAGGGTTAGGGTTTATGAGAGGGGTTTGAGATATTAAATAGGAGTGGGTTGGTTAATGGGTTATGGTAAGAGGGTTTAGAAACCCATTAGGACTTAGTTTATTTTCTAAGTTATCATGTGAACAAAAATCCTAATAAGCATTCTAGTTTTAATTAAAACCATGTAATTATCTCATTTGGCCCATTAACCCATAATCACTTTTTATTTAAAAATTCCCCATTTCAACCCAAAATATTTTAATTTGCAAACCAATTGCAAATTTAAATTCCCAAAAATTTGTTTAGCTCCCTTTTTAACTTAAAATCATAATTTTAATTCCCAAAAATTTTAGCTCCCTCGAATCGCCACCACACCTCGTCAATCACGAGGCTGCTTCGCCCTCGTGCTCGCCGATGCTGCCGCCCCTCTTTCAATTTGATGTCGCGACCACTGTTGATTGATTTTTTTTTTCGAAGTCGATTTCGGTTCATCTGCTCGACATTGGAGGAGGAAGAAGGGAGAAGGAGTACGTGATTATTTAACTGAGGAATTTTAAGGAAGAAGGGAGCGGCCATTTTTTTTTCGTGATTTCTGGCTTCGTCCATTTGATTTCAAACAAATGAAAAGAGTACGCGGCCATGATTTTAATTTGAACGAGACATGCTCTGCACGATCATCATCATGATTTTAGGCGAAATTTTAGGGAAGCTACAGTGTTTCGATTTTGACCAAATTCAAATTTAAAAATGAAATTGAATTCGATTTAATTTCAACACGTATTCTTACCGTGTTCTCACATAACAACTCCGAAAGATACGAAATTTGAAATCCGATAATAATTCAATATTACGGACCCAATGGAACTGGTTTCGTCGAAATCTGAGACTGTGCCTCGAAAGGCCATTTTTAAATTCAATTTAAACGATATAAATTTTAAAACTGAAAAAACTACTTTCAAATTAAATTCTGAAGCTTCTATTATCTTCAGTATTATCAATATAAATTTTACAAGCCTATGAAATATTTTTAATCAGCTTAAAATTGAAGATTCATATTATTATTCAACTTTCAACAGTTTAAATTTTAAAATTTAATCGCCAAATTCATATTGAAAATTTGAAATTCAAGTCAAACCATCATTCAAATATTTAAAATAAATTAAATATTTTCAAATTAAATTGTCCAAAATTCTGGGTCGTTACAATCTTCCCTCCTTAAAAGAATTTCGTCTTGAAATTACAAGTTAAGAAGAATGCCCTTATCCCGATTATCATTTTTCACAATCCAAATAGTTTTATCAAATTACTAACCTAAATCTTTTATTAAAGATCCATTATCATTTCAATTAATTTTCCAACTTCAATTATAAGTTACAAATAACATAGTTTTCTTAACAATTCAAATTTATATTTAAATTTAAATTTCAAATTTTTGGGTTTACAGTAAATAATGTTTAACGACAGTTGTTTTTTACCCTTGTTTTTAATGCATTTAGTATTATAAATTTTGTCTTATAAAAGAATGTTTTAAAGTGTAGTTCTGAAAAGGATTTACCAATACTGGAATATGGAATTCAAGCACAAGTTCAGTTTTTAAAAGTTAAATTTCGATTTTTATTACGGAAATATAGTTCCATGATCGGTATCACTTATATGGAAAGAATCTTGTCATACTTTTAACTAAACGTTGGGGCATGGACCCGTTTCTATCTTGAAGGTGACAGACATCACCAAGGCGTTGCCTAGAGGTAACACTACCTCAACTTGTACGGCTTTGTTTTCAACCGAGAGATAGCACTTGTGTAGCTTTCATCATGGTGTATCGTCACCTTAAAAATGATTTGCTGCTCTTTGAACTTTGTTATCCTCTATCGGAAATGACTAAACCAAAAATGCAAGTGGGGGCCAAGCTATGTGGGGTTGCTCCCATTAGGGTATTTCACATCTCATCTAGATTTTTGTAAGGACCTGATTCTTCGACTTTCGAACAACTGACATCAATACGTTCACTGTATCAACTGCCGAGCAATCGAATGCCGGAAAACCGAACACTTAGGGTTTTAAGAAAAAGAAAGAGGTAAAAGAAGAAAGAAAAAGATAGAACAGAACAAATAGCAGAATCTCACAATCGCAGCGGAACAACATATAATAGATAAATGAATAATCATTAAAAACAAAAGAACTGTATATTTTATACATTACATCACATTACATTATCAGAGTGTACAACAACAAACAACGGAAAAGAAATACTATACTAAGTAATATGCTATGCCATCCATCTTGCCTCCAGCCACTCCTGAATTCCAGAATATCCTGATAAACCTGACTCTAGACTGCCCGTGCAGAAATTAGTGGGCGCCCAGAGTTTAGGAAGGGAAACAATAAACTCAGGTCAGTCATGTGACTGGTGTGAGAATCTAAAACAGTTATTATCTTTAAAACAAAGAACAGGATAATTTTAAAATAGATTCGCAATGCTTTTTAAAAAAATGAGACTACCGTAAGGCCTCTCGCGCACACACACAATGCAAACGTAGAATCGGAGGAGATTTCTCCTTATGATAGTCAAAGATGCTTGATACGCATTAAAAAGAAACTTTTGATATTATTACTAGTGCATAGTGCAGAAAACATTTCGAAAGTAAAGATATAAATCTTAGCCAGCATAGACATTCCGCACTTATGCCTACTATAGCTACCATGTTCAATAGCAGGTTACCACCACATTCCATGACAGGTTATACAACTAAAACCTTACAAGATCGTATTGTTTCTTTGGATTTCCAACAAATAGTCAGGCCAAGGAACTTCCCATTGCCACATGGGTACGCCTCTGGAAAGACGACCCGAGAACCAAACCGGATCTCTACCAACACAAGGCCGGGTTACCCTAACTGGGTAATTACTGAAACGAATATGTCATTTCCCGATCGTAACCGATCTATATCCGAGGATCCTCGATTTCCAACAACCACAAAGCAATAAATTTGCAGCAACAACATAGGTTAAATATTTGGGCTCCATACCATGATACCACCTCTATCCAGAAGGAATGACATACACTAAAGGTGCGCTACCACCTAATAACCTTGCTGCATCCTTCCTGTTTTGACCATTTCCGGTGTTTGAGGTCCGACGCGGTCTCGTCCACAAAGCCACGCTTTATATAAAAGCCATGCTTAAATTCACAAATGCTCAACAACACTTCATATGCCACATTACCAATTTGGGAATGTATCATTAGTAACCATCAACTATATAACCTCTAAGGGTGTTAAGCTAAGAGAATAAATTCTCCGCCACCAATGGGAATATACTTGATAGAAATCAGCTTTACATCTCAAATTGTAACGTCAGACACACATCCATAAAAGTACGTTCCGGGATCGAACGGAACCGAAGGCACTTACAAAGAAGTCCTTGCAATCCGGATATTCACTAATCACGACCGGACTTCCCATCACAAAGGGTAATAAATTTCTATATCAGAGATCAGCCGATGTAGAAACATTCGACGGTAATCCTTCCGTTTTCACAAATGTCCGGTCTTCAACACCGGTCATCAAATGCAATTCATAATGACATATCACATATTCGGAATGGGTTATACGACCCTAAGGTCCTTTTCCGGCTAACCCGAATAGTGAGCGCTTATTTTTAAAAATAAGTGTAGCATTCAAATTCAAGCAATCACAACAAATACCTATTTAAAGGTAAATATTGATAGTTGGTTATTTAACTATCAATAGGTATGCACAACATCACCAGATTCCAAATAATTTTCCAAATTATTTATCTTCCAAAAATATCTTTACAAGATATATATAAAATTTCCCTACTTCAAAAATAAATCGGTACTCATTTTTAAACCAATTTTCCCAATTTCATTTATAAATTCCATATTGAATTTACATTTCCAAAATATCTGTGAATATACGATTTCAAATCGATTTCAAATATTCACTTTCAATTTATCTTTAAAAAAATAATTCTCAAAACGTTCATTTCATATTGGAAAACATTTCCCTACTTATTTAGTAATAAGTAATTCACAATTCTATTTATTTTCAACACTTGGAAAATATTCGATATACTTAAATCATAACTAAGTATATATTTCATTCTTTAAAGAAAACATTCTCTTAACACATTTATTTGAGTCAAAAACGAATGTTGCGTAAAACATCGCTACGACGACCCAAAATCACTAGTATAGGGATTCGAAATTTAGATAGATATATAAATCCCAATACTGTACAAAACATTTCCTTTCGGAGATTATTTACTATAACAACAGTGTTATAGTCCACCATTTCCTTCAATTCCTTGAAAACGCCTATTTCAACAATGAATGTTGAAATCTATGTTTTCAATACTTAATACATTTAAAACGTCTCTAATCGTTTTAATTCTATTTAAAATATCATTTTTCCCCAAAACATTTTCTTAATATATTATTCATTATCCAAAATCGTGAATATACTTCGTTAATCCAAATTCAACACTTTCACATATTAAATTAAAGGATATTCCACAGTCCAAAATCGTGGATATAATTCCTTTAAAAATTTCTATGCTTACTTATCAAATTTATTTGATTACGGATTTATAAAAAAACGTTTATAAATTCCATTTCTATTTCATAACTACTTCGATTTATAAATCTCCTTTAATAACCAATTCTATTTATATTTCGTTTACATGTCGAATCCAACTTATAAGTAAATTACTTATAATCCATTTATTCACAATTCCATTCTTTTATATCATCATTAACTTATAAATCTTAAATTCTTATTTACTTATAAAACTAGGTACAACTTGATTTTAACACTTATAAAAGCTCGTTTTATAATTCCATTATCTTTAACTTATAAAATATCAATTTTATAAATCTTTTATATGAGCCATTTATAATAATTCAAAATCCCAATTTAAACCATTTTATAAATTTATCAAAAATCATGCTTTGGTTATAATTCACAAAAAATCCTAATTTTTATAACATAAAAATTTATAACGTTTTAATTATTTAAAATGAATCAATTTGAAAATTTAATAAACGTATAATTTCGAAAATCACTTTAAAAAATCCCTTAAAAATCAAAATCGTTATTTTTAAAACTTCAAAAATGGATCCGATGATGCAACACACTAAACAATCAATCACGGCATCCAAACATCATATATCATCATATGATAATCAACAAATATCACACTATATGTAAATAAATAAATACGGTTGGGGAATCCAGTTGGATCCCTCCAACCTGTTTCCCTGCATCCATAGATGTTAGCACAATACCAATCCCGTTTCATGACGGGATATCGCAGTACGGGATTTGTAAAATATTATCCGCTTTATAGGCGGCGCAATAGGGTCTCATCCGCTATATAATGCGGGAAATCAACAACTCCAATATATACATATGCTAATATATATACATATATATATATATATATATATATATATATATATATATATATATTGCTATATATAGATATATCCTACTATATCTAATATCACAACCAAATAGCAATCAATAACTGCAATTTAAATTTTCAATTTGATTGAGAAGATCTCACCTTAGCTTTTTATTTGCAATCCATTTCCTTCTTGACTCGATTTTCTTGATTTATACCTTGTATAAATATTTACACAATTCATTAATATTTGAATCAACTAAACAATTAATTTCCGTTTAATAGTTTTCCGTTTAATAGTTTTTGATTGGCTGATAATTCATTTTAAACCAATTTTCTCCTGAATAAATTTACCTAACTAATGATTAAATTCCTCCTTTTTAATAAATTTAATTAACCAAAAAAATTATATTTTAAACTAATAATCTTGGTTTAAACTAATTTCTTTTCAAACTCCAAATTCTATATAAAGCGATTCCTTTACTTAAGATTTTCCATTCCGATTCGTTTCCTTTAAGATTTTGACCATGTAACCAATAATGATATGATTTATTAATACTCAAAATAAAATAGGACTGTTAAGTACCATTTAATAAATTAAATGGGCTAGTGATTTAAATTTGAACTAATTTTCCTTTTAAATCTATATATTTGTAAAATTAATTTATATACAAAAAAAAATACAATTTCCTTTCAACCAAAAATTATTATTATTTTAGCAACTAAATAATTAGATAAGTTTATAAATCAGATAAATCACAGAGATGCATGTTTATTTTATTCTTCATTTTGAAAACACATATCCTTAAAAAAATAGTTAATATGGATTTTCAAAATCTCTATAAAAATTCTATTTATATTTCTTATATAATTTCCAAAACCTAAATTTTTATACACCTTTACAATTCAAAATATTACTTCCTACCTAAATCTTATATATATAATTTAAACATGAGGTAACGGTAAAAAAAAAAATCTGGATTTATGTTTTATTTTCAGTTTGCAACTAAAATAGTTTAATTCACCGATAGTTTCGTTTAAACCAATTTTGTGTTTAATAATTGATTTAACAAAAAGTTAAATTTATCGATACCTTACCGTGAAATCACCAAGCACGAACTCGAGCTTCCAGTACCCACGAGATCGCGACGACTTGCTGCCTGCCGAGACCATCGCAGTCGTGGTCTTCACTTGCTCGTGCCTGCGTTCCAGAAACCATCCTAGTGACCACCGAGATCCCATCGACCATCGCCTCGCGCCTACGCACGCGCGCCCCCAAAATTCGTTGCTCACATACGCGGTCCTCAAGGGTCGACGTCGCGACCATTTCCTTCACGCGAACGCCGCGCCCTCGAATCGCCAACATACCTCGTCAATCATGAGGCTGCTTCGCCCTCGTGCTCGCCAATGCTGCCGCCCCTCTTTCAATTTGATGTCGCGGCCACCATTGATTGATTTTTTTTTCGAAGTCGATTTCGGTTCATCTGCTCGACATTGGAGGGGGAAGAAGGGAGAAGGAGTACGTGATTATTTAACTGAGGAATTTTAAGGAAGAAGGGAGCGGCCATTTTTTTTTCGTGATTTCTGGCTTCGGCCATTTGATTTTAAACAAATGAATAGAGTACGCGGCCATGATTTTAATTTGAACGAGACATGCTTTGCACGATCATCAACGTGATTTTAGGCGAAATTTTAGGTAAGCTACAGTGTTTTGATTTTGACCAAATTCAAATTTAAAAATCAAATTGAATTCGATTTAGTTTCAACGCGTTTTCTTACCGTGTGCTCACAAAACAACTCCGAAAGATACGAAATTTGAAATCCGATTATAATTCAATATTACGGACCCAATGGAACTGGTTTCGTCGAAATCCGAGACCGGACCTCGAAAGGCCATTTTTAAATTCAATTTAAGCGGTATAAATTTTAAAACTGAACAAACTACTTTCAAATTAAATTCTGAAGCTTCTATTATCTTCAATATTATCAATATAAATTTTACAAGCCTTTGAAATATTTTTAATCAGCTTAAAATTGAAGATTCAAATTATTATTCAACTTTCAACAGTTTAAATTTTAAAATTTAATCGCCAAATTCATATTGAAAATTTGAAATTCAAGTCAAACCATCATTCAAATATTTAAAATAAATTAAATATTTTCAAATTAAATTGTCCAAAATTCTGGGTCGTTACAATTTTTGTATAACGCCACGTGAAAAACGGTTAAAATTTAGATGTAAAATATTCAGATTCTCGGTAAGGTTTGGTGGGGTCCAGCTTGGAGGGTCCGAGAAATGTCACGGAGCATATAAGCTTCTCAGGAGTATATTACTAGAGGTATACTTCAAGTGGGTCACCTTCCAGGTCATTTGTTGGATATTTTCCTTTACTTATTTTGATTCGAATCCTTGAAGAAGAGTCAACCACTCTTCGTAGTGTTTAAGTTTTGATTTAGCCCATTCTATCAAGTTTGGGCTGTTAACTAATTTTATCCATTCTATCAAGTTTGGATTGTCACCTTATTTAATCCTGTCAGTCAAATTGGACCGTTCCTTTGTTTTATCCATTCTATCTAGTTTGGATCTTACTCGGGTTATTTTCATTCTTTCAAGTTTGATTTTAATATTATTTATGCTCATTCATATTTGGATTTTTTTCCCGATGATTATTTTTTCGCTTGCATGTATGAATATTATTCTTGTGAGGTAAAAACTCATTCTGCATTAGGCGACCTAGTCTCACAGGAGTTTAATATGTTCCTCGATATTTGAGTTACCTCATGCTGGTATTTCTCGATTGATCCGGGTAATAATTTATTACAATGCTCGGGTCAGACAGAGTATTTTCCAAGGTTGTCTTTGGAGTTATGGAGGGCTTGGAAGGGAGCTGAAGATCCACGTATTGTAGTATTTTATTTTCCGCTATATTATATAATATCCCTTTCAACATTTGTAAGGTTGGAATTTTATAACTGTTCAGCTGATAAGGTTTATTTTTAACTCTGATATACTCTATATTTAGAGTGACAGTTTGAGTTATCCTAGTTATTTATATATTGTCGATTCCGCTATGAGATTCTATTTTTCTCTATTCTTTGTTCCCTGTTCTTTACTTTTTATTTACCCTAACAACCTGCCCTTTTATTGATTAGATGCGTGACACTTGAACACAGTGGCAGTGTTCGGTGTCGACTTCGATGGTCAAAAAGGCGGTTCATTACAAGATATCAAGTATAGTCATATATCGACAAATATCAAACTTGCAACAATAACTTCAAATCACAAAATACGAAAACTAAAGATAGCTTATTAAAAGAAAAAAAATCCCTAAATTGATTTGGTGATAATTCAAACAATCATCAAATCCAGAAATCTCACAAAAAGAAATCCAAAAATTTCACAAATAGAAATCTAGAAATGTCACAAAAAAGGGGAAGGCACCAAACTCCAAGGTTGGTAAAATAAATTCACCTACATCCATGTAACTCCAAGATAGACGCATAAGTCTATAAACATCAAGATAGGTACATGACCTATAAACATCAAGATAGGAACAAGTCCTTTAATCTTTGAAATAGGTACAGGACTTAAAAACATCAAAATAGGAACAACTCCTATAAACATCAAGATAGGTATGAGACTTATAAACTCCAAGTTAGGATCAAGTCCAATAAACTCTGAAGGCGAGTCAAAAATTCATTGATAAAAGTGCTAATACTTTCATATAGCAACTGAATAGATAACGACCATGTGTCCCATACCACAGGGATTTACCTAAACGTTTACTATACAATAGTAAACTCCAATTATGTGTAGCAATGGTTCGGTCGAGCAAGTTCGATAATTAAATGGTAAAACAAATGCAAGCGTTCCATACTACTTGTTTTATTTAACTGTTTAAATCAATTCCTCGTTTGATCGATGTCGTGCAATTTTTATAAAATTCTTTACTTTAAATTTTTTTTGGTAAAACATGAATTTATAAGGAATATATATTGTATGTATGTATGTAAACTTTTCAAATTATTGCTACAAATCATTTCTAAAACCATTTTCAAAGAGAATAACATTTTATGTATATATATTTCTAGAATTATTTATATAGAAATTAGATTTGTACTTAAAAAGATTGCCATTAAATGGTTTGATTTAGAAATCAGCCTTTTTTATAATTTCGATTTGAAAACGTGGATCAAAAGTGTGTCTTACTACTCAAGATCCATAGAACAACTCTACGGTCTAAAACATCAAATGAATTCATCAATTCATAGATCAAAAGCTAGAAATGACAATGAAATTGACATGAAATTCAACAACAACATCAAGCAAACAGCATAAAGAGATAAACCAAACAAACTGGCGACAAACGGGAGTGATCGAGGACTAAAGCAAGATGGCTTAGGGTTCAACCTTAGGCTGTAGTCGGTGCATCGGTCGTGCAGACCAGTCCACGATTACGTCGCCTAGGTTGATTCCTAAGTGGCTTTGTTGGCTCCCCGACGATCTGATTATGCATATTTCTTCTTCGTTGGATCCTTGGAGATTTAGGGTACTAAACTAGAAATCATGCAAGCATATATACATGTATAATTAAATACAAATAACCGTAGCAATCTGTAATGTAAGATATTAGCTTAGAACCTCCCATGTCTTCCTAATTCAACCTTATCCTAGGCTATGAACAAAGATTAAATAGGAATGATCAAAATTAGAAATTAAAACCGAATTAAATCAACAAATAGATGCATAGATAGATGGAAGAGATTGCCTTTAATCAGTATGCACCTGAATTGATCAAAAGCCTTATGATTTCTAGCTTTAATTTGAAGATTAGGTATTTTGGACTTAGGAAATGTTTTGATTTTCTGGTTTCGATGTTGAAATGAGAATGAGAAACAACATACGTATGTTTTCATTTCTTATTTCTCTAGTTTAGGGTAATTGGGTTAAGGTATGGATCTAATAGCAAAGCGTTACTAATTTTCCTAAAACCGAAGTGTTGCTAATTAGTATTGTTTCATTTAGCATTTCATAAACATTAATTTGATTCAAAAAAAATTCCAATTATCTAACATTGATTTCTACAATTTTCCTAAAATAAATAATGTGTCAAAATCTTTTCTTCTTCTAACATTGAAATATTCAATCAAATTAAATACAACTTTTTAATGTAAAAAGTTATTCTCCATATTTTTAATAAAATAAACCATTAATTGAGAAATCATATTTCATACAATGAAATTATTTCCTAAAATTTATTTTTCATTTTCTCCAAATTGTACTTATATTATTAATATAAGAATTAACTATAAAACGAAAAATTCAATAAGTTCTCAGTTTATTCTCATTCCAAGTTCCCTTTTAAATTTAAAAACATACTAGTCGTAAATTCCCCAAATTTAATAAATTAATTAATTAAATCATATTTTAAATTTTAATTCAAGGTAATCTCGACCAGGGTTCTTACAGACTTCTCTTCATAAAAATTACATCCCTGTAATTTTCCTTAAGGGAATGTCAATAACATTACAACGATGCATCTATCAAAGCGGATAAAATCATAAGCATGAAAAGATTCAAAGTAAGAATCTCACCACTAATGAGCACAAGAAAATAACTTCGGATGCGTTTGCTCGACAAACTCTCTAGTCTCCCACGAATAGTCCTTTGGTTTGCTAGACCATTAGACTTTGATGAGCAGAACATCTTTATTTCGAAGGAATTTAACCTTTGATGCAACAATATGGATAGGTCTCTGCTCATAAGTAAGGTCGGGTAAAACCTCAAGCTCCTTAAGGATTCTTACCCCAAGAATATAATCTGAATCACGAAGATAGTTCCAAAGTTTAGAAACATGGAGTAAATCATGAATTCTGGATAACTGGCCTGGAAGAGATATCCGTTAAGAAATAGGGCCGATACGTTAAATGATAGGGCATGGTCCAATATATCTCGGAGCAACCTTCTTGAAACGACTAAACCGCATCACATCCTTAAAAGGAGATACATGAATGAAGATTCGATCTCCTATAAAGAACTCTAATGCTTTCCTCCTATCATCTGCATAGGATTTCTACCTTCTTCGTGCTTCTTTCATTCTCTGTCGAATGAGATCGATCTTCTCAGAAGCTTTACGAATAGAGTCGAAGCCTAAACTGAGTTTCTCCACAGACTCGAGCTAATAGGAAGGTGATCGACATGGCCTTCCGTAAAGGACCTCAACAGGAGCCATGCCGATACTAGATTGGAAATTTTTGTTATAAGCAATTCAACAAGGTAGATATGATCTTCCCAACCCAAAGCTTCAAACCCAAAGCTTTCTGGAGACCTTTCCAGAATTTGCTCCTAAAGAAAGGATCTCGGTCACATACAATCTCACGATGGATGCCATAAAGTCTTATGATCTCCTTAACATAGATCTTGATAAGCTAGGAAGTAGTTCTATTGGACTTAATGGGAATAAAGTGGGCTGATTTAGTCAAACGATCAACAATCATGCACAAGCCTTAATGGATAGCCCTCAAATAAGGAAGACCATCAATGAAATTCATAAAAACTAAAAAGGAAAAGGAAGAACAAGATTACAATCATTACTAGATCGACACACAAAAGGATTCAAATATGAATTAAAGCCTATATTACCTGGTCCCATTTCCACATTGGGATCTCGAAAGTTTGCAAAAGACCATTGGGATTTTGATGATCCACTTTAACAAACTGACAAGTCAAGCAATGCTTCACAAACTTTGCCACATCCCGCTACATGCCTTCCCAATAATAAAGATGTTTCATATCGGCATACATCTTACTACCACCAGGATGAATAGTATACTTGGATTGATGACACTCCTTAAGAATATCTCTACTAAGATCACCAACATATGGAACTACAAGCCTTCCTCTCCTACGAAGATAACCATGAGCATTAATAACAAAATCCCACAACTTATCACTTCGGGAAACACTACACTGCTGAAAAAGATGAGATAATTTAGGATCATGCTTTTGGGCTTCCACAATCCAATCCAAAAGAATTGGATGAGCCACCATGCTAAACAATAAGATGGGAGAACTAAAATCTAGAATATGATCTCTAATCTCGCAAAAAGATAAAATCTCAAGATCCTTCCACTTAACTAACATCAAAGAGACAATATCCTGCTACTTGTAACTAAGAGCATCCGCTACTCGATTCCCTTTCCCTGGAGTGTATGGAATATCAATATCGTTGGAAGTAAGGAATTCAACCCTTCTCTATTGTCGCATGTTAAGCACCTTCTGAGTGAATAAATACTTTAGCAAATTATGGTCAGTATAAAGTACAAATCTCTCACCTAACAAATAATGATGCCAAATCTTCAAAGCAAAGATAATAGCTGCGAGCTCCAAATTATGGGTGGCGTATCTAACCTCATTCGGCTTTAACTACCTCGAATCAAAAGCAACAACAGGGTCACATTGAATAAGAATAGAACCCAAACAAAATCTACTAGCATCCATATAGACTATAAGATCTTGATTCCCATTTGGAACCACAACAATAGGAGTGTTGGAAATGAGTTCCTTCAACTTTTTAAAAAAAATCCACACTTGTCAGCCTAAATATACTTAACTCATTTCCTAGTCAAAGAAGTTAGAGGTAAGACAATCTTGGAAAATTTCTCTATGAATTGACGAAATAGCCCCTCAATCCAAGAGAACTACGAATCTCTGGTACATTCTTAGGCTTCTTCCAATTCTGAGTAGCTTCAATCTTCGACGGATCAACAAAAATGCCTTCTTCAAAAACTACATGCTCCAAAAACTTCACTCGCCTCTACCAAAAATGACACTTGAACTATTTTTATTTCAACTTATTTCTTCTAATTGTCTCTAAAAAATACCAAGATGCTCCTCATGCTCTTCCTTGGATTTACAATAAACGAAAATATCATTAATGAATATAAGGAAAATCGATCAAGATATTCTTGGAAAACACGATTCATCAGATCAACAAAATAAGCTGGAGCATTTGTTTTCCCGAAGGGCATAATGAGCCACTCATAAGATTCATAACGTGTACGAAATGAAGTCAAAGGGATGCTATCCTCTACCACTTGAAGCTGATGAAAACCGATTGCTAAGTCTAACCGGGAAAAGACCTTGACTGCAAAGCTGATCAAATAAATCATCGATCCTAGGCAGAGGATACCTGTTTTTGATGGTAAGCTCATTAAGCTTGCGATAATTTGTGCAAAGCCTAAGAGTACCATCAAATTTCCTTACAAACACAATAGAAGCTCCCCAAGGAGAAGAACTAGACTGGATAAACTGGTTAGCTTCCAAATCCGCCAACTGCTTCCTCAACTCCTTATTCTCCTTGGTAGACATCTGATAGGTAGGGCGACTAACGGGTTGAGCTCTAAGGATAAGATCAATTCGGAATTTAATAACGTACTTCGGAAGCAACCCCGAAACAGGTTCAAAGATATCAGGATAATTATAAAAAAAAGGACTCGAGAAATATCATCATCTTTTTAAGACTCAAGAGAAATTAAAGATGCTACCGAATCAGAATCAACATCATGAAGAATAATAGAAATCCGCTCAACAGATTCTGGATGTCTAAGGTGAATATTTCTTTCGGGACATCGGATATAGGCTTTATAACAGTTAAGCCAATCCATTCCCAAATCATTCCAAATCCAAGATAATGCATCACATGAAGATCGGCATTAAAAAAATAGTCGCATAAGATAATCTCAACATCTCTATAAAACATACTGAAGGTTGTAGACCCACCGGTCGGGTTCATAATTCTCATCAAAGTCATTAAGCACATAACATCGAAATATAGAGAATCAACAAGTTCCTTTGGTATAGATGAGTGAGATGCACCTGTATCGAACAAAACCTGAACAGGAAGATTCTAAAAAACAATTACACCTTCAAGAATAGAAGGAGACATACCTCGACACCGATAAGCTCCACCAGAAGCTTGCACAGCACTAAGCTTCCTAGAAGTGAGTCCTTTAATCGCTTGAGGACAAGATGCTACAAGATGACTTTCCTTTTTGCAATAACGACAAATTGGAGTTTTAGGACAATCCTTAATGAAATGCTCTTTGGAACCACAATTGTAGCATTCTCCTTGAGATGGTTGTGTTGGAGTGGAACTAAAACCTTGCTTCTTAATCTTCTTATTAGGATAAAATGGCTCAGACATGTTGAAAGGTTGCTTCTTTTTAAGATGAAAGGTCTTCTTCTCTACTACATCTTATTCACTACTATCTTACACAACCACCTCAAGCCAAAGGGCTGAATCAACTAACTCTTTAAAAGAAACCATCAACTGCAATATCAACACTTTCCTAAGATGCTTTCTTAACCCCTCCATAAATTTCTGATTCTTCTTTTGTGGTATACTAATGTGCTTGACCCCATATTTGGAAAGGGACTTGAAGGCCACACATATTCCTCTATAGAAGACTTCCCTTACTTTAACTCAATAAACCTCTTAGCTAACGAGGCCTTCCCGGATTCGAGAATGAACTTCAACTCAAAACACTACCTAAATTGCTCCTAAGATAAGGTAGACTCATCCACTTCTACTACATGAAGCTTACACCAATCTAGAGCTTTCTCTTGAAGCTAAGTAGATGTTACTTTAATAATATGCCGAACAGAAAGTTCCACGCAAGAAAATATCTACTCGCATGTCCTAAGCCATGCCTACACCTTAATCACACTCTCATAATCTCTAAAGGACTTGCCACCAAGATGTGCAAAGTCAATACACATGCATGCAAAACTCGACTTACGAACAGAAGGATTCAAAGGAGGTCCGGAAGGCTGAGTATTCCTAACGAGTTCCATGATCAGCTCGGCGGACATAAACACTCCGTCTGGAGGAGGGCGAATGCATCTACAGAGCAAGTAGGTAGCCTGCCGCCAGCCATTTATGATTCTAGAAGGAATAAGATATGATAAAAGATTATTCAAAAGTTGTATAATTTGATATTAGGAATCCTAAAGATAGACACAAAAGGATATACTATCATGAAAATCGAAGGAATGATTTCTAAGACATGCCTAAACCATGATTTGTATCCATAATATCATAATTTTTTCTAAACTTGGCTCTAATACCAAGCTGTGATGCCCCACCTCAAGACCCACACTAACAAAGAATATTGCAAAGCAATATTGTCAGCTAGTGTAGAGAATATGGCTGGCTAGAATGACCGTCCATGAATTTTACCTTAAGCGAGCGTCGATACATCGATTAATATGTTATATATTTCTTTACTCAAATGGAATCAACATATACAATTCAGGCTTAAAACAAAACTACGGTAGCTATATAAATTTATAACAACATATAATAAATACAGATCATATAATTACAGATCAGACACAACGGAATACAAATGGATACAAGTTTGAACCGACCTAAAATAAATACATTTGTAGACTACACATATACAAAGTAAAACATCCCAAAATATGAATATTACACAAAAGGAATCCATCTTGACATAAGATACAACATAACATTATGTGTGTATATACATAGATGACAAAAAGTAACTACTGGCTAACAGGTAGGAAATTTATTTTAAAGCATCAAGCTTGAGGACCTGAAACATCTCGGTCTGAACCAAGCATTATAAAGATAATAAATGGGTCAGTCTAGGCTAAGATAAACGAGTTAGAAAAAATGAATGATAGATAAAGTGAACTAGATGTCAAGTATAGTCATATATCGACAAATATCAAACATGCAATAATAACTTCAAATCACCCAATATTAAAATTCAAGATAACTTATTAAAACCAAGAATCCTCAAAATGATTTGGTGATGATTCAAATAGTTATCAAATCCACAAATCTCATAAGTAGAAATCCAAAAATCTTACAGAAAGGAATAAAGAAATCTCACAAAGAGAAATCCAGAAATCTCACAAGAAGGGGAAGTGCCAAACTCCAAGATTGGTGAAATAAATTATCTACATACATGTAACTCCAAGATAGATGCATAAATCTATAAACATCAATACAGGTATGTGACCTATAAAATCAAGATAGGAACAAGTTCTTTAATCTCCTAAATAGGCACAAGACCTATAAACATCAAAATAGGAGCAAGTCCTATAAACATCAAGATAGGATGAGACCTATAAACTCCAATATAGGAAGAAGTCCTATAAATTCTGAAGGTGAGTTATAAACTAGTCGATAAAAGTCTTAAATACTTTCATATATCAACCTAATAGATAACGACCATGTGTCCCATACCACACGGGTATACCTAAAAGTTTATTATATAATAGTAAACTCCACTTATGTGTAGCAATGTTTCGGTCGAGAAAGTCCGAGAATTAACCAGTAAAACAAACGTAAGCATTCCATACCACTCGTTTTATTTAATTGTTTAAAACAATTCCTTGTTCGATTAATGTTGTGTAATTTTTCTAAAATTCTTTACTTTAAAAATCATTTTCGGCAAAACATGGATTTATAACAGAAATACGCACACACACACTCACTTTTCAAATCATTGCTCCAAATCATTTAAAAAACCATTTTGAAAGAGAATAATACTATATATGTATGTTTCTAAAACTATTTATATAGAAATTAGATTTTTACTTAAAAATATTTTAATAAAATGGTTTGATTTAGAAATCAGCCTTTTTGTGTACATTTGATTTTAAAATGTGAATCAAAAGTGTGTCTTCCTCCTCAAGATCCCTATGGTCTAAAACATGTCAATTCACAAATGAAAAGACAAAAATGGCAATGAAATTAACATGATATGCAACAGCAAAACCAAGCAAACAAAATAAGTAGATCAACCAGACAAACGGGCGACAAATGGGAGTGATTGGGACCAAAGCAACACAGCCCGGTGTCCGACTTCAAGTTGCGACCCTTACACTGATCGTGTAGACCAATCCAGTGGTTGCGTCACTTGGGTTGATTCCCAAGTGGCTCTGGTGGCTCCTCAACGATCTGATTTCACCTATTTCTTCTTCGTTGGTTCCTTGGAAATCTAGGGTACTAAATAACAATCATGCAAGCATATATACATGTATAATTGAAATGAAAAACATGATTTCATAAAAGGGTTTTCAGCAAACAGAGAATCCAATTCAAATAGACATAGGATTCAATAATACATTGAGATAATATACACTAGAGGTTCAACCAAATTCATATAACGGCAGCAATTATTCATCTTACACTAGTAATTATGAGATAAACTCACTCGAACTAATCCGGAATGGAAGATATTAGCTTAGAACCTCCACTGTCCTCCTAATTCAACCGCAACCTAGGCTATGACAAAAGATTTGATAGGAATGATCAAAATCAGAATTTAAAACTAAATTAAATCAATAAATAGATGCATAAATAGAAAGAAAAGATAACCTTTTATCAATATATACCTGAATTAATCAAAAGCCTATGATTTCTAGCTTTAATGTGGAGATTAGGGATTTTGGACTTAGGGAATTTTTTAATTTTCTGGTTTCGGTGTTGAAATGAGAATGAGAAACAATATATGTGCATTCTCATTTCTTACTTCTCTAATGTGGGCTAACTGGGTTAAGGTAGGATCCAATAGCAAAGTGTTACTAATTTTCCTAAAACAAAAGTGTTGCTAACT
This sequence comes from Allium cepa, assembly GCA_030765085.1. Classification (NCBI taxonomy): domain Eukaryota; kingdom Viridiplantae; phylum Streptophyta; class Magnoliopsida; order Asparagales; family Amaryllidaceae; genus Allium; species Allium cepa. Next base: position 175,177,770 of record CM060931.1, read on the forward strand.
TATATTGTTTCATTTTAACACTTCACAAACACTAATTTGATTTAAACAATTATCTAATTATCTAACATTGATTTCTATAATTTTCCTAAAATAAATAACGTGTCAAAATCTCTTTTTTTCTTCTAACATTGAACAATCTAGTCAAATTAAATTCAACATTTTAAAATGAAAAGTTATTCTCCATATTTTTAATAAAATAAACCATTAATTGGGAAAACATATTTCAAATAATGAAATCATTTCCATAAAGTTTATTTATTCATTTTCTCCAAATTGTTCTCATATTATTAAATATAAGAACTAACTATAAAAAGGAAAATTTAATAAATTCTCAATTTATTCTCATTCCAAGATTCCTTTAAATTTGGAAACATAATAGTCTTAAACTCCCCAAATTTATTTAATTTATTTATTAAAATTAATTAAATCATATTTTAAGTTTTAATTCTAGGTAATCTCAACCAAGGTTGTTACATCCATACTCTTGTATTGTCTCACATTAGTCAGCATAAGATATTAGAAAGCTTTCAGCTAAGTGACAAGGGCTCGAAAGTTTGGATCATATCAAATAGTGATCTTACAATTCGGCTCTTATATGGGAATTAAGATGACAATAAGGTAAAGTTTTATAGGAAAGCATTATATTAAATTTCTTAGTCGATCTTTTGTGGTTTAAATTAATTAGTTTGTCATTTTTCAAGAAATAGTTTCTCACAAATTTATAGTACACTAGATGATAATTGCATATGGTCTTATACCTATTAGAATAGTTTAACATATTTTTGTAATAAGGTTTCCACTCAATTTTCCATATGTTCCCAAACCATAAGGAAGATTTAAGAATTATTAGAATTCCTCTAGTGGTATTAGATCTCAGTTATCATAGATTTGTAACCATGAATGTGCTTAATGCGATATCCTTGAACGGTGAATAATAAATTATTATATATATCATATATATCTCCTAACATAATAATAATTACTTTTGATCATCTCTATGACTTTTAGTGCACTTAACAAAACACATAGTACATTAGACATTAATGACCTATCATTTCACGAAGCATATGTAAAATTATATAGCCAATGACCATGATCAACAAAGTCATATAGTTTGCCTTACCTCTTTAGGAACATATAAGGCTTCTTTAGAGAATATAGACAACTTGAATGTGCTCATAAACCATCCATATACCCTATTCATTGATTTGTGTGTAAATGAAAAACAACAACTTTCACTTAAAAATTCATAATTAATGGAAATGAATTTGAGTATTATAGATAATAAGGAAAGATAACTAGTAGTATCCTATGGCAAGTCGTAACCTAATGCGTAAACATCCCTTATATTTTGATGAGTTTACTATTTTATTATATTAAATATAATTTAACTCACTTAAATTATTCATCTTTATTATTTTGATAAGTAGAATTTATATTTTATTTAGTTATTAAAATTTATAATTAATTTGTTTTAAAATTTGAACTCATAAATGTTAAATTCAAACAGTTTTAATTTAATGACTATAACATTATAAATTAATTTATATATAAATTTAAACAACTTTAAATTTATATTAAATTAATATTTAAAAAATATATTTGTAACTATTATAAATGTCAATTTAATTTAAACCTATTTTAAAATACAAATTTATAACATTTACAAGCTTCAATTCAAAAGCAATCTTCAAATTTAATTCATATTTAATAAAAAAATCACATTTGAATCAACCTATGGTACAAACAATTTGATCCATAAACATAGGTCACAACCGACATACAAACCACCTTGGCAAGCTAGCTAAGGGCCATGAGTAGGGTGGTTTTCCATTCTTGAGAACGTTCCTTAATAATAATAACATCTACCTAATTTAGCACCCTTTCCTAGATCCGTATCTTTGTGGAATTCTCATAGGGACTACCTTATGTGTTGATTATTTTATTCAACATAAAACATGATAGCTTTGATACCATTATTTATAGGTCCCAAACTCCTTAAGGGTGACCCATACAAGATGCCTCACAAGTGATTTTATGTGTAGCCACTCGACTTATGCAACTTTTTTGGGTATATAATGTTAAGAATTAATGCTTTTTCATAGGTTAGACTATGAGAACCTCCTATTATGTTGGTTGCGGATATCATGCTTTGTTGAATTTACCCAAAGATTAAAAGGGTTAATTTTAGAAAAATTCTTTGTTGATTTTACACAAAAGATTAGTCATGTGTTATTATGAAAAAATTTGCAAAATATATAGAATCATGTTTAATATAATTTCAAATTTGATTTTATATATGAATTTTATTGTTAAATAAAGATAATTATATTATGCGAGCTACAACATATGCAACATATATTAGTATAATTTCATGTGAACATAGCATCATGGTAATGGAGAAATTTTTATAGATGGCATGACACACACACACACTTATATAGTTATTTAGATATATTGATATATGTGTATGCATGTGCGTGTGTATGTGTGTGTGTATGTGTGTGTGTAAATAGCAAGCACTATATGCATGTATATTTGGTATTTAATATAAATGCATATTACAAAGGAAATTATACATATAACTAAATGTTTAATATACATATATAAATGTACACATATACATTACTTCATACACATATTAACCTAAGTACAATTTATATATACACATTAGTTAATATGGAAACCTTTAATAAACAATCCAAATGACCTTTACATAACTAATTATTATTATATATATATATATATATATATAGATTTATTGAAGGCCTTTAACATAACCAATACCTTTATGCATTCTATAACAAGCAGGTATTGAACAAGTATGATTTTATTTCATTTTCCTTTTAATATTAATACGCAAATTGATTAAGTTAAATATCTATAACATGTATATGTATATATAAATATTCTATATGTGAAAATAACTATTTGGATATTATAGATTATGTATAGGTTCTTTAAAAATATTTATTCAATCATTATAATAATTAAATCTTTGGTAAAATTAGATCGTATTGTTTAAGATTCTTTATTTAGTTGAATTTTAAATTGAAACCAATCTTTAACTATAAATGTAGTAATCAATCATATATGTATTAAATATAACTGTAATAAAAAATTATACACACACATATAGAATATATATGTGTGTGTGTCTATGTGTGTATGTACATGTATACAAAAATCAATGTTTGAATCAATGTTCAAATGAAAATCAATAAATCATTTCTGAAAATAAATTTAAATATAGTAAACATTTATATATATATATATGTATGTATGTATGTATGTATGTATGTATGTATGTATGTATGTATGCATGTATGTATGAAATTCAATTTTTTAATGGCAGAACATATAAAATATATTAAAGGGTTTAGATGACATATTTAAATGGATGATTCAGGAATTACCTTAACGGAAGTGCTTAATTCGTATACGTCGAAAGTTATTAATCGACTTTTGACAACTCCTAACTGATTCTAGCTATGGTATTTGCAAGGCTTAGCTTAAAGTTCTTTAATAGCGGAGATTAAGAAGAGGACTTTTCTCCTAATTGGAGAAGAAGAAGAAAAAAATTTCTTTTTCGATTAGAAATTGTATGAATTTCATTCAGGAGAACAACAAAGTGTCGGTGTGTATATAGTGGGAAATCAATCATATATTTCTGCATAATCAACCCTTTCCTTTTTCCTTGTATATTTAGCCATCATATACAAGATAAATTAATTTTTTATTCATATTTGGTTCCACTATTAATATATAGCATATATATTAGATATTCGTTTATTTCTTCCTTTGAAAACAAATTTGGCACTTCCTCTTACCATATATGTGATTAACCATCATCAAAGTAGGTCCTCAATAAACAAGATCCATGGTACATTCAAGCCATAAGATCATTGCATATCGTAACACAAGATCCTCTATTTTGACTGGATATAACTAGCCTATAAAAGAATCTTAGTGAGTCTTTTATAGTTAATCCAAAACAACTACGAGTACGTAACCATTTAATGCCCTCAACAGTTATAAGTAAATCATCGTATGTCATATAAAGAGTATTATGTACACTAGTCTCATGAGTGAATCAGTAGCCCTTTATCAAATCTTCTTGACTAGAAACATTTGAGGATAGATTTATTTATTTAAATTATTGATTTATTACTCACGACTATCAACACATTTCTAATTGCAGTTGGTTAAATGCTTACTCTTAAAGGTTTCTTATTCTATGTATAAAATGTAATCATCGGCATTTAATTACTAATATGTACTCATACGATAGATGAAAAAAACAAAAAAACCATAATTTAATTTTGAACATGATTAGTGCACAAGGGTCAAATGTATAATTATACAAATAAATTACATAATTATGCAATGGGAATACCCTCAACTCCATTACATACATCATCACAAATTATTAAATAAACGGATCTGTACGATGTCATGTAAAAGCATATAAGATTAGTTTTTCGTATTTTAATAATTAAAAATGAATTAAATTCAATTCATTATCCATCGTCAATTCATTAGCTCAAATTTATTAGAAATTAATGTTTAAATTTACAAAAGTCATCATCAAGTTTAATCAATTATTTAGTCAATGTTCACTTTAAAAATGATTTTTCATCTTATTTAGTCCATAATAGAAAAATAAGGTTGTTATTGTCGTTCATTCATTTATTTCAAGTTCCCCTAGGGTCACTCCAATCCATCTCTTAGATTTGTCTCGGTATAGCCACGAAACGCTCATACTTTGGGTCATCCCCTATTGTAGCTTCGGGCCACGCCTTAAAGTCACTTAGGCTCTCATTCACATTGCATATATCCTATCACTTAACCGTTCTTTTCACAATATTGTTCTAATCACCTACACGATAGGTACATGTACATCGACTATCTCATCGGCTTAGGGGCTCATCTTCTATGATGATGAGCACATCTGTTTTGGTCTTAGGGTCATGTGACATGTACCATTGAATTGTCCTCATCATCCTATGATGGCCACATCACTTATGTGATGTGCATATTGATAGTTCATATCACTTACATGATGTTTGTTGTTTATAAGGTTCTTATCAATTTTCAATGTGAAGGTCTTTCTTAACTTAACATTATGCATATTGAAACTGGTGATGGTAGCAGTTACGTATAAATTTACTAAGTGTTAATCTCTAGCAAAAATGTTACTACAGTTTTAATTGATAGGAATAACTTGTTTGGCGATGGTAACATCTTATATTCAAAAGATATGGTCACAACATATTTGATGACAGTAACATCTCATATTAAGTAGATAAGATCTTATATTCTGGAGATAAGATCATAACATGTTTAGTGATAGTAAATTTTATATTATGGGACAAGGTCTTATATTTAGGAGATAATATCACAATATATCTAACGACCCGGAATTCCACTTCTTTGATTTTCGAAATATTTAATTAATTTTAAATATTCAAATTATTGATTTTTAATGAAAATAAAGTTCTTTTAAATAATAAAACATGATGGTGAAATACTTTTCAAATTTTGTTTACAAAAATATATTGTTCGATGAAAAACAGAAAATATGACCGAAAACTGTTTTCCGAATTTTCGTCTTTTTATCGTATAAAAGTTGTTTGAAGTGTTGTCACTCTTATTTCTATTTGAAGCAATATTTATATGTTTGAACATTCTTAGTTAAGAGAAAATAATGTTAAAAATATGATATTATAAATATAAATAAACTTAAGTTAAACAAATTTAGAAATAAAAATGTCCCATCATTAAGAGACATAAGTACATTAAATTACTAAGACATGTTTATACATGTTGGAACATGAAAATGGGAAGGGCACAAAAGGGTTAGCTTGAGTACAAGGTGGAGACATAGGTGGTGATGTGGCGATCATGTAGTTGTGGGGGGGGGGGAGGCGCATGGTATAAGGTTAGTCAGGTAATTATGCTTATTCATTTTATATATAAACCTTTTTCTATTTTTCTATTCCATTTTACATATTCATTTTTCCAAAATTTCCTAAGACTTCTTCTTTTCCAAGCTCCTAAAAAGATTAATGGCTTCCATGCTATTTATGAAACATAAAAACTTTGATTTCCATTTCCAAAAACCTTTTGAAACCTTGGTTTAAATTACTTGTTTTAAGCTCCACTTTCTCAATTTTTATCCCCAATTCACCTGACCGAAAGTTCTTCTAAAAAGCATCAAATCAAGATTTTCTTTTTTTTAACCATGTTGGATTTCAGTGGATAAAAATTTCCAGTTTATCACTATTTCTAATTTTGAGCCTAGATATGTCAAAACTCATTTCTCTCTAAAGTATTTTTAGGCTCAGAAATTCAATTCCTGAAAAATAACTGAAATTAAGTGTTTCATTTTTTCAAATTGTAGAGGAAAGAATTTCCTAAAATTTTCCTTTTAATCACTTTACCAAAATCCAAGTGTAACGTGTCCAAAAACCGAGAAGAAGATGACCACTTTTGAGTTGATTTTTAGTGATTTCCAAGTTTTACAAGTTTAAAGTTTATTTCCAAGTTTCTAAAAAGATTTGGTGAGTAAACCGTCTTATATTTTGAAATTTTTATACTTTATATTTTTTTATGTTTGTTATGCAATATTTTGGTTGTTTAGTTGGAATATCATGTTGTTGGATATATGCATGTTGCTTGTATGTGATTAAATATGTGGTATGGTTGATTTTTTGCTTAGACTTGTTACCAAAGCCTAATAAGTGTGTTATGGTTATAAAGTTAGATCTTTTGCTTATGTTGTAATTGTGAGATGTTTATGGATGTATCAACTTGTGAATACTATGAAAGATTAGCACTTGAACTTGTTAAGGTGACATGGAGATCCCTTGAGTTAAGCAGTTTACTTAATCTGTTTTCTAATAAAAAGTTCTAACCGTTACATTTGTTTTCAAAACTTTTTACTAAGTTAGTAAAGTAAGTTAATGTAAAGGATAAGAGTTTTGAAGGTTATTGTATATGCAAAATAAGTTTTCAAGTTATGACGTCCATAGCGATAGTTGTTATGCAAGTAATTTCGCTTTAAAAATCCAAATTTTCAACTTTAAGTTTCATACTAAAATTGTTTTGTAAATGTTTTATAAGCCTAATAATAATGTTTACAAAAGTTAATTAATAATTTAATAATTAATTAAGTTTTACTAATTATTAATTAGGTGTTAATAAGGTTTATTAACTTTAATTAAGTGAAGATTGGTTACTAATTAATTACCTTTTTTAAGGATAAGATTAATTTTAGTTAATCAATTATTAAGTATGATTACTTTTTACTAAATTATAAGTTAATAATGTGATTTACTTTTAATTAATCACGGATTTTAAGTATAAGGTTAATTATTTATTTAATAATTAATTATTGTTTAATTATTTATTTAAAGGTTTAATTATTCCTTAATTTATTTATTTAATTAAATTAAGATTTAATAAAGATTGGTTATGATTTAATTAGAGTTTGACTTATAATTAATTATTTTGAAGAGGAGTTTAATTTTAAATCCTTTGATTTTCCAAGAACCAATTTATTTAAAAAGGGAATTCTTTTAGAAAGGATAGTTTTGAGCACGAGGGATCCAAATATCAATAAATTAATAGACAAATAACTATGAATGAGTTATAGTGTTGATTGATTGAATTGTTTGGACATCTAATAGCAGAATAAATCATGTTCTACTATAATTGCTTAGTTATTGTGGGCATAGGATAATAGAAAAAATTTCAGATATGTTATAAATTAATAGTTGATTGTGTGGACATATGTTAGCAGAATAAATCACCATTCTTCAATATGTAATTAATTGTTTGGACACCTATTTAGTGTTAGGAAGTTGGTTTTGATGAAAACAACCTTAGAATAAGATTATAAAATATAAATACTAACATTATTATTTAGATATATATGTATATGCAGGATATATATACAGGTATGAAAGAATGAAGACTGTACAGTATAGAGATTCGAGAATAGATAAACTGAAGATCGGAGATATCAAGATTCAAGACTCATGAGTATCAAGATTATCAAGAGTTCAAGATTTCAATATAAATAATTTAGTTAGTAATTTTGTTAAAACTCCTAGAAAAGCACTGACATCTTAAAATCCATTTTATTCATGGAATGGAATCCACTTCGAGCCCATTAAAGGGATGGAACCCTAAGTAGGATGGAACCTACGAAAAATCTAGTGGAACATTGATTTGTATCCACTAACTTTTATTCAAATGTTTTACAAAATTGCATCATGTTTTCAAAATGATTTCAAAATCTTCTTTTATAAATCCAAAACATCCATCCTGGTTTTAAAATACTTTTACCCTCAAAATAATCTTTATTTCCAATATCAAGTTATCCTTGGTTTTAAACTACCTTTTAATTATAATATATTTAACTTTTAATATTTGTACTTATATTTAAATATAAAATTATAGTAAAGTTTTATATATACCAGAATATTAATCTCTATACTTATTTATGTATTTTAACTATAGTTAAGTATATTTATAAAGTTTAAAATAGTTTTAACACAAGACAGAAGTTATTTTCAAAGAAAAACAAATTCCAAAAATAACTTAGGCCTGTCGACAACCCCAAGGAACCCTTGTCGACAAGGTGACAGTTTATTTCAAAAGTTTGAATTTCAAAGGAAGTGTCTATTCGTCATATCCTTTTATGAATGGACATGGATGTTGTTCTGCTATAAATAGGGGCTGCTTCAAATGAATTTATATTCATATATTCTCTGATTTCACTCCTCTTCTTCTTCCACATTTCTTTATATACATTTTTACCATTACTCTGCCGAAATCACCATTGAATCTAACTAGATCATCTCCGGTTTGATTCTTTATCACTATCTCAATAAGATCCCAGTGCTATTCAAAGTTATAGACTTCTTTATAATCAATCGAGCGAGAAAAGGTGTGATTGTAGCCTGGAAAATCAATCGGATGAACTTATTGCCCATAAAATCAAGTATCTCTATCCAGAGATTGTGAATCTGTAGTGGTGTACCTCGTAGCCTTGAAATCAAGGGTGTAATTGTAAGAATTGATTTTGAAAGGAATATGTACTTGTGTTGCGGGACTGGATGTAGGGTAACTCCGAACCAGTATAAAATCCGATGTGTTCTTTCCATTATTGCTTTTACTTTTTACCTGCATCTGTGTTCGATTCTGTAATCATATCTGTGTCTGAATATTGCATACATTTGTGTTCAAATTAATATAAACTCAAAAAGAATTAGTAATTCCTTAAAACACTATTCACCCCGTCTAGTGTTAATTCTAGCCTTAAGATCTGTAATCCTCATTTCTCACATTTGGTATCGGAGCAAGGTTTTCAAAGTTTTATAATTTGAATTTTGAAAATTTTCAAAATGGCTACCAACACTGGTACTGTTACTACTACCAACACCGGTTCTATTACCCCTACCACTAGTTCATTTGTATAAGGTCAGTCTACTGTCAGACCGCTACTTTTTAATCGTAGTAACTATGCATATTGGGCATGTAGGATGAAAATATATTTACAATCTGTAGGACTTGACACTTGGAATATCACACAGACTGAATATTTTGAACCCACGACTGATTTTGCACAGTGGACTGATGAGAAAAAGACCGTTGCACAAAACAACTCTAAAGTTATGAATATATTTTGTTCACTTGATAGGAATGAATTTAATAGTTTTTCATTTTGTAAGTCTGCATAGGAAATCTGGAAAACTTTGCAAGCTACTCACGAAGGAACAAGCAAAGTTAAACAGACCAAAATTTTCATGCTCACAAATCAGTTTCAATTATTTAAAATGAATTCTAATGAGTCTATTCTAGATATGTATAGTAGATTTCAGAATATTGTGCGTTCTCTAATATCCTTGGGAAAGGAATTTTCGAAAGAAGATCAAGTCAGAAAAATCTTAAATTCTCTTGCTCCAGAATGGGATCAAAGGACACTTGTGATCGAAGAGGCAAATGACATTGGTACCTTAAAAATAGAAGAATTAATTGGAAATCTAATGTCGTTTGAAGTCCAAATGATTGGAGAAGAGAAAGAAAAACATCTGAAAAGAAATCAATTACATTCAATGCATTGACCGATGGATCAGACTCAAACGGCGATAATGATGAAGACATAGCCTTTATGACCAAGAACTTTCGAAAATTCCTGAAATACAAAAAGATGAATAATCTCAAGAGAAACAACTATAAGAACTCTGGTAATTAGAATGTAGTGCCAAACTATATCAAATGTTTCAACTGTGACGAACCAGGCCATATCAAAAGAGACTGTCCGTATCTGGATAAGCAAAATCTTCCTATAAACAATGATTCACAAAGAAACGAAAACGTGCATTTACTGCTACTCTAGATGACTCAGACTCGTCCTCAAGCGATGATGATCATAAGATAGATAATTCAAATATTTGTTTCACGGCAGTTCACGACTCCGATGAATTCAGATAAACAGACTCAGAAAAAGGTACACGTTTACAATACATTGGTTGAATTTGAATGCTTAGGATTGGATGTTTGATTGGTCAATTTTGAATTGGTGTGTCGTTTGAATTTTAAAATTTTTATTTTTATTAATTTTTTACTATTATTTTATTATTATTTTTATTTAAATAGCATCATACTATTTTATGGAATATATCATAATTCTAGTAATATTCCAGATATATATAGACATTAAAAATAATATATATATATATATATTAGAAAACTTACGAGAAATAAATCATGAAAATTTAGAGACACCTGTCGACAAGGGCCCCCCCACGTTGTCGACAAGGGTACAGAAATTTGAAATTCATTTTTGAATTCAAATGTTGAAGTTCCTTCCATCTTTTCATTCCATTCAAGTTTCTGAAAAGTCACCTTTTGACAGAGAACCAGTCCCTTGAGAACCTATTTATTTACTATCTCTTATCACAACTTTTCACTTTCATTTTCAAATTCAAACTCTTATTTCAAAATATCAAGCTCTCTACTCTCTACTTTAATGGCTTCTTCAAGCCCCTTCCACAATAAGACTTTCCAAAAATATAAAAGAGCAACTTTTCAATAATCCGGAGGCTATAAAAGCATATATCAACTATGTTACCAATTGAAAAGTCCATGTCGGAAATTTTGTTTTGTTTCAAGATTTCTCTTCTTATGAAATCGATACTCTTTTTGCAAACAACCAACATCTTAGTCTTGTTGATGCTTTACAAAATGACTTTGTTTGATATCCAAATCTTGTTAAAATTTTCTATGCAAATCTCTACCATGGATTTCATAATGGAAATGATGATGAAATTCGGAGTAGTGTCAAAGGCACTAGAATCATCTTAAATTGTGATGTTTTGGGTATCATTCTCAATTGCAAGAGCACGGGAATGAATCTTACTTGTAACGACCCAGAATTTTTATTAATTAAAATTTGAATATTTAATTAATTTTAAATATTCATAAGTGAAATTTATAAGTCGAATAAATTTTATTTCGAATAATTGGATTTAATGGAATAATTAAATCAATAATTTAATATGTTAAATTACAGAAATAATTGAAAATTTGGTTAAATATAATTGAAAATGATTTGTAAAATTCTATTTTAACATATTGAAGTTAGAAAGATGTTTTAGAACTTTTAAAATCGAATTAAGAGTTTATTTGTGAAAATTGAATATTTTAATATTTAATCGACTACTGAAAATAGTCAATTTTTGAACAGTCTCAGAATTGGACGAAACCAGTTCCATTGGATCCGTAATAGTTAGTTATTACCGGATTTCAATTTTCGTAGCAATCGGAGTTATCGTTTGATCGTAGCAGCTCGAAACGCATCGAAATCGTTTTAATATTAATTTGGCGAGTAAAAATAGTCATTTTTCAAAAAGTCTCGGATTTCGACGAAACTAGTTTCATCGGATCCGTAATGTGATATTATTATAAGGTTTAAAATTTCGTGTTAATCGGATTTACCGTTTGTCCGGTACAAATTAAAACGCCTAGAAAATCGTTTAAATCGGTTTAATTTAAATTGAACGTTTATTGCCATAACTCGCACAGATGACCGAATTAGCTTCCGAAACCTGTTCCATTGTGTCCGGAACGCAGGGTAAACCCTAGGAACATCAGTTTCGGCGCGTAAATCGGAGTTTGGAATTTCCGGAATGAATAGTGTTTCGTTCGTTTTCTTATAAATAGACCAACCATTCACAAATTAAAAAAAAATAAACTAAACCCTAAACCTAATATGCAGCCGCCGCCTACTATATTATGAACGGCCAGAAATCTCTATTCTTCTTCCTCAAATCTCCTTCAATCCATGCATTAATACGAAAAGTTGTTAACTACAATATTGTAGAGGGCGATGAGAACTACGTTTTCAACGGTGGAGATCGCGTTTGGAGCTACGGATCTTCATAAATTAGGCCGCGTCTTCCTGAAGTTGCGCATGCATTTCTAGGCTGTGGGGGCAGCTGAGTTCAACCAGGCTCCAGCCGAGTGTCGTGCCCGAGATGCTCTTCAACGTGGTGGTTCCTGATCGCGTTGGAAGTTGATGTGGTGGTTGCAAATTTAAACCCTAAATGGGTATGGATGGGTTCATATGCGGCTATTGTCTGTAGATGGAGAACGTGAGATAGAGGAGATGGAACGCACGGCTTGATGTTGCAGGGGGTGAGATCTACGGCCAGTAAAAATATAGGTTGAAAAATATAAAGTTTTGTTGTAAATTATAAGTATATAATTCGTGTAAACTTCATAAAATCATAACTTTTTCATACGAGGTCGAAAACGCGCGAAACCAGTTGCGTTGGAATCGTATGGACGAGCACTACGCTATGGAATTGGATTGGAGTCGTTTGGATTTAGTGAGAATTTCGGGTAAAATTAAACGTCCGTTTAATTTTATTCGAAATAAATCGCTAAAACGAAATTGAAATTAAGGTGAGAACTTCTCACTCAATCGAATTAGTTTCGATTTTTATTTTAAATAGTTATATTTAAAATATTTGAATGCATGTTTGAATGATGATTGATATCTATTGGTTGTTAAAATAGACATTATGCGCCGTTAGTAAGTGGAGGTTATTTATTAAAAACATATACCGCGAATATTTCATAAACGGTGAAATTGGTATTATATATAATAGCAATATATATTGGCATATGTATATATTGCAGTTGTTGATTTCCCACATTTTTTAGCGGATGAGACCCTATTGCGCCGTCTATTAAGCGGATAATATTTTAAATCCCATATACCGCGATAATTCCGTACTGGAACGGAATTGGTATTGTGCTAATGTTTGTGGATGCAGGAAAACAGGTTGGAGGGATCCAACTGGATTCCTCAACAGTTTTTATTTGATTTCAGATATTTTGATATTTGATGGAATATCATATCGATATATGATATCGTTGTTTGTCGTGATTGACTATTTGGTGTGTAGCATCATTGGACCAAATTTTGGAATTTTAAAAGGATTTTAAAGTGATTTTTGAAAGTATATGTTTATAAATATTTTTGAAATTGATTGATTTTAAATAAATAAACGTTATAAATTTAAATGTTATAAAATTATGATTTTTGAGAAATATAGTAAGAAAATTGTTTTTTGATAATATAGGGTTAATGACTTTATAAAATAATTTAAATTGGGATTTCTGAAATTATTGTGAAAAGTTTAAAAATAGGATTTATAAAATTTGATTATTTTATAAATCAAGAGAATGGTGAAATTATAAAGGAGATTTAAGATGTTTTAAAATAATAGTATAAATTGATTTTATAAAGGATTTATAAATTGATATTTATAAATTAAAACATTTGAATTATAAAACGAGTTTTTATAAGTGTTAGAATGAATTGTAAATGAATTTCATAAATGAATGAATTTTATAGAATTATAAACGTTGAAGTTATAAATGGAATTTTATAAGCAGTAGGTTTATAAAATTTGTAAAGTTATTAAAAGATTAGATTTGGGTAAACAAATGAATCTTATAAGTTATAAGATTTATAACTTGGGAAGTTTAAAAAGAACGATTTTGTAAAATAATCGTTTTATAAGCATTTAACTTATAATATGGACTTTCGGTATATAATTGAGTTATAAATCGAATAGGTTAATAAAGGAGATTTATAAAAGGAAGTAGTTATAAAATAAATAGAAATGGAATTTATAATCGTTGTTTTATAAATCCGCAAATGACTTATTTTGATAAGTAAATTGTTGAAACCTATTAATGGAGTTATATTCGCGTTTTAGACAGTGAATAATCCTTTAAGATAAAATGTATAGAAGTGACGAAATTGGTTAACCTAGTATATTCACGTTTTGAATAGTGAATAATATGTTAAAGAAAATGTTTTGAATGTGATGTTTTAAATCGAATTAAAATGATCTAACGATGTTTTTAAATGTGTTAAGATTCGAAACCCTACATTTCAACATTCATTGTTGAAATAGACGTTTTCGAGAAATAGAAGGAAATAGTGGACTATAACACTGTTGTTATAGTAAATGATTTCCGCAAGGAAATGTTTTATTTAGTATTGGGATTTATATATCTATTTTAATTTCGAATCCCTATACTAGTGATTTTGGGTTGTCGTAACGATGTTTTACGTAACATTCGTTTTGGCCCAAATAAATATGTTTAAGAGAATGATTTCCTTAAAGAGTGAAATATATACTTAAGTTAGATTTAAGTATACTGAATATTTTCCAAGGTTGAAAATAAATAGATTTGTGAATTACTTATTAATAAATAAGTATGGAAATGTTTTTCCAATGCAAAATGAAACGTTTTGAGAATTTATCTTTTTGAAGATAAATTGAAAATAAATAATTGAAATCATATATTCATAGATATTGTGAAATATAAATTCACTATGGAATTTATAAGAGAAAGGGGAATTTGTTTAAAAATAAATGTTGATTTACTTTTGAAGTGTGAAAACTATATATCTAGAAAGGATATTTTTGGGAAATAAATAATTTGGAAAATTATTTGGAATCTGGTGATGTGTGCATATCCATTGATAGTTCAATAACCGACTATCAATATTTACCTTTGAATAGGTATTTGTTAGGATTTACTGAATTTGAATGCTACACTTATTTTTAAATTATTGCGCTCGTTATTCGGATTACCCATTCTGAATAGTGATACGACGTAATGGATAGCATTGATGACCGGTGTTGAAGACCGAATATTTTTGAAAGAGAAAGGACAACTCGTTGAATGTCTTTGCATCGAATGGTCCCCGGTATAGAGACTCCATATGTGATGGGAAGTCCTGACGTGATTAGTGAATATCCGGATTGCAAGGACTTCTTTGTAAGTGCCTTCGGTTCTGTTCGAGCCCGGAACAGACTTGTATGGATTGTATATCTGACATTACAAATTGAGATATAAAGTCGATTTCTTTCAAATATATTTCTGTTGGTGGCGGAGAATTTATTCTCTTAGCTTAACACCCTTCTCTGAGACGTACGAGCTCAGAGGTTATGTAGTTGAAGGTTATCAGCGATATATTCCCAATTTGGTAATGTGACATGCTGAGTGTTGCTGTGAAATGATCATTGTGTTGATCATTTGTGATAGGATCATTTGTTTGATCTTTTATCTTTGTGATCATTTCTATGATCATTTGTTGACCCAAAGCACGGCTTTTGTATAAAGTGTGTTTTTGTGGACGAGACTTCGTCGAGCCTCACACCCTGGAAATGGTCAAAACAGGAAAGATGCGGCAAGGTTATGAGGGGTAGCGCCCTTTAGGGTATGTGCATTTCCTTCTGGAAAAGGGTGGTATCATGGTATGGAGCCCAGATACTTACTCATGTTGAAAACACTTTATGATTGTGTGAATTGATTACGAGCGCTCGGTTAAAAGGTCCCAAAGTACCGGGGGATGGTATACTCGGTCAGTTGTTACTCAGTTAGGGGTAACCCGGCCTTGTGTTGGCAGAGATCCGGTTTGGTTCTCGGGGACGTCCATCTAGAGGCGTTCTCATGTGGCAATGGGAAGTTCCTTGGCCTGACCATTTGTTGGAAATCCAATTCCCAATACGAAACCCTGTACGGTTTTAGTTGTAGAAACTGCCATTTACTTATGGTGGTCACCACTGTTTAGATGGTAGCTATAGTAGGCATACGATAATGGTCGTATGTTGGCTAAGATTTATATCTTTATTTTCGAAATAATTTCTACACTATGCACTAGTAATAATATCAAATGTTTCTTTTTAATGCGTATCAAGCATCTTTGACTATCATAAGGAGAAATCTCCTCCGATTCTGCGTTTGCATGTGTGTGTGTGCGGGAGGCCTTATGGTAGTCTCATTTTTTTTAAAAGCATTGCGAATTGACTTTAAAAATATTCCTCTATTTTGATTTTAAAGTAAATAAACTGTTTTGAGTTCTCACACCAGTCACATGACTGACTCGGAGTTTATTGTTTTCCTTCCTAAACTCTGGGTGCCCACCAATTTCCACACGGGCAGTTAAGAGTTAGGTTTATCAGGATATTCTGGATATTCAGGAGTTGCAGGAGGCAAGCTGGATGACATGGCGTATTACTAGTATAGTATTTTCTTTTCCCGCTGTTTGTTGTTGTTGTTGTTGTACACTCTGATGATATGATGAAATGAAATGTAATGTAATGTAATAACTGATATAGTTCTTTGTTTAAAGATTATTCATCTATCTATTATATGTTGTTCCGCTGCGATTGTGAGATTCTGATGTTGTTCCGTTGTTCTTTCTTTCCGTTCTATTTTCTATCTTTTCTCTCTTCTTCTACCTCTTTCTTTTTCTTAAAACCCTAACATTTCGGTTTTTCGGCAACGAAAAATCCGAAACATTACATTTCTAGTTTTAATATCGATGAAAATGATCGTGAGACATTTCATCACATTTTCGAAGGAATTGATAACTTTGAATTCATAAATCGAAACTTTTTACCAAAATCTAGAATTGTTAATCTTCTTTTACAACATACTTTGATCCCAAGATCGAGGAATTTTAACAATCCAACTTCAAAAGTTTGCAAAGCACTTTTTCTATTTTTGGAAATTATGATATTAATTGAGCGCAAGTTATTTTGGATGAACTTCGTCCAAAAAATTTTGAAATGGGTGAAAACACTTTGTACCATGGAATCTATCTCACTCGGATTTTTAATTATTTTGGAGTGGATTTCGAAGGAGAAGAATTTGTTTCAAGAATTTTTTATCACTCAAACATTTCTCTTATGAAAATTCCATATGTTTTTCAACCATATGAGATTCTTGCCGAAAAGGAAGAGCGTTTGGCTCATAAGGAGATGGAAGAGGGGGAAGAAGAAGAAGAAGGGGATGAAATGGAAATAGAAGAAGAAGAAGAAGGTGAAACATCCTTAGAAAGTATTGACTATCCCTCTAATCCAATAAACAAAACCTTACTCAAAAATCAAAAGACCATTGTTGGGAATCAACGGACTCTTAAACGGTCCGTTAGTAAGAAATTGGATAATATGTCATCCAAGATGAATAAGTTTATCTCCAAAGTCAGCAAGAAGCTTGGATTATCTTCACCTTCATCATCTTCTAACTAGTTCTACCTTTTCATGTCATGTTGTATTGGTTTTAGTTTGTTTTGATTTGAATGTTCATATAGTTCTTAATGTTTAATCATTGTATCGCTCTATTATGGAACGAAAATGAATTACTTTTCTGTTATCTAGCTTATCCTATCTCCAGAATAAATGTTAGTATATTATATAAATATATATACACACAATTATTCACAAAATCAAAATGAGTCATAGAAATTAACTGACCCCTGTCGACAACCACCCATAGACCCTGTCGACAAGTACTGGTCAGAAAAGACTTTTCATTTTAAATTTGAAATTTGAATAACTACCGTGTATCTATTCACTTCAAATGAATTACTACTCCTATAAGTACATATTTCTTCCAGAATTCATCACTCAAAATCATTTCTTATCCACTTTATCTATATTTCTTCTCACAAACTCAAATATGGGCAATCCAATTCATAGTTTGACCGAGAATCTTGAAGAGACCCTTAATTCTTTCAAAAATATTCTTTCTTTCATTCTTCATAATCAGCGACACTTAGAGTTGAGTCAAATGCAGATGATCGAGGAGCAAGAAAAGCATTTGGATACAATACGATGGATGATTTCCACTCTGCACAAAAATGATAATGAAGCACATCCTCCAGTCTCTCTCACCAATGAAAACGAAAATTGGGATGCCATTAAAGCAGACCCTATATTTGGAGAAGAAGGATGTGTGGAAGTTCCTCATAACGTTTGATTTATTTGATTGCTTTGTTTAATTTGAATTGATTGCTTGGATTGATTTGGTTTGATTTGGTTTGGTGTGGATTGATAATTGGTGTGCAAAACATATTATGTATAAATACACATTGATATTTATATGATCTTCGACTAGTTATCATGTCTATCAGTATAATTATCTCTTAATCTATCTATTATATACTCCATTGTATATTATATTAATGCAGGTACTTTAGTACAAGAATAAGGGGGAGTTGCATAGTTTGGAGTTAGTTTTTATTGATGACAAAGGGGGAGAAGTATAAAATAGGATAGTTAGGCATAGATTAAGGATGAGTTATTAGTTTTAGGGGGTGTTATTAGGATAGAAGTAATATTTTATAAACATAGGTTGTCATCATCAAAAAGTGGGAGATTGTTAGGAAGATGGTTTTGATGACAACAACCTTAGAATAAGATTATAAAATATAAATACTAACATTATTGTTTAGATATATATGTATATGAAGGATATTATACAGGTAACAAATAATGAAGACTGTACAGTATAGAGATTCAAGAACTAATAAACTCAAGATCGAGGATATAATGATTCAAGACTCATGAGTATCAAGATTATCAAGAGTTCAAGATTTCAATATAAGTAATTTAGTTAAGAATTTTGTTAAAACTCCTAGAAAAGCACTGACATCTTAAAATCCTTTTTATTCATGGAATGGAATCCATTTCAAGCCCGTTAAATGGATGGAACCCTAAGTAGGATGGAACCTTCGAAAAATCTAGTGGAATATTGTTTTGTATCCACTAACTTTTATTCAAATGTTTTACAAAATTATATCTTGTTTTCAAAATGATTTCAAAATCTTATTTTTTAAATCAAAAACATCCATCCTGGTTTTAAAATACTTTTAGCCACAAAATAATCTTTATTTTCAATATCAAATTATCCTTGGTTTTGAACTATCTTTTAATTATAATATATTTAACTTTTAATATTTGTACTTAGATATAAATATAAAATTATAGTAAAATTTTATATAATATTATTCTCTATACTTATTTATGTATTTTAACTATAGTTAAGTATATTTATAAAGTTTAAAATAGTTTTAATGCAAGATAGAAGTTATTTTCAAAGAAAAACAAATTACCAAAAATAACTTAGGCCTTTCGACAACCCCAAGGAACCCTTGTCGATAAGGTGACAGTTTATTTCAAAAGTTTGAATTTCAAAGGAAGTATCTATTCTTCATATCCTTTTACGAATAGATATGGCTGTTGTTCTACTATAAATAGGGCCTGCTTTAAACAAATTTATATTCATATATTATCTGATTTCACTCCTCTTCTTCTTCACATTTCTTTATATACATTTTTACCATTACTCTGCCGAAATCACCATTGAATCTAACTAGATCATCTTTGGTTTGATTCTCTATCACCATCTCAACAAGATCCCAGTGCTATTCAAAGTTATTGACTTCTTTGTAATCAATCGAGCGAGAAAAGGAGTGATTGTAGCCTAGAAAATTAATCGAGCGAGAAAAGGTGTGTTTGTAGCTTGGAAAATCAATCGGGTGAACTTGTTGCCCGTAAAATCAAGTATCTCTCCCCAGAGGATCGTGAATCTGGAGCGGTGTACCTCGTGGCCTTAAATCGAGGGTGTAATTGTAAGAGTTGATTTTGAAAGGAAATCCGTACTTGTGTTGGGGGACTGGATGTAGGGTAACTCCGAACCAGTATAAAATCCGGTGTGTTCTTTCCTTTATTGCTTTTACTTTGTATCTGCATCTGTGTTTGATTATGTAATCATATCTGTGTCTGAATATTGCATACATTTGTGTTCACATTAATATAAACTCAAAAAGAATTAGTAATTCCTTAAAACACTATTCACCCTCCTTCCCTCTAGTGTTAATTCTAGCCTTAAGATCCATAATCCGCATTTCTCACATTTAGCAGGAAAAATCACCATCCTGCTATTATGTTATTTGGACATGTTATGGCAGTCATTTATACTGGCATGTTATTCCCTGATTTGGATATGAGTTTTATTTACATACATTTTAACCTATATGAATAGCTGTTAAGTGAATTGGATTTAAAATTGAATAGTAACTTAAATTAGTATCATTAGGATTGCTAAGCCTCTTTTTGAATTTATAAAGTGTATTTTTGAATTAACTTAAATTTCTTTAATCAATTTGGGGTTTTAAAGTTTATAAATGATTTTCAAGTTATATTATTATCTTAAAAATATATTAAATAATAATTTGTTTATAAAATGGTTTTACTAAATAAAAGGGTTTACCTAAAGTGTTTTACAAATGGTATTTGGTAAATGATATTTTATAAAGAAATTTTATAAAGGAGTTATAAGGGAGATTTATAAATGGTTTTACAAATAGAAAGATACTTTATAAATCATTTTAGAGAATTTAAAAGAAGTCTAAATCTGTTTGAAAATTTAATAAGAGGTTTGAAATACGAAGTGAACTTATAAAAATGAATATTTTTAAAGAATATTTAAACGTGTTTTGTAGTAAGTGATGTTTTGAAAAGGGAATTGCTGGGCCATTTAATATAGAATGTAAGAAGAGATAATTTTCAAAAATGTTTTTTCTTAAATGCATATATTATTTTCCAAGTATAAAAGGGATGTAATGGGTTTCGGAGAAGTGTTTTAGAAAAGATCTTTTGATCAAGTTTTATAAAGGGATTTTTATCAATTAAAGGTTAATTAATAAAGGCATAGTGGATGTCGCGGTAGAGAATTTCGACCTCTGAAAATCAACATTAATACGTCCACTATATTACATGCTGAATAATTGTAACGGCCCGCCTTTTTATACGATTTAGATCGACGATAAACCATACACGTCAGACTTAAACCATACAAAAGGGCGGATTGTTATGGGGTAAATAAGAAAAATTAGAGAAAGAAAAACAAAATAGAATCTTGCAGCGGAACGATAAAATATAATAATCAAATAACTGTTCATGAAGCTGTTTTAAAAAACATTTGATTATATTTACACAATACATATCAGAGTACACATACCAGAGAATAATAATTAATGCAACGGAATTAAATGGTGTAGTGGAATAATATATTAGATAATAGTACTACAATCTTCGTCTTCGTCCTCTAGAATAAAATCTTCAAATCCTGAAATGCTCGGATTGACCTGAGCAAATTGAAAGGACAAAACACTCGAGTCAGAACTAAAATATCTTAGGTAAGTTAAATCAACAGGAATAAATACGAGTGGAACGGCGTCAGAGATGTTTATGGGATTTGACATCTCCTATCCAGTGTCTAACATGAGTGCAGTAACTAAAGAGATGCTCGGGATTCACATCTCCTAAGCATCCGTTAAACTATTTACTGTGTAGTAATATTTCGCTATTATAATAGTGTCTAATAGTAAAATAAACTTATTTTTTTATAACATTAAGGGGTTACCCATATAACCCTTAACACGTAATAGTCCCAGTAGTCATCCAATATCATAGTCCCTCATGATCGGGAAGCCACCAGAGGATACCACACGGGCTATGGGAGAAAACCAAACTCATACAAGGCACGATAGGGTAGGTGACACGGCACAACTAGGCAATGCCAGGCTAGATGTACCAATTACGTTTCCGGGCCGGTGGTAACGCATAGCCACAGCTACCGCCCACCTCGATCCACACCCCCAAATAAAAATAATCAAAAGTGACCACCGAATCAATCCAAAATTTAAAGTATAATATCGAAGGGATGTGTCCGATCAAAGGTGCTACCTCATTAGCCCGTCAATCGCTCCTGTTTTAGCCACCTTATGCCAACTCACGGGAGTTGGGTCCACGTATTTACCTCAAAGGAAACGCCACCACCATCCTACTTCATTCTGGAATCTCCACAGTGTACACGGTTGTCAAAGTGGTTTTCGGAGTTGGCAGAGAGTATGACAACTTCTGATCCCGGTCTCTTTAACAAACAAACGTTATTATAACACCGCGGTCCTTTTGAAATAGTTTGTACTTTTAAAACCAGAATATAATATCCATTTCAAATCCATATAAATACGATATCATTTCCTCTTTTTTTAAAACCAAATCAAATTTGATATCATTTTCAAATATATCCTTTTCTAAAACCATAACATTTCAAAGTTATAATATTTCGAAACCAAAACTTGAAATATAGCCTTTCAAGAAATAAAACTTTGGATTTCATAACTTTGAAACATACTACACCACTTAAATGGTTTAAATATTTAATTAATATAGTAAAATAGCTTCTTCACCTTCACAAATCAATTCCAATATGGTAAATTCCAAAATAAACCAATAAAATTTCCATATATTTCAAAGCATTAATTATTCCACCATTTCAAACTTATTCTTTGATAATTTCATATATATCAATTTCAACTACTATTATTTAGATTTGAAATGTTTGCTTAACAAATCAAATATCATTTTAGTAAAACCTTTAGACTTCAAATAATTGGATATTCTTTCAATTTCATTAACTTGATAATATTCATTTAAATCAATTTGATATTCATTTAAATCCTCTAAATAAAAAATCAAGTTATAAAATAATACCTTTTTTATCTCAATTTATTTATATTTCAAATCAAATTTTTCGACGATAATTTTTATATCTTAAATTCAGATAAAATTCACATTTATCTTCAAACCTTAAATTTTATTTGAGTCATTATAAACTCTATATACAATAGAATTTAAATAGATACTTAACCATATTATATAAAAGAAATCAAACTTTATTATTTAGCTTATTTTATAATTCAAAACAAATTTATACATAGCTAAAATCAATAATAAAAATAATATTTATATAACATCTAAAATCAATATTTGTATAACCCATATATTTCTTTACAAAACCATAAAAATCATTTCATAATAATTTTATATGTATACTGTAATATTCCGGAATTTCCAGGAATTTAAAATGTGATAATCTCTTAATTTGAATTATTTGAAATTGATAAAATTGTTATTTTCAAAAATAAATAACCAAGTAATAATAATATAATGTCTTAATTATGGTTATATATTGGTTTTATAATAAGAATAATTACTTTGTTTGTATAAATTCTAAATTGACTTATTGTTTTCAAAGTTAATAAGTGTGTTTATATATATATATACCTATGTATTTAAAATTGATTTTAAAATAGGATAAATTATTTATAAATAATAACGAGCTTATTTAAAAATTGATATTATATTTATTTAAATTGATTTTAGATTTGGATTTTTAAATTGACTTTGAATTTGAATATAAATTTGAATTTAAGAAGATACGCATACACCTTAAAATAAAATAATAATATAGTTTGGATTTAAAATATATAGATAATGTTTTTAGATAAAAATAAGATTTGTTTTATATTTTTATAGAAATTTATCTATAGAAATTTGGATATGTATTTATTTAATAAGAATAAATACAAAGGCTTATTGAATAGCATTTAAAAATCAGTTTGCAATATTGTATATAATTTTATTTAAATTATATTTGGTTTTATTTTATTTTATTTTTAAAGATTTTATTTATATAAATTTAGAAAACATTTATAAATGTATAAATGTATTTGTTTATTAGGAGTTTAATTAGAAAAGTATTTGTAAATTAAGAAAACATATTAGTTAATTAGAAATTTATTTAAAAAGCTTTTAAAATTCTTTTAGGATAAAAATAAATAAATGTTGACAAGTGTTAAGTTATAAATCACTTTGATAACAAGTGTTAAACATTAAAATAAGCTAGAGACATGTGTCATTTTATTTGCATTTTCTTTTAATGTTAATAAAACTGAAAATTAGCCTATATAAACCCTATTCTCTTCATTTTCTTTTTTCTTTATAATGTATGTTATGCAACCTTCACTCTTCAAAAACTAGAAAATCCTCAAAATCCAAAATCTAAAATCCTCCTCAAGTTCAAAAGCAAATCTGAAATGCTTCAAATTCAAACAATCCAGAAATAAACTTGAAAGCTCTATAACCCATTTTCCTAACCAAAATACAAAAACTTGAAATCATGTGCAGATCAAATCTGCATTTCCCATGTCTGTAACTTCTTCATACCAAATCTGCAGTATGTTTTCAAAAAGTTCAAGCAAGTACTCCAGTTTTTAAATCACAGCATGTTTTCAAAAATTCAAACATTGCCAGTTTTCAAAATGCATGCAAGTGAATCTAGGTGAAGGCAACCTGAAGTAATTCAGTTTAAAGCAAAACAAAGGACTGAAGCTTTTCTGTTTCAAAAAAAAAGACTTCAGTTTCAAGTTCAAATGTTTTGGCAAGTTTCCAGATCTTTTTCAAAGCTCTGCATCTCCTTGATATGTGAGTAAACATTTTTACTAAAAACTTAAGTAGTAAATTTTCTATTGCATGAAAGTTTGAGATGATGTTTATTTTATATACATAGAAGTTTACCTCTGTGTAGATATAAATATGCAATATGTTTTGTTATGTTTGAAACTGTGCATGTTTGGTTTCATTTTCCTCTCTGTTTCCTTACTGTAGAATTTGAGTTAAAAATCAAATCTTCAAGCTATTTCTATTTAAACAACTGTTAGGATTTTGATTCAAGCAAAATAGGTTAGTTTAAGTATAAACCAAGAACTAAAAATAAAACTAAGTTTCTGGTATTTGAAATTTATCTGGAAACAAACAATGCAGTAACATCATAACATCAGTGATTGAAATTGAATGTTGAAATTGGATAAAATAATCATTTAAACTAAATTGTCACTGGGAAATATGAATTTTAAAAAGAAAATCACAAATTTTAAAATTGAATTGAGTGAGTAATTGGGGTTTTACTGGAAATTGGTTTTTGGTCAAAATCTATTGATCTATGTATCTGGGGTGTTCGGGATTCTTGATGGAGCTAGAGGTATGATTGGGAAGTATGGCAAAATGGTGTGGTCGCTGGATGATCGCCGTAGTGACGGCGGTGAAGTAATCTGGGTTTTAACCCTAAATTCTGTTGGTATGGTAAAAGAGGTCATTTCCACTTATCTAGGTGATCGAGTTAAGTAAGGGTTTGGATGTGGGCTCGTGGATGAACGGAGATGGATCGGCCGAAGTTGCTCGTCGTCTAATGTTCAGGGGTGTTGGATCGAGTGGGTTTTTTGCCATGGCAGTTGAATCAGTTTTAACTGAGTAACCCAAATTTTGATTGGGGGTTAGTGGTGATAGTTGGATGATCAGGAGCAATTGCTAGATTGATTTTCGAGATGCCGGCAATCGTCGTTGATGTCGGTAGTTCGCCAGTAATAGGTGCAGGTGCACATGGAGATTGCACCATTGTTGTTTTGGGTTGTTTGTTTATCTCGAGTAGGTCTCGAGGTATAGGGTAAATGATTCGGGGAAAACTCGCGTATTCTTGGTTTTGGCACGAGTGTTTCTGGGGTCTTTTGCATGCTGGGTTAAACTGTTAAGTTTAACAGTTTTAAAATTTTAACTAAAACAGTTTTCTTAAATTTAAGTCAAATTTGTTTTAAAAAGAAAGATGGTGTACTTGTATCTTGGTTCATGTACACTTGGGTTGAACCCAAGTTGAAATGTTTAACCAGATTTTTAATTTAAAATAAAGTAAGTTTAAAAACTTTAAATAATTAAGCTAAAGTTATTGCTAGAAATTCATTTCTTTGAATTGAATTGTTTATATAAATAAATTTGTATGAATGGTTTTAAATGTTTTAAGTTAAAACCTTAATGTTATTTTCAAACTTATTTTGGAAATATAAAAAGTAAATTTATAAGGAAATGTTTTTTTTGAATTAGTTAATGAATAATGATTTATAAATTACAATTAAAGTTTTTAAGTAATTTATTAACTTGAAACTAAGGATTTTTAATTAATAATTAAAGGTAAGAAATTAATGATTACTTTATATTTTAAACTAACCAATGAATTAAGTTAAGTAAAGTTTTCAAGGTTATTTTAATGTTTTATGTTAAGAGGTAATTAAGTTTTAATGAATAATAATCAATTAGTTAATTAAGAAATTTTAAGTTTAATTGATTAATTTAATTAATTATTTAAAAGGGTTAATTAAGTAATTAATTAAGTATAATTATTAATTAACTAATAATTATGATGATTTAATTAATGACTAATGATTAATTAAATTGTAATTATTTATTAATTAAGTAAATAAGGGTAATTAAAATAGAAATTAAGGAATACTTAATAAAGTTTTATTAAGTAATAGTTAGGTTTTCTTGATTAATAATTAAGAGGTTATTAATCTATAATGAAAGTTAATTAAGAATTAATTAACTATAATTGTTAAGGTTAATTAATTGTAATTAAGGACTGATTAATTATAATTATGAATTAATTAATTTGTAATTAAGGTTGTTAATTAGTAATTAAGTTTTATTAATTAATGATTAAGGATAATTAATTAGTTAATTAAGGTTAATTAATTAATTATAAAAGTAATTAGGGATTGATTACTTTGTACTAAAGGATTGATTAATAATTAAGGTTTATTAATTAATAGTTTTTTTTGAAGTGAACGGGTGTGTAGCGTGGAACTACATAGCCGATTATAGTGATACAAATATATAAGTAGTTCGACCAACAAGCCTGGTCGATAGCCAAAACAGCATAATCCGAGCTTAAACTTACAACCACCGTTTGAGAACAAAACGTATCATCCTAGCAAATTCGAATATTACATTGATGGACCCAGTAAAATCAGAAGCGAGAAAAAACTACTACTAAGAGCGATTCAGAGACTGAAGGCGAAAAAACTCAAGTCTTAGCTGCCCCCTGGTGACGCCGACGAAGCACTGCCATCAGATTCATCAGAAGGGGATCGAACTGCAGGAAGACGAAACCTGAATGGTGCTGAGGAAGAAGAACCTGTCCAATATGCGAAAATATAAGCAATTTTGCTGCATAAGCTAAAAAGAGTGTTGGTTGGTTTGTTGAATATGAAGGCTTTTCTTTCGTTCCAGATGACCCAGCTGTAGATGGCTAGAAGAGAATCCAGGAGACGATTCGATACACCGTATTGCCAATGGTCAAAAAAGTCAGTGATCAAGTGAATTTGTCCCAAGATGTGAATACAAACTGAGACCCATATATAGTAGGATATGTCGCATTCGAAGAAGAGATGGAGGATTGATTCAGCTTCGGTATTACACAAGACACAAAACTGGTCAGATGAGATGTTCAAACGAACGAGACGGTCTTTGGTGTTAATGCGTCCATGGATGAGGCACCATTGAAAATTTTTGATACGGGGAGGGATGTGGCATTTCCAGACACGAGCGAATTTGAAGAGGCGGCCAGGATGATTAAGGAACGAAGAGTACTGAGAAACGGAGAAACCATGCAAGGGAGAGAGAGACCATGCATGGCTGTCCTTTACAAGATGATCGAGTGAAACGTGTTGAAGTAGGCGCAGGACAAAAAAAAGCTCCGAGAGGGTGTCAGGGGTAAAGAGGGTTGAGGGGAAAAAGCAAGGAAGACCGAGGGAAACAGCCTTCACCACTGTCAGGAGGGGAAGGTTGGAGTGAGAAAAGAGAAGAGGGACGGATCTGTGTAGGGGGGAGAGGCTATGCCAGGCGTCGAACCAGAAGAGACAGTTGGCGCCATTGCCAATATTAATCCGGATAATGGATTTGAAGCGGTCAACAGAGGCTAGAACACCAATCCAAAAGGGGGAGGGCCTGCGGTGAGGAGCGAAATGGAGGATGAGGAAAGGGTCAGCGTTATAGTGAGAAGCTAGAATCCACTGTTTCCAAATGTACTGTCCCGGCGAGAGTAGGCGCCAGAGCCATTTTGCTAGCAGAGTTTGATTGAAAGAGTTCAGATTGGGGACACCAAGACCCCCATGATTTTCATGCATGCACACGATTTTCTAGTTAACAAGACATTTGATTTTACCTCCATTCCTGAGGAAGGCACGTCTAATGGCGTCGATTTTCTTGGAAACCCAGATAGGAAGCTTGTGGAATGAGAGCCAGTAAGTGGGGAGGGCTGAGAGAACTGCTTTGACCAGAACCAGCCTCCCAGAAGACGATAGGGTGTTAGCTTTCCATCCAGCGAGTCTAGATTCGATTTTGGCTATAAGAGGAGTCCAATCTGATCGGTGAAGCTTGGTGGGCCAAAGGGTAATACCGAGGTAGGTTAATGGAAAGGTGTCAAGGCGGCAGTTGAGGGCGGAGGAAATGGGGGGACCGAGGAGATCAGCATTTCCGAGCATAATAATGGAGCTTTTGTTAAAATTGATGGACAAGCCGAAAATAAGTTCAAAGGAGTAGAGAATGACCTTGAGACAGTGAATGTGATCAGGGGAAGGTGAAACAAAGAGAATTGTGTCATCTACGAACTGAAGATTGGAGATCATAGGAATAGGGCTGGAATTTTGGTGAGAGTTTGGGGGATGGATGCCAGCTAGGATATTATTAGAAGTAGCTTGTTTGATCATGCGATTGAAAACATCAACCACAAGGACAAAAATGAGAGGCGAGAGAGGATCTCCCTGCCTTAGCCCCCGAGCTGATTTTATGTGCCCTCCAGAAACTCCTCCGATCTGAATCGATGAAAGGCTCGAAAAAAGGAGACTTTTGATCCAGTTACACCACGTAGGAGGAAAGCCTCTGTGCCTAAGGAATTCCAAAATGAAGTTCCAATTTACTGAGTCAAACGCCTTGGAAAAATCAAGTTTAAGCTGGACACCAGGGATATTATTCGAATGACAAGATGAGATTACTTCTTGAGTCGCAGCCACGCAGTCTAGAATATTCCTACCGTGAATGAAAGCTGACTGTTCTACCCCAACTAGCGATTCCATGAAGGTTTGAGGTCGGTTAGCAAGGACCTTGGTGATAATTTTAAACGTGGTATTGAGCAGGCTAATAGGTCGGAATGCTGAAAGGGCATTGGCTCCGGCGGTTTTAGGGAGGAGAATAATGTTGTCATAATTTAGGCAAGCAATGGACTGTGGATTGGAACTGAACTCTGCATACATTTCAAGAATATCTCTCTTAACCACACTCCAGAAGTGTTTAAAAAAGAATGGACCAAAACCATCCGGCCCTGGAGATTTGTTATCGTCCATATCCATAAGGGCGGCCAGTATCTCTTCTTCTGAAAAGGGTGAGTCAATAGGAATCGGTGAGGGGTTGGGATATAGGAGGTTCCAGTCTATAGGGGGGAGGGGGTGGAGGGTTTGCCAAGGATGGAACGGTAGTAGTTAGTGAACAAATTCGAAATATCAGAAGGGGTGGTGAATGGGACGCTATCTTGAACAATTTCCGGGATAAAAAGGGATCTACGGCGGCCGTTGGCACATTTGTGAAAATAAGACGAGTTCTTGTCCCCTTCTTTCAACCACTTGGCTTTGGATCTTAGTTTCCAGCCAATCTCTTCTTGTTTCATTAAGCGTTCAAGCTCTGCTTCAAGGTTTAAGAGTTTAGTTTTGTCATTGTTACTAAGGGGGAAAGCTTCTTCCTGGATGTTTAGAGTTAGGATGTCATTTTGGATGCCAGTTATACGTCTACGTAGAGAGCCCCAGATAGATTTCGCCCAAGCTTTGAGCAGCTTTCTCAAGGATCTTAGTTTACAGACTATGCGAGTCGTGGCCGAGGAAGATCTGATTGGTTGGTCCCATGCTTTCTTGATAAAGTCTTCAAAAGACGGTTCCAGCAGCCAGAGTCGTTCAAATCTAAAGCGGCGCTTGGATACGGGGAGAGAGCCAGTATCTAGACAGATAGGACAGTGATCCGATAAAGTCGTGGCAAGGCCAATACAACTGGAAAGAGGATGAAGGTCCTCCCAGGAGGGGTTGAACAGGAAACGATCTAGTTTAGCAAGGGAAGGTGAATGACGTTTATTGGTCCAAGTAAAGTGGCGGTTGTTGATTGGGGGCTCAATAAGAGAACAGGAATTAAGGGATGAATTACTCGATTATGATTTATGGGGTGTTTGTGATCAAGTTGAGTTAATTAATTTGTTAGTTAATTAAAGATAGTCACTTGATAAATGATTAAGTATGTTTACTTAATAGGGCTGATAAGAGTAATTACTTAAGATAAGTAATTGATGAATAAATTACAGGAGGTAATTGAGATAAGGGAAATTACTTATTGGGAAGTAATTTTAAATGGATAATTACTTGGTAAAGTAATTAAGAATTTATTACTTGGTTTAATAAATCAAGGGATTTATAAATTTAATTAAGAAGTAATTAAGAATAATTAATTGCTGCTTATAATTATTTAAGTTAATTTAATTAATTTAAGAATGATTAATTAATGTAATTAATTAAGCAATAATATAATTAATTATAGTTAATTAATTAATGGAAGTAATTAATTAAGGTTCATTAATCAATATGATTAATGAAAATAATTAAGGATTAATTACTTAATTAAGAGTTAATTAATCGAGGTTGATTAATTAAGATGATGATTAATTAATTGGTTTAATTAATGTTTATGTAAGCAAGATTTATTGTGATAAAGGTAATTAATTTAATTAATTTTAAATTAATTAAAAAAATGAAGTAATTAGTTTAATTCATTTTAAATTAATTATAAATGGTGTGATTTATAGATCATTGCTTATGGATGGCTGATTTATATTGAATGGCTTAGTTGCTTGATATCTCTGATGAGATATGTGTGATATAATATGAATGCTTTGGTTGCATTGAGATGATAGTATAAGTTATCTATTTGTGATGATAACATGAATTATCTGCTGTGATGATAATGTAGATTATCTATTGTGATATTGTGAATTATCTATTTGTGTATATAGATAGTTGAATTGAATTGTTTAACCTTAAACAACTTGGACCTAAAAGATATGTTTTGGATTTCGATGAGACCGTGATCAGGTTTCCATATTTGGATATCCGAAAACCATCAATCCAAATTAATGATAGGTCATGATCTCAAGTGAAGATGAAGATTCAGAATGCAAGGGTTATTGTCATTAAATCTGAGGGTGATTCCAAAATGAGTGTAACGAGATAATGCCTTCGGTTTCGTTCGAACCCGGAACGAACTTGTATGGATTGAATGCTTTCATAATGGACTATGAGCATTCTAAGTGATGTGTTCACTAAAGGTAATCGTAGCCTAAAGCCTCATCAACCAGGAATGACTAAAACAAGTGAGGTGCAGCAAGGTTAAGAGGGTCATGCCCAAGTAGGACGCGATTTTCCCCTGTCTAGAGGTCCCTTTTTATTTGGCTTTGTGGGTGGTTGCTAGCTACAACCGCGAGGTTGTCTTGTTCGGAACTGTTCAGTAAGGAATGGTTCCGGCCTTGTGTTACAGGGGATTGGGAGTGATCCTCGGTATGGTGATCTATGCTACGTACTATGACGGGCGGTACCCCGGTAGCCCTGCCATTGTATGGAATCCAAAATCCAATAAGCGACCTCGGATTTGATTGTATTACCCACTTTTGTGGCTAGTAGCTGGAATTTAATAAATGTAACAATTTCGGCTATTTCATATTTATTTGAAAACCCTAGACCTATTATAATATCACTGAATTTTCTATCAAATGTTTTGGTTAGCGTAGGGTAAAAACTTTTCCATGTTTATGTGTGGGAAGTCTTAGTGATACCTTTTCTTTCAAAAGGTTTTTAAAATTAAGCAACTTTAACTGTTTACTCACACCAGACCCATGTCTGACCCGAAGTTTATTCTGTTTTCTTAAACTCTTGGGTACTCAAATTTTTACGAGTAGCCAGGGGATTCAGGTTGGCTTGACGAATTCTGGAGGAGCAATGGAGCAGGAGGCTTCTGCGTATAGATATATAGTTTTCCACTGTGTGTTCTCTGAGTCGTTTGTCTGTGCTTGTATATTGAGTTGTATAACTAGACATGTGTTTATAACTGTCTAGTATGTGTTGTTTTAGCTGTGTATCTCTGATGTATATGATACCATGTAATGTATTATGTGATTAATAAAATTTATTCGTTCCACTGTTTAGATTCTGATGTTGTTTCTTTCTTTCTTATCTGTCTTTTCTCTTTTCTATCCCTTTTCTTTCTTAAAATGATGTGTCTTTCTATGGTGAGAAAGTCGGGTCGTTTCATATACCACGGTGCCTGTATATAATTTTCTATCCTATGGTCAAGTGATACAAATATTTATCATTTCAATCCACAATTTGAAAATAAAAATGCGGTCGTATATCATTACAAACCACAATCCCGAATCAAAAATAAATGCATAACAACTTGCAGATTATGATGATAAAATAAACATCCATTCATCCATCATAAAATCATACATCCATCACAATCATCATACGAAACAATCAATCAATATCAATATATAACAGGTAATTTAATTGGCAGTTATATTCCATAATAAATTATATAACAAATTAATTTAAATAAATGCAATTAACCGATATGATGATTAATAATATACAAACATTCATAAATAAATTCATAATCACAACATAAATAAATTTAACAAACATAAGAAATTTTAGAAGTTGTGAGTGGGTTAAAACACTCACCTTTTGAATTTAAATTGAATTTAAACCCAAAAATTTGACAGTTTCAGAATTCATCCAATCCAGTGCCAAAATGTCTGAAACTCCAATACGAACCTAGCGGAGGAGTTCGTATGCGAAAGTTATTCGAGTTAAACGAGATGAAGTCAAAATTTAAATTAAAAGAAAATAAAACAACTCACCCCTTACATCAAAAGCCAAGTCACCTCTACATGTATGTCTCTCACAAACCCAGGCTTCCCAAGCTCATCACGCACGCATGAAACAAACCGGTTCAAAACCCTAACCTGCAACGCACGAACACACAGCGCCGCCACACGCTTTTGCCGCCGCACGCGCCTCACAGCCCACGACGACCTCCCAAACCACCTCCCTATGTCGATCGACGGTGATTAGCCCTAGCCGCCGCCATTTTTATTTAACCCTAATGGAAAAATTCTCCATATCCAACCGTCGATTCGCCAAATAAACTGCGTGGATGTAGTCCCCTCGGTCCTCTCTTCAGAACCCAGAAAGGATTTCCTGATCAGACGAAGTTCATCGTCGAGCAATGAACGGCCGAAAATTGATTTGTGGTTTCTGGACAAACAATGCATCGAATCAAAAAACGAGTTGCAGATCTGAGTTACGCTTTTCGAGAGCTTCGAATCCATATAAAATTTGATAGTATTTGAGGAGATTGAATTTTCATTTAATTTTTGAATAGCAATTGAATTGGATAAATTAGGGTTTACACCCATTGAGGAAGAGGAGCACAGAAGTTTCTGTACGTATAGAAATGAGGAATTGAGGCAGCTAGGGTTTATAACAGAGTATTTATAGACAACTGAAATAGAATAGATGGACCCGATTTAAACGCGTTGAACGATATATGGACCGAAAAGCCCGTTTTGACTCCGGAACGAAATTGGGTCAACCCATATATCAAAATAGATGTTTCAAAATATTTTAAGCACAATGGAAAATGTTTCAAGTCCAAATTCCATCGTACGAAGAAGTTATGACAAAATCAACATTTTTCAAATCGATTTCAATTGATTTCAATTAATCGATTTCAAGGCGTTTCAAACCCATACGATCAAACCACAAACCCGATCGCTACGAAACTTGAAATCCAATAATGATTCACCGTTACGGATCCGATGAAACTAGTTTCATCGTAATCCGAGTCAGTAGCCAAAATGCCTATTTTTCCAGTTAATTAAATAAATTAAAAACTAATTAATTCATTAAATCAAACTTTCAATTTCAATCTTATAATCGACAATTCTTCTCATTTTTAATTCCTTAAGCATTTACACTAATTTAAACAAATTTAACTGTCGATTTTAAATTTATAAATTCTTCAATTTCATTTTCAACAATTATAAATTAAATTTCCAATAATTAAATTTAATTTACTTTCCATTTATTATTCTATCAATTCCATCTTATGGTATAATTATCATGATTTACATCTTAGTGCGTTAAAAATTTCCAATTTCAACTAATTTCAACCAACGTAGTAATTAATCTCATTAATTTGAAAATTTTGATTTCCAATTTTATTTAATAGGCTAAATAAATATGTAACACGTAATAATTGATACCATCAAATTTTTTTCCATTTATAAGTTTATTGCTTCCAACAAATGCTACCATTAGCTCCATAACACTAATTCATTTCATTTCCATTCATTATACATTAGTTTAGTAGTAAGTCAACATTTTATATTATTAATTTACCATTTACATCCCATTATAAATTAATGCACACATAAATTTTCCAATTACAGTGTTTAACTTCAATTTCCATAAATCCAGAAATTATAAATTTACTTGATTTAACTTCAATCTTTTTATCAAATCAATTATTATTCAATAAACAAAGATAACATTTGTTTTACCCTTTATTACATTAGCACGCTCAAATTTTCATCTTTCCTTTGTATTGACTACCCTATTTCCATTTTATTATTTCTACCAATATACACGCTAATTACGATTAACATTCTAAATTAATTCATTTACTTGGGTTTATACTTTCAGTTATATCGATTACTACACTATGAATAAATTTACAATTCTATTTATTTCATTATCACATTCACCCGTTCCGTTACAAATTTCCATTTATTAAGTTTTACATTAAGATAACTTTATTTCCATTCCTTAAATTTACACTTAAGTTTATGTTCTATTCGACTAATTATCATAACACTGAATAAAATTTACGTTATTCCAATTATTACCCAAATTTGCATTAGCGTAACATTAAATTCAGATTTATTGCAATTTCATTATTTATTATAATTACTTACATCATATGAATTCTATCTATTACCCTAAATCAGACATTAATTCATATATTCACACAATATTTACATTCACTTCCGTACATTAATTTTGTAACCAAGTTATAACATTTACATTGTTTCACTTGTTGGAATTACATCCAAGTTATTAACAGTTAACTTACATTTATACTGTTGCAATTCATTCTAGTTATTATTTCCAAACAATTACATACAGAACATTTATTTAATTTAATCACTATTTATTCATTATTAATTTATTGATTAATTCAATATTCCCATTTATTTTTCTTATTTTAATTTATTTATGAATATTCCTATTTAAAGAATTATAACTCAAATAGTTGTTTCAATCCATTGGGATTGCATTGAATTAGTTATTCTTCAACTACCATTAACATTACTACCTTAATTTACATACAGTTGTCAATATTATTGCATTGGTTAATTAAATGCTTACTTTTAATTACTTATTTTAATTTTATACTCAAGTGCAACAATTAACATTATTTCTTAATTGGGATTTCACTCCAATAATCAATAATTAACTTTTAAATTACCATCGCTACACTTCTTTTTAGCATTCATTTCCTTATAAATTATAAAAAAATTATTTCCTTCTAAATTAAATTATAAAGATCCAATTAGATTAACTAATTTACTTATTAAAATTTATGGGTCGTTACACTCTCCCCCACTCAAAACTTTTCGTCCCCGAAAAGGAAAAAGGAAGAATTAAGGAAATAATATCCTATTTAAAATATTAAATCTATAAAAATTAATTTACAAAATCAATTAATTTAAACAAAATATATCAATTTATAACTCTTAAATCATTTTATATTCAAGTAAATAAGTTTGGAAAAACTCAAAATTTTCTAAGTCCAAAATTTACGGAAAATTTCGCCAGAGTCTCCTTTGTACGAGGAGGTTTGGGAGAAAATATAATATCAAATATAACAATATATAACATATATTTTCCAAAATAATAAATATCCCAACAAGGGAAAATAATATAATACGCTATAAAACCGTAATCCGAGAACGTACCTATTTGTCGGGCAATTACGCTTAATTATGAAACCAAAAGCAGTATCAATTACTTCCATAACCTGTATTTTCCTTATATAATCTAAAAAGAGTTAATAATTATATAAATGAAATATTAAAGTGGTTTCAACCATAAACAAGCAAATCTATACAATAACAATCACTTGCAAAAAGGTATACAACCATCACATAGAATCATACACATCAATTATCCATTCATATCAAACAAAACAAATAGTTGTTCGGTTCAAAACTTTAAATCGTACGGAATGAATATAAACTACTAAGCGTACCCTTTTACTCAATAGTCTTAGGCGAAACTAAATAGATTATACATACATCCAAACAAATTTAAAGTATCCTTACCCAAATAACTATAAACCAAACAAACAACAATTCCCAAATCAAGTTAATTTTTATTAATTCCATTCATATAGTAATTTATCTTTTAAATTTACATTTATTTATTACAATTTTATTTAGATATAACTTCAACTTATTTACTTAAGTTTGAAATTTCTTACTTACAATACCTGCCTTCCATTACATTTAATTAGTATTACTTCAATTATACTTAAGTTTATGACAACTACAACTTCCAATTCTTGTTTATTAAAGAATTTCATTGAATACCTTCACTATTTCGAATTTTTACTTGTATAATATTCTATTACAATTTCTTATTAACATTGTAACTTTTATTATTTGGTAAGTCATACCTATATGCTTTTAAGAATGCAATTGAAAATCACACAAGTTTTCTCAATTCTTTTAATTAATTAAATGCTCAATAATAATATCCTTTGTTTTACGTGTTAAAAGTTTAAATTTCTTTTTATTTAATTTACATCTTAGCATTAACTCTCTTATTTCCTTTAGAGGTTTCAATATATTAATTACCTACGTTCCAATTTACTACAATAATTGAAACTATTAATGGAAATTTAAGAACTAAATACCGGGTTAAAATTCAAATCAATTTAAAATAATAGATAAATATATACTTGCAACATATATATCCAATTATATTTAAAACAATTAAAATTTATATTTGTTTATCAAAATAAATTTGTAGCAAAACTACTACAGTGGCCTTTCCGCTTCGAAACTCGAAAATGAATGTCGATGATGCGGCCGCCATCACCGAAATTATTTTCCAGCGATAGAGAAGGAAGTACAAAAACTTATTTTTTTCCAAAATCTTCTTTAAAACATTTCTTTCAAATTATATTGAAATATTTATATTAGAAAATACTTCTAATAATATTATTATTATATTCCAAAATTATTGAAAAAAATTTCAAAACCCCGGGACTTAAGTTCTAAATTCCTAATTTCATTTATTTTATTTTCAATATCATTTCAACTATTATTTATAAATTTTATTACCTAACAACCAATCTATTGCAACCAATATATATATCATTTATAAAAATTATTTTATATATATAGAAAATATAATAGGCAAAATTATTTCATTCACCTATATTACAACAAATATTATGTCGGTCTGTCCAATTAAGTGTTTAAAAATCCCTATTGATGTCATAGTGTCCCATACATCAACCAGAATTTATAAATACAAAACGGAACAGATTAACACCATATCAAAACTTTTTATAACACTAACAAATACGCTCTCTCATATATATACACACTCAGCGACTCATCATAGGGTATTACTACCCTATTAATAAAGAGTCAGACCCTACAAAGCTAAGGTTTATCATTAAAACAAAGCTCTGATACCAGATGTAACGGCCCGCCTTTTTATACGATTTCGATCGACGATAAAACACACACGTCAGACTTAAACCATACAAAAGGGCGGATTGTTATGGGGAAAATAAGAAAAGGTACAGAAAGAAAAATAAAAAAGAATCTTGCAGCGGATCGATAAAATATAATAATCAAATAACTGTTCATGAAGCTGTTTTACAAAAACATTTGATTATATTTATACGATACATATCAGAGTACACATACCAGAGAATAATAATTAATGAAACGGAATTAAATGGTGTAATGGAATAATATAGCAGATATAGTACTACAATCTTCGTCTTCGTCCTCAAGAATAAAATCTTCAAATCCTGAAACGCTTGGATTGACCCGAGTGAATTGAAAGGACAAAACACTCGAGTCGGAACTAAAATATCTTAGGTAAGTTAAATCAACAGGAATAAATATGAGTGGAACGGCGTCAGAAATGTTTATGGAATTTGATATCTCCTATCCAATGTCTAACATGAGTGCAGTAACTTAAGGGATGCTCGGGATTCACATCTCCTAAGGATCCGTTAAACTATTTACCATGTAGTAATATTTCGCTATTATAATAGTGTCTAATAGTAAAATAAACTTACTTTTTTCATAGCATTAAGGGGTTACCCATGTAGCCCTTAACACGTAATAGTCCCAGTAGTCCATCCAATATCATAGTCCCTCCTGATCGGGAAGCCACCAGAGGATACCACACGGGCAACGGGAGAAAACTAAACTCGTACAAGGTGCGCTAGGGTAGGTGACACGACACAACTAGGCAATGCCAGGGTAGATATACCAATTACGCTTCTGGGCCGGTGGTAACGCATAGCCACAGCTGCCGCCCACCTCGAGCCACACCCCCAAATAAAAAAATCAAAAGTGGCCACCGAATCAATCCAAAATTCAAAGTATAATATCGAAGGGATGTGTCCGATCAAAGGTGCTACCTCATTAGCCCGTCAATCGCACCTGTTTTAGCCACCTTATGCCAACTCACGGGAGTTGGGTCCACGTATTTACCTCAAAAGAAACGCCGCCACCATCCTACTTCATTCTAGAATCTCCACCACATACACGGTTGTTAAAGTGGTTTTCGAAGTTGGCAGAGAGTATGACAACTTCCGATCCCGGTCTTTTTAACAATCAAACATTATTATAACACCGCGGTCCTTTTGAAATAGTTTATACTTTTAAAACCATAATATAATATCCATTTCAAATCCATATAAATACGATATCATTTCTTCTTTTTTTTAAACCAAATCAAATTTGATATCATTTTAGTAAAACCTTTAGAATTCAAATAACTGTATATTCTTTCAATTTCATTAACTTGATAATATTCATTTAAATCAATTTGATATTCATTTAAATCCTCTAAACAAAAAAATCAAGTTATAAAATAATACCTTTTAAATCTCAATTTATTTATATTTCAAATCAAATTTTTCGAGGATAATTCTTATATCTTAAATTCAAATCAAATTCACATTTATCTTCAAACATTAAATTTTATTTGAGTCATTATAAACTCTATATAGAAAAGAATTTAAATAGATACTTAACCATATTATATGAACGAAATCAAACTTTATTATTTAGCTTATTTTGTATTCAAAACAAATTTATACATAGCTAAAATCAATAATAAAAACAGCATTTATATAGCATCTAAAATCAATATCTGTATAGCCTGTATATTTCTTTACAATACCATGAAAATCATTTCAAAATAATTTTATATATATACCGCGGTGCCTGTATATAATTTTCTATCATATGGTCAAGTGATATGGATATTTATCATTTCAATCCGCAATTTAAAAACAAAAAAGCGGTTGTATATCATTTCAAACCGTAATTCCGAATCGAAAATAAATGCATAACAACATGCAGATTATGATGATATAAATAAACATCCATTCATCCATCATAAAATCATACATCCATCACAATCATCATTCAAAACAGTCAATCAATATCAATATATAACTGATAATATATAACAAGTTATTTAACTAGCAGTTATATTCCATAATAAATTAAATAACGATTTAATTTAAATAAATGCAATTAACGATATAATGATTAAAAATATACAAACAGTCATAAATAAGTTCATAATCACAACATAAATTAATTTAACAAACATAAGAAATTTTAGAAGTTGTGAGTGGGTTAAAACACTCACCTTTTGAATTTAAATTGAATTTAAATTCAGTCTAAACCCAAAAATTTGACAGTTTTAGAATTCCTCTAAACCAGCGTCAAAATATCCGGAACTCCAATACGAACCTAGCGGAGAAAACCGCACGTGAAACGTAGTTCGTATGCGAAATTTATTCGAGTTAAACGAGATGAAATCAAAATTTAAATTAAAACAAAATAAAACAACTCACCCCTTACATCAAAAGCCACGTCACCTCTACCTGTACGTCTCTCACAAACCCAGGCTTCCCAAGCTCATAACGCACGCATAAAACAAACCGGTTAGAAAACCTAACCTGCAACGCACGAACACACAGCGCCGCCACACGCTTTTGCCGCCGGACGCGCCTCATAGCCCACGACGACCTCCCTGACCACCTCCCTATGTCGATCGATGGTGATTAGCCCTAGCCGCTGCCATTTTTATTTAACCCTAATCGAATAGTTCTCCATATACAATCGTCGATTCGCCAAATAAACTGCATGGATGAAGTTCCCTCGGTCCTCTCTTCAAAACCCAGAAAGGATTTCCCGATCAAACGAAGTCATCGTCGAGCGATGAACGGCCGAAAATTGATTTGCGATTTCTAGACAAACAATGCATCGAATCGAAAAACGAGTTGCAGATCTGAGTTACGCTCTTCGAGAGCTTCGAACCCATATAAAATTTGATAGTATTTGAGGAGATTGAATTTTCATTTGATTTTTGAATTTCAATTGAATTGGATAAACTAGGGTTTACATCCATTCAGGAAAAGGAGCACAGAAGTTTCTGTATGTATAGAAATAAAGAATAGAGGTTGCTAGGGTTTATAATAGAGTATTTATAGACAACTGAAATAGAATAGATGGACCCGATTTAAACGTGCTGAACGATATATGGCCCGAAAAGCCCGTTTCGACTCCGGAATGAAATTGAGTCAACCCATATATCAAAATAGATGTTTCAAAATATTTTAAATGCAATGGAAAAGGTTTCAAGTCCAAATTCCGTCGTATGAAGAAGTTATGCTAAAATCAATATTTTTCAAATTGATTTCAATTAATCGATTTCAAGGCATTTCAAGCCCATACGATCAAACGACAAGCCCGATCGCTACGAAACTGGAAATCCTACAATGATTCATCGTTACGGATCCGATGAAACTGGTTTCGTCGAAATCCGAGTCAGTGGCCAAAATGCTATTTTTCCAGTTAATTAAATAAATTAAAAATTAATTAATTCATTAAATCAAACTTTCAATTTCAATCTTATAATCGACAATTCTTCTCATTTTTAATTCCTTAAACATTTACACTAATTTAAACAAATCTAACTGTCGATTTAAAATTTATAAATTCTTCAATTTCATTAAATTCAACAATTATAAATTAAATTTCCAATAATTAAATTTAATTTACTTTCCATTTATTATTATATCAATTCCATCTTATGGTATAATTAACATGATTTACATCTTAATGCGTTAAAATTTCCAATTTCATCTAATTTCAACCAACGTAGTAATTAATCTCATTAATTTGAAAATTTTGATTTCCAATTCTATTTAATAGGCTAAATAAATATGTAACACGTAATAATTGATATCGTTAATTTTTTTTTCATTTATAAGTTTATTGCTTCCAACAAATGCTACAATTAGCTCCATAACACTAATTTATTTCATTTCCATTCAATATACATTAGTTTAGTAGTAAGTCAATGTGACGCCCTACCTCTATACCCACGCTAGCCAAGGACACTACGGGGTAATGTCGTCAACTAGCGTGGAGAAAAAGGCTTTTGAGGAGTGACCATCCACGTAATTGCTTTGTGCGAGCAACGATATGTCAGATAGTACAACATGCATTTGGTTTAAGGAGGAAATCCGACAGATCGATACAAACTCAAAGCTACTACACAGTGGCTATATATATTCTTCGGAAACAAATATAGAAATAAACATAACACAAATCAGTCACAGACATCCATATCACAAAGGCGGAAATAGATATGAATATATAACACATGAAAGTGTACATCAGAGTAGTGGTCAGACAAGATCCACAATGTCACAAAATAATAGCTACATGTGCTAGACAAAAGAACATGGGTACATCGATGAGTCTATATCTCAAATGTGTATAACAAAAACTACTAATCTAAGTAGTTAGCCAAAAGTCAGGGTGATAATCCCAGATGTGAAGTCAAGCAGAAGCACCTGTAACATCTCGGTTTGACCCGAGTATTATTTAATAAGAAAATAATAAACGGATCAGTCTAGCTATAAATATCAGATAAAATGATATAAAATAAGAGATATGACATAAATATATGATAACCGTAAAGCCATACTGTGATAAGTATGTAATTGAAAATCAATTAGGGATTAATCAATATTACAAGAATCTTCTCAAAGATCAAAAGGAATGTCATACTCCTTATATTTATTCACAAAAAGTTAATGACACACAAATTCACCAATGCACAAATATTGATAAAACATATCAATGTAAATCACGAAAATTAGTGAAAAACAAATTCTAGAAATCATCAATGGAAATCCAAAAATCACAAAAAGGGGGAGGCCTATCACAAAACGAGAGCATCAAAACTCACCAACATGTGTATCACAAAATGGAATGCTATTCCATGGTTGCTAACCATTAATTTGGAGCCGAAGCTCCACAAAACGGTCCGAAGACCATGGGTCGCTACCCCACCAAATTGAGCCGAAGCTCCACGGAAATGGGGTTTAGTCTCCCTCGTAGACAAAGGGACAACGCACATTTGCTAGTCTAAATCACAAAAATGATCATCAACGACCATCAAGAAGTGTCAATTACAGTAAGCTAGTAAATATATAAGCTTAGCTTCAAGTCCCATAACCACTAGCTTAACTTAAATATTTACGAACAAATTATTGATCTCCACTCGAAAATTGTCACAAGAGATTCAATCGAACAAGTCCAAGAATTAACCGACAAAGTAAATGCAAGCGTTTCATACCACTTGTTTTACGAAGCCGTTTAATTAGATTTCTCGTAAGAGTGAGGTAAAGTTTGTATATTTTTAAA
Organism: Allium cepa; assembly: GCA_030765085.1. Lineage (NCBI taxonomy): Eukaryota > Viridiplantae > Streptophyta > Magnoliopsida > Asparagales > Amaryllidaceae > Allium > Allium cepa. The sequence goes on from CM060931.1 coordinate 175,221,036, forward strand.
ATGACAAATCACAAAAATGATCATAGAAACAATCAGCCACAAAAATTCACATACGAAGACGTGAATGAAATCCAAAGAATACGATTCCAAATTCATCAAAGTGGAAATGCCCTTGCTACACGACACGGCGCGACCTAGTAGATGAGCAACCTAAGAGGTAGCGGCATAAGTGCAGGGGCGAGCGACCTAAGGGATGGTGCGACTCAACAGTGCAAACGACCTAAGTGGTAGAAGCATAGGAGTAGCATGTGGCCTAAGGAGTGCGACCTAAGGCGCAAGCGACCAAAGAATATGGCGCGACCCAGTGGTTGCGAGCTAACACGGAGCGACCTAGCTGCAGAAAGTCCAAGCGACTTAGTGGTTGCAATGACCTAGCCTAGCGACCTAAGTGGGAAGAAGGAGAGTAGGCTGAGCGACCTAGCGACTTACAAGTCGAGCGACCTAACAACCTAAGGAGTAAACAAGACCGTGTGACCTAAGGGGGTTGCGACCTAACGACCTAAGGCGTATGAGAAGGCCGAGCGACCTAGGGGGAGAACGACCTAATGAATACAAGACCGAGCAACGACTTAGCACGGCGCGACCTATAGGGGAGCGTCCTAATGTGCAGGCCGACCTAACTGCAATTCGAGAATGATTCTTGTGCAGGTCGAGCGACCTAAGGGTTTGAAGTGCAAAACTCTCCCAATTTGCAACCGATCGAGCACGGACGCTAGGGGATTACGCCCATAGGCTACCCGGTCGTATTGGCTCCTCGATGCATCACCAAAAACGTGTTCAAACATCCAAGTTAGGATTTTTAAAGATTTGAACCCAAAGCACTAAAAATTGGGATTTTCACCAATTCAATCCAAATCAATAGCAAATGCACATGAATAAGTGTTAGGAATTCATACCTAACAATCAAAGATAGTTATATACAAAGATGTGAGATAAAAATCTCACCTTTACACAAAATTTATGAAGAAGAAGCTTGAAAGTAAAGGAAGAATCAATGGCTTCTCTTTGAATTTGGAGTTAGATGTTGGATTTGCAAATGAACTTGAGCTTGGAGTTTCAATTTTCCATTCCTTCCTCCATTTTTGATGAAGCTTGAGTGTTAGGAAATGAAAGTAAAGTTATGAAGAGAAGGGGGGTTGAGTTAGATTTAATAGTTTAGGCAAATGGGCTAAACCAAACCCAAAACCCAAAGTGAAAAAGTAGTAAAATTCCACTAACTCCAAACATATCAAAGTTTATACTCAAAAAGATCGCAAACGGTGTTTTGGACCCAGTGGAAGTGGTCCTGAGTCCTAATTCGATCGTATGCAAAAAGTAACTTTTCGGACTAAAATCCGACTAACGATAAAATATTAAAATAAAAATATTTAAATATTCAATCGTAAAATATGCGGGTTGTTACAGACTCCCCTCCTTAAAGAAATTGCGTCCTCGCAATATTTAAGAAGAGATTACAAGGTAACAACCATGAAAGCATATCAACACAAAAGAAGTTTTGAAAGAAGAAATTCACCTCATGGAGCACGAAAAAGTAAGTCCGGATGGGTTCGCTCGATGAACTCTCTAGATTCCCAAGAGCAATCCTTAGGATTTGAGGACCATTGAACTTTAACAAGCGGAACATCTTTATTTCGAAGCCGTTTGACCTCCGAAGCAATAATACGAATAGGATGTTGCTCATAAGTTAAATTAGGCGAAACTTCAATTTCTTCCACAACATCGGGCTCAAGAATAGAATCGGAATCTCGAAGACATTTCCGCAATTGAGAAACGTGAAAAACGTCATGAATAGCAGAAAACTGAGCTGGTAATAAAAGGCGATAAGCCATGGAACCAATACGTTCGGTGATAGGAAACGGCCCAATATATCGAGGCGCTAACTTTCCCGATCGACTGAAACATACAACACCCTTCATAGGTGAAACACGAATAAACACAAGATCTCCCACAGAAAATTCTAATTTCCTTCTCCGGTTATCGGCATAGGATTTTTGCCTACTCTGGGCTTCTTTCATCCTATGACGAATAAGGTCAATCTTCTCTGTGGAATCACGAATAAAATCTGGACCTAAAACCAGCTTCTCACCAGCCTCAAGCCAACAAGAAGGAGATCGGCATGGCCTTCCATAGAGTGCCTCGAAAGATGCCATACCAATACTAGATTGGAAGCTATTATTATAGGAAAACTCAACAAGAGAAATATGATCCTCCCAACTTCCACCAAAATCAAGAACACATGCACGAAGAAGATCTTCAAGAGTTTGATTCACACGCTCAGTTTGTCCATCGGACTGAGGATGATAAGCGGTGCTAAAATTAAGCTTCGTTCCTAAAGCTTTTTGAAGACTCTTCTAAAATCCACTAGTAAACAATGGATCACGATCACTAACAATAGAAGTAGGGACTCCATGCAATTTTATAATTTCTTTGATAAAAAGTTTGGCCAAAAGAGGTACGGTTCGATTAGATCGAATGGGAATGAAATGGGCGGATTTAGTAAGTCTATCAACTATCACCCATAAGCTATCATGACCCGAACGAGAATGGGGAAGGCAATCTATAAAATCCATGGAAATTTGATCCCACTTCCAAATTGGAATTTCTAAAGGTTGCAATAACCCACTGGGCCTTCGGTGTTTGGCCTTGACGAGTTTGCAAGTCATGCAACACTTAACAAAGTTAGCAATATCGGATTTCATACCCTCCCAATAATAATGTCGCTTCATATACGCGTACATTTTACTACTACCGGGATGAATGGTAAATTTAGAACGATGAGAATCTTCTAAAATGTCTTTACGAAGATTACTAACATTTGGCACGATAAGCCTACCAAATTTTCGAATACCGCCACGAGAATCAATATCAAAGTCTTTTAAACCTTCGGTATCAATTTTATCCCTAAGATTGTGGCCAAGAAGAGCCAATTCGGGATCTAGCTTTTGAGCTTCAATAATGCGGTCTAAAAGAGAAGGATGAGCCTCAAGGCTACATAAAACAAGAGATGAACATAAATCGGAAACACGATCTCGAATCTCACAAGTGGATAAAATTCCGAGATCATTCCATTCGGATATCATCATAGAAACAACCGCTTGTTGCTTACGACTAAGTGCATCCGCAACACGATTTCCCTTTCCGAGAGTATAAAGAATATCAAGATCATAAGCTGTAAGAAATTCGAGCCAACGTTGCTGACGCAAATTAAGTTCCTTTTGATAAAATAGATACTTAAAAAATTTATGATCGGTGTAAAGAATAAATTTTGCTCCCAAAAGATAATGACGCCAAATACGATGGGCGAAACAATAGCCACGAGTTCTAAATCATGAGTGGCATATCTAGTCTCGGCTGGCTTTTATTGCCTAGAAGCATAAGCAATAACACCTTCTCTTTGCATAAGAACGGCACCCAAACCAACGCGACTAGCATCAGTATAAACAACAAAATCTTGATTCCTTTTGGGAATAACAAGAATAGGAGCATTGGAAAGGAGTTCTTTTAATTTCGGAAAAGAAGCTTCACATTTGTCCGACCAAATGTATTTAACTCCCATCTTTGTCAAATTAGTAAGAGGCACAGAAATTTTTGAAAAGTCCTTTATGAAACGTCGGTAATAACCTGCCAATCCAAGGAAACTACGGATCTCCGTCACACTCTCCGGTCTCTTTCAATTTTGAATCGCTTCAATCTTTGAATTTAAAAATAAATCTTGTTCTAAATTCCTTTAAACTTCTATTTTAAATTGAGTAATTAATTTATTTAATGAAGTAAATAAAAAGTTAGTTAATTACTGGTTGTGATTAATCAATAGTGATTAATATTTGTGGTTTAATTAATGATTAATTACTTAATGTGATTAATTTAGATTAGGATAAATTAAAATGTAATTAGAAATCATTAATTTATATAATCAATGACGTAATTAAATGTTAATTAATTAAGATTAATTAATCAATAATAAGTGATTTATGATAAATTGATTAATATAAGTAATTAAGGATTAATGTAATTAATTATAGTTAATTAATTTGTGAAGTAATTAAAGATTAATTACTGTTTTTATTTAAGAATATAATTTGTGTAATTAATTAAAGATAATTACTTGCATGTAATTGATCGACAATTAATCCAGCGTGATTAATTAAAATGGATAATTAAGGGTGATTAATTAATTGATTTGAAATTAATTAATGTTAAGTGAAGGAATTTAAGTGATCGAGGTTAGAAATACAAATAGAATTAATTAAACTAATTAGGGAAGTGTTCAAGCTTTGCTTATGGATGATTGAATGGTATTGAATGCTTTGAATGAGTTGATATCTCTGATATGAAATGTTGTGCATTTCATTTGGATAACTTGGGTTAGGATGACATAAGACTCGAAGAGACCGGGGTCGGGTATTAGAAAATACCCGAAACCACTTCGAATTTTTATAGATTGATATGTGAAATCAATAGGCTTAAATGAAATGATTTAAGTGAATTGGACTATTTAATCTAAATTTTGGTACTTAGAAAATTGATGTGTGAAATAAGTGATGTCTATAACAAATTGTGAATTTGTAGATTGATACAAGTTACTCGGGTTTTTTATAAGTTGTATGCTTTGAATTCTATGTTAGATGGGTTACTCACGCTAGTTTCCAGCCTGACCCGGGTGTTACTTTGATGTAATGCTCGGGTCAGACCGAGTATTATAGATTTTCAGGTAAGGACGTTCTGGGGCTTAGGAGGAGAGCTGGAATGCAAGAACGTATGGAGTGTTTCCTCTATATTATATTGTTGTATATCTGAGACTTGATGATTGTGTCTATCCAGTGTCTGTATATATGTGTAACTCTTTTGTATTATAAAGGTACTTTGATAGATACAGAATTCTTGTAAACTGTTATTGTTTATTATTATATTTTATCCGCTGTGAAAGTGAGATGTTGGTGTTTCTGATCTTCTTGTTCTTCTATCTCTTTCTTCTTTTTCCTAACTATCTAGAATTTTCGGGATCGAAATTTCTAGGTCGTTACAGTTGGTATCAGAGCTGAAGGTTAAGCGAGAACCTTGGCTCTGGTGGGGATTACTCATTGAATAGAGTCCGTAGTACTCTAGAATGAGTAGAATATATATATATGAGCGCGTACTTGTTATTTTCTGATATAAAAGTTTTAAATGATTTTATATAAGAATATATTTTGATATATAAAGCAATATCTCTTTCTAATAAATATTAAGGTAATTGATTGTTATATTATTTGAAAATTTTAATAATGAGAATTATGTAATAGAAACACAACCAAATCAAAATTCAATGAATATATTGAAATGGATTCAGAATTAAATGGTTTGAAGAGATAAGTTGATTTGATTTAAAGGATTAAATCAACAGTTAAAATTTTAACTCGAATTTATATAATTCGGGATGGTTTAAATTTGAAATTTGAATTGAATTCGTTCAAATTGAATCTGATTTGAATTAATTGGATTTGAGATTGAAGATGTATAAGTTTAAAATTTTAAATGGAAAATTTGAGTTGGATTGATTTGAAATGAAGTTGAAATTGAAGTGGGTTCAATTGATATTAGTTTGAATTGATTGGAATATTTCGGAATTGTAATTAAAAGTTGAATAGGTTTAAAATCAAGATTAATTCAACTTGAATTGGGATTAAATCAATTTCAATGGAAGTTGAAGTTATTCAAATTGGAATTCAGTCAATTTAAATGGAAGTGGAAATTTAAATTGAATTGATGGGAAAGTGAACAGTTTTGACTCTGGACTATTTTCAATATAAATTGTTTTAATATAAACTTATTTTTTTCCAAGCTATTTAATATATACAACCTTTCTTTTTAAAGCCAAATTATTTTATACTTGTTTTACAATTATTTTTGGAACTATTAACAATTTTTCAACTGATTTATAAACTAATTGCTATTTTTCAACTATTTTACAAACTAATTACTATTTTACAACTATTTTGCAATTATCTAAAATCTCTTAAACTATTTGACTATTTTCCAACTATTTTACAATTAGTTAACTATTTTACAGCTACTTTGCAAACTAATAATTATTTTTCAACTACTTATCTATCTTTAAAATTTTCAAGCTATTTTCTAAATATAAACTGGTCAGAGTTCAAACTGTTATTGATTAAATACCCAACTGAGATAAGAATTAAAGTGATAATCCAAATGGGGATTAAGGCAAATGTGAATAAGTGAATAAAGGTGGATATTGGATATTTCTATGATAAAAATTTACTTATTGGAAGTGAGTAAATTTGGTAAGTGACTTTATAAAAGAGTAATCAAATTTGAATGTTTGATTTTGAATAAACAAAGTTATATATCTTTGTTATATAAGATAAATCTCCCCTTGTTGAATCTATTGCCGGAAGAAAAGGATTTTGAAGGTGTTAACCCTAACTCGTTCACAAGTTAACAGGTCCACGAGTTAAGGCATGTACGACTCAAGGCATGTACGACTCAAGGCATGTACGACTCAAGGCATGTACGAGTTAAAGGATACATGAGTCAGCAACTTCCTACAACTTAAAGACCTCTACGAGTTAGCAAGCTTACGAGATAAGCAGCCTACGAGTTAAGGAGTACCCGAGTTAAGCTACTTGCGAGATAAGCCTTTACGAGTTAGCATATCTACAAATTAGCAAGTGTACGAGTTAAGATCTTCCACAAGTTAATCCTCCACGAGTTAAGCCTCTACGAGTTAATCCTCTGCGAGTTAAGATCTTCTACGAGTTAGCAGGCATACGAGTTAAGAAAAGCTAACGACTTAAGGTCTTTACGACTTAAGGAAATTGATGGCCTACGACTTAATGATAACTGCAGTTTGTACGACTTAAGACCCTTACGACTTAAAGAAGTTATACGACTTAAGGAGGATACGACCTAAAGACACACCTCTTAACTCGTCTACGAGTTAAGACTTGCTTTAAACCAGTTACAATTAGTTAAGTCGACTACGACTTACGACATAAAAAGAGTCGTATACGACTTAAGAAAGGAAATTAGCAATTGCAGCCAGATAACTCGCACACGACTTAGAACTTAGGGATGGGTTCAAAAAAGGGGAACTGCCATAGACTCGGCTCAGTGACCCGGTGACGACTTACCTTAAGTCGAACACGACTTATCTTAAGTCGGCCACGAGTTAGGACTTAGCACTTTTTCCCCCAGAACTCTCTATAAATATGAAACCATCTCCAACATGCAAAGGACTTTTTGGCTCATTCTCTTCAAGCGCCATTACTCTGCCGAATTCCAGACTACTTCAAAGCTTTTTAGATCCAACAAACTTCTAAAGGAACTCCATGAAGGAATCATCCACATTCACCATGGATTTGAAGATGATTGTCAACATCAAAGCTTGAGCTACTTGTTTCACATATCCTATCACTTGAAGTGTGTTGTAATTGAAAGATCTTGTAAAGAATTGTAATCAAACTAGTGATAAAAGGATTAAAGTGGACGTAGGCTGGATTATAAGCCGAACCACTATAAATACTGTGTCTCTTACTGTTTTTCTGCATACTTTCTGCTTATTTCTGTTTCCCGTACGAACGGGTGGTGCTTTCACAATCGCATCTTATACACCAGGGTGTTAGCATTTAAATTTGAGCGTTAACATTTTGGTGCTTTCACTGAGAAAACAACTCAGGACATCTATCATCATTGCTTCAGAAAGATTTGTAGATAAAGTTTCTTTAAGAACCAGAAGTCTATCCGAAATCATGGCTCCTGGAAGGAAAAGTAAATCTGTGAGATCTGCAAACATTCAAGAGGGAACCTCCGCTTCCCCAACACCAAATCAAGCCACTCCAGCTGTTGGAGTTTCAAAAGCGGAATTGGACGCTGCTATCTTTGGGTTGAATCAGCAAATAAATGCCCAGAACGCGCAATTGGAAGCTCAGAATGCTCAGAATGCTCTGATTCTGAATAGGTTAAACGATTTGCTCGGGGCAAACCGTCAACCTGCGAATAATGAAAGGAACTTTGTCGGTAATGTCCATGATGCTGAAACTAGAAACATTCCCGAAAGGGCTGCTAGCCCCTTTGAACAGACATTGCCTGAGGCTGGAGGATCCAGAAATAGGAATGACGAAGAATATCTTTCTGGTATGGTTCGACAGATTATGAAAGAAAGTATGCAAAGGGTCGAAGATGAGAAAGAGTGGGGTTTCGCTCCGAGCAAGACTCCGTTTACTGAAAAGATCCTAAAAGCTGAATTCCCAAGGAAGTTCGTCCCTCCGACCATTCCAGCTTACAAAGGGACAAGTGATCCAAATGAGTTCCTGTACAAATATGATTGGCACATGACAGGTGCCAGAGCTTCTGACGAGATAAAATGCCGCTATTTTCCTGTGTATTTGGAAGGGGTAGCTCTGCTTTGGTTCACAAAACTGCCTGTCCGGTCCATCGATCAGTTTTCAGACCTAACCAGGAAATTTAAAGAGCAATTTAGGCTATATGCTTCAAAGGCAAAAGACATCATGTCGTTATCCGGTTTGGAACAGAATCCGGGGGAAACTATCAAGTCTTTTTTAAATCGCTTTAATATAGCGTTAGCTGAGGTGGATAATGCAGAACCCCGCATGGTCTTGACCTATTTGATGAGAGCTATTGATAAGTCAAGTGAATTCGGAAAGTGGCTGAACATGAAGGAGCCAAATTCTCTGGAAAAGTTCTACAAAAAGGCGGATGAATTCATGCGTTTGGAAAGCCGTCCTGTCCCGGCAAAGGCAACAGTAGAGAAAGCTGAAGACAACACTGCTGCGCCACGTAAGAATGGATCTGTGGGACAGAAAAGAGAAAATAATGATGGAAGGAAACAACACAATTCAAAGAAGCCTCGATCCTTCAAGCCATCAGAATATACTCCTTTGTTAGAGACACCAGAGCGCATCTACCTGGCTACAAAAGATTCTTTTGAGTATCCCAAACCTCCTGTTCTCAGAACCGGAAGAAAAGCTGTGCAAAGTGGGAAGTTCTGTCGCTTCCATAATCAGCCTGGTCATGACACAGACGACTGCCGTCAATTGAAAAATATAATCGAAGAATTGCTAAGAGAAAATAAGCTGCAGCAATTTGTGAAGAAGAGTGGTAATGATCCTGCTTCGTCAAGTCAGGGGCAACAAGCTCTTGCTCATCAGCCCAGGACAAATGAGAAGGCCGCAGGACATGAATCTGGAAGGCCAGTTATTAATGTCATCACAGGAGGACCCCACCCAGCAGGCAGAAGCTGGGGTGAAATGGAGAGGTACACTCGAGCTCTGAAACATGTGCCAACTGAAGAGAATGTCTTTGTTTTAGAGGACTCTACACCCCTGAAACAACAAAGGACTTTTAATGATGATATTGTGTTCAGGGCTAGAGATTCCACGGGCATTGAGGCCCCTACTTTGGACCCGTTAGTCATCTCGGCCGGTATTGGACCGGCTATTGTCAGAAGAGTTCTTATTGATTGCGGCGCATCTTGCAACATCCTCTTCAAGAAAACGTTTGACCAGATGAAAATCCCGATGGCGGATGTGCAAGCCTCATCTCAGAAGATTGTTGGCTTCACTGGGGAGCCAAAGCAACCAGTAGGAACCATTGACTTGCTTGTGGAACTCGGAGAAGGAGAAAGAAAAGTAGTTCGCAAGCAGACTTTTGTGATAGTAGATGAATTTTCTGCTTATAATGCTTTCTTTGGTCGACCTATTCTTGCTGCATTCAAAGCTGTCCTTGCCCCATGGTGTCTTACTATTAAATTCCCTACAGACAATGGGGTAGGAGTTATTAAAGGAGACCAGAACGCTGGGCGAGAATGTTATATGACAGAGCTGCGAGAAACAAGGAAGAGAGAAATGGGAAAAGATGCGGCAACCCCAATCCGCATCAAAACACCAACCCTATAGCAACTACAGGGCGGACCCTGCACTGGCGAGCATAGCGGGGCACGAAAAGTGATGGATCCTAGAAAGGCCAGTGCGGGGGAGAGTAGGGTGGTACCAGCAGAAACAACGATACCGGTGCCCGTTGATCTGAAGGACCCAAACAAGGTGCTGAATGTGGGTTCACAACTTAATGTGTCAGTTCAGAATGCCTTGATATCTTTTTTGAAAGCAAACCTGGATGTTTTCGCTTGGACCCATGCCGATATGTGCGGAATATCCCCAGAAGTTGCGGTACATGCTCTGAATATTGACCCAAAGTTCACGCCAGTAAAGCAGAAAAGAAGAATCCAAGGTCTAGAAAGGTCGACAGCATTGAAAGAGGAAGTTGACCGGCTCATGGAGAATAATTTCATCAGAGAATCTACCTATCCAAATTGGGTTTCAAATCCAGTGCTAGTTAAGAAAGCCAATGGTAAATGGAGAGTGTGCATCGACTGTTCAGATCTAAACAAGGCCTGTCCCAAAGACTGCTTCCCATTACCCAGGATCGATCAACTGGTAGATGGAACAGCGGGTCATGAATTGTTGTCTTTTATGGATGCCTACTCCGGATATAATCAGATCATGATGCATGAGCCAGATCAGGAGGACACAAGCTTTATCACCGATGTCGGTCTTTACTGTTACAGAGTTATGCCCTTTGGGTTGAAGAATGCGGGGGCAACATACCAAAGACTGGTCAATGCTATGTTCAAACCGCAGTTGGGAAAGACTATGGAAGTTTACGTTGATGACATGCTAGTAAAATCTAAGAAAGCAGTGGATCACATCGAACACTTAGCAGAAATGTTCGCAATTCTCCGAAGATACGGAATGAAGCTTAACCCTTTAAAATGTTCTTTCGGGGTAGAATCTGGGAAGTTCTTGGGTTTCATCGTGAGCGCTAGGGGCATTGAAGCTAGTCCAGCTCAAATCACTGCTCTAAAAGAAGTCAAAGCTCCTAAAACAAAGAGGGAATTGCAAAGTCTCAATGGAAAAATTGCCGCCTTAAGTCGGTTCATATCCAAAGCTACTGATAAATGCATTCCATTCTTCGACGCTCTAAAGAAAGGAAAGAAAAACTTTGACTGGACTCCCGAATGCCAGAAAGCTTTTGAAGAATTGATTCAACATATGGAAACGCCTCCAATACTTTCCAGGCCCGGCGATGGCGAGGATCTTCTTATATACTTGGCAGTTTCATCTCATGCTTTAAGTGCAGCGCTGGTACGGGAAGACAAAAGGATTCAACATCCAGTTTACTATATCAGCAAAAGACTCACTGGGGCAGAAATGAATTACTCCAAGTTGGAAAAACTCGCCTATTGTCTATTGATTGCCTCAAGAAAGTTGAGGCAATATTTCCAGGCTCATCCTATCAAAGTCCTCACTGATCAACCTTTAAAGCAAGTCTTGTTTCGCCCTGAGACTTCGGGCCGCCTTTTAAAGTGGAATATTGAATTGAGCCAATATGACATCACTTATCATCCTAGAAAAGCGATCAACGGACAAGCTTTGGCAGATTTTATTGCAGAATTTACAGACAAGGGTAACAGCGAGGAAAAAACAATCGAGAACCCCCCAATCCAATGGAAGTTATTTGTAGATGGCGCAAGAAATGATTACTGTTCAGGTGCTGGAATTGTTCTTGAAACTCCTGAAGGCCGGTCATTATGCTATGCGCTAAGATTAGAATTTCCTTCAACAAACAATGAAGCAGAATATGAAGCTCTGATTGCTGGTTTGAAAATTGCTAAAGAACTAAACATTCGAGCGTTACAGATCTTCAGTGATTCGCAGCTTATAGTATGCCAAGTCAAGAAGGAGTTTCAAACGAAAGGAGGAAATCTGCCCGCTTATGTGTCAAAGGCTTGGGAACTTTTATGTGAATTCGACCATTACACGATAAGTCATATTCCTCGAGAAGAAAACATGAAAGCAGATTCTCTCGCAAAATACTCAAGTTCTGGCGAAGCCCAATCCTTAGGGTTAGTTCCAGTGGAAGTTTTGTCAAATCCGAGCATTGATGAAATGGATATCGATTGGGTTATGAGTATGTCGCAAGAGCAAGAATCATGGATGACTCCAATAACAAAGTATCTACTCAATGGCTCTTTACCAGAAAACTCTAAAGAACGACAAAAGCTACTGAGAAAAGCTTCTCGATATATAATCCAGGATGGTCAATTATACAGACGAGGATTCTCAATGCCATTGCTTCGATGTGTATCCAAAGAAGAAGCCAAAATAATCCTATCAGAGGTACATGGAGGAGAATGTGGGGATCATTCAGGTGGTCAAACTTTAGCAAAGAAAATTCTCCGATATGGATATTTTTGGCCAGAAATTAATCGAGATGCTGCAGATTACTCTCGAAAATGTGACAGATGTCAAAGATTTGCCAAAATTCCTAGAGCACCTTCTACTGAGCTCACACAAATGACCAGTCCGTGGCCGTTTGCGATTTGGGGAATAGATTTGATCGGACCTTTACCAACCGCCAAATCTGGAATCAAATATGCCATTGTTGCTGTAGATTATTTCACTAAATGGGCTGAAGCTGAACCATTGGCAACTATCACCTCCAAAAAGATGATAAATTTTGTGACTAAGAATATCATTTGCAGATACGGTGTGCCTCAGAAAATAATCACAGACAATGGTACTCAGTTTGAAAGCGAGGAATTCTAGGATTTTTGCAAGCGATTCAAAATCCAGAAAAGCTTTTCGGCAGTAGCTCATCCGCAGGCAAACGGGCAAGTGGAAGCAGTGAACAAGATCATCAAATCAACCATCAAAAAGCAACTCGAAAGAGCAAAAGGTGGTTGGGTCGATAAACTACCACTTGCACTATGGGCATACAGAACTACTCACAAAACTGCAACTGGGCATACTCCTTTTTCGTTAGCATACGGATCGGAAGCAATGATCCCGGTTGAAACAGAGGTCCCTTCACACAGAAGAATCCATTTCAATCAAGCAGAAAATGAAAAGCTGCAACTTGAAGCGCTGGATCTCCTTGATGAAAAAAGAGATGAAGCTAACCTCAGAGTTGCAGCTCATCAGCAAAGGATAGCCAGACATTTCAATTCCAAAGTTCGTCAACGCAGCTTTGAAATTGGAGATCTAGTCCTAAAAAGAATTATGACTGCGACAGGTGTGTTTGGGCCAAATTGGGAAGGACCGTATGTAATAGGTCAGAAACTTCTTGACGGCACATTCAAGCTCACCACAGTTGATGGAGATCAAATTCCAAGGGCATGGAACAGCAATCACTTGCGTCCATACTTTACTTGAAAATTTTGTTGAAACATTGTAAAAAGAATTATGAATGTATGATTCCTGTAATTGAAAGCAATTGTGAAACTGATGCAAGTAAATAATGAAAGAATATAAAGTGGATGTAGGCCCAATTTCATGGCCGAACCACTATAAATCTTGTGTTCCTTATTATCATTATATGTTTGCTTTGTTTTCGATATAAAAATACACAAAATGTATTGCTGAAATATCGATTTAAATTTTTGCAGACAGTGGAGATAAAACTTGCGCATAATAAGACCGAGCGATTCTCACCATCATTCAACAAACAAATTTCAAGTCACAAAGACCCCAAATTCAAATCCTAGATAGGAAATACTTCAATTGAACGGCTAATGATTTCGATAGGAACGAGCCCTTGCTGATAAATTGAGATTGTTTAAACAAACAAACATCCAATTAGGAAGCTAGTGCCCGTTCTCACGAACTTGCCTGGCAATGAAGTACACTTCCTTGGATTAAACAAGCCACTTGTGAGAAAAAGGGGGATGAAAACTTGAAAAGAAAAAAAAAAAAAAAAAAAAAAAAAAAGGATCGCTGAAAAGGCATAAGCAAGTGAACAGAGGAACAACCAAAGCTACCATCAGCGCCACAAGTCCTCTTCGGAGGCGCAACTCTTCGGATAATAAAAGACCTCTAATGGGTCATATGCCACAAAAAAGAAAGTTCTCTACTCAACAAAAAAAGATTGGAGGAGTCATGACCCTCCAACCATGAGAGAGTAACTTCCAGGCGATGAAAACCCTCTCTGAGGCACATTTCACCAGGAGTTGAAGTGTTATAACCGCTCTTCGGAATTTCACTTCACCAGAGTTGAAATGTAAACAAAATAAAAGCCCTCTTCGGAGGCCCATTTCACCAGGAGTTGAAGTGTTATAACCGCTCTTCGGAATTTCACTTCACCAGAGTTGAAATGTAAACAAAATAAAAGCCCTCTTCGGAGGCCCATTTCACCAGGAGTTGAAGTGTTATAACCGCTCTTCGGAATTTCACTTCACCAGAGTTGAAATGTAAACAAAATAAAAGCCCTCTTCGGAGGCCCATTTCACCAGGAGTTGAAGTGTTATAACCGCTCTTCGGGATTTCACTTCACCAGAGTTGAAATGTAAACAAAATAAAAGCCCTCTTCGGAGGCCCATTTCGCCAGGAGTTGAAGTGTTATAACCGCTCTTCGGGATTTCACTTCACCAGAGTTGAAATGTAGACAAAATAAAAGCCCTCTTCGGAGGCCCATTTCGCCAGGAGTTGAAGTGTAGCAACCGCTCTTCGGAATTTCACTTCACCAAAGTTGAAATGCAAAAACAAAGACCTTCTTGAAAGCACACGTTTCACCGAGATTGAAATAAAACTTCCAAGTGTTGAAACGTGAAAAGGCTTTCTTCAAAGGCACAACTCTTTGGGGGTACACGTTTCACCAAGATTGAAATAAAACTTCCAAGTGTTGGAACGTGAGAAATCCCTCCTCAGAGGTACAACCCCCTCCCGGGAACACAATTAAGAAGAAAGACCTCTTTGGAAACCCACGTTTCACCGAGATTGAAATAAAACTTCCAAGTGTTGAAACGTGAAAAGGATTTCTAAAGCATAACTCTTTGGAGGTACACGTTTCACCGAGATTGAAATAAAACTTCCAAGTGTTGAAACGTGAAAAAATCCCTCCTCAGAGGTACAACTTTCTATAAAAAAAAAAAAAAAAATCCTCATCAAAAGCGCACTTTAACTTTCAAAGGAAAAGTAATTTGCCTACTATGGGAAATGATCGTAAAAAGAAAAGAAGTTAAAGTACCCTTCAGAGGTCCGCTTTACCACATAGAGGAATTCACTTGATGAGATATGCACATAAGCAAAAGAAAAAAGTGATTTCTTCGAACGACCAAGCGTAAAAACTTATACGAAGGGAGTTGTACTCTATAAAAATTTTCTTTAAAGAATAAAATAATTATTCTTTAGCAAATAAGAGTGCAAGTCCCCTCGAAGTATAAAATATTGCAGCAAGCTTAAGGTATGGGGGCAACATGGTATAGTAGTATAGATGCATCAGCAGAGTAATACTCAAGCAACATACCATAAGCCCGCTGCAACACTATATAAACAAACTTGTGCAAAAATAAATAGTAAATGCATTCTCAAATTCAAACAGAAGTTTGTACAAACGAAGAATCATTTTATTCAACTATAATGCAGATACAGGTTCTCAAAATAAAAGCGGGGGCCGATACCCGCACAACTCTCGGCCAGTTCATACAAAAGACAAAAAGCTAAAGTCTTCACTTCTTTTTACTGCCTTTGGACCCTTTACCCGACCGAATGACCAGCTTTTCAGGTCGGCCAGTGGGTATAAGGGAGGAAGGAGAGGTAGGCGCAGCTGGCCCAACTTCTGGCTCCTCTTCAGTGGCAGTGATTATCTTCCCTCTCCTCCTTGATGCTCCTTGCTTCCTTCTCCTCTTTGAGGAAGACTCACTTCCTGGAGTGACAAGTTTAGATAAAGTTATATCGTCAGAAGGAGTCCGCTCCGGAGATATGTCACCTCCCTCAAGTCCCTCATCTTTTTGCTCTTGCGAAGCAATGGGATCATCCAGGCCATGGAGAGCTTCTATTTGTTCTTCTTGTGACCCAGGTTGCGAGGAAGAAGGAGGCGCCACTTGAAGAGATGGAGGAAGGATCACCGGGGGAGAAGAAGCTTGAGTTTGACTCGGTGCTTTCTCTACAAAGGAGAAAAAACTTAAAATATCAGTATCTTTCGAAAAGAGAGGGGATGACGGCTCGTCAAAAGTCGGGAATTCATTAACATTTGAGGAATAATCAAAAGTCGGGAATTCATTGACATTTGAAAAATAATCAAGAAGATCGTCAAGTTCACAAGGAGCGAACGAGCAGTTCACCACTTGGGCTGGTCCGGTGTCAAGTTTACCTGGGGTAGTTGGATCTCTGAGGCTGATTTCATATCGCTGTGCTTCGTTGCTTTCACCACCTTCATCCCCGCCTTGTGCACTTGTAGTTTCAGTTACTGTCTTAGTTGCAGGCGGAGTAGAGGAGCTAGAACCCGTGATGTCAACCACAGGAGAAACTGGAGGTTGGACAGAGGAAGTAAGCGTTAATTCCTTTCCAAAACGTTCCTCTTCCGCCATTCCAGTTCTCATCCTGGCAAGTTGTTCTCGCCCCTTCGCAAGAGCAGCGCGAGCTCCCTCATCCAGGTAACGCGCCTCAAAATCTTCATCGCCATACCCGGCGTCTTTAAACATGTTAAGAGCAGCTTCCCACACCTCGGCCAGGGTGATTTCATACTTAGGACCAAGAAAAGAGAGGCTGCCGCGTCCCAAGACACAATGTAAATAAAAATCGAATAAAGTCGAATTGATATCGTTTTCCATGGTCTGAGCAGTTTCTTCGGCTGCAATTTTGCCAGCCATGGCCTCATCTCGATCTTTTTCGGTCTGAGCAAGTTGGGCTTTTAGCGCTTCAATCTCCATGTCCCGGGCGCTCAGTTTATTCTGCAGCTGGGTGACATCAGTGCGGTGGTTCTCTACAGCTTGTTCCAACCTCTCAGCTTTAGCTTCAGCGTCCCTCTGGCTGGCGTGCGCATCTCGCACTTGTTTTTGCAATACCTCTTCTCTTTGGGTGTAAGTATTAGTAGAAGAGGCAAGATCATCTTTGAGCTGCTTTACTTCAGCTTCGAGTTTTTCATTGTATTCGGCTATCTCCTTCATCTCAGCGTTGTGTTGATCAAGAATCTTCTGCCATTCTGATTTGTCATTTTCCATGGTCAGCATTGCTTCGATGTTAGCCCGATTAACTCTTTGAAGTTCATCAACCAGCTTTTGCCATCCGGACATTCTATCGATATCAAGCTTGACAGCATCGAGATTTCTGTACATAGCTTCTTTGTCGATGGGGACCAAATCGAGGTCGAAGCGTACCCCCCTCAAACACCAGTTCGGGAATCGGCTCTGCAAAGTCGGGGGGCCCCTTTCAACATGGTACGAAGGCCTGTTGAGAAGTGTTTGGATGGCACTTCCTTCAAGAGCAGGAGATTTGGAAGGGACGTCAATAGAAACTGAGGCACCAGGTCTCTCAGATGTCACGGGCACGTGCTCCTCGTTAAGTTTGGTCCGCTTTCTCGAATCCTCAATATGGCTCTTCCCCCTATCATCGTGCGTTTTACGTTTATGGGAGTCATCATCCCTTGGGAAGGATTCATGTCGCGTGCCCGCTCCCTCATGACGTTCTTCATACCTTCTCCTCTCTTCAGCTTTTCGCGCAGCTCTCTGCTCATTGGTTTCTCTGGGATCGGCATAGTATTGCTTGTAGTCATAGCTGCCACGCCCTCCATAGCGTCGAAAGTCCTTGTAATAAGAACCGCTGCCGCTGCGCCCCATAGAGGAATCTGAAAAGGCAAAAATAGCAAGTCTTAGAAACTTCCGGAGAAAAGAAGTTAAATATGAACAAATGCCAAAAAATCCTAAGTGTTGTGTGATGTGCAAGCTACGCGCATTAAGCTACAAACCACTCATTGGTGTAGAGGTGATGATAGCTTGGGTATGAGGAGTTGGTGTTTGTGTTGGTGTTAGTCGAAGAAGGGACGTCGCCTCAATTATAGGAGAGATAGTTTTAGACACGTCATCTCTAAAAAGCTCCTGTGAGGTCACTATTATGTCGCTCAACCCATCATAAACATCGTCACCATCATGCTCGGTGAGACTTGTTTTCTCAGTTCCTACATCAGCTAATCCCCCGAGAGGCTGTGAAGGTTCTTCTTCTTCCTCAATCGGGGCAAGTGCCGTCTTACTAGATGACCCCATAATGTCGGTAGGGGTGGAACATTTCACCAATGAAGCTTCGATGTTAGACTCTTTTGATGAAGATTGTTCGATAGTAACGGGGGCATCCGATGCTTCAGTCGGGGAATCGGGAACTTCAGTCGGGGCTTCATGAGGCTGAGTATAGCGAGAAGAGTGAAGAAGCCCGTATTGATGTAAAAAGTCATCTCTCAGCAAAAACTTTATATTCCTCTCTTCTACTGGCACAGCATTCAATCTTTCAAAAATTTGCTTATAGCCTGGGTCTCTAGAAGGAGGTGGAAGCGCTGAAAAGTAAAAAGGGAAATTAACATCTAACTACTCAAGCTATGAAAAGATTTTATAAGGAAAACATGTGTCAGGAATAAAGCTGAACGCCCTTACTTCCAACTCTCCACACACCATAAAACCCCGGAGGGCAACGAACATAGAAGAATTGGGTTAAAAACCCGTGAGCAGTATCAGGGAGGCCAACAATCAGTTTGCGGTTTCGGGCGCTCCTCACAACAGTAATGGAAGGATGATCCTTAGTCCGAGTAAAAGAGCATAGATAACAAACTTCACCAAAGCTTGGAAGTCGATCAAGTGTTCTCCTAAAAAGCACACACAACCCCATTAGAATGGCATAGCCATTGGGGTGCAGCTGGGATGGAGCAATGGCCAGTTGACGGAGAAGTTGTTGGAAAAAGTCGTTGAAAGGAGGAATGCCTCCACTTAGGCACATTTGCCGGTTAATTGTCACAAAGCCAGAAGGAGCTATATCGGCAGTGTTATTTCTTTCGGGAAGAATGGCATCTGATTCAACGATACCAAACTGAGCACACAACTGGCGAAAAACTTTGTATGATAGTGAAGTAGGAGCTCTTTCGGGAGGATTAACCAGTGGAGCCGGAAGAACAGTTACCTCTCCAGTCCGAACTGTTGCATCACCTTCCTGAGAAGTCATTCTACACAAACAACTGGATATTCAAATATGAAGGTGCACGTTTCCTAAAAAAGTGTGAAGTGTTGTGCAAAAAACTAAAAAAAAAAAAATAATAAATAACAAGTAAATATAACTGAAATAAGACTAGTCGACGATTGATCGATTACAAAAATTTCAGAACTTGTTAGTCTTTAGTTCAAGTATAATATTAATGCGAGCTGGTCAATTTAAATTGACTATTTCAGTATTGCTTTAGTATCTTACTTGAAGTTAATAAGTTGAGCACTTCATTCACACAATCTGTTTAAGTTTAGTGACTGTTATTAGCTAATCTGTCATTCGAAGAGGGCGATCAATGGCAGTATATTCGCCCCGGTTTTTCTGTAAATGTTGTATTGGACAGGTTGTTAACTTGCGAGTCAAAGTAATTTGTAAAAGAAGGCATCAAAGTTCAACAGTTCAACATCACTGCAACAATTCAAGGTTTAAGCAGATCCTAAAAAAAAAAAACAAACACAAGTGCTAAGTCGTATCGAACACAAGTGCTAAGTCGTATCGGACTCAAGTGCTAAGTCAAAACCGACTCAAGTACTAAGTCGCAACCGACTCAAGGGATGAGTCGTTCCTATCCTCAGCCATCAAACACATCAAGCTGCTTATCCTCTAAGTCTTAAGTCGTAACTCGGGGAGCAGGAGAAAGGCTCTGATCCAAAACAACTAGAAATCCTCCAAGTCTTAACCCGGCTACGGCTCATGGAAATCGCTAAGTCACATGGAAGAAGCCGAGTCATATATGAGACGATCCCTTGTTATTTTCAATCAACCTATTCAACCAACTCACCTCCCTTTCAAATCTCTTAACCTGTTCATCCTTGGCTTCTTCAGCAGCGACAACCTTAACCCGTTACACTATGAATCGCCCCAAAGCGCGAATCACCATAGGCCAAATCAGATGAATTTTAGTTCATCGGTAATCAATTCGAATAGAATTCGCAGGGTTTGAATGGGGCAAACCAAAGATGATGAACTGAATACATAAAGTAACAATGGTTAACGGTCGAAGTTTGAAGCAAGATCTCTTACGATTGTTTGATGCTAGAAAGAATCAGAGATGAATCGGGTCGAAATCGCCTCGGAGAGCTTGAAGGTGCGTTAATGGCAGAAAGCAGTCTAAAAGGTTAAGTGATGAGAAGAAGGACGACTCAGGCTTTTATATCTGGAAAGGTTGGGATTTGAAACGACATGACCGAGTTATGATAAGTCGAAGCACACGACTTACGATTTAAGCGTGTGCTTCGAGGGGCAAATGTTAACCCTAACTCGTTCACAAGTTAACAGGTCCACGAGTTAAGGCATGTACGACTCAAGGCATGTACGACTCAAGGCATGTACGACTCAAGGCATGTACGAGTTAAAGGATACATGAGTCAGCAACTTCCTACAACTTAAAGACCTCTACGAGTTAGCAAGCTTACGAGATAAGCAGCCTACGAGTTAAGGAGTACCCGAGTTAAGCTACTTGCGAGATAAGCCTTTACGAGTTAGCATATCTACAAATTAGCAAGTGTACGAGTTAAGATCTTCCACAAGTTAATCCTCCACGAGTTAAGCCTCTACGAGTTAATCCTCTGCGAGTTAAGATCTTCTACGAGTTAGCAGGCATACGAGTTAAGAAAAGCTAACGACTTAAGGTCTTTACGACTTAAGGAAATTGATGGCCTACGACTTAATGATAACTGCAGTTTGTACGACTTAAGACCCTTACGACTTAAAGAAGTTATACGACTTAAGGAGGATACGACCTAAAGACACACCTCTTAACTCGTCTACGAGTTAAGACTTGCTTTAAACCAGTTACAATTAGTTAAGTCGACTACGACTTACGACATAAAAAGAGTCGTATACGACTTAAGAAAGGAAATTAGCAATTGCAGCCAGATAACTCGCACACGACTTAGAACTTAGGGATGGGTTCAAAAAAGGGGAACTGCCATAGACTCGGCTCAGTGACCCGGTGACGACTTACCTTAAGTCGAACACGACTTATCTTAAGTCGGCCACGAGTTAGGACTTAGCACTTTTTCCCCCAGAACTCTCTATAAATATGAAACCATCTCCAACATGCAAAGGACTTTTTGGCTCATTCTCTTCAAGCGCCATTACTCTGCCGAATTCCAGACTACTTCAAAGCTTTTTAGATCCAACAAACTTCTAAAGGAACTCCATGAAGGAATCATCCACATTCACCATGGATTTGAAGATGATTGTCAACATCAAAGCTTGAGCTACTTGTTTCACATATCCTATCACTTGAAGTGTGTTGTAATTGAAAGATCTTGTAAAGAATTGTAATCAAACTAGTGATAAAAGGATTAAAGTGGACGTAGGCTGGATTATAAGCCGAACCACTATAAATACTGTGTCTCTTACTGTTTTTCTGCATACTTTCTGCTTATTTCTGTTTCCCGTACGAACGGGTGGTGCTTTCACAATCGCATCTTATACACCAGGGTGTTAGCGTTTAAATTTGAGCGTTAACAGAAGGTGTTTGAAGTATAAAAGGAGTTTTATACAAGTTTGAAATGATTTCAAATTTTTAAAAAAAAATTATATATATCTGTATATATATATATATATATATATATATATATATATATATATATAAAGGATCTTATGAGGATTTTGGATAAAGGTTTTGGAAACATTTGGATTTGGAAAGGCTTTTGATTTTTGGGTAAAATCAATATTGGAATTTGGAAAGCCTAGTTTGAGAATTATCGATTTTGGGATAATCGATTTTGAGAAAAGGAGATTTATATGATATTCATACTAGGTGTATGATTTGGAAGATACTATATGTGTATAGTATAAAGTGTTTTGGAAATGGCTTTGGAGAAAAAGGCACTCCCTTGAAATGAACTTCTCAGGAGTACCACCGGGTGGTACTGCCTTGAACCCTAAGGGGGGTTCTAAAGTTAATCCTGTAAGGAGTCCGGACAAAACTAGTTCCTGAGAATTATAAGTAGTGTGTAGCGAAAGTCGAGGGCGCTGATGCCTACAGAGGCATTTGGGTTATGCTGTGACGACAATGTAACTCGATGTCACTGCGATCTACTGCAGACCATAGCGAAAGTCGTGTGTGCCGCTGAGAGCTAACAGACTACGTTTGATTTTATATTGGTAGACTGCGACCTATGGTAACATAGAGAAAGTCGTGTGTGCCGCTGAGAGCCAACAGTCTGCGTTTGATTTTACATCGGTAGACTGCGACCTATGTAGGAGTGGAGAAGTTTCATTTTTGACAACGAAAATCGAGGGCGCTGATGCCTACAGTTACAAGGACTTTTGCTGCAATGGCAACGTAACCCTATAATGTAACTACAATCTGCTGTGGGTTCCACGGCGTAATCGAGGGGCGTGGAGTGCCTACAGTTACAGGGACTTTTGCTGCGATGGCAACGTAACCCAGGATGTAACTGCGACCATGAATGGGGGTAATGATTTCAAAGCATTCTCACTAATATATTTCCTCTATTTTCAAATTTTTTTTCGATATTTTCAATAAAATTATTTTCCCATGTATTTTCACTGGGTGTTGAAACAGGTTTACTAAGTACTTATAGACTTTTAGTCCTACGCTTGATCAACGTATGACCAAATTTCTGTGAGAACAAGGATGGACTAGTTGAGACGTCGAGTTATAAGAAGTATTTTTATAAGAAGCTATTTTAATAGTATTATGTAAATTTAAAAGTATTTCTAAAATTTTAAAATAAAACTGTTGGAATTTTGGAAAATGAAAGAAATCCAAACTGGAATCATAAAAAAAAATTCAGGAAAATTTAATGAAGTGATTTTTGTAATAAAATCAAATATTGAATTAAAAGTTGAAAGTAAGCTAATTAGGTAAATAATTATTTGATAGAGTATGTTAATAAAATTTAACTCGGTTAAATAAAATGGATTATAAGTTAATAATGAAGTTTATAAATAAACTCGAATTAAAATAGAGTTCGATTTGGATTGATAATGAATTAAAATAATTGGAGATGTTGTAAACAAAATGGAATTGGATTATAACAGAAATGATTTAAGTTACAAATAAAATCCAATTCGAGTATAAATGAGTTAAATATGTGCTTGGATATTATTTTTATAAATTGAGAATGTGAATTAAAATTAAAATGGATGGGCTAACTGAATTAAATGGAATTTGATTAAATGAGAATCAAATAGAAGTGAACTTAAGTTTGATGTTGGAATAAATTAAAGTAAATTAACTTAATTTTAAAATTTATGGAAGCTTGGCTTCGAATAAGGGTGAAAGCCCATTAAATAAAAGCTTGGGTTGAATTAATTTGGGAATGGTTAGTAGTATACGAGCATGGAATGTGTCGAGCTAAATAAAATGGTTGTGAATGAATTAAAATGGGAGGAATTAAATAAAAATTAAGTCGGAATCAATTTAAATTGGTTATAAAACTTGAGTAATTATTTATTCACATGGATATCATCAAATTGCATAGAATGAATTGTCGTTTGACGTAAATGAAAGTAATTAAAATTCTATGAGTTGATAAAGATTAAATAAATTGGTTTTATGATCAATTGAAGTGAATATGAGTTTGTTTGGAATTATAAATGAATTGAAGGTAAGTAAGTGAGTTGTACATCACTTAAATTGAATGCGAGGGTAAGAAAAGCAAGTGAAAGCAAACGAATTGGTGATTGAAACCTTGTTAATTACTTTTAAGTGTTGTTTGGTAGGTATGGCTTATGAAATCCATGTGTTAGCTATTGAAAATGAGTGAAATGTAAATGAATTTCCTATATATGGCACTTACATATTTAAATTGAGTAAGTACAGGTACCTGAAGGCCGTTTGGCTGGAATTGGCTGCGCTAACTGCTAAAATAATAAGCCGCTTGCTTTAAAATGCTAAATAAAGTTACGCCTATGCTGTAACGATCCCGGATTTAATGGAGTGTAAATAAATTATCAATTTAATTTTTGAATTAAAATTTTGTAATAATTAGTAATTTATACAAAATGTTAGTAAAATTTTGATTTCGAAATGGTGGGACGGTGCGAGTGGTCAGAGCTCGATCTGGAGATGATCGTCGACTTGCTCGGAGTCGCGGCGATGACTGGAGCTGGCCAACTTTGAAGTGCACGTGCACGAGCACTGTGTGTTCTGGGTATTTGGTTGCCTGGGAGGAACTAGAGTTTTTCTCGCGTCGCACTCGAGTGGATCGAGTCATTTACTCGAAGCAGGGTCAGGGAAAACTTGGGTCAAATTCACGTTCCATGCTTCAAACCTGAAGACTGTTTTGTCTGGAAATTTTAAACCAGATTTAATTTTTAAACCAAAGTTTAAAAATTGAGTTCAAATGAAAATGTAAAACATAAATTCAAGTTGAATTAGAATTTAGTATGGACATAAATAAAGCTTTAAATTCAATTCGTTTAAAAAAAAAGAAATTGAATGTATGAGAAAAATTTGAATTTAAAATAGATTAAAATTATAAAGTTAAATTGTAGTTATTTCAAATTCTTTTAATTTGAAATGGAATTTAAAAGTGAATTTGAAACAAAATGTTTTCAAAAGTGTTTGAGAAATGATAATTGAATAATAATATAAAAAAAATTATGATTTTATATCAAAGATAATTAAGATTTAATGATTTATAGTTCATTAAAATTTTAAGCTAAATTAATTAATGATTTGGATTTAATTAATTAAAAAGTAAATTAAGAAATGCTATTAGTTAATAAGGATAAATTAACTATGAATTATTAAGTAACAAAGTTAATGGGATAAATTTGATAACAAATTAGATTTAATAAATTAAATCAATTGTAAATTGTTAATTACCTAATGAATGAAATTAAGGGGTTAATTACTAATTGTAATTAAATTTGGATATTTTGATTAAATTAATGATAAAGATAAATACGTAATTAATGATTTGTTATTATGAGATGATTACTTAATGATAAGTAATTAAAGAGTAAATTTATTAAAATAATTAATTAAAAAGTTAATTAATTATATAATTGGTTCAAAAGTCAATTTAATTAATATGATTGATTAAGAATAATTTATTTAACTAAAGTATTTGATGAATTAATTTATATCAAATGATTTGGATTAAATAAATCAGAATTGGATAATGAATTCATAAGTAATTAATTAAATTTGAAATAGCTTGAATAAATTAGGATTAAACAATTGATTAGTCCTGCTTATAAATGTTTATTGAATGCTTGACCTTACTTATGAATGATCATATTATATGTGATGCCTTGAATTGATTATCCTATCTGATTTGTGATATTTTGTTCTGAGTATCGAGCTGTGTATAAGTTATTCATTTACATTTGCATATTATCTGTGAATCTGTGAATGGACGATAAGCGTTATAGTTTATATTGCTTATCATCTATATTCTATGTTTTGATCTGTGATGACTGAATGATGTTGCACTATTGTGTTAAACCCCTGGACCACACTTATACACACACCAATATGGATTTCACGAGGAAATCGGTTAAGTCACAGATTTTTGAAATAGTTTTGAATTTGAATTTTTAAATTCAAATGTTCTGGAAATGGAATCGGAATAAAAGTGAAAAGCTTTTGAAATGGAATTTCAAAGATGTAATTTATTTTTTGAATAACTTGATTAAATTTTGGAATTTAAATAATTTGATTTAAATTTAAATTCAAGATTTGAAATTGAATTCTATGATTTGAAATTAGAGATTAAAGATGTTATACTAGTTATATATGAGTTAAACCATTTTAAATATATTGATTTTGAGAATTAGAATTTAAATTCAAGGGCTTTAATTTGAGCAAATATAATTGGATTTTTCTGAAACGAAAACTGTTTGTTTTCAATTAATAAAAGCTTTCACATAAGAAATGAACTTCCAATCTGAGTTAAAATGATCTCTAATTTGAAATGAAGATAATTTCCAAGTTATGAAAACGATTTGAAAGCTATAAGTTAAATCTTTAATTTAAAGATTTAAATGGGTTGATCCTATAGAAATGAAATTGTTTTGGAAATCTATGAATTGATCTTTGTGAGATAAATCTTTTGTTTAAAAATTTGAAATGGTAATTTGTTTAACCATTTAAAGAAAGTTTTTGGGTTTTAAGTTGTGACTTAATTGAAATCCCAATATCCATATGTTTTTGAACTATTTCGCTCACTATTCGGTTTAGCCGGGAGAGGACCTTTGTGTCATATATCCCATTCCGAATATTGATACATCATTATGGATAGCATTTGAAGACCGGTGATGAAGACCGGATATTCACAAAAACGAAAGGATAACTCGTCGATTGTCTTTGCACTGAGTCGCGCCGGTATAGAGATTTCCTAAGTGATGGGAAGTCCGATCGGGATTGTGAATACCCAGATTGCAAGGGCTTCGTAAGAAGTGCCTTCGGTTCTGTTCGAGCCCGGAACAGACTTGTATGGATTGTGTGTCTGACATTACATTTTGAGATTTAAAGCAGATTTCTTTCAAATACATTTCTGTTGGTGGCAGAGAATTTATTCTTTTAGCTTAACACCCTTCTCTGAGACGTACGAGCTCAGAGGTTATGTAGTTGAAGGTTATCAGCGATATATTCCCAATTTGGTAATGTGACATGCTAAGTGTTGCTGTGTAATGATCATTGTTTGATCATTTGTGATATGATCATTTGTTTGATCATTTATCTTTGTGATCATTACATTGATCATTTGTTGACCCAAAGCATGGCTTTGTACCAAAGCGTAGTTTTGTGGACGAGACTTCGTCGAGCCTCACACCCCGGAATGGTCAAAATAGGAAAGATGCGGCAAGGTTATTAGGGGGAAGCGCCCCTTTAGGGTATGTTCATTTCCTTCTGGAAAAGGGTGGTATCATGGTATGGAGCCCAGATACTTACTCATGTGGAAAACACTCTATTTATTATGGTGTGATGTTGGTTATCGAGCGCTCGGTTAAAGGTCCTAAAGGACCGGGGGATGGCATACTCGTGTCAGTTGTTACCCAGTTAGGGGTAACCCGGCCTTGTGTTGGCAGAGATCCGGTTAGGTTCTCGGGGACGTCCTTCCAGAGGCGTTCTCATGTGGCAATGGGAAGTTCCTTGGCCTGACCATTTGTTGGAAATCCCAAGAAACAATACGAGCCTTGTACGGTTTTAGTTGTAGAACCTGCCATTCACTTATGGTGGCGCCCCACTGTTTGGATGGTAGCTATAGTAGGCATAGTTCGAAATGTCTATGCTGGCTAAGATTTATATTCTACTTTCGAAATTTTTTCTGCACCGTGCACTTATAATAATAATATCAAAGAAATTTTCTGCGTATTAAGCATGTTTGACTATCATAAGAAGAAATCTCCTCAAAGTCTGCGTTTGCATTGTGTGTGTGGTGGGAGGTCTTATGGTAGTTTCATTTTCAAAAAGCATTGTGAATTTACTTTAAAATTCTCTTGTTAATTGTTTTTAAAGGTAAAATGTTTTTGTTGCTCACACCAGTCCCATGACTGATCCGGAGTTTATTGTTCCTTTCCTAAACTCTGGGTGCTCACTAATTTCCACACGAGCAGTCTAGAGTTTGGTTTTTCAGATAGTTAGGTTCAGTGGATTATCTGGAGTTAGTTCAGTCTTTGGTTCGCACCAGTCTTTCCTAGCTTGGTGCATTGTTATGGGAAGTTCGAGCTATTGCTGGATTGGTTCTTGGAGATGGAGTTCAGATTTGGAGTTCTTCGTTGAAGACTATCTTAGAGTTATTTTGTTCCGCTGCTAGTGTTATCTATTTTCTTTCCGCTGCTATTTTCTTGTATCTCTGATGTATATTGATATTCATTGTATCACTCTGTTGTATCAGTGTTGTATATCAATGTATTATTCTTTTTATTCCGCTGTGTTATTTACTTAATGTTGTTATAAGCTCCGACGAATCGGATTTGAACGGTCGAATCTACGGCATTCGAATACGATTTGAAGTATGGATGTCGATTTTCGAGCGGGCAAAACCCGTATACGTTACATTAATAAAAATAGGAAATATGAACTTCTTTTGTTTTTCCAACCGTGTGGGTCGATGTATATATATTTATATCTCTTGTCAAATTACAAAAGCTCCTCCGTACAAAGGAGACTCTGTCAAAAAAATTTGAAAATTTTAGGAGATAGAAAATTTTTGGGAAATTTTTTGTTTGCAATAAAATGATTTCAAATTGGAATTGAAATAAAGAATTTTGAAAATGAAAAGTGTAACTAATTGTTTGGTTGGAACTAAAGAATTAGAAAAGTGAATATGGATGATTGTGAATAAATGAATAGAAATCAAAATAGATATGAAATCTTTTGTAAAGAAATGTGTAAAGCAATTTTTGAATGTTATAATTGCACATTATGGCTTAGTAGGATATGCAAGTATTATAAAGGAAAAGGAAAATTGGTTTTGATTTCAGGAGATAAATTTGAATTGCTCGACAAAAAGGTATGTGTTTAAATTTCTATAAGAAATTTGATTGGGTTTTTGATCTCGCACTTGGCTTTTTGTTTTCTTTTGGAATTTGGGAGCCCGTAGAGGCATTTTGTAGTTGTACTGAGCTAGCCGTGCAAAGGAGACGTTGGCAAAAAAATTCGAAAATTTAGAGAGTTAGAAATTTTTTAAGAAAGTTTTGATAATTTGAATTTGGATTCAAATTTAAATTTGAATAAGTGGAGTAAATAATGTTGTTGGAAACTATGGGAGAGTTTGGGAAGTTAGAATGATAACGGGTCTTCTATAGAAGATGGTTGGTAGGATGTTGAATTGTTGGTTCTGAGAAAAGTAAACGGGTATTGGACCATTCTTCTTAACCAGCAATTCGGGGACGAAATTCTTTTAAGGGGGGAGGAATGCGACGACCCAGAAATTTTGAATATTTGAAATTAGAATATTTAATTAATTTTAAATATTTAAAAGTTGATTTCTAACTTGAATTTAAATATCACCATTTATTGGGCAATCTAATTAATAAATTAAATAATTCGAAGTTGGGTAAAATGTTGAAACTGGAGTTTTAAGCCTGTTAAAAATAATTTGAAGGCTTGTAAAATTTAATATTGATAATTCTGAAGATAGTAAAAGGGTTAAAGTTGAATTTGGAAGTGTTTTGTTAAGTTTTGAAAATATATCGTTTAAATTGATATTTAAAAATAGCCTTCCGAGACACAGTCTCGGATTTCGACAAAACCAGTTCCATTGGATCCGTAATATTGTACTATTATCGGATTTCAAAATTGCGTAGTGATCAGAGTTGTTGTATGAGCGTACAATAAATAAACGCGTTGAAATTAAATTGAAATTTAATATAAAAACTGGGTTCAAAAAGCTATCTTCTCCATACGATCGAATTAGGGCTCCAAACCTTTTCCATTGCGTTCGAAATTGGGGTATATCATTATAAACGCCTAGCGGCTCTCCTTAAGAGAGTTCGAAATTTTAGTAGCAATTAACAAGGCATTTTGGAAGTTTTATAATATAATAAAATTGGAAGTCAACTAGTCGAAGATATTTTTAAAAATAAACACTCGTACTCAAGAAGTCATCCCCAGTTTAAAACTACATCTTCGTCTCCCTCCCTAACCTTCATACCGAATCTCGTTTCCCATTCTCCCGTCAATTCGTTTCACAAATTAAGAGGGGAGTAGGGGTCAAAATCGAAAATCAATGTTGGAAAAAAAGGGAGGGTGGGCGACGCGTTCTTGAATCGCGATCGACAATCCTGGGAAGCAAGGGAGCGCGCGTGATCTATGGAGGATACGCATTGGCGATTGGGGAGCGGTTGCGTTCGTGGCTGTAGGAGATTTAGGGTTCGATTTCTTGGATTGTGTGCTCATCGATTCGCTATACGATGGATATTCACTGGTTTAGGGTGGTGGGTGCAACATTGAGGGTAGGAACGAGATCGATGGCGACAGTAAGGCGATCGTGCGCTCGTTCGTGGAAGCGCCGAAGTGTTTTGGAGGGTCGCAAGAGGCCTTGGGGTTCGAGCATGGGTTCTGGTTGAAGTGTAGAGGCACTCGGTGATGGGTGCAATGTTGATGAGCTGTAGGGACGGTCTCGTGTAAAGCTGAGCTCATGACTTTGGGTTCTAGTACGAAGTAAGGTCCGAAACCGTGAAGAAATGGCCGAGATGGAATTGGATTGCAAAAACAAAAATCAAAGGTAAGTTAATCTCACTCTTCTGGATTTTTATTTAAATTTAAAGGGTTAAATTTAAATAATTGGTTGGATGATTGAATTGATTGATGTGCTATATTATATATAGTAGTATATAGTATATATCGGGTGATTGATTTCCCGCATTATATAGCGGATGAGACCCTATGCGCCGCATAATAGCGCGTGATATTATATTAATCCCATACACCGCGATATTCCACCTCGAAGTGGAATTGGTATTGTGCTAACGTCTGTGGATGCAGGAAAACAGGTTGGAGGGATCCAACCGGATTCCTCAAAATTATTTAGATTGTTCAATATTCTGAGTTATGAATATTTGATATTATGTGATGAATTCTTTTGGTAAGTGGAATATTGAATATAAAAATAAATTTGTTTCTAAATTCCTTTAAACTTTTATTTTAAAATGAGTAATTTATTTATTTAATGAAGTAAATAAAAAAGTAGTTAATTACTGGTTGAATAATCAGTAGTGATTAATATTTATGGTTTAATTAATGATTAATTACTTAATGTAATTAATTTAGATTAGGATAAATTAAAATGTAACTAGAAATCATTAATTTATATAATCAATGACGTAATTAAATGTTGATTAATTAAGATTAATTAATCAATATTAAGTGATTTATGAGAAATTGATTAATATAGGTAATTAAGGATTAATGTAATTAATTATAGTTAATTAATTTGTGAAGTAATTAAAGATTAATTACTGTTTTTATTTAAGAATAATTAATTTGTGTAATTAATTAAAGATAATTACTTGAATGTAATTGACGGATAATTAATCCAGGGTAATTAATTAAGATGGATAATTATGAGGTGATCAATTAATTGATTTGAAATTAATTAATGTTAAGTGAAGGAATTTTAGTGATTGAGGTTAGAACTTCAATTAGAATTAATTAAATTAATTTTGGAAGTGTTTAAGCTTTGCTTGATTGAATGGTATTGAATGTTTTGAATGAGTTGATATCTCTGATATGAAATGTTGTGTATTTCATTTGGATAACTTGGGTTAGGATGACATGAGACTCGAAGAGACCGGGGTCGGTTTTAGAAAATACCCGAAACCACTTCGAATTTTTATAGATTGATATGTGAAATCAATAGGCTGAAATGAAATGATTTAAGTGAATTGGACTATTTAATCTAAACTTTGGTACTTAGAAAATTGATGTGTGATATAAGTCATGTCTATAACAAATTGTGAATTTGTAGACTGATACGAGTTACCCGGGTTTTATATAAGTTGTATGCTTTGAATTCTATGTTAGATGGGTTACTCACGCTGGTTTCCAGCCCGACCCGGGTGTTACTTTGATGTAATGCTCGAATTAGACCGAGTATTACAGATTTTCAGGTAAGGACGTTCTGGGGCTCATGAGGAGAGCTGGATGGCAAGAACGTATGGAGTGTTTCCGCTATATTATATTGTTGTATATCTGAGACATGACGATTGTGTATATCCAGTATCTGTATATATGTGTAACTCTGATGTATTATAAAGGCATTTTGATAGATACAGAATTCTTTTGTAAACTGTTATTATTTATTATTATATTTTATCCGCTGCGAATGTGAGATGTTGGTGTTTCTGATCTTCTTGTTCTTCTATCTCTTTCTTCTTTTTCCTAACTATCTGGAATTTTCAGGATCGAAATTTCCGGGTCGTTACACATTCTCTTTGTACTTAATAATTACTTTTGAAGCTTGAGTGAGTTTAACGTGCTTCGCATTAGATGTAGAACTAATTGCATGGAAATTGATAGAAATCAATTGCTTGCCCATTGTATTCAACGTCCAATAATATATATGGTTACAAGAGTCAAGATAGGCTACAAATTAGCCAACTGATTTGCTAAACCAAAGGTAAGTAAATAAATACTAATCAAATAAAGAGGCTACAAATTAGCCAACTGATTTGCTGGAACAAAGGTAACTAAATAAATACTAACCAAATAAAGATCTCATCAGATCAGGGAATAAATGCAAGAAATATTCTACCGCCTAGAATATATGTTAAATATATTTTGTCACACCCCTTCAGTTGAAGCGGGAGGTTCTCGTATGCTTAGACTGTCCCTGAAATCATTAAATAATATGCACGGAAGCCGTTTTGCGAAAATGTCAGCAATTTGGTAACGGGATGGTACATTAAGCACACGCACTTCGCCATGAGCTACTTTCCCACGGATGAAATGAATATCCATCTCAATGTTTTTAGTGTGTTGATGCTGAACTGGATTGCCGGATAAGTATATAGCACTCACATTGTCACGATAAAATAGAGTAGCCTTTTGAATAGGACAAGGCAACTTTAGAATCAAATTTCTGATCCAGCATGAATCAGAAACAACAATAGCAACACCCCTATACTCCGCCTCAGCACTACTATAGGAAAGAGTAGGTTGCCGTTTCGAAGACCAAGAAATCAAATTATCTCCGAGGAATACACAATAACCAGAGGTAGAAGGAGGGGTGTCAGGACAACCACCCCAATCTGCATCTATATATAAGATAATACGATTAATATTGGATTTGTACAAGTGGAGACCAAAAGAAAGGGTACCCTCAGATAGCGTATGATACGCTTAAGAGCTTTCATATGCTCATTAGTCGGGGGATGCATATGAAGGCAGATCTGCTGCACGGCATAGGAAATGTATGCCGAGTGAATGTAAGATACTAAAGAGCACCTGCAAGACTGCGATACTTAGTCGGATCCTCATAAGGAGTGTCTGAAGTGGCACTTAGTTTGGATTTAGTGTCAACAGGAGTAGGACATGAACTGTAGTTAGACATTCCGGCATGTTCAATAATTTTTGCATCATATTGTGTCTGAGATAAGAAAGACCATGGGCATGACGAGTGACAACAATACACGAAAAGAAACTCAGAGGACCTAGATCCTTCGTAGCAAATTCAGAAGCTAAGAGAGTCATAATATACTTACGAAGATGATCAGAAGAAGCTGCAAGTATAATGTCATCCATATATAACAGAACATAAGCAATATCTGAACCATTCTTGTAGATGAATAAAGAGTGATCTGACTTGCTATAAGAGAACCCAATAGTAGCAACAAAATAACCAAATCTTTGGTACCAAGCTTAAGGAGCTTGTTTTAATCCGTAAAAAGATTTCTTCAAAAGACAAACATGATCCGGATAATTTTTGTTACGAAAACGAATGGGTTGACGCATATAAACTGCTTCAATGAGATGACCATGCAAGAAAGCATTCTTGACGTCCATTTGATGAATGGGCCAGAAAGAGCAATGTTGATAACCGCTCTAATGGTGATTGGTTTAACCACGGGGCTAAACGTTTCATCACAATCAACGCCCTGCTACTATGTATTTCCATCACCTACAAGACGAGCTTTATAACACTTAAAAGAACCGTTAGATTTATGTTTACATTGAAAAATCCACATAGATCAAATAACATTAACATTAGACGGCCTAGGCACTAATTCCCAGGTCTTATTGTCAATTAAAGCATTAAATTCATCCAACATTGCACTTTTCCAATTATGGTCACTAAGCGCACTAACAGAATTTTTTGGAATAGGAGAAATATCTGTAGTGGTGGTAGTGGTGATTAAAAGAGTATTTGGGATTGGGCTTAAAAATGCCATTAGATGCACGAGTGGTCATGCGGGTTGAAATGGGGTTGGGAGGCCTAGGGGTGGTGTAAGGAATGGTCAAAGTAGGGGAGCTCGTAGACAGGGTTGGGCTGTGGGGAAGAGAGGATGGTCCAGAGGAGGAAATAGAGGATAGAGTGTGTGACGGCCCTGACTCGACTTTCGAAAATCGGCACCGAATACGACACTCGTATTCAAATGTCGTAGATCCAAACATTGAATCTGGTTCGCCGGAGCTTATAACAACATCAGATGAATATAAAACAGCGGAACAAAATGAATATCATACATACATCACAGATACAACATCATAATATCCATTACTACATCAGAGTATTTTTAATACATACACCACAACTCCAAATAAACATCATAATAATACAACAGTGATCATATATCCAAAAAGTCTTCAAAGGAATGAAGTGACAACGAACTCCCAAAAACTAAACATCTGAGATCCCAAAAACTTCTAAACTATCTCCAAAGCAAAAGCTCCAAAATACTGCTACACCAGAACACGTAAACCTGCTACTAGGCTGCCCGTGTGGAAATTATGGGCACCCAGAGTTTAGGAAAGAAACAATAAACTCCAGGTCAGTCATGGGATTGGTATGAGTAAACAAAAGTACTTGCTTTTAAATACTAGACTTATAAAAGAAAATCCGGTATGTTATTGGAAAATGAAACTACCATAAGACCTCCCGCCACACACACAATGCAAACGCAGAATTGGAGGAGATTTCTTCTTATGATAGTCAAATATGCTTGACACGAGAAAAATTCTTTGATATTATTACTAGTGCATAGTGTGGAAAATCATTTCGAAAATATAATATTAATCTTAGCTAGCACAGACATTCCGAACTATGCCTACTATAGCTACCGTCTAAACAGTGGTGACCACCATAAGTAAATGGCAGGTTATACAACTAAAACCGTACTGGGTTCGTATTGGGAATTGGGTTTCCAACAAATGATCAGGCTAAGGAACTTCCTACTACCACATGGGTACGCCTCTGGCGGGACGTCCCGAGAACTTAACCAGCTCTCTGCTAACACAAGGCCGGGTTACCTCTGTAACTAGGTAACTACTACACGAATATGCCACTCCCCGGTCCTTTGGGACCTTTATCTGAGGGCCCTTTATCACAAAGAAACAACCACACAGTAAATGAGATTGGAGCTACCACATAGGTAAATATCTAGGCTCCATACCATGACATCACCTTTTTCCAGAAGGAAATGACATACCCTAAAGGGCACGACCCTTATAACCTTGCCGCATCTTTCCTGTTTCGACCATTTCCGGGTTGTGAGGTCCGATGGGGTCTCGTCCACAAAGCTACGCTTTACACGAAAGCCATGCTTTGATCACAATTGATCAACAAATAATCATCAACACACAGCAGCACTTAGCATGCCACACTACCAAATTGGGAGTATATTGCTGATAACCTTCAATTACATAACCTCTGAGCTCGTACGTCTCAGAGAAGGGTGTTAAGCTAAGAGAATAAATTCTCCGCCACCAACAAATACGTATTTGAAAGAAATCTGCTTTATACCTCAAAGTGTAGTGTCAGACACACAGCCATATAAGTCTGTTCCGGGTTCGAACAGAACCGAAGGCACTTTGTCCAATAAAGGAAAAAGCCCTAGCAAATCCGGTACCCACAATCCCGATCGGACTTCCCACCACTTAGGGAATCTCTATACCGGAGCAACTCAGCGCAGAGACAATCGATAGGTTATCCTATGGTTTTCGAAGACACCCGGTCTTCACCGTCGGTCTTCGAATGTTATCCATTTCGACGTATCACTATTCGGAATGGGTTATATGACACGTAGGTCCTCTCCCGGCTAAACCGAATAGTGAACGCTTAATTTTAAAACACGTGGATATATCAATCACAAAGATTCACATTCAGGGTTCGATGTGGGTTTCGGATAACTAACTGAAATCCGACTCCCTGTCGCATCGAAGTTTAAATGTCGTTTTACGGGAAAAAGGGTTTTCACATCAATACAGAACAAATCACAAATCATAGTGCAGTACAGAGCAATCCATATCATATAGTATCACAATCAGAACAGAAATATCAATCTAGTGCACAACAATAGTTAATTATTTTCCAATGTGGTTTAAGTAAATTAACCGCACAATTATTTTAATCAATGATCAATTATTCTTAACGATAATTAAATTAGTTAAATCTCAATTACTTTGTTAATAAATTATTCCTCAATCAATTAACTTAGTTAGCCACAAATTATAAATTGATTAACTCAAATTACTTAACAAACAATTCTTAATTATAAGTAATTTAGATAAATTTTATTATAATATTTAAAATACATTTAGGATAAGTACTACATTTAATATTATAATATTTATCTTATAATTTACTATTATAATACATTTAAGATAATTAATTATAATATCACAAGTACTACTCGAGTTAAGATAAATTTTATTATTATATTATTAAGAGATTTATTTAAGATAATAATTAAGTGTAAAAAACATTATTAAAGTATTAACTAAAAAGATTAAGGTTGGTATTAAAATTTTGACTTAAACAGTTAAACCTTTATTAAGTTATAGTATTTAAAACTTGTAGAAAACAGGTTGCTTAACTTTAATCTTTTACAACACAATATTGCATTTGAAAGAAAACAACCCGAGACTCCAATGCCTTAACTCGAGTTGTATTTCGAGTTAAATACCCATTTCCCCGAGTCACCTGTACATTCTTTTTTTTTTTGCAGTTTAAGTTTTAAAACTTAAGTATAAATAGCATCAGGTAACTCTCATTCGAACACGACATAAAACCCGAAGCTACCACCACATCTACTAGAGCATGGCTCGAACGCACGACCTCAACGTCACTGACACCAAATCCCACCGCCGTACACGTGCACGGCGGCGCCATTGAGCTCCGGCGAACACCCACATCATCGGAAAGTCAGAAAATCCATGTATACACGAAAATCAAACTCGAATCATTATCATAAATTTCAAATCAAAATTAAGGCATTCACTCGAAAAACTGAAACCAACATCCCTCAGCGCCACATCTCGTCATCGCCACACAAGCCACCGGAGTCGCCCAGATTTCGTCCACGCCTCGACAACACAACAACCAACCATCCACCAGGAATTCGTGACACTCGATCACATATAGGAGTTGTACTCGACACATTACTGACATGACCAAAATCTGGAAATAAAACCCTAAAATGATCTCACTCCTTTAATTTAAGCACTAGAAAATTTCTTTGATAATTTTCTTGAGATCGATGATGTTTATATTTGCTTCAAACAAAACTTCAACTGTAATTATTGGATCAATTGTCTGAACTTGGTAAAAATGCAATTTTATTTCAAATACAAACTGCTCTCAAATTACTGAATTTAAAATCATCGTCTTTGTTTTAAACATCATAAAATTCATTAAGGATTCAAGATATAAACTTGAATTAGCTTCTTGTAACAATCGAGTTTATCAATTAATCACTCGATTACCTGTATAACCATATTACAGTAGCATACTTTTACAAAGATGTTTTAAACAGCTTTACAAAATCATAGTTTTAGTTTAAATACCTTGTTTGATTGATAAATTAAAACTTAAAAAGGATTAACAGAAAATAAATTTGAGTTTGAACAAAATATTCACTCTGTATCAATTAAACAGAGAAGCATATGCAACACAGGATCATATTCAAGATTAAAACATATTCCATAAGATCACAGAATCTCCTTAACTGTTTAATTAAACTTAAAGCTTTAAGAATTATGTTTACTCACTGAGGTAATATTTGAAACAAAGAGCTTTTAGGCTTGAGAAGAAACAGTTTTTTTATTTTCCTTGTTCCAATCTTTTGTTCCAATCTTCAAGTTTGTTGATGGTGCTACTGTATTTATTTTCAGGTTGTAGTTGTTTTTGCTGGTTTGCTATATTTTTTTTCAGTTTGATGAACGAACTGATGAAATAGGTTGATATATAAAGGAAGTGTACAGGTTTTAGTAGAATACTGAAGCAATATTTTTTTTTAGTTGTAATTTGTATACTTTTAATCATAGATTTTTTCTTTCTTGTTATTTCGAATGACTTGTTTATGTGCTGAAATTGAAAGCATTTAATGCTCATGTTTCCATCCTTGTTAACATGCAATCTTACTTTGATTTTTTTGCAGATTTCTATAATCTAATGTTTGTTTTATGTTGTAGATTTTTTTGTCTTCTTGTATAAGCCTTGTTTCCTTGTTTATGTTTTTGTTTACAACCTACTTGTCTGATTTGTTTTGTTTTGCATACAACTCTTTATTTTATTGTTTCTTGGTTTATAAAATTTTCATACAAGTTTATATGTATTCCTATGTCATGTTATAACCATATAATTTTATTACAACATACATTTTAAATTTTATTTCTATTCGAAGTTTAAATATCAACATCAAATTTTTATCACATATATTTTACTTATGGTTTAGGACAATTTTTTGTTTGTTACATATTTTATTCATTATTATTATTTATATAAAGCTTAACTGTCAAATATTTATTTATATCCATATATCTTTGTAATATTAATATTAATGATATTTTGTTTCTCTTGAAATTTCTCAAATTTATTCAAAAATCTACATAAGTTACCAAATTCAAAATTCAAAATTTAGGGATGTTACAAATATCCCCCCTTAAGAAAATTTCATCCTCGAAATTTGGAAAAGAGAGGAAAGCAACAAAGAATATACAAATTCAGAAAAATAAGGAAATGGCTTACCAGTTTAAGCCGAGATGTCTACTCTGCAGTTGGGATATGATTTCTGCATATTATCTCCGGTTTCCCAAGTATAGTCCTTTGGATCGCCACTCTATTGAACTTTAACGAGTTTCACCACTTTGTTCCTCAATCGCTTTTCATCACGATCTACAATCTTTATTGGTTCTTTCTTTACGGCCAAGTTGGGAGTGATCTCAAGGTCCTGCTGAGCAGCTTCTTCAATAATACTATCTGGGTCGTGCACAAATTTTCGAAGATTAGAAATATGAAATACATCTTGCACGCCAGATAACCAGCTGGGTAGCTGCACTCGATATGCTAGAGGACCGATCCTTTTCAGAATAGGAAAAGGACCAATACAACGCGGTGCTAGCTTTCCAGTTTTCACAAACCTCAATACACCATGCATCGGAGATACTTTCAGAAATACGGAATCTCCAACTTGAAATTCCAAATCTCTTCTTCGGCGGTCGTAATAGCTCTTATGGCGACTTTGAGCAGTTATTAATTTCTTCCGAATAAAATCTACTTTCTCTGTGGCTTCTTTAATCATATCTGGTCTAAGGATGAGTCTATCACCTGATTCGATCTAGCATGCAGGTGATCGACACGGACGACCATATAAAGCTTCGAAAGGAGCCATTTCGATACTGGCTTGATAGCTATTGTTATAAGAGAA
This sequence comes from Allium cepa, assembly GCA_030765085.1. Lineage (NCBI taxonomy): Eukaryota > Viridiplantae > Streptophyta > Magnoliopsida > Asparagales > Amaryllidaceae > Allium > Allium cepa. The sequence continues at coordinate 175,260,380 of CM060931.1, forward strand.
TTCGACTAGATGTAAATGGTTCTCCCAAGAACCACCAAAATCGAGAATGCAAGCACGCAAAAGGTCTTCTAGAATTCGGTTAATCCTCTAAGTCTGCCCATCAAATTGTGGGTGATGAGCAGTGCTGAAATTCAGTTTTGTTCCCAAAGCGGCTTCAAATGCCTCCCAAAATCTACTGGTGAAGATCGGATCACGATCACTCACTATGCTGCTGGGAATACCATGAAGACGAACAATTTCCTTTATATATAGCTCTGCAAAGCTTGCTGCAGTCCGAGTGGATTTCATTGGAATAAAGTGAGCAGTTTTGGTTAGACGGTCCACTATAACCCAAATTGCTTCATTTCCCTTCTGGTTCTTGGCAATCCATCAATGAAATCCATCGGCACCTGATCCCATTTCCATTTTGGTACTTCCAAAGGCTGAAGTAAACCGACCACTTTCTTTTGATCGCTTTTGATTTGTTGACAAGTAGCACAGCGACTTACATATATGGATATGTCTCTTTTCATTGTCTTCCACCAGGAAGTTCTTTTAATATCTCGATACATTTTATTGACTCCTGGATGGATGCAAAGCTTAGATTTATGACATTCATCCTAAACTTCACGTTTCAAATCAGGAAAGTCTGGAACACAAATCCTGCTTTTTAATCTTATAACTCCTCTATTATCCATCTCAAAACTAGTGTTGTTCTCCTTGGCATATCCTTTTATAAATTCCCCGAAGAAACTAATCTTTATACTGCTGTCTCGCAATCCTTTTAAGAAGAGTGAGAGCGATGACCAGATGAGCAAGAATAGCATGCTTCCTACTCAAGGCGTCGGCAACTACATTGGCCTTTCCTAGCGTATACAGAATATTTAGGTCATAAGATGCCAGAAATTCCAACCAACGTTGTTGTCGCAGATTTAGATCTTTCTGGGTGAAGAGATACTTTAAAGATTTATGGTCGGTGAATAATTCGAATTTTTCACCTAGAAAGAAAAGTTCATGAAGTATATTTATCAAGTTAAGTTAATTTCATAAATTGTTGAGAAAGCTAAAAAGATTCTTACCCAGAAGATAATGTCGCCATATTTTCAAAGCGAAAACAACAGCCAAAAGCTCCAAATCATGTATTGGGTAGTTTCTCTCGTGCGAACGCAATTGTCTACTCGCGTAGGCAATTACCTTCCCATTTTGCATTAATACTACACCTACCCCATCACCACATGCGTCAGTATAAACAGATAGTCCCTGATTCCCGTTGATGACAGCGAGAACAGGAGCAGTGGTTAATCTCTTCTTCAATTCTCAAAAAGCTTCGTCACATTTTGGAGTCCAATTGAATTTTACATCTTTCATCGTTAGCTTAGTTAACGGACTAGCTATCTTAGAAAAGTCCTGAACAAACTTCCGATAATAGCCTGCTAAACCCAAAAAGCTTCGAACTTCCTTTGGAGTAGTGGGTTTTCTCCAATCAAAAATAGCAGAAATTTTGCTAGGATCAACAGAAATTCCTTCTTCATTAACAATATGGCCGACGAATTTAACCTCTTTGACCCAAAAGTGGCATTTGAAAAATTTTGCGAACAGGATATTCCTCCTCAAAATCTCCAAAACGATTCTATGGTGCTCGGCATGCTCCTCTTCAGTTTTGGAGTAGATCAAAATATCATCAATAAACACGAGCACAAATTTATTCAATACCTCCCGGAACACACGAGTCATAAGATCTACGAAGTATGCTGGAGCATTAGTTACCCCGAAAGGCATGACTAACCATTCGTAGAACATATTAGGACCCCTGAAAGCTGTCAAATGAACACAATCTTCGACGATTCGTAGTTGATGGAATCCTTGGGCTAGATCCATCCTTGAAAAGAAACGAGCGTCATGCAATTGATCAAATAGATCATCAATTCTAGGTAGTGGAAATTTATTCTTGAGAGTTGGCTTATTGAGATCGCGGTAATCTACACACAATCTCAAAGATCTGTCCGATTTAGCGACGAACATGACTGCTGAACCCCATTCAGAAACACTGGATCAAATTAACCCTTTTGCTAGCAGATCATCGGTTTGCTGAACTAATTCATCCTTTTCCGTGGGTGCCATCCTATGACTTGCGTGAACGACAAGACGAGCGTTAGGCACTAGGTCGATTCTGAATTCTATTTCTCAATGTGGAGGTAAAGATTTCACTTCTCCGAACACGTCCGGAAAATCCTTAACAATAGGTATAGACTCCAAACTGGGTTCGGGATAACCCAAGTTATACATCAATCCCTCTCTTTTTGGACTAGGGTCCTCGCAAGAAATCTCGATGAAATCTCCAAATTCGGTTTTAATTGAAATTAATCGATTAATGCAATCCAATTTGGCTTCGTATTTAGCTAGCCAATCCATTCCGAGTAAGACTTCAAACTCGTTAAAATCAAGAACAAAGAGACCGATAGGGAATTGGTAACAAGAATATGAGATAGGAACGTTTCTACATCGAAGACAAAGATTCGCAGGACCTCCAACTGGATTCTTTACGCATATAGGCTCATCAACAAAATCAGGTTCAAGATTTAATTCATTAATGGCTTATTGAGAGATAAAATTGTATGTAGCGTCCGTGTCGAATATAACTCTAACAATGCTATCATAAATGATAAGATTACCTTCCAGAACTCCTTTCCCTTTTTCTGCTTTGGAAGACACAGGCTGGTCTTTGACTGTGTACACCTTTGCTGTCTGAGCTTGCTTCATAACTGGGCAGTCTTTAACTTCATGCCCCAATTTCTGACAGTTATAACATTTTTTGGGTCTCGCTTGAACGAATTGGTTTACATGTTTCTTAGGCTTCGTACATCTGCTATAATAATGGCCCTTCTCTAAGCAATTATAACAAGTGACATTCTCTGCTGTATTTCCCAGGTTGCTCTTCTTTCTCTCTTAGCATGCCACACTACCGAATTGGGAGTATATTGTTGATAACCTTCAACTACATAACCTCTGAGCTCGTACGTCCCAGAGAAGGGTGTTAAGCTAAGAGAATAAATTCTCCACCACCAACAGATACGTATTTGAAAGAAATCTGCTTTATACCTCAAAGCGTAGTGTCAGACACACAACCATACAAGTCTGTTCCGAGTTCGAACAGAACCGAAGGCACTTCATCCAATAAAGGAAAAAGCCCTAGCAAATCCGGGTATCCACAATCCCAATCGGACTTCCCATCACTTAGGGAATCTCTATACCGGAGCAACTCAGTGCAGAGACAATCGATAGGTTATCCTATCGTTTTCGAAGACACCCGGTCTTCACCATCGGTCTTCAAATGTTATCCATTTCGACGTATCACAATTCGGAATGGGTTATATGACACGTAGGTCCTCTCCCAGCTAAACCGAATAGTGAACGCTTAATTTTAAAACACGTGGATATATCAATCACAAAGATTCACATTTAGGGTTCGATGTGGGTTTCGGATAACTAATTGAAATCCGACTCCCTGTCGCATCGAAGTTTAAATGCCGTTTTACGGGAAAACGGGGTTTTCACATCAATACAGAAAAAATCACAAATCATAGTGCAGTACAGAGCAATCCATATCATACAGTATCACAATCAGAACAGAAATATCAATCTAGTGCACAACAATAGTTAATTACTTTCCAATGTGGTTTAAGTAAATTAACCGCACAATTATTTTAATCAATGATCAATTATTCTTAACGATAATTAAATTAGTTAAATCTCAATAACTTTGTTAATAAATTATTCCTCAATCAATTAACTTAGTTAGCTACAAATTATAAATTGATTAACTCAAATTATTTAACAAACAATTCTTAATTATAAGTAATTTAGATAAATTTTATTATAATATTTAAAATACATTTACGATAAGTACTACATTTAATATTATAATATTTATCTTATAATTTAATATTATAATACATTTAAGATAATTAATTATAATATTACAAGTACTACTCGAGTTAAGATAAATTTTATTATAATATTATTAAGAAATTTATTTAAGATAATACTTAAGTGTTAAAAACATTATTAAAGTATTAACTAAAAAAATTAAGGCTGGTATTAAAATTTTGGCTTAAACAGTTAAACCTTTATTAAGTTATAGTATTTAAAACTTGTAGAAAACAAGTTGCTTAACTTTACTCTTTTACAACACAATATTGCAGTTGAAAGAAAACAACCCAAGACTCCCATGCCTTAACTCGAGTAGTACTTCGAGTTAAATACCCATTTCCCCAAGTCACCTGTACGTTCTTGTTCTTCTTTTTTTACTGTAGTTTAAGTTTTAAAACTTAAGTATAAATAGCATCAGGTAACTCTCATTCGAACACGACATAAAACCCGAAGCTACCACCACATCTACTCGAGCACGGCTCAAGACGCACGACCTCAACGTCACTGACACCAAATCCCACCGCCGTACACGTGCACGGTGGCGCCATTGAGCTCCGGCGAACACCCACATCGTCGGAAAGTCAGAAAATCCATGTATACACGAAAATCAAACTCGAATCATTATCATAAATTTCAAATCAAAATTAAGGCATTCACTCGAAAAACTGAAACCAACATCCCTCAGCGCCACGTCTCGTCATCGCCACACAAGCCACCGGAGTCGCCCAGATTTCGTCCACGCCTCGACAACACAACAACCAACCATCCACCCGGAATTCGTGACACTCGATCACGTATAGGAGTTGTACTCGACACATTACTGACATGACCAAAACCTGGAAATAAAACCCTAAAATGATCTCACTCCTTTAATTTAAGCACTAGAAAATTTCTTTGATAATTTTCTTGAGATGATGATGTTTATATTTGCTTCAAACAAAACTTCAACTGTAATTATTGGATCAATTGTCTGAACTTGGTAAAAATGCAATTTTATTTCAAATACAAACTGCTCTCAAATTACTGAATTTAAAATCATCGTCTTATTTTTAAACATCATAAAATTCATTAAGGATTCAAGATATAAACTTGAATTAGCTTCTTGTAACAATCGAGTTTATCAATTAATCACTCGATTACCTGTAAAACCATATTACAGTAGCATACTTTTACAAAGATGTTTTAAACAGCTTTACAAAATCATAGTTTTAGTTTAAATACCTTGTTTGATTGATAAATTAAAACTTAACAAGGATTAACAGAAAATAAATTTGAGTTTGAACAAAATATTCACTCTGTATCAATTAAACAGAGAAGCATATGCAACACAGGATCATATTCAAGATTAAAACATATTCCATAAGATCACAGAATCTCCTTAACTGTTTAATTAAACTTAAAGCTTTAAGAATTATGTTTACTCACCGAGGTAATATTTGAAACAAAGAGCTTTTAGGCTTGAGAAGAAACAGTTTTTTTTATTTTCCTTGTTCCAATCTTTTGTTCCAATCTTCAAGTTTGTTGATGGTGCTACTGTATTTATTTTCAGGTTGTAGTTGTTTTGTTGGTTTGCAATATATATTTTTTCAGGTTGATGAACGAACTGATGAAATAGGTTGATATATAAAGGAAGTGTACAGGTTTTAGTAGAATACTGAAGCAAGATTTATTTTTTTAGTTGTACTTTGTAATTATTTGTATACTTTTAATCAGAGATTTTTTTCTTTCTTGTTATTTCGAATGACTTGTTTATGTGCTGAAATTGAAAGCATTTAATGCTCATGTTTCCATCCTTGTTAACATACAATCTTACTTTGATTTTTTTGCAGATTTCTATAGTCTACTGTTTGTTTTATGTTGTAGATTTTTTTATCTTCTTGTATAAGCCTTGTTTCCTTGTTTATGTTTTTGTTTACAACCTACTTGTCTGATTTGTTTTGTTTTGCATACAACTCTTTATTTTATTGTTTCTTGGTTTATAAAATTTTCGTACAAGTTTATATGTATTCCTATGTCATGTTATAACCATATAATTTTATTACAACATGCATTTTAAATTTTATTTATATTCAAAGTTTAATTATCAACATCAAATTTTTATCACATATATTTTACTTATGGTTTAAGACAATTTCTTGTTTGTTACATATTTTATTCATTATTATTATTTATATAAAGCTTAACTATCAAATATTTATTTATATCCATATATCTTTGTAATATTAATATTAATGATATTTTATTTCTCTTGAAATTTCTCAAATTTATTCAAAAATCTACATAAGTTATCAAATTAAAAATTAAAAATTTTGGGATGTTACAGAGTGTGGGCAGCATTGGGAGGTGTGGAATCTGGGCCTGTGTGAGACTGTGGCCCATATTGAGGAAGAGAGAATGAGTTATTGGGCTGCATTGTTGGATCAAGCTGCATATTTTGTGGTGTGGTGTTTTGAGATAAATGATGTATTAATTGAGGATTAATATTTTCATTCAAAAAATCATAATTTGAAGGTTTTTTTGTGGAGTTTGGGGAATGGAAATTCTATTTCAACAAAACGAACATGACAAAAAATTATGATTTTACCGCTAGACATGTCATAGCATTTGGAGCCATGAAGATTAGGAGTCGGACCTAAATAAGCACAAGGATTCGACCTTCCTTGTAATTTATGAATAGTAGAAGAGGGGAATAATGGGAACATAAGCAACCAAAAACACGCAAACCCGAATAATCTGGATCACGTTGATAGAGGATTTGAGCGGGAGATTGGTAATTCAATATCTTGGAAGGAAGGATATTGAGAAGATACGTAGCCATGGAGAGAGCATGATGCCAAAAGGAGAGTGACATAGATGCATGAGCAAGAATAGTCCGGATGATATTATTGACGGATTTTATGTGTCTTTCGGCCTTTCCGTTTTGAGGAGATGTATGGCAACATGAGAGATGCAAAATCATGCCACGTTGCTAAAAAAATCCATAAAAGTGCCATTAATGTATTCTGTACCATTGTCACACTGAAAAGTCTTAATATTACCTTCAAATTGTATCTTGACCAAAGCATGAAATGCTAAGAAAAGTTGTTTGACCTGAGATTTTTTTGCAATAGGAAAGGTCCACAAAAATTTGCTACAGTTATCAAGAAAAGAACATAATAACAATGGCTGGAAGTACTAACAATAGGAGAAGTCCAAAGATCACTATGAATAATATCAAACGGAAGAAAGTATTTGACATTGAATCATAAAAAGTAGCTTAGAATGTTTCCCAAGAGCACAAGGAGAACAAAAAGTTTTACAAGCCTTATTACAATCAACAAACCTTTTACTACAAAAAGACTTAAGAATAGCATCGCCAGGACGACCTAAACGATTGTGCCAAATATTTGAAGGCAAACAAGTAAAAGCAGAATGATTGTTGGAAGAAACGGCTTGAGAGTTGGAGAAAAGTGGATATAAGCCCTCAATGTTATCTCATTAGTCTGTTCCCCGTCTGTAAGTCATTAACAGAGAAACCAAAAGGGTCAAAAGAGATAGGAACCATATTATCTGTGGTAAATTTACAAATAGAGCCCATATTTTTAATGAGCCCGGGAGCAAGTAACTCATTGTTTAGGGTAAATGGTGGATAAGGTGGAGGCAACGTAGTATGGCCGTGACCAATAATTGGAATTAAATGACCACTACCAACAACAATGTTATGATGCTTATTGCTTGAATTAAAATAAGAAGAGAGAATACCTGATTCGCCATCATGTGAGATGTAGCACCAGTATCCATGTAGTAGTTCCCATCTGGTTGAGAGAAGAAAGAGCACGCATAGCGGCCTCAATGTCACTGGGCATGTAGCTAGGAGTAGGAGGAGCAACAGCATTGAAAGCTTGAGGTCTGGAACCAAGTAAGCCTGACTCAGAAGAGGAGGGACGTTGGGCCGCTGGATTGGGCCTTGGCCGCTAAGAGTATGCGGGAAACGGACAAGGAGGAATCCCCAACAAGGCTGTTGCCACTGCGACGGTGGGGCCTGCTGACGTGGCAGCCACCGGTGCTGCTGATATGGCGGCTGACTAGGACTGGACCCATTAGTATGTGGTGGACTTTTTCTTCTTAATGTTTTTTGAATTGTTCCTCCCTTTATTATTGTTGTTGTGCTTGTTGCTTGTAGATGAATCAGTGGCAACCATGGCAGCACCACCGGACTGACTCCTAGAACCACGAGTTTCACGAGCTTGAAGAGCCTTGATAGTACGCTCAGCCATTTTCAACCTTGAACAACAAGTCTCAAAGGATGGCAAACGTTCTTGATTTTGTATATAGTCCACCATACCACTATACGCCTCTGGTAAGGACCAGGTGAGACGTAAAACTAGACGACCATTTGTCACCGGAGCATCAACATCCGCCAACATGTCTGCCAAAGATTGTAGATAATTACAATAATTGTCGATCGAGTTGAAAGCCTCAAAAGCAGCGCTCGTAAAGTCCTCCTCGAGATGGGTAGCCTCAGAGGCTTTTTGTCCTAAAAAAGAGCTTCAAGACGACTCCATGCCCCCTCTGTCGTGTCATTACGTCTGAGGATAGCGAGGAGAAGATCGGGAGAAATGGTGTTGTAAATCCATTGCAAGACAACGGCATCCAAACACCTTCGAAGAGCCGGATCAACGGACTTAGCCTGGACATAAGCAGTCATAGCCTTCTCCTTCGTTGGTGTAATCAAGTGATCGTAAACATCATGAACCCTAGAAAGATTAGTAAACAGAGTAGTCCAAGAATGATACATGGCTTGCTCATTGTCTAATGTTATGGGAATGAGAGATTTAACATTAGTGATGGTTAGTGCGGGATGAAACTTGGACGAATCTGCCATGGAAAAGAATTAAAGATAGAAGAAGAAGAACGGAGAAGAAGATAGGTGAGGCTAGGGTAAGGAGAATAGGATCGTAAGAGGCTCCGATACCATGATAGAAATCAATTTAGAAATCAATTGCTGGCCCATTGTATTCAACGTCCAATAATATATATATGGTTACAGGAGTCAAGATAGGCTACAAACTAGCCAACTGATTTTCTAAAACAAAGGTAACTAAATAAATACTAACCAAATAAAAAAGGCTACAAATTAGCCAAATGATTTGCTAAAACAAAGGTAACTAAATAAATACTAACCGAATAAAGATATCATCAGATCAAGGAATAAATGCAAAAAATATTCTAACGCCTAGAATATATGTAAAATATATTCTATCAGCAATAGCTTCTTTTTTATCATTTTAAAAAACTTTAGCAACGACATCTCTTTCAAAAAATTTCAAATAGTTACTCCTTCATTACCATTAACACTAGCTTCTGATTTTTGCCTCTCTTCTGCAGCTTCTACTAAAGCCTGAGTATTAAAACGAATTAGAAGACATTTAACAAAGGTTAACTAATTGTCTTATACAATGCTTTTATGTTTAAAAAATTCGAAGACATTTAATAAGAACAAACCAACGATATTAAACTGGAGGTTTATTCTGTTGAACCAAATTAGAAGGAAGTATCATGTAATGATTCATACTTTGTATAAACATTCAACGTAGAGAAAATAAATTTCATTGATTTACGATCTAATGATTCATGGCAAGCCGGTTTAGCTTTCCAATAAATATCCTCATCCAAATTTGATAATACAAATGCAAAATTGCATTTTTATTATGAAAAGAAAATATGCAAGTACATGTGCACAACACTGCGTATTTGATCTATATGTTACTTTTATGGATATTAAATTACTTATGGGAATTCATTTGTGCTTTATAGACAAAAATTTTGACAAATTACATTAGTAACTTCTATTTATTTTATATTTCTTACAAAAGTATTTTTAAATTTGTATGTACATGTCGTATTAGTTTAAATGATGATAAAAGCAAAATAATATGTATGATATACTTTAATGCAAACCATACAGATGTGAAGAATGAAATAGTGATGATTGAGAATAACGATGGAGCTAAACATAAAAATAAACAACTTAAAAAAAGCAAACGAAAATCGTGGATGATTGTAATAATACCTTGATTGGCTATCACAATATAATTTGTTGTTTGAAGAGTAGATTGTTTTGCTATAATGATGTAAACAATTATTTCGTACTTACGATTGGATGTCTCGGTTTGGAAATATATATATATATATATATATATATATATATATATATATATATATAGGCATGTAGAACCATTCAACTTCACAAAAATATTGAAATGGGCATAAGACAACTTAGTTATATATTATACAAATAAAAAAGAAATATTATGAATTCGACACTTGCTTAGTTTAGAAAAATTAAATAGTAGTAACTTGTTTTAGTAGTTGTTCTACACTCCTATAGTTAATTATTCAAAATAGATTGGGTATATAACTACGTTGTTTCAATTGTACATGATGCACAATAGAATTAAGCTATGCAGCCTAGGGTTTGTTTTTTGGCAATGCAATGTGAAATAATTATCCATATTGTTTTTGTATTTGTGGTATGCTAAGTAAACTATTGGATTTACATTTTTTTTTCCTTTTCAATGACCCCACACTAGGAAAATGTTAACATAACTTGTACATATGTGGCGATAATGAAAAGTGAGAACTATATAAAAATATACATGTTCTTTCTATATGAATATGAATAAGCATTGCAATTGACACAAATTTTGAACACTACGATGATCACGGATGATTTCTTATTTGCTCAAGTATTAAAAAAACTATATTCACGTGTCTTAATATGAAGAAATCAAATATTTAAGGTAATGAAGACCTTTAGTTCTTCAAAGCACTTGTACCTTTTACCTTGTTGTATTAACATAATTATTATTATAAATCACCTATCACATATGTAGAAGCCATCCATGTGCAGTTTAACATGTTTACAGTTATAAGTTGTACTATGAAATATGTATCATTTGATAATTGATATTATTTGAGTCTTGGATATTTATGTTAATCTGCTTTTATTACTTTTGGTCATGTAGTTCATTCAGCTAACGTGAATGCAAACCATAAATATGTGAAGTGTTACTTGTACGATTCGTGGCGTAATGTGCAGATCTATTTTAGGAAAATTAGCCAGGTTTTAAACCTCGGTTACCTGTGCTAGGAAAACATTAAATTATAAGTAAATTTTGTTTGACAATAATCTTAAACTGCTTTTTTTTCCTATTCTATCATTTTATTAAAACCCATATATTTAAAAACAACTTTTTTACAGACAAAGATACACAAGGAATCATCATACAAAACAAAATCCAACTAAACAATGATGTTCTGTACACATTCAATGTAAGAGTGTTGACCAATCCCAATTTGTAATGGGTTGAAATTATGAAACTTTCAATAAGGAATCAAACAAAAATGAAAGCTTTATTGTTTTCAACCAATCAAAATTTGTCGTGTTGTATACACTCTTAAATAGAGTGGAGTGTACCAATTCTTTTTTGATGAATTTTTCCTTACTCTTAAATGTAATGGTTGGTTTTGTTTCCAACATATGGGATTGAATTTACATTACTAAGTTTTCTTAATATAAACTATATTGTATAATTCTAATGCAAATCAAAAATATTTGTAATTAGAATGTTCATATAAGTTTAAAATATTTATAAGCTTAAACGTTCTATTCATAAGAAAAAAATATAGGATTAAGTATGTTGATTTCAGATTTATAAAGTAGCAGTTCCTATAAAGTATGTTGATTTCAGATTTCAGAATTAATATTATTTCATTCAATGTGCTATGTTAGTTTTGATAACAAATATGCTTGAACGTATGTAACGGCCTGCTATTTTGGACCATTCAAATCGACAATAAAACCATATATATCCGACTTGAATAATTCAAAATACCGAATTGTTAATTAAAATTTGGCAAAACTTAAAATATACAGTAAATATATCAATCACAGATCACAGAGTAATATAATGCAGCGGAATAGATAAAGAATAGTAGTCATGAAGCTACTATATACATCAAAGTTAGAAAAAATACAACCGAATAGTTCAAATGCAGTGAAGTCTCCAATGCAACAGATGACTTCTCTGAACCAATCAACTGGAAAGGCTGGAATCTGAATCGATGGTTGGATTTCCAAATGAAGCCCCGAACTCCAAAGGTGAGTCTCAAATGATGTATCACTCAGTCTGACCCGAGCGTAAAGCAAAACACAAAACACTCGAGTTAGGATTAACATTCTTATATCAATAAATCCAACTCAAGTGAAATATCAACTGAAATACAAATAACTTAAAGGATGTTTGGGATAACCATCCTCTAAGGGTCCATGGAACTTTCTACAAGGTAGAAATATACACTATAAAACCGTGGTCATTTCAGCTTAATTTATACTTCAAACCCAAATCTCATTTTCACTTTAAATATCTCTATATTTCCCAAAATAGTATTTATATATATTAAATAATTTATACAGTAAAGAATTTTCAATTTCCTCAACTTAACAAATCGTTCCAACATCGACCCAACCTTCCCATTCAAATTAAATTCAATCTCAATCTATCAATTTAAATTCAACTCAATTTCTAAAATAACCACTTAAATTTTATCGATCTCAAATTCGGATTTATAATCACAAATACCCCTTTTATATTTCCATATATTTCAAAACTTTAAGTAATCAGCGTTTCATCTAAATTTGCATTCAATTTAGATTTCTAAATAATAAATTCAAATTTAGTTCAACCTAAATTTTCATTTCAATTCAATTTAGTTGCTAAATAACAAATTCAACTATGTTGATTTCAAATACAGATCCGTATCTCAACGTAAACCATTTAAATTCTAATATAGTTCAAGGCTTTAATATTTAAATGTTCTATATAACAGTTTCATATAGATCTCGATTTAACCTCATTATTAGTTATCTTGAAATACTCCCTTATTAGATTCAATATCATTTAAGTAACCTTAAATTACATTTTACTCAATATTTTCTTTAATTTATTTAAACGTGAAATATTCATTAAATCACTTAAATCAAAAATCCAGTTATAAAATCATACCCTTTAAATTTCCCATTCAAAAATTTCAAATCGATTTAATTAAATAAATCCTTATTTAAATACCATTTTTATAAACCCAAATTTTTCTCCCAATCTTAATTATTTAATTTATTACAAGAGAATCTATTTGAAATATAGATTTACATAAATACTTAACCATATTATATGTAATAAATCAATCTAATTTATCAAATATTACTACTAAATCTATATATACAATTTTCATTTATATAATATCTTAAGAATCAAATTTATTAAACCATATATTTCTTTCGAAAATTATAGAAATTATTTTCAAAATATTTATATGGACCAACAGTGTCTATATATATTTCCTATCATATAGTCAAGTGCTACGGATATTTATCATTTCAATCTGTATACTAAATATATACGGGTGGATATCATTTCAACCCGTAATCCCAAATTCAATTAAATGAAAATCGCTAGGGTTTATCATTTCGACCCATAAAGATTTTCTCCTATTCTAAAGTCGGTTTGGGTATGTATCATTTCAACCCATAGTGATTTCTAAACTACAGGGAACTTGCAGAGTGATAACAGAAAATACAATAAAATAACAGGCATATATCATCAATAACAATATAATATAAACAATAGGATATGGTGTCATATCTCGTAGGTGAACAGTTACAGATAATAGCATATATAACAAATTTAAATAACTACAGCAGCATATTTCAATTGTCGTTTCAATTGAAATCAAATTTAATAAATAAAAAAATGTTAATCGTGAGTGATTGCTCACCTTTCGAGGTTAGAGAGATAGACAATGAAGTTGAGTTACGAAATGCAAGCACGACTTCCAAAGAAAATTAGATGGTACGATTTCGACGGAAAAGCTTGATGGATAGAAATTGATGAGAACGGATCAAATTAGCTTGATAAAATTTAAATGAAGATTATATGACTAATTTATTACTTTCTTTCAAAATGAACGTTAAATAAAAACACGCATTTTAAAAAATGAAATATATATATATATATATATATATGCACAGCCATGAAAACCATATAACTTTAAAATGCTTCCATTTCATATTAATGTTAAATAACAAATATATAATTATTCAAAATGTCACATACATAGTATATTCATTTTATGGTTGTCGTTTACATGTAATAAATATTCATTTTAAACCAATATTAAAATAATATATATGTATAGTTAAAAATCAATGTTCTAACATAAAACACATATATTAAAGATCAACACACACATATATAATATCTATTGAAATGAATACTTATGTATATATATAATTATTATAGTTTATTACTTTCCTTTTCAAAATATCCAGCAGGAAATCAAAGAAACTTATGCACATATATATGCAGATAAACAATATTCTTTAAAATACATTGTTAACTTACTCCTTTTTTTTTCCTTTTTTTTTAAAGAGCATATATGCAGTACAGTTTATAAGAAATTTTTTATTCTTTATTTTTTTATTTTTATAAAACCTTATTCTAAATTTAAATGTATTTTAAATTAAAACATACATAATTATTTTCAAGTCAAAAATTTATCTTTAATATAAAATAACGCCCATGGATAAGACAAATTTCATATGTACTTCATACTGTAACTTTATATCTAACATAAATATGCTTTAATAACTATAACCATTATAAAACTAATAAAAAAAATCTTTCCCAAAATATCGTTATATACTATAAAATACATGCGCTAAACAGGGAAGCATGCAGACATAGCCTAAAATATACAGACTAAATATACACTACTATGCATACGGCTACAAGACTAAACAGAGCCTAAAACCTTCCCTGACCAAACCACTATGTATAAATAATATAATTTATACCAAAACTGTAAACAGTATTATATGTAAATATTCATCCAAAATATCATATATATACATTACGCCTAAAATATAGCATACTGTAGGAGCATATGCATCTTTATATACTCTACAACAAATCAAAACACACGCTATATTAAAATTCAAATATATATTAACTTATATTTTATAACTTTTATAAACTAGTATGCTGCATCTTTATGTACTCTACAACAAATCAAAACACACGCTATATTAAAATACAAATATATATTAACTGATAGTTTATAACTTTTATAAACTAGTATATTTATATAATCCTATAAATAAGAATACTTCAGCACCAAGGAATCCAGGTGTAGTCCACTTATGTATTACCTATATTATATACTAGTTTAACAAAAGTTGCTGTAACGTGTTTACATATATCACCAGCTTTGAATATATATAAGATGATATAAACTTAATTAAGCAAACATTCATATATTTATAACTCACGCAACCAAAAGTAAAATATATATATTTTTTTCTTTTCACGCAACACACTTATATACGTACCATGAATATAATATGTACAACATGTATTACTTATATATACATATTCAACAAATACAAATAAACTAACAGGAATGAAATACTATATATAACTACTGCAACCCATACTATATATGCATAATATAATATACAGGTACAACTTCTTATATTATAACCGAAATATGTATATGTAAACCTTTTGATTATAATTTCAATTTATACTTTACATAACAATACATAGAAACTAATACATATATTAACGTATTGTATAGATATAGATTACTAACCCAAAATATAAGAATTTATTTTGCTATATGAACACCACTTACCTTAAACCAATAGAGAGGCTGGCTCGTCTAGGTACTGGTGAAAAATGCGCACGGGGTGCATGAGTTAGGGTAGGGTGGTGTAGGTTGCAGTGCGGAGGTGATGGAGGGTAGGCCGACGAGTTTCAAACAGATGGTTTCTTCTCTTTTTTTTTCAAATAAAAGGACAGGGAAGAAGGAGAGGGGGGAGAAGGAAAGAGGAGAGAAAACAAAATGTCAGTGGTTTCGCTTTGGAAGCAATGCAAAGAATACAACGTAAGTTTGTTATTAAAATTTTCTTTTATATGAAGCAAGAGAAACGTAACAGCTTGGGATGGGAAAAGATAACAGTTAAATTTTGAATAAGAAAATGGCAGAAGAGGAATGAAAACATAAAGAAATGATAAAAGAAAATAATAAAAGAAATAAGTGAATGCGAAGTAACGCATAGAATTTTATATGTTTCAAACTTTGAAATGGCAACGGTCATGAGTTGATTTAGCTACATTTAAAGAAATAACTTTTTTGTTTGTTTGGATAGTACGTAATAATTTTGGAAAGGAAATGATATTTAAAATGGAACAAGGAAGGTTATAAATGAGATTGGAATGAAAATGTAAAGAAAGAAAGAAAGAAATAAAAGAAATAAATAAATGCGAAATAACGTATAGTATTTTATACGTTTCAAACTTCGATAAAATAAATTAAAAAATTAAAATCTGCTATGTTTAATTGGACGTGATCCAAATATTAAATTTTTATTTCAAAATATTATTATATAAAATTTCTCAAAAGTTTCAATTAATTACGTTAAATAAAACCATTTAAAACTATTAAAATCTACGGGTCGTTACACTCTCCCCCACTCAAAACTTTTCGTCCCCGAAAAGGTAGGAGGTAGGAGAATAGAACAACCAGAAATAAAATAGATTAAAAGACAAGATAAACAATTAATTTAAAACTATATAAATTTTATTTGAAATATTTATTTGATAACTTCATTTGAAATTTAATTTTCTTTAATACTTTTCAAACTCCTTTGAAAACAATTATTTACATTATTACTTATATTTACAAAGAAGCTATTGAAATATTAAATCCAAAATTCATAAATTTTTATTTTGTTTCAAGATACCTTCCAAATATTATTATTAGATCACAAATCATTTTTTAAAAAAATATGTTTTATTTTAGATAAATAACTTCTAAAATATTTATAACACTAAAATTTCTATTAGACCATGTAGTATACAAATAAGCAATATTTAAAATGGATATATCAACAAGGATGGAAGGTAGATTTGGAAAACAGAATCAAGTTGAATAGCTAAAATGAGCAGATAAGGTAGATGCAAGGAATAGTATCGGGCATGAATAATTAATCTAGAACCATAAGAATTTAAATTTCAAATATTAATTCAAAATTTCTTTTTTGGGAAAAATAATTTTATAATAAATACCTTTATATCGAAATAGATTTTTCTTTCGAAAATACTTTTATAACTCGATGTTTCAACAAGTTTATCCTCGTTCTTGCAGAATCTGGCCATGCGTTGATCAGGCGTAAAGCTAGAATTCTTCAAGTACTTAGTAGACTTGTTTCAACACCCAATGAAAATACTTGAAAAACCTTTAAAACAGATATGGAAAGTACAATCCAAAAAAAACAACCAAACCAAAACCTTTGTCCGACCATGGTTCGCAGATACACAATGGTTACGCTTGGATCCCCCAGGAAACAATCTGTATCCGTAAGCTTTCTCAGCCCTGCGAGTTACGCCATGATGACTAGTAGAGTGCAGGATACACAATGGTTACGCCTGGGTCCCCCAGGAAACAATCCGTACCCCCTAGGCTGTCTCAGCCAGACAGTTTCGCTACTATTCACGACCTACACAGATTGCAGGATACACAATGGTTACGCCTAGATCCTCCAGGAAACAATCCGTACCCCTAGGCCAGACTCAGCCAGACAATTGCGCTATGCAGCCGCGAGAGAAGAAAAAACCATGGGTTACGCCATGGTGGGAACACTCGAGTATTACATCCGAAAAACCAAAAATCAGAGAGAACAATAACGATAGAATGAATCCACGATGTGGCCACAAAGCGGATATCAAGCAGAAGGCACTTTCCATATCTTTACTTCGAAAATATATATCATACAGTACCTTTTCAAATCACTTTCAAATATCATACTTACATAAAGTCCATATGTATAGGATTCCATTTTCCCAAATCGAATACTTTCCAAATCAATAGTAGATCAAATCATACTTATATAGACTTCGATTATATAAAATCTCTTTCCAAATTGAGTACCTTTCAAATCAATAGATTTCAAATCAACTTCATACTTATACAATCCATTTTATATAAGTTCGAACACTCCCAAATCAAGTGCTTAATAATATAAGGTTCTCAAATTTCAAATCATTTCAATATCAATTCAGTTTCAAAATCATATATGATTTCACCAAATTTTCTTCCAAATTAAATATCTAAATTTCAAAGTTCCCAAAATAATAGGTTTAGAAAATTATCCGATTTTCCAAATTAAAATAATTCAAGCCAAACAAATTCATTTCCAAAATCACCATATAAGTACTGGTTTTTAATTCCAATTAAATTCCAATACCATATATTTTCCCAAAATCAATTATACTCAAAATGGTTTCCAAATTTATAATTATCCCCTTTTTAAAACTTTTAAACTATCTATTTCTATGTGAAATATCCAATTCACCTTTCTGAAAACCATTATTCAACTATTTTTTTTCAAAACATTTCAAAACTAAATTTATATTCTTTATCAAACATTTTATACTCTTCGAAATTTCTTAGCTTTGAAAATTTAATCTCGATTTGGAAGTGTTCGAACATTCAAAATATTTAGGGAAATCAAATTTTCAATTCAAGAGTTGAAAATCAACAATAAATCAATTATTAAATTTGAAACTCGAGGACTGAGCACCCGTCTCATTTTAAATTGTTTTAAATATATACTTATATCTTTCTAAAATATCAAATTATACTTCGAAATTTGAAATCAAAAACGGTTTTACAAAATCACTTGCATAACGAAGCTATTAAAGTGGCCTCTCCCCCACTCTGAAAATCGAAAATCAATGTCGATGATGCATGCACTCATCACCGAAATTATTTTCCAGCGACATAAGTGAGTTCTAGACTTCTATTTTCTTGACAATTTCTTTGAAATTTCTTCAAAATTATTGGAATTCATTTGAAATCATTTGAAACATTTCTTATTCAGAAAAATACTTTTAAATCATATTATTTTTATATATTTTCCAAAATCTTAAAACCAATTTCAAAATACCGAAATTCAATTCTCGAATTTAAAATTTAACTTTTCAGTTATAAATCATTTTTATATAAGTCAATTTCTTATATTTTTTCAAAATTTCAAATCCTTTCAAAACCCTTTTATATAGAATAACATTTCTTATTTGTTTTATATATAGGTATATGATCCTTATCGAAAACATTTTCACTTTTATATATAGAATAAAATCATAGTTATCAAAATAATAATTTCGATATTTAAAACAATTTCAAAAATGCAAACATTCCCGATTTTCAGAGGATAATTTTAAGAATGGATTTTAAAACAAAGATAGATATTTGAATTAGAGGAACACAAATCAAAAGAATTCTGATTCGAAGATAGACTCGATCGATGATGCGATAATTAAATTACAAAATAGAAGATGGATATACTTCTATAAATCGCGGGCGACCTTTACCGGTCAACCGTGATTCCAAAATTAGATCGGTGTAGAATTCTAAGGCAATTCGGCATTCGATCGCCAGAGATATAGAATTCGGCATAACAAGATATAGCAGCATCGTAAACCGAGGATACAGAAATCTTCGGTGAGTCAATGCCAATTGAAAAGGAGTTTTCACCCCCTTTACAAATCATTCAGTGGAGTTATGGGATACTCCAGAATCAAACGAATATAAATAGGGAGAGACAGAATGAATTTCGGAACCGAGGGACATTCCAAAATTCAAAGGAAATCGAGTCAAAAGGAAGAGATTCAACTCGAGCGAAAGTGATTCTGTAAATAAATTTACCATATATGCTAAGTTTTGCCTAGAGCCAAAGCTCTGGTACCAACTGTAACGGCCCGCTATTTTGGACCATTCAAGTCGACAATAAAACCATACGTATCCGACTTGAATAATTCAAAATACCAAATTGTTAATTAAAATTTGGCAAAACTTAAAATATACAGTAAATAAATCAATCACAGATCACAGAGTAATATAATGCAGCGGAATAGATAAAGAATAGTAGTCATGAAGCTACTATATACATCAAAGTTATAAAAAAATACAACCGAATAGTTCAAATGCAGTGAAGTCTCCAATGCAACAGATGACTTCTCTGAACCAATCAACTGGAAAGGCTGGAATCTGAATCGATAGTTGGATTTCCAAATGAAGCTCCGAACTCCAAAGGTGAGTCTCAAATGTTGTATCACTCAGTCTGACCCGAGCGTAAAGCAAAACACAAAACACTCGAGTCAGGATTAACATTCCTATATCAATAAATCCAACTCAAGTGAAATATCAACTGAAATACAAATAACTTAAAGGATGTTTAGGATAACCATCCTCTAAGGGTCCATGGAACTTTTACAAGGTAAAAATATACACTATAACATCGTGGTCATTTCAGCTTAATTTATACTTCAAAACCAAATCTCATTTTCACTTCAAATATCTCTATATTTCCCAAAATAGTATTTATATATATTAAATAATTTATACAGTAAAGTATTTTCAATTTCCTCAACTTAACAAATCGTTCCAACATCAACCCGACCTTCCCATTCAAATTAAATTCAATCTCAATTTATCAATTTAATTTCAACTCAATTTCTAAAATAACCACTTAAATTTTATCGATCTCAAATTCGGATTTATAATCTATAATGACCCACAATATTTACACAACTATGATATTGTGATTTAAACAAGTATAAAATATTGAAATATATTTGTGCACACATTTGGTATGACTTCGGGGTAAATTTTTGATTTCCCAACTGTAAAAACCCTAGCCGTGAGTGAATTATAAAAAGAAAGATGTGGCCACTATTTCATTCGACTCTCTCGTTTCAACACAAAAACTAAAATGGCCGAAGCCCTAGAAATCAGATTGGGGGAAAAATCATCTTGCTGTATCGAATGGCGTTGGATTCGTGAGAAAAAGGGGGGAAAGCTATGGCAATATCTAAGGGATTGACATCTCATATAGCTACGTGAGTGTTCTTAACCTTGATTTGGCAATAAGTCCTATCTCAGGCACCGTAGTTATATTTCTGCAAATAAATTTGTGTGTATGGATGCTTTGCGTGTATTGATGCTTGTTAGTGATTGTTTGATCCTTGGTTGCTTGCGTATCCATATATTGATGAAGATCAAGTCTGATTATGTTCATATCTGAACCTGAGATGATATCTATTCACTATTATGTCACGATACACTGATTTAACACTATGTATTACTGTCGAATGAATTGTTTAAGTGCACTCATACCAGACGTATCATGTCTGACCCTGTTGATTGTCTCGACAATCTCCTGGGGTGTCTCATTCAACGAGGCAGTTCGGGATGATGTTTTTACAGGTTGCTATGCACATTTTGATGAGATGATGACTTAAGAGATGGAGTTAAAATGATTTATCACTGCATGTAGATGATATGAAGAAAGTACTTAAGTATTTCATTGTCATTTTATATGTATTGCTGAACTGAAATATGTATATTTTACTATGAACAATGAACCATCATGTGTTAGATTGATATGTATATAAATCTGGAAAACTGTTTTGTCTTATAAGTAATTGCAAGTTTGAAACTGAAACACTGGGATCGTTCAGTTTTTATATATTTTCTGAACTCTGTATTTGGAGAATAACTTGTGTCAAGGCAGTATACACAAGTGTTTACACTTGTGTATATGTGCAGACCTATAGATCTGCTGAGTTTTGTGATTTAAAGGATTTTTATGGATTTTGTTCGAGTTTCCTTTCAGAAGTTTTGGGGAAAATCTTTATAAACTTATTTTGATGGATTATTTCTATATTTATGCATAACCATATATGGATCTGGAGTTTGCTTCTAGTATGTAATTATCACATCTGAGAATATATATACATATATATATATATATATATATATATATATATATATATTTGTTTTTGGCAAGTTGAATGCCTTGAGTATGAAAAGCAAAGATGAGATTTATATATTTCTCTATGTCATGGTTTTCTGAGATCAAGTTACTTATGGTTTTAAATGGGAGATTATATGGATCTGAATCCACACTTTTGAGATATGATCTTTAGTCTGAGCATCTGAGTTTTGATAGATATGTTTTCTTTGATATAAGATGTTTATTCTGGAAAAATGAAGTTTATGGAAGATTTGGATTTATATAAGAATTTGAAATAATTTCTGAAATGAGTTTGAGAACTTACAGCCTCATGTGCTTTACATATCTGAAATGTGTTTAGTTGTTTTAACAGCATGACTTACAATTCTGAACTATATTTATATGTTTTGGCATATCTGACGCCGTAGAACTTTGAAGAGAGAAAAAAGTGGATTTTAATGCTTTCAAATGCATTATGATTTTTGAAATGAAATTTCTATGTTAAGTGGCTGTTGCTATTTGAATCTGAATATAACATTTAGTTAATACATGTTCATGTAATAGATTCTTGAATCGTATTGTGGACTTGCCATATAAATTAATATACGTGCATGCCCTTACTTTATATTTCTGAAATGAATGAGCTCAGTTTTGAATAGTTTTGCAAAAGAAAGTTAATTAGCAAACTGTTTTGATTCTCTTATGCTATATTCATAAGATTTCTGGAAATGGATTACAAGTCCATGTATTATCTTGAGACTTTTATAAAAGGAACTTGTAAGCTTCCAATTGTTTATGTTAAAAATATTTGTATGATGCAGAATGGCTTTTGTCCTTGCATCAGTGATATGTTTTCAGTTTTAAAGAAAGATAGTTGATGTAAATTCATCTTTTATGTCTGAATATAACTTGCATGAATGAGAAAGAGGAAAACTCGATGACCTCATTTTTGTATAGTTGGATTGGTAATCCTTTGTTTATACGTATATTTATTGGTACTTTGTTGGTGCCAAGGCTTCATTGACTCTCAGATGTTGCCAGCATTGTTACTGTGTGATGTTAGGGCTCAATTTTAAATTGCCTAATCATTAATACCATTGCTTGAGCTTGTGTGTTGGCGAGGCCGTGCACACCTGTATTTATATGTGTGTGTACGTGCAGCCACACCTATAATTGTGCTATAGCAAGAGTTGAATTAAATAAAGAATATCCATGACTTTTATGATATAATCCGGAATTCTGATATTTCCAGTCTGCTTGTGTATCTTTTGTGTTATATTGCAAATAATTTTCATAAAGAGGGAAATGGATTTATCTTTATATTAAAATGCTATGTGTGAATGCTTTAGCTAATTTTCTTAAACTCTGATTTAATAGCTAAAGAGATTGGTATATCTTCATATATACTAATCTATGTTTTAAGAATACACCAATATTTCTATATTGGTAATAGTGGATCCTGGTTTTGGTTTTGAAGATAGATGACCCTGTGTTTTCATTTAGCATATTTCTTTATGCCAAAAAAAAAACAAATTAGTCCATGATTTGGCCACTAGAAAAGTAGGGTCATCACATTTGGTATCAGAGCTATGTAGGTAGATAACATAGCAAAAATTTAATTTGTGTGAACTTGTTTGTATTGACTGCTTTGGTTGCATTGTTCGAATTAATTGCTTTGGATGATCTATTTGGATTACATCAATGTTAATGATGTTTCTCCTTTCTATTATTTTGTTTTGAAAATTGTTTAATCAATCATATAACCTGATTACAGAAATGAGTTTATGACTCAGTTTTTATAAGAAAATAATTTGATTAATTTACTGAGAAGTAGGGTATTGAATAATAATGGATTAGGCAGTATGGACAGAGAGGTTTATGCTCATGTCTAGTTCATTTAAAATTGCTATGAACAAAGAAATATTATAAAAATGTGCTGATTTGTTCAGATCAAAATCTAATATGTTTATGGGTTTTTCTCAAAACCACATCCTATGTTCACAGTAAAAAAAACAAATATGGCATTTCTTATGATTTCAGTAGATTTATTTAAGCAGAGGAAAAGTTATAGAAACTATTGTACTAGCAGGTTATTAGAAAAATGTAATCAAGTAGAAATGACTCTGAAATGGGTTGTAAAATTTGGTATGAATGTTTGGTATGTTTAGATATGATTTTTAAGGAAATTAAGTTCCTTACTTATGAAATGAAGAAAGGATTACAAGAGTATTTCCGGAGTTAAAAAGGAAAATTCCTTAAATGAATTAAATATGCATGGTCTCTAAATTACAAAGTAATTTAGGAGAGTTGCCTTGGTCTATTCATCATCAGGTGGATGATGGGTATGTGCATGACATGTTCAAGTCCTGAAGGCCTCTGTGCAAAGGTTAACAGAATTGAGTCCTTTGCAATGCACACTTTGTGTTCAAAGGCAAGAGTTTAGACCATATAAAAATGTAAATGGAAATGAAGGCTGTGGAATTTAAGAATTTAAATCCAAAGAAGTTTTGTACATTACAATTGAACAAATTGGATGAATGACTGCTTGAATGTATGCTTGATGTATAGGTTTAATTGTATATATGCTAAAGCTTATTATGGAACTGGAAAGCATCAAAACCTATGAATAAATGAAAGAAAATTAAATTGGTCATTTGGGGTTAGTCAATGATCTGCTTGCTTCAGGTGGGAGGAAGTATATGCATGGTGCAAGTGCACCCTGAGGCCTTTGTGTGTTGGAATAAATAAAACAATCTGGGTGATTCCTTCACAATGCATACTTGTGTTCATTTGACAGGGGGATTTAGACCATAAAATAAAATGGGGTATGAGATTTAAATCTCTGGGTTATAAATATCTGGACAGGGATATAAATTAAACAAGGTTTAATATGTTGACCTGATTGAAATACTGGGAGAAATTGGGAGAACAAAACCTGGGTTTATTTATGTAAAAATGAAGTTATGAATGATGCATGGCTTACTGAACATTTGTTGAATGGATGCATTGCTTGTTGATTACTTGTTGAATGATTTCTGATGGCAAGTAATTAGTTGATGTTCTTATAGATGTCTGGTTTTCTTTTTGGAACTGAGGAAAAAAAAATGGATACCATTATTAAGTGGTTGTTTGTTGTTTGTATTGATTGAGTATTGTTTGTATAAACTTAATTCATACGTAAGTTTATGATATTTTGCTTTGATTGCCAAGAATGGGGTCTATTTTGAATTAAAAATTCATTTAAATAAAGATAGATTATATAAGGGTATTGATCCCTATTTTGATTTGCATATAGATGATATGTTTTGCATGAAGATGGTGTGTATGGCCATGGATGAATGAGCATTACATTTAAAATGACTTCAATATGAATCATGAGTAAGAATGTATTTGTAAGCAACATATAACTTGATGACAAAACATATGAACTGTTACTGAATTAATATTTGTTTGGTTCTGGTTGAGTAAGCTTGGTGTGTATAAATATGTTTGAGACATTAGAATTGCTTTGAAAAAAAGAAAGTAAAATTTGTATTGATTCTAGAATTTACTAAACCAATTTGCCAATAGGGTTTAGTTTAAAACTGAATGTGATCAATTTTATGATGAATGCAATGGCACTGTTTCATGCTCTCACTTGTACACTGCCATATTTGTGCATATTCACTTCATCCTGTGTGCACCCCTGAGTTGCACTGTATGCATGGACTTGGTCCAAACACTGTTGCATCTGAAATCTGCTGTTGCCCTTGAGACTTTAGACTTGATTTTGTTGTTTGCATGCAGTGGCAGTTCCATATATATATATATATATATATATATATATATATATATATATATATATATATATATATATATATATATATATATATGTCCATGTACTTGAAACTACTTGATGCTACACACTTGTGCTTTGTCTTGATCACTTCTGCTGTTGTCATTTTGTGTTGTTGTCTTGCATTTGCCAAGTCCATGTGTAAGTTCCCATACATCCATCTGAGTTTGCTGTTTCCAGATGCACTGAGTTGCTTGAATATGTCGCTTTCTTATTTATGTTCTGTTTGTATGACAGTTGCAATTACCCTTGTGCTTGTTCATTTGATGATGAAACATGTTGATTGAAATTTACTTGTGCACTCGAGTTGGCAAGGCAGTGCACGCGTGTATATTTATACACGTGTGTATTGCGGCCACTCCGCAAAATTTAATGAATATTTGGGATGCTAGAACGAGTAAGAGCGAATTGTGAGGACACAATTCCAAAAAGGTGGGGTATTTGTAATGACCCACAATATTTACACAACTATGATATTGTGATTTAAACAAGTATAAAATATTGAAATATATTTGTGCACACATTTGGTATGACTTAGGGGTTAATTTGTGATTTCCCAACTGTTAAAACCCTAGCCGTGAGTGAATTATAAAAAGAAAGATGTGGCCACTGTTTCATTCGACTCTCTCGTTTCAAAACAAAAACTAAAATGGCCGAAGCCCTAGAAATCAGATTGGGGGAAAAATCATCTTGCTGTATCGAATGGCGTTGGATTCGTGAGAAAAAGGGGGGAAAGCTATGGCAATATCTAGGGGATTGACATCTCATATAGCTACGTGAGTGTTCTTAACCTTGATTTGGCAATAAGTCCTATCTCAGGCAGCCGTAGTTATATTTCTGCAAATAAATTTGTGTGTATGGATGCTTTGCGTGTATTGATGCTTGTTAGTGATTGTTTGATCCTTGGTTGCTTGCGTATCCATATATTGATGAAGATCAAGTCTGATTATGTTCATATCTGAACCTGAGATGATATCTATTCACTATTATGTCACGATACACTGATTTAAAACTATGTATTACTGCCGAATGAATTGTTTAAGTGCACTCATACCAGACGTATCATGTCTGACCCTGTTGATTGTCTCGACAATCTCCTGGGGTGTCTCATTCAACGAGGCAGTTCGGGATGATGTTTTTACAGGTTGCTATGCACATTTTGATGAGGTGACGACTTAAGAGATGGAGTTAAAATGATTTATCACTGCATGTAGATGATATGAAGAAAGTATTTAAAGTATTTCATTGTCATTTTATATGTATTGCTGAACTGAAATATGTATATTTTACTATGAACAGTGAACCATCATGTGTTAGATTGATATGTATATAAATCTGGAAAACTGTTTTGTCTTATAAGTAATTGCAAGTTTGAAACTGAAACACTGGGATCGTTCAGTTTTTATATATTTTCTGAAATCTGTATTTAGAGAATAACTTGTGTCAAGGCAGTATACACAAGTGTTTACACTTGTGTATATGTGCAGACCTATAGCTCTGCTGAGTTTTGTGATTTAAAGGATTTTTATGGATTTTGTTCGAGTTTCCTTTCAGAAGTTTTGGGGAAAATCTTTATAAACTTATTTTGATGGATTATTTCTATATTTATGCATAACCATATATGGATCTGGAGTTTGCTTCTAGTATGTAATTATCATATCTGAGAATATATATATATATATATATATATACATGTTTTTGGCAAGTTGAATGCCTTGAGTATGAAAAGAAAAGATGAGATTTATATATTTCTCTATGTTATGGTTTTCTGAGATCAAGTTACTTATGGTTTCAAATGGGAGATTATATGGATCTGAATCCACACTTTTGAGATATGATCATTAATCTGAGCATCTGAGTTTTGATAGATATGTTTTCTTTGATATAAGATGTTTATTCTGGAAAAATGAAGTTTATGGGAGATTTGGATTTATATAAGAATTTGAAATAATTTCTGAAATGAGTTTGAGAACTTACAGCCTCATGTGCTTTACATATCTGAAATGTGTTTAGTTGTTTTAACAGCATGACTTACAATTCTGAACTATATTTATATGTTTTGGCATATCTGATGCTGTAGAACTTTGAAGAGAAAAAAAAATGGATTTTAATGCTTTCAAATGCATTATGATTTTTGAAATGAAATTTCTATGTTAAGTGGCTGTTGCTATTTGAATCTGAATATAACATTTAGTTAATACATGTTCATGTAATAGATTCTTGAATCGTATTGTGGACTTGCCATATAAATTAATATACGTGCATGCCCGTACTTTATATTTCTGAAATGAATGAGCTCAGTTTTGAATAGTTTTGCAAAAGAAAGTTAATTAGCAAACTGTTTTGATTCTCTTATGCTATATTCATAAGATTTCTGGAAATGGATTACAAGTCCATGTATTATCTTGAGACTTTTATAAAAGGAACTTGTAAGCTTCCAATTGTTTATGTTAAAAATATTTGTATGATGCAGAATGGCTTTTGTCCTTGCATCAGTGATATGTTTTCAGTTTTAAAGAAAGATAGTTGATGTAAATTCATCTTTTATGTCTGAATATAACTTGCATGAATGAGAAAGAGGAAAACTCGATGACCTCATTTTTGTATAGTTGGATTGGTAATCCTTTGTTTATACGTATATTTATTGGTACTTTGTTGGTGCCAAGGCTTCATTGACTCTCGGATGTTGCTAGCATTGTTACTGTGTGATGTTAGGGCTCAATTTTAAATTGCCTAATCATTAATACCATTGCTTGAGCTTGTGTGTTGGCGAGGCCGTGCGCACCTGTATTTATATGTGTGTGTACGTGCAGCCACACCTATAATTGTGCTATAGCAAGAGTTGAATTAAATAAAGAATATCCATGACTTTTATGATATAATCCGGAATTCTGATATTTCCAGTCTGCTTGTGTATCTTTTGTGTCATATAGAAAATAATTTTCATAAAGAGGGAAATGGATTTATCTTTATATTAAAATGCTATGTGTGAATGCTTTAGCTAATTTTCTTAAACTCTGATTTAATAGCTAAAGAGATTGGTATATCTTCATATATACTAATCTATGTTTTAAGAATACACCAATATTTCTATATTGGTAATAGTGGATCCTGGTTTTGGTTTTGAAGATAGATGACCGTGTGTTTTCATTTAGCATATTTCTTTATGCCAAAAAAAAAACAAATTAGTCCATGATTTGGCCACTAGAAAAGTAGGGTCATCACATAATCACAAAATACCCCTTTTATATTTCCATATATATCAAAACTTTAAGTATTCAGCGTTTCATCTAAATTTTCATTCAATTTAGTTTTCTAAATAATAAATTCAAATTTAGTTCAACCTAAATTTTCATTTCAATTAAATTTAGTTTCTAAATAACAAATTCAACTATGTTGATTTCAAATACAGATCCGAATCTCAACATAAACCATTTAAATTCCAATATAGTTCAAGGCTTTAATATTTAAATGTTTTATATAACAGTTTCATATAGATCTCGATTTAACCTCATTATTATTTAGTCTTGAAATACTCCCTTATTAGATTCAATATCATTTAAGTAACCTTAAATTACATTTTACTCAATATTTTCTTTAATTTATTTAAACGTGAAATATTCATTAAATCACTTAAATCAAAAATCCAGTTATAAAATCATACCCTTTAAATTTCCCATTCAAAAATTTCAAATCGATTTAATTAAATAAATCCTTATTTAAATACCATTTTTATAAACCCAAATTTTTCTCCCAATCTTAATTATTCAATTTATTACAAGAGAATCTATTTGAAATATAGATTTACATAAATACTTAACCATATATATGTATTAAATCAATCTAATTTATCAAATATTACTACTAAATCTATATATACAATTTTCATTTATATAATATCTTAAGAATCAAATTTATTAAACCATATATTTCTTTCCAAAATTATAGAAATTATTTTCAAAATATTTATATGGACCAACAGTGTCTGTATATATTTCCTATCATATAGTCAAGTGCTACAGATATTTATCATTTCAATCCGTATATTAAATATATACAGGTGGATATCATTTCAACCCGTAATCCTAAATTCAATTAAATGAAAATCGCTTGGGTTTATCATTTCAACCCATAACGATTTTCTCCTATTCTAAAGTCGGTTTGGGTATGTATCATTTCAACCCATAGTGATTTCTAAACTACAGGGAACTTGCAGAGTGATAACAGAAAATACAATAAAATAACAGACATATATCATCAATAACAATATAATATAAATAACAGGATATGGTGTCATATCCCGCAGGTGAGCAGTTACAGATAATAGCATATTTAACAAATTTAAATAACTACAGCAGCATATTTCAATTGTCGTTTCAATTGAAATCAAATTTAATGAATAAAAAAATGTTAATCGTGAGTGATTGCTCACCTTTCGAGGTTAGAGAGATAGACAATGAAGTTGAGTTACGAAATGCAAGCACGACTTCCAAAGCAAAGTTAGATGGTACGATTTCGACGGAAAAGCTGATAGATAGAAATTGATGAGAACGGATCAAATTAGCTTGATAAAATTGAAACGAAGATTATATGACTAATTTATTAATTTCTTTCAAAATGAATGTTAAATCAAAACATGCATTTTAAAAATGAAATATATATATGTGTGTGTGTGTGTGTGTGTGTGTGTGTGTGTGTGTGTGTGTGTGTGTATGCACACCCATGAAAACCATATAACTTTAAAACGCTTCCATTTCATATAAATGTTAAATAACAAATATATAATTATTCAAAATGTCACATATATAGTATATTCATTTTATGGTTGTCGTTTACATGTAATAAATATTCATTTTAAACCAATATTAAAATAATATATATGTATAGTTAAAAATCAATGTTCTAACATAAAACACATATATTAAAGATCAACACACACATATATAATATCTTTTGAAATGAATACTTGTGTATATATATAATTATTATAGTTTATTACTTTCCTTTTCAAAATATCCAGCAGGAAATCAAACAAACTTATGCACATATATATGCAGATAAACAATATTCTTTAAAATATATTGTTAACTTACTCCTTTTTTTCCTTTTTTTTTAAAGAGTATATATGCAGTACAGTTTATAAGAAATTTTTTATTTTTTTTTATTTTTATAAAACCATATTCTAAATTTAAATGTATTTTAAATTAAAACGTACATAATTATTTTCAAGTCAAAAATTTATCTTTAATATAAATAATGCCTTTGGATAAGACAAACTTCCTATGTACTTCACACTGTAACTTTATATCTAACATAAATATGCTTTAATAACCATAACCATTATAAAACTAATAAAAAAAATCTTTCCCAAAATATCGCTATATATTATAAAATACATGCGCTAAACAGGGAAGCATGCAGACATAGCCTAAAATATATAGACTAAATATACACTACTATGCATACGGCTACAAGACTAAACAGAGCCTAAAACCTTCCCTGACCAAACCACTATGTATAAATAATATAACTTATACCAAAAATGTAAACAGTAGTATATGTAAATATTCATCCAAAATATCATATATATACAGTACGCCTAAAATATAGCATATTGTAGCAACATATGCATCTTTATATACTCTACAACAAATCAAAAAACACGCTATATTAAAATACAAATATATATTAACTGATATTTTATAACTTTTATAAACTAGTATGCTGCATCTTTATATACTCTACAACAAATCAAAACACACGCTATATTAAAATACAAATATATATTAACTGATATTTTATAACTGTTATAAACTAGTATATTTATATAATCCTATAAATAAGAAAACTTCAGCACCAAGGAATCCAGCTATAGTCCTCTTATGTATTACCTATATTATATACTAGTTTAACAAAAGTTGCTGTAACGTGTTTACATATATCACCAGCTTTGAATATTTGTAAAAGATGATATAAACTTAATTAAGCAAACATTCATATATTTATAACTCACGCAACCAAAAATAAAACAATATATATTTTTTTCTTTTCACGCAACACACTTATATACGTACCATGAATATAATATGTACAACATGTATTACTTATATGTACATATTCAACAAATACAAATAAACTAACAGGAATGAAACACTATATATAACTAACGGAACCCATACTATATATGCATAATATATTATACAGGTACAACTTCTTATATTATAACCGAAATATGTATATGTAAACCTTTTGATTATAATATAAATTTATACTTCACATAACAATACATAGAAACTAATAGATATATTAACGTATTGTATAGATATAGATTACTAACCCAAAATATAAGAATTTATTTTGCTATATGAACACCACTTACCTTAAAACAACAGAGAGGCTGGTTCGTCTAGGTACTGGTGAAAAATGCACGCGGGGTGCATGAGTTAGGGTAGGGTGGTGTAGATCGCAGTGCGGAGGCGATGGAGGGGAGGCCGACGAGTTTCAAACAGATGGTTTCTTCTCTCTTTTTTTTTCAAATAAAAGGACAGGGAAGAAGGAGAGGGGGAGAGAAGAAAAGAGGCGAGAAAACAAAATGTCAGTGGTTTCACTTTGGAAGCAATGCAAAGAATACAACGTAAGTTTGTTATTAATTTTTTTTTTTTATATGAAGCAAGAGAAACGTAACAGCTTGGGATGGGAAAAGACAACAGTTAAAGTTTGAATAAGAAAATGGCAGAAGAGAAATGAAAACGTAAAGAAAATAATAAAAGAAAATAATAAAAGAAATAAGTGAATGCGAAGTAACGTATAGAATTTTATACGTTTCAAACTTTGAAATGGCAACGGTCATGAGTTGATTTAGCTACATTTAAAGCAATAACTTTTTTGTTTGTTTGGATAGTACGTAATAAGTTTGGAAAGGCAATGATATTTAAAATGGAACAAGGAAGGTTATAAATCAGATTGGAATGAAAACGTAAAGAAAGAAATAAATAAATAAAAGAAATCAATGAATGCGAAATAACGTATAGTATTTTATACGTTTCAAACTTTGATAAAATATATTGAAAATTTAAAATCTGCTATGTTTAATTGGACGTGATCCAAATATTAAATTTTTATTTCAAAATATTATTACATAAAATTTCTCAAAAGTTTCAATTAATTACGTTAAATAAAACCATTTAAAACTACTAAAATCTACGGGTCGTTACAACGTATTACCATAGATATCTAGTTTAGTGAAATTTTATCTTCATGACAATAGAGAGTAACAAAAAATGCTTACACTAAATACAAATACCTGTTTATGAATTCAATGCATGAATATTTTTCTACTTGCATATTTTTCTGCTGCGTACGGAATCACCTCTCCAGTTTTCTATTTGAGTATACTACTTTCCACGCCTTTGCTCGTGTAGGCTTGCATTCCGGCTTCTCCACTTCCTACAAGAATATATATGAATTCATTTGTAAATTATGCATTGCCATTAAGATTACATGTACAATAATGACTACATACTAATTTTTCATAAAATCGAATATACGATTTTCTTTCCAAAGTATGCGTTATGTTATTTTTTCCTTTATTTTTAGCATTTTCTTTCCAAAGTAGATAATGACATTAGCAAGAAGTTTTATCTCTTCCTATCATTTCAGTAAACATAAAAAAATGAACTTTCAATGCATATGGTAAGGTCCATATATTCGAGTATAACAAATAGATAACAATATGTGCAGGCTAAAATGTAAAACAAGCTAGGGAGATATTATACCACAAAACGGCAGCCAAAAAGAAAAATACAAATGATTACTAACAGCCCAAAGTCTGAAGGTTTCAAAGGAAAAAAATATAATTCCTAGAAGCCAGAAATACATAATAACTAATATCTTTCGCAGTACAAAAGACGAAATTTGATGCTAAAACTTCAATACATTAAATAGATGAGTGGTAAAATAACTTGACAGGAGAACCCTTATCTTACCTAATATTCTTTACCCTGGTCCTTAGCTCGTTTAATATCTGCAGCAACAAAAAAATTCACCCAAGTCTCCCTCCTCATTATAGTTTAAACTGTTTGGATAAATATTTGGCTTTTTCATTTATTTTTTATTTTTTTGGGCCTCGAAGTAGTAGTAAGCAGCGGGAAACACTTTGTTTCTGAGGATTGTCATGCTACATTGTTGGTTCCCATATCTGTAACTTGTATTCGAAAATAATTAAAGAATGTAATCAATAGCACACTATGTCCTGCTACAGTAAGAATTGAGTACGCATAGATGCAGTAGAAATAAGAAATTAAAAAAGACTGCACATGTATGAGATAAGTGATTGCTCTTTTGACTTAAAATTATCGTTATTGTTCTTGAATAAAGACTTTTAGAATCCAATCGTCTATGTAAAATTTAGAAAATGCAGAATACATATAACCCTAGCAATAAGAAATAACAAAAGAAAGAAAAATAGTTGCTCGCGAAAGAGCGGTTCAAAAGTGGAATGCCAACTAATATTTTATTTGATTTTCATTTCAAAACACCTATCAAACACTACACTGTTTTCACATATTAGAAGCGTTTATTTGTTTTCTATGTTCAAATTGAATGCATACATATAGTTTGAGTAAAATATGCGCACATATAGTTTTCAAAACACCTATCAAACATGTAAACTTTATATAAATACCAACCACGCTATGAATGCAATGCAGGAACACTGCTTGTCACTTTTCTACCAAAGGATCTGGGGTGCATCATAATTCTACGTTGTTCTTTCAAGATTTCATTTTCAGTTCTCTGTTTAACATAATATGCGTCTCTTTAGGGTTTGTATATACACCCCCAATAATGTTTAAACTGATACATGATGAAACATTTGGTAACAATATATCTGGAAGGAGAAATCTTTATTTTCAAACTTAATTAATCTACTTTCGAAGAAAGGATCAGATGAATAACTGATATTATTTTTGAAAAATTGCATTTTTTAATAAAATTATTTTTCTCAAAAATTATAATTTTTCATCCAAGTATTTTTCTACTGTAGCTGACAATATATACGATCACAAACAAGGCTAAAAATCGAAATGACTATATATTCTACAGATGAAAATAGCTATACGATCACAAACACAATGCAGAACTAGAACTTGTCCCCTACTAAAATACTCAATTGGGTCTAATTGTCCATATCTGAACATCTTTTAAGCAAATTTTTAAATGGACAAAATTCTAACTTTAGACCCAGCGTCCCCTAAGTAAGAATAGAAATTATTGGGCGGGTCATAACTATAATGTATCACAGAAATACAACTGTAAAAAACATATGATTCAACCTGCATTATGTAGACATAAAAGATCCTGGTGTTTCTTGCTGCATCACTTTCATA
The DNA here is from genome assembly GCA_030765085.1 of Allium cepa. Lineage (NCBI taxonomy): Eukaryota > Viridiplantae > Streptophyta > Magnoliopsida > Asparagales > Amaryllidaceae > Allium > Allium cepa. The sequence goes on from CM060931.1 coordinate 175,295,409, forward strand.
TTTATATTGATACCAACTTTTCAGAGCGGCACAATTCTAGGAGTATGATACAATTGAAATAATTATAAATTATGTGTGTAATTTTTTTCCCATTTGTTTTAGTGTAAATTTTATCCGATTTTATGGTTACGTGAAATTAGCTTCTACATACACACACGAAGTAATATTTTAGTTTATAATTTGTATTCTAAAATATAGACATATATGTATTATGTATAGTTTTGCTTTGTTCTTTGAAACTGTTGCATCCAATTCATTGAAACTCTTGCATTTAATTATAAGACATCGGATAATGTTAACATGAGCACAATGGTAAGATTGTGTAATTATACCAGTAGCCATTATAATTTTGTGTTAATACAAGTAGTTATGAGTTTAACACATGTTTCACTATTTTATTTAGGAAGAATTAATTTAAAGGACAAAAATTTGTATATTTTTTGCCTCAAGGACACGACCTCAATATTTTTGCCATAAGGACAAACATTATTCTAAAAATTATTCATAAGGACAAACATTTTCCAAACTTATTCATAAGGACAACAAAACTGCTACCGAGCTAAAAACTAATATCTAAAAACTGCTACCGATAACTACAAACTGATACCTAAAAACTGCTATCAATAACTAGAAACTGATACCTACAAAAAGTTGTCCTTCAGGATAAAATATTGAAGGTCTGTCCTTGAGGCTAAAAAACTGTGAAATTTTGTCCTTGACAATAATTTCCTGTTTTATTTATTTAACTAATCTTCCTCTTTCATTTTAAACCGTAACGCTAGAAACAACCAAATTCCAATTGCTTGCTATTTTAAAAACATTATTAATAGCATCAACTTACATATTGTGCTCATTATACACTTTATAACTTTCAGTTTAAAATTATATTTGTACTCATTATACGCTTTGGTGAAAAATATACGCTATTGTGGTACACTTTTCATGTTTGTAAATCATGTTTTCCTGATTAAGAAATTGTAATTGTGTGTCATTAGCCTAAATTAAATTTTAAATCAAATTGAATCCAACAGCTGAATTCAATCTAGAAATTGGAAACGAATCTGAAGAAAAAAAAACTTAAATCGGATTCAAATAGGAAATGAGAAATTTTAATTTTGCATGCATAAACCGCTCTCTAAAACAACATACGAATTCAACTACTGCAAAACTATTTGATTTAAGAAATAACTACCTAGGATATTGATCGAGGCAGACAGCGAAACTCAGCTATTGACTGAGGGAGAGAACGACACCATGATATTGATTGAAGCGAATACCAAAACCCTGCTATTAATTGAGGTGGAGAATGACAGCCTGATATTGATTGATGTGAATGAAACCCTGATATTGATTGCGAGCGATGAAACCCTAGCTCGATGGAGAAAGAGATGTGAAAAGTAAAACGAGAAATGAAAGAACCGTGATAGATGTCTTAAGTGCAAAAATACGTAAATTACAAACTTATCCTCATCACTTTAATTTTATTATGAAATCACCAAATGTAGTCACGGTAATAACCGTTAAATTGTTGTAAGGAAAATAACTATAATAAATTGGTAACGGTTATAACCGTTAAAAATTTAAAGCGAAAAAATGTTACAAAATGGACTGTTTGGTGTGATGATATGAAGGTATGTTTTTTGAAGTGCTAACTTCCTCAAGAGAAGCCTCATTATTCTCATCATATTCCATCTTCCTTATCAGCATCATAATTTTTAATCTACAACTTATGCGTTGCTCAGAAGCATGTTATGCATGCAAAGTGGTAAAATAAAAGATATGAGAGAATACCGACTACTTGTTATTTCAAAAAAGCTTCAATAAATTGGAAACAATAGGGGTAAGTAAGAGAAAACGTAAACAGTGCAACAATTTACTATTGTCATAAAAAGAATTATAAAACAAAAAGGCTTTACCGAGTACAATACAAATTATTATAACCTATGAGAATCTAGTACCCATTTGCATGCGCTTCTGGTTTATCTCCAAATTAGAAAAAGGATGACACAAGGATGCCAAATAAATCACAAACATTAGTACAATCATAATTCTATATGCATGGGTGGTGCCAAAAACTGTCTTCTACATACCCTAAACTATCATTTAAGCTTCAAGGTAAAAAAATCCAGACTCACTGTTCTACAGTACGATCGAATCCATCAACTTCTCAACATCTCCGTCTTTATACCATCTATATATCCATAGCATTAGACACTTTCTTTAGTTTGGATTTATCTTCTTTTCTCTTCAGTCTACAAGTTTTCATCTAGTATTATTTTAGATTCCTTCATGCCAATTCGTCCATACATGATCGATTATCAACTAGGTTTAAAGTGGGGTGTAGGGGTGTGGGGTGAGGGGATGGTAGGGGTGTTGTTCAAGAGAGAGGTTAAGAATGTAATTGTGTATTTACTTTCTTTATAGAGAGCCCATTTTATATGGACATCACACACAAGTTTGTATCTAGTATTGTTTTGGTTCCTCTTAAGTAAAAGTGGAGTCTCTTTAAGAATCCTCAATGTGTTTTTAGAAAATAAAGATAAGGAGCCAACAATGAATTATGGTAGATTTAGAATATGAATTTACAATAGCATAAAGAAATGCGTGATTCATAGATAAAAAATATCCTTTGTGGGCTTTTTAAGATAAACTTTAGTAAATTTGATGGTGCTCGATTCATTTCAGATCGATTATACAATATGCAAAAGTTTTATATTACCATACCTTCGCAACAAGCGTTAGGATTTCTGTATATTTTAAGACTGATTAATCATGAAACCCTTAATGTGAATAGGTGACTCGTATTGATTTGATTGAGAAGAAATCAGAGGAAAGTAAACAAATTAGCGGCAGTCATACCTAAATTCATAATTGCTGATTGAAAAGTAAATTAGATTTGGTTTTCCATATTAACACAAGCCATAGTTCTTATATTAGATCGGAATTCATAGTTGCTGCTTTCATAAACTGGTCAAGAGAAAGAGAAGAATCTAAAAGATAAGAGTTGGATCTGATCTTCCAAATTGACATAAACCCTAGATCTGAATTATTTCCATAGAAGAGATTAGGAGAATAACTAGAGCTTATGTGATTTGGGGACCATAACCCCTTGTTTATAATGTTGGCATTTTCTAATTTGGCCCTTCAACAAAATAGGATTGCCCCACTATTTACACATTAATACCATGACAATTATACATGTAAGCCTTTTAACTATTATTCATAATTCGATCACTTTAGTTAGGCTTTACACCAAAATAGCACGACACGTTTATTTTACATATGAGGCCTAAATATTGAAATTTTCCAACAATCTCCCCCGGGCATATACATAATAAGCTTATAGATGTGTTGAACTTTATAAGCTCCAAAATTTGCTATTTATAACATAAGGTGTTTTTGAAACAAACTCGTTCATTAAGTATGCCGACAAAGAATCAAATTGGCTTTCATTACCTTCAATGTAACTAAACCAATCAATGGTCACATATACCAAAACAATCAAACGACATAGATCAATCATGGATGTATAACAGTAAATTATATGAGATGTGATCTATACATGCCTATTTCCAACTGATCCTGCTTTAGTGAGATCAAAACGTTCAATACTTGAACAACCTAGAGTGCAAACAAAATTTTAATATTTTGTTTCTGATTGGAAAAAAGAACTTGATATGTATTTGTAACTAAAGTATAGAGCAATGTGGCATATGACTGTACCAAATAAAAACTCCCCCTGAACCAAAATATTCTTACATAAAAATTACAGCAATTGAGCAAGATGCTCATGAAAGACCTTGAGTGATAATCCTTTTGCAAGCGGATCCGCCGTAATGGAGTTTGTCACAGTATGCTCTATGAATTACAATCTATTTTGCACTCTCCCCATACTGGAAAATAATATGTTTTTTATTGTTACAATATTACTAATGATCTTTCAATTTCTCTATTCAATAGTTCATTGCTTTATGATAAAATTATACAATTATTTTCCATCGTTGGAAGCTCCATAACGGAAAATAGAAGAGGAGGCTATAAATGTCTGTGTGATAGCTTTCCTTATATAGCTTCATCGAAAAAAATAACAACAACAACAATATTATTATTATCTGAAGTGAATATTTTGTAATCTTGGCATCCAAAATATTCAAACTGTAATGCCTTATGATCTCCAACAAATCCGTCTTGAGCATATAATCCTTTGTTTCTTAAAGATATCTCATAACCATTTTAGTTACTAACAATTGATCCACTTTTAATGTCAGTAAGATATCTGCCAAATAATACATGCATTATCCATATGTGTATATGCTTTAGCATGCATTAGACTCCACACCGCAAATGCATAAGGAATCTTTTGCATTTCTTAAGCTTCAAGGATGTTCTTATATTACTACGTAAGACAACATTTGTCTATAGCAGAAGATTGCAGTTTGCATACCAAACCCCCTTTTTTAAAAGCCTTATCGACCTAGCCCTTTTATGATAATCCAAATAGCACTCCGTGAATGATAATGGTGCATTTGAATCTCTAATAATCCATAAGTGGTTTCTTAGTTGTTTCATCAATGTCTCCATTAAGTAACTTGACTTTAATCTGATATTGCTTAAAATCATAATCTAGAACAAGTTTCAAAATAATTCTAAAGAGTCTTTTAGTAAAACCAAAGATAAAGTCCCTTTAAAATAAAACATTGTTTTCCTTTGAGTATAGTCCTTTTTGTAATGAGCCTTATACCTTTCCACAATACTCACTTGATCCATTTTTGTTTTGAATAATTATTCATAACCAATGATCTTGTTACCTTAAGGTGGTGGGAAAGATATCAAACTTTATTATCCTTATAGATTTAGGCTATATATTCATACCTTAAACCCACATTTCAAATTAATACCTTATATGGATTGATGAAAGTCCAAAGAATCATCTTCACCGATCCAATATTTATCTTTATGAAAAAATACTATATAGTCATTGGAATAGTATTTCTTCTTTTCAAGTGCATTTCCTTAGTGACCTTGCACTTTGAGGTTTTTGAGTTTGTGTTTTTTGTTGTTGAAACAATAAACTAAATTTGAATAAAATTTAGTTTGACATTCTCTTGTTATGGTTCTTAATCTACTTCTTGTTAATGAAAGGAAACAAGTCCTATATATTATCTAAAGAAGTAACCGTAGTTGAATCAAAGATAATGATTCTCCCTAAAGACAATGATACATACCTTAAAATTGTGTTTAACATTGTATGATTATGGTTCTTAATTTACTTCTTGTTAATAAAAGGAAACAAATCCTGTATATTATCCGAAGAAGTAACTTTAGTTGAATCGAAGATAATGATTCTCCTTAAAGACAATGATCCATACTTTATTTCTCCCCCCAAACTCAACATCCTAAAAAATTGTAGCATTTCCCATCTTATAATTTTTTCTTAGTGTGGGTTTATAAAACTTGTAGCTTTTAAGTCGCTTAGAATACTAACAAAGTATGTGCTATCTTTAGTGCCTCAATCTACAATTATTTAGTAAGATGAAAAAAAATAATCATATTAATCACTAAATCAAAATTTGAGACTTTATTATAAAAGGTATTTAGCATAAGTAGATATATATATATATGCTATATTTTAAACATTAAGAGCTTTAATTCAACAATGTTTGAATTTATACATAAATCAATCTTATTATTTCTAAATGAACAATAATAACCCAATTAGTTCATATTAGAAATAGAAAACCGAAATCTACCTAAATGACATCATAACAAAAATATCAAATAAATCGAAACAATATTACTGAAATCTCAATAATATCATAAAAAATATTTATAAACTTAACTTTATATATTTGTATATCTTATTATAGAAATAATTATAAATATATTTATACGTTATTTCTTTTCGTCTAGATCCTTAGCGACTTCTTTTCCTTATTTATACATTTATTTACAATGAACGATAAATATGTACTTTCTATCTTACCATGCTTCAATCTCTCTTCTTCTTACCACAATGTGAAATAAGCTCAATAACGGTCATTTTATTCTTAAGAGAATTAATAATAATTTTAAAATAGTTATACTATGAATAAAGAGAATACAAGAAAGAAAAAAAATAATAACATGAGTGCTTTAACTTTTCAGGCAATATTTTCCATATAGTACTTATTATGTTTCCTTTATTTTGACTTTATGGAATCAAGTAATATAAAGCGTGCTTGTTTCTCCTTACTGTTTTAACAAAATGCTTTTCATTCTCAATAAAGAACTCCTTAAAATTGCTTATCCTTTTTTTTGCTTCAAATTGTTACATTTACCACATCGTTGAAAGCTTCTGAAATATTTTACTCTTCTTTTTGAATTGTCTCACCTTTGAATTTTCTTCATGACATTATAAGAGCATTCAACCATAATATGAGTGGTTATGACCCTCCTAATTGCAGGAGCTAGACCTATAAAGTTAAGAACAAACAACGTGTTTTCTTAATAATCCTTTAAATTAGTCCCAAACAAGATCATAACATTAAAATTAGCAGTCACTTTAGTCAAATTAGTTGGAAATTGAACAAAAATTAAGGATTGACCATATATGCCCATATCCAAATATCAGCTATAGTAAATTCAAATAATTGTAAGTCTCTTCTCAAGATACCTAGCACAATATTAATATCAAGTTTAGGGACAGTAGTACTAACTGTATGTGGTACTCTTGTTGTAATGATCAAACACTAATAATAAACTCAAGTCAAATAACAATCTTCCTTTGGGCCGATTAGCTATTCACTTGTAAAACCTTATAATTATCACATATTTATCACCGCACATGTGTAAGTTATTCGGCCAAATATTAGTCTTCTTTTGGGCTAGCTAACGTTCGCATGAATAAATATACACAAATATCAAACATTTTCATGAAAAACTAAAATAAGAGAGGTCACTTTTGTGACATGTTATTTAAATTAGCTCACTTGGAATGTAGGATATTTGCAATTAGTTCACAAAAAGACACCAAAAATATATTTGGATTTATTTCTTAGTGCATATACAATATTTCAAGTGCTATACGATACTCCCAAAAGCATTTTAAGCATATATGACACTTGAAAATCTCAAAATTATAACTGTGGCACAACAAGTTTTAATAATGGCTGTTATAGTCTTTTACTTTAAGTATGTGGTTGCATTCATGACATTTTCTAAATAAGTATGATACAAGATATCATAAATAAATCACATCACAAATGTCACGGATGAGTGCCAAAATTAAATGCCATATAAAATTGTACATAAATGACATAGTAAATGTCGTAATAAATAACACGAATGAATGTAGTAACTATAATGTATAACTAAACCATAATATAGTTATGCAGAATGCTACTATACCACTTTAACTTTAGTTTATTATTTGAATACTTAATTAAGGTCAATAACCATGCATTTTGGAAAAATATGACAACTGCCGCTCCTTTTATTTCAGGACAACCAAATCATGAAAATGGAATATATTTTTAATAAGTGGGTCATACATATAAAATATCTGTATCTATCAAATATAAATGCATCAAATAATAAACAATATTCTTTTCTTATTCCAAATACAAACATGCTACATCGTTAAATTTATTGCAACTGACACATTTATTGCATTTATGATGATAAGTTAATTTATTTATTACTATAAAAACTGCATTTAATGCAATCATGATATAAATAAATGCAATTGATCACTACGTGGTCCAAAATGTAAACTAGTATCATATAAACTAGTGTCATGTTAAAATTATTTCAATAAAAAATAAACATGTCATAAACATGTTAAAGAAGCATACCTTGTTTCTAATTAACCAAAATTTCTGAAATAACTCAAATACCTTATATAAATATCCAAATTACTTAATCAAAAGTTAAGTAAAGTAAAATAACCATAGAACCATATTTATATTTCTTGCATAAATGATTCTAAATTGTGTGTGTGTGTGTATATATATGTGTGTGTGTGTGTGTTTATACCATTTATAAACATTAAAAAAATGACTGTACATATCAGATCCTAAACATTTCTCAACATAAAATTCACAACTTATTTATAAAAATATATAATAATAGACATATGAATGTTTTAATCGATATAAATTATTTTTCAAAATTTAGAGGAAGTTAGATTATTTCTTATAATTTAATGATTTCAAAATTCTATCATATTTCATAAATAACATACAGAATCATTTAGATATATCTGTCTTTCTACACCAGAAAAATTTCATAAATTAGGCTTTCAATTTACAACAAAAAAATTGATATAAACCAAATCCAAAATCATCATCAAAGAATTCTTGATACATAGATCAAGCAGATCTGAAACTTAAGTAAGATTATTATAGGACTTCTAGAAAAAAGTTCAATTCAAAACTTACTCATAATTAAAAGAAAAAAATTCCCAACGAAATCAATGATGGGTGGCACCGATACCACTTGTTAGGATTTCAGTATATTTTAAGACTGATTAATCATGAAACCCTTAATTTGATTAGGTGATCCATATTGATTTGATTGAGAATAAATCAGAGGAAAGTAAACAAATTAGGGGAAGCCATATCTGAATTCATAGTTGCTGATTGGAAAAGCAAATTTGATTTGGTTTTCCATATTAATACAAGCCCTAAATTTTATATTAGATCTGAATCCATAGTTGCTGCTTTCATAAACTGGTCAAGAGAAAGAGAATAAACTAAAAGATAAGAATTGGATCTAATCTTTTAAATTGACATAAACCCAAGATCTGAATTATTTCTGTAGAAGAGATTAGGAGAATAACTAGAGCTTATGTAATTTGGAGACCACAACCTTTTATTTATAATGTTGGCATTTTCTAATTTGGCCTTTAAACAAAATAGAATTGCCCAAGTATCTACACATTAATACCATGACAATTATGCCTGTAAGCTTTTTAACTTTAATTCATAATTTGATCAGTTTAGTTAGGCTTTATACCAAAATAGCACGACACATTTATTTTACATATATGGCCCAAATACTGAAAATTTCCAACAACAAGATGCCAAACATGTTACTGGTACTTCTGCTTCATATGCTCCTAATTTTTCCCTTTTTCCTTAAAAGATCGGTTATTAGGAGTGATAAGTATAAGTAAGCCATGTGATGATTGTCATAGTTTCCAAACATTAGGCTCTTGGTACTTGAGCACGAATTTAGGGAATTGTATATAGTTCGATGTGTTGTTGAATTTGCATAAGCAGTTTGCATATAGTATGCAATTCAATGCCCATCTTTAGTATGCAATCAAATCGGCTTCGTTTGCTCTATATATTTTTGGTTATGTGTTATACATTATCATTGTTAATTTAACTTGATACCGACAGAATTGTATATGGAAAATTTATTTTTGTTCCAATGCATATATGAATTGATTGTTAGGAAAGGCAATAAATGTCATCAAATTAAAATTGTAAGTCATATTTGTCACTTATTAATTATTTATTATTTATTGTTAATTATGATTTTTAATTATTATTTTTTAGTTATTAAGTATTATTTACAACTTATAAGTCATTAATTATTAGTGTTGAGTGGATTTCTAGGCAATCTCAAAATAGTGATTAATGAACGTCTATAATGAATGTTACTCAATAAGAATGTTGTTAAATATGTAAAATGTGTAGTAAATAAGAGTATAATGCAGTTCAAGTAAATAAATGACACCAAATGTAGAGTGATTCGATCTAAAAGAAATCTGTGTCCGCTATGACTTTTTATCTTGTTGTTTATGAGCTTTCGGTTACAAGGGAGATTAAATGGTTATTACAAAAGCATAAAACAAGAAAAAATATCGGAGCTAGTATGAAGAAGTTACGATTGTTTTAAATTTCAAGTTTAATCAATTAAACAAAAATAGAGATAAAAAAATTAATAAATAAGAAAACCCGTCGGTTAATAGCAAGATTGGGAACGATCGATCGCAAGCGATTGACCAGTAATATTATCACTGTTAGAAACATTGTTTATTGCGATGCCGATTTCCGACGGCCGTCGACGGCTCGTCGTTTTTTTCCGACGGCTCGTCGCTTTTTTTCCGACGGCTAGTAATCGTTGTGGCATTACTGAAAATAAAATAAATTAGTCGCCCGCAACCATTAGAAACCATCGTAAAATACCCTTCGACGGCCGTAAAAGCCGTCGAAAAGTCATGAATACTTCAGCCCCAGACCGACACTTCTTCTTCATAATCTAAAAACCAAATTTCCGTCCCAACTCTCACATCCACCACTTCCTCCACGCCATCAGCAAGCCTCCACCTCCACCACCTTGTTCACCTCCTGCACGCTGTCAGCAAGCCTCCATGCCTCTAAGACTATTTTCATCTTCAATTTTCAGGTCTCTCCATTGCCTATTGCTCTTCGAGAAGGTTTAACTTATAAACCCCATTTAATTTTGATTTGGTAAATTACGATTAATTTGTTGTGATAGTTGTTTATTATACCCTATTGATTGTTTGTTATACCCTATTGAATGCTAATTAGGTTGTTATTATAATCATTTATCATTTAAAAATTGAGAAAAATAATTTTTTTTTCATGTATATATGTGTTAATTGGTGTATATGAGTTGATTAATTAGTGCATACGCGCATCGGGGCTAGTTTGGATTAATTAGAGTGGATGCTCAGGATTTGGTGCATGCATTTTTAAGATGACGAAAACGACGATTTAGTGTATGTGTTTCTTAGTATGTAAATAAATTATTGTAAAAATTTTTGTATAATACACTTTACTTTTTATAAATCCCTTAGATAGTTTTTGGCCCAGTCTGACAAGTATTATATATGATCGCTATATGGACATATGTTCTTATCACAGAACGGACATTTATATTCATCTGATACAATATTTTTCGAATTTGTTCCTATATTGGACAAGTTACAAACACAATAAAGTAATTACATTTTGCAAATCATTTCATTTTAAACGGTTCATAAAATTTCGACAACACCTGTTTTTTGTTCCATGTGTACACGCATGTGCGTACGATACAAGGAACAAAAGAGAAGTGCTGTCGAAATTTTGTTGAATCGTTTAAAATGAAATGATTTAAAAAATAAAATTACTACTTGTTTGTAATGGGAAGTAGGATGACCAAACATCAGAGTAAAATAATAACCTAAAAATTTAAGATTATATTCATATAAACTGTGTAAATCCGTTTCAAAATAAAATTAAATAGAATAATATTATATATTTGCAAAAATTTAAATGTATGATTTAACTGAAAATAATATGTCAATACGTAAATGATTACTACATTTTTATGTTTTAAAGTAGGAAAAATGATCAATTATTTTATCGACTGGTGTTGGATGTACCAACAAAGAAGAGAAATGGGAGGCTCAATAAGTGAACATTTTCAAAATGGTGTACACGTCTTTATTGAATTCGATTTAAGTAATACTAGTATCGATGATGAAATTCGTTGTCTATGTAGTAAGTGCAAACTATTGAAACATTAGATACCGGATATGGTAAAAGTTCATTTGCTCCAATATGGTTTCATGTCGAATTATTTGGTGTGGGATTGTCATGGAAAATTTATAGCACCTAATCTCGTATGTTCAGAGGAGAGAAGGTGGATAATGAAATTATTTTGACGAATCTCATAGAAGATATGATTTAAGATGCAAAACATTCGATAGTCCCAACTATTGAAGTTGATGATAACGATGTTAATGTCGAGGAAGAACCAAATATTGGAGCAATTTTTTTTTATGATTTATTGGATTCTCCTTATCCATCTATAAAAAAAGATAAGGCAGATTGGTTGGCAGTTTTTAAAACGAAGGCAAGATTTATGTTTAATGGAAATAATATTCCAAGCGAACAAGCATACCAAGTGGACATCGAGTAAAATGGCGAAATAACAATAACAGATGATCAAACTAATTTTGTACCTCTAAATGATGAATCAAATGTATTAGCAGAAGCTTTTGAGACCACGGAAGAAAACAATATAGAGTACTAGACCAAGTCTGAATAAAAAAATGACAAGGACTGATTAATAGTATACATGTTGAAAAAAGATAATTTATGGTAGTACTGATGTCATATTTTATTGTATGTTGTATGCAACTATTGATATTAAGCCTTGATATGTTTACTCATAATTGAATGATATGTTCTGCCATAATAAAATAATATGTATATGACATGTATTATAGATGTCTTTCTTCAGGCGTCGAAGTTCTTCGCAGTCCAGTGTCCTCTATTCGTCTCAGAGAGGGACCGTCCACCGTAGAGGTGATAGCATCGGCCCGTCGCAGGAGGCGTCGTGTACGGTGGTCAGATTGCTACCAAAGGAAGATGGGTCATAAGTATTAAATTTACTTCAGCCTTATAAATATTTTGTATGATATACATGATTTGTCTGTATCATATTTAATGCAGAGGTTTTGAGCTTGAGCCTTCGAATATAGTTCTCAGCATTTCTAAGCAGGCATACATGAGTCGTATGACTGCATGTGGGCCCAAATGGAGTAGGATCCCAGAGCCGTACGGGAGAGCATCTAGTAGAACCTACTAGTAAGTATATATTTATATAACATTATATATAATCACTTTATAATTTGCTGACTAAGTATAAATGTATAACTTATATTTTTTTTCAACATGCAAGGGGTAGTAGACCTACAAGAGGAGAACGTTTCTTTTTATCAGCGCCACTGGAACTCTAAGGCTGCAAAAAATTAGTAGCATACAATGTCTACCATCAGAAAATCTAGGAAGAAGCCAAGCTGGATGGCGCAAGTGTAGGGGACGCTTGGATCGCATGGTGGAGAAGCAATGAATTTAGGGTGAGTCTATCAAATATTACCTTTATTTGTTCAGTAGAGAGTACATAATTTATACCTGTAAAATATAATCTTAATTTTTAATTTGCAAGTGGATTCAAAAAGGAAGTCGGCGAACAGGCAGAAAAATCCAATCACATATCATGGTGGCTCGAAATCATTTCAGCATCATCGTGAGGGCCTGGTAAATTAATTAATTGCAATTACGAACACTTGTTGCATTTTTTGTATAAATTTGTATGAACAACAATAATATACACCAATTATTGTAGAAAAAAGCGCATGGGGCTCCTATCTCATATCTGGACGTATTTGCACATACCCATGCCATCAGGCAGACCAACGACGAGGGATCAGTGACGTATGCCTGGCCTGAGGATGATAAAGCATACGCCGCACATGTAAGTATATTTTAAGTTATAAGTTATTAATAATGATCATTTTAATTAATTAGTTATAAAATACTATAATAATGACATGTAATATTTAATTTTATTAAATTTTGGCGTTGCAGGAAAGGTTATGCAAGCACGTGCGCAGATGCTCGAGCAATCGGGATGGGAGCAATTGACCACTGATGAGGAGGATGTTATCTTTGACTTTGTTATGGAACCGACATAGTGAAATAGGCGCTATTTCGACTTACGTAAATAACATAAGCATATTTTGACTTGTTTTGTAGGCTCGGGCCTCACAAAAGACTTATCAAAAGGCTTAGGATAAAGCTGAGGTTAACGAGCTTCGACGGCAGTTTGCATAGCTGCAGGAGAAGGTCCACCTCCAAGCAGCGCAAATGGAGCAACTGAACCAGCGTTTAGCCGAGTACATGGAGCAGGATGGAGCATTCCCTTTATTTGGTGGTTCCAGATCCGGTGATGAGACGACGAGTCATGAGGTACATTTTGCAATGTTTGTTTTTGAAACTTGTGTATATATACAACAAGAAATGGTGAGGTTGATTTGCGGACATATGGTGTTTGATGTTGATTTATGAGGTTGATTTGTTAGACTGATGTGTTTGGTTGGCATTTTAGACGTTGTATATATTGTACATTGATGTTGGATGTACATATTGCTCTTAGGTGTGTGAGATTGATGATGGATGATTTATTTTGTACTGATGGTGATATTTGAGTTTGAGATTGAGATGGTAATGTTTGAGTTTTATATTGTTATTGATATTAATATTGAATATATTGATTTTGATGTGTTGTGATATATATAGGTGTTGATGGGCTGTTTGGAATTCGAATGGCTGTTGTAATATTTTAAAAAAAAACCCATATTTTCGAAGGCTCCAGATAGTTTTCCAATGATTTTTGAAGCCAAGTGGATGTCTTAACCATCAGAAAGGCCGTCGAAATTGCCTTCGAAATAGCCGTTGGAAGCCATCTTGACATCGTCGTTTCCATCGAAAAAAGACGAAAGCAGTGTTCTTTATACCAACGATATTTATGATGGCCACCGACGGGTTGTAGCCATTGAAATTCACTATATTCCTTGTAGTTTATACCAATGAGGGTTTGTCTTGGACAATGGCCTAAATTTGATCGGTATAGTTTACTTGTGAGCGAAGTAAATGTCTTAACGTATACGATGTAAACAAAGTTCTCTAAGGATTGATCAACGGTGAATACTAATCTAAAGCCCCTATAAACACACAAGTTGATGTAGAACTTAATCAATAAAAATTAGTACGGTTCCTTGAAACTCTATCAAATTCTTTCAACTCCAAACCTAAATTTTTCAAAATAAAATAAAAATAAAACTAAAGAGATTAAAAAGGACAAATCAAGCGAAGAGGTAACAAACGGTGGAATATTTACAAACGGGATTCAAAGGGAAAAGCTTGGATCTGAGGTGAGTGGGCATATTTTTAATAAGATGATTTGTATATAGTTTAGTTAATATATCCTACCTAATTTAGGTTGTCAGAAACTAAACTGGAAATCATATTGTTTGGATCTGATGTTAAATAACAAATTAAACTAATGTAAACCTGTTAAATAGAAATTGATCTAGGTTAAACCCCTTTTCCAATTTCGTTTGAATTCATATAACCTATTAATATAACTTGCTGATATTGATTTCATATACCTGTTAATGTTGATGGTAAACCCTAGATTAAACTTATTACATTTAAATTTAAACCCATTAAGTAAAGAAATCTAGTAATTCACGGACATTTGTAGAACATCCTCGATCACATAGGATATTTCTAAAATCAACTTCATATGATCACCATATATTAATAATGTACTCATACGTCGGACTTTTATCATACCCATCCATTTTCTCTCTTTTTCCCTACCACGGAACGATAGGGTAGTAGGTGATAGGCCCATGATTAGTACGTTGAAATGCAAGCACATTGCTTGAGTTGCTTGTTATTTTATATTACTCACTATGTAACTATCTATATAATTCAATACTTATTATTTATCAGACCATCTATCGTATTTTTGTATACTTTAAATTTGACTACGTATTGTTTTCTGAGACTGTATTTTTAGTTATTTTATGAGATGGTTATTTACTATATTTATATTTTGTTGTCTTCCGCTGTGAAATCTAAAATCATATCTATATATCTTTAGACTTTGTAATGTGTTAAAGTCCCTGATAGTTGTATTTCTTAGCATCGACAAGTCACCCTAGTCTTTGAATCAGTTTGTCCGGAAGTGTAGGTTGTCACGTTGGTATCAGAGCATAGGTTTAAAATTCATTACGGATTAGGTGTGTATTGAGAGAACGTACATGAAAAGATTTTTGAAAAGAAAAGGTTTTACAAATGTTTTTCAAAATGTTTTCGAACTGGGTTTCTGAATTGTGTGCATGTATAAATATATATGTGAATAAATAAAAGTTTTAAAAAAAATTCCAAGTATTTTATATAAGCGTAAACTTTTTCACTTATTCTTTCCTATCCGATCTATGGAAAGTTGCTAACAAATTCCTAAATCACATATAGAAGATAAGCGATCCCGCTGGTTCAAGCTCAGGCGATGCGGTTGAGATTCCGGGCATAAACTCCCGATTTGGTTCTACCGGTATCTTCAGGCAAGGGGACATGCCGAGCTTAATCCTAATATAGGACTACAGAATGAGCGCCAGACGCAGTTCTTACGCACCCACCAACCATCGATTTTTGCAAAGCTATGTAAGGATTTTGCAAACCTTAAAGGGAAGGCGTACCTAGGGACAGAGTCATATGTAGGTTTGAGGACCTAGATTCATACATACGAAATGATTTTCTAGTTTGATGGGTTTGAGGAATGATGTGAGGAGACAACTTGCTAATTGGCAGCTTTAGGGAGAGGCCCCGAATTGGTAGGATGTGGTGGTTGCTGAGATTGACATGGGAGAAATTACTTGGGTAGAGTTCCATAGACATTTTGAGATTAAGTTTCTGTTTAGAGCTGAAGGGGGAGCGCAGTTAGAGAAGTTTATACATCTACAGCAGGGAGACATATTAGCGAAAGAGTTTATCAATCTATTCAATGAGTTGGTTAGATTCAGAATGGAGTTGATCAATACTCCATACAAAAAGGCCTGTAGTTTTCTAAAGGGCTGGAAAAACCTCTTTAAGGTTTGGCTCTTGGGCATATTCCAATGGGTGCGACGTATAAGGGTTTGGTGGAGATGGCCTGCTGAATACCATCTCCAAGGAGGAAGGAAAGAAAGAACCTAAGAAGTTTGGAGGAAAGCCGCCACAGTAATATCAGCGCAAGGGAGGAAAGTGACCCAAGGAAAAGATTAAGTAGCAGGATACACAGTGTAGGAAGTGTTGCAAGGAAGGGCATTTTGCAAGGTAGTGCAAGGCAGGTGATTCGAAGATTAATTGTTACAATTTTAATCATTACGGGCTCATGAGGAGAGGGTGTCCAGCACCTCAAAAGACCTCCACCTAGGTGGTTCCAGCTTATGCACTAGACATAGTTCCTAGCTTGAGTATGCCTCCAATAGCGGATAAGGGAAAGAAGGTCGTGATTGAAGGTGTGTTAAATCTATCTGGTTTATCCATTCATATGTTATTTGACATAGGAGCGTCATACTCTTTTATTTTCAATAGATTTGTAGATGAGTTACTTTTAGAGGCTAGCATAGTTATATACACTGTGGTTGTATCAAATCCTGTTGGAGGATCAGTTATTTGTCTATGATATGTAAGGGTTTGAAATTGTTTATTTTAGCGGTCAAATTTGATTACGATGCTTTTTATCTTAACATTTTCTGGGTCTGGGTTGATTTTGGGCATGGATTGGATGACGATGTATATGACTATCATAGATTGTAATAGAAAGGCTATTAGGTTGGATACTTGTGGTGGACATATTCTAGAGGTTTATGGGATCCCAGAGGTTCGGTTATGTTGACTTAACTATATTCATTAGACCTATCACATGACGAGTTAAATCCAGTGCACATAGTAAGAAGTTAAACATATATCTTTTTCGAGGTTAATATTCTCCCACCCTAGAGAGAGATTGAGTTCCAAATTTATCTTATGGAGAACGCTAGACCTATTGCCTTACTCTTGAGGCATATGGCTTTGAAGGAGAGACGCGGGCTAAACAAGCGAGTGAGCTATTAGAGAAGGGCTTTATTAGGAGTATTTTAGAGTAGGGAGCACTAGTCATCTTTGCCACCAAGGTCGATGGTTCTCGCAAGCTTTATGTCGATTATGAGGAGTTGAATAAGCTGACAAAGAAGAATCATCATATATATTATCCCTTTAATCAGTTTATTGGAGAGAAGGTGTTCTCACAACTTGGTTTGTCTACTCGATTCCACCAGCTGTGTGTAACTGAGAACATTATTCAGAAGACTGCTTTTCGTACACCCGACGGACTTTATGAGCGGGTATTCATGCCATTCAGACTGACCAATGCACATGCCTACTTTTTTGATTTGATTAGCAAATTTTTTAGAGGGTTACCTAATATATTTGTTGTGGTATTTATGGATGACATATTATTCTATTCGAAAAGCGAGGAGGAGCACACATTGCATTTAGAAGAAGTGTTTAATACATTTCATGTGCATAAGTTGAAGGCAAAGTTAAGTGTCAATTTCGGCAGGAGAAGGTATGCTTTTTGAGAAATGTAATCTCGAAAAGTGGGCTGGAGGTCGATCCTAGTAAAGTGATGTAGTATATGATTTGCATGTACCGAAGAATGCCACGAAAGTGAGGAGTTTACTTGGTTTGGCAGGCTACTATAGGAAGTTCATTAAGGAATTTGCGAAGATCCCTGCCCCTCTGACTTGGCTCACCTAGAATAATTTGGTTTTCTTGTGGGACGCGAAGTGTGAGGGTGCTTTTATTCAACTTAAGATGGCATTGACTAGTGCACATGTTCTAGTGTTACCCGATGACACAGAAGTATTCATATTGTATCCCGATGCTTTGTTACAGGATTGGGCATGGTCTTAATGCAAGAAGGGAGAGTAATGAGCAATGCTAGTTGTAGTTAAAGGTCCATGGAAGAAACTATCCTACCCAAGATCTTGAGTTGGCGACCATTGCCTCTACGCTCAAGTCATGGAGATATTATCTATTAAAGGAGCGATTTGAGCTTTAGATGGATCATAAATCCCTGATTCTCCCAGAAGGATTTGAATTTAAGGCATAGAGAAGGATGGAATTTTTGGCATCATACAATTTTAATATATCATATACTCCAGGTAAGGCCAATGTAGTGGTTGATGCCTTGAGTAGATAACATGCATTGTTGAGTCGTTTGTTTTTAGAGTGGAAGCATTTGAAGTTCATTTCTACATTCTATTTTCGACCATCGTTAGACATCACTCTAGGATTGTTAGAAGCTTTAGATATGCATCCTACACTTATGGATCATATTGGGACAAGTTAGAAGTAAGAAAAGGAGCTCTTAGATAATTTCAAGAGGGTTGGTACAAAAGAGAAGTCAAGTCATTTGAGGCATTATTCCATTGACTCAAAAGAGATGGTTGTAGAGAGATAGTAGGTTATGTGTTCCTTTCATTATGGATTTGATCGACATGGTACTACCTGAGTCTCATCGTTCTAATATGACCATTCATCTTGGTGGAGACAAACTATGCCATGACGTAAAGAGAGTCTTTTATTAGCATGGTATGAAGAAGCATGTGGAAAAGTATGTAGCCCGATATATTACTTGCTAAAGAATAAAAATGGAGCAAAGGAAACCGGGAGGATTGTTGCAGTCGTTGGATATTCCACAGTGGAAGTGAGAGAGTATTTCTACGGACGTCATTAATGTACTGCCTATAAGTAGGAGAGGGAATGAGAGTATTTAGATCAAAATCGATCAGGTGACCAAATGCGATCATTTTTCTTTTAGTTAGGAGTGCGAGGACTACGGTATCTTTAACGAGAGTATACGTAAGAGAGATTGTTAGGTCACACAGAGTTCCTTCTATTATAGTTAGTGATTGAGATCCCCTTTTCATCAGTGAGTTTTGGAGGAGTCTACAAGAGGCTTTAAGCACCGAGTTGAGCTTGAGTATCGCTTATCACCCATAGATAGATGGATGGACGGAGAGAGTGAACGGTGCATTGGAGGACTTACTTCATTTGTGCATATTGGATTTTGGACACTCTTGGGAGGATCAATTTCCACAATGGAGTTCACCTATAATAACAACTAACAGGCGAGTATTGGGATGACACCATTCAAGGCATAATACGAGAGTCTCAGTAGGTCACCATGGTGGAACACTATGAACAAGATTATCCTATGACCAAATATGGCAAGGAAAACATTAAAGAAGGTAGACTTGATCCATATGAGGATAAAAATCGCACAAGATAGGTAGAAGTCCTATACTGAAAGGAGAAGCACGGAGTTATAGTTCCAGTGGACGACATGGTTTTTGTGAAGTTCTCACCGCTTAAGCATGTTATGATATTCGGTAGTTATAAAAAGTTAGCACCGAGGTTCATAGGGCCATTTTTGATTACTGGTAGAGTTGGTTAGCTTCTAGGGTAGAGCTTCTTGAAAAGTTAGTAGGGGTACATGACGTTTTCCATGTGTCGCACTTGCAAAAGTGCTTGCATGATACAGCTGTCGTAGTCGAGCTGATTTAGCAAAAGGAGATGGAGGTAAAGAGGGTGTCACTTGTTCGTTGTGCATCCATTTGTATTCTAGAGCTTGATACAAAGCGACTCTGCAACAAGTTATCAAGCTTGTTAAAGTTCATTAGGGAGACGATCCAGCCAAGAGTACATGGGAGTCGGAGGAGAGGATTGGAGCTATCCATCCACAATTATTTTCTAGTATGTTTCCATTTTGATAATTAAGTATAGGTCACTTGTGTTTTTAGGTTCTAACTTGGTATACCCCATAGGTAGAGACAATAGATGTTAGGAATGGTTGCAAACGTGTCATTAGGACATGTTTTAGATGATGGATGCTAGTAGATGTATTTATTGAATGGTTCTTTGCACATATAGGCGATGTATATTCTTGATTTAGTAAATACACTTACACTATCCTTTGTTTTATTTTGTTGACTTATATGTGTATTATTGCTATATATGGATTGAATGGTTGCACATATATGTAGATCACAAGTATATTTACCTAGGATGGTGCATATATTTGGATACATGACATAAGCAGTTGCATTTAGGAGGTCGACTAGATCCAGAGACCACCTAATCTTTATATTAAAATAGATTCATGTGCATTTCATGTTTGTACATACACATTGCATTCGAAAATTTACTACGGACAGTGATTGGCAGTGGACGATGGATGAGTAAATGGTTGCAGTTATTAATTGTTGCATGTATGAGTTATATTTTTTCCATCCTTGGAAGATTTTAGGGACGAAATCCTTTTTAGGGGAAAGAATGTAATACCCCAAAGACTCAAGAGAAAATTTAGTGAAGGAATTAAATTTAAATATAACATGGGCAAAAATGAAATTTTTACAAATTTTTGAATTTCGCTATGAAACTTGCACCGTCGCGTTCGTAGCAATTTTCATATATATCCTTTTGAGATCGGAGTTAGTATGAAGAAGTTACGTACGTTTTAAATTTTGAGTTTGAATATTCAATAAAAAATGGAGATAAAAAATTAATAAGGATGTTTGCACCAAAATTGGTCACAACACTCTTCGGGAGTCGTTGAAGAGATAATAACGAAGAATATAGATTCAAAACGAATATTATCTAACAAAAACTCCAACCAACAGTAAAGTAAAAGAGTAGACAAGCGATTTATAGTGGTTCGGCGTGTTGCCTACGTCCACTGTAAAGTTTTCTGCAGCTTTATTGATTCTCTTTCAATGATTACAAGTTGTTATAGCAATCAACAGCAAGTTACAACTAGAAATTCGAAATATACAGCAAATATATGATATAGGATAATGGAGATCTTGATCCAGCAGAGTCTAGGCGCTTCAGAGTCGAAAGATCCTTTTTCTGTTGGCCCTGAGGCTTTATTTATAAGCGTAGGATGCTGATATTTCGCTGAAAACTCGGGAGACTACTTCTGGCACGTGAGGGGGCCCACGCGCCCGGTTTCAGGAAATTTGGGCCCACTCTGGCATCGATTCGAACTCCATTCGAATCGATCATGAGTTCATCCAATCGAGGTGAAATTTGGTGTGGACATTCTTCAACATGAATGCAAGCTTTTGTGAAACTTTCGTGGCATTTGGATCAGTAGATTGAGAGATATGATGGGTTCGAGATGACGTTCTTTGAGTGGCTGTTTGGTTCGAAACCATCCCTTCGAATCGATGGTTTCGAATCGATGGCGGCACGTGTCTTCATGTTGACGTGGAGCGCACACTTCGCTTCGATACGGGTTTTGCTCCGAGTTGACTGTTTCGATTCCATATATCTCGGCGCATTCGAACCGATGAAGGACACGTCATCATGGCTAGTTGACCCAGTGGATTTGAACGAAGCTTCACAGATGGGTTCGAACAAGGCTTCACGGATGGGTTCGAACGAAGCTTCACAGATGGGTTCGAACAAGGCTTCACGGATGGGTTCGAACAACTGATGCTTGATGGATTCGAACTTGCGTTTCTCTGATGGTTACGAGCTTTGCAACTTCTCCATGGATACGAGGTCCATCGATACGAACTCGATCGATTCGAAGTTGATGGAGTTGAACCGAGGCACTCTGATGGATTCGAAGCTAATCGATACGAAGGTGATCGGTACGAACGATGTTCGGTGATGGATTCGAAGACACCTACAATGATGGATTCGAAACCAGTGTTCCTCCCTCCAAGTTGAATCGATCATAACTTGAGCGTATGAACTTGGATTGACTTGAAATTTGAGATGTTGACTCCTGTGATCTTTCTTGCCATGTCCTATCAATTGTAGCTCAATCTGGACTCGGACAAAATTCAGTGATATCCATAGCGAAACGAAGTATGACCAATCTCTGAGACGAACTGTTCTCCGTTTTCGATCGATCTTTTTGTATCGCGGCTTTTCCAAAAAGCAGGATAACATTTTGCCCCCCAAAGTACATCTTGTGGGAACATGACGTGCTTTGAATGGCTGCAATTTCTCTCCGAACAATCATTGCTCTCCTTTTTGTTGAGATTCGTATTCTGTATTGCTGTAACCTTGTGCTGATATGATTGATTGCTGTATAATAGCGCTTAGCCGTTGGCTGTTGCATTTGTAACAAGATGAGTATTCGATCCTTGTAAATGTTTAAAATCGAATGTTAGCTCGACCTATATGCACATATGTTAGTTTGACCCTTGTTAACGTCGTGCGTCCACGAGTCTTTGTCAGTTTGGTTTGCTATTGAATTTCGTATCGATTCTCTCTGAACCGATTTGGAAATTTGAGTTGAGACAACACTTGATGGTCGTTTTGAAAAGTCTCTTCGTATCGATCCTCTCCTGAGCCGATATAGAAGGTTGAAGGAAACGACTTTGGGTTGCGCGAATGTAATACTTCGAACCGATGTGTTTGAGCATCGATGGATTTGAAATCTACATTCTTATGGATGGAGTACGATTATGTAATGATGGGTACGAAATTGACATTCGAACCGATAGCTTGGACGAGTATGAAACGTTCATTCGTACCGATGAGAAAGGATGGATACGAAATAGTAGTTCGTATCGATCGGTTGTGGATGGAGTCGAGAATCTGTTGATGTGAACAGGGGCTTCGAATCGATGTGCCCACTGTTTGTTTCGCATCGATGCAACTTGTCGGTCTGCTGTGTGTTTCGTATCGATGAAGTGTGAGGGTAATTTCGAATCGATAGGGCCTTAGGCCGATGGATTCGAAGGCTGACTTCGAATCGATCTGATAATTGACCGGTTGTGACCGGTTGAGTTAACTGGGATGCGAAGCAGCCCGGTCACTTCCTAGGCTTCATATAAATAGCAGGGGGTTTCACTTTTTTCACTTTTCACTTTTTTACTTTTGCCTTGTGTCTATTGTGCTCTGCATCGTTTCGAAGCTCCAGAGAGGAAACACTGCGTCACGTCACCGAATCAAACAAGATCCAAGTCTTTAATTCCTCGAATCCATCATTCAAACTGGTAATTAGCCTCGAATCCAAACGGAAAAGCTATTTCGAACCTACCTCTTCTTCATCGATTGGCCACTCTGGTGATTGGTAAAACCAGATCTGGTTTGGGAGAGCTTCGAATCGATTCGTGGACTCGAGTTCGAATCGATGATGGCGACGTCATTTTTCCTTGGATTTCGCATCGATCCCTGGAATGACTTTATGGGGGTGACGCAGTTCGCACCGATTGACTACCTTTGATGGGTCTATTCGAATCGATGGATTCGAATCCATCAGCTATCGGTTCGAAGTTCTCAACTTTGCATCGATACGGAGGGTATCGATTCGAACGTAATCGATGTTAAGTTGAGGGTTTCCTTATCGGTTCGAACCAGTTAACCAAGGATCGATTCAAAGTCATCCCTCATTGATCGATTCGAACTTGACACCTGATCATCGATTCGAAGCGCGCCTTTCTGCATCGATTCGAAGTGATGTTAGGATGGGTTCGAATGAGTGATGTTAGGATGGGTTCGAATGAGTTCCCTGTGATCGGTTCGAACCCTCTATGATGGATACCAAAGTTTGACATTTTCTAAGCATAATTCCGACGAGCTTCATCCTTGCATATTTGGACTTGACAATTAAACTGCATACTTGACCACCCTTTGAAGCTCGTCGATGGAACCACAACACTTCCATCCAAATCAACTTCCATCATACAAACGGTTTAGTGGTGACGGTCAGCGATGACGGTCATTATAACTGGGCTTCGTAGCTTTGTCGTTTGCATATTTCTTTTAACTCTGCGATACTTATTCAAGTAATGCATGGTACTGTACAACATACATTCATACACTTTACACTGGGGAACGCACGGGTCCTTTGTCGTCTAACGATGGTTTCTCATGAGTTAGCTAGTCATGGAACCTTCAAGTTCACAACAGCAGGAGGTTCAAAGCACAGTTACTCCGAGACTAGAGGTTCCAGATATTGAACCTGAGATCATCGGTCCGGCCCCGGACGAACTTCCCAATGCGTCTTTCATTGCCAATCCGTCGGATTCCGTTCAATCCAATATTTCCGAAGATATGTTGGGAAGAATATGCTTGAGGCACGGCCTGTCACTGGATGACGTGTTATTGCCGGGGCCGAATGATAGACCACACAACCCGCCGAAGGGATATACAGCATTTAACCACCACGCGTGTGCGGCCGGGACGCTTCCTATGTTCAACGAGTATATAAGGGAAGTGTTGTCTTTTTTGAGGGTCGCTCCATCTCAACTACACCCGAACGGATATGCTTCCGTGAACAGTTTATTCACCGTCTTCATGGAGTACCTTCATAGACCATCGATCCCGACCGAGATCAGATATCTATTTAATTTCAAAACCTGAGGTGATTACCCTTCCTTCACATTTCTGGAAGCAGTGAGGAATTACCAAGTGGTCACTGGGTCCTGGACCAGGTTGAGTTATTACAGGACGGAATGGTTCTATGTCATCCTCCGGGGTTTGCCTGGCGATGGTTATTCAGACGTGAGTGTAGCTGAGTTATCAAGTAATTACTAAGGCAATTGCGGTCAAAGTGAAACTTATGTTTTTTTTTCTTTTTTTTTCACAGCGACAATTCAGCGACCTGAGGGCGAACACTTTAAGGAGATGGTGCGAGTACTTTGAGAAGTCCCGATTGAAGATAGGGATATCGAGTCGCTCTTGACCGATAAGAATCTCCGGACTTACGGGTTGATTGAACGAGGGCAGAGCATAAAGTTTGACGGGGCATTAAGGACCGTTTCGAAGAAGCGAGTCAAGCACAAGAAGCCCAAAGTTATTATAGCCGAGGAGGCTGATCCTGAAAGAACTCATACTGACGACGAGCCGCTGTTGGAGCCTACAGACGTGGTTCAGGATGTCGCAGAGCAAAGAAAAGGCAAGGCAGCCGTCGTCACATCAACTAAGAAGTGGAGATGGAAATCGGTTGTCACGGCCCGATCCTCTCCCGGAGTTAGAATTTCAGAGATGTCTCCTCCGAGAATGAAAGTCTTTATGAAGGGCTCGCCGATATTCCAATTCCGGACGATGTGTCCCTGCAGCATGATGCCGGATTGGAAGAACTTTCAGAAACTTTAGTTTTGAGCGAGTCTTTTCCCACTGGTGTGGCAGACACATCCGGTTGGTCGGGGGGTTGCACATTCATACATATTTCACAACACTGCATAACCTTTGACTATAAACTACATGTATCGAAGGGTGATTAATCCTGCTTTATTTTGCTCTGCAGATACCATGTCCGGGCGAGGTTCAATGTTAGGGAGTCTCCGACACGCGTGCAAGTCTTCATATCATGGGTCGCGCAGACGGGAAGGGGACAGAGATTACGACCAGGGACGCTCTGGGTACTCTGGTCAAGAGAGATATGACACAGATAGAGGCTATAAGCGTCGATCCCGATCGCGTACTCCTCCTCCTCCCAGAGATCCCATACAACCCCCTGTTCATGTCTCCCGTCCTTCTGAATCTTCACACTACATGTCGGCTTCTCAATCCTCTACGCATGAATCCCGCCATTCTAGAAGCGAGACAATAACTGCTGTCGCTGCAGAACAGCCCCCCGTGGAAATTTCAGGGGAAGGAGCAATCAAGCTTGCTCAGCTGAAGAGAGATTTCCCAAACATCTGCTTCGACAACTATATCTTTCCTCCACATTTAAAGAAAATCCCGGAGGAGGCTGAGCAATTGGTACATGACTACGTACATGATTTTACGCTCGGTACAAAGCGTGGTCGAAAGCAGCTGACAAAGCGTCAGCATTGGCCTTTGACCGTGGGGCCACCATCGAGAGATTGCAGGCTGAGTTAGCTCAAAGGAGCCGTATTATTGAGGTGCTAAACACTGAAGCTGAATCTTCTCGGAAATCTGAAATGGAGGCTATCAAAAAAGCCGACGAAGCCCAAGCAACGATGGATAGGATGAAACGTGAGCATTATGCCACGGTAGAGGATATGAGCCATCGAAACACCCTGGTCAGTGCCGAGAGGGACGCAGCCCTGAAGGAGTTAAACGAGATTAAGTCCAAATTTGCCGAAATCGCCAAGGATAGGGATGATGCAAATAACGCAGCCCAGGAGGCGTGTGAACAAGCCGTGATTCTCCGGACTGAGCGGGATGCGGCAGTGGCCAAGGTCCAGGCGGTCGAGACGGAGGTCGAGGAGAAAGTTCAACAAGCGGAGGACAAGCTGGAGGCCGATATTGAAGATCTGCTCATCACTTATAACGCCAATGTGTTGAGACACAGAAATTTGGCCTGGCTTCAAGATTACCCGGTACACCTCCGCAGCACTTGGGGTCGATTGGTTGAGGAAGAAGAGGAAGCGCATCCGGGTGAATCGGTCGACCGATTTGAACTCAAAAACCAGTTGCTGACAGATGATGAGTAAAAGATCCTCCATAACGCTATTATTTCTCATGAGAAGGAGATGATTGGTGGCCGATCTCTGGAGGTTGGAGAGGGATCAGGTGTTGAGCGTCACGCCACTGTTACTGAAATCACCGCTCCACCTTCGTTAGAGCCTGTATCTGCGGTTGGTTCACAATCTGTTCCTGCTTACGACCCAGAACAGCCGTGGTTATCTCCCATCCGGGAGCACGTCTCTGAGGCCGTCCAACCGTCAACGAGTCAAACTGAGGAAGGTACTTTGAACATATCTCAAGTATGTTTCTATTAAAGTGTTTGTTTTGAAGCGGTTACTAATAACCTCTTCTTATCTTTGCTTAGTAACCGAGACTACTCCGGCATCTTCGGCTCAGGAGTCTATTCAAGGGCAAAAGGCCATCACCACCGAAATGACTGTCGTGACGACGGCAGTGTCTACTGAGATGGCGCAGGGGAGATCCTTATCTCTCGACGAACAAATAGTGAGTGAGCTGCTTGGTCAACAGGGTGACCCTTTTACAGACTTGCCATTTATCATTAGTGATCTTCCGTCGGCCTCTAGTTTTGTAACGCAGACCACAGCTGCCCCCAGCCAGGCCCAATTAGCTCGAGACGAGGAAATCCAGGCCGAGATGAACGCTGAAATAGAAGCTGCGAGGCGTGAGGGCAGTGCTGGAGTTAGGACTACGATGCATAGTCCAGCACCACTAAATGTGATATTGCCAAGTGGCTCTGTGGCCGGTACTCGGGTATCCACCCCGTCTTCTGTTGCAGGTCCGGTCCCTTCAACTCCTTCGGCGGGGAGCCTTCATTTAAGTTCAAGTTCTGAGGAGGACGTGGACATTATGCCCTCGGCCGAAGAGCGGTCACCGGAGAGGAGACCTTCCAAACGAAGGATTTCTGTTCTTATTGATTCCGACGACGAACCACTGATAAGAAGGTCGAAAAAGAAGAAACAGATCGGCCTCTCAAGCAGATTTTTGGTAGATAGGAATTTGTTTTCGTTTTTATTGTTAGTAGGCCGTGTATAGATGCAGGTTCGGCCCCTGCTGGTAGGGATTCTTTTTTTTTGGAAGAGCTTTTTTGCATGTAAGTTCTTGTCTCCAGTTAGTTGAAATAAAATTTAATTTCTTTGTTTCAATTCTCATTTCATTTATGCTTGAGTACTTGCAGTGTTTAGCTTTTAGTCCGGTGTACTTGTGAAGTTCTTACCATCAAGTGGATTTCGTTTTATTTGCTAAGTCTGAAAATCTTGGTCATATGCTGTTATCGATGAACAAGTTGAACCTCAGACATTATATCACTTTGGCTAGTGACTAACACTTAGTTTTTTTGCCCCCCGGTCTCGGGGAACAACATTTTTATTTTGGTAGTTGATCACATTTATTGCGCATCTGAAGCACATGTCCACATTCTAGGGACTTAGGATAATTTGAGATCGATAATCCGGTTCACACTCCAGAAATTTGAGAGTTATCGATGTTTGTAACACGGTTCGCGCTCCGGGAACCTGGAATTGATGTTCATACTCCAATTCAGACTCTGTGAACTTGGAGTTAGTATTGATATTTCGGTTCGCACTACGGGAACATTGACTTGGTATTTGTGCTCCAATTCACATTCTGGGAACTTGGAGATAACATGTATGTTTGGGTTTGCACTCCGGGAACCTAGAATTGATGTTTGTACTCCGACTTGCGCTTCGGGAATCTGGAGTTAGCGGCTGGATGGTCAGACACATCTATTTGGGCTTTTTAGGAGTCCGTTCACACTCCGGGAACGATAGATTTGACGTTTATACTCCAATTCACGCTCTGGGAAGTTGGAGTCCGTTCGCACTCGGGGAATGAATTACTGAATGTTTATACTCCAATTCATGCTCTGGGAAGTTGGAGTCCGTTCGCGCTCTGGGAACGAGTTATTGAATGTTTATACTCCAATTCACGCTCTGGAAATTTGGAGTCAGCTCGTGCTCTGGGAATGAGTTATTGAATGTTTGTACTCCAATTCACGCTCTGGGAAGTTGGAGTCCGTTCGCGCTCTGGGAACGAGTTATTGAATGTTTATACTCCAATTCACGCCCTGGGAAGTTGGAGTCCGTTCGCGCTCTGGGAACGAATTATTGAATGTTTATACCCCAATTCATGCTCTGGGAAGTTGGAGTCCGTTCGCACTCTGGGAACGAGTTGTTGAATGTTTATACTCTAATTCACACTCTGGGAAGTTGGAGTCCGTTCGCGCTCCGGGAACGAGTTGTTGAAAGCTTATACTCCAATTCACATTCTGGGAAGTTGGAGTCCGTTCGCACTCCGGGAACGAATTACTGAATGTTTATACTCCAATTCATGCTCTGGGAAGTTGGAGTCCATTCGCACTCCGGGAATAAATTACTGAATGTTTATATTCCAATTCACGCTCTGGGAAGTTGGAGTCCGTTCGCGCTCTGGGAACGAGTTATTGAATGTTTATACTCCAATTCACGCTCTGGGAAGTTGGAGTCCGTTCGCGCTCTGGGAACGAGTTATTGAATGGACTGTCGTGTGTTGGTCCAGTTCAGCCTTTGATGTGTTGGCTTGCCCCCGAGCTGGGGTTTCACTTAGTGAGTGGCCGGTTGTATCACAGTCACTCGCTATTTGAATAAATTCCATTGTTTGATGGAATTTAGCTCTTCGTGTATCGTGATTGTTGAACATCGCATTTAGTGAATCACAGCTTTAGCTTGAAGAGATAGTACTTTATTGCTGAAATAAGAAAATATGGAAAAGTCAGTGCCTTATTACAAATTCAAATTTCAGAATGTAAAAGAAACTGCAAAGTATTCATAGATTGAGTGAGCCTGTCATGTGTGACAGTGACGAAGATCTTCGTCGTTGCAGGCTCCTGAGAAGGTCGGTCCGCTACTGATGCGTTGATCACCAATCTTCCGCGGGGACAAGTCGAGTCCTCCTGTCTCGGTCGATTGGGTTCATTGTTCTGATTTGATGGGCCCGCTTCTCTGGGCTGCGGTGTCTGCACAAACTATTCCAGCTTCCTTTCTCTGATCAGTTTTTCAACGAGATCATATAAGTGACGACACTCGTTCGTATTGTGCCCGTAGCTTTCATGGAACCTGCAAAACTTTCCCGTCTGGATTTGTCTCTCTGACGACGGCCTTGGTGCAGGTTTTTGGTACCGAATTGTATCACAGGTTTGTAAGTACAAATCCTCTAGTGATGTATTTAGAGGGGTGTAACTGTCAAACATTGGATTCTTACGCTGCGTGCCAGGATTTTGATCTCGTTTTCTGGCTTGATTCACGCTCTCTCTTCGCCGAGCTTGTTTGTTTTTAACGTTCAACTGAACTTTTCCGGAGCTCTCGCCGGATTGATTGCGACATTGCTTTGGATCCCTTCCCTACTTGGTCCTGCATCAGTTTGCTTCCTAGACTGTTTCGCATCTTCCCGTCTCAGGAATTGAGCCGCCTTGGCGTGGAAACGGTCCAATGATGCAGGTGGTTTTCCAGCTAGCCAGTTGCCAAATTTAGAATCGGGGTCGATCCCCTTAGTCAACGCCATAAGGATGGAGTTATCGTTTGGACTACTAATCTCCGCGCATGCATTATGGAATCTCTCTAAGTAGCGTCTGAGCGTTTCCCCAGGAGCTTGAGTGACGCTAGACAGAGTGTTGACATCTTTGGGCCTTGCGATGTGCATGCGGAATTGTTCAACGAATTTTGTGGCCAACTGGTCGAATGAAGAGATGGATCGAGGTGGCAGTCGAGTGAACCATATGGTAGCGATGCACCCCAAGGATATGGGGAAACTACGACATTTCACTGCATCGTCAGCTCTGGCAGCGGTCATTGACCATTCATATTTCAGAATGTGTTGATTGGGGTCGGAGTTTCCTTCGTACATGGGTAGAGCTGGCATTCTGAATCGCCGTGGAGGTTCAGCGGTAAGGATATCGTCTGTAAAAGGAGTGTGACTTCCGAAAACTCCCCAATCGTCATTTGTGAATCCCTGGCTCTCACGGATCATCTGACGTATCATAGTTGAAAGATCCGGCATTTGCGCCGGAGTATGATTACGTTCCATACTTTGGGTTTTAACCGGATGTCGTCGACGGTCCAAGTCTTGCCTTCTTGGCTCATAGTCCTCTGGGACGTATGGTTCAGGAGTACATCCGCTATGATGACGGTCCAGGTCCGACTGATCTTGGACATCGACCTCCGGTTCAGCCGCAACGTTAGTAGTGCGGTATTCTGTAGTGTGGTGAGGGATGGCACCTCCTCGGGAGGAAGGTCCGGTTTGGAAGCTAGCCGATGGACCAACTCTCAGTTGTCCAACGGTCAGCGTGGGTTGATCTCCAGCAGCTGGCATGCGACCCCCATCTAGTCGGGGTCGTGGAGATCGATTGTGATAATCAGAAGATGAAGAACTCTCGCTGGAGGAACGAGACGCGTGGTTTCTCGTGGATCTCTTTCGCTTCTGGCGATCCAGTTTGTTGATCAGCTCGGCATTAGCACGTAGCTGTTCTGCTAGATGTTGCCGACTCTGGGTCAGCTCTTGGAGTAGTAACTGTAACTCTTATCGGGTAACCGGACCTGACGGTTCCGAGTGCCCAGTAGCATCTTGGTTAAATGGAGGTGGCGGAGCAGGATTCTGTCTATCCTGTTCTTCTTGATTGACAGCGTTAGAGGTGGTTCTCGTACTAACCATCTTGAAAGTTGAATTCCTTTCCTAGACTTTATGCAAATCTGAATAGATAGGAAGGAACTTGGATTTGCTAATCTAGATCTCTCTCTTAGATTTATTCAATCTGGTATTGATGACAGATCCAAAGAGCAGGAGAAAATCTGGGATTTCTCAGTGAAAGCACCAAAGTGTTTGCACCAAAATTGGTCACAACACTCTTCGGGAGTCGTTGAAGAGATAATAACGAAGAATATAGATTCAAAACAAATATTATCTAACAAAAACTCCAATCAACAGTAAAGTAAAAGAGTAGACAAGCGATTTATAGTGGTTCGGCGTGTTGCCTACGTCCACTGTGAAGTTTTCTGCAGTTTTATTGATTCTCTTTCAATGATTACAAGTTGTTATAGCAATCAACAGCAAGTTACAACTAGAAATTCGAAATAGACAGCAAATATATGATATAGGATAATGGAGATCTTGATACGGCAAAGTCTAGGCGCTTCAGAGTCGAAAGATCCTTTTTCCGTTGGCCCTGGGGCTCTATTTATAGGCGTAGGATGCTAATATTTCGCTGAAAACTTGGGAAACTACTTCTAGCACGTGAGGGGGCCCACGCACCCAGTTTCAGGAAATTTGGGCCCACGCTGGCATCGATTCGAACTCCATTCGAATCGATCATGAATTCATCCAATCGAGGTGAAATTTGGTGTGGACATTCTTCAACATGAATGCAAGCTTCTATGAAAATTTCGTGGCATTTGGATCAGTAGATTGAGAGATATGATGAGTTCGAGATGACGTTCTTCGAGTGGCTGTTTGGTTTGAAACCATCCCTTTGAATCGATGGTTTCGAATCGATGGCGGCACGTGTCTTCATGTTGACGTGGAGCGCACACTTCGCTTCGATCCGGGTTTTGCTCCGAGTTGACTGTTTCGACTCCATATATCTCGGCGCATTCGAACCGATGAAGGACACGTCATCATGGCTAGTTGACCCAGTGGATTCGAACGAAGCTTCACAGATGGGTTCGAACAAGGCTTCACGGATGGGTTCGAACGAAGCTTCACAGATGGGTTCGAACAAGGCTTCACGGATGGGTTCGAACAACTGATGCTTGATGGATTCGAACTTGCGTTTCTCTGATGGATACGAGCTTTGCAACTTCTCCATGGATACGAGGTCCATCGATACGAACTCGATCGATTCGAAGTTGATGGAGTTGAACCGAGGCACTCTGATGGATTCGAAACTAATCGATACGAAGGTGATCGGTTCGAACGGTGTTCGGTGATGGATTCGAAGACACCTACAATGATGGATTCGAAACCAGTGTTCCTCCCTCCAAGTTGAATCGATCATAACTTGAGCGTATGAACTCGGATTGACTTGAAATTTGAGATATTGACTCCTATGATCTTTCTTGCCATGTCCTATCAATTGTAGCTCAATCTGGACTCGGACAAAATTTAGTGATATCCATAGCGAAACGAAGTATGACCAATCTCTGAGACGAACTGTTCTCCGTTTTCGATCGATCTTTTGGTATCGCGGCTTTGCCAAAAAGCGGGATAACAAAGGAAACCCATCGATCAATAGCAAGATTTGGATCGGTTGATCGTAAAAGGTCAACCGGTCCAATCAACAGCAATCAATTGGTAGGTTATACCATTAGGGATTGTATTGGCCAACGAAGCAGATTTGATCAGTACGGTTTGCTTGGGAGTGAAGTAAAAGTTTGACGTACATGATGTAAACAAAGATTCCCTAAGGGTCGATCAACGGTGAAAGCTAACCTAAAACCCATATAAATACAAAAATTAATAAACCATAATTCATAAATATTAGTCTAATTCCCTAAAACTATGTCAAATTCTTTCCTCTCAAAATCAAAATTCTTCAAAATAAAATAAAAATAAAAGCAGAGAGATTAAGAAGTATGAATCAAGTGAAGAGTAAACAAACGAGTGAAGATTTCGAAATGGGTTTCAAAGGGAAAAGCTAGGATCTGAAGTGAGTGGGTATATTTTTAATAAGATGATTTATATGTTGTTAATTTTAATATACCTTACCTGATTTAGATTGTTAGAAACTAAATTGGAAATCATATTGTTTAGATCTGATGTTGAATAACAAATTAAACTATTATAAACTTGCTAAAATGAATTGATCTAGGCTAAACCGCATTTGCAATCTAGTATGAATTCATATAACATGTTAATATAACTTGATAATATTGATTTCATATAATTTGTTAAATTCATGGTAAACCTAGATTAAACTGATTGCTTTTGAAACTGATTATGAGTTTGGACAAGTTCCATTTTGATTTCACAAATTTAGGGTTCATAAAATAGTCACAACATGAAAACCATAGACTTACTATTTAGATTTGAGATCGAACATGATTAAATGTAAATTAACGAAAATGCAAAAGTGAACGAAAATCAAACAAATTACCCTAAAACATTTCGCCATGACTGGTCGACCGCATTTACTGGAGCGGTCGACGCATTTACTGGAGCGATCGACAACATGCGGTTGACCGCTTCAGAAGCAGGTAGTCGATCGTTTAGTGTCTCAACAACATACTGAACCTCATTTTATGGCCAAGGTTATAAATAAATTGTTTAGTAGTTTATGTTATATTATATATGTGTGTGTATATATATATGGTAGGAGCAGGGAAGCTAGTTCCCTATGAGGTGATACTAGGACGTTGCGAAACTGGGTAAACGCTATTTATCCAAAAAGGATCGATATTCGACCGGGGATGATTCTATCGTAATTGGCACTCACAAGAGGTTCTATGGTGGACGTGCAGCACTGACTGATGGTTGATAAAGTGTGTGACCTGGCACAATGGGAGTTTCTTGGTATTCACGGATGATGTGACGTGATGTTATGTTATTGTTGGATCCCGAGGCATGTAATATGAGGCGTGCGCTACCATTGAGAGGTGGACAGAGATGTAAACGATGAGACATTTCAACAAATCGGCATTACAGGCTCCCTCTCAATGCATAGCTAGAGTACGTGTAGTTGTGGGAAATTTATTCCCATGTGGAAACTTTAGGAAACCTATGTGAAATAGTTACGTGTAGTCGTAATGTTAGAGATGTAGTACCATAGAGGAAGTTATAGGATAATCCTATGTTGGAGAAGCTCTAGTAGCTTTTAGTCGATCATTAGTTGTTTGAGGTTCGATTAGTTGTTCGATCCTCGTATGAGCATGCACAAGTCATTAGTGTAGGTGTATATTAAGTTATAACCCCTTAAGTAAAGAAATCTAGTAATTCACGGACATTTGTAGAACACTCTAGGTTACATAGAGTATTATTAAAGTCAAATGCATATGATTACCATATATTAATGATGTACTCATTCACCAGACTTTTATCTGACCCACCCCTTTTCCTCTCTTTTTCCCCACCATAAGAGGATAGTGCAGTAGATGATAGGACAGTGATTAGTACGTGGAGAGGTGAGCTAATTATTGGAATTGCTTATTATTTTATATTAGTCTCCATGTAACAATCTATCTTATTCAATGCCTAGTATTTATCAGACTATGTATCATATTTCTATGTACTCTTGATTTGACTAAGTACTATTTTATAAAACTGTGTTTTGAGTTATCTTTTGCTATGATTATATACTATATTTATCTTTTGTTGCCTTCCACTATGAGCCCTAAAAGTGTAGAATGTCATAGATTATATCTGTATTGTTATCCCATTTTTTGGTCAAAACTAGGATATCCTTGTTGTGTGCGTTTCCACCACGACCAGGAGCAAAAAGAAGCATTCAGCATCTCATTCGGCATTCCCATCTCCCTGAGTTCATCCGGTAATGTCTCATTCGGCATTCTCTAGTAGGAAGGAACACTCGGCACTCACACATGAAGCTTCATTCGGCAGTACGAGTACATGTCCATTCGGCATGGCCAGCCCTTTCTCATTCGGCGATGCAAGCATGTGTCCATTCGGCGTAACCAGCCTCTGCAAGCATGTGTCCATTCGGCGTAACCAGCCACCTTCCCTTCAAGCTCACCACCGAACCAGCCCTTCCACCACTCCTAGCCGAACCGACTCCCAAGCCACAGCCGGACCACCATATGCCGAACCAACATCACTCCCTACTAATACCGGACCACCCCTTCTCACCGGACCGGCCTCTACTACCGAATGGAGCTCCGCCGAACCAGATGACTGCCAGTCCAGATTGCAGCAGCCCAGGCCCACCAGCAGCTATATGCATCCAAGACCCCTGCCCCCAGCCTCACTCTATAAATAGAGGGGCAGGGGTACAACAATGGGGACAAGTTTGAGAGCTAAAACCTGGAAGGAACTTTCAAACAACTTTCATATACTTGGACTACAAGCTTTGTACTTGTAATCGGATTGAAAAAGGAGAATAACATATAAAGTGGACGTAGGCACACTTTGGCCGAACCACTATAAATCTGTGTGTCTTTTACAGTTTGGTCCTTGCTTTTTACATATTTGCATAAACCACCTAAATCACTACGAACAACATAAAATCAACTAAATCATACGACTTGGAGTTTTTTGCCCATCTTTTGTGCAAACGTATTTGAGTTATTTGCTGAGATCTGTGATTTGTGTTTGAATATCGCTGACTTATATTCATACACTGGTGCTTTCACGGTATTGGGTGTTTGTGGCCATTTTTTACGCAAACATTTTGGTGCTTTCACTGAGAAGGACCAGCTCCCACTACATCGGATAGAAGTTTGGATTTGGAAGACAATGACTAGGCAAAACAGTAGAAGGCTAAGGGCTGAGAGAAGCCAACAAGGAGGAAGTCAACAAGCATCCTCCGGAGGTGAGGAAGGACCGGCTTCGATCTATATAACCCGGGATGAAATGGAAGCCATAACAAATTCACTGCAAGAGAGGTTGCTGAAAAGTCAACAGGAAATGATGCAAACTTTCTTGGAGCAAATGAGAGTTGCAGGGATGCAGAACCTAGGAACAGCTACAACGGCTGTGGATGCAGGACAAGAAGCTAGGGTTATGGAACCCAATGAAGGACAGGATACGGAGCCAGGCGGCAATCGACAAGGGCTTGGGGGCAGGCCCACAGGATTCAACACAGGAGAACCTTTGGAAGGAGTTCAACAGGCTAGAACCAACGTTGCTGCTAACGAGCCACACGAAGAGTATGTACCGGAGTTCCCTCGGGGGCAACCCCCGACAGATAACGGTGGATTGGTAGATATAATCAGGAAGACTGTGCGAGGTGGTTTGACCAACGGAGACTTGGAAGGAGTAAACAGAAGTCCGTTTACCCGGGAAATAAGGATGGCTCAGAATCCACCTAAGTTCAAGCTACCTAGCGTGGAGGCATACAATGGCAAGGAAGACCCTACGGATCACTTGATGAGATACACCAGACACATGGAGGTGCTGGGGGCATCGGAGGAGGTGATGGCCCGATGCTTCCCTTTGTACTTGACGGACTTAGCTGCAATGTGGTTCAGGCAGCTGGAAGAAGGATCTATCAGGACTTGGAGGGAATTGGTGGAAAGGTTTTTGGGACAGTTTCGGGTTCATGTCAAGAGACCGAAGAATGTGATGACATTGACGTCGGTAAGGCAAAGGATGGATGAATCGCTTAGAGCTTTTCTAACTCGATTCAGTGCCGCAGTTGCTTCGGTGGATCGGCCCGATCCATCGATGGTTTTAATGGCAGCAGTATCAGGAGTCAGGGAGAACTCGGATTTCAAGGTATCTCTGATACGAGATCCCCCACGGAATCTCGACGAATTTTTTCATGAGGCAGAAAGGTTCCTTCGACAAGAAGATGCGAGTACGGATTTAAAGCTGAAAAAGGTTAACGCGGTTGAGGGGGGAGGACCATCCAGCAATGGTTCGGATAAAAACAAAGGAAAAAGGAAGTTGGACAGTGATTCTGGAAATGCTAGGAAGCAATGGAAGGATCCAAAGTTTTCCACATACACAGGATTGAACGAGACACTGGAGCGGATATACCTGAATACTCGAAATCGCCTTCACTACCGGAGGCCGGCTAGGAGAGAACCAACAGAACGGGAAAGGACATCAGGAAGGCACTGTCTCTTTCATGATTTGGATGGACACGACACCAACAGCTGCAGGCACTTAAAGGACATAATTGAGGAACATGTAAGGAATGGACAACTGCCGCAATATGTTGGACCTCGGAATGCAACGGCGAGGCAGGAGCAGCTGCCGCCTACCTCAAGCTACGATGGTGGGAGGCCCAGGAATGATGGTCGGTTGATCGTCCCTTGACCAGGTTAACATAAAATAAGTAGCAAACTGTTGGCAAGCAACCAAGTCATTTACACATGTACGGGGACGGAGATAGCCCCTAGGCATGCTCTGAATGATAATGGGCTGCGATGCTATGGTTTGTGAAATTTATCTTTTGCTTTTGGATTGGACACTGCTTTTTTCTTTTTGGTTTTCGGTTTTGGAGCTTGGATTGAGCTCCTGGTTTTCCTTGCTTTTTGATTTGGATTTTCCTTTGGACAATTGTTTTCGGTTTTGGATGCTGGTTTGGATTTCTGGTTTTCTGGTTTTGGATTTGGATTCTGGATTTGGATTTTGGATTTGGATTTTGGATTTGGATTTTGGATTGGATTTTTATCTGATTTTTGATAAATGGTCGTCGGGTATGGATTATGCCTGGCAAGGGGTGAGTCGCTTTGCCCGAACGTGGTAAATTGACTCATTCAGGTCGTCGAGTATGGACTATGCTCGGCAAGGGTCCGGAGTGATCAGGATTCGGCCTAGGACTTAGGCCCTATGTTATCAATCGTTATTTTCAGCTCGTCGAGTATGGACTATGCTCGGCAAGGGTCCGGAGAGACCAGGATTCGGCTTAGGACTTAAGCCATGGCATTGTACAGCGCCCAGGGACACTGGGCCAAGGTCGTCAAGTGTGGATTACGCTTGGCAAGAACCCGGAGAGGTTAGCTCAACGCCCAGGGACACTGGGCCACGGTCGTCAAGTGTGGATTACGCTCGACAAGAACACGAGGAGGCTAGCTTAATGTCCAGGGACACTGGACCAAGATCGTCAGGTGTGGATTGCGCTTGGCAAGAGCCCGGAGAGGTTATAAATTTGGACATGGACCCAAAGAGGTCCTGGATTCGGTTGTTGGCCATTGGATAAGGATGGTTTGGGACTCCGTTGTCAAGTTCGGATGGACATGGAATTGGCTCAAGCTTTGGTTATTGGATTTGGAACTGGATATCGACTCGGAGCAGTCAAGGATGATCTACTCTGGCAATATGGCTATTGACATTGGATATTGGATTCGGGACTATTCAAAACACGCCTTGTTATCACAAGGCATGTTTTGGGGGGCAAAGTGTTATCCCATTTTTTGGTCAAAACTAGGATATCCTTGTTGTGTGCGTTTCCACCACGACCAGGAGCAAAAAGAAGCATTCAGCATCTCATTCGGCATTCCCATCTCCCTGAGTTCATCCGGTAATGTCTCATTCGGCATTCTCTAGTAGGAAGGAACACTCGGCACTCACACATGAAGCTTCATTCGGCAGTACGAGTACATGTCCATTCGGCATGGCCAGCCCTTTCTCATTCGGCGATGCAAGCATGTGTCCATTCGGCGTAACCAGCCTCTGCAAGCATGTGTCCATTCGGCGTAACCAGCCACCTTCCCTTCAAGCTCACCACCGAACCAGCCCTTCCACCACTCCTAGCCGAACCGACTCCCAAGCCACAGCCGGACCACCATATGCCGAACCAACATCACTCCCTACTAATACCGGACCACCCCTTCTCACCGGACCGGCCTCTACTACCGAATGGAGCTCCGCCGAACCAGATGACTGCCAGTCCAGATTGCAGCAGCCCAGGCCCACCAGCAGCTATATGCATCCAAGACCCCTGCCCCCAGCCTCACTCTATAAATAGAGGGGCAGGGGTACAACAATGGGGACAAGTTTGAGAGCTAAAACCTGGAAGGAACTTTCAAACAACTTTCATATACTTGGACTACAAGCTTTGTACTTGTAATCGGATTGAAAAAGGAGAATAACATATAAAGTGGACGTAGGCACACTTTGGCCGAACCACTATAAATCTGTGTGTCTTTTACAGTTTGGTCCTTGCTTTTTACATATTTGCATAAACCACCTAAATCACTACGAACAACATAAAATCAACTAAATCATACGACTTGGAGTTTTTTGCCCATCTTTTGTGCAAACGTATTTGAGTTATTTGCTGAGATCTGTGATTTGTGTTTGAATATCGCTGACTTATATTCATACACTGGTGCTTTCACGGTATTGGGTGTTTGTGGCCATTTTTTACGCAAACATGTATGCTTTCAGTCTCTGTAATGTTTTAAACATCCCAATAGTTCATATTTCTTGGCACCGACGCGAGTCCAAAAGTCACTATAGGATTTGGATCGTTATGTCTAGAAGAGCGGGTTGTCACACCATGGATAGGAAGTGGGGGCAAGCATGATGGAAGTTGGTCAAGGCGATGAGGGTGAGTGACAATTATATGGCCCCCACTTATACGACATAGTAGAAACGAGATTAAGGAGACCACCGTTGGGTAAGAGGGGCTATGAGCAAATGTTCGAAATGCCAAGTGTAATATATCTTGGTCCTCAACCTATATTAATATAATTGAGGCCTTGGAAGAAAAGAGGGTACTTATATGGACTAATGCCTCAGAAACCCTAGAGAGTACTGATTCCTCCAAGGACGTCCCTCAAGCTATATAGTCCATTACCAAAATCATAGTTGTACCTTCATCATATATGTTCGAATATAGGTCCATTAAGCATTAAGAGTGACACTTAGCCTTATTTCCTACCTATAGTTATGAAGAAGATTTAGACTCATCCTACTAAAGGTAGAAATAATTTGTTTTATTATTCATAATTATCTTGTTCATACCCGCTTTGTATGTTATAGTCTTTCTTTCTTTTAAAATCTAACGCCCCACCCCGAGACCCACATTAACAAAGAGCATTACTGGGTAATACTATCTGCTAATGCAGAGAATAGGGCTGGATAGGAGAGACCATCTATAATCTTGTCTTAAACATCTACTACATACGTCGATAAATGCTTCATATTTTTTTTCTGTTTCAAGTGAATTGACATATCCAATAAATGTTTAATGCAAAACTATAGGTGGCTAATGGATCTATCAAAACAAAATACAATAACAAAATGCATATCACATCACAGAACAGTAATCATCATATATATAAATACATATACACAGATACATCCCAGTATGATACAAACTGATACACAAAAGTGGTACATAGACCACACTATATACATCTAAACAAATACATATCAGAGTCAAGCGGAGAAAAAAAATATAAACTACACAAAAGTGCTAAGCTGGTATCCAAGAAAATGCATCTGAGCTAAGTTCCGTAACTGATAGCTAACCTGAAACAACTCGGTCTGACCCGAGTATAAAATACTCGGGTCAGTCTAGCTAAACGAATCAATAAAAGGTGATAGCAGAATAATAGAGCATAAGAGCATAGTGATATTCTTCTTAAACAAGAAGAAACAATAAGAATGCTAACCATAGACATATGGAGGATACGCATCATGTATGGCATATATAATTACACTAACTGATAAAACACTATTGCTTCAATAAGCCTAAAACACAAAGGAGAGGAAAAATCTCATGAATCGCCAAAATGTAGCATGCCTCATATCATCGGCAATCATAAATCAAATAAGAATGGTTTAGGGAATAGTAAAACGTAAACTCCTAAAAGAGTAATTCCCAAACCCGCCATATCGGCAACTCCAAGGAAAACATAAGCAAAATCCATCTCGACATAAGCCATAAGGCAAATGTCGACAAAGAGATAAAAATCTCATACAATGCCAAAAGGCAAATCTCAAAAATAGCGCCAATAGGCAATCTCAATATATATATACGCCAAAAGGCAAATCTCAACACGCCAGTGTAGGCAATGAAAATCTCAAAAGAACTCCCAAGAGTCCAAAAATCCCAAAGTAATCGCCACCGAATGGTTCAAAGGACCGATTCCAAAATGACGACACGCAAGGGTAAAAATAATCTCAAAAAGGTTTTGCACGTGCTATTTTTGAGATTTGCCTTTTGGCGTTGTATGAGATTTTTATCTCTTTGTCGACATTTGCCTTATGGCTTATGTCGAGAAGGCTTTTGCTTATGTTTTCCTTGGAGTTGCCGATAGGGCGGGTTTGGGAATTACTCTTTTAGGAGTTTACGTTTTACTATTCCCTAAACCATTCTTATTTGATTTATGATTTCCGATGATATGAGGCATGCTACATTTTGGCGATTCATGAGATTTTTCCTCTCCTTTGTGTTTTAGGCTTATTGAAGCAATAGTGTTCTATCAGTTAGTGTAATTATATATGCCATACATGATGCGTATCCTCCATATGTCTATGGTTAGCTTTCTTATTGTTTCTTCTTGTTTAAGAATAATATCACTATGCTCTTATGCTCTATTATTCTGCTATCGCCTTTTAATGATTCGTTTAGCTAGACTGACCCGAGTATTTTATACTCGGGTCAGACCGAGTTGTTTCAGGTTAGCTATCAGTTACGGGACTTAGCTCAGATGCATTTGCTTGGATACCAGCTTAGCACTTTTGTGTAGTTTATATTTTTTTTCTCCGCTTGACTCTGATATGTATTTGTTTCGATGTATATACTGTGGTCTCTGTACCACTTTTGTGTATCAGTTTGTATCATACTAGATGTATCTGTGTATATGTATTTATATATATGATGATTACTGTTCTGTGATGTGATATGCATTTTGTTATTGTATTTTGTTCTGATAGATCCATTAGCCACCTATAGTTTTGCATTAAACATTTATTGGATATGTCGATTCACTTGAAACAGAAAAAAATATAAAGCATTTATCGACGTATGCAGTAGATGTTTAAGACAAGATTATAAATGGTCGCTCCTATCCAGCCCTATTCTCTGCATTAGCAGATAGTATTACCCAGTAATGCTCTTTGTTAATGTGGGTCTCGGGGTGGGGCGTTACAGCTTGGTATCAGAGTAGAAAATCAAAAAGG
This sequence comes from Allium cepa, assembly GCA_030765085.1. Lineage (NCBI taxonomy): Eukaryota > Viridiplantae > Streptophyta > Magnoliopsida > Asparagales > Amaryllidaceae > Allium > Allium cepa. The sequence continues at coordinate 175,338,014 of CM060931.1, forward strand.
ACTACACAAAAAGCTATAACAAAAAGAGCTTTTTGTATTTTTCTTTGTAGTAGTTCAAATCGATTTTTATGGGCAAGACGAAACCCAGTAGTGCATTACCCTCCCACCGTCCAGATCACTCAATAGCAAAGTGCACCCAAATTATCCTATGGGAGGACACCTCCTCGACCACCCAATGACAAGGCATCATCATTCCTCCTTCCATTCTCCCTTCGAGGGAGTAAGTCCCAACCCTATCCTTTCCCCTATCTTTGAGCATGCCCTTTTCCTTAGCATGGAGCAGAGGAATTTCTAGGGTATATGTTCTTGAGAATCAAACATTAAGAGAAATCCAGACTTTTCCTTTTGCGGCATAGAAGAAGGTCAAGTTAATAGATGTCAACAAGAATCCTGTGGGTGTTGCTCGTATCAACTTTACCTGGCATCTACATCAAGATGGGCTGAGTGAGTTGTTTCATACCTTGGTAGAGACAGTGGTAAAGGAGGTGGACTAAAAACATCAGCCTAAGTCATGGTGTTATGGTTATGAGGTCGAGGCTATCCTTAGGGCGAACCTTAGGGAGAGATTTTTTCTTCGTTCCATATTTTAATTCCAAGTCTATATTTTGCTGTTGACTGACTATTTGTTTGTAGGATGAGAAATCTACTCTTTGGATATGGCAAGAGGTGGTCATGCTAAGAATAAGACCTAGAATGAGGTATAAGTGCAGGTTATAGAAGAGAAAAAGGGGTGGTCTTTAAGAAAAAGACAAAAATGGAAAGGGGAGTCAAGGAGGCTGAAGGGGCAGCCAAGGAGGCCGTAGAAAATTGGTGGTAGAGGCCTTCCCCTATCAAAAGCTTGAGTAGAAGGTTCAACTGCTCAAGTTATAACCGAAGAATAAGAAGAATGTGGTTGATGACTTTAAGGCTTTCTGTCTTCAAAATAAGGTTTGTGTGACCATTGAGGCTTGCAAGGCAGTGACGAAGGTAGATGTTATCCCGCCTTTTGGCGAGGCTATGATACTGTAGATTTGACTAAAAACGGGTAGTTACCAACCTTGAGAATCAATGATATACAAGACTATGGACGATGGTCGAGCAGATTCAGACCGGGTCTTGATCAAGGTGCAATCAATATAAAGTGACAAGGAAGGCCCCATGAGGCTACTTTTCGAATTTCAAGTCAATTGGTGTTCGTACGCTCAAGTTATGGACAAATGAAGAATTTATGTGGATCGATCTAAAAAATCCATAAAACAATGCAAATCAACAATAATCGATCGATATCTCAAAATCTACAAAGCCAATTCACTTAGAACTTTTAGAGCCTTAGTATATTGAAGAGCGGAGCCTATAAAAATGATCATACACAAATATCTTAGGAAATGAAGATAGCCGATCGTTGTTGGCCGATCGTTATTTTTCGATCCTTTATAACGATTGGCGAACATTCCAATTGTAGCAAAGGTTGATCCATATCTCATAATCTATAGCACAGATTGACTTCATATTTTTGGGACAAGTTCAAGAGGAATGTGGGACCCTCTAAAAATGATTGCATGTAAATTGGAGGTGAAAATAACGATCGGATATACTTCGGCCGATCATTCCAAAACACCGGTTAGGGCCACAGATCGTTGTGGTGGGGGCCTACGGATCTAGAGACTCTTCTTACAAAATCGCAGCCCAATCCATGCACATTTTCTCCTATAAATTCAATGGCCATTCTTCATAAAGAGGATCCTTCTTTCTACTTCCTAGGCTCTACCATTTTTATTCTTCACTCTTGTACTAATGGATCCTAGCTGATCCAAACATACTTGTAATCATAATTAAGATCAATAAAAATATGAAGTGGACGTAGGCCAAAATTGTTGAACCACTATAAAAATCTGTGTGTTCATTTGTTTTTTCTGCTATGTTTTAATTTCATTCATCATTTAATCTCTACGAGATTCTACTGGGTGTTGATGCCCATTTTTGGCATCAATAGTGGACAAGATGGATGGGCGATGCAATAATAGAATGACCACATGAGGTTCAACCCCTCAAATTTCTACATCCTACTTATACATGATTTTAACCCTCCGGTGCCATTTACATAGGTTCATTAGGAGGTAGTAGATGAGATGATTAACAAAAGGCAGACCACCCTCCCTTTCCATCCTCGCTTCAAAAAGGATAACCTCCTTAATGGAGGCATCTAGCAGCCAAATCCCATAACTTGAGGTCCAAAAAGAAATGATTAATGACAACCACTGCCAAATGCTTTCCTAAGTTTTCATTTTGTAATGGTCCTGACCCCTTTTCTGTATCAGAACATATGAACAATAAAGAGATTTTTGTTCAATTCCATTTTCATTTTCATTCTCTTCTGTTTATGTATCTCTATATTTTTATGTGTTGAAGTTTCTTAAGTGTTCCATTGTTTGTGTGTGGGTCGCCAATATTGTGCCTTACGAACATATGAATGCTAATGTTTAACAAAGAAAAGTACTTAAGAATATATGTATTAAACTTGTAAAAAGTTAGAATAAAATTTTGAACTTTTCTTATTAGCTTTTCCCATCTCCAATGAGGTGGATTTTGACGAGAATGCTATCAGCTTGTTTATGCCCTCAAAGTGGTCGTCGAACTAGTCGTTCCTATTCAGATTAGTTGAAAAATATTTTCTAATAGACTTATTTACCAAAAATGGGCATCAACACCCAATAGAATCTCACAGAGACTAAGTGATGAATGAAATTAAAGCATAGTAAAAAAAACAAATGAAAACACGGATTTTTATAGTGGGTCGACAATCTTGACCTACATCCACTTCATATTTTTATTGATCTTGCACTTGATTATGATTACAAGGATGTTTGGATCAACTAGGATCCATTATTACAAGAGTGAAGAATAAAAATGGCAGAGCCTAGGTAGTAAAAAGAAAGATCCTCTTTATGGAGAATGACCGCTATTGTTTGTGTCAAAATTGGGCACAACACTCCTCGGAAGTTTTTGAAGAGATAATAAATGAAGAAAATAAATTAAAACGTGGATTATCTAACAAAAACTTCAAATAGCAGGAAGTAAATTGCACAAGAGACAACGATTTAGAGTGGTTCGGCGATTTGCCTACGTCCACTTATGAAGTTTTGTTACTTTATTGCTTGATATTCGGAGAATACAACTTTTTAATGTCAAAGTACAGCAAGTAGTAAGCCAAAATTCGAAATCAAAGGCAGCGGTGGTGCTCTGAAGCAATTCTGGCAGCGTCTAGACGTGCTTTATCTCTCAAATTCTCCGATCCCCTTTCTGAATGACCAGGGGCTCTATTTATAGGTGCTGGAGGCTGATATTTCTCCTAAAATTCGGGGAGACCACTTCTGGCACGTGTGGGGGTCCACATGGCCGAATTTTGGAGATCCGGGCCCACTTTGGGATCGATTCGACCCTTGGTTCGAATCGATCAAAAATGTGTCCAATCGTGATGAAAATTGGCATGGACATTCTTCTATGTATATGCAAGCTCCTGTGGAAATTTCATAGCATTTGGACTTGTAGATTTCAAGTTATGATCGATTCAAGATTGCATTTTTGGTCAACATGCGCGCTTCGAATCCATGTTCTTCGAATCGATAGGGTCGAATCCCTAGGTTTCAGCTGCTACAACTTGATGGGTTCGATGTGATGGATTCGATGGTACCCTTATGCGCGTCCTTCGTATCGTTCAGAGTGTTTCGTAGTTGGTCGATGCGAAGTCTTTCCTGTTTGGTGGATTCGAAGGACCTTCATGGGATGGAGCCGAAGATAGGAATACTTCGAGGGATTCGAACCAAGGCAGGTGTGGATGGGTTCGAGGCGAGGCTATCTCTGATGGATTCGAAGGCATGTCCCTGATGGACTCGAAGCAGGGATTATTTCTCGTGCATTTGAACCGGGACCTGCTTGATGGATTCGAGGCGGGGCCATCCGATGGATACGAACTCATATGCTCTGATGTAAGCGAAGTGGAGTAGTCCCATGGATTCGAGGCATCTCACCTTGAGGGGTTCGAAAGGAAACCATTGGGATGGATTCGAAGGAAGGGGTGACTTGATGGATTCAAACTAAGGAAGGCTTTGAATGGATTCGAAGTGAGGGCTTGCTCGATGGAGTCGAAGCAAAGGAGCTCTTCATGGATTCGAAGCAAGGCTCTGGGAGGATGGGTTCGAACCACTGCATGGCTTATCGAATCGATTGTGAGGCTCTCTCACGGGTTTGAGCCTAAATTTCTTATGATCGATTCGAACCGAGGTTTTCTCCTCCACTTTCCACTGGCGATAACTTAAGCATACGAACTCTGATTGCCCCGAAACTTGGAATGTTGGTTTCTACAGTCCTGCCTGACGTGTCTTATCAATTGCAGCCCGATCCGGACTTGGACAAAATCCATCAATATTTGTAATAAACCGACAATCATTCAAAATTGAGGACATGTGACCCTTATTTCCCAGCTAGTTCCTTGGTATCTCGGCCTTGCCAGAAGGCGGGATAACATTTGCCCCCCAAAGTGCGTCTTGTGTTAACATGACGTGCTTTGAAAAGCTGCAGTTTCACGTTGGACAATCAGGACATGCTCTTCTGAAAGTCGTCAGCCGTTGTAACCATAACGAGGTAAACATTTGATCCCTGTAAATCTTAAAGATCAAGTGTTAGTCATACACATGTGCATATATGTACCACTTTGGCTTTGGTTAACGTTGCGCGATTGCTAGTCGTTGTCAGTTTGGTTTGTTATCGAATTCTGCATCAGTCCTCTCCTGAACCGATCTTGAGATTCGAGTTGAGACACCGCCTTATGATTGTCTATGACCGTCCTCTTGTATCGATCCTCTCCTGAATCGATGTAAAAGGTAGACAAGTATGTTTTTTTCATATCGAAGCACCACGTTCGTTCTCATCGATGGTATCTAGTGGATTCGAAGCATGTTCGTTCGAACCGATAGGGTTTCGAATCGGTGGAATTGATGGTTGTGGAATAGGCACTTCGAATTAATAGGATTCTTCAATTTAGCCCTTGTTCGTGTGCTTCGTATCGATGACGCTTCGCATCGATGTTGTCTTGATGGATTCGAAGTTACGTTCGTTCGAATCGATTGTCTGGCATCTGCTCAGTGCTTCCTCGAACCGATGATGCCTCGCATCGACTAAGTTGGGATGGATTCGATTGTGTAAAGACAGGAAGGCAATGGGTTCGAAGCAATGGCTCTATGTTGTGATGGATTCGAACGTAGTGGGTTCGTACTCGGTGGATTCGAAAGTGATGGATTCGAACGTGGCCTATTCGAATCGATAGCATGTGACCGATTGGGGTCGATCATTTTGACCGGGAGACGAATCGTCCCGTTTCTCCCCTGGGATCCATATAAATACGTGAGGCCGGGTTTTTTTTCACTTTTCACTTTTTACTGTTGCTGAAGCTTCTTCTTCGAATCGATCTTCCGGAGCTTAAAACAAGCGTATTTTCCACGAATCGATCGAATTCTTTAGGCTTTTCCTTGCGATTTCATCAAGTCAGGTAATTGGTGGATCAAGCCGAGTGAGGAATGATGGAACTTGAAGTTTTTGACATCGATTCAATCTTTCCCTTTCGAAAATTGCGAGGAGTGGTGGGATCTGGACAAAGTGGTTCGACTCAATGGAACTGAGGAGTGAGGTTATTCGAGTCGCATCGATCAAAGTGTCGTCTCTCATTGCTTCGCATCGATCCAAGAATGAACAATTTGAGTCGATTTTGAATACATAGCTTCGAATCGATGGTTGCAAAGGAAAAAAAGGTCGCGGCGATTGATTCGAAATAGCGATATTCTGATCGATTCAAAGGAGCTTAATATGGATCGATTCGAAGTAATGATATGGTGATCGATTCGAAAGAGTCCAACTTTGATCGATTCAAAGTATGTAGAGCTTCATGGATTCGAACAGATCCTTTGTTCCCAGAGTCCCATCGAGTCGAACTGCATGGAGTTGGGGCGTACCGATTCGAAGTTCATCGATTCGACTCTTGTCCATTCGAGTCGATCGATTCGAACGTTCTTGCTCCTGGGACTTCCACTCTTCTGATTTGCTTCAATATCTGAACTACGACCAATTTCAAGCCGAACTTTGACGATCTTACTGAACTTTTAATATACTCGACTCCGGCGAGCTTCTGCCATGCATAATCGAATTTTACTTGACCTTCCCTTTGGAGCTCGCCGATGGCACCATGTCTCAAACTAAATATAACGATTTTATACTTGTATTGGTCAGTAGCATCTGGGTGGCGTGAAAGTGACGGTCAGTGATGACGGTCGTTTTCATTCTCAAATTCCAAAGTTTCATCGTTCGGACATCTCGTTTCATCTTGTAGAATCTGCTTAAATTTTTTGCATAGCACTTGCACCGCACGACATACTCATACACTTTGCACCGGGGGAATGCATGGGTTTTTTATGTATTTAACGTCGCTTTTTGGTGAGTTAGTTAATTATGGAGTCTTCGAGTTCTCAACAACAAGAAGCACAAAGCTCGCCTCTTCCGACGCTTGAGATTCCGAACATCCCTCCTGAAGTCGTAGATCCGGCCCCGGATGAATTGCCGAAGGCCATATTTATCGAAGATCCTGTCGATTCTGTTCAGTCCAATATCTCGGAGTCTCTGTTGGGCCGGATATGTTCGAAACATAACATATCTATGGACGATATTTTATTACCTAGTGCTAGCGACAGACCACACAACCCACCTGAAGGATATACTGCCTTCTATCATCATGCCTGTGCGGCTGGATCTCTTCCTCCTTTTAACCAATATATCAGAGAGATGCTGTCGTATTTGGGAATCGCTCCTTCACAACTCCATCCCAACGGGCATGCATTACTGAACAGCGTCTTTGTCATATTTATGGACTGCCTTTTTCGCCCGCCAAGACCTAACGAGATTAGGCACATATTCAACTTTAAGAGTAGGGGTGATAGCCCGTCTTTTACTTTTCTGGAGGCGGTTAGGAACTGTCAGGTTGTGACTGGGGCCTGGACCAGGCTTAGTTAATTTAAGAACGAGTGGTTTTTTGTTCGATGCCCCCCAGGGTTTGCCAGGAGATGGTTATCCAGACGTAAGTATCATAATTCGTTCTTGAATGGTCACTTTTAATACTTTACACTAATACTCTGCTATTCTTGCAGCTATCATTTCGAGACCTACTGGTGGGCATTATAGAGGCGTTGTTCAAAGCTTACAAAGGGTTCCCCACGACTCGAGGCACATAGATTTGCTGCTGACCGATGATAATTTAAGGACATTAGGTTTGATTGAGATGAGCCAGAGTATTGTAGTTGAAGGTTTGGCGAAATCGGCCTCGAGGAAGAAGAAGAAAGTGGCAAAAAGAAAACCTGGCGTTGTGATAAGAGAAATGAGCGATGACGAAAGAATGCCCACAGACACTGAGATAGCAGCCGGTCTTTCCCGAATAGAAGAGGGACAGACAGGCAAGGCTGCTGTACCTAAGTTTAAGAGATGGAAGTCTGTAGTCGTAACCCGTTCCCAACCTGGGGTTACTGTTTCCAACGCCTCTCCTTGCCAGTCCGGAGACCTTTTCACAGGGTTGAACGATATTCCCATTCCGGACTACGTATCTCTCCACCACGGGTCCGGGTTGGAAGAGCTCCGGGGAGCGCTTGATATAAGCGAATCTTTACCCGTTAGTGTAATCGACGCTTCTGGTTAGTCGGGGGGTTTACGCATTTATACACTTTTCACAACACTTCACGACTTCCACATGCATTGCAGTGCTTTTTCTTGGTACTTAATCGAATTGTTCCTTCTTTACAGGTGCCATGTCGAATCGTCCTTCTACACTTGATAAACTTCGGCGAGTGCATCATTCTTCATCCTATTATGAGTCTCGCCGTAGGGATTCTAACCAAGATCGTGAGCGGAGGTATTATGAGCAGGAGCATCGCGATAGGGACCATTCTCGATATTATTTTAGCCAGGAGCGTTCTGATAGGGACCGAAGGTACCGTTCACCCTCTCGTTCTCCTCCGCCATCCAGGGGCCAGGCACCTGCAGTAGAACCTTCGCGGCAACCGTCATCTCAACAAATCTCTAAACCTGGTCCACATCGTTCAAGGACCGATACGGCCACGATCGTAACCGTGGAGGAGGCCCCTCTTGAACCGTCTGGTGAAGGAGCTATTAGAATTGCACAGTTGAAGAAAGATTTTCCAGAAATATGCTTTGACGCCTATATCTTTCCACCCAACCTCAAAAGAATTCCCGAAGAGGCCGTGAACACCGCCCTCAGCTATACCCGTGACTTTTATGCTCACTATAAAGAATGGTACAGGGCGGCTGTTAAAGCTTCGAAAGTAGCCTTCGAACGAGCCAAAGTTATTGAGAGATTGGAAACAGACTTGGCTCAGAAGAACCGTATTGTTGACGTACTTCAATCTGAAACGGAATCTTCTCGCAAGGCTGAACTGGAGTCGCTACAGAAGGTCGACGAGACACTAGATGAGATGGCGAAAATGCAACAAGCGCATTGTACTTTAGTTGAAGATTTAGGCCATCGGTACAAAAATGTTGAGGCCGAACGAGATGCGGAGGTCAGAGAACTTGAGGAGTTAAAGGCTAAATTCGCCAACTAAAACAAGGAAAAAGATGACGCTATTACGGCCGCACAGGAAGCGTGCGAGCAAGCTGTGTCTCTCCGAGCTGAGCGAGACGCTGCGGTCGCTAAAGTTAAAGCGGTGGAGGCAGAAGTGGAAGGGAGAGTTCAAGCAGAGATATTCAGAGTAGAAGCCGAGTTTGATGATCTTCTTGACACTTATAATGCCAATGTACTTGAACATAGGAATCTCTCGTGGCTCGGAGATTATTCTACGCTTCTACTCAGTGCTTGGAAAAAATTGGTGACGAACAAGAGAGCATCTCTCCCTGAAGGCGCCGTAGACGAATTTGAACTTGAATCTCGCTTGTTGAGCGAGGAGGAAAGGAAACTTCTCCATGAAGCGATGATTTCCGCTGAGAGAGAGAGACTTGGTTTTCACCATGTGGAGACTGGTGAGGGTTCTGGAGCTGCACATTATAGTGAGGATGTTTCAGTTGATGCCCCGACCTTGTCTGGAGTCACCACTACCGTTGGTCCACATGTTGTCCCTGCTTATAACCCGGATCGACCGGAACTGTCTCTCGGTACAACTACCGTTTCTGAACTTGTCCCATCACCGAGCCGAGGCAAAGAAGGTATTCTAAATGTTGCTTAAGTGTTTCTGGAATGTTGAACTTGGAACCGATCATTTGACTAATTATTCTCATTTCTTTTCGACCAGTGACTGAAAGTGATGCGCCAGCACTTCCAATACCACAAACTTCGCAACCAATGCAAGGAGCCGTCGTTACTGAGGCTATCACAACCACTGCCGTATCCGGCGAGATGGGAGAGGGGAGTTCAATGTCGTTTGATGTTCAGATGATTGAGGAGCTTCTTAAGCAACCCTGTGAACCTTTTACCGATCCTTCCTTTGCAATGGGTGGAGTTGCCCCTACTTTTAGCTCGTTTATGCCGACCGTCAGTGTTTCCAGCGTTGCTCGATCTTCCCGAGAAGAAGAAATCCTTGCCGAGATAAGCGCTGAAATGGCTGCGGTGACGACGGATGGTGGTTCCGGAGGTGATGTTGCTCCACCAAGCTTGACTCCTTCAATGGTTACTTCTCTTACCAGCACAGCTATAACTTCTAGCGTCGATGCTTCACCACCTGTTACGGCTTCTCCGCCTCCGGTTCGTCCTCACAAAAGGATCGCTATCCCTTCCAGCTCTGAGGAAGATGTGGATATCATGCCAGATCCTGAGGATGCTCCAAAGAAGGACAAGAAATCTCGCAAGAAGCCGGGTAGTGGGTCTAGTGGCTCAACTCCGAAGAAGAAACCCCGGAAGAAGAAAGAGTGAACTTCTTGTTTTACCATGTAGTTGTGAAAGGGAAATTCTTTTTACTTCTCCTTTTCTAGGCCGTGTATAAGTGTGGATTCGGCACCCACTTTATGAATTGTTTTTAGTTTTATCATGTAATCAAACTCCTTTTTTGTTTGTTGATAACATGGAAAACAACTCTTTTTTTTACTCAAGTATTGCATCGATTAGCTCGTGCTCACATATGCCATAAGCCTTGAATACATGCCCACACTTCGGGGACTTAACATAATTTGTAATTAATAGTTCGGCCCATGTTCCGAGAACTTATTAATTATCAGTGTTTATGACTTAGTTCGCTCTCCGGGAACTTGTACTTAACGTTTATACTCCAGTTCACACTCTGGGAATTTAGAGATAGAGTTTTATATTCCAATTCGCGCTCCGGGAATTTTGACTTATACTCTGGTTCGCGCTCCGGGAACCGAGAGTTGAAGTTTATACTCCAATTCACACTCTGGGAATTTGGAGTTGGCTCACACTCTGGGAGTGATGGATTTATACTCCGGTTCGCGCTCCGGGAACCGAGAGTTGAAGTTTATGCTCCAATTCACACTCTGGGAATTTGGAGTTGGCTCACACTCTGGGAGCGATGGATTTATACTCCGGTTCGCGCTCCGGGAACCGAGAGTTGAAATTTATGCTCCAATTCACACTCTGGGAATTTGGAGTTGGCTCACACTCTGGGAGCGATGGATTTATACTCCGGTTCACGCTCCGGGAACCGAGAGTTGAAGTTTATGCTCCAATTCACACTCTGGGAATTTGGAGTTTGCTCACAATCTGGGAGCGATGGATTTATACTTCGGTTCGCGCTCCGGGAACCGAGAGTTGAAGTTATGCTCCAATTCACACTCTGGGAATTTGGAGTTGGAGGAGGGATTGTCGTGCATCAATCCCTGTGAATGTTGATGTAGTGTTCTGCCCCCGAGCTCGGGTTTCACTTAGTGAGTGACCGGTCGCATCACAGTCACTCCCTATTTGAATAAATCCCACCGCGTGATGGGACTTAGCTCTTCGTGCATTGTGGTATCATACGTCATATTCAGTAAATCACAGCTCTGGCTCGAAGAGATGGCATTTTATTGCTGAAACGAGAAAATATGGCAAAGTCAGTTGCCTTATTACAAATTTAAGTCTCGAAATGCTAGAATAAAATGCAAAGGAATAAATTGACAGAAAGTAAATAAGTAAAATCTTTCATATGTAGTAGCGACGAAGACTTTCGCTATTCCAAGCTCTCGGCAAGGTAAGACCGTCAACGGTCGATAATTTGAACGTGCCATCCCCGAGCTTTTGTGAAATCACATATGGCCCTTCCCAATTTGGCTTCATGTGTGAAGGAACCGGATAAACCATTTTGAGTACGAGATCGCCGAGTTCGAAGGTTCGCGGGCAGACCTTGGCATTATACAGTCGGGCGACTTGACTCCGATATGCGGCTGCCCTCAAATCAGCCTCTTTGCGCTTCTCATCGAGCAGGTCCAAAGATTCAACAAGTAATATAGCATTTGTTTTCGGATCATAATACGTTACACGATGAGAGTGCACTTCCATTTCGACTGGAATAACGGCTTCAGAGCCATAAGATAGAGAAAATGGGGTATGACCGGTTGCAGTTTTATGAGTTGTTCGATAGGCCCATAATGCCATAGGAAGTTCGTCGACCCATTTGCCTCCAGCTTTTTCCAGTCGTTTCTTTAGAATGGACTTGATAACTTTATTAACAGCTTCAACCTGACCATTTGCTTGAGGGTGCGCTACTGGAGAGAATTTCTTATGGATGTGGAATCGTTGACAGAAATTCTTGAATTCAGCACTGTCGAATTGAGCTCCGTTATCGGTGATGATAGTATGTGGGAGACCAAAACGGCAGATGATGTTACGTACTACAAAGTTGATTATTTTCTTTGTTGTAATTGTCGCAAGGGGTTCAGCTTCAGCCCATTTGGTGAAATAATCAACTGCGACGATGGCGTATTTCGCTCCACCTTTGGCCAGAGGCAATGTGCCGATGATATCCATTCCCCATACCGCAAATGGCCAAGGGCTGACCATTTGGGTTATCTCGGGCAATACACCACGTTCAATATAGTCTCGATAAGGAGTCATCCACGACTCCTTATTGGAGGTAGCTTCAAATGTGAAATCAGTCTCCCTTCGATCAATGCTCGGAGAGGATAGGGTTTCAACTGGAATAACACCCAACTGCTGAGCCTCACCCGTACTTGCTAACTCTGCCAATGAATCAGCTTTCTGATTGTGCTCTCGGGGTATGTAAAAAATGGCATAGTAGTCGAATTGTTCAAGCATTTCCAGAACTCGAGTTAGATAAGCGGCTAATCTTCGGTCTTTGGCCTGATATTTCCCTCGAACTTGACATACCACCAACTGGGAATCGCAGTAGACCTCTACAGCAATGATTTTCAGATCATGGGCAAGCTTTAGTCCGGTAAGTAGAGCTTCGTACTCGGCTTCGTTGTTGGTCGCACGGAACTCGAACTTTAAAGCATAACATATGGATCGTCCCTCGGGGGTTTCAAGCACTACCCCAGCTCCTGAGCATCGACCGTTTGACGTACCATCGGTGTACAACTTCCAGATGTATTTGGGAGATTTGATGGTCTCGGGCAAGTCTTCAGGAATAGTGAATTCGGCTATGAAATCTGCTAGGACTTGGCCATGAATGGCTCTCCTTGGAGTATAAGTTATGTCGAATTGACTCAGTTCGATGTTCCATTTTAGTAACCTACCAGACGTCTCAGGCCGCGTAAGGACCTGTTGTAACGGTTGATCGGTGTACACAGTAATAGGACGAGCCTGGAAATATGGACGGAGCTTCCTCGAGGCAATGACTAGGAAATATGACAACTTTTCAAGCTTTGGATAATTTCTCTCGGCTCTGGTCAATCGTTTACTCACGTAGTAGACCGGCTTTTGTACTCGGTCTTCCTCCCGAATTAATGCAGCACTGATTGCATTCTCTGATACTGCCAGGTAAAGATATAACTATTCATGATCTATAGGCTTTGAGAGGATTGGTGGTACGGAAAGATGTTGGATTAGCGATTGAAATGCGCCCTCACATTCTGTGGTCCATTCGAAGTTTCGTTTCCCCTTTCGAATTAAATCGAAAAATGGAATGCATTTGTCGGTCGACTTTGAGATAAACCTGCTCAGTGTTGCCACCTTTCCGTTAAGACTTTGAACTTGTTTTATGGTTTTCGGAGTTTGGAGATTTCTGATAGCCCATATCTTTTTGGGGTTGGCCTCTATTCCTCAGGCATTGACAATGAACCCAAGGAATTTTCCGGATGCGATTCCGAAATGACATTTGAGTGGATTAAGCTTCATCCCGTATTTCCGGAGGATATTGAACATTGACTCCAAGTCTTTGACATGATCATCAGAGTATCATGACTTTACCAACATATCATCTACATAGACCTCCATAGTATTCCCAATCTGATTGGAAAACATTCGGTTGACTAAGCGTTGATAAGTTGCGCCAGCATTCTTTAATCCAAAAGGCATGACCTTGTAGCAATACAACCCCAAGTCGGTTATGAAGCTTGTGTGCTCTTGGTCCGGTACATGCATGGGTATCTGGTTGTAACCTGAGTAAGCATCCATGAAGGATAATAATTCATGTCCGGCGGTTGAATCTTCCAGTTGATCAATTCGGGGAAGTGGAAAGCTGTCTTTCGGACAGGCTTTATTCAGGTCAGAGTAATCGATACACGTTCTCCATTTCCCGTTTGGTTTTCGGACAAGTACGGGATTGGACACCCATTCTGGGTATAAAGCATCTCTAATGAACCCATTTGATCTCAACTTACTGACCTCTTCTTTCAGGGCGACAGATCTCTCTGGATCCATACCACGTCTTTTCTGCTTGACCGGGATATATCGCGGGTCAATGTTCAAGGTGTGGCTCGCGATGTCAGGCGAGATTCCACACATATCAGAGTGCGTCCAGGCGAATACGTCAAGATTTGCCCGGAGAAAATCAACCAATTCCTGTTGTGCCTTTTGGTTAAGCTGAGACCCAATCTTCAACATTCTCGAATCATCGTGATCATCGTCAATCGGGACATCAATGGTTAGCTCGGCCGGAGAAGCCTGACTTTTCGTAGATTCTTCTTTATTGTCATTGTCCCTTGGATCAAGATCCTTTTGGAATTGGTTGTGGTGCCCAGGCCGAGGCCCAGGCGCTAATTGTCAATCGTCAGTAAAACGGACGCAGAGAGATTCCTCTACGCCCTTTCCTTTCTCTTTCCGCTGCGCCTCCCGTAGCTCAGCAACATAACAGGCTCTCCCAGCAGCCTGATCTCCTTGTACAACTCCTATCCCGTGGTCAGTAGGTAACTTCAGAGTTAAACACCATGGGGAAATAGCAGCCCTAAATTCAGCAAGGGCCGGTCGGCCCAAAAAAGCATTGTACGCGGAAGGAATATCTAAGACAACAAATTGCAACATCCGAACACTTCGGCATTCTCCCGCTCACAACTCTACTGGCAATTCAACTATTCCGGTTGGTATCGTTGCACTCCCGTTGAAGCCGTGGACTCGTGATTGACAGGGCTTTAAGTCCTTAGCTTCCATTTTCATTAAATCATATGCTCTTTTAAACAATATATTCACGGAATTTCCGCTGTCTACCAAGATCCTCTTCATCCAAGCAGGACCAACTTGAGCGGATATGACCAACGGGTCAATTGTGGGAGCTTCGACTCTATCGGCATCTCGATTTCTAAACACGATTTCATCAGCCATTGTCTTTTGTTGTTTAGCCGGTGTTCCGTCTTCCGAGTTACTATAGCATTCAAAGTCCACATGCCTGATTGAGCTAGCATATGACTCCATTTCTCTCCAGCTTCTGTCTGCTGGATGGGGACCACCACTTATTGTATTGATAACCAACCTTCCGCCCGTGCGAGCGGGTTCACCTTGTCTTTCCTGATTCTGCGTTCGATTTTGATTAGATGGGCCCGCTCCACCAGACTGCGGCGCCCGAACAAACTGGTCCAACTTTCTTTCTCTGATCAACTTTTCAATGAGGTCTTGCAAATGTCTACACTCATTGGTATTATGCCCGTAACTTTCATGAAACCTACAGAATTTTCCTGTCTGAATCTGCCTCTCCGACGAAGGCTTCGGAGCCGGCTTCTTGTATTGCATTGTATTACAAGTCTGTAGGTATACGTTTTCCAGCGATGTGTTAAGCGGTGTATAACTGCCATACATTGCGGCCCTACGTCTCGGACCACGATTCTGGTCTTGCTTCTTGCTTCGGTTGTCACCGTTTCTTGATCGTTGAGTCTGTTTATTTTGGATATTCAATTCGACTTTTCCTGAACTTTCTCCGGATTGTTTAACCGCAACATTACTCTGAATCCCTTCACTGCTGGGCCTTGCATCGTCCTGTTTCCTAGACTGTTTCGCATCCTCTCGCCTCAAGAATTGAGCGGCTTTGGAATAGAAACGGTCCAACGATGCGGGAGGTTTTTCGGCTAACCAATTTCCAAATTCGGAATCAGGGTCGATTCCTTTAGTCAAAGCCATTAGGATGGAATTATCATTGGGGTTGGTGATCTCTGCGCATGCAGCATTGAATCTCTCCAAATATCGTCTAAGTGTTTCTCCGGGAGCTTGAGTGACACTTGATAGGGTATTAACATCTTTAGGTCGGGCAATATGCATGCGAAATTGTTCAACAAATTTAGTAGCTAACTGGTCAAACGAAGAAATAGATCGTGGCGGTAATCGACTAAACCACATTGTCGCAATTCCCCCTAAGGAAATGGGAAAACTGCGGCACTTTACGGCGTCATCAGCTCTCGCAGCAGTCATTGACCATTCATATTTCAGAATATGTTGATTTGGGTCGGAATTTCCTTCATACATGGGAAGGGTTGGCATTCTGAATCGTCGGGGAGGTTCAGCATACAATATGTCATCAGTAAATGGGGTATGACTTCGGGAGATTCCCCAATCGTCATTTGTTAAGCCTTGACTCTCGCGAATCATTTGTCGTACCATGGTTGAGAAGTCTGGCATTGGAAAATTCTGTGGGTGGTGAGCCAAAGTATGGTCGGGTTCCATAGTGCGAGGTGGGATCGGGCGCTGTCGACGATCCGTATCTCGCCTCCTTGGCTCGATGTCTTCTAGGACATATGGCTCTGGAGCCTGCCCCTGTTGATGATAATTTTGATTGGAGTGATCTCGAGCATCAACTCCTATGTCAACTGCAACGGCTGTAGCAGCTCGATTATCCGCAGTGTATTGTGGAATAGTGTCTCCTCGGGAAGAGGGTCCAGTATGAAAGCTGGTAGACGGGCCAACCCTTATTTGCCCAACGGTTAACGCCTGTTGATTGTCAGCAGCTTGCGCATGGTTTCCGTCTAGCCTGGGACGGGTAGATCTGTTATTGTGGTCGGATGAAGCAGAGCTTTCGGTAGAAGAATGAGGAGCTTGATCCCTTCTGGATCTTCCTCGTTTTTGGCGATTTAGCTGATTGGTCAACTCATCGTTAGCGCGCAACTGCTCAGTTAGCTGTTGTCGGCTTTAGGTTAGTTCCTGGAATAGCGCCTGGAACTCTTGTCTTATGACCGGACCTGACTGATCTGTATGCCCAGCAGCATTCTGATTTGTGGACTGTAGCTGTGTGGGATTTTGCCTATCCCAACCTTCTTGATCACCAATGTTAGAAGTGGTTCTTGTGCTAACCATTTTGGATAGTAAACTCCTTTCCTAGACTTTAGCAAATCTGAATAGAACGGAAGGAATCTGAATATGAAATTTGGATCTCTCCCTTAGATTTATGCAATCCGGTATCGGCGACAGATCCAAGGAGCAGGAGAAAAACTAGGTTTTCTCAGTGAAAGCACCAAAGTGTTTGTGTCAAAATTGGGCACAACACTCGTCGGAAGTTTTTGAAGAGATAATAAATGAAGAAAATAAATTAAAACGTGGATTATCTAACAAAAATTTCAAATAGCAAGAAGTAAATTGCACAAGAGACAACGATTTAGAGTGGTTCGGCGATTTGCCTACGTCCACTTATGAAGTTTTGTTACTTTATTGCTTGATATTCGGAGAATACAACTTTTTAATGTCAAAGTACAGCAAGTAGTAAGCCAAAATTCGAAATCAAAGGCAGCGGTGGTGCTCTGAAGTAGTTCTGGCAGCGTCTAGACGTGCTTTATCTCTCAAATTCTCCGATCCCCTTTCTGAATGACCAGGGGCTCTATTTATAGGTGCTGGAGGCTGATATTTCTCCTAAAATTCGGGGAGACCACTTCTGGCACGTGTGGGGGCCCACATGGCCGAATTCTGGAGATCCGGGCCCACTTTGGGATCGATTAGATTGCATTTTTGGTCAACATGCGCGCTTCGAATCCATGTTCTTCGAATCTATAGGGTCGAATCCCTGGGTTTCAGCTGCTACAACTTGATGGGTCGATGTGATGGATTCGAAGGTACCTTATGCGCGTCCTTCGTATCGTTCAGAGTGTTTCGTAGTTGGTCGATGCGAAGTCTTTCCTGTTTGGTGGATTCGAAGGACCTTCATGGGATGGAGCCGAAGATAGGAATACTTCGAGGGATTCGAACCAAGGCAGGTGTGGATGGGTTCGAGGCGAGGCTATCTCTGATGGATCGAAGGCATGTCCCTGATGGACTCGAAGCAGGGATTATTTCTCGTGCATTTGAACCGGGACCTGCTTGATGGATTCGAGGCGGGGCCATCCGATGGATACGAACTCATATGCTCTGATGTAAGCGAAGTGGAGTAGTCCCATGGATTCGAGCCATCTCACCTTGAGGGGTTCGAAAGGAAACCATTGGGATGGATTCGAAGGAAAGGGTGACTTGATGGATTCGAACTAAGGAAGGCTTTGAATGGATTCGAAGTGAGGGCTTGCTCGATGGAGTCGAAGCAAAGGAGCTCTTCATGGATTCGAAGCAAGGCTCTGGGAGGATGGGTTCGAACCACTGCATGGCTTATCGAATCGATTGTGAGGCTCTCTCACGGGTTCGAGCCTAAATTTCTTCTGATCGATTCGAACCGAGGTTGTCTCCTCCACTTTCCACTGGCGATAACTTGAGCATACGAACTCTGATTGCCCCGAAACTTGGAATGTTGGTTTCTACAGTCCTGCCTGACGTGTCTTATCAATTGCAGCCCGATCCGGACTTGGACAAAACCCATCAATATTTGTAATAAACCGACAATCATTCAAAATTGAGGACATGTGACCCTTATTTCCCAGCTAGTTCCTTGGTATCTCGGCCTTGCCAGAAGGCGGGATAACAACTATATTAATAGGAGAAGAGGTGCATGGATTGGGCTGAAATTTTGCAAGAAGAGTCTCTAGATCCATAGGGGCCCACCATAATGATCGGTGGCCCTAACTCGATATTTTAAAATGATCGGCCAAAGTTTAGCCGATCGTTATTTTTGCCTCCAATTTACATGTGATCACTTTTGGAGGGTCCCACATTCCTCCTGAACTTGTCCTTAAAATATAAAGTCAATCTAAGCTGTACATTACGAGATATGGATCAAACTTTGCCACAATTGGAATGTTCACCGATCGATATGAAAGATGGACAAATAACAATCGGCCAACAACAATCGCTATCTTCATTTCTCAAGGTATTTATGTGTGATCGTTTTTATGGCTCCACTATCAATATACTAAGGCTCTAAAAGTTTCAAGTGAATTGGCTTTGTAGATTTTGAGATATTGATCGATCATCATTGATTTGCGCCGTTTTATGGATCCTTTTGCATCGATCCATATAAATTTTTCATTTGTCCGTAAATCAAGCGTTCGAACTCTGATTGACTTGAAATTGGAAAGGTAGCCTTATAAGGCATTCCATTTCACTTCATATTAATTGCACCTTGATTGGGACCCAGTTTGAATCTACTCAAACATCATCTATAGTCTTGTATATCATTGATTCTCAAGGTTGGTAATCACTTGTTTTTGCCAAATCTATGGTATTACGGCCCTACCAAAAGGAAGGATAACACATACGCCCCTGACTTAAGGGCAAGGACTCAAAATAGAAAGTGGGTGTAACTTGACCATCCACTTCCTGCTCTATGCTTTAATTATGATAGAACATCATGCCTTTACTCAGAGCCTAACAAGGTCAGAAACCAATACAAAGTGGACACGACTGTCCATCCAATCATCAACCTCCATGCTTGACTTGAAGTTTGCCAAATACTTATGCCTTTCCCAAAGCTCAACGAGACCGAGGCCCAACTAAGGTGGATGTGATTTGACCATCTACACATTAGCTCCTGCTCTTAACATAGGAGGCTGTCTAGGAGCTTGATTAAAAGTAGGCGCAACCGAACGTCTACTCATTAATCACCACCCTTGACACAAGGACACAACTATAGCTTGAGGTGGATGCGACTTGTTCGTCCACCTGAAAACTCTCTCCCTCGACTTGCTCGTAGGAGTATTAAGAAAATTGGATGAGACCTTACTGTCCAACGCAGGCAAGGATATGATCTAGCCATCCATCACTTACTCCCTTCCTTGACTTGATTGGAGGAGCTACAATCACTAAGTGGATGTGAATCAGCTGTCTATTTGTTAAGTTTTCCCCTTGATACTAAGGGCAGAATTCCATTCCATGGATGAACGTGGTTCGACCGTTCATTTGACAACTCTTACCTCGACCTGAAATTGGAGTATAAATCGAAAATGGGTTTGATTGACCACCCATTGACTAACTCTTGTCCTCAAAGTGCAGACTAAAGTATAAACACCAAAGAGATGGGTGCAGTATGACCGTCCATCGACTAACTTTGGTTCCCAAAGAGCAAACTGGACTATAAACACCAGATGGGTGTGACTGACCACCCATCGACCAACTCTGGTCCCCAAAGTGCGAACTAGAGTTTTTACACCAAAAAGATGGACGTGGTTCGACCGTCCATCGATCAACTTTAGTTCCTAGAGTATGTACTGGAGTATAAATACCAAAAGATGGACACGGTTCAATTGTCCATCGAACAACTCTAGTTCCCAAAGTACAGACTGGAGTATAAACAAAAAAAGATGGATGCGGTTCGACCGACCATTGATTAACTCTAGTTTACGGAGTGCAGACTGGAGTACAAACACAAAAATATGGATGTGGTTCGACCGTCCATCGATCAACTCTAGTTCCCAAAGTGCAGAGTGGAGTATAGACACCAAAATATGGATGCGGTTTGACCATCCATCGATAAACTCTAGTTCCAAAAGTGCAAACTGGAGTATAAACACAAATGGATGGACGCGGTCCGACTGTCCATCTTCAACTGTAGTTCCCAAAGTGGGGACTAGAGTATAAACACAAAAAGATGGACATGGTCCAACCGTCCATCCATCAACTCCAGTCTTCAGAATATGGTCGGTAATGTAAATTCCATAAAAAAGTGGACGGGATTTGACCTTCCATCCATCAACTCTAGTCTTTAGAGCATGGTCAGAAGTATAACACAAAAGGTGGATGTAGTTCGACCATCCACTCTCCAACTCTTCCCTCTAGCTTAGGGGAAAAGCCACAACTCAAAGCAGGTTTGCTCTGACCGTTCGCTCGCATGATCGGTCACGGAGTTCGCCAAAACACTCATATCACTCCCAAGGCTCGGTAGAAGCAAGATCTAAATGAAAGTGGATGCGGTACAACCATCCATTCATCAACTCCTTGCCCTGAATGCATGGGGCATTTTGAGAGCCTAAGTTTAAAACGGATATGACTTAATCATCCGCTAATCAGCTTCTTTCTACAATTCAACATGAAGAACTCTAAGTAAGAGCGAACGCGATACGACCAACCACTTTTCTACTACCGCCCCTCACTTGGGAGCAGAAGAAACGACTATGGTAAATAAGGTTCGACCATTTTTCAAAATAACTCTAACTCCCCGGAGTGTGGACAGGAGAATAAACACAAGTTGGTTGTGATTCGATCACTGGCCAACAACTCTTATCCCTAGAGTGTGGATATGGGTATAAATAAATAGATGAGTTTGATTTGACCACTCACTATTCCATAAACTCCGACTTGAATTCGACAAGAGGAGTATAAACTCACTACGCATGGAATTCGACCATCCATGAACTAACTCCGCTAACCCAAGACTGGGGGCAGAAGTACAAATTACTAAAAGTTGAATACGACATCTCAATATAGCTCCGGCTTGGTGATCTTTACAACTTAAGAAAACAACCGCAAGGAGGCACTAATATAAAATCAATTGAAATGACATCCAAAGTTACAGGTGACCGACTATGTCGTACCAGCAGGTTGACATGCAATGTCGACCCATGCTTTCTACATCGTGCTGCTGGGTCGACGGTCAATATCGATCCACATTAACCACAAAAGGATGTGGCCCAAACATCCCTCAAATAACTCTGGTCACTAGAGTGCCGATAGGATAATAAACCACGAATGAGTGCTAATTGACCATTCATTCTCCATTACCTTCCTTTAATCCGTTAGGAGGAGTACGGAACAAGACGAGCATGATTCGACCACTCCTGAGTCAACTCTATCCCTAGATCTAACGGGATAATATGAATCAAAAGGGGCATGACTGACCATCCAGCTTTGAATGAATGCGACATAACCGTTCACTCGTTAACTCTTACCATGATCCGACCAAAAGAATGATATGAAATGGTCGTGACTCAACAGTCCACAAACTGATTCTTGCCCATTGTTCGATAGGAGAGCATCAATCACTAGTTAGATGTGACTGAACCATCTATTCTTCGGTCCTACCTAGAGTATGGTGACATCTGCAACAAAAATAGACATGATTGACCGCCAAGTACCCAACTCATGCTTGAAATTGGATGGAGCATCAAAGTCTTCCCCCGGGAAGGAAAAACCGTAATACGTGCGACTCAACTTTCCATCAAATAGCTTGATCCCACGATTCAACGGGAAAGAGTATAAAGCTAAAGTGAACATAACTTTCCTTCCTACTTATCCATGTATACCTCAGACTTGGAAGCACGAGCGAGAAATAAGATGAATATGAACCGACCATTCATCGGTTGACTCTAAGTCTGGACTTAGGTAGGAGTATAAACACGACTACGACGAGACTCGACCATCCATGTAGTACATTTATCAACCCGAGACTAGGAGTAAAACTGTGATCATTTAATGACTGAATATGATAGCTCAATTTTGTGACTCATGCCTAGTGTTTACAACGACTTGAGGCTATGATCGAAAGGATGCCTAGAGATAGAATTGTCAAATCGATGCCCAAGCTCATTAGCAACTGACCATCACTCTAACCCGAACGATGAGTAACCGATCATGAGTACATTGAATGGAAATCGTGTTACTCGAATATACAAGCAGATTCAAACTCAAATCAAGAGCCAGCTATGTAGTTGTGCGCAACACGAGGCTGAACCCTACACGATATTTGATTCAACGTGCTTCTAAGCCCGATCTTCGGTCATTCACAAATAACTGCTCAAAGCATCTAGAGCCCTTCACTATCAGACCCAATAACTCATGCCAAGACCTTGGCATTTGACTAGAGTAATTTTCATCATTGACTGTCCCAACTGGATTTCACGTTGATTGTTATGCGAAATAGTTATGTTTAAACTCAAGGAATCCAAGGTTGCACTCGTTGAGATAATAATCGACATTACAGTCAGCCATGACGACCCATCATGGGTACTAAAGATCGGTTCATAGCTTAGTGCAACGATGATGAAGGAATTATCTAGCTTTCCTTAAACGAATCTTAATGTGTTCGCTTGGACCCATTCTGATATGTTTCTGATCTTACTGATTATCGTGAGCCATGCATTGAATATCGACCGAGGCATGTCCTGGTGAAACAAAGAAATGTGACATGGATCCGAAAAGATTTGCTGCACTTAAAAAGTAGGTGGATAAACTCAAAAACAATGGATTTATATGCGACGCCCTCTACCCAAAATGGGTATCTAGTCCAATTCACATAAAAAGGACGATGGAAACCGGCGGACATACATCAACTACTTTGACCTAAACAAGGCATGCTCGAAAGGAAGATTTCCAATTTCGAGGATCGGCCAGCTGGTAGACTCAACTCCTGTATATTAACTGCTTTTATTTATGGATGTGTACTCCAGATGCAACTAGATCCTGATACACGTCCTCGTCCCGAAGCACACCAACTTCATTACCGATCTAGGTTTATATCATTATATTGTGATGCCATTTGAACTAAATAATGCTGAAGCTACTTACCAGAGACTGTCAACCAGATGTTCAAAGATTGGATGATTGATGGAAGTATATGTGGATGATATGCTCATGAAGTCACGACGATCAAATGACCACATCAATGAATTAGCGGAGATGTTCAGTTTCTCCAAAAACATGGAATGAAACTCAATCCCTTGAAATTCCCTTTCGATGTTATGTCAGGGAAATTCTTGGGTTTCATCGTCAATTCTTACGGAATTGAAGCCAATCTCAAGAAGATTAAGGCAATCAGAGATATCCAGGTACTGAAGACAACCAAGCAGGTACAGAGCCTAGATGGAAGGATCATTGCCCTAAGCTGATTCATTTCCAATGCCACTGATAAATGCATTTCTTTATTTGACCTAATCAGAAGATGGAAAATGAACTTTGAAAGGATGCTGGATTGCATAGATGCATTTCAACCTTTAGTGGATCACTTAGAGAGACATCCCATCCTAACTAAGCCATTGGATCATGAAGACTTATACATCCATTTGGTTGTGTCAGTAAAGCCATAAGTGTAACATTGTTACGTAAAGAGAATCAGATCTAGAGGAATGTATATTATGTTAGCAAGCGATTGATTGACAGGTGCTGATGGAAAGTACCCAAAGCTGGAAAAGCTCGTGTACTTCCTGTTGATTGCATTACGAAAGATTCGCCATTACTTCCAGGCTTACCCTATCAATATCTATACCGACCAGCCGTTACGACAGGTCCTACAGCAACCTTAGACGTTTGGAAGGTTGCTTAAATGGAATATCGAGCTAAGCCAATTCGATATCACTTGTCGACTTAGAGAGCTATCCAGGGACAAACATTGGCGGACTTCATAGCTGAATTAACTGCACCAGATGACTCTCCGGAGAGTATGTAGAACCAACCAATCGACGGAAAATGTACACGGATAGAGCATCCAACGATCAGTGTTTTGGCGCCAAATTTATGTTAGTATCTCCTGAGGGAACAATCAATCTCCTACACCTTAAAACTCACTTTCCTGTAAAAAATAGTAAAGCTGAGTATGAAGCCTTGGTCTCCAGGCTCAAATTTGCCAAAGAAATGGAAGTGAAAACTTACAAATCTTTTTTGATTCCCAATTAGTAGTATGCCTAGTCAGGGAAGATTATCAGACTAGAAGGCAGCAACTTGTTCCTTAACTCGGCCGGGTCGTAGAGCTACTGGCCGACTTCGAGTATTACATCATTACACACATCCTCGGAGATACAAAACGAGAAAGGCGACTCACGGACAAGCTGGTCAGTTCCGGGAATGTGTAATAAATTGACTTTGTCCTGATTGAAGTAGTAAATGCTCCAAGCATCAACTAGATGGAGATTAATTAGATTCTAGAGACAGGACCGGGAAGGGAGTCGTGGGTGACTTCTATCAAAAAGTTATCTGTAACATAGGATCCTTCCCAGATGGAGTAATGAAAAACGACGGATCTTCCACAAAGTTTCACGCTACATCATCCAAGAAGCAGTTATGTATAGAAAAGGTTTCTCCATTCCCCCGCTTCGGTGTACCACCCATGATGTAATAATAAGAGTCTCGAGAGAATTCCATGAAGGAGAATGCGACGATTACACTGGAGGAAACCCTGACAATGAAAATACTTCGCTACAGGTATTATTAGCCAATTATCAAACGAGATGCAACTGATCACGCTAGACAATATGACGAGTGCTAGATGTTTGCAAAAATTATGAGAGCTTTGCCGATGGAAGTTACACAAATGAGTATTGATATTATCGGTTCCTTATCGATCTCTAATGACGGAGTGAAGTACGCCATCGTTGTAGTGGATTACTTCATAAAATGGGCTGAAGCTGAACCTTAAGCCATGATCAAGATGAAAAAAGTAATCAACTTCCTTGTTTGGAGAATCATATATTTTTTTGGCCTTCCACGAACTATTGTAATTGATAACAGACACCAATTCGATAGCGCTGAATTTAAAGACTTCTGCCATTAGCATCATACTGAAAAAAGATTTGCGATAGTTGCTCACCCTCAAGCAAATGGACAAGTTTAGGCTATGAACAAAATCATAAAGTCCATGCTGAAGAAGAGTTTGGAAAAGTCTAAAGGAAAGTGTGTAGATGAAGTCCCAACAGCATTATGGGCTTATAGAACCACCCACTACTCCGCAACTGGCTATACGCCATTCGCCCGTGCTTAAGGCTCTAAGGCCGTCATTCCTGTAGGACTTGAAGTCTCTTCCCATTGAGTGACTTATTACGACCCCTATTTCATTATAAAATAATAATCAAAGAATTGTAATCCAATTGCATTTAAACTATAAGGAATTAGTGATGACTTGTGAGTGTACAAACGCATCCGAGAGCCAATGATAATAACATGTGCCTGAATTTCCACGTGTACATTCTAAAAATTCGATTTCTTGAAGCCGACAGAAATTGAGTTTTCACTTGGATGTATTAGAGAAAAGGTTGGATCAGATAGCCAAAGCTTATTAGCCATGTAGAACTGGAAATAGATAGCAACTGATAGAATACAATCTTGAATCTATGCTGTTGGGGAAATCGACCAATTGTCATGATGAACGGAAAGAAATGCAACTATCGGTAACAGTGACTCAACAGAGGATAGCGAACATTCAATAAACAAAATGGAATCTTTTTCGATGATTGAAGCTTGGGGCGATTCAAAGCACGTCATGTTCGAACAAGACGTACTTTAGGGGGTAAAATGTTATCCCGTCTTTTGGTAAGGTCGTGGTATTTAGATTTGACTAAAAAAGCCGGTTACTAACCTTAAGAATCAATGACATACAAGATTATGGACGATGGTCGAGCAGATTCAAACCGAGTCCCAATCAAGGTGCAATCAATAAGAAGTGACAAGGAAGGCCCCGTGAGGCTATCTTTCGAATTTCAAGTCAATCAGAGTTCATACGCTCAATTTTGGACAAATGAAAATTTTATATGGGCCGATCTTAAACGATCCATAAAACGATGTCAATCAACGATGATCAATCAGTATCTCAAAATCTACACAGCCTATTCACTTGAAAATTTCAGAGCCTTAGTATATTGAAGAGCGGAGCCTATAAAAATTATCACACATAAATACCTTGAGAAAGGAAGATAACTGATCGTGGTTGGCCAACCGTTATTTTCCGATCCTTCATAATGATCGGTGAACATTCTAATTGTAATAAAGGTCGATATATATCTCATAATCTACAGCTCAGATTGACTTTTACTTTAGGGACAAGTTCAATAGGCATGTGGGACCCTCCAAAAACGATCGCATGTAAATTGGAGACGAAAATAGATTGTCTATACTATGGCCGATCATTCCAAAATATCGAGTCAGGGGCACCGATCGTTATGGTAGGCCTTTATGGATCTAGAGACTCTTCTTACAAAATTTTAGCTCAATCCATGCACGTCTTCTCCTATAAATATAATGACTGTTCTTCGTAAAGAGGATCCTTCTTTCTGCTACCTAGGTTCTGCCGTTTTTATTCTTCACTCTTATACTAATGGATCTTAGCTGATCCAAATATCCTTGTAATCATAATCAAGTGCAAGATCAATAAAAATATGAAGTGGATATAGGCCAAGATTGCCGAACAACTATAGAAATCTGTGTGTATTTACTTTTTCTATTATGTTTTAATTTCATTCATCATTTAGTCTCTACAAGATTCTATTGGGTGTTGATGCCCATTTTTGGCATCAACAATGAACAAGATGGATAGGCGATGGGATAGTAGAATGACCACAAGAGGTTTGTCTCCTCTAATTTCTATATCCTACTTATGCATGATTTTAACCCTCTGGTGCCATTCACATAGGTTCACTAGGAGGTTGTAGATGAGACGATTAACCGAAGGCAGACTCCCCTTCCATCCCCGCTTCAGAAAGGATAACCTCCCTAACAGAGGCATCTAGTAGCCAAATCACATTTAAGGTCCCAAAAGAAATGACTAATGACAACCATTGCCAAATACTTTCCTAAGTTTTCATTTCGTATTTGTTATTTCATTTTGTAATAGTCCTGACTCCTTTTCTGTATCAGAACATGTGAATAATAAAAGAGATTTTCAATTCCATTTTCATTCTCTTCTATTTATGTATCTTTATATTTCTATGTGTTGAAGTTTCTAAGTGTTCCATTGTTTGTGTATGGGTAGCTAATATAGTGCCTTACGAATAAATGAATGCTAATATTTAAAAACAAAAGTACATATAAAGAATATACGACATATGTATTAAACTTGTAAAAGTTAGAATAAAATTTTGAACTTTTCTTAGTAGCTTTTCCCTATCTCTGATGGTGTGCGTTTTGACGAGAATGCTATCAGCTGTGTGTATGCCCTCAAAGTGGACGGCGAACTTGTCGTTCCTATTTGGATTAGTTGAAAAATATTTCCTAATAAACTTATTTACCAACTAAAGGCTTCCTATCTCTTTTTATTTTTGATTCTGATCATGTGGGGCCACTCCATCTCGATAGAGTGGGTGGGTTCTACATGGCATAAGGCCATCATGGTGAGGCTGCTCAAGCTTGGTGGAGCAAGTGGGATCTTCATTGCCTAGCCCTATCATTGTGGGGCCGCTCTAACTTGGTAAATCAAGCACCACTATGGATCCAAAAATAAAGATTATTAAATGGTAAATCGCTCCCATCTTTGCACTCATTCCCCATTTTACTCTTAGGGGAATAAGTTGTATCACGAACAAAGAAATCAAGATCACAGTGGGGATGGTCATGCCATCAGTAAGCCAACGCCCCTATTCTGCTCTTTTAGGAACAGGTAGCATCATGGACAAAGAAATCGGGACCACATCATGGAAGATTACGCCATTAGTAAGCCAATGCCTCATTTTGCACTTTGTAGAATGAGCACATACACCAAGAACATGTGAATCAGGGTGACGTATGGGTGACCATGCCATTTATACCATTGTAACCATGCATGGGTCCACTTGGGCGGTGCTCACCTTTCGATGCAATCTTGACCACAGACGCCAAACTCACATAGTTTTATTGAAAATACCTCACGCAAGGTTGGAGAATTATTTTCATTTATTGCACAATAAAGGTATGCAATGAATATTTGCCTTATAATTCGGCTTACCACTATGATGGTACATTATAATTCTAGCTTAGAAAAATGGTGGTGCATTACAATTTTCCCTTACAAAGGTGACTAAGTGTGATATGCTCTAAAGTGTTATGGGTTCTAAGTCCTGGGAACATAGGTTTTCATTTATGTGAGTGAGACAGTATACTCCGTTGGCTAAGGTGGTGCTGATCACGTACAATACCTCCTAATTAGGTCCTAGGACTCCATCAATTTAGTTCTTTGTATTAGAAAAGACTCACCGCAAGATGTGGTCGCCAACTAGTAACTTTCTTTGTTTGATACTGGAGTTTTAGTTCTTGACAACCTTCCATTTGTAGAGTTCGGTTCGCTATTCTACTGCTATCCTTTACTTTCCTAAGGCATTACCGCTTAACAATAGTAGTTCCTAATTTTGTTTGTGGTTGTGGGTTAGCAGTCTTATTGAGGGGACATCCACTTCTACAAGCAGAATTTCCTTGTATACATAGGCTAGAAAGAAATGTGAGTGCCTCCTAGATGTCTGGGTAGAGATTCTATATAACCAGAGTACGAATGGGAGGTCTTTAGCCTAGTTCCATTAGGCATTGTTTTGAGCGCCTCTTCAGGGTTTCCTTGATTGCTTTATTGACTACCTCCACTTAGGTGTTGGCTTTTGGGGTGTATGAAGGAGGAGAAGCACTTTTTGGTCTCGGTTCTTTCAAAAAATCATGGAATTTGCGGCTTTCTAACCAGATGCCATTGTCGACGATGATTTTTTTGGAAGGCGAAACCGAAATATGATGTAATTTATGATAAAGTTTTGGACCTTTGGCACAGTGGCCAGTGAGGGGTTCTTCCTTATCCCCTTTAGTGAAGTAATCGATAGAGGATATAGCATGGGCATATCCTCCTTTTGCACTTAGGAGCTTTTAGTCAGGTTTATCCCTTACGTGTCGAGCGGCCATAAGGAGGTCACTAAACTTAGTAAATTTAGGCAAGATATAGGGATTTTAGCAAACCATTGATAGTAAACACAATTTTTTACCTTGTCCATGAAATTCTTTGCCATTATCAGCCAATAATAATCTAGCTAGGTAGTTTCTTTGCCAGGCTTTGCCCTTTGACTTAGTACCTACGGAAGCCTTAATGTAGTTCTTCGAGGGCATTTTCGGCTTTGGGCTGAGCAGCATAATATAGTAACACGGTAGAATTGCCCTTTGGTATAACTTAACATCCATGACTATGTAGTTGATAGCACGATAAAGGGTTTTTGGGCCTCCTTGCGCTCTCCAAGCAATTCTCCTCTCATAAAATATTTCAAGAGCAGGGCCATCTTGTTATCTTATCGTCTATTAGTGACCTTTATGGCCACCATCCTCTATTCGAAGCAAGAAGCACTTCAGATTTCTTATAGGACCTAAGTGTTGGTCTCCGTCGAGATATGTTTTGTTTTAGCCAAGTGGTAGGCCTTTGCATTCTTCTCCCTTGGTAATTTTTTTTGGGTTTGAACTCAAAGAAGATGCTTGGCATCTAAAACATACTAGACTAGGTCTTGTCCTTTACTTGAAATCCCTTGTTGATCTGGTTGTCCTGCGGCTAGGAATCGCTGTATACCTTAATGGATTCAATCTTAATTTATTTTTCCATTTGGAGGCTAGGCTTCATATTCATCCTCATTATTAGTTGCTTTGATGTCTAACTTCATAGTGAAGAAAATTTCATATCCATCACAGGTAATGGGACCATATTTCCTTCCACTCCGTTTATGTTTGACGCCCCATCAATATATACTTACTAGGAGCGATGTCAGTAGTTGTCTT
The DNA here is from genome assembly GCA_030765085.1 of Allium cepa. Taxonomy (NCBI): domain Eukaryota; kingdom Viridiplantae; phylum Streptophyta; class Magnoliopsida; order Asparagales; family Amaryllidaceae; genus Allium; species Allium cepa. The sequence continues at coordinate 175,368,159 of CM060931.1, forward strand.
TTTTTCATCGGTTCTAGGCCAAAACATTCAACAGTGGAATCAACCAAAGTTTGATCTTTGATAGAGGAAAAGGGGGTGGAAGGTAATGTGGTGTTGGTTGATTGATTTCCACCTCACACTTAAGATGTTGATCTACTTTGTCAGACCGACTCATAATTTTCTTTAGTGGTTAATTGGTGGGAACTTTAAAGGAGTGGGCTTTGAAGTATGGACAGAGTCTGCGAGTAGTAATGAGTAAGAAAAATGTTAATTTATCCACTCAAGCATATCTTGACTGTAGTCCCGTCAACTTTTTGTTGATATAATGGATTGGCTGTATGTATTCTTCACCTCTTACCAAATACCAAGGCATTTCTAATGTATGGTTAACCACTACAAGATAGAGGTACGTCCATGGGATTTGAGAGGATTGGAGGAGTAGGTAGGTGGTGCTTCAACTCTTCAAATTCTTTGATGCAGCCATCTACTGATGTGAAGGAATTCTCCTTCTTGATTATTTTAAGAATGGACTTGTCCATTGCCCAAAGATGAAATGATTGAGAGCTGCGACCATCCCATTTGGGATTTTTACCTATTTAAAAGAATGAGGAATGTGCATTCTTATATGATTTTGAATTTATTAGGGTTCTCCTTGATCCCTTTTGCACTTACCACATACTCCAAGAATTTGCCGAAGCGAACAACAAAAGAGCACTTCTATGTGTTTAGCTTCAAGTTGTATTTTCGAAGGATGTCAATGGTCTCTATGATATGGTTATACATGCACCAAACCTTTTATGATCTTACCAATATTTCATTGACGTGGACTACCATCGACTTCCTAATCTACTCTATAAACATCTTGTTTACCAACCTTTGATATGTTGCCTATGCATTTGAAAGACTAAAGGGCATGACTAAGACTTTGTAACATTATAATCCAACGTTGATAATGAATGATTATGCTATAGGCGGGATTGTGCATACCAAACTAATTATACCATGAATAAGTATTCAATAAGGTCAATAGTGCATACACGTTGATCATGTCCATGAGCTGATCAATGCATAGCAAAGGGAAGTGGTCTTTAATACATGTTTTGTTGAGGTTACAGAAATTAATGTTTGTCCTCCAAGTTCCATTGGGCTTACAGACCAGCATAGGTTCAGCCAGCCATACTAGATTTTCGGATTCTCTGATGAACCCATTATTGATGAGCATATTTGCCTCCTCCTTTAGGGCTTTGTAATTTTCAGGGTTGAGTGGTCTTTTTTTGGCGAACTAGGTGATTTTTGGGTTGATGAAATTAGCAATGGCATATGACTAAGGGATCTATGCTTGTCATATTACATGCCCTTAGGCGAGCACATCCATTCTTTAAATAAAGAAGTTCATCAGCTCTATTCCTACTATTGAATCTAACTATTTACCGATCTGGATGATCCGATGTAGGTAAATGTCATTTGTGAACTAATATAATTGTTTCAAATTTTGGGGTCGGCCCATCAAGTTGATGTCACCCATGTCGGGATCCAAGGGTTCATCCTCGTCGCTCTCCACATTGAGCTCTGGTTTGCATTGGTCCATTACATAGATTATGATCTCTATAAAGACCTTGATCAAGATGGGTGTCTTTGCATGAGCATGAGGGGTATGGTCTCTTTGGCTCTCGTAAATGAGTTTATCGATGCTGAGAGTGTAGGTGTGTTTTATAATTAGTTTCCGCCTGTAGATAGGGGTGTAATTGTTCGTTCCATATGAAAATATGATCTCGGTCCTATCTTGATCAACTAAGGAAGCATGATCTTCATAACTCTAGCCAAGGTCCCTTCATGAGTCGAAGAATTGATTGAATTCCACAATCTCTCATGGATATGGTGTGGAGAGTTAATGGGTTTGTTTAAATTTGGGTGAGGCCTCTAGCGTTGATGAGAAAGTCAATCGGCATTCGCATCCTCTAGGTGTTGTCGATATGAACTAGTCCAACATAAGCGAGAACCTCGAGGTGTTCACGCACTCTCTAAAATCCTTCTAGATTCTCATCTCTAGCATGAGTACGAGCTTCTAGTGGTTCTCGTACTCTCATAAAGGGGCTTAATGTGATGGGATCTCCTTTGACATGGGATGCGTAGTCGATGCCTTTATATCCTCCTGAGTATCTATTGGTGATAATGATTGTAGCCTCATATTAGACCATGAGTGCTCCTTTTCTAGATTATTACAGGAAAATTCTATAGTAGTCTCTTATGGCTTACTGGTTGCCTCAGATACAGCTAACTCCCTCATTGGCGGGAATTTCATCATGAATTATTGGAATGCAATGATAGCGCTAAATCGGCCAAAGCAATTGTAGGCAAATGGGCAATCCACTATAAAAATGTATACCTTAATTTATAAAAAGTTGAGGTCTTCACCAAAGGTGACCATGTACGAGGTTTACCCCAAGTGGACAGTCCAATTACCATCGAAGCCATAGATGGACAGAGTATATGGAGTAAGGCTCTAATAAAAGACATTTTAAAACACGATGCTCACTTCATTTCATTAATCTATAAGGATCCGGTGCTTGGTATTTGTGATGTAGATGGAGATGACTATAGGGTCGTAGTGAGGTAGCTAATACCTTTTTGTTCTTAGTTGTGAATTTGATGCGAGCCTCGTTTAGCTCCACCTTTAAGCTTTCGTGCCAGAGATCTACCAAATAAGCTTAATTAATAGGGTAAGCTCACTCCTATATTGAGCTTGCGCTCCTTTTTCTTCTAGCCATGTATGCGCCACCACATATGAAAAAAGAACTTTGTACTGATGGCAGCAACATTATTTCCATCTACCCGTTGAGGCAGGGTGTAGAGAGCCTATCATTCGACCTTTTGATCAATCTATTACCTGACATATTGCATAAGTATAACTTCATAGGTTAACTGCTATATCTCTTCTTTCATGTGACAACACTCAGTTGTAGCATAACCCTTCGACTAGAGGAACTCATAATATTTTCCATTTCCACAAGGCTCCTTCTTTCACCTTGAGTGAGTGGAAGAAGACCATGGTATAAGGCAAGATCCCTTATGGCGATAAAGATGGTACCCATGTCATGATAAATAGGCATAGTTCACGTATCTAGCTTTGAATTGTGGGTTGTTCCCAAAGCATTTTTCGTTATGGTTTTGACATTTGTTTCTTCTATTGCTGCCCTTACCCCATTAGTTGTGCTTATCTCCTCACTTTTCCTATTCGTCGTTGTCAAGAAGGTTGGCCTCCTCTACCCACAGATGTCATTGGCTCTTTGAAAGAAGTCGATCAAAAACAAAGATGGCTAGTTTTGTACTTCTTTCCAAATTTTGGAGTGGTACCTCATCCTGGAGTAGAAGGTGACTACTAATATAACATTCCTCGTTCCGAAATCCAAAGACGGGACCCCAATGTCCGAACTTGATTCCCGAACCTAAAGCATCAAAAACTTGAGCATTTGTCAACTAAACCTTCAACATTCCTTATATTCCTCAGTCCACACATGCTTCGTGTTCTTCTAAGTAAGTCTCAACATTGGCGCTGCTACATGAGAGAATTCCATAATGAATCTTCGGTAGTAGCCTGCCATTCCTAAGAAACTTCGAACCTTTGTTACCATCTCGAGTCTCTTCCATCCATTCATAGTTTTAACCTTTGAAGGATCTACAGTGAGGCCTCACAACATGGCCAGGTAACTTAACTTCCATTTTCCAAAAATGACACTAAAAAAATTTCTCCTTTTACTTTTGTTTCCCCAACATCTCCAACACAAGCCTAAGGTAAACCTCATGCTCCTACTTATATTTTGAGTACACTAAGTTGTCATCAATTAATAATAACACATATCAGTCTAACTAGTCTTGGAAGATCTGATTCATCAAGTCCATAAAGAATGCAGATGCATTAATTAGTCCAAATGGAATTTATAATCACTCATATGAACCACAACTCATTCAAAAAGTGGTTAAAGGTATATTCTTCTCTGCAACCCTTAGTTGATGAAACCCCAAAGCCAAATCTTATTGTAAAAACACCATCGCTCTATTTAATTGATCAAACAAACCATCTATTATTGGAAAGGGATATATGTTCCTTATCGTTCATTCATTTAGCTTCTGATAGTCAATGTATACTCTCAAAGTCCCATTCGACTTAAGGGGTCGACTAAATAGTTCGACTAAAGGTATCGGATCAATCTTGAATTCGACAACTCTAGGGGGTGGTAATTCCTAAAACTAGTTCAAACACATCAAGAAAGTCTCTAACTACTTGTACTTTTTGATACCACCATCTTACTAAAAGCAAACAATACGCCTTTCCATCTAGGTTTGGGCTTTTGTAAAATTAAAAGTAATCCTTCATTTCCGTCTTATTAGCTCAAAGCTTTGATCCTCTTAGCATCTAGTGCCATAACATTTCAACCAACTCATCCTTAAAATAACCTCAAAGCCTAAGAAGTCAAACATGTAGGGATCACACAAAACTTACACCTATCTAATTCAGTCTCTAAGTTAGTACTTCTAAATCTGAGAGTGGAATACCCCCCCCCCCCTCGCTTAGTTTACTATACAAATGGAAGTGGCTAAGTAGGAAATCCCTAAGGAAGCCTATCAACTAATTCTTTAGCAATAAATGAATATGTAGCACCGATAATAAACAATGCTCTAAGTGATAGACCAGAAATCAAAATCATACATTTTAAGATTTTCCTCTTTCCATTCTCCTTGGTAGATGGCCCTTTTCTTGGTCCCTCTAGAGCAAACACTCTAGCTTACTAGATGATCCTTCTTTTGATGGCTAATTTTGTGGCATTTAAAATATTTCATCTTTCCCCAAGTTCTTGGCATTTGACACATGGTTGAATGGCTCCCCTTCTACCCATAATTAAAACAAGCAACTTCAGTAATATTCGTCTCGACACTCGTTTCTTTCAGCATAGCCTTCTTGCTCTTAGCATAAGGTTTAAACTTCTACTTTTGCATCGCCTTAATTTTGGTCTTGATTCTTCTGTTTTCTTGATACATCCCATCATACCTTTAGGTCATGTCCATAATGAAATCAAAAGAAGATGCCAAGTGCACCATTGCCTTATGATCTTGACCCTGCCTCAAACCCGTATATATTTCTCATTCTCCTTCGTTGTGGTATTAGTAATCTCTCGACTATACTTAGCCAAAGAGTTGAACCTCTAGATGTACCCTTCCCCCAAAAGGTATACCTTCTTCCAGTTAATAAATTCCCACAGCAAAACACTCCTTTGAAATATTAATATAAAATGAGTTTCAAACCTTTCCTTGAACTAGTTCCAAATAGTCTCCTCCTCGAGATCTCACCGATCACTGTTTCCTATTAATCAAAAACATTTTTATGCAATTGTCTCGATGCCAGCCTTCTCCTTTGTGCATCATTCAACCCTAGATCTCCAAAGATACGCTCACAAACTCTTAGCCGATTTAACACTTCATCCACGGGCTCCTTCTCCGTAAACATCTTTCCTCCCAAGTTTCAATAGTTTTGGTTCATTTTTAATAAATCCTCTTTTACCACAGGCCTTAGCTCAACAGCCTCTGGCATCTTCTCCCTCATCATTTGCACCATAAATTGCCAAAACAGTGAGAAATGCGAATTACGGACCTTAAGGCTAGAATTAACACTATAGGGGGGTGAATAGTGTTTTAAGGAATTACTAATTCTTTTTTAGTTTATATTAATTTGAACACAAATGTATGCAATATTCAAACACAGATATGATCACAGAATCAAACACAGAAGCAGATATAAAGTAAAATCAATAAAGGAAAGAACACACCGAATTTTATACTGGTTCGGAGTTACCATACATCCAGTCCCGCAACACAAGTACCGATTTCCTTTCAAAATCAATTCTTAAAATTACAGCTTCGATTTCAAGGCCACGAGGTAAACCGCTCTAGATTCACAATCCTTTGGGTAGAGATACTTGAATTTACGGGCAACAAGTTCACCCGATTGATTTTCCAGGCTACAATCACACCTTTTCTCGCTCGATTGATTACAAAGAAATCTATAACTCTGAATAGCATTGGGATCTTGTTGAGATAGTGATAGAGAATCAAACCAGAGATGATCTAGTTAGATTTAGTGGTGATTTCTGTAGAGTAATGGTAAAAATATATAAAGAAATGTGGAAGAAGAAGAGTGAAATCAGAGAGAAAAATATGAATGTATATTCGTTTAAAACAGCCCATATTTATAGTAGAACAACAGCCATGTCCATTCATGAAAGGATATGACAAATAGACATTTCCTTTGAAATTCAAACTTTTGAAATAAACTGTCACCTTGTCTACAAAGGCTCTTTGGGGTTATCGATAGGCCTAAGTTATTTTTGATAAAAAAAATTTCTTTGAAAATAACTTCTATCTTGTATTAAAAATATTTTAAAATTTATAAATATACTTAACCATAGTTAAAATACATAAATAAGTATAGAGAATAATATTTTTCTATATATAAAATTTTACTGTAATTTTATATTTAAATCTAAGTATAAATATTAAAAGTTAAATATATTATAATTAAAAGATACTTTAAAACCAAGGATAATTTGATATTGAAAATAAAGATTATTTTGAGGCTAAAAGTATTTTAAAACCAAGATGGATGTTTTTGATTTAAAAAATAAGATTTTGAAATCATTTTGAAAACAAGATATAATTTTGTAAAATATTTGAATAAAAGTTAGTGGATACAAAACAATGTTCCACTAGATTTTTCATAGGTTCCATTCTACTTAGGGTTCCATCCCTTTAACGGGATCGAAGTGGATTCCATTCCACAAATAAAATAGATTTTAAGATGTCAGTGCTTTTCTAAGAGTTTTAACAAAATTCCTAACTAAATTACTTATATTGAAATCGTGAACTCTTGATAATCTTGATACTCATGAGTCTTGAATCTTGATATCTTTTATCTTGAGTTTATCAGTTCTTGAATTTCTATACTGTATAGTCTTCATTCTTTGGTACCTGTATATATATCCTGCATATACATATATATCTAAACAATAATGTTAGTATTTATATTTTATAATCTTATTCTAAGGTTGTTGTCATCGAAACAACTTCTCATGGACTAACAATCTCCCCCTTTTTGATGATGACAACCTTTGTTTATAAAATATTACTTCTATCCTAATAACTCCCCCTAAAACTAATAACTCCCCCTTAATCTATGCCTAACTATCCTATTTTATACTTCTCCCCCTTTGTCATCAACAAAAAAACAAACTCCAAACTATATAACACCCCCTTATTCTGGTACTAAAGTACCTGCATTAATAAAATATACAATGGAGTATATATTAGATAGATTAAGAGATAATTATACTGATAGACATGATAACTAATCAAAGATCATATAAATATCAATGTGTATTTATACATATTATGTTTTACACACCAATTATCAATCCACACCAAACCAAATCAAATCAAATCAATCCAAGCAAACAATTCAAATCAAACGAAGCAATCAAATAAAATCAAACATTACGAGAAAATTTCACCTAACCTTCTTCTCCAAATATAGGGTCTGCTTTAATGGCATCCCATTTTTCATTTTCATTGGTGAGAGAGACTGGAGGATGTGCTTCATTATCATTTTTGTGCAGGGAGGAAATCATCCATCGTATCGTATCAAAATGCTTTTCTTGCTCCTTGATCATTTGCATTTGACTCAACTCTAAGTGTCGTTGATTAGAAGAATGAAAGAAAGAATATTTTTGAGAGAATTAAGGGTTTCTTCAAGATTCTCGGTCAAACTATGAATTGGATCGGCCATATTTGAGTTTGTGAGAAGAGATATAGATAAAGTGGATAAGAAATGATTTTGAGTGATGAATTCTGGAAGAAATATGTATTTATAGGTGTAGAACTTCGTTTGAAATGAATAGACACAAGGTAGTTATTCAAATTTCAAATTTAAAATGAAAAGTCGTTTTTGATCAGTACTTGTCGACAGGGTCTCCGGGGGGTTGTCGACAGGGGTCAGTTAATTTTTATGAATCATTTTGATTTTGTGAATAATTGTGTATATATATTTATATAATATACTAACATTTATTCTGGAGATAGGATAAGCTAGATAACAGAAAAGTAATTCAATTTCATTTCATAATAGAACGATACAATGATTAAACATTAAGAACTACACGAACATTCAAATCAAAACAAACTAAAACCAATACAACGTGACATGAAAAGGTAGAACTAGTTAGATGAAGATAATACAAGCTTCTTGCTGACTTTGGAGATAAACTTGTTCATCTTGGATGTCATTTTATCTAATTTCTTACTAACGGACCGTTTAAGAGTCCGTTGATTCTTAACAATGGTTTTTTGATTTTTGAGTAAGGTTTTGTTGGTTGGATTAGAGGGATAGTCGATACTTTCCAAGGATGTTTCGCCTTCTTCTTCTTCTATTTCCATTTCATCCCCTTCTTCTTCTTATTCCTCCTCTTCCATCTCCTCATGAGTGAAACACTCTTCCTTTTCGGCAAGAGTCTCATATGATTGAAAAACATATGGAATTTTCATAAGAGAAATGTTTGAGTTATTAAAAACTTTTATTGAAACAAATTCTTCTCCTTTGAAATCTACTCCAAAATAATTAAAAATCCGAGTGAGATAAATTCCACGATATAAAGTGTTTTCACCCATTTCAAAAATTTTGGGACGAAGTTCATTCAAAATAACCCGCGCCCAATTAGTATCATAACTTCCAAAAATAGCAAAAAGTGCTTTGCAAACTTTTGAAGTTGGATTGTTAAAACTCCCCGACCTTGGGGTCAAAGTATGTTGTAAAAGAAGATTAACAATTCTAGCTTTTGGTCGAAAGTTTCTATTTATGAATTCAAAGTTATCGTTTCCTTCAAAAATGTGATGAAATGTCTCATGATCATTTTCATCGATATTAAAACTAGAAAGATCCATTCCCGTGCACTTGCAATTGAGAATGGTACCCAAAACATCACAATTTTAGATGATTCTAGTGCCTTTGACACTACTCCAAATTTCATCATCATTTCCATTATAAAATCCACGGTTGAGATTTGCATAGAAAATTTTAACAAGATTTAGATAACAAACAAAGTCATTTTGTGAAGCATCAAAAAGACTAAGAACTTGGTTTTTTGCAAAAAGAGAAACGATTTCATAAGTAGAGAAATCTTGAAATAAAGCAAACTTTCCGAGATGGACTTTTCCATAGTTAACATAGTTGATATATGCTTTTATAACCTCTGGATTATTAAAAAGCTGCTCTTTTATATTTCTGGAAAGTCTCATTATGGAAGGTTGCTTGAAGAAGCCATTAGAGTAGAGAGTAGAGAGCTTGATATTTTGAAATAAGATGAAAATGAAAGTGAAAAGTTGTGATAAGAGATAGTAAATAAATAGGTTCTCAAGGGACAGGTTCTCTGGTCAAAAGGTGACTTCTCAGCGACTTGAATGAAGTGAAAAGAAGGAGGGAAATTCAACATTTGAACTCAAATTTGAATTTCAAATTTCTGTACCATTGTCGACAACGAGGGGGGGCCCTAGTCGATAGGTGTCTCTGAATTTTCATGATTTATTTCTCTTAAGTGTTCTAATATATATATATATATATATATATATATATATATATATATATATTATTTTTAATGTCTATATGTATCTGGAATATTACTAGAATTACAGTATATTCCATAAAATATTATGATACTATTAAAAATAAAAATAAAAATAAAATAATAGTAAAAATATAATAATAAAAATTTAAAATTTAAAATTCAAACGACACACCAATTAAAAATCAACCAATCAAACATCCAATCCTAAGATGCAATTTCAACTAATGTATTGTAAACGTGTACCTTTTTTTGAGTCCCTTTCTCCGAATTCTCCGGAGTCGTGAACTGTCGTGAAACACATATTTGAATTATTTATCTTTTGATCATCATCACTTGAGGACGAGTCTGAGTCATCTAGAGTAGCAGTAAATGCACGTTTTCGTTTCTTTGCGGAATCATTGTTTATAGGAAGATTTTGCTTATCTGGATGCGGACAGTCTCTTTTGATATGGCCTGGTTCGTCACAGTTGAAACATTTGATACAGTTTGGCACTACATTCTGATTACCAGAGTTCTTATAGTTGTTTCTCTTGAGATTATTCATCTTTCTGTATTTCAGGAATTTTCGAAAGTTCTTGGTCATAAAGGCTATCTCCTCATCATTATCGTTGTTTGAGTCTAATCCATCGATCAATGCATTGAATGCAATTGATTTCTTTTAAGATGCTTTGTTTTCTCTTCTCCCAATCATTTAGACTTCAAACAACATTAGATTTTCAATTAATTCTTCTATCTTTAAGGTACTAATTTCATTTGCCTCTTCGATCGTAAGTGTCTTTTGATCTCATTCTAGAGTAAGAGGTTTTAAGATTTTTCTGACTCGATCTTCTTTCGAAAATTCCTTTCCCAAGGATAATAGAGAATGCACAATATTCTAAAATCTACTATACATATCTGGAATAGACTCATTAGAATTCATTTTAAATAATTGAAACTAATTTGTGAGCATATGACGAATAGACACTTCCTTTGAAATTCAAACTTTTAAAATAAACTGTCACCTTGTCGACAAGGGCTCTTTGGGGTTTTCGATAGGCCTAAGTTATTTTTGGTAATTTGTTTTTCTTTGAAAATAACTTCTATCTTGTATTAAAACTATTTTAAACTTTATAAATATACTTAACTATAGTTAAAATACATAAATAAGTATAAAGAATAATATTTTGGTATATATAAAATTTTACTATAATTTTATATTTAAATATAAAAATAAATATTAAAAGTTAAATATATTATAATTAAAAGATACTTTAAAACCAAGGATAATTTGATATTGAAAATAAAGATTATTTTGAGGCTAAATGTATTTTAAAACCAGGATGGATGTTTTTGATTTAAAAAAGAAGATTTTGAAATCATTTTGAAAACAAGATATAATTTTGTAAAACATTTGAATAAAAGTTAGTGGATACAAAACAATGTTCCACTAGATTTTTCGTAGGTTCCATCCTACTTAGGGTTCCATCCCTTTAACGGGCTCGAAGTGGATTCCATTCCACGAATAAAATGGATTTTAAGATGTCAGTGCTTTTCTAGGAGTTTTAACAAAATTCCTAACTAAATTACTTATATTGAAATCTTGAACTCTTGATAATCTTGATACTCATGAGTCTTGAATCTTGATATCTTCGATCTTGAGTTTATCAATTCTTGAATTTCTATACTATACAGTTTTCATTGTTTGGTACCTGTATATATATCATGCATATACATATATATATTAAAACAATAATGTTAGTATTTATATTTTATAATCTTATTCTAAGGTTGTTGTCGTCAAAACCAACTTCTCAGGGACTAACAAAAACAATGTATTCACATCCATAACCATCACATTAACTGACCGAGCAGCTTCATTCTCAACCACTTGTGGTTTACCTTGATTTTTCCTATTAGTCTGGGTGTATTCGATCTCCCGTCTTACATTTTCCTCTGCTACCACTTCCACTTCTCATTTCTATGTTGTTTTTTTGTTAAACATGTCTTTATTAGAATGGAATGAAAGAGAGTGAAATAATAAAAAAAGGATAGATATATACACTTATATATCTTTATAGCAAAATACTAATACGTTATATATGTAACAGCATATACCTTTTTATTTCTCCTAAGCACTTAATTATTTCTAGCTCTATTTTACTTAAGTGTTTTCTAACCTATGCTCTATTCCAAATCGTAACCTTCCACATTCTGAAATGCAAAGAAGGAATCCAATGTGTTGCCATCTAGGAATTATCTTTCAACGATAGAATGGGTTCAATATATACAAATAATCTTAGTAAACAGAGCAACTAAATAAAGTTTGTTATAGATAATAGTCCTTTTATCATCATTTTTTTTCAAATTCCCAATCATACCCATGTAGGGGTAAGATATAAATCATTATATTGTAGCATCAAAGGTCGAGCTCTTGTAGTCCCTTAGACTTAACAAATATTTACATTACACGGTGAAATTTAAATTATCAAAGAAGATAATAATAAGGCCTACTGCTTGTCTTTCTTTTCAGTATATTATCGGTAAAATTCCTACCTTTTAAATATGGAAATCATATAAACTTAACATACTCGAGTGAGTAACCATGATTTTATAGGGAAAAATAATAAACACATGAGTTACACATAAGTCTAATATGAATAATATGATTTCCCATCAATATTCTTCGGCTACTGGGACCATCATGCCGAAGCATGGAAGAGATTTCCCCCACACTAGCCTCGGTTACACAATCAACATAGGACTATCATGTGTCATAAATTATAGCAAATTATATGTTTACTTAAACATACAAAACATGTCTCAACCAAATTTACACCCAAAGCCATAAATTATAGCAAATTATATTAGGGTCTCGAATATAATACTTAACCTGGGATCGTGTTCAGCTTTCGAACTATCTACGAAACTATCTTTCTTATTTAATTTATTAATAATTCTATACCAAAAGGTACAATCCCTTTTGGTTTCAGTAGCCCATTTGTTAGTTTCACATTACAAGGTACAACCCTAAGTAGTCTTTATTTATCTTTTACTTAGTTTATTCTACAAGGTACATCCATAAGAAGTATTTGGTTATTTATGTTTTATACTGCAAAGTACAACGCTAAGTAGTCTCAGTTCATTATGTTTATAATTCAAAGTAAAACCCTAAGCAGTCTCGGCTCCGTTCATTATAATACTGCAAAGTACAACCCTAAGCAGTCTCGGTTCATTATATTTATACTACAAAGTACAACCCTAAGAAGTCTCTTTATGTTTTTCTAAAGCTTGAACTCCGTAATAAAGTTACAACTACTCTTGTACAAGCATACAACCTGCCCGGACGTCCCATGTCCTTTCGAAAGTCAAATGCAGAACCCTCCTTCTTAAAGTAGGTGCATTAGAGTGGGTGTTCATATTTGGTGTTTATAGCCCTTTCGAACTCATAATATTTGCAGGTCCTTACTTATTTACTTCTTAGTTATTTTTAACTTTCCAAACTTTATCCGATTTATCATTTATTAGGTTTCAGCTTTACCTGATCTTTTTTGCTTCGATAGGCTCCAAGCCTACCTTTGACAATCTTAAACCTCAGAACTATTTTCACAACACATCATGCTATATAAAACTCCAAGTACTGCCTTTGGCTATCTTAAGTCGTGGGTCTTGGTATTAGCTTTCCTTTGAAAGCTAATAGGTCTCGGTATTAACTCTTCTCGCTAGTCAATAAGTCTCGACTATCAGATCACTACCCTTAGGTTACATATTATGGAAGCCTAGATTATTCACTCTGGATTGGAGTACCTTCAGCAATCTTCCTCCGCTTATGTCTGCAACCTCTTTCGACCATCAATTTCAATTATGCTCATACGTAGTTCATATACTTAGACTATTATTTATATATTGACACGACTCTGTTATCGAAAGATTACCAAATTGACTATGGTACATTGGGATTCCATCTTTGGGTTTTAGAATGGGGGATTTACAACTAGTGACTAGGTATGGGTTGACTCTTTATCAAAGCTCTTCACATAGAAGCAAAAAGACTCATTTAGGCCTTTTCAAATGTTGAAAATCTCTCCGATCATCATTGTTCATGTTAGAGAAGTAAAAAATAAGTCCTAAAGTCGATGCACAACTGACCCTAAGAGTGAAAATTTCTTACTTGTAGGTAGAGGGAAATAAGAGGCATTTGGTAGCGTTGGAGAATTGTCCATCTCTAGTTATTGAGTTGAAGACCGTGATATGATATGATCAGACAGGGCGACACTCAAATTATATTTCTCAATGGAAGGGAAAGCATACCTCAGATAAATGTATGTGCCTTGTACCTCTTTTGAGAATGGTTCCCCATTCTCGTTGGCAAAGAAACCCTCACAACCTTAGCTTTTAGTTTGAAAATTAAGCTTCCATAGTCTAAGTGATGTCATGTCTTCACTAAGATCAACGTTGTTGATGGTATGTGGTTACTATGGGAGAGGCAGTCCTTCTATGTCTTGTGAATGAAGGAGATATTTAGCGTCAGTAGGGAGACGGTGAGTAATGACGACGTAAAACGGTAGGATTTTGTTTCTATCCAAATAAAACCTGAAGTGGAGGCTTTACCTCTCGTGGGAGCAAGGTCTTGGGACCTTGGTTGAGATCGGGAACGAACTAAGAATTCTATAGGCTTATCGTCCATTCCTTTCCCTTACCACTAAAGTGGTCGAAATGCAAATTGCGTTCCCCATCTGTTGTCCTTTGTTAAAGGAAGATTGTTTTTCAAGAGAGAATGAGGGATGAGCAGCATAAGCTTTAGCTAGTGGGATTGGCTTGGGTTTAGGAGCATTATGAAAAAAATCTAGAGCGAGCAAGGCATATGCATCTGGAATAACCCCAACATGGGTTTGGAGTATGACCATCTCTCTTGCATCGTAAATGTTATTGAAAGTGCTTGAAAATGTAGGAAATGGGAAGTCGAAAGTGGGTTAAATGGGAGAATTCAAAAAACACCATTTTGATCTTAGTTGAGCCCATGAAGCCTAAATTGATTAGACCTAATCCAAATTGAATAAAATCTTCATTTTATTCCTTTTGTTTAAAATTGATTTATGTTTAATTCTAAGTTGTATGTATGTTAAATAAGCGCATCAAATACACCCATGCGTGGAAGTGCAAGTGCAACATATGAAAAGTGTACATAGTTAATCTAAACATTATTTAAATGCGGGAATTTACATTGCAACATACACATTTCTCCATTATATATGTCTTTTTATCCAATTTTTTATAAGATTTATAAATGTATATAATTTTTTACATTGAATAGATTTTATTAGTATACAATGTATTAAAATTAACATAGACAATTTAAAGTCGGTTTAATTAAAATGATAGTTTAAAAAACAAAACTACAATACATAAAAGTATATTTGTAAACCTTGATTTAAATATATACACAAATTAGATCAATGTTTTGAAACAAAAAAATATATTCAATTGGTTTGTAATTTAAATGACATTGCTTCAAATAATAAAATTAATCTAGCTCAGATCCAGTCAGTAACTAAAAAAGGAAATCTAAAGTTTCAAAGGTTTTTTTTGAAACCAACTTATGAATTTTAAAATCACTTGATCTTTTCCATGTAAACAATAACCAAATTTGTTTCAAAATAGCTTATGGTAAATGCATTCAATTCTTAACCTTTATAATACAAAAATTAACCTATGAATAAAATTGTTTCTAAATTTATTCAATCAATAATTTTATGAAACGAAAATGAATTAGACAACTAAGGCATATATAAATTTTTAATATTAAGATTCAGATCTAAATTATATACAAAATATGAATAAATAAATAAAAGAAATAATTAATTAAAAATCATTATCATCGATGACATATAAATAATAGATAAGACAATACCGGGATGTCAAACATGTTAACATGATGAGAATATAATTGATTCAAAAGAAGAAATTAGATATCCAAAAAATAATCCAAAATTCATATAGGTGAAAGAAATAGAAGAGGTGGAGGATTAAAAGCATATCGACATGTAAAGCTTATATATAAATAAAATAGAAAATTACCTTTGAGATGTAGCCAAGTGAAACATCTTGAATGAAGAAATGATTCCTATTTTCAATTAATCAATCTATAGATCTTACAACAATTAAGTGATAACTATCCATTTGATTTAATTTTGTTTAAATTTTGTTTTGGAATTTTGTAACCCTAACCGCCATAAAATTGTAGGACATAACATGAGACAGAAGAGATAAAGAGTTTTGTTAAGAATGAAATTATCTATGGAAAGGCTCTGAAATGAATTATAGATAATATGTTTTAAGAAAACATTAAAATCTTTCAATTCCTTCCCTTAAAACTTTATCTATTTAATTCCCAATTAAATCTCATTAAATCCTCTCTCTCTCTCTCTCTCTCTCTCTCTCTCTCTCTCTCTCTCTCTCTCTCTCTCTCTCTCTCTCTCTCTCTCTCTCTCTCTCTCTCTCTATTCATTACCAATGGTTGGCTATAACATGTGTTATAAGTTCATTAAAAATTCCAAAATCACTTAGCATTTAACCACATTTAAATTTAATTTAAATCTTCTATTGATATCATATAACACTATGAGCATTTATAACTTTTATGTACATACTTTGTTAAGTATTAATGATAATCAAAATAAATAAAATAAAATTTTATAATTGAAATTTTGCAAATAATAATTTAATTAATTTATCTAAAAACACATTTAGAATTTATTCTCATTAAATCCAATTTAAATATTCTACAGACATCATATATCGGTACGCACGTTTATAACTTTTATATGCTCACTTTATTAGATACTAATGGTACTCAAAAAAATGAATAGAATTCAATAAATATATTTCATAAATATTAATTAATTTTCAATGATTATAAAATAATTAAATAGTGTGGTTCATTTGGGATATTTATCTTTTCGGTTGTGTGACTCAAAGGTGTAAATGCAGTCAGCGATTAATAATTAATAATTCAAATATTAACATTTACAGTCACCTTAGCTAATGGTGTGAAATTTTAGTTGAATCTATCGCTTACACATCTTTTGATAAAATCCATTTTACGAATAATAAGTGGTACCGGTAGTAACAATTATATAAACTAATTCTCTTTATCAAAACTATATCACATTAGGACTTATGGAATTTGGTTTTGGTCAAAACTCCAACATCGTCGAAATCCAACTTTGTAATTCCAAATACAAAATCCTTGGTTTAATAATAACAACTATTATTAATATACCACTCTAGCCAAATATTTTGATTTTTGGTTTACTGTAGTTGACCGTGATACTTACCCCATATTACTAAAAAGATGAATTCTTTATTGAATAGTGTTATCCCTCCAGTACTTCAATTCAGACCCAACTATAGTCGTTCGATGGACGTAATATGTGACAACCCTCTCCAAAATGGGCCTAATTTTCGATCCAAAAAAGCCCATCGAACCTTAAGCCCATTTTGGAGGTGGCTGTTGGTTGGTATAATTGATAAAAACAATTTGCAAAGCTATCTATCTATGCTTTCAATGTCTAACAATAGAAAGAATGGAATATAATAATAAAGTAAAGTACTCATCTCATAAAACCAAATCAGGAGTACAATGTTACAATAGTTCATAAAATATGTCTAATACATAGTCTGGATACATCGAAATAACATAAATAGATAAAATAATGGATAACCGCCTACCAAGTCTCCATCATTTTCTCTACACTCAATGTTGTTCCTAACAGGTATGTTGTAATGAAGAGGAAGTCGTAACAACAATGTCTGGTGAATGAAAACCTTAAGTTTTCTAATAATAGTATATAGGCAGTAATCAATCAGATATGTATTATGTCTTATATATTTATTATATTTCTCCACATATATCTTTACTAAGGCTAGTGGCCCTATAAATACTAGTCCACAACTATAAAAGAGGATGCATGCAACTATGGAGTATATCAAGTTCAACAACCCATCCCCCATCCAACCATATCTTAAAGATATGGGAGGAATTACCTAGGCTACTTAATACTCTTAAATTGAGAAATAAGCAGACCCTCCTATCATTTAATACCTAACCCCAGGCGAACCTTTCCTAGTACTCTCTAACTATCATCTTACCAATCCTCTTGTCAGACACGTAATACTTCTTGGATAGGGAAAGGGATGACTCCCAACGGTCAATTAATACCTCAACCCCAAAGCGGACATCATCTAAGAGATTTTCACTAACGCATGTCAAAGATACTCCCTACCTTATGGCTCGTAACCCAACTACGACGTCTTATATTACTCAAATTATTTGTAGGTACTGGTAGCTAGATTAGCTGGGCATGCTTACCCTACAAAATTGGTAACCTCGCGTCCACTATAGGTACTTATTATAGGTGATGTCCCATATCCGTTATAAAAGTCACACTACTAGTAGCCAGATTAGTTGGGTAAACTTCTGTATGCTTTTAACTAACCTCGCATCCCAATAATTTAGCCACATTTTCCCTCTTCAAACTTTAACACGGAATTATACCTATGTATTTGTATTACATATACACACACACACACACACACATATATACACCTATTATATATATACACCTCATCCATATTACGCATTAAAGGCCTTATAAGGGAATTCCTTATTCCGCCTTTATTTATGGATTAAATTCCATAATTGTCCTTAACTCGTTTAATTAGATTGATTATTAATTGTTACGAATTATACACATATAAGGTTTAGAATTATAACTGTCAATTCAAAGTTTGAAGGAATAAGTTATTGTTATATCCATTACTAATATTAAATTATACGTAGTTAGTTATTATGTGTGTTTAAGTAATTTATTCAGGGTGTTATAGTATTTTAATGTTCATAACTACAATTGTGAAAAAAGTCACAATTTAATACAGTAATCACATATGGGCAATACCGTAAATAAATTATCTACTCAAAAATGGGTCTGTATACATATTTAGAACGGAATCCAAAACATAAAAATTGTTTTTGCGCTAATATAATAGAATTATAGTCCTTCCTTTCTAAGAAGTTGATTTACAATACAAATCTTTTATGTTCCATTTAATCTTTAAATGAATAGCATCTGAATGACAAAGAAATCATATTATTTTTAGAAATGGGCAGTGCAAACTATGGATAAGAGGAAAAAAAGTCACATTTTCCCTACTTTGCACACCTCTTCCTATTCGCTTATTCTTTGTCATTTCAAAAACAAATTGAAAAGTATAATCAAATAGAATACAAAATATTTTTATTGTAAATATAAATGAATCAAATCCTAATATAACAAATTAAAACAAATAGGATTCCAACAATTCAAGATTAACATATTATAGGGAAATTTTAGGGTATAAATGAATAAATATTCGCATACAAAATTTTCCAAGGCACAATTCAAGTCCAAACATCTACACAATATACTATTTGGGAAAAATATAACATTTCCACGCACAAATAACTTCAATTGATCTGGCTTGGATTTACTTTGCACCATGGTGTTTTCGTTTCTCCATATTATCTCCTTTTACTATAAAATTAATTTGTTTATGCATATTAGATTGTATAGATTAGGGAAGGAGAGAGATATACATATATTTATTTATTTATATAAATGTATAATTACCTTTCTCTTTTGCTAGATTTGTTTCTGTCTTCCTCTAATCGCAGGATGTATATATTTATTTTGTTGAAGAAGTTCTATTGCGTGTCACTTTCAAAAAAGAAGAAGTTCTATTATGGAGAAAGAGAATGAGATATTTTCGTTGACGGCTTAAGATTTGTGTGAAGAGAATGAGGGGGCTGGCCACTTACTTATAGTTGTTGGACGCGTCAGGACCATTGGATGGAGAATATTTTAAAAGTTTAAATACGGGCCGCCCAGACTGCTCAAAACCCTAGCTGTTATATGATGATCAATCAACCGGTCCCCTTAGGGCGGTAAACCGCTAGCAGTCGAGCGGCCCAAGAAGGCGGTCGATCGGTTATCGGTCCTTCGACATTAATTATTTTTTTTCCTTTTTAAATTATACGTTAATGTTATAAATATTTATTTCCTGCTAATGATTCCTTTAACATTAAGATATCGTTAACATTAATATTTATTACTTTAAATACATTTCAAATTATTTCCCATTTGAAAATTTCAAACGTCGATAAATTCTTTGTTTGAACTAAGATCACAAAGCCCTATACGTGAAAATTGCCTAGAAAATCACCACGAACACATTGGTGGAAATTTCGTGACAAAATTCTGACTTTTGCAAAATTTCCATTTTAAAGTCATAATTAATTGATTGATTTTTATTCATTAATTTCTTGTAAAGTTATAGGGTGTTACATTCCTCCCTCCTCCCCTTTTTGAAAAGAATTTCTTCCTTGAAATTCCCAAGTGACGGATTGTGTAATGCACACTCTATAATCATGTTGTACTACAAGTTACCCACGCAACCATCTAAACCAAAAGTGCAATGTGATTATGTATGTAACATATCTATAGATGAGCTCAACCTTAGCATGAATGCAAGATCATGACATATAGGCATGTATGCAAACAACCAAAATATGTAAAAAAAAATCTCAATAATAATAGGAAAAAATATGGCAACCAACCCCCGGCATTCAATCTAGCATTTTATGCAACCAAAACCTATATAATACTAAACTAGAGGAAGAAAATTTACCAAAGAGAAGCCTTCATCTTCTTTTCTGTTTCCTAGGTGCTCTCTGCCATTGCACTCGGACCAACCTAACTTATTTGTTACGAAGCTTCCTAACTTTGTGCTCCACTATGCGTGCGGTGGCATGAGATGTAATAAGCTCTATCTCTATATCTGCTAACTGATTAGGTTCCACTGCGATAATTTTGCTATGTAGATACTTTCTTAGATGCGATATGAGGAAAACATTACGGATTCAAGCTAACTTAGCTAGAAGCTTTACCCGATATGCAAGTCCCTCCACTCTATCTAAAATCAGGAAAGACCCAAAAAATCTCGACCCCAACTCTCTTGAGGTTCCAAATCTCATAATCTTCCTAAGAGAGAAAACCTTAACAAACAACATGTACCCAGCTGAGAATTCCAACTCTCTTGAGGTGCCATCCCTATTGCTAAAGCAGCTTATCGTATGGATCCTGCGGAAAATTAGGAATTCAAGAAACAAATCAAGGAGATGGAAGATCAAGGATTTATAAGACATGGTAAATCTCTATGGGGAGCACCGGTGTTATTTGTAAATAAACATGATGGAACATTCCACATGTGTGTTGATTACCGAGAGCTTAATTAGGTATCAATTAAGAACAAAATCACATTACCTCGAATCGATGATTTATTTGATCAACTCCAAGGAGCTACAGTATTCTCAAAGAGTGATTTAAGGTCTGGATATCATCAATTAAGAATAAAGGAGGAAGATATTCCGAAGACGTCTTTCCGAACCCGGTATTGACATTATGAATTTTTGGTGATGCCCTTTGGCCTTACCAATGCTCCAGCTTATTTATGGATTTAATGAACTGTGTATTCCGCCCATTACCTGACTAATTTGTCATGGTATTTATAGATAATATTCTACTCTACTCCAAGACAAAGGAGGAAAATGAATATCACTTGCGTTCATGTGTCCAAACACTAAAAGAAAATCAACTATATGCAAAGCTAAGTAAGTGTGAATTATGGTTAAAGGAAGTAAAATTTCTTGGACATGTTGTCTCAAAGGATGGGATAGGAGTAGACCTGTCAAAATTGAAGTTGTGTTGAAATGGAACCCTCCGACAACCCCATCAGAAGTTCGGAGTTTTCTAGGATTAGCTGGTTATTATTGGAAATTCATCCAAGATTTTTCAAAAATAGCATCTCCACTAATCAAGTTAACTTGTAAGGAAACAAAATTTATGTGGAATGAAAAATGTGAAATAACATTTGAAACACTAAACAAAGGTTGACAGAAGCACCAATCTTGTCCTTGCCAAGGAGTGGAGTTTTATATAAGGTATATTCGTATGTTTGTGGACAAGGATTGGGATCTGTACTGATGCAGAAGGACAAAGTTATTGCTTATGGCTCTCGCCAACTAAACCTACATGAAATCAATTTTCCAACTCATGATTTAGAATTGGCTTCAATTGTATTCGCTTTAAAATTTTGGAGGCATTATCTTTATGGGGAACAATTTCATGTTTACTCAAACCGTAAGAGTTTAAAATATTTGTTTTCTCGAAAAGAATTAAATATGGGACAATGGAGATTGATGGAGTTTTTAAAGGATTATGACTTTACATTGCATCATCATCCAGGAAAGGAAAACGTAGTTGTAGACGCATTAAGTCGAAAATCCTATGGATTAGTAGCCAATTTAATGATAAGGGAATAGTGAGCTTTAGAGACTCTAGCTGAAATGAATGCTTGCGCAAGGATGAATAAGGAGGCAATGGTTAACAAGGTAGCACTTTTATGTAGTTTTATTGTTCAATCAACTCAAGTAAGTAGAATCTCAGAAGCCCAAGAGCAAGACAATGAGATGAAAGAATTATTTATGAAGATGTAGAAAAGAACCTGCATATTGGAACATTGGTAAAGATAGAGGTTTTAGGTTCAAGAATTGACGTTATGTTCCAAATCAAATTGAATTAAAAAATAAAATTCTGAGTGAACTGCATCGCTCAAGGCTCACAGTGCACCCTACAAGCACAAAGATGTTTATAGATTTTAAACGTTGGTTTTTTTTGGTGAATGGAATGAAAAAGGATGTTGTTGATTTTGAGGCTAAATGTTTTACGTGCCAACAAATAAAAGCAGAGCAGCAGCGACCGGCCGAGCTTCTACAACTGCTTCCTATCGCTGAATGGAAATGGGAACATATAACAATGGACTTTATCGTTAAATTACCAATGACAAAGCAAGGTAACCAAGTCAGTGCATTTCATACCTTACAACATAACGTACTCAATAGAGAAATTGAGCAGAATCTACTTGAAAGAAATAGTTCGACTACATGGTATACCAGTTACCATTGTTTCAGATAGAGACTCGCGATTCACTTCGGGATTTTGGAGAAGTCTTCAAAAAGCATTAGGTACATCATTAAGTTTAAGCACGGCCTTTCATCCTTAAACAGATGGACAAATTGAAAGGTTAAACCGAGTCGTAGAAGATATGTTAAGATCCTGTATAATGGAATTTGAAACAATGTGGGAAACTCACATACCACTAATAGAATTTGCATATAACAATAGTTATCATGCAAGTATTGGTATGACTCCCTATGAAGCTCTATATGGAAGGCCTTGTCGTTCACTAATATGTTGGGCAGAAGTGGGAGACAGTGAACTTCTTGGTCCAGACTTAGTAAAAGAGACAATGGAGAAAGTTTCAATCATAAGGGAATAATTGCATGCTGCACAATTTAGACAAAAGTGTTATGCAGATCAAAGAAGAAAGAATTTGGAATTCATAGTGGGGGACCAGTTCTTCTAAAGTTTCTTCAGTACGAGGGACGATGCAATTTGGAAAGAAAAATGCAAAATTATCACCTAGATTTATTGGACCATTTCATATTACCGAGAAAGTTGGTAATGTTGCATGCCAACTCGATCTACTTGAGGAATTATCATACATTCGTAATGTTTTTCATGTATCAATATTGCAGAAGTGTATTCATGATCCATGTCACGTGATTGATTTGGATGACATCGAAGTTAAGAAAGGTACCAAATACATTGAAAGACTAGTTCGAATCCTTGATAGGAAAGTTAAGAAGCTAAGAACGAAAGAAATTCCCTTGGTAAAAGTACAATGGAACCATCGTAATGGAGACGAAGATTCTTGGGAGGTTGAATAAAAAATCCATAGAGATTATCCAGAGTTGTTTGAAACTTAGATTTCGAGGATAAAATCTTTTTCTAAGGAGGGTGGAATGGACCGCTCTGACTTGAAATATCAGGTATGAGGATTTTCTATAAATTTTTATCATAATCGTATTTTTGTTTCTGTTCATGGTTCATACATGGACGTGAATTTATGTAGAAGAGTACAACATTAGTGGATTTTGTTTTAACAGCTTCGCTTGAAAGTTTTGTTATCTTTCTAGAAAAATCAAATCTTATCTTAGGCCTCTTGTACACCCTTCATGTAGTTTAGAGTATCATTGAATAGTTTATCTTAAATCTTAATAAGCTTTTGAGAAAAGCTTATCATGTTAGCTTCTCATGGAAGCTTTATTTTATTAAGCTTCATAAAGTTTCTTTTGTAAGCTTAGGTTGGCTTCTTAAAAAAGCTTGCCTTTGGAAGCTTATCCTAAGAGCTTCGCTTGTAAGCTTTTTCACTTTATAAATATAGTTCCATGCTAAAAAAAGGCATATGGATTCTTGCATCTTTCTTCTTCTCCTCATTTCCTAAACCACGATCTTCATTTCAAACAAAGTATTATCACTAGTAAACGCAAGTGAAGCTAATAAGGAGGACTAAAGGGACTAAAATAAGGACTATACAGTATTTGGGGTGAGAAATGCTATTTAATTTATGTGTTCAAGTCATTCCATGATGTGATAATCGAGTTGTTTAGACATTGATAATATTGATGTCCGAAATTAGAAAACATCATTCTGTAATTAGCCCATAACTTCTGCAATTCTTAACAAAATTTGGATTGTCTTGATGATCTGGAAAGCTAACTCATATGGCAACTTTCATGTTTATGACTTTTCCAAACTCGGACATCTTAATAACTGAAAACGTGGTGAAATTTAGGTTATGTGCATAGGCCGAAATGAAGAAGAAGGCTGATCAAAAACACCTTGTGGTATATTGACCATAACTTTTGATTCCGTGAATGGATTTTGTCGAAATTTGTCTTGCTGGAAAGTTGTTTCAGTTACCTACAACTTTTAATTAATACACTTGTCCAATTTCGAATGTTTATTATCCCGAAAACCTATCACAAAAAAATACATGTTTTAGACATAATTTACATCTTTCAGTGCAAATACCATAACAATTGACTTATTAATATCTTTGGAATTCGATAAATGATTTGAAAATATTATTTTATTGTCTGCTACTATTATGAATAATACCCCTCCAAATTATTATCTAAATTGAAGGTTTGGATCTTTAATAGAAATGCGGTTAAGCATATTGAAGATGTTTATGAAATATTTGTTATTTTGTGAAACCACTTTTCATGTTAAAGAACTTTTGAGTAAGATTAGTAATTATGGTTACCTTTGGAAGTGCGGTATAAGACAATAGATCTTGGGTAGTGCACTGTTACTCTATGGTACAAACTGGTACTGCAACAAGTAGAGTACGTCCTTATTTGATGTTCGGATGCCGGCCGCAATAGGATAAAATATTCTATGATCTAATCCAAACTGAGTGTGCGGTTTAGATTCATAACTAAGTCTTAACATGTCTTTGGAAAGATATGATTTTGATTTTGTAAAAGAATTTCATGATGAAGTTATCATTGAAAACTAGTTTGGTTATTTGAAAATTTATCTTGAATATTACTTTGACTTTGATGTAATGATGTTTCTGAGAAATAATTTTAAGATATAACATGTAAACCCTTAATAATGGGATAAATGACCCATTATGACTTGACTTGACTTGGAGACTATAGATTAGATAGCCTTCTCACTGGGTCTGTGTTGCTCATGATGCAACATTAAAACATTTCAGGTTTAGATGGTCAGTAGTTCGAACTCGAAAGATGGTTGGATGGGTTCCAGTGAAGACTCGTGTTATGTATAATATCTCCTTAGTGAAATTATTATATAATTATATGGTTATTAGACCTATGGATCTTATGTAAAACTGTTGTATTTATGGTGTGAACGTATAAAATCACTTTCGTTTGAAATTATTTACCCTAAATGATTTTATATTCCGATATTTTATTGTTTGTGATGCTATTGTGATAGCACCATGTTTTAGGAACTAATATCTCAACTCCTAGCCGAGGATGTTGGGACGGGGTCGTTACAGTTTAGCTGGTAAGATGCAAGGTTTTTCTGAATACTAGTCGAAAGGCGCTGTCCAACAAGACTTGGGAATGACCACAACCTTTCAAGCAGACATGGCAAGGGTTTCAAATAAGAATCTTGAGACGAACGGATTTTGAAAGCGAGGCTTGTAGTGTAGACAAACGACCGGGCCACTAAAGATGTCGATCGACGCTCATTAAGTGGGCGTTTGCTGTTGGGTTTTGAACATTGATCTATTAAATTTTTAGGAGAAAAACGAGAAATAATTAGAAGCTATTTAAATTAATTAAAAAATATAATTACTGGTTTTTTGAATTTCACTATCGTTTAAAGTGGTCAATTATCCAAAGGTGCCCAAAAATGCAACTATACCATTTAAAGTGTTGCAAAAGCAAAATTGGCTAAATGATTACAATACCAAACTGGCAAGTATGTTCGCACGCTTGTATTGATATTAAAATAAATCAGTTGTTTTAAATTTTTATCACTGTTTTACACTATATAATCACGAGCCCACAATATCCAACGCCTGACAAACATCTGTATATTGTAAGATTGACAACTGTCTCTGGGCTAACGAGGAAAATATTTGCCTTGTCGATTGTCATTTTAAACGTACAGACATTGTTTATCACTATTTCGTTACATTTAACAAACTCTATTTCATCTTCTAAAAATGTTGAAGTAAATTGACTCCAAACATTAAAATTGATACTAAGAACAAGGCACTGGACATGTGGTCATTAACACGCAAACATACATTACCAATAATGAACATGTTTAATTTATCTTCTTTCCTGGAAGCCAGTTCCATGTCCAGATTAAGTTCAAAACCAGCCCTAAGACTAGTTTTGTAAAAAAAACAGAGAAAGAATTAAAAAGACGAAGTCCTCGCCTTTTTAATTAAAACAACAAAGACTTCCGCTGTTTCAATTGAAAAAGCGAACGTCTTCGTCATTTTATTTCTCCTCCATATGAACTATGAAATAAAATGACAACCTAAAATATTTGTCGCTTTCCTGTAAAACAGCAATCTCTTCGTCGTTTTTATCACCAACGGCGATCTCTTCACCGTTTTTACTAACAATCCTCTGTTCAGTTCACCAACCATCAAAACTCTAAAACTAATCACGATCAACCGAACAAGACATAACCAATTGCGTTATGGTTAATTCAGTTCATTTTTTTCTAATGAACAATTTTTTGACTGAACAAATCATCGCTGATTGTGCTTAACATTCTTTGGAACATTGGAGTAAATAATAATCAAAATTTTACAAATTCAACACAATCGACCACATTAAATCAATTCAAGATAAAGAGTTCTTCTAAGAGTAGGCATGCATAGTTACGCACAAGCATAATTTTGAAGAATTAACATACCTATTTGTTTGCTACAAGGTAAGCTAACGCGACTATTGCTATATTCCACTCAACCACAACTTGACAAGCCATATGAAACATATTGTGAGTTGACCCTCTCCGTAAAAATACAAACTTATATTAATAAGGTAAAAAATTCTAATCGGGTATACACTAAGTCTAATGAAGACTGTTTTATTGAATTTTGGAGGTATTAGACGTCCCCATATTGGTGGAACAATAAAACAAGTTAACACTGGGGGGTTGACATCCAACGCTTAATTCATCATACAATCAATAACATTGCATAAGGACACACTACACACGAGAACATAAAACAACATCTAAATAATTTTCAGTGTGAACATTATAAATAAATGTATGAATATATATATATATATATATATATATATATATATATATATATATATAATTGAGGAGTATTAGGAACCAGGGGCATTCTGAAAAAGCTCGGGGAGATGAGCATTGGTGAGCTTGGTCCTCTTGGTGATCTCCTTCTGCTTCTTCTTGGATTTCTTGGGCTTGGAGGAGGGAAGCCCGTGTATCTCAGCCATGGCTCGTCTCTTGGCGGTGTTGGTGGCGGGTCTCATGTTGCACCTCTGGAGATCCTTCTCTATGTCAATCATGTCTCTTGGCAGCTCTATGCTTCTGAACAGTTGTTTCAGGTCGTCGTCCACTTTTATCCCCACTTTCGGGTCGTTTGGGTACACTATGTCCTCTTGCGAGTCCATGTTCGACAGCAGCCATACTTGCCCTGCACTTTTCAAGGCCTGCTCAACCATAAAAGCCCAAAAACATAGACAAGAAATCAAACCAATGGTATGAAATTCACCAAAGTTGATGTGCCACGGTGCATGCATGTTCAAGAGCAAACCGAAGCATTGACAGAATATCAAAACTTTAATATATATATATATATATATATATATATATATATATATATATATATATATCTTATAATAGAATTCTGAATACCTGCAAGTCCTCTAGAACATTAGTGTAAGAATCCTTCACATCAACCACAGGAAGACCTTCTGGGTGTTTCCTTATTAAGGAAAGAAGGTTATCTTTTCCCTTCAAATCATGCTTTGACTGCAGAAGAAGATTTTAAAAAGTTATCATCGAAAACTAATCACAAATCCAAATAAAAGTAAAAATGACTCAATTAATACAAGTTCATTGCAATTATACAAAAGAACTAAACACGGCAGGATGATAAAATTAAAAAATTTCCACCATAAGTTTTCTTGTTGGTAGCAAGAATACATTCCAATCAAAAGTTCATATTTCATGTATTATTCACTAACTTACCTTGTTTAGTAAGAAAATAAATAAAGCTCTAACATAACATTAGAAGGAGAGGGGGGGGGGGGGGCACCTTTCCTTCGGAGAAACTTAAAAAGTCTGTTTTTTACAACGTGCATCCCTTATTATAAGGTTTTTTCTCTAGAAATTCTGCCTTCATTCAACCAACATCATCTTTACCCTCATTAAAAACCATTTCCTGAGTTTAACATATAAGGGGTTTTCTCCACCACCAAATTCATTTAAAAGGATTCATTTTAACAAAACGGTTTGCTTATCTTTCTGACATCAATTTCTTATATTCAGTCATTTTCCATATTCTCTCCAAACTGAAAGGTGATGCAGTTCTTCAAACATTACTGGTCATCTTCAAAAAGTTGCGTTGTTAGATCTACGAAGCCAATGTATAATGGTACATGTTTCATATCACTCCTCCACATTGTACTGCAGGCTTATTTGTCAATTCTATGTCCATGATCATAAAGATGATAAATAAAAGAAACACAACATGCACATGTAATGCTTTGTCAATGTAGTCATTAAAAGGGATAATGAAAATACATATTATTAGTTTTAAACAACAACTAATGTCTAGTTTACTCATGGAATATTACAAAACAAGAAAGGGGTCATGTTATCTGCGAATGCATGTCTACAGAAAACAACATCAAATCGCTTCCTATGTTTTCGAAGTTGATAGACCATGAACATCACTTACTTTGAAGAATACATATCTTAGACATTATACAATGTCTTCTCTATAACAAATATAAAGTATGATGCTACTAAAATTAAATAAAAACGAGTAAAGCTCGTTGATTTCATAGTATAATGCCAACAAGGCGGTATATAGTCTGAACTTAATCTTTAAAACGAAGGACAATAATCACAACAAATGAACAAATAAATTCCCAGCTCCCAATATAATTAACCATGCAATTGTTTACCTTGTATGAGAAACGTTTTCCATCATAGCTCACTTTATGATTATTCTTCAAACTCTGAAGAACAGCTAGATTGCTATTTATGTCAACATAACATGCATCATATATCTCTTCTGTTGTGAGGGCTTGCCTTGTCTGCAATTCAATACAGCCAGTTATTACACTTAAAATGGACAAAGAACAATTAGAAATAAACTGGTTTAATCTAACTCATGTGATGGATGCAAAAAAGTTTACCAGTATGTACAAACCACGTATTTAGAAATGATTAGAGCCTGGGAAACACTATCGACTTACTTGTTTGCACAACTCAGATAGGTGAAGATTTTTGGAAGACTTTTCTCAGCTCAGTTAAGAACAAAACAAATGTATGAATCTAGTATCGATAATCCAGAAAAGAAAACAACAGTTGACGAAGTTTGCAGTATACCACACTCAAGCAGCTCAATAAACGATAACAACAAAATCAGATATCAAGCTAGCAAATATTTTTGGTTATCCATGGTTCTCACTGTAATGACTGCAAGTCAATTTAGTTGCAACTCAAACGATAATAAGGCATATGAATTAATATTAGATGTTGAATGTTTGTGTAGTGTGCTCATTTTTTGAGTTGGTATTGATTCCAAAACCTTACATGGTGCGCATTGCAACACAATGTACTAAAACAACAACGAAGGGTCGAATATTCTAGACCTTACATAGACATTACAAAAAGTAACATACAACAAATCAAAAACCAAGTTGTACAAAATAACAATAAATGGTACCAAATCAATATTTTGGCTTTCAGGGAAGCTGAAACTTTATCACAATGAAATTACTGTATCATCCGCAGCAAAATGAAATCATAAGCAAAATAACAGTAAAAATTCAATCCCTGAGATTATCTTTGACTTGCCTGATACAGAAGATCAATAACCAACTTAATCTGCGCACCAACAGGTGAATTCTTGATCTGATTGATGTGCTGAAGCCTCTGCGTATCGTTAGAAAATTTCACTTGCGGCGCCGGAGGTTTTGGCGGTGGTTGATTGGCCGTTGCCGTAGGTTTATGCTTATGAGATGGCCTGGACGCCGGCGCCGCGCGTGTCGCGAAGGTGGACAGCGTCGTCTGACATTTTTCCTGCTGCTGCTTAAACTTATTCAAGCTCTCTTGCAGCGACATCTATCTCTGTATATGATAATTGTAACTAATAACAATTTGATGCGATTCAAGGAGTAAGAAATGAGGAAGGAATTGTAAAATTGCAGCCTCTCGCTTAGTAGATGCGATTTGACTGAAATTGATGATGTTTTGGGGATTTTATGATATGGGCTAGGGCTTGCAAAAGATGGTTCAAAACTACTGGAGTTGAACCCGTGTTATGAATACGGTAACATGTCTGATATTTTGAGTTAAAGTTTCAACAACTCTTGAAGGCCAGGAAATTAGGTCAGGAAATGAAGCATGTCCAAACATACACTGCCCCGCTATACTTAACGGGAAATGTGCGCGAATTTCAACGGGAAAAATCAGAGCCCCGTGATATTACCGAATGCTTTATCCGTATATTTCTACACAGCGGGTTGCTCTAGAACTGCTCAAAAGTGTTTTTATGTACACATGTGCTTTACTTGCAGGAAGTAGTATAGCGCGATTATCTAATTGTGGTTCTATTAAATAAAATAGGTAAACTTCAATAAAATTATTCTGTTTTATCTAATTGTGTTGTCTAATAATTTCATATGTTATCCCAAGAAAATTTAAAAGAATATTTCAAATGAATTTGTTATTTTCACAAAATAAATATGGTATATGGACGATAAAATACAATCTCTCAATTTTTATCTTATATTTTAAATCAGTTAGCGTTTCCTATAAGATCAAGGTTAAATTTAGGTAGGTATAGCAATTTTAGCATTATTATTACCGTATAACTTTTTATCAACTTGTATTACAACTTTTAATATATATATATATGTGTGTGTGTGTGTGTGTGTGTGTGCGCGCGCACGCGCGCATATACACATATATGTGTGTGTAGAAAGAGAGATTGCACGTAAATGTTGTTGGCTATCTATATAATAAAATTACTCAGAAGACACAACGATTTAGATTTATTCTTTACAAGTACATCAGGCGGCTGTAAAAACACCCTACGTCAACAAAAAAAGTAACTCCGTTGACCCTCAAAAATTTTAACCCTAAACAAATCGATTCTCCTCCATACCAACCTCCTCCACAATTTCCCCCATTTATCTTTCATCTTCTGAAACAAAAGGCCACGGGATCTATTTTAATTACGTCTTTAGTTTTTACCTTCTCCAACTTTGTTATTTGACATACAGTTGACTTCGCTAAATCAAATGGCAAAGGTATGAATTACTTTTCCTACTTTCCTCTCACCAAACTCTAAACTTATTTGACGTCTCAAATCATACAACCAAACATTGGTAAACATTCATTTTATTATCTTATTTTCGATTTTAAATAATTAACGTTTTAACTAATAATAGAATTTTAGGATTATGAATCACACTTATTCACTAATTTATGGAATGATGAATCATCTTGATCTTTTAATGATTTAATTATTGTTACATGATTTTTCTCTACTTTACCTATCCAAATAGATTTTGAATCATAAATATGTACATATAACTATCCATCCTTTCCTAATTGTCAGTGCTTTTGCAAAAGAAAAGGCGTTTGATGTGGAGAACGGCTTATTTCTCCTAAATTTTTAGGCAATCTCATTAATTTTGGACTGATCGTGTGATTTAGATGAAACCAGGCAAAAATTCTTTATTGAATACATACCAAAATCCAAGATGGATAGAAATGAATTTTCATACTTAAAAACTGTTAAATTAAGATTGCTTTTAATGTAGACATTTCAAAATCCAAAATTAAAAACGAATCAACATAGTTAGAAATTGTTTAATGAAGATTGCTTTAGATTTTGGATAGTATAAGATTAATAAGTTTATCTTGACTTTCTAATACGCAGTGAAAATGCTTGACATAAAGAGAAAACTAGATATTATGTATAAAATTATTATAAAGGTTTTTATAGTTAAATGGAATATTGTATGCCCATCTTAGCATATTGTAAACTTTTTATCCTATAAAATATATCTTTTCCTTTTGTATTTGTCTTAATCGATCTGTTTTGTGCAAAAATTGTAATGTTTTGTGCAAAAATATTAATACCATGGTTCAACAAGCTATCTTAGTTTTCTTTGAAATATATATGCTAAAAATCATACAAGTAAAAAATTAAGTCATGATCATAATATATTGGGGGATTTCAAAGTGAACTGAGCATTTACTGGTTCTTAGCTAAATAAGGCGATTCCACTTGGCGTTGCCTTCTCGACCTATGACTTTATGAATTCATTTCTGTACCCATTTTGTGCCAATATAAAGCTATTTGAGGAATATTTGCATGGGAGAAATTTGATCTATAGGATTTTATATAAAGTTGGTAACACTAATATATAAAAAAAATTGTTCAAAAGATAAGTAAATCACTATTTAATGTTTCATTGAAACTATGGTATGCTATGTTCAATCCCTTCAAAATTTTATGTTGCTGCTTAATATGAAATGCTTTTTTTTCTCATACGAACAGTACATATCTATCAAACCGATCATTTATATATGTTCATTGTTTCCTCTAGCAGATCATCGTACACATCATTATGTTCTCAACTACTTGCACACCTTGAATGAACTGGTCTATCTAACTACTTGCAACTTATAAGCACCACAATATCATGTGTGGTGAACGATAACAACTAATGCCAAGATCGAATCTCATTCTGTTGGAACTGGGACAGCCCGCAGTGGAAGTTATGGGTGAATTTCGAAAGAAAAACAAAATTCTCTTATTGAATTTTTATTGAGTCTATGAAGTCCAATTTATTTAGAAAATTTATAAATTTCATTTAAATAAAATCTTTTATTACATTTAAATTTTTTATTTATATAGTTTTATTTAATTTATGTTATGATATATGTGTGTGTGTGTGTGTGTTATGTATACATATATATATATATATATGTGTGTGCATGTGTTAACATATTAATCCATCCGAGGTATAGCATGCCCATGTGTAGATGTTGGGATTTACATAACAAAAGACATGGTAGCTCATCCAATATATAGATATATTGTCCAAATATGTGTGCGTGTGTGTTTATTTATATATAAATATTATAAATATATATTATATATTATAATTTTGTTTAAATAATTTTATATAAGTATATAAGTACA
This sequence comes from Allium cepa, assembly GCA_030765085.1. NCBI lineage: Eukaryota > Viridiplantae > Streptophyta > Magnoliopsida > Asparagales > Amaryllidaceae > Allium > Allium cepa. The sequence goes on from CM060931.1 coordinate 175,401,707, forward strand.
TACAATATGTATTTGTAATCATATGGATAAAATATTAATAAATATATACATATTATTATTTAATAGACTTATTTAAATATAGAGAACTTGTTTATACATATACATATATTTTTTAAACCGTAAGCAATACATATATATTTAAAATAATAATAAAATATTTTTTGTTTTTTTACTATTTAGTTATATATATATGCATTATATATGTATGTGTGTGTGTGTGTTGTAACGACCCACCTTTTCGGCCTTCAGAAGTCGACACCAATACATCCATATTGTTCACCTATTGAGCATCTAAGTGCCGGAAAGACGGATTTTTGAGGAAAAAGAAAGACAAAAAAGACAGAATAGAATCTCACATCTTGCCAAGTAATATATAATATACAATAGACCTTTACGCAAAGAAAAACTGTAATATACAAACGTTAATCAGAGTACACTAATAATCATCAGCCTGGAAAGTTATAACAACCTGTCTCACAAACGCTGTTAAATAAAACAACTAATGCAGCGTAAATAAAAATATGTGAATATGTCTCGGTAGAATCCAACTTGTCTCTTGAAGCTCCAAAGCATCCAGAACTAAATCTAAAACATATTCGGGTTGACCCGAGCATTATAAGAAAATAACGTTCGGATTAGTTTGGTAAACTAGTGTGAGAAAATGTAATTGAATCATATTGATTTCTATATTTATAAAACCCTTTCAAAATAAATGGTATCTCGTAAGATCACTCCACATACAAACATAGATGATTTTTTACCTTACGGTAACCAAGACCGTTTTTATATAAAATCCAATGATATTATAATAATGTGTAGCATTTAAAATAAATATTAAAGCATAGTCAAAATTGTTACATTAATTAAATTTAATAGGTATACAATCAAGTCCTAAGGCTTGTATTAGAAAATGGATTCCAATAGTGACAATGTAAGGGACTACCTTCCATGCAGTACATCTCTAGATAAAATGTACAAAGGCTACAAACGCATTTGACCCTTTACCAACTCAGGATTGGCTTAATTACCCCCTTACCGAATAGCATCGAATACGTCATCACCAAGGTTGCTTTCCAACTTTAATCGAGAATTCTCATGCATAACCAAATCCATAATATAATGATCTAGAAAGGTGATGACACACCCTAATGGTGCGACTCACATAGCGCTGTCGCACTAACCTAGTTTTAGCCATTTCTTGGGTGTGAGGCTTGAGGCAACGCTTTTACCTTTTCTCTAAGAAAATTCTACTTAGAACGCTAACACTTCCCTCTAGACAGAATGCAATACCAACATTCATCCATACAAGTTCACTCTGGGTCAAAACGAAACCAAAGGTACTACTTAGACTACATCCATTTTGGAATCACCCTAAGGATTAGTAGCAAGTAGCCCTTGCAATTCAAAGAGCTCCGTCTTTGATTATCTTTAAGATATCTCCAATTTGAATGATTATGTCGATTCGAAGTAGTTTTCGAATAACATATCAAATCCCGGTCTCTACGAACAGACAACGATAGTTTAAAACTGGCCAAGTTTGATAGTTGGTTATTTAACTATCAAATAAAACAACAATCTAATCAGGGATTTATTTCAAAAGGGCAACCAACATTGGTTAAGCACATAAGTAACCACTAACCTTTCTAATTAATTCTTTCATGAATTAAAATTACTTTGTAAATACTTGTATCAAAATATTTTTACAAAGATATAATCACAAACTCTTTATACCCCTTTCAATACTTGAAAAAATATCCATATACTTATTCCAACGGTATAAGTATATTCACGAAAACCCTACCCTTTCTCTACTTAGAAAATGTATTCATATACTTATCTCAAAGATATAAGTATATTCACAAAACATCATAAAAGATTTCTTATTTCAAAATTATATCAAAGGATTAAAACAAATATTGTTTTAAAAGAAAAGGAGATAAGGATAAACCCAAACACTATTCCTTCGGTGTTGAGCATGGAACGAATGTCTACACCACCAAAATTAAGAAGGTCGATTTGGAAATCCAATCTCATTTCATTCTTATAATATTACTTTTATAAATCTCCTTTTTAATAAATCTCTTTTGTTTGTAAAAGTCACTTTTATAAATCCCAAAACCTTTTTATAAAACATCTTTACAAATCTCCAAGTCAAATTATAAATTCTTTTATAAATATCTAAAATCATTTGTAAAACTCCTTTCCAAATTTCAAGGTTTCCTCCCAATTTATAAAATTCCTTTTATAAATAATTTACTATGAAAACTTTTTATACAACTCAAAAATTTATTTATAAAACTCTTTTTATAAAACTTTAAAACTACTTATAAAACTCTTTTTTATAAATCTCTAAATCCATTTATAAAACTATTTTCTTTTGTAAAACTCCTTTATAAAAAAATCTTCTAAAATCCCTTTATGAAAATCCTTTATAAATCAAAAACTCCATTTTCATCTATAAACTCTTTTATTAAATGAAAATTCCCTTTTGTAAATTGATTTTTTATTTATAAATGTAACTAATCAGATAAATTAATTAATTTTAAATATCATAAATAAATAATAAATTAACTTTTCAACGAAGCTAGTAGCATAATTAATTTTCCTTTAGAACATCACAAATGAAATAATTAATTTACTCCAAATACATTATTAATATAATAATTAGTAAATTTAAAACAATATTAATAAATAATAATTATTAACTTCGAAACATTATAAATAAATAAAAATTATTTACTTTAAAACATTATTATATGATAATAATTATTTACAGCAAATATTACTAATAAATAATAGTTATTAACTTCAAACATTATTATATAATAATGTTTATAAGCAACTAACATTATAAATAAATAATAATTATCAATTCAAAACATTATTATATATAATAATTAATAATTGAACTACTTTAAACAATATTAATTACATAAATAACTAATTTTAAACAATATTAAAATGTAAATGATTAAACTCTTTTAAAACATTATTAAACAATGATAAAATAACTTTAAACATTACTGAATAATAACAACTCAACTTTAAAACATTATTGAATAATGATAAAACAATTTTAAAATATTTCTAAATATATTAGAGAAGACAAATAAAAGGGTTGAAGTAAAATTGAGAGGTTCAAAAATCCATTTCTAATAAAATATCATAGAAAACCTCAATAAATAGATTAAAAATCATTCTCTAAAATAAAAAATCAATTCCAAGCCAAATGACAATTGATAGTATTTTAAAATACTAAATTAAGGTCGGTAGCCACCAAAACACTTAGCTGATGTTGTTGTTGATTTTAATCGCTACAAGGGCTAGATTTTGAACATATAACAATTCATAACGAAAAGAGCTAAATAATTAAGGATCACCAATTAACAATCCATATAACAGGGGTATAATTGAAATAAAATAATATGAATATAAATGGATATTGATAATCACAATTTCGATAAATCCGGTTTCTCTACAAATTTTTATGTATTTTAATTTTAAATACGAATTGCTTTACAAAGCGGATATTTTAACGAATCAGCCAATAATTTCAACCAAAAACAAATAGTAAAATTTTATCCATTATATAATAATATACTGATTTATCCAAAGAGCGAGTTTAACTCACTAGAATTCCGGTTATCGTCGGAGCATTCTGATTTGGTCTAAAACCGAACGTCATTCTATTTTAGCAAAAAATTCCATTAGCTCCAATCTCCTCCAATCCAATTTCCAAATATAGATAATCCCACGAGTCTAACGCAACTGACTACGTCCAAATTCGACCCCATTTGATCAAGATATGAGTTTAATAAGATTTTGGAATTAAATTATACGATTAACAACTAACTACTTCATCAATTCACTAATCACCTAATTCTCTTCGTTCTAAATCATGGTCACACCTTTCCCTAATTCGACGCTGACTTCCCAATGCCCATCGCTCCAGCAAAAGACCTCTTGCCGCCGCTGCAATTTCACCGAAGAGCCCAGCCTCCCTCGGCCGCAACGACACCAGCCTCATCTGTAACACCCCTAATTTTAATTAACATTATTCAAGAGATTTAATCACATAAATTAAATAGAATAATATGATGCTTATTTTGATCAGGAATTGAGATTTGACAATCCATATGGCCGAGCCATAATTAACTAACTAATTTAATTGTTTAATAAGATTATTTTATGACTTGATAGTAATAATTGATATAAGAGGGTTAGTTTAGGAATAGAAAAACCCTTCATGCCTTAGACCCTCCCATTCCCTTATCATTCTCATTTTTACAAACTCAAACAACCAACAGAAAATACCAAGGTCGGCCATAACTTAAGCTATATATATCAAAATCTAGGGATTATGTAACGACCCTGGATTTTGGCCCTATTATTTTAATAAATATTTAATCAAATTTAATAAAGTGTAAACTCATCATATTAAAATGAATATGATTTTGGAAATAAATTTCTATTTGTTTATAATGGATTTGTATTTTGGAAGGAAATGGATTTGAAAATTTAAGTAAATCTCCTAAAAATATTTAAAATAAAATATATCTAGTATAACTGAATTAAAATACTTTATCTTGTTAACATTTGGTGAAAATATAAAATATAAAATAAATAGATGATAATGTTCAATATAAAATATTAATATTAATGTAAGTCAAAAACATAAATATAAATAAATAAATAAGTAAACTTATGAATCTAAGTTAGATATTAATAGTTAAAATATAAAATACAAGTATAATACAAACAAGAAACAAAGTGAAATATGAAATAACATAACCATATGTATATAAACTATTCAAGCTAGAAATAATGAAATAAATTATCTTCATATGCAAGACCATAGTAAAGTAAAACCTGACAAATATGTCTATAAATTATTTGAGCTAGAAGCAATACCAGATAGAAACAAACATATGTTTGTAAACCATTCAAATTTAAAATATCTTCATTCATAAGCTAAGTCTACCTGCAAATATATATTTTTATACAAATGTCTTTACACAGCAAATCATAATTATAAGATGTAGACATATTAAGAAATAAAGCATGTACTGGATATCAACTCAGCTAATATTTTTGTTCAAAAGCAAACATTGAAAATCTTTACTTTTCAGTAATGAAAGGCCTGGTTAGTACAAAACAAATGTTTTTATTCAAAGTACCTTCATTCACAAGTCAAATGCTAAGTGTAAGTTTTTTCAACAAAATATCTATACACACTAAACATTTTAATAAGTATACAAACTAATCAAGGAACAAGACAAATATTTATCTATAAATTATCTTTACATACAACATAACTTTAATATTTGTAAACAAGGTATAAAATAGAATAAGATGGAACTAAAAAATAAATTATAAATATACAAACATAAGTTATAAATCAATGTTTGGAAATTTAAATTACCAATAGGATAAAATTTAGACTATAATAATTATACAAGAACAATACAAATAAAATAAAACTAATATGCTAACAATACTATGATAACTATACATGAATATATAAGATAAGTTAAAAAGAATAACCTGTAACACATATTTATGTAACACAAATCTTTAACAGAGATGTTATATAAATCTGGTATGCAAAAGAAGACAAGTTTTATAGCATATTCAGATTTATCTTTATTCTCAAAAGGAAAAATATCTTTGTACCAAGACAAGAATCAGCTAATATTAATTAGTTGTAAAAAAATATGAGGACATATGCATTAAATTAGCACTATATTTTGTCAACTCAATTGCAAGAAAATCCTACAGCCGAAATGCAAGATCATTTCACTTTACAGTGTATTAAATACAAGCAAATCAAAAGCAAGTAAAACCTGTACCCATGGTAACCTACAACTGTTCAAAGTTTCCTATTTATACATCATACTATTTTAGTTTGTTCAGTAAGCCATAGTAAACCAGAGGAAATTTAAAGAAGGAAATAGGAAGTAAAATTAAAATTGAGTTCAAAAAAAAAAACAATATATACAGGGCAGATTCAAGAGGCAGTTTCAACTGCAGATTCTAGAACATTAGAGTATTCTGTTCAACAGTATATTTTTTGGTGAGTAAACATAAAATTTCAAGCTTTAGTTTAATTAAAAACAGTAGGATGATTTATGGATTACATGGTGATGTATGTGTTTTATGCTGGTATAAATCTGTGTTTATATACAGGCTGTTCTTTGAATAGTGGATATGTTGTTCATTTCTACTAAGTGATTACAGGGTTGAAAACTATTTAATCTTGAATTATTTTCATTTGATCATGGAAAAGCGTTAAATTTTCCAACAAAACAATATGTTCGAATTTCAATCAGGAATTTAAATTGTTTTAAAACATATTAAGAAGCTATGCACTGGAAATCAAGTTTTTTACAGGCAACAAGGATTATGTTGATAAATTCAACTGTTATAAAATATAAATTCAAGTTGATAACCTGGATCTTCAATGCAAAATAGGATTTTTAAAGCAGAAATAAGAATTTTTAGTGTAGAATTGAAAAAGTAGTTCATGGTTTATCAAAAGTGACATTTTTACCAACTACAGATTATTGATCCAATAATAAGTGTTCAGATTTGTATTGAAGCAAGTATAAACATTGGGGATCTTGTAAAAATTATCAAATAATTTTCCTATTGAGTGAAACTAGAGGAAGAGATCATATTAGGGCTTTAGGGTGGTGTTCATGTTCATCTCTGTAGCGTGACGTTTTCATCGACCATGGATGATCGAGTGCCTCGAGCGTTTGGGGAATGGAAGGGAGGCATGTTGTCGAGGTTCGGCCAAAAGTTGAGGGCTTTCGGTGGTCACGGCGGCGGTGGCGAGGTCGTTTTGTCATATTGGTTGAGCTACAAAATTTCGAACGGTATGCTTGATTTCGTTTTGATAGTTTGAAACGAGATTCGAGCTTGGTTTTCGTTTGTTCGTGGAATTCGTGACTTGTCAGCGATATGGGTGTTCGCCGGAGGTCTTTGGTGCCACCGTGCACGTGCACGGCGTGGAGGATGGGACGGCGTCGTGTTAGTGACGTTTCTCGAGTCGTGCACGAGGGATTAGGTAGGTGGCTTCGGGTTTTTATCGCGAGCGTAGTCTTAACATGATGCTATTTTTACTTAGCAAAGTTTGAACTACATGAATGTAAAAAAAAAAAGGAGAAGAAGGAGTTTTGCGTGGGAATGAGGTGGGTGTCTCGGGAATGTTAGCGTGCAACTTGAAGTACCACTCGGGTTTAATCAAGGGGAGCCTCGGGGTTTTGTTTATCTGCAGCAGTATTTATAAAATTTAATATCTTGTTTTTTTTCTACAAGTTTTAAACACAGTTTAATTGTTTAAGTCAAGAATCTATTACAGGACTTAATTATTGTTGTTAGTATTTTAATGATGTTTTAAACACTTAATTATCATTTTAATTAAGTAATTAATTTAGCTAAGCATAAAGTTAATTAACGTTTGTATTGTAGTTAGTAATATAATTGAATTTCAAATTTAAAGAGGACTTTAAAATGTTAACTAAGTGGGATAATTAAAATTAGATTAACTATTTCTTGAAAGTAAGTAAGAATAATTTACTTTATAATTATAATTAGAAATCGACTAATAATTAAGAAATGAATTAATTTGTGATTAACTACTTAAGTTAATGAACGATTATTAGTTAATTAATCAAGTGATTTAACTAAGAATTAAGAAATAATAAATGAAGTAATTAATAATTAAATAAGGAATAATTAAGTTTATTTAATTAATAATAAATTAATGATTAAGGGATAGTTAATTAAGTTAATTAAAGTTAAATAACTTGATTAGGAAATAATAAATTAAATACCATGAAATAAAATAACTAAATAACTAAATAATTAAGGAATTAATTACTTATTGTAATAAATGAAGTTTAAATATGAATTGTTTAAGTTAATTGATTAAGTTTAACTAATTTAGATAATTATTTGATGATATGATAAGTATAATTACTTGGGAATGTAATTAATGATAATCACTGGATGCAATAGACTGAGGATGATTTAATAATGAAAGTAATTTGAGTATAATTACTTTGTGAAATTAATCAAAGGATTAATTTAAAAGAAAATTAATTGAGGAGTAATTAATTTATTTGATAGAGTAATTAAGGGTAGTTAATTACTGAATAGTATTAATCAGGAGTGATTAATAAGTGTAGTTTAATTGAAGATTAATTACTTAAGGAAATTAATTTAATACAAGATAATTAATTAAAATGTAATTAGTAATCATTAATAAATATAATTAATAATAAGAGATTAAAGAGTAATTAATTAGTGTAATTAAGAAGAAATGAAATGTTAGTAATTTAAGGTTAATTTCTATGTTTAGTTAAGATAATTTATTTGTAGGAATAAATTAAAGGATAATACTTGAATGTAATTTAAGTTACTTAATCAAGGATGATTAATTAAGTTGATAATTGGATGATGATTAATTGATTGATTGATAATTGATTAATAGTTATAAGCAAGACTTATAATGGTAAAGTAATTAATTTAATTTACTTTAAATTAATTAGAGATGCAAATAATTAATTTAATTCATTTTAAATTAATTATAGATGATATGATTGTTTATGTATGGATGGATGATATTGTTTACCTTGAATGGTTTGAGATCTCAAATATGAGATAAATGATGCTGTAGGAAATGTATGCTTTGATTGAAGTATGATGATAATATGGATTATCTGTTGTGATGATAATATTGATTATCTGTTTATGATGATAATGTTGATTATCTATTGTGATATTGTGAATTATCTATCTGTGTGTATATGGATAATAGAATTGAATTGTTTTAAACTTTAAAACAACTTGGCCTTAAAAGACACGTTTTGGATTTCGATGAGACCGGAATCGGGTTTCCATATTTGGACATCCGAAAACCACATCGATCCAAATTAACGTTAGGTCGGGAATCTGAAATAAAAATGAAGATTCAGAATGCAAGGGTTGTCGTCGTTAACTCTGAGGGTGATTCCAAAATGAGTGTAACGAGATAATGCCTTCGGTTTCGTTCGAACCCGGAACGAACTTGTATGGATTGAATGCTTTCAGCACATCGTAAGGTGGACGATGAGCATTCTAAGGAATATGTTCTGTAAAGGTAACCGTAGCCTCAAGCCTCATCAACCGGGAATGGCTAAAACAGGGGAGGTGCAGCATGGTTAGGTGGGTCATGCCCAAGCAGGACAAGATTTTCCCCTGTCTAGATGTCCCTTTTATTCGGCTTAGTGAGCGGTTGGTCGCGCCAACTGCGGGGTTATCTTGTTCGGGATTGTTCAGTAAGGAATGGTTCCGACCTTGTGTTGTAGGGGGTAGGGAGTGATCCTCGGTACGGTGATCTAGGCCCCGTACTGTGACGGGCGGTACCCCAGTAGCCCTGCCATTGTATGGAACCCATTTTCCAATAAGCGCCCTCGGATTTGATTGTATTATCCACTTCTGTGGCTAGTAGCTGGAATTTAATAATGTAACAATTTCGGCTATTTCATATTTACTTGAAAACCCTAGACACTATTATAATATCACTGAATTTCCTATGAAATGTTTTGGTTAGCGTAAGGTAAAAACTTACCCGTATTTATGTATGGTGTAACAGCCCGCAAATCCGTACCCCTTGAGTCAACACTATTCTTCAATAATCAACTCAAGTTGCACAGAAATACGAATCATTTGGGTTTAAGAAGAAGAGGTAGAAGAAGAGAAAACAAAATCAACATCAGAATCTAACCATCGCAGTGGAATAAAAATATAATAGATAATGAATAATCTTTACTCAAAATCAAATATAACTGTTTACATACATTACATCATCAGAGTACACCAGTCACAGTTCACATCAATAACATACAATGGATACACAACAACTCAACAGCGGAATAATATATATATACAAGTACGAGAATACGTATCGTCATCCAGCTCGTCTCCTGAGCTCCACAGCATCATATCCTGTATCCTATAATACTCGGTCTGACCCGAGCATTACAGTTAAATAACACCCGAGTCAGTCTGGAATACCAGCGTTGGAAAATCACACCCAATTGATTATTAAAGTTTCAAAATTCTTTGAAAACAAAAGCATCTCGTAAGACCACGCCACAAATAAACATGTCGGGTTTTTACCTTACGATAGCTAAAACAATTTTTATAGAAATCCTCTGATATTATAATAGTGTCTATAGAAAGTAAATAGAATCTAGCCGAAATGCTTGCATCTCACGTTTCAGCAATAGTTGGGCACAATCAAAACCGTACGGGCGCGTAGGGAAAATGGATTCCAACTAATGGCTAGGCACTGGGGTACCACCTGTCACAGTACCTGGTCTATATCAGCGTACCGAGGAGCCACCCTAACTCCCCTGCAACACAAGACCGGAACCATCCCTTACTGGACAGTCCCGAGCAAGATCACCCCGCGGTTGGGATCAGCAACTGCCCACACAGCCGAAAAAAAAGGGACATCCAGACAGGGATGACCTCACCCTCCAATGGGGGCTACCCACGAAGCCTTGCTGCATATCCCCTGATTTTCAGCCATTCCCATTTGATGAGGCTTGAGGCTAAGCGTTACCTTTTTAGAATATATCCCTTAGAATGCCCATCGTCCGCCTGACGATGTTTTCGCAAGCATTCATCCATACAAGTCCGTCCCGGGTTCGAACGGAACCGAAGGCACTATTCCTACTACATCCATTTTGAAAATATCCTCAGGATTAGTAGCGACTAGCCCTTGCACTTCACTGCTCCATCTTCGAATCCAAATTCGTTTACACGAAAACGTACAAACCGGATCGAAGTGGTTTTCGAGAAATAAATCTCGATCCCGGTCTCTTCGAAACGATCAACGCATTGTCCAATATTGATAGTCGGTTATTTAACTATCAATTTCTATTCACAACCATCCATCAAACAATAATTTTCCAAATTATTTATTAATCCCAAAAATATCTTCACAAGATATATTCCTATTTTCAATCCTTTGAAAACAGTTTCAAAACCATCCTTCTTTTCAGAATAAACTTTCCCAATATTTTCTATCCCCACTGAAATTGCCAAGCACAAAACTAGATTTTAAAAATAATTTAAAACACTTTACTTTAAAATATATACCTTCAAAACATTTAAATTAAAACTATTTCAATAATTTGTTAAAAACACATATTAAATGAATAATTGAAAATAAGGTTACTTAATAAATATAAAACAAGATTTATACTTTTTAAAACATAATATTAAGACTTTTTTTTAAAAAATTACTACTATAATAAATAAAAAGAAAATACTTACTTAAGAACTTAAATATTAGAAATAAGAAATTTTCCAACACTTGCTTTTAAACAACTTTTAATCTTTTAACTTATTTTTAAAAATTTACTTTGAAAACGTACTTGGTTATCCAGGGAGAATTCCAACTTCAATCACTTAAATCAATTTCCCAAATTGATTTCCAATTTATTTCCTTTTAATTCGGAATCTATTAATTTCAGATTTCATTTCTTGATTATAATTTAAAAATACTTTAACTAAAAATTCCAAATTTTAGATTTCTCAATTACTTCTTTATTCTTTTAAATAAATTTAAACTTTGAATTTTAAAATAATCCTTTATTCCTTTATTTGATATAACTTAAGTTTACAATTCATCAATTTCATTTTATTAAAAATTACATTTCTCTTCATACTCGAAGTTATTTATTATTATTTTCATATTACTTCTATTTCTTTTCAATTCATTCTTAATTTATTCAAACTTTCTATAATTATTTCGCTTACAAATTTACTCCCTTTCAATTTCCTTCAACAATACAATTCATACATTTTGGTAATTCATGATACCCGAATATCCAATCAAACCATACATTCAATATTCCAATATAACTCATCATAGGATATCAAATAATCAAAACAGAGAATATTGAATAGTTTAAATAAATGTGAGGGGTCCAGTTGGATCCCTCCAACCTGTTTTTCCTACATCCACAAATGTTAGCACAATATAATAGGCCAATTTCAAAATATCATACTATACCACATCAATCAATTCAGCCATTCAATCAATTATTTAAAGTTTTTTTTTAAAATTTAAACTATACTGAGTGAGATTAACTCACCTTTGATTGTAATTTAGCCATCCATCCCATCCTGACTTGTTTTCCCACAGTATTAACCTTGTATAAACATTTCACAGTTTTGTTAATATTCGTACTAATCGTAATTAAATTATTTTTATAAATTTCATTTAAACCAATAATTAAATTTTATCAATTTTCTTAATTTCTTCTTGAAACTATGTAAATACAAATAAAATAGCCTACTCAGGTTTTAAATCTATTTTTTATAAATCCTTCAACATTTCAAAATCTTATATATTTCAATACCAGTTTAATTTTCCCATTTTAACATTTAATTACTAATAATTTAATTTTAATTTTAAACTAACCATTTCTCTCAAAAATCTTTTAATAACAAAAAAAAACATGTTAATAAGTTAAATTAACAAGTTGCAAAATTTCTTTAAACAAACTGTAATTGTTAAATTTATATACACCTTAAATTAAACCAAATTTGGGTAGAGTTTTACCTTATCGAGGAAGTTGCTTAATCTATCAGTTCACCCAGATGAATGACTCACCACCTTCGATCGGAAACCACCAACCCAGCCCCCCTCTCTCTCTTCGCTATCCCCTGTTGCGCGACTCGGCACCTCCAGCCTTGTCTTTGCTCACGAGTTGTACTGCCTTAGCCCTCGAGATCGCTTAATCCTAGTTCACGACTTCAAGTTCGAGTTCCCTCCCATGCGATTCGACTACGCCTTCACTTCCAGAGATCGAACCCTAGCCACAAGCCGACCACAACTTCCAGGTGATGAAGCTCGAACATAGCCTTCGATTGAACGCGATTCCCCCCCTTGACCCTACTTGTGAATGCGCACGGTGGTTCCATCGTCTGGTCGCGTCCTCAACCTCACTCACCAAGTCGCACTGACGAACTCCTAGGTTGCCTCGACTTCCTTTGGTTTGCGAGCTCGGTCGATCTCGAGTTGATTGATTTAGATTTCGGTTTCTTCTTCAGAAGAGGGATTCGAACGCAAGGATGGGTTTTTTTTTTTTATCTGCGTTCAATTTAGAGAATAAGGCTTCGGCCATTATTTAATTTTCTTCTTTTTTTCTATTTCACGAATTTGGGAAAAGAAAAAGGGTTTAGAAGAGAAAGCATCGTTTACTCACTCGGCTGTAAGTATAAAGGAAAGAAGCGTGTAGAGGAATAAATAAAGGATGGCGTATAAGAGAAGCTTCTATTTTAATTAAATTTAAATTTCATTAGATTAATATCAATTAGATTTTCAGCGCGTTTATATATCGTACACTCACATACTAACTCCGATCAATACGAAATTTGAAATTTGACGATAATTAAATATTACGGACCCAATGGAACTGGTTTCGTCGAATTCCGAGACTGTACCTCGGAAGACTATTTTTAAATTCAATTTAAACGAGATAAAATTTTAAAACTGGACAAACCACTGTTAAATGTAATTATAAAACTTCTATTATCTTCAGTGATATCAATATAAACTTTATAAGCCTTCAATTTATATTTTTAACAGGCTTAAAATCTCAGGTTTCGTATCTTATCCAATTCAAATTATTTAATTCAACAATCTAATTGCCAAATAAATTTTGATATTCGTAATTCAAGCTAAAATTACTCTATTGAATATTCAAAATCAATTAAATATTCCGATTTTAAATGCTTAAAAATTCCGGGTCGTCACATTCCTCCCCCCTTAAAAGAATTTCGTCCCCGAAATTACCAATTAGGAAGAATGATCCAATACCCGTTTATTATTTCCCTAAAACCAAACAGTTTCTAACAACTTACCAACTATCTCTTATAAAAGATCCAATATCATTCTTATTAACTTTCCAACCCTTTCCCAGTTTGCAAATAATCCTATTTGCTTAACCATTCAAGTTTCAATTTAAAACCAAATTTTGAATTATCAAAATTTTTCTAACACCCTAAATTCCCGAAAAATTTCGCCAGCGTCTCCTTTGCGCGGCTAGCTCGGTACAACTACAAAATGGCTCTACGGCCTCCCAAATCCAAAAAGAAAACAAAAGGCCAAGCGGCTCAATCCAAATCCAAATCCAAATCCCAATCAAATTCCATACCAAATTTAAATGTGTACCTTTTTGTCGGGCAATTCAAATTTATCTCTTGAAATCAAATCCAATTTCATTTTCCCTTTCATAATACCTGCATATCCTGCTTAGCACTAATATCAAATCACAATATCCCAAAATATTTTATCGACTTTCTTACAAAATATCAATATCTATTCATTTCAATATTATCTTAGATTATATTTGTAATATCATTTCCAATCAAGAATTTACCATTCCTCTCTTAAGTTAGTATGAACATTTTATATGTTTCTTATCTTTATTTCCCTTTACCTCTTTTAGTTTATACTTATTTCTATTCAAATCGATTTCCACATTACATATGTATTTCATTTATTTTTAGCTTTGAATTTTTAAATTTTATCCTTCATTTATAACTAATTTAAGTCATTACTTTAATTAGTTTCATTTACTAACTTATTTTAGTTTCCAATTTTAAATAGTTTTGTCGTTAACAAAATTTTCCAAAATTTTCTAACTCCCAAAATTTCTGAAAAATTTTGGCAGAGTCCCCTTTGTACGGAGGAGCTTTTGCAATTTGACAAAAGAGATAAATATATATACATCGACCCATACGGTCGGAAAAACCAAAAACAGTTCATATTTCCTATTTTTATTGCGTAGGCGTACCTTATTTAGCATTTTTAGCAAGCGGCTTATTATTTTTAGCAAATAGCCCAACCCAAATCCAGCCATACGGCTTCCAGGTACCTGTACTTACTCAATTTAAACATGTAAGTGCCAAATATATGCAGTTTAACTATATTTCCCTTATTAGCAATAGTTAAAACATATGAATTCTAAAAGAAACAAATACCAAACATTTTTCTGTAAGCAATTTATATAGGTCCCATGCTAATTTAACTGTTCCAATTTATTTATAACCATTTTCACTCAGTTCAGATGGTTTTCGATTCATTCGTATACAATTCCAACAATTTGAATGGTTTAGAATTCAATTGCTTACTTTTAATTTATTCTTAAGCAAATTGAACTCATATTTAATTCAATTGCTTTCAAAATCAATTTATTTTACTTCCACCAACTCATAGAATTTTAATTACTTCCATTTACATCCTATGACAATTTGTTCTATGCAATTTGACAAGATTTTTGTGAATAAATAAGTATTTATGTTTATAACCAATTTAAATTGACTCCAACTCAATTTATACTTAATTCTGTTCCATTTCGGATTTATTCACAATCCATATATTCTCAATTTCATTGCATTTCAATTTCATTAACAAAATTAGTTCATTCAAAACCATTAACAATTTAGGTACATCTCCATTACCAATTAAATTTCCTTCTTATTTTAATTCATTCACATCCATTCATTTACATTTAAAACCATTCCAAAATTGTTTATTCCAAACTATTTTATTTAGCTCGAAAATAATCTAGGCTATTTCATTCAATAACAATTTCTCAACTCATTTAAACCAACACTTCATTTGGTTCTTATTTATCCCATCCATTTTGAATTTTCATTTTCTTAAATTTTATTCACAACCCATCAAATTTTATTCCGATCCAAATTTATTTTTACTTGGTTTAAATTCCATCCAATATCATTAAGCTTGAATATATTCATCTTTTATTTTTAACTCAAACCTTCTATTTATTTATAACCCAAGCATATTTTTATTTCATGGATTACTAATTCTTTTACAAGTCATTCTGATTTATTTAACTTAATCTAATTCTTATCCAACTTATTTCCCAGTTATCTAGGTAAAAATTTAATTCCATTTAATAACTTAATTGAATTCTTATTCCAATTCAATTTTATTTTAACTCAGATTTATTTAACTCAATTCGATTTCAACTTAATTCGAATACAACTGGATATTATTTCAGCTTATTCAATTCATTTTAATCCAGTTAAATTTTATTCTCCAATCCAAGTTAATTTCATTTTTAACTTTTCTCTTTAAATTTAAATTTCAACATTCAAAGCTTATTTATCCTTCCTGATTTAAAAGAACATCCTAACTTATAAGCTTATAACCCATCTTATCAGGATTTTTTTAAAATACCGGCTTTTGGTTTCAAAACATTTTGAAATTTCCAACATCTCAAATCACACTTCTCAAAATTTAAATCAATCCTGGTTTTATTCCCAGCAAATTTCCTTAGAAATTTTCAAAAACAACTAGCTTTCTGAACAAGTCAATTTGGTAGCAATCCGTCACTTAGGAATTCGAAAATGAATACTGATGATGCGGCCGTCATCATCGGAATTATTTTCCAATAATCCAAGTGATTTCAATGCTATATCACTTTCAAAATCCATTTAAAACAGATTTCTTTTCAGAAACATCACCAAAACAATTGTGCTATTATTTATCTTCAAAACACTTCCAAAATCTCCGGGTTTTAAATTTCCAAATCCTGCTTAAATCAATTTTACTATAATTCATTTGCATATCTTATGCTCATACAAATTCTTATTTGATTATATTTCAATTTATAAATTTCATTTATGACTCATACTTACGAATTTCATTTTATAATGAATTTATTCCCTTCAACTTTGGTTATACTTTCAATTTCTAGTTAAATTTTTACTTAACAATGATAATATTTAAATATTATCATTTCTAACATCCAAGCAACCATATATTAGCTATATAGTTTACGAAAAACTTTCTTTATATCAAAAATATATTTTTGGATAAAATTATTTCATTCACCCATATTGAAAACAATACCGTGTCGATTGTTCTATTCAAGCGTTTAGAAACCCTTTCGATACAGTTGTCCAGATTGTGCCGACGAAGGTTCATATGCCACTCAATAAACCAATCAACACAATATTAAAACAATTTATATTCACTAACAAATACGCGCTCATTTTTATTAATACGCTCAAACTCATTATAGAGTACTACGACCTCTATTTTAAATGTGTAATTCCCACCAGAGCCAAGATTATCTCCAACCTAAGCTCTGATACCAAGTGTAACAGCCCGCAAATCCGTACCCCTTGAGTCAACACTATTCTTCAATAATCAACTCAAGTTGCACAGAAATACGAACCATTTGGGTTTAAGAAGAAGAGGTAGAAGAAGAGAAAACAAAATCAACATCAGAATCTAACTATCACAGTGGAATAAAAATATAATAGATAATGAATAATCTTTACTCAAAATCAAATATAACTGTTTACATACATTACATCATCAGAGTACACCAGTCACAGTTCACATCAATAACATACAATGGATACACAACAACTCAACAGCGGAATAATATATATATACAAGTACGAGAATACGTATCGTCATCCAGCTCGTCTCCTGAGCTCCACAGCATCATATCCTGTATCCTATAATACTCGGTCTGACCTGAGCATTACAGTTAAATAACACCCGAGTCAGTCTGGAATACCAGCGTGAGAAAATCACACCCAATTGATTATTAAAGTTTCAAAATTCTTTGAAAACAAAAGCATCTCGTAAGACCACACCACAAATAAACTTGTCGGGTTTTTACCTTACGATAGCTAAAACAATTTTTATAGAAATCCTCTGATATTATAATAGTGTCTATAGAAAGTAAATAGAATCTAGCTGAAATGCTTGCATCTCACGTTTCAGCAATAGTTGGGCACAATCAAAACCGTACGGACGCGTAGGGAAAATGGATTCCAACTAATGGCTAGGCACTGGGGTACCACCTGTCACAGTACCTGGTCTAGATCAGCGTACCGAGGAGCCACCCTAACTCCCCTGCAACGCAAGACCGGAACCATCCCTTACTGGACAGTCCCGAGCAAGATCACCCCGCGGTTGGGATCAGCAACCGCCCACACAGCCGGAAAAAAAAGGGACATCCAGACAGGGATGACCTCACCCTCCAGTGGGGGCTACCCACGAAGCCTTGCTGCATATCCCCTGATTTTCAGCCATTCCCATTTGATGAAGCTTGAGGCTAAGCGTTACCTTTTTAGAATATATCCCTTAGAATGCCCATCGTCCGCCTGACGATGTTTTCGCAAGCATTCATCCATACAAGTCCGTCCCGGGTTCGAACGGAACCGAAGGCACTATTCCTACTACATCCATTTTGAAAATATCCTCAGGATTAGTAGCGACTAGCCCTTGCACTTCACTGCTCCATCTTCGAATCCAAATTCGTTTACACGAAAACGTACAAACCGGATCGAAGTGGTTTTCGAGAAATAAATCTCGATCTCGGTCTCTTCGAAACGATCAACGCATTGTCCAATATTGATAGTCGGTTATTTAACTATCAATTTCTATTCACAACCATCCATCGAACAATAATTTTCCAAATTATTTATTAATCCCAAAAATATCTTCACAAGATATATTCCTATTTTCAATCCTTTGAAAACAGTTTCAAAACCATCCTTCTTTTCAGAATAAACTTTCCCAATATTTTCTATCCCCACTGAAATTGCCAAGCACAAAACTAGATTTTAAAAATAATTTAAAACACTTTACTTTAAAATATATACCTTCAAAACATTTAAATTAAAACTATTTCAATAATTTGTTAAAAACACATATTAAATGAATAATTGAAAATAAGGTTACTTAATAAATATAAAACTAGATTTATACTTTTTAAAACATAATATTAAGACTTTTTTTTTTAAAATAATTACTACTATAATAAATAAAAAGAAAATACTTACTTAAGAACTTAAATATTAGAAATAAGAAATTTTCCAACACTTGCTTTTAAACAACTTTTAATCTTTTAACTTATTTTTAAAAATTTACTTTGAAAACGTACTTGGTTATCCAGGGAGAATTCCAACTTCAATCACTTAAATCAATTTCCCAAATTGATTTCCAATTTATTTCCTTTTAATTCGGAATCTATTAATTTCAGATTTCATTTCTTGATTATAATTTAAAAATACTTTAACTAAAAATTCCAAATTTTAGATTTCTCAATTACTTCTTTATTCTTTTAAATAAATTTAAACTTTGAATTTTAAAATAATCCTTTATTCCTTTAATTGATATAACTTAAGTTTACAATTCATCAATTTCATTTTATTAAAAATTACATTTCTCTTCATACTCGAAGTTATTTATTATTATTTTCATATTACTTCTATTTCTTTTCAATTCATTCTTAATTTATTCAAACTTTCTATAATTATTTCGCTTACAAATTTACTCCCTTTCAATTTCCTTCAACAATACAATTCATACATTTTGGTAATTCATGATACCCGAATATCCAATCAAACCATACATTCAATATTCCAATATAACTCATCATAGGATATCAAATAATCAAAACAGAGAATATTGAATAGTTTAAATAAATGTGAGGGGTCCAGTTGGATCCCTCCAACCTGTTTTTCCTACATCCACAAATGTTAGCACAATATAATAGGCCAATTTCAAAATATCATACTATACCACATCAATCAATTCAGCCATTCAATCAATTATTTAAAGTTTTTTTTTTAAATTTAAACTATACTGAGTGAGATTAACTCACCTTTGATTGTAATTTAGCCATCCATCCCATCCTGACTTGTTTTCCCACAGTATTAACCTTGTATAAACATTTCACAGTTTTGTTAATATTCGTACTAATCGTAATTAAATTATTTTTATAAATTTCATTTAAACCAATAATTAAATTTTATCAATTTTCTTAATTTCTTCTTGAAACTATGTAAATACAAATAAAATAGCCTACTCAGGTTTTAAATCTATTTTTTATAAATCCTTCAACATTTTAAAATCTTATATATTTCAATACCAGTCTAATTTTCCCATTTTAACATTTAATTACTAATAATTTAATTTTAATTTTAAACTAACCATTTCTCTCAAAAATCTTTTAATAACAAAAAAAAACATGTTAATAAGTTAAATTAACAAGTTGCAAAATTTCTTTAAACAAACTGTAATTGTTAAATTTATATACACCTTAAATTAAACCAAATTTGGGTAGAGTTTTACCTTATTGAGGAAGTTGCTTAATCTATCAGTTCACCCAGATGAATGACTCACCACCTTCGATCGGAAACCACCAACCCAGCCCCCCCTCTCTCTCTTCGCTATCCCCTGTTGCGCGACTCGACACCTCCAGCCTTGTCTTTGCTCACGAGTTGTACTGCCTTAGCCCTCGAGATCGCTTAATCCTAGTTCACGACTTCAAGTTCGAGTTCCCCCTCATGCGATTCGACTACGCCTTCACTTCCAGAGATCGAACCCTAGCCACAAGCCGACCACAACTTCCAGGTGATGAAGCTCGAACATAGCCTTTGATTGAACGCGATTCCCCCCTTGACCCTACTCGTGAATGCGCACGGTGGTTCCATCGTCTGGTCGCGTCCTCAACCTCACTCACCAAGTCGCACTGACGAACTCCTAGGTTGCCTCGACTTCCTTTGGTTTGCGAGCTCGGTCGATCTCGAGTTGATTGATTTAGATTTCGGTTTCTTCTTCAGAAGAGGGATTCGAACGCAAGGATGGGTTTTTTTTTTATCTGCGTTCAATTTAGAGAATAAGGCTTCGGGCATTATTTAATTTTCTTCTTTTTTTCTATTTCACGAATTTGGGAAAAGAAAAAGGGTTTAGAAGAGAAAGCATCGTTTACTCACTCGGCTGTAAGTATAAAGGAAAGAAGCGTGTAGAGGAATAAATAAAGGATGGCGTATAAGAGAAGCTTCTATTTTAATTAAATTTAAATTTCATTAGATTAATATCAATTAGATTTTCAGCGCGTTTATATATCGTACACTCACATACTAACTTCGATCAATACGAAATTTGAAATCTGACAATAATTAAATATTACGGACCCAATGGAACTGGTTTCGTCGAATTCCGAGACTGTGCCTCGGAAGACTATTTTTAAATTCAATTTAAACGAGATAAAATTTTAAAACTGGACAAACCACTGTTAAATGTAATTATAAAACTTCTATTATCTTCAGTGATATCAATATAAACTTTATAAGCCTTCAATTTATATTTTTAACAGGCTTAAAATCTCAGGTTTCGTATCTTATCCAATTCAAATTATTTAATTCAACAATCTAATTGACAAATAAATTATGATATTCGTAATTCAAGCTAAAATTACTCTATTGAATATTCAAAATCAATTAAATATTCCGATTTTAAATGCTTAAAAATTCCGGGTCGTCACATATGGGGAATCTTACGCGATACCTTTCTTTTCCAATGTTTTTCAAAGTTAAACAACCTTAAACCGTTTACTCATACCAGACCCATGTCTGACCCGGAGTTTATATTTTATGTTTTCATAAACTCTTGGGTACTCAAATTTTTACGAGTAGCCAAGTGATAGGTTCTTGGATTGTTGAGTTCTGGAGGAGTTTGGAGCAGGAGTCCAGACGTATGTAGATATCTATCTAGTTCCACTGTGTTAGTTAGAGTGTGTTGTATTTTGAGATGTATGTAGTGACAGATGTATATAGGATTGTCATGTGTATGATATTGTAAAACTCTGATATGTGTAAACTATGTAATTGTTATGTGATATATTATATTTTGTTCCGTTTTCGCTGTGAGATTCTGCTGTTGTTGTTCTTTCTTTCTTTTCTTTTCTATTTCTACCCCTTTCTTTCTTATTGATGATACTTCTTTCTGGGTATAGAAGGACGTGTCATCACAATTGGTATCAGAGCTGAAAGGTTAAGTGAGAACCTTGGCTCTGGTGGAGATTTCTCATTAGAGATAGAGTCAGTAGTACTCTAGAATGAGTTTGAGCGTATTAATAGATATGAGCGCGTATTTGTTAGTGAATATAAAATGATTTTATATTATGTTGATTGATTTATTGTGTAGTATATGAACCTTCGTCAGTGCAGTCTACACAACTGTGCCGAAGGGGTTTCTAAACACTTGAATAGAACAATTCGACGCAATATTGTTTTCAAAAGTAGGTGAATTAAACAGTTTCTCCCAAAATATATTTTTATATATAAAAAAATATGCAAATTATTATTATATAATTAAAGTGTTTGGATAACAGTGTTACAGACAAATAAGATAATAAAGATTTACAATGGCTTATATAACCAAGGAAAGTATGAGATTGAATTTGGAATTAAAATTAAAAGTGAAGTTACAAATGAGAATTTATTTTGGATTAAATTGAAAGTTTAATTTAATTTTGGAATTTAACTAATGATAAAAATAATATAATAATGATGTAAATAAATTGATGAAGTACATCAAATTTAGAATGTAAATGAATTGGACTGGGAAATTAAATAGAAATAAAATTTTGGTTGAGATTAACTTAAGCTTAATAATTGGATTTAAATTTAAGATTGAAATGAAATGAATTGAGATATGAATGATATTAAATGAAATTAAGTTCTTATTTAATTAAATCCAAGTAAATTGGTAGATTAAAGAGAATAGTATGATGCTCAATTTAACGGAAGTTAACTTAAACAAATTGAATTGAAATAGAATTCAGTTGAGTTATAGATAATGTTAA
Source organism: Allium cepa (assembly GCA_030765085.1). Classification (NCBI taxonomy): domain Eukaryota; kingdom Viridiplantae; phylum Streptophyta; class Magnoliopsida; order Asparagales; family Amaryllidaceae; genus Allium; species Allium cepa. Next base: position 175,424,422 of record CM060931.1, read on the forward strand.
ATAAATTAAATACTTACTTAATAAATAAAAGTAGGTTGAAATGAAATTGAATTGGAATAAATATATTCAGGTAACTTATAAAGGAAATTGGCAACACATTGATTAAGAATATTTTTGGTTGTAGATGAGTGTTCAATCTCGAGTTAAAATGAAATACGAATATATTCAAGCTTAAATTGGGTAAAAATGTGAAAAATATGAATGTGGGACTTATAAAGAAAATATGAGGAAATAAAATAGTAAGCCAAAATAAAATTTGTTTTGTATTTAGAGAATGAAATAAAAATCGAAACTTGAATTATAAAATAAAATTGAACACGGATAATAAGATGATTTTTTGAAGATAAAAATCCAATGTAGAATTGGAAGTGGAAGTGAACTAATTTGGAATAAATTGGTTAATTGAATAGGTTAATGAGATTTAAATTGGTCAAAATAGAAGTTGGATTATGAGGTAATAATGGAATTGGAAATAAAATACGAGTTATTAATACAAATTCAACTTGGAATTATAAGTAAATTAAATATGAATTAAAGTTGTTGCGGAATGGAATTAAAATAGAGATAATTTGAATTTGCAAATAAAATCCAATTCAAGTATGGATGGAATAAATATGGCCTTGGATTTAATCTTAACAAAATAGATGGAATTTGATCTAGGTGAGTATCAAATAAGTTGGAAATGAATTTAAGTATGAATTGAAACAAGTAAATTAACCTAAGATTAAACTTTATAGAAGCGTAGCTTCGAGGAAAGTGGGAGTTTATTTAGTAAAAGCTTGAATAATTTAACTTGAATGAAATAAAATCTTTATTCGAATAGAAATAGTTGGATAAAAATAATTATGTATAAATAAACTCCGATGGCTTATCAAAAGAATTTAAATGCTTGAAATAAAAGTATGCTTGCTTAATACAGGTAAGATCTGGAGTTTAAAGTGAAAATGAATGTGATTAAGAGTAAATGGATGTAAGTGTGGAGAATAAATGGATTTGTGGCTCATAAAGTTAAAAAGTGAAATTATAAGCCAAAATAAAATTATTTTGTACTTGGGAAATGAAATAGACATCCAAACCGGAATTACAAACTAGAAATAAATTCAAGAACTGTAATGAAGTATTTTGTGATGAAATCAAATATTGAATTGGAAGTGGAAATAAACTAATTTGAAACAAATTAGTAAATTAAGTACGTAAATGAAATTGGAATTGGTCAAATAAAAGTTGAATGGTGAATTAATAAAAATTAGATTGTGAATTAAAGTGAATGGGAGGCGGGGACCTTGAGTTATAAATATAAAATTCAACTTGGATTGGTGTTGTATCTTACAGAGTTTGACTATGGTCAGGATTCCTGTTCGGATTGTTGATTAAGACGAGAGGCAACTCGGGAGAAAGTAATGAAGCTTGTCGAGTGCAGTGGAGCGGGGATCCCAGAATTTGCACCTGGGAAACTCTGGATAGTTCTAGGGAAGTTTATCCGGATTTGTGTTCGGATAACTATTGATGTTTGTTAGGATAGATTGTATGGTTGTTTGCTAATGTATGAATGATATGTAAGTGTGAATGGTTGGTATAACAGCTTTTAAATTATCTTTGTTTTAAATTTCGGGGACGAAATTCTTTTAAGGGGGGAGGAATGTAACGACCCTGGATTTTGGCCCTATTATTTTAATAAATATTTAATCAAATTTAATAAAGTATAAACTGATCATATTAAAATGAATATGATTTTGGAAATAAATTGCTATTTGTTTATAATGGATTTGTATTTTGGAAGGAAATGGATTTGAAAATTTAAGTAAATCTCTTAAAAATATTTAAAATAAAATCTATCTGGTATAATTGAATTAAAATACTTTATCTTGTTAACATTTGGTGAAAATATAAAATATAAAATAAATAGATGATAATGTTCAATATAAAATATTAATAATAATGTAAGTCAAAAACATAAGTATAAATAAATAAGTAAACTTATGAATCTAAGTTAGATATTGATAGTTAAAATATAAAATACAAGTATAATACAAACAAGAAATAAAGTGAAATATGAAATAACATAACCATATGTATATAAAATATTCAAGCTAGAAATAATGAAACAAATTATCTTCATATGAAAGACCATAGTAAAGTAAAACCTGACAAATATGTCTATAAATTATTTGAGCCAGAAGCAATACCAGATAGAAACAAACATATGTTTGTAAACTATTCAAATTTAAAATATCTTCATTCATAAGCTAAGTCTACCTGCAAATATATGTTTTTATACAAATGTCTTTACATAGCAAATCATAATTATAAGATGTAGACATATTAAGAAATAAAGCATGTACTGGATATCAACTCAGCTAATATTTTTGTTCAAAAGCAAACATTGAAAATCTTTACTTTTCAGTAATGAAAGGCCTGGTCAGTACAAAACAAATGTTTTTATTCAAATTACCTTCATTCACAAGTCAAATGCTAAGTGTAAGTTTTTTAAACAAAATATCTATACACAGTAAACATTTTAATAAGTATACAAACTATTCAAGGAACAAGACAAATATTTATCTATAAATTATCTTTACATACAACATAACTTTAATATTTGTAAACAAAGTATAAAATAGAATAAGATGGAACTAAAAAATAAATTATAAATATACAAACATAAGTTATAAATCAATGTTTGGAAATTTAAATTACCAATAGGATAAAATTTAGACTATAATAATTATACAAGAACAATACAAATAAAATAAAACTAATATGCTAACAATACTATGATAATTATACATGAATATATAAGATAAGTTAAAAAGAATAACCTGTAACACATATTTATGTAACACAAATCTTTAACAAAGATGCTATATAAATCTGGTATGCAATAGAAGACAAGTTTTATAGCATATTCAGATTTATCTTTATTCTCAAAAGGAAAAATATCTTTGTACCAAGACAAGAATCGGCTAATATTAATTAGTTGTAAACAAATATGAGGACATATGCATTAAATTAGCACTATATTTTGTCAACTCAATTGCAAGAAAATCCTACAGCCGAAATGCAAGATCATTTCACCTTACAGTGTATTAAATACAAGCAAATCAAAAGCAAGTAAAACCTGTACCTATGGTAACCTACAGCTGTTCAAAGTTTCTTATTTATACATCATACTATTTTAGTTTGTTCAGTAAGCCATAGTAAACCAGAGGAAATTTAAAGAAGGAAATAGGAAGTAAAATCAAAATTGAGTTCAAAAAAAAAATACAATATATACAGGCAGATTCAAGAGGCAGTTTTCAACTACAGATTCTAGAACATCAGAGTATTCTGTTCAACAGTATATTTTCTGGTGAGTAAACATAAAATTTCAAGCTTTAGTTTAATTAAAAATAGTAGGATGATTTATGGATTACATGGTGATGTATGTGTTTTATGTTGGTATAAATCTGTGTTTATATACAGGCTGTTCTTTGAATAGTGGATATGTTGTTCATTTCTGCTAAGTGATTACAGGGTTGAAAACTATTTAGTCTTGAATTATTTTCATTTGATCATGGAAAAGCTTTAAATTTTCCAACAAAACAATATGTTCGAATTTCAATCAGGAATTTAAATTGTTTTAAAACATATTAAGAAGCTGCACTGGAAATCAAGTTTTTTACAGGCAACAAGGATCATGTTGATAAATTCAACTGTTATAAAATATGAATTAAAGTTGATAACCTGGATCTTCAATGCAAAATAGGATTTTTAAAGCAGAAATAAGAGTTTTTAGTGTAGAATTGAAAAAGTAGTTCATGGTTTATCAAAAGTGACATTTTTACCAATTACAGATTATTGATCCAATAATAAGTGTTCAAATTTGTATTGAAGCAAGTATAAACATTGGGGATCTCGTAAAAATTATCAAATAATTTTCCTATTGAGTGAAACTAGAGGACGAGATCATATTAGGGTTTTAGGGTGGTGTTCATGTTCATCTCTGTAGCGTGACGTTTTCATCGACCATGGATGATCGAGTGCCTCGAGCGTTTGGGGAATGGAAGGGAGGCATGTTGTCGAGGTTCGGCGAAAAGTTGAGGGCTTCCGGTGGTCGCGGCGGCGGTGGCGAGGTCGTTTTGTCATATTGGTTGAGCTACAGAATTTTGAACGGTATGCTTGATTTCGTTTCGATAGATTGAAACGAGATTCGAGCTTTGTTTTCGTTTGTTCGTGGAATTCGTGACTTGTCAGCGATATGGGTGTTCGCCGGAGGTCTTTGGTGCCGCCGTGCACGTGCACGGCGTGGAGGATGGGATGACGTCGTGTTAGTGACGTTTCTCGAGTCGTGCACGAGGGATTTGGTAGGTGGCTTCGGGTTTTTATCGCGAGCGTAGTCTTAACCTGATGCTATTTTTACTTAGCAAAGTTTGAACTACAGGAAAGTAAAAAAAAAGGAGAAGAAGGAGTTTTGCATGGGAATGAGATGGGTGTCTCGGTAATGTTAGCGTGCAGCTCGAAGTACCACTCAGGTTTAATCAAGGGGAGCCTCGGGGTTTTGTTTATCTGCAGCAGTATTTATAAAATTTAATATCTTGTTTTCTTTCTACAAGTTTTAAACACAGTTTAATTGTTTAAGTCAAGAATCTATTACAGGACTTAATTATTGTTGTTAGTATTTTAATGATGTTTTAAACACTTTATTATCATTTTAATTAAGTAGTTAATTTAGTTAAGCATAAAGTTAATTAACGTTTGTATTGTAGTTAGTAATATAATTGAATTTCAAATTTAAAGAGGACTTTAAAATGTTAACTAAGTCGGATAATTAAAATTAGATTAACTATTTCTTAAAAGTAATTAAGAATAATTTACTTTATAATTACAATTAGAAATCGACTAATAATTAAGAAACAAATTAATTTGTGATTAACTACTTAAGTTAATTAATGAACGATTATTAGTTAATTAATCAAGTGATTTAACTAAGAATTAATAAATAATAAATGAAGTAATTAACAATTAAATAAGGAATAATTAAGTTTATTTAATTAATAATAAATTAATGATTAAGGGATAGTTGATTAAAGTTAAATAACTTGATTAGGAAATAATAAATTAAATAGCATGAAATAAAATAACTAAATAATTAAGGAATTAAGGAATTAATTACTTATTGTAATAAATGAAGTTTAAATATGAATTGTTTAAGTTAATTAATTAAGTTTAATTAATTTAGATAATTATTTGATGATATGATAAGTATAATTACTTGGGAAAGTAATCAGTGATAATCACTGGATGCAATTGACTGAGGATGATTTAATAATGAAAGTAATTTGAGTATAATTACTTTGTGAAATTAATCAAGGGATTAATTTAAAAGAAAATTAATTGAGGAGTAATTAATTTATTTGATAAAGTAATTAAGGGTAGTTAATTACTGAATAGTATTAATCAGGAGTGATTAATAAGTGTAGTTTAATTGAAGGTTAAATACTTAAGGAAATTAATTTAATACAGGATAATTAATTAAAATGTAATTAGTAATCATTAATAAATATAATTAATAATAAGAGATTAAAGAGTAATTAATTAGTGTAATTAAGAAGAAATGAAATGTTAGTAATTTAAGGTTAATTTCTATGTTTAGTTAAGATAATTTATTTGTAGGAATAAATTAAAGGATAATACTTGAATGTAATTTAAGTTACTTAATCAAGGATGATTAATTAAGTTGAATAATTGGATGATGATAAATTAATTGATTGATAATTGATTAATAGTTATAAGCAAGACTTATAATGGTAAAGTAATTAATTTAATTTACTTTAAATTAATTAGAGATGCAAATAATTGATTTAATTCATTTTAAATTAATTATAGCAGATATGATTGTTTATGTATGGATGGATGATATTGTTTACCTTGAATTGTTTGAGATCTCAAATATGAGATAAATGATGCTGTAGGAAATGTATGCTTTGATTGAAGTATGATGATAATATGGATTATCTGTTGTGATGATAATATTGATTATCTGTTTATGATGATAATGTTGATTATCTATTGTGATATTGTGAATTATCTATCTTTGTGTATATGGATAATAGAATTGAATTGTTTTAAACTTTAAAACAACTTGGCCTTAAAAGACACGTTTTGGATTTCGATGAGACCGGGATCGGGTTTCCATATTTGGACATCCGAAAACCACATCGATCCAAATTAATGATAGGTCGGGAATCTGAAATAAAAATGAAGATTCAGAATGCAAGGTTTGTCGTCGTTAACTCGGAGGGTGATTCCAAAATGAGTGTAACGAGATAATGCCTTCGGTTTCGTTCAAACCCGGAATGAACTTGTATGGATTGAATGCTTTCAGCACATCGTCAGGTGGACGATGAGCATTCTAAGGAATATGTTCTGTAAAGGTAACCGTAGCCTCAAGCCTCATCAACTGGGAATGGCTAAAACAAGGGAGGTGCAGCAAGGTTAGGTGGGTCATGCCCAAGCAGGACAAGATTTTCCCCTGTCTAGATGTCCCTTTTATTCGTCTTAGTGAGCGGTTGGTCGCGCCAACTGCGGGGTTATCTTGTTCGGGATTGTTCAGTAAGGAATGGTTCCGGCCTTGTGTTGTAGGGGGTCAGGAGTGATCCTCGGTACGGTGATCTAGGCCCCGTACTGTGATGGGTACCAGTAGCCCTGCCATTGTATGGAACCCATTTTCCAATAAGCGCCCTCGGATTTGATTGTATTACCCACTTTTGTAGCTAGTAGCTGGAATTTAATAATGTAACAATTTTGGCTATTTCATATTTACTTGAAAACCCTAGACACTATTATAATATCACTGAATTTTCTATGAAATGTTTTGGTTAGCGTAAGGTAAAAACTTACCCGTATTTATGTATGGGGAATCTTACGCAATACCTTTCTTTTCCAATGTTTTTCAAAGTTAAACAACCTTAAACTGTTTACTCATACCAGACCCATGTCTGACCCAGAGTTTATATTTTATGTTTTCATAAACTCTTGGGTACTTAAATTTTTACGAGTAGCCAAGTGATAGGTTCTTGGATTGTTGAGTTCTGGAGGAGTTTGGAGCAGGAGTCCAGACGTATGTAGATATCTACCTAGTTCCGCTGTGTTAGTTAGAGTGTGTTGTATTTTGAGATGTATGTAGTGACAGATGTATATAGGATTGTCATGTGTATGATATTGTAAAACTCTGATATGTGTAAACTATGTAATTGTTATGTGATATATTATATTTTGTTCCGTTTCCGCTGTGAGATTCTGTTGTTGTTGTTCTTTCTTTCTTTTCTTTTCTGTTTCTACCCCTTTGTTTCTTATTGATGATACGTCTTTCTGGGTATAGAAGGACGGGTCGTCACAGTTTGTATCAGAGCTGAAAGGTTAAGTGAGAACCTTGGCTCTGGTGGAGATTTCTCATTAGAGATAGAGTCAGTAGTACTCTAGAATGAGTTTGAGCGTATTAATAGATATGAGCGCGTATTTGTTAGTGAATATAAAATGATTTTATATTATGTTAATTGATTTATTGTGTAGTATATGAACCTTCGTCAGTGCAGTCTACACAACTGTACCGAAGGGGTTTCTAAACACTTGAATAGAATAATTCGACACAATATTGTTTTCAAAAGTAGGTGAATTAAACAGTTTCTCCCAAAATATATTTTTATATATAAAAAAAAATATATGCAAATTGTTATTATATAATTAAAGTGTTTGGATGACAGTGTTACAGACAAATAAGATTATAAAGATTTACAATGGCTTATATAACCAAGGAAAGTATGAGGTTGAATTTGGAATTAAAATTAAAAGTGAAGTTAAAAATGAGAATTTATTTTGGATTAAATTAAAAGTGAAGTTAAAAATAAGATTATCTATTGTGATATTGTGAATTATCTACCTGTGTGTATATGGATAATAGAATTGAATTGTTTTAAACTTTAAAACAACTTGGCCTTAAAAGATACATTTTGTATTTCGATGAGACCGGGATCGGGTTTCCATATTTGGACATCCGAAAACCGCATCGACCCAAATTAACGATAGGTCGGAAATCTGAAATAAAAATGAATATTCAGAATGCAAGGGTTGTCGTCGTAAACTCTGAGGGTGATTCCAAAATGAGTGTAACGAGATAATGCCTTCGGTTTCGTTCGAACCCGGAACGAACTTGTATGGATTGAATGCTTTCAGCACATCGTCAGGTGGACGATGAGCATTCTAAGGAATATGTTCTGTAAAGGTAACCGTAGCCTCAAGCCTCATCAACCGGGAATGGCTAAAACAGGGGAGGTGCGGCAAGGTTAGGTGGGTCATGCCCAATCAGGACAAGATTTTCCCCTGTCTAGATGTCCCTTTTATTCGGCTTAGTGAGCGGTTGGTCGCGCCAACTGCATGGTTATCTTGTTCGGGACTGTTCAGTAAGGAATGGTTCCGGCCTTGTGTTGTAGGGTGTCGGGAGTGATCCTCGGTACGGTGATCTAGGCCCCGTACTGTAACGGGCGGTACCCCAGTAGCCCTGCCATTGTATGGAACCCGTTTTCCAATAAGCGCCCTCGGATTTGATTGTATTACCCACTTTTGTGGCTAGTAGATGGAATTTAATAATGTAACAATTTCGGCTATTTCATATTTACTTGAAAACCCTAGACACTATTATAATATCACTGAATTTCCTATGAAATGTTTTGGTTAGCGTAAGGTAAAAACATACCCGTATTTATGTGTGGGGAGTCTTACGCGATACCTTTCTTTTCCAATGTTTTTCAAAGTTAAACAACCTTAAACCGTTTACTCATACCAGACCCATGTCTGACCCGGAGTTTATATTTTGTGTTTTCATAAACTCTTGGGTACTCAAATTTTTACGAGTAGCCAAGTGATAGGTTCTTGGATTATTGAGTTCTGGAGGAGTTTGGAGCAGGAGTCCAGACGTATGTAGATATCTATCTAGTTCCGCTGTGTTAGTTAGAGTGTGTTGTATTTTGAGATGTATGTAGTGACAGATGTATATAGGATTGTCATGTGTATGATATTGTAAAACTATGATATATGTAAACTATGTAATTGTTATGTGATGTATTATATTTTGTTCCGTTTCCGCTGTGAGATTCTGTTGCTGTTGTTCTTTCTTTCTTTTCTTTTCTATTTCTACCCCTTTCTTTCTTATTGATGATACGTCTTTCTGGGTATAGAAGGACGGGTCGTCACAGATTAAAGGGGTAGATGCTTAGGGATGATTAAGCTCAATCAAATCTCAACTCCAACATCTAAATCTAAGGTGAATAACACAAGATCCATCTCTTTTACTTATTTCAGGGTTCGATTATGGATAGTACCCAAATTTATATTGTTTATTCAGGTAAATAGGCACAAGGAAGAAGTTGTAAAAAAATTTAGTCTGAGGGACAACAAGTTTGCTTTTTAGCCTAAAGGACACTTTTTAGTGTAAACTGAAAATGATAGTTACAACTATCATTCTGTGATTTACACTAAAAAGTGTCCTTCAGCCTAAAAAATAAACTTCTTGTCCCTGAAACTAAATTTTTTTCTAACCTTTTCCTTTAGCGTAAAAACCCCTTGTTTATTTTGCCAATTTTTGGTTGAATAATCATTGTTTGGGTAGAATAATGATTTAAGGGATTTTATGAAATTATTTCGAAAGGTTTTGAGGGTAAAACCTATGTTTTCAGTCTCTAAATGATACTAATTTTTGATAAGATGTATAAAATGACATTTTGAAGTTGTGTTTTCAGTTTCATTATTTTCTAAATTTATATAAATATTTTATGAATTTTCTAAGGAGGAAATTGCTTAATTTCTGGTTTTAATTATTTAAATTAATTAAAAATGGTTTTTGGGTCCAAAATTTTAATATGTTGAAGAGAATGATATTCTATAATTTATGTGAATTTTTGAGGTTTTCCCCAAGTAATTTCAATTTATTTTGAATTTATTATGCTAGATGAGCATTTAAAGGTTAATTAATCAAGGATATTAATTAATTTTTTCCATTATGTTTGAGAGCTTTAAATTATAAGGCGGTAGAAATTTCTGAAAATAATTTGTAAAATATAGTCTTTATCTAATAAAAACTGGACAAGAATTGTGATTTGATGAAAAGTTTTTACTTTAAGAAGTAATAAAGCGGTTTTCACAAGAATTACGATAGTGCCACACCACCCTAGTGTCTTCGTTCCTATAGGAGGCCACATCCCATGACTGTCGAAGTGGTGTTGAAAGAAAGCGTAGGGTAGTTACTTCGTTAACTACGTAACGGTTCCACATAGGTCGAAGTTGACCTCTTTGACAATATAATATCGACGACCCCGGCACATCATAAGTCATTTAAAAAGTTTAAAAGCTTTAGGCCAACGTCGACGACGTTGTATGTCTTCACCGCTATTTTTAAATGATGTTGCACTAATTATTTTAAGTGCTTATATGACTAAGGCAGTGATGCCGCTTTTAATGGCTTCGACCATATATGACTTTGATAATATGAAATGTGGCATAATAGCTGAAGTAGTTTGAGTATAAAAGTTTATAGCGTCATCGAAGGTCTTGAGGTCGATGTGCATCAAGGTCGGGGACCTTGTGATTGAATGATGAAAAGCCTCTTGGTCTCGATAATGCACTTCCTTTCTTAATGCCAAAAAGGCTTGTTTTCATATATATTAGACTTGTTAATAAGGCAAAGAGGCCTATGTTTTAAGAAGGCCGAAGACCCTGTATCTTCGGTAGCTAGCCATCTAACTTATAAAAGTTAAAGCCTTGTTTAATATGCGGATAGCCTATAATTTATGATAGTCGACAATGTTATCTTCGATATTGTTTTATACTTAAAAGAATTTGAGTTGTTTTTACCTTGGATAGAGGTCAACAACATCTAAATCTGCATGTGTTTTATGTTAAATGCAGAGAGCTTTATGTTTTCTATTTTGACGACGACATTGGGGATACCAATGCCGTTTTAAATTCAACATTGTTCTAATTAAAACCTTGAATGGTGGTGAGCCATGTACTATATGTTTTTGACTTAAACCTTGGGGTTACCAAAGTTTTTTGTATTAGGTTCGACATAGATCATATGGTAATACCAATGTATGTCATTTTGAAATGTTATAATTGTTAAGAGGGAATTACCTAGTTGAGGACACTAATAAAAATGGGCTAAGCATGTGAGTAGCATGGATTAAAGTGAAACATGTAGGTAACATGGGTTAAATAGAGACATGTGGGTAATGTGAGTTAAAAGGCAAAGCGATGGGTTCATAGTCATCCTAGGAAAACTATGGAAGTGAGATGAATAGTCTACATCATGCTGGAGATGGATAATCTCTATGAGAATAATGAAGGGTTAAGAGTCATCTTAGGAAAACAATGGGATGTGTGATGGATAGTCCACATCATTTTAAATTAAATGGAATACGTGCGATGGATAGTCCATAAAATTTTAAATGATTAAATCATATGTGATGGGTGGTCAATATGGCAGAGGATGGATAATCCAAGTAATAAATACATGTGATATGGATTGTCCACTTAATTTTGAATATGTTTAAATGTGAGATAGGTAGTCCATATAATTATAAGATGGGTAGTCAAATTAAAATAAAACGGATAGTCAATTTAAATTATGATGGATAGTCATTTGAAATTAAGATGGATAATCCAATGAATTGTGATGGGTAATCCGATATGTATTGCATGATTATAAATGCTACTTTCTATGTTCTAATCATAGTGGTTGCAGGGGCAATGAATATGATTATTATGATTTGATAAGATACTAGTGAAGGGACAACCCATTCCACTCAATGGCGTGATCTCACTAGATATCTATTTGTTTCGAGATGGTAGGCTATTATTCACACCAGACTGTTGTTTGGCCCATATTGTTTTTTTTCCCTTGAACTCTCGGGTACTCATTTGAGTAGGTCGGCAATAAGAGCTTTCAGGTTCTAATTAGACAAATAAGCTTCCGGAGACATGCAGGAGGCAATCTAGCTATTAGGAGATATATTTATTTTTGTTGTGTAGTTTGGTTTTGTCTATTTGGATGTAGTGACAAAGTTGTATAATTACCAAGTATCCGACTCTGATCAACCAAGAGGGCATCCTCATATGTCGCTCTTGGAGTATTTTTTGATAATTATATTTTCTTCGAATGTAGGATTATGAATAGGATTACATGATAAATATGAAATATCATTTGTGAAATGATATATGAAAATTTGCTATTAAACAGTGTATGAAAAAAAATTCATATTCATGTGCTTCTGATTATTAATATGATTAACATAGCCACATTTTATCATTGAGAATTAATAACTATGGATAACTACCGTCATCGATATCCACACTAAAAACTGCCGCAATGTCGAATTGAAATTCCGACCACCAACGACCAACTCCACCCAATCCCACTGTCCATCCGCCTCGTCTTCCCTAGATGAACAACTTTTCAGTTGACGCCAACACCTAAAATTGTCCCTAGCTCTTCGATCATCCATGGTCGTTGGATGGAGGTTTACTAAAAATGGCGGCTAGAGTTTTGGAAAAAGAATGAGCAGTGATGGTCCATATATAGAGATTCCCTCCGATGATACTCACATCCAAAATACAAGAACTCCAATCGAAGCATGCTCATTGGTGTTCCTAGCTAAATACCCCTATTCTAAACTCATTGGAGCTATTTTCGGGACCTAATTTCAACGTATATAGAAGTTAACTTTTCGAGTCGCTCGATTTATGATCCGAACTCGACCTACTAACTCCAAACCAAACAGTTGAAACATATCGATGCTTATACTCACTTTGGCTTGCTTGGACCATCTGGGCCCAATGAAAATAATTTCGAGTCCTAAGAAGTCCATTTGCGAAAATCAAGTTTTCAACTCATCGATAAAATAAATCAATTAAACATTTAAATATCCAAAATTTAAATATTCAGAGCAGCCTAAAATTACGGGTTGTTACACACACACACACATATATACACATGTATATGTTAATAAAATACTCAAATATATTTTGGTAAACATAAAAGACTAGGTCTTATGCAAGGCTCAGTGAATACATAATTTATTAATTTATTTATTTTAAAATTTAAAATATATTTTATTTAGATATCCATTCCAAAATTATTAAAATATTAATAAAAAAGTAACTACATGATTTTGTTTCAAATTTTAAATTTCTTGTAAATCCTAAGTGATATTTAATGCTTTGAATTTTTTTCATGATTTTTTGATTTAAAAATAATTTTAAAACTATTTGTCTATTTTTGGCCACAAATTTATAATTATTTTAAAAAATAAAAAATGTTTTTTTTCCAAGAGCATCATTACTAATAATGTTATTTTATAAAATATAATTTTCATAATATATTTGAATTAATATATTTAAGTTACATAATAAATTGATTTAAGTAATATTCAAAAATAATAAAATATATACATATATATATAATATTTTATCATTTCTAAAATTTATCATACCCTTAATTCTTTAAATATAAAATTATGTGGCCATATTTGACCAGATATGATGGTATAATTAATTATAAATTATATTTATCTATTTAAATAATATATATTAATTCTACAAAATTTAAAAGAATAACAAATTTTTCTATTGCAGAGCCGTACTGACCTAGGTTATTTATGATGATTTTTTTATTATATACATACATATAACCAAATAATTTTGTGACAATATCATTTGCATCAAAGTCATCACCTAACTATTGAAGATAATGTATATGTATATAATAAAACATTATAATTAAGCATAAATAATTATATTATGATTAAAATTAGACATCACTTCTAATGCCTTGAAGTACTTGAAATGATGATATCTGCCCCTTGAAACTATTTCGGATTCAACAGAGTGCTAGTCCCAGAACCGTTGACCACCAGCTATCTGATAGCAGCTAACTTGATTTGATTTGAACTATAGATAGATGGAGAGGAGAGTAAAATTTCAGCCCGTAGAGACTGGAAGTGGAGGCTTCAAAAGTTTTTAATCAAATGGAGTAAAAGATGCTTAAATAGAGAATGGAAAGGAGAGAATTCAGGATCTCAACTTTTACTTTATCTCCATTAGTCTTGGTCATCCATTTTTAAGCCCTCCAACCCATATCTTAACTGCCCCTATACTCCATGTTGCAATCGATCCTATCAACCCATATGTTGGGCCTTAAATTTAATTGAACCCGAATGAATATTTTGCATTTTAAATCTAATTTAAAAATGCCTATCAATAAATATCGATTAATGTTTTCATAACTTTTGTAATATTCATTTATCAAATCAAAATCAAATTTATAAATAATATTTTATAAATAATATTTTATTTAATAAATTTATAATAATTATAAATTAATTAAATCATTTGGTCAAAGGAGATCGTTTTCGGTTGCGTGGCTCATCAGGTGTAAATTTAGTCAACGAATAATATCAAACTATTTGAATATTAATGTTCACACATCACTTAGCAGGTAATGTGACATTTTGACCAAATTTATTGCTTACTTGGATTCGGTAAGATCCAATTTAGTTTGTAAAGCGTGACCCAATTGTGACTTTTTACACTAATTCTCTTCATCAAAACTATATCACTCTGGACTTATGGAATTTGGTAATGGTTAAATTTTCAGTATCGTCCATATTCAATTTTATAGTCCAAACACAAAATCCTTGGTTTAATAATAACAATTATTATTAACTGGAATGATCTGTCCAGAGATTTTGACTTTGAGATAACTTGAGCTAACCGTGATACTAACCCCCTATAATTGATACAAATCCTCTCTTGTACAGTGCATCACTTTTAATACTTTCGCTCGACCCAACTATAGCCACTCGATGGACATTGTGCCATGATTTGACTATAATCAAAGCGGAGCTTTCATATTGAAGATCGATAGTATTCTCAAGTCGAGAAAACTACGTAAATTAGTCACATCATTATTTTCTGTTTGACCTTAGTTATATTAACCAATAGAAAACTATCAAGTGAGCCATTTTATAGTTATCCAATAACTATTACTACGCAACCTCTTGGTTCCCCCCAGCAGTCATGAGTAATACACTGCCTAACATTTGGAGAGAATTATGTACTCTAGTCTCAACGAATGTATCGATATATAGTCTCGATATATCTTGACTAGAAATATATAAAATAAAATATATGATATATTTATTTTATTGTGATAAATTACTCATGGTTACAATACTTTGTAACTACTATCACAAAATATACCATTTATCGATTTTTATATTATACACATACTTTTAATTACATTAACTAATATAACACATTGTATCAAGTATATATATATATTAGAAAGAAAATACCTTTTATTTAGAACAAGATTGGTTAGAGATACATGTAACAAATTATATAATTGCTCCTAGAGCATACCCATAACTTTACCAATCTTCCACTTTTAGTTGGGATCAATTATGGAGTCTTATTCCAATTTCTTCCATTGGGTTTCTTAAAACCAATTGGATCAGTACCTCAGTGAACGAGTATGCTATTATGTTTTAATAATCTACTCTATCAATCAACTATCTCTGACGTAGATAAACTACCTTTATCATGTGGAAAAATTCGATGTATGTATCTCGACTTCCAACGAGCTCTAAGTTTTATTGTGAACTATATCGTGACATTATTATCATATAAAATGTTATGAGATTCTCAACATTTGGAATCACTCTCGGCTTGGTTTTAAATTTGTGTATATATACATTGCTTTTATCGACACTATTCAAGACGATTAGTCCTTTTCATTGAATCAGCCACATTCTTTCATTAGGAACATTACCAGTTTAAAGGTTCTTAACATGAATTTATTTTTGACACATTATACTCAATATACTTATAGAGTTTGAGTCCGAACACTTCTTCATAAGGAGTTCATAGTTTTTGTAAACAATTCTCTAGTATTTCATAAATACACGAGAACATTCCAAACTACCATTTAATGATATTAATTTGGATTTTACATTTTCTTCATGTAACAAATACATAACAAATCATGATATTGTGCACAACATAACGTGTATGATAATTCCTATTGATAATGCATGGGGAATCCATCTTACATGTTCCATATTAAACATTTTAATAAGGTGACCTTGCATATTGTTTTGGACATTCCCAATATCTTTTATGCTTACTATAAAAGACGTCATTTAAAAATCCAACGTCGAGTACTAAAACAACTAAAGCTGATTTTAACATAAGTACATTATTAACAATCAACATCGTGTTATTTACTTATGGTTTAAAATTATTTGTGTGCCTTTTAACATACTTTCTTATGAGCTCCGCTTCTCGGCATTTTGATTGACAAATCAATCTATTTGATATTTCTATCAAAACATATGTTCAATTTTGATGCTTGTCGAACGACACTTTCATATCTATTCTTGGATCATATCCGAAAACCCACAAACTCAATATCACTCTCATATACTTTGAGACACTTTGGTTATTATGGGTAAACAGTTTACTCTAAATCATTATTTAGAATTTTATTTTTCAATACATATGAACCAAAACATAAAGTCATACCATGTGATAATTTTATGAGTAAAATCCGAACCAATTTAAGCAAATTGAATGGTGAATCTATTACGTTAATTTTAACAATTGAAATTGATTTTATTTTTAATGACGTTGCTCATTATATTCCAATTGCATTAATATTTCTATTAAAGACACATTTGTGGCCAATGGATCATATCCCTCCAGATAAAACTATTAAGGTCATATTTTGATAATGTACTTGGAATCTCTTTCGGATTAGCGCATCGTACAATATCATAGAGTCAATACTCTAAATGGTTTAATTAAACAAACGAGGATCATTTATTCTTAATATTATCTAGAAACTCACAGTTTCTCTATAATGTATAAGAATACCCTATAGACCTTATAATGTATTGTTTTCATTTAGGTTTGATAAATTTCATTTCATCCATTGTAATTAGTTTTGTCATTGAATCGTATTAAAGTTCATTGTATACCAATAATCTCTTAAATAACTTCATTCACTACGAAGTTTGTATTTTTTGAAATAATAGTTATTTCTCAATGCAATGGAATGGGCCTTCATAAACATTTTATGAATTACCTTATATTAAAACTTTTATGAATTACCTTATATTAAAACTGATTTTGCATCAGTTCACAATATATTTATGTTCACAACATAAATCAGTCATCTAGACTACCTTTCCCAAAATTCTCTTGGGATGATTCATGTAAGATCCCTTACGTACAATTATTACATGTAGCGTTTTGACTCGCATAACCTGCCAACTCCTTGGCCTATGTATGTAGGGGTTTCTTATAAGCCCTAATCTCGTATGGTTTTGTAAACTATTCTTTGAATGATATTAATTTTAACCTTGTACACTACTCTTAAGTACACACCTTATAGAATTTTTTTTACTCAAGTTCACTCATCATTAATCTTGCTTTGTCCAGCAAAGTTCAATTACTCCGTTTTAATACATCATTATGTATTATAGGGTAGGAGTGACTTATGAGGTTGAATCTTTATTCACTTTTAGGTACATTTAGAATTATTTCCAATATACTTGCCTATTCAATCAAATCAAATCATTTATTTTATATTGCATGTTAATTTATTTACTTCCATGTTATACTCTATGAGCTTATCACTAACATCCTACATGTGTACCAAATACACATGTCCATGTCGGTGATAACTTATTGGTGAATATGATGAAGCATGAAACGAACCACAATTCCATACATTTTAAGTTGACGAAAAACCGCACATGTCTAACTCAATTCAAATGAAAAGGTGGATAGTTATTGGGAAAAGAAAATAAAGGCATATAACATAATCTTATACAAATTGAATAATATATAGTATTTCAACATATAATCTTTACAGTGGAAAATTTTAAATACATTTATCAGAGTTTAACTTAACATCGACATGGACAGTTATAAATCTTTGTCTTTACGAATGCGGAATACAGTAGTACGTAAGTATGGGGGAATGGATAACAATCTTCAGAAGAATCTTCTAGCTCCGTGCTTTGAGCTCTTTCAAATGCTACAAACTAAACCTGACTACTAGGCTGGTTGAAAAAATAGGGCATCTAGAGTTTAAGGAAAAGAAAATGAACTCCAGGTCAATCATGGGATTGGTGTGAGAAACTCAAAATACGAGTATTTGAAAACAAGATGTATCTCATAAGATCATGCTACACATAAACACGGAAAGGATTTTTACCTTATGATAACCAAATCATTTCTACGTAAAATCTAGCGATATTATTTTTAATGACATTCTTTGTAAACCTTTCAAATAAACATATTCAAATAGCCAAAATTATTACATTTGTTAAATTTGACAGTAATAGGTTTACAATTAAGTCCGAAGGCACTTATTGGAGAATGTATTTTCTATTAATAGCGAGGTAAGGGACTATCTCCCGTACAATACATTTCTATAGAATGTACCGAGGCCACCAACAGATGGTCCTCTGCGAATTTGGACTGGCCTTCCCAAGACTAATAGATGGTATGGATAGCACCGAACATGATGTCACCTAGGCCATTCTCGACCTCTCCAAGATGTCTCAAAGTATACACTACAAAGTTTAATCTGGACGTTATAGCGGGTATAAATAAATAAATCTAGAAAGGTGATATCATACCCTAATGGTTACCCACCACTTAGCCTTAAAGCAACCTCTGTTTCACAATTCCCCGCGTGTGAGGATTGAAGTAATGTTTACCTTTCTTAAAACATTGTCACTTAAAATGCCACAATGTCATTTCCAAAACATGTTGTTGATTTCAACAAGGTAAAACCTCGGAGCTCGTATGTCTCAGAGAAGGTGTTAAGTATAAGAGAGGTTACCTCCTAAACCACCAATAGATGTATGTTTGTAGAGATCAATGCATTATGATCTTAGAAATAAAATGTCATACATCCATCCATACAAGTTTTCCAAGAACAGGACAAACCGAAGGCACTCTCCTATCATATCCTGTTGGGCATCAATCCTAGGATTAGTAGCGAGTAGTCCTTGCATGGGAAGATCCTAGAATGAAGGGACCACTGCTGTTTATTTATGTAACGACCCAGAATTTCTGCCAATTAAAATTCGAATATTTAATTGATTTTAAATATTAATAAGTGAAATTTATAAGTCGAATGAATTTATTTATCGAATATTGGATTTAATTTGACAATTAACTCGATAACTTAATAATTGAAATTACAGAAATAATTGGATATTGGGTTTAATATGATTAAAATTGGTTTGTAAAATTTTATTTTATCATATTGAAGTTAGAATGATATTTTAGAACTTTTAAAATTGAATTAAAAGTTTATTTGTGAAAATTGAATATTTTAATATTAAATCGACTAGTGAAATTAGTCAATTTTCGAACAGTCTCAGAATTGGACGAAACTAGTTCCATTGCATCTGTAATAGTTAGTTATTGCCGGATTTCAATTTCCGTAGCAATTGGAGTTATCGTTTGACCGTGGCAGCTCGAAACGCATCAAAATTGTTTTAATATTAATTTAGCGAGTTAAAATAGTCATTTTTCAAACTGTCTCGGATTTCGACGAAACTAGTTTCATCGGATCTGTAATGTGATATTATTGTATGGTTTCAAATTTCATGTCAATTGGATTTATCGTTTGTCCGGTGCAAGCTAAAACGCCTAGAAAATCGTTTAATCGGTTTAATTTAAAATCGAACATTTATTGCCGTAACTCGCACAGATGACCGAATTAGCTTCCGAAACACGTTCCATTGCGTTCGAAACGCGGGGTAAACCATAGAAACGCCAACCGGCATGCTTCGTTTGGAGTTCGGAAATTCCAGGATGAATAGTGTACGTCGATTTTTCTATAAAAGCCCCCCTCTTCATAATTTTGCAAAAAAATAAAACCTAGGGTTTCAGAAACCTAGCCGCCGCCTCTTATTAAATGAATGGCCGAAAATCACAGTTTTTCCCCTCCAATTATCCTCCAATCCGTGCAACGATTCAAGAAACTTTCTACATGAAAGTTGTAGACGACAATGAGATCTTGATATTCAACGGTCACGATCTGAAACGGAGTTGTATTGTAGCGTGAATTTCAACGTAAAGACACGGCAGTTTTTCGCGTTTTTCGAGAGGAATATAGGGCCGAGCTTCATGCTATCTTGGTCGAGTGTCGAGTGGAGCTAGGCGCATGAAATGAAGGAGCTTGATCAACGTTTAGGGCATTGGAGAGGGGTGCGAAATTTAGGGTTTCAAGGTTGATATGGGTTTGGCTATTTACTAGAAGAGGTCGCACGTGAGAAGAAGGTGGGGTGCGGTAGTGATCTATAGGGCTTGGATCCAAGGGCTGAGATGCATTGTAGGTTAAAATTAAAAAGAATGTTGTAATTTTATATTATAAATTCGTGTATCTTCAAAAAAATCAATATCCTTTTCATACGAGGTCGAAAACGCGCGAAACCAGTTGTGTTGGAATCGTATGGACGAGCACTACGCTATAGAATTGGATTGGAGTCATTTGGAGTTAGTGAGAATTTCGGGTAAAATTAAACGCACGTTTAATTTTATTCGAAATAAATCGCTAAAACGAAATTGAAATCAAGGTGAGAACTTCTCACTCAATCGAATCGGTTTCGATTTTAATTTTAAATAGTTATATTTAAAATTCTTGAATGCATGTTTGAAAGATGATCGTTATCTATTGATTGTTAAAATAGACATTATGCGCCGTTAGTAAGCGGAGGTTATTTATTAAAAACATATACCGCGAATATTTCATAAACAGTGAAATTGGTATTATTTATGTACTTGGATTTGATTTCCCGCATTGTATAGCGGATGAGACCCTATTGCGCCGTCTATTAAGCGGATAATATTTTATAAATCCCATATACCACGATAATTCCGTACTGA
This sequence comes from Allium cepa, assembly GCA_030765085.1. Classification (NCBI taxonomy): domain Eukaryota; kingdom Viridiplantae; phylum Streptophyta; class Magnoliopsida; order Asparagales; family Amaryllidaceae; genus Allium; species Allium cepa. Next base: position 175,445,422 of record CM060931.1, read on the forward strand.
AGCGGAATTGGTATTGTGCTAATGTTTGTGGATGCAGGGAAACAGGTTGGAGGGATCCAACTGGATTCCTCAACTGTATTGATTTATTTACAGATATTGTGATATTTGTTGATTATCATATCGATATATGATATTTGGATGTCGTGATTGACTATTTGGTGCTGCTGCATCATCGGATCCATTTCTGAAGTTTTAAAATAATGATTTTGGTTTTAAAAGGAATTTTAAAGTGATTTTTCAAAGTATATGTTTTTATTAAATTTTGAATTGATTCATTTTAATAATTAAAACGTTATAAATTTTTATGTTATAAAAATTTAGATTTTTGAGAAATATAACCGAAATGAGATTCTTGGAAATAAATAGTTAATTAATTTATAAATTGGTTTAAATTGGGATTTTTGAATTATTAAAATCGATGTGTATAAAAGATTTATAAAATGGATATTTATAAATTAAAAATATTGGAATTATAAATCGAAGTTTTTTTATAAGTGTTAAAATGAAGTGTAATGGATTCATAAGTGAATGAGAATTTATAGATTTATAAATTGTGAAGTTATAAAATGAATAGATTTTGTGAAATAGAAGATTTATAAGTAATTATCTTATAAATCGGATTTTGGCATTTAAATGCGATATAAATGGAATTTGTTAATAGTGGGATTTATAAATCGAAGCTTATAAATAGAAATGGAATTTATAAACATTGTTTATAAATTCGAAATCAATTTAATTTGACAAATTGAATAGTGAAGTTTATTAAAGGAAATATATTCACGATTTTGGACAGTGAATACATTATTGAATGAAATAGTCATGTTTGGCAAAAGGAATATTATAGAATGAAGTTAATTATTTTAAAGATGTTTTAAAATTTATTATGAATCGAAACCGTAGATTTCAACATTTATTGTTGAAATAGACGTTTTTGAGAAAGAAGGAAATGGTGGACTATAACACTGTTGTTATAGTAAATGATTTCCGAAAGGAAATGTTTTATATAGTATTGGGATTTATATATCTATTTAAATTTCGAATTCCTATACTAGTGATTTTGGGTCGTCGTAACGATGTTGTACTCAACATTCGTTTTGACTCAAATTTATGTGTTAAGAAAATGATTTCTTAAAGAATGAAATATATACTTAATTTCGATATTAAGTATATTCAATATTTTCAAATGTTGAAAATAAATAGATTTGTGATGTGCTTATTATTTAATAAGTATGGAAATATTTTTCCAATGTGAAATGAACGTTTTAGAATTTATCCTTGTAAGATAAATTGAAAGTGAATTCAAAAATCGATTGAAAATCGTACATCATAGATATTTTGGAATTATACATTCATTATGGAATTTATAAAAGAAAGTGAAATTTGTTTAAAAATAAACGTTGAATTATTTTTAAAGTGTGGGAATAAATTTACGGATTTGGAACGTAAATATAAAATAAATCGCTAAGGATTTATTTAATTGGTTTAAATAAACCATTTTGAAATGAGAGTATTTCTGCGTAAGGAAAATGATTGAAATTTGTTTTCAAAGGTGATAAGGGTGAAAAGTGATTTGAAAATTTGTTTTCAAATGGTTGAATTGTGGGAAATTAGATATCTAGTAAAGATATTTTGGAAAGTAAATAATTTGGGAAATTATTTGAAATTTGGTGATGTTGAGCATGCCTATTGATAGTTAAATAATCCGACTATCAATATTTATCTTTAAATAGGTATTTGTTGTGATTTGTTTGAATTTGAATGCCACACTTATTTTTGAATAAGCGCTCACTATTCGGGTTAGCCGGGAAAGGACCTTGGGGGTCGTATAACCCATTCCGAGTATGTGATATGTCGTAATGGATTGCATTTGATGACCGGTGTTGAAGACCGGATATTTGTGAAAACGGAAGGATTACCGTCGAGTTACTCTACATCGGCTGATCTTCGATATAGAGGTTTTATCACCCTTAGTGACGGGAAGTCCGGTCGTGATTAGTGAATATCCGGATTGCAAGGACTTCTTTGTAAGTGCCTTCGGTTCTGTTCGATCCCGGAACAGACTTGTATGGATTGTATGTCTGACATTACAACTTAAGATATAAAGCTGATTTCTTTCAAATATATTTCTGTTGGTGGGGAGAATTTATTCTCTTAGCTTAACACCCTTCTTTGAGACGTACGAGCTCAGAGGTTATATAGTTGAAGGTTATTAGTGATATACTCCCAATTTGGTAGTGTGGCATGCTTAGTGTTGCTGTGAAATGATCATTGTTTGATCATTTGTGATAGGATCATTTATTTGATCATTTATCTTGGTGATCATTTCTATGATCATTTGTTGACCCAAAGCACGACTTTTGTATAAAGCGTGGCTTTGTGGACGAGACTTCGTCGGACCTCACACCCTGGAAATGGTCAAAACAGGAAGGATGCAGCAAGGTTATTAGGGGGTAGCACCCCTTTAGTGTATGTCATTCCTTGGATAGAGGTGGTATCATGGTATGGAGCCCAGATACTTAACCTATGTTGTTGTTGCAAATTTTGTGGTTGTTGGAAATCGAGGATCCTCGGATAGATCGGTTACGATCGGGGAATGACATATTCGTGTTAGTAGTTACCCAATTAGGGGTAACCTGGCCTTGTGTTGGCAGAGATCCGGTTTGGTTCTCGGGACGTCATTCCAGAGGCGTTTCCATGTGACAATGGGAAGTTCCTTGGCCTGACCATTTGTTGGAAATCCAAAGAAACAATACGAACTTGTACGGTTTTAGTTGTAGAACCTATCATTCACTTATGGTGGCGCCCCACTGTTTGGATGGTAGCTATAGTAGGCATAAGTGCGGAATGCCTATGCTGGCTAAGATTTATATTCTATTTTCGAAATTATTTTCTATACTATGCACTAGTAATAATATCAAATGTTTCTTTTTAATGCATATCAAGCATCTTTGACTATCATAAGGAGAAATCTCCTCCGATTCTGCGTTTGCATTGTGTGTGTGTGCGGGAGGCTTTATGGTAGTCTCATTTTTAAAAGCATTGCAAATTGACTAAAAGAAAAATATTCCTCTATTTTGATTTTAAAGATAGATAAACTGTTTTGAGTTCTCACACCAGTCACATGACTGACTCGGAGTTTATTGTTTTCCTTCCTAAACTCTGGGTGCCCACCAATTTCCACACGGGCAGTCAAGAGTAAGGTTTATCAGGATATTCTGGAATTCAGGAGTTGCAGGAGGCAAGCTGGATGGCATGGCGTATTACTAGTATATAGTATTTCTTTTCTGCTGTCGATGTTGTTGTTGTTGTTGTACACTCTGATGATGTAATGAAATGTAATGTGATGTAATAACTGTTATAGTTCTTTGTTTAAAGATTATTCATTTATCTATTATATATTGTTCCGCTGCGAATTGTGAGATTCTGATATTGTTTCTGTTGTTTCTGTTCTGTTCTATCTTTTTCTCTCTTCTTCTATCTTTTTCTTTTTCTTCAACCCTAAGGGTTCGTATTTCCGTTGATCTTGAGTTAATCACTGGAGATTAGTGTCCGTTCAAGGAGTACAGATTTATGGGTCTTTACATTTGGTATCAGAGCATATGGTTAAGCGACAACCATGGTTCTGTTGGGTATTACTCATTAGAGATAGAGTCAGTAGTACTCTAGAATGAGTTGAGTGTAATAATAGATACGAGTGCGTATTTGTTAGTGGATATTAAATGGTTTTATATTGTGATGATTGGTTTGTTGAGTGGCATATGAACCTTCGTCGGCATAGTCTGCGCAACTGTATCGAAGGGGTTTCTAAACACTTGAATAGAACAATTCGACACAGTATTGTTTTAAATTGGGTAAATGAAATAATTTTACCTCGATTATATTTTGTATATAAAGGAATAATTTTTCAGAATTATTAAAGTGTATAAAATTGTTTTGGAGAAAATTAAAGCTCTAAACTCTTTTCGGTCGCTGGAAAATAATCCTGATGATGATGGCCACATCATTAGAATTCATTTTCGGGTTTCCAAAAGAGGAATTGCTGCCAAATTATTTTAAATGAAAGTTATTTGGAAAATTTGGATTTGGTTTTGGAAGTTCAAAAGTAATTTGAATTGATTTCAAAAATAGTTTTGAAAATTTGTAAAGACTCTGGAATCTTATTTAAAATATTATGAGAATGATAAATGAGCTGATAACTTATACAGATTGAATTTTGATAGAATAAATTTAACTTAAACGATGAAGTTAAACAAAAGGAAGTATAAGTAAATCAATAAAATCCAAGTTGAAATAAATTTGAGTTGTCATCAAAGACATGTAATTTGAAATTTAACAAAAGGAAAGTTAAATAAATTGATTTGGATTTGATAAGATGCTTGAAATGAAATATAACTTAAGTGAAGTTGAATGAAGTTAATTTTGGTATCGAAGTAAATTAATAAGTGAATTAATGAAGTGAAGTCATTAAGAATTTGAACTTGAGTTATATAAATGGAATTCAACATTATATTGTTAAAAGAATTAGCAATTGAATTGAACTAATGGATTGAATGTTAATCAATTAAATGTAAATAATTGATATGAAATAATGAAAGTAAGTGTTAATTCATTAGAAGCTAATGTTATTGGAAGTTGAATAAATTGAATGAAAGTCAATTTAATATGATCCAATTGGAATTAAATGTGTTGAACCAAATTGAATGTAAAGTGAATAAATTTGGTTGTATTGAATAAACATTGGTTGTTATTTGATTGTTGATCGATTTTATATAATTCATTAAGTGTTAATGAAATTGAATTAGCAAAAATTAGAAGCTAAAGTAATTGAATCCAACTTGGAAGAAAATCAACTTGAATAGAACTTAATTTGGTTTGGAAGTGAACCAACTTGAATGAAAATTTGTGAATGCAAACTAATTAAAATTGAATATGAATGAATGTTAGTAAATTCCAATGTTAATGAATCAATTGGAAAACCAATTCAATGAATATTAATGAGAAGTAAAATTATATTGATTTGGTTATGGATAATAGTTGGTTGATGTTTGCATTTGTTGTTTTGTTGCATTTGCTATATTGGCACATGTAGTTATTATGTTGCTATATGTTGTATATTCATATTTCTTTCATATATGCATGTTTCTCATGTTGTTGTTGAGTGTTTAGTAGGTGCGGATTGCGCTTGCTTCGCTTTTGGAGCTCGCTTTCGTGCTATATTAGCCGTATATGCTCGCTAATTATATAATAAGGTACATATCTCGGATTACATACCGTACTTTTACACTTTTTTCCCTGCGGGATGCCTCATCACTTGATGAGATGTATATTTGTGATATATATACTGTCATTTTTTTCGGATCGAGCCGCGCAAAGGAGACTATGGCGAATTTTTTCGAAAATTTAAGGCGTTAGAAAATTTTTGAGAAAATTGGGAAATTTTTGAAAACTATAACTTTGATTTTGGAATTGAAAGTTAAACAATAGTAGTTGGTTTCCAAAAGATAACTATGTATGAGTTGGAAACTTAGTAAAGGATTGTAAAAGTTTAACTATAGATTTTGGAAAGTTAATTAATTCTGCAACTTTTACTTACTTTGTAATTTCGAGGACGAAATTCTTTTAAGGGGGGAAGATTGTAACGACCCAGAATTTCTGTCAATTAAAATTCGAATATTTAATTGATTTTAAATATTAATAAGTTAAATTTATAAGTTGAATGAATTTATTTATCGAATATTGGATTTAATTTGACAATTAAATCGATAACCTAATAATTAAAATTACAGAAATAATTGGATATTGGGTTTAATATGATTAAAATTGGTTTGTAAAATTTTATTTTATCATATTGAAGTTAGAATGATATTTTAGAACTTTTAAAATCGAATTAAAAGTTTATTTGTGAAAATTGAATATTTTAATATTAAATCGACTAGTGAAATTAGTCAATTTTCGAACAGTCTCAGAATTGGACGAAACTAGTTCCATTAGATCTGTAATAGTTAGTTATTACCGGATTTTAATTTTCGTAGCAATTGGAGTTATTGTTTGACCGTGGCAGCTCGAAACGCATCAAAATTGTTTTAATATTAATTTAGCGAGTTAAAATAGTCATTTTTCAAAATGTCTCGGATTTCGACGAAACCACGAAACCAGTTTCATCTGATCCGTAATGTGATATTATTGCATGGTTTCAAATTTCATGTCAATTGGATTTATCGTTTGTCCGGTGCAAGCTAAAACGCCTAGAAAATCGTTTAATCGGTTTAATTTAAAATCGAACGTTTATTACCTTAACTCGCACAGATGACCGAATTAGCTCCCGAAACACGTTCCATTGCGTTCGGAACGTGGGGTAAACCTTAAAAACGCCAACCGGCACGCTTCGTTTGGAGTTCGGAAATTCCGGGATGAATAGTGTGCGTCGATTTTTCTATAAAAGCCCCCTTCTTCATAATGTTGCAAAAAAATAAAACCTAGGGTTTCAGAAACCTAGCCGCCGCCTCTTATTAAATGAATGGCCGAAAATCACAGTTTTCCCCCTCCAATTATCTTCCAATCCGTGCAACGATTCAAGAAACTTTCTACATGAAAGTTGTAGACGACAATGAGATCTTGATATCCAACGGTCACGATCTGAAACGGAGTTGTATTGTAGCGTGAATTTCAACATAAAGGCATGGCAGTTTTTCGCGTTTTTCGAGAGGAATACAGGGCCGAGCTTCATGCTATCTTGTTCGAGTGTAGAGTGGAGCTAGGCGCATGAAATGAAGGAGCTTGATCAACGTTTAGGGCATTGGAGAGGGGTGAGAAATTTAGGGTTTCAAGGTTGATATGGGTTCGGCTATTTTACTGGAAGAGGTCGCGCGTGAGAAGAAGGTGGGGTGCGGTAGTGATCTACAGGGCTTGGATTCATGGGCTGAGATGCATTGTAGGTTAAAATTGAAAAGAATGTTGTAATTTTATATTATAAATTCGTGTATCTTCAAAAAATCAATATCTTTTTCATACGAGGTCGAAAACGCGCGAAACTAGTTGCGTTGGAATCGTATGGACGAGCACTATGCTATGGAATTGGATTGGAGTCGTTTGGAGTTAGTGAGAATTTCGGGTAAAATTAAACGCACGTTTAATTTTATTCGAAATAAATCGCTAAAACGAAATTAAAATCAAGGTGAGAACTTCTCACTCAATCGAATCGGTTTCGATTTTAATTTTAAATAGTTATATTTAAAATTCTTGAATGCACGTTTGAATGATGATTGTTATCTATTGATTGTTAAAATAGACATTATGCGTCGTTAGTAAGCGGAGGTTATTTATTAAAAACATATACCGCGAATATTTCATAAACAGTGAAATTGGTATTATTTATGTACTTGGATTTGATTTCCCGCATTGTATAGCGGATGAGACCTATTGCGCCGTCTATTAAGCAGACAATATTTTATAAATCTCATATACCGCGATAATTCCGTACTGGAGCGGAATTGGTATTGTGCTAATGTTTGTGGATGCAGAGAAACAGGTTGGAGGGATCCAACTGGATTCCTCAACTGTATTGATTTATTTACAGATATTGTGATATTTGTTGATTATCATACCGATATATGATATTTGGATGTCGTGATTGACTATTTGGTGCTGCTGCATCATCGGATCCATTTCTGAAGTTTTAAAATAATGATTTTGGTTTTAAAATAATTTTAAAGTGATTTTTCAAAGTATATGTTTTTATTAAATTTTGAATTGATTCATTTTAATAATTAAAACGTTATAAATTTTTATGTTATAAAAATTTAGATTTTTGGGAAATATAACCGAAATGAGATTCTTGGAAATAAATAGTTAATTAATTTATAAATTGGTTTAAATTGGGATTTTTGAATTATTAAAAACGATGTGTATAAAAGATTTATAAAATGGATATTTATAAATTAAAAATATTGGAATTATAAAACGAAGTTTTTTTATAAGTGTTAAAATGAAGTGTAATGGATTCATAAGTAAATGAGAATTTATAGATTTATAAATTGTGAAGTTATAAAATGAATAGATTTTGTGAAATAGAAGATTTATAAGTAATTATCTTATAAATCGGATTTTGGCATTTAAATGAGATATAAATGGAATTTGTTAATAATGAGATTTATAAATCGAAGCTTATAAATAGAAATGGAATTTATAAACGTTGTTTATAAATTCGAAATCGATTTAATTTGACAAATTGAATAGTGAAGTTTATTAAAGGAAATATATTCACGATTTTGGACAGTGAATACATTATTGAATGAAATAGTCATGTTTGGCAAAAGGAATATTATAGAATGAAGTTAATTATTTTAAAGATGTTTTAAAATTTATTATGAATCGAAACCGTAGATTTCAACATTTATTGTTGAAATAGACGTTTTCGAGAAAGAAGGAAATGGTGGACTATAACACTGTTGTTATAGTAAATGATTTCCGAAAGGAAATGTTTTATATAGTATTGGGATTTATATATCTATTTAAATTTCGAATCCCTATACTAGTGATTTTGGGTCGTCGTAACGATGTTTTACTCAACATTCGTTTTGACTCAAATTTATGTGTTAAGAAAATGATTTCTTAAAGAATGAAATATATACTTAATTTCGATATTAAGTATATTGAATATTTTCATATGTTGAAAATAAATAGATTTGTGATGTACTTATTATTTAATAAGTATGGAAATATTTTTCCAATGTGAAATGAACGTTTTAGAATTTATCCTTGTAAGATAAATTGAAAGTGAATATTGAAAATCGATTGAAAATCGTACATCATAGATATTTTGGAATTATAAATTCATTATGGAATTTATAAAAGAAAGTGAAATTTGTTTAAAAATAAACGTTGAATTATTTTTAAAGTGTGGGAATAAATTTACGGATTTGGAACGTAAATATAAAATAAATCGCTAAGGATTTATTTAATTGGTTTAAATAAACCATTTTGAAATGAGAGTATTTCTGCGTAAGGAAAATGATTGAAATTTGTTTTCAAAGGTGATAAGGGTGAAAAGTGATTTGAAAATTTGTTTTCAAATGGTTGAAGTGTGGGAAATTAGATATCTAGTAAAGATATTTTGGAAAGTAAATAATTTGGGAAATTATTTGGAATTTGGTGATGTTGAGCATGCCTATTGATAGTTAAATAATCCGACTATCAATATTTACCTTTAAATAGGTATTTGTTGTGATTTGTTTGAATTTGAATGCCACACTTATTTTTGAATAAGTGCTCACTATTCGGGTTAGCCGGGAAAGGACCTTGGGGGTCGTATAACCCATTCCGAGTATGTGATACGTCGTAATGGATTGCATTTGATGACCGGTGTTGAAGACCGGATATTTGTGAAAACGGAAACCGTCGAGTTACTCTACATCGGCTGATCTCCGGTATAGAGGTTTTATCACCCTTAGTGACGGGAAGTCCGGTCGTGATTAGTGAATATCCGGATTGCAAGGACTTCTTTGTAAGTGCCTTCGGTTCTGTTCGATCCCGGAACAGACTTGTATGGATTGTATGTCTGACATTACAAGTTGAGATATAAAGCTGATTTCTTTCAAATATATTTCTATTGGTGGCGGAGAATTTATTCTCTTAGCTTAACACCCTTCTCTGAGACGTACGAGCTCAGAGGTTATATAGTTGAAGGTTATTAGTGATATACTCCCAATTTGGTAGTGTGGCATGCTGAGTGTTGCTGTGAAATGATCATTGTTTGATCATTTGTGATAGGATCATTTATTTGATCATTTATCTTGGTGATCATTTCTATGATCATTTGTTGACCCAAAGCACGACTTTTGTATAAAGCGTGGCTTTGTGGACGAGACTTCGTTGGACCTCACACCCCGGAAATGGTCAAAACAGGAAGGATGCAGCAAGGTTATTAGGGGGTAGCACCCCTTTAGTGTATGTCATTCCTTCTGGATAGAGGTGGTATCATGGTATGGAGCCCAGATACTTAACCTATGTTGTTGCTGCAAATTTTGTGGTTGTTGGAAATCGAGGATCCTCAGATAGATCGGTTACGATCGGGGGATGACATATTCGTATCAGTAGTTACCCAGTTAGGGGTAACCCGGCCTTGTGTTGGCAGAGATCCGGTTTGGTTCTCGGGACGTCATTCCAGAGGCGTTTCCATGTGGCAATGGGAAGTTTCTTGGCCTGACCATTTGTTGAAAATCCAAAGAAACAATACGATCTTGTACGGTTTTAGTTGTAGAACCTATCATTCACTTATGGTGGCGGCCCACTATTTGGATGGTAGCTATAGTATGCATAAGTGCGGAATGCCTATGCTGGCTAAGATTTATATTCTACTTTCTAAGTTGTTTTCTATACTATGCACTAGTAATAATATCAAATGTTTCTTTTTAATGCGTATCAAGCATCTTTGACTATCATAAGGAGAAATCTCCTCCGATTCTGCGTTTGCATTGTGTGTGTGTGTGCGGGAGGCCTTATGGTAGTCTCATTTTTAAAAGCATTGCGAATTGACTAAAAAAAATATTCCTCTATTTTGATTTTAAAGATAGATAAACTGTTTTGAGTTCTCACACCAGTCACATGACTGACTCGGAGTTTATTGTTTTCCTTCCTAAACTCTGGGTGCCCACCAATTTCCACACGGGCAGTCAAGAGTAAGGTTTATCAGGATATTCTGGAATTCAGGAGTTGCAGGAGGCAAGCTGGATGGCATGGCGTATTACTAGTATATAGTATTTCTTTTCCGCTGTCGATGTTGTTGTTGTTGTTGTACACTCTGATGATGTAATGAAATGTAATGTGATGTAATAACTGTTATAGTTCTTTGTTTAAAGATTATTCATTTATCTATTATATATTGTTCCGCTGCGAATTGTGAGATTCTAATATTGTTTCTGTTGTTTCTGTTCTGTTCTATCTTTTTCTCTCTTCTTCTATCTTTTTCTCTCTTCTTCTATCTTTTTCTTCCTCTTCAACCCTAAGGGTTCGTATTTCCGTTGATCTTGAGTTAATCACTGGAGATTAGTGTCCATTTAAGGAGTACAGATTTACGGGTCTTTACAATTTATCTCGAGAGCTACATAGGAATGAAAATAATTTAAAATTATTTATTTAAATCTTGAAAAAAGATTTCTTATTTCCAAATTATAACATTTCAATAGGTTGAAACCATGTTATCTAAGATGGTAAATCCAAATTAGTTAGTATTCGAGTAAAATGAATCCATAGAAATTTTACCGATTTTACTTGATACTAATTTCCGTATTCAACTTGTACTATTCATCGAATTATGATGGAATCACCTTTTAAATTCATATGATTAGTACGAGTTCCCTCCTCGAAATTTAACAACCATTGTATAAGGTTATTATCTTTATTCGATCCAAGTTGCAATTTATTAATTATAAAAATTAAATCTTTTATACTTGTCTCATTTTTCGACATTTTGACCTTATCTATCCCTCACACAAGAAAGAGGCCAAGTGAGCCAGGGCATTGGTTGCTCCTAAACATCTCCTTAGTGTAAGCACCTCCCATCCGAATCTCATGAATAGAAAAATCCAGTCCACTCGTCGGCTTTTAGAGCCAAGATTAAATCACTTAATTATAACAGCTTTTCTTTAAATCATTTATTTAAACTCTTTAAAATAAATTATAAAACTTCCAAATTATCGTTAAAATACTTAGTTATCTATTTAAAAATATTTATAAAAAATTTGGAAAAGAATACTTAAGTTTAAAGCCATATTTCAAAAGTTTTAAAAGTGCTGTAAAAAGTACTACGAATAGTGCTGCGAGTAATTTTTTTAAGGCTTATTTGATCAAAACAACTTTTCTATCATTTAGAAATCAATTTTTATAAATCAAATATATTTTAAAAACATTTTAAAATATTAATATAATTTATTCCATAATTTTAAAGAAATAAAAATATCACTTTTAAAGAATTTATTGCTTTGGTTTTTGAACTGTCACACAACGACTATTTTGAAAACTTATTTTGCTCATATTTTAAAATCTACTGAATGAAATCTCGATCGTTTTCTTTTGTTTGAAAACTATGATTATAAGAGTTCGAAAAATTCTTCTTCCAAAAGACTCAGACTTCGAATTCATCGTATAAATGGATTTAACTTTCCGTGGCACGAAATCGCTAACTACAGTTACGCGATGCGCCTTTTTTAACTCAAATTTCGTTTTCTTTTAGAACTCTTTAAAAATACTTTTAAATTTTTATAAAACATTTCTAAACCATTTTAAAGAGATTTAAAAAGTTCATATGCACCATTTCATTCGATAAAGGAAAGTGATTTACTTTCTGATAATCGACGTATATTAACATGACTGTTTACAGAATTTAAAAAACTATATTAAAACAGCTAAACTTGGTGATTGAAGCATAGTAAACATCCATGGAAAACATATATATAAAGTTTTATAGAGTTTTCTCACCCTCTTTGGTTTCTAATTTTACGAAAATTCGCTACCACTTCACAATGATTGAATCAAAGCTTATGGAATCGAGCTAGGGACCTTGGGAAAGCTCGGACAAGCTTGGAAGAAAGTGGAGTGTTTGACCAAAGTGATGGAGGGTGGTGGCCGTGAGTTTTGAGTGGAGATGTGGAGTGATTTGCCCTGATTTTGAGGTGGAGTGACATGGAATATATACGTGTGTGTATTTTACTTTATTCTACCATAACTTTGCAAATATTTTTTCAAGTCATGGAAGCCATCAAAGGAGAACTCTTAGAGCTTTAAGAAGAAGGAGGAAGAAGTGAATGGATAAATGAAATGAGAGGAATGCCTTGTATTCATAGGCAAGAATGTGTGAAAAATATCTAAATGTGCATATCCTTTTCTACCCTCAATCCTCCCACCTCCTTTCCTATCATTCCACACGTTGATCTCCCTCTCCATGTGCCTCCATCATTTTATATCACTTCATGGCATGTGCATTGACTTTGCATAGCTTATGGATGAAGTTTTCTAAATATCTTAGATACTTTTTTGTCATATATGTATATATAAATGTATATATGTGTTTTGTATATATGTGTATACATATATGGGTATATGTATATGTTAGGGTGTGTCATATATATGCACAAGACATATTAATAAGGTTGCAACAACTTTGAACAACTTCCATTCGCTAAACGGTTGAAAATCTGAAAAACGATTCCCGATTACATTTTCACTTATTAATTAACTTAGATATAAATGTAAATAAAATTTAAAAACTAATTTCTTTTCATTTTTAACTAATTAAAATGATCACATTTGATTTATAAAACCATATAAATTAATATTAGACAATTGTTTACAAAAATTGCTGTTATATCGATAAAGCGATATCAATTTTCCTTATAATTTCACATCAAATATATATCTTTATAAAACTATTATAAATGATTTATTATTAATTTATAACTAATTAAAATGAGTTTTCATCATTTAAAAATAGTTATATGAATAATAATTATTATTAAATCATTAAATCTCAATTTCAATTTGTAAATCAATAATTAAATATGATGCCATTATTGATGATGTCACAATACATTTTATTTCTTAAAAATAAAATAAATAATTTTATTTAATAATATTATTCAAATAGATATATTAGTGTATCCAGACTCGTGCACTCAAATACAGAGAAAATCTCCTTTCTATTGAAAATCAATTTATCGATAACTTTTTTGTGTACGTGCTTTATTTATGAAACTGTATTCCATAATTATGTTTTAAAAAAAGTTTCTTATTATAATTTTAGGGTTAAAATCTTTATAGTTGGTGTTATAAAACCTTGTATTTGAATATTTCAAAATTAAGTATCATTTATCAAAGTGATAAATTTATGGGTCGTTACCGACTTCCCCCCTTAAAAGAACTTCGTCCTCGAAATTACAACACAAAACCAAGTAGTACTTTATTCAAAATAAATTTTGCAATTTCAAGTGTAAACTTGTTCTTATATTCATAGGTTATTGTATGCACCATCTTATTTGATCTTGAAGTCGAATATACCACTTTCCTTCCGAACTAGTATTGGTCCTTGGTTTCTTTAGTGCAGACTTTGATCAGGCTAAGAAACTTCTATTTTCCTTGCATAACACTCAACTATGATAGAAAATGCATGGATCTAATGACAAACCCTCATCAATGTTCGCCATCAACAACCAAGTGATAAATCCCTTTTATATTTATAAACCAAGTCTTATAATCTCCTTCCTATTTATAAATTTTCTTTTTAAGTAAAATCTCTTTATTTAGAAAATTCTATTTATTAATCTATTCCTTTCTAAATATCCTTTATTTATAAAATCCATTTTATAAATCTATTTACAAAATATCAATTACAAATCCATCTTCAATATTTATAAAACACCGTTTATTAATCTATTACTATATTTATAAAATGTTACTTTTACAAATTTTTTATATAAAGCATTTCGGAAACATCTATTTCAAACTATTTCTGTCTTCTTTAAAACTGTATTTCCTTTATAATAAAAGATGAACTTATTTTTTAAAACACTCCTTTTTCAAAATAACATTATTTTGAATAAACTTTCTTAAGAATTCAAATACCAACTTTTTTATTTCAAAATATCACTATATATCTTTTATTTTTTGTAAAACACACTTTTATACCACATTCTTATTTATTATTTTATATAAATTCATTATCCTTTACCAAACATTATTATCAAACACCTTATAATCAAATCGTGAAACTTAATTCACTAGGTATTCGTATTTTTTATAAATCAAACAATCAATGATAATAAATGAATATTATTATTCCCTTAAATGCAAACTATCACACTATAAATAACTATACATTTTTGAAACTTATTTCTTTATATATAAAATATCATCTTAGGTAAAATTATTTTATCTACCCAATTTTTCCAAACAAAATCATTTTTAGCATTAACAAATACGTGCTCATATATAATAGTCTTAACTTAATCTAGGGTGTCACTTAACCTATCTCTAATTAGTTACTCGTCTTAGAGTTATTAATAACCCTATCTCTGATGAGACACACCCCAACCAGGCTCAACTGTTCGCTCAACCTAAGCTCTGATACCAAATTTAAAGACCTGTAATTTCGTACATTTTAAGTTGGTAATAAACCATACATGTCCAACTAAATTTGAACAAAAAGATGGATTATTATGAGGAAAAGAAAATAAAGACATAGGAAAAAATCTTACATGAATGGAATAACACATATTATTTCAACATATAATCTTTACAAACGACCTAGCCTTCGACCCTCTATGGCAGTGGGTACAACCACCATGGCACACATTGGTACCTCACGATTTACTTTTACGGCTTGCCTCTGGACTACACCAACCCATTCTCATTTGGACATGTAGGAGTAAGAGTCATCTTCCCACCACCAAACATAAGCGAGAACCCTCTAGGCATAGAGCAAGCAAATCCGATCCCGATTCCTCTAAATCAATCATTGACAAAAAGATGTTAAGTAGGCAGGTGATTAAAATTCCATGAACTAGTATCCTTTTTCCCAAAATATCTTCTTATATATATATATATATATATATATCTTTTAAAACCATTTCTTTTCAGTATATACAGGATCATTAAACCTCATGTGATGCCACATCTCTATACTCACACTAGCCAAGGACACTACAGGGTAATGCCATCGACTAGCATGAAGAATAAGGCTGTTGAGGAGCGACCATCTGCGTAATTGCTTTATGCGAGCACCGATATGTTAGATAGTATTACATGCATTTCGTTTGAAGAGGAAATTTGACATATCAAATACGAACTCAAAGCTACTACACAGTGGCTATGTGGTCTTCGGAAACAAATATAAAATCAATATAACACAAATCACTCACAGATATTCATATTACTAAGGCGAAAACAGATATAAATAAATCACATAAAAGTGTACATCAAAGTAACGATCATATAAGATCCACTACGTCATAAAAGAATAGATACAAGTGCTAGACAAAAGAATATGTATATATCAAGGAGTCTCTATGTCGAATGTGTAAAAGCAAAAGCTACTAAGCTAAGTAGTTAGCCAAAAGTCAAAAGTTAGACCCAGCTAAGAAGTCAAGTGGAAGCATTAGTAATACCTCGGTTTGACCCGAGTATTATTTAAGAAGAAAATAATAAACGGATTAGTCTAGCTATAAATATCATATAAAATGAGATAGGATAAGAGATATGACAAAAACATATGATAATAATGATGCCATACTTGACAAGTATACATTAGATAACAACCAAAATCATACAATATCTCGAATATTCTCAAAAACGAAAAAGAATGTCGTATTCTTTAGCATGTTCACCAAACCACTAATATTGATAATACTTATCAATGTATATCACAAAACTTGATGAAACACAAATTCTAAAATCATCAATTAGAAATCCAGAAAACACAAAGGGGGAGGCCTATCACAAATGGGAGCATGAAAACTCACCAACACGTGTAACACAAAAGATACGCTATTCAAAGGTCGCTAACCATCAAATTTGAGCCGAGGCTCCACAAATGACCCGAAGACCATGGGTCGCTACCACCAATTTGAACCGAAGCTCCAAAGAAACGGGGTTTAGTCTCCCACATAGACAAAGAGACATCGCATTTCGCTAGTCTAAATCGCAAAATGATCATCGTAGATCGATAAGTGTAAATTACACTAAGCTAGTAAATAAATGAGTTTAGCTTCATGTCCCATAACCGCTGGCTTAACTTAAATATTTACGAATAAATTGTAGATTTCCACTCAAAAATTATCACTAGATTTCAATCAAACAAGTCTAAGAATTAACTGACAAAGTAAATGCAAGCGTTTCATACCACTTGTTTTGCTAAGTCGTTTAATTGGATTTCTCAAACGAATAAGGTAAAGGTTTGTATATGCTAATAGATTGGAAAACGGGTTTAAAAATGAGCTTTATATTGAAAGTAAATGTTGCAATCGTTTTGATGAAAGAGTTTGAGTATTTACTACTAGTATAGAAACCTTTGTATTTTAAAGTGACAGATCACAAAAAACGATTGTAAAAACAATCGATCACCAAAATTTCACATTCGTAGACGTGAATCAAATCCATAGAAATCGATACCAAATCCATCAAAATGGATACAAAAATCCAGAAAAAGAAGTCATCAAAGTCGATAAAAGCGATAACAACTAATCGAATAAACAAAAATCGATAAACATTGGAAATTCACTCAAAAAATAGGCAAATAGGCAAAAATGAACAGTTCCAGACGTCTGGGGGTTCATCCAGACGTCTGGATTAGGGTTTTGAAAATATTTCAGAAACCTTCCAAACGTCTGAACTCTAACCAGACGTCTGAAAATTAACCAGACATTTGGTAGGTTTGGACCAGACGTTGGTCCAAGAATCTGTCATTTTTATTTTCTGTCGTCTTATATTTATTCTCCAGGAACCATAACTAGACGTTTGAAATTACCAACCAGACGTCTGGTTGGTTCAGCTGGGCAGATATTTGCCTAGGCCAATGATGACCAAATTGATTCGGAAGCGATCAGATGAGCAACTAGAGATTTATGCCAAGCGACAACCCAGCCTTATAGGCTCTTCGATACACCCCAGATAACATGTCCAAACATCCAAGATAGGATTTTTAATTATTTTGGCTTCAAAACACCAAAATTGGAAAATTCATCAAATCAATTCAAATCAAAAGCAATTGAACATGAAATAGATGTTAGGAATTCATACCTAGCAATATTGAAAGCTATAGATGTAGATGTGAGTTCAAGAACTCACCTTTAAAACTTAAAGACAACGAATGAGAAGCTTTAAAACAAAGCAAGACCAATTCCTCTTCAATACACCTCTAGGATCTTCAATCTATTATCAAAGGTGAAGTTTTTCCTAAGTTAGGTTATAGGAATTTCTAAAAATAGAAGAGAGATAGAGATAGAGATGGAGAAGATGAAGAGGATGCTTACCTAAAGCTTCCCTTTGATTTCTAGAGCTTGAATTGGAATTTCCTAAGAATCTAGGGCTTAGGAATTTTAATTTCCTCTTCTTTCCTTCATTCTTTCCTTTAGCTTGAGAGTGTTAGGAAACTAGAATGAATGAATAAAGAGTGAGGGAGTTAGGGTATTTTGTTGGGTTAGTGGGCAGAAACCCAAACCCAAAGCTCAATAGAAAAACAGCAAAATTCCACTCAACTCCAAACATATCAATATTTATACTCAATGGAAGCAGTCTCGAGTCCTAATTCGACAGTTTATGAAAAACAACATTTTGGACTTTAATCCGACTAACGATACTATATTTAAATAAAACATTTAAATATACAGTCATAAAATATGTGGGTTGTTACGGACTCCCTTCCTTAAAGAAATTGCGTCCTTGCAATACTTAATAAGAAAATAAAAAGTAACAACCATACTAAGGCATAACAACACAAAAGAAGAAATTTTGAAATGAGAAGTTCACCTTAAGGTGAACGTGAGAGTAACTCCGGATGTATTCGCTCGATGAATTCTCTGGATTCCTAAAAACAATCCTTAGAATTTGAGGACCATTGAACTTTCACAAGTGGGACATCTTTATTACAAAGATGTTTAACGTCTATAGCGATGATACGAACAGGATGTTGCTCATAAGTCAAATTAGGCGAAACTTCAATTCTTCAATAACACCGGGCTCAAGAACAGAGTCGGAATCCCTAAGGCATTTCCGTAGTTTAGAGACGTGGAAAACATCATGAATAGAAGAAAATTGAGCCGGTAATAAAAGACGATGAGCCACGGAACCAATGCGCTCGATGATGGAAAATGGGCCAATATAACGAGATGCTAATTTTTCCGATCGGCTGAAATGCACAACACCCTTCATAGGTGAAACACGAATAAACACCAAATCTCCCACAGAAAATTTCAAATTCCTTCTTCGGTTATCGGCATAGGATTTTTATCTACTTTGAGATTCTTTCATTCTATGACGAATAAGGTCAATCTTTTCTATGGAATCACGAATAAAATCTGGACCTAAAACCAGTTCTCACCGGCCTCAAGCTAAGTTAAATTTTAAATTTATATATAACTAAATGTAATTTGTATGTGTTTGTTTATTTAGTATAATTAGAATTCAAACTCATTTCCTTATAAAGTTGTAAATTTATAAAATGAGATTTAATTTAAGATTTAAAATGCTTTTCTTATGTATTTGAAAATAAATATAATTTGTAAACAAATAAAACATAAATACTTAATTAAAACAAAGGTTAAAAACATAATTCGTAAATTAAAATGAAGTAAGGTTAAAACATAATTCATAATTTAATATAACTAAGGAGTTAAACATAAATATACTTGTATACAAAAGTGTCAAGAATTCTAAATACAATTAACAAGTGTAAAGAAAGAGATACAAATATTAACAAGTGTTAATATACAAATACAAGTGGCAATATCATATCTTCTTGTTCCTCATTTTTTTTCTTTGTTAATATTCGAAACAAAAAGAAAGTTGTAAACCAGACAAAAAAATATAATAAAATCTAGAATCAAGTAGCAACCTCTCAAACTTGAAAATCCATAAACCAGAAAATTAAAGAAAAACTTGTTTGAATTCAAAACCTGGAAATTAAATAGATCAGAGAGCTTTTGAAAAAAAAATCAAGCAAACCTGAGCAACAGCGAATCAGGCAAAACAAATCAGAAAGCAAATTGGATTCAAGTTTAAATGCAAAGTTCAGGAAACTCGAAAAAAACCCAGAAAGTTTAAAGCATTCAAACCAAAGAAAATCAAAATAGCAAATTGAAATTTCAAAGTTCAGATTCAATCAATTTCCACTTTTGAACATTCCAGGCAAAACTCTTTGTCTTTCTTCAACTTTCAGGTGAGCAAATTACATCCCAAATCTTTAAATCTGGTTCACCTCTTGATTTCATGTGATGATATGTTAATATGTGATAAAAATTTGTGCTTACATGTTGAATATAGGTATATATATGTAGCGACCCTGACTCGACCTTCGAAAATGGACACTGAATGCTACACTCGTATTCAAATGCCGCAGATCCAAACGTCGAATCTGGTTCGTCGGAGCTTATAACACAATTAAGAACATCACAGCGGAAGGAAAGAAATGAATATCATTGATACACAATATTTGATACAACAATGATATAATATGAATCAATATCAGAGATACAAGATAACAATGCTACAGCGGAATAACAATATGAAATAGTAGCGGAAAAACAAATAGCCAAGAGATAACTCCAAACCAATGCTCCAAAGCTAAAACTCCAAACCACCATCAATTTGCACCAAGCTAAGCAAGTCCAGTCCATGAACCCGAAGACTCCAAAGAATAAGAGGAAGCTAAAAGCTATCAAATCGATATCTACTATCTGAAAAACCCAGCTCTAGACTGCCCGTGTGGAAAATAGTGGGCACCCAGAGTTTAGGAAAGGAACAATAAACTCCGAGTCAGTCATGGGACTGGTGTGAGCAAATGAAAACAGTTTTATCTTTAAAAACAAACAAAAGATTTTAAATTTGAAATCCGCAATGCTTTTGGAAAATGAAACTTCCATAAAGCCTCCCGCCACACACACAATGCAAGCGCAAACTTGGAGGAGATTTCTCCTTATGTCAGTCAAAAATGCTTGATACGTGAAAACCATTTGATATTATTATTAGTGCATAGTGCAGAAAACATTTAGAAAATATAATGTTAATCTTAGCCAGCATAGGTATCATTATATTGTGCCTGCTATAGCTACCATTTTAAATGGCAGGTTCTACAACTAAAACCGTATAGGGCTGTTTCTGCCCTAACACTAATGACCCGAGTATTGCTTCGAGTTCCTCACCAACTTTCCCGAGTATTGCTTCGGGTTTCTCAAAAATTTACCCGAGCGAAATTTTTTCTCAAAAATTTGCTAAGTATTAAAATCGACCCGATGCAACCCCCAAACAAACGCGAGCCTGACTTCGAGTAAACTAATCAAATCCCTATGCTTGGCTTCGTGCTTACTATCTTCTTCCCCAAACACGAAAACCCACCGATACAACGTTGCACGTATACGTGCACAACAGCTCCGGCCACCATCAGTTGTCCCCACGACCTTTACCAAGTCGCTGATCATCTCCTCAGACGAACCGACCCCACTGATTGCCGATAACCATGTCAATTTGAAATCGAGTCTACCCAGCAAAAACTGGAACTAAACCCAATTGAAGAGAATCACCCTAAACTGCTTTGCCACGACACCACTATGCGCCAGAGCCCTCGCCACTTCGACCACTACCGCTCCATGATATTCTACGACGATCCCCCCTAGTGCGATCGGCTATTAATCATTAACAACGTCGAAATTGCTTTCCAAACCTCGTCAACAATATCAGGGTACAAAACCCTAAATTGACTTCGATCGTCATCCACAAAGAATTATAAAATCAACAAGCATTTTTTTGATGACCTTTGCTTACAAAACATGCTTCCTCTTTAACCATAGGATTTGTTATTACTTCGACTACCAGAAATTGACGAATTAACATTTCTCGTTCAACCTTGCTTTTCTCAATAAATAGATTACTAAAAATTCCAATTTTTCTTTTAAAAATCTTATTTTTCAAGGACATGATGGATAGTATATATGGATCAAGAAGTTTTAACATTGACTTTGATATGTTTTTTAGAATTTCCTCTGCATATTTTGAATTTCTAGATAAACTAACTTAAATTTTTTCTCAAAAATATTTTAAGTCTTGATTCTCGATGGTACCTACATATTTTGTTTAGATCATGATGCCTAGAGTGAATCAGAGATGAAGAAAGAATTTTTTTTCTCTTTTTCTAACAGGTTTAAAACCTGTAGGCTTTAGAACAGAGACTTTGATGTCTCTGTTTGCAAATATGCACAGAAATTTGATATATGTATATACATCACATGCAAGCATAAACAAATACTTTTCACAACAACATTCAAATACATATCATAATCATCGGATGTAAAATAGCTTTAAGCTTTAAGGTGACAGTTTGCTCACCTGACATGCTTGTAATAGAGAAGCAAACCTGTACCCTTTTCTTCTAATTTCTTTTGAAGATTAAATCTTTAATTGTTTGATAGAATCTGCACTGTCAAAACTGCAGCTTTTGATTGATCTTGCACTTATGTTTGCTACTGCTCCAATTTTCTAGGTTTTTAATTTCCAGGCCTCTGATTTCTTTCCCATTGTTTTTGAAGAGAGACTTCACTTTTGTTTTCTGGTTTCCTAAACTTGAATTTAGACTTGAATCCAATTTTCTATTTGTTACAGGTTGAATGTTGGCATGAAAATTGTTTGATCCTAATTCTTGTTTTTCTAATTTATTTTCAGATGTTGAAATTTTTCCCAGATTTCCTTTTTGGTTTGTGCTTTGTTTCCTAGATTTTCAACTTGCTTTGGATTTGAAACTGTTTTGAATTTTCTTTTTCAGGTTTTTTTTTTGGTTTTGTTTTCCAGTTTGAAGCTTTGTTTCTGGTTTGTTATTTTTTTTCAGATTTGAATATGAAAGAAGAATTTTAATATTTACTCTTTTGCATGTTATTTACATTTTAATTTAAAAGAAAATGAATTTAAATGCCACATGTTGTTTTGTAAAACACATAGCTTAAAATTTTTACACTTGTTCAAATTTGAGTTTATTCTCTTCACATTTGTTAACATGCAACATTTTCTTTTTTGATTTTGTTTAGTCATTTAATTCAATTAACTTTTAAAATTTAGTTTTAAACCCTTACTTCAAATTAATTTGTATATTTTGTTGAAACCCTTATATTCAATTTAATTTAAAATTTATAGTTCAGACCTTTAAAATTATTCAAACCTTTATATTTACAAATATTTGTGTAATACATTTTATTTTTAAACTTAAATTTAGTTTAGTACATAAATATATTCATTATTTATTTTCCACTCATACATTTATATATTATTTTTATTTGCAAATCATGTTTATGTTTTTAAATCCTATCTTATTTTTCATTTACAATCTTATATTAGGAATCCTATTTTAAAATGGTTTAATTACAATTTATACTAATTATGGGTTTAAATGTTAGAAACAATTATTTAATACTTATACAAATTAAAGAAAAAATGGTTTGAAATTAAATTATACATTACTGATAAATATTTATAATTAATGTTTTATTCTTGTTTATATGTTCTCATTCAAAGTATCTATTTAATATAATTTGGAAAACAAATCTTTATTAATTTAAAATATGATGCTTTCAAACCCAATATACTTATAAGATTTTTAATTTTTAATTTTAATTCCAAGATTTAATTTAAACTAAACTTATAAATATAAATAAATAACAGAACCTATCTTTTATAAATCTTTAAACTTTATAATTCTATTTATAATCTAAAATATTTATTTATCCCAGAAATTTCTAATTAATTCACAAATAGATTCACCATTTAATTAAAAAGAAATTAAATTAATCATCAAATTATTCTGGATAAAATTCAGGGATGTTACAGATTCCCCCCCTTAAGAAAATTTCGTCCTCGAAATTGAAAGTAGAGAGACCACAAAGGATATAGAAAGATCAAGAGATGAATTACCAGATCAAACTAAACATTTGTTCTGCATTTGGCTTCCCAAATCAGAATATAAATAATGGATGCAAGAATGAATCAATATACTCCGGTCACCAGATCCACGAATATACAGGGATATTGATTAGTTTAAAAGATAACTAACCCCTCGTAGAATATATCGAGACCCAAAGAATAAACAGATATATAGATGCAATCCAAACTTCTGATTTAACCAACCTAAATATATCTATTAACCATAACAACCAAGTAAAAATTCATCCAAACAAACGATTCTGACCCATCTGGAGTTTGTGGCCCAAGCAAATATATCAAAGCTTCATCTTGGAGCTGCCAGGAATCAACAAAGAATTGAAAAGACAAATCAAAGGAGATTGATAGAGAAAGGATTATTTCAGCTATTGCAGAGTATCGACCACTTGTAGTCGTACTCCCCTGTCCACTATCTCGTCCTCTTCTTGCACTCATACTCACTATCAGTGGATAGTAAGAGAATTTACTTAGGCATTCGAACGAATATCTTAGGGATTACTCATTCTAGGGTATACTTCACCCTATCTCTAATGAGTTACTTAATGTGTTATACTCCTGAGCTAAAGTTTCAACCTTCAGCTCTGATACCAAATGTAGCAACCCTGACTCGACCTTCGAAAATTAACACCGAATACTACACTCGTATTCAAATGCCGCAGATCCAAACGTCGAATCTGGTTCGCCGAAGCTTATAACACAATTAAGAACAACACAACGGAAGGAAAGAAATGAATATCATTGATATACAATATTCGATACAACAATGGTATAATATGAATCAATATCGGAGATACAAGATAACAATGCTACAGCGGAATAACAATACGAAATAGCAGCGGAAAAACAAATAGCCAAGAGATAACTCCAAACCAATGCTCCAAAGCTAAAACTCCAAACCACCAGTTCGAACCACCATCAATTTGCACTAAGCAAGCAAGTCCAGTCCATGAATCCGAAGACTCCAAATAATACCAAAGAGAAAGCTGAAAGCTATCAAATCGATATCTACTATCTGAAAAACCCAACTCTAGACTGCCCATGTGGAAAATAGTGGGCACCCAGAGTTTAGGAAATGAACAATAAACTCCGGGTCAGTCATGGGACTGGTGTGAGCAAACGAAAACAGATTTATCTTTAAAAACAAACAAAAGATTTTAAATTTGAAATCCGCAATGCTTTTGGAAAATGAAACTGCCAAAAGGCCTCCCGCCATACTCACAATGCAAGCGCAACTTGGAGGAGATTTCTCCTTATGACAGTCAAAAATGTTTGACACGCGAAAACCATTTGATATTATTATTAGTGCATAGTGCAGAAAACATTTCGAAAATATAATATTAATCTTAGCCAGCATAGGTACCATTATATTATGCCTGCTATAGCTACCATTTTAAATGGCAGGTTCTACAACTAAAACCGTACAGGGCTCGTATTGTTTTGTTTGGATTTCCAACAAATGGTCAGGCCAAGGAACTTCCCATTGCCACATGGGTACACCTCTGGAGGGACGTCCTGAGAACCTAACCGGATCTCTGCCAACAAAAGGCCGGGTTGCCTTTGTAACTAGGTAACTACTACATGAGTATGTCATCCCCCGGTCGTAACCAACCTTTATCCCAGGATTTACCAACAACCACAAAGTAATAAATTTGCAGCAACCACATAGGTTAAGTATCTGGGCTCCATACCATGATACCACCTCTATCCAGAAGGAAATGAACATACCCTCAGGGGGCGCTACCCCCAAATAACCTTGCTGCATTCTTCTAGTTTCGACCATTCTGGGTTGTGAAGTTCGACGAAGTATCATCCACAAAGCTACGCTTTTCAAAAAAGGCATGCTTTGATCAACAAATGATCAACAGCACTTCGTATGCCACATCACCAAATTGGGAATGTATCACTAGTAACCATCAACTACATAACATCTGAGCTCGTACGTCTCAGAGAAGGGTGTTAAGCTAAGAGAATAAATCTCCGCCACCAAACAGAAATGTATTTGATAGAAACTGGTTTTACATCTCAAAGTGTAACGTCAGACACACATCCATACAAGTCTGTTCCGGGTCCGAACAGAACCGAAGGCACTTCCGAAGAAGCCCTTGCAATCTGGACATCTTCAATCCCGATCTGTAACGACCCAGAATTTCTATTAATTAAAATTCGTATATTTAATTAACTTTAAATATTAATAAGTGAAATTTATAAGTCGAATAATTTTATTTCGAATGATTAAATTTAATTGGATAATTAAATCGATAATTTAATAGTTGAAATTTCAAAAATAATTCAAAATTGGGTTAAATATGATTAAAATTGATTTCTGAAATTTTATTACATCATATTGGAGTTAGAATGATGTTATAGAACTTTTAAAATCGAATTAAAAGTTTATTTGTGAAAATTTAATATTTTAATATTTTATCGACTAGTGAAATTAGCCATTTTTCGAACAGTCTCAGAATTGGATGAAACTAGTTCCATTGGATCCATAATAGTTTGTTATTATCGGATTTTAATTTTCGTAGCAATTGGTGTTTTCGTTTGACCGTGGCAGCTCGAAACGCATCGAAATTGTTTTAATATTAATTTGGCAAGTTAAAATAGTCATTTTTCAAACAGTCTCGGATTTCGATGAAACTAGTTTCATCGGATCCGTAATGTTATATTATTGTAAAGTTTCAAATTTCGTGTCAATCGGATTTACCGTTTGTCCGGGGCAAGCCAAAACGCATAGAAATTAGTTTAAATCGATTTAATTTAAATTTATCGTTTATTGCCGTAACTCGCACAGATGATCGAATTAGCCTCCGAAACACGTTCCATTGTGTTTGGAACGCGGGGTAAACCTTAGAAACGCCAACCGGCACGCTTCGTTTGGAGTTCGGAAAATTTTAGATGAGTAGTAATTCGAGAAATTTTCTATAAAAGCACCATATTATTCACATTTGCAAACCATCTCAATCTCAAACCCTAGCCGCCATATTATTTTTAATGGCCAGAAACGTTCAATCCTTCCCCTCCAGTTATCTTCCAATCCGTTAATCCTTATCAAAAACTTTCAACTAACAAATTAAAGAGCATAGTGTGACCTATATATCCAACGGTGGATCCGGCGAATCGTCGTCGTTTGGAGGAGATGTTGGCCTGCGTTCATGCTAAGTTGCGCACGTTTTTTTGGATAGAGGAGGTGGCCGAGCTTCAGGCTATTGATGGTGAAGGTGGAGTGAAGCAAGGGCTTTCGTATGGCGGTGGTTTGATGAGCTCTCGATGCTCGTGGAAGCCGAGGTGATAAGCCCTAAATCATGAGCATGGTTTGGTTGCGTGCGTTCAAACCTGGAGATATGCTTTGGGGAAGAAAGGCTGAAACACGGCCTAGATTTCATCACATGGGAATGCATGGCTGTGAGAGAAGCTAGGTTAAAAATATATAAAAGAAATGTGATTTATTTATAATTATAAATCGTGTAAACTTTAAAATGATGTATCCTTTTCATACAAGGTCGAAATCGAACGAAACAAGTTGCGTTGGGTTCGTATAGACGAACACTACGCTATGGAACTGGATTGGAGTCGTTTGGAGTTAGTGAGAATTTCGGCTAAAATTAAACGCTCGTTTAATTTTATTCGAAATAAAAGCTGAAAACGGAATTGAAATCAAGGTGAGAACTTCTCACTCAATCGAATAGTTTCAATTTAAATTTTTAAATAGTTAGATTTAAAATTTCTTGAATGTATGTTTGAATGATGATTGTTATCTATGATTGTTAAAATAGACATTATACGCCGTTAGTAAGCGGATGATATTTATTAAAAACATATACCGCGAATATTTCACCGTATAGTGAAATTGGTATTATTTATGTACTTGGAGTTGATTTCCCGCATTATATAGCGGATGAGACCTTATTGCGCTGTCTATTAAGCGGATAATATTTTATAAATCCCATATACCGCGATAGTTCCGTACTGGAACGGAATTGGTATTGTGCTAATGTTTGTGGATGCAGGGAAATAGATTGGAGGGATCCAACTGGATTCCTCACCAGTAATTATTTAATTACAGATATTGTTGATTATCATATCGATATATGATATTTGGATGTCGTGTTTGACTATTTGGTGTGTTGCATCATCGGATCCATTTTTGAAGTTTAAAAATAACGATTTTGATGTTTAAGGGATTTTTAAAGTGATTTTTGAAAGTATACGTTTTATTAAATTTTTGAATTGATTCATTTTAAATAATTAAAACGTTATAAATTTTTATGTTATAAAAATTAAGATTTTTGTGAAGATAACTAAAAGGTGTTTTTTAAAATAAATAGATTTATAAAATAGTTTAGATTTGGGATTTTTGATGTAAAAAGTTTAAATATAGGATTTATAAAATTTCATTATTTTATAAATCAAAATGATGAAATTATAAAGGAGTTTAAAGACGTTTTAAAGTAATAATATAAATTGAGTTATATAAAAGATTTATAAAAGTGATATTTATAAATTAAAATATTGTGTTGGACGAATTCTCACCACCGATCCAAGGCCCCACCGAACCAATTCGTCACCGGACCGAGATCACCGGATCAATACCAAATCCCAACTCACCTACCACCGAACCATCTCCTTTCCATGTCCCTACCGAACCAACCAACTACCGGACCAAAGCCTCTCCAACAACTACCGGACCAACTACTACCAAAGCCTCTCCAACAACCACCGGACCAACCACCACCGAACCAACAACTACCGGACCAACTACTACCAAAGCCTCTCCAACAACCACCGGACCAACCACCACCGAACCAAACACTACCGGACCAAGGCATGGCCGAACCAACACTGCCAGGCCAGATTGCATCAGCCCAGGCTCACTAGCAGCTATATACATCCAAGACCCCTGACCTAGCCTCACTCTATAAATAGAGGGGCAGGGGTACAACAATGGCAGACAAGTTTGAGAGCTCAAGCACGGATAGAACTTTCAAACAACTTTCAGATACTTGTAATCAAAGCTTTGTACTTGTAATCTGAACAGAAAAGGAGAATAACATATAAAGTGGACGTAGACACATTCTGGCCGAACCACTATAAATCTGTGTGTCTTTTACAGTTTAGTCCATCTATTTTATATATTTGCATAAATCTCCCAAATCACTAAGAACAACATATAATCAACTAAATCATACGACTTGGAGGTGTTTGCCCATTTTTTGTGCAAACATTTTTGGTGCTTTTACTGAGAACTCGAGCTGGAAGCTTCAGCTTCTCCCACTAAACCTTTTCCCAACAGCATCGCTCATTGCTTGGAAAACATGCCTCCCAGGCAGAGGAAAGATGCTAGCAAAGGAAAGAACATCGCAACTAGCAGTATCCCAGATCCAGTGATCAGAGATCAAGAGAATCGTCCTGTTCCAACAGCAAAAGGAAATCAGGCAAGTCCGACAGCCCCAGCTACGGAACAACCAATTACTAAAGCAGATCTGGACAAGGTTGTGGCTGAAGTAACTAACCGCTTCGCATCTCAACAAGAAGCCTTGGTGGACCAACTCATGTCACGCTTAAGGGATGCTGAAGAATCCAACCGCAACACCGAATCATGGGGTGAGTCCCAGTTTGAAGGATCTGGGAGGCGACAAAGATCTTTCTTCTTCGAAGAGGCTAACAACAGAAACAGCAATGGTAGGAGCCGAACCCAGACTCAGCCTGAACTCTGACCCGAGGAAACACTTGGAACCGAATCCCACGGGGGAGGTACCAAGCAGGGGTCGGATATGGCTGAGCCTGTCATGCTACCTAACCATGGGAACACCAATGGACGGGGCCGAGCTGGAGTCCAGCCCGAAGTTGGACCCGAGGGAATGCTTAGAGCAGAGCCCAGCAGGGGAAGATCGAGGCAAGGGCCAATTGTGGCT
The DNA here is from genome assembly GCA_030765085.1 of Allium cepa. Taxonomy (NCBI): domain Eukaryota; kingdom Viridiplantae; phylum Streptophyta; class Magnoliopsida; order Asparagales; family Amaryllidaceae; genus Allium; species Allium cepa. The sequence continues at coordinate 175,475,019 of CM060931.1, forward strand.
GACCCCAGCATGCTCCCAGAAGACCGAAGACCGCCACCGGAATATAGATGATACCATCCCTACAGGTCATCTGGACGGAACCAATCCCACAGAGAAGAACCAAACTCATTTCTATCCGCTCCAAGTTCTGATGAAAGGATGGCGCGATTGTTCAGAGAGTGCATCCAATGGGACCAAAAGGATCGGGGGATAGGCGCTAGGGTAACTAGCCCCTTCACCCGCAATATCGAAATTGCCATCACCCCCCGGGAATGGAAAATGCCAACAATGGAACCTTACAAGGGAACCTCTGACCCTATTGTACACTTGCAGAGATACACACAGCATATGCTCATGAGCGGAGCAACAGAGGGAGTGTTGTGTAAATGCTTCCCACTATTCTTGGCAGATCTTGCTACCTCCTGGTTCTGCCACCTACCCTAAGGATCCATCAGCTCATGGGAAATGCTGAAAGAAAAGTTCATCAGCCAGTTCCGCATTCATGTAGAACAACCCAAGGACGCTTATTCCCTATCTAATATGAAACAGAAGCCCGGAGAGACAGTGCAACAATATCTAACCCGATTCAACGCCGCAGCGGCCGCAGTCCAAGATGCCGATGAGAAACTTATCCTACTGGCTCTTTGTAGTGGCGTACATACAGATACCAAGTTTGCTAGAAGATTAACGAAAGAAAAACCAGCTACCTTACCCGATTTCTTCCATGAAGCCGGAAAGTATATGAGACTAGAAGACGCTGCCACCGAAAGGCAGACAGGGCAACAAGCCAAGGCAGCTTAGGGCAACGCACCCGCTGCAGCAAAGGACATCAGAAGAAATGACTCTCGAGACAATGCTGGAGGTAGGAAGGGAGAAAAACGCCTATATCGGCCAGGACCAAGATTTGACGCTTACACTCCTTTGAATGAAACAGTCGAAAACATCTTCCTGGCCACCCAAGACGGGCTTAAATACAAACGCCCCCCGTACAAGAACGAGTCAGATCACGCAATCAAGTCTGGAAAGTTCTACCGTTTCCACGAATCCCATAAGCATGATACCAATGAATGCCGTCATCTCCGGGACCTGATTGAAGAACACATCAGAAGGAAGAGATTGGAACATTATGTAAAGGGTCAGGATAGGACTCCAGCTCCTGCCAAGGAGAACCCAGGGCAACTCCACCCAGAGACAGGCGGAAGAAATCACAACACCAGCGGTTCCAGTCAAGAGAAGATAGTGGTCCATACAATATCGGGAGGACCACACATCGCCGACAGAAGCTGGGAAGAAATGGAAAGATACGGAAAGTCACTTAGAAACAACGAAGACTGCATCAATTCCGTCATGGAAGAACGCCGGCCGAAGCGGAAAGAGGATAATGACATCACATTCAGTAGGCAAGACCTGGAAGGAAGGCAGTACCCTCACATGGATCCTATGGTCATCTCTGCCTGGTTCTTCCCAGCCGAAGTTTTTCGAATTCTAGTAGATACTATAAGCTCCGTAAACATTTTATTCAAGCATGCTTTCGACAAAATGAAGCTGTCAATGAAGGATGTGTCTCCCTGCAACAAGCCACTACATGGTTGCACTGGAGATGCGAAGATGCCCCTCGGGCAATTGGACCTCTTTGTTGAAATAGGAAGTCATCCCTGCTCCGTTGTGCGGAAATAAACATTTGTGCTAATAGATAACCACTCGGCCTACAACACCTTTTTAGGAAGACCAGCCTTGTCTGACTTCCAGATTGTCCTGGCCCCTTGGTGCCTGAAGATGAAATTTCCAACAGATAATGGGATAGGGGAAGTAGAAGGAAATCAAGACGTCGCTCGAGATTGCTATGTAACTGAACTTCACAATAACCGCAGGAAGGATAAAGGGAAGGATGCAGAGACTTCTCTCTGCAAGAAAAACTTGGAAGCATAGCAACTAAAGAAAGTCTCTCCTCTTCGATATACCATTGATCCTTTCAATGAATTAGACCCCAGGGACAAAGAGGAGGAGGCCACCGTCGAGCCTGCAGAGGCTATGGAATTTGTATCTGTAGACAAACACGACCCAAGTAGACTGCTGAGAGTCGGGTCTCAGTTAAGAGCAGAGTTGAAGGATCAACTCGTCGATTTTCTTCGCCACAACTTGGATGTATTTGCATGGATGCACGCTGACATGACTGGAATCTCCCCAGACGTAGCATGCCACGTACTGAACATCGATCCCACCAAGATGCCAGTAAAGCAGAAAAAGAGAAGCATGGGGGCAGAACGATCAGCAGCCCTCGAGGAAGAAGTAAAGAACCTACTTGCCAATAACTTCATACGAGAAGCCATCTACCCAGAATGGATCGCCAACCCGGTACTGGTAAAGAAGGCTAATGGGAAGTGGCGAACATGCATCGACTTCTCCAACCTAAATGACGCTTGCCCGAAGGATTGCTTCCTACTCCCCCGAATCGATCAACTCGTGGACAGCACAGCCGGGCACGAACTCTTATCTTTTATGGACGCATACTCAGGATATAACCAGATCCCTATGCACGCCCCCGATCAAGACCACACTAGTTTCATCACTGACCGGGGATTGTATTGCTACAGAGTAATGCCTTTTGGACTTAAAAATGCCGGAGCTACTTATCAGTGCCTCGTCAACAAGATATTTGCGGAACTAATAGGACGAACTATGGAAGTTTATGTGGATGACATGCTGGTAAAGTCAAGGAAAACCAACGATCATGTAAGCCACCTGGACGAGATGTTTCAAGTACTTCGCCAATATGGAATGAAGCTGAATCCTCTAAAGTGCTCGTTCGGAGTGTCATCAGGAAAGTTCTTGGGATTCATCGTCCATGCAGGGGGATTGAAGCAAACCCCGAACAAGTCCGAGCCCTGAAAGATATTAGGATACCTTCCACTCGAAAAGAAATGCAAAGCCTGAATGGGAAGGTGGCCGCCCTAAGCAGATTCATCTCTAAAGCAACCGACAAATGCATCCCTTTCTTCGAAGCCCTAAAAAAAGACAAAGGAAAGTTCGAATGGACTGACGAATGCTCAAAATCCTTCCTTAACCTAATCGAACACCTCCAGAGACCACCAGTACTCTCAACTCCAAATAAAGGCGAAGAACTATACCTATACCTTGCTGTATCGTCCCATGCTCTAAGCGCCGCTTTGGTGAGAGAAGACAACCGCGCATAGCGGCCCGTATACTTTGTAAGCAAAAGATTTACGGGGCAGAAGCCAGATACCCTAAACTTGAGAAGCTAGCATACTATTTGCTAATCATGTCACAGAAACTGCGACACTATTTCCAATCTCATTCCATCATAGTTTTAACCGATCAACTGCTAAGGCAGGTACTCCATCGCCCCGACACTTCTGGGCGACTACTCAAATGGTGCATTGAACTGAGTCAATATAATATCACCTACCATCCTCACACCGCCATCAAGGGACAAGCCATGGCTGAGTTCATTGCCGAATTCACTACCAGCGAAGGTAATGAGCAATCTGAAATAGCAGAAGATATCAAGTGGAATCTCTTTGTAGATGGAGCATCAAACGAACAAGGCTCGGGGGCAGGTATTATGATAATCACCCCCAGGGGAAGGAAGCTGCACTATGCCCTAAGGTTGGAATTCGCTGCCACCAACAACGATGCAGAATATGAAGCAGTAATAGCAGGATTAGAACTTGCCTTAGAAATTGGAGTCAGTTCTTTATGTCTTTATAGTGATTCTCAACTTATCGTAAACCAAGTACTAGGAGAGTTTCGGACTCGAGGAGAATGACTCACGGCATATCTAAAGAAGACCAAGCTGCTACTCGATCAGTTGGACTACTATTTAATCAAACACATTCCTCGGGAGGAGAACCGAGAGGCTGACGAACTGGCAAAGCAAGCTAGCATGAAAAACAACACCATTTCCGAAACAGTAGCCATCTCAAAACAACTAGCCCCAAGTTTCGAACAAGAGGATCTTATAGCTGCAATCGACGAAGAAACTTGGATGACTCCTATCCAGAAATACTTACAAGATGGTACACTACCCAACGAGCGTAACGAAGTCAGGAAAATCCTGAGGAGAGCTTCCCGCTACACAATACAAGAAGGCATCCTCTATCGACGCGGCTTCTCTAACCCCTTATTAAGGTGTGTTGCTGGAAGGGAAGCCAAGAAAATCTTATCCAACATCCATCAAGGGAGCTGCGGAGATCACACTGGTGGTCAGAATCTGGCAAAGAAGACACTCCGATATGGATATTACTGGCACACTTTAAACAAAGACGCCTTAGACTTCGTCAAAAGATGTGACAGATTATAGGGAATTGACTTGATTGGCAAACTGCCGATGGGCCGAGGCGGAGCCAAATATGCTATAGTGGCAGTCGACTATTTCACCAAATGGGTGGAAGCGGAACCTCTAAATAAAATATCTTCGGCAAAAGTTATTAACTTCTTGATCAAAAATGTTCTATGCAGGTACGGGGTTCCACTCAAAATCATATCGTACAATAGACTTCAGTTTGACAGCGAGGAGTTCGCCGACTGGTGCCAAGAGCACGGAATTCACAAAAGCTTCTCATCTGTGGCTTATCCCCAGGCAAATGGGCAAGTCGAAGGTGTCAACAAAATTCTTAAAACTCTAATCAAGAAGAAGCTTGAAAAGTCAAAAGGCGCTTGGGTGGATGAACTCCCTACGGCACTTTGGGCCTACGGCACGTCTTTTAGAACATCAACAGGGCATACTCCTTTCTTTTTGGCATACGGATCGGAGGCCATGCTCCCAGTTGAAACTGTAGTGCCATCCCACCGTAGGATCCACTACAACCTAGAAGAGAACGAAGAACTCCTCCACATGTCTTTGGATCTAATCGAAGAAAGAAGAAATGATGCAGCACTCAAAGCAGCAGCTCACAAGCAAAAAGTGGCAGCACAATACAACTCCAAAGTCAAGCATCAAAGCTTACAAGAAGGAGATCTTGTCCTCAAGCGAATCTTCCCGCGCCCCAGAGCGCTAGATCCAATCTGGGAAGGACCATATGTAATTCATAAAGATCTCCACAACGGAGCTTATATTTTGTCAACAGTGGACGGAGAGGTGTTCCAGAGGGCATGGAACATCCAACACCTTCGTCGATACTTTTCTTAACTTGTACTGCCCATATAAAGTGAATTAACAAAGAGAATCAGTGGACGTAGGCATTTTCGTGCCGAATCACTTTAAAAACTTGTCTCTTTTTTAACTTGTTCCTTTATATCTTGGCTACTTGCTGAGCTTTATCCTTTTCTGTTGAACAAAATCCTGTGTAGACGGCATCTCCATTCAGGGCATCACAACACAACTTCACCTGGACAAAACCTAACAGGTATTATACGAATCTATGCCCTCGCCAATGAGACACTTTTGCTCCAGCATCCCTCTGCTGCGGGTTAACTCATTGCTCGTGACGGCCCTTAAAGCCAACTGTAATGAGCCAATTATAAGCCGCCGAGAAGGCCGGTCATGGCCTAGGCAGCTCGTTATGGCGTTCGGCTCGCCGGCAACCGTGAACCGATTATAAGCCCCAACATAAGGTGTGGCCAGCCAGGAGCAGTTCACAGTTGACGATCGGCACCCGCGCTAGCCGGCCACGGTAAATCGAATAATACCCACGATTACGGGCCATAATGGCCCGGGTAGTTACCGTGCACGATCCCTGCTCCAGTGTGTCTTAAGTACGACTGTGGTAAAAAAGAAAACTCCCCGCGGAGGCGTAAGATGGGTGACAAATGTCTCCAAGACCCACGGCTAGGGAAAGTGACTACAAAGCCCGTTTGCCACGAACTTAAGCGCGTCGAAGGCCTTCCGTGATTGGAAGTTTTACTATTTCTTATGTTTCCATTTTATTTATAAAAACTTTCCTCCTATCCTCTATAACTATCACTAAAGTACAGGACACAAAATAGGAGACCCTCGCTAATGGGAATAAGAACTCACAGCAGGATGGCATGTCATTCAGTTGCATTCCATATTCGATTACACAAGACATTCAAAGCTACCGTCTACAGCTAAAACTTGAAGGGCGGCATTTTCTTCTCTTGTACATAAATATGTAACTATAATTTATTCGCACATCACACTAACATTGCAACACATGAAATTATATTTGAATCACTAACACATGCACAGCTATATTTTATGCAACACATCAAAATAACGACAGCATTCAAACATGACAAAATCAGCTTATGTTATAAAGTACATGCCAAAAATCAAGTTGTTCGTTACATAAGTACAACCTGAAAATTACATTAATGTTTTAAGACTAACATAGACAACAATGTCAAGTAAGCTGAAAAATGTCCAGATCAAGCCAAGGAGCCTACTGCATCGGGGCTTCGCCTCTATCCTGCTGGCCCTCCGAGGTCTACTTAACCGTCGGATCAGAGCTCCCAACATGCTGACCATAGGTGGTTGGCGCTTCGGAGGTCCCGCCTGTCCAATTCAGGAGAAGAATTCATTGAATAAACAATAAGCAACCAAGCTATGAAAATGCTAAAAGGGAAGACTTATCAGCATCTGTTCCTTGATCGTCATCCCCCAACTGCACACCTACCTCCTCAGCAGCGAGCAGCTGCATGCCCTCCTTCACCGCCACTTTCTCCTCCTTAGTGAATTGGGCCGTAACCACATCCATTCTGAAGGCCATGCCACCCTCCTTATCCGCATCAGCCTTGGCCTCCTCCAGAGCCCGGAGATAAATCCTGGCCATGATCTGGGGATAATCATCCATCCAGGATAAGTTGCCCTGCTTCCAAGTACGGAAATACATATCCTGGAGCATCTAATCCATCATCCCCTCGTTCTCCTCAAACTCCCTCATTCGGACCTCAGAAGCCAACAGCTTTGCAACGGCATCATCCCTCTCCAATCGGTATCGCGAGCGGTCAGCTTGAAGGGATTTCCTCATCGCCTCCATCTCCTCCTTCAGCTTGGCTTGAGCAAGCTCCACGGCTTCAGGCTTCCCAGATAACTCCTCTACCCGCTCGAGATCCGCTTTTCGAATCTCATCCCCCGTTGCAATGGCCATATCGATCTGTTCCTTGCAGATGGCCTCCATTTTCCGCAGCTCGGCTTTGCTAGCCTCTTACATGGTTTTCTTTAGTCGTCTGGAGGCAGCCTCGTGCTGAGAGATCTGGATGGCCTGATCGGCGAGTTGCTCGGCCTGGTCGGCAACCACTCACCGCAATCTTATGTTGACACTCCCAATTTCCTCCCCGGCCTTGACCAGTCGGGCATGATGCCCCATCAACTTCCTAGTCTCCTCAGCGACCCGGTCTATATTTGCCTTAGCTTCATCCCCTATAGTTACAATCCGAGTAGTAAGCAAATCAAGGTCCAGAGACTTGGCCTCATCAAGCACCCTTACCATAGGATTGCGAGGGAGAAGGTGCTCACCGGTAACCTCGTCAAAGGAAATATCATGTGAACCTGGATCCAGATCTGGATGACCCGCAAATGGATCACGAGCCAAGCCGGGACGATCAATCTGAGTAACGGTAGGATTCTCAGACGGATGCGGAGAGGGTATGAACTCAGTATCCACCCCCGTGATATCATGAATAGGCTGGGTTGGGGGCTGAGGACCAGGTGAAGGTTCGAATAAGGAGCGAATCCTCCTTTTCTTTTGAATATTCTCTTCAATGACTTCGAGAAGAGGACGGTAGCCGACTACGTCCCCGGAACGGTTAGTCGGAGGCTTTGGTTTAGCGGAAGTTTTGAGGAGTTTGAATTGTTCGAGACGGTGCCGAATGTCTGATGTCTTGGCCACCTTACCCGTTCCTGAAATAAAAACCAAGTGTTACAAGCATGCACGGGACTATAATCCAAGAAACATGTGGAGTTAAAAGAGGAGTCAAAAATTCACCTTGAATCGTCGGAGTTGCCCTAACTAAAATGATCTTGGAAGATGGATCGGCACCAGTCCCGGCCTTATCAGTTTTCTTTGGCTTCTACACCAAGGCCGATCCTTCCTCCAACCCCTCAAAAGCCTGGCGGAAGGCATCATCTGTCCACTCTTGGATCTCCCCTGCTTGCCCAGAAGACAAATCCCCGGCTCCATCACCGCTCTGTCCTTCGCCATCATCGCCACCATCATCTTCTCCATCACCTCCGCTCTCATCCTCGCCTCTCTCCTCCTCCATGTTTTCCTTCTCCGGAACATCTGGACATGTGCTAGGGGAGGGTCCATCGGATTTCTTGAGCTTCTTTCCCCCGGCGTCTGGAGGTATCGAGAAGGGTTTCCTCTTGCTGCTCTTCGTCATGGCCCCTCCTTTAGCTTTGGCAGCCCTCTCCTCGGCTGTATCTCTCTGCTTGACCACAGACTGACGTGGTAGAATCAAGTTATGCTACAGAAGAGTAGCATTCCTGATCAGGTAAGAAGCTGACCTCTCCCTTCTCGAAATGGCTTCTATTTCCGCAGCCATTTGAACCAGGCGATCGTTCTCCACGACCGCAAAGCCACCTGTCGCTAGCAAGAAATAAAAACACATAAGAAGAAGCATTGCAATCAGAACGGAAGTTATAAATAAGCTTCAACTTACAGCCGGAGGTGAAGCGACGGATAGAAACAGAATCATCCTTGACAAAAAACCATTCTTTCTTGAACATGCTGAACTTCGAATATAAGTCCAGGACCGGCTTGAAGGACACGGCCGATTCCAAGCTGATGTATGGAGACCCCTTCTTGTAGCCTCTCAAGTTGTACAAATATCGAATCTCCCAGTTGGAAGGGGGACGCCCGTATTTTCTCTGGAAAATGATGAATAGGCTCACCAGGATAGCGTAAGAGTTGGGCTGAAGCTGGATAGGGGCCACCTTTAGGTAGGTGATGAAGCTGACTATCCAAGCATTGATCGAGGGAATGGCCCCACACATACAATGGTACCTGCTGTAAGCAAAATATCCTTCAGGAGGGTCATACGACATAACCCCATTCCCTGGCAGCACCATGTGTGCTCTATCAATCCCGAAAGAACGAGATATAACATCAAGCTGCTCCTATTTGAGGGAGCTAGGAAAGCAGTCAGGAGGAGAGTTCAAAAGCTCCTGAGGGCCATATCCATCCACTAGTGATCTCGGGGTGGGTACCTGTCGTCCCGGTCCTGGTTGGGCTGGGGGCACAACAGGGGACTCTCTTTTGTCCGTAGATTTCCTCTTATCTGATCGAGTTTCCACTTTATGAGACATTTATCTGCAACACAAGAAAGCACATCGTTAAAACAAAAGATATAAACAAGCAAGTGTATGTAGTCTGGAATTTCACTCGTAGTTCAAAACATAAAAGAACATTCGGCAGTTCAAGGCCAAAAAGTCATTCGGCACCCAAACTCCCGAATTCATTCGGTAAAGCAAGGCAAAAGGCCATTCGGCCTTATACTCCCCAAGTTCATCCGGTAATTCAAATGTTTAAGTTCATTCGGTATTCGAACTCCCCTATCCCATTCGGTAGTCCAGCCATAAAAGTTCATTCGGCAGAAGAAAGCTCACCTGGTTCGGCAGTTAAGTGTGGTTCGGTACTCGGTTGATACGGCTGTTTCGAATAGTCAAGTTTGATTCGGCACTCAATTGATTCGGTTATCTCAAACGGTAAAGGAATAACAGTGGCATGATGCCCCTACTTATAGGTGAGCGAAGGATAACCGGACCAAACGGTTCAGCACTTAGAACCGAATAAAGCTATCCCAACTGCAAGAAAACAAAGCACGACACATGCAGGCATGTGCCCCAATTTGGGGGGCAAATGTTGGGCGAATTCTCACCACCGATCCAAGGACCCACCAAACCAATTCATCACCGGACCGAGATCACCGGATCAATACCAAATCCCAACTCACCTACCACCGAACCATCTCCTTTCCATGTCCCTACCGAACCAACCAACTACCGGACCATAGCCTCTCCAACAACTACCGGACCAACTACTACCAAAGCCTCTCTAACAACCACCGGACCAACCGCCATCGAACCAACCACTACCGGACCAAGGCATGGCCGAACCAACGCTGCCAGGCCAGATTGCATCATCCCAGGCCCATCAGTAGCTATATACATCCAAGATCGCTGCCCCAGCCTCACTCTATAAATAGAGGGGCAGGGGTACAACAATGGAAGACAAGTTTGAGAGCTCAAGCACGGATAGAACTTTCAAACAACTTTCAGATACTTGTAATAGAAGATTTGTACTTGTAATCTGAACAGAAAAGGAGAATAACATATAAAGTGGACGTAGGCAAATTCTGGCCGAACCACTATAAATCTGTGTGTCTTTTACAGTTTAGTCCATCTATTTTATATATTTGCATAAATCACCCAAATCACTAAGAACAACATATAATCAACTAAATCATACGACTTGGAGGTGTTTGCCCATTTGTTGTGCAAACATATTGGAATTATAAAACGAGTTTTTGTAAATGTTAGGATGAAGTGTAAATGGATTTCATAAGTGAATGAAATTATAGAATTATAAATGGTGAAGTTATAAATGGAATTTTATAAGCAGTAGATTTATAAATTTTGTAAAGTTATAAAATGAATAGATGTTGTAAAATAAAAGATTTTAAGTAATTAACTCATAAATCGGATTTTTGCATTTAAATTGAAATCTTTGATGAAGCATAAATGGTTTATAGATGAGATTTATAAGATATATATTTTATAAATCGAAAATAATAGAATTTTAAAAGGAGTTCTGTTAATGTTGAAAATAAGGTTATAAATGAAATCTTATAAGTAATAAGATTTATATTTTGTGAAGTTTTAAAAGAACGATTTGTAAATAAATGAATTATAAGTATTTAACTTATAATGTGGACTTTTGGTATATATTTGAGATATATAAATTGAATCGGATTAATAAAGGAGATTTATAAATCAAAGTTTATAAATAGAAATGGAATTTATAGACATTGTTTATAAATTCGAAATCAATGGAATTGGATAAATTGAATATAGAAATTTATTAAAAGAAGTATATTCGTGATTTTGGATAGCGAACTATTCTTTATATAAAATGTGTAGAAATATTGAAATTTGGTTAGTGAAGTATATTCACGATTTTGGACAGTGAATATATTATTAAAGAAAATATATATGTTTTTGGGAAAGTGATATTATGAAATGAAGTTAATAGTTTTAAAGTTGTTTAAAAATGTATTGACTATCGAAACCATAGATTTCAACATTCATTGTTGAAATAGACGTTTTCGAGAAATATAAGGAAATGGTAGACTATAACACTGTTGTTATAGTAAATGATTTTCGAAAGGAAATGTTTTGTATAGTATTGGGATTTATATATCTATTTTAATTTTGAATCCTTATACTAGTGATTTTTGGTTGTCGTAACGATGTTTTACGTAACATTCGTTTTGGCCCAAACAAATGTGTTTAAGCGCACGTTTTCCTTAAAGAATGAAATATATACTTAATTTCGATTCAAGTATATTGAATATTTTCCAAGTGTTGAAAATAAATGGATTTGTGAATTACTTATTATTAAATAAGTATGGAAATGTTTTCCAATATGAAGTGAATGTTTTGAGATTTTATCTTTTAAAGATAAATTGAAAATGAATATTTGAAATCGATTTGGAAATCGTATATTCATAGATATTTTGGAATTGTAAATTCACTATGGAATTTATAAAAGAAAGGGAAATCTGTTTAAAAATAAACGTTGATTTATTTTTGAAGTGTGGGAATGAATTTACGGATTTGGAACGTAAATATAAAGTAAATCGGTAAGGATTTATTTAATTGGTTTAAATGAACCATTTTGAAATGAAAGTATTTCCGCGTAAGGAAAATGATTGAAATTTGTTTTCAAAAGTGGTAAAGGTGAAGGCCTTATGGTAGTCTCATTTTCAAAAAAAAGCATTGCGAATCTATTTTAAAATTATCATGTTCTTTGTTTTAAAGATAAACTGTTTTAAGTTCTCACACCAGTCCCATGACTGACTCGGATTTTATTGTTTTCCTTCCTAAACTCTGGATGCCCACCAATTTCCACACGGGCAGTTAAAAGTCAGGTTTATCAGGATATTCTGGAATTCAGGAGTTGCTGGAGGCAAGCTAGATGGCATGGCGTATTCACTAGCATATAATATTTCTTTTCCGCTGTTTGATGTTGTTGTTGTACACTCTGATAAGATGTAATGTAATAACTGATATAATTCTTTGTTTAAAGATTATTCATTTTATTTATTATATGTTGTTCCGCTGCGATTGTGAGATTCTGTTATTGTTTCTGTTGTCTTCTTTTTCTTTCTCTCTTCTTCTATCTTCTACCTCTTCTTTAACCCTAACGGTACGGTTTTCCGGCCTTCGATTACTTGGCAATTGATGCAGTGTACGTATTGATGTCGGTTTTCGAGCGTCGAAAAGTATCGTTCGTTACACGATCGGACTCCCCATCACATATGGAGATCTCTATACCGGAGCAACTCAGTGCAGAGTCATTCAATAGGTTATCCTATCGTTCTCAAAGACACCCGGTCTTCACCACCGTCTTCAATTGCTATCCATTTACGACGTATCACATATTCGGAAAATGTTATATGACACAAAGGTCCTCTCCCGGCTGAACCTAATAGTGAGCGCAATATTTAAAACCATATGGATATGGGATTTCAGTTAAATCACAACTTATAAAAATCCAAAGTTTTTCTTCAAATGGATAAACAAATTTCCATTTTAAATCTTTTTAACAAAAAGATTCATTTTAGAAACCTTCAATGGTTTAAACAATTTCCACATTTAAATCTTTTAAACAAAAGATTCACTTTAAGAACACTTTTAATTTTAAACAAGGTTCACCAATCTTTAACAAGATTCATTCATAGCTTTTCAAACAATTCCATTTCAAATTTGATTAACTCATCCAGTCTTTGAATCAAAGACTCATTTTATAGCTTTCAAAACAATTTCCCAAAGATTCATTCATAATTTTCAAAACAATTCCCGTTTCAATCTTTTATATATATAAAAGATACATCATTTAAAAATCTTCTTCAATTTCAAAATTGGGTTCAACCATCTTTTACAAAGATTCAAATATAGCTTTCAAAATCCTTCCATTTTAAATTTGAAATCTTTTCATCATAATTTTGGAAATTCTTTTCTTATATAAAAGCTATTATTATTTGAAAACAACTTGTTTCCGTTTCCGAAAACTCGATTATAATTGTACGAGTTAAGGCCTTTCAAATATAAAATTGGGTTAAATTCAAAACCATACTTTTAAAATGTTTTAAAAAAACCCATATAAATATATTTATAGTTTGTATAACCTTTTTAAACCATGAATTCTCAACATAGAATTCAAATTAAAATTTTGAATTCAAATTTTTAAATCAAATTTCAAAACTAAATCAAGTTATTCAAAAATAACTTTTATTTTTAAAATTCCTTTTCAAAAGATTTTCACCTTTTTAACCGAATTTCATTTCTAAAACCGTGTAGATTCAAAATTCAAATTTTAAAACTATTTGATATAAATTCAAATATCTGTGACTTAACTGATTTCCTCATGAAATCTATATTTGTGTATGTATAAGTGTGGTCTAGGGGTTTTACCCAATAGTGCACAACATAAATCATTATAGATATAACAATATCGATAAGCGGTATAACTCATAACGCTTATCTTCATTCACAGATCACAGATAAAATAAATTTATCAATCACAAAGATTCATCATTACAATTCGATGTGGGTTTCAGATAACCAACTGGAATCCGACTCCCTATTGCATCGAAATTCAAATGTCATTTTACGGGCCAAGGGGTATTTACACAGAAGCATATCACAAGTATCACAGATCAATACACAACAACTCACATCATAAAGCATCATAAATGAGGAATATCAACCCTCCAAACATCCAATAGAATCCAAACATTCATAAGTAAAAGTAAATTAAATTATCTGATTTAAATTAAATCAGGTCAGTTACTTATGAATAAGTCTTTTTTTAATCTTGGTTAATTAATATTAATTAATTACAAATCAATTTGATTTATTACTCCTTAATCATTTATTAATTAAATTTTAATTTACAATTAATCCTCTGATTAATTATTCTTAATTATTTAAAATAATCAATTCTTAATTAATAATCACTTCTTAATCACTTTCGTAAATTAATTAACCTTTAATTAATTATCTTAATCAATAAATTAATTATCACTAATTACTATTGATTAAGTCTTAATTACTTTCATAAATTAAATCATTTCTAAATTAATTATCTAAATTAATTGACCCTTAATTGTAATTAATTAAATCTAAAGTACTTATTCCTCAATTAACTACTTTAATTAATAAACCTTCATTTTTTGTGATAAATTAATCATTAATCTTTAGTTATCTTCCCTTAACTACTTTCACTAAGTAATCACTATTTTAATTTAATCATTCATTAATTACTTTATTAATTAACTTAAATTATTAATTAATTTATTTTAATTTCTTACATTAAGTAATTTACTTCAAGTAATTAATCTTTTTAACAAATAAAATCAATTAACCATTAAAACATTAATCATTTAACCCAAACGAATAAAGTTTATTAATCATTAAAACATTCTAATATTATTAAGTTAAAATAACTTTTTAAAATAAAGGTTATATTAATTTTAAATCATTTCAAAACTTGGTAATTTAAAACAAATTTTTATTAAAAAAGACTTCCTTAACTAATTCAAAACTAGATTAACATTCAATCTTTACCAAAACTCAAAACTGTTTAAAAAAAAATTCAAAGTGACTTGATTTTCCTTTTAAAAACTGCACTGATTCTGCCCCAACACCAATGACCCGAGTATTGCTTCGAGTTCCTCACCAACTTTCCCGAGTATTGCTTCGGGTTTCTCAAAAATTTATCCGAGCGAAATTTTTTCTCAAAAATTTGCTAAGTATTAAAATCGACCCGATGCAACCCCCAAACAAACGCGAGCCTGACTTCAAGTAAACTAATCAAATCCCCGTGCTTGGCTTCGAGCTTACTATCTTCTTCCCCAAACACGAAAACCCACCGATACAACGTTGCACGTATACGTGCATAACTGCTCCGGCCACCATCAGTTGTCACCACGACCTTCACCAAGTCGCTGATCATCTCCTCAGACGAACCGACCCCACTGATTGCCGATAGCCATGTCAATTTGAAATCGAGCCTACCCAGCAAAAACTGGAACTAAACCCAATTGAAGAGAATCACCCTAAACTGCTTCGCCACGACACCACTATGCGCCAGAGCCCTCGCCACTTCGACCACAACCGCTCCATGATATTCTACGACGATCCCCCCTAGTGCGATCGGCTATTAATCATTAACAACGTCGAAATTGCTTTCCAAACCTCGTCAACAATATCAGGGTACAAAACCCTAAATTGACGTCGATCGTCATCCACAAAGAATTATAAAATCAACAAGCATTTTTTGATGACCTTTGCTTACAAAACATGCTTCCTCTTTAACCATAGGATTTGTTATTACTTCGATTACCAGAAATTGACGAATTAATATTTCTCGTTCAACCTTGCCTTTCTCAATAAATAGATTACTGAAAATTCCAATTTTTCTTTTAAAAATCTTGTTTTTCAAGGACGTGATGGATAGTATATATGGATCAAGAAGTTTTAACATTGACTTTGATATGTTTTTAGAATTTCCTCTGCATATTTTGAATTTCCAGATAAACTAACTTAATTTTTTCCTCAAAAATATTTTTAAGTCTTGATTCTTGATGGTACTTACATATTTTATTTAGATCATGATGCCTAGAGTGAATCAGAGATGAAGAAAGAATTTTTTTTCTCTTTTTCTAAAAGGTTTAAAACCTGTAGGCTTTAGAACAAAGACTTTGATGTTTCTGTTCCTAAATATGCACAGAAATTTGACATATGTATATACATCACATGCAAGCATAAACAAATACTTTTCACAACAACATTCAAATACATATCATAATCATCAGAAGTAAAATAGCTTTAAGCTTTAAGGTGATAGTTTGCTCACCTGACATGCTTGTAACAGAGAAGCAAACCTGTACCCTTTTCTTTTTATTTCTTTTGAAGATTAAATCTTTAATTGTTTGATAGAATCTGTACTGTCAAAACTGCAGCTTTTGATTGATCTTGCACTTGTGTTTGCTACTGCTCTAATTTTCTAGCTTTTTAATTTCCAGGCCTCTGATTTCTTTCCCCCTTTTTTTGAACAAAGACTTCACTTTTGTTTTTAGGTTTCCTGAACTAGAATTTGGACTTGAATCCAAATTTCTATTTGTTACAGGTTGAATGTTGTCTCTAATCTACTTCCAGGTTGAAAGCTTGAAAACTGTTTGATCACTTTTTCTAATTTGTTTTCAGATGTTGAAATTTTTCCCAGATTTCCTTTTTGGTTTGTGCTTTGTTTCCCAGATTTTCAACTTGCTTTGGATTTGAAACTGTTTTGAATTTCTTTTGAATTTTCTTTTTCAGGTTTTTTTGGTTTTGTTTTCCAGTTTAAAGCTTTGTTTCTGGTTTGTTTGCTTTTTTCTTCAGATTTGAATATGAAAGAAGAATTTTAATATTTACTCTTTCACATGTTATTTACATTTTAATTTAAAAGAAAATGAATTTAAATGCCACTTGTTGTTTTGTATTAACACTTGTAAACACATAGCTTAAAATTTTTACACTTGTTCAAATTTGAGTTTATTCTCTTCACATTTGTTAACATGCAACATTTTCTTTTTTTATTTTGTTTAGTCCTTTAATTCAATTAACTTTTAAAATTAAGTTTTAAACCCTTACTTCAAATTAATTTGTATATTTTATTTAAACCCTTATATTCAATTTAATTTAAAATTTATAGTTCAAACCTTTAAAATTATTAAATCTTTATATTTACAAATGTTTATGTAATACATTTTATATTTAAACTTAAATTTAGTTTAGTACATAAATATATTCATTATTTATTTTCCACTCATACATTTATATATTATTTTAATT
The DNA here is from genome assembly GCA_030765085.1 of Allium cepa. Lineage (NCBI taxonomy): Eukaryota > Viridiplantae > Streptophyta > Magnoliopsida > Asparagales > Amaryllidaceae > Allium > Allium cepa. The sequence goes on from CM060931.1 coordinate 175,492,039, forward strand.
TGCAAATCATGTTTATGTTTTTAAATCCTATCTTATTTTTCATTTATAATCTTATATTAGGAATCCTATTTTAAAATGGTTTAATTCCAATTTATACTAATTATGGGTTTAAATATTAAAAACAATTATTTAATACTTATACAAATTAAAGAAAAATGGTTTGAAATTAAATTATACATTACTGATAAATATTTATAATTAATGTTTTATTCTTGTTTATATGTTCTCATTCAAAGTATCTATTTAATATAATTTGGAAAAAAAATCTTTATTAATTTATAATATGATGTTTTCAAACCCAATATATTTATAAGATTTTTAATTTTGAATTTTAATTCCAAGATTTAATTTAAACTAAACTTATAAATATAAATAAACAACAGAACCTATCTTTTATGAATCTTTAAACTTTATAATTCTATTTATAATCTAAAATATTTATTTATCCCAGAAATTTCTAATTAATTCACAAATAGATTCACCATTTAATTAAAAAAATTAAATTAATCATCAAATTATTCTGGATAAAATTCAGGGATGTTACAATATATGTCCATGAATAAGTGTGCATGCCTGTAGATGTATATCTATATGGCTCCGTTAAGTAACAGGTCCTAAAAAATTCAAGAAAAAAAATGTATATCTCTTCGTATAATAAAAATTTGATTATAATGTCTGAAAGAAAATTGTTTATAACAATGTAAAGTTATCTCTAAAAATATTATTAGAGAAAAATTATTTAGTAAATATTTTGGAAATAATAATTTACGGTAATGATCAATATAAAGTGAAAAAATCAAATGATTTAATTTCGAGTTTCAAGTGTATGAACAGATTCGCATTTCGAAATAATGATTTTTGAATATCATTTCAAGATTTTTAATTTATTAATTTGTACAAAAATATGGGATGAACAGGATTGACCTTTTCATCAATCTCTGATGATCGCATTTGCTTAATTTATATTGATGGGGGTTCGAGCTAGCTTTGGATTGGAGATGGAGTTTTGGAGTTGGCATTGAAGACATTGTCTTTCCGCTGCCGTTGTCTCTGTTATTGTCTTGTATCTATCTTGGATATATTGATAATCATTTGTATTTGATATTCAATTGTACCATATATTGTATCAATGTTGTATATTGATATATTCATTTCTTCCGCTATGTTGTTATACTTAATATGTTATAAGCTCCGGCGAACCAGTTTCGACGTTTGAATCTGCGGCATTCGAATATAGGTGATATATTCGGTGCCGATTTTCAAAGGTAGAGTCAAGGTCGTTTCATTTGGCCTTCCATAGAGTGCCTCGAAAGGTGTCATACCAATACTAGATTGAAAACTATTATTATAGGAAAACTCAAGAAAAGAAATAAGATCTTCCCAACTTCCATCAAAATCAAGAACACATGCACGAAGAAGATCTTCAAGAGTTTGATTCACACGCTCGATTTGTTCAACGGACTGAGGATGATAAACAGTGCTAAAATTAAGCTTCATTCCCAAAGCTTTTTGAAGACCTTTGTAAAATCCACTAGTAAATAATGGATCACGATCGCTAACTATAAAAGTAGGAACTCCATGCAATTTAACGATTTCTTTAACATAGAGTTTGGCCAAAAGAGGTACGGTCCGATTGGACCAAACGAGAATAAAATGGGCGGATTTTGTAAGTCTATCCACAATCACCCATAAACTATCATGACCCAAACGAGAATAGGGAAGACCATCAATAAAGTCCATGGAGACTTGATTCCTGTGACGACCCGAAATTTTTGAGCAATTGAAATTGGAATATTCAATTGATTTTGAATATTTAAATGTTAATTTTTAACTCGAATTCAAATATCACCAATTATTTGATAATTAAAATTTAGAATTAAATAACTTGAATTTGAATAAAACGTTGAATCTGGAATTTTAATCCGATTTAAAATAATTTGTAGGCTTATAAAATTTATATCGATAAAACCGAAGATAGTTAAAGTGTAAGAATTTGTTTTTGAAGTGTTTGGTTCAGTTGTGAAAATATATCGTTTAAATTGATATTTAAAAATAGCCTTCCAAGGCACAGTCTCGGAATTCGACGAAACCAGTTCCATTGGGTCCGTAATATTGACTTATTATCGGATTTCAATTTTCGTAGTGATTGGAGTTGTTATGTGAGCACACGATATATAAACGCGTTGAAAATTAAATAAAAAAAAACTTTATTTAAATCAAATCAGGTTTAATCAGAGCCACCCTAGTATCTGATTTTCGTCGACCTAGATGTCTCCTCTTCTCGGTTAAACACGCTACCATCTTTTCGTGTCCCCGTTCTTCAAAACAAAGAAATTATAATGGCTGCCCCTTGTTTTCCTTCGATTTAAATTGGAGTATATCAAACAAATCTCCTCTCCAAATCAAATAAACGAAACCCAGTAATGGCATCCTCATCCCCAAAACAATCGCGCCTTGGTTTTCTTCTTTCCTCCTTTCATTTCGAAACGAGGCCGACTCCTTCGTTTAAAAAAAATAAAATAGGTAGACGATGCAGAACCTTGAGCACCGAGCCCTCCCTTATCCAATTCATAAGCTATTCGATCCAAATCAAGTTCATGGCCGCTCGCGTGAGGAGAATTCGCGAGTATGTGGGGAAAAGCAGTTTCAGGAAAGGCGATTGACTAGGGTTAGGGCATCGATCGAGAGGGGAAGCGTACGCGACTTCAAGGGCTCGATCGCGAGCGTCAGCGAAGGGGTGACTAGGGTTATCATCGGCAAGTGCAGGAGCTGCTATGGCGGCGAGCGGTGCCGTGGAGGTCGAGGTATGGCGGCCGCTTGCGAAATCTTTTGCTGTGGGGTCTGGGTAGATGCTGGGGAGGCGCACATCGGGTGTGGACTGGGTCGCGTGCTCGTGTGATGACAGTTGCGTGGGCAGAGTGTGAATAGGCATTGACATGGATGGAGGCGCGATCTGAGTTCGAGCTGGAGCTCGTTGATTTTTCGCTCGATCGATGGAGGTAGTTTCTGTTTCAATTTAAATTTCATAGTGATAATTATCATCAAGGTACATAAGTATACAATTTGTTTATTTTAATTTGATAGTATATATATGTGGGAATATATACACAGAGAAAAATAAAAATTAACGGATAGGAATATATTTGTAGATGTGATTTTGGGAAAAAGAAGAAAATGAAATAGTAATTTTTGAAATGATTGTGGGTTTATATAAAATAAATTGAAGAATAAAATAAATAAAACTTATAAAAATATTTTATTAAAAGGGAAATTAGTTTAAAAATATATAATAATAAATAAATTATTAGTTTAAATAAATCATTAGTTAACTAAGTGGAAATGAATTGTTCGGTTTATTCAAATATTAATAAACTGTATAAATGTTTATTCAAGGTCAATATTGTGAAGAAAACAAAACGAAATGGAAGTGGACTGCAAACAAACGGCATAAGGTGAGTTAATATCACTCGGTTTAAATTTAAATTTAAATGATTAAATTTAATAATTGATTGTATGGTTGAATTGATTGATGTGATATAGTATGATATTTTGGAATTGGTGTATTATGTTGTGCTAACATCTTTGGATGCAGGGAAAACAGGTTGGAGGGATCCAACTGGACCCCTCACATATATTTAAATTATTCAATATTCTCTGTTGTGATTATTTGATATCCTATGATGAGTTACCTTGGAATATTGGATGTTGTGGTTTGATTGGATATTCGGTTATAATGAATTACCAGAATATATGAATTGGATTGTTGAAAAGAAATTAAACGGAAGTAAATTTGTAAGCGAAATAATTATAGAAAGTTTGAATAAATTTAAGAATGAATTGAAGAAGAAATAATGTGACTTTAAATTTCTAATAAATAAATTGGGACGTATAGAAAGGAAATTTGAATAAACAGGAAGTTATTGAATTACAATCTTCAACGATATTAATTAAAGAATAAAACTTTTATTTAAAATGTAAGATTTAAATTTTTGAAAAAAATAATATTAGTAAAGAAGAAGTTGGGAAAAGCTGAAATTTGTATATTTCAGTTAAAAGATTTAAAATCAAATGGAAAAGAATAACAATAATAATTAAGTGCATAATTAAATGAAATTTGAAATGAATTGAGTAATTTAAGAAACTTATTTCAAATGGAATAAATTGAAAATCAATTTGGAAAATTGATTTAAATGTTTAAAGCTGGAATTCTTCCTGGATCACTAAGTATGCTTTCAAGTAAATTTTAAATATAAGTTAATAGTTTTAAAATTGTTTTAAAAAGGTATGTTTTGGAAAATTTATTATTCCTAGTATTTAAATTCTAAAGTAAGTATTTTCTCAAATCTATTATAGTAGTAATTATTTTAAAAAGTGACTTAATATTTTGTTTCAAAGGTGAAAATCTAGTTTTATATTTTATAAAGTAACTTTAATTTCAAATATTCATATAAGATGTATTTTTACAAATTATTAAAGTAGTTTAATTTAAATGTCTTAAAAGTATATATTTTCAAGTAAAGTGTTTTAAATTATTTTTAAATCTAGTTTTGTATTTGGTGATTTCAGGGGAGATAGAAAATATTTGGGGAAAGTTTATACTGGAAAGAAGAATGGTTTTGAAACTGTTTTCAAAGGGATGGAAAATAGAAATATATCTTATAAAGATATTTTGAAGGTAATAAATAATTTGGGAAATTATTTATTGGTTGATGGATGTTTGTGAATGTTAATTGATAGTTAAATAACCGACTATCAATATTGGCCAACTGCGCTGATCGTTTCGAAGAGACCGGGATCGAGATTTATTTCTCGAAAACCACTTCGATCCGGTTTGTACGTTTCGTGCGAAAAACGTGTTCGGAGTCGAAGATGGAGCAGTGAAGTGAAAGGGCTAGTCGCTACTGATCCTGAGGATATTTCCAAAATGGATGTAGTAGGAATAGTGCCTTCGGTTCCATTCGAACCCGGGACGGACTTGTATGGACGAATGCTTGCGAAACATCGTCAGGGGGACGATGGGCATTCTAAGTGAAAACGTTCTAAAGGTAGCGCTTAGCCTCAAGCCTCATCAACCGGGAATGACTGAAAATCAGGGGATATGCAGCAAGGTTAGGTGGGTCATACCCAAGCAGGACAAGGTAATTCCCCTGTCTAGATGTCCCTTATATATATTTCGGCTTAGTGGGTGGTTGGTCGTGCCAACCACGGGGTTTATCTTGTTTGGGACTGTTCAGTAAGGAATGGTTCCGGCCTTGTGTTGCAGGGGATGAAGGGAGTAATCCTCGGTACGGTGATCTAGGCCCCGTACTGTGACAGGTGGTACCCCAGTGCCTAGTCATTGTTGGAAATCCATTCTCCCTACGAGCCTTGTACGAGTTTTGTTTGTATTACCCACTTTTGTGGGTAGTAGCTGGAATTTAATAGATGTAACAATTTCGGCTATTTTATAAGTATTTGTGTATAGACACTATTATAATATCAGAGGATTTCTATAAAAACTGTTTTAGCTATCGTAAGGTAAAAACCCGACATGTTTATTTGTGGCGTGGTCTTACGAGATGCTTTTGTTTTCAAATGATTTTTGAAACTTTAATAATCAATTGGGTGTGATTTTCTCACGCTGGTATTCCAGACTGACTCGGGTGTTATTTAACTGTAATGCTCGGGTCAGACCGAGTATTATATGATACAGGATATGATGCTGTGGAGCTCAGGAGACGAGCTGGATGACGATTACGTATTCTCGTACTTATATATATATTTCCGCTGCGTTTGAGTTGTTGTGTACTTTGAGTTATTGTGTATCCATTGTATTGTATTGATGTGAGCTGTGACTGATGTACTCTGATGATGTAATGTATGTAAACAGATATATTTGATTTTGAGTAAAGATTATTTATTATCTATTATATTTTATTCCGCTGCGATTGTTAGATTCTGTTGTTGTTTTCAATTCTCTTCTTCTACCCTTCTTCTTAAACCCAAATGGTTCGTATCTCTGTACAACTTGAGTTGTTTGTTGTAGAATGGTGTTAACTCAAGGGGTACGGATTTGCGGGCTGTTACATGTGGTATCAGAGCTTAGGTTGGGGATAACCTTGGCTCTGGTGGGAATTACTCATAGAATAGAGTTCATAGTACTCTAGAATGAGTTTGAGAGTATTAATAGATATGAGTGCGTACTTGTTAGTGAATATGAAATTGTTTTTTTTATATTGCGTTGATTTATCGGTTGAGTGTTTATGGATTCTGGTCGATGTGTGGGACGCCATGTCATCGATAGGGATTTCTAAACTCTTGAACAAGATAAACCGACACAGTATTGTTTTAACCAGGGTAAATGAAATAATTTTACCCAAATTTATTTTATGTATATAAAAGAAAGTGATTTTCTTAATTATTATAGATATACATGGATGTTTGGATGATAGAAGTGATAAATATTAAATTATTATCATTGTAAGATAATTGAATAAAGTTTGAAATAATAAAAGAAAAAAAAAATTTAAGAAATAAATTAACATGATAGATGAAATTTATGAATGTGATTCATAATGGAATAAGGAATTGAATTCATAATTAAAAACTAAGAAACAAATTCATATCAAATGAATTTGTAAATGTAAACTATAATGTAAATTATAGTGTAATTAATTATTAAAGTAAGATAAAATTTCAAAGAAAAGTTTGAATTTAAATCTAAAGAGTTTGGAATTTAGAGATTTAAGTTTCTTGGGATTGGATTATGATTCTCAAAAGTTGGGAGAATAATATATTTTGAGAAATATTTTTGAATTGGATTTGATATCTAGAGAGATTTGGAATTTAAAAATATTGGATGAATTTTAGAAAAAGAATAAAAGCATTAAATTCTTTTGGTCGCTAGAAAATAACTTCGGTGATGACTGCAGCATTATCGATGTTCATTTTCGAGTTTCCAGAAGTGAAATTGCTACCAAATTGCTTTGAATTGAAATTGTTTGCAAAACTGGTTGAGTTTGAAATCAAAGGAGATAAATTGCATTTATCAAACGAATTTTGGATATAGAAGGTTTTAAAGGGGAATTTTGAAATGTTGAAAGGTTGTTTAAACTTTGGAATTTGTTGAAAAAAAAATATTTCAACGGTGTAAGTGAAACTGAGTATTGGAATTTAAAACTGAATTGTGAGAAGTTATGTGGAATGGGAAAATTAGTCAGGATGGACTAATGATAATTAATGTTTGGAAATAAAAATTTATTGGTTAAATAAAGAATTGGTGAATGAATAAATGATCAAATAATGTATTTGTAAAGAGGAGTTGATATTAATAAGAAGGGATTGAAAATTTTAATTCAGCAAATAAAATTTAACTTAAATGAATGAAAATGAAGGAAATATAAGTTTTGGATAATGGAATTTAAATTTAAAAGGGTAAATGAAATTAGCTTGGATTGGGAATAAAATTTTAACTGAATTAAAATAAATTGAATAAGCTGAAAATAATATCCAGTTGTATTCGAATTAAATTGAAATCGAATTGAGTTAAATAAAACTGAGTTAAAATAAAATTGAATTGGAATAAGACTTCAATTGAATTATTTGATGGAATTAGATTCACACCTAAGCAAATGGAATTTAAATAAGGATTGGAATTGAAATCAATAAATCAGAATAACTTATAAGAGAATTAAAAATCCATAAAAATAAAATATGCTTGGGCTATAAATAAATAGAAGGCTTGAGTTAAAATAAAGATGAATATATTCAAGCTTATGATGAATGGAATTGTATAAAATAATAATGTAACGTTTGCGATTTTTCGTTGTCGAAAAACCGAACCGTTATGGTTTTAAGAAAAAGAATTTAAGAAAAGAGAAGAGAAAAAAATAAGAAGGTAGAAGATAGAGATAAGAAGGTAGAACGTAAGACAGAAAATAGAGAGGGAAAAAGAAAAATAGAGAATAGAGAACATAGAAAATAGATAAGGGAAAAGATAGAAGAGAGAGAGGAAAGATAATAGAAAACTTTTAAAATAGAAGAAAAAGAGAATAGAACAGAAAGAAAATAGAAGAAAATAGGACGGAATAGAAAACAACAGAACAACAACAAAATCTCACAATTCGCAGCGGAACAACATATAATAATAAATGAATAATCTTTAAACAAAGAACTATATCAGTTATTACATTATATTTCATTTCATTACATCATATCGTCAGAGTGTACAATAACATACAACATCAAACAATAACAACAGCGGAAAAAGAGATATTATATATTAATAATACGCCATGCCATCCAGCTTGCCTCCAGCAATTCCTGAATATCCAGAATATCCTGATAAACCTAACTCTTAACTGCCCGTATGGAAATTGGTGGGCACCCAGAGTTTAGGAAGGAAAACAATAAACTCCGAGTCAGTCATGTGACTGGTGTGGGAACTCAAAACAGTTTATTTATCTTAAAAATCAAAATAGAGAAATATTTTTAAAGTCAATTCGCAATACTTTTAAAAATGAGACTACCATAAGGCCTCCCGCACACACACACAATGCAAACGCAGAATCGGAGGAGATTTCTCCTTATGATAGCCAAAGATGCTTGATACGCATTTAAAATAACATTTGATATTATTACTAGTGCATAGTATAGGAAAATCATTTCAAAAATAAAGATATAAATCTTAGCCAGCATAAACATTCCGCACTTATGCCTACTATAGCTACCATGTTCAATAGCAGGTTACCGCCACATTCCATAGCAGGTTATACAACTAATACCGTACAAGTCTCGTATTGTTTCTTTGGATTTCCAACAAATGGTCAGGCCAAGGAACTTCCCATTGCCACATGGAAACGCCTCTGGCTGGACGTCCCGAGAACTTAACCAGCTCTCTGCCAACACAAGGCCGGGTTACCTTTATCACTAGGTAACTACTACACGAGTATGACATCCCCCGGTCCCATTGGACCTTTTAACCGAGCGCTCGTCACCAACAACACCACACAGTAATAAATATAGTATATCAACATGAGTAAGTATCTGGGCTCCATACCATGATACCACCCTTTCCAGAAGGAAATGCACATACCCTAAAGGGAGCTACCCCTCATAACCTTGCCGCATCTTTCCTGTTTTGACCATTCCGGGGTGTGAGGCTCGACGAAGTCACGTCCACAAAAACATACTTTATACAAAAGCCATGCTTTGGGTCAACAAATGATCATAGAAATGATCACCAAGATAGACGATCAAACAAATGATCCTATCACAAATAATCAACACAATGATCATTTCAGCAACACTCAGCATGTCACATTACCAAATTAGGAATATATCGCTGATAACCTTCAACTACATAACCTCTGAGCTCGTACGTCTCAGAGAAGGGTGTTAAGCTAAAAGAATAAATTCCCCGCCACCAACAGAAATATATTTGAAAGAAATCGGCTTTATATCTCAAATTGTAATGTCAGGCATACAATCCATACAAGTCTGTTCCGGGATCGAACAAAACCGAAGGCACTTACAAAGAAGTCCTTGCAATCCGGATATCCACAATCCTGATCGGATTCACCATCACATATGGAGAACTCTATACCGTAGCTACTCGGTGCAGAGTCAATCGATAGTTCATCCTATCGCTCTCGCAAATATCCGGTCTTCAACACCGATCTTCAATGCAATTCATAACGACGTATCACATATTCGGAATGGGTTATACGACCCCATGGTCCTTTCCCGGTTAACCCGAATAGTGAGCGCTTATTCAAAAATAAGTGTGGCATTCAAATTCAAACAAATCACATCAAATACCCATTCAAAGGGAAATATTGATAGTCGGTTATTGAACTATCAATGGATATGCACACATCACCAGATTCCAAATAATTTTCCAAATTATTTATCTTCCAAAATATCTTTACAAGATATAAAATTTCAACACTTCAAAAATAAATCAATATTTATTTTTAACAAATTCCACTTTCTTTTATAAATTCCTTAGTGAATTTATATTCAAAAATATTCATGCATATACGATTTCAACTATCCATTTTCAATTTATCTTCAAAAGATAAATTCTAAATATTCACTTCATATTGGAAAACATTTCCATACTTATTTATTCATAAGTAATTCAAAAATCTTTTTATTTTCAACCTTGGAAAATATTCAATATACTTAAATCGAATTAAGTATATATTTCATTCTTTAAGGAAATCATTCTCTTTAACATATTTATTTGGGCCAAAACGAATGTTGCGTAAAACATCGTTACGACAACCCAAAATCACTAGTATAGGGATTCGAAATTAAAATAGATATATAAATCCCAATACTATACAAAACATTTCCTTTCGGAAATCATTTACTATAACAACAGTGTTATAGTCCACATTTCCTTTTATTTCTCGAAAACGTCTATTCCAACAATCAATGTTGAAATCTATGGTTTCGAATCTCAACACATTTAAAAACATTGTTCGATTGTTTTAATTCTATTCAAAATATCACATCCTAAACAATTTCTTTAACATATTATTCACTATTCAAAAACGTGAATATACTACGTTAACAAATTTCATCCTTTTTATTCATTTTAATTCAAAGGATTATTCACTATTCAAAAATGTGAATATAACTCCATTAATAGGTTATAACAATTAACTTATCAAAATAAGTCGTTTTCGAATTTATAAAACAATGTTTATAAATTCCATTTCTATTTATTTATAAAAACTTCCTTTTTATAAATTTCTTTATTAACCTATTCCAGTTTATAACTCAATTATAAACTACAAGTTCATATTATAAGTTAATTACTTATAAAACGATTATTTTACAAAATCGTTCCTTAGAATTTCATAATTATAAATCTTATAACTTATGAGATCCATTTATTTAACCAAATCTATTCCTTCAATAACTTTACAAATTTTATAAACCTACTGTTTATAAAATTCCATTTATACTTCACCGTTTATAATTCTATAAATTTCATTCTTTAATGAAATTCATTTTCACTTCATTCAGACACTTATAAAAACTCGTTTTATAATGTCTATATCTCAATTTATAAATATCCATTTATAAATCTCTTAATATAAATCAATTTATATTATTCTTTTAAAACGTCTTTAAATTCCTTTAAAATTTCATCATTCTCTTGATTTATAAAATAATCAAATTTTATAAATCCTATATTTAAACTCTTTATAATAAATTCAAAAATCTCGATTAAACTATTTTATAAAATCATTAATCCATATTTTCTCGAAAATCAACTTTTAAACTATATTTCTCAAAATCATAATTTTTATAACTTTAAAAATTATAATGTTTATTTATTTGAAATGGATCAATTCCAAAAATTATTCTATAACTTATGCTTTCAAAAATCACTTTGAAATCATTTTAAAATTCCAAATTTGGTCCAATGATGCTACACACCAAATAGTCAATCACGACAACAACGATCCATCATATATCGATATGATAATCCATCAAATATCAAAATATCTGAAATCAAATAAATACTGTTGAGGAACCCAGTTGGATCCCTCCAACCTGTTTTCCTGCATCCAAAAACATTAGCACAATACCAATTTCGCTCCAGTACGAAATTATCGCGGTATATGTTTTTAATAAATATTATCCGCTTAATAACGGCGTAATAGGGTCTCATCCGCTAAAAAATACGGGAACTCAACAACTGCAATATATACATATGCCAATATATATATATATTGATATTATATATAATACCAATTTCACTGTTTATGAAATATTCGCGGTATATGTTTTTAATAAATAACATCCGCTTACTAACGGCGTATAATGTCTATTTTAACAATCAATAGATATCAATCAACATTCAAACATGCATTCAAATATTTTAAATCTAACTATTTAAAATAAAATCGAAACCGGTTCGATTGAGTGAGAAGTTCTCACCTTGGTTTTATTTCCGTTTTAGCGATTTATTTCGAATAAAATTAAACGGACGTTTAATTTTACCCAAAATTCTCACTAACTCCAAACGACTCAAAACCAACTCCATCGCGTAGTGCTCATCGATACGATTCCAACGCGACTGGTTTCGCGCGTTTTCGACCTCGTATGAAAAAGTTATGAATATTTGAAGTTTATACAAATTTTTATACACAATTTACAACATAAATTATAATTAAAACCCTACACAAGTTACAGGCCGTAGGATCTTGAAACCCCCCCCCCCATCAACATCGTACGTTTTCTTCTTCCTTCCTCTTGCGTTTCTTGCTACAGACAAAGGCCGAGCAAAAGGAACCCATAGCACAAACTTAGGGTTAAATTTAGCAACCTCCTCGTTGAACTTGAACTCGATCAAGAGCCACCACTGGAAGCGCCTCCCCAAGCACCATGCTCGGCTCCAACAAGAGAAAACTAGGCCTCATCTCTCCCCTAGGAATGCGTGCGCAGGCCATGACCAACGGCCCCCTGTAGCTCCTCCCACGTTGCTCCATTTTACATCACAACCGTATGGATCTCTTCGTCTCGTTGCCCTCTACATCTTTTATGTTGAAAGTTTTCGCAAATGGTGAATAGATTGGAAGATTATAAGGGAGGAAGGAGAGAAGCTTCTGGCCGTTCATGGGGTGAACTGGCGGCTAGGGTTACAATTTTTTTTTTTTTTTAATGAAGGGTGGGGCTATTTATAAGAGAACGAACGACACTATTCATCCCGGAAATTCCGAACTCCGATTTACGCGCCGTAACCAGCGTTTCTAAGGTTTACCCCGCGTTCCGGACACAATGGAATAGGTTTCGGAAGCTAATTCGGACATATGTGCGAGTTATGGCAACAAACGCTCAATTTAAATTAAACCGATTTAAGTCGATTTCTAGGCGTTTTAATTTGTACCGGACAAACGGTAAATCCAATTGACTTGAAATTTGAAATCTTACAATAATATCACATTACGGATCCGATGAAACAGGTTTCGTCGAAATCCGAGACTTTTTGAAAAATGGCTATTTTGACTCGCCAAATTTAAATTAAAAATAATTCGATGCGTTTCGAGCTGCCACGATCAAACGATAACTCCGATTGACACGAAATTTGAAATCCGGTAATAACTAACTATTACGGATCCAATGGAACTGGTTTCGTTCAATTCTGAGACTGTTCAAAAATTAGCTATTTTCACTAGTCGATTTAAATATTAAAATATTCAATTTCCACAAATTAACTTTTAATTCGATTTTAAAAGTTCTAAAATATCATTCTAACTTCAATATGATAAAATAAAATTTTACAAATTATTTACAATCATATTTAACTCAATTTTCAATTATTTTCCATAATTTAACATATTAAATTATCGATTTAATTATCCAATTAAATCCAATAAATCGAAATAAAATTTATTCGACTTATAAATTCACTTATTAATATTTAAAATTAATTAAATATTCAAATTTTAATTAATAAAATTCTGGGTCGTTACAATCTTCCCCCCTTAAAAGAATTTCGTCCTCGAAATTAACAAGTAAGAAAAGTTACAGAATCTATTAATTTTCCAAAATTCATAGTTAAACTTCTTATAATACTTTACTAAGTTTTCAAATCATACTTAGTTATCTTTTCAAAAACAATTACTATTGTTTAACTTTCAATTCCAAAATCAAAGTTATAGTTTTCAAAAAATTTTCCAATTTTCTCAAATTTTTCTAACGCCTTAAATTTTCGGAAAAATTCGCCATAGTCTCCTTTGCGCGGCTCGATCCGAAAAAAAAATGACAGTATATATATCACAAATATACATCTCATCAAGTAATGAGGCATCCCGCAGGGAAAAAATGTAAAAGTACGGTATGTAATCCGAGATATGTATCTTATATTTTATTAGCAAGCATATACGGCTAATATAGCGCGAAAGCGAGCTCCAAATGCGAAGCAAACGCGATCCGCACCTACTAATCACTCAACAAACAACATGAGAACATGCATATATGAAAATAATCTCAATATACAACATATATCTCCATAACAACTATATATGTCACATAGCAAATGCAACATATTCAAACATCAACCAACTAGCATTCAACAAATTCAAAATCAATATATATTCATTTATATTCTCATTAATATTCAATGAAATAGGTTTTCCATTTAATCACATTTGATTCATATACAGTGGTTGTTCTTTACTAACATTCATTTTCAATTAGTTTATATTCACTAATTCATATTCAAGTTGGTTCACTTCCAAATCAAATTCAATTCCATTCAAATTTATTTACTTTCAATTTGAATTCAATTACATAGCTTTCAATTTCATTAATTCTTAATGAATTATATACAATCAACTAACAATCATTTAACAACCAAATCACTTTGCATATATTCATTTAATTTAGTTTCAACAACATCACTTTCAATAACATTAGATTTTTATGAATTTCACTTACATTCATTATTTCATATCAATTATTCACATTTAATTGATTAATATTCAATCCATTCATTCAATTCTATTACAAAAGTTGAATTTCATTTATATAACTCAAGTTCACATCCACCACTTAACTTTATTAATTTAGTTTGATGCCAATATCAACTTCATTTAACATCTCTTAAGTTATACTTCATTTTACTTTAAATTCATTTTTATTTACAACTCATATTCATAAATATATTCATATAGTTTCACTTCTCATATATATAAGTTTATTTCATAATTGTAAATCACATTAATTATAATTCAATTCTTATAATTCATTTGCTTATACAATTATTCTTTTATTCAGATTATTCAAACAACTAAACAATCAACTTATATACACTTTTATAATTCTGAAAAATTATTTCTTTATATATATAAAATATAATCAAGGTAAAATTATTTTATTTACCCAATTTAAAACAATATTGTGTCGAATTGTTCTATTCAAGTGTTTATAGATCCCTATCAACAACGTTAATTACTCGTATTAACCAGAATCTATATACCACTCAACAAACCAATCATCACAATATAAAACAAATTTATATATTCACTAACAAATACGCTCTCATAGCTATTATTACACTCAAACTCATTCTAGAGTACTGCTGACTCCATCTCTAATGAGTACTACCCTACAAAACCATGGTTGTCGCTTAACCATCAGCTCTGATACCAAATGTAACGTTTGCGATTTTTCGTTGCCGAAAAACCGAACCGTTATGGTTTTAAGAAAAAGAATTTAAGAAAAGAGAAGAGAAAAAAATAAGAAGGTAGAAGATAGAGATAAGAAGGTAGAACATAAGACAGAAAATAGAGAGGGAAAAAGAAAAATAGAGAATAGAGAACATAGAAAATAGATAAGGGAAAAGATAGAAGAGAGAGAGGAAAGATAATAGAAAACTTTTAAAATAGAAGAAAAAGAGAATAGAACAGAAAGAAAATAGAAGAAAATAGGACGGAATAGAAAACAACAGAACAACAACAGAATCTCACAATTCGCAGCGGAACAACATATAATAATAAATGAATAATCTTTAAACAAAGAACTATATCAGTTATTACATTATATTTCATTTCATTACATCATATCATCAGAGTGTACAACAACATACAACATCAAACAATAACAACAGCGGAAAAAGAGATATTATATACTAATAATACGCCATGCCATCCAGCTTGCCTCCAGCAATTCCTGAATATCCAGAATATCCTGATAAACCTAACTCTTAACTGCCCGTGTGGAAATTGGTGGGCACCCAGAGTTTAGGAAGGAAAACAATAAACTCCGAGTCAGTCATGTGACTGGTGTGGGAACTCAAAACAGTTTACTTATCTTAAAAATCAAAATAGAGGAATATTTTTAAAGTCAATTCGCAATGCTTTTAAAAATGAGACTACCATAAGGCCTCCCGCACACACACACAATGCAAACGCAGAATCGGAGGAGATTTCTCCTTATGATAGCCAAAGATGCTTGATACGCATTTAAAATAACATTTGATATTATTACTAGTGCATAGTATAGGAAAATCATTTCAAAAATAAAGATATAAATCTTAGCCAGCATAGACATTCCGCACTTATGCCTACTATAGCTACCATGTTCAATAGCAGGTTACCGCCACATTCCATAGCAGGTTATACAACTAATACCGTACAAGTCTCGTATTGTTTCTTTGGATTTCCAACAAATGGTCAGGCCAAGGAACTTCCCATTGCCACATGGAAACGCCTCTGGCTGGACGTCCCGAGAACTTAACCAGCTCTCTGCCAACACAAGGCCGGGTTACCTTTATCACTAGGTAACTACTACACGAGTATGATATCCCCCGGTCCCATTGGACCTTTTAACCGAGCGCTCGTCACCAACAACACCACACAGTAATAAATATAGTGTATTAACATGAGTAAGTATCTGGGCTCCATACCATGATACCACCCTTTCCAGAAGGAAATGCACATACCCTAAAGGGAGCTACCCCTCATAACCTTGCCGCATCTTTCCTGTTTTGACCATTCCGGGGTGTGAGGCTCGACGAAGTCACATCCACAAAAACATACTTTATACAAAAGCCATGCTTTGGGTCAACAAATGATCATAGAAATGATCACCAAGATAGACGATCAAACAAATGATCCTATCACAAATAATCAACACAATGATCATTTCAGCAACACTCAGCATGTCACATTACCAAATTGGGAATATATCGCTGATAACCTTCAACTACATAACCTCTGAGCTCGTACGTCTCAGAGAAGGGTGTTAAGCTAAAAGAATAAATTCTCCGCCACCAACAGAAATATATTTGAAAGAAATCGGCTTTATATCTCAAATTGTAATGTCAGTCATACAATCCATACAAGTCTGTTCTGGGATCGAACAAAACCGAAGGCACTTACAAAGAAGTCCTTGCAATCCGGATATCCACAATCCTGATCGGATTCACCATCACATATGGAGAACTCTATACCGTAGCTACTCGGTGCAGAGTCAATCGATAGTTCATCCTATCGCTCTCGCAAATATATCCGGTCTTCAACACCGATCTTCAATGCAATTCATAACGACGTATCACATATTCGGAATGGGTTATACGACCCCATGGTCCTTTCCCGGTTAACCCGAATAGTGAGCGCTTATTCAAAAATAAGTGTGGCATTCAAATTCAAACAAATCACATCAAATACCCATTCAAAGGGAAATATTGATAGTCGGTTATTGAACTATCAATGGATATGCACACATCACCAGATTCCAAATAATTTTCCAAATTATTTATCTTCCAAAATATCTTTACAAGATATAAAATTTTAACACTTAAAAAATAAATCAATATTTATTTTTAACAAATTCCACTTTCTTTTATAAATTCCTTAGTGAATTTATATTCAAAAATATTCATGCATATACGATTTCAACTATCCATTTTCAATTTATCTTCAAAAGATAAATTCTAAATATTCACTTCATATTGGAAAATATTTCCATACTTATTTATTCATAAGTAATTCACAAATCTTTTTATTTTCAACCTTGGAAAATATTCAATATACTTAAATCGAATTAAGTATATATTTCATTCTTTAAGGAAATCATTCTCTTTAACATATTTATTTGGGCCAAAGCGAATGTTGCGTAAAACATCGTTACGACAACCCAAAATCACTAGTATAGGGATTCGAAATTAAAATAGATATATAAATCCCAATACTATACAAAACATTTCCTTTCGGAAATCATTTACTATAACAACAGTGTTATAGTCCACATTTCCTTTATTTCTCGAAAACGTCTATTCCAACAATCAATGTTGAAATCTATGGTTTCGAATCTCAACACATTTAAAAACATTGTTCGATTGTTTTAATTCTATTCAAAATATCACATCCTAAACAATTTCTTTAACATATTATTCACTATTCAAAAACGTGAATATACTACGTTAACAAATTTCATCCTTTTTATTCATTTTAATTCAAAGGATTATTCACTATTCAAAAATGTGAATATAACTCCATTAATAGGTTATAACAATTAACTTATCAAAATAAGTCGTTTGCGAATTTATAAAACAACGTTTATAAATTCCATTTCTATTTATTTATAAAAACTTCCTTTTTATAAATTTCTTTATTAACCTATTCCAGTTTATAACTCAATTATAAACTACAAGTTCATATTATAAGTTAATTACTTATAAAACGATTATTTTACAAAATCGTTCCTTAGAATTTCATAATTATAAATCTTATAACTTATGAGATCCATTTATTTAACCAAATCTATTCCTTCAATAACTTTACAAATTTTATAAACCTACTGTTTATAAAATTCCATTTATATTTCACCGTTTATAATTCTATAAATTTCATTCTTTAATGAAATTCATTTTCACTTCATTCAAACACTTATAAAAACTCGTTTTATAATGTCTATATCTCAATTTATAAATATCCATTTATAAATCTCTTAATATAAATCAATTTATATTATTCTTTTAAAACGTCTTTAAATTCCTTTATAATTTCATCATTCTCTTGATTTATAAAATAATCAAATTTTATAAATCCTATATTTAAACTCTTTATAATAAATTCAAAAATCTCGATTAAACTATTTTATAAAATCATTAATCCATATTTTCTCAAAAATCAACTTTTAAACTATATTTCTCAAAATCATAATTTTTATAACTTTAAAAATTATAACGTTTATTTATTTGAAATGGATCAGTTCCAAAAATTATTCTATAACTTATGCTTTCAAAAATCACTTTGAAATCATTTTAAAATTCCAAATTTGGTCCAATGATGCTACACACCAAATAGTCAATCACGACAACAACGATCCATCATATATCGATATGATAATCCATCAAATATCAAAATATCTGAAATCAAATAAATACTGTTGAGGAACCCAGTTGGATCCCTCCAACCTGTTTTCCTGCATCCAAAAACATTAGCACAATACCAATTTCGCTCCAGTACGAAATTATCGCGGTATATGTTTTTAATAAATATTATCCGCTTAATAACGGCGTAATAGGGTCTCATCCGCTAAAAAATACGGGAAATCAACAACTGCAATATATACATATGCCAATATATATATATTGATATTATATATAATACCAATTTCACTGTTTATGAAATATTCGCGGTATATGTTTCTAATAAATAACATCCGCTTACTAACGGCGTATAATGTCCATTTTAACAATCAATAGATATCAATCAACATTCAAACATGCATTCAAATATTTTAAATCTAACTATTTAAAATAAAATCGAAACCGATTCGATTGAGTGAGAAGTTCTCACCTTGGTTTTATTTCCGTTTTAGCGATTTATTTCAAATAAAATTAAACGGACGTTTAATTTTACCCAAAATTCTCACTAACTCCAAACGACTCCAAACCAACTCCATCGCGTAGTGCTCATCGATACGATTCCAACGCGACTGGTTTCGCGCGTTTTCGACCTCGTATGAAAAAGTTATGAATATTTGAAGTTTATACAAATTTTTATACACAATTTACAACATAAATTATAATTAAAACCCTACACAAGTTACAGGCCGTAGGATCTTGAACCCCCCCCCCCAATCAACATCGTACGTTTGCTTCTTCCTTCCTCTTGCGTTTCTTGCTACAGACAAAGGCCGAGCAAAAGGAACCCATAGCACAAACTTAGGGTTAAATTTAGCAACCTCCTCGTTGAACTTGAACTCGATCAAGAGCCACCACTGGAAGCGCCTCCCCAAGCACCATGCTCGGCTCCAACAAGAGCAAACTCGGCCTCATCTCTCCCCTACGAATGCGTGCGCAGGCCATGACCAACGGCCCCCTGTAGCTCCTCCCACGTTGCTCCATTTTACATCACAACCGTATGGATCTCTTCGTCTCGTTGCCCTCTACATCTTTTATGTTGAAAGTTTTCGCAAATGGTGAATAGATTGGAAGATTATAAGGGAGGAAGGAGAGAAGCTTCTGGCCGTTCATGGGGTGAACTGGCGGCTAGGGTTACAATTTTCTTTTTTCTTTTTTTTTAATGAAGGGTGGGGCTATTTTTAAGAGAACGAACGACACTATTCATCCCGGAAATTCCGAACTCCGATTTACGCGCCGTAACCAGCGTTTCTAAGGTTTACCCCGCGTTCCGGACACAATGGAATAGGTTTCGGAAGCTAATTCGGACATATGTGCGAGTTATGGCAACAAACGCTCAATTTAAATTAAACCGATTTAAGTCGATTTCTAGGCGTTTTAATTTGTACCGGACAAACGGTAAATCCAATTGACTTGAAATTTGAAACCTTACAATAATATCACATTACGGATCCGATGAAACTGGTTTCGTCAAAATCCGAGACTTTTTGAAAAATGGCTATTTTGACTCGCCAAATTTAAATTAAAAATAATTCGATGCGTTTCGAGCTGCCACGATCAAACGATAGCTCCGATTAACACGAAATTTGAAATCCAGTAATAACTAACTATTACGGATCCAATGGAACTGGTTTCGTTCAATTCTGAGACTGTTCAAAAATTAGCTATTTTCACTAGTCGATTTAAATATTAAAATATTCAATTTCCACAAATTAACTTTTAATTCGATTTTAAAAGTTCTAAAATATCATTCTAACTTCAATATGATAAAATAAAATTTTACAAATCATTTACAATCATATTTAACTCAATTTTCAATTATTTTCCATAATTTAACATATTAAATTATCGATTTAATTATCCAATTAAATCCAATAAATCGAAATAAAATTTATTCGACTTATAAATTCACTTATTAATATTTAAAATTAATTAAATATTCAAATTTTAATTAATAAAATTTTGGGTCGTTACAAATAAGTTGTGACTTATTAAATTGAAAGTGGAATACAATGCCCAAAATCAATATTTTGATAAATTGAAAAAAATGAAATGAGGATCCAAACTTGAAGTATAAAACAAATATTGAACTTAAAAAAATTAAATGGAGGGATATTTTGAATAAAATTTCAAGTGTTGGATTATGAATAATGGGAGAACTAATTGGATAATAAATTAGTTAATGGAACTGAATTGTAAGTTTATGATGAAGTTGGAAATAAACTCAAGTTATAAATAAAAATTGATTCAAATTGTTGATGGAGTGAAAGTAATTGAGAATGAAGTTGAATTATGAGTTAATAAATTGGATGGTAAATTAAAGGTGGATAATAGAATCAGAACTTGAGTTATTAAATAAAAATTTAATTTGAAGTGTTAACAAATTAAATATAATTGGGAATGTATCAAAGAAAAATGTAAATGGATTAAGATAGCAATGATTTGAATGTGCAAATAAAATCCAAATAAGTGAAGATAACCTGGAAAATAGCCAGATAATAAATTGAATGAGTTGAATTTGGAAAGTTAAATTTTATAATAACCAATCAAATGAAATTTAAATGGAATATGTCGAGCTAAATAAATGATTGTGAATGGATTAAGATAAAAGGGAATTTAATTAGTAATGAAGATGAACCTAAGCTGTTAATAGTTTTGGATGAACTAATTTGGTTAATAAAATTGAAATGCAATGGAACTGAGAATATATGGATTGTGAATAAATTTTCTAATGGAATAGAATTAAGAATAAATTGAGTTAAAATCCATCTAAATTGGTGATAAACATAAATACTTATTTATTCACATAAATCTTGTCAAATTGCATAGAATAAATTGTCATTGGATGTAAATGGAAGTAATTAAAATTCTATGAGTTGGTGGAAGTAAAATAAATTGATTTTGAGAGCAATTGAACTAAATATGAGTTCGGTTTGCTTAAAAATAAATTAATGTAAGTGATTGAGTTTTAAACTATTCAAATTGATGAAGTTGTATACGAATGGATCGAAAACAATTCGGATTGAATGAAAATGGATTGTAAATTGATTGAAATAGTTGAAGTAGCATGGAAGCTATATAGATTGCTTGCGGAAAAATGTTTGGTGTAAATTTCTTTTTAGAAGTCATATGTTTTAACTATTGCAAGTAAGTTAAATATGTTAAACTTCTATATTTGGCACTTACAAGTTTAAACTGAGTAAGTACAGGTACCTGGAAGCCGTGAGGCTGGATTTGGTTTGCATTAACTACTAACTAAATAAGCTGCTTGCTTAAAATGCTAAATAAGGTACGCCTACGCAATTAAAATAGGAAATATGAACTGTTTTTGGTTTTTCCGACCGGGTGGGTCGATGTATATATATTTATCTCTTTTGCCAAATTGCAAAAGCTCCTCCGTACAAAGGAGACTCTGCCAAAAATTTTCAGAAATTTTGGGAGTTAGGAAATTTTGGAAAATTTTATTAACAACAAAACGATTTCAAACTGGGAAATTTAAATAAGTTAGTGAATGTAACTAATTAAAATAATGACATGAATTAGTTATAAATGGAAAATAAAATTTAAAGTTTAAAATTGAAAATAAATTGAATTCGTATGGAAATGAAAGAATTAATTTGAATAAGAATGGATATAACTAATGTGGTAAGATGAAGATGAATATAAGAAACTTATGAAATGCTTATGTTAACTTAAGTAAGGAATGATCAATTCTTAATTGGAAATTGAATATTGATAATATAAATATATTCCAAGTTAATATTTGGATGAATAAATATTGACATTTGTAAGAAAGTCGATAAAATGTTTTGGGAATATTAGGATTGGATATTAGTGCTAAGCAGGATATGCAGGTATTATAAAAGGGAAAAGAGAATTGGATTTGATTTCAAGAGATAAATTTGAATTGCCCGACAAAAGGTATGTATTTAAATTTGGTATGAAATTTGATTGGGATTTGGATTTGGATTGAGCCACTTGGCCTTTTTGTTTTCTTTTTGGATTTGGAAGGCCGTAGAGCCATTTTGTAGTTGTACCGAGTCAGCCGCGCAAAGGAAACGCTGGCGAAATTTTTCGGGAATTTAGGGAGTTAGAAAAATTCTGGGAAAATTTTGATAATTTAAAATTGGTTTTAAGTTGAAACTTGAATGGTTAAACAAATAGTATAGTTTGAAACTATGGGAGAGTTGAGAAAATTAATAAGAAGGATAATGAGTCTTTTATGAAAAATAGTTAGTTAGACGTTGAATTGTTTGGTTTTGGAAACAAGTAAACGGGTATTGGACCATTCTTCCTAAATAGTAATTTCGGGGACGAAATTCTTTTAAGGGGGAGGAATGTGACGACCCGAAATTTTTGAGCAATTGAAATTGGAATATTCAATTGATTTTGAATATTTAAATGTTAATTTTTAACTCGAATTCAAATATCACCAATTATTTGATAATTAAAATTTAGAATTAAATAACTTGAATTTGAATAAAACGTTGAATCTGGAATTTTAATCCGATTTAAAATAATTTGTAGGCTTATAAAATTTATATCGATAATACTGAAGATAGTTAAAGTGTAAGAATTGGTTTTTGAAGTGTTTGGTTCAGTTGTGAAAATATATCGTTTAAATTGATATTTAAAAATAGCCTTCCGAGGCACAGTCTCGGAATTCGACGAAACCAGTTCCATTGGGTCCGTAATATTGACTTATTATCGGATTTCAATTTTCGTAGTGATTGGAGTTGTTATGTGAGCACACGATATATAAACGCGTTGAAAATTAAATATAAAAAAAACTTTATTTAAATCAAATCAGGTTTAATCAGAGCCACCCTAGTATCTGATTTTCGTCGACCTAGATGTCTCCTCTTCTCGGTTAAACACGCTACCATCTTTTCGTGTCCCCGTTCTTCAAAACAAAGAAATTATAATGGCTGCCCCTTGTTTTCCTTCGATTTAAATTGGAGTATATCAAACAAATCTCCTCTCCAAATCAAATAAACGAAACCCAGCAATGGCATCCTCATCCCCAAAACAATCGCGCCTTGGTTTTCTTCTTTCCTCCTTTCATTTCGAAACGAGGCCGACTCCTTCGTTTAAAAAAAAAAAAAAATAGGTAGACGATGCAGAACCTTGAGCACCGAGCCCTCCCTTATCCAATTCATAAGCTATTCGATCCAAATCAAGTTCATGGCCGCTCGCGTGAGGAGAATTCGCGAGTATGTAGGGAAAAGCAGTTTCAGGAAAGGCGATTGACTAGGGTTAGGGCATCGATCGAGAGGGGAAGCGTACGCGACTTCAAGGGCTCGATCGCGAGCGTCAGCGAAGGGGTGACTAGGGTTATCATCGGCAAGTGCAGGAGCTGCTATGGCGGCGAGCGGTGCCGTGGAGGTCGAGGTATGGCGGCCGCTTGCGAAATCTTTTGCTGTGGGGTCTGGGTAGATGCTGGGGAGGCGCACATCGGGTGTGGACTGGGTCGCGTGCTCATGTGATGACAGTTGCGTGGGCAGAGTGTGAATAGGCATTGACATGGATGGAGGCGCGATCTGGGTTCGAGCTGGAGCTCGTTGATTTTTCGCTCGATCGATGGAGGTAGTTTCTGTTTCAATTTAAATTTCATAGTGATAATTATCATCAAGGTACATAAGTATACAATTTGTTTATTTTAATTTGATAGTATATATATGTGGGAATATATACACAGAGAAAAATAAAAATTAACGGATAGGAATATATTTGTAGATGTGATTTTGGGAAAAAGAAGAAAATGAAATAGTAATTTTTGAAATGATTGTGGGTTTATATAAAATAAATTGAAGAATAAAATAAATAAAACTTATAAAAATATTTTATTAAAAGGGAAATTAGTTTAAAAATATATAATAATAAATAAATTAGTAGTTTAAATAAATCATTAGTTAACTAAGTGGAAATGAATTGTTCGGTTTATTCAAATATTAATAAACTGTATAAATGTTTATTCAAGGTCAATATTGTGAAGAAAACAAAACGAAATGGAAGTGGACTGCAAACAAACGGCATAAGGTGAGTTAATCTCACTCGGTTTAAATTTAAATTTAAATGATTAAATTTAATAATTGATTGTATGGTTGAATTGATTGATGTGATATAGTATGATATTTTGGAATTGGTGTATTATGTTGTGCTAACATCTTTGGATGCAGGGAAAACAGGTTGGAGGGATCCAACTGGACCCCTCACATATATTTAAATTATTCAATATTCTCTGTTGTGATTATTTGATATCCTATGATGAGTTACCTTGGAATATTGGATGTTGTGGTTTGATTGGATATTCGGTTATAATGAATTACCAGAATATATGAATTGGATTGTTGAAAAGAAATTAAACGGAAGTAAATTTGTAAGCGAAATAATTATAGAAAGTTTGAATAAATTTAAGAATGAATTGAAGAAGAAATAATGTGACTTTAAATTTCTAATAAATAAATTGGGACGTATAGAAAGGAAATTTGAATAAACAGGAAGTTATTGAATTACAATCTTCAACGATATTAATTAAAGAATAAAACTTTTATTTAAAATGTAAGATTTAAATTTTTGAAAAAAATAATATTAATAAAGAAGAAGTTGGGAAAAGCTGAAATTTGTATATTTCAGTTAAAAGATTTAAAATCAAATGGAAAAGAATAACAATAATAATTAAGTGCATAATTAAATGAAATTTGAAATGAATTGAGTAATTTAAGAAACTTATTTCAAATGGAATAAATTGAAAATCAATTTGGAAAATTGATTTAAATGTTTAAAGCTGGAATTCTTCCTGGATCACTAAGTATGCTTTCAAGTAAATTTTAAATATAAGTTAATAGTTTTAAAATTGTTTTAAAAAGGTATGTTTTGGAAAATTTATTATTCCTAGTATTTAAATTCTAAAGTAAGTATTTTCTCAAATCTATTATAGTAGTAATTATTTTAAAAAGTGACTTAATATTTTGTTTCAAAGGTGAAAATCTAGTTTTATATTTTATAAAGTAACTTTAATTTCAAATATTCATATAAGATGTATTTTTACAAATTATTAAAGTAGTTTAATTTAAATGTCTTAAAAGTATATATTTTCAAGTAAAGTGTTTTAAATTATTTTAAATCTAGTTTTGTATTTGGTGATTTCAGGGGAGATAGAAAATATTTGGGGAAAGTTTATACTGGAAAAAAGAATGGTTTTGAAACTGTTTTCAAAGGGATGGAAAATAGAAATATATCTTATAAAGATATTTTGAAGGTAATAAATAATTTGGGAAATTATTTATTGGTTGATGGATGTTTGTGAATGTTAATTGATAGTTAAATAACCGACTATCAATATTGGCCAACTGCGCTGATCGTTTCGAAGAGACCGGGATCGAGATTTATTTCTCGAAAACCACTTCGATCCGGTTTGTACATTTCATGCGAAAAACGTGTTCGGAGTCGAAGATGGAGCAGTGAAGTGAAAGGGCTAGTCGCTACTGATCCTGAGGATATTTCCAAAATGGATGTAGTAGGAATAGTGCCTTCGGTTCCGTTCGAACCCGGGACGGACTTGTATGGACGAATGCTTGCGAAACATCGTCAGGGGGACGATGGGCATTCTAAGTGAAAACGTTCTAAAGGTAACGCTTAGCCTCAAGCCTCATCAACCGGGAATGACTGAAAATCAGGGGATATGCAGCAAGGTTAGGTGGGTCATACCCAAGCAGGACAAGGTAATTCCCCTGTCTAGATGTCCCTTATATATATTTCGGCTTAGTGGGTGGTTGGTCGCGCCAACCACGGGGTTTATCTTGTTCGGGACTGTTCAGTAAGGAATGGTTCTGGCCTTGTGTTGCAGGGGATGAAGGGAGTAATCCTCGGTACGGTGATCTAGGCCCCGTACTGTGACAGGTGGTACCCCAGTGCCTAGTCATTGCTGGAAATCCATTCTCCCTACGAGCCTTGTACGAGTTTTGTTTGTATTACCCACTTTTGTGGCTAGTAGCTGGAATTTAATAGATGTAACAATTTCGGCTATTTTATAAGCATTTGTATATAGACACTATTATAATATCAGAGGATTTCTATAAAAATTGTTTTAGCTATCGTAAGGTAAAAACCCGACATGTTTATTTGTGGCGTGGTCTTACGAGATGCTTTTGTTTTCAAAGGATTTTTGAAACTTTAATAATCAATTGGGTGTGATTTTCTCACGCTGGTATTCCAGACTGACTCGGGTGTTATTTAACTGTAATGCTCGGGTCAGACCGAGTATTATAGGATACAGGATATGATGCTGTGGAGCTCAGGAGACGAGCTGGATGACGATTACGTATTCTCGTACTTATATATATATTTCCGCTGCGTTTGAGTTGTTGTGTACTTTGAGTTGTTGTGTATCCATTGTATTGTATTGATGTGAGCTGTGACTGATGTACTCTGATGATGTAATGTATGTAAACAGATATATTTGATTTTGAGTAAAGATTATTTATTATCTATTATATTTTATTCCGCTGCGATGGTTAGATTCTGTTGTTGTTTTCAATTCTCTTCTTCTACCTCTTCTTCTTAAACCCAAATGGTTCGTATCTCTGTACAACTTGAGTTGTTTGTTGTAGAATGGTGTTAACTCAAAGGGTACGGATTTGCGGGCTGTTACAATTCCACTTCCAAACTGGAATGTCTAAAGGTTGCAATAACCCACGGGGTCTTTGATGCTCGGCTTTTACGAGTTGGCAAGTCATGCAATGCTTAATAAAGTTAGCAATATCAGATTTCATTTCATCCCAATAATAAAGTTGCTTCATGTTCGCGTACATTTTACTACTTCTGGGATGAATGGTAAATATAGAACGATGAGAATCTTCCAAAATGTCTTTACGAAGATCGCTAATATTTGGCACGATAAGTCTACCAAATTTTTGAATGTCGTCACGAGCATCGATATCAAAGTCTTTCAAAGCATCAATAACAATTTTATCCCTACAACTTTGGGTAAGAAGAGCTAATTCAGGATCTAGCTTTTGAGCATCAAAGATGCGGTCTAAAAGAGATGAATGAGCCTCAAGGCTACATAAAAGAAGAGATAAACCCGAATCGAATTCACGATCTCAAATCTCACAAGTGGAAAAAGTCTCGAGATCATTCCGTTCAGATATCATCATAGAAACAACCGCTTGTTGCTTACGACTTAGTGCATCGGCAACACGATTCCATTCCGGATTCAGAAATAATATGTCCTAAAAGTTTCACATAAGATTACCAAAAGTGGCATTTAGAAAAAATTTCTTTCAATTGATTGCTCCTAAGAGTTTCCAACACAATCCAAAGTTGTTTTTCGTGCTCTTCCTCGGTTTTAGAATAAACAAGAATATCATCTATAAAGATGAGGATGAATCGATCGAGGAAATCTTTGAAAACTCGATTCATAAGGTCAACAAAATAAGCTGGAGCATTCGTTAAACCAAATGGCATAACAAGCCATTCATAAGATCCATAACGAGTATGAAACGAAGTCAAAGGAATGCTATCCTCTGCAATACGAAGCTGATGAAAACTGGTTGCTAAGTCTAATTGTGAAAAGACTCTAGCATTGCAAAGTTAATCGAATAGATCATCAACCCAAGGTAAAGGATATTTATTCTTGATGGTGAGATCCTTAAGCTTGCTGTAGTCAACGCGAAGCCTAAGTGTACCATTAGATTTCTTCACAAAAATAGCTGAAGCTCCCCAAGGGGAGGAACTAGAACGAATAAATTGCTTCTCTTTCAATTCGGATAATTGTTTATGTATCTCCTCATTTTCCTTATTGGACATACGATAAGGAGGACAAATTTTAGGTAGAGCTTCAAGGAGTAGATTAATTCTGAACTCGATTGCTCGCTTAGGGGGTAATCCTAAAACGGGCTCAAATATGTCGGGAAATTCACGAACAACATGAATGAGGGAAATGACATCTTCCATATCATCATTATCGTCATCATGAGGGTTTAGAGAATATAAGGATGCTGCCAAATTGGAATCCGAATCTTTAAGAACAATAGAAATCTGCTTAACAGATTGAGGATGTCAAAGATGAATAGACCTCTCAGGACATAGGATATGGGCTTCATAACGGTTAAGCCTATCTATTCCCAAAATCATTCCGAAGCCGAAGTAATGCATGACATGCAAATCGGCACAGAAAGCATAATCACATAAAATAATCTCGGCATCTTTACAAAGTAAACTGAGTGTTGCGGATCCACCAACCGGATTCAAAACTCTCAAAGAAGTCATCAAGCCCGTAACATTTAAAGAAAAGTATCAACAAGTTCCTTTGATATAAAAGAGTGGGATGCACCCGTATCAAAAAGAACTAGAATAGGATGATCACGAAACATAATAATGCCATCAAGGATAGAATGAGAAATACCTTGACCACGAGAAGTGTTACTAGGGCTTGCACAACATTCAGCTTTCCCTCTTTCTTGCCTTGAAGTTTGGGACACGAAGATATGTAATGACCCGAACTTTTGCAATAGCGACACGTAAGGGGCTTCAGACACTTATTTGCATAGTGGTCCTTAGAACCACAATTGTAGCATTCTCCACGACTAGAGGTAGGAGTCTTTGCTACCAAAGTTGCTTGCTTCCCTTTCTTGTTGGAATTAGGGCCTTTGAGCTTACTATCAAGTTGCCTCTTCTTGTTGTTGAAGTTCTGTTTGGCACCCACAACTTCAACATCGCTTTCTTTATCGGCCTCTTCAAATAGAAGAGCGATATCAACAAGCTGATCAAAAGAAACTTCCAGTTTCAAAAGTAAAGGCTTTTTGAGGATCTTATTCAACCCATAAATAAACCTCTAATTTTTCTTCGATGGGGTATTAATATACTCGACCCCATATTTAGAGAGAGATTCAAAAGATACGATGTAATCCGTTATAGAAGATTCACCTTGAACAAGGTCAATAAAGCGCCTAGCTAAAGTTACTTTTTCAGCCTCCGGCACAAACTTTAACTCGAATCTTTCCTGGAATTTCTCCCAAGTAAGATCCACTTCAATAATATCAGAAACCAAAAGCTTATACTAATCTAATGCTCGCTCTTGGAGCATACTAGAAGCCACTTGGACTCGATGTAGATCTACTAGATTCATGCGAGAAAAGATGCGGTTGCATGTTCAAAGCCAAGCTTGGACTTCTATAACGCTTTCAGAACCCTTGAATGGCCTTCCATCCAAATTGGTATAATTATTGCACGAGCGTGCAAACCCTAATTTAGGATGAGTAGGCTCTGGAATGGATCTGATAGCTTTAGCATTCTTTACGAGGTCTAAAAGCTGTTGGGCAGACAAAAATACTCCATCCTGAGGAGTAGCACTGGATTGACCGACGTAGGGACGGCCAGGTCTAACCATTTCTCTTCCTTAAGAAAGAAAGAAGGAAGAGGAAAAAAGTTATTCTCAGAATGAATATCAAACAAATTTGATTGATAAAATAAGGCATCATAAAAGAAATTAGGATAGAACGGGTCTAATGACTCGAATTAAATTCTAAGGCACGATTCCTAAGAAAGACTTAGGACAATGATCCTTGCTATAATATTCTATATTGTTTCAAAGTTTGGCTCCGTTACCAAGATGTGATGCCCCACCTCTATACTCACACTAGCCAAGTACACTACGGGATAATGCCGCTGACTAGCATGAAGAATAAGGCTGTTGACGAGCGACCATCCATGTAATTGCTTTGTACGAGTACCGATATGTTAGATAGTATTACATGCATTTTGTTTCAACAAGAAATTTGACATATCAAATACAAACTCAAAGCTACTACACAGTGGCTATGTGGTCTTCGAAAACAAATATAAAATCAATATAACACCAATCAGTCACAGATATTCATATCACTAAAGCAGAAACAGATATGAATAAATCACATAAAAGTGTACATCAAAGTAATGGTCATATAAGATCCACTACATCATAAAAGAATAGATACAAGTGCTAGATAAATGAATATGGATACATCAAGGAGTCTCTATCTCGAATATATAAAAGCAAAAACTACTAAGCTAAGTGGTTAGCCAAAAGTAAAAAGCTAGACCCAGCTAAGAAGTCAAGTGGAAGCACCTGTAATACATCGGTTTGACCCGAGTATTATTTAAGAAGAAAATAATAAACGCATCAGTCTAGCTATAAATATCATATAAAATGAGATAGGATAAGAGATATGACAAAAACGTATGATAACAATGATGCCATACTGTGACAAGTATATATTAGATAACAACCAAAATCATACAATATCTTGAATATTCTCAAACACCAAAAAGAATGTCATATTCTTTAACATATTCACCAAACCACAAATATTGATAAAACTTATCAATGTATATCACAAAAATTAGTGAAACATAAATTCTAGAAATCATCAATTAGAAATCCAGAAAACACAAAGGGGGAGGCCTATCACAAACGGGGGCATGAAAACTCACCAATACGTGTACCACAAACGGAACGCTATTCCATGATCGCTAACCGTCAAATTTGAGCCGAGGCTCCACAAACGGCTCGAAGACCATGGGTCGCTACCATCAATTTGAAGCAATGCTCCATAGAAACAGGGTTTAGTCTCCCAAGCAAACAAAGAGACATTGCATATCGCTAGTCTAAATCACAAAACGATCATCGTTGATCAATAAGTGTAAATTACACTAAGTTAGTAAATAAATGAGTTTTGCTTCATATCCCATAACCACTGGCTTAACTTAAATATTTACGACCAAATTGTAGATTTCCACTCGAAAATTGTCACAAGATTTCAATCGAACAAGTCCAAGAATTAAATGACAAAGTAAACGCAAGTGTTTCATACCACTTGTTTTGCAAAGTCGTTTAATTGGATTTCTCAAACGAATGAGGTAAAGGTTTGTATATGCTAATAGATTGGAAAACGGGTTTAAAAACAAGTTTTATATTGAAAGTAAATGTTGAAATCATTTTGATGAAAGAGTTTGAGTATTTACTACTAGTATAGAAACCTTTGTATTTTAAAGTAACAGATCAAAGAAAACGATTATAAAAACAATCGATCACCAAAAATTCACATTCGCAAACGTGAATCAAATCCATAGAAATAAATACCAAATCCATCAAAATGGATATTCCCAAAACTCCATAAAAAGAAGTCATCAAAGTCGATTAAAGCTTCTCTTTGATTTATAGAGCTTGAATTGGAATTTCCTAAGAATCTAGGGCTTAGGAATTTTAATTCCCTCTTCTTTCCGCCATTCTTTCCTTTAGCTTGAGAGTGTTAGGAAAATAGAATGAATGAATGAAGAGTGAGGGAGTTAGGGTATTTTGTTGGGTTAATGGGCTGAAACCCAAAGCCCAAAAGAAAAATAGCAAAATTCCACTCAACTCAAAACATATTGATATTTATACTCGAAAAGGTCGCAAACACCATTTTGAACTCAATGGAAGCGGTTTCGAGTCCTAATTCAACAGTTTATGAAAAGTAACATTTTGGACTTTGATCCGACCAGCGATGCTATATTTAAATAAAACATTTAAATATACAATCGTAAAATACGCTGGTTGTTATACCTCATTTATCAAATCTTTTTTAATTAAAACCTTTTTAAATCTTGGAGTAATTCCAAATCATTTCATCCTTTACTTAGAAAAATATCTCTAAAATCATTTATTTAAATTTTAATAAAGATTTATTATTTTCAATTCATAACTTTTAAATGGGTAAAAAATAATGCTATTTAAGACATCATTTTTAAACCCAAAACAATTAATTTTAAGTAAAAGGATCCATAAGAATTAGAATAATTCTAAATCATTTATTTAAATCTTGAAAAAAGATTTCTTGTTTCCAAATCATAACTTGATATTAATTTATGTATTCAACTTGATATGATTAATCAAATAATGGTGGAGTCACCTTTTAAATTCATATTTTTAGTATGTGTTCCCTCC
Organism: Allium cepa; assembly: GCA_030765085.1. Taxonomy (NCBI): domain Eukaryota; kingdom Viridiplantae; phylum Streptophyta; class Magnoliopsida; order Asparagales; family Amaryllidaceae; genus Allium; species Allium cepa. Next base: position 175,524,879 of record CM060931.1, read on the forward strand.
TCAGAACCTAACACCAAGTATAAGAAGATTATATTTATTCAAACCATGTTGCAACTAATTAATTATAAAAATTAAATCTTTTATACTTTTCTCGTTTCCGACATTTCGATCTTATCTATCCCACGTCCAGAAAAAGAGGCTAGATGAGCTAGGACATTGGTTGCTCCTCAACTTCTTCTTAGTTTAAGCACCTTCTATCCGGATCTCACGAATAGAAAATCCAGTCTACTCATTAGCTTTTAGAGCCAAGATTAAATCACTTAATTATAACAGCTTTTCTTTAAATCATTTATTTAAACTCTTTAAAATAAATTTTAAAACCTCCACATTATCTTTAAAATACTCAATTATTTATTTGAAACATTTATGAAAGATTTGGGAAAGTTTAAAGCCATAATTTAAAAGTTATTAAAAGTGTTGCAATAGTGCTGCGAATAGTGCTGCGGAGAGTGCTTTTAAGGCTTATTTGATCAAAACCACTTTTCTATCATTTAGAAATCCATTTTTATAAGTCAAATCTCTTTGAAACATTTTATAATATTTATAGAATTTATTCCATGTTTTTAAAGAATTACAAATATCACTTTTAAAGAATTTATCGCTTTGGTTACCGAATTGCCAAACCGCAACTATTTTTAAAACTTTTTTTTGCTCATATTTCAAAATCTACTAAATAAAATCTCAATCATTTTTTTTTGAAAACAATGATTATCAGTTTTCAAAAATTATTATTCTAAAGAATTTCGAATTCCAATCCATCGTATAAATGAATTTAACTTTCTACGGCATGAAATCGCGAACTATCGTTACGCGACGTGGTTATTTCAACTCAAATTTCATTTCTTTTCAGACTTTGTCGAAATACTTTTAAATGTCTATAAAACACTTCTAAATCAACTTAAACAATTTAATAAAGGATTAACAAGCTTATATACACCATTTCATTCAATAAAGGAAAGTGATTTCCTTTGTGATATCCGATGTATATTAACGTGACTTGTTTACACAATTTAAACAATTATATTAAAACAACCAAACTTGATAATCAACACTTAGCAAACATCCATAGAAAACATATCACCTGTTCAATATCGTATTCATATATATGTGTGTGTGTGTGTGTGTGTATATATATATATATATAGTTTTATAGAGTTTTCTCACCTTAATTGGTTTCTAATTTTACAAAAATTCACTATAGCTATGCTACAATCGAATCAAATCCTATGGAATCGAGCCCGACATTTTGGGAAAGCTTGCCCTAGCTTGGAAGGAGGTGGAGTGCTCTGGCAAAGTCATGGAGGGTGATGGCCATGAGTTTCAAGTGGAGATGTGGAGTGATTTGTCTTGGTTTTGAGGTGGAATGACATGGTATATATATGTGTGTATTTTTTTTACTTTATTTTACGATAAATTTGTAAATATTTTCAAGGCATGGAAGCCATTAAAGAAGAGCTCTTAGAGCTCTAAGAAGAAGGAGGAAGAAGAAGTGAATGGATGAATGAAATGAGAGAGCTAAGGCCTTGTATTTGTGGGCAAAAATGTGCGAAAAATTCCTAAATATGCATTTCCTTTTCTACCCTCAACCCGCACCCCTCCTTTCTCATCATTCCACACGTTGACCCCCCTCCTCATGTTCCTCCATCGTTTAACTTCATGGCATGTGCATTGACTTTGCATAGATTAAGGATGAAGTTTTCTAAAATATCTTATATTTTTTATCATATATGTATATATAAATGTATATGCATTATATGTGTGTGTGTGTATATGGGTATATCTATATGTTAGAGAGAGTGTGTGTGTGTGTGTGTGTGTGTCTTATATATGTGCACAAGACATATAAACAAGGTTGCAATACCTTTGAACAACTTCCGTTCGCCATACCATTGAAAATTTGGAATCCGATTCCAGGTCACATTTTCACTTATTAGTTAAATTACATATAAATGTAAAAAAAAATTGAAAACTAATTTCTAATCATTTTAACTAATTAAAATGACACATTTTATTTATACAACCATATAAATTAATATTAAACAATTGTTTACAAAAAGTGCTGTTATATCTATAAAGTGATATCAATTTTCCTTATAATTTTACGTCAAATATATAAATATATATATATATTATAAATGATTTACTATTACTTCATAACTAATTAAAATGAATTATTTTCATTTAAAAACAATTATCTGAATAATTATACTAATTATGAAATCATTAAATCTTAATTGAAATTCATAAATCAATTATTAAATATGATGCCATTATTAATGATGTCATAAACACATTTTATTTTTCAAAAATAAAATAAATAGTTTTATTTCGTAATCATGTTTGAATAGATATATTAGTGTATTTATCTAGACTTGTACACTCAAATACTGAGAAATCTCCTTTCTACCGAAAATCAATTTATCGATGAAAATTTGTGCATGAAGCACGTGCTTTATTTATGAAACTATATTCCACAATTATATTTTAAAATAAGTTATTTATCAAAATTTTAGGGTTTAAATCTTTATAGTTGGTTTTATAAAACCTTGTATTTGAATATTTCAAAATTAAATATCATTTATCAAAGTGATAAATTTGTGGGTTATTACAAAGTATATGGAACTGTTTTGATATTAATAGATTTATGATTGCACACGTTTATATGTATAAATCCAAAGAGTTCATCAAATCTTAAAACGCTTGCACTAAATGGGTACATAGCCCATAATTGTTTGAGATACAATTAACTAGTATCATATGATTTATAATCATATAATAAAATTATTTCTCAAAACTACGGCTTAACTGTAAACAAATTTAGATACTTCAGGATGCTTACCTAAAGCTTCTTTTTGATTTATAGAGCATGAATTGGAATTTCCTAAGAATCTAGGGCTTAGGAATTTTAATTCCCTCTTCTTTCCGCCATTCTTTCCTTTAGCTTGAGAGTGTTAGGAAAATAGAATGAATGAATGAAGTGTGAGGGAGTTAGGGTATTTTGTTGGGTTAATGGGCTGAAACCCAAAGCCCAAAAGAAAAATAGCAAAATTCCACTCAACTCAAAACATATTGATGTTTGTAATCAAAAAGGTCACAAACGCCATTTTGGACTCAATGGAAGCGATTTCGAGTCCTAATTCAACAGTTTACGAAAAGTAACATTTTGGACTTTGATCCGACTAGCGATGCTATATTTAAATAAAACATTTAAATATACAATCGTAAAATACGCGGGTTGTTATACCTCATTTATCAAATATTTTTTGATTAAAACCTTTTTAAATCTTGGAGTAATTCCAAATCATTTCATCCTTTACTTAGAAAAATATCTCCAAAAATCATTTATTTAAATTTTAATAAAGATTTATTATTTCCAATTCATAACTTTTAAATGGGTAAAAAATAATGTTATTTAAGACATCATTTTTAAACCCAAAACAATTAATTTTAAGTAAAAGGATCCATAAGAATTAGAATAAATCTAAATCATTTATTGAAATCTTGAAAAAAGATTTCTTGTTTCCAAATCATAACTTGATATTAATTTCTGTATTCAACTTGATATGATTAATCAAATAATGGTGGAGTCACCTTTTAAATTCATATTTTTAGTATGTGTCCCTCCTCAGAACCTAACACCAAGTATAAGAAGATTATATCTATTCAAACCATGTTGCAACTAATTAATTATAAAAATTAAATCTTTTATACTTTTCTCGTTTCCGACATTTCGATCTTATCTATCCCTCGTCCAAAAAAAGAGGCTAGATGAGCTAGGACATTGGTTGCTCCTCAACTTCTTCTTAGTTTAAGCACCTTCCATCCGGATCTCACGAATAGAAAAATCCAGTCTACTCATTGGCTTTTAGAGCCAAGATTAAATCACTTAATTATAACAGCTTTTCTTTAAATCATTTATTTAAACTCTTTAAAATAAATTTTAAAACCTCCACATTATCTTTAAAATACTTAATTATTTATTTGAAACATTTATAAAAGATTTGGGAAAGTTTAAAGCCATAATTTAAAAGTTATTAAAAGTGTTGCAAAAGTGCTGCAGATAGTGCTTTTAAGGTTTATTTGATCAAAACCACTTTTCTATCATTTAGAAACCCGTTTTTATAAGTCAAATCTATTTAAAACATTTTATAATATTTATAGAATTTATTCCATGTTTTTAAAGAATTACAAATATCACTTTTAAAGAATTTATCGCTTTGGTTACCGAATTGCCAAACCGCAACTATTTTTAAAACTTTTTTTGCTCATATTTCAAAATCTACTAAATAAAATCTCAATCATATTTTTTTTGAAAACTATGATTATCAATGTTCAAAAAATCTTATTCTAAATAATTTCGACTTCGAATCCATCGTATAAATGAATTTAACTTTCTACGGCATGAAATCGCGAACTACCATTGCGCGACGTGGTTATTTTAACTCAAATTTCATTTCTTTTCAGACTTTGTCGAAATAATTTTAAATGTCTATAAAACATTTCTAAATCGACTTAAACCATTTTATAAAGGTTTAACAAGCTTATATACACACCATTTCATTCAATAAAGTAAAGTGATTTCCTTTGTGATATTCGATGTATATTAACGTGACTTGTTTACACAATTTAAACAATTATATTAAAACAACCAAACTTGATGATCAACACTTAGCAAACATACATGGAAAACATATCACCTCTTCAATATCATATTCATATATATATATATATATATATATATATGTATGTATGTATGTATGTATGTATGTATGTATGTATGTATGTATGTATGTATATATAGTTTTATAGAGTTTTCTCACCTTAATTGGTTTCTAATTTTACAAAAATTCACTATAGCTACGCTACAATCGAATCAAATCCTATGGAATCGAGCCCGACACCTTGGGAAAGCTTGCCCTAGCTTGGAAGGAGGTGGAGTGCTCTGGCAAAGTCATGGAGGGTGGTGGCCATGAGTTTCAAGTGGAGATGTGGAGTGATTTGTCTTGGTTTTGAGGTGGAATGACATGGTATATATATGTGTGTATTTTTTACTTTATTTTACGATAAATTTGTAAATATTTTTCAAGGCATGGAAGCTATTAAAGAAGAGCTCTTAGAGCTTTAAGAAGAAGGAGGAAAAAGAAGAAGTGAATGGATGAATGAAATGAGAGAGCTAAGGCCTTGTATTTGTGGGCAAAAATGTGCGAAAAATTCCTAAATATGCATTTCCTTTTCTACCCTTAACCCTCACCCCTCCTTTCTCATCATTCCACACGTTGACCCCCCTCCTCATGTTCCTCCATCGTTTAACTTCATGGCATGTGCATTGACTTTGCATAGATTAAGGATGAAGTTTTCTAAAATGTCTTATATTTTTTTATCATATATGTATATATAAATGTATATGCGTTATATGTGTGTGTGTGTGTATGGGTATACGTATATGTTAGAGAGTGTGCGTGTGTGTCTCATATATGTGCACAAGACATATAAACAAGGTTGCAATACCTTTGAACAACTTCCGTTCGCCATACCATTGAAAATTTGGAAACCGATTCCAGGTCACATTTTCACTTATTAATTAAATTACATACAAATGTAAAAAAAATTGAAAACCAATTTCTAATCTTTTTAACTAATTAAAATGACACATTTTATTTATACAACCATATAAGTTAATATTAAACAATTGTTTACAAAAAGTGTTGTTATATCTATAAAGCGATATCAATTTTCCTTATAATTTTACGTCAAATATATATATATATATATATATTATAAATGATTTACTATTACTTCATAACTAATTAAAATGAATTATTTTCATTTAAAAACAATTATTTGAATAATTATACTAATTATCAAATCATTAAGTCTTAATTAAAATTCATAAATCAATTATTAAATATGATGCCATTATTAATGATGTCATAAACACGTTTTATTTTTCAAAAATAAAATAAATAGTTTTATTTCGTAATCATGTTTAAATAGATATATTAGTATATTTATCTAGACATGTGCACTCAAATACTGAGAAATCTTCTTTCTACCGAAAATCAATTTATGATGAAAATTTGTGCATGAAGCACGTGCTTTATTTATGAAACTATATTCCACAATTATATTTAAAAATAAGTTTTTTATCAAAATTTTAGGGTTTAAATCTTTATAGTTGCTTTATAAAACCTTGTATTTGAATATTTCAAAATTAAATATCATTTATCAAAGTGATAAATTTGTGGGTTATTACAAAGTATATGGAACTGTTTTGATATTAATAGATTTATGATTGCACACATTTATATGTATAAATCCAAAGAGTTCATCAACTCCGCTTGCACTAAATGGGTACATAGCCCATAATTGTTTGAGATATAATTAACCAGTATCATATGATTTATAATCATATAATAAAATTATTTCTCAAAACTACGGCTTAACTGTAAACAAATTTAGATACTTCAGTAGATTTTAATGCATCACTTTATTACATTATAGTTTTATTTCATAAAAGATATTCATATTGAAATATAACTGTCTATTTTTCAACTGACACTGAAAAATAGTCATTATCTCATAATTTTTTTACGTAATTTGATGCAATCAATAAGTGCTATATTGCATGCTCCCATTATTTCCGTCATTACTATAACAGTGTACTAAATTTAAAGGTCCATCATTCACTTAATATATAGTATTTATTTCATATATTGCAACTAGTTTACAATAGAGAGTTCTTTGATCAAATATCTTGAACTTAAAGAAATAAATCTGACAGAAGATAATTTTCTACATGAAAATACATTTTGGAATAGAAATCATATTTGTTGTTCTAATGTTAAGGAAAAATTATTAATACAATTCTCATTTTCGATGTTTCTTTATGAAACAAAAGTGACTATTCACTCTCTTCATCCCGACTATACCTTAAATCATATCTACTCTTGTACATTCGTCATTCTTTATAAAATGGTCGAACCATTCAAAAAAAATCTCTTACTACAACATCATATTGTATTCTGTACAAAAGTGTACTCATCATCCTTAACATTTAAGGAATTCAAATATGTTGCACTTCGCATAAACGATCAACTGACATTTCAGCGATCGAGTTCTTTGATCTATCTCATAGTTTGGTATGTTGTTAAATTTAACAATACAATATTTATTGCAATCAATCAAATTGAATGCTCAATCTCATGGTATGGTTTATTTGTTTGTTTCAAATGAACTAACTTCATCGAAGTATTATACATTATAGACTGTGATCGTTTCCTATATAACACTTATATGTGATAGTATATGGATTAAATATCCATAGTATTTTATTGCCTTTAGAATTTGAGACTCATAGAATGCAATACGCGGTCTCGACTAAATAAACACATAAGCGACCAATTGAGAATTCATTTAGTAGTTGTATAATCAGGCGCTTGCATAGGTATTGAAATATTAACATACAAGAAGCGTTTATTAGTAAGTATATATTATATTTCTATTTGTCAAACTTTAATTTAATTCATTTATATATCTTAATTGATTAACATTTTATCAATCATATTAAATTTGTAAATTTATTGATGTAGATTATTATAACATTATATAGCATATGTTCTTACAATATTAGAAAAGTTAAATATTATCATTCATTTTTCTAATAAGGCTCTCATTAGTCTTTTTTGTTTCATCAAACCCTAAGTCGAAACATAGAAGTCCTTTTGACTTAACTAATGAGTGTTAGGACTCATACCTCTTGGATTTTTGACCTTGAGTTTGCTCAATAAATCATAGCTCCACGAACGATGGATAGCTCTTTATTGATTTATATAATTCTTAACCCTTAATACCTTGTCCTAATTTCACTTCAACCTTGAGTTTGCTTAACAAATCGAAATGAAATTATTCACTTATACCTACCATATCACGATGGCCTAAGTAGAATATATGTACCTTAGTTTTCTCAACAAATACATATAATTATCTTACCTCATCTATTCGATATATTAATAATACCACACATAACATCCCTAGCTTGAGTTTGTTAAACAACTAAGGAGTATGCAAGTAATTTATTAATATATGTATATATACATACACATATACACACATACACACATATATATAGAAACACACATATATATTGAAGGACAACATTATAAAGATTCATAATCTTCAATATATTATATTGAGTGATATCAACTTATGTAATAACGCCTATATCTCATATATTTGTATCTTTATTTAATTAATAATGCCTATAACTCATATAGTATAACGCATATATCATATATATGTGTATTTTTATTTGATTAATTAACCTTTAATTAATTTATTTATATTACCTTTAATTTATCTATTTAATTGAACAATTTTAATTAAATCATATTAATTTCAAAAATCATATTATATACATACATATATACTTATGAAATCTTAAACATTTTAAAATATCATAAAATATGTCAAACATATATAAAGCATGTATATAGTTTTTCGTTCATTAACCTATTTAATTAATTATTTTATTTTATTAATCTTATTAATAAATTTAACATTTTGAAATTAATATTTAATATTTCAAACATTTTGAAAGTTTATTATATTATGACTTTATAATATATATGCATCTTATTTTAAATTTAACTTTTAAATTTAAATTCTTATATTTTAATTTTCAAATAATTTTGAAAATTAGCCAAAGGCCTAAGTCAAATTTAGGCCTTTTCTATTATGGACATCCATTGTGAGCTTAACTCTTAAATTTAAACCGCATATGCTATTAAACTCTGATATCATTGTTGGAACTAGGTCAGCCCATAGCAGAAGTTATGGTTGGGCCTACGACGTTTAATTTATTTAGAATATTTCTAAATTTCATTTAAATCAAATCTTTTATTTTATTTAAATTTATAAATTATATGGTTTTATTTAATTTATATTTTTTTAAACTTAGTTAAGATTTTATTTCAAACTCAAATGGACAAAGCAACCCAAGCAAAATAGCCGAAAGCACAAAGCAAATAAGTACAAAGCCAACCTTTAAGTTACAGTCAACACTTTAACACGGTTCAAACAAATATTCCAACTTAGGGGCCCGAAGGTTGAACTATGGCGACTCCCTTTTCCATGATTGATATTCTCTGCTCGCTGCCATCCAGTTCATCCTCCCTAATGCTCGTACTTCTTATTTCGTTAAGCTAGTAAGCCTTCGTTTTGAAATTCTCCCAATAGTTATACTAATGTCTCGATTAATTTGACTGGTTAGTGATAACATTTCCTTCTTATTCTTGTTAAAAGCCTGGATCGTTTTGCTCTCTCTCCAGAGGTACCAAACGGTGGTTGTGAGGCCAATTTTGGCGAACTCCCCCATCAATTTCGACATGTTACTCCTCACGTTCAAGTACTCCACCTCCTTGTTTAATAATTTCACTTCGTTTGCTTAAATGCATCTAAGTTTTTGGATGCTCCAAATTCTATTACTATAAGGGAAGTAAATAAATAAATGTTCATGAGATTCAATTGTCGTGTTACATAAGTTACAAGTCGTGTCTTCTAGTATCCCTTAACCGTGGAGTCAGTCTTTTATAGGCAATTTTTTTAATAGAGCTTTGTAGAGGGTATGTGCCATCTTAGGTTTATTAGATCTACTCTAAACCAGCTTATGACATGGAACAATTGGTACTTGCCTCTAATGTCTTCTCAGGCATCCTTGAATTTAAATTAGCAATTGATACTACTTCTTTAAGCTCAGGTATCTCCATTTCTACCATCATAAATTGGAGTTCCTAAAATTTCCTGCTTGAAATTTCGAGTAAGGAGGTGCCTTTCACAATCCCATCTAGATCCACTTATGATACTGACCACCTTGCAAGCTGGGATTCCATATGCAGAGAAACCATCCCAGTCTATCTATAATGCTTTTGTTGTTAAGCTATGGAACTTTCCAAACATCGGTGTTTTCACCATTAACAATTTGTTGTTCAATTAGAGATTTCACATTCTCCCTAAGCTTTAAAGTGTTTTTCCAAGTAACCGAGGCATAATTATCAATTTTGATGGTCTAGAAATTATCTTTAAGATATCTGGCTCTCATCTATTTTGCCCATAAATTTTCTGAAACCAAAATCTACAAAGCCAGTTTGAGTCCATACACGCTTTTCAGTTTATACAAGTTTTTGAGACCCACTCCCCCTTCCTTCTTTAATTTGCACGGCTCCTTGTAACCTACTTTATGCAGTCCACCCCTCCAAATAAAATTTGCACACACTACATTGATTATCAATAGAACAGTCTGAAATTTGAAATGTTTGTAACCAACATCGAACTTTAGAGGCAATGATTGTGTGAACTAACTCAATTCTCCCCACAAAAGAAAGGTACTTGGATCTCCAGCCCTGTAACTTCTCTCTAATGCTATCCAGCAATCTACCACACTTAGCATCAGTTATAGTGTTATTAAAAGAGGGACACTCAAGTATTTATAAGGAAGAGACCCATTGGCAACTCCAATTCAATCTAATAAGTTTTACTTATTTCTACAGAACTTGTTAAAGTAGCATTTAGTTTTAAGTTTGTTCAATTTAAATTTAATTTATGTTATAATATATTTATATATATTATATTATGCATGTGTCTATCATATACAGTGTGTGCACATGTAACATTTAAATCCGTGTAAGGTATAACATGCCCGCATATAAATATTGGGATTTACATCGCATTGGACATGTTAGCTCATCCAATATACAGATATATTACCTAAATATATGCATATATATTTATATATAAATATTAACACATGTATATTATTGTTTGTTTAAATAATTTTATATAAGTATATAATATATATATGTAATCATATGAATAAATATTAATATTATATATAAATATTATATGATTTACTTATTTAAATATTGAGAAATTATTTATAAACATTTACAAAATATATAAATTGTTTTTTTGAAACTGTAAGTAATGCATACATATATAATATTAATAAAATATGTTTTATTTATTTTTCTTTTTTAATTATTTATATAGACAAATATATGCATAATATAATATATATATATATATGCATTACTCAAAAATATTTTGATAAACATGAAAAACTATGTCTTGTGCATGGCTTAGTGAATATATAATTTATTTATTTTTTAATTTTAAAATTTATTTTATTTAGATATCCATTTGAAAATTATTAAAATATTAATTAAAAATTATTTATTTGATTTTATTTTGAATTTTAATTTTTAGTAAATTCTAAATGATATTTTATGCTTTGAAATTTTTTTCAAAATTTTTCGACTTAAAATTAATTTTAAAACTATTATTCAATTTCGGCTGCAAATTTAAAATTAATTTAAAAAATAAAATTTTTTGATTTTTTCCAAGAGTGACTTTGTTGATAATTTTATTTTATAAGCATAAAACATAATTTTCATGATATATTTTAATTAATAGAATTAATTTATGTAATAAATTGATTTAAATAATATTAAAAAATAATAAAATATATATAACAAATATTTTGTCACTGCCAAAAATTGTCATACCCTTAATTTTTGCATATAAAATTATGTGAGCATATTTGGCGTTATGATGTTATAATTAATTATAAAACTATATTTATCTATTTAAATAATATATATTAATTCAATAAAATAAAAAAAGGATTTTTTTATTATAGAGACATACGGACCCAGGTTATTTATGAAGATTTTTTTAATATATACATATATATAACCAAACAATTTTGTGACAATATCATTTGCATATTAGAATCATCACCAAACTAATCAGTAGCTAATATATGTATATGATAAAGCATTGTAATTAAGCATAAATAATTATATTCTGATTAGAATTATACCTCACTTGCAATGCCTTGAATTATACCTTGAAATGATGATATCTGCACCTTAAAACTATTTCCGATTCAACATAGTGTTAGTCCTTGAACTGTTGACCACCACCTATCGAATAATAGTTAACTTGATTTGATTTGAACTCTAGATAGATGGAGAAGAGAGTAAAATTTTATCCAGTAGAGACTTGAAGTGAAGGCTTTAAAAGTCTTTAATCAAATTGGAGAAGGATATGCTTAAATAGAGGATGAAAATGAGATAATTTAGGATCTCATCTTTTACTCTATCTCTTTTACAACTTGTACCTCAATGGGTTCAAATTTTCGCTAAATCAAAAACTCAAGTCCAGCAAAGTACAAATTGTTTGTATTTGGTATCCTGCAAATAAACAAATGCACATCAATGCACTATTGATATAAACTTATAGCGAAATAGTAAAGTGTAATAAAACATATACTGATCAAGATCGACAATTTTGATATCTAGCATCCTTGTCAGTGCCGAGCATGCATATGAAATTTTTTTGTAAACGCGATTTTAGTATTTTGATTAAAAAAAACTATATAACAATGCTACTAATGTGTTTGTCAAGTGATTTTAGGTCAAACAGTTATACAATGGATGATGAAATTTAAATAAGGTATATTGAAGGGTGCAAAATAAAAAAAGCATAAAAATATAGTGCAGTCACTAACAAGTTTTCAAACTACTTACAAAAGTTCCCGACTATAAACATAGCAGGATTATCATAAGTGAAAAATGAAATGGAAAGGTAGAAAGGGCTTGGAATCGAATTCAGGTGAGATGGAGTAAATGCAACCTTTCACCAACTATAATACCGACATTTTTATTTATAAGATGGTTAGCGGGTTGAATAATTGATGCGCACGTAAAAATGTATATTTATATTCAGATATTTAATTATTTTTAATCAAATAATGATCATATTAGAGTAATTTTACATGTTTTTTTTACCAAAACCCAAATGTCATCAAATTATTACTCATTCATCGTCGTTCAAGGGCTTAATGGTAATTTTGTGCATATATTAATTTTGAGAATATTTATTTGCATATTTTAGTTTTATTTGTAGGAATTTGGATGGAAAATGGAAGAGGCTTCACATAAATATGCATGCATAAGAGTTAGAAGGCAAACGAAGATATAAATAAATGAATTTATGTAGGACCTCATCTACCCACTTACCATGATCTACAATTAAAAGATAATGCACATAATAGTGGGGATTAAAAGCACATGCTTATTTAATGGAGGATTAATTACTTGCTAATGATAAGTTGGAGGTCACACTTCCTAAAAGACATTTTGGGTAGTCCCCTAAAATATGAATTAATGTTTTAGCCATGTATAAATAACCCTTTTATGTTCATGCAATGAGTTTTAATTTTCTTATCATATTATGCAAATTGTAGCCACGAATTAAATGAGAAATAAAATGGTTTCCTAAGCCTCTTATTTTTTTTCTATATACTTTTATTTTATTTTATGCTCATTTCTATTTACATACTCTCTTTCCTTTCATGTTAGTAGCTTAGATTTGATTTATGCAAATAATTTAGCTCTCTTTTTATTTAGATTAGCTTGAACTTTATTTTGTTTTCTATGTTGAAATTTATATGTGTTGAAATGATAACCCAAATGAGTAGCTAAACCTTTTCAATTTAGGTGTAATGAAGCTCTCTTAAAATTATGTACAACATATTCTATGATTTATTATCTCTTTTTATGCTTCATGAAAGGTTGGTGTTGATGTAAGTTTATTAGAGAAATTGATAGTCTATGTTGTAATCACAGATGAGCTATGCTTAATCCAACATAAACACAATTTACATTATCATCCACCTAATTGATTTTGATCATGGAATTGAAGGAGAAACAAAATTTGATGATCTATGTTACTAAACAAAATAGTAAGTAGATCATACTTAAAATAGCTTTTGCTTTGACTTCATGTTCATATTCATTACAATTGATAAGTAGTCTTAGTGGTTGTATTATAGTTTGATTGGTTTAAGTTATATTAATTAATAACATAAATAGACCATACTTATGATAAATACATCACTAATTCTACTTACGATTAAAATGAGAGATCATATATTGTTCTTGTGTCGATTTATGTAAGAGTATGAGAGTGGATTTGCCTCTAAAGTGTCATATAAACTCATATTTTTATTCACTTTTGTCTAGTTTAATTTTTGTTATCTTTCTTAGTTTTCAAACAAACTTAAACTCTTGGATTAATTTGATTGAGTAGAATTTAAATTAATTCAATCCTCTGCAGATCGACCCGTACTGGCCACGTACTAAAATTGTACGCCGCACGGTTGAGGTTATTTTTATTACAATATTTTTCGATGGTTTTCTAACCAATAAAAAACTCGTCTTCAAACAAGTTTTTGACAACGTTGCCGGAGAATAGATTTGATTTTAGTTTACTCTTCGAATTATTTTTTTATATTTTTTATTTGATTTTATAGTATGTTAATTTTGTATGTTGATTTGCATTTAATATATATGTGTGTGTGTGTCGTATGTTTGTTGTGTGATTTTTGCTTTCATTTGAGTTGTGTGCACTTTGCAATTCTATTTGCAATTATATAAAAAAACACTTTAAGAAATTGTGCAAATCTCAATTTCATTTGCATTTGTACAAACTTTCATATTTATATTTACATTGCAATTTCACATTGCTTCTTCATATTGCTTTTTACATTTTGTTGTTACGTTGCTAATCACAACACAAAGATCATCATACAACTGTAAACAACTTCACACTTCACGGTCAAACTTCATCAAACTCCACCGCTACACTCCACCAGCAACCACTAATAACCCTTCACATCAGCAAACTCCTCCAACACCTCCTCCCTGAGACACAAAACAGCCACATCGTAACTCTGCCACCAAACACCACAAACACCCTCACTATTACCCTGCATTACCCTGCATCACCAATACCCTACATCACCATCAACATCCTTACAACCACTGCCATCCCTCAACAAACAAGCATCAAGTAAACTCCAACAATCCAAACCACTTCACCCCTCACTACTTCACTGATCAAAACCAACAATTCCTTCATACATCAACCACTTCTCTGTCCATACAACCATCAACTGCTTCTAATACTTCATATCAATACAAAACTTCATATCAATACTGCCTCATCACATACATACATACAACAGTGCAAACAAAGCACATCTGCATATACTTCAACCCAGACTGTCCTACCACCACTGTCATACAATCCCCAAACCTCAACATTTCCTACCATGCAAATGCAATTCACTTCAAACCATCACAGCAACAATCTCTTCAAACTGCTAACACATACATTCACTTCTTCCACCTTAACTACACTCAAACTTCCAGTCCATCACCTTGCTGCCTTACCAAAATCATCACAACTCCACTACCAAACATCCATCCCACACTTCTGCACTTCATCCACTGCATTGCTCCACAACATTCCATCACAGCAGTCCCCCACTATCTACGACAACCAAACCCCTACTGTTAAACCATCATCACTGCCATAACACTTCCACCTTACTTCAAAACGCTGAATACTTAAGCCATATCTCCATCATCAACATACCATACCAGAACTGTCACTGATGCTACAACCCTGTCACTGCCAACTTCCATCATCAACTGCTGCCTTCAACATTACTGGAGCAGACTTCACATCATTTCCTACCTCCATTAACATTATTTACATTTACACAAACCACTTTCCATACTTCACATAAACAACACCACCATCAAGCCTACAAGCCTTCACCATCATACAAACCATAATCCTGCTACACCCTGCACCATACAAACAACCCAACTTCTGCTCCTCATAACACTGTCATAACTCAATTCATCTAACCAAACCACCAGTCATGCAATCACCAAACTACTTCTGACCATTCCAGTGCTTTTCAACTTGCTTCAACCAATACCACACACATTACATACAGTTCTTGCTGCCACCATTGTTACCCTATCTCCTTACTATCAAACTCCACTTCCCATTCAATACTTCTCTGCAACAATAATACTACCAACAACCATACATCCCCTCTTTCCACCAGCAACTCCACGGAACTGTCACCTGACCTTCCAAAGCAACTACAACAATCTGCACAACTCCTCACAAATTAATCAATACATACAATGGTCATTCACCACTGCCTCTGCCACCACACTTCAACACATTTAAACAACTAGCAACCATATTTCATCTCTCTGTGCATTTCTCTCTGCACTTCATACCATCACTCAACTTTCACTACACTTCATTCCTCTACAACCAACCTCTTATACATCAACCACTCCCAACCACCCTCAGACAAACGCAACCAAACCCACAATCAAAACCATAAATCCAAAAAAAAAAAAAAAAAAAAAAAAAAAAAAAGAATCGAACGAGCCACTTCCTTCATCACTTGAGCATCAGTAAACTCCACCTCCTTCTCAGAACCATCCCTCCAATCATAGCAACCCGTGCTTGAAATCGAACGAACCAAAAACGAACCCAAATCATACATCTCCCTAAATCAGCAATTTGCCTTCCTCCCCACGCAACATGAATTCCATACAATCCATCTGCCTACATCAAATCAATTTCGATTTTTGATTTAAGTATTGAGTAAAGCAGCTGCTTCGATTTTGGGTTTGAGCGTTTTGAGTGAGTTGTGCGCATTTGGTTAAATTGAGAAAATAATAATTAATTGCAGTGTGGTAATTGGCCCTTTGTGGTGGGCTGAGTTTTTAAAGTGTAAATTCTATTTTTTTACGAGTTCTTTAGTTTTATATAAAAGAACAATTATGGGTAATTAGGGTTTGATGTAATTTTTTATATAGTTTTCTTTTGTTAAAATTTTAGTTTTTACTTTACAAAAAAAGAGAAACAATTGTATATATCTTGTTTGAAATTCAGGTTGCAAAGGTAGAAAATCAAAAGGAAGAATCGCCTGCTAGTTCGCTCTTCTTGCTTGCTTAAGAATAATTCGCTGCTTTTAAAATAAACTGCTAATAAATATGCACGCTCTTTTATCGTGCTCTTATCTCTTGTTTTTATTGGCTTTGCATTGTTGGTTGCTTGCATTTTAAAAATCCAAAAACAAATACAAAAACAAATTTCATTTACAATTGTATTGTTAAATCAAGTTTAATTTATATTTTGCATTCATCCCATCTTATTTTCTTTTCTAAGGGCAATACCTAAATCCACATAAGGTGGAGGATTTTATCACCCTTTCCGTGGTCCACATTTCGCATTTCATTTTAGAATTTGACCAATAATAACAGTTAGACTTTGGACATAAGGGAGCCATGAGCTTACCTAGGGCCTAATTGTATTTTGACAAGTTGTATTCTTTGAACAATTTGTTTTCTTGGTGTCTAGGCTACAATAGAGCAATAATCATCTATAAATATTATGGTGATTTATAAATATTATAGTGATTGTTTCTCTGAATGTACTTAAACCTTCGGCTGCATTACTACGGTGATTCGTGTTGCACCGATAACTCCTGTCCATTGGCTAGGTAAGAAATATTTTGTTGGATTAAGACAAAGTGTGATTATACAATTTGGGTTAAGAGCTACTAATGATAGAAAATTTGTAATTAAGTCCTTGCATTCGTTTAGTTGCATTAGTTTATGCATATTTAAAAAATAAATCCAAAACTAAATTTTTTTTCATTTGACTTAAGTTAGTTCTTTTTAGAAAAACAAAAATCCAAAAAAAACAAGCATTTCTTTTAAGTTTTTATAATCTTTTCAAAAACTAAAAAAAAATCTAAGCATATAAAAAAATAAAAATTTTAAAAATCCAAAAATCGAATTTCTCTTTTGGAAAAATAAATTCTTTTTGGTAAATATTTTTCCCTTTAAAAAAATATAAAAAAAAACAATTTTTCACTTCATTTCACCTTCTAAACCTTGCTTCTTTCTCTTAATTTCAATTCTAACTTCTTTCTCTTCTCGACTTTTACTTGTGCATGAGTACTTGGACCCGTGACACAACGACAAATACTTGGACTCATGACCCTTCGACAAATCGTTTAACTCGAACAAACGACTCTCCAATAATGGAAAACGAGAATGCCCCTCGAACTCTTATAGATAGAATCTTTCCGATAGAGTTTATATTCCTTCTTGTATCACGCTATCCGCCACTTCGGGTAATCACTTCGAAATTCATTCAAACCATATTGCCACGCTTCCGTAATTTGGCAATTTTGAACACGATAACCTATATATTTTCTTAACGAAATTCGAATAAGTTTGTGTAACCATTAAACTCCAACAACTTTGTGATGACGGAATCAAACTCTGATTAATTCCATTTGCTCTTACTGATCACGCTGAAAAATGGTTGTACAGCTACCACCGAACTCAATCAAAATTGGGAAGAATTCATTGAAGTCTTCTTAAAAAAATACTACCCCTTGGAATAAACAACTAAAATCCGAAACGAAATTGTCAATTTTCATCAATTCAGGGGTAAACCATTCGAAAAATATTTTGAAAGATTTAAAGAGCTTTTGATAAAATGTCCACACCATAATTTCGAGAAATGGACCCTCTGCTAAATCTTATACGATGGACTTGAAAATAACTTACAAACCATGCTTGAATCAATGTGCCAAGGCAATTTTCTCCCCTAACATCATGATGATGCTTGGCAATTTCTTGAAAACTTGGCGGAAAAGTCCTTCCAATAGGAACGTTCTGACAAAAAATCAAGTTACTCACGATCGAGTGCACACTCGATAGGATCATCTTTGGCTTCGAAAGCTAAAATCGATGCAATGATCAATAAATTCGATAAAATTTTCTCATCCAACCAAATAAACCAAGCTTCCCAACCAATGTGTTATAAACGCAACGATCCAAATCACATAGTCGATCAGTGTCCTAATTCGATAGAACAACTCCATGTTTTTAATAAGGTTAAGAATGACCCATTTTCTCCAACGTACGATCCTGGTTGGAGAAATCATTTGAACTTTGTATGGAACCAAAATAATCCCAACACGAATTTGGTTCGTCCCAATTTTCAAGCATTTCCAAACAATGCTTTGAATCCTCCCATTCAACCCAATCATTTTCAAAAAAAATTATGGGTCCGTCCCGAAATCAACCACAACAATCTTTTGCTTCTCAAGATGATAAACGACTGAGTTCACTTGAGAAAAATGTGAAGACCCGTCTCCTTGACTCTCGAAAACCAACACTAATTGTAACAACCCGCATATTTTTACGATTGTATATTTGAAAGATTTATTTAAATATAGCATCGTTAGTCGGATTAAAGTTCAAAATGCTACTTTTTGTAAACTATCGAATTAGGAATCGAGATTACTTCCATTGAGTCCAAAATGGCAATTGCGACCTTTTTTAGTATAAACATCGATATGTATGGAGTTGACTAAAATTTTGGTATTTTTACTTGGGTTTTGGGTTAAGGTTTCAGCCTACTAACCTAACAAAGAACCTAACTCTTCTACCTAATAACTCCCACTTCACTTCTCTTCATTCATTCATTCCATTTTTCCTAACACTCTTAAGCTAAAGGAAGGAATGGGGGAAAAGAAATTAGAAATTCCTAAGCCCCAGTTCTCTTAGGAAATTCAAATTCTTGCTCTAAAATCAAAGAGAAGTTTAGGTAAGCATCCTCTTCATCTTCTCCTTCTCGATCTCTCTTCAATTTTCAGAAATTCCTAAACCCTAACTTAGGAGAAACTTCACCTTTGATAATAGATTGAAGATTATAGAAGTGTATTGAAGAGGAATTGGTCTTGCCTTGTCTTAAAGCTTCTCATTTGTTGTTTTTGGGTTTAAAGGTGAGTTTTTGAACTCACATCTACATCTATAACTTTAATTGTTGTTAGGTATGAATCCCCAACATCTATCCATGTTCAATTGCTTTTGATTTGAGTTGATTTGGTGAATTTTCCAAATTTTGGTGTTTTGAAGTCAAAATCTTTAAAGATCCTATCCTGGATATTTGAACATGTTATTTGGGTTGTATCGAAGAGCCTATAGTTGGGTTGTCGCTTGGCATCAATCACTAGCCTCTGTTGCTTGTGCGATCGCTTTCGAATCAATTTGGCCATTATTGGCCTAGGCAAATTATTGCCCAGAATAGGCTACCAGACGTCTGGTTGGATGGTTCAAACATCTGGTTGGAAGGTCCAGACATCTAGTTAGGGCAGCAGACAAAAAAAATATACGGCAGAAAAGGAAAAAAATGGTAGAGACTTGGACCAGACGTCTGATTAGTGTTCATACGTCTGGTTAGAGTTTAGATGTTTGGAAGGGTTCTGAAATATTTCCAGAATCCAAATCCAGACGTCTGGAACTGCCAATTTTTCCTATTTTGGTTGTTTTGAGTGGATTTCCAATTTTTATCGATTTTTGTTGATTCAATTGGTTGTTGTCATCGACTTTGACGGCTTTTTTGCGGGATTTTTAGGAATATCCATTTGATGGATTTGATATCGAGTCTATGGATTTGATTCACGTTTTCATATGTGAATTTTCGACGATTGATTGTTTCTACAATCATTTCTATGATTTGTCACTTTTAAATACAAAGGTTTCTATACTAGTAGTAAATACTCAAACTCTTTTACAAAAATGATTTCAACGTTACTTTTAATACAATGCTCGTCTTTATAACCGTTTTCTAATCTATTAGTATATAAAAACCTTTACCTCATTCGTATGAGAAATCTAATTAAACGACTTAGCAAAACAAGTAGTATGAAATGCTTGCATTTTCTTTATCGGTTAATTCTTGGACTTGTTCGATTGAAATCTTATGACAATTTTCAAGTGGAAATCTAAAATTTGTTCGTAAATATTTAAGTTAAGCTAGAGGTTACGGGACATGAAGCTAAACTCATTTATTTACTATCTTAGTGTAATTTACACTTATCGATCAATGATGATCATTTTGTGACTTAGACTAGCGATGCGTGATGTCTCTTTGTTTGTGTGGGGGACTAAACCCCGTTTGTGGAGTTTCAGCTCAAAAATAGTGGGGTAGCGACTCATGGTCTTTGAGCCGTTTGTGGAGCCTCGGCTCAAAATTGATGGTTAGCGACCATGGAATAACATTCCGTTTGTGAGGCACGTGTTGGTGAGTTTTCATGCTCCCGTTTGTGATAGGCCTCCTCCTTTTGTGATTTCTGGATTTCTAATTGATGATTTGTGGAATTTGTGTTTCACCAATTTTTGCAATTGGCATTGATATGTTTTGTCAATATTTGTGGTTTGGTGAATAAAATAAAGAATATGACATTCTTTTTGGTGTTTGAGGAAGTTTGAGATATTGTATGATTTTTGTTGTTATTTAATGTATACTTGTCACAGTATGAGATTATTGTTATCATATGTTTTTGCCATATCTCTTATACCTATCTCATTTTATATGATCATTATAGCTAGACTGATCCGTTTATTATTTTATTCTTAAGTAATACTTGGGTAATACCGAGGTATTTCAGGTGCTTCTACTTGACTTCTTATCAGGGTCTGACATCTAAGTTTTGGCTAACTACTTAGCTTAGTATTTTTTGTTTTATACGTTCGAGATAGAGACTCCTTGATGTATACATATTCTTTTGTCTAGCACTTGTACCTATTCTTTTGTGATGCAATGGATCTTACATGACCACTACTTACACTTTTATGTGTTATATTCATATCTGTTTTCGCCTTAGTGATATGAATATCTGTGACTGATTTTATGTTATTTTTATGTTATATTTTTTTCGAAGACCATATAGCCACCATGTAGTAGCTTTGAGTTTGTATTTGATCTGTCAGATTTCCTCTTGAAATGAAATGAGTGCCATACTATTTGACATATGGTACTCGCACAAAGGAATTACACAGATGGTCGCTCCTCAACAGCCTTATTCTTCGTGCTAGTCAATGGCATTACCTTGTAGTGTCCTTGGCTAGTGTGGGTATAGAGTTGGGCGCTGCAGCTTGGTATCAGAGCCAAACTTCGGAACAATATAGAATAATTTAGCAAGGATCATTGTCCTAATTCTTTCTTAGGAATCATGCCTTAGGATTTATCCGAGTCTTTGGACCCGTCCTATCCTATTTTCTTTTGTAATGCCTTGTTTTATCAATCAAGTCTGTTTGATATTCATTCTGAGAATAACCTTTTTCCTCTTCTTTCTTTCTTTCTTAAAGAAGAAGAGATGGTTAGATCTTGCAGTCTTAGCGCTGGTCAATCCAATAGTCCTCCTCTGGATGGCGTATTCATGTGTTCCCAATAACTTTTGGATCTTGCAAAGATGTCAAGATTATTTTATGTGATTATGCTTTCCGATCCGATTTGCATGTTATGTGCTACTTGGGTTTCGGAATGATTTTGGGAATGCATTTGCTTAACCGTTATGAAACCCATATTCAACATCCAGCGAGGACTATCCATCTTCGACATCCTTAATCTGTTAAGCAGATTTCTATTTTTCTTAATGATTTTGATTCCAATATGGGGCATCATTTTATTCTCTAAACCCACATGATGAGGAAAATGATATTTCTCTCATTCAAGTAGTTCGTAAATTTCCCGGTATCTTTGAGCTTGTCTTAGGATTATCACCTAAGCAATCTATTGAGTGGTGCTAAGGTCATTTCAGCTCGACCTTGCCGTCGGCTTTCATCAGCTACGAGTTGCGGAGGGTAGCATTCCACTCATCACATTCCGCACTCGTTATGATTCTTATGAGTGGTTCGTTATGTCATTTGGTTTGACGAACCTTCCAGCTTATTTCATCCATCTTATGAATCGAGTATGCTACGAATATCTAATGAGTATTCATTAATTATGGATAAAAACAACAATTTAAAATTTACAAATCTTTTTAATAAGATTTATTTATAAGTATAATTGGATTTTGTTCTTAAAACGAGTAAAGAATATTTTTACATTTTTAAAGAGACACGTTTATCATATAGAAGATTATTTTTTATTGCATTGCCCATTGAGTGCTTTAAGAATTCTGGCCGATGCACCTAATCAACGTTATCAATAGGAATCTCCTAAACGCTATGATGTGACAGTCAGACACAATAAATTGACTTGTAAAAAGTAATTTTTCTCTAAAAAGATGATTACATAAAGTTCATTATAATTTTGAACGTCTTAGCTTTTCGGGAAAGTGGATCATTTAAATGAACTCTTTTCCGATGCTCCTATTCTTGTGATTCCCGAAGGGAACCAAGACTTCACTGTTTGTACCAATGCTAGTCATATTGGGTTGGGTGTCGTTCTCATTCAAAAAGGGAACGCATTATCGCTTATGCTTCTAGACAATTAAAGCTTGCCGAGACTAGATATGCCACTCATGATCTAGAGCTCGCGGCCATTGTTTTTACTTTTAGAATTTGGCATAATTATCTTTTGGGAGAGAAATTTGTTCTCTATATCGATCATAAATCTTTGAAGTATTTATTTTCTCAAAAGGAACTTAATTTGCGTCAAAAACGTTGGCTCGAATTCCTTGCATCTTATGATCTTGATATTCTTTATACTCCCGGAAAGGGAAATCGTGTTGCCAATGCCTTAGTCGTAAGCAACAAGCAGTTGTTCCAATGATGATATCCAACTGGAATGATCTCGAGACTTTGTCTACTTGTGAGATTCGAGATCGTGAATCCGATTCATATTCATCACTTGTTTTATGTAACCTTGAGGCTCATCCTTTTCTTTAGACCGCATTTTCTACGCTCAATTGCATGATCCCGAATTGGCTCAACTTAGCCAAAGTTGTAGGGATAGAAATACTGATGGTTTGAAAGACTTTGAAATCGATGCTCATGGCGGCATTCGAAAATTTGGTAGATTTATCGTGCCAAATATTAGCGATCTTCGTAAAGACATTTTAGAAGATTCTCATCGTTCTAAATTTACTATTCATCCTGGTAGTAGTAAAATGTACGTGGATATGAAGTAACTTTGTTATTGAGATGGAATGAAATCCGATATTACTAACTTCATTAAGCATTGCATAACTTGGCAACTCATAAAGGCCGGGCATCAAAGTCCCGGTGGGTTGTTGCAACCTTTGGATATTCTTGTATGGAAGTGGGATCAAGTCTCCATGGACTTTATTGATGGTCTTCTCCTTTCTCGTTCAAGTCATGACAGTTTGTGGGTGATAGTAGATAGACTTACAAAATCTGTCCATTTTATTCCCGTTCGGTCTAATCGGACAGTACCTCTCCTGGCCAAACTCTATGTTAGAGAAATTGTTAGATTGCATGAAGTTTCTACTTCTATTTTTAGCCATCGTGATCCATCATTTACTAGTGGATTTTGGAAGAGTCTTCAAAAAGCTTTGGGAATAAAGCTTAATTTTAGCACCGCTTATCATCCTCAGTCCGATGGACAAATCGAGCTTGTGAATCAAATTCTTGAAGATCTTCTTCGTGCATGTGTTCTTGATTTTGGGGGAAGTTGGGAAGATCATATTTCTCTTGTTGAGTTTTCCTATAATAATAGCTTCCAATCTAGTATTGGTATGGCGCATTTCGAAGCACTCTATGGAAGGCCATGCCGACCTCCTTCGTGTTGGCTTGAAGCTAGTTTTAGGTTCAGATTTTATTCGTGATTCCACAGAAAAGATTGAACTTATTCGTCATAGGATGAAAGAAGATCAAAGCAGACAAAATTCCTATGCTGATAATCGAATAAGGAATTTGGAATTTTATATGGGAGATTTGGTGTTTATTCGTGTTTCACCTATGAAGGATGCTGTGTGTTTCAGTCGATCAAGAAAATTAGCGCCTTGATATATTGGTCCATTTTCCATCACCGAACGTATTGGTTCCGTGGCTTATCGCCTTTTATTACCGGCTCAATTTTCTGCTATTCATGATGTATTCCATGTCTCCCAACTACGGAAATGCCTTAGGGATTCCGATTCTATTCTTGAACCTGGTGTTATTGAAGAAATTGAAGTTTCGCCTAATTTGACTTATGACCAACATCCTATTCATATCATTGCTATGGAGGTTAAATGCCTTCGAAATAAAGATATTCCTCTTATGAAAGTTCAATGATCCTCATATCCTGAGGATTTCTCTTGGAAATCCAGAGAATTCATCGAGCAAACACATCTGGACTTACTCTCTCGTGCTCTTTAATGTGAACTTCTTGTTTTAAAATTTTCTTTTATGTTGATATGCTTTTATGGTTGTTACGTTTCGTTTTCTTCTTAAGAATTGCGAGGATGCAATTTCTTTAAGGAGAAGAGTCTGCAACAACCCGCATATTGTTACGATTTTATATTCAAATGATTTATTTAAATATAGCATCATTAGTCGAATTAAAGTTCGAAATGCTACTTTTTGTTAACTGTCGAATTAGGACTCGATACTACTTCCATTGAGTTCAAAATGGCGTTTGCGACCTTTTTGAGTATAAACATCGATATGTTTGGAGTTGAATAAAATTTTGGTATTTTTATTTGGGTTTTAGGTTTGGGTTTGGGTTTGGGTTTGGGTTTCAGCCCACTAACCTAACAAAGAACCCAACTCTTCTACCTAATAACTCCCACTCCACTTCTCTTCATTCATTCATTCCATTTTTCCTAATACTCTCAAGCTAAAGGAAAGAATGGGGGAAAAGAAAAGAAATTAGAAATTAGAAATTCCTAAGCCCTAGTTTTCTTAGGAAATTCAAGTTCTTGCTCTAAAATCAAAGAGAAGCTTAGGTAAGAATCCTCTTCATCTTCTCCATCTCAATCTCTCTTCAATTATCAAAAATTCCTAAACCCTAACTTAGGAAAAACTTCACCTTTAATAATAGAATGAAGATTCTAGAGGTGTATTGAAGAGGAATTGGTCTTACCTTATCTTAAAGCTTCCCAATTGTTGTTTTTGGGTTTAAAGGTGAGTTTTTTAACTCACATCTACGTCTATAACTTTCATTGTTGTTAGGTATGAATTTCTAACATCTATTCATGTTCAATTGCTTTTTATTTGAGTTGATTTGGTGAATTTTTCAAATTTGGGCGTTTTGAAGTCAAAATCTTTAAAGATCCGATCTTGGATATTTGGACATGTTATTTGGGGTGTATCAAAGAGCCTATATGGCTGGGTTGTTGCTTGGCATAAATCCCTAGCCTCCGTCGCTCGTCCGATCGCTTCCGAATCAATTTGGCCACCATTGGCCTAGGCAATCTGTTGCTCAGAACAGGCAACCATACGTCTGGTTGGAAGGTCCAAACATCTGGTTAGGGCAGCAAAAAAAAAAAATATAAGGCAGAAAAGAATAAAAGGGCAGAGACTTGGACCAGGCGTCTAGTCCAAACTTAGCAGACGTCTGGTTAGTGTTCAGACGTCTGGGAGGGTTCTGAAATATTTCCAGAACCCAAATCCAAATGTCTGGATTAACCCCCAGACGTTTGGGACTACCAATTTTGCCAATTTTGGCTGTTTTGAGTGGATTTTCAAT
Source organism: Allium cepa (assembly GCA_030765085.1). Taxonomy (NCBI): domain Eukaryota; kingdom Viridiplantae; phylum Streptophyta; class Magnoliopsida; order Asparagales; family Amaryllidaceae; genus Allium; species Allium cepa. Next base: position 175,551,264 of record CM060931.1, read on the forward strand.
TTTTACCAATTTTTGTTGATCCGATTGGTTGTTGTCATTTATTATCGACTTTGATGACTTCTTTTCGTGATTTTTGGGAATATCCATTTAATGGATTTGATATCGATTTTTATGGATTTGGTTCACGTTTTCGTATGTGAATTTTTGGTGATTGATTGTTTCTACAATCATTTTTGTGATTTGTCACTTTTAAACACAAAGGTTTCTATACTAGTAGTAAATACTCAAACTCTTTCACAAAAATGATTTCAACGTTACTTTTAGTACAAAGCTCATCTTTATAACCATTTTTCAATCTATTAATATATACAAATCTTTACCTCATTCATATGAAAAATCTAATTAAACCACTTAGTAAAACAAGCGGTATGAAATGCTTGCGTTTTCTTTGTAGGTTAATTCTTGAACTTGTTCGATTGAAATCTTGTGACAATTTTCGAGTGGAAATTTATAATTTGTTCGTAAATATTTAAGTTAAGCTAGTGGTTATGAGACATGAAGCTAAACTCATTTATTTACTAGCTTAGTGTAATTTACACTTATCGACCGATGATGATCATTTTGTGATTTAGACTAGCGATGCATGATGTCTCTTTGTTTGTGTGGGGGATTAAACCCATTTGTGGAGTTTTGGCTCAAAATTGGTGGGGTGGTGACCCATGGTCTTCGGGCCGTTTGTGGAGCCTCGGCTCAAAACTGATGGTTAGCGACCACGGAATAGCATTCCTTTTGTGATGCACGTGTTGGTGAGTTCTCATGCTCTTGTTTGTGATAGGCCTCTCCCTTTTGTGATTTCTGAATTTCTAATTGATGATTTCTGGAATTTGTGTTTCACCAATTTTTGCGATTGACATTGATATGTTTTGTCAATATTTGTGGTTTGGTGAATAAAATAATGAATATGACATTCTTTTTGGTGTTTGAGAAAGTTTGAGATATTATATGATTTTTTTGTTATTTAATGTATACTTGTCACAGTATGGTATTATTGTTATCATATGTTTTTTCATATCTCTTATCCTATCTCATCTTATATGATAATTATAGCTAGACTGATCCGTTTATTATTTTCTTCTTAGATAATACTTGGGTCAGACCGAGGTATTTTAGGTACTTCTACTTGACTTCTTATCAGGGTCCGTCATTTGACTTTCAGCTAACTACTTAGCTTAGTAATTTTTTGTTTTATACATTCGAGACAGAGACTCCTTAACGTATACATATTCTTTTGTCTAGCACTTGTACCTATTCTTTTGTGATGTGGTGGATCTTACACGCCACTACTTTGATGTACACTTTTATGTGTTATATTCATACCTGTTTCCACCTTAGTGATATGAATATCTGTGACTGATTTTATGTTATGTTTATTTTATATTTGTTTCCGAAGACCATACAGCTATGTTATGTTTATTTTTATATTTGTTTTCGAAGACCATACAGCCATTGTGTTGTAGCTTTGAGTTTGTATTTGATCTGTCATATTTCCTCTTGAAATGAAATATGTGCCATACTATCTGACATATCGTACTTGCATAAAGCAATTACACATATGGTTGCTCCTCAACAGCCTTATTCTTCATGCTATTTGATGGCATTACCTCATAATGTCCTTGTCTAGTGTGAGTATAGAGGTGAGGCACTATACTATTACATCCACGGTATTCACGTGTTGTAAATCCATGTGCCGGGGAGGCAGATTTTCAAGGGTATAGTAAATTAAAAGATAGAAACACAAATTCTTATATGGGGCATTTCACTAGAAGGACAAACTTTGTAGTTCAATTAATTTCTAGGACACACATCCAAAAAAATTAATTTCAAGGCCAAAGTCAGCAAAATAGTTACTTTTAAGGACAAAGTCAGCAGTCCAATTACTTTCAAGGAGATAATTTCATAGGTTTTTAGACCTTAAAAACTAATTATTTTGCATTTTGTCCTTAAAAGTAATTATTTCAGTTGTGTGTCCTAGAAACTAACTGCAGTTGCTAAAGAGGCCCTTGTGGCTAATTTCCACTTCTGATATTATGTTAAAATAGATAGATAGTACATACAACACCCTTACTAGGGTACATCAGAGTTTTTTTTTTATGAAATAACCCGGACAGGAACAGTTATAATTGCCTGCTCCCACACTTGCTAGTACAACTAAACTTAGACATGGTGGAAAATAAAATAAACAGATAGATAGACATCCACATCGGGTGCCCCATCTCCATTGCTCCAAAAACCTCTTCCTGCATGCTCTTCCCCAAAATACTCCAAAATAGAATCTTGAATACTTGGCTGTCCAGAAAAATAGGACACCTAGAGTTTAAAGGGAAAACAAAATAAACTCCTGTTTAGTCATGGGACTGGTGTGCGAACTCAAAATACATTGTTTGAAAACAAATAGGTATCTCATAAGACCATGCCGCACATAAACACGAAACATGGTTTTACCTTATGATAACTAAAACATTCTTACGTAAGAATAAGGGATATTATTTTAATGACATATCTCTAAAATCATTTGCAAGTAAATTTATTAATCTTAGCCGAATTTGTTACATTATTAAATTCCAGCATACCACCTTGTAATAATGGGCTTTCTACATTTAGAATCTTACGGGCTCTTATTGGAGAATGGGTTTTCATAGAAATGATCAGGTGAAGGGACTACCTTCTAGTAGTACATCTCTAGAGGAATGTACAGAGGCCTAACTGATGGTCCCCTACCAACACAAGATCGACCTACTTCTTCCTAGATAGTACCGAACATGTCATCACCCTTGTCGTTGCCGACCTAACTGAGACGTCTCTTAGCATACACCACAATAATTTAAACTCAAACATCATAGCAGGTAGAAATATATCTTAAAGGGGACGATCATGCCCTAATGGTTCCAAACCACATAGCCTTGCCGCATCTACCCTATTTCGGCCATCTCCGAGTGTGAGGCTTGTGGTAACGATTACCTTTCTTATTTCACATCATCTTCCTTTGAATGCTACACTACCATTCCATGGTCACACAACTGATTTCTACAAACTTATAACTTCTAAGCTCGTATGTCTCAAGAAAGGGTGTTAAACTAAGAGAAGTTGCCCTCTCTAACACCAAATATATGATACTTTCATAAAGATCACTTATGTAACTAGGAATGCAACGCCAAACATTCGTCCATACAAGTTTTTCAGGTACAGGACAAACTGAAGGCACTCTCCTACCACATCCTGTCGGGAGTTACCCCTACGATTAGTAGCGATTAGTCCTTGCATTGGATATTTCATAACGAAAAGACTGTTACTACTATATGTATGTTGGTAATTCATCCCCAAAAGATCAACAAGCAATCCTTCATTACAAAAATTCCAAATATCATATCCATGTCTTCACTTCGAATATGTTAATTGGTTCGAAGTGGCCTTTGGATAGGAATCATCCAAATCCGACCCCGGTTCCTTCAAAACAATCATCGATAAAACGATGTTCTTGTGAATAGGGAATCATTCTTTAATTTGTTTAGTTCTTTTTTTTTTTATCAAAAATCTCTTTTGGAGATATACATTTCTTAAACATTCTTTTAAGTATATATGAAATCATTAAACCTCTCTTATCACAGCTTTTGATTTCTTAAAACCTTTTTACACTTAACTCGTTTGTGACATTTCGACCTTATCTATCCCTCACAAAGGGAAGAGGCCAAGTGAGGTAGGGCACTGGTTTCTCCTAAACATCTCCTTAGTTTAAGCACCTCACATTCGGATCTCATGAATAGAAAAAACCCAGTCAACCGGTTTTTAGAGCCAAAATTAAACCACTTAATTATAATGACTTTTCTTTGAACATTTATTTAAATTCTTTTTAAATAACTAAAAAACTTCCAAATTATTATAAAATAACTTAATTATCCATTTTAAAATATTTAAAAATTTTGGAAAAGAATTATTAAGTTTAAACTATAATTCAAAAGTTATAGAAAAATGCTGCGGAAAAGTGTTACGGAAAGTGCTTTTTTAAGCTATATTGATCAAAACAACGTTTTATTATTTGAAAATTCATTCTTATTTCTCAAATCACTTTTATCACATTTTAAAACATTTATAATATTTATTCCATAATTTTAGACAAATTTAAAACATCATTTCCAAAGAAAATCAATTTTGGATTCCGAACTACGAAACTGCAATTTTTCCAAAACTTATTTTACTCATGTTTCAAAATCTACTTATCGAAATCTCAATTTTATTTCTTCATTGGAAAACTATGTATAAAATTGTTTGGAAATTTCTTATCTCGAAGAATTCCCAGCTATATTCCATCTTTTACATGTGTTTGATTTTTACGGCATGAAATCACGAACTGCCGTTACGCGACGCGCCTATTTTTGACTAAATTTTCAATTCTCGTTCAAACTTCACCAACACACTTTTAAATGTTTATAAAACATTTAAAACTCATTTTAAACCATTTTAAAAGAGGTTTAACATACCATATACATCTTTTTATTAATTTAAGAGAAGCGATTTCCTTTGTGCTTATCGACATGTATCGTGACTTGCATATATATTCAATATTCATATGAAAACATCCAAACTTGATAATCAACGCATAATAAACATCCATTTGCAAACATCATATCATCATTCAAAATATAATATAATAGTTGTTCTCACCTTGGGTTTTAAACTATTACTTTAAAATTTGTTATAGCTTCGCTATTCGAGTTTCGAAGCTCACTATTCTTCAGATTTTAGCTCCTAGATGCCTCAACCAAGATTTGAGATGCCTAGGGGTGCACGGCCTAGGGTGGAATAAGGGTTATGCTCGGCCTAGTGATGGAGTGTGGTGGAGTTTGTGAAGAACAAGGAGAAAGTGGAGTTTTGGGATTGTTTTGAGGTGTTTAACTACATGGAACTAAATACTAAAATTTAAACTCTTTTTGAAATAAATTTTAACATTATTTATTTTGGAATGGAAGCCATTAAAGTGGAAGACAAAGCTTAGATATATAAAGAAGAAGAAGAAGAATGAAAATGAAGAGAAGAGGGTAGGGTATTTATAGGAAAAGAAGAGTATAAATGAAGACATGCACACATCACCTTTTGCATCACCATTGCAAAGCTTATCCAACACACCTCCCCCTCCTATAGGCATGGAAAGAGCCTCTCCCTAAGTGCCCATCAATTCCATCTTCTCATGTGTGCATATAGAGACGACCCGACTTTCCACTCCCGGAAAATCGCATCATCTTTAGGAAAGAAAGGGATAGAAAAGAGAATAGAAAGAAGAGAAGAAAGAAACAACACATCAGAATCTAACAGCGGAACGAATAAATTATATTAATAACATAAATATTACATAGTTTACAACCATATCAGAGTACACAGATATACAGCACATACTAGACAGTTATAAACACCTGTCTAGTTATACAACACAATACAACAACTCAGAGAACACACAGCGGAAAACTATATATATCTACTCGCAGAAGCCTCCTGCTCCATTGCTCCTCCAGAATTCGTCAAGCCAATCTAAAATCCTAACCTGAATTCTCTTGACTACTCATAAAAATTTGAGTACCCAAGAGTTTATGAAAAACAAAAATAAACTCCGAGTCAGACATGGGTCTGGTGTGAGTAACAGGTTAAAGTTGCTTAACTTTGAAAAACCTTTTGAAAAGAAAGGTATCACGTAAGACTTCCCACACATAAACATGGAAAAGTTTTTACCTTACGCTAACCAAAACATTTGATAGGAAATCCGATGATATTATAATAGGTCTAGGGTTTTCAAATAAATAAGAAATAGCCGAAATTGTCACATGATTAAATTCCAGCTACTAGCCACAAAAGTGGGTAATACAATCAAAACCGTTGGCACTTATTGGATTTTGGATTCCATACAATGGCAGGGCTACTGGGGTACCGCCCGTCACAGTACGTGGCCTAGATCAACGTACCGAGGATCACTCCCGACCCCCTGCAACACAAAGCCGGACCCATTCCTTACTAAACAGTTCCAAACAAGACAACCCCGTGGTTGTAGCTAGCAACCACCCACATAGCCGAATATAAAGGGACTTCTAGACAGGGATCAATCTTGCTCTCCAGTGGGTGCGACCCACGAAGCTTTGCTGCACCTCCCCTGTTTTAGCCATTCCCAGTTGATGAGGCTTGAGGCTACGATTACCTTTATAGGACATATCACTTAGAATGCTCATCGTCCACCTGGCGATGTTCTGAAAGCATTCAATCCATACAAGTTCATTCCGGGTTCGAACGAAACCGAAGGCATTATCTCGTTACACTCGTTTTGGAATCACCCTCAGAGTTAACGACAATAACCCTTGCACTCTAAACCACCATCTCGAATCTATAAGAACTAATTCCGTCAAACTCATTACGGAATCACCCACAGAGTTATACTGACTCATAGTCCTTACACCTCGAGTCTTCACAAAGCTCCACTTTGATTCACGACCTAACGTTATTTGGAATCGATGTGGTTTTCGGATATCCAAATATGGAAACCCGATCCCGGTCTCATCGAAATCCAAAGCGTGTCTTTTAAGGTCCAAGTTGTTTTAAAGGTTTAAAACAATTCAATTACAGTATCTATATACACACAGATAGATAATTCATAAATCATAACTGATAATTAACATTATCACATAACAAGAAATCCACACATCAATATCAAATAGATATTCCATATATCATAATCACAATAGATAACCTAAGTTATCATCACAATGCAAACCAACATTCATACCACACAATATTATTTATCTCATTACTGAGATCTTAAAGCATCCAAGACAATCAAGTTCAACCATTCATCCATAAGCAATGATTTACTCATTATCCTATAATTAATTTAAAATGAATTAAATTAACTATCTCTATTACTAATTAATTTAAAATGAATTAAATTAATTACTCATCTTGAATTAATTTAAAATAAATTAAATTAATTACTTCACCAATATATCTTGCTTACTCAAACATTTAATTGATTATAATCAATTAATCATTCAAAATAAATCATCCTAATTAATCACTATTGATTAATTACTCTTAATTACATTCATGTAATTATCCTTAATTAATTTCACACAAATTAATTATCCTCACTAAACAGTAATTAACCTTTAATTACTCAACTAATTAATTAATCATAATTAATTACATTTATCCTTAATTAATTACATTAATTAATTACCTTTAATTACCTATTATTGATTAATTAATCATAATTAATCAACTTTAATTACATCATTAATTAAAATAATTAATGATCCTTAATTATTCCTCAAATTAATTACTCCAAGTAATTAACTAATTAATTACTATATTAAACCAAATTAATTATCCTTAAATTAATTTCTTAATTAATTATTTGATTAATTACTAAATAATTAATCCAAATTATCTCATACTTAAACATCTCCACTTAATTACAATCATGTAATTATTAATTAATTACTTAACTAAGTAATTTCCAAAACTTTAATTACATAAAGTAATTATTTATAAAACCCAAGTGTTTAAAATTAATTAAACTTAATTAATTAAAAATAAACAATCTCATTAAACTAAATTAATTACATTAAATAATTAATTCCCTAATTACTTTTAGTAATTATACTCAAATCATTCACAATTGATTATTATTAAATTAATTAATCTAATTAATTATAAAAACTTAACTACATTAATTAATTGTTAAATAATCCTGGTTAATGACCTTCATTAACCATCCTCAAATTATTTTATAAAGTAATTAACTTAAATTAATTACCATTTAAATTATCTTTAATCATTCATTAATTAAAGTTAATTATTAAATTAATTAACCTTAATTAAAAACTTAATTACATAATTAATATTCATTTATCATTAATTAATAACTTAATTAATGATCTTAATTCTAAATTGATTAATCATTAATCAATTATTGATTCCAAATTTAATTAATTAATTTAATTAATTATTAAATCTTAATTACCTTATTAATTAATTCTAAAACATAAATCTTAATTTCAAATTCAAAACATAACTTAATTATGTTTAAAACAATTTAATTCAAAACTAAGAACTTTTGAAATTACCTTTAAATTTCAATTTAAATTCTAGTTTAAAATAGAAATTTTTTAAAACCTAACAAAGTTTTAAATAGTTTTTAAACTTATTTAAATTTCAGAACAAATCAAAAGTTTGTCTTAAAATAAAAATTTGAAGTTGAATTCATTTCAATGTTTTGGAAATTTCAACTCTTTCTTAATTTAAACTTTCAATTTGAATCTTCTTTAAATTTAAACCGAACTCATTTTTAAACATAGAATTTCCAGATTTAAATTTAATCTGTAAATCCTTACTCACATTTTTTTTAAACCTTAATATTTAAAATTTTAAACTATCTACCAAAACAAATTAGATAATTAAGTTAAATTTCTAAAACTTCCATTTTAATATTAAAACTGGAATTTAAATCTAGTCAGAATTTAAACTTGCATTTGAATTTGAACTTAAATTTTACTCAAAACATAAAACTGCAGATTTAAAAAGTTTAAATCCAGATTTAAAAAAAAAACAGAAAAACAGGTTTCAAAACCTGGAATTTGAATTCAAATCAAAAATACAAACTTGAATTCAAATCAAAAATACAACTTGAATTTGATTTTAAACTCAAACTTTTCTTTAAACATAAACTTCAGATTTTAAATTTTCAAAAACCCAGATTTAAGAAAACAGGTTTTCTGAAACCTGAACATTTGCAGTGACCCGAGAAGAACAAATTTTACTTCGGGTTTCATGCGTGCCTACTTCGAGTTTCCTATTGACCTGCTTCGAGTCATTCTCCCATTTCCCCTGAAACATTCCCAATCCCAACTGTTTGCCAGAAACATGTCGCCGTGCATATGCACGGCAACCACCACCTCTGGCGATCATCTCAGGTGATCAAGCCACAACCAAAAATCCATCGAAGTCCTAACATCATCATCAAATCGAGTAGTAAATCAGAGAATCAAAGTTTTAACCCAAATTCAAACCTGGAAAACATATTACAGGTTTCTGTTCAACCTGTCAATGACCATTTGTTCGCCACTCCGATCACCTGAGTATCCTCCTCTCCGGCCATGAATTACTCTACACACCAACTACCCACACACCAAAAACCAAATCACTCGATCCACTCTTCACCTCCTCACTGTCCCAAACTTTAACCCTTATTCAAAACTTAGTGTTCAAACCAAAATTTTCCCATAGCAACCAATCTAGCAATTTATTATTCTCATTACAGATTTTCTATGGATCTATGATCCTTACCCTATAACTCAAAAGAAGTTTGAGTTTCTTAAACTAGAGATTTGCAAGAATTTTGCTTATATTCAATTTTGGTTTAAGAACAAACTGTTACTCTATCAAACACCTAAAAATATTAATACTTGATTTAAAAATCAAGTTACAGTTTAGATATTTGATTTATACTACTAAATTACCATATCCATTTGATTGAGTTTTGATAAAAATAAGCATGCATGATGCTTTTCCCTGTTTCCAGAGTCAACTCATAATTTTAACTTCTTGACATTTTAAAACATGAACTTATGAAGATAATACAACTTTACTTTGCATCTAAACATGGATTAGATCTTGAGTTCATGAAATTTTGAATTATATCTTTAAGTTTGGAATCTAGAACAAGAAAGAATTAATCACAGCATGCAGGCATTCAAACTCATACATATATATACAGACATTTCATCATACTCATCAGTAAACACTTTAAGCAACTATATCAAATTTTAAATTAGTTTTTAAAATAAATTGTTACTCACATTTTAAAAATGCAGACCACTGTTTAGCTCCTTTGAATTTTGCAGAAATATGATATGCAGAGTCCTGTTTTTCCTTTATGCAGAAGACATAAAAATGCAAGCTTGACCCAAATACTAGCATGCAGATGTTCATTCAACCCAGATTCAAACAGAAATGCAAAGGTCTTCATTCACTTCAGGTTTGAAATAGAGTGCAGAGAAAAAGAACAGGCATCACTTTGCTTTTAGGAAATGCAGATAAAAACAACAGTGCAGGCTTTATTTGATTTTGAGGAAGTGTAGATTGATATTTGATTTTAAGGCAGATGAGTTTGATTGTTGAAGAAGAGGAATATGCAGATTTGATCTTTGATGAGGGGTGGAGTATGCAGGTTTTCACTTTGATTGTAAATGCAGATTTGAACAGGGTTGTATGTATGAAGTAAGTGAGTTTTTGATCTTTTCTCTTTTGATTTAGGAGAATGAAAAATGTTATGCATGAATGAAGATTGTAAACTTAACTAATGTATTTTCAGATTTAATGAAATAAAAGAAAAATAAAACTAATTTTTTAACACTTGTCAAAAGTTAGACACTTGTCTATTTGAATGCATATGAATTTAACACTTGTTTCTTTTTTTTTTTAAAAGTAATTAGTTTTTAATTTACAAACTAGAGTGTGAATTAACTTAATTTAACTTGTTAGTTTATTTTAACATGTGTATAAATTTATAAATGAAATAAGAACAAATCATGTTTATAAACTTATACAAATAAAAACTAAAACAATTAAACAATTTAAGATTTTATACTTTGGAATTTAAATTCAAACTAAATTCAAAAATTAATTATTTTCAAATCAAGTTATAAATATAAATTCAATTTGAAATAACAATTACAAATCTTATTCAAAATTTATTTTAAAAGTCATTACAATATCAATATTATTTTTATAACTCTCTTATTATTAAATTAAAAACATTTTACAAGAAATTATATTTTTATTAAATAAATAATCCATTTTATTAAGTCATGAAATCATTTGTTGAATTAATTCTAAATTTAAAACTCAATCTAATTTAATTTTAAACATTTAAATATTTTATTATCAATTTTAAAATCATATATTTATTTATGAAATAGTTTTAAAACTCAATACTAATTAAAATCAAAATTTTCCCAAATTAAAATGTCTATATTAGAATTTTAAAACATGATTTAATTATTAAATTAAACCAAAATCATTTATTAAATTTTGAAAAGCTTAAATATTAAATAAAACAAATTTTCCAAATTACTATAAATAATAAAACTAGAAAATATGCTTTACTATTAAAATTAAAACAAAGCTAATTTATTTAAAATATAAACCAAATATTTATTTATAAATAAAAATCAATTTATTATTTTTAAAAAGATAAAATAACCAATTTAAATATTTATTGAAGAAGATTATTAAATTTATTTGAATAATTATTAACAGAATATCAATATCAATTTAATTTTAACTACAGATTATTAAATTGATATTGTTAAAAATTCCGGGATATTACACATATGTTGACTTATATATGCTTAAGTATTAAGAAATCATATAATATGTTATATATTTTATATTATACTTTTATATTTATATATTTTGGTATATGTATGTTTATGTGCATGCTACATATATGCATATGCACATGTGTATGTGTATGTAACATGTCCCTACAATATTGCACAACTTCCACATGTTTTATCGTTACAAATCCTGATTCCGATTTTCGGTCATATTTTCTCTTTTAAACTAATATGCATATTTTTGTAAACATTTTTGGGAATAAATTTTCTTATTACTATTAAATAATTAAAATAATCATATTTTATTTATAAAATCATATAAATTAATATAAATAATTATTCACAAAATTATTTGTGTTATCGACAAAAGCTAAATGATTATTTATTTGAAGTGATATATTTACGGGTCGTTACAGACCCCCCTCCTTAAAAGAATTTCGTCCTCGAAATTAGGATAAGAAGAAACTAGCTCAAAAGGAAATATATTCCATATAATGAATATATACAAAAATATGGATAAGTGACTGCACCATAGGCGATGAGTACACTACAACAACATGATTTATACAGTTCGTTCTTCCATCCTAAATTCGGGATATGCCTTTTTCATTCCATCTTTCGTTTCCCAAGTACAATCCTCAGCATCACACTCCATTGAACTTCGACTAACCTTACTACCTTCCTCCTTAATCGTTTTTCATCACGATGAACAATTCGAACAAGTCGTCTAATAACTGCCAAATTCGGTTCCACCTCCAAGGCTTCCTGAGCAGCTGTTTCTATGATTTTCTTTGGGTCATGCACATGTTTCCTTAAATGAGATACATGAAAAACATTGTGCACTCCTGCCGACCTTTCTGGTAATTGCACTCGATACGCTAGTGGGCCAATTCATTCAAGAATGGAAAACGGTCCAACATATCGAGGTGCTAACTTCCCAGCTCCTCCAACTCTCACTACTTCTCTCATCAGAGAGACGTTCAAAAAGACTGAATCTTCAATTAATCATTCCAAATTTCTATGTCTTTGGTCTGCATAACTTTTCTATCTGCTCTGGGATTCCTTTAGCTTCTTCCTAATCATATCCACCTTTTTTGAAGCTTTTCGTATCATCTCGGGACCAAGTACTAACTGATCTCCAGTTTAGATCCTACATGCTGGTGACCTGCACAGACGACAATATAGAGCTTCATACGGTGCCATGCCAATACTAACTTGATAGCTATTATTATAGGAGAACTATACAAAATGCAAATGTTTTTCCCAGGAGCCTCCAAAGTCTAGACTACATGCTCTGAGAAGATCTTCCAAAATGCGGTTAGCTTTCTCCTTCTGTCCATCGGTTTGGGGGGTGTTAGTTAGTGCTCATATTCAACCTTGTTCCTTAAGCGGTCTGTAATGCTTCCCAAAACCGACCAGTATAGATTGTATCCCGATCGCTTACTATACTGCTTGGAACTCTATGCAATCAGATAATCTCCTTAATATATATCTCGACAAGGCTTGTGGAGGTCCTTGTTGATGTTACTGTAATGAAGTATGCACTTTTAGTTAATCGGTCTATGATAACCCAAATGCCTTCGTTCCCTTTCCTCGTTCGCGGTAAATCATCAATGAAATTCATTGGTATTTGATCCCACTTCCAAGCTGGAATCTCCAAAGGTTGAAGTGCCCTATAATTTTCTGCTGGTCGCTCTTGACTTGTTGACAATTGGTGCATCTGCGAACATAATTAGATATGTCCCTTTTCATGCTTTTCCACTAAAAATATGCGCTTTATATCTTTATACATTTTGTTAATTCATGGATGAATATTAAGTTTGGTTTTGTAACATTTATCTAATACCTCTTGCCTAAGATTTTCCACATTTGGGCAAATTCGCCCATTTAATCGTAATATTTCGCTTTTATCCACTTCAAAGCTTGAATTCTTCCCTTGGCATATATTATTATATTTTTTTCTTAAAAATCGATCATCCTTTTGTTTTATGGAAATTCTTTCCAGAAGAGTTGGAGTTACTGCAAAATTAGAAATAATTGTGTACTTTCTACTCAATGCGTCTGATACTATTGCTTTCCTGGGTGCGTATAAAATATCTAGATCATAAGATGCGATAAATTTCAACCAATGTTGCTGGCTCATGTTTAAATCTCCAAGCGAAAAGATAGTTTAAAGATTTATGATCCATAAAGAGCTCAAACTTTTCACCTAATTAAAAGATGGAATTTTAATTACTAAGGTCAATTCAAAGTTTTAATTGGAGCAAACTACGAAAAATTATTACCCAGCAAATAGTGCCTCCATATTTTTAATGTGAACACCACGGCTAATAGTTTTAAGTCGTTTGTTGCATAATTCTTCTCATAAACCTTCAATTATCTACTTGCATAAGCAGTCACCCTTCCTTCCTGCATCAGAACTGCACCAACTCCTTCTCCTCAAGCATCTGTATACATGGTTAATCCATTATTTCCATTTATAATTGCTAGAACTAGAGCGGTTGTTAATTTCCTTTTGAGTTCCTAGAATGCTACCTCATATTTATGAGTCCGGATAAATTTAGCATCCTTCATGGTGAACTTCGTTAGATGGTAGGCAATCTTTAAGAAGTCTTGAATGAATCTTCTATAATACCTTGCCAGACCTAAGAAGCTACGAATCTCGTTAGGAATTTGTGGCCGCTTCCAATTTAGAATAGCTGCAACCTTTACAGGATCTACTGAAATCCCATCCCTTGACACTATATGTCCAAGGAATCTTACCTCCTTTTCCCAAAAATGGCATTTTGAGAATTTGGCTTTAAGCATATTATTTCTTAATGTATCCAACATAATTTCTAGATGCTTTTCGTGTTCTCCTTCTATCTTAGAATAGATAAGGATATCATCGATAAAGACTAACACGAATTTATTGAATATATCATTAAATACTCTATTCGTTAGGTCTAGAATAAGCGGGCGAATAAGCGGGAACATTGGTTAGCCCAAAAGGCATAACCAACCACTCGAAGAAAGTATTTGGATCTTTAAACGCAGTTAGATGGATGCATTCTTTGGTGATTCTCAGTTGATGGAATCTTGTAGCTAGATGCATTTTCGAGAATACTCGAGCAACATTATAACTGATCAAACAAGTCATTTATTCAAGATAGAGGATACTTTTTATTAATCATTTGTTTATTTAGATCTCAGTAATCTATGCGTACCTTAGAGATCCATTTGACTTGGCAGCAAAAACTACCGCCGATCCCCAACTTGAACAACTTGGTCTTATCAACCCTTTCTTTAATAACTCTTGAGTTTGGTTATTTTACTCCTCCCTCTCCATCCTTTGGTCATGTTGTTTAATTGGTCTTGCATAAGAAATCAAATCAATACGCAACTCGATTTCCTGATGTGGGGGTAAACTCTTCACTTCTTCAAAGACGTCTAGAAATTCTTTAACAATAGGTATGGTTCCTAATCCTTCCTGGGATGAATCTAATGCATATAGGAAACTTCCCCTCCTTGGACTAGGATCTTCACAAGATATTTCTATAAACTTCCCGAAACTGGTCCATAAGGTTATCGTCCTACTGACACAATTGAGAATAACTTTATATTTAGTTAACAAATCCATACCGAACAAAATTTCGAATCCAATAAAATCTAAGACAAATAGGTCGAAAAGAAATTGATGGGAAGAATGAGAAATTAGGACTTTTTCAAAATTCATACAAAGGTTAGTGGTACCACCTATAAGATTCGTCACACAAATAAGGGTATCAACTAACTTAGGTTCAAGTTTTAATTCTTCTACGGTTTTTTAGCAATAAAACTACGAGTAGCTCCTATATCAAACAGTACTCTAACTAAAACATCTTCGATAAAAATATTACCTTCCAAAACTCCCTTGCCTTTCAGATCCTGAGAGGTTGAAGTCTCATCCTTAATTGTGTAGACTTTAGCTTTCTCTCCCTTCTTCATAATCGAACAATCCTTGATCATGTGTACTAGCTGATGACAATTATAGCAGTTTAGTGGTGGCCTATGAACCTTGGGGTTCTTGTAGTGAGTCAATAAATGGCCCTTTTGTTGGAAATTGTAACACATAGCATCTTTCAAATAGTTACGTTGGGTCCTCCTCTAGATTTACCTTGACCTTGCTTTTTCCATTTTGATTAGTTCCTCTTCTTCCAATTGTTGGTGTTATTGTTGTTGTTGGTCTCAGCTACTACCGGCTTCGTCTTGTCCAATGTTTTATAACATAATCCTATATCAGTAAATTTATAAATGATCCTTTAATACGGGCAGTCATCCCGCTCTGGTACTTCTCATTCACCTCAAAAATGAACTTTGCATTTTTCTTCAAAGGCGTGTCAATTAGACCTGACCCAAAACAAGATAATTCGTTGAAATTTTTTGCATACTCCTCAACAGTCATTTCATCTTGCTTTAGATCCATAAAGCTTTTGTGAAGATGAGATTTCCCAGACACTAGCATGTACTGCTCTTCCAAAACCTTCTTAAACCTTTAATAAGAGAAATTGTCCTTTGAGTTATTTAGGGTAAAAAACTCCCACCAAGCCAGAGCCCCTTCCTGAAGTTGTCACGAGGCCAAAAATCTCTTTTTCTCGTCACTGATGTTCAAAGCTTTAAAGATCCTTTCGCATGATTTAATCCAAGCCTGTACTTAAATGATAGTTTATGTACCCTTGAATAGTTTTCCTCCTAAGCTGGTGTAATTCTTGTACAGGGTGGCAAAATTAACCTGGAGTTGTACGGGAGCTATTTCTTCTACAGTGGCCATTGGAGCTTAACCATTGGTTGTCGTGGTGCTACTATTTCCCATCCTTCGTCCTATACGAGTACTCATGTCTTACTACCTGAGTTTAGTAAGATAACTTTGAAATACAAAGACAGAATTAACTTTAGGAATGGGTATATAACACAACTTTTATTCAGATAAGGATTCTAAACGTGCACTCTCAAAGATTAAACTCATTGTAGGGTACTGCTAACCCTATCTCTAATGTGTTATACCCCACCAAAGCCAATGTTCTCACTTAACCTTCAACTCTGATACCAAATGTGAAGACCCGTCTCCTCGACTCTCGAAAATCGACACTAATACATCCACAGTATTTACGTGCTATAATCCAAGTGCAAGGGAGGCAGATTTTAAGGGGTAAAGTAAAGTAAAAGATAGAAACACAAATTCTTACATTACGTTAAAATAGATAGATAGGACATACACTACCCATACTAGTGTACATTAGAGTTTTTTTATAAACTAACCCGGCCAGAAAAAGTTATAATTGCCTACTCCCACATTTGCCGGTACAACTAAACTTAGACACAACGGAAAATAAACTATATAGACAGACAGACATCCGCATTGGATGCTCCAGCTCCGTTGCTCCAAAAGCCTCTTCTAGCATGCTCTTTCCCAAAATATTCCAAAACTGAATCCTGACTACTAGGCTGCCTGGAAAAATAGGACACCCAGAGTTTAAAGGGAAAACAAAATAAACTCTAGGTTAGTCATGAGATTGGTATGAGAAATCAAAATACGTTGTTTGAAAACAAAACGGTATCTCATAAGATCACGCCGCATAGAAACATGGAACAGGTTTTTACCTTATGATAACCAAACATTCTTACGTAAAAATAAGGGACATTATTTTTAATGACATATCTTTGAAAATATTCGCAAGTAAATTTGTTAATCTTAGCCGAAATTGTTACATTATAAAATTCCAGCATACCACCTTGTAATACAAGGCTTTCTACATCTAAAATCTTACGGAATCTTATTAAAGAATGAGTTTTCATACAAATGAATAGGTGAAAGGACTACCTTCTGGCACTACATCTCTAGAGGAATGTACCGAGGCCCAACTGATGGTCCTCTAACAATACAAGACCGGTCTACCTCTTCCTAGATAATATCAAATATGTCATCATCCTGGTCATTACCGACCTAACTAAGACATCTCTTGACGTACATCATAATAATTTATACCTGCATGTCATAGCGGGTAGAAATATATCTAGAAGGGAATGATCTTACCCCAATGGTTTCGTACCACATAGCCTTGCCGCATCTACCTTGTTTTGGCCATCTCTTGGTGTGAGGATTAAGGTAACGATTACCTTTCTCATTTCACATCATCTTCCTTTGTATGCCACACTACCATTCCATGGTCACACAACTGATTTCTACAAACGTATAACTCCTGGATTGTAAGTCTTAGGAAAGGGTGTTAAGCTAAGAGAAGTTGCCTTCTCCGCCACCAAATAGATGATACGTTCATAATGATCACTTATGTAACTAGAAATGCAATGTTAGACATTCATCCATACAAGTTTTACAGGTACAGGACAAACCGAAGGCACTCTCCTACCACATCCTGTCGGGAGTTACCCTAGGATTAGTAGCGATCAGTCCTTGTATTGGATATTTCATAACGAAGAGACTACTACTACTATATGTATATTGGGAGTTCATCCCCAAATGATCAAAAAATAGTCCTTCATTACAAAAATCCTAAATATCATATCTATGTCTTCACTTCGAATACATAAATTGATTCGAAGTGGTCTTCGAATAGGAATCATCCAAATCCGACCCCGGTTCCTTCGAAACAATCATTGATTCAAAGATGTTTTTGTAAATAGGGAATCATTTTTAATTTATTTAGTTCTTTTTTAATCAAAAATATCTTTTGGAGATATATATTTCTTAACATTCTTTCCAGTATATATCGAATCATTAAACCTCTCTTATTACTGGTTTTGATTTTTTAAAATCTTTTTACACTTAACTCGTTTCCGACATTTCAACCTTATCCATCACCCGCCCAGAGAAGAGGCCAGGTGAGCCATGGCACCGATTGCTCCTAAACATCTCTAGTTTAAGCACCTCTCATCTAGATCTCACGAATAGAAATATCCAGTCTACTCGTCGGCTTTTAGAGCTAGGATTAAACCACTTAATTATAATAGCTTTTCTTTAAACATTTATTTGAACTCTTTTAAATATCTACAAAACTACCAAATTATTATAAAACCACTTAATTATCCATTTAAAATATTTATAAAAGATTTGGAAATAACCGTTAAGTTTAAACTATAATTCAAAAGTTACAGAAAAATGCAGCGGAAAAGTGCTGCAGAAAGTGCTCTTTTAAGCTATATTGATCAAAACAACTTTTTATTATGAAAATTCATTTTTATAAGTCAAATCACTTTTAGCACATTTTAAAACATTTACAATATTTATTTAATATTTTTAAACAAATTTAAAACATCATTTCCCAAGAAATTCAGTTTTGGATTTCGAACTGCGAAACGACGATTTTCCCAAAACTTGTTTTACTCATGTTTCAAAATCTACTTATCGAAATCTCAATTTTCTTTCTTCATTGGAAAACCATGGATAAAATAGTTTGGAAAATTATTATCTCAAAGAATTTCGATCTATATTCCCCATTTTATACTCATTTGACTTTTACGGTGTGAAATCGCGAATTGCCGTTAGGTGACGTGCCTATTTTTGACTAAATTTTTAATTCTCATTAAACTTCTCCAACACAATTTTAAATATTTATAACACACTTCAAACTTATTTTAAACCATTTTTAAAGAGGTTTAACATTCTGTATACACCATTTTATTAATTCAAGGAAAGTGATTTCCTTCGTGCTTATCGACATGTATTTTCGTGACTTGCACATATATTCAATATTCACATGACAACATCCAAACTTAATGATAAAAGAATAATAAAAAACCATTTGCAAACATCATATCTTCATCAAAATATAATATAATAGTTTAAGAATTCTCACCTTGGGTTTTAAACTATTACTTTAAAATTTGAAATAGCTCCGCTATTCGAGTTTCGAAGCTCGCTATTCTTTGGATTTTAGCTCCAAGAAGCCTCGACCAAGACTTGAAATGCCTAGGGGTGCACGGCCTAGGGTGGATCAAGGGTTGTGCTCGGCTTAGTGATGGAGGGGGGGGGGTGGAGTTTGTGAAGAACAAGGAGAATAGTGGAGTTTTGGGATTGTTTTGAGTTGTTTAACTATATGGAACTATATATTAAAATTTAAACTCTTTTTGAAATAAAATTTAACATTATTTCTCTTAGAATTGAAGCCATTAAAGTGGAAGACAGAGCTTAGATATATGAAGAAGAAGAAGAATGAAAATGAAGAGAAGAGGGTAGGGTATTTATAGGAAAAGAAGAGTATAAAGGAAGACATGCACACATCACCTTTTGCATTACCATTGCAAAGCTTATCCAACACACCTCCCCCTCCTATAGGCATGGCAAGAGCCTCCCCCCAAGTGCCCATCACTTCCATCTTCTCATGTGTGCATATGTTGACTTATACTTTTAATTTTTTTTTGTATATATGTTTATGTGCATGTTACATGTATGCATTTGTACATGTGTATGTGCATGTAACATATCCCTACAACATTGCATGACTTCCACACATTGTATTGTTACAAATCCCGATTCTATTTTCGATCATTGTTTCTCTTTAAATTAATATGCAAATTTTTGTAAACAATTTTTGAAAATAATTTTTCTTATTATTATTAGCTAATTAAAATTATCAAAGCTTATTTATAAAATCATATAAATTAATATAAAAAATTGTTCAGAAAATTAATTGTATTATCGGTAAAATTAAACGATCATTTATTTAAAGTGATATATTTATGAACTGTTACAAAAATCTCGAAACTTTGGCTAAGGCAACCACTCAAAGCCTCCAGTCAAACAGTAATTTGCAAAATTTGTTAACCTCGTACATGTAGAATAGGAGTCAATCAATTGCTAAACTTGAAACGCAAATGAGTCAATTAGCCACGTCTAGAAGTGAATGTGAACGAAGCATATTCCCAAGTCAGCCAGTCCCAAATCCCAAAAATCAAAACACGAATTCAAATCAAGCCCATGTTGTTCAAGATAGCAACATAACTCAAATGAATACTATCAAAACTTTGCACTCTGGTAAACAAATCAATAATCAAGTTGTTAATCCAAACGATTTACTGAAAACCCCTCTCGACACTTCATAAACAACAAACGATTCTGAACAAATCATTGACCCCAAACATCGAATCAAACTCCAATCCAAATTCTTCTTCTACTCAAGTAGACCCACCTACTGAGTATCGTGTTCCATTTCCACTTCGTCTTCGACCAAAAAAACACTCTAACAAAATGGAAAAGATGTTAGAAATTTTTAAACAAGTCAAATTAAACATTATGCTGCTTGATATCATTCAGCAAGTCCCAACTTTCGCTAAGTTTCTCAATGACTTGTGCGCTAAAAACGACACGCTCATGTATCCAAGAATGTTTTCTTAGCCCCCAGACTTACTGAAGTCTTGTCCCAATCAATTCCTGTTAAAAAAAAGATCCTAGATGTCCGAAGATCTCGTGCACAATAGGAGAAAAAATAATTAACAAGTGCCTACTCGATTTGGGTGCAAGTGTCAGTTTGATTCCTTATTCAGTTTACCAGCAACTTGTGTTGGGCGAGCTAAAACAAAGAAAGCAACTCTTTAACTTTCCAATCGTTTGATAAAGAACCCCATGGGAGAAATCAGGGACGTAGTCATTAAAATCGGTCAATTCATATTCCCCATTCATCGTTTTGGAGACTCAACCCGTGAATAATCCGATGAGTCAAATTCCATTGATTTTAGGCTGACCTTTCCTGGCTACTTCAAATGCTCTCATTAATTGTCGAAACTATTCGATGAAAATTTCTTTTTAAAACATGACTTTGGATCTTAACATCTTCAATCCTGAAAATCAATCAAACGAACCACATGACCAAACGTTGGAAGTTAGCTCCATTCAAGAAAATTTCGACAATGAAACTGTTAACCTTAATAATGAACACGAGACTGAATACAGACAACTGCTTCATGATGAGCCTAACGAAATGGAAAATATGCTTCCTTTTGAACCCCTTACCATTGAATTAGAACTTCAACAAATTCGTTGATCAAGCAACCCCAGAGGTTGGACCTTAAACCCCTTCTCGATCACCTTAAGTACGCATACTTAGGTGACAACAAAATGTTTCCCATTATAATTTCTGTAGCTCTCTCTCTATCAAGAAGCTTCCCTTCTTTCAATTCTATCAAAAAACAAAGAAACAATTAGATGGTCGATCATCGATATAAAGGAAATTAGTCTCGCTCTTTTTCGACATCATATCCACTTAATTGACGATGCCAAGCCTGTTCGTGACATGCAACGAAGGCTTAACCAAAAATGAAGGATGCGGTTCATGTTGAAATTCTTAAACTTCTCGATAACAGAATCATATACCCAATCTTTGATAGTTCATGGGTTAGCCTAATTTATGCTGTGCCTAAAAAGTATGGACTTACCGTTATCAAAAATGATTTTAATGAACTCATTCCAACTCGTACTCAAAGGGATTGGTTTGTTTGCATTGATTATTGAAAATTAAATGCTACAGCACGTAAGAATCATTTCCCTCTTCCCTTCGTTGACCAAATGCTTGAACGATTAGCTGCTCATTAATTATATTGCTTTCTTGATGGTTATTCCGACCATAACCAAATTCCAATAGCTCTCGGAGATCAAGAGAAAACAACTTTCATGTCTCACTTTGGCACTTTTGTGTATCGACGTATGCCATTTGGCCTTCGCAGCGCTTATGCTACATTTCAAAGATGCATGGTCAACATCTTTTTTGATATGATTGAACGCTTTCTTGAAGTGTTTATGGACGATTTTTCTATCTTTGAAAATTCTTTTTCCGAGTGCTTACACCATCTTGAATTGGTTCTTAAACGATGTAAGGAAAAACATTTAACGTTAAATTGAGAAAAATGCCATTTCTTGGTCAAACACGACATTGTCCTTGGGCATGTCATTTCAAACAAAGGCATTGAGGTAGGTAACGAAAAAGTCGATGTAATTGCGAATCTACCCATTTCCAAATCTATTAAAGACATTCGTTCATTTCTTGGACACACTGGTTTCTATCGATGTTTTGTGAAGGACTTCAGTAAAATCGCTCGACCTCTTACGACTCTTCTTGGAAAAGACATTCCATTCAACTATAATTCTAACTGTATTTCTGCTTTCGAGCGTCTAAAAAACAAACTCATTTCTGCTCCCATCATTTTCTTACCTAATTGGGATCTTCCTTTCGAAATAATGTGTGATGCTTTTAACTTCACAGTTGGTGCTATCTTAGGACAACGCGTCAAAAAAATTCTTCATGTCATCAACTAAGCTAGACTCTAAATGATGCTCAACACAATTACGTGACCATTGAAAAAGTGCTTTTAGCGGTAGTATTTGCGCTCTAAAAATTCCGACCTTATTTGATTGGCTCAAACATTACGGTTTACAATGACTATTTCGCTCTTAGGTACCTTTTCGCTAAAAATGATGCTAAGTCTCGTTTGATCCACTAGATCCTTCTCCTCCAAGAATTTGACCTTATGATCAAAGATAAAAAAGGATCCGATAATGTCATCACCGACTATCTATCGCATCTTCCAAACACACCATTTCCTTTACAGATCAACGGGAATTTCCTGATGAACAACTCCTTTCTATGTCTGTCGATACATGGTATGACGACATAGTGAACTATCTAGTCACTAAGGAAACTCCTTCATTTTGGTTGAAATAGGATAAAAATAAATTTCTTTCCCAAGTCAAGTACTTCTATTGGGATGATCCATACTTATTTAAGTACCATTTCGACCAAATCATTTGACGTTGCATCCCAGATTGCGAAATCAAAAGTGTTCTTTCGTTTTGTCACGATCAAGCTTGTGACGGTCACTTCGGTCCTAATAAAACTGCTGAAAAGTACTTCAATGTGGATTTTACTGGCTTACTCTTTTCAAAGACTCATTCGAATTTTGTAAAACTTGCGATCGCTGCCAAATTTTAGGAAGAATCTCTCGATGAATATGATGCCATTCAACCACATTCTTATGACCGAACTTCGACGTTTGGGGTATTGACTTTATGGGACCGTTTTCCAATTCTTTCAGAAATCCATACATTCTCCTTGTTGTCGATTATGTCTCCAAATAGGTTGAAACCATTCCATGTAAAACTAACGACCATAGAATTGTTGTGAAATTCCGTTTAAAAGTGTGGTTGATTTATAGTAAATGCAATAACATATTTGATCTTCTAAGTTAACTGGTGCTAAGATGATTTTGCAAAACTCTCTCTTCATAAAAAACATAATAAAATAGTTTTTGAGAAAATAAGAAACATCTAGAGTCATGTGTTCATACGTAAGTGTGTACACTTGCCACGCTCTGTACCCTTCTCATGTAAGCCCGAAAGGCAGTGCATGATTGGTATATCCGGCCTCAGTTTATCTAAGTTAGGTATATATAAATAGATCTAATGAAAAAACCACCTAGAGTCATGTGTTCATAAGCAAGTGTGTACACTCGCCATACTCTATACCCTTCTCACATAAGTTCAAAAGGCAGTGCATGACCGGTATATCTGGTCTCTGTTTATCTAAGTTAGGTATGTAAATAATAATAATGTTAATAATTTTCAAACATAGAGAGAGTAAGCAATTGAAATTCAAGCACTATTTTCACTTAGTTGGTTTAACTTGTTATTCAAAAGAAATAAAAATACCACTTCGAAAAACTTTGATAATCAACTAAGGATCCATTTCATAGTTGCGCTATGTTATCAACCGAAACAACAAGCCAAACTAGAGTCTAATTGTGATGCTAACTTAATTTTTATTGGAAATTTTGACAAGTAAAAGGACCTAAATTTCTTAATAATGACCGAAACTTATATTTAACTTATTCGTGTCAACTTAAAAGTAAATTCTTCATTTTTAAATATTTTTAAAAACTTGCATTTATATGTTTGTAAATAAATATTGCATTTAGGAATTTTTCATGTTGCATTTGGATTTTCTATGTAGTATCCGTTGAATACCTTAACGAGACAACACTCGTCCTACTAGAGGTTTAACGGCTTGCTATATATGCTCAATACAATCGTGTTTTCTACGAAAATGGATTTATCTTAGTTTTAGTTCATTTGAGGTTAACTAAAAAGATAAGTGTGTGGGTATTTGATGTGCACGTAAAAGTGTATATTTATACTCACATATTTAATATTTTTTAATTAAATAATGATCATATTATGGTATTTTACATGTTTTTACCAAAATCCAAATGTCATCAAATTATCACTCATTAATCTTCATTTAGGGGGAAAATGGTAATTTTGTGCATGTATTAATTTTGAGAATATTTATTTGCACATTTTATTTTTATTTGTAGGAATTCGTATGGAAAATGGAAGAGGCTTCGCATAAATATGCATGCATAAGAGTTAGAAGGCAAATGAAGATAAAAATAAATAAATTCATAGAGGACTCCACCTACCCACTTACCATAATCTCAATTAAGAGCTAATGCACATGTTAGTGGGAATTAAAAGCATATGCACATTTAATGGAAGATTAATTACTTTCTAATGATAACTTGGAGGCCACACTTCCTAAAGGGCATTTTGGATAGTTCCTTAAAATATGGATTAGGGTTTCAGCCATGTATAAATAACCCTCTTATGTTCATGTAATGAGTTTTTATCTTCTTATCATATTATGAAAATTATAGCCACAAATTAAATGAGAAATAAAATAATTTCCTAAGCCTCTACTTCTTCTTTTTTCTACATGCTTTTATTTTATTTTATGTTCACTTCTATTTACATGCTCTCTTTCCTTTTATGTTAGTAGCTTAGATCTAATTTATGCAAGTAGTTTAGCTCTCTTTTTATTTAAATTAGCTTGCACTTTATTTTGTTTTCTATGTTAATATTTACATGTGTTGAATGATAACACAAATGAGTAGCTAAACCCCTTCAATTTAGAGGTAATGAAGCTCCCTTAATGTAAATTCAACATATTCTATGATTTACGATCCCTTTTTATGCTTCATAAAAGTTTGGATGTTGATTTAAGTTTATTAGAGAATTTGATAATCTATGTTGTAATCACAAATGGGCTATGCTTCTCAACATAAAAACAATTTACATCATCATCTAACTAATTGATTTTGGTCACGGAATTAAAGGAGAAACAAAATTTGATGATCTATGTTACGAAACAAAATAGTAAATAGAACATACATAAAATAGCTTTTGCTTTGACTTCATGTTCATTTTCATTACAATTGATAAGTGGTTTTAGTTATTGTATTATAGTTTGATCATAAGTTATGTTAATTAATAACATAATAGACATTGCTTATAATAAATACATCACTAATTCTACCTATGATTAAAATAAGAGATCATCGATTGTTCTTATGTTGATTTATGTAGGAGTATGAGAGTAGATTTGCCTCTAAATTGTTATCTAAACTCATATTTTTATTCAATTTTGTCAATTCAAATTTTTCTATGTTTCTTAGTTTTCAAACAAACTTATACTCTTGGGTTAATTTGATTAAGTAGAATTTAAATTAATTTGATTCCCTGAAGATCGACCAGTACTCGCCTCGTACTAAAATTGTACGCCATGCGCTTGTGGTTATTTTTATCACAATATTTTTCGACAATTTTCTAACCAATAGAAAACTCATCGTCAAATAATAATGCGCAGAGGAAAGTAAAAACTAATACATATAAAATGGCACAAGCTCGGATTTGAACCCTAATCAACATGGAGAGATGTAACATTCTTATAAACCATGCTATACAACACTTTAAACTATAGGTCCCCAACCACTTGATATTACCGTTAATAACGAATAGTTGAAGTGCAAAAATGGATACACCATTTTTTAATCCAGGCAGCATAAGTGAAGACTACAGTACCAACCATCACAACACACTAGCTATTGTACTGATGCCTGCTATTAGCTATACATGATAAAGTAAATGAAGAAAGAAATGAAAAAAAGCAGCAGAGGTGGGACTCTAACCCAGGCCATCAAGGAGAACATGTGCCCAACCACAATGCTACGCCTGCTATTGAATAAATGCCTACTAACGGTTATATATAACCATTATAAAATGAAAGGTAAAGCCTCTTCTTCAAGTGTTACGAAGTTTTAATGGTTGCATCTCTTCTAAACTGAATTTCTGAAGGGTTGCTCTTCTTTAGTGGCATCTTATCACTCCTATTTATGCTTTCCACCATCCCAAAATCAAATACACAATTCTATTATCTCAAAGCATTCTCATATTGCTTCAAAATGCTCTAAAATTCCATATTTCCAAAAAAGCAGAATTAAACCAGCGCTCTTTCACTCCATAATATTTAAGTCTGGTCTTAATTCACTTCCTAACCTCACACACTCAGTCTGCATCATTTTAAGGGTTATTGATGTTTGCACTATAGTGCGACAAGTCAGTGTATTGGGATATAAAATATCGTTGAAGAAATTTATAGTTTACTTTGTTGTAAAACTCCAAGGAGTCAATAATCTCAAGTCCTAGAAGAGGAGTCTTCAGGTAGTATTGTTGTAAACCTATTCCTCCAGGTAAAGTGAGGGTGTTGATAGTGAAATACCGAAGGGGTGCTTTTAGACTAGACGTCGGACAAGAGATCCGAACTAGTATAGAATCGATTGTGTGATCTATTCTACTATTTTCGCTATGTATGTGGTTACTACTGTTGGCCATCTTTGACCCTATGCATGACAATTAAAAAATGATGTCATAGCTTGGAATTTTATCAATCATCACAACATCATAGAATAATGGCCAGAAAAAGATCCGGTTAAAATATAGAAAGCAAAAAGTCCAGTACTATTGGAGCTACGACAAATGAGGATTATAAAATGGTACTTTTTGATTTACAAACTTTAGTAGAAGATAATAATGAATTGGTTAGGTTAAGCGATAAAATCTTAAAGCTTAATTTTATTATTTTAAAAAGATTAAATTTATAAAACTTGAAAATGAGAAATTGAAAAATGATAAATTAGATTTAGAAAGTCAATATAGTGTATTGAAAAATAATTTGATGACTCTTAAAGATTTTTTATATAAACAAAACACTATTTTTAAAAAGAAAAGGATATTTTTGATTTGAAAAGACAAAATGATTTATTACGATCCTTTGTAGAGAATTCAGCATCTAGAATATTTCTTCTCGAAAATGATAATTCTGAATTAAATAAAGAAATTAATATTTTGAAAAATAACAATATTTCTTTTGAAAATAATAATCATGACTTTAAAGCTAAATTTTAAAAACGTAAAAATAAATTCGCAAAATTTAATAAAGGTCAAAATGGTTTAAGCATAATTATATCTAGTTCTATACCTTTACATGATAAAAGTGGTTTAGGATATAATAAAGCTAATTGTAGAGATAGTACTAGATACGCTTTCATGTATAATAAAAATGTTAATGCTAGTACAAGATTTCGAGTAAGACTAAATCCAATTTTTATTGAAATTCAAGTACTTCCATGACCAACAATGTTTATAATTTCTCTGAAAGCACAAAATTATTGACAAAAAAAAAATCTAAGTATTTAGGTTTTCATTAATTGGAAAAATAAAGAAAACTACATTGATGATTATTTTGATATGGTAATGAATAATAAAAAAATTATTTTCAAAGCTTCCACCAAAACCCTCTTGGGTACTGTATCTAACCTCCCAAACCCTAACGTAGGAAGTGGATACCAAATGTTGAATTATTTTTGTAGGTACCGAAGAAAGGCAAAAGGATGAAACGCATTTCTAATAGCAAATGATTCGTACATATTGTAGAATACAATAGCTTATGATTTTTATTTGATGATAATAAACAAATATATTTATATATATATATATATATATATTTGTTTAAATACATTTGTTATTGTATTATTTTATTTTTCACATAATTAAATAAATATTTGTTGATTAAAATAAATAACTCAGAATTCATATTTAAACAAATATTTTATTCAAACAAATATTTTATTACAAATTCAAATATTACAAATTTGAGCTCTCACTACATTTACACATTTTCAATTAATTACAACACAATTTTCACACTACATTCAGCTCACCATATATATTCACTTATCACTCGTACTTAATCTTCAACTCTGCTCAATATTTGGAAAATAAACACTGCGCGGTAAAATTGAAAAAGAAATAATTTGCAGTACACAATGAAGTATGTGTTTGAAAATGTTAATTACCTCAGTTATTTGGGTTGTTCGTCATCATTTCTTTGAATTCATCTTACACGAATAACTTGTGACATGCACAGTGTATCACTGTACATGCCATAAGGTGGTGCACACCGATATGCACTTACTCAAGTGCATGTGAGCATGAGGTCAAACCCAAGCCTAGGCTGGATTCAACTCAAGTGAAACATGCAAATAACTCAACATAAAAATGACATCAAATGGATGGTCAGAGCAAATGCAGACACACACATAAATCATTTCAGACATGGACTCGAAGCAAATGCAAGGCCAGAGAAAGACTCAATGCAACGTGAAATTGAACCAGATCATTGAAGATCCACATAACAACATGCAACCTTAATTCAAATACAACTAGACCAACATACATATATGCAGTGACCAACCAAATACCAAAGAGCACTAGAAAAGTACATTGAAGTGCAACCAGATCGGAAATGTGTACCGTGGACCAGAATTATATCACTGCACAAGTCTTTCAACCAGACTATAGAATAAGGCACAAGTACAAGGATGGCACAAGTACATGTAGTCCAGGTAAACCATGGAACAGAATACAAAGGCACCAAATTTATCAAACCAGGTCAATGAAGACTCAAAGCTACATGAGATCACCAGAACAGACAATAATAACCATGGACAAAGTACACCAGTTCAACTCAAGTGCAATAAATGCAAACCAACATGCATACGGACTTAGATCAGGCAACTCAAGAAGCCAGTCAACAACAACATGCCAGACAAGCTCATGAAACCAAAAAGCAGGAACTGCACAAGTACAAGTCAACATGAAGTAGGTGAACATGAATGTAACGAGACTAAATGTAACGACCCGTAGATTTTAATAAATTTTATAACGTATTTAATTTGATTTTTGAGAAATTTTAAACTATAATATTTTAAAATAAAAAATTAATATTTGAAATACGTCCATTTTATTCTAGCAGATGGTAAATTTTCAATTTATTTTATGAAAGTTTATTTCATTGTGAAATTCTATTAAATTCAAGTTAGTTAATAATTGTTGATAATAAAATATTTTCAAAACCAAAATATTTTTACATAAAAAAATTCTAAATCATATTCTGACTAAGACGTCATTTTTCGTTTTTCAAAATTCGGACCTCTTTAGCTCCGTCGATCTTATTTTTCTGCGTTTTTGCTGCATTTTCCGCTAGTAGAAAATTCGAATTTTTATAATTCAAATCGTACCACTGATATCTGTATACCATTTTGATCGTCTCGTCGTGTTGATCCTAACGGTATATTTATTTCTATATTTTGAGGTCCGGTACGCGATAGGAAACAATTGATAACGGTCCATTGTAACGGTACCTTAAACTTTGACTTTATATTTTCTGTCGGTTTCAAATTTAAACGTGCAGCCCAACAAAAAAAACTAATTGGTTCAGTAATTTGCACGAAATCAAGGGAATCGACTGTCACCATAAATTTTATTTCTTCCTTGTCCATTCAAATTTTACGTCAGTTACAAACCAATCAATACCTTACCTTTATTACTTCCTGTATTCGTGCTATAGCTCCTTAATTTTCTATCCGTTGCTATTTCATTTCGGGTTTGTTCCTTTCCTATTTATTCCATTTCAAACGTTTTCACTTTTACGTTTCTCATGCTTTCTACTTTATTGTCCTTAATTCCCGTGCTTGACGTTATCATTGCAGTTTGTTTCCATTGAATGTGGCACGTTTCATGGTTAATGTTTTATTCCATTTATGTGTAGCTTTCCGTTGCAACTGTCCCATTTTAGTTTCCTTCGTTTCAAAATTTGAAACGTTACAGCTAGACCACATTATTTATTTACTTGAATAAGGAAGCTAAATCTACGGATGACCGTTACTATTCCTTTTATTTCATAAATATTTGGATGCGTTCTGCTCCGCCTTTCCTTTTTCATTGCTTACGTTACTTGGAAATTCTTTGATATATATTATACCATCCTTGTCCTTTCTTTTGCCTGAAATGAAATCCTTCCTTCACCATTTAAAAAAAAAAACTGTTCTACCAAAAGGTAAATATTTAATAGTCAGCTGTTACATCTCCATAAATTTCAATTTATTATTCTCTAGTCCGTTTCTCTGCCCTATTCAGACTATTGAAATTATATTATAAACATATATAAAGCATACCTCTTGCGTGTTCTCTGGAACGGTTCATTTTTTTCTCCTCCCACTTTTGAGAAGAAAAGAAAACACTGTTCCTCTTCAAATTTCAGCCACCATCAAACATTTGCCTTTCCTCCTCTTCTTTCACCTTGCAACCAACCCCACGGCCTTCGACCTGTCACTACTCCTCCACCTACTCGAACCCATTTACCCAAGCAACAACACCCCACCTCCGCTGTAGCTCACGCCCACCTCCGCCCAAACCGTGTTCACCACCACTCCAGCATCGCAGCTTGCTTCCTCTCTGGCCTCGTGCCACTGCTCACCGTGAGCCACCCATCTCCATCCCCATCAGCCGCCTTTTCCCCGCCTCATTCACAGCTACACGCAAGCCACCGCATCACCTTCTCTCGCAAATTCTATTGATGGTATGTAGTTATATTTGATTGATAGAAACCCCTGTTTATATATGTTTTACAAGATTTTAAAAATAAAATATATTGTAATATAGCCTTCTTATGCTTATATATATATATATATGTATATATATATATATATTACAAGTTATATAATACGTCTTAAAAATTCTTTGTACTCTTAGTCATAGGTTAGTTATCTTTCTGTGATTGTTTAAGTTATATGTTATAATAAGTTATAAATGAGGTTACGTGTGTCTTTGTGTGCATA
This sequence comes from Allium cepa, assembly GCA_030765085.1. Lineage (NCBI taxonomy): Eukaryota > Viridiplantae > Streptophyta > Magnoliopsida > Asparagales > Amaryllidaceae > Allium > Allium cepa. The sequence goes on from CM060931.1 coordinate 175,582,673, forward strand.
CTATAGCATACATATGTCTGTGTAGTTTTTAAGTACATATATAGTTAGTTTATATATATCGATCTGTTGCTTTTTATGTGAATATAGTATATAAGCGTTGTTTGAAAATGTGTCGGTATATATACGAGTGAAATGACCTATTGAGTTTTTTTTGTCTGTTGCGTGAGAGATAAGATATCTTGTTAATCTTATTTAAGTATTGATTTTTAATGCATTGTCCATACTGTTGGTTCACGTATGTTTAAGTATAAAAAAAATTATGTTATAAAGCTTATACATATGTTCGAAATCATCTCTATACTTGTTCATATTATAACCTGCGGTTATATTTATATTCGAGCGTTACTTTATATTTAATATAATATATAAATAATCAAATGTGTATATATGTTAGCATTGATTTTAATTATCAAACGTGTATATGTTTTGATTTTGAAGTATATTCATATAGCTTTCCAAACAATAATTTATAGTCTGCATGTATTTGAGTCTGCACATAAGTTGGACAGTATGTATTTGTTTCACTGGTTCTATATAGAGGTTGCAGTTTATACATGAGTACATAGATTAAGTTATATAAGTGAGTTACCCTATGTTATATATATATTTTAAGATATGCAATATAGTCCATCATTTTATGTTAGTTCATATCTGTTGTAGTTATATGCACATGTTATATATAGATTTTAATTTCCCAATTACCGTTAGGTTATATATACATTTTAATAAATTGTAAATATTGATTTTTAAATGATATAAGTATAAGTGTACATGCGATATGTTTATATAGGTCATTCTATATATAAAATTGATACGTATAGGACTTTATTTTTATAGAAGTTTAAATAAAATATTGAATCTATAGTTATGGGTGTATATATAGATTTTGGAAGTTATGTGTTATTTTAAATTATAAGTTGTATATGATTTGTATATAGTATATATAGTATATATATGTTCATTTATACCATCTACCTTCGTCAATCTGGTTTTTGATTTGCTTTCGTCTATTCGTATTATCAGCTTATCCGTTGAACTCGTGCCAATCTAGCTTTGCTTTGAAATTCGTGACTAGATTCATAGCTCATTTGATCGTCAAATCATCTCTAGCCTCGAAAGGCGAGCAATCACTCACGATTAACGTTCTTATATTTATTAAATTTGATTTCAATTGAAACGACAATTGAAATATGCTGCTGTAGTTATTTAAATTGTTATATTTATGCTATTATCTGTAACCGTTCACCTGTGGGATATGACACCATATCCTATTGTTTATATTTTACTGTTATTGATGATATATGCTTGATATATTATTATATTCTCTGTTATCACCCTGCAAGTTCCCTGTAGTTTAGAATTCACTATAGGTGGAAATGATACATACCGAACGAAATTTAGAATAAGAGAATTTCATTATGGGTTGAAATGATAGACCTAAGCGATTTGCATTTGAATTGAATTTGGGATTGCGTGTCGAAATGATATCTACCCGTATATACTTAAATTGCGGATTAAAATGATAAATATCCGTATCAATTTGACCGTAGGATAGGAAATTATATACTGACACCGTTGGTCCGTATAAGTATTTTGAAATTAAATCCTATGGTTTTGGAAAGAAATATATGGTTTTAATAAATGTTATTTTTATATATATATATATATATAAACGGTAATGATATATATAGAGTTGATAACAATATTTAATTAAATTAAGATTTGATTTAATATATATAATATGGTTAAGTATTTAAAATTTATATTTCAAAATAGATTTTGGTAATAATTTGAATAAGTTAAGGTTGGGAAGATAATATGAATTTAGTTGAAATTGTATTCAATAAAGAATTTTATTTAATTAAACCGATTTGAAACTTGTTGAAGCGGAGATTTAAGATATGATTTATAACTTGGTTTTTGATTTAAGTAATTTAATGAATATTTCTCGTTTAAATAAATTTAAGGAAATATTTAGAAAAAAATGAAATTTAAGGCTAGTAAAATGATATTGAATTTATTAAGCGAATATTCCCCTGACAAAATAAAAATGAAGTTAAATCAAGATCTATATGAAACTGCTAAATTTAACTTTGAAAATGTCGAATATTAAAACTTTGAAATATACTGGAATTTTAGTGGTTTATTTTGTGATTCAGATCTGTATTTGAAATCAGTATAATTTGAATTTGTTATTTAGAAACTGAATTGGAGTAAAATGGCAATTTAGATTAAATTTAATTTAAATTGGAAAGTCGAGTGTGATTTGAAGGAGATTTGTGAAGTTTGAGGAAACTGCAAATACTTTACTTTATAAATTATTTAATATAATTAAATACTATTTTGGGAAAAATAGATATATTTGAAATGAAAATGATATTTCGGTTTTGAGGCATAAATTAATTTGAAATGACCACGGTGTTATGGTGTATATTTCCTTGTAGATAGTTCCATGGACCCTTTAGAGGATGGTTATCCCAAACATCCTTTAAGTTACTTGTATTCAGTTGATATTTCACTTGAGTTGGATTTATTGATATAAGAATGTTAATCCTGACTCGAGTGTTTTGTGTTTTTTTGCTTTACGCTCTGGGAAGACTGAGTGATACAGCATTTGAGACTCACCTTTGGAATTTGAAGCTTCACTTGGAGATTCAGCTTTCGTCTTCCCAGTTGATTTATTCAGAGAAGTCATTTGTTGTACTGGAGACTTCACTGTAATTGAGATATTCTGTTGTATTTTAGTTCTAACTCTGATGTTTATACAGTAGCTTCATGAACTACTATTTATCTATTCCGCTGCACTGTATTACTCTGTGTCTGTGATCTGTGATTGATTTATTTACTGTATATGCTGAGTTTTGCCAAAATTTAAATTAACAATATGATATTTTGAGAAATTCAAGTCCGACGTGTGTGGATGCGAATGGTTGAAAATATTTGGTCGTTACAGTTGGTATCAGAGCTTTGGCTCTAGGCAAACTTAGCATATATGGTAAATTTATTTACAGAATCACTTTCGTTCGAGCTTGAATCTCTTTTTATTTGATTCGGTTCTCCTTTGAATTTTGGAACATCAACCCTCGGTTCCAAATCCATTCTTGTCTTTCCCTATTCGTGTTTTCTAGATTCTGGAGTATCCCATAGCTCCGCTGAATGATTGTAAAGGGGTGAAACTCCTTTACAATAGCATCGATTCACCTAAGATTTATATATCCTCGGTTTAGATGCTTCTATCTCTGGTTATGACGAATTCTATATCTGGCGATCGAATGTCAATTTGCCTTGGAATTCCGCATCGATCATATTCCTGAACTCATGGTTGACCCGGTTAAGGTCGTCTACGATAAATATCCATCTTCTATTTTGAAATTTAATTATCTCATCTTCGTTTGGGCCTAGCTTCGAATTAGAATTCTATTTGATTAGAGTTCCTCTAATTTGAATCTCTATCTTTGTTTTGAAATCCGTCCTTGCATCATTCTTTGAAGGGCTTTGTATGTATTTTAGAAATTGTTTTATATACCGAAATTATTATTTTAATAACTATGATTTTATTCGATATATGAAAGTGAAAATGTTTTCGAAAGGATTATATACCTTTTAAAAAAAACTAGAATTTGAAGTTTCGAAAGGATTTGAAATTTTGAAGATTTTATAAGAAATGGATTTCTATAAAAATAACCTATAACTGAAGGGTTTTAATTTGAAATTCGAGGGATTGAATTTTGGTGTTTTGGAATTGGTTTTAAAATCTTGGAAATATGTAATAATACGATTTAAAGGTATTTTCCGAATAAGAAATGTTTCAAATGACTTCAAATTAGTTCTTATGATTTCAAAGAAATTAAAGAAATTTTCAAGAAAATAGAAGTCTAGAACTCACTTACGTCGCTAGAGAATAATTTCGATGATGAGTGCATGCATCATCGACATTGATTTTCAAGTTTTAGAGTGGGGGAGAGTCCACTTTAGTAGCTTTGCTATGCGAGTGATTTTATGAAACCAATTTTGATTTAAAATCCCTAAGTATGATTTGATATTCAAAGGATATATGTATATATATTTGAAACGATTTAAAGTAAGCCGGTGTTCAATCCACGAGTTTTCGATTTGATTTAGTATAAATCTATTTATAAAAATTACTTTACTGATTTGTTGCTGATTTCCAACTCTTGGATTTGATATTTGATTTCACCGACTGTTTTGAAGGTTCGAACACTTCCAAATCAAGGTTTAAAATTTTAAAGCTAAGTAATTTTGAAAAGTATAAATTAATGGATAAAGTATATAAGTTTAAAACTACTTTGTTAAGTAAATGGATAGGACTAATTTGAATTATACTAATATGAAATCCGGTTTTGAATGCTTTATAAACAGTTTAAAGGTTTCGAAGGGGTGGATTTAAACTTGAAAATCATTTGGGTATAATTGATTTTAGAAAATATTTGGTTTCGAAAAATAAGATTTGGAATTTAAAACCCAGTATTTATATGATGATTTTGGAAATGAATTTGATTGACCAAAATTATGATGATTTGGAAACTAGGATTATTTTCTAAACCTATTATTTGGAAATTTTGAAACTGAAGATAATTAATGTGGAAGAAATAATTTGGTGAAATCATATATGATTTTGAAACCGAAACGATATTGAAATAAATTGAAATTGAGAACCTTGTTTTACTAAATACTTGATTTGGGAGTTATCGAACTTATATAGAATTGATTTGTATAAGTATGAAGTTGATTTGAAAACTATTGATTTGGAAAGGTACTCAATTTGAAAGGTGTAATCTTATATAGGCGAAGTATATATAAGCGTGATTTGATACTATTGATTTTGGAAAGTATTCGATTTGAAAATGAAATCTTATATATAATGGACTTTATATAAGTATGATATTTGAAAGTGATTTGAAAAGGGTACTATATGATATATATTTTCGAAGTAATGATATGGAAAGTGCCTTCTGCTTAATATCCGCTCTGTGGCCACATTGTGGATTCATTCTATCGATATTATTCTCTCTGATTTTCGATTTTCCATATGTGATACTCGAGTGTCCTATAGTTGCGTAACCCACGGTCTTTTTTTTCTTCTGGGGTAGCGTAATCCGCAAGGCAGAGATCGCTTAAAGGGTATGGATGTTTCCTGGGGGATCCAGGCATAACCATTGTTATGTATCCTGCAGTCTACCGGTTTCGTTGTCGTGGCGTAATCCGCAAGGCAGAGATTACTTAGAGGGTATGGATGTTTCGTGGGCGATCCAGGCGTAACCATTGTTATGTATCCTACGGTCCACGGGTTTTGTTTATCATGGCGTAATTCGCAAGGCAGTGAATGCTTAAAGGATATGGATGTTTCCTAGGGGATTCAGGCGTAACCATTGTTATGTATCATGCGATCCAGGTGATTTTTTTTGGATTGTACTTTCCATATCTGTTTTTAAAAGTTTTCAGTGTTATCACTGGGTGTTGAAACAGGTCTACTAAGTACTTGAAGAATTCTAGCTTTGCGCCTGATCAATGCATGGCCAGAGTCTGCAAGAACGAGGATAAACTTGTTGAAACATCGAGTTATAAAAGTATTTTCGAAAGAAAATTTTGTTTCGGTATAAAAGTATTTTATTATAAAAGTATTTTTCAACAAAGAAATTTTGCATTAATATTTGAAATTGAGACACCTATGGCTTGAAATTTACGATTCGTGCCCGATACTATTCTTTTGGATCTACCTTATCTGCTCAGCTTATTTATTCACCTATATTCTGTTTCCTGAATCTACCTTCCTTTCCTTTTTGAATATAATCTTTAAAATATTGTTTATTTATATACTACCTGGTTTAATAGTAAAAAATTTAGTGTTTTATATAAATAATTGATCTCATAAATAACTGAATGGATTTAATAAAATGAGTTTAACCAAACTATTGAATAGTAATTAATTTAAATATATAAAAAAAATTATACGGTTTTAAATATATTGTCTAATTTGTTTTCCAAAGTCTATTTTTTTCATCTGGTTGTTTCAATTCTCCTACTTTGTTCCTTTTCGGGGACGAAAAGTTTTGAGTGGGGGAGAGTGTAACGACCCGTAGATTTTAATAAATTTTATAACGCATTTAATTTGATTTTTGAGAAATTTTAAACAATAATATTTTAAAATAAAAATTTAATATTTGAAATACGTCCATTTTATTCTAGCAGATGGTAAATTTTCAATTTATTTTATGAAAGTTTATTTCATTGTGAAATTCTATTAAATTTAAGTTAATTAATAATTGTTGATAATAAAAAAATTTCCAAACCTGAATATTTTTACATAGAAAAATTCTAAATCATCTTCTGACTGAGACATCATTTTTTGTTTTTCAAAATTCGGACTTCTTTAGCTCCGTTGATCTTATTTTTCTATGTTTTTGCTGTATTTTCCGCTAGTAGAAAATTGAAAATTTTATAATTCAAATCGTACCACTGATATCTGTATACCGTTTTGATCGTCTCATCGTGCTGATCTCAACAGTATATTTATTTCTATATTTTATGGTCCGGTACGCGATAGGAAACAATTGATAACGGTCCATTGTAACGGTACCTTAAACTTTGACTTTATATTTTCTGTCGGTTTCAAATTTAAACGTGCAGCCCAACAAAAAACATTAATTGCTTCAGTAATTTGCACGAAATCAAGGGAATCGACTGTTACTATAAACTTTATTTCTTTCCTGTCCATTCAAATCTTACATCAGTTACAAACCAATCAATACCTTACCTTTATTACTTCCTGTATTCGTCATGTAGCTCTTTAATTTTCTATCCGTTGCTATTTCATTTCGGGTTTATTCCTTTCCTATTTATTCCATTTCAAACGTTTTCACTTTTACGTTTCCCATGCTTTCTAATTTATTGTCCTTAATTCCCATGCTTGACGTTATCATTTCAGTTTGTTTCCATTGAATGTGGAACGTTTCATGGTTAACGTTTTATTCCATTTATGTGTGGCTTTCCTTTGCAACCTGTCCCATTTCTGTTTCCTTCATTTCAAAATTTGAAACGTTACAGCTGGACCACATTATTTATTTTCTTGAATAAGGAAGCTAAATCTACGGATGACCGTTACTATTCCTTTTATTTCATAAATATTTGGATCGTTCTGCTCTGCCTTTCCTTTTTCATTGCTTACGTTACTTGGAAATTCTTTGATATATATTATACCATCCTTGTCCTTTCTTTTGCCTGGAATGAAATCATTCCTTCACCATTTTTTTTTTAAAAAAACTGTTCCACCAAAAGGTAAATATTTAATAGTTAGCTGTTACATCTCCATAAATTTCAATTTATTATTCTCTGGTCCGTTCCTCTGCCCTATTCAGACTATTGAAATTATATTATAAACATATATAAAGCATACCTCTTGCATGTTCTCTGGAACGGTTCATTTTTTTCTCCTTCCATTTTTGAAAAGAAAAGAAAACACTGTTCCTCTTCAAATTTCAGCCACCATCAAACATTTGCCTTTCCTCCTCTTCTTTCACCTTACAACCAACCCCACGGCCTTCGACCTGTCACCACTCCTCCACCTACTCGAACCCAAGCACCCAAGCAACAACACCCCACCTCCGCCGTAGCTCATGCCCACCTCCGCCAAAACGTGTTCGCCACCACTCCAGCATCGCAGCTAGCTTCCTCTCTGGCCTCGTGCCACTGATCACCGTGAGCCACCCATCTCCATCCCCATCAGTCGCCTTTTCCCCGCCTCATTCACAGCTACACGCAAGCCACCGCATCACCTTCTCTCGCAAATTCTATTGATGGTATGTAGTTATATTTGATTGATAGAAACCCCTTTTTCTATATGTTTTACAAGATTTTAAATATAAAATATATTATAATATAGCCTTCGTATGCTTATATATATATATATTTTACAAGTTATATAATATGTCTTAAAAATTCTTGGTACTGTTAGTTATAGGTTAGTTATCTTTCTGTGATTGTTTAAGTTATATGTTATAATAAGTTATAAATGAGGTTACGTGTGTCTTTGTGTGCATACTGTAGCATGCATATGTTTGTGTAGTTTTTAAGTACATATATATTTAGTTTATATATTTCGATCTGTTGCTTTTTACGTGAATATAGTATATAAACGTTGATTGAAAATGTGTCGGTATATATATGAGTGAAATGACCTATTGAGTTTTTTTTTGTCTGTTGCATGAGAGATAGGATATCTTGTTAAACTTATTTAAGTATTGATTTTTAATGCATTGTGCATACTGTTGGTTCACGTAGGTTTAAGTATATTAAAAAAATTATGTTATAAAGCTTATACATATGTTCGAAATCATCTCTATACTCGTTCATATTATAACCTGCATTTATATTTATGTTCGAGCGTTACTTTATATTTAATATAATACATAAATAATCAAAAGTGTATATATGTTAGCATTGATTTTAATTATCAAACGTGTATATGTTTTGATTTTGAAGTATATTCATATAGCTTTCCAAACAATAATTTATAGTCTGCATGTATTTGAGTCTGCACATAAGTTGGACAGTATGTATTTATTTCGCTGGTTCTATATAGAGGTTGCAGTTTATACATGAGTACATAGATTAAGTTATATAAGTGAGTTACCCGATGTTATATATATATATATATATATATATATATATATATATATATATTTTAAGATATGCAATATAGTCCATCATTTTATGTTAGTTCATATCTTTTGTAGTTATATGCATATGTTGTATATAGATTTTAATTTCCCAATTACCGTTATGTTATATATATATTTTAATAAATTGTAAATATTGATTTTTAAATGATATAAGTATAAGTGTACATGCGATATATTTATGTAGGTCATTCTACATATAAAATTGACACGTATAGGACTTTATTTTTATAGAAGTTTAAATAAAATATTGAATCTATAGTTATGGGTGTATATATAGATTTTGGAAGTTATGTGTTATTTTAAATTATAAGTTGTATATGATTTGTATATAGTATATATAGTATATATATGTTCATTTATACCATCTACCTTTGTCAATCTGGTTTTTGATTTGCTTTCGTCTATTCGTATTATCAACTTATCCGTTGAACTCGTGCCAATCTAGCTTTGCTTTGAAATTCGTGACTGGATTCATAGCTCATTTGATCGTCAAATCAACCCTAGGCTCGAAAGGTGAGCAATCACTCACGATTAACGTTCTTATATTTATTAAACTTGATTTCAATTGAAACGCAATTAAAATATGCTGGTGTAGTTATTTAAATTGTTATATTTATGCTATTATTTGTAACTGTTCACCTGTGGGGTATGACACCATATCCTATTGTTTATATTTTACTGTTATTGATGATATATGCTTGATATATTATTATATTCTCTGTTATCACTCTGCAAGTTCCCTGTAGTTTAGAATTCACTATGGGTGGAAATGATACATACCCGAACGGAATTTGGAATAAGAGAATTTCATTATGGGTTGAAATGATAGACCCAAGCGATTTGCATTTGAACAGAATTTGGGATTGCGGGTCGAAATGATATTTACCCGTATATACTTAAATTACGGATTAAATGATAAATATCCGTATCAATTTGACCATAGGATAGGAAAATATATAATGACACCGTTGGTCCGTATAAGTATTTTGAAATTGAATCCTATGGTTTTGGAAAGAAATATATGGTTTTAATAAATGTTGATTTTATATATATATAAACGTTAATGATATATATAGATTTGATAATAATATTTAATTAAATTAAGATTTGATTTAATATATATAATATAGTTAAGTATTTAAAATTTATATTTCAAAATAGATTTTGGTAATAATTTGAATAAGTTAAGGTTGGGAAGATAATATGAATTTAGTTGAAATTGTATTAAATAAAGAATTTTATTTAATTAAACCAATTTGAAACTTGTTGAAACGGAGATTTAAGATATGATTTATAACTTGGTTTTTGATTTAAGTAATTTAATGAATATTTCTCGTTCAAATAAATTTAAGGAAATATTTAGAAAAAAAATGAAATTTAAGGCTAGTTAAATGATATTGAATTTATTAAGCGAATATTCCCCTGACTAAATAAAAATGAAGTTAAATGAAGATCTATATGAAACTGTTAAATTTAACTTTGAAAATGTCGAATATTAAAACTTTGAAATATACTGGAATTTTAGTGGTTTATTTTGTGATTCAGATCTGTATTTGAAATCTGTATAATTTGAATTTGTTATTTAGAAACTAAATTGGAGTAAAATGGGAATTTAGGTTGAGTTTAATTTAAATTGGAAAGTCGAGTTTGATTTGAAGGAGATTTGTGAAGATTGAGGAAATTTCATATACTTTACTTTATAAATTATTTAATATAATTAAATACTATTTTGGGAAAAATAGATATGTTTGAAACGAAAATGATATTTCGATTTTGAAGTATAAATTAATTTGAAATGACCACGGTGTTATGGTGTATATTTCTTTGTAGATAGTTCCATGGACCCTTTAGAGGATGGTTATCCCAAACATCCTTTACGTTACTTGTATTTCAGTTGATATTTCACTTGAGTTGGATTTATTGATATAAGAATGTTAATCCTGACTCGAGTGTTTTGTGTTTTTCTGCTTTACGCTCGGGTCATACTGAGTGATACAACATTTGAGACTCACCTTTGGAATTTGGTGCTTCGCTTGGAGATCCAACTATTGATTCAGCTTTCGTCTTCCCAGTTGATTTGTTCAGAGAAGTCATTTGTTGTACTGGAGACTTCAGTGTAATTGAGATATTCTATTGTATTTTAGTTCTAACTCTGATGTTTATATAGTAGCTTCATGAACTACTATTTGTCTATTCCGCTGCACTGTATTACTCTATGTATGTGATCTTTGATTGATTCATTTACTGTATATGCTGAGTTTTGCCAAAATTTAAATTAACAATCTGATATTTTGAGCAATTCAAGTCTGACGTGTGTGGATGCGAATGGTTGAAATTATCTGGTCGTTACACTAAATCAATAAGGAACCAGACCACTAGGTATGTACACAAACTACGTTCAGGTATAAAGGGATGAACAAATGAAAACACTGTTAATGTGTTCAAAAAAAATCAAATATTATCTGTTGCAGTGAAATCAATCAGAGGATGATGAAGTCAACCAATGAACCAGTCAATTTTCAGCAGGTCAACACTATCTTAAATTCAAGAATCAAGCCTTAAGCGAACGATGAACAGGTCGTAGGAGTAAACTACAGAACAATTCAAATATGCTTAAACAATTACAAACATATCAGAAACACATTCAACAGAGGATCAAATGAATGATTCAAAAATCATCTCAATCATTAAATAGAAAATCGTATGGTCGAGCAAAGAAATGGATGAATTCAAACCAAAATATACGAAGGATAAAATAGGGTTTCATTCCCTATAAATTCTCATAACCAATTCAAACCAGCATTCGAGCTTGACATTTGAAGCAACCGTATGAAACCAAAGCCACGAGTCGATTGACGAAGCAAATCAAAGTAGTATATTCACTCCAATCGATCGATTTTAAAGCGGCGACTTCAAATTTACCAAAACCCTATTTCCAGATTGCAAACGAAACAAGCGGCCACAAAATAAAAGAGAAAAAGGAACAGACTTTTTTTTGTTACCGCACTATAATTTTTGTTGGGCCAACTTCATTTAATTGTATTGGGCTTGAATTATAAAATATAGGGTTTTGTTTTGTTAGTTTTAAGTTTTTTTGTAATTTTCTTTTAAAATTGTGTAAATTTCTAGTTGTGTAACTAGGTACAAACTACGGGGCGTAGTTTGGGAATTCACAACTCAGTGGTTGAGTTGTGGTAGGGTTTTGAGCTAAGAGTTAGGTTAATCAATTAGCGGGTATCAAAGTTTACATGTGTTTGTAAGCGTTTGATTACCTAATTTCTAGTAGAAACCTTCGGGGCAGTACGTAGGCAGGTTTTTGCCGAAGCTGGGTAAATCTATGTGTGATCTCTACTGCCTTACTTTCTATGTTTGTTTTTATTTTCGCATTAATTTTTATTAGTACACCATATCAACCCCACTCTAGGGTGAAAACGATCCTACAAGTGGTATCAAAGCAAGGAACGAAAACAATTTTTCTACTAAAAAAGTTGATTTTTTCAATGGCTTCTTTTAATAATGCTTTTGCTGAAGGTCAGTCCATAGTTAGACCACCCATATGCAATGGCGAATATGCTTAGCGGAAAAATAGTTAGAAAACTTTTCTGAAAACCATAGATGCATGGGATATTGTTGAATCAGGATATAGCACACCAACTATAATGGTAGATAATCAAGAAGTTGGAAAACCAATGGATCAATGGACAGATCTTGAAAATAAACTATAAAATGCTAAAGCTAAAGCTATGAATTCTATTATTTTCTCATTAGATCAAACTGAATTTTACCGTGTCTCACATTGTCTAACTGTGTAAGAAACATGGCACATGCTTGAAGTGACTCATGAAGGAACTTCCCAGGTTAAAGAATCTCGCCTTGCCATGCTTCGTAGTGAGTACTAGAACTTCATAATGGCAAATGATGAAAGTGTCAAAAAAATGTATGGACGACTTTCTAATCTTGTATACAAATCAAAATCCCTAGAAAGATCATGCACAAAGCTAGAAATAGTTCAAAAAATCTTCAGAATTCTTCCATGAAATTTTAAAGCAAAAGTGACTGCCATTTAAGAATTAAAGAATCTGAAACACGTTAAAGTTGAAGAGCTCGTCGGAAATCTCAACACTTATGAGCTAGAAATCAAAATCAAGTAAGAACGTGAATGAGGAAATACGCGAAAGAAATCAATAGCTCTCACGGGAACGATGGAAATGAAGATGATGATGAAGGAGCAGCTGAAATGGCACTGATAATAAAGAGATTCAAAAGGTGTAACTGCAAGTATGGAAATCCAGCCCTAAATCAACAACTATAGAGCAGAATAGTCAAAACCCTAGACCACTCAAAAAAGCTTAAGATCATTTGTCACAAGTGCAGTGAGAGTGATAAAGCAAATCTATGTCTTCGAGGGGAAACAAGTGACAGCGATGATGACGTGCCAAGTGAGGTATCAAAACTTACTCACTCTCAATTACTTATATATTTTCATGAAATAAATGGCTATTTTGAAAGGCTTAAGGAGAAGTATGCTAAAATTGAATCACAAAAGATGATTTGATAGAACTAAATATGCAGCTTGATCAATTGTGTAATGGTCCATTTTTCCGTACCCTTTGAATCGACAATAAACCATACATGTCCAACTCAAATTGTACGAATAGGCGGATCATTAAGGGTAGAAAGAAAAATAAATACAGAACAAAATCTCACACGAATGGAATAACATATATTATTTCAATAATAATCTTTACAGCGGGAAAATTTAAATGTAATATCAGAGTCTAACCTAGATTCAGCTTGGACAGTTATAACACTTGCCCTTACAAATGCTGTCAAACAACAAAACAAATGCACTAGAGGAAGTGGATAATAGAATACATCCATACGATGATGAAGATCTCAAGCTCCCCTCTGGAAACTCCAACTGTCTTCAACTCAACTTGAAACTACTCGGATCTGACCCGAGTATTGAAAATACCCGGATCAGGCTTGATAAACCAGCGTGAGATACTCGAAATTTAAATGACGTTGTCATCAAAATCTTGAAAAGAAGGGTATCTCATAAGACCACGCCCACACATAAACACGGGCGGGTTTTACCTTATGATAACCAAAACACTTTTATACAAAAATTCACTTGATATTATTTTTAATGACATTCTTTTGAATACACTTTTCAAATAAACTTATTCAAATAAAGTATCAATATCTGGACTAAAACTAAGGTATACTAGGTCAACGGAATATACCGAATGCAATATATGATACCGAAAAGGGGTAGCTGAAATGTTTGCAAGTAATTACAGCTATTTTGGGAATACAATCAAAACCGTAAATCTCATATTGGGATTGGATTTCCAACATGATAGGGAACTAGTGACCTTTTCTCCGTTCCACGCATAACAAACATAGTTCCGACGGTGCCTTAATCGCTTTTCTCAAACTAGTCACTTGGGACTATACTTGCTATATTACCTCTGATAACCGGTAGTTCCTTGCTTTTCTCAAGCTAACCACTTTATTAAAATGGGGAAATAAATGCCTTAAGGGACATATCCCCCAAAGGGCCAAACATATTTGACACCACCATACATACTCATTCCGAATTTGTGTCTATTAGACCATATAGTATCCCATCATAACCGAGGTGTGAGGCTCGCGAAGCTACGATCAATTTCTTCAAAGCCACGCTTTTCATACAAAACCACGCTTTGATCATAACAAGTTCCACTTTGAATGCGACATTGTCATTCCACGTCACATGACTGATTTCTAGAAAAGTATAACTTCCTAAGCTCATATGTCTCGGGAAAGGGTGTTAAGCTAAAAGAAGTGCCTTCTCTGCCACCAACTGATATACATTTATAGAAACCACTCAAATGTGATTTAGAGTACAATGTCAGACAAACATTCATACAAGTTCGTTCTGGGACTGAACGAAACCGAAGGCACTCTCCTGCTACCACTAGTAGCGAGTAGTCCTTGCAATCCGAAAAATCTCCACAACGGGGAGACCACTACTATAAATAACTCTATAATGGGAGCGACCCAGAGCATGTTCAACAAGAAGTCCTTACGCTACGAAGATCCACGGTCATCAATAATCATCATTTTCAACATGTCTTCACTTCGAACGTATACATTGGTTCTAAGTGGTTTTCGGATAGGAATCATCCAAATCCGACTCCGGTTCCTTCGAAGCCAATCATCGCTTTAAAATGTTTAGTTCATATGTGGATATCAATCATCAATTAATCACTTCATCCTTTATTTAAATCAAATATCTTTCTTAGATATAATCTTTTCAAGTTATTCCATTTTTTTTTCAAATGTATATGGAATCATTAAGCCTCATTTATCAAATCATTTGATTTATTAAACTTTTCTTAAATCCTGGAATAATTCCAAATCATTTTCTCTTTTACTTAGTAAAACCTTTCCGAATCATTCATTAAATCTTAATCAAATATTTTTCTTCTTAACTTTTAACTTAGGGAAAATATTCCCCTTTTATAATATCACTTTCCAAAACATCCATTTAATTTAAAGGATTATTCACTGTCCAAAATTGCGAATGTAATTCCTTTAATAAACTTTCTCATTTACCTTATCAAATTAAATTGATTTCAGATTTACAAAATAGTGTTTATAAATTCCATTTATATTTTATAAACTTCCATATATAAAATTTCTTTACTAAAAAATTCCATTTATATCTCACTTATAAGTCATAATCTAATTATAGTTTAATTACTTATAAACTCTTATTTACAAATTCATTCCTTTCAAATCTTATTATTTATAAAATCCACTATAAATTCTTTTCTAAATCTCAGTTGCAAACCCATATATAAATTTGATTACAATCCCATTTAATATTTATAAAACACTTTTATAATTCCATTACTTTTGTTTATAAAATATCAATTTTACAAATCTTATATATAGACCATTTATAATAAATTCAAAGAATTTATTTCTTTTCTTTTATCTTAGAAAAACTTAATTATGGTCTTTTAGAGCATCCGGGCTTTCCTTTCGATCTATTCTAACCCTCACCTAAGAAGAGAAAATATAGGCCAGGTAAGTTCAGGACATTGGTTGCTCCATTCCTAACCTTAGTTAAACACCTTGTTTTATCTTCCCAGATCTCACAGGCGGGACAAATGAACTAGTCGTTTCTGATACTCAGTTTGTTATTACATTCAATATTCTTCAATTACTTTAAGTGTTATAAACAATTCCGCTTAACCATTTATTCAGTCTCTTATTAAAAATTCCAAATCATCTTTAAATAACTTAATTATTCTTTTAAAATCATTCTCAAAATATATAGGAAATAATTGTTAAGTTTAAAACTGCATTTCAAAAGTTATTTCAAACTGCTGCGAAAAGTGTTGCAAATAGCGTTTTAAAAGCTATATTCTTCAAAAAGACTTTTATATCATTTAGAAATCCATATTTTCAACTTAAATCTCTTTCAATACATTTTAAAATATTTTTAGGATTTATTTCATATTTTTAAAACTTTTAAAATATCAATTCTAAACTTTGGTCACTTTACTGCAAAAGCGTGATTTTTCTGAAAAATTATTTTGGACATATTTAAAATATACAAGATAAAATCTTGATTTTATTCCTTTATTTCTTTAAACATATTTAAATATTTATAAAACATTTCTATCTAATTTTAAAACTATTTTCAAAAGGTTTAAGCATTCCATATACACCATTTCAATTTCAAAAGGAAAGTAATTTTCTTTGTGCTTATCGACGTGTATTAACGTTGCTTGGTAAAACAATTTAACAATCATATCAAACAATCAATACTTGATGATCAAAACATATATAAACATTCATAGAAATCATAACACATCATCAAACATGTATATATATAAATAGAGATGTTAAATAGAGTTTCTCACCATAAACCAAAGCGATTAACTTTCTACCAATATTCTAATCAACCAACACTTCACTAATTAATTCCTACTCCATTAAACACTAGCAAACAACATCCTATCCCTTTCAATAGCTTTGCCGAGGCTTGAGATGGAGGTTGGCCGAAAATATAGAGAAGAAGCGATAGAGCTTTGAACTTAAATTCTCAAGATTTAGATCTGAAAAATGGGTCATCTCCTCTCTTGTTTTTGACTCTCTTACTCTCAAAATTAAAAAAACTTGTTAACTGAAAAGTTGTTGAAAATTATTTTCTCTTAAATTAAAAAAAAAGAATTTTGAATCCAAGTGGTTTTGAGGGGGATATGATAGAATGAAGAAGAGGTATTGTCGGATTGACAAAAATGAAGCCCGAAAATATACTTCAAAGAATTGCGTTTCAGGTATAGCAGACTTCAAAACTGGAAAAAGTGATCAACATAAAAGTTATAGCTACTGTAATTTTATATATTTTCCAAAAAATAATTTCTTAATTTGAGTCAGATATGATCAAGTTATGATCAAAACCAAATGGCCTATTCTCTGGCTTAAAAACTGGGCTAGAAAATACACTTGAAAGAAGTATATTTATGACATAGAAAACTTTAGAATGAGGCAAAGTGATCAACATGAAAGTTGTAGCCACTAGAAAATTAAATGATATGAAAAAAAGAATTTAGCATTTTGGTTTGGTTTTGAAGAAGTTATGATCGTGAGAAAAAGAGGTAAAATATGGAAAAATGAAGAGTTTGATTTGAAGAGGATGAACATTGATTTCTTTTGAATATTTTGGAAATATTTTGACATTGTCTCTTTCTAATTTTTTGTATGGCTTGAAAGCCATTAAAGAGAAGAGAAAAAAGATGAAGAATCATGAGAAAAGAAGAAGAAATGTGAATGAAAGTGAAGAAGGAGGTGGGTATTTATAGAAAAAGAAAAAAGTGGTAATTTAACAAAATAACCTCTTACCAAATTACCAAACTAACCTTACTTCAACCTAAAGCATTCTCCACTTTTTTAAAACTTAACATCATCTTTCACATCCTTACTTCATGTCTTAGTCACTTAAAAATTAAGTGAAGAATATCATAATTATGTTGGCTTTGATTTGATGTAATTTGATGTTTACTTTTTCTTACTTTTGTTAATTCTTACATACTTTTACTATTTAGTGAAGTTTTCTAATCTTATTTAGTAAAGTAAACATATTTAGTGAATTAATTAATACTTACACTATTTGAATATATGTTTCTATATAATAAAATAAAGGTGCGACGACGTTGGGACAACTTTTAATGGACAAAACGTCATTTTTGGACAAAATGTTTACGGTCACATTTTGACGTTTCAGTTAAACTATTTATTTATGTAAACAAAATTTAAAAATAAATTTGTATAATTCTATTTAAAAATATAAACATTCATAAATAAATTAAAATAATTTATTTAATCATTGAAACTTACTTTTCTAAAATCAGCATTTTGTCACTCTTGTCGATATAGGCAAATGTTACTATTTTTGTGTGTACTTCCCTTTCCAAATCCTATCTAATATTGTTTGAATAATATAACCTTACTTATTTTACATTTAAAATCAATTTATATATTATATTTTAAAGTGGTCAAATTCTGGGTTGTTACAAAATGGTTCAAAACTATAGAAATAAGTGCCTTGAGTGTGATAAGTGTCCATCATTTGAAGAGGAAATAAAAAAATCAGAAATTTAAATTAAATCCCTTGAAAATAAAATTCAGATTTTGAAAGAAAGTGAAAATACTAGGAGAGAAACTTCAATTAAAAAGTGCACGTTGTTATTGAATAAAAAAAAATCTCTCAAGTCACAAGTCCAACAATTGTATATAACTTTAGAAAAATTCTCCAAAGGAGAAAGATCACTAGATATGTTATTAAGGAAACAAATTGTTAATGCTGTTAGAAAAGGACTTGGGTATACTCGATTTGAAAGAGTTGGAAGTGAAACTAATCATGTAAACTCCAAGTGCGCGATTTGTTGAAAAATTGGTCACAATCAAAATAATTATTGGTTTAGACCTAAACACATGAAAACCATACCAATTTGGGTTCCTAAAGGCACAAATGTAAAATCCCTTAAAGTTAAACAAATATGGGTGCCGAAAGGAACAAACATAGATTTTCTTGGTTCTACACAAACTTTATTCAAAATCTTTTTCACTAACAATCCTGGACCTATAAAAACAAATAGGTTGAAAGGCATTTTAGAAATTTGATTTTACATTTTTTGGATTTGATCTTAAATGCCTTTGTTAACTAATCCGATTCCGTATTGATTATCGAAAAGATAAACAGTGACTGAAAAAAAGCGATGAATGTTGATATTAATCATACATTATGACTTGAGACAGTATATTTAGTAAATTTCTTTAAAAATTTGAACAAAATTTGTAATAACTTTGGTCGGTAAAAATTCCATGACCATCTCTATTTCTATCATATTTCTACGACATCACTCATCAAAATTCAATATAGTATGTCAGAATATGGTATTTAAACATGAAATTATTCATTTTTTTAACTAGTAATAAAATCATCCAAAAGTACTCACTCTCATTTAAAAGTCCTCACGGTTATGCATGTGTGAAGTACTTGGAATCTTTGATTATGTGCTTTCATCCTCATTAAAAGTCCTCACGGTTATGCATGTATGGAACACATACCAAAATTGATTATTAAATAGACGAGTTGATTATAATCCCATTTAAAAATCCTCATAGTTATGCATGGTTAGAAGATACTTGGGATTCATTTTTTTTTAATAAAAATTGGGAACACTACTAATCTTATTTAAAAGTACTAACGGTTATGCATGATTAATACGTATTCAATTTCCTGTCATAAATATAACACAAAAGGGCATGACTATATGGTTTTTCTATACCGACATCAGCCCTATCACTCTAAAATGAAATATGTGCCTAACAGAGTATTAATGATTTTTTTTATTGAAATTTAATATTTATACTCGATTAAATATTAATGTTGTACTAAAGTCTATTACTTTATCTCTATTTTGTAACACTACTACTCTTTTGCCGATAACAAAAGGGGGAGAGTGAAGTTAAGATTTTGGCAAATAAGTTCAAAATTTTCATTTGCATATTCTCATCTAGGTTCGTTGCATTGTTTATTGTTTTTTATTTGCATATTTTTTTATTTATTTTCATGCATATATGAAGGGGCTTTGTTGTAGGGGGGTATTTAAATAGGGGGAGCTCATGGAATTGTCAAGACCAAATACATTTAATGGAGCCAAAATCTTAATATGTATTTGTTATCATCAAAAGGGGGAGATTGTAGAATACAATAGCCAATGATTTTTGTCTGATGATAATAAACATACATATATATACATATTTGTTTAAATGTATTTGTTATTGTACTATTTTATTTTTCACATAATTAAATAAATATTTTTTGAATAAAATAAATATCTCGAAATTAATATTTAAACAAATATTTTTTTCAAACAATTATTTTATTACAAATTCAAATAGTACAAATTTGAGCTCCCACTACATTTACACATTTTCAATTACAATACAATTTCAATTACAACACAATTTTCACCTCACTATATATATTCAGTCGTCACTTATATTTAATCTTCAACTCTGCTCCAGCCTGTCTCCAACATCTGAACTATTTTAAAAATGAATACTGAAGTAGTAATGTAACAACCCGCATATTTATCGATTTTATATTTAAATATTTTATTTAAATATTTTGTCGTTAATCGGATATTGGTCCGAAAAGCTACTTTTTGCAAACGGTCAAATTAGAACTCGAGACCACTTCCATTGAGTTCGAAATGCCGTTTACAATTTTTTAAGTATAAACATTGGTAGGTTTGGAGTTAGTAGAATTTCACCAACTTTTCCCGCTTTGGACTTTGGGTTAGATTGCCATTATAACTCAAGCCCAAACCCCCTTCCTTCTTCTCACTCTTCATAAATTTCCTAACAACCAAGCTTTTGCATTAATGGTGAGTGGAAGAGGAAATTAAAACTCCAAGCTTAGGTTTCAACTTTAAATCCATCATTCAACTCCAAAATCAAAGCGAAGACATTGGATTCTGGCTTGTAGTTGCTTCTCCATTGTTTCAAGCTCCTTCTTCATTGAATTTGTGCAAAGGTGGGATTTTTATCTCACAATTCTAGTCTATAACTATATTGGACTGTTGGGAATGATTCCCCATCACTTTAGCATGTATATTTGCATTTGGTTTGGATTGGATTGGCGAAAAACTCCAATTTTTAGTTGTTTGGTGAACTTCCTGAGCTTAGGTCGCTCTGCCCAGGTATAGGTCGCTCGGAATCATTAGCTCGCGCGTGTGGAAAAGTCAAGGCCTGCATATTTCGTTCGCCTTGGATTTAGGTCGCCTCGGATTTAGGTCGTAAGTCATTGGACTTTAGGTCGTTCGCGTATAGGTCATTCGGCCTTGCCTGCCTCATTAGGTCGTGGGACCTTAGGTCGTAGGTCGTTAGGCTTAGGTCGTTAAGTCGTTCCCTCTGTTGGAAACGTCTCCTCAGTCTTAGGTCGTTAGACCTTAGGTCGCCCCCCTAGGTCGTTAGACCCTGAGTTGTTCCGCCTTCATTTAGCTCGCGCACTTCTTTAGGTCGCATACTTCTTTAGGTCGCATGACTCCCATCCCTTTAGGTCGTTGGACCTTGTTTTCCTTGGGTCGTTGGACCCTATTTCCTTTAGGTCGTATGACCCACTAGGTCGCTTGGCCCCTTAGGTCGCGACATCTTTAGGTCGTGTTACCTATATACCCCTAGGTCGAAAGACCTTAGGTCGTGCACCTTTAGGTCGCGAACCCTATTAGGTCGCGAACACCTTTAGGTCGCGAACCACTTTAGGTCGCATGACCTCGTCTCCGTTAGGTCGCGAACCCTATTAGGTCGCGAACCACTTTAGGTCGAACCCCGTAAGCGGTGGCGTTGCCCCCGCACCCCCACCTTGTGGGGTTGCCACCCCCCCTGGACCCCCCCTCCGTAGGGGATCTTATCTGAAAAACATTGAGCTGATTTCCTTGGATTTTATTCACATCTCCGTATGCGATTTTTGTGACTGATTGTTTCTACAATTGCTTCTGTGTTTTGTCACTTTACAATATAAAGGTTTCAATACTAGTAGTAAATATCAAAACTCTTTTAACAAACAATTTCAACTCTATTTTTAATAACAAAGCTCTTTTCTTAAACCGTTTTCCAATCTATTAGTATATACAAACCTTTACCTCACCCGGATGAGAAATCTAATTAAACGACTTAGTAAAACGAGTGGTATGAAACGCTTGCATTCACTTCGTCGGTTAATTCTTGGACTTGTTCGATTGAACCTCTTGTGACAATTTTATTAGTGAAGATTTACAGTTTGTTCGTAAATATTTAAGTTAAGCAAGTGGTTATGGGACATGAAGCTAAACTTCTATATTTACTAGCTTAGTGTAATTGACACTTCTCGTTGATCATGACGACCATTCTGATGATTTAGACTAGCAACTGTGCGATGTCTCTTGTTGCGAGGTTAGACTAGACACCACTTGTGTGATTCCACCCACACATACCTTTTTGCTTTTTGGTTAGTCTGGATCTTAATCTGTGTGATTCCATTCACACATGTGGGGTAGCTCCCCTTGGTCTTTGGACCGTCATGTGATAGGCCTCTTTCTCTTTTCTATGATTTCTGGACTTCTTGCATTGATTTCTAGAATTTATATCATTAACTTGTTATGAGTACAAGTTTGGGGTATGATGCCCTTTCCGAATCTTTGAGAAGATTCTTGTGATATTGACTATCTCTTATTGATTGATCTTCTGTTGATCATTATTTACATACTTATAGTGGTATGTCATCATGGATATTTTATGTTTGTGCCATATCTTTTATGTTATATCTTGTCATCTGATATTTATAGCTAGACTGACCCGTTTATTATTTTTCTTAAATAATACTCAGGTCAGACCGAGATGTTACAGGTGCTTCTGCTTGACTTCTTCCCAGGGATTCATCACTCTGACTTTTGGCTAACTGTTTAGATTAGCAGTTTTTGTTGTATACACTTGAGATATAGACTCATAGTTGTATTCTTTTGTATAGCACGTGTTGCTATTCTTTTGTATTATTGTGGATCTTTTGACCACTACTCTGATGTACACTATCATGTGTTAGTTATATATTCATATCTTCTTCCGCCTTTGTGATATGGATGTCTGTGACTGATTTGCGTTATGCTTATTTCTACGTTTGTTTCCGAAGATTATTTATAGCCACCGTGTGATAAGCAATTACATGGATGGTTGCTCCTCAACAGCCTTATTCTTCGTGCTAGTTGACAGCACTACTCCGCAGTGTTCTTGGCTAGCGTGGGTATAGAGGTAGGGCGTCACAAGTAAAATTAAAAAAGAAATATTTTGCAGTACATAATGAAGTGTATGTTCGAAAATATTATTTGCCTCAATTATTTGGGTTGTTTGTCATCTTTTCTTTTATTTCATCTTACACAAACAACTTGCGACATGCACAGTGTATCACTGTACATGCCCTTAGGTCGTGCACATCGATATACACTTGCTTGTTAAAATTGCAGGGACAAGTGAGCAAGAGGTCAAACCCATGCCTAAGCTGGATTCAACTCAAGTGAAACATGCAAATAACTCAACACAGAAATGACATCAAATGGATGGTCAAAGAAAATGCAGACACACACACATGAATCATTTCAGACATAGACTCGAAGCAAATGCAAGGCTGGAACAAGACTCAATGCAACATGAAATCGAACCAAATCATTGAAGATCTACATGACAACATGCAACCTTAATTTAAATGCAACTAGAGCAGCATACATATACGCAGTGACCAACCAAATACCAAAGAGCACCAGAAAAGTACACTGAAGTGCAACCAGACCAGAAATGTATACAATGGACCAGAATCATATCAAGTGCACAAGTTTCAACTAGACTACAGAATAAGGCAAAAGTACAAGGATGGCACAAGTACATGTAGTCCAGGAAAATCATGGAATAGAAATATAAAGGAACCAAATTTATCAGCCAGGTCAACGAAGACTCAAAGCTGCTTGAGATCACTAGAATAGACTATAATAACCATGGAAAAAGTTCACCAGCTCAACTCAAGTGCAATAAATACAAACCAACATGCAAACAGACTTAGATCAGGCAATTCAACAAGTCCATGCAACAATGATAGACCAGACATGCTCATGAAACCAAAAAACAGGAACTACACAAGTACAAGTCAACATGAAGTAGGTTAACATGAATGCAAGTAGAATAAATCAATAAGGAACCAGACCATTAGGCATGTACACAAGCTACGTTCAGGTATAAAGGAATGAACACATGAAATCATCATTAATGTGTTCAAAAAAATTGAAGATTATCTATTGCAGTGAAGTCAGACAGAGGATGATGAAGTCAACCAATGAACTAGGCAATTTTCAGGTTGTCAACACTATCTCAAATTCAAGTATCAAGCCTTAAGCGAACGATGAACAGGTCGTAGGAGGAACAATTCAAATGTGCTTAAAAATTACAAACATATCGGAAACATATTCAACCGAGGATCAAATGAGCGAGTCAAAAATCATCTCAATCATTACACAGAAAATCGTATGGCCGAGCACAAAAATGGACAAATTCAAACCAAAATATACGTATGATAAAATAAGATTTCATTCCCTATAAATTCCCATTATCGTCATCGGTAGAATCAACAAGTCGAGCAAAATCAAAATCAAAAAAGGGAAAATAACGTACCAATTCAAACCAGCATTCGAGCTTGACATTTGAAGCAACCGTACGAAATCAAAGCCACGAGTCTATCGACGAAGCAAATCAAAGCAGTATATTCACTCCAGTCGATTGATTTTAAAGCGCGGACTTCAATTTCACCAAAACCCTATTTTCAGATTGCAAACGAAACAAGCGGCCGCGAAATAAAAGAGAAAAGGGAACAAACTTCTTTTTGTTACCAAACTATAATTTTTGTTGGGCCAGCTTCATTTAATTATATTGGGCTTGACTTATAAAATATAGGGTTTGTTCTGTTAGTTTTAGTTTTATTTTGTAATTTTCTTTTAAAATTGTGTAAATTTCTAGTTGTGTACCTAGGTACAAACTACGGAGCGTAGTTTGAGAATTCGCAACTCAGTGGCTGAGTTGTGGCAGAGTTTTGAGCTTAGAGTTAGGTTAATCAAAAAGTGGGTATCGCAAGTTCACGTGTGCTTGTAAGCGTCTAATTACTTAATTTCTAGTGGAAACTTGGTTTTTGCCAAAGTTGGATAAAATTATGTGTGACCTCTATTGCATTACTTTCTGTGTTTATTTTTATTTCCGCATTAATTTTTATTAGTACACCCTATTCTCCCTCCCTCTATGGTGAAATGATCCTACACATATGATGGAGAACAAGCATTTATAGATAATTGAACTACAGCAAATTCAGTATATCTAATTCATTTTTTCTTTTTATAAATAGTTCAGAGTTAGTATTTTTAATTTTAGAGCATCACAAAGTAATATTTTTAAAATAAATAAATTAGATATTCTTTTTTATAAGCTGTTGCTTTTAAAAGTGCAAGAAATATTTAAAACAGTTTCCACTATGCAAGATGAGTATGAAAAATTATTTCAAGGGAATTAAAAATATTTTTAAAAGGTATATTTTTTAGCAAGGCTAGCCAGCTTTGTAGTGGGCCATCCACTTTAATTAAAATCATTTAAAACGGGTGTTTGGCACATGCGCCAGAATAGTTGGAAAAATAAAAGCACAGGAGCTAGGAGAAAAGTACTAAGACAACTGACTGTTAGACACCCTCCAAGAAGGAGGAACCACTGCTGTCATCGATAGAATCAGGCCCGATGACGTGAATAAGTCCTAAAAATAGTATAGTCAAGTTAGGGATGAAATTCAGTGAATCATTAGAATGTAAATATTTCCTATCTCAAGTGACATCCTCTAAAACAATTCTATTGTCGCACCATCTTCACCTAGCTAGAGTAGAAAGCTCAAGACTATCCATAACTATGTGGTAATATAACTGACGATTCACACCATCACCTTCTACATACATAAGGTAACAATCAATCGACGGTGTATACCTAATTTTAGATTTCACATGGACCCGAGCATGCTCTAATGAATTCCACACAATCTCATTGTCGGAAGAAGGAACCGCTATAGGTTCAACCATAGCACATGTATCAATAATAACAACAGATGACCCAAACAAGGTAGAGAAGCTATAAGAAAGGAGGGAGAAATCGAGCCAGATGGCGTAGAATCATCAACAATAATTACACGATGATCAGAGATCAAAGGCTTAGGAACCCACTTCTTAACAAGAGGACGAGGAATTATGCTTAATATTGTATAAATCATATTTTACACCTTACATTAGCCAGTATTATGCTCACTTAGAAAATATTTTCAAAATTGGCTAATAATCGCAGATTTTTTGAAAAGGCTTAATTCAAAAAAAAACTTACATAAGACAATTCTAAAATATATAATGGCACACATTTAAAATATTCATTTCTTGTACCAAATATTTGAAAATTTACAAGTACTAGGATTATTTATGACAATTATGAGTATTGAAAAAATTATTATTTTTGTCTAAATTGACTAAATTAATATACGACCCAAAACTAATGATGATTTTCAATATATTTATAGGGTGAAGAAATAAATTTGGGGAAGCAAATATTAATGGGGAGTAATATAATATAATTTTTATAGAAAGTTATATAGCTGTCATCTTCAAAAAGGGAAGAATGATGAAAATAAAATTTTAGTGTTTCTAACAACTATATGATAATGCTACTAATGTGTTTGTCAAGTGATTTCAGGTCGAGCAGCTATACAATGGATGATCAAGTTTAAATAAGTTATATTGAAGAGGGCAAAAAAAAAGAGCGTAAAAATATACTACAGACATTGACAAGTTTTCAAAATACTGAAGAAGTTCCCAACTATAAACTTGGCCTCATTATCGCAAGTGAAAAATGAAATGGAAAATTAGCAAAGGCTTGGAATCGAGCTCAGGCGAGATGGAGTAAATGCAACCTTTCACCAACTACACTACAAGCATTTTTATTTACAAGATGGTTAGTAGGTTGTATAATAGGCAGAGGAAAGTAAAATTCAAGACATATAAAATGGTACAAGCTTGGATTTGAACCCCGCTCAACGTGAAGAGAAGCGACCTTCTTACCAACCATGTTATACAACACTTTAAACTATAGGCCGCCAACTATTTGATATTACCGTTACTAATGAATAGTTGAAGTGAAAAAATGGACACACTAGGTTTTGAACCTAAGCAGCGTAAGTGAAGATTGCACATCCCAAACCATCACACCATACCCTCTTTTGTGCTGATTCCTACTACCAACTTGTACATGAGAAAGTAAAAAAGAAATGTAAAAAAAAGCAAAGGTAGGGCTCAAATCCAATCCATCAAGGAGAAACACATGTGTCTAACCATTATGTTATGCCTGTTATTGAATAGATGTCTGCTAACAATTATATCTCTAACCATTACAACACGAATAGTTAAAGTGCCTTTTCAAGCCTCTTCTTCAAGCATTACAAAGTTTCAATTTTTTCATCTCTTTCAAACTGAAATTGTAATGACCCGTAAATTTTGATAACAAAATTGGTTAATTTAATTAGATTTTCGAAATTTAAATTTGAAAGGAAAAAAAAATTTAGTGAATTATTAACAGAAATAATAACTTGGATAAGATTGGTAAGTTAATTTTTAATAACTTGAATGTAACAGTATGAATGTAAGTTAATTGTTAATAACTTGGATGTAATTCCAATAAGTGAAACAATGTAAATGTTAATTTTATTCTTATTATAATAAAAGAACGTTACCAAGATGAAGTGGTTAATTTGATTTAAAAACTTAATTAATGTGGTGCATTAATTTATAATGGGATATAAAAGGTAAATTGTTAATTTAAAATGTTGACTTACTAATAGAATAATGTACAATGAATGGTAATGGAATGAATTAGTGTAGCGACCCGAACTCGATGTTCGACAAACAACATCAAATTCGTATCGCAGGATCTTGCAACACCATTAGATGATAAATAACACAGCGGAAATCAAAGATGATATCACTGATACAACGTGAATACAATATCCAATATATCAATTTGATACAATGATAATCATCAACATCAGAGAATATACAACACGAAATACAGCTGAACACGACAAAATATGATATGAGTCTTCACAGAATCTAATACTGCAACTCCAATCCAAAACTCCAAAGCTAGAACTCCAAAACTTCAAGCAAGATCCACCATCAAGGTTGCACAAAGTAAGCAACTGCAGTCGTGGACTCCAAAATGTATCAAACAGAAAGCTGAAGCTACCAAATTATATCTACTACCTGACTATCTGAAAACCAAACTCTAGACTGTCCGTATGGAAAATTGTGGGCACCCAGAGTTTAGGAAGGGAACAATAAACTCCGAGTCAGTCATGGGACTGGTGTGAGTAACAAAAATATTTGGTCTTTAAAAATAATCATGAGGATTTAGATTTTGAAATCCGCAATGCTTTTTGGAAAATGAAACTACCATAAGGCTTCCCGGCACACACACAATGCAATCGCACACATGGGGGAGATTTCTCCTTATGATAATCAAAGATGCTTACTACGCAAAAATCTTTTTGATATTATTATTAGTGCATAGTGGAAAACATTTCGAAAGTATAATATTAATCTTAGCCAACATAGGTACCATTATTATGCCTGCTATAGCTACCATTTTAAATGGCAGGTTCTACAACTAAAACCGTACAAGGTGAGTATTGTTTTGTTTGGATTTCCAACAAATGGTCAGGCTAAGGAACTTCCTACTGCCACATGGGAACGCCTCTGGAGGGACGCCTCGAGAACCTACCCGTCTCTCTACCAACACAAGGCCAGTTACCCCCTTCCCAGGAAGTAAAACCTAAAATATGCCACCCCCGGTCCTTTGGGACCTTTATACGAGGTACCTCTACACCAACAACATCACACAGTAATAAATATACTACAATGCCCACATGAGTAAGTATCTGGGCTCCATACCATGATACTACCCTTTTCCAGAAGGAATGGTCACACCCTAGGGGAGCTACCCCTGAAACATTGTCGCATCTTTCCTGTTTCGACCATTACCGATTTGTGAGGCTCGATGATGTCTCATCCAAAAAGCTACGCTTTACACGAAAGCCATGCTTTGATCATAAATGATCAATAAATGATCATCAACACACATCAGCACTTAGCATGCCACACCACCAAATTGGGAGTATATTGCTGATAACCTTCAACTACATAACCTCTGAGCTCGTATGTCTCATAGAAGGGTGTTAAGCTAAGAGAATAAATTCTCCGCCACCAACAGATATGTATTTGAAAGAAATTTGCTTTATATCTCAAGGTGTAGTGTCAGACATTCAATCATACAAGTCTGTTCTAGGTTCGAACAAAACAGAAGGCACTTCCGAAGAAGCCCTTACAATTCGGGTATTGACAATCCCGAATGGACTTCCCATCACTTAGGAAATCTCTATACCATAG
Source organism: Allium cepa (assembly GCA_030765085.1). Taxonomy (NCBI): domain Eukaryota; kingdom Viridiplantae; phylum Streptophyta; class Magnoliopsida; order Asparagales; family Amaryllidaceae; genus Allium; species Allium cepa. Next base: position 175,611,972 of record CM060931.1, read on the forward strand.
CTACTCATTGCAGAGACGATCGATAGGTCATTATATCGTTCTCGCAAATACCCGGTCTTCAAATGTTATCCATAACGACGTATCATTATTTGGAATGGGTTATATGACACAAGGTCCTCTCCCGGATAAACCGAATAATGAGCGCAATATTTAAAAAAAACATATGGATATAGGATTTCAATTAAGTCACAATTTCAAAATTCCAAAATTTCTTTCAAATGGTTTAAACCAATTACCATTTAAAATCTTTTAAACAAAAAGATTCATTTCACAAGGTTCACCCAGTTTCACAAAGATCCATTCACATATTTCAAAACAATTTCCATTTCAATTGGACTAATTCATTAAAGTCTTTAAATCAAGATTTAACTTATAGCTTTCAAAACTCATTTTCAAAGATTCGTCCATAACTTGGAAAACCATTTTCAATTCAAACTTGAAATCCCTTTAATACAAATTGGAAATTCATTTCTCATATGAAAGCTTTTTATCATTTGGAAACAACAGTTTCATTTCGGACAAATCCGATTTTATTTATACAAGTTAAAATCTTTGGGGTTAATTCAAATTCCCAAACAACACTAAAAAAATGGTTTAAAACCCATATAAGCTTGTATAATCCTTTTTATGTCATAAATACCAAATATAGAATTCAATTTCAGATATTGAATTCCAATTTAAATCAAATTATTCAAATTTCAAATCTTAACCAAGTAATTGAGAATAACTTTTATTTTTGGAATTCCTTTTTTTAAAAAGCTCTTTATATTTAATTCAATTCCATTTCCAAAACTATTTGAATTTAAAATTCAAATTCAAAACTATTTTAAAAATTCAAATATCTGTGACTTAACCGATTTCCACGTGCAATTCATATTTGTGTGTGAATAGTGTAGTCCAGGAGTTTTACACAATAAAAGTGCAACATCATCAATCATCACAGATTAATATCGATAAGCGGTATAACCCATAACGCTAATCTTCATTCACAGATTCACAGATAAAGTAAATTTATCAATCATAAAGATTCATCATTACAATTCGATGTGGGTTTCGGATAACCAACTAGGATCCGACTCCCCGTCGCATTGAAATTCCAATGTCGTTTTACGGGCAAAGGGGTTTTCACATACATACAGAAAAAAAATTAGGTTCAGCACAGAGCAACCTACATCACACAATATCATAAACACCAACAGAATTAACAATCCAGTACACAACATTTTGATGATAGTCAGTCATCTTCAATCTAAGGTGAAGGTGATTTAAAAGAGTTAACCACATAACTATTTGTATCGGTTTATTTAAATCGATGATTAACTATTCTTAATGATAAATTAATTAAATTTTAATTAATTATTCCTTAATCAATTATCTTAATTAACTGCTTATTATAAATTAATTAACTCTAATTATCAAATTAACAATTCTTAATTACAAATAAATTAAACACTTAATTGTTAATTTATCAAATCTTTAAGTACAACTAGAAATTAATCATTCTAATTTAATTTTCAAAACAATTAATTAATAGTAATTGTTTATCTTAATTAACACTTTAAAAATCTTCCTTACACTTTGAAAATCAATTTATTACTAACTACAAAACTTTAATGTTAAATTAATTTAGTACTTAACTTAAATTATCTACTTAATTAAAACATAAATTGATTTTAAAAACATTCTAAAAAAAATTAAAACTTGTAATAAGTTCTTAACTCAAAATAGTCAAACATTAAGTTCTTTGTTAACACTAAAATTGGTTTAATGTTTTTTTTAACTTTAAATCTATAAAACTTATCCCCTTTCTGAAACAACCCGAGATTACCCAGGTTTCACTCGAGTTGAACCCGAGTTTCTTTCCCTATTTCCCGAGTCATCCCTCTCTCCTCTCGCGTACCCTTCTTCTTCTACTTTTTTTCTTCTTTCAGTTAAGTTTAAATAAAAACTGCAATAATCATGCAAGTGCATTCATGCACCCGAGCAACACATCATCTTCCCCGAGCAAAAACACGAGCGAAACCCCTTTTCTTCCCCAATACAGAGACACAACCCAAAACATGTCAGAACCACGTGCACGTGCACGGCGTTGCGCCGCTGTTTCGGCGAGCGCCAAAATCCTCGGCAAGTCACAAATCATTCCAACACTCGAAACCGAAGTTCAATTCGAAGCTAAACAGACTGACTCAAAATTAAGCATATCGTTGCAAAACCTGTAACTTGAACACCCCCACAAAAATACTTTGCCTCGGTCGCTCCCACCATCGGAATCGCCACGACTTCGGCCTCACCACGTCAACCCCCTGTTCTTTCATTCCCCTCAGTTACTCGATCAAACCGAGGTGATGAAACCACTTCGTTTCCAGACACATCAAAAACTCGATCACGAACCCTAATTACGCCTCCTCTAATCAATTTGTACAATGGAAAAATTATTCAATAATTTTCCCATTACTATCGATTTCCAAGCTTGCTTCAAGCAAGATCTCATCGTTCGAATTTGGTTCGATCATCAAAAATTGATAAAAATGCAAATTTTGTTCGAATATGAACTGCACTTGGAATACTTCATTAAAAATCATCATATTAATTTCAAAAATCCTATCTTTAGCTGTTTATCCAAGTTGCATAATCAAATCCATAATTTAAACTACTCGAATAAATTCATCTGATTTATTTTTACTATAAAATTTGAAAGTACAGAGTCCATATATCACTGTCAAGCTTCAAAACAAAATTCAAGGCTATTATTTAGGTTTAAACAACTTATTTTGTTTAAAATCTTAAGTTTAAAATGTTCTATATGAAGATGTATTAATTTTTCTTCTACTTTATTTTACACTATAACTAGAAATTTAAAAGAATATACCATATATGAAAAAAGATTCATAAAAATAGAACATACAGAACTGCTTATTTGAAATACACAGCAAAGCACAATTTTCATGAATCAATACCCAGATTTAATTTTTTAAAGTAGTATGTTTACTCACATCAATGGAAGAACAGAGAACACTTTATTGTTGAAAATTGCAGTATTGATTTTCTTTGAATCCTGTTTTGCTTCCTTTTGAGTTGAATGATGTTTCCTATTTATTTTTTTCTCCGGTTTTGCTTAATTTTTTTACTGAACGAAGTAGAATAGAGTTGATGAACACATATATATAGAAAAATAGTTTGTATATAAGGGGAAGGTTTTATCTAGTTAGGCTTCTTTTATATTGAACAGATTTTTGTTTTTCTTTGACTAAAGATATTTTTCAATTTGGAGGCTGAAATGATTCTGCTTTTCGGCTGAGATGATTTCCATTTGTGTTGAGAAGATATTATTAAATGCATGTTTCCTCTCTTGTTTACAAACTTATGCTATTTGTTATTATGTATGTACAGTTTTGTTTGTAGATATTTATTTTTGTTTGTTTGTTTCATTATCTTCTTTTGCAAGCCTTTGCGTTTTATTATTTCCTTGTTTACATAATTCACATGCAAATTTGTACGTATTTTATTTTTGTTTCTATTCAAGTTTAACAATCCAAACATTTAATCTATAATATATATTTTATTTTATATTTTACACTTATATTTAATATTGATAGGATAAATTTTATTTTATACTTTCTTATAACTTTTTTAAAGAAAATGGATTAAAACACAATTTATACATTTAATAAATAATCATACATATTATATTTTTCCAAAGTATAATTTATAAATCCAATTCATTTTGAATTTATTTTGAATATCCAAATCAAAATTTATAATCCAATTCAATTGAAAATATTTATTTTGAGTTTCAAATCCAAAATTTAAAATAAATAAGTATATACATATTATTAAATTTGAAAAATTCAAATAAATCTACAATTAACCCAAAAATTTAATTTAATTACAAATTGAAATTCGTCTTTAAACCGGAATCGTTACAGATTCCCCCCTTAAGAAATTTCTTCCCCGAAATTTGCTAGGGAGACAACTAAGAACAGATAAAAGATAGAGAAATGTCCTTTCAGATCAAACCGAATGTTTATTCTGCATTTGGCTTATCAAATCAGAATATCAACAATAGATATGAGAACAAACTAAATCAGCTACGAAACAATTGGGTTATCTGATCTACGAAGTATACAGGGGTATTGGTCAGTTCAAAGGGATAACTAACCATTTGTAGAATATATCGTAACCCAATGAAATAGTCAAAAATAGATTCGACTGCGATCTCAGATTCAAGATTTAACTCATTTACTATTTGTTGAGGAATAAAACTAAGGGTAGTTCTCATGTCAAACAAACTTGAACAATTTAATCGTAGACGAGAAGGTTACCTTATAAAATTTATTTTCCTTATTCAGCTTTTGAGGTTGAAGAATCATCTTTGATTACATACACCCTTGCTACTAAAGCTTGCTTATGAGCTAGATAGTCGTTGATCCTATGTCCTGGCTTGCGGCAGTAATAGCATCCCGTAGATTCCTGATCTGGCCTCATAAATGGCTCTCTCATTCCTGGCTTCCAAGGATTCTGGCATTTATTCGAGTAGTGGCCTTCCTTCAAGCGATTGAGACAAGTAACATCCTTCACCTTTTTCTTGTGTACATTCTTCTTTCCTTTATCTTTCCTCGATTTCTTTCCACCAAATTTCCTTTTTCTCCAATTCAGATTACTTGTATCTCCATTCTCCTCTGGATCTTCTTGCTTATCCAGAGTATCGTATCAATAACTCATATCAATTAATTCAGAAAATGATTCCTTAACGTGAGTGGTCATTCTTTCCTGAAACTCCTTGTTCATTCCTCGAATAAACTTTTCATTCTTCTTTAACGGTGTATTCACCAATTCTGGACCAAATCGAGATAATTCATTGAATTTGTTCAAGTACTCCTCAATTGATAAACTTCCTTGCTTCAAATCCATAAACTCCTAGTACATTCTAGAGATACCAACAGACAACATATATCGTTGCTCGAACACTTCCTTGAAATGACTCCAAGTAAATTCATCCGCCATCTCATCCAATGTAACTGTTTCCCACCAAACTAAAGCCTCTTCCTGGAGCTGCCAGGAAGCTATCAATCGCATCTGATCATCTTCTAATTTTAGTCCCTTGAAAATCCTTTCACATGATCGAATCCAGTCTTGTGCTTCGATAACAGTTTCTTCGCCTGTGAACGGCTTTCCACCAAGTCTAGAAAAACTTCGATATATATCAGCCAGATTTGGTTGAGATTGAATAGGAATATCTGTCGTTGCAGGTCTTTGACCAGTTGTAGTGGTGTTTCCCTGTCCCCTATCTTGTCCACTTCTTCCACTCATTCTTACTATCTGTAAATAGTAAGGAGACGATTTAGGCATTCGGACGAAGTATCTTAGAGAATAACAACAGATAAAGAGAATAGACTAAGAAATTTTGGGTTTTGGTTTCACTAGTTGTACTCATTCTAGGGTATACTTCACCCTATCTCTAATGAGCCATCTAATGTGTTACATTCTCGGGTCTTCGACCGTCTGACAACGGCCAATCTCGACTGGTAGGCTTTTCAACCATCCCAGCCCCGCCGTGGCTCATAATGGTACCCCAGACTTGCTTTTACGGCCAGCCTTTCAACTGTCACGCCTAACCGGCTAACCAACCCCTTAAAGAGGACATGTGGGGGTAAGAGTCTACTGCTCGCCACCTAACAAAAAGCGAAAACCCCCCATCACGTTTCACCTAGATAAGCAAGTCTCGTCCACAAAGCTACGCTTTACACGAAAGCCATGCTTTGATCATAAATGATCAACAAATGATCATCAACACACAGCAGCACTTAGCATGCCATACTACCAAATTAGGAGTATATTGCTGATAACCTTCAACTACATAACCTCTGAGCTCGTATGTCTTAGAGAAGGGTGATAAGCTAAGAGAATAAATTCTCCGCCACCAACAGATATGTATTTGAAAGAAATATGCTTTATATTTCAAGGTGTAGTGTCAGACATTCAACCATACAAGTCTGTTTTGGGTTCGAACAAAATAGAAGGCACTTTCGAAAAAGCCCTTGCAATCCGTGTATTCACAATCCCGATCGGACTTCCCATTGCTAAGGAAATCTCTATACTGTAGTTACTCAACGCTGAGACAATCGATATGTCATCCTATCGTTCTTGCAAATACCCGACCTTCACCACCGGTCTTCAAATGCTGTCCATAATGACGTATCATTATTCGGAATGGGTTATATGACATAAGGTCCTCTTCCGGCTAAACCGAATAATGAGTGCAATATTTTAAAAAACATATGGATATGGGATTTCAATTAAGTCACAATTTCAAAATTCCAAACTTTCTTTCAAATGGTTTAAACCAGTTACCATTTCAAATCTTTTAAACAAAAAGATTCATTTCACAAGGTTCACCCAGTTTCATAAAGATCCATTCACATATTTCAAAACAATTTCCATTTCAATTGGATTAATTCATTAAAGTCTTTAAATCAAGATTTAACTTATAGCTTTCAAAACTCGTTTTCAAAGATTCGTCCATAACTTGGAAAACCATTTTCAATTCAAGCTTGAAATCCCTTTAATACAAATTGGAAATTCATTTCTCATATGAAAGCTTTTTATCATTTGGAAACAACAGTTTCATTTCGGACAAATCCGATTTTATTTATACAAGTTAAAATCTTTGGGGTTAATTCAAATTCCCAAACAACACTTAAAAAATGGTTTAAAACCCATATAAGCTTGTATAATCCTTTTTACGTCATAAATACCAAATATAGAATTCAATTTCAGATATTGAATTCCAATTTAAATCAAATTATTCAAATTTCAAATCTTAACCAAGTAATTGAGAATAACTTTTATTTTTGGAATTCCCTTTTTTTTAAAAGCTCCTTTATATTTAATTCAATTCCATTTCCAAAACTATTTGAATTTAAAATTCAAATTCAAAACTATTTTAAAAATTCAAATATCTGTGACTTAACCGATTTCCACGTGCAATTCATATTTGTGTGTGAATAGTGTAGTCCAGGGGTTTTACACAATAAAAGTGCAACATCATCAATCATCACAGATTAATATCGATAAGCGGTATAACCCATAACGCTTATCTTCATTCATAGATTCATAGATAAAGTAAATTTATCAATCACAAAGATTCATCATTACAATTCAATGTGGGTTTCAGATAACCAACTGGGATCCGACTCCCTGTCGCATCGAAATTCAAATGCCGTTTTACGGGCAAAGGGGTTTTCACATACATACAGAAACAAATCACGGTTCGGCATAGAGTAATCTACATCACACAATATCATAAACACCAACAGAATTATCAATCCAGTACACAACATTTTGATGATAGTCAGTCATCTTCAATCTAAGGTGAAGGTGATTTAAAAGAGTTAACCACATAATTATTTGTATCGGTTTATTTAAATTGATGATTAACTATTCTTAATGATAAATTAATTAAATTTTAATTAATTATTCCTTAATCAATTATCTTAATTAACTGCTAATTATAAATTAATTAACTCTAATTATCAAATTAACAATTCTTAATTACAAATAAATTAAACACTTAATTGTTAATTTATCAAATCTTTAATTACAACTAGAAATTAACATTCTAAATTAATTTTCAAAACAATTAATTAATAGTAATTGTTTATCTTAATTAACACTTAAAAAATATTCTTTACACTTTCAAAATTAATTTATTACTAACTACAAAACTTTAATGTTAAATTAATTTAACACTTAACTTAAATTATCTACTTAATTAAAACATTAATTAAGATTTTAAAAACATTCTAAAAAAATTAAAACTTGTAATAAGTTCTTAACTCAAAATAGTCAAACATTAAGTTCTTTGTTAACACTAAAATTTTTTTAACATTTTTTTTAACTTTAAATTTATAAAACTTAACCCCTTTCTGAAACAACCCGAGATTACCCAGGTTTCACTCGAGTTGAACCCGAGTTTCTTTCCCTATTTCCCGAGTCATCCCTCTCTCCTTCTCGCGCACCCTTCTTCTTCTACTTTTTTTTCTTTCAGCTAAGTTTAAATAAAAATTGCAGTAATCACGCAAGCGCATTCATGCACCCGAGCAACACATCATCTTTCCCGAGCGAAAACATGAGCGAAACCCCTTTTCTTCCCTAATACAGAGAGGCAACCCAAAACATGTCAGAACCACGTGCACGTGCACGGCGTTGCACCGCCATTCCGGCGAGCTCCAAAATCCTTGGCAAGTCACAAATCATTCCAACACTTGAAACCGAAGTTCAATTCGAAGCGAAACATACTGACTCAAAATTAAGCATATCGTTGCAAAACCTGTAACTCGAACACCCCCGCAAAAATACTTCGCCTCGGTCGCTCCCACCACCGGAATCGCCACGACTTCGGCCTCACCACGTCAACCCCTTTGTTCTTCCATTCCCCTCAATTTCGTACAACTCGATCAAGCCGAGGTGATGAAACCACTTCGTTTCTAGACACATCAAAAACTCGCCCACGAACCATAATTGCACCTCGTCTCATCAATTTGTACAATGGAAAAATTATTCAATAATTTTCCCATTACTATCGATTGCCAAGCTTGCTTCAAGCAAGATCTCATCGTTTGAAATTGGTTCGATCATCAAAAATTGATAAAAATGCAAATTTTGTTCGAATATGAACTGCACTTGGAATACTTCATTGAAAATCATCATATTAATTTCAAAAATCCTATCTTTAGCTGTTTATCCAAGTTAGATAATCAAATCCATAATTTAAACTACTCGAATAAATTCATCTAATTTATTTTTACTGTAAAATTTGAAAGTACAGAGTCCATATATCATTGTCAAGCTTCAAAACAAAATTCAAGGCTATGATTTAGGTTTAGATAACTTATTTTGTTTAAAGTCTTAGGTTTAAAATGTTCTATATGAAGATGTATTAATTTTTCTTCTACTTTATTTTACTCTGTAACTAGAAATTTAGAAGAGTAGACCATATATGAAAAAAGATTCAGAACAACAGAACATACAGAACTGCTTATTTGAAATACACAGCAAAGCACAATTTTCGTGAATCAATACCCAGATTTAAATTTTTAAAGTAGTATGTTTACTCACATGAGTGGAAGAACAGGGAACACTTTATTGGTGAAAACTGCAGTATTGATTTTCTTTGAATCCTGTTTTGCTTTCTTTTGAGTTGAATGATGTTTCCTTTTTTTCCTCTGGTTTTGCTTAATTTTTTTACTGAACAAAATAGAATAGAGTTGATGAACACATATCTATAGAAAAATAGTTTGTATATAAGGGGAAGGTTTTATCTAGTTAGGCTTCTTTTATTTTGAATAGATTTTTGTTTTTCTTTGACTAAAGATATTTTTTCAGTTTGGAGGCTGAAATGATTCTGCTATTTCGTCTGAGATGATTTCCATTTGTGTTGAGAAGATGTAATTAAATGCATGTTTCCTCTCTTGTTTACAAACTTATGCTATTTGTTAATATGTATGAACAGTTTTGTTTGTAGATATTTTTTTGTTTCGTTATCTTCTTTTGCAAGCCTTTGTGTTCTATTATTTCCTTGTTTACACAATTCACATGCAAATTTGTATGTATTTTATTTTTGTTTCTATTCAAGTTTAATAATCCAAACATTTAATCTATAACATATATTTTATTTTATATTTTACACTTATATTTAATATTGATAGGATAAATTATATTTTATACTTTCTTATAACTTTGTTTAAAGAAAATGGATTAAAACACAATTTATACATTTAATCAATAATCATACATATTATATTTTTCCAAAGTATAATTTATAAATCCAATTCATTTTGAATTTATTCTGAATTTCTAAATCAAAATTTTATTTATAATCCAATTCAATTGAAAATATTAATTTTGAGTTTCAAATCCAAATTTTAAAATAAATAAGCATATACATCTTATTAAATTTGAAAAATTCAAATAAATCAACAATTAATCCAAAAATTTAATTTAATTACAAATTTAAATTCGTCTTTAAACCAGAATCGTTATAATTAGTTTATGAACTAATGGTAGCACTTGTTGTAAGCTAATAAGTAAATTAAAACGTAACAGTGCTAATTTAGGTAAATAATTAATAGGTTGAATGAAATGACAACGAATGAATTTATTAAAAGTGTAAAGTAATAAAATAATAGGTTGTAATTAGTTGTGAAGAATGAACATACCAGATAATTACATGTACTTTAATGATAATTAATATGATAACGTAATGAGTGAATGCAAATTAAAATAGTAACGTACATTTACTTATAAGGTAGTAATTGGTGTAATAAAAAGTTTGAAACCAAGTAAATAAATTCATTGAGAACATTAAATAGTAATTAATGTATATATTTGGCAACTGACAATTTATAAATTTGTTAAGATTGTAAAATTTTAATCTAATACTACGTTAAGATTAACTAAGGTAATTATTATTAAATTGAATGAAATTCAAATCAATGGAAATAATGTAGATGTATACTTAGCTACAAATTGAATATATGAAACAAAATGTAAGCATTGAATGAAATTAAGGAATTTAAATTTTAATAAATGGTCAATGAATAAAATCAATGTTCTGTGAGTAATTATAATATTGGGTTGAAGGAGATAAGCATAAAGGAAATTTAAGTTTAATGGTTACAATTGTTAAGACACCTATTTATGTAGTTCATAAAATTTAATTTGAAAGCAATTGCAGTAATTGACTTAATTAGTGCAATCCCAATTAATTATAGCAAATTGGTTAGATAAGGAGAATAGAAAGCAAGGTTATTAACTTATTAAAATTTAAAATTCAATAATTGGATTTATTTCAAATGAATGAAATTTAATATTTAATTATTACGTTAATTGAAAAGTAAGTTGAAATTGGAGAATATTTATGTAATAGCTTTGAACCCATTGTTAATTTCCTCCATTTGACCACAATGAATTGAATAATAAGAATGAATAGTGAACTCAATGGAATTATTGAAAATTTAATTTATAATTGATAATATAATGAAATTTGAATTTACACTGAAATTTATGATTGAATCAACAATAAATTGACATCTAAATTATTTAAAATCATTGTAAATGATTAAGAAATTTTAAATGATAAGAATTGTCAATTTTAGAATTTAAATTGGAAATTTGATGTAGTTAATTTATTTAATTAGTGTAAAAATAGCCATTTTTGCCACAAACTCGGATTTTGACGAAACCGGTTTCATCGGATCCGTAACAGTGAATTATTGTAGGATTTCAAGTTTCGTAGCCATCGGACTTGTCGTTTGATCGTACAGACTCGAAACGCCTTGAAATAAATGAAATTGAAATCAATTGAAATCAATTTGAAAAAATATTGATTTTAGCATAACTTCTTTATACGATGGAACTTGGACTTGAAATCTTTTCCATTGCATTTAAAATATTTTAAAACATCTATTTTGATATATGGGTTTACCCAATTTTATTCCGGGGCCAAAACGGGCTTTTTGGGCCACTTTGTCGCTAGCGCGTATATCCAACCATATCCATCCATTTCAATTTCTAACCTACCTATATAAACCCGGTTATAAACCCTAGTCTACCTCTATTCTCATTTGTATGTGCATACAATCCCTCTTCACCTCCTCCTCAATGGCAGACAACAAAATTCCAGATCCAATTCCAAATCAAATCCAAAGCTAAAATTTCAACTCCTTAGAAAAATTTGAAAAAATTATATTTCGAAGCTCTCGAAAAGCGTAATCTTCTGGTGAAATTTGTTTTTCAATTCAATATACCGTTTGCCCAGAAATTCCAGTTGAACGTCAACGTCCATAGGCTAGGGTTTTAATCCGACGGCGGATCGTCAGCTTGGCGACGATCCGAGGGCGTGGATGCATAGAGGGGGATGAGTAGGTTCGATCCATGTGGTTAGTTGGTCATTGTCGTCAACAATTTCATCGGAATTTGGCCGTAGAAGCTCACGTTCCGAGCACGGCCTGATGGCCAGGGGAAGGCGTGCACGCGTTGCGGCGGTGCCAATGGAGGCGACTCGGCAAGGCTAACACGGTGACATTCTCTGATCGTGGCTGAAGGCAGAGTGGCATCGGTGAAAATTCGAGTGATTGTAGCGGCCAGTAGGGTTTCATGCGCATGAGAGAGAGAAGAGTCGAACGAGACGATGACGTGGATGTTGAATTATGGTTCGTTGTTTTATTTATTTAATTATTTTAATTTTGATTTCAACCTGTTCTAATCGCTATAACTTTTACATATGATATCCAATTCACGCGCGACTTTTTTTCTTAGGATCGTATTGAAATTCCGAACATTTTAGCACTTGTTTGGATGAATTCTAAGACTATGCAAATTTTGGGTTTAAATTGGATTTAAATTCAATTTAAATTCAAAAGGTGAGTGTTTTAACCCACTCACAATTTCTAAAATTTCTTATCTTTGCTAAATTAAATTTTGTTGTGATTATGCATTTATTTATGACTTTTTCGTATATTTTTAATTGTCATCTCAGTTATTGCTTTTATTTAAATTAAATCGTTATTTAATTTATTATTGAACATAACTGCCAGTTACTTATCCGTTATATATTATCAGTTAGATATTGATATTGATTGGTTGTTTTGTATGATGATTGTGATGGACGTATGATTTTGTGATGGATGAATGGATGTTTTATTTATATCATCATAATCTGCAAGTTCTTGTGCATTTATTTTGATTCGGGATTGCGGTTTGAAATGATATACAACCGCATTTTTATTTTTAAATTGCGGATTGAAATGATAAATATCCGTATCACTTGACCATAGGATAGAAAACTATATACAGACACCGCGGTATATATATAAAATTATTTTTGAAATGATTTTCATGGTTTTGTGAAGAAATATATAGGCTATACAGATATTGATTTTAGATGTTATATAAATGCTATTTTGTTATTGATTTAGCTATGTATAAATTTATTTAGAATTATAAAATAAGCTAAATAATAAAGTTCGATTTCTTTTATATAATATGGTTAAGTATCTATTTAAATTCTATTATATGTAGAGTTTATAATGACTCAAATAAAATTTAAGGTATGAAAATAAATGTGAATTTGATTTGAATTTAGGATTTAAGAATTGTCCTCGAAAAATCTGATTTGAAATATAAATAAATTAAGATTTTAAAAGAATATGGTTTTATAACTTACTTCGGGTTTAAGGTGATTTGAGTGAATAAACTGAGGAATATTTCTTTATTGAAAATTTAAGTTTTATTTAAAGGATATTGGATTTAGCAAGCAAATATGTCAAAACTAAATAATAGAAAAGTGAAATTGGTATATATCTATGAATTATAAAAATTTAGTTTTGAAATATTAAATGTTTAAGCTTTGAAATATATTGAATTTGAAATGGTTTATTTGGATGTTCAAATCGGTATTTGGAATTTATTTGTGAAATTAAAGAAGCTATTTTATTTTATAAAGTAAATTAATATTTAAACCATTTAAGTGGTGTAGTTATATTTCATAGTTATGAAATTCAAAGTTTTATGTTTGGAAGGCTATATTTTAAGCGTTTGGTTTTGAAATATTATAACTTTGAAAATGTTATGATTTTAGAAAAGGATATAATTGAAAATGATATCATATTGATTTGGTTTTAAAAATGTAAACCATATCGTATTTATATGGTTTGAAATTGATATTATATTCTGGTTTTAAAAGTATAAATTTTTTTAAAATGACCGCGGTGTTATAATAACGTTTGGTCGTTGAAGAGACCGGGATCGGAAGTTGTCATACTCTCTGCCAACTCTGAAGACCACTTTAACAACCGTGTACGTGGTGGAGATTCCAGAATGAAGTAGGATGGTGGCGGCGTTTCCTTTGAGGTAAATACGTGGGCACGACTCCCGTGAGTTGGCATAAGGTGGCTAAAACAGGAGGGATTCTCGGGCCAATGAGGTAGCACCTTTGATTGGACACATCCCTTCGATTTATACTTTGACTTTTGGATTGATCGGTGGCCACTTTCGATTTTTTTATTTGGGGGTGTGGCTCGAGGTGGGCGGTAGCTGCGGCTATGCGTTACCACCATCCCGGATAGCAATTGGTATGTCTACCCTAGCATTGCCTAGTTGTGTCGTGTCACCTACCCTTGCGCGTCTTATACGATTTTGTTTTGTACCATACCTATGGAGTGCCCTCTGACGACGCCCAGTACGGGGGAGATTACGCTACTGTATAGACTATGGGAATATATTATGTGTTAAGGAGAATATTGGGTCACTCCTTAACGCTATTTTAAAGTAAGTTTATTTTACTAATAGACACTATTATAATAGCGAAGTATTACTACATAGTAAATAGTTTAGCGGATCCTTAGGAGATGTGAATACCGAGCATCTCTTAAGTTACTACACTCATATTTATTTATGTTGATGTAACTCACATAAGATCTTTTAGTTCTGACTCGAGTGTTTTGTCTTTTCAATTCGCTTGGGTCAGCCTGAGCATTTCAGGATTCGAAGACTTTAGCTCTAGTGGACGAAGACGAAGATTTATATTATTATTATCATCTATTATAGTATTCCACCACATTCATACTGTTTCCGCTGGATTAATTATTATTCTCTGGTATGTGTAACCCTGATATGTATTATATAAGTATAATCAAATGTTTTGTAAAACAGCTTCATGAACTGTTTATTTGATTATTATTTTTTATCGTTCCGCTGCATGATTCTATTTTGTTTTTCTTTCTTTCTCTGTTTTTCTTATTTACCCCATAAAACTCTGACGTGTGTGGTTTATCGTCGATTTAAACCATGCGAAAAGGCGGGATGTTACATCTGGTATCAGAGCTTTGGTTTAGTGAAAACCTTAGCTTTGTGGGGTCTGACTCTTTTTAATAGGGTAGTAATACCCTATGATGAGTCCTGGGTGTATATATATATCTGAGAGAGCATTTTGTTAGTGTTATAAAAAGGTTTTGATTTTGTGTTAATCTGTTCCGTTTTGTATTTATGAATTTTGGTTGGTGCATGGGACACTATGACATCAATAGGGATTTCTAAACACTTAATCGAACAGACCGACATAATATTTGGTTTTAATATAGGTGAATGAAATAATTTTGCCTATTATATTTTCTATATATATAGTAAATTTTTATAAAGGGTATATTTGGTTGCATTATATTGGTTGTTAGGAAATGAAATTTATAAATAATAGTTGAAATGAGATTGAAAACAAAATAAATGAAAATTGGGAATTTAGAAATTAAGTCCCGGGGTTTGAAAATTCTTTAAATAATTTTGAATATAATAAAAATATTAATAGAAGTACTTTCTAATGTAAATATTTCAATATAATTTGAAAGTAATGTTTTAAAGAGGATTTTGAAAAATATTAAGTTCTGTACTTCCTTCTCTGTCGCTGGAAAATAATTTCGGCGATGGCAGCCACATCATCGACATTCATTTTCGAGTTTCGAAGTGGGAAGGTCATTGGAGTAGTTTTACTACAGATTTATTTGAAAAAAAAAGTTTTGTTAATTTTAAATTGTTTTAAATATAATTGGATATATAAATACGTTTATCTATTATTTTAAAATGATTTGAGATTTAACCCGGTATTTAGTTCTTAAGTTTCCATTAATTAATAGTTTCAATTATTGTAGTGAATTGAAACGTAGGTAATTAATAATTGAAACATCTAAAGGAAATAAGAGATTTAATGCTAAGTTATAAATTAAATAAAAAGAAAATTTAAATTTGTAACATATAAAACAAAGGATATTATTATTGAACATTTAATTAATTAAAAAGAATTGAGAAAACTTATGTAATTTTCTATTACATTCTTAAAAAGCATATATATATAACTTAAAAAAAAGCTGAAATGTTAATAAGAAGATGTAATAGATATTATACAAGTAATAAATTTGAGGTAATGAAAGTAATTAATAAAATTCTTTAATTTATAAGAATTTAGTGTTGTAGTTGTTATAAACTTAAGTATAATTGAAATACTACTAATTAAATAGAATGGAAGGCAGGTATTGTAAGTAAGAAATTTTAACTTAAGTAAATAAGTTGAAGTTATTTCTAAATAAAATGGTAAGAAATAAATGTAAAATAAAAGGGTAAATCGTTATATGAAAGAAAAGAAATCAAACAACTAATGTATAAAATGAAATTAATAATTAGTAAACTAAATCTGTTGTTTGAAATTGTTATTGTTTGTTTTGGTTTATGGTTGTTTGGGTGAGGATACTTTAAAATTGTTTGGATGAATAAATAATCTATTTTGTTTCATCTAAGACTGTTGAGTAAATGATGCACTTGATAGTTTATTTTTCATTCTATGCAATTTAAAGTTTGAACCCAAATAACTATTTGCTTTGTTTGATATGAATGAATGATTGATTTGTATTGATTCTATGTGATGGTTGCATGCCTAGTTGCAAATGATTGTTGGTTGTATTGATTTGTTGTTTATGGTTGAAATGACTTTAAATATTTCATTTTATACAATTATTAACTCTTCTGGATTATATAAGTGGAATATAGTTTATGGAAGCAATTGCTACTGCTTTTGGTTTCATAAAATAAGCGTAAATTGCCTGACAATAGGTACGTTTTCGGATTACGGTTTATAACATTATTATATCGTTTTTCCCGTGTTGGGATATATATTATTTTGGAAAAATATATGTTATATATTTTTATATTTGATATTATATTTTCTCCCGAGCCTCCACGTACAAAGGAGACTCTGTCGAAATTTTCCGTAAATTTTGGACTTAGAAAAAATTTGAAAATGTTTTCCAAACTTTATTAATTTGAGTATAAAGGGATTTAATAGTTATAAATTGATATTTTATTTAAATTATTAAATTTTGTAAATTTATTTGTGTTAAATCTAATATTTTAAGTGAGATATATTGATTTCTTAATTCTTCTTTTTCCTTCTTTTTCATTTCGGGGACGAAAAGTTTTGAGTGGGGGAGAGTGTAACGACCCGTAAATTTTGATAAATAAAATTGGTTAATTTAATTAGATTTTCAGAATTTAAATTTGAAAGGAAATAAAAATTTAGTGAATTATTAATGGAAATAATAACTTGGATAAGATTGGTAAGTTAATTTTTAATAACTTGAATGTAACAGTATAAACGTAAGTTAATTGTTAATAACTTGGATGTAATTCCAATAAGTGAAACAATGTAAATGTTAATTTTATTCTTATTGTAATAAAAGAACGTTACCATGATGAAGTGGTTAATTTGATTTAAAAACTTAACTAATGTTGTGCATTAATTTATAATGGGATATAAAAGGTAAATTTTTAATTTAAAATGTTGACTTACTAATAGAATAATGTATAATGAATGGAAATGGAATGAATTAGTGTACGAACTAATGGTAGCACTTGTAAGCTAATAAGTAAATTAAAACATAACAGTGCTAATTTAGGTAAATAATTAATAGGTTGAATGAAATGAGAATGAATGAATTTATTAAAAGTGTAAAGTAATAATATAATAGGTTGTAATTAGTTGGGAAGAATGGACATACAAGATAATTAAATGTACTTTAGTGATAATTAATATGATAAAGTAAAGAGTGAATGTAAATTAAAATAGTAACGTACATTTACTTATAAGGTAGTAATTGGGGTAACAAAAAGTTTCAAACCAAGTAAATAAATTCATTGAGAAAATTAAATAATAATTAATATATATATATATTTGGCAATTGACAATTTATAAATTTGTTAAGATTGTAAAATTTTAATCTAATACTACGTTAAGGTTAACTAAGGTAATTATTAATAAATTGAATGAAATTCAAATCAATGGAAATAATGTAGATGTATACTTAGCTACAAATTGAATATATGAAACAAAATGTAAGCATTGAATGAAATTAAGGAATTTAAATTTTAATAAATGGTCAATGAATAAAATCAATGTTCTGTGAGTAATTATAATATTGGATTGAAGGAGATAAACTTAAAGAAAATTTAAGTTTAATGGTTACAATTGTTAAGACGCCTATTTATGTAGTTCATAAAATTTAATTTGAAAGCAATTGCAGTAATTGACTTAATTAGTGCAATCGCAATTAATTATAGAAAATTGGTTGGATAAGGAGAATAGAAATCAAGGTTATTAACTTATTAAAATTTAAAATTCAATAATTGGATTTATTTCAAATCAATGAAATTTAATATTTAATTATTACGTTAATTGAAAAGTAAGTTGAAATTGGAGAATATTTATGTCATAGCTTTGAACCCAATGTTAATTTCCTCCATTTGACCATAATGAATTGAATAATAAGAATGAATAGTCAATTCAATGGAATTATTGAAAATTTAATTTATAATTGATGAATATAATGAAATTTTAATTTCTGAAATTTATGATTGAATCAACATTAAATTGACATCTAAATTTGTTTGAAATCATTGTAAATGATTAAGAAATTTTAAATGATAAGAACTGTCAATTTTAGAATTTAAATTGGAATTTGATGTAATTAATTTATTTATTAATTTATTTAATTAGTGTAAAAATAGCAATTTTTTCCACTGACTCCGATTTCGACGAAACCAGTTTCATCGGATCTGTAGCAGTGAATTATTGTAGGATTTCAAGTTACGTAGTGATCGGACTTGTCGTTTGATCGTACAGACTCGAAACACCTTGAAATAAATGAAATTGAAATCAATTGAAATCAATTGAAATCAATTTGAAAAAAATATTGATTTTAGCATAACTTCTTCATACGATGGAATTTGGACTTGAAACCTTTTCCATTGCGTTTAAAATATTTTAAAATATTTTGATATATGGGTTTACCCAATTTCATTCCGGGGTCAGAACGGGCTTTTTGGGCCACTTTGTCATTAGCGCGTATATCCAACCTTATCCATCCATTCCAATTTCTGACATACCTATATAAACCCGGTTATAAACCCTAGTCTACCTCTATTCTCATTCGTATGTGCATACAATCCCTCTTTACCTCCTCCTTAATGGCAGACAACAAAATTCCAGATCCAATTCCAAATCAAATCCAAAGCTAAAAATTTCAACTCCTCGAAAAAATTTGATAAAATTATATTTTGAATCTCTCGAAGAGCTTAATCTTCTGGTGGAATTCGTTTTTCAATTCGATATACCGTTTGCCCAGAAATTCCAGTTGAACCTCAGACGTCCATAGGCTAGGGTTTTGATCTGACGGTGGATCGTCGGCGTGGCGACGATCGGAGGGCGTGGATGCATAGAGGGGGATGAGTAGGTTCGATCCATGTGGTTAGTTGGTCGTTGACGTCAACGTTTTCATCGAAATTTGGCTGTAGAAGCTTGCGTTTCGAGCTCGGCCTGATGGCCAGGGGGAGGCGCGCATGCGTCGCGGCGGTGCCAATGGAGGCTACTCGGCGAGGCCAACACCGTGAAATTCTCTAATCGTGGCTGAAGGCAGAGTGGCGTCGGCGAAAATTCGAGTGATTATGGCGGCCAGTAGGGTTTCGTGCGTATGAGAGAGAGGAGTCGAACGAGATGATGACATGGCTGCTAATTTATGGTTCGTTGTTTTGTATATTTAATTATTTTAATTTAGATTTCAACCCGTTCTAATTGCTATAACTTTTACATACGATATCCAATTCACGCGTGTTTTTTTTGTTGGGATCGTATTGAAATTCCAAACATTTTGGCACTAGTTTGGATGAATTCTATGATTGTGCAAATTTTGGGTTTAAATTGGATTTAAATTCAATTTAAATTCAAAAGGTGAGTGTTTTAACCCACTCACAACTTCTAAAATTCCTTATTTGTTAAATTAAATTTTGTTGTGATTATGCATTTATTTATGACTTTTTCGTATATTTTTAATCATCATCTCAGTTATTGCATTTATTTAAATTAAATTATTATTTAATTTATTATTAAATATAACTGCCAGTTAATTACCCGTTATATATTATCAGTTATATATTGATAGTGATTGGTTTTCTGTATGATGATTGTGAAGGATGTATGATTTTATGACGGATGAATGGATGTTTTATTTATATCATCATAATCTGCAAGTTGTTATGCATTTATTTTGATTCGGGATTGCGGTTTGAAATGATATACAGTCGCATTTTTATTTTTAAATTGCGGATTGAAATGATAAATATCCGTATCACTTGACCATAGGATAGAAAATTATATACAGGCACCGCGGTATATATATAAAATTATTTTTGAAATGATTTTCATGGTTTTGTAAAAGAAATATATGGGATATACAGATATTGATTTTAGATGTTATATAAATGCTATTTTATTATTGATTTAGCTATGTATAAATTTATTTGAAATTGTAAAATAAGCTAAATAATAAAGTTTATTTCTTTTATATAATATGGTTAAGTATCTATTTAAATTCTATTGTATATAAAGTTTATAATGACTCAAATAAAATTTAACGTTTGAAAATAAATGTGAATTTGATTTGAATTTAAGATTTAAGAATTATCCTCGAAAAATTTGATTTGAAATATAAATAAATTGAGATTTTAAAAGAATATGGTTTTATAACTTACTTTGGGTTTAAGGTGATTTGGGTGAATAAACTAAGGAATATTTCGTTATTGAAAATTTAAGTTTTATTTAAAGGATATTGGATTTAGCAAGCAAATATTTCAAAACTAAATAATATAAAAGTGAAATTGGTATATATTTATGAATTATAAAAATTTAGTTTTGAAATATTAAATGTTTAAGCTTTGAAATATATTGAATTTGAAATGGTTTATTTGGGGGTTCAAATCGGTATTTGGAATTTATTTGTGAAATTAAAGAAGCTATTTTATTTTATAAAGTAATTTAATATTTAAACCATTTAAGTGGTTTAGTTATAGTTCATAGTTATGAAATTCAAAGTTTTATGTTTGGAAGGCTATATTTCAAGCATTTGGTTTCGAAATATTATAACTTCGAAAATGTTATGATTTTAGAAAAGGATATAATTGAAAATGATATCATATTGATTTGGCTTTAAAAATGGAAATGATATCGTATTTATATGGTTTGAAATTGATATTATATTCTGGTTTTAAAAGTATAATTTTTTTAAAATGACCTTGGTGTCATAATAACGTTTGGTTGTTGAAGAGACCGGGATCGGAAGTTGTCATACTCTCTGCCAACTCCGAAAACCACTTAACAACCGTTTATGCGGTGGTGATTCCAGAATGAAGTAGGATGGTGGTGGCGTTTCCTTTGAGGTAAATACGTGGACCTAACTCCTGTGTGTTGGCATAAGTGGCTAAAACAGGAGCGATTCTCGGGCCAATGTGGTAGCACCTTTGATCGGACACATCCCTTCGATATTATACTTTGACTTTTGGATTGATTCGGTGGCCACTTTTGATTTTTTTTATTTGGGGGTGTGGCTCGAGGTGGGCGGTAGCTGCGGCTATGCGTTACCACCATCCCGGATAGCAATTGGTATCTACCTGGCATTGTCTAGTTGTTCCGTGTCTCCTACCCTAGCGCGCCTTATACGATTTTGTTTTGTACCATACCTATGGAGTGCCCTCTGGCGACGCCCAGTACGGGGGAGATTACGGTACTGTATAGACTATGGGAATATATTATGTGTTAAGGGGAATATTAGGTCACTCCTTAATACTATTTTAAAGTAAGTTTATTTTACTAATAGACACTATTATAATAGCGAAGTATTACTACATAGTAAATAGTTTAACGAATCCTTAGGAGATGTGAATCCCAAGCATCTCTTAAGTTACTACATTCATATTTATTTCTGTTGATGTAACTCACATAAGATCTTTTAGTTCTGACTCGAGTGTTTTGTCTTTTCAATTTGCTCGGGTCAGCCTGAGCATTTCAGGATTCGAAGACTTTAGCTCTGGAGGACGAAGACGAAGATTTATATTATTATTGTCTATTATAGTATTCTACCACATTCATACTGTTTCCGCTGCATTAATTATTATTCTCTGGTATGTGTAACTATGATATGTATTGTATAAGTATAATCAAATGTTTTGTAGAAACAGCTTCATGAACTGTTTATTTGATTATTATATTTTATCGTTTCGCTGCAAGATTCTATTTTTTTTTCTTTCTTTCTCTATTTTTCTTATTTACCCCGTGATAATCCGCCCTTTTGTATGGTTTAAGTCGGATGTGTGTGGTTTATCGTCGATTTAAACCGTGCGAAAAGGCGGGACGTTACAGAAATGCTGAAGGTTGCTTTAGTTCAATGGCATTTTATCACTCCTACATAAGCCTCCCACCATCCCAAAAGCAAACACACAATTCTATTATCTCAAATCATTATCATATTGCTTCTAAATGCTCTAAAACTCCATATTCATTCCAAAAGCAAACTTAGACCAACACTCTTTTACCCCATAATATTTGAGTCTAGTCTTAATTCACTTCCTAAACCCACACACTCAGCCTGCATTGTTTTATGGGTTGTTGAAGTTTGTACCATTGCGCGACAAGTCAGTGCTTTTAGGCACAAAATATTATCGAAGAAATTAGTGTTCTACTTTGTTGTAAAAGTCCAAGGAGTTGGCAAACTCAAGTCCTAGATTAGGAGTCTTATAGTTGTGTTGTTGTAAATCCATTCCTCCGACTGAATTGAGGGTGTTGATAGTGAAATACCAAAGGAGAGCTTCGGGACTGGACATAGGATGAGAGATGCGAACCAGTATAAAATTGACTATGTGATCTATTCTACTATTTCCGCTGCATCTACATTGTTTGCTATTGTTCCCTATCTTCGATCTAGTGCATAGGGACTAACAGAAATTGGTCCATCCATCATTTCCACCTTGCACTAGTGCTAGTCGCTTTTAAAGATATGATGTGGATAGTTATGAGAGGGTTCAGAACAACGTTCCATTGACTGATAAATTACACACTTTATACATAACACTTGTTTATACTGATTGCCTTCCATTACATGTTATGTCCTTTTTTACTTAGTCGTCTTGACTCCACGTACACATACCACACACCCTATCTACTCAAACTAGACAATAACTACATATGTGTATATATAAGTACCGCTATCCTTCTTTAGACCAAGATACTTCTGCATTAATATCTATAACTCAACACCTCGTCAAGATCCATTGTCAATGTAGTATCTGTCTTTGTCGTCATGCATACGAAAGAACTCTTATAGTGCCTACTAAAGGCATCACATTAGTTTAGCTATATTCTATCCATTTTTGAAAGATCTCCATTAAGGGTTATCTAGCATTACCTCCTAAAAAACAACTGTAGTGGTGCTTGACCTAAACATGGTTTATACTAGTAGAAGGCGTAGCCCGTTTAGGCATAACCATCATCTTTCCACTGATTGCTCAGAGCCGATGACGTTTTCGACCTATGAAACAACTCCAACTTCCGTGTAGCGTAACAGTTCACTATCATAGTGCCAAGCCTTTCTCACCATCTCATTTAGATTTCATTATACAATCTAGGAAATACCCATTTGTTACTTAATAACCCCTAAAAATTTGAAGCTGACTCTAATTGTCCTTTGACACTTCGAACGAGGCGAACCATCCTACTTGGTATTCCCTTCACCTATACGCAAACGTATAATTCCATGGGTCCTATAGTTGGATATGTCCCACATCAGTATAATGTATACACAATTGCAGGTAGCCCTTATGGTGGGCAGACTTCTGTTGTGTAATACTACTGACCTTGTATTCCAACCCATTTTAATGACTATATCATTCTTATTTAATCTAAGCTATTAGCTAACCTGAATAATGCACACTTGTCATAAACGCATGCTTGAGGCTACACACACACACATATTCATATCTATTTATTTACTAGGCCTTCGATGTCCGATTGTTAATAACATTTCTTTGATTTTTCATGCTTTTACTTGTTATCTAATTAATATAAATTTAATGTCATTTATTGCATATTTTTGAATTAAAAGATTTAAATATCCTTTACCGTTCATTTCCCCTTTTTATTATTAGATCTATTTTCCGTTCCTTTTTAACTCATACTATCTCCTTTAGTTACTAACTTCATTACATACTCATTTCAATAGTTTACCCACATTTCGTCGTTTATTGTTTGATTTCAAACTTGTCTTTTATTGCATATATTAGGGTTACATTTATAATGTTAACATCGTCCCCACTTACAATTCTTTGGTTTATACTTAGGGATTTATGCATTTTAATGCGTTGGAGTTACATCTTTCCCAAATAGGATTGTTAACACTGTAAACTTCTATAACTTACTCAAAAGGGATTTGTATTACATTTTAAAGTACAAGGAATTATCTTTTTTTTATCATTGAAATAAATAGTAAAAAATACGGTAAACATCTTTGTTTTGTACATCCCTTTCTTTTAGGCATATTCCTTATTCTTTCAAACGATACACTTTTATCCACAATTATAAAACTAGAAAATTTATTAAAATTTACATCGCAACATACATCATTTCAATGAATTAAAATACTATTGATTATAATAAGTTTTATAATATCTTCTAATTTATATTTACCATACATATCATTTTACCCATAAATCTGGAATTTATATACAGTCTTCTTAATTAAGGGACTACTACTTACACCTTAACTTTCCAGATTCAAGTATATGCAATATTTAATCCAAGTTAATAGTTCACAGAATATATAGGCATGGTTTTGAATTTCATTACGCATATAATTAGGCTTACAACTCCAAAATTAAATTTAGGCATACATGACCAGATGATATAAATATAACATTGTATAAAATTATATATAATTTCCACTCATCTATTAGCTTTTCGAATGTCAAGATCTAATCCCTATTATTCCATTTTGACTTCAATTTTTCTCCTTACCGGAATACATATACTGCAAACATCTAGATCTGAGAAGAGATTTGGATTTAATTTAGATTTGGATCTAGATTTATAATTTACCTTGCTTTGGCGATTCGATTCGACCCTTTTCTTCTTTTTTATTATCCTCTACTATTCTCCACTTGTATATATGTATATAAACTATATATTTATTTAGATTTCATAATTTATGGAGAAGAGAAAATGGCAAAGCTTCGTCGTTGCTTTAGAAACTATGAGAAAAAGTGAAGAGTTAGCATAGGGGTTCGAATCAATGCTAGTTATTAGATTCTTTTATTTTAAGTCTGAATCATTTGGTAGATCTAATTTGCAGCTGCCATCATCCATCGATTGACCATTGTGGTGCCACTAGTCGACCTCTAGTGGTCATCTGGTCCCAATTAAGGGGTAGACCGGTTGGTGTATTTTGGTTAATTAACTTCAGTCATTTTGTTGTGTCGATTATTTTCCTTTTATTCTCTTTGTTCTTAACTAATTTTCCCTAACGTTAGTTATTCTTATAGGTTAAGCAATGTTAACCATTAATTAACTCTAATATGCAGTAATTAATGTTAGTTAATTATATTTGTTTCCTTAATTACATATATGTGATGACCGGCCTTTCTGACCCTTTGGAACGACAATTAATACATCTATGGTATTCGTGTGTCATAGCCCAAGCATCTAAAAGAAGAGTTGTTATGGAGTTAAATAAAAGAAGAGAACATAAATCTCACAATGGAAGGGTTAAATATAATATAACAATAAGATAGTACATAAGGATATTCCTAAACATGGAATTATCAAAGTTACAATAAAAATACCACCATTAGCCTAGGTAGTTATAACAACCTTCCTTTACACTTGCTGATTTTACATATACATACATAAACCAACAAAAAGTGGAAATAGATAGCTAGGTAGAAAAGGAGCCTCCTACTCATCCATCATCTTCAAAGAGTACAAATAAACCTATTACTCCTGGACTACTCGAATATAAATGAGTACCGGAGAGTTTATAAAAAACAAACAACTCAAGTTAGGCAATAAGTCTGGAATGAGTAAACTCCAAATAAAATGGAATGCATAAACAACATGTGAGACCACGTTGCAAAACGCGAAACATGTTTCCTCTCACAAGAACAACATCCAAGCATAAAGAATGGACACAAATAATTAAAAATTGCAAAATGCGAAAGCCACTTCCCGATGGAGTTAATAATTCAGATATTTGAATCAAAAATAAGAAAAATGGAAATTTTCCAACAATGACTAGGAGAGTGCACCCTCTTACCAGATGTATACCTCTAGACAATATACTCGAGAACTGTGATGGCCCTTGAAAAATGTACAAGCCGGACACGCCAACCTTATTAGGGTTTTGGGTATTTCACATCTCCATGCACATACTACCGAAGCCAATCTACAATAGATGTGAATATACCTTAATGGGAGAAACCCTACATAGCTTGACGTTTACACGCGCTTTGGTTTTGGTTATTTCCAACAAAGAATATCAATGCTCAAATGAGAAAAAAATCGTCTTAGATTGATGAAACATAAAAAGATGGCAAAATTGATAGTCTATATATTAATTATCGGGAATAATCAAAACGATCATATATGGAAATTAATTCTCATACTCTAACCACCAGTCATCGGTTTCAAACTGGTACTAACTCTAGCTTGAAAATGAAGTTAGACGAGTTAAGGTAGTGTTACCTCTAAGCCTTGTCTTGATGATATTTTAAACCTTTGAAATAGAGACGAGTTTCCATACCTTGACATTTAGTGCTAAGAATATGACTAAATCCTTTCCATATTAGCAATATTGCTTATGGAAATTACTTTCCATAACCGAATCAAACTTGTAAAATTTTAAAATCGAATTTGTGCTTGGTTTTTGCATCACAAATATTAACTTTAAGTAGCTTTATTAAAGTTATTAATTAACTTTAAACGTCATTATTAAAATGATTAATTAAAACAATTTATTATTAATATCTCAAAATAACCTTTTACTTTAAGATAATAATAATTTTAGACCCCACTTCCAAGTACTTATAAAATCTTTATGAACCCATTTAAAAAGAATTTACAAAATATTTAAAGTAAATAACATTTTATACTTTACGAAAACCAATATCTCCGAACTGCACCCATAGTGACTATCGTTATGTGGACCATAACTTCTAAACTTATTCTGTAAATCAAAATTACTTCAAACCTTGGTTCAAGCAATATTTAAAAGTTTCAAAACACAAACAAATCTTTTTTTGTAAAACACAAGCATGAAATTACACACAAAAGGTTTCAATGAGATGATTGTCGGTATAGGGATAGTCACTATAACGACACTTTCATGAAAACAAGTTACATGTCATGTACGTTCTTTTTTATAAACAACATAAAAACAAAAGTGAATCATTATAGGATAGAAACCCATTAGGGTCGCTCTACTAAGGTCCCTTATAAAATCTTTCGTATTCTCTTCAAAGTGTGTCGTAGCAACCTATTCGCTACGAACAGTTCGACTTCTTTCAGTTCCCCTGTAAATAACTTATGTGTCATCCACTTCCAGTCGGGAATTAAACCAAACAATAATCATTACAAACACTTAACAACACAAGTAATTAACTAAGATTATTATAAAAAATAATAAAGTTTAAAACTTGATTTTTAAAGTGAGCTTTACTCACCTAAACAAGCACAAACTTTAACCAAAACACTGCAACTATTCAATCGTCAAACGAGCCTAACTTCTTTATTCAAAAACTCCACTTTAAGACCAAGGGGAGAATTTATACCTTCATTCAAGGAGTTGTTATGCTTGGCTATGGAAAGAAATAAGGCCTTGGGATCTTATTTTGGTTGGATTAGTGATGATAAAGAAGAGTATGAGTGATATAATGACCGGTTTAAGTGTTTTAAAGAGAAAAGAAGGAAATTTTAAATTTAAAACCTTTTAGAATCCATGGAAGAAAATAAGAAAACTTAAAAAAAAGATAAGAATTGGAAAATGAGGAGAATGAAGTAAAGGAAAGAGTAAAAAATTGGCTTGTTTTTTAATAGAAAATGAAAATGAGAAAATTACCAAAATAACGTTTCATCGAAATATCAACTACCCTCCACCAAAAACTTGCCACAGCGCCTCCTTCCCTTCTCCATTCTACATGCAAGACGCAACTAACACTCCACCATCACTTCTCCTTTTTGCTAATGTACTTTGTTTTGGTTTATGTGCTTTTATATATTTTAAGTACTAAAAGAAAAATCAAATTTCCACTTTATTAACTTAAATGTACTTTTAAAATTAATTTACTCTAATCGCATCGGTAGCAAAAGAATATGTTATTTATATAAATATGTACACTGGTGTACACAACTCATCCGATAACTTTTAGTTGATGAAAATTCGAAAATCCAAAAAACGATTTCCGGTCACATTTTCGAATTTTCTCCGAAATACTTATTTTTGTAAACCAAATTTTAAAAAACTTTATTGTCATTATTTATTACTAAAAAATGTCTATTTGAGTTATAAAATCCATTATTTAAATATTTAAAAGTATATTAAATATTCAAATACAAAGTGATCAGATTACGGGTCGTTACATCCTCCCCTCCATATAGGAAATTTCATCCATGTAATCAATCCCACACAACAAAAGATCTCATAAGAAACCCAAATGTTCTCATACAACAAACATGTACAAAGAAGGTGATTCAAAGCATAGCCAGTGAGTGCTAAAAAGATACAACAAAATACAATTACGACAACAACTCAGAATAAGAATCCCTAATATACTGCTGGATTTCCCAAGTACAATCTCTATTGTGTTCACTACCTTGAAACTTAACAAGATTCACAACCTTCATCCTCAATTGCTTTTTATCTTGAGAGATGTTATGAATAGGCCTATTAAGAATGGTTAGGTTAGGCTGAACTTCTAAATCAACTTGTTGTGCTGGTTTCACCACCAACGAAGGGTCGTGTACATATTTATATATATGAGATACGTGAAATACATTGTGCACATTCAATAGTCTATCTGGTAACTACATTTTATATGCAATTCTACCAATCCAGTCCAATATGGGAAAAGGGTCAATATATCGAGGCGCTAGCTCCTTGATTTTCCAAACCTCGCAACACTTCTTAATGTAAAGACATTCACAGACACCGAATCTCCAACCGAGAAATCTAAATCCCAACGCCTTCAATCTGCATAACACTTCTACCAACCATGCCACCCATATCTTCCTTCTAATATCAACTACCTTCATATTGGCTTCTAAGATTCTGTTGGGTCCGAGAACAATGCTATCTCCAGATTCAACCTAACACGATGGAGAACGACATGGACGGCCATAAAGAGCTTCGAAAGGACCCTACCAATGCTTGCTTTATAGATATTGTCGTAAGTGAATTCGATTAGGGGTAAATAATCTTCCCAAGAACCCCCGAAGTTGAGAATGCATGCTCACAACAAATCTTCCAAGATCTAGTTCACTCTCTCTGTCCATCTATATGTTTGGGGATAGTAAATTGTACTAAGACTTAGCTTGGTCCCTAAAGTAGTTTGCCGTCCCACCCAAAACCTGCTAGTGAATATCAGGTTAAAGCTATGACGCTCCACCCCGAGACCCACACTAGCAAAGAGTATAACAAGGTAATACCGTCTGCTAATACGGGGAATAGAGCTAGATAGAAGCAACCATCTATAGCCTTGTCTTAACTATCTAATGAATACGTCGATAAATGTAGCATATTTTTTAGGTGGATTGACATATCCAATAGATATTTAATACAAAACTATAACGGCTATAAGATCTAATAGAACAAAATATAACAACTCAAATGTAAAACACATCACAGAATAGCAGATAATCCCATATATACACACATATATAGATAAATCACAGAGTACACAAAATGATACACCACATACGTGGTATGACGACCACAATACAAACACGAGTCAACAGAATATACATATCAGAGTAGAAAACCAAAATAACAACACAAAAAGCTATAACAAAAGGAGCTAGCAGAATAGTCCATGCATATGTAGAATAATATAGCATAAGAGCATAGTGATATTCTTCTTAAACAAGAAGAAATAATAAGAAAGTTCACCATAGACATATGGAGAATACATCGGTCACTACAATACTATAAGAATACTACGGAGTCTCATAATCTCCTTCACATACAAACACGCTCGATTGGTACTAGTCCTAGTTGATTTAGAAGGAATGAAATGGGAACTATTGGTAAGTCGATCGACTGTAACCCAAATGCCTTCATTCCCTCTTCTTGACTTAGAAGCACATCAATAAAGTCCATAGAGTTCTTCTCCCACTTACACTTCGGGATCTCAGGTGGCTAAAGTAGTCCATTTGTCTTTTGCTGGTCACATTTGATATGCTGGCTGTTTGCACACTGACTCGTAAAGATCGAAATATCTCGCTTTATCCCCTTCCACCAGAATACCCTCTTCATATCTTTAAACATCTTTCACTCCTAGATGGAAAGATAACTTTGAACGGTGGCATTTGGCGAACACTTCTTGCCTAAATCCATTAACATTTGGAACTTATATATGCCCCTTTATTTTCAATGCGCCTCGGGGTCAATCTCAAAGCTAGAAACAACACCTTATTGAACATTCTCCTTAAGTCAAGGCAATAGGATATGCCTCCTACCTAGATGCAATCCTCTTTAATAATACTGGCTTAACTTCTAAATTAACAACCATTGCCACATATATACTCAACGCATCAGTGACCGTGTTTGCTTTCTCAAGGGTACAAAGAATCTCTAGATCATAGGAAGCCAAAAAAACCCAGCCATCTCTACCGCCTTAAATTCAAATCTTTCTAGTTAAATAGGTATTTTAAGAATTTATGGCCAGTTTATTACTCAAACTTTTCACCCAAAATGTAATGCCCCCACAATTTCAGTGCAAAGACAACAGCCAAAAGCTCCAAATCCTGTGTAGCATAATTTTTCTCATATGGTTTTAGCTATCGACACATATGGGAAATAACTTTCCTATGTTGCATCAGAACTGCTCCCAGTCCATTCCAATAGTATCTATATACACAGTTAAGCCTTCCCTCCCATTTGGAATGGTTTAAACAAGTGCGCTAGTCAACTTTTCCTTCAATTCATTGAATGCTCAATCACACTTAGGCATCCACATGAACTTAACATCTTTCTTTGTTAACTTTTTCAGATGAGAAACAATCTTCGAGAAGTCTTTGATGAACATACGGTAAATACCAGCCAATCCCAACAAAGTTCTAATGCACCTTCAGGCTTCTTTTAGTCTTAGATCGCAACAAATTTAGCTAGGTCAACCGATATACCTTCTCCGAAGACAACATGACGAAGAAACCTAACTTTGGATTTCAAGAAATAGCACTTCAAAAACTTAGTTTTCAACACATGGTTCCTCAAGGTATTGAGTACGACACAGATATGATATTTGTGCTCCTTCACCGTCTTCGAATTGATATGAATGTCATTAATAACGAACAAATTTGTTAAGAACATATCGAAATACTAATTCATTAGGTCCACAAAATAAGAGAGTGCATTAGTTAGCCCAAACGTCATAACTAACCACTCGTAGAAATGTTTTAAAGTCCGAAAAGCTGTTAAGGGCACACCCTCCTTTGCTACCTTTAATTGGCGGAAACCGGTGGCAAGATCCATTTGAAAAAATATCCAAGTGTTGTGGAGTTGGTTAAACATATTTTTGATCCTTGGTAAAAGATATTTATTCTTGATAGTCCTCTTGTTCAATTCCCTGTAGTCGGCACACAATCTTAGAGAATCGTCTGCCTTTGTAACAAAGACGATAGGTGATCCCCAACTTGAGGTACTATGTCGGATCAAACCCTTTTGCAACTAGTCAACTGTCTTCCCTTCTAACTCCTTCTCCTCTTTCAGGGACAACCTTCATGGGGGTTTTACAATAGGTCAGGTCCTCGAAACCAAATCAATAAGGAAATCCACTTCATGACGAGGAGGCAAACCTTGCACCTCATCAAAGATATTTGTGAAATCTCGAACAACCGATATAACTTCTAGCTCTGCTTTTGCCACTTCGAGTGAACAAAGAATATTTATCATTAATTTATTAGGCTCTTCATAAAACATGCCAATCCTTCTTCCTACTGCATCCTTTATCATGACCTTTCTTTTACCATAGTCCAAGACAGCCTTAAACTTAGATAACGAATCTATTCCCAACAACAATCCAAAATCTATGAATCCTATAACAAATAAATCAAAAGGAAAGAGATGATTTTGAAAATAAACTAGTATTTTAAACAAACAATTTTAAGCTTGGTCGAACCCTTAATTGGTTCGACACATAAAGAGGATTACTCGTAAGGGTGGGTTTAGGGTTAAGTTTATCAATAAGTTCTTCTAAAATAAAACTATGGGAATCTCCTGTATCAAATAACAGCCTTATAGGAATATCATAGATGGATAATGTACCTTGCAACACTTGCTTCCCTTTTTGGCCTGAAGAAGTGGATGGTATCTCTTTAATGATAAAAGTCAATTCTTAAGACCCATTCTTTGGAAAAGGGAACATTCTTCATGTGTCCCATCTGGCCAAAGTTGTAACATGTGACATTGGGCAATGAGTTGATAAGTGGCCCATTTTATTGCATTTGAAACAAGTAACATTACCCAAGTTGAGTGGCTTCTTCTATGTTGGAGCCCCATCTTCGGGTTTCTTTCATGCCCACTGCTTCTTTCCCTTAAAGTTACGCTTGAAGTTTGGCTCACCTCCAACTAGTATAACTAATAAAGGCTTTAAACTCACTGTTGGCACTACAAAATTATATACTCCTTCCTTAATATCAAGTGCTTTAAACAATAAAGCCATGCTGATAATGTTGGCGAATGACACATAAGATGATTGGTCATTTCATGGTGGAACTCTCCTCGCATCATATTCACAAACATTTCATTTTTATTGAGAGATGCTTCTATCAATACAAGTCCGAAAGGGACAAAGCATTGAACTTATGCTCACATCGCGACACCATCAAAGCGCCTTGCTTTAAATCAAGGATAATATTAAACAATTGAGTCCTTCCGACTTCTGGAATAAACCACACTTCAAAAACTTCCTTGAACTAGGCCTAAGAAAACTCCTCCTTTAAAGTGTTGGCTGTTACAGAATCCTACCAATCCATCATCGACTTTTGAAGTTGTTGCGATGCCAACAACCATTTCTCTACATCTCCTAACTGAAGATCACCAGATATTCTTTCACAAGATCGAAGCCACATCTACACTTCAAGAATATCTTTAGTTCCATAGAACAGTTTCCTACGAAAAATGATAAAATTCTTATGAAAAGCCACAAAGTTCATAGGGGGCTGAACTTGCACAACCACTTACCCTACCGAATCCACAGTTGGCATAGTAGCATTCTAAGTACCCTGCCATTGATACCCATGTTAGTTGCAGATCTTTTCCTCTCCCCTTTTCTTGTATTCATCTTTTATTACCTAAATAATAACATGTATCATTTTAATAAAAGAATAGGATTAATACGGTTTAAGGAAACAACACCAAACGATCTGAAATGAGACATTAGAGGATAGATAATATTATTATAAGAATTATAAATACGCTCTCTTAAGATTAACTCATTCTAGGGCATCATTTACCCTATCTCTAATGAGTTCTACCAAATTAGGCTAAGGTGTTCACCCAATAAAGCTCTAATACCAACTGTGATGACTAACTTTTCTGACCATTGGGAACGACACTTGATACATCCATGGTATTTGTGATAACTTGGATTTTTGGACATCTGATAAGTGGATAATTAACTGATTTATTCTGTTGAACAGATAACATTCTGATATCTGGGAGTATAGATAAATTTGAATCTATAATAAATTTTGAATTATAAATATCTTAAAGAAAATTGGATTTTAATAATTGGATAAATATTGGTAATCTCCTAATATAATTACTTAAAATTTATATATTGAATCCGTGTTTGTTTAATATATATATATATATATATATATATATATATATATATATATATTTTAAGTGATTTTAAATTTGAATTAGTATTGATTTATATAAATAAATGGATTGTAATCCAAATTTGAATTTGAATTTGAATCTGAATTTGAATCTGAATTAGAAACTTGAATTTTGAATTCTAAATGAAAACCTTAGTAAACTAATTTGGATTTTAAAATAATATATATATATATAGGTAATTTATTTAATGTATATCGGGTGTAAAACATTTTCTTTAAAATTAGAAAATATAATTTAAAAATTGTATAAAAACATAAGTTAATGAGTGTAATCCATGAGACAAGAATTTTAACAGATAAATTTGATATTATTCATATATATATATATATATATGTATTTGTGTTAAATTTGAATTTAAAATTTATATATAAATTTAGAAAAGGCTTTATTAATTTACAATCATATTCATTAATTAGGAAAATTAATTTAAAAAGCTTTTAAAAATCTTTTAAAATAAATGAAATAAAAATAATACAAGTGTTTAATTATGAAGCAATTGTTAACATGTGTAAGAAAATTTATATTGTATTGACAAATTGTGTCAAATTGTACAAATGTCAACTTCTATTTTAATTTTCTTTTACTTTTAATAAAATCTAATTTAAACCTATATTAACTTATACCTTTCATCTTCATTTCTTTTCCCATCTTCACTTTCTTAATCAAGAAAAAATTAATAGTAACTGTAAACATTTCCAAAATCTGAAAATTTATCAAAGCCTGCAATTTTCTTCAAACCTGAAATCATCAAAATAAAAACAAAACAAGCTTTAACTTGTAATCTAACAAGATCATCTCTGTTAAAGCTAAGAATCAAACAAGAAAGCATTTCAGTTCCAAGGATCATCGAAATCCAGTAGTAGATCCAAATTCAAAGAACAGATCTTATCAAACTGCAGTTTTAATCCATGCATGTTGTTCACATCACAACTGCCTTTTTTCAGAAATAACTCTCCTCTGTTTATCGATTACAGGTGAGTAAATAAACTATAATTTATTTTAAAACTAGATGCTTGTAATGATCATTAATGGTATGATATGAACTATGAATGCATGTATGTATAAAATGTGAATTCCTGTATAAATGTATAAGTATGCATGCCTGAAATACTCTATTCTTTGTTCACAGGATTTTTAAAACAAATTGAAAATTTAAATCTCACTTTTAAATCTCTTATAGGCTGAGAAACTCAAACAAGATCGGCTTGTTTAAACATAACATAGGTTTTAAGAATATATGTAAACATGATAGGGTTGGAAATTATCTGGAAATAAAGAAGGACAGTGAAAATTTCTAACATATCAAAATTTCGACTCAAACAATTCATGTTTTCAGGCATATAACCGGTTTTGTTATCTAAAATCATGAATTTTAGGAATCAAATCACAATTTTTAGAAGTAGATTGAACGAGGAATTTGGGTTTGATCAGAAATTGGGTTCTGGGTGATTTCTGATGATCTATGTGTTATGGAAGGTCGGGGTTCTCACTGGTGGTGGGGGAACGATCGGAGAGGTCGGCAAAAATGGCAGGAGGGTGTTCCAGGCTTTGTGGCGACGGTGGTTGGCCAGAGATGGTCCTAAACCTAGTTTTGTTGAGGGACGGGATTTGCTTCACCTCGAACTCTCTGATGGATCGAGTGCCACCAGATTTGGGGGAATGGATGTAGAGGTGTTGACGAGGTCATGGGCGGAATTTCAGTTACCCCGGTGCTCGGAGCAAGGGGTTCGAAGGTTTTCCAAGTCTGGCTTCTAGTTCCAGTTTTGGGTTTGAAGCTTGATTTTGTTTTCGAGTTGTTTTTGGATGTTCTGATGATCAGATACGTATGTGTGGATGATCGCCTACGTGTGGAAGGTGCTGGAGTTGGTCGCGGCAGCGTTGATCGCCGGTGCATTTGCACAGATAGGTGAGTGTCAGTGGATTGCTGTGGGAATTTGACTCAAAGGAGGGTTCGTGGGGTTTGGCTCGTGACTCGGGTGGAGACTCGAGAGGTTTGGGTAGTGTTTTGGTTACAGGTTTTAACTTTAAAACTTAAACTAAACTAACTAATTTTTGAAAAGAAGAAGGGAACTCGGGTTAGACCCAAGAGGACTTCGGTTCATCCCGAAGCAGGTATAAGAAAAAAAGGATTTTACAACTTGGTCTTGAAAATTTAAAAAAAAATGATTTAGTTTAAACTTTATTATATAAATTACTTATATAATATTTGTTCTTTGATATTGTTTAAGAAAGTTTTGAAAAACATTGTTTAACTTATATTTTGTTTAAGTTATTTTAAAATTTAAGTGAAAGGAAATTTTTATGATTTTATAAAAGCAAGCTTACTAATTTAAATTGAAACTAGATTTCAAATTACAACTTGATAATATTTTTTAAAGTATTAACAGGTAAGTTGGTTTTGAAACATTTAGATTATCAAGTTTATATTAAAACTTAATTAATGATTTTATTAAGTAAAGTTATCTTTAAAATGAAATGATTTAATGAAAATTAAGGCATAAATAAGACAAGATTTTATTTTAAGATAATTATGGTTTTAATAATTTGAGTCTATTAAGTTAATTAAGAAAATTTAAGTGAAAATTAATTAACTTAATTAATTAAGTATAAAGAGGATTAATTAACTAATTAATTAACGATAATTAATTAATTTAACTAACTAATGATTGAGGATTTAATTAATTTATAATTGAGAGTTACAATTAATTAATTAATTAAGATTAATTAATTGTAATTAAGGATAAATGTAATTAATTATATTGAATTAATTTATGGGAATAATTGATTAAGGACCATTAATAAATGTGAGTAATTAAAGGTCAATTACTGTAAATGGTAAAGGTAGTCAATTTGTGAAATTAATTGAAGGATAATTACCTTATATAATTGAGGAATAATTAATCAAAATGATTAATTAAAATGGATATTTAAAGGATGAAAATTAATTAAGAGGCTTGAAATTAATTAATTGTTGATTAAGCAGAAAAAGGTGATTAATTCTTAAGTAATTGATTAAATTTAAGATAATTTAATAGGGATTAATAATGGTTGCTTATGAATGATTGTGTGTTGAATGTCTGGATTGAATGATATCTTTTGGACGATATGCTGTGACGTGTTGTTGATAAGATATTGGATATATCAATAATAAATATGTGATGTTATCTGTGTAAAGGTGACATCCAGTACTTAAATTTAATCACTTGAATAATTTGGGCTAAAATGACATTGGATTCGAAGAGACAGGGGTCGGGTATAAGTTAATACCCGAAACCACTTCGATTCTTTATAGATTGATATGTGAAATCAATAGGCAGGTATGGGATGATTAAGTGAATCGGACCATAAGTGATGTCAATAACAAAATGCAAATTATGTAAATTGATATGTGTTACCCGGGATTTATGTAGTTTATGCATTAGTATTTCTTGTGAGATGGGTTTACTCACGCTGGTCTCCAACCTGACCCGGGTGTTACTTTGGTGTAATGCTCGGGTCAGACCGAGTATTACAGATTTTTAGGTAGGTACGTTGTGGAGATCAGGAGGCGGGATGGATGGCAAGAGCGTATAGAGTATTTCCGCTGGATAATATTGTTGTGTATCTGTGACAGGATAATTGAGTATATTCAATGCCTGTATATATGTGACTATGATGTATTAAAATGTAATCGACAGACATAGTATTCTTTTGTAAACTATTATTATTTATTATTATATTTTGTCCGCTGCCAATGTGAGATGCTGGTGTTTCGGATCTTCTTCTTCTTCTATCTCTTTCTTCTTTTTCATAACTATTTGGAATTTTCGAGTTCGAAAATTCTGGGTCATTACAGTTAGTATCGGAGCAGAAGGTTAAGCGAGAACCTTGGCTCTGATGGGTTTACTCATTTAGGATAGGGTATGTAGGACCCTAGAATGAGTTGAGGGTATATATATATATTTGAGAGCGTACTTGTTATTTTCTTACATAAAGATTTTAAATGATTTTATATAGGAATATATTTTGATATATATAGTAATATTTCTTTCTAATAAATATTAAGGTAATTGGTTGTTAAATTATTGGAATTAAATTTAGTGGTAATAGAAATACAACCAAATTGAAATAAAGTAAAATAAGTTTGAAATGGATTCAAACTAAAATTAAATCTTGAAGTTGGAGAAGAATTTCTAAATAAGATGAATTAGAATTGGTTTCAAACCGATGAAATAGAATGATTATTGTGTTTAATAATGGGATAATTGTTTTCCAATAAACAATAAAATGTTTTAAGGAAGTAACCATTTAAAAAGAGAATAACTTGTAAATTTGAAAGGATGTAAATTAAAGTGGGAACTATGAGGTTCTGAATTCTAAATCTAAACATTTGAAATTGTTTTCAAAGTGTTAAAGGAAATAATATTATTCAAACTATTTTGAATATAATATTATTTTAGAATGAGAAGTTGTTTGCAAACTTTAAAAGAATTTGTTTTGAATTAAAACCAAGGGTGGTTTAAATTTTAAAATTTGGCTTGGTGGACCAAGAGGAAAATATGTATATATGTGAGGAATATACATAATATCAAAGATGGTTTGAAATAAACTCTAAATGTTGAGTTTTAAATTTGGAATGAGATGTGAAAACCCAAAGTGATAAGTTTTTGAACTTATAGATGTGAAAGTATTTTGAAATTTGAATGGGAATTCAAATTGTGTAAATTCGATTGAATTAAGTAAAACGAATTTAACTTAGAGGAAGTTAAATAAGTTGGATGATCAACCTGATTTGGGAATTTCAAGTTGAAATTAAGATTTAACTTGGGAAGTTAAATGGTTAATTTGAATTGGGAGTTTGAGTGATCTCAAAATAGGGTTTGAGATCTGAAAATGGATGGATGTTTTAAAATAATTGGACGATATCACTCTATTGTTATTAATAATCTTTAAACTGTGAATTGGATTTGTTTAAAGAGATGGGGTGTGGTAAAATATCCATTATTAAGATAAAATGGAATCATTTTGGACATAAGATTTAAATGTTTAAGATAAAACTTCAAAGGTTTGGCTTCAAAATTTAAGTTTGGTGATAAATTGAATTTCGAAGATTTAGTTGTTTAAAAGGATTTGAATTATTATTATTTGAACCATGAAATAGGATAAAAATGGAATTTGGATTCAGAAATTAAAGGTTAAACTGATTTAAGAGAATTAAATCAACATTTGAAAGTTTAACCCGAATTTATATAATTCGAAATGGTTTAAATTCGAAATTTGAATTGAATTGGTTCAAATTGAATTTGGTT
This sequence comes from Allium cepa, assembly GCA_030765085.1. Classification (NCBI taxonomy): domain Eukaryota; kingdom Viridiplantae; phylum Streptophyta; class Magnoliopsida; order Asparagales; family Amaryllidaceae; genus Allium; species Allium cepa. The sequence continues at coordinate 175,651,291 of CM060931.1, forward strand.
TGAATAAATTGAAATTGTGATTGAAGATGGATGGTTTAAAAATTCAAATGGAAAATTTGAATTGGATTGATTTGAAATTGAAGTTGAATAAGTTCAAATGCAAATGGGAATTGGGATTAATTCAAATAGAAATTGATATGAATTGAAATTGGTTCCATTTGAAATTTATTTGAATTAATTGAAATTGTGATTAAAGATGAATGAGTAAATTCAAATGGAATTTGATTTTAGGAAAGGAATTGAGGATTAATTCAACCTGAATTTGGGGTTAAGTCAATTTCAATGGAAACTGAAGTTATTTAATTTGGAATTGAGTCAATTTAAATGAAAGTGGAAATCTAAATTGAATTGTTGGGAAATGGAGGTTGGGAATTGAAGTTTGACTCTGGATATTGTCAAAATAAATTATTTTAGTACAAATCTATTTTTCCAAACTATTTACTATACAACTTTTCTTTTTAAAGCTAAAATTATCTTATACTGGTTTTACAGTTATTTTTGGAACAATTTAACAATTTCTCAACTTTTTTGTAAACTAATTACTATTTTATAGCCATTTTGAAATTATTTAAAATTTCTATAACTATTTGACTATTTTCCAACTATTTTACGATTACTTAACTATTTTGTAGCTATTTTACAAACTAATAATTATTTTTCAATTACTTATATATTTTTAACTTTTCAAGCCATTTTCTGAATTTAAGCTGGACAGAGTTTAAACTGTTTATGATTGAATACCCAATTGAGATAAGAATAGAGGTGATAATCCAAATAAGGATTTAAGTAATTGTGAATAAGTGAATAAAAATCAAGGGAATGTGAATAGAAAGAGAATTGATTTGGGTTAATAATCAATAAAGATAAATACGTAGGATGTACGTATATTATTCTACTCGCATAGTGATTTGATCTAGATTCGAGCACAGAATTTCGAAATAGTTATATCGATCCGAGTTGGAATTTTTCACTCGATTTTCGACGGCGAACCTGGATATGGATTGTTGATTGGATCTGGATATTCTCTATCATAGTTATGTCTATGCAAGGAGAATGACGGTTTCTGATCAAGAAACCAGATCTATGTCCGCACCAGGAAGTCGGGTGGACGATACTAGTTCGGAAGTAAAAATTTTTGATCGAGTGACCGATCGGATTGGTATAGCGTACGGATGATATGTGTACATCGTACGGATTTGAATGAAATTGATAGTGGTAATTTGTGGATAAGAACTATAAAATGGTTTTTGAATTGAAAATATATTTTGTGAAATATATGATGAAATTAAATAGAAATTGGATATTTCTATGTAGAAATTTACTTTATGGATGTAAGTAAGTGACTTTATAGAGTAATCAAATTTGAATATTTGATTTGGAATAAATAAAGTTATATATCTCTGTTATATAAGATAAATCTCCCCTTATTGAATCTTTTGCCAAAAGAAAAGGATTTTTGAGAAGTATTTGAATATAAAAAGGGAATTTATACGAGTTTGAAGTAATCCAAAGATTTTTAAAATTTTATATATATATATATATATATATATATATATATATATATATAAAGGATTTTATGAGGATGATTTTGGAAAGGTTTGTGGAACCTTTGGATTTGGAAAGGCTTTTGATTTTTGGGTAAAATCAATATTGGTATCTGGAAAAGCCTAATTTGAGAATTATCGATTTTGGGATAATCGATTTTGAGAAAGAAGATTTATATGAGAATCATACTAGGTGTATGGTTTGGAAAATACTATATGTGTATAGTATAAAGTGTTTTGAAAATGGCTCTGGAGAAAAAGGCACTCCCTTGAAATGAACTTCTCAGGAGTGCCACCGGGTGGTGCTGCATAAGCCCCCGGGGGGGGTTCTAAAGTTGATCCTGTGAGGAGTCTGGACAAAACTAGTTCTTGAGGATTATGAGTAGAGTATACCATAGCGAAAGTCGTGTGTGCCGCTGAGAGCCAACAGTCTACGTTCGATTTTATATCGTAGACTGCGACCTATGGTAACATAGCGAAAGTCGTGTGTGCCGCTGAGAGCCAACAGTCTGCGTTTGATTTTACATCGGTAGACTGCGACCTATGTAGGAGTGGAGAAGTTTCATTTTGACAGCGAAAGCCATGTGTGCTGTTGAGAGCCAACAGTTACATGGACTTTTGCTGCGATGGCAACGTAACCCTGGAATGTAACTGCGATCTGTTGTAGGCTCCATTGCGTAATCGAGGGGCGCGGAGTGCCTACAATTACATGGACTTTTGCTGCTATGGCAACGTAACCCAGGATGTAACTGCGACCATGGATGGGGGTGATGATTTCCAGACCATTCTCACCAATGATATATCCTCAATTTTCAAAAACTGTTTTCTATATTTTCAATAAATTATTTTTCCAAGTACTTTCACTGGGTGTTGAAAACGGGTTTACCAAGAACTTGTAGATTTTCAGTCTTACGCCTGATCAACGTATGACCGAATTTTTGTGAGAACAATGATGGACCTGTTAAGACATCGAGTTGCAAAGGTATTTTTTTTATAAAAACTATTTTGACAATATTATATAGATTTTGAAAGTGTTTGTAAAATGATCAAGAATATTTTAACTGGTTTTAAAATATTTAATAAATTCTGCTTCCGTTCCTTTTCGAGGACAAAAAGATTCAAAAGGGGAGGAATGTGATAACCTAGATTTTTAGACATCTGATAAGTGGATAATTAACTGATTTATTCTGTTCAATAGATAAAATTCTGATATCTGGGAGTATAAATAAATTTGAATCTATAATAAATTTTGAATTATAAATATCTTAAAGAAAATTGGATTTTAATAACTAGATAAATATTGGTAATCTCCTAATATAATTACTTAAAATTTATATATTGAATCTGTGTTTGTTTAATATTTTTTTTTTGAGTGATTTTAAATTTGAATTAGTACTGATTTATATAAATAAATAGATTGTAATCCAAATTTGAATTTGAATCTGAGTCTGAATTAGAAACTTGAATTTTAAATTCTAAATGAATACCTTAGTAAAATAATTTGGATTTTAAAATAATATATATATAGGTAATTTATTTAATGAATATTGGGTGTAACACATTTTCTTTAAAATTAGAAAATATAATTTAAAAACTGTATAAAAACATAATTAATGAGTGTAATCAACGAGACAAGAAATTTAACAGATAAATTTGATATTATTCATATATATATATATATATATTTGTGTTAAATTTTAATTTAAAATTTATATATAAATTTAGAAAAGGCTTTATTAATGTACAATCATATTCATTAATTAGGAAAATCAATTTAAAAATCTTTTAAAATAAATGAAATAATAATAATACAAGTGTTTAATTATGAAGCAATTGTTAACATATGTAAGCAAATTTATATTGTATTGACAAATGGTGTGAAATTGTACAAGTGTCAACTTCTATTTTAATTTTCTTTAATTTTTAATAAAATCTAATTTAAACCTATATTAACTTATACCTTTCATCTTCATTTCTTTTCCCATCTTCACTTTCTTAATCAAGAAAAAATTAATAGTAACTGTAAACATTTCCAAAATCTGAAAATTTATCAAAGCCTGCAATTTTCTTCAAACCTGAAATCATCAAAATAAAAACAAAACAAGCTTTAACTTGTAATCTAACAAGATCATCTCTGTTCAAGCTAAGAATCAAACCAGAAAGCATTTCAGTTCCAAGGATCATCGAAATCCAGTAGTAGATCCAAATTCAAAGAACAAATCTGATCAAACTGCAGTTTTAATCCATGCATGTTGTTCACATCACAACTGCCAGTTTTTCAGAAATAACTCTCCTTTGTTTATCAATTACAGGTGAGTAAATAAACTATAATTTATTTTAAAACTAGATGCATGTAATGATCATTAATGGTATAATATGAATTATGAGTGCATGTATGTATAAAATGTGAATTCCTGTATAATTGTATAAGTATGCATGCCTGAAATACTCTGTTCTTTGTTCACAGGATTTTTAAAACAAATTGAAAATTTAAATCTCACTTTTAAATCTCTTATAGGCTGAGAAACTCAAACAAGATTGGCTTGTTTAAACATAATATAGGTTTTAAGAATATGTGTAAGCATAATAGGGTTGGAAATTATCTGGAAATAAAGAAGGACAATGAAAATTTCTAACATATCAAAATTTCGACTCAAACAATTCACGTTTTCAGGCATATAACCGGTTTTGTTATCTAAAATCATGAATTTTAGGAATCAAATCACAATTTTTAGAAGTAGATTGAATGAGGAATTTGGGTTTGATCAGAAATTGGGTTCTGGGTGATTTCTGATGATCTATGTGTTCTGGAAGGTCGGGGTTCTCAATGGTGGTGGGGAATGATCGGAGAGGTCGGCAAAAATGGCAGGAGAGTGTTCCAGGCTTTGTGGCGACGGTGGTTGGCCAGAGATGGTTCTAAACCTAGTTTTGTTGAGGGACGGGATTTGCTTCACCTCGAACTCTCTAGTGGTTCGAGTGCCACCAGATTTGGTGGAATGGATGTAGAGGTATTGATGAGGTCATGGGCGGAATTTCAGTTACCCCGGTGGTCGGAGCAAGGGGTTCGAAGGTTTTCCAAGTTTGGCTTCTAGTTTCGGTTTTGGGTTTGAAGCTCGATTTTTTTTCGAGCTGTTTTTGGATGTTCGGATGATCGAATACGTAAGTGTGGATGATCGCCGACGTATGGGAGGTGCTGGAGTTGGTCGCGGCGGCATTGATCGCTGGTGCATATGCACGGGTAGGTGAGTGTCAGTGGATTGCTGTGGGAATTTGACTCGAAGGAGGGTTCATGGGGTTTGGCTCGTGACTCGGGTGGAGACTCGAGAGGTTTGGGAAGTGTTTTAGTTACAGGTTTTAACTTTAAAACTTAAACTAAACTAACTAATTTTTGAAAAGAAGAAGGGAACTCGGGTTAGACCCGAGAGGACTTCGGGTTCATCCCGAAGCAGGTAAAAAAAGGATTTTACAACTTGGTTTTGAAAATTTAAAAAAAAATGATTTAGTTTAAACTTTATTATATAAATTACTTATATAATATTTGTTCTTTGATATTGTTTAAGAAAGTTTTGAAAAACCTTGTTTAACTTATATTTTGTTTAAGTTATTTTAAAATTTAAGTGAAAGGAAATTTTTAAGATTTTATAAAGGCAAGCTTACTAATTTAAATTAAAACTAGATTTCAAATTACAACTTGATAATATTTTTTAAAGTATTAAAAGGTAAGTTGGTTTTGAAACATTTAAATTATCAAGTTGAGTAAGTATATTAAAACTTAATTAACGATTTAATTAAGTAAAGTTATCTTTAAAATGAAATATTTTAATTAAAATTAAGGCATAAATAAGACAAGATTTTATTTTAAGATAATTATCGTTTTAATAATTTGAGTCTAATTAAGTTAATTAAGAAAATTTAAGTGAAAATTAATTAACTTAATTAATTAAGTATAAAGAGGATTAATTAATTAATTAAGGATAATTAATTAATTTAATAGACTAATGATTGAGGATTTAATTAATTTATAACTGAGAGTTACCATTAATTAATTAAGATTAATTAATTGTAATTCAGGATAAATGTAATTAATTATATTGAATTAATTTATGGGAATAATTGATTAAGGACCATTAATAAATGTGAGTATTTAAAGGTTAATTACTGTAAATGGTAAAGGTAGTCAATTTGTGAAATTAATTGAAGGATAATTACCTTATATAATTGAGGAATAATTAATCAAAATGATTAATTAAAATGGATATTTAAAGGATGAAAATAATTAAGAGGCTTGAAATTAATTAATTGTTGATTAAGTAGAAAAAGGTGATTAATTCTTAAGTAATTGATTAAATTTAAGATAATTTAATAGGGATTAATAATGGTTGCTTGTGAATGATTGTGTGTTGAATGTCTGGATTGAATGATATCTTTTGGACGATATGTTGTAACGTGCTGTTGATAAGATATTGGATATATCAATAATAAATATGTGATGTTATCTGTGTAAAGGTGACGTCCAGTACTTAAATTTAATCACTTGAATAATTTGGGCTAAAATGACATTGGATTCGAAGAGACAGGGGTCGGGTAATAGTTAATACCCGAAACAACTTCGATTCTTTATAGATTGATATGTGAAATCAATAGGCTGGTATGGGATGATTAAGTGAATCGGACCATATGTGATGTCAATAACAAAATGCAAATTGTGTAAATTGATATGTGTTACTCGGGTTTTATGTAGTTTATGTATTAGTATTTCTTGTGAGATGGGTTTACTCACGCTGGTTTCCAGCCTGACCCGGGTGTTACTTTGGTGTAATGCTCGGGTCAGACCGAGTATTACAGATTTTCAGGTAGATACATTCTGAAGCTCATGAGGCAGGCTGGATGGCAAGAGCGTATAGAGTATTTCCGCTGTATAATATTGTTATGTATCTGTGACAGGATAATTGAGTATATTCAATGTCTGTATATATGTGACTATGATGTATTAAAATATAATCGACAAACATAATATTCTTTTGTAAACTGTTATTATTTATTATTATATTTTGTCCGCTGCGAATGTGAGATGTTGGTGTTTCGGATCTTCTTCTTCTATCTCTTTCTTCTTTTTCATAACTATCTGGATTTTCGGGTTCGAAAATTCTGGGTTGTTACAGTATTTATGCGCCTTAGCCTGAGCATCCGAAAGGCGAGTTGTCATAGGGTAAAAATAAAAGAATGGAACTTAAATCTCACAACAGAATGGTTAAATATAATATAACAATAAGATAATGCATAAGGTTACTCCTTATCCTGGAGTTATCAGAGTTACAAAAAAAGTACTAGCATCAGCCTAGGCAGTTATAACAACCTGCCTTTACACTTGCTGATATAACACATACATACATACATAATCTAACAAACAGTGGAAATAGACAGCTAGATCAATAAGGAGCCTCCTGCTCGTCCATTATCTAAAAAGAGTCCAAACAAACCTGTCACTCTCGGACTACTCAAATATAAATGAATACCCAAGATTTAAGAAAAACAAACAACTTGGATCAAACAATAAATTTGGTATGAGTAAACTCCAAATAAAAATAGAGCATATAAATAACATGTGAAACCATGCCGCAAACGTCGAATGGATTTTCGCTCATAAGAACTAAATCCAAGCATAAAGAACGGACACAAATAATTAAATATCATGAAGTGTGCAAGACATTTCTCAATACAATTAAGAAAGAATTAATTCAATGGTTTAAATCAAAAATAAGGAAAAGTAAAATTTTCCAACAATGACTGGGAGGGTACACCCCCTTTGTCGAAAGTATACCTCAAGACTTATACTTGAGAAATACGATGGCTCTTGGAAAATGTACAAGCCAGATCCAGCTAACCTTACTGAGAATCGACTATTTTATATCACCGTGCCTATACAATTAAATCCAATCTAGAGTAGATATGAATCTACCCTAATGAGAACAACCCCATATAGCTTGATGTCCACTTACGCTTTGTTTTTAGTCATTTCTGATAAAGGATATCAATGCTAAAATGAGCGAAAAATCATCTTAGACTGATGAAACACAAAAGGATAGCAGAGTCGATAGTTAATAAATCAATATCGAGAATAATCAAAATGATTGTATATGGAAATTAAATATTATACTTGTAAAATTCCTAATTTGGCGTTAGTTATTTAAGCAGTTAGTTAGTAATTAATTAGGCTCGGAATAGAATTTGTGCACACGATGGAATTTGACCATGAAACATGCACCGTTGCGTTCCTACGAAATTCTAGGCAACTTTCTTATTTGGAATTTTGTGATTGTAGTCCAAACAAAGAAGTTATGGTCAAAAAAAATTCGAAATGAAAATAATTAAAAAGAAGAAATTAACCTTTTTATGTTAATTACTCGGGCACATAGGCCGACTTATTATTCGGGACGGTCGACCCCAATCGGTCGACTGGTCACCCAAAAGTGGTCGACAGGTGGCGACCTGGCAGCTCCAGTAAGCCTAGACCGCAACGACCCGGATTTAATATGTCTCAGTATAACGGTTTTGGTTGATTCTAGCGCCTATAAATTCGGACCTAAACCTCCTTCTCTTCTCATGTTTTTATAGATGCAGTAGCGAAACTATGCCATTTCTCTTTCTCCGCTTTCTTTCTAAATTATAAAAGATAAGTTATTTGTATCTATGTTCATAGAAATCGGAGAAGAGTAGAAATCTAATAAAAAGAAGAAGAGAAGAGAATCAGGCATATGCGCATTTGAGGTGATTTATATATTTGTATCTATTTTTTCTCCTAATCCCAAATCTCCTCTCAGATCTATAATTCTAATGTATGTGTATACCCTTTTATACATATCTCTTGCATTAAAAAGGATTTGAGGATGAATCATACGTTTTACTTTAGATCTGGAGATTTGGATCGCTTTTGAAAGGTGTGGGAAATATTACAAATTGTGATAATATGAAAATTATCCCGTTGGTATTTATTTGATTTTTGTGCCTAATTAGATAATTGTATATAAGTTGTAGGCAACGAATTGAATATGATTTGAATATAATAAACATCGCCTGTATATTCTTGTTTATTAATTGATTTAGCATTGTATACAACCTGATCTGGAAATCAGTCCCAAAAGTATGAATTACAATATTCATTCAAATGAAATTTATTCTAGATCTGAAATAGGTTGTATATTAATGTTATAAATTTTGATTATTGCCCCAAACTTGTTAGAATATAAACTTTTCTACGTTTTGAATTGTTGGAATTTAGATCCGTTTAATATTTGTATATTAGTTTGATTTCTTTCCCTTTTATAAAGATACAACATTTGAACTAAAAATAAGTAGATGAAAATAGAAAGTGAAAGAGATGTGTAAAGTATGAGTTATTGTAGTTTACACTGTCTATTTCAATAAGAAAAGGAAATGATTATTCCTTGTAATTTCGAACGATGCAATCTTTTATATTTTAAAGTTAAATCTTCTGTTTTGGACTAATCTACGGAAATCTAATGGATAATCTTTTTAGATATGATTCCAATAATTTAACGTGGAAAAGTATATTCTAGTAAAGATATAACTAGAAGATATTTGACAAAGTAAATAATTGTACATAATTGTGCGCTTATATCAATTAAATAAAAAGCCAATAACGATGTTTCCCCGTAATATTCGTGCTTAGGATAATTAACTAATGGAAAAGAATTTAAAAGTTGTATCTCCAATAAATGGTAATAAATATGAGAGATAATAATTTGATCGGGTAAATGGATTAACGGGACTGGTAAAATTGGAATAGATATAAAAGTTACTAATTTGAAATATGTAATCATACATTAATATCTTTAAAAATGCCCATTATGATTTTATGGACAAATTGACATTTATGAGCACTAAACGGGGATTTATGGGTAGATAAATATTTAAGGTAAGTCTTATTGCCTTAAATAAAAAGGGAATTAGAAAGCTAAGTCCAATATCTACCAGAGATAATATAAATAAAGACTTAGGATGGTTAATTGGACTTAGTGGGTTAGTGATGCGAGGTCAGTGGAGTCACTCTATGCAAGATTTCCTTTCACTTTGACGCTACCAGCAATCTGGTGTACTTACTACTTATTTGAGATTTCACTAATCATAATACCCATAATGACATGAGAGATTGGGCTTGCTTTTTTAATTGGAAATTATTAAATGGTCCAAATTTGGAATTAGGAGCGGTGAGGGATATCTCCATAGGGGTTCGCTTCTCGTTTGAGGTATAAAATGGTTGAAGGGTCCGCCTCTTTCCTAGATAGTAGTATTAAGTAACCTATTGAGATTTCAAATAAATAAATATATAAATAAAGATGTCTCTAAAAAGGGTTGACTTTAGTGTTGAGGTCTTAAGTGGCTGAAGGGTCCGCCTCCCCACTGAAAAAGTAACCAAATGAGATGCCATATTTATAATTAAAGAGTGAAAATGTATATCTCGGGAAGGGTTGCTTTAGGTTTGGGGTCTTAAGTAACTATAAAGTTCTCCTCTTTCCTATAAAAGAAGCATAAATAACCCAATGAGATTTCCAAGCAATGAAGCTAGATAGTACCATTGAGGAGCACGCTTTCGGAATTAGGTCTTAAATGACGGAGTCTGCCTTTTTTCACTAGGAAGTACTAAGTGGTCTAGGTACAGTCTCTTACATTGCTAAAGCCATAATAATAATGGTACCATTTAGGAGCACACCTTGGGTATAGGTTTTAAATGATGGGGTATGGCTCAGTTAAGGTCTTAGATGACCAGAGTTTGCCTATTTTCTAATAAAAGATATTAAGTGGCTTGGGTACTTTTATTACATGATTACGATTTTATCGACGATGGATGTGGTAATAGTTGGACATTAAATGTCGAAAGCCTTGAATAATGGTTGGAAGTCTTGTAGCTAGGACCCACTGACTATTGACAACATTGTTAGGAAACCATCTTGGGAACAGGTCTTAAATGATACGTTCTACCTTAATTAAGGTCAAAAATAATAAAGTCTGCCTATTTCTCTTTCAAAAGTATTATAAAAGCTGCTTCGTATTTAGAAGTGCTAAGTGTCGAATGGGTTTAGTAGTATTAAGTGGTTGATATGGCTTCATTAGTATTTTGTACATTAAGAAGGGGTAAGTAGTTGTGTATGCAATGCAAGGTTAGATTAGAATTGCTAACCTTGATGGACATAACAATTAAATGGAAACCTATTGGTATATGTTTATGTTATGGATAGTTTATATTTTCCCAGTCGTCAGAACGTTGTTCTGAGCCCCTCCTCATTACAACCCACGTGATAGATTTAGAGGAACAGGTTACTGGAGCTGGATGTGCTTTGTTGGCGGAGAGTCCTCTTGCACTCATGCTCGATGCTGATGTGACAATCTTCTATCCAAGGAATACTATTAGTTTCAAGGTAGTAGTCATAGTCAGTATTCTTATCCTATTATTTTTTCGGTTGTGAGTTTATATTTTTATCAATCTCTGATAATGCTCATGCTTATTTACAGATACCAAATCCAACGTTCTGTGCTTTGAAGGAGTCGGGTTTCGATCTTTGTCAAAATTCAGATCCATTAAGGTGCAAGTTGTTACATTTGGTATCAGAGCATTAGTTTAGTAGATCAAAGGGATTAGGATAAAATTGAAAGAATATATTTGTACTTTACTATCTATTAATATTATATTTTTACGCTAGATTCTAAGAGTTCCACTATTCCAATTTGAAGAAACGGACAAAGCAACGTGAATTGGAAATATCTTAGAGCTAAAATTTTCACATCGATTTTGAAGTACCCCACAGAATGTTGTTGACGAACAACATGAGTACGACATATGGTTGAATCCCAGAGACTGGAGGTGTTTGACTTGACAATTGGGATACTAGCTACCTTATGATTTTGGATTTGGAGTTCCAATCAGAGACACACAATTATTCCAGATGGACGAGAAATTAGATTCTATATGTTGCAATTTGACGAAAGTAAGTCATTGCTATGACGCATTCATCGATCACCTCTTTGATGGCAAATCAGATTTTTATTTGAAGTTTTAATGCCAATTCATTAATCTAAACCCCGTGAGAGATTTCTTATAAAGTATATTTTGGAAATGCCGATTTTTGAAAAAAAGGTTTCTAAGGATTTCTTGTCCCAAACATTTATATTGGAAATTTTGTTTTGAGAAAGTTTTGAAATTTTAATTTTCAAAGAAACACATATAACACTAGATTGGCCGTGTTAAGAAATTTTGGTTTATGAAAGATTAATTCTTTAAGTCCTTAAATATTTACATGTATATATCAGTAAAGGCTTCATACTGATTTTTGGCAAGAAAATGGTTTTTTAGTTTGGGAAATATGTATTTTAAGACGGTTTTTGGAAACCTTGAAATATATATATATATACACATATGTGTGTGTGTGTGCGCGCATAAGTTTGACATTTAAGGGAAGTTTTGGTATGAAGTAGTTTCTATTATTTGGAAACATGTATGAAGGAGCATATACTTAGCCTAGTGATTTTTCGGTTTATAAAACCGAGGGTTTTCATATTTTCCCTCTTTAAGGTACATACGAAATAGAAATGACATTCAACTTTATTAGGATATATATTTTTAAGTATTGTTAAACTCACCGGCTATTGAAAGAAATATTATTGTGCGAAGAAAGCAGGGAATATCAGCTGGAATATTATTTTTTTGATTTTTGAAGTGTTGTTGGTCGCAATAATTTTGCTGAGGCTATTGCCAACTTGTAAAGGAAGGGTCTACACTATAAGATATTTACTATCGTGTGGAAGACAGAATTTTTCTAGATGGGTTAAGCTGAAGATGGTGTGCAGAACGTTCATTGGGATATTAATTAATTTAACTGGCCTATTGGGACTAGGTTCATGCCGCACCCAAAACTGTGCTAGCGGTGTCCGCTAGGTGGATTCGGGCCGAACCCGAACCTGGAACGCGCTATAATTCATGACTAAACCATCAGCACTGCACCCCCTACTCTCTTCCTTCTTTTCAATATTTTTATCCGGACACATTTCCACCTCCCCCTTCCTGTGTTTAACCAAAGCCTCTCTTTTCCATTCTTCCGTCAACCGATGCCAAATTGCTTGCGCGTCAGAACTTGCCCCACCACCACTCTGGATCTAAACCCTTTTCTTCCTTTTTCAACCGCCTCTCAAACCATGGCACCCCCACGCACTGATGTCTCTTCGTCTCGTCATCCTGGCCTCACTCCGCAAGTAGCCGCTTGGCTTGACCAAAGCTAGCAGAAGATTGCCACCTATCTTTGAATGATGGACTTTGATTTCCTTCACGGACGACTAGTGAAGTTCGAAGATTCCACCGCTCTTGGGGTTGAAGAGCATTTCGTTGCAACGGGAATGCACCGATACTATGATTTTATACTTACGAGCGGGAATACTACCCATGCTATGTCCATCTTTTCAATGCACGGATGCTGCAGAATTTCGATAATGGCAACAGCTGCATTGAGTCCAAGGTGAAGGGAACTCGGATTGAGATATCAGATGATGATTTTGATAGAATTTTGTAGATATCTATAGTAGGCGTAGACTTAGACAACATACAGATGATTGATCCTGAGATTCTATAGCGGATCTTTTTTGGAAATATCGTGATTGGAGGACCAACAATTTACGACCGTTGGCCTGTCTCGTCATGCGCATCATTTAGCAGAACAACATTCTGAAGACGGGAAGCCTTAACTAGATCTACACCTCAATGTGGAAGGCCTCCTATGCTATAATTGATGGCATAACCATCAATGGGCTCACGTCTTGATGCTCCATATGGTCGATCGGGGAGTTGGTATCCTGAGGACTCACTTTCCATATTGCCACCTGCTCACTTGAGTGTTTAGATATTACGGGGTAAATTTCAACAGAGAGCCAGTAGTGAGGAAGGTCCCTCTAGTCCTCGACCGGACCACCATGAAGAGGATGTATATTCCTTTGTCACCTACCGCACCACCTTACCACCATCAAAGCCGCAGCGCCATCAGCAGGGGATAGTGCAGGGTGTCGAGGGATATATGAGTCTAGAGCTTGCTGCTATCCGTCAGGTTCAGGCAGAGCTTCAAGAGGTTAGGATGGAGCAACAACGCCAACGGCGTGATATTGGGTATACCGCCGCCATACTACAACCATTTTGCGATCGCGGCAATGGCTCGAGTCTAGCCCCGGAGTGATACATTCTCACAGTTCTTAGGCAATGTTTTATTTAGGATCGTTGTATCCTTTTATTTTCAGCATTTATTTTTTCTTTGGGTTGTTTGGTTGTAAAACTGTTAATTGTCTCTTATAAAAGGCATGCACTATATTATGAGATCTATTTATTTTCTATGTTATCATTTCTAGAAATGCGAATCGCTCCTATATATATATATATATATGCATAAAAGAGAAACAATATAAATATGGAAATCTCATAAAGATACTTAACAAATAGTAAATGCAGTGTAAGACTGGAAGATTAGAATAGTTTGAAATTTTAGTGAAGAGCATGATAAAGTTGTTTCAATAGCACGGATCATTTCTCATGTTCCTTAAAAGCTTAAAATTTTTAGTAATAGATGCGTTGACATTTTTCAAATAAAATGTCAAATTTTGGAGTAAGGTTGGTTGTAGAATTTTGGAATTTTATTTACGCGTTTAGCGCATAACCAACTTCCGACTATGTTGACTTATCAAAATTTTTGAGAAGGAAAATATTTTGAAAAATATTCTCTTGATTCGAAAGCTTCCCATTTGGAAAAAAAGAGAAAAAAGAAAAAGTTTTGTGTATTATTTATTTTTGACTCTTAAATTATTTTTAGTGTTTTTGTTCAAAATTTTATTTCAAGGAAAAATATTCGTCTAAATATTTTGGGATTTTATTTTTCAAATGACTTACAAATTTGAAAAGTAAGGAAGTTTTCATATGAAAACTTTGATTTTGAAAACCACATGTTGGGCGTAGAGAAGATATATAGAGTTAGAATTTGCAACTTTAGTGGTGCATTAGGGTTGACGATGCAATAAATGCAAGTGATAACAAGGGACAAGCTGTTTTAACCGTGAAATTTCTATTTTCAAACCTTGTCGATGACACCCGTAAGTCTATTTTTAGACCTAATTTCTAGAGCTTGAAATAAAGCCTCCTAATGTTTTTTGTGCGTGGTTCGGAGTAAATCCGGGACAGTGAAGAAATTTCCATTGTATTATGGGAATAGGATTATTATAGTGTGGTAAGAATGTTAAATTGTCAGCGTAAATTCTTTTTTCCGGGTTAGGAGTAAAGTTTAGGAAGTAAGTTTTCGATGGTTTGGTTATTGATTGATAGGAAGTGGATGCAAAATTTGTTGCTTTATACTTCTATTTGTCAGATCATGGGGGTTCTGATTGAAAAGATTTTTCGAAAAGCTGCTTACATGTAGAATTGCCAATATATATGTCGGTATAATAGTTTTCGTTGATTGCAGCGCCTATAAATTCAGATCTAAACCTCCTTCTCTTAGGCAGTGGCGAAACACTGCCATTTCTTCTTCTCCACTATCTTTCTAAATTATAAAAGATAAGTTATTTGTATCTATGTTCATAGAAATCGGAGAAGAGTAGAAATCTAATAAAAAGAAGAAGAGAAGAAAATCAGGCATATGTGTATTTGAGGTGATATGTATAATTGTTTCTATTTTCTCTCCCAATCCCAAATCTCTTCTCAAATTTATAGTTTTAATGTACATGTATACTCTTTTATACATATCTCTTGGATTAAAAAGGATTTTGGGATGAATCAAAGGTTTTACTTCAGATCTGGAGATTTGGATCGCTTTTAAAAGGTGAGTGGGAAATTTTATAGATTTTGATAATATGGAAATTATCCCGTTGGTATTTATTTGATTTTTATGCCTAATTGGATAACTGTATATAAGTTGTAGGCAACGAATTAAATATGATTTGAATATAATAAAGATCTCCTATATATTCTTGTTTATTAATTGATTTAGCATTCTATACAACCTGATCTGGAAATCAGTCCCAAAAGTATGAATTTAGAATATTCATTCAAATAAAATTTATACTAGATCTGAAATAGGTTGTATAATAATGTTATAAATTTGGATTATTACCCCAATCTTGATAGAATATAAACTTTTATATGTTTGGAATTGTTGGAATTTAGATCCATTTAATATTTGTAAATTAGTTGATTTCTTTCCCTTTTAGAAAGATACAATGTTTGATCTAACAAGGAACAGATACAAATAGAAAGAGAAAGAGATGTGTAAAGTATCAATTCACTGTAGTTTACACTGTGTATTTCAATAATAAAAAGAAATGATTATTCCTTGTAATTTCCAACGATGCAATCTTTTATATTTTAAAGTTAAATCTTCAGTTTTGGACTAATTTATGGAAATTATAATGGATAATCTTTTAGATATGATTCCAATAACTTAACATGGAAAAGTATATTCTGATAAAGATATGATTAGGATAAATGGTGGTATATGCGAGTTGCAATAATTTGATAGGGTAAATGGATTAATGGGACTAATAAAAATGGAATGGATACAAAAGGTTATTAATTTGAAATTAGTAATCATACATAACTGTCTTAGGAAATGTCCGTTAGTTTTTTATGGACAAATTGACATTTATGAGTATAAAACGGAGACTTATAGGTAGACAAATATTTAAGGTAAATCTTATTGCCTTAAAGAAAAAGGAAATTAGTAAGATAAGTCCAATGTCTACCTAAGATAATATAAATAAAGTCCTAGGATGGTTAATTGGACTTAGTGGGTTAGTGATACGAGGTCAATGGAGTCACTCAACGTAAGACTGCTCTTCACTTTGAGGCTACTAGCAGTCAGGTGTATTTACTACCGATGTGATATATCACTAATCCTTAGACTCGTGACGGCATAAGGGATTGAGCTTTCTTTGTTAATTGAAAAGTATTAAATGGTCTAAATTTGGAATTAAGTGCGGTGAGGATATCTCCATAGGTGTTCGCTTCTGGTTTGAGGCCTTAAGTGGCTGAAGGGTCTGTCTCTCTCCTGAATGGAAGTTTTAAGTAACCTACTATGGTTCCAAATAAATAAATAAATAAAGATGTCTCTAAAATGGGTTTACTTTAGTGCTGAGGTCTTAAGTGGTTGAAGGTTCCGCGTCCCAGTCGAAAGAAGTAACCTAATGAGATGCCATATTTATAATTAAAGAGTGAGAGTGGATATCTTGGGAAGGGTTCACTTCAGGTTTGGGGTCTTAAGTGACTATAAAGTCCTCCTCTTTTCTATAAAAGAGAACTATTAAGTTACCCAATGAGATTTTCAAGCAATGACAATGAGATAATACCATTGAGAAGCACGTATCTAGAAGTAGGTCTTAAATGACAGGGTCTGCCTATTTTCTACTCGGAAGTATTAAGCGGCTTGGATACAGTCTCTTAAATTGCAAAAGCCATAACAATAATAGTGCCATTTAGGAGCACACCTTGCAGATAGATCTTAAATGATAGGGTCGGCCTTAGTTAAGGTCTTAAATAACCAAAGTCTGCCTATTTTCTAAAATTATTTGCTTATGGTGTATGTATTACTTTAGAATGATTTTATAACCCTCTTTGCCGAGTTCCCCTTAAAAAGGTAAAACTCAAATTGTGTTTAAATGTGAAGATTAATCTCAATTCGAAATTTGAAAATCTGAAATTTATTTTGGCCATAACTTTTGATCCATAAATCTGAATTTAGTGAACATTTTCTTGATGGAAAGCTAAAAATCATATCTACAACTTTCATGTCTTAAATTTGGAAAATTTTGAAGTTTATGAGGTGGAAATTTGATTTTGGATAACTGGGTTGAATGTGAGTATTTGGAAATTTTTGTTTCCGTTGATGCATTTGAATCTTTATATGCATGTGTGTTTTTGTAATGGATGTATAATATATAGTAGTATTTTTAAATGTAAAACTTTATGATTATGAATAACATAAGTGAATGGGTGGTTTTGGGCAAGGAGAAATGGTAAAAATGCCATGTTCGAGGAGGTGTTGCATGCCATTGGGGTATAGCAAGGTAAATATTAATTTATATGCCATTGTTTTTATAGTTAATTGTGTTCCCCATGATCTGGATGCCTCTTCGAAGGTGTATAGATGTTCTTGTGTATTTTAAGATTCTGAAATGTCCTCCATGCAAAGGAGACTGCCAAATTTTTCAGAAGTTTCGATACTTAAAAAATTTTGTATTTGATACAGCAGGTAGAAGTTTCAATTAGCGAATATTTTAGATAGGTTCTTTAGTATTTGTTGTATGGTTTCTTGGCTATGATTGTTTCTTACATCATGCATTGTAGTGTGTGAGTAAATAATAAATGGATGTAATGCTAGTATAGTACGTTATGAATTCCTCTGTGACGCCCCACCTCTATACCCACGCTAGCCAAGAACACTACGGTGTAGTGCTGTCAACTAGCACGGAGAATAAGATTGTTGAGGAGTGACCATCCATGTGATTTCTTATCACACGGTGGCTATAAATAATCTTCGAAAATAAACATAGAAATAAGCATAACACAAATCAGTCACAGGCATCCATATCACAAAGGCGGAAGAAGATATGAATATATAACTAACACATGAAAGTGTACATCAGAGTAGTGGTCAAAAAGATCCACAATAATACAAAAGAATAGCAACGTGCTATACAAAAGAATACAACTATGAGTCTATATCTCAAGTGTAAACGACAAAAACTGCTAATCTAAATGGTTAGCCAAAAGTCAGAGTAGTAAATCCCTGGGGGAGAAGTCAAGCAGAAGCACCTGTAACATCTCGGTCTGACCCAAGTATTATTTATAAGAAAATAATAAACGGATCAGTCTAGCTATAATTATCAGATAACATGATATAAACAATAGATATGGCAAGAACATATAATAACCATAAAGACATACTATGATAAGCATGTAAATGAAGATCATCAAGAGATCAAACAATATCAAAAGAATCTTCTAAAAGATCCAAATTCACCTAAACATAAAAGCTGGAAAATCATAACAATGAAAGTCATGAAAATAGGTGAAGCACAAATCCCAGAAGACTACACAAGAAATCCAGAAATCACAGTATAGGAGCATGAAAACTCATAAAATGGGAGCATGAAAACTCACCTACACGTGTAACACAAAGCGAGACACTATCTCATGGTTGCAAGCCATTAATTTTGACACACGAATGGCCCGAAGACCCTGGGGCGCTACCCCACATATGTGATGGCGAAACATCACACAAATGCGATGGCGAAACATCACAAGAGCGGGGTCTAGTCTCCCTCCCAGACAAAGAGACATCGTTCAGTTGCTAGTCTAAAACACAAAAATGATCGTTATGATCATCAAGAAGTGTCAATTACAATAAGTTAGTAAATATAAAAGTTTAGCTTCATGTCCTATAACCACTTGCTTAACTCAAATATTTACGAACAAACTATAGGTCTTCACTAGAAAATTGTCACAAGAGGTTCAATCGAACAAGTCCAAGAATTAACCGACGAAGTGAACGCAAGCGTTTCATACCACTTGTTTTACTAAGCCGTTTAATTAGATTTCTCATCCGAGTGAGGTAAAGGTTTGTATATACTAGTAGATTGGAAAACGGTTTAAGAAAAGAGCTTTGTTATTGAAAATAGAGTTGAAATCATTTTGTTGAAAGAGTTTTGATATTTACTACTAGTATAGAAAACCTTTATATTTTAAAGTGACAAATCATAGAAGTGATTGTAGAAACAATCAATCATAAAAATTCACATTCGAAGACATGAATAAAATCCAAAGAAACCGATAAAGAATCCATCGAAATAGATATTCAAATATCCATAAAATCGACCGAGAAGCCAAAGATAGTTTGTCTCGAAGAATGGTCAACTCGGCATCTCAACAAAGCAAGTTCTGTTGAATGTTTTTCAGATAAGATCCCCTACGGAGGGGGGTCCAGGGGGTGGCAACCCCCCAAGGTGGGGGTGCAGGGGCAACGCCCTTGCTACGGGGTTCGACCTGCCCGGTCAGGTCACGGGGGTCCAGGGGGCAGCGCCCCGTCCAAAACGGTACGACCTAGTGAAGACCTAAGGGAGGATAGGATCGAGCGATCTAAAGGTGTTCGCGACCTAGTGGTCGAGCGACTTAAGGGGGTACGCGACCTAAGGAAAACTCACGACCTAACATGGCCGAGCTAAGGTAAGGTGCGACTCAACCAGGTGAGGGACCTAAGGAAGACGAACGACTTAAGGAACTCGCGGGTTAGAAGAGGCGAGCGACTTAAGGGGGTACGCGACCTAAGGGAAACTCGCGACCTAACATGGCCGAAATAAGGTAAGGTGCGACTCAACCAGGTGAGCGACCTAAGGAAGACGAACGACTTAAGGAACTAGCGGGTTAGAAGAGGCGAGCGACTTAAGGGACTCGCGACCTAACAAGGTAATAAGGTCGAGCGACCTACGACCTAACGAGGTAAAGGCCTAAAAGAATATAAGGTCAAACGACCTAAGTGTATTGGGTCACGCGACCTAACAGGGTTCGCGACCTAACGACCTAAGCTAGGTCGAGCTAAGGGGTTAGCATAAAACAGGTCGAGTTAAATAGGCCGAGCGACCTACGACCTAAGGTCCATACGATCTACGACCTAAGGTCCATACGACCTAACACCGAAGACGTTAATTCATGGCAGTGCGATCTAGCGCGATAACACGCGAGCGACCTAAGGGTTAGGTCGCGAGCGACCTAACTCCGAACACAGAAAAATGGCCAGAACGACCTAAGTGCAGAAAATTCACCAAAACGCTAAAAATTAGAGTTTTTCGCCAATCCAATCCAAACCAAATGCTAATATGCATGCAAAAATGATAGGGAATCATTCCCAACAGTCCAATATAGTTATAGGCTAGAATTGTGAGATAAAAATCTCACATTTTCACCAAATTATGAAGGTAAAGTTTGAAGGTGAATGGAGAAGCAACTACAAGCTTGAATCCAATGCTTTTCCTTGAATTTGGAGTTGAATGATGGAGTTGGAGTTGAAACCTAGGCTTGGAGTTTCTAATTTCCCTTTCGACTCACCATTAATGTCAAAATTTGTGTTTGGTAGGAATTTATGAAGAGTGAGGAGAAGGGAGAAGGGGGTTTGAGTTATAATGGCTAGACTAACCCAAAGTCCAAAGCGGGAAAAGTTAGTGAAATTTCACTAACTCCAAACCTATCAATGTTTATACTTAAAAAAATTGTAAACGGCGTTTCAAACTCAATGGAAGTGGTCTCGAGTTCTAATTCGACCGTTTGCAAAAAGTAGCTTTTCGGACAAATATCTGAATGACGATAAAATATTTAAACAAAATATTTAAATATATAATCGATAAATATGCGGGTTGTTACATCCTCTTTAAGAAGAAATTGCAAGGAAGCAATTTTCATAAGTGAGGGAGTTCTGTAACAATTCAAAAAATAGAACTTGCTAATTAAATGAGATAAATGATTGTATTTTAGATTTTAAAATATAAGCTTGGAACTATAATACGTCAATTTGAGATTTATAATTTAATTTAGAGGGCTATGGGAGTAAAATAATTTTTTTTTTGAACATTAAGTAAAGGTTTAAGTATAGAATAAATTATTTCACAAATCTGGAATATTTTATGGGAATAATAAAGACAAGAAATAAATTATTTTGGGTTTACCCTCAACATTGAAAATTTTGAATAAATTGTTTAATATTGGAATTTTTGTTAAAATGGGTTTAAAATAATTTAAATAATGATACGAGAGTTATAAAAGCATTTTCATTTTTATTTTTGTATTTGAATTCTTTTAGAATTTAATCATGTAGCTTTATATGGAGAAAATGACAGTAAATGATGTAAAAAGGGGAAATTTATCTAAGTATTGTTTATGGGTTAAGCCCACTTACTCATCTATGAAGACCTTCTTATTAAACATCCCACCAACCTCTTCTCCCCTGATTAAAAAGATCACGTTCAAAACTTCTTTGTTGCTCTCGTTTACTCCATGAAGCCCTAGGTGCAAATCTTCTCCTTTTAATTCCAATAAAATCCAAAAAATTCAAGAAAAATCACAGGTAAGCTCTTTAGTCCCTATTACATCACTTAGAAGAATCAAAACTAAGTTTTGTTGTGTTTTGATTTTTCATGATTCCATGAATTTCAATTTAGTGAGGAAAGAAGTTGTTTGGGAGTTAGAGAGATCATAGAAAGGTTTAGAAGGCATATAACAAGCTATGGAATTAATTGAAGGTGAGTTCTCCTCGCAAGTACAACTAATATAGGATAATGGAATTCGTATATTGCTTGCTTGAGAGTTGTGGAACTCTTGAATGAAGGGAATTTGTGTATATGTGCTTGTTTTGGTCATGGTTGATTTTTTCAATTGTGTTAATGACCATATTCTTCCTATTAGCCATCATAACTTGCATATATTGGTTGCATATGGTCCGACATAAGGTTCTAAGTCATAATTCATGATGATTGTCACATTTGGTTGCATATAATGACATTTGTGAAGTGATTTGCATAAGTGAATTTTGATTTTCAAATGAGAGATTTTGTATTTTGGAGCATTTATCTTCAATGTAATTCATATGGCTCCAAGACTTTCATTGGTGTTATTACACCACCATGAGTTCACTATGATTGTCAGAATCGAATTTCGTGAGGTTTTGAATTCAAAATTCAAGTTTTTATTTTTTGGAACATAAAGTTTTTTTCTTATCGAAATCTCAATATATTTCAAGACCTGAAAATAAAATGGCCATATCTTTTAACCGGTAAGTCGAAATTAGGTGATTCCTTTTTGTAATTCAAACTAAGTTTACCGTATTCAACTTTCATGTTTTGAGTTTTATATGATTTTGGATTTTAAAGGATCAAATTGGCTTTCTAAGCTGCAACCCTATGGAATTTAAATTTACATAGAGCTTTGTAATTTCATGATCAGAAAATGAAATGGCCATATCTTTTGATCTGTAAGTTTGAATCAGGTGATTCTTTTTTTGAATTCAAGATAAGCTTGTATTAAAAAAAAAATTGATTTTTACAATATTTTGGGGTTTAAGTAATAGAATTGGCTTTTTAAGCTGCAGCCCTGTGGAAAATTTACTTAGAGTTTTGTAATTTTAAAACCTGAAAATAAAATTGCCATATCTTTGGATCCTTAAGTCGAAATTAGGTGATTATTTTTTGAATTCAAGTTAAGGTTATCACCTTAAGCTTTTGTGTTTTAAGTTTTACAAAAATTTTAGGTTTAGATTTTCGAAATGGCAATCAAATGCTTTAGCCCTACGAATATCAATTTTCTGAGTTTGATATTTTTAAAACCTAAAAATGAAATCACCATATCTTTTGATCCTTAAGTTTGAATTAGGTGATTTATTTTTTGAATTCAAGATAAAGTTACCATCTTCAACTTTTATGTTTTGAGTTTTATATGATTTTGAGGTTTAGATTTTCGAAATGACAATCGAATGCCTCAGCTATGTGAATATCAATTTTCTGAGTTTGATATTTTTAAAACCTGAAAATGATATCGCCATATCTTTTGATCCGTACGTCAAAATCAAGTGATTCTTTTTTGGATTCAAGCTAAGGTTATCGTCTTCAACTTTCATGTTTGAGTTTTACCTTAATTTTGAGTTTTAAAGGGTTAAAATGGCTAAATAAGCCGAAACCCTAAGATTAAATGCCTTTTTGTAATGTCTTGTATTTATATATAATTATTCATAAATTTTGATTGTTTCCATTCTATGAGATAAGAATTGATTATGAACGGATTAGAATTATCAACTGGTTATGGGATGGTACTTAAATCTAGTCCGGATAATCTCATGACTTGTCGAATAGAGAAATTAGTGAAATTCACTAACTTTTAGCAAATTTTCGAATAACTCCAGATATTTGTGGGATGTTCGGTTGATATTCGATTATTTACTTTTGGTATTGTTTAACACTTATGAATGGTGTTCTGCTTGGGGTGTTTGGCATTTAGAGTTGATAGATCTCTCGGCGACCACGGTCCAACTCTTGCTGATATGATATCGGAATTTATGTTTTAATACGCAAGTCCATTTAGTTTTCCAGTGATTTGTGCATGATTATGAGACTTGCCCGTTTGATTTTTTGAAGACTTTCGTCTTATATGAGTTGTAGCCCGTTTCGATATTCGGTGGCTGCACACCCATCGATCTTGTTGGTTCGTCAAGAATTCTGATGACCGGTAGTTTTGAACTAGTGAGTGCCATCTAGTTTTCCGGCGCACTCATGAAATCTACGTAGTGAGCCTCCGACTGAGGTCTCGTCCTGCTGCACTTTGCTCGAGATGGGAGACTATCGTTATAGTTTTGTTTAGTGTTCGGGTAATCATTCCCGTTGTTCATCGAAGCATCTTGGTTTTGATATTGGTTTATGACTTCGATAACTTTGAGATGAGTTCCACCATATTTTGAGATGATAGTCTATTAAGACTTGATATGATTTATGACATGTTGATTTGTTTTATGCCTTGCATATGATTGTTTTGGGCATATTTTAAGATGATTTCCACCATATTCTGAGATGATAGTTTATCAAGGACTTGATATGGTTTACGATATGGTAATTTGCTTTATGCCTTGTGTGTGATTGTTTTAGGCATATTGTTGGTTCTCTTTTGATGCATGTCATAATATATTTTTTATTATCATGTCTCTCATCCTTTTGATTAGTCGTAACATGACCCGTTTGTTATATTTTTATATAATACTTGGGTCAGCCAAAGATTATGTAGGTAGCATGGGCTTAGCTTTTGGACTTGGGCTAGCAGATGTTAGACTAGTTATACTTTTATGATAGATGCATGTATATATTTAGATTTTGTTGAGTTAGAGACTCATTATACATGTATATTTTGGCTAGTTATATTACTTGATGGTGTTGTATTATTACGCTATTATTTGAGCTTAGACTTGTATTTTTGTAGACTCGCTACTATGTTTTGGCATTTATCCTTACGCTTTGATCTATGATATATCTTGAATATCTGTTATATTTTATATTGTTCTGGATATATTCAACCTTCATGTTATTGCTTTGTGCAGATATTGTTCACGTCACTTTATTATTTGTTGAGGTATATGAGACGTGTCAGTATTAGCCCAAAGTAATTTCATGATAGCCGCTCCTTTCAAAGCCTTACTATTCGGATTAGCAGAGGATATTATTCATAATATTCTTTGTTACTCTGGGTATAAAAGGTGGAGGTTACAGATTGTTAAGTGGCTTGGGTACTTTTATTACCCGATTATGATTTTACCGATGATAGACACGATAATAGTTGGATATTAAATGTCGAAAGTCTTAAATAATGGTTGGAGGTCTTATAGCTAGGACCCACCAACCATTGGCAACATTGTTAGGAAATCACCTTGAGAATAGGTCTTAAATAATGGGGTCTAACTTAATTAAGGTCATAAATGACATGGTCTGCCTGTTTCTCTTTAATTATAGAAGCCCGCTTCATATTTAGGAGTACCAAGTGGTTAGTGGGTTTGGTAGTATTGGTTGGTTGATATGGCTTCAGTGGTATTTTTTACATTAGGAAAGCGGTAAGCAAGTAATCGTTTGTGCAATGCAATGTTAGATTAGAATTGCTAACCTTAATGGACATAACAATTAAATGGAAACCTATCGGTATAAATTTATGTTATGGACAGTTTATATTTTTTCAGTTACCAGAACGTTGTTCTGACCCCCTCCTCATTACAACCCACATGGTAGATTTTGAGGAACATGTTACTGGAGCTGGATGTGCTTTGTTGGTGGAGAGTTTTTCTCTCATGCTTGACGCTGATATGACAATCTGCTATCCAACTAACACTATTAGTTCCAATGTAGTAGTCATACTCAGTATTACTATCCTATTATTGTTACCGATGCGAGTTTAGATTTTTTTCAATCTCTGATGGTGCTCATGCTTATTTCTAGATACAAATCAAACGATTTGTGATTTGATGGAATTGGATTTCGATTTTTATCGAAATTTGGTCCTACTAAGGTGCGGGTTGTTACATTTGGTATCAAAGTAATAGGCTAGTAGATCAGTGGAATTAGGATAAATTGAGAGAACATATTCGTACTTTCCTATCTAGTAATATTATATTTTTACATTCGATTCTAAGAGTTAAAACAATAAAAGTGGTGGTAGTTCCACTCCGAATGAACGAGAATAGCAACTATGAGTTCGAAATATCTTAGAGCTAAGATTTTCACGCCAACTTCGAAATGCCCCATAGAGTGCTAGCATGGCATAAAGCGCTGCTGACGAAGAGCATGAGTACAACATATGGCTTAATCCGGGAGAGTGGAGGTGTTCAACTTGAAGATTGAAATTCTAGCTACCTTGTGATTTTGGATTTTGAGCTCCAGCCGGAGACACATAATTATTCCAAACGGATGAGAAATTAGATTCCACATGTCACAATTGTTTGGAAGCAAGTCTTTGCTAGGGTGTATTCATTGATCACCTCAATGAGGCAAACCAGATTTTTATTTGAATAATTTGTTAATTCCTTTGTTTAAAACCTGTGAGAGAATTTTTATAAATTATATTTTGAAAATGCCTTATGTTTTTGAAAGGGGTTTTCAAAGGATTTTCTCCCCAAAGATTTATTTTGGAAATTTTGTTTTGGGACAGTTTTGAAATTTTAAATTTCAAAGAAATATGTATATAATTGGATTGGCCATGTTAAGAAATTTTGGTTTATGAAAGATTGTTTCTTTAAATCCTTAAATATTTATATGTATATATCAGTAAAGACTTGATATTGATTTTTGGAAAGAGAATAGTTTCCAATTTGGGAAATTTATGGTTTAAGAAGGTTTTTGGAAACCCTGAAATATATATATGTATGTATGTATATATATATATATATATATATATAAGTTTGACCTTCAAGGGAAGCTTTGGTATGAAGTAGTTTTTATTATTTGAAAACAAGTATAAAGGAGAGTATACTTAGCTCGGTGATTTTTCACTTTATAAAACCGAGGGTTTTTATACTTTCTCTCTTTAAGGTATAGACAAAACAGAAATGACATTCAACTTTACCGGGGTATACAGTTTGAAGTGTTGCTAAACCCACCAGCTATTGGAAGAAATATATCTATGCGAAATAAGTAGGGAATAGCAGCTGGAATATTTTTGGCTTTTGGTAGTGTTGTTGGTCGCAACACTTTTGCAGAGGCTATTTCGATCTTGCCAAGGAAGGGTCTACAAGGTAAGGTGGATACCGTCATATGGAAGATAGAATTTTTCTGAATGGGCTAAGCTGAAGATGATTTGCGGAACGGTCATTGGAATATTAATTAACTGGCCCTATTGGGTCCAGGTTCAGGCCATGTCTAAATTTGAGCTAGCGATCGACCAAGTGGTCGACTGCTAGGTTGATTAGGACCGAATTTGAAACTGGAACATGACTGTAAATCACGTCCAAACGTTCAGCCATCGCACCCCATCACTCACTTCCTCCTCTTCAATAATTTTAGCTAACCCATTTCCACCTCAAATTCCTCCGCTTAACCAAAGCCTTTCTCCTCCATTCCTCCACCATACGACTCCAAAATCCTTGCACGTCAGATCTTTCCCTTCCGCTACTCCGAATATAAATCCTTTTCTCCCTTTTCCAACTGCCTCTCAGCCCATGTCATCACCATGCACTTACGGCTCTTCTCTCGTCACCACACCTTCACTTCGTAAGAAGCTTCTTAACTTGATCAGAGCGAGCGGAAGATTGCTACAATCTTAAAATGACGGACTTTGATTTCCTTCATGGACGACCAGTGAAATTCGAAGATTTCACCGCCCATAGGCCTAAAGGGCTTTTCATTGTGGCGCGACTTGCACTGATCCTCCTCTTTGAAACTTATGAGCGAGAATATTACCCTCGTTGCATCCGTCTTTTCGATACACAAATGATGGAAACAACTACATTGTGTTTAAGGTAAAGGAAGCTCGGATTGAGATGTTAGATAATGGTCATACTAGAATTTTGGAGATATTTGAAGTAGGTGCAGATTTGGACAACATAGAGATGACTGATTCTGAGATTCTACAACAGATCTTTTCTAGGAATGTCGTTGATTGGAGGACTGACAATTTGCGACCGGTGGTCCATTTCATCATGCGCATAATTCATCACAACAAAATTTAGATGGGGAGCCTTGACTAGATATACACCTTAGTGCGGAAAGCCACTATGCTATAACTGGTGGCGTAGCTGTCAATTGGGCTTGTATCTTGATGCTCCATATGATCGATCAGGGAGTTAGTACCCTAATGACTCACTTCCATATTGCCACTTGCTCACTCGAGTGTTTAGGCATTACGAGGAAAATCTGAGCGGAGAGCCAGTAGTGAGGAAGGTCCCTTCCGCCATCGATCGAACCACCAAGAAGAGGATGAATATTCCTTTGCCACCTCCTGCACCACAACCAGAGCCGCAGCGCCAGCAGTAGGGATAGCGTAGGGCGCCGAGGGATATATGAGTCCTGAGCTTGCTACTATCCATTAGGTTCAGGCAGAGCTCCGAGGGAATAAGATGGAGCAGCAGCGTCAAGGGAGTGAGATTGGGTACATAGTCGCCATATTATGACCATTCCGCAGTCACGACAATGGCTCGAGCTCCAACTGCGGAGCGAGATCTTCTTACGGTTCTTAGGCGAGGTTTTATTTAGGAATGTTGTATTATTTTATTTCCCGTATTTGTTTTTTCTTTTGGATTGTTAGGGTTATAAAACTGTTAGTTGTCTCTTAAAAAGGCACCACGATATTATGAGTTACTATTCATTTTCTGTGTTATTGTTTCTAGATATGCGAACCGTCCTATATATGCATAGTAGAGAAACAATATGAATATGAAAATCTCATAAAGACACTTAAGTAACAGTAAATGCAATGTAAGACTGAAAGTTTAGAATAGTTGAAAATTTCAGTGAAGAACATGATAAAGTTGTTTCAATAGCACGAGTCATTGCTCACGTTCCTTAAAAGCTAAATTTTTTGAGTAATGGACGTGTTAACATTTTTTAAATAAAATGTCATATTTTTGGATGAAGGTTAGTTGTAGAATTTTGGAACTTGGTTTATGCGCTTAGCACATAATCAACTTCCGACTATGCTGAAATATTTGAAAAGGAAAATATTTACAAAAAAATTCCCCTTGATTTGAAAAGTTTCCTTTTATAAAAAATACATAAAGTAAGAATTTTTTTTGTGTTTTAGTTATTTTTACTCTTAAATTATTTTTAGAGTTTTTGCTCAAAATTTTATTTCAAAGGAAAATATGCGATTAAATATTTTGGAATTTTATTATTCAAATGACGTGCAAATTTGAAAAGTGAGAAAGAATTTTTATGAAAACTTATATTTTAAAAACCACATATTAGGCGTAGGAAGACAAACAGAGTTAGAATTTGTGACTTTAGCGGCGCATCAGGGTCGATGATGCGATAAATGCAAACGATAACAAGGAAAAAGCTGTTTTAGCCTTGGAATTTCTATTTACAAACCTTGTCGATGACGCATGCAAGTCAATTTTTAAATTTAATTCCATTTAGAGCTTGAAATAAAGCAACCTTATACGTTTTGTGTGTGGAAAATTTTTAGTAAGTCCGGAAGTGAAGAAATTTCCACTGTACTACGGGAATATGATGATTATAGTGTGGTAAGAATGTTAAGTTCCCCGCCTAAATTCTTTTTTTTGGCGTAGGAGCAAAGTTTAGGAAGCGATTCTTTGATGCGCTAAAGTGGATGCAAAATTTGATGCTTTAAACTTTTATTTGTAGGAGTTGATATGGGTATTGGTTAAAATGATTTTTCAAAAAACTAAATACATGTAGAACTACCAATATGTATATGTTGTACGCATTATGTTTTCAAAAGAAATGCATTCATATAGGAGGATCCGATTTGGAATCATTCAGCATACATATTTTCTGTATACACTATGCACTTGTGCACAGTTGGTTGCAAAATTAGTTGTGTATTCATTGGCTATGTAGTTTAGGATAATTATGAGTCAAAACCTTTATTTAGTTATTGGTAAAATTTCAGGGACAAAATTCTTTCAAGAGAGAAATAATGCAACGTCTCGTAATTTGGCGTTAGTTATTTAATTAGTTAATTAGTCAACTAATTAGGCTTCGAAAATGTTATTTGTACACACGACAGAATTTGACCATGAAACTTGCATCATTGCATTCGTGATGAAATTCTGGGCAACTTTCATAGTAGGAGTTTTGCAAGTGGGCTCCAAATGAAGAAGTTACGAAAGAAAAACAAATTTGGAATGAAAATAATTAAATAAGAAGAATATAACATTTTTATACTAATTGCCTGAGCCCATAGGCCGACCTTTTATTGGGGACAGTCGACCCCTAGCGATCGATCGGTCACCTAAGGGTGATCGACTAGTTGCAACCTGATGGCTCCAGTAAACCTAGCCCGCAATGACCCGGATTTATTATATCTCGATCTAACGATTCTGGTTAATTCTAGCACCTCTAAATTCAAGCATAACCCTCCCTTTTCTTTTCACATTTTTATAGAGGCAATAGTAAAGTTCTACCATTTATTCTTCTCCACTTTCTTTCTAAATTATAAAAGGTAAGATATTTGTATCTATATTCATACAAATCGGAGAAGGGTAGAAATTTAACAAAAGGAGAAGAGAAGAGAATCAGCCATATGCGTATTTGAGGTAATTTATATATTTGTATCTATTTTCTCTTCTAATCTTAAATCTCTTCTCAGATTTGTAATTCTAATGTAGTATGTACACTTTTATACATATCTCTTGGATTAAAAAGAATTTGGAGATGAATCGGGTTCTACTTCAGATCTGGAAATTTGAATCGCTTTTAAAACGTGAGTGGGAAATTTTATAGATTGTTATAATATGAAAATTATCCCGTTGGTGTTTACTTGATTTTTATGCCTAATTAGGTAATAGTATATAAGTTATAGGCAATGAATTGAATATGATTTGAATATAGTAAATATCACTTATATATTCTTGTTTATGAATTTATTTAGCATTGTATACAACCTGATTTGAAAATCAATCACAAAGTATGAGTTTATAATATTGATTCAAATGAAATTTATTCAAGATCTAAAATATGTTATATAATAATATTGTAAATTTGGATTATTACCCTAATCTTGTTAGAATATAAACTTTTCTACATTGGGAATTGTTAGAATTTAGATTCGTTTAATTTTTACAAATTATTTTGATTTTTTCCCTATTAGAAAGATACAGTGTTTGATCTAATGAAGAATAGACGTAAATAGAAAGAGAAAGAGAAGTATAAGTATGAATTCATTGTAGTTTACACTATCTATTTCAATAAAAAAAATGATTATTCCTTGTAATTTCAAAAGATGCAATCATATATATTATAAAGTTAAATATTTTGTTTTGGACTAATTTATGGAAATTATAACGGATAATCTTTTTAGATATGATTCTAATAATTTAACATGGAAAAGTATATTTTAGTAAATATATAACTAAAAGATATTTAATAAAATTAAATAATTGTACGTAATCATTACGCTTATAATAATTAAATAAAAAGCCAATAACGACGCTTTCACGTAATATTCACGTTTAGAATAATTAACTAATGGGAAAAGGATTCAAAAGTTGCAACACTAATAAATGGTAATAAATATGAGATTGCAATAATTTGATAGGGTAAATGGACTAATGGGACTTATAAAAATGAAACAGATATAAAAGGTTACTAACTTGAAATTAGGAGTAATACATAAATGTCTTAGAAAACGTCCGTTGGGATTTTAGGGACAAGTTGACATTTATGAGCATTAAATGTGGAATTATGGATAGATAAATATTTAAGGTAAATCTTATTGTCTTAAATAAAAAAGGAATTAGTAGGCTAAGTCCAATATCTATCTAAGATAATATAAATAAAGATTTAGGATGGTTAATTGGACTTGGTGGGTTAGTGATGTGAGGTCAGTCGAGTCACTCGACACAAGACTAGCCCTTACTTTGAGGCTACTAGTGGTCAGGTGCACTTACCACTTATGTGAAATGTCACTAATTCTATGACTCGTGACGACGTGGTATATTTGGCTTGCTCTATCAATTGAAAAGTACTAAATGGTCCAAATTCGGAATTAGAAGTGGTGAAGGATATCTTCATAGGGGTTCGCTTCTGGTTTGAGGTCTTAAGTGGTTGAAGGGTCTGCCTCTCTCCTAAATTGAAGTATTAAGTAACCAAGTGAGGTTCCAAATAAATAATTAAATAAGGATGTCTTTAAAAAGGGTTTACTTCAGTGTGGAGGTCTTAAGTGCCTGAAGGGTCCGCCTCCTTACCAAAAGAAGTAACCTAATGAGATGTCATATTTACAATTAAAAAGTGAGAATGGATTTCTCAGGAAGGGCCCGCTTCAAGTTTGGGGTCTTAAGTGCCTATAAAGTCCTTCTCTTTCCTATAAAGAAGTATTAAGTAACCCAATGAGATTTTCAAGCAATGACAGCTAGATAGTACCATTGAGGAGCACGTTTCTGGAAGTAGGTCTTAAATGACGGGGCCTGCCTATTTTCCAATAGAAAGTATTAAGTGACTTTGGTACAATCTCTTACATTGCTACAACCATAATAATAATAATACCATTTAGGAGCATGCTTGGGGATAGGCCTTAAATGATGGGGTCTGCCTTATTTAAGGTCTTAAATAACCATAGTCTACCTATT
The DNA here is from genome assembly GCA_030765085.1 of Allium cepa. NCBI lineage: Eukaryota > Viridiplantae > Streptophyta > Magnoliopsida > Asparagales > Amaryllidaceae > Allium > Allium cepa. The sequence continues at coordinate 175,683,683 of CM060931.1, forward strand.
TTAATAAAAGGTATTAAGTGGCTTGGATACTTATATTATATGATTACAATTTTTCGACGATAGATGTGGTAATAGTTGGACATTACATTTCGAAAGCCTTAAATAGTGGTTGGAGGTCTTGTTACTAGGACCCACCGACCATTGACAACATTGTTTGGAAACCATCTTGTGAATAGATCTTAAATGACAGGGTCTACCTCAATTAAGGTCGTGAATGACACAGTCTGCCTATTTCTCTTTTAAAAGTATTATAGAAGTCTGCTTCATATTTAGAAGTATTAAGTGGCTAATGAGTTTGGTAGTATTTGACATGGCTTCATTAGTATTTCATACCATGGGAATGGGTAAGTAAGTAATCTTTTATGCAAGGTTAGATTAGATTTGCTAAGCTTGATGGACATAACAATTAAATGGTAACCCGTCGGTATAAGTTTGTGTTATGGACAATTTATATTTTTTCAGTCATCAGAACATTATTGTGACCCCCTCCTCTTTACAACCTACATGATAGATTTAGAGGAACAGGTTACTAGAGCTGGATGCTCTTTGTTGTTAGAGTGTCTTCATTCTCTCATGCTCGATGCTGATGTGGCAATCTGCTATCCAAGATATATTATTAGTTCCAAGATAGCAGTCATAGTCGGTTTTCTTATCTTATTATTATTTCCACCATGAGTTAAGATTTTTGTCAATCTCTGATAATGCTAACACTTATTTGCAGGTACCAAATCCAACGATATGTGCTGTGGTGGACTTGGGTTTTGATTTTTGTCGAAATTTGAACCCATTAAGGTACAGGTTGTTACAGTACTCTTATCACCACTCATCAATTTCAAACTTGTACTATCTCTTAGTTGAAAACAAAGTTGGGCAAGTTAAGATAGCGTTACCTCTAAGCCCTGCCTTGAAGGCATTTTTAACCTTGGAGATAGAGATGAGTTTCCATACCTTGATGTTTAGTGCTAAGAATATGACTAAATCGTTTTCATATATGTGATGCCATTCATGGAAATTGCTTTCTATAACCGAATCAAAATTTTAAACTTTTAAAACCGAATTTGTGCTTGGTTTTCACATCACAAATATTAACTTTGAACTGTTTGCGTCGAAATTGGCCACAAACACCCGATAATTGATAATTCACAATCACAGATCTCAGATGAATAACAAATATGGAGATCGCTCGGAAAAATTCAAAAGAAAGCAGTAAACAACACAGATTTTATAGTGGTTCGGCGATCTTGCCGACGTCCACTCTGAACTTGATAACTTTATTGATTCGCTTGACGATTTCAATATATTACAGCCGGTTACAGTAGATTATAGCTCTGAAGTTTGAATACAACGGTGATGGTAAGATGTAGAATTGAATCCTGCAGAGTCTGGACGTTGAATAACCAAAAGATCCCTTTTCTGTAGGCTTCAGGGGGCTATTTATAGGTGTAGGAGCCTGATATCGCGCTCAAACTTCGGAAGACTTCTTTTGGCACGTGAGTGGACCCACGCGACCGACCCCACCAAGTTTAGACTCGATCTGTGATCGATACGAAACAATTTCGTATCGATCAAAAAATTATCCAATCGAGCTGAAACTTGGCATGATTGTTCCTTAGCTTATACGTAAGCTCCTGTGAAAATTTCATAGCATTTGGACCTGTGGATCTTGAGTTATGATCGATACGAGATGGAGTTTCTCGGTTGGCTGTTTGCTTCGAATCGATCACTTCGAATCCATGTCTTCGAATCGATGGATGCACGTGTCTTCGAGACGACGTGGTGCGCACTTCTCGGATCGATCTACTTCTTATGCCGAATCGACTGGGTCACTCCTTGAACTTTGTCTCCTTTGTATCGAGGGCCGTTACATAGCTCGAACTGATCAACAATGTGCACTTCATATCGATTTGCAGTACACCCGGTTCGAATCGAAGGAGATGGCTTAGCTCGTATCGACGAAGGTGGCGTAGTTCGTATCGATGGAAGGTGATATTTGTGATGGATACGAACTAAGGTCGCCTGATGGATACGAACCAAAGCTATCAGATGGATTCGAACAAATGCATCCTCTATGGATACTAACTAGATATTGATCGATTGATACGAAGCGAGTTACTTGTTAACGGAGTCCATCGATACGAACTAATGCTTGAGGATGGATACGAAGTAGATCGATGCGAATTGTGACACAATGATGGATACAGAAATGATCGATTCGAAACATGGCTCACTGATGGATACGAAGACGAGGATATTCTGATCGAGGCGAACGCGATCGATTCGAACTGTGGGTTAGTGATGGATGCGAAAACAGGGTTATCTCCTCTAACTTGCATGGATCATAACTTGAACATACGGACTCGGATTGACTTGAAATTTGGAATGCTGGCTTTTATGGTTTTGCTTGTCATGTCTGGTCAATTGTGGCCCGATCCGGACTCGGACAACATTCATCGATATCCATAGCGAAGCAATGTATAACCAATCTTTGAGACGAACTATCTTTAGTTTCCAGTCAATTTTTTGGTGTCACGGCCTTGCCAAAAGGCGGGATAACACTTGCCCCCCAAAACATGCCTTGCGATAGGAATGTGTGTTTTGTAATGCCATAAGTTGGATGTTCATATCCTGTCAACAACATGTAAAGAACTCGATAGTTTCATATGACCTCGAATGACGATCGTTCGGGATCGTATGCCATTTGAGGTGATGCGGGACCGTTCGTGGAAAATGATGGAATGGGACCGTTCGCGGTCGGATGCCGTTCGCGGCAAATGGTGAAATGGGACCGTTCACGGTTGGATTCCATTCGCGGCAAATGGTGAAATGGGACCGTTCGCAGTCGGATGCCGCTTTAAACGAAGGGCAGCTATTCGAGGTTGGATGTCGTACGAGACGATTTGCGATCGTTCGCGATCGGGCGTCGTTCTTGACGAATTGTGACGGTTCGAGGTCAGGTGCCACATGAGGCAGAGTATGATCGTTCGCGATCGAATATTGAGGGGGACTTGGCATTACTAGAGTCAGATATCATGTTCAGGTGAATTTCTAAATTAAAGACTTTGGTGGTTCATCGCCATACAAGGTGTGCTTGTGGACCGTTCGCGATCCAACGGATATACAAGTAACTTCTTTTACAGAATTGCAAATATCAAATTAATGATCATATGAATTCTCTAACTGAAATGTCCAAACAAACCAAATCCAAATGTTCAAATCAAAACTAAACAGAAGCAAGACAAGGATGTCAAAGTGCAAATTCTTACTATGTTACGGTCAATAGTCATTCAGAGCATGCCTGTGGATCGTTCGCGATCTCATACATGTGTAAATGATTTAACTGTGTTAGTGAGAAGTTTATGACTTGTTCATCATTATTCCAATCAACTGATGACCATCCGGTGCCCCGGTTCAGGGTCACCCCTAGCTGATGTAGACGGTGGTCGTTCTGGCTCCACCGTTGGAGCTCGCCTCCTCACATATTGAAGTAGCCTACCATTCCTGATATGCCCTTCCACCTCATCCTTTAGATGTCTGCATTCATTTGTGTTATGACCGTTCAGTTCATGGAATAAGCAATATTTGTATGATTTCCTCTCGTCAACAGTTGGATCCCTTCGCATCGGTCTACGATAGGGAACTTGCTCTCTGGTGTCTTAGTAGATTCGCTCCAAACTTTCATTCAGCTCTGAATAAGTGGTGAATCACGGCTCCCTCCGCGGCCGCTTTGACCTATCATCATTATTCTCAGCCTTTCGTTACCCTTTACCGATCTCTGCACCTTTTCCAGATGGATTTCCGCCCTTGATTGCGTAAACATCAATTCCTTCTTCTCTTTCTACACTAGCATCTTCCAATCGTAAAAACTTTTCTACCTCGTGATAGAATTCTCCTTGATCCATAGGCGGATCTTTAGTTAATGAATTTTTGAACTCTGTGCCATCATCTATTCCGGACACAACTGGCATCATAACCATGGATGGATCTGGTCGATCCACCGATGCTGTCGCCGCATTGAATCGCGTCAGAAAATTCCTCAAAGACTCCCAACTTTCTGCTTTAAAGTCGCCAAACTCATCACATTCTTGGGTCTTGCAATATGAACCCTAAATTGCCTCATGAAATTCTCGGCTAAATCAACCCACGTTCCTATGGAGTTGCTTTCCAACTGCCTAAACCATGGTACTGCGATATCTGTCAGATACAATGGGAAGCATCGGGTCATGACTTCATCTGATGCCCCCAGTACCTCCATATGCCTCATGCACTTTGTTAGATGGACTGCGGGGTCCGTTCTCCCATCGTACATCTCCACTGATGGTAACTTGAACTCTGGTGGGTTCCTAGCCATCCTAATCGCAGGGGAAAAAGGACTCATGTTTACATCTTTAAAATCTCTATTTACTAATCCGCCCCTCATGGCTCAGCTGACCATCTCTGCCAATCTATCATTGTCTCCAAGATGTAGTCCTCGTTCATTGCCTCCAATCTTCCCCCCGAGTCCATGAGAGCTTTCTGGAATCTGCCCCCCACCCCCCCCCCCCCCCCGGCTGAGCGTTCGTCCCTCTACCACCATCAGGTTGCTCGGATGCCCCTGTCTCTCTCCCCGGGATTGGATCAACATGCTCCAAGTGTGTGGCCCCTACCCCTGGTGCTACATCGGATGGTCCTGCTCTATTCTAAACTCCGTCTGCTTCTCGATATTGCGCGCCAAGTTGCCCAATCTGTTGAAACAAATTCTGGATCATCTCTTCATGCTTCTTCATCATTGTCTCCATCTCATCCATGGTGATGAAGATCGATGCCTGATTTGCGCCTAAAAAAGCCTCTTGACTCCCTTCATGCTGACTCCTATCAGCCCTTTGTCTTCTACTTGATTTTCTCGTCATGACTCTTCTGATCTGAATCTCTAAACCTTCTGATTCAACTCTCAAATGATAGAACTCCTGAATTAGCCTTCTCAGTGAAAGCACCAAAATGTTTACGCCAAAATTGGCCACAAACACCCGATAGTTGATAATTCACAATCACAGATCTCAGATGAATAACAAATATAGAGATCACTGAAAAAAAATTCAAAAGAAAGCAGTAAACAGCACAGATTTTATAGTGGTTCGACGATCTTGCCTACGTCCACTCTGAACTTGATAACTTTATTGATTCACTTGATGATTTCAATCTATTACAGCAGGTTAAAGTAGATTATAGCTCTGAAGTTTGAATACAACGGTGATGGTAAGATGTAAAATTGAATCTGGCAGAGTCTGGACGTTGAATAGCCAAAAGATCCCTTTTCTATAGGCTTCAGGGGGCTATTTATAGGTGTAGGAGGCTGATATCGCGCTCAAACTTCGAGAGACTTCTTCTGGCACGTGAGTGGGCCCACGCGACCGACCCCACCATGTTTCGACTCGATCTGTGGTCGATACAAAACAATTTCGTATCTATCAAAAAATGATCCAATCGAGCTAAAACTTGGCAGGATTGTTCTTTAGCTTGTATGTAAGCTCCTGTGAAAATTTCATAGCATTTGGACCTGTGGATCTTGAGTTATGATTGATACGAGATGGAGTTTCTCGGTTGGTTGTTTGCTTCGAATCGATCACTTCGAATCCATGTCTTCGAATCAATGGATGCACGTGTCTTCGAGATGACGTGGTGCGCACTTCTCTGATCGATCCACTTCTTATGCCGAATCGACTGGGTCGCTCCTTGAACTTCGCCTCCTTTGTATCGAGGGCCATTACATGGCTCAAACCGATCAACAACGTGCACTTCATATCGATTTGCAGTATACTCGGTTCGAATCGAAGGAGATGGCTTAGCTCGTATCGATGAAGGTGGCGTAGTTCGTATCGATGGAAGGTGATATTTGTGATGGATACGAACTAAGGTCGCCTGATGGATACGAACCAAGGCTATTTGATGGATTCGAACAAATGCATCCTCTATGGATACTAACTAGATATTGATCGATTGATATGAAGCGAGTTACTTGTTAATGGAGTCGATCGATACGAACTAGTGCTTGAGGATGGATACGAAGTAGATGGATGTGAATTGTGACGCAATGATGGACACAAAATGATCGATTCGATATATGGCTCACTGATGGATACGAAGATGAGGCTATTCTGATCGAAGCGAACGCAATCGATTCGAACTGTGGGTTAGTGATGGATGCAAAAACAGGGTTATCTTCTGCAACTTGCATCGATCATAACTTGAACATACAGACTCGGATTGACTTGAAATTTGAAACACTGGCTTTTATGGGTTTTCTTATCATGTCTGGTGGGCCCTATTCGAGCTCGGACAACATTCATCGATATCCATAGCGAAGCAATGTATAACCAATCTTTGAGACGAACTATCTTTAGTTTTCAGTCAATTTTTTGGTATCACGGTCTTGCCAAAAGGCGGGATAACGTGAACAACTTTATTAAAGTTATTAATTAACTTTAAAAACTTTATTAAAGTTATTAATTAACTTTAAACATCATAATTAAGATGATTAATTAAAACAATTTATTATTAATATCTCAAAAGATCCTTTTACTTTAAGATAAAATAATAGTTTAAAATATATTTAAAACCCCAAATTCCTTGTAAATAATTATAAAATATTTACGAGCCCATTTGAAAAGAATTTATAAATATTTAAAGTAAACAATCTTTTATACATTACGAAAATCAAATATCTTCAAACTGCATCCATAGCGACTATCGCTATGTGGACCATAACTTAAAAACTTGTTTTGTAAATCAAAATTGCTTCAAACCTTGGTCAAACAACATTTTAAAAGTGCCAAAACAGAACCATATATTTGTTTTGTAAAACTCCAACACAAATCACGCATAAAAGATTTCAAAGAGATGATATTGCAACGTGTGGTATAGGGATAGTCCCTATAACGACACTTTTATGGAAACAAGCTACATGTCATGTCATTCTTTTTTATAAACAATATAAACATGAAAGTGAATCATCGTAAGCGAGAAACTCCTTAGGATCTCTCTACAAAAGTCTCCTATAAAATCTTTTATATGCTCTTCAAAGTATGTCGTAGCGACCTATTCGCTACGAACACTTCGTCTTCATTTCAAGTCCCACTGTGCTTTCTTTGCAGTTATTAATAGGTTGCCAACAAGGGACAGGTGCTTAAAGTGGAATAAGAAAGGGAAAATAGTTTGTCTACTTTGCAAACAAGAAGCAGAAAATACTAACCATCTATTTTTTTATTGTGTTTTCTCAAAACATATGTAGCTTATAGCCAAATCAAAGCTCAAGATAAATTGGCATCAGACTGTGCAAACATCAGGGAAAGCATCAAATTCATTCAACAAAACTACAAGGAAAAATCAAAAGAATTCAGCAAAGAAAGCAGAATACTAACAGCAACTATCTTTCACATTTGGAAAGAGAAAATCAAAGACTTCATACTCAAAGGGAAACATAAAGTATTCGACTATGGAAGACATTTGAAATGGAAAGTCAAATTCTTCTCAACAAATTTGAAAATCAACACAAATACTTAGACAATTCCAATCATGATATTTGGTGATTAGATAACTAAGAAGAAGGGTTAGAAATTTTCTTACAGTATGGGAAAATCAATTCTGATTTCCTTAGAGGCAGTTCCCTTCACCACAGTGGCAATGACTAGAAGAAGGAGCATAATGGCCTTAGGAATTCCAAATATGTGATCGCATCTGCTAGTGGCGGCCACCTCTATCATCAAACTAGAAACATCTCCTATCATAGAAAGGGAAGTATACATAAAAATTATTATAAAAATGATTTTAATAATAAGAAAATTTTAAATACTTATCTTTCTCTCATTTTACCTGATAGAGGCGGAGGCTACCGCACAAACAGGCAGTAGGAGTTCATGGCTAATCTCCTGCAAAAGGAAAAAAATTCACAATTGGATATGAATATCCGAAGGATTTTTGATGATTTTTACAGAAGCAACATCAACAATCATGTATATCGCTTATCTGTTTGGGATAGGGGAGAAAGCAACAAGCATTATGCAAATGAAAAGCTCGTTGCAGCTGACTATATCATTTCAGACTACTTGGATAATAACTCATCAAATCAGAGCTACGTTTTCTGTAAGCAAAAATGCCCCCTTTGGATCGAGAATGATTGTGACACTTTGAATACAACAGATCTTCACTTTTCAGAGCTTTGCACAAGCCCAGAAAGCAAAAGGAGCTTACTTGGAACAAAGTCAACTCTCAGCCTAATCTTCGCGATCCTTCTGAAGATTCCCTTGACAACATGGCTGGTGATAACAAGGAGGATACTTTCACTTGGAAGCCTTCTTGAATTTTCAGGATTTATATCGAAATCGCCTCAAATTGTCTCGTATCTTTTTTATTTAGGGTTTTCCTTATTTGCTATTGCTAAGAAAAGTATGTTTGCGGCTAGGGTTGGTTATTGGCATATGTGGTTGTATTCGGGGGTTCTATTTGATGTATTTGAACCTATCTTGTAACTTTTGGGCCTTGGGCCTTCTTTTTATCAGTTTCAAAAAGAAGATAGAATGTTAAGACAAGTGAAAATCAAGGAAAAACTTTAAGGTATCCAATATGGCTAGCCATTCAAAATTATTTTGTCATATATGGTTATTCCTATGGGTTTGTATTTGCTCCGAGCTGCAAAAAGTAATATTAAAAATTTACATCTGAATATGTGATTCAATCTAAAAACAAGTCAAGAACACACTTATAAATTCTAGACTTTCTCATATCCTAATTTATATTTCAAATTCCCTCAACTGGCCTCCAACAGCAATTGGACCTTGCGAATCAACATTAGATTAGCTATAGCTTATGCTTATAGCTTAGATCTGACCATAACTCAATTTTTCAATGAATTAAGTACGATTAAGTTAACATACATCGTACTGAAAAAAATAACAACAAATACCAACTGGTTTCTATTGCAAAATTTTACAAAATATTCAAGCCACTATTTGCTTGCAAGTTTGTGGATCATGGAACATCTCATATTGTACAGAGGAAGTCTCTCTTTTCCCTCCTTGAAAATGAGGGGAAGTAATCATGTAAAAAAGTTAGTAAGTGAAACACAGTATAACTTATTACTAAAATATGTAACTGGCTGATTTGAAACAAATAATATGTTTTTGTTGGCAAATTATTTGTAATCAAAGATTGTTATGTTATTATCCATAGAAGAGGAAATGGAGTTTCTATTCAAATATATATATAGATAGAGGATAATATTTTGGTGAATTTATCTACGATAAATTTATATTTTTTAATTTTTTAAATTATTACCTTAATTCTCAATAGTCTATACTTAGATGAGTTAGTTTGTGAGATATTGACTGTTAAAATTAGATGAAACAAGTGAGAAGTTATAAATATGATCAAATGTATGTGAACTTTAAATGCACTGATTAATGTATTAAATGTATACCTTACAGTTGAAATCTCATTTTCCAAATCCCAGTTATAATCTACACCCATTAAACGAACATAGCCGTTACAATTTTTGTCATCAATATGTTATATATATGCTTATGGACGATCATTTATATAAGGAGCTAGATATTTCTTTCAATGCACTTTGAAATTTATTTTCAATAAACTAATATATATGAAAGAGGATAACTTGAATCCTCTCCTTACAAATTACATATATTATTTTGCAGATGGTAGTTCTCAGGTGTCAAAATAAAAGTTAATTGATTCACTTATTTGTTGAGTGGATCAGATTTTGCTAGCCCATCAGATGTTTCTATTTTAGATTATGTGCCAACGCTTTTAAAATGATTTGTTTGAAAAAGGAAACAAGTCTGCTTTCCTTTTCTGTCTTTGTTTGCTTTACCTCCAATGTGAAGGTCACTTGAGAATGGATTGAATTGAAATGTAGTATACTATTACCAAATATCCTCACTTTATTTGTAGATTATTTGCTTTTCGTTAGTTACACTCTCGGTTTTGCAAAGACGACATGTAAGGGTAAGATATTACTCTTTATATAAAGTTTTCTTTTAGTTTTGGATTTGTTGTTTTGAACCTTCATTTTTTCAACATCTTAATCCATTTCACGTTGGTTTTATGTAAATGTATATGTAATGCACATACTTATGTACGTGTATACACACATATGTGTGTGTGTGTGGAAGTTATAAATTTTGGTCTTACATACAAATGTTATTATATTCTTATTCGAAGAATTTACTATATGATTTGTAAATTACCATTACTTCCCAATCATATCATTTAATTAACATAGGGTGTTACTATCCACACACACTTGTTATCCATTACGTCGCTTAAACCCGATGAAAATTAAATGGTTAAAAGTACTCAAAAAACCCACCTCGACCAGTTATGAAAAACCAAGTGAAAAATTAATCACTCGGTTTTGCATAACCGAATGACGAATTTATATAAAACTAAACCCCAGCTTTAAAAATCTATAATAGCTTTCCCTATCAGCATCACTGACAGACCAGTCGAAAAGTAATGATGTAAGTAAGATCTCTATTGATTGCATTTGAACAAATCATTGTTTGATTGATGATTTTTCTCTGTTTCCAATCAACATGTGCAAGCTATATATATGTTGTTGTAATCTCATTAAACTGAAGGTTGGTTTTATTGTACTACATATTGATGTTTTTCGAAGATAGCATGTGAAAAAAATTAATGTTATTTGAAACAAAATAATAAAGCAATTTAAAATTTTGAATTTGAAAACTAGGTTTTGGGTCTAAACGGTTTTTCATAACCAAATATAGTATAAACCATTGTACTTTCAAAACTTGTTTTGTACATTTTTTAGAATAACATAGTTTTTTTTTCAATTTCTAGGCGACTGATTTGTTTAATTTTTAAACTTTTTGTTTAAAGGTCATTAAATGGTAGCATTTCTTTCCTTTTATTCACTATATGCAGGTAAGAGAATGTTGGTTATTCTACTTTGGTATTTTTTGAATAATGAGATGGAAGGTGAATGGAAAGGTTTGAAATTTTTGAAGACATTAAAATAGAATATGTGATTATAGAATGAAGTAATTTTAGTCTTCTAGATAGAAAAGACCAAGAATCAAATTAAGAGGAAAAAATAAATGTTGATTCAATCGAATATTTTACTACCGAAGAACTATGTAATTGTGTATAATATCTGTATAGAAATAATAAAATAATAAAGGAATTAAAAGTATTGGATTGTCACTTTGTATGTAGGTTTTCCCATCACATGTAGCTATGATTCATTGGTGTCAATCGATCGATTAGAAAGAAATTGAAAACTATAATTGTGACTACTTGATCTGATAAGCAGTTGGGGAAGAAGCCGCGTGCTCCGTTAGGTTGTGAAAGAGGTGAAAATTATCGAAAGACAAAGAGTGTGAAATGCAACAAAATAAATAGTAAAATACATGAACATACATCAAGCAGAAAACGTGAATGTCCTTTGCCACTTAAAGATATATACAAAGAAGATGACTTTTGAGGTACTGAAGTAGCGAACAATATCCATAATCATGAGTTACTAAAATCTCTACTTGATCATCCATTTGCTAGAAGATTTTGTGCCATGAAGAGAAAAACATTGTTTTGATTTGTCTCCTTCTGGCGCGGAGATGTGTTGGTTAATGTTAAAAGGAATTTTTCAAAGAATAATTCGACAAAATGAACGGTGTACAATTTTAAACAAAAGATGGGAATCGTTGAGATGCAAGGTAGGTTGATGCAACATTTACTCAAATTGGTTATTGAGTCTCATTATATTCATTGGGTGAGAAAGAACAAAGATTATGATTCTATGTTAGACATTATGTAGGCTCATCCGAAATATACTATATTGTGCAAGTGCTTTCTCTCAGTCCTAACTCTTGACTGAACGTATAAGATGAATAAGTTTGGATTGTTGTTATTGCAGATGATATCCATCACATCTACAAACAAAATATTTATAAACGCACGGTGTTCTTGTTATATGGGAGAGAATACTCTTACAAATTTAAAATATCTGTATACTCCAAAAAAATTGCCTAACGTAGTTATAATAGATAGAGGGTGGGCATTAATTAATGAAGTGAATACAATTTTTCCACAAGTAAATTATTTGGCTTACGAGTAGCACATATCGAATAATGTTCTTATAAAGTCAATGAATTTTTTGATTCTACTGAAACTGCATAACTATTTATAATGGACTGGATGTTTGTCATTCGATCAGAATCTGTGCAGAAGTATGTAAAATACTTGAAAACTTTTAATAGAACATGGAAAAACTATCCTGAGGCGTTGAAGTATATAGCTGATCATTAGATTCCTTATAACGATATTTTATTCATGCATGGACTAATAAAATTAAACATCTGGAGTATAGAACTTCCAACAGAGTTGAATCTGCACATTCTATATTAAAACGATGCTTTGGTACATTGGAGGGATAATTTGTTAATATTCGAAAAAAAAATGAATGATTTGTTGCTTTTACATCATATAAAAATTAGTGCTAGTTTAATTTTGAAAAAAGTTTGGACAAAGATCGCAAACAACGTCAAGAACCAATTTTCAAACATATAAGATACATAGTTTCTTTATTTTCTTTGGACATTATTTATGATAAATGGATCCCCATGGAAAAGGAAGATTTTTACGTCAGCTTGTGATCATAAACTTCGAACACTCGGTTTACCTTGTGCATATGAACTAAATGAAAACTACGTTGACATTCTTCCAATTCCACTTGATGCAATCCATGGATATTGGCGAATACTTGATTATGTTCAGCAAAATCAATAATCTAGAGAGTTGGACCATACATCTGAACATAGAATTTTGAAAAGGGTCAAGAATGCAACTACAGATGAAAAAAGAGTTATGTCACCATAGTTGAAGGAGACTGGAATTTCAACGACATCTTTGCTGGAACCAAAACATGGATTTTGTAAGGGTTGACCACTTGGAAGTAAAGGGAAAACTAGAATTGATAAAATAAAGTTGTGGTCGACCTGTTGGAATTTGAAAACGTGAAACAGTATGCAACAACAGTCACAATAAGACGTTGCAAAAAACTACTACAAAAGAAAAAAGAAAAATGAAACAGTTGAAATTGATCTTCATTCCTTCAATTTGATGAATAAAGTGGTAAATAAACTACGGATGATCGATATACACAAGCAAATTTCTTCATCATATTATAAAGTTTCTTTACCCTTTTGTTATTAAAGTGGAGGACATTGAGATAGATGGTAATTGTGGTTTTCATTGTGTTGCGGAATAGGTAGACGAAATGAATGGTGATTTTGTGGAAGTGAAGAGATCAATGCTATCAGATTTAAAAACACATTAGGATATGTATCACAAGCATTTTAGTGATGTGCAATGTGAGAAAATGAGAAACGTACTTAGTTCGTATGAAAAAAATGTTCTGCGGAAATACGGGATGGAAATGCCCAAAATAGGTTACTTAATAGCAAAAGCTTTCAACAAGGTGTTCGTCTTCATATCCAATATTGAATGTTTAAGTTTTTATCCACATCAACAAGGTCTTACATGTGAGAACCCTGATAAATTTATAACTTTTATACATGTGAACAGCTACTACTACAAGTTGGTATTGAAGGAAAATTCACTGACTCCGCCGGTGGCAAACTATTGGATTAGATTTGCAACAGAAGAAGCTAAACTGTAGGATTATCGTTATAAAGAAAGGCAAGATCAATTCGACCTCTCGAAGCCTGATGATGCATGCACAAGGGTTGTAGCAATAGATTTCGATAGTTCTTTTACGTAAATTTGATGATAATATTTTGGATATTCAATCTATAATGTTTGAATAGGGTTGAAGATGGACGTAATAATAATTTTAAATTTGATAGTAGCAATATTATATTGTTTGGATGGTTACCAAGATAGTTACAACATGTTTTATGTTAATTCAATACAAACACGTACACGTGTAGCCGCTAAATAACGCAATTTCGTCCAGCGATATAGTGTGCTTGCATGTGTGTTGGTGAGATAGTTAAACAAAACTGAATTTAACAACAGCCAAGGCATATTCAAAAGATGTTTGAGTTTTCAATACTGGTTATTTTGAAAAATAGTGCCGTCTATTTTCGTTTATAGTGGCTGAATGATAGAGTAATACCGATTAACTCGAAGCTTTGGCGTATAAAAAAAAACGGACTCAATGCCAGTGCCTTTTGTTTTCATTTATAGTGGTGTAAAATTGGCTAATTTGAAGATTTGGCATACAAAACAAAACCAACTGAAGGACAATGCTTTTGATTTTTCATTTATGAAGCTTTACACCGAAGCTCCCTATTTTCGATGTTGTTGTAAGAAAAGTACCTATGATAATAAATATGTAAATTAAGTCTCTGTTTTTGTAAATCAGAAAGCGCAAACTAGCTTGCACTTTTCTGATAAAAGTTGCAATTTAGCTTGCATTTTCTGTCAGAAATGTACAAAGCAACTTGCCTTTTCTATTTTTCAAAAAATAGAGACTAAATTTATATACTTACGTATACAGAGACTTTTCTTATAACAACATCAAAAATAGAGATCTGTAACTCGTTTCTTGTTCATTTATAGTGTTTGAACGGTAAGTAAAACCGACTGATTTAAAGATTTGGCATACAGAAATTGACCGAATGACTATGCTTTCTATTCTAATTTTCATTAGCTGAACGGTAGAGTAAAATCGATTCGAAGCTTTGGCATACAAAATAAAACCAACCAATGACAGTGCTTTCTATTTTCATTTATTTATAGTGGTTGAACGGTATTATTAAACCAAATAATGTTTTGTCGGCAAATATAACCAAACCGACCGATAAAAAAAAAAAAAATTATATCATCATTGCATTAACCGCAGCATACATTGAAATGCAACAACTTAAACATATAAACTACTGAGTATACTTCAACATTCCAATACACAATAAATTTTGAAGAAATATCACAGAGGTACAAACGATAATTTACTTCAAAATATTATAATTCAGTCGATCAAACTAACCGTTCATCCATACAACAACCAAAGTTAGTGAAATCATAGTCATAGTTACACAACTAAAATACTTACTCGACATACCAAAATATAGATTAAGGCAAATAAGTAACCTAAATAAACATTTTAAATGAGCCGTTTAGATGCCAAATTTCATTCATCGTTGTTTTTTGGACTTGACAGCAGCCTTCTTACGTTACGGTCTGGTGGGTGTTTCATTAACAGACACTAAAGCAGTCTCCAACATCTCTTTTGCATTTTTATCTCGACTTTCCTTCACCTTTGCGGAACTCGCACTAATACTGGCATTTAGTAACAGTAGAGCCCTTTTTGTAGCTTTAACCTAACACAAAAATATAGAACAACTTAATCAAAAAGAAGAATAAATTCATTACACACGATGCTACAATACTACTTACACGTTTATTCGCCTTAAATTCAGCAGGGCTGTTACTGTTTGAATTTAGACGCGCACAAGGATTCTGTATTATAGGAATGTGACACGGTTTTGAACAAACTCGATTAATTTCCTTTACATTCCCAAGGATTTACTGTTGTAGTTGACTTGGAATTTGTAGCCATAACGTGATCTTGCCAACTTTAACCCAACCAACACCCAATATCACTAGTATAACCGCATAACGGTGGAGAAACCGACCGTTATGTTATATGATATCAAAGAAAAATGTATTTGTTAATTTTTTTTATTTATTAATAATTTGATGAAAAATTAACTGCATTTTAAAAAAAATGAAAATAATTGAACTGTGTAAATCCAATTATACAAGAATTGAAAATGTAGGCCAATTTGATACTAAGAATGCGCTATCAATGTATTGATATGAACCATCCACAGACACACATATATATCAAGAAGGTTCAATATAGTCTTAATTTTGAAGTTATTTGTAGCTCTAAATTATTAATGAATTTGGGAAAAAAAAATAAACAAATGTCACTTTAATATATATCATCATATTTTTCAATACCTAATTAAAAAAGATGAAAAATGCAAAAATTGATGTAATAAATAAATCTCATATTATTGAACTACGGTGCTTAAATAAATTACCTAAAAGTACCATTATTATATGAAAAACTAACATTGCTGAAGTAAAAATAAGAAGAAAAAAACTAAAAGTGTTGAAACAAAAAAAAATACTAGACTTTGGATTCTGCCATTGTAAATATTTCTTCTAATAAAAAGCTTGATTCCGCCACATAATCAATAACTGATTGAGACATAACATTGATTTTTCGTTCTTTTTCATTCATGTACTCAATTTAGGCAACACCAACTCTGAAAAGACGAGGGATCCATAACAACCTCTTTCGTTTTTGTTCCTATATATCTTCACCTTCATCATTCTTAACCTTATAAGGGTCATCAGCACTGCAACCTATGATTTCCTCTGCTGGTTCATTAAAAGCAGTAATCCAAGCTTCAGCGGTTGGATCATTAATTTTCATTATCATAATATATTTGCATTAAACAAACATATTATTACATATATTACCGATTACCATAAATAATTAACTCAGCTTTGGAGTCAGATATCACAAGTTCGAAAATTGCGTAGCGTGATTCGAACATTTATTCACATGTGAAATATCGTCCTAGTGATATGTTGTAAAAAAAGTACAATTTGAAATAATAATAATTATTATTATTAGCTCTTAAATTTTTACCTCAAAATACAAGAGCTTTTATTCTGTTGGCATGATTCACACCAGTAGCCCGATCCTGCAGATTCGGTTACTTTTTTTTGCAACCCTTACAGGCTTGATACCACAATTTCTGACTCTTAATATAAGTTATGTATGTAAACACGCTGAAAAATGCAGACTATGTATGGAAAAAAAATAAACAATCAATATGAAATTATTAATGTACAATATAGTTCGAAATGATACGGACAAACCTTGTCGTGGCCCAATTGTAGATTTGATATGGAGAAATCAACAATGTATGTTTATTTTGGCATTCAGGTGATCAAACTACTAATTTGAAAATTTTCTTATCATAATTTTTTATTTTGTGCGGTTATTGTAGATTTGAGGCATTATATGTATAAGCTGATTTTACAGACATTTATTTAAGGAACAGACATGAGCTATGTGCAGTTAATTACTTTTATTTGGAAATTCAACTCAATAAGCATCGTTTTTAGTAAAATATACAGTCAACGTATGAAAGGAGACGAATGCTCATTTCATTATCAAATCGAAAAAAACAGAACAAAAGCTAGAGAGTAAAAGAGCTTACTCTAGGTTGTCAGAGTTTTCACTCAACCACACTTCTCAATGCAAAACATCTCCAATATAATTACATATTATTTAACGTTTTGAATAGAAAATCAACGTTGAAGCACACTCCATAAAGAGCAACGCCCAAATGTACACATTACCATTGACATAAAGTTCCATACATCCAACATCAAACGTAAACCACATAAAGACGCAAACAGCCTTGGAATTAAGCATCACAGCAGCAAGCGTCAGCTGATGGAGACTAAAAAAAACTGAGTTAACATCGCAAACAAGGTAATATAGAATGGCCACGATCAACAGAAGCAGGTATTAAAGCATTATACAAGTACATGGTACAAAACAAGTATACACATCAAAACAACAAGTAATGGAAAATTCCTTGTTTTAAACGCAGTGCCGTATGAGATTACAAACAAACCTCCGGTTTAGCAGACTTATTGTATACAATGACCTCATTATAAGCAAAGGAAGCCGATAAAATGACTATAGATCCGATCAAGCAATCTCATTTTCATACACTTCACTTGCATATTTCCAGTTTATTACAGTCCATATGTTTTTCAGATAGTCTGGTCTCACGTTTTTGTACTGCATGCAATTTGGAAAATTAGCAAAGAGAATAAGCACAGATTACTATGATCATAACAGAAGTTATCGCATCCTACAGGAGAGTAAAACTCACCCCCAATCACTCACACTTGTCTGAATGATGGGATGTCTACCTATATTCAAACTAAACGCCATTATCTAGACTACTGGGTTTGTTATACCTACATATATTCAAACTACTTATTTTACTTTAGTTTCATGTATATCCAATATTAGGCTGATTATTTAAGTCAGCTATATTTTCTCCCAACGATGTCTTCATGCACACTGCACACATACAACATACGTGCCAAAGTACTAGCAAGGATTAAGAAGTGCGTAATGTACTCAAACTAAACAGGAATATAAAGAATTAAAGCAATGATGATATTCGTTAGCACAACATGATGGTGTATATTCAGAAAAATAGGATAATATCAAACCTGTAAGTAGTACGCATGCTCCCAGACGTCTATCCCAAACAAAGGAACAAAACTCCCGCTCTTAGTTATCAGAGGATCCTGCATTAGAATACAATTTTGATCACCATCAATGACAGAATATCAAGCAAGAACAAACAAATGTTGCAAACCGTGAAAGATTTCAACATGCAATCCTCCAAATAATAATAATAATAATAATAATAATAATAATAATAATAATAATAATAAATAAAATTAAGAACCTAAAATTAAGAATGTACACAAACATTAACAATCAAAATTTTGGTTTAATTTAAGACATAGACAGATAAATTAGAATGGAACATGGTGTTTGCTACCAGAATAGACTACCCATGCTCATTTATTTTATGGAACACAAGACATGACAAAACTGTATATTCCTCGGAACAAGATTTATATTTTAGATCCCAAAAATCTACCCATGCTCATCGACTCTTTTTCGTTAATAATTCACATTGGTGTAACACGATAAATCCCCTGTAATTGCTTAAATGAACAGCTGATGTACACAGAAAAAGCAAACTCAATCCTTCAAGTTGTACGGATAAATAATGCACACCGCTTAAAGCGGTAAGCAATAGGATTGGAGTATCTAGTCGTTGATAAGAATTTAGACATCAAATAATTGATGTCATGTAGAAGAATTCATAGATGGTAACATTCAAACAATATCTCTAAGAAAAGGTTAGAAAAGATTTCACGATGTTCTTGATAACCGACTCAAATGTAGTTTACTATATCATATTCTAAAATATTGGATGATAAAATAAAGAAAATATAATTTCATTAATTTGGTCTTACACCATCTAGTCCAGTTCCCATTCATGCTAATAATTATTACCAGATTTGGAGTAGTTTCAACCTTGACTTTCTTTAACTCCTTGTCCAAAGCTAGCCACTGTCAGCAAAAAATAAAAGAAAATTTCATCCTATACACTTGCACATGTATTAACACAGCTTGGCAGCTTTTAAATTCACCCTCCAATCTAGTAACATAAGTAAACCTACCACCCAGCCAGAACCTTGTAAAGCAGCTCCTTCTGCGTTGACTTTTTGGATTAATTTATCCAAAGACCCAAATTCTGTGTCAATTGCCCACCCAAGTGAGCCATGTGATGCTCGCCACCTCCTTCCTGTTAAAATTACATAGATTTGTATTATTGTACATTTGAGGCTATATATGTATAAGCTGATTTATTTTGCAGTTGTGTACAAATATGAAACTTATCAGATAGTTTTGATCATTAAACAATATGTAATTATATTTTTTAGAGGACGGTACTTTATTAACAAATAAATTGAGAAGGATGCAAGAGATAGTGAAACCATAAATAAGAACACAAATTCATTGGAACAAAGCAAAAAACCTATCTCATACAGGCACCTAAAACTGTGTACAAGCAAAAAACTCTAGTCTTTACATTCAATTTTATATGCACGCGCAAAACTCCTAGTTAATTGATTTACAGCCTTGTTTTTCACATTTTATAGCAGAACTTCAAATCTGAGCCAAGTCTATCAAAATTTTGCCTAACGTATTCAGTTGTCAAACAGTACTAATTTTAATCTTAACCTTAATTCTAATCAGGAGTTCTAATTGAATTAAATCACAATAGTTTAGCATAAAAATTAGCTTATAGAACTGTGTACAAGCACATCCAAAAGTAAGAATGTACACAAATATGAACAATCGAAATTTTGGTTTAATTTAAGACATAGACAGATAAATTAGAATGGAACATGGTGTTTGCTACCAGAATAGACTACCCATGCTCATTTATTTTATGGAACACAAGACATGACAAAACTGTATATTCCTCGGAACAAGATTTATATTTTAGATCCCAAAAATCTACCCATGCTCATCGAACAACTATACTAATGAGCATAAGGCCAAAATTCTACAGTTTTAGTTATGAATTGGAGTTGCTGTGCTTGTTCGTAGTGGTATGTTAAGATCAAGGTTCAAGATTAGGACAACTTATTCAATGCTACAGAGGTATACTTTTCTTCCAAATTTAATGCTACAGAGGTATACTTTTCTTCCAGATCAAGGCTGAAGTTTAATGCTACAGAGGTATACTTTTCTTCCAAATTTAGTCATTTCAAAGGTTCAAATGAATACCGCATGTTAATTAACAGTACCATATCATAAAGAATACAAAAAGCATATCTTAATTCAAAATACCAAATTAAAATTCGATGCACTGATAATCAGAAATCAATAATATTCTACATTTATTATAAATATTGCTAACAATAATCATCAAATAACTCAGATAGATATTACCCTAGGGTTTAGGTATTAGATTGATGGTACGAGAGGAAAACGATGGCGAGGTCCGTTGCAGCATCGACCACTGAAGACGCAAGGAAGGTCGTAGCGTGTGATGTTGAGGATGCGAGGCCGGTCGCAACATTAGATGGTGGGAGGCTGATCGTGGTGGGAGGAGCGGTCGCAACAATAGATGGTCAACAATCTCTAGACCTAGACTAGGGTTTTATTTGGTTTAGGAGTAGAGAGAACGGATGGGAAATTGTTAATCGCAGATAAAACGGAAGGGAAAGCGTCAAAGGGAATACTTATCGCGATTACGACGAAGAGAAAACCTGGGAGAAGAAGTATACGGAAAAAAGAACGAAACAGTAGTAAAATTTTGGCTTCAAGAAATTGATTTTGGCAAGTGACAGTAAGCAAACCTCGCTAACGGTCGGTTTGATAACGAACTTTGTACCGATTATATTTTGCTCCTCTACGACAAGCTAAAGAAGCCATTGAAGGTTTTGGGATAGGTTGTCTAACATCAAACTATCTCAATACACGGTTTGGATAGTAAGGCTCTGCAACATCAGAACATAATAACATCCCAGTATAAAAGGCATACTTTTCTGCAAGGTACCTATCACGAATACCCAAGTACGGGTTCCACACAACCTACATAACGCATTTTAAATATAAATTGATCCTCGTACACGTGTACTAACTAATATATGTAAAAAAAACTATATTCACATCGCGCTCTGTCAACATATCTAGTTGATCCCTCAACCGTAATAGTGCAAATGCCTGATTACTACCAAATTGCGCATTTTTCCACTTGCATACTCTTGGTTGAGAGTCAGAATTAGCATTTGGAATCATTGAAAAGTGGTCATAAATCCAAGCCTATACTCACACCATTACAAGTTAAAATTTATATTTTATGTTTCATCTAACTTTGAATATATAACATGTACTATAAACTAAAGTGTACAACTCCATTTAAAATGACATATGTAATTGGAGTTTGACATTACAGTAGCTTTTCAAGTGCATACCATTAAGAGAGTCAAACGTCCACTTAGTTGCTTCACATCTCTACTACGAGAAGCAAGTCCAAGTTGTCTATATAGGTATGCTAATATCGCCATCACAAAGCCTTCTTCACATCATCCATAGATCCCTTCAATGCATTCAAGTAGTAAGCTGACATCTTCGTTCCTGATTTGTTGGGAAACAGACAACATTCGATAGTGTATACAAATGAGCACAAACAACCTTATCAAATACCTCCGCATCACTATATGTTGCAGTTTTACCAATGACTTTGTTGTTTCAACCAATCCAACCTAATAGCGTACGTACCCGTCGTCTCTCCATTTGCAACGTTCTTATCAATGCCGGGTTGTTCATCTAATAGTTCTATAAGTTCATCTATGTCAATATCCCTATCATCTCCTTCATACGGCAATATAGTACCCATCACAGAAATTCGTAGTATTTGCATCATAACATTAAGTGTAATGGCCATCTCCTCGAATGGCATGTGAAACATATTCATCTCCAGTAGACATCGCTCCACAAAGGCTGATATTGAAGTCATATCCATTCATCCATACGAGTGATGGATAACATTCATCAACCTAGAAGCTTTTATTCTTTGCATAATTTGTGGTGGCTCATTCTCTAATTTCCACACTCGTAGTTCCCATGAATGAGAGATGCATCTAAGTAGCTCAAGCTCCTATTTGATTAACCAAATACAAGTTTTCAATCATATGAAAGTATACACCCATATCCATATGACAATATAGTATTTCATTTAAATAAACTCGATGCAAAGTTCAGAAATATGTTATTTGTTTCATATCCCATATACTTCTTGCAATATGATAATCAAAGCTAACAAGCAATGTTTGGTCTTCCGGGTCAAAACTCCTCCAAATTGAAATTTAATACTTACAAAACATTTATAAACCATTTTCAAACATTTAAATCAATATTTTCCAAATTAAATCTCTTTTCACTTTTAAATCATTTCCTAATATTATATTATTTAATATTCATTTCCAACGTTTTTATATTTTCAAAACCATTAAGAGGCTCAATAAACTCCATACACATATTATATGAATTCATTTTCTATTAATTAACCTTTTTACTATGATTTCTTATAATTTATCACAACCAAGTTATCAACCTTATCAACATCCATATAATCACTTATATAATCAACCATTTATCGAACATTCATACAATCATTAAGAGATTAAATGGTTATATTATCATACTAAAAATATTCTAGAGATTATTTATCATTTAATTAATGTTGAGTACTCAGTTATGGCTCCACTCCACCATTATTTTCCATAGCTTCCCGAACCGATTTCAGTAGCATTCCAGTAGCACTTCCTCCTCTTTTCCTTGTTTCGGAGCTCTTTAAACTCCTTCTTTGTCTTAAAATGGGGTTCAGCCTAGGCTTGAGTGGGATCGACCATGCTACTTGGAGTTTAATGTGCTCGGCCAAAGGGGAAGTAGTTGGTGGCGCGAGTTGTAGACGAGACAAGGAGGTGTTTGCACTTGGTTTAGTGGTCGAATGCTAGCATATATATATATGTATAAATAATTTTATTTTCCTTATTACTAAAATTTCTACATGAATTCTTTAACGGAGAAGAAGGAAGCTTAAGAAAATGAAAGAAGAAGGTGAATGAAATGAAAGAGTGTGCATGGTTATTTATAGGGAAAAATGGTAGGAAATATCTAAAAGTGAATGGACAGAACCACCCTTAACCCACACCCTCTTTAATCATTATGTTCCCCATGTTATCCCTCTTCCCATGTGCCTCCATCGCATCATTCACTTCCAAGCCATCCATTCATGTCATTAGTTGATTTAAGGTTATTTAAAGATGAAGAAAGGTGAAAATATCATGATATTTCTAAGGTATATGTATATATATACGAATGTATATCATATGTTGGTATATATTTGTTCATGTATATGTTATGGAATGGATTTGTATGTTATATATGTGCACATGACATATAAATAAGGGTGCAACGACTTTCGAACAACTTTCATTCGTTAAACTATTAAAAATCTAGAAACCAATTCTCTATCAAATTTTCACTTATAATTTAAATTACATATATATGTAAACAAAATTAATTTACAATTATTATTAATTTATTAAAATGGTCTCATTTGAATTATAACATCATGTAAATCAATATTAACAGTTATTTACAAAATTGTTATTATACAGATAAAAGAATATCAATTTTCTCATATTTTCAAACTGATTATATATCTTTTTAAAACTAGTATAAATTATTTATTATCACTTTATAACCATTTAAAATGAATTATAATCACTTAAAAAAATTATTTGAATAATTATAATAACTATTAAATCATTAAATCTCAGTTTAAAATCATAAATCAATTATTAAATATAAGGGCATCATTGAGGATGTCATACATAATTTTAATTTTCAAAATAAAATAAATAATTTTATTTCATATTCTTGTTCAATTATAAAAATAAATATATGTATCCGGCTCCGTGTGCGATATGCTTTGATTATAGAGCTGATTATCGATAAAACGGTTTTCGGCCATTTTATCGATATATTTCCAAAGCAAATATTTTTGTAAATACTTATAACCATTATTATTTATTGTTCAAAACATCATAACTTGTGTGATAAAACCTTATATTGGAATGTTTTAAAAATAAATATAATATATCAAATTGATAGATTTACGGGTCGTTATAGAGGTCCATTATAAAAGAATTTTGTCCCGAAATTACACCAAACAAACCCAAATGTATTTGTCCAAAAATATTTATTTTTAAACATACATTCGTATGATGTATATGGACCACCTGTACACGATATCTGATTCAATCTACTATTCGAATCTACAACTCTAGTTCCAAACTTGTATTAATTCCTCGATCCTCTAGTGTGGACTTCGATCAGACTTTCTGATAAAAAATTTCGATTTTCCTTACATGGCACTAAATTATGGTAGAAAACATGAGTATCCTGTTCGTCGACGGAAATTCTATCGGTTTAGAAAACCGTCGAACGAATTTAAATTGAAAATAACCGCAAGCGCATGGTGTACGAATGTAGCACGTGACGAGTACGGGTCGATCCGCAGGGAATTGATGATTTAAATTTCCTACTCAATCAAATTATACCAAAGTCGAGAGTGTGTTTAAGCTAGAAAATGAGAAAATGAACTAACTAACCAAAAGAAAAGAAATGCAAATATGAGAATTAAATGACAATTTAGAGAATAAATCCACTCTCTAGATCACATAGTTCAACATATATGAAATTATGATCTCTTTTATGGCCATTAGTTAGTTTAATTGATGTGTTTATCATACGTATGACCTATTTGTGCTATTAATTAGCTCAACATAAGCCATCAAACTATAACACACCCCTTAAACAACTTTTAACTCTCATGAAAAATGACAATGAAAATGAAAGTGAAATCTGTTTTAAGTATGGCCTATTAACTATTGATTAGAAGCATAGACCATCAAATTTTAATTTCAAATCACTTTCTTATGCCATAATCATATATTGATGAAGAGAAATTTGTGTTAGTGATTGTTTAAGCATAGCATATTTGGTGTCAACAATATAGACTATCAAATTCAAAGCAAAAAAAACAAATAAAACCACTTCTATCATCATTAAGCACAAAAAGAGAGCATGAATTAACAAATAATTGAAGCTACATAATTAGAGAGCTTCATTACCCCTAAATTGAAGGGGTTTAGCCTCTCATATTTGTCATTTGATTAACAAATGTAGCAAGCAACATTGAATAAAAAGAAGAGGAAAAAGAGAGCAAAATGAAAGGAAAAATTATTCTAGTTGCATAAAAGAGAAGAGATCTACACTACAACATGAAAGTAAATGAACATGAAAAGGAAAGAGCATGTATTAAATTGCATAAAAAAAAAGAAATTACATGGGAATAAAAATGGCTAAGTAGCCATGGAAAAAGAGAAGAGAAGAGCTTTTTGTTTTGAGCCTACACTAAAACAAAGAGAGACTAAGCTAAGAGAGGAGGAATTACATGAAACATAAGTGGTATTTATACAAGTTTTAAAACCCTAATTCACTTTTTTGGGGAATGCCCAAAATGCCCCTTAGGAAGTGTGGAGGCCAAGTAATCATTAACATGTTTTAATCCCCATTAAGTGTACATGAAACCATTAACTCCATAAGCTTGTGCATTAGCCTTTAATTTGTACATTAAGGTAGGTGGGTAGGTGAGGTAGGTGGGGTCCTCCATGATCTTCACTTTGAATTATTTCCATCTTCATTCCTTTGTATCCATTTTGTGCATGCATGTTTCTTCATGAACCCACTAATATGAGAAGCTAAATTCCTACAAAATATTATAGAAATTTCCAATTAAATTCTCTCAAATTAATATACGTGCACAAATGGCCATTTTGCCCTTATATGAAGATGAATATGTGAAAATTTGGAATTAATATGAATTTTGGTTAAAACAAGTTAAAATACCCAATATGATCATTTATTTAATTTAAATAGAATAAATATGGTGGAAAAAATATGCACATTTACATGCACATCAAATACCCCCACACTTATCTTTTTATTCGTCCTCGAATAAAGAAAAAAAACTAAGATAAATCCGTTTTCGTAGGGAGCACGATTGCATCGAGCGTATGCAACAAGCCGTTAAACCTCTGGGTATCCCCAGTAGGACGAGTGTTGTCTCGTGAGGGTTTTCAACGGGTACTACCCATAAAATCCAAATGCAGAATGAAAATATTTGCAAGATTTATTTACAAAGAGATGAATGCGAGTTTTAGAGATATTTACAAATGAAAGATTTACTTTTAAATCGACACAAATAAGTTAAATATAGGTTTTGATTATTATATCGAAATTTAAGTCATTTACTCGTCAAAATTTCCAACAAAAATCAAGTTATCATAGCAAATAGACTATAGTTTAACTT
Organism: Allium cepa; assembly: GCA_030765085.1. Classification (NCBI taxonomy): domain Eukaryota; kingdom Viridiplantae; phylum Streptophyta; class Magnoliopsida; order Asparagales; family Amaryllidaceae; genus Allium; species Allium cepa. The sequence goes on from CM060931.1 coordinate 175,710,304, forward strand.
GTTGTTTTGGTTAATGACACAGTGTAACTATGAAATGGATCCTTAGTTGATTATCAAAGTTTATCAAAGTGGTATTTTCATTTCTTTTCAATAACAAATCAAATCAAATAAGTAAAAATAGTGCTAGGATTTCAATTGCTTGCTCTCTCATTATTTGCAAGAAAAATTACACACCTAGCTCAGGTAAACTAAGGCCAGATATACCACCCATGCACTGCCTTTCGGGCTTATGTGAGGGGAGTACATAGCATGGCGAGTGCACATACTTTCATGCACACACCTATAGACCGTAGGTGGTTTTTATTAAGTCTATTTTTTTTTACATGTATTCCATACATGCATAACCGTGAGGACTTTTAAATGAGTATGAAAGCACATAATCAAAGATTCCAAGTAATTCACCCATGCATAACCGTGAGGACTTTTAAATGAGAGTGAATACTTTGGATGTTATTATTTTTTTATTTTTTATTTATTTTTTAATAGAGAGAGAGTTTTGCAAAATCATCTTAGCACCATTTAACTTAGAAGACAAAAAAATGTTATATTCTTTACTTTAAATTCACCACTTTTAAAACAAAGATTTTCAATTAGGATGTATTTCATAATTAACACATATGAATCTTCCTATATACTAGTTAAACCATTGTTATTTATAATACAACTTCATTTTTATTTTGTTAAGACAAATAAATTTTCAATAATTTCAATTTAATAAACCAAAACCATATACTTATCCTACAGTGTTTCTTTAAAAATAAATCAAAAACGCTAAAAAAAAGAAAATTTCTTCTTTTGTTTTTGGATTTTTTGAGTTTTTGGAAGAAAAATGAAAAATTAATCCTGAAAAATCAAGAAGAAGATGAGTCTCCCCCCACACTTGATTTTGACTGTGCCCCCACAGTCAACCCAAGTGAAAGGAACATTTATTATTATTTACATGAAAATGAAATGTATTTACACGAGATTAGAAAGTATATCGTCAAAAAATAAATGAAACGGTCTTCCAAATACCAATTCATTTGTCTCGTCAAGTATACGAGACACATCTTAAGCTCGAAAAACCAAACCTTCAAAGATTTTAAAGCTGAATGTTGATTTGGAAAAACGAATGTCGTTTTATTAAAAATTGTACGATTCGTTTTATTTTCAGTGATTTTTGGGGTTGATAGAAAAATTGGTTGAAGTACAAGTTTATTCTCACCAAATTGGAATTCAAACTTATCACTGAAAACTTCTTCAGAATTATCGAATTCAAAATCAAAATGGTGATTTAACTCTTCCCCATAAGAACTTGAAACTCGTTTTCAAAAAGTCCAAAGAAATTGTGTTCGTTAAATTCGTCTTCCTTTATTGGATTATCAACAACTTCATTGCGTATATCAATTTCAAGGTCCAAAGTAGTTGTTTTCAAATTTTTGAAATCGAAAAAAGGAAGGTCGAAATCGAGTTTCTTACCCTCAAAAGAATTGAAATCCAAGTCAATTACCAAATTTTCAACAACTTCGTTAAGATTGTCGTTTTCAATTTCAAAAGTTGTTATTTGAAAATCGTCGATTTGGGTAAAAGATGGATTATTGTTTGACTCGCCACATATTGGGATTTGGTTTTGTTTCTCACGTTGTTTCATATATGTTTCGAACAATGAATCCGTGTGATCGTCGTACATTTCGTTCATTTGCTCAACAAAATCCAATTTATAGTTATTCACTTGAAAATTCTCGATTTGGATTTTTTGAGAACAAAAATTATCAATTGCATTGAAATTGAGATTATTTCCATTAGAAAATTATTTGAAAAGTTATTTCCACTTTCGTTTTGATTTTGAAATTTATTTTGAAGTTCGAAATTGAGTTGGCATGGGTTATAATCGAAATCGTTTGAATTTTGAATTGAATTCAAATTTTGAAATCCTTGACTCGAGTTATTACACAAATATGAATTACACAATTATCTTTTGATTTTGTTGTGTAGAGAGTTCAAGTAAAGATGAAACATTATTTTCAAGAGTCGAGGGTTGGTGATCGTTTTGAAAACTTTGTGGTTCAAAACTTGAATCATTTACATAATAGTTGTTAAAATATCCATAAGAATTTGAAGTGAAATTACATGAATTATATTGATTTTCAAAACTAAAATCAAGTGAGTAAGAAAAAGGAAACTCGGACATTTTCAAGAATTTTTTTTTGATTTTTTTATAAAGGAAAAATATTTACAAATATAATTTATTTTTCAAATTAAAAAATTGATTTTTGTTTTGTTTTTGGATTTTCAATTTTTTTTTGGATTTTGAAAAGATTTTATATTTTTTTTTTTGGATTTTTGAAATTTCAAAGTAAAAGGATTTAAAGCATTCAAAGAAAAATAAAAGGAATATTTACAATTTTATTAGTTTTGGATTTTTGAATTTTTTGTTTTTTTAAATATGCATGAACTAATGCAACTGAATGAATGCAGGGGTCTAATTACAAATGATTAATCTTAAGTTAACTCAAATTGTATAATCACAAATTTTCTTAGATAAACAAGATAGTTCTCGGCTAGGTAACGGACAGGATTTATCGGTGCACCACGAATCACCGTAGCAATGCAGCGGAAGGTTTAAGTACCTTCAGAGAAACAATTCAGTATAATATTTACGAATCACCGTAATATTTATAACTGATTATTTCTCCACCGTAGCCTAGACACCAAGAAATTAAATTGTTCAAAGAAGACAAACTGTTGATATACAATTAACTGTTGTCGGTGTCTAACCGTTTTTATTAATCAAAATCTAGGATGAAATGCAAAGCAGATAATAAACGTGTATTAACAGTGCAACTACGAATGATTTTTTTTTAAATGTAAGTAAACAACAATGCAAGACAAACAAACACAATAGATATATACAATGCAAGCAGTTTTTTTTAGAAAAAAAAAACTCTTCTCACTTCTTTTTCGTAAATGTGCATATTTTTACCACCATATTTATTCTATTTAAATTAAATAAATGATCATATTGGGTGTTTTAACTTGTTTTAACCAAAATTCATATTAATTACAAATTTTCACATATTCATCTTCATATAAGGGCAAAATGGCCATTTGTGCACGTATATTAATTTGAGAGAATTTAATTGGAAATTTCTATAATATTTTGTAGGAATTTAGCTTCTCATATCAGTGGGTTCATGAAGAAACATGCATACACAAAATGGATACAAAGGAATGGAGATGGAAATAATTCAAAGTGAAGATCATGGAGGACCCCACCTACCCCACCTACCCACCTACCTTATTGTATAAATTAAAGACTAATGCACATGCTTATGGAGTTAATGGTTTCATGTACACTTAATAGGGGATTAAAACATATTAATGATTACTTGGCCTCCACACTTCCTAAGGGGCATTTTGGGCATTCCCCAAAAAAGTGAATTAGGGTTTTAAAACTTGTATATATACCCCTTATGTTTCATGCAACTCCTCCTCTCTTAGCTTAGTCTCTCTTAGTTTTAGTTTAGGCTTAAAATAAAAAGCTCTTCTCTTCTCTTTTTCCATGGCTACTTAGCCATTTTTATTCCCATGTAATTTCTTTTTTTTATGCAATTTAATACATGCTCTTTCCTTTTCATGTTCATTTACTTTCATGTTGTAGTGTAGATATCTTCTCTTTTATGCAAGTAGAATAATTTTTCCTTTCATTTTGCTATCCTTTTCCTCTTCCTTTTATTCAATGTTGCTTGCTACATTTGTTAATCAAATGACAAACATGAGAGGCCAAAGCCCTTCAATTTAGGGGTAATGAAGCTCTCTAATTATGTAGCTTCAACTATTTGTTAATTCATGCTCTCTTTTTGTGCTTAATGATGATAGAAGTGGTTTTATTTGTTGTTTTTGCTTTGAATTTGATAGTCTATATTGTTGACACCAAATAGGCTATGCTTAAACAATCACTAACACAAATGTCTCTTCATCAATATATGATTATGGCATAAGAAAGTAATTTGAAATTAAAATTTGATGGTTTATGTTTCTAATCAATAGTTAATAGGCCATACTTAAAAATAGATTTCACTTTAATTTTCATTGTCATTTTTCATGAGAGTTAAAAATTGTTTAAGGGGTGTGTTATAGTTTGATGACTTATGTTGGCTAATTAATAGCTCGAATATGTCATACTTATGATAAACACATCAATTAAAACACTAATGACCATAAAAGAGTGATCATGATTTCATGTGTTGTTCTGCCATAAATGATATTTGTTTTGCGAAGTTGAAATGAAAATGCAGAATGGTAAGGGTGAAGTATGTGGGTGTTGACATTTTTAGGTGGTGAGTTGATTGTTGTGGTCAGTTGTGGAGATGATTTTGGAGAGTGGTCGTTTGAACTGGAAGGATGTAAATGGTAGCGGAAGGTTTGTGGTTGTGGAGGCTTGCAATGGAGTGGCAAGGTAGTATGGTGTGAAGAAAGGTGGTTATAGGAATGTAAGGTGAATGTGTAACAGAAATGTTCTGTGAAGCAGAGGAGTTGAAGCGGTGAATGTGATAACTGTAGAAGTTTGAATAGTTGAATGTTGTAGACAGAGCAAGTTGTAGAAGGCAAGGGGAGTTTGAGTTGTGGTAACAGATGTATAGAAGGGTATGTGCAGGCTTTGTGCACAGTGAACAGTGAGGCAGAGAGGACAAGAAAAATTGTAAACAAAGTGAATTTTGTAAATGAGGAAGAAATAAAATATTTTTGTTTTTGTTTTGAAATTTTGATGATTTTTTTTTGAATGCAAACAAACACAAAATAAAAACACACAAAAATCAAAAGAAAAATAATCCGAAGAATAGAAAATCAAAATCAAAATCAAAATAACTACCCGGCAACGGCGCCAAAAACTTGTTCGTCGACGGAAATTCTATCGGTTTAGAAAACCGTTGAACGAATTTAAGTTAAAAATAACCGCAAGCTCACGGTGTATGAATGTAGCACGTGACGAATACGGGTCGATCCACAGGGAATTGATGATTTAAATTTCCTACTCAATCAAATTATAGCAAAGTCGAGAGCGTGTTTAAGCTGGAAAATGAGAAAATGAACTAACTAACAAAAAGAAAAGAAATGCAAATATGAGAGTTAAATGACAATTTAGAGAATAAATCCACTCTCTAGATCACGTAGTTCAACATATATGAAATCATGATCTCTTTTATGGTCATTAGTTAGTTTAATTCATGCGTTTATCATAAGTATGACCTATTTGTGCTATTAATTAGCTCAACATAAGCCATCAAACTATAACACACCCCTTAAACAACTTTTAACTCTCATGAAAAATGACAATGAAAATGAAAGTGAAATCTATTTTAATTATGGCCTATTAACTATTGATTAGAAACATAGACCATCAAATTTTAATTTCAAATCACTTTCTTATGCCATAATCATATATTGATGAAGAGACATTTGTGTTAGTAATTGTTTAAGCATAGCCTATTTGGTGTCAACAATATGACTATCAAATTCAAAGAAAAAACAACAAATAAAACCACTTCTATCATCATTAAGCACAAAAAGAGAGCATGAATTAACAAATAGTTGAAGCTACATAATTAGAGAGCTTCATTACCCCTAAATTGAAGGGGTTTAGCCTCTCATATTTGTCATTTGATTAACAAATGTAGCAAGCAACATTGAATAAAAAGTAGAGGAAAAAGAGAGCAAAATGAAAGGAAAAATTATTCTACTTGCATAAAAGAGAAGAGATCTACACTACAACATGAAAGTAAATGAACATGAAAAGGAAAGAGCATGTATTAAATTGCATAAAAAAATAAAATTACACGGGAATAAAAATGGCTAAGTAGCCATGGAAAAAGAGAAGAGCTTTTTATTTTGAGCCTAAACTAAAACTAAGAGAGACTAAGCTAAGAGAGGAGGAATTACATGAAACATAAGTGGTATATTTACAAGTTTTAAAACCCTAATTCACTTTTTTAGGGAATGCCCAAAATGCCCCTTAGGAAGTGTGGAGGCCAAGTAATCATTAACATGTTTTAATCCCCCATTAAGTGTACATGAAACCATTAACTCCATAAGCATATGCATTAGCCTTTAATTTGTACATTAAGGTATGTGGGTAGGTGGGGTAGGTGAGGTCCTCCATGATCTTCACTTTGAATTATTTCCATCTTCATTCCTTTGTATCCATTTGGTGCATGCATGTTTCTTCATGAACCCACTAATATGAGAAGCTAAATTCCTACAAAATATTATAGAAATTTCCAATTAAATTCCCTCAAATTAATATACGTGCACAAATGGTCATTTTGCCCTTATATGAAGATGAATATGTGAAAATTTAGAATTAATATGAACTTTGGTTAAAACAAGTTAAAATACCCAATATGATCATTTAATTTAAATAGAATAAATATGGTGGTAAAAATATGCACATTTACATGCACATCATATCCCAAAAAAAATCTTATCAATGTTCTCATCAAGAATTGAGTAATAAATCTTTTTTCGGACAAGTGTAAACACCTTAAAGTTCTGTACTCGTATCTTAGATCAAAATTATACGATGAAATGATCTACATACATAATATGTAATTATTAACATTCAAAAATCTTTATGAAAACTGTTCATGAAAATTTTATATTTTAAAAGCGCTTCTTTATATATAATCACTCTAAATATTTATTTTAAATTATTTTTCTTAAAGAAAAAAATTCATCCTAAAGGAATCATTTCAATTTTGAAAGATAATTTACCTTTTATTTTCCAAAATTAAAATCAACTTCTCCTTTTATAATATATTCCATTTTACTTTTTATTTCTAAATATCTTATTAAATTGATTTGATGGAAGATAGAAGAAATGCATAGAGAGAATGATTAAAAGAGATTTATTAATTAACATTATTTTTTATACATTTATTACAAATCTAGCCTCTGTTACAAACTTTTAGAGTAAACCCATTAGGGAATACAACCAGTCACACACAACCATTATACTTGAACTGCATGCTATTTTTGGGTTCCTTTTGAAATAGACGGTGTTTTATCTTGGAGGCCTAAGTTAACCATTTTCATTTTTAGACAGTCCTTCATTAAGTGTTTCCCTCGAAAGAACCAAATGGAAGTTTTTTTACGACAATCTTTGACTTTATGCCTTAGGTTCTTGCATCACTAGCAGCCCATTGTCTTCTTTTTAATCCTTAGTTTCTTCTTTGTTCTAGGACATTTATGTAGAAAATGTCCTCTCTCTTTACATTTGAAACAGACACTATCATGCCAATCTGAATTTTTTTCCCCTCCTCTACTTCTTCCTTTACTTAATTTCACACATGACTGCATAATGCCATTTCTTACTGCAATAGTAACAGCCGATGTTAGTTTAGGGTCCTATTTTTTTTTTCCAGCTTCTTTCTATGCATGTGCTCTACGTGCTTGCTTTGGATTAGCCCATATCTCATCACCCGGCATATAATAAGACATCCTTACCTAAATGACATACTAAGTTATTATCAAAGGTTTCATACCACTAATCCAAATTACTTGATTTACCTGTTTAGCTTTGAACTTACCTTGATTGTACAATGACAAGAAGAATAATATACTAAGTGTTCGATATCTTTTGCCCAAGCCAACAATGGTCGATACTTAGAAGATTATTCCCACCATCACCAAACAGATCAAGACCTTGTTATAGAAACTTCCTAAAGGGATAACGTCTTATAAATTTTCCTAATCACATAAATATTTATCCTAAATATACTTATTTTAAAATGGTGCGTCGATTTGCCTTTTGTAAATATTTAGGAATCCCTGTCGATTACAAAGAGCTCTTCATGCATCGATCAGGATTCATAAACCAATCAACAGATTAATCATCACAAAACAATTTTATATCAAATAACAAATACGCACTTATATATATTAATCTTGAACTCATTCTAGGGTGTTACTAACCCTATGTCTAGTGAGTTACTCATTCTAGGGTATTACTAACCCCATCTATAATAAGATTTATCCCACTAAAGTCTAGGTGTTCGCTCAAACTAGGCCTTGATACCAAATGTAACAAACGGAGTTTTCGACCCTCGAAAATCAACAATTATACATCCTTATGTCGCAAATCCAAGTTCCATAAAACTCGATTATTAGGGGAAAATAAAATTAAAGATAGAACAGAATCTCATATGAATGGAATAACAAATAATATTTCAATATATAATCTTTACATCGGAAAATTTTGAATACAGTATTAGAGTCTAACTTGGATTCAGCTTGGACAGTTATAAACCCTTTGTCCTTATAAATGTCAAACGTAATTGATGTAGCAGATAATATAATACGTCCATATGTAAATGAACATCTTTAGCTCTCCTTTGGAAACTCTAAGTGTCTTCAACTAAACCTGAAACAACTCGGATCTGACCCGAGTATTAAAAATACCCAGAATAGGCTTGATAAACCAGTGTGAGATACTCGAAATTTTAAATGTATAGATCATAGTGATGTCAATCAAAACCTTTGAAAATAAGGGTATCCCATAAGACCATACCCACATATAAATACGGACGGATTTTTATCTTATGATAACCAAAATACTTTATACTAAAAACACTTGATATTGTTCTTAATGACATTGGTTTTAAAACACTCTTTAAATAAATGTATATACAATGAAAGTATTAATTCCTGGACTAAATCTATGGTAATATATTCGAACTAGGTCAACGGAATATACCTGGACGGAAAATATGATACCAAAGGGGTAGCTAAAATGTTTGCAAAGCATTACAACTCTTTTGGGAATACAATCAAAACCGTAAAGCTCATATTGGAATTGGATTTCAAACATGATAGGAAACTAGTGGACTTTTCCTTCGATCCACGCATAGCAACATAGTTCCCGCAGTGACTTTATCGCTTTTCTCAAGCAAGTCACTTGGAACTACACTTGCTACACTACCATATCCCATAGCCTTATCACGTTTCACAAGTAAGCCACTATATTAAAATAAATGCCTTGAGGATCCAAATTCAACTTGACTCCTCCATACTCATATTACTAATAGCCTGAAATATATGTTTTGCAGACCACATAATTACCCATATCATCTCTAGAATGTGAGGCTTGTGAGGCTATGCACAATTCTAACAAAGCCACGCTTTATTCTTCCATAAAGCTCATTCCACTGAGAATGTCACATTGTCATTCCTTAATCACACAACTAATTTCTACCAACGTATAACTTCTGACCTTGTATGTCTAAGAAAAGAGTGTTATGCTAAAAGAAGTAGTCTTCTTTGCCACTAAGCAAATAATACGTTGATAGAGATCAATTAATATGATAAAAAGTGCACTGTCATACATTCGTCCATTCAAGTTCGTTCTAGGACTGAACAAAACCAAATGCACTCCTCCTACTACCATTAGTAGCGGCAGTCCTTGCAACTCGAAGATTTCAAAACACGATAGGACCGTTGCTATAATAAATGTCTCTGTATTGGAAGCTACCCGGAGAATGTCTACAGTAGTCCTTCCGTTATGAAGATTTCTGGTCTTTAATACAATAAAGATTTTCCAGAATGTATTTATCACTGCCATATAAATATAATATGTGGTAAACCCCGGGGATTTGTGACAGCAATTCCTACATTATAAAGATCCCCGGTCTTCAATAATCATCATCTTCAACATGTCTTCACTTTCGAATGTTCACATTAGTTTGAAGTGGTTTCTAGAAAGGAGTTAGCCAAATCCGACCCCGGTTCCTTCGAATCAATCATTGATAAAAAGTCATTTAGGTATATAGGTGATTATCACACATCACTCAATTTATTAACCTTTTTATTTAAATCAAATTGCTCTTGGAGATATATTCATTTAGTCATTCCTTTATCTTTTTCAGATTATATGTAATCATTAAGCCTCATTTATCAAATCATTGGTTAATTGTAACGACCCGTAAATTCCGTTAATTAAATTTGTCATATTTATTAGGTTTTGGAATTAAATTAATAAGGAAATATAATTGTTATAATTGGTAACGAAGTAAAGGTTAATAATTAACCTATGAAATATTACATTGGTTGTAATAGACGTAATTATCAAGATTGAATTTAATAAACCCTATTTATTTGGAACCTTGTTTGTATAATAAATGAGTTATTACAAGAGATTGAAATTTAAATATAATTCTAAATAATGAATAGTGGAAAGGATTATACAGGTGTATAATTTAATACGAGAAAGGAAAGTATTAAATTTATTTTGTAATAAAAACATTGAAACGGAAATTGGAATAAATTAAGGAATTATGTTAATGTAAGTAATTATAATATTAGGGTGTAAGTAATGAACCTATAAAAGTGTAATTAAGAGTTAATGACAATAATTATTGTACGTTACTTATTTTATTAGTTGTTAAGTTTAATTTGAAATCAATTTCAATTAATCCACTAAATTATTGTAGTTAATGTGAAATAAATTGGTAAGTGAAGAATGTTGAATTCAATAAGATGTAACCAAGGTGAAATTCCATTCATAATATGGTAATTAATGCAATAAGAAGAATGAAACCAAGATGAAATAATTAATTGAGATTTTTTAAAAATTTTAATTTATGAGTAAAATTGACAAAATTCCAATATAATTGAAATACGGTAATTTATGCAAATAAAAGATGAAAATTGGAAAATATTAATGTAATGGAATATAAAACAATGTTAACTATGTTAGTTGAGTAATGATTGTTTAATGTTAAGTTTGTAATCGAATAAAATCAAATTTATTAGAATTAATTTGCAATTAATTGGATTAATTGCAGTAACCTTTGAAAACTATATTTACTGGAATAATTGACACTAAATTTATATGTGAATTTGCTTTTAGTTATTTTAAATATCTACGGGGTTAGAAATGACAAAAATCTATCGTTTATAAATATTGAATTTAAAGGTGGTAAGTTAATTATTAAATATTTAAATATTAGGTAAATATAAATTTAGATGAAATTTGGGAGATGTTGACGAAATAAAGTATGAATCGAATGGTAGTCCCATCTATTGGATACTAATAGATTGAATAATTGAATGAAAAGCCAATTAAAGGGGATTATTGCAAAATTTAATTTATAATTTGTAAAAAAATTTACGTTGAAATTAATAATGAAATCAGCATTTAAGAAACATCTAAATTGTTTAAATTTAGATAAATGACTAGGAATTATTAAGTGATAAAAATTTCCAATTCTAAAATTTGAAATATAAAAATTAGATTTATTTACAAATTCTTAATTTATTTAACTAATATAAAAATAGCCATTTTGGCCACTAACTCGGATTTCGACGAAACTAGTTTCATCAGATCCATAACGGTGAATTATAATAATGTTTCAAGTTTCGTAGCGATCGGACTTGTCGTTTGATCGTACGGACTCGAAACGCCTTGAAATTTATGCAATTGAAATCAATTTGGAAAATATTGTTTTTAGCATAACTTCTTCATACGATGGAATTTGGACTTGAAACCTTTTCCATTGCATTTAAAATATTTTAAAACACCTATTTTGATATATGGGTTTACCCAATTTCGTTCCGGGGTCAGAACGGGCTTTTTGGGTCACTTTGTCGTTAATTATTGCAGTTAATTAATTAGGGAAAAAATTCTTATTCAAAAATTGGATTAGGGTTACCACAATTGGGCAGCGGCTGCCCTCTTTCCGTTAGTGGAGGCCGGTGGTGTCGTGCCGCGTGGAGGATGGGGTCGTAGAGGAAAGGATGGAGAAACGCCTAGGCGAGGCCGCGTGCAAATCGAGGTGAAGAGCGGTGCTTTGTGTTTTTCACGAAGGCAGATACCTCGTGCGTAGGAGCAGTTGCCTGTAGAGTGATGAAGGACGTGTGCGTGCTGTAAGGTTTGAGAAAGATGAATGATGATGTGGCAAAGAAAGTAATGTGGTCTTTTCTTTTATTTTAAAATTGGAATTTCAATCACAATAATTGTTATAACTTTTACATACGAACTCCGTTTCACACTCGATTTTTTTGTTAGGATCGTAATAAAATTCCGGACGCTTTGACACTAGTTTAGACAAATTCCGAGACGGTCAAATTTTTGAGTTTAAATTGGATTTAAATTCAATTTAAATTCAAAATGTGAGTGTTTTAACCCACTCACAACTTCTAAAATTTCTTATGTTCGTTAAATTGATTTAGGATATGAGTAGAAATTTATTTATGACTGTTTGGCATGTTTTATTCATCATCTTAATTAAATCGCATTTATTGAGTTTAACTGTTAATTAATTTTATTTTTGCATATAAATTGACAGTTATAATTTATTTATTTGCATATAAACTGCTAGTTAAACAGTTATTAAATTTATTATTGAATATAAACTGTTGGTTAATACCTTTTATTTATTACCTGTTATATTTTATATGCTCTATATTGAAGTTTGTTTAAATTAGATGATGATTGAAAAAATGGTTGATGATTGATATTTGGATGAATGGATGCTATTTTTCTTATTTTGTATAAACTGCAAGTTATTATGCATTTTCATCTCAGTCGGGATTGCGGTTTGAAATGATATACAACCGCATTTTTTATTTTTTTAAATTGCAGACTGAAATGATAAATATCCGTATCACTTGACCATAGGATAGGAAATTATATACAGACACCGTGGTGTATATATATATATAATTATTTTTGAAATGATTTTATGGTTTAGATAGGATACGGTTTAATAAATATTAAATTTTTATCTTATATAAAATCTTATTTTATATACATACATAGTTAAATTATTGAATTTAAGCTATGAAATTGTTAAATAAAATAAATAAGTTGAATAATGAAGTTTAACGATTTAAATCAATTAAGATTGGAAGGTAAAATTTGAAATTTATTTGAATGGAACTTATTTAAAAAATTTCACTCCATAAGTTGATGTAAAACTTATCAAAGCTTGGAAATAAAAAAAAAGGGTATGATATTTATAACTGGATTTTTATTCAAGATAAATTAAATGAGTATTTCTAGTATAATTAAATTGAAGGAAATATTAAATTGTTGGAAATTTGAGTTTTATTTTATGGATTTATTTTGTGACTGTTCAAAACTAAATAATAGGATAATAAATTGTTGCATATAAATTCCAACCTTAGTTTTGAAATTATTAAATACTCGAAGTTTGAATATATTGAAATCGAAGTGTTTTACTGAAACTAAAGGTGAATCTAAATTTATGGGGTTTAGACCTAAAATTTTAAATAGATAAATTGTGTAGTTGCAGAAATTATTTTATAAAGTAATATAAAATCAACTATTTTATTCTATATACTGTTGAATATCCAAACCATTCAAGTTTCATAAGTTATGGTTTTAAAGCTATGAATTTCGCAGTATTATGTTTTGAAAGCTATAATTCAAATGTTTGGTTTCCAGATATTAAATTTTTTAAAGCAGTATGATTTTGGAAGAGAAATATATTTGAAATAAATGATATCATTGATTTGGGTTTTATAAGAATAACATCAAAATTAATTTGTTTTGGAAATGGAAATGATATCGTATTTATGGGTTTGAAATGGTAAATTTTATTCTGGTTTTTAAAGTACAAACTATTTTTAAGACCGTGATGTTATAATAACGTTTGGTTGTTGAAGAGACCGGGATCGGAAGTTGTCATACTCTCTGCCAACTCCGAAAACCACTTTAACAACCGTGTACGCGGTGGAGATTCCAGAATGAAGTAGGATGGCGGCGTTGTTTCCTTTGAGGTAAATACATGGACCCGACTCCCGTGAGTTGGCATAAGGTGGCTAAAACAGGTGCGATTCTCGGGCCAATAAGGTCATTCCTCTGATCGGACACTCCTCTTCGATACTATACTTTGACTTTGGATTGATTCCGTGGCCACCTTTATTTTGATTTTGGGGGAGTTTTTCGAGGTGGGCGGTAGCTGCGCGCTGCGCGTTTCCACCAGCCCAGATGCGTAATTGGTATATTTACCTTGGCATTGCCTAGTTGTGCCTTGTCACCGACCATACCGAGCCTTTATTACGAGTTTCTATTTGTGTTGTACATATGGAGTATCCTCTGGTAGTCTCCCGATCAAGAGGTATTACAGTACTGTATAGACTATTGGCATTATTTGTGTTAAGGGCTATATGGGTAACCCCTTAACGCTATTTAAAAGTAAGTTTATTTTACAATTAGATACTATTATAATAGAGAAATATACTACATCGTAAATAGTTTAACGGATCCTTAGGAGATGTAAATCCCGAGCATCTCTTGAATTACTGCACTCATATTCATTTCTGTTAATTTAACTTACATAAGATCTTTTAGTTCTGACTCGAGTGTTTTGTCTTTTCAATTCGCTCGGGTCAGTCCGAGCGTTTCAGGATTTGAAGATTTTTCTGGAGGAAGAAGACGAAGATTTCATTACTATTATTATTATATATTATATGGTTCCACTACACTGTATTCCGCTGCATTAATATTATTGGTACGTGAACTCTGATATTTATTGTATAAAGAAGAATCAAATGATTGTAAACAGTTTTATTAACTGTATATTTATTATTATATTTTATCCTTCCGCTGTGAGATTCTGTTTTGTTTTATTCTTTCTCGTTTTTCTTATTTACCCTATAACAATCCGCTCTTTTGTATGGTTTGAATCGGCATGTGTGTCGATTTTAAGCATGCGAAAAGGCGGGACGTTACATTAATTTTAAAACCTTTTCAATCTTGCATAATTCCAAACCGTTTCACTTTTTATTTAGGAAAACATTTCCAAATCATTTGTTTGTAATCAAAGTTATTTAAATTTGGAAAATTAGATCTTTATACTTTCGGAAATTTTAATCCGAGTACACCAAATTTACTATCCCATCTATCGGACCATTATAGATAGACATGAAGAGCAGAAAATTGATTTTCCACACTCAAGTCTGGACACTATCTTCATGACACCCATAAGGCGGTCAAGTTATTTGATCGACTCTAAATCATTTAACATACTTTACTAACTTTTAGTTATTTATTTAACCACTTCATAAATCCTTCAAATCACCTTTAAATAACTTGTTAATCATTTAAAAACATTTACAAAAGATTTGAAAAAGAATGATTGGGTTTAAAATTATATTTCAAATGTTATAAAAAAATGTGCCGCGGAAAGTGCTACAGAAAGTGCTTTTTAAGCTATATTGATCAAAACAACTTTTTATCATTTGAAAAATTGTTTTTATAACTCAAATCACTTTTAGACGGTTTAAACGATTTATAAGATTTATCCCATATTTCTAAACATTTTAAAAATATTTACTTAAAACGTTTGCCACTTTGGCCACCTAACTGCCAAAGCGCGATTTTCTCGAAAACTTGATTTGCTCATATTTCAAAATTTACTAAACAAAATATGATCATTTTCTTTTATTTGAAAAAAATAGTCATAAGAGTTTGGAAAATTCTTATTGTAAAGAAATTCGACTCCGATTCCATCCTACAAAAGAATATAATTTTTACGGCGCGAAATCACGAACTACCATTACGCGATGCGTCTATTTTTGACTCCAAATTCCTTATTTGTTAAAACTTCTCCAAATTGAATTTTAATGTTTATAAAACATTTATAAACAAATTTCAAACATTTAAACCAACATTTTCCATATTAAATCACTTTTAACTTTTAAATCATTTCCTAATATTATATTATTATAATATACATTTCCAACCTTTTTATATTTTCAAAACCATTAAAAGACTCAATAAACTCCATACACATATTCTGTGAATTCATTTAATTAACCTTTTTTATAATGATTTCTCATAATTTATCACAACCAAGTTATCAACCATATCAACATCTATGTAATCAACCATATAATCAACCAAGTTATCAAACGTTCATACAATCATTAAGAGATTAAATGGTCATATTATCATACTTAAAATTAGTTATAGAGATTATTTATCATTTAATAAATATTGAGTACTTACTTATGAATTTGCTCCAAAAATATTTTTCATAGCTTCTCGAAACGATTTCGGTAGCACTACGGCAGCACATCCTCCTCTTTTCCTTGTTGCGGAGCTCTTCGAACTCCTTCTTTGTCTTAAAATGGGTATGGACTAGGCTTGAGTGGGCTCGTCCTTGCTTCTTGGACTTTAATGTGCTTGGCCAAAGTGGAAGTTGGTGGTGGCATGAGTTGTAGGGGAGATAGGGAGGTGTTTGCGCTTGGTTTAGAGGTCGAATGTTAATATATATATGTATACACATACATACATATATATATATATATACATACATATATATACATATATATATATATATATATATATATATATATATATATATATAGACACACACACACACACACATATATATATAATTTTATTTTCTTTACAACTAAAACTTCTTCATGAATTCTTTAAGGAATAAGCCATTAAAATGGAGATAAGGAGCTTAGGAAAAATTAAGAAGACAGTGAATGAAATGGAAGAGTATGCATGGGTATTTATAGGGAAAAATGGTAGTAATATCTAAAAGTGAATGGACAAACTACCCTTAGCCCACACCATCCTTAATCATCATGTTCCCATGTTATCCCCCTCCCCATGCGCCTCCATAACATGATTCACTTCCAAACCATCCATTCATGTCCTTAGTTGACTTAAGGTTGCTCAAAGATGAAAGATGAAAATATCATGATATTTCTAAGGTATATGTATTTATACATGTATGTATGTCATATGTAGGTATATAAGTGTTCATGTATATGTTACTAGATGTATTTGTATGTTATATATGTGCACATGACATATAAAAAAGGTTGGAATGACTTTCGAATAACTTCCGTTTGCTAAACCGTTGAAAATCGAGAAACCGATTTCTAGTCATATTTTATGTAAATAAAATTAATTTATACTCATTGTTAATTAATTAAAATCATGTTATTTGAATTATAAAATTCTATAAATCAATATCAACAATTATTTACAAAGGTTGTTATTATACACAGTATAAAGCGATATCAATTTTCTTATATTTTCAAACTGATTATTTATAAAACTATTATAAATTATTTTTATCACTTTATAGCTATTTAAAATGAATTAAAATCACTTAAAAACAATTATTTGAATAATTATAATAATCATTAAGTCATTAAATCTCAATTTAAAATCATAAATCAATTATTAAATATAAGGGCATCATTGAGGATGTCATACATACTTTTAATTTCCAAAAATAAATAATTTTATTTCATATTTTTGTTTGGTTATAAAAATAAGTATATATATCCAACTCTATGGATGATGTTTTTTTATTATAGATATGTTTATCGATAAAACGGTTTTCGGTCATATTATCGATATCTTTCCAAAGGAAATATTTTTGTAAATACTTATTACCATTATTATTTATTGTTCAAAACATCATACCTTGTGTGATAAAAACTTATACTAGAATATTTTTAAAACAAATATAATATATCAAAATGATAAATTTATGGGTTGTCACAGGAAGAATTCCTTTTTACTATAGCAAATTAGAGATAAGCAATTATATCTTCAATACAAAATCTTACAGTTTTATTAAAATGACCCTATTGACCTCTAATTGCAATATATCTTTGTGATTAATGTGGAATAGGATTGAACTAAAGAGAATAATTAAGAATTCAAGTACAATATTTTTAATTTTTTATGGTTTTCAAACCTTTGAGGAATATGAGTAAATGAGTGTGGATTTGCAAAGAGAGTGAAAGCTTATTAAGGAGTTTTTCTTACAAAAGCATATTAGTTTAAGTGTATGAGATAATCAAGAAGTAAATATTAAATATTGTCTTCCAGGCTACCTTAAATAGCACATGAATGACCATGTCCATTATTAAAGAGTTGGCACTAAAATTCTTTCATTTGAATTGTAAAATATAAAATAACTATAATTATGTTGTCATAATTCCAAAGGGTGTGTCGACTTTCCCAGTGTATTTTTAAATTTCTTTTCTAAAATTCAAATAGAGACTTTTTGCTTTATAACTCAAAATTTATGTTTATATGAACATGTTTAGGCATGAATTGTAGTTAAATGAAAGAATAATTTCAAAAAATATTGCTATGGGGTCTTTAATAAAAATTCTAAGAAATAATAAACTTATTGAACACTCTTCTATCTTATCTTTGAAGAATTTTTATTCCATTGGTCTTGAGTCATACATATATTACATTTGCTTAATATTGTTCTTCATATATATAACTCACTTATTTGCTTTAATTCACTAATTGTCTTACTTATATCTGTATAATATCTCCACGATATATGGAAATTCCACATGACTTGGAGAAATGTTTATGGTAATGTTTATATGGTTGTTGTCATCAAAATAAATATATATGATATTAAAAATCTTTCTATTTTTGATTATGAAAAACATATAAAATATAGGTTTAAGTCCCCTTAACTCAATGTACTCACCTAATATTTTTCCTTTTATATTTACACTTTTTATCACCTCCCCCCCTCTTTCATCAACAAACATGGGTGGAAATGAAACCCCTAAGTACAACTAGAGAAAAAAGTATAGAGTTTTTATATTGAATTATAAATAAATGTAAGTCATATAAAGAAAAGGGAACCAAAATCAAAACTAATTATGAAACCAATATATACTACATTTTATTAATAACATTGAAATAATACAATGAACATAATAGTAAGAAAAAGACGGGAGAAAATAAAAAATAGACTAACAGTATAGTGAAACAAGCATTCAATGTAACGAACTTATTAACTATGGGTTAGTAGAGTGTGCAGAACATGATTAAGATGTACAAAAATTGCATATCGTTTAGAGATCTGAACCATGCATCAAATAATAGTTCACACATAAAACGTATGTCTTCCACATCATCAAGTTTATCCCTTCCTTTACCTTTCTTTTTCCTCTTCTTCGACATCTTCTTCCACATTTTTAGGATTATGACTAACCAAACTTCGTTCAACATCATTTATCGAACGGATAATTGGATATGTTTGATTATTCTGCTTCTCCCGTTCATTTTTGAACTGGAGCCGAAGTATTTCAACTTTGAGTTGAATATTCAGAATACGCCTTAAGGAATCTTCAGTTTTGAAAGAGATTACGGCAAAAAGTTTCAAAAGGAGAATACACAAAGAATATTTTCCTCTTGGCCCCTTGTAGTTTCTAGGATTAAGTTGAATTTAAGTTTTTCTGTTTTGTAGAATAGAAGACTGAAAATATGGTTTTAACCATGAAATAGTTCTGTTAAGTAATCGGTTTTAAATTTTAAAGTGGGAGAGAAAAACTACTTTTGAACAAGTACATGTACGTCGACATGCCCTAGATGCATACATCAGCATATGCTTCTAAAAAGTCCACTTTTAAAATATGGGAAACTTTTTTTAAAGGACAAATGATTTAAATTTTTTATTCACAAGGACACGCACAAACAAATTGCTTCAAAAGGACAGGCCCAAAGCCCATTCACATGTTAAAAATTTCTCCGTTTTCATCTTATGTCTTCCTGGCCGATTTCAAATGCACTCGTCTTCAGAACAGTAAAGTAAAATTAAGAAAAAAGGGCAGACGAAACAACAACAAAATTGGTACCTCCATTGCAATCACAAACGTCAGAAAATAAATCGATCGCAGAGTTTGAGCATGAATCTAATGTCTATCCCATCAATCTGATGTTCAACAAAAACCTGATACCGTACCACCTCATCAATCGGATAATCGAGCCGATATTGAAAACCAAGAATGTGATTTTGATACCATAGCAGCTGTATCGGAAAATTTTCAAGAAGCAAATATCATACCTGTAGTAGAGACGCAGCATGAAAGATTATTAAAAAGAAAAATGGAAGAAGATATACAGCAAAAAGGGAAGAAAGAACAAAAAGGAAACAAGAAGAAACAAGAACAGAAGAAAAGGTAAATGATATTATGAAATGAAGCTTAACAAAACCAATGTAGTTTTATTATGATACTATTTAACTATTTTTTACAGAAAACTGAAGAAACAATGCAGAAAAAAACACCTGGTGACGAATCAACTGTTCAACAAATGCCAAAAAGAGAATTAAGATCGAAGAAGAAAAATGACAAAATAATTCAGCAGCAACTTCAACAGGCAAGTAATACCATTAAATTATTAAACTGATAGTGTTAAATCATTAAATGTATTTTAATAGTGTTAATATGTTTAACAGGAAAAAACACAAACAAATAAGGGAAAACAAATAGCAGTTGGGCAATATGAAGATGATAAAGCAAACACGGTAAAACTACAAGCCATATCAGTTTTTAAAAATTTCATGTTCAAAAAGTGATACCTATAGTTCGTTTGGTAGAAAACAAAGTTTAGTTGGTTAAAAAATAGATTTGCTGAAAAACTGATACTAATATATTGATAGTAATAGTTGGTTTAAAAGCTTAGAAAACAATTGCCATTTCTTACAGAACTGATATTAATATATTGAAAATTTGATACCAAACATCTATTAGAATTAACGTGATAATTTGTATTTATAAAAATTAAATTCAGCACACACATAAAAAGTTATACCAAAAACCTACAATAGTGATACCTATTGTCTAATGGTGTTTAGCTGATTTTTTTAGCTAACAAATTATTTCACCATCTTTTTTCTAGGAAAACTGATACTAAATTCTTACAAAATGGTACCTAGCGTATATAATGTTTTTGTTCTTATATCAATGTTATAATTTTTCAGTAAAATGATATATATATTCACAAAATGATACCCACTGTATAACAAACTGATACTTATATTTCAATGTAATTTATAACAAATATAACACAAATGTAACATAAAATTTATACATACAATATGTTTCTTTAAAAATTAGTATGTAGCAATTTTAGAAGTATTTCTGCCATAATTTGTTAAAAATTGATACCTACATTTAGCAAAAATGATACCGAATTTTAGCTAGAAAAAAATACCATATTTTATCTCATGTTGAAGAAAAACTGATACCACTATATACTATTATATATTGTTTTGTTTCTATGCTGTTTTTTTTCACTAACAACTTAATGCCATATTTTCATGAAATAGGATGATGATGATTTTGTCAATCCATCTAACAAAACCGTGCATACAACATCAAAACAAACAAAGAAATAGATAGCAAAATCTGAAAATGATAAGCCAGAAACTGCTTATAGATGTGGCTTACAAGCTGTCTTCAAGATATTAAAACTGATAAAAGAAAAAAATGGACTGACCAAAAAGCAATTAGACATCTTAAAGAAGACGCCCTTTTACAACTTCTTCAAAGTCATCTATGAAGAAAAAATAACAATGAAAGAATGCAAAAAGCATCAACAAAACTTGGATGCTTTGTACAGCTACTACTATATGGAAACTGTACCTTCATCTTGGGAGAAGACAAAATGAAGGTCAACGCCAAAGATATAAGCTTGCTATATGGGCTGCCATTAAAAGGAATAAACATAGAACCAACAAAAAAAATGACGGCGAAAACCATTCCACCAGACTGCAAAGAGTTTTTTTTTTGAACTGGTACTTTATATACAATAAATCAATGGGACAACATATCCCATGTCAAATAAACATTCGAAAGCAAGTTTCGAATTTGTGACATCCTGCACCAAGCCATATCAATTAACCACTTGGACAATGGTGCTTGTCCAGACTGCAAAGAGTTTGCAACTAGAAACTTTGGCACATGTACATACATAACAAGAAATGTTGTGGAAAGAAGAATAAAACTAGAAATATCAAAAAGGAAAAAAGAAAATGAAGAAGATCCGCCTTTATTGATAGTAATGCAAATACTATTGACATTTTTCTTTCCCAACAACCAATAAAAACTAAGATGGGGAATTCTACCATATTTGATTGATAGTGAAACAATGCAAACTGTCTCATGGCCAGAAACAATAGAGAATTTTTTTAGCAAATTTGTCAAAAAGTTTATCTCCAAGCCAAGAAACATGTCTGGATGTTCCATGCTTCCACTGGTAAGATGTGTTATGCAGAATATTATTAGTTTAGAAAAATGTTATATTCAACATTGTTATCTAATTATATCTTTAAATGTTTATAGTATTGCATCTGTGAGAAAATGAACCTCATCCAACCTAGAAGGCAACTTGCTGAAGATTTACCAAGATTTGCACGGTGGGATGTAAGAAAACTAAAAGACATTGTTGTGAAACAATTTTTGAATGATACAAAAGTTGGCAGTGTAAGTTAAAATTAATTATTACTTACACTAGTGAGTATTAGTTTACATTTTATGTTTTCTCCGTCTATAATATCAGTTTGAACAAATACAATAATTATGTTGTGTATGCACATATCAAATATGCCTCTTTGCAGTATCAGTTTAGCTTCTGATTAGTATCAGTTTCAATGTGTACATTTAAATTTTTGTTTCCATAGTATCAATGTGTCCTTGGCATAGTACATCTTGTCCTCGGCATAGTACATCTTGTCATTTTGCACAGTATCAGCTATAATATACAATAATACTTCTTATCATTTTTAACACTGCACACAACAATTAGTAAGTGTACATAGTATAAATTTCATTACTATTCTATTTTCTTCTATTAAACTAATCACTTAATCACTTATTAATGTCAGTTGTAACTTATAAGTTACAAAATAGTAAAATAGAACATTTGCATTTAAATTTAAAAACAAAATTACTATTTCAATTACATAGGTAAAAGAATAAGCACTATTCTTCCACACGAGCATGAGCTACTCCAAACAGCATCAAGAAAAGAAGAATCAAGCAACAAAAGAAAAGAGAACTAACGAAAAAAAAGAAAAAACGAAGATGTTGAACAGAGTAGACAATGTTTTGAAGATTTAGTAAGCCTTAATGTTTTGCAAATGCACATTAAAGATATGAAAGAAGAAGCTAAGAAAACAAAGAAGTAATTAGAGAAAGAAAAGAAGTTGAGGATAGAGGTTTAAAAAGAAAATTTGAAATTGAAAGATCAACTGAAAGAACTCAAATCAAGACTGGAAGAAAATGAAAAGAAAAATTCAGAAGTTGAACTAGAAAATAAGCACATGGAAGTTGAACATGACAACATTCTAAATGAACATGCACATAAAGAAACAGAAATAGAAAACAGGGAAAAAAATCCACAACTGAAAACAATGAAGGTGAGAATGAAGACAGAAATGCTGAGTCTAATGTTGAACAAGTGCACCAAACAAGTGCTGACAATAATACAAAACAAGTGCACCAAACAAGTGAAAAAGAAAGTACATGCATGAAGACTGGAAAAAAAACTCAAGTGGATGAAAATGTGCTCCAACCAAATGAAGATAAAGATATGGACAAAAAAGAAAAAAGTGAAGACATGTTGAACAAAACAAATGAAACAGTGTTGCAAACAAATGAAGATAAAACGGCACAAAAAGAAATAAAAGAGGCGCAAAAATTGGAAGAAGATACCACTAAAGAGAGCAAAGTTGCAGAATACACTGATGTAGTACTAGACTTAACACCTCCATCTTTCAATCTCAATATCACACAATAATTGCAAGAGGAAATAACAGAAAAGGACAAAGAAAACAAAGCAGCAAAACCTCCTGGTCGGAAAAGGAAACAAACTGTTCATAAGCAATCTTCTTATGTGAAAAGAATAAAAACAAGAGAAAGGAACAAAAAGAAAGCCCCAGCTTTGAATATGGTCAGAGAATGAAAAAAACAGCAAAAAAACAAAAAGCAGAAGAAAATGAAAATGAAGAAAAACTGGAAGAAAATAAAAATGATGAAAAAGAAAGTGGAAAAGAGTCAATCCTAATGCCAATTCAAGTAATAGAGCCAACATTATCAAATTTGGGAATAGGAAACTGCAGCAAAACTTTGGCATACTTGAATATAGAACAACAAAATACAATCAAAACTTTCTTTGCTATGACATCATCAAATGAGTAAGTTTACAAACATATATACAAATTTTGCTGGTTAAAATAATATTATATAATTAATATATGCTTATTTTCTTAAAACAGAGATATAGCATGGACAGATAAAGACACAATTAGAGGAGGATGTACAATAACAAAAAAAGTACTAGGACAACTTCTTGAAGAGAATGCCACACATGGATCGGTACACACTTTTTTTTGCTTTATAATACTGCTACCAATAAAAATAATTACAAAAAATAATGTCTAGTAGCTTTTTCCAATGCTATTTATACCAAAACTGATACCTACTTATAACCAAAAATGATACCTAAGTACTATATATTACAAAGTGGTAGTCTATTAGTTGAATGGTGTATTAACTGTCATGTATGACAAAATAAATACCAAAATAGTACAAAACTAATTTATTGTAGCAGTTGATATCAATTCATACTTTTGTTTTCTATTAGAAATTTATTTAATAGCATGTTCAAAAATGATACTAAGTCAGTGCAAAAATGATACCCAGAAGCTGTTTGATCATATTACACGCTTATTTTTCTTGTAATTGGTAATATATATTACCATTAATAAAATAAAAGGTACTAATTATTATTGAATATTGTTTCACCAATAACAAAACTTACATTTTCTTGTTGTTAAAATAGATAATTGACTGGTATTTATCTAAATGTGGGCTGAAAGAGCACAACTATGCATTCACAACAATAATGACGGTAAATAAAACTTTAATATTCAAGAATATCATAAATGGTACATATATATTGAATTCTAACTTATTTTTTTATTTAACAGCAATCTATAGTTTTCAATATACATGGAATTATAAAATCTTTAGTGCTGCCTTTCCTTGAACAAATTGTGGATGATGAATACACAGATGCTATATATTTCCCATTGCATTGTGAATACCATTGGACACTGGTAACTTTGACATACCCAACAATGCAATGGAGTCATCTAGATTCTAGACGTCCTAGAAGAAATTCTAATGAAAGAAACAACCCCAGTCTAAAGCAGGTAATGATATTGGTATGATATATTTTTGTTATGAAGCAAAATAATTTAATTAAACAAATTGACATTAACTAACTTTGTATTGTTTTGTTTTCAATAGAGAAATAAAACTGAAGAAATGCTGAAAGAAATTTGGAAAAAGAAAAATATACAGGATAAGGAAGTGAAGGCAAATGAAATGCATCAAATACCATGTGCACAATAAGGATCAGACACGTAAGTTGTTTATGTTGTTCAAAATGATACCTACTGACAGTTAAACTAACACTGTAAATTTTCTTTTAAACTAATACCTAGATACACAAAACTGATACTGCAAATATTCTTTTAAACAGGCTTGACTGTGGAATATACGTGATGATATTCATCATATCATTGAACAAAAGTCAATTACCACTAAAAATAGCCCCTGAACAAATGCTGAAATCTAGAGCAAGAATTGCACATGAGATATTGACTAACAAAGAGCACTGTTGGAGCTTAGCAAAGTTCATGTCTAGTGTTGAAGAAGAAAGATAACCTGTCAAGCAAAGAAGAAGCTGCGGAAATTAAGAATTTTGTGTGCTAAAGTATATCTTGTATTGTGTGACAATTAAATTTGATACTTATGAAGTAATGATGATCTATTGCAATCTGGAACTTGTGAAGTAATGATGTTCTGTTCTTAAAACAATGCTGATCTTACTTGTCAAAACAATGATAATCTCCTGGAATGATTTGTTATAATTGATGTTCTTTTCTTTACCTGTTTTTTTTTATATTATAACAAAATTATATATTGAATGTTCAATCATGCAACTATTGATCCTACATAATATTATCAGTTTTATGATGCAGCTACCAGTTGTATAATAATGTTATAAGATTTTATACCGTATATCAATACAAAACAGTAACTGGGTATCAGTTTTAATAACTAATACTATCAGTTTTACTAAAACTGACACTCAACATACTTTATGAAACAACAATTAGAGCCAGTATCAATTTTTGCTAATGCAACATATCATTATGATTATTTATTAGTACTACTGTCAATTGTAAAACATATAATAATACAGAAAACTAATATTAAAAACTAACCAAAACTGATACTAAAGTCCTTTATATCCAATCAAACAAATATTATCTCCAACCAATAGAAAGCATGCATCAATTCAATCATTTTGTTAAATCAATTACACAATGATTATCAGATCCCATATACCATGCTATCAACATAATTATAAATAAGTGAAATATACAAAATTGAACAAAACTGATGTCACACAATGAAAAAATGATACCATATTTTATACCAACAGAATGTGTAAAATGATACTAGATAACTGATACAAACAGTATGCAAACAAATATCAAAACAAATGTTTGGAATAAATAAACAAATAAATAAACACCAGAACCGATACTGTAAAAACATATAACTAATAATAAAACTGATACTATCACTTATACTAAAAAGCTGAAATTAAAATCAATTTAATAGTATACTTCACTGAATACAAATTAATAACAAGGTTCAATGACAGTAAAGCACCAAAACAAGTCACACGTCCACTTATTAATCTGTTCAAATTCAAAATCACTACAAGAAAAGTTACCTTTTATAATGCCAATACATATCGCGTTTTTCCATAGTGTTATCATTTGCTTTAATTTGTTTTATTCAGACAAGATAGTAACTAAGTAACGCTTCTTAAACTGGGCTCTTCCTAAACATTTTCATGGCTGCCACTTTTTTAATTATTTCCCTCTTCTTCAAATTCTCCTACGTCTTCTACTTGTAGCCAAATAACTTCGCTCAAAGTAAAAAATCCCCATCTTTTTACATCTTCTTTGTGAGTTAAGCACCCAAAATCGAGATCTGATATTGGAGCAAGTCGATGTCGCCTGGAAGTTCAACTATCACTACTTGTTCTTCGGCATCCATGCCCTAACCAACACTTTTCAACTCGGTAACCTCACGTTTGCTCTCACCATGAAGAACTTTATCCATCAAACATCTTCCTCTTCTTCCCCTTTCCCCTCAATCATCTCCCCCATACAAGTCACCCGCCATTAAATCTAAAATCAAAGCAGCAAGAACTGAATCAACCGGTGTCTCTTTAGGTTTCGAGCTCCCCATTTCGAGGTTTGACCATTCTTCACACCCTCCTTAATTTGTTTCATCGCTTGCAATTTTGTACGCATGTTTATTGTTGATTTTGTTCATTTATGTAGCTTCAAAAGCCATTGATTGGAAAAGTTTGGCTTTGTATGAGTTTGAGTCTTATCCTTCTTTGTTGGTACTTAGTTTTGCTTTTCTTATATTCGTTGAAAATTGGAATATAATATAGTAGAATTCAATTTGATTAGAATTTAAACTGATTGAATTTTGCAAGTAATGTTCATTTGCAACCATTTCCCATTTGTTTTTCATTTGAAAAAGGATATAGTAAAGCTTGCGAATTTCAACATGTCTGTATGTGAATTTCATACAAGAAATGATATAACTGATAAAATTTATAAATGAAGCATTGTTTTCTTACTGTATTTTACTTGCATGCTGTAGAAAGGACTGGCCATCATTGCAATATATTTGAACTCTACAATCACCCACCCTCAGGTTTATATTCTCATGAGTTAGAATCCTCTACAAGCTGTTATGTTTCTTTTACATGTAATTTAGTATTGAAAAGAAAAACTAGTATACTCTGGAGAATTAGCAGGGTATACATAATATGAGTGTCTAGAAGACATTACTTTTTGGGTAAATATGCTAGTGTCCAATGCTTAGTGTAAGATACTCCATTATTTCATTTCATCCAGCTAAGTTAAACTTTAATGCCAAAAAATCATTAATTCTTGGTTGTAGCAAATGTGACATCTATATAAATTGCCTGTACTAGCTTTATTTGTTTCTTTAAATATTTGTCAGATGCCTATTAGCAATATTACAATGACTTATTGTTCCCCTATTCTAATTATCTATTTTCTATTTGTAGTTATCAGAAGAGCACCTCATGAATTCTAGATCGCTTGCTTAAAGGTAAGTATGTTGTTACTTTCACAATTCATTGCTTAAAGTTAGTGGATTATTTGGAATTTGTATTCATCATTTGAGCAGATATAGTAAGGTCATTTAATTGAAAAGGATCTTTTAGCACTTGAACGGTTTATGTTAATTAATATAAAGCAATTAAGTCGAAAATTGAACCTTTAAATCTGTACATTAATTCTTCCGTTCCTTGATAGATAATGAATGTGATCAATATACTAGTAACTGTATTTTTAGAAATAAACCTTCATTAGCTTGCTCTTTGTGTTGTCTCGTATTTGATTCATGTTCTGATTGATAATTTTGACTTATCGAACTTTACTTTTTGGACAAGCAACTTAGAGATTTTTTTTCCTTGTTGGTTAGGCATTGCTGTAGAGGAAAATAATTAACTATGTTATCTATTTATATGTATATTTTTACAACAGAAAGCATAGATTGCATACTCTGCTAGATCTACCATTACAATAAAACATGGCAATAAAACATTTTTGGCCTTGCAAAGTAAGACGTGAATTTAGTTCTTCACCTTACAAAAGAGAAAGGCAAGTTCTTCACCTTACAAAAGGGAAAGGCTCGGGATGATATGACAGCTGTGTTATATTTATTCAATGGCATGCTATTAAGTATCATAAATAAATTCCATGCTCTGTTTTTTTATGTTGTACCTACAGATGGATAGAATGGTCATATGAAAGACAATGTCAACAATGGCTTTAATAATAAACTAAAGATTAAATTTGTACTTATTGAATTATGTCGACATATTTATATGATACTACTGCAGTTTTTAATGCCATTGTTTCCATAGTTTTAAAGGCAATGCATATACTGTGAAATTTCAACTGGTAATAGAATCTTTAAAGATCTATATCAACCTTAACCTGTAAAGATAATGACTGACTCAAAATGATAGGGATTGTAATGAATAAAGCACAGAGGGTTGCTGATGCCTCTTTTACGCTTGATGATGGCGCAAGAAGAATTGACGTTAAAAGATGGTATTTTTAGTATTTCATGTGATTAATTTTGTAAAAGATTGAATATTATTGTTTTTTTGCTGTTGTTTACTTCAAATCTTTTCCCATAAAAGTGCATTTGATGTAGCAATCAGTACTCATTCCGGAAAAAAAGGTTCCACACTGCACTAAATGCATAATTTGCAGATTTCTATTTCTATGACTTGAGCGAAAAACATGTAAATTTGTAACATGACAATTTTATCGTATGGTGGAATTAGAGCTAATAGCAAGCTAATATGCGATTTAAATAACTTTTTCATACTTTTCTTGACTGATTTTTATTTATTTATTTTTGATTATGACCAATGTTTTGTGATCTAAGGGTGAATGAAGTTTCTGAAATGGAGGAGATGGCTCTCATTGAGTAAGTAGCTTTTTTTCTTTCTATCTAATTGTTTCTGGACTGTAAGAACCTTGTTTCCCTTGCTTCTATGTCGAAGTATGTATTTTCTTTTTATATATGATAAAACGAATGGAATGCATGTCACGATCGATCAATAGTAGCTTAAAAGGTTTTTAAGGAAAAAAAAACATGTTATTGCTTTCTCAGTTCGGTAAATGTCTTGTTTTCTTTGTTAGTTACATCTACCTTACATGCATTAAGCTTCGATGTAGTAGGATTCTCCAAAAACTATTTTTATCTTTTGCATTAAATTATGTTTATTGGCTACGTTATAGAACGAATACCATATGCATATGCAAGTCCTACGTTGGCTAATTTGACCTTTTTGTGTGCTCTGAAGTGTGGAATGTATTTAAGGATGCACAAAAGTGTGAAGAGGTGTATGGCACAGTGGAGCTGAAGTTAACGTGCAGCAAGGTGGTTTGTGGGTAATATGGTATGATGTATGATTGAGTTTGTGGGACATGGCAGTATGTTGAGTGTAGTGTTGCTGCAGTGGTTGTGAGAGCTGGGGATCTTTGTGATTGGAGGAGGTAGTATGGCAGAGATGATGATAGATGAACTGCAGAAGTAATGTGGATGGTGGCAAGTGGTTATGTGGTGATATGTAGGAAGGTGATAGGCAAGGTGTTGTTGGATGAAGTGTTGTAATGTGTTGCAATGGCAGGAGGAAATTGTGTACAGGCAGTAGTGATGGTGTGTTTGAGGAAGTGGATGTGCTATTGTTGGTGGAGTATGATATATGTTTCAGGTGGCACAAGGAAATATGCAGTGAGGAAATATGGTTGTGAAGTTTGTGAAGTTCACTAGGGGTTGTTCAGAAGTGGGTGGTATGGAAGGCAGGAAAGCACTGTTTTCTGAAGTGCAGGATGGTGGTGATAGTTTGGTTTAGTGGAAAGACAGTAATGTGGGAGGTTTGACAGTAGTGCGCACTGTTTGGGTGATGTAGGTGCAGAAGTTAAGAGGCGATGAAGATGGTAGGGGGTTTGGCCAGGGGAAGCAGTTTTAAGTAAGGGAGCAGTGTGCAGTGGTTTGGCAGTGCTTGTGGGTTGTTGTATGGTATGCAAAATTAAACCATTGTTGTAATAGTAATACCATAGGTTACACCCACTTATGGAACTAATAAATTCTCGTAATCTATTTCCTCTAAACAGCCAAAATATTACTTAACATGTAAGTTGTATCTACTTTTGAGTCAAATTTTGAGGATTGCTAAGTAAAATTTCATATAAAATTAAATAACCAGAAGCTGATGGCCTCTAACAGAAATTTAGGTGCTTCTATTAAAATCTATGCATATATTTTTTTTGAGTTGAATTCCCTTGGCAAAACTTGACTAAATTAGTCTTCTTCAAATAAAGTGCTTCTAAAAATTACTTATTTGATTATATGTCCTTTGTAGCTCAAGATTAGTTGGGAATAATCTGAATGCTGGAAATAGTAACCAAAAAGCCGATCGTTAAAAACCGAGCAGAAGTCGATAAATGACCAGTTTGTAGAGTGGAAGAAAGCACCCGATAAGCTCACATTTAACATGATCAGAAAGATTTTTTTTGCTTTGGCACATATCTACCAAACTTGCTATTGCTAATCTATTTGCAGACTCTGAATCGTCCAAAGAATTACAAGGAAACCATTCGTATAGAAACTGCTCATATGTTAATGGACTTGACTTCTCAATTGAGACAACTCAAAACATAACATTCATTCTTATTCCAAGAATCTCATGAGGTACCATAAATTCCAAGAAATGGGTTTTGAATTTTTAACTAGCATTATATTGCATAGTAAGTTTACTTTTGAAAGAGCTCAAGATGTAACTGATTGGTCGCAAAAATTCAATTCATTTTACAAGTATAAATATCTATATCTAGGCGCATCAATGTGGTAAATGCAAAACGCTAAAATCTCATCTATATAGTTTATCTTATTTTAGATGGCAGAAGATTATTCCATATCATTGCTTTTAGATGGCAGAAGATTATTCTCATTGTGAATTCGCACAGCAGCTTCCAAGATATTTCCCAAATATGCTGGTAACGAATCAGTATGGTTTTTTTAGTTTCTCTCTATCACATTACATGTTTACTATACGATGACTGTAAAATTTGTGATATTTTAATGCCTGCTTTTCATGATGTAGTCAATGTTCCCTTATTGGTCAAAAGCCTAAACAAATCTTGGTCAGAGGTACAACATGTAAACTAGAGCTACTATGCATTTTAAAAAAAATTCTTCGCGGCATTTTAAATTTCATATTTAACCTAATGACCCTAAAGATGTAGTCAGTGTTTCCTTTTTCCCTTTATTCGTGGATAATCTTAGTGGACTTTTTTTGTCAACACCATCCCATTGCATTTAATTTTCATGTAACATGTAATGGACTCGTGTATTCTGTTTTCATGGTAGAAAGCGGCTAAGTGCAAAAAGGTACAAGCTTCAAATCGAAATCTTGTTTTGAGAAACTTGAAGTTTTGGGAGATAAGTGACAAAATGCTTGGCAATAGTTTCAAATAAAGGTAAAGTTCAACATTTTTATTTTTATTTCTGTATTCTTTCACAATGGCCTTTTCCATTCATGAATGATTTTGTACTCTGTTATACATGTTGCATGGTTTTAAATATATACAATTAGTTCGACTAAAAGTGGACATTTCGATCCTATCATCACAAAGGAGATTATAGCATTATGCCTTCATAAACCGGTTACAGTATTATGCTTTATATCAAGCATCATTACTCCACTTAATTATTATACTTGCTTTGTTTGTATTTTGAGATATACCATGCTAATTAAATTAACTAAGATTTGTAATAATCATAATGAAGTGATGAATTATAAAATATTAACCAAGTTAACGAGGAATTTATAAAAATTAAATAAGTTAACTATAAGTTTTACAAAAATTAATTAAGTTTATTATTATTATAATAATAAATTATAAAATATTAACTAAGTTAACTAAGTATTATGAAAATTAACCATGTTTACATAACAATGATAATCAAAATATATTAACTAAGATTATAATAATTAACTTTGTCAATTTTGTTTTGTAGAAGTTAAATAAGTTAATAAAAATTAAGTTTATAACAACAACAGTAACAACTTATCTAATTTTTATGATAAATCACTACGTTTATAAGAACAATAATTTAACTAATGTTTATGAAATACTTATGTATTGTAAATGCTTGTAAGGGTAATTGACTGTAGACATGAAAACAATTGAAATATGAGTCTATACATTTTCGATTTACATTTTTTGAATTACATCTATATATTTAGGCCAAATGGGTAATACCATTATTGTTGCAAAGAGTATTAACGCTTAACTTCGATTATTGACTCATTTAAATTATTGAACAGGTGTAGGTGCGTTGTTGTTTGTGCTTGTGCAAGTTTGGGTGTGCTTGCAGTTGGTGCATGTGTGTATATGCACTTGTATTATTAAGAAAAAGCAATTTATGTTTTATTCAATGGTTATGCACTTTCTTTAATATTTGTACACTGTAATGAAAAATATATCACATTTCTTTCTGAGCATGCTCTTGTGTTATATTTGTTGATTATAATCTTTATTCGTTTATGAAGATTTAGTTTGATTGCTATTATTAAAATGTAATATATAGGCATAGCTCTTGAAAAGTGTATTTACGATTTTTATAGCGGCATATATGAGCTGTAAAAGAATTTATCAATACTATAACATGTTGATTTAATAGCGTGAAATGACCGCTATTGAATAAATATTTTATAGCGGCAAAATGGTGTTATAAAGATTTCCAATTCCGTTGAGATTTAGCTGTATTATAGCGGCTACAATGAGCTATTGAATAAATATTTTATAGCAGCAAAATGGTGTTATAAAGATATCCAGTTCCGTTATAAAACTAAGCTCAACCATAGTGGCATATTTTGTGTTATAAATATTCAACAGTTTTCTATAACATGTCGATATACAGCGCTTATCAAACCGCTATGGTTGTGATTAATAGCGGCTATATGCCGCTATAAAAGACACTTTTTGTTGTAGTGAATGTAAAATCAAATCATATCCTCTTCAAAGCTTGACAATTCCGTTTATTGTGACCAAATTGCTTGCACTCGCCATATCTATTTTGCTTGTTCTGAAAATATGAAAATCCTCCTTTGCGCTTAATTGACGGTCTACCAATGCCACGTTTCTCCTTTGGTGGCTTGATAACATCTTGAATACTACCATCAACAATAGGCCTATCATAATTTAGAATAGGATTTATAGCATTGGCATAGGAACAGCGATAAGCATCAACAGTGAAATAATACTCAACAAAATCATATACAGACAACTTAGACTTGTTCATACACTTTATAGCATGAGCATAAGGAAATCCTGTAATTTTCCATTGATTGCAACTACAAACATGTTCCTTCAAATCAACACAATGAGAGTTTGGAGATTTCACTTCAAAACAAAAATCAAAAGACTTATATACATCCCATCCAAATCCTTCTTCAATGAATTCACCTAGACGCAATTCCATAGAAGGACAAAGAGTTATTTTCCACAAACGACAATCTTCTCTTCTTTTAGCCATTTGTTTCATAGCTTAACACGAATACCATCTAAACACAAAGTAATAGGCAAAGCTCGTTCATCTAAAATCCCATTATTAAAACTTTCTGCAACATTAGAACTATATTCACCGTAACGTTTCCCTGGAAAAAATAAATCCACCCACTTATCAAATGGTTTGTCTTTTAAAAAATTTACACCAGCAACACCACCAATTTGACAGAACTTAGAATGTGCCCCTTCAAAGTCATAAAGATTAGAAGCTCTAAAACACATTTTGAAAAGATCAACAATAGACACATTTGCATTTTTGGCTTTAACAGCTGAAAGAAGATTTTGTTCCATATGCAAATAGCAATAACTGTGATAAGCTGCAGGAAAAACATCACGAACACCTGAAAGCAACCCTGGGTGACGATCTGACATAAAAAGCAAAGTACGATTTTCTTGAAGCATTTTCTTTAAATGGTTCAAAAACTATGTCCAATTATCCACATTTTCTATAGAAACAACACTCATAGCTAAAGGGAAGAAACTTGCAAATGAAAAAATAATTCGTAAAAAAAGTAAAACTAATAATGACCATAAATCTAAAACAATTCATGAAACTGATACTAACAGTAAAAAAATTGATACCGAAAACCCGATACAACCATTATTAAAATATTGATAAACAGGACATTATGCATATTAATCTTCATTTTAGCACAACAAAGTAACGAACATTAACATATATTATGATACAAAGAAAATTCCAATACTACACAACTGTATTTGATACCGTATATTAACATACTTGAAACCGATACTAACATTATATACAAGTTGATGCTAATCTCATGCTAACCAGTATAAAATTATGATATCAAATACAAACTTACAATTCAATATAATGCAAATTCCGATACTACAAACTTGTTAACTGTAAACTGTATATCTTAAAACTGTAATCAACATAATACAAATTATGAAACAAATTAATATTAATGCTAATGCCAACTATTATGATCTCAATACAAATAAATCAAAACTGAAAACGAAGACATAC
Source organism: Allium cepa (assembly GCA_030765085.1). Taxonomy (NCBI): domain Eukaryota; kingdom Viridiplantae; phylum Streptophyta; class Magnoliopsida; order Asparagales; family Amaryllidaceae; genus Allium; species Allium cepa. Next base: position 175,745,380 of record CM060931.1, read on the forward strand.
CTTGATCACCATTTTTTGCAGTAGCACCCATCAACACACCAGGACGTCCCTTCAAGTGAGTGGCATCTAAGAATATCATAGGACGACAATGCTTGAATCCAAGTAAACAAGCACCAAAAGCAATAACCACCCTCTCAAATTCATTACTACAAGGATCAACATCCATTTCAACATAACTTTCTGGATTTGACTTCTTCACTGCTTCCAAATACAAACCCAAATCATTATAAGACAAAGTATCATTACCATGCAACTCCATTAATGCAAGTTGTTTCCCATGATAAGCATAACCGTAAGACAACTGAACATTGTATTCTCTTCTAAAATAAACTATAATATCATTAGGATTTTTACTAGAACAATCACGGATCTCATCAATAATCAGTGATTTAACAAACGAACTAGATATATGTGGATTATTCACATTTCTAACACCAGCTCCACAAGAATGATCAGCAACCATATTTATAATAAAAAACTTCTTCAAATCTCCAGAATCACAAGAAGCATGGATTTTGAAAAGACAACCATCCTTATATGAAGAGCAAATTACAGTAACTCTAGTAGCACAATTCTTCAAAAATATTAATTCATATCCTTTTTGAATTTGATACGCCATCAAAAATTCTCTAAAATGCTCAGCTCCTCCAAAACAAAAACCAGCAAAATTAGAAATGCATAATTTCAACCCTCTCCTCAACATATCTTTTAAATAACTTTTACCGTTAACAACAACATTTGAACATACAGATGCACTAGAAGATGAAGAAGCACGAACATAAGATGAACTTGAAATAGAAGCATCATCAACATATTCCAAATCAGAACCCTTAACCGTAACAGTAAAACCAAAGAAAGAACTTTTCTTGTATAAGTGAAAACAAATTATGCTCTGAATATCAGAATCAGTGTCAACCATAATAACTTTGTCCTCAAGCACATAAGAAATCTGAATAGAAGAAGGAGTTAATTGAGACCAAAATCGACATATCTCATTCTTCAAATCATACAAAGAGCGATCGATAGACAATCGAGTGCTAAAAGTGTATTATTCAACACAAACAAACAAAGAAGATAGTTATCCCCACTGCAAAAAATAATAATAAAATAAACATTAGTAAAAATATGTTCAATATAGAACAGTAATTATTCAATTTCACAAAACTAATACCTACCGCATACAAAACTGATACCTAGTTACTGATAATAAAAAAAATGATACTAAGAAAAAATAAAAATGATACCCAAAAACTGAAACTAAAATATGATATTTTTCCACTGTATCACAAATTTATATACAACCCAAGCAGTAATACTTTTCCAATCATCCCAATATTAATGCACAAAAATGCAAGATAAATAAAATGAAAAGCAAAGTAAAATACAACACTGCATAAAGAAAAAAACGAAAAAAAACCTGCTGCTACTTCCACAAGTTGCCATGGACGAACGAATAAAAAATGAGAACAACAACACTGCATATCAATTGTAAAAATGATCACAATTACAAATCACGGCCATTTTAAATCAAATAGAAAAACGGCAAAAAATACTGGAATATAAGCATACCTAATTAATACAATTTGAAGAAAAACGAGATCACGATACAAATATGAAAAGAACGATATCAACGACATGCACGGAAGGAGAAAATGATCGACAATTACCATTAGATGGAGGACAAAATTCAAATAACCGAATGAAATAGATCGATAATTTTATTGCGAGAGAGATATTCGATCGCCGCTGAAAAATCTGATCGCGACTGAAAAATTTGATCGAAAGAAAGAAGAAGAAGCGCGTGAAAGTGGACTGGAAAGAAAAAAAGATGTGGGCTGGAAAGAAAAAACGATAATTTGTCCTTTGGAAAAAAAATAGCGGGCTGTCCTACAACAAAAAAAAGCCCTAAAACGTGTTCTTGAGGAAAATTTCCTGTTTAAAATATTTATGTTAAGAGAACAAACTCTTAATTCTCAGAGTTTTAATTAATTTGTTTTTATCAAATGTTTTACTAAAATGTCTATCATATGATTTTCAGTATTTATAAATTCTAATGTTATATTAACTTTACTTATAATGTCTCTGAAGAATTGATATATGTATCTGTGTTTTGTTCAAGCATGATTTCTGGAATTTTAAAATAATTTTATAACACTCATATTATCAGAGAATCTTGGTGATTCTTTAATGTTTATATCAAAGCCTTTATAAATATGTGTTGCACATGTACAACATGTGAATAGGATAGTGTTGTCGATTTACGTATAAAAGCCTATAACTTATATTACTATATGATACCAAGTCAAATAAGTTTTTCTTAGGATGGAAAAGCACATAATCCAAAGTATTTTTACATACCTTAGGATATATTTTACAATTTTTTGATGGGTTTCTTACCAGCTAGGCCCTCTAGAAGAAAGTTGGAGCAACATTACAAACTAGATCCAAATATATTGTTTCTATCCTGAGAAATTGATCTCTTATATTCTCGTCTATAATAAAATGTTTATATTTAGACCGATTCCTTTCACAAAGGCATACACTATGAATTTAATATAGTCTTGTACCAGCGATATTATAGCGATTCAATTATACCCTGATATAATTTCTTTAGAATTTTCTTCCTTGTTCAAAGTCATTTCGGATGACATGGGTGTAGATTTACAACTTATATTAAACATAGCAAATCTTTATACAAGTTCTTTAGCACATTTGTATTAATTAATAAAAAATTCATTATTTAATTATGTTATGCCAAAAATTGGTACAATACCACATTATCACTTAAAAATGAATATGAAAATGAAGAAATCATAGACAGGACACAAAGTTTTTATAGTAGTACAATAAAATCTCTAGCCTACGTCCACTTAGTTGATTTTATTGATGAATTCTACTTGTAATACATAATTTACAATCAAATCCAACCGATAATCTACTAGATCTAGGTTTTCTCAAAGTCTTATCAGATAGAAGATAAAGAAGATCAATCACCTTTTAGTTATAGGTAGAACCAACATGAATTTTGCCATTTTGGGTTTGAACGAACTGAGATCTCAAGACCAAAAATTCCAGTATGAAAAATGATTCATCGCATATGTTTTCCAAGACAGCCAATCATATCGGTGCTCACATGATTATGTCGATATCAACATGATTTGTATGTCAAGACTTCATTTTTTTCCTTCATAGCTCGAGTCCCAAGCCTCTAAAGTAGTCAAATCAAGATTTAAAATAATGTTGGCGCCGACGAGATCATGTTGGTACCAACCTATTTTTGTTATCCAAAATTTAGTTAAATTTAGCATACTCTTTCCTTTTGACATTCTTGATGGTTCCTAAATTATGTTGGTACCAATCATGTCGGTACAAAACATGCTGGTACAAAATATGTCGGTGCCAATCTAATCATGTCGGCACCAACCTATTTTGCATTTCTAAAACTTGGCCAAACTTTTATGTGTTCAATCATGACATCTTCCAAGCTCTTCTCTCATTCCTTTACAATTTTATAGTATAGTGTCTCTGGTAGAAGTTGATTCCAAGATGATGGTAAATTTGCCAGAAACATTTAGCCCCAAAGCAAACTTTTATGAGTATAAACCGTGCTTTGCTTAAGGACATGTATCAAGCCAACTAAATTATAATCAATTGCACTACTTGACAATCTACTGGTTTGATCATGTGAATCATCCAGTTCTCTCGGATTCATCTGCAAATCAAAGGTCATTCTTGACCCACCATAGCTAAGGACTTAAAACTTTCCTTAAATTTCAACCATAAATTAGTATCATCCTATATTCTTTCGGGATTATCATGTCATAAGTCATATATCATACTATCTTGTATCATTAGCCATAGTGGTTCATTTCACCTGACTGTAACATTACCTATAAATTTTCTAGTATCACCTAGCATTCCATCATAAGTAAGTCCAACCAAATCAAGCGAATGACAGTAATCAATCATCCAATTGTCATTATCAAATCAATTCAAATCAGAAGGTGTCTGTTATCCCGCTTTTTGGCAAAGCCGTGATACCAAAAGATTGGCCAAAAACAAAGGACAGTTCGTCTCAGAGATTGGTTGCACTTCTCTTCGCTATGGATATCGATGAATTTTGTCCGAGCCCGGATCGGGCCGCAATTGATAGGGCATGACAAGAAAGACCATAGAAGCCAGCATTTCAAATTTCAAGTCAATCCGAGGTCGTACGCTCAAGTTATGATGGATTCAAGTTGAGAAGGTGCACATTGCTCGGTTCGAACCCATCATGTTCGAACCCATCATATTCGAACCCATCGTGTTCGAAACCATCATGTTCGTAACCATCTATTTCGAACCCATAGGAAGAGGCGACATTCGAATCCATCTAAGGAACTCCCTACTTCGAATCCATCACAAATTCGAGTCCTTCCTATGCTTCGAATCCACCACAGCTTCGAATCCATTAATAGCTTCGAACCCATCACAGCCTCGACTCCATCGCTCACCTTCGAATCCATCCATCATCTTCGACTCCATCACTCACCTTCGACTCCATCGACTTCGACAACTTCGAATCGATCCAGGGCGCATTTGGATCGATTCGAACGAATCCACTCCATCGATTCGAAGACGACCTTCGAATCCAACAAAGCGGCTAAGCTAGCACGAACATGGATCGGCTCGAAGACAGGCACGCCCCAATCGATTCGAAGTATTCGCTTCGGCCATGCATCGATTCGAACGAATCGATTCCATCGATTCGAACCAAACAGCATGCCGAACACCCAATTTCGAACCGATCATAACTCCCAATCTACTGATCCAAATCCCATGAAATTTTTACAGAAGTTTGTCTACATGATGAAGAACGTCCACGCCAAGTTTCATCGCAATTGGACAATTTTTTGATCGATTCGAAGTTCACTTCGAATCGATCCCAAACTGGGCACGCACTTCAAGAACGCGGGCCTGTGGGCCCCCCGTCACGTGCCAAGCAGCCTCTCCATGATTTAGGCGGGATTTTGGCCTTCCACACCTATAAATAGAGCCCCTGGTCATTCAGAGAAGGGGTCGGAGAATTTGGAGAGAAAGAGTACGCCTAAACGCTGCCAGAATCACTCCATACCACCATCTTGGCTGCTGATTTCGAATTTAAGTCTGTTGTCTGCTGTAATTTGCTTCAAAACACTTGTAACCTTCAAGTATTAAGCAATAAAGTGATAAAACTTCATAGTGGACGTAGGCGCATCGCCGAACCACTCTAAATTCTTGTCTTCTATGCAATTTACTTTTCTATAACTTGGAGTTTTTGTTAGATAATTTTCATTTCCAATTTAAGTTCTTCACTTATTATCTCTTCAAAGACTTCCGAAGGATGTTGCCCAATTTTGGTGCAAACAGTGTCGAACCTTGAAGTTAAGTTTTGATTTATCTAGATCGTATATCTATAGTTAGCTCATTCTCTTATTCTCTCGTAAAGAAGCTCAATGTCCAAAGCATGTCCATCCAATCACTCTCTAATGATGGGACTTACTATCCTATACAAAACCATCTGCTCGCTCTCCAATGAGGAGACTTGCATTTCATGGTCCATCGCCCGTCTATCCAATCGGGGAGAATCACAATCTATCATTTCATTTTATCAAATGTAAGGGATGACTAAGTTCCATTAGCATCCCATAAAAATATCAAAACAATATATCATGTTCATTCAATATCTATCATTAGATTATTCAACCATCGCTTAGTTAGAACAAAGCGTCAAATCCAATCAAGGATTACTCTTGAACTTTAACTCCGAGCATGCCTTTGGGAACGATCGTATCCTATACATGTATAAACTTCCTAGTAGTAATATTTCATAGTTTATACAAAGAAAAAGTGAAGTGTAGAAATAAACCTAAATCTGATCCATCTTGATCATGGGATTACTATATCCGATCTAGATTCTCAGCCGCGACCGGCTACATCCGCCATAGCTGGCGGTTGCTCCCACTGCACTATTGTGTTTTGTGTTGCTATTATCCGATTCCTAGCATATTGTTGCATACGGTAATTCTAAGCCTGTGCTCCAATCAAATCTCATAGATGTATGCATTCATCGGTCTCGTGCATATCTATCTCATTGAATAGGAAATATTTCCCATATTTTCTTTTCCACTTCGGGGCCTATCTCTTAGTAGGTTTCATATAGGGGATTTACCCAATGTATCAAGATAGTTCCACTTCAGGATATTAATCAAATACACATAGGAGGAATATTTTGGCTCCCTCCATTTTCGCTTTGAACCTTCAAAGCCATCGTTAGATTTTCTTTTCCCTTTATCTTTTCCAGATCCTGCCTTGGATGGTCCTCCATCCTCCCTAGCATTAACTTCTCCATTTTTAGCTTTCACATCCTTTTGGTGCAAATACCTTTTAGTTTGAATATAGAAATCAACAAGATCCACTAGCGGATCCCTCTCTAGTCCTCCCTTGAAATCAGACTTATTGGTGACTCTGAAAACCACCGCCATCTGAACTATTGATGGGTCTGATTTTTGCATTTCAGCGGCCGGTATATTAATTTAGTCAAGTAATTTCACAAATTTTCACCTTCCCTCTGCCTCACACTTGAAACTGCCATCACATTCCTTCGTCGAAAGATATAAACTCTGAGCTGGTTCATAAACTTTTCCACTAATTTAGTCCATATGTTAATGGACTCATTTTCCAGTTGGTGAAACCATATGGCTGCAAATCAATCTAGAGTAATGGGAAGCACCATCCCATCACCTTCTTCAAGCTCCCAGCACTCTTGTGTGCTGCATATATATAACCAAATGAAGTGTTGGATGGTATATTTCCATCATACAGCTCCAAAGATGGTAGCTTGAAATTAGCCGAGTTCCTGGCATATCGGGTGTTTAGAGGAAAAGGGTTTTTGTATACATCCTTCAAACTATGATCTAGAGCTCCACCTCAAAGCAACCATCTTTTCATCTCCACTATGTGATCATCTTGATTTAGTTGAAATCACTATGGCTTTGCATGCCCTTGATTCAAAGCCTCCTTATGCACATCGTTCCTATGAGGAACTCCTGGTTCTAATCCATACAGATATAGGTTTACACTTTGGTTTTGATTTAGAGGTCCGACATTATTCATTTGACATGTCCTTCCATACTCAACATTTAGATCGACCATGCCCGCATGCCCAAACATGTCGGTGTTGACATGTGTTGACCTCTCAATACTGACTTACTAACGTGGTGGGGGTTAGCTCTAGCTTATTCCACCTCATTTCCTTATGCACTTGCTCTACCTTTTAGTCTTCGATTCTAATATTCAGTAATTATGGCTGCTCTTTTCTATTCCATCCTCTGGAAGAATCCATTTAGTATTTCCTCTTTCTAAGCCATCTATCTCTTTGACATACTTGTCATCATTCTTCCACTTCCTCTCTCACCATATAGATAGAAGGGGGATTTGAACTTGAGGACATCTCTTGGCTACCCCAATGCTTGGGTTGACTTGGTCTAGCAATAGCGCTTGTAATAGGCCATTCATCTTTGACAATCTCAAATCGAATATCTTTTGGTGAAAGCACTAAAATTGTTACACCAAAAATTGGTACAACATACTAATATCATTTAAAAATGATTCAACAAGTATGGAAATGAAGAAATCACCAAATAGACACAATATTTTTATAGTGATTCCACAAAATCTCTAGCCTACATCCACTTAATCAAATTTATTCACGAATTCACTTCGAAATACGAAATTTATAATCAAATACGAGTTAAAATATTGTAGATCTTTATTTTCTTAAAGTACTATCAGATAGGTGATAAAGAAGATTGATCCCCTTTTCAGTCAAAGGTATCTTTCTATTTACAGATAAGATCCAGCATGGTTTTTGCCATTTCAAATTTGAACAAATGATTTCTTCAAATCCGAAGTTCCAGCATGAAGAATAGGTCATCGCTCATGTTTCCCAAGAATCATGTCGGTGCAGACATATTAATATCGGCGCCGACATGATTTTATGTGTCAAAACTCCATTTTTCCTTCATAGCTCGAGTGCTAAGCCTGTAAAGTAGCCAAATCAAGATCTAAAATCATGTTGGTATCGATATGATCTTAAGTCAGTACCTACCTGAATTTATTATTAAGAATTGAGTCAAATTTTGCATGCACCTTCCTTTTTTCGTTCTTGATGGTTCCTAAATCATGTGGATACCAATCATGTCAGCACAAAACATATCGTTGCTACCATAATCATGTCAGTTTTAACCCAATCATTCGGTGCTAACCTATTTTTCAATTTTGAAAATCGGATAGATCTTTTGTTTCTTTAATTTTGACATCTTCCAATCTCCTTGTCTCATTCTTTTATCATTTTGTAGTCTAGTTTCTCTGATCTAAGTCAAAACTGTGGTAAATTCGTCGAAAATAAGTTGCTAATATTAAGACCTAACATTAACTCGCCCATATGACTTAATCATTTATTTATATAAGTTGAATTTCTTTTTCATTTCTTTTTATAAAAACGTTGTATCAAGTTTACCAACTTCAAATACTGAATTATTTAAGCAACATTGTGTCCCTTGTACTAAGCTAGATGTGCTTATTTTAAAGTATACAAACCACTTTTAAGCTTATAGACATGATTAGGAAAATTTCATCCTTGAAAAGAGGAGGTTTGTTATCATATGCATCTTCATTAATTATTCCATCTTAGAATGCTTATTTAATATCCATTTGAAATAATATGAAGTTGTTATGATCAACAAAGGCATGCAATATTCTTATAACCTCCAGTCATGCAGCATCTACAAAGGTTTTATCACTATTGATGCCTTTTCTTGATTAGATACTTGTGCCACTAAAAGTTCCTTGTTCCTTATGACTTAACCCTCTCCATTTAACTTGTTTATATAAACACCTTAGTTTTGATTATAGATTGATTTTTCTAGTAATGGAACTAATTTCTAAACATCATTTCTAGTAAACTAATTCAGTTCTTCTTGAATAGAAAGAATCCAAGTATCATATAATGATGCTTCTTGTGACGACCCGGAAAATTAAGAAAATTATTTTGATCAGAATTCAATCTAATTATTTAAATATATAAACTAAAAACAGCTATATATATGTATTCTAATGTAAATAAAATATACCTTATCAACGTTAAACATAGGTATAAAATAAAAATATGGTTACAAAAACAAATATATAAACACTAGGAACTATGAAGTTAACATGAATATTAAATAATAATAAAATTGATAAGTAAATTAGTTTGGGTTGTTAACTTTCAAAAGAAATAAAAATCAATCTTATATTAGCAATAAATAATATCTCAAATAAATTATGGCTAAGTGAAATATAAAGTAAAATATATCATATCAATAAATTAACATAAGTATAAACAAGTATATGATAAAATAAAAATAAATGTATATCATCACTAGAAGTATGAAATGAATAGAAGCATGAAAACAAATAATAAATATAAAATTATATATTGGATAGTTTAAGTAAAAAAAAAAAATTGGAATGTAAGCAAGTAATGAAATGAGACAAGATAGTAACCTGATCATAAATGTGCTCATAAATCAAGTGTACATAATATAAAGCCAAAAGAGTTATTAGCTTCCAAAACAAGACAAACAAAATTAATGTAGCACAACTTAATTCTTTTCAGCCTACAAATTGAAGAAAAAAAATATCTGGCCAACATTTATAAAATCATTTCCAGTACAAAAAAAAAATCTTGCATCGTATCCTATATCTATCATAACCCTGTACACTCTCTTATATATCATTTTCATGTTTTTCATTTCATTCATCAATCTAAGCTGAAAAAATATAATTGCAAACCAGAAAAAAACAAGAGCAAACAAGCAACATTATTTTACAAATTTAAACAAGAATCAGGCAAGTAGGATAGCAACTTCAGTTCAGTTTGAATCATCTCAGTAAATGATGACAGCATAACAGGTCCCAGGTCTTCTGTCTTCAAAGCAAAGTGAGTAAACAAATTTTTTTGATAAAGTTTAAATCTGGTAGTAACTTTGATTTACAAGATGGTAGTTTGAAGTGATTTAATATATATATTGCTTGCATGAATGATGGCTGTGTATATGGATATGCACATATCTGTCAAATTTAACTTCTCTGTTCTTAGTTCAGAGTCTATGAATTTGTCCAAAATTCAAAAACTTTACATATGACCTCTTTTAAGCTTTGAGGTTATAAATTTTTTTTAGTTTAAGCTTAATACAGAAGTTAAAAATAGATTCAAGAAAGAAAAGTTTATATAGTAAGAAATAATTGGTTTTTACAGTGGAAATTCTAATTTTTGAAGTAATTCGACCATAGTATTTTGAAGATTTAATTATATAATCTGAAGCCTTACATAAAAATATGAATTTTAAGCTTGGTTTGGTAATTTTTAGAAGCGTGGTTTATGAGCAGTTCGTAGATGATCAAAATATGCTTTTTAACCTATTCTGCCCATCGATCAAACATTAGGTGCTGAAACTTTGCTTGAAGCAAGTTTAGCTATGGATTTCATCAGGAAAATTGTTGATAAATTTTTCTATTGCAAGGTTTGAGGGGACGAGGGAAATTTAGGTTTTGCTTCATGTTTTTGTCGAGCTCTGGAAAAGAGGTGATTTCTTCACCCACTGTCGATTGAGTCACGCGTGTTTCGGGGAAATGGTGGCTGGAAGTGTGATGCGTTCATGACCGGAGGCTGGAAGTTTACGGTGGACGGAAACGCTCAGGCGAGGCAAGTTGGGTCGGTGGTCAGAACTCGAGATTTATCGAGTTATACTCGTTTTCGACTGTGGACGAGTGTGAGTCTTTTGTCGATCAGAACTCGATGACGAAGAGTTTCTTGATGTGTTGGGATCGCCGGAGCCGGTCAGAGTTCGCCGGCGAGGCTGTGTACGTACACGATGTTTTCGTGTATCAGGCGAGTTCGTTCACGTGGGAGACTCGGTGATGTTCTCGTGCAACTGAGCTTGGTACTCGAGGACAAGCTCGAGTTCGTGGAGTGTTTTGAGTGTTACTGTGTTTTTAAACTTAAAGCTTGGGAAAAAAATAAAGAAGAATAGAAGCAAAGGAACTCAGAGGAAAATGTAAAGAGCTCGGGTCCAACCCGAGTAACCTGGGAAATTTGCTCGGGTTAATGATTGAATGCTAGTCTGTTAAGTATATAATATGGACAGTTGTTGTGTGCAAGAGTAAGAATTTTTGATTTTAATTAACAGTAAGGTGATTAAAAATGTCAAGAAATTTAAATTGGAAATTTTAGATCAAATAAATTGTAATTAAGAAATTTTATTTATTAAATGTTTAATAAGTTTGAAATTAAGAGATTTTAACATTACCTAATTGAAGTTAATTAAGAGTTAACTAATTTGAAATATAATTAAGGAATAATATCTAATTGATTAAGTAATTAATTCAGAAATTGGCGATTGATAATGGGTAATTCAGATTTAATTAATAATGAAGGTTATTAATTGATAATAAATTAAGATTAATGTAATTGATCATAATGATAATTTAGAAATGGTTAATTTAAATGTTTGAAATTAATTGATTAATTAATGAAGGATTTATTAATCAAGAAAGTGGTAAATTCATAAGTAAACAATCTACTTTAATATAAGTCAATTAGACTAACTATATTATACTTTGATGATTTCTGTTCATTGACTTTTGAATATCTGGATTATGATGATTATATAATGTTATACAAGGGCAAATCCATGGAAACAAGTCAGTTTGGAATGAATTGTAAACAGCAAAATAAAAGGGTGAGTAAATCTCACGCTGTTGGATTTTTATTTAAATTTCAATGGTTAAATTTAAATAATTGGTTGAATGATTGAATTGAATGGATATGCAATGATGATGGCGTGACTTTGGTTTTGGTTGGATTCTCGAGTTCATTGTTTGCTTGGCTCGAAGTATTTGGATTGTTAGTTGTTAAACTTAATTCATAAATAGGAAAATGGTTTCGTTTTAAAGATAATAAGGGCTTGATGATTGTGATTCATTAAAATAGTAGGGTAATTAAAATGGATAATTTATTTAATTCAATTAATTTATGATTTGGGTTAATTAATTTAGTAACGAATGAGTTGAATTAATTAATTAAGTTTCAAGTAAACTAATTAAGTGTAAGTAATTCAGAATAATAATTGAATGGCGTGTCAAGTAATTTCTTAATGAAATTAATGAGATATAATTACTTTGCAGAATAAAGCAAGAGATTAAATGAGATAATTAATTAAGGAGTAAGTAATTTATTTAATGAAATAAATAAAAGATAGTCAAATATAGGCAGAGGTTGTTTGAGAATGATTAATATCGGGGTTTAATTAATGTAATTAATTTGGATTAGGATAAATGGAATTGAAATTGGAATTCATGATTTATATAATTAAGGAGGTAATTTAAGATGAATTAATCAATATAAGTGACTTATGAGAAGTTAATTAATATAAGCAGTTAAGGGAATGTAATTAATATAGTTAGTTAATTTATGAAGTAATTAAGATTACTTATTGATTTTGGGTTAAGAATAATTAATATCGTGAAATTAATTGGAGATAATTTCTTGAATGCAATTGAAAGATAATTAATCCAGTGTGATTAATTAAAATGAATAATGAAGAGTTGATTAATTAATTGATTTGGAATTAATTAATATTAAATGAAGGAATCTAAGTGGTTGAGATTTGGAGAATCAATTGGAATCAATTGAATTAATTTGTATGTGATTAAGCTTTGCTTATGGATGATTGAATGGTATTGGATGCTTTGAATAAGTTGATATCTCTAGTATGAAATGTTGTGAATTTCATTTGAATAAATTGGGTTAGGATAATACGAGTCTCGAAGAGACCGGGGTCGGGTATTTGGGAAATACCCGAAATCACTTCGAATATTTATATATTGATTTGTGAAATCAATAGGCTGGAATAAACCGATGTTAATGAATTGGATTATTTTATCTAAGTGGGTACTTAGAAACTGATATGAGAAATAAGTGTTGTCTATTGCAAAATTGTAAATTGGGAAAACTGATATATGTTCCCCGGGTTTATATAAGAATTGCTTTGGTATTCCATGTTAGTTGAGTTTACTCAAGCTGGTTTCCAGCCTGACCCGGGTGTTACTTTGGTGTAATGCTCGGGTCAGACCGAGTATTACAGATTTCCAGGTTAGGACGTTCTGGAGCTCAGGAGGCGTGCAGGATGGCAATATCGCTTAGAATATTTCCGCTGTATTTATATATTCTGAGACATTGTCACGATCCAAATTCCAGCGTTCAAAAATCGACATCCGTACTCCACTGTACTTGAATGCCGCAGATTCAAACGTCGAAATTCGAGTCGTGCCGGAGCTTATCACACATTAAGTAAATAACACAGCGGAAGAAATGAATAATACAAATATCAATATACAACATTTGATACAATAACTGATACAACATGAATGATACAACAGAATGGTACAATAGATATCAACATTTTCAGAGATACAAAGAATAGCAGCGGAAATAAAAGATAACACTAGCAGCGGAACAAATCTCCAAAATAGTCTTCAAGAAAGAACTCCAATATCAGTAATATCCATCTCCAAAGCACCAATCCAGCAATAGCTCGAACTCCCACTCAAGATGAAGAGAAGCAACTCGATCCAAAATGCGATTGCCAAATCCTAATGGCTGAAAGCTATCGAATCTACACCTACTATGGATTATCTGAAAATCCCAACTCTAGACTGCCCGTGTGGGAAATAGTGGGCACCCAGAGTTTAGGAAAGGAACAATAAACTCCAGGTCAGTCATGGGACTGGTATGAGCAAACAAAAGCATTTGGTCTTTGAACAAACAAGAGAATTTAAATTTGAAATCCGCAATGCTTTTTGGAAAATGAAACTACCATAAGGCCTCCCGGCACACACACAATGCAAACGCACACATGGGGGAGATTTCTCCTTATGATAGTCAAACATGCTTACTACGAGAAAAATTCTTTGATATTATTACTAGTGCATAGTGGAAAATCTTTCGAAAGTATAATATAAATCCTAGCCAGCATAGGTACCATGATGCTATGCCTACTATAGCTGCCATGTTAAATGGCAGGTTCTACAACTAAAACCGTACAAGGCACGTATTGGATGAATGAATTTCCAACAAATGGTCAGGCTAAGGAACTTCCTATTGCCACATGGGTACGCCTCTGGCGGGACGTCCCGAGAACTAACGTTACGGTTAGATCTCTGCCAACACAAGGTCGGGTTACCTCTGTAACTAGGTAACTACTACACGAATATGTCATCCCCCGGTCCTTTGGGACCTTTATCCGAGCGCGCGCACAACAACACCACACAGTAATAGGTATAGTGTATCAACATGAGTAAGTATCTGGGCTCCATACCATGATACCACCCTTTTCCAGAAGGAAATGACATACCCTAAAGGGCGCGACCCTCATAACCTTGCCGCATCTTTCCTGTTTCGACCATTTCCGGGGAGTGAGGTCCTGATGCAGTCTCGTCTACAAAGCTACGCTTTGTGCAACAAAGCCATGCTTTGGGTCAACAGATGACCAAAGCAATGATCACAAAGATAAATGATCAAACAAATGATCATATCACAAATGATCAACCAATGATCATCACACAGCAGCACTCAGCATGCCACATTACCAAATTAGGAATATCACTGATAAATATCAACTACATAACCTCTGAGCTCGTACGTCTCAGAGAAGGGTGTTAAGCTAAGAGAATAAATTCTCCGCCACCAAGAAGAAATGTATTTGATAGAGATCAGATAACATCTCAAAGTGTAATGTCGAACATACAACCATACAAGTCTGTTCCGGGTTTGAACAGAACCGAAGGCACTTCCGAAGAAGCCCTTGCAAATCCGGGTATCCACAATCCCGATCGGACTTCCCATCACTTAGGGAGAACTCTATACCGGAGCAACTCAGTGCAGATTCAATCGATAGGTTATCCTATCGTTCTCACAAATACCCGGTCTTCACCACCGGTCTTCAAATGCTATCCATAACGTCGTATCACTATTCGGAATGGGCTATATGACACAAGGTCCTCTCCCGGCTAAACCGAATAATGAGCGCAATATTTTAAAACATATGGATATGGGATTTTAGCTAAGTCACAACTTATAAAATCCAAAACTTTTCTTTGAAATAGTTAAACAAATTACCATTTTTAAATCTTTAAACCAAAAAGATTTATTTCACAAAGTTTCACCCAGTTTCACAAAGATCTATTCATAGATTTCAAAACAATTCCCATTTCAATTGGATTAACCCAATTAAATCTTTAAAGTTAAAGATTTATAGCTTTCAAACCCATTTCCAAAGATTTATCTATAATTTGGAAACCATTTCATTTTAGACTTGAAGTCCTTTTAACACCAATTGGAAATTCATTTCTTTTGTGAAAGCTCACAAACAGTTTCCGTTTTCAGAAAGAATCCAAATATATACCAGTTTAAGTCTTGGGTTAAACTAAAATTTCAAAACATCACCTTTAAAAATGGTTTTAAAAACCCATATAAACCCATTTATAAGTTGAATAACTTTTTAAATATAGTTTTCAAAATCATAGAATTCAATTCAAATATTGAATTCAAATCAAATTATTTAAATTTCAAAACTCAATCGAGTTATTCAAAATAACTTTTATTTTCAAAAGCTTCAATTCTAATTCCAAAACTATTTTGGATTCAAAAATACAATTTTAAATATATTTCAAAAATCTGTGACTTAACCCATTTCCACGTGCAATCCATATTTGTGTGTGTATAAGTGTGGTCCAGGGGTTCAACACAATAGTGCATAACATCATCATCACCGATTCAATCATATCGATAAGCGATATAACCCATAACGCTAATCTTTATTCATAGATTCATAGATAAGATGAATTTATCAATCACAAAGATTCACTCATATGATTTGATGTGGGTTTCGGGTAACCAATTGGAATCCGACTCCCTGTCGCATCGAAATTCAAATGTCGTTCTATGGGTCAAGGGGTTGCATATACATATAACAATATATACGTCTCAAATAAAATAGCCCAGCACAAAGCATTACATAGCATCACAAAACATATCAATCCATCATGAAGCATTCAATTGGCAATCAAACATCTACAATTAAGATGAATAAATCTATGTGGTTTTAAATCTATTCCTCACATAATCACTTCCATTAGTAATGAACTACCCTTAATTGCTTCTTTAATTACTTCTAAATTAATTACATTAATTTATTACCTATTATTGATTAATTAATCCTAATTAATCATCCTTAATTACATCACTAATTAAATAATTAATGATCTAAATTATTTCTTAGATTAATTACTCAAAGTAATTAACAACTCAATTACTATATTGACCCAAATTAATTATCCTTAATTTAATCTCTTAAATTAATTATTTGATTAATTACTAAATAATTAATCCAAATTATCTCCCACTTAAACATCTCCACTTAATTACATCTGTAAATATTAAACAATTACTTAACTATGTAATTTCCAAATCATTAATTACATAAAGTAGTTATTTATAAAACCCAAATGTTTAAAATTAATTAAACTTTATTAAACAATCTCATTCAATTAAATTAATTATATTAAGTAATTAATTTCTTAATTTCTTTATCAAGTAATTACTCAATCCATTTATAATTGATTATTATTAAATTAATTAATCTAATAAAATTAACCAAATTAATTAATTGTTAAATAATCCTGGTTAATGACCTTCATTAACCATTCTTTAATTATTTTATTAGGTAATTAACTTAAATTAATTACCAATTAAATTATCTTTAATCATTTATTTATTAAAGTTAATTACCCTTAATTTAAAACTTAATTACATAATTAATATTCATTTATCATTAATTAAAATTTAATTAATGATCTTAATTCCAAAATGATTTAATCATTAATCAATTATTAATCCCAAATTCAATTAATTAATTAAATTAATTATCAAATCTTAATTACCCTTATTAATAAATTCCAAAACATAATTCTTAATCAAATTTCCAAAGTAAAACATAACTTAATTATGTTTAAAACAATATTATTCAAAACAAAGTACTTTTTGAACTTATCCTTAAATTTCAATTTAAATTCATGTTTAAAATATAATGAATTTTAAACTTATCAAAGTTTTAAATAAATTTAAAACTTTTACATTGCCAATCAAACTAATGCTATGGAAATTTTTAAAGTAAAAGTCATTTCAAAACTTTCAATAATTTAAATTTCCATTTTAATTTGAACACTTAAATTTAAACCTTCTTTTAAAAATTTAAACCTGCAATTCAAGCTAAACCTTTGAATTTCCAGATTTTAAATTAACTTTAACTCTATTCATATTTTTTAAAATTTCATTTCTAAAAGTATTTAAACTATTTTATCAAACCAAGAGTTAATTAAGTTTAAATTTCTGAAACTTAAATTTTATTATCAAAACTGGAATTTGAATTGAAGTTAGAAATTCATACTTGCATTTGAATTCAAACTAAAACTTTACTTCAACCAAACTACAGATTTAAAAAATTAAAAATCCAGATTTTGAAAAAATAGAAAACAGGTTTAAAAACCTGGAATTTAAATTCAAAGTAATTCAAACTTGAATTAAGTTTTAAATATTAAGTTTAAACCTAAACCTTATTTAAAAACCTAAATCTACAGATTTTAAAATTTTAAAAACCAGATTTAAATTCAGAAAACAGGTCTACAACCTGAAGCCTGCAATACACAGAGAAACCCGAGAACCCCATATCCTACTTCGAGTCAAACACATGCCTACTTCGAGTTTCACATAGACCTGCTTCGAGTCATCCTCATATTTGCTCGAGCCATCTCTGCAACACCCCATACCCAAACAGTTCATCAGAATCTCATCGCCGTCCCCTCTGCCGACCATTTCAGATGATCCACTACCAACCAGCAACCCACATATCTTCAAACTTCAACCAGAAACAAGAAATTATACAGGAATTCAAAAATTTATCTCTGAAACTCAAAGTTTCATAACCTGTAAAATTTTTACAGGTTTCAACACCAAAACCTGTCAACGATCATAAATCGCCTCTCCGATCATCTGACCTCCAACCTTCCCGGCCACGAATGCTTCTACACACCCTCTACCCATATCCCAAACACCAAAGCCCTCGGTCAATCCATCACCTCAAACTGACCAAATCTTTAACCCTTATTACAAAACAAGGGTTCAATACAATAACTCAAAACTGCAACCATCTAGTAATTATGATACTCATTTCAGATTTTTATAAGGATCTATGATCCTTTCTTTATAACTCAGAAAGATCCTGAGTTATCTTAAATCACTAATTGCAAGAATTTGCTTACATTCATATTTTTGTTTTAAGAACAAACTGCTACTTATCAAACATCTAAAAATATTAATACTTGATTTAAAAAAATCAAGTTTCCATTAATACATAGTTTAGTGATATTGAAAAACAAGATTAACTCATTAAATTTTTGTTTAGAATTAACATGCAGAGGCCACACTACTTATATCTTTAGCTTGCTAAAGTTTATTTATCTTCAGGCAGAAATCAATTCACCTAAAAATATTTTTTGATTTTTAATCTAAATAAGCAAACAGTTTTAGTTATTTGAAGAACAGATTCTAACACAAATTTAACAATATTTGGTGGATTACTTTCAATAGGAAGATGAATTACAGATCACAGCAGAGCATAAACATCATGTACATTCAATCTTATATAAGTACACAACATATTTATCTCAACATTTAACAAGCAACTTATTTATAGTTTAAAATATAAATGTTACTCACAAACAAAAATAAACAAACTCAGGGAGGAGATTTGCTCACCTGATTTTTTTTTAGACTTAATTCATGGGTAAACAATCTGGTATGAATTCCTAAGCTTATCAGAGATTATATGATGAGGATTTGGGATTTGGTTACATTATCTTTTTTTCTCTTTTAACTCTGTAACTTACAGAGATGATATCAAATATGCACCCAACAATATTCACATATATACTATCAATTCATGTCTAAACCAACATGCAAGCATCACACAATGGATTCATGCATCAGATTCATCAAGTAATACGCAGCAAACACCAAAGAAACACCACAAAGCAGATCATACACATATCAACTTAAAGAGTTTAGAAAAGTGGTTTGCTCACCTGGAATATATTGACAGAGAACAGTTTGAGTTTACAGGCTTTTGCTTTCTTTTCTTTTTTTTTCTTTCCCTTATTTTGATTTTTTTTGATTGGTCTTGCCTGAGGCTTGAATCTGGAACTTGTAAATCAAACCTTTGCTTAATCACTATTTATTTGTTTATACATTTCATCAATAACAAAAATTTTAATTTACTTACCTACAGTTTAAATTCTTGGGTGCAGGGATATATGGTCTGCAGTTGCAAACCAGAAATCACTTTACCCCTTAACTTGATTTGTTTTCCTGCAACTGATTTACAAGGTTGTTTAAACCTTTGTTTCATTTTCTGATTACTAACATTTAATTCAAATTTTAAAAAGAAATTTTTCACTTGCCTTTATAATTTATTTCCAGAAAAATCTTGCATTATCTCTGGCCCAAACTGAAGCTCTTGTTTCCAGGGTGAGACTTTTGCATTTCTGGAATTTGCTTCACAAGTTTACTTTGTCTCAAGTTTTGGATTTGAACAGAGAAGCACCTGCATGCCTCAGGATTTGAAATTTGCATGTTTCCAGTTTTGAAGCTTGTTGAAGTTGTTTGAATCTTAGCTTGATTTCAGAAACTAGAATTGCTTGTTGAATCTTGATCTGATCCTTTTGCATTAAGTAGATCTTGCATTTAATTTTTGATTTTCAAGCTATCTTGATTTCCAGGTAGATTTACTTTCAGTTTTTTTTTTCTAGTTTTGAACAGCTTTGTGATTTTGAGATTAGTGGAGGCAAATCTGTTTTCAGATTTTCTAAGATACCCATGATTACATATGGGAAGATGTAAAGTTTTCATAATTTTAAATTTCATTTTTTATATTCAAATAAATATTATGAATGCCATTTGTTAAAAATCATCATGAGGCCTAAACACTTGTACAAATTCAAACTTACATATGTATGTTTACTTCTTCACTTCCTTATGTATTTTTACATTTAAAATTTTCAAAGACAAAAGAAATTCTTCTTATAAACTTAAATTTTTATATTATATACACTTTGTAAAAAAAATGGTGTATTCCTTGTTTATTTGTATATATATATATGTACAATGTTAAAAGGGTTTAACTAATATTTACATTTGTGGTTATACAAAGATAAAAGAAGCTTTTTATATAAAATTTAATGTCTTATTCATTCTATAAATAAATTTATATTTTTTTTAAATTCAATACTTGTTTTCTAAATCACTTATTCTTAAATTTTAAATTTAAATTTCTATTTAAAATCAAAATTATTTATCTATTCCAAGAATTTTCTAATTAATTCAAAATTTATTTCCAAAAATAAATTTAATTACCAATTTAAACTTAGATAAATTTTTAGGAATGTTACAGATTCCCCCCCTTAAAAGAATTTCGTCCTCGAAATTGCAAAGAAGACAACAAAGAAAGGATAAAAGATATAGAGATATCTTTCCGAATCAAACCGGATATCAAGTCTGTATTTGGCTTATCAAATAAGAATATTGATAATATGAGAACAAACTCATATAATATTACACAAGGTATTTGGGTCCACCGGTCTACGAATATACAAGGGCATTGATTAGTTCGAAGGGATAACTAATCGTTCGTAGACTATATCGGATCCCAGAGAATAAATAGATAGATTAAATCTTCATATTAGTTAACCAGTTTACTTAATTTAAAATTTCCAATTTATTTAATTTTTCAATTTCAAATTCATTAGAGTTTAGATCGAAAAGCTGATAAGAAATCGATGAAGATACAAAGTAAGAATTTTCTACAACGATACGTATGGCCATCATCACACCGAAACTTCTTTCTGGAGCTGCTACGAAGCAATCAAAAAGAATTCGAAATCGAATCAAAGGAGATTGATAGAGAAAAGTTGTTTCCGCTATTGCAGGGTATTGACCATTCGTAGTGGTACTCCCCTGTCCCCTATCTCGTCCCCTTCTCGCACTCATACTCACTATCAGTGGATAGTAAGAGAATTTACTGAGGCGTTCGAACAGATATCTTAGGGATATACTCATTCTAGGGTTTACTTCACCCTATCTCTAATGAGTTACTTAATGTGTTATACTCCTGAGCTAAGGTTTTAACCATCAGCTCTGATACCAAATTGTCACGATCCAAATTCCAGCGTTCAAAAATCGACATCCGTACTCCACTGTACTTGAATGCCGCAGATTCAAACGTCGAAATTCGAGTCGTGCCGGAGCTTATAACACATTAAGTAAATAACACAGCGGAAGAAATGAATAATACAAATATCAATATACAACATTTGATACAATAACCGATACAACATGAATGATATAACAGAATGGTACAATAGATATCAACATTTTCAGAGATACAAAGAATAGCAGCGGAAATAAAAGATAACACTAGCAGCGGAACAAATCTCCAAAATAGTCTTCAAGAAAGAACTCCAATATCAGTAATCTCCATCTCCAAAGCACCAATCCAGCAATAGCTCGAACTCCCACTCAAGATGAAGAGAAGCAACTCGATCCAAAATGCGATTGCCAAATCCTAATGGCTGAAAGCTATCGAATCTACACCTACCATGGATTATCTGAAAATCCCAACTCTAGACTGCCCGTGTGGGAAATAGTGGGCACCCAGAGTTTAGGAAAGGAACAATAAACTCCAGGTCAGTCATGGGACTGGTATGAGCAAACAAAAACATTTGGTCTTTGAACAAACAAGAGAATTTAAATTTGAAATCCGCAATGCTTTTTGGAAAATGAAACTACCATAAGGCCTCCCGGCACACACACAATGCAAACGCACACATGGGGGAGATTTCTCCTTATGATAGTCAAACATGCTTACTACGAGAAAAATTCTTTGATATTATTACTAGTGCATAGTGGAAAATCTTTCGAAAGTATAATATAAATCCTAGCCAGCATAGGTACCATGATGCTATGCCTACTATAGCTGCCATGTTAAATGGCAGGTTCTACAACTAAAACCGTACAAGGCACGTATTGGATGAATGAATTTCCAACAAATGGTCAGGCTAAGGAACTTCCTATTGCCACATGGGTACGCCTCTGGCGGGACGTCCCGAGAACTAACGTTACGGTTAGATCTCTGCCAACACAAGGTCGGGTTACCTCTGTAACTAGGTAACTACTACACGAATATGTCATCCCCCGGTCCTTTGGGACCTTTATCCGAGCGCGCGCACAACAACACCACACAGTAATAGGTATAGTGTATCAACATGAGTAAGTATCTGGGCTCCATACCATGATACCACCCTTTTCCAGAAGGAAATGACATACCCTAAAGGGCGCGACCCTCATAATCTTGCCGCATCTTTCCTGTTTCGACCATTTCCGGGGAGTGAGGTCCTGATGCAGTCTCGTCCACAAAGCTACGCTTTGTGCAACAAAGCCATGCTTTGGGTCAACAGATGACCAAAGCAATGATCACAAAGATAAATGATCAAACAAATGATCATATCACAAATGATCAACCAATGATCATCACACAGCAGCACTCAGCATGCCACATTACCAAATTAGGAATATCACTGATAAATATCAACTACATAACCTCTGAGCTCGTACGTCTCAGAGAAGGGTGTTAAGCTAAGAGAATAAATTCTCCGCCACCAAGAAGAAATGTATTTGATAGAGATCAGATAACATCTCAAAGTGTAATGTCGGACATACAACCATACAAGTCTGTTCCGGGTTCGAACAGAACCGAAGGCACTTCCGAAGAAGCCCTTGCAAATCCGGGTATCCACAATCCCGATCGGACTTCCCATCACTTAGGGAGAACTCTATACCGGAGCAACTCAGTGCAGATTCAATCGACAGGTTATCCTATCGTTCTCACAAATACCCGGTCTTCACCACCGGTCTTCAAATGCTATCCATAACGTCGTATCACTATTCGGAATGGGCTATATGACACAAGGTCCTCTCCCGGCTAAACCGAATAATGAGCGCAATATTTTAAAACATATGGATATGGGATTTTAGCTAAGTCACAACTTATAAAATCCAAAACTTTTCTTTGAAATAGTTAAACAAATTACCATTTTTAAATCTTTAAACCAAAAAGATTTATTTCACAAAGTTTCACCCAGTTTCACAAAGATCTATTCATAGATTTCAAAACAATTCCCATTTCAATTGGATTAACCCAATTAAATCTTTAAAGTTAAAGATTTATAGCTTTCAAACCCATTTCCAAAGATTTATCTATAATTTGGAAACCATTTCATTTTAGACTTGAAGTCCTTTTAACACCAATTGGAAATTCATTTCTTTTGTTAAAGCTCACAAACAGTTTCCGTTTTCAGAAAGAATCCAAATATATACCAGTTTAAGTCTTGGGTTAAACTAAAATTTCAAAACATCACCTTTAAAAATGGTTTTAAAAACCCATATAAACCCATTTATAAGTTGAATAACTTTTTAAACATAGTTTTCAAAATCATAGAATTCAATTCAAATATTGAATTCAAATCAAATTATTTAAATTTCAAAACTCAATCGAGTTATTCAAAATAACTTTTATTTTCAAAAGCTTCAATTCTAATTCCAAAACTATTTTGGATTCAAAAATACAATTTTAAATATATTTCAAAAATCTGTGACTTAACCCATTTCCACGTGCAATCCATATTTGTGTGTGTATAAGTGTGGTCCAGGGGTTCAACACAATAGTGCATAACATCATCATCACCGATTCAATCATATCGATAAGCGATATAACCCATAACGCTTATCTTTATTCATAGATTCATAGATAAGATGAATTTATCAATCACAAAGATTCACTCATATGATTTGATGTGGGTTTCGGGTAACCAATTGGAATCCGACTCCCTGTCGCATCGAAATTCAAATGTCGTTCTATGGGTCAAGGGGTTGCATATACATATAACAATATATACGTCTCAAATAAAATAGCCCAGCACAAAGCATTACATAGCATCACAAAACATATCAATCCATCATGAAGCATTCAATTGGTAATCAAACATCTACAATTAAGATGAATAAATCTATGTGGTTTTAAATCTATTCCTCACATAATCACTTCCATTAGTAATGAACTACCCTTAATTGCTTCTTTAATTACTTCTAAATTAATTACATTAATTTATTACCTATTATTGATTAATTAATCCTAATTAATCATCCTTAATTACATCACTAATTAAATAATTAATGATCTAAATTATTTCTTAGATTAATTACTCAAAGTAATTAACAACTCAATTACTATATTGACCCAAATTAATTATCCTTAATTTAATCTCTTAAATTAATTATTTGATTAATTACTAAATAATTAATCCAAATTATCTCCCACTTAAACATCTCCACTTAATTACATCTGTAAATATTAAACAATTACTTAACTATGTAATTTCCAAATCATTAATTACATAAAGTAGTTATTTATAAAACCCAAATGTTTAAAATTAATTAAACTTTATTAAACAATCTCATTCAATTAAATTAATTATATTAAGTAATTAATTTCTTAATTTCTTTATCAAGTAATTACTCAATCCATTTATAATTGATTATTATTAAATTAATTAATCTAATAAAATTAACCAAATTAATTAATTGTTAAATAATCCTGGTTAATGACCTTCATTAACCATTCTTTAATTATTTTATAAGGTAATTAACTTAAATTAATTACCAATTAAATTATCTTTAATCATTTATTTATTAAAGTTAATTACCCTTAATTTAAAACTTAATTACATAATTAATATTCATTTATCATTAATTAAAATTTAATTAATGATCTTAATTCCAAAATGATTTAATCATTAATCAATTATTAATCCCAAATTCAATTAATTAATTAAATTAATTATCAAATCTTAATTACCCTTATTAATAAATTCCAAAACATAATTCTTAATCAAATTTCCAAAGTAAAACATAACTTAATTATGTTTAAAACAATATTATTCAAAACAAAGTACTTTTTGAACTTATCCTTAAATTTCAATTTAAATTCATGTTTAAAATATAATGAATTTTAAACTTATCAAAGTTTTAAATAAATTTAAAACTTTTACATTGCCAATCAAACTAATGCTATGGAAATTTTTAAAGTAAAAGTCATTTCAAAACTTTCAATAATTTAAATTTCCATTTTAATTTGAACACTTAAATTTAAACCTTCTTTTAAAAATTTAAACCTGCAATTCAAGCTAAACCTTTGAATTTCCAGATTTTAAATTAACTTTAACTCTATTCATATTTTTTAAAATTTCATTTCTAAAAGTATTTAAACTATTTTATCAAACCAAGAGTTAATTAAGTTTAAATTTCTGAAACTTAAATTTTATTATCAAAACTGGAATTTGAATTGAAGTTAGAAATTCATACTTGCATTTGAATTCAAACTAAAACTTTACTTCAACCAAACTACAGATTTAAAAAATTAAAAATCCAGATTTTGAAAAAATAGAAAACAGGTTTAAAAACCTGGAATTTAAATTCAAAGTAATTCAAACTTGAATTAAGTTTTAAATATTAAGTTTAAACCTAAACCTTATTTAAAAACCTAAATCTACAGATTTTAAAATTTTAAAAACCAGATTTAAAATCAGAAAACAGGTCTACAACCTGAAGCCTGCAATACACAGAGAAACCCGAGAACCCCATATCCTACTTCGAGTCAAACACATGCCTACTTCGAGTTTCACATAGACCTGCTTCGAGTCATCCTCATATTTGCTCGAGCCATCTCTGCAACACCCCATACCCAAACAGTTCATCAGAATCTCATCGCCGTCCCCTCTGCCGACCATTTCAGATGATCCACTACCAACCAGCAACCCACATATCTTCAAACTTCAACCAGAAACAAGAAATTATACAGGAATTCAAAAATTTATCTCTGAAACTCAAAGTTTCATAACCTGTAAAATTTTTACAGGTTTCAACACCAAAACCTGTCAACGATCATAAATCGCCTCTCCGATCATCTGACCTCCAACCTTCCCGGCCACGAATGCTTCTACACACCCTCTACCCATATCCCAAACACCAAAGCCCTCGGTCAATCCATCACCTCAAATTGACCAAATCTTTAACCCTTATTACAAAACAAGGGTTCAATACAATAACTCAAAACTGCAACCATCTAGTAATTATGATACTCATTTCAGATTTTTATAAGGATCTATGATCCTTTCTTTATAACTCAGAAAGATCCTGAGTTATCTTAAATCACTAATTGCAACAATTTGCTTACATTCATATTTTTGTTTTAAGAACAAACTGCTACTTATCAAACATCTAAAAATATTAATACTTGATTTAAAAAAATCAAGTTTCCATTAATACATAGTTTAGTGATATTGAAAAACAAGATTAACTCATTAAATTTTTGTTTAGAATTAACATGCAGAGGCCACACTACTTATATCTTTAGCTTGCTAAAGTTTATTTATCTTCAGGCAGAAATCAATTCACCTAAAAATATTTTTTGATTTTTAATCTAAATAAGCAAACAGTTTTAGTTATTTGAAGAACAGATTCTAACACAAATTTAACAATATTTGGTGGATTACTTTCAATAGGAAGATGAATTACAGATCACAGCAGAGCATAAACATCATGTACATTCAATCTTATATAAGTACACAACATATTTA
The DNA here is from genome assembly GCA_030765085.1 of Allium cepa. Lineage (NCBI taxonomy): Eukaryota > Viridiplantae > Streptophyta > Magnoliopsida > Asparagales > Amaryllidaceae > Allium > Allium cepa. The sequence goes on from CM060931.1 coordinate 175,772,305, forward strand.
TCTCAACATTTAACAAGCAACTTATTTATAGTTTAAAATATAAATGTTACTCACAAACAAAAATAAACAAACTCAGGGAGGAGATTTGCTCACCTGATTTTTTTTTAGACTTAATTCATGGGTAAACAATCTGGTATGAATTCCTAAGCTTATCAGAGATTATATGATGAGGATTTGGGATTTGGTTACATTATCTTTTTTTCTCTTTTAACTCTGTAACTTACAGAGATGATATCAGATATGCACCCAACAATATTCACATATATACTATCAATTCATGTCTAAACCAACATGCAAGCATCACACAATGGATTCATGCATCAGATTCATCAAGTAATACGCAGCAAACACCAAAGAAACACCACAAAGCAGATCATACACATATCAACTTAAAGAGTTTAGAAAAGTGGTTTGCTCACCTGGAATATATTGACAGAGAACAGTTTGAGTTTACAGGCTTTTGCTTTCTTTTCTTTTTTTTTTCTTTCCCTAATTTTGATTTTTTTTGATTGGTCTTGCCTGAGGCTTGAATCTGGAACTTGTAAATCAAACCTTTGCTTAATCACTATTTATTTGTTTATACATTTCATCAATAACAAAAATTTTAATTTACTTACCTACAGTTTAAATTCTTGGGTGCAGGGATATATGGTCTGCAGTTGCAAACCAGAAATCACTTTAGCCCTTAACTTGATTTGTTTTCCTGCAACTGATTTACAAGGTTGTTTAAACCTTTGTTTCATTTTCTGATTACTAACATTTAATTCAAATTTTAAAAAGAAATTTTTCACTTGCCTTTATAATTTATTTCCAGAAAAATCTTGCATTATCTCTGGCCCAAACTGAAGCTCTTGTTTCCAGGGTGAGACTTTTGCATTTCTGGAATTTGCTTCACAAGTTTACTTTGTCTCAAGTTTTGGATTTGAACAGAGAAGCACCTGCATGCCTCAGGATTTGAAATTTGCATGTTTCCAGTTTTGAAGCTTGTTGAAGTTGTTTGAATCTTAGCTTGATTTCAGAAACTAGAATTGCTTGTTGAATCTTGATCTGATCCTTTTGCATTAAGTAGATCTTGCATTTAATTTTTGATTTTCAAGCTATCTTGATTTCCAGGTAGATTTACTTTCAGTTTTTTTTTTCTAGTTTTGAACAGCTTTGTGATTTTGAGATTAGTGGAGGCAAATCTGTTTTCAGATTTTCTAAGATACCCATGATTACATATGGGAAGATGTAAAGTTTTCAAAATTTTAAATTTCATTTTTTATATTCAAATAAATATTATGAATGCCATTTGTTAAAAATCATCATGAGGCCTAAACACTTGTACAAATTCAAACTTACATATGTATGTTTACTTCTTCACTTCCTTATGTATTTTTACATTTAAAATTTTCAAAGACAAAAGAAATTCTTCTTATAAACTTAAATTTTTATATTATATACACTTTGTAAAAAAAATGGTGTATTCCTTGTTTATTTGTATATATATATGTACAATGTTAAAAGGGTTTAACTAATATTTACATTTGTGGTTATACAAAGATAAAAGAAGCTTTTTATATAAAATTTAATGTCTTATTCATTCTATAAATAAATTTATATTTTTTTAAATTCAATACTTGTTTTCTAAATCACTTATTCTTAAATTTTAAATTTAAATTTCTATTTAAAATCAAAATTATTTATCTATTCCAAGAATTTTCTAATTAATTCAAAATTTATTTCCAAAAATAAATTTAATTACCAATTTAAACTTAGATAAATTTTTAGGAATGTTACAGACATGCTTGTTTGTATATGTTCAGTGACTGTATATATATATATGAGAAACTCTGATGTAAATTAAAATGTAATCGACAGATATAGTATTCTTTTGTAAACTATTATTAATTATTATTATATTTTGTCCGCTGCGAATGTGAGATGTTTGGTGTTTCTGTTCCACTTCTTCTATCTCTTTCTTCTTTTCGTAACTATCTGGAATTTTCGGCTTCGAAAATTTTGGGTCATTACATTTGGTATCAGAGCTGAAGGGTTAAGTGAGAACCTTGGCTCTGGTGGGGATTACTCATTGAATAGAGTTCGTAGAACTCTAGAATGAGTCGAGTGTATATATATATGAGCGCGTACTTGTTATTTTCTTATATAAAGGTTTTAAATGGTTTTATATAAAAGTATATTTTGATATATAAAGCAATATTCTCTTCTAATGAAATATTTAGGTTATTGGTTGTTAAATTATTGGAATTAAGTTACGAAGTAATATAAGATACAACCAAATTAAAATTAAATTAATTAAAAGTGAAATTCTAGAATTAGAACTCAGAAATTAGAATTGTTTGAAACTTTAAATAAACAAAGTTAATTTGGTTTAAAAAGGTTAAACCAATCCTTGAGAATTTAACTCGAATTTATATAATTCGAGATGATTTAAATTTGAAGTTGGAATTGAATTCATTCAAATTGAACCCGATTTGAATTAATTGAATTTGGGATTGAAGATGTATAAGTTCAAAATTTTAAATGGAAGATTTGGATAGAATTGTAATGATTGAAATTGAAGTGGATTCAATTGAATGGATATTAGTCCAAAGTAATTAGAATAACTTTGGAATTGTAATTAAAGTGGAATTGGTTTAAAATTGAAAAGGAATTTGAAATATAGATTGTAAATGTAATTTATAAATTGAAATAAACTTCATAAATAAATGAGATTATAATTTGGAATAGAATTCCAGAGAATATTTGAAAATAAAGTAGGATGAAAATTCCAGAGTAATGTTTAATTATGAATTGGAATGATTGGGAATTTGGAATTTTTGGGAGAATCTAAAATTCCTTTGGGTTGAAAGTGGTTTCCAAGGGTTTTAGAGAAATAATCACATTATTTCAAAAATATTGGAAGTGTTTTTAGAGAGATAAAAGCATTAAACTCTTTCGGTCACTGCAAAATAACGTCGGTGATGACTGCAGCATCATCGATGTTTGTTTTCGAGTTTCTAGAAGAGAAATTTTGCCACCAAATTGTTTTAAATTGGAATTGTTTGTGAACTGGGTTTGGTTTTGAAATTCAAAAAGGGATAATTGAATTTGCCAAAGAATTTTTGGATATAGTTGAATTCTAAGGTGATATTGAAATTTTGGAAATTTGTTTAAACTCTGGAACCTTGATTAAATGTTTATGGAATAATAAAAATATATTGGATAAATAAAATGTATAACTCCAAGTTAAAAGCAAAATGTGAATGTAATTGATTATAAATAGAAGTTGAAAATTTTAAATTATAATTAAAGTTGTACAAGTTTAAAATTCAAATGGGAAATTTGTATTGGATTAACTTGAAAAGGGTATTGAACTTGAAGAGAGTTCAATTGATATTAGTCCAGATTTATGTGAATAATTTGGAATTAAAATTTAAGTGGAACTGGTTTAAGATCAAATGGAATTTGATTTGAAGTTTGAAAGAAATTGGAAATTAATTCAATTGAGTTAGGAATGAATTAAGTCCAATGGAAATTGGAGTAATTGAGATTGGGTCAATTTAAATGGAAATTTAAATTGAATTATTGGCAAAGTGAACAGTTGGCTCTTGACTATTTTTAATATAAATTGTTTTGACATAAACTTATCTTCTAAGCTATTAAATATATACAACCTTTCTTTTTAAAGCTAATTTATTATATATTTGTTTTACCATTATTTTTGGAGCTATTTAAATATTTTTCAATTGTTTCTTAAACTAATTACTATTTTTCCACTACTTTACAAATAAATTACTATCTTTCAATTGTCTAAAAAAAATCTATGGAACTATTCCACTATTTTTCGACTATTTTACCATTAGTTAACTATTTTACAATTATTTTGCAAACTAATAATTATTTTTCAACTACTTACCTATTTTCATAATTGGTCGGAGTTCAAACTGTTATTGATTAAAGTACCCAACTGAGATAAGGATTGAAGTAATAATCCAAATGGGAATTAATGTAAAGGTGAATAAGGAATGTGAAATGGTTCTTTTGAACTGAAAGAATATTTTGAGAAATATGAAATGAATAAAGATGGAAATTGGATATTTCTTTGGTTTTTGAGAGTGTTTGGAGTATAAAAGGTGTTTTATTCAAGAAAGTAAGGATCCAAAGTTTTAAATATATATATATATATATATCTGAATATATATAAAGGATCTTATGAGGATTTTGGGAAAGGCTTTTGATTTTTGGGAAAAATCAATATTGAGTTTTGGAAAGCCTATTTTGAGAATTATCGATTTTGGGATAATCGATTTTGTGTAAAGGAGCTTTGTATAATATCATACTAGGTGTATGATTTGAAGATACTATATGTGTATAGTATAAAATATTCTGATGATGGCTTTGGGAAAAAAAGCGCTCCCTTGAAATGAACTTCTCAGGAGTGCCACTGAGTGGTGCTGCCTTGAGCCCCAAAGGGGTACTAAAGTTGATCCTGTGAGGAGTCCGGACAAAACTAGTTCCTGGGGATTATGAGCAGTGTATACCATAACGGAAGTCGTGTGTGCCGCGGAGAGCCAACAGTTTACGTTTGATTCTATATCGGTAGACTGCGACCTATGGTAACATTGCGAAAGTCGTGTGTGCCGCTGAGAGCCAACAGTCTGTGTTTGAGTTTATCTCGGTAGACTGTGACCTATGTAGGAGTGGAGAAGTTTCATTTCGATAGCAAAATCAGAGGCCGCGGAGAGCCTACAGTTCCATGGACTTTTGTTGTGACGGCAACGTAACCCTGGATGTAACTGTGATCTGTTGTGTGGGTTCCATGGCGTAATCTAGAGTGCCGCGGAGAGCCTGCGGTTACATGGACTTTTGTTGCGACTGCAACGTAACCCTGGCATGTAACTGTGACCATGGAATGGGTGTGATGATTTCCAGAGCATTCTCACCAAAAATATTTCCTCTATTTTCAAAAATGTTTCCTATATTTTCAATAAAAATTATTTTCTAAGAATTTTCACTGGGTGTTGAAAACGAGTTTACTAAGTACTTATAGATTTTCAGTCCTACGCCTGATCAACGTATGACCAAATTTCTATAAGAACAAGGATGGACTTGTTGAAACATCGAGTTATAAAAGAATTTTTATAAAAACTATTTTGGAAAATATTATGTAGATATTAAAAAGTGTTTTAAAAATGATCAAGGAATACTTATCTGATTTTAAGCATTTTCATGAATTCTGGCTTCGTTCCTTTTCGAGGACGAAAATTTCTAAAGGGGGGAGGAATGTGACGACCCGGAAAATTAAGAAATATTATTTTGATCAGAATTCAGTCTAATTATTTAAATATATAAACTAAAAACAGCTATATATATGTATTCTAATGTAAATAAAATATACCTCATCAACGTTAAACATAGGTATAAAATAAAAATATGGTTACAAAAATAAATATATAAACACTAGGAACTATGAAGTTAACATGAATATTAAATAATAATAAAATCGATAAGTAAATTAGTTTGGGTTGTTAACTTTCAAAAGAAATAAAAAGCAATCTTATATTAGCAATAAATAATATCTCAAATAAATTATGGCTAAGTGAAATATAAAGTAAAATATATCATATCAATAAATTAACATAAGTATAAACAAGTATATGATAAAATAAAAATAAATGTATATCATCACTAGAAGTATGAAATGAATAGAAGCATGAAAACAAATAATAAATATAAAATTATATGTTGGATAGTTTAACTAAAAAAAAAAAATTTGGAATGTAAGCAAGTAATGAAATGAGACAAGATAATAACCTGATCATAAATGTGCTCATAAATCAAGTGTATATAATATAAAGCCAAAAGAGATATTAGCTTCCAAAACAAGACAAACAAAATTAATGTAGCACAACTTAATTCTTTTCAGCCTACAAATTGAAGAAAAAAAATCTCTGGCCAACATTTATAAAATCATTTCCAGTACAAAAAAAAATCTTGCATCATATCCTATATCTATCATAACCCTGTACACTCTCTTATATATCATTTTCATGTTTTTCATTTCGTTCATCAATCTAAGCTGAAAAAATATAACTGCAAACCAGAAAAAAAAACAAGAGCAAACAAGCAACACTATTTTACAAATTTAAACAAGAATCAGGCAAGTAGGATAGCAACTTCAGTTCAGTTTGAATCATCTCAGTAAATGATGACAGCATAACAGGTCCCAGGTCTTCTGTCTTCAAAGCAAAGTGAGTAAACAAATTTTTTTGATAAAGTTTAAATCTGGTAGTAACTTTGATATACAAGATGGTAGTTTGAAGTGATTTAATATATATATATATATATTGCTTGCATGAATGATGGCTGTGTATATGGATATGCACATATCTATCAAATTTAACTTCTCTGTTCTTAGTTCAGAGTCTATGAATTTGTCCAAAATTCAAAATCTTTACATATGACCTCTTTTAAGCTTTGAGGTTTTAAAAAAATATTTTAGTTTAAGCTTAATACAGAAGTTAAAAATAGATTCAAGAAAGAAAAGTTTATATAGTAAGAAATAATTGGTTTTTACAGTGGAAATTCTAATTTTTGAAGTAATTCGACCATAGTAATTTGAAGATTTAATTATATAATCTGAATCCTTACATAAAAATATGAATTTTAAGCTTGGTTTGGTAATTTTTAGAAGCGCGGTTTATGAGTAGTTCGTACATGATCAAAATATGCTTTTTAACCTATTTCTGTCCATCGATCAAACATTAGGTGCTGAAACTTTGCTTGAAGCAAGTTTAGCTATGGATTTCATCAGGAAAATTGTTGATAAATTTTTCTATTGCAAGGTTTGAGGGGACGAGGGAAATTTAGGTTTTGCTTCATGTTTTTGTCGAGCTTTGGAAAAGAGGTGATTTCTTCACCCACTGTCGATCGAGTCACGCGTGTTTCGGGGAAATGGTGGCTGGAAGTGTGATGCGTTCATGACCGGAGGCTGGAAGTTTACGGTGGACGGAAACGCTCAGGCGAGGCAAGTTGGGTCGGTGGTCAGAACTCGAGATTTATCGAGTTATACTCGTTTTCGACTGTGGACGAGTGTGAGTCTTTTGTCGATCAGAACTCGATGACGAAGAGTTTCTTGATGTGTTGGGATCGCCGGAGCCGGTCAGAGTTCGCCGGCGAGGCTGTGTACGTACACGATGTTTTCGTGTATCAGGCGAGTTCGTTCACGTGGGAGACTCGGTGATGTTCTCGTGCAACTGAGCTTGGTACTCGAGGACAAGCTCGAGTTCGTGGAGTGTTTTGAGTGTTACTGTGTTTTTAAACTTAAAGCTTAGGAAAAAAAATAAAGAAGAATAGAAGCAAAGGAACTCAGAGGAAAATGTAAAGAGCTCGGGTCCAACCCAAGTAACCTGGGAAATTTGCTCGGGTTAATGATTGAATGCTAGTCTGTTAAGTATATAATATGGACAGTTGTTGTGTAAATGCAAGATTAAGAATTGTTGATTTTAATTAACAGTAAGGTGATTAAAAATGTCAAGAAATTTAAATTGGAAATTTTAGATCAAATAAATTGTAATTAAGAAATTTTATTTATTAAATGTTTAATAAGTTTGAAATTAAGAGATTTTAACATTACCTAATTGAAGTTAATTAAGAGTTAACTAATTTGAAATATAATTAAGGAATAATATCTAATTGATTAAGTAATTAATTCAGAAATTTGTGATTGATAATGGGTAATTCAGATTTAATTAATAATGAAGGTTATTAATTGATAATAAATTAAGATTAATTTAATTGATCATAATGATAATTTAGAAATGGTTAATTTAAATGTTTGAAATTAATTGATTAATTAATGAAGGATTTATTAATCAAGAAAGTGGTAAATTCATAAGTAAACAATCTACTTTAATATAAGTCAATTAGACTAACTATATTATACTTTGATGATTTCTGTTCATTGACTTTTGAATATCTGGATTATGATGATTATATAATGTTATACAAGGGCAAATCCATGGAAACAAGTCAGTTTGGAATGAATTGTAAACAGCAAAATAAAAGGGTGAGTAAATCTCACGCTGTTGGATTTTTATTTAAATTTAAATGGTTAAATTTAAATAATTGGTTGAATGATTGAATTGAATGGATATGCAATGATGATGACGTGGCTTTGGTTTTGGTTGGATTCTCGAGTTCATTGTTTGCTTGGCTCGAAGTATTTGGATTGTTAGTTGTTAAACTTAATTCATAAATAGGAAAATGGTTTCGTTTTAAAGATAATAAGGGCTTGATGATTGTGATTCATTAAAATAGTAGGGTAATTAAAATGGATAATTTATTTAATTCAATTAATTTATGATTTGGGTTAATTAATTTAGTAACGAATGAGTTGAATTAATTAATTAAGTTTCAAGTAAACTAATTAAGTGTAAGTAATTCAGAATAATAATTGAATGGCGTGTCAAGTAATTTCTTAATGAAATTAATGAGATATAATTACTTTGCAGAATAAAGCAAGAGATTAAATGAGATAATTAATTAAGGAGTAAGTAATTTATTTAATGAAATAAATAAAAGATAGTCAAATATAGGCAGAGGTTGTTTGAGAATGATTAATATCGGGGTTTAATTAATGTAATTAATTTGGATTAGGATAAATGGAATTGAAATTGGAATTCATGATTTATATAATTAAGGAGGTAATTTAAGATAAATTAATCAATATAAGTGACTTATGAGAAGTTAATTAATATAAGCAGTTAAGGGAATGTAATTAATATAGTTAGTTAATTTATGAAGTAATTAAGATTACTTATTGATTTTGGGTTAAGAATAATTAATATCGTGAAATTAATTGGAGATAATTTCTTGAATGCAATTGAAAGATAATTAATCCAGTGTGATTAATTAAAATGAATAATGAAAAGTTGATTAATTAATTGATTTGGAATTAATTAATATTAAATGAAGGAATCTAAGTGGTTGAGATTTGGAGAATCAATTGGAATCAATTGAATTAATTTGTATGTGATTAAGCTTTGCTTATGGATGATTGAATGGTATTGGATGCTTTGAATAAGTTGATATCTCTAATATTAAATGTTGTGAATTTTATTTGAATAACTTGGGTTAGGATAATACGAGTCTCAAAGAGACCGGGGTCGGGTATTTGGGAAATACCCGAAATCACTTCGAACATTTATATATTGATTTGTGAAATCAATAGGCTGGAATAAACCGATGTAAATGAATTGGATTATTTTATCTAAGTGGGTACTTAGAAACTGATATGAGAAATAAGTGTTGTCTATTGCAAAATTGTAAATTGGGAAAACTGATATATGTTCCCCGGGTTTATATAAGAATTGCTTTGGTATTCCATGTTAGTTGAGTTTACTCACGCTGGTTTCCAGCCTGACCCGGGTGTTACTTTAGTGTAATGCTCGGGTCAGACCGAGTATTACAGATTTCCAGGTTAGGACGTTCTGGAGCTCAGGAGGCGTGCAGGATGGCAATATCGCTTAGAATATTTCCGCTGTATTTATATATTCTAAGACATGCTTGTTTGTATATGTTCAGTGACTGTATATATATGTGAAACTCTGATGTAAATTAAAATGTAATCGACAGATATAGTAATCTTTTGTAAACTGTTATTAATTATTATTATATTTTGTCCGCTGCGAATGTGAGATGTTTGGTGTTTCTGTTCTTCTTCTTCTATCTCTTTCTTCTTTTCGTAACTATCTGGAATTTTCGGCTTCGAAAATTTTGGGTCGTTACACTTCTTTTGAATTTTTAGGTTGATTACTTAAGATAAATGCTACATTACTCATTTTACTTAGTTGATTTCTTGTTCTTACAAAAGATTCTATACTTTAATAATATTTTCTTTAAGTAGACATATTTAAATTCTAGCTTTGGAAAATTATTAGCATTTGTATCTTAATTGTTTGAAGTCTCATTATTAGAGTCTTCATTATTTTCATTTGTGTTAATAATTTCATCTTCAAGATTATTAGCTTTAATTGAATTTAAATTTTCATCAAATGATCGTGTCACTTTCTTCCATTGTATCGGTATTTATTTAAAACTTTATATTTCTTGCTTCTGTTGGAATATCCAATAAATATTCCTTAATAAGATTTAACATCACTTTTGTCTAGATTAACTTTCATGTTAAGTATAAAGCATTGCTTTCAAAAACCTTGAAATATGAAACCTTAAGGTATTTATCAGAGAATAATTCATGTGGATTTTTCCATTAATGATTTTATTAAAGTTCAGTTAAAAATATGACAATTTGTAGCAAATCCTTCATCCAAAATGTTCTCTGTTAAATTACTATCATATAAGAGCATTCTCAATTACTCCTGAGTAGTTCGATTTTTATTGCCAATAAGTCCACTTTCTTATAGAGTTCTTGAAAAAGAAAAATATTAAGTTATACATTTCTGATCACTATTTTTTTCATTTTTGTTTTCGTGCTCTCCTTCTTTATTGCTTTTAATAATCTGAATCTTAACTGATTTTAGATTTTGAATTATTTTTGCAAAAGTTCTAAACCATTAAAAAGTTTTATTTTTGTGTGTTAGGAAAATTGTCTGGTATATCTTCATATTCAGTTACAGAAGCAAATCTATTATGATTTATTGATTTGATCTGTGAAGGTCCAAAATCCCAAATGAAGAGGTTCTAAAGGATGCATTGTAAAAATGTACCCTTATATTTAAACAACTTCTTGTGAAGTTTTCCAAATTGACAAGCATCATAAAGAATGTTTACTTTAAAATTCAGTTTTACAAGTCCTCTCACCGTTCCTATTTGGCAACTCATGAAAAATATTTGAAGTTTTAAGCGACCAACGTGTTTGTGCTATATCCAATGATCATTTACGTCAACTATAATACATAAGTAATCATCATCAGAAATTTTTACACTATATATATACATCCTTTTCTTGTACCTTCAAAAGTAATTTTAGAATTAGGATCTCAAATAAAACTGTTATCTTTTTCAAACCTAATTTTAAAACCTTTGCCACATAATTGACTATTAATTAATAAATTACGTTCTAGTTTTTTTAAAAAAAAAAATTAAGATGTGTTTAGAGTTACCATTGTTGCCTTTGGAAATAAAATATTTAAATTATCTCTAATGTTCATGGTTCTGCCATCTTTTCGTACAATGTTGCTCAGTAACTATGTACTTCCACTCATATGCTTTAGACATCCATTGTCCAGTATATATATATATATATTCTTTTTTAAATTTATCACATTATTACGTATCGAAAAAAATAAAAAATGTGTAGATTGGTACCTATTTTATTTTAGGATCCATGGGAATAAGTTTTAGGAAGCCAAAGCCATGAAGTGTTTGTACACCTTTTGAAAATATAATTTTTATATAAATGAATCTTACCAATAAAATTATATGTATGTTCGAAAAGTATTATTACTTTCTATATCTTTAGGAAGCTATATATTAATAAACTTATTAGTTGTTTTTAATTTTAACCTCCTAAGGTTTGGTTTGGGCTTGCTAACCTTAACAAATTTAGTACTTTGAGTGTTGGTTTTCCTTCAATTTAGGGTTCGGGTATATCCAGGTCCATGATTATTAAATAAAGGTTTAGAAATGATAGTAACTTATTTAGATTTTCTTTATCTTTATTTAATTTATCAATATCCATTTTTATTTTATCAATATCCATATTATTTGTCTTAAGATATAATTTTGTCATTAACACAAGCTAACTTAGATTTCATTGAAATATTATTTGTTTCAAAGGATTCATTCTCACTTTCTACCATTTCAAAACTTTGATGTTTTACATCCTTTTCATTATTAAATCCATTGAATCTTTCAGTTTCATCTTCTATATATTGTTTTTCTTCATTTGGAATTTCATTTAATATTTTTAATTTCTCGATTTCCGCTAAACCATTTTTTTATTGCTTTCTAAGTACTTTGTGAACTTTATACATGTCACTTTAAACATGCATACCGTTAGAATCCCATAGTCGATCATCTTCTTCCAAGAAGCACATATTTGGCATTCTCTATTTCGGGTTTAACTTCACTTGATGATGCATCTAAATCATTCCATGTATTCCTCTTCTAGTTGAATGTACCAATATTCGAAGAGTACTATAATTTCTTTAGATTTGCATGATCTCTTTTCAAATGATCGATTTAATCGCATTAGAAATATTTAACAAGATTTTTATTCCTGGAATTGTCTGTATAGTTATCGTTTTTCCAAAATATATTCATTTTGTCATGTTATAGGTATTTCTTGAAATTCATGGTCATGAAAGAGGTTTCCTCATCTCCATCATCTGAATCAAGATTTTCATTTGTAGCGTTAAATGCTAGTGATATTTTCTCATTTGCATGATTTTATTTTCTTGCCTACAACTACACTCATATGACATAAGGTTTCCAACAAGTCCTTTCATTTCATAAGGATTTTACCATTTGTTCTTTTGTGTATATGGTCTTTGATCTCATTCATTAGAGTGTAAATTTAAGTTCTTTGTAACTTAGTTCTCTTCAAAAAATATTTTCCCAGTGATACTAAAGCATGTAAAACATCTTGAAATCTAGCATACATATCAAATATTGATTACTTTTGTTTTATAATAAAACTCTGAAAATAATTACTTAATATGGTTAGTTTAGTATGCTCAACTTTACTTCTACCTCCACATGTAACTTATGGAGTCCTCCAAATTTCATATGCACTTTTGCAGATCAATAATTTATTAAACTCATTTTTATCCAATGCACATAATATAATATTCATGGCCTTTGAACTATTGAGTGCTTGATTTTTTTTGTTGAGTGATCCATTGTATGTAAAATGTTTGGGGATTAGTATATTTAGTTTGTTTGGCATTCCAAATTAATAATCCATTTAACTATATTTGTCTTTTCATTCAAAAGGCCAATGTGCATAATTTTATCTTTGAAATGAGATGATTTGGCACAATTTTGAGAATTCATATTATAGATTTTTCTAAAACCATATTTTGATACCAAATTTGGTTGTGGACTACCTAAATGTGCATACACACATATGTATAATGGATCTTGAAGTTGCCGATACACTAAAAAGGGCGAGCAATTTATATCAACTGTTTAAAAATTAATTTACATATCTCTAAGTTATTGTTAACACCAAAAAGTGGCACAAGCACCTAAGAAATTAAGTAGAGAATGAAAATGAAAATGAAGAATGAGCAAAAAAATAAGACACTGTTTATACTGGTTCGACCAACTGTTGCCTACGTCCACTTAAGATTTATATTGATTATCTTGTTGTTTTACAAGTACATTTCTTATGGTTTAGTGCCACCCTATGGATTATTACAAGGAAATATATAATAACAACAAGGAAGCCAAAAGATCCCTAAAAATGAGCATCTAGCCATTTATTTATAGCTGCAGGTCGTCGCGAAATGCTCGACCACGTCTTCCTCCATAATCTCCACTACTCGGCAGCGGTTGTCCTTAATAAAATATGGCCATGTCAATAAGCAGCTATGGATAGGTACCTACCCATAGGCATGGATAAGTACTGATGCATAAGGTTCACTTATTAATCAACGACATTGCCTTATGTGATATAGTGTTGTTATTTGCTTCATGATTCCTAGCTTGTTTGCATAGTTTTGAGTTTGTATTCAGACCAACAGGATGGATGGTGGAGGAGTAGAGCGGTTGATTTCAGGTGCTCGGGCCATTTGATAGCAAACAATGTGTGGAAGATCAATGTGGCCTGAAACAGATTGTTGGAACCACAACTTGGTTCTAGAAGGAAAAAGGGGCATTTTTGGAAAAGTTCTATGGACCGATATCGATCTATAGGGGTGGATTGGCATCGATCCATCACCTGGATGAATATTGATTTAGAATTTTGTTCGATAGCTTGCCTTCCATTTTATGGTCTTGGTTGTTCTTGACTTCTAAACTTTATGACTATCTCTCTAAGCCTCCTGTCTCGATAGTTTTCATTTGATCCATCAAGTTTTTTTAGATACTGCCCCGTCAAAAAGATGGATAACACTTGCCACACCAAAGTACATCTTGTTTTAAACAAAATGTAGTTTGAACAGAGACAAGTCGGCATTGCCATATTAGACTCCAATCTCTTCTTCGAGCAGTTGTTATTCTTCCTTTGGACCATTTCGATGAAGTGATGTGTCTCAAGCTATTCATTATGATGCTTCACTAGAATCTAGCACTCTAAAACTAGATTGTGCTCTCACGATCTGCCACTCTAAGCTTGATAGTTTTGAACCAATTCCTTTGCTAGATCTTTCAGATTCAAATCTACTTTCTTTTGATTCCAGTTATGGAATGTGGAACATGCATATGTACACGCATACATATGCACATTATCATGGAGTTGTTTGAGCATATGGACTTACACGTATATGCATATATGGGTCTTCATCCCTTTATTTCCTTTTTTATTAGATCATTCGATACCGATCCATAGGCATGGATCGGTACCGATCCATGCCTTAGAAATAGGCGAGTCAAATGCCTATTATCTTGGTTAAGGGGGGTATATTACCTAACACGTTTCCCTTTCTTCCTTAGTTTATCTGCTAATTGAATTCAAGCTTTTGGGTCTACCATTAAAATTTCTTGCTTGCACCAACGTCCATTAACCTTAGAGCTACCGCCGTCGCTCATCTTTGACTTGCATCTGACACACCATCGCTTCTCTATTTGGTTCGTACCCGATCTATCTTGGACAAAACCCTCAATTCAAAGTCCAAATCTTGAATCGATAGTTTTCTTTAAGCTTAAACAATTTATGTAGGCAGTAGAGATAGAGTTGGACACTAGTGAACTTCATGTCGAAGGCAGAGTTTGGGATTAGGGGAGATGATGTAAAACGTATGGATCCTACCCTTGGTGGATTTTAGTTTTTCATTGGCTTTACAACATTACATTGTGTATCACATTCGAACTTTTCCCAAATGTTATCTCTTAAATTCTAGGACATTTAAATGCATAGGCATTACTATGAATCCAATTGGATGGTCGGCGATGATAGTCACTTCGGACAGCATCTAGATTTTTAAATGAACTATTACACAATATTAGCAATTGACACTACACAACAATGTAACTAGCACCGCATTGCACCAATTTTCTACTTTAGCAACAGATATTTTTTTCAATCTACTTGATATAACTTGTATTTGAGTTTTGACAGTTATGGATCATAGGCGTTCCAAGAGTTTCTCTACTTAAGTTGTAGGCCCATCAACCTCTAGATATGTTCAATTAGATACCAAGGCGAGCTCGACTATGATTCCTTCTAAAAGGCAAACTTCGTCATAACCTATACCTCAGCCTAAAAATCCGCTAATAAGTGAACTAGCTTAGGAAATTCGAGCAGAACCTTTAGAAGGCCTAATAATTAAAGACGATCCCTACACACTTGATGATGCTGTTACATAAAATGCTCTTAAGGAAGGATCACTTAAGAGGATTTGCAAAAAAGGGTACCTCGTTTGAGGATGTACTAGTTCCCACATGCCACTGGTGGGCACATCACTCCCTAGACGGGTATACAATATGCCATAAATACATGTGCTTGGATGGATGTGTCCAACCATTCAATCAGTTTATCGGACATGTTGTTCATTTTATGAGGATGACTCCTACTCAGCTCTATCCGACTAGCCACGTGTTCCTTCATAGCTTGTTTATCATCTTCGCTCACCATTTCAACCATGTTCCAAGCAATTTGATATTTCTCTGGCTTCAAGCACCACAAGGGAAATCCTTCCCTCATTTTCTTAGAGTCATCCAGAGGTTGTCGAATCATGGTCAGCAACTGGAATAAACAAAGCTATTTCATGGGGAATTCTTCTTTGTTCGCTATCCTCGTGGATTTGCATAGTGATGGTTGTCTCCCCATAAGTTCTATTCTTGTTCTTTTCATACAAGTCTAGGTTCATAGTTCTGCTATAACTGAACGCAGTTTTTGTTCTTTATAGATATATTGCACAGGCCTAAAATGCTACTTTGGAAGAGACCATCCAAAAACTTTACAAAATTGTGGAGGTAGAGAGAAGTTAAGACACTGCTTAGTAATGGGAATCTGTGAGCCTATAACTTGTTAGACCTAGATCATACTATCGTTCTTGCTCCTGAAGCCATCGATGGCAACGAGGATGATTCTTCATTCATAGATAATGGGGATTACTCACTGGTGCCCTTAATTCAAAATAGATTTATCAAAATATAAGGAGTAGGAGAACACTTTGAGGAAGGTAAGGACGATGGAGTTGGTTGTATTAACGATGATGTAGGCCATGACACATCTATTGATGAGGGCAACGACGATCAACAGACTCTTTAAAGAAGAAGTCTCAAGATTAAACTCACCAAATGGTAGACTTCGACTTCACCTCTGCTGAACATAACTACAATGGAAACTCCTATACAGCCTTTAGAGGATGCTTATGTAAATTTTGAGCCAATCCCGAATGTAACCAAGTCTTTTGGCATTAGGAATATGAGCACTAGGGATGTTGGATCCCCTATTCATTTCCAAGAGGAAGTGCCTTCAGGTAAAGCAGGGGAGATTACCCTTGTCAGCAAAATTATAACCCATGGTTCATCAAGGAGACACTACGACACTTGCTTGCATACACACATGCAATGCACTTTGCTCACCTTACATCGTTTTCTTGTTTTATCAAGGATGATTTGTCTTTGTTTCATTTGCAGGTTCAGTGGAATGACGTGGTTTGTATGAGGATCTTGAGGATCAGATGGCATATCAACTAAGACGCAAACCAATCATGGAACCACACATAATCAATTTAGATTTTGATTTTACCGGTTGTTCAAGTCATGATCAAGGAGGCGGAGAGAAGGACTATAGGATATATGACTCATTGTCGAGGTGTCAATATAGATCCAGGTCACCTCCATCCAGAGCTTCGAAAAGGCACTCCAACCACCACAACGATGTTCCTTGTGATGACCCTTCATGTGCATACCTTTCCACCAAGCACATAACACTATCTTATGCTCCATGACATTCTGATTGACCATCGAAGTCTACTGCTTCTTATTCCTGTCGACATAGAGCTGATAAAATGCCTATTGAGAAGCCTTCTGAATAACCTGTTGTTAAAGCAGATCAGCCAGTCACGTCTAACCCCTAAAAAGCTAAATTGAAACATCGCTTCCCAAAAAACAACTCTAATGGTTGCAAGTTTGTCCCTAATTTTAAATATTTCTTATGATATCAAGGGTCAGACGGTAGCGTACGTTGGTAACGTGCATGATCTATACTTCACTTGAAGAAGGTTAGTTGAGAAAATTTAGGATTATGCCATGAGCATAGAGACTAAAGTTGTGCCTATGGCTTATGGAAAATTAGAACGATTAGAATCTTGATGCAGAGGTCGCCGAGCTGAAGAAAGTAAAGGTAGAAGCCGACTAGAAAGTCAAGGACCTAAATACGGTGATCGAGCGGGAAAGAAAAGACCACTTAAGCCAATTTGAATATGTTCATTAAAGGAATTTTGAGATGGCTAAAGAGGTGAAGGAGCTGAAGGAGCGACTTGAAAAAGAAAAGAAGGAAAAAGACGAGGCCCTTCAAATAGCTAAAAACTACTGTGAAGAAATGCTCAACACTTCTAAATAGAGGGATGATGCACTAAACAAAGCCAAGAAAGCGGATGTTTTGGTGGCAATCGCGAAGAGGCGAGTTGAAGATAAGTTTATGACACTCATCACCAATTACAATGCCAATTTACTCAACTTTAGAGATTTGGCCTGGCTTGGTAAAGGTTATCCCCAAGCACTAACGTTAGCATGGGAGTAGACACCGCGGGAAGAGCAACAACATTCAGAAATAGGTAAAGTAAATCCGATAGAGCTAGAAAGCGAGATTCTAAGTCCAGTAGAAATTGAGGAGCTCAGAGCAAGTGAGCTTATCTTACATCCAAGGTTGGCTACTACAGTTCAGAAAGATCATGTTGAAGGCTCCGACATTACTCCTTGGTACAGGCCTCACTTCTGAGCCTCCAGCTTCATCTATTACTTCGTATATCCCTTCATACAACCCATATATACTGCAAATGTAGAAAACAAGCATAAGGTCTCCTGTTCAAGATAGGATTTCAGACGGTAAACCCTCCCAAAAAGGGCCTCAATTCGGTAAAGGTGTATTGTTGGCCTCACCCATATTTGAGAAGGTGAACATGACACCAATCAATGTCGCTAATCTCTCCTTTCATCTTTATCAAATTTTAAGTCAGCCTGCAATTTCTAACCTCCCAAAGGAGGGCTCCCAACCGAGAAAACAAGTGACAATGGCCGATTTAATAACCATGACTATTTCCAAGACGACTCTAAGCATTCTATTTGGTGACACTCTAGGCCCTAATATGAAAATGATTCATGCTTTACAAGAAGAGGGGCCTAGTGACCTCTAAGGTATGCCACCTGATGATGATGTTCAGATTACTAGGTCAATTGATCTTGCTCTAAGGCTTTCAATGAGCGAGCTTTTTGAACAGCAGCTCAAGTTTGCTACAGAGATTAAGCAAGATCAGGTGAGTTCATCCCTCCTCCTTTATTTATCGCTTTGCCTAGGGAGGCCATTTTCTTTTTGGTCATGCTACCTATGGTCGGAAGCACTCAAGGTGCGTCTAATGCCTCATTGCACAGTTTGCCTTCAGGGAAAAGGAAGTGGAGGAAGATTAAGGATGAAATAAGAGGGGTCTGGTACGCCATCTTCTATAGAGGAGAAGAATAAGAAGAAGTCTAAGAAGTGATCATTTGTCTCCTTCATGTTTTTGGTTGTATCGCCGTAGGACCTATTTTTCTTTTTGTATTTAGGCTGACTTTATGTAGATTTGGCCCTCACTTTTGCTTTCAATTTCGATGTCAATAACACTTTCACTTTTTCTCCAAGCCTTACTTTGACTATGAATAATATAGAATTTTTATTACACTCAAATCTTGTGTGAATTTGACTACGTGTTTGAGAAATGCGCTTTATATTCAATATCTTTACAATATACTTCTAATCATCAACATTGGACTAATTTACTAGTCAACTCCATTGTTTAGGCAGAAGTAGGACAATTATTAGAGAATTTATTCACACATACTCGCATATGACCCCAACTTTGGTACTTGGGCGAACTTCGATTGCTTGGAGGGATAACTTAAACATTCCTTTTAGGAATGTTTTATGTTCGATCGTCCCTAACTTAAAGCGTTAATCGAAATAATATATTTCTGGATGGCAATTTAAGCATCCCACTTTAAGATGCATGCTTTTTCCATGCCAAATTATGGGGGTTGGTTGAGAGTTAGCCACTTAAGATGGTGGTTAGGATATCCCTATCTAGGATTTTACTTGCGATTGCACCTAACTCTGGGCATCGGTTGAAGTTTGTAGGAGATCCTATCAAACTCTAAATGTAGGCCTTTTGTCTTGCTACTTTGAGCAAGGTATGGATGCTTTGCTAAACTTTAGGCACAATTATAAAGGCAAATTATCTAAATTTAGCCTTTGAATGTTTATACTCCAACCCCCAAGTCATAGGTTAGAGGAGTCATTGGGTACCTATCTCCAGATACTAAGTGTGATTGAGCTTCGAGCATCTAGTCATGGACTACAGAAGCTTGTTGGCACCTATTTCTGGGCACCTGCAAGCCTGCATTTTGCACATGTAGGTTCATGTAAACATAACACGGTTCATTGTGTAAAATCAAGTAAAAACAGATTCAGGAGCTTCGGATGTCACTTCGATTATAAACATTAGAAATGACAGATTCTATCTGGCTACACAACTTTCATTAAATATGTACAAATTTAACTCAAGTGAAATAGCGTCGTAAGTGCTGGTATTCCATACCCATGGGAGTGAAATTCCATCCACTATTGCTAGCTTGAACGTGTTATCTCCAATCTTCTATTCAACTACGTACGGACATTCCCAATCCACGTCTAAGTTCCCAGGGCCTAGAAAGATTTGTTTGAGAATGAGGTTTCCAATGTCAAAGGTCCAAGTCTTGACCATGTTGTTGTAGTATCTAGCGACTCGGCTTTGATTGGCAGCTGCCCTCAAGTCAGCTTCATCTTGCTTCTCATCGATCATATTGAGAGACTCCAATAGGAGTTCCTTATTCATCCGTGGATTATAATGAATCACTCGATGAGAAGGTACTTTAAGTTCAGCTGGGTTCGTAGCCTCTAATCTATAAGCCAGGGCAAATGGAGAATTCCCAATTGTGGACTTTTGGGTCATTTAATAAGCCCAAAGTGCTAATGGAAGTTCATCAACCAATTTTCCCTTGGCCTTCTCCAATCGCTTCTTAAGAATTGACTTAATAATATTGTTCACCATTTTGACCTATCCATTCTCTTAAGGGTGTGTGACTGTTGCAAATCTCTTCTCGATGCGATGTCTACGGTAGAAATCCTTGAATTCATTATTATCGATTGTTTTCCATTAATGGAAATAATCGTTTGAAAACTCCAAAATGGCAGATGATGTTTCTAACAATGAAGTTGATTACTTTCTTTGTGTTGATTACGGCAAGCGGGTTTGCGTAAACCCATTTGGTAAAGTAATCTACTGCGACGGTGGCATACTTCACACCACCTTTGGACATTGGTAGCATACCAATGATATCGATTCCCTAGACTGCAAATGACCAAGGACCCACTATTGAGTAATCTATGTTGATGGGGCTCTGGGAATCCTAGTGAATCTCAAGTACTTGTCAAACTTTCTCGTGCAATCAGTAATGTCTCGATTGATAGTAGGCCAGAAATACCCATAGCGAAGGACCTTCTCCGCTTGGGTTTGCCTTCCAGTGTGCTCGCCCCATGCCCCCTCATGTTCTTCTCTTGGGACTTGCTTGGCCTCATTATTGGCAACATACCGAAGCATAGAAACCGAGAATCCCTTCCTATAAAGTATTCCCACTTGCACGATGAATCATGAAGCTTTATAAAGGATTTGACGTCGCTTGCATTTACTATCAGGAAGGAATTCTCTCTGCATCTAATTTTTTTATCAGAATAATCAATTACTCTTTCTCACGTTCGGCCTTTAAGGTCCAATCAATGCCCATTTGGTCGATGCTTAGAGCATATAGCACTTTCATCGGGACTAGGCCTATGAGCTGCTCATTTTTGGAGCTGGCTAACTTAATCAGTAAGGCGGCCATCGCATTATCCTCTCTGGGAATATGTGTTATGATGTAATATTTAATATCATTAAGCTGCTCAAGGGTTCGGTTGAGATTGAAAAAGAGTGCGGAGTAAGGATCTTAAGGCTAATTTAATACTAGAAGGGTGTGAATAGTGTTTAATGGATTCTAAGACTTATATGGACTAATTTAAAAATTATGATGTAAACAAATGCAGAAATTAATCACAGAACAATCACAGAAGAAAATACAGATGCAGAAAGTAAATAAAAAGCAGTAAAAGAAAAGAACATACTGTATTTTATACTGGTTTGGAATTACCCTACATCAGTCCTGTACCAAGGCAAACACCTCATACATATTTTTATTATACCAATGTCGAGATTACAATCCTCAATTTCTAAAGCCCTTGATGTACCCTCCTGTCTCTCGAGTCCGGGGCAAACTCTCTTGATTTACGGGGCACAAGATCACCCAATTGATTTCCAGGCACAACCACACCTTATCAAGAGACTCAATAAACTTTTGATTACAAATTGATCCTATAACTCCGAATAGCAATTTGATCTTCAAGAGAGGGCAGAGAATCAAACAAGAATGAGATTATAATTTGATTAACTTGGGAATTCGATAGAATTTCAGCACGATCTTAAAAGTATGAATTTTTTAGAACATGGATTTGTCGAGAAGAAGGAGTGAAGAAAATAAGAAATTTGTTAGTTAAAAAATTCATTTGTGAAGGCTATTTATAGATCACCAATGGTCATAACCATTCGTTAAGAGATTTAAACGAATAGATATTTCTTTTGAAAATTGAAAATTTTGAATTTAATGGCCACCATGTCGACATGGGGTATCTTATAATGTCGACATCCCTTAGTAAAAAATAATGCAAAATTTGATTTGAAAATGGTATTTAAAGAAAAACAAGATCAAATGATTCTGGAGTAAAATAAACTAATTTTCTATGTTTTAAAATAAAGAAGAGTAGAAAAATACATCTTCAGAACATATATATAAATTTGATTTTAAATCTCAAGTATATATATTATAAAGAATATTTAAAAATCAGAGGACATTTTTAAAAACAAACAAAGTTTGGAACAAGAGTTTATTCAAAAACAAAAACAAAGAATAATTTAAGGCTAAAATATATTTTTGAAAATCATTTGAAAGGATAATTTTTAAGACTCAAACATTTTGAAAAGCAGTTTTGAAAATCATTTTGAAAAGCTATTTTGAAGTAGTTTTGCAAGCTTTTTCCTATAGAATATCTAATCACATGAGGACTCGAGAACTTGTACAAAACTAGGACGTTCGTGGGTTTGTAAACCACTTGTCGTAGGTTTGTAAGCTACTTATCGTAGGTTTGTAAGCCACTAAGAAGGTAGAATGGGTTCCATCCCAAATGAAATATGGAATGAAGATTTCTGTGCTATTATGAAGTTTTAACAAAAACTAGAAACTTATCCTGAAATCTTGATCTTGATGCTCTTGAGTCTTCAACCTTGAAATCTCCATTCTAAATCTTGGGTCTTGAGTCATTATACTGATCAGCTTCAGTAATCAATACCTGCGCATATATATATCCTGCATATACATATCTATCTAGACAGTAGTATTAGTATATATTTTATAATAAGATAAGTTAAAAAGGTTGTTGTCATCAAAACCAACACCTCAGTTCCTAACAATCTTCTCCTTTTTGATGATGACAACCTGTATTTACAAAATATACTTACCATACCATAACTCCTATCGTAACTCCCTCTTACTCCATGACTCCCCCTTACTCCAATCATAACTCCCCCTTACTCCAAGCCAACTGCTATTTTATAACTTCTCCCCTTTTGTCATCAACAAAAACTTCTTACTAATAAATCCCTTGAACTTGATATAAGATAATCAACCATAATACAATAGAGTAATCCATATATAAGTGTAATGAGTGCTAAGTATGAAATGTGATCACAAATGTGAAATGTGATCATAAATGTGATCATAAGTGTAATCCATAAGTAAATCAATCATCATTCAATCATATTTATAGTTATTATTCAATCCAATCATACATACAAAGCATACTAAATGTTTTAAATAAGTCAAGTCAATCAAGTTTAAAGCACACCAATCAAATCAAACAAATAACATATAGAATGACTAGACACTCCTTGGTACTTCCACCCATCCATATTCTTCAAAGATAGGGTCTGCTTTGATGGCATCCCATTCTTCTTTATCTTTGTCGAGAGTGACTGGTGGATTTCCTTCGAGATCGTCCTTGTTAAGAGCTGAGATCGTCCAACGAAGAGCGTCGAAATGTCTCTTTTGCTCCTTGATCATTTGCATTTGTCTCAATTCTAAGTGGCGCTGATTACGTATGAATGCGATGATATTCTTGAAGGAAGTGAGAGTTTTATTAAGATTATCACTTAGATTCTTAATCGAAAAAGTCATAATTCAAGAAATAGGAAGAAATATGAAAGGGAGTGATTAGAAATGAATTTTGATAATTTTTGGAAGAAATAGGTATAAATAGGGGTAGAAAGTCGATCAAAATGAATAGACACAAGTTAGTTACGTGAAATTAAAATTTGAAAGTGTAACTAGTTTCTGCCCGTTGTATGTCGAAAAGGGGGGATGGTATATGTCGACATGCCTCTGCCTAAAGTGACAATTTGCTTTGTTTTAAATATTATGAACAAATCTATGCAACTAAAATTTTTATAATATAAAAACAAGCAATTACAGAGATAAGTGAAGTTGAATAACAGAAACTAAAAGATTTCATTAATGATTTTAGCCAACCACTACATAAAATAATATAATATTAACTAAAATAAAGGAAAATACATGGATAGAACTTGAAGTAAACAAGATAACATGAACTAAAACTAATTAGATGAAGATGAAGAAGATGATAGTCCAAGCTTTCTACTAACTTTCCCGAAGAACTTGTCGATTGTAGTAGGAATCTTATCCATTTTCTTGCTCATTGATCTTTTGAGTGTCTTTTGATTTTCCACTATAATTCTTTGATTATTGAGAACGGTCTTATTGGATGGATTAGAGGGATTAGTAGGATATTCAATACTCTTTAAGGAAGTTTCTTGATCTTCCTCTTCCTCCTCTTCAATTTCCATCCCTTCCTCTTCCTCTTCTTCTTCCTCCTTTTCTTCCATCTCTTCGTGAGCAAGCCTTTCTTCCTTTTTTGTAAGTGTTTCATATGGTTGAAACACTAATGGAATTTGCATAAGGGAAATGTTTCCATGGTGGAACACTTTTCTATTTATAAATTATTCCCTTTTGAAATCAACTCTAAAGTAATTAAAAATCTAAGTGAGATAAACTCCATGATATAACGTGTTTTCACCCATAATAAAATTCTTAGGCCTTAGCTCATCTAAAATAACTTGAGCCTAATTAATATCATAATTTCCGAAAATTGCAAAAAGAGCTTTGCAAAATTTCAAAGTTGGGTTGTTGTAATTTCCGATCTTGGTATAAGAGTGTGTTGAATAAGAAGGTTAATAATTCTTGCTTTTGGATGAAAATAACGATTTTTAAATTCAAAATTTTCAACCCCTTCAAAGATGTGCTGAAATGTCTCGATCATTTTCATTTATTTTAAATTCCGAGAGATTCATTCTGGTATACTTGCATCCCAAAATATTTCCTATAATTTCACAATGTAAAACTATTTGTGTTCCTTTAATACTACTCCAAATTTGTCCATCTTGCCCATCGTAAAAACCACGATTCAAATTCGCATAAAATATCTTAACAAGATTTGGATTACATACAAAATCATTTTGTTTGTTATCTACTACCCTAAGAATAGAATATGTTGAAAATGATTTTCAATTTCATAAGAAGGAAAATCTTCAAAAATAGTAAATTTCCCCGTATGAATTTTATCAAAGTTTACATAATTAATGTAAGCTTTGATAGTTTCCAGGTCATTAAAAAGAAAATTTTTGATAGGTTTTGGAAGCCTAATGGTGTTAGGAGTGCTTAAAGAGGCCATTGAAGAAGTTTGAAAGGAGTTGGAGATAATGAAGATAAATTTGAAATTTGAAATAAAAGTGAAAAGTGATGATAAGGAGAGTGAATTAAATAGAGATTCTATAGACATATTCTCTGGTCAAGAGGCATCTTTCCAGAGCATTGAAGTTGGTGAAAAGCTAGAGGCAAATTCAAAAGTTTGAATTCAAATTTTGAAATCAAATTCTGAGGGGCATGTCGACATGGGGTATACGGGTATGTCGACATATGCCTATTGAATCAAAGGACAAGTGTCTATTCCTACTTTCTAATAAATGCATATATTATATCCTATATTCTACTTATATAATTCCTGTGATAATGTTAAGTATAATAATACTTAAATATTAATAATTTAATATTTAAAATAATATTAAAATAATATTATTTTCGAATTTAAAATTCAAACTTCAAGGGATAAATTTGAATTTAAAATTCAAGGAATTTAAAAAAAATAAAGCAAACAAACAAGCATCCATTCAAACAAGAAAAAAGTAAAAATAATGTAAATGGGTACTTATTTTTGGATCCGTACTCCCATCGTTGTCAGATTCATGAACAGAAGTGAAATACAGATTTGAATTATCCATCTTCTTTTGATCGTCACTGGATGATGTGTCTGAATCATCAAGAGTTACTGTGTATGCTTTCTTTCTTTTCCTTGACGAATCAATATTTAAAGGGAACAACTGTTTATCTGGATACGAACAATCTTTCCTATGATGCTCGACTTTATTGCGATTGTAGCATCTATCAATGTTGACGTTCTACGTATTATTTCTGGAATTCCTTTGATCATTTCTTTTGTAATTATTCATTTTTCAATATTTTATGAAATTTTGGAAGTTTCTAGTTATGAAAGCAATCTCCTCATCACTGTTCGATTCCGTATCTTCAGTTGTTGCATTGAATGTTATTGACTTCTTTTCTGTAACCTTGTTTCTTTTCTTCCTTGCAGTTGAACTTCATATGACATCAGATTCCCAATCAATTCTTCTATTTTCATTAGACTAGTATCATTTGCTTCTTCGATTGCAAGTGTCTTTTGATTCCATTCTAGAGTGAGTAAATTTAGAATTTTTATGACTTGGTCTTCCTCCGAAAAGCATTTTCCCAGTGCAATTAGTGAATGAACAATATCTTGAAATTGACAATACATGTCGAAAATGGACTCATTTGCATGCATTTTAAACAATTGAAACTGATTAGTAAATATGGAGATTTTAGTCTATTTAACTTTGCTTATTCCTTCATGAGTAACTAGCAAAGCTTTCCAGATTTCAAATGCAGACTTACAAACATACACTCTATTAAACTCATTCGTATCTAGTAAACAAAATAATATATTCATGGCCTTTGAGTTATTTTGTGCAACACCCTTTTGCTCAGCAGTCCACAAGGCAATATTTGTAGCTGGTTCAACATACTTAGTTTATGTGATATTCCAAGCGTCTAATCCTACTGATTGCAAATAAATTTTCATTCTACAAGCCCAATATACATAATTATTGCCATTGAAAAATGGTTGTCAGACAGCAGACTGACCTTTTGTAAATGAACTGGTGTTAGTATTAACAGAACTAGTGACAAAGTTGACATTACCAGTGTTGATAGCCATTAATTTTTTTTTCAAGTTTTAGATTATGAAAACTATGAAAATCTATGCTTTGATACCAATTGAAAGAGAGTGTGGATTAGGGATCTTAAGGCTAATTTGACACTAGAGAGGGCATGAATAGTGTTTAATAGATTCTAAGACTTATATGGACTAATTTAAAAATTATGATATAAATAAATGCAGAACTTAGGCACAGAACAATCGCAGAATCAAACACAAATGCAGAAAGTAAATAAAAAGTAGTAAAAGGGAAGAACACACCGAATTTTATACTGGTTCGGAGTTACCCTACATCCAGTCCTATATTAAGGCAAACATCTCATACAGATTTTTATTATACCAATACCGAGATTACAATCCTCAATATCTAAAGGCCTTGAGGTACCCTCCTATCTCTCTAGTTCGGGGCAAATTCTCTTGATTTATGGAAACAAGATCACCCAATTGATTCCAGGCACAACCACACCTTATAGAGAGACTCGATAAACTTTTGATTTTAAATTGATCCTATAACTCTAAATAGCACTTTGATCTTCGAGAGAGGGCAGAGAATCAAACAAGAATGAGATTCTAATTTGATTCACTTGGGAATTCGGCAGAATTTCGGCACGATCTTCAAAATATGAATTTTTTTAGAATATGGATTTGTGGAGGAGTGAAGAAAATAAGAAATTTTTTAGTTAAAATATTCGTTTGTGAAATCTATTTATAGACCACCAATGGTCATAACCATTCGTGAAGAGATTTAAACGAATAAACACTTCTTTTGAAAATTGAAACTTTTGAATTTAATAGCCACCATGTCGACATGCGGTATCCCATGATGTCAACATCCCTTGGTTAAAAATAATGTAATATTTGTTTTGAAAATTGTATTGAAAGAAAACAAGATAAAACGATTCTGGAGTAAAATAAACTAATTTTCCTATGTTTTAAAATAAAGAAGAGCAGAAAAATATATTTTTAGAATGTATATATAAATTTGATTTTAAATCTCAAGTGTGTGTGTGTGTGTATATATTGTAAAGAATATTTAAAAATCGGAGGATAGTTTTAAAAACAAACGAAGTTTAAAACAAGAGTTTATTTAAGAAAAAAAGAATATTTTAAGGCTAAAACATCTTTTTGAAAATCATTTCTAAAGATAATTTTTAAGGATAAAACATTTTGAAAAGTATTTTTGAAAATCATTTGAAAAATCATTTTGAAGTAGTTTTGCAAGCTTCTTCCTGCAGAATATCTCATCACATCAGGACTCGAGAACTTGTACAAAACCAGGGTGTTCATGGGTTTGTACCACTTGTCATATGTTTGTAAGCTAGTTGTCGTGGGTTTGTAAGCCACTAAGAAGATAGAAATGGGTTCCATCCCAAATGAAATTTGGAATGAAGATTTCCATGTTATTATGAAGTTTTAACAAAACTACACATTTATCTTGAAATCTTGATCTTGATACTCTAGAGTCTTCAATCTTGATATCTCCGTTCTAAATCTTGAGTCTTTATACTGATCAGTCTTCAGTAATCAATACTGCATACACACACACACACATCTATCTAGACAACAGTGTTAGATATATTTTATAATAAGATAAGCTAAAAAGGTTGTTGTCATCAAAACCAACATCTCAGTTCCCAACAGAGATAAGGAGCTAGTCTCACTCGTTTTGCATGAAACTCTTTTCTCACTTGACATAACACTAGTTGGGAATCAAAGAAGGTATGCAATTTTTTTAACTCCCAACTCCTTGGTTATCTTGAGTCCTGCGATTAAGGCCTTATACTCCACGTCATGGTTCATTGTAGGTTGTCGAGTTTTAGAGCATAACAAATGGAACGTTCCTCTGAAGTTACGAGCATGACTCTAGCACCAGAACAATGTTCATTAGGGCATCGACCCATGAATTTGGGACTCCTCACGCACAAGTGCGATGCTCAAAGCATGCACCAACACTACCAGATAAATAAACAAGTCCTCATCCTTCAGCATCTTTGATAAAATAAGGGGTCTCTCTAAGTGATCCACTTCTTGATCACTTTGAAGAAAGGGATGTATCTGTAAATTCCTCTATATTTTCTT
Organism: Allium cepa; assembly: GCA_030765085.1. Taxonomy (NCBI): domain Eukaryota; kingdom Viridiplantae; phylum Streptophyta; class Magnoliopsida; order Asparagales; family Amaryllidaceae; genus Allium; species Allium cepa. The sequence continues at coordinate 175,801,256 of CM060931.1, forward strand.
TATCACTTTGAAGAAAGGGTTGCATTTGTCAGTGGCTCTAGAAATAAATCTACTCAGGGTAGCGATCTTCCCATTGTAACTTTGAATGTCTTTGATAGTTTCCGTGGCTTTGATGTTCCTCGGTGCTTCAATCTTCTCCAGAATAGCTTTGATTACATGGAGTTCACGATGAAGCCTAAGAATTTCCATGATGTAACATCGAATGCGTATTTCAAAGGATTAAGCTTCATCCCATGTTTTCGTAGAACATTGAACATCTTACTAAGTCTTCACTGTGGTTCCCCGGTCGTTGTGACTTCATGAGCATATCTTCCACATAGACCTCTATTGAGCACCCTATCTGATCTCTAAACATCTTCTTCACCAATCTTTGCTAAGTTGCACTAGAGTTCTTCAATCCAATGGGCATGACTAGATAGCAGTACATTCCTAGGTCGATAATAAACTTATGTATTCCTGGTCTGCGATGTGCATCCAAACCTAATTATATCCAGAATACATGTCCATGAACGAGAGAAATTCATGCCTGACCATAGAGTCCACCAGCTAATTAATCTTCAAAAGTGGGAAGCTGTCCTTCGTGCATGGCTTGTTCAAGTTTGAATCGTAAATGCATGTCCTCCACTTCCCATTAGCTTTTTTCACCAAGATTGGATCGAAAACCCATTTCGGGTATAGGGCATTGCGGATGAAGTGGTTGCTTCTTAACTTCTTCACTTTTATATAAGCATGGTGGACCTATTTAGAACCAAGCTGTGCTATTTCTGTTTCCCGGGAATGCATTTAGGATTTACATTTAATGCATCACTTACTATCTCTGACGGTATTTCACAAATGTCTGAGTGAGTCCAAGCAAACATGTCCAAGTTTTCCTGGAGAAAACCATCCAACTCTTTAATCATCTTCACGCCAAGATATGATCCGACCTTCAGGACCCATTTAGGATCATCGTAGCAGATTGAGATGTTGATTGTCAACTTAGCTAGAGCTGCTCTTCCATCCTCCGGCTCTTTCTGCGGATTTATATCCTTGTGGAACCAACTATGCTGTCCGAGCCAGGGCTTAGGTATCGGTTTTCATGCATCGAAAGACTTGATGTAAAGATTCCTCTTCACACCCTTTCCTTTCTCTTTTTTCCTCCCCTCTTTTAGCTTAGAGACTTAGCACTCTCTGCCAAGCTACTGATCACCATGTACTTACCCACACCATTATTTATTGTGAACTTCATTGCTAGGCATCATGGTACAATGGACACTTGAAATTCAACGAGGGGGGGTCAGGCTAAAAAGGCATTATAAGCTTAATAAATATCCAACACAACAAAAGGAATAACATGTACTCTCTTGTGGTTACCCTCTCCAAGCATGGCCGGTCGATCCATACATCCCATTTGCTCGGTAGCAGTCCCGTTAAATCCCTAGATTCAAGATTTACCCGGCTTTAAGTCCTTGCCATCCAAAAGCATCTGGTCATAGTCTTTCTTTAATAAAATGTTGACTGAAGTCCCATAATTAACCAATACATTCCTTACAATAGCAAGGTCAATCATGATCATTATCACAAATGGATCTATTGTTGGGCCTCAAACCCATCGGCTTCTCTATTTTGAAAAAATATATCATCTTTCATGGTTCTAAGTTGTTTTTCTGGAACATCATCTTCAATGGCGTAAAAGGTCTCATTCACTGCATGCTTCAATCATATCGCTCCTTCTCATTCCATCTCTTCTCAACTGGATGTGGCCCTCCAATAATATTATTGATCACCAATCGCTTCTTAAGCTGCTTAGGTGCATCAACACCAGGCATAGCTTGCCCGAGCTGGGGGTTTGAAGTTCCTTGCCCATCATCCTATAGGCTTGCACGAACTGTTGCAACTTTTGAATTAACTCTTTAATCACATCACATAAGTGCCTGCATTGGTTGTTGTTGTTATTAACTATCTCATGAAATTTGCAAAACTTGCTAGACTTTTTCTTATTTTCAGTTGACTCCTTTGAAGCTAGTTTTTGTACTGCTCTTTGCCTTGAGTAGCTAAGTATATGTTCTTAATCGATTGATTTAGTGGAGTGTAGTTGTCAAACTTTAGGATTCTTGGATGCCCCTTTGAATCTGATTTCTTATCTTTAGCTCTATTGTCATTTTCAGCTTTGTTCATTGCTTCTATTTTCCCCATTAACATCGACATTGTCGAAAATCCCTTCGGACTGTTTTACAACAACATTGCTTTGTATCACTTCAATCGATTGATTGGCATCGGTCTCCTTTGTGGTAGTACTTGCCTCCTCTAAGCAGAAGAATCGTTTAAATTTCTATAGAACATGTCCATCGTTGGTGGTAGTTTCATCTTCAAGCACCTCCCGAAATCAGTCTTAGGAATCTCCCTAACCTGTGCCATCGGCACAATATCTTCATAAGCTTTTCTCACCACTTCATTCATCAAGAGGGTCTGGCACTTTATGAATGAAAGAACATTCTATTCTAAAGGGTCAAAAAAAGGCGCCAGTATATTAATTGCCCACTACAGTCGAAGTCAGCGGCTGAGTTAGCCTCGCCTACAAAAAAGTCGTCGAGCGAGTTAGCGATGACAGGTCAATGTAGTATTGAAGCTATGCAAGAAATATTTCAAAGACTCCCCTGCTCTTTGGAATACGTTAGAAAGTGACATGACATCCTTCGAATGAGTATTATGGATATGGATCTCGACAGTAGCCCGGTGAACCACATCGGCGCCACTTCCTCTTGGAAAATTGAGGAACAACGACAATGTACAACTTTAAAAGCTCCGGTAAAATCCATGTGCCAATCGTACTTCATCATATGTTGCCTTGGATTCATCTTCCTATTATAGGATGACATCATCGGCATCACAAATCTCTTTGGTACTGCTCACGTAGGATATCTTTTATGAACAGATTCTGGCTTGAGGAGGAGCCCTAATCATCATTAGTTCGATGCTAGCTCTCACTTATAAGTCTCCTTACCATTTTAGTCAACTCCTGCTCAGGTGGATCTATTGAAAAAAAGTAATTGTGATCCGCCCCATTTGTTTGGCTTGGAAAATGCTCTCAATTTATTTCACAATACCTGGGTTCCCCTAACTCAAGGAGAACCGTTCGTATAGTAGTTTCGTATGCATAGGCACTTCGAGGCAGAACCATGGTAGCCGTTTGATCTCCAATATTTAGGCGATCCATGTCATGACCAAAAGCCAAACCAACACCATCACCTGAAAGTCAACCACCTGAACCAAGGTTTGATGGTGCAGTACCGATCCCTCTTAATGGATTAGTACCGATACATAAGCCTTTGCCACGGCTTGGTCCCGGTTTCATCCTTCAAATTACGATAAGGTACTCGTAGTAATCAAACATAAAGTTAAACATACAATGAAACAAGTAAAGATAAGTATCTCTGATCCTGCTGCCAGTTGTCCAAGTACAGTATATTTCGTCGTCATTCCATTGAACTTTGACTAACCTGACTGTCTTGTTCCTTAGTCTCTTCACATCTCTCGCAATTATACGAACTGGTTTTCTAATAATAGTAATGTCGGGTACCACTACTAGATCATTTAAAACAATCGGTGTAATAGTAATCTGTGGATTCTGAATACACTTTCTTAGATGAGAAATATAAAAAATATTGTGGACTCCTGCTAAACTATTTGGTAACTCTACTTTATATGTGAATTTCGCTATCCATTCTATAAAAGGAAATGGTCCAACAAATCATGGTGCCAATTTTTCCGACTTTCCAAATCTAATTACACCTTTCATTGGTGACACCTTAACAAAAACATGATCTCCAACTAAGAACTCTAAGTCTTTCCACCTCTTATTAGCATGACTGTTCTGCCTAGATTGAGCTTCCTACATTCTAGCTCGAATTTACTCAATTTTCTTTGCGGCTTCTCTAACCATTGGACCAAGAATTAACCTATCCCCAGTCTCTAACCAACAAATAGGGGATTTACATGGCCTTCCACGCAAGGCTTTAAACGGTACCATCCCTATACTAGTATGATAACTATTGTTATACGAAAACTCAACTAAGTGTACATGGTCTTCCTATGATTCTTTGAAATCTAGCACACAAGATCTTAACAAATCCTCTAAGACTTTGTTAACTCTTTCCATTTGCCTATCTATCTACAGATGGTAGGCGGTACTCATTTTGAGCTTGATACCTAAAGTTTCCTGTAGACACTTCCAGAACTCGCTTGTAATAGAGAATCTCTATCACTTACTATACTACTAGGAATTCCATGCAGTCTAACTATATTCCACATGAATAACTTAGCTAAACCTAGTGCTGTCCTGGTCAACCTAATTGGAATAAAATAGGCACTCTTGGTCAATCTTTCCACTATAACCCAGATACTTTCATTTCCTCACTCAACCTTGGCATCCCATTTACAAATCCATTGAGTTTGAATCCCATTTCCAGACTGGAACATCTATAGGCTGAAGTAACCCACTCAGTTTTTGATGTTCATCTTTTACCTATTGAAAGTTCAAACACTGTCTTACTCAATGTTGGCGTCAATTTGACCACCAACATCCAGTTATATGAAAGCACGAACATCCAACCCAATCATAGAGTTATGTGGAGAAATAAATGAAGAAAAAAATTAAAACTATTAGAAAACAAATAAATAGAAACACAGATTTATAGTGGTTCAACTAACTCCAACCTACTTCCATTCTAAAGATTTTCCTTTTATTAGTTTATACTATTGATTATAGTTACAAATCCATGAAATTCAAGAATAAAATTGGCAAGGTATAGCCTAGGTAGAAGATAAAGAGAAGCAGAAAGAAGATCCCTTTTCTAAAGGCATGTCTGTTGTATTTGTAAGCGAAGACGATCGTCAGTCTCTCTAGAACTTTGGCTAAAGGACCTTCTTATCCATATGGGCCCACCAAAGGAGTGCTAGGCCCAAATCCTAATGTGAAGGGATCGGTACCGATCCTTTCTTGGTTGATTTTTAGGCAGCAATCCCTATGGTGGATAATACATGATAAAATATGTTTAACCCCCAAGTTTCATGTCATTTGTATCAACAAATCTTGAGTTATTGATTATTGAGTCCAATAATACCTTTGGACTTCAATGCATATCAAACCCTATTCAATGATGTTTGCCGATCCATATCTATCAATAAAATGAGCTGATCCCTCCTCCATGAAGCACGTCGATCCTCCTTTATGGAGTACGCTGATCCCTCCTTTATGGATTGAAATATAACTTTCCCTACCAAAATCAATGCTGATCCATCTATTTGCTATGCCGAGCCCTCCTCTTCTTAGTCCATGCTGACCCCTTGAATATCCAATCATGCTGATCCATATGGTAGCTCCAAACCATTTTGACCCTTGACTGCACAATCATGCCAATCCTTATGGTACCTCCAAGCCATGATGACCCCTTGACTATCCAACCATGTCGATCTCTATGGTACCTTCAAGCCATGCCAACCCCTTGACTATCCAAACATGTCGTTCCCTATGGTACTTCCAAGCTATGTTATGACGATCCATGGACCATCACCTATGTCGAGCTATACCATTTCGTCTATACCGATCCCTGGAGTTCCACCAAGCCATGTTGATCCATGCACCATCACTTATGTTGAACCCTCCACTACTTCATCCATGTTGACCCCTAATCCGACTAACTATATTGATCCCTCTAGATTGGACATGCCGACCCCTTCCATTTGCTAACCTGTACTCCATACTTTGAAAATTCTCCTTGTTTATCTACCAATTCCATTCAATCTTGACTTCATGTTATTATTTTCACTTGATTTCTAGGCCATACAATCATCAACCTGAACTCATCAGCCCCGATAATTGTGAAATCTATTCGGTTAAATCTGCTTGTATATTGCCTTGCCAAAAGGCGGGTTAACACTTCGCCTCCCAAAACATGCCTTGCAATAGGAAGGCGTGTTTTGAATTTCCATAAATCCAAAATACGAAGTCCATAATCCATTGACTATCATATTATCCAATCTAGAACCATATTCATTGCCAATCCACTTCCTTGATCTCTTCAGATCATTAGCGAAATACATGACTTGTTCTGAGTCGATATCCAATTCTGAATCAATACCAAATTCATTAACAAAATACAGGATCCTTTCGGATAGTTTTATCCTAATTCGGGGCTGCTCTAGGTCTATTTCTAAATCCATAGACCTTTCCAAGTTGTTTTATCCAAATCCGATAACGCTCTAGGTCCATATCCAAATACGTAGACCTCTCCGGGTCATTATATCCAAATCCAGGACTGCTTTGAGTTCATATCCAAATCCATAGACCTCTATGGGTCGTTAGCCTAATCCAAATCCTTGATCTCACTAAATCCTTGCCGAGCAGAATCCATACTCGACGACCTGTTGAGTTTTATTCTCCGGCCTCGACTCTCCGGTCGATGACTTAATCCGTGGGGTATCCTTCTCCGGCCTCGGTTCCCACTCGAGGACTTAATCTATGGGGTATCCTTCTTCGGCATCGATTTTCGGTCGAGGACTACTCTGTGTACGAATCATTCCTGTCGCTCTTCAACAAAGGGACTTGTGACTCGTGGTTATTGCCCCATCTCTTCGATCAGGGTCATAACTGTGACCTATGTTATTAATCCAGACTTAAGAATCCCTACTTCTATAAAATAATATTCCATAACACCAGTAAACAAAAGTTTGAAGCAAATAATAAGAAATAAAATGAATTCTACATACTCAAGCACAACTGTTTATAGTCATCTCAGAGCATGCCTATGGACTATTCTCGATCTCATACATGTGTAAGAGACTTAGCCATATTACTGCAGAGTTTATTACTTATTTCATGCCATCCTAATAATATGACAAGTTGATGATGATGCCTTGATCCATTGCCATTTTAGTTCGAGGTGGGCGGTGGCTGCTTCTGTTCCGCCGCCGCACCCCGAGTTTTTATGTATTGTTGTAACTGACCATTCCTCACACGTTGCTCAATGATATCCTTCAAATGCCTATAGTCATTTGTATTGTGCCCATCCAACTCATGGAATAGGTAATGCTTTCTCGATTCCCGCTCATGTTCTGAGGGTTCCCTCCTTATCGGCCTTCGTTATTGAAGGCATCCTTGAGTATCCAACTAAATACTTCCCAAAGATTTGTTGCAATCCGTATAAGAAGACAATTTTGGTTCTCTTCATTGCCTCTTCGATACATTAATTCCATCATTCATTTTCCCTTTTGCCTTTATCATTCTTGTTTACATCTCCTGATGATCCTCTACTTTGTATGGCATTCACCTTCGGTATTTGATTCGTGCGTCATCCTACCACAGGAACCTTTATGCTTCATGATAAAACTCTCTGAGATCCATAAGTGGATCCTACGCTAGTGAATCCTTGAACATTGTGCCATCGATAATTCTCGATACAGCTGCCATCAAAACCATGGATGGATCTGAAAATCCAACGATGCCGCCGTAGAAATAAACCGCATTAGGAAACTCCTTGGAGTTTCTCCAGTCCTCTGTTTTAGTGTGCCAAACTCATCACATTTTTGGGTCAAGATGTGAAACCTCAACTGCCTCATAAACCTTTCCATCAGTTTCATCCATGTGATAATAGAGCCACTTTCCAGCTGTCTGAACCATAGTGCAGCTATATCCGTTAAGTACAAGAGGAAGCACCATACCATGACTTCCTCCAATTTCCCCAATACTTCAATATGTCTCACGTATCTCATCAGATAACCAGCAGGATCCATTTTTCCATCATATGTCTCAAGCAGTGGTAGTTTGAACTCTAGTGGATTCCTAGCTTGCTTGATATTTGGAGTGAATGGACTTCTATTTACATCCTCCAAATCCCTATTCACTGGTCCTCCATGCATAACTCATCTTATCATCTTCGCAAACCTATCTTTTCTTCTAATGGTAGTCTCTTATCATCATGCCTAAACTGCACCCCAAGTCTACGAGGGAATTTGAACGTACTTCTTCGGACTAGCATCCAAATTTCGATTCGCACCAAACTCCATGGTATCGATCGTGGGTCCTCCAGCATCACGATCAATAAGACTCGGGGGCATGTCCCTTAGCCTTTAGGGACTTGCACTGATCACTCTAGAGGTATTGGTTTCAATCCCTCTAGGATGGCAGATTGCCCCCGGTTGCTCTATTCTCTTCCTTTGTCAATTAGCTCCATCTTCATGTTCCTGGTTCTATTTTCTAATGGTTCATATTGCTTCAACTGCTTAACTCTTTGCTCCAGCTGGTCTAACCCATTAAAGTAAATTCCGCATCATCTCCTCCTGCCTTTTCAGCATCCTCTCCTACATAGCATCCATCACTATTTCCATTTCATTCCTGGAGATGTAGATAGATGCTTGATTTTCTTCAGCTTCTGAGGAAGCCTGTTGAATCCTTCCGTAGTGGCTTCTTTATAGTAGCACTCTCCTTGTTGATTTCCTAGCCATTGCTTCCTATATCCAAGTTTCAGGCCTCCAAGTCAAGCTCCTAGTTCCAAGTTTTCTTATACAAATTCTTCTTAGTGAAAGAACCAAAATGTTGGCCTTAAAATTGACCATCAATACCCAGTTATATGAAAGCATCAATATCCAACCCAATCATAGAGTTATGTAGAGAAATAAATGAGAATAAAACTAAAACCATTAGAAAGAAAATAAATAAAGGCACGGATTTATAGTGATTCGGCTAACTCCTGCTATGTCCACTCCAAAGATTTTCCTTTTATTAGTTTATAGCTGATTATAGTTACAAAATTTGTTAAATTCGAGAATAAAATTGATAGAGTATAACCTACGTAGAAGATAAAGAGAAGCAAAAAGAATATCCCTTTTCCAAAGCCATCCTATTGTATTTATAGGTGAAGATGATCGCCAATCTCTCTGGAACTTCAGCCAAAGGACCTTCTTATCCATATGGGCCCACCATAGGGGTTGCTAGGCCCAAATCCTAATATGGAAGGATCGGTACTAATCCCTTTCTTGGTTGATTTTGGACCACGATTCCTGTGGTGGATACTACATGATAAAATATATTTAGTCCCCAAGTTTCATATCATTTGGATCAACGAAGCTCGAATATTGATTGTTGAGTGCAAGAATAACTTTGGACTTCAACGCATGCCGAACCCTATTCAATGAAGTTTGTCGATCCATATCTATCAATAAGACGAGTCGATCCCTCCTCCATGAAGCACCCTGATCCCTCCTTTATGGAGTATACCGATCCTTCCATTATGGATTGAGATATAACTTTCCCTACCAAAAAGCCATGCTGATCCAACTACTTTCTAAACCGAGCCCTCTTTTGCTTCGAACATGTCGAACCCTTGATTATGCAATCATCGCGATCCCTATGGTACCTCCAAGCCACGCTGATCCCTTGATTATCAAATCATGCTGATCGTTATGGTATCTCTAAGCCATGTCGACCCCTTGATTTACCAACCATGTTAATCCCTATTGTACCTCCAAGCCATGCCGGCCCCTTGACTATCCAACCGTGCTGATCTATGTGGTACTTCCAAGCTATATCATGTCGATCCATGAATAATCACCTATGCCGAACACCTTTTCATCTATACCGATCCTTGGACGTCCGTCAAGTAATGCCAATCCATGTACCATCGCATATGCCGAACCCTCCATTACTTCATCCATATTGACCCTTATTCTAACTAACTATGCCGATCCCTCTAGAGTAGACATGCCGATCCCTTCCATTTGCTAAGCTATACTCCACAATTCGAACATTTTGCCTTGTTTATCTACCAATTCCATTCAATCCTACATTATATTACTATCTGCACTTGATTTCCGGGCCATACAATCAGCAATCTAGACTCATCAGCCTCGATAATTGTGAAGTCGGTTGAGTTAAGTCCGTCTGTATACTGCCTTGCCAGAAGGAAAATTAACACCCATAACCCAACATCTCTCTTCATACCTTTCGATAAGAAACTCATGTTCATATCTTGATACATCTTAGTTCCTCCCAGATTAATAGTTAACTTTGAACAATGGCGTTCTCCAATAATTTCCTTCCTAGTGTTTCACACATTTGGAAAACATAGTCGTTCTTTTTCCTCAACCACCCATTCTGGTCAAGACTAAAATCTTTTAAGTCATCACTCTCTGTCACTCGTCAACTTCCTAATCCATTCAGCTAATAATGGATCCTTCCCTTATTTAGAAGCAATCCTTTTGATCATCACCGATCAAACTTCTAAACATGACAGCATAGTAGTTTCTTAACTAGAACTACTCTTAGATCTTTATTGTACTCCGCATGTAGTTAATGCTTCTAAATCTATCCACTCGGTTATCATTGCTAATACTACATTTTGATATTTTCTGCTAAGTGCAATTGCAACCTTGTTACTTTTCATGGTGTTTACTCAATACCAAAGTCGTAAGCAGCTAAAAACTCTAACCATCTCTGTTGTCTCATATTTAACTCCTAGGAGAATAAATATCACAATTATCTATGATCTATATACAACTCAAATCTTTCCCCAAAGGTAATGTCTCTACATCTTCAACGCAAAAATTACTACAGCTAATTCCAAATCAAGAGTTGGATATCTAACTTCGTGCAGTATGAGCTATCAAGAAGAATAGGTAAATACTTTACCCCTTTGCATTAACACAACTCCTAACCCTATTCCACATGCATCCGTGTACACCATTAAGTCCTGATTCCCCTTTGGAACAACTAAAACAGGTGCATTAGTCAATAAGTGTTTAAGTTTCTGGAATGCTTCCTCACACTTATCAGTCCAAACAAACATCGCATCTTTTCGATTTAGCTTAGTCATCGGTGTAGATATCCATGAAAAATCCTTAATGAATCTTTGATAATAACCAACTAATCCAAGAAAACTTTTTATCTCAGTCACTGTCTCAAGTCTCTTCCAACTATTCACTGCCTTGATCTTAGCCATATTTACTAACAACCCTTTCTTAGAGACTACAAGACCAAGAAACTTCACTTTCTTCTTCCAGAAATGACATTTTGAAAATTTCACTTTCAATTGACGTTGTCTCAACGTCTGAAGCACCATTCTAAGATGAACTTCATCTTGGTAGGTGTCATTCTACTTGGTGGTCTACTGATCGGTTTTGCTTCTGGTACTAAATCTATCTAAAATCAATGGCTCATTTCGACAGTAGTCCTCTTACATGCTCAAAGGCATTTGAGAATCCTTTAACAACAAATTTTTTATTTAACTTGTCTTCTACCTCCATAACACCCAACAAAGCATTAACCTCGAAACTAGGGTTTTCTATGAAGTATATATTCTGATCACTAAAACTAGGGTATCTAAGTGATATGTTGCAATCATGGAAAAATGTTCTAGCATCATACTTACTTAACTAATCCATATCCAAAATAATTCTGAACCCTACGAAGTCAAATACATGCAAACTGTAAGCAAATATCTGACCTAACAATTCAAACTCTAAGTGGTCATATCTCATCCCAAGAGTCGCATACCCTCCTATTGGATTTGCAAGCCTTAAGGAAGTAACTAGGTATGAGGATTCTATGTTAAGCTTATCAACCAAACAATGAGATATAAAAAAATGTGATGCACTAGTATCAAATAAAACTCTAACCGATACACCATGAATCAAAAGCGTACAAGCCAACATAGCTTTTCCTTTCTCCTTAGCTATTGATCTTGAGGGAGCTGGTTCCAATGCAAACATCTTGCCTTTTCCATCCTTTGCTGGTTCCTTGCACCGGTTCTTATAAGGTGTCATCTGATCATAGTTGAAGCATTTTACTCCTTGTCAGTATTTTTCTTCCCTTTGTCTGTTTGGAACTCATGAGCATAGTGTTCCTTCTTATCGCATTTATAGCAAACTACATCGGTCTTCCTTTTCTTGGCTGCTCCTCCTTTATGAGCGCGTTTCTTATGGAAAAACTTTCTCTTCTAGTTCTGCCCTCCTTGAGCTTCCCTTGCTTTGTTACCATCAAGAAAAGAAAGCATCTCCTCTTGACTCAAAGGCATCTCAACAACTACATCACATGGATCCCTATTATGAGGCAACGTTGCTTTAGTAAGCTTGATTTTTAGTCCATAGAATAATTACTGATTTCTTTTGATAACCGTAGCATATTCGTACCCTGATAGCCCCTCAGTCTGATTGCCTACTTGAGCACTGTCATATATCCCTACACCAAATCCGTCAAATTCCTGAGCAGAGTTGACTTAGCAATCTCCGACATAAACCTTTCCTCAATCCTTCTTTCGAATACTACCTAAGTCATGGTCTCTTCATTTGCTCCTACAGTAATAATGTTCCACCAGTACAGTGTGGCTCTTTGCAACTATCTGGAAGCAAGTCTCCTCTTCTGCTTATCATTAAGCTCTTAATCAGCAAAAATACTTTCGCAATGAAGCAACCAATTCTCCACTTCAATTGTGTCCTTATTCTCGATAAACGGCTTTCCTCCAAGCCAGGCATAGTCTCTGCTTAGTACTGCATAGTTATTGACCGCCAGAGCTTCCTGATTTCCTTCTTTGGCATTTCCTCTAACCAATCCCACAGCAGCTCCAATTGCATAAGGTTGAAGAATAACTGATAAATAGCTCCGGCATTAACTTGCAGTGCTCTAGTACCCACATTTACAGTTTGTGCCCGACCTGTTTTCTTTCTAGTGTTTGGTCTGGCATTTCCATTAGTGGTAGTGCTTCCTTCACCAAGTTTAACTCTTTCATTCTAGCATCCATATCTTACTTCCATAAAATCTATATTCGAATCTTTTTAAGACACAGAAGAATCGCCAAAAAAAGATGGGAGAATAGAGATGAAGCATATACTTATATATAGCAAATACAAGTATGTTACTATAACATTATCCCATACCCCAATCTTTTCTCTAATTCCTTAGGATTATGTTGTCAAAATCATTTTAAGTTTGAAATTTATTTTGAGTTTTCATAAACCTATGTTATGGTACCAAGTTGTAACATCCCATATCTTATGGCCTGAAGCTAAGCACTACAAATACTGCAGTCATCCATAGTATTAACTTTCGATGACAAAAAAAGAAATGTTAATGGTATTCATAATTTTAGAAGCACATGAATATAAAATAAAATCAACATAGATTTCAAAAATAAATTTTCTGATTACATTTCAAATTAGTATTTCGTATTCAGTTACATAATCCCAAAATGATGACTAGGTTTTGATCAAATATAATTATTACAAATTACATGAAGAGTGACATATGAAGATGGTCCCTTGGATGATCAGAGCACTAGATAGACATATTAGTCATAATTACATCATAGTAGAAATAATAATAAATATGTTATACACAGCTAGCTTTGGCTCCTGCATGTATAGGGAAGCTTATTCGTCCAACCTGCTAAAAATGAAAATCCTAAACTCTCAATCTACTCAAATCAAATTTTGATCGTCCGAGAGTTTAAGGGGAAGACATAAACTTTGAGTACAAATAAGCCTAGTGTGAATAACATTATTACATCTCTGTTTACTGACTTTATGTGAGACCATGCCGCTTATCAGAATGGGTTTCCCCTCACTAATATCATTTTAAAAGCACATCTTTTACAAATGAAAACCTTGAAATCAAAGTGATTATAACAATAATAGCAATTATATGTGTGCATAATAATCAAGAAATCAATGGACTATCTTTTCAGATTATATTTTTATCTGGCTAACTATTAACTATTGGCTAATAATCTAACTTATGTTAGATACAATATTGGACTGACTGCCTTCAACTTTCTTCTTCCAGGGTCAACGGAACCTAATGGTTTTATGGGCTCACCAATAACCTATCTTTTCTCTATATATTCCCTTCTATATATAACATTATTTTAGTCCCAACCATGACAAATCCCTACATACGGGGATTTTGGACTTATATTAGCTAGGGCTATTAGCTAAAGTATAGGGCACGACCCTACACCAATCTCATCTGGTCTTCTAATATCCAAGGCATAATATTAGGGTCAACAACCTTATTCAAGTTTCATTTCTTGTCATATACTTAGGGGTGACTACCCTATTCAAATTTTATTTCCTTGTAAAAAAAGATTTGCAAATGATTTACCCCTGAGATCATGTCTTTATAAACAAGGAAATCATATACTTTGCTTCACTCAAAACACTTATTATGACGGCCCAGAATTCCTATCATTTGAAATTTCTATATTTGATTAATTTAAGATATTTAAAATTTAATTTTATAAGCTGAATAAATTATATTTCGAATATAGTGATTTATTTTGATAATTAAATCGTTAATTTAATAATTGAAACAGCTGAATAATTGAAATTTGAATTTAATGTGAATAAAAACGATCTATAAAGTTTAATTAAATTCTATTTGAATTAGAATGATATTAGTAAACTTTTAAAATTGAATTAAAAGTTAATTTATAGAAATTGAATATTTTAATATTTAATTAACGTGTAAAAATAGCCATTTTTCAAATAGTCTTGGATTTCGACCAAACGAGTTTCACTAGATCCGTAATGTTATATAATTATAGGATTTCAAATTTAGTGTCAGTCGGATTTATGGTATCTCCGGGGCAAGCTAAACCGCATAGAAATCTGTTTAGTGAATTTAAAATTTAAATAGTCGATTTGAAAACCTATCTTCCAAAAATTATCGACTTGGCTCTCGATATATATTCCATTATGTTCGAAATATGGGTAAAACATTATAAATGTCAGGCAGCATGCTTCATTTGGAGTTCAAAATTTTTTGGTGAATAGTGTCGCGAAATTTTCTATGAAAGAACTTCAATTTTTATCATTTGTTCACAACCCTAGGGTTTTAAACCCTAGCCGCCATATTTTCATTCAATGGCCAGAATTCGTTCATCTTTCCTCCTCAATCTCTCCAAACCCGTATACAATTTCGAAAAACTCTCAAGTACAAAGTGATAGATCTCGTCGAGATCTTCGTTTTCAATGGTGATGATCGTCTTTGGCGAAGTAGATTAACGACAATAGGCATTCAAAGGCGAGACGTTCGAGCACGGTTTTCATGATGATGGAACGACCAAGCTTCATGGTTTTTGCGGCGGTGATGGACTCAACATTGGACTTCGATGTGGAGGTATCTCATCGACGTCTAGTCGAGAGATGGGGCCTGATAATTAGGGTTATTGGCGACTATATGGGTTTGATCGGCTCAAAATAACGAAGGGAGAAAAAGATGAAATCGACAGACCATATCTTGTCTTTTGAAATCAATGGCTAGATCAAGTAGGGTTTTATAAAAATAGAAAAAAATTATGAAATTATATATATTATAATTCGTATAAATTTTAAAATATTGTAACTTTGTCATACGAGGCCCATTTTTGACGAAACGAATTGCGTTGGGTTCGTATTGTTGAGCACTACCTTTTAGAGCTGGTTTGGCATTGATTGGAGCTAGTGTGAATTTTGGGTAAAATTAAACGGCTGATTAATTTTATTCGGAATAAAACATTACAACTGCTATTGGAATCAATGTGAGTACAATTCACTCTTTCTGACACACTGATATTTTTATGTAAGTGAGAATAAATTTATTCTATGATGAATAATGATTGTTTGGATGATATATGATATACTATCCATATATTGATTGGTATTTGGATACATACCTGCCTATTGGAGTAGATGACCCTGTACGCTCCCGTGTATGAGTAGATGACCCTTTGTACATGCGTCTGTCTCGAAGTGGACATTGTAAATATATTCTAATATGTATATTTGTTGCTAGTATCAGTTTGGAGGAATCCAGCTGGATTCCTTACCAGTATTGGTTTTATTTACCGATACTGTCATATATTCTATTATCATATGATATATGATGCTTTGGATGCCATGATTGACGTATTTAGTGTTGTTGCAGCATTGGGCCTTATTTTTGGAATTTTAAAAATGTTAAAGTGATGATTTCCAAATTTAAAAAGGATTTTTAAGTAATTTTGAAAATAGATGTTTTATTCAATTTTTGATTGTTAAGCAAAATAGATTTATTTTGAATAAATAAAAGTTATAATTTTTATGTCATAAAAAATTATGATTTTTTTTAAAATATGATTGAAATGTGGTTTTTGAAATATAGAGTTAACTATTTGTAAAAATAGTTTAAGTTGATAATTTTGATTTATTATAAATGGTTTGTATAGAAGATTCATAAATGTATACTTTTATAAATCAAAAGTGATGAAATTGTAATGGAGTTTTATAAGTGTTAAAGTGGAGTTACAAATGGATTTTTTTATAAGTGAATAAGATTTATAATTGATGAAGTTATAAAAGAATGAATTTGTAAAATAAAGAGAATTATAAGTAATTAACTTATAATTTGGATTTTTGGCATATAAATGAAATATATGGAATTGGTTAATAAAGAATATATATGAATAGAAGTTTTTATAACATATAAATGTGAATTTATAAACAATGTTTTATAAATCCGAAATCAATTAAATTTGATAAGTTAAATATAGAAGTTCATTAAAGGTACTATATCCATGATTTTAGACAGTGGATAATCCCTAAAATGAATATGTAGAAGTGTTGAATTTGGTTAGAGATTTATATCCATGATTTTGGACAGTGGATAATTCTTTAATAAATGTGTAGAAATATTGGATTGGGTAAGTGGATTATATTCACGATTTTGGACAGTGAATAATAATCATTTAAATAAAATAAATGTTTTGGGAAGTGATATTTTAAATGAAGTTAAATGGTTTGAAGATGTTTTAAAATGTGTTAAGTATCGGATACATAGATTTTAACATTAATTTTTGAAATAGACATTTTCGAGAAATAAGGAAATGACGGACTATAACATTGTTGTTACAGTAAATGATTTTTGAAAGGAAATGTTTTGTATAGTATATGGAATTTATATGTCTATCTAATTTTCGAATCTCTATACTAGTGATTTTGGGTTGTCGTAACGATGTTTTACGCAATATTCGTTTTGACTCAAATAAAAGATGTTTAAGAGAATGTTTTCCTTAATGAATAAAATATATATACTTAATCGTGATTTAAGTATATGTAATATTTTCCAAGTGTTGAAAATAAAGAGGTTTGTGAATTACTTATTATTAAATAAGTATATGAAAATGTTTTCCAATATTGAAATGGTTTTGAGAATATATCTTTTTAAAGATAATTTGAAGTGACTATTTGGCAAATGATTTAATTAATAAAAGATTAGTTAAAAGGGCCTAATGATTGCTTGTGGTGCTAGATATTTGTTTGTTTGCTTTGATAGTTAAAGAACCGACAATCAAATTTGGCCAAATTTTAGTTCCTCGACTTGATGTGGGAACTATTTATTCATACATTTAGTACGTAGCCTTCTGTGTAGGCTTGTTTACCATTTGTGTTGAGGATGTTGATTCGTATAGTGCAGAGTATTACTCCAATCTATCGAACTTCCTTCTTGGACCGAAGGATAGCAAGTTGAAAGTTGGATATGTGATAAGTCTATGAGACTTAGTTTTTGTGCGAGATTGAGAAACGCTTTTGCAATGTTAGTGTGAAGAGACCGAGATCAGATTTATCTAAAAACCATTTCGGACCAACGTATATACGATGATTGTGCAGGTTGCTTATGATGATATTGAAATTTCGGATTTTCATAGTGAAGGACTGCTTCTTGATCATTTGGGCATAAAATCCCAATATACATACAGTAGCAGGGGTCTCTTCATTATGAAATATTCAATGCGAGGACTATTCATGACTAATCCTAAGGATTTCTGTAACGATCCCATTTTTAAATCAAATTTAATTTAGTAATTAATATAAATTTTGGAATTAATTTGTAAATTAATTTGAATTTTTCCAAAACAAATAAGATATATATTTGTTTATATATATAATAGATTGTAAAATAGAATTTTAATTTGAAATTCAAATATAAATATCTTTAAAAAATAAATTGGATTTAAAAATAACACATATATGATTTTAAATCATTTTCTTTTAAAAGTTATATAAATATTAAATAAAGGAAATGTATTTAATAAAGATATAAAATATAAAACATATATATAAATATAAACTAAATATGATATAATATATAAATTATATAAAAAATATTAATTACATGCAAATTACAAATGTAAGTATATTAACATGAAAGATAACAAGTGTTAAAATTATGACATATGTGTTTACAAGTGTAACTATTTATCATGCATAATTAAACAAGTGTTATGTTTTTAATTTTTATTTTTAAAAATAATAAAATCAAGTTATATATACATTTATACTTCCACTATTCCCATTTTTCTTTTATTCAAAAACGAAAACCTAAGAAAATCAAATATAGCCGGGTAATTCAAACCAGAAAATCAAAAACAAACCTGAGAAAGCTTAAACCAGTAAACAAAAAAACAAAGCAAAGATCGACAACCAAACTATTTATAAATCAAACTTGAAGTTCAAGAAAATTAGATTCAAGATCATCTCAATAATCAAGCAAGCTATAGATCAGATTCAACTCAGTTTTAAATCAAAGCAAAAAATCAAGTTTTCCCAGTTAACAAATTCAAAACAAGTCCAGACTTCTCTATTTTCAAAATATACAAGTGAGTAAACTCCCTTTTTAAAATCTTAAACCTGTCATATCTTGTTTGTATGAGATAATACTTGAAAGTATGTGTGTACAGATGAAAACAAAATGACTGCACGCATATATATATAGGTATGTATGTATGTATGTATGTATGTATGT
Organism: Allium cepa; assembly: GCA_030765085.1. Classification (NCBI taxonomy): domain Eukaryota; kingdom Viridiplantae; phylum Streptophyta; class Magnoliopsida; order Asparagales; family Amaryllidaceae; genus Allium; species Allium cepa. Next base: position 175,820,043 of record CM060931.1, read on the forward strand.
ATGTATGTATATGTATGTAGAAAATGGGTGTGCAGGTCTGTGTTGCTCTATTCCAGGTTTACAGGGTTTAAACCTGTCCAAAATTCAAAATCCCTCCACCTATTCCCTTTTAGGCTTCAATACTTAAACAAGATATGTTTGAATTAACAAGATTTAAGTTTTAAAAATATTTTTAAGTAAAATTAATTAAAGTATTTACTGGAAATTAGGGAATATAATAAAACTTAAATGCATGTCAAAATTCAAATGTCTTAATTTCTTGATTCATTTATATAATATGATTTGCTTTTTGAAACTATGATTTTTAAAAGAAAAATCATGATTTTTAGTTGAGTAAATCGTGAGAACTTTCGAGTTGAACGGTTTTAGGACTTTTGGCATTTTTGGTGATCGGCAAGGTAAGGGAGGTCGTGGTCATGGCTGAAGGAAGTCTGAGTGATGGGGATTCACTGAAAAATGCTCTGTGATTTTATAATCCACTGTGGGGGCCGGACGACGAGAGTTTAGGGTTTAGACCCAGTTTTGGTCGACTTCAGTTTCCAGGCGATTCCGTCATCGACGATGTATCGGACATGACCGGAGGTAGAAGAAAAGGTGCGTGGGTCTTCAGTGAAGCTAGGTCGGAGTTTCAGATTTTTTGGTGATCGGAGGTGGCCTTACGAGGTGATTTCAATGATGGGTTCCAGTTTGTATCAATTTGTTCGATTTTGAATCCATGCAAAATCGAAGATACTGGGTGATCAGAACGTACGAGTGGGTTGTCGTTGACTTTCTGGAAATGGTATCGATGGTCAGAGTTGCTCCAATCGCCTGTACACGTGCGCACATATCGGTAGGATGTCAGTAGGTTAGGTTAAGGAAGAAGGTGACTGACTCGAGTTTGATCTCGAGGAATTGAGTTGTTGGCTCGAGTAAGTGCTCGGGTGTATTCGTGTGCGTTAATATGTTTAACAGGTTTTAAAAATTTAAACTAAAACAAAGTCAAAAAGTAAGGAGGGGGATTTCCTCGAGTTGTTGCTCGGGATTTTGGCATGTTGGCTCGGGTTAGGGTACGGGTTGTACTGGATTCGACTCGGGTTGGTTTAAAGTATTAACTAAGTTTTTTTTTAATTTTTAAATAAAGACAAGTTTAAGCAATTCTTAATTATTTCTCTTAAATAATAATTGTTTTGCTATATTAGGAAATAGTTAAAGATTTTGAAAATAAATTATTTTAAATTAATTAAGTTTAAAATGTTTTAAATATATATAACCTTTATTTTTTAAAGTTTATTTTAAAAAAACTTAATAATGTAATTAAGGAGTTAACTAAGAAGATAAAATGTTTTTAAAGGTTAACTAAATTAAAGGTCTAAGTTATTTGGTTAATGATAATTAATTCCAAAGGTTATTAAATAAAGTTTTCTTAATTAAGTAACTAGTTAAAATAAATGGTTTATTATTAAATTAATTAGGGTTAATTAATTTATGATTAAAAGTTAATTCAATAATGATTAAAGGTTAATTAATAAATGATTAAAGGTTAATTAACTAATGATTAAAGGTAAATTAATTAATGATTAAAGGATAATTAATAATTAAGGAATAAATAATTTATAATTAAAGGAAAATTAATGTATAATTAAAGGATAATTAATCAGTAATTAAAGGATAAATAATTAATGAAAGAAATTATGTGATTAATTAATTAAAATGGTTTGTAATTATTGTTAATTAAGCAGGGTTAAGTGATTAATTCATAAGTGATTAAATTATTTTGAGTTAATTAGATAAATTATAATCATATAATTAATTAATCTTGCTTATAGATGATTGGATTATTATTGAATGTCTTGGATTGTTTGTTATCTCTGATATGTAATATTCTATGATATGAATTGCTTTGGATTGAGTGTTAATATCTGTGATATATTACAGTGTGAATGGGAACTTCTGAATTGAATTAATATTGTTTACTTAAACAATTTTCCTTTTAAAACGGCATTTGAATTTCGATACGACCGAGGGTCGGATTCCAAATGGTTATGCGAAACCCACATCGAATCTTAAAAATGAATCTTTTGTTTAAAAGTTTAAAAAAATGGAAATTTGTATCCACATGTTTTTAAAATAAGCGCTCAATATTCAGTTAAGCCGAGAGTGGACATTAAATCATAAAACCCATTCCGAATAATGATATAACGAAATGGAATTTCATTTAAAGACGGTGGTTGAAGATCAGATATTTTCGAGAACGAAACGATTGCCTATTGATTGTCTCTGCACCGAGTTGCTCCGGTATAGAGATTTCCCTATGTGATGAGGAGTCCGGTCAGGATTGGGAATATCCGGATTTGCAAGGATTTTTTCCTTAATTGGACGTAGTGCCTTCGGCTCCATTCAGACCCAGGATGGACTTGCATGGATGTATGTCCGATATTACACTTTGAGATGTAAAGCAGCTTTCTATCAATTACATTTCTGTTTGGTGGCGGAGAATTTATTCTCTTAGCTTAACACCGTTCTTTGAGATGTACGAGCTCAGAGGTTATGTATTTGATGGTTACTAGTTATATATTCCCAATTTGTAATGTGGCATGCTAAGTGTTGATCATTGGTTGATCGAAGCATGGCTTTTGTGAAAAGCGTAGCTTTGTAGGACGAGACTTCATCGAACCTCACACCCCGGAAATGGTCGAAATAGGAAGGATGCGGCAAGGTTATGGGGGTCGCGTCCCTCAGGGTATGTGCATTTTCTTCTGGATAAAAAGTGGTATTCTGGTATGGAGCCCGGATATTTTGCTTATGTGGTTGTTGGTGTTGAGGGCCTTCGATAAAGGTCGGTTACGACCGGGAGATGGCATACTCATGATAGTTAGTTACCTAGTTACAGAGGTAACCCGTCCTTCTATTGGCAGAGATCCAATTAGGTTCTCGGGGCGTCCCTCCAAAGGCGTACCCATTCGAAAAGGAAGTTTCTTAGCCTTGCCCATTTGTTGAAAATCCAATCGCTCGATACGAGCCCTGTATGGTTTTAGTTGTAGAACCTGCCATCTAACATGGTAGCTATAATAGGCATACTATAATGGAACGTATGCTGGCTAAGATTTATATTATACTTTCGAAAGTTTTTTTTTACACTATGCACTAATAATAATATCAAAAGGATTTTCGCGTATCAAGCATGTTTGACTATCATAAGAAGAAACATTCCCCATGTGTGCGATTGCACTGAATGTGTGCCGGGAAACCTTATGGTAGTTTCATTTTCCAAAAGCATGAACGAATTTTTTTTCAATTGTTTCTTTTTGTACAAACAACTATTTTATGTTTGCTCACACCAGTCCCATGACTGACTCGGAGTTTATTATTCCCTTTCTAAACTCTGGGTACCCATAATTTTCCACACGAGTAGCCTAGAGTCAGGATATTAGTAGGATCTAGAGCTAGCTTGGATAGTAGATATGGATCTTTGAAGTTTTTGGAGCTTTTTGGTTTAGAGCTTTGGAATGAAATCGCAGTATATTGGATTCTTTTGGAAGTCTCTGTTGTTGTTCCGCTGTTATGTTATTGTTCCATTGTTGTATGACATATATAGATCTCTGATGTTGGTGGTCATTTGTTGTAATCTACGTTGTATCCATGTTGTGTATCAATGAAATCATCATTTTTGTTTCCGCTGTGTTGTTATCATCTAATGTGATATAAGCTCCAGCGAACTGGACCCCAACGTTTGAATCTTCAAAATTCGAATATGGGTGATGTATTGGATGCCGATTTTCGAACATTGGGCCCGGGTCATCAAAATTTCCTAACAGGATGTGGTAGGAAAGTACTTTCAGTTTGTCCTGTTCTTGGACAACTTGTATGGATGCTTGTCTGACATTGTATTTCTATAGATTACGTACATTGGTTTTTACAAACGTACATCTATGGTGGCGGAGAAGGCAACTTCTCCTAGCTTAACAACCTCCTTGAGATGTATGAGCTTAAGGTTTGTATTTTTGTGGAAGGCAATTAGTAGTCAAAGGAAATGCCCGTGTGGCATTCAAAGTGATGTGATATGTGATTTGTGAAAGGTAATCGTTACCTTAGGCCTCATCAACTAGAAATGACCAAAATAGGGTTAAATTCAGCAGGGCTAAATGGGTCGCTCCCATTAGGGTATGATTATCCTCTTCTAGATATATCTATACACGCTATGTCGTCATGTATCAGATTATTGTGGTTTGTATGCTTTGAGGGCCCTCGGTAAAGGTCGGTAACGACTGGAGGATGACATATTCAGTACCATCTAATTATAGAGGTGGGTTGGTCTTGTGTTGGTAGAGGGCAGATGTTATGTGCCTCGGTACATTCTTCTAGAGATGCACTTCCAGAAGGCACTCTCTTCACTTGTTGTATGGAAATCCAAACTCCATTACGTACTTGCCATTTTGATTGTATTACCCATTTTGGGCTATATGCTAGAATTTAATCAATGTAAAAATTTCGGCTATGATTAATTATTTGTGCAACAGACACTATTATAATATAAGAGAATTTGATATGAAATGTTTTAGTTATCGTAAGGTAAAAACATGTCTGTGTTTATGTGTGACTTGTATTACGAGATACTTTTGTTTTGATAAAGGAAAAGTTTGGTAGTCTAATAAATTCAGTTGAGTGTGTTTCTCACGCTAGTTTACCAGACTGATCCGGGCATTTTCCCTTTCGATGCCCGGGTCAGACCGAGTATATTTACAGGATTAGATTGGTGCTTTTGGAGCTTCAACATGAGAGCTAGAGATCTTCATGTTCGTCTGCGCATATCTGTTTTGTTTATTGATTATCCGCTGCATTGCTTAGTTGTTTTATATTATTGACAATTGTGAGGATAGGTTATTATAACTGTTTAGGCTGATAATTTGTGATTGATTTTTGAATTCCGATTGATGTATGTATATAAAGTTTCTGTTTTGTAAACATCATTGATATGATATTATATGTTTTCCGCTGCGATGTGAGATTCTGTATCACTCTTCTTGGTTCTATCTTCTTTCTTCTCTTCTCTTCTCTTCTTCTCTCTTCTTTTCTTTCTCTTGACTTTCCGTTAGCCTATGCTTTTTGGGTCGAACATGTGTGGTTTACCGTCGATTCAAAGGTTATGGATTTGCAGGTCGTCACACTTATGCCATGATATATGCTTTATACAAAATAATGTTGATGAAATCTCATTAATGGGATTATCCATCCCTCCATAATAAGTTAAAACCTCTTTTTAACTTACAAAGCTTTAGGCTACAAGGCCAAGACAATACCTTTGAAACCTTTGTTTAAAATCTTAAACAATCTCTTTTGATTTCACTGAAAACGCCTCTTTCAAAACAAGTTAACTACTTTAACCTTGAAAATATTAGGTTGAGTGGCCAAAACATACCTTTTAAATGTATTAAAAATATACCTTTCAAAATCATTTCTTGGAACCTTAGACATCCTCTTTTGAAACCATTTAATTCGTCTTTCAAAATCTTTGGAAAACTTTCTTTCAAAATACTTAAAACACACCTTTCAAAACGCTTATAATATACCTTTCGAAACAATCGAAGTACACCTTCCGAAAGCATTGGAACCCTTTCCTTTTGAAACACTTAAAATGTCCCTTTCGAAAGTATTAGGCTTAAGTATAAGTTTATGGAAACATAGCCTCAAAAATATTTAAAATCATTCCTTTCGAAACTGTTGGGTTTAGTAAAATAATTTAACTATAAGCTTATAAATAACTAGGTCGAAAGCATTAATCCCAAGTAAAAGAAAGAGGATAGTTTTGAAGCCCACCCTTTCGAAACCATTGCCTTCAAAACCATTTTGAAAGCTGCTATATGACCTTTCGAAAGCATTGAGAAGATGGCTGAAAGTGACTGCACTAAAGATCGTATAATATGGATACATTACTTGTGCGGAATAATAAATAAGTAAAAAAAATTAAAGCACTAAAGTAAATGACACCAGAGATTTTTATACTGGTTCGAACTCTCGCTCAACGTCCAGTCCCAGACTCCCTCTGGGATTATAGCTAGCAACCCTTACTTAACTTGGAGGAATAGGTATTACTCCACCTGAGCAACTGAACAGGATTTTGACCACCTGAGCAACAGAACAGGACTTTGATCACCTGAGCAACCGAACAGGACTTTGACCGCCCAAGCATCCAAACATGACTTTCTAAACTGGATTTAACTTGACTTTGTGTGTTCTGAATAACACGAATTTGTCACTTGTAATACATTCTTCCTATAATCTTATCCTCAAAGTTGATGTGTATATTTATACGTGTATGAAGAATAGGAAGTATACTATTGCTTCGAAGTGAATGAAAATGAATACATAAGCAATGATTGTATGAAAGCATGTATATATTGAATTTAAGAATTCTAAGTGCTATATATCAAAAGAGAATAGAAAATTAGGTGATTGAATTTATGAATCTTGAGTGTATATATAGTATGTGATGAGATATGAATTCTAGAAATCGACATCTATTAGAATCTAAGAGTTGTGACCTTCCAGGAAAAAGGAACCCTTTGATCAAAAGAAGTGTCTTTTGGAGAAAAATGACAGTTGCAAATTTAGTCGACTGAACTTGCTTGGGCAATCGACTGAAATTCAAACGTGCACGAAAACATGTACAGTGTCAGTAGACTGACCTAAGAAATTCAGTCGATTGAATGCTGTACATTAAAAAAAATTCCACATAGTACCAGTCGACTAAGAGATAGCATTCTGTCGACTGAATACTGTTTTTCAGTACATACATAAAGAATTTTATAAAAATGTATGGCAAAATGAATTTGTGAGTGATGAGCTTTGAGGATAGATTTTAACAAAATTCGAACTAGACTGTTTACATATAAATTCAATCAATACGAATCATATTTGACTTAATGAGCTCAGATTTGCCATAGTCATAGATTTGTGAAGATCTTTCGCCTCTTGTCAATATTCAAAACCTTATGATCCAACATTCTCTCCTTTTTTAATTCCATTTGATACGAGTGAATCTTTGACCTGATTTTGTTAAAAAATATCTCTCCTCTTGAGTAATATGCTTGTAACTTTTATACTATGGTCTCCTCCTGAATCTATTCCTGTAAACATGTTATATGTTTTATCCCCCTTTGTCACCGCAAAAGGGTGAGTACTCCAGGTATAGGACAGTGAAAGCATAAGTAATATGATATACAGATATACATACATATGAAAAATAGAAACAGAGCAGTCACATATACAAAAAATATTAATACAACATGACATACATAAAGAAAACATAGAGTTTTAGATAGTTGTACAATACCGCAGGAACTTTAAAAAGCTGAAAACAAGGTCTAATAATCATTAAAAAAAGAACAAAAGTAATACTTATTCATCATCTTGACTTCCGTTATATGAACCTTGTTCGCCACCTTCAATTTCTTCATCATCCGATTCATCACCTACCTCTTCAGCTGCTTCCTCCTGCTCCTCATTTGATGTAGACCAAGTAAAATGTTCTATCGGTCATTTCCCTTAAGATATTGGGATGTGGGCAGAAATAGAAGATTGTTGGGAGCACATGATATCATCCTAGATATTGTTGAGGAAGGACTTAATATAATTAAGCTTCTTATTGACTTTTGATATATTTTTATCAACTCTATAGATAGTTGATTCTACTCGAGATAGACGATTATCGAGAAGTCTTTGATTCCGAGCAATTTTAGTCACGGCTTCGTGAGGCCGAGCTTGAGGATCTATTTCTTGAATCTCATAGATTTCTCGCATAGATCGAGGAGGTTGGGATGAAGAAGTGGCTTGCATACGTGGAGTTTGCTGACGAGCTTGTTGGGAGGAAGGTTGAGCTTGACCCACGGCTTGGTTTTCAATCCAATATTCATAAGTAATTATAGTGTGTTCAAGATATTGCTTTGGTATTCATGAGACTAAGGTTTTAGTATTCAAGGAACCTATGTTTGAATATTCGGAACCAACGAAAGGAACATCAAAATGTTTGAGAATTCTCATGATGTAAGCACCAGCACCATAGTAGATCATCCTCATTCATCCGTAGTTAAAAGTTTGAAACTCATCTAGAATGACCATTTCCCAGTTTACTTATCTATTTCTCCAAATGGCGTATAAGGATTGGAAATCACGACGATAGACTTTCTCATAGCTTCCGGTGCAGGGATTGATGGTATGGGTAAGCACTTTATGCATAATACGAGCTTCTGGCCTTAGTGCTACCGCTTTTAACTCCGTTAAATCGTCCAAAGGAACAAATGACTAACTTGATCACGGGTATCCATGTTTACGGTAATCTCAGATAACTCATCACCCTCATCGGGACATTGCAAAATCCATGCAAGATGTTATAGTGGAAGAAAAATCTTTTTACCACGTACTACCGCCCAAATGCAGTCATCCGGATATGTATTTGTGTGGTGATCTAGATTTAAGTTGGCGTAGAAAAGTTTAACAAGAAGGTGATTAGTCTTGCTATTATTTGCCGCAAAATCAATGAGGTGCTCCAAACTACTACGGCGAGCTAAGTGTTGAATAGCATAAGAAGAAAAATCAGGGAATTTTGTGAAAGAACCTTCGAAAATCCAAGAGTTTTGCATCTTTTCATAACGTTACACCGCCTTGCCATTTTGAAGCCGTGCTCTTATTTGTGTATCCAAAGAAGTTGCTGTAGATTGAGAATGTCGATGTCTTTCAGGAGCCATTTGAATAGCTAGGGTTTTGGTGATGAAGTGGGAGTTTGAAATAAAAAGAATTGGACAAATTTATGAGAAGTTGATGAAATTCTAGGTGAATTTGAAGTTGAAAATGATTTTAATGGTAGAAAGTTAAAAAGATTGAAGGTAAAAAGTGAGTTTGGTAAAGGTAAAAAGTAAATCTGTAGAGGCTGAAAGAGGGTTAAAAATTCAGGTACCAAGTATCAGTCGACTGAATATTCAAAGGCAGTCGACCGATGCTGTGTTTAAATACATAATTTTTTGAGTTCATTCGACTGGACAGCTAGTGTCAGTCGACTGATTCGATCTCGATATTTTATAACTGGAAAATGCCAAATTCAATCGTTTGTTTCAGAGATCCAGTCGACTGACTTCAGGGAAAAATAAAATAGAAAGACAGGTTCAGTCGACTGATTATTTTGTTCAGTCGACTGGCACTGTTGAATTTTAATGGTGACCCCCTTGTTAAATTTTTTTTTAAATGTATAGAACAGCATATCATCGAAAAATTTATAATAAGGTGAATTAATGCATATAATTTATATACTAGTACAACATAAAAAAATTAAGATGATTTGAATAAAGATGAAGGAATGTGATAATCTTCCGATTCCACTTTCGTATTCTCTTGCAGAGGTCGTAATGGTGACCATCCTTCTCAACATTTCAAAGAATTCGGAGATAACAGTGGACGTTTAGGTGACTATTCCCATGGATTACGACGTGAAGGAGTCGTTGGTTGATGAACTGTGTTGTGTGAAGATGAACCATAGAATTTAAGAGCCAATTGTTTAAGGAAGCTTAAACGCTTCACATTCATCTTCTGCTCATAGTATAGTTCTCGTTGTTACTCGAGAGTCTCCCGTTGATAGTGATGAATGTCGTCTATTTTTTCTTTGGTAGATGGTGAACCAAAAAATAGAGAGCGCTTAGCTCTTTTGGCGGGAGGGGTATAACTAGTGTGGATGTTAGATCGTGGAACAATAGGAACAGGTTTGTATATAGGAGTTGCTGTTGGAAGACTCACTGATTTTGAGGTAATGGATGTATATGAAAGAGAGGATGAGACAGAGTTATTTTCTGAAGACATATTGATTTAGAAAAAAAACTTTCAATCCTTTGTATTTAAAAAATATGGTGATAAGATAGTAAAAAAATAGTCTTTTATAAGAGAAAGATTTAAAAAAAAAATAACAAAGTGTGTATTGCAATAGCTTTAAATAAAAACCACTAATATCTAGAAATGAATGGTTTAAAGTTACAAAGAAGGAGAACCATAAAACTAATTCTATTTTAGGTAAACAGATAGGATATTTTAAGACTAAAATAATAGTCTTTAAAATGAATGAATTGAACAGTATTAGTAAATAAAAAAAATAAAAAATCTTTTAAAGACACCATTCCTAATTCTCTTCTAAGTTTAATAAAAGTATTTTCATTCAAAGGTTTGGTAAATATATCAGCTAGTTGATTTTTCGAGGATACAAATTCCAGTCTGACTAAATCCTTTTCAATATTATCACGAAGAAAATGATGACGTATGTCAATATGCTTAGTTTGTGAGTGATTGACTGGATTTTTGGATAAATTTATAGTACTAGTATTATCACAAAAAATTATTGATTGAGATAGATTAACACCAAAATCATGAAGTGTTTGTTGCATACAAGTGACTGGAGCACAAGCTAAAGCAGCAGAAATATATTCTACCTCACAGGTTGAGAATGAAACACAATCTTTTTTCTTGCTAAAACACGAGACTAAAGACTGTCCTATGAAGTGACATGTCCCACTTGTACTTTTCCGATCTGTCCGACATCCTCCAAAATCAGCGTCACCGTATGAAACTAATTCGAAAGAACAATCTTTCGAATAAAAAAGTCCAAAATCTTTGGTTTTGCTTAGATCAAGCAATATGCGTTTTACTACTCTCATATGTGATTCTTTAGGGTTTTCTTGAATTCTAGCACATAAACGAACACTCATCATTATGTTAGGCCTACTAGCAGTAAGATAAAGTAATGATCCAATTATGCTTCAATATAATTATTGGTCAACAATTTTGCCATCTTCATCTCTATCGAGATGAACTATTGTATTCATTGGAGTTGGTTTCGCAGAAGTACTTTCCATATTAAAGCATTTAATTAGATTATTTCGATATTTTTCTTGATTAATAAAAATTCCATTTACTATTTGGTTAATCTGTAATCCAAGAAAATAAGATAATTCACTCATATGTGATATTTCAAATTCTTTGGTCATTATTTTTGAGAATTCCTGACATAATTTTTCATAAGTAGAACAAAAATTAATATCATCTATATAAATTTGAATAATTAAAATATCCCTTTTAGATCTTTTAATAAAAAGATTTTGATCAAACTTCCCAATTTCAAAACCAGAATTTATTAGATAGCTCTTAAGAGTTCATACCAAGCATGGGGTGCTTGTTTTAGACTGTATAGAGCTTTCTTAAGTTTATAGATGTGGTCAGGAAATTTTTCATGTGTGAATAGAGAAGGTTGTTCAACATAAACATTTTCTTTTATATAACCATTTAAAAAGGCACTTTTTACATCCATTTGATATAGTTTGAAATTATGAAAACATGCAAAGGCCAATAAGAATTGTAAGTCGTGCAACTAGAGCAAACGTTTCTTCATAGTCAATTCCTTCTTCTTGATTATATCCTTGTGCAAATAATCTAGCTTTATTCCTAGTTATATTACCTTGTTCATCTGCTTTATTTTTGAAGACCCATTTAGTACCGATAACTGTTTGATCATTTGATTTAGGAACTAATTCCCAAACTTCCTTTCGTTCGAATTGGTTTAGCTCTTCTTACATAGCTATAATCCAATAGTCATCAGCAGAGGCTTCTTTTATATTTTTAGGTTCAATATTGGAAAGAAATGCTAACTGTCCCATTTGATTAAGTTGATTTCTAGTTCTAACATGTGAGTCAATTTCCCCTCTAATATTTTCTACTGTGTGATCTTATAAAATTCTAGGAGGAGATCTTAATTCATTTTCATTATGAACAACGTTTTCATTCTCTTCAAAATTATAAACAATGTTTTCATCTTCTTCAAAATTATTTTGAGTAACAGTATTTGTGATTGCCTTAGGTATATTTCCATCATCCTTAAAATTTGTATTAAATTTGAAATTTTCATCGAATGAAACATGAAGTGTTTCTTCGATTGTTTTTGTTCTTATAACATCCTGATATTTTCAACCATTAGCATCCACACATGCCGGATTTGAATTGCTCAAAATACCATATTGTTAATTTATATTTGGGAAAACTCAATATATATATTGTAAATAAAGATCATAGAATCACAGATACAGAGTAATATAACAATAATGCATCGGAAACAAAATGAATAGTAGTTTATGAAGCTACTAAGTATATATCATAGTTAAATAAGATACAATAGAAGTTTCAAATACAATAGTCAAATACAAGATCAGAATACATCACTGGAATCAACTGAATAACTGCAAGCTGAATGGATGTAGATGGATCTCCAAACGAAGCTCCAACCCCAATGGTGAGTCTCAAAAGCTGTACCACTCAGTCTGACCCGAGCGTAAAGCAAAACACAAAACATTCGAGCCAGGATTAACATTCTTATATCAATAAAACCAACTCAAGTGAAATAACAACTAAAATACAAGTAACTCAAAGGATGCTTAGGATAACCATCCTCTAAGGATCCTTTAAACTATCTACTATGTAGTAATATACACTACTATAATAATGTCTATAGTAAAGTAAACTATTAAAATAGCGTTAAGGTGTTACCCATATCCCCCTTAACACAATTTTTAGCGCCTACAGTCTATACGGTATCATCGTACCTCCAGATCGGGAGGCTACCATAGGATACTCCAAAGGCACGACAAAAATCAAACTTGTAGTAAAGCATGCTAGGGTAGGTGACATGGCACAACTAGGCAATGCCAGGGTAGATATACCAATTACACTTTCGGATTGGTGGTAACGCGTAGCAGCCGGTACCCCCACCTCGAGCCACACTCCTAAAAAAATCAAAGGGTGCACCCAATCAATCACAAAGTAATAGAATTATATCTAAGGAGTGTGTCCAATCAAAGGAGCTACCTCTTTGGCCCGTCGATTGCCCCTGTTTTAGCCACCTTATGTCAACTCACGGGAGTCGGGTCCACGTATATACCTCAATAGGACGTTGCCACCATCCTACTACATTCTGGAATCTCCACCGCATACACGGTTGTTAAAGTGGTTTCGGTATCAGTAGAGAGTATGACAATATCCGATCACGGTCTCTTTAGCAACCAAACGTTATTATAACACCGCGGTCATTTCAAAATAGTTCATACTTCAAAACCAAAATATCAGTGCCATTTCAAACTATATCAATATGATATCATTTCCATTTCAAAACCAAATATGATACAATTTCCATTTCAAACCAAATACGATATCATTTCCATTTCAAAAAAATATCCTTTTCCAAAATCATAGCACTTTCAGAGTTATAAAACTTCGAAACCAATACACTTGAAATTATAACACTTTCAAATATAATACTTTGAAATTCATAAACTTAAATAGTTTAGATATTAAAAGAATATAGTAAAATAGTTTATAAAGTAAAATAGTTTATATAAGATAGATATAAGTTAAAATAGTTTATATTAAAATAGTTTGTATTAAAATGGTTTATAATATAAAATAGTTTTAAATATGATTTTAAATTACTTTATATAATGAAATAGTTTCCTCAACTTCACAAATATATTTGTTCGTGCCAAAATTGGTCACAAACACCCGATATCATGGAAGCACCCGTTTATGAACACAAATCAGCAATATTCAGTAACAATATCAGATCTAAGCAATATCAAACACAGCAATTCAGCAATAACAATCACAAACACGGGATTTATAGTGGTTCGGCGATCTTGCCTACGTCCACTCTGAAGTTTATGTCTTTATTGATTCACTTGATGATTTCAACCGATTACAATTGATAATAGCTCTGATACTTGATTACAACGGTGATAGAAAGACGTAAATTGAATCCGGCAGAGTCTGGACATTTAATGGCGGAAAAAGATCCCTTTTTCTGAAGGCTTCAAGGTGCAATTTATAGGCGTAGGAGGCTCAGATCTCGCTCAAACTTCGAGAGACTTTTTCTGGCACGTGAGTGGGCCCACGCGACCGACCCCACCAAGTTTCGACTCGATCTGAGATCGATACGAAGTCATTTCGTATCCATCAAAAAATGATCCAATGGAGCTGAAATTTGGCAGGAACAATTTTTACCTTGTATTGAAGCTACTGTGAAAATTTCGTCGTATTTGGATCAGCGGTTTGGGAGATATGATCGATACGATCTTGTACGTTTCGGTTGGCTATTTATTTCGAATCCATCAATTCGAATCGATTCCTTCGAATCGATCACCTCACCTGGTCTTGTGATGATGTGACACGCATACTTCGCCTCGATCCGGTCTATGCTCCGGGTTGACCGTCTTGAGTCCATAAAATTCGCCTTGTTCGTATCGAGGATGACACGTCGTCCATAGTTAGTTGTCCTGATGGATACGAACAAGCCTCTGCTTATTGGTTCGAACACGGTCTTGGGATGGAGACGAAGCAGCAAATCTCTGATGGATGCGAAGTTGATGTTAGGTGATCGATACGAAGCCGATGGATACGAACCGAGCCATGCCGATGGATTCGAATAAGACACTTTAGCCGAAGTTCGATCGATACGAAGTCGATGAATACGAACCAGTACTCTAGGATGGATACGAACATGCTGAGACAATGCCCATCTGATTGATTCGAAACCGATCGATTCGAACTGACCGATAACGTTGCCGATCGATTCAAACTCGATCAATTCAAAGTGTGTGGAACCTGATTGATTCGAACAAGGCAATCATTGATGGATACGAACCCCATCGATTCGAAATGGGCATCTTCTCAACAATTTGATGGATACGAACTGTATACTTTGGCTAATTTGCATCGATCATATCTCGTTCATACGAACTCCGATTAACCTGAAATTTGAAACACTGGCTTTCGTGGCTTCGCTTGTCATGTTCTATCAATTGTAGCCCGATCCAGGCTCGGACAAAATTTATCGATATTCATAGTGAAGCGAAGTACAACCAATCTTTGAGATGAACCGTCTTTGGTTTTCGACCGATCTTTTGGTATCACGGCTTTGCCAGAAAGCGGGATAACATTTTCCCCCCAAAACATGCCTTGCGATAGGAAGGTGTGTATTGTAATGCCTTGAGTTGGATGTTCGTATCCTGTCAACAACCTGTAAAGAACTTGATAGTTTCATATGACCTCAAATGACGATCATTCGGGATCGTATGCCATTCGAGTTAAGACGGGATCGTTCGCGGTCGTATGCCGTTTGTGGCGGATGATGGAATGGGACCGTTCGCGGTCGATGCCGTTCACGGCGAATGATGAGATGAGACCGTTCGCGGTCGTATGCCATTCGCGGCGGATATCGATCGTTCGTGATCGAGTGCCATTCAAGGCTGATTGTGACCGTTCGAGGTCGGACATAATAAGTGAATCGTGTCCGTTTGCGGTCCGGTGCCGTTCGAGGCAAGTTGTGACCGTTCGTGATCTTGTGCCGCTCGAGGCAAATTGTGATCGTTCGCGATTGTGTGCCGTTCGAGGCAAATTATGTATGCCCGGGGGGGGGGGGGGGGGGGGGGAGGGGGGAACTTAGTATTATCGATGCCAGAGTTCATGTTCGGGGGAGTTTCTTAATCAAAGACATTTGGCGGTTCATCCCCATACAAGAGGTGCTCGTGGACTGTTCGCGATCCAACGGGCCTACCAGTAAAACTTTTTTCACTGAGTTGTAAATATCAAAGCAATGATCATACGAATCCCACAACAGAAATGTCCAAACAAGCAGAGTCTAAATGTTAAAATCAAAATTAAAGCAAAAAGCATGATGAAGATGTCAAAGCGTAAACTCTTACTATGATGTGGTTGGTAGTCATTCAGAGCATGCCTATGGATCGTGCGCGATCGCTTACATGTGTAAATGATTTAACCGTGTTAGCGAGAGGTTTACAACTGTTCATCATTATTTCAGTCGATCAATGGATAATCAAACGGTGCCCCGATTCAGGATCGCCTCTAGCTGATGTAGACGGTGGTCGCTCTGGTTCCACCGCTGGAGTTCGCCTCCTCACATACTGAAGTAGCATGCCGTTCCTGATATACCCTTCCACCTTATCCTTCAGATGTCTACAGTCGTTTGGGCTATGACCGTTCAGTTCGTGGAACAAGCAATATTTTTCAGATTTCCTCTCGTCAACTGTTGGATCCCTTCGCATCGGTCTACGATAGGGAACTTTCTCTCTTGTGTCCTGATAGATTCGCTTCAAACTCTCATTCAGCTCAGAGTAAGTGGTGAATCGCGGCTCCCTTTGTGGTCGCTTTGACCTGTCACCGTCATTCTCAGTCTTTCTTTTTCCTTTACTAGTCTCCGCACCCTTTCCAGGTGTATTCCCGCCTTTGATTGTGAAAACATCAATTCCCTCTCCTTCCTCTCTTTCGGCGTTCGCATCCTCCAATCGTAAAAACTTTTCTGCCTCATGATAGAATTCTCCTAGATCCACAGGTGGATCTTTAGTTAATGAATTTTTGAACTCTGTTCCGTCAGCTATTCCAGACACAGCTGCCATCATAACCATAGATGGATCTGGTCGATCCACCGAAGCTGTTGCCACATTGAAACGCGTCAGAAAACTCCTCAAAGTCTCCCCAGCTTTCTATTTTAGAGTTGCCAAAGTCATTACATTCTTGGGCCTTGCAATGTGAACCCTGAACTGCCTCATGAATTTCTCATTTAAATCTGCCCATGTTCCTATGGAGCCGCTCTCCAGTTGTTTAAACCATAACGCCTCAATATCTACCAAGTGCAATGGGAAGCATCGGGCCATAACCTCCTCTGATGTCCCCAGCACCTCCACATGCCTCATATATTTTGTCAGATGAACTGTAGGGTCTGTCCTTCCATTATACATATCTAACGATGGTAGCTTAAAATATGGTGGGTTCCTTGCTCGCCTGATTGCCATGGTAAAAGGGCTCCTATTAACATCCTCTAAATCTTTGTTTACTAATCCGCCTCTCATGGCTCGCCTGACCATCTCCCCAACCTGTCATTGTCTCCAAAATGCAATCCTCGTTCATCACTTTCGACCTGCCTCCCGTGTTCACGAGGGAATTCTGGGATCTGTCCCCTTGACTGAGCGTTCACTCCTCTGCTACTCCTAGGTTGCGCAGATGCCCCTCTCTCTCCGAGATTGGATCAACATTCTCTATGTGTGTTCCTCCTAATCCAGGTGCTAAGTCGGATGGTCCTGCTCTGTTTTGGACTCCATCAGCTCCTCTGTTCTGTGATCCAAGTTGCCCTATCTGTTGAAATAAACTCTGGATCAACCCCTTCTGTTTCTTCATCATTGTCTCCATCTCGTCCCTAGTGATGAAGATCGATGTTTGATTCGCTTCTGAAGAAGCCTCTTGACTTCCTTGGTGTTCACTTCCCTCTGGCCTTTGTCTCTTACTTGTTTGTCTTGTCATAGCTCCAAGATCTGAATTCTTAAGTCTCCAAATAACTTCTCCTGAATCATCTATTCTCAGTGAAAGCACCAAAATGTTCGTGCCAAAATTGGTCACAAACACCCGATATCGTGGAAGCACCCGTTTATGAACACAAATCAGCAATATTCAGCAATAATATCAGATCTAAGCAATATCAAACACAGCAATAACAATCACAAACATAGGATTTATAGTGGTTCCGCGATCTTCGCTACGTCCACTCTGAAGTTTATGTCTTTATTGATTCACTTGATGATTTCAACCGAGTACAGCGGATTACAGTTGATAATAGCTCTGATACTTGATTACAACGGTGATAGAAAGACGTAGAATTGAATCCGGCAGAGTCTGGACGTTTAATGGCGGAAAAAGATCCCCTTTTCTAAAGGCTTCAGGGTGCTATTTATAGGCGTAAGAGGCTCAGATCCCGCTCAAACATCGGAAGACTTTTTCTGGCACGTGAGGGGGCCCACGTGACCGACCCTACCATGTTTTGACTCGATCTGAGATCGATACGAAGTCATTTCGTATCCATCAAAAAATGATCCAATGGAGCTGAAACTTGGCAGGAACAATCTTTACCTTGTATGGAAGCTACTATGAAAATTTCGTCATATTTGGATCAGCGGTTTGGGAGATATGATCGATACGAGCTTGTACGTTTCGGTTGGCTGTTTATTTCGAATCCATCAATTCGAATCTATTCCTTCGAATTGATCACCTCACCTGGTCTTGTGATGATGTGGCACGCATTGTAATGACCCAGTATTTTCAACCCTTCGCATCCGCTCATGTCGGACTTGAAGTGTTCAAGGTACTGCGTTGTAGAATAAATTTGGCAAAACTCAGAATATGCAGTAAATAAAATCACAGAATCACATACACAGATATCAGAACTTACAGCGGAAATAAAATTTCAGTGGTTCATGAAGCCACTACAAATCTTTGATCAACAGAATTTACATAGTTTAGAATCTGCAATACAGCTTTAGACATACATAGGAACAGAGTCTTCCAAAGCCTTGCTTGCAAAAAGATAAAGACTGAAAAGGCTTCCAGCAGCACGAATGATCTACGGGATGTCCTAGCTCCAGATAGAACTGAAAACCGCAACTCAGGCTGACCCGAGCGTAAAATAAAACATAACACTCGAGTCAGGACATACATACTTATATAATGTAAGCTAATTCAAGTGTACTGTAATATAGAGCAAGTAACTTAAAGGATGCTTGGGACCGCCCATCCTCTAAGGATCCGTTAAACTATTTACTATGTAGTATATTGCGCTATTATAATAGTGTCTATTTATAAAATAAACATACTTTTTTCTTAGCATTAAGGGGTTACCCATATAGCCCTTAACACGTAATAGTCCCAGTAGTCCATCCAATATCATAGCTCCTCCTGATCGGGAAGCAACTAGAGGATACCACACGGGCTACGGGAGAAATCTAAACTCGTACAAGGCTCGGTATGGTAGATGACACGGCACAACTAGGCAATGCCAGGGTAGATATACCAATTGCTATCCAGGCTGGTGGAAACGCGTAGCCGCAGTTACCGCCCACCTCGGACTAACTCCCCAAAATCAAAATATAGAGGTGGCCACCGAATCAATCCAAAATCATAGTATAATATCGAAGAGGAGCGTCCGATCAGAGGAATGACCTCATTGGCCTGGAATTGCTCCTGTTTTAGCCACCTTATGCCAACTCACGGGAGTCGGGTCCACGTATTTACCTTACAGGAAACGCCACCACCGACCTACTTCATTCTGGAATCTCCGCCGCGTACACGGTTGGTCAAAGTGGTTTTCGGTATCGACAGAGAGTATGTCCATATCCGATCCCGGTCTCTTTGCCAACCCATCGTTATTATAACCCGTGGTCATTTAAAACATTTTATACTTTAAAACCAAAATAAACATTTCCATTTCAAAACTATAAATACGATATCATTTTAAAACCCAAAACAATATGATATCGTTATATTCAAATATAATTCTTTCCAAAACCATACTGCTTAAAATTTATAATATCTGGAAGCCGAATATTTGAAATATATCTTCAAAACATAATATTTGGAATTTTTACTTTAAATCATAACTCCCAACACACAAATGGTTTGGATATTCAACGGTATATAGAATAAATGGTTTAACTTTATGGTTACTTTGTGAAGAAGATAATTTATATAGCTTTACAAATATATTTCTTTATTTAAAGTTTAAACCATAATTTAAATATCACTTTATGTCCCCAAATCCGTTACAATTCCTATATATATATATCCAATTGGAGTATTTCCTATTCAAAACTAAGTTTGGATTTTATTCTTTCAACAAATCAATGTTTTATTATTTAGTCTTGAATATTCCCATAAATTCCATAAATAAACTCCCAATGTTAGTCATTTAATATCTTCAAAATTCACTTAATACTAGAATATTCATCTTAAATTTATTAAGGAAAATCCAGTTATAAATATCATATCTTAAGATTTTCCAAAACTTAACATAAAATAAAATTTCTCAAATTCCATGAGTTTTAAAACAATCAATTCTAGATTCTGTAGCACTTAGGAAATGCTACCTAAAGTTACGGGTAAAACTAGTCCAATTTCAAAAAGACCGCATTTTTAAAATGCTGTAGCAGATTGATTAACTAAATAAATATTTCCAAATATAACTTATTTATCTATTTACTTATTAACATTTATAACTCATTCAAAAATTAAAATAAAATCCTTTAAAGATATTAAATCAAATATTTAACTTCCAAAATAATTTTTAAATATTTCAGAAAATATTATAAGAACCACGGGCCTGTATATAGTTCTCTAGCCTAGGTCAAGTGATACGGATTTATATCATTTCAACCCGTAATTTACAAAACCCCGGGTTCTATCATTTCAAACCCGCAATCCCAAGTTATCAGTTAAGCAGTTAACAGACTAGTTTAACAATAATCATTATTTCAGCCCATAACAATCCAACTTTAACAGGGAACTTGCAGTGGTGATTTAAGCAGTAAATAACAATTAATAATATAACTGCAGAAATAATATAACAGATAAATAACTGATGAGATGTCAATTTAAATGGGTTCATCATTCTACATCATACTACAGACAGATAATATCTAAATAGAATGTTTACACATACACTTGCGATAATTTACACAATATATGTACATATGTCTGGTGAGAAAAACTCACCTGAAAGTTGCAGAAAATTTGAATACAAAACGACGATTCACCGATAAAGCACGACAGAGAATAACGATCAAATTCTTCTGACGTAGATTCAAATCTAGAACAAAATTTCAATTATGGAATACGTGACTTAAAAATTTACGATCAAAGAAAATGAGAATAGAACGGGGTTTGTTTGCTTTGCTCGACCACTCCACCGTGTACCGTGACCAAAACATACCCTAAACGAGAACCGGGTAACACTAAACTACGACAAAATTTCTAAAGGCTGACTGACAGAAGGTGAAGTTTTCCTACTCTATACTTTGTACATGTGCACACTCGTATCCCATGCAAACTCACGCCATGAATAGAACATAACACTTCCCTGTGTCCAAAATTTTTACCCTGAGAAAAACTCAACTGCTTCGGGCCAAGCAAGTCGTTGCTTCGAGTCAGCACCTATATTGCTTCGAGTTAAATATGTCAAATCTACGGGTCATATGCAAAACTGGTGAACACTTATCCCTATTTCTCTGTTATCCGAATACTTACAGATGCCCATGTTTGTGTTGCCCAACTATCTTCTAACTCATATTTACTTCTAGAATTCAGCTTCACCATCAGATTTTTTTTTTCTTTTTTTTTTTTTTCTCTTTTTTTTTTTTTTCTTTTTTTTTTTTTTTTTAAAACCTAGTTGTTCCCCATTTCTACCCAGGCTGATACTAACTAAATATGCAGGCATGTATTACTAAATATGCAGACATGCACAACAGGGATGAAGTACTAACAGTACATAAAATGGAGATGAAGACTTCAACACCCAGGAAAACAATGACCAGACCAAAGTGCAACATTATGGATGCAATATAGATATGAAACTGAAACATATTAGATAATGTAAACTGGAATGGATATGAAGACTGAACATATCAAAAATTTTGAAAATACAAAGTTTCAAAATGAACCCAATAGGCTACAGTTTCAAAACTCAAGTGAAGCAAATAATGCAACAGTAGCAGGTATATATGAATACAACCTCAATGCAGACAAGCAGACACACTATCTACATACATATATAACATCAAGCTATGATTCAAACAACAAGATAACATATGGTTTCAAGGGTCTGTTCATATTGTAAGAGCAGAGATATGGGATGCAGACAACTAAAGCATGGTACGAAGCAACATGTAACATTTCACATTTTATCAAAGTAATATAAGACAGTAGTGTGCAACTTGACATGCAAACTGCCACAAGACCAATTCAAGTGAAAATACCCAACTCAAATAAACCAACTAATGCAGACTGTCAAAAAAAAATGGATCAATAATGCAACCAGGTTATAAGGGACAAGCTATTAATACCTGTACAAGACTGCAACAATTCGAATGAGGGTGAACTCAAATGCATACAACAATTCAAAGTGCAAAGTGAGGATCATCATGCATGGACAGTGCAATGTGACTGAATACAAGTCAATGCCAAGAAAATGCAATACAAATAGGCAAACAAAATGGAAATGAAGACTGGAGCAACATGAGGCATGCAATACTCAGTACATATCTTTATTACAAGAACAATTATGCACTTCAACTACTTAGTTAAACAAAATATTTTAGTAGCATCTGCACTTACCAACTTATCAATTTAAAAACAAAAACTTGGTGCAGCTGTTCTTATCAGTTTAAATCAAAAATTGATATCATTTGTTCTTAACAGTTTAAACAAAAAAAAAAAAAATCAAATAGTATCTGTTCTTATTAGAATTAAAACAAAACCAAGTAGTATCTGTTCTTGACAATTTTAAAACAACCCAAATAGTATCTGTTATTATCAATTTAAAAAGAACAAAGTTATGAAAGTATTAGTGGTTATCAATTTAAAACAAATCGCAATTACTGTCTGTTCCTACCAGTTTAAAACTTAAAACTAATAACATCTATATCATAATCATATGCAGACTTGCCAAACTTCCTAGCCTAGACAACAAGTCACAGATCTACACACAATAATTATGGACATAACTCGTACAACATGGGGAGGCCGAGCAAGGTGATGAAGAAAATCAGAAAATGAAGAAGAAGCAAATCTGGACGAAAGGAAAAAATGCTATTACCTGATAGATCTCGGGCTCAAGAAGGAGGCAAGGCAGAGCGAATAGTGGAAGGGAAAAAGAGCTGGTGTAAATATAGATGATGTTTGTGAAGTTCCATGGGGATCATAAGTGTAGATAACGCATCAGTTTTTAAAGAGCTTTTTCATGTGTGATTGTACTTTTGATATGTATATAGGCTATGAATAGGTGCATAGTTCGAACGTTATATAGTAAAACTTAATTTTTGAGGCATCAGTTTCTTTTACTTACGTGATTTAAGGAATGGGATAGATATATAGTGGTTTGAATGTAACTGATGAGCTACATCAGTGGAGGAGATAAATCAATAGTTATAATTTATGCGAGATGCCAGAATTGCAAGCCTTGATTTGTTGATAAATAGTGGTTTAAATCTTTGTATGAAAATATGTGTGAATGCAAAAGTCAGTGAGTTACATGGCTGAAAGGAAGGAGTGCATCAGTTATTCTTTAAAAATAGGTAAGAGGTTCGAACGTTTCTAGTAGAAAACTTGATTTTTATACTGACAAATATTTGGACCATGCATTTGATTCGTCTCAGTTTTATTTGTTTTCTTAAGTATCAGTTTTATTTTTAACTGTGTAAATATGAATACGTGTGTGATGATTCATTTATTTTTAAATAAATTTTGATTTGTATTAAATATGTTTACAAATGTATTTGGACGTTGCAAAATTGGAAAAATATGATCTGTGGCAAGATCAGAGGAAGAGCAATCAGTGGTTTATGACATCAGTTACAAAAGGAATGAAATAAAGGGAGGGACCGAGAGTTACACCACATATAAAGTTTAAAAATATGTAAATATGAATGCGTGATTTCAGCATGCTTTAAATCCCTTATTTAGTTTGATTAAAATAAATGAAATGGCCAGACTTAAGAATTAATTTATGAAAGAAAACTGACATGCGGAGGCAAGTGTAAATGAGTATATTACGTGATTAAGGAAACCCCTGATTTAGCATGTCACATAAGAATGGTAAATGTTAACCGTTTCAAATAATTAACAATTTCTAACCTTGCACTTGAATGTTTTAAACTGTTGCACGGTCAAAGGGAGAGAGAGCTATTAGTTTATAGGAAGGTAAATGTGTTATATGCGTGATTTAAGGTAGAGCCATTTGCAAGCAGAAAATGGGAAAGGTTGGAATTTGCTTCCAATAATATGTCTTGGCTGTAACGCAAAAGCTTGGTTTAAGGCATACGTTGATTTATCTTTAGACATGCAAACTTTTAATATCCCATTTGTTGCAAACTAAACAGTGTGATATAAGATTTAGGCAGTTACACAACTGGATTTAATGTATGCGTGATTTAAGTTTGATGGCTGATATAAGTGCAAAGGAAAAATATCAGAGAGGGATTTGAACGTTACTTAAAAATCAAAACTGAAACGGAAATTTAAAAGAGGGAGAGTTGATTTTCTTAGATGTGAACGGTAACAAAAAGATTTGTACACAGGGGTTGATTTTGCACTGATGTAGGGATGAACGTATGTAATACAATTTATTTTATCAATCGGTCAGTTAACGAATAATAAAATAATGTTTGGTATAAAATCACTGACTGATGTTTCTCTCCAAAATATTTGGAAACACGATTTTTTACACTACGTTAAACAGACGCAGTCAAAATATCAAAAATTTCTGTAAAATAACATTTTAAAAACACACGTTTTATTACGTTGCTTTATACCCTAAAATTTGACGCGTCTTTTAAACGCGAAATTTTACAGTTTAAACATAGCTTAAATTTTTTACAGTTAATATTAAATTTTATTGACATATACAATTTTATAAAATATATCTTCAAATTAAATAATTAACTATATTGTTAAACACAATTTATATAAATACATTTTTAAAATTAAATAATTAATAATAAAATAAATATCTAAAAACTAGGGCTGTTACACTCTCCCCCACTTAAGAACTTTTCGTCCTCGAAAAGGAACGAAAGAAGAGAAACAAAGAAGATAAGCTAGATAGACAAGAATCTTAAACGGATAGTTCCGGATTTGAAGCACGAAGAAGGTTCTCTAGAATTGGTTTTACCCCTTCAGATTGACTGTCAGTCTATGGGTGCTCAGCGGTGCTCAGGTCCCGATGAGTAACAAAGATCTCAAAGATTATAGAAAGATTTCTAAATAGACTGGTATAAGCGATAGCATCCCAATCCGTAGCAGATAAGGAAACCAAGGACATTTAAAGATAGTTCAAAACAAAATAAGATAATAAATTTGAGATCATAATATTTTGAAAATCATTACGATTTATAGATATTATCATTTGGAAATCATACTACTAAAATCATAACCCTTTTAAAATAATCTTCATTTATTCAATTATAAATTTTCAAACATTATATTTTTAGAATAGCAGCACTGATAATATGTTATAGTAGATATGATAGTATTCCTAATCAGTTTATTATTTTCTTAACTCTAAATTCTTAACAAATATCCTAACCACTTTATTTGAAATACCTATTTTAAAAAATAAGATATTCCTTCAATAAAAATTTTTATCCGAAACCCAAAATCTCAATTATCAAATTTAGCAATATTAGAATATGTCCTAACTATTCAAATCATAATTATTCACTTAGGGAATAACTTTAATTAGAATTTCTTAGTTAGATTTAAGGTTCCATGTTAAATCAACTTTGATTATTAGGTTCCTTTGAATAAATTTCTTAAATTCCTTTTTCTATATCTACCTCTATTTATCTTTTACAACTAAAATTTTAGTGTATAACATTTATTATAACCACCTAAATTTTAATTATAAAATCCCCTTTTTATAATGTATATTATCCAATTACATTGTTAACTTTTGAAACTCAAGGTAAGTTATATTGAATGGAATTGAGTATTATACAACTAAACTTTCAAATTCAATTATTTCCTGTTGGAATTTCTTATTCAAATTTATTTTTATTAAATTATTCCTCAAGATAAAACTTAAGAATTAAATTTCTGATTCTTCTTCAAACCATTTAGAGATAAATAAATATATATACATAATATGTCAAATCAAATATAAATTATATATATTAAGTCATACTTTAGAAATTCAAATCAAAAATCTCAAGGTACACTGTAGCCAGACTACAGGGTGGTCCCTTCACTTCGAAACTCGAAAATGAAAGTCGATGATGCTGCAGTCATCACCGAAATTATTTTCCAGCGACAAAGAGAAAAGCACTAGATTTTAAAAAATTTCGGAAACAAATTTCTATTCGAAAATACTTATTATATCCTTTTAAACTTTAAATACAAGGTTTGAAATCATCGGAAGTTTAATTCTCAAGTTCTAGTTTTAACTTCATTTCTATTTGTAACCATTGTTTTATAGTTCAATTATTTATATATGACAAAACACATGGCTTACAAACTCATATATAAAATCAAAACTATTATCTCTTGACAACTAGTCAAATTAATTATAGAGTTCTGAAAATTATACTTATATATATATTAGATTTTATTTTCAAATACAGAAATAAAACTTTCAAGTCAAGGATAGTGATTCAAATTTTTGATGAACTCAAATCAAATAGAATTCAAGATGAGTTGAAATCAGAAAATCCGGTGATTAAAAATCAGAATAAGGAAACTGGGTAAGTCTATATAATCGCGAACAACCTTGACCGGGTCAACCGTGACTTAAAGAATCGGATCGATGTGGTTGGGGTAAATCTACATTTGATCCGAAGAGGTAGAGTTCGGAATAACCAAAGATACTAGCATATAAACCAATGATAAATATAAATCTCCGGTGAATAAATGCTAATTGTAAAGGAGTTTCACCCCTTTATTAGAATGATGGCGAGACCGCAAATTTACTATGAAGATCATTCGAAGTGGAGTTATGGAATACTCCAGAATTTAAGGAAGATGAAAAGTGAGGGACACGAATGAACTTTGGAACCGTAGGGGACGTTCCAGAACTCGAAAAGAGAATGGTTCAATCTCTAATGAAGGTGATTCTGTAAATCCAATTTACCATATATTCTAAGTTTTGCCTAGAACCAAAGCTCTGATACCAAATGTAATGACCCAGTATTTTCAACCCTTCGCATCCGCTCATGTCGGACTTGAAGTGTTCAAGGTACTGCGTTGTAGAATAAATTTGGCAAAACTCAGAATATGCAGTAAATAAAATCACAGAATCACATACACAGATATCAGAACTTACAGCGGAAATAAAATTTCAGTGGTTCATGAAGCCACTACAAATCTTTGATCAACAGAATTTACATAGTTTAGAATCTGCAATACAGCTTTAGACATACATAGGAACAGAGTCTTCCAAAGCCTTGCTTGCAAAAAGATAAAGACTGAAAAGGCTTCCAGCAGCACGAATGATCTACGGGATGTCCTAGCTCCAGATAGAACTGAAAACCGCAACTCAGGCTGACCCGAGCGTAAAATAAAACATAACACTCGAGTCAGGACATACATACTTATATAATGTAAGCTAATTCAAGTGTACTGTAATATAGAGCAAGTAACTTAAAGGATGCTTGGGACCGCCCATCCTCTAAGGATCCGTTAAACTATTTACTATGTAGTATATTGCGCTATTATAATAGTGTCTATTTATAAAATAAACATACTTTTTTCTTAGCATTAAGGGGTTACCCATATAGCCCTTAACACGTAATAGTCCCAGTAGTCCATCCAATATCATAGCTCCTCCTGATCGGGAAGCAACTAGAGGATACCACACGGGCTACGGGAGAAATCTAAACTCGTACAAGGCTCGGTATGGTAGATGACACGGCACAACTAGGCAATGCCAGGGTAGATATACCAATTGCTATCCAGGCTGGTGGAAACGCGTAGCCGCAGTTACCGCCCACCTCGGACTAACTCCCCAAAATCAAAATATAGAGGTGGCCACCGAATCAATCCAAAATCATAGTATAATATCGAAGAGGAGCGTCCGATCAGAGGAATGACCTCATTGGCCTGGAATTGCTCCTGTTTTAGCCACCTTATGCCAACTCACGGGAGTCGGTTCCACGTATTTACCTTACAGGAAACGCCACCACCGACCTACTTCATTCTGGAATCTCCGCCGCGTACACGGTTGGTCAAAGTGGTTTTCGGTATCGACAGAGAGTATGTCCATATCCGATCCCGGTCTCTTTGCCAACCCATCGTTATTATAACCCGTGGTCATTTAAAACATTTTATACTTTAAAACCAAAATAAACATTTCCATTTCAAAACTATAAATACGATATCATTTTAAAACCCAAAACAATATGATATCGTTATATTCAAATATAATTCTTTCCAAAACCATACTGCTTAAAATTTATAATATCTGGAAGCCGAATATTTGAAATATATCTTCAAAACATAATATTTGGAATTTTTACTTTAAATCATAACTCCCAACACACAAATGGTTTGGATATTCAACGGTATATAGAATAAATGGTTTAACTTTATGGTTACTTTGTGAAGAAGATAATTTATATAGCTTTACAAATATATTTCTTTATTTAAAGTTTAAACCATAATTTAAATATCACTTTATGTCCCCAAATCCGTTACAATTCCTATATATATATATCCAATTGGAGTATTTCCTATTCAAAACTAAGTTTGGATTTTATTCTTTCAACAAATCAATGTTTTATTATTTAGTCTTGAATATTCCCATAAATTCCATAAATAAACTCCCAATGTTAGTCATTTAATATCTTCAAAATTCACTTAATACTAGAATATTCATCTTAAATTTATTAAGGAAAATCCAGTTATAAATATCATATCTTAAGATTTTCCAAAACTTAACATAAAATAAAATTTCTCAAATTCCATGAGTTTTAAAACAATCAATTCTAGATTCTGTAGCACTTAGGAAATGCTACCTAAAGTTACGGGTAAAACTAGTCCAATTTCAAAAAGACCGCATTTTTAAAATGCTGTAGCAGATTGATTAACTAAATAAATATTTCCAAATATAACTTATTTATCTATTTACTTATTAACATTTATAACTCATTCAAAAATTAAAATAAAATCCTTTAAAGATATTAAATCAAATATTTAACTTCCAAAATAATTTTTAAATATTTCAGAAAATATTATAAGAACCACGGGCCTGTATATAGTTCTCTAGCCTAGGTCAAGTGATACGGATTTATATCATTTCAACCCGTAATTTACAAAACCCCGGGTTCTATCATTTCAAACCCGCAATCCCAAGTTATCAGTTAAGCAGTTAACAGACTAGTTTAACAATAATCATTATTTCAGCCCATAACAATCCAACTTTAACAGGGAACTTGCAGTGGTGATTTAAGCAGTAAATAACAATTAATAATATAACTGCAGAAATAATATAACAGATAAATAACTGATGAGATGTCAATTTAAATGGGTTCATCATTCTACATCATACTACAGACAGATAATATCTAAATAGAATGTTTACACATACACTTGCGATAATTTACACAATATATGTACATATGTCTGGTGAGAAAAACTCACCTGAAAGTTGCAGAAAATTTGAATACAAAACGACGATTCACCGATAAAGCACGACAGAGAATAACGATCAAATTCTTCTGACGTAGATTCAAATCTAGAACAAAATTTCAATTATGGAATACGTGACTTAAAAATTTACGATCAAAGAAAATGAGAATAGAACGGGGTTTGTTTGCTTTGCTCGACCACTCCACCGTGTACCGTGACCAAAACATACCCTAAACGAGAACCGGGTAACACTAAACTACGACAAAATTTCTAAAGGCTGACTGACAGAAGGTGAAGTTTTCCTACTCTATACTTTGTACATGTGCACACTCGTATCCCATGCAAACTCACGCCATGAATAGAACATAACACTTCCCTGTGTCCAAAATTTTTACCCTGAGAAAAACTCAACTGCTTCGGGCCAAGCAAGTCGTTGCTTCGAGTCAGCACCTATATTGCTTCGAGTTAAATATGTCAAATCTACGGGTCATATGCAAAACTGGTGAACACTTATCCCTATTTCTCTGTTATCCGAATACTTACAGATGCCCATGTTTGTGTTGCCCAACTATCTTCTAACTCATATTTACTTCTAGAATTCAGCTTCACCATCAGATTTTTTTTTTCTTTTTTTTTTTTTCTCTTTTTTTTTTTTCTTTTTTTTTTTTTTTTTTTAAAACCTAGTTGTTCCCCATTTCTACCCAGGCTGATACTAACTAAATATGCAGGCATGTATTACTAAATATGCAGACATGCACAACAGGGATGAAGTACTAACAGTACATAAAATGGAGATGAAGACTTCAACACCCAGGAAAACAATGACCAGACCAAAGTGCAACATTATGGATGCAATATAGATATGAAACTGAAACATATTAGATAATGTAAACTGGAATGGATATGAAGACTGAACATATCAAAAATTTTGAAAATACAAAGTTTCAAAATGAACCCAATAGGCTACAGTTTCAAAACTCAAGTGAAGCAAATAATGCAACAGTAGCAGGTATATATGAATACAACCTCAATGCAGACAAGCAGACACACTATCTACATACATATATAACATCAAGCTATGATTCAAACAACAAGATAACATATGGTTTCAAGGGTCTGTTCATATTGTAAGAGCAGAGATATGGGATGCAGACAACTAAAGCATGGTACGAAGCAACATGTAACATTTCACATTTTATCAAAGTAATATAAGACAGTAGTGTGCAACTTGACATGCAAACTGCCACAAGACCAATTCAAGTGAAAATACCCAACTCAAATAAACCAACTAATGCAGACTGTCAAAAAAAAATGGATCAATAATGCAACCAGGTTATAAGGGACAAGCTATTAATACCTGTACAAGACTGCAACAATTCGAATGAGGGTGAACTCAAATGCATACAACAATTCAAAGTGCAAAGTGAGGATCATCATGCATGGACAGTGCAATGTGACTGAATACAAGTCAATGCCAAGAAAATGCAATACAAATAGGCAAACAAAATGGAAATGAAGACTGGAGCAACATGAGGCATGCAATACTCAGTACATATCTTTATTACAAGAACAATTATGCACTTCAACTACTTAGTTAAACAAAATATTTTAGTAGCATCTGCACTTACCAACTTATCAATTTAAAAACAAAAACTTGGTGCAGCTGTTCTTATCAGTTTAAATCAAAAATTGATATCATTTGTTCTTAACAGTTTAAACAAAAAAAAAAAAAATCAAATAGTATCTGTTCTTATTAGAATTAAAACAAAACCAAGTAGTATCTGTTCTTGACAATTTTAAAACAACCCAAATAGTATCTGTTATTATCAATTTAAAAAGAACAAAGTTATGAAAGTATTAGTGGTTATCAATTTAAAACAAATCGCAATTACTGTCTGTTCCTACCAGTTTAAAACTTAAAACTAATAACATCTATATCATAATCATATGCAGACTTGCCAAACTTCCTAGCCTAGACAACAAGTCACAGATCTACACACAATAATTATGGACATAACTCGTACAACATGGGGAGGCCGAGCAAGGTGATGAAGAAAATCAGAAAATGAAGAAGAAGCAAATCTGGACGAAAGGAAAAAATGCTATTACCTGATAGATCTCGGGCTCAAGAAGGAGGCAAGGCAGAGCGAATAGTGGAAGGGAAAAAGAGCTGGTGTAAATATAGATGATGTTTGTGAAGTTCCATGGGGATCATAAGTGTAGATAACGCATCAGTTTTTAAAGAGCTTTTTCATGTGTGATTGTACTTTTGATATGTATATAGGCTATGAATAGGTGCATAGTTCGAACGTTATATAGTAAAACTTAATTTTTGAGGCATCAGTTTCTTTTACTTACGTGATTTAAGGAATGGGATAGATATATAGTGGTTTGAATGTAACTGATGAGCTACATCAGTGGAGGAGATAAATCAATAGTTATAATTTATGCGAGATGCCAGAATTGCAAGCCTTGATTTGTTGATAAATAGTGGTTTAAATCTTTGTATGAAAATATGTGTGAATGCAAAAGTCAGTGAGTTACATGGCTGAAAGGAAGGAGTGCATCAGTTATTCTTTAAAAATAGGTAAGAGGTTCGAACGTTTCTAGTAGAAAACTTGATTTTTATACTGACAAATATTTGGACCATGCATTTGATTCGTCTCAGTTTTATTTGTTTTCTTAAGTATCAGTTTTATTTTTAACTGTGTAAATATGAATACGTGTGTGATGATTCATTTATTTTTAAATAAATTTTGATTTGTATTAAATATGTTTACAAATGTATTTGGACGTTGCAAAATTGGAAAAATATGATCTGTGGCAAGATCAGAGGAAGAGCAATCAGTGGTTTATGACATCAGTTACAAAAGGAATGAAATAAAGGGAGGGACCGAGAGTTACACCACATATAAAGTTTAAAAATATGTAAATATGAATGCGTGATTTCAGCATGCTTTAAATCCCTTATTTAGTTTGATTAAAATAAATGAAATGGCCAGACTTAAGAATTAATTTATGAAAGAAAACTGACATGCGGAGGCAAGTGTAAATGAGTATATTACGTGATTAAGGAAACCCCTGATTTAGCATGTCACATAAGAATGGTAAATGTTAACCGTTTCAAATAATTAACAATTTCTAACCTTGCACTTGAATGTTTTAAACTGTTGCACGGTCAAAGGGAGAGAGAGCTATTAGTTTATAGGAAGGTAAATGTGTTATATGCGTGATTTAAGGTAGAGCCATTTGCAAGCAGAAAATGGGAAAGGTTGGAATTTGCTTCCAATAATATGTCTTGGCTGTAACGCAAAAGCTTGGTTTAAGGCATACGTTGATTTATCTTTAGACATGCAAACTTTTAATATCCCATTTGTTGCAAACTAAACAGTGTGATATAAGATTTAGGCAGTTACACAACTGGATTTAATGTATGCGTGATTTAAGTTTGATGGCTGATATAAGTGCAAAGGAAAAATATCAGAGAGGGATTTGAACGTTACTTAAAAATCAAAACTGAAACGGAAATTTAAAAGAGGGAGAGTTGATTTTCTTAGATGTGAACGGTAACAAAAAGATTTGTACACAGGGGTTGATTTTGCACTGATGTAGGGATGAACGTATGTAATACAATTTATTTTATCAATCGGTCAGTTAACGAATAATAAAATAATGTTTGGTATAAAATCACTGACTGATGTTTCTCTCCAAAATATTTGGAAACACGATTTTTTACACTACGTTAAACAGACGCAGTCAAAATATCAAAAATTTCTGTAAAATAACATTTTAAAAACACACGTTTTATTACGTTGCTTTATACCCTAAAATTTGACGCGTCTTTTAAACGCGAAATTTTACAGTTTAAACATAGCTTAAATTTTTTACAGTTAATATTAAATTTTATTGACATATACAATTTTATAAAATATATCTTCAAATTAAATAATTAACTATATTGTTAAACACAATTTATATAAATACATTTTTAAAATTAAATAATTAATAATAAAATAAATATCTAAAAACTAGGGCTGTTACACGCATACTTCGCCTCGATCCGGTCTATGCTCCGGGTTGACCGTCTCGACTCCATAAAATTCGCCTCATTCGTATCGAGGATGACACGTCATCTATGGTTAGTTGTCCTGATGAATACGAACAAGCCTCTGCTTATGGATTCGAACACGGTCTTGGGATGGAGACGAAGCATCGAATCTCTGATGGATGCGAAGTTGATGTTAGGTGATCGATACAAAGCCGATGGGTACAAACCGAGCCATGGCGATGGATTCAAATAAGAAACTTTAGCTGAAGTTCGATCGATACAAAGTCGATGAATACGAACCAGTACTCTAGGATGGATACGAACATGCTGAGACGATGCCCATCTGATCGATTCAAAACCGATCGATTCGAACTGACCGATAACGTAGCTGATCGATTCGAACTCGACCGATTCGAAGTGTGTGGAACCTGATGGATTCGAACAAGGCAATCATTGATGGATACGAACCCCATCGATTCGAAATAGGCATCTTCTCAACAATTTGATGGATACGAACTGTGTACTTTTGCTAATTTGTGTCGATCATATCTTGTTCATACGAACTCCGATTAACCTGAATTTTGAAACACTGGCTTTCGTGGCTTCGCTTGTCATATCCTATCAATTATAGCCTGATCCGCGCTCGGACAAAATTTATCGATATCCATAGTGAAGCGAAGTACAACCAATCTTTGAGATGAACTGTCTTAGGTTTTCGACCGATCTTTTGGTATCACGGCTTTGCCAAAAAGCGGGATAACAATATTCAAATCAACTTGAATCCCAAAATTCAATTTCAATCAAATCTCAATTCATAAATTTCAACTCAATTCAGTTCTCAATAAACCATTTCAAATTATATCGATTTCAAATACAGATTTGAACCTCAAATAAACCATTTCAATTTCAATATATTTCAAAGCTTTAAATATTCCATAATTTCAAAACTAAATTTGATAATTTCATATATATCTTGATTCAATTTACTATTATTTAGTTTTGAAATATTTACTCAATAAATTCAATATCTTTTAAATGAAACTCAAACTTGAAATATTTATTAATCATTTTAAACCAAAATCAAGTTAAAAAAAATCATATCCTTTAAAATATCAAATTCAATAAGTTTCAAATTGACTTAATTAATAAAATTCTTAATTAAATACACTTTCAAATAAATTCAAATCTATCTTCCCAGCCTTAATTTATTAAAAATTATTATAAACTCTATATTTAAAAATAAACTTTTAAATAATACTTAAACATATTATATATAAATTAAATTAAACTATATTAAATTAAATCTTATTATCAAACTTATTTTATAATAAAACTAATTTATACATATTTTAAAATAGTAAAATTATAAGTAAATTCTTAAAGTTTATCATTTCAAAACCAACTTATAATTTTAAATTTTTTAAAACATATAAGTTTAAAATCAAGAATTTAAACTTTATAAAATACATTTATTTATAATTTCTTGAAATTAACCTTTATTAAACCATATATTTCCTTCCCAAAACCATAGAAATCATTTTCAAAATATTTATATATAAACCAGCAGTATCTGTATAAAATTTTCTATCCTATGGTCAAGTGATACGGAAATTTATAATTTCAATCTGTAATTACATATACATACGGGTATATATCATTTCAAGTCGCAATCCCAAATTCAATTCAATGAAAATCGCTCGGGTCTATCACTTCAACCCATAACGATTTTCTCCTATTCTATAGATCATTCGGGTATGTACCATTTCAACCCATATTAAATTCTGTACTAACAGGGAACTTGCAGAGTGATAACAGATATGATAATAATATAACATGCATATATAATCAATATAAATAATAGATACTGACGTCAGATGTCACAGGTGAATAAATATAGGTAATAGCATACGAATAGCAGTGTAAATAACTAGCAGCAGCATATTTCAATTGTCATTTCAATTGAAATCAAATTTAATAAATATAAGAACGTTATTCGTGAGTGATAGCTCACCTTCCGAGGCTAGAGATATAGACAATGAATTGAGCTACGGATCCAAGCACAAATTCCAAATCAAAGCTAGATTAGCACGAATTCGATGATCAAAACTGATAAATAGTGATCGATGTAAACAAATCAATTAGCTGAATTGACTAGAATGGAAACAAATGTATTTGAAATACGAAATATGTATATTTTCTTAACTCAATCTTATGATTTCTAAACATCAAATAAAATGAAAACCCTATACCTATTAAACCCAACACATATTAAAAGTATTTTACCCAAAATCTTTATACCCAAAATATATTAAAGTTATTATAAACATCATATACATACCTACTTATTATTTTTAAATTAAAAATCAAAACATATACTGTACTGTAAAATTACAGAATCTGAACATATTATATATATATATATATATATATATATATATACTTTAACACATATATATATATTTTTTCTTTCAATAATACAAAACAGAAAGAAGAAGAGAAAAACAAAACAAATCTATGCATAGGCCAGACCTTATATAGCTTATTAACATATATATAATATAATTCATAAAACAAATAGTAGATAGTACAGTAACATGTAATATAATATAATATATTGTACTAACAAATACAACTTTATATATACTTGAAATTAGAACACATATTAACATTTGAAGCAAACCCAGCCCATATATACGTATATATGTTTAAAAAAAATATAAACAAATATATAACCGTACATATATATATTTCCCACACATACGAATAAAATATATAAATACTTTCAAAATCATCAATATATGAGTAAGCAGAAGCACGGTGTGTATCCATTTTGAAAGAAAAAACAACATACTCATGCAACCTATATATATATATATATATATATCTTCGGCCAACCTATATTTATACTATATATAACTACAGACATGCAATACGCTACACATATTTAAGAAGAAAAGGCTTATAACTTATATATATTAGACTTATATAACATAATACGACTTATAGAGAATAGAATAAACATATATATACTCATAAAAATCAAAGTACTCATACATATTGTATTTAAAATGTTTACAAAATATATATATAGCAACTTATAATATAAAATATAGCTTATATATATATATATACTGTCTAAAATAAAAAAACCTAGATAACTTTTTTTATATAAAACCGAACATATATACATCTATATGCTTCATAACACTATATATATTAAAGCTGTTGAATATAAACTAAAGAATTGGAACTGTAAACCAAAATATTAACATATCACCACTATACATATAACGTCAGCAAACATAAATATGCAAAGTGATATATATATATATGTATATATATATATATGAATGAATGAAGATGTAAAGTAAGCTACAGGCTTTGGACGAGACAAGGCTGATTTGGGTCACGGCAAGGATGGGAATGGAGCACATGGCAGTGGGGTACTAGGCCGAGGGGAAGTCAAGTGATCTGGTTTGGATGCTCGGTGGAAGCGGTGCTCAGGAGGGTGGTGTTTGTAGGCGAGTTGAGGGTGGTTGGCAAGATCCATACGTGAAGGTGATGCGTGCAGAACATAGATGAATGTTTCGGCCAAAATATAAGTGCTCTGTTAAATTTCTTATTTTTATTTTGTTTTAAAACCAAGAAGAAATGAAATGCATAAGAAAGAAAGAAATGGTAACGGAAATAAATTCTCTGGGAATATGAAATGGAAATGGCTATTGGTTTAAAAGATGTGGAATGTAAAAGAATGGATGGAAACCAAAAGATATAGAAATCGGTACCGATATGAAATCGTTTTCCGTGGATTCCACTACATAGCGTATGTCAAAACACAGAATCAAATATACCGTGGAGATCGGCACGACGAGACGATCAAAACGGTATACAGATATCAGTGGTATGATCATCCTAACAAAAGTCGATAATCGGTACCAAAAATGCCGCTAATTTGCAAGAAATAAGATGAAAGGAGTAATAATATTCGAAATTTAACGAAAAGGAAGATGACATCTCACTCAAAAGATAATTTACAAATTCTCTATATAAAAATATTCAGATTTGAAAAACCTTTTATTATCACCAAATATTAACTGATTTGAATTGAAATAAAATTACACTATAAAATAAACTTTCATATTATCTGATGCAAATTTACCATTTACTATGTTTAAATAGACATATACCAAATATTCAATTTATATTTCAAAATTCTATTATTTAAAATTTCATAAAATTTCAATTAATTAAATAAATAGAACTACTAAAATTTACGGGTTGTTACACTCTCCCACACTTAAAACTTTTCGTCCTCGAAAAGGAACGAGGTAGGAGATTAGAAACAACCAGAAAGAAAATAGATTGAAATAAAACATGAAACAATTAATTTAAAACCATATAAATCTTCATTTAAATAAATTAATATTCAACAATTTAGTTAAATCCATTTGATTTCACATAAGTTAAATTTCACTTATAATTGAGTTTTAATTATTTCTAAATTCATATTTATATACTCATTATCTTATTATTCTATTTATCTCTATTAACACCTTATAATTAAAATTTAAGTGTATAAAATTTATTACAACCACTCAAATTTTATTTATGATTTCTTTTAACATCATTTTACACTGTAAATTATTCAGTTACATATTAAACTTCTGAATGATTAGGGTAAGTTACATTAAAATGTAGTTAAGTATTATACAAGCAAAAAAATTATTTTCCAGTTCAATTATTTCAAATTTAAACATTTGTTTAAAAATTTGGATTCATTTTAATAATTCAAATCACCCCTTAACATAAATTTAAGAACTAAATTTTCGGTTAACTTCAAAGAATTTAGGGATAAATGTGTAGATATCTTACATATATCA
Source organism: Allium cepa (assembly GCA_030765085.1). Lineage (NCBI taxonomy): Eukaryota > Viridiplantae > Streptophyta > Magnoliopsida > Asparagales > Amaryllidaceae > Allium > Allium cepa. The sequence goes on from CM060931.1 coordinate 175,858,194, forward strand.
AATCAAGCCTATAATCATATACCTATGTATATTATAATTCAAGTTATACCTAAGAAGTTTAATCAAATTCATTTTTAAAACAAAGTGTAGCAAAGCTACTAACGATCTCTCCACTCTAAAACTCGAAAATGAATGTCGATGGGCAGATGATGCGGCCGTCATCACCGAAATTATTTTTGAACGACAAAAGAGGAGAGCACTGATTTAAAACTTTCAAAATTCTTTGGAAATAATTTCTATTAGAAAATATTTTAAACAATATACACTTTAAAACCAGAGTTTGGAATCACTGGAAATGTAAATTCTCAAATTCTCAATTTAGATTCATTTATGTTCCAAATCAAATTATAAACTATATTTATAACTCCATTTATTTATTTTATGAGGCAATAGTCATTGGTTTACAAAATAATAAATGGAAATCAAATATTATCATTTTGTTAACCAATTCATTTAACAGTTATCTTTTAAAGAATTTACTTATATATATAATATAATCACATAAAATTTATTTTATTTACCAAATTTGAAAACAATATTGTGTCAGTTTGCTCTGTTCAAGTGTTTTGAAAATCCTATTGATAGCGCTGATTAGACAAATTGAATGAAAATCCAAATCAACATTAACAATACAAACAACACAATATATAAACAATTTGATATTAATTACAAATATATTCCCTCACTCGATAATACAAAATAAATTTCAAAGCTAGGATAGGGATTCAAATTTGATGGACGCACATCAAACAGAATTTTGATTCGAAGATAGGTTTGAAACAAAGATAAGATGATTAATTAACAAAATAGGAAGACGGGTAAGTTAAATCGCGGGCAACCTTAACCGGGTCGACCGTGACTTCAAGAATAAGATCGATGTAGAATTCTGAGGCAAATCAATATTCGATTGCAAGTGATAGAATTTAGGCATAGCAGGAGATAGATAGCATCGTAAACCGAGGATACAGAAACCTCTGGTAAATCAATGCCTATTGTAAAGGAGTTTCACCTCTTTACAAATCATTCAAAGATTGGCGAGACCGCCGAGTTATTATAGAGATTGTTTGAAGTGGAGTTATTGGATACTCCAAAATCAAGAAACATGAATACGGAGAGATAAGGATGGATTTTGGAACGAAGGGAAACGTTCCAAAATTCAAATCAAAGAGGAAAGTTTTGAGGCTCGAACGAATGTGATTCTGTAATTAAATTTACCATACATGCTGAGTTTGCCTAAAACCAAAGCTCTGATACCAAATGTAACATCCTGATATTTTCAACCATTCGCATCCACACATGCCGGATTTGAATTGCTCAAAATACCAGACTGTTAATTTATATTTGGAAAAACTCAATATATACAGTAGATAAAGATCATAAAATCACAAACATAGACTAATATAACAATAATGCAATGGAAACAAAATGAATAGTATTTCATGAAGGTACTATATATATATATATATATATATATATATATATATATCAGAGTTAAATAAGATACAATAGAAGTTTTAAATACAATAGTCAACTACAAGATAAGAATACATCACTGGAATCAACTGAATAACTGCAAGCTGAATGGATGTAGATGGATCTCCAAACGAAGCTCCAACCCCTAAGGTGAGTCTCAAAAGCTGTACCACTCAGTCTGACCCGAGCGTAAAGCAAAACACAAAACACTTGAGTCAGGATTAACATTCTTATATCAATAAATCCAACTCAAGTGAAACAACAATTGAAATACAAGTAATTCAAAGGATGTTTGGGATAACCATCCTCTAAGGATCCGTTAAACTACCTATTATGTAGTAATATATGCTATTATAATAATGTCTATAGTAAAGTAAACTGTCAAAAAAGCATTAAGGCGTTACTCATATCTCGCTTAACACATTTTATAGTGCCAATAGTCTATACAGTACCACCGTACATCCAGATCGAGAGCCTACCATTTGATACTCCATAGGTATGACACAAATCAAACTCGCAGTAAAGCACACTAGGGTAGGTGACACGGCACAACTAGGCAATGTCAGGGTAGATTTACCAATTACACTTCCGGACTGGTGGTAACGCGTAGCAGCCACTACCGCACACCTCGAGCCACACTCCCAAAAAAATCAAAAGGTGCATCCAATCAATCAAAAATAATAGAATGGTATCGAAGGAGTGTGTCCAATCAGAGGAGCTACCTCATTGGCCCGTCGATCGCTCTTGTTTTAGCCACCTTATGCCAACTCACGGGGGTCGGGACCAAGTATATACCTCAATAGGATGTCGCTGCCATCCTACTTCATTCTGGAATCTCCATCACATACACGGTTGTTAACGTGGTTTTCGGTATTGGCAGAGAGTATGTCAATATCCGATCCTAGTCTCTTTAACAACCAAATATGATTATAACACTGCGGTCATTTCAAAATAGTTTATACTTCAAAACTAAAATATCATTGCCATTTCAAAACTATATCAATACGATATCACTTCAATTTCGAAACCAAATATGATACTGTTTCCATTTCAAACCAAATATGATATCATCTCCATTTCAAAAAATATCCTTTTACAAAATCATAGCACTTTCAAAGTTATAACACTTCGAAACCAAAATACTTAAAATCATAACGCTTTCAAACATAATACTTTGAAATTTATAGCTTTGAAAACATAACTTCCACCACTTAATCACTTTAAATGTTAAAAGAATATATATAATAAAATAGTTTATAAAGTAAAATAGTTTATATAAAATAAATATAAGTTAAGTAGTTTATATTAATATAGTTTATATTAAAATAGTTTATAATATAAATAGTTTTAAATGTAATTTAAAATTACTTTATATAACAAAATAATTTCCTCAACTTCACAAATTGATTCAAATCAACTTGAATCCCTTCAATCAAATCTCAATTCATAAATTTCAACTCAATTCAGTTCTCAATAAACCATTTCAAATTTTATCGATTTCAAATACAGATTTGAACCTCAAATAAACCATTTCTATTTCAATATATTTCAAAGCTTTAAATATTCCATAATTTCAAAACTAAATTTGATAATTTCATATATATATATATATATATATATATCTTGATTCAATTCACTATTATTTAGTTTTGAAATATTTACTGAATAAATTCAATATCTTTTAAATAAAACTCAAACTTGAAATACTTATTAATCACCTTAAACCAAAATCAAGTTAAAAAATCATATCCCTTAAAATATAAAATTCAATAAGTTTCAAATCGATTTAATTTAATAAAATTCATAATTAAATACAATTTCAAATAAATTCAAATCCATCATCCCAGCCTTAATTTATTTAAAATTATTATAAAACTATATTCAAAAATAAACTTTTAAATCAAACTGTATTAAATTAAATTTTATTATCAAACTTATTTTATAATACGACTAATTTACAGATATTTTAAAAAAGTAGAATTATAAGTAAATTCTTAAAATTTATAATTTCAAAACTAACTTATAATTTTAAAATTTTCAAAACATATAAGTATAAAATCAAGAATTTAAACTTTATAAAATACAATTATTTATAATATCTTGAAATCATCTTTTATTAAACCATATATTTCCTTTCCAAAACCGTAGAAATCATTTTCAAAATATTTATATATAGACCAACAGTGTGTGTATAAAATTTTCTATCCTATTGTCAAGTGATACAGATATTTATCATTTCAATCCGTAATTTACATATATATATATATATATATATATATTCGGGTATATATCATTTCAACCCGCAATCCCAAATTCAATTCAATGAAAATTGCTTGGGTTTATAATTTCAACCCATAACGACTTCCTCATATTCTATAGATCGTTCGGGCATCCTATAGGTCGTTCGGGTATGTATCATTTCAACCCATAGTAAATTCTATACTAAAAGGAAACTTGCAGAGCGATAATATATATGATAATAATATAACAGGCATACATCATCAATATAAACAACAGATACTGGTGTCAGATGTCACAGGTGAACAGATGCAAGTAATAGCATATGAATAGCAATGTAAATAACTAACAGCAGCATATTTCAATTGTCGTTTCAATTGAAATCAAAATTAATAAATATAAGAACGTTAATCGTGAGTGATTGCTCACCTTCCAAGGCTGAGAAGTAATTAAGCTATGTATTTGAGCACGAATTCTAAATTAAAGCTAGATTGGCACGAATTGGACGACCAAAGCTGATAAATAGGGATCGATGTAAACAAATCAAATTAGCTGACCTGATCTAGAATGGAAACAAATGTATTTGAAATACGAAATATGTACATTTTCTTAACCCAATCTTAAAATTTCTAAATAGCAAATAAAATGAAAACCCTATACCTATTAAACCCAATACTCGATCAAAACACATATTAAATATATTATACCCCAAAATCTTTATACCTAAAATATATTAAAGTTATTATAAACATATATATATATACCTACTTATTATTTTTATCTTAAAATCCAAAATATATATTGTACTGTAAAATTATTGAATCTGAACATATTACATATATAAATAGTTTAATATATATATATATATATATATTCTTTCAATAATACAAAACAGAAAGTGGAAGACAAAAAAATAAAACAAATGTATACATAGGCCAGACCTTATATAACTTACTAACATATATATAATACAATTCATAAAACAGATAGTAGACAGTACAGTAACATGTAATATAATATAATATAATATATTGTACTAACATATACACCATTATATATACTTGAAATTTGAACACATATTAACATTTGAAGCAAACCCAGCCCATATATACGTATATATGTTTAACAAATATATATATATATATGTGTGTGCGTATAGACAAATATATAACCGTACATATATATATATTTCCCACACATACGAATAAAATATATAAATACTTTCAAAATCATCAATATATGAGCAAGCAAAAGCACAGTGTATATCCATTCAACCTATATATATATATATATATATATGTCTCTTCAGTTAACCTATATTTATACTATATATATAACTACAGACATGCAATACGCTTCACGTATATAAGAAGAAAAGGCTTATAACTTATATATATTAGACTTATATAACATAGTATGACTTATAGAGAATAAAATAAACATATATATACTTATAAAAATCAAAGTACTCATGCATATTATATTCAAAATGTTTACAGCATATATATACATCGACTTATAATAAAAATATAGCTTATGTATATATACAGTCTAAAATAAACAAACTATATAACTTTTTTTTTTATAAAACCGAACATATATACATCTATATACTTCATAACACTATATATATTAAAGCTATTGAATATAAACTAAAGAATTGGAACTGTAAACCAAAATAATAACATATCACCATTATATATATAGGATCAACAAACATAAATATGCAAAGTGATATATATATACACACTTTGAATGAATGAAGATGTAAAGTAAGCTACAGGCTTTGGACGAGACAAGGCTGATTTGGGTCATGGTAAGGATGGGAATGGATCACGTAGCAGTGGGTACTAGGCCGAGGGGAAGTCAGGTGATCTTATATGGGTGCACGATGCAAGCAATGCTCAGGCGGAGTGGTGTTTGCAGGCGAGTTGAGGGTGGTTGGCAAGATCCATACGTAAAGGTGATGCGTACAGAACATAGATGAATATTTCGGCCAAAATATAGGTGCTCTGTTAAATTTCTTTATTTTATTTTATTTTGAAACCAAGAAGAAATGAAATGCATAAGAAACAAAGAAATGGTAACAGAAATAAATTCTCCGGGAATATGAAATGGAAATGGCTATTGGTTTAAAAGACGTGGAATATAAAAGAATGGATGGAAATTAAAAGATTTACAAACTGGTACCGATACGAAACCGTTTTTCGTGGATTCTGCTGCGTACAACACTTCAAAACACAGAATCGAATATATCACGGAGATCGTCACAACGAGATGATCAAAATGGTATACAGATATCAGTGGTATAATAATCCTTACAAAAGTCGATAGTCGGTGCCGAAAATGATGCTAATTTGCCAGAAATATGACAAACGGAGTAATAATAATCAAAATTTGACGAAATGGAAGATGACGTCTCGCTCGAAAGATCATTTACAAATTCTCTATATAAAAATATTCAGATTTGAAAAACATTTTATTATCACCAAATATTAACCGATTTGAATTGAAATAAAATTACACAATAAAATAAACTTTCATATCATCTAATGAAAATTTACCATTTAATATGTTTAAGTAGACGTATTTCAAATATTAAATTTATATTTCAAAATTTTATTATTTAAAATTTCATAAAATTTCAATTAATTAAATAAATAAACCACTAAAATTTACGGGTCGTTACAGTTCTTTTGTTGAAAATTAGATAAGCTTTGTTTCGTTCTAAATATCCTACGAAGATTCCTTCATCGGATTTTGGATCGAATTTTCCAAGCTGATCTTTTGTGTTTAAGATAAAAATTTTGAACCAAAAGTTCTAAAATATGAAATTTTTGGTTTTCTTTGATGAAAAACTTCATATGGAATGTGTTTTGTTAAAGGTCGGATGGAAACACGGTTTAGAACATAGCAAGCAGTTGCTACAGCTTCTACCTAGAAATGTTTTGGTAATGTGCTTCCATTTAATAAAGTTCTTGTACATTCCTGTAACATTCTATTTTTCCTTTCTACAACTCCATTTTGTTATGGTGTTCTAGGAAAAGAAAAATTATGATAAATTCCCTTTTTATTACAAAAATGTTCAAAATCTTTATTGTCAAATTCACCTCCATGATCACTTCTAATATTTTTAATTTTTAAATTTTTGAGATTTTGAATTTTCTTTACAAAATCTTGAAATTTTCAATTGTATTACTCTTATTTTTTAAGAAAATAGCCCAATTATATCTTGAGAAATCATCCACTATAACAATCACATATATTTACTATGATTCATAGATTGAATTTGAGTTGGACCAAAGAGATCTAAATGTAATAGTTCTAGTAATTATACAGTAGAAATATTTTTCATAGATTTAAAGGATGATTTTAATAATATTCCTAAATGAAAATCATCACAGATATTTTTTACTTTGAAGTTTATTTTTGGTAAATCCTTTACTAGATTATTTTTAAATAATTTATTTATAGCTTTGAAATTAATATGACAAAATCTTTTGTGCCATAACCAAGGATAATTTTCTTTGGCAATTAAACACATATTTGTATTATAATTTACATTCACATTTAAAACATAAATATTTTTATCTCTAAAACCTTCAAAAATGAGCTGTTTATTTTGATCAAAAATGCTACACTTGTTTTCAGAAAAGGAGATATTAAATCCTTTGTCACAAAATTGGCTGATACTAAGTAAATTATGTTTCAAATTTTTAATAATAAAACATCTGTAATAAGAGGTAAATTAGATATACCTTTATTACTTACATCACCTTTGCCAATGACATATCCTTTGGAATTACCTCCAAAAGTGACAGAACCTCCATTTGAGTAATTATTGTTTGTTAGCATCCTTTTATTTCCTGTCATGTGTTTTGAGCAACCACTATCTAGTATCCATTTTCCTCTCTTTTTGGATGGTACCTGCAAAATATAGAGATAACATTGGTACCCACCCTTTTATTTTGGGTTCTAAAAGTTAGGTCTTAGGAAGCCAAACTCAAGAGGCTTCAGAATTCCTTTTGAAAACAAAATCTTTATTTTTATGAACAGCTTTTATAAAAAATTCTATATACTTATTTCTAATTAAAGAATTATTTGTCTTAGGAACCCAAATTTTAATTGCTTTAGACTAATTTGAAACTTTTGAACTCGGTTTTTCAACTTTAATATTTTTCTTTTTATATGAAAAAATCTTTTTCTTTGGAATAACTTTAGACGATTGCTTATATCCTAGTCCTCTTTTATTTGAAGTATTTGAGAATTTTCCATAATTTTGGAAAGATTTTCCTTGGCTTCATTAAAATAAGAGACATTTTTAGTAATATCATCTAACTTTGTTTTAAGGCTAGAGTTATATAATTCTAAAATCTAAGGCTAGAGTTATATAATTCTAAAATCTTGATATTAGCTTTAAGATCATGATTCTTAATTAGTAGAGCATCATTTTTTTTCTTTCTAAGTTTCTATCTCTTGACTTAACATAAAGAGTTGAGACGTCATATTAGAACAAAATTCTTGAGTAACTCCAAGTTCTGTTTCTAAGATTCATTTCTCACCTCTTAGCATATCTATTTCTATTTCAATTCTATTCAATTTTTCAAGAGATTCTTTGTATTTTCTTTTGATGTCTTTTAGCTTATCAAGTAATTCTGAGTTTATTTCCAATAGATCATCAAAAGTTAGATCGCTCACCTTATCTTTTATGGCCATAAAACATTTGTTTGCTTGTTCTTCATCACTATCTGAGTCACTGTTTGATGACGAAGATGATTCTGTATTGTTCCATGTGACAGAGAAAGCTTTCTTCTTCATTCTGTACTTTTTGTACTTATATTTATCTTTCTTTTCAAAACAGTCATTCTTGATGTGACCTTTCTTATGACATTCATAACATTCTGGAGCAGATGATGATGGTTTGTTGGTGTTATTATTGTTGCTGGAGCTGTACTTGTTATTTCTAAATTTGTTGCTCTTTCTACATTTCAAAAACTTTTTGAAATTTTTAGCAATGAACGCCATATCTTCTTCATCTGAATTTGATTCGTCTTTTTTTGCCTGGAATGCTACGTTCTTCTTATCTTGAGCCTTTACTCATTTTTCCAGGAGAATAACTTCATAAGAGATTAGATTTCCAATCAATTGAAATGTCGTTTGCTTCTTCGATTGTTAAGACTTTTCGTTCCACTCATCCGTATGTGAGTTGAGGGTTTTTAAAACAATTTCAAAATCTGTATAAATTTCTTCTAATGCTATCAAAGAATGATATATATCTTGAAATCTAGATTACATTTCATCTATAGTATCATCTTTCTTTTAAAATTCTGGAACTGATTTTTCAGCATAGAAATTTTACTTTGTTTGACTTTGTTAGTACCTTCATGTGTAACTTTAAGTGTATGTCAAATTTCAAGAGTAGTTTTACACATGCTTATTCTATTAAAGTCATTTTTCTCTTATGCATAATATAGCATACTCATAGCTTTAGAATTTGCAGTAGCATCTAATTTTTATATGTTAGACCATATTGAATATTCAGTAGTAGGAACAATATATTCAGGCTGCATAATGTTCCAGTTTCATAACTACTTTGCTTGTACATAGATTCTCACTCTAGTAGCCCAATAGTTATAGTTCAATCCATTAAATAGAGGTAGTCGTGTAGTAGATTGACCTTCAAGAAAAGTATTGTTAGTTACAGTGCTCGTGTTGTTTTTCATATTAAAAAAAATTAGATAACTATGTTACGGTTAAATGATGGCCTTGCTCTGATACCAAATGAAAGTGACTACACTAAAGGATCGTATAATATGGATAAATTACTTATGTGGAATGATAAATAAGTAAAAAAAATTAAAGCAGTAAAGTAAATGACACCAAAGATTTTTATACTGGTTCGAAATTTCGTTGTACGTCCAGTCCTAGGCTCCTTTTGGAATTATAGCTAGCAACCCTCACTTAACCCAGAGGAACAATACACCACCCGAGCAACCAAATAGGATTTTGACCGCTTGAGCAATAGAACAGGACTTTGACCACATGAGCAACCGAATAGGACTTTGACCACCTGAGCAACCGTACAAAACTTTCTTACAAACTAGATTTAACTTGACTTTGTGTGTTCTGAATAACACAGATTTTTCACTTGTAGTACACCCTTTTTATAATCTTATCCTCAAAGTAGATGTGTATATTCATGTGTGTATGAAGAATAGGAAGTAAAATATTGCTTTGAAGAGAATAAAAATGAATACATAAGCAATCATTGTATGAAAGCTTGTATGTATTGAACTCAAGAATGCTAAGTGTTATAGATCAAAAGAGAATAGAAAATTAGGTGATTGGATCTATAAATCTTGATTGCATATATAGTGTGTGATGAGATATGTCTTTTGGAAATCGACATCTATTACATTTATTAGAATCTCAGAGTTATGACCTTCTAGGAAGAAGGAACCCTTTGACAAAAGAAGTGTCTTTTAGAGAAAAATGATAGTTGCAGATTTAGTCGACTGAACTGGCTTGGGAAGCCGAATGAATTTCAAATGTGCACAAAAACATATACAGTGTCAATCGACTGACCTAAGCAATTCAATCGACTGAATGCTATATATTAAAAAAAATCCATACAGTATCAATCGACTGAGATATAGTACTCAGTCGATGAAATATTGCTTTTCGGTGCATACACAGAGAATTTTATAAAATGTATGGTAAAATGAATTTGTGAGTGATGAGCTTTGAGGACAGATTTTAACAAAATTTGATACTAGACTGTTTACCTATGGACTCAATTAATATGAACCATATTTGAGTTGATGAGCTCGGATTTTCCATAGTCGTAGATTTATGAAGATCATTCACCTCTTGTTAGCATTCAAAAACTTATGATCCAACAGTGGCTTTAATGTAAAAAGGCAAAAGCACCCTTTTGACTACGTTGTTCTAAGGCTATAAAGAAATGAGGCCTTAACTATTTTGAAAGGTATGAATGCGGAAGCATGGATTTCGAATGGATTCAAGAGCAGTAATCCTTACGAAAGCTTCTTTTTTTTTAAAACATAAGTAAGTGGCAATTCATTCGAAAGCTCTTTTCTAAAACAAAGGCAAGTGGAAAGTAGTTTGAAAGCTTCCTTTTAAAAAATGGCGAGTTAAAAACAACCCCTTCGAAAGCATAGCCTTGACACTATCATCCCTTTCGTCTTTCTCCAATGTGCTACATATCAACTGCTTGATCCCATGTGCATTGTTTTCTTATGAGTTTGTTAACAGAAGTATGGTAACGAAAGCTAGTTATTGGAAGTGGCACAGTGGCAAATTTAAGAAAAGTTGATTTTATGCCTTACGAAGTAATTTCTTTTCACCTAACCTACCTAATTTCTCAACATGTAATCGGTTGCCATTTCTTTTTGAAGATCCTTTTTCTAAAAAGGCTATCGAGTTCAAAATTATCAATTAAAAACATTTAACAAATATGCCCTTCTCCTTGATAAAACATATAAAATATCTAAATCCCTTAACTTAAATAATTTTATAACCATAATAAAATACTTAGGAAAATTCCCCAAAAGTCACCGTAATGCACTTAAAAATTTATGGAATTTGAAATCCACTTCTAAAATAATATTTTATCCATATATCAAAAATACAAATCATTTGGATGTCATTTAATAGGCTTTCAAATTAAAACACAGTATAAAATCTATATGAACAATATGAATCATCAACCTTGAAACCAAAATCAATAACCAAAGTGAGATGTAAATCAAATTATTCACCTTAGCTTGATGTTAAGAAGGTTGAGATTTGTCATTTGATTAATTTCTTTAAGCTTTTTGCTAGAATCCTAGCTTATTTTCTTTTGATTCTTCTTAACGGTGGTCGAGAGAGCTTACAAGTATTTCGGTTTTTTTTCTTAATTTTGAACTAAATAAGAAATGAAGGAAAGAAGGGTTTAGAATACAAGTATAAAGACATTCCTATTTTTCTCTTATCATATTATTCCTACTTATTTTTATTCCCTTTTGCTAACACATTCATTAAGCCATGGCCCCTTATTAATTAACAAATCTCAGTCCCTTAACTATCTACACTATTTCATTTAATTTATCTAATTAAATGTCCTAAATAATGTTAGTAAAATTTAGGTTCGTTACAAAACCATATGCATGTAGCTCAATAAAATAAAATAACTAAAGATGTGAGTGTGTGCTAGTTAGAATATGTGGCTGATGTGGGTAAGTGAAACAAAAGAACACATCCATTAGCGTCAATTAACAACCACCATCCAAAACATGTCCTAATAACACGTTCAAATACATTCCTTGCATCCAATGGTTTCCACCTATGGGGTATACTAATCTAGAAGCTAAACACTAGTAATTTACACTTATGTAACTAAAATGGAAACATATTGGAGAAGGAATCTAGATAGATAGCTCGGATCTTCACCTCGGGCTACCATATACTCTCAATTGGGTCATCTCCTTACTGGACTCTAAGTAGTTTAATTATTATACTGCGAAGTCGCTCTGTAACATGCCTAATAATGTAGGTCGGTGCATGGAAAAGAAGTGACTCGCTTATCTTCTTTGTCTTCTTTTAATTAACACAGCTCGACCACGGCTGTTGCATCGTATAAACACTTCCACAGGTTTGACGTAAGAAAAACAATATGAACTCCCACCAACCCTCCAGGATGCTTCAGTCAATAAGCTAACTTCCCTATTCTATCCAAAATCGAAAAAGTCCCTACAACTATCGATGCTAACTTTTTCAAACTACTGATCTAATAACGTATCTATGCTTTAGTCACACTTCAATATATTTATATTTGTTAAATGTTACCAAAACTAACGATCCACACCATAATAGACTATGGTTTTGATTTAGTCAAAATTCGGACCCATTAAGGTGCAGGTTATTACATTTGATATCATAGCTTAGGTTAGTCGATCATAGGAATTAGGGTATGCCAAGAGAACGTATTTGTACTTTTACCCACGCTAAGCACTATAAATTCTGACTGTAGAAGTTGTTGCAACATATTTTAAAAGGATGGATGAAGTACTGTGGGTTGGGCCAATAAATAGAGTTAAATTTATACACCAACCCCAATTTCCTCAAGGATTATTGGTTGTACTATTAGGCATTGACCAAGAAGAGCATGAGCACGATATATAGTAGAATCTCATGGGTTGGATGGTACTCCATTCCTTTGTTAGGCATAGGCTACCTTATGGCTATCAAAGAAGACATTTCATTCAAACAAATAGGAAATAAGAAACTATATATTGCAAGCATCCATAACTAAGGATGATAGGAGTGGAGAAAGTTCCTGCAAGAAGGTAACCATTAATCACTACTAGAATATAACTAGATTTCTGATAAAGGAGAGTTAAGAAGGAGTAGGAAGACGGAAAGTCCAAAGAAAGGACGATTAAAGTCCATTTCTATGTCCAATCCCATATGGAAGTATTCGACAAAAAGATTTTTGAAAATTCCATAAAATGTTTTGAATGGAGTTTTCAAAGGATTTATTAAAAAGTTATTTTGAAAAAGTGATAAAATTTTGAAATTCTTATTTTATAATTGGCTGAGCCAAAAAGTTTTGGTTTAAAGATTTTTGGTAAAAGGATTTTCATTTTAGAAATAAATGGAAAATAGAGCATAGCATAGGGATCAATGATTTTTCTTATTTTTGTAAATTTGAAAGTTCATTTTTTAAATTCTCTCCAAGGGGTGGATAAATTGAACTGGTGTCTGATTATAAAGAGAATAGAAGGGTAAGAATGCCTAATATTGAAGGCAGCAGAAATAATCTTGTACAAGGAAAATATGGGGAATAATAGCTAAAGTAGAAGCCATTTAGATAGAAATAGCATTAGGACTTTATATAAAGGATTAGTAATCTTATTGGAAATAATGTACGAGAAAAGCAATAGGAATAGGATAGGAGACATGAATAAATTCCTTAGATATGTTTTAATTGCATATATATATATATATATATATATATATATATTAGATAGACACTTAGATAAATGCAGCAATTGCATGTATCTTTTAGAAGTCACCCTTATATGCTATTAAAATATCCACTAAGGGCGAATGCGAAAATAATATGTATAGTAAGAAAATAATATAATGGAAGTTATCCTCGTCCAGTCCAATTTTAATTTTAAAAAGTTATAAAAGTTGTTTTTGAAAAATGGTTTGATATGACAATTGATTTTTTGAATGTTTTGAGTTTAATAATCCTACTTGTAAAGAAAAAAAAAATCTCTATTGTAGAAAGTCTTTGAAAAGGGAATGGTTAAAGTAGGAAATTTTTCATAGCTCCTTTTTGGAAACTTAGCACTTTTTGAATTTTGAAAAATGTCTCTAAGTTTATATTTTGAAGCCAAAGTCTTGGATTAACTACTTCATGACTGTAAAGTGCTATTTTCTTTAAAAAAGAGCTGCAAAAAACCAAACCAATTTTTGATGTGTAATAGATAAGGATGACTACCTAGGTAAGATGGGGTAAAAGTTTAGGCTAGGAATAGAATTGCTATGAATGCCCATAGGGTTGCAACAAGAAATCTCAGTTGAATTTAAAGAATGTTGTTATGAACATAGAATTATTTTATTGATGTGTGGAAGCTATGAGAAAACCCTCAAAGGAATGTGGAATGTTATCAAAGTACCTTTTTGCAAAGTCTAAGGCATACTTGCATGAAGGATCAAAGATATGGAGGAAGTAAACACCAAAGTTTGAGGATATTATCAAGAGATTTTGATTTGGAGGAAATAGCTGTATGGTTGGAAAAGAGAGTAGTGAGATGGAGAATACACATAAAGGTATTGGTTGACTCAAAATTGAAGAAGGTAAGAAGGGTGGTAAGAATGTTATTCCACTAAGCAAATTTTTTCAATGAGTTATTCTAATTGGCATAGTTTATAATTCTTACCCATTGTACTATGGGAATGCATAATTTATACCATAGTTAGATATGATAATTGAAGTAATGAATGGAACTCATTTATCAATAGCCAAGGAGGTAAGTTAAGACATGTGGATTATAGTCGAATGGCGTACTAGAAATATCCATCTTAATTTAGATAGAAGTGTTATGGCCACAACATCGTTAACACCAGTTTATAATGAGTGACAGCTTCTAGCAAAATTATCTTTTATGTTTTGGGTTGTAATCGCTAATTGTCTGCCTTAGATTATTGGAAAAGCATACGATATGATATGAGATATGGTCCTATTTTATTACTGTGTTGATGGCTTGGAAGAGCTTTGACCGCTACATAAATATATTGAAAAGGAAATTTATAAGGACACTTAACTAGTGGTAAAATAAGTAAGAATGTAAGTTTATAAAATAAATTAAGAAATTAAGTTAGCAACTAAAAATTAAAATACATAGATCCCAAAACTTCGGGATTTTGGAAAAAAAAAAATTAGCGAACGAAGAATGGGGAAAGGTTGTTGTGAAATCATGGATCACTATCTGAATGCCTTAAAAGCTAAAATTTATAAATATTCTTGTAAGTAGTTTGTTGTTTTGGAATAAAAGAAAAGGTTCCCTGAGTCTAAGATTAACTGCACAATGCTAGGACCAATCATATTCATTAACACACTGACAGAATCCCAATTATTATAGAATGTCGCTTCATTTGTTTTAAGGATGGAACTATAGTTCTTTTGAAAAAAATTACATTCGAAAGCTTTGAAATTATTGCTTAGATGCCTTTGAGAAGTTGGGTTCAAATTTATTGGAAATACTTTATTGAAATGCTTTTAAAAAATATGGTAGTTAAATGCTTTTGGGAACCCGATTTTTCAAACTATTTTTCAAGTTTGTTTGAAGGAGGAAGTTTTCTTTTGAAATGAGAAAATTTACGATTTTTAAATGCCACTTACTTAGCATAGGGAGTATCAATGTGTTATAAAATATGAATTTTACTCTCCAATAAGGGTGATGGTATACTAAACATAGTAATAACAAGGGATAAGGTTGTTTTAGATTTGGAATTTCTATTTCCACACCTTGTTGATAGTGAAATGAAACTTGTGCACAGGATAATTACGTATTAACAGCCAAAAATAAAATTCCTTATATAAAATAAACTTGGAAAAGATGGAAAAAATTTGATGGTAAAAGGGAAGGTTCAAAGGCATGGTGGAATAGGTATCCAAAAGAGGGGTGGAATTGTAAAATTTTCCATCTAAATTTATTTTCCAGCATAGGAGTACAAATTCAGAAAAACTAGATTTTTAAAAAAATTTGATGTTAGAAATTATGTGATAGGTTTTGGATGGTAGGGATTGGATGAAGCATTGTTGAACCATACTTTTACTTATAGGAGAGGGGAAATTTTTGTATGAAAAATAATTTTTGAATTTTAAAAACTTGCATGCGTTTAAAAATACAAGTATATATAGGTTGTTTGCATCGTATTTTAAAAATGTTTTTTAAAAAAATGCATTCATATATGTGATGCTGATTTAGAATCATCTGCATACATGACTTATATGTTGTGATACATCATGTATTAGTATACATTTGGCTGCAAAATTGTATACTAATTAGTTGGATAGCTTAGATTGGTTATGTGCCATGTTACATGTTTTAACCCTTGGAGAATGTAGCACCTCATAAAATTAATGATAGTAAGGCTCCAAAAGTGAATTTGAGAAAAATATGGAATTTTGTTATGAAAATTGCACCATTGCATTTATGGAAAAATTTTGAGCAACTTTCATGTTTAGAGTTTCGCAATCAGAAATCAATGAAAAGTTATTAGCATTTGAAGTTTCAAAAATGGAAATAATTAATTAAAAAAAATAGGAAATAAACATTATTAAATGTTGGACTCCACATATCAACCCCTACCTTGGGTCGGTCGACTGCTGGCAATAGGGGAGCGAGCGATCAAATTTATGGTGGCGGCTAGGGTTTGAACCTTGGTTAAACAGCCTAGATATAATCATTTTAATCTAATTGTTATGATTGATTCAAGCGTCTATAAATACTGTCATAGCCCCTCATTGCTCTTCTCATATTTGTCATCTAAGCAGAGAAGCTCTGCCATTTTTCTACCTCCTCTATTTCTAAAAATTATAACATATTACACACACACACACACATATAATTGTAGAAGGATAGAAAATAAAAGAGAAGAAGAGAAGAAGTGAATCAAGGATGTAGAACAAAAGTAAATATCAACAATTATAAATTTATATTCTCCTTAACCCTAAATCACTTCTTAGATCTATAATTCTAATAGTATGTATATTGGTTGTTATACATATTCTTTTATGTTAGAATGGAAATGGATTCGAGTAAAGGAATGGATTCAGATTTGCGAGATTTGGAAAGCTAAAAAGGTGAGTGAGAAATTATATAATTTATTACAACGTTGAAAATTATATTAGAATTTTATTTAAATATTATGCCTAAGCAAGATCTATGGAGTTGTAGGCTTAGAAAGATGAAATATTTCCTACATATTCAATAAGATAGGTAATTGGAATAGTATGTACAATCTAATCTGGACATTTGTTATCAGTCTCAAATATTTATTGTTATAGAATGTTGTAAAGTTGTAATGTTTATTCTAGATTTATAATTGGGTTGTAATTTATGTTGCCCTAGTTGACTTGGAATGTGAATTTCTATGTTTTAATTTATTAGAAACAGGGTACGCTTTAGTTATATCTAGTTCATGTAATATCCATAAATTATCTGATTCCATAATTGTATAAAAAGTGCATCATTTGAAATTATAAGGAATACACCAAGAAGGAAAGAGATGTGTAAAGCATGGATATTCTTCTTCGTAGTTTACATTGTTCATTTCAGTAAAAGAAAAGAGTTAATTTCTTGTAAATTTCAAACGGAGCAAAAGTCATTTTTGAGTAATTTATGGAAAGTTATAACGGTAACTCTTTTTCGAAAGATAGTTCTGATAACTTCAAACGTGAAAAGAAATGTTCTACTTTAATAATTAATAGTTAGATATAGGAATGTATGTATGTATGTATGTATGTATGTATGTATGTATAACCGTGCTTATTGATTAAAAAAAAATATAGCATAATTTACAATGATATTCGTATAAGTTGTTAACATTGTTATAATTATAGGACTAGGAGATTGAAAAAGGAAGGAATAGTAATTCCAAATTTATAGAATTAAATAAGGACTGATTATAGAATTTAATATAGCATTTATGAGGAACATAAATAGGCATAATAAGTGGATTTTGAAATGGGTTGATAAATATCATTAGAGACTGTCCAATTTTTACATTAATGACCGATTATTATGGATGATTGACATTTGTTAGACATAAAAGGAAATGAGGAAACCAAATCCTAAGCATATAAAATAAGAACAATTACATAGTGAACAAGTAAGTATTTTTTGAACCAAATTCAAACAGCCTTTATAATGAGGAGCAAAAAGCTATACAAAAGTCAACCAAAGTTTATAAGATAACGTAAAGAAACTCAAAGCAAACTATATATATATACACCACAACACAAAAAAGATTAATACCTAATGCAGAAAAACAAAGGCCCAAACAAACCTTCCCGCCAAACAAAGACACCTAAACACATGAATGGAAAATAAAAACAAATCCACCGCTACATTATTCAATTCCATCTGAACTCTTCTCCTTCCTTAATTTAACTTGTGAAAAAAAATGGTAGCTAGTTGACTTAAAAAACCTAATCAGAAAAGAAATGCCATAGAAGCTATCAAACTGGAACAGGAAACAAGTTACTCCTTTCTACCTCTTCAGAACAAGTAGCAGCAAGTCACGCTTGTTTCAACCCAAGTTAAGTGCTATCAAACTCATCGAAACACTATAAATATATGATATTCATAAAGATTTATAGAAATATATTATTTTGCAGGCTCAAGTTTTGAAGATATAAATAACATGGTGATAATAGGCATAGGATAGATTCTTCGTGGTTTAATCCGCATGAAATTAATGTTATAAAAACACAATGTAAAGTAAATCCGGAAAAAGTTCATATCAAGCCAAAAAATAAGTAATACGCTACAAAGGAATCATAGAACTACCTTAAACCTAAATGACTGGTGAAATAACCTAACCCCATTCTCTATTGATATCATTCTCATGACTACTGGTAATGTTAAAATGCATAGATTTAGCCATTCGAATGGCCACTAAGTCTCCGATCATCTTGCAAATCTATTATAAATTAGAATGCATGTTTTTAAAAATTCTAGCATTACATTCATGTCATAATAACCATGTTGATGTAGATAAGGCATAGCAAGCAATGTCTTTACATCTGCCTTGAAAATGATTATCAATTTTTTGTATTTCTATGATAATGGTGATTTTCTCATTATGTCGAAATTGGCTTCTTAAGTTTGTCCCTACACCACTTTCACACTACTATCAAAAAATTGTTGTTATATACAAATTTTCTAAGAGAAGAAATAAGAGGATATGTAAGCAATGGAAGATAATGTTACTACAAATACGTATGTTAAGCGTCTAATGAAAACATATCATGTATATAGGTGCATGTCGAAGTATCAAACCTATTGATTTGTAACTTTTGAAACTTATGAACAAGGGCTTGAACAAATGACTTTGCATAGCCTATTTACCGATTGTGCAAATTTAACTATTATTGAACATGGACGTGCATATGATTAGATTTTTGGATTCGAAATTGACTTTGAGTCCTTATCATGAACAAGCCTACTTAAGCCCTAATATAAATTAGCGTTTAATTTTCATAATGAATATTTTTCCTTTTCAACATATGAACAATGGATTGTGGCTTGTGTGAATTGCCCATCTCGTCCATTGACAAATGATTAATGGACTAATGCATATTCACACAACTTGCTTATTTTACCCTTGGAAATACAACATGAATTTAGGAACATTTCCAAATCAAAAGTTTACGGGAATGATGGGACCATTTCAAATATATTATATTGTACTAAGTCTTATATGATTAAACCAATCTTTAGTCCAGTGATACCCTAATTACCTATCGAATTAATGTTATTCTAAATAACATCAGTGATGCTAGACCAATATTTTGGTTTAATATGGCATCATGGGTGTTAGTCCAATAATTAGGTTAACATTTTGTCACTAGAAGAAGGGCTTGAACCTCTGACCTATTATTTCCTTGTTTAGAAATTAATTATGTAAACTTTTGTTGCACGAAAATGGTGAAAGCTAAAAAAATTGACATTCTAAATGAGGAGATAGTACAACAAATGATATTGGAAGACAATGTCACTTCACGCTTCAATCCAGAAAACGTAGAAGCTGGTCAACCTTCAGAATCAGTTAAGCCAATAAATAGTAAAGCCAAAATCAAAGATTAAACACAACAAATGGCGACAACGCAAGAACTACTAGAGAAGGTCCTTTCATAGAAATCTTCTAAAATAATAGGACTCATTAAAGAAGAGGAAGTCGAATCTCCAAGGATAAATCTAGATACTTACATACTCAAAAATAAGGGTAAAGGAAAATTCATTTTGATTCCATAGAAAAGAAAAAAAAAGGTTGGAGCTACAGTATTCTCACTAAAGTTACTTGTAGATGACAGGGTTAAAGCTGATCAGTGGGAAGAGTTAGTGGAAGGTCTAACGAACAATCGGGAAGCCCGGTCTCATGTAAAGAATGTAAGCCCTATAGAACTTCATATGCCCAACTTAAGAATAACTGCATAGGAGTTGAGAGGGGTCCGTCACATGCATAATCATTCATTGATGATAACTTCACAAATTGGTCTCTCTGTGGTAATAAAGATCCTAATGGATATTAAAAGCGTAGTAAACGTCAGCTTCAAGCATGCTTTTGATTAAATGGGAAATCCAGAAGAGAAGTTGAACCAAGCTTTGAACATATGTTTGGGTTCAACAACAAAGGGTCTACTCCAATAGAACAAATAAAGCTCCTAGTGTAGATGAGAGCTCTGCCATTTTCCAGAACTTTCAAAACTCTTTTCGTGATAATGGACCAACCTTCCTATTATCATTCCTTCTTTAGGAGATTGGCTCTAGATGAAATAGATGCATTTGTTTCACTAAAATATCTAATAGTGAAATTCCTAACTAAGAATGGATGGGGGAACAATAAGAGAGGTGCAGTTTAGCTCCTTGGAACTATATTTCATTAACTTGAGCAAATCAAGAGAGTAGGTGTTTCTTGTTATGAATCGGAGAAAAATGAGTTGAACAAAACTGAAATTGAAAAGCCTTTGAGCAATAGCCCTTCAAATAGGCTATTCAAGGCAAATAAGAAATCCAAAATGTCTGAGAAGCCTAAGAATGTACTAAGAAGATTTAACTTTGCCAAGAGGAAAAGGAAACTATAGGAAGTGAACTTTGATAGACAGTGAAATAGATGGTGAAGAAATTATTACTGTAATATATTATAGAAAGGAGAAGGAAAGGATAAAGCCAACCGATGACCTAGAAGAAGTAAGCCTACAGTCACATGATCTAACAAAAATAGTAAAGACGGGAAAGGAGTTAGACAACAAGCTCAGAGGGAAATTTATTCGTTTTCTTCAATCTAGCAAGGATGTATTTGTCTGAACCCACTCAGACATGGTCGAAATAGATTCAACCATCATGAGCCGTGCCCTGAATATAGATCCAAATATCACTCCTATTTGAAAAAAGAAAAGGCGATTCGATATGGTTTGAGCTAATGCATTAAAAGAGGAAGTCAAAAGATTACTAGAAAATGGATTCATTAGAGAAGTTTTCTATCAAAAATGGTTAGCCAATCCCATGCTAATCAAAAAGCCCAATGGAAAATGTAGAACATGCTCCAACTATACTGATATGAATAAAGCATGATCCAAAGATTGTTATATCTTGCCTCAAATGGACTAATTAGTTGACGCAACAAGAGGACATCAGCTGTTGTTTGTTATGGATGCATATTCAGGATATAATCAAATCCCAATTTCAGGCCGGATAAAGAATACACAAGTTTCGTAACTAATTAGGGAAGATACCACTACAAAGTTATCCACTTTGGGCTAAATAAGGAGGGGACGTGTGTGTATTATATATATATACACATATATATATATCAAAGATTAGTAAACAAAATGTTTAAGGCACAAATTTTTCAAAACACTAAAGTATATGTAGATGATATGCTGATCAAATCTCAACAGGAGGGAAATGACTTGAAATATCTTAAAGAAATGTTAAAAGCACTAAGAAAGTACAAAATGAAATTGAATCCGCAAAAATGCTCCTTCGGGATACAATCAGGGAAGTTTCTGGGATATATTGTTAGCGCTAAAGGAATAGAAGCCAATCCAACAGAATTAAAGCTATTAAGGATATGGAAGAACCAAAGACAAGCATAGATATGATGAGCTTAAATGGGAGAGTGGAAGCTTTAAATAGATTCATCTCTAAAACCATTGATAAGTGCATATTGAAGTGGTCAAGAAGAAGAAAAACGTTAATGTGGAGGGGATTGCCAAATAGCCTTTAAAGGGCTGAATCTTTACCTCTATATGGCAGTTTCTGAGCATGCCATAAGCTCTGTTTAATATGGAAAGGGAATGGAACCCAACTTTTAGTATACCATATTAGCAAAAACCTCGAGGATGCAAAAATTAGATAACCAGTCATCGAAAATTTAGCATACCGTTTAATGCTCACCACTCGAAAGCTAAAGGCCTTTTCCAGGCACATTCAATTAAAGTACTAGCCAACTTTCCACTCACACAAGTCTTTAGTAAACCTGAGGCATCAAGAAGATTAGTGAAGTGGAGAATAGAGCTTAGCTAATATGATATAGAGTTCCAAACCAGAATAGCAATAAAGGACAAGCTTTGGCCGACTTTGTAAATGAAAGCACATGATTCATCAAAGAAAGTGAGAAAAAGAAAGAAACTTGAATCCCAAATGGCAGTAGTTTGTTGATGGAGCTTCTAATGAATAAGGGGCTAGTGCAAGATAGGTGATCAATGCTCCTGATGGACATCGATTACATTATTTAATAGGTTTCCCGCTACCAATAATGTAGTGGAATATAAATTAATGGTGGCGGGGCTTAACTTAGCCCTACAATTAAAATTTTCAAGGATTGAAATCTTCAATAATTCCCAACTACTGGTAAATCAGTTAAACTATCAAACTAAAGATGCCAAATTGGTCCTTTACCTGAAAAAGGTGTTAAAGATATTGACCCAATTCGAAGATTTCTCAATATACCAAGTACCAAGAGGGAAGAATTTCCAAGCCGATTCTTTGGCTAAGTTGGCTAGCTCATGTGGAGCACTAGAAACTCGATTTATGCTAGTTGGTTTCCAATTAAGTCCTAGTATAAAGGAAAAGGTATCCGATCCAAAAAGTGAGTGTACGGTACTGATATGATCCCAAACCCTTGAATAAGCCAATAAAAGAAATAAATCAAAAAATGGTAATGAAGAAATCTAAGAAAGAACTGTTTCTATAAAGATTAATTATCAATAGAAAATAACTGCATGACACCCATTATTAAGTACTTGGTTGATGGAAAGCTACCAGAGGATAAAAGAGAAGCTAGAAGGATAAGACACAAATCCTCAACTTTTATTGCGATGGATGGAATACTTTTCAAAAAAGGATATTTGAAAAGGATATTTGCTCCTTTACCTGAGATGCATTAGTTCATAAAATGGTGAGAAATTACTAAAAGAAGCCCTTGACGGGTTATGTACAGTTCATTCTAATGGTATAACATTAGCCAAAAAGGCCATGTGGAAGGGCTTCTATTGGCCCAAATGAATAATGATGTAGTGAATCATGTAAAGAAATGCGAAAAGTGTCAGAAATTTTCAACAATTCCACATATGCCCCCAAAGTGAATTATCCCCAATTTCAAGTCCATGGCATTTTGTTGTTTGGGGGATTAACTTAATTGGACCATTACCAACATACAAAGATGGAGCTAAGTTGCAATAGTAGCCATTGATTATTTCCAAATCAGTAGAAGCAGAACCATTGCCAAACATAACATCGAAAAAAGTGTTAAAGATTGTGATTAACATAATTACAAGGTTTGGAATACCACATAAGATAATATCCAATAATGGAACTTAGTTTGAAAGTGAAGAATTCACTAGATTCCGTGATAAGAATGGAATAATCAAAAGCTTTTCATCCATAACTCAACCAAAGGCTAATGGAGTCATTGAAGCTGCCAATGAAACTATTAAAACTATTCTTAAGAAACGACAACAAATGAAATTGGGTAGAAGAACTACCACTGGTAATCTGGACGTATAGAACTTCTACCAAGACTGCAATAGGACATACCCTTTTTTCTTTAACATATGGATGTGAAGCAATGGTTCCAATTGAAGTTGAGGTTCCATCTCATTGAAGAATTGCATATGCATTTGATCCAAATCAAGAATTGAGGAAAGAATCATTAGATTTGATTAATGAGTTAAGGGATAAAGCTGTTATATAAACGGCCAAATATCAATAAAGGATATCGAGGTATTATAACTCCAAATGGAGTATCATTTCAAAAAGTAGATTTAGTACTCTGAAAAGTCATGAAAAATATCAAAACTCCATTAGATGGACCACTTGGACCAAATTGGGAAGGACCTCTTATTATTCATGAAGTAATTCCATAGGGGACTTATCGATTCTGTTGACCTAATGGCAACATAAAAGCAAGAACTTGGAATGTTGAATATTTAAGGCCTTACTTCCATACAATGAATGAATAAAGAAAATAGAGACAAGATTATTTGTGGAATGGATAGTTAAGTAAATGAAAGGAACTAAAAGGAAAATCTTGAATCACTACCTAAGATGTTAGTAAGGGGCAAAAGAAAAGCCTTTGATCCGCCCACAAGGGCCTGGTCAAAGCTCCTCCTAGAGGGAGGTCAGAGTAAACCGTTGGTCCTGCCTAAGATAGCCTGGCCAAAGCACTACAAGCCTTCGATCCCAACTGCATGGGCTTGCCAAAGCACCTCCTAAAGAGAGGATGGAGTAAGCCTTTAGTCCTTCCCAAGATGGTCTAGCTAAAGCACCAAACCAGTATTCAGTTTCGTCTATAGCGCCTGGCTGGAGCGTCTCCTGAAGGGAGGATGGGTAAGACTTTGGTTCTGCTTAAGATAGCTAATCAAATGCACCAACTAGCCTAAATCATTACCAATAAGGTAATAAATGGCTCAAGCCTAAATCACTAAGTAGTAGTAAGGGGCAAAGAGAATTAAAGTCTAAATCATCACCAAAAGAGCAATAAGGGATGAGAAGGATCAAAGCCTAAATCGCCACCCAAAGAGTGGTAAGGGCAAAAGGAATAAATCAAGCAAGTTCAAATCTACCCTAAAGATGGGCCAAAGAAATCTTCTAGAGGAAGAATAGTCAAACATATTCTACATCAAGTCAAAGTTAAAGTAACTTTCGAAGGAAGGTTCAAAAGCCATCTGAAGTTTCAATGCCAATATGAGCGTCCAAGAAGTTCTGAAATTCAAACCTAAGAAATTCAAGATTTAATTATCTTTCATGCTTTCTCATTCTAGGTTTTCTCCAATTGGGTTCACCTTTCTAGGAAGGACCCTAAAAAAAGTAATTTTTCCAAGGATAAAATCATTATAAATTAAATTATTTTACAACTCAAAGTGGATCTAGGAAGACCAAAGGAAGAGTTTAGGAATGGAGGTGACTGATTATAATTATT
The DNA here is from genome assembly GCA_030765085.1 of Allium cepa. Taxonomy (NCBI): domain Eukaryota; kingdom Viridiplantae; phylum Streptophyta; class Magnoliopsida; order Asparagales; family Amaryllidaceae; genus Allium; species Allium cepa. The sequence continues at coordinate 175,883,634 of CM060931.1, forward strand.
TTAAGATTTCTTTAAGTAATTTAAAATAATAGGTTTTCAAAAGTTATAGTTTTACTATGATTTTGGAGTAGCCTTTTTATCAGTTTAGATCTATTTTTCACTCTATTTCCTTTTAGTTGTTCTTTTTCAATTAATTATAATTATTACTGTTAAGCATATCTTTTTATTTATTTACAGTATTCAAGTTTATTTATTGTTATTTCCCCCTTATCTTCGCGTATGGATTAGAATAAATTAAATGCGACTATGGATTATATAAGTAAGAATATTGAATGAAGAAAATAAGATTTCAATTATAAAAACTAGAATAAATAATGGAATTAGACTATAATATAAATGAAATTGGACTAAAATTATGCCCAGTTAATTAGAATTGGTCTAATTAATTGGCTTAGTTGTAACGTAGACTTATAACTAAAAAAGAGTAAAGACGAAAGAAGCTTATTTTCACACTTAGACCTTGGGTTAGGTAATAAGCTTGATTATAACGTAGATTATAATAAGAAAAAGAATAGAATGAGGCTTATTTTAAGACTTGGGATAAATTAATAAGCGTAGAAAGTAAAGATGATAATAAAAGCTTATTTTAATAATTTATCTCAGTTGATAAGCAAAGATGAAAGTGGAACCTGTAACATATAGCATTTCCTATTAGACATAACGGTGTCTCATATTAGCCTGAAGTGAGATGAGGGCACGCTTTTGCTAAGAAAGGCAGTAACGGGTCAAACAAAAGTTCAAATCACAGGGGATTTGTATAAGGGGCACAATTAGATATTATTTAGATGACGGGCCAGTACCAATAGCATTTCCCCTATAGTTTCTATGGATACACGGTGGTCTCACATTAGCCAGTAGTGAGATGAGGGGTATTCTTATAATGGAGTTTGAGATAATAAGAGACCTAATAGGTGTAGCAAAAGGTAGCATGGGCATGGTGGCAGTTTCGCATGCGACTTCCATTCTGTGCTCAGTAATCGCTATGCGTTCCAAACGCTTAGTATGGGTGTCTTTCGTAGACACCATTGCCTTCTGTGTAGGGAGCTATATATGTCATCCGGATCCACAATGGGTGCTTTGTGCATCTTTCGTAGATATCATTGGCTTCTTTGTAGGGAGTTATATTGCATCTGGTCTGTAGTAAGGTCTATGGAGTAGTAGGCCGATCAAAGGGTAGAATTAGAAATTCAACCTAATCAAAGGAGCTGTTAAGGACAAGTGAAAAAAAGTTAACATATCTTATTGTTAATCAAATTTATTTCCAGTTTGTCTCTTTCCTATTTCATTTTTTCCTCTCTATATACTGAGTTGTTGTAGAAACTATTGCTTTTACTTTGCTTAAAGACTCTGGTAATTATTATCATACATTAGACTTTTAGTCTGACCCACCCCTCTATTTTCCTCTTTCCCCCTTGGCAATCAAGGGAGAGGATAGTAGATTGCAGTTGCTAGGAGATTTCTTGGAGAATTTTGCTACCATGTATTTCTTCTCTTTCAGCTTTTGTTCTTTCTATGTACTGGCTTATTATGAGGGATATTATGCACTCTGATTTTTGAGACTATGAGTTTTTGTTTCATGAGACATATTTGATTTTTAGACATGTATGTGATATTTGACTTAAGAAGCAATTATGAAGTTTTGTTTTAATTAAGTTATTATTTTAACTTTCCGTTGTCTTATCTATTTTTGTCATGTGAATCTTAGTCTCTGTTAGCTTTAGTTACACCTACAACGCACCATGCCTTTTAATGTGTCCTTTTGGGTATATCAAGTGGTGTTTCACTTGGTATCAGAGTCTGAGGTTGCATGATTCTTAAAAAAATTATTTTTAAAAGTAAAGTATTTTTCAAAGTAACTTATTTTAAAGGTATTTTTCAGAAAAGAACTTATATAAATGAATTTAAGTATAAAAGAGTTTTTATAAAATCCCCTCTAAGTCCAGTGCAATCTTCTTTCGATTCTTTCGAGCCTAAATTCTCTTTTCTTTGCATGGAACGACTGACTGGTTCCGTAGAGCTACGGTAATAGAGGTGCAAGGGAAAGTGGCCAATACAACACAGTGGGTGGAAATCCCTTTAATCCAACCATATCAGCCTCATTTTTGAGCTATGTGTTCGTCGACGGTAATTCTATCGAGTTAGAAAACCTCAAACGAATTTATAATAAAAACAGCGGCAAGCGCATGGCATACAATATTAGTACATGGCGAGTACGGTTTTATCCGTCGGGAATTTTTAAGATTTTAAAACTTTCTAATCAATAAAATTAGACCAAATTGAGAGAGGATTGTTAACTAACAACAAAATGAAGATAAAACTTAGAATGAAAATGTGATTAAAAACTACACGATTAGAAAACAATTTAGAGGCAAATCCACTCTCATATTTATGTAAATTAACAAACATATAATCTATGATCTATATTTTTGATAATAAGTGATATAAGTGTTGCATTTATCGTAAGTATGGTTTATTTATGTAATTAGTTAACATAACTTAAACCATCAAACTATAATGCAACAAATAAACCACTTATCAATTCTCATGAAAATAAAGCTAAAGAAAAAGCTATTTTAAGTATGATCTATTTACTATTGTAATTAGTAGTATAGATCATCAAATTTTGTTTTTACTTTCATTTCAAAATCAAAAACCAATTAGCAAATATTGATGTAATTTGTGTTTATGTTGAATAAGAATAGCTCATTGCATATGCAACATAAGCTACCAAACCCACTTGTATAAATCTACATCAAAATACACTTTCATGAAGCAAAATAAAAGAGATCATAAATCATAGAGATGTTGAAATTACATAAAGTTAGGGAGCTTCATTATCCCTGAATTGAAGGGGTTTATCTACTCATATGTGTTATCATGTCAACACATGTAAGTTTGAACATTGGAAATCAAAGAGAAGTAGAAACTAATTAAAAAAACAGATTAACTACTTGGACGAAATAACATTAAACTAACTGCATAAATGTGAATCTAATCTATGAACATGAAATGAAAGAGAGCATAGAAATAAACACAAGCATAAAAGTAAAAGGAAGCATGTAGAAAAGAAAAGAGAAAGAGGCCAAGAAGCCATTTTTATTCATATAACTTTGAGCTTACAACTTGCTTGCTAATTTTCCTAAGCAAAAATGAGAGTAAGAAGATATTTATGTAAGGGGGCTGATTATACATGCATAAAATCCTAATTCAATTTTTAAAGTGCTTCCCAAAATGCCTTTTAGGAAGTGTGGCCACCAAGTAACCATTAGCCTCTGATTAATCCGTCATCAAATATGCATGAAGCTTTAACCTCCACTTAGTTGTCCTTAGCTTCTAATTGTAGACTTAGGTAAGTGGGTAGGGTCTTTCATGATTGTGAGTTTGAATCATTTCCTTCTTCATTTCTTTGTATTCTCTTGTTCATGCATATATCTTCATGAAATCCTCTACCATATGCATCCAAATTCCTATAAAAAATCATAAAAAAAGTCCAAGTAAAAATTCTCAAATTGACACATGCACACAAATGACAAATTTGCCCATGTATGAAGATGAAATATGGTGATTTGGAAATAATTGAATTTTGGTTTAAACTTGTTAAAATACCCAAATATGACATTTATTTTAATAAAAATAGATAAAATATGGATATGTGTATATATATATATACACACATTTACGTGCACATCAAATACCTCCACACTTATCTTTTTATTCGTCCCTGAATAAAGGAAAACTAAGATAAATCTGTTCACGACTGCATTGAGCGTATGCAATAAGCCGTTAAACCTCTGGGTGTCACAAATAAGACAAGTGTTGTCTTGTAAGGGTTTTAGTGGGTACTACCTAGAAAACCCAAACGCAAAGTGAAAACATTTACAAAATGCAAGATTTATTTACAATGGGATGAATGCAAGTTTTCAAAAGTATTTACAAATGAAGGATTTACTTTCAAATTGACACTAATAAGTTAAATATAAGTTTGGTCATTATCAAAAAATTTAAGTCCTTTTACTTGTCAAAATTTTCAATAAAAATTAAGTTGTCATAACAGATAGACTATAGTTTGGCTAGTTGTTTCGGTTGATAACACAATGTAATTATGAAATAGATCCTTAGTTGATTATCGAAGTTTGTCAAAGTGGTATTTTCATTTCTTTTCAATAACAAGTTAAATCAAATAAGTCAAAATAGTGTTTGGATTTCAATTGCTTACTCTCTCTTATTCAAAAATTTTATTGATATTAACAACATTTACATATGCCTAACTCAAATAAACTAAGGTCGAATATATCAACCATGCAGTGCCTTTCGGGCTTACATGGAGGGATTACAGAGCATGGCGAGTGAACACACAAGTGTGAACATTTATTGACTATATGCATTATTAGTAAAAGAATTTTTATATACTTACACCTAACTTAGATAAACTAAGGCTAGATATATCGATCGTGCACTGCCTTTCGAGCTTACGTGAGAAGGGTACAGAGCATGGCGAGTGAACACACGAGTGTGAACACATGATTCTAGGTGTTAAAAAAGATATACATATATAAAAATGTTTTTTATTACTTATATATATATATGTATGTATTTGTCTTTTTTAAGAAGAGAGAGTTTTGCAAAATCATCTTAGCACCATTTAACTTATACGATAAAAATGTTATGTCCTTTACTTTAAATTTACCACTTCTAAACAAAGATTTTCAATTAGAATGTACTTCATAATTAACACATACGAACCTTCCTATATACTAGTTAAACCATTTTTATTTACAATCAAACTTCATTTTTATTTTTGTTAAGACAAATAAATTTTCAAAAATTTCAATTAATTAACCAAAACTTATACTTCCCTACCGTTTCTTCAAAAATAAATCAAAATGCTAAAAAGATAATGATTTTTGAGATTTAGAAATTTTTAGATTTTTTTTAAGTTAAAAGAAAATCAAAAATCAAAAATGCCATGAAACTTTTAAAAAAATGAAAATGAGACTCCCCCTACTTAATATTTACTGTGTTCCCATAGTAAGTGCATGATATAATGAGTGTAACGGGGAAAATATGTACATATTTATAAAAGAAGGTTAACATTCTTACTAGACGTAGCTTGGCTCATGAAGAATCATAAGCTCCTCCTCTTTGTTACTTGGCAATTCCAAAAAAGGATTCAAACGATGGCCATTGACTTTGAAAATCGATCCATCCCTAGGGTTTTGTATTTCTATGGCACCGTCTGGAAAAATAGTTCGTACCACAAATGGTCCAATCCATTTCGATTTAAGTTTACCAAAGAATAAATGAAGTCTAGAGTCATATAAAAGAACTTTTTGGTTAGGAAAAAACATTTACTTAGGATTGACTTATCATGAAAAACTTTTGTTCTTTCTTTGTAAATTTTCTCGATTTCATATGCGTCGTTCCTAAGTTCTTCTAGTTCGTTGAGTTGTAGTTTTCGGTTTTTGCCAGCTTTCTCGAGATCAAAGTTTAAGTTCTTTATTGCCCAAAACGCTTTGTGTTCGATTTCAATGGGTAAATGGAAAGCTTTTTCGTAAACTAAACGAAAAGGGGACTTCCCAAGGTTAGTTTTAAAAGAAGTACGGTAAACCCAAAGCGCGTCGGTCAATTTCTGAGACCAATCTTTTCGATTTTTGTTGACAATTTTCTCCACGATTTGTTTTATTTGACAATTGGAAACTTCAACTTGCCCAAAAGTTTGAGAATGATATGGAGTGGATAACTTGTGGGTTATCGAGTATTTCTTCATTAAAGTTTCAAAAGAACGACTGCAAAATAGGTTATGTTATCATTGATTATTGTGTGAGGTGTGCCGAACCTCGAAAGATATTTTCTTTGAGAAATTTCACAATAATTATATGGTCGTTGGTTTTGCACAGAATGACTTTAACCCATTTTGAGACGTAATCGACGGCGAGAAGAATATACAAATTTCCAAAAGAATAGGGAAAAGGTCCCATAAAATCGATACCCCAAACATCAAAGATTTCAATTGTAAGAATGGGGTTTAGAGGCATCATATTTCTTCGAGAAATTCGTCCATGCATTTGACATCGATCGTAGGTTTTACAAAATTCAAATGAGTCTTTGAAAAGAGAAGGGTAATAGAAACCACACTGAAGCACTTTTTCCCAGTTTTTTGAGGACCGAAATGCCTACCGCATTCTTGATCGCGGCAAAACGAAAGCACACTCTTGATTTTGCAATCCGAGAAGAAATGTCGAATGATTTGGTCGGGATAATACTTAAACAAGTATGGATCTTCCCAATAGAAATATTTCACTTGGGACATGAATTTGCATTTATCTTATTTCGACCAAAATGAAGGAATTTCTTTAGTGAATAAATAGTTCACTATGTCGGCGTGCCACGGATCGACGGAGACAGAAAGAAATTGTTCATCAGGAAAGTTTTCATTGATTGGTAAAGGAGATGGTGCGTTGGAAAGACGAGACAAGTGATTGGCTATGACATTATCAGATCATTTTTTGTCTTTGATTGTAAGGTAAAATTCTTAAAGTAAAAGAATCCAACGATCAAACGAGATTTAACATCCTTTTTGGCAAAAAGTTATCGAATAGCAGTATGATCAGTGTAGACCGTGATATGTGAACCTATCAAGTAAGGTCGTAACTTTTCGAGTGCCAAAACGATGGCTAGAAGCTCTTTTTTGGTTGTTGTGTAGTTAAGCTAAGCGTCATTCAAAGTCATACTTGCGTAGTAAATGACATGAAGGATTTTGTTGATGCCTTGTAACGACCCGGTGTTTTCAACCATTCGCATCCGCACATGTCGGACTTGAATTGTTCAAAATACCGCGTTGTAAAAATAAATTTGGCAGAACTCAGAATATGCAGTAATATAATTAATCACAGAATCACAGACACAGAATCATAATACTCGCAGCGGAATTTAAAAATACTTAGTGGTTCATGAAGCCACTATAAATATTCTTACTCAAGTAAAATTTACATAGTCTTAAATCCAAATATAGTTTTAACTTATCAGTAAACAGTCCAAATGTCCACTAGTCTTGATTTCAAAATTTTAGATAAAGAACTGGAAAGGAAGTTTGCCAACAGCTTGAAAGTGATCTACAGAAATCCTAGCTCCGGGATGAAAACTGAACTGCAACTCAGGCTGACCCGAGCGTAACATAAAACATAAACACTCGAGTCAGGACATACATACTTATATAGTGTAAGCTAATTCAAGTGTACTGTAATATAGAGCAAGTAACTTAAAGGATGCTTGGGACCGCCCATCCTCTAAGGATCCATTAAACTATTTACTATGTAGTATATTGCGCTATTATAATAGTGTCTAATTGAAAAATAAACTTACTTTTTAATAGCGTTAAGGGGTTACCCATATAGTCCTTAACACAAATAATGCCAATAGTCTATACAGTACCGTAATACCTCCTGATCGGGAAGCTACCAGAGGATACTCCATAGGTACGACACAAATAGAAACTCGTAGGAGGCTCGCTATGGTAGGTGACACGGCACAACTAGGCAATGCCAGGGTAGATATACCAATTGCTATCCGGACCGGTGGAAACGCGTAGCCGCAGTTACCGCCCACCTCGAACAACACTCCCAAATCAAAGGTGCGCACCAAAACAATCACAGGAGTAATAGAATGGCATACGAAGAAGTGCGTTCGATCAGAGGTGCTACCTCATTAATCCGAGAATCGCTCCTGTTTTAGCCACCTTATGCCAACTCACGGGAGTCGGGTCCACGTATTTACCTTAAAGGAACCGTCACCACCATCCTACTTCATTCTGGGATCTCCACCGCGTACACGGTTAGTCAAAGTGGTTTTCGGTATCGACAGAGAGTATGTCCATATCCGATCCCGGTCTCTTTGCCAACCAAGCGTTATTATAACCCGTGGTTACAGTTTAAAATGGTATTCGTACTTTAAAATCAAAATATATCTCAAATTCCTTCAATATCAAATATTGATTTAAACTTTCCACTTTATACATACTTTTTAAATTTATTCAATTTATTTGGAATTTATTGCCTTTACCAAATTTTAAAGTTAAATTCTTCCTTTAAATCCATCAAAAAATCAATTTCTTAAAATTTTTCTAATTACATATTAAATTCCAAAATTTACACCTCTTTCCCAAAATTAATTTCCATACATTTTTAAAACAATCAAATTCCAGTTTCTGCAGCACTTATGAAATGCTACCTAAAGTTTATGGGTTAAACAGTCCAATTTTAAAAGACAGCATTTAAATGCTGTAATAGGTTATTAACTTATCAATTTAGTTTAAATTCCAAATACAACTTATTATCAATTATTTCTTAACTGAAATCTCATCTTAACAAAAATCCAGAATTTTTCCAAATAAGTTATATTTATTTATTTAAAATCTTAACTCATTCAAAAATCATTTTTAAATCTTTATAATATCCTTTAAATACATTAAACCACAATATTATAAACTTCCATTTAAAAATAATTTTAAAATATTTCAGAAAAATATTATAGGAACCACGGGTCTGTATAAAATTTTCTAGCCTAGGTCAAGTGATACGGATTTATATCATTTCAATCCGCAATTTTACAAACCCCGGGTTCTATCATTTCAAACCCGCAATCCCAAGTTAAAATTAAACAGTTAACTGAATAAATGCATAATAATCATCGTTTTAGGCCTATCATTTCAGCCTTAACGATTTAAATTTATAGGGAACTTGCAGTGATGATTTAAATCAGTAAATAAACATTTAACAATATAACTGCAGAAATATTACAACAGATAAATAACTGATGAGGTGTCAATTTAAATGGAGTTTAACATCCTACGTTATATTACAGACAGATAACAGTTAAATAATAATTTACACATACACTTGCGATAATTCACAGAAATATAGGCATGTTTGTCTGGTGAGAAAAACTCACCTGAAGGCTGTAGAAAAATTTGATTCAAAACGAAAATCCACCGGAAAAGAAACGAACAGAGAGTAACGATCAAATATCCCGGATGTCACACCTAGATTCAAATCTATAACAAGATCCAAATACCGGATATGTGACTTTAGAAATTTACGGTCAAAGCAAAAATTAAAAATAGGACGAGAATTAGTTCGACTTGCTCGACCACTCCACTGGGTATACTATCAAAACATAACGAAACTTTTCCTACCCATTACTGAACCATGCCATTTCAAAAATCAAGGTAAAATTTACCTAAAGGCCATCTAAAACAAAATGGTGAAGTTTTTCTCCTATAGGCCGTGATATATGCATGTACAAGTGCATCCAATACTCTACTACCTACAGGCTTATGCACTGTCCCACACAACTATAAAGCATATTGCAGTTATATGCTTTTATATGCAACTAAACATTTTCACCTAACATCTTCTCTGTTATCTGAAGTATTACAGGCTTTCTCCCTTTTTTTTTCAACCGAATCTTATATATATATATATATATATATATATATTTTATAAAACATGCACGGATACATCATTTCTTCTTTAAAAATTTTACTATCATCAACGAATAACTACCCAAGTCAGTTACCTAAAACACGGTCAAGATTTCACTAAAAGCCTGCCTATATGATATGCCTATATGCAACTGAAGGCTCACTCACTATGTCAACATGTTATATTCTGATGAACCCTGAAAACTCTCTTTCTCTCCCTCTGTTATATTCTTCTTTACTCTCGTTTTATATTTATTTATTTATTTATTTTTATTTTTTTTTAACATGTCTAACATCCTATGCAAAACAAAACTCACGCAACTCTCTGCCTACAACTTGCGTCTCTCTGCTATCTACTGTTACAAGATGGTAAAACATGCACAGATCATTAGTGATAAGTACATCCAGAATAACACTTACTACATCATAACTACACTAATTCCATAACCTAGCTTCCTACAGGTTATTGACCTGACTTGAATGAATTTGTAAGGTAATGTATTTCTCTTAAGACCTCATCATCAACACACATATCCACTGCTACTAGAAACAAGGTTTTTTTTCAAAATATATGTCTCGTAGGAAACTTGGCTGAGCACTAGAGTGGTAGTCAGGGTTGGAGTGGCCGAGCCAAAAGATGGGAAAGCAAAGGAAAAAAACTGAAGAAGGAAAACCGAGAGGATGCAAAAGAAGAAGAGGAATAGTAATATTACCTGATAGAAGCTTTTCTCCTTGTGGATGATGTTATGCAAGATGAGGAGATAAAATACGAACCAGGCTAATATATTTATAGAGGGGAGAGTTTGCTTTAGATGCAAGAAAACATATACACGTGAAGAAAATCAAAAGGGCTCGGTACAAAAATGGCAACATATCTTGGTATGCCTAAACAATTGATTGATAAAGCAAAATTTCGTACGTTCAAAAGTTTGAATGTGAATACCTTGGCAAGAGATTGAAAAAAAAACGGCAGCATTGATAGAAGATTGAACGTTTTGCAGATAAAGAATTGATTTGAGGCGAAATCAATGGAAAAAGAAAAAGCAAGCAGAGCTCAGTGATTTATTTCCAGTTTTTATCTTGTTTGAATGGATAAGCCTCGTGTGATTTTAGGGACCACGGTTAGCAATTAGATTTGATTTTATATGCGTGATATTCATTGCCAGTTTATGAGTTTTGATTTCAACATTTTTTTTTATTTGATAGTTGCATGATTGTAGATTGAAGAAACGGCATTTGGAAGAACTGATATTAGGCAAGAGATTGATTTTAGGCAAAAGATATTTGGATGAAAAGGTATATACAAAAGTTTAAAATAAATTTTGACAGTTAAAACAAAAGTAACGTTTGTTATAAAAAATCACTAACTGATATTTTAATCGATAAGTATATTTAAATATGATTTTTACTTTATATGCGTGATTATAGGAACGAAAAATTTTATCTTGCAAAATAAAGGCAGTGGAAACAGAGAGATATAAATAGGAATGTGAGAATTTGAAAAGATAGGCAAGGTTAAATTTGAATGCATGAGTTGATTTTAGGCAATCAAATATATTGGTCCATTTAGGTTGCGTGAATAAATAAATACAGTGACATGCTCAAGAAACAAAAAGGTAAGAGGCAAATGCCCAAAATGTTAAAAGAATAAAATTTTGTGTCACGCGCAAAGGAATGCAAAATTGATTTTCTCTCAAACGATATATGCGTGATTTAAGAAGAAATATATGGTATGTTTAAATCAAAAAAGGAAGAGTTGATTATTATCATTATATTTTAAAGAACAGTTACAAACAGATTTGAACGTTTCTTTTTTTTTAAATTCAGATTTGCGTGCTTTTTTTTTTGATGCCTGGATATGCACGTTATTCCTCTGGATTTGAGATAAGGCTTGCGAAAATATTAATTGCTAGTTATACAAAGCCTTGGATTCTATACTTTATATGCGTGATTAAAGCAAGCGTTGATTTTGTATACAGACCATTGATACGATATTTTAAATACACATCGATGTTGAAATATGATTTTTAAAATACGCCAACTGACGTAATATAAAACACCCAAAGTTATATAAAAATAACGTTTTTAATTTATACGTTTATTTTGTTACTTATACCATAAATTTTTACGCGTCCTTTAAACGCGAAATTTAACAGTTCATAAATACACAGTTATTACAAAAAAAAAAAAAATTATTGGTTTACATATATCATACAAAATTCATTTTTTTTTTATTAACATTGCAAATTGTCTTTTAACAAAATTTAAAACTTCAAAACTTTCAGTTTATGTGTAGACTTGTAGAAAATGATTTAATCAATTTAATATGTATATATAAATTGGGAAGTAAATTTTACTGGAACGAGAAAATAACGTAAGAGATATGAGTAAAGAGAAAAACGCATATGAAATAGGCAAGCAGATAGGAGAATGGATACTGCGCATGACTGAGATTTAGGAGAAAAATTGTGTTTTGAAAAAATGCAAGAAATAAATTTTGTTGAATGGAAAAAAATCTATGAAATCAAATTTTTTAAAGTAATGCACTGAATTTAGAGGCAACATATTTGATTTGAATGTTAGAATATTCCTTCCCTCTAAAACACATGCCACTGATAAATTTACTCATTTACACTAAGGTCATATTTTTAAGAATGTGTACCATAGCCATAATATTTTATGCCCAAAATATACCGAAATAACGGATTAAAATTCTATACGTTTTCTTATATAAAATCTTATATATATATATACGGTATTTATTCCCTAAATTTACGCGCCCTTTTTAAGCGTAATTACCCAGTTCATTTATATAAAAAAAAAATTCAAAATTATGACCATGCTGAGACTCGAACTCATGACCTATCATGAATAGCACAGATGTCTTAACCACCTAAGCTATTAATGTTTTCTTAATTAAAACTTGATTTTGCTAGATATTAAGTTATTTACCATCTTCGACAAAATCCCAAATTTCCAAATTAAAGTTAATTCTTAACCATGTCAAAATTTCAGAGATCTTATTATTTAATTAAAAATTTGGTCAATTGTTTTTTTTATATTTTTAATCACTTTAAATAAACCCCAAAGTTTTTTTTTTTAAAATACAAGTGAAAAATACTTGTAAAAAAAAATGGGCCGTTACATGCCTTGTCCTAAGATAGCACCAACCTCAAAGTTAGAAGCGTCGCACATTATTTCAAGTAGGAGATCCCAATCGGGTACGCAAATGATTGGAGAAAAAATGAATTCGTTTTTGAGACGTTTGAAATAAGAGATACAATTAGAGTTAAAATCAAAAGGAACGTCTTTTCCAAGAAGAGTCATCAAAGGACGAGTGATTCTGCTAGTCTTTCACAAAACGTCGATAAAAGCCAGCATGTCCTAGAAATGATCGAATGCCCTTAACAAATTTGGTAATGGGTAGATTTGCAATTACATCAACTTTCACTTTATCTACCTCAATGCCTTTATTTGAAATGATATGTCCAAGGACTATGCCTTATTTGACCAAAAAGTGGCATTTTTCTCAATTCAAAGTCAAATGTTTTTCTTTACATTGATTTAGAACCAACTCGAGATGATGTAAACAATCGAAAGAAAATCATCAACGATAAAGAAATCGTCTATAAAAACTTCTAGAAAGCATTCAATCATGTCAGAAAAGATGCCAACCATGCATCGTTGGAAAGTAGCAGGAGCGTTGCAAAATCCGAATGGTATATGTCGATAAGCAAAGGTATAGGATGGACATATGAAAGTCATTTTCTCTTGATCTTCGAGAGCGATTGGAATTTGGTTATAACCGGAATAACCATCAAGCAAGAAGTAGAATTCATGGATGGTGTATGATCGATTTCACCCTAGAGGGGGGTGAATAGGGTGATGGTATTAATTATAAAAATTAATTGCGGAAGCTTATAAAATTATTTCAACACAGATCACAGATTAATAGCAGCACAGAAAAATAACAGAATAATTAAATGCAGAAAGAACGACACAGAATTTACCCAGCTTCGGCAAAACCCTGCCTACGTGCTGCCCCCAAGGTTTCTACTAGAAATTAGATAGTCAGACGCTTACACACGTAAACTCGCGACACCCGCTATCGACTAAACCTAACTCTACGCTCAAAACCCTGCCACAACTCAGCCACTAAGTTGCGAATTCTCAAACTACGCCACGTAGTTTGTCCCCTAATCACACGACTAGAAATTTAAATGGTTTAAAAAGAAATTACAAATTAAAACACAATTTAAAAAACAAAATAAACCCTAATTGTAATTAAGAGCCCTTTATAATTATAAATCCCAATGCTAAAAATAAAGTCCGGCCCCCTTTTTCTTCTTTTATAATTTTTGGCCCGATCCTTTTATGTTTGAGATAATGGCGGCTCTATGTTGCTTTCTTTGTTCGATCTGAATTAGGGCTTCGTTACCATTATTCCAAATTAGGGTTTCGCGAAGAGCCGACTTTATGTCGATCGATTGCGTGGATAATTCGTGAGTAGCTTTGATCGATCTTTTCCTTGTTGCTCACTTTGGCTGCTTCGTTGATCAAGTTCTATCCTTGCTTCGGTATGTAATTTTTCCTTTTTACTTTTTGATTGAATGCTTGAACTCGATGCTCTGAAATTGCCGATGATGATTTGTTTATATAGGGTTTATAACCCTTGATTATTGTTCGTACAAATATATTTGAATTCGTCAATTACTTTTTCTCGGCCGGTTGATTTTGTATCGATGCTTGAGATTGATCTCTGACTTCTTTAATTCGTATATATTTTGGTTGCTTGACATTCACAGCATTGACTCATTTCGCGATGACCACGGCTTAAATTTGGCTTTAATTTGTGAAATTTGACTTTGTCACATTCGTTATTTTTATGTTACTTGGTTGATTCCTTGGCTATCGGTTTTGGCTTTGATCTGTTTCTTTTTCTGTTGACTTTGATAAATTGATTTGTTTCCTGTTGTCATGTCACTGGTCTTGATACTTGTACTACCTGGTCTGGTTCTCGGCCTATAGTGTTCATGTAGTCTAATGCATTTGGTTCTTTACTTGTGCATATTGTTGCTTGATTCTGCTCTAACTTGATGATGTCTTCGACGTTGTTCACTGACATGTACACCTGATGCAAGCTATCTTTTTCGGATTGTACTTTAGTGTAGTTGTTGTTGCCTCTGGTTACTTTGGTTACTGGTCATTCATGTTGCTTTGTTCATCATTGTGTATTGACTGCAGCTCCATGACTTCGAATGTTCTTTGTTAAACTGAATTCTGGTCGGCTTCGACTTTTATTCTTCACTGTATTCATTGAGATTGTGTTTGAGTCGTAGATGATCATTCGCTGTTGCCTGTTGCACTGAGTCTTGATATCACTGGTGTCACTAGTGTACTTGAGTCAGTGGTTTGTTTCATTATTGATTTGTTCAATGGAGTCAGTGGTATTGATCTCGATTATTTTGATACTTCTTACCGTCATTATGTAGTTGCATTGTGATGGTTTCAATTTTAGTTGCAAGCTTGTGTCACTTGTGTACACTGTGTCATTTATGTTGGTTTGATTTCGACATTGATTATGTGCACCCTTGTCTTTGATTATTGCTGAGTTATCACTTGCTGTTGCATGGTGATCTTGAATTATTCCTCTTTGTCTTTGCTTATGCTATTTGATACATGTTTGAACTGACTTGTATTTATAGGCTGGTCTTTGCATTGAGTACAGAATTTTCAGCCACTTGTGTATATGAGCAGCTTTAAGTTGCTGACTTCATGTTGCCTTGACTTTGGTTGTTGCATTGAGTTGAGTCATGATTGCAGTGACTTGACCTTTGCATTTTGTTTATTTTTCGAAATTTCACCTGAGTTGAATCCAGCTTAAGCTCGGATTTGACCTTATGCTGAGAGTTGTGACATTTATTTTATTGCACTTGAGTTGAATCCGATAATTTGGGTTTGACCTGTGCTTACCTGTCCCTGTAACATTATCAAGTGTATATTTCGATGTGCACGGCCTTGTGGCATATAGAGTGATACACTGTGTATGTCACATGCTGTTCGTGTATGATGAATTCAAATTTAAATGATGACGAACAACCCAAATAACTGAGGCAAATATTATTTTCAAAATTCACATTTTATTTTATATTGCAAAAATATTTCTTTTTCAATTTTACTGCGTTAGTGAATATTTTTACAGATTGCTCAGATGCTGGATTCTAACTAGAATGAAGTTAAAGATAAATACGAATTGAGTGAATGAGTGATGTGTAGTGAGGTTAAATGTAAATATGAAATGGTGATGTATTGTAATCAAAATTGTATATGTATAGTGAGAGCTTGAATTTGTACTATTCAAAATTGTAATAAATATTTATTTGAATTAAATTTCTGTTTGAATTCAAATTCTGTGTTATTTAATTTTATTCAGCAAATATTTATTTAATCTGTGAAAAAAGAAATAGTACATTACCAAATACATTTAAATGAATATATATATATATATATATATATATATATGTTTATTATCATCAAACAAAAATCATATAATCGCATATTCAACAATCTCCCCCTTTTGATGATAACAAACACATATTTAAGATTTTGAATATGTTAAATGTATTTGATCATAGATATGCTCTAATTGCTCCCCCTATTTAAATGCTTCCTCTCTACACAAAGTTCTCCCTACATATATGCATACAAATAAAAATATGCAAATGAACCTAGATGCGAATAGAAAATTACTTGACCTTTGCTTGATTTTATTTGACAAAATCTTAACTTTTCTCTCCCCCTTTTGTTATCAGCGAAAGAGTAATAGTGCTAGAGAAAATAGAGATAAAGTGATTGATATTAATCCAACATTAAAAACTCAATTGAATATAAATATTAAACTTCAATAAAAAATCGAACAAAAATCATAAATATTTTGTTAGGCGCATATTCCACTTTCAGAATGATGGGAATTATGTCATCATATAAAACCATACAGTTGTGTCTATTTGTGGTATATTTATATCAGGAATTTGAATACCTACTAACCATGCATAACCGTTAGGACTTTTAAATAAGATTAGTAGTATTCCAATTTTATTTTAAAAAATGAATTCAAGTATCTTCTAATCACGCATAACCGTGAGGACTTTTAAATGGGATTAGAATCAACTTGTTTATTTTAAAATCAACTTTTGATATGTGTTCCATACATGCATAACCGTGAGGACTTTTAAATGAGCATGGAAGCACATAACAAATTCCAAGTAATTCACCCATGCATAACCGTGAGGACTTTTAAATGAGATTGGGTACTTTGGTATTTATTTATTATTATTTTTTAATTATATAAATTTTTTCATTATTTTTAAAAAAATGTAAAAATGAAAAACGAATGATTCCTGTTTAAAGTATCACATATCAACAGACTTATACAATTTTAATGAGTGATGGCCGTTAGAAATATGATAGAGATAGAGATGGTCATGGAATTTTTACCAACAAAATTTTTTATAACTCTTGTTTAAATTTCTAAATAAATTTACTAATTATACTGTCTCGAGTTATAATATATGATAAATATCAACACTCATCACTTTTTCAATCACTATTCATCTTTTCGATAATCATTAGGGAGTCAGATTAGTCAAAATTGTCATTTAAATCAAATTCAAAAATAAGTATGAAATCAATTTTTCAAAATGACTAATCTGAAAATATGGTCAAAAATGATTTTCTCGAGGGGGTTATATGAGAAAATTTTCTTCTATTTGAAAATTATTTGAAATGAAAAATATGCAGATATTTTCTTTGAAAAACGATGCAGTTATTTAATGTCTCAAAAATCACGTTCAACTAGTAATTTTTCTACCAACTAGATTACCAGTGTAATCTGCATTAGAATTTCTCTTTCACTCAAAATTATCATTAATTGAATTTGATTGACCAAATCATGAAGTGTGCACCAAAATTTTCAAACTCAATTGTAACAGCAATTTAAATGACATTATTTTGAATTTGAATTGAAGCCGTGTGAATAATCAGAAACCGTAAATGTAGAGTTAGCCGTATTATAACCAAATGTATTATCATCCAACAAAACACTATTTTTAATCCAAACTTATATATATGAAGTAATTCAAAGAATCTAGAGAATTTTATAGTGCTTTTGGCATAAGAATATAATTTGGCCAACTATGTTGCATAAGTCAGAATCAAAATCATCATCTTTTCATCATCTCAATATTGGCTGATTTTAATTCAGAATATGGTGCAGATTATCACATTTAATATATCGTTCAAACAAATATACAATTACCTATTTTACCTTTACGATTTTTTCGTTGTTGTCCATTGTGATTCTGTCACCTTTATACTAGGCTAAGGAACTTTGCTTTGTCGCCCGTTGTGTTTCTAGAACAGCCAAAAATCCAGAGAACACTGTTGTTGTTCCTTAGCCTGCCACCACACCTACATGGAAAAAGATTTATACGACCTACTTGTTTTTATAGGTCCATGGTTGTTAGTGGCAGAAAGTTTTGAAAAACAATTTTGTAAAGACCCAAAACTATTTATAATTGTTCCCTTCGGCACCCAAATTTGTTTAACTTTGAGAGATTTTATATTTGTGCCTTTTGGAACCCAAATCGGCATAGTTTTCACATGTTTGGGTCTATACCAACAATTATTGTGATTGTGTCCATATTTTCTACAATCGTGCACATAGAATTAACTTGATTAATATTTCTTTCAACATTTTCAGAATGATTATATCCAAGTCCTTGTCTTACCATATTAACAGTTTGCTTTTCTAATAGCATATTCAACGATTTTTCACTTTTTGAAAATTTATCTAAAGTCGTTGACAATTGTTGGACTTGTGTTTTGAGAGACTCATTTTCGTTTAACAATTGTGTGCACTTTTTAATAGAATTCTCTCTTCTAGTATTTCCATTCTCTTTTAAAATCAGAATTTCATTTTCAAGTGATTTTATATTGATTTCTGATTTTTTTAATTTCCTCTTCGAATGTTGGACACTTATCACACTTAGGGATCCTTCTTTGATAGTTTTTAACTAATTGGTCAAGTTGTTCATTTAATTCTATCAAAGTGTCTTTTTGTGATTCAAGTTTAGCGTATTTTTCCCTAAGTCGTTCAAAATAGAAATTTACTTCGTGGAAATAAATAAGTAAGTCAGAGTGAGTAAGTTTTGATACCTCGCTTGGCTCATCATCGTCGCTATCAGTTGTATTTCCATGAAGGCACATATCTGCTTTCTCACTCTTACTGCTAAAACTTTGATTGTCTCTATCACTTGTATTCCACGTGGCTGTAGCATTTCTCCGTTTTGATTTCTTTTCTTTGTCGAGTTGAAATCGGGGATAATTGGGCTTGATATCACCGGGTTTGTTGCAAATGATCACGTGTTCTTCTGAGTTGTCTAGTGCTTGATTATTCTGCTTTTTAATTTTTGATTTAGAGCTGGATTTCCGTATTTGCGGTTCCACCTTTTGAATTTCTTCATTATTAACGCCAGCTCGGTTGCTCCATTATCATCATCCTCATCACAACTGCATTTTACAAATCCTGTAATGCACATTTCTTTAACTGAGTTGGTTGTGGAGGATTTCTCATTGCTGTTGACTTTTGCATCATATATTGCATTGAAAGTATTCCAGATTTCCTGTGCATTTTCAAATTGAGAGATGAAATTAAAATTATTTTGATTAATATAAGAATATAATATATGCATAGCAAGAGCGTTAATCGAGATAATTTTCTCATCATTTATATCATACCCATTTTCAATAATATTCCAACATTTAATATTAACAGATTTTAAATAAAATTCCATTTTCAATTTCCAATTCAAAAAATCTGTTCCATCGAAAATAGAAGGAATAATATTCGAACGACCCTCAACAAAAGTATTATCAAAAGAAGCCATTTTAAAAATTCAAATTTTTAAAACAAAATCGACTTTTGAAACACGAATTTTTAAAAGAAAAATTGACTTCTATTCCTAACTCTGATACAACTTGTAGGATCGATTTCACCCTAGAGGGGGGTGAATAGGGTATGCGGAAGCTTATAAAATTATTTCAACACAGATCACAGATTAATAGCAGCACAGAAAAATAACAGAATAATTAAATGCAGAAAGATCGACACAGAATTTACCCAGCTTCGGCAAAACCCTGCCTACGTGCTGCCCCCAAGGTTTCTACTAGAAATTAGATAGTCAGATGCTTACACACGTAAACTCGCGACACCCGCTATCGAATATACCTAACTCTACGCTCAAAACCCTGCCACAACTCAGCCACTGAGTTGTGAAGGGACAAACTACGCCACGTAGTTTGTCCCCTAGTCACACGACTAGAAATTTAAACGGTTTAAAAAGAAATTACAAATTAAAACAACAATTTAAAAAATAAAATAAACCCTAATTGTAATTAAGAGCCCTTTATAATTATAAAGCCCAATGCTAAAAACAAAGTCTGGCCCCCTTTTTATTCTTTTATAATTTTTGGCCCGGTCCTTTTATGTTTGAGATAATGGCGGCTCTATGTTGCTTTCTTTGTTCGATCTGAATTAGTTCTTCGTTCCCATTATTCCAAATTAGGGTTTCGCGAAGAGCCGACTTTATGTTGATCGATTGCGTGGATAATTCGTGAGTAGCTTTGATCGATCTTTTCCTTGTTGCTCACTTTGGCTACTTCGTTGATCGAGTTCTATCCTTGCTTCGGTATGTAATTTTTCCTTTTTACTTTCTGATTGAATGCTTGAACTCGATGCTCTAAAATTGTCGATGATGATTTGCTTATATAGGGTTTGTAACCCTTGATTATCGTTCTTACAAATATATTTGAATTCGTCAATTACTTTTTCTCGGCCGGTTGATTTTGTATCAATGCTTGCGATTGATCTCCGACTTCTTCAATTCGTATATATTTTGGTTGCTTGACATTCACGGCATTGACTCTTTTCGCGATGACCACGGCTTAAATTTGGCTTTAATTTGTGAAATTTGACTTTGTCACATTCGTATATTTTTATGTTAATTGGTTGATTCCTTGGCTATCGGTTTTGGCTTTGATCTGTTTCTTTTTCTGTTGACTTTGATAAATTGATTTGTTTCCTGTTATCATGTCACTGGTCTTGATACTTGTACTACCTGGTCTGGTTCTCGGCCTATAGTGTTCATGTAGTCTAATGCATTTGGTTCTTCACTTGTGCATATTGTTGCTTGATTCTGCTCTGACTTGATGATGTCTTCGACGTTGTTCACTGACATGTACACCTGATGCAAGCTATCTTTTTCGGCTTGTACTTTAGTGTAGTTGTTGTTGCCTCTGGTTACTTTGGTTACTGGTCATTCATGTTGCTTTGTTCATCATTGTATATTGACTGCAGCTCCATGACTTCGAATGTTCTTTGTTAAACTGAATTCTGGTCGGCTTCGACTTTTATTCTTCACTGTATTCATTGAGATCGTGTTTGAGTCGTAGCTGATCATTCGCTGTTGCCTGTTGCACTGAGTCTTGATATCGCTGGTGTCACTGGTGTACTTGAGTCAGTGGTTTGCTTCATTATTGATTTGTTCAATGGAGTCAGTGGTATTGGTCTTGATTATTTTGATACTGCTTACCGTCATTATGTAGTTGCATTGTGATGGTTTCAATTTCAGTTGCAGGCTTGTGTCACTTGTGTACACTGTGTCATTTATGTTGGTTTGATTTCGGCATTGATTATGTGCACCCTTGTCTTTGAGTATTGCTGAGTTGTCACTTGCTGTTGCATGGTGATCTTGAATTATTCCTCTTTGTCTTTGCTTATGCTATTTGATACATGTTTGAACTGACTTGTATTTATAGGCTGGTCTTTGCACTGAGTACAGAATTTTCAGCCACTTGTGTATATGAGCAGTTTGAAGTTGCTGACTTCATGTTGCCTTGACTTTGGTTGTTGCATTGAGTTGAGTCATGATTGCAGTGACTTGACCTTTGCATTTTGTTTATTTTTCGAAATTTCACCTGAGTTGAATCCAGCTTAAGCTCGGATTTGACCTTGTGCTGAGAGTTGTGACATTTATTTTATTGCACTTGAGTTGAATCCGATAATTTGGGTTTGACCTGTGCTTACCTGTCCCTGTAACATTATCAATTGTATATTTCGATGTGCACGGCCTTGTGGCATATATAGTGATACACTGTGTATGTCACATGTTGTTCGTGTATGATGAATTCAAATTTAAATGATGACGAACAACCCAAATAACTGAGGCAAATATTATTTTCAAAGTTCACATTTTATTTTATATTGCAAAAATATTTCTTTTTTAATTTTACTGCTTTAGTGAATATTTTTACAGATTGCTCAGATGCTGGATTCTAACTAGAATGAAGTTGAAGATAAATTCGAATTGAGTGAATGAGTGATGTGTAGTGAGGTTAAATGTAAATATGAAATTGTGATGTATTGTAATCAAAATTGTATATGTATAGTGGGAGCTTGAATTTGTACTATTCAAAATTGTAATACATATTTGTTTGAATAAAATTTCTGTTTGAATTCAAATTCTGTGTTATTTAATTTTATTCAGCAAATATTTATTTAATCTGTGAAAAAAGAAATAGTACATTACCAAATACATTTAAATGAATATATATATATGTTTATTATCATCAAACAAAAATCATATAATCGCATATTCAACAGATGGCTAAACATCTGAGCATTTGGTCAATGAAAGGAAGAGGGAAGTGGTCTTTACGTGTTGCATCATTTAATTTTACATAATCAATGCAAACACGCCAACCAATTTGAGTCTGAATAGGAAGAGTTCGTTGGCGTCGTTTGTTATAACGGTAAGTCTGGATTTTTTGGGCTAACCTATGGGCTATCGGAGATGGGGTATATGATACCGTTATCGAGGAGCTTAAGAATTTCATCATGAAATGCATCTTTCATTTTCGGGTTAAGCCTCTATTGTGCATCATAAGTGGGTTTGGCTTCGTCAATTAAGTGAATGCGACATTGAACTATAGCAGGGCTAATTCCCTTAATATCGGTAATGGATCACCTAATTGCTTCTCTGTTTTTTGAAAGAATAGAAAGAAGAGAAGCTTCTTGGTCAAGAGAAAGATTATTAGAAATTATGACAGGACAAGTTTCGTTTTCACTTAAGTGTACGTACTTAAGGTGAGAAGGAAGAGGTTTGAGCTCTAGCCTAAGAGGTGGCTCAATCGAAGAAATTGGTTGAGATTCGGACTCAACTATGAGAGGCTCGAAAGGAAGTGTGTTTTCGATCTCATGAGGAACATATTGAAACAATTTCTCGTACTTGGTCTAACGTTCATAATTAAGATTCATCAATTCATTTTCAAACTTTTATTCAATAGTACTAACTTCCAATGTACCGTCGAATGGTTCATTCAATTGATTTTCTAAATTAAAGATGTTAAGATCGATGGTCATGTTACCAAAAGAAATCTTCATTGAACCATTTCGACAATTAATTAAAGCATTCGAAGTGGTTAAGAAAGATCGTCCTAGAATCAAAGGAATTTGGCTCGTCAAATTGTTTACAGGTTGAGTTTCAAGGGCAATGAAATCAATGGTGAATATGAATTCCCCCACTCTAATTAGTACGTCCTAAATTTCTCCTATCGATTTCTTTATAGAACGGTCGGCTAATTGAAGGGTGACCTTAGTCGTTTTAAGCTCACCTAGACCTAGTTGCTGGTAAACTAAATGTAGGAGCAAGTTTACACTAGCACCTAGGTCTAACAAACATCTTTTGTTCTTTTATCTCCGATTGTACATGAGATCATAGGGCAACCGGGATCTTTATATTTAATAGGAATGGATTGAGACAAGACTTCGCTTAGACCAACGGGCAAAAAGAGATTCTTTGGCATTTGAGTGTATCGTTTTTGAGTACATAAGTCCTTTAAAAATTTGGCATAGGTCGTGACTTGTTGGATGATATCTAAGAGAGGAATGTTCATTTGACTTGTTTAAAGATTTCTAACATCTTTTCTGTTTATTTCGGATCTTTCTTAGGTTGAAGTCGATTTGGGAATGGGATTCGAAACTCAATCGGATGGTCTTCTTAAATTGGAAAAGAATTAGACTCAGAATTTGGATCGGGGTTCGACTCGATGTCTTGATTGGCATCATTGGTGTTTTCGAAGTGACTAGTGGAACTTTCGGTAAGTCATTTGGATTAACAACTCGGTTATTGATTACCTTACTGGATCACAAAGTGGTGATAACATTCATTTGATTCAAAATTCTATGAGCCTGGCTTGATTTCACGTTTTGATTCCTAGAGTTTGTAATTGATTGGCTTGGGAATGTACCTCTTTCTCGTTCACTCACGAGGTTAGCTAATTGACTCATTTGCATTTCAAGCTTGGAGATCGATTGGCTTGTATTTTGCATATACGCATTTAACGCGTTCTGCTTTTGCGTTGTTGCGTTAGTCAAGGCTTCAATACTCTTGTCAAGGGAGGTCATTTGTTTGTCATCTTGAGGAATGAAAGATTGTTGTGCTTGGTTTTGAGAAGGAGGCGAGAAATTTTGTTGAAATTGTTTCGGTTGGAAAGCAGGATTCAAATTTGAAGCGTTGTTTGGAAATGATTGAAAAGATGGTCGAATTGAACTCATGTTCGAATTGTTTTGATTCCAAGCGAAGTAAGGATGATTTCTCCAACCAGGATTGTATGTCGGAGAAAACGGATCATTCCTAATTTTATTAAAAGCATTGATTTGTTCTAACGAATAAAGATACTAATCGGCAATGTGATTTGGATCGTTGCATTTGTAACACGGGACTTGAGAATTTTGATTCTTTTTTATTTGAGGAAAGGACATTATCAAATTTGGTTATCATTGCATTAATTTTCGCTTCTAAGGCCAAAGAGGGTCCTACCGAATGAGCGCTTGATCAGGAGTAAATTGATTTTTCATTCAAACGTTCCCATTGGACGACTTTTTGGCTAGGTTTCAAGAAATTGCCACGCATCATGTGATGTTTGACGAGAAAGTTGCCTTGGCACATTGATTCGAGCATTATTCAAGAATTATTATCAAGGCCATCATATAGAATTTGGTAAAGAGTCCATTTTTCAAAGTTATGATGTGGACATTTGATTAAAAGCTCCTTGAATCTTTCAAAGTATTTTGCAAATGATTCACCCCCAAATTGATGAAAATTTACAATCTCATTTCGAACTTTTGATGTTTTTTCCAAGGGGTAAAACTTCTTTAAGAAGGTAATAGTAAATTCTTCTCAAGTTTTGATCGAATTCGAAGGCAAACTATACAACCATTTTTCAGCGTAATCGGTAAGTGTGAATGGAATTAACCTTAGTTTGACTCCATCATTACATAGTTGTTTGAGTTTAAGGGTTGCATAAACTTGTTCAAATTTGGTTAAAAAGATATAAGGATCATCTCGATCAAAATTTTCGAATATCAAAAGCATGTTAATGTGATTTGAATGAGTCTCAAAGTGATTTCCCATTGGGGAATGTTGATGCAAGAAAGGATAGAAACTCGATTAGAGAAGATTCTATCCATAAGAGTTCGAGGAGCATTCTCGTTCTCCATTTCAAGGGGATCATTTGTTCTGGTTAAACAATTTGTAGAAGGGTCTCGAATCCAAGTATTCGTAGAAGTGTCACGGGTCCATATATTCATGCACTAGTGAAAGCCGAGAAGAGAAAGAAGTTAGAATCGAGTTTAGAGAATGAAACAGGATTTGAAAAATGAAGTGAAAAATTGTTTGTAATGTCCTGCCTTTTTGCACACTTTAAATCGACACACGTGCCAATTCAAACCGTTCGGAAGGGCGGATTGTTATGGGGTAAATAAGAAAAACGAGAAAGAAATAAAACAAAATAGAATCTCACAGCGGAAGGATAAAATATAATAATCAAATATACAGTTTATAAAGCTGTTTTACAAAATATTCGACTATACTTATACATTTATCAGAGTTACACATACCAATAACAATGCAGTGGAATAGTATGTAGTGGAATAAAATAAATAATAATAATAGAAATCTCCATCTTCGTCCTCCAGAGCTAAAGTCTTCGATCCTGAAAAGCTCGGACTGACCCGAGCGAATTGAAAAGACAAAACACTCGAGTCAGAACTAAAAGATCTTATGTAAGTTAAATCAATAGAAGTAAATATGAGTGCAATTACTCAAGAGGTGCTCGGGATTTACATCTCCTAAGGATCCGTTAAACTATTTACTATGTAGTATATTTCGCTATTATAATAATGTCTAATTGTAAAATAAACTTACTTTTAAATAGCGTTAAGGGGTTACCCATATATCCCTTAACACAAATAATGCAAATAGTCTATACAGTACCGTAATACCTCCTGATCGGGAGGCTACCAGAGGATACTCCATAGGTATGACACAAATAGAAACTCGTAGAAGGCGCGCTAGGGTAGGTGACACGGCACAACTAGGCAATGCCAGGGTAGATATACCAATTACGCTTCCGGGTCGGTGGTAACGTGTAGCTGCTACTACCGCCCACCTCGAACAACACCCCCAAATCAAAGAAATCAAAAGTGACCACCGAATCAATCCAAAAGTCAAGTATAATATTGAAGGGATGTGTCCGATCAAAGGTGCTACCTCAATTAACCCGTCGATCGCTCCTGTTTTAGCCACCTTATGCCAACTCACGGGAGTTGGATCCACGTATTTACCTTAAAGGAAACGCCGCCACCATCCTACTTCATTTTGGAATCTCCACCGCGTACACGGTTGTTAAAGTGGTTTTCGGGGTTGGCAGAGAGTATGACAACTTCCGATCCCGGTCTCTTTAACATCCAAACGTTATTATAACACCGCGGTTATTTCAAAATAATTTATACTTTAAAACCAGAATATAATATCTCTTTCAAACCATATAAATACGATATCATTTATATTTTTAAATCCCAAATCAATATGACATCATTTTAATTTTATAAATATCTCTTTCCCAAAATCATAATATTTTCAAATATATATACCTTGAAACCATAGCTTTGGAACATAACTTTTAATACTTAATGGTTCAAATACTATATTACTTTATAAAATAAACAGCTTCTTCAAATTTCATAATAAATTCCTAATATCAATTTGAACCTCCAAACAAACCTTTTTAATTCCCATATATTTCAAAGCTTAAATATTCTATATTTCAAAACTTTATAGTTCATATATTTCAATCTTTAAATATTCCACAATTTCAAAATGGATTCTTTGATAATTTAATATATATCAAATCCAATTCTTATTATTTCGATTTGAAATATTTACTTAATAAATCATTATTATTTAACTAAAACCCATAAACTTGAATAACAGAATATACTTCAATTTAATTTATCTTGATAATATTCATTTAAATCCTCTAAACCGAAATCAAGTTATAAAATTCATACCCTTTTAAAATAATGATTTTTTATTTAATTTTTAAATTAATCTTATTCGGGTATAATTCTTTAATAATTTTATTCAAAACAATTTCACATTTTTCTCCAACTTAAATTTTTATTTAAGTCATTAAAACTTTATATACAATACCTTAAACAGGTACTTAACCATATACTAAAAACCATCAACTCCATTTGTTAAGCTTATTTTTATTAACAATTTTATACATAGCTTAAATTCAAGAATTTAACTAAAATAAAATTTATATAATATCAACAATTAATATCCATTTAACCATATTATATAAAAATCAAACTTTAATATTGGGCTTATTTTATATTTCAAAGCATACTTATATATATAGTTAGAATCAAAAATAAATTTGACGTTTATATAACATCAAAAATCAATATTTATAAAATCCGTATATTCCTTTCCAAAACCATAGAAATCATTTAAAAATATTTTTATATATAGACCACGGTGCCTGTATAAAATTTTCTATCATATGTTCAAGTGATACGGATATTTATCATTTCAATCCACAATTTAAAAATAAAATTACGGTTATATATCATTTCAAACCGCAATTCCGAATGCAATAAAATGCATAATAACTTGCAGTTTATAACAATATAAATACAGCATTCATTCATATTGTTATCCCGCTTTTTGGGCAAAAGCCGTGATACCAAAAGATTGGTCAAAAACAGAAAATAGTTCGCCTCAGAGATTGGTCGTATTTCACCTTACTATGGATATCGATGAATTCTGTCCGAGCCCGGATCGGGCCACAATTAATAAGGCATGATAAGAAAGACCATAGAAGCCAGCATTTCAAATTTCAAGTCAATCCGAGGTCATATGCTCAAGTTATGATGGATTCAAGTTAAGAAGGTACACATTGCTCGGTTCGAACCCATCATGTTCGAACCCATCATATTCGAACCCATCGTGTTCGAAACCATCGTGTTCGAAACCATCTGTTTCGAACCCATCATATTTGAACCCATAGGAAGAGGCGACGTTCGAATCCATCAGCCAACGTCTCCCTTCGAATCCATCAAGCCAATTCATGCTTCGACTCCATCACTACTTCGAATCCATCACCACTTCGAATCCATCCATCAACTTCGTATCCATCACCACTTCGAATCCATCCATCAACTTCGTATCCATCACCACTTCGAATCCATCAATCAACTTCGTATCCATCACTACTTCGAATCCATCCATCAACTTCGTATCCATCACTACTTCGAATCCATCCATCAACTTCGTATCCATCACCACTTCGTGTCCACCTCAAGCTTCGAACCCATCACAAGCTTCGAGTCCATGCTGTCTTCGAACCCTACACGTTAAAAACAACTTCGAATCGATCCAGAGCCATCGATTCGAAGCGTCGCTGCCCCCTCATGCAACAGGTTCGATTCGAACCTATGGTTTCGAACCGTATGGATTCGAACCATATGGATTCGAACCTATGGGTTCGAACCATATGGATTCGAAACATATGGGTTCGAACGACCTATAGGATCGGTTTGAAGTTGCCAGCGTACCGAAATGCATCACCTTGAATCGATCATATCTCTCAATCCCTTGATCCAAATGCCATGAAATTTTCACAGAAGCTTGATTACATGATGAAGAACGTCCACGCCAAGTTTCATCGCAATTGGACAATTTTTTGATCGATTCGAAGTTCACTTCGAATCGATGCCAAACTGGGCACGCAGTCCAAGAACGCGGGCCTGTGGCCCCCCCCCCCCCCCCCCCCCCCCCCCGTCACGTGCCAAGAAGCCTCTCCAGGTTTTGGGCGGGATTTTGGCCTTCCACGCCTATAAATAGAGCCCCTGGTCATTCAGAAAAGGGGAGGAGATTGAGAAGGGAGAAAGCAAGTCCAGACTCTGCTGAATTCAATCCTATTCGTCACTATTGCTGTTGAGTTCAGAGTTCAAAGCTATAATCCGTTGTAATCAATTAAGATTATCAAGTTCAAGGCTACAACCCGTTGTAATTGAATAAGATCATCAAGTGAAGCAATAAAGAGAAAACCTTCAAAGTGGACGTAGGCACGAACGCCGAACCACTATAAATCCTGTGTTTGTGATTATTGTCTGTGAATTATTGTGATTAGTTGCTTAGATCTGAATTCTATATTGATTGTTGCTGAGAACTGTGTTGATTATTATTAATTTGAGTACGTAAACGGGTGCTTTCGCGGTATTGGGTGTTTGTGACCAATTTTGGCGCAAACACATATAATATCAACCATTTATTACAATCATCATCCAATTCAAACAATACATCAACATATAACAGGTGATAATAACAGGTATTAACTATCATTTTATATTCAAAAATAAATTATAACTATTTGCTGGAAGTTTTAGATGAAATAAATAAATAGATAAAATTTAACTGGCAGTTTTATATTCAAAAATAAATAATTTTAACTGGCAGTAGTATGCAATATTAAATTAAATAACAACTAAATCAAGTTGAATGCAATTTACTGAGATGATGATTACAACATGCCAAAAATTTATAAATAAATTTCAAATCACACCATATATCAATTTAACAGACATAAGAAATTTTAGAAATTGTGAGTGGGTTAAAACACTCACCTTTTGAATTTAAATTGAAATTAAACCCAATTTAAATCCAAAAATTTGACCGTCTCAGAATTCATTCAAACTAGTGTCAAAGTGTCCGGAATTCTAATACGAACCTAGCGCAAGAAACCGCACGTGAAATGGATATCGTATGAGTGAGTTAATAAAGTTAGAAGTTCGAAAATCAAAATAAAAATAAAATAAATAATAAAAACAAAGCTCACCACAATTATTGGCCACGTCACCGAAAAAATACTCACGCAACCCTAATCACGCGTTCTCTCACGCGACATCCCCAAGTCACTACAGTAACCCCCACGTCCAGAACCTTTGACCGTCGCCGACTTCGTCTAGGGGTCACCAACGACCAAGCCAATTCCCTCACAGCCATTATCTGCTCCGGCCGCCCAATATGCCAAGGTCCGGTCGCCTATGATGCTCGCCGCCGCCGCCCAAATTAGGTATGCCGAAACCATAAAACCCAATTTCCAGCCACTACATCCTGATACAGATCGAACGAACATCATCCCAAGCTTCCACGCGAAAATCTATACCAAACCCCCAAAACAATTTCGCCAAATGATGAAGAAATCAGAAAGCCCCAAATCGACCTTAGGATTTCTAATTTCACAAGTTTGACCACGATTTCAGATTGACTCGAGTCCCAATTTCAAAAATAGAAGCTACGCGTGGATTCGTGATGATGAAATCTTCGATATATAAGTTTTTTTGAATTTTTACGAAGAGTTTGAATTTTCATTTGATTTTTGAATAGAATTGGATCTGGAATTTTGTTGTCTGCCATTGAGGAGGAGAGAGTTGAGATGTACGTACAGACAATGACAAGTGGAGAAACTAGGGTTTATAACGATATATTTATAGCCAAAGTTGAAATAGGATGGATCAGAAAAGATAGATGTACGTGCTAAACGATATATAGTCCGAAAAGCCCGTTTCGACTCCGGAACGAAATTGGGTCAACCCATATATCAAAATAGATGTTTTAGAATATTATGAACGCGATGCAAAAAGTTTCACGTCCAAATTCCATCGTATGAAGAAGTTATGCTGAAATCAATATTTTCAAATTGATTTCAATTAAATTGATTTCAATTAAATTGATTTCAACGCGTTTCAAGCCCATACGATCAAACGACAAGTCCGATCGATACGAAACTTGAAATCCTACAATAATTCACTGTTACGAATCCGATGAAACTTGTTTCATCGAAATCCGAGTCAGTGGCCAAAATGGCTATTTTTATATTAATTAAATAAATTAAAAATTAAATTTTTATTTAAATTATGGAATTGACAATCTTTATCACTTTTATATTTATTACCATTTATAAAAATTTAAACAAGTTTAGATGTAAAATTTAAAGCTGATAAATCTACCCATCGCAGTGTTAAATTTTAAAATTTCATTATATTCACATTAATAAATTAAATTCCCAAAAATTTTATTAATTTTATTTTCATTCTAGTTATTCAATGCTTTATAATTCAATGGATGCAATCAACATTGGATTCATGGTTTGTTACATTATTATACTTGTTTGCAGCAAAATTGGTCACAAACCCCAATATCGTGAAAGCACCCATATATGAATACAAATCAGCAATATTCAACACAAATCTCAGATCTAAGTAATATCAAGCACAACAATTTAGAAACAACAACCGAAAACACAGGATTTATAGTGGTTCGGCGATCTTGCCTACGTCCACTCTGAAGCTTATGATTTTATTGATTCACTTGATGATTTCAATCCGTTACAGCAGATTACAGTAAGCTATATCTCTGATGTTTGAATACAATAGTGATAGAAGGATGTAGAGTTGAATCCGGCAGAGTCTGGACGTCGAATGGCAAAAAGATCCCTTTTCTGTAGGCTTCAGGGTGCTATTTATAGGCGTAGGAGGATGAGATCACGCTCAAACTTCGGGAGACTTCTTCTGGTACGTGAGTGGGCCCACGCGACCAACCCCACCAAGTTTCGACTCGATCTGCGATCGATACGAAATGATTTCGTATCCATCAAAAAATGATCCAATCGAGCCGAAACTTGGCAGGAGCATTCTTTACCTTGTATGGAAGCTTCTGTGAAAATTTCATAGCATTTGGACTTGTGGTTTGGGAGATATGATCGATACGAGTTGGAGTCTCCGGGTTGGCTGTTCGCTTCGACTTGATCACTTCGAATCCATGTATTCGAATCGGTGGACGCACGTGCCTTCGAGACGACGTGCCGTGCACGTCTCACATCGATCCGCCTTTTGCTCTGAGTTGACCGCTTCGACTCCATGAGTTTCGCCTCGTTTGTATCGATGACCGTTGCATTGCTCGAATCCACCAATAACGTGTACTTCGCATCGGTTCGCAGCGTGCCTACTTCGTATCGATGGAGGTGGAGTTATCTGCATCGATGGAAGTTATCTCCATTCGATCGATATGAACAAGCGTATTTGGGATGGATACAAAGTGAGAACTACTGATGGATACGAACCAAGGTTCTCTGATGGATTTAACCAAATGCCTTTTTTATGTAATCAATACGAACTAAGGTTTATTGAATGGTGCATCGATGGATGCGAAGCGGTGTGGGTTGATCGATGCGAACGTCATCGATTCGAACCTGGTGGATACGAATCTGATGGATTCGAATAGACCAATGCATGATTTACCGATGGATGCGAACGATGGATTCGAACTGCTTTAAACTCAATAGATACGAACATGCTGAGTCGATGCCTATTTGATCGATCCGAAACCTATCGATTCGAACATACCGATATCATGTTACTGATCGATTCGAACTCAATCGATTCGAAGTATGTGGGACCTGATGGATTCGAACAAACCAAATATTGGTGGATACGAATCCGATGGATTTGAAATGGACATCTCCTCAACTATTTAATGGACACGAATAGCGTATTTTAGCTAACTTACATCGATCATATCTCGTTCATACGAACTTCGATCAACCAGAAATTTGAAACACTGGCTTTTATGATCTTGCTTGTCATGTCATATCAGTTGTAGCCTGATCCGAGCTCGGACAAAATTCATCGATATCCATAGCGAAGCAATGTGTAACCAATCTTTGAGACGAACTGTCTTTTGTTTTCGACCGATCTTTTGGTATCACGGCCTTGCCAAAAATCGGGATAACATTTGCCTCCCAAAACATGCCTTGCGATAGGAAGGTGTGTTTTGTAATGCTTTAAGTTGGATGTTCATATCCAGTCAACAACCTGCAAAGAACTCAATAGTTTCATGTGACTTCGGATGACGATCGTTCAGGATCGTATGCCATTTGAGGTGAATCGGGACCATTCGCGGTCGATGCCGTTCGCGGCCAATGATGACATGGGACCGTTCGCGGTCGGATGCCATTCACGACAAATGGATAAATGGGACCGTTCGCGGTCGGATGCCGTTCATGGTAAATGATGCAAGACGGGACCGTTCGCGGTCGTGTGCTGTTCGAGGCGAACTGCGACCATTCGAGGTCGGGTGCCGTTCGAGGCAAACTGTGATCGTTCACGATCGAATGTCATATAAGGTGAGTTGCGACCGTTCGCAGTCGGGTGCCATTCGAGGCGAATTGTGACCGTTCGAGGTCGGGTGCCGTTCGAGGCGAATTGTGACCGTTCGTGGTCGGGTGTCGTTCGAGGCGAATTGTGACCGTTCGAGGTCGGGTGCCATTCGAGGCGAATAAGTGTGCCTGGGGGGACTTAGTGTTATCAATACCTGGTTCACGTTCGAGTGAGTTCCTGGATCGTTTGTCAAGGCGATTTATTGCCATCTCAGAGCATGCCTAAGGACCGTTCGCGACCCCGTACATGTGTAAGTAGCTTAACCATCTCAGAATTATCAAAATCAAATATTCATTCAACAGAAGAGTTTTAAAGCAAAAATGTTCGACAAAATAAAATCCAAACACAAGAAGCAAAACACAAAAGCAATGCTGTGACGTCAGAGTGCAAACACCTACATCGATATGATTTATAGTTGTATCAGAGCATGCCTGAGGATCGTTCGCGGTCCCGTACATGTGTGAACAACCTAGTTGTGCCGATGTGGGGTTTTCCACTCGTTCGTCATTATCTCAATCAATTGATAATAAGCTGACGTCTCGATCTGAGCCGTCTTCAATTGATGCAGGTGGTGGACGTTCCTGTTCCACCGTTGCGGCCCTTCTTCTCATATACTGTACTAGCAAACCATTTCGGATGTGCCCCTCAACTTCATTTTTCGAGTGTCGACAGTCGTTTGTGTTGTAACCATTCAATTCATGGAATGAACAATACCTGTCCGACCTTCTCTCATTGCTTGTTGGATCTCTCCTCGTTGGCTTTCGATAAGGGACCCGTCCCTCAGTGTCCTGGTAGATCTGTTCCATAGTCTCGTTCAACTCTGAGTATGTGGTGAACCTTGGCTCCCTCCGCGGTCACATTGATCTGTTATCGTTATCCTCAGCCTTTCGTTTTCCCTTGCTAGTTTCTGTACCTTTCTCAGGGGGATTTCCATCTTTGACCGCATAAACATTAATTTCTTCTCTTTCTTCTCTTTCTGCACTTGCATCTTCCAATCGCAAAAACTTTTCTGCCTCCTGATAGAATTCTCCCAGATCCATAGGCGGATCTTTAGTCAATGAATTTTTGAACTCTGTGCCATCAACTATCCCGGACACAGCTGCCATCATAACCATAGATGGATCTGGTCGATCCACCGATACTGCTGCCGTGTTGAATCGTGTCAGGAAACTTCTCAAAGACTCCCCAGCTTTCTGCTTTAAAATTTCCAAACTCATCACATTTTTGGGTCTTGCAATGTGAACCCTAAATTGCCTTATGAATCTCTCAGTTAAATCTTCCCATGTTCCTATAGAGCCACTCTCCAGCTGCCTAAACCATAACGCTGCGATATCCGTCAGATATAATGGAAAGCACGGGGCCATAACTTCCTATGATGCCCCCAATACTTCCATATGCCTCATGTACCTTGTCAGATAGACCGCGGGGTCCGTCCTCCCATCGTACATTTCCACTGATGGTAACTTGAACTCTGGTAGGTTCCTGGCCATCCTAATTGTAGGAGAAAAGAGGCTCCTGTTCACGTCTTCAAGATCTCTGTTCACTAATCCTCCTCTCATGGCTCGCCTGACTTTCTCTGCCAATCTATCATTATCTCCAAGATGCAATCCTCGTTCATCGCGGTCGACCTGCCCCCCGAGTCCATGGGAGCCTTCCGGAATCAGCCCCTCTGGCTGAGCGTTTACCCTCTGCTACCTCCAGGTTGCTCAGATGCCCCTATCTCTCTCTCTCTCTCTGGAATTTGATCAACATGCTCCAAGTGGGTGCCCCCTAATCCAGGTGCTACGCTGGATGGCCCTGCTTCGTTCCGAACTCCATCTGCTCCTCGATTCTGCGCTCCAATTTGCCCAATCTGTTGAAACAAGCTCTGGATCAGCTCTTCTTGCCTCTTCATCATCGTCTCCATCTCATCCCTGGTGATGAAGACCGACACCTGATTCGCCCCTGAAGAAGCCTCTTGACTTCCTTCATGTTGACTTCTCTCTAGCCTTTGTCTTCTACTTGTTTGTCTTGTCATTTCTCCTTAGATCTAAATTCTTAAATCTTCAAATTCAACTTCTCCTTAATCAGCCTTCTCAGTGAAAGCGCCAAAGTGTTTGCACCAAAATTGGTCACAAACCCCAATATCGTGAAAGCACCCATATATGAATACAAATCAGCAATATTCAACACAAATCTCAGATCTAAGTAATATCAAACACAACAACTCAGAAACAACAATCAAAAACACAGGATTTATAGTGGTTCGACGATCTTGCCTACGTCCACTCTGAAGCTTATGATTTTATTGATTCACTTGATGATTTCAATCCGTTACAGCAGATTACAGTAAGCTATATGTCTGATGTTTGAATACAATAGTGATAGAAGGATGTAGAGTTGAATCCGGCAGAGTCTGGACGTTGAATGGCAAAAAGATCCCTTTTCTGTAGGCTTTAGGGTGCTATTTATAGGCGTAGGAGGCTGAGATCGCGCTCAAACTTCGGGAGACTTCTTCTGGCACATGAGTGGGCACACGCGACCGACCCCACCAAGTTTCGACTCGATCTGCGATCGATACGAAATGATTTTGTATCCATCAAAAAATGATCCAATCGAGCCGAAACTTGGCAGGAGCATTCTTTACCTTATATGGAAGCTTCTGTGAAAATTTCATAGCATTTGGACTTGTGTTTTGGGAGATATGATCGATACGAGTTGGAGTCTCTGGGTTGGCTGTTCGCTTCGACTCGATCACTTCGAATCCATGTATTTGAATCGATGGACTCACATGCCTTCGAGACGACGTGGCGCGCACGTCTCACATCGATCTGCCTTTTGCTCCGAGTTGACCGCTTTGACTCCATGAGTTTCGCCTCGTTTGTATTGATGACCGTTGCATTGCTCGAATCCACCAATAACGTGTACTTCGCATCGGTTCGCAGCGTACCCACTTCGTATCGATGGAGGTGGAGTTATCCGCATCGATGGAAGTTGTCTCCATTCGATACGAACAAGCGTATTTGGGATGGATACGAAGTGAGAACTACTGATGGATACGAACCAAGGTTCTCTAATGGATTCGACCAAATCCCTTTTTTATGTAATCGATACGAACTAAGGTTTATTGAATGGTGCATCCATGGATGCGAAGCGGTGTGGGTTGATCGATGCGAACGTCATCGATTCAAACATAGTGGATACGAATCTGATGGATTCGAATAGACCAATCATGATTTCCTGATGGATGAGAATGATGGATTCGAACTGCTTTAAACTCAATGGATACGAACATGCTGAGGCGATGCCTATTTGATCGATTCGAACAGACCGATATCATGTTACTGATCAATTCGAACTCGATCGGTTCAAAGTATGTGGAACCTGATGGATTTGAACAAAAAAAATATTGATGGATACGAATCCGATGGATTCGAAATGGACATCTTCTCAACTATTTGATGGATACGAACAGCGTATTTTAGCTAACTTGTATCGATCATATCCCGTTCATACGAACTCCGATTAACCTAAAATTTTAAAAACTGGCTTTTATGATCTTGCTTGTCATGTCCTATCAGTTGTAGCCTGATCCGGGCTCGGACAAAATTCATCGATATCCATAGCGAAGCAATGTGTAACCAATCTTTGAGACGAACTGTTTTTTTTCGACCGATCTTTTGGTATCACGGCTTTGCCAAAAAGCGGGATAACAATACTCAAATTCTTTCTAAATTTCAATAGCATAGTATTTAAACATTTAATTTCATTTATTTTTGCAATACTTCAATTATTGAATTTTCATACTTCAATTAAATAAATCTTGCTATTTCATAAATAGACATTCTAAGGGTAGAGATACCATTGAACCATAATACATTTCATAATGCATGCTTCATTTCATATAAATTCCCATTATTATAAATTGTATCCAATTTATTTTAATAAGTTTCAAATTAAACGTATTAGATTCAATTTCAACCCTTTATCTTACCCTTAAGTTTAGGTTATATTCAATTTATAACGTATCTCTTTCTTAGTTATTACTTTACATACTTCCCGTATAAATTTCTAAATTAACATAATTTGAACTTATTTCCCAATCCACAAATTTCTACCTAAACTAAATTTATGCTTCTATAAATTTACATTTACACTTCTGTTACTATACTAATACTTATTAAGGAAACGTTTATTATCAATAACAACATTATAACGAACTTTATTTCCAATAAATTCATTGACCAATTAATTAATATTTACATCCATTTATTAACAATTTACTTCCATTTATACAGATGCAATTCATTTTAGTAATTATTTCATTAATACTATTTCCAATTTTATTTCTTTCAGTATTAATTATACAATCATAATTAATTAACAAATTAAAATGTTTTCCACTATTTCTATTTACACTCCATTATAACCTAAACAGTCGTTTCAATCACATTTGAATTGCATTTTACTTATTATGGCCTTTTTCTTTTATTCATTGGTTAAATGTTTATTTTAATTATTCCTTTATTACTAACAAACCTTATTTCATTCATTAATGCCATCTTTTATCAATTATTACATAATTTCATTTATTTATATTCATGCTATTCATGTTTAATTCAATTCCTTTGCACATTAATTCATTTACTAAAGTTTACAATCATTTATTTATTACTTACCTTCTTATTATATTAAATTAGTAGCATTTCCATTATACTTCTAATTATAACATTTCATTAGTTAATTTAATATTCCCGTTTGTTTCTTATATTAAACTTATAACCAAGTATGTTAAATTTTCACAATTTCAATTGATTGCAATTACATTTTGAATTTGTAAATCTTAATTTCAATTGCTACATTTAAATTTCTAACATCTTTGTTCATTATAACTTCTAGAATTTTTATTTCTTCCTAAATTAAATTGTAGAATTTAAATTAAACTAACCAATTTATTAATCAAAATTTATGGGTCGTTACATTGTTTTTGTTGTTTTTTTAAAGGAAGAAAAATATTTACTAAGTGAAATTTATTTTTTAAAAGAGAAGCTAATTTTTGTTTTGTTTTTGGCTTTTCAAATTTTTTTATATCCTTTTGTTTTTCTATTTTTTTTGTTTTTGAATTTTCAAACTTTCAAATATTTATCAAAAGAAAAAAAATTGTTTTTTCAGAAAATGGGAATTTGATTTTTTTTTTTGAATTTGAATTTTCAAAAAAAATTGAAAAGATTTTCTTTTTTTTGGACTTTTGTTTAATTGAAAATTCCAAAGGAATGGGAAAAGGATTATTTTTGGATTAAAAACTAAGTTAAGTAAAATTTACAATTTTTTTTGTTTTTGATTTTTTTTTAAATATGCATGAACTAATGCAACTAAATGAATGCAAAGGACTTAATTATATTTTTCTGTCCTTAGTAGCTCCTAACCTAAAATTGTATAATCACACTTTGCCTTAAATCAACCAAAATGTTTCTTAGTCAGGTAACAGGCATGGGTCATTGGTGCACCAAATCACCATAGCAATGCAACCAAAGGTTTAAGTACTTTCAGAGGAACAACCACTATAATATTTACGAATTACCATAATATTTATAAATAGTTATTACTCTGTCATAGCATAGACACCAAGAAATAAACTTATTCAAAGAAGACGATTGTCAAGTTAAAATTAAGCCCTAGGTGAGCTCGCGACTCCCTTAAGTCGAATGTGAATTAGGGTGTTGCCATTAGAAAATGAAACAAGACAGTATGAATGCAAAGCAAAAATTAAACATGAATTACAATGCAAATAAAATGAATTTTATTTTTGGTTTTGAATTTTGAATTTTTTTTATATATATATAAATGCAAATGCAAGCAACCAACAATGCAAATCAAAACAAAACTAGAGATGAAAGCACAATACCAGAGCGTGCAGATTACTTAGCAATTTTTTTTTAAGCGACGATTTATTTAATAAGAAAGCAAAGCAACGCAAAACGATTCTTCTTAATTTTCTGCTTTGGTAACCTGAAAAAAAAAACAAGATACACACACACAGAGAGTTTTTTTTAACCAAAGAAAAGAAAAAAAAAAACAAAACAAAACAAAACAAGAGAAAACAACACAAATGAAAATAAAACAAATTGAAATTTATTTTATTTTTCTCTTTTTTTCTTAAATTAAGATGAAGATAAAAAGGAAAATTAAACAAAACAAAGCAAAATAATTTTAATTAAACAAAACAAAGCAAAATAATTTTTCTTTTTGTAAGGATAAAACCAAAATAAACTCAAGGGAAGCAATTTTATTTCAAGGATTGTACTTAAAACGATTTAAACAAAAAAAAATAAACCTTTTTTCTGAAAAAGAACTAAAAAAAAAATAAAACTAAGGAAAACAAGATAAAATAAATAAATTCACTCAGGCCTTCTACCCAACCCGGCCCAGCTAAAACAAATTGCCAGTACTTCGTGAATACAATTCACACAAGCAAAAAAAATGCATTTCACTCAAAATTCTCGCTCGAAACAAGCAATTGAACTACTCCTTTTTTCTTTTCTTTTTAATTCTCGAAATCAAACTCTTGGTTCATGATGCCAACAGCTAATTCAATGAAATCGATTGCGGGTGAGGCGTGGGATGGGCGTGGATTCGATTCGAGGTGAGACGGTGAATTCGATTTGATGTCCTCGGTTTGGCGATGGGGAATTTCGAAGTGATGATTTTGGGTTGTTTGTGGTTTCTGATTTGAGTTCATGGTTGAACGTAGCGATTTTGGTTTGCGATTTTGGGTTTAGTTGGTGATTTGCGTACGTGGTGTGTTGAGGATGAGGGTTGGTCGCGTGAATTGGTTCGCGGTGGTGGGTGAAAGTCTGAAGGCGGTTCGATTTTGCAGTGGAGGAAGATGCCGCGATGGTTGTCCGAATTGTGGAGTCTGGTGCTATTCGAGGTTGTGCGCAGACAATAAGTGGCAGAGGTTGGCTATAGCAGAGAAAGTTAGATTTTTATTGTTGATATGGTTGAAGGTTGTAGATGGGAAGTAGCTAGTGAAGTTGCAGCAGAAGTTGGCTATGCTTATGGTGGATGAAAAGGTTGATCAGATGGGTGGATGTGTGGTAGTTGATGGGCTGTGGTCGATGTTTGGGTCCAGCAGTGGTTTTGATGTTGAAGAAGATGGTTCAGCAGTGGCGATGGATGACAAGAAGAGGTTTTTTTGTTTTTTTTTTTGATGTGGTGGAGTGATGATTGTAGACAGGAAGGAGTATGGTGGTTCAGAGGATAGGCAGTCAGCGTGGAGTGCTGTAAATGGTGTAGAAATGTATATAGTAGAAAGGATGGGTTGTTGACTGAAGATTGAAGATTGGAGATGAAATATATGTTGACAGTTTTGTGTTGATTGGAGATGCTCTGGAGGTGATGTATGTTGAAGTAGCGGTGAAGTTTGAGTAAAAGAAAGTGTGCACAATTTTGTTGTAATTGAGATGTTTCACGAATGGGGCAATTTGCAGGATGGTCAGATTGAAGCAATTATGGCTGTGGTGATGGCTGATGTAACAGAGGCAATAGTTGATGAAGTGTATAAGTGTAGACTTGTAGAAGTGGGTAGTGGGTATGTGTACACGTGGTAGTGATGCAGTGCAAATTCAAAGACGGCAGCCAGTTATGTTGTGGCGATGTTGTGGTAAAGGGTGATCGTTTAAGGCTGTGGGATGATTTGTATTATGGTGCACAGCAGAAGTATGATGGATATGTGCAAAGATAATGGTTTTGTTTTGGTTTGTGGCGTATTGAGATGGTGGGTATGTGCAATATTGAGATATGATGGGTACGTGGAGTATTGAGATGGTCTGAAGCAAGTTGTAGATAGTCATAAGAAGTTTTGTGGTAGACTGAAGTTTGGTGGGACAGTTTGAGGAACAGTGAGACAAGGCAGAAGCACAGCACAGAAACAGTTATGGGGTGATTTTTTTTTTGGAAATTTTTTGTTTTGACGCAATGTAAAACAAAATTTTGTGAAAAAAATGAATTGCAAATAGAAAAGGAAATAAAATGTTTTTGTTTTTGTTTTGAAACTGTGAATGTTCTTTTTAAATTATGCAAATGCAAATGCCAAACAAACAAAAAAAACAAACATAAAAAACAAAATCACACAACACTCTCAACAATTATTTTTAAAATATAACAAACACACAAAAATCAAACAAAAATAATTCAAAGAATAGAAAATTAAAATCAAAACTATTCTTTGAAAACGGCGCGAAAAACTTGTTCGTCGACGGGAGTTAGAAAACCATCAAACGAAGTTATAATTAAAATAACCGCAAGCGTATGGCGTACAATTTTAGTACGTGGCGAGTACAGGTTGATCTATAGGGAATTTTTATGATTTTAAAACTTTACAATCAATCAAATAAGACCAAAATGAAAGAGGATTGTTAACTAACAACAAAATGAAGCTAAAACTTAGAATGAAAATGTGATTAAAAACTATGCGATTAGAAAACAATTTAGAGGCAAATCCACTCTCATATTTATGTAAATTAACAAACATACAATCTATGATCTCTATTTTTGATATTAACTGCCATAAGTGTGATTTATCATAAGTATGGTTTATTTATGTTATTAGTTAACATAACTTAAACCATCAAACTATAATGCAACAAATAAACCACTTATCAATTCTCATGAAAATGAAGCCAAAGGAAAAGTTATTTTAAATATGATTTATTTACTATTGTAATTAGTAATATAGATCATGAAATTTTGTTTTTACTTTCATTTCAATAATCAAACACCAATTAGCAAATATTGATGTAATTTGTTTTTATGTTTAATAGGAATAGCTCATTTGCATATGCAACATAAGCTATCAAACACACTTCTATAAACTTACATTAAAATCCACTTTCATGAAGCACAAATAAAAGAGATCATAAATCATAAAAATGATGAAATTACATAAAGTTAGAGAGCTGCATTACGCCTAAATTGAAGAGGTTTAGCTACTCATATGTGTTATCATATCAACATATGTAAGTTTCAACATTGAAAAGCAAAGAGAAGTAGAAACTAATTAAAAGAAAAGAGATTAAATACTTCCATGAAATAACATTAAGCTAATTGCATAAATGTAAATCTAGGCTATGAATATGAAATGAAAAAGAGCATAGAAATAAACATAAGTATAAAAGTAAAGAGAAGCATGTATAAAAGAAAAGAGAAAGAGACTAAGAAGCCATTTTTATTCATTTAATTTTGAGCTTACAACTTGCTTTCTAATTTCCCTAAGTAAAAATGAGAGTAAGAAGATATTTACATGTACATAAGAGGGCTATTTGTACATGCATAAAACCCTAATTCAATTTTTAGAGTACTTCCAAAAATGCCCTTTAGGAAGTGTGGCCACCAAGTTACCATTAGCCTCTGATTAATCCATTATCAAATATGCATGAAGCTTTAACCTCCACTTAGTTGTCTATTACTTCTAATTGTAGATTTAGGTAAGTGAATGGGGTCCTCCATGATTATGAGTTTGAATTATTTCCTTCTTCATTTCTTTGTATTCTCTTGTGCATGCATTCATGAAACCCTCTTCCATATGCATCCAAATTCCTATAAAAAATTCATTAAAAAAAGGTCCAAGTAAAAGTTCTCAAATTGACACATGTGCAAAAATGATCATTTTACCCCTGTATGAAGATAAAAATATGGTGATTTGAAAATAATTGAATTTTGGTTTAAACATATTAAAATACACAAATATGATGTGTGTGTGTGTGTATGCACATTTACGTGCACATCACTATGACAGGACTTCGCTAGTATAGGAGGCAAAACGTTTTCTAGCTCGGAGAATTCCGACGAGACGCAAGTTCTTTTAAGAATATGGAGCAAAGGTTTAGACGGTTAGGTTTGGAGGACCGACAGAGTGTTCACCCTGCATCTTGACAGCAGAAGAGGGAGCATGAGAAGGTTCCTATAAGCTCTAAGAAGCCGTGGAAGGATAATGATAGGAGGAAAGAGGGAGGACCTCAGAAGCGAATCAAGAAAAGTGGAAAATGTAAGCATTGTAGAATGATCGGTCATTACGCCACAGACTTTAAGAAGACCGGAATGAAGGGAAGGTGTTTCAATTGTGGACAACTTGGTCATTTTAGTAGGATGTATCCTCAGAAAATGGGGCAGACAGCGAGTGCACCTGCAGCACCGATTTAGACTTTGGGTACAGCACCTTCTAGCAGCAGACCAAATCAAGGTAGGAAAATTTGATTTCTTTTTCTGATTTTCCCATTGAGACTTTATTCGATTTTGGAGCATTACACTCTTTTATTTCTAGTTCTTTTGTGGATTTTTTGCACTTGGACATTTCCTTAGTAGTGGATCTCATCATTGTTTCAAACCCCATAGGTGGATCGGCACACTTGTCTATGCTTTGTAGGAGTTTGAAATTTTTTATCCTAGGTATAGAATTTGGCTATGGCGCCTATGTTTTGGGATTTTCGGGGTGTGGGATGATTTCGGAAATGGATTGGCTATCAACATATTGAGCTATATTAGATTGCAAGAGGAGAGTCACTAGACTAAAGGCATGCATCAACAGAACTCTCGAGATTTTATGCGACCCGCAAGGGTCAGTTGTGTTGAGCTTCCTTTATTCTCTAGATTCATCATCATCAGAGTTAAATTCGGTTCATGTCGTCAGAGATTTTGCAGACATCTTTGGGAGGTTAGGGGACTGTCCCCTAAGAGAGAAATTGACTTCAGCATTTATTTTGCTAGCCAGTGGCATTACCCGTAGTGCAGATGATGCCTAAAGAAAGGAAGGGATTAAGCAAGCAGATCCATGAGCTTTTGAGAAATAAGAAGGAACGTATAAGAATATGGAGTGTCAGTCGTCTTCGCTACCAAAGTAGGTGGTTCTCTTCGACTTTACATTGACTATAGAGAATTGAATAAGCTCACAAAGAAGAACCATTATCAACTCCCTAAGATAGATGATCTTTTCGACCAATTAGTTAGCTCTTCAGTATTTTCTCAACTTGGTCTAGCCATTGGATTTCATCAGCTTAGGGTAGCTGATGACAGCATTGCTAAGACTGCATTTAGGACACCCGACGGATTCTTTGAGTGGT
Organism: Allium cepa; assembly: GCA_030765085.1. Taxonomy (NCBI): domain Eukaryota; kingdom Viridiplantae; phylum Streptophyta; class Magnoliopsida; order Asparagales; family Amaryllidaceae; genus Allium; species Allium cepa. Next base: position 175,927,897 of record CM060931.1, read on the forward strand.
TGGTTATCTCTTTTGGGCTCACCATTCTCCTAGCCTATTCTATAGATGTAACGAACCATGTTTTTAGAGATTTCCTAAAATAAAGTTCGTGGTGGTATTCGTTGTCAACATTTTGGTGTTTTCCAAGAAGTATGGAAGAGCATATTATTCATTTAAAAGAGGTTCTTCGTACGCTTTGTGTTCAATAGTTGAAGATAGAGTTCTTGAAGTATCACTTTTGAAGTGCATTTATTGGGGCACATAGAATGTCTAGACATGGTAGGGATTTAAGAAACAGTTTTGTAAATTTAGGATGGGATTGTGAAAATACAAAGAGACGTAGGCAAAGATTGGGGGATGTACAATAGGTCCAAATGAATAAGAAAAGATGAAAACCCATGAATAGATAATTGCAGAAATTATAATGGTTTCATATAAGTGAATTTAACGGTAGCATCTTTGAATAAATATAACAAAAGACTTTAGTAAAGAAATGGAATTTCCAAGGTTTAAGAAAAGTACTCCTAGGTTAGTAAGGACAAAATCCACTTTATGCCAATCCCAATAAAATGAAAATTTTGAAATTTAAAAAGTTGAAAAAAAATGTTATTGTTAGAATTGAAAATTTTCATTATTAATGTTTTCTTTTAAAAAATAAATATGGGGTTTATTTTGAAGAATGGTATGAAATTTAAGTTGGTTTTTATATAATGAAAAATTGAAATTCTTTTTAAAGAATTATGGAGTATGTATACATATAACTCACTAATTTCTTTGTAAATAAACAAAGATTTTAAATATAAAAACCAAGAGTGTATCAAGAATCGAAAACGTAGATTACAACTTTTATTGTTGTAATAAATGTTTCCGTGAAAAATAAGTGGAGTATAGGCTATAGTAAAACTGTTATAGTAAGTGACTCCTATAAGAAATGTTTTTACATGGATATATGAGATTTATTGGTATTTATTTAATTGAATTCATACACTAGTATTTTTGGATTGTAATAATTGTGTTTTCTGCAACATCCGTTTTAATCCAAACAAAAATATATTTTAAAATATAATTTCTAAGTATAGAAACAAAATGGTTTGTAAAGTACACTTATTATTTTTAATAAGTATAAGGAAATGTTTTTGCAGTTATGTGAGTATTAAAACAGTTTTGAAGATGAGTTTTTTTAAAGGAAAACGTGGAGGTTAGTTACTAGAAAATATTTATCATAGAAGAATATAAATTAAACATACTTTAATCTATTGGAGTGAAAAGAGTAATGGTATAATTTTCTATGACACTAATAAAAAAATTGTGCAGGTTACAAGGAATACATGAAAGAGATATACAAGGTATACAATGCACTATATTTTGTATAGCCTACTTCAAAAAATATAAAATAAATTCCTTGTAATTTCACATAAACATAGAATTCTTTTTTAAAAGGTTCATAAAAGATTTTAGCATTAATAATTTCTCATTTGAGAAAGTAGTTCTAATATATAAGGTATGAGACCGTAAGGTATAATAAGAAGATGTTTTGGAAACACATAAAAACAGTTTAAAGATATTTTAAAAGAAAATAGTTTGGTGAAAAAGTAAATAAGTTTTTGGAAATGAAAAACTTAATAAAAGTAGAATTTGAGAATTAAATTTTTTATAGAAAACTGAAAAGGTCTTTAAAAGAAAACGAGGAATAAGTTTTGGACTTAGAATTTGAACGTCATTTCCCTTTAAGTTGGAAAATAATGTTAAGTAATTAAGTATTTTTGAATTTAATAGAAACCCAAAAATAACACTTTTTAACGACAAAAAATTTGGGATTTGATGCTTTAAAAATTTAGAAACCTTAATTTTTAAAATGAAACTATACACGCCAAACCAAACTCCTAAATATGGAGTTGACAGAAATCATTTCCTATGTAACGGCCCTGAATTTTGAATAATTTAAATTTGAAAATATTTAATTAATTTTAAATATCTGAATGATAATTTGAATTGAATTCCCAATATAGCAATGAATTTGGCGATTAAATTTAAAATTTAATCTATAAAAAAGTTGAATAGAAAATTTAAATTTGACTTTGGAGTTGAGATTGAATATGGAATTTGTAATTGAAATTCAAACTAATAACTTAAGAAGATAATTTGGATTTAGAATTTTTATTTTTGTAAATTAATAAATTGATGGCATTCTTTTCTTTAGCTTAAATAAATAAAAATAAAAAAAAATAACAATCAATATAAAATAAAAATAAATGAATACACTTAGTAAAAATCCACACCCTTTACTTTTAACCCGTCCCCTTTACCATTTTCATTTCTAAACCCTAAACGAAATAACGAAACAAAATGGCGGCCTCTCCAATTTTTTGCTCGTCTTCAAATTAGGGCTTCAGCTCTTCGTCTCCACAAATTTGGGGCTTTGCTTCTTGCGATTCAAATCTAGGGCTTTCCAATCAAAGTCGCCGGCTTCAATTTGGGCTTGCGATCAAATTCAAGGTTTCCATCTTCGTTCGAGCGTGTTTTATCTGCATAGTCTTCTACCTAGCTAGTGATGGTGAGTTCCCTGCTCACGATTTATCTTCTATTCAAGTTCTTAGATCTGTTTGGATTGAATGCTCGGTTGCATGCTATGATTTGGTGATTATTGGCTTTCAGTTGCTCGGTTAAATTTGAATTTTAAACTAATAAGAACAGACAACACACTGCATGTTGGTTGTTGGTTGCTATTCGTTATCACTTGCTCTGATATTTCGAATTTAAACTAATAAGGACAGATAACACACTGCATGTCTGTTTGTTGGGTGATATTTTCTATGAATTGCTCTGGTAAATTCGATTTAAACTATTAAGAGCAGATGCTATTGATTTTAATTTTAAACTGGTAAGAACATACACTATTGAAACTTGTTTTAAATTGATAAGAACAGATGCATGTGTTGGATTTGGCTTTGTTGATGAATATTGTTCTGTTTTATGTGTATGTTGTTGTTAGAAAATGATTGAGGATAGGAAGTAGTTATTGATCATCTCTGATCTCTTTCAGAAAATTATTTTCTTAAAGAAATTTCGAAAGGGAAATTTAAAAGAAAATCTTTTAATCCAAACTGTATTAGATCTTGATATATGAAGTAAAGTTGTTTGTAATCATATAACTTTTCGTCTAAAAATGTTTATAAGTTTTTTTAAGTTAAATATATCTTTGTCACTGTGATCAAACTACTCTATTTGATCTAAAAGCTGATATATTTTGATGGTATGTTTCATGCATGTGATTGAAATCAAAATAGTAAGTGTTGCTTTGGTATGTAAACATGATTGCCTAGTTGCTTATGTATCTACATGTCTGTTTTAATTCCTTCCATCTGATTCATTTCTGGCCTTAAGATCAAAACCCAGTTTATAATTTGAATGAATGTATAAAGTCAACAAGTTTCACTTTGTTTTAAAACCTTGTTTTTTTTAAACTGATATGAACGGATAAGTCACTGCATGTTGGTTGTTGGGTGTCATTTGCTATCATTTGGTCTTGCATTTGTAGTTGTTCCAGTCTTCGAAAAAATTGCTGTGTCACTTTTGCATTGGTCTTGCATCTGTAGTTGTTCCAGTCTTCATGTCCCCATATGCCTGTTCTTTGTAGTTGATTCATGCCTGAGTATATACATAGACCACCTCTGTTATGATATACAGTTTCAAAAATAATAATAATAATAATAATATAATACTGTGAGTAAACTTTAACTTGTTTCACTAAAATCTGGTTGCATGACTTGAAGCTCGATGATAAATAAGTTTGCATGTGATTAAACTAAGTATACTTGTTTAAAATTTGTTTTGCATGTGAATGAAATATCAAAATGTTTCTCTGTTTGAAAATGTGCACATATGAATATTGCTGTAAATTGCAAATAGACCAAATATGTTAAAAGGAAAAAAAAGTAAATCCATTTACCTGATTATCTTTAGCATGGGATGCTCAAATGGAAGTAGGTTGTGATGGTGTAAAACAATTTATTAAAATGTTAATGAGCATCAAGTAGCTTCTCTGTTTTAAACTGCTAAGTGAGCAAACTTCCATCTCCATTAATTTGAAATATCTGCATGTGTTAAATTTTTCTATGATATTGAATAAATCTTCTATCTTGTTTGAAAACTGTTTGCAAACAATTGCATTATGAATTTAAACTTGCATGGTTGTCCCATGCCTGGTAACCATTAGACCATTTATTATTTTGCACTTGAGTTAAATAATTGGTTTAGAAAAGTGAAAATAAATGAATAAAAATAGTTCCTGGGCAAGCTTAAATCGTTCTCTGTCTCTGTTCCTACAATGTGAGCAAACCATCCATATTTATTTGTTTCAGAAACATTGTCTTGAACCTGTACCATGTTTCAGAAATAAATCAAACTTGAATTGTTCTTGAGTGTTATCTCTGGCCTGTGAGCATTTGTGCATGCATTAAATATTTCAGTTTTGATGTTGTATTCATCTTTTATCCTCTAAGTTAATCACTGATAATCATTGATCATTAAAAAGAAACTTGGGCATAATGAAGTGATTTGTGTTTAAAATAAAATAAATTTTGAAACATTGGATTTCCAGTGACATTGAACTTGCATGCTTACATCTGCATGTTTTGTTTGTTGCATTCATGTCTGTTTAGTTGAGTTGCAGTCTTGTTCAAAAGTTATGCATACTTGTTCTTCATTTAGTCCACTGTATTAAGTTTGGAACATGGTTATTTCATTATGTGTCTGCTATACATATGACTGTCCATCCATGTTGCATCCATGCTGTTGCACTTTGGTCTGGTCGCTGTTCTCCTGGGTGTTCAAGTCTTCATCTCCATTGTTGTTTGCATTATCTGATATGTTTCAGTTTTATATCTATGTTGTATCCATGATGTTGCACTTGTAGCTGTACCCCATGCTGTTGCACCTGGTCATTAGTGCGCTGCTGTGTCATTTTGGGTTTTGCTTGTTGCACCTGGTCATTTGTGCACTGTCTATGCATGTGCCTGTGAAGTTAAGAATTGTTAATGTGTTTATAAAACAGTTTCAAAATCCTATAATAATTTCAATAACTTGATTTTGAACACAAACTGGGCTTTGTCTTGCCTGTCCTGTTGCTTGTTGAAGCTCTAATCTCAAAATTAATACCTGAAGCATGTATTGCTTGTTGTCTTCATAAAATTGTCTCTGTGCTTGCATTGACATGTTGTGGCCTGTCATTGATAATTGCCATCACTTGGTTGCATGTTGGTTTAACCTGAATTTCCTTTGAGCAAGTTTTGCGTAGTATGATTACTGCCTGTTCCTTATTCACTGCACTGTGCTGCTGTGTTGACTTCATTGTGTATTTTGTACTTGTGCAACTTCATTTTGTTTTGTATATGTTTGTGTTGTTCAGTGTACTACTTGGGCTATTTTCTTCTGCCCCCAAAGATTGTTGCAGTGATTTGTCTGATTTGTGCACACGTGTGTACTGCAGCCACACACGTTTGTCAGAACTTAAAAAATTGAAATTGTTAATGTGAAAATCTATAATAGATTTTAAATTGATTTGTTTGATTCATCAAATCTGTAAACATTTATTTCAGTTCATTTCAAATTTATTTACTTGAATAAAGATTAATCCTGACTCGAGTGTTTTTGTGTTTTGCAATAACGCTCGGGTCAGACCGAGTATTTTTACAGCTTGAAGATTTTCAGGCCGCGGAGTTAGAGAGAGGGGGGATTAAAGCTTTACTTCAGTTTTCAGCAAAATGTTTCTTATACTTTAAAATATAAATTGTTTCCGCTGTATAAATTCAAATGTAATTTATTGTATAACTCTGATATTTGTATATAAAAGAGAAGTTTGTTTATAAAATATATTATTGTTCTGTGATTCTGTAGCTGATTCTGTTTAAATGTTATAAACTAAATAACAATCCGTCATTTTGAACGTTTCTAGTTGGTTTAATTACCGACTAGAGGCGGTTAGGGCGGCGGGTCGTTACAAAGTGGTATCAGAGCTTTGGTTTACACAAAGCTTAGTTTATGGCGTTTAATATGAATAGTTACTAGAATCACTTTAAATGAAGTGTTTTCAAATCTAAAGAAGTTTAAAATTGTTTTCTTTAAAATAAAAGGTATTTTGAAAATTAGAATTATTTTTGGAAATTCCCCTCTCTAAATTTAGGTTTGCGACTGTTTCTCTTCGGTGAGGTCTCGTTAGACTTGAGTTTCGATCATTCGGAAACTCATTATCGAATTTTTGAGAGTTATGGAAAATGAAATGTAAGTCAAGTGGATTAATGAATTGGTTTAAATTGACTCAAATCAAATATTTTGAATATCTCCAAAGTAGTAATTGGAAAATAAAATGATATGTCAATTTGATTATAACCAAGCGGATTATTGAACTATAACTTGGAAATTTAATTTTGAATTCTTTTGAAAAATTGATTTCAAATGTTGTGAAGAACGATTTAGTGAATAAATGGATTATAAGTATTTAACTTATAATATGAACTTTTGGTATATAACTGAGTTATATGAATTGAATTGAATCAAATTAATAAAGGAGATTATAAAACGAAGTTTTATAAATAGAAATGGAATTTCTAAAGATGTTTATAAAATCCGCAAATGACTTATTTTGATAAGTAAATTGTTGTAACTTATTAAGGGAGATATATCCACGATTTTGGACAGTGGGTAATCCTTTAAAAATAAATAATAAGTTGTAGAAATGATAAAATTGGTTGACAAAGCATATTCACGATTTTAGACAGTGAATATATTATTGAATAAAACAGATATGTTTTAGGGAGAATGATTGAATAATCCAACCTCCGCTAATAAAGATTGCAAATATTGATAGGAAACTTCGAAAACTTCTTGTTGATTATAATGGCGAAAACCGAAGCGCAAAAGGCAGCACGCCGTGAACAAAGAGCAATTGCCCGTAGAGAAGCAGAAGTATCACATGCGGAAATCGAAAGGAAAATCAATGAAAGGCAAGGACCTGGTCCCTATGATGATGTTATCTGTCATCGATGTCATAAGAAAGGACATTATGCCGTTACGTGCAGAGAGAAGCGAAAGAAAAGGAATGTGGATGACCGGTTCGCTCGTCCTGAGATTGTGTGTTTTAAGTGTAAGGGGAAAGGGCATTTTCTTAGTCATTGCCCTGAAGTGAAAAAGAAGAAGAGTGCACTCGGTTTACCAGTCGATAGATCGACAATCTGCTATCATTGTCACCAGACTGGACATATAGCTAGATGTTGTACTGAAAGGCAGCATGGAAAGCAAGCTATAGCCCGATCAGCTAGAGCAAAAAGTGTAAGGATGATAGATAAGGATGGGGACATCTCGTATCTTTGCGGAAACTGTAAGAATTGGGGACATGTTGACTTTGAATGTGTTAATACTCCTTCAATTCAACCCGAAATAGTGCAAACCGAAGAGGGAAGTTTAGCATGGATGCGGACTACCAGACCGGAAATCGATAGCCTTAATAATTCTGAATCTTAACCCAATCAATGTATTTTGTAATACTATCTTTTGTAATCCAAAATCTTCTATGTATGTAGTATAAAAGTATTAAGCTATGGATGGTTTTGTATGGAAAAGAAGTATTCTAGTAAAGTAGCATTTTGGGAAGGAAATCTATTTGTCAACTTAACTGTATGAATAAAACCAGTTTTGATGTGAAAGCTTATATTCCAAGTTTAAACTAATGACTAAAATAGTTAATATGGAGATATAAATCTAATGGAATCAAGTCGATGAGTGGTTTACTAAAGAATTAGTTGATTATTTTTGAAATAGAAAGAAAATGCAAAGTTCAAATGAGATTTAGATTTCAAATCTGATGTTTGTCAACATGTAAATACATAATAGGTTTAATAGATTCAATAATGAATTTGAATTTGAACGGGCAGAGAATTAAGTTAAGTGGAAAACTTAATATTGGAAAGTTTGAAATCAGCTTAAAACTATGAGTTAAGTCGAAGTTGGAAAAGTTAAATGAGAATATTTTTGGGAAAATAATATTATGAAATGAAGTTAATCCATTTTTTTAAAGTTGTTTTGAAATGTATTTAAAAGAAGGATTTCTTTTAAGAATGAAATATATACTTGATTTTGGTTTAAGTATATCAAATATTTTCAAAGTGTTGAAAATAAATGGATTTGTAAATTACTTATTATTGAATAAGTATGGAAATATTTTCCAATATGAAATGAAAGGTTTGAAATTTTATCTTTTCAAGATAAAGTGTAAAGTGAATGTTTTGAGATTTTATCTTTTAAAGATAAATTGAAAAGTGAATATTTGAATTTGTTTCAAATGGCTAAGTGTGAAAATTATATATCTTGTAAAGATATTATTTTGAGAAATATGAACAATTAGTTCAACTTGGAAAAATTTCAAAGTGATTGAATTTTGAGTTAAATTGAGTTTAACTTTGACACACAAAAACAATGTAAGTTGAACTTTGAATTTTAAATGGATGATTTGGATTGTATGTCTAACATTGTGAATTGACGACATATCAATTGATCTCTATTAAATATATATCTGCGGTGGCGGAGAATTTATTCTCTTAGCTTAACACCCTTCTCTGAGACGTACGAGCTCAGAGGTTATATATCGATAGACATCAATTATGTGTTGAGGATTGACGATGTAACGTGAAATCCAAATCGAGTGTGAAGTCGATAATAAATTGGATTATGAATGTGAATTAGGTTTGAGATAACCTTAAATTTCCAAATCGACTTAGAGGAAAATTTTAAATGGATAATGAAATGGAAATTTGTGAAACCTCTATTTGTTATGGGTATGAAATGTTGTGGTTTTCATAACGTATATGTGTGAATACGATTAATTCGAAAACCAATTAGTTTGGAAAAGTAATTGTTGTGGAAAACTTATGTAAGTACATGAGTATGATATGTACTAAATGTGAAATGAAATATTATATATGTATGTATAATATTATGTTTTCCAAATTGAGGATATGGAAAAGTACCTTCCATTTAAAATTGTGAAGGTTGTTGGAACTCGAGAAGAGTGTCCATTTGAAAATCGTAGCTACGTAGTATTTCCATTAGTTGGAATGTCCTTTTGGACTGGTATAGTGTGCTAGCGTAATTCGAGGGGCGAGATGCCTACGGTTACAAGCGATTCCACTGGGATAGTGGCGTAACCGCCGTGTATACCGCGATCTAGTTACACTCGGGTGGTAGCGTAATTTGAGGGGCGTGATGCCTACAGTTACAAGCGATTCCACTGGGATAGTGGCGTAACCGCTGTGTAAACTGCAATCTACAAACCAAAGCGTAATTCGAGGGGCGAGATGCCTACGGTCACGAGCGATTCTACTGGGATAGTAGCGTAACCGCCGTGTGAACCGCGATCTTTGGCAACAACCATGGCGAAATTCAAGGGATGAGATATCCACAGTTACAAGCGACTCTACTGGGATAGTAGCGGAACCGCCGAGTAAACTGTGATCCATGGGGGAATGTGCTTTCCATATCCATTTTTAAAAGAATTTTTAAAGTATTTTCACTGGGAATTGAAGCAAGTATATTTAGTACTTGGAGATTGTTAGACTTGCGCCTGGCCAGCGTATGCCTAATGTCTTTAAGAACGACAGTAGACTTGTTAAATTTCGAGTTAGCAAGTATTTTCAAACTTTAAATAGAAAATCAATTATCTGAAATTAAAGTGATATAAATTCCAACCTAATAAATTAAGGAAGAGGATTTTTGAAATGTTTTGAAAGTCCACAGCTTTGGAAAAGTTATACTATGTAAATTTCTTAAATGAAGAATTTCAAATTTAAAATTTGGATTTTGTAAGTTGAAAAATTTAGTAAAAGACTTTTGTGTCTTGGTTGTAGAAATCAATAAACAATGGAGATAATTAACGAAGCTAATGAGATAAATCAAATGGAATTTAATTTTAATAAGTCCCAAACTTGATAAAAATTGTGTAGGATATAAATATTAGTGAAATTTCAACAATCATTTCTCCTTACTTGTAATTTCGGGACGAAATTCTTTTAAGGAGGGGAGATTGTAACGGCCCTGAATTTTGAATAATTTAAATTTGAAAATATTTAATTAATTTTAAATATCTGAATGATAATTTGAATTGAATTCCCAATATAGCAATGAATTTGGCGATTAAATTTAAAATTTAATCTATAAAAAAGTTGAATAGAAAATTTAAATTTGACTTTGGAGTTGAGATTGAATATGGAATTTGTAATTGAAATTCAAACTAATAACTTAAGAAGATAATTTGGATTTAGAATTTTTATTTTTGTAAATTAATAAATTGATGGCATTCTTTTCTTTAGCTTAAATAAATAAAAATAAAAAAAAATAACAATCAATATAAAATAAAAATAAATGAATACACTTAGTAAAAATCCACACCCTTTACTTTTAACCCGTCCCCTTTACCATTTTCATTTCTAAACCCTAAACGAAATAACGAAACAAAATGGCGGCCTCTCCAATTTTTTGCTCGTCTTCAAATTAGGGCTTCAGCTCTTCGTCTCCACAAATTTGGGGCTTTGCTTCTTGCGATTCAAATCTAGGGCTTTCCAATCAAAGTCGCCGGCTTCAATTTGGGCTTGCGATCAAATTCAAGGTTTCCATCTTCGTTCGAGCGTGTTTTATCTGCATAGTCTTCTACCTAGCTAGTGATGGTGAGTTCCCTGCTCACGATTTATCTTCTATTCAAGTTCTTAGATCTGTTTGGATTGAATGCTCGGTTGCATGCTATGATTTGGTGATTATTGGCTTTCAGTTGCTCGGTTAAATTTGAATTTTAAACTAATAAGAACAGACAACACACTGCATGTTGGTTGTTGGTTGCTATTCGTTATCACTTGCTCTGATATTTCGAATTTAAACTAATAAGGACAGATAACACACTGCATGTCTGTTTGTTGGGTGATATTTTCTATGAATTGCTCTGGTAAATTCGATTTAAACTATTAAGAGCAGATGCTATTGATTTTAATTTTAAACTGGTAAGAACATACACTATTGAAACTTGTTTTAAATTGATAAGAACAGATGCATGTGTTGGATTTGGCTTTGTTGATGAATATTGTTCTGTTTTATGTGTATGTTGTTGTTAGAAAATGATTGAGGATAGGAAGTAGTTATTGATCATCTCTGATCTCTTTCAGAAAATTATTTTCTTAAAGAAATTTCGAAAGGGAAATTTAAAAGAAAATCTTTTAATCCAAACTGTATTAGATCTTGATATATGAAGTAAAGTTGTTTGTAATCATATAACTTTTCGTCTAAAAATGTTTATAAGTTTTTTTAAGTTAAATATATCTTTGTCACTGTGATCAAACTACTCTATTTGATCTAAAAGCTGATATATTTTGATGGTATGTTTCATGCATGTGATTGAAATCAAAATAGTAAGTGTTGCTTTGGTATGTAAACATGATTGCCTAGTTGCTTATGTATCTACATGTCTGTTTTAATTCCTTCCATCTGATTCATTTCTGGCCTTAAGATCAAAACCCAGTTTATAATTTGAATGAATGTATAAAGTCAACAAGTTTCACTTTGTTTTAAAACCTTGTTTTTTTTAAACTGATATGAACGGATAAGTCACTGCATGTTGGTTGTTGGGTGTCATTTGCTATCATTTGGTCTTGCATTTGTAGTTGTTCCAGTCTTCGAAAAAATTGCTGTGTCACTTTTGCATTGGTCTTGCATCTGTAGTTGTTCCAGTCTTCATGTCCCCATATGCCTGTTCTTTGTAGTTGATTCATGCCTGAGTATATACATAGACCACCTCTGTTATGATATACAGTTTCAAAAATAATAATAATAATAATAATATAATACTGTGAGTAAACTTTAACTTGTTTCACTAAAATCTGGTTGCATGACTTGAAGCTCGATGATAAATAAGTTTGCATGTGATTAAACTAAGTATACTTGTTTAAAATTTGTTTTGCATGTGAATGAAATATCAAAATGTTTCTCTGTTTGAAAATGTGCACATATGAATATTGCTGTAAATTGCAAATAGACCAAATATGTTAAAAGGAAAAAAAAGTAAATCCATTTACCTGATTATCTTTAGCATGGGATGCTCAAATGGAAGTAGGTTGTGATGGTGTAAAACAATTTATTAAAATGTTAATGAGCATCAAGTAGCTTCTCTGTTTTAAACTGCTAAGTGAGCAAACTTCCATCTCCATTAATTTGAAATATCTGCATGTGTTAAATTTTTATATGATATTGAATAAATCTTCTATCTTGTTTGAAAAATGTTTGCAAACAATTGCATTATGAATTTAAACTTGCATGGTTGTCCCATGCCTGGTAACCATTAGACCATTTATTATTTTGCACTTGAGTTAAATAATTGGTTTAGAAAAGTGAAAATAAATGAATAAAAATAGTTCCTGGGCAAGCTTAAATCGTTCTCTGTCTCTGTTCCTACAATGTGAGCAAACCATCCATATTTATTTGTTTCAGAAACATTGTCTTGAACCTGTACCATGTTTCAGAAATAAATCAAACTTGAATTGTTCTTGAGTGTTATCTCTGGCCTGTGAGCATTTGTGCATGCATTAAATATTTCAGTTTTGATGTTGTATTCATCTTTTATCCTCTAAGTTAATCACTGATAATCATTGATCATTAAAAAGAAACTTGGGCATAATGAAGTGATTTGTGTTTAAAATAAAATAAATTTTGAAACATTGGATTTCCAGTGACATTGAACTTGCATGCTTACATCTGCATGTTTTGTTTGTTGCATTCATGTCTGTTTAGTTGAGTTGCAGTCTTGTTCAAAAGTTATGCATACTTGTTCTTCATTTAGTCCACTGTATTAAGTTTGGAACATGGTTATTTCATTATGTGTCTGCTATACATATGACTGTCCATCCATGTTGCATCCATGCTGTTGCACTTTGGTCTGGTCGCTGTTCTCCTGGGTGTTCAAGTCTTCATCTCCATTGTTGTTTGCATTATCTGATATGTTTCAGTTTTATATCTATGTTGTATCCATGATGTTGCACTTGTAGCTGTACCCCATGCTGTTGCACCTGGTCATTAGTGCGCTGCTGTGTCATTTTGGGTTTTGCTTGTTGCACCTGGTCATTTGTGCACTGTCTATGCATGTGCCTGTGAAGTTAAGAATTGTTAATGTGTTTATAAAACAGTTTCAAAATCCTATAATAATTTCAATAACTTGATTTTGAACACAAACTGGGCTTTGTCTTGCCTGTCCTGTTGCTTGTTGAAGCTCTAATCTCAAAATTAATACCTGAAGCATGTATTGCTTGTTGTCTTCATAAAATTGTCTCTGTGCTTGCATTGACATGTTGTGGCCTGTCATTGATAATTGCCATCACTTGGTTGCATGTTGGTTTAACCTGAATTTCCTTTGAGCAAGTTTTGCGTAGTATGATTACTGCCTGTTCCTTATTCACTGCACTGTGCTGCTGTGTTGACTTCATTGTGTATTTTGTACTTGTGCAACTTCATTTTGTTTTGTATATGTTTGTGTTGTTCAGTGTACTACTTGGGCTATTTTCTTCTGCCCCCAAAGATTGTTGCAGTGATTTGTCTGATTTGTGCACACGTGTGTACTGCAGCCACACACGTTTGTCAGAACTTAAAAAATTGAAATTGTTAATGTGAAAATCTATAATAGATTTTAAATTGATTTATTTGATTCATCAAATCTGTAAACATTTATTTCAGTTCATTTCAAATTTATTTACTTGAATAAAGATTAATCCTGACTCGAGTGTTTTTGTGTTTTGCAATAACGCTCGGGTCAGACCGAGTATTTTTACAGCTTGAAGATTTTCAGGCCGCGGAGTTAGAGAGAGGGGGGATTAAAGCTTTACTTCAGTTTTCAGCAAAATGTTTCTTATACTTTAAAATATAAATTGTTTCCGCTGTATAAATTCAAATGTAATTTATTGTATAACTCTGATATTTGTATATAAAAGAGAAGTTTGTTTATAAAATATATTATTGTTCTGTGATTCTGTAGCTGATTCTGTTTAAATGTTATAAACTAAATAACAATCCGTCATTTTGAACGTTTCTAGTTGGTTTAATTACCGACTAGAGGCGGTTAGGGCGGCGGGTCGTTACATCCTATGTGTACCGAAAAAGGGGCAAGGCTACAAAGGAGACAACAGTAATTACTTTTGGAAGTAATAATAGAGTATCTATAGACTGTATAGGATCCTAGTGAGAACTTAGGAATGTTGATTCATATGAGCAGACTAAAGAAAACAGTAAAATGGAGTTAGTAAAATTATAAGACACGCATCGCTGAGAATGGATATTCCTGATGGAAGAACTTGGGTAAAGCATCTTCCTTTAGTGGGATTCGCATAAGACAGTAGATCTCAAGCTAGCATTGGAAAGGAACCTTCTAAATCTCTTTATGGAAGACCACGCAAGTCGCTTTCGGGTTGTATAGAGTCTACAGAGGTTAAAAAGACTTCGAAGAAGATTAAATTGATTAGGAGAAGAATGTGTACTTCTTATCCACATCTCTCTTTGATAGAAAATTTCGAATTTCCTATTTTCATCTTTAGTTTTGAATAGGTTCTTTCCTTTTGTTATTCTTTGGGAGGGCAGAACTTAAGATTTAACCCACGGATGGTAGGATTTGTTGTAAACATGTTATTAGAACATGTTATGAATGATGTATGCTAGTGATTGCAAGCGTTTGCTAGTGGATGCTAATGGACACATATAGGTACACCAAACACTATTATTCTTTATGGATCGGTCTAACTACGACACTAAAGCATATGCATATAGATGTGGCGCCTTTTATTCTATTTTCCCTGGTTGCTATAAATGGATGATTTCCACATGGCTGTTGCATTTGGATGATGTTTGTAGCACGCATATAAAATTATCAATTATCATTAGGAAATTTTCGCATTCGTTTGGATACATCGCACGGACATGATTGCATAAAAGGAGGTCAACTGAATCAGTGGACCGCCTTTTGCATTAGTTAGGAACATTGATACTACACTAATTGCACAAGTATCATAAATCGCATTAGAAAAACAAATATCATAAATCGCATTAGAAAAACTTAAGGACTAATGGGTGATGATTGAGTAGTTGGTTGTAGAACTTGGATGAAAACATTTAGCGCATTCTTTTATCCTTAAAGATTTCGAGGACGAAATCCCTTAAGTATGGGAGAATGTAATAACTCGAAATTTAACCTGTAATAATTAATTAATTCGTTGATTAATTAAATAAAAAAATAACTTTGTGAAATTATCATAATTGGGCCATGGAAGTTGCATCATTGTGTCTTTGGTAATTTTCAAATCAATTTCCATATATAAAACGTCAGAAACCGAGCTAATATAAATGAGAAACAAATTATATAAAAATCGAGAAGGAAGAGAAAAATAAATAAACAAAGGACAGGTCGACCGGTCGGTCGACCTGGGCACCAAGGCAGTCAACCCACCTATGTTAATTACAAATGAAAGAAAGTTCATTCGTTCGAACGTCCTAGAGGTTATTGATGGCGTATTTTGCATTCTTCTGACCAATCCAGCCCATCTATTTATGCATCCAATGGCTCCTATTCAGCCTATGATATTGTCGCATCATATTCAATCCCCAAATCCAATGGTCCGAGATCCACTTCTACCCCTATAAATTGACCCCTAGACCTAACACTTTTTCCCATTCTAAGTTTTCTTCAATTGGATTCACCTTTCTAGGAACAACCCTAAATGGAATAATTTTTTCAAGGAGAAAATCATTATAAATTAAATTATTTTACAACTCCAAGTGGATCCGAGAAGACCAAAGGAAGAGCATAGGACCGGAGATGAGTGATTGAAACTATTTAAGATTTCTTTAAGTAATTTAAAATAACAAGGTTTTCAATAGTTGCAGTTTTACTACGATTTTGGAATAGACTTTTATCAGTTTTAGATCTATTTTTCAGTCTATTCCCTTCTAGTTAATCTTTTTCAGTTAGTTATAATTTAATACTGTTAAGCATAGCTGTTTATTTATTTACAGTTTATTTACAGTATTTAAATTTATTTGCTGTTATTTATTCCCTTTTTACATCTTTTTCTACGTTTTGGATTTTATGCAAGCGTCTATTCTCTTCTTCCTTCTTATCTTCGCGTATGGATTAGAATAAATTAAACGCGTATATGGATTATATAAGTAAGAATATTGAATGAAGAAAATAAGATGTAAATTATAAAGATTGTAGTAAATAATGGAATTGGACTGCAATATAAATGGAATTGGATGAAATTATGCCTAATTATAATTAGCATTGGACCAATTAATTAGCTTAGTTATAATAGAATTATAACGAAAAAAAGAGTAAAAGATGAAAGAAGCTTATTTTCACACTTAGACCTTGGGTTAAGTAATAAGCATAATTATAACATAGGTTATAATAAGAAAAAGAATAGAATAAGGCTTATTTTAAGACTTGAGATAAATTAATAAGTGTAGAAAGCAAAGATGATAATGAAGGCTCGTTTAAATAATTTATCTAAGTTAACATGAAAAGATGAAGGTAGAACCTGTACCATATAGCATTTCCTATTACACAAAACGGTTTCTCACATTAGCCTGAAGTGAGATGAGGACACGCTTATGCTAAGAATGGTAGTAATTGGTGAAACAGATGTCCAAATCACGGGGGATTTGTATAAGGGGCACAATTAGATATTATTTGGATGACGGGCCAGTACCAACAGCATTTCCCCTATAGTTTCTATGGATACACGGTGGTCTCACATTAGCTTGAAGTGAGACGAGGGACACGCTTATGCTGGAGTTTGAGGTAATAGGAAGATCAAATAGGTGGAGCAAAAGGTAGCATGGGCATGGTGACAGTTACGCATGCAACTTCCATTCTGGTGCTCGGTAATCGCTATGAGTTCCAAGCGCTTAGTATCGATGTCTTTCGTGAACACCATTGCCTTCTGTGTAGGGAGCTATATATGTCTCCGGATCGACAGTGGGTGCTTTGTGCATCTTTCGTAGATACCATTGGCTACTGTGTAGGGAGTTATATAGCATATGGTCCGTAGTAAAGTCTATGGAGTAGCAGGCCGATCGAAGGGTAGAATTGGAAATTCATCCTAATTACAGGATTAGGAATCTAGCCTAATCAAAGCAACTATCAAGGACAAGTGCAAACAATCAAAGTTAACATATCTTATAATTAATCGTATTTATTTCCACTTTATGTCTGTCCTATTTCCTTTGTTTCCTCTTTATATACTAGAACTGTTGTAGAATCTATTACTTTTACTTTGCTTAAAGACTCTAGTAAGTACTACCATTCATAAGACTTTTAGTCTGACCCACTCCTCTATTTTCCCCTTCCCCCCTTAGGAAATCAAGGGAGAGGATAGTAGATTGTTGTTACTTGAAGATTTCTTGGAGGAGTTTTCTACCATGTATTTCTTCTCTTTCAGCTTTTGTTCTTTCTATGTACTGGCTTATTATGAGGGATATTATGTACTCTGATTTTTGAGACTACGAGTTTTTGTTTCATGAGATATATTGGATTTTTAGATATGTATGTGGTATTTCGTATTTGACTTATTTATGAAGCAGTTATGAAGTTTTGTTTTAATTAAGTTATTATTTTAAGTTTCCGTCGCCTTTATCTATTTTTGTCTTGTGAATCTTAGTCTCTATTAGCTTTAGTTATACCTTCAATGCACCTCGCCTTTTAATGTGTCCTTTTGGGTATATTAAAGGATGTGGGGTGTTTCATATGTCAAGCATCTAAAGAAAATATATTGTGTTATAAGTGCATGTCGAAGTAGTAAGCCTATGATTATCCATTGAGCTTCCTAGTTAATAACGTAGCCAGAAGATGTCGACTTCCAATGTGATATCGAACGCCTAAAGGGAATTAAAGAATGATGCTAAATCAGTAAAAGCTACAAAGCTCTATAAAGTCAGATGTTATTGAGCATTTAATAAGAAAAAATTATGTCGAATGGCAACATTGGAAGAGGTACCGAATGCTTAGCAATAAGAAGATATAGAGCCTCAACAGCTCAAGTGATATCGAGCCTCTACAACTTAATGTTGTAGAGCGTGAAGCAAAGAAAGAGTGTTGAATATCTAAACACAACGGGGGGTATCGGGTTCTTAACACATATTGAAACTTTGCAGGTGGCAAAGGATGTCGAACTTTAAGACATATGGATGACATCAAACAAATATAATACAATAGATGTCATATATCATCAATATGAAGATAGATGTCATATATCATCAAACGGAGATAGATATTGTATATCATCAATACGAAGACAAATGTCATATATCATCAATACATATGTCGTATATCATTAATAAAAATGTCTTAAATCATCAATGTGAAATATATGTCAACGTAAAGAGAGATGTCGAATACTAGCAGTTGAGAAGAATTTTAGGCTTCAATTAACATGGAAGATTGACGCATATTATCAATCTAACACCCCAGATTTTTGTTAACATTATTTAGGAGATTTAGTTAGTTAAACTAAATAAGATAATATGTTGATTAGGGGATTGAGATTTAATTTTAATTGAGGTAGGCGTGCCTTTGAAAAAAATTAAAAGAAGGGTTTAAAATGAATTAGAGGAGGGGTAATACGAGAAAGAGCCCATTCCTACATTACTTTTCATAGCCGTGTAAAATTATACGCATTCATTTCATTTCAAAATTTTAAAATCAAGGCCAGCCACCATTAACAAGGAAAGGGGAAGAGGAAATTAAGAACAGCTAAGGGAAGAGCAAATTCAAATCTAATCCATTCAAATCTCAAGCTCCTTTAATCTCTAAAGCAAAGGCGAATAATGTTTACATCTCAAGTTTTTATGGCTTTGGTTTTAAGGATAAATCCGAATATTTTTGCACTAACGTGTCATGTTTTTGAATGATAAAATGATTGTATATACATGTTGAAGATTTATAAATGTTTATATAGATTTTATGACATGTTTTGAGATGAAAATCCTATTAAATTCCATCCAATTTCCTTGCGAATTTTTATTGAGATCTAAAAACATATTTTAGAGATATGTTTCAATTTTTAGATTTTTTTGAATTTTCACGGATTTATTATAAATTTTCTAAGAAAGGAAATGGTATTTTGGATTATGAAATTATTTACGAGAAAATAATTTAATATTTGGGTCCAAAAATTTTATATGTTGGAAAACATATATAAAGTGATTTTCTAGTTTTTTTCTAGATTTTTCTATGATGTTTTAATAGTTATATAAAATTATTTAAAGTATAGGACTTAAATGTTTTGTGTAATTATAGAGGAGAATAGGCTTTTTACAAAACTGTTTAATATGCTAAATATAGATAGCCGGCAGCACTTTTGAATATAAAATTTTGGCAACCAATCATATTTAGACAAATAAGGTAGGTTAGTACAAAAGAACTATTTTAAAGTACAAATAAATAGGCTTATAACTGTTTTACCCCCTTAGGCAACTAGGTTCTGCCTCTTTCCTTAAGGTTTCGACAAGATCAAAAGCATACAAAAGCTTTCGACAAGGTCGAAACCAATGTACATGGTATCAGGTAATTGGTACGTAGTGAATTGGACAAAATCGAAAGGTATACAGTCAAAACCAATAAGTTCCGAAAGAGATGAAGCTTTGTTCTTGTTTTAAGAAAAATACGTCTGCTAGCTTTCGACTAAGCGCTTTCAACAAAGTTGCTTTTGACCTAAATGCTTTCAAAAAAGTCAAATGGTTTAAAAGAAAAAGTTTTGATCGGGTTGCTTTCTTGTTTTATAATTTAGCACTTTCGACAAGGTCGAAAGGAAGGCTTTCGACAAGGTTGAAACCATAGCTGCCACTTCCTTCCTGTCGATCCAGATGCTTTTGAAGGAAATCTTTTGTTTTGTAAATTTTTCGCCTCTCCATTGCTTTCGAAGGGATGGTTTCAACACCATCACTTCATTGTTTGTGACATGATTTTGAAAGAGTTACTTTCAAAAAGTTTCGAAGCAGATGTTTTCGGCTCCAATATTTTTCTGATTCTTTTGCTCTACTCGAAGGCATAATCCAAATGTTTTAAGTCGAAACGTTTAAATGGCTTCGAAGTAGTCAAGTTCGAATGGTTTCGAAAGGTTTCCACTTGTTTTATATTGAACCCAAAATGCTTTTGAAAGAGTTTAGTTTGATGTTTTCGAAAGGTTTTAAGAAAGGTTTCTAAAAGGGGTGGTCCCCAGATTTTCGACAAAATCGAAAAGAAATATTTCGACAAGGTCGAAAGGTAAGGTTTTTCAATATTTTCAGAAGGCAAGGTTTAAATGGTTTTGAAGGCTGATGTCATATATTGTTAAGGCTTCTATTGGTTTTGAAGGGGTCACCTTCAATGTTTTCGAAAGGTCTTAATGGTTTCGAAGGGTTTACCTTCAATGCTTTCGAAGAGTTTTATTATTGGTTTCGAAGGGGTTACCTTTAATGTTTTTGAAAGGTTGTTTAAAGGTTTTAAACAAATGTTTCAAATATAATATAATAACTAGGTAAGTGATTTAAGTTATAAAGGACTTTGACTTATTTATAAAAGGATAGATAATCCTTATTGAACATCATCAACATTATTTTGAGTAAAGTATATATAACATGGCAAAATAGCTTAGAGTAAAGCTAAAAGATATATTTTCCTTGTATATATATAATTTGACGGACAAAATCATCTTGAAAAGATTTTCAAGGAAAATTTAATGGGTAGTCAACCCTAAGAAAATTAAGGCAGTTAGCTCATTTAAATTCAGATAATCGGTCCATTTAAGGGCAGTTGGCCCAGAGGACGTTAGCCTGGATTACGAACAGTTAGTTCGTTTGTTAGCATAACGGACATTGCTACTTCTTAAGGACAGTTAGTCCATCCATTTCTTGTTTTTAGCATAATGGATCTTGTTATATTATTATTATAATCAGTTGATTAAGCAGTTTGGTTGTAGGAAAGGATTTGCAAAATATATGTTTTGAAAAAAGATATTAGTGACGGAAAACCCGTTCCACTAAGCGGTGTGGTCTCACTAAATATCAATTAACGGAAATGAAACTGAAATTATTCATACTAGGCTTTAAGTCTGACTCGAAATTTTTATTTTCCCTTAAATTCTCGGGTGCTCAAAATTTGATTTGAGTAGACTGAGGGTTCAGATTTTCATGTTTTAGCAGATTTTGGCGAATAAACTTTCGAAGACGAGCAGGTGGCCGAGGATTGCTAAATTAGAAATTCAGTTCTTTTTTTTGTTTCCGATGTGTATTAAGACAGTTATGTCTATATTGCTTTGATCTTCCAAGGGGGCATCTTCATATGTCGCTCTTGCGATATTATTGTAAATTATAACTGATCATTGGCTGGGAATACGTTTGGGGATTTTGTAACTTGGATATGATTTTATTTGAAATGTAATCACTGAGAATTATTGTTTTTGGAAATCTGTGATTTTGTTCATATTCAAAGTGCCTCTGATATTATGGATACCATTGCATTATCATATTTCGTCACCAGAAGTTAATATCGTGGATGACTGCAGCATCCATAACACTTAGCTTTTGGCCTCTAGATACGGAATGTTACAGTCAATACAAAGGATGATACCAAAAATCAAGGATACCGAAGGACAAGTGTCGGCCATGCCACCTACTTCCACCCATACAAATACGACCCCTTGGAAACCTAATGAGGAGAAATCATTTCTCTCTCCTTCTAAAAATCAAAAGAATTATAACCCTAAATTGGATTAGGGAAAAAAAATCAAGAATTGATTTTTGAAACTTATGAACAAGGACTTGAACAAATGACTTTGCATAGCCTATTTACCGTGATTGTGCAAATTTAACAACTATTGAATATGAAGGTACGTATGATTATTTTTTGGATTTCGGCTTCTCTTTAATTCCCTCTCACGAACAAGGCTTCTTAAGCCCTATCTAAATTAGTGTTTAACTTGCATAATAACAATTTTTCCTTTTCGACGTATGAATAATGGATTATGGCTTGGGTGGATTTCTCATTTTCCTCATTAATGAATGATTAATGGACTAATGCATATTCACACAACTAGCATATTTTCCTCCTGGACGTATGACATGAACTTTTGAACATTTCGGTCTCAAAAGTTTATGGGCATCATGGGACCATTTCAAATGCATCACAATGTACGATGTCTCGTTTGATTAAACTAACCTTTGGTCCAAACATCCTAATGACCCACTCACTGAATCGATGTCATTCTAAATAACATTAGGGATGTAAGACCAACGTTTTGGTTTAACATGGCATTATGGGTGTTAGTCGAATAATTATGTTAACAATTACAGCTGAATAAAAGATGATTAAAATCTTCGTCCTCCACCTGCCACAACACGCATGTAAGACTGATAGCAATTTGTCATAGTATTAATCTATATTTGCTGGGTATATAGTTATGGATTGCTCTGAAGAGACATATTGCCATTTTGGGAAAATGAATTTTACTCCATAAATTTTTTACCCAACATTTATACTCACAGGAGACTTTAATCATTTCCCACACAATTTTAAAAATGCACCGACCATTTTTCGAGCCCGTCCACACCCAGTAATCCCCATCACTATTACCATAAATTTTCTCTTAATCAATTTCATTCTTGAGGATAGAAATAAAACTGTACTAATTGCTTCTCCACTAACCATATTCAACGGTGTCTAACCACCCAATTTTCTGTTCTATTTCTCATTATTGCGTCCTTTCCTAATCAGTTGACCAATCGACCCCCTTGCAACCATGGTCCAAACCATAGAGAGGTTGCTCAACAACCAATAATCCTTTGTGCAAAAAAGCTAAGACTTTACTTCGAAGTCTTAGAACATACTTCCACATACCAGAGCTGTCGTTTATAATTTCCATGTCCTAAAACAATTTATTTTGCTCAAACTTCTTTTGCATTATTTTATCCCATAACCCTTCTCTATTAATTACTTTCCATAATAGTTTTATCCCTAAAGTATCATTAATTTCTGATAACAATCTCAACCCAAGGCCGTTCTCCTCCTCCTGTTTGCAGACAACATCCCAAGGAATATTGGATATTAACCCTACCATAAGAAGTTAGTTATTACACTTTCAAATTTGACTAATTTCCTCAAAGCATGTAACTCCTTCCCCAAAGAACACACACGAATTGTCACAATTGAATTGTAGACCTATCTCTCATGCAAATTTTTGAAGACATCTTTTATAGCCTGAGCACCATAAACATCTACTTGGATAAAAAATATCATCTGCAAAAATGATGCGTGTTAAATTATTAATCCCCACATTGATGGCTTTTAGTTGCTCTTCTTTAACTTTCTTGTCCATTGGAAGCATGAAATATTCCATCACAATAGTTGTCAACAATGGTGATAATAGGTTCCTATGACGTAAACCATTAGAGCTTTTGAAACACCCCACTCTATTACCTTGCTTAAATATGGAGAAATTAGGCACTCAAATCATTTTCTCAAATAATTTAATCCATTTTTCAGAAATTTCATACTATGAAGCATATGGTATAGGAATTGTCTATTAACAATATCATATGCCTTCCTAAGATCCACTTTTGTGCACATATTTGAGTTGCCTTTCCTACCAAATCCCCTAGTCATTTCGTGATCATATAAAATACCATCTCCAGTCGACGTATTTAGGATGAAAGCGCACTTATTATAACTGAAATCAAGGACTCCAGACATACCTTGAGTCTAGCACATAATACTTTAGCTATCACTTTATAAGCCATGTTCCAGTATGCAATTGGCCTAAAGTGTTGAATATTCGATGCACCTTTCACCTTAGAAAATGGATGCAGTGAAGTGTGGTTAATTCTTTCAAAATCTTATGCAATTAAAGTCTCCTAAAACTATCTAGGGTCTAAAAGTAGCTATAGCATATTCTTCCAAATTCTTCCATAATTATTTTCTGAGAGACTCAAAATTCTGCTCATAAACAAATGAGGAATTACATTTAAATCCTTTAGTATTACACAGTTCTAACATGATCTATTGGTCACTCATGTTAATCAAATTACACTTCCATACATTATTATTTATTAGAATAAAAATTCAACACTTGAGATAGCACGAAACATTACTCTCAATTTCCCATTTTCTTCTCATTTTCCTCTCAACCTCTAGAATTTCTTTCGGTTTCAATTTATTTTCCAAGGTGCCGAAACACCGTATGTTGTGTTTAAATATTAGTTTACATACCTCCCTAAATTTATTGAGCTTGTGAAAGCCTCTCACACTCCAACATGCAATACACATTATTTATTTCTGAAAGATCTTCTCAACACCCTATTGTGCTTATATCCTACCCCTTGAGACTATTTACGCTTTTTGAAATCTTCACACACATGGTTCACAACCACCAACTGATCTTTATTAATCCCACTTCTCTTATTTTACTAATTGTTGGGGCTATTGGGCACTTGATAAGGTTGTTTTCTTGGATCATCAACAGTATCCCTTTTAACACCCAAAACATCGAGCTCCTCAACAGCAGATGGGTCAATTGGTTTAGGATTGTTTTCAAGTGATTCCCATTGTTGTGCATGATTCCTCTTCGATAATGGCTCTGGCATTACACGTGTATCCTGGGAAACAGAAACATTAATACTCTTGTCATTACAAGAATTAATCACACCAGACTTATTTAGGGAATTTGAAAATATATTAGATAAACTAAAGTTCTGGTGTGCTTCCACATCAATGTCCAATGATGACTTTTGGTGTTTAAGAATTTAGATCGGGGTTGTAGGTGACTTCCCCTCTTGCTGTATTGGATCAATGGCTCACTTATTTCCATAGGTTGAAGTGACATTATTCAATATAGTAGAAAGGGACATAGCCCCCCTCCAAATGCTTTCCTGAGGACATATGCTCATACAAAGTTACATCAGACTGCCCTTGCTCACGCCCCCACTTGACTGCTACCCTCAACATTAGAAACTTCACCTGTTGGCTTCTCCATGTGGTCAACAATCACCTATTTTAATTTTAGAAGTTCTTTGATGGCTTCCTCAACCTTTTCTAATGATCTAATATCATCACTAGCCTATCCCACTCCTTCATTAACTAGCTTGGACTTCACATACTCCTCAATAGTCTTATAAGAAACTGGCTGACCTACCCCTGCACCAGCAACACTCTTATCTCCTGAAGAATGAACTTCAGCAGATGGGGATTCGACCTTCTCACTTTTATCACTTCTTGGAACTTTAGGCACCCAGGACTTAACCATTAGGCACTGGGAATTAAAATGTCCGAAACATAAGCAGTTTTCACATCTCGGTGGTGGAATTTCATACACAATTTCTTGAGTAAAAACATTACCATTGTCATCCTCTGCCTCGATAACGTTAGGGAAATAATCTTATGCCTTCATTTCAATAAAAGCTTTAGCAAAATTGATTTTAGATTTATTTTTCATAGCGTCATCTATTTTAATAGGAACACCGCTAGTACTAACTAGAGCACAAATGGCTTTGTTACCTCACAATCTAAAACTAAGCTTGGGTAGTGTTACCTAAACAGGCGTAGTAGTCAATAAGACTCCATCCGATTTCATTGATGTTGTCAACTTTTTCGTAATAATTATGTTCTTATCAAAAAAACCATGGACCAGATTCCAAAATTGCATTGCATTCCTCATTATTTTCAAATCTAATTACAAAGAAACCATTTCCTCTAGTCTGAATTGAAATTGTTTTCCCGTTTTCCATGTTCAATTGGCATACGCTTCAAAGGTTTTGAAAAATGGTTTATGACCAACAACATAAAACCGAATACAATTACCCTATCCCCTTTCAGCTTCACTAGTAAGCTAAGATAAAAATTTCCCTCTTTTTTTATCTTTAACAATAGCAGGCTCTATAAATTCCAAATCAGAAGATAAACCTCCAGACTTTGCCTTAACAGCTTCATAGCACGAAGCTTTTTTGCATTTATAGGCACTGTAAATTTGAAGTATGCATTACCCCTAGAAGATCAGCTGCCACCAATAAATTTCAAACCCTGATCGGAATTAGCGTTCTTCGATGTGATGGGCTTCAAGCTAAGGCTACCAGCACCCATGCCGTGTGGCAGCGGGGTATTGCGAGGAGTCTTTGGAGGCATGGATAAGGGAAGGAAGAATTTGAATTGTAGGAGAAGAAGAGGAGCAGGAAAAACAAGACGTGTTGGAGGGAAAAAATGAAATTGTATTCAAAACAGTAAGTTCTCTGTCATACAAACATTACAGAATTTTATATAGCACAACACATATTACTGGGCTTTACACCCGGCCCAACAACAACACACACACAAGATGTTTGATTATTTGACATGGCTATTCTCAGGTCTTCTTCTTGAGAGGAAGCTTCACAACCAAAGATTGACGAGGGACTGCAGCGGTCTGAGGAGTGTAACAGGTGCCTCCCTCATCAAAATTTGACCTTGTCTCAAGGTCAAAGGTGGGAAACCGAGCAACTAATTTCCAGTAATCTTCCCAGCTTGCTTCCTCAATAGGTCGTTGTTTCCACTTGACTAATACTTCAGTAATTGTGCCTTGCCTGGAATGAGCTGGTCGGCGAGCGAGAATGGTCTTTGGTTCTAAAATCAATTCAGTGTTTGCATTAGGTATATCCTTCTGATTGATTATATTAGATCCCACTTTCTTTTTCAATTGAGAAACGTGAAACACCGGATGTATTTTCGATGATAGTGGTAGTTTAAGCTTGTACGCAACAGTACCAATTTTTTGCTCAATTTCATAAGGACCAAAAAATTTTGGTGATAATTTTGTTGTCTTTTGACTCCCTGCTGAAATTTGCCGATAAGGTTGAAGTCTTAAGTATACCCAGTCACCTTCTTGAAAAACTCTTTCAGACCTGTGTGCATTTGCATATTTCATCATCCTTTCTTTTGCTTTATTGATGCTATCTTTCAGTAATTGTAAAACAATATCTCTAGAATATAACTCTTCATCAACCTGATATACTTTCGCAGTTTTTGGAATATATGAAAGTAGTGATGGTGGTTTTCTCCCATAAACCGATTCAAAAGGTGTAGAATTAATAGGTAATTTCCAAGTTGTATTGTACCAAAATTCAGCAAGACTAAGCCACTTCACCCATTCATGTGGCTTGTGACTACAAAAACACCTCAAGTAGCATTCAATTGTTTTATTTGTAATTTCTGACTGGCCATCAGATTGTGGATGGTAGGCAGAACTTAGTGCTAGCGAACAGCCTTGTATTTTAAACAATTCTGTCCAAAATTTGCTTGTAAAAATTGCATCTCTATCACTCACTATTGATCTTGGAAGCCCATGCAATTTATATACCCCATCAAAGAATACTTTAGCCACCTGAGATGCTGTAAATGGATGTGCCAAGGGAAAAAAGTGGGCATACTTACTTAACCTGTCCACTACTACATAAATCACAGTGAACTTATTACACTTTGGTAATCCAATAATGAAATCCATACTTATGTCTTTCTAAATTTTGTCTGGTGTAGGAAGTGGCTGTAGTAATCCAGGATATTTAACATTTTCAGATTTTGCTCTTTGGCAAATATCACATGATTGAATAAATTCTTGAACATCTGATTTCTGCCCATGCCAAAAAAAAAACTTGTTTAAGTCTTTTTAAAGTTCTATCAATACCAGAATGGCCCCCCAAGGGAGTTGCGTGATATTCATGCAATAAAGCTTCCTTAAGTTGAACATCAGAAGGATTGATAATGATTTTACGTTTGTAAAAGAACACCCCATCAACCAGTTTATATTTTGAAGGATCAACAGAATTATTTGTTATACTGATATGTAAGTCTGAAAAATATGGATCTTCTTCAATTTTGCATTTGAAATCATCTAACCAAGTATTCTTAACCATAGAAGTTGCTGTAAGTTGCATTACATCTTGAGTACTATTAGTATCCACTTCATGTCTTCTGGAGAGAGAATCTGCTACAATGTTCTCTTTGCCTGCCTTGTATTCAACCACATAGTCAAAACCATGTAATTTTGCTAGCCATTTGCTTTGAATCCCTGTCTGTAATTTCTGATCCAGGAGATATTTTAGACTCTTATGATCAGTTTTAATTATGAATTTCTTTCCCAGTAGATATTGACTCCATTTCTTTGTTGCAAGTATAAGAGCTAAAAGTTCTTTTTCATAAGTTGATAAGTGCAGAGTATTTCCCTTCAGTGCTTGGCTCAAGAAGGCAATTGGTTTGTCTATCTGAAGTAAGACAGCACCAATACCCTCTCCAGAAGCATCACATTCTATGGTAAATGTCTGAGTGAAATCTGGCATAGCTAATATTGGAGGAGAAGACAAACAAGCTTTTAAACAGTCAAATGCTACTTGTGCTGCAGTATTCCAGTGAAATGCATTCTTCTTTAGAAGGTCAGTGAGTGGCTTTGCTATAATACCATAATTTTTTATAAATCTTCTATAATAACCAGATAGGCCTAAAAAACCTCTTAGTGCCTTTAAAGTTTTTGGAACAGGCCATTGTTTAACTGCCATTGTTTTTTCTTCATCAACTGCAATGCCTTGTTGTGAAACAATATGGCCTAAGTATGATACACTTGTTTGAGCAAAATGACATTTGGATAATTTCACCACCAATTGATTCTTTTGCAAAACTTCCAAAGTTAATGATATATGAAGTAAGTGGTCACCCCATGATTTACTGTAGATCAATATGTCATCAAAAAATACAAGGATGAACTTTCTTAGATAAGGTTTGAATATTGTATTCATCAAGGCCTGAAAAGTAGATGGAGCATTAGTGAGACCAAATGGCATAACAATAAATTCATAATGGCCTTCATGAGTACGAAAGGCTGTTTTATGAATATCATCCTCAAACATTCTTATTTGGTGATAACCAGATTTCAAGTCAAGTTTAGAAAAAAATTCGACCCATAAAGTTCATCTAATAATTCATCAATTATTGGAATTGGAAACTTATCTTTAATTGTGTGCTTGTTGAGTTCTCTATAGTCGATGCACATTCTCCATGATCCATCAGATTTTTTAACCATCACTACAGGCGCTGCATACGAGCTAGAACTTGGCCTAATAATTCCTGCTTTTAACATCTCCTGAATCAATTTTTCAATTTCATTTTTCAGATGAAAGGAATACTTGTATGGTCTCAGACATAGCGGTTTCGTATCAGGCGGCAAGGGTATCTTGTGATCACAATGCCTTGGTGGAGGAAGAGAAAAATTCGAAGAGAAAACTGTAGGAAATTTATGTAAGATTGCTTGCAAATCTTCAGGTATTTGAGATGCTGAGGAAGGAGGTTGCTTGTGGAGTAAATTCATTGGTTTATCTTCAGCAGTAAGTGTACATATATGAACCATAAAACTCAGACAGCAACAGTTAATGTCCTTAGTAATAGTATTTGCCGACACAATGGAAATTTCCTTAGGTTGAATGCCCCTCAAAACCGTAGTTTCACCATGTAGAAGAAACTGGACTTCTAATTTTTTAAAATTGAAAGTTATTTCATCAAGTTGTTTCATCCATTGTACTCCCAAAACCATTTGACACCCTCCCATAGGCAAAAGTAAAAAATCTGCATATATTTTTGTTCCTTGACAAGAGATAGGCACATTTAAACAGATACCTTGTCCTTCTAATTTCTCACCACTAGCAACATAGACATCAAAAGTTTGTGTAAGTTCAATCTGCAACCCAATTTTATTTGCCAACTCCTCATTCAAAAAATTATGTGTTGAACCTGAATCAACTAAGATGTAAATAGGGTGACCTTTGACAAATCATTGAACTCTAATTGTATTATTTGCATCCACCCCACTTATAGCACTTAAAGATACTTCAGGTTGAAACTGATCCCTGGTCTCTGCTTCATTATCAACTTCAGTATGCATTAGTGAATCTGAACCTTGCAAAAGCCCTTCTAACATGAACACTTGTTTCCCTTTACATTTATGGCCTAGAAACCATTTTTCATCACAGGTATAGCATAGCTCTTGGTTTCTTCTTTGTACAATGTCATTTGAAGTGAGTTTCTTTGAAAAGTGATTTGTAGTGGTTTTGAGTTGATTGTCAGTAGAGGTTTTAGAATTAGGTTTAGAAAATGGTGGAGATGTGGATTGACTACCGTGAGAAGCATACTGATAAGGTCTGAATGTTTTCCTCAAATGCATATATTTCTCTTCACTTATTTTTGCTAACATTATTGCATCTCCGAGTGATTTTGGTCGGCTAGCAAGCACTTCAAATTTAGTATCTGATTTTAAACCCCCTACAAATCTATCTAACACATACTTTGCAGGCAATTTGTCTAATAGGCTCAAGATCTGCTCAAATTTACTAAGGTATTCTCTCACTGTTGTTGTCTGTTTCATGCATGACAATGCTTCAAATGGTTGTTGAAAATCAGAAGTACTAAATCTTGTAAGTATTTCCTCTTTAAACACTTCCCAGACAAAGTAATTATCAACATTGATTGAAAACCAGTGATACCATTGTAAAGCCTCGTCTCTCAAATGAAATGAACATACCTGAACTTTGTCAGTATCAGGTAAATTGTAATATTTAAAAATTAACTCAGTTTGCTTCAACCAGGCTAAAATATCACCAGATCCAGTGTATAAAGGAAATTCTAATTTCATTGATTTTTGATGAAGAAATGGTGGTGAATGAATACCTTTTAGAATGAGAATTTCTACGAACAGGTATGTTGCTCTGATTTGTTCTAGCATGATCTGGTAAATCAGCATCAAGAACTGATGTGTTATTTAAAGAATTAGATCTGTTACCTTCAGTAGGATTCGCACCCAAAATTCCAGCTGCATTGTCTCAGATCTTTGAGTTCTTTGAAGATCAATTGTAAAGAAGATTGAAATTCTTGGATAGAGGAGTTTAATCGATCATTATTAGATTGGATCTGATCTGAAAATTGGGTATTCAGTATTTCTTGTCTCTGCAGTTGAATTTCCAGTTTGTCTAAGGTAGAACGAATTGAATCTTCATCATTTGCTTGCTCAATTCCTGAATCTGATACCACCTGTGGCGGCGGGGTATTGCGAGGAGTCTTTGGATGCATGGGTAAGGGAAGGAAGAAGTTGAATTGTAGGAGAAGAAGAGGAGCAGGAAAAACAAGACGTGTTGGAGGGAAAAAATGAAATTGTATTCAAAACAGTAAGTTCTCTGTCATACAAACATTACAGAATTTTATATAGCACAACACATATTACTGGGCTTTACACCCGGCCCAACAACAACACACACAAGATGTTTGATTATTTGACATGGCTATTCTCAGGTCTTCTTCTTGAGAGGAAGCTTCACAACCAAAGATTGACGAGGGGCTGCAGCGGTCTGAGGAGTGTAACATGTCGTCAGATCCTTCTGCTCCAGCATGCCTATCAGCTCCTCCTTCAATGTTCTCGGCATCCGACACACTTTGGTAGGCTGCTTCCCCTTCCTCCACACAATCCCTGACATCCCTCCTCAACAAGAAGCATCAACACAGCAAAAAAACAAAGATTACAAGAAAATTGAAAAGGAAAGAATGTTAGAATGAAGGATTATAAATTCAAATAAAGGTCTGGAACCGTAGATCTCCGGTTCCATTTTATTATTATAATTATGTTAAAATTAATAATTTTTATTGAATTTGGTTCGTTAACACCAGCAGGTGTCTGTCTCGGGAATTGAACTCTAAACCTTTAACCTTTTAGTCTAAACTCTAAAGTATCAGCCAACTAACCTAACGTTGTTGGCACAAGTAAGTATTAATACTATTAAACATATACGTAGAAGGCAATATTATTGTCCATAACAGGATACTATATAGCTTCAATTATATGTTTAGAACGAGCATGGATTAGTGGGCTTAGCCCAACACTTAGGCTTTCTATGTTTGGTTTGGTTTAGTGGGCTGGGATGCGAGGTTAGTAGAGTTACACAACAGAAGTCCGTCTTTCGCCTAGAGGCTATTAGTAGTTATGTATACTTATTAGTGATGTGAGACACGTCCAATTATAAGATTTGTGGGAAAGAAAATGCATTAAGAACAGGTAGGGGAAAATATATCAAGGGTCTGTCTCGGATTTGAAGTATTTATGGTCTAGTACATTTATGGAAATAGGGTCTGTTTCTCTTCCAATAAGAGATATTTAAGTAACCAAAATAGACATTTTCCATGACTTAAGTTATTCTAAATGGGATGTTAGCTACAGAAGGTTGGTGGGATATGTCATTATTTTGGACGGATTCTTAGTAGTAGGTCTAGCATATAGAGTATGACCACCAACGGTCTAGAGCGAGCGGTAGTAAAGACTTAGGTTATGCCCATATGAATTTTTTTTGCTACTAGCGTAGATCCATATAAGAGACGCACAGACCTCAAAATAAATGGTTAGGTGAAAAAAAATTATCGAAGGTAGGCTAGTTAACCTATAGATGAGTTCTTTGAGATACGTTAGAGAACGACAATTAAATTATAAATTATAAAGCGATATACAGGGGTCATCGATCTCTATTGCTAAGTTCGATTAACCAGTATTTACGTTGTGGAGGGCCCATTTTTGGGACTGAGGTATTAAATAGTCATTGCTTCTACCTCCCCCATATTTTAGAAGTATTAAGTAGCCGAGGTTTTCGGGTAATGCATCGTTTAAATATGTATGAATGTAGACATGTATATAGTTATATCTCAGAAAAGGTTAGGCATATCGTACGCACATATAAGACTTAACGCATTAGCCATAAGTAATAGATGAAATCAATTGGCATAAATTAATGGTATGGGCAAAATATATAATTTTTCCAATCACTAGAGCTTTATTTTGGCTCCCCTCCTCATTAAAACCCACAAGATAGATTTAAAAGAACAAGATAGTTAAGCTAGATGGGAGCGGTAGATGGAGAAATCTTCTTATTCATGCTCGGTGCTGACAAGGCAACTAGACGTCCAAGGAATAATATTGATTCCAAGATAGTAGCCTTAGTCGATGCATATGTTTCGTTATATTTTCCTATTCCACCTTGAGTTTATATTGATCGCACTCCGATATGTGTTTATTACAGGTTACTAAAACCAACAATTCATATCCCCATGGATTTAGGTTTAGATTTAGTCCAAATTTAGGCTAATTAAGGTGCGGGTTCTTACACCAACACTTACCATCCTATTTAGATTGTCTAGTGTAATTAAGGAAATGCTCACTTGTAACAACCCGAAATTTTCGAAACCGAAAATTCCAGATAGTTATGAAAAAGAAGAAAGAGATAGAAGGAGAAGAAGAATAGAATCAACAACATCTCACATTCGCAGCGGATAAAATATAATAATAAATAATAACATTTTACAGAAGGATACTATATTTGTCAATTGCATTTAAATACATCAGAGTTTCATATATTCACAGTCACTGAATATACACAATTATCATCTCACAGATTTACAATAGTATAACATAGCGGAAATATTCTATACGTTCCTGCCATCCGGCTCGCCTCCATAGCTCCAGAACGTCCTTACCTGAAAATTTGTAATACTCGGTCTGACCCGAGCATTACATCAAAGTAACACCCGGGTCAGGCTGGAAACCAGCGTGAGTAAACCCAACTAATATGGAATACAAAGCATTCACTTATATAAAACCCGGGTAACTTATATCAATTCACAAAGCCACAATTTATTTTAAACATCACTTATTTCACAAATAAGTTTCTAAATACCAAAGATTTAGATTTAAACTAGTCCAATTCACTTAAATCATTTCATTTCAGCCTATTGATTTCCCATATCAATCTATAAAATTCAAAGTGGTTTCGGGTATTTCCTAATATCCGATCCCGGCATCTTCGAGTCTCATGTCATCCTAACCTAAGTTACCCAAAAGAAAACACGGCATTTCATATCGGAGATATCAACTCATTCAAGCATCCAAGACCATTCAATCATCCATAAGCAAATTTGAACACTTCCAAATTAATTCAATTGATTCTAATTGATTTTCTAACCTCAATCATTTAGATTTCTTTACGTTTTAAAACAAGACAGTTAAGTTCCAGAATATAAATTAATTTTTTTTTTCATACCTAACTGTATATATATTTCTCTTATTTCCAAAATAAATTTTACAGGTTAGAAATCCTTCCTTTTTTTTTTAAATACTGCAATATACCTATTCTAACAATAAACCAAAAACTATTTTTTTAACCAGGAAATTGCAAATAAATAGGCTAAGATAACTTACAGAAATAAATTAAGGATTTACCTTCCCCTAGAAACGAATCCAAAATCGTCGAAATCCTAAGGCTCGAACGCACCGTCCCCTTCATTCGCCTTGCTCCACGGCCCCGAGAACACCTTCAAGTGTTGTGACTTCGCATCGCGATGTCGTCACACCCCACTTACACGATTGTACTCGCCGCCCTTCCCTATCTACTCTCGAGAATCTTCTCTCGCTGCCGCCATCCTTCTTCTCGTGCATGCGCTCCCCTCCAGTTGTCTCGCAACTTCCAAAACACCCTGCTCTACCCAAACCCTAATTGAAGACGACAATGGAAACCCTACTTCCCATCGTGAAACTCATGACGCGCAATTTCCCTTTTTTTTTTAAACGGCTTCGACGATTATATTTTTTTTTTAAATTGAGTTCGATTTCGTGCTTGAAGAATAGAGAAGGGAACGAGATAATATAACCATTTGGGAAAGCTTCCTGCGTACGATTGTTTATATAATTAAATATTGAAAATATCTCGCGTCGAACCGTGAAATTTCGAACCCCGAATCAGACATGCCGTCAGGCGATTATAATGTTTTACCCACGTTCCAAACACAACGGAATGTGTTTCGAAAGCTAATACGATCATATGCGCGAGTTACAGAAGTAAACGATCAATTTAATTTAAATCGATTAAAATGGATTCTAAGCGTTTTGAGCTACCAGGGTCAAAGGACAACTTCGATTGCTACGAAAATTGAAATCCGATAATAACTAACTATTACGGATCCAATGGAATTGGTTTCGTCGAATTCCGAGACTGTGCCTCGGAAGGCTATTTCTGAATGTCAATTTAAACAACAAATTATTAAAATTGACCAAATTACCCTTAAATTAAATTTCAATTATCAAATTATCTTCAGTATCATCATTATAAATTTTATAAGCCTTCAAATTATTTTAAACAGGCTTAGAAGTTTCAGGTTCAACAATTTTATCCAATTTCAATTATTAAATTCAATATTTAAACCATATAATTCAATGATCTAATTATCAAGTAAATATTGATATCTTGAATTCAAGTTAAAATTAACTTTTAAATATTTTAAATCAATTAACTATTCAAATTTAAATTGTTAGAAATTCTGGGTTGTCGTATCACTTGTTACTTAACACTCCCACAAGGAATTGAAGCAGCCCCTACTTGGCCCTTAAACACTTGAAACCGAAAATTTTCTACGTCCATAACATTATTTGATACAATTAAAACATCTTGGCATACTCTTTCCCTATCCCAAAATATGTTTACCCAAATCGTACTTTCCAAACTTTCTTATGCAAGGATTCTACAATTCAAACCATATTTGGGTAGAAAGACACATAATGGTGTTCACTCTTCGCTATTACAGTAAGTTTGATCCAGTACTATATCTGTTTAATTCAACCGTTGATTTAAAAGGTCATTAAATCTCCATACCACTTCCTATCTCTGCCCCTAAATATTACAATGCTTCCGAACTTCATAATCAATTTAGTCCTCGTAAGCTGTGTAATTCTCTCTATCTAATTGCATATAGTTTTTCCCATTTTAAGTTTAAGTTATAGTCATAACGTTAGTCTACCTTCCCAATCAAAATCTTCATTTTAACACCATTTTGAAAAAACTAGTAAGTTTTTAAAAAAACAATAAAACCCTCCATTGATTTTTAACAAATTTTTCCTTTTTACAAAGATCATGTGTAACAACCCTATTTTGATTACCGTCGAAATAAAAAATTTAAAATGGAAATTTTAAATTTGAGATTTGAAAAAAATATATTTGCAAATCATTTATAAAGCCTGTTGCAAAGTCAGTTGGAAATATAGCTAAGTTAAGTTATAAAATTCCTTCTTTGTTTCACGTGTAAAAGAAGTAGGCCATTTTAAACGTTGGAACATTTTGCTTTGCTGCCACTAAGGTATAAAGAAAATATATTAATACTTTGCTATCACAAAAGTTTGAAAACTTTGCATTTGCTATCATCATTATTTTATTTGCAGTGAGTCCTTTTCTTTTTATATGCACGTCTCCATATTAAATGCTTTTGTACCAAAATACTTTCCAGCACACATTCTTTTGCATTGACTTGTTCACAAAAATGAGAAAAGAAAAGTAGCCTTCGTCACAATCTTTTGCTCACTTTTTCCAGTAGCTTCGAGAAAATATAAATGGCGTTTTCAAAAAAATTATTGCTCATTTGTATCTTGGTTGCTAGGTGTTTCTGAAATCAAAGTTTAGGTGAGTTCAAAACTCACACTTCTAAATTATTCTTCATTTCATTTTTGGGTGCAAATTATATTACCCTGGCCACATCATTCTCTTATGTTTCTTGAGTGCAGACATGTGTGCAAAAATGTATACAGACCATCATTTATTCCATGCGTGTAAAGTTTATAGTACCCAGGTCATTTATTTTGTTACTTGAGTTCAAAATAGGGTAAGCACAAAAGTTGTAGATTTTGGTCCATTTCATTTTATTTTTGCATTGCTTGCATGAAAATTTTATAGCTCAGGTATCATATGAATTATATTCCGCGTGCACAAGTGAAGTAACATCAGGTCTAGATCATTTTATACATGCGCAAATTATATTACTCTGGCCAATTTTCGTGCAAAGTGTAATTTTCTTTGCTTTGAAAATTTATTACACACCGTGCCTTATGTTGAATATACATGCATAATATTGTGTATAGCCAGGTCAATCTAACATTTAGTCATTATTTTATAAAATGCATACAGTACGGCCTGAGTCATAATTTGTCAAACTGTGCATGTAGAGTATTAAGTGCATTTCACTAAACGTGTCCAGGCATAGATATTATTATTTGCGTGCCAAGTGAAAATTGCAAGTCGAGACATTATAGTTGTGTGCGTTCCAGGTTTGCACATAAGTTGGTCCAGACTATTTTATAATGCACTAAGAATTTGATGCCAGTGCATGCAATGTACGAATCTAGGTTCTAGGCCTTGTATTTGATACGTGCATCAAAAATGAAATCTAGGTCATTTTGTTTATGCCTATAAACTATTGTTTTCATTGTGAAAAATAGTTTACAGAATTTATGCCAGGTCATTTTTCTGTTGTATTTTTGTCGTGCATGCAAGATGTATAGCACGTTGTTAAGCCCAGTTTAATTTATATTTCTGTCTAAATTTGTTGTGTGCGTGTAATATTATATGTAGTGCAGTCGACTATTTAATTTACGTTGAACCGGTGTTTGGTTTTAAAACGTATTTTGTTGCCGTTATTTTTATAACGGATTTTACTCCGGTGTTATATTTTTGAAGTATGTTGTTTTGATGAGTTTTGATTAATAAAAATTACTGTTATTTTGACTTCAGTGACCGTCAATTTAAATTGAATTTTCAAGCGGCTATCCCGCAACGCTGATTTGATATCCGTTTTTACAGTGTTTTGTGAAGCGCAATTTCCTTGTCGAAATTGCTATAGATGTTGCTGTTTTAATCATGTGTTTTAAAATCATTTTAAAATAAAAATGTTTCCAAATTTTTTTTTATAGTTTACGCTTTCAAAAGAATGAGGAATCGATTTAAACACCTCAGCAAAATTAAGGACTATGAACCCTTACTTTTACTGATCCGATTAATTCCGGACTTGTCCATTTGAGAAAGTAAATTTTATTTATATAAAATACACAATTTTGCTCTTTCAAGGAAACGATGAAAAGATTTAAACGATTTAGCAAAAATACTGGATATGGAACCACACTTTTACTAATTCGGTTAATTCCGGACTCGTTAATTGAAATATTTGCAGTGGAATTGCTGTTTGATAATGTTGATGATTTGTTGGGCTTTCAAGCCACTATGATGGACCTTCGGGTCAATTATCAGTACTAGACCTTCGGGTCATATGTTGGACCTTCGGGTCATTTGTTGGGCGCCAAATATTATGATAACGGTACTTGGAAGGCTTCGGCCATATGAGATGCACGTGCGGGGTAGCTTAGACTCGCCATATGCTGGGATCGATCCACTTTTATGCTGATTTCTCTAGTTATCATATTTTGATTTCTGATACATGCTACAACACTCGATGGTTCACATGAACCCAATGTACGTATACATAGCCATCAATACATACATGAGATGAGAGTCAATACACTAAAAGTAACACCTCGAAGCCTAAACAAAAGATGAGGTGAAATCCCAAAAGATGAAGCAGCGACTGAATCAGAGATAGCGATTAGCCTAAAATAACTCAGTCTGACTCAAGTATTATTTAAAAGAAAATAATAAATGGATTAGTCTAATTTAAACTTAGAAGTGAATGCATCATAAACAACATTAAAGAAAATTAATCATAACTCGAATGAAACTATTCAACATAAATAATCAACATAGTTTAAATGAAGAAATCTCATTAAACTCCATCAAAATCAACTTTCAAATTCGCAATTGAATTCAAAATAGCAATACAAAAAAAAATCCAGACTTATCTTCCGCTATATACCTGATATTTCTGTTCTGATGTGATTATACTTATCTGTATTGTTGTTATTATGAGTTGTTCTGATTTTTTCGTAAGCCACCGTGGTTTCGTTTTAGATTTGGATTGAATATATATCGTCGGGAGTAATTTACACAACTCCTATCGATGTAATCAATACTCGTCTAAGGCATAGTTTACGGATGGTCGCTTCTAACAAGCCTTATTCTACGCAATAGCAGACGTTATTCCTTATAATAACCTTTGTTATTGTGAGTATAGAGGTGGGGCGTCATAGCTTGGTATCAGAGCTGAGATTCAGAACAAATTATAATAAACACAGAACAGAAGCAGAATGGAACATGAGTTACAACTATTCGAGAGTTTTATTCGTGCCTTTCTAATCTATTCCTTCATTATTCTTAAACTTTTATCCTCTTTAACATGTTGGAATATATCTAGGAATAAATCTCATATTTCTATAGTATTCCATTTGTTAAACTCCTTTTCAATCTTGTATCATTTTAACTAATCCTTATCTTCTCTTGTTCTCTCAGCCTATGGCTGGAAGAAGTAGAGGGAAGCGTTCTACTGCATGTCCGTCTAGTGGTTCTCATCCGGAAAGAGTCTTTATGTCAGCTGATCAGTTTATGGAGCTATTTCGGGGTACTCAGCCTTCTGTTGCTACTCCCGCAGCTCCTACTCACAAGTCTGCCTTCGCCTGCATGTGTAGTGACTATTCCAACCTTGGAGGCAAACCTTTCAAGGAATCAGAAAGTGTATTGGAGGTTCAAACTTGGTTGCACGCTTGTGAGCACATATTTTCTCGGATGGATCTTTCTGGTCATCATCGCGTTCTCGTGGCATCTAGCATGTTTCAAGAACGTGCGCTTGATTGGTATGAGCTTTTTATTATGGAATTTGATGAATCCTCTCTCTCGTGGATTCAGTTTAAGGAACGTTTCGAACTTAAGTTCGTTCCTGAATCATAAAAGGCCAATCTTGCTCGTAGTTTTCTTGAGTTGAAACAAGGAAAGTCCTCTGTTTCTGATTATGTTGCATCTTTCAAAGCCTTATCCAAACACAGAGTTGAGTTCATTAACACTCCGCGTAAGAAAAATCTTCGTTTTGTTAAAGGTTTGAAGAAGTATTTGAAGAAAGTTCTTTTGCTTCAACTTAAGTTCTCTTTTGAGGAACTTGTTGCCTTGTAGATGTCGAAAAGGAACGTGATAGTGGTGATGAGGTTGAGGTTTCTAAGAAGCCCAACAAGAAGAGGTTTCCATTTCATAAGCCTAATTTTTCCAACAAGAAGAAGAAGCAAGCTACCTCTAGTTCTCAGCCTAGTAGTGCACCTTTTATTCAAAGGACATGCTATAATTGTGGTTCTCTTGATCATCTTCTTCGTAGTTGTCCTAAGCCTCATATTTTTCGTTATTGCAAGAAAGAGGGTCATTGGGTTTCTAATTGTCCTACTCCTCCTAAGGGTTTCAAATCGGGGAAGCTTAATGTTGCTAAAGCTTCTGGTGATTCTTAACATCCCAAAGGTATTACTCCTTCTATTTTGAAAGGTTTTATTTTATTTCATGGCCGTTCTATTAGAGTTCTTTTCGATACGGGTGCATCACATTCATTCGTGTCAAAGGAGCTTGTTGATGTTATTCCTATGGATGTTGTTAGTCTTAGCGACCCTTTGAGGATTGTGAATCCTATTGGTGGATCTGCTACTCTTGGTTTGTTATGTGTAGATGTTAAGATTATTCTATGTGGTTTTTCCTTTCATGCGAATCTTCATGTTATGGATCATCTTGGTTTTGATATGATTTTGGGGATGGATTGGCTCGTCCGTTATGAAGTTCAAATCCTATGTCCCGAAAGAACTTTATATCTCAAGCATCCTAGTGCTGTCGAGCAGTTATCTATTATATTTCGAAGCATGGAACATACTTTGAATGCTCTTATTTCTTCCTTTGAATCGGAGGATGTCATAGCTAATATTCCGGTTGTTTATGATTTTTCTGATGTCTTTGAGCCTATTTCGAGTTTGCCACTGAAGAGGGCAATTGAGTTCCGTATTGACCTTATCTCTGGTGCTCATCCTGCCAGTCGTCCTCCCACGAGGATATCTTCTAAGGAAAATGAGGAACTCAAGCAACAATTATCTGAATTGGAAGCCAAGAAATTTATTCGTTCAAGCTCATCTTCTTAGGGCGCCGCCGTTGTTTTCGTTAAGAAGCCAGATGGTACTCTTTGGCTTTGCATTGATTATCGCAAGCTTAATGAGCTCACTATCAAAAATAGGTATCCATTACCTAGGATCGACGACATGTTCAATCAATTAAGTGGCTTAATCTTTTCTCCCAACTTGATCTTTCTACCGGTTTTCATCATTTACGAGTTGCGGAAGATAACATTCCTCTTACCGCATTCCGTACTCGTTATGGTTCTTATGAATGGCTTGTTATGCCGTTCGGTTTGACGAACGCTCCAGCATATTTTGTTGATCTTATGAATCGGATATTCCGGAAATATCTCGATAAGTTCGTTTTGGTTTTCATTGATGATATTCTCATTTATTCCAAATCCGAAGCCGATCATATTCAGCATTTGGAGATTTTTTGAGCACTCTTCGTCAGCATCAGCTTTATGGCGAATTCTCCAAGTGTCACTTCTGGGAGAATAAGGTGAAGTTTCTCGGTCATATTGTTTCTTCCGATGGTATCTCTATCGATCCTTCCAAGATCGAATCTATTCAAAATTGAAAGAGGCCCGAGACCATTACTGAGATCCGTAGTTTCCTTGGATTGGCTGGTTATTATTGCCGGTTCATTAAGGACTTTTCTCGTATTGCTTTACCGCTTACCACTCTCACAAGAAAAGCTGTTCCTTTTATTTGGTCTGATAAGTGTGAGATCTCTTTTATGAAGTTAAAAGATCCCCTTACTCATGCTCCTATCTTAGTGGTTCCCAAAGGGAATCATGATCTTGTTGTTTATACCGATGCCAGTGGTTATGGACTCAGTGGTGTTCTCATGCAAAAGGATAGAGTAGTTGTCTATGCTTCTAGACAACTAAAGCCTAACGAGATTCGTTATGCTACCTATGATTTGGAGTTAGCCGCTATAGTCTTTGCTCTAAAGATTTGGCGACATTATTTATTGGGCGAGCGTTTTGTTCTCTTCATTGATCAC
Source organism: Allium cepa (assembly GCA_030765085.1). Taxonomy (NCBI): domain Eukaryota; kingdom Viridiplantae; phylum Streptophyta; class Magnoliopsida; order Asparagales; family Amaryllidaceae; genus Allium; species Allium cepa. The sequence goes on from CM060931.1 coordinate 175,969,858, forward strand.
AAATTTCTGAAATATCTATTCACTCAGAAAGAACTTAATATGAGGCAACAACGTTGGCTCAAATTTCTTGCTTCATATGATTTCGATATTCAGTATACCCCTGGTAAGGGTAATCGAGTTGCTGATGCGCTTAGTCACAAGCAGCAAGTTGTTGTTTCCATGATGCTAGCAGAGTGGAATATGTTGGAAGCTTTATCTCTTTGTGATATTAGAAACCGTCCTTTAGTTTCTGATTCTTCCATGCTTTTATTTAGCATGGAAACTCGTCCTAGTTTGTTGGATCATATTGCCGATGCCCAGAAACAAGATCCAGACCTCTCCTATCTTATTCAGAGTTGTAAATCGGAATCCCGAAGTGATAATCTAAAGGATTTTGATATTGACGTTCATGGTTGTATTCGAAAGAAGGGAAGGTTGATCGTGCCTAATATTCCTAATCTTAGAAATGACATTCTTGAGGACTGTCATCGTTCTAAGTATACTATTCATTCGGGTAGTAGTAAGATGTATGCTGACATGAAATGCTTATACTTTTGGGAGGATATGAAGCCTGATGTTGCAAGTTATGTGAGTTGTTTCATGACTTGTCAACTTATTAAAGCGATACACCAGCGTCCTAGTGGTCTTTTGCAGCCTCTTGAGATTCCATTATGGAAATGGGATCAGATTTCTATGGACCTCATTGATGGTCTACCTCGTTCGAGGTCGGACCATACTAGTGTTTAGGTGATTGTTGACCGATTGAACAAATCAGCCCATTTTATTCCTATCATGTCCAATTGGACTGCTCCTTTGTTGGCTAAGATTTTTATTAAAGAAGTCGTTCGACTTTATGGTGTGCCTAGTTCCATTGTTAGTGACAGAGATCCGCTTTTTACTAGTGGTTTCTAGCAGAGCCTTCAGAAAGCTTTGGGCACTTTGCTCAATCTCAGTACAGCTTATCACCCATAGTCTGATGGTCAGACTGAAAAGATGAATCAAGTCTTAGAAGATCTCCTTTGTGCTTTCATTCTTGATTTTGGTGGTAGTTGGGAAGACCACTTATCTCTTATTGAATTCTCTTATAACAACCGTTTTCAATCCAGTATCGATATGACTCCTTTCGAAGCCCTTTACGGAAGGCCGTGTCGATCACCATCTTGTTGGTTGGAATTCGGGGAAACGCTAGTTCTCGGCCTCGATTATATTCGTGAATCTTCTGAGAAGATTGGTATTATTAGGCAGAGAATGAAAGAGGCTCAGAATAGGCAGAAATCTTATGCCAATCATCGTAGGAAGCCTTTGGAATTTTCTATTAGCGATCGCGTGTTCATTCGTGTTTCTCCGATGAAGGGTGTGGTGCGTTTTAATAGCTCTGAGAAATTGGCTCCTCGATATGTTGGACCATCTCCTATCACGGAACGCATTGGCCCTGTTGCTTATCATGTATCACTACCTATTCAGTTTAAGGGAATTCATGACGTATTTCATGTATCCCATCTTCGTCGATGCCTTCGAGATTCGTAATCTATTATTGATCATTATATGTTGCAAGATCTTGAGATCTCATACGACTTGTCTATGGTGCAAAATCCTATTCGTATGCTAGCTTCGGAGGTTAAACGCTTTCAGAGTAAAGAAGTCCCGCTTGTGAAAATTCAATGGTCCGCAAACCCCAAATATTGCACTTGGGAACCAAAGAATTCATCGAGCGTTCTTATTCTGGTTTTCTCTCCTCTTCGGGTGGGGGTGAGCTTTCTTATCCATCTTTTCTACTTTAAATCTTTGCTGTAACGAATTATTTATGTTATAAATACCTTCTAGTATGAAAATTGCGGGGACGCAATTTTTATAAGGGGGAAGTTTGTAACAACCCTGTTTTGATTACCGTTGAAATAAAAAAATTAAAATGGAAATTTAAAATTTTAGATTTGAATTTTTTTTTGCAAATAATTTATAAAGCCTGTTGCAAAGTCAGTTGGAAATATAACTAAGTTAAGTTATAAATTCCTTCTTTGTTTCACGTGTAAAAGAAGTAGGCCATTTTAAAAGTTGGAACATTTTTCTTTGTTGCCATTAAGGCTATAACGCAAATAAATTAACACTTTGCTATCACAAAAGTTTGAAAACTTTGCATTTGCAGTCATTATTATTTTATTTGCAGCGAGTCCTTTTCTTTCTATATGCACGTCTCCATATTAAATGCTTTTGTACCAAAATACTTGCCAGCACACATTCTTTTGCATTGACTAGTTCACAAAAATGAGAAAAGAAAAGTATCCTTCGTCACAATCTTTTGCTCACTTTTTTCCAGTAGCTCCAAGAAAATATAAATGGCGTTTTCAAAAAATTATTGCTCATTTGGATCTTAGTTGCTAGCTGTTTCTGAAATCAAAGTTTAGATGAGTTCAAAACTCACACTTCTAATTTATTCGTTATTTCATTTTTAGTTGAAAATTATATTACCCTGGCCACATCATTCTCTTATGTTTCTTGAGTGCAGACGTGTGTGCAAAAATGTATACAGACCATCATTTATTCCATGCGTGTAAAGTTTATAGTACCCAGGTCATTTATTTTGTTACTTGAGTTCAAAATAGGGTAAGCACAAAGTTGTAAACTTTGGTCCATTTCATTTTATTTTTGCATTGCTTGCGTGAAAATTTTATAGCTCAGGTATCATATGAATTATATTCCGTGTGCACAAGTGAAGTAACATCAGGTTCAGACCGTTTTATACATGCGCAAATTATATTACTCTGGCCAATTTTCGTGCAAAGTGTAATTTTCTTTGCTTTGAAAATTTTGTACACACCATGCCGTGTGTTGAATATGCATGCATAATATTGTGTATAGCCAGGTCAATCTAACATTTAATCATTATTTTATAAAATGCATACACTACGGTCTGAGTCATAATTTTTCAAACTTTGCATGTAGCGTATTAAGTGCATTTCACTAAACGTGTCCAGGCATAGATATTATTATTTGCATGCCAAGTGAAATTTGCATGTCCAGACATTATAGTTGCGTGCGTTCCAGATTTGCAGATAAGTTGGTCCAGACTATTTTATAACGCACTAAGAATTTGATGCCAGTGCATGCAATGTACGAATCTAGGTTCCAGGCCTTGTATTTGATACGTGCATCGAAAATGAAATCCAGGTCATTTTGTATTTTGTTTATGCCTATAAACTATGGTTTTCATTGTGAAAAATAATTTACAGAATTTATGCCAAGTCATTTTTCTGTTGTATTTTTGTTGTGCGTGCAAGATGTATAGAACGTTGTTAAGCCCAGTTCAATTTATATTTCTGCCTAAATTTGTTGTGTGCGTGCAATATTTAATGAATATATAGTAGTGTAGTCGACTATTTAATTTATGTTGAACCGGTGGTTGGTTTTAAAACATATTTTGTTGCCGTTATTTTTATAACGGATTTTTACTCCGGTGTTATATTTTTGAAGTATGTTGTTTTGATGAGTTCTTGGCGAATAAAAATTACTGTTGTTTTGACTTCACTAACCGTCAATTTAAAGTGAATTTTCGAGCGGCTATCCCGCAACGCTGATTTGATATCCGTTTTTACGGTATTTTGTGAAGCGCAATTTCCTTGTCGAAAATGCTATAGATGTTGCTGTTTTATTCACGTGTTTTGAAATCATTTTAAACAAAAACGTTTCCAATTTTTTTTATATTTTACGCTTTCGAAAGAATGAGGAATCGATTTAAACGCCTCAGCAAAATTAAGGACTATGAATCCTTTCTTTTACTGATCTGATAAATTCCGGACTTGTCCATTTGAGAACGTAAATTTTATTTATATAAAAAAATATACAATTTTGCACTTTCAAGGAAACGATCAAGAGATTTAAACGATTTAGCAAAAATACGGAATATGGAACCACACTTTTACTAATTCGGTTAATTCCGGACTCGTCAGTTGAAATATTTGCCGTGGAATTGCTGTTTGATGATGTTGATGATTTTGTTGGGCTTTCGAGCCACTGTGATGGACCTTTGAGTCAATTACCAGTACTTGACCTTCGGGTCATATGTTGGACCTTCAGGTCATTTGTTGGGCACCAAATATTATGATGATAGTACCTGGCAGGCTTCGGCCATATGAGACGCACGTGTGGCGTAGCTTAGACTCGCCATATGCTGGGATCGATCCACTTTTATGCTGATTTTTCTAGTTATCTTATTTTGATTTCTAGATTTTTGTGTATTGCTGTTTTGAATTCAACTGTGAATTTGAAAGTTGATTTTGATGGAGTTTAATGAGATTTCTTCATTTAAACTATGTTGATTATATATGTTGAATAGTCTCATTCGAGATTATGATTAATTTGCCTTGATGTTGTTTATAATGCATTCACTTCTAAGTTTAAATTAGACTGATCCGTTTATTATTTTCTTTTAAATAATATTCGGGTCAAACCGAGTTATTTTAGGATAATCGCTATCTCTGATTCAGTCGCTGCTTCAGCTTTTGGGATTTCACCACATCTTTTGTTTAGGCTTAAGGTGTTACTTTTGGTGTATTGGCTCTCATCTCATGTATGTATTGATGGCTATGTATACATACATTTGGTTCATGTGAACCATCGAGTGTTGTAGCATGTATCCAGACTTATCTTCCGATGTATATCTGATATTTCTATTCTGATGTGATTATACTTATCTGTATTGTTTTGTTTTTATTTTTTCTTAAGCTACCGTGGTTTCATTTTAGATTTGGATTGAATATATATCGTCGGGAGTAATTTACACAACTCCTATCGATGTAATCAATACTCGTCTAAGGCATAACTTACAGATGGTCGCTTCTAACAAGCCTTATTCTTCGCAATAGCAGACGTTATTCCTTATAATAGCCTTTGTTATTGTGAGTGTAGAGGTGGGGCATCACAGCTTGGTATCAGAGCTGAGATTCGGAACAAATTATAATAAACACAGAACAGAAGCAGAATGGAACATGAGTTACAACTATTCGAGGGTTTTATTCGTGCCTTTCTAATATATTCCTTCATTATTCTTAAACTTTTATCCTCTATAACATGTTAGAATATGTCTGGGAATAATTCTCATATTTCTGTAGTATTCCATTTGTTAAACTCCTTTTCAATCTTGTGTTGTTTTAACTAATTCTTATCTTCTCTTGTTCTCTCAGCCTATGGCTGGAAGAGGTAGAGGGAAGCATTCTACTGCAGGTCCGTCTAGTGGTTCTCATCCGGACAGAGTCTATATGTTAGCTGATCAGTTTAAGGAGCTATTTCGGGGTACTCAGCCTTCTGTTGCTGCTCCCGTAGCTCTTACTCACAAGTCTGCCTTTGCCCGCATTGTAGTGACTATTCCCACATTGGAGGCAAGCCTTTAAAGGGATCGGAAAGTGTATTGGAGGTTCTGACTTGGTTGCGCGCTTGTGAGCACATATTTTCTCAGATGGATCTTTCTGATCATCATCGCGTTCTCGTGGCATCTAGCATGTTGCAAGAACGTGCATTTGATTGGTATGAGCTTTTGATTGCAGAAGTTGATGAATCCTCACTCTCGTGGATTCAATTTAAGGAACGTTTCGAACTTAAGTTCGTTCCGGAATCAAAAAAGGCCAATCTTGCTCGTAGTTTCCTTGAGTTGAAACAAGGAAAGTCCTGTGTTTCTGATTATGTTGCATCTTTCGAGGCCTTATCCAAATACGGAGTTGAGTTCATTAACACTCCGCGTAAGAAAAATCTTCGTTTTGTTGACGGTTTGAAGAAATATCTGAACAAAGTTCTTTTGCTTCAGCTTAAGCTCTCTTTTGAGGAACTTGTTGATTCGGCACTTTGCCTTGAAGATGTCGAAAAGGAACGTGATAGCGGTGATGAGGTTGAGGTTTCTAAGAACCCCAACAAGAAGAGGTTTTCATTTCATAAACCCAATTCTTCCAACAAGAAGAAGAAAAAGCAAGCTACCTCTAGTTCTCAGCCTAGTAGTGCACCTTCTATTTAGAGGGCGTTCTATAATTGTGGTTCTCTAGATCATCTTCTTCGTAGTTGTCCTAGCCTCGCATTTTTCGTTATTGCAAGAAAGAGTGGCATTGGGTTTCTAATTGTCCTACTGCTCCTAAGGGTTTCAAATCGGGGAAGCTTAATGTTGCTAAAGCTTCTGGTGATTCTTCTCAGCCCAAAGGTATTACTCCTTCTGTTTTGAAAGGTTTTATTTTATTTCATGGCCATTCTATTAGAGTTCTTTTCGATACGGGTGCATCACATTCATTCGTGTCAAAGGAGATTGTTGATGTTATTCCTTTGGATATTGTTAGTCTTTGCGACCCTTTGAGGATTGTGAATCCTATTGGTGGATCTTCTACCCTTGGTTTTTTATGTGTTGATGTTAAGATTATTCTATGTGGTTTTTCCTTTCATGTGAATCTGCATGTTATGGATCATCTTGGTTTTGATATGATTTTGGGGATGGATTGGCTCGTCCGTTCTGATTTTGGGGACGTTATTCCTTAAAATAACCTTTGTTATTGTGAGTATAGAGGTGGGGCATCACTTCATGAGATTTTTCTTTAATTTTAAATTGTCAAATATGATTTAGCTTAACTTAGACATAAAAAACACTTATAAAAAACATTTTCTAGCACTAACAATTTCTTATGTATAAAGGAGATTCAAAAGCTTGGTATTACATACTCTTTTGTTTTTTTCAAAAGTTTCATATTAAAATAAAAGTATGCTTCAATGGTAAGTGTAGTAATGTGCCTAAAAACAAAAGCTTTAAAGTGGTTTATTGAAAATCTTCTTTTTGTCAAATTATTTTAATTTTACTTTTTAAACAATTTTTTTATAGTTTGTTCGATCATTTTGCAAAAAATTATAAGCCAACTTATTTTCCTTTTTAAAATATCAAACGTCTATTATTCTAACATTCAGAAACAATTTTCACGGGTTTACCACTTGAAATAGAGTGGATAAAAGCAACCAAATTTACACAAGCCCAATTATGCTTGATAATGCTTTAACATCATAGAGTTTCCGTCCATTTTTCCAAAAATGGTTAACTCAAGTTCATCTTACAATATAGTGTCCAACTCCAATATAAAATCACTTTGTTATACATATAAGTGAAAAGGAGTCTTTGTAACTACTACCAATATAAGAATATGATTTCCACTTTAATTAGCGTAAATTTGCTCTAAGTTTGTGAGGACTTCCTTCCATGTTCCCTTGTTCACCTAATCACATTCCACATTAATTATATGGGCCTCATGGTACTAATTTTCTTCACTCACCTTTAAATCCGTAATATACTTGCTACTACTAGTTGGTATAGGAAATCTCTACTTACGACCTGCCCTTTTATCCCTCCAAAGTCAACACTAATACATCCATGATATTCACGTGTCGAGCACCCAAGTATTGGAAAGATGGATTTTTTTGGGAGGGGTAAAGAAAAGGATAAAACAGATTCTCACATCGTGACGAGTAATCTATAATATACATAAAATTTTAGAAAAGAAAAACTGTAATATACATATATCAATTAGAGTAACTATCCATCATCAGCCTGGATGGTTATAACAATATATCCTCACAATTGTTGATAAATATAAACCACTGATGTAGCAAAATAAAATATACATGAATACGTCATGGAGGCATCCAGCTCGAGTCTTGAAGCTCCAAAGCATCCAAATTAAATTTGAAAATATGCTTTGGCTAACCCGAGCATTATAAAAAAATAATGCCTAGATTAGTCTGGTAAACTAGTGTGAGAAAAACATATCAAATGAATATTATTATGAGACCTTTCAAATAAAGGCATCTCATAAGAGAACGTCGCACATAAACACTTACGGGATTTTACCTTACGGTAACCAAACCATTTCATAGAAAATCTTCTAATATTATAATAATGTCTAAGGTTGAAAATAAATATTGAACTGTAGCCAAAATTGTTACATTAATTAAATTCCAGTATAACAGGTATACAACTAAGTTCGAAAGGCACTTATTGGAGAATGGATTTCCAAACGATAACAAGGTTGTCGGGGTACCGCCTCCCATAGTACACCTCAAGTAAATGCACCGAGGTTGAAAACCTTTCGACCCTTGCAAATTAGGACTAGCCTACCTATTGGATAGTACTGAATATGTCACCAACCCGATTGCTTTGTGACCTTCTCATGAGAGCTCTAACACACAACCAAATCCATATATATATATATATATATATATATATATATATAAGGGTGATGATATACTCTAAGGGTAGCGAACCACATAGCCCCGAAGCATATCCCATGTTTTAATCATGCCCGATTGGTGAGGCTAGTGTCTACATTTTACCATTTTAGCGAATCAAACTCGGAATGCTAACAGTGCCTTCTAGGAAATAATGCAATGCCAGCATTCATCCATACAAGTTGTTAAGGATAAGAACAAACCGAAGACACTAATTCCACTACAACCATTTTAGAATCACCCTCAGGATTAATAGAAAGCAGCCCTTGCACTTCAAAGATCTTCATCTTTGATTTCATTATCTTTAAGATGTCTTCAATTCAAACACTTTATATCGGTTCAAAATTGATTTCGGATAATATATCTGATCCTGGTCTCTCAGCACCGACAATGATAATCTTAAAAACTGGCCAAGATTTGATATTCTGTTATTTAACTATCAAATAACAAACATCAACCAGAGATTTAACAAAGCACGGTCAAGCACAAAGCAACCACTAGGCCACTTTAATTAATCATTTCATTAATTAAAACCACATTGTAAATACTTGTGTTAAAATACCTTTACAAAGATATATTCATAAATATTTCTTTACTCTTTCAATACTTAAAAAATATTGATATTACTTATCTCAACTGTGAGTATATTCATAAACCATTTCACTTTTAAAACATAGAAAAACTTTTCCATATACTTATATTAACAGTATATGTATATTTACAAAATACTATATTTTAATACTTAGAAAATGTACACATATACTTATCTCAACGGTAAAAGCATATTTGCAAATCTTAAGAATGATTTCATTTCCAAAATCACACTTGATTACGTTAAGACAATTTTCATTTAAAACATTGATAAAATAAACTTACACACTTTCCTTCTGGTGTAATTAGATATATCATATAGAAATTAGGTCAAATATACTTGCCATCACTTTCCAATTTCAAATAGTACTATCCCTCGATTAACAATAAAAACCTTGGATCGATACACATTCTCAGCTCTTAAGATAAAGACGAGTTTCCATACCTTGAAATTTTTTGCTACATACGAAAAAACATTTTCCATACCATAGTAAGTTGAAATGATCATTTGTGGAATCAGGTCTCGTTCTGTTTATAAATCTCTTTTGTAAAATTCCTTTATAAAACTTCTTCCTATTTAAAAAACTCCTTTTATAAAACTCATTTCTATTTTCGAAACTCCTTTATAAACACCCTTTATACTATTTTTAAAAATCTTTTTATAAAGCTTCTTTTATACAATATTATTTATAAAAGTCATTTTATAAGTTCCCAGGTTTATTTGAACCGTTTTTTATACAACTCCAGATTCATTAATAAACTCCTTTTATAAATTGCTAAACATAATTGCAAAACTAATTTTTAAAAACCAAACTCCAAATAAAAAGTCCAAACCCTATTATAACTATAAAACTCACATACTTTGCATAACATGATCATTCCATATATTAAAATAAATTCACAACTATGTTTTCTTTTTTCAATTTATCAAATGATAATATTTTCCTTTATAAAATACCATTTATAAACCTATCCCTTTATTTATAAAATACCACTTACAAATCTTTATTTAGTTTATAAAATACCATTTATAAATTTATTCTTTTATCACAACAATTTATATAAAATGCTTCACAAATATTTTAAACCTAAAATTTTTCCATCGTCTTTTAAACACAAAATCTCTTTAAAACAAAAGATAACCCCCTTTTATTTCCTTTAAAATAAACATCGCTATTAAAATAATTATTCTACGAAGATGGATAATACCAAAATAATTTAAAAACATCTAAATATATACGCATAATATAAAAGAGTAAATAAAGAATTTGAAGTAAAATAGGAAAGTAAAAAAATTATATACAATATTACAAAAAATCCAAAAAGGTCATAATAGAAATCACTTTTAAAAATCGAACTCATTTCCAAATAATAAAAGGAATTAATAGTATTTCTCAAAATACTCTTACGAAGCCAATAGTTACTGCAACACTTAATCAATGCTGCTACTACCTTTACTCTAAAAGGTTCAACTTAAATATGTCGATGTCATATCCAATATGGCAAACTATCAAATTTTGACATTTAAAAATAAATATAATATATATATAACAAAAATAAAATCTGCAGACACATAACTAAAAATAAAAATCACGATGGTGAGAAATCCGGATTTCTTTATTAAAATTTCATGTATTTCAATTTAAATGACATTCGCTTTACAAAAGGAGATTGTTAAGCAAATCAACCAATAATTTATCCAAATACAAATGGTAAATTTTATCAATTATATATCATACTGATTATCCAAAAAGGTGAGTTTATGTAACGACCCGTAAATTTTCAATAATAAAATTTGGTTATTTAATAAAAAATTTGCAATTAAATTTAGAAAGAAATAAAAATTTATTTTATATATAGAAAATGTAAAAAAAATGAAATTTTAATTAATTGAAACAAATTGTAAAGTTATATTTACTGATGAAGTAATACGTAATAAATTGAAAATATACACTCAAATGTTAGATAAGTAATTTTAATGTTTGTTGTTGATAATAAATGTTACTTTAGTGATTGTTAATATAGTAACGGAAGTATGAATGAAACTTTTATAGAAACATAAATTTACTTATAAGGAAACAAGAGTATATGTTGGACAAATTGATGAATTAGTATAAAATTAATGATAGTTGGATAAGAACAGTGTTATGTAATCAATTTTGTTATCTAATGTTAGAAGGAATAAAATTTGTAATCCGTTAATAATTTTATAACGGGTATGAATAGTAAGAATGTTAATGCAAGCTAATAAAAATTAATTCAATGCAAACCAAATTGATTGAAACAACTATTTGGGTTATAATTGATTGTAAATAGGAATATTTGGTAATAAATTTAATATAAGAAAAACAAATGTAAATATTGAATTAATAAATGAATTAATAATAATAAATAGTGATTGAATAAAATCGACGTTCTGTAGTGATTGTTTGGAAATGATAACTTATATAAATGTGATTAAGAGATAGTGCCTGAAACGACCCGACTTTCTTACCCTAGAAAATCGCATCATTTTTAAGAAAGAAAAGGATAGAAAAGAGAAAAGACAGAGAAGAAGAATAAACACCATCAGAATCTAAACAGCGGAATGAATAAATTATATTATCACATAATACATTACATAGTATCATATACATCAGAGAAACACAGCTAAACAACACATAATAGACAGTTATAAACACCTGTCTAGTAATACAACTCAATACAACTCAAAGACAACAACTCAGAGAACACACAACGGAAACTATATATCTACAACGCAGAAGCCTCCTGCTCCATTACTCCTCCAGAATTCGTCAAACCAACCTAAAATCCCCTGGCTACTCGTAAAAATTTGAGTACCCAAGAGTTTAAGGAAAAAACAGAATAAACTCCGGGTCAGACATGGGTCTGGTGTGAGTAAACGGTTAAAGTTGCTTAACTTTAAAAACCTTTTGAAATAAAAAGTATCACGTAAGACTTCCCACACATAAACATGGAAAAGTTTTTACCTTACGCAAACCAAAACATTTGATAGGAAATTCAATAATATTATAATAGGTCGAGGGTTTTCAAATAAATATGAAATAGCCGAAATTGTTACATTTATTGAATTCCAGCTACTAGCCACAAAAGTGGGTAATACAATCGAATCCGATGGCACTTATTGGATTTTGGATTCCATACAATGGCAGGGCTACTGAGGTACCGCCCGTCATAATACGTGGCCTAGATCACCGTACCGAGAAGTACGTCCTCTCCCCTGCAACACAAAGTCGGAACCATTCCTTACTGAACAGTTCCGAATAAGACAACCTCGGCGGATGTAGCTATTCAACCGCCCACACAGCCGAAATAAAAAGGGACCTCTAGACAGGGGTAAATCTTACTCTCAAGTGGAGGCTACCCACGAAGCCTTGCTGCACCTCCCCTGTTTTAGCCATTCCCGGTTGATGAGGCTTGAGGCTACGATTACCTTTAGTGAACACATCACTTAGAATGCCCATCGTCCACCTGATGATGTTCTGAAAGCATTCAATCCATACAAGTTCGTTCCGGGTTCGAACGAAACCGAAGGCATTATCTCGTTACACTCATTTTGGAATCACCCACAGAGTTAACGATAATAACCCTTGCACTCTAAACCTTCATCTCGAATCTGAAAGTACTACTCGTCAAACTCATCACAGAATCACCCTCAGAGTTATACTGACGAATAGTTCTTACACCTCGAGTCTTCACCCTTCACAAGAGATTCACGACCTATCGTTAATTTTGATCGATGTGGTTTTCGAATATCCAAATATGGAAACCCGATCCCGGTCTCATCGAAATCCAAAACGTATCTTTTAGGTCCAAGTTGTTTAAGGTTAAACAATTAAATTCAACTATCTATATACACACAGAATAGATAATTTACAATACCACAATTGATAATCACATTATCAAATAAACAGATGATCCACAACAAAATAGGTAATCCACATCATTATCACAATAGATAATCTATATTACCATCATAATGCAACCAACCGTTCACACAACATTACTTATCTCATTTCTGAGATTACATCCATTCAAAACAATCAATGTCACCTATTCAGACATAAGGAATGATTTACTTAATCACAACATAATTAATTTAAAATGAACTAAATTAACTGTATCTATTTCTAATTAATTTAAAGTGAATTAAATTAATTACTTCATCTCTTAATTAATTTAAAATTAATTAACTTAATACCTTCATCACAATAAATCTTGCTTACTTAAACATTAATTAAACCAATTAATTAATCATCATCTTAATCAACCTTGATTAATTAACTCTTACTCAAGTAGTTAATTCTTAATTATTTTCATTAATCATATTAATTAATTGAATCTTAATTAATTACTTCCATTTATTAATTAACCATAATTAATTACATTATTTCTTAATTAATTACGTAAACTAATCATGCTTAAATTAATTTCTATCAATTAATCAACTTTAATAAAGATAAACAGTAATTAATTATTCTTAATTACTCTTAATTACTTTTAATTGCTTTATAAATTCTTTGATTTATTATACCAAGTAATAAACCCTCAATTACTTTACCAAGTAATCATTCAGTTAAAATTACTTCCCAATAAGTAATTTCACTTATCTCAATTATCTCATGTAATTTATTCATCAATTACTTCTCTTAAGCAATTACTCTCATCAAAACTTATTAAGTAATAATACTTAATCATTTATCAAGTGACTTTCTTAATTAATTAACAAATTAATTAACTTACTTGATTACAAACACCCCACAAATCAAAATCGAGTAATTCATCCCTTAATTACTCTTTAACCAAATTAATCTTCAATTTACAGATTAATTAACCTTCAACTATTAATTAATAAACCTTAATTATTAATCAATCCTTTAAAACAAAGTAATCAATCACTAATTACTTTTATAATTAATTAATTAACCTTAATTAACTAATTAATTATCTCTTAATCATTAATTAATAAAACTTAATTATTAATTAACAATCTTAATTACAAATTAATTAATCCATAAATATAATTAATTAATTCTTAATTATAATTAATTAACCTTTAATAATAGTTAATTACTTGTATTCTCAAATGTTTCATTCATGCTGTCTGGACTGAAAGAAATGCTCGTGTCTTCAATCCTGGAAAAGCAAAGAATGATCATGTGCTGCATGCATGGATAATGAATGTAATCAGAGATGGCATCAAGATGCTTCGATTCACCTTTGATCCTGGAATCTTGCATGCCATCTCGTGTTCTCTTTAGTTTTCGCCTTTCTATTTTCCTTTTCGTTTTTCCGGTGTTTGTTGCACTATGTTTCCTCATTGTTTTTCTTATAAGCGTTTGCTTATGTCTGTATTTGTTTCCCTAGTGCTTCAATAAAATGGTAGGGGTCCATTCAACCCCGTCGGGCTTGCTTAAAAAAAATTAATTCTTAATTAACTTGCATTATAGATTAATAATCTTTAATTATTAATTAAGAAAACCAAATTAAAACTTAATTACTCAATACAACCTTTATTAAGTATTAATTAATTACTATTTTAATTAAACCTTAATTACTTAATCAATAAGTAATTATAATTTAATTAGTCATTGGTCATTAATTAAATCATCATCTTAATTATAAGTTAATTAAATTAATAATCATAATTAATTAATTACTTAATTAACCCCTTTAAAATAATAATTAAATTAATTAATTAAACTTAAAATTTCTTAATTAACTAATTAATTATAAATCATTAACATTTAATTATTCTTTAAGATAAAACATTATCTTGAATTAACCTTGAAAACTTACTTAACTTAATTCATTAATTAATTTGAAATATAAAGAAATCTTTAATTACCCATCTTTAATTATTAATTAACAATCATTAGTTTCAAGTTCATAAATTACTTAAATCCTTAGTCGTTAATTAATAAATCATTTTTCATAAATAAAAACATTTTCTTATAAATTTCCTCATTATATTTCCAAAGTAAGTTTTGAAAATAACATTAAGGTTTTTAACTTAAAACATTTAATATCATTCATACAAATTCATTTATAAAAACAATTCAATTCAAAGACAAGAATTTTAATTTAACTTAAATTATTTAAAGTTTAAACTTACTTATTTTAAACTAAAAAAAATCTTGTTAAACATTTAAATTTGGGTCCAACCCATGTGTACATGAATCCAAGAACCAAGTACATCATCCTTTCCTTTAAAAAAAGTTTGACTTTAAAATTTAAAAACTGTTAAAAACATAACAGTTTAATCAGCAAGCAGAACCCAGAAACCACACGAGATTTCCCCGAGTCATTCACCCAATACTGTGACGCCCCACCTCTATACCCAAAATCATATCAAATCCCAAACAAGAGATAACGTGCAGATTCGCACGAAAAGAAAAGCCACATAAAACAATCTCAACATCATCACAAAGCAAGCTAAGGGTCGCGGATCCCCCAATAGGATTCGCAATCCTTAAAGAAGTAACCATACAAGAAACATCCAAAGATAAATCATCAACGAGCTTCTTCGATACGAAGGAATATGAAGCACCCGTATCGAAAAGAACTCGAATACTATGATCATGAAATAAAACAGAACCTTCCAAAATAGATGGAGATATACCTTTGGGCTGAGAAGGACCTTCAGAAGCTTTAGCGGCATAAAGCTTGCTAGACTTGGCACCAACCGGAACAGTAGGGCAAGCTGAAACATGATGACCTTCCTTCTTGCAATAGCGACAGAAGAGAGGCTTAGGACAAGCTCGAATAATATGATCAGGAGAACCACAATTGAAACACTTCCGAATGAAAGGTGTTCCGGAAGACTGAGGCTGAGAGCTAGAACCACCAGTCTTCTTCTTCTTAGAAGGAAAAGGCCTGGACTTCTGAAATGGAAACGGCCTCGTGTTGGGGTTCTTGGAAACCTCAACATCAACATCACTATCACACTCCTTCTCAACGGTCTCGAGATGAAGTGCCGAATCAACTAACTCCTCAAAAGAAAGCTTAAGCTGGAGCAACAAAGACTTCTTAAGATACTTCTTAAGACCAGAGACAAACTTCAAATTCTTCTTATAAGAAGTGCTAATGAATTCAAGACCATACTTAGATAAAGCCTCGAATCATGCAACATACTCAGAAACAGAAGACTTCCCTTGCTTCAACTCAAGGAAGCGACGGGCCAATAAAACTTTTTCAGATTCAGGAACGAACTTGAGTTCAAATCGCTCCCGAAACTGAGTCCAAGAAAGAGTAGACTCATCAATTTCGGCTATAAGAAGCTCATACCAATCAAGGGCACGCTCTTGCAATAAGCTAGAAGTTACAAGAACTCTATCATGGTCAGAAAGATCCATACGAGAGAAGGTACGCTCGCATGTGCGAAACCAAGCTTGGTATCAGAGCTGAGTTCAGAACAAAGTATGATAAACATAGAATAGAAGCACATATTACGATACATCAAAGCGTATAAGTGATACAAATCTTTGAATCATCGTGTCTCTCTATTCCATCAAGGTTATATAGAATTTGGGAATACGTCTAGGAATGCATTTTATTCCGTAGTATTCCACATTGTAATATCTACCTTGTGCATGATCTCGTTCTTATCTTACTTTCAGCGTATGGCTGGAAGAGGCAGGGGACGACGTTCGGATGCTGGGCAATCCAGTGGCACACATCCGGATGGCTTTTATATGTCTACCGATCGACATATCCAATGAATACTTAAAACAAAACCATAGGTGGCCGGAGGATCTATCAGAACAGAATATAACAACTCAAACGTAGGAAACATCACAGAACAGTAAACCATCATATACATATATACCGATACATAGCAGAGTATACAAAATAGTACATGTCAAGTGGTATAGCCAACCACAATATACAGACAAATCCAGAAGAATAAATATCAGAGTTTCAACATAATAGGACTACACAAAAGCTATGACAAAAAGAAGCTAGCGAAGTAGTCCATGCGAAAGCAAAATAGGCTAAGTCCAAAGTACCTAACCTGAAACATCTCGATCTGACCCGAGTATAAAATACACGGGTCAGTCTAGCTAAACAAATCAGTCAGATAAACTGAACAACAATAAACCTGCAAGGTTACAAAGTATAACAAATATCTCTAAAGATAACACAATCATCAACAAAAGATGAATCATATAAACAAGCCTCATATCATCGGCGACATAGATAAACAAAGGATACAATTATCCCAAATCAAGCCAAAAGGCAAGTAACCAATACACATAAGGTATGCAAGTTCCACAAGGTAATCGCTATACTTCATGCGGCTCAAAATGACCAACATCGAAGGGCGATACCAAGGGAATATACATATCAATGAAACATCATAAAATTGCTCGAGCTCAGTACTGTATAAACAAGGATCCATGAGCCCGAAGACTCCAAACACAATATCACCTATGCGGCTCATAACGACCAACATCGGAAGCGATACTAAAGGGCAACCCAATATCACCCATGCGGCTCATAACGACTAACATCGGAAGCGATACTAAAGGGCAACAAACCCGAAGGCACAAACCCGAAGGTACAAACCCGAAGGCAACATACCCGAAGGCAACATACCCGAAGGCAACAAACCGTAGTGGTGAAGGTCCGGAGGCCCAGTACTGGACACCACTAACTGGCGGAATGTGTTACAGCTCTCGAAAAGGAATCCGAAAAGTGTTAACGTATGTCCCATAACCACTCGTTCGCACTAAACGGTTTACTATCCGTCAGTCATTTTCACACTCAAAGCAGTACAAAGTTTACCTCATATCATCGATAAACCAAACCCGAAGGTCAAAACGATCAATCGAATAGGTCGGGGACTAATCGGGAAGATAAACGCACGGATTCATGGTCCGTGTTTTACCTAACCATTTAATCTTCCTTCCACTTCGCTCAAAGTGCGAAATTGTGTGTGTGCATTATAAATAGAATTTATAATTTGGAGAAGGGAGCTTTTAATACGATTTAGAGAGATTATTTATAAAACCCGTGAATGAAGTCAAAAACAAGTCATCAAAGTCAAATATGCAATAACAACTAATTGGAATCAGCACGAATCGATAAAAGTTGGAAATTAACTCAAAATTAGCCAAAATAGACAAAACTGCGCATTTCAGACGTCTGAAATTACCTTCCAGACGTCTGAACCACTACCAGACGTCTTAATGGATTTCCAGACGTCTGGATTTTGCCTCTGCCTTTTTGCGTCTTCCAGGGACCAATTCCAGACGTCTGAATTTCCAAACCAGACGTCTGAATTTTGAAACCAGACGTCTGAAATTAGAGTTCAGACGTCTGAAATCCCCCTGTAGGCAAAAATCAGCCAAGCCCATAAAGGCAAAAATCCAAATGAATTGCAAACGAACGGGCGATGGATGCTGTTGGTTTGTGCCATACGACAACCCAGCACTATTGGCTCTTTTATACACCTCCAAAAACAATGATCAAATATCAAAGTTAGGATCTTTAAAGAATTGAACCCAAACACTAAAAATTTGGATATTCACCAATTCAATCCAAACCAAAAGCAAGCGCATATGAACAAGGTGTTAGGAATTCATATCCAACATCAATGAAATCAAGAGAAGTAGATGTGAGTTCAAAACTCACCTTTTTAACTCAAGAACAAGAAGAAGAAGCTCAAATGCAAAGGAACAAGGCCAACCACTCCCTACTTCAACTCTAGTAGCTTCAATCTAAGATCAAAACATATATTTCCCAAATTAGAGCTTAGGAATTTCTGAAATTGAAGAGGAGGCTTACCTATCCTTCTCTTTGAATTTCAAGCAAGAATTTGGATTTTACAAATGGAACTAGGGCTTGGAGTTTCTAATTCTTCTTTCTTTCCCCCATTTTCAGTTTTCTTAAGCTAAAGGAATGAAATGAGGATGAATGGATGAAGAGTTAGTGAGCTAGAGGGTTAAGAGGAGATTGGGGCTGAACCCAAACTTAAGCCCAAGTAGAAAAAGGGGAAAAATTTCACAAACTCCAAACATATCAAAGATTATACTCAAAAAGATCGCAAACGCCATTTTGGACTCAATGGAAGTGGTTTCGAGCTCCAATTCGGCCATTTGCAAAAAGTAGTTTTTCGGACCTAAATCCGACTAACGACGCTATATTTAAATTAAACATTTAAATATAAAATCGTTAAATATGCGGGTTGTTACAAATACACCCTAGACCTACTTCGAGAAAACAAGCAAACCCAAACGAAACACACCCCACTGACACCATCTACCTGTGCAAGTGCACCGGCATTGGAATCGCCTCCGGCCAACGCCGACTTCACCGACACGTCACTCTACCACCCTACAAACCCCTACGACCTACAGAACATCACTTCTTGCCTCGATTCAAAATCGAGCTCCTCAGGGTGAACTGAACCCAAACCATCATCAGGAAATTCCCCTGAACCCATGCCACCGATCAACTAAAATCGCCACAACTCCGACCATGGATTGCTAACCCACCGCACTTCCTTTTCCCAAATTTCCTTCAAGCTCGATGTGAATACGAAGATGCAGTAGCCAAAATTCCCAAGTTCAAACAGAACTAGGTTTAAAATCAAAATCAAGCAATTTCAACCTCCGCAATGAATTACAAACCCTACAACAATTTTTCTCTTACTCTCCAATCCAACCTCTAACTCCATCATGAATCCCGAGCAACCCAGATGCATAGATCATTAGAATTAGACCAAAACCCAAATTCCAGAAAACCCCAAATTACTTACTCAATATGATTTTAAAAATTGTGATATTTGTTTCAAAATCCTAACTTTCCAAACTGATCTAGGATATATGCTTGAATCAGTAAAAATTAACCTTTGATTTTATTGCATTTGAAGATTTTAACTGAGTTTCCTTGTTCCAGAAATTTTACTGAATCTAAAATACTAGTTCTTGTTTTTAATAAAATTATATGATGTTTAAACTAATTAGCTTGATTCAAACACCATAGATTCACAGAGATTAAGCCAAAATTTAAAATTTTGTTTTGTTTTAAAACCTCTGAAATCAAAAAACTGGGAGATTCAAACAACCCGACAAAAAATCCAAATACATTACAGATTGGTGCTTCTATCATCACGTGCAATGTATCATTATCACAGGAAATTTTCAAGCAACAGATAATAAATCACTTAAATTTTTAGTTAAATGTTTACTTACCATATCAAAGAGATGCAGAGCCTTAAATCTTGATGATAAAGCTGGAGATTTGCAAAATGCTTTGAACCTGAAGCTTTTAAAAACAGAAATGCCTCATCCCTTGATTTGATTTAAGCTGGAACGTTTCAGGTTTGTTTTTTTTTGAAAACTTGCTATGCTCTAACTTTTTGCTTCAGATTTCCTTGACTCATTTGCATGCATATGAAAATGAGGCAGACATGGGATTGAAAACTTGCATCAACTTTGAAAACATGATGCAGATTTTGTTTGCACTTGCATTTGTTTTGAAAACAAATTGCAGGCTTTTAATCACAGAAATGTTTCATGTTTTTTTTTGATTTTTGTTTGAGGCAAAACTGAAAAGAATGTTTACAGTTTTCTGTAAATAGAGGTTGATGTTTTTGAGGAGATTTCAGATTTTCATTTGAGGAGGATTTCAGAATTTGGTTGTTGAGTGTTTTCTGATTTCTGAAGAGTAAAAGCTGCATTGATAGTTCTAGTTTTTTTTAGGAATGAACAAAAATTTTAAAGAAAAAGAAAGTGAAGAGATATGGTGTTTAAATAGGCAAGTTTTCAGATTTATTAAATTAAAAAGAAAATTAAAAAAACATGGACACTTGTCTTAAATTTTCATAAATGTTGTAACACTTGTTGTCAAAGTATTTTAAAACTAAACATTTGTCAATTTTATTTAATTTTATTCTAAAAGGAATATAAAAGCTTTTTAAATTAATTTCCTAATTACTAATATGTTTTTCATAGTTTAAAAATACTTTTCTAATTAAATTCCCAATTAACAAATACATTTATACATTTATAAATGTTTTCTAAATTAATATAGATACAATCTTTAAAAAGAAATGAAACCAAATATGATTTAAATAAAATTATATACAATATTGCAAACTCATTTTAAAATGCTATTTCAAAAACCTTTGTATTTATTCTTATTAAATAAATACAAATCCAGATTTCTATTAATAAATTTTCCTACAAAGAGAAAATATAAAACAAATCTTATTTTTAATTAAAAAACATTATCTATATATTTTAAACTCAAACTATATTATCATTTTATTTTAAGATGTATGTATATTCCTTGAATTCAAATTGATATTCAATTCAAAGTCAAATTTAAAAATCCATATCTAAAATTAATTTAAATAAATATAATATCTATTTTTAAATAAGCTCATTGTTATTTACAAATAATTTATCCTATTTTAAAATCAATTTAAATACACAGATTTAAATACACTTATCAATTATGAAAACAATAAGTCTATTTAGAATTTATTTACACAAAATAATAATTATTCTTATTATAAAACCAATTTATAGCCATAATTAAAACATTATATTATTATTACTTGGTTATTTATTTTTGAAAATAACAATTTTGTCACTTTCAAATAATTTAAATTAAGAGATTATCACATTTTAAATTCCTGGAAATTCCGGGATATTACATTCCTCCCCCCTTAAAAGAATTTCGTCCTCGAAATTTAAAACAAAGATAATCCAAAGTTTAATTTTATTTTAACCAACTCAAACATACATAACAGCCATATATAACCAAACAAACAATTTCATCCAAACAAATAATTCAATCAAACAACTCTAGCTATCTGTACACAGATCCGGATGAACTTCCTAAAATTATCTCGAGTGTCCTAAGTACAATCACAGGGATACTCGTTCTAGTAAATCCAAACTAGCTAAACTGCTAAGCTACAGAGTCTTACTCAGCTAGGTCTATAATCTGCCCAAGATACCAGACCACAGATAAGTCTGATCAACAACTATAACCTTCACAGAACTACTGATCTCAAAACCAGTGATGGACCAAACACGTACTCCCTCAAAGACACGTGAAATATTTTGAATTCCAGTCTTCCAAACTGGAAATTCAACTCTTCAGACCAAAGCACTGATCTTTACAAAAAAAATTCAGAAGAATCCAATATACCTCGAAGCTCACCAAAACTTATTGCTCCCTTTACCAGAGAAAGCCTCAACAACATCGAAGTCTCCAACTTCGAATTCCAAATTATTCCGTTACTTAACCTCAAAAACTTCCCGGAAGATCCGGGCTGCCTACAGATCCTTCCTGATCGGCTAAACCTTCGCTGATGCCTCTACAACAAACTGGATCAACTCACAAACCGATCCTCACAAGATCAATCCAAAATCAAAACCAAACTATCAACCTAGGAGATATCCTTCTAACCAGCAGAATCACCGGTATCACTCCGGTCATCAAGTTGATTCAGAACTCAATCTCCAATGTGGGCAAATTTCTAACTTCCCTGAAGATAAATTCGGAAAATCTTCGACAACTCCAAAACTTCTACATCTTCTAGAAATGCCACAAACCCAAGCAAAAGACTATCTTAGATAATCACCAAACCATCGCAAGTCACTTTTGCGATCACCCAAACCTAAATTTCTAAAAATACTGCTCTCTTTCCACTAATCAGAATAGTTTATCCTCGAGCAACTAATCCATCGAAGAAACAGATCCTCTCTGCTGCTTCTGAATTCCACCTCTAGGAAATGCTAAGCCAAAAAGATCTTTCTGCTGGAACACAGAACATTCTCGAGCTACACCGCTAACACAGATGCGAAAGACTTCTCATCCAAAGCTCTTTGAGAAACTCGGACCTCCAACTAAACACATACATCCTGCTGAACTCAGCTACAACTCTGAAGCAGACACACTTCTTAAACTTGTTTCGAAAGAAAACATCTTAGGAGACATCTATAGTCACTGCATCTCATCACGCAGCTACTACTTCCTGAGGTATCAAAATACCATCACTTACTTCTGCCTAACCGACAGATCCAAATTCTAAAAAAATCCGCTCGCACAAGCGCAATCAAATCTACACTTTGAAGATGAACTCCGAACCTTAACAGGTTTCCTTCAGAGATCAATGAAATCCTTACATCAAATCACAAAGATTACTCGAGACGGTATTAGGTCCACAGTCTCGACAAATACATTTCCAATTTCAAACATTCAAACTCCAACCATTGGTAGTTGTGTTACACACACCACTACCTCATCTACCTTTATAACTAATATTGGAAAACCCGAACAGGTAACCCAACAGATAGGTAGATATATATATATATATATATATATATATATATATATATAGTTATATATAGAAATTACAAGTACGCTCTCTCAAGAAAGACACCACTGCAGAGCCTAGGTATTCACTCAACCTAACGCTCTGATACCAACTGAAATAGTCTAGGCTTTGCAACCATCAACAGCGGCTCACCGACTGGTAAGCTTTTCAACCATCCCAGCCCCGCCGTGGCTCCCAGTGGTACCTCGGGTTTGCTTTTACGGCCAGCCTCTCGACTCACAACCAACCCCGCAAGGCCTTATACTACCCCCGGGAGCATGTAGGGGTAAGAGTCTCCCGTTCGCCACCTAACGCAAAGCGAGAACCCCCTATCACGCTGTAATGTAGCAAACCCGATCCCAGTCTCATCGAAATCCAAAACGTATCTTTTAGGTCCAAGTTGTTTAAGGTTATAGATAATTTACAATATCACAATTGATAATCACATTATAAAATAAACAGATGATCCATAACAAAATAGGTAATCCACATCATTATCACAATAGATAATCTATATTACCATCATAATGCAACCAAGCATTCATACCACACAACATTACTTATCTCATTTCTGAGATTACATCCATTCAAAACAATCAATGTCACCCATTCAGACATAAGCAATGATTTACTTAATCACAACATAATTAATTTAAAATGAACTAAATTAACTATATCTATTTCTAATTAATTTAAAGTGAATTAAATTAATTACTTCATCTCTTAATTAATTTAAAATTAATTAAATTAATTTCCTTCATCACAATAAATCTTGCTTAATTAAACATTAATTAAACCAATTAATTAATCATCATCTTAATCAACCTTGATTAATTAACTCTTACTCAAGTAGTTAATTCTTAATTATTTTCATTAATCATATTAATTAATTGAATCTTAATTAATTACTTCCATTAATTAATTAACCATAATTAATTACATTATTTCTTAATTAGTTACATAAATTAATCATGCTTAAATTAATTACTATCAATTAATCAACTTTAATAAAGATAAACAGCAATTAATTATTCTTAATTACTCTTAATAACTTTTAATTGCTGTTTGCGCAAAAAATGGGCAAACACCTCCAAGTCGTGTGATTTAGTTGATTTTATGTGATTCTTAATGATTTAGATGAGTTGTGTAAATATGAAAAAAGCAGGGGCTGAAATGTAAAAGACACACAGATTTATAGTGGTTCGGCCAGAACGTGCCTACGTCCACTTTATATGTTATTATCTTCTTTCTTTCAGATTACAAGTACAATGCTTTGTGTACAAGTATATGAAATTAGTTTGAAAGTTCCTTCCGTGCTTGAGCTCTCAAACTTGTCTGCCATTGTTGTACCCCTGCCCCTCTATTTATAGAGTGAGGTTGGGGGCAGGGGTCTTGGATGTATATAGCTGCTGGTGGGCCTGGGCTGAAGCAATCTGGCCTGGCAGCGTTCTGGTTCGGCGAGGCTTGGTTCGGTAGTGGTTGGAGAAGGTTGGATCGGTGGGGCTTTGGACCGGTGGTCATTGGTGATGGAAGTTGGTTCGGCATGAAGGTTGGACACGTGTGGTTCGGCTGGGAGTTTGGTCCGGTAGGCAATGGACCGGTGTAGGGTTGATTCGGTGGTGTTGGTCCGGCTATGAATGGTCCGGTGGTGGAGGTTGGAGCACGGTGAGATTGGAGGACCAGATGTGTTTGACCGAATGGGGCATGGCCTTGTGCCGAATGTTCTTGGAGGAAAGTATGCATGGGCCGAATGGTATATATCTTGAATTGCCGAATGAACTTGTGCTTGGAACGCCGAATGGACTTAGGAACCGGAAGGAATGGAGGTTGCGAGTCCGGGTTAAACTGACGCTTCTCGGTCTCGAGATCTTCTGGGTGAAAATTCGCCCAACATTTGCCCCCCAAAGTGGGGCACGTGCTTGCATGTGTCGCGCTTTGTTTCCCTGCGGTAGGAAGGCGTGTTTGGTAGTGCCATGAACTGGATGTTCCTGTCCCGTCGATGTCCTGCAAAGGAATTTACAGTTTTATGTGATCAAATGATGACCGTTTAGGATCGAAATATTTGAGATGAAGTGCGACCGTTCGAGGTCGGGTGCCGTTTGAGGCGAGTAGGTGTGCCCCGAGGGGGCTTAGCATTATTGATGCCAGGTTTACGTTCGAGTGGGTCACTGGATCGCTTGCGAAGATGGTTTATCGCCAGCTCAGAGCATGCCTAAGGATCGTTTGCAACCCCGTACATGTGTAAGTAGCTTAGCCATTTCAGAATTAGCAGAGCTAAATATCCATCCAACCGATGAATTTTGAAAGGATGTCAAAGTGTAGATTCTCACAACGATAGGGTCAATAGCCATTCAGAGCATGCCTGTAGACCGTTCGTGGTCGCGTACATGTGTAAATGATTAACCCATGTTAGTGAGAATTTACTACTTGTTCATCGTTTTCAGAATCTCTATTTTATCAGTAGATCCTAGGGTCCGATACTTATCTGAGCGAGGCGCTTTGCATGCCCCCTGCTTCTGGTCTTCGCCGGTTCGGTAGCTTCATTCGGTTTTGGTTTGGTCCGGTATGCCGAACCGGTTGGTCCGGTGCCTCTGCCCTCGTCTATATATAGGGGCTACACCCCCCTAGTTATTCCTTACCGAACCAACGAGAGCCGAACCAACCCTATACCGAATCAAACCTTTACCGAATCAGAGAGAGAGCCGAATCAACCCTATACCGAATCAGTCCCTTGCCGAATCAGCTTTGTATCAGGTACATGTCCTTTCGCCGAATAAACATGAAAGGTTTTTTCACTGCCGAATGAAGATGTGTGTTTGCATAGCCGAATGAACTTCCAATGCCGAATGGGACTACCGAATGAAGCATATACCGAATGAGACTTGCAAAACTTGGCCACCGAATGAACACACACCTTCAATACCGGATGAGGCTTATGCCGAATGAGACTCGGGAACTTGAATCTTGAGCGAAATCTTAGGCTTTTATACGCTTGCTTTAGATACTTGCTTGTTTATGTTCCTATATTTTTTGTTCTAATACCGTGTTTTTCTTGTGCTGCAGATAAATGTCTCGCAAAGCGGAAACCCGATCGGATAAAAAGAAGTCTAAAGGTAGAGGAGAGTCATCTTCCTCCGTGCCCCCAGCCCAACCAGGGCCGGTGCGACATGGGCCTGCTCCGAGGTCGTTAGTGGACGGGTACGGTCCCCAGGAACTTCTGGTCTCCCCTCCCGATTGCTTTCCTAGCTCCCTAAAGGAGGAGCAACTTGATGTTATATCCCGTTCCTTTGGGATAGACAGGGCTCGCATGCTGTTGCCAGGAGATGGAGTGATGCCGTATAATCCCCCCGAAGGCTACTTTGCTTACAGCAGATATCATTGCATGTGTGGTGCTATCACTCCTATCAATGCCTGGACAGTTAGCTTTACCACATACTTGAAGGTGGCTCCATTCCAGCTCCAGCCGAACTCTTATGCCATTCTGGTGAGCCTTTTCGTTATCTTCCAGAGGAGGTACGGGCGCCCTCCTTCTAACCGGGAAATTCGATATTTGTATAACCTGAGAGGCTACAAGAAGGGGTCTCCGTATATTAGCCTGGAAGCGGCCGTGCCCTTCAAACCGGTCTTGGACTTATATTCAAAGTTTACTATGTTCAAGAAAGAATGATTTTTTATCAAGGATGATTCTGTTTCTTTCCGCCTTTTCACTTCCGGCTGTAAGATGAATATCATTTATATTTTCCATGTTCTGACTGTAGTGCTTCTTCTGACACGCTCTATTTCTTGCTAGCGACAGGTGGCATTGCAGTCGTGGAAGATGATTCTTTGGCGCGGATGGCTACTGAAATAAAGGCCATTCCCGCACGGGATAGGTCGGCTTCGTTCCTGATTACGAACGCTACCCTCCTGGAGTACAACTTGATCCAGCCGCACCAGTCCGTGGTTAAGCAGAGGGACACGGCTGAGGAGAAGGCCGCTAAAGCTAAGGAGGGGGCCACAGTGAAGAGTGGCAAGAGGAAGCCCTTTGCACAACATCCCGTCGTGGGAGGCAAGAAGCTTAAGGAGTCTGAGGGCCCCTCTCCTAGTACTTGCCCGATCATCTCGGAGGAGGAAGGTGTGGAAGAGGGCAAAGGAGGCGATATGGAAGGAGAGTCGGAGGGCGGAGGAGATGGAGATGGTCAGGGTGGTAGTGGTGCTGGTGCCTTAACCTCTGGGCAAGATCCTGAACTGGATGAGGCTCTCCGCCAGGCCTTCGGGGAATCGGAGGGAGAATCGGAAGCGGAGAAGGCGAAGGAGACTGGCAAGGCCAGGGTTGGTGCCGATCTATCCCCTAAGGGTTCCTCAGCCAGGGTGACTCGGGCGGTGCAAGGTGAAAGTTTGTCCTCTGTCGATTCCGTTTACGATAGGGACTTAGAAATATTTTATGGTTCACTTCCGTCCTGGAATGAGATTCAGGAATTATTGCAGTATCCCACTCCTCCGCAGGGTTTGTATAATAGATGTGCATTCTCACTTTTTCTTTCTTTTTAACTTAACATGTTTCTTGAATTATGGATCATCGTGTGCTCATAACACTTGTTTTTTACTCCAGGGGCAGGCCAGGCGGCTAAAACGTCAGACGTTCGACACCGCCTTGAACAATTCAAGTTGATGAGAGCTTCTGATAAGCCGAAGCCTCTTACTGGTCGTCCTGGGGACGTGGTCAGATACCGTCCTCTTCTTGGGGTCATTGAAGAGAGCATTCAGAAAAAGAAGAGGAGTCGTTCCTTATTTGAGCCTTCCCCTGGTCCGCAGCTTCCTGTTCAGCCTCCTCGTGATACCACGGAGGAGAGCACGGAGTTTATCCCCCCTTCACCTCCTTCCAAGAATCCCACTGTTATCCGTATAAGGCGTCCTGACGTGCCTCACGACCCCTTTGCCGGTCATCCTGATTTAGATCCAAGCTCTCGGGATATTTCATTTGATGAGGCCACGGGTGAGCACCTTCTTCCCCGCAACCCCATGGTACGAGTGCTAGACGAGGCTAAGTCCCTAGATCTTGTTTTGCTTACCACTCGGGTAGTTACCATGGGAGACGAAGCCAAAGCTAATATCGATCGGGTGGCTGAAGAGACCAAGAAGTTAATGAAGTATCATGCTCAATTGGTCAAGGCCGGGGAGGAGATTGGGAGTGCTAATATTCGGTTGCGGCTGAAGGTTGCCAATCAGGCCGAACAGCTTGCCGGTCAAGCCGTTCAGATTTCTCAACACGAGAAAGCCTCCAGGCGGCTGAAAGAGACCATGGAAAAGGCTAGTAGGGCAGAACTACGGAAGATAGAGGCCGCCTGTAAGGAGCAGATCGACATGGCCATTGCGACAGTGGATGAGGTTCGGAATGCGGATCTCGAGCAGGTAGAGGAGTTGTCTGGGAGGCTTGAGGCCGCGGAGATGGCTCAAGTCAAGTTAAAGGAGGAGATGGAGGAGATGAGGAGGTCTCTCCAGGCTGACTGCTTGAGATACCGATCAGAGAGGGATGTCGCTGTCGCCAAGTTGCAGGCTTCCGAGGCCCGGGTGAGGGAGTTTGAGGAGAATGAGGGGATGATGGACGAGATGCAGCAGGACATGTACTTCCGCACTTGGAAGGAGGGCAGCTTGTCTTGGATGGATGACTATCCCCGGGTCATGGCCAAGATATATCTTCGGGCTTTAGAGGAGGCCAGGGTCAATGCGGGTAGGGAAGGTGGAGTGGCTTTTAGTCTGGATGTGGTCACTGCTCAGTTCTCGAAAGAGGAGCAAGCGGCGGTGAAGGAGGGGATGCGGTTGCTTGCTGCGGAGGAAGCGGGTGTGCAACTGGAGGATGAGGATCAGGCGGCGGACGCTGGTGAGTTATTCTTCTCTTTTCCTTTTCTTTCTGGGTCTCCATAACTTGATCGTTTATCGTTTGTTTAATGAATCCCTCTTCTGAATTGGACAGGTGGAACTTCCGATCAACACGCTGGGAGCTCCGACCCTGCGGTCAAGTAGGCTTGGGGGAGTTGGTAGGATGAGAGCGAAGTGTGGACGCAGCTGGTTACTTGTCCGGATTTGGCTACCTTTTTATTTCCTTTTATCGCTGTTTATGTTAGTCCAAAACATTGATGTGACTGTAATAATATTATTTGTAAAGAATAACTTTATGTGATTTTATGACATAAGCTGATTTTGTTATGTTTAAATGTTGTTGTCATTTTGATGTGGTGCGTGAGAAGTATGTATATGCCTGTGATTTTAGTTGTGTTTGATGTTAAGCTGTTGCTTGAAATATAATTTCATGTTTTGCAATGTTAGTGTGACGTATGAATAAACTATGGTCACATATTTATGTACAAGAGAAGAGAGTACCGCCCTTCATGTTTTAGTTGCAGGTGGTAGCTTTGAGCGTCTTGTGTAACTGATCATGGATATAGCTGAGTACCTTGCCACCCAGTACGCAGGCTTAGATTCTCATGAGTGAATGCTCCCTATTTGGTTTCCTGTACTTTAGAGTTTGTTATACAGGATAGGAGAAAAATATTTAAATGAAATGGAAATATGGGAAAAGTAAAACTTCCAGTCACGGAAGGCCGTCGATGTGCTTAAGTTCGTGGCAAACGGGTTTTGTAGTCACTTTCCCTAGCTGTGGGTCTTGGAGACATTTGTCACCCATCTTACGCCTCCGCGGGGAGTTTTCTTTTTTACCACAGCCGCACTTAAGATACATCGGAGCCGAGATCGCGCACGGTAACTACCCGAACCATTATGGTCCGTAATCGTGGGTATTATTCGATTTACCGTGGCCGGCTAGCGTGGGTGCCGTTGGCCGTGAACTACCCCTGGCTGGCCACACCTTATGTTGGGGCTTAAAGTAGGTTCATAGTTGCCGGCGAGCCGAACGCCGTAATGAGCTGCCATCGGCTATAGTCGGACTTTATGATGACTTATAATCGGCTCATTACAGTTGGCTTTGAGGGCAGTCGCGAGCAATGATTTAACCCGCAGCAGAGGGACGCTGGAGCAAAAGAGTCTCATTGGCGAGTGCATAGAATCGTAGCGTACCTGTTAGGCCTTGTCCAGATGAGGCCGTGGTGCGTCTTGATTGGAGATGCCATAGGATTTTGTTCAACAGAAAAGGATAAAGCTTAACAAGCAGCCAAGATATAAAGGAACAAGTTAAAAAGAGACAAGATTTTTTAAAGTGGTTCGGCATGAAAATGCCTACGTCCACTGATTCTCTTTGTTAATTCACTTCATATGGGCAGTACAAGTTAAGAAAAGTATCGACGGAGGTGTCGGATGTTCCATGCCCTCTGGAACACCTCTTCGTCCACTGTTGACAAAATATAAGCTCCGTTGTGGAGATCTTTATGAATTACATATGGTCCGTCCCAGATGGGGTCCAGTGCCCCGGGGCGCGGAAAGATTCTCCTGAGGACAAGATCTCCTTCTTGTAGGATGCGATGCTTGACTTTGGAGTTGTATAGTGCTGCCACTTTTTGTTTGTGAGCTGCTGCTTTGAGTGCTGCATCGTTTCTCCTTTCCTCAATCAGATCCAAAGACATGAGGAGGAGTTCTTCGTTTTCTTCTGGATTGTAGTGGATCCTACGGTGGGAAGGAACAATAGTCTCAACAGGGAGCATTGCCTCCGATCCGTATGCCAAAGAGAAAGGAGTATGTCCCGTTGATATTCTGAAAGATGTGCGGTAGGCCCAAAGTGTCGTAGGAAGTTCGTCCACCCAAGCGTCTTTTGACTTTTCAAGTTTCTTCTTGATTAGGGTTTTGAGAATTTTGTTGACAGCTTCGACTTGTCCGTTTGCCTGAGGGTAAGCTACTGATGAGAAGCTTTTATGAATTCCATGCTCTTGGCACCAGTCGGCGAATTCTTCGCTGTCAAATTGGAGTCCGTTGTCCGATATGATCTTGAGTGGTACTCCGTACCTGCACAGAATATTTTTGATCAAGAAGTTGATAACTTTTGCTGAAGATATTTTATTTAGGGGTTCCGCTTCCACCCATTTGGTGAAATAATCGACTGCCACTATAGCATATTTGGCTCCGCCTCTGCCCGTTGGCAGTTCACCAATTAAATCAATTCCCCATACAGCAAAGGGCCAAGGGCTGGTCATTTGAGTAATCTCATTTGTGGGTAGTTGAGGAATCTTGGCAAATTTCTGACATCTGTCGCATCTCTTGACGAAGTCTAAGGCGTCTTTGTTTAGTGTGGGCCAGTAATATCCATATCGGAGTATCTTTTTCGCCAGAGTCTGCCCTCCAGTGTGATCTCCGCAACTTCCTTGATGGATGTTGGATAAGATTTCCTTGGCTTCCCTTCTAGCGACGCATCTGAATAAGGGGCTAGAGAAGCCACGCCGATAGAGGATGCCTTCTTATATTGTGTAGTGGGGAGCTTTCCTCAAAATTCTCCTGACTTCATCACGTTTGTCTGGTAGTGTGCCGTCCTACAAATATTTCTGGATAGGAGTCATCCAAGTTCCTTCTTCGATTGCAGTTATCAGATTCACTTGTTCGAAACTTGGGGCTAGCTGCCTTGAGATGGCTAGTGCTCCGGAAATGGTGCTATTCTTCATACTAGCATGCTTTGCTAGTTCATCGGCCTCTTGGTTATCTTCTCGAGGAATGTGTTTGATTAGATAATTGTCCAATTGATCGAGCAGCAGTTTGGTTTTCTTTAGATATGCTGTGAGTCGTTCTCCTCGTGTCTGGAACTCTCCTAGTACTTGGTTTACGATAAGTTGAGAATCACTATGAAGACATAAAGAATTGACTCCAATTTCTAAGGCAAGCTCCAATCCCGCTATTACTGCCTCATACTCCGCATCGTTGTTAGTGGCCGCGAATTCCAACCTTAATGCATAGTACAGCTTTCTTCCCCTGGGGGTGATTATCACAATACCTGCCCCCGAGCCTTGTTCGTTCGATGCTCCATCTACAAAGAGGTTCCACTTGATGTTTTTTGCTATTTCAAATTGATCCTTGCCTTCGTTGGTAGTGAATTCGGCAATGAAATCGGCCATGGCTTGCCCCTTGATAGCGGTGCGAGGGTGGTAGGTGACGTCATACTGACTTAGTTCAATGCACCATTTGAGGAGTCGTCCAGAAGTGTCGGGACGATGGAGCACCTGTCTTAGTGGTTGATCGGTTAGAACTCTGATGGAGTGAGATTGGAAGTAGTGTCGCAGTTTTCATGACGCGATCAATAAACAATATGCCAATTTCTCAAGTTTAGGATATCTGGCTTCTGCCCCTGTAAATCTCTTACTTATAAAGTATACCGGGCGTTGTGTGCGGTCTTCTTCTCTTACCAGGGCAGCGCTTAGAGCATGAGATGATACAGCGAGGTATAGGTATAGCTCTTCGCCTTCGTTTGGAGTTGAGAGTACTGGTGGTTTCTGAAGGTGTTCGATCAGGTTAAGGAAGGCTTTTAAGCATTCATCGGTCCACTCGAACTTTCCTTTGTCTTTCTTGAGAGCTTCGAAGAAAGGGACGCACTTGTCAGTTGCTTTGGAAATGAATCTGCTTAGGGCGGCCACCTTTCCGTTTAGGCTCTGCATTTCTTTTCGAGTGGAAGGTATCCTTATTTCTTTTAGAGCCCGGATTTGTTCAGGGTTTGCTTCAATTCCTCTGGCATGGACGATGAATCCTAAGAATTTTCCCGATGACACTCCGAAGGAGCACTTTAGAGGATTCAGCTTCATTCCATATCGGCGAAGTACCTGAAACATCTCGCTCAGGTGGCTTACATGATCGTCGGCTCTCCTGGACTTTACCAACATGTCATCCACATATACTTCCATAGTTCGTCCTATTAATTCCGCGAACATCTTGTTGACGAGGCGCTGATAGGTAGCTCCGGCATTTTTGAGTCCAAAAGGCATGACTTTGTAACAATATAACCCCCGGTCAGTGATGAAGCTAGTGTGGTCTTGATCGGGAGCGTGCATGGGAATCTGGTTGTATCCGGAGTATGCATCCATCAAAGATAAAAGTTCGTGCCCGGCAGTGCTGTCCACAAGTTGATCAATTCGGGGGAGCGGGAAGCAGTCTTTCGGGCAAGCGTCATTTAAGTTGGAGAAATCAATGCATGTTCGCCACTTCCCATTAGCTTTCTTTACTAGTACCGGGTTAGCGATCCATTCTGGGTAGATGGCTTCTCGTATGAAGTCATTAGCAAGTAGGTTTTTTACTTCCTCATCGAGGGCTGCTGATCGTTCTGCTCCCATGCTTCTCTTTTTCTGCTTTATCGGTACCTTGGTGGGATCGATGTTCAGCATGTGGCATGCTATGTCTGGGGAGATTCCTATCATATCGGCATGTGTCCACGCAAATACATCTAAGTTGTGGCAGAGAAAGTCAATGAGTTGATCCTTCAATTCTGTTTTTAGCTGAGATCCTATTTTTAATAGTCTACTTGAATCATGTTTGTCTACAGATACGAATTCCATGGCCTCTGCAGGCTCAGCGGTAGCCTCCTCCTCCTTATCCCTGGGGTCTAGTTCATTGAAAGGATCGCTGGTGTATCGAAGAGGAGGGGCTTTCTTTAGTTGCTATGCTTCCAAGCTTTTTATGCAGAGAGTAGTCTCTGCATCTTTCCCTTTATTCTTTCTACGGTTATTGCGAAGTTCAGTTACATAGCAATCTCGAGCGGCGTCTTGATCTCCTTCAACTTCTCCTATTCTGTTATCTGTTGGGAATTTCATCTTTAGGCACCACGGGGCTAGGACAATTTGAAAGTCAGATAAGGCTGCTCTTCCCAAGAAGGCGTTGTAGGCCAAGTGGTTTTCTATTAGTACGAACGTTTGTTTTCGCACAACGGAGCGGGGATGACTTCCTATTTCGACGAAGAGGTCAAGTTGCCCGAGGGGCATTTTCGCATCTCCAGTGAAACCGTGCAGGAGTTTGTTGCAGGGAGACACATCCTTCATTGACAGCTTCATTTTGTCGAAAGCATGCTTGAATAGGATATTTATGGAGCTTCCTGTGTCTATTAGAATTCGGAAAACTTTAGCTGGACCGAACCAGGCAGAGATGACCATGGGATCCATACGCGGATACTGTCTTCCTTCTAAATCACGCCTACTGAATACGATGTCTTCACTCTCTTTCCGTTTGGGGTAGCGTTCTTCCATAATGGAGTTAACATAGCCTTCAGCATTTCTAAGTGACTTGCCGTATCTTTCCATCTCTGCCCAGCTTCTGTCGGCGATGTGTGGTCCTCCCGAGATGGTATGGACCACTATCTTCTCTTGACTAGAGCCACTGGTGTTGCGATTCCCTCCGCCTACTTCTGGGAGGGGTCGCTTTGAGTTCTCATCGGCAGGAGTTGGAGTCCTGTTCTGACCTTTCACATAGCGTTCCAGCCTTCTTCTTCTGATGTGTTCTTCGATCAAGTCCCGGAGATGGTGGCATTCATTGGTGTCATGTCCGTGGGATTCGTGGAAGCGGCAGAACTTTCCAGACTTGAGTGCGTTATCAGATTCTTTCTTGTGCGAGGGGCGCTTGTATCCGAGTTCGCCCTGAGTGGCTAGAAAGATGTTTTCGATTGTTTCATTTAAAGGAGTGTAGGAGTCAAATCTTGGTCCTGGTCGATATTGGCGTTTTTCAACCTTCCTGCCCCCAGCATTGTCTCTAGATTCATTTCTTCGAGTGTCCTTAGCTGCAGCGGGAACCTTGTCCGAAGTTGTCTTACCTTGTTGCCCTGACTGCCTCTCAGTGGCGGCGTCTTCAAGTCTCATATACTTTCCAGCTTCATGGAAGAAATCAGGTAAAGTAGCTGGTTTTTCCTTAGTGAGTCTTCTAGCGAACTTGGTATCTGGGTGTACGCCACTACAGAGGGCCATTAGGGTAAGCTTCTCATCGGCATCTTGGACTGCGGCCGCTGCGGCGTTGAATCGGGTTAGATATTGTTGCAGTGTCTCTCCGGATTTCTGTTTGACATTGGATAGAGAATAAGCATCCTTGGGTTGTTCTACATGGATGCGGAACTGGCTAATGAACCTTTCTTTCAACATCTCCCATGAGCTGATAGACCCTTAGGGTAGATGGCAGAACCAGGAGGTAGCTAGATCTGCTAGGAATAGCGGAAAGCATTTACACAACACCCCTTCTGTTGCTCCGCTCATGAGCATATGCTGGGTGTATCTCTGTAAGTGTACGATGGGGTCGGAAGTTCCCTTGTAAGGTTCCATGGTTGGCATTTTCCATTCCCGGGGGGTGATGGCAGTTTCGATATTGCGGGTGAAGGGGCTGGTGACCCTAGCGCCTATTCCTCGTCCCTTTGCTCCCGTTGGACGCATTCTCTGAATAATCGTGCCATTCTTTCATCAGAATTTTGAGCAGATAGAAATGAACTTGGTTCTTCCCTGCGGGATCGATCTCGTCCAGATGACCTGTAGGGATGGTATAGTCTATCACTTCTGACGTTATCCAGTGGTTGCCTCTGGCTGCTCGGATGCATGCTAGGACCAGCCACAGTTGCCCCCTGCCTTGATCTTCCCCTGTGGGGTTCTGTTTCGAGCATTTCCATGGAGTCAACTTCGGGCTGGGTTCTAGCTCGGCTCCGTTCAGCGGGGTTTCTATGATTAGGCAGCATGACTGGCTCAGCTACATCCGACCCTCGCCTGGCACCTCCCCCACTTGGTTCGGTTCCAAGCGCTTCCTCGAGTCGGAGTTCGGGCTGAGTCCGGGCGCGGCCCCTATCATTGTTGTTCCTGTTGATGGCTTCTTCGAAGAGGGAAGACCTTTCATGTCTCCGAGATCCTCCAGATTGAGATTCATCCCATGATTCAGTGTTGCGGTTGGATTCTTCGACATTCCTCAAGCGTGACATGAGTTGGTTCACCAAAGCTTCTTGTTGGGATGCGAAGCTGTTAGTCACTTCCACCACAACTCTGTCTAGGTCTGCTCTAGTGATTACTGCCGGTTGTTCCGCGGCTGGGGCTGGGGCTGTTGGAATCGCCTGATCTACATGCAGCACTGCTGCTATAGTGGGATGGTTCTCTTGATCTGGATCCACTGGATTTGGAGCGCTGCTAGTTGCAACGTTCTTTCCCTTGTTGGCGTCTTTTCTTGGCCTGGAAGTCATGTTTCCTAGGCAATGAAGGGTGCTATTGGGAAAGAAGTTTGAATGAGGGAAGCTGAAGCTTCGAGTTCGAAGCTCTCAGTGAAAGCACCAAAAATGTTTGCGCAAAAAATGGGCAAACACCTCCAAGTCGTGTGATTTAGTTGATTTTATGTGATTCTTAATGATTTAGATGAGTTGTGTAAATATGAAAAAAGAAGGGGCTGAAATGTAAAAGACACACAGATTTATAGTGGTTCGGCCAGAACGTGCCTACGTCCACTTTATATGTTATTATCTTCTTTCTTTCAGATTACAAGTACAATGCTTTGTGTACAAGTATATGAAAGTAGTTTGAAAGTTCCTTCCGTGCTTGAGCTCTCAAACTTGTCTGCCATTGTTGTACCCCTGCCCCTCTATTTATAGAGTGAGGTTGGGGGCAGGGGTCTTGGATGTATATAGCTGCTGGTGGGCCTGGGCTGAAGCAATCTGGCCTGGCAGCGTTCTGGTTCGGCGAGGCTTGGTTCGGTAGTGGTTGGAGAAGGTTGGATCGGTGGGGCTTTGGACCGGTGGTCGTTGGTGATGGAAGTTGGTTCGGCATGAAGGTTGGACACGTGTGGTTCGGCTGGGAGTTTGGTCCGATAGGCAATGGACCGGTGTAGGGTTGATTCATTGGTGTTGGTCCGGCTACGAATGGTCCGGTGGTGGAGGTTGGAGCACGGTGAGATTGGAGGACCGGATGTGTTTGACCGAATGGGGCATGGCCTTGTGCCGAATGTTCTTGGAGGAAAGTATGCATGGGCCGAATGGTATATATCTTGAATTGCCGAATGAACTTGTGCTTGGAACGCCGAATGGACTTAGGAACCGGAAGGAATGGAGGTTGCGATTCCGGGTTAAACTGACGCTTCTCGGTCTCGAGATCTTCTGGGTGAAAATTCGCCCAACAATTGCTTTATAAATTCTT
Organism: Allium cepa; assembly: GCA_030765085.1. Classification (NCBI taxonomy): domain Eukaryota; kingdom Viridiplantae; phylum Streptophyta; class Magnoliopsida; order Asparagales; family Amaryllidaceae; genus Allium; species Allium cepa. The sequence continues at coordinate 176,007,064 of CM060931.1, forward strand.
TGATTTATTACACTAAGTAATAAACCCTCAATTACTTTACCAAGTAATTATTCATTTAAAATTACTTCCGAATAAGTAATTTCACTTATCTCAATTACCTCCTGTAATTTATTCATCAATTACTTCCATTAAGTAATTACTCTCATCAAAACTTATTAAGTAATAATACTTAATCATTTATCAAGTGACTTTCTTAATTAATTAACAAATTAATTAACTTACATGATTACAAACACCCCACAAATCAAAATCGAGTAATTCATCCCTTAATTATGCTTTAACCAAATTAATCTTCAATTTACAGATTAATTAACCTTCAACTATTAATTGATAAACCTTAATTTTTAATCAATCCTTTAATACAAAGTAATCAATCACTAATTACTTTCATAATTAATTAATTAACCTTAATTAAATAATTAATTATCTCTTAATCATTAATTAATAAAACTTAATTATTAATTAACAATCTTAATTACAAATTAATTAATCCATAAATATAATTAATTAATTCTTAATTACAATTAATTAACCTTTAATAATAGTTAATTAATTCTTAATTAACTTGCATTATAGATTAATAATCTTTAATTATTAATTAAGAAAACCAAATTAAAACTTAATTACTCAATAAAACCTTTATTAATTATTAATTAATTACTATTTTAATTAACCCTTAATTACTTAATTAATAAGTAATTATAATTTAATTAATCATTAGTCATTAATTAAGTCATCATCTTAATTATTAGTTAATTAAATTAATAATTATAATTAATTAATTACTTAATTAACCCCTTTAAAATAATAATTAAATTAATTAATTAAACTTAAAATTTCTTAATTAACTAATGAATTATAAATCATTAACATTTAATTATTCTTTAAGATAAAACATTATCTTGAATTAACCTTGAAAAATTACTTAACTTAATTCATTAATTAATTTGAAATATAAAGAAATCTTTAATTACCTATCTTTAATTATTAATTAACAATCATTAGTTTCAAGTTCATAAATTACTTAAATCCTTAGTTGTTAATTAATAAATCATTTTTCATAAATAAAAACATTTTCTTATAAATTTCCTCATTATATTTCCAAAGAAAGTTTTGAAAATAACATTAAGGTTTTTAACTTAAAACATTTAATATCATTCATACAAATTCATTTATAAAAACAATTCGATTCAAAGACAAGAATTTTAATTTAACTTAAATTATTTAAAGTTTAAACTTACTTATTTTAAACTAAATAAAATCTTGTTAAACATTTAAATTTGGGTCCAACCCATGTGTACATGAATCCAAGAACCCAGTACATCATCCTTTCTTAAAAAAAATAGTTTGACTTTAAAATTTAAAAGCTGTTTCAGTTTAAAATTTAAAAACTGTTAAAAACATAACAGTTTAATCAGCTAGCAAAACCCAGAAACCACACGAGATTTCCCCGAGTCATTCACCCAATACACCCGAGACCCACTTCGAGAAAACAAGCAAACCCAAACGAAACACACCCCATTGACACCATCTACCTGTGCAAGTGCACCAGCGCTGGAATCGCCTCCGGCCAACGCCGACTTCACCGACACGTCACTCTACCACCCTACAAACCCCTACGACCAACAGAATATCACTTCTTGCCTTGATTCAAAATCGAGCTCCTCAGGGTGAACAGAACCCAAACCATCATCAGGAAATTCCTCTGAACTCACACCACCGATCAACTAAAATCGCCACAACTCCGGCCATGGATTGCTGACCCACCGCACTTCCTTTTCCTAAATTTCCTTCAAGCTCGATGTGAATATGAAGATGCAGTAGCCAAAATTCCCAAGTTCAAACAGAACTAGGTTTAAAATCAAAATCAAGCAATTTCAACCTCCACAATGAATTACAAACCCTACAGCAATTTTTCTCTTACTCTCCAATCCAACCTCTAACTCCATCATGAATCCCGAGCAAGCCAGATGCACAGATCATCAGAATTAGACCAAAACCCAAATTCCAGAAAACCCCAAATTACTTACTCAATATGATTTTAAAAATTGTGATATTTGTTTCAAAAGTCCTAACTTTCCAAACTGATCTAGGATATACGCTTGAATCAGTAAAAATTAACCTTCGATTTTATTGCATTTGAAGATTTTAACTGAGTTTCCTTGTTCCAGAAATATTACTGAATCTAAAATACTAGTTCTTGTTTTTAAGAAAATTATATGATGTTTAAACTAACTAGCTTGATTCAAACACCATAGATTCACAGAGATTAAGCGAAAATTTAAAATTTTGTTTTGTTTTAAAACCCATGAAATCAGAAAACAGGGAGATTCAAACAACCCAACAAAAAATCCAAATACATTACAGATTGGTGCTTCTACCATCACGTGCAATGTATCATTATCACAGGAAATTTTCAAGCAACAAATAATAAATCACTTAAAGTTTTAGTAAAATGTTTACTTACCATATCAAAGAGATGCAGAGCCTTAAATCTTGATGATAAAGCTGGAGATTTGCAAAATGCTTTGAACCTGAAGCTTTTAAAAACAGAAATGCCTCCTCATCCCTTGATTTGATTTAAGCTGGAATATTTCAGGTTTGTTTTTGTTTTGAAAACTTGCTAGCTCTAACTTTTTGCTTCAGATTTCCTTGACCCATTTGCATGCATATGAAAATGAGGCAGACATGGGATTGAAAACTTGCATCAACTTTGAAAACATGATGCAGATTTTGTTTGCACTTGCATTTGTTTTGAAAACTAATTGTAGGCTTTTAATCACAGAAATGTTTCAGGTTTTTTTATTGTTTTTGTTTGAGGCAAAACTGAAAAGAATGTTTACAGTTTTCTGTAATAGAGGTTGATGTTTTTGAGGAGATTTCAGATTTTTGTTTGAGGAGGATTTCAGAATTTGGTTGTTGAGTGTTTTTTGATTTCTGAAGAGTAAAAGTTGCATTGATAGTTCTAGTTTCTTTTTTTAGGAATGAACAAAAATTTTAAAGAAAAAGAAAGTGAAGAGATATGGTGTTTAAATAGGCAAGTTTTCAGATTTATTAAATTAAAAAGAAAATTAAAAAAAACATGGACACTTGTCTTAAATTTTCATAAATGTTGTAACACTTGTTGTCAAAGTGTTTTAGAACTACACACTTGTCAATTTTATTTAATTTTATTCTAAAAGGAATTTAAAAGCTTTTTAAATTAATTTCCTAATTACTAATATGTTTTTCATAGTTTAAAAATACTTTTCTAATTAAATTCCCAATTAACAAATACATTTATACATTTATAAATGTTTTCTAAATTTATATAAATACAATCTTTAAAAAGAAATGAAACCAAATATGATTTAAATAAAATTATATACAATATTGCATACTCATTTTAAAATGCTATTTCAAAAACCTTTGTATTTATTCTTATTAAATAAATACAAATCCAAATTTCTATCAATAAATTTCCATAAAAAGAAAAATATAAACAAATCTTATTTTTAATTAAGAAAAACATTATCTATATATTTTAAACTCAAACTGTATTATCATTTTATTTTAAGATGTATGTATATTCCTTGTATTCAAATTTATATTCAATTCAAAGTCAAATTTAAAAATCCAAATCTAAAATTAATTTAAATAAATATAATATCTATTTTTAATTAAGCTCATTATTATTTACAAATAATTTATCCTATTTTAAAATCAATTTATATACACAGATTTAAATACACTTATCAATTATGAAAACAATAAGTCTATTTAGAATTTATTTACACAAAAAGTTAATTATTCTTATTATAAAATCAATTTATAGCCATAATTAAAACATTATATTATTATTACTTGGTTATTTATTTTTGAAAATAACAATTTTATCACTTTCAAATAATTTAAATTAAGAGATTATCACATTTTAAATTCCTGGAAATTCCGAGATATTACAGTGGCCACAATTGTTGTAAGTTAACCATTTATTTAGTCTATTAATTAAAACAGGTAATCAATTGCAATAAATCTAAATTAAATGTTACGTTAATGAAAATTGAGGTAATAATTGGAAATAACGTAAATTTTATTCATAATATGATAAGTAGTTGAATTAAAAGAATGGAAGGCAGGATTTATTAGCTTATTTGAATTTAAAGTTAAATAATTAAATTAATTGCAGATAAGTGGAGTTAAATATTAAAAATATTACGTTATTGAGGTTTAGATGAAATTTGAGAATAATAATGTAATAAACCATGAACCAATGTTAATTTCATCTATTGGATAATAATGAATTGAATAATAAGAATGAAAGGTAAATTAAATAGAATTATTGGGGATTTAATTTATAATTTTGAATATAATGAAATTGAAAACTTAACATTGCAATTGATAGATTAGTCAACTTTAAATTGACATCTAAATTTGTTTAAATTATTGTAGATGATTAAGAAAAATAAAAGTGATAAAATTGTCAGTTATAGAATTGAAATTAAAAATTGGATTTTATTTCATTAATTATTAATTTTTCAAAATTCATGTAAAAATAGCCATTTTGGCCACTGACCTGGATTTCGACGAAACAAGTTTCATCGGATCCGTAACGGTGAATTATCGTAGGATTTCAAGTTTCGTAGCGATCGGACCTGTCGTTTGATCGTACGAACGCGAAATGCCTTGAAATCGATTTAATTGAAATCAATTTGGAAAATTTTGATTTTTGCATAGCTTCTTCATACGATGAAATTTGGGCTTGAAACTTGTTCCATCGAGTTTAAATATTTTAAAACATTTATTTTGATATATGCGTTGACCAAATTTCGTTCGGGAGTCGAAACGGGCTTTTCGGGCCATATATCGTCCAGCGCCTACATACAGTCAATCCGATTCATTCTATTTCAACCATACCTATAAATACACTATTATAAACCCTAGCCTACCTCTATTTCTCATTTGTCTGCACGTACAATTTCTTTCACCTCCTCATTTCAATGGCAGACAAATACCTAATATCAATTGCAATTCAAAAATCAAAGTGAAATTTCAAACTCCTCAAAAAATTTAGAAAAATTATATATCGGAGCTCTCGATGTATGCATTTCAAATCTGCAGTACATTTTTTGGTTTTGAATCACCGTTTGTCCAGAAATTGATGAACCATCTTCGGCTGTTCATCGCTCGACGATGAACTTTATCTGATCGGGAAATCATTTTCGGATTTTGTGGAGATTGAGGTGTGTTGTTCATCTATGCAAGCCGTTCGACGATTCATCGGCTAGATTGTCGGGAAAATTCGATTAGGGTTCTTTAAAAACCAGTGGCTATGGTGGTTTTGGGTCGCGCTCGTCATCGTGGGGGGCCGAGCAGGTGAGGGGCGGAGGCACGCGAAGCGACGACAAAGACAGCTGGCCATAGCGGCGTACGGTGGCGGCGGCGTGTTCGAACTGGGTGTGTGCGTTCCTCGTTCCTATTGCTGTGTTCTGTAAGTGCTGTAGCGTGAGTAAAGATGGGTGCAAGTGACGTGGCATGGGTGTGTTCCATTTCTTTCTAATTTGTTTTTATTTTTAATTTTGTTTTGGATAATCAAATGCGTATAACTTTTGCGTACGGTATCAGATTTACGCGAGGTTTTCTCCGCTAGGTTCGTATTGGTGACTGGTTTGGACAAAATATGAGGCTATTCAATTTTTGGGTTTAAATTAGATTTGAATTCAATTTAAATTCAAAAGGTGAGTATTTTAACCCCTCACAACTTCTAAAATTTCTTATTGTTAAATTTATGTATGATGTAATTTGAGATTTATTTATAGCTGTTTGGCATATATTTAATCATCATCTCATTTAAATTGCATTTATTTGAATTAAATTGTTATCAAATTCATTATTGCATATAAACTGCCAGTAGTTGTTTAATTTATCTTTGGATATGAACTGACAGTAATTACTTGTTATTTATTTCTATGCTATATAGATGTTATTGTTTGAATTGGACGATGATTGTGATAAATGATTGATGGTTGATATTGGATGAATGGAGTTTGCATTTTATATTTTTATAAACTGCAAGTTTTTATGCATTTTTATTTCATTCGGGATTGCGGTTTGAAATGATATACAACCGTTTTTTATTTTAAATTACGGATTGAAATGATAAATATCCGTATCACTTGACCATATGGTAGAAAATTACATACAGACACCGTGGTCTATATATAAAAATATTTCGAAATAATTTCTATGGTTTTAGAAAGAAATATACGGTTTAATAAATATTAATTTTTGATATTATATAAATATTATATATATATAGTTAAATTCTTGAATTCTAGCTATGTATAAATTTGTTTAATAAAAATAAGCTTAATAATGAAGTTTGATTGATTTATATTATATGGTTAAGTACCTATTTAAGATATTGTATATCCAGAGTTTAATGACTTAAATAAAAATTAAATTGGAAGATGAATATGAAATTGGTTTGAATTGATTTTTTTTAAGAATTTTTCTCGAATAAATTTGATTTGAATGAGATAAATTTGAGATTATACGAAATTGAATTTATTTAAGAATTAAACCAAAAGGGTTGATGGGATATTTATTAAAATGGAAATTTTAAAAGGTATAATTATTATAACTTGATTTTGGGGTCTAGGTGAATTAAATGATTATTTCAAGTATAATGAATTGAAGGAAATATCTAGTTATTTGTAATTTGAGTCTTATTTAAATGATAAGGGTTTATTATGTAAATTATTTCAAACTAAATAATAGAAGATTTAATTGTTGAATCGAAATTATAAAATTTAGTTTTGATATTTTGGAATATTTAAAGCTTTGAAATGTATCGAAATTGAAATGTTATAGCAATTGAAATGTTCCGAAGTTATGAATTTCAAAGCATTATGTTTTAAAGGTGTTAAAATTTCAAATGTTTGGGTTTGACGGATAAAATTTGGAAGTGCAATGATTTCTGGAAAAGGGATATTTTTGAAATAAAATGATATTATGTTGATTTGAAATAAAAAGGATATCATATTGATTTGGTTTTAAATTTGAAAGGATATCGTATTGATATGGTTTTGAAATGGATATTATATTCTGGTTTTAAAAGCGTAAACTATTTTGAAAAGACTACGGTGTTATAATAACGTTTGGTTGTTGAAGAGATCGGGATCAGAAGTTGTCATACTCTTTGCCAACTCTGAAAACCACTTTAACAACCGCAGTTGATAGATTAATCAACTTTAAATTGACATCTAAACTTGTTTAAATTATTGTAGATAATTAAAAAATATAAAAGTGATAAAATTGTCAATTATAGAATTGAAATTAAAAATTGGATTTTATTTAATTATTTATTAAAAAAAATTTAATTAATGTAAAAATAGCCATTTTGGCCATTGACTTAGATTTCGACGAAACTAGTTTCATCGGATCCATAACGGTGAATTATTATAGGATTTTAAGTTTCGTAGCGATCGGACTTATCGTTTGAACGTACGAACGTGAAACGCCCTGAAATCGATTTAATTGAAATCAATTTGGAAAATTTTGATTTTAGCATAACTTCTTCATACGATGGAATTTGGACTTGAAACATGTTTCAAATCGAGTTTAAAATCTTTTAAAACGTCTATATTGATATATGGTTGACCTAATTTGCCATTATCTTCCAGCGCGTACATCCAATCGATCTGATCTATTGTATTTCAATCTACCTATAAATACTCTGTTATAAACCCTAGTCTATATTTCTCATTTGTCTGTGCGTACAATTTCTTTCACCTCCTCATTTCAATGGCAGACAAATACCTAATATCAATTGCAATTCAAAAATCAAAGTGAAATTTCAAACTCCTCAAAAAAATTCACAAAAATTATATATGGAAGCTCTCGATGTATGCATCTCAGATTTGCAGTTCGTTTTTGGTTTTGAATCACCATTTGGCAAGAAACCAATGAACTATTTTCGGCCGTTCATCGCTCGACGATGAACTTCGTCTGATCGGAAAATCATTTCTGGGTTTTGTGGAGATTGAGGTGCGTTGTTCATCTGTGCAAGCCGTTCGACGATTCATCGGCTAGATCATCGGGAAAATTCGATTAGGGTTCTTTAAAAACCGACGGCTATGGTGGTTTTGGGTCGCGCTCGTCGTCGTGGGGGGCCAAGCAGGTGAGAGGCGGAGGCACTCGAAGCGGCGGCGAGGTCAGGTGGCCGTAGCGACGTACGGTGGTGGCGGCGTGTTCGAACTGGGTGCGTGCGTTCCTCGTTCCTGTTGCTGCATTCTGCAAGTGCTGTAGCATGAGTGAAGATGGGTGCAGGTGACGTGGAATGGGTGTGTTCCATTTCTTTTTAATTTTTTTTTATTTTTAATTTTGTTTTGGATAATCAAATGCGCATAACTTTTACGTATGGTATCAGATTTATGCGAGGTTTTCTCCGCTAGGTTCGTATTGAAATTCTAGACACTTTGACGCTGGTTTGGACAAAATCTGAGGCTGTTCAATTTTTGGGTTTAAAGTGGATTTGAATTCAATTTAAATTCAAAAGGTGAGTGTTTTAACACACTCACAATTTCTAAAATTTCTTATGTTTGTTAAATTTATGTATGATGTGATTTGAAATTTATTTATAGCTGTTCGGCACATATTTAATTATGATCTCAGTTAAGTTGTATTTATTGAATTAAATTGTCATTATTGCATATAAACTGTCAGTTAGATAGTTGTTTAATTTATTTTCGAATATAAACTATCTAACTGACAGTTTATATGCAATAATGACAATTTAATTCAAATAAATACAACTTAACAGAGATGATGATTAAATATATGCCGAACAGCCAGTAATTACTTGTTATTTATTTATATGCTATATAGATGTTATTGTTTGAATTGGACGAAGATTGTGATAAATGGTTGATGATTGGGATCGGATGAATGGAGGTTGCATTTTATGTTTTTATAAACTACAAGTTGTTATGCATTTTTATTTCATTCGGGATTGCGGTTTGAAATGATATACAACCGTATTTTTTTATTTTAAATTACGGATTGAAATGATAAATATCCGTATCACTTGACCATGGGGTAGAAATTATATACAGACACTGTGGTCTATATATAAAAATATTTTGAAATGATTTCTATGGTTTTGGAAAGAAATATACGGTTTAATCAATATTAATTTTTGATATTATATAAATATTTATATATATATATAGTTAAATTCTTGAATTTAAGCTAGGTATAAATTAATTTAATAAAAATAAGCTTAATAATGGAGTTTGATTGATTTATGTTATATGGTGAAGTACCTGTTTAAGATATTGTATATCTAGAGTTTAATGACTTAAATAAAAATTAATTTGGAAGATGAATATGAAATTGGTTTGAATTGATTTTTTTAAAGAATTTTTCTCGAATAAATCTGATTTGAAATTGAGATAAATTTGAGATTATATGAAATTGAATTTATTTTAGAATTAAACCAAAAGGATTGATGGGAAATTTATTAAATTGGAAATTTTAAAAGGTATAATTATTATAACTTGACTTTGGGGTCTAGGTGAATTAAACGATTATTTCGAGTATAATGAATTGAAGGCAATATCTAGTTATTTGTAATTTGAGTCTTATTTAAATGATAAGGGGTTTATTATGTAAATTATTTCAAACTAAATAATAGAAGATTTAATTGTTGAATCAAAATTAAAAAATTTAGTTTTGAAATTTTGGAATATCTAAAGCCTTGAAATATATCGAAATTGAAATGTTATAGCTATTGAAATGTTCCGAAGTTATGAATTTCAAAGCATTATGTTTTAAAGGTGTTAAAATTTCAATTGTTTGGGTTTGAAGGATAAAATTTGGAAGTGCTATGATTTTTGGAAAAGGGATATTTTTGAAATAAAATGGTATTACATTGATTTGAAATAAAAAGGACATCATATTGATTTGGTTTTAAATTTGAAAAGATATCGTATTTATATGGTTTTCAAATGGATATCATATTCTAGTTTTAAAAGCATAAACTATTTTGGAAAGACTATGGTGTTATAATAACGTTTGGTTGTTGAAGAGACCGGGATCAAAAGTTGTCATACTCTCTGCCAACTCCGAAAACCACTTTAACAACCATGTACGCGGTGGAGATTCCAGAATGAAGTAGGATGGTGGCGACGTTCTATTAAGGTATATACGTGGACCCAACTCCCGTGAGTTGGCATAAGGTGAATAAAACAGGAGCGATCTCGGGCCAAGGAGGTAGCCCTTCTTATCGGACACATCCCTTTGATATTACTCTGACTTTTGGATTGATTCGGTGGCCACTTTTGATTTTTTGATTTGGGGGTGTGGCTCGAGGTGGGCGGTAGTTGCGCGCTACGCGTTACTACCAGCCCGTGTGCGTAATTGGTATATCTACCCTGGCATTGCCTAGTTGTGCCATGTCACCTACCCTATCGCGCCTTATACGAGTTTGGTTGTGACGCCCCACCTCTATACCCACGCTAGCCAAGGTGTAATGCCGTCAACTGGCGCAGAGAATAAGGCTGTTGAGGAGCGACCATCCATGTAATTGCTTTGTGCGAGCACCGATATGTCAGATAGAATAACATGCAATTCATTTCGGGAGGAAATCTGACATATCGTCACAACCTCAAAGTTACTACACGGTGGCTATATATACTTCGGAAACAAATATAGAAATAAGCATAACACAAATCAATCATAGATAATTCATATCACAAAGGCGGAAATAGATATGAATATTACACATAAAAGTGTATATCAGAGTAGTGGTCTAACAAGATCCACAATATCACAAAAGAGTAGATACAAGTGCTAGACAAAAGAATATGTATACATCAAGGAGTCTCTATCTCGAATGTGTACAAAAAAAAACTACTAATATAAAGTAGTTATCCAAAATCAAATGATGGTCCCAGATAAGAAGCCAAGCATAAGCACCTGTAAAATCTCAGTCTGACCCGAGTATTATTTAAGAAGAAAATAATAAACGGATCAGTCTAACTATACTTATCCGATAAAATGAGATATAAGAAGAGATGTACTAAAAACGTATGATAACCAAAAATGTCATACTGCGACAAGTATACATGGAAAATCAACTAAATCATACAAATATCTCAAGAATCTCATAGCATCAAAAAGAATATCATATTCTTTATTTACTTCACCAAGCCACAATAAATGACATACATGCCAATCGTAAAAGTTGGTGAAACATAAATTCCAGAAATCAACAATTTGAAATCCAGAGATTAAATAATTCGGAGCAATGACATCCTACATTGTAACGTCCGATGATCCAGAAACACAATAAATAGGAACAACGACGTCGTACAGCGTAACGTTCGATGAACCAAATCATAATAAAATGGAACAACGACGTCGTACAACGTAACGTCCGATGAACCAAAACACAATAAAACGGAACAAGGACGTCGTACAACGTAACGTCCGATGAACCAAATCACAATAAAACGAAACAATGACGTCGTACAACGTAACGTCCGATGAACCAAAACACAATAAAACGGAACAACGACGTCGTACAGCGTAACGTCCGATGAACCAAATCACAATAAAACGGAACAACGACGTTGTACAGCGTAACGTCCGATGAACCGAATCAAAGAGACATCGCACATTGCTAGTCTAAACCATAAACAATAAAGTCTTGGTTCCCTTCGGGAATCACAAGAATAAGAGTATCGAAAAAGAGTTCTTTAAAATAATCTTCTTTCCCAAAAAGCTAAAATTTTCAATAATCACAATTATCTTTATGTAATTATCTTTCTAGAAAAATTTACTTTTTACAAGTCAATTTACTGTGTCTGATTGTCTCATAAAAGCGTTTAGGAGATTCCTATCGATAAAGTTGATCAAGCGCATCGACTAGAATTCTTAAAAAACTAAATGGGCAATACAATCACAAAATCATCTTCTATATGATAAAAAAATCTCTTAGAAGTTTTTAAGAATATCCTTTGCTCATTTAGGAACAAGATCCAATTATACTTATAAATAAACCGTATGAAAAAGATTTGCAAAATTTTAAATTGCTATTTTCATCCAGAATCAATAAATACAAGAATGGAGTCATCGAGATATTCGTAGAATACTCGATTCATAAAATGGATGAAATAGGCTAGACAAACTGAAAGACATAATAAGTCATCATAAGAATCATAACGAGTGCGAAATGCGGTAAGTGGAATGCTAACTTCCGCAACTCGTAGCTAATGAAATCTGGTGGCAAGGTCGAGTTGAAAAGACCTTAACACCACTCAAAAGATTGCTTAGGTGGTAATCCTAAGACAAGTTCAAAAATACCGAAAAATTCCACAAACTACCCGAATGAGAAAATAACGTTTATCATATGGGTTTAAAGAATAAAATGATGCCATCAAATTAGAATCAAAATCACAAAGAAAAATACAAATCTGCTTAACAGATTGAAAATGTCGAAGATGAATAGTCCACTCGAGACATGAAATATGGCTTCATAATAATTGAGCCAATCCTTTCACACAAAAAAATTTCGAAGCCTAAGTAACGCATAAAATGCAAATCGGCTCGGTAAGAAAAAATAAAATAATTTCGACATCAATAGAAAGCAAATTGAGCGTTGCGGATCAACCATCTGGATTCGCAATTCTCAAAGAAGTTAACGAGCCCAAAAATGTTTAAAGAAAAAGAATCAACAAGTTCTTTTGATATAAAATAATAAGATGAATCCATATCAAAAAGAACTCAAATAAGAAGATCACGAAATAAAACAATGTGATCAAGGATTGAATAAAAAGTACCTTGACCAAAAGAAGTGTCACTAGGCATTTGCCCAACATTAAGCTCTCCCTCTCTCCTGCTTCGGAGTATGGGACATGTAGATATATGATGACCCGAACCTTTGCAATAACGACAAAAGAGAGGTTTCGGGCACTCCCTTGCATAATGGTCTGTGGAACCACAATTGTAGCATTGTCCACGACTAGAGGTGGGAGTCTTTGCTACCGGAGTTTGTTGCTTCCCTTTCTTGTTGGGAGTGGGGCCTTTGAATTTGATAGGCCTCTTCATGTTATTGTTGAAGTTCTGTTTGACACCGACAACTTCAACATCGCTTTCTTTATCGGCCTCTTCAAGTCGAAGAGCGATATCAATAAGCTGATCAAAAGAAACTTCTAGTTTCATAAGCAATGGATTTTTAAGGTTCTTATTCAACCCATAGACAAACCTTTGATTTTTCTTCAATGGGGACCCCATACTTAGAGAGAGATTCGAAAGATGCGACATAATCCGTCACAGAAGATTCACCTTGAACAAGGTCAATAAAACGCCATGCTAAAGTTACCTTTTCAGCTTCCGGCACAAACTTTAATTTGAATCGTTTCTGGAATTGCTCCCAAGTAAGATCCGCTTCGATAATCTCCGAAGTCAAGAGCTCACACCAATCTAATGCTCTTTCTTGGAGCATGCTAGAAGCTACTTGGACTCGATGAAGGTCAATAAGATTCATGCGAGTAAAGATACGATCGCATGATTTGAGCCAAGCTTGAATTTCTATAACACCCTCGGATCCCCTGAATGGCCTTCCACCCAAATCAGTATAGTCTCTACACAAGCGTGCAAAACTAGATCTAGGATGAGTAGGCTCTGGAATGGGTCCAGCTGCTTGAGCGTTCTTTACTAGATCAAGAAGCTGCTGGGCAGACATAAATACTCCATCCTGGGGAGTAGCACTAGATTGTCCGGCACTGGGACGATTTGATCTAACCATTTCTCTTCTTTAAGAAAGAAAGAAGAAGAAAAGTTACTCTCAAAATAAATATCAAGCAATCTTGATAGATAAAACAAGGAATTATAAAGAAAACAGGATGAATCGGTACGAAGACTCAAATTAAATCCTAAAGCACGACCCTAACAAAGACTTAGGATGATGATCCTTGTTAGATTATTCTACATTGTTCCGAAGTTTGGCTATGATACCAAGCTGTAACGTCCCACCTCTATACCCATGCTAGCCAAGGACACTACGGTGTAATGCCGTTAATTGGCGCAGAGAATAAGGCTGTTGAGGAGCGACCATCCGTGTAATTGCTTTGTATGAGCACCGATATGTCAAATAGAATAACATGCAATTCATTTCGAGAGGAAATCCGACATACCGACACAAACTCAAAGTTACTACACGGTGGCTATATATACTTCGGAAACAAATATAGAAATAAGCATAACACAAATCAATCATAGATAATTCATATCACAAAGGCGGAAGTAGATATGAATATTACATATAAAAGTGTATATCAGAGTAGTGGTCTAACAAAATCCACAATATCACAAAAGAATAGATACAAGTGCTAGACAAAAGAATATGTATACATCAAAGAGACTCTATCTCGAATGTATACAAAACAAAAACTACTAATCTAAAGTAGTTAGACAAAATCAGATGATGGTCCCAGAGAAGAAGATAAGAAGTCAAGCATAAGCACCTGTAAAATCTCAGTCTGACCCGAGTATTATTTAAGACGAAAATAATAAACGGATCAGTCTAACTATAATTATCAGATAAAATGAGATATAAGAAGAGATGTAATAAAAATGTATGACAACCAAAAATGTCATACTGCGACAAGTATACATAGAAAATCAACTAAATCATACAAATATCTCAAGAATCTCATAGCATCAAAAAGAATATCATATTCTTTATTTACTTCACCAAGCCACAATAAATGACATACATATCAATGTCAATCGTAAAAGTTGGTGAAACATAAATTCCAGAAATCAACCATTTGAAATCCAGAGATTAAATAATTCAGAGCAACGACGTCGTACAGCGTAACGTCCGATGATCCAGAAACACAATAAATAGGAACAACGATGTCGTACAGCGTAACGTCCGATGAATCAAATCACAATAAAACGGAACAACGACGTCGTACAGCGTAACGTCAGATGAACCAAAACACAATAAAACAGAACAACGACGTCGTACAACGTAACGTCCGATGAACCAAATCATAATAAAACGGAACAATGACGTCCTATGGCGTAACGTCCGATGAACCAAAACACAATAAAACGGAACAACGATGTCGTATAACGTAACGTCCGATGAACCAAATCACAATAAAACAGAACAACGACGTCGTACAGCGTAACGTCCGATGAACCGAATCAAAGAGACGTCGCACATTGCTAGTCTAAACCATAAAATGACCATCATCGATCATCAAGAAGTGTCAATTACAGTAAGCTAGTAAATATATGAGTTTAGCTTCATGTCCCATAACCACTAGTTTAACTTAAATATTTACGAACAAATTGTAGATCTCCACTAGAAAATTTTCACAAGATATTCAATCGAACAAGTCCAAGAATTAACCGATGAAGTAAATGCAAGCGTTTCATACCACTTGTTTTACTAAGCCGTTTGATTAGATTTCTCATACGAGTGAGGTAAAGGTTTGTATATGCTAGTAGATTGGAAAACAGTTTTATAAACAAGCTTGACGTATAAAATAGAGTTGAAATCGTTTTGATATAAGGGTTTTGATATTTACTACTAGTATTGAAACCTTTATATTTTTAAAGTGACAAATCATAAAAATGATTGTAGAAACAGTCAATCACTAAAATTCACATACGAAGACGTGAATTAATTCCAAAGAAATCGATATCAAATCCATCAAAATGGATATTTCCAAAAATCCCATATTAGAAGTCATCAAAGTCGAATAACAATTGATACAACAAGTGGGAATAAACCCGAATCGATTAAATTTGGAAACACAAGAGAAATAGACAAGAATAGGCATAATAGGCAATTAGGAGCAGGTTAGTCGACTGGCTCGCTGAGTTCAGTCGACTGGCTCACTGAGTTCAGTCAACTGAACACAGTCCCTGGAAATCAGCGAGATACTGGTCAGTTGATTGGACTCGGTATGCCAGTCGACTGGACCAGAGCCAGGGAAGTGTTCTGGTAGCAGGTCAGTCGACTGGACCAAAATTCAAGTCGACTGGAACCTGTTTCCACCACTTCCTAGCCCATCTAAATGAAGTCCAATCTCTTCCAAATTGCAATTGGTCGAGCAACGGCACTAGGAGTTTACGCGAATCAGCTACCTAACCCTATAGGCTCTTCGATACATCTCCAAAAGCATGATCAAACATCAAAGTTAGGATTTTTAAAGGTTTGACTTCAAAACACTAAAAATTGGAATATTCACCAATTCAATCCAAACGAAAAGCAAACGCACATGAACAAGTGTTAGGAATTCATACCTAATCAATCAAAGATAATCATAGACTTAGATGTGAGTTAAAAATCTCACCTTTGAACCTAAAAATAATGAATGAGAATCTTGAAGACAAGGGAAGATCAACCACACTTCAATCTCAACACATGAAGCTTGAATCTTAGCTTAAACGAGAAACATTTCCCAAATTAGGTTTAGGAAATTTCTGAAATCAAAGAGAGAATGAGTTGGAGAAGAAGGAGATGATACTTACCAATGCTTCTCTTTGAATTTGGAGCTATAACTTGATTTGCAAATGGAAACTAGGGCTTAGGATTTTAATTCGTTTTCTTTTCTCCCATTATTCTCTTTAGAACTGAAAAATTAAGGAAGAGGGAATGAATAAAGAGAATTGGCTCAGTTTGGGTATTAAGTTGGCTAGTGGGCTGAACCCAAACGCAAAGTGAAAAAGGTCAAATTTTTAGCTAGCTCCAAACATATCGAAGTTTATACCTAAAAAGGTCGCAAACGTCATTTTAAACTCAATGGAAGTGGTCTCGAGCCCCAATTCGACTATTTGCAAAAAGTAGGTTTTCGGACTAAAATCCGACGAACGATGAAATATTTAAATAAAATATTTATATATACAATCGATAAATATGCGGGTTGTTACATTGGTTTTCTCCCTAGCCCGTGTGGTATCCTTTGATGGCTTCCCGATCAGGAGGGACTATGATATCGGATGGACTACTGGGACTATTACGTGTTAAGGGGAATATTGGGTCACTCCTTAACGCTATTTAAAGTATGTTTATTCTACTATAGACATTATTATAATAGCAAAATATTACTACATAGTAAATAGTTTAACGGATCCTTAGGAGATGTGAATCCCGAGCATCTCTTAAGTTACTGCACTCACGTTTGACACTCGATAGGAGATGTCAAATCCCGCAAACATCTCTGACGCTGTTCCACTCATATTTTACCGTTGATTTAACTCACATAAGATCTTTTAGTTCTGACTCGAGTGTTTTGTCTTTTCAATTCACTCGGGTCAGCACGAGCATTTCAGGATTTAGAAGACCGTATTCTGGAGGACAAAGACGAAGATTTATTATTATTAGTTATTATAGTATTCCACTACATTCTCACTATTCCGCTGCATTGTTATTGATATTCTCTGGTAAGTGTAACTCTGATATTTATTGAATAAGAATAATCGAATATTTTGTAAAACTGTTTCATAAACTGTATATTTGATTATTATATTTTATCGTTCCGCTGCATGATTCTGTTTTGTTTTATTTCTTTCTCTGCTTTTTCTTATTTACCCCATAACAATCCTCCCTTCTGTATGGTTTAAGTCTGATGTGTGTGGTTTATCGTCGATTTAAACCGTGCGAAAGGGCGGGATGTTACATTTGGTATCAGAGCTTTGGTTTAGTGATAAACCTTAGCTATGTGTGGTTTGCCTCTTTATTAATAGGGTAGTAATACCCTATGGGAGTCGTTGAGTGTATATATATGAGAAAGCATATTTGTTAGTGTTATAAAAGATTTTAATATTGTGTTAATTTGTTCCGTTTTGTATTTATAAATTCTGGTTGGTGCATGTGATGCTATGACATCAATAGGAATTTCCAAACACTTGATAGGACAGACCGACACAATATTTGTTTTAATATAGTGAATGAAATAGTTTTGCCTATTATATTTTCTATATATAAAATAAAATTTTATAAATGATATATATATTTGGTTGTAATATATTGGTTTTAGGTAGTGAAATCTATAAGCATAGGTTGAAAATAAGATTTGAAAAGAAAATAAGATAAATGAAAGATTGGAAATTTAGAACTTAAGTTCCGCGGTTTTTGAAAATTTCTTTCAAATGATTTGGAACATAATAATAATATTATTAGAAGTATTTTCTGATATAAATATTTCAATATAATCTGAAAGAAATGTTTTAGAAAGAAATTTTGGAAAGAAATAAGTTTTGTACTCCCCTCTCTGTCGCTGAAAAATAATTTCGGTAATGAGTGCACGCATCATCGATTTTCATTTTCGAGTTTCGAAGTGGGAAGACCACTGTAGTAGTTTTACTATGGATTTATTTGGATAACCAAATATAAATTTTTAAATTGTTTTAATTATAATTGGATATATAAATTATACGCATATATTTATCTGTTATTTTAAAATGATTTGAAATTTAACCAGGTATTTAATTCTTAAGTTTCTGTTATTTAATGGTTTCAATTAAGGGTAGTAAAATGGAATATAACTAATTAATAATTGGAACCTTTAATAAAATAATAGATTTAATGCTAAGTTATAAATGAAATTTCAAGGAAGTTGATATTGTAACCTATAAAACAAAAGATAAAATTATTGAACAATGAACTAATTAAAAGAATTGAAAAAAAAAACTTGTATAACCTTCAATTGCATTCTTAAAGTCATATATATATAACTTACCCAATAATAAAAGTTAAACTCTAGTAAGAAAATGTAATAGAATATTATACAAGTAAAAAAGTTGAAGTAAAGAAAGTATTTAATGAAATTCTTTAATAATTGAAATTTGATTTTGTAGTTATTATAAACCTAAGTGTAATTGAAAATGTTGCTATGAGTAAATATAATAGAAGATAAGGACTATAAAAAAATGATTATAACCTAAGCAAATAAATTGAAATGCTGAATAAGATAAATCACTATATGAAAGAAAATAAATCAAACAACAAATATTATGAAATAAAATAAATAAGAATGAATTTGATCTATTTTCTGAAATTGTTGGTGGTTTGTTTTGGTTTATGGTAGTTTGGGCAAGGATACTTTAAATTTGTTTGGTAGGTATGAATAATCTTGTGATAACCCGGTTTTTAGAATACCTGTACTTTATGGATTGACCGAATTTAATTAATGGAAATATTGATTTATAAGTTAAATAGATTTTATAGGAATAAAGTCTTTATTTTTAAATTTAATAAGTAATTCTAAATGTACATATGTATAACTTGATTTGTAAATTGGATTTTTAAAATTTAATTTGAATTTGAATTTGAATTTAAAATTTTGAAATTCAAAGGGTGAATATTTTGAAATCTTTGAATTTAAAGATATTGTATAAGCTTCTATTTATAAATACAATTGATTTTCATTTCTTTAAAGTTACTTATATACATATATAAGTATCATAAATTTATACATTAAGAAAAGGGCATTTTTATTAACATTTAAAAAAAAAATTGTATAAAAACATAAGTTACAAGTGTAATTCATGAGATAAGAATTTTGACAAATGTAATAATCTTGTAAATGAAATGAACAAGTGTAATTTTGATATTAGTTTTTTTGAGAAAATTTATGAAAAATGAAATTTAAATCTATATAATATTCAATCTCCTCTTTCTCTTATTTTTGTTCTTCATTTTAAATCTTCTAGCCTAAGAATCAGACCCGAGAAGAAAAGAAACTAAAAACAAACAGAAAATTTCAAAATCAAAACCTGTAAAGAGAAGCAAACCTGAGGAAAACAAAACAAGGACCAGCTCAATAAACTTCGATTTAAGCTTCAGTTTCATGTTTCAATGCAAATCAAAAGCTTCAGTTCATAACCATTAGTCTAGTTGCATATCACAACAAAGATCAAGTGCAGTTCATCAAACCGTGTTCTCTTTTCTAGGCGAGTAAAAGTTAACCCTTAAAAAAAATTAGTTTAAACTGAAGCTTGTGAAATGTCTTGTGTAATCATATAATGTAATGTTAAATTTTTGGATGCATGTCTGATAAATCTAGGACTCATGTGATATGAATGTTTGATAGAATGCATGTTGATCCCTGCTCTGTTTATTTCCAAACAGGACTGATACTGAAAAGAAAAAAAATTATTCACTTCTTGAAAACCCTTTTTGATTAAGTTTACAAACAAAAGTTTTGTTTGAAACATAATTTTAAATTAAAAAAAAAGATTTTACTTATACAAATTCTGTTTGAATATCTCTGGAAAATGGGGGATAGCAGTAAAATTTAGAAATGGGTTGAAAATAGAGTGAAATGTTTTGCAAATTTAATTATATAATCTGAATACTCATTGTAAATGATGATTTTTAAGTTGAATTTCTCGATTTTTATCTAAGTATCAAGGGTGTGGTTCAAAGTTGAACGGAAAATGGGTCTGGGCTATTTTCTGGTGATCGAAGAACAGTTGAACGTCGTGGCTATTTTTTAGGCTTGTTTGTCGACCGAGGAGGTCGGTAAAAGGTCTGGAGGAAGGAGTGATCGTCGTAGCAACAACGATGGGTCGATTTAGGGTTTTAGGAGCTGATGGCTTTATTTGTTTCGTGAGTTTTGTGCGACGTCGTAGGAGTTCGAGACTCGATCGGTCATGGGGGATCGGGTTTGAGGTTTCATGGTGAAGCAGTGGCAGGAGTCTTGAGGCGTTAGGTGATCGGAGACGTAGGAACGAGGGAGACTTGTAGGTGATGGTTCCTATACAGTTTCATCCCTTGGGGCTGAATGTGTTCCAATTTGATGCCGGGGTCAATGGAGTTGCCGGAGTGGTCAGATGGATAGAGAAGGTTGAAAGCAACTTGCCGATGGTGATCGAGGAGGCTGGAGCATCGCCAATGGCCGGTGCATATGCACGAGAAGTTCTGTGCACCAGAATGTCTGAATTTTGGGTGGCGATGATTTCTCGGGTTTGATCTCGAGTAGTTGTGTGGGTTACTTGAAGTAGTTTGTTTTGTGTTGTGTTCGAGTGGTTGCTCGGGCTTTGATCGGGTTATAGCCTTGTTTGGCACGAGAATTTCTGTGTTGGGCCAAGGTTTTTGATAAGCTAAGTAAAAAGTTTTAATGCATGTCATGCTGGGTATGTTTCAATGAATTTATAAACCAGGTTTTTAAAACAAGGAATGAGCAAGTTTTAAAAAAAAAACGAATTTCCAAAATTTGAAGTGTAATTCAAGTTGTTGTTTTAAGGTGAACTAAAGTATAAAATTATTTAATGTATAGGATGGTCAGTTTATTTAATTAAAGGTTAATTGAATTTGTAAATAAATTTTAAAGGTTGATTTATTGATATGATTAATTAAGGATTAATCACCTAATATATTAATTAGTGGTAATTACTGAAGCTTAGAGATAATTGTTTAATAAGTAAGGTGATTAATTAATGATTTATCGCTTAAGGGTGATTTATTAATGATGTTTACTTAAACTAATCAAAGGTTATTGATGTAATTAGTGAAATTAATTAATATAATCACTAAATGATTTGTTAAAACGTATCATTGAATGTAATTAATGAAGTGTAATTACTTGGTGAAGTAATTAATGGAAAAAAATTATTGGATGAGGTTAATCAAGAGGGGAAAATAAGTATGGGTTAAATAGAGATTAATGACTAAATGTAATTAATTTAATTGAGTTGATTAATTAAAGAAGTAATTAAGAATCATTAATTAATATAATTAATGATATAATTAAGGGTCGATTAACTAAGATAAATAAATCAATAATAAGTGAATATTGAATAATTAATTAGTGAAATTAGTTAAGAATGAATGTATTTACTCATAGTTAATTAATTATGATGTGATTAAAGGGTTAATCACTGTATTTGGTTAAGAATAATTAATTTGTAAAATTAATTAAAGGCTAATTACTTGAATATAATTAAAGGATAATTAATCAAGGAAGATTAATTAATATGGATAATAGATGGTGATTAACTAAATTAATTTGAAATTAATCAATGATTATGTAAGCAAGATTTATGTGATGAAAGTGATTAATTTAATTTATTTTAAATAAATTAAAAATGGAAGCAATTAATTTGATTCATTTTAAATTCATTAGAGGTAGTACGATTAATTAATCCTTGCTCATATATGGATGATTGAATGATATTTAAATACCTTGGATTATTTGTTATTCCTGGTATGTGATCGTGATGCTATGTGATAAGATTTGGGTGGACAGTGATAATGTGACTATCTACAATGAGTTGCTGTGTGAAAGTGACAATATACATTTAAGATTGAATTATATTCACTTGAATAACTTGGGATCAGATGACATTGGGTTCGAAAAGACCGGAGTCGGGTATTACTTAATACCCGGAACCACTTCGATTCTTTTTAAATTGATTTGTGAAATCAATAGATTGGAACGCAATGATTTAAGTGAATTGGACTATTTAATCTGAGTTTTGGTACCTAGGGAAGCGTTGTGCGATTTAAGTGGTTCCTATAACAAATTGTGAATTTGTAAATTGATGTGAGTTACCCCGGGTTGTATATACGTTGTATACTTTTGTTTTTCATGTTAGATGGGTTTACTCACACTGGTTTCCAGCCTGACCCGGGTGTTACTTTGATGTAATGCTCGGGTTAGACCGAGTATTACATATTTTCAGGTAAGGACGTTCTGGAGCTTAGGAGGCGAGCTGGATGGCAGGATCATATGAAGTATTTCTGCTGCGATATATTATAGTTTGTCTAGGATAGGTTCTTTTAAATTGTCCAGTGTTGTGTAATGGTTGTAACTCTGATGTATAAAAATAATATAAGTGTAAATATATAGTTCTTCTTTGTAAAACTATTATTTATGTGATATTTTATTTTATCTGCTGCGAATGAGTGATTCTGAGTTTGAGTTTTCTGTTTCTTCTTCTTTCTCTTTCTTCTTTACACTAACTATATGGAATTTTCGGGATCGAAAATTTCCGGGTCGTTACATTTGGTATCAGAGCTGAAAGGTTAAGCGAAAACCTTGGCTCTGGGTGGGATTACTCATTAAGGTTAGGGTAAGTGGTACCCTAGGATGAGTTGAGTGTGTGTGTGTGTGTATATGAGAGCGTACTTGTTATTTTTTTATATAAAGGTTTTAAATGATTTTATATAAGAATATATTTTGATATATAAAGTAATATTTATTTCTAATAAATATTATGGTAATTGGTTGTTAAATTTTTGGAATTAAATTAAGTGGTAATGGAATACAACCAAATTGAAATTAAATAAGCATAAGTTTGAAATGGATTCAAACTTAAATTAAAATCTTTAAGTTGAGGAAGAATTTCAAAATAAGATGAATTAGAATTGATTTCAAACCAGAGAAATAGAATGGTTATTGTGTTTAATAATGGGATGATTGTTTTCCAATAGACAATAAAATGTTTTAAGGAAATAACCATTTAAAGAGACTAACTTGTAAATTTGAAAAAAAATGTAAATTAATGCGGTTTTCAAATTGTGAAGTTCTGAATTCTAAATTTAAACATTTAAATTGGTTTCAAAATATTAAAGGAAATAAAATTATTCAAACTATTTTGAATATGATCTTATTTTAAATAAGAAATGTTATTTAACACATTGGAATGAAAGGGTCCTATTTCAAACAAGGTTTGTTTGAAATTTTGAAGGAATTTGTTTGAATTTCAAGCCAAATGTGGTTTAAACTTAAAAGTAACCAGGTGTGTAATAGAAATAATATGTATAAGGAGTATACATAATATCAAAGATGGTTTGATATTTTCCTTGGAATGTGATGTGAAAACCAAGGTGAAGTAGGTTTTAAATTTAAGTAGAAAGGATATTAATTTGAATTTAAAATTTTGAATGGAAATCCAAATTTTGTAAATTTGAACGGATTAAGTAAATAAGTTTGAATGGACAACCTGATTTGAAAATTTCAAGATGAAATTAAGATTTAACTTGGGAAGTTGAATGGTTGATTTGAATTAGGAAATTAGAGTGATCTCAAAATAGGTTTGAGATCCGAAAATTGGAAATGAATGGATGTTTAAAAATAATTTGAATGATACCATTCCGTTGTTATTAACAATCTTTAGGCTGAAATTGGATTTGATAAATAGAGAAATGGAATCACTTTGGACTTGAGATTTGGGTGTTTAAAATAGAATTTCAACTGAAATTGTTAAAAACTGGTTTTAAGGTTAAATTTGGTTAATAAATTGGTTTTTGAAAAATTAAATTGATCTAAAATGAAATTCTAGAATGTGGACTTAAAAAAATTTGAATTGAAATTAGTTCAAATTGAATTTGATTTGAATTAATAGAAATTGTGATTGAAAATGTATAAGTATAAAATTCAAATGGAAAATTTGAATTAAATTTGGGAGGAAATCAAGAATAATTCAACTTGATTTGGAAATGGAGTTTGGAAGTGGGATTAATTCAAACTGGAGTTGAAGTGAATTGAAATTGGAACTAGTTCAATTGAAATTTATTTGAATTAGTAGAATTTGAGATCAAGGTTGAATAAAGTTAAATTTGGAAAGAAACTGAGGTTAATTCAACTTGAAATGGGGGTTGAATCAATTTCAATGGAAATTGGAAAGTGAGCAGTTTTGACTCTGGACTATTTTTAATATAAATTGTTTTAATATAAACCTATTTTTCCAAGCTATTCATTATATATACAACCTTTCTTTTAAAGGCCAAACTATCTTATACTTGTTTTACAATTATTTTTGAAACTGTTTAACAATTTTCCAACTGTTTTATAAACTAATTACTATATTCCAACTATTTTACAAAACTAATTATTATCTTACTATTATTTTGCAATTATCTATAATTTCTATAATTACTTTAACTATTTTCTAACTATTTTACACCTATTTTACAAACTAGTAATTATTTTTCCAACTACTTATCTATTTTTAAAATTTTCAAACTATTTTCTAAATTTAAACTGGACAGAGTTCAAACTGATTTGATTAAATATCCATTTGGGATAAGAACTGAAGTGATAATCCAAATGAGGATTTAAGAATTGTAAGTGAATGTGAATAGAAATGATTGATTTGTCTAATAACCAATGAGGATAAATACGTAGGATGTACATATATTATTCTATTCGCATAGCGATTTGATCCAGATTCGAGCACAGAATTTCGAGATAGTATGTCAATCCGAGTTGGGATTTTTCACTCGATTTTTAACGGCGAACCTGGATATGGATTGTTGATTGGTTCTGGATATTCTTTATCATAGTTATGACTATGCAAGGAGAATGACGGTTTCTGATCAAGAAACCAGATCTGTGTCCGCACTAGGAAGTCGGGTGGACGATACTAGTTCGGAAGTAAAATTGTGTGGTCGAGTGAGCGATCAGATTGGTATAGCGTACGGATGATATGTGTACATCGTACAGATTTGAATGAAAATGATATTGAAAGGAGTAATCAAATTTGAATATTTGATTTTGAGTAAACAAAGTTAAATATCCTTGTTTTATAAAATGAAACTCCCCTTGTTGAATCTCTTGCCAGAAGAAAAGGGTTTTTGAAAATGTTTGAAGTATAAAAGGAGTTTTATACAAGTTTGTAATGATCCAAAGTTTTAAAAATTATATATATATATATATATATATATCTGTATATATATATAAAGGATCTTATGAGGATTTTGGAAAAAGGTTTTGGGAACCTTTAGATTTGGAAAAGCTTTTGATTTTTGGGTAAAATCAATATTGGAATTTGGAAAGCCTAGTTTGAGAATTATCGATTTTGGGAAAATTGATTTTGTGTAAAGGGGCTTTTTATGAGATTCATACTAGGTGTATGATTTGGAAGATACTATATGTGTATAGTATAAAGTGTTTTGATGATGGCTCTGGGGAAAAAGGTGCTCCCTTGAAATGAACTTCTCAGGAGTGCCACCAGGTGGTGCTGCCTTTGAGCCCCAAGGGGGGGTTCTAAAATTGATCATGTGAGGAGTCCGGACAAAAAATAGTTCCTGGGGAATATGAGTAGTGTATACCATAGCGAAAGTCGCATGTTCTGCTGAGAGCCAACAGTCTGCGCTTGATTTTATATCGGTAGACTGCGACCTATGGTAACATAGCGGAAGTCGTGTGTGCCATTGAGAGCCAACAGTCTGCATTGGATTTTATATCGGTAGACTGCAACCTATGTAGGAGTGCAAAAGTTTCATTTCGACGGTGAAAATCAGAGGCCGCAGAGAGCCTGCAGTTACATGGACTTTTGCTGTGATTGCAAAACAACCCTGGAATGTAACTGCGATCTGTCGTGGGTTCCATGGCGTAATCGAGAGGCCGTGGAGAGCCTGCAGTTACATGGACTTTTGCTGTGATGGCAACGTAACCCTGGAATGTAACTACGACCATGGATGGGGGTGATTATTTCCAGAGCATTCTCACCAAAGATATTTCCTCTATTTTCAAAAACTGTTTTCGATATTTTCAATAAAATTATTTTTCCATGTATTTTCACTGGACGTTGAAAATGGGTATGCTAAGTACTTATAGATCTTCAGTCCTATGCCTGATCAACGTATGACCGAATTTCTATGAGGACAAGGATGGACTGGTTGAGACATCGAGTTATAAAAAGTATTTTTACAAAAAACTGTTTTGTAATATTATATAGATTTTAAAGTGTTTTAAAAATGATTAAAGAATAATTCATGTGATTTTAAATTATTGAATAAATTCTGGCTTCATTTCATTTCGAGGACGAAAAGATTCTAAGGGGGGAGGAATGTGATAACCCAGTTTTTAGAATACCTGTACTTTATGGATTGACTGAATTTAATTAATGGAAATTTTGATTTATAAGTTAAATAGATTTTATAGGAATAAAGTCTTTATTTTTAAATTGAATAAGTAATTCTAAATGTACATATGTATAACTTGATTTGTAAATTGGATTTTTAAAATTTAATTTAAATTTGAATTTGAATTTTAAAATTTGAAATTCAAAGGGTGAATATTTTGAAATATTTGAATTTAAAGATATTATATAAACTTCTATTTATAAATATAATTGATTTTCATTTCTTTAAAGTTATTTATATATATATAAGTATCATAAATTTATAAATTAAGAAAAGGGCATTTTTATTAACATTTTAAAAAAAAATTGTATAAAAACATAAGTTACAAGTGTAATTCATGAGATAAGAATTTTGACAAATGTAATAATCTTGTAAATGAAATGAACAAGTGTCATTTTGATTTTAGTTTTTTTTGAGAAAATTTATGAAAAATGAAATTTAAATCTATATAATATTCAATCTCCTCTTTCTCTTATTTTTGTTCTTCATTTTAAATCTTCTAGCCTAAGAATCAGATCTGAGAAGAAAAGAAACTAAAAACAAACAGAAATTTCCAAAATCAAAACCTGTAAAGAGAAGCAAACCTGAGGAAAACAAAACAAGCACCAGCTCAATAAACTTCGATTTAAGCTTCAGTTTCATGTTTCAATGCAAATCAAAAGCTTCAGTTCATAACCATTAGTCTAGTTGCAGATCACAACAAAGATCAAGTGCAGTTCATCAAACTGTGTTCTCTGTTCTAGGTGAGTAAAAGTTAACCCTTAAAAAAATAATTTAAACCGAAGCTTCTGAAATGTCTTGTGTAATCCTATATTGTAATGTTAAATTTTTGGATGCATGTTTGATAAATCTACGATTCATGTGATATGAATGTTTGATAGTATGCATGTTGATCTCTGCTCTGTTTATTTCCAAACAGGACTGATACCGAAAAAAAATTATTCGCTTCCTGAAAACCCTTTTTGATTAAGTTTACAAACAAAAGTTTTTGTTTGAAACATAATTTTAAATTTTTTAAAAAAAAATTACTTATACAAATTCTGTTTGAATATCTTTGGAATGGGGGATAGTAGTAAAATTTAGAAATGGGTTAAAAATCCAGTGAAATGTTTTGCAAATTTAATTATATAATCTTAATACTCATTGTAAATGATGATTTTTAAGATGAATTTCTCGATTTTTATCTAAGTATCAAGGGTGTGGTTCAAAGTTGAATGGAAAATGAGTCTGGGCCATTTTCTGGTGATCGAAGAACAGTTGAACGTCGTGGCTATTTTCGAGGCTAGTTTGTCGACGGAGGCGGTCGGGAAAAATGTCAAGAGGAAGGAGTGATCATCGTAGCAATGACGATTGGTCGATTTAGGGTTTTAGGAGCTGATGGGTTTATCTGTTTCGCGAGTTTTGTGCAACATCATAGGAGTTCGAGACTCGATCGGTCATGGGGATCGGGTTTGAGGTTTCGTGGTGAAGCAGTGGCAGGAGTCTCGAGGTGTCAGGTGATCGGAGACATAGGAACGAGGTGATTTGTATGTGATGGTTCCTGTACAGTTTCATCCCTTGGGGCTGAATGTGTTCGAATTTGATGCCGGGGTCAATGGAGTTGCCGGAGTGGTCAGATGGATGGAGAAGGTTGAAAGCAACTTGCCGATGGTGATCGAGGAGGCTGGAGCATCGCTAATGGCCGGTGCATGTGCACGAGAAGTTCTATGCACCAGAATGTCTGAATTTTGGGTGGCGATGATTTCTCGGGTTTGATCTCGAGTAGTTGCGTGGGTTACTCGAAGCAGTTTGTTTTGTGTTGTGTTTGAGTTGTTGCTCGGGCTTTGATCGGGTTATGGCCTTGTTTGGCATGGGAATTTCTGTCTTGGGCCAAGGTTTTTGATAAGCTAAGTAAAAAGTTTTAAAGCATATCATGTTGGGTATGTTTCAATGAATTTATAAACCAGGTTTTTAAAACAAGGAATGAGCAAGTTTTTCTTTTAAAAACGAATTTCCAAAATTTGAAGTGTAATTCAAGTTGTTGTTTTAACTAAAGTATAAAATTATTTAATGTATAGGATGGTCAGTTTATTTAATTAAAGGTTAATTGAATTTGTAAAATAAAATTTAAAGGTTGATTTATTGATATGATTAATTAAGGATTAATCACCTAATATATTAATTAGCGGTAATTACTGAAGCTTAGAGATAATTGTTTAATAAGTAAGATGATTAATTAATGATTTATCGCTTAAGGGTGATTTATTAATGATTTTTAATTAAACTAATCAAAGGTTATTGATTTAATTAGTGAAATTAATTATATAATCACTAAACGATTTGTTAAAACGTATCACTGAATGTAATTAATGAAGTGTAATTACTTAGCCAAGTAATTAATGGAAAAAAAATTATTGGATGAGGTTAATCAAGAGGGGAAAATAAGTATGGGTTAAATAGAGATTAATGACTAAATGTACTTAATTTAATTGAGTTAATTAATTAAAGCAGTAATCAAGAAATCATTAATTAATATAATTAATGATTTAATTAAGGGTCGATTAACTAAGATAAATAAATCAATAATAAGTGATTATTGAATAATTAATTAATGAAATTAGTTAAGAATGAATGTATTTACATATAATTAATTAATTATGATGTGATTAAAGGGTTAATCACTTTATTTGGTTTAGAATAATTAATTTGTAAAATTAATTAAAGGCTAATCACTTGAATATAATTAAAGGATAATTAATCAAGAAAGATTAATTAATATGGATATTAGATGGTGATTAATTAATTGATTTGAAATTAATCAATGATTATGTAAGCAAGATTTATGTGATGAAAGTGATTAATTTAATTTGTTTTAAATAAATTAAAAATGGAAGTAATTAATTTGATTCATTTTAAATTCATTAGAGGTAGTACGATTAATTAATCCTTGCTCATATATGGATGATTGAATGATATTTGAATACCTTGGATTATTTGTTATTCCTGGTATGCGATCATGATGCTATGTGATAAGATTTGGGTGGACAGTGATAATGTGACTATCTAAATGAGTTGTTGTGTGAAAGTGACAATATAAATTTAAGATTGAATTATATTCACTTGAATAACGTGGGATCAGATGACATTGGGTTCGAAGAGACCGGAGTCGAGTATTATTTAATACCCGGAACCACTTTGATTCTTTTTAAATTGATTTGTGAAATCAATAGATTGGAACACAATGATTTAAGTGAATTGGACTATTTAATCTGAGTTTTGGTACCTAGGGAAGCGTTGTGTGTGGTTCCTATAACAAATTGTGAATTTTTAAATTGATGTGAGTTACCCCGGGTTGTATATACGTTGTATACTTTTGTTTTTCATGTTAGATGGGTTTACTCATGCCGGTTTCCAACCTGACCCGGGTGTTACTTTGATGTAATGCTCGGGTCAGATCGAGTATTACATATTTTCAGGTAAGGACGTTCTGAGGCTCAAGAGGCGAGCTGGATGGCAGGATCGCATGGAGTATTTCCTCTACGATATATTATAGTTTGTCTAGGACAGGTTCTTTTAAACTGTCCAGTGTTGTGTAATGGTTGTAACTTTGATGTATAAAAAAATATAAGTGTAAAGATATAGTTCTTCTTTGTACAACTATTATTTATGTGATATTTTATTTTATCCGCCGCGAATGAGAGATTCTGAGTTTGAGTTTTCTGTTTCTTCTTCTTCTTTCTCTTTCTTCTTTTCACTAACTATCTGGAATTTTCAGGATCGAAATTTCTGGGTCGTTACAAATCTATTTAGTTTCACTAAAGACTGTTGAGTGAAGGGTACACTTAGTGGTTTATTTTTCATTCCGTACAATTCAAAGTCTTGAACCCGAACAATTATTTGTTTTGTTTGATATAAATGAACGATTGATTTGTGTTGATTTTTATGTGATGGTTGTATGCCTTGTTGCAAGTGGTTGTTGTTTATATTGAGTTGTTTGTTTATGGTTGAAAAAACTATAACAATTTATTTTATATCATTATTAACTCTTCTGGATTATATAAGTGAAATACAGGTTATGGAAGAAATTGCTACGACATTTGGTTTCATAATTAAGCGTTGCTACCTGACAAATAGGTACGTTCTAGGATTACGGTTTTATGGCGATATTATATTATTTTTCCCGGGTTGGGATATATTATATTTTATATTACGTTCTCTGCTTTTTCTTATTTACCCTATAACAATCCGCCCTTCTCTATGGTTTAAGTCTAACGTGTATGGTTTATCATCGATTTAAACCTGTGAAAAGGCGGGACGTTACAGTTTAATACGACGAAATTCTAGCTGTTTCTTAGGCGTCCTAATTTGAACTAAAATCGGATAACGTTCGCCTTTAGTCCAAAGTTCACTTGTTTCAATTTCAACAAAATCAGTTCTAACCCATAACTATTGCTAATACGAGTGCAACGCAAAAGATCTTACCTGATTGGACTTCGTATATGAGAGTTATTGCATTAATAAGTTTCTGAGATTTAAATAACATAATTAATCCCCAGTTACACAGCCTAAACTAATTATCCTCCTAAATTTCATCTCCCCCAAATCGTTGCTCCCTACACATGAACACGGTAATACCAACCTCTCCAAACTCGTGCACACATATGATTTCTTAATCCATGCTCCATGAATTTCGTTTCCATCACCACCGATGCACTATAAGTTGAACATGCATCACAAACTCCCATCCACGACGAGCTCAGCCACCTACAGCAAAACCCAACCTAAAGCTCTATTTTCAAATCCAAAAGTGTTGCATTTTGCCGAACATAACTGAGCTTAACCAAAATCTCACCATTGAAGCTACTCCGCTCGATAAACCTGAAACCAAACTCGCATTAGCCTCCCATCGCCAAAAATACCAAATAATCAAAACCCTAGCTCCGTTATCCCCACATCGAGCATGCCAAGTGACAGCCACATCTCCCAGACAATACCTAGACTCGAAGCCCATCACATTATGAGTTTAGTGAAACTGGTTTAGGATTTTAGGTGGAGTGAATGATTTTATTTCAAATTTAAAGCTTAAGGATTGTTTTCATTTCTTTATTTGTTTACAGGAAAGTAAATATGAAAAAGGAAACTTTTTTGTTAAGCATTTAAAGTCTTTGATTTTATAACCAAAGCAATAGCCTCCTTCACAAGTTAATTTAATTTTTCAAGCAAACCAAGTTTTCCAAACAACACTTCACCTCAAAAACAAATCAACATTGACGGATTGTTTAAATTTTTACATTTGATTTGACTTTATAAAAGTTATGAAAAAATATTTGTGACACCCTACTAAATATCGTTCCTTTACGAACTCGAACGACAGAAATAAAAAGACGATCGTGCATCAAAATGTGACCCGATCAAAAATCAATAATAAAATATATATGAAATTCCAAAAACACCATCGTTATGGCGTAAAATATGTCAAACAATAACTTAAATATTCTCCAAATTATAAATTATGGAAAATCATAAATTTGAGTAAATACGTCAATAAAAATCGATTCGTTATATTAGTATGTTATTTTGTTATTATTTAGAAATTTTAAATCAAATCTGAATATTTTAAATAAATTAAATGTTCCTATTCGAAACGTTAAAAAATTTGTGTCATTAAATTCTTCCCCCTTAAACGTCATTGAAATTCCCATAGGAAGAAAAATGTCTCTAACCCTTAAACATTTCAAAATCAATTACTAAATCGAGTTATTAAACTGTTAGAATCTCAAATGTTCGCCAGCATCTTCTTTGCATGGCTCGATCTGGAAAAACTACAAATCGCCAATACAGACCCAAATAAAACAAAGAAAACCAAAGCCTAAAAGCGGTCTCCTATATTTGGGGTATAAAATCGTTAACAATAATATAAACTTGTACTAATTAATCGTGCAAACCAACTCTACTCATGAAACCAAAAGCATCAAACTAGCATTTGCTTCCATATACCTATATCTGACTTACAAATGATATCATACCATATAATGCATTATCCAATGTTAAAAGTATACAATTTGTTATAGCCCGTACGATGTACATATACCATCCATATGCAATATCAAACCTAATCAATTGCTCAATCACACAAATTTCACTTTTGAACTAGTGTTGCTCATTCGACTCCGTTGTGCGGACTCCAATCAGATTCCTTGATTAGAAACTCTACTCTCCTTGCATAGCTATCTGTTAAAAGAGAAACCAAAAATTTATTATACGGCCATCTATCCTTTTTGTTAGCAATATGCCCTGTTTAATTCGTTATATCATTATTATTTAAAATTTGCTTTTCGTCTCTGGATATTCCCTTTCCCAACAACTGCATCGGTTGTCAACACCATTCTCTCCAACAGTGTGAAAATTCGAAGATTGCCAATGTCACTTTTCCTGCTGTCTAATTATTCGACACACATGCGAGTCGATGTTGGTCCTCCATTGGCTTGTAGACGATTTTTAAAACTTTGGCTTTTCCAGGTTAGTAATTTTTATATCTGTACCTAAATTCTGGTTTATCGCTATTCACTGCATCTAATATAGAAGATTTTTGAAATTAGGGCTATTCCATGTCAATCATTTTGACCCATTGTAACTAAATTTTGATTTTTCGCTCTTTACCGTTTGCTCTTCACTACATTTAAACTAGGGTTATGGTAGGTTTAAATCCTTTGAGTTTCAACCGTGATAATTTTGAATTTACGTATTTTACTTCTATTGTAGTTATTATCAACTTGAAATAAATTTGAGAGAATTTGTTCTCAGTTTATCTATGAAGTAGAACCATCTTGACTTATTGTAAGTGAGTAGGGAGGCAATGGTATTTTTCACCCAACGCTGTAAATTTTTTAGTTGGAAGTAAATTTGTTGGAGTTTTTCTCACTTTTATCTGTGCAGGCGAACCAATTTGACTTACTATAAGTGAACTGAGTAGGGAGGCAGTGGTGTTTATCACGCAAACAACATGACAAACACTTTTTTCTTGGATACAGCATAGGGTCGATATTTATAGGATTATTCAAAATAGTAAAAATATAAGAAACAATTTCTTTTTGGGCACAACACATAGTCACTATTCCTAGGACTACTCGATATTGTTTTATTTTCATAAATTTAGTTATTTACTTCGGTATATCTTATCCAGTATTTCCTATGTGGTTGTGTTTCAATTTATGCTTATGAGTCTGAAATAGGAGATAAATGCACCTATATTTATTTTCTATACAGTACTCATGTCTATAGGTTTCTGTATGAATATGATTTTAAATCCATAATATGATCCAAAATATTTGATTACCACTCATACATTAGTTCAACTCATGTTTATTTTACTCTGCACTGTTCTACCTTTCATTATTGATTAACTGCAGTATGAGATGCAAACAATTGAGGTTCTTTATGCCAGCCTTTTTGTATCTATATATGTCTACTGTATAAGGAAATATGAGATACCATGTGTATATTGGGCAGCTTTTTTATTCCCATCTTAAGCTAGGTGGTTACATGAAACCTATAGTGGTAAACCAGGATTGTGAAAAATGATTATGTGCTTCGACAATATTTTTTCCTCTCTTTGTACCTTAAATTGTTGAACATGAAAATAGTTTACAACGATTATGTATTTCTATTAAGATCCGTTAATGAACTAGTTACATGATGGTATTAACTAAAACAAAAATACCCTATTACAACGCCCCTTTTACAACGGGCATTGGTTGCCCGTTGTAATAGAAGGCTATTATAACGGTCCATTCAGGGCCGTTATAAAAGATGCCATATACAACGCCCTTTTTACAATGGACATTGGTTGCCCGTTGTAATAAAAGGCTATTACAACGGTCCATTCAGGCCTGTTGTAAAAAATGACATATACAACGCTATTTTTACAACGGGCATTGGTTGCCCATTGTAATAGAAGGCTATTACAACGGTCCAATCAGGCCCATTGTAATAGATGCCAACTTTACAACAGTCACAAAATGCCCATTGTAAGAGGTGTCAATTTTACAACGCTCATAACGCCCGTTGTAATAGGTGCCAATTTTACAACGGGCTAAAAACGCCCGTTGTAAAGGTGCCAACTTTACAGCGGTCATAAAATGTCTGTTTTAACCGATGCCAATTTTACAGCAATCATAAAATTCCCGTTGTAATAAATGTCAGCTGCCAATTTTCGACAATCAATAATTAATAATTATAATGCTTTCTTAAAATTAATATTTATTATTTAGTAATATTTGAAAATTAATCATTAATAATATTATATTAATCATATGTTACTAATTAGTAATTATAATATTATATTACTAATCATTAATAATATTATATTATTTATTAATATTTAATAATTGATCATTAATAATATTATATTAATCATTTGTAACTCATAATAATTAATGATTATTAATAAATAATCACTAATTACTAATTATTCACTACAAAAAATACCATATTACTATTTATTATTTATAATCAATATTTATTTTTTATATTACAAAAAAACCATACTACAATTAATGATTACTATAATTTATAATTACTAATTATTATTTATAATCAATATTTATTATAGTTAATTATTAATAATTAGTAAATTATAGCTAATATTTATGACTTATAATTAATAAATATTATTGGTACTTTGTAAAATAATTAATATTAAATATTTCCTTTAATTTTCTATAATATATATATATATTTATCGACTAGCCTTAACTCTACGCTTAAAACCCTGCCACAGCTCAGCCACTGAGTTGCGAATTCTCGAACTACACCACCGTAGCTCGTCCCCTAGTCACACGACTAGAATTTACAATGGTTTAAAAGAGAAATTAAAAACACTTTAAAACACTAAAATAAATAAACTCTAATTTTCAACACTAAAGCCCAATAATAAAATTATAGTCGGCCCAACTATTATGAAATAATAAAACACTGTCCCCTTTTCTTTTATTCCTTTGGCCGCTTTTGAAAAAGGGCGTTCGCCCTCTTTGCAAAAACTAGGGTTTTTTGGGAATTGAGTCGCCGCTTCAATTTGTTGCCGATGCTTTGATTTCTTTTCTTCGATCAATTAGAATGCTCGAGGCTTCTTCAATTTAGTCGAGTACCGGTATGTGCTTTTACTTTTCAATTTGCCGATGCTTGACTTTTCAATTTGCCCATGCTTTTACTTTTCAATTTTCCTATGCATTTTATTCTCCTAGTTTGATTTATAGCCGATTTTGGTTCGCAAGTTCGAAAAATTGCGGCGGTGGTTCGATTGTAGAAGACTGGTGAGGAAAATACAATTTAGGAAATCGCGATTTGGTCCATGATTAGTATTTGATGTTCAGAGGCAGATCATTGGTTGAAGTGGTGATGGCGTGGCAGGTTTGGGTGAGTAGTGATGATGAGGTTGACTGGTTATCGGGAAATGTGGTTCTGTAGGTTGCTTTGGGTGTGGTTATGCAAGAGCCTCTCCCTTGGTCTTAACCTAAGGATAGATAGTTCAACTCTATGACAATTCACTTCACAAATGCTCCCATAGAACTCATACACTAGTATTGAAGTGGTGATCGATAAGCAAAACACTTACCAATCTCGGTCTCTTCAAAACCAATTTGACGAATTTCTGGTTAACTCAATTCTGGTTCTTTTAGAAGTAAGCGAAAGCTAGTGACGTGTCTTACCAATGCTCCTCCTCGGGGGTTCTCATCGGTATGAAATCGCAAAGTCATTCGATACTTCTTAAGTCATATTTGGTCAAGTTCAATAGTCGACTAATCACCTATCTAGTCAAAAACAATTGCTAATACAAATCAATATTAGTATACTTAACTCGTTTCTGACATTCCAACTTAACTATTCCTCATCTAAGAGTGAAGCCAGGTAAGTTAGAACACTGGTTGCATCAAAACCTTGCCTAGACAATTCATCCTTGAATCTTACAAATAGATAAGTCTACCTCATTAGCTTTTAATGTTAAGTATAGTATTAATTATTTCCATAAACAAGTAGGAAATCAACGTGATTAACACGTTTCCAATTTTCCCAACTTAACCATTCCTCGTACATGAGGGAAGCCGATAGGTTAGAGCTCTATTGCTCATATTTTTACTTGAACATCAATCTTAGCTCTCACAAGTAGATAAGCCTACTTCATCGGCTTTTTAGTGTCAAGCGTAGTTAATTACTTTTCAAGTAATTAAACAATTAACCATTTAGGCATTAAGAAATTCCTAAACCTTTTGTGAACCTTTGGTTTTACTTTTAAAATCTTTTTAAAACAATATATACACGTGTTATCCTGCCTTTTGGCCAAGGTCGGGATATCAAAAAATTAGCTGGAAAGGATGGATATCAAGATTGTAGATCGATTAGAAACAAGGCTATGATCGATACCGTCAAAATTTGACTGAGCTCCAATTGAGACAAGATCGATTTGGAATGATGAACAAGACTAGGAAAGGCTACATTTTGAATTTTAGGTCAATCTAAGGTCATATGCTCGAGTTATGGATGGATCAAAATTCAAGGAAAGAAGGTTCGTATCGATCATGATGGGAATGGCAGCATGCTTCGAATCAGTGATTTTGTATCGATCAGGATGGGAACGGCAGCATGCTTCGAATCGATGATTTCATATCGATGCGATGCGCATCAATTTGGTTGGACTCGGCATCGGTATGGCAGGGTATTTCGTATCGATCAAGGCTGGGATCGATGCGAAGAACGAGCAGGAGTTTAGAAGAACACCTCATATCGATCAAGTATTGGGTCGATACGAAGGAACAAAGCTTGGATCGATGTGAAGGATATATATGAACGACATGAATACAAAGGAGGGTTGGTTGATGGATACGAACAGCGCATGCCGACGGATACAAATGGGATACAATAAGTGAATGACTTGGTCGAATGACACGAAAGGTGGATCTTTCCTGGATCTTTAAGACACGTCATCAATGCGAACTATATCGATACGAAGAGAAGAGATTGTGGAGCTTTAAATCGATACGAACGTGATGACCGACTTGTGAACACAAACTTGCATCGATCATAACTCACAATCTACAAGTCCAAATGCTATGAAATTTTGAGAGGAGCTTCCTGATGCACCTGAGAAACTCTATGATCGATCTCAGCTTGATTGGACCACTTTCGAATCGATATAAATTGAACACGCACCGATCCAAAATAGCTGCAAATCGATGTGACGGGCCCATCTGCATAGGAGAAAAGGTATTCTAAGTTTTGAGACGGATATTTTCGGGTCTACACCTTTAAATATGAATGCTATGGCAAATAAAAGGGGATCTTCTTCTTCTCTGAAGCTCTGCCATTTTTGTAATTGATACTAAAGGATTGTAATTTTAACTACAGTACAAAGGGAATAAAAAGGATTGATTCAAAGTAGACATAGGCCGGATTGCCAAACCACTATAAAACTTATGTTCTTTCATGCTTTCTTCTATTTTAACTTTACTGTTTCTTCATCTTTATTCTCTACTTTATCTGGATCTGAGATCTGTGTTAGAATATTGTGAATCTGTGTATATACACTGGTGCTTTCACTACTTCTGGGGTTTGTGACAAATTTTGGTGGAAACACTTTGGTGCTTTCACTCAAAAAGAATAGCACCCGCTATACCAGATTTGGAGTTCAGATTTGGAGAGCTGCAGGATCAGATCTAAGGGGAACCATGACAAAACTGTCAGCTAAGAGACAAAGAGCAGAAATGATTCAGCATAAAGGGAGTCAGGAGGCTTTCTCAGGAGCAAATCAGACCTCGGTTTTCATCACTAGAGATGAAAATGGAGATGATGATGGGGTCATGCAAGAAGAATTGTTGAAGAGGTAGGAGGAAATGATGAAGAACATTCTCAGATAGTTTAGAAAAGCAGGAACAGTTGGAGCTTCAGGAGTTCAGATCCATGAAGTTGGAATAGAAGAACCCAACAAGCAGGCAGATAGAGCAGCTCAATAGGGCGCAGCCCCTAATCAGCACACAACTGTTAATCTAGTTGGATCCAAGCTTGGGGGCACACCACCTGGCAACGATGGACTGATTCATGGAGGAATCCTAGGTGACACCACACAACAAGATGCTGGCAGGAGCACAAGAGTACGTGATGAAGAATATGTACCAGAATTTTCTCGGGGACTCGGAGGCTACCCTTGGTGGACAACGCTGGATTAGCTGAGATTATCAAGCGAACTATGCGCAGAGGTTTAGCAAACAGGAGTAAACAGGAGTCCGTTTACCCATGACATCAAAATAGCTCGGAATCCACAAGAATTCAAGCATCCTACTCTGGAGGTATATGATGGCAAGGGTGATCCTACCGAACATCTAATGAGATACACAGGACATATAGAAGTTTTGGGGGCATCGAAGGAAGTTATGGCCAGGTGTTTCCATTTGTACTTGATGGATATAGCTGTAATGTGGTTCCGGCAGTTGGAAGATGGATCTAACAGGACATGGATAGAATTGGCGGATAGGTTTTTGAAGCAGTTCTGGGTCCGTATAAAAAGGCCAAATAATGTGATGACACTAACTTCAGTAAAGAAAAGGATAGAAGAATCGCTCAGGGCTTTCTTAACTCGGTTCAATGCAGCGGTTTCTTCGGTGGATTGGCCAGATCCATTAATGGTTTTAACGGCAGGAGTGTCAGGAGTCAAGGATAACTCGAATTGCAAATTATCATTGATACGGGACCCACCAATGGATCCTGGGAATTCTTTCACGAGGCCGAGAGGTTCCTTTGATAGGAGGATGCATATTCGGATATGAAGTTGAAGGAAGCGAATGTGGCCGAGGATGGAGAACCATCCGGCGGAAGCTCTGCAAAGGATAAGGATAAAGGAAAATGGAAGTTAGACTACAACTCTAGCCAGACAAGAGCCAAAATTCTCCACTTACATAGGGTTGAATGAAACTTTGGAGCGGATTTCATGGAAACTCATGATCGCCTTCCTTACCGAAGACCGACAAGGAGGGAACCCTTGAAACACAAGAGGGCATCCGACAGACACTATCTCTTTCATGATTTGGACGGGCATAATACCAATAGCTGTAGGCATCTAAAGGATATAATCGAGGAGCATGTAAGGAATGACCAGTTGCGACAATACATTGGAACTCGGAATGCGGCGGTGGAATAGGAGCAGCCACTGTCTACCTCAAGCGACGATGAAACGAGGCCCAGGAATGATGGTCGATTGGTTATCGACTGACATGGATGATATGGAGTAAGTAGAAAACTCAAGGTAAACGACCTAGTCACTTACTCATGCACGGGGATGGAGATAACCCCTAGGCATGCTCTGAGATGATGATAAACCGCGACGCTATAGTTTGTGAAATATGTTTTTTCTTTTTTGGTTTGGACATTCGCTTTTTTCTGGTTTGGTTTTAGAGTTTGGTTTGAACTCCTTATTTTGTTTGTTTTCTGGTTTGGACTTTAGTTTGGATGCTTGCTTTCTGGTTTGGATATTGGTTTCGATTTCTATTATGGATTCTTGGTTTTTCGATTTGATCTGGATTTTGGATTGGATTTTAAAAGGATTTTTTATCTGGCTTTAGTAAATGGTCATCGGGTATGGATTATGTCTGGCAAGGGGTAAGTCGCTTCGTCTAAGCGTGGCGAATTGACTTATTTAGGTCTTCGAGTATGGACTATGCTCGGCAAGGGTCCGGAGAGAATAGAATTCGGCCTAGGACTTAGGTCATATATTATCGGTTACTATTTTAGGTCATCGAGTGTGGACTATACAAGGTGAGGGTCTGGAGCGACCAGGATTCGGCTTAGGACTTAAGGCATGGCACTACTCAGCGTTCAGGGACACTAGACCACGGACACCAAGGCATTGCTTAGTATAGGTCATCGAGTGTGGATTGCGCTGGGAAAGAACCTAGAGAGGTTATGGATTCAGATATCGGTAATGAAGAGTTAAGGATTTGGATATCGACCTGGAGAGGTCCTGGATTAGATTATTGGTTGTTGGATATAGATGGATTAGAACTCGGTTGTCGGGTTCAGATGGATATGAAACTGGCTAAGGATTCGGTTACTCGATTTGGAATCAGACATTGACTTGAAGCAGTCACGTATTTGGATAAGAATATGGCTCTGGCACTCAAATAAGATGATTTGGTAGCGAATTGGGTTATGGATCGAATGGTATGGCTATGGATGGAATATGGATTTCAGATGTCAGGTTTGAAGCTATTCAAAACACACCTTCTTACCACAAGGCATGTTTTGGGGGGAAAATGTTGCCCCGCCTTTTGGCCAAAGCTGGGATATCAAAATATTGGCTGAAAAGGATGGATATCAGGATTGTTGACTGAGATCCAATTGAGATGGGATCGATTAGGAATGATGAAAAAGGCTAGGAAAGACTACGTTTCGAATTTCAAGTCAATCGGAGGTCGTATACTCAAGTTATGGTTGGATCAAAATTCAAGGAAAGAAGGTTCATATCGATTAGGATGGGAATGGCAGCATGCTTCGAATTGGTGATTTCGTACCGATCAAGATGGGAATGGCAGCATGCTTCGAATTGGTGATTTCGTACCGATCAAAATGTGAATGGCAGCATGCTTCGAATCGATGATTTCATATCGATGTGATGCGCATCAATTTGGTTGGACTTGGCATCGGTATGGCAGGGTATTTCGTGTCGATCAAGGCTGGGATTGATGCGAAGAATGAGCAGGAGTTTGGAAGAACACCTCATATCGATCAATTATTGGATTGATATGAAGGAACAAAGCTCGGGTTGATGTGAAGGATAGATATAAACGGCATGGATACGAAGGAGGGTTGGTCGATGGATACGAACAGCGCATGCCGATGGATACGAATGGGATACAAATAAGTGGATGACTTGGTCAAACGACACGAAAGGTTGATCTTTCCTGGATCTTCGAGACACATCATCGAATGCGAACTATATCGATATGAAGAGAGGAGAATGTGGAGCTTTAGATCGATATGAACGTGATGACCGACTTGTAAACACAAACTTGCATCCATCATAACTCACAAGCTACAAGTCCAAATGCTATGAAATTTTGAGAGGAGCTTCCTGATGCACTCGAGAACCTCTTTGATCGATCTCAGCTCGATTGGACCACTTTTGGATCGATATGAATTGAACATGCATCGATCCAAAATCACTATAGATCGATGTGATGGGCCCACCTGCGCAGGAGAAAAGGTATTCCAGGTTTTGAGGCGGATATTTTGGGATCAACACCTATAAATAGGTGTGCTATAGCAACTAAAAGGGGGATCTTTTCCTCCTCTGATGCTGAAGCTCTGCCATTTTTATAATTGATACTAAAGAATTGTAATTGTAACTACAGTACAAAGGGAATAAAAAGGATTGATTCAAAGTGGACGTAGGCCGGATTACTGAACTACTATAAACCTTGTGTTCTTTTCTGCTTTCTTCGTTTTAACTTTACTGTTTCTTCATCTTTATTCTCTACTTTATCTGGATTTGAGATCTATGTTGGAATATTATGAATCTGTGTATATACACTGGTGCTTTCACTACTTCTAGGGTTTGTGACCAATTTTGACGTAAACAACACGCATAGTAATTTATTTATAAAGCTAGATATTAAATAAACCATTTTTAGAAGATATTTATTACACAAGATATAAAATATTCAACACATTTTCTAAAAATATACATACTTAAAAATGCATTAAAAATACTTTATAATACTTATAATAAGTTTTAAAATATCTATGTGAAGTATTACTTGAAAATAACAAGTTTATAAAATCCTTTATAACTTGGAAAAACAAGTTGTCATTATAAAAACATCTTCTTTAAAATTTCATAACTAATTCCTAAAAATTCTTAAATATCTCAAACTACTTTTGAACTACTCTAATATTAGTTAGTAAACACTTGTAAAAAAAAATGAAATAAAATGCTTAAATTTAAAAATCTTTTCGAATCTTAAAAGTCCAAAAATCAAGGCTAAACGGGGCAGTTTTGCACAAATGAAGTTTTAGCCAATTTTTGAAATGTTACTTAACCTTTTCCTATCCAATATTTTTCTAGAAACAAGCATACATATAAGACATAATAAATAAGGCGAGAAACCCCTAAAGATTTCTATATAAAGTTCCATGGAAATTGCCGAAAACGAGGCAATTCCAAAGTGCATCCACAGCAATTATCACTATGAATGCAAATCCAAGTTCAATCTAAACCAAAGTTCAACTACAACCTATGTGCTTTGTTTCAAGGCCTTGCTATAGGTTATATACAAGTCCATTCAAATCTGTTCAAGTCGGCCCATGTGGATTACATATGCCATTTTCTTTCAAAGCAAGAACCAGAACTAATGTTTCAACATAAGTCAACATCAATTTAAATGACATATACACAATCAAACTTAAACTTATGTGGGTTATATTTTCATTCAAAGTGCTACTTAGCTCACCTTTAACCCAATAAACAAGAAAGTCCAAGCACCTAAGTCCGACCTCACTCTTACAGCCACCCCTCCATCCTTCTCCTTTCCTTGCTTTGCACACTTTTAGCCCACCAAACCACCTTTTAACTCTCAGGTCTATGGATTTGGGAGGGAATGGCTTCACCTTTTCACAATCTACCCTAGTGGAAGGTGTTGTAATGTTGTCGTAAGGCTGCACTCCAAATTTGAGTTGATTTGAATGAGATTTGCAAATATTTTCTTTAGAACATAAGAGAAGAAGGAGACACGGAAGAAAACTTGGTTTTGCTTTGTGAATTTGTGAATATCATACAATGTTGTGCCTCTCCTTATATAAGCTCAAGAATGGTGCTCCTTAGCCTTGTTGTCGCCCTCCTTTCGTGTCATGGAAGGCTCACCCCCATCACTTCTTCTTTACATCACCTCATTTGGAAAATTTACAATTATACCCTTAACATGATAATATTTCTTATCCACTTGGTTGCTTCTAGAACCTTCCATTGCTTTATGAAGAGAAGTGTGTTAATTAGTTTCTAATTGTTCATTTGATTATTAGATAAGTGCAGAAGAGTTCGAACAATTTATGTTGATCAAAAAGCTGCTTATTTATAAGCCGATTTTCGGTCACGCGATTTTTCTTCGAAGAATACATTTTTGTAAAAATATATTAAAAAAACAAGTTTATTATCATTATTTACTGATTAAATGATGTTGAACAAGGTTATAAAATCACATTTATAATACTTAACCATATTTCAATACATTTCGATATTTGAAGACGAAGTGTACGTATTTTAGGGATAATAAGTTCTCCCTCACTTAGAACATTTCATCCTCAAAATTCAAACAAGAACGATGATAGAAGAACACAATATAATCTCTATATAGCATACTGCTGAAACTATATACAAACTAAAATGCAAACCAAAATGCATAATATGAGACTCCACCTTAAGTGGTGAGTATATTACAAAAAATATACGATACAATGATAAGAAGGAACCCTATGTCTATAAGCAACTATGGACAGAACTTCTTGAATTGCCCTACATCTTCCTCGCATAACTCCAAGCACCCTTCCTCAACAACACTTCTAACCTTAATAAAGGAATGAGTACGAAAATGTTCAAATAGCATTCACAATCACTAGAAACCTTCTCATGGTTTTCTCATGTTCAAAACTCAACCATCGCACAAGGACGATAAACAACCTACTAAACATACCTTACGCTCAATAGCCATAGGTTATTACTTTGACAATTATTCATGTTACCTTATAACAAATCGAAGAGTTATTCCCAAACTCTTCATAAGATAACAAAAATGGTATACAAACATACCAAGGCTCATACGGTGCACATGGACCATCCGTACGCAATATTCAATCTGATCACCTACTTAATCACATAGTTTTTGCTTCCAAACTAGTATATATCACTTGACCTCTGTAGTTTGGACTCTAATTAAGTTCCTTGATTAAAAACCTCTGTTCTCCTTGCATAGCCAAATACTAAGAAAACATTGAGATCGTGTCA
The DNA here is from genome assembly GCA_030765085.1 of Allium cepa. Classification (NCBI taxonomy): domain Eukaryota; kingdom Viridiplantae; phylum Streptophyta; class Magnoliopsida; order Asparagales; family Amaryllidaceae; genus Allium; species Allium cepa. The sequence continues at coordinate 176,051,964 of CM060931.1, forward strand.
TGAATCTGTATCAGTTGTTCGCTATCAAGAATCGAGTAAAAAATCCCTGTTCAGACTAGTGTAAGCCACCTCGAAAATATATACTCGAATATTGGATCAAGAAAAATTATGAAAATAAAATGATATATGCACAACTTACACAATTATCCTATTAGTTTATCAACTATGTCAATTCCTTTTTAATCACATTCTTTACACCAATAGTATCTCATTCAATACTAAAACCATTTATGAATCATTTCATAAAAACATAACTTCAAGTTTATAAACATTTTATAACTTAAGTTCATACTCTTATAATACTCCACTACATCCTATGAGTATACAAAATATCAAATTCATCTTACTTAACTGGGATGAACAATAATTCGAACTTGTTTTTAACTTACTATCTTTTTCAAATTCTAGTGTTATATATACACAACTTTATATATTCAAAAACACTAAACTACAAATTCTATAACGATTCGGAAGCACCTAACTATCCAAAATTGCCAAAAATTCTATTTAATTTTCACAATTAAAAGTTACTAACAATATATTATATCATGACACACATACCATACTTTCCTAATGCATAGGCTGCATGTCCTTGAAATAACTTAACAAGAAAACTTTAGAACTAAACACTGGTATTTTTCGCAAACAAAAATATTATATATAACTTTTGTACATCAAATCATAATTACGGGATTTAAATCAAAATTTATTTTATCGAAACAACTATATAGCATCCCTTACTCAAAAATCTAAAATTGAATGCTAATGATGCTGTAGTCCTCACCGAAATTATTTTCAAGTGACATAAGTGAGTTTGGTACATCAAAACCATACTTTTATTACTTAACCAAAATCATTCCAAACCAATATCAAATGCTTCATATAATAACGCTAAGTATCAAAATATTAAATTCCTAAATCAATTTTCCAAATATTTACTTTCAAATAATACTATTATTATTTTCATCAAAATCCTGAAAAACATTTTCAAAAACACCGGGATATAATTTCTCAAAATTCTCAGTTCAAGTCCTTTTTGTTTATAAACCATGCTTATATAAAATTACTTCCTTATATAAACTCTTTTCACAAATATTTATTTCCAAAATATTCTATCATTTCTTTTAACTATAGTAAACATCTTTTGCTAATTTTAACTTCTAACCTAACATTATCACCGATGGCCTTATAATCAAACCATAAAACCCAATTTACAAGGTGTTTGTTTCAATGTACCCTCAGTTACTATCTATCCAACCCATGATGTAGAAAGGTAAAACAGCTCATAAACTTGTTACCCATAAATCAGTAATCAACAAACAATAGTCCATATTTCTAAACTGGCCGAGCATTATTAAACAATCATCTAAGTTATGGGATATTAATCTATAAGAAGCACTAGAGTCAAACAAACATAAATAGGAAAGCGATAATCAGGTAGTATACCCTCGAGAATCTACTTCCTTTTCTCACATTCAAAATTAGCAAAGCCTGTAGGTTTCTCTCCTTCCTTGAGTATAGGACAATCTATAACGAAATTGCCAGCTGGTGATAAGTATAACAACCTTTCGGTGCAAATTGTGCCTCAAGCTTCAGAAAATTTTCAAATGATGCTTTTACTATCTATGCTCTAGCTGCCTAACTTTCTTTCCCAAACCTACGACTCCAAGAAAAGTGTCCCATTTGCCTATACCTATGGTAAACTACACCAGAAATATCTCTTGGCGATTGAAACTTTCGCTTGTTGTCCCTAGCTGGTATAGAAATGGACGGCTTTGGTGCTAAGCTCTCAAACCTTAAAGTCATGTTCGCTAAACCAACAAAAGATCTATGACATGATTAGTCATATCCACTGGAACTCAAGGCACATACTCACGATGGAAATCTCATTCTTTTTCAATGGTGTATTAATCAATCCTAACCCGAACCGAGACAAAGCAATGAAGCGGTTCTCATACTCTCCCATGGTCATGGCTCCCTACTTTAGATCCAAAAAGCTCCTAAACAATAGAATCTTTCTGGCTTTCAAAAAAACTTCATCTCAAACTCATCTTTAAATTAGGTCCAAGAGAAGTCGTTCTCTTGAACATCAGCCATAATAGAACTCTACTAATCAATGGCCGCATCTATCAGATGTCATGAGACCAACCTACGCTATATTGCATTACCTAGCTCCATATCTCCAAATATCTGATCACATAATTTAGTCCAAGTCTGGAATTCTATTAGCGCCTTCATACCATTAAACCCCTTATCTCCTAGCCTCTTATAATCACGACAAAGAAAAGAAAAATTCATCTGAAGCTTGACCTGCACGACCTCTTCTATGATATTCTCCCTCGGTTCCTCAACGGAAGCTAGCAACATTCCTCGATGCTCGATTCCTTCCATTCATGAAAGTACTACCTCGACCACCTCTAGCATTGGTAGCTCTAGCACTCATAGTTCATACTACCTAATCAAAGCGAAACAACTTTAGGAAACTAAAAGATAAAGCTATTTCAAAGAAAGAGTTACTAAGAAGTAGATATTCCTAATGAATAATTTAAAAGTCTAGTTTTCAAAATACAAATACGCTCGCATATGTATAATACATTCGGCTCATTCTAGGGTGTCACTTACCCTATCTCTAATGAGCCATACCCACTTGAGATCCGATACTAAATGTAACAACCTGACTTTCCAGCACCCGAATGTCGATACTAAATCCATGTGCGGCATTTATATGTCAAACACTCAAGTGACGGAAAGACAGAAAGTTAGGGTAAAATAAGAAAATAGAATAGAATAAGAAAAGGAGAACAAAACATTATAATCCCACAACGGAACAATAATATATAATAACATAAGACAATACAAAGGGTTACTTTGAGTATAGAATGTTTAGAGTAACAAAACATAAACACTATCTTCAGCTTAGACAGTTATAATTGCCTGTCTTCGTAATGCTGATATATACAATATAGTAATGACGCGAAAATAAGAATACTATGGAAGGTAAGCAATCTACTCTTCTCCATAAGCTCCAAAGCATCCAAAGCTAAATCTAAAAATGCACACGGGCTGACCCGAGCATTATAAGGAAATAACACCTGTGTCAGTCTGGTAAACCAACATAAAAAATTTAAGAAATATGTAATAGGTAACGGTAACCATTGAGACCATATGGATTCCTGTAATAGTTATGCCCTCTAAGAAACCAACCATTCATTAAGTTTAATATAGTGATATGATAGATAATGTCTAGGGTGTAGCTCATAAATAATATCAAATAGCTGTTGTGTGAACATTACGACAATTATATGTATATAATCCATACCACTAAGGTGCGTTCACATAAGTGCAAGGATTTCTTTGGATATCTCCTCGGATCAAGCCGAATCAGAACTCTTGCACAAGGACCAGAGGTATCCTTCCCAGCATACATCTCTAGGGAATGTACTATAGGAAATGCATAGTTGGCCCATCTTTAAATGCTCATGGTTCCAAATGCATCACTCCCTCATGCATATCCATAAGTAATACTAGATGGGAGTTGCTTGCACCCTTAGGATTGCTAAATGATATGTTCCCTTTGGCGACTCTGGTTTTAGTCATTTCCGACATCAAGGCTACGTTCGGCATCTCCCACTCGAGTCTTCATCACTCGAACAATGAATCCCCAAATGGATTCCACCATCTTGAATAGATCACGAATCGCTACATGGATTAGAGCATCTCAAACAGATCTCGAATCTCCATATAGATTCCCGCATAAGTCCTCTGACGAATGCTAACGCTATCCACTCTCTTAGAGTACTTCACAAGATAGATAGCATCACACAATAGCACCGTTTGAAATGTTAACGCTGGCCACTCCCTTGGACTTAACCTTAAGATAGAAAGTTCAACTCAATAACATTTCACTTCACAACAACTCCCAAATCATATAATTTGTATACTAAGTTTGGAGTGGTATTCCATAAGTAAAACACTTACCGATCATGGTCTCTTTAATACAAATTCGTTGAATTTTCGGTTAACTCAATTCAGATTCTTTCAAAAGTAAGTGAAAGCTAGAGGCATTTGTTTCAATTCTCCTCCTTTGGTGTTCTCGTTGGTATGAAATCACGAAGCCTTTTGATACTTCTAAACTCATATTTGGTCAAGTTCGATAGTCGACTAATCAATTATCTAGTCAAAAGTAATGGTCTATACAAATCAATATTCGCATACTCAACTCATCCGACATTCCAACTTAAATATTACACGTTCGAGAGTAAAGCTAGGTAAGTTAGAACATTGGTTTCATCAAAACCTGGACTAGAAGCTTCATCCTTGAATCTTACAAATAGATAAGTCTTCCTCGTCGGCTTTTAGTGTTAAGTATAGTATTAATGATTTCCATAAACAAGTAAGAAATAACCACGTACACGTTTTTGACATTCGCGAGTTAACTGATCTATGTTTAAGAGGGAAGCCAGTAGGTTGGAGCTCTATTGCTCATATCCCTACTCGAACATTAATCTTAACTCTCATAAATAGACAAGCTTACTTCGTCGGCTTATAGTGTTAAGCATAGTTAAATACTTTTCAAGTAATTAAATAATTAACCATTTGGCTAATAAGAAATTCCTAACCCCTTTCTAAATCTTTGATTTTACTTTTAAAACCCTTTTTTAAAATGATATATATACATATAGTAATTTATTTATGAAGCAAGATATTAAATAAACCATTTTCAGAAGATATTTATTACATAAGTTATAAAATAAACAACAACTTTTTTAAAAACTACACATACTTAAAAATGCTTTAAAATGCTTTGTAATACTTGTAATGAGTTTTAAAATATTTACTCAAAATATTACTTGAAAATAACAAGTTTATAAAATCTTTTAAAACTTGGAAAAACAAGTTTTCATTATAAAAACCTCTTCTTTAAAAATTAAAAACTAATTTTTAAAATTCATAAATATCTCAAACTACTTCTAAAATACTCTAATATGAGTTAGTAAAAACTTGTATAAATAAAACAAAATACTCAAATTTAAATATATTTTCAAACTTATAAAGTCTATAAATCAAGGCTAAACAGGGTAGTTTTGCACAAGTGAAGTTTTGGCCACTTTTTAAAATGTTGCTTAACTTTTTACTATCCAATCTTTTTATAAAAGCAATCATAAATATATGAAATAACAAATAAGATGAGAAACGCTAAAGGATTTCTCTATTAAGTTCCATAGAAATCGCCAAAAACAAGACAATTCCAAAATACATCCACAACGCTTATCGCTATGAGTGCAATTTTCAAATCCAAATCCAATATAAACCAAATTTCAATTACAACATATGTGCTTTGTTTCAATCCTTTTCTATAGGGTTTACAAGTCCATTAAGTCTATTCAAGACCGTTCATATGGATTACATATGCCATTTGCTTTTAAAGCAGGAATCAAGACTAATATTTCAACATATATCAACATCAATTTAAACAACATATATACAATCAAACCCAAACATACATGGATTATATTTTCTTTCAAAGTGGTGATTTAGCTTACCTTTAACCCAGCAAACAAGCAAGTCCAAGCACCTAAATCCAACCTCGCCCTTGCAACCACCCCTCCTTCCGTCGTCTTTCCTTGGCTTGTGCACTTTTAGCCTACTAAACCACCCCTCTTACTCACGTCCTATGGATGTTGGTGTAAATCCCTCATTCTAAGGTTCAGAACTAACTGTTATGGATAAGGCAGTCATCCATCGATATAAATTATTGGCAACAAATACAGCTATGTTAATCATATCAACAATAAGAAGCATATGAATATGAAATATTCTCAAACACAATTTAACTACAAATTTTCATATTTCATTTAACAAATAATATTTCATATTCATTGCATAATCCCATTCTTAATTCCACATTTAGAGAAAATATAATTATTACAAATATTCTAAGAGCAACATGTAAAGATGCCCCATTGGTTTATCAAAGTTAAATACATGGCAATTATACAACTTTCCCATTACATCCAAATAGACAAAACCAAACTACACAGTGGAAATAGATAATATTCCTAGTAGCTAGATTGCTTTATGCGCATCCTCAGAAGCTTATTTGTCTAACTAGAACCTAAAAGCTCTTACTCTCGACTTACTCAAATAAGCAACCGAGAGTTTAGGGTGAAAATAAAAACTTCGGATTAGAAAACAATTTGGTGTGAATAATAACTTCCCATCTCGAACCAAATAGATATCTAGTGAGACAACGCCGTAGAGCGGAATGAGTTTTCCACTCATTAGTATCTTAACCAAAACATAACAACCATATACCGTGCTCCTACAACCATAATGGTTAGACCATAGAAAATAGAGTTTATAATCATGCAACATATATTAGATTACGCAACCTAATTCATTTGATTATCCATATAAATTTCAAATGGGTACCTGTCATATTTTAAACTGACTGCCCATCTTATTTATATCTGACTACCCGTCTTATAATTATATGGACTACCCATCTCGCGTATAAGCATATTCAAAATTATGTGGACTATCCATCTCGCATGTAAATATTACTTGGATTATCCATCCCCTGCCATATTGACTACCTATCACATATGGTTTAATTATTTAAAATTTTGTGGACTATCCATCACATATATTTCATTTAACTTAAAATGATATGGAATATCCATCACACATCTTGTAGTTTTCCAATGATGAATACAGACCCTTTATTATCTTCATAGAGACTATCCATCTCCAGCATGATGTAGACTATCCATCTCACATATTTCATTTGACTTAAAAAGATGTGAACTATCCATCACATATCCCATAGTTTTTCTAAGATGGCTATGAACCCATTATTTAACAATTTAATTAATGTTACCCACATGTTTTATCAATGTCTATTGGTATTCCCAATTAGATTATCATTCCTTAAACTTATAACATTTCAAAGCAACATACATTGGTATCCCCAATTGATTCACGTTGAACTTATTAAAAATAAATGATGGTATCCCCAAGGTTTAAAGTCGAAGTCAGTAACATATGGTTCACCACTATTAAATAACTTAAATTTAGATCAATGTCTAAGTTCACCCACATTGGTGTCCTCAACGATAGTGTCGAAGTTTACAATTTAAAATGACATTGTTATCCCCAATGACGACGTCAAAGTAGAAAACTTAGGCTCTCCACCCTCTGGTAATTTAGTATAGATCAATGTCGATAGTATATACAGTGTTGACATACAAGTTTAAGGCTCTCCACCTTTAATCATAACACACACGCGGTTTAAAACAATGTCGACCTCTATCCATGGTCGAAAGCGGAAACTTACAAAAACATTTAAGAATAATATTCAATGTCTAAGATGATATTTTCAACTTTCACAAACTATAGGCATCCAGCTATTAAAAAAATTTAAAACCTTTGTAATTTATATGGCTAACTACCGGTGTTACAGGTTCATCGACCCTCTTAAAACATAGGCCTCATTGTTTCTTTAAAAACAATTTTAGTTGACATAAAAAAAAGCCTCTTAGTTCTTAAAACATGAAGTGCGACATCGTGGACATGAGGCATTGACTCTAAAACATAAGGTCACCGACCTTGATGCACATCAACCCCAGGACCCTCAACGTCATAATAAACCTTTAAATTTGACCCACTTCACCTACTATGCCGCTTTTTATATTAGACGACATCATTGCCTTGATTTGGAAAAAAAACCAAAGAGCTAGGATGCGACATCATTTAAAATAGGATAAAAACATATGACGTCTTCGATGTCGAAGTTAAGCTTTTAAAACGTTTAGATAATTCACGAAGACACCATTTGCCACAGATACTATTGTCGACGAGGTCGACTTTGGCCTACTTGGAAACATTACGGAGCTATCAAAGTAACTATCTTATGCTTCCTTTCACTTCGACGTTGAACACGCATGGATGCAACCTTGTCATAGGCCCGGCGATGTTGGGTGGTATAGCACTATCATAATTCATGTGAAAACTGCTTCATTGCTATTGTAAGCAAATACTTTTCACAAAATCTTATTTCTTGTCCAAATTCTATTGGATAAAACAAATTATTTACAAATCCTTTTTAGAACTACTAGCGCATTAAATTTTCAAATTCCAAAACATATTTAAAATTGTTAATTAATATCCTTATCTAATTATCCTTTTAAATGCTTACCTAGCATAATAAATTCACAGTAAACTGAAATCACTAGGGACAAATCCCAAAATTCACAAAAATTAAAGAATATCATTCTTTTTACCATATAAAATTTCTGGAGCCAAAACTATATTTAATTATTTTAAATAATTAAAACTCGAAACTAAGCCATTTTCTTTTTAGGAAATTCACAAAATATTCAGTTTAATTTGAAAAATTATGAAATGGAAAACCCATCTCCAAAATAATGTTTTATACAACATATCAAAAAATCAAAGCATTTGGAAATTAAAATCTTAGGTTTTACCCTTAAAATCCATTTAAACAATTTCATAAAAATTACAATGACCACTATTATGTCCAAACGATTATTAAACCACCATATCTTTGCAAAACAAACATCAAACATTTGGGTATTGTCCATAACAAAATTCAAAAGCAAAAATTTATAAAGATGGAACACTTATTATTCACCTTAGATTTGAATTTAGTTGAGGTTTGATTAGTGCTTTGTTTCCTTAAACTTTGCTTGGATCCCTCTATGGTTTTGTGATTTCCTTTGGTTGCTTATGGCTAACCTCCTTTTTCTTCTTTTTAGATTGTTTTGTGAACAAATAAGGCGATAATAATACGAAGGGGAGAGGGTTTAAGGAATAAAAGGTGGATCTACCTACATTTCTCCTCTCAATTTATCCTCTTATGTGTTTTAAGTTTAAACAATCTTATTGCTTAGTTCAGTAAGACACAACCTTAATAATTTCAGTCTCCCTAATCATTAGCATTATTTTATTTAATCTATCCACCGAAATGTCCTGAATAATGTTTAACTAAAAATAGGGTGTTACAAACTCCCCTCCTTAAAGAGTTTCGTCCTCGAAATTCAGTAAGGACTATAAAACAAGCTTATCAAACATGCAAATAATGCTAGTACATCCTACCAGCTATCTAGTCTATTTACAATAAATATAGAACATATCATCACAATAGCTTAGGATAAGTATTCCTAATCTTGTCCTCTATCTCCTAAATACAGTCTTTCTCATTGTCACTCCACTAGACCTTCACTAATCTGACTATCTTCTTCCTTAAATTCTTGTCATATCTCGTTACAACCCGAAGTGGTTGTCTTATAAAAGTAAGATCCAGTTCTACTACTAAATCTTCCAATGTCGTCAAAGCAATAGTAGTTTCTAGATCGTGTGCGAAGTTCCAAAGATGAGAAACATGTAACACTTTATGGACACCTGCCAAACTACTTGGTAACTCTGCTTGGTACTCGAGTTTTTTGATCCTCTCTATAATACGGAATGGTTCAATGTATCTCGGTGCCAGTTTTCCTGACTTTCCAAAACATATCACACCCTTCATCGGTGATACTTTAATAAAAATTCAGTCTCCAACTGAGAACTCAAGATCCTTACACCTCTTATCTACGTAACTTTTCTATCTAGACTGAGCTTCTCTCATCCTACCTCGAATTAACTCAATCTTCTCTATGGCTTCTCCTACAATATCTCGACCAAGGATCAATCTATCTCTAGTCTCTAACAAACATGCTGGTGATTTGCATGACCTTCCATACATAAATTCGAACGACGCCATTCTTATACTAGCCTGTTAGCTATTATTATAGGAAAACTCAACCAAGTACAAATGGACTTCCCACTACCCACCAAAATATAGCACACATGCTCTCAAAAAATCTTCAAGTACCTTATTGACTCTCTTCGTCTTCCTATCCCTCTGATGGTGATAAGCGGTACTCATCTTAAGCTTGGTACTTGGTACTTCCTGTAGACTCTTTCAAAATTCATTAGTACCAATGCATCTTTGTTACTGAATATACTACTATGACTCTCATGTAGTCCAACAATATTCTTCATGAACAACTAGACTAATACAGGTGCCATCCAGGTTTACTTAACAGGAATGAAATGGGCAATTATGGTTAATCTATCCACCACAACTCATATGCTTCCATTTCCCCTACTTGACTTTGTCAACCCGTTAATAAATTCCATGAATATCGAATTTCATTTCCAAACTGGTATATCCAAAGGTTGAGGAAATCCACCTAGCTTCTAATGTTCGGCTTTCACTCTTTGGTAATTTACACATTGCTTTACCCATAAGCCTACATCCCTCATCATACCTTCCCAAAAGAAACTTCTTTCCATATCATGATACATCTTGGTTTCTCCAGGATGAATCGTGAACTTCGATTGATGGCCTTCTTTAAGAACTTCCCTCCTTAGGTTTCCAATATCTGGAACACATAACCATCCCTTCTTTCTTAACCATCTCCTCTGGTCAAGACTAAAATCCTTTAAATCATCGATCTCATTTCCAATTTTCAATCTTCTAATCCATTTAGCTAATACTGGATCATCCCTTTCTTTAGAAGCAATCCTTTCAATCAATACTGACCGGACTTCTAAACAAAACGAAATGGCAATACTTTTATTGGAACTAGTAGCCGATCTTAACTGCACACTACAAGTAGTTAATGCCTCAATATCCGTCTATTTTGAGAACATAGCTAGCACCACATTCTGATGTTTTCTGCTAAGTGCATCTGCAACTTTATTTCCTTTTCTTGGTGTATCCTCAATACCAAAATCGAGAAGCATGGATAATCACTTTGCCCCTCTACATCAGTACAGCTCCTAATCTATTCCACATGCATCCATATACGCCACCAAATCTTGATTCCCATCTGGAACTTCTAACATAGACGCATTAGTCAAAAAATGCTTCAACGTAAGGAATGCTTCCTCATATTTATCAAACCAAATAAACTTCACGTCCTTTCTAGTTATCTTAGCCAAAGGCATTGCTATCTGTGAGAAATTCTTGATAAATCTCCAATAATAGCCATCTAATCCAAGAAAACTTCTTATCTTGGTCACTATCTTAGATCTTTTCCAAACGTTAAACAACTTTTCTCTTGGCTAGATCGACTGACAATCCATTCTATGAAACTGCATGACCAAGAAACTTCACTTCTTTCTTCTAGAAACGACACTTCGAAAACTTCACTTTTAGTTGATGTTGCCTCAATGTCTCAAGCACTATTCTAAGATGAATCTTAAGATCTCTTTCGTCGTTAGAACATATCAAAATGTCATCAATGAACACCAACATGAAACTATCCAAGTGCTTATGTAAAATTCGATTCATCAAATCCAAAAGGAAACAGGTGCATTAGTCAATCCAAACGGCATTACTAACCATTCTTACGAACCATACCTCGTTCAAGAAGTCGTCAACAGAATACTATCCTCTGCCACTCTAATTAATGGGACATTATCGCCAAATCCAACTGGGAAAATACTTTATCACCACTTAACTGATCAAATAAATATCAATTCTTGACAAGGGATATCAATTCTTTATCGTCTTTTCATTTAGCATACGATAATCGATGCACAATCATAACGATCCGTCTGATTTCTTCAAGAGAACCACACATGCTTCCTAAGGTGAACTACTTGATCTAATAAACTCTTTCCTTCTTAGTCCGCTAGCTGTATCTTTAACTTCTTTATCTCAGTAAGTGTCATCATGTTAGGTGATCTACTTACAAATTCAGCTTTTGGAACTAGAACTATTCGAAACTCAATAAATCATTTCAGTAGTAGTTCTATAACCGGCTCAATAACATCTGAAAATTCTTTACAGTTAAAACCCAATTCAATAACTCCATAAACTTCTTGAGCAATGCTGACTTAGCTACTTCAAACAAAATTATTTCCTCTAATCTCCTTCGAAAATCCACCCAAGCCAACTCCTCCTCAGGCATTCCTATGGTAACTCCGTTCCACCTGAACAAAGAAGCTCCTTGCATCTGCCAAGAAGCCAATCTCCTTTCTGCTTATCATTCAGACCCAAATCAGCATAAAAAAGCCATTCATAATGCTCTGGTACCAACTGTAACATCCTTTATTATGAGGCCTAAAACTAACCGTTACAGATGTTGTAGTCCTCCATAATTAGCAATTCTCGATAACAAATGCAGCTATGTTAATCATCAATAATCAAAAGCACATAAATATGAAAAATTCTCAAACATAATTTAATTACAAATTTTCACATTTCGTTTCACAAATGATATTTCAAATTCGTTGCATAATCCTATTCGTAATCCTATATTCAAAGAAAATATAATTATTACAAAATACTCCAACAGCGACATATGAAGATGCCCCTTTGGTTGATCAGAGTCAAATACTTGACAATTATACAACTTTTCCATTATATTCAAACAGACAAAACCAAACTACATAATGAAAATAGATGAAGTGCCTAATAGCTGGATTGCCTCCCATAGGTCTCAAAAAGCTTATTCTTCTAACTGGAACCTAAAAGCCCTTATTCAGGACCTACTCAAATGAGTACCCGAGAGTTTAAGGGAGAAACAAAAACTTTGCATTAGACAACAGTCTGGTGTGAATAATAACCTACCATCTCAAACCAAATAAATATCTAGCGAGACCACGCCGCAGAGTGGAAGGGGTTTTTCCATCACAAGTATCTTAACCAAAACATAACAACCATGTACTATGCTCATGCAACCATAATGGTTAGAACAAAGAAAATATCATTTATAATTAGCAACATATATTAGATTACCTATTATAATTCATTAAACTATCCATCTAAATCTCTAATGACTACCGTCATAATTTAAACAGACTACCCATCTTACTTTAATCTGACTACCTATCCTATAATTATATGGACTACCTGTATCACATAAAAGCATATTCAGAATTATGTGGACTATCCATCTCACATGTAATACTTGGAATACCAATCCCTTACCATATTGGCTACCCATCACATATGGTTTAATTGTTTAAAATTTTATGGACTATCCATCACACATATTCCATTTAACTCAAAACGATGTAGATTATCCATCACACATCCCATAGTTTTCCTAGAATGACTATGAACCCTTCATTATCTTCATAGACTATCCATCTCCATCATTATGTAGACAATCCATCTCACATATTTCATTTAACTTAAAATGATGTGGACTATCCATCACACATCCCATAGTTTTCTTGGATGACTATGAACCTACCTTTTAACAATTTAGTTCATGTTATCCACATGTTTAACCTATGGTTATTGGTGTCCCCAATTAGGTTATCTCCCCTTAAAGTTATAACATTTAAAAGTGACACACATTGATAACCCCAATTGAATCATGTTGAACTTATTAAAAACAAACAACGGTATCCCTAAGATTTAAAGCTGAAATCACAACATATGTATAACGACCCTGCCTCGACCTTCGAAAATCGGCATTGAATACTTTACCCATATTCGAATGCCGCAGATTCAAACATTGAGTCTAGTTCGCCGGAGCTTATAACACATTAAGTACAACACAGCGGAAGAAAACAATGAAATAATATCATTAATATACAACATTCGATACAATATCAGATACAACTGAATATCAATATACATCAGAGATACAAGAAATAGCAGCGGAAAGAAACAATAGCAGGAGATAAAGCAAACTAGGCAACTGCAGCGGAAAGATAATGTCTTCAATGCCAAACTCCAAAGTTCTCTAATCCAATAAGCGAGAACCACTATCAAGTTGACTTAAGAAAATGCGATCTCAAAATGCTATCATCAAAATCCAAAGGCTGAAAGCTATCGACTCTACTCCTACTACTCAACTATCTGAAAAAACCAACTCTAGATTGCCCGTGTGGAAAATTATGGGCACCCAGAGTTTAGGAAAGGAACAATAAACTTCGGGTCAGTCATGGGACTGGTATGAGAAAACAAAAATAGTTTTATCTTTAAAACAAACAATAAAAGATTTTAAAACATTAAAAACCGCAATGCTTTTTAGAAAATGAAACTGTCATAAGGCCTCCCGCCACACACACAATGCAAGCACACACTTGGAGGAGATTTGTCCTTATGACATCCAAAAATGGTTGGTACGTGAAAATCATTTGATATTATTATTAGTGCATAGTGGAAAACATTTCGAAAGTATAATATTAATCTTAGCCAGCATAGACATTTCGAACTATGTCTGCTATAGCAACCATCTAAACAGTGGTGACCACCATAGGTAAATGGAAGGTTATACAACTAAAACCGTACATGGCTCGTATTGTTTTGTTTGGATTTCCAACAAATGGTAAGGCAAAGGAACTTCCCACACATAGTGGAACGCCTCTGGAGGGACGTCCCCGAGAACCTAACCGGATCTCTACTACAAAAGGCCGGGTTACCCCTGCCCGAAAGTAACTACTGACACGAGTATACCATCCCCCGGTCGTTACCGACCTTTGTCTGAGGGCCCTCAATCCAACAACCACACAGTAAAGTATCTAGGCTCCATATCATGATACCACTTTCAAAATCAAAATAAGTAAATATCTAGGTTGCATACCGTGATATCACTTTTTATCCAGAAGGAAATGGTCATACCCTCAGGGGGAGCTACCCCCAAATAACCTTGCTGCAATGATTTCTGTTTTGACCATTACCAGGTCGTGTGGCTCGACGAAGTCACGTCCACAAAGCTGTGCTTTTTCACAAAGCCATGCTTCGATCAACAAATGACCAGCAGCACTTCATATACCACATTACCAAATTGGGAATGTATCACTAGTAACAATCAACTACATAACCTCTGAGCTCGTACGTCCCAGAGAAGGGTGTTACTCTAAGAGAATAAATCTCCGCCACCAAACAAAAATGTATTTGATAAAAGCTGGTTTTACATCTCAAAGTGTAATGTCAGACACACATCCATACAAGTCTGTTCCAGGTTCGAACAGAACCGAAGGCACTTCGGAAGAATCCCTTGCAAATCCAAGGATTCCCAATCCCGATCGGATTCCCCATCACATATAGAGATCTCTATACCGACGCGACTCAGTGCAGAGACAACCGACGGTTTATCCTTTCGTTCTCGAAATTACCCCGTCTTCACCACCGGTCTTCAAATTCTATCCATATCGTCGTATCATTATTCGGAATGGGTTATATGACACAATGTCCTCTCCCGGCTAAACCGAATAATGAGCGCAATATTTAAAAACATATGGATATTGGGATTTCAGTTAAGTCACAACTTATTACCCAAAACTTTTCTTTCAAATGGTTAAACAAATTACCATTTTAAATCTTTAAACAAAAAGATTCAATTCACAAAGCTCACCAATCTTTCACAAAGATTCATTCATGGCTTTTAAAAAACAATTTCCTTTTCAAATTGGATTAAATTATTCGATCTTTAAATCAAAGACTCAAACCATAGTTTTCAAAACCATTTCCAAAGATTCATTCGTAACTTTCCAAAAAAATTCCCATTTCAAATCTTTTATACAAAAGATACTTCAATTTCAAACAAAGTTCAACCATTTTCCACAAAGATTTATTCATAGCTTTTAAACTATTTTAATTTCAGAACCTGAAATCCCTTTAACACAATTTGGAAATTTTTTCCTTATATGAAAGCTTTTATTATTTAAAAACAAATAGTTTTTGTTTTGGGAAAAACTGATTACATTTACATAAGTTAAAGCCATTCAAGTATAAAACTTGGGCTTAAATTTAAATTCCCAAAACAATACTTTTTAAATGGTTTAAAACCCATATAAACACCTTTATAACTTGTATAACCTTTTTAAACCATAGTTTCCAAATCATAGAATTCAATTTCAAATATTGAATTCAAATTCAAATCAAATTATTTAAATCTCAAAATTTATTAAGTTATTCAAAATAACTTTCATCTTCAAAACTTCTTTACAAAAACTTTTCAAATTTAATCTAATTAAATTTTCAAAACCATTTAGATTCAAAATTCAATTTTAAAAACATTTCAAAAATCTGTGACTTAACCAATTTCCTCGTGCAATCCATATTTGTGTGTGTATAGTGTGGTCCAGGGGTTTTACACAATAGTGCAACAATATCAATCATCATAGATTCAAGCACAATATATTTGATAAGCGGTATCATCCTATAACGCTTATCATCATTCACAGATTCACAGATAGATATGTAAATGCATCACGGATAAATATGTAAATACATTACAGATAAATAATATACACACATAGCTCAATCAAAACAATCCACATCACAGAATCATTATAGATCAACTCAAGACATTCATACAATTCATACATCCGTAAGCAAATCAATTGATTATCTGATTAATTTAAATCAGATTAGTTACTTATGAATAAACTACTAACCCTGGTTAATTAATATTAATTAATTATAAACTATTTAGATTAATATGCTTTAATTATTTATTAATTAACCATTAATAATAAATTAATTAACCTTAAATTATCAATTAATCATCCTTAATTAATAAATCAATTAACCTTTAATTAGAAAATTAATCAACCCTTAATCATTAAATAATTAATCTTTAATTATTTAATTATTATTAATTAATCACATTCATTAATCAACCTTTATTAATAATCATTTAATTAATTATCTTTAATTAATTACAATAATTAACCTTTAATTAATAATCATCCCTTAATAACCTTCATCAATTAATTAACCTTTAATTAACTAATTATTCTCCAATTAATTACCTTACTTAATTTATCACGTTAATTAATTATCTTTAATTAATTAAAATAAGTGATTATTCTTAATCACTTAATCATCTTTAACCATTAATTAATTACTTACAATTAAGTAATTATCTTAAGTAATTAATCACCTTTAATTACTTCTCATAAATAAATCAACCTTTAATAAACAATTACCATTTAAACCTTGTTAATGACTTTTGGGAAGAAATCATCATTAAGTAAATAAATAATCAAAACATTATTAAGATAACCCATTTATCTTTATTATTTACTAAATTGTCATCATTTTAAAAAATTATTAAAAAATTCCTTTTTGAACAAATAGTTGTAAAACATTTATTTTGAAAACTTATTTTGTTTTGTATGTTAATATAAATTTAGTTTTGGAAAACTAGTTTTAATTTGCTATTAAACTTCGACTTCCCTTGCCTTTTTATAAATCTGGATATTGTTCATTTTACATTTCAAAGCCTGATCAAAGTTTACTTTAAAACTTTAAAACCTGGTACAAACAAAATGACCCGGGACAAACTTCTAAAATCCTCGAGCCAACCTCCAGTTTTCCTGAGCAAAATTATATAAAAAAAAATTTGGACTTTGTTTTTAACTTAAATTTTAAACTTGTCAAAACTTATAATACTCACGAGTACAAACCTAAATCCACCCGAGTAAACCGCGAGCCCATCACAAATTTCCTTGAGCACGTCCCCGAGACCTATACTTCTTCCCTAAAACCAAACATTACCAGACATTGAGGATATCGCGTGCATGTGTACACCACGTCGGAGGCACTCCGATCAACTATGACGGCACCACTAAGCTACTCACGACCCTCGCCCACACTTCGATCACTCGGATCTTGCTCCGACCAAACCGATCGAAATCAAGCCAATTTGAATACCAGGAAACAAAACCTTGACCCATAAAATCATCACGCCACGCCACCGAAGACCACTAGAATCCACGCGGGCTTGACCAAAGCTCCTCCACTCACCCACGAGCCTTCTCTCCTTGGTCCAATCTCCTAAAATGTCTCGACGATGACGCGGCGATCATCAAAACTCGGCCAACCCAAGCTACAAGTCGAACCCTAGTTCGATGAAATCACGGCGCATCGAACTTCGAAAATTCCTTTAACCATTTTTCCCTACATCTATATCGTCCAAGCTACCCTCAGTGGTGATCACTACCCAAAGATCGCCATCGAACACCAGTAATTGACAAAAATGTTAATTCCGTTCATCTCGAATTCTCTCGCTAATCACATTCTTAGAATTCTTAAAATTTACATCTAAATTCATAGATTTGAACTACGAATCCATTCATGTAATTAAAACTTGAAATTTAGAGTCATCATTTTGAACAAATTTTAGATTTTTACTGTAAATTTTTTTAAATTCTGAAATGATTACTTAATATAAAATTTTCAAAACCATTTTAAAAATAAGATTATACACTTACAATCATTTTCCATTTATACACCTAAGCTCTTCATGATTATGGAATGAGATTATGATTTTAGTTTCTATTTCTTGCCTGTAAACATAAGAACAGGCATATATGCCGGTACATACTCATTTTAATCCACATATATATGTATACACACACACATGCGTGCATTTATCTCAATAACAATAAGTAACCACATCAAGACAAATCACAGATCCAAGCTTAAAAGGTTAGTTTGCTCACCTTATTGTTTTGATTTCAGGTTGATCTGGTTTGAGTTGAATTTCACCTTTGCATTTTTAACTGAAAATGATCTTGCTCCCAGATCTTGTTTGATTGCTTTCAGGTCATTAATCTTCTTTTTCAGATTTGAATGATTTTCACCTTTTCCTTTTTGCTCTGATCTAATTTCCAGGTTTTGAAAAATTGATCACATGCCCTTTTGTTTTGATTTTAAACTTCCAGGCTGTGATTGATTTCTCAATTTTTTTTTGTTTTCCAATCTGTTTCCGGGCTTTGATTGCTTTTGATCTGAGCTTTAAAATTTGTTTTTCAGTTTTAAACGTTGTTTCAGTTTTGAAATTGAGGAGTATTTCGAATTTCTTTTGGTTCTCAGGCTTGAGAAATTTTTGAGAAAGATGAAAACAGCCTGACCATTTTTCTTCTACGCGTGTTTTTTTTCTAAATTTTGATTCAAAAGAAAATAGTTTCCTTTTGCCACTTGTCCCATTTCATTAAACTTGTGACCACATGATCTCTTTAATTTACAAATGTCACAAAAATCATTTAATGTTATATCCTTGATTCAAATATTTTTTGTAAATTTTGTCTTTAAACCCTTTAGTTAACAAATTTACACTTTTATATTCTATATTTTAAAACTTATCATATGCTTATGTTTTTATCTTTATATACATTCTCATTTGCACAAATAAAAATTTATTTCAATCATTTTTCACATTACAATTTTAATTTAGTTCAATACATTTACATATATGCATTTATATATTTTACATTCATATTTTTCTTATCATTTCTATTTGCACAACTATTAAAGGAAAAATATGATTTGAAAATAGATAATCACATTTATTTATATAAGACAATTTAACTTAAAAATAATCCTTTGAAAATTATTACTTTAATTATCAAATTACATCTTCCAAATATTAACATATATTTCAAAATTTAGAAACCATACTTTGATTAACTTAAAGCTTTATAATTCTATTTATTTCCAACACATTTATTTTTAAATCCCAAATATTCAATTTAATTCTCAATTAATTCATAATTTAACCAAAATTTTATATTAATCTTCAAATTAATTAGGCTTAAAAATTAGGAATGTTACAATATGGCTCACCACCATTAAATAATTTAAATTTAGCTCAATGTCAATGTTCACCACATTAGTGTCTACAATGATAGTGTCGAAATTTGCAATTCAAAATGGCATTAGTATTCCCAATAATAATGTCGAAGTAGAAAACTTAGGCTCTCCGCCATTTAGTAATTAAGTATAGATCAATGTCGACAACATATATGATATTGATGTTGAGGTTAAAGGCTCTCCGCCTTTAATCATAACACATGCACGATTTTAAAACATTGTTGACCTCTTTCCAAGGTCGAAGTTAGAAATCTAAAATTCTTTTTAGTATAATATTCAATATCGAAGATGATGATGTTGACCTTCATAAACTGTAGGCTATCCATCTATTAAACAAAACTTAAAATCATTGTCAGTTGTATAGCTAACTGCCGATGTTATAGGGAAATCAACCCTTTTAAAACTTAGGCATCATTGCCTCTTTAAAAACTATTTAGGTTGACATAAAAACAAGCCGCTTCGGCCTCAAAAGATGAAATGTGACATCGTGGACATGTGGCATTGATCTAAAACATAAGGTCGTCGACCTTGATGAACATCGACCACTAGACCCTTAACATTATAATAAACCTTTACATTTAACGAACTTCAACTATTATGCCGCCTTTTATATTTGGCAGCATCATTGCCTTGATTTGGAAAACAACCGAAGGGACGAGATGCGGCATCATTTAAAGCGGTGATGAAAACATGTGACATCGTCGATGTCGACATTAAGCTTTAAAACATTTAAATAAATCATTAAGACACCATTTTCCACCGATACTATATTGTCGACGAGGTCTACTTTGGCCTACATGTAAATATTACATAGCTATCGAAGTAACTATCTTATGCTTCCTTTCACTTCAACATCGATGCTCATAGATGCGACCTTGTTTTAGGCTCGGTGACATTGGGAGGTATGGCACTATCATAATTCATGTGAAAACTATTTTATTACCGCTTTACGAACAAAATTTTCATCAAATCTTTTTTCTTATCCAGTTTCTATTGGATAAAACAATTTCTTTACAAATCCTTTTCAGAATTACTACCGCACTAAATTTTCAAGTTCCAAAACATACTTAAAATTATTCATTAATATCCTTTACTAATTATCCTTTTAAATGCTTATCTAGCATAATAAATTCATGATAAATTGAAACCACTTGGGAAAAATCCCAAAATTCACAGAAATTGAAGAACATCTTTCCCTTTACCAAATTAAAATTTCTAAGCCAAAAAACATATTTAATTATTTTAAATAATTAAACCTAAAATTAAGTTATTTCCTCCTTAGGCAATTCACAAAATATTCAATTTCATTTCTAAAATTATGAAATTAAAAACCCATCTCCAAAATAATGTTTCATAAAACATATTAGAATATCAATGCATTCGAAAATTAAGATCTTTGGTTTTACGCTTAAAAACAATTTAAACAATTTTATGAAAATTCTAATACCATTATTCTATCTAAACAATGATTAAACCACCATATCTTGGCAAAAAAAATATCAATCATTTGTGTATTATCCATAACTGAATTCAAAAGCAAAAAATTATAGAGTTGAAACACTTATTATTCGCCTTAGATTTTAATGGAGTTGAGAATGATTAGTGCTTTTGTATGCTAAACTTTGCTTGAATCCCTCTATGATTTCATGGTCTCCTTTGGTTGCTTATGGTCGGCTTCCTTTTTCTTCATTTTAGATTGCTTTTGAATGAGTAAGGTGAGAATAATATGAGCGGGAGAGGGTTTAAAGGTTAAAAGAAGGGTCTACCTATTTTGCCCCTTTTATATATCCTCTTATGTGTTTTAAGTTAAAACAGTCTTATTGCTTAGTAAATTAAGGCATGACCGTAATATTTTCAAATCTCATTCTCCTTAATCATTTACATTACTCTATTTAATCTATCCAACTAAATGTCTTGAATAATATTTAACTAAAAATGGGGTGTTACTATAGGGAGGGATTGGCTTCAATTTTTCACAATCCATCTTAGTGGAAGGTCTTGTAATATTGTTCTAAGGTTCCACTTCAAATTTGACTTGATTTGGAAAAGAATTTCTTTAGAACATAAGAGAAGAAGAAGACATGGAAGAAAACTTGGTTCTTCTTTATGATTTTGTGAATATTATAAAAGGGTTGCCTCTCCTTATATAGGCTCAATAATGGTGCTCTTTAGCCTTGTTCTCATCCTCCTTTCATGTCATGGAAGGCTCACCCCCCATCGCTTCTCCTTTACATCATTTCCTTTAGAAAATTTACACCTATACCCTTAACATGATAATATCTCTTATCGACTTGGAAGCTTCTAGAACCTTCCATTGCTTATTGAAGAGAAGAGTGTTATTAGTTGCGAACGTGTTAATTTAACCACTAGACAAGTGCATAAGAGTTCAAACAACTTATATCGATAAAAAACCTGTTTATCGATAAATTGATTTTTGATCACATTAGTTGTTTTTATTCAAAGAATATATTTATGTAAACCAAATTAAAAACAAGTTTCTACCATTATTTATTAATTAAATGATGTTTAACAAGGTTATAACCACATTTATAACAGTTAAATATATCTCAAAATGTTTCAATATTTGAAGACTAAGTGTTTGAATTTTAAGGTCACTGCATTCTTCCCTACTTAGAACATTTCGTCCTCGAAATTCAAACAAGAACAATAATAATAGAACACAATATATATGTAGCATATTGTTGAAACTATATACAAACTAAACTGCAAACCAAAATGCATATTAAGATATTCCACCTCAAGAGGTGAGTACACTACAAAAGATTTATAATACTAAGATATGAAGGAACCCTTAATCTATAAGCAACTGTGGGTAGAACTCCTTCAAACTGTTCTCCATCTTCCTCGCACAACCTCGAGCTACCTTGCTCCATGGAACTTCTAGTCTTAACAAAAGAACAAGTGAAAAATACTCAAATATCATTCACAATCACTAGCAACCAATGCTCATGGTTTTTTTAGGTTCAAAACTATCCCGTCGCACAAGGACGATAAACAACCAATTGAGCAACGTTATGCTCAATAGCCTTAGGTCATTACTTAGATTATTATTCATGTTACCTCATATCAAATCGAAGATTCATTCTCCAAACCTTTATAAGCCAACAAACATGGTATACGAACATATTAAAGCTCAAATGATGCACATGGACCATCCGTACGCAATACCTGATCCGATCTGACGCAGCCGATAACTTCAAATGCAAGCAACAATAACAAAACAACGATGGAATGAATCAAATATGGATTGATGGATTAATGATACCAAGGATAAATGCTCAAATCCGTTGATCTCGCGAGATACCGGATTCTAGCAATCTTTAACACGTTGATCGTGCACGATACCGTGTTAGAAGATCTACGATTCTTCTACGTTGATCTCGCGCACGAGATTCCGTGAATCGGCTTCAAATCCGTTGATTCGAGCGCACTCGAATAACCAAAAATGAAGAAAGGAGATAACACTCAACTTCCAATTTTAAAAGAGGCACAAAGAACTCGAACAAAAGTTTATTCAAAATCAACCAACTTTTACAATGACCCAACCCGCCTATTTATAGGCTTACAATACACACGTACACGACCTAACAGACGCGACTTAACAAAATTACAATGTAACAACATACGCGACTTATGACCTAAGAGATATAGGTCACACTCGACTTAACGAAATTACAACATTCAAACGACTTAACCAAATATACAACATAATAATACATCACACGAATCCCAACAATGCGGCATAAGGATTTTGCGACCTACTGAAGTGGCATCCTGGAGAGACTCAAGTAAACATGGCAGCGACATATGGGAAGCGACATAAGTGAAACGACTTAAGACAAATGAACTAAGTGAGGAAGCGGCTTAACTCCAAATAGCATGTAGTTCGTAGGTTGTAGCTCGTTTTGGTCGAAGCGACCTAAGAAATGCGCACTGGGTTTCTTAACTCGCTAGGTTATGTAACTTGGTAGGCGGTAGCTCGCACGAACACCTCGTTGGATCGCTATCTTGTAATGCTGGAAGGTTATGTCATAAGTCGTTACTTGCTAGGTCGTTGACAACATCTGAAGGCCGACGTGATTCCAAGCTTAGCTCACGTAACTCGTTGGAGACATAAGAAAACCCGTTAGGTCGTTAGCGACTTAAGGCCACCGTGAGACTTAAAGAAAATGAGTTAACATTGTGTGCTGCATCATCCTCCCCCGGTTGACAAGAATTCAACCCCGAATTCGCACCTTCTTCTTCCTCGACAAGCTTATCCTCATGATACGGAATCAAATGTTTAACGTTGAAAACGTCGGCAGTATGTACATGATCCGGCAATCTAAACTAATAAGCATTATCATTGATCTTCTTCAAGATTTCTACTGGACCAATCTTTTGATCTTTCAATTTGTTGTAAGTTCCAACAGGAAAACGATCTTTCGTCAATACTGCGTAAACAAAATCACCTTCTTCGAAGTCCACACTCCTTCGCTTCTTATCTACCAGTTTCTTATACTTCTCATTTGACTTAAGCAATCGTTTATGAACAATTATGTGGCATTCCTGCAACTCATTCACGAAATCACAAGCTCGTTTAACAACCCCTTTCTGATGTGGAACGATAGACAAATCTAATGGTCCCTTCGGAATTGCTGAATATACTACTTGAAATGGACTGAATCCAGTACTTCGATTAACAGCATGATTATGTGCAAATTCTGCCTGACACAACTTCACATCCCAGCTCTTCAAATTGTCCTTCACAAGACATCTCAACAAGTTTCCCAAAGATCTATTCACCACTTCCGTTTGCCCATCAGTTTGTGGATGATAGGCGCTACTAAAATTCAGCTTAGTTCCAACCATCTTCCACACACTCAACCAAAAATGACTTAGAAATCGAGTATCCCAGTCAGAAACAATGGTCTCAAGTAGCCCATGTAGTCGATAAACCTCTTTAAAGAATAATTGAGCAACACGGACTACATCGGCGGTCTTTTTACAAGCTATGAAATGTGCCATCTTCAAAAACCTATCCACCACAACATATATAGAATCGTTCCCTCGTTGAGTTCTTGGCAAACCCAAAACAAAGTCCATGCTAATATCAACCCATGGTCTATTAGGCACGGGCAATGGCATATACAATCCTGCATTCGTAGCTGTCCCTTTGGAAACTTGACATATGTGACATCTCTGCACAAATCTTTCAACTTATTTCCTCATGGAAGGCCAAAAATATGATTGAGAAATCAACTGCAAGGTACGATCTCGTCCCACATGTCCTTCTTCATGCAATTCCTTCACAATCTTCATCCGTAAACTGCACTCTACTATACACAACCGATTTCCTTTGAATAGAAAACCATCCACCAACACATACTCATCCGTCTTCCCTTTCTCTACTTCATCTACAATCTTAGCAAAGTAAGGATCCTCAACAAACAATTCTGGAAATACTTCAAACCCCGTCACTTCAACTCTCATCGTAGTCAACAAATGATTTCTTCTACTCAATGCGTCTGCCACCCGATTTGTAACTCCCGACTTATGCTTTACAACAAATGTAAACTGCTGCAAGTATGCGATCCATGAAGCATGTCTGGCTGCAATCTTATCTTGTCCCTGCAAATTTTTCAATGCTTTATGATCAGTATACAGAACAAATTCTTTATGTAACAAGTAGTGTCTCCAATGCTTGATAGCTTGAACAATAGCATAGAACTCCAAGTCATAGGTACTGTATCTTGTCTTGGCTCCAGAAAGTTTCTCACTAAAATAAGCAATTGGATGACCCTTCTGATTTAATACTCCTCTAATTCCAACTTTAGATGCATCAGTATGTAATTCAAATAGCAACTGAAAATCCAGCAAAACTAGAATTGGTGTTGTCGTCAAAAGCTCCTTGATTCGCTTAAAAGCAAATCCTGCTTCCTTCTACCATGAAAACTGCTTGCCCTTCATACAATCAGTAACAGGTGCCATCACGCTACTGAAATGTGGAATAAACCTTCGGTAGAATGATGTTAAACCGTGAAAACTTCTAACTTCTGTTATCGTCCTGGGTTGTGGCCATTCCTTGATTGCTTCAACTTTATTCTGATCCACCTGTATTCCTCCTTCAGATACAACATATCCCAGAAATAAAACACTTCGAGTCATGAATACGCACTTCTCTGTTGCCGCGTAAAATTGCTCCTAACGAAGTATCATCAACACTTCCCGCAAGTGTTGTAGGTGTTCTTCTGTGCTTCCACTGTATATCAATATATCATCAAAATATACCACTATGAACATTCCAATAAATGGTCGAAAGATCCGATTCATAACTCCTATAAAAGTACTAGGTACATTCGAAAGACCAAATGGCATGACCAGCCATTCATACAATCCTTCCTGTGTCTTGAATGCGGTCTTCCATTCCGGTCGAATTCGAATCTGATGATACCCACTCTTCAGATCAATCTTTGAAAATATAGTAGCTCCACTCAACTGATCTAACAAATCATCCAATCTAGGCATCGAAAATCTATTCCTCACTGTAATCTTGTTTAGTGCTCGACTATCTGTACACATTCTCCAAGTTACATCCTTCTTTGGCACTAACAAAGCTGGTACTGCACAAGGACTTAAACTTTCTTGTACGCACCCTTGTTCAAGTAACTCCTCCACTTGTCTTTTCAACTCTTCGTGCTCCCTCGGACTCATTCTATAATGTGGTCTATGCGGTAACACAGCTCTCGGAACAAGATCAATCTGATGTTGTATGTCTCTCAACGGTGGTAACTCTTTCGGTAATTCATCATGAAATACATCTTCAAATTCCTTCACCACTGGCTTAACTTCTTCAGGAATTTCAACCGCTTCACTACTTTTTTTTTTGAATTACCTAGAGAACCAAGCTTCGCTTGTAAACTCTAGGGAAGTATGTGCCTGCCAAACACATACTTCGGGTACTTGTTACAGGGTTATCAGTTTCGGGGCTCGAACTCGTGACCTTCGATCACGCAGTCTGGACCATCAACCAACCGCTTCACTACTTTCACGTCCAATTAACAGAAATACTTCAGGCTCATCCTCCACTTCTTTGACAGACTCCCTCAAAGATAACAGAGTCTTTAGTTCTTCGATTTCCTCCAGCTTTCTTTCACCTTGTTGTCGCTGTTTAGGAACTAAAGTGATTTTAGTGCCCTCGAACATGAAACTATAACAGTTGGTCCTTCCATCGCGTTGCACAGCTCTATCGAATTCCCATGGTCTCCCCAACAACAAATGACATACGTCTATATCTACCACGTCACACCAAATTTCATATTTATACTTCTTTCCATTGGAAAAAGTTACACAATCTCTTTGACTAACCTTCACTTCCCCACCTTTCCTCAACCAAGCTAACTTTTAGGATTTGGGATGTTTCTCCGTCTTTAACGCTAACTTCTTTACAGCTTCTGTAGAGATGATCTTATCACAACTTTCTGCATCGATAACAAACTTACAAACCCTTCCCAAAATAGTGCACGTTGACTGGAAAATATTACTCCTCAACCAGCTAGTCTCCTCTTCCTGCTTTGGTGTCAAGCAAGATCTCCTCGTCATTAAAGAATATCCTTCATCTCCCGCCAATAATTCTTCTTCCTCCCCAACTTGTGGTGAATTAGAACATTCTATTTCTGCATCCTCATCCTCAATCTCAGCAACCATCGCTCGCTTCTTAGGCTTCGGGCATTCATTGCTCTTGTGACCAAACTCCTGACAATTATAACACTTGAAATTGTTGTTGACCTTGGTCTTAGCAACTTCATTGACAACCGGTTTACTAACAGCCTTGGAAACATTAATGTTGCTACTAGCCCCTTTCACCTGATTGATCGAACTTGTAAACATACCACCTCCTCTTTTACCTTGCTTCTCCCAAACTAGAGCCTTCTGGTGTGCTTCAACAATGAATCTTGGATCAAACATATTCACCATATCCTAAATTTGCATTCTCAATCCTCCAACAAATCTAGCTGTCAACTATTCCTCCGTCTCCATGATATCATTTCTAGCAATCAGTTGATAGAACTCATCTGCTTAATCATTTACCGACTTCGTCCCTTGTCACAAGTTCAGCAAGCACTGATACATAAGAGACTGATAATTATAAGGCAAGAAAGTAGCCTTCATCAACTTCTTCATCTTCTCCCATGAAACAATCTTCGACTTTGATTCATGTCATTCATCAATTTCTCTAACTTCCCAATACCTTCATCGAACTTTTCATTGATACGTTGTTCCATTTGCTCAGCTTATTGTCTTCTATACACATCTTCAATATTATGAAAACGATTAGCACGTCTCAGAGGCATGATTAACTAACAATCTCCAAACTGATACAAAGTGGTACAATCTTGTCTCTGATCTGGCTATCGGCTCTGAATTCTGCACTTAGCTCAGCTCGGCTCAAAGTTTAACTCTGAACTGACTTCGGTTCTGCACTTACTTAGCTCGGATCTGAACTCCAACACTTTAACTCGGCTCCAAATAGGCTCGGCTTAGCTATGATTGGCTAAGTCTGGCTCTGATACCAAAACTGACGTAGCCGATAACTTCAAATGCAAGCAGCAACAACAAAACAATGATGGAATGAATCAAATATGGATTGATGGATTAATGATACCAAGGATAAATGCTCAAATCCGTTGATTTCGTGGGATACCGGATTCTAGCTATCTTTAACACGTTGATCGCCCACGATACCGTGTTAGAAGATCTATGATTCTTCTACGTTGATCTCGCGCACGAGATTCCGTGAATCGGCTTCAAATCCGTTGATTCGAGCGCACTCGAATAACCGAAAATGGAGAAAGGAGATAACACTCAACTTCCAATTTTAAAAGATGCACAAAGCGCTCAAACAAAAGTTTATTCAAAATCAACCAAATTTTACAATGACCCAACCCGCCTATTTATAGGCTTACAATACACAGGTACACGACCTAACAGACGCGACTTAACAAAATTACAATGTAACAACATACGCGACTTACGACCTAAGAGATATAGGTCGCACTCGACTTAACGAAATTACAACATTCAAACGACTTAACCAAATATACAACATAACAATACATCACATGACTCACAACAATGCGACATAAGGATTTTGCGACATACTGAAGCGGCATCTTGGAGCGACTCAGGTAAACATGGCAGCGATATATGGGAAGCGACATAAGTGAAACGACTTAAGACAAACGACCTAAGTGAGGAAGCGACTTAACTCCAAATAGCATGTAGTTCGTAGGTCGTAGCTCGTTTAGGTCGGAACGACCTAAGAAATGCGCACTGGGTTGCTTAACTCGCTAGGTTGTGTAACTTGGTAGGTCGTAGCTCGCACGAATACCTCGTTGGATCGCTATGTTGTAATGCAGGAAGGTTATGTCGTAAGTCGTTACTTGCTAGGTCGCTGACAACATCTGAAGGCCGACGTGATTCCAAGCTTAGCTCACGTAACGCGTTGGTGACATAAGACAACCCGTTAGGTTATGAGCGACTTAAGGCCACCGTGCGAATTAACGAAAATGAGTTAACATTGTGCGCTGCATTACGATCACTTGCTCAATCATATAGTTTCCACTTCCAAACTAGTATAGATCACTTGACTTATCTAGCGTGGGCTCGGATTTGGTTCCTTGATTAGAAACCTTTTTTCTCCTTGCGTAGTCATGTATAGTGATTAAAAACATCGGGATTGTATTACAAATCCTTATCAAGTGCTCACCATCAAAGAATTGAATGAAAATTCCTTGTTTGGATCAATGTAAGCCACCTCCAAAACATGTACTTAAATACTAGATCAAAACAATTATGTGAATAAAACGATCTATGTACAACTTACATATTTATCCTTTTGGTTCTCAACTATAGAAATTCCTTTTTAATCACATTTATTTATAAAAATAGTATGTCATTCAATACTAAAACCATTTATAAATCATCTCATAAAAACCTAACTGCAAGTTTATAAACATTTTATAAGTTAAGTTCATACTCGTATAATACTTCGCTAATTAAATATTTAAAGCTTAGAGTTAATATGATTAAATGGATTTTATAGCCTTGTTAACCCCAATTGAAAAATAATGATGGTAAACTTGTTTTTGAAAAATGATCATAAAAATAAATAGTTCGAAGAAATATCGGTAATGTGACTGAAAATAGTTTTATTGATAGAAGGCTTTTTTACTCGATAAAAGAGGTCTGAACTTGTTATGATTGTCTAATATATTAATGTGTAATTAATTAGCAACTAAAAGTATATTTTGTAACGCGGCTAAAAAAATGTGAATAGTAAAAGATAGAAAATAGATTATGGAGAAGATATTTTGGTGAATAGTATTTAGGTATTTGTTTTGGTCAAAGATGAGGTTGAAAGGTTGCACATGAAAGGGAGAATGCTTGGTGACCTTCCAAGGAGGTTTGGAAGTGGTAATGACCTCTTGAATGAACTCTACAAATACGCCCATAAGGTAACACTAATCACTTTTTACAAATTAAAAAGGTAGAAATAACTTAGCCTTAATTCATTTCTATTTGCACTAATCAATCTCTACTGAAAATATGTCTTCCTCGGTCTCCACCAAAATTTAGCAAAGACCATAGATCATTATAACAACTAAGGAAAGAACTATGAAGCTTGAAGAAAAGGAGCACAATGGAGTGGTTTAGGTAGGGTTGTCAGCAATATGGTGGTAAGGAAGCATGACCTAGTGCAAAAGTAAGATAAATGTGGAAGCTTTGGATGATTGGTGATGGTAGGAAGTTTTCATGTGAAAACTTGTGCTTATGTTATCATGGTTGTAGGTGAGTTTACTCACCATTTGATTATATATATTGTGATATATTTGTTGTGCATGAATGTAATGTAACTTAAAGTTAACTGGTAAAGTTGTAACTTTGGACCATGCTTTCTTTTGAAAGCAAATGACAACTTTGTATTGTATATCATCATTTCTATTACCTTCTACAACATGTAACATGGCCTTGACTTTTTTTACATGTTTGGTGTAATATCTCGACTTTTTTACGTTTAAATAGACACACATGCCAACTCAAACCATTCAGAAGGGTGGATTGTTATTGGGGTAAATAAGAAAAGAAGAAGAAGACAAAACAAAATAGAATCTCGCAGCGGAATAACAAAATATAATAATCAAATAATAGTTCATGAAGCTGTTTACAAAAGATTTGATTATACTTATACAATACAAAATTAGAGTTACACATACCAGAGATAAATAAATAATGCAGCGGAATAGTATGAATGCAGTGGAATAGATATAGTAAATAATAGTAGTACAAATCTTCTTCTTCCTTCTCCAAAAATAAGGTCTTCAAACATAAAATGATCAGGCTGACCCGAGCGAATTGAATAGACAAAACACTCGAGTCAGAATTAAAAGATCTTTTGCAAGTTAAATCAACGGAAATAAATATGAGCGGAGTGGCATTAAAGATGTTTACGGGGTTTAATATCTCCTATCCAATGTCTAAATCGAGTGCAGTAACTTAAGAGATGTTCGGGATTCACATCTCCTAAGGGTCCGTTAAACTATCTACTATGTCGTACAATACGCTATTATAATAGTGTCTAAAGTAAAGTAAACTATTAAAATAGCGTTAAGGCGTTACATTTTCCCCTTTAACACATTTTATATATTCCCAAAGTCTACACAATATCGTAATTCCACCCGTACTGGATGCCGTCTGAGGGCGCTCCATACGTATGGTACAAAACAAACTCATAGAAGGCGCGCTAGGGTAGGTGACATGGCACAACTAGGCAATGCCAGGGTGGATATACCAATTACACTTCCGGACTGGTGGTACCCACCTTGGAACACACTCCCAAGAAAAATTATGGGCGGCCACCAAATAAATCAAAAGTCAGAATATAGTATCGATGGAGTGTGCTCGATCGGAGGAATGACCTCACTTGGCCCGTCGACTGTTCCTGTTTTAGCCACCTTAAGCCAACTCATGAGAGTCGGGTCCATGTATATACCTCATATAGGATCGTCGCCAACATCCTACTTCATTTTGGAATCTCCACCGCCCATACAGTTGTCAAAGTGGTTTTCGGTATTGGCAAAGAGTATGACAATATCTGATCCCGGTCTCTTTAACAACCAATCGCTTATTGCATACCGGATAGTTCTTTTATATTTCAAAAGTCAATTGCAATTTGTTTCAAATATCATATTCTTAAAACCGTCACTTTCGAAATTATATTCACCTTCAAATCGTATTCACTTTCAAAATCATATCATTTCCAAAAATCATAATTTCTTCCAAAATCATATTTCCAAAATAGGTTCAATCCTTACTTCAAAATCACTATATCCCATTAGCTAACATTCAAATCCAAACTTAGGTTATAATATCATTAACCATGTTCGCTTTAAAATCGAGATTTTAAATATAACCCATCCATTTTACTTAGCTTGGAATTTAGAAGAAAATAGTCTTAAATAGTTATAAATAGTTAATATAGATTTAAAGTAGACTAAATATAATTAAAATAGATTAAATAGCTTTAAATTAGATTAATTAGATTTAAAATAAGTTAAAACCGGTAATTAGTTTAAATAAATTAAATGGTTTAAAATAGGTTAAAATGATTTAATAAAATTAATACAGGTTAAAATAGTTTAATACTTTGAAAATCTTAATAATTAGAAATTTTGAAATAATATATTTTAAAACAGTTTATATTAAAACATGAATTTGGAATTACTATCAAATTAAACTATTCATTTCATTTCAACACATTTGGACCATTTTCAATTTCCGTGTCAACAAACCAAATTCTAAACCTTTCAATTTATCATTTCAATAAACTATTGAATTTCATATCATTTCAATCCATGTTCAAATATCAATTCGGATTACTCCAATTTCAAAAAAAATCAAGGTTATTTTCAAACAATTTCAATAACTTAATTTCGATAGAATCTCATTTATACTTAAAAGTTTAACTTTAAACTTCAAATTTAATTTCTTAAAGCAATTCCTTTTAAACAAATTCACATTTCAACTCAAAACTTGATTTTCCAATAATACCTCCATTTATATGCGTAAATTTTTATTCCAAGATATCATTTAATTAATTCAAAAATTAAAATTCAAAATCATTAAATTTAACCAATCCGGTGTCCATATATAATTTTCTACCCTATGGTCAAGTGATATAGATATTTATCATTTCAATCCGCAATTTAAAATTTTACGGTTATATATCATTTCAAACCGTAATTCTGAATTAAATAAAATCCATAAAATCGCTCGAGTCAATCATTTCAACCCATAACAATTTTTCCCTAATCTATAGATCATTCGGGTATGTATCATTTCAACCCATAGTGAACTTGCAGTTTATAATGATATAAAATACAACATCCACTCATCCAATATCAACAATCAAACATCCATCACAATCATCGTCCAAATCAATCAATAAATATCAATATGGAACTGGTAATCAATAACGGGTATTTAACTAGCAATTTAAATTCAATAATAAGTTAACTAAAGATCTAATTCAAATAAATTCAAATTAACTGAGAGACGATTAAAATATACCAGACAGTCATAAATAAATTTCCAATCACATCATAAATTTAATTTAACAAACATAAGAAATTTTAGAAGTTGTAAGTAGGTTAAAACACTCTCCTTTGAATTTAAATCGAATTAGAATTCAATTTAAGCCAAATTCAAACAGTCACTGAATTCGTCCATACTAGCGCCAAAATGTCCGCAATTTCGATAGGATCGTAACGGAGCAAACCACACGTGAAATGACCTCGTATGTGAAAGTTATCTAAGTTAGAACGTTTGAATTAGCAATTTAAATAAAATAACAATAAAATAAAAACTACCAATCAATTTCGACCATGTCACCTGCTTGCGTGGAAGCCTAGATCACTCCTCGAACATGAATACCTCTAGTAGCCGTCATGAAACCTTCTGCTTCAACCAATTAATGTCGTCGCACCACCGCCTGTCGCCACGATCAGATCCTGCCATCGTCAAGAGCACTCCAAGCCGCCCCTATGGCCGAAGGCGCGACCTTCCCAGCCCATCCAAGCGCCACCGCTGTCGTAACTTATCATCGTCTTTGTGGTGAATCAAACGACCTATGAACCAAATCGATTACGCCAAAGAATGTTGCTAACCACCCTCTACGCATCTAAGCCCTCCGATCGACCTATCGACCAAGATCCACTGTTGGATCCAATCCTAATCAACGGACGACCGAAAATTCTTCGATGCTTTTCGATCAAACGATTGACTGAATCAAAAAACGAATCATAGATTTGAGATGCGCTCGTCAAGGGCTTCGAAACGGTTAATAATTTGTTAGGGTTTTGAGGAGTTCAAATTTTTGATTTGAATTTGATCTGAAATTTGCAATTGGGATTAGGTTTTGTCTGCCATTGGAATAAGGAGCTGAAAATGAGATTTACATACAGACAAAATGAAATAAGAAATAACCTAGGGTTTATAACAACGTATTTATAGGTAGGTCATAAATAGAATGAATGGATAAGATTGATTGAACGATAAATGATCCAAAAAGCCCTTTCTGCCTCTGGAACGAAAATGGATCCACCCATATATCAAAATATAAGTTTTTGAATATTTTAAACTCAATGTAACAGGTTTTGTAACGACCAGGAATTTTTAGATGTTTGAAATCGGAATATTTAATTGATTTTAAATGTTTAAAAGTTAGTTTCTAAGTTGAATTTAAAATATCACCGTTTATTTCATAATTAAGTTATTAAAATTTAATAATTTAAAGTTGGGTAAAATGTTGAATCTTCGGTTTTAAGCTTGTTAAAAATAATTTGAAGGCTTTTAAATTTTATATTGATAGTTCTAAA
Organism: Allium cepa; assembly: GCA_030765085.1. Taxonomy (NCBI): domain Eukaryota; kingdom Viridiplantae; phylum Streptophyta; class Magnoliopsida; order Asparagales; family Amaryllidaceae; genus Allium; species Allium cepa. The sequence continues at coordinate 176,086,533 of CM060931.1, forward strand.
GATAATAAAAGCTTTTAAATTGAACTTGGAAGTGATTCGTTCGGTTTTAAAAATATATCATTTAAATTGACGTTTAAAAATAGCCTTCCGAGGCACAGTCTCGGAATTCGACGAAACCAGTTCCATTGGATTCTTAATATTGTATTATTATCGCATTTCAATTTTCGTAGCATTTAGTGTTGTTGTGTGAGCACATGGTAAGTTAACATGCTAAAATCTATCGAAAATTTAATATAATAACTCGATCCTCGGTTGAATTACTTCACATCGTAACTTTTCTTGTCATTTCGAAATTACTGTTGCTTGTTGATTAGAGCACGCCAGTATCTAATCATGTCTCCCATCCTCTTTCAAGAGCACGCTACCATTATCTTCCATCACACACTTCTTGTTCCTTTTATAATTGCATGTTCCTCTCTCATTATTCAATTCTAGATCCTTCATCATCCTAAAATCGAAAATCAATTCGTATAAAATAAAATAGAGGAATTGACAGAACACGTTAGGGCGCGATTTGTCATCGTGGTGAACTTCGCGACTTCATCGTCGTGAGTGGGTTAGGAGCTGTTCAACGCGAGGAAGAAGCGGACTGCGTGCAGGTGGAGTAGATCACATCGATCGGTTCTATGAACCTCGCATTAGAAGGGAAGTGGGGATGAAGCAGATTTTGACTAGGGTTCGGTTCACGACGGTGTTCGAGGAGGCAGTGGTGTTCTGCGAAATTGAAGTCATGGCGCTCGAGATGGGGGGTGTAGCTATCGGCACCACGACATCGTCGCCATTGCTTGGGTTTAGGGCTGCTGCGAGTCGCGAGTTCGAAGGGAGGGGATCGACTGCATTGTCGATCGGTGATCTCTGGATATTGGCGAGGTTGCGTGAGATTTGAGCAGCTGGTTTCGACGTTGGAGCTAGAGATGGCGCTTGCGGGGTAGCTATGCTCGATCTTGACATTGGTTTTAGCAGCAGGTAAATTCTATTTTTAATTTGAATATATTAAAATGTTTTTAAAACAGAGAAAATGTATACATACACATCAGAAGAAAAATATGTTTAAAGATTTATATAAATGTATGTAAACTGCAAAACAGAAAATACTCTGTGTATGGACATGATTTAGAAGGTAGAAATTTAAAAGGGCAATATAGATTACTTTATAAGTATAGGCGTAGGTAGTTTCAAAAGAAAAATGAAGTAGATAAATACATACATAGACAATTTAATATACAAATTATTTTAAAAATAATTTATTAAGGTGATTTATTTGTAAGATAATCTATTTAATTATTTTTGTAACTTAAATTGTATTTGTCCAGAACATCAGTTTAAATAAAATAATTGGTTAATTAAATTTATTTGATGGCAATTTACCCTTCGAGTAGTTTAAATATTAATAAATTCTATAATGCTTATAAAAGGTAAAAAAATGGAAACAAGCCAGGTTGGATCGGATTGCAAACTAAATCAAAGGTGAGTTAATCTCACTCATCTGGTTATAATTTAAATTTAAATGGTTAAATTTAAATAATTGGTTGATTGATTGATTTGATTGGATGTGCAATATTATATATAATAGTATATAATACATCTTGGAATGATTGATTTCCCACAATATATAGCGGATGAGACCCTATGCACCGCATAATAGCGGATGATTTTATATTTAAAACCCATATACCGCGATATTCCACCTTGAAGTAGAATTGATATTTTAAATTGTGCTAACATCTGTGGATGCAGGGAAAACAGGTTGGAGGATCCAATTGGATTCCTCAAAATTATCTAGATTTATTTTAATATGCTCTGTTATGAATATCTGATATTCTGTGATGAATATTATTGATAATTGGAATACTTAATGTTATGGTTTACTTGAATATATTTCGATACTCTGGGTTATTAAAATATATAGAATTGGATTTTTGAAAAGAAAATAGAATGAATTTTTAAGAAAATAATTATAGAGAATATATATAAATTAAGAATGAACTGGATAAGAATATTAGTGGTTTTAAAATTCTAATAAATAAATTCCGTATGTGAAAAGGGATTTTTGAATAAAAAGAAAGATAATGAATTTTTAATCTTCAGTGTTATTATTTAAAAGAATAAAGCATTTATTTTCAATTTAAGAGGATAAAAAAGAAATTTGGAACATCTGAAATTGGTATGTTTCATTTAAAAAAAAATTAAGATCAAACGAAAGAAAAATAAAAATAAAAGTCTATAATTAATGGATTTTGAAATGAATTGAGTAAGTAAAGGAATTTATTTAAAATGGAGTTAATTGGAAATCAATTTGGAAATTGATTTAAATATTTGAAACTGAAATATAAAGGAGAATGTGACTATGAAGTTTATAAACTGTGTTTATAAAAGTAAAGCAATATATCAGTGGATATTTGAAAAAATAAATTCACGGTGAGAATTTATTAAAGGAATGAAAAATTTTGTTTAAAAATAAATAGTGATTTATTTTTAAAATGGAAAGAGAAGAGTATTTCCCTGAAAAGCCAAGTACGTTTCAAAGTAAATTTTTAAAGGTTTTAATATCGTTTTAAAAAGTATGTTTTAGAAAATTTATTATTTCTAAACATTTAAATTCTAAAGTAAGTAATTTCTTTTAATCTATTATAGTATTAATTATTTAAAAGTGACTTAGTATTTGTTTTTAAAGAGAAAATCTAGTTTTATACTTTATAAAGTAGCCTCATTTTAAATATTCCTAATATATATATTTTTCATAAATTATTTAAATAGTTTTTAATCTAAATGTTAAAATATACCTTATAATAAAGTGTTTTAAATTATTTTTAAAAATCTAAGTTTTTTTCTTGGTTGTTTTCAGTGGAATAAATATTTGGAAATTTATCTTATGAGAAAAGTATGGTTTGAAACTGTTTTCAAAGGGTTGAAAATAGAAATATATCTTGTGAAGATATTTTGAGGTTAATCAATAATTTGGGAGATTATTTATTGTTTGATGGATGTTTGTGAATGCTAATTGATAGTTAAATAACCGACTATCAATATTGGACAATGCGCTGATCGTTTCGAAGAGACTGGGATCGGGATTTATTTGTAGAAAACCACTTTGATCCGGTTTGAACATTTTCGTCGAAAAACGAGTTTGGATTCGAAGATGGAGCAGTGCAGTGCAAGGGCTAGTCGCTACTAATCCTAAGGATGTTTCCAAAATGGATGTAGTAGGAATACTGCCTTCGGTTCCTTTCGAACCCAGGACGGACTTGTATGTATGAATGCTTTCGAAACGTCGTTAGGTGGACGATGGGCCTATCTAAGTGAAACGTTCTAAAAAGGTAACTCTTAGCCTCAAGCCTCATCAATCGGGAATGACTGAAAATCAGGGGTTATGTAGCAAGGCTGGTGGGTAGCACCCATTTCGGGTGAGGTCATCCTTGTCTAGATGTCCCTTTTATTTCGGCTTAGTGGTGCGGTTGCTGATCACAATCGTGGGGTGATCTTACTTGGGAGTATCCAGTAAGGGGTAGTCCCGGTCTTGTGTTGCAGGGGGTCGGGAGTGATCCTCGGTACAGTGATCTAGGCCATGTACTGTGACAGGTGGTACCCCAGTGCCTAGTCATTAATTGGAAATCCATTTTTCCTACACGCCCGTACGGTTTTGATTGTGCCCAACTATTGCTGAAACGTGAGATGCAAGAATTTCAGCTAGATTCTATTTTACTTTCTATAGACACTGTTGTAATATCAGAGAATTTTAATAAAAAGTGTTTAAGCTATCGTAAGGTAAAAACCCGACATGTTTATTTGTGGCGTGGTCTTATGATTGGTTTAAATGTTTGAGAGGTGTGATTTTAAGATGTTGGAGATTTCAAAATGATTTGAAAACAAAAGCCGGGTGTTTAAAAATCCTGATGAGATAACTTATAAGCTTATAAATTGAGATGATTTTTAAATCAGGAAGGAAATACAAGCTTTGAATGTTGGAATTTAAATTTAAAGTGGAAAGTTAAAAATGAAATTAACTTAGATTGAGGAAGAAAATTAAATCGAATTGAATTAAATAAATCTGAGTTAAAATAGAATTGAATTGGAATAAAATTCAGTTGAGTTATATGTGATATTGAATGGAATTAGATCCTTGCTTAAATAAATAGAAATAAGTTGGATAAGAATTGGATTGGAATAAATGAATTAGAATAACTTATAAAAGAATTAAAAATCCATGGAATAAAAATATGCTTGAGTTATAAATAAGCGTCAATCTCAAGTTAAAAATAAAAATAAAAAAATAAAAAAAGAAAGATGAATATATTGAAGCCTATGATGAATGGAAATGTGTAAAATAATAGGTTGTGACTTATAAAAATTTAAAAGTGGAATAGAAAACCCAAAATAAATATTGGTTGATGATTTGGAAAATAAAACAAAAATCCGAACTTGAATTATAAAACAAGTTGAACTTAAGAAAATTAAATGAAGTGATTTTTGAGATTAAAAATCAAGTATTGAATTATAAATAGGGGAGAACTAATTAGATAATAAATTAGTTAATGAAATATGTAAATGGAACCTAACATAGTTAAATAGAAGTTGAATTGTAAGTTAATAATGGAGTATGGAAATTAAAAATTCATAATGGATTGAGTGAATAAACTAATTGCATTGAATAAATGGATGGAATTTGATTAAATAAAAATCAAATGAAAGATGGAAATAGAACTTGTTGCAAAAAAAAAACTATGATTGGATATTATAGGATATGCAGGTATTATAAAGGGAAAGGGAAATTGGTTCTGATTTCAGATGATAAATTTTAATTGCCCGACCAAAAAGGTATGTGTTTAAATTTTAGTATGAAATTTGAATGGGTTTTTGATATAGCCACTTGGCTTTTTGTTTTCTTTTGGAATTTGGAAGCCCGTATAGGCATTTTGTAGTTGTACCGAGCTAGCCGCGCAAAGGAGACGCTGGCGAAATTTTTTGGAAATTTAGAGAGTTAGAAATTTTTTGAGAAAATTATGATAATTTAAATTTGAATTTAAATTTAAGTTTGAATAAATGAAGTAAACAATGTTGTTGGAAACTATGGAAGGTCTTGGAAAGTTGGTTGAAGTAATAGTGGGTCTTTAATAAAAGATATGTTATGGCAAGGTGATAAAACTGTTTGGTTTTGGAAAATAGTAATGGGTATTGAATCATTCGTCTTAACAAGTAATTTCGGGGACGAAATTTTTTTACGGGGGGAGGAAAGTGACGACCCGGAATTTTTGGATGTTTGAAATCGGAATATTTAATTGATATTAAATGTTTAAAAGTTAGTGTCTAAGTTGAATTTAAAATATCACTATTTGTTTGATAATTAAGTTATTAAAATTTAGTAATTTAAAGTTGGGTAAAATGTTGAATCTTCAGTTTTAAGCTTGTTAAAAATAATTTGAAGGCTTGTAAATTTTATATTGATAGTTCTGAAGATAATAAAAGCTTTTAAATTGAAATTGGAAGTGATTCGTTCGGTTTAAAAATTGTATAGTTTAAATTGACGTTTAAATATAGCCTTCCGAGGCATAATCTCGGAATTCGACGAAACCAGTTCCATTGGATCTGTAATATTGTATTATTATCAGATTTCAATTTTTGTAGAATTTGGAGTTGTTGTGTGAGCACACGGTAAGTTAACGCGCTAAAATCTATCGAAAATTTAATATAATAACTCGATCCAAAAAGTTGTCTTCTCCATACGTTCGAATTAGGACTCGAAACCTTCTCCTTTGTGTTCGGAATAGGGGTATAACATTATAAACGCCTGGCGGCATGCCTCGATAGGATTTTGAAATTTTGGGTTGCTTTTGAATTTGAATTTGAATTTAATTTAAAATATTTATATCCTGGTCATCCTCAGTTGAATTATTTCACATCGTAACTTTTTCTTGGCATTTCGAAATTATTGTTGCTTGTTGATTAGAGCACGCCAGCATCTAATCCTGTCTCCCATCTTCTTTCAAGAGCACGCTACCTTTATCTTCCATCACACACTTCTCGTTCCTTTTATAATTGCCTTTTCCTCTCTCTTTATTCAATTCGAGAATATTTATTCCTTCATCACCCTAAAATCGAAAATCAATTCGTATAAAATAAAATAGAGGAATTGACAGAAGACATTAGGACGTGATTTATCGTCGCGGTGAACTTCGCGACTTCATCGCCGTTAGTGGGCTAGGAGCTGCTCAACGCGAGGAAGAAACGGATCGCGTGCAGGTGGAGTAGATCACATCGATCGGTTCTGCGAAGCTCGCATTCGAAGTAAAGTGGGGATGAAGCAGATTTCAACTAGGGTTTGGTTCGCGATGGCGTTCGAGAAGGCAGTGGTGTTCGGTGAAATTGAAGTCATGGCGCTCGAGATGGGGGATGTAGCTATCGGCACCGCGACATCGTCGCCATAGCTCGGGTTTAGGGCTGCTGCGAGTCGCGAGTTCCGAGTTCGAAGGGAGGGGATCGACTTCATCGTCGATCGGTGATCTATGGATGTTGGCGAGGTCGCGTGAGATTTGAGCAACTGGTGTCGACATTGGAGCTAGAGAAGGTGCTTGCGGGGTAGCTATGCTCGATCTTGACATTGGTTTTAGCAACAGGTAAATTCTGTTTTTAATTTGAAAATATTTAAATGTTTTTAAAATAGAGAAAATGTATACATACAGATCAGAAGACAAATATGTTTAAAGATTTATATAAATGTATGTAAACTGAAAAAAAGAAAATAGTCTGTGTATGGACATGATTTAGAAGGTAGAAATTTAAAAGGGCAATATAGATTAATTTATAAGTATAGGCGTAGATAGTTTCAAAAGAAAAATGAAGTAGATAAATACATACATAGATATTTTAGTTTACAAATTATTTTAAAAATAATTTATTAAGGTGATTTATTTGTAAGCTAATCTATTTAATTATTTTTGTAACTTAAATTGTATTTGTCTAGAACATCAGTTTAAATAAAATAATTGGTTAATTAAATTTATTTGATGGCAATTTACACTTCGAGTGGTTCGAATATTAATAAATCCTATAATGCTTGTACAAGATTAAAAATAATGGAAACAAGCCGGGTCGGACCGGATTGCAAACTAAATCGAAGGTGAGTTAATCTCACTCATATGGTTATAATTTAAATTTAAACGGTTAAATTTAAATAATTGGTTGATTGATTGATTTGATTGGATGTGCAATATTATATATAATAGTATATAATACATCTTGGAATGATTGATTTCCCACAATATATAGCGGATGGGACCCTATGCACCGCATAATAGCGGATGATTTTATATTTAAAACCCATATATCGCGATATTCCACCTTGAAGTAGAATTGATATTTTAAATTGTGCTAACATCTGTGGAAGCAGGGAAAACATGTTGGAGGGATCCAATTGGATTCCTCAAAATTATCTAGATTTATTTTAATATTCTCTGTTATGAATATCTGATATTCTGTGATGAATATTATTGATAATTGGAATACTTAATGTTATGGTTTACTTGAATATATTTCGATACACTGGGTTATTAAAATATATAGAATTGGATTTTTGAAAAGAAAATAGAATGAATTTTTAAGAAAATAATTATAGAGAATTTAAATAAATTAAGAACGAACCGGATAAGAATATTAGTGGTTTTAAAATTCTAATAAATAAATTCCGTATATGAAAAGGGATTTTTGAATAAACAGAAAGATAATAATTTTCATCTTCAGTGTTATTATTTAAAAGAATAAAGCATTTATTTTAAATTTAAGAGGATAAAGAAGAAACTTAGAACATCTGAAATTGGTATGTTTCAGTTTAGAAAAAAAATTAAGTTCAAACGAAAGAAAAATAAAAATAAAAGTCTATAATCAATGGATTTTGAAATGAATTGAGTAAGTAAAGGAATTTATTTCAAATGGAGTAAATTGGAAATCAATTTGGAAATTGATTTAAGTATTTGAAATTGAAATTTAAAGGAGAATGTGACTATGAGTTTATAAACTGTGTTTATAAAAGTAAAGCAATATATCATTGGGTATTTGAAAAAATAAATTCACGAAGGGAATTTATTAAAGGAATAAAAAAATTTGTTTAAAAATAAATAACGATTTATTTTTAAAGATGGAAAGAGAAGAGTATTTCCCTGAATAGCCGAGTACGTTTCAAAGTAAATTTTTAAAGGTTTTAATGTCGTTTTAAAAAGCATGTTTTAGAAAATTTACTATTTATAAACATTTAAATTCTAAAGTAAGTATTTTCTTTTATTCTATTATAGTAGCAATTATTTAAAATTGACTTGGTATTTGTTTTTAAGAGAAAATCTAGTTTTATATTTATAAAGTAGCCTCATTTTAAATATTCCTAATATATATATTTTTCATAAAGTATTGAAATAGTTTTCAATCTAAATGTTAAAATATATCTTATAATAAAGTGTTTTAAATTATTTTTAAAAATCTAAGTTTTGTGCTTGGTTGTTTTCAGTGGAAATAAACATTGGGAAATTTATCTTATGAGAAAAGTATGGTTTGAAACTGTTTTCAAAGGTTGAAAATAAAAATATATCTTGTGAAAATATTTTGAGGTTAATAAACAATTTGGGAGATTATTTATTGTTTGATGGATGTTTGTGAATGCTAGTTGATAGTTAAATAACCAACTATCAATATTGGACAATGCGCTGATCATTTCGAAGTGACCGGGATCGGGTTTTATTTCTCGAAAACCACTTCGATCCGGTTGTACGTTTTCGTGAAAAAACGATCTTGGATTCGTAGATGGAGCAGTGAAGTGCAAAGGCTGGTCGCTACTAACCCTGAGGATGTTTTCAAAATGGATGTAGTAGGAATAGTGCCTTCGGTTCCGTTCGAACCCGGGACGGACTTGTATGGATGAATGCTTTTGGAACATCGTCAAGTGGACGATGAGCATTCTAAGTGAAACGTTCTAAAATGGTAACGCTTAGCCTCAAGCCTCATCAACCGGGAATGTCTGAAAACCAGGGGTTGTGCAGCAAGGCTGGTGGGTAGTACCCATTTCGGGTGAGGTCATCCTTGTCTAGATGTCCCTTTTATTTCAGCTTAGTGGTGCGGTTGCTGATCACAACTGTGGGGTGATCTTACTCGGGATTATCCATATGGGGTAGTCCCGGTCTTGTGTTGCGGGGGTCGGGAGTGATCCTCGGTACGGTGATCTTGGCCACGTACTGTGACTGATGGTACCCCAGTGCCTAGTCATTAGTCGGAAATCCATTTTCCCTAAGCCACCGTACGATTTTGATTGTGCCCAACTATTGCTGAAACGTGAGATACAAGCATTTTAGCTAGATTTTATTTTACTTTCTATAGACACTATTATAATAATACAGAATTTTAATAAAAAGTGATTTAGCTATTGTAAGGTAAAAACCTGATATGTTTATTTGTGGTGTGGTCTTATGAGATGCTTTGATTTTTCAAAGGATTTTTGAAACTTAAATAATCAATTTGAGAGTGATTTCTCACGTTGGTATTCCCAACTGACTCGGGTGTTATTTAACTATAATGCTCGGGTCAGACCGAGTATTATAGAATACAGGATATGATGCTATGGAGCTCAGGAGACGGGTAGATGGCGATATGTACTTCCGTATTTGATTATTATTCCGCTATGTATCCAGCTGTATGTTATTGATGTTGAACTCTGATGATATACTCTGATGATGTATGTACAAACAGATATAGTTTTCTTTTGTGTAAAGATCATTGATTATCTATTATATTTTATTCCGCTGCGATGTTTAGATTCTGATGTTGTTTTCTATTTTCTTCTTCTACCTCTTCTTCTTTAACCCTAATGATTCGTATTTCTGTTTGTCTTGAGTTGATTGATGTAGAAAAGTGTTGATTCAAGGGGTATGGATTTGCGGGCTGTTACAGGTTTGAGGTCCTAATTCCATCGTATGAAGAAGTTATGATAAAATCAGCTTATTTCAAATTGATTTAATTAGTTTCAATTAAATTGATTTTTAGGCATTTCGAGCCCGTATGATCAAACGACAAGTTCGATCATTACAGAACTGGAAACCCTATAATAATTCACCGTCATAGATCTGATGAAACTGGTTCATTGAGATCCGAGTTAGTAGCCAAAATGGCTATTTTCAGTTAATTAAATAAATTATTATTAAATTAATTAAATCGAATTTTCAATGTAAATTCTATGGTTAATAATTCTTACCATTTTTTATTTCTTTAACATTCACAATAATTCAACAAGTTTAGATATCAAATTAAAGTTAATTAATTTACCAATTTCAGTGTTTAATTCCAATTTCCATTAATCCTATTAATTAAAATTAAATTCCAATAAATTTCCTTGATTCAATTTCAATCTTTTTACTATGTCCATCATTACTCTATAACCCTAGTTAACCTTTGTTTTACCTTTCATCATCTTAATATACTCCAATTTCCATCTTTAGTTTGTATTAACTATCATATTCCATCTTATTGTACTTTTTTCAAATATATACATTAATTATGATAAAAAATCTCAATTAATTTATTTAACTTGGCTTCGTTCTTTTTATTACATCAATTATTATCTTATGAATAAATTTACATTTTTATTTACTTTATTACATTCATACCTTCAGTTATTGTATTAAGTTTCATTAATATAAAATTAAATTACATTTAATTTTAATTTATTTTCCATTTCAATTAAATAGACCAAATAAACATGTAACTTACAAAAATGTTACTATAACTTTTAATCACACTTATGAATTCATTATTCACAAACAAATGTACAATTCTTATATAATACTGGTTTTATTTAATCACCATTAACACTCTATTTCATACAATAATTAAATAATTATATTTGTTTCTTATATTAAATCTTATAACCAAGTATTACATTTACATTATTTCATCTACTTGAATTACGTTCAAGTTATTGATAATTAACTTAAATTTACACTATTGCAATTCATTCTAGTTATTATTTCCATTAACAATTCACTAATCTTTATTCCCTTCGATATTAAATTACCAAAATCTTAATAAATTAACAAATTTAATTATTGAAAATTTATGGATCGTTACATTTGATATGATTGTATGTGAAGACGAAGTGTGTTTGAAAGTGGTTGAAGCGAGAATAGTTGTTACAAGTGCACTTTTAATCCCATGTATTTCAACTTGCTTTGAAATGGTTATATGTGAAAACTTTGTTGTTCTGCTTCAACTCTAAATGGAAAACTCGAAAAAGCTACTTCAACTCTTATATTATCTGGGAGATATGAATAGTATGCTATTCACAATGACATAATGATCGAGAAAAGATGTACTGCTTTATAACTTGGAAAAGGGAAGGAATCTGTTCGTAACGGATTTTGAAGTCGATAATCCATCTTGATGCAAAGCATAACATGTTAACACAAGATATTCTTTGGGGGTCAAATGTTATCCAACTTTAGGACCAAGCTATAGTTGGACGAGTTTGATCGATCAAATAGTTAGATACCAGAGCAAAAGTCTAGAATTATAACTCCTAAATTCAAATCCTATGTCACATTCAAAGATAAAGCGATAAACATGCTAAGAACCCATGAAGACAGCCTACATGCCAAGATGTTCAAGGTGACCAAAACCAAGGTGCTGGAAAAAAAGACTTCCTAGTTCGATACCGATCTGAACCCCTTTTTTCAGTATCGATCCAAGAAGTCTACTCAGAATGGCAACCAACTTCGAGTCATTTAGGGCTAAGACAAATGTTAATCGAAACATGCAATTTGGAATGGGCGTAAAGATCCATGACTCAAACATCAATTGGTAAGTCTAAGCTTCATAGTAACTAAACTAAATGCCTTCAATTCTCTACCGAATTTAAGGATCCCATCCAAATTCAAGCTCGTGTCAAGATAGTTAACTTCCAAAGGAAGATACAAGACATTAATTAATCTCAGAGGTGCAAATAAAGGTCAACAAGTGATCATCATGGGTCGCTACCCACCCTAACCTTCATATTAGTATCGACCCATAAAATTACTAATTTAACCATGATATTTTCAAACCACCTTCTTTAGCATGTGGGGAGTGTGGGGAGAATGTGGTAGAGATAAATCCATTGACCTTCATCTATATAGAGGGGATGATAGGCACCTTTTTGAGATTTTCTTTCTACATTCCAAATTTTTGTAATTCTGTTGTAATTTCTTGGATCATCACCAATCCATAGAGCATCGATTCATAAGATCAACATTATAAAAACTTAGCAAAATTAGAATAGAGTATAAGTGGATGTTGGTTAGTGATTAGCCGAACCAATATAATTTTTTGTGTGTTGTTTTTTCTCATTTTCCATTTAATTTCATTATTTTATTTTCTTATATAAATTTCTATGGTATGTATTACCATTTTGGGCATAAGCATTTGGGTGCTTTCACTAAGAACGGTATAATATCTCGTTATTTGATTGTTTTAATCCATAAAGTAGATCTACAAGTTTTGTTCCCGGGATCCATGATTATTAAGATTTTTCAGAAGTCTATCACATGATCTACTGAAATAATGGCTCCAAAAAATGCTAAGGAAAAATCAGCTGCTTTTCGATCCACTAATGAAGTTGAAAATTTTGGTTCCCAACACATTGAATAAATTGCCTAGCCTAACACTACTAAAATTCAGGACGCTTCAGATATAATTACCAGGGTTGAGATGGACAAGATGATGAAGGAACTCAACGATAAGTTACTTGAAAGTCGAAATGCAATAATGAAGCAAATGAAGGAAAATTCAGAATTAATGAACTAGTTTCTTGAGATCAAAGAAGGAACAGGAGGGAATGATCTCCTTTTGATTCAGAAGAAGATAGTTCCTCCCCATCCAGTGAAAACATAGAGAAGAGAAACAGAAAATGAAAAGAAAAGAAGATGGAACCTCAGGAAATGGCTTAGGGAAAATCGAAAACAGAATTCTCAGTTTAGTATCGAACCATCTCCTCATATCGATACTGACCTGAGACCTTATATGACCAATGATAGAGATGTTGTTGACTTGCTTGATGATATTGATGGTGCAGATAGCCCTGTTATTAGTGACCAAAATGCCACAGTTTAGACGTTGTTATTGATCCATCGCATAGAAACCATAGAAATCGATCAACTGGATGAATGAGTTTCCCAAATATAGGAGAATCTAGATATCATGGAACTAATAAAGACAGTTTGCAGATTCAAACACTTGGAGCAAGCCCTGATTATCATCGTCCAATAGATCCAATAAAGTAAGAGTTTTTTGGAAAATATGGTGAGAAAGCTAACGAGTGAAAATCAGTAAATAAATAATGATGATTAGGGTTTTTCTCCTAGTAGGAACCTATTTACCGAGGAGATTCTATGAGAGGAATATCCCAGAAGGTTCACTATGTCTATTGTCATCCTTCAATGTAGCAATGGACCCAAGACAACATTTGTTAAAGTATGAATGGCATATGGACACAGCAAGGGAAATAGATGCTGTGAGTTGTAGGTGTTTCCTAATATTTTGTAACGACCCGAAATTTTCAACCATTCGCATCCACACACGTCAGACTTGAATTATTCAAAATAACATATTGTTAATTTAAATTTGGTAAAAGTCAGCATATACAGTAAATAAATCAATCGCAAAATCATAGACACAGAGTAATATAATCATAACGCGGCGGAATAGATAAATAGTAGTTCATGAAGCTACTATACAAGTATCAGAGTAAGAAATAAAATATAGCAGAATATCTCAAATGCAGTGAAGTCTCCAGTGCAAGCAGATGACCTCTCTGAACAAATCAACTGGAAAGCTGAATCGATAGTTGGATCTCCAAACGAAGTCCAAACTTCAAAGGTGAGTCTCAAATGCTGGATTACTTAGTCTGACCCGAGCGTAAAGCAAAACACAAAACACTCGAGTTAGGATTTACATCTTATACCAATAAATCCAAGTCAAGTGAAATATTGTGACGACCCGGAATTTTGAGCAATATCAATTTAATAATCTTTGATAATAATTAAATTGATTTGATCATTTTACATTTTAAATTGACAAGTTAAATTTATTTTAAAGATAAATGATAATAAATTGTTAATATCTATCAATAAGTTTCTTGACTATATGAATAGGCAAGATAAATTCTTTTGAAAGTTTATAATAATCTGATTTGGAAAATACTTATTTTGATAAATAAGAAGTTTTTAATGTAATAAAACTTTGTATTCAAATTGTAATATATATGAATGTATATATTGTGATTTGATATTTGTTTTAAAATTTAATTTGGAAATTAATAAATTTAATGTTAGAATGTTCTATTTGAAATGTGTATATATATTTGTATATATATATTTGAAATAGGAATTGCATTAATTTAAATTTAATAAGAGTTTTCAAAATTGAGTATATTTAGTTTGAATTTAAAATGATAATTTGATTTAATGACTTTGAATTAATAATTGAGATTTATATTTAAAATAACAAAGTTAATTCCTTATTTATGATAAATATGTACTTTAAGCTTTTAAATAAGATTTAAATTAAAATAGATGTTTCAAACATATAAACATTTAATTGAATTTAAAATGTAAGTTACTTGTTTCATATGAATATTACATATATATGTATATAAGGATTTAATAAATTGTAAAAGAAATAACATTTAAAGGAAAAACATATAAATAATACTTATATAACACATGTAAGAATATTAATGTACATTAACAACACTTGTAAATTAATTGTATAGGTGTAAGTTAATCAAAGCATAAGTGTGACAAATGTCTCTTCTTTGTAAAATTAAATTTAAAATTTAACTTGTAAATATAAAATATGAGTTTTATTTTCAGCTGAAATATTTTCTTTGAACTCAAGACTGAAAACAAAAGCAAAATACAAAGATAAAAATGCATGCAAATCTGGAAGTTCATCTTCAAGGTAAATCAGTAATCAAGCATCAGAATGATCAACATTCAACATGCAAATGAATTCAAATGCCTGGAAACAATCATGCAGTTCTGTTTTCTGGATAGCAAATTAAGTTTCAACAGCAGTAAATCAACATAATGCAAGTTTTTCAAATATCAGATGCTAAGGGGATTCAACATGCAAAATAATTAAGCAAGCAATTCAGAGTAAAACATCAACATGCAATACTGGAATCAAGAAATTCAAGGGCATGCAAATTAAATTAAAGCCTGGAACAAATGCAGTTCATGTTCTCTGTCAGGTGAGTAAATGAGCTTTTAAAAACAGTTTTAAACCTGAATTCTACCTTGTTATTGTGAATGAATATCTGATGGTTTTCTGAATGTTTGAATTAAAAGTTTATGCATGTTTGAATGTTAAGCATTTTGATGACTGTGATGATGAAATGACTCTGTTTGTTTTTAAACAGGTTTCACCTTCTTCATATAATTCAATAATTCAATTTTAAATCCAAACTAGCTTATGATTTGAAAATAAAGTTTGTTAGAAAACATGTAATCTCCTTCTAAAAATAATTATAGGATTTTGTAATGGATATTTAAAATAAAGTTCAAAAATTTACAGTAAATCTTAATTCGGGTCAAAAACTAATTGAATCAATTTTGAATTTGGTTTATATAATTGAATTCCTAGGGAAAAATCATGATTTTTAAGTTTTGTATCATGGTTTATAGATTAGAAATTAAAGAGGATTTTCGTGTTAATGGTTTTGGGGTTTTTGGCCGATTTTTGATGAACGGTGATGAACTGGGTTTCGGGATTGAGCATGAAGATGAAGGGGGCCATGGGGATCATAGGAAAAATGAGATTTGATTTTATTTTGGATCGAGTTGATCAGGAATTGAAGGATTAGGGTTTTATCACCTGTTTTGGCCGTTGTGTTCATCTTGACTTCGCGACTTCGTGGGAATTCTGGAGGCCATCGCGAGGGGTTAGGGAGTTGATGGGAAGTGAGATGAAGCCACGGTGGTGATGGCGTGGTCTACGGTGAAGGGGGATGGTCGGCGTTGATTGTTTTTCTGGCATGGTGTTTCGAACAGTTGGGTTCGAATGTTGAAATCCGTTCTTGATCGAATTTGTGATTTCTGGGATTTGTACGTTGATGTCGAAGTCGAAGTCGACTTGGGGATGATCGGAAAAGAGTTCGCCAGCGACCAACGTGGGTGTGCACGTTAACGTGCACGGTGATATGTTTTGGTGGTGGGTTCTGGAAGTAAGAGTGGGAGAAGAGAGGGGTAGACTCGAAGTAGGATCCGTGATTTTTGCTGTTTTCCTCGAAGCAGTGGGTAGGCAGGGTAAACTCGGGGAGTTTTGTTGGTTTACTCGTGTTTTAGTAAGGGTTACTCGAGTTTTAGGCATTCAGGCTGTTTTATGTTAATAACGCAAAGAATATTTGTTTCAGAAATTTAGTTTTTAAATCAAAGGTTGAACAAGTTTCAAATTTGTTTCAAATTATGTTTTAAACAAGTTTATATATTTTAAAATATGGAAGTTTTAAATAGAATAAGTGGATTTTAAATAAAATTTGTATTAAACTTTATTAAACAAATTTGGAAAGATTTTAAAGATTTAAAAGTTCAATTTAAAATATGTTTAAATTTAATTGATTTCTAAATCATTGTATTTTATTTAAATTAAGTTTAATGATTTAGAATTTGATAATCAATTGTAATAAAGATTATCTTTAGTAAGTTTGAATTTGATTTAATTAAAGATAATTAAACTTGTAAAATTAATTGAGACAATTAAATCCTTTTTAATTATCAAGTTTTAATTATGAATAAATGATTTAATTAAGATAAGGTTTCTTAATTAAGAATCTTTTATATAATAAGTTAAGAATCATTTAATTAATTTTAATGATTAAGTTAAATAGTTAATTAAGTAATTAACTTGTGATTAATTAAGATAATCACTTTGGATTAATCTAATTACTTAGGGAAGTAATTAAAGTAAATAAGAGGTTAATTACAGAAGGTAATTAAGTAAAGAACAATTACTTTATGAAAAGTAATTAAGTAAATGTGATTAAGAGTTAATCACTTTAGTTATTAAAGACTTAATTAATAATTGATTAAAGGTTTAAATTATTTGATTAATGATTAATTAATTAAAGAATTAAGAGTAATTAATTAAGAAGAAATTTAATTAATGATGTAATCATTAATAAATGAAAATAATTAATTAATTGTTAATAAATAATTTAAGAATAATTAGTTTATAATTAAGTTTTAATTACTAAATGTAATTAAAGTAATTAATCAAAGGTGATTAATTGAAAGTAATTAATTAAGTATGATTAATTAAAAAGGTAATTAATCAAATGTGATTAATTAAAAATGATTAATCAAGTGTAATTAATTAAAGATAATTAAGGAATAATTATCAGAATAATTAGAGAATAATTAATCAAGGTTGATTAATTTAGAAGTAATTAAGAGGTAATTACTTAATTTAATTTGGAAGTAATTAATCAGGATGATTAATTAATTTGGTAATTAAGTAATAATTACTTAAGTAATTAAGTGATAATTAATCAGGGAGGATTAATTGAAGTGGATAATTAAGTGATGGTTAGTTAATTAATTTGTAATTAATTAATGAATGAGAAGTTGGATTGAAGATAATCCAAGTATTTAATTAAGGATTAATTTAATTTAAGGATTAATTAAATTAATCAAGGTTGAATCAAATTTGTTTATGAATGGTTAATGATTGGATGATTTATATATCATTGGATGAGTTAATGATATTGATTGTTGTTGGATGATATTGATAGATGTGATGATGTGATTATGCTATATGTGATTGTGACATATATGCTGCTTTGTGATATGTATAGATGCATGTTATAATAGATGCTTATCTATCTGTGTTGTGAATACATCCATTTATGTTAAGTGATATTTCTGAATATCTATTGTTTAAATCCCTTAAGTACAACTTGGACATTAAAATGGCGTTTGGTTTCGATGAGACCGGGATCGGGTTTCCATATTTGGAATCCGAAAACCACATCGATTCCAATTAAACGTTAGGTCGTTAATCCAAGTGGGGCAAGTGAAGACTCGAAGTGTAAGGGCTATACGTCAGTATAACTCTGTGGGTGATTCCGTAATGAGTTTGACGGAATAGTGCTTATAGATTCGAGATGGTGAATCAGAGTGCAAGGGCTATGGTCGTTGACTCTGAGGGTGATTCCAAAATGAGTGCAACGAGATAGTGCCTTCGGTTTCGTTCGAACCCGGAACGAACTTGTATGGATTGAATGCTTTCAGCACATCGTCAGGCGGACGATGAGCATTCTAAGATGATTGGTCCTATAAAGGTAATCGCAGCCTCAAGCCTCATCAACCGGGAATGGCTAAAACAGGGGAGGTGCAGCAAGGCTTCGTGGGTCGCGCCCACTGGAGGGCAAGATACATCCCTGTCTAGAGGTCCCTTTATATTTCGGCTGTGTGGGCAGTTGGTCTGCAGCCAACTGCGGGGTGGTCTTGTTCGGGACTGTTCAGTAAGGAATGGTCCCAGTCTTGTGTTGCAGGGGAGTTAGGGTGGCTCCTCGGTACGGTGATCTAGGCCACGTACTGTGACGGGCGGTACCCCAGTAGCCCTGCCATTGTTGGAAACCCATTTTCCCTACGAGACCCTACGGTTTTGTTTGTATTACCCACTTTTGTGGCTAGTAGCTGGAATTTAATAGATGTAACAATTTCGGCTATTTCATATTTATTTGAAAACCCTAGACACTATTATAATATCACTGGATTTCCTATCAAATGTTTTGGTTAGCGTAAGGTAAAAACTTTTCCATGTTTATGTGTGGGAAGTCTTACGTGATACCTTTTCTTTTCAAAGGTTTTTCTAAAGTTAAGCAATCTTAAACCGTTTACTCACACCAGACCCCTGTCTGACCCGAGTGTTTATTTTCTGTTTTATTAAACTCTTGGGTACTCATATTATATATGAGTAGTCAAGTGATTCAGGTTATCTCTTGACGAATTTTGGAGGAGCTTTGGAGCAGGAGGCTTCAGCGTGTAGATATATGGTTAGAGTTTCCGCTGTGTATATTCTATGTTGATGTCTTGTATTGTATTAGACAGAATGTTATAACTGTCTATATTGAGATGTTTAGTTATGTACTCTGATGTATATGAACTATGTATATGTTCTATATTATATTTAAATCATTCCGCTGTGAGATTCTGATGTGTTGTTTTCTCTTTCTTCTCTTTCTTTTCTTCTTCTATCCCTTTCTTTCTTAATTAGTGATGCGATTTTCCGGTAGTGGAATTTCGGGTCGCTACAGCTGGTATCAGAGCGTTAGGTTGAGTGAATAACTAGGCTCTGGAGTGGTATCTATCTTGAGAGAGCGTACTTGTAATTTTTATATAAATATATATTTATATAACTACCTAATCTGTTGGGTTATCTGTTTGGATTTTCCAACATAGGGTATAAAAGGTAGATAAGGTAGAAGTGTGTGGAACACGACTACCACTTTTGGTTGAGGCTTATATGTTGTGGTTGGAGATGTGTCTGTCGGGATTGTAGACCTAATACTATCTCGAATAAGTTTTGTGCTTTGTAGAAAGGATTTCTTTGAGTCCAGAGGAAGTCTTTTTCCAAGAATTGGAGTATATTCTTGAAGTGTGAGGTTGATTTGCTCTTAAGTGAGCAGGGATTTCCTTGAGTTGAGTTGTCAGCTGAGCCGAAGCTAGTGGTGGTATCTTGATAGTTTCAGGAAGGAATAGCTGTGTGATGAGATGTAGTATCCATAAATGGTTCTGAAGATGTTTCTTTTGGAAGCAGATTTAGATGGTGTTGGAAGAGCATTGATGTCTTCTACAAGGAAGGTTCAGATGTTCTGAGATTTTCTGGATCTCAGGTAAGGGTATCTTATCTTTATTAAAGTTTGAGACTAAGGTCGATGAGTTATCTCATTTCGGACATGGTCTCATTTGTTTTCTTAAGAAGACAAGTGGTTGGTGTTTAGTTTGGAGTCGAGTTTCTTTGAGAAGATGTCTACCCGTCTCAAGGATTTTTGGTGAATTGGGTGTTAGTTTTGTGTTGCAAGGAGCTTCTGGGTTAAGGAAGATCTTTGGCATAGCTGCATCATTGAAGTGAAGTTTGGAAGCAGTAGCGTGACCTGTTTCATCGATGAATTAGTAATTTTGGGATTCCGCTATCAGCAGACCGGGCAGATAGCAAAGGCTTATCCATTTCTTTGGGAAGGCTCAGCAGAGCAGGTTATTTGTTGGAGTGATCTATCAGTTTTTCTGGTAGATGAGTCATTCTTGAAGATTGATCTCGATTTGGAAAGCTGTTCTAGTTGGGGAGACAGTTCTTTGGAACCAGAACTGAGTAGGATCGCAAAAGTGACTTGCGATTAGTTTGGGAATTTCGGAGTATTCTTGGTTTGAGATTGAGGCATCTCAAGTAGAGGTGGAAACTATAGAAGTAGTCAGAGATCTCCAGATATTTTGAGAGAGTTTAGATGTTGACTCAAATCGGAGATTGAGTTTTCTTATCAACTTGGATCTCTAAGAGTAATTTTGATGGTTCAACCTTATAGGAGGATGACTCCTGGAGCGAGAAGAGTTTGGTGTGGCAGCTCAGGATCCTTTGGATTGATCATCTTATTCTAAGTTAAGATTCTGTTGTGATGTTTTGACCAAGTGGAATGGTCACTGAGATTTTTATGAGTCGGATGAACTATGTATGGAAAAAGATTTTTGCTTGTGTTCTTCGATAGCATTCTTATCTGCTCTAGATCAGAGTTGTGCAGCGGAAGCGAGTTGGGAATTATTCTGGTATGAGAGCAACCAGAAGTTGCAGTAGAGGATTTCTACAGGAAATTCAAGTATGAAGGAATTTTTCTGGATTTGGAAGGCAAGATTGTCAAGTACAACTGTTGGCTATTTCAGATAGGAGATAGGTTTGAAGTCCTCTGATGTTTATGGTATAGAGCTGTGGAATGGATTTCAGCAGATTATTTTTGGAAGGCATTTTGTTGAGTAGGATCTGGAGATTTGGTTTGAGCTGGTGCTGTTGTTTAATGGAGCAATCAGCAAGGGTTAGGCTGATTTGGTATATTGGAGGTGACTCAGAGCATCTGAAGAGTTGGGCAGTTAAGAATTGAGAAATTTTGGAATGTGCAATTAGAGTTTGGATATTGATTGGGTTTTATCCAATCAAAGGAGATACAAGAATGGGTAATACTGGAGAGTTAGCTTTGAAGGTATTTGGAGTTTTATCTGTGATCTCTAGAGATTTGATTTTGATCTACAGGATTGAATTGCCAGTTTGGATAGCTGGAATTCATTGTATTTCACATATCTCTGGGGAATATGTGTATGATTCTTTGAGTGATAGAATCAACAGTTCAGAAGGAATTTGGTAGTTGAGCTGGTTTTGAGTTTAGTCTGATATCTTGTTCAGATTTGTAGAATCAGATGAGGGAGTTCTTGGTTTTAGTAGTGTAGTTAGTTAAGATTTATAGAGAGAGTATTCCAGTATAGGTATCTGGAAACTCTAGATAATATTAGGAAGTTCTATTCAGAATTTTTCTGAATAGATAAATTGTTTGTTTGTTTAAATTGGTTGCTATGATTGATTGTTTGATTTGCTGATAGGAATTTAAATGCTTTAACTGGGTTATTAAATTATCTTTGCTTTTAAATTTCGGGGACAAAATTCTTTTAAGGGGGGAGGAATGTGACGACCCGGAATTTTGAGCAATATCAATTTAATAATCTTTGATAATAATTAAATTGATTTGATCATTTTACATTTTAAATTGACAAGTTAAATTTATTTTAAAGATAAATGATAATAAATTGTTAATATCTATCAATAAGTTTCTTGACTATATGAATAGGCAAGATAAATTCTTTTGAAAGTTTATAATAATCTGATTTGGAAAATACTTATTTTGATAAATAAGAAGTTTTTAATGTAATAAAACTTTGTATTCAAATTGTAATATATATGAATGTATATATTGTGATTTGATATTTGTTTTAAAATTTAATTTGGAAATTAATAAATTTAATGTTAGAATGTTCTATTTGAAATGTGTATATATATTTGTATATATATATTTGAAATAGGAATTGCATTAATTTAAATTTAATAAGAGTTTTCAAAATTGAGTATATTTAGTTTGAATTTAAAATGATAATTTGATTTAATGACTTTGAATTAATAATTGAGATTTATATTTAAAATAACAAAGTTAATTCCTTATTTATGATAAATATGTACTTTAAGCTTTTAAATAAGATTTAAATTAAAATAGATGTTTCAAACATATAAACATTTAATTGAATTTAAAATGTAAGTTACTTGTTTCATATGAATATTACATATATATGTATATAAGGATTTAATAAATTGTAAAAGAAATAACATTTAAAGGAAAAACATATAAATAATACTTATATAACACATGTAAGAATATTAATGTACATTAACAACACTTGTAAATTAATTGTATAGGTGTAAGTTAATCAAAGCATAAGTGTGACAAATGTCTCTTCTTTGTAAAATTAAATTTAAAATTTAACTTGTAAATATAAAATATGAGTTTTATTTTCAGCTGAAATATTTTCTTTGAACTCAAGACTGAAAACAAAAGCAAAATACAAAGATAAAAATGCATGCAAATCTGGAAGTTCATCTTCAAGGTAAATCAGTAATCAAGCATCAGAATGATCAACATTCAACATGCAAATGAATTCAAATGCCTGGAAACAATCATGCAGTTCTGTTTTCTGGATAGCAAATTAAGTTTCAACAGCAGTAAATCAACATAATGCAAGTTTTTCAAATATCAGATGCTAAGGGGATTCAACATGCAAAATAATTAAGCAAGCAATTCAGAGTAAAACATCAACATGCAATACTGGAATCAAGAAATTCAAGGGCATGCAAATTAAATTAAAGCCTGGAACAAATGCAGTTCATGTTCTCTGTCAGGTGAGTAAATGAGCTTTTAAAAACAGTTTTAAACCTGAATTCTACCTTGTTATTGTGAATGAATATCTGATGGTTTTCTGAATGTTTGAATTAAAAGTTTATGCATGTTTGAATGTTAAGCATTTTGATGACTGTGATGATGAAATGACTCTGTTTGTTTTTAAACAGGTTTCACCTTCTTCATATAATTCAATAATTCAATTTTAAATCCAAACTAGCTTATGATTTGAAAATAAAGTTTGTTAGAAAACATGTAATCTCCTTCTAAAAATAATTATAGGATTTTGTAATGGATATTTAAAATAAAGTTCAAAAATTTACAGTAAATCTTAATTCGGGTCAAAAACTAATTGAATCAATTTTGAATTTGGTTTATATAATTGAATTCCTAGGGAAAAATCATGATTTTTAAGTTTTGTATCATGGTTTATAGATTAGAAATTAAAGAGGATTTTCGTGTTAATGGTTTTGGGGTTTTTGGCCGATTTTTGATGAACGGTGATGAACTGGGTTTCGGGATTGAGCATGAAGATGAAGGGGGCCATGGGGATCATAGGAAAAATGAGATTTGATTTTATTTTGGATCGAGTTGATCAGGAATTGAAGGATTAGGGTTTTATCACCTGTTTTGGCCGTTGTGTTCATCTTGACTTCGCGACTTCGTGGGAATTCTGGAGGCCATCGCGAGGGGTTAGGGAGTTGATGGGAAGTGAGATGAAGCCACGGTGGTGATGGCGTGGTCTACGGTGAAGGGGGATGGTCGGCGTTGATTGTTTTTCTGGCATGGTGTTTCGAACAGTTGGGTTCGAATGTTGAAATCCGTTCTTGATCGAATTTGTGATTTCTGGGATTTGTACGTTGATGTCGAAGTCGAAGTCGACTTGGGGATGATCGGAAAAGAGTTCGCCAGCGACCAACGTGGGTGTGCACGTTAACGTGCACGGTGATATGTTTTGGTGGTGGGTTCTGGAAGTAAGAGTGGGAGAAGAGAGGGGTAGACTCGAAGTAGGATCCGTGATTTTTGCTGTTTTCCTCGAAGCAGTGGGTAGGCAGGGTAAACTCGGGGAGTTTTGTTGGTTTACTCGTGTTTTAGTAAGGGTTACTCGAGTTTTAGGCATTCAGGCTGTTTTATGTTAATAACGCAAAGAATATTTGTTTCAGAAATTTAGTTTTTAAATCAAAGGTTGAACAAGTTTCAAATTTGTTTCAAATTATGTTTTAAACAAGTTTATATATTTTAAAATATGGAAGTTTTAAATAGAATAAGTGGATTTTAAATAAAATTTGTATTAAACTTTATTAAACAAATTTGGAAAGATTTTAAAGATTTAAAAGTTCAATTTAAAATATGTTTAAATTTAATTGATTTCTAAATCATTGTATTTTATTTAAATTAAGTTTAATGATTTAGAATTTGATAATCAATTGTAATAAAGATTATCTTTAGTAAGTTTGAATTTGATTTAATTAAAGATAATTAAACTTGTAAAATTAATTGAGACAATTAAATCCTTTTTAATTATCAATTTTTAATTATGAATAAATGATTTAATTAAGATAAGGTTTCTTAATTAAGAATCTTTTATATAATAAGTTAAGAATCATTTAATTAATTTTAATGATTAAGTTAAATAGTTAATTAAGTAATTAACTTGTGATAATTAAGATAATCACTTTGGATTAATCTAATTACTTAGGGAAGTAATTAAAGTAAATAAGAGGTTAATTACAGAAGGTAATTAAGTAAAGAACAATTACTTTATGAAAAGTAATTAAGTAAATGTGATTAAGAGTTAATCACTTTAGTTATTAAAGACTTAATTAATAATTGATTAAAGGTTTAAATTATTTGATTAATGATTAATTAATTAAAGAATTAAGAGTAATTAATTAAGAAGAAATTTAATTAATGATGTAATCATTAATAAATGAAAATAATTAATTAATTGTTAATAAATAATTTAAGAATAATTAGTTTATAATTAAGTTTTAATTACTAAATGTAATTAAAGTAATTAATCAAAGGTGATTAATTGAAAGTAATTAATTAAGTATGATTAATTAAAAAGGTAATTAATCAAATGTGATTAATTAAAAATGATTAATCAAGTGTAATTAATTAAAGATAATTAAGGAATAATTATCAGAATAATTAGAGAATAATTAATCAAGGTTGATTAATTTAGAAGTAATTAAGAGGTAATTACTTAATTTAATTTGGAAGTAATTAATCAGGATGATTAATTAATTTGGTAATTAAGTAATAATTACTTAAGTAATTAAGTGATAATTAATCAGGGAGGATTAATTGAAGTGGATAATTAAGTGATGGTTAGTTAATTAATTTGTAATTAATTAATGAATGAGAAGTTGGATTGAAGATAATCCAAGTATTTAATTAAGGATTAATTTAATTTAAGGATTAATTAAATTAATCAAGGTTGAATCAAATTTGTTTATGAATGGTTAATGATTGGATGATTTATATATCATTGGATGAGTTAATGATATTGATTGTTGTTGGATGATATTGATAGATGTGATGATGTGATTATGCTATATGTGATTGTGACATATATGCTGCTTTGTGATATGTATAGATGCATGTTATAATAGATGCTTATCTATCTGTGTTGTGAATACATCCATTTATGTTAAGTGATATTTCTGAATATCTATTGTTTAAATCCCTTAAGTACAACTTGGACATTAAAATGGCGTTTGGTTTCGATGAGACCGGGATCGGGTTTCCATATTTGGAATCCGAAAACCACATCGATTCCAATTAAACGTTAGGTCGTTAATCCAAGTGGAGCAAGTGAAGACTCGAAGTGTAAGGGCTATACGTCAGTATAACTCTGTGGGTGATTCCGTAATGAGTTTGACGGAATAGTGCTTATAGATTCGAGATGGTGAATCAGAGTGCAAGGGCTATGGTCGTTGACTCTGAGGGTGATTCCAAAATGAGTGCAACGAGATAGTGCCTTCGGTTTCGTTCGAACCCGGAACGAACTTGTATGGATTGAATGCTTTCAGCACATCGTCAGGCGGACGATGAGCATTCTAAGATGATTGGTCCTATAAAGGTAATCGCAGCCTCAAGCCTCATCAACCGGGAATGGCTAAAACAGGGGAGGTGCAGCAAGGCTTCGTGGGTCGCGCCCACTGGAGGGCAAGATACATCCCTGTCTAGAGGTCCCTTTATATTTCGGCTGTGTGGGCAGTTGGTCTGCAGCCAACTGCGGGGTGGTCTTGTTCGGGACTGTTCAGTAAGGAATGGTCCCAGTCTTGTGTTGCAGGGGAGTTAGGGTGGCTCCTCGGTACGGTGATCTAGGCCACGTACTGTGACGGGCGGTACCCCAGTAGCCCTGCCATTGTTGGAAACCCATTTTCCCTACGAGACCCTACGGTTTTGTTTGTATTACCCACTTTTGTGGCTAGTAGCTGGAATTTAATAGATGTAACAATTTCGGCTATTTCATATTTATTTGAAAACCCTAGACACTATTATAATATCACTGGATTTCCTATCAAATGTTTTGGTTAGCGTAAGGTAAAAACTTTTCCATGTTTATGTGTGGGAAGTCTTACGTGATACCTTTTCTTTTCAAAGGTTTTTCTAAAGTTAAGCAATCTTAAACCGTTTACTCACACCAGACCCCTGTCTGACCCGAGTGTTTATTTTCTGTTTTATTAAACTCTTGGGTACTCATATTATATATGAGTAGTCAAGTGATTCAGGTTATCTCTTGACGAATTCTGGAGGAGCTTTGGAGCAGGAGGCTTCAGCGTGTAGATATATGGTTAGAGTTTCCGCTGTGTATATTCTATGTTGATGTCTTGTATTGTATTAGACAGAATGTTATAACTGTCTATATTGAGATGTTTAGTTATGTACTCTGATGTATATGAACTATGTATATGTTCTATATTATATTTAAATCGTTCCGCTGTGAGATTCTGATGTGTTGTTTTCTCTTTCTTCTCTTTCTTTTCTTCTTCTATCCCTTTCTTTCTTAATTAGTGATGCGATTTTCCGGTAGTGGAATTTCGGGTCGCTACAAATATCAACTGAAATATAATTAACCTAGAGGATGTTTGGGATAACCATCTTCTAAGGATCCGAGAAACTATCTACAATGTAGAAATATACGCTATAACATCGTGGTCGTTTCAAATTATTTTCCACTTCAAAACCAAAATATCATTTCATTTCAAATATATCTATTTTCCAAAATAGTATATGTATACTAAATAATTTTAAAAGTAAAGTATTCATAATTTCCTCAAGCTTCACAAAGCGCTTCAAAATCAACCCGACTTTTCATTTAGATTAAATTCAATCTCAATTTAACAATTCCAATTCAATTCAGTCTCTAGCTAGACAAATTTCAAATTATATCGATTTCAAATACAGACTAAATCATAAAATAAAACATTTATATTCCAGTCTAGTTCAAAGCTTTAATATTCAACAATTTCAAAGCTAAATTTAATAGTTTATATAGGTCATGATTTAACCTCATTATTATTTAGTTTTGAAATATTCACTTTATAAATCCGATATTATTTATATGACCTTACATTTCCTTTTTCTATATATATTTCCTTAAATTTCTTTAAACGTGAAATATTCATTAAATTACTTAAATCAAATACCAAGTTATGAAACTATATCTTAAATTCCAAATTCAGTAAGTTTCGAATTGGTTCAATTAAATAAAATTCTTGATTTAATACAATTCCAAATAAATCTCAACTATATCATCCAACCTTAGCTTATACTTTTACAAAAATCTATTTTTGAAATATGAATTTTACTAAGCACTTAAACATTCATATTAATTAAATCAATCTTAATTAAAATATATATCATTATTAAATCTACATATAAAATAAACTTTATATATAATATTTTTAAGTCAATATTTAATAAAACCATATACTTCCTTTCAAAACAATATAATTCATTATCAAAATATTTACAGATATATAGACCGACGGTGTCTGCATATAGCATTCTACCATATGGTCAAGTGATATGGATATTTATCGTTTCAATCTGTAATTCAAATATATACGGGTAGATATCATTTCGACCCGTAATCCCAATTCAATACAAACGAAAATCGCTTGAGTCTATCATTTCAACCCATCACAATTTTCTCCTATTCTAAAATCCGTTCGAGTATGTATCATTTCAACCCATAGTGAATTCTATACTAACAGGGAACTTGCAGAGTGATAATAGATATGAAAAATAATATAACAGGCATATATATCATCAATAACAATATAATGTAAACAACGGGATATGGTGTCATATCCCACAGGTGAACATATACAAATAATAGCATATATAACAATTTAAATAACTACAGCATCAAATTTCAATTGTCATTTCAACTGAAATCAAATTTAATAAGTACAAGAACGTTAATCGCGTGTGATTGCTCACCTTTCAGGACTAGAGAGGAGAGACAATGAAGTTGAGTTATGAAACGCAAGCACGAATCCCAAGGCAAAGCTAGATTGGCACGAATTGACGGCAAAGCTGATAGATAAGAATCGACGAGAATAAGGTAATCAGTTTTGATATAAACTGAAAATATACACATTATTATTATATTTATATATATATATTTTCAATTTTTAATTCAAGATAAATACACTAAAGTAGTATAAAATTTCAAAATCATATTATATATATACATATTTACACATCAAATCAAAGTCGAAATATATACATATATTTTATATTTCAAAATCTATATACACTTAAATATCTATATATGTATTATATTACAACATCATTACTTGGTTTAACACATATATTTTAAATTAAAACATATATATACTTTAATTAAAAGTCAATAATAAATTTGACACGCACAAAAAAAAATCTACAGGTGTAATCTCCCAAAAATAAAAATGTATACATTTTTAAGTTTGATGTTGACATATACCCATATGCTTTAAAGATCAATATTAATATAATATATATAGGTATGCTCAAAAATCAATACTAAATTGACATTTCGATTCAAAATAATCATGGCATATGTAATCAACAGGTCGCCTGACTTATATATGCTTTTATATAGAACACTGTGACCAACAGACTTTATATAAAGACTAATATATATATATATATATATATATATATATATATAATAGTACCACTCCTTAAAACGTAATATGAAAACCAAGGCTTGCAAATAGAGTTGATAAATATAAAACTAGTCTATATGCTTACATAAAAATTTATAAACTGACACATAATCAGACTATACACCTAAGCTAATGTATAAAAAAAATTACATATTATTTTTAAAAGTGTAGAATATATAGATATATTTCTTTATACATATATAGATGATTAAGCTAAATGGCTAACTTTATACAATCTATGCAGACGACCAAGTTTATAACTTATAATTATATATATATATATATATATATATATATATATATATTAAACTTAACCGTACATAGAAACTTACCTTTAAAATATATAACAACTAAAAGCTAATACACAAACAAATTTGTTATATATATATATATATATATATATATATATATATATATATGTCTGTAACAACTTTGTAGGCCACCAGGACTATTTTATATATATACGAAATATAACTGTTGTAAACTATTATGTATATTTAATTAATAAATATATACACAACTTATCTACGTTTATAGAACTACCAATCCAAAACCAAACAAAACGAACTATATTTATATATAACGAAACGAGCAGACTTCGAACAAGAGATATGTAAATGATATGTCTGCCATGGGTACTAACAATATATAATGCTATATATAATAAAATTTATACACACAACGAATAATAATATAAGCTTATTATATGAAAACAAAGTATATTACTTATATAAAATCATATGTACACATGCTAACCTATATATATAAACTGTTACAAAATTTTACTGCATAATATTAACATAGATTTTCAAATCAATTCTTTGAACATTTTATACATATCTATAATTTGTTGACTAAACTAACTTATGTTCGCATGCAATATATATATAACAGATACATGACTAACATATACATGCGAGCGGATGGCCTTGGGCTTACGGGGTTATGCTAGGGCGGAGAAACAGGTCAGCCGAGGCAGAGGCGAGTTGAAGATGAGGGTGAGGCGGAGAAAAACACGGAGGAAGGAGGGAGGAACACGATTCGAGGTGGAGGCCGAAGCTTTGGGTTGATCTGGGACCACGCGAGAAAGTTGTGATGTGATGAAGATGCACGCGTGAATGGAAGATTGGGAGCAGCGGAAAATGTGAACTCGGCTCATGTGGAAGGAGGATTGGATTTTGTGGTAAAGGCTGCGTCGTTAGATGAGGAGGTGGGGAGGAGTTTCAGATCTCAAGGTAAAAGGCTGATAATATTTGATGTAAATATCAATGAAAAAAATAAAAGTCTGTTCATATAAAAATGAAGATGACAGAACGAATAGCTATATTCAAAACTGAATTGAGGGAATGATAAAGGCTAGTTTGTTGAATTCATTAATTATGAACAACTATTGACCATTGGTTTTTTGACGTTGGAAAATGAATGGTCACCAGAAAACAAAAAGGTAAAGTATCAATACGGTCATGCATTTCACGGATTCCGCTCTGAATCGGACTTCAAAACATAGAAACGAGTATACCGCAGAGATCAGTACGGCGATACGATCAAAACGGTACACAGATATCAGTGGTACGATTATCCGATCAAAAGTCGATACGGACACTTATATACGTTGCAATTCCATATAAAAAAATCCATACGGAGGTAGAAACGTCCGAAATTTGCGAAGGGAATTACGCAGTCTTATTCAGAGTGTTCTAAATAAATTTTCTCATGTTGATATATTTAGGTTTCGGAATACTTTTAAATTCAACTGTTATTTCGTCCAAAATAAGATCGACGGAGCAAAAAAGGACAAAATTTGGAGAAACGATATATGACGTCTTACTCAGAAGATGATTTACCATTTTTCTGCAGAAAAATATTTAGGTTTGGAAAACATTTTGTTATCATCAAATATTAACTGATATAAATTGAAATAGAATTACACAATAAAATAAAATTTTCATATTATCTGATGAAAATTTACCAGCTTTTATGTTTAAGAAGACATATTCCAAATATTAAATTTTTATTTTCAAATTCTATTATTTAGAATTTCATGAAAATTCAGTTAATTACATAAATGAAATCATTAAAATGTTAGGTCGCTACTCTCTCCCCCACTCAAGACTTTTCGTCCCCGAAAAAGAAGGAGGTAGGAAAATAGAACAACAAAAATAAAAGTAGATTGAAAGTCAAGATTAAACAATTGATTTGAAACTATATAAATTTGACTTGAAATATTCATTTGAAAACTTCATTTGCAAATCAATTATCTTTAATACTTTAATACCTTTCAAAACCCACTTGTAAATTTTCTTTAATACTTTAATACTAGTACCTTGCTCCCTTTGTAAATATAATTCATATGTTTAAGTAACATTACTTGAGAACAATTATTTACATCATAACTTATATTTACAAAGAAACTATTGGAACATTAAATCCATAGTTCGTAAGTTTATAAATTTTATCTCAAGATACTTCTCAAATATTATTAATATATCAACAATCATTTTCTTTAATCATATTGTATTTAATTAAGGACTTCTAAAATATTAATAAATTTTCTATTAAATCATGTAGTTTATAAATAAATGAATAAACAATATTAAAAAATGATATAGTCAACAAGGAAAAGAAGGTAGATTGGGGAAGCAGAATATAGGCGAATAAATAAAGCTGAGCCGATAAGGTAGATTCGAAAGAATAGTATCGGGCACGAATAGTTAATTTCAAACCATAAGAATTTCAATCTCAAAGATTATATAAAATTTCTTTGTTGTAATTACTTTTATAATAAAATACTTTTATAACTCGATGTTTCAACAAGTTTATCCTCGTTCTTGCAGACTCTGGTCATGCGTTGATCAGGCATAAAGCTAGAATTCTTCAAGTACTTAGTAGACCTGTTTCAACACCTAATGAAAATACTTGAAAAATCTTCAAAACTGATATGGAAAGTACAATCTAACAAATCACCTGGATCGCAGATACACAATGGTTACGCCTGAATCCCCTAGGAAACATCCGTACCTTTAAGCAATCAGTGCCTTGCGAATTACGCCATGATAACCAAAACCGTGGACCGCAGGATACATAACAATGGTTACGCCTGGATCCCTCAGGAAACATCCATACCCTTTAAGCAATCTCTGCCTTGCGGATTACGCCATGACAACAAAACCAGTAGACTGCAGGATACATAACAATGGTTACGCCTGGATTCCCCAGAAAACATCCGTACCCTTTAAGCAATCTCTGCCTTGCAGATTACGCTACCCAAAAAAAGACCATGGGTTATGCCATGGTAGGACACTCGAGTATCACATTCGGAAAACCAATATCATAGAGAATAATATCGATAGAATGAATTCACAATGTGGCCACAAAGCGGATATCAAGCAGAAGGCACTTTCCATATCTTTACTTCGAAAAATATATCGTATAGTACCTTTTCAAATCACTTTCAGATATCATACTTATATAAAGTCCATTATATATAAGATCCCATTTTCAAATCGAATACTTTCCAAAATCATTAGTATATCAAATCATACTTATATAGACTTTGATTATATAAATTTCTCTTTCCAGATTGAGTACCTTTCCAAATCCATAGTTTTCAAATCAACTTCATACTTATACAAATCAATTTTATATAAGTTCGACAACTCCCAAATCAAGTATCAAATAAAACAATGTTCTGAATTTCAATTCATTTCAAAACCAGTTCAGTTTCAAAATCATATATGATTTCTCCAAATTATTTCTTCCAAATTTAGTATCTTTAGTTTCAAAGTTTTCAAATCAACATAATTTAAGTCAAACAAATTCATTTCTGAAATCATTATATAAATATTGGGTTTAAAATTCCAATCTATTTTCAAAACCAAATATTTTCTCAAAATCCATTATACCCAAAATTTACAGCCATCCCTTTAAAACCTTTAAACTATTTATTTCTATTTGAAAGATCCAATTTACCTTTTGAAAATTACTTAGCTTTGAAACTTAAACCTCGATTTGGAAGTGTTCGAACATTCAAAATAGTCGGAGAAATCAAATTTTCCAATCCAAGAGTTGGAAATCAGCAACAAATTAGTAAATCAACTTCAATAGGTAGGGTTATACCAAAACAAATCCAAAACTCGAGGACTGAACACCGGCTTACTTTAAATCATTTCAAATACACACACACACACATCTTTTGAATACCAAACCATACTTCGAAATCTGAAATCAAAATTGGTTTCACAAAATCACTCGCATATCACAGCTACCCTTCACAGCTACTAGAGTGGCCTCTCCCCCACTCTAAAACTCAAAAATCAATGTCGATGATGCATTCACTCATCACCGAAGTTATTTTCCAATGACATAAGTGAGTTCTGGACTTCTGTTTACTTGAAAACTTCTTTGAATTTCTTCGAAATCATTGGAACACATTTGAAGTCATTTGAAACATTCCTTATTCGAAGAATACTTTTAAATCATATTATTTTATATTTTCCAAAACCTTGAAACTAATTTCAAAGTACGGGGGTGCAATCTCTCAAATTTCCAATTTAAAACCTTCAGTTATAAATATATTTTTTATATAAGTCCATTTCATATATAAAATTTTCAAAATTCCAAATCCTTTCGAAATTTCAAATTCTCGTTTTGAAAGGTATATAATCCTTGTCGAAAACATTTTCACTTTTATATATAGAATATAATCATACCTATCAAAATAATAATTTCGATATATAAAACAATTTCTAAAATACAAACAAACCCGATTTTTTTTCAAAGGATGATTCAATAATGGATCTCAAACAAAGATAGAGATTCAAATTAGATGAACTCTACTCGAATAGAATTCTGATTCGAACATTACAACAAAACAGTCCTTTTACAACGGACAATGCCCGTTGTAATATGGTTTTCGCAACGGACATGTGCCCGTTGTAATAGGCCTCGTAATAGATCCACCACATTTTACAACGGTAAAGCACGTTGTAAAAACCGTTGCAGTATAACTTTTTACAATAGCCATAACCCGTTGCAATAGACTAACCATACTAATTGCATAACCTATTTCACAACAAGTATTGACCGTTGTAAATACATATTTAACAACGTGTGTTGACCGTTGTAAAAATCTTATATAACAACATGAGTTACTGTTGTAAAAAGCTCATATAACAACGCCCATTGTCCGTTGCAAAACAAATGCAAATTAAAAAAAAAAATATAGCAGCATCCATGCAATACATCCATACTAATACTAAATATTGTCGTAAAATAATTAAAATCACATATGAAAAGACTAAAAGCTAGAGTCATAGAATTCTAACACTCTAAAAAGTTAGATAAGTTTACATGCCAAATACATAAAGCATTAACACATAACAGTCCGCTACAAATATCATGTTCTAAGTACAATCATACTATACCACAGAGATGAAGTCTTTATGCCACGCGATGGTTATCCAACGGCCTCTTTGATAGTCTGCATCTCTGAATCTGGCCTAAATAAAAAATCTTCTGGTTCCACCGCTACATTAACCCATACTTTCCAAGCATTTGCTCCAAGCTTTACAAAATATACTTCTAGACGAGCGTGCAAAGTGTTGATGGAATTTCGAAGATTATCAATATCGCCTTGTAGAGACATATACTGTTATCAAACCTGCAAAGTGTTGACGGAATTTCAAAGATTATCAATATTGTAGAGAATATGTTGGCCAAGAAGTTCACTGTATAATATTCAGAGTGAGTGCCTTATTTACCTTTGATTCTCTCTGCCATGATCCAGCTTCTCCTGGTAAAGCTAAACCAACATATGCAAAGTCTGTAGGTATGCGCATATTGTTTGTAACCCTAGTTATATGCAAGTTAGTGAAACCAGCTAGGTTCATATATATTTTTACTCAAAGCTAAGGTTAAAAGACTCAAAACATAAGCATGTAATATCAATATGCTACTTAACAGCAATATATACCTTTCGCTGATACAGTCTACCAGTTACGGAGCCTCCTCTTTGAGCAGTTTGGTAATCCTTTGACTGAGGAAAATTATATGGCCAACTTTTGACTTCAGCATTCATCTAAAATACATGATATAAATCTTATTAAAAATTATGTGAAACAATTTGATGAATTTTGTGCTACTAAACTGATGTTTGATTGTCCCTTAAATTGTTGTATATGCAGTTGTTACCATGATATTATAGTGAGAAATTGGATAAAGCTAGAAAGATTGCACTATTAACAGAAATTAGCTTGTGGCTCAAATGAAGCAAGCTCAGATCCGTTCAATGTTATGTACAACTCAAATTCGCACATATGCAATAACAATTTATCCTCAAAATACTTGTTGATTGTTCAACGGTTGGACATAGATTTCATGTGCCCTTAATATGATACAAGCAATCATGTGCCCTTGACCATCACACATGATCCACATCACTCAATATAAATATAGACGTGTTTGGCTCAAAATATGTCATATGCAAGGAGGTAATTATGAGACTAGGCTCACAGATTAATATAATAGATCCTATATAAATCTAAGATATCACTTTTCTCATGGTCAATTAGTTTTGTGATAATACAAGTGATTCTCTAATAGCATAGACAAACTAAAGGCTTTTGTTTTTAATTGCAAGGTTATCTTCTTTTAGTCCCAGTATGTTACAATTCTTTGTTGAACAAAATTTTGTCATGCAACCTTTACTGTATCAAGTTTTCAGACTTATTTGCAGGAATATAGTTCATGTCCTACTGTATATAATTTATCAATATATACAATATTAATAAATTATACAATATTAATAAAATTCTATATATTTACAATATAATATAAATATATATAACTTAAAAGTTTCTTACAGCATTTGAATGTTTATACTAACATAGCCCACTGACATTGCTAATTGGATACGTTATTACTAAAAAAGGTTGTATAAATTTTAGGTATAAAGCATCATATCATTTGAATTCACATGTAAACAATTATAGTATGTATTATTGTGTGAGGAATTGGGCATGCACGTATAATCCAAATACCTACCTTAGCTTTTGCATCTTGCCATAAAATGTGTGGATCTGTAGATTTCCCATGAGCATTTAAATAAACAAATACAGGGCCATAAACTTTTTTCCAATATTCACCATTTCTATATTTTTGAGCAAGATCAATCCTGGAATAATGTGTAGTTGTAAACTTCTAGAAATAAAAATGAATAACAAAACAATAGATATATAGTCAATAATGTTGAATAGTTGAACTTTAAAAACACTAATTCATTTCTCATCATATCTCAAATCCAGGTAACTCGTAAGAGTGAATGAAAATACATACCGCAAGTGTAACAGGACCCAAATGTGAAGTAAGATCTTGTATGAAAGGCCCACCTATTTTGAACTCATCACTGGGAGTAATTAACCAAAATCCAGTTGGAGGATCAGAAGAAATCCAACCGTGAACTCGGTTGTCCTTATTATTTTGTGAATACTGATATTTGTCATCCATCTAAAAACAATTCATGTATTGATGAATGAAATATTTCAATCAAACATATAATAACATTTTTCATAATTGATTTCACCTCTCCTTTAAGGTCAGGATTGGTAGGATTAACTAAACAAACAGCTTCTTTGTAAGCTAATGGTTCACTTCTTCCTTTCATCTGATCCTCAGGCATAGGCATAATCCTTTGTCTATCATCTACTAGTGCCATGTAGTGGAACCTAATTGTCAAAAAGAAAAAGTCATTAATATTCATTTATTAACACGAATGTTCCCATTTTGGTTGATGCAAAAATAAAGTTCTCATATCAATTATCTCTCGTCCATTGAGGATCAATAATAAACTGCATTTCAGGGTCAAATTTTAAGTTGAACAAATATGACCTATCAAACGTAAAGACAAATACAAGTACTGAAAGTATGAACATGCATTCAAATAACACGGCTTCCTTTGTTCAAATTATGAAGTATATAGTTGGGTGTTAGAGTTCAAAACAGGTGGGCCTTTCATGCAACCACCGATGACCATGTATTTTTCTTATTGCAGGTGTACAATCCATAACCAGTAGGATAGTTACATATGATAATATTAGCTGTTTCACCTATTCACTTAAAACATCAACAAAAATTTAAAACAACATAAATGATGATTTTTCAATATGCATTTTCCAAAACGATAAATTGCGAAGTTAAGCAATGCATTAATTTAGAAATATAAATCACATCAATCTAAAAACCTAGTATACATTATCATTGATATGTAGTTAGATAATGCGGGTCAGTATACATTATCATTCCTCAACATTATACAATCAACTTTGTTACTTAGTTAGTTAAGGGACAATGGTAAAGAGCTATTTTAAGCTAATGAACAATGCATACACCAAGAAATGAATAAACAAGTAAAAAGACAATACTCTATCACCACGAGGAATCAGGCAAAGATCTGAATTTTTTTCTCACCTCATCCCAAATGTTTATGATGCTACTTCTCCATATCCAATTTTCTCTATCATCCACCTCACAACAGCATAAGCACATGCAAGAGCTGATCAACCATGGAATATACATCCATTTACTCCTTATCGCAATAAACCAACTTTCCACCTTTCATACACAACCCTTGCTCTCCCACACCGTCGACCACCTTACCATAACTATACTTCAATGGCATTTCACCAATCATCCTATGAAACTCTCTAATGCACTCCCCTCTCTTCTTCCTATGATCCACTCTTCTACTCAAGGCACCCCCTTCTCCACCGTCATTGACATCATTGGCTCCACCTTCGTTCCTTGGATCCCCAAAATCTCTCAACTCCTTTCCCTCCACCAAAACTGGCGCCCTCCCACTCTCAATTGCGACAAGAAAGTTCATTAGAATATCCTCACAGTTCCTCTCCTTATCCACATACTCCCTCGCCTCCCTAAACCTCTCATCGCAGCTGAACCTATGTAGATAATCCGTCCTCAAAATCATCCATTTAGTCAGCACGATCCAGTACTTCTCAGGGATGACTGTGAACATCCATGCCCTAGAATCCAGATCGAATTCATGTGACCTTGCAAACACGCCGGTAATAGCATCGGGGTGCTGATTTGAGATGCGGAAGGTGAAGACGTCAGCTTCAATTTTCCCCATAGCCCTAATTTCGAGCAAAGAGGAACGAGCAAAGGAACGAAATAAAAAGGACCGGCCTTTTTTCTTTTAATGAAAGGCTTTAGTATAATTAAAAATTAGGGTAATTTGTGACCGTTCTAATTTAGCACCTCTTACCACAGGTATTTTGTGACCGTTGTAAAGTTGACACCTATTGTAATGGGCCTGAATGGACCATTGTAACCCGTTGTAAAAAGAGCGTTGTATATGGCATCTTTTACAACGGACTTGTGGACCGTTGTAATAGCCTTCTATTACAACGGGTAACCAATGCCCGTTGTAAAAAGAGCGCTGTAATTGGGTATTTTTGTTGTAGTGTAAGATAGGCTTGAATAAAAATGAGGTAATTATATTTCCAAATAAGAGATGGATACACTTATATAAATCGCGGGAGACCTTAACCGGTCAACCGTGATTTCAAAATAAGATCGGTGCAGAATTTTGGAGGATCCCATATTTCTAGAATCGAGAAACACGAATAGGGAGAAAAGATAATGGATTTTGGAACCGCAGAAAACGTTTCAAAGTCCAAAGGAAAACCAAATCAACGAGGAAGAAATTCAAACTCGAACGAAAGTGATTCTGCAAATAAATTCATTATATACTAAGTTTGGCTAGAGCCAAAGCTCTGATACCAACTGTAACGTACCAAAATTTTCAACCATTCGTATCCACACACGTCGGACTTGAATTCTTCAAAATAACATATTATTAATTTAAATTTGAAAAAACTCAGCATATACAATAAGTAAATCAATCATAGAATCACAGACACAGAGTAATATAATAATAACGCAGCGGAATAGATAAATAGTAGTTCATGAAGCTACTATACAAGCATCAGAGTAAGAAATAAAATACAGCAGAATATCTCAAATACAATGAAGTCTCCAGTACAAGCAGATGACCTCTCTAAACAAATCAACTGGAAAGCTGAATCAATAGTAGGATCTCCAAACGAAGCTCCAAACTCCAAAGGTGAGTCTCAAATGTTGGATTACTCAGTCTGATCCGAGCGTTAAGAAAAACACAAAACACTCGAGTCAGGATTTACATTCTTATATCAATAAATCCAAATTAAGTGAAATATCAACTGAAATATAATTAACTTAGAGGATGTTTGGGAAAACCATGCTCTAAGGATCCGAGGAACTATCTACAAGGTAAAAATATACACTATAACACCGTGGTCATTTCAAATTATTTTCCACTTCAAAACCAAAATATCATTTCATTTCAAATATATCTATTTTCCTAAATAGTATATGTATATTAAATAATTTTTAAAGTAAATTACTCGTAATCTCCTCAAGCTTCACAGAGCGCTTCAAAATCAACCCGACTTTTCATTTAGATTAAATTCAATCTCAATTTAACAATTCCAATGCAATTCAATCTCTAGCTAGACAAATTTCAAATTATATCGATTTCAAATACAGACCTAAATCATAAAATAAACCATTTATATTCCAATCTAGTTCAAAGCTTTAGTATTCAACAATTTCAAAGCTAAATTTAATAGTTTGTATAGGTCTTGATTTAACTTTATTATTATTTAGTTTTGAAATATTCACTTAATAAATCCAATATTATTTATATGACCTTACATTTCGTTTTTCTATATATATTTCCTTAATTTCTTTAAACGTGAAATATTCATTAAATTACTTAAATCAAATGCCAAGTTATGAAACTATATCTTAAATTCAAAATTCAGCAAGTTTTGAATTAATTCAATTAAATAAAATTCTTAATTTAATACAATTCCAAATATATCTCTACTATATCTTCCAACCTTAGCTTATAACTTTTACAAAAATCTATTTTTGAAATACGAATTTTACTAAGCGCTTAAACATTCATATAAATTAAATCAATCTTAATTAAGATATATATCATTATTAAATCTACATATAAAATAACCTTTATATATAATATTTTTAAGTTAGTATTTAATAAAACTCATATACTTCCTTTCAAAACCATAGAATTCATAATCAAAATATTTAAAGATAAATAGACCGACGGTGTCTGCATATAGAATTCTACCATATAGTCAAGTGATACGGATATTTATCATTTCAATCCGTAAATCAAATATATATGGGTAGATATCATTTCGTCTCGTAATCCCAATTCAATACAAATGAAAATCGTTTGAGTCTATCATTTCAACCCATAACGATTTTCTCATATTCTAAAATCCATTCGGGTATGTATCATTTCAACCCATAGTGAATTCTATACTAACAGGGAACTTGCAGAGTGACAACAGATATGAAAAATAATATAACATGCATATATATCATCAATAACAATATAATATAAACAACATGATATGGTGTCATATCCTGCAGGTGAACATTTACAGATAATAGCACATATAACAATTTAAATAACTACAACAACATATTTCAATTGTCGTTTCAATTGAAATCAAATTTAACAAATACAAGAACGTTAATCGCGAGTGATTACTCACCTTTCGAGGCCAGAGAGGATAGACAATGAAGTTGAGTTACGAAACGCAAGCACGAATGCCAAGGCAAAGCTAGATTGGCACGAATTGATGGCAAAGCTAATAGATAAGAATCGATGAGAACATGGTAATCAGTTTTGATATAAACTAAAAATATACACATTATTATTATATTTTTATATATTTTTCAATTTTTAATTCAAGACAAATACACTAAAATACTATAAAATTTCAAAATCGTATTATACACACACACACACAGAGATATATTTACACATCAAATCAAAATCAAAATATCTACATATATTTTATATTTCAAAATCTATATACACTTAAATATATATATATATATATATATATATATATTATATTATATTACAACAACACTACTTGGTTTAACACATATATTTTAAATTAAAGCGTACATATACTGTAATTAAAAGTCAATATTAAATTTGACACGCATATAAAAAAAATTCTACAAGTGTAACCTCCTAAAAATAAAAACGTATACATTTTTAAGTCTGATGTTAACATATACTCATATGCTTTAAAGATCAATATTAATATAATATATATAGGTATGCTCAAAAATCAATACTAAATTTGCATTTCGAGTCAAAATAATCATGGATTATGTAATCAACATGTCACCTAACCTATATATGCTTTTATATAGAACACTATGACCAACAGACTTTATATAAAGACTAATATATATATATAGTACCATTCCTTAAAACGTAATATGAAAACCAAGGCTCCCAAACAGAGTTGATATATATATATATATATATATATATATATATATATATATATATATATATATATAGTCTATATGCTTACATAAAAATATATAAACTGACACATAATCAGACTATACACCTAAGCTAATATATAAACAATTTACATATTATTTTTAAAACTGTAGAATATATAGATATATTTCTTTATACATATATAAATGATTAAGCTAACAGACTAACTTTATACAATCTATGCAGACAACCAAGTTTATAGCGTATAATTAAATAAATATATATATATATTAAACTTAACCGTATATAGAAACTTACCTTTAAGATACATAACAACAAAAAGCTAATATACAAACAAATCTGTTATATATATATATGTATGTATGTATATATATGTCTTTAACAACTTTATAGGCCAGCAGGACTATTTTATATATATACGAAATATAACTGCAGTAAACTATTATATATATTTAATTAATAAATATATATACAACTTATCTACTTTTACAAACCTACCAATCCAAAACCAAACAAAATGAACTATACTTATATATAACGAAACGAGCAGACTTTGAACAAGAGATATGTAAACAATATGTCTGACATGAGTACTGACAATACATAATACTATATATAATAAAATTTATACACACAACGAATAATAATGTAAGCTTATTATATGAAAACAAAGTAATTTACTTATATGAAATCATTCGTGCACATGCTAACATATATGTATAAACTGTTACAAAAATTTACTGCAAAATATTAACATAGATTTTTAAATCAATTCTTTGAACATTTTATACATATCTTTAATTTGTTGACTAAACTAACTTATGTTTGCATGCAATATACATAACAAATACAAGACTTACATATACATGCGAGCAGATGGCCTTGGGCTTACGATGTTATGCTAGGGTGGAGAAACAGGTCAGCCGAGGCTGAGGTGAGTTGAAGATGAGGGTGAGGCCGAGCAAAACACGGAGGAAGGAGGGAGGAACACGATTCGAGGTGGAGGCCAAAGCTTTGGGTTGATCTGGGAACACATGAGAAAGTTGTGATGTGATGAAGATGCACGCATGAATGGAAGGTTGGGAGGAGAGGAAAATGTGAACTCAGCTCGTGTGGAAGGCGGTTTGGATTTTGTGGTAAAGGCCGCGTCGTTAGTTGAGGAGGTGGGGAGGTGTTTCAAATCTCAAGGTAAAAGGCTAATAATATTTTATGTATATATCAATGAAAAAAATAAAAGTCTGTTCATATGCAAACGAAGATGACAAAACGAATAGCTAGATTCAAAACTGAATAGAGGGAATGATAAAGGCTAGTTTGTTGAATTCATTAATTATGAACAACTATTGACCATTGATTTTCTGATATTGGAAAATGAATGGTCATCAGAAAACAAAAAGGTAAAGTATTGAATACCGATACGGTCATGCGTTTCACAGATTCCGCTCTGAACCGGACTTCAAAACACAGAAACGAGTATACCGCAGAAATCAGTACGACGAGACGATCAAAACGGTATACATATATCAGTTGTACGATCATCCGATCAAAGTCGATACAGACACTGAAATACGTTGCTATTCCGTACGGAAAAATCCAAACGGAGCTAGAAATGTCTGAAATTTGCGAAGCGAATTACGCAGTCTTATTCAGAGTGTTCTAAATAAATTTCTCATGTTGACATATTTAGGTTTCGGAACACTTTTAAATTCAACTGTTATTTCACCCAAATTAAGATCGACGGAGCAAAAAAAGTCAAAATTTGGAGAAACAATGTATGACGTCTTGCTAAGAACATGATTTACAATTTTTCTATAGAAAAATATTCAGATTTGAAAAACATTTTCTTATCATCAAATATTAACTGATATAAATTGAAATAGAATTACACAATAAAATAAAACTTTCATATTATCTGATGAAAATTTACCAGCTGCTATGTTTAAGAAAACGTATTCCAAATATTAAAATTTTATT
The DNA here is from genome assembly GCA_030765085.1 of Allium cepa. NCBI lineage: Eukaryota > Viridiplantae > Streptophyta > Magnoliopsida > Asparagales > Amaryllidaceae > Allium > Allium cepa. The sequence goes on from CM060931.1 coordinate 176,130,085, forward strand.
TTCAAATTCTATTATTTATGTAAAGACCCGGAATTTTTAACAATTTAAATTGGAATAATTAATTATTTTAAAATATTTAAAAGTTAATTTTTAACTTGAATTCAAGTATTATTTTTATTTAGCAATTGAGTTATTGGATTTAATAAACTGAAATTAGGTAAGATGTTGAATCTGGAGTTCTAAGCCTGCTAAAAATAATTTGAAGGCTTATAAAATTTATAATGATGACAATGAAGATAATAGAATGGTTGAAATTTAATTTAAAGGTGATTTGTTCAGTTTTAATAATATATCATTTAAATTGATATTTAAAAATAGCCTTCCGAGGCACAGGCTCGAAATTCAACGAAACCAGTTCCGCTGGGTCCGTAATAGTAAGTTATTATCGAATTTCATTTTTCGTAGCAATTGGAGTTGTCGTTTGACCCTGGCAGCTCAAAACGCTTAGAACTATTTTAATCGTTTTAATTTAGAATTGATCGTTTACTTCCGTAACTCATGCATATGATCGAATTAGCCTCCGAAACATGTTCCATTGTGTTCGAAACGCGGGTAAAACTTTATAATCGCCTAACGGCATTCCTTAAGAGGAGTCCAAAATTTTAAATGGCAATTAGCGAGACGTTTTGAAAGTTTTATAATATAATAAAATTGAAGGCCAAATAGTCAAAGATATTTTTATTAACAATAACGCGTACTCAAGAAGCTTCCCAAATCGATATTTATCTCCATCTCCCTCTCTAATCTAAAAGCAGAAGTAGAACTCAAAAAAAAATGGTAGCGAAATTGTTCTCTTCAAAAACTAATGTCGAAACCCCTCTTCTTTCTTCGAAATCGCTTTTCTTTCTTTCGGTTCGAATCCCTAATTTAAAAAAATGGCGACGCAGAAATAGGATCGAGTTCGAGCTCGATTCTTGAAGCAGGCCGCGGCTCATTTTGAGATGAGGGGAAGGAGTTCTCGTTTGAAAATTGAGAAGCGAGTCGTATTCGAATCGAAGAGGCTGGGGGAGGCATCGCGTCTGGTGGTTTCGCGATCTGGTTCGAGTGGCAGTGTGCTCGAGCTTGGCATCGAGCAGAGGGATCATGGGCCTCGCTAGCAGCGGTTAGGGCTCGCGGTGGCTTTCATCGTTGGTCAATTAGGTGGTTCGTCGTCGCTCGCGTGAAATTGGAATAGTCGACTGAGCCATGTGATGTCGCGAGCTAAGGTTTTGGTGCAAAAGCGAAAGCTCGATGGGTCTATGATATGACAGTGAAGGCCGATAGTGTTGCGTTCGTCGAAATTTAGATTTGTCAATTCGCGGATTCGAGACAATGCTTGCAGGTGGGCAGTAAGGTATAATCTTGTCATTAATTCAGTTTAATTTCTGGAAATTGAGAGTTTTGAAAGGTTTGTGTTAAAATAAAAAGAAAATTTTGAATACACATACCTGTCTTAGTTAATTTTATATATAGAAATGAACTTATGAAAATTTAGGATTGCTGTGATAGACTTGTGTAAAACAGGAAGAAATGATATAGGAGTTTTAGACATTAAAACATCTATATGAAGTTAGTCTAAAAATTTAACTATTTGACAAATTAAATTTTAGTTTAAACTAGATAAATAAATAGTAATTTATTGTCTGGTTTATTTAGAATATTAATAAATTGTAAATGGTTATACAAGGTTGAGAAAATCGTGGAGTCAATCGAGAATGAAGTGGATTACAAATTTAAGGGGGCAAAGGTGAGTAAATCTCACTCCTTTGAATTTTTTTTATCTAAATTTAAATGGTTAAATTTAAGTATCTGGTTGTATGATTGAGTTAATTTGATGTGCACTGTGAACTGATGATCTGGTGATCTTGGTTTGGGTTGATTCCCAAGTTAATTGTTGTTTGACTCGAAGTATTCGGTTTTTAAGTTGTTTTAAACTTAAATCATAAATAAGAAAATGTTTTATTTCAAAGTTAATAAGGGCTTAATGATTTGTGATTCATTAAATTAGTAGGGTAATTAAAATGGATAATTAATTGATTCAATTAATTAATGATTTGGTTTAATTAACTTAGTAATTAAGGGTTTGAATTAATTAATTAATGTTTAAGTTAATTAATTAAGTTTAATTAATTTAGAATAATCATTGAATGGTTTGATAGGTAATTACTTAATAAAGTTAATATTTTGTGTAGTTAATAAAGAGATTAATTAAGATGAATAATTAAGGAGAAATTGATTTATTTAATGAAGTAAATAAATGGATAGTTAATTACAGGTTGAGATAAATCAAGAATGATTAATATTTGCGGTTAAATTAATGATTAATTATTTAATTTAATTAATTTAGATTAGGATAAATTGAAATATAATTGGAAATCATAAATTTATATAATTAATGGCGTAATTAAAGATTAATTAAATAAGATGAATTAATCAGTAATAATTGACTTATGAGAAGTTAATTAATATAAGTAAGTAAGGATGAATGTAATTAAAATAGTTAATTAATTAATAAAGAAATTAAGATTACTTATTGATCTTTGGTTAAGAATAATTAATATTGTGAAATTAATTAAAGTTAACTACTTGAATGTAATTGAAGGATAAATAATCCAGGGTGATTAACTATGATGAATAATGAAGGGATGACTGATTAATTGATTTGAAATTAATTAGTGTTAAATAAAGAAATCTAAGTGATTGAGGTTAGTATTTCAGTCAGGATTTAATTAAATTAAATTTGTATATGATTAAGCTATGCTTGTGAATGATTGAAGGGTATTGCATACCTTGAATGAGACTCGGAGAAGCTGGGGTCGGGTATTGGGAAATACCCGAAACTACTTCGAATTTTTGTAGATTGATATGGGAAATCAATAGGCTGAAATGAAATGATTTAAATGAATTGGACTATTTAATCTAAAGTTTTTGGTACTTGGATATTGATGTGTGAAATTAGAGAAGACTATGACAAAGTGTGAATTTGTAAGTTGATTCGAGTTCCCGGGTTTTATATAAGTTGTTTGCATGGATATTCCATGTTAGTTGGGTTTACTCACGCTGGTTTCCAGCCTGACCCGGGTGTTACTTTGCTGTAATGCTCGGATCAGACCGAGTATTACAGATTTTCACGTAAGGATGTTCTGGAGCTCAAGAGTCGAGCTGGATGGCAAGAATGTATAGAGTATTTCCGCTGTATTATATTATTGTATATCTGAGGCATGGTAATTGTGTATATCCAGTGTCTGTATATATGTGTAACTCTGATGTATTATAAATGTAATTGACAGATACAAAATGCTTTTGTGAACTGATATTATTTATTATTATATTTTATCCGCTGCGAATGTGAGATGTTGATGTTTCTGATCTTCTTCTTCTTCTATCTCTTTCTCTTTTTCATAACTATCTGGAATTTTCAGGATCGGAAATTCCGGGTCGTTACAATTTAAAATTTCATGAAAATTTAGTTAATTACGTAAATGAATTCACTAAAATGTTGGGTCGTTACATATTTTTGGAGGTTTGTTGCGATGACGTGGTTCACTTGGCTTCTGTCAAGATCCATATCCTAGTTCGACCACCTAGCTAGGAGGTTTATGGACAGTTCCATTTTACATGCAACCCGTCAAAAAGGTGAATTGTCATTATCAAACCATTTTCAAAATCGTGGAGAATCTTTGAAAGGCATTTGAGTAGATTTAATATAGCTATGATGGAGGTAAGCAATACCAAGGATGATATTATATTGATGGCTTTGATCAGAGGAATACATTTAGATACCCATTTTTGTAAACGGTTAAAGATGAAATCACCACCAACCATAGAAGAGTTTTACAGAAAGACGCCTGAATACTCACATAGCTGTGAAAAAACCGACAAAAGCTCTAGGATTGTGGTTGTAAATGTAGTAAATAAAAACAACAACCAAAAGAGAAATAACTAGAGTAATGGAGGTAGAAAGCTAAATTTCAAGAAGCACCCAAGATTTCCGAAGCGTGAAGACCATACGTCACCGAATGATATGATTGAAAATATCCACCTTACGACGTAAGGTACTTAACATATAAGTAAAGGTCCAGGAAGCACTACAATATTTTGGACTTTTAATAGCGTCTAGAAAACGCTATTAAATACTTTTATAGTGTTTTCATGAACGATGTATATCAACGTGTTGTTATAAGTCTGTAACTTACGATAGCAACATCAAAAACACTATAAATGAGATCCATTAACAGTGTCTGAACCATGCTGTTAATTGTTTTAATGACATTTTTGCACATGCTATAAAAATACATGTTATAAATAGGAAGGGTTATTAGACAGCAAAAATAAAATGCGATAAAAGTTCCAAACAATAGCGTGTTACCAAAGCAATGAAAACTCTCTTAAGAATAGCGTTTTTGGACTGCTATCAACAGTTGCATATTATTGCACTTTAAAAACGCTATTGTTATCTTATATAGCACTTTTTAATGCTGTCACCGTATTGCATAAGATTTTCTATACTTCTTTTTGATGTTTCAATGCATATATGTATAATGAATTTAAATATCACTAGATCACATTTGATTACCAATACGTTATATGTAAACAAATAAAATTACATCAAAACAACATGTGTTCATTATATTTCATAACTACGTATGGAGATTACAAACTTAAATAAATTTATTAATGTCATATTTTGTTTTAAATACTTTACTCAACAATTGCATGTCGATTGTTATAAAGCTTCAAAATTTTTATAAAACTTCAAAATTTTATAAATGATTTAATTTTAAAAAAATTAGTTAGTTATCTGTATCTAGTTAATTATTATAAAAATTAATTAGTTCATTATCTGTATCTAGTTGAGAGGTACCATTCGCAAAAGCTTACTGAACTATTGTTGTATATATTTTTTGCTTCTAAAAGTGGAGAAATGAAAGAATATCAATTTGACAGTGGATATTTAAGAAAATTCATTGAAAGGGAAACATAATTATGTCGGGTGCTACTAAGATTTGACTACACTAAACTAAGCATGATATTCATCCATCAACTATAGTGATAAACAGTTTCAAAGTAATGACCAAATTCCAGACCTATGGCTAGATTAACAAGAAAGTGAATGCAATAGTTGTAGACTTTAGGTGGTACTACTTTTATGTGGAAGATTAAATGTAGCAATAGTGCCATCAATGACGATGAAACATAAATAAGTAGCATGTGCCCATATCATGAAAATGGTTAAATTACATTTCATAAAGCATCAACTGCTAATCAGAAAGTGTAATTGCATGCTTTCACATACTATACAGATGTCAAGCGCCGTGGATAAGTAGTGAACTTTGTTGCAATATTAATGTTATCCCTAACTTTATTTGATCCTAGAGGGAAGAAAATATAAAAATCAAAATCATATACAAAAACAAATGTACTTGTAGTAGGTAACAAGAGCCAATAACCTTTTAAGTTTCCCTAAGGGTCTAAACTAGTTGCATAAGATGACATAAAGGTGCAATGAGAGACTGGCCTGCTACCACACCGAATTATCTAAACTTTTTAAAATGATATATTAGCTAGCCAACAAAATCTTATCACCTAAGTCAATCAACATTAAAGGCATTAAGCATTGACTGAAAAAGATATGTATCCTTGATATTCGTGAACAAATTTTCTAAGTAGTCTTTCACCTTATCCACTTAGTCTTCCAGCTCCATAGGAACCAACAATATCAAAGAGATCAATTTCATTCCTAACTGCCAAAGTAAATATGTTTTGTAAATCAACATCCATTGTTTCTTCATAACACTACAAAAGTTATTTACCATAGGCCATGTTCCAAAACCCATAGGATAAATAGACGGTGGACCAATTTCCACCTATAATTGAATATGCACCGAGATAATTTTTTTTAATTACTTTTGTTGTGTAGCTTGGACTTTAGAAATTCACTAGTGCACCGAGTCTTTTTAGTGAACGATGACTAGTTCATTCACATCTTAAAGTCTTCAAAAACGAATATTGAACATTTTCTCTTAATGAAATAGCGTTTTTAATCACATCTAGCTTGTAAGCTTCATGTGTTATTAGATTAAGACTATTTATTCATTCATGAGAAGACGAGCTTCCATTTTACTTTCTCAAGTTCATTATCTTCAGCATAAAGGTAAATTAGTGTCATGACCAAAACCATGAAATTAGCAAAATGCGTCATTTGGCATCACCAAACAAATCAACCTCCCATCGGGATTTATTCAAGTAATGAATGGAACTTCTAATGGATTTCCAGCAATTGAATTACACCTTGGAAAGTGGCTAGATGGTTTCTCATATTCTCTAAGCAGTAAGCAGTGACCTTTTTATCTCCCCTCAAAATTGGTATTTATACTTATGACCTTTGAAGCTTGTCTTCATAAACGTGAAAACAGAGGAGTGGTTTTGTAAACAGCATGATCAAACATAGTAAAAAAATTTAAAACCTTAAATAGATTCAAAGTCACAGGACAGTGGAGATAAAATTCATATAGACCAATTTTGATAATAGTGAATTTGTGAATTTTGGACATACTGTCTGTGGCTTCCAGGTTGTAATTTTTACTTACAATCGCAAATGGTTAGCTTAGTTAAATGGAACTTGGTAGTTCTATCTGACTATGATTTGTGAATGAAGCTTAATTAGGTCTAGGTGGCAATTTTAGTATCTAAACTATTTTTAGATTATGAAGCAAAATAATTTGGATGGAAATTCACTAAATAATCTTAATTCTGGTTTGGGTATCCTATTTTGGAAAACTTATATGCACCACTCTAGAAACTCCTATACATGAACCGATATCTCAGATTATGTATTCAGTTATGAAAAATTCAACCTTTTCTATTTTATAAGATATGTTTCCTAGTCTAGTTATAATTTATCGTTCGTCGAGCTGAGTAAGATTGAAATTCTTTTAACTTACTTGTATTATTCTCATTGTTCAATACCTATGCATGATTGGATCTCGTGTTAGAATATAATTTTCAGATTCTCTCTAGCATATGATTTTGTAATTTATTTTTCTTTTAATTAATTATTATAAACTTAATTAATTTTAATAAATCTTAATTAACATAGTCGATATTATTATTATTATATTATTATTATAAACTTAGTTAAGTTTTATAAACTTAATTATAGTTAAGTTATTTAATTTACTATTATTATTATATTATTATTATTAATAAACTTAGTTAATTTTTATAAACTTAACTAATTTTATAACTTACTTGATTTTTATAAAAATCAGATAATTTTTATAATACTTACACAAATTTTTTATTACTATTACTCTTACTATTATTATTAACTTAGTTAATTTTCACAAACTTAATTAATTTTTATAAAACTTAGTTAACTTGTTTAATTTATTATTATTATTATTATTATTATTATTATAATAAACTTAGTTAATTTTTATAAACTTAATTAATTTTTATATCTTAGTTAACTTAGTTACTTAGTTACTTATTTTAAACTTGGTTAATTTATTTAATCCATGTATACTTTAATTATAAACATAATTAGGTGCATATAACTTACTCATGTCATCATGATTATATTTAGTTACTTATTTTAGACCTACTTAATTTATTTAATCCATGTATTTATTTAATTTATTATAAATAGAGGTAGTACCAAAATATCCCCATTATACTTATCACTTGAGGTACATTCTCTTCATCCCAGATATCAGGCACTTTGTGCCCTAAACTCCATCTTGCCATGAGTTTCTTCTCTGTAACTGTCCATTCCTACATTGTAAATGGAAAAAAATTATGTTAATGTTTTGTTTGATTTAAATAAAGTCTAATTATTGAATGTTGATTAATTTAAATGTGCTCATGGATTTCTGTCTATTGAAATAACCATAAAACCTTAATGGCCAATAGTTAACACACATCAAATATGTTAACAAATGTTCATTAAACATATTTGTTATGTTATCCAACAGGGAAAAAAAGAAAGAAAAAAAAGAGAAAGTGAAAAATAAAAGAAAATAAAATGTTTATAATTTCTTTTTAAGAAATTTTACATCCACACATTCTTTTTAGACATCCAACAAAATTTCACCGACCTATTCATACGAGAATAATCAAGAAAAGTGTTCATAATTTTGTTAAAAACTATGAATCATGACTTGAAATTCTCATATAAAGGATGTTTCATGATTTCGTAATCAACTATAAACGAAAGTATTATTTGGTTGAATAGATGTAAATAATTTTCACAGAATAATTCAGTACAGTGTTAATTGAATAAAAAACAAACGAAATATATGTTCAAGTAAATAATGGTCGAAGAAATATACCTTATTCAACCGTAAATATAGAACTATTTTCCCTGCCATTAATGAGAAGTGCATCTGGGAATGGTAAATTGTAACGCCCCGAAAATTTTCGACTTCCGAAAATTCAACATCGATACTCACTTTATCGACTGCCGAGAAATCAAAGGCCGAAAACCGAGATGTTATGGGGTTTTAAAAAGAATTTAGAAAAAGAAAAGGAGAGAAGAAGAAGAAGATAACAGAAAATAGAGAGAGAGGAAGATAGAAAAATAGAAAATTTGATAATAGAAGATAGAAGAAATTTTTTTTTAAATAGAACGGGACAGAAAGGAACAACAACAGAATCTCACAATTCGCAGCGGAACAACATATAATAATAAATGAATAATCTTTAAACAAAGAACTATATCAGTTATTACATTACATCATATTACATTACATCAAATCATCAGAGTGTACAACAACATACAACAACATAACAGCGGAAAAAGAAGTACTATATACTAGTAATACGCCATGCCAATCCAGCTTGCCTCCAGCAACTCCAGAATATCCAGAATATCCTGATAAACCTTAACTCTTGACTGCCCGTGTGGAAATTGGTGGGCACCCAGAGTTTAGGAAGGAAAACAATAAACTCCGAGTCAGTCATGTGACTGGTGTGAGAACTCAAAACAGTTTATTTAACTTTAAAATCAAAATAGAGGAATATTTTTAAATTAATTCGCAATGCTTTTAAAAATGAGACTACCATAAGGCCTCCCGCACACACACACACATGCAAACGCAGAATCAGAGGAGATTTCTCCTTATGATAGTCAAAGATGCTTGATACGCATTTAAAATAACATTTGATATTATTACTAGTGCATAGTGTAATAACAAATCCATTTCGAAAGTAGAATATAAATCTTAGCCAACATACGACCATTATCGTATGCCTACTATAGCTACTATCCAAACAGTGGTGACCACCATAAGTGAATAGCAGGTTCTACAACTAATACCGTACAAAGTTTCGTATTGAGAATTGGATTTCCAACAAATGGTCAGGCCAAGGAACTTCCCATTGCCACATGAGAATGCCTCTGGATGGACATCCCCGAGAACCAAACCGGATCTCTACCAACACAAGGCCGGGTTACTCCTAACTGAGTAACAACTGACCGAATATGCCATCCCCCGGTCCTTTGGGACCTTTATCAACCGAGCGCTCGTAATCAATTCACACAATCATAAAGTGTTTTCAACATGAGTAAGTATCTGGGCTCCATACCATGATACCACCCTTTTCCAGAAGGAAATGCACATATCCTAAAGGGCGCTACCCCTCATAACCTTACTGCATCTTTCCTGTTTTGACCATTTCCGGGATGTGAGGCTCGACGAATTCACGTCCACAAAAACATACTTTATACAAAAGCCATGCTTTGGGTCAACAAATGATCAACACAATGATCACAAGGATAGACGATCAAATAAACGATCCTATCACAAATAATCAACACAATGATCATTTCAGCATCACTCAGCATGTCACATTACCAAACTGGGAATATATCGCTGATAACTTCAACTATATAACCTTTGAGCACATACGTCTCAAAGAAGGGTGTTAAGCAAAGAATAAATTCTCCGCCACCAACAGAAATATATTTGAAAGAAATCGGCTTTATCTCTCAACTTGTAATGTCAGACATACAATCCATACAAGTCTGTTCCGGGCTCGAACAGAACCGAAGGCACTTACAAAGAAGTCCTTGCAATCCGGATATTCACAATCCTGATCGGATTCACCATCACATATGGAGAACTCAATACCGTAGCTACTCGGTGCAGAGTCAATCGATAGTTCATCCTATCACTCTCGCAAATACCGGTCTTCAACACCGATCTTCAAATGCGATTCACAACGGCGTATCACATATTCGGAGTGGGTTATACGACCCCATGGTCCTTTCCCGGTTAACCCGAATAGTGAGCGCTTATTCAAAAATAAGTGTGCATTCAAATTCAATCAATTCACATCAAATACCCATTCAAAGGGAAATACTGATAGTCGGTTATTGAACTATTACTGGATATGCACACATCACCAGATTCCAAATAATTTTCCAAATTATTTATTTTCCAAAATATCTTTACTAGATATATAGTTTCAACACTTCAAAAATAAATCAATATTTATTTTTAACCAATTTCACTTTTCACATATAAATTCCATAATGAATTTATATTTCAAAATATCATGCATATACAATTTCAACTATCCATTTCAATTTATCTTCAAAAGATAAATTCTAAATATTCACTTCATATTGGAAAACATTTCCATACTTATTTATTCATAAGTAATTCACAAATTCCTTTTATTTTCAACACTTAGAAAATATTCAATATACTTAAATCGAATTAAGTATATAATTCATTCTTTAAGGAAATCATTCTCTTAAACATATTTATTTGGGCCAAAACGAATGTTACGTAAAACATCGTTACGACAACCCAAAATCACTAGTATAGGGATTCGAAATTAAAATAGATATATAAATCCCAATACTATACAAAACATTTCCTTTCGGAAATCATTTACTATAACAACAGTGTTATAGTCCACTATTCCCTTTTATTTCTCGAAATCGTCTATTTCAACAATAAATGTTGAAATATATGGTTTCGAATCTCAACACCTTTAAAACATCGTTAGATCGTTTTAATTCTGTTTAAAATATCACATTCTAAAACATTTTCTTTAACGTGTTATTCACTATTCAAAAATCGTGAACATACTTCGTTAACAAATTTCATCCTTTTTATTCAATTTATTTTAAAGGATTATTCACTATTCAAAAATGTGAATATAACTCCATTAATAGGTTATAACAATTAACTTATCAAAATAAGTCGTCTGCGAATTTATAAAACAACGTTTATAAATTCCTCTTCTATTTATTTATAAAAACTTCCTTTAATAAATTCCTTGATTAACCTATTCCAGTTTATAACTAAATTATAAACTAAACGTTCATATTATAAGTTAAATACTTATAAAACGATTATTTTATAAGATCGTTCTTTTAAAGACTTTCCAATTTATAAATCTTATAACTTATAAGATTTAATGATTTATCCAATCTATTCTTCAAATAATTTCACCAAATTTATAAATCTTACTATTTATAAATTTCATTTATAACTTCACGGTTTATAATTCTATAAATTTCATTCTTTAATGAAATTCATTTTCACTTAATTCAAACACTTATAAAAACTCGTTTTATAATGTCTATATTTCAATTTATAAATATCCATTTATAAATCTCTTAATATAAATCAGTTTATATTATTATTCTGAAACGTCTTTAATTCCCTTTATAATTTCACCATTTTGATTTATAAAAAATCAAATTTTATAAATCCTATATTTAAACTTTTGATAATAAATTCAAAAATCCAGTTTAAACTATTTTATAAAGTCATTAATTCCTATTTCTCAAAAATCAGCTTTTAACCGTATTTCTCAAAAATTATAATTTTTATAACTTTAAGAATTATAACGTTCATTTATTTAAAATGGATCAATTCCAAAATATTTTATCTTTTCAAAAATTACTTTAAAAACATTTTTAAAATACCAGAAATTTGGTCCAATGATGCTACACACCAAATAGTCAATCACGACTAACAACGATATCATATATCGATATGATAATCCATCAAATATCAAAATATCTGAAATCAAATAAAAACTGTTGAGGAATCCAGTTGGATCCCTCCAACCTGTTTTCCTGCATCCAAAAACATTAGCACAATACCAATTTCGCTCCAGTACGAAATTATCGCGGTACATGTTTTTATTAAATATTATCCGCTTAATAACGGCGTAATAGGGTCTCATCCGCTAAACAAAAAATGCGGGAAATCAACAACTGCAATATATACATATGCCAATATATATATATTGATATTATATATAATACCAATTTCACTGTTTATGAAATATTCGCGGTATATGTTTTTATTAAATAACATCCGCTTACTAACGGCGAATAATGTCTATTTTAACAATCAATACATAACAATCATCATTCAAACATGCATTCAAATATTTTAAATCTAACTATTTAAAATAAAATCGAAACCGATTCGATTGAGTGAGAAATTCTCACCTTGATTTAAATTCCGTTTTAGCTTTTATTTCGAATAAAATTAAACGCGCGTTTAATTTTACCCAAAATTCTCACTAACTCCAAACGACTCCAAACCAACTCCATCGCGTAGTGCTCGTCCATACGATTCCAACGCAACTGAGTTTGCATTTTTTCGACCTCGTATGAAAAAGATATTGATTTTACAAGATTATACACGTTTTTTATACACAATTTACAACATAATTTCAACTTATCTCAACACACCCTCATCCACACCCTTGGATCTAGCATTCCATCATCTGGACCGTCCCCCCCTCTTCCTCATCACGTTCAATTTACAGGAAATTGGCCGACACAAAGAACCCATACTTGATCAACTAGGGTTTCGATTTGCTCTCGCTACACTCAACGAAATTCGATCAAACCAACGCCAACGCGAAGCCCTCGACTTGCTCTAGGTTCGGCCACAACCCTAGGAAGTTCGGTCCTCATCTATGCTTGGAAATGCGTGCGCAACTTGCTGCCTTCCTGGTCGATTTGCCGTTGATTCATTGATTTGTTTTAGATCATAGCCGTTGGATCTGTAGATCACAACGTGCTCTTCAACTTTCATGTTAGAAGTTTTCTCTAATTGCTAGTGGATTGGAAGAAATCGAGGGGAAGAGTTGGGTGTTTTCTGGCCATTGAACTATAGGTGGCGGCTAGGTTAAAATTAGGGTTTGGAATGATATTTTTATCAAATTATGAAGGCAAGGGGTCTATTTATAAGGAACGAGCGACACTATTCATCCCGGAAATTCCGAACTTCGATTTAGACGCCGTAACCAGCGTTTCTAAGGTTTATCCCGCGTTCCGGACACAATGGAACAGGTTTCGGAAGCTAATTCGGAAGTATGTGCGAGTTATGGCTATAAACGCTCAATTTAAATTAAACCGATTTAAATCGATTTCTAGGCGTTTTAATTTGTACAGGACAAACGGTAAATCCAATTGACTTGAAATTTGAAATCTTACAATAATATCACATTACGGATCCGATGAAACTGGTTTCGTCGAAATCCGAGACTTTTTGAAAAATGGCTATTTTCACTCGCCAAATTTAAATTAAAAATAATTCGATGCGTTTCGAGCTGCCACGAACAAACGATAACTCCGATTGACACGAAAATTGAAATCCGGTAATAACTAACTATTACGGATCCAATGAAACTGGTTTCGTTCAATTCTGAGACTGTTCAAAAATTGGCTATTTTACAGTCGATTATTTAATATTAAAATATTCAATTTTCACAAATTAACTTTTAATTCGATTTTAAAAGTTCTAAAATATCATTCTAACTTCAATATGATAAAATAAAATTTTACTAATCATTTTCAATCATATTTAACTCAATTTTCAATTATTTACATAATTTAACATATTAAATTATCGATTTAATTATCCAATTAAATCCAATAATTCAAATAAAAATTTATTTGACTTATAAATTCACTTATTAATATTTAAAATTAATTAAATATTCAATTTTTTTATTATTAAAAATTCTGGGTCGTTACAATCTTTCCCCCTTAAAAGAATTTCGTCCTCGAAATTATAAGTAAGAAAAGTTATAGAATCTATTAATTTTCCAAAATTCATAATTAAACTTCTTTCAAATCTTTACTAAGTTTTCAAATCATACTTAGTTATCTTTTCAAAAACAAACTATATCATTTAACTTTAATTCCAAAATCAAAGTTAAAGTTTTCAAAATTTTCCCAATTTTTCTCAAATTTTTCTAACGCCTTAAATTTCCGGAAAAATTCGCCATAGTCTCCTTTGCGCGGCTCGATCCGAAAAAAAAAATGACAGTATATATATCACAAATATACATCTCATCAAGTAATGAGGCATCCCGAAGGGAAAAAAGTGTAAAAGTACGATATTTAATCCGAGATATGTACCTTATATTTTTATTAGCAAGCATATACAGCTAATATAGCGCAAAAGCGAGCTCCAAATGCGAAGCAAACGCGATCCGCACCTACTAAACACTCAACAAACAACATGAGAATCATGCATATAGACAATAATCTCAATATACAACATATAGCAACATGACGACTATATATGTCACATAGCAATGCAACAATAGCAATATATATTCATTCATATTCTCATTAATATTAAATGAAATGGTTTTCAATTTAATCACATTTGATTAGTTTACATTGGATTTTATCAACATTCATTCTCAATTCAATTAGTTAACATTTACTAATTTAATCCAATTCACATTCAATTTCTATTCAAACTTATTTACTTCTAATTTGAATTCAATTTACTTTAGCTTTCAATTTCATTAATGCTTAATGAATTATATATAATCAACTAACAATCATATAACAACCAACGTTTATATAATACAATCAAATTCCTTTGCTTATATTCATTCTTGGTTTAACATCTTTACTTTCCAATTGGTTTTATTAAATTGATTTTCATTCAATTTTATTCAACTTCTAATAACATTTGATTTCAATGAATTAATACTTTCATTCATTATTCCATATCAACTTAAATTACATTCAATTGATTAACATTCAATCCATTCATTCAATTCAATTACAAAGTTGAATTTCATTCATATACTCAAGTTCACATTCATTTAATCCACTTGATTATTTACAACTCATATTCATATAATTTCACTTCTTACATATATAAGTTTATTTCACAATTGTAAATCACTTTAATTATAATTCTATTCTTATAATTCATTTGCTTATGCAATTACTCTTTATTTAGATTATTCAAACAACCTAACAATCAACTTACATACACTTTAATAATTCTGAAAAATTATTCCTTTACATATAAAAATATAATCAAGGCAAAATCATTCCATTTACCCAATTTTAAAATCAATATTGTGTCGAATTGTTCTATTCAAGTGTTTAGAAACCCCTTCGGCTCAGTTTCGAGGCTGTGCTGACGAAAGTTCATATGCCACTCAATAAATCAATCATCACAATATAAAACAATTTTATATTCACTAACAAATACGCTCTCATATCTATTATTACACTCAACTCATTCTAGAGTACTGCTGACTCTATCTCTAATGAGTAATACCCAACAGAACCATGGTTGTCGCTTAACCATCAGCTCCGATACCAAATGTAACGCCCCGAAAATTTTCGACTTCCGAAAATTCAACATCGTGAGGGAGCGGTCACAACCGGTAGGCTTTTCAACCATCCCAGCCCCACCGTGGCTTACACTGATATGCCAAACTTGCTTTTACGGCCAGCCTCTCGACTGTCACAGCTTACGCCTAACCAACCCCCTAAAAGAGGATGTGTGGGAGTAAGAGTCTCCCGTTCGCCACCAAACCGCGAAGCGAGAACCCCCCATCACATAGCCCAATAGCTTAACAAGACTGGTGTGAGAACTCAAAACAGTTTATTTAACTTTAAAATCAAAATAGAGGAATATTTTTAAATTAATTCGCAATGCTTTTAAAAATGAGACTACCATAAGGCCTCCCGCACACACACACATGCAAACGCAGAATCGGAGGAGATTTCTCCTTATGATAGTCAAAGATGCTTGATACGCATTTAAAATAACATTTGATATTATTACTAGTGCATAGTGTAATAACAAATCCATTTCGAAAGTAGAATATAAATCTTAGCCAACATACGACCATTATCGTATGCCTACTATAGCTACTATCCAAACAGTGGTGACCACCATAAGTGAATAGCAGGTTCTACAACTAATACCGTACAAAGTTTCGTATTGAGAATTGGATTTCCAACAAATGGTCAGGCCAAGGAACTTCCCATTGCCACATGAGAATGCCTCTGGATGGACATCCCGGAGAACCAAACCGGATCTCTACCAACACAAGGCCGGGTTACTCCTAACTGAGTAACAACTGACCGAATATGCCATCCCCCGGTCCTTTGGGACCTTTATCAACCGAGCGCTCGTAATCAATTCACACAATCATAAAGTGTTTTCAACATGAGTAAGTATCTGGGCTCCATACCATGATACCACCCTTTTCCAGAAGGAAATGCACATATCCTAAAGGGCGCTACCCCTCATAACCTTGCTGCATCTTTCCTGTTTTGACCATTTCCGGGATGTGAGGCTCGACGAATTCACGTCCACAAAAACATACTTTATACAAAAGCCATGCTTTGGGTCAACAAATGATCAACACAATGATCACAAGGATAGACGATCAAATAAACGATCCTATCACAAATAATCAACACAATGATCATTTCAGCATCACTCAGCATGTCACATTACCAAACTGGGAATATATCGCTGATAACTTCAACTATATAACCTTTGAGCACATACGTCTCAAAGAAGGGTGTTAAGCAAAGAATAAATTCTCCGCCACCAACAGAAATATATTTGAAAGAAATCGGCTTTATCTCTCAACTTGTAATGTCAGACATACAATCCATACAAGTCTGTTCCGGGCTCGAACAGAACCGAAGGCACTTACAAAGAAGTCCTTGCAATCCGGATATTCACAATCCTGATCGGATTCACCATCACATATGGAGAACTCAATACCGTAGCTACTCGGTGCAGAGTCAATCGATAGTTCATCCTATCACTCTCGCAAATACCGGTCTTCAACACCGATCTTCAAATGCGATTCACAACGACGTATCACATATTCGGAGTGGGTTATACGACCCCATGGTCCTTTCCCGGTTAACCCGAATAGTGAGCGCTTATTCAAAAATAAGTGTGCATTCAAATTCAATCAATTCACATCAAATACCCATTCAAAGGGAAATACTGATAGTCGGTTATTGAACTATTACTGGATATGCACACATCACCAGATTCCAAATAATTTTCCAAATTATTTATTTTCCAAAATATCTTTACTAGATATATAGTTTCAACACTTCAAAAATAAATCAATATTTATTTTTAACCAATTTCACTTTTCACATATAAATTCCATAATGAATTTATATTTCAAAATATCATGCATATACAATTTCAACTATCCATTTCAATTTATCTTCAAAAGATAAATTCTAAATATTCACTTCATATTGGAAAACATTTCCATACTTATTTATTCATAAGTAATTCACAAATTCCTTTTATTTTCAACACTTAGAAAATATTCAATATACTTAAATCGAATTAAGTATATAATTCATTCTTTAAGGAAATCATTCTCTTAAACATATTTATTTGGGCCAAAACGAATGTTACGTAAAACATCGTTACGACAACCCAAAATCACTAGTATAGGGATTCGAAATTAAAATAGATATATAAATCCCAATACTATACAAAACATTTCCTTTCGGAAATCATTTACTATAACAACAGTGTTATAGTCCACTATTCCCTTTTATTTCTCGAAATCGTCTATTTCAACAATAAATGTTGAAATATATGGTTTCGAATCTCAACACCTTTAAAACATCGTTAGATCGTTTTAATTCTGTTTAAAATATCACATTCTAAAACATTTTCTTTAACGTGTTATTCACTATTCAAAAATCGTGAACATACTTCGTTAACAAATTTCATCCTTTTTATTCAATTTATTTTAAAGGATTATTCACTATTCAAAAATGTGAATATAACTCCATTAATAGGTTATAACAATTAACTTATCAAAATAAGTCGTCTGCGAATTTATAAAACAACGTTTATAAATTCCTCTTCTATTTATTTATAAAAACTTCCTTTAATAAATTCCTTGATTAACCTATTCCAGTTTATAACTAAATTATAAACTAAACGTTCATATTATAAGTTAAATACTTATAAAACGATTATTTTATAAGATCGTTCTTTTAAAGACTTTCCAATTTATAAATCTTATAACTTATAAGATTTAATGATTTATCCAATCTATTCTTCAAATAATTTCACCAAATTTATAAATCTTACTATTTATAAATTTCATTTATAACTTCACGGTTTATAATTCTATAAATTTCATTCTTTAATGAAATTCATTTTCACTTAATTCAAACACTTATAAAAACTCGTTTTATAATGTCTATATTTCAATTTATAAATATCCATTTATAAATCTCTTAATATAAATCAGTTTATATTATTATTCTGAAACGTCTTTAATTCCCTTTATAATTTCACCATTTTGATTTATAAAAAATCAAATTTTATAAATCCTATATTTAAACTTTTGATAATAAATTCAAAAATCCAGTTTAAACTATTTTATAAAGTCATTAATTCCTATTTCTCAAAAATCAGCTTTTAACCGTATTTCTCAAAAATTATAATTTTTATAACTTTAAGAATTATAACGTTCATTTATTTAAAATGGATCAATTCCAAAATATTTTATCTTTTCAAAAATTACTTTAAAAACATTTTTAAAATACCAGAAATTTGGTCCAATGATGCTACACACCAAATAGTCAATCACGACTAACAACGATATCATATATCGATATGATAATCCATCAAATATCAAAATATCTGAAATCAAATAAAAACTGTTGAGGAATCCAGTTGGATCCCTCCAACCTGTTTTCCTGCATCCAAAAACATTAGCACAATACCAATTTCGCTCCAGTACGAAATTATCGCGGTACATGTTTTTATTAAATATTATCCGCTTAATAACGGCGTAATAGGGTCTCATCCGCTAAACAAAAAATGCGGGAAATCAACAACTGCAATATATACATATGCCAATATATATATATTGATATTATATATAATACCAATTTCACTGTTTATGAAATATTCGCGGTATATGTTTTTATTAAATAACATCCGCTTACTAACGGCGAATAATGTCTATTTTAACAATCAATACATAACAATCATCATTCAAACATGCATTCAAATATTTTAAATCTAACTATTTAAAATAAAATCGAAACCGATTCGATTGAGTGAGAAATTCTCACCTTGATTTAAATTCCGTTTTAGCTTTTATTTCGAATAAAATTAAACGCGCGTTTAATTTTACCCAAAATTCTCACTAACTCCAAACGACTCCAAACCAACTCCATCGCGTAGTGCTCGTCCATACGATTCCAACGCAACTGAGTTTGCATTTTTTCGACCTCGTATGAAAAAGATATTGATTTTACAAGATTATACACGTTTTTTATACACAATTTACAACATAATTTCAACTTATCTCAACACACCCTCATCCACACCCTTGGATCTAGCATTCCATCATCTGGACCGTCCCCCCCTCTTCCTCATCACGTTCAATTTACAGGAAATTGGCCGACACAAAGAACCCGTACTTGATCAACTAGGGTTTCGATTTGCTCTCGCTACACTCAACGAAATTCGATCAAACCAACGCCAACGCGAAGCCCTCGACTTGCTCTAGGTTCGGCCACAACCCTAGGAAGTTCGGTCCTCATCTATGCTTGGAAATGCGTGCGCAACTTGCTGCCTTCCTGGTCGATTTGCCGTTGATTCATTGATTTGTTTTAGATCATAGCCGTTGGATCTGTAGATCACAACGTGCTCTTCAACTTTCATGTTAGAAGTTTTCTCTAATTGCTAGTGGATTGGAAGAAATCGAGGGGAAGAGTTGGGTGTTTTCTGGCCATTGAACTATAGGTGGCGGCTAGGTTAAAATTAGGGTTTGGAATGATATTTTTATCAAATTATGAAGGCAAGGGGTCTATTTATAAGGAACGAGCGACACTATTCATCCCGGAAATTCCGAACTCCGATTTAGACGCCGTAACCAGCGTTTCTAAGGTTTATCCCGCGTTCCGGACACAATGGAACAGGTTTCGGAAGCTAATTCGGAAGTATGTGCGAGTTATGGCTATAAACGCTCAATTTAAATTAAACCGATTTAAATCGATTTCTAGGCGTTTTAATTTGTACAGGACAAACGGTAAATCCAATTGACTTGAAATTTGAAATCTTACAATAATATCACATTACGGATCCGATGAAACTGGTTTCGTCGAAATCCGAGACTTTTTGAAAAATGGCTATTTTCACTCGCCAAATTTAAATTAAAAATAATTCGATGCGTTTCGAGCTGCCACGAACAAACGATAACTCCGATTGACACGAAAATTGAAATCCGGTAATAACTAACTATTACGGATCCAATGAAACTGGTTTCGTTCAATTCTGAGACTGTTCAAAAATTGGCTATTTTACAGTCGATTATTTAATATTAAAATATTCAATTTTCACAAATTAACTTTTAATTCGATTTTAAAAGTTCTAAAATATCATTCTAACTTCAATATGATAAAATAAAATTTTACTAATCATTTTCAATCATATTTAACTCAATTTTCAATTATTTACATAATTTAACATATTAAATTATCGATTTAATTATCCAATTAAATCCAATAATTCAAATAAAAATTTATTTGACTTATAAATTCACTTATTAATATTTAAAATTAATTAAATATTCAATTTTTTTATTATTAAAAATTCTGGGTCGTTACAATCTTTCCCCCTTAAAAGAATTTCGTCCTCGAAATTATAAGTAAGAAAAGTTATAGAATCTATTAATTTTCCAAAATTCATAATTAAACTTCTTTCAAATCTTTACTAAGTTTTCAAATCATACTTAGTTATCTTTTCAAAAACAAACTATATCATTTAACTTTAATTCCAAAATCAAAGTTAAAGTTTTCAAAATTTTCCCAATTTTTCTCAAATTTTTCTAACGCCTTAAATTTCCGGAAAAATTCGCCATAGTCTCCTTTGCGCGGCTCGATCCGAAAAAAAAAATGACAGTATATATATCACAAATATACATCTCATCAAGTAATGAGGCATCCCGAAGGGAAAAAAGTGTAAAAGTACGATATTTAATCCGAGATATGTACCTTATATTTTTATTAGCAAGCATATACAGCTAATATAGCGCAAAAGCGAGCTCCAAATGCGAAGCAAACGCGATCCGCACCTACTAAACACTCAACAAACAACATGAGAATCATGCATATAGACAATAATCTCAATATACAACATATAGCAACATGATGACTATATATGTCACATAGCAATGCAACAATAGCAATATATATTCATTCATATTCTCATTAATATTAAATGAAATGGTTTTCAATTTAATCACATTTGATTAGTTTACATTGGATTTTATCAACATTCATTCTCAATTCAATTAGTTAACATTTACTAATTTAATCCAATTCACATTCAATTTCTATTCAAACTTATTTACTTCTAATTTGAATTCAATTTACTTTAGCTTTCAATTTCATTAATGCTTAATGAATTATATATAATCAACTAACAATCATATAACAACCAACGTTTATATAATACAATCAAATTCCTTTGCTTATATTCATTCTTGGTTTAACATCTTTACTTTCCAATTGGTTTTATTAAATTGATTTTCATTCAATTTTATTCAACTTCTAATAACATTTGATTTCAATGAATTAATACTTTCATTCATTATTCCATATCAACTTAAATTACATTCAATTGATTAACATTCAATCCATTCATTCAATTCAATTACAAAGTTGAATTTCATTCATATACTCAAGTTCACATTCATTTAATCCACTTGATTATTTACAACTCATATTCATATAATTTCACTTCTTACATATATAAGTTTATTTCACAATTGTAAATCACTTTAATTATAATTCTATTCTTATAATTCATTTGCTTATGCAATTACTCTTTATTTAGATTATTCAAACAACCTAACAATCAACTTACATACACTTTAATAATTCTGAAAAACTATTCCTTTACATATAAAAATATAATCAAGGAAAAATCATTCCATTTACCCAATTTTAAAATCAATATTGTGTCGAATTGTTCTATTCAAGTGTTTAGAAACCCCTTCGGCTCAGTTTCGAGGCTGTGCTGACGAAAGTTCATATGCCACTCAATAAATCAATCATCACAATATAAAACAATTTTATATTCACTAACAAATACGCTCTCATATCTATTATTACACTCAACTCATTCTAGAGTACTGCTGACTCTATCTCTAATGAGTAATACCCAACAGAACCATGGTTGTCGCTTAACCATCAGCTCCGATACCAAATGTAACGCCCCGAAAATTTTCGACTTCCGAAAATTCAACATCGTGAGGGAGCGGTCACAACCGGTAGGCTTTTCAACCATCCCAGCCCCACCGTGGCTTACACTGATATGCCAAACTTGCTTTTACGGCCAGCCTCTCGACTGTCACAGCTTACGCCTAACCAACCCCCTAAAAGAGGATGTGTGGGAGTAAGAGTCTCCCGTTCGCCACCAAACCGCGAAGCGAGAACCCCCCATCACATAGCCCAATAGCTTAACAAGACTGGTGTGAGAACTCAAAACAGTTTATTTAACTTTAAAATCAAAATAGAGGAATATTTTTAAATTAATTCGCAATGCTTTTAAAAATGAGACTACCATAAGGCCTCCCGCACACACACACATGCAAACGCAGAATCGGAGGAGATTTCTCCTTATGATAGTCAAAGATGCTTGATACGCATTTAAAATAACATTTGATATTATTACTAGTGCATAGTGTAATAACAAATCCATTTCGAAAGTAGAATATAAATCTTAGCCAACATACGACCATTATCGTATGCCTACTATAGCTACTATCCAAACAGTGGTGACCACCATAAGTGAATAGCAGGTTCTACAACTAATACCGTACAAAGTTTCGTATTGAGAATTGGATTTCCAACAAATGGTCAGGCCAAGGAACTTCCCATTGCCACATGAGAATGCCTCTGGATGGACATCCCCGAGAACCAAACCGGATCTCTACCAACACAAGGCCGGGTTACTCCTAACTGAGTAACAACTGACCGAATATGCCATCCCCCGGTCCTTTGGGACCTTTATCAACCGAGCGCTCGTAATCAATTCACACAATCATAAAGTGTTTTCAACATGAGTAAGTATCTGGGCTCCATACCATGATACCACCCTTTTCCAGAAGGAAATGCACATATCCTAAAGGGCGCTACCCCTCATAACCTTGCTGCATCTTTCCTGTTTTGACCATTTCCGGGATGTGAGGCTCGACGAATTCACGTCCACAAAAACATACTTTATACAAAAGCCATGCTTTGGGTCAACAAATGATCAACACAATGATCACAAGGATAGACGATCAAATAAACGATCCTATCACAAATAATCAACACAATGATCATTTCAGCATCACTCAGCATGTCACATTACCAAACTGGGAATATATCGCTGATAACTTCAACTATATAACCTTTGAGCACATACGTCTCAAAGAAGGGTGTTAAGCAAAGAATAAATTCTCCGCCACCAACAGAAATATATTTGAAAGAAATCGGCTTTATCTCTCAACTTGTAATGTCAGACATACAATCCATACAAGTCTGTTCCGGGCTCGAACAGAACCGAAGGC
This sequence comes from Allium cepa, assembly GCA_030765085.1. Lineage (NCBI taxonomy): Eukaryota > Viridiplantae > Streptophyta > Magnoliopsida > Asparagales > Amaryllidaceae > Allium > Allium cepa. The sequence goes on from CM060931.1 coordinate 176,153,950, forward strand.
ACTTACAAAGAAGTCCTTGCAATCCGGATATTCACAATCCTGATCGGATTCACCATCACATATGGAGAACTCAATACCGTAGCTACTCGGTGCAGAGTCAATCGATAGTTCATCCTATCACTCTCGCAAATACCGGTCTTCAACACCGATCTTCAAATGCGATTCACAACGGCGTATCACATATTCGGAGTGGGTTATACGACCCCATGGTCCTTTCCCGGTTAACCCGAATAGTGAGCGCTTATTCAAAAATAAGTGTGCATTCAAATTCAATCAATTCACATCAAATACCCATTCAAAGGGAAATACTGATAGTCGGTTATTGAACTATTACTGGATATGCACACATCACCAGATTCCAAATAATTTTCCAAATTATTTATTTTCCAAAATATCTTTACTAGATATATAGTTTCAACACTTCAAAAATAAATCAATATTTATTTTTAACCAATTTCACTTTTCACATATAAATTCCATAATGAATTTATATTTCAAAATATCATGCATATACAATTTCAACTATCCATTTCAATTTATCTTCAAAAGATAAATTCTAAATATTCACTTCATATTGGAAAACATTTCCATACTTATTTATTCATAAGTAATTCACAAATTCCTTTTATTTTCAACACTTAGAAAATATTCAATATACTTAAATCGAATTAAGTATATAATTCATTCTTTAAGGAAATCATTCTCTTAAACATATTTATTTGGGCCAAAACGAATGTTACGTAAAACATCGTTACGACAACCCAAAATCACTAGTATAGGGATTCGAAATTAAAATAGATATATAAATCCCAATACTATACAAAACATTTCCTTTCGGAAATCATTTACTATAACAACAGTGTTATAGTCCACTATTCCCTTTTATTTCTCGAAATCGTCTATTTCAACAATAAATGTTGAAATATATGGTTTCGAATCTCAACACCTTTAAAACATCGTTAGATCGTTTTAATTCTGTTTAAAATATCACATTCTAAAACATTTTCTTTAACGTGTTATTCACTATTCAAAAATCGTGAACATACTTCGTTAACAAATTTCATCCTTTTTATTCAATTTATTTTAAAGGATTATTCACTATTCAAAAATGTGAATATAACTCCATTAATAGGTTATAACAATTAACTTATCAAAATAAGTCGTCTGCGAATTTATAAAACAACGTTTATAAATTCCTCTTCTATTTATTTATAAAAACTTCCTTTAATAAATTCCTTGATTAACCTATTCCAGTTTATAACTAAATTATAAACTAAACGTTCATATTATAAGTTAAATACTTATAAAACGATTATTTTATAAGATCGTTCTTTTAAAGACTTTCCAATTTATAAATCTTATAACTTATAAGATTTAATGATTTATCCAATCTATTCTTCAAATAATTTCACCAAATTTATAAATCTTACTATTTATAAATTTCATTTATAACTTCACGGTTTATAATTCTATAAATTTCATTCTTTAATGAAATTCATTTTCACTTAATTCAAACACTTATAAAAACTCGTTTTATAATGTCTATATTTCAATTTATAAATATCCATTTATAAATCTCTTAATATAAATCAGTTTATATTATTATTCTGAAACGTCTTTAATTCCCTTTATAATTTCACCATTTTGATTTATAAAAAATCAAATTTTATAAATCCTATATTTAAACTTTTGATAATAAATTCAAAAATCCAGTTTAAACTATTTTATAAAGTCATTAATTCCTATTTCTCAAAAATCAGCTTTTAACCGTATTTCTCAAAAATTATAATTTTTATAACTTTAAGAATTATAACGTTCATTTATTTAAAATGGATCAATTCCAAAATATTTTATCTTTTCAAAAATTACTTTAAAAACATTTTTAAAATACCAGAAATTTGGTCCAATGATGCTACACACCAAATAGTCAATCACGACTAACAACGATATCATATATCGATATGATAATCCATCAAATATCAAAATATCTGAAATCAAATAAAAACTGTTGAGGAATCCAGTTGGATCCCTCCAACCTGTTTTCCTGCATCCAAAAACATTAGCACAATACCAATTTCGCTCCAGTACGAAATTATCGCGGTACATGTTTTTATTAAATATTATCCGCTTAATAACGGCGTAATAGGGTCTCATCCGCTAAACAAAAAATGCGGGAAATCAACAACTGCAATATATACATATGCCAATATATATATATTGATATTATATATAATACCAATTTCACTGTTTATGAAATATTCGCGGTATATGTTTTTATTAAATAACATCCGCTTACTAACGGCGAATAATGTCTATTTTAACAATCAATACATAACAATCATCATTCAAACATGCATTCAAATATTTTAAATCTAACTATTTAAAATAAAATCGAAACCGATTCGATTGAGTGAGAAATTCTCACCTTGATTTAAATTCCGTTTTAGCTTTTATTTCGAATAAAATTAAACGCGCGTTTAATTTTACCCAAAATTCTCACTAACTCCAAACGACTCCAAACCAACTCCATCGCGTAGTGCTCGTCCATACGATTCCAACGCAACTGAGTTTGCATTTTTTCGACCTCGTATGAAAAAGATATTGATTTTACAAGATTATACACGTTTTTTATACACAATTTACAACATAATTTCAACTTATCTCAACACACCCTCATCCACACCCTTGGATCTAGCATTCCATCATCTGGACCGTCCCCCCCTCTTCCTCATCACGTTCAATTTACAGGAAATTGGCCGACACAAAGAACCCATACTTGATCAACTAGGGTTTCGATTTGCTCTCGCTACACTCAACGAAATTCGATCAAACCAACGCCAACGCGAAGCCCTCGACTTGCTCTAGGTTCGGCCACAACCCTAGGAAGTTCGGTCCTCATCTATGCTTGGAAATGCGTGCGCAACTTGCTGCCTTCCTGGTCGATTTGCCGTTGATTCATTGATTTGTTTTAGATCATAGCCGTTGGATCTGTAGATCACAACGTGCTCTTCAACTTTCATGTTAGAAGTTTTCTCTAATTGCTAGTGGATTGGAAGAAATCGAGGGGAAGAGTTGGGTGTTTTCTGGCCATTGAACTATAGGTGGCGGCTAGGTTAAAATTAGGGTTTGGAATGATATTTTTATCAAATTATGAAGGCAAGGGGTCTATTTATAAGGAACGAGCGACACTATTCATCCCGGAAATTCCGAACTCCGATTTAGACGCCGTAACCAGCGTTTCTAAGGTTTATCCCGCGTTCCGGACACAATGGAACAGGTTTCGGAAGCTAATTCGGAAGTATGTGCGAGTTATGGCTATAAACGCTTAATTTAAATTAAACCGATTTAAATCGATTTCTAGGCGTTTTAATTTGTACAGGACAAACGGTAAATCCAATTGACTTGAAATTTGAAATCTTACAATAATATCACATTACGGATCCGATGAAACTGGTTTCGTCGAAATCCGAGACTTTTTGAAAAATGGCTATTTTCACTCGCCAAATTTAAATTAAAAATAATTCGATGCGTTTCGAGCTGCCACGAACAAACGATAACTCCGATTGACACGAAAATTGAAATCCGGTAATAACTAACTATTACGGATCCAATGAAACAGGTTTCGTTCAATTCTGAGACTGTTCAAAAATTGGCTATTTTACAGTCGATTATTTAATATTAAAATATTCAATTTTCACAAATTAACTTTTAATTCGATTTTAAAAGTTCTAAAATATCATTCTAACTTCAATATGATAAAATAAAATTTTACTAATCATTTTCAATCATATTTAACTCAATTTTCAATTATTTACATAATTTAACATATTAAATTATCGATTTAATTATCCAATTAAATCCAATAATTCAAATAAAAATTTATTTGACTTATAAATTCACTTATTAATATTTAAAATTAATTAAATATTCAATTTTTTTATTATTAAAAATTCTGGGTCGTTACATAAATCCTGCCCATTACCTAGTATCCCCTTTCAAATCCTTAAAAAATATCAAGAATATACATCAAATACAAATCAGTTTTTATGCCGATCAGCTATAAAATAATTAACAGATTAGCATCAAAATACAAACACCACGACACTTATTTTGAATCCATATTATATATAACAACATATACTCCATGATAACCATTTAAATGATAACGTATCTTTTGCTAGCAACTTTAGTCAGAAAAGAAATATTTTATGTACCTACGTAGAAAATTAAAAAGAATAGTTATGATGCAAATCAACGAAAGAGTTATGTAATTAATGCTCACTCAATTTAAAAGTTCTATACATCGCATTTAACTTAAATATTTGTTTTGTATACACAATATATGGTTGTAGAATAAATAAAATTCATGTATACTTTAATTAACTATGTTTAAAATAAGTAACTAAGTTTAAAATAAGTTAACTAAGTTTAAAATAAGTAACTGAGTTTAAAATAAATTAAACTTATTTACTTATTTTTTAAACTTAGTTAATTTATTTAATCCATGTATACTTTAATTTATTGAATATTACTTCCTGTATATTAATAACATGGTAGATTTACTTTCTTCAAACATAACAGCATAAATAGGTGCATATAAGTGAAAGAGCAAAAGAGCCTTCAAAGAAGCACCTTTGACCAAAAATCCATCATTGTCTTCTTACTTGGCAAGCTCAGCACAATTACCACCATTCATTGAACTTGTAATAAGAGAAAGAAAAATAAATCAATATTACATCAGCCATTAGGTGAATTCTTGAAACCTACATTAGCCTTGATTCCTCACAATAAGCATAAAATTAATACAATAATAAATGCTAATTCTTGCTTCTTTCTCTTTTTTTTACAACAAGTCATTACAAGAAAATTATAACTGAAAACACCGATGATCAAAATGATTAAACAGATGAATGCTAACCAAAATGGAGATTTTAAAGATGCCTTGTATTGGATAAAGTTAGCAGTAGACTAAAATATAGTTTTTATTAAACTTACATATCTTTCAATAATATTTTATTTCAAAATTAGTCAGAATACTATCAGTAGAAAAAATATTTTTCTTTGTCCCAGACTCTCTTGACTTATAGTTTTTAATGTAAATATTAGAAGAGAAAATAAAAGCTAAAAAGTAAATCAATTAATAAATGATATATTAAACATTTTGGTCGAGCTTTTTCAAAAGTACATATATCTCGATTGTATCTATTTCATGTCGATCTAAATTCTTACTCACATTGTAGTGCACTCAAGAAAAAGGTGGATAAATTTACCAAAAAAGGTTTAATCAAACTTATACTTATTCATCAATTCTAGCACACAGAGCACCCAACCTCGGTTTCTTTGACCACAACAATCAACGTCTACCACTGCATAATGAAGACAAAATACAAAAAAAATTTGAGCATACAACTTTATAAAATTGCTCATACAAAATAAAATCTAATTAAACGAAATTTGCACATGAGGTTAGAAAATTTAGTATCACGGTATATAACTCACAATTAAATGAATTTGCATCCAATTAAAAGTTAGGTTATGAAATGACGTAGTGGGATTGCCGTATTGATACTGGGTATAAAGCAGAATGTGTAATATTGTATCTTGGGCCTTAGCCTATATAGCAGTCCATATAGCAAGCATGTATTATCAATACAGAGTATACCGTGTTATACATTTTATTATGCATTAATAAAATTCCGTTTTACAATTCTCTTGCAAATCTATTTTGGTATCGGAGCAGAAAATCTATCTAACGACAGTCATCGAATCCAATTCTGTATTGGAATCTTATTAGAGATTGCAATATCATCATTGAGCCATCCAAAAGGAAGGTGTCTGATCGAAATCATCATCCACCGTCCTTGATTGCTCTCAGTTCATTGCTTACTCATCATTTGAGAGTAACTTACCCATTTCTGGTCTCGGCGGTGGTGCCTCGCCAAGAACCTATTCCAAGAAATCAAGATTGTTGGCTGCACCATAAAGCTTTCTCAATCAGAAGCCTGATCAAAGCATCATCATCATGGCAGGAGATGATGATACAACTTCATCTACAACAAGTGGAATTAAAAGTCAGGATGGATCAAAATCAAGAAACCAAGATACACTAGCTACTAAAACAAGGGCCAGTGATATTATTAAACTCAATAATAATTTGGCAAGTACTACACTTGATGAAAATAACTACATATTGTGGAAATATCAAGTAGAAACAAGCATCAGAGGATATGGGTTAGAAGACTTTCTATATGGCACCGCTACAGTACCAGCAAGAATGGTGACTGATAGCTCTGGAGAAAGAACAGTCAATAAAGAATTCATTAATTATCAGAAACAAGATAGCTTACTGGCTGCCTGGTTACTTTCATCCATCAGTTCTGGCCTACTATCACAAATTGTGGGATGTAAAACATCATTTGAGATATGGTCTGCAGTACAACAAATTTTCAACACACAATCAGCAGCAAGAATTTTATATTACAAAAGACAACTGCAGAATCTCAGGAAGGAGAATATGTCAATGAGAGAGTATATTACAAAGGTAAAATCTTATTATGATATACTTGATGCAGCAGGACACACTGTATCAAAATCTGAACAAATATTGACCATTTTGAATGGTCTAGACACTAATATGAGTCAGTGGTAGCAATTATTTCATCGCAACAAACTCTACCAAACATGCAATATGTCTACTCCATTATATTATCTCACGAAGGAAGAATTGAACAAAGAAAAGAGAGTAACACAGAACTTTCTCTCAATTATGCTTCAAATTCAAGAAACAGAAATCAAGGAAGAAGACAAGAAAATCAAAACTTCAGACAAGACAACAATCAAAGAAGCAATACAACTCAAAGAGGCAGAGGAAGAAGTGGAAGATGGAACAATAACAGAATAAAATGTCAAATTTGTGAAAAACCAGGACATTCAGCCAGGCAGTGCTATTTTCGACTCAACACTGAGTATTATCCAAATCAACAAAATCAGGAAAATCAAAGAAGTCACAACTCCAGTGCAAATGTTGCACAGATAGATCAAAGACAAGGCAGTCAAACATAAAAGACAAAACCTCAAGCCTTAAATGCCGAAAGACTTACTAGATTTGATGAGATGGTAGAAGAAGATTGGTACCTAGATTCAGGTGCCACTAATCATCTTACAAGCAATCTTCAGAATCTCAACTTAGGCAATAAAGAGTACACAGGTACGCATTCTATTCATATGGGGAACGGTGAAGCTTTAAAAATTACACATGTTGGAACCAGAAGTATTCAAGGTAAAAAACTTCTTCATCTCAATAATCTGTTGAGAGTCCCACATATTAAAAAGAATCTATTGAGTGTATCTCAATTCGCTAATGACAACAATGTGTATTTTGAGTTTCACCCTAAGTTTTGTTTAGTCAAGGACTTACTAAATCAAGATATATTATTACAGGGTAAATTGGACAGAGGATTATACAAACTTAATTTTGGAAATTCAAGAAGGAGCAAAACTAGGAATATATGGTGTAATAATACTGAGTCACATGTTGCAAATGATCAAGAAATTTTTACTTTATAGCATTACAAGCTAGGACATCCCAATGTAAATATTGTAAAACAAATTCTTATGAATAATAACATTCCCTGTGATGTATCATTACCATATGTTTGCACCTACTGCCAATTAGGCAAAAGCCATAAGTTACCTTTTGCAGATTCTACAACTGTTATTAACAAACCACTTCAGTTAGTAGCAACTGATTTGTGGGGGCCTGCTCCAATAAATTCAGACTATGGATTCAGGTATTACATATCTTTTATTGACTGTTATTCTAGATATACATGGATATATTTTCTAAAATAAAAGTCAGATGCACAAAAGACTGTAATAGAGTTCATAACTCAAGCTGAGAAACAATTATGTCATGAGATTAAAATTATGCAATCAGATGGTGGCAGTGAATACAAGCCACTGAAAGATTATTTTCAGAAAAAGGGTATTATTCATCGAACAACATGTCCATACACTTCTGAACAGAATGGTTTGGTAGAGAGGAAACACAGACACATAGTAGAAATAGGGTTAACCTTGCTGGCACAGGCATCTATGCCCATGAAATTTTGGCCAGAAGCATTTAGCACTGCTGTGTACTTAATCAATAGACTACCTACCAAAGTTCTTAAGCATCTGAGTCCTATTGAATTATTGTTTGGGATTAAACCAGATTATAAAAGTCTAAAGACGTTTGGGTGCTTATGCTTCCCATGTCTAAGACCATACAACAGTCATAAATTAAATCTCAGATCCACCCCATGTACATTCGTAGGTTATGGAAACAATCAAAAATGATACAGATGCTTAAGCAATGATGGCAGGATCTATGTTACAAGACATGTTGTTTTTAATGAGAAATTTTTTCCTTTTGCAGATATAAATATCAAGACAACCAAAAAGGTACATACTAAAGACAATTTCTCAATGCCTTCTATACCTGTTATACCAGAGTGGGATCAGACCAGTGGAAGTGTGTAGAGGATCCAACAGCCACAACTCACATCATCCAATGATGACATTGGATCAGGTCATGACACTGACAAATCCTCCAGCTCCTTCAATTACACCAGTTAGATCAATGAGACCAATTCAAATTCAAGAGAAACTTCTCAATCCACATCACAGCAGTCTGAAGATAGCAATGATAATCAAAACATGCCACCTGCAAGAACAGAACATCACATGATCACAAGGTCAAAAAGTGGTATCTTCAAACCTAAAGTATATAATGCTCAACTAGATTCAACAGAGCCAAAAGATTACAATGAAGCTATTAGCAATATTAACTGGAAACAGGCTATGGATAATGAATACAGTGCTCTCATCAGAAACAAAACTTGGAGTCTTGTACCAATGCCCAAAGACAAGAATATAGTAGGCTGCAAGTGAACTTACAAAATTAATAAAAATACTGATGGAAGTATCTCAAAATACAAAGCAAGACTGGTGGCTAAAGGATATAATCAGCAGTATGGTTTTGACTACAATGAAACATTTTCTCCAGTTGTTAAACCCACTACCATAAGAATAATATTGACTATTGCACTTCACAAAAAATGGAAGATCAGGCAACTTGATGTAAATAATGCCTTTATTAATGGGAATCTAAAGGAGGAAGTTTTCATGGAACAACCAGAAGGATACCAGATTAGTGTAAATGATAACTTAGTTTGCAAACTACATAAAGCAATTTATGGATTGAACCAGGCACCACGTGTGTGGAATGAGAAATTCAAGTCCACACTGATGAATTTAGGTTATACACCAACTAAATCAGATAATTCATTGTATATGCAGTGCAAGCAGGAGAAGATCACATACATTTTAGTATACGTGGATGACATTATTGTTACAGAAATGACATTCAAGGCATGAATCAAACCATCAAGTACTTAGATCAAGCATTCTCAATCAAAGATCTTGGCAATCTACATCATTTTCTAGGTATAGAAGTTATACAAACATCCAAGTCAGAGATGGTCTTATGTCAGAAGAGATACATACTAGAATTATTGAAAAAGGCAAATATGGATTTGGCTAAATCCTTACCTACTCCAATGACAAGCAATCTCAAATTATCTAAAGAATCAGGGGAAACTATCACAAATGAAAAACAGTACAGAAGCATCGTAGGAGCTCTTCAGTATGTCACAATAACAAGACCAAATCTAAGCTACAACGTAAACAAGGTATGCCAATTCATGCATACCTCTCAGCAACCACTGGAAGGCCGCAAAACATATTTTACGTTACCTGAAAGGAACAATAGATCATGATCTACATTTCAACGACGCAAAGGGATTAAACATACAAGCTTACTGTGACGCAGATTGGGCTTCAGATCCAGACGACAGAAGGTCAACTACCGGCTTCTGTATATTTCTAGGGAGCAACCCGATCTCTTGATGCTCAAAGAAGCAAGCTGCCACCTCACGGTCCAGCACTGAGGCAGAATATAGGTCAATTGCTAGCGCCACAGCAGAGATCATTTGGATCGAGTCGCTTCTCAAAGAAATCACGATCGATCTCACAAATACACCCATAATCTGGTGCGATAACTTGAGCGATGTATGCCTCTCCGCAAATCCAGTGCTAAACTCACGAACAAAGCACTTTGAAATAGATTTGCACTTTGTTCGTGAGAAGGTAACAGAAGGTAAACTGAAAGTTCAACATGTCCCTGCTCAATTTCAGAGAGCTGACATACTAACAAAACCCCTTTCAACAAAATATTTTACTCAAAGAAAGATCTCACAATTAAAGAAGGCGACGCGAAGACAAAGGGGGAAGAGAAAACTCTAGATGAGATTGAAATGGGGAGTTAGGTTATGAAATGATGTAGTAGTGGGATTACCGTATTGATACTGGGTATAAAGCAGAATGTGCAATATTGTATCTTGGTCCTTAGCCCATATAGCAATCCATATAGCAAGCATGTATTATAAATACAGAGTATACCGTGTTATACATTTTATTATGCATTAATAAAATTCCATTTTACAATTCTCTTGCAAATCTATTTTTTAACGAAATACTCATATAACTTTATTCTTACTCATCGATTACTTGATAGGAAACATATTCTACTGTTCTAATTTGTCAAAAGTAATATTCACCTGAGCAAACATTGTACAATTACTTGAATAGCCCTTAAGATAGTCCATCCTCTATATAAAAAGAATAATTTTTAAGTTTCTAGCATATATTGTGTTTTTATTGACCGTCTTCTATTTCTTAGTGGCTGTTAATGTGAAAACTGGACCGCCTCCTCTACCATAAAAGTAAAGAAGTTCACCAATTATATTTAGCCATAAAAATTTAAATCCAACTATTTGCATTCAATTTATTATTTCGATAATGATTATTTATTATCATTTATGAGTTCATGTGATTTCAACCATTAAATTCAAAATCCAAATGCCATTGTCCTGTTGGTACAGGATACATTACAACCAGTGCATGTTCACCTATCAGTTGCAATCAGAAACTACTACTGATCAAATCACGGATGTAAAGAATGTACTTTAATTACGACACAAAATACCAAGGCAAGATACTATCATGTCTAAATTGCATATTTAACCATTTATACTTTGTAATTTCTGGTTCTTTTATAGAAATTTTTTTAATAGTTTTTTACTCATATTCAGGGGTAATAAAAAAGGATATGTAAGTTTGCCCTTGCTATGTGACTTTACATCATATAACACATCAAAATTAAATGTATAAATCCAACGGATACTACACAGTCATAACAACAAACAGTTTACAGACAGCCTCTCCCGGTCATAACAGCAAACAGTTTATGGCAAATGACGTAGAACTAAATATTCACATGAACATGCCCACCCCAAGCCTGCTTAAACTATGTCCATTATGAATTCTATTTCAATCTCAGCCTGCCGAAAATACTTTTCTTTCCCTTTCATTTTTTCTACACAGCAAGGAAGGTGGATCCTCCTTGAGACTAACCAATACATTATTTATAGGGGGAATTAATTTAAAGGACAAAGATTTGTATATTTTTTGCCTCAAGGACACGACCTCAATATTTTTACCACAAGGACAAACATTCTTCTAAAAACTATTCATAAGGACAAACGTTTTCCAAAATTATTCATAAGGACAACAAAACTGCTACCCAGCTAAAACTGATACCTAAAAACTGCTACCGATAACTACAAACCGATACCTAAAAACTGCCACCAATAACTAAAAACTGATACTTACAGAAAGTTGTCCTTCAGGATAAAATATTGAAGGTCTGTCCTTGAAGCTAAAAAGCTGTGAAATTTTGTCCTTAACAATAATTTCCTGTTATGTTATAAC